>CM065785.1:47792983-57792983 GCA_033296515.1 Macrochelys suwanniensis | reverse complement strand
GTGTCCATCCTGCAGAGGAGGATGAGAATGAACTTTAAAAAAGGATTATCATTTTATTTTTCATAATGAAAGCTTTGTGCTAGATCTTGTCTGCACGTTCCTCTTGCACGTACTCTTACTTTGGTTACAACTTCTAATAACAGAAGTTGCATGTTGGAGTTCCTGCTCATCCCACTATCAGATCCAGCCAGGGCAACATTTCACGTGTGTTGTTAGAAAGCAGCAACAGTTTTGAAAAGTTCCCATTTTGTGGGACCTTGCAGTGTTTTCTTGCTCTTAGTTTTCCAGTGTACAGGCCCATAACTCCAGATGATATATCTTGAGATGCAGAATCTTTTTGGAGTAAACCGTTTTTGTTTAATCACAAAATAGTCCGGTGAGGGGGAGAATTCAAAAGGCTATAACTTTATTTACAATTTGTGGGTGAGTCAATGAAGCTCGGGCCTGGGAGCCAGAGACTTCTGGAACTGTCAGCTGGCTGTACCTCAGCTTGCTGTGCAGGTTTGGGAGAGTCACTACACCTCTGTATTCCTTAATTTTCCCATATGTAAAATGGGAAGGAGAGGTCTTGCCTAACTCCTAGGGATATTATTAATTAGCTAAAGTATGTATAACAAACTGAAAAATATATATGATGCTATTTGTGCTAAGTATAACATCATAATTCTTTTTTTGCCTTTGATTTCTTATATGTGACATCCTTTCTTGGTCTTGCACATAGATTTAGGGATTCCCTAGCTTAAAACAGTATGTGAAGTCAAGTTTGCACATATGTGAGAAATAGATAGTAACAAATTGTACACCAGAATTGCATCTTTAAATATAATGAGGCTCTTCATAACATGTCGATGCCAACCTGATTTCACAAGTTCTCCAGTTTTGATCTTTTGGTATTAAGTAATGACAGCCATTAAGACAGTAACACAGTACTCTATCTTCCTTTAGAAACAGAAAGAAATGGCAATTAAACTGTCTTTTCTTTCATAAAATGTGCATTAAGAATTAGGAAAGATTATTTAATATTTGTTGGCATGTGTCTGGAGGTCTTAATGCTAGTGTATAGTTTATTGTTACTGTAACTGGTGACATTTTACAATCTTTCTTCATCTTCAGTGTTTTAAAGCTATTTCTGCATGAAGATAAAGAAAAAAGTTCTTAAACAATTCATGCGTTATATGCAGAATTTCTTCCCCAGATAGATTTTCAAATATGTCACTTAGGGCTTGTCTACACTGGCAAGTTTCTGTGCAGTAAAGCAGCTTTTTGCACTCAAACTGCAGATGTGTACACACTGCCAAGCCACTTTGTGCGTAAAACGTCCTCAGTTGCAGCACTGCAAAGAAAAACAACACACCTCGATAAGAGTCAGAAGGCTATTTGCACAGAGGTCCAACGCTCTATTGCCAGTGTGAACACTTGATTGCTTTCTGTGCTGTAATTGTCCTCTGGAGCTGTCCCATAATACCTCAAGTGACTGCCCTGCTCATTGTTTTGAACTTGGCGGCCCTGGAGACGTGCCCCGTTTCTGACGCCATTGCGTGCTGTGCTGATCGACTCCGGGACACAAAGCAAACCATTAATGTGGAATGCTGGTGCTGTTGAACACAGAGGCAGGGGTGTGTGTGTGTGAGTGCGAGAGAGAGAAAGAGAGAGTGCTGTGCAGAGCCCAGGGAGGGAGGCAGGGCCGGTGTGCCCACTAGGCGACTCTAGGTGGTCGCCTAGGGCGCCAGCATTTGGGGGGCGGAGACACCCGGCAGCGTTCGCCGCTGAGAACACAGCTTCCCATGAGCTGCTGCCCCTGCCCCCGGCTGAGGTGAGTTGCTGTGGGCGGGGGCTGGCCGTTGCGGGGGCCACGGGCCGGGAGCCAAGCCCTGCCTCGGCCCGCGGGGGGCCCCGGGGAGCCCAGCCTGCCGCGGCCCTCGGGTGGCCCCGGGGAGCCCAGCCTGCCGCGGCCCTCGGGCGGGCGCGGGAAGCCGGGCCCGCGGGGGGGCCCGGGGAGCCGAGTCCGCTGGGACCCGCGGGCGGCGCAGGGAGCCCAGTCCGCCGCGGCCCGGTGGGGAGCCGAGCCCGCTGGGACCCACGGGCAGCATGGGGATCCGGGCCCACGGGGGGGCGCGGGGAGCCCAGCCCGCCGCGGTCCACGGGAAGCCCAGCCCACCGCGGCCCGGCGGGGAGCAAGGGGAGCCCAGCCCGCCGCGGCTCGCGGGTGGGTGGAGAGACAGCCACGACCCGCGGGGCTGAGCCGCCATGAGTGGGGGGCTGAGCCGCCGCTGCGGGGGGAGGGGGAGTTAGTTGAGGGGGGGCACAGGGCTGGTGCAAAGAAGTTTCGCCTAGGGCACGAAACTTCCTTGCACCAGCCCTGGAGGGAGGCAGGGGCTGATGTCAGGGTTTCCCCCTTCTCCTGCCTCAGGACTAGTTGCTTCCTGCCGCTGTCTGAACTTACAAGACAGCGTGCTGACACACTCTCTGTCCCCCAAAACACACAGTTTTTCTCCCCCCTCCATACACACACACACTCCCTGTCACACACACTCCCGCACTTCAGTTGAAAAGCAGCTGGCAATGTAGTAGGATGCCCATGGAACAATGGGATTGGAAAACCTGCATCATGTGACGCTGTGCCTGCCCCATGAGGCATTGCAAACCCTTCCCAAAGCACCCTGTGGCCAGTTGCACAGTGGGATAGCTACCACAATTCACTGCTCTCTTTGCCGTTGCGAGAGCTGCTAATGTGGATGCGCTCCAGCGTCACAAGGAGCACAGTATGGACATGCAACAGTGGTTTAATTCCAGTGTTTTAATAAAAGTGGAATAACTTGCCAGTGTAGACATACTCTTAGTTTTCAAAAGTTGAACCTCCAAATCTCATTCAATTCAAATGCATGTAATAAAATTAGTGTATTTGTTTAATATTTATAATTTGGGGTATTTAAAATTCATACTGATGACTTCAAGTGATGCTTCTGAATCTTATTGTAGGTGAGGGACTGTTAGGTATCAGGTTTATGACAGGACACTGGCTTTTAGTTTTATTCATAGCTGTCAAGTGAAGCTTTGACTTTAAATTCTCTTAATTGCCTAATGGGGGGAAAAAAAGCATTTAGGCATGACTTTTCCTGTTACTACAACTATAACAGCCTTTGGGGAAGACTTGATTCACTGACACTTGAATATTTACAGTACATGGAAGTGGCCTATGAACTTGTTTCTTGAAATACAATAAGTAATGGTATATATTACCGGGATTATTCTTTAAAATAAGCACTTGCAAACTCATTAGCGGACAGATTTGTTTTTATTTGGCCTTTTTAAATGAGACTACAATCAGTCATGTTGATTTAGTGGTATTATTGTTTTAAAGAGACCTGAATCTTTGTATCTGGTAACAAAGTAATCATTAGTGCTTACATGTTGTCAAGTATATCAAGCCAACATTCCTCAGACTGCAGTATTCTGTAATGGAGTATCCATCAATTCTGTAATATCTGTGTTGTCCAACTCAGAAAGACGTGATAAAATTCAAATTAATGATAATAAAAAGCAGTAGAAACTAATTCAAACTGTAGTGTAATAGAACTAAAAAACAAAATTGAATATTCAATTTCACTTCAAGAATGGCACCTGCATTTTACTGCATTGTGGTGCAAATTAAACTATGAACAACGAGCATGGCAATAAAGAGGGCAAATTCTACACTAATTTCACTGAGATTGCATGGGGTATAAGTCAAATCAGGATTTTCCTCCTTTATTATACTCTATATAGCATTAATATATTGTATTTTGCATGCTAGAATACAAGGGTTTAGATACATGGGTGCAAAACTCACCCATTGGGATTTCACCCATGCATATGAAGACAAAATTTGGGACCTAAAAGTGTTTTTTTTCATTATCTAATTTAAGATTGCTTAAATAAAGGTATCTTTGCTACCTATCTGAGAGAAATGCTTAGAGGGAAAACGTTTAAAAAAATGTACATGGTGGTTACATTGATGATGTTTTTAAACATCTGGTGGCACACCAAACCGAGCACAGCTCTTGAGTTTAATTGGTCATATATTTGCTATTCTCTATTCTCATTTGCTATTCGCTATTCTCATTTGCTATTCATTCTTTGAAATGTTGGTGGATACACAAAACATCACTGAAGGACCCTGTGTCTAATTGTTTATGTTGGTGGAAGCAGAGAAGCAAATGTCACAATAGAAATTAAGAAGGGAACCTAAAACACATATGTAAGACTGCATTAAACATAATTCACAACAGCAAAGCATGCATGTATGTGAACCTCGTTATCTCTAGCCTGACTCTTCCGTGCACATTTATATCTGCCCCTGGACATTTCCACTGCTTGCATCCGATGAAGTGGGTATTCACCCACGAAAGCTTATGCTCCAATACCTGTTAGTCTATAAGGTGCCACAGGACCCTTTGTCGCTTCTACAGATCCAGACTAACACGGCTACCCCTCTGATACATGTATGTGAAGAATTTTGTATCTGAAATGCCCAGGAGAATAGCATATAATAATAATACCTAGCTCTTATGTACCACTTGTGTATAGCTATGTGTATGTTTTAGGGCTGTCAAGTGATTAATTGCGCTGTTAAAAATAAAATGCCATTTATTTAAATATTTTTGGATGTTTTTTATATTTTCAAATGTATTGATTTCAGTTACAACACAGAATACAAAGTGTACAGTGCTCATTTTATATTTATTTTTCATTACAAATACTTGCACTGTAAAAACCAAAAGAAATAGTATTTTTTCAATTCAATTCACCTAATACAAGTATTGTAGTGCAATCTCTTTATCATGAAAGTTGAACTTCCAAATGTAGAATTATGTGCAAAAAACCTGCATTCAAAAATAAAACAATGTAAAACTTTAGAGCCTACAAGTCTACTCAATCCTGCTTCTTGTTCAGCCAATCGCTCAGCCAAAGAAGTTTGGTTACAATTTGCAGGAGATAATGCTGCCCGCTTCTTGTTTACAATGTCACCTGAAAGTGAGAACAGGCGTTCGTATGGCACTGTTGTAGCCGGTGTTGCAAATTATTTATGTGCCAGATGCACTAAAGATTCATGTGTCCCTGCATGCTTCAAGCACCATTCCAGAAGACATGCATCCATGCTGATGAAGGGTTCTGCTCGATAATGATCCAAAGCAGAGTGGACCGATGCATGTTCATTTTCATCATCTGAGTCAGATGCTACCAGCAGAAAGTTGATTTTCTTTTTTGGTGGTTCGGGTTCTGTAGTTTCCGCATCAGAGTGTTTTACTTAAACACTCTGCTCTTTTAAGACTTCTGAAAGCATGCTCCACCCCTCATCCCCCTCAGATTTTGGATGGCACTTCAGATTCTTAAACCTTCGGTTGACTACTGTAGCTAATTTTAGAAATATCACATTGGTACCTTCTCTGGAAAGGATTTCAACTTAAAAAAAATTAAAATAAAATTCAAGATGCAAAGTCATTTTGAAATGAAAAATCTAAACATGATGTGAAAATGGAACATTTCAACGTTATCAAAACGCTTCCTTTTGATTTTTTTCCCTTGCTGTTTCTGATGGAAAAACATTCTGCCAGCAAATTTTCAGCCAGCTCTAGTAATGTGGAATCCTACCAGTTTGGTTAGCTGCCAGACTCAGGCATCAATAGCCCCGCCCTGGTCACCGGAGGAGGATTTCTCTGGCACGGAGAGGGAGTTCAGCCCTTCGCCAAAACAGCAGACGTTGTGATTGGGCTCCGGAGGTTACGTCCGCCACAACGATGCCGACCTGGCAGCAGGGCCAGTGTCCAGCGCAATGGCCTTACTGGAATGCCTGGGGTGTGCCAGTTATGCCGATGTCCCCATCTCACCAGTCACCACTCACAATGTCGGACAAGCTCCAGTCGGCACTGGCAGTGCTGAGGTGGAGGGACAGGTGCCCACCCCGAGACCCTCTTCCCCTGCGGGGGATGATGCCCCAGGCCCTCCCCAGTGGTTCAGTTGTCCTCTTCCTCTATAGGCGAGGCAGTTGCAGGGCCCTCCTGTGCTAGCCCACCGGATGACTTTAAGAAGCACCATGCCCTGCTCCAACGGGTGACCACTAACTTAGGCCTAGAGGCGGAAGAGATGGTGGAGCAATCAGACACTTTGTTCAATGTGCTCTCTGCATTCACCCCTGCACATGTCACGCTCCGGTGCACGAAGGGGGCCTGAACATTGTCAAAGCCCTCTGCTAAACCCTGTCCTCCATCCCACCCACTTCCAACAGGATTCAAATACTTATAGACCCGCCCACCCCGGAGTCATTGATGGTGTCAGCAGCCAACTAAAAGGACAAGCAAGGGCATACTAGTTCCACCCCCCAAAATGAGGAAGGCCAAGAGACTGGACCTATTTGGGAGAAAAATTTATTCCATGCCCAGTCTCCAAATCCGGGTCGTGAACCACCAGTGGCCAGGGTGGTTGTCTCGGCGGTGGTCATGAAGCGCAGTTCCTGGTTTCAGACCGCCAGCCTATCCCAGGAAATGCAGTCCTTCGTACAAGATCTTCCATTCCATGGAGTCAGGCTGTTTTCAGAACAGACAGACGCAAGGCTGCACATTCTGAAGGACACTTGGGCCATCCTCTGCTCCCTGGGGTTGCATACGCCTTAGTCAGTGAGGAAGCAGTTCCGGCTGCCCCCACTGCCAAGGCCTTGGCAGCCTTGGCAGGGATCTATGAGGAGAAGGGAGACTGGGTTCAGTCGCCACCTCCCATTCACCTGCGTAACCCGGCCCAGCGAAACACCACGGGGGCCAGAAGCGCATTATGAGGGTAGGTTAGGGAGCTCCAAAGCTTTTAAGCTAGTGCTGTGATAACTGGTGAGATGAAACTCATGAATGGATAAGGATTTTTCAGGGCATCACCACTGGTGTATATTCAGTGTTTGGGTTTCTTTTACATTTAGTTTTAACTCTAAATTTCCTGGGTTTTTGTTGCTTGGTATTTCTGATAACTACAACATTCTTATAAGTTGTTTTCCTCATTAAGTTTCCAATATGTACTTTCAACTCCATTTTAATTAATTTTTGTCTGTGAATCTTTTTAGTTTAAAAAAAAAAAGGAAAAGCTTATGCTCACTGGGTCCAGTGCATGAGGAACCATGTGAAGAGTTCACTTCTCTTTCTTGTTCTCACCCCACCCCACCCCACCCCAACCCAACCCAACCCAACCACCCAGGATCCTCTCCCTAGAGTCAATGTAGCATCTGAATGTAGTGAGAGGAGCAGTTCTTCACTCACCATTATCTCACTCACCATTATCCACCCTCCTCCTTCCATTCCAGTTAGCCTTATTGGGCTCTTCAGCTGAGCAGTAATCCTACTGCAATCCATCAGGAAGTTGTCAGGGGACTGAAGAGCATACTAATGATGGGGTGGGGTGGAGGGGGCAGGATGAGAGTCTTATGTTTTTATAGGTTTCAGTGTAGTAGCCGTGTTAGTCTGTGTCAGCAAAATGAAAATAAGAAAGAAAAACTTGTAGCACCTTAGAGACTAACAAATTTATTTCAGCATAAGCTTTCGTGGGTTAGTACCCACTTCATCGGATGCATGGAATGAAACATACAGTAGACAGATATTTATACAGTCAGAGAAACATGATAAGGTGGAGGTGCATAGACCAACCTTAAGAGGCTAATTAATTGAGAGGAACCATAACAGTAGGGGAAGAAAAACCTTTGAAGTGATAAACAAGATGGTCACACAGGTGTGAATGAGGATCGTTAACTTAAGGGAAATAGATTCAATTAACGTAATGGCCGAGCCATTCGAGGTCCTTATTTAATCCTGAGGTAATGCAATCTAGTTTGCATATCAATTCGAGTTCAACAGTTTCTCTTTGAAGTCTGCTTTTCGAGTTAATCTGTCGCAACACTGCTACCCTCAAGTCTGTCAGTGAGTGATTAGGGAGGTTGAAGTGTTCTCCTACTGGTTTTTGAATGTTATGATTCCTGATATCAGATTTATGTCCATTTATTCTTTTGCGTAGAGACTGTCCGGTTTGGCCAATGTACATGGCAGAGGGGCATTGCTGGCACATGATGGCATATATCACATTGGTAGATGTGCAGGTGAATGAGCCCCTGATGGTGTGGCGGATGTGATTAGGCCCTGTGATGGTATCACTTGAATCGATATGTGGACAGAGTTGGCATCGGGCTTTGTTGCAAGGATAGGTTCCTGGGTTAGTGTTTTTGTTGTATGGTGTGTGGTTGCTGGTGAGTATTTGCTTCAGGTTGGGGGGCTGTCTGTAAGCGAGGATTGGTCTGTCCTCCAAGATCTGTGAGAGTGAGGGATCATCTTTTAGGATAGATCTTTGTAGATCTTTGATGATGCGCTGGAGAGGTTTTAGTTGGGGGCTAAAGGTGACGGCTAGTGGTGTTCTGTTATTTTCTTTTTTGGGCCTGTCTTGTAGTAGGTGACTCCTGGGTACTCTTCTGGCTCTGTCAATCTGTTTTTTCACCTCAGCAGGTGGGTATTGTAGTTGTAAGAATGCTTGATAGAGATCTTGTAGGTGTTTGTCTCTGTCTGAGGGATTGGAGCAAATGCGGTTGTATCTTAGAGCTTGGCTGTAAACAATGGATCGTGTGGTGTGTCCAGGATGGAAGCTGGAAGCATGTAGGTAAGTCTAGCGGTCAGTAGGTTTCCGGTATAGGGTGGTGTTTATGTGACCATCACTTATTAGCACAGTGGTGTCTAGGAAATGGACCGCTTGTGTGGACTGGTCTAGGCTGAGGTTGATGGTGGGATAGAAATTGTTGAAATCATGGTGGAATTCCTCAAGGGCTTCTTTTCCATGGGTCCAAATGATGAAGATATCATCAATGTAGCGCAAGTAGAGTAGGGGTGTTAGGTGACGAGAGCTGAGGAAGCGTTGTTCTAAGTCAGCCATAAAAATGTTGGCATACTGTGGGGCCATACGGGTACCCATAGCAGTGCCACTGACTTGGAGGTATATATTGTCCCCAAATGTGAAATAGTTGTGGGTGAGGACAAAATCACAAAGTTCGGCCACCAGGTTAGCCGTGGTAGTATCGGGAATACTGTTCCTGACAGCTTGTAGTCCATCGTTGTGTGGAATGTTAGTGTAGAGGGCTTCTACATCCATAGTGGCCAGGATGGTGTTGTCTGGAAGATCACCGATGGATTGTAGTTTCCTCAGGAAGTCAGTGGTGTCGCGAAGATAGCTGGGAGTGCTGGTAGCATAGGGCCTGAGGAGAGAGTCTATATAGCCAGACAATCCTGCTGTTAGGGTGCCAATGCCTGAGATGATGGGGCGTCCAGGATTTCCAGGTTTATGGATCTTGGGTAGCAGATAGAATGCCCCTGGTCGGGGTTCTAGGCACGTGTCTGTACAAATTTGTTCTTGTGCTTTTCCAGGGAGTTTCTGGAGCAGATGGTGTAGTTTCTTTTGGTACTCCTCAGTGGGGTCAGAGGATAAAGGCCTGTAGAATGTGGAGTTACAGAGCTGCCTGACAGCTTCTTGTTCATATTCCAACTTATTCATGATGACGACAGCTCCTCCTTTGTCAGCCTTTTTGATTATGATGTTAGAGTTGTTCCTGAGGCTGTTGATGGCATTGTGTTCTGCACGGCTGAGGTTATGGGGCAAGTGATTTTGCTTTTCTACAATTTCAGCTCGAGCACGGCGACGGAAGCAGTCTATGTAGAAGTCCAATTTGTTGTTTCGACCTTCAGGAGGAGTCCACGCAGAATCCTTCTTTTTGTAGTTTTGGTAGGAAGGATTCTGTGGGTTAGTATGTTGTACAGAGGTCTGTTGGAAATATTCTTTGAGTCGGAGACGTCAAAAGTAGGATTCTAGGTCACCGCAGAACTGTATCATGTTCGTGGGTCTGGAGGGACAAAAGGAGAGGCCCCGAGAAAGGACAGATTCTTCTGCTGGGCTGAGAGTATAGCTGGAAAGATTAACAATATTGTTGGGTGGGGTAAGGGAAAGCACAAGAACAAATTTGTACAGACACGTGCCTAGAACCCCGACCAGGGGCATTCTATCTGCTACCCAAGATCCATAAACCTGGAAATCCTGGACGCCCCATCATCTCAGGCATTGGCACCCTAACAGCAGGATCGTCTGGCTATATAGACTCTCTCCTCAGGCCCTATGCTACCAGCACTCCCAGCTATCTTCGCGACACCACTGACTTCCTGAGGAAACTACAATCCATCGGTGATCTTCCAGACAACACCATCCTGGCCACTATGGATGTAGAAGCCCTCTACACTAACATTCCACACAACGATGGACTACAAGCTGTCAGGAACAGTATTCCCGATACTACCACGGCTAACCTGGTGGCCGAACTTTGTGATTTTGTCCTCACCCACAACTATTTCACATTTGGGGACAATATATACCTCCAAGTCAGTGGCACTGCTATGGGTACCCGTATGGCCCCACAGTATGCCAACATTTTTATGGCTGACTTAGAACAACGCTTCCTCAGCTCTCGTCACCTAACACCCCTACTCTACTTGCGCTACATTGATGATATCTTCATCATTTGGACCCATGGAAAAGAAGCCCTTGAGGAATTCCACCATGATTTCAACAATTTCTATCCCACCATCAACCTCAGCCTAGACCAGTCCACACAAGCGGTCCATTTCCTAGACACCACTGTGCTAATAAGTGATGGTCACATAAACACCACCCTATACCGGAAACCTACTGACCGCTATACTTACCTACATGCTTCCAGCTTCCATCCTGGACACACCACACGATCCATTGTTTACAGCCAAGCTCTAAGATACAACCGCATTTGCTCCAATCCCTCAGACAGAGACAAACACCTACAAGATCTCTATCAAGCATTCTTACAACTACAATACCCACCTGCTGAGGTGAAAAAACAGATTGACAGAGCCAGAAGAGTACCCAGGAGTCACCTACTACAAGACAGGCCCAAAAAAGAAAATAACAGAACACCACTAGCCGTCACCTTTAGCCCCCAACTAAAACCTCTCCAGCGCATCATCAAAGATCTACAAAGATCTATCCTAAAAGATGATCCCTCACTCTCACAGATCTTGGAGGACAGACCAATCCTCGCTTACAGACAGCCCCCCAACCTGAAGCAAATACTCACCAGCAACCACACACCATACAACAAAAACACTAACCCAGGAACCTATCCTTGCAACAAAGCCCGATGCCAACTCTGTCCACATATCGATTCAAGTGATACCATCACAGGGCCTAATCACATCCGCCACACCATCAGGGGCTCATTCACCTGCACATCTACCAATGTGATATATGCCATCATGTGCCAGCAATGCCCCTCTGCCATGTACATTGGCCAAACCGGACAGTCTCTACGCAAAAGAATAAATGGACATAAATCTGATATCAGGAATCATAACATTCAAAAACCAGTAGGAGAACACTTCAACCTCCCTAATCACTCACTGACAGACTTGAGGGTAGCAGTGTTGCGACAGATTAACTCGAAAAGCAGACTTCAAAGAGAAACTGTTGAACTCGAATTGATATGCAAACTAGATTGCATTACCTCAGGATTAAATAAGGACCTCGAATGGCTCGGCCATTACGTTAATTGAATCTATTTCCCTTAAGTTAACGATCCTCATTCACACCTGTGTGACCATCTTGTTTATCACTTCAAAGGTTTTTCTTCCCCTACTGTTATGGTTCCTCTCAATTAATTAGCCTCTTAAGGTTGGTCTATGCACCTCCACCTTATCATGTTTCTCTGACTGTATAAATATCTGTCTACTGTATGTTTCATTCCATGCATCCGATGAAGTGGGTACTAACCCACGAAAGCTTATGCTGAAATAAATTTGTTAGTCTCTAAGGTGCTACAAGTTTTTCTTTCTTATTTTCATTATGTTTTTATGACTCCCTGCATGACACCCAGGTAGCAGCAGCGGGGAGAGCAGGGAAGGAAATCTTCTCTCCCTGGAGCTCCTTCCATAGCAACCAGAGACTAGTAAAAGGGGAGTGTGGAGGGTTCTTCTCTCTGGTTCCTTACCTTTTCCTCTCTGTCTCAGAATTCTCCCCAGTTGCTGGAATCAGAATATCAAATGAGACTCTCAGCTTTCTTTTTTTTAGACCTTCAATGTACAGAGTGGGACTAGAGTATTAGGAGAAAACAAGAGTGCTTTCTTTGATCATCATTTTTTGTGCATTTATGTTGGTGCCATACATGTTCATTCTTGAGAGAATGCTGAATTTAAAATTGGGTCCATGGCTTAAGTTGATCTCAAAAACATCTCTTTATTAAGCGGTTTTTTAAAAATCAAAAACAGATTTTGCATGGTTTACATGTCTGAGACAGATGTATAGGATGCTTTTACATCAGAGACCAAATATAGCAAAATTCTTCAGGGGTCTGTGGGAATGCTGCTACTGAGAAATGTTTGCCATTACTGAGGAAAGTCAGCATATTGTGATGCATAGGCAATAGAGCAAACAGTGGTTTGCTCATTTCTTTTAAATATAGCACTGAATTCTGAAATTAAGCATATTAGGTAGGAAGATCCTGCATTGAATTTCAGGATATCTCACATCACTGATCTCCTAGTTGAAGGATGATCATAGAATCATAGAAATGTACGGCTGGAAGGCAGGGGTGAAAGCAACTTAAAGGACTTACGCAGGGCATCCGGGCTCCTGGGCAAGGTGTGTGTGGGGGGTGGCTCTGGGCCCCTGGAAGGAGTGGGGCCTCGGGTGGAAGGGTGGAGCTGAGGCCAGACTCCCCCAGACAGCCTTTCAGCACTGCCCATCCTGCGCCGCCCGGGGCTCTGACAGTGATTTAAAGGGCCCGGGGCTCTGGCTGCTGCCGGGAGCCCTGGGCCCTTTTAAATTGCCAGGTCCTGGGGATAGCTGCCTTTTTTGCCCCCCCTCACCCCCTTTAGCGGCCCTGCCAGTACGTACTTTAACGTTGGCTGTGTACCAGCACCGGTGGCCACTTTCTTACTAGTATGCCGTACCGGCTTACTTTCACCTCTGCTGGAAGGGACCTCGAGAGGTCATGAAGTCCAGTCCCCTGTGCTGAGATGATTTCTTATTTTTTAATTTACAGCATTTAGATAGGAAGTAGGTTTGAATAACCTTCAGAAGTGTGGATGCTTGGCTGAACTGTAACTGAGCCTTGTACGAAGGATACACAATTCCCTATTGTTCCCTGCAGCATTCCTGTTCCAAATCACCACCTCTCTTCACTTCAGTTGTTTTGTCATCCTCCTTCCAAAGGTACATTTAGGGTCTAGTTGATGTATGCGTCAAGTTCTCATGGACTAATGAACTATAAAGTTTCAACAGTGCACGTGTGTTAGGGACAGCTGGGATGTTGAAATCAAGCTATAGAGTTGATTTGTGTATGAGTATTGTTCAGAGCTGAGAAACAAAGTCTAGGTTAATTCAAGATTGGTCCAAATCGAAGATAAAGGATAATGTTTGGTTTGAGAAGAGAGAGAGCAGATGTATGGGAAACTGTTTTAGGATCATTAGATCAATTGATAAACAAAATACCATGGTTTGTTTCGGTTTCCAAGGGATTCAAACCAGTGGGGGTTTTTTTCATTCTATCACTTCCTTTTTCTTAGTATAGATCTTGATTTTTGTGTGTCTGAGCAGGTTTTTCCACCTTTAGCAATGATCAGTAAGGGCTTGTGGAATTCAACATCTGAGGCAAAAAATAGTTCAGTGCAAGGTTAAGGTAGTGAAATACCTGGAAAGCACTAAGGATATGTCTACATTGCCACTGGGAGTGTACTTCCCAGCACAGGTAGACAGAGATGTTCTAGCATGCTAAAAATAGCAGTGTGGCCATGGCAGCACAGGCAGTGGCTTGGGCCAACCACCCAAGTACGTACTCAGGGCAGGGGCCAGGTGTGATTGAACTTGGATGGCTAGCCTGAACTGCTTTCCAATAGACATACTCTAAGAAAGGATTCATGCACATTTCAGGCCATCCCCTGTATGCAAAAAAAGATTACATCCTGTATGTGCACCTATTTTTAAATGAAAATAGAATAAATACTTCAAATGTTTTACTAGCCTCATGGGTGCTGGCTCAGTAAGCTTGCAGATGAAATACAAAAATGGATCAGACAGACGTAGCAGGGAAAGTGTTCCAGGAGTATACTGCTGGAGATGATGGAGAAAACACTGTATGATTTCCTTAAACCGAAGAAGTGCATTTTATCAGTGATTAGAGGTAGTTTGATTTTATTGTGATTTCTCTCTCGAATGCTGCTTTAGGGGAGCCTCAAGAAGTCTTCTCTCTCTATTCATCACCCTTTGTGTATGCCACCAATTTGAGGTTGTGAAAATAGTTTGCATGTGTAGATCAGATAGCTTGACTTGCAACTGCCTAATTTCTATGCACAAATGATTGCATGTCCACTTTTCCAGGCATTCTGCAGTTGCATGTATAAAAGTTGGCATACAAATTCAGAAACTTGGTCTGAAAATATGGCCCATGGCTTGTGGTGTGCTTTGGGATGCTTAGGTGGTGCAAAATGTTATAGAATAACATACTTTTATTAATAAAACAATACATTTTAAAATAGCTGAATAAAAAAAAGCTGACTCCTGCTTCTTGATCAGTCAAATGTGCTATTTTAATTTGACAGTATTTAAACAGTTCACTGGTGTCCAGGTAATGGGGAGGAGTGTCAAAAAAAGGATCTCTCTAGTGCCGGAGTTCTCTTATCCTTTAGAGACTATCTGCCATGAATAGTCTGCAAATATCCATATACCTTAGTTAAATTCGTTTTTCCTTGCTAATGCTGGAAAATTTTGTTTCTGTCTCTTGGGGCTTGACAGAATTGAATCAGTTGATCATACATCTCAGAGATTGCATTTATGAAGGAGGAATTGGGGCAGGTTATTTTGTAACAAGTGGAAGTTTCTAAAAAAAAATTTGTAAGTTTAAACTGCAAAAAGATTTTTTTCCATTCTTTCTCTTCTTTGTGTTTAGTTGCTGTAATCCTCCTCTATAGTATCACTTTGCCTATATTTTACAGGCTCACTCACGTACCTACAGTCACTTTTTTTTTACTCGTTAAAATGTCATTAAGGTTTTGGTAAATGGAGGGGAAAACTTTTTTTTTAAACAGGAAAATGTTATCTTATTTTTTTAAAAAATCCTGATTTCATTCTCAAGGAGGAATGAAGTTAGAAATTATGGTCTGTCCAAGGTGGGGTTTTTTTGTTTGTTTGTTTAAAATAATTTTTTCTCTCTTGGGAGTAGAGATGTAAATTTCTTATTTCACTGTCATTTGCAGCTTGAGCTGGATGATGCCTAATACTCTGGAGGTTGGCACATGATTTCTTTTTGAGTTTTAATAGGAAGTACTGCATACACAACAGTGTATACAATGGTGAGTAGAAGGAGAATAAGGTACAATCATATCAAGAAATAAGGCGCTTTAAGTCTGTGAACAGGAAGGCGTATATAAAACAGAATTTTACATGAATCTGAAGCCATTGGTGATCCTGTGGGATGGAGGGAGTATGGTTTTCTTTGTAAGAAATCTCTACTTGACTACAGAAAATGTTCATATGCAGATATTTTTTACTGATGGCTATAGAGACAATTATTAAAATACGTTATGAAACTGGGATCTCCTCTCTGTAAAAAAAATAGCCTGGTGACTCTGTTTTCCTTCAGTGCTTTTCTCCAATGGTTATAAAAGCCTACTGCCTTCAAACAGATAAAGAAATTCTACTTTACCTTCATGGCTAGAGAACTATGTTTTTAATGTGGAAGGGCCCAGGTTTGATCCCCACTGGTGACTGTAAATGTCTCTGTGCATTTGGCCATGTGGTATCTGGAATGTATCCAACAGTCAGAATCATAGAATATCAGGTTGGAAGGGACCTCAGGAGGTTATCTAGTCCAACCCCCTGCTCAAAGCAGGACCAATCCCCAACTAAATCATCCCAGCCAGGGCTTTGTCAAGCCTGACCTTAAAAACCTCTAAGGAAGGAGACACCCCCCCCCCCCCCGCAGGTAACCCATTCCAGTGTTTCACCACCGTCCTAGTGAAAATGTTTTTCCTAATATCCAACCTAAGCCTCCCCCACTCTGCAACTTGAGACCATTGCTCCTTGTTCTGTCATCTGCTACCACTGAGAACAGTCTAGATCCATCCTCTTTGGAACCCCCTTTTAGGTAGTTGAAAGCAGCTATCAAATCCCCCCTCGTTCTTCTCTTCTGCAGACTAAATAACCCCAGTTCCCTCAGCCTCTCCTCATAAGTCATGTGCTCCAGACCCCTAATCATTTTTGTTCCCCTCTGCTGGACTCTTTCCAATTTTTCCACATCCTTCTTCTGGTGTGGAGCCCAAAACTGGACACAGTACTCCAGATGAGGCCTCACCAATGCTGAATAGAGGGGAATAATCACGTCCCTCGATCTGCTGGCAATGCTCCTACTTATACAACCCAAAATGCTGTTAGCCTTCTTAGCAACAAGGGCACACTGTTGACTCATATCCAGCTTCTTATTCACTGTAACCCCTAGGTCCTTTTCTGCAGAACTGCTGCCTAGCCGCTTAGTCCCTAGTCTGTAGCAGTGCATGGGATTCTTCCGTCCTAAGTGCAGGACTCTGCACTTGTCCTTGTTGAACCTCATCAGATTTCTTTTGGCCCAATTCTCTAATTTGTGTAGGTCCCTCCTTATCCTATCCCTACCCTCCATCGTATCTACCACTCCTCCCAGTTTAGTGTCATCTGTAAACTTGCTGAGGGTGCAATCCATGCCATCCTCCAGATCATTAATGAAGATATTGAACAAAACCAGCCCTAGGCCCGACCCTTGGGGCACTCCGCTTGATACCAGCTGCCAACTAGACATGGAGCCATTGATCACTGCCAGTTGAGCCCAATGATCTAGCCAGCTTTCTATCCATCTTATAGTCCATTCATCCAGCCCATACTTTAACTTGCTGGCAAGAATACTGAGGGAGACCGTATGAAAAGCTTTGCTAAAGTCAAGGAATAACACGTCCACTGCTTTTCCCTCATCCACAGAGCCAGTTGCAGGTTCATTACTCTTAGGCGCCGAATGTTACAGGCAAGCAAGTAGTTAAGGTGTATCCTATCACTTCTTTCCAGTTGTAGCATTCTTGAGTTGGCCTCTTAATCAGGCTGATGCTGCCCCTTCTCAGGGATCTGTAACATGCATTTGAGCTCGCGTTTAATGTACTTTGACCAAATCAGAAACCAGAGTGATACAGAGAATTTTGAAGAAAGAAACATTATTTAAGAACTTTATAGAGGCAACAGAGACTGGAAAGAAAATTAAGATCTGAGGGGAGGGGATGCATTTCTGGAAAAAGTTCGCTATTTAAAATGATCTAGGATAAATACTACTTCAGAGAGAGTTATTAATAATGGCTGTAATATAATGAGCACTGGACAAAGATAGGGCAATATAATCTGAGCTGGAAGTGGCTCAAGGGAAGGACGATTTATTCACAGGCAGAACAATGTTAGCAGATTGTGAATAGGAATGAAACAAAGTAGCAGGGGGAAAGTGAAAGGAGAGGAGAGATGTGAGCTGAATTTGTAGTGGTTGTACTATTGCACGTTTTAAACAATTTTCTTATCAAAGAAAATTGCAAATTCATCTCATATATAGCGATCAAGAATAGAATAATAGAGGTGAATTTAAATGGCTGAAAGAAGAAATAGAGTGTGCATGAAGAGAAAATTTTACTGGTGCAGCAAATTTTGCATGCCATATTGAGTCCTTATGAAAGGCCAGGTGAGGTTTCATGATCTTATAGTTAGTATTCAGGTCACACATTTGGCATAGAGCTTTAAGTAGTGGAAAGGACCCCAAGCAGGCCCTCTGCACTGGGGTGAAATTCACCTTGGATGAGTACTGAGATTAACCTAATTCTTGAGGTGAAAATACAGGCTTTTATTAAATCTGATAATCTTTAAGGGAACATTAGCTGTGAAGCTCTAATTCCCCCTATCCTTATTGTACCAATTAAGTAGATTAATGGACTTTAATTTCCTGTGGTTATAGTTCAGAAGTTTTTTTAGGAACAATTAAATATTAAATTCTATATTTAAAAAAATGTGTAGGGGAATTATTATTTTGGAGAAGCCTGAAAGAATCCATAAGAGGGAACAAATAAAAGTAGGAAGATTTTAGATTTATCAGTATAAAAACTAAAATAAATGATAGAGCTGGATCTGTAACAAAATCCTGGATACACACAATCCCACATTTATAAATTCAAAATCCAGATTGAAATCTCATAGATATATAGACTTTAAGATCAGAAGGAACCATCATGATCATCTAGTCTGACATCCCCAGGCCACAGAACCTCACCCACCCACTCCTGTAATAAGACTCCTAACCTCTGGCTGAGTTACTAAAGTCCTCAAATCATGGTTTATAGATTTAAAGTTACAGAGAATTCCCCATTTACACTACTTTAATCCCGCAAGTGACCTGTGCCCCATGTTGCAGAGGAAGGCAAAAAACCTCCAGGTCTCTGCTAATGTGACCGAGGGAAAAATTCCTCTCCAACCCCTAAAATGGTGATCAGTTAGACCCTGAGCATGTGTGCAAGATCCACTGGCCAGACACCTAGGAAAGAATTATCTGTAGTAACTCAGAGCCCTCTCCATCTAGTGTCCCATTACTGGCTGTTGGAGATATTTGCTGCTAGCCCTCACAGATCAATTACATGCCATTGTAGGCACTCTCATCATACCATCTTCATAAATTTCTCAAGCTTAGTCTTGAACCCAGCTAAGTTTTTTGCTTCCACTGTTCCCCTTGGAAGGCTGTTCCAGAACTTCACTTCTCTGACGGTTAGAAACCGTTGTCTAATTTCAGGGCCGAAACTTGTTGATGGCCAGTTTACATCCATTTGTGCTTGTGTCCACATTGGTGCTTAACTTAAATAACTCTTCTCCCTCCCTGATATTTATCCCTCTGATATACAGTATTTAAAGAGAACAATCATATCTCCCCTCAGCCTTCTTTTGGTTAGGCTAAACAAGCCAAGCCCTTTGAATCTCCTCTCATAAGGTAGGTTTTCCATTCCTCAGATCATCCTAGTAGCGCTTCGCTAGACCTATTCCAGTTTGCATTCATCTTTTTTAAACATGGGAGACCAGAATTGGACACAGTATTCCAAATGAGGTCTCACCAGTGCCTTGTGTAATGGGTAGGGTGACCAGACAGCAAATGTGAAAAATCGGGACGGGGCGGGGGGGGGTAATAGGAGCCTATATAAGAAAAAGACCCAAAAATCGGGACTGTCCCTATAAAATTGGGACATCTGGTCACCCTAGTAATGGTACTCACACTTTCCTGTCTCTACTGGAAATACCTCGCCTGATGCATCCTAGGACTACAATAACTTTTTTTCATGACCGCATCACATTGGCGGCTCATAGTCCTCCTGTGATCAGCCAACACACCATCGTCTTTCTCCTCCTCTGTCACTTCCAACTGATACATCCCCAGTTTTGTGAATATTCAGATACACGCCACAACTATGGATCCAGTCCTGGAGCATTGATTGAGGCCAGTCTCTAATAAGAATAGTGTTACAAGAAGAAAGTTCCATGGCAGAAAAAAAACTGCATAAAAAAGGAAAAGATGGATATATGTAATAGAGATGCTTAAAAGACCCCTAGTTATAGGGGGAGAGAAGAGAGAGGTACTGAGCAAAACAAAAGATTAAGAAGAAAGGGGAGAACCTTACAGTAATTATCGACTAATACAATAATGGATTTCAGAAAAAAAACACATTAATGGAATTAGAAGATTAAAAGTCTACAATAAAAACACATGTTTTAAGGGTGAACTGCAAAACTTTTAGTGAAAATTCACGATCCCAAACCTGGAACAAAATATATATGTAGACTTACCGGGTCCAGATAAGTCTTTGGCTTTCTTACTTCTACAGTCTCCACCACCAACAAGCATTCAATTAGGTTTGGAAAGCCTTAGCCATGGAAAAATTTATTCATTTAAAAAAACATATAAAAAGAGACATTTTCAAAATCTATACAGACATGGGAATTGCACCTTTCTACTATATAACCTAGTCTGGTTATATGCCCAATAGTCTAAACTTCATCCTGTTTAAAAACAAAACAAATTACATTTTAAGTAGAGTATATGTGGAATGCATAAATACTCTTAACTTTCCAAACAGATCTGCATAGTTGTAATAATATATATAAGCCAAATTCAGAAACCCTTATTTAGGCAAAACTCCTGTGGAAGTTCATGGGAGATCTTTCTGATTAAGGATTTCAGGATTAGTCCCTGTATAGATGTAGATCCTTTTCTAAGTAGAGGGGAAAATGTGATATGTCTTGCAAACATAAAAATTAAATAAATATCAAGAATTACATTTTAAAACAAAATAATGGAAAGAAGAATAAATATAAAAATGTCAAAGGTAAATCAGTTTGTCTGATCTACTTTTCAGCTTTCCGGTTTTCAAGTTCCTCAGTTGTGTTACATTTATTTAGTGAATCCAAACCATACAGAGGTCAAAAAGCTCACGTCTGAAAACAGAATAAATATAGGATTTACCACTAGTTTACTTTTGAATGGCTAGCGATTATAACACTTACTGAGCAGGGAGGGCATCTTGCTGGAAGTATATGATACCAGTGATCTGGGATCTTCATTCACTACCTATTTGTCTCTGGGTTGAGTTCAAGGTGTAGGTTATGACCTATAAATCCCCACATGACCTGGAATCAGCTTACCTGAGGATCTGCCTCTCCCCCCATGTCATACTGCCACAGCTGTAGTCAGCAAGGTAACCAACCTGGAACTCCCTCGCTAGAAATGGGGCAGGGGCCTCTGGTGGGGAATTCTCTCTGTGAGTGCAAACACCCTGGAACTTGCGCCCACCATGGTCAAAAATAGCCTGATGTTCTTCTGGAATTTGATAGCCTTTTGGGCATACTAAAAAAACCCATCTGTTTTGAGAGGATTGTTGTAGAGGACTAAATGATATGCATCCTAAAATGATAAAGGGATTAAAATAAGTTTCTGTAGATCTGACTGTCTGAGTTCCTGAAGGAATTATTATTTCAATGCTGTATAATTATGGAAGGTGTTATGCTGCCTGGAAGCTTCACTAGGCATCTTTTGTAGTTTTAAATCTAAATAAATAAAAGTTTAATTTACCAATTTAGCCAACTAAAGAGAGATTACGGTCCATGTTTTCTTTAATTTTACACATTATACAAAGAATCATGTAAACATCACCTCTAGAAGTTCAAATTTCTATTCTTTATATGGTCATGAAATAAGAACTCTGAATGTCCATATTTGAAATTCCTAGTATGTACATGCATTTAGAAATTCTTGCCACATATATACTTCAGTTTTCCTTTGCTCAAACGTCTCTGTGCCTTGGAGCATACATACGCACTGGGTCACGTAAAACAGCAGCATAGGAGAAACTGGACATGTATAGCTGTCCAAAAACCTCTTCTAAAATATATTGCATCTATCTCCTTCCTTCTGGAACACCAAAAGAATTTTCAAAACAAGATCTCATCTTCCCCGACAAAAAATGTGTTTGTTTAACCATAGACGTATAAATTATATGATTATGGTTGGCCTACAGATTAGAAATTTTTATCCCAATTAAGTAAAACCAAATGGGATTTATTCAGCATAGATTTTCTAGAAAAAGCTTCCAAAAGCTAAAAAAAAATTAAGCACAAGAACAGGGTTAAATCATTAGAGGTTTTTGAAGACGCCTCCACTGAAAAGTATAATCCTCTAAAACGAATATGTATGTAAGAGGTGCAAGTTCAAACTGAGTCATTGGCTCATTAAATACTTTCAAATGTCTCTAAAGCATTAGCTCTTTTTTATCATACACGCATATACACTGTGTGTGTGTCAGTATGTACAAGGACACCATTTCTGTCATGCCTTTTTATCTTTTTTGATTCTGCAACACCTATCTGTAAGAATTTAGATTTACACTATATTTCCTGTTGAGGTTATTACTGTGGACAAAGGACATAAGCAATGTCTTTGGCAAGTAACATGCTGTGTTTCAACAGCAGTCCAGATAGGTATCTATCCAAATGTGTATCCAAAAATTCTGATGACTTTAAAATCCTGTGTAACTTTTACCAGATCTGCAATCCTTCTATAAAAGTTCTTTTTTTTTTTTATGTTTGCATCTAATTTTCTATTTAGGCAGACCATTTTTCATATTATTTGACTGATATTTCTACAATGTCTTTGAAGAACTACATGCAACTAAATTTCCAGTTACTATAGATAAAATAAAACTCTCTTCTGGTTCCCAGTATAAGTAGTATCCACTCCTGAAGAAGATGACTGGTGAAAATGAAGAATATTCTCTATATCCTGCCTTATGTCATTTCAAACTCAAAAGAAATGCTAGTAGCAGAAATGCAAACACTCTCTCTCTCTCAGTATAATTTCATGTATATATGAAAGCTAGAGTCCATCTGTAAAGTTGCAACTGCATAAAAGAAAAGAAAATTTTTATTTCCTACACATTTATGATTTCAAGATGAATTATGTAATTGAATTAGGTAATTTGCTTGCTGGCAAATTTAAACTGGAAAGAGAAAGTTGAAGACAAGCTGTAAAGCAGCTTGAGTTTTTATACATAATTAAATTGAGCTGTCCACTAAAGTTTGAGAAGTATATCATTTAATATGTGCCTGGGAAACAATTAATCAACAAAGGTTTCATATGATATTTCCTCAATTTTTTGTCCTAATTCAATATTTTCTTTAAAAATCAGAAATTCTTTTAATTTACTAAAAGAAGATTAAATGGTTGCAGAGTGCATATAATGCCCAAATTTCAGCTGCTTTTTTTGCCCAATAGTGGAAATTTTTATAATGTCATAAAATTACAGTAAAATGATTTTTAAAATTACATTTTGAAACATGAAAATCACACACTATGAAATCATAAGAAAATTCAGAAAGACATATAGACAATGATCCAACCCCCACTGAAGTCAATAGCCCTTTTGTTGACTTTGTTGGGAGTTGACTAAAGCCCAGGAGAGCATCTAGACCATTTTGTAAGATTACATTTGACTGTTCTTAAATATTTTTGGGGCTATATGGAATCATAGTAATGTAGATCATCTAGTCCACCACTCTGCACTGAGACAGACCATCCCTGACAGGTGTTTGTCTAACTTGTTCTTAAAAATCTTCAATGATGAGGATTCCACAAAGTCCTTGGGAAATCTATTTCTTGTAGTTAAAAGGTTTTCCTAATATCTCTCTAGCTAAAAGACTAGGCCCATTACTTCTTGTCCTGCCTTCGGTGGATATGGAGAACAGTTGATGACCGGTAACTTTATAACATGCCGTAACATATTTGAAGACTGAAATCTGGTCCCACCCTCAGTCTTCTTTTCTCAAGACTAAACATGCCCAGCTTTTTTAACTTTTCCTCATAGATTTTCTGAACCTTTTATCATTGTTGTTGCTCGTCTCTTCACTCCAATTTGTCCATGTCTTTCCTAAAGTGTGGTGTGCAAAACTGGACACAGTACTCCAACTGATTCCTCATCAGTGCCAAGTAGAGCAAGACAATTGCCTCTTTTGTCTTACATATGACACTCCTGCAATGCACCCCAGAATGATATTAACCTTTTTTGCAACTGCACTGCATTGACTCATATTCAGTTTGTGATCCACTATGACCCCAGATCCTTTTCAGCAGTATTACTGCCTACCCACTTATTCCCCATTTTGTATTATGCATTTGGTTTTTTTTACCTAAGTGTAGTACTTTGCACTTATCTTTATTGAATTTCATCATGTTGATTTTAGACCAATTTTCCAGTTTAAGGTTGCACTAAATTCTAATCCTGCCCTCTAGAGTGCTTGCAACCCCTCCCAACTTGGTGTCATCTTCAAATTTTATAAGTATATTCTCCACTCCATTATCCAATTCATTAATGAAAATGTTGAATAGTACTGGACCCAGGACTGACCCCTGCAGGACCACACTAGATATATCCTACTTTGACAGCAAATCATTGATAATTACTCCTTGAATGTGGTCTTTCAACAAGTTATTCATCCACCTTATAGTAATTTCATCTAGACCACATTTTCCTAGTTTGCTTATGGGAATGTCATGTGGGACTGCGTCAAAAGCCTAACTAAAATCAAGATGTATCACCTCTACTGCTTCCCCCCTGTGATAAATGAAGAGGGGGGGAGGGAGTAAGCTCCCTTTGATGGACACCCAGCCAGTTAGCTGTAAAATCCCTCTCGGTAGCTGTTCTCTACTTGCTTTACCTGTAAAGGGTTAAAAAGTCCCCCAGGTAAAGAAAAAAAAGTGGGCACCTGACCAAAAGATCCAATAGGAAGGCTAGAACTTTTAGAATTGGGAAAGAAACTTTCCCTTTGTCTGTGGTTGTTCTCACTGGGCTTCAGGGACACAGAGCAGTAATGTTTTAAGCAGAAATGCTGTGTAAAGTTTGAACCGGATATGAAAATCATCAGATCATATCTAGAACTACTTTTAACAACCCAAATATGTAGGTAAATTAGGAACGTTTAGAAAACGCGATTGGGTTTATTTCTGTTTATTTTTTAAGGCTTGTGGACTCCTCTGTGCTAACACCAGATGTTTTTGTTTGCTTGTAATGTTTGAGCTGAACCCCCAAGAAAGCTATTTTGGGTGCTTAATTTTTTGGAATTGCTATTTTAAAATCTAGCAAAAGCCTAAATTCCAGATGTATTTTCTTCCTTCTTGTTTTCATAAAATTTACCCTTTTTAAGAACAGGATTGGATTTGTGGTGTCTTAAGAGGTTTGTGCATATGCTGTTTGATTAGCTGGTGGTAACAGCTAATTTCCTTTGTTTTCTTTCTCAGCTTTTTCCCCGGAAGGGGGCGTGAAAGGGCTTGAGGGTACCACGTGCTCCTTCCTGGGTCCAAGAGGGTTTTTTGCATTTGGGTAGTGGCAGCGTTTACCAAGCCAAGGTCAGAGAAAAACTGTAACCTTGGGAGTTTAATACAAGCCTGGAGTGGCAAGTATTAATTTTTAGAATCCTTGCGGGCCCCCATTCTGCACTCGAAGTGACAGAGTGGGGATTCAGCCTTGACACCCCTCTATTCCACTAGGCCAGTAACCCTGTCAAAGAAGGCAAGTAGGTTGGTTTGGCATTATTTGTTCATGACAAATCCGTGTTGGCTATTACTTGTCACCCTGTTATGCTCTGGGTGGTTTACAAATTGATTGTTTAATAATCTGTTCAATATGTTTCCAGGATCCAAGTTAGGCTAACTGGTCTATAATTTCCTGGGTCCTTTTTTGTTCCTTCTTTTAAAGATAGGTGTACTACGTTTGCCCTTTTCTGTTTGTCTGGGACCTCATCATCTTCTATGACTTTTCTAAGATAATTGCTAATGTTTCCAAGATGGCTTCAGCTAGTTACTTAAATACACTATGTTTAATTTAATCAAGCCCTGCTGAGTTGAATATATTTAATTTACCTAAATATTGTTTAAACTGTTCTTTCCCTATTCTGGCTTGTGTGCCTTCCCACTTATTGTTAATGTTAATTGTATTAAGCATTGATCACAATTAACTTTCTCAATTAAGTAGTGAACTTACACTTTCCTTTGTCTTTCTCTTGCTCCTAATGTATTTATAGACCGCTTCTTATTGTCTCTTATGTCCCATGCTAAATGTACTTTAGACTTTTTTGTACTTTAGACTTTCTGATTTTGTCCCTGTATCCTATAATTAGCAGTTATCAGTTTCCACTTTTGGTAGGATTTTTTTTGATGTTCACGTCATTAAAGAGCTCCTTATGGAGCCATATTGACTGCTTACTATTTGTCCTGTCTTTCCTTCACTTTGAGAGACTGCCAGCACTCCTGAAGCCCCTTTCCCCTTAGATTTTCTTCCCGTGGGACCTTACCTACGAGTTATCTGAATTCAAGGTCTCCTTTTTTAAAGTCTGTTGTCTTTATTCTGCTGCTCTCATGGCTTGCTTTCTTTAGAATCATAAAATATGTCATTTCATGATAACTTTTATCCAACCTTCAAATTCACAACCAATTCCTCCCTGTTAATCAGAAAAATGGCTTTTTCCCTGCTTATTTCCTTCTGAAACTAGAAGTTATCCTCAATACATTCCAAGAATTTATTGGAGATTTTATGTTTTGCCATATTATTTTGTCAACAGATGTCTGTGTAGTTAAAGTTGCCCATTAGTACCAGGTATTGTGTTTGGATGTTTCTGTTGTTTGTTCTAGAAATGCCTTCTCCTGATTTGGTGGTCTATAATAAAGTTGATGTCATGGTAGGGTCTGTTTCCCCCCACCTCTTTGATATTCAACTGGTCAACCTCTCATCTCCTTCCGGACTTCAGAACAAGTGTGTATATTCCTGATGTATAATGCAATACCACTTCCCCTTTTTCCCAGCCTGTCTGCCTTGAACAAATTATACCACTCTGTACAAATATTCCAGTTATGAGATTTATGCCACCAAGTCTCAGGGATGTCAGGTAAGTCATGATTTAGCTTAGGTACTAATACTTTCATTTCCTCCTGTTTACTCCCCATCCTCCTTGTATTTAAGGCATTGAACAGATTGCCCCACTGTTTCCTCTCTCGGTGCTCCTATGACCCTATTTTAATTTTCCATTATCACCACCCCTCAAATTCTATTCCTCTGTTAAGGTCACTTTTTAAATATCTACCTGTGGGCTTTTGTCACGAGGTCCCTTTAAACCTTGTTTAAAGCCTTCCTCACTAAATTGTATGTCAGTGTCAAAAGATGCTTTTCCCCTTCTTGGTAATGTGGACCCCATCTCTTCCTAACAGTCCTCCTTCCCAGAATAACGTTTTATATAATACGTGATGCAGTGATCTTGGTGGTCATCCTCTTGCAAATGCCTATTGATGTCAGGATTTGACCCTGAGTGAGTGTAGAGGGGGAGGGTTAAAATTTTTAATCCCAAAACATTTATAGTATGGAAATGTATCCTACTAAAAATTAACTATGGACAAACCTGAAAGTTAAGGTAAACTCCCATTGACTTCAGTGAGCCCGGATTTCTCCTGCAGTGTTTATTAAAAATGCATGCGAAAATATCAAGTTCTCATTTGTCTTCATAGTAAGTATTCCTCATCTCCAGGGCAACTGGAAACACAACAGATATTTACTCTGAGACTGGGCTTAGGATCGCCCCTCAGAAAGAACTCTCCAGAATTCTGTCTGTGAGTGGCAGACTCCTCCTCACCCTTTGTAGCAGAGCTTTCATAGGTTTTGGAAAAGATTTTAACTAAATTGCTGTTCCTAGTCAGTACATAAGGTAGGTCTGTGCTGAAATGGTTTAGAAGACTGCAAAACATCTCCTTTTCCACAAGCTATTTTACCTGCGAGGCCTCAGCTGCCATGAAAGGTGCCAGCTCCTGCAACATTTCTGATTCCAGCTTACTCCTCACTCTGTGCGATCAGTCCCTGCTGAGCCTGGACTTACCAGCAGGGAGCATGGAGTAAAGTAATTCAGACCCCTTCCGTGGGAGTTGAAGCTATCTCCTGTCCCTTTCCAGCCTCCAAGGGTTCCTCAGAAAGTTATAAAGTGGCTATTATTTTCCTAAGGAAACATTCAGGGTACATGCCTGTGAGCTGTCCTTTCAATCTTCCTGGTAACAGGCTCCCCTGTTTTTCTCAGGCCTAGGAACTGGTAAACGCTATTGCTCACAACAGCTCTCAAAGGGACAGCAGAAAGTCTTAAAACCATTCATGAGAGTGTCTCCCCTCTAGATCTTCTGACGGGTAGGAGAAATCTCTAAAGCTGGGGCTTTGAATGAGATACCTCAAACTGTCAACTAAACTTCGCAGCATTAAGCTTGAGTGAGGGTCTAACTTCATAAGCAGTGTTGCCATAAGTACTGATTTAAAAAAAAAAGGACTTAAGAATAAGTGCCAAATACATCATTACAAAAGCACTTATAAATACAAGTATGCTGTGGAAATAGTACTTATGTATTTACTCCCATATTCCCTGACATTGTCTGGTCAATATATGGGCAACTACATAAATAATATGAGCACATAATGGAAGAGAGAGAAAAAAAGCAATAATGACATTTATTCATATACACAAATAAGCATGAAATAACCATGAAAAAATCTTATAAATGTATAAATTTCTTTTCCATTATACATACACACACACACATATATATGTATATAAACAAGGTTATGTAGATTATATTATGCTTAGGCGCCAACTTTCTAACAGCCCCTTCAGAATTGGAGCATGCCCAGGGGCTGGTAAGTATTTCCTACCTCACCCTGCAGGGGCTGCAGCTACTGGGCTTGTTCTCTGGGTTGGGGAGCAAGTCTCCCTGATGCTGGTTGCAGTGACCAATCAGATGTGAAGGGGATGGGACAACCACCCTCCCTGGCTGGAGCAACAATAGGGTCCACAGGACCCCCTCCCCCCCGAAACTCAGCAGCTCTCAAGCCAGGACAGTAGGTTTTGGGGGCCAACCAGAATCCCTGACAGTTGGGAGGGATGTGATTGTTTCAAATAACTATTTTGAAAATGTACTTGCAGATAAAGCAAGTTACTTATGCTTTGAGTGCCTTTTAAAATATACCTAAATACAAGTACAGAATACATAAAGTATGTTAAGTACATGTATGGTACTTCAAAATACGTAAGTACATGGGAATACTGCTTCATAGGTCCTTATGTCTTTTACAAAATGAAGCACTAAAAAACCTTTTCAAAATTGAAGATGAGCTGTATAATTCTTCCTCATCTGGTTTATGAGGGTGTGATTAAGGTGCAGTGGGAATTCCCTATCAAGACATACTTTTATATAAGAACAAAAGGTCTTCATTAATCTTCCTAAGGCTAAGCCTTCTGTGGCCTCCTTTGTAAAGGGCATAGTTGTCCAATAGTATTCCTGCCAAATCCACAGATGGAATGAGATCATCACTTATCATTATCCTGGAGAGTATCTACTGCAGTCTCTTGTTGTGGAGGTGTACTGATGCTGAGAAGCCATTCTGAGTGTGTGTTTAAAAAATAATAATCCTGGATTGTATACTGGATTTCCCCAGCAGCTTTTTTAGGACCATTTTGCTGTACGTTCAAAATTTCCAAAGACATGTCAGACAGAAACTATGACTCCACTTGCAGAAATCGGAATTGTGGGCTAAACTCTCATAGCTTTACAAATATTTTATTGGCAAGTTATTTGGGGAACACAGAGACAAAGCAATTAGTGAGGCTTCAGAGAATAAGTCCCACCTCCCTTCTGATGAGAGAACCTTCAAACTACTTTATTTAGCAAGCGTTCCCTCTGAAGTCTCTGCTTCTCCGGGTTCCAGTGTAGAGATTACACATTTGGAGGAGGTCTTTGCTGTATTTCCTGAGATTTAGAAGACCGATCCTGGGATTCTCTGGGAAACCATCCACTTCAAAAAACTTGTTTTGATTTTGGGTTTCCCAGATCTGGGCCAATTCCCCCCTCTCTGAAGATTGGACCATCATCTGAGAGTGAACCACCTAAGAAAATGGGTGCTTGAGATAATATAACAGAACTCCCTCATTGTCCTAGGAGCAAATTTATCATTTCCCTTAAGTAAATTTATATAAACCATCACTCTCAGTAAGACCCTTTATGTAATCTGAAGATGAAGGATGCAGTAGTCCATGTCCTACACTTTGGAACAATAGAATCAGTTGTGTGGAGAGACACATTTTGGAAAGGGCACAAGATGTTTTGTGGTACAAAGAGAAACAACACCATGCAGCCCATTTTGGCTCTCAGATCTCTCAATTCCATAATTAGAGCAATATTCCAAGTGGAAGTATCGAGATCCATCACTACAGCATTATCTTTCCAAAATTTCAGAATATGAAAATAAACCTCCTGGAAATCTACTGAAGATATGATTAGGGAGAGTCACCCAGTCACTTCAGCTTCTATTATAACATGAAGCATTTTCAATACAGAGTACTCCCTTTTTGGACTCCTTACTTCTACACAGGTATTCACAAAACCGTATCTTTCCTCCCTTCAAGTGAAAGTAATACATGTCTACCCTTGTCTGGACAATGTTCTTTTCAGCCATCACTAAAAGCCTTCAGTAAATGGCTTTGAGAAAACAAGTGGAGGGGCCAATTACAGCCCTCACAAAACTCCAATGTTTAAGCTGTTGTCCAGGACTATCTTTATTTCAGGAGTGAGATGGGAAAAAATAGTGTATGATTTGCCAAACATTAGCACACTTCTCCTAAGATAAAATCTCTGACTCAGCTCCTGCATTAATCATGGATAATTGTTAGTCCTGGGTCTCGTGGGCATCCAGCACAAATCTTGCTTTGATTCTAGTCAGCAACTGCAAAAATCAGATACAGTACTAGCATCTGTTGGTGAAATCATTTTTAATATTATTTACCCTTCCTGAGGTCAGGTCCATGAGAGAAGCTGGTTATCAGTTATCAGTAGCTTGTAGAGGGGACATGTCTGGACCTTTATATCACGGTGGTTGGAGAGTTGTGGCCCAAGGAGGAAACATGAAGTATAATCTGTCTCAAGCTATGAACTATCAGGCTCAGTCCTTCATTTCCAACAGATTATTGTTCAGAAACATGGTGTGTCTATAACTGCTAAGAAGGCAGAAAACCTTCAGTGCTGCTTTGAGAAATAACCTAGTTCATGTCCTAGGCAGAATCTCTCTATTCCTGAGAGTCCTACATCAAGAAAGTAATTAGGGTCAGCTGTTGGAAATAAAGGAATGCAGTCTAGATTCACGAACCTTTTGATGTATTTTAGGCCAGGTTGGAATCCTTTGATGTACCAATTTGCATCCAAATCCAGTTGGAAAACCAAAAGGGAACTAAATGAGCAAGAGAAGCTTGAAAGAAGAGGATGTGTTCTTCTTATCTCAGAAGTGGGCTCCTTCCTATGACTTTTTTCCAATCCGCCCCTGAGGGTAAAGATGATCAAGAAGATTATGAAGAATTAGACCACAGTGATTGTAATAATCTTTTCATTAACCTTCAGGTCTCTGTTCTCAGTTCTGGTTTAGATATAACTGGAACCTCCTGTCAGTCTCCCAACACATGCACACACATACACAAAACATAGTGTAACGGGGACGTATCCTGAACCAATATACAGTGCTGCTTAATCTTCCATCTGGGAAGCTGAGAGGAAGGAACACTACACTCACATATTTTAAGAAGGTGATAAACACCCTGTTAGTATCTCGGAGAAAATTCACAAATGCTATCTGTATATTACTTGACTATTGGATGCTGGGTATCCGCAAAAAGAATGAGGAGTACTTGTGGCACCTTAGAGACTAACACATTTATTTGGGCATAAGCTTTTGTGGGCTAAAGTCCACTTCATCAGATACATAGAGTAGAACATACAGTAGGAAAATATGTGATAATCCGGATGGCCCATTACAAACAGTTGACAAGAAGGTGTATCTTAGAGCTTGGCTGTAGACAATGGATCGTGTGATGTGTCCTGATCGTGTGATGAAGCCCTCAACACCAACATTCCACACAAAGATGGACTACAAGCCGTCAGGAACAGTATCCCCGATAATGTCACGGCAAACCTGGTGACTGAACTTTGTGACTTTGTCCTCACCCACAACTATTGCACATTTGGGGACAATATATACCTTCAAGTCAGCGGCACTGCTATGGGTACCCACATGGCCCCACAGAATGCTAACATTTTTATGGCTGACTTAGAACAATGCTTCCTTATCTCTCGTCCCCTAACACCCCTACTCTACTTGCGCTACATTGATGACATCATCATCTGGACCCATGGAAAAGAAGCCCTTGAGGAATTCCACCATGATTTCAACAATTTCCATCCCACCATCAGCCTCAGCCTGGACCAATCCACACAAGCGATCCACTTCCTGGACACTACAGTGCTAATAAGCGATGGTCACATAAACACCATCGTATACCTGAAACCTACTGACCGCTATACTTACCTACATGCCTCCAGCTTCCATCCAGGACACATCACACGATCCATTGTCTACAGATAAGCTCTAAGATACAACCGCATTTGCTCCAATCCCTCAGACAGAGACAAACACCTACAAGATCTCTATCAAGCGTTCTTAAAACTACAATACCCACCTGATGAAGTGAAGAAACAGTTTGACAGACCCAGAAGAGTACCCAGAAGTCACCTACTACAGGACAGGCCCAACAAAGAAAGTAACAGAATGCCACTAGCCGTCATCTTGAGCCCCCAACTAAAACCTCTCCAGCGCATCATCAGAGATCTACAACCTATCCTGAAGAACGATCCCTCACTCTCACAGAGCTTGGGAGACAGACCAGTCCTCGCTTACAGACAGCCCCCCAACCTGAAGCAAATACTCACCAGCAACCACACACCAAAAACACTAACCCAGGAACCTATCCTTGCAACAAAGCCCGGTGCCAACGCTGTCCATGTATCTATTCAAGTGACACCATCATAGGACCTAATCACATCAGCCACGCCATCAGGGGTCGTTCATCTGAACATCTACCAATGTGCTATATGCCATCATATGCCAGCAGTGCCCCTCTGTCATGTATATTGGCCAAACCGGACAGTCTCTACGCAAAAGAATAAATGGCCACAAATCTGACATCAGAAATCATAACATTCAAAAACCAGTAAGAGCACACTTCAATCTTTCTGGTCACTCAGTAACAGACCTAAAAGTGGCAATTCTTCTACAAAAAAACTTCAAAAACAGACTCCAACGAGAAACTGCTGAACTGGAATTAATTTGAAATCTGAATACCATTAAATTTGGCTTGAATAAAGACTGGGAGTGGCTGGGTCATTATACAAACTGAAATCTATTTCCCCATGCTAGTTACTCACACCTGTTATATACCAATAAAATAAAAACCAGCAGGATCTTATTAAAGGGGATAAGACAAAATGTCACATTTATTGTGAATACAAAAAGAATCATAGTAAGCAGTCAGTTATAGCTATAACATTTCATTCAGTTTCGCATTCATTCATACACACACACAGGTTCTGCAAATTTGTTATAGTTACCAGCCTAGAGGTTGCTCATGCCAAGTTACTGGCCAGGTAACTTGGGCATGAGGGTGGAGCCGAGTCTTTGTCAGATGCGCATCTGATGCTCCTGGAGGACTCAAAGTTCTCAGTATTTTTGGTCCTGTTCTTATAGGGATTTATTCCTATGCCAGTCTATGGGAATTGCTTCATCATGCTGTTGCTGAATCAATCAGCAGATGGCACATTCCTGATGGCTCTGTGCTGTCAGATGTTATCTTGTTTTTCCCATCCTTTGAGATGGTCAGGTGGATTCCAGTTTGCCCTCCGGGGTTGTTTCCACTTGACGCCTTCTTCTGCCCATCAACACTGAATTCCTAAGCTGGCACCTCCCTGATCATTCATTCATTATCTACACCAAGCATCCATCCACATACATCCTTTATTACAATTGTTAAAGTATTGCTTTGAAAGCAGGCTCTTTGTCTTAGGATGTACTAACACAATTAACAGCTTGCAAGTTTCACACAGAGAGAGGGAGAAACAGAAAACAAGAGACCTCTTAGTTAGCGCAATGCCCTGGAATTTAAACTATGGGGAATCAGATTCGCTTGTGATTTTAATACAGACTTACTTTAATATGACAGACCTTTAATATACCAACACACCTTCTTGTCAACAGTTTGAAATGAGCCATCCTGATTATCACTACAAAAGTTTTTTTTCTCCTGCTGATAATAGCTCACCTTAATTGATTAGTCTCTTAGAGTTGGTTTGGCAACCCCCATCTTTTCATATATCTTCCTAAGTGGGCTTTAGCCCACGAAAGCGTATGCCCAAATAAATGTGTTAGTCTCTAAGGTGCCACAAGTACTCCTCATTCTTTTTATCAAGGCAAAGTCATCTGATGCAAAGGACACTGAGATGTTTTATTTTTTAACAAGATTTCCTTCTACATTGTCGAAGGCTAACACTTTTTGGAATGACAAGATAACTTTCAGGCATGTTGTACTATAAGAAACCCATGAGAATCTCTCATTATGGACAAACCATAGATTCTTGAGGATTATCACTCTTATCAGTTCTTTGGCAAAATGTAGATTCCTGTCCTGATCTTGGTCTGTGGGCAACAAGTCTTAATAGAAACCACCTTTTTGCTTCACAGATGGTAGATTTCTCACTGAAGGTAATTTGCCTACTTGCCACCTCCCCATCCAAAGGCGTTTCAGAGCTTGGCATGTTCTCAGTGAAACCTCAGTTCTGTTCTGTGAAACACTGTAGCTTTGTTAACTAGCCAGACCTCTATCCCCAAGGTCACCACAATTTCCTTATACAATAGGAAGTGATATTGTTGCCTTTCTCGTTGAATCCAGACATCCTAAGGAAGTAGAAATGCATAGGTTAGATATGAACATAGCTTACAGACGAATAAAGCTGTATATAGCAGACATTCAGAGCCTTCAGATATAATTTTTTTCATTACTATGCTGAGATGGGGTATATCAGGCCCTTCCGAGCCTGATATACCCCGTGCTGGAGGCCCCCTGGACCTACCACACCCAACCCCAGTAAGGAGCAGCAGAGGTGGGTCCTCCAGGCCTGCCTAGAGAGGCTGCATAGAAGCAGTCAATCAGAGCATAGCAGACTCAGATAAAAAGAGCTGTAGGGAGATCAGTTCTTGGCTGATATCAGAAGAGCCAGGAAGGGTGCTGTGCTGTGCTGTGCTCTGCTCTAGCTAGAGGAGCTGTACAGGCCCTGGGAATGAGAGGTCTGAGAATTGTAACCCTGAGGTAACAAGAAAGCAAATGGACTATGTGGGAAAAGGCCCAGGGAATAGCAGCAGTAAACTGGAGGCACCGGTATATGACTGCTGTGTGTAAAGTCCCTGGGTTGGGACCCAGAGTAGTGGTAGGCCTGGGTCTCCCCAGTACTGCAGTGGCCTAAGCCCTGGAAAGGGGAAATGGCTAGTTTAAAAAAGCCCAAGAAAAGGGGCTAGATTTTAAGGGCCCACAGGGCTTAATTCCGTTGTGGGGATAGACCAACAGTCCTGGCTGGACTTTACTAAAAGCCCAAGAAAGGAGCTAGACTCAAATGACCCGGAGACCGGGCTGAAGACCCTAATGATTGACCATCTTCAGATGAACCTGTGATACTATTAGCACAGCAGTCCCAGCAGCAAAGAAATACAGAAATTTCCATATCAGATCAGACCACAGAGCCATCTAGTCTAGTATCTTATCTCTGAGGCCGTGTTTATGTGGTGAAATAATGTGCTTTAGAGTGGTGTGATTTCGTAGGTGCACTAACATGTTGCACGTTGTTTGGTCCATGTAGACCCTGCTGGTGTGCACTAAAAGTTCTCTAGTGTGCTTTAACATAGTACTGTTTCAAACAGCACCAAAAATATCTGTGTGCAGGTGAGTGGGCTTCATTACTACAGTACGTATAAAAGCTGTCATATAACTTTATTGGTCCAATTCTGCTCTCAAATACATGCGTGTAAGTTCCATTAATTTTAATGGGTGTTGCATCTGTGTGTATCTCAATAGAAACTATCCCTGTGAGTCCTTTTTACTACAGCTTTTTCCTCAGTATAGTTGTCTGTGTGAAACAAAAGTTCCACAGAAATATGATTATTTTGGAACTTGCCATATTATAGCCTACGAGACATGCATTTGCCACACAAATCTCCTTGTATTGAAATGGCTTATGTAATGTAAATACAATTTTAGAAATAATAGTGCTACTTGCCTAACAGATGTTTTCTTTCACAGTGACAAAGGTTTCAGTATTTTGATGTTACAGTCTTCTGAGAAATCAAGTAATTGCTCATTAATACTGAATAATATGCTGGGAAAAACTGATGCAAAATGTCTGCATATCTGACCTTTCCAGCCTGCCTCTCTCTGATTAGGCTCCTCTCAGGAGAGTGTGGTGATGCTGCGCTATTTACGTCTTTTGATTCCTTTCCTTGTCAGATGCTACATTAAAGGGAAACTGAGACAGTGTGAACAACAGTGTGCACCTATATTTTCTCAAGTTATTCTGCTACAGCTTCTTGTTGAAGCTTCCTTGAGGCCTCTATTTGTGCTAGAGGAGAATCATTACTGCAATGTGATATTTCAAAAAATTGTGTGTGTGTGTGACTGGAACAAAAAGATATAAATTGGCTATTAAGAAGTTTAGGCTTGAAATTAGACAAAGGTTTCTAACCATCAAAGAAGCGAAGTTCTGGGACAGCCTTACAAGGGGAGCAGCAGGGTAAAAAACCTAACTGACTTCAAGGCTCAGCTTGATAAATTTATGGGATGGTATTATGAGACTGCCTCCAATGGCATGTAGCTGATCTGTGACTGCTAGTAGCAAATGTGATCAGTGATCTATGAGTGAGAGTGAGAGAAAAAATGAATTTGTTAACCAGCTACTGTGGAAATATGTGTGGGCTCTGCTGTATATAAGCCTTCTAAAACAATAAACAAGATGTTTCTTTTAATTTGTTTGTTTCTGGTTGCCTGCATTTAGCCTGCTGTTTTCCCTGAAATATGTATTGTTTCCCTATGTACAAAACCAATAATATAAAAACGTGTTTTTCAATTGTCATGGAGCCTTGTTGAGACAGTGCCTTTTCAGTTGGTAAGTAAAAGAGTTGCAATAATTTTACTCCCCGGGGGAATTCTGCGCCACTTCACATGAGCAGAATTCATGTCCCCTGTAGATTTCTTTGCTTTCTCGCAGAAGAATGACTTTCTGACGGGGAAGCAAAGGGGAAGCCACAAGAGCAGTCATGCAACCCTCCCCAGCTGTATGTTTCAGGTGCCCAGGGTAGCCGGCAGAGAGGTAAATCACTATGGGGAAGGAGGCAGGACTGGGGAACACCCGGGCTCAGCTGCTAAGGGGGGCTGGGGAGGATGGGACTTCCTCTTCCCCTGCACGGCATCCAGGGCCAGGTCGGACCCACCCCCAGATTTCTCCCCTGGCTGCAGGAAGCTCTGCAAACTCTCCCCTCCCCGCTTCCTGCATCCATCGCTCCTTAGCTGCAGGGGGAGGGATCCCTGTACAGGGAGCTGCTCCCCCATCTATCCAATCCCCATGCATCCAGACCCCCCCATACCCACATCTCCCTGGCAAGCGCTATACCCCCAAATCCAGACCCTCCCCCCCGTTGAGCCCCCACCACCTTCACCTGGACTCCCCCTGCAGAGTCCCTTTACCATTACACTCAGAACCCCCCCCCCCCACACACACACACACACAAGCCCCTGTGCATCCAGATCCCCTCCACACCCGGATCCCCCACTGAGCTGCCTCCACCCAGATTGCCCCACACAGAACCCTCTCAACCCACACCTGGATCCCCCCCACACTAAGCCCCTCTCCACTTGGATCCTGCCTTACTGCGCCTGCCTGCCCACACCTGGTGCACCTGGCACAGAGAGGCAGGGCCCCTTGGGTGTTTCTGGGACCTTTCACTGTGTCAGGATTTGAGTACAGCCTCACTGCTGAGTCTGTCTCATGGGGGTGGGGTGGGAGCTGCACAGTGATCTCCCACCTTTGTGCAGCCAGTGGTCTGTCCTCCCCAATGCCATGCTGGAGTCTCCGCGTTTAATTGTCAAATAAAATGTGCAGAATTTTAAAATATTGTGCACATAATTTTAATTTTTTTGGCACAGAATTTTTAATTTTTTGGCACAGAATGCCCTCAGGAGTCTAATTCTTGTGCTTCAGAAAATATATTAAATGAGAGATTGAGCTATTGTATACTTGTGGTATACTTGCAACTTTTCAGTCTGGATGAAGTTGTCAAAATTCCATTCAGAGAGCATTCTATTGAAGTGTTTACAGGCACAGAAGATATACATGCTGCTTTTTCCACTAGAATGTAGTGCAGTGATAGAAATTTCTCAAGGATTCCCTTCAACCTTGCTATAGTTTGCACAGCATTAAAGTCGTTGGTTACTGCTTGCTGTCTATTGTTTTTCCTCAAAATGATTTTTTCTATGAAAATTAACTACTCTGCTTTCCATGCTATATGTTTTTCCATTTGGGGAAACTTTCATGTATAAATTCAAATAAGAATGATTAAGGTAACATGCATAAGGTACTATATCAAACAGAATTCCTTTTCAATCAAAATGATTACAGTGATTACCCATATGGATAATTTGTCCATATAACTAACTGTGTTTTTGCTGATACAGACTAACACGGCTACCACTCTGAAACCTGCTAGAGAGAATAAATTGCCTATTCAGTGCTTCCATGAAATAGCTGTGCTTCAGGAACTCTCGTGTACCTAGCTGTTACCTTCTTTTCATAGATATATTTTTATTTGGTAGTATTCCATGTTATCAAAATACCTAGCAGCAAACTTTGTTTTGTTAAAAAATTGCTATCTGAAATGGCATGTTCTGAATATGATAGATTACTTACATACTTTTGCAATGTATTTTGGATTTCATCTGCCTGTAAATTTTCTGTCAAAGGCTGTAAACCTCTTCTGTTTTATACAGTACGTAGAGTCTGCTTATGTTGTTTAAAGATCAGTGTAAAAATATCCTGTTCACATTAGCAAATCCGAAAGAAAGTAAGTTAAGTAAGGCACATTTTTCTATTTTTCAAGGTTTGGGCAATCTAAGCCAAACTCGTCCCTAGGGTAACTCCACTGACTTCGGTGGCACCCATTTACTGTATATTGATTATGGAGCTCCGGGATCAAAAGCTCATATTTGATTATAATACTCAGCATGTGTATAGCACTTTTCATCTGTAGTTCTTAAACTTAGTGCAAAAGAAGGCCTTTCCCTTCTGATTCCCTTTATACATTTCATCTAGATTTGTACACACCTTGCCAAATTTAGGTGGAATCTCATACTCTAATCCCCTTTCATTGCTATATATATTTTGAATATCTATTCAGCTGTATTATTTCATACTCATTTTTTATTATATTTAGTAATGCTCAACATATTTTGAAATCCAAGATCTTAAGTATAATTTCTCGTCCTCCATTTTGTAGATGCAGAAGTAGGAAGTAGGGAAAGAGCAAAGGAACATCTGTGTAAGGTGTAGTCAGAATCCCATTGCGTGTGCTGTTTGGATGAGATACAAAGTCTATTGAAGCAACAAAGAGTCCTGTGGCACCTTGTAGACTAACAGACGTATTGGAGCATAAGCGTAGTATTAGCATAATAATTTAATATTTATTATTATATTAAATTAAATATTATTTAATATTTAATAATATTATTAGCATAAGCACGCAAGCTTATGCTCCAATATGTCTGTTAGTCTATAAGGTGCCAAAGGACTCTTTGTCGCTTCTACAGATCCAGACTAACAGGGCTACCCCTCTGATACTTAAAGTCTATTGAGAATCCTTCTGCCAACTTCAGTGGGGTTTGGAACAGGCTCTGTGAGTGCAAATGGCAGGAGTTTTAGTGCTGCAAGAGACCCTAGGGGGTGAACGCTGTTGCCCAATATCCATTCTGTACCATATAGCAAGTTATACACTGCACCATTCTAAAGGGTATCATGTTTCCTGCTCCTGCATGTGCTTCCCCAGCACTCTTGGAGGAAATCTGTTTCCTGCTCAAGCAGAATTCCTTCAGTCACTGTTGCAGGTGCTAGATGTCCATTAAGGCAATGGTGGGGACACAGTACAACTAAAAGAATTTTTAAAAATCTAAAAATGCCTTATTATAAAATTAACTTTTGAATTCTCAGATATAGCTAAGCCTATAACTGCTGCTTGGCACACTACAGGCTGAGCTGTAATATGCTGTATTATAATTTTTGTTTACCCACATTGGAAAAATGCTTAGGGAACTGAACATCCTTGAATTACTGTTAATTCCTTTTGACACGCACTTCTGAGAGGTATGTATATAAGGAAGTAAGTTAGAATCAACACAACAGAATGTGCGTTTCCAGCCATCATAAGGGCACGTTCTGTGCCATCCTTATAAGGTGCCCATATGTACAAGGGGGACGAAGGAATGTAGGTAGTGTGATCTTTGGCCAGTTGTTCATAAGTGTCAGAAAGACCCATAAGGTTTTGTTGCAGACAGTGCAGAAATTAAGATACAGGGGTTTGGATGATAGAAATGTACAACTTGAAGGGACCTCCAGCAGTTATCTACTCCAGCCCCCTGCGCTGAGGCAGGATCAAGTTTACCTGGAGCATCACTGACAGGTGTTTGTCTAATCTCGCTGTTTTCAAACTTTTTGAGCGGAGCCCTTCCTTTTAGTTACAATTTTTGGTCATGCCCCCCTAACCCTGACAAAAATAGACACAATGCCTGCCTTCCCCCCGCCTCGGATTTTCGGAGTGGGGGAAAGCACATGCGATCGTCTCAGGGCAGAGCCAGTGCTGGGCACAGAGGTGGCCAGGAGCGGAAATTGGTTTGGCCGCGGCAGAAGTTGACACTGACCCACAGGCTGGGTGGCCCACTGAGGTGAGTTGGGGTGGAGCTGGCACTGCCTCCCTGAGCCCCCGTTGGGGGGCGAGCCCCACAGTTTGAAAACATCTGATCTAATCTGTTCTTTAGGTAACCCATGCCTGCTTGGTGTGGCGCTCTGTCCCCTTCTTGTGGCACGTACCCACGTAGAGATTGATGAGTCTGCTACAGCCTTAGCAAAAAGTCATGCTTTTAGCTCATGCAGTAGAGGCTCATGCATTTAGCTCCAGAGATCCAGAGCCCACTGGTGATCGGAGTCTGTTGGTGTTCCATTTAAAATCTCTAATAGTGGGGATTCCAGATCCTCTCTTAGAAACCTGTCCCAGTACTTAACTACTGTTATGGATAGAAAGATATTCATAATAACTATCCTAAATCTCTCTAGCTACAGACTAAGCCCATTAATTCTTCTCCTGTCTTCAGTGGACATGGAAAACAATCACCGTACTCTTTATAACAGCCCTTTTGAATGTTCTCTTTTGTGAAGGCAGCATTTCATTTTAGCTGAACATATATTATTTTTCTAGGAAAAGGTGTTTTATATTCTTCAGTGTAAAAAGTTAATGTCTTAACAAGCTCTTTCCTAACTCTCTGGCTCTTATGGCAGTTCTGGCAACTAACTGGCCTTCCAAAAATGCTGAAAACTGATTAAGTGCATGTCACAACCTACTTATAAGGTTTAGCAATCAAATTTCTAGAAAGTTGATGTACTCATCAGCTAGGTTTGTTTAGATAACTTCAGACCACATGCACAGAGAAACCCAGAGGCAAGGAGGAGTTAACCCACAAAAAATAAATTAAATTAAATAATAAAATAAAACAATACCTTTGTTTTTGTAGGTGTTTTGGAAGAAGTGTAAAAACAACAAGGAGTCATTGTGGCACCTTAGAGACTAATACATTTATTTGGGCATAAGCTTTCGTGGGCTAAAACGCACTTCATCAGATGCATGGAGTGGAAAATACATTAGAGAGGTATAAACACACAGCATATGAAAAGATGGGAGTTGCCATACCAAGTGGGGGGTCTGAAACCTGAAAGAAGTGTGTTTTTTAAGGAAGACATGAGGTGGAGGCTTGGTGAATTGGGATGGAGCATTCCAGGCATCAGTCTATCGTAAGCACTTATATGGCCCCCATCACCATAGATTCTGAGCACCTCACCATCTTTAATGTATTTATCTTCACATCTCTCTGAAATAGGAAAGTGCTATTATCCCCATTTTATCCATGGGGATCTAAGGCACAGAGAGGCTACATGACTTGAAGGTCTCAGAGAAAGCTTGTGACAGAGAAGGAAATTCCAAGACCCAGGCTAGTGTCTGAATCCCTGGACTAGAGGCATTGTGGCATGATGCAGACAGGGACAGAATTGGAAAAAGGGGTTTTAAGCAAAAACTGTAGGTTAAACTTACTGTGTTCAAGGTGGACACAGTGCAGGGATTTAAAGAGGAGCATGTTGTGATTAGATTGGGCACAGAAGATCATTTTGGTGACTGTCGTTTTGGACAGGCTGCAAGGAAGTGATGTAGGTGTCAATGAGGGAGGAGAAGAGGCTGTGTTGAACAAGTCGAGATAGTGGATATTATTTTGTGAGGGATGATGAGAGAGATGTTTCTTGGGCCTTGTAGTATCAGTTTAATATCTGACATGTCATCTGTTAGCCGTCTGTATCCTGCACTGGCAGATTCTATGCTCTAAAATGACAGGTCTTTTCCATCTCAATTTTCCATTTCAAAACTGAGAGAAGATTTTGAGCACATTTATTCTTGTCTCTTTCAATTGAGCTAATGAGTTGAAGATATGGAAAACTATTAGATCAGAGGTTTAAAAGCACAGAAGCTTCAAATTCAACCTCAGTGATTTATATAGCAAAAGTAGGAACAACATTGTGATTATATTTGATACTCCTTGGGGTAATGAGAAGTGGCCTAATTAATTTACTGAAAGCTTCTCCAAATTGCTACAAATGAATTCTGATAGACCCATTTCAGGAGAGTGTTCACTCAGAATGTTTATTGTGACTTGATATGACCCAGGTCCTGAAACCTCAAGCCATTTATCTTAATCACTGAAATTATCACATATCCATTTATTAATTATACAGTAGCCGGTCTCACTGGTCTGTGACACATCCTGCTCACACACCTGTAATTTTAGCTCTGGTTGTGTCTGCCTGACTCCCTACCACGGTTAATCTGTTGTCAAAACCATTAATTCTGTTAAGGTTTTTAGTTTCCACACCACACAAGTGATAAAAACATAAACAACATTGGGTTTTTCTATGTTTGGGCTACCAAACCCCTCAGCTCTGTGGGAAAGATGACTTACTGCTAGCTAACTGTGAGACCAAACTGCATGGAGTGAAAGTTTCTTGCCCCTTGGTGTTGGTTATACTGCATCTTCCCTATACTACCTTAACCGGCAGAACAAAACACACATACAGTAACACAAATGTAGAGAATTGGACCTGTGATCAAAACACAATGCATTAGAGTGTGGATTAGTGTGTCCATGTACATTACTTCCAGGCTTCTTGGTGAATTTATGAGGCATGTTGACAGTCTTAGTTTGTATGAATTTCCAATATTTAATAGTTACATCAGGGAGTAAAAGCTTGTTTTGCAATATTCAGACATATGGTTGCCTCTGATCCAATTTATTCATCAGTTTTGAAGGTTTCTAATTATTTACCATATGGAGGCCTTTATCTTTTTATTGTAATAAATTGCCCTCCCTAACTTCGGAGTGTAGGCGATACTTGGTCTTCCTTATCTCTATACTCCTTATAGTTGCTCTGTAAGGCCTGCTAGTTGTTGTTTATACTTCCTCTTGCAGTCTTATATACAAGCTGCATAAAGAGCCATGAACCCCCAAAAGAAATAAAATTAAAGTTTGTGTTGATGGCAGGAGCAGCAAATGTAGAAATGTCACATAGTGGGTATCATTACTTTAGGCAATAATTCATAATTAGGCAGTTTTTAGGCAGTTGCATTAGATATGAATTAATGTCATGTTTTATTGAGCCAACTTCTGTTGATGAGAGAGAGAGAAGCTTTTCAGGTCAGACCTGAAGAAGAGTTTTGTTACTCCTGGGGGAAGTTTGCACCTCTGTGCATGCACAGAATTCATGTCCTGCACAGATTTCTTTGCTTCCCACAGAAAAATGACTTTCTGATCAGGAAGCAAAAGGAAGCCACAAGAGCAGTCACATGCCCCTCCTCAGCAGTGCAGGCACGTCGTTTCAGGCTTCTGGAGCAGCCGGCGGAAAGGTAAATCACCACGGAGGGGCTGGGGACGCCCTGGCCATTGCTGTGTCAGACCCATCCCCTGTCCACCAAACCCCCATGCATCTGGACCCCCCCCACTGAGCCTCACCACCCACACCCAGAAACTCACAAACGAGCCCCTGCACTTGAACCTCTACTGTGCTGAGCCTCACTCCCTGCATCTGGAGCCTCCCCGCCAAGCCTCCCACACCTCCTCCGAACCTGGCCCTCTACAGCCCCACCCCAGCTGGTGGCCCCGGGGCTGGGGGTGGGGAAGGAGCACACTTCCTCCTGCACAGAGCAGCAACGGCCAGGTCAGACCCACCCCCAGAAACCTCCGCTGATTTTGCATCCCCCGCAAACTTCTTGCCTCCATCACTCCTCAGCCGAGGGGGGAGGGGTCACTGTACAATGAGCTAAGCCTCAATCACCTTCACTTGGACCTCCTGTAGAGTCCCATTGCCCTGGCACCCAGAATCACCCCCCACCCCCCATGAACCCTTGTTCCCCCCCGTCCATGCCCAGATTACCCTACTCAGAATGCTCTCACCTCACACCTGGATCTCTCCACACTAAGCCCCTCCACACTTGGATCCTGCTGAGTTAAGCATGCCTGCCCACACCTGGTGCGGGGCTGCTAATCCTGGTGAGCTGCTGCACCTGCTACTCTTGAGGGAATTCTGCGCCAAAAATAAAAATGCTGCACCAGTAAATAAATGTGGTGGCTCCAGCATGGCAGTGGGGAGTACAGGCCACTGGCTGCATGGAGGTGAGAGATCACCATGCAGCCCTCCTCACACACACGGACTTCTGGGGCAGGCCCATAATTGTGTCAGGGTCAGGTGCAGCCTCACCACTGGGTGGGTGGAGAGGTTGCAGGATGATCTCCCACATCTGTACAGCCAGTGGCTTGTGCTCTCCACTGCCATGCAGGAGCCTTCACATTTATTTATTGACCACTACAATTTGCAGATTTTTTTTGTTTTTTTGGCAAAGAACTCCCTCAGGAGTACGCTGTATAAGCTTGAAAGTGTCTCTCTCACCATCAAAAGTTGGTCCAATAAAAGATATCTTCTCACCCAACTTGCCTCTCTAATATCCTGGGACCCACACAGCTACAACAACACTGCATATCATACAATAATGTCATATTTTCACATTCCACTCAAAATTAAAATGTAAACTATTCCTCCTGGGAGGATGGTTCATCCTACAAACAGCTTCTTGCTTGAAATCTTTACCTCATCTACTTTAAGTGGCTTTCTTTACAGCAACAAAATGCATTTTAACTGAGTAAAGAAACACTTCCCTTCCCAAGCTCACAACTTTGGCCCTGCAGAAAGCTGGATGAAGAGGAAACTTATATTGGTTTTGTTTTCTCTTGATTTACTGTGTGTGTAATAATTCTGTTTATGTAGCACTTCATACATGCAAGGCATGGTACAGGCCATTACCGGCATGATCTGTTATCTTTCCTTTTTTATGTATGTGGAAACAGACATAGAGGTGAAATGGCTTGTCCGATGCCCCATAGCAAGTCAATAGCAGAGCCAGAATTAGAAGAGAAGATCTCCTGACTGTCAACTCTGTGCTCACTCCTCTGGACTTCAGCTCCTTGCAATATTTACTCAAGACATAAGTACTGCCATATCAAAACAGACCAACCCATCTAGTCTATATCCGGTCTCTGACAATGGCAGGTGCTACAGAAAAGGCACAAAAACTGTATTGAGCAATACCATGCCATGGGGAAAATTTTCACTGTGCTCAGCTAGCAATCCATGTATGCCTTTAATTTGGGGATTTTAAAAAATTATATTTTTTTAATTGAAGTCTAATAATAAGTAAAGTAAATATTAAGAGCTAAATACCCATTGACTGTTGTGCAGATGCCTTTCACACCTTGCACACCATGTGTCAGGACAGCACCAATGTGCACTTTGTGTTCCAGGAGAAAGGTCTGTAAGTTTTTCAGACCCCAGGGCTAAATGGGGGAATGGCCAGAGCCCCACGGTTCCTACACACCTGTTAGAGGGCAGTGGTAGAAGAGGTAATATACATGCTTTACAAGATGTACCCAAATTTGCTCAAACCCATAAAACTTATTCAGTTTTACAAATAATAGTCTGTCAGACTTGGCAGATTTTAAAACACATTCATTTACAGAAAGCCATTTAATCTTAGTCAATTCTTGATGATGAGTTATAAGTATGGTGTTATCTGACACGTAAATATTTATTATTCTAATTTCTTTCCCTGGTAAGGTTGATTTTTACTGTCCTTCATCACCAGACTCCTTATGTTTAACTTAAATTTTACAAGATACACTTTCAATCTCTCAAATTTTCTTATTCACATGGAAACCCTCGTGTGTGTGTGGTATATTGGTTTTTTTTATAAAATGTGAACTAAATGAATAGCCAATCCATCCTGCACTTGAATCTAACTTCTTCTTTAGGAAGATTATATTTCTTATGTAGTAAATCAGTATCACACTGTTTGGCTGTTAACAGAGACATGCTATTACTTTACATGTAAATATCTAAGCAATTTGCCTCAATAATATCTTGCAGCATAGAGTTCTATAGATTGCATTTAACTTTTGTTGTTTTGCTGTTGTTTCTGTATAACCAATAATGGAGAAACATAAGTCATGAATATTCATTTATGAAGTTTGGGGGTTTGCAAGCTTTCTGGTATCCCAGTCATATGCAATGAGAAGTTTGCTCAGCAGTTTGCTCAGCAGGAACACAATTCAAATACGTAATGTTTTGATATACTAATAAATGGTAATTCAATTGTGAATATTTTCAAAGGTTGCTAAGGACATAAACATGTAGAACAACAATTCCTCTTCAGCCCTTATAGAGAAAAATATTTTTTCATTAGATGCGTGTCTGGTCAATCAAAATGGAAAACTTTTAGAATGTGCAGCATTTCTTTAACTAATTATGGTTTTCACAGAGCAGGTGAGTGTGGATACTGTGAGAAGCAGAGCTTTGAATTTTGTGATTCCCGTGCATGTGTAATTTTAACAATAATGTACATTAAAGTAGTTTTTTCTTTGAATAATTAGTTTTATTGTGTTGATAACACTACAAGTAATTAGTATAATAGGGTGTGAAACACTCTTGATTATCAGGGTTTGTTTGGTGGTAGTAGTGATGTGATGTTTTTTGCTTTTCTGTCTGCTGAACAAGAAGTCACAAGAGCCATATCAAGTCACACTGAATTATTGTGGATTTTCACTTACATAATGTCTCTTCCATTTTGGTTTTCCTCTAATGTGCAATTTCAGATTCTTTTTTAAAGAATTGGTTTTTTAAAATCTTTTTTGTAGAATGCTGTACATTGGAGCTAAATAGGGTGACCAGACAGCAAGTGTGAAAAATCGGGACGGGGGTGAGGGGTAATAGGAGCCTATATAAAAGACCCAAAAATCAGGACTGTCCCTATAAAATCGGGACATCTGGTCACCCTAGAGCTAAATAAGATGTTAATGTCTGTTACTGGAGGTCAGAAACTGTTACCATATGTTAGAGTTGATTGATATCTTCCCATTTTTTATATACTCAGAGAGCAAATAGTGAAAGATGCATGGGGTAAGGATAAAAAGGTAGGTTGACCCAAGTGTTTCATGGATTACGGCTTTCAGTTTTGCAGATAAACTTAATTCAGGATATATTATGGGACATGAGATGAAAGGAAAACCAAAGAAGAGGGCAGAAACTAATGAGAATTTGCTAGAGAGAAACTACAGAAAACAAGCAATCTTAAGAGACCAAGAAGGAAAGAAATGAAAAAATGGAAGGAAGAGTTATACTAAGTTTTGTAAATCCTTTTGTTAATTTAGAATCATCAATGAAAATAATGGGATCTACTTAGGGAATATCAAAAGACTGATATGTGGTTCTGTCTACAATTAACGACTGAAATGTACAAAATAAGGAAAACTTAATTTGTATGCTCTACAAAAATGGTCCTGTTCAGAATACTAATCATTTTCCTGAAGACACTAAAATCAGCAGATATAATAAATGATTTGATTATTTGTGACCACTGGACTCGCAAAGTTTTCGGAGAAGATTGGGATATCTATGTGAGTGGGCGCGTGCAGTGTATGTAAAGTGAAGAACGAGAACTGTATGCTAAAAGCTGATTATTCTCCACGCATCCAGATAAAACAAGTAATGGATAATTGTTCCAAGCTGTTGTAGAAATTCCTAGACAAAAGATGGACTGATGGTTGAGAGTACACATGACTAATTCTGGGATAAAATACATTATAAGTATGTTGTAACTTCCCCCAAACCAAGCATTATGAACCCAGAAAATTCAGTTACGATAAAACTTCAGAGAAATCTGGACACAGTAAGGTATGGAAATGCATACCAAGGACATTTAGACATCTTTAACTCTGCCTTATCCCAGACTCTGAAAATTTCCTAGGTAGTTAGAACTCTCTGAAATATTATGCATAGGCTATGTGTGAATATTTTTACTTTTAGGACCAGTGGTCATATTGCTCGTTGTTCTTCATAATTAAGGTTTCTGCTGAAGGAGAAACTTTAACTCTGCACTGTAGTGGCACTGTGCAATAGCCACATGATTAAGACATTTTAGTGTTGCAGAACCCAGATTAGATTAAGCTGATTTTTTAAATCTATTAGTTGACCAAAAAAAAAAAAAATTCTGCGTATAGTTTCACTAAATGGCAGAATTAAGGTTGTTTGGGTCCCCTAACACTTTGTTTCAATATCTTAAGCTGTAGTGAATGGAAGTTTTGATTTCAGTGAGGCCAAGGTTTCATCCTTTAATTACAATAGGTATTATAGCTAGAATTTTCATAAGCCTGTGTGATTGAATTTGGTGGCTTATCTTGGGCCCTCAAATATTGAGACCCTTAACATTAATGTGTGGTTTTGAAAAGGTTGACTTGGAACTGAGCAAACAAAGAACTAGGTATTAATTTGTAGCATAAGGCCCCAATCCTGCAAATGTGTTTAAATTGAAGCATATCAGTAGTCCAAAGTGCTTGCAATATTGGGCCCCAAATTACAACCACTTATATAATTTGCATGATATGTTTTTTGTAATAGGCTTTTTAGTCTTGCTTTCTTCACCACTCTTGATTGTTCTTTTGGCATAGGTAGGAGTCCTCTAAGGGAGTTGGTCTCAACCAGACTAACATATAGTTTTATGTGATGATATCCAGTGCTTTCATGGGTCCGTGGAGACCTTGTAAATCTTCCAGGAACCTAATCTGTGATTTTAATATATCTTTTTTTGTTTGAAAAACAGGAAGTACACAGCTAGGAAACTTTAACTTAAAGTAAAGGCTGTCCCTTTTCTTATGTCTTCGTCTTTTATTGAAGAGATGTTTGAAGTCACTGTTGTATTATGAAAATGGAGCCCTTAGTTTTTCTATAGTTTTAACTGTAGGCAGACATGTACTCTTTTGAGTATTCAGAGGTCTGCCAGTGGGTACATCAACTCATCTAGATATTTGCCTAGTTTTACAACAGGCTACATAACAAACACTAGTGAAATCAGTACAAACTAAGATTTCATACAGACAATGACTTGTTTATACTGCTCTATATACTATACACTGAAATGTAAGTACAATATTTATATTCCAATTGATTTATTTTATAATTACATAGTAAAAATGAGCAAGTAAGCAATTTGTCAGTAATAGTGTGCTGTGACACTTTTGTATCTTTATGTCTGATTTTGTAAGCAAGTAGTTTTTAGTTGAGGCGAAATCTGGGGATACACAAGACAAATCAGACTCCTGAAAGGGGTACAGTCAGGGCCGGCGCGCCCACTAGGCAACCCTAGGCAGTCGCCTAGGGAGCCGGGGGGCAGCTGGCCGTGGCTGCCTCCTGCCCTCCCGGCTCTGTGGCTGAGCCGGGAGCTGGGGGGGGGGGGTGGCTCGCCGTGGCAGGACCATAATGGGGCGAATGTTGGCAGGGGCGCCCCGTCCTCCCCTGCCGCTGAAGCCGCCCCAGCTTACCTGCGGGGGGTCCCATCCGCCAAAGCCGTGGGACCAGCGGACCTCCCGCAGACAAGTGGCTTCGGCGGCAGGGCAAAGGTGCTGCTAATAATACCCTCCGCCGAAGCCGCGGACCTCCTGCAGGCAAGCGGAAGCGGTTTCGGCGGAGGGTATTATTAGCAGCACTTTCGCTAATAAGGCACGAAACTTCCTTGCACCGGCCCTGGGTACAGTAGTCTGGAAAGGTTGAGAGCCACTGTGCTGAGGCAGAGGTTTTCAAACGGTGGGCCCTGTCCCTCTAGGGGGCACAGAGGAATTTTCGGGGGAGGGATGAGCGGCGACGCTAAGTGGCTTGGACTGGGAATCACCACATAAGAACAGCAGTCCAAATCTCTGATATAATAGCAGTTCTCTTTGTAGATTGTTCTCCTTCAGACTCAATTATGACCATTCTATCCTGTATGCAGGTCCTGAGATGTCTTTCTACCACACTAGTGTCAGTGTTCTTTAGGGATCAGAAGCAATATGACTCCCTCCCCATTGGGTTCTGCACTTCCTTGCGGCAGCTCCCTTCATCTTTCAGGCACTGATCTATGCCCAGTTCCACCATTACTGCCATATATAACCCTATTGGCATTGGGCGGGCACTGCAGGCTCTCTGTCACTGATCATAGTCACACTCCTCTCTTGACATTGGCCTGTCACTGGATCCTGCCTGTTACTCTTTGTGTTTCAACTCCTGTCATTTGTGCATGCACTTGGCACAAGATGTCACTCCTTACTACTCATCTCTACTTCTCTGCTGTCTAGAAGTCACTCCTTACTTCTCATCTCTACTTCTCTGTGGGCTGGCACAGGGTCTGATTCCTCACTACTGCTCTCCACTTCACTGTTTTCTAGAATATGACCAAGTATGAGATCCTCTCCCATGCTATTGGTAGCCTTCCCCCTGCCATCTAGGATCTGGTGTGAAATGCAATTCAGCTCCTCACTACTGTTCTGCATATCACTGCTGTCTAGAATCTGACCAAACATGAGATCCTCTTCTGACTATTGGCAACCTCCATAGGGAAGAGTTCTTTCTGTAGCTTTTTCTAACCCTCCCCATAACCTGGTGCAGGTCAATGACTGTTGCAATTGTGGGAGGGAGAATGAAGTTCCACGATTGAATTGCTCACTGGTTTTTTAATGAAGATACTGATGGGGATTCCAAAGGCTGCCTCCACTTGGTTGGTGCTGAACATGCTTCCCCCTCCTCTTTCTCAGTAAAATTAATCTCTCAGACAATTCTTGATTGTTTACTCTTTTACATTGTGCTCTGTGTAGGCAGTAAGACCAGGTCTTGTGCATTACCACACTGCTGCTCTGAGCTTGCAGTTCCGCAGAGGAATAATTAATCTAGAGAAAATGCCAGTAAAAAGTCAAGAAAAGCTTCTGTACATATTGGGTCTCGACTGTTCTTTTTATTTCTCAGGATTGCTTTAACTTACACAGGGCTGCCATCATGGCAACAGGGCGTATCTGGAGAATAGCAGCGTTATGGCCACTCTGCTTCTCTCTACCTAAACCCTCTACCCTGGGGATGAGTGCAGTATAATTTCAGATAATTGTATCAGTCAAAATGGTTAGAAGATGCATGTTTTTGAAATGTCAAGAGTGTACAGGATAACCTGCATTCCCAAGGCTGTTACTGAAACTCAATTCCCTGAGCCAAAGGCCAAATGCTATCCACCTGTATCAACAGGTGGAAGAACTTAATGGGTCCAGCGGTGAAAGGGTCCCAGCAGTCCCAGCATCAAGGGAGGGAGACACTCGCCAAGGGACAATAGATATTTCCTCCCCCGGGACTCTGGCACCGATTGGCCACCTGGGAGGGAAGGGGTGCTGATTGGCCAGCATTCCCCAGCTCCCAGGAATTTAACCCAGCACAGGGCCATGTGGAACCTTTTTCAGTTGTGTTTCAGGTCCTATGGGAGTTCAGTGATGCAGCACCAGGATATCCATTACAATTGGACAGAAGTCTTCAGGGATGATAGCATACATTTGTCAGATGGAGGTGTTAACATATGACTACAGAACATGATGGCATGGATTGGGCAGGTGTTTTGTCATACCAGGTAGTGTGGTTGGGTGGGGGAGAGACCAGTCACTGGTACCCCCTGTGGCCAGTTTCCAGTGCAGTTAAGAATAAAATGACTGGTTCCCAGAAGCAAAAGACCTGGGATTTTGTGATGGGTCTTGGGCTCATGTGATAGGGTGAGACCTTGTGGCTTTCGTGGGATGAGGTCAAACCTTGCAGCCTTCACGGGCCGAGATCCTCACCCTGCTGTACCCTCTGTCTCCCTCAGAGAGACATAGAGAGATCTGAGTTCTGGGGAGTAGGCTGAGGAGAGCCTACCTCACGTTATGGGTTATATGTTAAGGAGCCCTGTAACCTTGGTGCTAGTTATGAGTTTTATGGTAAGGAGGCCAGTAACCGCTGCACTGGAACCAATTAAATGCCTAGTATAGAAGAGTATGGGTGATGGGTGGGTAGTGCACTTCTCTGTGTTATAGTTTAATAAAAGTGGTGGCCTGCTTCTAATTCCATGCATGTGTCTCTCCTCATTTTGCCTCATTGTGTCCATATCAATCCTTGCTGTATTTGATTGTACTGAAAGAGAAACAAAAGGAATTTAGGAAGCAGACTTGATAACCTCCTTTTCATGTATGCAAGCATTCCTCAAGACAGTTGCCAATTTGTTTATTTTAAATTAAAAAGTGTGGTATAAATGACTTCTCTCCAATCTTTATAACATGTAAATTGTGCATAGGGAAGGGTTGCAGCCTCTTCCCAGCTAGAACCTCTTCAACAAGACTGCAGAGAAGGTGTAATCCTCCATTTGCTGCCAACAAAGAATGTTGTGGCAGATTGTCTTTGAAACTATTTCTACTGCTAAAAGTCACTTGCACTTCCTATCCTAAAGCTATGTTGCTCTCTACATAGAGAAAGGAGGCTATTAGACATTAGCATACAAATGGTTCCAGGCATATGTTTGCTACCCTCTCTGCTTCTGTGTCCCTAGTCATCTAGGAAAATTGAGATTTACAGATATATCAAATGTTCTTCTAAGTTACTTGCTACTGTCAATAGTGGCTCCACTCTCTGTAGATGCTGCCTCACCGATTTCTTTACCAGTTAGGGCAATTATATTTTAGTCAGTCAAATTCAAGCCCAGGGAAATTGAAATGTATAAATTTAAAAAGCCAGTTAATTTGTAGATATGAGGACTTACCCATCTCTTTCTGAAAAGAGGGGAATCCGTATTTTTTGACCTTTTATTGGACTCTTTAATACACTACTTCTTTCTTGGAAGTGCAACTTAAGCTTTTTTTTTTTTTTTTTTTAAGTTGTGTTTAAAAAACATTTGGTAGAAAATATTGTCGTAAAAAAATTACCCCCGGGACTATTACGTTGTTTGTGCAGTTCATTCTCAAATGCACTACAGATATTTTCAGGTCTGGTGCGCTCTTTCCTGAATATAAAACTAATTCAGTTTTAATACTTTAATCACATTTATAGATCTTCTGTAATGTGTGAGACCTGAAAAAGGAAATGAATAATTAGCTTTTATCATAGTCTTTGATGTGGAACAGTTCACCTCTCTTTCCCTATCTCTCTAGGACCCATTTGTTAATAAAACAGATTATATTAAACAGAGATAAATAGTGCAGAGTGACTTCACAATGAATAGACCTCTGTACAGTGGAAAACGTGCCTATATACAAATGGGGGAGGGGAGAGGAAAAACTGCAGTCTGCAGTTTTCAACTATTATTCTTAAGGGACAATTGATTTCTTGACTATTAAAATTAAGTCTTGAAAACAGTTCACAGTTCAGTGCTTTAACTTATTGATTTCTATTTTCATATCATTTGAAACAAATTGCTTAAACTCCTTAGACTTTTTTTTAATCAAGATGCACTTTGAAATAGGGGCATATGTTTTTGCATGACACCATACATTCTCACAAATCTAGTATAATATACAATCTCATATTTTGACATCAGTATTTTCATTCAAAAATTGTAACTATATTAGAATGTATACTAACCTCTGCCATTAAAGGCCTGACTATATGATGTTCTGATCACCTATAACTTCCATTGACATCTCTTTGGTCCCTTAGATCCAGATCTCAGCCTTTAGAACTGATCCAATACATGAACAGGACTGCTCTGTTTCTCATGTGAAATCCATGGAAACAGAAAAGGTCACTTTTTCTACAAGAAACTCCTGGAGAGCTGAGAATATCAAATACGTGAAAGTACGCTATATATGGAGACAATCTCAATGCTTTTTCTTGTAGAATATAATTTGAGTGATAGCCACGTTGACATTGATTTATTCTGGATATTAACGTCAAACAAATGTGTTAGTCTTTTTATGATGTAACTCTCCTTCAGTGAACCACTGGAGACCACCCTAAAATTAATTATTTCTGCTGTATTATTCAAGAAAGAATGATTGAAACATGAATTGCAAAACCCTGACAATGATGGGAAAGGTGCCACCATAATGCATATGAAATGTGAACATTTTATTTTTCTCCAAAATACAGGGTTTTTAAAAAAAAACTTGGATATGTTCATGAGAATTCTATTTTTACATGCTTAAAAATAGGCATTGGTTAATTCTTTTTTCCTAATTTTGAGCCTACTCCAAAAATCATTGATTTTAAAATTATGCTTGATCTCAAACTTTATCAGGTGTGAGTTCCACTACTAAGAAATCCCGAGAAAGTGCAGCACAGAAGAATGAAAAAGGAAAAACTATTAAAAAAAAAACCAGAGGGAAAATTCAATGGTAACAGTACGATATATTTCATGTTCAATCATTGGGACATCCTTCCTTAACTCCACTGATTTCTGTGGTATTATTCATGTAGTTAAAGCTAGACAGTGTTTAAGAATCTAGCTGAATTGATGCTCCTGCACATAATTTTTACACAACATTGAAAATATAACATACTCTGTGCATAGTTTTTGTTGGTGTCAATTCTCACTACTTCATGGGTCTCTGCCTGGAACCTTTGTGCATGAGGCAGCACTTTGATAAGGCAAGGTCTGTTGTGATCTTCACTAAATTTTAACTACCCTCGTGCACACAGAGCAGTCTTCTTTAAATGGGCACTTAAGGAACATAGTGAGAAAATCCACGCTTAACATATTGTGCATCTGCATACTGCAGTTTTCCAAAGGATTAAAACTCATTCAAATCAAATCTACTCATCACTGGTGCACTCTAGGGATGGTACTTCTTAATGAGAAGAGCTAATTCCACTTCAAATTTCTACCTTTAGTTAGAGCCCGTCAAATTGCTTAATTTATTCTTTCTTCAGAGAAGCACTTTTTTTTTTGCAGTCCTCTCAAAAATAGCTCAACCATTTTTGTTCAAACTTTAAACAAAACAAACAAACCCAGCAATTCCCTCTCAAGCAGAAAATAAACCTGGCAAATTTAAGCCCCAAAGGTAGAAGTTTCAGAATGTTATGAAAATGAGGTTACATGTTTAATTCCAACTGAAGTCAGTAGGACTTAAGCACGTGCTTATGTGCTTTCTTGAATGAGGGCAATAATTTGGCATAAGCCACCCACCTTAACTTTTTGGGGGGTGAGGGGGAAAAGGTCTTCTATCTCTAATATATAGTAATCTTTGCAGCAAGGTGAGAGAAAGTAACGTGTTTAAATTACAGGAAAAAGGTTACCCTGAAACTAGTTTCTAAGGATTACAAAACCTGGTACCCTAGGAAGTTCCCTTATCCCTACTTAAATGAGTTGAGTTGTTACCTTATTAATTTTGAATATTTTTCTGTCTCTGATTGGTAGTGCTACCATATTAAAGGGTGCATCAACTATAATGTAAAGCTTTGTTGTTAGATTCATGGTTACTTTCATATGGTTTCTTGTCAAAGAGGTTTTGTCCCCCTGGTTATGAATTACTTGACAAAAGTAATTTCAGCTATTTGGGCTACTTTTGTTATTGTTTAGAAATTAAGAGGTTTTCATTGATATTTTTGCCAGCTTGAAGCATAGAAGCAGCTTATTTTGAAAAAGTAGTGTTCTGTACAGCTAGCTTCTAAAATGGGCTAATTCCAAGGGATATTTCAGAAAAAAATATTTTTTTCAGTAGAGCTTGAAAATCTTTCCAGACAAATACCAGCCAGAGACTGCTGTCTAAAATAGATGGATCTCCTATGATAACTCCAGCCTTCTCCCTTCACAGTTCAGGCTGTTGGGGAAAGGACACTGCTGTTCCCGGCTTTGAGAGCTCCATCTTTTGCAGTGGCATTGACTGGTAAATCTGTATTTGAACCATTTACATGGAGCTAAAAACCTGTTTCCTGCCCTCAGGATCATAATCTTTATTCTCTTTTCATCTATTTCTTATTTATTTTCTATCGTAATGACAACCTCTGAAACGAAATTCAATTCTGACTAATGTTGATTTTATAGAACCTGTAGTAGACTTCCCCAAGCCTAATGTTTTCTGTAAACTTCTAGTTAACATGTATCTTTGTACTTGCAAGTTCTCTATGACAATGCTTTATATGTATCAGGAAAGTGATTTTTTTTTTTTTGCTTCTCATCAGTCTAATTAATTCTTCATAATGTTAAAAGGTACACTCATTTTGCATTAGCAAACTTTTATTGGACTTAAAATTGTTGGGTTTTGGAACAGACTGAATTGCTGTGAGTTTATTTGCTCTATAAGAGTACAGTATGGTTTATCCATTTAACCAATACCTTCTTATTCCATGTTACTGCAGAAATATTACATAAAATAGATTATGAAACACTTTTTTAAAAAATTCCACAGTTTACAAAATAGACATGTAGAAACTTTAACATTATCCTTTCAGAAACAAGTCGATTGTGAAGGAAAGCCAAGTGAATGTGAAAGGATGCGGTTGTTGAAGGATTCTTTTTCCATTCTTAGCTATTCCCAAGGCTGCTATATTAGTAATATAGAAATTTAAGCAAATGTTTTTGCAATTCCCTAATCAATGGTGCCCAAAATTAAACTGTGTTCTCTTGGGGAGGTAGGATTAAGCCTACTCTATAGCTTCTCAGCCTCTTCCTCCAAATGTTCTTGGAATTTATTTGATACAGTACAAAAGCAATACAAATGTTTTAAAAGTGTGTATGCTGCTTTAATCTGATTACCTCCTGTCTGTGAAACTGTGTGAAACTGTATCACTTCACTTTATTATCAGCACAGCATTAGTAACAGAAAAAACGAGCTATTGAGGAAGAATAGATTAAATCCTTTGTATAATATAACTCAGTCAAACTGATAGTGCACATTCAGTTAGCAGTACAGATGGATCTTTATCGTGTTATTTGAGACAAATGCAATATGAACTTCTCTATACCACACACATTTAATGTGTAGAACCAGCAACTCATCTCTTAGGTCACATCTTCAGTGCTAAGAAAAGGTGTGTTTTTACCTCAGGCTAACTAACATGCATGAGCTATCCCAAGGTAAAAACACAATGGAGACAAGGCACTTTAATTCTACCATGAGGTTAACTAGGTGTGGTCTATCGGAGACTGGCATTGTGCTGACCTCACTCACTTTACCTGACTCTAAAACTAAAGCGCCTTGTCTCCACTATGTTTTACCTTGGGATAGTTCACAAGTGTTAGTTACCCTTTTTAGCAGTGAAGACAAGGGATTTTATTAAAGCAAGAAAGGTAAAAATCATCTCTGTAAAATCAGGATGGTATATATTTTACAGGGTACTCAATTTCCCAACTCAGCGGGATCCCCCCATGGGCAAAACCTTCAAGTTACAGAAAAATGCAACAAAAACAGGAATACACATTTTCTCAAGCACAGCGAATTTCCCAAGCTAAAAACAACAGAAAAACCTAACACATTTTTTCTAAATCACTTACTAACTCTATAGGAGTTGGATGGGTTGCTTGCTTAATCTGTCTCCTACCGAGAGATCCCACAGACAAACAAAAGCCTTTTCCCCCACTCAGATTTGAAAGTATCTAGTCTCCTTATTGGTCCTGATGGTCAGGTGTTTTTAGCACTATATCAGAGCCTCTTAACCCCTTCCCTTTATATTTATGACAGCATTAAAAAAGAAAATGAATTACCTATGTTCAATAGAAACATGTAATTTCTCCCCCTTAATTAAGTCAACTTTAACCCTATACATGTCCTGGAAAACCTGGAAGAAAAACTAAAGCTCTAAATTACTATTGGGACTAAGCATAATTTCCTAGTAAATTTTCCAAGGTTTCTTCTGCCTCATTGGGTTTCAAACCCTTCTCCCCCACACACTTTCAACATAATAAAAGAATGTAATATTTCCTTTCATAGAAGTTACCTATGGTAGAGGTCCTTTCCTGGTAACCTCTTCTTCAGAGCCCTTTTGAAGGTGTAAAGGCTGTACAGGCCAGTCAGGAAATGATTCCCTTTGTCCAGGAACACGGAGTTTCTCGGTCAACAGGAAAAAGTCCTCCTTATTCTTGCTTCAACAGTAAGTCCCTTCTGAAGTGGTCCCACAGTATTCATTTCAGTGTTGCTGTCACTCTTTCATTGGCTTCATGCCTTCAGGGTTGACTTAACTGACACCTTCAGCTCCTGAATTTGCAGTCTGCCTAATGAATATACAACATTTCTAATTGTCTTTGTTGTAATGGTGTTGGGAAGATCCTAGATAACTTTTTAAAGGTAGAGTTTAACTTTTCTTTTTATTCAGTTCATTTTCTGAGATATTCCTTCAGTTTAATAGAGTTCAACAGGAAATGAAATTCTAAAGTCCAAATACTCCTATTTTTGTATAATTTTTTTTGTTCTCAAAACAGTTGTCTTAAATTAAATAACCCTCAAAGTCTTTAGCTTAAATAATTGAAAAATTATTGATTCTTATAACAATTTTTGGAGAGATGATTCATTTCTTCCTGAGTTGGTCAAGGGATTTGCTTGAGCACTGCCAGTAATTAATTAATTCCCCATTAAACAGGACTCCGCCCTTCCCTGGGCTACTGTCCTGTCTGTGAGGGCTCTATGTCCTCATGTGTCCTGGTTCCCCACAGGCAAAACAGGTGCTCCCCCTTCCTGTTTTCTTCACAGGTTGGACATCTTGGGGCTTTCCTGCTTTCTTTCCCTTGGGGCTAGACTTCTCCCAATAGAGACACACTTTCCTAAGGTGTCCCCTCTGTCCACAGGTGTAACCTTGCCTTGCTCGGGCTTCTTTTCTTGCCCCAGCCTTTGTGGCCCCGTTCACCTCCTGGAGAATCTTGAGCAAATATCATTGTTCTTCAACTAACTGCATCACATAGTTCTGCAAGTATCTCTGCACCTCCCGCAGTTGCTGCTGGTTCTCTAGAATCTGTCTCATTTGGACCTGTATCTCCATTTGTTGCTCGTCAGCCCCCTTCACCGGGAGCAGAAACTCTGGGGTCCAGACTGGGAGGGTACATCTGCCTCGTGCAAAGAGGGCCTCTGCACATGGCGGTTCCATTGTCCCTTTGCCTCAAGTGTCTCTTCTACAGCCTTTCCTACTCCACTTGTTTCGGGGCAGTGCTCTTACACGGTCTCTCACCCTGCTCCTTGTATCGGGGCAATCACCTGCACAGTCTTTCAGACTCCCCTTGTATCAGCAGCATGGCTGCATTCTCCACCACTTTGAGATGGGGTGCTCCATTCACCTCTAGGATTGCACTTCCTCCTGGTACTTTCTGCGGTATAGCTCGTGAGGTCAACACCTCCTTCCGCTGTTGCACACCATTTCTTCACCTCTCCCTTTGGGTCTGCAGCTCCTCTCTCACTCCATGAGCTGCAGCCTCTTTGTGATGCAGCCCTTCGGCCAGGTCACTATATGTGTTTTCCCCTTCCGTGGTGTCAAAGTCTTTCTTTAGTAATCTTGGACAGGCTTCCCATTCATTGCCTCATTGCCACTTCCTCAATCTTCACACTCATTGCCCCATGGTGCCATGTCCTCAGTAGCTGGTAGGGGAACCACTGCAGGTTTTACAATGTTTTACATTACTATAGAGAAGAAGTGTGTGTAGCCAGGAGTGCATTATATGTGGTGGTATGCTTCAAAAAGACATGAATAGAATTCTGATAATCTTTTTAGGCTTCACTATAATCTTTTTCACTACATGTCTTTTTTATAAGTTAAGATATGGGAGCAGAGTAAACAGCTGCATTTAATAAAACCGAAGAGTGTTGTGGGCAGAGTGAACAGCAAATATGTGTGCGATCTGGCAGCTCTCCAGCTTCCTTTATTGTTGCTGCTGAAGGAATGTAACACACCAGTGGGGTTTTCTTTCATTGAATTGAAAGTGGATCTGCATAAATTTCAGTGTCTAACTATCTGGTCAGTGTTTCAAGGCACATTACTATATGCCTGTGTTTCATATCAACATACAAATTCCCACTTTGCAATGCTCCACAAACATACTTGTAAACATTATACTTGATATTTCTCCTTATTGTAGTGCACCTAGAACCATGCTGTCCTGCTCATTTGGGAAAAAAAAAGAAAAAAGGGTAACAAACAAAGCCCAGTGCAGTAGTTAGTATTTTACTCACATTTCTTGTTGTTGTTGTATAGCATGTTGTTTCATTAAAGGAGGAAGGAAATGGCTTCTAATTCACGCTTAAAAAGACAAAGATGAGGTCAAGACCCTTCATTAGTAAATAAAACTAAGCACATACAATGTTACAAGTATAAAGTAGATGTAAGTTACACAAGCTGTAAATCTGGAAAGTCTTACCGAAGAGAGAAATCACAAGGCACATGAACTTGAAAGTGGATACTACCAATAATAGAAAAAATAGATGCATGCAGTTAACCTAGAACTATAAATTATATACAGTTAATGGAACAATTATGTTAAATGATTATGAAATACAGGTATTGAGTAAAAATAGATCTGAACATCCTGACATTTTTGGGAAGTTTAGGTCCAGATCTAAAGTCCGGGCCACTGTCTCTCCAATAGGTTGAACCAAAACTCTGGATCTGAACACTGCCATATTTTGTGAAAGTTGAGATTTGGACCTACATTGGAACTCAAGTCCATCTCTATTAAGAATTGAGCTGTGATAGTGTAACTGAAGCCAGGCCATTGGTTAGTCATCTTGTGTTTTTGTTTACAGATGAAAATGAAGGGTCTAAGGGAGTATGCGGTGTCTGGTTTTTGCCCTTCTTTTCCATGAGCAGCTGTGAAGAAATGAAAGCATTCACTAGAAATGTACTAAGTAGCACAGGTGCTGGAACTAGGGGTACAGGGGGTGTGACAGCACCCCCAACTTGAAGTGGTTTCCATCATATACAGGATTTACAATTTGGTTCAATGGCTTTCAGCTCCTCCACTATACGAATTGTTCCAGCACCACTGCAAAGTCCTCATCATCATCATTCCCAAACTGCATTGGTCCGTGGGGCACCATCATTGATAAGCAATCAACCAATTGTCTCCACCCCTGACGATTGTGTGTCAGTGCTTGAGTCTCCGCAAAGTCCATTCCTGTCCACTCTTTTATATTGTCAGATTGTTATAGCTGACAAACTCCAGAAGTCTCAGTCCTCTCTCATTGGTTACCGCATTACAGAAAGGACCACAATAATCCTGCCAATCTGCCTGTGTGTCAGTACCCACTTTAGCATTCCAATCTCCCTGTACAATCAGGATATCTTTCTTGTGACCTTATCAGTGATGTCTTGGAGCTGATTGTAAAAATCTTCAATTTGCTCATCATCATAGTCTGTTGTAGGGACGTAGACTTGAACCACTGTGATACTGAACGGTACTGCCTTTAGATGGATGGAAATAAGTCTACTGGATATTGGGTGGCATCCTAATACTGAATTCTTGATATCTTTATGCACAAGAAATCCTACACTGTTGACATGTTTGTCCTCTCCACTGTAATAGAGTACATGGCCTTCTTCCATTAGTGTCTCTCCAAAGTTCTTCCATCTGACCTCAGAGATTTCTAGGAGGTGCCAGGTGTATTGTTCCATTTCATACGTGAGTTCTTTCAGCCTCCCTATTTGTTTCAGTGTCCTTACATTCCATATGGCTATGGTGATGTTATCTCTTCCACGGATCCTCTTTGTTGGGGTTACACCAGTAGAATACTTGTCGCGTTCACCCTGGTGGGAGACGGATAGTGCAGTCATTATTAACCCGGGCTGCGACCAATCCGGTATAGACGTGGTTCACTTACTCATCATATGGTGTGTCTTGGGCAAATTTCTAACCTGGTGGAGCCCATCCCTCTCCATGCAGCCCCCTTTTAGTTGCCTCTTACAACATGCAGGAGGAGCAGTGGGCCTATTCTGTCCCCTGAACCACAGGGGAACCTGCAAAGTAGTTTTCCTTAAATAGAGGTGATGCCTTTTGCTTGATGACTCAAAGGGATAACAGCAGACTCTACAATCCTAGCTTTCCAGAGACATGGTGGTTCCCATTCTAAGGTAACTGCCTTTGTGGATGGCGATGTCCAGGGCCGGCTCTATGCACCAGCCTAGGAAGCACATGCTTGGGGCGGCACATTGTAAGGGGCGGCATTCAGGCCCATCTTAGGGCGGCACATTCCGTTCTGCCTTTTTTTTTTTTCCCCTGCCTGGGGCGGCAAAAAAGCCCAAGCTGGCCCTGGAGATGTCAAGGAAAATGCAGAAGAGCTGGTACCTTTTTCTGATCATGCCAGAGTAATGGCAAAGCTTACTGTATATCAGATTTTCATTTTGCCTTTTTTTCCCTTTAGTAAGCAGTCATTAGTTGAAAAATTTTACATCTTGTCTCAGATATCTGTTACTAAACCTGGGCACCAGGCCATGTCATCACAGAATCTTGTACAGTTTGGGGATCTGATTCTTCATTAAATGTTTTTTAATGATTTGCTTATGTTTTATTCACATACAGCGGAAATCATTATGTTTTGGGCATTCAAAATTAGATTGAACACAGCACTGGAAATGTACTGAAGGAAAACTTGCAAGAAGATAGAACAGCTGATACACTGTAATAGCCTTTTTCCATCTCAGTGTTGACAATTCTTGCAATTTTTTTGCCAGTCGTAGGAGTTTCTCCAGGGCCGGAGCCAGTTTCATGATGACATGAGAAATTCCACCCCTCTTTTGAATTTCAGCTCTGCCTTGGGGGAAAACCCTCTAATTGTCTTTCTTCCCCATGGCCCCAGCTCCTGCAGAAGAGCAACCAATCAGAGCTGCCTTAGGAAGCAGGCAGAGCTCTCACCCCCCTCTCCTCAGGTGCAGACACCATTCTCACAAGAGGGGAAGAGAGAGAAGAAAGCTGAAAGAGCCCTGCTGTTCAGGTTGGCTCAGCTCCCTCCTCCCCTTTCTCATCCTAAGAGCAATTGGACAGCTCCTCTCTGCTCCTCTCCATCCATGCACCCCTAGGTCTGGGGAATTAATAGATGGGGGAGATGGAGAGGAGTTAAGAACCCCTGGAGCTGCAGAAGGAGCAGATATGATGCTGGAGAAGAGGGGGGCTGAGTTGATTGGAGGCACAGTTTGGAGTGGGGGGTGTCAGAACAGACATGGGGGCTTCGGGACAGAATTGAGGGGGATGCAGGCACAGAACTGATCATTGGGCAGTATAATGGGCAGACGTGGGGTTTCCAATGAGGCTAAAGTATTGTACAAAACAGTTTTAAAAGGAAATAAAGTGATTCTAAAACACACCCAAAATACAGATCAATTAAATATAAATAGAATCAGAAGTAACTATTAGACAATTAATTGCCATATCTTTTAGAACTGTGAAAATGATACCCTCTTTGACTTGTATTATCCTCAAGCAGCATTTCAAATGGATGTACTAATATAGTGTGAGACTCATTTCTCTCCTTCATTAATGCCGTCTCTCTTGAAACAAGGCCATGTACACACTGCAGCTTAAATCGGTGTAAGTTACGTTGCTCAAGGGTGTGAATAAGCCACACGCCCATGAGCAATGTAAGTTACACTGACCTAAGCGCCAGTGTGTACAGCGTTATGTTGGCAAGAGAGCTTTTCCAGCCGACATAGCTACTGCTGCTCATGGGGGCTGGAGTAATTAAGTTGACTACAGTAGCGCAGCTACATCAATGCAGCTCTCCGTCATGTAGCATAGCCTAAGATATGTCTTTTTGTGGCCTTTCATTTTAGTGAAACTCTCCTGATTCTGAATTAGTTTAAGGTTAAAAAGAAAGTTACTTGAGTTCACATGTGCCACATATGTCCATTTATGTCCAGTGTGAAGGGGCAAGGCCAGAGGGCTATAGGAAAGTGGTAAGGAACCAGTATGTTAGCCCCAGGCTAAACAAATCCCTGATACCTTATGGCAGTTGCTCCAGGTTAATCAAGACACCTGGGGCCAATTAAGAACTTTCCAGAAGGCAGGGAGGTTGATTGAGACACCTGCAGCCAATCAGGGGCTGGCTGAAACTAGTTAAAAGCCTCCCAGTGAGTCAGTGAGGGGCGCATGTCAGGAGCTGTGGAAGGAGGTTGCGTGTGAGGAGCTGGGAGCAAGAGGCACTAGGAGCTGAGAGTAAGAGGGCGTACTGCTGGAAGATCCTGTGGTGAGGATAAAGAAGGTGTTGGGAGGAGTCCATGGGGAATTAGCCCAGGGAGTTGTAGCTGTTGTGCAGTTGTTCCAGGAGGCACTCTAAACAGCTGCAATCCACAGGGCCCTGGGCTGGAACCCGGAGTAGAGGGCGGGCCCGGGTTCCCCCCCAAACTCCCAACTCCTGATCAGACACAGGAGGAGTTAACCTGGACTGTGGATTCTACTAGAGGGGAAGATCTCTGAGGCAAGCAGAATCCGCCAATAAGCGCAGGACCCACCGAGGTAGAGGAGGAACTTTGTCACACCAGGTTTTGCAGATCTAGAAAGATAATTAATTATATCTAATGTGCATGTATGTTATTATGTGCCTCTTATAGCACCACCTTTGGTTTTATGACAGACACTTTGAAATAAAGTATTTGCTCAGTTTCCTTAAAATAATGTTTTCCCTTTCACATCATTTATCATGTGTTAGAAATAATTTGAAAGACTTTGAAACCAGGCTTTCATCCCAGATAAATACTCCTTTTCGTTGTGTGACATATACAAGACTTAGGAATTTAATGAAGCTGTTCTGGCAAATTAGGATCTTAAACGGCTTCCTGAAACAACACACTATCATTAAAGTGCTAATGCTGTTACTGCTCCCTTTTTAAAACTGTTTCAGTAATTAAAAAAAAAATGTTTTTGATCTATGAAGAAAATTGATACACCTGTTTTTCCCCTTCACTGTTTGTTAGGATTTGTGAGAATAAAATATAAACGTATAGAATTTATTATGGTCTAACAGTTAAGGTTGCATAAAAATTTTCTGTTTTACAGGGTTTTTAATTCAGTTTCTCACTCTTTTTGGGAACCCTTTCATGTAAACATGCTGTGGGGAAATTAAACCAAATTTCAGCTACTAATTAATGTCTGTAGAATGCTCTTCAGCATATATATAATGTGTGTGGAATGATCTCCTATGTGTATTTTGTGTTTGTATGCTGCTGGCTGAGCAGTGACATCAGAGACAATCAGCCACTCACCCCTCAATCCATCCAGTTCATTCGTAAACTTGGGGAGAGTCAGTGTTGCTATGGTTATCATAGCAATAGTTGCCTTTGGTAACTAACTTATCTCAAATGGCCATAATATTATTACAGACAAGTGTCCTAGGAGGAGCTTGTAATGAAAGCAGAGTGGGTTTGGATAAACTCCTGTTCTGCTTGTTTGGGTTTGTACTATAGTAAGTTACACTGTTTCTTTTCAAAGAGTAATTGTTACTTTCCTCATTTCCTCAAAAAGAGTGTGTCAAGTTGTCCTAAGGTGATTCAAGAGCATGAATACCAACCTAAGGGCAGAACAAATTCCAGGTTGCTTGTGTGTTATATACTTAGATTTCATCAACCAAATATTAAGTGTAAACTCCTCAGGCACTATAACATGGAGTCCCAGAGCGTCCCCTTGGGTACTCCGATCTATCTTGTCACCTAGGCAAGCTTACCTTTGTGATAGATGAAACACAGTCATACTAAAGTTACTCCAACTCCCAAAGGACCAGTCAGTTACCGCAGGCCAGTTGTACCTTCTATTTCATGCCAAAGACAATGCTTGTAGCCAATCCTATTTTACATCTTTAGATAGTTTATTAGAAAGGAAATGAGTTATTTACAAGGTTAAAGCACATAAATATACATACACACAAATGATTTCCAATCTTAAGTTTTAAAAAGTAATAGACGCTTCTGTAATAAGCAAACTCTATATGTTTTTTAGGGCTAACCCAGGCTAAACACTGGGGATCTCTTGGTTATGCCTAGAAAAGAGTCAAGAGTCCAAGCAGCAAAGAAATAACTTTCTCCTTGTTAAGGATTTTTATCCCTTCCTCCCTTCTGCTTTTAATTGCACACTCCACTGGTGGGAGGAATTTATTTGCATGTCTCCTCTTCATTAAGGGGAGAGCAGCCAACAATAAACAAAATATTTTGTCCTCTTTGATGTTCTACAATAGTTAATTTGATGGGGGGGGGGGTTCCTTGTGGGGCACAACATAGTGCTTGCAGTTGGAGGCCAGCATTTCACAGAGGCCTACAATGCAAATGCTCAAATATTATTTTACGATGCAGCAACTTACAAGCATTCAATAAAGTCTAAACATGTTTTTTAACAATTTTAACATACAGGTGAACCTGTCCGTTTCCAGCTATGTGTTTGTCAGTATTCATAGGATGCATGGGGACCTTGACATAAACTGGCACCTAGTTTGCCATTATCACTGGGTTACAATAAAATAAGATACAAAATTACGTGAGCACCTTTCCATGTATATTGTTTATCTTCTCTTTACAAATTGGGAGCTATGGCTTTTGAAAATGTATCTTGTTAAAAGGCAGGAAACTACCGGTATATACCCTATTCGGTATTCTGTTATAAACTTTTAAAAAGTCATTTAGAAGTTCCTTTAAAGCAGAAGTTTCATTAATAAAAACAGATTTTGTATAAATACAGTTTAATTTAATTAGTTTTGATATATTGGTCAACATGACACTGAAAAGTGAAATATGGAGCTTGTGATACAGGAGGGCCAGGGAGCAGTAGTAGAGTGTGAGAGGGGAAATATATAAGCCCTAAGCTAATTAAGGCATGGCTCCCTGGAGACTAGGGAGGGTGGCTACAGGTTAATTGGAGCACCTGCAGTCAGTTAAGGCCCTCTCAGGAACCTAATAAAACCCCCTGCTTCAGGCAGACAGGGGAGGAGGGGAAAGGAGTTGGAGCAGAGTGGTTTGGAGTTGGAACAGAGTGCAGTTTGGAGGAGTTGGAGCAGAGTGGATTGGTGGTGGAGCAGAGAGCAGTTTGGAGGAAAGCAGAGGAGAGTTTGGAGAAGTGCTGTGGTGGGCTAAGAAGACCCAAGACCCTAGGTAAAGGGACACCTGGCTTGTGCAGAGGGAAGGCAGGAAGCCCCACAAGCAGGAGAGGGAAGGAGCCCAGGGGAAAGTATCACTAGTACAAGTGGTTTACCCGCTATCCTAGGGCCCCTGGGCAGGGACCCGGAGTAGAGGGTGGGCCTGGGTCTCTCCCTCTCCATTCCCCTTCTCTGGGATACTAGTGGGACAGCTGATACCCCAGTTCAGGGGCAAGAAATGGTGTCCTGAAATCCCCCCACAAGAAGAGAAAGCGCGGGACCCATCATAGTAGTGCCGGCAATTTGCCACACATGGTGTCAGGAGTGGGATTACCGTGCTGGGGACTTAAACCAGGGTTAGCCAAAACAATCCAGTCCTTAAGATGGACGACGTGATCAAAGCCCTAATGCAAGCCACCGCCGCCCAGCAGGAGGCTACCCGGGTCCAGGCAGCTACCCAACAGGAGGCCATGCGGCTGCAGCAAGAGACCAATCGCCTGCTGATGACCCAGGCTACCCAAGATCGGGCCATGCTGCAGGAACTAGTGAACCAGGTGAAGGCCCTTACGGAGCTGAGCCGCGGGTATGACAGGACACGGACCATACGGGCCAGCTACTGTCTGCAGAAAATGACCCGGGAGGATGATGTGGAGGCATATCTCCTGGCCTTCGAAAGGAGAGCCCTGCGGGAGACCTGGCCCCGAGATCAGTGATCAGGCATCCTCGCCCCATTTTTGTGCGGGAAGGCTCAGAAGGCCTACTATGTTATGACCGCAAAGGAGGCGGCAGATTACCCCCGACTGAAGGCGGAGATCCTGGCCAGGGCAGGGGTAATGACGGCCTTGCGAGCCTGGAGGTTCCATGATTGGCAGTTCTGTGAAGACAAGACACCACGATCACAACTATTTGACCTAATTCACCTAGCCTGGATGTGGTTACGCCCGGAGGCTCTCAGCTCGGAGAAAATGATGGCGCTCCTGCTGCTGGACCACTATACAAGGGCACTACCCTCGGGCCTCCGAGCCTGGATAGGCCAGAATAACCCCTCCACCTATGATGAACTGGTCACCCTTGTGGAGAGACAACTGGCAGCCCGTGAACTGTCTGAAACCCCAGGAGATGGGACACGGTGTTTCAGGAAACCAGTCCCGACCCCGAGGACCCGGATCATCGAGAACTCCAGGAAAGCCATAGCTGGAAGAACAGGCACCAAGGAGCGGCCTGAGGCCCGAAAGGGACCTGTGGGTCCTTGGGGAGAGGGTTGGGGGAGCGAGTCAGAGGGCCCAAGACAGAGGGCAATCTCTGGAACGAGATATCACTGTTATGAGTGTGGGGAGTTGGGGCATATAGCATCCCAGTGCCCCAACAGGAAGGAGCCCAGGCAATGTAATCTGGGGGATCCCAGGGACCAATGTGGCCTAATCAGCCTGGTGGAGGTCGTGATGGACCCACATGAGTACACCAGGCTGGTAAAGATGAATGGCATCCAGACCATAGCTTTGGTGGACTCTGGGAGTGCTGTCACATTAGTCTCAGGGAAATTAGTGGGGCAAGACCAACTGAGCCAGGCCAAGAGTACCGGAGTGACATGTGTCCATGGCACAGTAAATTTCTACCGCACAATTCCAATATGGATTGAGATCCAGGGAAACACTACCAAGATGACTGCAGGGGTGGTCCCCAAGCTCCCCTATCCAGTCTTAATTGGCAGGGACTTTCCTGGGTTTGAGAGCCTACTCCCCCCCATCAGGTTAGGGGAGGGAAGTAAACCCCGAGCAGAGTTTGAGGTGGCCATGGATGACCCTACCACAATTTTTGCTGGGTTTTCCCCAGAGTTATTTTCAAGCCCTGGGAAGTCCCGGAAATCCAAATGGGAAAGGAGGACAGACAAAAGATTAGGAACCAGGATTTTGGCGGCAAACCAGAGAGCTGCCCTGATTGGGAGGAGGTTCCGTGGAGACCCAGAGACAGCCCCCAGCACGAGCAGAAGCACCCCTAGAGACGGAGGGGAGCCCAATCCAATAGAATCAGGCCAGATTGGTCCCCCACGCGAATGTTTTGGGCAGGACCAAGCCGATGACCCACTGTATGTGAACATGAGGGAGGAGGTAGTAGAGGTAAATGGTGTGCCAGTAGAAGGGAAAACCAAAGGCCCAGGGCCATACTATATACTCAAACAGGATCTGTTGTACCGGGTAATGCCAATACAGGGGGAAGTAGTGGACCAGCTCTTGGTGCCATGGAAGCACACAAGGGCTGTATTAGAATTAGCTCACAGTCATCTGTTTGGGGGACATTTAGGAGCAGACAAGACCCTGGATAGAGTCCTAAGGAGGTTCTGCTGGCCAGGAGTACGGGCAGAAGTCCAGCGCTATTGCACCTCTTGCCCAGAGTGCCAGCTGCATAGCCCCCGTCCTCAGTTAAGGGCCCCATTGGTACCCTTTCCAATAATTGAAGTCCCTTTTGAAAGGATAGCAATGGATCTAGTGGGCCCACTAGAAAGAACGGCCCGGGGCCACCAAAGCATACTTGTAATCCTGGACTACGCTACACGGTACCCCAAAGCCATTTCTTTAAGAAACCCCATGTCCAAGGCAATTGCAAAAGAACTGGTGCAGGTTTTTGCTAGGGTAGGCATCCCTAAGGAGATCCTGACAGACCAAGGGACTCCCTTTATGTCGAGAGTAATGAAAGACTTATGTACCCTGCTCCGCATCCAAGCCTTGCAGACCTCGGTCTATCATCCGCAAACAGATGGTCTGGTTGAGCGATTTAACTGCACTCTCAAGAGCATGATCCGAAAGGTGGTGGCCCAAGATGGAAAAGACTGGGATACCCTCCTACCATACCTGATGTTTGCAGTACGAGAAGTTCCCCAAGCATCTACTGGTTTCTCCCCCTTTGAGCTACTGTATGGACGCCACCCATGTGGCATATTAGACATCGCAAAGGAGGAATGGGAAGAACAACCCAACCCGGGGAAGAATGTCATTGCACACGTAGCCCAGATGAGAGAACGAATAGCCCAAGTGACCCCCCTAGTACGAGAGCATTTGGAGAAAGCACAAGAGGCCCAACGAACCTACCACAATCGTCAGGCAAAACACGGAAATTTCAACCAGGAGAACGGATGCTGGTGTTGGTACCAACAACAGAAAGTAAGCTCCTGGCCAGTTGGCGTGGACCGTATGAGATAGTGGAAGCCATAGGGGAGGTGAATTATAAGGTGAAGCAGCCAGACCGCCGAAGGCCAGAGCAGATATATCACGTTAACTTACTGAAACCCTGGCTCGATCGGGAGACATGCCTGGCCGTCCTGTCGGCTCCATCCCAGGCAGATGGCCCACAAGGGCAGGTAAAGATATCCCCCGAATTAGCCCCAGAACAACGAACAGAGGTAATTGAAATGATCCAGCGGAACCAAGACGTGTTCTCTATACAACCAGGCCATACGAAGCTGATCCAACACCACATCATCACCTGTCCTGGAGCAAGAGTAATGATAAAACCATATCATATACCAGAGGCAAAAAGAGAAGAAATTAGGGCAGAAGTAAGGAAAATGCTGGAACTTGGGGTGATTGAGGAATCACACAGCCAGTGGTCCAGCCCTATTGTATTGGTCCCGAAGCCTGATGGCAGCCTGAGATTTTGTAATGACTTCCGGAAGTTAAACGAGGTATCCCAATTCGATGCCTACCCAATACCACGTATTGATGAGCTGGTGGATCAGTTAGGCAAGGCCCGATACTTGACCACCTTGGACTTGACAAAAGGCTACTGGCAGATCCCACTGGCTGAGGACGCCAAGGAAAAAACAGCTTTCTCTAATCCGACGGCCTTTTCCAATATACCGTCCTTCCTTTTGGGCTCCATGGGGCCCCCGCGACTTTCCAACGATTAATGGACAGATTACTTCGACCCCATGCCAAGTATGCTGCCGCCTATTTAGATGATGTGGTAATCCATAGCCCTGACTGGGAGACGCACCTGGGGAAAGTGGAAGTAGTACTGGATGCTCTTAGGCAGGCTGGCCTCACCGCTAACCCATCCAAATGTGCAATAGGGTTAGCTGAGGCCAGATACCTCGGGTATGTAGTTGGAAGGGGCCTGGTGAAGCCGCAGTGGAACAAAGTGAAGGCAATACAGGAATGGCCTTGCCCGATCCGCAAGAAGCAAGTCAGAGCCTTCTTAGGGATAGTAGGGTACTATCGCCGGTTCATCCCTCACTTTGCCACAAGGGCAGCGTCTCTGACAGACCTGATAAGAGCTCGTGGCCCAGAGATAGTTAAATGGACCGAGGCAGCAGAGGATGCTTTCACAGACCTAAGGACAGCCCTTTGCAGCTATCTGGTGCTCATAGCCCCAGATTTCAAAAAGGAATTCATCCTACAAACAGATGCCTCAGAGGTAGGACTTGGGGCCGTCCTTTCACAGATGGTGGGGGATGAGGAGCACCCGATCCTTTACCTTAGCCGAAAGCTCCTGCCCAGGGAGCAACGGTACGCTGTAGTAGAAAAGGAATGCCTAGCGGTTAAATGGGCCATGGAGATTCTACGGTACTACCTGCTTGGGCGGACATTTACCCTTGTGACAGACCACGCCCCACTCCAATGGATGCACACAAACAATGAAAGAAATGCTCAAGTGACTAGATGGTTTCTATCCCTACAACCTTTCCACTTCCGGATACAGCATAGAGCCGGAAGCCAACACGGCAACGCAGACAGCCTGTCACGACAACACTGTCTCTCGTCCCAAGTAGCCCAACCCCGTGGTGTTGAGCAGGGGAGGGGGATATGTGATACAGGAGGGCCAGGAAGCAGTAGTAGAGTGTGAGAGGGGAAATATATAAGCCCTAGGCTAATTAAGGCATGGCTCCCTGGAGACTAGGGAGGGTGGCTACAGGTTAATTGGAGCACCTGCAGTCAATTAAGGCCCTCTCAGGAACCTAATAAAACCCCCAGCTTCAGGCAGTCAGGGGAGGAGGGGAAAGGAGTTGGAGCAGAGTGGTTTGGAGTTGGAACAGAGTGCAGTTCGGAGGAGTTGGAGCAGAGTGGATTGGTGGTGGAGCAGAGAGCAGTTTGGAGGAAAGCAGAGGAGAGTTTGGAGAAGTGCTGTGGTGGGCTAAGAAGACGAAGACCCTAGGTAAAGGGACACCTGGCTTGTGCAGAGGGAAGGCAGGAAGCCCCACAAGCAGGAGAGGGAAGGAGCCCAGGGGAAAGTATCACTAGTACAAGTGGTTTACCCGCTATCCTAGGGCCCATGGGCTGGGACCCGGGTCCCTCCCTCTCCATTCCCCTTCTCTGGGATACTAGTGGGACAGCTGATACCCCAGTTCAGGGGCAAGAAATGGTGTCCTGAAATCCCCCCACAAGAAGAGAAAGCGCGGGACCCATCATAGTAGTGCTGGCAATTTGTCACAAGCTCTACAGAGATAAACAAGGCAACAAAATATACACTGAAGACAATAAATGTGTAAGTGCTTCATTACACTGGTCTACAATTTTTGAGAAGTCATCTGCTTCAGAGATAAAATGTGCTATTTAGTATGTATTTTGATGTGCTGAATTCAAATATGACAATTAAAACAACTGATTGGCTACTGTTTCTAAGATATTTAAGTTTTTACATTTTATGTCTATGTATATTGTGTAGATAGTAGAGTTTTAATCATAAATTGTAAACCTAGGTCTTTGCATGTGTTTATGGTTGCTTTACATGATACTGTTTCACCTGTCCTGTTTATGTAACACTTTAAAAATCAGCAAAGGGGTTATATAAATAAAATGTATTATGAAACAAAAGGCAAAAAACTATTATGTCCATAGTTTAGTCCTATTCAGTGTCTACTCGGCGCTTCTTGGCTTGTCTCTTGTATTCATTAAATGGAGCATCTCTTGTCACTGTCCAGCAATAGTCTGCAAGCATTGATGGGCTCCATTTGCCCTGATAGCGTTTCTCCATTGTTGCAGTGTCCTGGTGAAATCGCTCGCCGTGCTCGTCGCTCACTGCTCCGCAGTTCGGTGGAAAAAAATCTAGATGAGAGTGCAAAAAATGTATCTTTAGTGACATGTTGCAACCAAGGCTTTTGTATGCCTGGAGGAGGTTTTCCACCAACAACCTGTAGTTGTCTGCCTTGTTGTTTCTGAGAAAATTTATTGCCACTAACTGGAAGGCTTTCCATGCCTTTTTTTCCTTGCCACGCAGTGCATGGTCAAATGCATCATCTCGAAGAAGTTCATGAATCTGAGGACCAACAAAGACACCTTCCTTTATCTTAGCTTCACTTAACCTTGGAAATTTTCCACGGAGGTACTTGAAAGCTGCTTGTGTTTTGTCAATGGCCTTGACAAAGTTCTTCATCAGACCCAGCTTGATGTGTAAGGGTGGTAACAAAATCTTCCTTGATTCAACAAGTGGTGGATGCTGAACACTTTTCCTCCCAGGCTCCAATGACTGTCGGAGTGGCCAATCTTTCTTGATGTAGTGGGAATCTCTTGCACGACTATCCCATTCGCAGAGAAAACAGCAGTACTTTGTGTATCCAGTCTGCAGACCAAGCAAGAGAGCAACAACCTTCAAATCGCCACAAAGCTGCCACTGATGTTGGTCATAGTTTATGCACCTCAAAAGTTGTTTCATGTTGTCATAGGTTTCCTTCATATGGACTGCATGACCAACTGGAATTAATGGCAAAACATTGCCATTATGCAGTAAAACAGCTTTAAGACTCGTCTTCGATGAATCAATGAACAGTCTCCACTCATCTGGATCGTGAACGATGTTGAGGGCTGCCATCACACCATCAATGTTGTTGCAGGCTACAAGATCACCTTCCATGAAGAAGCATGGGACAAGATCCTTTTGACGGTCACGGAACATGGAAACCCTACCATCACCTGCCAGGAGATTCCACTGCTGTAGTGTGGAGCCCAAAAGCTCTGCCTTACTCTTGGGTAGTTCCAAATCCCTGACAAGGTCATTCAGTTCACCTTGTGTTATGAGGTGTGGTTCAGAGGAGGAGGAGGGGAGAAAATGTGGGTCCTGTGACATTGATGGTTCAGGACCAGAAGTTTCATCCTCTTCCTCGTCTGACTCAAGTGAGAATGATTCTGGTGCATCAGGAACCGGCAGTCCTTCTCCGTGGGGTACTGGGCATATAGCTGATGGAATGTTTGGAGAATGCACAGTCCACTTTTTCTTCTTTGACACACCTTTCCCAACTAGAGGCACCATGCAGAAGTAACAATTGCTGGTATCATCTGTTGGCTCTCTCCAAATCATTGGCACTGCAAAAGGCATAGATTTCCTTTTCCTGTTCAACCACTGGTGAAGATTTGTTGCACAAGTGTTGCAGCATATGTGTGGGGCCCACCTCTTGTCCTGATCTCCAATTTTGCAGCCAAAATAAAGGTGATAGGCTTTCTTAACCATAGTGGTTATACTGCGCTTTTGTGAGGCAAAAGTCACTTCACCACAAACATAGCAGAAGTTATCTGCACTGTTCACACAAGTACGAGGCATCTCTGCTCACTTTGGCTAAACAGAAATGTGACCCTTTGCAAAATCAAACACTGTCAAATAAGAGAGCACGACACTGTATAATTTCTAGAGCTGATACAGGGCAATTTGTTCAGCAGAGTGATGTAAGCTTTGTTATGATTGCATCATCCATGACTTCTAGGAATAACATGATGCAATTCATATCATGTATGACGCAATACCAGCTTCAGATTGCATCATTCATTGTTTTGCCTAAAAAGCAAGTACTGTCCAAACCCAGTCATAGATTTATTCATAGATCCAGTCAAAGATGTATTTTAGTCATTTCTGGTTTAAATTGAGATCCCTTCCCTTTATAACTTACTTATCCTCCGCCATTCCCAAGTCAAGCGTCGTATATACTGACCCAATAGCATGTCTTGAAAACTAGAGCCAATCAACAATTTTAAGCATCATTTTCGTTCTCAGTGACCCAGAATTAGTAAAGTTTGACTACATTTATTTCAGAAGCATTTTGGCTGTAGAGCAGTGTTAAAAAGAAAATATATAAAAGATTTTTTAACTTAAAAAAACTAAGGGAATTCCCCAACAAAAAGCTTTGTATAACCATAAACTTTATTTCATCAGTAAACTAACCCATAAAAAATAGGAAATGCAAAGTTAAGAATTAAAAAGTATCAAATGGTTGCATAGCCAAGCACTCTCAAGTTAGAAAATGCCAGAATTGGTGCTGTCTACTGTGACCCTAACAGCATCGCAATGCAAGAAAGACCCAAGGGCTCACTGATATCTGATAGTGACCAGTGGGAGTTTCAGCTGGCCTGATTTGTTCAGTGTAACCCAACTCACTAATGTCATAACCTGTATCTAAAAAGTCTCAAGTAAGATATCACTAGAAAGCAAATCACATACTGATCATTAATATTATTGTGTGGTGTATGTATGGAGCACAAATGCCAGATTACAAACATATTGCTAATTCTGTTCTTAAAGTTTGTCTGCCAGGCAAGACTGAAGTTATCCTACCCTACACACTAAGGAATGTGGTTCCACCACCTTGAAGGTACTACCAAGATACAGTGGGAGTGTATTTACATAAAAGGTAAAACCATAAGGCTAACAAGGGAAGGAGATAACCACTCAGAATCATGGCAGGGGAGAGAGATTGCAGGAACAAATCAATTTGCATGTTAGAAAACATTAACTGGGAAAGAAACCAGCATGGAACCTCCTTCATCACCAGACTCATATCTTCTTCCTCACATCTTGAATTAACTTTATTTTGTGGGGGGAGGGGTAACCTGCAGAAGAATCTATTTGAAAGGTTAACTAAACTGTGAGAGAGGTAAAGACCCCCAAGTTATCTTTCACCTAGAAAGATAAGGGCTACTCTGTACTTACATGAAAGATCCTGACTGAGATACAGTCAGCCATGCTGGAGAAAGAGTAATCGGTGAGAGAAACCATATTAAACAAAGGCTGTACCTTGCTGGATTAAGTTTTAGACTTTTAGATGTGTGTCATTAACTGTTGTTTGCTTGTAACCCTTCTTTTTTTTTATTTGGCATCACTTAATGCATGTCCTGTTGTTAATAAACTTGTTTCATTTTAATCTAAACCAACCCAATGCTGTATTTGAATTGAAGTGATTGTTAACTCCAGTTAATGTGGCAAGCTGCTGGGTATTAGCTTGGAGCAAACAAACCTTATTATTCCTCTGAATGGTCCAGGAGAGGGCTAGACTTTGTAGAGTGCACAGTTTTGGGAAAATACGGGAGTTGAGGGTGTTTTGAAATCACATAGATGTTAGTAACCAAGGCAGGTAGATACCAGTATGTGTCTGGGGTGTAACAAGCAGGCTCCTAGAATCAGAGTGCTGAGACAGAGCTGCTTAACACATAGACACTCAGTACATGCTTGACTGCTGGCTCTGTGTGCAGGGTTACAGGGCAAGTGATGGCACAGCTCCTCACTGGTCTGAATTCCCCCCAAAATGTGACACCCAAAGTAAAGAATTGTGATATACTCTTTAATTACATAATCCTGTATTTTACACAGGACCCCTGGTCCATTCAGTGCACAGGACGGATCTGCTCTTGGAATGAATCAGAGTTGTGTAATGAAGCAGTCTGTTGTCTGTATGACCCCTGCCTCATTAGCTTCAGAAGTTGAAATGTGAGTAATGAATGAGGTGGGACTGCAGGAAGAGAAGGGATGGTCTTGTGGTTAGGGATTTGAATGTCAGCCCGGACACTTGGATTCTATATCTGCCTATGACATTGAGTTGCTATGTGATGTTAGGGAAGTCACTTACACCAAACTTTTCATAGATGGTCACTTCTTCAAGAACAAGGGGACCAAATTAAAGGTTGCATAGGCAATGTTCATTCTGACTTTACCTTACTTGAGAGTGGTTGACTTTGCAATCTTTTAATCCTTTCTAATCCTTAATTTTGCATTTCCTAATTTCTATGGCATTTTTAGCTAACATTAAATGAAGGCTTTTTGTTCATTAATTTAGATAAATTTCAAACTTAGAGGCAGACCTGCAGATCCAAGTTAGAGCAAATCATTGCCTTATTTTAATGCTATCTGGATTTAATAAACTGAAGTTAAATCACTTTTTTGTTTCTCTATTTGGAAAAGTGCAGGCTGTATTTTTGCTGAACTTTCATTTATACAGCCAGTTTGAAGAACTTAAATAATTCGTAGTAGAAGATGAATATGACTTCAGAGAAGTTCACACAATTCTAGTTTACTTCCATATGTAGAGTTTGCAGGAACCATTAGCCGTTTGTATACACATGATACTTACATGTGCATCCAGAAGAAAATACACTGTACAAGAGTTTATTGCATTTTCTTTTAATTCAAGGTAATTTGTAGACATGGTTCCTAACTGATTCCTATTAAGAGGTACTGCTGTTTAACTGGAAGAAATTACCAATCTTCTCTTTAGGGGAAAAAATCAGCCAGCCAAAAATTTGAAAGGAAATACACAAGAGTTACTTATAGCTTTAATAAAAAAGGAAGAAAATATGGTGAAATAACTAAATTGTTACTAGACAGAATGTTTGCAAAAATTTAATGAAATGTACAAATGGCTTTTTACATTACTCAGAATTATGACCAGAGCGCTCTGATGCTTAGTAAGAGACACAAGATCACCATTACTGGCACAGCATCATACATCAGATCAGTCCCTCCATTCCGTAATTGTTCAGTGTATCTTAGAACTGAACTATGATTTTCATAAATAGTGCTCTACAGAGTCATAGAAACGTTGGTCTGAAAGAGATCTTGAGAGGTCATCTAGTTCATCTCCCTGCACTGATCCATTCTGGCCCTTTGTCAGAACTGGACACACTTTTTTTTTAATTCAACACGTTAGCAAATTATAGATAGCACAGGGTTTGTGATTTTTACACATTTTTGCAATAAATTGGATCAACTGTTTAGTTATTGTTGGAGGCCTGAAATGATCCGGCTACTTTGCTCTAATTAGGACACACATGTCTGACACTGTTTTATTGCTTATAGCTAAAGTAATGCTCTAAAGGACTACTGCAGATTTGATTGTCATTTATTTCTTCTTACCATTGCTTTTCTAGTTATAGATAAGTTATTATATAGACTCAAAATTTACCTAATGTGAGTCGGGTTTATTTTTCAGTTTATAAATCTCAGAGAGATGTGAGTTTGGTGAAATTGCATGCAGAGTTACTTAAGTGAGCAATTTTAGTACAAAACTCTGATTATTCCCTAGGTTTGAGTCTTCATATTTATGGTTAATAAATCTTCTGCTACCAATCCAAAAACTAATGCTGTCAGAGAAGAAGAGTTGCGAGGAGAAGTAGTAAAGATGACTTTCCATAAAGCAGTGTGTAATGCCTCTCTTTAATGTCAGCCGCCTTGCTGGAGCTATGAATGTGTATTATTGGTGTGAAACCTGACATCAACCATAACATACCCATAGTACAAGATAACCCCCTGGAACAGGCTTATTATAGGACTCTTGCATCCAGTAGCAGATATTTTTCCATGACATTTTAACTTGCAGTATAATAACTTTACTTTTACAAGTTTTGAGGAAGCATTTTTATTGGTCTGTGGTTGAACAGTATCTGCATTTAGTATCCATCCTGAACATTTGTGAACGCACAACATGCCAGTACTGTGTATACGCTTATATAGACTTCCACAATGCAATATTTTGTTAGGAGAGAAACATCCTTTATATTTCAGTTCTTCAGTCATCCGCTTTGCTGCGAGTATATTAAAAGCTGATATTTGGGTTAGGGCTCTAAGTGTTGTTTCATGGTATAGATGGAGATTAAAGAAAGGGAGGGGACTGCTGCCTACCTTTCTACTACAACTATTAGGGCTTGGAGGGAAATTACCGGGGCCACCCTAAGTGTTCAAAAATCATAACTCAGCCCCTCAAAAATCACGAGATTGTCTACCAAAGACCATGACTTTTTAAAAAATAAAATAAATGTGGGTTTTTTTGTTTTTTGGTGGGGGGGGTGCACTTAGATCATGCTTTCAAGCTTTTTTTCTGCAACCATGAAGCTTAGCAACTGTCTAATTTTAAATGGAATTCTCCCATAATCACATGATTCCAGGAGCTGCATCGTTCAGAAAAACACCAAATATCACAAGGCTTGCAAAAAAAAAAAGAGAGCAAAATTTGGCAACACGGCTGTAAATTGAAGCTGCTTCCCTAAAATACCTGTCCTACTTGCAAGTGACAGTTTGCTACATGCAGTGCTGTTTAAGTGGATTCAGTTGGCCCAGCAGGTGAAGGATTCTCTGCTCCCCTTTTACGTAATAGAAGGGCAGGACAGAAATACTTCCTCAGTTCCCCCATCTCTAAGAGAAGAAAACAATTCAATCTTTCCAGCACCCTCTTTACATAGAGTGGAGGGGAAATGGAATGAGAGAAGAGTGTGGGAAACTGATTGGGATGGAATGGAGAGATTAGGAATAGGACAGAGGATGGGAAAGAGCATGATATGGTGGCTAGTACAGAGAAACAAGACATAGGGAAAATGGAGAGCCAAGAATGAAGACAAAGTAGGGAAAAATGTAGGAAAATCTTGGATGAGGTGGAGTCGTCTGGGAAAAAGAGTATCTAAAGGCGTTCAAGAGTTTTGAAGGCTCATACATTTTACTGGACCATGCTTCTGGTTAGCCTTAATCCATCCCTGCTCTTCAATTACTTTTTCTTTTTCTCCTTTAGTGTGGAAATCAAACTGTAAACAGCATATTTACAACTTGCTGTGGTGTGATCTCTTTATTTGCCTACATTATTGGTAGGTAAGAGTGGAAGAGTCTTTCCCCCCTCTCTTGGTTTTCACATTTGAGTGTGGAGAGTTGGAAGGTTTGTGTGTGACTGTAGATTAGTACAATAAAGAACATCATGTTTGATTGCTCACAACTGTTCCTGCAAAAATTCTCTAAAATAAGATAAATCTGAATAATAATGAGTATTTTTGGTTTCTGTGCCTTTTCACTGAAGTTCCTCCCCTGTGTTGCTCTCTATCAGGATTCAGTTTCTGTCAGTTTCTGCTGAATATTTATTATTCTCCAGCTGTACAATAACCACCTTCTTTCTTGATCTCCGCACAGACATTGTTTAGAAGGTGTGTCAGACTTTGTTTCTCTCCAGGCTTGTAAATGTTTTTATTACAGTACTTTGGATAACTTCTTTCCAAGTTATCTGCTTGCTTGACTCCAGAAATTCAGTCTTCCAATAGAGGATTACAGTAACTTGATGCTTTTGTCCCTTTCCTCTTGTTAACCTTCCTAAATTCTACTTTGTATAGAGGACTACTTGTAAGATGGAGTCCAGTCTATCAGCTTATGCCATATGCTCTCAATAACATTATTGCTAACCAGTGTGCTATATTTCTATAGCCTGTCCAATACATTGCAAGGACTATCAGACTATGCAGTTTCAGATGAAGCTTTTATTATTTTTTCCTAATTTATACGCATGTATGCATACTCTTACATAACTTTTTGAAAGAGGTTCACAGACAATAAGGCATTTGATACAATTCCACATGGGAAATTATTAGTTAAATTGGAGAAGATGGGGATTAATATGAGAATTGAAAGATGGATAAGGAATTGATTAAAGGGACAACTACAATGGGTCATACTGAAAGGTGAACTGTCAGGCTGGAGGGAGGTTATTTTACATTTTTATTACTGTCCTTGGCACAAAAAGTGAGTGTGTGCTAATAAAATTTGTGGATGATGCAAAGTTGGGAGGAATAGCCAATATGGAGGAGGACCGGAATATCATACAAGATCTGGATGACCTTGTGAACTGAAGTAATGGAAATGGGATGAAATGTAATAATGAAAAGTGCAAGGTCATGCATTTAGGGACTAACAACAAGAATTTTTGCTGTAAGATGGGGACTTAACAGTTGAGAGTCACAGAGGAGAAGAAAGACCTGGTGTATTGGTTGATCACAGGATGACTATGAGCCATCAATGTGATGCGGCTGTGAAAAAGGCTAATGCAATACTAGGATGCATCAGGCTAGGTATTTCCAATAGAAACAGCAAAGTATTAGTACCATTATACAAGGCACTGGTGAGACCTTATCTGGGATATTGTGTGCAATTCTAGTCTCCCATGTTTAAGAAAGATTAATTCAAACTGGAAGTGGAGCAGAGAAGGGCTACTAGGAAGATCCGAGGAATGGAAAACCTACTTTATTAAAGGAGACTCAAAGAGCTTGGCTTGTTTAGCCTAGCCAAAGGAAAGCTGAGGGGGAATATGATTGCTCTCTATAAATACATCAGAGGGATAAATATAAGGGAGGGAGAGGAGTTATGTAAGTTAAGCATCAATGTGGACACAAGAATAAATGGCTATAAAGTGGGCGTCAACAAGTTTAGGCTTGATATTAGGGAAAGGCTTCTAACAATCAGAGGAGTGAAGTTCTGGAACAGCCTTCCTAGGGGAGCAGTGAGGGGCAAAACATTTAACTGGCTTCAAGACTGAGCTTAATAAGTTTGTGGAGGGGATGGTATCAGGACTGTCTACAATGGCATGTGGCCCATCGGCAACTGCCTGTAGCAAAAATCCCCAATGTCTGTAGACAAGATGGGGAGGTGTCATAAATGAAGGGAAGGGGGAGAGGGTCTGATGCAGTGCTATAAAATCCTCTTACCAGTAAAGGGTTAAGAAATACAGGTAGCCAGACTGACACCTGACCTGGCTGGCATCTGACCAATAAGGGGACAAGATACTTTCAAATCTTAGGAGGGGGGAAGGCTTTGTGTGTGTGTCTTTGTCAGTCAGAGTGATCTTGGAAGACAGAAGGAACCTGCAGAAAATCAAACCTCCCTTTTCTGAAGTAAGTTTAGATAGCATAGCGCATAGATTTCTGTTTAATTTCGGCTTGGTGTATTCCCTGTGTTAGAAGGGGCGGGGGGGGGGGGGGGGCGGTATTCATGGTTTTCTGTAACCTTAAGGTTTTGTCCAGAGAGGGAAATCTCTCTGAGTTTGGAAATATAGTGCCCTGTAAAATAGTTACCATCCTGATTTTTACAGAGATGATTTTACCTTCTTTATTTTTAATAAAATCCTTCTTTTAAGAAGCTGACTGTTTTCATGGTGTTAAAACCCAGGGGGTGGGTTTTTAGATCACTGTGTAACCAATTGGTTGGGAGATTGTTCTCAAGCTTCCCCAGGAAAGGGGGTGTACGGCTTGAGGGGGTATTTTGGGGGGGAGGGAAGTTCAAGTGATTCCTTTCCTGGATTCCTGTTAGATACTTGATGGTGGCAGCGAGAAGCATTTCTCAGGGTGCAGGGAATTTTGTACCTTGGGGGATTTAACCTAAGCTGGTAAAAATAAGCTTAGGGGCTCTGAATGCGGGTCCCCACGTCTTTACCCTAGAGTTTAGAGTGGGGAGGGAACCCTGACAGGAGGGCTCTGATCTACTACAGAGAATTCTTTCCCAGGTATCTGCTTAGTGGGTCTTGCCCACATTCTCAGGCTCTCACTGATCACCATATTTGGGGTCAAGAAGGAATTTTTCCCCAGGTCAGATTGGCAGAGACCCTGAGTTGTTGTTTTTTTGCCTTCCCTACAGCATGCGGCATGGGTCACTCGCAGGTTTAAACTAGTGTAAATTGTGAATTCTCTGTAACTTGAAGTCTTTAAACCATGATTTCAGGACTTCAGTAACTTAGACGTCAGGGGTCTATTTCAGGAGTGGGTGAAGTTCTGTGTCGTGCAATGTGCAGGAGGTCAGACTAGATCATTGGTTCTCAATCCGTGGGCCACATAAAGTCCAATTAACACACACAGCTGCAACCCAGCTTTGTATTAAAGGATGCCAGGCCATGCAGTCCAGGGTTTGGGGCTGCCAGCTGGCCCCGCGGGGTCGGGCGTACACGCGGCCAGGTCCAGGGTCGGAGCTGCTGCATAGCAGGGTCCAGGGTTCCTGCCGCTTGGCCCCCTACCCAGGGCTCCACTCTGTGGGGAGGAGGGGGGTCTCTGGGCAGGAGTTGCTGGGCATAAGGATCTGTGGGAAGAGAGGTTTGGGGAAGGTGCGCTGTGGTTCTCAACCTGCAGCCCACAATGATAAACAGGTTGAGAATCACTGGACTAGATGATCATGATAGCCCCTCCTGACCTTAAAGTCTATGTGTATATGAGAAACAACTCTACATGGCAGTGAAATTCTGGATAGCTTTCCCTTTGCCCTTTGATTTCATGCTGTTATTGTTGTTTTGAAGATTTCTAGTGATACATTAAGAACCAAAATATAAATGTGTACATGTTTTCCAGTATTGTTCCAGGTACCAAAGAATTTTAATTTTGTTATCCTTTCAAGTCAGAAGTTATGTAAATTGTGAATGCCCCCACCCCTTTCTGAATAACAGTTATGAGTAATCAAATAGTAAAATAAAGTTATCTATCTATCTAAATGCAAAGGCTTTGTTGTCAATATTACCCAGGAGGAAATCACAAGTTAAAATAATTTTTCAGGTAAGCAGTCAAAGGCAGTAAAGGCAATTTGTCACATCAGACTGCTGGAAAAGAGATTGTCTTGCAGGCTCTAGTGGGCTGTTGTACAGCTGTAAGAGGAGTTCAGGTGAAGCACAAGGGGGAACTTTATATACCCAGTAACAGTTAGAGGGAGAGTGCCAGTAGAGTGTGGATTGACTTCTGCCACTGCAAGAATGGTTTAGTTAGACTTTAGTTAGAATGGTTTAAGGAGACTAACTTGCAGACCTACTCTACAAATACTCAGATACAGTGTACATTTTTATGAGCTCATGTCTTTGCTTTGTATCATATATGGGGACAGTCATTAAAGGAGGGCCCTTGGTTTGGTTTGTCCTTTGTCACTGGAAGTTTTATGCTTCAGTGGTCTTGATGATGACAGTGTAGCAGACGGAGTGGTTATCTGAGGCCAAGAAGTTGACAACAATACAGAACATCAAACTGGTATGAGGAGACATGGTAAACTGGAAGATGTGTTCAACATGACCCCAACCCCAAAATCATGTAACCCTTTGAATACAAGAGGCAGAATCCTGGTACAAGATAACATCTTGAACTGTGACATGTTAATATAATTGTTAAATTTAGGCTTCTCGTCAAAGTTAATTAGCTCTAGTGGAACCATTTTGGACTGTGGTAACTTTTGAGTAGGTAACCTTTGGAAGGGTATGCAAATCCCACACTGGGTAAAACAGTGTTATTGAGCAAATGTGGGCTCAGTTGGTCCTGCCCCAATGAGAGTTATCAGACCCTGGTGGGGAGTGTTCTTTGACAGCTCCAAAAGGAGTGTACTGCCTGGGCTCGGTCAGAGGGCTGAGCCTCTTAAGCCTGTACTGGTGTGGTGGAACACCTGGATGTTGCAGAACAAAAATGCTGTCTGAGTGTAAAGGCCCAGTCCAGGGCTGAGGGGACACACTGGGGAAGGAACACATTGGCAGTACCAGAGTAGCATTCTGTCTACACAGAAAATGGGCATCATTTTGGTCTATTGCTATTAAACCAGCTAAGTGGGAATAGCCATAAATTGGTTGTACTTCCTACTCACTCCTGATTGGCTTTAAGGCTTTTGGAACTGCTAATATCAAAAAATTATAGTTATTCCATTAAGTTCTGCAGTATGTTGTAGTAGTATTGTATTCCATGCTGAGCAGTTGGAAAGGTTACGGACTCACGGTGAAAGGTGTAATATTACAGCTATTACTCAGTATTAAGCCATCATAGCTCTCTAGTGTAATGCACTAAACCTACCTTTTATTATTTCTTTTTAACTACTGTATAGAGAACTCTACTGCCTGGGACAAGACGATTCTGATTTCTTTTTATTCACTCTCCTAATAGCTTAACATGGCCCTTGTATTGTACCACATTTGCTTATACTTACTAGAACAACCTCCAGGGACTCATTTTCTGGGGTGAATTTTAATGTGGTCCATGGGAAATTAGACACACTCCTATTCACAAAGATGCTGCATAACTAACTCCTTCTGCACTGCACCACTATGAAATTACCCTTCTGTGTCTGCATATATCTGCACATATAAGTTGAACTTAACCTTAGAAGCTCTTGGACCATATTTCTATAGACCTATAGGAGTTACCTGAATAAAAATATAATTTAGGTGTCCAGCATATGAAAATGCTTAGCCTTAAAGCACCTTTGTCTGTTTCCTCATATCTAAAGACTGGACAATGATAGTTGCCTACGTCATGAGGTTGTGGGGAAGCTTCATTCACTGTTTGTTGAACACTTTTGTGGTCATCTGCTAGAAGTACAAAATGATGTGATGGTGGTGGTTCCTGTTGCTTGTTGAGATATTGTCCTTAACGTCCTCTTTAAATTTCTGTATCCTTAGTTTTCATATCTCTTCAGTAAATAATGGAATGGATGCATTACACACTATGCACATCACTTTTGATCTTGGGACATCAGCTATTCTTCTTTGAGTAGATGTAGCCATACATTTCACTTAAGTATATGTTTGCCTAGCAGTACCTGCAGAGGGGCGGTGCTCACACCTTGTGGCCATAGCCCCTCCCCGGCCACGTGAAGCAGTGCTGGCCCCACCCTCTCTCCCTTCTTACCACCCAGGGCTGGAGTCGGAGCTCTGTGGTCTCAACTTCACAACCTGTCAGCTAGTTTAGGTTTTTTCTCTTGTTGTATATAGTTAATAGTACACTTTGTGTTAGGGTAGTGTTAGTTGTTGTTTCCCTCGGTGATGCCCTCATTGGAGTTTAAATGTTGTTGTTTGTGTGGGAGAGCGATCCCCGACAGAGATCCTCATACATAGTGCTTGCTCTGTCTCAGCAAGGCCCATGTCAGCGTGCGTTGCATGATCTGCAGATGGTTTAACAAACAGACTCAAGTGGCTTGAGACTGTCACCTGAAGCAGCATCTGATCAAACAGGCTATGTGGCCTGCTTCAGTAACGAGGCCCTCATCGGATCAGAGATCATCCTCGGGCTCCGAGAGCACTGCCACTTCATGTTCCGGAGCAGGCACCTCTCAAAAGAAACAGGAGCTATTTTCCGTCCACTGCACCAAGGAAACGGTCACATAAGACCAATTGAGACTGCTCCAGGTATTGGGGTGACTCTGTTCCAGAGAGAGGTGGAAGTGTGGACTGACACGGAGTTGATGCATGCGTGTGGGATGGCGCAGGTACGTCTAACCCTTCCCTGGTATCTAGTAGGGAGGTTGGAAACTGTATACTGTTGACTCTGGTTCTGGCCTCTGGGCATATGTTGAGTCCAGGGATGACGAGGAAGATGCTGGTACCATCTGTTTCCATGTGGCAGCATACCAGGCAGCTACAGACGTCTTCTGCCTTTTGGTCCCGACCTTTCCTTTGGTCCAGGACTTTGCCTGTGCTGTGTCATCTATAGCCCCTTTGATTGAATGAGCCGCTGAACCTTTGGTTCTGTCATGTCAGCATTGCACCCCAATGTTGGGGTGGAAGATGGCAGCCTTCCAGGACCCACTGTGTTAAGTGAGAATTCACAATGAATGCCATTGACTTGGCGACCGAACATCGCTCAGTGATCTCCCGATCATGAGAGCAGCAACTCAACAACCCCAATGTTCCCCTTCCACAGGTTGTGGAAGTACGGCTGGCACCAGGATTGGTATGGGGGGTCTCAGTACAAGGAATCTGCTCAGCACCACTGCAGTCAGCATGCAGATGTTTCCGTGGTAACATTCACCGCTCTCAATCTCAGTACAGTCAGACACCCGGGTACCACTGTGCACTTTGGGCCCGATACTGCTTCTGGCACCAGCATATTTAGTCCTAATGGTATTACTTCCATTGGTAGCACCGCTTTCTGCCTCATTGTGGGTGATGGATGAGTCAGACCACCTACTCACTCCCTCTGGTCTTGCTCCACTATTATCTCTGCAATCCTGAGGCTCCTCAGTGTCTGAGTTGGGGTCGTCATCCTCCCACTCACCATCAGCTGACCAGCATTGAGGGCTGCTGATGGACTGTTAGGGGTACCAGTATTGGTGCATGTTTCATAGTCAGGATGGAGGTCTCTGGCCCGGTGCCTAATGGCCACCAATGCCTTATCTATGTCAGTGGCTTCCATGGAATCTGTGGGATGCTCCTCGATCGTGGAGGTCCTGCTCTTTGTCTCACTCAAAGGCAAGATCACTGGCCAGGTCTGCAGTGGTGTCGATCTACCGCAGACCCAGGCACCAGCAGTCCTTCTTCCTATGGAGCCTCCAGAGTTGTCCTGTCCAGGTCTGTTGGCCCTGGAACAGGATCTGGGTTTGGCTCAGTTGAGGGCCTTGTCTTCATTTCTGGACAGTGCTGTGCTGCTTGGCTCAGCCTCCCCTTCAGTACTGGAGGATGCTAAGGCATACAGAGACCTTTTGCGGCATGTAGCTGCTTCCCTTAGTATCTAAGTAGCGTTCTTGAAAGAGAACACCCACAAATTGGTAGACATTCCTCAGTGACATTTCCATATTGGACATTTGCAAGGCTGCTGTATGGTCATCAATACATATGTTCATGAACCATTGCACCATAACCGCATCTTCCAGGGCACATGCAGGCTTTGGTAGAGGAGTCCTGTAGTCCCTGTTTACATGGACTCTGAGCCCCATCTCTTGGCCCAGGGGATATTGCTTGAGAGTCACATAAGTGGAATACATGGCTGCACCCACTCAAAGAAGAAAAAACGGTTACTTACTGTATCCCTCCATCCGCTCTGCATCAGAGTCTCATTTCCAGGCATTCAGTGCGAAGGAACTGAGGGAGGATCGAGGCGGCACCACCTCATTAGCCAGGGGAGGGGCTATGGCCATGAGGCACAACTGTTGCCCCTCTGCAGGTACTGCTAAGCAAATACCTCCAGCTCCGGTGCATTTGGCACACACACACTTAAGTGGAATACATGTCTGCATAACATCTCAAAGAACCACAGACACAATCAGTACCCATTTCTTGCACTTGTGCATGGGTGCAAAGCAGCAGATTATATGAGATGCATATCAATGCTTGCTGCATATTAGGGGAACAAGCCCTTAATCGTTTTTTTTTTTTAAAGTTAGATGAGTGAAAACATACCATCCAGTTGAAAAGTGACAGCAGCATCTCTGGGTAAGATCATAAAAATGAAACAAAAAATGAAAACATGGCACCAGTTTGCTTGTAACTTTAAAGATAGCACTTTCTAAAAATCTACTGACAGATAATTTCAGTGAGGGTCTTTAGTGAAAAATCACATTTCAGTACCAACTAACAAAAGAGATTTTTTTTCACCAGTTTCATAATACTTAGTGTTTCCCATTCTTCGGTAGGTATATATTACTTTTATTTTTATACATACTATAATATTTTAATGTGGTGATTATTGTTTATCTTGCTTATAATCAGCCAGGGATTACATAAAAGGTAGAATGGTATCTAATGTTATACATTAATATGTAAGATAAAATCACATATTAACAAATAAGTTTCTTTATGTTACAAATAGCAACTTAGACTGCTAACACTAAAGTGGATTTGCTTTCACTATTATTGCTGTTTGTTTATCATCAGTTTAATTTTCAGGGTCTCAGTTCTTAGTATTTGGGTTGCAAATGGAATTTTGGGGTGAGCTATTAATGGAAGATCAAGTGGAAGGACTTAAAGGGTTTAAAGAAAAATAAACGGCAGTCAAGACTAGTGTCGGCATTGCCTTTCTTATGGTGTGAAGCCTAGGACTTTCTAAGATTGAAAAATGTTTCATGTAAAATGTTTCATGTTATTCTTTAAAACATATACAATGTTGCCATCCCTGTGATTATTTGACAAGATGGAAGTACTTTAAAGGCTAAATTAAGTTTTTCCCCTTTGCCTTTTGCAGTGAATAATCAATGGGCTGTTTGGTTTTTTGTTTTTCAGATAACCTTTTTCATGCTACTGTCTGCAGTGTGTGTAATGTTGAACTTGGCTGGTTCCATTCTCTCATGTCAGAATGCTCAGCTGGTAAACTCCCTGGAAGGCTGTCAGTTGGTGAGTAATGAAAAACAAATCTTTTAATAAGGGCAGAGGCCTTTCTTTTTCTTTTTTGGCAATCATAAAATTATCAGTTTCATTCCTGTCATTGCATGTGTCTGTTATTTGATGCTGCCTTTAAGTCTAAAATCATGATTATTTTGTTGGAAGAAACTTTAGAGTAAAAGTGCTATAGTCTTTATAAGATATTGTTTCCTCAAAACATAAGTTGTTACATTAGAAAAGTGTGCTTATACTGCAGTAATATAAGGGAAACACCATACACAATGGGTGAAATCTTGGCCTCAGTGAAGTCAAAACTCCTCTTGACTTCAGCCAATCTCTCCTTCTCTACCCAGTGGTGTTTCATGGGCATGCTGTTAGTTATGTTTCAGTATTTGTGCAATAATATTTTAATTACCAACTTTACTACTACTGTCTGATTTTAAAAGAGCTTCCAATGTAAATACATTACCTATGGATCTAGTCTGATAACATAGAGAATCATAAAAATATTAACGTATCAAGGCGTGTATACTTGTGTATACTACAACTTAATAAAGTCATATAGTATGCATATATATATTAGATTACTGTATGCTAACCCTTCAGCGGGGGGGGGGGGGGGGGGGGAGTATAGATCAACTGTAAGAATAAATGTGACAACACTAATAGGTATTAAGAAATCTATAGAGCTAAATTAAGCCCAGAAGTAAACCCACTGATTTAAAGAATTTTAAGAATTTTAAGAAGATGGGGGGAAATAACACAACTTTTGTCATGAATGTGATGGTTCTTGGTGTATCCAGGACTATGTTAGATTATTACCCCGGTCTCTAGAGAGGAGGGGTCTTCCTTGTCGTAGCTGTGTGTCAGTTCCCTAATACCACCAGCATTTCAGTCACTGAAACACTCTCCTCTGGGCTGTGCCACCACTAACTTCACCTTGCAGGTTAACAATAAGTACACACCAATCCCCGAGTCCCTGCGAATCGTTCCCCTGTTATGTCTGACCAGACACTGGCTACTCACAGAAGTTCCAGATCCTTTGCATCTAAAAGTGCAGTGTACCTCAATTTACCAGTTTTACCTTAAAACTACCGCTCTTCAGAGGTCATGTTTTCTAGACTTAATCATTTTTGTTGCTCTTCTCTGGACTTTCTCCAATTTGTCCACATCTTTCCTGAAATGTGGTGCCCAGAACTGGACACAATACTCTAGCTGAGGCCTAATCAGCTCAGAGGTGAGCGGAAGAATTACTTCTCGTGTCTTGCTTACAACACTCCTGCTATTACATCCCAGAATGATGTTTGCTTTTTTTGTAACATTGTTGCACTGTTGACTCATATTTGGCTTGTGATCCATGGTGACCCCAGATCCATTTCTGCAGTTCTCCTTTCTAGGCAGTCATTTCCCATTTTGTATGTGCGCAACTGATTGTTCCTTCCTAAGTGGAGTACTTTGCATTTGTCCTTATTGAATTTCATCCTATTTACTTCAGACCATTTCTCCAGTTTGTCCAGATCATTTTTAATTTTAAACCTATCCTGCAAAGTGCGTGCAACCCCTCCCAGCTTGGTATCATCCACAAACTTTATAAGTGTACTCTCTATGCCATTATTAGAGCCCTGTGTAGATACAAATTTATACCTGTGGATGCAGGTGTCTGCAGATATACATCGGTGTCTGCGGAACCACAGGGCTCTCCCGGGAACCACAGCAGCGAAAGGAGCAGAACGTGGGGCCGCAACTCCTAGGAGCCAGCACCCCGCATTGGCAGCTCCTCCGGCATGGCTGTACCGTCCCTAGCCCTGCCCCCAGTCCCTCCCCAGTCCTTTCCACACAGCTATCTGCGTCTCCTGTCTGGGGGCTTGAACACAAGAGCATGACCAGGAACAGCTGCCGGTGAGCCTGTAGTAAAAGCCTTTTAAAGACAATCATGTTGATGATTCCTGTGTTAGTCACCTCAGGGAGGTGTCAGGCATTACAATAAGCTGTCTTGGTCTGTCCTTGACATCTCTAAATAGTTATAGTTACATACCCAAAATGTAAGTCGCATTATTCAAAATGGTGGTTACAATGTCAGGTGAAGGTCATAATTTGATACGGACTTGTATGGACATATACTATTTTTGGAAGCAAGGGTGAAGTGCAAGGTGGAGGAAAATATTGGAGAGGAGCAACGTGGACTTAGGAAGGGAAGGAGTACTATAAATGCCGTACTTGCAATGCGACAGAAGTCTGAAAGATTGATACATGGAAAGAGTAACTGCTTTTTGGATTTATTGATCCTGAGAAAGCATATAACTTGGTTCAACAGGCGTTGGTGTTTGGAGTATTCAGATGAATGAGAGGGTTAAGCATGTAAGTCTTCAGGATCAGGGACTAAAGCATCGTCTAAGGTAATTGGCAAGGTTTTAAACTACTGTAATTGTGACCTGTAGGTCATTATTTTGGAAATGACAGTTCATTGTAAAGAGTATCTTGAGACTTGTATCTAGACAGCTATGTATTGATCGGTGTGACGAACTAGGACTGTTGTTAAGGTTTCCCTGAGTACTGTGTGGGTGCCTCGGTTTCCCCTATGCAGTGCTTGAGTATCTAAGTGGTGGGACAACGGTGCATGATTGTTACAAAGCCCTAGAAGGCAGGGGTGGACAGAGGCCTGGACTTTCCCCTATGCAGTGCTTGAGTATCTAAGTGGTGGGACAACGGTGCATGATTGTTACAAAGCCCTAGAAGGCAGGGGTGGGCAGAGGCCTGGACACAGAGAATGGCCCTGTCTCCTGGCAACAGATGGCCCGGCCCCTCCCCTGCAAAGGTGAGAGATGAAGGTGTTGGAACAAAGGGATCAGGTGACCTCCTGGCCCGGGAAGGAGACAAAGAGGGAGGAGGGGCTGGAGGGTTTAGGTTTGGAACTGGCTGGAGAGGAGGGAAGAGAGGCAGACAGGGTCTGGCCTCCCTGCCTCCGTTTGGAGCTGTGGGGTGAAATGCAGGGAGCCCCGAGCTGGGGGTCTAAGCTCCCTGCCCCCCGGAAGGGCCCGGCTGAGGGGTCCTGGTTGTACTGACAAGCTCTGTTTGGACTGTGTTCCTGGCATCTCTAATAAGCCTTCTGTTCTACTGGCTGGCTGAGACTCCCAGTGAATCCGGGGAAGAGGGGTGCAGGGCCAGACTCCCCCACACTCCGTGACAACTGGTGGCAGCGGTGGGATGTTCTGCACCCCAGGAACGGCGCTTCCTGCAGTAAGTAACTGGGGAGCAGTAGAACGAAGGGGGGCTAACGAGGTCCAGGCGTGCTGAAGGCTCACAGAGGAGCGGTTTCGGGGAGCGGAGGAGCTACGCTTAACCCCTGGGAGTGTGTGACCAGCGAGAAGGACTGTGCAATGATGGGGTCCCCCTGGGGGCTGCAGTGAGCAGTCCCAGGGGCGGAGGAGCCTGCGGCTTGGCCCTGGGAGAGAGAAGGATTTTTGCAGTGACAGGGTTCCCCTGGGGGTGCCGTGAGTGGACCCAGGGGCGGAGGAGCTGCAGCTCGACCCTGGCAAAGAGGCGGTGACCTGGAGAAGGGCTGGCACACTTGGGGTTCTTCCTGGAAACCGTGGGGAGCTAAGAGCACACAGGCCTGCGAATCCACAGCAACTTGGGAGCAGTGAAGTGATGGGATATCGCTTTCTCCTTAAAAGAAGCATTGTAACCCTGTGCAAAAAGAGAGGGATATGCATTGGGAAGCTCACTAAAGCCCAGCTAATTGTGCAGCTGGAGGAGGATGACCATTCTAAGGAGCAGATTCCTGACCCCGATGGGGCTACAGCAGGATCTGGGAGCAGCTGGAGCGGTAGCCTGGCATCCCCAAGAGTCTGGTCCCCAACCAGACGGGGGTCTTCACGATCGGGTTCCCCAGCAGGGGATCGGAGACGGATGGGACTGGAGCTGAGTCCGAGAGAGCAAGAGGACTGTGAGAGACAGCGAGAGCCCGAGAAAGACCTACAGGAGAAGCAGCAGCAGCAGCAGCATGAACTGGTGGTGGTGGAACGGAGAGGCATAGGGGACTGGCCAGGGGTAAGTGGGGATAGATCCCGGGGTGCCAGCTCCACAGGGAACCTCGATCCTAAATTGCTGCCCCTGGTTAAGGAGGGTGGGGATGTGGAGGCCCACCTCACTGCCTTTGAGCAGGCTGGTGATTGGAACCAGGGAGACCCTGCGGAAAAGCCCCGGGATCTAACCCCCTTGCTGGGTCCCAAGGCCATAAACTCCGCCAGCCAGATGGGTGGGATGGTGGATGGATTTCCACTCCTGGCCCTGGACTCAAGCCCTATGGACCCCGAGTGGGAGCGGAAGGTGATGGTCAATGGAGAGACATTCTTGGGGTGGCGAGATCCCGGGACAGAGAGAACTGTGGTCAGGCCCTGGGTGGTGCACCCCCACCAGATGCTGAGGGGCTGTGTGACCTGGGTGAGGGTCCCAGGGACGGACCCATTCGCCCTGCCTATGGCCCAGATCCCTGTGCAGACCCAGGAGGGGTCGGGCTGGCTGGTTGTTGGGGTTCTCCAGGATATCAGCGGTGAGGTGCTGTTGGGGGGTGACTGTGTATCTTTGGGACAGGATCCAGGCCCTGGCCCTGTAATGGCTGAGGATTTGAATTTGAACTCAGGGAACCAATTGGCTAAGAGGGAAATGGTCAGTGAAAATGCAAATGACCTGGCTGGCAGGGGGGAGGAGCTGCCAGGCCCCAGTTACCTGCCTGCCTGTAACCAGACCCCTAGGGCGGGGTGGGACAGAGAGATGCTCCCCACCCCCCTGCACAATGGAGAGGTGGCTCAGGCAATCTCTGATGCAGAGAGCAAAGCAGCTAGCTCGCTGCCTGGCCCCACAGGGACAGCCAGGGCAGCGCTGAGCACGGGGGGAGCGGAGACCCCAGCTGAGTGGGGGGACACACAGGCAGGGCAGGACGGCTGCCAACCAGGCTTGCCTGGTCCAGAGGTGCGGCCGGGAAGTGATTCCACGGCAGGGAGGGAGCCACCAGGGACAGGGCTCAGTGGGGCGGTGACCCCAGGCCTGGCCAGTTTGCTGCAGAGGGATCCCGCCTTGGAGAAGCTAAGGGAACTTGCTGGCCACAGCGCTGCAAACCCCCTTGGGGAAGACTGCAGAAACAGATCCCTGTGGGAGAAGGAATCCCTGTGCCGGGAATGGGCTCCCCAAGGGGAAGTAGAACTGTGGGGAATCATGAGGCAGCCGGTGGGGCCCCAGAAGTATCATCACCGGCTATTGTACCTGGCCCGGGGTAAGGGAGAAGATCCCTGGAGGTCCCTGCCCATCAGAGAGGAACCTTTCCAGAAGGTGGCTATGAATAGGGTGGGCCCCCTCAGCAGGGCAACCTGGTCAGGGAAGAAATGCATCCTGGTGGTGATGGATTTCGCCACCCGCTACCCAGAGGTGGTGGCTCTGTCCTCCACCGGGGCAGATGCGCTGCTGACCATCTTCAGCAGAATGGGGGTCCCCAGCGAGGTCTTTACAGACCAGGGATCCGAGGCCATCTCAGCCCGGCTCCGGGGCATGTGGGAGAAAGGTGGGGTCTGGCCCACCTGGGCCTCTGCATATCACCCTCAGTCCAGCGGGCTGATGGAGAGAGTTCAAGGGACCATGAGGCTGATGCTGAGGACTTGTATAAATCAGCATCCACAGGACTGGGACAAGTACCTGCCCCACCGATGGCACAGGGAAGTGCCCCAGGAATCACCAGGGGGCTTCCCTTTCAAGCTGTGGTATGGGAGGAGAGTAAGGGGACCCCTAGAACCGGTAAGGGACGATTGGGAGGAGAAGGGGGAAGACCCCCTGATGGATCTCTCCCCTGAGATGGGAGCCCATCCTCCCATCAGGTGTCCCCCATTCAGAGTAACTGGGAAAAGAGCCCAGAACCTGGAGAGAAAGGCCAAGGACAGGCTGGCTTTAGAGGTGAACCAGTCATTCAACAGCCCAGGGCTGGCCAAGGTGGAGGCGATCAGAGATTGGCCTGTTCCCCAGACCAAGGAACAGGTCCAGGCCTTTAGCGGGATGGCGGGGTACTACCAGAGGTTTGTACCCCCCTTTAGCTCCCTAGCTGCCCCCATCACAGAGCTAGGTAAGAAGGGGAAGCCAGACGAGGCAGTCTGGACCGAGCAGGGCCAGAGGGCTCTCTGTGCACTGAAGGAGGCACTAATCCAGGGGCCGATAAATCGAGTAAACCCAGACCGGGCCAAGCCCTGTACAGTGTTCACCGAAGCCTCAGACACAGGGCTGGGCGTGGTGCTGATGCAGGCCTATGCGAAGCGGGGGAGACACCCCATCGGGTATCTGAGCAAGGAGCTGCTGCCCTGGAGGCAGAACGGTCAGGCCATAGAGAGGGAATGCCTGGCCATGGTGCAGGCCCTTAAGAAGCAGCAGCCGGATCTATTTGGGTGGCGCTTTACGGTCTATAGTCACCACCTCGCCCCGACGTGGCTGCATCCAGGAAAAGGGGCCGATGCCGAGCGGCTGGTGACACAGACACGTGGTCAGAGAGGGGACCAGATCAAGAGGGAGGCTCTTAACCAAGAGAGCCCGAATTACAGCCCTCCAGACTGGATCGCTGGGAAAAGACCTGATCTCAGCTTGAACCCCAGGGGTTTTGGGATGGAAAAAGTGCACGGGCCGCATAAACCTTCCCACATGCGGCCTGCGGGTGCCATCAAGCCCACCCGACCTAAGGGAGCACGTGGAACTGGAACGGCCTGGTGTGACCAGGTTCGAACTTCCCCAGGTCACTGGCTAAAGTGACCCCGCTCAGTTCGGTCTCAAAGGGGGGAGAGATGTGACGAACTAGGACTGTTGTTAAGGTTTCCCTGAGTACTGTGTGGGTGCCTCGGTTTCCCCTATGCAGTGCTTGAGTATCTAGGTGGTGGGACAACGGTGCATGATTGTTACAAAGCCCTAGAAGGCAGGGGTGGGCAGAGGCCTGGACTTTCCCCTATGCAGTGCTTGAGTATCTAGGTGGTGGGACAACGGTGCATGATTGTTACAAAGCCCTAGAAGGCAGGGGTGGGCAGAGGCCTGGACACAGAGAATGGCCCTGTCTCCTGGCAACAGATGGCCCAGCCCCTCCCCTGCAAAGGTGAGAGATGAAGGTGTTGGAACAAAGGGATCAGGTGACCTCCTGGCCCGGGAAGGAGACAAAGAGGGAGGAGGGGCTGGAGGGTTTCAGTTTGGAACTGGCTGGAGAGGAGGGGAGAGAGGCAGACAGGGTCTGGCCTCCCTGCCTCCATTTGGAGCTGTGGGGTGAAATGCAGGGAGCCCCGAGCTGGGGGTCTAAGCTCCCTGCCCCCCGGAAGGGCCCGGCTGAGGGGTCCTGGTTGTACTGACAAGCTCTGTTTGGACTGTGTTCCTGGCATCTCTAATAAACCTTCTGTTCTACTGGCTGGCTGAGACTCCCAGTGAATCCGGGGAAGAGGGGTGCAGGGCCGGACTCCCCCACACTCCGTGACAATCGGTATGTGGTAGTCCATATTTCAAGCAATGGAATCTTGGCACATCTCTAGAGTAGGACAGTATTTAAGAAAAGGACAGAATGTGGATAATGAAAGGAAAAATAAATAAGTTATACCTTTCTTGGTCAGATAAGCTCCTCTTCATTTGCTGCCGGATAACCACCTCTTGAGGTTGCAGTGAAACTTTCTTAAGGGCCCCTGGAGTAGTTAGAAACGTTGCACTGTTTACTATATATAAAATACTGCACAATATAAAATTGTGTTTAAAAATGCTAAATTATTGATTTTGACTTTCGATTGATCACAGTAATAAATTCATGAACACACACAACAACTGAGGGGTTTTGGTAATACTTACACCTGAGTCACTTGTATGACTTCAAACTTGGTCAGTAGTAACAAACTGTTCTTATAATTTGACAGCTGTTCAGTGACCTATATGAACAGAATTAATGGTATAAGTGCATTCTCTGGTGGAGAGAGAACTTTACTATGAAAACAATGCAGTTGGCACAAAATGTTCACAATCTTTGCCGAGAGGATTGAATGGGAATGGAAACTGAACAGCTGTCTTACCAAAAAAGGTGGATTCTTGTATGCGGTGCTTTGTTAAATGTTAATACTTAGTGGGAAAGAGTATGGTAGGTTGACAAAATGGACAATTAATCATTAACTTTTTTCCCCTTCTGGTAAAGTTTAGACAGGTAATGGGATATCATCATCATTGTGAGCAGATGTTCCATTTTAATTTTTTTCTTTGATACAGAGCTAACATTCTGCATATGCCATGAAGAATCTGTATACCAAAACTGTGAAGTCCTGTTTTCAAAAGTGACTTAAGCACTTGAAAATTTTACCACCCGGGGGAGGTGGAAAAAAAGATAAACATAGCTATTTTCAGTATTTACTTTTTAAAAAAATTATCTGTGGAAAAAAATAACTTTGGGTTGCTTTTACCTGCTAAAACTGGAAGCCCTTGACATAAGGAATTGCATTTTAGGTCTATAGTTGACATTTTAGGAATATTATTCCCCTGAAAATATTATTTCTCTTGTGCTATAAGATTTGTTTGAGTTTAGCTGCTTTTCAGTTTTTCTGTATTAATCATTTTAATCTAAAGCTGTTTCTATTTGTTCATTTCTATTTTCCATTTATCTATTTTCCTTTTATTAACTAATGAATTCATTTCCATGACTATTACCCCCAAATCTCCAAACTAAGTAAAAGAGTTAGTTTTAAATGAATAGTGTTCACTAGTGCCTGAACTACAATCAGAGGTGCATCTCTTCAACACCTTCCAAAAGGCTGAGTGAATCTTTTTATGTTCTAGCTATTTAAACCAGACAATAAAACCTTAAATCATTTGCCTCTTTTTGCATTTTAATAAAATGTTCTGTTTTCAGCTCTGGACTTGCAAATATTTTTGAAATGAATTATCAATAAAAAAGAAGGTTGTCAGAAAATATTAATAGTTTTACATCTCTAGGGTTGCTTCACCTGAAATATCAACTAAAGTTCAGAGGCACTGTAGAGAGGGTTCGTCGGGGTTTGTCCTTCTATGGGGCGGTGGGGAACCACACCGCCTCCTTCTGTCCTTGCACTTGTCCTGGGTCTCTCCTCAGCATTTGAGCAGAGGACTTCTGGGAAGTCTGGCCAGTCCCACCCCAGGATCACTGGGTAGGCAAGTCTAGGAGCCAGACCGACCACCATCGGTCGCATGACCCCATCCATGGTCAGCTGGACTTGGGCACTGGGATAGGGTCGTATATCACTGTGAATGCAGTGTAACCAGATTGTCCCTAGGCTTGGGTCGGCCTCGAGGCCTAGGCTTTGATGAATTAACATCTGGCCGCAGCCTGAATAAACTAGGGCCAAAGCTGAGCAATCCCCGACAACCACTGGCACTGTAATCTTGGCGGCCTGTGGTCATCGGGCGTGGGCTTCTCCCTGTGCAGGGTGCAAACCTGGCTGAAGCTGCAATCCATCTCGGTGCAGTTCTGCTGTAAATGTCCATATTTCCCACAGGAAAAACAGGGTCCGAGCACCGAGTGCCCAGGCTGAGAGGGTGCTCCTGCCAGGCCCCTGGGGGGGCTTCGATTGGTCCCTTTGATACCTGGCTGAGGCGCTGGGGCTTATTGAACCAGGCCCTCGGCAGATCTGGGTCGGGGCTCCTGACCCCATGAAGGATTTCACAGTTCGGTCTGGGTGGCCCCCTTTTTCTCTGGGTTAGGGTGCTCTGGACCAGATGGATTGGCTCAGATAGTCAGTCCCGCTGGGGCTTTGGCGGCGAGGAAATCCTCCATCAGGGTGATGGCAGCGGCTAGTGTTGAAGGCCAGTGGTGGAGGACCCAGGCCCTCCCTTGCGATGGGAGGATGTGGACGAATTGCTCCAGAATAATTTGTTCAGTGAGCTCATCTGGGGTTTGCCTTTCGGGCTATAGCCACCGCTTGCATGCCTCCCTCAGCTCCTGGGCTACCATCCGGGGTTGGGCACCTGTACGGTAAACCAAACTCTGGAACCGCTGCCGGAAGGTCTCCGGGCTAACGTCCAAGGCATCTAAGATCGCCGCCTTTACCTGGGTGTAATCCTGTGCCTCCTTCGATTCACGGTCCGGGTCAGGTACGGGGCCAAGAAGGTAGCCCATTGGTTTTGGGCCCACCCTGCGACTAACACCACCCTTTCAAACGTCACAAGGAAGGCCTCTGGGTCGTCGTTGGGGCCCATCTTGGTCAACTGGATTGGAGGGCTACACTGGGTGGTTCGGTGGCACCCCCAGCCTGGGGCTCTGCAGGACGGGGCAGCAGAGTCGCCAACTGCTGCAGGCATTGTTGCTGGTGGTCCCAGTTCTGGTGTCCCAGCTCCAAAATCAGCTGTTGCTGTTGTGTTCTGAGCTGCTGGACCAGCTGCTGCTGCTGTTGGAGCTGGGCTGCTGCCTGCTGCTGCTGCTGTTGGCTTTTGGCCAGGAACTTAATAAGCTTATCCGTGTCCATGGTCGCCCGGGCACGCTCCTCCTCAGATCCCTTCTCACAGGGATCAGGGGACCACTGCCCACATTCTCCACCACGTATAGAGAGGGTTTGTCGGGGTTCGTACCTCTCTGGGGCGGCGGGGAACCACACCGCCTCCTTCAGTCCTTGCACTGGCCCCCGGGGAATCAGTTGGGCCACAGGAGTCTGGGCTCAAGCTGTCCAGCAGGGTAACAATTAGCAGATAACAAGCCCAGGCTCTAAGTCAGGGCGGGGCAGCAATGAGTTCAAGGCTCAGGCTCTCAGGCAGTAGCTGAGCAAACACAGGTAACAGTTAACAAGCCCAGGCTTCAGGCTTTAAGCGGCCTGAGAGAGGGGGAGACTGCCACCCACACGTTGGGTGGCAGTGGGGGACGCAGGCCCTCCCACTCCACTGCGTCCCTGCCCGGAGTCCCAAAGGCCCGCTGCTGTGTCAATGGGGATCCTGGCTGCAACACACTGACAGTGCTGCAGCCAGACTTGGGTCAGCTGCCCCCGGGCTACTTCCCAACTCCCCCTCTGGAGGTACATGTGTCAAGGCGGTGTCCTCAGGGGGGTCAATCACCATTGGGTCCTCAGGGTAGCTGGCGAGGGGTAAGCTCAGCAACTCTCCCATATGCTGATCCGCGTCAAGTGTTGGCCGGTCAGGCCAGTCTCTAGGTCTGCCACTGGTTGCTGGAGTCTTTCTGGTGGGAGCTGGGCCAGAGGCGTGTGGCCTCTCCAGCGTCTGCCTCCTGAGTGAGCTCTGGGGTTGGGCTCTTATACTTCCTGTCCGGCCTCTGACCCTCTGGGGGGCGGGCTTGGAGTGCTCTGGCTCCGCCCACTCTGGTGTCTGGCTAAGCTCGTCCCTTTCCGGGTCACTGGGGAACCACACTGCCTCCTTTCAGGCACAAAAATATGATACAAATGAAAGCTTGAGAGAGAAAAAAATCATTAGTGTCCCTGTAAAGAGTTGGCTTGACCCCATCCATATGCAGAAGAAAAATCTACGGCAGGGCTCTAGGGGAGGAAATCCCCATGAGACTTCCCCCTTGCACTTACCCCCCTTTGGAGAACAAACTCTGGGCCCTGCCCAAAAACCCTTCAGATGTATCATTATTCATAGCTCCATTGGATTCTCTCCCTGTAGAACCATAGAGATACGTCTCCTCTTAAGTATCTCCTAGGGAGATACTATTTTCCTGGGAATCTGCTTAGCCCTAGCCTGCTCATGGTTGCTGTCCAGTCTCTACCCATACTTCCAGCATGACCCAAGTACCCACAAAGCACTTCCAAGGTGACTGAATGAGGCTGTGCAGCTGTCAAAATAGCCTCTTCCCCACCCCTCTCCCCCAGTTCATTCAGCATATAGGTATACAGGTATATGGTGTATATGTGTGTATGTTTATTTGTATATATGTGTACAAAAATGTATTGTGTATATAAATTCCCACAGAAAACAAATTAACGTAGAGTTCACGCTGCTTATATATATTTCTTCACAACAGCACCAACACTAGCAATCAAGCTAATGATCAATTAAGGTATCTTGCCTGGAGGTTGGCCATTGTTTTGGATATGCATTAACTTTCTCAACTGCACAGAGACACTGTTGCCCTTCCTAATACACACACACATTCCATAATATGATCATCAATTTATGCATCAAAGAAATGAAAATCACACTGCAAGATACAATATTAACTCTGACCTTCCTGTTACATTATTTAATGAGAATTATAATCTTAAAATTACAGAGTCTTATCTCCTCTCCCTACTCCAGTGTAAACATCATACATAGATGAGAGTTATCAGGGAGACAATCTTAACATCTCTGTGTACCGTATACTAGATTTAATACAAAGTTGATTGCACTTAGACATTTCTTACCTCTTACAAGCTTCTACTACATATTTACATCATGACTTTAAAAAGATTAGATTAGCTATTCCATTACTCCTTCAGTTGCACTGACAGGTCATAAGACGGTAAGAAGTTAAGGGAGGGGAACACATCCTCCTAGTTTCCCAGTAGTTGCATTTATAATCCCCACTCATTCAACAGACTCACTCCAGTTCCGTTTGTTGCCTCCCACTGTACTATGTGATTGAGCAATTGTTCTCCCTTACCCATAATATTCAGAATAATAACACAGAAGACAATGCTAATTATTTAACCAAAGATTTAAAACACAACTTGGTGCTGATTCTTGATAACAAACGTGGTTGAAAATTTTCATATTTGGACATTTTTTGACAAAAAAGGGGAAAATGGAAAAAAATCCATTTTTTTAAATCAGTTGTAATTGTCAGGTCTTAGCATCAAGTCGTGCCTTATTGAAAGGAAGAAAATCTAATTGGCAGAGACGCTCCTTTCCCCTAAGTACTCTGAGGATTGTTTGATGGCCTTTAATAAAACAGAGCTCAGCTGTTGTTCTGGTGATCCATTCTGGTGCTGCACCTGCCTGTAGCTATCTTTCTTTCTGCAGTGACCTCATTTCCTTGCCTGAAAATCATGACCATATCATCATACACCTTCAGTGCATACTGAATCTTGGATGTTATTTGGCATTCTGGCTCACACTTCATACATGTCCTTTCACTTTCAGCTCAGAAATGCAGTGCTATCTTTCAGTAGTCGCTGCAGGTGATGAATAGCCATACTCATGATACAGTTGCCAAAAGAATGTATAATTTCATATCAGTCGTGTATTTTTCTTGCTATGACTTTGGTATCATTTGCCATTCGTCTCTCTCTCTCTCTCCAGCGCCAAGCACATTTGGAGAATGTTATGTATGTACTTTATACAGTCAAAACAAAACACAATCCTCCTCACATAGCTTTAATCTAATTCTGTGGCTGATTTGTGATTTTATAACTATATGTAGGTTCTGTACTCTGAGTCAGAATAAAAACGTGGACACAGAATGTGACAAATATGTGAACTGCATTTATTTTAAACAAATAATTGGCAGCTAAGCATCATTAGACCCAATTCTCCATACCTTGCATGTCTGTTTCTCTGATTTAACTTTGTTTGGTAAGTATCAGGAATTTGATACCCCAGGCATAGGGACTCATTTTGAAACAACATTGTTGATGCTTTTTAGGAGGGCATATTGTAAATTAGGGTGCTTTGTGCCATGATTGGCATTCTGAATTATGATTCAGGGAGCAAAACTAAACTGAAGCACAGCTGAGTGTTGAGCTCTGAGAGCCTCCAACAGCAAACTAGACAGTCAGCAATCATGTAGATCATATGTACCATTAAAAATAAATTAAAGCAAATTTGTTTTAAACAAACAATGATTACACTGGTCTACAATTTTTGAGAAGTCGTCTGCTTCAGAGATAAAATGTGCTATTTAGTATGTATTTTGATGTGCTGAATTCAAATATGACAATTAAAACAACTGATTGGCTACTGTTTCTAAGATATTTAAGTTTTTACATTTTATGTCTATGTATATTGTGTAGATAGTAGAGTTTTAATCATAAATTGTAAACCTAGGTCTTTTCATGTGTTTATGGTTGCTTTACATGATACTGTTTCACCTGTCCTGTTTATGTAACACTTTAAAAATCAGCAAAGGGGTTATATAAATAAAATGTATTATGAAACAAAAGGCAAAAAACTATTATGTCCATAGTTTAGTCCTATTCAGTGTCTACTCGGCGCTTCTTGGCTTGTCTCTTGTATTCATTAAATGGAGCATCTCTTGTCACTGTCCAGCAATAGTCTGCAAGCATTGATGGGCTCCATTTGCCCTGATAGCGTTTCTCCATTGTTGCAGTGTCCTGGTGAAATCGCTCGCCGTGCTCGGTGGAAAAAAATCTAGATGAGAGTGCAAAAAATGTATCTTTAGTGACATGTTGCAACCAAGGCTTTTGTATGCCTGGAGGAGGTTTTCCACCAACAACCTGTAGTTGTCTGCCTTGTTGTTTCTGAGAAAATTTATTGCCACTAACTGGAAGGCTTTCCATGCCTTTTTTTCCTTGCCACGCAGTGCATGGTCAAATGCATCATCTCGAAGAAGTTCATGAATCTGAGGACCAACAAAGACACCTTCCTTTATCTTAGCTTCACTTAACCTTGGAAATTTTCCACGGAGGTACTTGAAAGCTGCTTGTGTTTTGTCAATGGCCTTGACAAAGTTCTTCATCAGACCCAGCTTGATGTGTAAGGGTGGTAACAAAATCTTCCTTGATTCAACAAGTGGTGGATGCTGAACACTTTTCCTCCCAGGCTCCAATGACTGTCGGAGTGGCCAATCTTTCTTGATGTAGTGGGAATCTCTTGCACGACTATCCCATTCGCAGAGAAAACAGCAGTACTTTGTGTATCCAGTCTGCAGACCAAGCAAGAGAGCAACAACCTTCAAATCGCCACAAAGCTGCCACTGATGTTGGTCATAGTTTATGCACCTCAAAAGTTGTTTCATGTTGTCATAGGTTTCCTTCATATGGACTGCATGACCAACTGGAATTAATGGCAAAACATTGCCATTATGCAGTAAAACAGCTTTAAGACTCGTCTTCGATGAATCAATGAACAGTCTCCACTCATCTGGATCGTGAACGATGTTGAGGGCTGCCATCACACCATCAATGTTGTTGCAGGCTACAAGATCACCTTCCATGAAGAAGCATGGGACAAGATCCTTTTGACGGTCACGGAACATGGAAACCCTACCATCACCTGCCAGGAGATTCCGCTGCTGTAGTGTGGAGCCCAAAAGCTCTGCCTTACTCTTGGGTAGTTCCAAATCCCTGACAAGGTCATTCAGTTCACCTTGTGTTATGAGGTGTGGTTCAGAGGAGGAGGAGGGGAGAAAATGTGGGTCCTGTGACATTGATGGTTCAGGACCAGAAGTTTCATCCTCTTCCTCGTCTGACTCAAGTGAGAATGATTCTGGTGCATCAGGAACCGGCAGTCCTTCTCCGTGGGGTACTGGGCATATAGCTGATGGAATGTTTGGAGAATGCACAGTCCACTTTTTCTTCTTTGACACACCTTTCCCAACTAGAGGCACCATGCAGAAGTAACAATTGCTGGTATCATCTGTTGGCTCTCTCCAAATCATTGGCACTGCAAAAGGCATAGATTTCCTTTTCCTGTTCAACCACTGGTGAAGATTTGTTGCACAAGTGTTGCAGCATATGTGTGGGGCCCACCTCTTGTCCTGATCTCCAATTTTGCAGCCAAAATAAAGGTGATAGGCTTTCTTAACCATAGTGGTTATACTGCGCTTTTGTGAGGCAAAAGTCACTTCACCACAAACATAGCAGAAGTTATCTGCACTGTTCACACAAGTACGAGGCATCTCTGCTCACTTTGGCTAAACAGAAATGTGACCCTTTGCAAAATCAAACACTGACAAATAAGAGAGCACGACACTGTATAATTTCTAGAGCTGATACAGGGCAATTTGTTCAGCAGAGTGATGTAAGCTTTGTTATGATTGCATCATCCACGACTTCTAGGAATAACATGATGCAATTCATATCATGTATGACGCAATACCAACTTCAGATTGCATCATTCATTGTTTTGCCTAAAAAGCAAGTACTGTCCAAACCCAGTCATAGATTTATTCATAGATCCAGTCAAAGATGTATTTTAGTCATTTCTGGTTTAAATTGAGATCCCTTTCCTTTATAACTCACTCATCCTCCGCCATTCCCAAGTCAAGGGTCGTATATACTGACCCAATAGCATGTCTTGAAAACTAGAGCCAATCAACAATTTTAAGCATCATTTTCGTTCTCAGTGACCCAGAATTAGTAAAGTTTGACTACATTTATTTCAGAAGCATTTTGGCTGTAGAGCAGTGAAATGGGGTAGGCTTGGTGGTAGTGAACTTTGTCAATAATAAATTTAGAACTAAGTTTGTGGGTTTTTTAATTGTAAATATAATCGCAAAGAGAGAGGCAGTTCTCAACCAGCGGTCCGGGGCCTCCTGGCGGGCTGCGAGCAGGTTTCAGGGGATACGCCAAAATAAACCAGAGAGGAGGACTAGCGTTAGACTCGCTAGGACCCAGGACAGAAAGCCCAAGCCCTGCTGCCCGGGGCTGAAAGCCAGAGCCCAAGCAACTTATCTTTGCAGGACCCCTATGGTGTGGGGCCCTGGGCAGTTGCCCTGCTTGCTACTCTCTTACATCGGCCCTGGCTTTTAATTTACTGGATATGCAGAGAAACAGTTATGGCACAAGTGGGCTGAGGAATTTTTACAGCATGTTGGGAGGGGCCTCAGAAAGAAAAAGGTTGGGAACCCCTGATTTATCCTTCCTTGAGGGGAGATGTTCCTTCTTGCCAATGTGACTGTTATTGGAGATATAACTTATGATACTAAGAGTTTTAATATATGTTGCCAGGGCCACTTCTGAAACCTGATTATACCTTTATGACTTGCTCTGCACCTCCTGTGAGGGCCTGTGTGCACTCTCCACTCCCATGGAATTCGGTGGGACTTGAGAACATTGAGTACCTTCCATGATAGCCCCTAAGATTTTTGTTTACATTATCACTTAGGTCACTAGCACCAGGGCCGGCGTGCCCACTAGGCGACCCTAGGCGGTTGCCTAGGGCGCCAAGATTTGGGGGGCAGTGGGCGGCTGCATCCTGGCTCCCCGCTCAGCCGCGGAGCGGGGATGCAGCCGCGGTGAGCCGCCCCCCCACTCAGCGCCTGAGCAGGGAGCCGGGGGGCAGCCGCAGTGAGCCACCCCGCCGCCCCCCCGCTCAGCGCCTGAGTGGGGAGCCGCCTCGCTGCCCCCCCCCCTCAGTGCCTGAGCAGGGAGCCAGGGGACAGCCGCAGCGAGCCGCCCCCCCTGCTCCCCGCTTAGCTCCCGCAGCCGGTGGGGGGGGGCTGAGCGCCCGCGGGGGGAAGGCTGAGCTCCTGAGGGCGGGGGAGCTGGCTCGGGGGGGTGGCATTTGGGGGGGGGGGGAGGCTGAGCTGCGGGCGGGGGAGCTGGCGGGGGGGGTATGGGGGGGGGGCGGCACAGGGCTGGTGCAAGGAAGTTTCGCCTAGAGCACGAAACTTCCTTGCATCTCGGCCCTGACTAGCACACAATGTGTGAAGTCCCATAACTATATAACTTAAAGACTTTTGAGGCGGTGAGAATCACAACACCCTAGACCAGGGGTAGGCAACCTATGGCACGGGGGCCAAAGGCGGCACGCGAGCTGATTTTCAGTGGCACTCACACTACCTAGGTCCTCGCCATCAGTCTGGGGGGCTTTCCATTTTAATTTAATTTTAAGTGAAGCTTCTTAAACATTTTTAAAACCTTATTTACTTTACATACTACAATAGTTTAGTTAGATATTAAAGACTTCTAGAAAGAGACCTTCTAAAAACATTAAAATATATTACTGGCACACGAAACCTTAAATTAGAGTGAATAAATGAAGACTCGGCACACCACTTCTGAAAGGTTGCCCATCCCTGCCCTATACAATGGATTTTGGATCCGGAGGGCATATAGAAATGAGCAAATTATCCAACAGGATGTAGCTTCATAACTTGGAAACGCACATGCAGAATTAGTGAGGCTGATTACTATATTAAGTTTATCTATTAAACTAAATTGACATCAGCCCCATTTTCTAGTTCTATAAAAAAAGAAACTTAGCTTTTATTCATGTGTAGGGATGAAATGCTATTTTTTTATTTTAATCTAAAATAAGTTTTTATTAAAGATTAATAAGTAGCATCTAGAGTCAGTGTTCCTCTTGTGTTTAACTTTTTCAAGAGCAATAACATTAAGACTCTCTTATCTGTTACTTTCATCAACAGTGATTTTCTTTGTCCATGTTACCTATATTTTAAATAGTAAATGGCTTATGTGAGGGGTATTATTTTGTTTTGAAAGTGAAATACAAAAATATCAGTCATTCAGTAACTAATGTGTGTGAAATGGTTCAAATGATGCCTCTTATTTCTGACTGAATGTGGTAGAAATGAGAAATACAAGTTTTCAGCCTAATGAGTATTTTAAAGGGGGGAAATGGAAATAGCTCCAAAGTAGAAGCCCGCTTTCCCAGCCCAGATTTTTACTTTTAATTTCTAGCATCTTTTCTTTGAATAGCTCTGTCTATTAAAATAGTTACATTTTAATGTTGCTAACAGTTATTCCTGGTTTATAGAAACTGGTGCTTTTTGTATTTTTGCAGAATTAGGGCTAAAAAATTAATGGAATTATTTGAGTAAACCATTAAAAGTGTTACAGCATTAGAAAGATTGTGCCTGAATATATCAATAAGAATCCAGTATGATAGACAGGCAGCAAAATCCAGCAGTACTGTTGCACTTTATCAATTTTGAGTCTCTCTCTTGGGACTTCATGCCCAGCAGGCAGGTGCTTAAGAGCCTGGAAGGAAAGAAATGCTGTGTATTATTCTGGCTTGGTCAGTAGTGCTATTAGCAGGTTCCAAAGGAAGGTATTTCCACCATTCCTTAGCTGGAAGGATTATTAGTATGACACAAGATTTTTGATGGGGGAAAGAAGTATATAAGGGGTAATAAAGGAATCTTTTGAGATAGTATAAGGACTTCATAAAATCCACAAATGTGGAGAGAAAATCCAAACAATTTGAGAGAACAGGAATTGATGGAAAAGGCATTTATTTAAATGCCAATCTTTCTGCAACTACTTGGAATGGCTATTAAAATTCAGAGCCCTTTTACATTCTTTAATTTGACACTTAGCTTGGGCTAAACGCTCCGTGACGGAGGACTCATTGGCTTTGAAAAGATATCAAGAACATCTTACAAACTGGAAAATGAGTTACACATAGATCATGAGGGCCAAGAAGGGGTTTTTAAAAAGAAAATGTATGTTGTGTACAACAAAATATTTTGTTAAAAATAATTATTTTCAAATTCTGAGATTACATTTATTTTAAAATGCCCTTACTTGGCTGCATATCCTCTCCATGGTTTCATGCCAAGTAGAAACAGATGGAAGTGAGTGTATCTTTTAATCAAACTCTTGTTTCAGGTTCAGCTGAACTGGGAAGAAAACAGTCTTTTCAATATTTAAAATACAAGCTGCTAAGCACCCTTGAAAGTTTAAAACTCCCGCAGCTAGAGCAGAGAAATAATACAGCTCCTTTCTAATGTCTGCCCTGAGGGCTATGAGCTAATCTTGCACAATACCTGAAGGGGGGAAGGGGAGGATTGGGTGTTGTTGTTGAGGCGGAGAGTTGGGGGATGTTATGTTTTTTGTATCAAACTAAAATAGGCAGATTGGGAGAAGGTCAATATAATAAAATTAGTTATGATGGTGTATGTAATTTAAAACTATTATAATTTGAATTTATCCTGTTAAAGATCTTTAATCCAGAAAAAAATACAGCCAAAAAACTATTATTTCCTAATTAGAAAAATACACGCAGTAGACTGGATGACTCAGGGCATGTCTACATGGGGATTCTGAAAAAAGTTAAAAAGATGAATTAATTAAACCTGTGAAGTTAATGTGCATAAATTAAACTGCATTAAATTGTGTGTGAATGCTCTCATTCAGAAGTAAAGTAGCTTCAGTTCACTGAAGTTTAATCCTTCTTCGAGTTTAACTTTTCTGGGTGTCCCTGTGTAAACAAACCCTCACTGGATTGAAAATGAGATTCAGAGTCTTGGCCACAGGTTCAAGTCCAGACTATGTTAGCAGTGAATGAGTGTTATTGTCAGCTGGCAGCCATTGGGTGACCTATTTGAAATGAATAAATCCTAGTGAATCCACAGCACAAAAAAGCCACCATCACAATTGTAATTAATTGGCGTGTTAGCAGAATCTCTGCAGAGGCCCAAGATTGAATGTGTATGCAGACTTAAATAATTTCTCTACCCTCCAAGTCAAAGTTGAAGCACACTGATAGAGTACCGTGGGGCAATTTGTACTGCTCCTGACTGTGTTGTACCTATTCTGTGAATAAACAGAGGACCTCAGAGTCCAAAGTTGTGAATTTGACACCTTCACAAGCACTAAATTGACTAAGCTCTCTACCTCCTGCCCACCAAAGGGGAAAAATAATAGGTGAGAAAGGTGGGCATTAAGTGAAAGATTTCAATTTACATTGCGGATTTCTCTTTACGATAGGCTGAATCCAAATACTTCCAATATTCCAATATTTGGGAATGTTTGGATCCAGGGTCTTGGTTAGCCACATTATAGAGCGATGATGTTTAGATCCCGGGGTTCATCTCCACTATGAATGGAGTCTCCGTCATTGTGAGTAGATCATGTCTGGTCTGCAGGGGCCTATTCCTGCTCTCAATTCCATAGACTAGCAGTGTTTTGCAGTTGCATGACATTTCATTTGGAAGTTTCATTGTAAGTTTGGACATTTCTAATTCCTTGATTGTTAGTGTTGCCTGAATATGGACTGAAGGATCAGGCCCTAAGTGAACAGCTTTTTTGCTTGATGTCACACTGCCTTGTATGTTGGGGGGGGGAAAATGGTAAATAATAGACCCGTATTCAGATCTCTGCAATATCCAGTGCTTGTAATTTTTTTTTCTTTAATGGGAAACATTTATTACAGTGTGCAAGAGAATGTGGATAAAAATAACAAACAAGCCCATAAACACATAGACGCTATAAATATTGAAGAAATGTAAAATAAAGGAAGGTAATGTTGCCCAATCTCAAGAGATCTCCTCTGCAAGTCTGAATTCTCCTTTCTACAATGCCGTTCCTGCCTGGATGTGATCAGAGCCAGATCTGCATAGTAGGCTTTAATCCAATGCACTCCTAAGTAGCATAACCTCTTCTGCAGGAGAGGCTTCTATAAATAGAGTGCCCTCAATTGGCTGTTCTTCCCACACGGAGAACTGCTCCTGATGAAGAGGTTGTCCAGAAACTGGAAGATTGTAAATCAGTAGCAAGAAAAAGGGAATGGGGACTGAAAGACCAAATGGATGTGTGAGATAGCAAAGCTAGGGCTAGTGTACATCTTATTCTGATACAGATTAACATTATTTTTCTCATTCATATAGATTCATATCAATTGTGTATATATATAATGAGAGTTGGTCCCTAGTTAGAAAATATATATCCCAAAAATCCACACAGCTGGGAGAAGAAAGGGAGAAATATTATAGTATTTCCAAGTGCCTTTTCCCCATCTATTGCATGTATATACACTCCAGACCTGGAGATTAAACAACATATTTCCTGGATAGCCATATAAGAAAGAATGTTTAATACCATTTAACCTGATCCTTTAAAAAAGGGTCTGTACCCTACAAAATACGTGAACAGTCCATTGCTGAGCATTAACCTTCAGGTTTAATGCTTGTCAGCACACAAATTAATGTTTTTAACCCTTGGAATTTCAGAATCTCTGAGTTCTAACGAGAGAGAAAAAAATGATTCTCCCTTTTTATTATATGACGTAAAATATATAAAACAGAGAATATGGACTATTCTTAAGAACATAAGAACAGCCCTACTGGGTCAGACGAAAGATCCATCTAGCCCAGTATCCTGTCTTCCGACAGTGGCCAGTGCCAGGTTCCCCAGAGGGAATGAACAGAACAGGTAATTATCAAGTGATCCATCCCCTGTCGCTTATTCCCAGCTTCTGGCAAACAGAGGCTAGATACACCATTCCTGCCCATCCTGGCTAATAGCCATTGATGGACCTATCCTCCATGAATTTATCTAGTTCTTTTTTGAACCCTGTTATGGTCTTGCCCTTCACAACAGCCTCTGGCAGGCAGTTCCACAGGTTGACTGTACGTTGTGTGAAGAAATACTTCCTTTTATTTGTTTTAAACCTGCTGCCTATTGATTTCATTTGGTGACCCCTAGTTCTTGTGTTATGAGAAGTAGTAAACAACACTTCCCTATCTAATTTCTGTACATCAGTCATGATTTTATAGACTTCAATCATATCAACCAGTCTACTAGAATTCTTTAAGGGGGTCAACAAGCATGTGGACCAAGGAGATCCGGTGGATATAGTGTACTTAGATTTTCAGAAAGCCTTTGACAAGGTCCCTCACCAAAGGCTCTTACGCAGAGTAAGCTGCTACGGGATAAGAGGGAAGGTGCTCTCATGGATTGGTAACTGGTTAAAAGATAGGAAACACAGGGTAGGTATAACCCATATCTTTTTTCCAATCTGAAAAGTCCCAGTCTTATTAATCTCTCCTCATACGGAAGCCGTTCCATACCCCTAATCATTTTTGTTGCCCTTTTCTGAACCTTTTCCAAGTCCAATATATCTTTTTTGAGACTGGGCGACCACATCTGCACACACTATTCAAGATGTGGGATTACCATGGATTTATATAGAGGCAACATGATATTTTCTGTCCTATTATCTATCCCTTTCATAATTATTCCCAGCATTCTGTTCGCTTTTTTGACTGCCGCTGCACATTGAGTGGATGTTTTCGGAGAACTATCCACAATGACTCCAAGATCTCTTTCTTGAGTGGTAACAGCTAATTTAGACCCCATCATTTTATATGTATAGTTGGGATAATGCTTTCCAATGTGCATTACTTTGCATTTATCAACATTAAATTTCATCTGCCATTTTGTTGCCCAGTCACCCAGTTTTGAGAGATTCTTTTGTAGCTCTTCGCAGTCTGCCTGGGTCTTAACTGTCTTTAGTAATTTTGTTTTAATCTGCAAATTTTGCCACCTCACTGTTTACCCCTTTTTCCAGATCATTTATGAATATGTTGAATAGGACTGGTCCCAGAATAGACCCCTGAGGGACACCACTATTTACCTCTCTCCATTCTGAAAACTGATCATTTATACCTATCCTTTGTTTCCTATCTTTTAACCAGTTACCAATCCATGACAGCACCTTCCTTCTTATACCGTAGCAGCTTACTTTGCGAAAGAGCCTTTGGTGAGGGATCTTGTCAAAGGCTTTTTGAAAATCTAAGTACACTATATCCCCTGGATCTCCTTGGTCCACATGCTTGTTGACCCCCTCAAAGAATTCTAGTAGATTGGTGAGGCATGATTTCCCTTTACTAAAACCATGTTGACTCTTCCTCAACAAATTATGTTCATCTATATGTCTGACAATATTGTTCTTTATTATAGTTTCAACCAGTTTGCCCAGTTCTGAAGTCAGGCTTAGCAGCCTGTAATTGCTGGGATCACTTCTGGAACCCTTTTTAAAAATTGGCATCACATTAGCTATCCTCCAGTCATTTGGTACAGAAGCTGATTTAAATGATAGGTTACAGACTACAGTAAGTAGTTCTGCAATTTCACATCTGAGTTCATTCAGAACTCTTGGGTGAATGCCATCTGGTCCTGGTGACTTATTGCTGTTTAATTTATCAATTTGTTCGAAAACCTCCTGTAATGATATCTCAATCTGGGACAGTTCCTCAGATCTGTCACCTAAAAAGAACCGCTCAGGTTTGGGAATCTCCATCACATCCTCAGCCGTGAAGACCGATGCAAAGAATTAATTTAGCTTCTCTACAATGGCCTCATCATCCTTGAGTGCTCCTTTAGCACCTCGATCGTCCAGTGGCCCCACTGGTTGTTTAGCAGGCTTCCTGCTTCTGATGTACTTAAACAAAATTGCTATTACTTTTTGAGTCTTTGGCTAACTGTTCCTCAAATTCTTTTTTGGCCTTCCTAATTGTATTTTTACTCTTCATTTGCCAGTGTTTATGCTCCTTTCTATTTTCCTCACAAGGATTTAACTTCCACTTTTTAAAGGATTCCTTTTTGCCTCTAACTGCTTCTTTTCAAATTCTCAAGCTACAATTTTCAGAAAGTTAAAAAAGAGAATAATGTTCCTGTGAATCTGTTAGCAAAAAATATGCACTAAAAATGTTCACACAAACAAGTCATTTCTATTTTTTCCTTTCATAGGGCTTGGCCACATTTTTAGCCAGAAAATTGGCATAAATAAAGGCCCTTTTAATTACAATGTATAGAGTGGGAATTGAGATTATTCTCTTCAGGTTGGTTATTTCTGTATCAGGTCATTACACAAATATAAATGCAAACTCCATGTACATTTAAAACAAAAGCAGAAGATTGGAAGGTACATATGGTGCTCAGAGATAAGGATAAGCTATCACCATTTGCTATCTAAATTATCCTTGAATCATAAGCTCATTAAAATTTTCAAAAGCAGATTACTGTTATGGGAAGGGTAGAGAAAAGGTTGTGATAGTCAGTTGAGTTTTCTTATTATGTAAAAAACAAAAAAACCACTAGTCTGTGTCTGTGTTGAATGACTATTATTAGTACTTTTCTTTATAGCTCATATTTGGAAACCAGGATTTTCATTTCACCTCCACTATCCTTTTTAAGCTGATCTGAGTGACAGGATCATTCTTCTGTGACAGCACTTGGGAGGATTAGAATTCACTAACTTTATTACAGTGATAATTCACACAAATGTGAAAATGTATTGTGTGTAAACAGGTATATGGAGTATTGTATATTCCTGTTTTGAAGGGAAATATTGTTCTGTAGTTAGGCTGCGTGATGTGAGTAAGAGCAGAATACTGAGTATTTATAGAAATGAATTGAATGATATTGGGCATGTTTTAATACAGGATACAGTAGAGGAGCTTCAGGATTATAGTGTATGAAGAAAGATTTCACTCTTAAATTCCTACAGCTGCTGATACCTTCAAGAAAATTTAATAATAATTCTGGTATATGTTGTATGGTTTTTATCTGTCATTATTTTGTACAATGAATAATTGCATGAACATGAGAAGTTTGTTTCTCAGTAGTTCATTTGCCTGTTGCCTAGAGCAGACCTATAAATAAATAAATAATGTTTTACCAGATAATCGAACATTCTAAATGATGATTTTGGAAAAAACCTTTTCGTTATGATGGAAGTCAATTTTTCACAAGTGAAATGGGCTTTCTTATTCTTTCATATAAAAATAGCAATAATAACTGATACTTTTCACATGAGGATCTCCATTGTACGCCCTAATTAGTATCATCTCACAGTTCCCTTATAAAGTAGATATTATCTCCCCCATTTTATAGTTGGAGGTAGGTACAGAGTCACAGCAAAAATATCTAATTTGCCTAAGGTCACACAGTGGACTAGTGTCAAAGTTAGGACTAGAACCCACAGGTTTTGATTTCCAGGCCTTTTCCCCTAATCACTAGGGCTGGCTGATTTCTGTGTGCACAGACTGCACTAACCCTGGGACTAAACCTTCTTGGAAAAAACAGTTTTCCACTGGAATTTGCTGATTCATCAAAATCAAAACATTCTGCAAAGACAGTTCAATTTTTATGAAGTTCAGCCAGAAACCAGGCAGAATTCTGATGGAAATGTGCCTGGCTCCTCTTTAGCCCTCCTGGCAGGCTGCTGAGGGTCTGCAGCTCTGGGGCAGCTCTGGACTGGCCTGGGGCTGTGAGCCCAAAGGCTTCCAGGATTCTGTGGCTGCAGGGCAGCCTGCCTCAGGGTTGGAGACTTCAGGGCTGCCAGGATTTCTTGCTCTGGGCACAGACTGCTCCAGAGCCAGTGTCCCATCCCATCCCATTTTGCAGAGAATCTTGAAATTTTTGTTTTTTGTTTCAAATCAGAATTAAACCAGATTTCAAAATAGCTAACTCCTCTGTGAAACGGAATACCTTTCTCTGCTCAGCTGTCTCGCTGTCTGGAGTGGCTTCAAGGCAGACACCCCAAACTGGTGGTGTGTTCTATATTTAGATTTCACAAAGCCAGTAACAAATGTGAACTCCTGAATCACTGTAAGGGTCTTAACATCTAGTCACAGACAATCCCCTTAGATTCTCCAGTCTATCTTGCCACCCAGGCAAACTGGACTTAGTGATAAATGGTGACTTACACCAAAAATCACACAATGTTGAGGTTGCTTCCAGTCCCAAGAGACCACTTACCCCAGATCATAGGGTACCCTAGATCTGACACCAATCCTGTAATAAACTGTCTAAAGGTTTATTAACTAGGAAAAAGAACAGAGTGAGTTATTTACAGGTTAAAGCAAGCAAACAGAAGCACAAATGAGTTGCAATCTAAATCCTAAGAGTGACAGAATTGTAGTGATCTGTCAAATCAAAGTGTCTTTCAAGGTGGACCCAGGAAGTAACCCTTGTGGATCTCTGGCTTCAGTTTGGTGGCTCTGGCCTTGTGTGAGTTCAAACAGCAAAGAGATGGAAATTTTTCCTGTGACTGTTTTATTTCTTTCATTCAACTTCCAAGTCCACCGAAGAAGCTTCCTTGCATGTGACATTTCCAAGGGCATGATAAGACCATTAATCAATCCTTTGTATTGCAATGTTCCTTGATGGCCCATCTGATTTTGATGGTCCTTCAGGATGGGTGGGCGGGGCAGGGGGTACCAGTGCCTGGGTTCATAAGTTCAGAGCAAACATTTACAAAGTTATAAAGCAAAACTTAAATATTTTCTTATTTAATGGAACACCAACCTTAAAGTGAGAGTAATGCATGCAGCAAGTTGCAAACATTTCATAAAGTCTAATCACTAAATACATTCTTATAAGAGCAAAACTGTTATACAGGTGAACGCGTCTGGTCTCCAGCTATGAGTTTGCCAGTTCTTAGCTAATGCCTGCAGCCTGGGCAAGAGTTGGCACCTGATCTGCCAGCATCACAAACTCTGTCTGGGTCTTGGTAGGGTTCTCAGGCCCCACCCTGAAGAAAACTTGAAAAGAATAATCTTGAAAAGTATTGGATCTTACTGTTCTGGAGGCTCACAGATTGCTGGGGGGTTAATAGTTCTTCCAAGAATCCTTCTAGGTTAATAGCATGCCAAGAATGGAGTTGCATAGTTTCTTCAATACCAAAAGATGTAAACAAACATGAGTGTGTAACCCACACACCTTCTGGGTGTGATGTTGTGTCCCATCTAGTGGCACCAAGACCACTTAGAGAGAGAGAGAAAATGAGTCTTCTCTACACCCTTAGCTAACAGCCAGTTGGCTTTTAGCTCATGCAGTAGAGGCTCATGCACTAAGCTCCAGAGGTCCCCGGTTTGATTCTGCCCGCTGATGACCGGGGTCTGTCGATGATACACATACCCACACACACACATGTATGAGATATGCTATTTCCCCTTACTAGCTTTCATTCCTGACTGCAGCCTTGCAAACCTGCCTGCAGCCAGGACTTTCCCCCAAAATATTGTCAATAGCCAGCATGCCTGTTGACATGTAGACCAATTAACATGTATCTATTGGACAGTATCAGTTCCTGGCAGAATGTTTCCATTAACAAAAAGGTGTAATTAATGGGGTTGCTATTCAGAAGAATCTACTGTGTATTTGTGTGCGCACATGCACACACATATAAACAAGCAAAAATTACTTAAAAGACCATTACACTTGTGAAGTGAACCACTCAGAAGTTAGGACATGCCTGAATTAAGGTTGACACTGAACCTTAATTTGATCTCCTTGTGTTTTTGCGTTATGATACAGCCTTTAATTACATGCTCACATACTGTTGTTTTTCACAGGACCCCTGCCTCATTGAGTGCACAAGATGGACCCTCTCTGAGGATGAATAAAGGAGGCTATTGTCTGCCTCATTTGTTGCAGAAGTTGAAAGCTGTGTAGCAAATTATGAGGGGATTGAGGCAGGAAGAAAAAGGAGAGTCTCATAGTTAAGGCAGCTGAATGCTGCCCTGGAGAATTGGATTCTGTTTCTGCCTTTGCCACAGATTTCTTGTGTGATGCTAAGCAAGTCACATAAACCAAACTTTTCACAGGTGGTTCCTAATTGCATGTTCCGTATTTTCTCAGTGCCCAGCTTAGGGCTCTGCGGCCTGAATTCTACAGATGTTGAGCACTCATAAGTGCAACTGCAGTCAGTGGGAGCTGTGCTTTGAGCATATGAATGCTATATAATGCTACGTACTCTGAAAAATCAGGCTTTAGGTGTCTCTCATTGGGCTCCCAACATTTGTGGATACTTTTGACTTTAATCTGTCTGTGCTTCAGCTTCCTATTGGTAAAATGGAGATAATACCACCCTTTCAGCTCACAGAGGTTTTGCAAAGATACATTAATGTTTGTGAAGTACTCAGACACCGTAGTGATAAGTGCCAGAGATGAGCCCATGAAGAAATTAATAATTCTGTCTTTAGAGCAACATTTGCAGTAATTAAAGAAGGCCACACACTGAACAATGAGGACAAAAAAATAAACTATTAAATATCTCCTCATTATGTGAGCACCATCCATCTTACATCCTGAATGAGACAGGGGTCCTGTTGGGGAAAAATAGTATTTGATCAAGTAATTAAAAACTGTCATAATGCATATGCACAAGGGGACTCATTTAAGATTGCACAGGCAACCTTAATATTAGCATTTCCTAACCTCTGAGTGCTTGATTTTGCAACCTTAATAGTGTTCTTTTATGTAGGTGGGGGTGTACAGATCCCAGTTTTCAAATGTAGGTGTCCTTATAGGAAGTCCAAATCCCATATTCTATACAGAAATCAGTAATAAAGAGGATAAAGGTGCCTAAATAATTTGGGCAGCCAAATCTGTGATTTGAGTGTCCTAATAAAATGTCCGTGTTTGGGAATTAAGCTCCCAACATAAAGTCTATATCATCAGAGACCATGTATCTGTTTACATGGTGTGATGCCACTGTAACCCAACACGAGAAAAAACATGAAGGAAAAACTAGCATAAGTTACTGCATGTAGATAGGGTTGCCAACTTTCTAATTGCACAAAACCGAATACCCTAGCCCCGCCCTTTTCCCAAGGCCCCGTCCCCTGCTCACTACATTCCCCCTCCCTCAGTGCCTCACTCTCCCCAACCTCACTTACTTTCTCTGGACTGGGGGGAGGGGCTTGGGTGCAGGAGGGGGTGAAGACTCTAACTAGAGATGCGGGCTCCAAGGTGGGGCAAGAAATTAGGGGTTCAGGGTGTGGGAGGGGGCTCTGGGCTGGGGCAGGGAGTTGGGGTGCAAGATGGGGTGAGGGTTCCATCTGGGGGCCGGGCTCTGGGGTGGGGCTGGGGATGAGGGGTTTTGGGTTCAGGAGGGGGCTCCAGGCTGCGGGTGGTGCCGAGGGATTCTGAATGTGGGAGGGGGCTGTGGGTTGAGGCATGGGGTTGGGCTGTGGGAGGGACTCTGGGCTGGGTGCGTGCGGGCTGTGGGGTGGGGCCAGGGATGAGGGGCTTGGGGTGCAGGAGGGGGCTCCAGGCTGGGAGGTGGGGCTGAGGGATTCGAAGTGCGGGAGGCGCTGCGGGTTGAGGCAGGGGGTTCTGGGTTGGGGGTTCAGGCTCTGGGGTGAGGATGGAGATGAGGGGTTCAGGGTGTGGGAGGGGGCTCTGGACTAGAGCAGGGGGTTGGGGTGTGGGGGGTGAGTCTCCGGCTGGGGGTGCAGGCTCTGGGGTGGGGCTGGGGATGAGGCATTTTGGGTGCAGGAGGGGCCTCAGGGTTGGGGCAGGGGTTGGGGCTCGGGGTTGGGGCCCAGGCTTACCTTGGGTGGCTTCTGGTCAGCAGTGCAGCAGGCTGCTCTCACCCACAGGCACCCCACCAGCTCCCATTGGCTGTGGTTCCCGGCCAATGGGAGTGCGGAGCCGGTGCTTGGGGTGGGGGAAGCGCACAGAGCCCCGTGCCCCCCCCCGCCCCCCCGCGCCTAGGAGACGGACATGTTGGCCACTTCCTGGGTGCAGCGCAGTGCTAGGACAGGTAGGGACTAGCCTACCTTAGACCTGCAGCACTGCCAACTGGACTTTTAACGGCCTGGTCAGCGATGCTGACTGGAGTTGCCAGAGTCCCTTTCCAGTCAAAAACTGGACACCTGGCAACCATACATGCAGAGCTTGAGTAGCTCCCTGCTCCATGTTGTGGAGTTCCTCTGCTAAGGAGACCCTAGGGGCAACCAGTAGTCAGGGAATTCCTGACAGCATGGCTGCTAAAGAAGCTGTGGTTCTAAAGGGGCTGCAGAGAGCAGGAAGAGAAATAGAGGCAAGTGTCCTACACATGAATGCTCCATGCCGCTGTTAGATCCCCAGAGATTATCTGGTTTAGTAGGTGCAGCTCGTGTGACCTCTTCCTAGGAGGAAGGTTAGAGCCCTCTGCCCATATGGAAGAATTCAAAGGAAAGTTTGGTTCCTACAGCAAATCAGTGACAGAGCCAGGAATATAATCTTCAGATCCTAACACTTTTTCTCACTCTTTAACCAAGAAATTTTTAAATTGCCAAGAGGATGCCCTTAGCTACTAGCACCAAAGTATGAAAGAAGGAGAAATGTATCTAAAAGCCACTGACTTTTCACTCCTACATCTCCTGTTCAGGCTTCCCTCCAGCATGAGGAACTGTGAAGATGATGGAAGAGGCTGAAATAAAGTTGCTGGTTATCAGTAGCCAATCTTCATGTCTGAGATGAAGTTCTAATCAGTAGCTTTTCGTAGAAGTTGCCCCATTGTGCTTTATAGAAGTAGGACAAATCAGCTTTGCTGTTACTTTCTATTTGCCACATTATAATTATGCTGATAATATTAGTTCATGTAACAGACCTTACTTATTTAGTTTTACGTTAATCAGCAAAGTCACATTTCAATCAGGGTATGTGTATGCAAACCTTACTCATGGGAGCAGTTCAACTGAAATCAACAGGATTGTTTATGTAATTAAGAGCTGCAGGATTTCATTCCAAATTGGTGAAGCGCAACTCTGTGTATGGTATATAATTTAACACTTTTTCATTCAGGGTTTTACAGCTGCCAGTATTGTGGAAGCATATTGTATGCTTCAGTCTAAATCCTTAGACTACTCAGTTTAATAGTGTAGACATAATGCAAACCTGCATCTCGTCACGTTGAGTGCTCATATTAATTAGCATAGTGCTTTAGGTCCTTTAACTCTGCCACTTTGGAGGATGATGGCACTTGTAAGCTCTAGACTTACTGTAATAGTGGTATTAGCTAGTTGTGAGGAGCAAAGATCAGTCTTTAAATCATACTTTTTGTAGGTTTGATTAACAAACATTAATTCATTTTAAATGATACTCTAACTACCAGACTAAAACATGGTAGTGAACTGTCAAGTGGTAGTTTAGTGCAAATGTCAGGTTCAGAATCACTTCTGAATACAGTTTCTTAAAATAGAATCAATGAGGGAAATAACAAGCTAATGCTCTGAATCACACTCTGGTGTTCACAGGGTGCTGGCAAGTACAGTAGTCTCAATGCACAAGGCAAATAAATGCTCATCTTGACTTGACATATTTCTGTCAGGCTTATTCATTTTTAAAGCAAAAGGAGTTATCGCAGAACAGCTGAAGTGTTGCTGAATTTTTCCACAGGGATCATTGCTGCAAAGCCTTGAATACATATGGGTGGTTTAAAAATAATATAGTAAAGTTTCTTTATGGTGGATTTTAACTATAAAAGAGTTTCACAGAGAAGGGAGTTGTTTTTAAAACAACAACAACTTTGGTTTAACTGAGAAATGACAAATGAGGGACTTCCTCAGGGTTTAAGGCAATGCAGTAAGAATTGTAATCTACATTATATATTTTCACATAAATATGAGAAATTTTACAGTATTACCACGTTAGCATTTTGAGTATGCATTTTGAGATCATTAGCATTTATGGCTACTTTTTATGTTGTTTGTACTGCATGTCAGTAACACAATGTGCTAACAAAACTACCATCATAGGTTTTAATGTTGATTATGAAAACTTAATTGGTAAAAAAGTTTCCTGCAGCTTCACTGTTTTTAGAACCTCACTTGAAGTCAGTGGGAGCTTCATGTGCACATAGCAGCTGTATGCTCTATCCCTTCATTAACATGTGTTTGAGAAACATAATTCCAGTGCTTTTAGAAACTTTCTTTCACATGCACAATGTTAGCTCTGGTAGTAATTTTACATCAATAGATGCTATGGCCCAAGAGTTGATTATTTTAATCTACTTTCCACCATTGCTACATGCTGTGTAGATTTTTGTTGTTGCTTTATCTCTTAGCCCATATTTTGGTGATTTGGGCATAACTAACTTACTTGTTGTTTTTTTTTTTAACATACTGCCCTAGGTCCTCAATCAAACTTACAGCAGTTCACAATCATCCAGGATCTGGTACTCTCTCGGTGTTGTCAATCTCCTGTTGTGGGTTGCCTATTATTTGTATTCTAGTAGTGCCCAGAAGCCCCAACCGAGACTGGCATCCTGTTGTGCTAGAACAGGGATTCTCAAACTTCATTGCACCGTGACCCACTTCTGACAACAAAAATTACTTCATGAACTAAAGGGAGGACTGAAGCTTGAGCCTGCCTGAGCCCCACAGCCCCAGGTGGGGGGACCAAGACGAAGGGCTTCAGCCCCAGGTGGGGGGGCCTGTAACCTGAGCCCCGCCACCCAGGGCTGAAGCCCTCGGGCTTTGGCTTCAGCTCTGCGCGGTGGGGCTCAGGCTTCAGCTTCAGCCCCAGGTGATGGGGCTTTGGACCCGGGTAGTGGGGCTTAGGCTTTGGCTTCATCCCTGAGCCCCATCAAGTCTAACACCAGCCCTGGAGACCCCATTAAAATGGGATTGCATCCCATTGTGGGGTCCCAACCCACAGTGTGAGAACCGCTGTGCTAGAAGAATATGTAGATAGGGCAATTGTATTCAAGTTGGCAGGCCAGGTTGAAATTCATCCTAGGGTACTTAAGGAACTAGCTGACGCAATCTCAGAACCATTAGCAATTATCTTTGAGAACTCCTAAAGGACAGGTGAGGTTCCATATGACTAGAGAAAGGCAAACATAGAACCTGTCTTTAAGAAGAGGAGTAAAGAGGAGCCAGGGAATTATAGACCGGTCAGCCTCATGTTAATACCTGGAAAGATATTGGAACAAATCATTAAACAATCAGTTTGTAAACATCTGGAGGATAACAGGGTTATAAGGAATAACCAGCATGGATTTGTCAAGAACAAATCATGCCAAAGCAATGTGATTTCCTTCTTATTGGCCTAGTGAATCGGGAAGCAAATGATGTGATATATGTTGATTTTCATAAGGCTTTTGACAGTCTTACATAACATTCTCATAAGCAAACTAGGGAAATGTGGTCAGCATGAAATTACTACCAAGTAGGGTGACCAGATCGCAAGAGTGAAATATCAGGACACATTGGCCGAGCTTGGGGGGTTGGGGGGTGGGAGACGACAGACACACGTTCACAACCCCAACCGGAGCCATGAGAGGGGGCACACAGCCCTAGGAAGCTGCAAGAGGGGTTGTACGGCCCCTGCTGCAGCCCGCACCACAAGCCACAGGGCAAGGACTCATGGCCCCAGCTCCAGCCCCCGGGGGCACAGGGCTCTGGCTCCACACACCTCCCAGACACTCACCATCACACCCTGCCCCTTCCCTGGCCACACTCACCAGCTCTGCTGGGACATCTCTGGCTCCTAGTGTCAGAGCTGGGAGGGGAGTCTCCAGACTCTCCACATGCTGCGCCCGCCACAAGCACAAGCTCCGAGGCTCCCATTGGCCGGGAAAAGCACCAATGGGAGCTGCCGCGGAGTGGGGCTTGCAGGTACCTGCAGCACGCAGAGATTCCACCCCCCTCTCCAAGAACCAGAGGGACCTGGGGGCAAGGTGGGGAGTCCCGGCCGGCGGTGCTTACCTGGGGCGGCTCCCGGCCCAAGAAGCATCCGCAGGCAGGTGTCTCTAGGGTTGTGTGGTTGTGGGTCGGGGAGGCGCGGGGGGCTATCTGCTCACTCCCAGCATCTGCAAGCCCCGTCCCTGCAGCACGTGTCGGCCGTGGAGACCTCCTGGCCAGTGCTGCCTGCTGGGCGGCTGCGGGTCGGGGCAGGGGGGGCACGCTGGGGGAGCTATCTTCCTGGCCCCGCTCCCGGCAGGGGTAGCCTGCAAGCCCCGCAGCGGGCGGAGGGCGCCTGCAAGCCCCGTGGGGGGGGGCTTGGCGCGCCTGCAAGCCCCGCTGCACCGCCCCTGCAGGCGCAGCGCGGCAGCCGCGGAGACCTCGTGGCTGGCGCTGCTACTGCCTCTGTGTCTGCCGGCTGCCCTGCAGGCTCCTGCCAGCCGGCGGGCGCCAGGAGCTGCCCCGGCCCCACCGGAAGAAGCAGCACCGGCGGCAGCGGAGCTGCGGTCCTCTCCAGACGTTCCAATATCGGGACAAAGGGCATCCCGACCGATGCAAGGTCAGGACGCGGGACAAGTCCCCTAAAATCGGGACTGTCCTGATAAAATCGGGACGTCTGGTCACCCTACTACCAAGTGGGTGCACAACTGGTTGAAAGACCACATTAAAAGAGTTATCAATAGTTCGCTGTCAACTTGGAAAGGTGTATCTAATGGAGTCCTGCAGGGGTCAGACACGAGTCTGTTACTAATCAATATTTTAATTAATAACTTGGATAATGAAGTGGAGAGTGTGCTTATAAAATTTGCAGATGACACCAAGAAAGGAGGGATTGCAAGCACTTTGGAGGACATGATTAGAATTCAAAATGATCTGGACAAATTTGTAGAATTGATCTGTATTCAACAAGATGAAATTCAATAAAGACGAGTGCAAAGTACTTCACTTAGGAAGGAAAAATCAAGTACACAACTACAGAACGTGAAATAATTGGCTAGGCAGTAGTACTGCTGAGAAGGATCTGGCTGGTATTGTGGATCACAAATTGAATATAAGTCAGCAATATGATGCAGATGAGAAAAAGTCTCATTCTGGTGTATTAACAGGGGTGTTACATGTAAGAGATGGGAGGTAATTGTCTCACTCTACTTGGCACTGGTGAGGCATCACCTGGAGTACTGTGGTGCCATGTTTTAATAAGCAGGTGGACAAATTGGAGAGTCCAGAGGACAGGAACAAAAATGATAAAAGATTTAGAAAACCTGACCTATGTGGAAAGGTTGGAAAAAACTGGGCATGCTTAGTCTTGAGAAAAGAAGACTGAGGGGGAATCCAATAAGTCTTCAGATATCTTTAAGGGATGTTATGAAGAGGATGGAGATCAATGTTCTCCACAGTCCACTGAAGATGGGTCAAGAAGTAAAGGACAAAATCTGTAGCGAGAGAGATTTAGGTTAGATATTATTAGGAAAAATATTCTAACTATAAAGATAGTTAAGCTCTGGAATAGGCTTTTATGGAAGGTTGTGGAATCCCCGTCATTGGAGGTTTATAAAAACATCTGTCAGGGATGGTCAAGGTTTATTTGGTCCTGCCTCAGCGCAGGGGACTGGATGTGATGACGGCTTGAAGTCCCTTCCAGCCCTACATATCTATGGTTCTATAATTCTGTGCTGTACAAATACATAATGAGAGAGAGCCCCTAACCTGAATATTTTTAGATAGGGCAGACAGAGAGTAGGAAGATGTACTGCAGGGTGAGTACTGCAGGAACCCATATCTAGCAGTTCTATAGGAAACAGACTGCTTATGGGATGGAAAAATATCATAAATTGTTGGTGGGATGTCACACTCACGAGTTTGAGAGTTTGGAGACTGTACTCAACACTGACAGCCTCCATGTATTATTGATTTATAAGAATATCTATATTGCATTATCATTAAGATTTGTGACATGGAGAGAAAAACAATAGAGCAGGGGTTGTTACTTTGTCCCCAACTCACCCTGTTGTGGTGAGGTGTTGGAGTATGTGTGCTACATACAATAATAGCAAACTCTTTTCTGAAACTCTTGTAGAGGCTATACTAAAATTTAGTATATTAGGACAGACAAAAATTTTTTTTAATGTCTTTGCCTTTGTCAGTTTGTGTCATAACGTAATTGTACTGTAGATTTTTTTTCTTTTTTGTGTGCATTTAATATGCTTGAAGTTTCCAATGTCCTTTCCTCTCAGAGAAGCCTTTCATCTCTTTCATCCCCTGCTAGGTAAAAGTCACCTGCTGGTTTAAGCGGTCTTGATCAATTCTGACAGTAACGCCAAACAAGTTTCCTTAGAGATACAATATATTTAAGGAGCTATAACTACAGCTAAAGTCTGTCTAATGCACGCTACAGAGTTGCCCTTCAAGGTGAGGTTGCACAGTTGAGCTCAAAGCGTATATATTCTGCAAGTAATTAGAAAAAAAACAGTTGTGCTTTGTGAGAGGGGAGTAATAAAATGGGGGGTAGGGGCTGAAATGGGAAATGAACAATGCAGATCACAGAGCCAAAGATGTAGTGTAAGAGCACTGAAGACAAAACATTCTCAGCCAAAGGGATTTGTCTGTGAAACAAACTTCCAGAGGAGAGTAGATGAATCCAGTATCTAACCATCTTTAGGAAAACATTCAAAACCTTCCTCTTTGGAAAGGCTATTCTGCTTAAGAAAGACACACCCTTCTATCCACCCCCAAAAACTCATATAAGCCCTCAACCTCTCCCATACAGAGTTTTGACCCCAAAAAGGTTAGAAGTGCCAGAGACTCCATGAAGTCCACTTGGGACTTCACTACTGCTATCAATTTTATGAGGAAGGTGCTCAGATAGTATGGTGATTGGCAGTAGTATAAAATTCTGAAATACATAGAATTTAGTAATGCTGTTTTGGCCTTAAGAAGGTCACTTCATGACAAGGGCGTTGGAGACTTCCCAAAAGAGAAGGGGGGCCGGGGGCCCCCACCCTTCCTCTTCCCCCCAAGGCTCTACCCCGCCCTTCCTCCAGGCCCCGCCCCTTCCCCCAAAGCCTGCTCATGCTCCTCCTCTTACCTGGAGGCCCCACCCCCAGCCAAGCCGGAATGGAGCCTGGGAGCCGGCCCTTCCTGTGCAGTGTGGGGCCAAAAGCAGCCCCTTGCCTGTGTCCCCACCCCCCGGACCCTCTGCCCAGGGCAGATGGAGGGACCCAGCCTCCCCATTACTGTTTTCCCCAGGAATTGAAATTAGGGGGGGTATTCAAATTTACGGGGCTTTGGGGGTCAGGGCCGATGAGGGGTGAGACCGTAAGAGTGAACATGGGCTGTATGGCACCATAGTAAAAACTGAAAAATGTTTCATGACCATTTGATTAGATTTAACAATTGTTTTAAAATCATCACACAAATTAAAGTTGGCTACTCAAGCCTTCTATGAAGCACTACATCTACATCCTTCTTGATTTCTTGTTATAATTTTTTACAACTCTGTTAATGAGCTTCTTGAATACAATGAGTTCATCCTTGGTGGCTTCTTGTGTGTCCGGTACTTCCATTCCTTCAATTGATATGCTCATTAGTTCATTCACATGATCAGGCAGAAGGCAACTTCTTTTAGAACACAAAATTCTATTCAATGATGAAAAAGAATGCTCAACTGTAGCTGTTGTTATTGGGAGTATCAAGAGATGAATTCCTACTTCTTTCATCCCAGAAAACATAGCATAAAGATTAGGTCAAGCCACTAGTGATGATAAAAAAGAAGTTGAAATCAAATCTTCATTCATTTGTCGTATGATATTCCACTCTGTGTTCAAATTTTCTATTCTGTCCTGAGCACATGGCAGCCCCATTGCTGGTAGTGCCTCACTCCACTCAACTGTCGGTGTTTTATAGGACAGGGATCTGTAAAAGCTACATAGAGGTTGAGGAGCATCTAGAAGTCACTGTTGTAGATTTTTATGAATCAAGTCTGTACTTCTTCAGTTGTCTTAACAAATACGTCTTGTCCTCTTCACTTAAGGTTTCAATATAAATGCCTTCATTAGTCAACTTCTTGACTGAAGTCTTTGCTTCTTCCAGTAGTTTTTCAATGGATTGCTCTCTGATTGATCCAAATGTAGCTTCTATTGCTGGACAAAGATCTACTACTGTTGTAGCAGATGCCTGGATGGCATTGTTTAATGACCCAAGTGATTTCAACAGTAGACTTACAAGAGAGAGAATGGCAACAGTCTTCTCTGAACGTAGTAGCAAAAGTAATCCACGAGCCTCACTACTTAGATCAGGCCTGCACATCTCGTAAAGCGGCCAAGGCCATATTACTCCAAAGAAAACAGCTGAGGGCCGAAACCCCCTGGCCCCACGGAAACATCTTCCCCTCCCCAGTGCCGCCCGCCCCGCGGAAACAACCCCTCCTTCCCCAGCACTGGGGTGTGGAAGCCTGTAGAGGGGGAAAGAAACAGCATGCATAGGGTGACCAGATCACAGCAGTAAAATAGGACCCGCCCCGTCCCCGCTCAACCCCACCATCACATCCCTCTTCACCGCCCCAGGGGTCACTATATTACTGCACACAACAGTCAGTCAATGCAGTTGTAGATAAATCTCTGCATTATGCATTTTTGTATAACTTTTATATGATTTTGTATTGAAACTTGGTAATATGTTATAGTGGGCCCCCCACCCCCCTGGCTCGCCTCCTCAGCACCCCCCGCTCACCTCCTCAGCCCCCCCTCCCCCGCCGCTGGCTTCACCTGCCGCCCTGCCACTGCTCGCCCACTCGGCTCATCATCCCCCACCCCGCCCGGCTCGCCTACTCACCCGCCGCTGCCGGCTCGCCAGCTCCCCCCTCCGCCAGCTCACCGGCTCCCCCCCGCCGCCAGCTCACCTGCCTTCCCGCTGCTGGCCTCTTACCTTCTGCTGCTGCCCCCGCCCCCTGCCGCTGGCTCACCCTCACTCCCCAGCCTGCCACTGGCCTCTTCATCAGCCCGCCCACCTGACGGACGGCCAGCCGGCCGTTGGCTTTCCCTACCCCGCCGCTTGCCTACTCACCCCCCCATGGGCCGCACAGTGAACCCACATACTCACCCCCCTGTGGGCCACACAGTGAGCCCACCTACTCACCCCCCCCCCCCCCCCCCCCGTGGGCCGCACAGTGAGCCCATGCAGGCCGCATGCAGCCCCCTGGCCGCATGTTGTGCAGGCCTGACTTAGATTCATCCTATCTTGGTAGATACTTTTCAATGCCAGTAATAACGGCTGGAGTAATTTTAAGACAACAGCCAAGGATCGCTCATGAGAAAGCAAGAGGGTTTTCCTAGGTTGGACTAATTTGAACTTCAATCCCACTGTATCTTCTATATTTTCCAAGATATTCAGTCTTTTTGGACTCTTGCTGAAAAAAGAATATAATGAAGACATTAAATTTATAGCTTTTTAAATGTCTTTTGAAGCGTCCGCAGCTCATACTAGTGTTAGTTGGAGTAGATGACTTCTGCAGTGTATAGGAGAGATTAGGGTTACACTTTTCTCTGAGCAAAGCTTGTACTTCACCATGTCTTCCAGAGAAGTTTGCAGCTCCATCAAATGCACAAGCAGCCATCTGTTTGGGGTCCAATTGACAAGCATTTAACTCTTTTAAGATGTGGGTTGTCACAGATGCAGCCGATGTGTCTTCTATAACTTGAACATCTAGAAATGCATCTACTGGCCTACCACTGACATCAAGATAACGTACACAATAACTTAATACTTGATGCCTATTTGCATCGGTGCATTCATAAGTTATGTATGCAAATTTTTTGAATGTGGTGAGAGAGTTCTTCACTTTTTCAACTGAGTCTTTCACTGTTGTACCACATGCTTCTAGCCAGTCAGTTGAGTTTCTTGCAGAAAGATAGTGAGCATTTGCTGGTCTTGTTCGGAACCAGTGTTCAACTTCAGGATGAACAAGTGACAATGCACTTAACATTGGCCTCCAGTTTGTAGTGTGTGGTATCTCTTGCTTAAATAGAAAGTATGATGCCACAGCCATGTTTGTTTGCATGAACTGTGTTGTGTCTCCAGCATTCTTAACAGCCTCATTAACGCTCACCAGTGTTGTCCTTGGTCAGTGGAGACTCAGAGTTCAGAGGTGCTTTCACATGAGTTCACCTCCCAGGTGGGGGGCAAGAAGACACCTTGTTCATTCCTCCAGCTGCTCACTGTATGCTCTGGCCTCTGTTGTTCGTTCTGCCACCGTTCACTCCATCACTCTGTTGCCAATGGCCCTGCACTGTCACCTTCTGCTACCACCTGCCACTGTGACCTCTGCAAGTTGATCTCTTGAGGTTCCACCCAGCTCTCAGTGATTTCAACTGAGCTCTCAGTGGGGGAACCTCACTGCTAGAGCAGACTAGGCCGTCTCTTCCACAGAAACACTGTCCCACAACTGGTCTAAGCATTTAGACCTGATTATCAGCTCGGAGCTGCAGCCTGGCCATGGTAAGAGCCGTATGGGCAGCTGTGGGGAGCTGCAGCAGACCCTCCACCTGCCCGCAGTGCGGGAGCCCGAGGATAGCAGCCCCCAGCCTGTGTTCCTGCCCCCCCGGGCCCTTCGCCAAGCCAGGTGGAGGGTCCATGGCTCCCCACAGCTGCCATCCATTTTCAAAAAGTGGGAGGGCCATGGCCCCTGGTACCCCCTATTCCGGCGCCACTGCTTCATGAACACTTTTTAAAGGAAAAGGTATATAGTTGTGCACAATGGGCCAGATTATCAAAGGCTCTCCAGAAATGTTCCTCTGATATTTGTGCGCCCATTTTTATACAAGCAAAGCCACCAATTGCATGCTGTTTGCTGCACAAATATATATATTTTTGCACATGTAAAAATTACAGATGTATTTTTGGGGGCAGCCCTATATGTTGGTGATAACTTTAATTTCAACAGTTTTAATTGTGCATTTAAGAAACCTTTTAAAAAATATATTTCGCAAGATACAAGGACAGGTTCTGTGCGATACAGATCAGTTGTAAGATACATTTTAGAGTGAATAGAGAAGCCGTCACTGGTGGAACTCTTGTTAGGAAGCTTTAGATATTGTTTTTCAGCTTTTATTTATGTGATACCTGTTCATTACATGAGATAAAAGTAGACCTAGGATCTATTTTTCACATTAGAAGTGTTAAATATGTACCATGATGTGTGGGTGACTATCTTTCCTTGAACAGACACAGCATGTATCAGAGAATAAATGATCTTGGTGTAGACAGCTTTGTGTAAAATACGTTTTCCTTGTTATAGTAACTTTTTATCAGCTGAAGAGCATATTGATTTCACTGAATGCTCTCTGTTGATATAGCAGGTGTGCTGAAGCTTTGTGACTCCTGAATTTGACACAACTCTAAATTCAAAGTGTGAATTTCAAACCTGTTCTGTAGTAGTTATCTAACAGCTAGCACCATTTCCAACATTCCCAGAGGAGTTCAAAGGCAAGACCTCCTCAGATTTAACACCATTTTGTATTTATCATGGGACTGAAAAGTTGAACGTTGTCTGATCATATACCACAAAGCCAAGCACAGATCAGATCTCATTCATTTTTAAAAAAAGTATTAGAAACTGACAGGAATTGAAATACCCATCTTAAAATGTTAAAAATGTTCTGAGGAAAAGCTTCATGTATAAAATTCTAATCTGATTGTTTAAAAAAAAAGTAAGAGAGAAATCAAGGGGTCAGTACAAAAGATGCTCACCATTTTAGTTGTCTATTTCTTTGTTTCATTTACAGTATTTATGACTCAGGGCATGACCAGGCTACATAGGGTGCAGCAGAAAGCTGCATCCACTTCTGCTCATGAGTTGCTAGAAAATGGTATAATTTATGTTTTCTGCGTTTTTAAAAGCATTCTGACTAATTACACTGGTTAGAGGGCATTCTAGAGGTTCAAGAGTTCAAACCCACTGAGACAGCAATTTGTCTGGAGTATGCCTTTGTTCTGATATATGGCATGACATTAACTTATCAGCCTGTTTACTTAACATTATTTTTTTCAAAAATAGCCTCGTATTGCTTTCCCAACTGCTTATCTGTTCCGCATCACTGAAGCAGAGACACCAAATTAGTCTGAAAGATCACACATTTTCTCTTTTTTCTGTCTCTGTATCTTTCTTTTACTTGGATGTAAAATATATATTATAAAACATCTAGCTGCTAAGAAGAGATGAATGATTCAAGCCTTGTATGAAGATAGAAAAAATAAAGCTAACTAGTAAAAGAGAAATCTGTTTAAATATGCTGCTATACAGCTGGCCTCAGATGGGACATTTTCCTGGACGTGCCGGAGCCCATCTCAGTTTGTTCAGCCAGTCATTCAAGCAGCAGAAGACGATTTGGGAAGAGACAAAATATTAATCATGACACAAATACAAATGCAATATGCAATTTAGGTGCTCTATTGGTGGCAGTAAAGATCAAAGTGCTATCTCCATAGTACATAGTATACAGCACAGATGGTCACTATATGCAGTCTCTTCCACACTGCCCAGCTGTTGTTCCTCACCCTGACTAATTCAGTCTACATGGCCCATTAAATCCCTGACCTCTGTTTAGACTCCTATTAAAGCTTCTAATTACTGCCAGTTTTGGCACTGTTTTTTCCAGTATGAAAATCTGGGAATTGAGACCACTAAGTTCATTTCACATAGGCCATTGTACTGCCATCTGATGGTAATAACTCTTACTCAATAGTGACCCAGGCTGGGTTTGAGCCAGTGACCTAGGGGGAAGGCATTATATCCTGCCACCAATCCTTTGAATCCTCTTCACCAGCACAAAATGGCTTAAAATTGGAAAGGAGAAAGCAACTAAATGTGTAAGTGTAATTAAGAAAAATACAAGTGGCTACAGGCTTATATTAGTAAGCTGAGGAAAAATTCATATAGAGTTAAATCTTGGCTGAAAATCATTATAGCAAGGCCATAGAAAAACACAGTCCTGTTTTTGTTTCGTTTTGTTTTTTTGAACAAAGACATCAAAATGAGGATAATTAATCCAATGCTGCACTTCTTACATGGATAAACCTCCCATTGAGCTGAATGGGAATCAGAATTTAAAGAAAGTCAAAGTAAAATTAAAATGTTGACTGGGGTTCAGTACATTCAATAAAACACATTTTAATAAAAATCTTAAAAGAAGAACAGATACCAGAAATGCCTAGTGCCTTTTAAAGCCTCAAGATAAAGGAGAGACATAATTAAAGAAATACAAAAAGAAGAACTTTGTGAAAATTAAAATTTGAGGATGCTGAACGATTACTGTATTTTTTTTAAAAAAGGGGTTTTCAAAACAAACAGAACTTGAAACAAAAACGAGAAAGTAAAACTTTTTCAGAGTAAAAATAAATTAAAAGTGAGGTCAGTGTGCACACACTCTCCCTCACACACACATATATAAAATATTGTATGCCTTTCACCTTCCCTTCATATTCCATTCTCGCCTGTCTCTATTTTCATCATATTACCTATCACCTGGATCACCTGGATCGATCGGACTTCAGCTGTCGTTAAGACTGCGCCGATCACAACACGTCTGCCATTCTTCTCGCACTCTTGCCTTTCTTCTCCACGTTCGTCCGAAACGTTTAACGATGTCATCTTCCCATCTTCTTGGAGGCCGACCGGGGGGTCTTTTCTGTTCTCGCGGGTACCACTCAGCAATGATTGCGGTCCACCTGTTATCTGTGAGCCGTGCTGTGTGGCCCGCCCATCGCATCTTGTTATGTCTGCTTTCCACGACAATATCTTTCACACCGCTGCGTTCTCTGATGATTTCATTTGGTATACGATCCAGAAGGGAGATTCCCAACATAGCTCGTTCCATTGCCCTTTCAGCTACCAACAGCCGTTGCTCTTCTCTCTTCGTCAGTGCCCACGTTTCACTGCCATACAGCATGGCTGGCAGCACTGCTGAATTGAAAATATTTTTACGTGTGGTCTTGTCAATTTTTCCTTTGAGGACGTTCTTGATGGAACTAAACGCACACCATCCTGCCCGAATCCTTCGCGAGAGTTCTCCGTTCAGGTCTTGGCTCATATTAACTTCTTGGCCCAAATATATGTACTGTTCCACTTCTTCGATGTCTTCTCCTGTTACCGTTATTCGGGCTTTTCGTAAGACGTCTGATCGCATATATTTCGTTTTGCAGCGGTTCATTTTCAGGCCGACCTGACTACTTTTCTTGTCGAGTCTTCGTAGCATGCTCTGCAGTTGGTTGGTGCTTTCGGCAATTAGTACAGCGTCGTCTGCAAATCTGAGATGAGATAATCTCTCTCCGTTTATGTTGACACTACTCCTCCAATTGATCTTGTTCATAACCATTTCGAGGCAGGCGGTGAATAGTTTCGGTGAAATTGTATCTCCTTGCTTTACGCCTTTCTCGATTGGGATGCGGAGGGGAGTTTCAAGGAGAGTAATGTCTGTTGTACATCCAGTATTCGCTTCCTTCAACAAACTAATGTACTGCGTGTTAATGCCCTGCTCTGCGAGCGCTTTTAATATTGCGTTAAACTCAACGCTATCGAAGGCCTTTTCATAGTCGACAAAAGCAATGCACAGCGGGAGTTTGTATTCCCTCGCTCTTTCTAGGAGCTGGCTAAGGGTAAATATATGGTCGATTGTACTGAAATTTCTTCGAAACCCTGCCTGCTCTCTCGGCTGTTATTCATCCAGACTCTGCGAAAGTCGATTCGTTATCACCTTTGTGAAGAGCTTGTAGATGTGAGAGAGCAGGCATATAGGGCGGTAGTTCTTAAGATTTTCTCGATCACCCTTCTTGTGCAGCAAGATGGTATTCGACTCCTTCCAGCTTGATGGTATTTTTCCTTCTTCAAGATATCGACTGAATCTTAAAGCGAGGGCCTTCCAAAGTTCTTCGCCTCCTGCATAAATCATTTCTGACGTTATTCCATCTTTGCCTGGAGCTTTTCCCTTCTTCATCTGGTGTAGTGCGCTTCGGACTTCGCTGATGATTATTGGGGGGGACGCGTTCTTCTGACTCTTCGAGGGTTGGGAGGGGGACGTTGATTCTTGATTTGAACAGTTCTGTATAGAAGTCCTTGCAGACCTCCTCCATCCCTGCGCTGTCGATTACTGTCTCTCCATCCTTGTTCTTCAATGCTGTTACGCTCAATCTATACTGCGTCAATTCCCGCTTGCATGTCCTGAGGCTCTTGCGTGATTCAGCTGTTTTAAGGAGCTTTTCTTTCTGGAAATTCTCGAAGTCATCCTTCAGTTTTCGCTGTATAAGCTTGCACAGAATGGAGTACTCGAGGTTGTTATCCGAGCTCCTTTTCATGTTTCTCCGCTTCTCCAACAAGCTTTTTGTTTCAATCGAGATTCTTCCCTTTGCCGCCTTCAGCTTTTTAATTTCAGCTGCTTTTATGCAACATCTCAACTTGTCAGCAAAGATACTATAGTCCTCATCACACTTTTCCATCTGGCTCCAGTCAAACCCAGAAATCGCTTTTTTCACCTTTGCTTCATCTAATGTCTTCGGCTGCTGTTTCCTGTTTGCCATCTGTAACGCCTTCTTTTCCACCGCTTCGTCGAAAATCAACTTAGCTCTAAGCAGGCGATGGTCACTGCCGGTGTTGAATGGCTGCACCACAGAGACGTCTTGAACGATGCGCCGTTTATTGACTAAAATATAGTCGATTTCATTCTTACTCTTCGCGTTTGGTGCGATCCATGTCCACCTTCTTGAGATCTTCTTTTTGTACCAGGTGTTTGCCACGTACAGTTCTTTCATTTCTGCCATCGCTACCAGCCTCTCTCCTCTTTCATTCCTTTCACCGCTGCCATATCTCCCTATGAACTTTTCGCCAGCTTTCCCTTGCCCGACCTTGGCGTTGAAATCTCCCATCATGACAGTGTAAGTGGACTTTTGCGCAAGAGCTCTTTCAAGCTCTCGGTAGAATTCTTCCACTTCTTCGTCCTCACTTGCACTTGTGGGAGCGTAGGCCTGGATGACCTTGAGGGTAGCTTTTGACTCCATCTGAAGATGCAGCACACCGATACGTGATGATGTTAGCTGGCATGATATGACTTTCGAAGACCAATCTTTATTGATGATAAATCCAACTGCTCCAACATTTCTAGCACCACCTCCCTTTCCGAGCCTCACAGCACTTCCATCCTTCCAGTTGACTTCCAACTCCTTCTTTCGTCGAGTTTCGCAGACACCGAGAATATCGCATTTTATCCTTTTCTTCTCCTCCATCAGATGGTTCAAAGTTTCCTCCTTTGCCAGTGACCTACAATTGTAAGTACACATAGTGAGGATTGTCCTTTTCCATGTTGGCCTACCACCTGACATTTTTAGCAACCTCTTGTCGCTCAATTTCCGCTCCGCCACCGTAGAACGTGCATTTACTCGTGTTGTTTTAGCCGTTAACTTCAAGCCATCCCACTGGCTAGGTGGGCAGGCATGCATACCTCCTCAAGCTTAGCTAGCCTTCAACCTCTAAGGAGAAGGAAAAGCGCTCTTTCCTCTGAGAGAGCAACCCTCCTCCCTGGATTGGATAGTCCGACACCTTTGTAGCATGGTAAAACCTACAAGGGCATACGCCCCGCTACCATAGCTGTCAGACGGCCAGGGTCACCGCTGCACCACGTTGAGGCGCTGAGGTAGGATTTTGCAGCAGATATATATATCTGATATATATATATATATATATATCAGATATATATATTACCTATATCTATTCTAATCATCTTCCTGGTTATTTAAATGTGATTTTATTTCTGATCATGATTTCTCACAATATTTCCTGCACCTGTTCTATCCCCCATGTTTTTCACACTTACTTACTCAATTCATTTCTCCTGGTTTGATCTGGTTCTGTAGAGTACAGTAACTATCTTCTGCCTCCTAAAAATAACCTTTCTCAACCGCCCACAGAAGGCCTTAAAGATACAGCTACTTTTATCTACCTTACTTTTCTACAATATTTTTCTCTCACCTAGTCTCATTTTTGTAGCTTCTGCTGGTCAACAGAAGTCATTCTGCTTCAAGCTGTATCACTGATTATATGATGAATTGTATATTTCAAATAGCAGAACATTGTTGTCACTCCTTGGTGCCTTCTTGTGTTGAAGATAAATGTAATAATGCTGGTTGGAACAAAGGTGTGGCTTTGATTACTAAACCTTTCTCTGATTTTTTACTTTTTTTCAGATTAAATTTGACAGTGATGGTGTCTGTGTTTGCTGTGAAATGCAGCATCAAACATCGGGCTGCAGCAACCTTGGAGAAACGCTGAAACTGAACCCACTGCAGGAGTGTAATGTTGTGAGGCTGACCCTAAAGGTGGGGAGTAAGAAGGATTATCACTTTATTAGAATTTAACACAGCAAGTGGATTTTGATAAGGCATGTAGTGAAAGTTGTTTGTGCACTGTCAGCTGCTTACTTATTCATAACAAAGAGACTTAGCAGAAAATGAGAACCTGATCCTGCAAACATGAAATCAGTAAAGCTACTCATGTGAGTAAAGTTACATGCTCACCTGTTTGCAAGATTGTTGCCTATATTTGTACAACATAACCATTTTGTTAAAGGTTGAGTATGCCCCAGGGTACACCTACAAAAATCTTATTGTAGGTTGCGGGCTTATAATTGTAATCTCGATGGTGCCATTTTGATAAAATGTTTTTTAAAATATTCCATATAAGAGAGAATAATTTAGGAAAAAGAGATTATCCAAAAAGTTTCTGTAAAAATCCTTCCAGTGTGAATTCCATATTTATTATTTCTGCTATGTGGTTTTGAGAGCTCTGTGTTCCCTGAATGTTCATATTAGAGAAAAATGTCTCACTAGGCACACGAAGAAATTACAGCTAATCAGGCAAACAACTGACAGTGATAATGCACACCTTCTATAATTATAATTAGTAATTACTGTGGATTGCTGCAACAGAAAACAGCTGTTGTATGTACTCAGGACTTTATTCTGCCTTTTGTAAGCAGAATAAGCACCCCACTTGAAATAGTACATCTGTAATGGCATGTAGGCTCTGTCTACACTGCCTTTTTTAAAAAAAATTCTATCTTTCCACTATCACCGCTTCAGCCCCATTGGTGGTAGCAAAGGTGGAAGCCCTAATGTGGAAATTTTACCAAAGCTGACTAATCTTGTTCACAAGTCTAGAGAGCATAGTAGGAAAAATGTCAGTGGCTGCCAAAAACCTTTCCACATTAAAATATGTGTGTGAGAGTATGTATGCACACTCATATGTGTGCGAATTTGATTTTGAGTCAGTCTTTGTTTATGGTGTCTTTGATAAATATAGCCAGTGTTTAGTTATTATATATGTTGATGACTTTGGGCCTCTTTTATGTGTTTTTTGCAAACCATATGCCTCATTTTTGCTGTTAATCCAGAATAAACTACCCAGCCATTTCAGCTGTGGATATAACATAAAGCAGTAACATATCTACAATTATACATACTTGAGGAATAAACAGTTCTTCTTTGAGTGCTTGCTCATGTCCATTCCATATTAGGTGTGCGCGCTCGTCACATGCACAAGTGCTGGAAGTTTTTCCCTCAGTGGTATCTGTAGGGGACTGGCTCTGGTGCCCCCTGGAGCAGCGTGCACATGCCGTGGTATAAGGGGCACCACCGGCAGTTCCTTCTTGCCGCCAATGATGGTGCTGGAACGTCTGCTGCTTCAGCTAGCATTGTGCTTCGTTCCGTGTTTCGAACATTTCCCTGCAAAATAGTTGTACATAGTTAATAGTTCCCTTAGAGTTAGTTCTAGTTTAGTTGGTCCAGGACAGGACTCAGCCTAGGGACGGGGTTTTAAGCCCTGTAGTGGTTGTAAGCGATCTATGCCCATCAGCGACCCGCATGGTAGCTGTTTAAGGTGTCTAGGAGAAGGACACACAAGCAACAAGTGTCGCATCTGTAAATCCTTTAAACCCCGAACAAAAAAGGAGAGAGACATCCATCTTAGGGCACTCCTGATGGAGTCGGTGGTGACCCTGGCACCCAAGCAGAGGTCCGATTCAACACCAAGCACCGCAGCATCGATGCGGAGTGCTCTGCTGGTGCTGTCTACAAGCCGGCACCAATCCCTGTCTCCGGCTATGGCCAAGAAGCCAAAGAGAACCGTGAGGGGAAGATCTCCCACTTCCCATAAGGGAAAGGAGAGGGCTGGAGAAGAGCCAAGACCTGTGCTGGAGGCTCAACACCTCCATCAGGCAGTAAGGCCCCAGCTCAGGCCAAGCAGTCTAGCCCATCCCGTACCATGCCTGCCACACCATACAGTGAAGAGGGCCTTCGTCATCTAGAGGTCTCATCAACATCCGAGGCACTGCAGAGAGCACAGGAGATCCTGACACTACCGGTGCCACCCACACTGGCTCCGGTGGTACCCCAGTTCAGAGGTAAACCCACCTTGGGACCTTCCCATATGTCCCCACCTCAGCGGCACCGCTCCCCTTCGCGGGGGACGTCCCGCCAGCACTCGCCTGCACGGAGCCGCCATGCCTTGGAAGCAGGGAGGCAGGCTCAGTGAAGCCCTTGTCGGTCTCTGGACCCTGGGCACTGACAGCGGGATTCAAGGCATGGCTCGCCAGTAACCTGGCGCAGACCTATGGAGGCACATGCCTTCTGGCAAAGAGCATCAAGACCTGCCCTTTTTGTCTCCAACACTTCGGCACCAATCACGCGACCGATCGTATGAATGGAGGCACTGATCACCGAACCGCTGGCACCTCTCACCAAGACGTGGATCCCTGCAATCGGAGAGATTCTCCTGGTGACCGGACCACTCCAGCTCCCGGTCCTGCTCCATGTCCCAGTACTAGTCAAGCAGCGTGAGGTGTAGATCACCAGATTACTGATGCCGACCCGCCAAACGCCGATGGTCCCCGAGGTCCTATGCAAGAGACTCATCTCAATCAGATGGATCGAAGAGTAGCGGTCGGCGCCGCACAGAGAAGGGCCGCTGGTCCACCCAATCATGGTTGCCTGACAGCGACCACTCCTCTTCAGGCTGAGGCACTTAGCAGGAGTCCTTGGCAGTGGGACAAGCTCGGAACCGGCAATACCGTCTACTTCAGGGGTCAGCAACCTTTCAGAAGTGGTGTGCCAAGTTCACTGTAATTTAAGGTTACGCGTTCCAATAATACATTTTAACGTTTTTAGAAGGTCTCTCTCTATAAGTCTATAAAATATAAATAAACTATTGTTGTATTTAAAGTAAATAAGGTTTTAAAAATATTTAAGAAGCTTAATTTAAAATAAAATTAAAATGCAGATCTTATCAGTTTAGTGTGATCCTTGCCCTTGCTTTTCCTTGCTGAGTTTTGCAATGTGGGCCACAGTAGGGGGGCAGCTGAAGAGCGCTGGGCCGAGGCCAGGAGCAGAGCCCCAGGCCAGCAGCTGGCTGAGCGGGGCCGGCAGCCGGGACCTCGGCTGGCAGCAGCGTGCCATTAAAAATTGGCTCGCGTGCCACAGGTTGCCGACCCCTGGTCTACATCAGCAGCACCGCAACCGACCCCATGGCCCAAGGCCAGTGGCCAGCAGCCTAGTACCCCTGGAACCCTTGGGGGTTTACCCAGCCTTCCCAGACAGTCCGGTCGGTGGCAGGGGCCTTGGATAGACCTTCAGCCTCACATTCCGCAGACCCCCCTGCGGAATGGGCAGACCCCCCTGGCCATGAGGAGCCAGGAGAACAGCCAGACGGACCACCAGGGGATGTGGCAGATCCCACAGCACCAGCTTCATCCTCATCATCGCCGGACGAAGCGATTATGGGTTCCACTCACCCAGTTCCACAAGATGACGCCAAGCTCATTAGGAACTACTGAAGAGGTTTGCCTCCAACCTGGGGCTCTAGGCAGAGGAGCTAGAGGATATATCGGACTCCCTGTTTGACGTCCTTTGGTCCACGGCATCTGTTAGGGTGGCTTCACCCCTACATGAAGGGATATCATAAATTACTAATGCCTTATGGCAAACCCCCTCTTCCCTGCCCCCCATTTCTAAAAGGGCTGAACACAAATACTTTGTGCTAGCTAAAGACCACGAGTACCTCTACCCTCCCCCCTGTGCCAAATTCCCTTGTAGTTGAGGCTGTTAATCAAAGGGAGAGGCAGGACCAACTTGGGGCTACGCCCAAGAATAAAGACTTGAAGAGAGTGGATTTGTTTGGGCGAAAAATTTATTCATTTTCCAGCCTTCAATTGAGAGTGGCCAATCACCAAGCCCTCATTGGCCACTACAACTATAACATGGCAAGCCATGGTCAAGTTCAAGGTTTCGCTTCCTGCAGGGTCCAGGAAGGAATTCCGGGTGATCTGTGAGGAGGGCGCTGCTGTGGCCAGAGCAGCCCTTCAGGCAGCTTCAGACACGGCGGGCTTCGCAGCTCCCACCATGGCCTCAGCCATCTCCCTGCGGCAGGCATCCTGGCTGCTCCTCTCTGGCCTGTCGACGGAGGCTCAGCAGTCAATGCAAGATCTGCCTTTCGACAACCAGGCCCTGTTTGCAGAACAGATGGACAGTTAGCTGCATGGACTAAAAGACTCCCACGCTACCCTGAAAACTCTAGGGCTGTATGTCCCCGGTCCAGCCCGTAAGCTGTTCAAACCACAGCCAGCTCAGGGCCAAGGGAGCCAACCCTAGCAGGAACCGCCCCCCAAAAGAGTAGGGGCTACAATGCCGCCCGAGCCACCCACCTTCACCCTCTGCCCAATCGGGCTCAACCCACAATAAGCAGGGGGGCAAGCGAGCGTTTTGAGGGTGCACCCGAGGGCGACCTACGGGATTATATCTTGGATCCATCTCCCGCTTTTCTCCAACTGCCTTCCTTTTTTCCTCCTGGCATGGACCACTATAACTTCGGACCGCTGGGTCCTCAGTACAGTGGCACAGGGTTATACGCTCCAGTTTCTTTCTCCCCCACTCCCACCCTCATTCCCCGTCCCGCTTCAGGGACCCCCCTCATGAGAGTCTCCTCGCATAGGAGGTGGAAGGGTTGCTGCAGTTGTGTGCGGTGGAATAAGTTCCTCACGAGTACAGGAACAAGGGTTTCTATTCCCAGTTCTTTTTAATCCCAAAGGTCAATGGCAGTTCACAGTCCATCCTGCATCTGCGAGACCTCAACAAATACCTAAAGAAATTGAAGTTCCACATGGTCTCCATGTCCTCTATCATCCCCTACCTGGATCCAGGAGACTGGCATGCCGCCTTCAACTTGAAGAACGCATATTTCTACATAGCGATTTTTCAAGGTCACAGTTGCTGCCTATGATTCTCGGTGGGAACCGACCACTATCAGTTTGTGGTCCTTCCATTCAGCCTTGCAACAGCACCAAGGGTGTTTATCAAGTGCATATTGGTGGTAGCCGCTTACCTGAGGCATCACAGTATCCAGCTCCTCCCGTACCTCAACGACTGGCTCGTCAAAGGCCACTCCAGGTCACAAGTCCAAAGGGATGTTGTGGTGCTGCAGGCCATGTGCCAATCCCTAGGCCTGCTGGTAAGCCACAAAAAGTCAACGTTCCAGTGCACAGGATAGAGTTCATTGGGGCGGTGCTCAACTCCACCTGCGACAGAGCGTTTCTGACGCAGGAGAGGTTTCAGATGCTGGTGGATCTCATTGCGGGAGTCTCCGCATTCCCTGTGACCACGTCCAGGGTTTGCCTGCGCCTGCTGGGCCACATGGCAGCATGTATGTATGTCCGCCTTTCCAGGCTCAGGATGCGGCCCTTACAGCAGTGGCTGGCGACAGTCTATTCCCAGTCCAGAGATCACCTGGAAAAGGTCATTACCATCCCACCAACGCTTCTTACCTTGCTGCAATGGTGGACTGACCCCAGGGCGGTCCTGGAATGAGTTTCATTTGACACCCCTTGTCACTCAATCGAGCTGATATCGGACGCCTCAGACCTGGGCTTGGGAATGCACCATGGCAGCTTCCAGACCCAGAGCATGTGGTCCCTGGAGGAGATGACATTGCACATAAACATCAAAGAGTTCAGAGCAGTACGTTTGGCCTGCAGGGTCTTTCTACTGCACCTGGCAGGCAGGGTCATGAGAGTGTTGACGGACAATATGGCCTCGATGTTCTACATCAACAGACAGGAGGGAGCACCTCGTCGGCCCTCTGTCAAGAGGCTCTCCGATTGTGGGATTTCTGCATCGACCACGCGATCCACCTGGAGGCCTGTCACCTCCCCGATGTCAGGAACATGCTGGAAGATCGCCTCAGCAGGTCCTTTTTCTAGCACCACGAGTGGTCATTCCATCTGGAGGTAGCCCGGACGCTCTTCCAGAGGTGGGGAACTCCCCAAGTGGACCTGTTTGCCATGAGACAGAACAGGAAATGTCATCACTTCTGTTCCCTACAGGGTCTGGGTAAAGACTCCCTCTCTGATGCCTTCCTCCTGTCATGGTCGTGGGGGCTGATGTGCGCATTCCCGCCAATCCCGCTCATCAACAGAATCCTCTCAAAGGTCAAGAAAGACAAGGCCCAAGTCATCATGGTGTGGCCGTGCCAACATTGGTTTGGCATGCTGATGGGCCTGGCAGTGGCCGCTCCCTGTCCCCTTCCCGACCAACCAAATCTGCTCTCACAGGATCACGGGTGCCTCCTACACCCCAACCTCACCCCTCTCCACCTCACAGTGTGGATGCTGTGTGGTTGCACTCGGAGGAGCGAGCCTGCTCTAATGAGGTCCAGCAAATCCTCCTGGAAAGCAGGAAGCCTTCCACTAGAGCAACCTACCTGGCCAAATGGACGAGGTTCTCCCACTGGGTGTCTCAGCGTAACATCTCTCCAGTGCGCTCCTCTTTACAATTTATCTTAGATTACCTGCTCCATCTTAAGAACCAGGGGCTGGCCCTCTCTTCCATCAGAGTGCACCTTGTGGCTATCTCCGCTTTTCACCTGCCGATCCAAGGTCAGACGGTGTTGGAAAGGAGGCTGCATGCCCTGGACGTCAGACGTGCCCTGGTGTTTTACTTGGTGCGTACCAAGCCCTTCTGCAGGTTGACCCAGCTCTTCATCATGACAGCAGACAGGATGAAGGGCCTTCCAGTTCATCGCAGAGGATTTCCAACTGGATCACCTCCTGCATCTGGACCTGTTATGAGCTGGCACAGGTCCTGCCACCGCCAGTTGTGAGGGCCCACTTGACCAGAGCTCAGGGGTCCTCGGCGGCCTTCCTTGCCCACGTTCCTATCCAGGACATTTGCAGAGCCGCAACGTGGTCTTTGGTTCATGGTGCATTATGCCATCACTCATCAAGCCAGAGACGATGCTGGGCTCGGCAGAGCTGTGTTGCAATCTACACGTCCATGATCTCCTACCTGCCTCCATTGGCACTGCTTGGGAGTCACCTAATAGGGAATGGGACATTAGCAAGCAGTTGAAGAAAAGACAGTTACCTTTTTCCTCTGTAACTGGTGTTCTTCGAGATGTGTTGCTCATGTCCATTCCATGATTCGTCCTCTTCCTCCACTGACGGAGTTTCCGGCAAGAAGGAACTGGGGGTGGAAGGAGCCGGCATGTGCACGCTGCTCTAGGGGGCACTAGAGATGGTCCCCTAGGGATACCACTGAGGGAAAAACTTCCAGCACCAGTGCATGTGGCAAGCGCGCACACCTAATATGGAATGAACATGAGCAACATATCTCGAAGAACACCAGTTACGGAGGAAAAAGGTAACTGTCTTTTTTCCTGCTGTGAGCAACAGCTGGGGAAAACAGGATACCTAGCAGACAAATGCTCTAATCTGATATAACAAATCCTATGGTGGATAAAAATTTTGAGCCATGCAGTTTCTGAGGAAAATTATTGATCTTCGTGAAAAAATATCATTTTAATATTGTCATCATTGCAGAACCAATCAGTTCCTTTCTGGTTTGCGTAAAATCAACAATATTAACAAAATGTCTTCATTGCAACTCAGTTGTCATCAAAATTTGCCCTCAGTTACTCCTGTGCAATCCCAGTGAAAGTGTTAAGGTTGAATGATTATAACCAAAGGCATAATTTGAAGACAATTATGTTGCACAGGTGTAATGGAGAATAGCATGTGGCTTGCGAGTCCTTATTGCTGGTAAGGGTGCCCAAGCCAAAAAGAGCACAAATTAAATTATGAAGTGGGGTCTGCAGAGTGGCAGTTTGAAAAAAGTCTTACTTTGTAATCTGAGCATATTTTGATATGGGAGTTGTTGAGACAGAATAAATGTGGAACCCCATGATGCTGTTTTTACAAAGTCACTTTCCAGAGAAGAACTGCACTTTAAAACAAAGCTGTAATGTATGACTCTAAGACCTCCTGTGGCAGTGGATTTCATGGGATTTGACTACATATTGTGTGAATTAATGTTTCCTTTAATTTTTAGACTCAAGAAGTACTATACATATTATAGAATGCCAATGTACTAGTCCTCATGTGGCCCTCGTGGTCATTTGAGTTTGAGACCCCTGCTCTATAGTCTGCAGGACACCAAGCTCACTGTCTCAGTTCAGGGTAACTACACTTGTATTTCCCCCTCCATCATCCACCAAGGGCCCTCACTCTAGTCTCCTGGTTCCTCAGCTGTCACCTCTCTTGAGTAGAGACCTGCATCTCTCTCTCTCCTGACCAGGTGTTTTTTTTTTTTTTAAGGCTTCACAGTTTCCTGCCTTCACTGTGATATTCCCAGTAAGCCAGACTGCCTAAATAAGCCATTGTCTATGCTTTGCTTTCTCTTCAAAGGCTATGAACAACATAATTGCAAGCAGTTATGAGTTACCACACAGTTCTTTCTAAGCAAGCATAGTTATTTTTAAGATGAAAGCATTAAAGAAAAAACATATTTAAAAACCATAGAAGAACCTACACACATGCTAATAAGCTTATCAGAGATCACCCCAACTACAACAAGGGCTCTGGTGAGAGTCAGTCCTTCAAACTCCACCAAGCGTTTTTTTTCTGTGGTTGCAAGTTCATAACAGTCTCAACTTAGAACTAGCACTCCCATGAAAAGTTTGGTCTTTCCTTTACACAGTTTGGGCCTTTGATCTTCAGATTCCAGGAACAGGTAATCAGTAGACAGTGGTCCCCTTCTCAGGATGTAGCTATAAAAATCCGGGGTTTTGCATAAGTGGAGGTGGGAAACTTGCATTTACCTCCCCCTAGAGATCCCCAAGAAAGCCACTTGACCCAAAAGTCCATTCTTGTCTGGACCATTGTTCAATTGTTCAGTATAATCCTTTGAGGTTCATAACACTTCCTAGGGTTCACATCCCATCTCCCTCCTAGAAAAGTTACATATGACCCCAGTCCACAATAAAACCTTTGGATTTAACACAATGAACTCCAAAGAGAGTTAAACTTAATTTTAAAAGTTTGTTAAGGATATTTTGCAAGAAATTGCACACTCTCTCATATCTGTCACTTTCACACATTGGGCAAGTCCAATAGTGACAATCCAACCTGTAGAGGACAGTGTTTGAGTGGACTGACAAATTTAGCGTAGTAGTAATTGTAACAATAATAAAAATAATTTAGTGGGGCTCAGTAACAACTCCATAGTTAAAGCAACTCTGTCAAACTAAGAGTCATACTTTTTACCTGAATATTTTTATTTATGATTGTTACAAGTGACACCTTAGATTACTTCAGCTGAGAAAGATTGGAGAAATAATATTTTATTCTTTTTCCGCTCAGTTTTCTTGCTTAGTGCATTTTGTAGCCTCTGTTTCCCCAGTGTATCCAGTTAGTTTCCCCTGGGGTTGCTTGAGGAATTGTCATTATAAAACCACAAAAATGTTAAAAGTGGACTCGGAGTAAGCTCTAGTACCTGAAACAACTTTATAATCACTTTTGTAATTAACTAGACTTAAAGCTAACCATGTCCCTATAAGGTTGCAAACAGTGGTGTATTATCTTAAACCCAATCTTCTATTAAACTGTTGACAGAAATACAAACCATTTGTATGAAAATAGTGCTATAAATGGAATCCAGTAATCGTGGAGAGTCTTGAGTCAGGTGAGTATGGTAAATACCGACATGCAGGAAGAACAGGCTTGCTTCAGGAAGTAATAGAATGCAGTTTGTTCTCAGTATATCTTGAGATGAAATGGAGCCACAAAACAACTTGGAACAATAAGTTGGACTGAGTCTAATGATACCACATATCTTGACTAACCCAATAAAACAAGCATTCTTTCATGGTGAGCCTGAGAAACAATATTGAAGATAATATTAAAGGAAAGTAAATTGCAGAATCATTACAAATTGCACTAACAATTTTCTTCATATTTACTACCATTACAAGAGCAGGTCTAGCAACGCAGTTACTAAAACATCAGCAGCATTTTATCTATGCTAGTGCTGCCACCGTTATTCCATTGTCAGAGTTGCATCAACAGTAGTGCAATGCTAGAAAAATTCTAGTGTCAAGAATGCATCACTGGTGAGACCCCCCCTGTATTACCAAGACCTCGCTGGATGGTACTATGAGCTCTGTATTCTTTCAAATTATCCTGCCCAGGCAACTCGGCTCATCACAGGTCTGCAAGTCACACTGAACTTGCCTTCTCCTCTAACTTCAAATCAAAAAAGTACTTTACATAAGACAATATGAATTCACTTATCTAACAAGAGAAAGTTGTGCTCACTAATAGACCTCCAAAGATTTCTTCAGACCTTGATATACTAGGCAGTAAAATACCCCGCACCAGTTGTTCTAGGTAACTTCAACATTACCTTTGACAAGGCCTCAGATACAACAACTCCCAAACTCATTTTCTCGCTTGACTCCATAGGACTTTCACAGGTCATTTCCAGACCAATCAGTACACCTGGTAACACATTGCACCTGGTCTAGTCAAGATGTAGAGGACTACACGCAGTGGTCAGAGCTATTCCAGATCCTAAGCAACTCAAGAGGCCTTTGATCCTGCTCCTTCTGTGAAGGCTCAGAGATCCAACCGAATTCTATTAAATCATCCAAGGTGTCTCCTTGAGAAGAGCTTTATGTAGCGTGAAAGTTTTCATCAATAGAAGCAGGTCCAATAAAAGATATTACCTCACCCACCTTACCTCTTTAAGGTTTCTCCAAGGCAATAATGTTCTGGACCCAAAATAGTTAAAAAGATCACCTAAAACTTTGGGACAAGGACTGCAACCAACATCTCCATTCTTCAGACACAGCAGATTTATCTACTTCAAGAGTAAAGCTGGGTTGTTCAGGATACAGCAATGTCTCAGGAACTAATCCAAGACTATGGAACAAACTGCTGTGAACCTCACTGTATTTTGTGCTGAGTGAATGGCATACATGGGACCTTGCCTTCGCTTAATGTACTACTTGAAACTACTCAAATACCATTGTGAAGGGCAGTATAAGAACCTGAAAGGAATAGGATAGAGGGAAATATTGTATGAAAGGACCATGAGAAGACAAATTGCAGTAAAAAGAAGATGAAATCCAAACAATATTGAATTCCAGCAACTGGAAAAAATATGCTGTAGCCAAATTTTGACCTTTTGTGTTATTAGCTTTGTGATAATCAGGCTTGTATTTGAAAAAGCAATGCAGGCATTCTGGATAAAAACATTTATGCATAAAACCCGATCTTGTCACAGAGGAACAAACAGACTAATCAACATAACAAAGCAGGGTTTGCTACTGTTAGAAAATCATATTAAGAAAATTGAATTTATGCTCTCTCTGACATTGCAACAGCCTATTAAGTTACATTTGATAGAATCATGCTATGCCTAAGAATGCTGGGTCAAATTCTGGGTGTTGCTGTTTTCCTGTAACTTTTCACCTTGGGACAAGTTGGATGTTTGTGTAAATCACAGAATCATTACATATTTCAGCACTATTGATTGCCTCTGCTTAAGAAATTTTCTGGGTTGGAAGAGGCAGATGTATATTAGGAGTAAGGTGCACTGCAAGAAAGCCATTGACGGACGTTTACTGCGCCTCTCTGTGCTATCCTTGATTCTGTCCATTGTTGTTAGACCAAAACTTCGATAAGCAACCACACACACAAGTCAAACAATTATTTTTTTCTTACAAAGATCCTGTGAGTGTACGTGGCCATGACATACAAAAACAAATACCGGTATGATTAATGTAAAACGTTTGTGTAATAAGGTATTTATCATCTCCTGTGAGAATGAGGGAATGAACTTGTGTTTCTGTGTTTTATAAACATGGACATAGTAAGGAGTTATGGAATAAAGTGTGTTCAGTGTGCAGATCACACACACACACTACCTACCTACCTACCTACATCTAACTCCATGAGCGCTGTTGAGCATTTTCTCCAGTGCCCGGGTATGATCGGGGCTTGGATTGGGAAACTGTCTGAGACTCATTCTGGACAAAAAGGGGGTGATTATGATGGATTAGGGGAAGCAATCAGTGGATTTGGCTGAGGTTATATCAGCCACTCAAGTTTGTTACATTCTCAGCTGTTTCTTAAGAATCAAATAGCAGCAGTGACTAAATTGGCTTTTCCTAATCTGTGTCTGGAAAAGAAGCAGGAAGCTGTATCCTTTCTTCTTACATGCCTTTGTCATCTCTGGATTAATATGTGAAAAAATGATTTTCATGTGATATGCACAGGTTCATTCAAAGCTGGGACCCTATCAGTGTGAAAGGTTTACAAGCTGAGTTGTAAGTATATAACGTGGTGTTGGGCTTTATTATAAATGTTTCACGTGACTCCAGCTATTGTATTTATTTCTGGGCATTTTCTGATGTCCCACAAATTCCTTTTTTTAGAATAGCACACTCCTGAACTATAGATCAAGGAGTTGCTTCTAGGGAGTACATTTGCAAAATAGTGTTGAGTGGTTTTGCTTCACGGCACCCAGTGATTCTAAAGAGAGGAGCAGGGATAAATGTCTACATATCACTCTGAAAGTATTTCCCATCCCTGACCCCAGACCTTGTAGAGAAGCCCATAGCCAAGTAGTGGTTAGCTGGTGAGGTAAGAGCAATAGCAGAAAGTTGCTGAATGCTAATAGTTGCTTTCTAGTATAGACAAGGGTGTCTCGAAGATAGGTATATGGAATGAGACTGCATTCCTTGTCAGCGCTTTGTGGAAGGGATTTGAGAACAAAAAGTCCTGTGAAGTTTAATAGAAAATGACAGCTTTGTATAGGTTCTTTTGAATGATCATACTAAATTACATCCCTGCTATAGAATTCTACAGAATTGTTTGAAAACCCTTTATACAGAATATCATTCTCTATTAATTTCTATAGCAGCCTACTGGTTTCATACGTATTCTGTAAGAATAGAAGTGAATCCCTGCAATAGAGATGTGGGGAGCTGAAATAAGAGTTGCAGCTGGGATTTCCATTGTATTGCTCAATCCAAATGGTTTGTACAAAAAAAGAAGAAAAAGAAAACAGCCAATGCTGACTTTTAAGGAAAATATGACTGTACACAAGATGATTTTGGATAATCTTTGCAAGAAGAGGCCAAACTTATGCAAAAGTTTCAACAATAATGGTGGCTATAGTTGTCCCCAGTTAAGGTCTTGACTGCATACTATTACATGTTAGACCTGTGTAATGGCTGTTCACGTTGTGTTGCCTTTCTTTTCCAAAAATATCCTTCATTTTTATTCATGAATCTTCATTATTTCCTTGATAATTTCAGATCTATTCCTCCTCAGATTTCTTCCCACTATCACCATATGTCTTCAGTCATATACTGGACAATTTTTTAATTTCACACCATGCAGCCATGGATTTTGAAGATTGATATTTACGTTATATGAGAGAGATGACCAATGCGTTTTTTCCTCTGTGACTTCAATGCATATTTTGTAATTAAGACTGTAACTCATTGAATAATGGGACCTATATTTTCTTTTTCAACCTGCATGCAAGAATCTTAGCTGTGCTATGAAATGTGTGTTAGAATTTGTTTTATTTTTCTGCTAAAGTTACACAGACCATGGCTATAATGTGACACTCCATTGGATTACTTTACAAACTAAATTACCAGATCTGCAATGCTAGATAACTGTAGTGTCTTCTAAAAGTCATTCTTAACATCTTTGCAGTGATAGAGTGCTATCTGTGCATAAAGTACGTGCTTAAGCCTTCATTTTAATAGGCAGGTGAAAGTCATATCTTGTGAATTTAGTTCCCATTTTTGTACATGCCTCTACAGTGGAATATGACACAGGAAAGCCCAGGATAGTGCTCTGATATACAAGGCATGAAGCAGTTCCTACGGATATTTTTTTGGCACATGAAATGCAGACTTAATTTTGTGGTGTTTGAGCTATAACTTAACTTTACAAAATCAGTTTGTAATGATTGGTTCAACCATTCCACTTTCTGTCTCACTATTTCTTTGCAGACAAGATCACGATGACTATTTGGGGTGCAGGTGTTACTTCATCTTCCTCAGCATCTGACCAACATATGTTGTCTTCCTTCAGAATTAATTTGCCATATTAGAGCATATCAAAGATAAAAGCAAATCAATAGAGTCTTATAGAATGGATATTCAAACTGTCATGCTTATTTATATGTGTTTGAAGCTTCTGAAAATCAATTGTATGAAAATCTTTAAATATATTCTCTAGTTTGAATAGGGCTTTTTAAACTTAGATTGTCCAGAGAAATCATGAAGTGCAGGTATAATAATTTATTCTGTGGGTTGGTATGTTATAAAACAAGTGGATGTCTTCCTTGGAGTAGGAACTGTTTGCATATATATGTTATATCCTATAACATTAAACACTGAAATAAAATACTTTTCTCCATTCTAAAAGCTTGATTAAAAAAACCAATAACATTTTGTAAATTACAAATGCACCTCCTGTCCCAAGAAAAGCAATGTGCCCTTCCATGTTAATCTGGAAAAAATTCATTGATACAATTTTGGGGTTGCAACTTTTTTTAGGATATTGGAGTGTTTTAGCGCTGTCCCCTTGTCTTCCATAATCTTTTCCTCAGCCTTTAGTGCTGTTGTTCACTACCTCTTTTTTATCACTCTGTCCTTACTTGCCTTTAATGGCTTGTTATACCTTGGTCTCCTCCTACCTCTCTATTTGCTCTTTCATCATCTCCTTTGGTGGTTATTTCTCATGCTCTGTACTTCTTCATCTTGAACATCCACAGAAAATAGTTCTTGGTCCTCTCTCCTCCCCCCCCCCCCCATCTTATCCCTGGGAGACATTATCCGTTCACCTTTCTCTGAGTTTCCCTGTCCATCTTGTCTCACCTCAGTCTGTGTTTTTAGACTGCAAAGTTCTCTGAGGAAGGACTGACTTTACTTGTGTTTTTGTACCTCACAGTTAATAAGTCCTTAACAAATAATACATAATTTTTCAAAAATAGTACTCATGCAAAATGTCATTTGTGTTGTCACAATTAGTTTCATGAACAAAAATAAATTAAGTATATCTCTGATTTACACTAATAAGTTACTCCAGAAGAGACTTCCTAATGTACTCCATCAAGAATCTGTGCAGCTAAACTAACAGCCTTTCTCTTCTTACTCTTCAACCACGCTGTTATCACTTTTGCTTTGGCTACTGTTTTACTTACACTTCAAATACTCACTAAATTATAGTAATTAACTCTAAAGACAAGGTGATAATTTACCATGTCATTGACTTTGCTCCCATTTACATGGCTCTAAAACGCCATTGATGTCAGTTGTGTTATTCCAGATTTACAGTGGCGTAAACAGAGCAAAGTTGACTCGTGTTAATGACATAGTAAATAGTCACACTATCTGTAGTGTTAAGCTAGGGTGACCAGATGTCCCGATTTTATAGGGACAGTCCCGATTTTTGGGCCTTATTCTTATATTGGCTCCTATTACCCCCCACCTCCTGTCCCAATTTTTCACACTTGCTGTCTGGTCACCCTATGTTAAGCAAAAAATAAAACATTGTGATTTTTGTTTGCAACCTAATTTATTACTAAAATCTGCTTATATCCCTCTCCCTTTTAATGGCATTTGAACAAAGGGTCAGTTGTCCTATTGCATTTTTGGGAGAAGGCAGCACTTCTAGCTCCACAGACTCCTATATTCCTCCTTCTGGAGTTAGGTGTGAGTCATAAACTGGGTCTCAGTTCAGCATTGATCCTTTGTATGTATAGACAGTATTTATGAGAACCAATTTCTCTAATTCCTTTGACTCTTCCAGTTGGAGCAACTGAGTTTATAATCTAAGTTAAAAACACTGCTGCCCTTGAATTCATGAGTAAAAGAGGTACATCGAGAGTAATTTCATGGGTGAAAAAGCTTTACTGCTCATTATCTCTTTTCAGGTTATTGTGATATAAGAAATGAAACACTGTAACTGAAGTCAATCAAGGGTAAAATAAATCATCCTTACAGCACTGCAAAAATGGGGTTGCTTTTAGACCTTGATCACTATTGATGTTTATCCCATTGTGTTCAGGGTTATTGATTACAGCCATGTGTTTACACATCTACAAACTTATTTTACTCCCTTTCATTTGTTGATTGTACTTCCAAAAGTTCATGGGAATTAAAAGTCTTCTAGAAAGCGATTAATTTTTTATTTCCCCACAGGAAACCAATCTGTTGTGCAAGCAAACTAGAAGCCTATTGTAGGGTATAGTATGGTCCTATGTAATCAAAGAGCACAGAAAGTTAAGTAAGTGCATTCACATTTTCAAAGATTCATTCCTCAAAATGTATCAATTCAGTAATAGTGTGTTTAGGCTAGGACCCTTGATCTAGGCTTATTTTTCCCCCTTCAACTTTTTTTAATCTAGCTTTAACAACATAAATAAAGCACTTTCCCCCCTAAAAGTATAGTATTTTAAAATCAAAAGAATAAGAATTGAGAAAGTAAAATCTGAGGCTCAGCATTGGCCTCTGTTATTTCTGGAGTAAAATAATCCTGGGTAGATTGAGATATAGTTTCTCAATTCTGTGCATTCAGTGTGGTTGGGCAGCTTTCCATACAATGTTTGACAGAAAGAATAAGTTTTTTACAATAAAAGTGATTCATTTGTAGTGGCATGTTTGTGTTTTGAATGTTAAATTTACTGACTTGCTATTCAGGCATATAGTTTAATTGACGGTACAATTTATGTGGTGTGATATGAGGAGGTGAAGGAGTGATTAGGTAGATACAGCAAATTCTACATTTGTTTAAGTGTTGTAGAGATGTTACGAAAAATCTGTTTTTTGTGCTGTCCCCTTCCCCCATTTTCCTTACTTTTTTGGCTTAGTACTCCCATGTAGCATACAAGGGATTGTGGAGCACTATGAATTGTTTAGGTGATAAGACACACAATAAAGAAAGCCAATCTATAATTTTCCCAAATAAAAATTACATTGAAATGTATTCTTTTGTAGGGTTGGTTCCAAAGCCCTTTTGAGTCTAGCATCTTTCTCACATTCACAGAGGGGAAAGGCTCAAAGAATGTCTTTCTGTGGTAAGACCCGGCACATTCACAGCCTCTGCACTTGTTGAATGGGAGGTTTGTAGAGATGGCAGCATGCTGTACCATGCTAAATGATGGTGCATCTTCCTGCATACTTTGTGCCTGAGAACTCAGGAGGGATTGAACCTGCTGGGGCACAATCCCTCAGGAACTCACCCTGTTGCACCACCTCCAGTATAGGTTGTTTGTAAATTACATAATATTTGCCTTTTTGATCCTAAAATTATATTGTTTTTCTGTCAGTGTTGAATCTTCATATTATACCCTTACCTCCAGATGTGATTAGCTAATAAGATTTCTCTACAGCTGTTTCTTGCAGGTACTCAGTATTTAGCAGAGATAAACTTTATTATAATTTTCTATTTACTCTAAGATAAAAGAAAGATTTTGGGTATGAGACAGTATTTTACAGCAAATTACCATTCTATTAATAGTGTCTAGATACGATAAGAGGTACCAATTACATTTTGAGGAATGAATCTTTGAAAATGTGAATGCACTTACTTAACTTTCTGTGCTCTTTGATTACATAGGACCAGATTCTACCATCATTTCAAACCCTGAATTGGGTCTCATGCCATTTATTTTCTTTGGATTCATTATTACATCAGAATTTTTCTTTTGTTCCCGCCATGTAATCGTATATGTTAGCAGCTGCTGTAAATTACTTTGGCAAATTATTTTTTCTGTAGTTGAATTCTCTGAGTAATAAATTGATCACTCAGGTTTTTTTCCCAGTCCAGTTTAATAGTGAAATCAAAGGGTGTTTTTCATCAGCTTAATAAAAACAAACACAATGGAGTTTTTGTGGAAAAGTTATTTTTAATGTATTGTACTGCATATTTGTATCATATAACATAGTCTCCAGAATATAGCTATTAAATGACTGTTATAGGTATTTTCAGGAACACAATGCCTGCAAAAGAATGGTTAATTAAATGACACAGGCTTAATAGCTGCCCTCGGCCTTGAGGTGGACAGCCATATGGTAGGGTATGAAAGGAAAGTGAGGATGTGGGGAGGGGGCTTCAGGGACGCAGAAATGTGTTTGCAGGGGTCATTTGGGGACAGAACAGGACTGTGCAAGGTTCCTGGGCTGGAGCGGTGAACTCAGCTCCCCAAGACATTGGCGCTTCATGGGTTCTTCACACTGATGTCTTGCCATCTCAGTGCACTGAGCCCAAAGCGCCCGGGGGAGCCAGGAGGTGTGCAGTAGGGTAAATGGAGATGTGAAGAAGAGTATGCACAGTTTTGGGGGGAGATGTGAGGATTGAATTGTGGCAGAGGAGTGCCTCTCAGACAAACCTTCTGTGGTTTGTCAAACTGGTGCACCTTTCTGATGAAATACAGGAAACTTGTCAAAGAGGAGATTTTCTCCACTCCACAACTCCCCCGGACTCCTTCTAACTCAAGCCCCACTTGTCCCCATCACCTCACATGTGGGTTAGTGTGGGTTAGAATTGGAGAGCAGATCTGCCTATAGTAGGCACGAGGCAAGCAGGGTATTTTTGGAATGAGGAACAAGCGGCATTATATTGAGGGGGGACATGGGGAGGCTAGAGATGCTGCCGTGGGGCATTGGGCTATAGTGTATGTAGCCTGTGACAGGGTGTACCAGGGCCTTTGAGGCCCCCTGCTGTAGGCCTCAGGTTCCTACCACTCGCGGCTCACCCCATCCCAGAAAGGAGCAGTGGAAGAGAGTCCTCCAAGTAGCCTAGAGAGGCTGCGAGGGATGCAGCCAATCAGAGGGACTGTGCTGGCTATTGGAACTCAACCAGGACAAGACCCTCAGGTAAGAGTGAAGAATGTGCTGGTGCCATGGGAAAGTGGCCCAGGGAAAGGTAGCAGCGACGCAGTTTAGTTAACGGGACTCTGTGGATGGCTGTTATCTATAGGGTCCTTGGGCTGGAACCTGGAGTAGTGGGCAGGCCCATGTCCCCGCCATTAGCCACTGGGGAAGTGGCCTGGACTTTGATGCACCACCCCCTGGAAGGGGAACTGAACTGTTTAGTGGCCTAGATGGCTTTGTGCTTTTTTGGGAATGCTTCATCATTGAAGCTTTAATTTTATAGAAACCAAAATTCAGAAATGAAAAGTTAATAGGCATCTCTTTGTTTCGGATTAGTCATGAGTTTTTCAGAGTGAGTCTGTTCAGTGGTGCAAAGATGCCTTATTTTACAAGAGCATTTTACTTCCTTTCTTCAGTTTCTTGATATACAGTGTGTAAGTTCTGACAATGCAGTAGTGTTCAGTTCAGAATAATTGGGTTTGGGGGTTGGTATTTGTCTGGTGATATATTTCTGTGTGCATTGGGTCTTTATTTCTTAATCACACACAAAAAATGGAATAGTTCTACTACCGTAAATGCCACTATGTATTGTACTTTCAAGTTAGCTGCTAATAAAAAAAAGCAGCACATTTGACATTTGTGTTGTCTTAGTTCTCAGGAGCCTTGAAAAGATGTAAAATATACTATAGATACCTGTTGCTCTAATTGTGCAATTTTGTCCCTGTGCTAATAATTTGAATCTAAGAAATATGATAATACAATAAAAATTTGTTCAGACATATGATTAATTGCAAAATTGTTTTAAGTATGTTAAATTGAACAGCTTTTTCTCTCCATGGACTGAAATACCACTAACTGTCTCATCCTAACCTACTTACAGAGTTAGAGGCAAAAAATGTACAAAGAAAATAAAATGACTCTCATGTTAGGTCAAATCAGGTACTTTGTGCTGGGGTTCTGTTTGGACCAAGGATGTGATAAAATCCTCCTCTGGCCATAGGTACTATCTGCAGTCTTTGGACTACAGTTTTGTCTTCAGCCCTAGCCCATTCCCCCTCCATGAGCAAGTGAGTAATTTGGCTACTGAATCTATGTAATCACAAATCCACTGTCCCTGTCGCTTTCCAGGCCACTCCCCAAATCCCTTGCATGCACACACATGCTGGAGCATTGCTACCAAGTGCGTAAGAAGGGGAAGATTTTCCTCTTTGGGTTCTCAATGGCTGGGCATGCTGTGCAGCTGAACTATGTTGATTCTGATTTGAAGATGTTTTGAGGCTTTCCACATTTGGCTCAATGAAAGAGATTAATGAACTCTTCTTGTATTTATTTTGCCTTTAAAAATTGTAGTACTTTCATTGGATTCTGTTTCTCTACTTTTCCCCCAATTGTTTTTGCTCTACAATTCTCTGCTATGAATGTTAGTGGCAGAGAGATGACAGCACTGTCTTCCCCCATACAATAACATTTAACATAGTTGTTGACACTCTACAGAAACAGTTCTGTCCATCTGTTGTATACTGAAGGGCAAGGAGGTCTCTTCCCACTTCACTCTTTACTACAGACATTTGCATAGAAAAGGATATTTTGTTTCTTAGGAATTCAGTAACTTTGCTGTAGGAGACATAAAAATGCCATTAATCATTTAAGAAGTAATGCTATATATTCCAAATAACCTTTATATTCCCTCTTCCATCTTACTCCTTTGTATTTTCTCCATGATCTTTCTTTTTCCTAATTTTTTTGGGGGGATTCCTGAGTGCGATATCAGATGTTCTGAGGCCCATCTTCCTAGACTGTGCCCTCAAACTTTACACTTGCATTTTTGCTCCTTGTGATGGGGTGTTCTGATGGGGTGTTCACCCCCACACAAGCCTAGAAGGAGTTAATGAGGCTGAGAAGGAGCCAATTTACAGGATAGGCACAGTTGAACAAAATTAGGTGGCCTGAGTAATCCCTGAATGGCGATGGATCCCCGCTAAGCAGGAATAGGTGGGGCTAATATAATGCCAGGATTCAAGCTGGCAGCAGAAAAGGCTGCAGTGGGAAGCCTGCTTTACTGTCTGGGTATTAGAGAAGGAAATGAGGAAACCCAAGGGGGAGACTAGAAACCCTGGAGATACAGGCCCTAAAGGAAGGCTTTACCTAGAAGGGTGGTGGAGCAAAAGCCTGAGAGAGGCAGAGTAGAAAGAGGCTCCAGGAAACAGCAGTAAGGTGGGATGCTGGAGACCTCGGCCACTGATTAGAGGGTCTTTGAACTGGAACCTGGAGTAGAGGGTGGGCCTGGGTTCCCCTACCAGCTGCTGGGGAAGTGGCATAGTCAGGACAGTGGATTTGAAGAATGCCTGGGGCAGTTCATCCTTTGGGAGTTTGATACCCTGGAAGGGGAAAAACACATAGTCACGAGGCTGGAGGTCCAAGCGACCAAGAGGGAGTAGCCATGCCACGAAGACAGAACACCTCCAGGTGCAGAGAAAGAGGCTGCGGGGTGCTTGAATGAGTGACAGAAGGGAGCATTGGACCCAGAAGGAGCTAATTCAAAGAGCAGCCAGGAGGAGTGCTCCATAGCACTGAGTGTACCTGTGACACTCCTGCAAAATGAATTGTGGCAGGAAATCTGAGTACTTGGTCTTCCAACTCCCTGATTTGCATTGTTAAAATAAATCTGCCTTTGAAAATGTGCCCTCAAAGTATGAACTTCATATAAACAGTATGTAATTTAGAAAAGATATATTTCAATTAATTATTTTGGTTTATGTATCTTTGTCCATTTTGATTGTTCATTAATGTAAACGTGTGTGCATGTGTGTGTCTACAAATTTCATAGAGAGACAGGCTGACTAACTGACCATAAGCCACATTTCCAGCCTCTAATTTTGTGCCCCCAGTTTTTCCAGCATAATTTAGGTAACTTAAATCTCTAAATACCCTGTGGTGTCTGAAAATAGGTATTTAAAAATCTAATGTATAAGTAATGGTGGGCACAAACCACTCCTGGTACAATTTTGAGCCCACACCTTGTAGGCACAAAAATGAAAGTCAGAGGCTCTTCCTGATACTTTTGCTATAGTCAGTGATTATAATAAAAAAACCAAAACCTATATGACACCATCAGGCAACAGTAACAGTATCAGCTCCAGAGTGGCTAGGCAAGTATCATGTTCAAGTTTAATACACTTGCCATTCAAATAGTTTACATATTGCACCTAAGTCAGAACATGATACTCCAAAGATTCTGCTAAGCAGTTTATATCCTCAGCATTGCATAATATTTTTTAATATTGGTCCATATTATGTCTGTCAATGCTTACTTGAGATAAGGGAACTGCCAGTCCTTTAGAGAATAGGGGTCAGTGTTTATTTTGGAGGTATGACAATTCAGCAGATCCACCTGTAGGCATGTATAAGTCAGCTGAAGATGATTACGGCACAAAAAAGGAGAAAACCTATCCTTTAAAGGATGAGTTTTGGTGTATTTTATATAAACTTAGCGGAGTTTTTTGAATATTTGTAAGATAGCATAAGTTTTATTTTTCCATGACTTCTTAGAGAAATGTAGTCAGAGGAATAATGTAGTGGCAAATTACAGTTATTTTCTAAAATTATAATTTACGCCATTTACATTCATCAACTAAAGTCTAAAAGCAGTTGCTTCAAAGAAGTAGTAAACATGTTTTGAATGATCAGCCAGCATGTAGAATGTCCAAAGGAGGCATTTAGGTCTCTTTACAGGGCCATGGTTTAGAGTTCTGAAAGAATGGCAGTGCAAAACATTAAGCTGTCAGTTTACTGGAGAAAAATTGTTGTTGTGTGATTAGATTTGGATTAACTGTTGGCAGCACTTGACAGAACCCAGCAACACAAAATGTGACTTCTGTCTGTTTAAACTGTCAGGGACTCAAAAAGGACTTGAGGATTTTCAAATCATAGCTTTCAGAGCCTCTTCTGTGAATCATTTAACCTTTCCAAGTAGCAGCCTAATTTTAGCTTCATTTGTAGGTATCTGCTTGTATGTCATCCACACAGAATTCTGTGTGCAGGAACTGCTTCCAGCGGAGGCCAACTTCACAGCTTGGGATCTCTGCCAGGCTGTGTTTCCATAACTCTGGAAAATGTGTGGAAAAATGAAAGACACAGTAGTACATTTTTAGATGTGTTTGTTCTGTTTGTGTAGCCAGGAGTACTTTGTTTATAAGAAAACCGTGGAAAGTCTTACCCTGTCACTCCACTCCGTGAGGAACCAGCTTTTAGCCCAGGGCCCCATGTCACAGTTTTCAATGTCATTTGGCCGTAGCTTCATTTTTCACTCCTCGTGCACAGGGTTGGTGCCATAGAAATACCCTCACTACCCTGTTTGGGGAAGTTAGCAGTTTCCACAGGCATGGCCCTGATACTAGAAAGCTACTCCCTCAGCCTGATCAGGTGGAACTTTAGGACAAGAGCTGGTTGATATTTTTCATCTGAAAAATAATTTAAAAAAAAGAGAAATGGCCTTTTTCCAAAATCAAAAACTTCACTGAATAGTACATCCAGTATTTCCAGTTTTTAATGAAAAATCAATCATTTTCTTCTCCTTTTTCCTTAATCCCATTCTGCCATGGAATGAAAGAGAATGAATGGTGTCTAGGGGTGTTTCTTCTTTTCCTTCCTCCTTTTGCTAGTCAATAACTTCCCAAAGTTGAAGATGTTATGAAAAATTACAGAGTAGCAAAAGAAGAAAAGAAAAAATGGAAAAGTGAAGGAAACAATGGACATCAATTTTTTTTGCAGTTGCAAAAAAGGCAAATGTGGAAAAAATGAACATTTCAAAAATTATCAAAAAATTTCAGAATGTTTTTTAAAAAGAAATAAAAAATATTCCTTTACAAACTCTGCAAAATGGAAACTAATTCAAAATTTCAACTTTGTTTCAACAAATTGTTTTGCCCCACTTTACCATTTCTCTTTGGGAGAGAGCAAAGTACCTCAATTGCCTTGGACGATTATATGGGCAGAGGTAGTCAACCAAGTAACTCAGGACTAGATTTGTAACAAACTGTTCATACTATCAGCAAATCAGAGTACTCCCAGTACAGTATACTGCTCCAAATTACATTTGGTAGAGTCTGGGACACAAGGTTCACCCTCCCCCCCTTTAGAACCTAGAGAAGGTATATTTATTTCAGACATTCCTCCTCTCTAATTTCAGGGAGTAAGTCTCAGTTCCATAACATGCTGAAAGCTTTCCTGTGATATTATATTTTTCTAGTGTTCTGCTGTTTAATCTGGATTCAGATTTCATAGCTGCTTCCCACTGACTGCCAGATATTTAAAAACAGCAAAATTCTGATCATAGGGATTACAAAGGAAAGTTTCCAACATTCTTCCTATAAAATGACTGAAACTCCTCAAAACCCTTACAGATGTGTGTACCTGCATTTGCATGCAGAATTTCTTGATCTGAGTACTCAAATGCACAATTCCTTTGCACAGAAACTTCAGCTTACACCTTCTGAAAATATGATGGTCCCATTCTCTCACTGATTGCAAGAGAGTTTGTCTATTTACAGTAGCTGAGGATCCTGCCCACACACCCTAATCTAAAAGCCATTTCCTCGGGCCAAGCACGATAATTCTGGTTTACATTCACTGCCCTCCCTCACAATGTGTCAGACTCCCAAAAGTTCTTCTTTTAGAACTGTAACATTTCTGCCGTAATTTCCCCAAGTAGGGCAGATTTCCCAATTCATTGTCCTGGACTAGCAGTGAATAAAAATAAAAAAAGAGAACATCAATATAGTGTGCTTAACTACCAGCTCTCCTGTCAGAGATACAATTTGAATTCATTATGATGATGATGTGCATAAGGATCAGCACGGCATTAAGATTTCATGCACTAGCTCAGTTTCATATCTTGAAGCAAGGAGAGAGCCCTAAAGAAAATTAACTAAAATTTTTCCCCAGAGGAAATAGGTTTGCAGAGCAGTCATATCTCTCTAATAGCTCAGTATTCCCAGTAACAGAATACACTATCAACTCCCTTTACATCACCACCTTTAATTGCCTTCCCTCACCTCAGGAATATGCTCACTGCCACAAAGATATTACCTTTCCTCTATGTCCAGAGTTAAATTTTCCTTTATTCTAGCTCAACAGAACCACAATTTTACCAGCAGCTTATCGAGTTATATGGAACGTGTAGAGTTGTGTTTTGTTAGCTATACCAGTAGTCCTGACATACACCTCACTGGCCCAGCTCTCTGAGAGAGCCCCTCCATTTTATAATAAGATCAGCTAGGCAGTATGTGTTGACAATACCTGGACTTAAGTGTGCCTGGTGCCAGGACTTCTCAGGTGAGCTTCCCCACCAGTAGAATTTACTCCCGTCAGAGGTCTGCTAGAGCAGGAGTCAGAGCATGATGGAAGGCACTTTCACTTGTCTTAGATTATATCTTATTTTGATTGTTTTTATTATGTACTCTTGGGTTTTATTCCAGACAAAAAAGGACAGTATTTACTAGAGCACCCCAATTTGGGTTATATTTTAATATTATTTGTTGGTTTCCAAATAGAAAAGGGTACTCAGCTGCTACAGCGAGGGAGGCTGCAAACATTAAAAAAAATTGTGTTTGGACATCACAAATCTCTTGAAACTACACACTCTATCATCATCTTCTGCTCAAGTATTCAGGTCCTGCACGCTGGTTCTGGAGAATATACCACTGATGTTTGTCAAAAGCATCAGTACCTCTGTTCCTACCATTGGCTAGTTCAACCAGCTTTTGTGCCCCAAACAGCTATGCCCCATCATGCAAAAGGTTAATTAAAGGGGTTGAACCCCTCAAAAAGCTTGTAATTCACACCACATATTGTAAGGGCATCTAACTGGCAAATGGAGCTCTGAGATGAACAGCTCTGGAGGAATCACTGCCAGTAAAGGTTCAATCCAGGCAATAGGAGGAAGATATTGACAGAGGTACAAAAAGTACCAATGAAAATGGAGGATTTAAACAAATGGGGAAAGGAAACCAAATAATGCTGAGGATAATTATAGTGTATCAGGGAAACATGAGAAAAGCAACTTGAGGCAATTGTCCTCAGCCATAAAAGACTGTAATATTTCTCATTTCAGCAATGGATGCCATATTCTGCTTTATAACTAGGCTTGGAAGAATTAGATTTTTATATACTGCAGATCAGCTTCCAACCCCTGAGCTATGACTCATTTTGATATTTGTAAGCTAAAGCCTCTTCCTGTAGGTGAGCTGTAGGGACCCTAGGGCTCAGTGTGTGCAGCATGACCATCCATGCAACATTGAACAAACAAAGCCTATATTTAGTGACAGTTAAGGTTGTGGATGAACCCATCCCATCCGCCTAAAACCAGAAAAGCAAGGAAATAAGAAGTCAAGGGAGAAAGCTTGTGAATTCTATCAATAAGATACTCCATATGGCTTTCACTTGTTGATATCTATTGGAAATGGAAGTAATACATGCTACAACTTAATCGGACTTTCACTGTAACTTCAAAATTTACATTTAAGAGGGTGAGAAGAAAAAGAGTGACACTTCTACTCCTGTTTTTCACCTATCTCATCATTAATAGTTCTATTGCATAATTACTACAATCTAAACCTGGTCAAAAAAAATCCACAAAATATTTCAAATGATTTTCACAGGAAAATTTATTTTTGGTGGAATAAATGCTAAATAAAATGAATATATTGTTTAACTTCAAACTGAATTTTTTGTTTCATTTTGAATTTTTAATCAATATTTGTGAAACTTATTTATTTCAACAAATCTGCATTTATTCACAAAAATTGTTTAAAAAATTTCTACCAACTCTAGACTTTAGACATACGAAGATCTATAGCTGATTTTTTTCCAGAGACTGAAATCTTTCCATTGGCATTTTCTTGGGGTATATGATGCAGCTTCCCCAGAGCAGTCTATTCTATACACAAACATGGATAATATCATTCACCAACAATAAGGGTCTTACTAGGTAGTGGGTTTCAGAGAAAGAGAGACACACATTTGTTGCTGTCTGTGTAACAGTAGCCACCAGATTAGTTGACAACCCCTAGTTTAGCCCCATGGAAAGTTTGTGCAAACTATTTCTTAGGTTTTGAAGGTCACACAGTGTTTTGGATTTTATTAGAAACACTTCATACACTCAACAGCTAACCCATATTCTCTCCTTGGCAGCATTACTGAACAAGATTTTTGCCATCTGTTTGATACAGCACTTTATGCAAATGACCTGTTTTTTATATTTCCCCTTGAGACCTATATCCTGAATTTGATCCTCATCATTGAATGATTCAGCTTGTTTGCTGGCTTTACAACATACTTCATAGAAAGCCTACTGGTAGGGACAACAAAGAGCCACTGGGGACACAAGGGCACAGATTTACAGTACTGCACCATTTAGTTAGCCAAAGATCACACTGTCATCTCAGGGTCACAGTCTCCACACATCAATTTGCCACACCTTCTTATGTGCAATATCCCTTTCTTTTTTGTAAGATCAAGGCAACATTTAACAAGGTGGGTGTATCTACCCCAACATGGTTTGGCAGAATCAGATCAATAAAAATGGTTATTCTCCTTAGAATTTGGTATTTGCTCTAGGCACTGTCTCTTCTTATTGGTGAGAGATTAGGAATTTGGAGAGGTTGCCTATATATGGAAACTGTGCTATATAATTCAGGTCATTTTAATAAATTTACCCTTTGTATATCTGAATCTCAAATGAGACAAGGACCTAAGGAATATTTGGCTATTTTGAAACTCTAGGGTAAATCTTGAAGAATATAAAACAGCTTTCTCCCCCTCCCACAACTCACCCCTTTTTCCACATAGAAAACATTTTCATCTAGCTCATCTAATATAACTTTCAAAATTAGGTGAACTATGGGAATTGGTTGCCCTGTGAATGTCTTTGCCTGGGGGTCTCTGTTCCTTTGAAGAATGATATTTAACTTTTGATATTTTCCTATGCAGCCTCTCTGCATATCTCCAACTGTGACATTTTAGAGGTCCACAAATCTGTGAGACTAACATTTTTACTCTTGAAGCAGTTCTGAACTCAAGGATATAGCAGCAGCTTTATTTCAACAATTTACAAACTCCTAAGTGTGCCTGGGACTGTAATGGAGGAGAGAGCACAGGAAGGCGTCTGTGAGAAAGAAATCCCTTGGGGTTAGCTGTTAATGGTATAAAGGAACTATAGGAAACAGTCTACATTTGGGAAACCAATTAAAGGATTATTCATAAAAATAAATATCCTGCTCCTTTTTCTGTAGATCTATTTAGCAAGAGGGTGACTGTGTAAGGAGGTGGTAGGATTTGGGAGAACTGCACAAGGTGTGCACATCACTTCTGTGATGTGAGAATCAGTTCTGTGGGCTCCATGTGTGACCACATCCAAGGGGGCCAGTGATCCACACAGAGGGGCCATACCTAAGGCCTTGGGAGCTACTCCTGCTGGATAAACACAAGCACAGCATAAGGTCTTATCAGACAATTTGAGACCTGGCAAGCTTGTACCAGTATCAGGCTGTTTACGGCATTGCTTTAGCTGCCTCTTTCTGATCACAAGCCTTATTCCCAACCACGTGCAGAGATCCTCCACACACAGCCAAGATACCTGGACTGGGCTCTAGGGACTGGACATGCCCCAAAGCATATGTAGCCTCAGCCTCTGTTCTAGGACTAGCATCTTACCTCCTGAATGCAAGAAACACTAGGCAGTTTGGACTCCCTGCTCCTGGTCTTGTCTACTGCCTTTTCAGAGGTCATTAATTCAAACTGCCTGATTGCAAACATCTGACTCCCTTGCTGACAATAAGAGATCTCAACACAGTTATGTATTTAGTAATAATCAGAAAGTTTAAATTTTATCATGGTTATTTTTAAGATAGGGCAAGGCCAATAAACAAAAATTCACAGAAGCCCACGATCTGTGCCTGACTTTTACTAAAAATAACTGAGACCAAATGGGAGCTATAACGTGGCTATAATAAGATTGCATAGCATGCAGTGGCCGTAAGTTTATAGATTTAGGCATTCTCAGGCCAGAAAAGGATCATTGTGCTTATCAGGTCTGACATCCAGTAAAATACTGGCTGTAGGACTTCCTGGAATTAGTTCCTATTTTATACAGGGCACATATTTTAGAAACATTTCCACTGGTGAAGAATCTACCGTAACCCTTAGTAAGCTGTTCCAATGGTTAATTATCTTCACTGTTAAAAATTTTCACCTTGTTTCTAGTCTAAATTGATAGAGCTTCAACTTCTAATCATTGAATCTTGTTTATACCTTTCTTTGCTACAGTGAGGAGCCCTCTATTATCACATTTCCGTTCCCCCTGTGGGTACTTATAGATTGTGATCAAATTACTCCTTAACCGTTTCTTTGATACACTAAATAGATTGAGCTCCTTGAGTTTGTGACTATAAGGAATGTTTTTTCCAATCCTTTAATCATTCTTAGGGCTCGTTTCTGAATCCTGTCCAAGTTCTTGAATTGGGGACACCAGAACTAGATGCAGTATTCCAGTAACAGTCACACCAATGCCAAATGCAGAGATAATATAACCTACTTACTCAGTATTCCCATTTATTCTTTCAAGTATCACATTAGTCTTTTTGGCCACTTTGTAGCACTGGGAGCTCATATGGATTAGCCACCATGACCCTCAACTCCTTTTCAGAGTCACCGCTTCCCAGGATAGTCTGCCATCCTGTAGTATGGCCTATGTTGTTTGTTCCTAGATGTATGACCATGTTTTTAAATCTGCTAATCCTGTGTCCCAGTTGGAAACAAAACTGCAGTGATAGAAATACTCAAAAAGGCCTTCACCTTAGTTATGGGCTGTTAGGGTTCCCTCCCCACTCTGAACTCTAGGGTACAGTTGTGGGGACCTGCATGAAAGACCCCCTAAGCTTATTTTTACCAGCTTAGGTTAAAAACTCCCCAAGGTACAATTTTTTTCTTTACCCTGGAAAAGGTAACTACTGCCACCACCAGGTGATTTAAACAAGAACCAGGGGAAAGGACCACTTGGAGTTCCCCTTCCCCCCAAAATATCTCCTCAAGCCCTTACATCCCTTTTCCTGGGGAGGCTTGAGAATAATCTTCTAACCAATTGGTTACAAAGTGATCAAAGACCCAAACCCCTGGGTCTTATAACAATGGGAAAACGAGTCAGGTTCTTAAGAGAAGGATTTTATTAAAAAAGAAAGGTAAAAATCATCTCTGTAAAATTAGGATGGTAAATAACTTTACAGGGTACTCACTTTTAAAACTTAGATGGTCCCCCCCCCCCCCCCCCGGGCAAAAGCTTAAAGTTACAGAAAAACAGGAATAACGCCTCCCTCTTAACACAGGGAAAATTCACAAGCAAAACAAAAGAAAGCCTTATTGAAATGCCTGACTAACTTACTTGGTTGAGGATGGGTTGGAGGATTTTTGCCCAGTCCCTCTTAGTCTGAAGAGAGAACAGAAAACAAAACAAAGAGCACAAACAAAACCTTTCCCTCTCCCAAGATTTGAAAGTATCTTCTTTCCTTATTGGTCCTTTTGGTTAGGTGCCAGCCAGGTTATTTGAGTTTATTAACCCCTTACAGGTAAGGAGGAATCTTAGGCTACCCTTAGCTGTATGTTTATGATATGGGCCTTTTGCATCTGAAAAAGGAGTCCTTGGCACGATGGACATTCTTGCTTTGTGCCATAATTTCTGCCCCAAACATTTAATTTAACCTTGGAAAGCAATCTGAGCCACATTAAAGGAATGCAAAAAAGAGGCAAACCAGAGAGGTCATGGGAGTGGAGAAACTGAGAGGGATGTGTGATTCCTTGCAGAAACACTTGACTACTTTGAATCAGCTACTCCTCCAGTGATCAGCACCTGGAGAGCATCCAAAAATTAATGAGGCTATTGTTCTAAAGGAGTTAGATATGAATAAAAATGAAGCATTGGTTTCTGTGAGGTCCTAGAATAATTCCCAAGGAAGACTCAGAAAACTGACAAATCCAGAATGGACAGCAACTCTTGGGTTATGTGCTGTTCCTGGAGTTTGCAGAGTGGGAGGGAGGAAGAAAGGGAATAATTTTAACCTTTTTCTTCCCTCTCTGCATGTGGCAAGGGGTGGGTCATGGTTGAAGGTGACTTATAGAATACTATAAATCAAATGCTAATGATTCATGTAAGATTTGCTCTACTGATGTTTGACCTTTTTATATTACCTGTACTTTTAGTGGCACCAGTGGCACTGTTGTACCATATTTTATATGCATCTCTTTATTCTATAGCCTGAGCTGCTGCTTTCTAGTTTTGAAAATATAAACTATGACAAAATAATGCTTTATACTGAAAATATATTTATGGTATTTATAGTAATCATTCTCTCTTTGGAGTGGAGAGAATACAATATTTTACGACTCTGCACTTTGTTATGGGCTTTAGCCATCCATATATTACCTTTTTCTATAGAAAGAACTCCTAAAATCCAGATATAACTGGGCTAATATCCATTCGATATTTCAATCCATGCTCTAGTCTATAAAATGCCAGTAGCAGGCAGTTGAATCATCTAGATTATTACATAACTCAACAACAATAATAACAAAATCCTATTGGTTGAATAAAACATTGAAATAATTGTATATTAAACATTCTAGAGGCCTGAATCCCTAGTGCTTCTGAATTTGAATGCTTTTATAATTTTTGTCATCTGGCACCTTTCTACTTAACACAATCTGTGTTTTTCTTTAGAAGTAGTAATTGTACAGGCTCTGTTATGTTTTCTGTGTTTCATTTCTTTTCAAATCTGGAATGAACTTTGCTTAACGTGAGTTAACCTGAAGTTTGCCGAAAAGTTAACACATCCATCAATAATCTTCATAAACACAGTGAAGTATTTGTGAGAACAAGATTTATTTTGGGGCTTTCTTTCCCCCTATTAATAACAATTTGGGGTGTATAGTGTGCCTTTCTCTTTATCTGTTAGCAGATAAATAAAACACAGCGTGTGAGCTGCTTTCTGCTTTAGTAATTACTCCTGAGGGCATTCTGTGCCCCAAAATTAAAAATTACGCTCACAGTATTTTAACATTCTGCACTTTTTATTTGTCAAATAAATGTGGGGGCTGCAGCATGGCTTCGGGGAGCACAGCACACTGGCTGCACAGAGGTGGGAGATCACTGTGAAGCTCCCCTTCACCCCCCGGGACATGGACTCAGCGATGAGGCTGCACCCAACCAGAACACAGTGCAAAGACCGGGCCTGCCCCAGAAACACCCCAGGGCACTGCTTCTCTATGCCAGGTGCACCAAGTGTGGTCAAAAGCTCAGCAAGGCAGGATCCAAATGTGGAGGGGCTTAGTGTGGGGAGATCCAGGTGTGGGTTGAGAGGGTTCTGTGCGGGGCAATCTGGGTGCAGGCGGCTCAGTGTGGGATCCGGGGATGGGAGATATCTGGATGTACAGGGGATTGTTGGGGGGTTCTGGGTGCAACGATAATGGGACTCTGCAAGGGGGGGTCCAGGTGAAGGTGCTTGGGGCTCAGTGGGCGGGGGGACTGGGTGTGGTGGGATAGAGCTCGGCGGGGGGGGTCAGTTTGAGGGACTCAGTGGCGGGGACCAAATGCTTGGGGAGTGGGGCTCAGTGGGATGGGGATCCAGGTGCAGCTGATTGGGGCTCAGTGGAATGGGGATCTGGGTGCAGGTGACTCGTCGGGGTAGTCCAGGTGCAAGGGGAGTGGGGTTCATCGGGGAGTAGGAGGTTCTGGCTCAGCAGGAGGGTTTGGGTATGAGGGGGTCTGGATGTACGAGGGTTGGGTGGATGTACGAGGGGATCTGGATGTACGAGCAGTTCTCTCTATAGGGACCCCTCCCCCTACAGCTAAGAAGTGATGGGTGCAGGAAGAGGGGGAGTTTGCAGAGCTTCCTGCAGCTGTGGGAGAAATCTGAGGGTGGGTCTGACCTGGCCCTGGATGCCATGCAGGGGAAGAGGAAGTCCTGTCCTCCCCAGCCCAGCTGGGACTAGCAGCTGAGCCTGGGTGCAGGGTAGGAGCCAGCAGACGGGTCTTCCCCAGTCCTGCCTCCTGCCCCATAGTGATTTACCTCTCTGCCAGCTTCCCTGGGCACCTGAAATATACTGCTGTGGGAGGGTCACATGACTGCTTTGTGGCTTCCCTGTCAGAAAGTCATTTTTCTGTGGGAAAGCAAAGAAATCTATGGGGAACATAAATATGCAGTGGCGCAGAATTCCCCCAGGAGTAAGTAGTGTATTGGATAAATTGACTTAATTCCATTTTAGCTGAAACGTTTAAAAACCCATTATGTAAAACGCCATGAAACTAGTGATCAGCTATAAAGAAGTACCTAATTTTTATATCTCCTGTTTTGAATGTAATGGAAAGTACTTTGCTGATGTGTATGCTTTCAAAAATCACACTGCTGAAGCTGTAGAAGTGCATAGGTGAGATCATTATAACGACTGGAAAGAGAATTCTGAATAGGCAAACACAGCAGTGGGCCATGCAAAGTGCAACTGCATGGAACAAAACCAAACACTTTAGTTGAAAGAGGGGAAAACAAATATCTTCATGTTTTGTGTGTAAAACTAATCACTTCATTAAGTATAAAGAAGGCTTTCCTTTAGGAAGTGCATTATGTTTATAACACAAAAGATGGCTCATATTCTGTTTTTTTGGGGATGCTTTAAACAAACAGTTCTTTGGCTGTATTATATAGAGTATTGTGTATGTAAATGTGTTGTGCAAAACAAGAGCCTCTTTGTTCTTATTTCAGTCACAGTGGAAAATATGCTAGTGATTAAAATGTGCAAGCTTGAAGGAAGAGAGAAAACATTATTTATGTATGTAATTTACAGAACATTTCTCAAATCTGTTTTGAACCACTTAACTTTATAAATGATTGTAACAACATGTTTAATTATGTACATTAGGCATTCTTTATGGTATTTTTGTTTACAAGTCGAGTGTGTAATATTTTTAACAAGATATACCTACAAATACTTGAAATTTTTCATTCATTTTCAGAGGAGGATTGCTTTTGTAATAATTTTCCTGTATAGTATAAAATGGGGGACTAGTATGGAAAAAATTGTAGCCCGCCTTTACTGGGTCACTGACTCTGAAAGCCACCTCCTGATTCAGTCTTTTAAGCGTTGCTCTGAAGCTCATTACAAATCACTTCTTGTGCCTATGCTCCATAACAACATTAAAAGTAATATGGAATCCCAAGAGCAGCATTAGAAAAATAAGAGTAGTATTCGGGTGTTATGTCCTGCCATAAAAAGACACACAAACCTTCATTCAATGCATGTATTTTTCTGACCATCTCATTGTTTGAATCTTTTGACTAAAAAATACGTAGTTTAAAAACAAACCAAAACATTTTTCAATTCACAATTCCCTCGAAAGAGAAACTGAAAATAAAAACTATAAGCAGTTTACTTAAAATCTTAGTGACCTTTTAAAGTGAGGTTTTCTGCAACAAATGCTGCCTTAAAATCCCAGTGCTGATGTATGGTCGATGACATCACATCCAATTATAATGGGCTTGTAAAATAAGGTCAAGTGAACTATAGAAAAAAAGGATTATTTTCTGCCTTTTGAGTGAAGAAGCAGGTTGCAGGTTTTTATTATAGCCAGCACATTTCTCCTAGGCAGTACACTTTTATAATTGTCTTACCTAACTTACAGTATTTTAAAAATCCTCCTCCTTGTGCATTTTACAGTGGTATGGTTGTAGAATACTTATGAGGCATTTTAGTTTCAGTATATTATTGAAATTATGCACTCTCTTAAAACTACAAGGTAAAATTATAATTGTTGCTTATTATCATAATCTACTTATTTATGACAGTGCTAGCCACTCTCCAAACATTCAAACAAAACAAAAACACTTTCCAAGGAGCTCACAATCTAACGATGGGCAGACAAAACAATAACAATCCAGTTGCTCTTCTCTAACAACACCTTGAATTAATAAGCTCAAAGAATATAAAAATAACTTTATTTTTACCATTTATATTTTGTGTTCACTTTTTACATTTCACTAAACTAGAACAATGAAATTAGATTGGATTCTCATAACATAGCAGTCCAATCTTGGAGTTGCAAAAAATGATTGTGAATGTTTGAATCTAAAGCAACTATTTCTGTTGATTTTTTAAAAAAATAATTAAAGTATATGTGTTAATACTATATATTTTTTAAATATAAAAAACTGTTGTTTTTTTAAAAGTTAAGTCCTGCGGTCCTCACTAATTATTTTGAAGTCCTTACTCAGGAAGATTTCCTGTTGCCTTCTACTTCTGTTTTCCTTGGCTTAAGTGGAACTTCTGCCTGATTCAGAAACTGATTCTTGACTTCAGAATTTCACCCAGTATTTGGGGCCTAAACTATCTAAGAGTGCTTTCAAATGAGCATTAATATTAGCATGGTGAGGGCCTATAAAACACATACAGCAAAGATGTTTTCTTTGTAGATTCTGGGATCCTACTTTCTACCATTAGCTTTTTTAAGGCGGTAGACACTTTTGCTCAATGAGAACTGCACTAGTGCTTTTACTTTGAGTAGTGTTCCTCTGGGTACTCCACTGTAGGTGTTCTTGTGTTCCTGCGCTGCTGATCGGAGAATTTTGGTAGCAGTGTCTGTTAGGCCTGCACATGCTCTGTCTCTCCTCATCCCCCACCGCAAGGCTAGCCTGCCTGTAATGGGATTCACTCACCACTGTGGCACCTCCTGCTGGCTGTCTTGGGAATTCAGGTGGTGCTTTTTTGCTGTCACTCCTGCTCTAGGACCCACATCTCTCCAAGGACTGCAGCATCCTCTTCAGCGACACAGCCCTCCGGCCATGCCACACACTGTGCTCCCTCCTTGCGGGGGACCTACAGTCCGCTGTTCAGCCACTTCCCTTAGTGGCTACTGCAGCGAATTGTCTGACCACTTCCTTGTGGCCCTAGCATCCTCTTTGCCCTTGCCTCAAGGCCTCAGCCTGCAAACCCCAGCAGTCAGCTAGAAGCTGTCTCTCACTCCCCTGGTCCCTGCTAGCACCCTGCTGCTCTGTCCAGGGTGCTGGCAGTTCTCTTAGCCCTCCAGAGACACAGTCCTTCCTTCCTGGGCTCCCAGCAGAGAACTGCCTTCCTCTGCCCTGCAGCTCCCTTTTTATATGGTCCTGCTTGGCCCTGATTGGGTGCTCCCTTCAGTCCTTCTCTTATTGGCTGCCTCCTGTGTAGCCTCCCTAGGGCTTTATAAACCCTTTAGAGCTCAGTGTGAGGCAGGCGCCCCATCACACTGCACTTCTCATTGAGGGCCCTTCCCCACACCAGGGCAATGTCCAGTTCTCCAGGCTTCAAGAAGTGCCTCTCATGCAATGAGGCTATCACCGTTGCTGACATATGCATGGTGCATTCATTGCCTCTGGGAAGGACACATCCCTCAAAAGTGTGCTCTCTGCCAGCAGTTTAGACCTTGGTCTCGCAATGACAGAGATATGAGGCAGATTATATTCCTGGAGATGGCTCTCAGACCTTTTCTGAATGAGTGCCAAGAGTCTTCAGACAGATGTGAGTCTTCCCCACAGCCCTCAACATCCAAGGGCTATGGAGTGAAGAAATCAGCTGCCGACCCCTCTCATAAGTCAAAAAAGAGAGCTAGTCGCGAACAGTCCCTGGCATGCTCGATGTCCTCTGTACCGTCGACACCAAGACAGACCAAGCTTGGTATGCATGGCTCAAGGAAGACTACAGCAGGAGGTACCATTTACACGCCCACAGATCCAATGAGAATGGGCACCGAGTCAATGGCACCTAAGGAGAAGGACAGGAGAAAACACTCTGAGATACCACCAATACCCAATCCCCCATCAGTACTGATGCCTCATCCAGTACCCTGAACGACTGGTGTGGACAACATCTCCATCCCGCCAGCACTGCCAGCAGTACTGAGTTGGTCGGCACCATTGGAATTCCGGCACTCAAAGGATCTCCTCTCCTCGTTACCGGGACCTCTGCATCGAGCCTCTGTCCAGCACAGAAATCTTGCCCTTGCCTTGCCACACTCCCCGCACTCTGCAGTGTGGACTCATATAGCGAACTGGAGGAGGGAATATCTCAGGACTCTTCCCAAGCTCCCTACGGTGCCCAATACCAGGAGGGCACCTGGGCATATCCTCAGATGGCCATACCATCATTGTCCTGGTATGGCCATCTGTGGGCACCACCACCCGGCTCCATATAACTGCCGCCCTGGCAGCTATACTAGGACCCCTAGGTTGCATACCTCCTCCATGCCTCTCGGGTTTTTAGTCTCACCTATGAGCTCCCAAGATGCACTTCATCGGCCATGGGATCCAGGACTTCGGAGCCCTCAAAAGAAACCTGGAGGTGTGAGAGGGTGATGTCAAGGAGGAGGTGACCCCAAAACTATATCCTCCTCCTCCTTCTCCCCAAAAAAGGCTGTCATGCCTCCCCCACCATCCCTGGCAGATGATTTTTGCCTGTTCCAGGATCTTTCAAAGAGAGTGGCTGACTCTCTCTCCAGATACCACTGAAGGAAGTCAAGGACACACTCCACAAGGTCCTGGACTTCCTCCACTCATGTTCCTCCTCAAAAGTTGCCCTCCCTATCAGTGAGGCTCTTCTTGACCCCGTGAGAGCCATCTGGCAGACCCCAGCATCAGTCGCACTGACTTACCTGTGAGTGGACAAAAAGTACTATGTCCAGTCGAGAGAGAGAGTTATTCTTCTCCCACCCTCCACCCAACTCCATTGTGGTGGACGCTGTCAATTCTCATGGCTGGTAACACCACACAAGGTCCACTCTCTATGATATGGACCTCTTTGGGAGGAAGGCGTACTCCTCAGCCATGCTTCAGTTTTGAATCGCCAACTACCAGGCCTTCATGGCAAAGTGTGATTTGGTGAACTACTTGAAACTGAACAGTTTTGTTGAGCAGCTGCCCAAGTTACATCATGACCAATTGAAGACCACCATTCAAGAGGAGCAGCTAGTTGCAAAGATGACACTACAGTCTGCCCTTGGTGCAGCCAATACTGCAACCAGATCCATCTCCATGGCGGTGGTGATACAGCATGCCTCTTGGTTCCATCTGTCGGATTTCCCGGAGGAGATGCAGGCAACCATGGAAGATCTTCCCTTTGAGGGCACTGAGCTCGTTACAAGAAAAGTGATGCCGCCCTTCACACTCTGAAGGTTTCTCAGGTCACTCTCCGTTTGCTGGGCATCTACATGCGAGGACAAAAAAGAAAATGTAGTCCACAGCCCCAGCATAAGCCACACACCTCCCAATACTCTGCTCAATGATACAACGACCCATAGAGAAAGAAAGCTAAATTTTTCAAGACATAAACCGTCTGGTCAGTAATCTTCCTCGTTCCAGCCATTCATGTCCAAACACCAATTTTGACCACTCCCCGCAACTGCTACAACCAACCATTGGTACCCACCTATTTGGCACCATTTAGCAGCATTATGCAGCACCTGGGAGCACATAATCTCAGACCAATGGGTCCTAGAAATCGTTTGCCATGGGTACTCTCTCCATTTTACCTCCCTGCCTGCTCCACAGCACCCTTCCCCGTCCTTCTTCAGGGACCCTTCTCATGAGAGTTTACTATAACAAGAGGTAGACTGTCTCCTCCAGTTAGGAGCCATAGAACCAGTACCTCAATATCTATGAGACAAAGGGTTCTACTCTTGGTATTTCCTAATACTCAACAGAAAGCGAGGCTGGAGACCCATATTAGACCTCGGAGCTCTTAACAAGTTTGTCAAAGCTCAGAAATTCATGGTCACTTTAGCAACGATCATTCCAGTGTTGGAACAGGGAGACTGGTTTTCAGCCCTCAACCTTCAGGATGCGTATTTTCACATCTCAATCATATCAACCCTCAGACGATTTCTCAGATTCACTCTGGGACAGGACTACTACCAGTACAGGGTGCTCCCCTTTGAGTTATCATCTGCCCTGAGAATATTTTACAAGGTTCTCTCAGTGGTGGCCGCCCACTTATGCTCCATAGGATCATGATCTACCCTGACCTGGAAACTTGCCTCCTCGGAGCTCGGTCTCTCCAGGAGGCTCACTGAGTCACCAAAGCCGTGATGTGCTTTTTTACAGAGCTGGGCCTGCAGATCAAACCCCAGAAATCAACCTTCACTCCAGTGTAGCACTTGGAGCTTATAGGCACAGACCTCGACACTCTACAGGCCAGAACCCTCTGACCTCAGCACAGATCTCTCTCTGACTACACTCACAGAGACTGTTCAAAATAGCCCACAAATTTTAGCCAGACACTGCCTACAACTCTGGGGCATATGGCAGCAAACATAGTGCTAATAGCACATGGCAGACTTCACATGTGGTGCCTTCAGATGTGGTTCAGCTCTTTTTACAGATCAAACAGGGACAGACTAGACAAACCTCTGTGACTACCCATCAGGGTCAAAATCACCCTAGACTGGTGGAAAGATCTAGCCAACATTTGCAAAGGGATCCCCTTCATGCAAACACCTCCTTCATTGCTTCTCACCATCGACACATCGTTCATAGGGTGGGACCCCCATCTAAATGACCTTATGACACAAGGAAAATGGTCACTCTCAGAGAGATCCCGCCACGTCAACCTCCTCGAGCTAAGGCCTGTCAGGGATGCCTGTGCCTACTTCCTTCTGCTGATCAAAGGGCCACACACAAAAGTCCTAACAGACACCGTTGCCTGTATGTTCTAAATAAATTGACAAGGGGAAGCCCGATCTCCTTCCCTCTGTGCGGAGGTGATGAGACTATGGAACTGGTGTATCTCCCAACAACATCACACTGTTGGCAGCCTACCTCCCAGGTACACAGAACACAGTGGCAGAGTCTCAGTCGCAAATGCCCACACAACCACAAATGGGAACTAAACCCAGTAGTACTTCACGATCTATTCGGGCAGTGGAGGACACCAACCACATATTTGTTCACCACTTACCTGAACAAGAAATGTTCCAGACCAGAAATAGGATAACACTCCCTAGGTGATGCTCTACTCCTCCCTTGGGATGGAGACCTCCTTTACACCTTTCCCTTCCTTCCCCCTGCTATCAAAGGTCCTCCTGGAAATAAAGAGAGGCAAAGTACAGGTCAGTCTGATCACTCCTATGTGATCGAGACAGACCTGATACCTTTACCTGTCACAGCTCACAATGCACCCACCGATCTCTCTCCCACAGAACAGAGGACATATATTACATCCCAACCCAGCAATTCTCCACCTCAAGGCCTGGCTCCTTCTTGGCTCAAACACCTAGAGAGCTCCTGTTCGACAGAAGTGCAAGAGGTATTATTACACAGCAGAAAATCCTCGGCACAATGTACCTACCTGCAAAAATGGTCCAGAATTTGGATTTGGTGTATGTCGGGGAGATTTGTTGGGACATCTATGACTCTTACACACAACTTAGACTGTGCACTGGCCCTAAAAAGATCATGACTGTTTATAAGCTCTTTTAGAGTCCACCTAGAGGCTATAACAGCCTTCTACCATCCAGTAGAGGGTACTCAGTTCTGTCACATCCAACTACCAGAAGGTTCCTTAAGGGTATAGTAAAACTCTTGCCACAAACTTGGCTACCCACTCCCACATGGGACTTAAACCTGGTAGTAAAAGGACTGGTCAGGCCTCCCTTCGAACCTATGGCCACCTGTTTGCTTACTTACTTCTCAATGAAAACAGCCTTCCTGATAGTGATTACTTTGGCCCGGAGAATAGGAGAAATAGTGTCTCTGAGGGCACATCTCCACTATATGGTATTCTTTCAGGACAAGGTTAAAGCTAAGACCACATCCAAAATTTGTTCCTAAAGTAACCTTCCCATTTCACATGAACCAGTTGATTCATATTCCAACCTTCTGTCCTAAACTTCACCGAGACAACAGAGAGGCTATATCACATACCCTAGATATTAGAAGGGCCATAACCTTCTACCTGGACAGAACAAAGGCCTTAAGGAAGTCCCCCACTTTTCCTCTCCGTTGGGGAAATATCCAAGGGCTCAGCAATATTGGCCCAAAGGCTTTTCAAGTGGGTCTCAAACTGTATCAGACAATGTCACCAAGTTAGCAATATCACCACTCTGAATACTAATTGTACACTCCACAAGGTCGATCTCCTCATCCATCACCTTCTTCAAGAATGTCCCAATCTCAGAGATCTGTAGAGGAGTGCAGTGACATGGGCATCAGTCCACACCTTCGCAAAACATTCTGTGATCACTGAGGACTCCACCTCTGATGTCATCTTCGGCTCCACAATACTGTCATCTGTAACTGACCCAACTGTGAAGTCCCAGCCCTGGAGAAGGAGTACTGCTTGGGAATCACCTTCAGTGGAACACTCTTAGGGACACTTCTCAAAGAAGAAAAAGTTACTCACCTTGTGCAGTAATGATGGTTCTTCAAGATGTGTCTCCGTATGGGTGCACCCTTCTACTTTGGAGTTCTTATCAATGACTCTGTAGTACAGAAGAAACTGAGGGGGGTTAGACCATGCATGCTGGCTAGCCTCATGGTAGGGTACGAGGAGAGACAGCGCATGTGCTGGCCTAACAGACACTGCTACCAAAATTCTCCGATCAGCAGTACTGTGGAGCACCCATATGGACACTCATCTCAAAGAACCATCGTTACTGCACAAGGTGAGTAACTTCTTTATCTGGTGACCTTTTCAGAGAGGAGGACAGTTTCTTGTAGTCATGGACCCCAGTTGAGCAAAGTACTTAAGGAGGTGCTGAGCTCAGTGGGTGAAATCCTTACCGCACTTCAGTCCCTTTATGCTGTGTAAAGGGCTGGAATGGCATGATAGGGGCACAGCACTGTGGAGATTCTAAGCAGTATTGTGGCCCCTAGAGCAGCCCAAGGAATCTGCTGTAAGTCATACAGGGCTGTCTAAGTTTTGCCGGAGGCTTTTCCAGCCTCTGAAACACCCCAAGATCAGGAGGGTGCAAAGATATCTTAAAATTAAAGCCACCTTACCCTGCCCCTACCCCATCTCCTGGGCTGCAAGTTTTGTGCTGCACCTCTTTTAGAGAGAGCACAGAATTTCACCCAGTAGGTTTTTAACACATATTTAGTTATGAATGTGTTTAAGTGATTTACTGAATCAGGGCCTCGAGGAGTCAGCAAGAGAGTTGTCCTGTACGGGATTTATTGTGGCTGCTTCTTGTTGCTGTTTTAATATTCCTGCTTCACCAAATCCTTTAGTACCAAGCTCAGCAGATTTGATTTGGGGGTTTATGGGTGAGCTGTTCAAATCTTGTTTGGTGATTTCTTTCTTTACAGGTGCCTGTATTCTATAGTAGGAACTTTGTGAGGATCCAGGTCATACTGTGTGCTCTGCAAATCTTATTTGTGTTTTTCTTGCTTTTGGGAGGGAGACAGATAGGGATTGAAATTTTCCCTCCCTACGCATGGTATATTTTGTGCTCTCTGTTGCAAATTTGTACAGTGTTAAAGGATCAGAATAAGCAAACAGTTTTGAAACAGTAGACTTTTCAATTTTTACCTGCAGTTGGACGAAGAACAATGTTGTTATTAGACCTGGTTGGAACTCTTTCAAAGAAATTTAATTTTATCAAAGCTGAAATGTTTCACAAAGACATATCAATTTCAACTAAGTTTTGGGAGGGTTAGGGAGTAGTTAGAATCTTAGGCCACTGGTATTAAATGTGGGAGAGACACAGGTTCAAGTCCAAGAGTGATCTGGGATGAAAAACTCTGCTCTCAATAAGGCAGAGTAGGGACTTGACTATGGGTCTCCCATATCCCAGGCCAGTGTCTTAGCAACTAGTCTACCCACCCACAGATCCACTCTTTCTTAATCAAAAAGCTCAAGTTTCAATTAGAAAATTGATATTTTTGCATCATTCCATTTTAGCAAAAACATGATAAAGGTTTTGGTTTTCTTTCAATGTGGAATGAAATCAAAATTTGAAATCTCAAAAGCTTTAATGAAACAGAATTGTCCTAGAACACCTCTAATTAATATTAGCTTTAATCGTTACTGAATTTGTGACTTGAGCATAGGAGGTATTAATCTGCACATGTGAATTAATAAGACTTTTGGGTTCCACCTGGACTATGGAACATAATAACTATGGAGGCTATCTTGATTCTATCACATCAGTTTTTATTACTACATGTCCAGACTTACAAGCCCATATTTTCAAAGCCTGGAGATATTTTTGGCTCCGGTATGGGCAGTTTTGCACTTGCAATCTTTTATATGTGCAAATGATGGCATTTACTAAGTACTTTGATTTATGGTGTCACTCAGTTACGATGAGGTCTACAGGACATCAGTTGCACCTGCAAATTACTGCAGGTACATTATTATTAATAATAACATTATTATTATTATACAGTTGCACACAGATGGTCAAATTTTGCTCCCATTTTCACCTGTGTAAATCTGAAGTCATTCCATTGGCTGATGGTGGGTCTCTTCTTTGTTGGAGAGCAGATTGTTATGTGGGTAATGAAAGAGATAGAAATTATTAAACTGAAAGTCAGCAATAGTATGTTTTTAGAGATGATGATGATGTCAAATGTAGTGTTCCATTAATATCTTGTGTATTCTTTGGAGTCTGCTGCGTGTTCTTCCTCACATTCTGAGTTTTCCTTCAGAATCCTTTTTAGTGAGGGATATGTGGATTTCTGAATCCATGAACTGTACAGTTTATATTTCTGCCTGAGGATACAAAGGGCATATTATAATTATTGTAATGTATACTACTTTGGTGAACCCGCTCTAGAATTTTGTTGTTCAGGGGATTTTCACTTGCATATGCTCCTCTGATGGCACCAAGTTTCTTGTTCCTGGTCATTGGCACTCCTTTCCCTTTAAATCATATGTCTGTCTCTCTCCTGCTCGTCACCTGGGCTCACCTCTGGAGCCCAGGACATTCACAATCTTTTCTTCTCCTTCTCTTTCTATTTTTGTGCCACCTGCTTACCAGCTGAATATCTGCAGCGCCTCCCCAGTTTACCCCATTAAAGTATCCTGACACTCTTGATGTTTGTCAGTGCATCCTTTTGCTTGAACTAGTCCTCCTTCACTTCCATATTATGGGGAGGGGGAAGGAGACTGGCTCTCTTCCTGCCTTTCTGCTGTGGACCCAATTGATCCATTATTCCCCTGTGCCAGCCAGCTGGCTGAGAAGCCAGCAAACAGCTGAGCAGAGCAGTAAGAACAGATCCGGCTCAATGTATCCTGTTAAGTGACTGGAACTTGCTGACCTATTTGCTGGATTTAGTGTGCTTCCCAGGGGTTGGCAGGTTTCCATTTTCAAATGCTGGTCACTTGGGGAGTATGTAATTAAGATGGCAAGGATAAATTTGCATCTCTTGGTAGTTTTGTTTCAGACTTGCTTCAGCCAACAAGATAGCAGTACATTGGTTTACAGCATGTAAGTTATTTAGTTATTGGAAGGGACAGAAATGTAATGATTTTTAAGATAAAGACTTAGATTCTCCAGACTGTTCTTTACCCATTGAGTTCTATTGTCCCCTATTTAACAGGGTTTTTTCCAAATATCCGCTGTGAACCACTTTCACTTCCTGGCCATTCAGTTCTTTACAAGCATCACTGTGCTTGCAGCAATATAGCCCAATAGGTATATCAGCTGGGCAGCAGCTGCACAATTACTAAATATGGAGAAAGTATATTAGCTTATTAATTTTGAGCTGATATTATAAATCACAGTTATCTTCCTCCAGTGTTAGACACACTAAATGCAAATCAGGTGGCTCTAAGAAATGGATACATTTAAAAAATTATAAATGTGTTGGGGAAAATGCTGCTATTTTAATTTCAAGTATTTAAATCTGGGCAATATATTATTTAATTCTGGTTTTTTTTCTTTTAAGTGCCTGGTATTATTGTTCTTCAAAACATATCATTGTGCAGCTACTAACTCAACACAAGGTAACAGACCTAGATGGACTCCATTTCTCTTTTGCCATCTTTCTGGGTTTCCATCATGCTATTCCAGAGGTGCAGACTACCTGGAATAAGAGTGTACAACTCTTTATTCCTCACCAGTTTTGCTATTGACATTTTAAAAAGCAAATAAAATTCTAACTTGTATGTTTAAAATACTGAAAGCAATTAAACTGGCCAACGTATTTCTAAAAATTAGAAGTCAGACTCATATTCTCTTTCTGGCAACAGTTGTATGTTGGATTTTGTACCCAAGAAAAGCTGTAGTAGTTTGTGTAACATCAGTGGAGTGTGGATCCAGAAACATTTTTAAAAACATTTTTAGTCCTCAGATACATCTCTGGATAATAGTTTTCTTTTTTGTTTTTAATGTGTGTGTTTGGGATAAGAGAAAGGGTTACATGCTGAGTGAATTGTATAAAGCTAATTAAGATTATATCTAATAGATAACAATTGACAGCATTTATTATCAGATCTGCTAAAAATATTTGCAATCCTGTCATCTGTATCACCAAGATAAGAAGTGACATTCTGCTGTATGTCTTTTCACAGGATCTGTTGTTCAGCGTGTGTGCTCTCAATATCATCTCCACAATTGTCTGTGCTTTGGCAACTGCAATGTGCTGCATGCAGATGGTTTCTTCTGATGTTTTGCAAATGGTGAGTGCATTTTAATGATAGTTATATTCTCTCTGTCAATATGTCTGTATGTTATATGGAGATATATTTACATGTATGTATTTGTAATTTATACATGAGGGCTGTAAACTCAATGATGGTTGATGTGGTATAAAAGTCTTGTCTGGAAGATATATGAAATAAATTTGTTAGTCTCTAAGGTGCTACAAGTTTTTCTTTCTTATTTCGTTTTGTCTGGAAGAGAGATTTTGAAACTACTAAGACGACCATTAACTTGACAAGTAACAAGGTTCAGTTTTCAGCTATCACACTGTCTGTATAAGTAAGTTCTGGCAAATCTAGACAGCTATCCATTAGTGTCTCAGCTGTAGTAGAGGGCATACACACAAAGCAGCAACAGCTGTATGTGCAGTCATGCACTTTGGTATGCTGCACAGAGTTAGGAGGAAGGACTGGCACAACTGGTTACACAGGCATAGTTTAAAAGTCCTGTTTAAGCTGGAAAAAGTAATGAGCTTGAACTGTAGAAGTGACAAAGAATCCTGTGGCACCTTATAGACTAACAGACGTATTGGAGCATAAGCTTTCGTGGGTGAATACCCACTTCTGCTTGCATCCGACAAAGTGGGTATTCACCCACAAAAGCTTATGCTCCAATACGTCTGTTAGTCTATAAGGTGCCACAGGACTCTTTGTCGTTTCTACAGATCCAGACTAACACGGCTACCCCTGTGATACTTGAGCTTGAACTGGTTACAGAAAGACAACCATGTGCCAGTCCAGGCCACTGGCTGGTGCAAAATACCATTAGCTGACATTTTTACTGCATTTTAATCATGTGATATATGGATACAAAACAGTCAAATGTGCCAGCGACTGGTTACAAACTTGGTCAAAAAATTTTGTGTGTATGGAGCCATAGGTAGAATGGGGTGGTGGTGGTAGGATATATTTATTAGTAGGTGCAATGCAGTCATGGCTCCAAACGAGCGTGATAAATGCAGTTTCTCATTGGTGCATAACATAAATTGTGCATATATGTGTGTGTGTGTTTATAAATAGACATGCAGTGCTTGTTCCATAATCTTTCTTTCATGTCATAAACAGCATTGAAAAAGAGTTCTCTCATTTCAGCTCATGAGACAGTGTGTGTAAAATATTAATCAAAAGATTTTTATCATATGGTGTATTTTGTACAGAACCATAAGTCTGTTTTTTTCCTTTTCTGTAAATGATCTCAGCTGCAAGATGCCTGATAACTAAAGGTCCTGATCACAAAGGAGTTTTCTCACCTTTCAATAATGAAAGGGAGAATAACTTGATGCTCAGACCTGATAAGATCAGTCTGTCTAGCGTAACAATAATGTCATGCACCCAGGAGTGTAGTGATGAATATTCAGAGAAATTTAACTCATGATTGTTTTATGTCATTTAGCAGCACATTTCTCTGGAACAAACAGAGATGACAATGGAATATTGGAATATTAAAGTCCTTCGTTGCTCTTCTTTTCCTGATGGCCATGATTAGCCTGAGATTATTCGTTTCCCTACTCTCTGAACCACAGTCAATACTTTTTCTTTCTGATCCCCTTTTCTGAAAAGCATGGAGAAAAAAGATAGGAACTTGAATAGGAAATAAAATGAGTTAGCCTTGAAAATGTGTATATTTTTCTCCCCCTTTTCCCACTTACCTTTTCTCTTGTTCTTTGTTCTCTCTCTGATTCTCCATTTTGAGTCTCTTTCCTCACCTTCAGTTCTGCACCTTGTTTCTGTTTTGTCTCTTCCCTTATATTTAGCTTCCAATTCTACATGTTTTCTAGCTGTCCCATATTTCTTTCTTCTCATGGCCTTAGATATCCTTCTTCTATTTTTCTTGCTTTCAGAGACAAGAGGTCCTGAAGAGCCTATCTTTCCTCTCCTCAAGGTATCCATATTTTTTCCTATTTACCCCCAATATTTTCCCCTCTCTTCCTTTCCTTCAGCTTTCTGGGGCCAGATCCTCAGCTAATGTAAACCAGCCTAGCTACACTGAAGTCACACTTTCTTACATTAGCTGAACATGTGGCCCAGAGGTTTTCTTTGCTTTTCACTGTCCTAACCCCAATGGTCCTGTTCACACAAAAACTTTTAACCAAGTTTGTTTCTCCTCTTTCCTCCGTAGGCTCCCCAGTCTGATTCACTTCCTTGCTTACAAGTTCATGTTCCCTGTTTCTGCTTCTTATTCCTCCTCACTGAAGCACAACATATCCCTGTTGCCATCTTGTAACAGGAGGGTTTTACCGTGGCACTGTTAAGATAGTAACATGGGGAAATGCTTGCAGTTGTAGATTAAAGTGATTTAAATATTATAACATATTTCACTCAGTGCTCTGTTATTACTCAGTAGAATAGTTAGATCCTCCTCCTGTGCCAATAAAATATACTGCTTCATTACCATTCATAATCAGGCTGCAGGGAACAATCCTGCACTGATGTAAACTATACATAGTAAACTATATGGTCCAATCTGTCTCTTCTATTTATTATTTTCTATTCTGCATTAGTGTGTTCCTTGCCCCAAAAGTTAGCCAGATGGAAAGAACTTCTTATTTGTTATCAGAACTCCATAGTGGGCTTTGGATAACAGCTGTTGATAATGATGGTGGCTTTTTTAATCACATTATATAATTCTGTTGTAGTATTCAGTTTTCCCTGTGGATGATGCAATTCCCTTATGCTATAGGTGTTCTATTGCTTAGCAACACAGAGCAACACAGAGCTTAACAAATCTGCAGCTATGCTTCATGAATCTTCTTCTTTCTTTATGGCTTGTGCATACTATAGTTATCCAGATTCACATGTTGAAACTCAACATATTTTATTGCATATAGACATTTACATTATGTACATTTGATTCACTCATCTTGGATGAGTTGTCCAGAAGCGCTACATATTTGTACCAACCTTTAGGGTAAATTTGCCTGTGAATTTGAAGACCCTTAGTTGTTAAAAAAACAAACCTGTACTTTCAGGCCTTAAGGAAAATCTATTAATTCTAGTTTTCTGCTAACACCTCCCTCGTTGGAATCACAAGTCTAAAACCCATAGATTTTTGAATCACAATAAACAATTCTGCCATCTGTACCTAATGGTATAAAACTGAACTGGCAGCTCCACAGGAATTCATCAATATGAGTATAAATAAATGTGTTTCCAGTTGTCCTCACAGAGACTTTTTTTTTTTTACGGTCTAGACAAGAAAACTGATCACAAATAATCCTAAACTCAATTAACTACTTTGAGCATAAAGTTTAAGGTTTTTGTTTGTTCCCATATGTATAGCAAGAATAAGCATGTGAAGTCAAAGACCTTGACGAAATGCGTGGTGATTACACTTGCGTATATTATTCCTCGCTTGGAGTCTAACAGTACCACCTTCTTGATATTTTTTTTTTCTAATCCAGTATTGCTTAATGCAAGCTAGGCTCTCCTTCCTTTTTATGTATGCTCTTTTCAGATGTCACTTTTTTCATAGCCCTCATTTAATTTTACCTTTGCTTATGATAGTCTCATAATTGATTTTTGGTGATGTTCAAACACCACTGGTCTGTTCAGTGCTGTTACTTACTTGTAAGCAATGTTTAAACTGTATATTTTAAATTACATTTGAGCTCTGTTTTTAGAATTATCCCCCCAACCCTTTTAAAATAATCCTTTCTCCAAATTCAAATTTCTTAGGGAAAGATTTTGATACTCTTTGTAATCTAAAGTAGTACCTTGCTCTGCAGGAAGCTGCATATAAACCTTTAGGGCAGAGATCATCCTTCCATTACTTGTGGTAAAGAGGCTAACAGAGTGAGGCCCAGTTCCGGATTGGGGCCTCTTGATGCTAGCAAAATTCAAATATTAAATAAATAATAATCAAGGAATAAATGTACCAGAACCTTGGCCTTTGATTAGGATTAACCCCTTTTTAAAAAAAATTCTAAAATTCTGCACATGGCCACCTTCAGCGTGACCTTGTCTGTTTGATGCTGTATCACTTTTTCAGTTTTCAGTGCTATGTGTTGGATTCCAAACAAAAAGGCTTTCAACTGTGTACTGAGTAGTAGCTTCACCACCACCACAAAAACAAAGGAGCTGCTTGAGAGCCCTCTGCTGTAAGTAAATTGTTCAAAAATTAGCATAGCTTTCAAAAGAGGCAGCATGATGAAACATGCATGGGAGATGCAACTGATGATGCATGTGAACTTGTTTGATGAACTTGTTTGATGCATTTAACTTTTTAGCCTCATGGAAAATATTGACTCCTAAATAGAGCTATGCGGGAAATGGTTTTCCCATCCCACCAAAAAATCTGAGGTTCCAAAAAGTGTCCCATTCTATTTTGGGGTGAAATTTCCCCGAAAAATGAGACACACACCCTAGAATAGCCAATTGCCCAGTGGGACATGGGAGGTGGGAGACCCAAGCTCAAGTCCCTGTCCTGGCTATACAGCCCTAACCACCAGGATACAATGTCACTCTCTCTGGCTCAGTGAATGCTTACTAAGGTGGACAGCTCTGCTAGAAGAGATTGAGAGAGACCCACTCTTGAGAGCCGCTAGTTTGGTGGTTAGGGCACTCGTGGGGTGTGGCAGATGCTCAAGTCCCTGCTGTTAATTAGGGACTTGAACCTGGATCCCACATCCATGGTGACTGCCCTCACCGCTGGAATATTGGCTATTCTCGGGTGTGTGTCTCTCTCATTTTAACCAGAAATTCCATCCTGGACCTGAGAAATCTTTCTAGAGAAAGTTTAGTCAAATCTAATATATTTCTGCAAACAGGTGTCCATAAACAGTTCTTGTTTAAACGAAACAGCATTTTCAGATTAAAGTTTTTCATCAGAAAATTCCCAATCACATCTACTTCTAAATAAAATTGTCTATTTAGCAGTAATTAGCCAAAATCTGCTGTCTGACTCATGATCATTAGGCAAGCAAAGACAGGCCCAGTATTTTTAACCCAAGAAATCCAGTATATTTCTGTTGTTTCACCTGATTTTCTGAACCTAATAAAACCTAAAAGTAAGTTTGCCTAATTATAGTATATTTTGTTGCTTGATTTATTATTTGACAGCTTAATTAAAATAAATGCACTAGAACAATATCTATCCCTTACATTTTCAAAGCCGTTTACAAGGATTTACCTCCACAGCTCCCGTTAAAGTCCGTAGACACGTGTAGTTAATATCCTGCACAGCACTCTTGGTAGTGTATGTACAGCATATGCTCTGTAATGCTTTATCTCTCAAATATACACATGGGGCAGGGGGTCTCACACTTCACAGTTTCTGTAGGCCAGGTTTGTTGCACATACCACACCAGTGGCTCCTTGCATTCCTTCATCATCCCTGCTAGCTCCCATTCCTGTCTTATTCAGCAACTCTCTGCAACTCCCCCCGGCCAGATACTCTGAGAGTCTCCCACTCCAGAGTCCTCATTCTCCCACACCATGGCAGAGTGTCTGTGCGTGTCCCATTCCCCGATTTTCTTCTATGCCTCCATTCCCCCAGTCTGCCCACAGGACAGGGACTTTGTGTACCCTCTTGCCCTTTCCCCCCACACCAGGGTCCTCAATCTCCTGCCATTAAGGGTTCTGTATGCCTCCCATTCCTCATGTTCCCCATTCTACCCCCATTGCCAGGGGCTCTGTCTGCGCCCATTCCCCACTTTCCCACCTTCTCCCCATGGGAAGGGCTCTCTGTTCACGCCCATTCCTCCCAACCCAGGACTCCCCAATTTCCCCCAACGGGGATTGTTTGTGTTCCCCCTATCAGTTCCCTACCACCACCAGCCTTTCAGCTGCTCAAGCAGTTTCCTCTCTATGCCAGCCCTAACTTCGCCTTGCAGGTTAACAATAGGGGCACCCCAAGTCCCTTTGAATCATTCCCCTGTGATATCCAGCCCCAGAAACTGGCTACTCACAGAAATACCAGATCCTCTGCTCCGGAAGGAGGGTCCAAACATTCATGAAAACATCCTTGCGCCACAAAGGTTTTCCCCAGTGAATGGATCCAGAATGTATCTCTCTCCTGTCTTATACTGAAAACAGCCTTTTGTTTCCTTTTTTTTAACCTTCGTGTGGTTTTGATTGTTTGCAGTTGCCTTTGGTGGTTTCCCATTCAAAGTCTTGGTATTGCACAAGGCTAAACAATTGGACCTTCCATCACCAGCTAAACAAGGCAGGGTGACAACTCCCCATTATCTAAGTGTGCCATCTTGGAGTCACATCTTCACAGCAGGGCCACCCATGTTCCCTATCAGGCCAGGATTCTGTATCTCCCCATTTCTGCTCTCCGTATCCTCCCCACCAGACCAGGGGCTCTGTTCTCCTGATTGCATTCCCCTCCCCCATGCCAAGGGTTCTATGTATGTCTCCTTTCCCCCAATGTACCTTTCTTCCCCCTGGATTGGATGGGAGGAATGGACAGCTGGTTTCCTCGCTCTCCCACCACGGAACAGGCTTTGAGGAGGCAGGACATTAGGAGGGAGAAAGGAAGCCTGCTTTTCTCCCCTTCTGGATGAGCATCTTCCCCATGGCTCCCAGAGGGAGTGCAATTATTTCTACTGTGTGTGTTGGAGAGATAAGGCATTTAGGGGGGGTCAACATTTAAACTCTATTAGGAGGATGAGCAGGGTTATCGTTGTTCTGATAGCCGAAAATGGGTGCTATCAACAGATGACAACGACTTGGTTTGTTCCTCATTTCCCTGCTTGCAATGCTCTGGTTTTCCCCCCAAATCAATAGTCCATTCATTTCTAGAACATTCCCTTAAGTTTTGAAATTGATCAGATGTGACATTCCATCATTATTGCATTACAGGAATACAGACAAACAGATTAATACCATTGAGTTGTGTGTAAGGCCTCACAAGCTCAGCCAATTAGATGTAATAGGTTATGATTTTATGCTTATTTAAATGTAAATTTTATATTTAATCAAGAGTTTATTTCAGGCATTTCAGGATACAGTTTACAGGGTATTTATTCACTTGTTACTTGGCTAAATTCTAACACGCTTCTGAAAAATTACCTCTTAAAATGTTGCCATATATGTTGAATGAGTGTCTTCAAAGACTCACTAACGTATCTTTCTGTTGGGATAATATTAAAGAACAACCTTGATTAATCAAATCTCATGATGGACATTTGGTAATCTAGGGAATTTTCAATGTAATACATAGACATCAGAGGACATGACCCTATTGTATACTAGAGAACTCAAGATAAATGAGGTTTAAATATTCAAGATTGAATTATATACATTATTTGTTGTTGTCATGATTGTCACACTCCATGTTAATAAGTTAACATCATAGGAGTTTTTTAAAATCTCCCAAATCTCTCAGCCTCCTGCCTGGCAGGTGTTTCACTCAGAACTTGCACCCATCAGTCTCTTATCACTTATTAGCTATGATTTTGTAAAAATAATTGGTGCTTGTGTAACTAATAAAGGAATAATAGCACTATTAAGAGCCAGGATAGAACAAACAGACCTTTGGTGAGAGTGCCACACACAACTCCGCTAATGGTATTAATTTCTCACCCGCAGATCTGTTGGGAAGATTGGCTAGTATTTTTAGTACGTTTTAATTTTATATTCCCCTTTTCTTTACTTTTGTACTGACATAACAGTAACCTTGGGTTTGAGATTTTGTTGCCATTTACTAATTGCAAACTAAATTAAAAGAAAATGTGTTAACTTTCTGTGTAGCTGTGACACTCTGTTTCCCAGACCTGAAGAAAATCTCTGTGTAAGCTCGAAAGCTTGGATTTCTCACCAACAGTAGTTGGGCCAATAAAGATATAACCTTACCCACTTTTGTTTAATGATTGCCCCTATTTTCTGTTCTCTAGTATATTGATATAGAGTCTTTTAAAGGGACAAGGCCTTGCGGAGTGTCTCTCAACTGGTCCTTTTGGGGGGGGGGGGGGGAAATAGTGAGCCAATTTTAGGTGGCGGTTCTTGGATTGTGCTATTAAAATCCAATTCTGTTCAACAAGAGAAATGCTCACAGAAGGTGAGAGACAAGAATAGCAAAAGATAAGAAAATGCAGCTTTTGTTTCTGATGCTTGCAGTTCAGGAACAGGCGCAGCATATGGCGCAAGCAAATTAGCCGCTCTGGAACTCCAGTTTTTCTCTCTGGGCTTGGAAGAATATTTTTCTAGGTTGCTCCTGTTTCAGTGTAGTCAGTTTGGATATTGGCACATTCTCCCCTCTCTCCTCTTTCTATTCCTGGGGGACTTCTGTGCTAAAACATTAAAAATTCTGTGCACAATATTTTAAAATTTTGCATATTTTTATTTGGCAAAATAACACAATATAATTCAGTTTCAGTTATTTTGGTAATTTATTTCAAAATACCTGTCAGCAAATATGTTTGTAACAACACAGACAACAAAAAAGATTCAGGAAATAGATTCCTTACTAGGCATATGAATACAAAACTTTGAGTAATAATTCATTTAAACTACAATACAGAGACATATTTCCCACACCCTTCAGAAGCAGAGCAAAGGCTTGTGGGAGTCAGAGGTAATGGAGGAGCTGAGGGAGAGGGAAGTAATTGCTGGGAGGAAGCTCAGAAGTGAACCTGGAGGATTGTTGGGTGTGGGTGGAAGAAGTATGGAATAGGGTTTTTTATGGGAGGAGGGATTGTTAGGGAGTTGGGGAACCTCCCTCATGCAGACTCTGGCTGACCACTAGCCTCTCTCATTCCGTCAGGCATATCTGCCCCTGTCCCCATGTGTCTCTGCACCCCCCACAGTGGGTATTTTTACCCACAAAAGCTTATGCCCAAATAAATCTGTTAATCTTTAAGGTGCCACTGGACTCCTCGTTGTTTTTGTCTTAAAAACATTTGGGTCTGTTGTTAAAACACTTGTCACCTCACTAGAAATTGTAAAAAAAAACTCTGCTCAACAGTTCTTTGGGTTCAAGACAAACTCATTTTAAAGTATTCCTTAGACTCTGTGTGTCCTTTCAACAGCAATTTTACATAACATGGTTATAGGTTAAAATTACATTTTGCCACCACTTTCACCTCTGTGGCCAATTTAAGACTGTATCCTGGACTAGGGGTCATCACAGTAGCTAATGCTTTTCTATGTAAAAGCACCTCTTGCACAGAGATGCTAATCAAGTCAAATTATATGAAAATTCTGTAATTTGAAGAAATGTCCATTAATGACCATGCTGTCAGTACCAAAGATATTTTATTTGTATCTTAAGGCAGCTTTAAATTCACATCTTGATTAATGAATGGCTACTGCATTAATTCATGCCATTAACTTCTACAATTAAGCTTCCAGATTTAGGCAAAATAACATTGGAAATTGATTGTAACCATGCTAAAGCATTAATTGAATCCACTCCAGACTTTCTTCAACTCCTAGAACATTGATATATTATCACTCATAAAACCAATGCTATCCATCATTGTGTATTCACTCTTTATCACCATCACTATTATTAACAGTTCATCATGTTACTTATACGGTATCTGAAACAATCCCTTATTGTGTAAGGGAAATAAGTTAGTGATGACACACAAACTGTAGCATTTAATTACTGTTGTCATCAGCCATTATAATTCAGTGTGTGTCTTGTGAGGTTAACTGAACAAACTCTGTGCATTACCTAACTGAATATAACAAATTGCTTAACGAATTTTTATCATGCACTTGCATTCAACTTTTATGTAGTACAGTCATACCGCCCTAGGCTGTGATCTTGAATGTGCTGCTGCAGTCAATAGCATAGAGCACATTAACTTCAGTTGGTGCAAGATACAGTGCTTGGTTAGTGCATAAATAGGAGATCTGTAAGGAACAAGGTATTCTTCAGGAACCATTGTTATTAAAACGCTTTCCTTTGGGTTAGTAACTGAGCCAGTGACCCAGCATTATTATAGGAGTGCTTTGATCCTTATATTTTGCAACTCTAATATATGTATATACTGTATCATGTAAAGTATGTAATTAATTTTTAATATGTTGACAGAAATGGTGTGTGTCTTGTGAGTCAGTTATGGTTGTTGGAATTAAAACATGCATTTTCTTCTCTCCCTTGTTGGGAGACTTTATGAACAGTTAGGGTACAGAATATATAAATTATCTCCGTTCAAAATGTCATAGTTTTAACTGTTTTTTTAGTTGTAATATGCTTGTCTGTTTTATATGAGGGTTCTATTATTTAATATGAGCTTACCAGTAAACTAAGTGTGGGTGTGTGTGAGAGAGAGAGAGAGAGAGAGAGAGAGAAATATATAGGGCCACTTTCTGATCTCAATTACACCGGTGAAAAATCCAGATTAGTTCCCTCCATGGGCTTCTTTGGATTTACACCACTGTAAAGGAAAGCAGAATTTTCCTCCCTAAGGAGAAACTAGAACTGAAATTGGGTTGGAATAGACAATTTAAAGTGCCAGACAAAGAAAGTTTTCTATTCTGAGACCTTTCTACTAATTTGTATTTTCAATGGCATGAGTTTCCTATTAGTATCCAATGAAAATTTTATTAATTGGATGTATAAAGTTTTCTGTGGTGCAAGATTTCTAGGCATGTGCATAGAAAGCTGTAAGTGTTGGCTGTAAAAAGTGGGACAACTAGTGGCCTCTTCTGAAGAGATCTAACACCAAGAAGTCAGTCCACATAGAAATAAAGTTCATTGATAGTGTGGTGGGATGAAAGTCATATTCCTTTTGTCCACACCAAAACTGTCCTCTTGATTATTAGAAACTGTACAGTATGCCCGTAATGCTGTTAGACAGTTCAGTTCCTGGGCTTTTAACCCCACTGTCCTGGCCAAATTCTAATGTCAGGAACAGCATTATACTTACCTAAATTTCTACTCTCCTTTTATTGAATGAAGTGTTCTTTCTCACTGGACTGCTGTGTAGTGTTGCTGGAGGTTGTTAAACATTACTGTATTTTGCCTCATAGGTGGCAGTGCTGAGGCAGTGGGCAAAGTAATTCCTCTATACAATATATATAGGTTAATTATTTAGAGACTTTTGTAAAGTGCTTTGGCATCTGTTGGATGAATGATCACTGTTGTTTACTCTTAGAAACACAAGGAAAATGAGAGTTCTCTTTTGGGAAGAACAAAAACAGGTCAGAAAGAAATTAGAATTTTCTTTTTCTAGTCTTTTATTTTAAAGCCCAAAATAAACTCAATTTATATTTCACCATATAAAAAGAATAATTTTGCCACTGTAAAAAGACTATTCTATTTTAGTGTCATCTCTTCATTTAGCTAGTGCTGCTATTATGTCATTTAAGCACCTGCTGTGGGCCTATAGTGTATTTTTAGTGCTACATTACTAAGATTAAGAAAATCTTCCACTTTAATTGTATGTACTGCACAAACCCTCTCTAGTAGTATAAATCCACTAAAGCTGTCATGGCAGTTACTAACCTTTCCTAGAGGTTACAGTTTTCAGAAAGGTATCTAATTAAACATTTATGGAACAGCGTTGAACTTGTGACTTTGTGCATTGAGGCCTAATGCTAGTCAATTTCTTAAGCGTATATGATAAAGGAAAGGATAACTACTGTATGGGCTAGTATTTACAATGCTGAGTTTCCACACTATAACCATAAATTGTAAATACTAAGCCAATAGAGTTTTTAAATGTCAAAATTTTGCATTCTGATATAGGAAGAATGAGGTGTCTAAGCAAAGATGGCATTGTTACTTTGTGCATCAGAAGGCTATAGTATAGTGTTTTTTGTAGTTCTTTGGTCTGTTGTATTGGGTGAAAGCATCTTCAACGTGATAGTCTTGTAATTATGCAACTCTTTAAATATCTCTGAGTCCTACTCCACAATAACTATTACTATATCTCTAAAGCACCACAGGGAAGCAATGTTTCATTATAACTGAACCAGACGTGTTGTTTTGACTGATTAGCAGTTTTCCATTATTGTTATGGAAAGACAGTCATCTGTTCATTAAGGTGGCTTAATGTCACCAGTCAGGGTTGGTTACAAGATCAATTTCAAACCCTTCCCTCAATTAGGACAGAGTAAAATTGCCAGCTGAAAACTGAAGCCATTACCTTTACGATTAGAGTGTCCTCCATCAATGTCAGGTAATTCCATTAAATAGTTTTGAAGTCGAAGTTAGTTAAAAATTAGTTCCTTTGCAGATTTGAAAATAGTCTCAATTTTGGTTACTTCAAAATAGAAAGGTTTCTACATTTAAGCCCAGATCCTGCAAACACCTAATTCATGCATAACAATACTCACTTGAGCAGTCCCATTAACGTCAGTATAACTACTCACTTAAATAATTTACTTATACATGCATAAGTGTTTGCAGGAGCAAGACTTTAAATATTTGTAAATATAAACTGCACAGAAATACCTGTGCATATGTTGGGGGTGGTTTTTTTATTGGTTTTTGGTGTTTTTATTATGATTATCTCTTGTTCTCTTCTGTGGAGTTTCTTTAGCAGGGATTGAGACTTTCCCTTGTATACAGAATCTTGTACCTAAAGTATTATTTGACTCCTGCAATATGTCCTGGGAAGAAATGCTTATTTGTAATTTTTTTCTAAAACTTAACACAAATAAATATTAAATCTTATTCAGCATAACTAACATCTCATGTATCCCCATCACAGCTGCTGCCACAATTACCCTGGCTCAGTGGTTCTCAACCCGCAGGCTGCTTGCGGCCCAATTAGCACACAGCTGCGGCCCAGCTGTGTGCTAAAAAAAATTCAAAGTTTTCCACATCTCATTCCTGGCCCCAGCAGGAGCAGGGCTGGCCGAGGAGGAGATGTGTCACGGAGCCCTGCTGGAGCACTCCCAGCCAGCAGGGAAGGCGAACCCCTTGTGGCAGGGGAGGCGCTCAGCCAGCAGCTAGCAGCTTCCTCCCTCCCCGTGCTGCACAGATACATAGAGTTGCCAGTTGTCCGGTTTTCGACCGGAAAGCCTGGTCAAAAAGGCAACCCGACAGTGTCCATCAGAGCTACTGACTGGATGCCAAAAGTTTGGTTGCCGCAGGCAGGGGGATGCGCAGGGTCATCAACCGCACAAGCCATGGGCATAGTTTGGGGGACATTGCCACCCCCACAACATCCCTCTCCCGATTTTTGTGAGCGCCGAGGCTGCCCTGTAAGTCCTGTCTCGGGGCGCGGGGGGGGGGGGGGGGGGAAGAGAACTGGTGCAAGGTGGAAATTTGTCCCATGGGCAGCTTGCCAGCTAATGTCCCCCTTGGCTCAGTGGGTGGGATCACCCTGGCCCCTGACTGTCTGGGAGCAGGCGTGGAGGGACATGTGCCCAACTGGGCATCCACAGCAGGCAGTGTGGGGAGGAGCCGTCACACACACACACACACCTATGCAATCTCTGCTACAGGGCTGTAATGCCATCCTCAGTAGTGACCCTCTCTGGCCTGGACAGTGCTCCAGTGTTGAGCCCCACGTAGGGCTGAGTGCATGTTCCTGGTACCCCCTGCACTGAGCGGGGCCCAGAGCAGCCCCCTCCAGCCCAGCTGCATCACCTCCATAGTCACTACCACCAGAGAGAGGTCAGTGTCCACTCACCCACCCACAGAGACAGCAACTGGGAAGCCTCCAGCAGGGCTCTGCCCCCACCTCAGACGAGGTGAGAGGCACCCAGGGCACAGAGCTGCTGAGTGCCACACACCATTCACGCTGCCCCCTGCATTACCGAACAGCAGCTCAGACAAAGACACACTCCTGATGCTGCAGCTGTTTTGTGGGCCCAGCTCAGGCAAGGCTTAAAGTGGGCAGAGTCACAAGGGGTCACAGTCCTGGCAAAAAAGAATTAAAAATGGAGTTGGGTCACTGAGAGGTGCCCTTTAAGCACTGCCCTCCAAGTGCATGAACATTTATTTCATCTGGGATTATCATAGACACCCCACAACATACACACATGCTTTTTCCAGTCCACTTTAAGCACCGAGCTCAGGGATTCACAATTATCTTGCAGTGATCAACAGCCCAGGACACTGCCAACTATTGTACAGAAACCAGTTGATTCAAACCCCCGCCCCTCCCAAATATTATATATCATGGGCACTGGTACTGTCTGGCTCCCATAACTCTCACACACTGGCGCTCTCTCTCTCTCTCTCTCTTACACACACACACACACACACACACTTCCTGTCTGTTTCACACAACTTTCCTACATACACTCACTCATTCTCATACACATCTGTATAGTCCAGTGTGTTAACAGAAAAAACCCTTTCTTTCAATAAATAGATTGAGCTAGATTTTAAATGACTTTCAGTGATGTTAAATGTTGTACAGGTATTCTATATAGTGTGGATGCGGCCCACACAACACGTAGAGAGCTGTATATGATGGCCATAATGGTAAATAGGTTGAGAACCACTGTGGCCTGGCTGCACATGAGTAATTGATCAAAATCCTGCTTTTCAAAAATAAGTGTTTAAAATTAGAGTCCTAAATCCATATCCATAAACTAAATTCATTGGGAGGCATTGTGGTGTAATGGATAGAGTACTAGACTAGAAACCAGGAGACCTGGATTTTATTCTGGCTGCCAATGACTTGCTGTGTGACCTTGGGCAAGTTACTTACTAGTCTGCATCTCTTTTTTCCCTCCTACCTTTTGTAGGGTTGCCAACTTTCTACTCGCACAAAACCGAACACCCTTGCCCCACCCCTCCTCCAAGGCTCTGCCCCCGCTCACTCCATCCCCCCTCCCTCTGTCACTCTCTCCAGGCCCCAGCCCTCTCCGCTGTGCTCCCCTGGCCCCCCGCCCCCCAGCACTCACCAGTGGCGCAGCTGGGAGACAGGGGAGCAGAGCAGGCTGGGGCTGGGTTGCTCCACTTACCATGCAGTGAGTGCAGGCCCAACCCCTGCAGCAGTCTTCAGGGGAGTGGGGGCGGGGCTGGGGTGGAGCAGGGGCAGGAAGAGGCGGGGCTGGGGTGAAGCAGGGGAGGGGGCTTGGGGAAGGGGTGGAGTGGGGGCGGGAAGAGGCAGGGCTGGGGCAGAGCAGGGGTGGGGGCCATGGGAAAGAGGCAGAGCAGGGGCTGGAGCAGCACGGAGCTGTGCAGGGCACCCGAAAATGCGGTGCCCCAAATTTCCTGGTGCCCTATGCAGCTGCGTACTTCGCGTATGGGTAAGGATGGCCCTGGGTGTGGGAGGGGGTGAGGGTTCCAGCTGGAGGGTATAGACTGTGGGGTGGGGCCAGAAATGAAGTGTTCAGGGTGCAGGACGGGACTCCGGGCTGAGGCAGGGGGTTAGGGTGTGGGAGTGGGTACGGGCTCTGGGGTGGGGGTGCAGGTTCCAGGGTGAGGCCAGGAATGAGAGGTTCAGAGTTCAGGAGGGGGCTCTGGGCTGGGGCAGGGGGTTGGAGTGCAGGGGGCGTGAGGGCTCTGGCTCAGTGTACAGACTGGGTGGGGCTGGGGCTGAGGGGTTTGGGGTGTAGGAGGGTGCTCTGGGCTGGGGCTGAGGGGTTCAGATGGCAGGAGTGGGGTCAGAGCTGGGGTACGGGTTGGGGCACAGGGGGGAATGAGGCCTCTGACTGTGGGTGCGGGCTCTGGGCTGGGGATGAGGGATTTGGGGTGCAGGAGGGTGCTTCGGACTGGGACCAAGGGGTTCAGAGAGTGGAAGGGGGATCAGGGCTGGGGTTGAGGTGCGGGAGGGGGTGCAGGCTCCAGGCGGCGCTTACCTCAAGCAGCTCCCAGAAGCAGAGGCATGTCTCCCATCCGGCTCCTACACGGAGGCGTGGCCAGGCAGCTCTGCGCGCTGCCCCATCTGCAGCACCACCTCTGCAGCTCCCATTGTCTGTGGTTCCAGGCCAATGGGAGCGGCAGAGCCAGCGTTTGGGGTAGGGGCAGCGTGCAGAGCCCCCTGGCTGCCCCTACACATAGGAGCCGGAGTGGGGACATGCCTCTGCTTCCAGGAGCCATGCGGAGCCACAGCAGGCAAAGAGCCTGCCTTAACCCTGCTGCGCTGCCAACTGGACTTTTAACAGAGCCGCCAGGGTCCCTTTGCAACTGGGTGTTCCGGTCAAAAACCGGACACCTGCAACCCTAACTCTTTGCCTTGTCTGTTTAGATTGCAAGTTCTTTGGGCCAGGGTGTGTGACCGAATTTTCCAAGACCATATGTAGTCACCTAAGTGTGGGTTTTCAAGTGTGCATAAATGACTTAGGAGCTTTTGAAAATACCACCTTTGGGTATTTAAACATGGATTTAAGAGCATAACGTTAGAGTCCCAGTCTTGAAAATTTTGGTCTGTCTCTTACTATGTGTTTGGTGTATAGCACAATGGACCCTGATCCCACTTGTGACCTCTGTGCTACCATAATATAAATAGTAATAATCTTTATGCACCTTTTGACTTCAGAAAATGCTGAGCACTCAGCAGTTCCTATTGACCAGTGGGAGTGGTGCCTGTATATGGATTTAGGATTTGATGGTCCTATTTTAGGAAATTTGGGTCCAAATGTCAGATTGCACATTTTTGTGCCACATTATTGTGCAGCCCTAATTTTGTAAGTGAGGTCCTATAATTTTGGTTGGATTCAGCTTTTCTTCTGATATGGATGATCACTTTTCTTATTATTGGTTTGTCAGCATTCCACTCAAGAGGAAAGAATTAAGTATGATAATATGCTGCTGCTGACCAAAATGCAGAAACATCTGTTGTAGTTATGAATGCACTGCTCATGGCCAAAGTGAGCACAGAAATTCACTGTGATTAGCTATGGCATCATTAGCAGATGGCAGTTGGGGAATTAGATAAACTAACATTGTAAGTTCTCCCTTTCACCAGCAGGGCAGAAGATGTTAAGATTTTCTAAAAGTGTAAATGTGTTCAGAGTCCGTTTGCCGTGAACGATGAGAAATTTACACTGCCAATGTCCAAGCATTAGAAACCAGACAAGACTTTTCAAACTTACGACCTGCAGCAATAGGCATTATGTTGTCATTTTCCCGTGCAGAACGTGGCTCTTTGTGGAAATAATGGATACATTTTACTTTTAATTTTCAGTCCTCTAAGGACAATGTTAAGAGGATAACAATGAGGCTGCAAAACTAATTTTCCTTTAAAGTTTGTTTCTTATTGTCACTCCTAATCTCTTTATTCTTCCATCAGTTTCTTTCAAAAATTGGTCATTGCAGTGATGGCTTGGGGAAAGGAGATACTTACATTTGGCAGACTTGGAGTGGATTCAGAGAAAAATAGTTCTGCTTCAAATTACAACAATGACAATTTTTGGAGTAAAAGCTGACACAGGAGCAGAAGTTTAATATTCATTAATTCAGTAAATTACCAGAACAGAGGCTAAAGACTGTGAATGTTTTACTGTTAAAACAAACATTTCTCTGTTCCTCGGGTATTTTGATTTTTTTTGTTTTATCTTTTACATATTCTAGACATGGTAGCCAGGCATGTAAGAAACAAATATGCCTTTGTCTCACATCATCTGTAAACATTTCCATTATCCTATACCCTGCTAGTTTATTAGAATAGTTTATTAGGGAAAAAAAATGCTATCTCACTCCTCTTCCAAAATTCTGCATTAGTACACCATGCTGTTAGATGGTGTGAGCACAATTATGTGATAGGACAAGCCTATTTATCTGTGAACTCTGAGATCCATTATGAGGTTCCAAATACTTGACAAATATTCCTGTGCTTTGAGACATTCCCATCAAATATTCATAAGGGTACCTTTCATTCCGCACACACTCCAACTTCCACATCATTGTAGATTCTCTTTAAATGAGAGGGTGTGAGATACCACTGAATTAGCAAAATATACTGATTTTCTTTTACTGTTCGCTATCTGGAAAAGGGAGCTACTATAACCCAAATAAAGGACCAATGCTCTAAGGTATTTTCTTTATCTAGAACCTTTTCCCATTTCTTCCTTTAATTACATTTGCCATCCATTTCAAGTATAATAAGTTCACTATATAGTTCTGAAATTGATTTTGGATCTGCTAGAGTTCATTATCATTTCAATATCAGTAAGTCATTTCTAGAACCTGCCATTTCTTGGGAAGTTTGAAATATATCTTAACTATTTAATTAAATATTGGTATCTTAGTTATAGTAAAAGTTCCTTGTAATATCTCTGGGTCTATCATTTTTTCCTCTTTAATTAACTACCCTACTCTTTACAGATTCACTTTTTCCAATTTTTTAAAAAGTGGGATCAATGTTTCTTGGAGGGAAGTTTGGATTATATCTATTTTGTTGTTAGAGGGGAAGAGGGTGGGCTGTTTTTCACTTCTGCTTTGCCCCAAAGTTTTCAGGGAAACCACTAACTGGGAGGTCTTGAATGTTTTGAAAATAAAAATGTTGACCCAAATGTGATAGCAAATATTTCCAGCTCTGTGTTCTCCAATATTTATTGCTATACCCATCATACAGGCTATCAAGGCCCAGCGTTCTGGTGCCCAATAATACCCTGTAGAGTGGTGGAGATTCGCTGGTGCGGCACCTCCTGCTGGTGGTCCTGGGAATCATCTCAACTCCAGCTTCGGCGCACCCTCTGCTGGCTGTCTCGCTTCCCGCTGGCCCTGTGTCCCTCCCGGACCCCGGTGCCTCTTACCCTGGGGTTCTGCCCCAGCAGTACCCCCACACTCGGTCTCCCCTCCCAAGGGGAACCCCCAACCCTCTAAACCCACCTTACCTGAGTGGCTACTGCCAGTCATCATCTAGCCCCCGCTCACTGGGGCAGACTGCAGTCTGTAATGGCCACTCATCATTGGCAAGGGGTGTTTGGACCAGCTGCCTCTGCCTAACCCAGGCTGAACCTTTGCAACCCCAGTACTTATTTTAGGCCCCACACAAGTGTAAAATTTTCTATCACTATTACAAATAAGAGCAGTGACAAAAGCAGCCATGTCATGTTTCTCTCAAGGCCAATAAATTCAGAGTATGTGCCATTAACATTGACTTCAACTATAAGATTGTGTAAGATTTTAACCACGCTTGCTGAAATGGTACTGATCGCAGTTTGTCCATGTCTACAACTGTTCACCTTTTTCCGTTGCTGATACCTGCTCTCAGCATTGGTTCAAACCTCAAAAGGGTTACTCACGTTTCTGAAATGGTACTGAATGCAGCTCACCCCGTCTGCACTTGCCACTAAACTGCTGAGTACTGGTTCAGCTGCTGTCTGTCACAGTAACCAGGCAATCTGTGCTTGGGACCCCTGTTAGTCCCTCTCGAGTGAACCTCTCAGAGGCTTGGCTTCCTGCACCTCTCTCTGGGTGGAACCACGCAGTCCAAACATTTGTAGAAAGGATCTCCGGAGTGTAGCCCCTCTCATTACCAGCGGTGTTAACTGGGTTTGATGCCAGTGACCTCTTGTACTCCGGGAGCCTGTGATGTTGGCTGATTAAAGTGACTCAAACAAGGCTTCTTGAAAACAAAGTATTAATTATTCATTCACCCAAAAGCCTTATGCACTCAGAGTCATGAAAAGAGGCAGCTAACAGGAGAATTTTGGAGGGAATTTAGAGTGTGTGAGAGGCTTTCCTTCCAGGTCCAGCTCTATGTTTGATTCCAGATGGACAGCAATGGAACAGTGGTTGTGACACCCACCCACCCTGCCTGAAGCAAGAAGGGACTTCTTATGTACGAAGTACAAGTTGGTAGCTGTGCTGGAAGAAAAGATTATTGGATTGGAAGGGGAAGTAGAGATGCTATTGAGAAGCTGAGGCATACCTAGACAGCCAGGTTCAGGAAACATACGTACTTTAGGTTCATGGAAGAATGAAACTGGCCACCAAGGAATTGGAGAGAGAGGAACACTGAAACAAGAGGCTTTCTGCATAACTGGAGAGAGACTATGATAGGCAGGTTATGGCCAGCAGAGAGAAGAAGACCAGGAGGAATTCCAAATAAGTATTTATTATTTATAATTAAATATAATTATTTTAATTATATATTCTAATATTTATTTATATATTATTTGGAATAATTTTTATTTATAATTAAATATAATTAAAAATATATCAAATAGAAGAAGGGGGATAGTGATGAATTGTACAAAACTGATAAGAGAAGCAAAGGGACACACCTTTGCTGACCATAGAGATTTCCCTTAAGGACAATAAGAAGGCTTTTAAAATTGCATAAAAAACAAAAATAATCCTAACAATTGTTTTGGTCCATTTTCTGTTCTGTATTTGGAAAAAAGCCAGCTCATGTAGTCATTTCAGACTATGGTAATGACGACACGCTTTCCATTCCATTAATAACTCATGAGGATGTTAAACAGCAGCTACTACAGTTAGACATATTAAAATCAGCACTTCCAGATAACTTGTATCCAAGAGTTTTAAAAGAGCTAACTGAAGAGCTCACTGGACCATTAATGTTGGTCTTCAATAAGTCTTGGAAAACTGGGGAAGTTCCAGAAGACTGGAAGAAAGCTAAGGCTGTGCCAATGTTTGAAAAGGGTAGATGGGATGACCCGGATAATTTATAGGCCTGTCATGCTGACATCAATCCAGGGCAAGATAAATGAGCAGCTGATACGAACATGATTAATAAAGAATTAAAGGAAGGTAATAAAATTAATGACAATCAAAATGGGTTTATGGAAAATAGATCCGCTCAGACTGAGGCCTGGTCCACACTGGGGGGAGGGAGGGTTCATCTAAGATACGCAACTTCAGCTACGTGAATAACGTAGCTGAAGTCGAATATCTTAGATCGATTTTTAAAAGTACTTACCACAGTCCACACGGCAGCAGGCAGGCTCCCCCGTCGACTCCGCTTACTCCTCGCGCGGAGCTGGAGTTCCGGTGTCGACGGGGAGCGCTTCTGGGATCGATTTATCGCGTCATATGAGACGCGATAAATCAATCCCAGAACATCGATCGCTACCCGCCAAATCGGGCGGGTAGTGTGGATGTAGCCTAACTTGATATCTTCTTTTGATGAGATTACAAGTTTGATTGCTAAAGGAAATAAGGTTGATGTAATATGCTTAAACTTCCGTAAGGTGTTTGTAATTCAAGAAGGATGTTGATAAATTGTAGCGGGTTCATAGAAGAGCCATGAGAATGATTGAAGAATTGGAAATTATGCCTTATAGTGATAAACTCAAGGAGCTCAATCTATTTAGTTTAACAAAGAGACGGTTAAGGGGTGACTTGATCAGTCTATAAGTATCTAAATTAGAAACAAATATTTGAGTATGGGATATTCAGTCTAGCAGAAAAAGATACGAATAAGATCCATTGGCTGCAGGTTGAAGCTAGACAAATTCAGACTGGAAATAAGGAGTACGTTTTCAAGTCAGGGTAATTAACCATTGGAAAACTTACTAAGGGTTATGGTGGATTTTCAGTCACTGGCACTTTTTAAATCAATATTAGATTTTCTTTTAAAGATACTCTCTACTTCAAAGGGAATTATTTTGATGGAGTTCTGTGGTTCGTGTTATACAGGAGGTCAGACTAGATGATCACAATGGTCTCTTTTGGCCTTGGAATCTATGAATCTATGAATAAGAGCAAACATATAAAACAACAGGGCTAGACATATATTTCCCCTTACCTACACCTTACTCTTTTCTTGCAAGCTCCTCTCAGCCCAGTTAACCCCATGTCTGTCTGAGAGAGACAGATTGTCCTGCTTCAGTGTGCTCCCTGTGACACTGTCTCCCTGTGCATCTGTCAGAGACTTCACCTGGGTGACTACTGATACCCCACTCAACCCCCCACTTCCTGCCTAGGCTAGAATCTTTAAGGTTTTAGTATACCCTTTGTTTCTAGGTTCAACCTGGGAAGAGCTTTGCCAGCCTAGTGGGCATCCCATCAGGCCAGAGGTAGTACATAGCTAGGAGTATGTTCCTCTTGTTCTAGGCGCATCAGTAGAACACACTGACTGAAAGGAGTAGATTGACTGGTGGTAGCAGAATCTGGCGCATAGGAGGCTAATTACTTAGTAGACATCCTGGAAAGTATACCTTGACAGCTAATTAGTAAGCCTCTAATTGTTAATTTCCCACAAACAAAGGAGACCTGGCTCCCTGACCCTCCATTGTATTACATCATTGAGACTGTGACCTTTGAGACATCTTATACATAGAGTGTTTCATGGAACAATGTTACTTTAACCTTCTAAACACAAGGAGCCAAATTAATTGCTGATGTAATGTAAAATCAGAATTACATCTGAGATAAGTTTTTCCCAGTAAGTTGCAACCCCTGCCAAGATAAAAATGAAAGCCAGGTCTTCTAACCATAAACGTTTTTGTTTTCCTGTTATATGACTGCTTCTTTAATCTGTGTCAGTGGAAATTTTGTAAAAATCATAATAATGTAATGAGACAACAGTACAAACAGATGTATTCATTTGTTCCAGTATAAAGCAGAAGTGTGCCTTCAGCAGATTTTCTTAGCTCAGTTGTTTCAAAAGGTGAGCTAAAGACCAAATCATCTACCAATCTTACAATAATAATATGACAGCAGAGACTCAACAGAAGGTGAAAGAATGCCTCTATGTGTTTTGATTGGCGATTGGTGTGCTTCTTCCTGTGCAGAGCATATAAACCAGGGTCACAAAGGCCAGGTTTCATTTGATCTTCAGAACAGTCCCTGTAGTATCACACAGTCATTTAAACCTGCTAACAGGCTCATTAAACTATTGTTTTTCTATATCACTGAATGTGCTTTTTGATACTATTGCTGTGTTAGAGCATGATCAGCTTCAGGCCCTTGATTTGTACTTCTCAGTCATTGTTACTGTTTAGAGTTTGGTACAGTTGTATTTTTTGTTTTTAGTATGCAGTTAACTCACGCGATTAACTAAAAAAATGAATCGCGATTAATCACGGTTTTAAATGCACTGTTAAACAATAGAATACTATTTAAAATTTATTAAATATTTTGAATGTTTTTCTACATTTTCATATATATTGTATTCTGTGTTGTAATTGAAATCAAAGTAAATATTGTTTTTATTACAAATATTTGCACTGTAAAAATGATAAAAGAAATAGTATTTTTCAGTTACTCATACAAGTACTGTAGTGCAATCTCTTTGTCGTGAAAGTCCAACTTCCAAATGTAGATTTATTTTGTTACATAAGTACGCTCAAAAACAAAACAATGTAAAAATTCAGAGCCTACAGTTCCATTCATTCAGTCCTATTTCTTGTTCAGCCAATTGCTTAGACAAACAAGTTTTGTTTACATTTACAGGAGATAATGCTGCCCTTTTCAAAGTGAGAACAGGTATTTGCATGGCACTTTTGTAGCCGGCATTGCAAGGTATTTACGTGCCAGGTATGCTAACGTTCCTTTTCCCCTTCATGCTTCAGCCACCATTACAGAGGACATGCTTCCATGCTGATGATGCTCATTAAAAAAATAATGTGTTAAATTAAATTTGTGACTGAACTCCTTGGGGGAATATTGTGTGTCCCCTGCTCTGTTTTACCCGTATTCTGCCATATATCTTTAGCGCATCTGGCACGTAAATATCTTGCGACGCCAGCTACAACAGTCCCATGAGAACACCCGTTCTCATTTTCAGGTGACATTGTAAACAAGAAGCGGGCAGCATTATCTCCAGCAAATGTAAACAAACTTGTTTGTCTAAGGGCTGGTCTACACTGGGGGGGCGGGAGGGGATCGATCTAGGATACGCAACTTCAGCTACGAGAATAGCGTAGCTGAAGTCGACGTTTCCTAGATCAAAGTAATTTTACTTACATCGGGTCCACGTGGTGCAGGCTCGCTCCCCCGTCAACTTCGCTTCCGCCTCTCGCCGTGCTGGAATTCCGGAGTCGATGGGGAGCACTTCTGGGATCGATTTATCGCATCTAGATGAGACGCGATAAATCGATCCCCAATAGATCAATTACTACCCGCCAATTTGGCGGGTAGTATAGACGTACCCTGAGTGATTAGCTGAACAAGAAGTAAGGCTGAGTGCACTTGCAGTCTCTAAAGTTTTACATTGTTTTATTTTTGAATGTAGTTATTTTCTGTACATAATTCTACATTTGTAAGTTCAACTTTCATGATAAAGAGATTGCTCTACAGTACTTGTATTAGGTGAATTGAAAAATACTATTTCTTTTGGTTTTTTTACAGTGCAAATACTTGTAATCAAAAATAAATATAAAGTGAGAATTGTACACTTTGTAGTCTGTCTTGTAATTGAAATCAATATATTTGAAAATGTAGAAAACATCCAAAATATTTAAATCGTATTCTATTATTGTTTAACAGTGTGATTAATTGTGATTATTTTTTGTAATTGTGCGATTAATCGTGATTAATTTTGTTAATTGCTTGACAGCCCTAGTTTTTAGCTGTGGGAATGTGTGTGTGTAGGGGAGGGTCCTTTTTCTTTTCTTTTTATTCACAGGATTACAGTATTTTAAAACTGTATACCATATTAAAATATAGCAATTTCTATACCACACCAACTATAAAAATATAATATTGAGATCATTTATTTTATAAAAACAAATACAAATTAGGTTGAATTATCATGTAATGAAACATGGATTTGTGGGATACTTGTCCTTTTTTCTTTTTTCTAAATACATATTTAGCATGTAGCACCTGATTTTTAATGATGCATTCCATGCATTCCAAATTGGCAGTGAGAATGTGCAAATAGTTATTTTCATAGGTATAACCAAGTATTTATTATTTCTGAACATTTTATACCATTAATCATTTAATGCTTTAACAAAGAAAATTACTTTATAAGATAAACTCCTGTTTTTTGCCACACTTCAATCTGAAATGTCTGTGGTCTTCATCCTGGTGGTAGAATATTGTATTTTCCCCAAACTTTATGAAGATTTTTGGTGTCCTCTAAGAGCTTAATAAAATCTTATCTGTCTTCTACCAATTTCCTCATCCTCCTTTTGAGCGAGATTCTATCGCCCTCACTCATACCGAGTAATACGCTACTCCCTGAAGCAGACTAATTAATTGCAGTAATGCTACTTGTGGAATAAGGTATAACTCAATGAGAATAAGGATAGCAGAATCTGTCTTCTTATTATTTTTGTTATTTCTACCATTACCATCTGAAGAAACCTTACCTTATCTTTTTTCAGTTTCTGCCACAGAGGTCACATTCCACCAACCCGGACTGTATGACTCCCCATGGAACTATTCTGCATCAGACCCTGGACTTCGATGAGTTCATACCTCCAATACCACCACCACCCTACTACCCACCTGAATATACCTGCGTACCTGCGATGGAAGCACAGAGGTAATTCTTTGTCCCTGAACATTGTCATTCCTCCATAGCTTTGGGCCACAGATTGAACTACTTCAGGGGAAAATGAATTATACAATACAGACAGCCCCATAGTGTCCTTCCTTTATAATGGATGTCTTTTCCAAAAATATGAACTGTAGTTTCATGCATGGTTCACAAAATCTCCTAGAACACATTTTAAAACTAGGGCTGTCGATTAATCGCTGTTAACTCATGTGATTAACTCAAAAAAAGTAATCGTGATTAAAAAAATGAATTCCACTGTTAAACAATAGAATACCAATTGAAATGTATTAAATATTTGTGGCTGTTTTCTACATTTTCAAATACATTGATTTCTATTACAACACAAAATACAAAGTGTAGTGTTCACTTTATATTATTATTTTTATTACAAATATTTCCACTGTAAAAATGATAAAAGAAGTAGTATTTTTCAGTTCACCTCCTACAAGTACTGTAGTGCAAGCTCTTTATTGTGAAAATGTAACTTACAAATGTAGATTTTTTTTTGTTACGTAACTGCACTCAAAGCAAAACAATGTAAAACTTTAGAGCCTGCAAGTCCACTCAGTCCTACTTCTTGTTCAGCCAATTGCTAAGACAAACAAGTTTGTTTACATTTATGGGAGATGGTGTTGCCTGCTTCTTATTTAAAATGTCACCTGAAAGTGAGAACAGGCATTCACGTGGCACTTTCATAGTCAGCATTGCAAGGTATTTACATGCCAGATATGCTAATCATTCGTATGCCCCTTCATGCTTCGGCCATCATTCCAGAGGACATGCTTCCCTGCTATTGATGTTTGTTAAAAACATAATGCGTTAATTACATTTCTGACTTAACTCCTTGGGGGAGAATTGTATGTCTCCTGTTCTGTTTTACCGCATTTCATGTTGTAGCAGTCTCGGATGATGACCCAGCACATGTTCATTTTAAGAACACTTTCACAGCTGATTTGACAAAATGCAAAGAAGGTACCAATGTGAGATTTCTAAAAAGAGCTACAGCACTCGACCCCAGGTTTAAGAATCTGAAGTGCCGTCCAAAATCTGAGAGGGATGAGATATGGAGCATGCTTTCAGCAGTTTTCAAAGAGCAATGCTCCTATGCGAAACTACAGAACCCAAACCGAAAAAAGAAAATCAATCAGATGATGAAAATGAACATGCGTCAGTCCACTTTGCTTCGGATCATTATCGACCAGAACCCATCATCAGCATGGAGGCATGTCCTCTGGAATGGTGGTTGAAGCATGAAGGGACATATGAATCTTTAGCGCACCTGGCACGTAAATAACTTGCAACGCCGGCTACAACAGTGCCATGTGAACACCTGTTCTCACTTTCAGGTGACATTGTAAACAAGAAGCAGGCAGCGTTATCTCCTGCAAATGTAACCAAACTTGTTTGTCTGCGTGATTGGCTGAACAAGAAGGACTGAGTGGGCTTGTAGGCTCTAAAGTTTTACATTGTTTTATTTTTGAATGCAGTTATTTTCTGTACATAATTCTACATTTGTAAGTTCAACTTTCGTGATAGAGATTGCACTATAGTACTTGTATTAGGTGAATTGAAAAATACTATTTCTTTTGTTTTTTTACAGCGCAAATACTTGTAATCAAAAATAAATATAAAGTGAGTACTGTACACTTTGTATTCTGTGTTGTAATTGAAATCAATATATTTGAAAATGTAGAATACATCCAAAAATATTTAAATAAATGGTATTCTATTGTTGTATAACAGTGTGATTAATCGTGCGATTAATCATGATTAATTTTTTAATCACTTGACAGCCCTGTTTAAAACATTTATTTGTTTATATTAGTGCTGCTGTATAGAAAAGACCATGATGGAGAAGTGAATGAATTCAGACAAGACAGGGATAACAATATTTTAACATAAAACAAAAATCAGATTTACTATTAATTTTACCACAATTGTTAGCATTATACCCAGAAGTTAAATGTGAGAGTTAATCTTTTGAGGAAATTGCCTTAAATGTAATATACATTGCTATAGAGTACTGTACGTGCAAGACATTAATGTCTATAGAATAGATTGGTATAAATGGCCAGTATCCAAAAAAGGAATACAGTTTTTAAACTATCCTTTGAATTTAGGCTTCATTTCACTTGTCTGATGAATCTCTTCAACGGACTGCTTTGTGATGGGTTCAGTCACAAATTCAGAGGCATGCATCTGCTAACTACATCTTGTGGAAGATGACATTAGATTTCCAGGTAAATCCAGTGCAGTGAAATGATAATTAAACATTTATTTTCTTTAACAGAGGTCTCCGTTTGGACTTTCCTCATTCCCCCTTTAGTGCGTTATATGAAGTCACCATTAACAGCCCAGGAATGCTATATCCAACGGAGCTGCCCCCTCCTTATGAAGCCGTGATTGGACAGACCCCTGCTAGTCAGGTAAGGAAAGGTCAAAGGAAATAGGGATGAATTCTCTTTGGCCATTCTCTTACTTACTAAAGAGTACCTGAAGGACACAGTGATAAACATGTTTGAATTGTGAGCACTTTTGCATTCTTTAAACTGATAATTTCCGGTCCATTGTCTTTAACTTAAATGGGTGTTTTCCTTTCCCAGTAGTAGCTTGTGACCGTCACCTATAAGTCTGCATCCTCCTAAATTCTGGGTGCATGCTTGGACAAATGTTTATATAAGACGTAGTATTTCAGTTACGGTCATTCATTTAAAAAAAATCACAAAAATAATCACAGAACATTGGACCATCGCTGAAGAAATCCTAGGAGAAGAGATTTGAGCCATTGAAGCAAGGAACCTTTTTTTTAGGTGTGGATGGAGAATGACTTCTGAAGTGAGATTGGGCTGCTTGGGCCCTTTTGGTAAGAAGAATCTTCAAGTAGGAAGCAGTTTTCCTTTATTCAAAGTCGTCTAGTGCCTACAACAGGGGGATTGCCTTACTTTTCTTTAATGTACTGTGCATAGGTAGGAGATAGTACAAAAATTAGATTTGATAACCAATAAGGTAATTATGTTTGGTACAAAATGAGATGATAACATCTGTGTATTAGAAATGCTGCTCATTGGACATATAATTTTAACATATCCCTTGGTCTGAGTTTAGATTAATACAAATTGCTATATAAAATTCCATTAAGTACCATATTTGAGTTAGGAGAAATTCCTGCAAAAGACTATATATTAACCTAGATCAATTTTTTTTTAAAGTGCTTTGCAGTTGGCATTGGATCTCAAATTATCTTCTGGAAAAGAGCTAGCATAGATTTTCTTATAATGACTTGCCCAAGTCTTGACAGGCTTATGCCCAGTGTCAAAATTTACTCTCTGCCAATTCTAACATATAGCCTTCCAGGAACAGAAACCAAGCTGGCCCCAGAATACTGGGAACTGATCTGCATCTAGTGATTACATTAAGTGATAAGGAACCATGCACAGCTATATATTGAACTATAAGAAATAGGGACGTGTTTCTATAACAAAGCAATGAGCAGAATCTACATTTGTTTGTAATTTTGCTGTTGCTCATACTTTTTGATGCTATTACTTGCAGTAATGGCTGATATATTGTATCAATAACGGTATTCTGCAAGCTCCTTAACTCCATTATGAGCTTTAACGAAAGGTCCAGTATATCTCATTTATATTTTTCAGTTGTATTTTCTGCCTTTATTTCATACCATATGACTCAAAATCCATTCAATCAGTTACAAAATTATGGTGCACCTGGGGACACGGTTAATGCCAAATTAAGCGGTGATATGTGAGGGGTGCTTGGTGATCACTCTGATTAACTGCCACCCTATGTAACAGTCTCAATTTCTGTTTTTTACTTGCTTCTGGGATCTTTGATTTTCTTCAAATTTCAGTAGAAACTCAAGAAATTCTGAGGAATTTAACATCCTAGCTACTGCTTGTTAGGGTTGAGGTGAACATTTGCAGAGCTGGTTAACATATACCTGTCTATACTGTGTGTTACTAGAGTCCTTCACATTCACTCAGAATATACAAGAAATAACTTGTGGTTGCTCTGCCCCAGGGAAAGCAACATATTAAGAAACATTAGATTAAAATATAAATACATGACCCACCTCCACAGAGGGACAATTGCTGACAATTTAAAAAGTGTCCAAAGAAAGCAGCAATGGTGGATGCTCAAGGGATGTGCAGCTAGGCTTAAATGAGACACATCAGACATGTCAACCTTCTTAACTCACAAAGCAGCTTCTGCTAAGGGCAGGTCTTCACTACCCGCCGGATTGGCGGGTAGCAATCGATCTATCGGGGATCGATTTTTCGCGTCTCGTTAAGACGCGATTAATCGATCCCCGATCGCGCTCTCCGTCGGCTCCGGAAATCCACCTCATCAAAAGGCGGAAGCAGAATCGACGGGGGAGCGGCAGCGATCGACTCGCCGCCGTCCTCATGGCCAGGTAAGTCGATTACGATACGCCGACTTCAGCTACGCTATTCACGTAGCTGAAGTTGCGTATCGTAGATCGACCCCCTCCCCTAGTGTAGCCCAGGGCTTAGTCTTTGTTTGTCTCACTTAGGGCAGGTCTTCACTACCCACTGGATCGGCGGGTAGCAATCGATCTATTGGGGATCGATTTTTCGCGTCTCGTTAAGACGCGATTAATCGATCCCCGATCGCGCTCCCCGTCGGCTCCGGAAATCCACCTCATCAAAAGGCGGAAGCGGAGTCGACGGGGGAGCGGCAGCGATCGACTCGCCGCCATCCTCATGGCCAGGTAAGTCGATTACGATACGCCGACTTCAGCTACGCTATTCACGTAGCTGAAGTTGCATATCGTAGATCGACCCCCTCCCCTAGTGTAGCCCAGGGCTTAGTCTACTTATACCTGGTAGAAGGTAGCAACAGGCCAAACATTGTTTGCCTCTGATCTGTGTAAACTCGAAACTTGTCTCTCTCGCCAACAGAAGTTGGTCCAATCGAAGGTATTACTCACTCCCTTGTCTCTGATTTATTCTTCAGTCATAGAAATGAGTCAATGAAAATTGCTTCTGAACAGCAAAATTTGAGAGTCCCAGTTAGCTCATTTCTAAAATGTTATTTACTGAAATTCTGCCCTATTTTCTTTACAACATTAATTGCAAAGGAATCTGAAAGCCTTAGGGTGTTTTGTAATGTTTTTGTATTTGTCTTATCTCTAAATTAAAAAAAAAGGCAAAAGCAATTAAAATCATATCTGGTTTTAAAAAAAAACGTATTTTAGATGAGAATTTGTATGTGGTACACGAGAAGGTTATATAAATGCCTATTTATTTATTTATATTTAAATACAAACATATGCCTGTCCACCATTCTGGGTGCTCTGACTATTAGTCAGGATCACAATTTATACAGGAACAGCCACCCCAGCAGCATGTGGCACTCACGGACAACAAAAATAATGAACTTAACGAGCCAGTAACTTAAAGCAGCAAAATCAAACTCTACCCTATTATGTCAGGCCTCCCCAAAAGCCCTTCTAAGCAGATGCTTTGTCCATAAATCTCTGACAGTTGAGTCAGTGTCCATGCACCATCCATTCATCTCTGGGCACCTGAGTCCCAGTGTTGGTTCTGGTCTCAAGTGAAAATGAGTGGTGGATTTTTAATTATTATGTGATGATTATAAAGCTTTTATTGGGTGTTAATCCACATCACCCCACTGTATGCCTGGCAGTTTCTAGCCAGGAAAGCTGTAAGAGTAGATTGGCAAGAGGTGTGGAAGGTGAGGAGTGAAGTGCATTGGCAATGGTAAAGTTTGCAGAACAACTTATGTTCTTGACACTTTAACACCAAAGGCCCAAACCTACATTCATTGTGGACCAGAAGTCCCAAGGAATTTAAAAACTGAAAAACACAGCCTTAAAGTCAGTGACAAATTTAGATCTGCAAGGAATGGAGCCTCAAATTCTTACATACATGCTACACACGCTCATATAATATGCATCAGGTTGCAACACGGTAAGAATTGAATTGACCAGTTTTCTAAACTCCTCAAAGGCAGACTTTCCAACGGAAATAATGGCAGAGCTTTAGCTACAGAAGTGCTGCTGTGAGCCATTAAGCAATAATAATTATTAAGCCTCTTACTGAGCATCAGGCATATTTTTTTGTTTGTTTTTATGTGACTTAAGGTTTTTAGAATTTTATCAAATTATATCAAATTAGACATAGCTATTTCCAGAATAGGGACAGAAAATGTCAGTGCTAGTAGCAGTGGTTGCTTCTAAATATAATTTGCAGTTGTCGTCCATTCTGCAACTTGTTGCTTTTTGCACTACTTTTCCAGGGGTGATATCTGCCAGGGTATGGTGAAAGACAAGAATAGAAAGACCCAGTCTCTGGATCAATTATACCAGTAAATGTCTTGTAAGCTTTACTGATTTGTAGGCTGTGCAGGGTTGCGGAAAGCATGGTTTAGCTGAGGGCTTAAATTCTCATATAGTATTTCCCAGAGTCCCGAGGCTAGGAGTTTCAGCCCCACGCGACGCACCAGGGCTCAGGGCTTTGAAAATATTTACCAGAGCTCTGCTCCGGACAGCTCCAGCTGAATTTAAGCCCTGGTTTAGCAATTCTTTGAATCCTAACAGCTTAGTGACTATCTTTTAATGCAGCCAGTGTTCCTGAGGGTATTCAAATTCATGAAATCTATTACCGGGGTGCAGGGTGGATAAGAGAATCTGTACCAGTACCACCTGCACTCCCTCCCACTGGTGAGCAAGAGCTTTGACCTGACTAAATATTAAGGGGTTGTTACTGTTAAAACATGGCTCTCCTTCCCCCAAGCAAGCAGAAAGTTAATCAATTCCACTTATTAGTGTAAACTGCATATAAATTACATTTTAGCAATTATTCTGATAAATGGAGAAAGGAAAGAGAGGGTGAAGGAAATGCAAACTGTGAATACGCTGACCAGACAGACAGGGCTGGTGTAACCACTAGGCGAACTAGGCAGGCGCCTAGGGCGCCAAGATTTGGAGGCGCCAAAAAGCGATGCCCCAAATTTTTTTTTTATAACTATTGCTTAGGGGCAGGTACCTGTCAGTCTCCAGCACTCGGGCCGTGCCAGGGCCAGCAGCCTCTTCACTCCGGAGTCTCCCCCGCTTCCCCGGGGACCACTCCTCCTCTCAGGATCCCCCGCTGCCGCGGCCTTCCGGGAGGACGCGGGCGGGGGGTGCCACCGCGGAGGAGACGCAAAGGGCCGGGCTCGGCTGGGGCCCCGCACCTGCCGGCCGAGCAGCAGGAACCGGGTGCCGCTCGGTGGGAGCCGGGCGGCCTGACCCCAGGGCGGCAGCAGCCTCCGCAGCAGCAGGGGCAGGTGGGGACCGTACCCCGCCATGGGGCAGGACTCAGGAGAGGCCGCGCTGCTACTGCAGTTTCCCGGCCCTGCCCCGTCCTGCGCAGCCTCTCCTGCCCCATGACGGGCTACGCTCCTCACCTGTCCCTGCTGCCTGAGAGGAGGAGTGGCCCCCAGGCAAGCATGGGAGACTCCAAGGTGAAGAGGCTGCTGGCCCTGGCACGGCCCCAGTGCTGGAGACTGACAGGTATCTGCCCTATCCCAGCACCACCTGCCCCCCAGCCCAGTGAGTGTTACCTGCCCCACCAGCATCAGTGCCCTGCCCCATACTTTCAGCCACCCCAAGCTCGCTGTGACACCAGCACCCCTTGCCAAAGGGCCCCCTGATCTTCACAAACAGCTGTCACCACAGGCCTGACAAACTCACTGCACCCCACACGTGTCTTACAGGGCACTTACCCACAAAGAGGAATGTGGAAGGGATCTACACAAGGCTGGTAACTTGTCAAGAGTGAGAATCTTTGTGAGATGTGTGCATGGGTAATATTGAAGGAATAATGTATTTACCTTAAAAGTCTGCTTTATAGAGTTGGAGTAGAAATTAGTCACCAGGGGATAATGGCCCTTTGGGGCAAAGGGGATTTGTCACCCTGCCTAACCTGGCTAGTGATGCAATGCAAGGCTCAATTGTTTAGCTTTGCACAATAGTAAGACTTTGAATGGGACACCATCAGAGGCAATGGCAAAGAATTGAAGCACCATAAAGGTAAAAAAGAAACATTACAACAGCCGTTACCCGTTCTGACAGGCTGTTTATAATGCTAAGTTTACTAGTTTTCGGAGGTTGTCGGGGGAAGGGGAAGGGGCGGGGGGGGGGGGGGGGGGGCGCAAGATGGAAGTTTTGCCTAGGGTGCAAAATATCCTTGCACCGGCCCTGCAGACAGACTAAAATGGATTTAATTCTAGTAAAATGGAGTCTGAATGTTGAAAAAGTGCTCAATGAGAGAGAGAAAATCTGAGAACTGTAAGTGATTTTTAACTCTCTCTCCCTATATATATATATCTAGGCTTCCTCAATTGATAAAAAACTTTCCATGCATCTTTCCACTTTTTTGGATGCCACTGAGCAGCTGAAGCCTCAGGCAGTTGATATTTTTATGTAGAGATTAAAGATATTGCCATCTTTTCTCTATACAAAGAGGATGCTCATGGTACTCTGTTGATATTAAGAAAAGGGATGTTGTAAAACCGATGTGTAAAGTGAAAAAATGCCCTATCTATTCCTCAATTTGATTTCCAGTCTGCCAGCAAAGTACCGCCACTAGGAAGGCCAAATATTACATTTAAAGAAAGCTATACCCCAATGTAAAGAGTCTGCATGTTACAGCCAGGAGCCCGAGGTCTTGTCTTTTCATTTATAACAGGAACCTTTTCTTACCAATTTCCAGTGGAAGAGCCCTACGTTTCCAAGCATACTATCGTATTCACTCAGCCCCATTTCTTAGGAATATGCTAAAGGAGCTCTTGGTCCATGTGGTACTTCTAAGTCTGAGAAAGCAAGTGATTCACTTTGAAGTTGATCTTGTACTCCCAGAATAAACTCTGAAGGGTTGAGAAAGAATGATGTAATCTTCACCCTTACCCTGGAGAAAGAATGTTACCTCCAAATTCTCCCTGCATAATCCACTCCCTGAATAATTCACTCCCTGGAGGAGGTGATAGTGTCTCGGTGTTAGCAACTGAGCCACTGCACAGGTGAAAACATTTCACCTTCTTGCCATTACTGAAAAATTCAAGGATTCCAGGCTGTGTTCTTGGTATGTTCCATTCAGACTAAAGGCCTCAATGTACATGATACGTCTGGTATTACTGGAGATGAGCAGTGGTAGGAAATGTCCTACGTCTGATTCAGCAGGCAAGAAGTTAGTTAGCTTGATTGAGGCCTGGTCTACAATGGAAAATTAAGTCGGCTTAACTACGTCACTCAGAGGTGTAAAAAGTCCACACCCCTGAGTGGTGTAGGTAACCTCCGATGTAGATAGTGCTAGGTCAATGGAAAAATTCTTCCATTGAACTAGCTACCACCTCTTGGCGAGGTGGATTAACTATGCTGATGGAAGGAACCCTCCTGTCAGCATAGATGGTGTCTACACTGAAGAGCTACAGTGGCACAGGTGTGCCACTGTAGCGTTTTAAGTGTAGACCAGTGGTCCCCAAACTGTCAAGCATGCCCCCTTAGGGGGGCACAGTGGGGCCCGGGCCAGCCCCCAAGGAGGCCAGGGAGGGAGCACCAACCAGCCCTGCTCTGCCCCCAGCTCTGCTGTGGCCCCATCTCCTGGCCCCACCCCAAGCTGCAGCCCATCTCAGCCCCTGGCTCCTACCCCAGCTGCAGCTCCAGCCCTGCCCCAGCATGCCTCCGCTCCCATTCCTTGTCACACCTGCCCCTAGCTGTGGCCCCAGCCTCAGCCCCTGGCTCTCAGCCTGGCTACAACTCCAGCCCTGCTCCCAGTCCCAGCTCCCAACCACAGCTCGGGCGGGGTGGTGGATGCAAGGTAAAAAGTTTGGGGACACCTGGCATAGACATACCCTTACTCATATTCATACAGGGTTTCCAGAAATAGGCCCTGTGTTTGTATTGGTGCTGTCTCCTTTCAGAGAAAGGAAGCGAGTGAATGAAAAGTAGGTCTTGGTCAGCTCTTTTTTTTCCTGTCAAAACAGGTTTTTTAAAGTTTTTTAAGCCTGAAATTTAACTTAAAAATAAGTAGGAGCTGTGGTGTAGGAGATAGGTGAGTGGATAATGGAGCCTTTTCCCTCAAGGTCACTATAGTGTCCCTTGTGCTAAAGAAGCATTAGTTCACAGAAAACAGAGAAGCTCCTGAGAGCACACAACACCAGTAGCTCCCTGGCTCTTTAGCTTACAGATTGAGGAATGGAACCTGTGCCGCATACTGCCACCACACAAGGTCTGTTAAAGTCAGAGTCCAAATCAAGCAGCCACAGAATGTACATTACAGTCACTAGTGTGAATCCAGCCAGGCCAGTAATAGCTGAGAGTCATTACTAACTGATGACTATTGACGGAACCTTTGAGTCCTCCTACCGAGTCCACCTGAGCCATATTCCCACACCCTTTTTATTAGCTGCCTAGCTTACTTTTTTTCAGCATGGCACCATATAACATCAGACATGTGGGTTCTGGATATTACCACTGAATATACGATGGATATACAGCAGAGTCCGTACAGGGACCCTCTCATGAGAGGATGTTCGCCCAGGAAGTAGACTCTCTGCTCCATCTGGGAGCCATAGAGCTGGTAACACCCCAGTACAGGGGAAGAAGGTTTTACTTAAGATATTTCCTCATCCACAAGAAGAAAGGAGGCTGGAGCCTCATACTATATCTGACAGATGAACTACTTTATCTGCCTCTTATGCTTCAGAATGATCCCCCTGGTCTCTCTAATCCCCTCACAAAACAAAGGCAACTGGTTTCCAGCTCTCTATGTGAAGGATATTTATTTCCATATAGCTATCCACCCTGCACTCAGGAAGTTCTTGTGGTTTACTGAAGGCTTCTCAACGCTGCTGAGAGAGTTCACAAACAAGTATTATCAATAGTGGCAGCATATCTGTGTTGCCAGGGTATGTCATTGTTCACCTACCTTGATGGCTGGCTCCTCGTGGGAAAGTCATACCAATAAGTTCAGGTGTCAACTCTATCCATATTCCTACAATTTTTGGGACTCCAAATAAACACCAAAAACTCCACTACACCTCCCACATGGATGATAGACTTTATTGGAGCAATCTTGAATTCAGTTGTGGCCAAAGCATACCTACCTCAGCACCAGTTCCAAGCTATAAAGGATCTTGTCATTGAGCTCTGACTGAGCTCTCAGACAACAGTACAGTCTTGTCTCATCCTCCTTGCCCATGGGGCCTCATGTACATATGTAATGCCCTGTGGAAGACTTCGTCAGCAATGTCTACAACAGTAGTTCTCAAATTGTGGGTCGGGACCCCATTTTAATGGGGTCACCAGAGCTGGCTTAGACTTGCTGGGGCTCAGGCCAAGGGCCGAGCCCCACCACCTGGGGCCAAAGCCTGAGGGATTCAGCCCTGGGCAGCGGGGCTTAGGTTACAGTCCTTCTGGCTGTGGATGAAGCCCTTGGGCTTCAGCTTTGACCCTTTCACGCCTGGGGCGGTGGGGCTCAGGATTTGGCCTTGCCCTCACCCGGGGCAGTGGGACTCGGGCAGGCTCAGGCTTCAGTCCCCCTTCCTGGGGCCATAATGGTAATTTTTGTTGTCAGAAGTGGGTCGCGGTGCAATGAAGTTTGAGAATCCCAGTCTACAAGCATAGTTATGGACAATCTATGTGCCATGCAAGCTTAGTCTTGGCAAGCCAGTCTCGCTCCCCCACAGGGTCCTGATGTCACTCGCCTGGTAGGAAAACATGAAGTCAGTGTGTAGGGGTTCCCTTTGCACACACACCCCGACCCATGAAAAAACTAATTACAGACTCCTCCCTGTGAGGTTGGGGAGCTATTTGGACCCTGCAGGAATTCAAAATTGAATACAGTGCATAAGGCTTGCAAACAATTTCTGCCATATCTCTGCCACCATGTCACCCTTTGAGCAGTGCACCTTCCAGGGGTGCAAAATGCTCTGGCAGACAGCATCAGAGGACATTTCCTCATAGACGACAAATGGGAACTTAACGACTTAGTGGTATAGAACATCTTTCAACAACAGGAATTTCCATCATGGGATCTCTTCGCATCTCACAAAAACAGGAAATGTCCAGCCTCCTCAAACGGCACGAGGACACAGCTCCAGATGGGATGCATTTCTAGTGCAACATTCAGAACCACTAATTTATGCATTCTTGCCTTGAGTCCAGAAGAAGATCAAAGAGGACAAAGTGTTAGTGATCCTAGTGGCCCCCATGAGGCCAAGACAGCTTTAGTTCACTAGCATTCTCCAGGTGGCCTTGCATCTACATTCAGCTCCTGCCAGACCTGTTAATCCAAGACAAGGGCAAGATCCTCCATCACAAACCAGCATCTCTCTGTCTAGCACAGGGATCTCAAACTCAAATCACCACGAGGGCCACATGAGAACTAGTAAATTGGCCCGAGGGCTGCATCACTGAAACTTTTTCATACAATGATACAAAAGTATAGTCAAAAATGAAAAAAATGAAGAGTAATATAGTATTCTATTAAAAGTCAATGTATTAACTTTTTTAAAACTGTAATGCAAAGAGGGGTTTTAATAAAATATAAACACTCAGTAATGTTTGGAGCTTGGCTGCCGGTGGAGTTGGCGCCTATGGCGGGCCGCAGGAAATAACTCCGTGGGCCGCATGTGGCCCGCGGGCCGCGTGTTTGAGACCCCTGGTTTAGCAGCTTCATATTTGGATGGATGCCAAACTTAAAAAGATCGTGCATGGAGGTTGTACAGTCCATCATTAGCAATAGCAGAAAAGACTCCACAAGAAAACGCTATACAGCAAGATGGGAGAGATTCTCTGCATGGTGTCAACATCATTAGCTAGCCCTGGAGTATTCAGAGATCCCTAATATTCTGAACTAACTCCTGTCCCTGAAAATCTCACAGTTGTCTCCCCTCCTTGTGAGTACACTTGGCAGCTGTTAGTGCCTTTTAGCTGTTAGTGCCTTTTGCCTTTCAGTGGACAACCATACAATCTTTGCCTATCTGATTACAGTAAGGTTTTCAAAGTGACTTATCAGAACCTTTCCTCCAGTAATGAAACCTACGCAGATGGACCCTCACTTAAAGAAGAAAGTCTGGTTATTTAGCTTGTTACTATACAAGGAATTCATGGTAGAGAAGGAACTACAGAGGCAGTTAGTCCATCTTCCACCCCCTCATACCTTTGGTTTGGAGCATGAGGAGGAGAAGGATGTAGGTGCGGACCAAAGGACATACCTAACGAAAAATCATCCAGTTTCAGGTGCATGGAGCGCATATGCACCTTGAGTGGAATATGTATCTCAAAGAACTCCAGCTACTGGGCAAAGTAAGTAACCAGGCTTTTTCACATATAGTGAAGAAAGATTCTTTAAGGATAAAACTTTGTCAGCAAATCATTTCACAACAAGACGCTATTAGTTTAAATATTGGCCTGCTCTGCGGTACTGCATCACAGAAGCTGTATCTGCGCGGGGAATATTTCTGATACCATTTTTCATGTAGTCATATTCACAAACACATAGAGCTCTTTTCTTAATGGCTTTAGTGTAGTAATGTTACATAACATTTTATAGACAGCAAAATACAAATTAAGCCCTCGACACCAGAGCTTGCATAGAGGTGATTGTCATCTATTGCAATGAACGTCTACTAGTTAAAAATGGCCATACAGAAGCAGATGTGATGTGTTCTGCTAAAGATGACATAACTTCTCATGCTATACTGACCTTGTTTTAGGGTATAGTTTGGTACTCTTGTTTTATTTGTAATTACCATTTATTTTTTTCCAATAGCAGGTTCCCAAAGAACTGCTAAAAATCTGATGGAGGGTTGAAAAACAAGGTTAAGGGCCTAATCTAAAGCCCATTTACCTCAGTAGTGTTTGAATCAAGTTCTTAAAGATTTTTAAAATTCTTCCCCTTTAGCATGCTCTCTTTGAGCATTGCTCCCTCTTAGTGATTTTGCAGAGAAATCTCCAACAGGAATTCACATGAATCTGGAGTTATGAATGTTGTATCTAACCTTAATCAAGTTGATAACTTTTTAATACTAACTCTCCTCCGTTAATGAGAACTAAATCAGGCATTTCTCTGTATTTTGTTTTGCAAACTCTTCTCACCCATACACCAATCTCTATTTTTTTTTTCAAAAAAAAATATTCTATCATTCTTTATGAGACTTTGTAATTTACAGAAACCCATCAGCTGACTTTTATCATCTATATTTAAAGTTTTGTAACTTTGTAACTGCATTTCAATGAAAAAAATATATTAAGATGTTTTAAAATGATGGGGAAAAGGCTTTGAAGAACTTTTCAAAACCACAAACTGTGCTGCATCAGTGAATAATTTGGGTGGTGGGGAATCATTCTTGAATTTCCTTTCGGCAGAAGGAACCATTTGCTAATAATAATCCACCCTTGTAAATTGTTGGCAACTGTAATAAGTCCACTTCTATAAATAATAATAATGTCCTACTCTTATAGAGCACCATCCGTCTAGAAAAACCCTGTAGCATTTTAGAGATTACTACATTCAATACTTACATGTAGGTACTTCTGCAAAGTAAACCCAAAAGCTGTTCTGCTCTAGTTGTTCGAGGACCGAAAGTAAAGAATATTATTAATGTGTATTATGGTAGAGCCTAGGGCCCAACCAAGAAGGGGGCCCCATTGTGCTAGGTGCTGTGCAAACTCAGAGTATCAGGCAGTGACTGCTCCAAAGAGCTCACAGTCTAAAAAGACAGATAGAGGGTGGGGAAAAGCAGCATGAACAATGTGCTGGCCGCAGATAGCATGATAGTTCCATGGTCAGTTAGGCGGGGATAAGGTACATTGAAAGAAAAGTGAAAGGGGAGCATGCTGAAGGGAAGAGGGTGAGGATGACAGGGCGGGGAAAAGAGGGTATGGGGAGAAGGTGTGGCATGAAGCTGAGGTGAAGAGACTGTGAGGGTGTGGTAGAAGAGGGTTGGAGCAAGCAGCCAATCAGCAGAGGGCAGAGAAAGTCCAGTCAAAACTGCAGAAAGTTCTGTGTGCGCGCTTTGGCTGTTTTGCACCTGCTTCTACCATCTGTAGTGTCCAGGGCCGTAACGAGGGCGAGGCGAGTGAGGCACTCGCCTCGGGGCGCACTGCTGGCAGGGGCGTAAAAGCCTGCTGCCAGGGGCGCGCCCGTCCTCCCCCGCCGCCGAAGCCGCCCCCGCTTACCTGCGGGAGGCCCGCCGGTGTGTGTGGAGAAGGCCCCCCTCCGCCGAATTGCCGCCGACACCGGCGGACCCTCCCGCAGATGAGCAGAAGCGGCTTCGGCGGCAGGGCAGAAGTGCTGCTAATAATACCCGAAGCCGGGGGAGGGTATTATTAGCAGCACTTCCGCCCTGCCACCGAAGCCGCTTCCGCTTGCCTGCGGGAGGTCCGCCGGTGCCACAGCTTCGGCAGCAATTCGGCGGAGGGGGCCTTCTGCACACAGATCGGCGGACCTCCCGCAGGTAAGCGGAAGCGGCTTCGGCGGCTGCTAAAAATACCCTCAGCCGAACTGCCGCCAAAGCCGCTTCCGCTTGCCTGCGGGAGGTCCACCGGTGCTGCGGCTTCGGCGGTATTCGGTGGAGGATAAGAGCCCCTAGGAATTTCTGCGCCCCTGCCTCGGGCGCAGAAATTCCTAGTTACGGCTCTGGTAGTGTCTGCTGATTCCACCCTGCACTTTTCCCCCAAGGCCACGTGGTGGGAATAGAGTGATATACAGACCACTGCAGAAAGACTGTTGGTAATAGGTGCACTGGGGGGAATGGGTCAGTTCACACTGCACTCCCCATCAGTACTGGCCAGGGAAGCTAATGATCCAACCAGCGGATCAAATTCAGTGATGAATCCTGGTCATGTGCCACCTGAGGCATGTTGCACATACGCGAAGAAGATAGGAGCATTAATTTTAAGCACTGCAGTTATTATGCTTTGTAATGTTAGCCTGAAGCCCTAAATGCCTCTGAACCCAAGATAATTTATTTTATAGATTCCGGAAAATCCAGCAATTGCTTTAGGCATGTTCATTGGCTCTGCATCTGCTGCTGATCCAAAGACAGTAAATTACTGTCTATGAATACCTTTTGATTTGAATAGCAATACCAGTCATATCATTTACATCCATGACAGTATGTTTCAGCCCTGTATTTGTGGGTAACGCTATCTGCAGGCTAACACACTATTTATTATACACTTTTTGTACAGATCACCGGTACCGCTCAGCAAGTGACTGAATCCAGTTTGGGTGAGAGAAACACGACAGCCGGCTTTAGCACACAAGGTGATTTTACTGTTTGTTTATTTTGGGAGCATGCAGTTGTCACTAAGGCCATGTCTATTCTATGGGTGCTACAGGGGCACAGCTACATTGCTGCAGCTATACCACTGTAGTGCCACAGATTACAGCCTAGATGTAGGGCCTACAGTGAGAGAAGGAGTTTATCCACCTCCCTGAGCAGCGGTAGCTAGGTCGACGGAATTCTTCCCTCGGTCTAGCCATATCTACCCTGGGGGTTAGGTTGGCTTAACTATGTCATTCAGGAGTGTGAATTTTTCACACCCTTGAGCACGTAGCTATGTCAACCTAACTTTTAAGTGTAGACCAGGCGTTAGAGTGGGCTGTTTCCTCTTATTTGTTCTTTTCTACCTTGCAGAGGAGGGATTTGGCCCCATCTTGGTCATAATAAGAATCACTTTTGTCCCAGTCACTTGCTACTTTCTTTCTTCACAAACGGATGTTGCTAGAATGGCAAAACAGGCGTAGAAGAAATCCAGTTTTCTTCTCCAAAGCGTCTCCAAAGCTCTGTGGAGAGCTTACTTTGATTGGAAGCTTTCTTGAGGCTTTTAGTTGTCTTTAAAGCGCCATGCATTCCTGTGGCACTCTATAAATATTGATAAGCAACTGTGGCTGCCTGTGGAGTCGTACACTTACATGGCTCTTCCCTACTGCTGCGCTGCAGTACGTTAGCTGTGTAATGTACATAGTGTCCAGAAGACCAGGAATGAACCAGAGCTCTTTTTTCTGAAGGCAGCTCTCTTGACTAGGGATGCTGAGCAGCAGCAGCACAGGACCAGCTCATTCTTTTAACCACGTTTATCAGGACAGGCTTTCTGTAACAAGTCTGATTGACATTGAGAGGTATTCACCTCTAGGTCAGTGTTTTAAATTCAGCTCAGTGACCAGAACGTGTTACTACCTGATGGCTGTTCAGTGGTGTGTATGAAATGAGGTGATGGTCTCAGTCTAATCCCCAGCAGATAGGTGTCCACATCATAGCCAACATTAACACCCTGTAGTTATTACCTCTTGGCACCCTTGCTGACAATCTCAGAAGAGAAGCTAAAGTTTTAACCGGTCTGAGGACTGAACTCTCCTCTATTATCTTCCAAAACAGTGTCAGAGTATGCTGATAAATCAGTGTTGGGAATCGGGTACTTCCCATGATGTGTCTGTTTTGTGGATAACTAGAAGGCTTCAGTCTCCAGCGTGGTCAATCCCTCACTTTTCACTAGCACTAAATATTCTTTAAAAAAAATGTTTGACATCTTTGTGCAGTGAAGTGTGATGTTGACAATCCAAGGTGACCAGTTTTTATTATTAAGGAGGTGCTGTTTACAAAGAGTGTTCTTATATACTCATAGCTGATATTTCATTTGTTTTATCAAAACTGAATTTACTGGGTCACTGTGATGAGAAGAATGTGTCTCCTTTCTTCTTTGTATTGAAATAATATGTGCTGCTGTAGTTGAGTTAAGAATCAGTGGTTCAGTCATAAACATTTTGTAGCTCTGTACATATGTATTTATTATGTAGACATTTTAAAAATGCATACTCTTTCTTTGACACATAATGGGGGGGTGTAAAAGTATATGTGCATCTTTTAAATATGTAACTCTTCATTAAATTTTTATTATATGTTGACATTACTAACATGACAATACATACAGTGAATATAAATCCAACATTTTCATGTATATTCTCATTTCTAAAGAGGTTCTGCCTCCAACCACAGGAATGTATTCCTTTACATACTGAGAAAGAGACAAGGTGGGTGAGGTGATATCTGTTATTGGGCCAGTTTCTGTTGGTGAGAGAGAAAAGCTTTTGAGTTTACACAGAGCTCTTTTTCAGGAACTCTGTGTCTGCTTGAAAACTTTTCTCTCTCACCAAGAGAAGTTGGGCCAATAAAAGATATTACCTTACCCACCTTGTCTCTCTAATATCCTGGGACCAACACGGCTACAACAACACTGCATACATTTTGCTTAAGTATATTATGCATTAACATGCTATGTCTGTGTCTACACTAGGTTCCCCCAACGCCCGCCCTCACAAAAATACCCCGAAATAACCTTGCCACTGTTGTGAGTGCCACGGTAAAGCAGCCATTGTGCAAGTAGACCTGCTCTGAGCAGGATTAAATGATAATGGTAGTCAAGATGATGTTGACCATCCTCTACTACAGCTCCCTCTGTTGGTATCACCACCAGAACTGCAGCAGTGGAGTGTCGCAATCATGAGAAAGTGTAAATAAGGCCCTTAAGCCAGGCTGACCAATGGGTCCAAACAGCTCCAACCAGGATAGAGAGAGAGTGGGAGTGTCTGTTTTGAAGGTTTATATCAGGGGTGTCCAACCTGTGGCTCCAGAGCCGCATGCGGCTCTTTAGAGGTTAATATGCAGCTCCTTGCATAGGCACCGACTCCAGGGCTGGAGCTACAGACATCAACTTTCAAATGTGCCAGGGAGTGCTCACTGCTCAACCCCCTGCTCTGCCCCAGGCCCTGCCCCCACTCCACTCCTTCCTCCAAGGCTCCTGTCCCTTCCCCGGAGCCTGCCATGCGCTCACTGCTCTGCCCCCCCCCCCCACTCCGAGCCTCCTGCGCATGTGAAACAGCTGATTGCGGCAGGTGGGAGGCACTGACTGGCAGGGCTGCTGGCGGGCGGAAGGTGCTGGGGGCTGAAGCTGCTGACGTATTACTGTGGCTCTTTGGTAATGTACATTGGTAAATTCTGGCTCCTTCTCAGGCTCAGATTGGCCACCCCTGGTTTCTACTATCTGATTGTTTCTGAGTATCAATAAATCCAAATCCTGGCAAAGAGGTTCCATGGTGAGTTTGGACACTACTTCAAGGGCTGTGCCCTGAGGATGGGATACGGATTTGACCTATTCACGCATCTGTTTTAATATTCTAAAGCTCTCAAATCATGACTTAATGTGATATGTAACAAAGATTCATCTTAACTACCCAAGTAAGAAGCTTTTGGAGACATTGTGGTTTGTTTAACAAACATGCTATTTAAAAATGTCTAAATAAGTATTTCCATCACCAAACTTAAGTTTCAATGGACCTATTACACTTTGAGCAGTAAATAATGTGCATTTTAACATGTCTAAATAGATATTTACATAATTGACTAATGTGTCCTTTGGCAAACTTAAGTTGCCTGGCAAATATGAGTTTATTTCCCCCATGCCCAGAGGAAAATACTAGGTCTCATTTAGCAATTTTGAGTGGGGATGAAAAGTCCTTCATAAAATCTAGCCTTTTGGATATTTGACATCGTATGCAGTGATGGCTCCTTCTCCATTTCTTTGGAGTTCCAGCGTGATCTGGTAAGCCCCCAAAATACCACGGCTCCCTTTTGAAGTTTACAATATTTCCTGCCAGGCCAGGAATACAGCACTAAGAGGCTTTCTTTCATTTCAGCACTTCCACTGTTTCCTGCTAGCCAGACCCCAGGTGCACAGAGACACTTTACCAAACATTTGTAAACCTGCTAACAGATCCTATTGTTCCTCAACACAAATATGAGAACCTGTTTACTTACCAACATTGCTGGCAACAGCTATTACATGAAAAGGGGCATCCGAGATTGCTGAGCTGAATGGAACAATTCATTTTAAGTGATGTATATTCTGCATATAATTGGGGATGACACCTGGTACCTCCTCATCAATTCTAGTCCACTATAGAAAAGTAATTGGTTGTATTCTGAAGTTGGGCAAAAGAGAATGTATAGGCCAGGATGTAGGTGTGGTTCTTCGTTCTCTTTGAAAATCATTTCTGGCAACAAAGAGGAGAAAAATACAGCTTTACGGAACACACAGACACGTTTTCGTTTATAATATAAATGTGTGAGCATCTTGGAAGAAGAGATAAAAATCTCAGCTTCTAATACAAAGGGCTTCCACGGTGATGTATATCTGCAGAGAATGTTGAGCTTTCATCTGCCACGTAGACACAAAGAAATCTCTGATCCGCTATACATTTTGTATGCTAGAGAGATGGTACAAGGGTGGATTCTTTTTCAAAAAGCTCTTTGATGTGTATTTGAGACACGTGATGCCTAGTTACAAGGTGTTAGATAGAAAACTAGCATTGATAATACTGGTAGGTATAAAACTTTGATCAATGCCTTGGTTACTGAGTATCTGTGTAAAGTGTTATTGTTCCTACAACAGACAGTCCTTACAGCATTAAAAGAAATGTTTATCAAATAAACCAATAAAGGCAGGACTTCACCCCACTCTAACTGTAGTGGGAGAATATAGTTTGGTATGAGCTTTATCAGTGAAAGAAAATAGATGAGAATAGCTCTAAGCATTTTGCTTAAAAGAGACTAAAAGCAGGAGGATGACTTCGGTCTTTACTATCCTGGCATTTTGTCATTTAAAATATTTAAATTATTTTAATATATTGGTTTAAATGCATGAGTTGAAGCATTAGATCATTATCTCTTTAGGACAAGAACTTTCTTCATGTTGTGTCTTGTTCAACACTGGCACATAGCTGGCTTAGAAACAGAATGAACACTAATAATGATGATATACACGACTGCAATATGATAATACTCCAAATGTCTTGTTTTGCAGTGTCTGTTGACGGTACATCTCTTATGGTCTCTGAGGTTGCTGATATCCCAGATCATAGTTACTCTTCAGAGGATCTTTATTCTCTGGAAGTTCAGGGGTCTCTTCGTTCGACAGACTTTTCTCCATACAGTACAACCCACAGAGGCGCCACAAACAGGAGCTGCACCAGTTTGGATCACAGCATTCGCTCTGGGTTTCACAGGACTAACTCACAATGTTCCGCTGATGAGGATGGGAGTTCCCACAGCAGAGCCTCTATGGACAGGTCTCAAGGCCAGGAATATGAGAACTATGTCCATGGCAGAGCCTCAGACTGCTCCTCAGAGAATTTCAGCCCATCAGAAAGAGAATCCCACAGCTCTGTTAGAGAAAACAAAGCCACGCCACCCTTGAAACAAATGAAAATATGTTGTGGGGTCTTTAACCAGCCTGCTGCTGTACACTCTCAGCCCTCTCCCTGTTCTGTGCCTGCAAGTACTTCATCACACTATGGCTGCCCCGAGAGGACTGCCCAGCAGCATTGCATTAGAAAATACGGCATTCCAAACATAGTCCGATCTACTAGTGACCCTGTATCATGTTCATCCAGCACAGAAGGTAAGTGTGGGCCACTAAGGCAATGTAGTATGGAACAAATCAAGCACAGCTGATTTATCCTGCAGCTAGTATTGTTGGAAGTTATATCAAGTTTTGCAGCGTGATTTACACATGTAGAATTTAGCTCCTTGTACATTTCCCATGTTTAAAAGTTATAGGCAGAACGAATGTGGAAAAAAATGTACAAGTGTACCGTAACTGCTGTTCTTAATTGTTTTGACTCCACTGAGTCAAAAAACTATACCTTGGGCAGCGTATGAAGAACAGGTGCTTCTGCTAGTCTGCCACTGTCACACTGAACACCAAGACTAAAGAGTTAGGTGGAAGCTGGGTACCATTCAGGAAAGGGGAGTGGCCAAGCAGACATAATTGTGGTGCAGCAGGCCTGGCTGCTGGTTTGCCTCCCTGAGGTGGCACCGTCTTTGATAGGCTCAGCAAGCGATACCCTAACAGCACTCACTGTCTCTAGAGGCATCAGGTGCAGTATGACTATGTAGTGACAAGATGGTGGGTCAGTTTCAGAAGGATGGTGATGAGAATAACAAGGTGGTAGTGTCTGGCTCTCCTGCAGCAGTCTCTTCTTCTATAAAACTCCCCTCAGCCACGGACGGAGAGAAAAGGAGAGGTCTTGCTTAGCAGCTACCAACTCTTCATGAAAAATCAGTTTATTACTGTGAAAGAGAAAGTATTTGTTACAGTAGAATAACTTGGCCAAATGATAGCAGAGATGATATAATGGTCTGTAACTATTGAAAAGGGATCGACACCACAAAAGGAAGAAAATTGTTCAGGGATGTTCAAAGGAGTAAAGTGGAGAAATAGATTGAAAGTAAAAGGAAGAAAAGTTGTCTCACCAATGATAGCAGTTGGACTGTTGAATAGTTTTCCAAGGGAACTGGTGGAAGAGTCATTGCTTAGCTAATTTAAAGCAGAAGTGAACAAAACATGAGAAGAAAATAGGATATAGAATAACCCTGCACCAGCAAGATGACGGGCTAGACGATCTACCAGGCCTTTTGCATCTTTAATTTCTGTGATTCTGTGAATTTCACAGACATTAACACGTAGTTCTGTGAGCTCCCTGGGACAGTGAGTTAATGCACTGGTTTTTTCAATCTAGAAACCTGGCTTCAAATTGCAACCCAATAAATGTGTATCCTTAATCTAAAAATAGTATGTATTGGATTTCTTAGATGTGAATGTTATTGTAATGCTGCATATCTGGTAAGAAGCAGCTGTGTGGGTTAAAACTAGGGATATGGGAACTCATTTTGTTTAATTTCCCACCCACTTAACTTCATGCATTGGAAAGTAGGACACAGACATTAGGTTTGTTGTTCTGCTTAGGAGAGACTGTAAATAAAGTGGCAGAGAAAGATCTAAAGACAACACCAATGTGCACCTGTGTGTATGTAACATATAGGAACGGGAAGCTTACTTGTGCTGATCTAGCTTGTGGGAGAGTCTTTCATCACCAAATTGTTTGCTCTTTAAAATTAAATCCCTTTGAAGAAATGGATGAGTTTCAGTGAAAGGAAAACGAAAATAAGAACGAAAAACTTGTAGCACCTTAGAGACTAACAAATTTATTTCAGCATAAGCTTTCGTGGGTTAGAACCCACTTCATCGGATGCATGGAATGAAACATACAGTAGACAGATATTTATACAGTCAGAGAAACATGATAAGGTGGAGGTGCACAGACCAACCTTAAGAGGCTAATTAATTGAGAGGAACCATAACAGCAGGGGAAGAAAAACCTTTGAAGTGATAAACAAGATGGCCACACAGGTGTGAATGAGGATCGTTAACTTAAGGGAAATAGATTCAATTAACGTAATGGCCAAGCCATTCCAAGTCCCTATTTAATCCTGAGGTGATGCAATCTAGTTTGCATATCAAACTAAGAGAACTTTGCAAATTCAAACCATTTTGTAAACGTCATAAACAGTTTGGGAGATTCTTAAAATCTCCAGCTCCATGGAGTTCCTCAAGCCTAATCATAACATCTGCCTGCTTTCCTCCCTGCTCGGGTGAAGAGTTTGTTGAACATTATTTGGAAATTACATAAATATTACAAGAAGCGTATTTCCAGTGAGATGTAGCAGCTGTTTGTATCAGCCCCTTCAGCTTCATCTTTCCTAAGGTGGTTTCTCTTGTGACACTTGGATACTTCAAGGGTGGGCTATGAAGCTGTAGCATTTAACATGGAATGTTTAGATGCTGCAAATCGCAATCTGGTCATTGCTTTAGGCTGTACATTGTTCATTCAGTGGGAAAACTGTGCAACAGTGAAGGCCTGAGGCACAGTGGAATTGGGGTAGTTTCAGCACAGGAGAGGCAAAAGATCTGCAGCCCATTCAAGGGGGTCCACACTCCTGGGCACACCACCATGCACTGGGGCATGGGAACAAGGTGAGAGTGGCCAGGTAAGGGGTGGGGATGTCACTTGTAGAATGGGGGAACAGTGTTCAGCATGGGTGCTGCAGTATCTGGCACAGAACTCTACTGATGTTCCATGCCTGGGAAGGAGGATTCTGTTTCCCATCTACCCATGCAACTCCTTTGTGCCAAGTCCAGCTAGGTGGGCATGTTGCAGTGAGGTGGATTGAGCCCAGTGAGAAGGGCCGCAATGGCTCTGTATTTGTGTTAGCATTTGTTGGCAGAAGTAGGAAGAAAGCCTTTTAACATTAAAGCACACACAGGTCCCTGCTTTCCATAGAGGAGAAAAGCAAGGGAAGGGAAAGGAAACATCAGCATCTTGATCACAAGCCAGACCAAACAAATGTTCTCCAGAGGAATGCAAAAATACAGAAAATTGACACACCCACTCTCCTTTGTGCTTGTTTCTGCTTCCTCGCAGGGAGGGAGCTGTACCTGAGGGTTTGCACTGGGGCCAGATGTGACCTTGCAGAATATGGAACTGGGGATCCACAGAGTTTGAGGACAAGAGGTGGGATGCTGGGAACTAGCTGGGCTCCACCCAAAACCCAGAGGAAAAGCTAGTTGTTGCCAGTAATTTACAGTTTAGCTTTCTGTCTTTTTATTATAATTTGTGTTACAGCAGCATCTAGAGGCCCCAAATGAGACTAATCCTGCTAGTACTGTACAAAAATGTAGTGAAAAAGAGTCCCTACCCCCAAAAGATTAGTCTAAAAAGACAAAAGAGAAAAGGTGGGGGAGAGAAATTATTTGCTATCCCCATTGTATAGATGGGGAATCTACACACCGAAAATAAAGTGATTTGCCCAAGCTTACATTGGTAGATTTCTGTCAGAACCATCTTTCATAGGGGAAGATCAGGTATGTGTCTCCTGATGGAGGAGAAGTAGGAAAATGTTAATTAGAACTCAGTTTCCACTCCTAGGTGCCACCAATTAACATCTCTTAGGTGCCTGCCATATTTCCACTATATAAATCCTGATTTTTAGGCATTTATAAATGTAATGCTACACATTGACGTGGAGGGTTTCTTCCAGATTGGATCATGCGTGCTACAGCAACTAGCTTCCAGCATAAAATATTTGAGCAGAATTATTGCACTTGCGCAGTACCTACAGTAACACAACAGCCATTACACCTATTGTATTAATAATCCAGGAATTAAAGTGTTCGTTTCCAAGCAGGTTTAAGACTTTATGGACTTTTGTGTCAATAATCCTCAGATGAATGTGCCCCCCCACCCCCACCCCAAGTAAGACATGACATGATAGACCCATTCTGGTCTCTTTGGTCAATAATCCATCCACTTACCGCTTGATGTTGGGAGTCAGATTTTTTGTTTGTTTAAAGCAGGGTATCTGCTGTTTCAGATACAAGAACATCAAAAATACCTTTGATGTAATATACTCTTATGGTCAGTAATCCCTGCACCTTGTGACAGTGGTAGGTTCACATACAATCTCAATAAGAAATGGGTTCTCAATTTTAAAATTATTTATAAATGAATTGCTTTTATTTTTTTCATTAAGCTATTACCATAACAAAGGAGGACTAAAACAATTAGTGATGCTACTATAAACCGCATCTGCGCTGGGAGGGTTTGCCAATATTGCTGTGCACACTAGCCCAGAGTAACCCCATCCATTGTTGGCATTCTCTATAGTGACTAGTGTGGCAGATAACAATGTCTAGTGTTTCATTTTGCTCTATGCCCCAGGTATGTTATGCATCATGAGTGTGGTAAAGGCTGCCAAGACAAACTCCACTTAAACCCATTGAAATGTCACCTCTTAACCGGAGAGCCATACACCATCGTGTATTGCAGTACCTAGGTACATCAAGGCAAGTTAAGGACAGAAGCAGCCAGCCCTCTTAATTTCATTATGATTTTGAATTTGTGAGACTCAGTGTTCTTTTAATACTGGTTTTTCCTGGTTTAGTGATACACTCTGCCAGGAAGGATTAGCCCAGTTTTTCATTATATGCTTTGCCCTGAAGATGCAGAAGAAAAACATCCTGTAATGTACCTTAGAAGTTAAAAATCGTTTTCAGTGTTGGAAAGTGTAATAAACAGGCTTACCGCAAATGGGAGGATTTAATCCTTTTTGACGGTCAGAAGCCTGCGGTCAAAAAAACTGTGGTGGTAATTACTATGCGGCATCATCACGTGATCATTGATCATTGTGCTGGCCTCTCAGGTACCCTCTCAGCAGAGAGCAAAATACCTCTGGAGCTGTTTGCAGATGCTTTGATAGCCCCTCTGCAATTCATTGATGCTTTGGCAACTGAACGATAGGATGGAGCCCAGGAAAAGGTGGCAAGGTATTCTCCAGACCGTGTACATTCACTAAAATTAGTGGTGCAAGACACTTGGTCTGCAACAGAATGAATCTGTAACGGGATGGAATTATTAAACAGAACGCCTGCTCCGTTAGATATAGAGGCAAGAGGAATTCATCCTGCTTGTGTCTAGTACATCCTAGATACCTCTATAGTTAATTGGGTCTCTTGAGGAATTACAATAGGGCCTGCTCCCAAGAAGAGCTGAGTCCTCGCTGCACATCATTGATGTCAATTGGCTTTCAAGATTAGGCCTAATATTAAATATGTGCACCTTTGATAAATCTACAACAAAAAGGAAAATGCATCGTAACCCTGGAAACATTGCTTAACAGGTGATAATTTGCCTGCGCTCCTACATGTAGCCAACATTAGGAAACAGGATTAGTTCAGGCTGCACTAGAAACAGGAGAGGAGTCAATTTCATAAAACTGGATTATAGGGGTTTTTTCCCCTATCAATAATTATACCAAGCTACAGACTGAAAAATAAAATCAAGTAATTGGGAATCTTTTCCCCAAAACGCTGTTAACAATAATAATAGTAATAATAATATACAAGAAATTATGTTCAGTATCGGATAACAGTTTTCCATGCACATGATGCCTAGATCTAGATGTTATCACTCTTACTAATGCTGAGCCTGAGGCCTCTGAACTTCTCTTTTCTTTTACTCAAGGGCTTCATTACAGTTTCCCAGTTAAAAGAGATGGTTCCCAAACCATCCTATTATGGGTCACGGGGACTTAGGCACAAGTACACTTCGCACGGCTTGGTGCAGAGGGGCGGGGGTGGGTGGAGAGTGAGTCCACCCTATGCTTACCCTGCAGCAGTAGCTCCTGTCCTACACCTGGGGTTGCACCACCACTTAAATTTGGCCCTACTACCCCTCCATCACCTATCCACCAAGCCACAGTTAGGGTCGCAATGCCAGGGTGCAGGATACATATATGTAATGGTGGCTCACAAAAAAGACTCAATGCAGTTGGTAGGTTGCCTTAGTAAAACATATTGGAACCACTGAAGTAGGTATGGGGGCAGAGTTTTGTGACAAATTATAATGCAGCACATCCACATATTTTGGGAAGCAGCCTTCAGGAGAAAATCTATGGAGACCTGGATCGCTTCTTTCAGCATGGGCTTTTGCTCTATTTTTCACAATGTTTTGATGCATTATTCACTTTGGAATAAAATGACTGAGGCCACCAGACCAGTCTTAAACTTTTCTTGGTCTGACTAGTTCTCCTGGGACCGTGAGTCTACAGCTGTGTTTATAGCATAGGGGCAGTGGCTTGTATATAAGGGATGGGTGTCTCAGCCCAGTCTGTAGTGGAAAAATTTCCCCTAACAAACACAATTAGTATCAACTGGCATTCATGATAGCAGTATTAGCAGAAGGGTCAATGAAGATGTTTACCTATCCACTCTCCCATGTGGTCCCTCCTGGTCCTGGGGAGGAATGTTGCCCTGCCACTCTCATTGCTGTACCCTTCCTGTGGGTAAATGGTGAACTTTTCCAGGAACGCCAGTGTGAACTGTTTCACCAGCATTCAATTCCCTTATTAGAAGTCTTTAAAAATAGCTATTTTTAAATGTTTCCTTTGTTTTATACTTTTGTTGCACTGTGACCCTACTAGGGGTTGTAGGGTGTAGGCTGAACGTTATAATATTCCCGTGAGGATGTTTGATTTGACACCTTTCTTATTCTAGCCTTTTTTAAAGATTCATTTTCCCCCCCTTTATTTGTAGTTCCCGTTTCTAGTTCTCATGTGGCTGCCTCTGCTTGCCAGGACTCTGTAAGCCGTTTCCCACCCACTGGAAAACAAAGAGAGACAAGAAAAATTGACCTACAGTTAAAGCCAAAGGCCTTCAACACAATCTCCAAAGAGCGACCGCACTCTTTAGTAGACCTTAAGGCCTATAAAGACACAAAAATTTTGGTGGCTAAATTTTTGGAACATTCAAACTGTAATCTCCCTCCAGAAGTGCGTCACGTTGTGAACAGCATAAGATCTGTAATCAAATCTGATGAAAGACACATGGAAGAAGCCATCTTCAGTGCCAACATTATAGACCAGGTAGGACCATTATGGTGTTTATAATAAGCCGGGAAGTGGAGCTAACATGCTTGTGTCCTGGGTTGGCTTTAGCGTATTAATTTTGTCAAGCAATGACATATTTTGAACTGAACAAGACATGATTTTAAAGATGGACTTTAGGACTAAACTCCACAGAGCAGCGTAACTTATACTGATGCTGTCCTTGAAGATTTATAGCGAACTTATGTTTAAGCTTACTCTTATCCCCAACTGTACAGTGGGGTGGAAAATGTATTTGAGGATATAGGATACAAAGGTTTGGAAACGGCCTTAGAGCTTTGCTTCTTGAACTAGTGAAGCTCAGCTGCATTGTGGAGCAGATTCATTTGGATGGCAGAAGGGAGAGATGGAGTCTATCAACTGCCCAAGAGTGGGTAAATAGGCAAGTGGTATTGGCATCTGTTCTGAAGGAGGACAGTGCTCACCCATGCTTCTGGCTAGAAGATGAACACCGGGTTTGGTTATTTTTTAGGAAGTTGGCAAATTCTAATTCTCAGAATTAAGGAACAGAGGATCCCCACACCTTTGACTGAGGAATAAGTTGGGTTCACGTGCTTGGAAGAGACCATGTAAACACAAAGCATTGAACAATGCATGAAGCTTAATATGTTTTGTAATCTAAAGCATGATTCAAAAGAAACCCCTTTTGGCCATCTAATTTTCTAATGCCTATTAGCCACATTTTGAAGTCCTTGACTTCAGTGGGCGTTTTACTTGAATACAACTGCAGGATTGACCTTTTATTTATTTTGTAACAAAAATATGAGCTGTAGACATAGAGTTTCCTTCTCTCAATGGTTTGGGAGGTTGTTTGAGAGACATGCTACCCTAAGGTGCCTGAAAGCTGCGTGGCTGCGCAGCAGCCTATTTAGCGCCATGCGGGCGCTCAGGGAAACCCCCCACCCCCTGCCAGAGCCCTCACCCCGTTCCCCAGCCCTGAGCCCCTCATCCCTGGCCTGCACTCCCAGCCAGAGCCCTCACCCCCCCAACACACACCCCAACCCTCTGCCCCAGTTTTGAGCCCCCTTCTACACTCTGAACCCCTCGGCCCCACCCCCACCACGTGAATTTTGTTATGTGCACCAATATGAAGATGATGTGTCACATGTCACCTCCATATTGGTGCACATAACAAAATTCATTCCGCACATGTGGGGAAAATTAGAAGGAACACTGATGCTAGCCCACTGCCATAAGAATCTGGGTGGAAAATTGAGGATATATAAATGGGAGCAACCCCATATCCTGGAGATCATTGTCTCTATCGCATTTGCCTGCTTGTTCACTCTTTTCCTCAGCAGTATGAAAACTTCCTGTCTTTAAATCTGTGATGTAGTGGTCATTAAATAGCATTATGAGAGAAACTTAAGTGCTGTACAAAGTGCTGTCCACCATTGACCAAGGCCTGGTCATAAGATAATTTGCATGAGCCTTTTGCTAGCTGGCAAGTAGAACAAAGTGAAATACTAACCTTACTATATCTAGTTACAGCAGTGGAAAAGCAATAATATCATGAGATACTTAAAAATTCCACAGTGACCTTATGTCGTTAACATTTTTATTGCTTTGCAATCATTATAGGTCATTAACTCCCAAAGGTTAGAAAGCTGAAAACAGTATATTAGGGCTATAATGGAAAGCCATAACTTCTCAAAAAGAAAAATACTACAGACTGAGTGTTTTAGACAGATAGTAAAAATGGAAACCACTAGTGCGATTTTTTATCAAGTGTAGGCTTTTGAGAGACAAGGAGACTCATGGCTGCCTTAAACAAAGGGAGCAATCCTAGTAAAGTTATTTTTCCAGTCAGCAAACATTAGCAGTCACTTGAAGTCCAAGCAGCTCCATCAATCTGCTCTGGAAGCTCAGAGCCTTTTCAATAACCAGTATGTAATTCAGAGGGAGAGGTGTAAATGGAAGTGACAAGCTACTTCACAAAAGAGTTGCTTTTTAAGTGATGGTGAGAAAGAACACAAATTTTAGTTAATGGATGGGAAAAATCAATCTCTCGTCCCCTCCCCAAAACACACATGACCCTCTCCCCTCAAAGCAAGTGGATGGAGTTTCATTGTCCCAAACTTATGCCTGAGGACGAAGAGGTAAAGCTGTGTTCTAAGAAAACACCTTCCTCTTTATCTAATTCCCCTCCTTCATGCCTCAGCACGAGTCACAATTCCATCACTTACTCTCTGATCAGCTGAGGCCAACCACAGCAGTGCTCTGTCTCCCCTCTAGCTCTAAAAATCAGTCTGAAGCAGCATTACTCCAACTTAACCCAGGCTTCCTGTCTAGCTGCACCCAGGTTTGACCATTTGGAAGGCCCCCAGTTACCAGTTTGTTCCCATGTGAGAAGGGGGAACATATTTTCTTTAATTTAAACCAAAAATTTTTATTTTTTTTTTAAAGAGGATGTTGGTTTCTGCATTCTTTGTCCTGGCAGCAGCTACATGATGCTGCTGCTTCATGGGTTGTCAGTGAGGAATGAAGCTGAGATTTCCAGCAGCAAAAGCACAGCCCCTCCCACTTGAAATAAAGGCCATTGGCTGGTGGTAGTATTGGGATTTTACCTTCTGTGGGCTAACCAGTATTAGGTAAAATTCAATAAAATAGAGCAAGTAGAAAACTGTTACTGTAACAAAAGTGACTAAACCTTTGCAGTGAAATGAACAGTTTCATCCTGTCTCCTTTCTTCCTTCTCCCTCCATGCGCCCCCTTTATCAGGTAATTACAAGTTCCCAGCAGAATGTGAATACCTCTAGAAAACGACTTCAAGAAGATCTTCACCTTCAGAGTTGTGGTGCTCTAAGTTCTCCGGTTGCCTTCTTACGCAGGTCCCACATCACTTGCAGTTTAGAGCGGGACAGGCCACACAGTTTGATTGGAGTTTGCCGGGAGACCATCCTTTGATAACAGCTTACAGGTATGCAGAAAAGCTGATTCCAGCAAAGAGAAGAGTCCAGCACACAGAGAAATGCAAATAACGGCTGGCTTAGAAAGGAAAAAAAGTGTCTTCCTTTTGGAATTCCACCTTTTATTTAACAGTAGAAGAACACCACTCTTTTTCTGAATGTAAATTTTTAAGCCCTGCATTTTGCAAAATTTAAAGGGTTATTATTAAACTTGTAAGGAATGTTTTCCCACCCAGACATGCATTGAGCTGAACGTATTGATGGAGATGCTGCTGCCATGCACATTTCCTGAAAACCATCACCAAGAGACCTTTTGTACAACTTACAAATTGCAGTTATTTAATGTACCTCAACGGGTTTTAACTATCATCAGTGTTTTAATAAAAAGTATTTCTGGACTTTGCTTCTGCAAAAACTGATTTGGTTAGAAATACAAAGATTTGCTCTTATTATAGGAGCATAGCTGCTTTCACTGGTCCCTTTCTTTCCATATCTAAGTGTACATAGGTTTCATGATGCTAAGCTAATTGTTATCTTCTGCTAGAGCTGTTTTGTTTCTCAAATGCCCCTTGCCCTTTTAAATTCTAGTAAAGGCTGCACAGTGGTTTATTTTTTGCTTTCTTCTGAATGCTCATTAGTTTGATGGTTTGGGTGATGCCATTATAAATTGAGTCTAAATTCACTACAAATTATGTCCAGCAGGTGCACTATGGACGAAGCCATTGCACTGCTGGAATTGCCTAAAAGCTGATTTCCATAACCTTTCAAGGACAACCGCTGAGCTGAATCCAGACAGGGCTACCTGGGGGCAGGGGGGGGGCACAAAAAGGGCAGTTTGCCCTCTCGCCTTGTTTGAGAGGGCCCCCCCAAATGGGGGGGGGGCAACAGAGCCAAATTTGAGTGAGTGACATTGCATCATGGATAGTGTGGGAAGTGACACCCCCGCCCCCAATCCTGGCCAAGCTCAGATCCTATCAGTTCCACCACTGTCATCACCACCTGGCGGGTCTGAAGCCACCCAGAGCTAGGAGTAGGGTTGTGGATACCATTCCCACCAGCAGAGGGGCCAGAGCTACCCTTTCCGTGATGAGGGCAGCCACCCCACTGGCCTGGACCCTTGCTGACCCCCTTCCCATCTTAAACTCTTTCATCTTCATGGTAATTTTGGAAGGGAGGGGGGCTCAATTTCAGATTTTACCGTGGGCCCTGAAAAACCTCTTTAAAACCCTGAATCTAGATATATCTTTGGCATCCCATTGGGCCCTCATCTTGCTCTGATTTGGTTTATTCCATTTGTTAGCATGAAGAATTTTATTACTACAATGTTCTTCTAGTAGTTCTTCTGCATTAAAAATTGGTCTAAAAAACTCAACTAATGCCAATACTAACTCAGACGGTGCCTACCAAGTCTTTGTTAAGAACAAAGCAATGCAAGCTACAACTCGGCAGAGATAGGAAAGGGCATGAACAGTGTTCTCATAAGGAATCCAGCCTAGTGTGCAAAATTTTAACTTTTATAAACACATCTCTGGGGTTTAATTGCTTGGCTGTTTTCATTTGTGTCACTCTGAACTGGGCAGATAAGCTGTGAAAAGGTCACAAGGGTGTGTAGCTGGAGACGGGTAGCTTTAGTTCAGAATGTGTGTTTGTCAATCATCAATACCGCTGTATTTTAAGTTGATGCTGCTTCAAATACATTCGCATGAAGCTACAGTGACATCCAGTGGCAACAAGGTAGGGTAATTGCAAGGATCCATTCACTATGAATTCTGCAGATATATCACCTACTATAATTCTGACTTCAAGGCAGCAGATGGATTTCAACTACCTGATTCTTTGCAACTGCACTTAGATGAAGAATTAAATGGGGATATTTCTAGTAAGATTTTTGAATTCTGTAAACTTACTAACAGAATAAACAAGATAAGCAAGTTGTCTTTATTACTCCAGATTTATTAGTGATACTAGGGTTAATTCTTTCCTAAGGTCAGTTGCATGCAACATATATGTTACTCCTTGAAATACAGTAATCCTAAAGCTGTAGTTACTGCATGGTAAGGCTTCTAAAGTCACAGTGTATTTTCTTCAAGGCCTTGTCCCCCACCCACCCCCCAAAAAATCAAGACAAAGTTACATTAATGAACAATTTCTCATAATGAATACAACTTTACTACTACTTATTTTATCTATACACATTCTAATACTGCTGATGGTGCTAGTTCCTCCTCATTCACAAGAATGCCTCAGGAACAAGAATGTTTTTATAAAAGACTAAGGATGGCTCTCCCATTCTGAGCTAATGTAAATCAAAGGGTAATAAAAATATTACACAAACCATGGAACACATTTCAGTATCAGAAAAGTAGTTCTGTTAAACTATGAAAATTAAAAATAAATGTAAATAAATAATTTTGTGGCATTTATTCTTTATTTAGCATCAGAAACACTTTCCTGTTCTTTTGTGATACACTTATATTCACATCTTGCCATACTTACCATTATGACAAATGTAACTACACCAAGTACTACAATGGTTTTACTTTACATTAGAATCTAATAGCACACATTCCTAATCACTGAAATTTTAAAATGCCATCTGCCCTGGATGAGCTTTCAAATTACGCAATATGCTGTGAAGGGACCATTACATGGGACTTGGATTTATTCATTTTTTTAGTTTTAGGCTGCTGTTCAGTTTCTTATCTTTGCAGTAAATGTTCTGCTGACTCATTCTCACATTATCAAACATGACAGACAGAGATGTACACCATGCCACATGAAGATTACAAATAAATATGTTTAAGTTTCAATGAGAAAAGAGTTTAGAAGATGTTGCAAAATACTATGTCTTACAAAGATTTTGTGTCAGTGATTATTGTCCTTGATAAAGATGGTCATCACTTTTTGGCAAGGGAGAGACTCTTGGCCATTCAGTTTGTGGACTCTTCAGGTCCTGTTTCAAAGCCTTTCATTCATACAAAATACAAAATTCTTTCTTCTTCTGTGTAGACTTCAACTTTGATGGAATCATTTAGTTCTTTTGTTTTGAGAGAGAGCCTCATGTGCTAGATGTACAGGGGTGTCTCTTGGCCAGTTAGAAGCCTGAACATTGCAGCTGGCATAGTCTTCATATGAATCTGTCAATTGATTTACATAAAATATAGTAACAGAATTATCAGTTGAGAATCACTAGGGGCCTGATGCATATATCACTAACTGCATTCACTGACTTCAGGGGAGATATTCCTGGTTTCTATCTAGAGTTGGGGGTGGGGGGGGAAGAGGAGTTTGTTGTCAAATTACATTATATCAGAATAGCAAAAACAATTGAAAACCAGCTGCTATTACCGATTTCATCCAACCACCACTGTCCAAGCTAAAGAAATTAGCCCGGAAGAAAATCTCATGTACATGAAAATTCACCCTGCCTACTCAAATATTGACTGGCACTGGATTGTCCTCAGTCTGCCCATCCCTTTACACACACAGTATCGCTAACATGGAATGTGAACCTTTGGTTGAAACTTCACCACCCACAATGTTCAAGAGCATTCAAATTTAGGTAAAGCAAGTTCCCCCACCCCCATTCCTACTAAATCAGCAATTTACAAGGAGTATCATTTTCAATACTGTTAGCAAGGGTGATTGGGCTCTAATAGGAGTAAAGGTGTCAAATAATCAAAGGAAGCATCTGGCAGTAACACTGGTAAATACTCAGTAGGAAGAGTGGGAGGTAAGCAGAGATTTCGTTAAAGGACATGACATTGTATGACTAAATTATAACAAACTTTTTTGCAGGTATTAGAAACAACCAACCTATCAACTGTAGTAAAATAAGCACAGATGGACCTGCCACTTTGGATTTTACACCAGGAGATGTATTGCCACAATACAAGCTGCAAGGACCCAAGCGTGATTTTAGATGGCAGTGAACATTTTAAAATAATGATAATCTGCACTTGTCAGACTATTTTTAAAAAATCAGACACTGCACAGTCAGGCCATAGCCTTTTATAAATGTACAATTACTTAGGACAGCTCATACTCTAGCTAAAGTAGTCCAAAAATCATCAATTACCTGGGCTGTTTTCAACTGCTATATTCTTCCATTTAAAGATTTTTATATACACAGATTTTTTTCACATTAAAAATCCACAGTGAAAAATGAGAAAATAAATAATAAAGGCCCACTACTCTGAATTAGTGAGCATCATTTCACCACTAGAAGGAGGGGCTATGCCAATTCATAAGGGTTGAACTACCACATACAGCCCTCACCACCCAGTGCTTAACACTGTTTTACCCCTTCAGTGGGTGGGCCTTGGTGGGGAGTAGAGGGAGTTCTCTGTACTAGCTCATCCTAACCAGAGGTTGGAAGGAGCACTGTCTACTTCAGTAATGTGGATGCAGGTACTGCAGTCCACAGGGCTGTGTGGTGTCTGAATTCCATCTCCCCAACCTTGTGGTGTTCCCTGCACAAATCCAGTGAACTTTGTGAAGGGAGAGCTGTGCTGACTTGCTGGTCAGTATTTCCATGGCATGAGCATAGTGATGCTACCTGAAATTCAAAAGGGACGAGAAGGCAGATCACCAACACACATCTTGTTTATCAGTCACTAGTTTTGCTAAACATGGTGAGGAACAGAGACATGTTTTACTCTCCTATCCCACTCCCTAATCAGAGTCAGAGAATCTCAGCAAAAATGAAAGGATTAAAATAGTTTTAATCTCTCGCCTCTCTGGCTCTCAATTCATTTTATGACTGGAAAATCTAAAACAGAGATGGAGACATTTTTCATAGCTCTTGGCTATACAATGCTTGACTGATATTTCTTCACCTACTTGAATGGCTGATGTCTGACTGCAATTTCAAACATCAGAATCCGTCAGGGAAATCTTTCTTGAAAACTAATGGTAAAATGCAGATAATGTAGCCACAGCTGCTTTACTTTTATGGTTTGATTGGTTGGGGGGGGGGGCGTAATAAGAGTGTTAGCACCAGATTGTTTTCAACAGCAGGAGTCCAGGTATGTAGAGAGAGATTCTCACTCACCTGTTTCAATATTTTGATCAAATATTTTAAATTCAGACGATTCTTACCTCTCCCACTGAGTTAGACAAGGCTTGTACTATCTTCTCATGAGCAGTGGCCACAACACTTTGCCCGTTGATCTCAATAATGCGATGTCCTACTCGGACCCCTCCCCGTTCAGCTATTCCACCTCGCATCAAGCTGCAAATCTGGCAGGCAAAGTCAGAATTTAATTAGAGTTAACAGTTGTGAAGCTGTAGCAGGTCACCCAGAACTGGGTAGACAGACAGGTTAGCTTTGCCTGAGCTGGTGCACTAAAGATAGCAGTGTGGCTGTGGCGGATTGGGCTAGCCTCCTAAGTACATATCTAAGGAGTTGGGCTGGATTGTATTCTGGTGCCACTACAGCCACACTATTTTCAGCATGTTAGCTCATGTCCATCTACCTGTGCTTAAGAGGTGTTTTGTGATGACTTCAAAAGATGTGACTAGAAAAATAAAATTATGAGTTTAATTTTAGGCTTTTAGGGTTGTTTTGTTTTGTTTAATTTTTGCAAACAGCGTCAGAATTTTGCCCTTTATTCCTAAGGAGTTGGAATATACAGGAGGTCAGTCTAGATGGCTTTGGAATCTATGACTGTACTGATCACCCAATGAAATATAAAATAGCTGCACCATCACCACGGAAATGAAGTTTCAGGCCTGTGCAAAAAATAAATAAATACCTAAATAAAAAAGGCAGGGGAGGACTGGAACCTTATGAACAATAGTTCAATAGCTGGTATCTCAAAGCAGGCCAAACAGGGAGGGGAAAAAACACAAAAGAATATATGTTCCTTTTGTCCACACATATGCACAACAGGTGCCAGTTGTAGCATATGATTCAAGGGTTGCCATGGGATAGTCTCTCTGGGTACATTGCATCTTTAAAACTACTACATCTATATAAAAATAATACTTAGCGTTGCATCAGCTCCATCTCCAGTAGGAAGATTCCCTAAATGAATGGTATATGACTTTATACACAAATCAGACCGGATTATATTAAAATGTGCTTTTCTCCATGTAGTCCAAGATCACGGAGAGAGAGTCAGATCCATGTAGATCATGGAGAGTCAGTTTAAATAGAAGGCTCCAGGGAAGCCACCTGGCATCTTTCACAACAGGACAGGTACAGCCAGGGTGTAGTCCAGTGAACATACTTTAGCAGTGTTCTTCCTACCTTAGTGGTCCTCACCCAGGGGGTATGCAGAGGTCTTCCAGGAGGTACATCAACTCATCTAGATATTTGCCTAGTTTTACAACAGGCTACATAAAAAGCACTAGTGAAGTCAGTACAAACTAAAATTTGATACAGAAAAAGTTGTTCGATTTATTTTGGAATTATAGGGTAAAAATGAGAAAGTAAGACATTTTTCAGTTCTAGTGGGCTGGGACACTTTCATATTTTTTGTCTGATTTTGTAAGCAAGTAGTTTTAAAGTGAGGTGAAACTTGGGGGTACGCAAGACAAATCAGACTCTTGAAAGGAGTACAGTAGATTGGAAAGGTTGAGAATCAATGTCATAGATCACCACTAATGGAAAGAGGATAGCTTGGCATCCTGACAGATTCTATCATTGGCCTCCCCAAGGTTGGCAAATGATGTATATACCTTGCCATAAGAATTGACCTGGGACTATGTTCTCATTTACACCGGCCTCCAATGGAAGAAGAAATGTTGACTATTTTATGGAGCTGGTCAAAGCTTTTCACGTTTCAAAATTTGAAAAAATCTACTTTTAGATTGAGCCCCAGCATGACTGTATTCAGTTATCTTTCTTCCTATCTTCAGAACAAACAGAGGCAACTTTTTAAAAATCTGTCCTAAGTAACCTGCAGGAAACCTAATGACCAAGTGTAATTTCTGTCACCGCATCTCTTATTTTGGTGACCATTTGATATATATTTTTGACTGCAGTTGTCTACAGCCTTTCCTTGCAGAAGTGATTTGTTTTTTAAATAATGGTGCCATTACTACCTGTGGGACTTTAGCACAGTGCTCTCCTCTTAAAGGGACATTTTGTTCACATTAGATCCAAAATTTAGGATTAGGTAAAAAGCTTTTTCAGCAATAATAGCAACAGAAAAATTACAGTGACTGTTTTCCTCCAACTGGAAACAAACATCACCCCACATTTACAAGACCTTTATCCAATTTTCCTCTGAATTTTCCTGTTACTCCCTTGCCTTCAACAGAGTTACTGTTGATTTATACCAGTATGAGAACAGGATAAAAATCTATTGTTAGCATGCAAGAGCCGTCATGTGAATTAGAAGAACCCAAAAGATAAATTAATTAGAAACTTTCTGTAAACAAAGATAAAACTGACCAATCTATGTCCTTTTCCAAAAATTAGAGAAATGCAAAAAAGTAATCAGCTAATACAATTACAATTTAAATTCTGTTTCAAAAATCAATGTATTAGCAACGTATGTGAAAAGGTTTTTGCTTTTAATATGTATTTAACCTGCCAGTATCCCTTTAAATCTAAAATGAAATCTTTAACCGAAAAAAAAAACAGAACAGGTTTAAAAGATCACAAAAAAGAAATAAACAGAGCACAAGGGCATAATCATTATTTAAATGCTGCAGTCCTTAATCAGACTAAATTTCCATTGCCGCATAAAGATAGAAAGTGACTCAGTGCTGAATGTAGTGAATCTGCTAAAAAGCACCCATTGGAACCATTTGAATGAAGGAGATTTTTGCCAATATGCGGTTCTGGAGGCCTGCTCTTTTAGTGGTGAAATGGTGATTGTAGCCGAGTGGGTTATTCAGGTCTGGGTCCAATTGTGATCTTTATTTGTATTGTATCCTCCATTTGGATTAGCACATCCATTTTGTGTTATGTGCTGAACTCCTGTCTAACCTTGCCCAAAGCAAGGTTACTATGATATATTGCAGTCAGCTACTCTGACCTGGAAAGGTGCTCGACGCCTTGGTGAAGGACAATCTCTACGAAGCCATCAAGACAATATACTAGGGCCATTTGAGTCAGATTCTCTCTCAACTGCCAGACTATCCCCCTGGAACAATGGACTCTACACAGGAGCCTGGATGGGGATTGGATACATGCCTATGGAACACCTGGCAAAAAGGGACAGAGACTGAATTTAAGGAGGGGTGTTTCTCTGAGCACGGGGGGGGCGGGGGGGGGAATCCATTGCCACAATGAAGCCCAAGCTGGACAGGGAGAAAGCAGGAGGGCCTCTGCTTAGCCGGAAAATTCACAGAAGAGGTAAGATTAAAGGTAGTGGAAGGCTGCGTCTTGGGACTTCTATTATTGTACAAAGATCCGTAACTCTGTAGTGTTTTTTTTAAAAAAAACAATGATGTGACTATGGTTAAGAAATTACTTTGCTAATGCTGTGTCCCTTGCCTTCCTGTCATGGGTTTAAACTGGTGAAATTCTGAAGGAGCATGTAGAAACAACTACGGTGTTCAGGAGGTCTGAGGCAGTAGTTCCAGGATCTGAGTTAGACAGACTGTGGAGTCCCATGTCTCAGAGAATGGCTCACACAAGAGATCTGAGCTAGGGAGTGCACCCTAGAGACCCAGAGCTATGACCAGTGAGTAGACTCACTCTGACCCACTTGACTTAGAAGCCTGTGGGACCCAGCCTTTGGGTCGAGTTACACCAAGAAGAGGACTGAGCCAGACTGTAAAATGGATCATTAATTCAGAGTAGAGGTCCCTTATGAAGTATTTTGTGACTGTAAAAATACATAAAAATCCCTTTCACAGTTTCAATTCCGGGCTAGGAGTGGGAAGGGGGTATGGTACAATAGGAATTAGTAAAAGAGATTGGAAATTGTATGATAGGTGAAGTCCTTCAACAGATTTACATTTAGAGGAACTTTGTTTAACTTTACTTTTTTTTTCAGCTGATTGTCTATGTTAACAATCTTGTGAAAAATACAATACAAAACACAAGAGAGAAAAAAATGGCACATCTGTCAGCTGTCAGAAAATATTTGTTCTGAAATATACTGAAAAGAACAGCTTCCTACTTCATCTCTCTCCCGTTTTTATTTTTAGTTTAGATTAGAATGGTCACTCATCAAGACACCCCTGCAGCAAAGGAATTTAAAAGCAACCCTGTACAGACATTACACCAGTGCTGAAGTTTCAAGTTTCATTAAAGTCAAGAAGAAAAGGCTTTTTAACATTTCCTATATGTCTGTTTCAAAAGGAGCAGCTGGCAGTCTGGCAGGGAGGAAAAGGACACTGGGGAGGTCAGACAAGATAATCACAGGTTTGTAGTTTACCCTAGGGCTCATCTTAGTTCTCAATATAGTTTCCTCAGCATAGGGGAAACTACAGTCGTTTGTATCATGGAATAGACTTTTGTGGAGTGTCTAGACTGGCACTGAAGGAGGCATTGGAGGCACTCAGCACAGGATCAGGAACCCTAATCCAGACTAGGCCTATCCTCTGAAGTCCAGGTATTCCAATTATCTCTGCTGCATCCTTCAAAGCTTAGACCTCCAGTATTCTCATTTGTGCAACCCACTGTTTGCCTGAGCTGCTCTAAAATTAATAAAAATCTGATTATATAAACACACACCCAACAGGCCATTTGTCCTTTAGAGCACATCATATTTTTCTAGGAAGAATTTTGATTTGCACATATTAGTTCCGGGGGGGAGGGGAGGGAATCTTAAAAGATGTTGGGGATGGGAAAGGGAAATTGGTTTTTAAATAGCTTTAGCTACACCTTCTAAGAGTAATGAACCTGAAACTGGAAAGCACCGGACCAAAACTAACTGGCATCAGCCCACATTTCAGGGAGATGGAGAGAACTGCACTTATGCCACGAGCATTCTCGTATTCACACACACACACGATAACTCAGCTAAATTACAATTCATAGAACATGGAAGGGATTATGTCGTACACATGCCCCCAAAAGAGAATTTTGACAGTTTGCCAGAATGGGCTATGCTCTAAATATAGAATTCCCCTGTCTAAAAACAAATCTGCTTTGAGCACTAAATCAATCAATCTTGTTCCTGGCTTCTGTGTGCACGGACCTGCCCCAGCCCTAATCGCCTCTGCACCTCCAGGAAGGACACCTCTCTACCCCAATCATTGCCTTTCACCTGTAAAATAAGTATCCCTTGTGTTCCGTGTGAGCCACATCAGCCCCCTCCCAAACCTTCACTCCCACATGCTCCACCCGGCAGTCCTACTTCACAGATCACACAGGGAACAAGAACAGAGTGGAGGCTGACCTTCAAAGCAGTAGCTCTGCTTCTGTACCAGTAGTTCTGAATTAGCTCTAGTAATAGCTACTATACTACACTACCATGGATCTATTAATTACCCCACATGCGTTTCATCTACCCCACAACAATGGAGACTTCGTTAGCTAATACTTTGCTCTCAAGGCAGGCCTGCCCCCCGAGAATTGTGATCCTAACCCCAAAGTCTAGCTGCATACCATGAATATTTAGCTCACTCAGATAAATCTAGATTACTTTTGCTTACAATATGCCCTTTTTCAGATGCATAAATTCCAAAGAAGTGCAAAATCCTTATGCCCTGCTTGGAATGGAGTGCAATTTTCTATACTGCATAACTATTTTATTTAATCAGGTATACTTATGTTGCATGCACGTGAAGGGAGGCCAAAAATTTGGCCCTTCATAATCAAAGAAAAAAATACAATGCATATTTGGAATAGGAACAAAGACACAGATTTTACAGTAAGACAGAAATTCTTAGAGATGGACAGAAAAATAAATACATCACAATGGTGCCAAGTCAATAGTTTTCCTTTCATGTGTCTGACATATCTCCTTACTCTACTGCTCTAAACAAAGCAGTGCAGAGCCAAGACAGCAACAGTGAACACGCTACAAAAATGTTTACAAGCATTTCCCAAACAGCAGTATCTGAGATACAGCAATCACGCCGCCCCCCCCCCCCCCCCCCACACACACACACTATTTCTAACAGACAAGTAACAGCGGTATATCAGCTACAGTAGGGTAGGGAGTGTCGTAAATGTTGTCTTTTTTCATAGTCAACACTGTGCAGAAGACTGTGCTGGGGTCTATTCTGTCTCGTGGTAAGAGGCAGGAAGGGCACGGCTTGATTTTGTATATCGGAGGTGCAGTTAGCAGAGCTGAGATTTTAAAAACTGAACTGTTTACCTTTTGTAAACTGAGAACAACAGTGAAGTTGTCTTTTGATTTGTAAACTGAGAAAAAAAGGTGATCCTAGCTGAGAAAGAATCAATACTATATGGAACCCCATGATGGCAATTTTTGCAGTCACTATCCTTATTATAACCACATGTCAAGCATTATTATTTATTTGTTGAGCTCTGAGCATTTTGTTCAGTGCTAAATATAAGCATAATAAAACATGGCATGTGCCCCCAAGGACTTTGCAGTCTAATTCAGATACAGACACAATACACTGGCAGTGGAGCAAGCTGGAAGCAGTGGATGTGCCTGAGTTGAGAGGCTTTGCGTGGATAAAAAATATCCTTTCAATATTGGCAATTTCCTTAGAACCCTCTCTCTCTAAATACAATGCCACAAACAATGGAATCCTTTCCTATTCTGTCAAAGCTCACGCAATATAAGGGAGAGAAAATGCCTCTCCAGTCATTGCTCCTTGTTTGTGAAAGCAGGCTCCTTCAGCCTTTTGAAAGATATTTTCATCTGTCTTGTAAATAACAGTATGAGCTGTGCCATCGAACGCTTGGGCTGTAATTAGATCTCAGGGTTCTGCTGTGGTTCATAAACCACTTCAGTGACCCTTTCATGGTTAAAGGAGCCATCCGAGCCATCCACAGAATTGCAACCTTGATTTCACTCCCACAAAACATATAATTTTGCAGACAGTTTTTACTTTCTAATCATACAGATGACAAAAATCTTCCCGACTGCAGTACATCCATTCAGTGCCACTCTCTTACCAAAACAAGATTTTTCAATAAAATTAGAAGTTTATTACCTGCCACAGGGGATTTGTACATAATAATCAGACAGGAAAAAGCCATCATGTGCCCAAAGAACCCTGTAAATACATTTTCCTCACTATAAAACTGCAGACAACAGGTCCACTTCCAGTGCACGTTTCAGAAGCAAACGGAAAGGTGAACTGTCAGACCTGTAGCACAAAGGCAATGATAAGTCTGCATTTCTGTGGCATATTCCATCTGATGCTCTGATAGTGCTTTACAAACATCAGAGAATTAAAAGCCTTCACAATAGGAAAGCAGTGAGGGAAAGCAGTAATATTTTAGCCTCATTTTAGAATCTGATCTAACCATGGCAAGAACCATGCCTTGCACTTGGTGGGTGTCAACAGACCCATAACAATAGGCACAGATCTTTCTATCTCAAGTTCTGTGCTTTAAGCACTAGCCTCTGCCACTGCTCCTGTATTTGCAAGTGACTGTGATGCAAGGCAGCCTTTTGGGCTCCTCAGTCGCTGGCCATTGGAAGCAGGGCCCATTGCAGAGGAGAAGCACTGTCTCCATGGGGGAAATGCTGAATGCACCACTGTAATGAACACTCTCTGGTAACTAGGAACTTAAGCGACATTAGTTCCTCAGAGGAGACCATACAGTGACAATGGGGTGAGCCTGATTGTAGAACTTCAGGAAAATACAGTAAGTGTGAACCTGTGTCTCACAAATTAAAGACAGTGGCAGCATGAGGCACGTGTGTAATAGGGCCCCCACACACCACAAACAGACAGCTGCTGGTCAGAGAATCACTTAAATTCTTCATTGCATCTAAATCCAGCACCAGTGGGGAGAGAATGAATGGCCTAACTACCTTACACCGCACATTGCTTAGAAAGTTGTGCTTTGGCTCCACCTCCTGGCTTCCTGATCCAGGCCAGGCACTGGTCCAGCAGAGGCCGTGCAGCCTCACAAACAGGTGAGTGGGTGAGGGTTTCGGGCAAGTGAGGAGCCATGGGCACATGGAGGTGAGGGGTGACCAATCTATATGTGGGAAGGGAGCTGGGTGGAGAATGACAGGCTTCTTCCCAGACGGCCCAGGAAAATCCAGCACTGACTATCACAATGGACTTTGATAGCAACAGGTGCAATTCACCCCTGTGCATAAGGCCAGCATAAAACCTATGTACCATTTAGGGCCTACACGCACACCAGACAGAACTGAAATCTAAAATTAACGTTCTACTTTAAACAGCTAGTCTTCATTAAGGGGCATATTCGGCAAAGCAGCCAGAGAGAGAATGATATTAAAACAATAATCTATTGTAGGTATCGATATGTAATCTGCTATGGTTTATCATGACAACAGCAACATCTTTCCAGTGCTTATTATCAGGACACAGTAAGCCAAAAGGGCATTTTAAATATAGGTAATTGTATCAGAAAGACCGTTTGTTTTCATTGGATAATATAAGTATTAATACAATGGACAAAAACAGGAATGGATCTAGAACAACAATATGCTGATTTGTTCCCTCATTTTGCAACTCTTTGTCCATTGTGTCAATGTGAGTGGGGGAAAAAAGACCAGAACAACAAACTACAACTAAAAAACATGCTGACAAGGGGACTAGTTATACCAGACTAGGATTCATACTGTAGAGAGCATAAGCATTCTGGGCTAAAATATGCTAACCCAAAATCACGCCTCCCTTCCCCAAAAACAGATTCAGATCAATATGACTTTACTAGCTATCTCCAGAATGAATACAACCAAACACAGAAAATTTAAACTGCAAGTTATGCCTATGTCATAGAACTGGAAGGATTTTGAAAGGTCATCAAGTCCAGTCCCCTGCCTTCACTAGCAGGACCAAGTACTGTCCGCTGACAGATTATTTTTTTTGCCCCAGATCACTAAATGACCCCCTCAAGGATTAAACGCACAACCCTGGGTTTAGCAGGCCAATGCTCAAACCACTGAGCTATGCCTCCCCTAGAATTTAGCATTCTTAGCTTGTTAAGCTACCATCAGAACTCAAGATACATGGCAGTATACTCCTTGTAGTCCATGTGGCCACAGTACCAGATTCAATTGGCAAATTCAGAAAGGGGATACTACCATTAAGTAAGTTCAGGCAAAGGTGTACTAAGCCAGGATGTTTATAGTTTGCTGTATTTGTTGAACATGGTGACAGCCCTGGAGATGATTAAATAAAGCATGATTCATCTGGATCTAATTCTCGTGAGCAAGAGCCTATATCCTATTTTCGCGGCGGGGGGGTGGGGGTGGGGGAGTAGCAGAACAAAGACAACTAAATCTGTGTGGTTTTTTCATCTGTTACAGATTTTCTACTGTGTTAAGTGACAAGCTATAATATAGGGAAAACCTTAGCACTTACATAAATAACGAGTTTTATTCCAGTTTGCCCACTGTGTACTGAACAGACAGTAATATATTAAGAGTAAAACTCTGCTAGTTAAATTCTTTGCTCTTCAACCATTTATTCTGAGCAAATGGCTAAACCCTGATACATAGTTTATTTTTTCACTGAAATAATTTTGAATGTTATGTACTGCATGTATTTAAATCCTGCGGCACACATTTTGTTAAGTGTATATCTTAAATTTAATTAAAAGGGAGGAATTCCTTATCTATAAGCATAAGACGAAGAAAAAATAAAATATTAATCACTTGCTAAGTTACAGCCATTTTACTGCACTTTTAAAACAGAACCCCTCCTTTGTAAAGAGCTTTAAGATTACAGATGAAAAGTGATAAATATCAATAGCAAAGATAGGACTGGACACACACCAACCTGATATAACCCATGAACCACAAACATAATGCCCCCTTAGGGGCGAATTATTACATTTAAATGCCACCATCATTTCTAAGCAAGTGGCTCCCAAGCTTTTGCACAAAAGGTGAACCACATCTTTAGAGAAACTGCCTCATGTTCACATCAACATCCCTGTGGCAACTACAGCCACTGCTTCCATCACGTGTGCATTTTTAGCTGACTTTGGAGCAAGAATGGTTTGCTTTTGTTCTACACTTTCTACTTCTGCTCCTTTCATCTCCTCCCGTTTGCTCTGGTTCTCTCAGCTGGAAACCAGGGAAACAACCTGACCGGCCAACTGTTTGCAGAGCACCAGAAAGTGTCTCCCAGAGCACAGCTCTACATTGAGCAAGGAAATTAAATCCTACAGACATAGGGAAGAGTTGCAGTTGCCTACTTTTCATCCTTCCCACCTGTACATGTCTGCGTGATGTGGACAAAATCCAGCCTAAAAAGCTTTTTTGCTTTTTTTTTTTTTAAATAAATTCAGGTTGTTTACAGACCATTCAGGAATTTAATGGCTTTACATCCTGCACAAAGGAGATACGCAGAATGAAAGCAAATACAGCAAGCCTGTGTTCTGATGAGGTATGTAAATAACTAGCAGATGCATGCATAACAAGATAATGGCACAGAAGTGGAGGACATTTAATTATAGCCATTCAGGCAAGTTATCCCTTCTCTAAGCTAATGCTTAATCAAGAGGAAAAAGTGCCTGGGTATTTATTTATTTTTTAGCCCAGTGATCCTTTATAATCACATATCTAGTCATTAGAAAATTCTGCTTTCTAAAATGCAAAGAGTCAAATGATAAGAGAGTTGCATTATTAGAGTAATATATTTTAAAATATAAATCAAACTTAGAGTACATGTGTGCCAGTTGTTATTGGCCTTCAGAGCCAAACTGTGACTTTTCATAGCTGAGACTTGCTTGGTGAATTTGGTATACTCAGGGGTGAAAGTGGGCTGGTACGGCATACCGGTAAGAACCTGTACCGGCCCACATTAAAACGCTGCCATGGCAGCACTTTAATGTCCCTGCCCCTTTTGCCTCCCCCGTGGGCGGTCCTGCTAGTAGGGTCCGTACTGGCAGGGCTGACGGGGCAAGAGGGGCAACAACGTTAAAGCGCTGCCATGTCAGCGCTTTAACGTCACTCCCCTTCCCTGTTGGTGGCCCTGCCAGTACAAGCCCTACCAACAGGGCCGTTGAAGGGGGGGTGCAAAGGGGCCGCGGCGATTTAAAAGGGCCCGGGACTTCCCGGGACCATTTAAATCACCAGTGGAGCCCCAGGCGGCACGGATGGGTTGGCTGGGGAATGCTGAACCCCGCAGCTCTGCCCCTTCTGGGGGGGCAGGGGCGGAGTCGGCCCCCATACTGGTAAGTCTTTCGACTTACTTTCACCCCTGGGTATACTTCATTTTGAACACTAATGTAAATCTTGAGACTAACTCAAATTGAATCCTGACTTCACACCAAATGGTGAACATGGTAAATGTCCACTAGGTGGAGCCAAACCACTGAAACAGCTGTGACACTAAAAGTTCAGTTAAAGTGGTAAGTGTGTGGAGGTGAAGGAGGTGAGGAAGTGGTGAGGGGAAGAGAAATATAGACTGTGCCTCAGTCTGTATTAGCTTTTCTGACTGGAGTTGGGGGAAATGATTCACATGCTCCCATCTGTGCCCATTCCTCCCCACTTCTGTCCAAGCTCACTCCAGAACTGCTTTGGAGGGATTCAGAGGGGATCTGTGAAAGCCGACAGGTGTGGAGGAGCAAATGGATCAGACAGACACATCCCTTAAAGGAGGATTTATTAAAGGGGATACTCTATATCTTAGTAAAGAGGAGAGGATAGAAGTTGATGAAGTACAGGTAGGAACTGAAGAGAAACAGTCCAATGAAAGTATCAGAGGGGTAGCCGTGTTAGTCTGGATCTGTAGAAGCGACAAAGGGTCCTGTGGCACCTTATAGACTAACAGAGGTATTGAAGCATAAGCTTTCGTGGGTGAATACCCACTTCTTCGGATGCAAGCAGTGGACATTTCCACTGCTTGCATCCGAAGAAGTGGGTATTTACCCACGAAAGCTTATGCTTCAATACCTCTGTTAGTCTATAAGGTGCCACAGGACCCTTTGTCGCTTCTACAGTCCAATGAAAGAGATTCTCATTCAATTACATCACATGAAAGCAGACAACTAAATATTGACAAGTTTTATAAGTGCTTGTATACAAATGCTAGAAGGCTAAATACTAAGATAGGTGAACTTGGGTGCCTGGTATTAAATGAGGACATTGATATAATAGGCATTACAGAAGCTTGGTGGCACAATGATTATCAATGGGACACAGTAATAGCAGGGTACAAAATATACAGGAGGTTTCACTGGTGGGGGAGTGGCCCTATATGTAAAAGAAAGCATAGAGTCAAATTTAATAAAAAATCTTAAATGAATCAAACTGTACCAAAGAATTTCTATAGACAGAAAGTCCATGCTTGACTGGTCAGAGTATAGCAATAGGAATATACTACTGACCACCTGGCCAGGATGGTGACAGTGACTGTGAAATGGTCAGGGAGATTAGAAAGGCTACAAAAAACCAAAAAATAATAATGGGGAATTTCAACTATCTCCAGACAGACTGGGTACATTAATGTGTGCTTCTTGAAGCAGCTAGTCCTGGACCCACAAGGGGAGAGGCATTTCCTGAATTGATCTTAAATTGATCACATGATCTGCTCCAAGAGGTGAAGACAGCTGAACCACCCAGTAATAGTGACAATAATGTAATTTAAATGTAACATCTCTGTAGGGGAGAAAATACCAAAGAAGTCCACCACAAGTAGCATGTAACTTCAGAAGGGGGAACTACACAAAAATGAGGAGGCTCGTTAAACAAAAATTAAAAAGAACAGTCACAAGAGTCAAATGCCTGCAAACTGCATGGAAACTATTTAAAAACACCATTATAGAGGCTCAAATTAAATGTAAACCCTAAATAAAAAAAAACAGTAAGACGATCAAAAAACCCATCACCATCATAGCTAAACAACAGAGTAAAAGAGGCAGTTGTAGGCAAGAAGATATCATACTGGCAGAGTGGGTGGAAGATGAGAAGCAGACATATTCCTAGCTCCCTCTTTTAAATAGTGGATGCTCCATTTATGGTGAAACTCCTCTGAAAATGAACCTTTTTCTCCAAAGGCTCCAATGTAAGTAAGTTCCACTGCATGTGCATTGGGCACAATCTTTAAAACTTGCCATTCAATGCTTCTACTTTTATTTACAGTGTATTTACAATATTCTTTATTCCTAGAATGGGGAAGCACCACAGATGTTACAAACAACATTTACAGTTATATTGAAAAGGTTTTACCGGGCATAGCACCACATCGTAGATAGAGTTGACGCAAGTGAAGGATATGGCATATAGTGGATCAGAGGAACCACAGACAGAGGGGTAGTAGATGTCGATGTACAGTAGATTTAATAAGAAGGTTTGATAAATCAAGGGATCAAAATGCAAAAATAGAGGCCCTGTGTTTGTGGAATATGGGTACAGATCAGACAAACCGAATTCTCAGAAAACAGAGATCCTGATGGCATGATGGTTTTAGTTAATGAGTGATTATGACTCAAGCATACCTACACGCTCTACACAAATTTTCACTGGCTATGAACAGCCCCTTCTCTTCAAGCCCATCAGAAGCACTGAATACTTCAGGGATGGGACTTATGCTTGTGACTTTAGGACTCACTGACCTCAACAACTGGCACAGCCTAACTGCACTGCATGCCCCACATCAGCAACCTGTCACGTCCTTGACTGCTACTTTACTTCTCTCACCCTCCCATCTGTTCCTTCTGCTAGAACATCCAATCTCACAAAAATCAAATGTTTACTTTGCGTTTGAGTACGTCCTACAACAAACAACATTACACACACACACACTTATCACCACAACATACAGATGTAACATTCTGCCTCTGGAAGCTCGAAAGGTTCAAAGTGCACAAAAAGCACACCATTTGTTTGTTTTTTTAAATATTCCAGGTATTTAGCTTTTTGACATGTTTCCACATAAAAGCCATAAACAATGAAAATACAAACTTACGATTCCATTCTGTACACTGAAACCCAGCTGGTATTTCAGGTCTGGTCGTTTTATGAGGACAGTTGTAACAGGAGGACAGCTGACAATGTTCAGTTTCACCTGCGTCTGGTTCTTAAGACCCTGAAAAATATCCCAAATATTAGCATTTTACAAAGTGGTGCTCACTGGAAGCATGTGAAGTAGCTGAGCTTGAAACCCTGTGCCCCTCTCCTCCCCCTCCCCGCCCCCCGAAGCTGCAACTGACATAGGACTGCCCATATGAAGGAACATTCTGCCGCTCCACATTAAAATTATCCTATTGATTCTGAGGAAAGAACTCAGGGACTCTTTCCGAACTATTAGTCCAGCTGGCCATCCCAAAACCTTACCAGCAATAACAATTCCATCGCATATAGATAGCACCTTCAATCCAAGGATCTCACAGCCCTTAATAATTGTTAAAGGATGCAGCTTCAACAGGTCTAATAATAAGATATTGTAATCTCCATTTTACAAATGGGGATAGTGAGGCCAAAGCCTTCTCTGCTCTAATTAATTATCTCAAATTTTCCAACCATCATTAACACTGAACCACCTCCAACAGCATTAGCTGTGGGTCGTAATGCTGATTGGCTCCCAATGAAGATGACTGGAAGTGGAAGCTGCAGGATGTCCATTATTATGGAGGGGGTACCTAAGAGATGTTTCATTTTTATGACATGCTGCCTGGTAGGGCTGATGGAAGAGAAGATCCGAAGTTTGGAGACGCCGCTAGAAACTGTGGTTGAGTTTCAAAGGGGATTTGAGTGGCTAATGGAGGAAAGGCGAGAGGAGCCTAAAGGGGAACCTCAAGACTTGCAAGTGCATGCCTGGATCAGAGAACTGTAAGGGTAGACTGCTGGATGAGGAAAGTGGCAGTGGAAGCATGTGATGATAAGAACAAGGCAAAGGAAAAAACAGGCTAGTAAAAGAGAAATAGAGCTGAGGAACAGGCTTGCTGAGTTGGAAAATGAAAGGGAGAGGCAGGCTTTTGAGAACAAGGAAGAAGAGAAGCGCTACTATTCTACAAGAAGAGGGGAAGAGACAATGGAGATAGCCAGAGTTCAGAGCCCCAGGAGGACAGAGGATGACTCTCAGAAGGTTGCAAGGGGGAACAGAAGACAAGATAACTTGTAGCCAGAAAGAACAGAAGGGGGAATGCCAGAGAAATTCCCCAGAAAGAGGCAGATCTATGTGACTGGGACTCCCTATTAAGAAAAACGGACAGCCTGTCACCAGGGCTGATCCCAAGCACAGATGAGTGATCTGTCTTCTGGGAACTAAGATAAAGGATGTGGACATGAGGCTGAAGAGGATCCTAATGGGAGCAGGAAAGAATCCACTGATTGTCCTTCATACAGGAACAAATGGTATTGCTAGATTCTTACCTGGAAACATCTAGGAAGACTATGCCAGGCTAGGGAAGATGCTTAAAGAAAGGGAGACTCAGGTGATCTTCACTGGGGTTGGTCCTGCTTTGAGCAGGGGGGTGGACTAGATGACCTCCTGAGGTCTCTTCCAACCCTAATCTTCTATGATTGGGATTCCACCTGTCTGTAGAGAAGGTGAGTGAAGGTGAGACAAGATTATGATGATCCACAGATCGCTCAGGCAGTGGTGCTATAAGGAGGGCTTTGGGATATTCAACCACTGGGAGGCATTCACAGGGACTGTTCTCATGGCATAGACTCCACCTGAGTAGGGAGGGAAATAGACTTCTGGGATGGGGGTTGACTGATTAAAAGAACTTTAAACTAGGAATTAGGGGGAGACGGTTGGGAGATGCTCATATAATCTTCACACCTGATTTTAACATTAACCGGGAGGAAAATCAAGTACAAGAGGATACAGCAAAGGATAAAGGAACAACAGAGTGTAGGAGAATGGACAACAAGAGGAAAGGCAGTGCCAACATCACTGACAGTAAGTCAGGTAGGCTTAACTGGCAGTAAAACGACTATATCTAGTCAGGCGAAGAATCTGGGTGAAGCCAAGCAAAAACAACTAAGATGTCTGTACATCAATGCAAGAAGCTTGAGTAACAAAATGAAGGAACTACAACTACTGGTGCAGGATATAGGGATAACGAAAATACGGTAGAATAGTAGTCATGACCTGAATACAGGTATTGAAGGTATGTCCTGTTCAGGAAAGACAGAAGTAAAGGAAAAGGTGGTGGAGCAGCATTGTGCATTAATGACATGGTAGACTGTAAAGAAATTAGAAGTGATGGAATGGATAAAATGGCATCTGCGTGGGTCAAAATCACTTTAGGGAAGAAACATAACAGAAGTTGCACTGGGATACTGCTTAGAGTCTGCTATAAATCCTCTGGATATGATGTGGATATGGATAGAGTCCTTTTCAGTATTTTTAATTAAATACTACTACTGGGAATTTTGTGATTATGGGAAACTAATTACCAACATCATCATGTAATACCAGGCACTCAATTTCACCCATGTCAGTAATTAAAACTTATAGCATTTGTAAACAAGCACTTATAAAATTTGTCAATATTTAGTTGTCTACCTTCATGTGATATAATTGAATGGGACTCTTTTGTTGGACTTTTTCTATTAATTTCTTACCTGTACTTTATCAACTTCTCTCTTCTTCTCTTTTTTAGGATATAAAGTATCCCTTTTAATAAATCCTCCCCGTAAGAGATGTGTCTGTCCAAACCATGGGATTCTCCTACCCCTGTTGGCTTTTCCCCAGACCTTCATTTAAAAACTCCTCTATGAGCTTTTAAGTTTACATGCCAGTAACCTGGTTCCATTTCGGTTTAGGTGGAGCCCATCCTCCCTGTACAGGCACCTCCTTTCCCAAAAGGTACCCCAGTTCCTAAGAAACCTAAATCCCTCCTCCAAACATCTCATCCACACATTGAGCCCCTGCAGTTTTACCCGTCTAACTGGCCCTGTGCATAGAACTGGAAGCATTTCAGAGAATGCTACCGTGGAGCTCCTAGACTTTAATCTCTTATGTAGCAGCCTAAATTTGGATTCCAGGATCTTTCTCTCCTACATTTCCCTATGTCATGCATACTTACGTGTACCACGACCACTGGCTCCTTCCAAGCACTGCACATAAGTCTGTCTTGATGTCTTGAGAGGACCGCAACCTCTGCGCCCGGCAGGCAATTCACCATGCTGTTCTCCCAGTCATTTACTAACCAACTATATTTCTAATAATCAATTCCCCCATTAGTATTACCTCTCTCTTCATAGTAACAGGAGTCCCCTCCCCCACAGAGGTATACTCAGTGTGAGAGGGTACCATGGCATCATCCAGAAGGAGGGTCCCAACTATGGGATTGTTTCCCTCCACTCCAGCTTGATGTTCTCTCTCCCAGACTTTCATCCTCCTCAACAGCACAGAGGCTGTCAGATGGGGAATGGGATTGCTCTATTGTGTCTTGGAAAGTCTCTTCTGTGTATCTCTCTGTCTCCCTTCACTTCTCCAGTTCAACCATTCTGGTCTCAAGAGCCCGTACGCAATCTCTGAAGGCCATGAGCTGCTTGTACCAAATGCACACATATGCCACCTGACCATAAAGCAGGTAATTATACATGCTGCAGTCAGTGCAATAAACTGGCTAGCCCCCACTCTGCGGCTGGACTTCTGCCAGCATGATTTTTACTCTTGCAGGGGGAGGGGGAAAGGGAATGGGTTTTGGCCTAAATTTAGAGAATGTTTATTAGGTGTGACTGGCTGTCATGCTCAGACTCTAAAGCCCCTCTGAAAACTCCTGTTTCCTGCTCCTGTTCGCTATCTCCTCTGGTTGATTATGAACAAGAGATCCGAAAAGGATTAGGGATCAAAGAATGGCAGGCTAGAACCTCATGTGGAAGCTCTCAGGCTTGCAGGCTGCTAGGCTCAGCGCACAGCCCCCCAAATAGACCACACTATAAACTTCAATCAAGCAGACACACAGCAAGCAAGAAAGCACACAACAACGAAAACACTGATTTTTTAAAAAAACCTCCTGAGGTGATCCTGACAATTACAGGCCAGTAAGTCTAACTTCAGTACCAGGCAAATTGGTTGAAATTATAAGTAAAGAACAGAATTATCAGACACACACATTAACAATATGTTGGGGAAGAGTTAACATGGCTTTTGTAAAGGGAAATCATGCCTCACCAATCTATTAGAATTCTTTGAGGGTGTCAACAAGCATATGGACAAGGGTGATCCGGTGGGTATAGTGTACTTGGACTTTCAAAAAGCCTCTGACAAGGTCCCAAACCAAAGGCTCCTAGGCAAAGTAGGCAGTCATGGGATAAGAGGGAAGGTCCTCTCATGGATCAGTAACTGGTTAAAAGATAGGAAAGAAAGGGTAGGAATAAGCAGTCAGTTTTCACAGTGGAGAGAAGTGAACAACCGTGTCCCTCAGGGATCTGTACCAAGACCAGTGCTGTTCAACATATTCATAAAAGATTTGGAAAAAGGGGTAAACAGTGAGGTGGCAAACTTTGCAGACAATAAAAAATTACTGAAGATAGTTAAGTCCAAAGCTGACTCTGAAGAGTTACAAAGGGATCTCACAAAACTGGGTGATTGGGAACAAAATGGCAGATGAAATGCAGTGTTGATAAATCCAAAGTAAAGCACATTGGAAAACATAATCCCAACTATACATACAAAATGATGGGGTCTAAATTAGCTGTTACCACTCAACAAAGAGATCTTGGAGTCATTGTGGATAGTTCTCTGAAAACATCCACTCAATGTGCAGCAGCAGTCAAAAAAGCTAACAATGTTAGAAACCATTAGGAGAGCGATAGATAATAAGATAGTAAGTATCATAATGCTACGATATAAATTCTTGGTATGCCCATACCTTGAATACTACATGCAGTTCTGGTAGCCTCATCTCAAAAAATATATATTAGAATTGGAAAAAGTACAGAGAAGGGCAACAAAAATTATAAGGGTCTAGAACAGCTTTCATATGAGGAGAGAGAAAAAAAACTGGGACTGTTCATCTTAGAAAAGAGATGACTAAGGGTCGATATGATATAGGTCTATCAAATCGTGAATGGTGTGGAGAAAGCGAACAGGAAGTGTTACTTACCCTTTCACTTAACACAAGAACCAGGGGTCACCCAGTAACAAACATAAAGAAGTACTTCTTCACACAGTGCACAGTCAACCTGTGGAATTCGTTGCTGGGGATGCTGTGAAGGCCAAAAGTATAACTGGATATAACTGAATTAGATAAGTTCATGGAGGATAAGTCTATCAGTAGCCAAGATGGACAGGGACGCAACCCCATGCTCTGGGTGTCCCTAAACCTTTAACTGCCAGAATCTGGGACTGGATGACAGGTAGTAGATCACTAGATAAATTTTCCTATTCTGTTCATTCTGTTTGAAACATCTGGCACTGGCCCTTGTTGAAAGACAGGACACTAGGCTATATGGACAACTGATCTGACTGGGCATTCTTATGTTAATTTCCCAGTTATACATTGGAGGAGAAGTGCTACTAATAATGGTAGGGCCCAAATATTCCTGGATGGGACAGCTGACAGATTTCTTCACTAAACAGTCACCGAACCAACAAGAAGTGATGCCATTTTAGATTTAGTGTTGATAAGTAGAAAGGACCTCATAAAAGAACTGGCTGTAGAGGACAGCCTTGGTTTGAGTGATCAGGAGTTAATTCAGTTTAAACTAAATGCAAGGATAAACAAAAATAGGTCTGCAACTAGGGCCCCTGATTTCAAAAGGGCAAACTTGAAAAAAATTGAGAAAATCAGTTAGGGAAGTTGACTGAAGAACTCAAGGATCTGAATGTGGAGGAGGCTTGGAATTACTTTAAATCAAAGTTGCAGAAACTATCTGAAGCCTGCATCCCAAACAAGGGGAAAAATTCATATGGAAGGGTTGCAGACCAAACTGGACGAACAAGCCCTCAAATAGGTTATTAAGAGAAAGTGGAAAGTCTACAAGGAATGGAAGATGGGAGGGATCAGTGAGGAAAACTAACTCACATAGATCAGAAAGTATAGAGGAAAAGTGAGAACTGCTAAAAGCCAGGCAGAGTTGGACTTACAAAGGAAATTAAAGCCAATGTTAAAAGGTTCTTTAGCCGTATACCGTATAAATAAAAAGAAAACAAGGAAAGAAGTGGGACCGCTAAGAACTGATGATGGGGATTACATGAATACCTAAATGAATACTTCGCCTTCGTTTTTATTAAGAGTAATGAGGAGCTTGGGGGACAATGGCAGAGTAGCAATGGGAATGAGGATATGGAAGTAGAAATTACCACATCTGAGGTGGAAGCCAAATTTAAACTGCTTAATGGGACCACATCAGAGGGCCCAGATAATATCTATCCATAAATATGAAAGGAACTGGCACATGAAATTGCAAGCCCTATAGCAAGGATTTTTAAATAATCTCTAAACTCAGGGGGGGTGTACTGTATAGCTGGAGAATTGCAAACATAGTACCTATCTTTAACAAAGGAAACAAAGGTGATCTGGGAAACTACAGGCCCGTGAGTTTGTCCTCAATTGTATGCAAGGTCTTCGAACAAATTTTGAAACAGAGAGTAGTTTAGGACAGAGGTAAACAGTAATTGGGATAAAATACAACATGGTTTTACAAAAGGTAGATCATGCCAGGCCCACCTAATCTCTTTCTTTGAGAAGATAACCGATTGTCTAGACAAAGGAAATACAGTAGATCTCATCTACCTGAACTTCAGTAAATCATTTGATACAGTTCCACATGGGAAATTATTAGTTACATTGGGAAAAAATGGGGATTAATATGAGAATCAAAAGGTGGGTAAGGAACTAGTTAAAGTGGAGACTCCAATGAGTGAACTGTCAGGCTGAAGAGAGGTTACTAGTGGAGTTCCTCAGGAATCATTCTTGGGACCACTCTTATTTAACATCTTCATTAGAGACCTTACCACAAAAAATAGGTGTGTGCTAATAAAATGTGCAGATGGCACAAAGTTGGGAGGTATTAGCAATATGGAGGAGGACCAGAATATCATATGGGAAGGTTTGGATGACATTGAAAACTGGAGTAATAAGAATGGCATGAAATTTAATAGTGCAAATCAGGCACTTACGGACTAATAATAATAATTTCTGTTGTAAGCTGGGGATTTACCAGTTGGAAGCGACAAAAGAGGAAAAAGCCCTGGGTCTATAGGCTCATCACAGATGGCTATGAGCCACCAATGTGATATGGCTGTAAAAAAGGCTAATATAATCCTAGGATGCATCAGGTGAGGTATTTCCGGCAGAGACAGAAGATTTATTACCATTATACAACGGGGATGGCAGTATTTACCAGAGGTAGTTTTTACCAGGTAAATCATGTTTTTAAACACCACAGGAAAAACCAATTAGCCCCAATTTGAAGTATTTTCTATTTTAAAAACTGTTTAATTAATGCACACCACATTGCACTTAGTTTTAGTTACATATTCAAATTATGGTTACATCAGACATGATTCATAGATTAATTTTGGGTTGTGCAAATACAAAGTAAAACTACAGTGGGAGTAATACTAAATATATAATTATAATACTGAACATCAGAATGTTTGTGTACATTTTGGTTTGGTATTTTCTCAAGGAAGTTATACATGTCATGACTCATATTTCAGTTTTCAATATTATATAAACAAACTTTAAAAACATTTGATTGTACGAAAACAACAATATGCAGAGTTGTAGGCTTGGAGCATTAAGCAATCAGAAGCATGCAAAGTTGCAGACTATCAGTCCAGGTCCATTTGGGCATGTGCTATTCTGTAGCAGAAGACCAATTCTGATGTTGTGGATAGACCAAGCCTATTCCTCAGTTTTGAAGAGATGTATCCAAAGTTTGTAAAGATTTGTTCTATGCTTGCTGAACTTGCTGGATGCTGATGCAATTATTTTTCCCAGTTTAAACTTGAGTTTAAGCTGGAATTTACCAGCGCCCTATCCTAAACTAGTTTTTCCCACAAAATTGCCAACTCTATTATACAAGACACTGCTGAGACCTCAGCTGGAATACTGTGTGCAATTCTGGCATCCTCCCATATTTAAGAAAGATTAATTCAAACTTGAAAGAGGTGCATCATCTACTAATATGATGAGAGAAATAGAGAACCTACCTTACCAGAGATTTCAAGAGCTTGGCTTATTTAACCTAACAAAAGGAAGTCTGAGAGGAAATACAACTGCTTTCTATAAATACATCAGAGGGATAAACAGCAGGGAGGGAGAGGAATTATTTAAGTTAAGGGCTGGCACAAGAACAAATGGATATAAACAGATCATCAATAAGTTTAGGCTTGAAATTAGACAAAAATTTCTAAGTATCAGAGGAGTAAAGTTCTGGAATAGCCTTCCAAGGGGAATAGTGGGAACAAAAAAAGTTAATCTGTTTCAAGACTGAGCTTGCTAAGTTTATGGAGGGGACTGTACGATGAGACTGCCTACAATGGCACATGGTTAAGAGTAGGTTAGATAAATGTCTATCAGGGATGGTCTAGACGTAATTGGTCCTGCCATGAGGGCAGGGGGCTGGACTCGATGACCTCTCGAGGTCCCTTCCAGCCCTAGAATCTATGAATCTATGAATCTATGGCCCATCCGCAAGTGCTATTAGCAAATATCTCCAACGGCTGGTGATGGGGAAGGCTCTGAGTTACTACAGAGTATTCTTTCCCAGGTGTCCGGCTGGTGGGTCTCACCCACTTGCTCAGGGTCTAACAGGGTCTAACCCCTGCCATATTTGGGATCAGGAAGGAATTTTCCCCCAGGTCACATTGGCAGAGGCCCTGGGGTTGGGTTTTTTTGCCTTCCTCTTCAGCATTGGGACATGGGTCACTTGCTGATCTGAAGTAGAATAAATGGCGGATTATTAAAATCAAAATTTGAGGATTTCAGTAATTCAGACAGATTATGGGCAAATTATCACTCCCTTCCAGGGTGAAGGTCGTCAGACTAGATGGTCATGGTGGCCCCTTCTGGCCTTAAAGTCTATGAGAGTTTTAAGCACCAGGTCAATTCGACTTGCTCTGATCAGAATTACATGGCACAATACAAGCTGTCATCAATAGCTGGCAGCTGCTACTAACCCTGCTGGATATGAATCTCTACTAGCAACAGTGGCCAAAAATAATACAACCTGGGATTGCATCTTCTCTGGGGAACCTTCATGGGGTTACAAGGAGGACAGAGTGCATCCAGTTGATTCATCTCCTGACCTGCCAACTCTTCCCTCCAGTCCACCAACCCTTCCACTTGCATGGACACTGGACTCCAAATGAAAGGCTTCCGCACAGTTTATAGGATGGATAGTGCTGTGGCTACAGCTGAGTTTCCCTCACACTGGTAAGTGTGGAGGTCCACATGTGGTCCTCTCTAGGAGATAAGTGCGGCATGGTCTCGCTCTATTTAGTCTTTGTGAAATACTCTTGCAGCTCTTCTTCCTTACATAATCTTCACTTACTTGTCCCTACTAAAATCTGCTCAAAGGAAAGGCCTGGAATGCCTGAGTCTATCTTGCACCAGTACAACATGAATTATTGTTATTACACATATAAGTGTCAGACATTTGCAGAGCACTTTACAAAGACACAATCTCAGCCCTGCAGGCTCATACAAACATGCATGTATACAGATATAAGTGTACCTTTATAATCCCTTGGCATGTTGCAAGCGGAAGACCAACTAAACTGGTTCCATTAATAGACATAATCTGGTCTCCAATGCTTAGTTTCCCTGAACGAGCTGCAGGGCCTCCATTCATCATGTTAGCCAGGATAACTGTGGGTAGGATGGATCCCCATCCTGATTCCACAATCACCACCCCAAGAATTTCTCCCTTCTGCTTTTCTAGCTGCAGCTGCAATGAAAATGTATACAAATCACTGTTTTGTTTTAATTACATTTCCTCTGAATTTCAAACACTACTATTTCAGTGGTTAATTAATTAAAAATAACCATTTACAAAGAAAACTAAATCACTTTCCTATTAACCATGAGAAGTTACTTCAAAAGAGAGAGTCAATTTAATTTTTTTTAAGTGAGTACCTGTCACATATTCCAGTTTCTAGCACCCATTAAATAGGATGCTCTGATTTTTTTCTAATTTCTTTAAAATATTTTTATAGAGGATCTTCTGCTCACCTGTTGTAATTCATACAGGTCTTTATAACAAGGAAGAAACTAAAAAACTACTGACTCTACAGTGGAAACAGTGGAACTGACTCTACATAATATGCTTCATTAAATAAATAGAAATGATTTTCCTCACTGGATCACAACTGTCAGGGGAGATCTTAAGACATTGCAGCTAAGGCACTGGAATTTAAGAGTTCTAGGTTCAATTTCCAGCTCTGCCACAGACTTCAAGTGTGACCTTCACCAATTCACTTAATTTCTCTGTGCATCTTACCTTTTTGTACAGTACCTAGCACAATGGGGCCCTAATCTCTGTTAGCCCCTCAAGGTGCTACTGTAATACAAATGACATTATCTTCTCTCAGATATAGTAATCTTGGGGGTTACTTGTGATTACAGGATGTATAATGTTTCTAACCAGAAGTGTGATTTTTCAAGTTGAAAGTCTTCTTTAATACTGGATAAGAACATTTTCCCCCAAACAAATAATGCGGTGACTGCGCTACATGTAATATGCAAGGCCTATTTAGCACTGGAGGCTCAGTTGCATCACTACAGTCAGGTCAGCCTTCTAAATTAAGAAGAGACACAGAAGGGGATTTCTTGTTTGTAAAAACCAGAAAGACTCACTGGGTTCTGCAGAGGTTATCCCTGGATTGATTGAAATACAGGCAGAGTGCAACAGCTTCAGCATGATCAGACAATCCATCATCACTCGTAAACATGCTCAGTTAGGAGAACTGGGAACCAAGGAGCAATGGGCAGCAGGAAAGGTAACCACTATTAATTACTCTGAAGCATGCTTAAGCTTAGATAAGTAATTATAAAACTGGCATCTTGGTGTTACACATATTTATATCCAATCAGTTCCAATTACAAGTAAAAACAAGATTTTCTAATTAAGTTTGTTTTCCCTTGTGTGACCAATTTGAAATATTTTCCAGTTGTTACATGTACATAAACAATACCTTGTCAAGTCCAACGATTGTACCATATAAACCACACATCCATTCCTTTACCTTTTCTATCTGTAACTCTATAAATTACAATTTACGTATACCTGGACTGGTTTTAAGTTGAATATGGATTTTCACCTTCACTTCTAGTCACCATGATTCACCCAGAAATGACTGCATTTCCTATATATAGGTCCAAAATCTGCATCCCTTATTTAGACAAAACCCCCAGTGAAATCACATGATCTGTCGCTTGGAAATAACATTCAGCATGTAGCGCTTTTCATTTTCAAAGTGTTTTATAAACCTCAATTAATTAATCTTTCCAATACCCCTGTGAGGCAGGGAAGTGCTACTACACCTATTATTTCACAGATGAGGAAACTGCGACAGAAAGATTAAGTGATTTGCCCAAGTTCACAAAATGAGACCATTTTAAAATGCAGAAATTGCGCTTTCTGCACTCAGACCATTAGAACACAGGCCAAATATTCATCACACTGAAATCAAGGGGAGTTTTGTCATTACTTCAATGGGAACAGGATTTGGCCCCATGCGCCTCATTCTATTTTTGAGGTGCTTAGAGACCTTCCTGGATGAAAGGTAAAATATGAAATGTACACCATTATTATCAATGTAAGTCATTATGCTGACATGCCATGCTAAGCCTGGTATTGACTTAAGGGACGTTCTCTCCACTTCATATATTACCAACAATGAAGATTCTGTAATCAGGTTTCAGATGGCAGGTTTTTGCTGCTGTTATTTGGGGGGGGGGGGGGGGGGGAGAGGCAGGAGGAGAGGGACAGAAACCAGGCTGATCAATGCCACAGCTCTACTGGACCCACTTAATTGGTAGTAGTATGACTTGTCAGACACAGAGGGAGAAGATGCATCTTTAAAAGTGTTATTTTTGTTTTACATAGTCACCTTTCTGAGCAGAAGTCCACTTTACCTTTGATAGTTAGGACTGTGTTGAGTATAAAATGAATGGGATTTGGAAGAACTATGATATAACAGAAGCATAAGAGCCAGCCATGCTTGTCCCACGCAGAGCCAGAACTCCATAGAACCCTTCTTTCATGGACTAAAAACAATGTTATATTAGGGCCAGTCTATGGTATTCAACCACCAAGCAGTACTGGTGGTGGACAGAAGCCCCCTAAGCCTTGGAATAGTTTTGCAATCTCTTCAGGAGACAAAATCCCTTCCTTCCCCTAGCAACTTCCCCACATACAGAGGGAGTGCACGCATTGCGCCTACCCTTTGCCATGATCCCACTTGCTCCTCGGGGGGATTGTATCGTGGGGGTGCCCAAGAGCAGTCTCTGTTCTCCCCAAGCACACAGACTGTAATGATCCCTATCCCTGCATGGGGAGCACTGAGATGGCACACAGCTCACTTTTCCATCCATTGCCCTCAAACACCCACAAGACCCAAGAACAATCTGGCCTTCAAGGTCATATTGTCTGTGTTTGGATCCTGTCCCGTGATTTTTATCTAACTTGATTAAAAACCATTACTTCTATGTCAGATGAATGCTCCTCCACCCGCAGCTTTGCAGATAATATTTTGGAAGCAGGCCTCTCTTCTATATGCACCTCCATTATTTAAATTAACCAGATATGATTTTATTCTAGAATGGGCATTAAAACACACAGTCTTAATACGGAAAATACACCAAAGATATCTTACTGAGATCAGAAATGTCAGCTCATTTACAGAGATGCTTAGTGCCAAACAGCAGATATAAAATCTATTAAAATGTAAATTTTCAATGTCATTAAAACCTGACTACCAACTCCCTTATTATATCAACACCTCATTATAACACACAAGTAACTGACACCTGAAGCATGGTGCAATGGTATTATTGTTTCCCGTTTATATGAAATGTAAATGTAATTATTATTATTATGATGGAGGCAGAAGGGCCTTGAAAGTAAAGTGGGTAGGAAAAATAAAAAGCTCCTAAGGCTGAATACTAATAATACCATTTATTTCCCATGCAAACGTATTCTTAAAATGCCAATTGAGTGCTCAGTGTGTACATCAATATTAAAAATAAGAAAACTGGATTAACAATATGAAATAAAAATTTTAAAAAAGAATTTACCTCCTTGCAGTTCTCTGAATTGGAGAAGTGTATAAGATCATCATTATACATTTCCTGGGTATTGATTATGTCACTATATTCTTTCTGACTGAGATCCTCTGGATTAATTCCGTTGGCTCTCAGAAACTCCTGGTAGGCCACGCTGAAAGCCTGACCAATTGATTGGGCTATCAGCTGTGCCTGTAAAATAAAATAAGATGAAGCTGCAAAGGAGGAACACCACTCAGTAGCAATGAACAGAGCTAGCTTGCTTATAAGATTCACCCAAAATGATACAGAATGCAACGATAATATAAATGTCTCTTTTGGAAACTCAATAAGGCAAACTCTTGACCTCCTGACACTTCTGGTCACCTCATCTAAAAAAAGGCATCTTAGAACTGGAAAAGGTACAGAGAAGGGTATGGAACAGCTTCCGTATGACGACAGATTAAGAAGACTGGGACTTTTCAGCTTGGAAAAGAGATGACTAAGGGAATATGATGGAGGACTATAAAATCATGACTCGTGGAGAAAATGAATAAGCAAGTGCTTTTTACTCCTTCAGATAACACAAGAACTAAGGGTCACCCAATGAAATTTATAGGCAGCAGGTTTAAAACAAACAAAAGAAAGTACTTCTCCACACAAGGTACAGTCAACCTGTGGAATTCATTGCCAGTGGATGCTGTGAATGCCAAAACTATAACACAGTTCAAAAAAGAATTAAATTCATGGAGGATAGGTTCATCAATAGCTATTACCCAAGATGGTCAGGGATGCAACCCCAGGTTCCGGCTGTCCCTAGCCTCTGACTGCCAGAAGCTGGGAGTGGACCACAGGGGTGAATCACTTGATTGCCTGTTCTGTTCATTCCCTCTGAAGTATATGGCACTGGCCACTGTCAGAAGACAGGATAGTGAGCTAGATGGACCATTGGTCTGACTCACTATGGCCACTCTTGTGACCTCCTTTCACCAAGAAGCTGCAGTGGCTAGTGATATGCTGCTTATGCATCTGTTTCTATAAGCACTGAAGAAGTATATTGTAGATCAGGAGTTCTGACTTTTTCACAGCGTGGACCATATCTTAGGAGAGAGATTGTCACATTGTCTGGACATTCAGTATGTTCTGACCATACCTGCAGTCCCCTGTGCAGCAGGGACAAGAGTCTGTGCTTGCATGTGTGACCAGAATAGAGTTCCCCTGTTCGTGATTATTAAGCCCACTCTCACACAGAACCAAATGGATGCATGGTTAGCTTGGGCTACTCCATCATCAGAATCTTCAATACTCCTGGATATTATACCACTGCATGTGACACTTCTGCAAATCCATCAGCTCTCACTTTGCGGCCATTGTACCTGTCCCATAGCTTCAGCAAACCCTGTCCCCTCTTCCCCCACCCACTTGCTGATTTCCTTATTTAACCCAGAGCAGTGCCTGAACTGCCTGTCAGCATCAACGTTTAATAATGTGTCTGTGCCTTCTTGCAATGTATGGTTTTCTGACAGTGAATCCTTTTATGATCATGGTGCACACTGGCCAAACACTGCTGGGCACATCCTAGCCACATTTAGGAAAGTCTGCTGGACTCCAATTGTTAAGTCATTTTCCAAGTCTCTGGTGTGTTTCTGGAGAGCTCCTCTGACTATGCAGTCTCTGCAATATGAGATGACTACCCATCAAAGTTAACTATAAGAGAGTTGAATTGCACTGACTAATGTCTGGAAGCCTAGGGCAATAGACACATTAGAAATGAAAAAACAGATGGCAATTAATAATACTTAGCACTTTACACATTCAAGGCACTGTACAAATGTTAAATAATTAACTGAGAGAATCACAGACCTTTGTAGCAAACTTTGCTTTTTAGTTCCACTAGATGTCACTGCAGCAGTGAGAGACGGAGGTAGGAAAAAGCAGGAGGTATTTATGTGCAAAATTAGTTTTCTTAACTGAAATTTTTATTTCTCCTATATGGATCCACTGCAGATCATGGTTTCCATGAGCCCTATTCTTCCACCACAGGATATGAACAACTCCTACTGACTTAAATAGGAGTTGTTTGTATCCTGCAGTGTAGGGTCCCTTAAAATACTAGCAATCAGCTATGAGTCACATATCATATATAGTAACTCCTCACTTAACGTTGTAGTCATGTTCCTGAAAAATGCGACTTTAAGTGAAACGATGTTAAGCTAATCCAATTTCCCAATTAGAATTAATGTAAATAGGGGGGGTTAGGTTCCAGGGAAATTTTTTTTCACCAGACAAGAGACTATACTATATATGTGTGTGTACACACACACACACACACACACACACACACACACACACACACACAGAGTTTTAAACAAACAATTTAATACCTGTGGCACCTTAGAGACTAACAAATTTATTTCAGCATAAGCTTTCGTGGGTTAAGAACCCACTTCATCGGATGCATGGAATGGAACATACAGTGAACAGATATTTATACATTCAAAGAAACATGAGAAGGTGGAAGTGTCTATACTAATGTTAAGAGGCTAATTAACTGAAAGGAACTGTTATCAGTAGAAACTTTTGAAGTGATAATCAACAGGGGCCATTACAGACAGTTGACACAAAGGTGTTAAGGGTATTTAAGGAGGGGAAATAAATTCAATTAACGTAATGACCGAGCCATCCACGGTCAATATTCACGCCTAAGGTAATGGTATCTAGTTTGCATATTAATTCCAATTCCACAGTTTCTCGTTGGAGCCTGTTTTTGAAGTTATTTTGTTGCAAAATTGCTACTTTTGTATCTGTCATTGAGTGATTAGGGAGGTTGAAGTGTTCACCTACTGGCTTTTGAATGTGATGATTCCTGATGTCAGATTTGTGTCCGTTTATTCTTTTGCGTAGAGACTGTCCAGTTTGGCCAATGTACATGGCAGAGGGGCATTGCTGGCACATGATGGCATATATCACATTGGTAGATGTGCAGGTGAACGAGCCCCTGATGGTGTGGCTGATGTGATTAGGTCCTATGATGGTGTCACTTGAATAGATATGTGGACAGAGTTGGCATTGGGCTTTGTTGCAAGGATAGGTTCCTGGGATAGTGTTTTTGTTGTATGGTGTGTGGTTGCTGGTGAGTATTTGCTTCAGGTTGGGGGGCTGTCTGTAAGCGAAGACTGGTCTGTTTCCCAAGATCTGTGAGAATGAGGGATCATCTTTCAGGATAGGTTGTAGATCTTTGATGATGCGCTGGAGAGGTTTTAGTTGGGGGCTGAAGGTGACGGCTAGTGGCGTTCTGTTGTTTTCTTTGTTGGGCCTATCTTGTAGTAGGTGACTTCTGGGTACTCTTCTGGCTCTGTCAATCTGTTTTTTCACTTCAGCAGGTGGGTATTGTAGTTTTAAGAATGCTTGATAGAGATCTTGTAGGTGTTTGTCTCTGTCAGAGGGATTGGAGCAAATGCGGTTGTATCTTAGAGCTTGGCTGTAGACAATGGATCGTGTGGTGTGTTCAGGATGGAAGCTGGAGGCATGTAGGTAAGTATAGCGGTCAGTAGGTTTCCAGTATAGGGTGGTGTTTATGTGACCATCACTTATTAGCACAGTAGTGTCTAGGAAATGGACCGCTTGTGTGGACTGGTCTAGGCTAAGGTTGATGGTGGGATGGAAATTGTTGAAATCGTGGTGGAATTCCTCAAGGGTTTCTTTTCTGTGGGTCCAGATGATGAAGATGTCATCAATGTACAGGGGGGGAGGGATAGCTCAGTGGTTTGAGCATTGGCCTGCTAAACCCAGGGTTGTGAGTTCAATCCTTGAGGGGGCCATTTAGGGATCTGGAGCAAAAATTGGGGATTGGTCCTGCTTTGAGCAGGGGGTTGGACTAGATGACCTCCTAAGGTCCCTTCCAACCCTGATATTCTATGATTCTATGTAGCGCAAGTAGAGTAGGGGCATTAGGGAACGAGAGCTAAGGAAGCGTTGTTCTAAGTCAGTCATAAAAATGTTGGCATACGTGGAGCCATGCGGGTACCCATAGCAGTGCCACTGACTTGAAGGTATATATTGTCCCCAAATGTGAAATAGTTGTGGGTGAGGACAAAATCACAAAGTTCAGCAACTAGGTTAGCCAGGGCATTATCAGGGATACTGTTCCTGATGGCTTGTAGTCCATCTTTGTGTGGAATGTTGGTGTAGAGGGCTTCTACATCCATAGTGGCCAGGATGGTGTTTTCTGGAAGATCACCGATGGATTGTAGTTTTCTCAGGAAGTCAGTGGTGTCTCGAAGATAGCTGGGAGTGCTGGTAGCATAGGGCCTGAGGAGACAGTCCACATAGCCAGACAATCCTGCTGTTAGGGTACCGATGCCTGAGATGATGGGGCGTCCAGGATTTCCAGGTTTATGGATCTTGGGTAGCAAATAGAATACCCCTGGTCGGGGTTCAGGGCACGTGTCTGTACAGATCTGTTCCTGTGCTTTTCCAGGGAGTTTCTGGAGCAAATGGTCTAGTTTCTTTTGGTACTCCTCAGTGGGATCAGAGGATAATGGCCTGTAGAATGTGAAGAATTTAATACTGGTACACAGCGATGGTGATTGTGAAGCTTGGTTGAGGTGGTGAAGTCAGAGGGTGAGATATTTCCCAGGGAATGCCTTACTGCTAAATGATGAACTTGCAATTGGCTGAGCCCTCAAGAGTTAACTCATTGTTGTTAATGTAAACTCATGCTACAAGGCAGCACAAATGGAGGGAAGGGAGACAGCATGGCAGACAGAGACAGAGACACACACCGTGTGTGAGAGAGAGATGCGCATTGCTCCTTTTAATAGGCTGACCCCAATCTTAAGTACACTGCCTTTTTAAGTTAATCAGCAAGCTGAGATGGCAGCTGCTGCCAGGAAGCTCCCTTAGTCCTGAGCCCTGTCGTGTGTCCCCCCTGCTCTATGGAAGATGGGGTAAGTGGGGTGCAGGGGCAGGGGGGAGAGGGACACCCTGACATTAGTCCCCCTCCTGTCCCCCTCTCCCCGCACAGCAAGCAGGAGGCTCTGGAGAACAGTTACAAAGCAGAGGGCAGGAGCAGCACATGGCAGTGGGGGGAGGGACAGCTGAAATGCTGGCAACTGATAGCCTGCTGGGCGGCTGCCGCACAGGGAACTTAGGGGAACAGGGAGCTGATGGGGGACTGCCGGTCCACCCTGGTTCCAAGCCCCCACCAGCTAGCTGCAATGGGCTCCTCTTCCTGCAAGCAGTGGACAAAGCAGGCGGCTGCCAAACGACGTTAGAAGGGAGCATTGCACAACTTTAAACGAGCATGTTCCCTAATTGATCAGCAACATAACAACGAAACAACCTTAACCAGGATGACTTTACGTGGAAAAGTTATTGTATAAGAAAGCAGCGTATTCAGTCCAACAACCTGAGTTTTGAAGGTGTTTTTGTTCTGAAAATGCAGTGCTCTTTGTCAGAGAACTGGTTTAACCTAAATACAGTCAGGGATACCCACACTATCTCTACACATGGTAGGCAATGTTATAACATCTATAACTCTTTATTCTCAAAAATCGGATGCTAAATGGTTTATTTCAAGTGTTAAACAGAGGTAGCGTTCTCGTTTAATTTGTGCTTTACAATATCATGTTGCAATAAACTCCCTCGTTGACAAAGGTCAATATTCTACCATTTGAAAACAGATTTAGAAAATCCTGAGAAATGATCGGCTAAACTAGTCATGTGACATTACTGTATATTCTGGAACTTCTTTTCAACTAGGTGACCCGTCACACTATGAACAAGAGTACAAATCAATATGCTGAAGACACGTGAATGTCAACAATGGAGAAGTAAGCAAAGATTTTTATAACCCATCTTATCATGGTTTGTCATCTGTCTCCCCTTCCTGCTGCTTAACTGTGTTTTCTGTCTCCACTGGTATCCCAGATCTCATGAGCCCCAGTCTGCTATTCTATCCACTAGGCAACACTGCCTCCCAATTCAAACATTAAACTGAAAGATTTTCTGCCTCGCAAAATATGCAATCTGGAGCTAAAATTGTATCAGACAATGGGCTAGCTTTATTTTGAAAACAACATGTTGAGAAATAGATTTTAAAACTGCCCATTAAACTGATGGATTTAAATGATCACTTCTTCCTGTTACTGGCATTAGTACTTCAAAATATCTTTATACGTTAGAAAGAAAAATTAATACTTTTCCTGCTTTTAATTTTTACTAACTTGGATTGACACTTTTCCCTTTAACTTTTCTTTAAAAAAAAAGGGGGAAAAAAGCACTTCCCCTCCCCAGTGTAGAGAGGTGAGTGTCTCCTCAAGCCCATTCATTCTTTGGCCCTTCTATGATGAGTGCAAAGGGCCAGAATTGTGATGTGGTCACTCCCTTTCCTTTTAAATCGTAAAATGCAGAGCATTTCTATGGAATCATGTAGGGCTGGAAGGGACCTCGAGAAATCAAGTCCATCCACCTACACTGTGACAGGATCAATTAAACCTAAACCATCCCTGATAGTGTTTGACCAACTTCTTAAAAACCTCCAATGATGAGGATTCCACACACCCCTGGGAAGCCTATTCCAGGGCTTAACTACCCTTATAGTTAGTTTTCCTAATATCTAATCTAAATCTCCCTTGCTGCAAATTAAGCTTCTTACTTCTTGTCCTACCTTCAGTGGACATGGAGCTCTATTGATTCCTGTCCTCTTTATAACAGCTCTTAACATATTTGAAGACTGTTAACAGGTTTCCCCTTGGTCTTCTTTTCTCATGACTAAGCATGCCCAGTTTTTTTTTTAAACCTTTCCTAATAGGTCAAATTTTCTAAACCTTTTATCATTTTTGTTGCTCTCGTCTGGACTCTCTCCAATTTGTCCAAATCTTTCCTCAAGTATGGCACCCAGAATTGGACACACTACTCCAACAGAAGCCCCACTAGGGCCAAGCAGAGTGGGACAATTACCTCCTGTGACTTACTCCTATTAATATACTCCAGAATATTAGCCTTTTTCACAGCTGCATCACATTGTTGACTCATTCAATTTGTGATCCACTATAACCCACAGATCCTTTTCAGCAGTACTATCACTTAGACAGTTATTCCTCATTTTGTAGTTATGCATTTGATTTTTCTTTCCTAAATGAAGTGTGTTACCCTTATCTTTACTGAATTTCATTTTGCTGATTTCAGACCAATTCCCCAATTTGTCACAGTTGTTTTAAATTCTAATTCTGTACTCCAAAGTTCTTGCAACCCCTCCCAACTTGGTGTCATCTGCAAATTTTATAAGCGTACTCTCCATTATCCGAATCATTACTGAAAATATTGAATAGTATTAGATCTAGGGCTGATCTGTGGGACCCCACTAGATACACACTCCCAGTTTGACAGTGAACCATTGATTACTACTCTGAGTATGGTTTTTCAACAAATTGTGCATCTACCTGATAGTTATTTCACCAAGACCACATTTCCCTAGTATGCTTATGAGAATATCATGTGAGACTGTATCAAAAGTCTTACTAAATCAAGATATATAACATCTACTGCTTCCCCCCATTCACTAGGCCAGTAACCCTGTCAAAGAAGGAAATTAAGTTGGTTTAGCATGATTTTTGTTTGATAGATCCATGCTGGCTATTCCTTATAACCCTATCATCCTCCAGATGCTTACAAATTTCCTTTGAATCATGAAATCTATCATTTCATGATCACTTTCACCCAAATTGCCTTCTACCTTCAGATTCACTACCAATTCCTCCCTGTTGACCAGAATCAAGTCTAAAATGGCTGCTGTCTTGGCTACTTCCTGCACAAAAAGTTGTCCCAAATACATTCCAAGAACTTACTGGAAATGTTGTGTTGTTTGGTATTACTTATCCGACAGATGTCTGGGTAGTTAAAGTCCCCCATTGTACCAGGTCTTGTGTTTTGGGTATTTTGTTGTTCTAGAAATGCCTCATACGCCTCCTCTTCCTGATTTGGTGGTCTATAGTACACTACTATCAGGATACCCCTTTTATCAATAACCAGTGACTCCCACCTCCTTCTGGACTTCAGAGCAAGGGTATATAGTCTTAATATTTTCTTTTGCCCCACCTGTCCTTCCTGAACAAAGCTATAGCCTATACCAATATTCCAGTCACGAGACTTATTCCATCAAGTCTCTGTGATGCCAATTAAGTCATAATTTAGCTTTTGTACTAATATTTCCAGTTCTCTAATTTCCTTTGTTTTGTATTTTCACACCAAGTCTTATCAAAGCATAATATCTAGACTAACTTTACCCAACAGTGCTTTAAAGTTAAGAATGTGCCACCTTTTTTGAATGCACTATGGCACAGAGTGTACAGAAACATAATGACTATAATCACCATCTTTATTGCGCAGATGCTCTTTTGAGTGAGGGGTCAAAGTATTTGCTGCATAATTGAAGCTTTTATTTTAAAAGTATTGATTTAGCCCTTCTAGTTACAAAGAAAACCTTCCAAATGTGAACAGCTGCAGCTCTGACCATACAGCATTAGGGGAAAGTGCGATTTATAACCTTTTCAATGCAGAACATATAAATGAAGACATTTTGATGTTTTGAAATATAAGGGACCTGATTCCCAGGTCTGTTGAGAGCATTTTGCACATACCTAAATTCAGCAGAGCTGTCCATAAGGATTTCTCCTCCTCAGTAGGGAGATAGCAAGCAAAAGGGGATCTGGCCAGGGTACCCGTCTACCTGGCCAATCTCTGGCTGCTGAAATAGTCCTTTTGGGGCTGTCAGTGGCTGGCCATAAGTTAGAGCAGCTCTAACTTAAAGACAAGGACCAGACAGGTCCCTGGTTAGTCCCGGGGATGAGGGAGCATAGACACGGCATTCAGCACAATTTAGCCAGACCAAAGAATTTGACTCAAGATGATCAGTTTTGTAGCCACTGAATGTAAATATCTACTTTGGCCATATATGGTAAAATGAACTTTAAAAAAGCATCCAAATGATTATGTATTACAATATCTGGAGGAGAGTGTAGGTTGAATGAGCACCAACAATTCAAGGATAGTGGAGGAAGATTCTGGGAGTTCAAGAAGGAAATGCGAGTGATTTGCAGGCATAGGTGAAAAAAAATAAAGTGAGAACAGTTTGGAATAGAACAGTAACAACTATTATAAAAGTTAGCCTGTAAACCTTTGAAAGGATCAGCCAATCAGAAAAGCAATTCCTGGCAACAAAAATGCATTAATGCGATAGATACTATCAGATTTCTGAGGTCCCATAAATGACATATTGTATTAAAAAAATAATTTAAGTTTACTTACATCCTCAGATTCAAAGACATGACATATCATTTTGTACTGTTTCTTTCCTTCTTGGGCACCAGGTGTCGTCTCTATACAGTCTTGAGAAGCAGACCTTGGCATCCGGCGTCTTGCCATTAAAACAACGATGTTACCAATATCAGCAATGTATGAGATTGTGCGCAGCGCATGATCCATCATAGTTTCCTACACAAACCAAAAGATTTAAAAAAACGTTCCACATGCACAGTATTAATCCAGAAATGTCACCTTTTCCTTCTCCCATATTGTCTAATTTCTTGAGCGTGACAACAGGCAGCTAAACTTGCATCTCTTTTTTGCAGTTTATATGGGGCCAGATCCTGCAGCCTTTATTCAGCCAATTTCTCAAACAAAACTGCCATTTAAGTCATAGCCTGAGTTACTGAAAACCCATGGGCTTCAATGGAAATTTTGTCTGAATAACAACTGAAGATATTTGGCACACAGGCCTTATTACAAAAAGTTAAAAAGCATCAGGCCTCAGTAAAAGGAAAATATGTTCCAATATTTTAGAAATAATTTCATCATGTTTGAAAATACATGGCTTTTACAAACAATTAAACTCCAAAATAAAGCAGTGACAGAAGCTGTTTATAATGAGATCATGAACATTACTGCTATGTCAGAACAAGATAAAGGAAATGAGATCATGAACATTACTGCTATGTCAGAACAAGATAAAGGATTCAACAAACCATAATGTAACATTTTCCGAAATACAAAGTTATCATTTTCTTTCCTCATAATGGATTGTAAATGTTGTGTTGCCTTCTTCTCAATACAAGGGGCAAATTTTAACATAGATATTCTTACTCCTTCTTCCTTACCACGTAAGTCACACCAGCTAGGACACAGATATCTGAAAGGGAGTCCAGCCTAGAGTCTGGATTCAGAAAGGCACTCAATGCACCCGTAGTCCACTGAAGTCAATAGCACTATTTGCACGCTTAAAGTGAGGCGCATGCTTTAATACCTTTGCTAAATTGGGTCCTAGTCTGACTTCATATCACCTCTGAATCTGGCCCTCTCTTGATGTCTGTTGGCAAATGTTGGTTTCCATTTGCAGTATCTGTACTACTGAAGTTCAGCCACCTGTAAGATGTAGGCGGTAGGCAGGTGGATAACTGGTACACAATATGTTGCACAATAAGGGACATAGGAAGGCTCTGGGCAAAGTCTCCTCTCAGCAACACCAGCATAATCAAAGCCTTCACTAGCATAACTAGTCCAAATCTTCCTCAGCCGAGTCAAATTAGGATTGTCAGGCTGCCAACTCAGTTACACTAGACAAGCTTTGACCCCTGGATTTAGCTGAGAAAAGCCTTTTGCTCCTTGATTTTAGGAAACAATGGAAACCTGCCCAACTATGGCCTGAGAAAGGTATCTTATGTAAGAGCACGCTATTGCTCCAAAACGTGAAAAAATAACTCTGGAGCAGTTTTTAAACACTTTTCAAAAATTTCTACCTCTATCTCACATCTTTTAGTACTGCATCCTCTTGATGGATTACTTCTGCCTTTTAATTTATCTCTCTTTTTAAACTTTGTGACATTACCAGGGAAATCTCAGCTTACTGTCTCCAGATGCTTCCTCCCAGGAATGTATAATTATGGAACTAATAAAGTTATCCTTGGGCAAACGTGAAGTCAGCGAATGTTTGCAGTCAGGGAAGAATTTTTTTTGTCACTGAGCTTGCTTTATCCCGGATACTACTATGTATTTGTCTTTTGCAATGATCTAAATCTTTGTATTATTGATTATTGATTCTAGTTCATAGAACATCATTTGTTTGTTCAATCAAAAAGCAGTGATCTTGTAGAGGAATAGCCTTCAAGGTCATTTTTAATCATGGCTCCTTTGCACCACTGGGTATAAACTTGCAGTAAGTTTTATTATTAGTGAACTTGCACTGAATATGAATAAATGAATGTGGCGCACCAGCTACCTTGTAAGACTCCTCATTTATGATGTATTCTGCAGCTAAATAACGCTATTCCAGTTCTGAAAGAACTTTAAACATTTAGAATTGTAAAGCCAAATAGTTTTTTGTACTGATATTCTACGTAATTTTAAATTTATACAGGTTTTAAGCAGCACTCTTGAAATATTTGATTATTTGGCCTGAAGAGGTAAAACATCCATCAAATCTTCTGCTTGAATTGGAATACAAACACTTGTTCTTTAATCAGTGTTTCTGGATCTTCCCCGTGCCACATGTATTTAGTCTGAAATCAATATATTGTTTTATTGTTTCCCTTTTAAACATTTTGGGCCCTTGTGAAGGAGAGAGGGGGCCTCTGTAGCTTGTGGCCCATGTAAGGTCTGCAGCCATCATTCCTGGCTCTGCAGCTGCGGGGTGCTGCTCCCTGTTCCCAAGAGGGTGCTTTTCATTGGTTGTGGTCATGCAGTGTAACATTACATATGTGATGTCAGATTTCATCCAGCCCAATTGAGATATGTAGCAATCGGGCTAATGAGAGTGAAGTGATGGCACAGAGCAGATTGTTGTAAACAGAAACAGCCAAAGAACTTTTTCCACCCTACTGCAGTCTGACACGTCATGTAAAAACATTAACAAACAAATGCCCAATGGGTCAGTGCTGACTGAGTGAGGCTATGGAGTCCTCCCTGGCCCCTCCTCAGCAGCCTAATGCACACATCACATTGGGGCTGTCTTTGGCTTTGTTCAGCAGGATGACCTGCCTCCTGACCTTCTGCAGAGCCACTACATATGGCTTTCTGGGACCTGTGTGACTCAGAAGCGCATGGAAAACTGTTATAATCAAAAGAGATATATTGATATCAAGGAAATCTTTCAGAGTGGACCCAGACATCAGCAACTCCAGAGCAAAATGTAAAGCCTGCTTTTGTCCTTGCTTTCCCCAAATAGCACCACAATAATAGCATCAGTCCCTTCTGGCTGCAGGAAGGAGAAAGCGATGTTCTTGCATACACTTCAGAATTCTGCAAAGTGTTTACCATCCAGCATGGCAGAGGCCATATTAGAACTTAGATTGATGGACATTGGATTCACCTAAATCAGAGTTGGGAGCAACAACTGGCCCAGCCAACAATGTTGATGCCCATAGTAAGACCCTGCAAAATCTCAGCTTCTGTTAAAAATATGTTTCCAAGCATAACCTCAGTGTTCACTTTCTGAGTCTGCAGGTAGCTTGACGCACTGTCCCTGTGAGGTGTAAACACCCCTGGTCTCCATGACTCTCACTGGGATGTAAACTCAAGGCCAATTATGATACTTTGTATGTCATCAATTATACCATTGCTTACCATTTTTTCAAATCGGGTGGGAGTGAAGTCCAGGGGGTCTAATTGGGAGATACTGCAGGGAAGGAAATGCAGAGGGGAAAAAAGGAAGGGACATACAAAAACAGGTGAAATAGAGAAACAGAGAAAGGTGGATAAGTGAGGAAGAAATGAAAGGGTGGAAGTAGCAGTGGTCCCACAAGTGAGACTGATTTCCACTATGCGATGCTGAATGTGACAAATGACTAAAAAAGTTTAGTGACTACATAAAGGCCATATTCTGCCCCTGACCCTTGTGTAACTGTCCCAGTGACAGCAGTGGGAACTCTGCTCTGGATTGAAGGTCATATATAGTGGAAAATGTATGTCCCGGACCACAGCCCATAATTTAAAATGCAATTTGATCCACTCCAAAGAGATTTGATCCTTTCACCCCTTCTCTAACTATTCATTAGCTAATTCTTCTCCTCACGGAGGTAAGGAGCCACATATCTGGGTATTCCTCTATCAAATTACAATGCTTCTCTCCCAGGACTGAGAGAATAGAAGAGTTTTTCAAGTCAGGATGAATAATAGTTTTAAGAACCATAATACAATATAACTCGACAGAGCTAGAAAAATATCAACACTGACAGCTTATTGGAATGACCTGGTCTATTGATTAGAAAAATCTTTTTTCCAGACAATATTCTTAAAATGCTTTTAACAATTCTTTTCAGTCTGAAATAAAACATTGTGTGTTTATCCCTAAACTGTGACAGATGAAATGTGATGATGGCCACAGAAGGGCTCAGGGATTTCTGTGAGAATTTGCAGGGTCCAGCAGCATCTCTAAAGCTCCTCGCAGTGGAGGGGGAAATGTATTATAATGGACATCTCCCAGCAGGCGATGGGAACTCTGTAGGGAGAGTTGTTTTCAGGAGACTGTTCCAAGTATCCGAATCATACACACAAGGTTCACAAGAAAGAATGGAGGTGGGGAAAGAAATACATCTATGCATTTAGAGTTTCTGTCCCCCACGTCCACCACCCATGAGCAGCTCAAAGATTTTTTCCCTCCTAATCCTAAAAGTAGATTCTCTCCTGCTTCCCCCCACACCTTTCCATTGTGTAATACAATTAAATGTGGGACTAAGAATATGCCAAATAAAATGTATTAACCGCACTTGTTCACCTTTCTTTCTCTTCCTCCACCTCCATATTTTTTCTCTTTTTCTCTCTACATTATTGCTCTTTTCTCTGCTCTCCGTATCCTCTCCCCTTTGCATTACTTTCCCCCTTCTCTCCCCATCTCCCTATCCTTAAATGCCCCATTTGTCTTTTCTCCCCTAATCTCTCCATCTCTTCCTATCTGGCTCCTTAATCTTTCCCTCTTCCCTATCCCAAACCTCTCACCCATATCTCTGTCCTTGGAAAACCAAATATCTTCCCCCTTCCCCAGACCTGGTTCTCCTTCTCCCAAATGGCCATCCGGGTTCCCCTTCATCCAAATCTCCTTGCCTCTATACGTGTTGCTCTCCTAGAAGTCCCTGTTGTTACCCCTCATGGTTTTGTTTCCCATATCCTGGTTCCCTGATTTCTTCATTCTCCCTTTCATATGTTCCCTTTTTCGTTCTCCTTTGGTGGCTCCCTCTTCTCTCCTTTTTACCAGGGAAAAAGGGCTGTGGCTACCCTGAGGGTCAGTTGATGAAATCTGAAGAAGATCTCAAAGGAGGGGTGGGAGTAGGGGCAGAGGGGCTGCATGTTCTCCCACAGCTCTCCTGGTGGCTGATGGCTGCCTTACCTGTTCAGCTCCTGTGGCTGCACTGTGAGAGCATGAGTCAGACAACTAGATAACTCAGAGGCCTTCATAGGACCACTCCCTAGGATGGTCACTGATTCAGAATACCAGATGCTCCGGTATTTCTGGAATGGTGTGGACCCGCTCCTGTCTGCGTGACCCCATGCGCATGGTGTGTGTGAGGCCACATCAGTGGGGGCAGAGCAGAACACTCTGCGAAATGGTATCCCATTGAACATCAGCTTTACCAGTGACTGGGTTATGGAGTGTGGGCATGTAGACTTGTCAACCTCATGTTGTTCCTCGCCTCTCCTGCTGCTTCACTAGCCCAGCTTTTCCACATTGTCAGAGTGAGAAGCGGGAGATGGTTGCTGTGGCACTTGTGCCAATTTCACTTCCTGATTGCAAGCCCAGCCCACAGAGCAGAGCAGCTAGGGGAAGCTCTGCTCAGATCAGAAGCATGGCATGCTGTCAAAAGCAGGGTTATTTCTAACACGTGGGCTGAACAGGTGGTCACACAGGGCTGAAAATATCACGTGTGAGTGACTTCAGGCTGGTAGGGGCAACCATTTGCTAGTTTTGCCTATGGCAACAAACCTCTAGAGCCACAGGTCCAAGGTGATAATATGCCTTACAGCCACTACTGACCCAGTTCAAACCCCAGCATAAATCAAGTTAGATATCTACTTTTTTTTAGTGAAATTAGAATTCTTTTAAACCAGTTAGTACCACCAGATGCTTCCATGCATGACATACAATAAAATTACATAAGGGTTAGAACACTGAATTAATGATTGCAGAAAGTGGTTTTATATAATTGACAGATATAAAAAACTGCAGACTGCCTGTGCCAGCTGCTACACCAGTTGATACAGAGCCACAGTAATGAAGTCAGTCAAGAAATCTCTCTAGCACTGGTAAAAACACAGTCAAGCTAAAAATGCAAACGCTCATCGACAGTGAGTATTAAAAGACAGGGGAAGCAAAGCCTCCAGCTACTCTGAGACCTGCTGTACACAGAAAAATCAGCCACATTTGAAGTAGGCTTTAGTAAAACCCTTTAACGTAATCAATTCCAATATCAGATTTTTATTTTTGTTCAATATACAGGGCCAGACTTTGGTACCCTCACTCACAGTGAATAGCACTTGTGGAATAAGGTAATACTCACCTTAAGTAAAGGTATCAGAATCTGCCTCAGGGTGCTTTTGCTTTTCCTTCTGTGAAAAGCCCATTCAGTGTAACTGCGCATATTGAAATATTTAAGGAAAGGAGGGAGCAAAGTCCATTGAGAGCAGCCCTCATTAAACCAACTGGAATAACAAACCAAATCCATGTATCATCTTCATCCAATTCATCTAGCTACTGAATGTGGCTGCTCATTCACCAATTGGCTCTTTTCACCCTTAACCTGACTTGATTATCTGCATACAGCAGACATGTTAAATGTATGTCTTAACAATGAAGACTGATTTTGCTATCCAGAATAAGCACTGATAACATGCTCTGCACTGTACAAGGCAAAGCATGTTTACCATCAGATGTGAAAAAAATATAGGACTGAATCAGTACGGATACTGCTGGTCAGCGCTGAAGTGCATTGGCACAGCTGGGTATGGCAGACTGTAATGCGACTGCCACGTTACATGGTATAGTCTACTCTTCAGCTGTGCAAATATGGAAAGTTTATAATATGTCCACATTAAAAGAAAAGTACATTGGCTTCAGCCAGTAGTGTTAATTCCTTACTTTAACAAGTACTAGAACTACCCAAAATTTAAGAGATGAAAAATCCTCTCTCAGATTGTACCTATAGAATAAAAACAAAACAAAACAATTAGGGGGAAAAATACTTCCATACCACCTGGTAAATCTCCAGCCTCTAAGAGCTCTAGCTATTCATCTACCCTAGACATGTTCTTGAGTATAAGGGAGTTATTCTCAGGATGTATGATTACAGTCAGTCAAGACAAGACAGCCACTCTATATATTCATTAGAGAATAATGGAAGGCATTAAGTCTGTCATCACTGAAAAACCTTACGAGGTTCGCCTGTAACATAGCTATAGTTGTTAATTCAGAGGTCGCCATTTCTGCAGTAGTCTTGCTAATGTACCAGGTACATAACATTCCAGTGCAGGTGGCTTCAAAACCAAGTTTTATGATAATCATAACGCTGGTTGTAAAAATGAGCACAATAAGCCAACAATTGGGTATGAAAGTTTGTTCTGAGCCCGCTGAATGAAACTATTATAGCACATTCCTTGCTGCTATATATGCCTTCTAATTTTGTTGGCGGGGGTTTTCCACCCTTTTTCCTGATCTCCCCACAGTGTAAGAGATTTTTATCCTACTTAAAATTTAGATTCTATTTACTAAATTAAATTTCATTAGATTGTAAATTCTTCATGACAATGACAATCTTTTACTATGTGTAGATACAACACACATCTAGCACAACAAGGCCCCAATCTCAGACATAGCCTCCAGACACTACCGTAATACACTGCACCCTCGCTAGAATGCGGAGTTTGGAAGCCATGCGCGGGACCGCGTTATAGCGGGGGCAATGTTACCATGGATCCCAATTTAAATAATTTATTTTGGGAGCCATGGTCACGCCAGCGCTAATTCCGAATTCGCGCTATGTTGACACGCGTTCTAGTGGGGGTCTCCTGTATTGTAATAAATAATAGACCTTGGGGAGGAAGGATGACAGTTCAGATACAGTTTCTTGAAAATCGGGAAGATAAATGGAGAGATATGAAGGGCTTGGTCAAAGTGGCAAATTACCTTTTTTTAGAAAAAAGAGAGTGGAACAAAGAACCAGACCTGAAACTCAGGATAGCTCTTAAGACATAAAGCTGAAACGGAGTAGGTGGACAAGCACACATGAATCTTGAAAGACTTCAGGATTTTAACCTAACTGCTTTTACACCTTGATAATATGCAGACTTCCTCCTAACACAGAAAATACAGCAAAATAAAATAATAATAATGATAAACCCCCAAACTCTCAGCATAAAAATAAAATACTGACAAACGGCAACTTTGACAAATATTTGATAAATATTGACAAACGTCAGTATAGTGTATCCTTTCCAAATGCTGGTATCCATTTCAGTGGTGTGTTTAACCACATATTCAGTAAAGACAATTTCTTTCTAAACATGTGAGAACATGTTATTCTGAAGTGAGAGCCACTGTGTAAAATCAGCAGTATCTTTTTAAGCATTATGATTAAACACTTACCTGTGTATCTGCATTCAGAACTTTAATCCTCTGTGTGGAGATGAACAGATCCACTTCAGTCAAGGCCTGGGAATCTCCCTCAGAAGTCTAAAAGACAGTCCCATTGTAACAAAGGGAATTTTAGTTTTCTATTTAAAGTGACATCTCTATTGATCACTTCAAGCAAAATGTAATGTTGAACAATTACATTGCTGAGGTACTACAAAGACAGCTATTCAAAGGTGTTTCTATATACATGCAAATTTAGTATTAGAGGACATTTACTGCAGAGGAAGAGAGATTTTTATTTTGTGGGTAGTATGAAGTTTCAGAGCTCATGGATGGTGCTGGATTGACAGCCTGGGGATCAAAGTCCTTATTTATTGACATAACTGGAGAAATGGCATGAATGCTTTTCCACACTGTCTCACCTGCATGCCTCATCTCTGTTCTTGAGGCACCACCAATAGACATCAGAGAGTAGTCTATTCTCTATACCTATTCAATCCTTGCCATTGATACTGGAATTACTAATAAGGATGCAAATCAGAGCTAACTGTTGTGATGACTTAGTATTTTATGGACACCATTAATTAAGAACTGAACTGAGACCCAAATTATTTCACATAAGGCCAAACGGCTTTCAGATGATAATGGGAAGTTTCTTACTGTGTACAGTAACTGGAGTTCTTCAAGATGTGTTCTTCATATGCACATTCCACTGATGATGTACAGAAAACTGGATGGAGTAGCCATGTGTTATTGTGTCCATGGCCCATTGGTCAGTGGTGATGAAGGATCAAGCATGCCTGAAGCAAGCGAGTGAATTTCTAGAATCACTGGAAGTAGAGCACATCTCTCAACCATACCATCAAAATGAGTGTTTCTGGGACTGGGAAGGTTAGTTGATTTGTAATAGAGCAGCGGGTTGTCCCCTCCTGTAGAAATGCCGTCATTCCCTGGGTAGTTCTGATGACCTTGGGTGTAGAGGGGCTGGGGAATTGGTCTCTGCAAAGGATAGGATTGTTTTATGTGTTTCCTCTGGCGAACTGGCATGTAGACTACAAGGGAACACAGGGTGGCTTATGAGTCCTTCAGCAAGTGGAGGGCCTTGTTTGTCTATGAGATGAACAATTCAGCTCCTTCGAAAGGCAGATCCTCCACTGTCATTTGGACTTCTCTGGGGAATCCCAATCCCTCAAGTCACAATGTCCATCACATAACAACCACCATTGCCACTTATTTTGCAGTTGTATCCACCACGTTGAGCGCTGCTTGGAGACTTGTTCTGCCTACAAAGTTGGCCATCTTTAACTAGCAGAATGAAGTCCTCGCAGATCTCATTGGGCAGGCAATCCACAAAGACAAGCAGTCTCTTGTGTATACAAAAGTCATACCTGGCCATTACGGCCTGATAATTGGCCAGGCAAAACTGTAGGCTTGTTGAGGAATAGGCTTTCCAGTCAAATAAATCTAGTCTCTTTGGCTTCCGATCCTTTGGTGTGAACCTGAATTGTTTTGCTTTTTCATTTGTCACAGTAACCACAAGGGAGAATGCAGTAGGGTGTGTGTTAAAAGAATTCCACACCTTTAGGAGGCGCCTGATATTTTTAACTGCCTTGTGAGAGGTGGAAAAGGCAGAAGTGCTAAATGACTTTTTTGTTTCAATTTTCACCAAAAAGTTTAGTAGAGATTGGACATCTAACATAGTGAATGCCAGTGAAAATGAGATAGGATCAGAGGCTAAAATAGGGAAAGAACAATTACAGGAGGGGGCGGTTCAGAAGCAGATCTCATGGATTTAATCATTAGGGAAACCTGAAAGCGGGCCTCTGTCCTTCTCTCAGGAGCTGAAAGACTTGCAAATCATACATTTACAGTGATGTGTGATTCTCCCACACAATAGCGGCACTCTGAGCTTCCATCTGAAGCTGGGATAGCTCCCTCATATGAAGGCCTGCATTTGAATACAGGAGAACTGGACAATGCCATACCAGTGACAAAAAGGAATTCTAACAACTAAAGGTTGCAACGAGCAACCAAATGATTACAATTAAAAGCCATAAAAGCCAACACTATAAACTAAACTGTAAAAACTACTGCTAAGAACTCAAAGGGAAAGGTTGGCAGTCTCTTGGACAGTTGGGCTCCGACTCTAAACTGTGAGACGTTGAGAGGAACTGAATGGAGGTCTTTGTGCCTCACCCTTATATGCCCTCACAGCGGAGAATGAGGATTGAAGACAGTATGTACACTCTATGGGTACTGCTGCCCACAAAGATTCTGATCTCTAGAACGCATATGAGGCGCATGCACACCATCAGTAGAATGTGCATATCAACAAGCACTCAAAGGAGAATGTCTGGTCACTTCTGAGTTGTGTTGAATTAGGATCAGAGACCTAGAGGTGAAAGACTCTACATCCCATTACTAATCTAATTCTCAGTGGAGAAGTGCCCACATCACAATGTCTACATCTACCATCACAATGGACACAGAATAGCACCCTTGTTGGCAGTCTCAGCAGAAACCAAGCACTTTATGGCCATGAAGCCTGAACTACACTTCCATCGGAAGAGGTGTTCCCTACTGATGAAGCAACATAGGGAAGCATGCTCTATTGCTGCCTGCACTCTGTCTATATTTGTGGATAAAGAGAGGACTTTGTTCTCCAAGGGGTATCAACCCAGGAACACTCACCAGCACTGAATTCAGTCAAAAAAATAACAAAACAAAAAATGTATTATTTTTAATTATATTCCAGGTGGGTCAAACAACATGCAAAGAGTGAAAGCCACATTACACTTTCCCAAAGAATTAACTTACAATCACTTACAATCAAGACTATCACAAATAGTGAGATTCACTCTAATGACAGTTTTGACAATTATATTTGTCAAATATATATTTTACCCTACTGATGTATATTTTGTGTAATTGGGTGAAATATCTCATCAGCAAATTGTGGTAGTTACCATCTTGAGTTGGAAAATTAAACTTTGTGTGTGCTTAAATATCCAGAATAATTTAATTAATACAAACACAATAAGTCACAGTCATATCAAATAACATTGTCAGCATTAATTGCTTCTCCTGTTAAAGCAAGCATAAGCATTAGATTTTAAAAATTCTCCCCCTCATAAAATTGGCTGTATATTTGGACTGAAAAAACCACAGGACATTGTGACATTAAACAGAAGAGCAGCAACAGACAGGCACTCCAGCAAGTGGAAGATGAAAGAAATAAACAAGTGTTTCTTGTTCCATCCAGTAGCCTACTATTAAACAAGTAAAACCAAAATTACAACTTTATGAGGATCTGTAATGAAAAACACAACACTCCACAGGGAGCAAGGACAACAAAAGTGTAAACAAACATTAGCATTCAAGAAAAACAGTTTACACACCGCTTTTTTCTTGATTTTAGCCGCCTTTTGCATCCTCTGAGGAGCAGCATAAAAAAGAAAGCAGACAGATGCACACAAAAAAAGAGAAAAGACAGTGCGTGAAGTCAGGGAAACCTTTTGATTATGATTCCAGCCTCTTAAAACTCTTATTTGCATGGGGGCGGGGGAAAGGAGGAGAGATTGGTTTACAAGCTATACAGGTTTGAAGCATATTGGCTTTAATGGGATAATGGGCATTGTCAAATGGGGTTATGCATACTGTCAACTGATTACAGAAATACTGTAGAGTGTTATCTGTTAACAACTGCTCATTACATTTTTTCCTGCAGGATACACCATTACCTAAAATTGCATACGAGGCACTTACGTGTGCATTACAGGATGTCCAAATCCCATATTTATTCATTCAAAGAGATATATTTGTACATACAAAAGTCATATTAGTCCCAGAAGTACTATTAAGGCACTAACATTTCAACATCAGGCTATGTTTATAATATGGTAGCTCCTACAAACTATTCTAAATGAAGAGTTTCATGCATCAAAATATGAAAGGCGGGTAATTCCCCTTAAATGTAAGGATACAGTTTCCTGAACAAAAGGATTTAAGGAACACATTGTGTCTCCTAACTTTTAGATCAAGACAGTGCTTAATTTGTAATGAAAGAGGTGCCGGGGCTCAAGCAATTTTTGTTACTTTCATAAATGATGCGGCAAACCCAGAGGTGCCAGGACTATGAATTGTTAAGCTTAGAGGTGCCAGGGCTCAGCCCTGGCACAAAATAAGCACTGGATCAGGAAATGGACATGTGCAGAGATCAGATACAGTACAGAACAATCTGTGGGTAGAGTCTGGACAACTCTTCAGAAGAGAGATTGCAAAAGAGTCAAACTTCTGTCACTCGCCAAAAGGCTACTTATTTTACCTGTGTGGTCTTTGCCCTAACAAGCTGCAAAATACCACTCAGTTATGTTCACTGTATAGACGTGCATGTGAATTAAAGGTCCACCTAATTTCTGTATGAGTGTGTTAATATTTGTGGGGAATCAAGCATATGAAAGAAATATATGAAGTTTTAATCTGTTTGCAGAGCATGGATGTCCATGGTAACTTAGCATTCCCTTATGAGAGTTAGGGAAGAAGTAGGATTTACAGTGTGATAGTTAACACAAAGGGCAGGAGTGTATGTGACACAGCAATGCACATTACACTTAGGTATGACACTGTGTGTATTCTCTTCTAGGCCCTACAAAGAATCCACTGTACTCTGCCCATTTGGTAAAAGCCAGTGGATTCCAATTCACTAATCTAAAGTGATATCACACCTATCTAATGCTGCACCCTTTTAGGGGAGGCAATCCAACTCCAAGTGAAGTTAATGGAAAGATGCTCATCAATTTTAATGGAAGTTGGACCTGGCCTCTAATCAGAATATTTGATGCAGCCTTGGCAGTTATCCAGGTCCATATCGAATAGCTTTAACATTATTTGCGTTCAGATTTGCTCTTAGTTAATTACACCTATAGGAATACTCATTTATTGTGGCCCCCCAGTCTTCTTAAAGATCACTGCCCTATGAAGAATGGTGAGGGATCTGTCGTCTGTGTACAGAGAGTTCCCTGGCCCGTATGGAAGGGTGTGAGAAACCATACAAACTATTCAGGGAATCCATGCAGAAGATGTATTAGCTTTGGCACAGGGGGCCTCCATGCTGAGGAATTCCCCTCCCCTTAAAAAGCTGAATTGAAGCAGTGTTATTTGAAAGTTGGAGAGGAGTTGGGGCCCTAGGAGACTTGAGGAGGCACAGGTCCTCCCCATACACAGCCTTGTGGTCTGGCAGATTCTGACACTGCAGTCACAACTGAGTCCAGACCCAGGGCCGGTGCAAGGATATTTTGCGTCCTAGGCGAAAATTCCACCTTGCGCCCCCCCCGCCGCACATCGGTTCATTGAGGGGCAAATTCCAACGAGCCTTTATAGACCCCAAGGGCCATCCTGCCCAGGAGCTGCTCCCCAGACCAGGTTCCCCCTCCCCGCCCCCATCCACTCCCTCCCACTTCCCACCCTGACTGCCCCCCTCAGAATCCCCAACCCCCCTTGCTCCTTGTCCCCTGACTGCCCCCTCCTGGGACCCTTGCCCCTAACTGCCCCTCAGAACTCCACCCCCTACCTAAGCCTCCCTGTTCCTTGTCCCCTGACTGCCCCTTCCTGAGACCCCCCAACCCTAACTGCTTCCCTAGGACCCTACCCCTACCTGTCCCCTGACTGCCCCAATCCTTATCCACACCCCCACCCACAGACAGACCCCCAGGACTCCCACGCCCCATCCAACCACTCCCCGCCTCATGACAGGACCCCCAGAACTCCTGACCCATCCAACCCCCCCTGCCAACCCCTCTCCACACCCTCGCCCCCTGACAGGCCCCCCCCCCCGAATCCCGACCCATCTAACCCTCCCTGCTCCGTCCGCTGAGTGCTCTGATCCCTCACCACACCCCCACTCCCTGACAGCCCCCACCCCAGAACTCCCAACCCTTCCAACCCCCCCTGCTCCCTGACTGCCCCCCGGGACTCCCCCCTGCTGGCCCCCCTGCACCGCACTGGCTCCTCCATGGCTGGGGCTTGCTGCCTGCGCAAGCCGACGCTTTTTGGCGCCCCCAACCACTTGGCGCCCTAGGCGATTGCCTAGTTCGGCTAGTGGTTGCACCGGCCCTGTCCAGACCCCTTTCTTTCTCTGTGGGAATGCAAACCAAAAAGGCAGAATTCAGAGGAAATACCAGAACAGGAACTCATAATTCTCCTCCCACAAGGGATCCCTTCTACAGATTTTTCCTCTCCCAACCAACCTCTCCACCATATTTTTGAGAAAACCTAGTTACATGATGATGAAGCGACTGCAACTCCTTAGCATATCACTACCTCATTTAGTGAGCTAAAAGCACCCATTAAAGAGGAATTTCCAGTAAATTAATTCTGAAACAGTACTGCTCTGCCAGAGAGAGCCACCACTTCCATATCCCATGAGACAAAGTGAGCTTGGAAAAGCAATGCGGAAAAGCACTGTGTGTCTGGTTTTTTGCTCATTGTACAAGAAGTCTATTCCAAAATGACTCTCCTGGTGAAAGGCAGATTTTGAAGTGAGGTTATTTCAAAAAGTTTGCAATGCCTAAATATCCCTGCCATAGGACAGAAAACCAATGATCTGAGAAACACCTTTGAGATCTGCTGGCAGTACTTGTGTGGTACAGTAGTTGCACTATCTACAAGTACAAAACACTCAGATAAAACTGACTAGTTTATAAGCTTGGTATGTACTGCCAAAGATTTTGTGAATCAAGCCGTTAAAAATGTGCTATAGAGAAATTATAGATAAGAATTCACTTCTGCAGATCTTTAAATCTTTATTAACACTGAAAACCACTGAATGCTACTTTTGGATGCCATAATTTTCTTATAACTGTAGTGTTCCTTTCAGCTCTGCCTCAAACTTCAGTTACCTCTGGGACACCATTTTTCAAGTAGATCTATCAAATACATTAGGTTGAAGTACCTCCAAGTTCATCCACATTGGACTTCTATGCATCCTTTTTGTAATACGCCAAGTTACTATGCCTCCTATTTCAAGCACATGGAGACAATACATGATAATGACATCACTTACTTCAGCTACATTGGGGCTGCTTTGCACTTCACTTCAAGTGCACTTCAAATGTCACCAATGTTTTTACAAAGTATATTTACAAAAGGCACAAAAAGGTTACAATTTTATGAATAATAAAGCCAGCCACTCTTGTAAGTCAGACCAGGTCTACACTCAAAAATTAAGTCAACCTGTGCTCAGGGGTATGAAAAACCTACACCCCTCCATGACATAGCTGACCTAGCTACCGCCTCTCAGTGAGGTGTATTAACTAGGCTGATGGGAGAATCTCTCCCGTTTCTGTAGTGTCTACACTGATGGGCTGCTGCAGTTGTGCTGCTGTAGTGCTTCAAATGTCACCAAGTCCTCACTTCTCTTTCCTTCTCTGTGTTTTCTATGAAAATTATAGCCACATTAATCATGTGCATACATCAGAATGCCATACAAAATATGAAGCTGAAAGCTTGTACCAGTCCTTCCTTATACCTGACAGTTTAGCAGCAGAATTAATTAACAAAACTGTTCCTTGGTGTTAAATCACAGTCAATGCTCATGTGGTGCTTGTGACTTCTCAAGAATCTCATGAGCAGGAATTCCAAGGTTTGGAATGCTCAAGAATCTGTAGCAGCAGAATAACTACCTTTAACGCCTTCCAAGCCTTTCTAAAGTCCAAATCAAGAATCAATAAAGATGTGTGTCTTGCTGAGCAGATTATTTGACCCAAACTGGGTGTCTCCAAACATATGCTGCTTCTACTGATTACACTATTTTAAATGAAATATGTATTTTTTTCTGATTAACACTTCAATCTACACATTTCATATCATGTTCTTATCTACATGTAGATTGGATATAATGGTACAAATCTAAATAAATCAATTCTACAAAGCATGGTTAAAAAAATTCTCCTACCTGGATTATATATTCAAATAAAATGCATTTATTTCATTGATCACAAAAAGCACTGTGTGTTAAAATATTTCCATGCAAATCCATGGTTTTAAGTGACACAAACACTGATCTAGTAATGAACCTTCTGGCCTTAAGAAAATAATATTTTGATGTTTTTGAAATGCTTTCAACTGCTTACATAACCAATTTCAGGATCTAACATGGCAACAGGAAGAAATCAGTCATAAACCAGTCTTCTATGCTTTACAGTTGGAATGTTTTCTTATTACAGTCTGGATTTTACCTTCAGTATTTATACTGTGCAATTTGGAATAGCCTCTGTAATAATTTATATTTTGTTCTTCAGAGGACTTGTGTGTTCTACAATGCTAGACACTGGAAACAGTGAGGATTTTCACATCAGCAGATATGTATTCACTTGAGTGCACCTCTCAGTAAGTTTGAAGCTTCAGACATTTCAGACTATTCAGAGTTCAGTTATCAAGGGAGTCTATTCTACAGACCATAAAAATCACCTACCTTGACACGGCTTACTGCCTCTTGAGCTTGCATCATTCTTATATTTTTGGAAGGGTTACGTTCTGAGAGCAGCTGTGTAGAACCCAAGTAATTGGCTGCAAAGATGATTCCATCAATGAGATCTTCAGGTTCACAGGGTCCTGGAACTACAGACAGGTATACAATTATTACCTTCCAAAAGGGAGTAGGGCGACAAAAAACTTAATGAAGGGTATTGATACTTGCACAACCTTTCCTTAATACATTTCTTTACTTACAACAGCCTAGTTAAAAGAAGAATTGCAAAGTCCAGCACACATTAAACAGTAAACTTATTCCCATAATTATGTCTCAAACACCTAAAAAGCAAATATGTAGTATTTAAGAATCTGCATAATGTTTTGATCTTGGAATTAGAGAGTAGTTCATTGTAGCGTGCGGCTGTGGGAAAAACACAACAGAGCTCTTCACTATACTAGGCCAAATACTGCTCTCAAATGCATGCACAAGCTTCCTTCAAATTGATATTAATGTAACATTCACAATATGTTACATGTATTGAGTGTTCTTATCTGTGGGCCAAATTCTGTTCTTCTATTTGGGTTTCTTGGTACCCATATTTGTCAATGGGAATGAAAAAAGTGCACAGATCACCAAACTCTTTGCCAACTACAGTAGAACCTTGTTAGCTCACACTAATAAGCAACAAAGAGTCCTGTGGCACCTTATAGACTAACAGACGTATTGGAGCACAAGCTTTCATGGGTGAATACCCACTTCTTCAGGTGCATGTCAACTGGATGTTGTGGATCAGCAAGTAAGGAAGCATAAGAACACTTAATGTATCACATTCTAGTGCTGATACAGGCAGGTGTGATGTAGGGGGTCAAATGTCTGAGCATCACATCCAATGTACAGCACCTGGCAGGTCTGAGACAGAGGTATTTCTTTGCTGTGGTAGATTATGTTAACGCAAAAATGCACAATCAAAACAGCACTTCATTTCATACACCAAAGAACTTTAAAAGGGAACAAAAGCTGCAAGGAGACTCTTTGTGTCTGTGTCACTGATGTTTCCATTTTAAAATAATACATTTCTTATGCACGCCATAACTCTCTAAAGTTACAAAAGTAATTCTGTACGCAAAAATACACAAAGGAATTAGGAGGAGGATGATACAAATGAGCACTTAACATCTATTTTACCAATCATCAGCTATGTTAACACCCCCTGAAAGCTCTTATGTTGAGATATTGAATTTAGTAAACTGCCTAACATAAGGAAAGAAAAAAATTCAAACATTAAGTAACACTGCGGGCACACCGACAGGCATGTCCTGCTACAAACTCATTTGGCAGAGGTAGGAAGGACTCAACAGATATTCTAAGCACACATTTAGTAGAAAAGATCATGTTTCGCAGAGATGGCTGTCTTCATTGGGCCAAGAAACAGTAAAGAGATCAGCAACCCTTCGCAGGGCTGTAAGCTGGGCAAAAATACTAATCAGAAACAGAAGATTTGGAGGACATTTGTGTACTTTGCTTCAAGAGAGGACCACCACTGAACTTCAAAACCTGAGGACAGTGCTACCCACAACAGAAAAGAAAAGAAGCTGTCTTTGTTCTCTGGCCATATGATGGACCTGAGTTCAGGAACTGATTCAGACAGACAGCTTCCAGACTCGTACAGATGGTATAAGCTAATAACTGGGGGAATAAAGTCCAAATAGCCTGCCAAGGATTAACACTAAGGGTAGAGCTGCACAGTACATCAATCATCTCATCCATCTGAAAGAAGGGAAGATGCCAGATGGCAGCTGAAGAAGAGGAAAAAGTGGACAGATTAAAAAAAAACCTGGAGTCAAAATGAAGAGAAAATAAGGACATTTGGAATTTATTTTTGATTAATATTACTCAAATTTAAGCCCCAATTCAGCAAAGCACATATGCACATGTTTAGCTAAATAGATAGACTCACTGACTTCAGTGAGATTTTCAAATTAACTACCATTTTACAAACTGCTTTAGCAACTGCCAGGATAATTTTCCAAGGATGGAAAAAGGAGAGGAGATGGGACGGAGAGAGAAATAAAGGATGGTATTTATACTGTACTTGTGTTATGCTCATCTCCTTTATTCAATGGTTAAGCCTTATTTTCAGCTTGATTACATCAACACTAAAGAGGCAGTCACTCCACAATTTTGGCACCAATCCCTTGACTGTAAATACTCGGTGTTCTCCAACAGCTCTACAACGGGAACTTGCTATGAGCCATATCAACATGCGAAGCTGCTAAACCATCTCTCCCAAGTAAACAAATTAATTGTGTGAGGAGGAGAAGGGGACACTGAATGGAGATGCTAATTTAATTTTTAAAAAACCCAAAACCCAACAACAATTTTCTGGTAAAGTGAACTTGTCTGATGTATGCATGGGTAAGCCCGTGAACAGGAAAAATAAATACCATGCTACTTTGATAGAATGCACAGAGGTAGCTACTCGCATCTACTTTAATTAATGGATACTTCTAATTCCTCATTGTCCTAAATTCTAATTTTAAAATAATCATCAAACACAAATTAAGTGTGATTAAATCCATAAATTTCTTCATCAGAAAATGCTGCTGCCTCTTACACTTCCATACGGACCAAACATCTGACTGCTGCAGAAACAAAACAGTCTTTGTAATTCGGTAATCACAGTACATTTAAAAAAATCAATACTAAACAGCCCCACGGTCTCCAGAGACCTAACATTAACTAACCAACATTAACACAAAATGGAGCAATTTGTTCGGTTAGGGAACGCTGCAGTTTCAAACTTCCAAAGGGTAATTATTTACAACAATGGGCCAGATAAACTAAACTAGTGTACATCTAGTGCTAATCCACTAACCTCAATTAAATTATTCTGGATCTTGATCAATGTGACTCAAAGCAGAATTTAGCCCAGTGTGCTGGGGAGAGAATTTTTTTTAAATAACTGAACATACGTTGACAGTACCCTCTAAAAAAATTAGAAGGAACCTCAACCAAATCTGTAGGAGTCTGCTCATCAAAGAAACTGCATGACCAGTTCCACAGTGGGTCAAGTCATTCACCTAGTATCTCAAGAACAAATTACAGTGGGTGCAGTTCTAAACTACTGAATGAATAAGATCAGAGCAAAAATTCCACAGACACCAGATTTTAGATTTGTGATCCCATCTAATGAGCTGATTTCAGCACAGTTTCTCTTTAAGGTGTTCTGGTCCCCTCTACCCTGCTTCACCAAAAGGGGTATATACTTTATAAAGAACTGATGAATCTCTTTGCTGAAATACATATAATGTGTTTTCAGGCCTAGCTTTTTGTCTCATGTATCTTTTTCTCTTCTACAGCACACAACTAAACATATTGGCTTAATACTTACAAATCCTCTCCTATACAATCCTTGGCAAGTCAAGCAATGACCAGAAGTCTGATCCATAACGCTGCAGGGTTTGCAACAAAATACTTCAGAAAAGGAAGTGACACTTATCTACAAATATAGGCCCCATACCCTGTTTTCTTCACACACACCACCTACTGAATTCAAGGTGCTCATGAAATGCAGGGTTTGGTTTATCCTTGGCAATATCCCATGCTTTGTAAGTCTCTCCAGGAATAGATTTTTGTCTCCATTTCTGTTCCAAAGTACTGGGAGACTACTTGAAAGGCACTTTACCTTCACAGACATCAGCATACAGTTCTGCGTTTCCTCTGCTATATTTAAAGACATCACTAACACCTCAAGTGGAGCATGGAACTATAATCCCTGCCCTACTTTAGGTGTCTATGAATTACTGACTGTTGCAAAAGAAAAAAGAGCCATGAATTCATGTCATGTGTTCCCAGCAGTTTAGTGACAGTGACATGACTTTCAGCTTGTTTGTTTTAAAATATATGTATTGCAGAAGTAAATTATTACCTAAAAAAGTCTCTTAAAATAATTTTATTAATGCTTCAGTAGAGGCAGCAAAGTGTGTCTTAAAATAGCTTTATTTATAAGGTTTTATTTCAAGGATTTTGGTTCACCTTAATATATCTCCTTCATCTCTTCAAAGAGAAACTTTAGTGGATGACATTGGCAAGATCACTATGCTATCAACAGATGGGGGTTGACTATATTGTTATCACAACCTCAGCAACATTTTAAACATCTTATATATCAAGAGCTTATACAAAGGGGCAGTGGGTAAGGGAAAGCATGCTATGTGGATAAATCTTCCAACAGTTTTCCATAAAGCAGGAAATGGAGATATCCTTCAGATAAAATAACACATTTGTGCAAGTTATGTAGGGAGCATTACTGCAAATTGCAAGGGGTCAAACTGGTTAACCTGAGTGGTCCTTTCTAGATTAATTATAGTTTTTGAAAATGTAACAGTTCACATACATACTTGGCTAAGGTCCCAATTCAGCAAGGCACTTAAGCATGTCCTTGACACTAAGCAAGTATGTAAGTCCTAAGCCTTGTCTACACTGGCAAGTTACTGCGCAGTAAAGTAGCTTTCTGCAGTGTAACTCCTGAGGTGTACACAATGCCAAGCCACTTAGTGCGTAGAAATTCCTCAGTTGCAGCGTTGCAAAACAACCACCTTGACGAGAGTCGTAAGCTTTACAGCCCAGAGGGTCCAGCACTGTATTGGCAGTGTAAACACATTACAGTGCAGAAAGCAATCAATTGGCCTCCGGAGCTGTCCCATAATTCCTCAAGTGGCCGCTCTGCTCATTGTTTTGAACTCAGCTGCCCTGGAGACGTGTGCCCCTCCCCTTTCAAAGCTCTGTTTCCGACAGCCCTTGCGTGCTGTGCTGATCTGCTCCGGGACACAAAGCAAACCATTAATGTGGAATGCTCATGCTGTTGAACACAGAGGCTGACTGTGGGGGGTCTGGGGAGGGAGGCGGGGGCTGAGTGTGTAGTTGGGGAGTGAGGCGGGGGCTGATGGGGTTTCCCCCTGCCTCAGGACTGGTTGCTTCCTGCTGCTGTCTGAACTTAAAAGACAGCGTGCTGACACACACTCTGTCCCCCAAAACACACTCTCCCCCCGCTCCATACACACACACATACTCCCTGTCACACACTTTGCCCCTGCCCTCCCTTCAGTTGAAAAGCAGTTGGCAATGTAGTAGGATGCCCATGGAACAATGGGATTGGGAAAATTGCATCATGTGATGCTATGCCTGCCCCATGAGGCATTGCAAACCCTTCCCAAAGCACCTATGGCCAGTTGCACAGTGGGATAGCTACCACAATGCACTGCTCTCTTTGCTGTTGCAAGAGCTGCTAATGTGGATGCAATCCAGCATCACAAGGAGCACAGTGTGGACATGCAACAGCGGTTTAATTCCAGTGCTTTAATAAAAGTGATATAACTTGTTGCGCAGAAACTTGCCAGTGTAGCCATACCCTTCCTGACAGTGAAGGCAAGGAACGGTAAAAAAGAATACACTGCAAAACTGGAGAAAGACAAATGTAGTTTGAAAATAGGTTTGAATTTTATGCTGCCTCGTGATGTTACTGATAAAACAATTATTTCTTTGAAAATATATATGATTTTAAGTTTAGACAGTATCTCTTTAAAAAGGCATTTGATGTCCTGGGTTTTTATTTTGGCAATGTAACATTTAGCAATACTATTTCTTTGCTGTAGGGTGTAAGTGTCATATAGAATGAGGCTCTTCTAGCAGTAAACAAACATATAAAAAAACCGAACCTCAAAACACAACAATACTGCACTTGGAGGCATGAGGTATTCCAAGAAAAATCAGCTGAATTCAAGAGAAGGAATCTATCACCAATGCAAATCTAATAATAGCAGGCCAAATATTCAACAAGCTCCCTTAATTGTGCTTGCAAAAAAAGTCTGTTTGCACCCACAAGACAGGTAACTGCATGTGCCGACACTTTGCATACGCAAATGCATATAACTGCAAATACTACAACCCCGGTTAAGAAGTGCTGCTGAAAATGTGTCCCTAAATAGTTAATTGGATGCAGGCTAGTGCACTAATGTGGTACCTCTGTTGGAGTTCACTGCAGAAACAGGAAAATGTTCAGTGGTTAATGGCAGGGACTGTCTTTTCATTGTGTGTGGGTACTATGCCCAGCACAATGGGGTCCTGTGCCCTGTCTGGAGGCCCCAGTGCAATACAAATGAATAGCAGTAATAAAACACAGGGCATTTTGGCTTTGGATTTAGAGAGCAATCTGATTAGCCAACATGAACTCCTTCTGTACCATGTACTTTTGTGATTGTACCATACCTACACGACAGTGAAATGCCAATAGACAGTTCATCCTCTCTTGCTATGCTATTAAAGAAAAGAATCAGAGGAAACAAATTTTACTAAAACTTAAAAAATGTGTTTCATGCTATCCTAAAAGCTATATGGATCCCATTTTCAACACTAGAGCAGTGAACTTTTAAAACATAAAGAAAAAACAAAACGTTCACAATACTTCCCCCAAAAAATTGTTTTAACTACAAATGGAAGCACTGTAAAGTGTTATTTTAGTTTTCTAGCATCTAATTTCTACAGTCTCTCTGCCCTCCCCGCCCTTTACCCTTGTCCACTGCACAATTCTGTCTGTTTATTTCCAAGTGCCAGTATTCCTTCTTGATTCTTCTGCCTGCAGGGAATGTGTTTAATTTACCTCAATTTAGGGCTTGTTAGCCAGTAAATTCCAAGAGTTAAATGTAAGTTCCTTCAGCAGTCAATCTGTGTAAAGGGGCAGTAGCATGACTCAGGAACCTCTTGATGCCAACTGGCAGAGGGCACAAGGGATGCACAGAGTTTTACTGAGAACCCCTAGATCAGTTATATGCACAATAATTCACTAATGGGTGGCATGTGAGGGGGTCTCCTGAGAGCCAGTAACACATTGGTCATCAAAACCATTATGAAATGTATGTAAGGCTCATATTTAAAGAAGTTATGTACTTTTACTGGAAATTATGTTCTTAAAGTCTGTAAGTTGAAGCAGGTCACCAGAAAGTGACAAACATGTTCCTTTCATATTGGCAAGAGAAACTTATATGTCTGTTGGGGTATATGCAAATTTAGTATTGTATACTTCACAATGGAAGCTTCAGCTCTAGTAGGATTTTATTTTACAAGTAACACTTTGTTTCCAATATTTCTGCTTGCTATCATTTGAATCTCCGTTCTTTGTTAAATAAATGTGTAGGTTCATTCTCTATCAACAAATCTAAGTGCTGCGTGTTAAGTGGCACAGTGGTCCAAGGTGTAACTGGTAAGCTGCAGCATACTGTTCCTTTGCAAACAGTGGGTCTAATACTTCTGTGAGTGTCCATAGGATCAGGGGCTGGACATTACAGAGGGATGCTCGGGAGTTAACTTGCAGAGGAACAACAGAGCTTGCATGGGCTGAGGGGAGCACTTGTGCTGCCTATTGCTGGGGGTGTCAGGGAGCTCACCTCTGGCAGGCACAGACAAGGCTTCCGCATGGGAACAGCGGGTGCTAGAGAGGTGCCTCACAGCCCCGGATAATCCCGGGAACCGTCACAGGTAGCCTTTGAACTTGCCATTTGCACTGTTTCTCAAGGAGGCTACTGAAAACAGAAGCTGCTGCTCAAGCCAGTGAGATCAAGAAGCTGGGAAAAGTCTGCCCAAGGAACGTATATTTCTAAATGAAAATACATTGTTCTTGAGGAAGGACTGGTCTTAAAAATTGAATTCTTTAAGACCTATGATCTACGGGGGAGAGGACTGTATGTGTCAGCATAATAGAATTAACGAGTAAAATCCTCTCAAGTCATGCTATCTGCAAGAAAATTCGTCAAAACAACATAAAAACCTGAAGAGCTCATCTTTCAGCATTTAAACTGGGCATCCAACCCTTTAGGAGCAGGCCTTAATATGCATGTTTGTTCTGATAAGTGGGTGTTTTTTCAATTAAAAACTGTAGTTCCCTTTTGTCTTCTGCAAAGGTGAGTATCATATATTTATTACTTCTGTAACTCAAAACTCACAAGAGGAGGAGTGTTGGTTGTTTTTTTTTCCTCTCCAGTAAAAGATAATCTTTTAATAAAGAAATCATCAAGGTTGTCAGTCTGGAAAAGATCAGGATAAACAGAAAGGATGCAACTAAGGACTAGTCTACACTGGCAATGCTAAAGCGCTGCCATAGCAGCGCTTTAATGTGCCTTGTGTGGTCGCGGCGCAGCACTGGGAGAGAGCTCTCCCAGCGCTGTTAAAAACCCACCTCCACGAGGGGCATAGCTCCCAGTGCTGGTGCACTGTCTATACTGGCTCTTTACAGCGCTGAAACTTGCTGCCCTCAGAGGGGTGTTTTTTCACTCCCCCAAGCCAGAAAGTTGCAGCGCTGTAAAATGCCAGTGTAGACAAGCCCTACGTGAACCTTGTACCCACTGTGATCAAAATATGATTGTTATGCAAGAAAGTGACTGTGTGGATGACATTCATTCTAAGGGAGATGTTCTAGCTCAGCCAGACATCATGGGTTGGATGCAGGAATCACTTGACATTCTGTGTTATACATGAGGTCAGACTAGATCATCATTATGGTCCCTTTTGGTTTTAAGGTCTATTAATGTCATTTGCCAGTGTTTAAGCTGGTTACTAAAGTGATACCTAAAGCCTTCATTCAGCAAAGTGCTTAAGCCTAATGTGCCTAACTTTAGGCCTAACTTTGAGTAGTCACACTGAAGTTGTATGCTTAAAGTTAGGCATATGTACAAATATTGTACTGAATCAGGCTAGACATTTTCCTTAATTTAATAGGAACAATGTGAATAATGAAACTAAATTGACCAGCATATTTAAACATGGCAGCCTAAGAGCCTGCACAGGGATGCAAGGCTCCTGTGTTGAGCCTTCCTGTATCAGCTGTCTGAACATACACAGAAGCAGTGACATTACTTCCGATTCAAACTCTCACATGGATTCAATTAGCTCCAACCAAGATATGAGAGCGGATAGACTCTTTGTGAGGAGCAGAGTGAATTACAGTCTGGGACTGACTTGTTCTGCAGAGCAAATTCAAGGACCAGCCAAATTTTAGGCTGAAATTTACATTGTGTTTTTTTATTGATAACTTAGTTAAGCCGAACCTAAAGAAGGGATAGGTTTGAACATTATTCACTGCATATATGCTCTGTTTAGAGCAGGGTGAGAACTTTACCGGCTTATATACAAGGTATATGTTGTGCATAAATATATCATGCCTGTTTCTTACTCAAACTTTACAGTTGCAAAATCTTGGATTTTTGGTGGGTTTTTTAGTATATTGTTATACCTTAGAATACAGTCAAATTTACTTACCATCAACAAAACTTGGAAACGAAGACACTTTCTTTGCCTGTTGGGAAGTAAAAATAATGCGCTGTATAACTATCAAACCAGCAAAATCAAGTTCAACCCATAAAGGATAACTTCTATTACATTTAATATAATGAAAGATTCATTTTTATACTGAATTCTTTAAAAATATTTAATTTTCTCTTTATAGTTTTACATGGCTGCTATTTAAACAGTATAATGTTTTTAAATACCATTAATTTCATGGGTCTGTAATTAAAAAAATAAAATACTCAAAATACCCTGCAAAACTAGAGACTTGGCCTATATTAGAACCCTCTTTGTGTTGGTACAGTGCCTAGCATAATCCCTTATCTTAGTTGGGGGGCCCTAGGTGCTACTTTAATACTAATCAATGGAAGTTCAGTTCATAGACTCCCTTGCTGGCAATGTTATACCAGTTTGAGCATTAATATCTCCAATACAGGGGTTAATTTCCCCAATGATGGAAGAGGGCTTTTTGTGTGTGCAAGTCTTCATTTACATTACAGGCTACTACCACCATAACTCCCTTGTGCGCTTTTGAGATAACAGACCCCTCCGATTTTAAGTCATCATGTCTGGCCCCAAGCACATCCTCACTCTGCATTCTTAGACTCCTTCTTTGCTCCATTATTCAGTGCCACTAGCCCATCTATGGTGTCTATCACAGCATCTTTTTCACAGCTGATTGAGCAGGTGCACAGCTCACCATAGAGGCCACTTGTAAGGTTGGGAATCAGTTGGGCCTTCAGCTGTGAACGATGTGATGTGTGGATCAGTTGGTAGGGATTATTCACAGAGATATTATTCCTACAGGAATTTTAGCAATCCTTAGACTCCAAATGCAGCAATTTCACATAAGAAAGTGATAGAGAGGAAACCAGGCACATTCTGATGTTGCCTTACTTTCCAATGGCCCCCAAAACCAGAATTTCTGAAGTCTCCTTGTATCACCTGAACATTTTAGGGCTATGTTTATAAAATGGGCTTTTATAAAAAGTGACTGCTGCCGCTACTGGTTCATGGAAGCTTTGTGAACTGCAAGAAACATGCAGTCATGGAAGCTGCTATTACTTCAGAGAGAGATTAGGTCATCCTCCCCATTTAATGAAATATTTGCTGCCCATAATGGGGAGAAATTTTGGGGGAGGAAAGAGAATAGGGGCCTAAGGTGCTTACCTCTGGTGCATTATTGTTGTCAATTGGTCCATTTAGGTCAGAACGTTGTTGTTTTCTTGGCTGTTCTAAACCATTGCACACCTGTAAAGAATCAGAGAAACACTTTCATTCTTTTTTCAACCCTCTCCAAAATAAATCACAAAGAAAATAATCAGCAGGCTAGATGTTTCCTTGAACGTTACTGATTGAAGATATGGTAAGAGAATGAAAGCAAAAAGTGCCCAAAAATGTCATCTGCGTTAAAGGAAGACACCCAACCCGTAGTGCAGCCACCATGTGTTTGAAACAAAACTAGTTCAGATAAACCGAATCTATATTGTTCTTCTCAAGCCTTCAAAATAGGTCTTAAGGGGACGTAAGTGATGCATAGGCCTCATGATTAGAGCCCTGCACAGATACACAAATGTAGATCCATGTCCAATCCGCATCCGCCAGGATCAATCCGTGATCCAAACCAGTGATCCGCTAGCCGTCTTTTACCTGTGTCCACATCCACACCTGCAGAAGCCAGCCGTCTCACAAGGGCTAACGACGGGGGGGGGGGGGGGGGGGGGGGGCGGGGTCTTGCAGGGAAGAGGCAGCGCGAGGGTGGGGACTGGAGGTAAGGGGCAGCACAGGGACGGGGTCTCGAGGAGAAGGAGCGGTGCGGAGGGTGAGGACTGGGGGGAAGGGGCGTTGCATCACGTGCTGCTCCTGGGGGCTTGCGAGCGATGGCACATGGCAGCAGCAGTGCATGTTGCATCACAGTGGGGCGGAGGGGTGGGGTTCCGGGGCCCCGCCCACTCCAATCCCCGTGGCCAGGGATAGGCCCTGCTGCCCAGGAGCCAGCGGGCCGGGGCCAGGACTGGGAGCGCGGACAGTGCTGCTGGGCCAGACAAGGGTGGGGACGCTGGTGCTGCCCGAGGGGCCCAAGCTGCTGGACAGGAAGCGGGGCAGCGAGCGGGTGAGTAGAGCCCTGCGCGGTTGTATCTGTATCTGATCCACTATCCGCAAAAATGGTCTGTGGATATCCGCATCCATGATGAAGCGGATACCTGCGGATTTGCAGGGCTCTACTCGTGATGCCCCTATGCACAGTGGTGAATTTCACACAATATGCATAAACGAAAGCTAAAATCGCAGCGCCAGGTCACAAAAGCAGTTTAATTTGAATGTTACAGTAATAAGAAAGAGGGCTTGATTCTATTTTTCCTAACACCTTATTCTGATTTTGTAGGGCCCTCATCGGCCTGACCCTTGAACATGAAGGTTGTCTCCTACAAGTTGCTGAGTGGCATCAACACCCTTTGACCACAGTGGGAGTGGGGGGCACTCAATGGCAGGCAAAAATCAACAGAGTTGTGAGTGGCCTCACAGAAATGGATATTTCAGATCTGAGACAGGGAACCATAACTCTGACAGATTCCCCCCACCCCCACATCATATCTACAACCTTTTAAGCCACACAAGTCCCAAGGAGAATGCTGGCATAGTGGCAGCAGGGCTTCCAGCCTGCCATGGCAACTAAAAAAGAAAATCTTCAAGCTCCACACCAGGGAAGTGCAAAGCATTTCAGATCATTCCCTTGGTAATCCCATTTTTCTCAGGAGCAGAACCCTGCCCCTACTTCTGATATATGCTGTGGAGCCCGGACAGTCTGCTGGTACAAGGGACAACCCTCTTCCTCAGTTGCCAGTCAAGGATTGTTGCTGGGCCATGCAACATGACTCAGATTCAAGTTCTATTCTTAGAAACCTAGAAAACTGAGTTGTATTTCTGACTTTGCCACAGATCTTCTGTATAATTTTGGGCACATCACTTAACTTCTGTCTCTCGATCCCCTACGTATAAAGGGAATAATTCTTGCATGCCTCAGAGTGGTGTTGTGCGGCTTTATATTAAGGTTTGTAAACTGTTTTGAGATCTTTGGATTTAGAGTGCTATGTAAATGCAAAATATTGCCAGTTTGTTATTATTTCCAGGTGGCAGTGTGAAAGGTGATTTCTGAACTGCTTAGCTCCTTTTACTTTCTGACTGCCTCCATGCCAAAATATAGCTGTAGGCTAGAAGGAATTTATATTTTTGAGACAGGGACAAATTTTTCCCTGAAGGGATAATAGTCAGTCAGCAGGGCAAAAACTTGACACTATCGTAGGGGACACAAGATCCTCTAAACTCACTCGCATTAGCTTGATTTTCAGTTATAGCAACTCGGTAGGGCATAGTCCAAGACTCCTTCCAAGAAAACACAATAGTCTCAGGAAACAAATGTCTGAACTGCCCACACTATCAAGAGTTCTGGGGGGAGCTTCATAAAGCTCCATAGGCGACTTTGAACTACATACTGTACATAGCTATGATAGTCAAGAAGCTTACTACATTCTCTTAATGTCTATAAATGCTTTTCTGTTTGAGACAAGACAAATCTTATTATGCTGGATGGTTAAACTAATATGGTACAATATGTGCTGATGTGCAGTGAAATACGTTAATATGGGTGAACAAATATCCACAGAGTCAGAACACCACAACTATCACAGCCAAATCATTTTTAAAATACTGGGATTAGATCAGAAATGCTTTAAGCAGGGGTAATGATATGACTAATGGAAATATATCAATCTGTAAAAAAAAATGACAGTAAATATATTGATTCAAGTACGTGTAAGAGCATTTAAATTTTTTAATTTATTTATTTTAAAAAGACTGTCAGTTCTGATTACTGCATACTTGGCTGAACTGAAAAATGCATCAGCATGTAACAAATGAACTGGGTTAGAATAGCATTGAATTGGTTTGATGAGCATATACTCAGTATAGTAAATTAGATTTGAGATGGCTATATACTCCAAGAAATAAAGCCTAATATAAAAAGATACAACTGGACATTAGTTAGTCAGATGTGGTTCTGATACAAAAATCCCCTTTAATGGTAGTTATGCTCAATTTCATATGCAATTCCATGCTACCCTAATGTTAGATCTAACTATTTCATCATTTAGATTAGACTTCTTTAATTTTTAAATTATTTATAGTAGACATTTACTAAAATTGCTGTTTTCAGAAGGGACCTTGGGTTTACTTCATTCCTTTAAATGTCTGCAGTCACATATTTACTGTGTATGTTATGTTAGTTTGTAGAAGTTATGACTACGATCAGAACCCCATTATGCAGAATCCATAACCTGTAGAGATCCTTTATACCACCTCTCTATTGAATATATTACCTGCACTCATAAATGTGTCTTTATTTACTACTTAGCCTCTATGCATGAAGACTAGTTTTTCCAGTGACTCCTTTAAATAATTATGAGATCACTCCACAGTTTTATTTACACAGGATGTTGGGTGCAAATGATTCTTCTACCTGCATTGTTTGTTTATCAGTTTGATTAACTGTTGTGTTCCATGTCTGATCAATCTTCGGAGTTTGGTCTTACATACAGGTGCAAGGGGGACAGTGGGAGCAGGGAGAAGCAATCCAGCTAAAAAACAAGAGACCACTCTATCCTCTTCTTACCTCTTGGCCTAGGAGAGCAGTGCTCTCCCTTGCCTCTTCATTGGCTGATGAACTGAGGACTCACCAGGCAAAGGAATCTGAAGTGAAAAGAGGAGGAGGAGTTTGAAGAGTTTCTAGGCCTCACGCTCTTCCTGCAAGTAGGGTGAGCAGCAGCAGCAGCTATAGCATTCACACTAAGGGGTGGTCTCTATTCTAAAGGTACTCCTCTCTAGGAGGAGCGGGGAAGAAGAGCTGCCACAACTCCAGGACCTCCTTCTCCTCAAAGAGGAAAAACACTTAGCCTTTGATTTAGATGTCACAGGACAAGACTGTGTAGAAAGTGGAAGTTAGGCTCAGTTGCCCACATATTTCATACACAGCTAGAGCTAGGAACCAAGTAGTCTTACTTATGTGGAAGGAAATAAGGGACCAACGCAAAGCAGTTGAGACTTTGAGCCAACTGCAGCCAGATGCTAAAACAATATTAGAATTTAGATTTTCCAGGAGGACTCCATAAAAGAGTCTAAAAGGCCTTTAATTCCACTACTAACCCAGACATTACTGGATACACCTGTTTTCTTAATGTTAATTTACAGAATTTCCCGTTTGCATTGATACTGGAAGTAAGTGACAGACAGCTAAAGCTATAATACTTAGAAAATGAAATTTCAGGAAACTACCTACAACTGAAGAATATTAAAAAGCATTCTCCACATAAATGGGAGTTATTAATGTAACATGACAGGACCAATAGCCAAATTGGAAATCTGGGATCTATTATGATCATAACTCATTTAATAACTGGTTACAATGCTACAGACTTGTCAGAGATAGTCTGATTTAAAGAGAACAAGTTCTACCAAGTAAAGACTGGGGACTTACTCTTCTTACATAGATGTCTTGATAAGATATCCCAGTCCCCCATCCAGACACTCAACTCATGATTTAGGCTTGTAAGATGCCCATTCATGTACCAAAGTGACAATATGTATAGGCAAAAGCAAGATTTGGACATCCTGTTCAGATATCCTCATTTAAGAATTGTTCTCCTGGAGTTCAGTTAATCCCTGTTAACAAATTGCTGTATGGCACATACAACAATCCAGAAGAAGGCTATATGACTATAAATATTTATATTTAAAAGTGATTTAAAGTATAAATGAATTATGAGCTTGTTTATATAGACCTGTCTTAAGCTTTGTTTCCCTTCCTGTTCCCCAGCCTCAAAGGCATACCTGAAAAGCACTTACCAGAAAGACAGCAAGAATACCCTTTTTCTCCTCCTCAAAATAGAGGACACCAATATACTCCCTTACCACCAGACTGACTATTTTTAGCCCTCCTCTGCTGAACTTGCTACATATGAAAGAGTCTATTCAAAACGTTTTTAAAATGACAGCATCATAATAGCGTATGCTGTGCAACACGATTGGTGTGATTATAGAAATGAAAGGTATAAAATACAGGGTTTGTATAGTTACGATGAGCAAGTCTCCTATGTCAGGTAAACTGAGTCTCTCCCACTCTTTAATGAACCTCAGATAGACCAAATATCAAAACACTAGCTGCAAGTAGTTACATGATGTGAGGAGGCAGGGTTTTACCTGTAGGTAAATGGGAAAATACCAAAGGGACCACATAGCTAGATCCCCTGCAGGCTGGGCTGTCAGCGAAAGAGCAGAAGGGAGTTCATTAGAATTAAGATTCCTCACACCAAACAAAAAACACAAAACAAAACCAGCAGTGGGTTAGGGTTTGCAGAACTGAAGAAACTCCCAACTTCAAGAAAGGCAGCTCTGACATCTTAAATATTCTTCTTCCACCCCCATGATGAGGCGACAGAGCTGTGTCCATCTTTAGGGTAACAATTCGTGAAGGGTGTGGTAGACCTACTGAGAATAGGGAATTTATCACATTAACTATCTTCCAACCCTAGCAGTTCAGCAATACCCTTTCTCCACAACAAACTTGCAAGCTTTACAGAGCAGCTGATTAGTCTCCTGCACTGCCAATTCTGCTGTGAAGCCAACATTTAGAACATTTGCAGCCTGATGTAGCCTGGAAAGTGGTGGATATTTTCCGCTGAATACAGCCCTTACTATTTAATCAATGTCTTTTGCTACAAACTGATGCTGTTTGTACACACAGGCTAAAAAAGCTCTTTTCCCCCTTAATCAACTCGTTCTTATTCAGCAGCTGACATAGGAGGAGCATTATTTTTAGCTAATTTCCTATTAACCATATTGTCATATTAATTTGGGAGGCTTTTTTAGTAACCAATCATCATTTCTTGTGATCCAAATGTTTTTGTGATGAAGGGCTGGGCAATTTCATGCCCTCCACTTCCTCTCCATTAATATATTATGTGGGAAGGGAAAATACTGTATTGTAAAAATGCACACAACTGACAAGCTGGGAGTATGTGGCCTTCTCCAGTAGAATATTTGTTTCCAAGCATCTTCTCTCAGATGGACCACGTGGCCCTCTCATTTTACCACCCAGATAGTGTCCATAAGAACCCCAGATTTGTGCACCACCATATGTGCACACAAGGTAAGTATCAGAGGGGTAGCCATGTTAGTCTAGATCTGTAGAAGCAACAAAGAGTGCTGTGGCACCTTAGACTAACAGAGGTACTGGAGCATAAGATTTCATGGGTGAATACCCACTTCGTCGGATGCATGCAGTGGACACAAGGTAAGCAATTTCTGACTGAAAGTTGGGCCTGTTTTCAGGTCACCTTTTTAGTCATGGATGCCAGAATGGCGAGCACTGCCACATGCATTTGCGTACATAAAGGAATATTTTGCATGTAAAATTGGGTAGCTGGGCAAATAGTGCAAAAAACCTCTGTGGGAAATTTCATTGGCCAGGTTGAAGGGCTCTGAAAATTTGGTCCTAAGTATTCCAATTCCTACCTGCAATTTTTCTCTTCTGTCCCTGCCTCAAGTTCCTCTGCATGTGGAAATGGCTATGGTTATCTTTATCCTAAACATTCAAAATATGCCATGATACTTGTTAGTTAAGTAAGATCTGGCTAATCTTGTACGTGATGGCCTGCAGCTATGCCCCAGTAGGCCATACTCTTTTCCAGCTCTCCCGGTCTATGCAGGATGGTGCCTGACTTCATAGGAGGCATCTGAGGAACTTCCAGAGTACCGAAGGAGGTGGTGGTAGTGGTTAAGCTTCTCAGCCAGTAACGAACCAGTGTCCAGCACGGTGTTAGAACACACACTAGACAGCTGAAGGTGCTTGTAGCAGGGCAGTTACCCCGCTTTGGTGGGAAAAGGCTAGGCTGATTGGGGAAACAGCCACAGCTGGGGCCACGCCCCAATCAGGCCATACCTGGCCCTGTTATAAGGACTCAGGGAGGAGCTAGGAGAGTCTCCCTCTAGCTGTGGAGATAGAAGGAACTGGCTGTCTGGGAGCTCAGGGTACCGGGAGTAGAGCAGTGCTGGGGAAAGGCAAGAGGAGCTGGGGAGCTCCAGCCTGGCAAATCCCCAGGCTGCAGGCCTTGCTAAAGGCCAAAGCAGGTACTGGGGTTGCAGAGGTGCAGCCCGGGGATAGGCAGAGGCAGCTGGTCCAACCCCCTTGCCAATGATGAGCTGCCCTTACAGATGGCAGTTAGCCCCAGTGAGAGGGGGCTAGATGATGACTGGCAGTAGCCACTAAGGTAAAGGGGCACCGGGGTCTGGGAGGGACATGGGGCCTGAGGCAGGCAAGACACCAGCCAGCAGAGGGTGCTCTGGAGTTGAACTAATTCCCAAGACAACCAGCAGGAGGTGCCATGCCAGTGAGTCCTGATCTCTCTACAATGCTGTTTTGGGGATAAGAGGTAAAATCAAAGTCCTACCCACTTGTGGTCACTAAAGTTCCCACGGCACTTCTTGCAAAAGAGTGTTATCTTAGCCCATACAGAAGTTTGTTCAGACAGCTTTCCCTATGGTTACCTAACACAGTATAAGGTAGTTAGCATGGACCATTCAGGCAAAGTTCAACTTAATCATACAGCCCTCCCAGAGGATCTCAGTTGCAACTTCACTATCCTGAATACCATCCTTGCCCTGCTGAACTCTGTGATGCTCCTCCTATTGAAGAATTAGTTCTAGTAAAAGCCAGCAGGTCTGGCTGCCTTTCAGAATTTATTTGGGAGAGGAATTTGTTTTGATAGGCAAATATGATTAGCCTTCCATTATCACTAATTGTGGTAACGGGTTGACACACAGACTGTGTACAAGCATACAGATCATACACACCAGATTCAAAGCCAGAGTCAGATTTTAAGACACGCACCTGAATAATTTGGTTTATAATACACACCTGACAATCTCTTCATGCAGTACTGTTTAAATATTAGATCAAAGAATTTTTTAAAAATTGTATACTTAAAATTTTGAAACCTAAGTTTAGACAATACCCAGCCTCTTATTTAAGCTACACAAGGGGACAGAAATAGGCTATAGTTGGTCCCAGTTAGCCCCTTGCTGGAAGCCCCAGCAGACACAATAAGACATGAAAGGTTTCAGAGTGGTAGACATGTTAGTCTGCATCAGCAAAAACAACGAGGAGTCTTTGTGGCACCTTAGAGACTAACAAATGTATTTGGGCATAAGCTTTTGTGGGCTAAAACCCACTTCATCAGATGCATGGAGTGGAAAATACAGTAGCCGGTATATATACACAACACATGAAAAGATGGGAGTTGCCTTACCAAGTGGGGGGTCAGTGCTAATGAGACAATACAATTAACAGTAGACTACCAAGGGAGGAAAAATCACTTTTGTAGTGGTAATGAGGGTGGCCCATTTCAAACAGTTGACAAGGAGGTGTGAGTAACAGTAGGGGGAAAATTAGTTTTTTGTAATGACCCATCCACTCCCTGTCTTTATTCAGGCCTAATTTGATGGTGTCCAGTTTGCAAATTAATTCCAGTTCTGCAGTTTCTTATAGGAGTCTGGTTTTGAAGTTTTTTTGTTGAAGAACTGCCACTTTTAAGTCTGTTATTGATTGACCAGGGAGATTGAATTGTTCTCCGACTGGTTTTTGAATGTTATAATTCCTGATGTCAGATTTATGTCCATTTATTCTTTTGTGTAGAAACTGTCTGGTTTGGCCAATGTACATGGCAGAGGGGCATTGCTGGCACATGATGGCATATATCACATTGGTAGATGTGCAGGTGAATGAGCCCCTGATGGTGTGGCTGATGTGGTTAGGTCCTATGCTGGTGTCCCTTGAATAGATATGCAGAGTTGGCACCGGGGTTTGTTGCAGGGTTTGGTTCCTGGGTTAGTGTTTTTGTTGTGTGGTGAGTAGTTGCTGATGAGTATTTGCTTCAGGTTGGAGGGCTGTCAGGCCAGTCCTTGCTTACAATCTCCCAAGGTCTGTGAGAGTGAGGGATCGTCCTTCAGGATAGGTTGTAGATCCCTGATGATGCACTGGAGAGGTTTTAGTTAGGGGCTGAAGGTGACGGCTAGTGGCGTTCTGTTACTTTCTTTGTTGGGCCTGTCCTGTAGTAGGTGACTTCTGGGTACCAGTAGCGTAGCCAGGGGGGGAGCAGGGGGAGCAGCCACTCCCCCACTGAGCAGAAGCGGCGCCTTTTTTGTGCTCCGACGCCTTTTGCTCCTACGCTGCAGCCAGAGTGGAGCATTTTTTTTGGTGCTCCTGGCGCCTTTTTTTGCTCCCGGCACTTTTTGCTCCCAGCGCCTTTTTTCAGCTCCGCTCCCCCTGTGCTCTAAACCTGGCTACGCCACTGCTGGGTACCCTTCTGGCTCTGTCAGACTCCAACAGGAAACTGCAGAACTGGAATTAATTTGCAAACTGGACACCATCAAATTAGGCCTGAATAAAGACAGGGAGTGGATGGGTCACTACAAAAAACTAATTTTCCCCCTACTGTTACTCACACCTCCTTGTCAACTGTTTGAAATGGGCCACCCTCATTACCACTACAAAAGTGATTTTTCCTCCCTTGGTAGTCTACTGTTAATTGAATTGTCTCATTAGCACTGACCCCCGCCCCCTTGGTAAGGTAACTCCCATCTTTTCATGTACTGTGTATATATACCTGCTACTGTATTTTCCACTCCATGCATCTGATGAAGTGGGTTTTAGCCCATGAAAGCTTATGCCCAAATAAATTTGATAGTCTCTAAGGTGCCACAAGGACTCATATATTTTTTAGTAAGACATGAGTGAGCTCATGGGTCTAATTAACTTTTCACCCACATGTGTGGTCTTTCCAGGACAGGTGTGAAACTGATAGGCAAGGAAAGTGCAGGGAAGCATCCACTGCCACTATGGCATCTGTCTCACAGAGATAGGATTTCAGCTTGCAGGTCAGTCAATCTGGCACCTTTCATAAGCCCTAAAATTGACTTAAGAAAACAATGTTATTTTAGGACTATGGCCTCTTGCTGCTGCCACCATTTAAATGTTAATGCATTTATAGACAAAGAAATCTCAAGGTCCAACTAAAATATTGTATTGCCACTGCAACAGACATTGATATTGTAATGTTTCATACCAACGATATTATTTCTATTAAACCGAGTGACTGATGTAAATGAAATCATTTCCTCTAATAGATGCTGGTGACGTTGAATGAGAACTGCTCAACACACCATTAGTGAGATGCTGCATTTAGACTACATTAAGTGACCATTTCAGCCATGTTATGCAACTCAGTCAATCAGACAAAAGTAATCTAATCTACCAAGATACATTTAAGCACAGACTTTTGAAGAAGATTGTTTCTGACTGTTGAAGTTTTTTTTATCATGGAATAATGGCCAGCCATCAAGCAACTTCAACTGCTGTCACTGTTTCCATTAGTTATATAGCAATTTCTAACACGTAGCAGCACATTTCGTAAGTGACAGAAAAAAGTGGAAAGAAATATTTCTGTAGTTCCAAAGAGCAGCAACTAAAATGAGGGATTATGGTTTGGAGTGATGGTATTACCTGATGTTACATGCGCTTAAAAAAGTGGGGCTGGTCAGAAAAATTAACTTTTAGCAATTTTTCCACCAGATTTACCAAAATAGAAACATTCCAAAGGACCACGTCAGTTTCAACAAAATTCTGCCAAAACACTAGGCAAGGTTCTCATGGTTTCTTGTGAGCTTACTGGACTCCCAGGGACCCCAAGGGCTTCCAGCTCCTCAGAAGCCTGATTGCTGGGCCAACCAGGAGCCAGGAAGTTACAGCTCCCAGGCTTGCAGTTCCTTGGTAACATGCTAGGCAGACTGCTCTGGAGCTTGGGCTCTCAGGGCTTGCAGGTTCTCCGCCTGGTGCCCTGCTTGCCTTTGAGCAGTTGTTTCACAGAGAATTTCAAAATTTTTGGTTTTCATTCTGAATCAGAATGAAAGTAAATTTCAAAAATCTCGAAATCCTCTGCAGAAAACAGATTTACCATTCTTCACCCAGCTCTGCTTAACAGGAAAGCAGTAACCAACTGAGTAATCTAATCATCCTAAAGACTAAATTTTTATCCTCATGTACTCAAACCTGAAACAACTGGTCCTGGAAGAAGTTAAATGAGCATCTTTGGAGCTGTCAAAGTAACTGTCAGGCTGGATACAAATAGGCATTATGGGTACCAACTCTGTGCTAAAAAAACATGTCAAATGCAGAGACACACTGCAGTGCACTTACTGCCTCCTACTTTAGACTTCTTGGAAGAGATCCTTTGAATGAATGATCAGGCATAGCTCATTTCAGTCAGTCGTGCATGTTTTTATTAGAACTTGCTTGAATAAACGAGCTACCAGAACAAAGCTTCAGACTATTCCAAAAGATACTCACTGATGCTTTCCTTTATGAAATACAAATACCCAGAGCTGGTTTAGTTTCTGAAATGCTATAGGAGTGCAGTGATAATATTAATGAGTTCTAATTATACTGTGCATGTCTACAACAGAGGGGAAACAAACACAAATGATTATACAAAAGCAGCTTATTCTGTTGGATGCCAGTACTGAATGTGCACTCTTCAGCAAACCACAAAATTAAATTTATTCATGAGATAAATGACAGAGTGGTTTCCCTGCATTGTGGAGACATAGGTTCACATTTTGATATGGTCAGATGTGGAGGTAAGTCTGTAGTCTTTTCATCTTCCCTAGTGAATACTTGTTGATACCACAAAGCCGCCACACAACTAGACGGTCTTGGGCAGCAGAGATCCAGGACATGAACAGCAGGAGTGACACAATGTGGATCTGTAATACGCTGTCAGAACACTGTGGGAAAGTGGCATGACTGTTCATACATTATACCTCATTCTAGTAACTGCCCTTTGAAAATGCCGGCCATTCATTTTAAAATTTTAATTTGAAGACAGTGCCCACAACAGTCTAACTCCGGTGCCTAAACTGAATCTCCCATGAATGGAGTCTCTACTTTGTCCTCAACAGAACACACGGACTAGTCAGTCCAAATCCCCTCCATTTCTGGGCTTTGGCTATAGAAACACCATCACAATGTAAACTTCAGCATAAACTTTCTGACAGAACTGGGCTTTATCCTAGCTTTTCCCTCCAGAATACCACCTCAACTCTCTAAATCACCCGAGCCCAAGAGAAGCCCTCCAGTCAGCTTAGATAGCGTCTTCACTAAGCATTACAGCAGCACAGCTACATTGGTTCAGCTGCGCCACCGCGTGTGTAGACAAGCCCTAAGAGTGGTCCAATTTTCATCTGTCCTCCCATTGCAAGATGGGGACTGACATCTCAAAAAATCAAACCATTTTTATCTAGATCCCGCAATATAACATTAGACACCCTGATTGGAAAACGTTGGCCTAAAGTTTTCAACTATGATTAATATAATTAAATTGGAGTAGTTTTAAAAACTAACTGTCTTGATATATTCCTTCTCAATTCTTCCTCTTCAGTTACAGTGGAGCCTCCCATCTCATTGGACTTGGCCAGAAAGAGGTAGGGGGGCTGGGCAGGGTGAGAGAGGTGTGGGGAGGAGAGGACAAGAACTGGGGTGCCCTTCCTCACCTCCTGCAAGTACCCAACATCCCCTCACACCTCTCACACAACCCTCCCTCCCTTGCAGACACCCACTGTCCCCAAACCTCCTGCACCACACCTACTGCCATTGTTCTCCCCAACGTCTCTAAATTTAGCTAGCCGGGCTATCCCTTTCCTGTGGTGGGGGTGGGCATTGTATGGAGTGTGTGCGCATGAGTATGTCAGAGAGACAGAGAGGTCTGCTTCCCCAGTCCCCCTCCCTTTCACAGTCTCTGGACCTCAGTGGCTCAGGGGAGCCCCCACAAGCCCAGGAGCAACCTCTGCCACAAAACAGACAGAAGCTCCACTGTGAGACTGGTAGACCAGATGGCAGCTCTTGCCAGGACTATGGCGTCAGCAAAGCACTGATAAATTCATAGCTGTAAACCAAACCAGCTCACCTGTATGTTAGTATTGTTCACAATAGGTGTTAGAATTATAAATGAGTTTAGTCTCTATAAAATGCTTGCAAGTTGCTGCATGCATTAATCTTATTTGTAATGTATGCAGCCTATGCTATAACGTAATGTGCAAGTTTTGCTTCATAACTGTAAAAATGCCCACTCTGAACTTGTGAACCCAGGCAGGAGTGTTCCCCAGCCCATCACAAAGGATTATCAAAACTAAGTGGGCCATTGTGAAACATCATGATGCAAAGACTGGGTTAAATGGCCCCCTCATATCCGTGAAGGTGCTGCGTGTAAGGAAGCTCATCCCATCAGCATGAATTCTGGAAGAAGGAAATACAAGTAGCTGACATGAAAATTATTCATCTCTTTAGGCTCTCTTAGGGCTGGAGCTAGGAAAGAGAAGCAGAGACCCCCAGGGTCAACCTGGGTTAGCCCTAAAAGACATTAAATGCTGACAGATTACTACAACTCTATCATCGAGCAAAGCCCACAGGTAAGTGGAGAACATGGGGACCTGGGAGATGGGTCGGAAATAGGAGGGGGCGTGGGCTCTAATGACAAAGAGATAGGAGGGTCAGGGCAAAACTGGGAGGCAAGATCAAATCAGTATCTTAGATGCCTGTATACAAATGCGAGAAGTATGGGTAATAAGCAGGAAGAACTGGAAGTGCTAATAAATAAATTCAACTATGACATTGTTGGCATCACCGAAACTTGGTGGGATAATACACGATTGGAATGTTGGTATGGATGGGTACAGCTTGCTCAGGAAGGACAGACAGGGGAAAAAGGGAGGAGGTGTTGCCTTATATATTAAAAATGTACACACTTGGACTGAGGTGGAGATGGACATAGGGGACGGAAGTGTTGAGAGTTTCTGGGTTAGGCTAAAAGGGGTAAAAAACAAGGGTGATGTCATGCTAGGAGTCTACTACAGGCCACCTAACCAGGTGGAAGAGGTGGATGAGGCTTTTTTTAAACAACTAACAAAATCATCCAAAGCTCAAGATTTGGTGGTGATGGGGGACTTCAACTATCCAGATATATGTTGGGAAAATAACACGGCGGGGCACAGACTATCCAATAAGTTCTTGGACTGCATTGCAGACAACTTTTTATTTCAGAAGGTTGAGAAAGCTACTAGGGGGGAAGCTGTTCTAGATTTGATTTTAAGAAATAGGGAGGAACTCGTTGAGAACTTGAAAGTAGAAGGCAGCTTGGGTGAAAGTGATCATGAAATCCTAGAGTTCACAATTCTAAGGAAGGGTAGAAGGGAGTACAGCAAAATAGAGACAATGGATTTCAGGAAAGCGGATTTTGGTAAGCTCAGAGAGCTGATAGGTAAGGTCCCATGGGAATCAAGACGGAGGGGAAAAACAACTGAGGAGAGCTGGCAGTATTTCAAAGGGACACTATTAAGGGCCCAAAAGCAAACTATTCCGCTGGGTAGGAAAGATAGAAAATGTGGCAAAAGACCACCTTGGCTTAACCACGAGATCTTGCAAGATCTAAAAAATAAAAAGGAGTCGTATGAAAAATGGAAACTAGGACAAATTACAAAGGATGAATATAGGCAAACAACACGGGAATGCAGGAGCAAAATTAGAAAGGCAAAGGCACAAAATGAGCTCAAACTAGCTGCAGGAATAAAGGGAAACAAGAAAACTTTTTATCAATACATTAGAAGCAAGAGAAAGACCAAGGACAGGGTAGGCCCACTACACAGTGAGGAGGGAGAAACAGTAACAGGAAACTTGGAAATGGCAGAGATGCTTAATGACTTCTTTGTTTCGGTCTTCACCGAGAAGTCTGAGGGAATGCCTAACATAGTGAATGCAAATGGGAAGGGGGAAGGTTTAGAAGATAAAATAAAAAAAGAACAAGTTAAAAATCACTTAGATAAGTTAGATGCCTGCAAGTCACCAGGACCTGATGAAATGCATCCTAGAATACTCAAGGAGCTAATAGAGGAGGTATTTGAGCCTCTAGCTATTATCTTTGGTAAATCATGGGAGACAGGAGAGATTCCAGAAGACTGGAAAAGGGCAAATATAGTGCCCATCTATAAAAAGGGAAATAAAAACAACCCAGGAAACTACAGACCAGTTAGTTTAACTTCTGTGCCAGGGAAAATAATGGAGCAAGTAATAAAGGAAATCATCTGCAAACACTTGGAAGGTGGTAAGGTGATAGGGAATAACCAGCATGGATTTGTAAAGAACAAATCATGTCAAACCAATCTGATAGCTTTCTTTGATAGGATAACGAGTCTTGTGGATAAGGGAGAAGCGGTGGATGTGGTATACCTAGACTTTAGTAAGGCATTTGATACGGTCTCGCATGATATTCTTATCAATAAACTAGGGAAATACAACTTCGATGGGGCTACTATAAGGTGGGTGCGCAACTGGCTGGATAACCGTACTCAGAGAGTAGTTATAAATGGTTCCCAATCCTGCTGGAAAGGTATAACGAGTGGGGTTCCGCAAGGGTCTGTTTTGGGACCGGCTCTGTTCAATATCTTCATCAATGACTTGGATATTGGCATAGAAAGTACGCTTATTAAGTTTGCAGATGATACCAAACTGGGAGGGACTGCAACTGCTTTGGAGGATAGGGTCATAATTCAAAATGATCTGGACAAATTGGAGAAATGGTCAGAGGTAAACAGGATGAAGTTTAATAAGAACAAATGCAAAGTGCTCCACTTAGGTAGGAACAATCCGTTTCACACATACAGAATGGGAGGAGACTGTCTAGAAAGGAGTACGGCAGAAAGGGATCTAGGGATTATAGTGGACCACAAGCTAAATATGAGTCAACAGTGTGATGCTGTTGCAAAAAAAGCAAACATGATTCTGGGCTGCATTAACAGGTGTGTGGTGAGCAAGACACGAGAAGTCATTCTTCCACTCTACTCTGCGCTGGTTAGGCATCAACTGGAGTATTGTGTCCAGTTCTGGGCACCGCATTTCAAGAAAGATGTGGAGAAATTGGAGAGGGTCCAGAGAAGAGCAACAAGAATGATTAAGGGTCTAGAGAACATGACCTATGAAGGAAGGCTGAAGGAATTGGGTTTGTTTAGTTTGGAAAAGAGAAGACTGAGAGGGGACATGATAGCGGTCTTCAGGTATCTAAAAGGGTGTCATAAGGAGGAGGGAGAAAACTTGTTCATCTTAGCATCTGAGGATAGAACAAGGAGCAATGGGCTTAAACTGCAGCAAGGGAGGTTTAGGTTGGACATTAGGAAAAAGTTCCTAACTGTCAGGGTGGTTAAACACTGGAATAAACTGCCCAGGGCGGTTGTGGAATCTCCATCGCTGGAGATATTTAAGAGTAGGTTAGATAAATGTCTATCAGGGATGGTCTAGACAGTAATTGGTCCTGCCATGAGGGCAGGGGGCTGGACTCGATGACCTCTCAAGGTCCCTTCCAGCCCTAGAATCTATGAATCCTTTGGAATATCAGACTGTAATTCATTTGTGTGTATACGTTGCCTGCTTTAAGCTGTAAATAGCTCATTTCTTTGTCCTAGTTAATAAGTCCTTAGTTTGCTATAGGATTGGCTACAAGCATTGTCTTTAGTGTGAAATCTGAGGTACAAACTCACCTGGTATAAGTGACTGGTCTCTTGGGACTGGAATCTTTGGTATATGGCAACCAACTACAACTCAGTCCAGGTTGCCTAGGTGGCAAGATAGACTGGAGTGCAGAAGGGGACTGTCTGTAACTCCATGGTAAGACTATTATAGTGCTTCAGGAGTTCCCATTTGTTACTGGGTTGGTGAAATCTAATTACAGAACATACAACCAGTTGGCACTCATGGTCATGAACCACTCCAGAGAGCGTGAAACCCACCTCACCCTATGATCTCCTCTTCCTCCACTCCATCCCCCCCTCCGCAGGAGGACCCCAAGCCCCCACTGCCCTGACTCCTGAACCAGAGCCCCCTTCCCACAGCCCCTTGCCAGCACCTCCCACCACAAGTCCCAGGAGAAGGGGATCCTCCAGCTCTGCTGGCCTGGGGGGCGGCATGTACTGAAATTTTACCTCAGGTGGTCTTGAAACCCATGCATAACAAAGCTTGTTAACCCAGAATTCATGTAGTTTCACAGAAGATTTCAGGGATTGTTCTCATTTAGGTCAAGTCAGGATTTTAAAATGTGGTAAATCTCTTTGTTAAAAACAACACACACCATTCCCTCCTGATATCTAATAAAACTGAAAGGTTTTCTCCCCCAGCAATGCATCTAAGCAGATGTTTTAGATTTGATCTGAAAACTAAAACCTTGAAAAATCTGCCTACACTGAACAATCTTCTACAGTATATTGCTGCTGTCTAAAGAAAAAACTCCATTCCCAAAACACACTTGGTTTGAAGCCTCCATCTCTGCAAGTCAGGGAATCTTCACAGATTAAAGAGCCTCCTCTTTCCTGAGGAGAAAAGGATTGTCAGTCAAACAAGGCTCATTAGCACTCCAATGTGCTTCACTGAAGACTGTATATCTGGCTCCTCTCTTGAAAGGCAGGAAGCACTGCTGTCTTCCAATAACTCTGTGGTTCAAACATCTGGACCAGGCAGTTGTTTAAAAATAATTTAACCAATTTTAACATTGGTTGAATCAAGCCCCATTCCACAGATGATCCAAGAAGTTTCACAGTAGGGTAATTATCAGGTTAGAGTGAGATAATCAAATATATCTTTGCTCCACACTTTATGGAAAGAAGAAACATTGCAAGCCAGATCCAGAACTCTTTATATTTATTCCTTACTGGCATTTGTAAGGAATTTGACCTTAAAGATTTAATCCTCTCTCTTCAAACTTATTCCCATTTCCTAATTAAGGATGTGTATGAAAGACATTTGTATATTGTATTGCTTCCTTCCATGTGTTTTTCAAACTTGAAGCACAAGGAGCAGTTTGGAGTATATCTTCAAATCCTAAAATTAGTGAGAATGTGCTATGTGTTTATAAACATGTTAGGTTAATTTACAACAAAGTACCAGCTTTATAAATTCTCAATATGCCAAAGATAGGCCAGATAAGAGCCCATACTGAAAGTGAAAAAAACTCAAGGATTTCTGTTAGATTACAAGGGTAAAATATAATTATTTCTCCTCAGATCCCTGGGTACAAAAGTGGTTACCAGATGAGACTATATATTCAGAAATCTATGATTAAGCATACGAGACGATAAAATAAATATAAATTATGCCCTACTCTATGTCTACACTATGAAATAGGTCAATTTTATAGAAGTCAATTTTTTGGAAGAGATTTTATAGTCGATGTGTGTGTTCACACTAAACGCATTAAATCGGCGGAGTGCGTCCTCACTACCATGGCTAGCATCGACTTACAGAACAGTGCATTGTGGGAAGCTTTCCTACAGTTCCCGCAGTCTCCGCCGCCCATTGGAATTCTGGATTAAGCACCCAATGCCTGATGGGGCAAAAAGATTGTCACAGGTGGTTTTGGGTACATGTCGTCAGTCATCCCTCCCTCCGTGAAAGCAACGGCAGACAATTTTTTCGCGCCTTTTTACCTGGGTTACCCGTGCAGACGCCATATAACGGCAAGCATGAAGCCCGCTCTGCTCACCATCATCGTTGCAGCTCCTGGGTGCCTTCGCAGCAGATGGTGCAGTAGGACTGCTTGCCGTCCTCGTCCACGGTGTACGGCTCCACCGCTTCTGCTACAACTCTGCTCTCCTGCAACTCTGCAGCAGATGGTGCAGTAGGACTGGTAGCCGTCCTCGTCGGACATGTAGCTTGGCCGGGGGTCTGGGAACGTCTTCCTTGCCTGGCTCCTAGCAACCTTCAGGGCATGGGAATGGGGAGCTGCGGGGGCAGTGCTTGCAGAGACAGGCAGTGTGTGGAGCCACGTGCCGCCAGCTCCCTCCCTCCCCCTCCCCCCCCCCCCCCCCCGGGGAGGATGATACCCCGGAATCCCTAGATGCATGCAGCCAGGAGCTCTTCTCAAGCCCGGAGGAAGGTAGCCAGTCGCGGCAGCCAGTGCTTGGGGAAGGACAAACACCAGAGGAGGTTCCCGGTAAGCGGCTTTTTGGGGGGGAAAAGTTATTCTGTGCAGGCTCTTGGGGCAAGGAGGATTTGGGCTGCATGCATGCCTGTGGCGGGGTGGATACCCGCCCCTGCCCTGAGGGGCTGGAAACAGCTCTGGGAGAGGGCTGAGGCTGAGAAGCTGGGCTGATTGGCAAAGCAGCCACAGCTGTGGCCAGTTAATCAGGGCCCAGCTGGCCCTTATAAGAGGGCAGTGGGCCTGGAGCAGAAGAGACTCTCTCTCTGCCTTTAGAGGGAGAAGGGCCTGGCTGAAAGGGCTAAGCGGGGTACCTTGAGTGGAGCAGGGCTGGGGAAAGGCTAAGGGAGCTGGGGAGCTCCGGCCTGAGAAAACCCCAGACTGTGGCCAACTGGCTATAGGGCTTGCAGGGGGCAACCCACGGGTAGGACAAGGCAGCAGGTCCAAACCCCCTTTGCCTGTGATGAGTGGCTTATACTGCAGTCTGCCCCAGGGCGCGGGGGCTAGCTGGTGACTGGCAGTAGCCTACGACTGAGGCGAGGTGGGGATAGTGGGTTGGAGGTTCCCCTGGGGAGGGGAGACCCAGATCTGGGGGGTACTGCCAGGGGGCAGCCACCCAAGTTATAGGGGCACCGAGTCCCCTGAGGGACACGGGGCCAGAGCGGTCAGGCGGATCACCGGCCTGCAGAGGGCGCTCCAGAGGCTGGACGAGCTAATTCCCGGAGAAACCAGCAGGAGGCGCCACAGGGGTGAGTCGGACCTTGTCACAATGCCTAGATGCAGAATAGGGTGTTGGTGTGATCTCTCACATCGCGGTAATCGGCCTCAGTGATCTCTTCAAAGGTCTCATCCAGAACTTGGCCAATGCGCTTGCGCAGGTTTATTGGGAAAGCCACTGTGGTCCTTGTCTCAGTCAGGCTAACATGTCTGTGCCACTGTGCTGTGAGGGGCAAGGGCGGAAGCCGCATTGTAGTAGAAGACCTTCCCTTGCTTCCCAGGTCACCCTCAGCAGCGAGATATCTTCCAGGATGAACTCCTGTGGAAAATGTGGGGACAGTGTTCAGTGTAGGTGCCCCCTGCAGCTGTTGGCTCTCCCCAAGGAACAGAAACCCAGAGGACAGTACAGCCATAGAACAATCAGTCCTCCTTGAACCTGTGCTTACTCACCATTTTGGGGCTCCCATGGGTTATGTGCACTTGCTTTGGGACGGGCAAATTCTGCTATTGTGTAGATTGTGCCTGCCCTCCTTAAGCATGGGGGAATCATTGCTCTGCATGGTGCGAACAATGCTGCCTCTGTTAAGTGTTGCATTTTGCCTTTACAGAGGCAACCTTGAGATCTTAGCCGTCCGTGTTATCACCGGCCGAGAGACTGCAAAGAATGAGGAAGAGGCCACGTAGAAGCAAAGAAGACATGCTTCATGAAGTAATACAGCAGTCACGTAACGAGAATCTAAAGGTGCAGGAGTGGAGGGAGAGTGAAAGGAGGATCCGCCTGCAGAATGAGGAGCACCGGCAGAAAAACACAGTGCTCCGGCAGCAAAGCACGGAACGGCTGATCAGCATCATGGAGCGCCAAGCAGACTCGATCCAGGCACTTGTAGTCATGCAGGTGGAGCACTACCGCGCTCACCCCCACCCCAGCCCTTATCCCAAAACTCTATCCCTTGTGCCCCCATGTCACCTCCAACCCACTTTCCCCAACATCTGGGTTCTTACCACCCGTCAGCTGCCTCCAACGCTGTAGCTTCACCACCCAGCCAAGAAAACTACGACCCTTATCGGCTGCACTCAAACCCCATCACCATGCATTATAGCCATCTTGAAGTGTAGCACTCATTGCACAGCACTCCAGACAGGAAGGTTGAGTATGACAACAGGACATATGCAAGGCTGTGATTGTACCGTTCCCCACCCCACCGCCTTGCCCTTTCTGTATCCCAAGCAGTTGTGGGTTTTTTCAATAAATGAATTTTCTTCTCAATAAATGGATTTTTTGACTTTGAAAATATACTTTATTATTGCATAAAGTAAAAGATACCTTAGCCCAGGAAAGCAACAGGCACTGCAAGTCAGCATAGCAAACACAGATTCCTACTAACACTGGAACCACTGCACTGAAAGAATTTTCAGGACAGTACAGAAATTTAAAACATTCCTTTCTTTCAGCTTCAAATTGGCGGCTTTCAGCTTCAAATTGCTGCCTCAAGGCATCCCTAATCCTTGCAGCCCCGCGCTGGACCCCTCCAATAGCTCTGCTCTCTGGCTGTTCAAATTCAGCCTCCAGGTGCTGAACCTCCGAGTTCCATGCCTAAGTGAAGCTTTCACCCTTCCCTTCACAAATATTATGGAGGGTAGAGCACACGGATATAACCGCGGGGATGCTGTCATTGGCCAAGTCCAGCTTCCCATACAGAGAGCGCCAGCAGCTCTTTAAACGGCCAAAAGCACACTCCACAGTCTTTCTGCACTGACTCAGCCTGTTGTTGAACTGCTCCTTGCTGCTGACAAGGCTCCCAATGTAGGTTTCATGAGCCACGGCATTAAAGGGTAAGCGGGGTCTCCAAGGATCACAATGGGCATTTCGACTTCCCCTATGGTTATCTTCTGGTCTGGGAAAAATGTCCCAGCTTGCAGCTTCCTGAACAGGCCAGTGTTCCGAAAGATGTGTGCATCATGCACCTTTCCGGGCCAGCCTGCATTAATGTCAATGAAACACCCACGGTGATTCACAAGCGCCTGGCGAACCAGAGAAATACCCCTTCCGATTAACGTACTCGGAGGCTAGGTGGGCTGGTGCCAGAATATGCATCCCATCTATCACCCCTCCACAGTTAAGGAAACTCATTTGTGCAAAGCCAGCCACAATGTCATGCACGTTACCCAGAGTCACGGTTCTTCGGAGCAGGATGCGATTAATGGCCCTGCAAACTTGCATCAACACGATTTCAACAATCGACTTTCCCACTCCAAACTGGTTAGCGACCGATCGGTAGCTGTCTGGAGTTGCCAGCTTCCAGATTGCAATAGCCACCCACTTCTCCACCATCAGGGCAGCTCTCAATCTCATGTCCTACAATGCAGGGTGGGGGCGAGCTCCTCACATAGTCCCATGAAAGTGGCTTTTCTCATCCAAAAGTTCTGCACCACCACTCGTCATCCCAGATTTGCAGGACAATGTGATCCCACCACTCAGTGCTTGTTTCCCAAGCCCAAAAGTGGCGTTCCACAGTGGTGAGCATGTCCGTGAATGCCACAAGCAATCTCGTGTCATATGCGTTACACGAGTCGATATCGTCTGAGTCCTCACTGTCAGTTTGGATCTTAAGGAGTAACTCAACTGCCAAACGTGACGTGCTGGCGAGACTCGTCAGCATATTCCTCAGCAGTTCAGGCTCCATTCCCACAGACCAAAAGGGAAGTCAGAGCGCGCAGCACAAAAAACGTTGAAAGATGGCGCCAAATGTGGACGGAAGCACAGGGATTGCTGGGATGCAAACCGATGCATCACGGGGCCTTGGGACAGGACCCAGAATGCCCCGCATCCCCCCGTCCCCTTCCCACAAGCCACAGCACCAGAATGGGAAGAGGTGCTCTGTGGGATAGCTGCCCATAATGCACTGCTCCCAATGCCACTTCAAGTGCCGCAAATGTGGCCACGCCACTGCGCTTGCAGCTGTCAGTGTGGACAGACTGCAGCGCTTTTCCTACTGTGCTCTCTGAAGGCTGGTTTAACTCAAAGCGCTCTACATCTGCAAGTGTAGCCATGCCCTAAGAAAGTTGCCCCAAGGAACTCTGGTATACATCTGGAGGACTTCTGGAACCAAAATCAAGCTAGGGCCACGTACACACAGGAAAGCAATAGGGTTTGGACCCTAGGTCCCAGCTTAACACGGGCTCAGACCGTCCAGCCCTGGAAGGTCCTGGGACCCTGTATCTGAGCCCTAGGTTAACACAATTGGTGTGTGGATGCAAGGCAGGTTAGGTTTGAGCCCAGGCTCATACCTGGGCTTACACTGCAGTGTAGACATACTTTATGAGTAAGGGTTGCACAGGCAATCCCTACAAATGCAACTTGAGTAGCTACCATCCTTATTATCCCTCAGTTAGAGACAGGCACATACACACTCCCTGAAGTATAATTTGTTTACATTTCTGTTAATCTAGTGAACGTGATTGCAAAAACCCATATTTAACAGTACTGATTTCACTGAAATAGCTCTTTTCTTTCTCTCTCTCTTTGCTTCCTCATTCATTTTGAGTATTTCCATGCCTCTGTTGAATAGTCCTTCTCTAAGCAAATGTCATCTTACTTAAAAAAGAAAACTAAGAATTACCATTAATAGTGTGGATTAAATAGGCAGGTTTTGATGTTGTGTCAATAGCTATTTATGACCTCAGTTTTCCTAGGTATTTTATTAAGGTGGGTAAGACATTGATTTTTCTATTTTTTGTTGTCAGGGAGCTCTTACTGAAAAGCCATGACTCAGGCAACATACCCAGAAGTGCTGTTTATAAGCTAGAGTATGATGAAAATGATGGAAATGTCAAAGAAATGGTATTATTTCACAGAAGTAAACTATTACCTTGGAAATGGGAATACCTAGTTATTCATGATTTTCATAAGAACTGAAAGAATGCTCCCCTTTTTTTCAAATTTTACCCAAATTGTCTCCGGCCAAAGTAAATTGCAGAATTTACCCAATTCGGAGAGAAATCAGAAGCTGGACAAGCATTTTGGTTCATTTTTAAAAATTATCCTCCACTTGTACTCTTCCCCCAGTGTGTTTTTGCTGAACATGTTCTCATCTAATGGTTCTGTGTTGAGACTCTGAATTGATGGCAAATCAGATTATTGGCATGGTTGGCTTCTAAAATATCCAACTAACATCTGATGGGAGGTAAGCAGAGGTGAAAAATAATGACTTGCACACCTAAGAATGTTGGCGAGAGCTCACAATTGAAAAAGAAACATTCAGACTTCAAATTCTGGGTGACACCACCGGCCATATTGTCTGTTGCAGCAAAGCAGTGTGGAATTTACTAAAGCCAAGCAAAGTGAATAAGCAACAGCAAATATTTTAGCCAGACTAATAAAGACTTCCGATAGTATGTGCAGCACAGCAGCATACTCCTGGAATAAGCACAAAGCTGTAAGAAGATTTGCTGAGATGGAAATGAGAAGGAATTTCATCCCCCTGAGGGTTGGTTTTGTCAATGGAAGCCTGGGCATAGCATTGTTTTTACAAAAGAACATGGGGTGAGGGATGGGGATATAGTACACTAGAAGTTTTGCCTTTTATTCGTGAGGGCTCCTGAACCAATGACTGGAGTGAATAGAGCAGTTATATTTTCATTTCTAGATATTAGGAGAGAGAGTAAATTTAATTTGTAGTTTACAAGTAACAATGGAAAGAAGTGAGGCAGAGAGAATTACAGAACATACAACCCCGTCTGGCACTCCAACTGTTACCTTCCTTCAGGCCCTCAGCTTTCCGGGCACAACTGTGGGGATGAGAAGTCAAAGATCTGTAACTTACCGGATGCACTTTTGACTCCTTTCAGCCCCTTCCAAGTGCACCCCTCAGGTGACAGGCCTGACTTCCTGCACCTTACTCTTGGTGGAAGCAAGTGATCCCACAACTCGTAGGTTGGATCTCTGGGCTGTAGAGTGGGCCTTAGCCCCATAGTACCTCTGAGAGATGAGGGATCCTATACCTTGGGAGAACAGAATCTCCCCATCTTCCCCAAAGCCGAGTTCCCTTCTTCCCACCTGCTGTGCATAGGCAAGCAGCATTTCCTCCCTTAGCCCTCTCAGAGTCATGTACATTTTGACAGTGGTCCGAGAGTTCCCCTACCCTCTCAGCCACTGCTTTCTACACATCCCTACAAACAGCTGCTTTACACTTATCTGGAGCTTTTCCCACCTTTGAGCAGGTACCATAGTTTGGCAGTATTCTTTACCAGACTCGATGCCCCTTCTCCCAGAGAGGTTTTGGCTTACAGAACTTTTCAGCTGTGCCTCAATTTCCCCACTTCCAGATAAAGTTGTAGCCACAACCATGCTCAGCACTACCTCTTCCCTAGTAAGAGAGGCAGTGAGCCCCCTTGGTCCTGGGATCTGGATTGAATGGGTTTCCTTCTGAGCCTGTTTGGCTCAAACCCATTACATTATTTGCCAATACCACATCAAAAGGAATATCCTCTAAAAACCCCACTGTAAGGATCCCAGGACCTTCTTTGGTGTGCATCAGAACTCAGGCCATCAGCATGCCAGTTGTGTTTACCACAGGGAATCCCACCCTTCACCCACACCTGTTTGTCACACGTGCTAGTGTCCTGTCAGCTCAATAATGAGTCTCCCCATTGAGTCTCACCTCCCAATTCTACTGGGGATCTGGCTGTATGGTGCTCTCCGGGGTACAAGACACATGTACTGTACATCCCCTCTGTATCTGCACTCACAGTTAGCCTGATGCGCCGACAGGATAATGTCATAGCCTCCCTCTACCTGCCATGGTGAAGTGCCAGCTCCTTGATTCATGGTCACTTGACAGCTTATCCACTTGTGCCCCATCCCGACAGGTATAACACCTCAGTTGCTTGAGACCTTCCCTTCGGGGTCAGCTTGGATCTCTAACTCTCCATGGCTTGAGTTTGCTTACTTCCCATCCCTGGTGAGCACCCTCATGTCTCTCTATCTGTTCTAACCTGACAAGGTCATACATTGCATCTGTAGCAGTGACTGCCACGCACACTGCCCTATTTGCAGAGGTAATCAGTCCTTCATCTGGTTTGCTGCCTCCATATAAGTTACACCTTAGTGCTTTGGCACCCCCAAAAAAATCTTTCCTATAGGCCTCAGGTCCAATTTAAGGAGCAGACCTGGCTCAAATCACAAGACTTCTCAAAGGAAGTGAGATCGGGATCGCTATAGCCCCTCTCTTCTTAAACCAGGGCAACAATTTAGCATCTATGCCCCCTGTGCAATTGGCATTTCATGTTCTGTTCCTGCTTAGTGGGACATTGAAAAATTGAGGTACAAGATGTCCAATCTCCAGATCATGCCTGTGTTGTCTGTCCCAGTCAGCAAGCTTCTTTCTTTCAAGCTGAAGTTTCTCCCTTTCTAGCTACAGTTATAGCTGTGCCAATTCTTGACCCGGGGAATCAGGTCTGAATGGGGTCCAAGTGCTGTTCTGACTCCTACACACACTGGTTGTCCTCTTCCACACCTGCCACTGGGAACTCTTTGGCCTTCTACGGTCCTGCTGCTTTATACTGATCACTGTTTTTCCACACATGTCCACTAACTGCTCTTTAGGGAACTGTTTGTAACTCATTTTCCTTACCTGTACTTTTCTTCTCCCCTGCTCCCCCACCCAAAGGAGTTATAAACCACTTTTCCTCTTGCTTTATCTTTAGTAATATTTTTTATTCCTCTTTTTTGTTAATTACGAATTGCCCTGTCAAAGTCAGCATCTCCTCCTCAGCCCCCAAACCCATGGTTAATGTTACAGGTGCTCTGCGCTTGAGATCATTTTTGGTCCCACTCCAGTGCACTCTCAAGTGCCAGACCTAGCTCCCTGCACCTTTCTCAGAGGTGAACGATGCAGTTCAATCACTCTGGGACAGGATCTCTAGGCAACAGGTCCCATTTCCCAATTGTGTTAACACAACAGCTGTGTTTGGCACCCTTTTCCTCCAAGAACCTGTGACATTGGCTGATTAAAGTGACACAAAAACAGCTTCTTCAAAATAAAACATTATTCATTCACCCATGATACAAAGGTAAGATGCCTTTTTTGTACACTTTCCTTAACCTACAACCTAACCTTTCTTTTGCAAGCATTTGTAAATTCTCATTAGCCGAGCTAGCCCCCATCTCTGGCAGGGAGAAGCAGACAGTCCTGATGCAGCATGCTCCCTGTAACTCTTTCAGCCAGTGGGTTGACTACTCAGTCATGCTCCTCCCTTTCCTACTTAGGCTATCATCTTTAAGGTTTTAGTATAATCTTTGATGCCAGTTTTAGCCTAGGAAGAGTGAACTTTGCGAGTGTAGGGAGCACCAGTCTGGGGACATTCCCCAATTAATAGCCCCTCTCCTATTTTTTCCCCAAGGTACCTTCACATTCTCTATTACAGTCCCTTATCTTTGCCATTGTTTTGTTTCTTGACACCTTCCTCCCATTACAGTCTCCTTTGATCTAGCCTTATGCACGAAGGCAGAACAACATCAAACAGTTAAACTGACTTACATATGGTATTTATAAAAAACTATATACATAACTCCCTCGTTCTACACAGATGTGCTCTGGATACTTAAGCACATGCAGGCAGTGATATCAGAAGCTAAGAGAAGCTCTCAACTATGAGCAGAGACTGAGTTGATGGTCAGAGGGGAACAGGCTGGGCCTAGCTGATGTCAGCCAAACAAAGAATGCCTTGCAAGAAGAAGAGGGAAGGTCCTACAATAAGTGCAGTATTAAACAAGACTGAGGCTAAGTTTCAGTTTGAATGGACTATTTATTAATGCTCCAAGAGCAAGCAGCAAAGATTTTACAGCTAAGCCATATTAGCAACTTTTGGAGCTTGCAGATTTAGCAGCAACCTCTTCTGCTTCAGGTTACAGTTTAATTTGATTTGAAGAGGTTTCCAAACTGTAGGCTGCAGTCAGATAGTTCAAAGTAGTTTTTCCCAAAAAAGTCCTGTAATAGTTTAATTTTCCAGACAAACTGCACATTAACATTACCAGTCCCACAAGCCATTCACTTCCCCCAGTGCTTTCCTTTATAAGAGATACTTGACGTAAGTCATAATTGTTCACCCACAAAAGGTGTCTAATTGAGCTGAGTGCACTGTTGTTACCAGAGTTTCTGATCACCTCCAACTTGTGTGTGTGTGTAAAGTTGATTCTTATAAAACAGAACATTAAATTACAAACCAAAAAGAAAGAAAATCTAGATCTGTGGCAACTTTTATATGTGGCAGCTAAATTAATGATCTCAGAGCCTGGAGTAACCAAGACGTCAAATGTAGCAAAACATTCACGATCTGGAGGTTGTTGGCATGTTTAAGAGAACTGTCATAGAATGACTAAAATATTCAGTGTTAAAAACTTCTGAAGTCTTCGTGCATCTCTGAAATTATATTTAAAAAGTATCTTCCTACTGATAATATGGGGGAAGAGGAGTTGCTACACAGTGACTCTATACATATGAAAACCAGTAAGTTTTAAATGCAGTCAAGATTCCCCATAGGAGAAGGTTTCCCTGATGCAAGCCAATTTCTGCCTTTTTTTGCAGATGTACATAATGCATGTAACAGAGATAGGCCCATATTTTGACCTCGGACATGCTCACACATCCCACTGACCTGAATGGGTGTCACATATTTCTAAGAGCAGTAGTTGGGCCATTGAGTTAACACCATTACAAGAGACAGTGTAGTCTCCTTTGTTATGGTTTGTTTGTTTTCCACGTTGATTGTTTAGTGCCCTCAGACATGCACACATAAATCCCACTGAAGCCAGTAGAATTTGCAAACATCTATCGGAAAACAAACTTAGCCACTCAAAACTTGAAAAGAAAATTATTTTCTCACCACTTTTGCCATTTCCATTTCCAACTCTTAAAACATGTCTATGACTTGTTAATGTTTATGTTGGACTATGCAGAGTATACTGTGTAATTAGTACAGTACATTTTGAGGGAATGTATAAGTATGTGCTGTGGTCAGTGTTACGGTTAATATTGGGAAACGTAATATGAAATTTCACGTCAGGATTATCATTAACTGAATATACAAACTGTACAGATAAATATTCTGCTATGTGACATATATGAACTAACTAGTCATTTCCAGATTGGTCATTATCAAAAGGGATATTCAAAGTTTACATACAATCTTGGTTTGAGGTATCATTTAAAAGCACCCAATAAAGATAGATAGGTAAACTGACCCTGACAAGATTGGAACCTATTATAAGGGGGCTGAAAGGTACTCCATATCCACTTATTAGACCTCTATAACATTGTGGTTACACTTTGGACTGTGCAATATAAGGCAACTTTTTCCTAATTACTGAAAAACTTTTACTATGCAAGATAAAGTACAAAAAGTCAAACAAATTCTCAACAAATAAAATCGAAATAAAAACATTAAAAATACATGTTTAGCATGCAATACCTATCACCTGATGATTTAAAATAGTTTTATGGCAAGACAACTTGGAGCTTTTACTATGTGACAGCATGCCTTGAATTATTCTGTGTCATTATGATAATAGCCATGACATTTTCATAAGCAAGTGAGGCACAGGTCCATTTTAAAAATAAAACTAAACATCAATTATTTAAAATATTTATTTATATTAAATATTTAGAGAACTGAGCCTGTAAAAGAATCCACGTGGCCAGGTTCTTACGCCTGTCTGATTCCCCAATTAAGTCACTGGGGCTCAGTGTAAGTATTCAGGGCCTACCTGCACAGGTCCCTTTGCAGGACAGAGTCCTAAATCAGCACTTGAGAACTGACAATACCAATACCAATGAAGCACTTAAGAACTTTTATACCCATACACATCCCTGCTGGAAGCCTGATTTATGTCTCCTTGGCTTTAATTGGAATTGAAGGTGATCAGCATGTGCAATTGGTGCACAGTACACCGCAGGATCAGGCCAAAGGTTTATAGTGGTAAACATGTCCAAATTCTGAACACCAAGTTTTGTTTAGTCAAATATACCTTGATTTGCTTTTTAACCCTGCCTTTATGTCCCTGGAAAGTATTGCTCCCACCTTTCCTTTCTGTGGGAGTTTGTATTAGCATAATGAATGCTGCGCCACACACTTCTGCTCTAATGGCCTTGATACCCTCTGTTCTCAATAAAACCCCATCAGCTTTGTCCTCAATAGGAATGGCTTTGTCTCTACTTCTACCTCTTCTGCTGCAAATTAAGAGTATCCCTTGATTCTGTCACTCCCCAGGTACTTATCACTTCATTCTTAGCTGAAGTGGACCCCTTTATCACAGTATCTCTGGCCAGAAACCCTAATCTGCTTTCTCCTGGCTAAGGCTATGTCTACACTGGCAACTGAATGACAAAACTTTTGTCTTTCAGAGATGTTAACCCTGTTCCCCGCCCACCCCCCACCGAAAGACAAAAGTTTTGCCACGACAAGTGCCAATGTGAACAGCGCGACAATGCAAATGCCGCTCTTTGGGGTTGGAAGTTTTTTGGTCTGCAGGAGAGCTGACAAACAGCAGCTACACTGCGCGACTTTTAGCGACACGGCTATGGCGACACAGCCCTGTCGCTAAAAGCTGAGTAGTGCAGACATAGCCTAATATTTGAACAGAAAGGTACAGCATCAATTAAATACTGTGAGTGTCAGGGCCGGCTCTAAGCACCAGCAAACCAAGCACATGCTTGGGGTGGCACAATTCAAGGGCACTCTGGCTGGAGGCTGCCCCATGGGGCTCATGGAGCTGCCTGCAGATGCCGCAGGGCGGCCACCCCCCAGCGCCGCAGCCGGGGCTGGGCGAAGCAGCCCGAGCCGCCCAGGGACTGCAGCAGGGCAGCCACAAACAGCAGCAGGGCCATAGACGGCAGGGCGCTACCGTGTGGGGCCCGGGCCGCGTCCCGCTCTCTGGGGCTCCGCTCCCTCTGGGACTGCCCTACCCCAGCTCCTCAAGCCCCTGCCGGGGCGGTCCCCAAGGCTCTGCCCTCCTGGGTCCCAGCTGGTCCTGGAGGTGGGAGCCCCAGCTGGAGGGACCCTGGGCTGAGGTGCGGCCCGGGAGCCCCGCTGCTTACCCCGACCCTGCCAGCGCCGGACCGGCTGGAGGCAAGGGGGGAGTGGGCGGAGTCAGCACTGGTAGGGGGGAGTTCAGGGCTGGGGCAGCAGGGGGTGCGGGTGGGGGAGGGCACTGGTGGTGGGGGGGAGGGGGGGAGAGCCCAGGGCTGGGGTGGGGGGCAGCCAAAAATGTTTTTGCTTGGGGCAGCAAAAAACCTAGAGCTGGCCTTGGTGAGTGTTAGTACCCTGTACCGGTCTGTAGTCATTCTCTTGACAATAGTTTTGTCTGAGAAGTGATTTGGAAAAGCACTGCACAACGTATTACTGCTACATGACACACGGCATCAATAACCGCAGCGCAATCTCCATTACTACACGGGAAGGTTTCAGTTCATCGATCCCAATTGTGAATAGAAATAGCACGAAGTTAAAGCTCAGACAGGCAGCCCCTGTTTGTGTACTTTCATAGCAGAGGCAGTTATAATATCAATTTTCTGGCATTCCAAAGCTTCCACTTGTTAATAATCTAACATGATTAATATGTATACAATGGGGTTCACAATCTCACATTCAAACCAGGAATTCAGTAGAGTTTTCTGATTCATGAGCTCTTCTTGACAACATGCTTTGAAACACTATAGGGCCCAATCATGCAGTCCTTACTCAAGCAATATTCTCAATAGCAGCAATGGAAGAATCACATAAGTAAGAACTGGGCCCCGTGAAATATATTTTGTGTCATTTGATTGAAAGTGTCTGATTAGAGTATTTTGCAATCTTGTCCAGTAATTATTCTCCCCCTCATTAATGGCCAGATCGTGCAACTCTTAGTCATATTGGTTAGCAGCGCTTATGTGAGAGGTGTGACTGAACATAAATATGGCTGCAGAATTGGACCCTTTTGCTCATGAGAAAATACTGTCTTTTTTACTAAAAGCTGATCTGCTTCATTGGCATATATTTAAACCTAAAGATTCTCTCTTTTTTCCCAGAAGAACCACAGGTTCACAGTGTTTAATGGAATCATTTATGTTAATTTATTTTTAGTTAAATAATTAACCACTGAATACTTAATTCAATATTATGATTTTCCATACTGATAACTTCAGTGAGGGTTAAACAGAAAATTTACATTTTGGAAGTTTAATAAAGAACTTTTAATTAAAATTGTTATTTTAAAAAAACGTATTCAAGCATATATATTAGGCAGTCACCTAAATACATGCTCACTGTTCACCATAAACAAATACTTAGCTACATATTTATATTCAAGGTTTTATAATTACAGATTCTGGCTCCTACAGAGAGAGAAGCAGAAACGCAATATTAAAAAAATGTAAGGTAAGTAAATAATACAAATTATTTTTTAAAAAGAATCAGAAGTCCCTTTCAGAAAAACAACCAGCATCTGTTGGTATTTTTTAAAATAATACCACAGTTCTTCTGAAAGTATTGAGCCTGATTCTCACTTCTTCTGTCCAATGCTCAGCACAGAAGCAGAAAAGGGGCCACATCACTGCACTAGAATTAGTCCTTAATGCCCGTGTGGGATTTTTGTTTTTTTGAAAGGAGTTCCATTTTACAGTGAGAGAAATATTTCACCTTTCTTCTTGAATATTCCAGCCTTACACCTTTTTAAAAGAAAATCTCATTGGCACATCAGAATTGCTCATTGTAAAAGGAATACTGTATACTAAGCTAGCTTTATTCATTGGTTCAACAGAACAGGTTTATTCTTTTTATGTCACAATTTACTGAAAATAAAATCATCTTATAAATCCAAAGGTAGGAATGATGCTTTCTTATATCCAACATCTTACAGTTTTGGTAATGACTCTGGCAAATGGGCAAGCTTGCAAGGCCACCCTAACAGCTTTCAATATCCGTTATCCTCAAATGTTAGTAGACAGTAATCATTTGTACATTTGTTTTTCAGTATAGTGAGCTAATGTCAAGACTGTCTGCTCCAGCATGAGGTTTTCCCATCCAGACAGAACTGTAACTTGCTTTTGGCTAACATTAAACAGGGCAGGGCAATCCAGTCAGATGGCTTCAGTACATTTGATCATTAAAGGCCAATTTTTACATTATTTTTAGTTCCCCTCCACAAAACAAAAATTGTTATGGTGACCCTGGTGCATGGAGGCCTGTTAGCCAAGAACAAGACTATAGTACCAGCTACAGTGGTTGCTTATGCCATGACCTACAATTCACCCTCCCTTTGCCCACATTGGGGCTCTATGGACAAGAAAGCAAAAGACTGAAAATCAGCCATTAGCATACTAACCAGCCCTTCACCAAAACTAATTTCATTAACCACTTCACTGTTCTGCCCTCAGTTCTGACCTCATTGCTGGCATGCCATTGACATATGAAAAATCATAATGAAAAAACAATGTATCCACATCACTGCCAGACTATTTTTGCTTGATGTGTTTGGTAATTTATTTAAAGAAGACATGCCAATCTTTCCAAAGATGTCTGGTCACTGTACAAAAAACCCAGTTTTCTAATAATACTGCTAATTTACCCATGTGGACCTTATCTAGGCGAATTTTCTAAGAAATTAAATTTATTGAATAGTGTAGATATAGAGTTAACCCTATAACTCAGAGCAAATATTGCTTTACATTTGCTCTCATCTATTTTTGAGAGAGACAATTTAGTGACATGCTATTTGCATAATGCCTCCGAGAAGTTACTATCTACATCAGTGGTTCTCAAACTTTTTTTTTCGCAGAACACTTGAAAATTGCTGAGGGTCTCGGTGGACCACTTAATGATCTTTCCAAATGTTGTTTGTACCGTTAGCTAAATATTGTAAAGCTCTTTGGATAAAAGCACTATATAAAAAAAACCTTAATAATTAAAGTTTTTTTGTTCTATAAATAAAAGCACACAACGCATATTTTAATATGAATAGTCTTACCTTTCTAATGCGATGGATGTGCCTTCCACCCCCCACCTCCACCCTGACAGCCCCCAAGCTGGGGATGGGAAGGAGGGAGGTCTCTCTCTCTCTCCCTCACCGCACCAGCCCCCAAGCTAGGGCTGGGAAGGTGGGAGGTATCTCCCTGGCCACAGCAGCCACAGAGCTGGGGCTGGGAAGGAGGGCTGTCTCTCCCCAGCAGCCACAGCCCTGGAGCTGGGGAAAGTCGCCTTTTGCTCTGGCCGCCACAGCCCTGCACGTTCCAAATTCCCCCCACCCCCTCTTCTCTCCCCACTGTCCCCTCCCACCTACCCCCTATTCCACCAAGGCCACCATCTCACCTTACGTGTGCGTCTTCTCCAGGGTCCAGGCACCTAATTAGTGGAGCCATGCCTGCACGGCTCCACTAATTAGGTAGGTGGCCCTTCATTCTCTTGTATGCAGCCACCCAGGCGTGAACCTTCGAGGGAACTATCCGCAGACCACCTTAATGGATCTGTCTGCAGACCACAGTTTGAGAACCTCTGATCTACATGATTAATAGTTTTCGTATTAAAAAAATAGAGCCTCATACCTGTTCTTGCGGCCATTTCTGTCTGTCTTCTGGAGTTCTTGACTTTGTTTTAAAACCTCTAGGCATATCTCCAACATGCTTTGAAGCAGGTGGAATATTCAATGATTTTGGCCTCCCTTCATGTCTGTTGGTGCTATGACCAGCATCACCTTTTGGACAAGTCTCTTTATAGTCATTTTGCACATTTTCAGTCCCGCCATGCTCAGGGCTCATTTCTGTTGTGCTGTTAATGCTGCTCATACTCATGCTCATTTTAATCTCAGCTACAATCTGGTCAATGTCTTCTTCCTGCTCCTCCAACTCAGCATCTTCTTTCCTCGAATGGTAGGGTGACATCCCATGAGTGTTTCCATTAGCTTCTGGTGGATAATAGTCCTGATAGCTTTCTTCATTTTGACAGTATTGTATGTTTTCTTCTTGGTCTTGAATTTCCAGAGAAGATACTTCATCCTCCAAAATCTGAACACGGTTATCTTGGTAGTCTTGCCCTTCTGTCACTTCACTTTCATCATGGTGCTGGATGTTAGCTTCTGTCCATTCTTCTTCCACAGCTTCTTGACATTCATCAGTTTCAACTTGGTGTTCTTCATGAGGAACATACTCTTCCCCATTGCAGTCCATTCCTTCCAGATAACTGTCATCCTCTGGACAGTACCTAATATAGTATGTGATCCCTTCCTCTTCCTCTGGCAGGCCTTCATCATAGTCCTCCTCTTCAGAGGTATTATTCACATAATCAGAGCTGGAATCGCCATCTCCACTATTATCATTGCACTCATGTTCCACAGGGGTAGGGCTACCTTCTCTGATAGCTGTTAGCTCTGCCTCCTTTGCTATGTAATCTTCACTAGGCAGGTCATTTTCCTCATTTTCAGGCTCCCTGTGGTGAGATGAAGTAGGGCAAGCTATCACCCTGTGATCCAGCAAGCTGGTTGCAGTGCTTTGACGTTTCCTGTTTGCCATAGCCGACTTCTTAGGTGACAATCATTTCTAAGCAATTACTGTAAGGAAGAGGGAAAAAAACACATTCAGAAAAAGGTCTTCAGCAGGGATCAGAGTGATGCTAAGGGAAACAATGAAACTGGTACTTTTAATTTGGTATAAAACAACTATCTAAAAAAAACCTCTCTCCTAAACTATATGATCAAAACTACACTCAATGTAGTCAAAAGGCAAGTCAATGGAGTTGTGCTGGATGCACACAGGTTTATCAGTGATCAGAATCTGGCCCATTAGTATATACAAAAACAGTAACAACATAAAATAAGAGAAAAGCAGTGATGAAAATAGTTATAGAAGTCACGAAACTCAAAAGAAGGTAACACCTTCACCTAGACAGGTAATTATGCAATTCTGTATTAGACTTTTCCTGTACAGTATCTTGTCTATGTGGAAGATAATGAGTAATTTCAACACCATTTGTTTTCTGGGGGAGAGGGGTTTCTGTGAGAGTATTTATATATGGTACTTTTGGGGAAATTCTGTAGCACTGCACACGTGCAGAATTCATGTCCCCCGCAGAACGTACATTCTGCTGGAGAGATGCTGCAATTATACCTTTTGCCCATCAGGGGCTGCTATGGCACCGGAAGAGAGGGCAGCTGGCTCACAAGCGGGAGCAGGGAGGGGTCAGAGGCTCCCTTCCTCACAGCAGGGCTAGGTGAGGAGGCACAGAATATTGGGGCATACAGAGCTGCTGGGGGGTTACACAAACTGGGTTTCAGAAGGGTTAGTGGGAGGAACAGAGTGGGGCATGGGCACAGGAGCTAGTGGGGTGACAACATTGAGCCAAGGGCTGAATGAGAGTGGGGCTGCCAGGCTACATGGGGACAGGAGGAAGGGGGCTGCAGGGAAACATAGGGACAGATGTGCCTGACTGAATGGGAGACGCTAGGGGGCCCCCCACGGTCTGCATGGGGGAGGCTCTCCAACTCTCTAACAATCCCTCCCCCTGCAAAAAACTGTTCCATACTATTCCCACCCACACCCAACAATCCTCCAGGTTCACTCCCAGGCGCCTTCCCTCTCCCTCAGCTCCTCCGTTACCCCTAACTCCCCCCAAGCCTTTGCACTGCTTCTAAGGGATGCAGAAAATAAGTTTCTGTATTGTAGTTTAATTATCACTCCAAGGTCTGTATTAATATGCCTAGTAAGGAATCTATTTGTCAAAAAACATTTCCTGAATCTTTTGTTGTCTGTATTGTTACATGCTGACAGGTATTTTGAAATAAATCAGCAAAATAATTCAAACTAGCGTGATTATATTGTGTTATTTCGACAAATAAAATATGCAGAATTTTGCAGAATTTTAAAATATTGTGCACATAATTTTTAATTTTTTGGCGTGGAATTCCCCCAGGAATAATGCAGGAAACTGACTTGTATATTTATTGAATTCTATTGTATTTGCAAAAGGGACACACAGGTTTATAGGGTTTTTAAGCTATATTCATATACACATTTGTATTTTTAAAATATTGTTAATATTAGACAACCAACATTTTAAAAATAATATCTTGGATACTGAAAGGAAGAGACAAACAGAAAGCCCTACAATTATGTGTTAAATATATTTCAATACTGTGTTGATGAATATGCTACAGGAATGCTTAAATCAATCGTAAAAATTAATCCCAAGCTTCAAACATGGGGTTTCCCTCTCTCAAATCCTTTTCCCAGTAATGAGTCACAGAATGACCCTCAGCAATAAAGCAATTAGCATTATCTTTTCAACAGACAAATTAGCCATTCCTTCAATGCATTCCATATTCACTTAAGATCAGACCCAGCTCCCATTGAAGCTGGGGAGGAGGAGTCCATTAATTAGGGAGTGGGATAAGACAACAACTAAACATAACTCACTGCTTCTTTTTTTCCATAGAAGAAACTAAAGCATCTTCATAAAACCAGAGCAATATCAATAATTTGGTGTTTACTGAGACCCATCACCTGAATTTGTATCAAACCGGATCCAAGTAGTGTTGAAAGACAACAAATTTGTTTTCAAACAATTAAACCGATACACAAGGGAGAAAATCAGACATTTATAAACAGACACATCAATTACTTCCACTAGTGCCTGTTCACATTTAACTAAATATTTTAACTTGTCTAAATACTGATTTCAACAACATACTACAGAATTTGTTTACATAATCTGCATATCATTTTGACATATCTGGTAAGGGCAACAGGAAAGTGGATAACACTAGATGCAGTGATGAGCTGCCAAAATCTTAACAACTGGTTCCCTATAAAAAGTTCTAATTTAAGGGATGTGCCTCTGTCCTGCCCCCTCCCATCCCTGCACCAGGCTCTGTCCTGCCCCCCTGCCCTCCCCAAGCCCCTTCTCCATCCCAGGTGCCTGCTGGTGGCGCAGGAGTCCTGCAGCCCTTGCATCAGTGGGGTTGCTCCTGGCATGTGGGGCAGCGGCTCCCTGCAGGCAAAGGCTGCCGTCTGCCCGACTCCCTACCGTGGGATGTGAGCGCCTCTGAGCAGCGGAGGCCGGAGAGCCCCACGGTGCTGGAGCGGGAGAGACTGGGAGGGGGGCTCACCATAGCACACCAAGGCAGCCCCCGGCCATGGCACCAGCCAGCCGCGCCCGGCCCGGCTCCTGGGGCAGAGGAGGCTGTTGCTGCTGCTGCTGCTGCTGCTGACGGGCCTGGCTCTCCGGCCCTACGCAGCGCCCAGTCACATGGTGCCTGATCTCCCTGCTCAGCGCGGCCGGTCACGCTTCCTGGGCTGGGCAGGAAGCAGCGTGGAGCTCAGCCGCGGCTGCTGAGCGAGGGAGCACTGGATCGGCCTCCGAGCGCAGGGCCCCATAACAGCTGCCCGGATGGCTGTGCAGGTACCAGCCGCAGCGCAGCCCCTGCCCTGAGACAGGACGCGGGGCCCCGTAGCCCTTCCATAGCCCCGCGTCCCCCAAACTGTGCTGCTCCATGCACCCCCCTCTAGCACCGAGCCCCTTCTAGAACACTGAGCCCTACACCATGCACCCTTCCTAGCACCGTGAGTTGGGACCCCCTTGGCCTGGGGGGCTGCCCCAACCGAGCCCCAGCCTGGCTGGGACTTTCTGGGATGGCGACTGCCTACCCAACTCCCGCCACACACACACCCCCGCGTTCCCCATCCCCTGACAGCCCCCCCCCAGAACCTCTGCCCCCTCCAACCGCTCCCTGCCCCTTATTCAACCCCTCTTCCCAGCCTGGACCCCTTACCATGCTGCTCAGGGCAGCATGTATGGATGCTGCACGGCCCGCTGGAGCTCGCAGCCCCACCCCCTTACCATGCTGCTCAAAGCGGCAGGAGCTGCAGAGATGCACGGGAGCGGTCCAGAGCGCTGGCGCCGGTGGCGCAGCACGCTGAGGCTCTGCGAGAGAGGGGCAAGGCGGTGGAGGAGCTGGGGGAGCCTCCCCGCCCGGGAGCTCAGGGAACCGTAACAACTGGTTCTAAAACTGCTTCTAAATGTAACAACCGGTTCATGTGAACCAGCTCCAGCTCACCACTGACTAGATGTGTATGGAACCAGTGTTAAAACTATTAGACTTGAAGTTTCTGGCTACGTTACATCATTCTCATATCTGACCTCTTTCAGCATAAGCATTTCTCTGTTGTTCCCTACCTCACTCCCACTACACACCTCATTGTTGTCTCAAGCTGATGGAGTTGATTAAACCAAGTGAAGTGAACCTTGCTGATCTTCACCTGTTTAGAGTTAATTTAATTTAGATCATCACACCTACTTCTGAAATTATGCCTTTTACCACAGAGATATTTCAGCCACCAACACGATCATGTCTAGTTAACTAATCGTATAATCACACATGTGCACGCACATAGCAACAAGACAACTGCATGGAAACAGCAGCTGCATAAATGGAAAATTCTTACCAAACATGAGAAGTGTCACAGAAAAAAAATACTGACGCAGCTGGCACTATATATCTAAAAAATGTGATTGTTTAGGTAATGTACAGCATTTATATCTGCAAGCGAACAGGCACGATAACTCATTCCTGGCTATTCCTCAACTGAGTTATCAAAAATGTGTCATAAAAATTCCCAAATCATAGCATATTTTATGTTCTAGGTATTAAATCCAGAGCCCTGGCATATCCACAGATTGGAGGCCAGTGGTACTAGATAGCCAGGCAAATTCTCCTTGGGGAAATGATGGAGTCCAGTTCTGGTACTGGGGAAGATGAGAGACATCAGTGATGGGAGAGGACATTAAAGAGGCCCCAGACATGTGCCGTATTTCCCAAGTGCTTGCTGCCTGACACCCAAGGAGACCAAATAAGCAACATTAGCCCAATCAGCGATATCACCGCTGATAGTTTTAAAAGACATCTGAGAGTCAGGAGTGAAGTCTGAGGAAGGGAATCCCCTGTGGAGACTGGGAACAAAGAAGGAGGAGGAGGCGGAAGAGGAAAGATTCTTCTAGTGACAACTCCAGCGACCTGACTATCAGAAAAGCTAACTGACTCAAGATAATTACTCAACAGTAACAGTATGTCCAGTAACCATCTTTAATAATATTGGCCCTAAATTGCCAATTATAGTAGATTCAGGGGCATATTATATCAGAAACAGAGTGTCCAACTCTGCTACTGGAGAAGATGAGAGAAATTGAGCGTCACTTGGTCTGCCCACTAACTAATGCCGTCTCTGAGTTAGTTTATGGCAGTTTCAGGTGCTTAGAGCTGGTGTATTTTATGTGCTGAAATCTAAAACAAACCTGCAAAAATTCTGTTCAACCTGGCTTTGTAATGGAGAGTTTCAAACATTCAGAGAACATTTCAGATGCCCAGCTCCCAGTGACTTCCATTGAGGGTTGGACATCAAATTCTTTTAGTCTTTTGAGAATCCAAACCTTAGTTACCCAAAAAATATTTATTATTGATGTCTGAAGGATGATGGAGGAGCTGAGTTTGTGGCCAAATTATTTGGTCCTCGCTACTGTTTGATCCCTTCACCTTCCTCCACTACTCTCCCCGCCCACCATATAATTAGAATAGCAAGAAATTGACTATACATAAAAAAAATTTAAAAACTTATTTGAATGAAAGCATCCAAAGCTTAATAAAGGGAACAAGAACAACAATAACATTTGTAATGCCACATGATGCTCAATGGATATAAAGAAAAACTGCTAATGATTTGAACTCCAGGTATTTACCTAGTGATGTGAAATACACTCTAAATAATGATTATGAGATCCAAAGACATGCAGTAACCATGAGATCCAATATGTGGTTCTGTATGAAAAAAGATCTTGCAGAAAGCCTAATCTAACCATAAGTGATATGAGATATTTGTAACAAACTACAAGATGGGAGGAAAATGGTACAAAATATTGATTTTGTTGACAATGGAGGGAAATAAAACTACAAATTATCATAGAATCGTGGAAGGGACCTTGAGCGGTCTTCTAGTCCAGTTCCCTGCAAAGCAACATACAATTATGTTAAACCCCCTTATTGTATCATGTGCACCAGTAACCTCCTACCATTACAAGCACCGCAATCCCGAGCATAGCAGAAAATATTAGTGACTTTCAGCTTCAAATTGCTGCCTCAAGGCATCGCTGATCCTTATGGCCCCACACTGTGCCCCTCTAATAGCCCTGGTTTCTGGCTGTTCAAACTCAGCCTCCAGGCACTGAGCCTCTGCCGTCCAGCCCTGAGTAAAGCTTTCACCCTTCCCTTCACAAATATTATGGAGCGTACAGCACGCGGCTATAAGCATAGGAATATTGTCATCGGCCATGTCCAGCTTCCCATACAGGCATCACCAGTGGGCTTTTAAACGGCCAAATGCACACTCAACGGTCATGCTCAGCCATTGTTGAACCGCTCCTTGCTGCTGTCAAGTTTTGCTGTGTATGGCTTCATAAGCCATGACATTAAGGGTAGGCGGGGTCTCCCAGGATCACAATGGGCATTTCGACTTCCCCTACGGTGATCTTCTGGTCTGGGAAGAAAGTCCCTGCTTGCAGCTTCTTTAACAGGCCAGTGTTCCAAAAGATGCATGCGTCATGCACCTTTCCGGACCAGCCGACATTAATGTCCCTGAAACACCCACAGTGATCACAAGCACCTCAGGGCTGGGGCGAGCTCATCACACAGTCCCATGAATGTGGCTTTTCTCATGCAAAAGTTCTGCAGCCACTACTCATCATCCCAGACGTGCATCATGATGTGACCCCACCACTCAGTGCTTGTTTCCCGAGCCCAAAAGCAGCGTTCCACTGTGGTCAGCACCTCCGTGAATGCCACAAGCAATCTCGTGTCGTAGCTACTTTGCGTGCCGAGATCAATGTCGCACTCCTCTTCCCTTTGTAGTTTAAGGAATAACTCCACTGCCACCCGTAACGTGTTGGTCAGAGCGAGCAGCATTCCTGCAGCCTTAAAGAGGTAGGGTGCGCAGTACATAAACCATTGAAAGATGGCGCCAAATGCAGATGGAAGCATGGGGATTGTGGGGATGCGAAGCAATGGATCACGGGGCATTGGGACTGGACCCAGGATGCCCCACGACCCCCTCCGCCTTCCCAGAAGTTTTAGCGGCAAAAGAGAAAGATGCTCTGTGGGATAGCTGCCCAGAGTGCATCGCTCCAAATACCGCTGCAAGTGCCGTAAGTGTGAACACGCTATTACGCAGGCAACTGTCAGTGTGAACACACAACAACGGTCTCCCTTCAACATTCTCTGAGAGGCACTGTAACTGCCAGTGTGGTAACTTTGCCAGTGTAGACGTGCCCTTACTAAAGTCAAGATATAACACATCTACTGCTCCCCAATCCACAACTCACAAGGCTTGTTAACGAGTCAAAGAAAGCTATCAGGTTGCTTTGACACAATTTATTCTTGACAAATCCATGGTGTTACTTATCACCTTATTATCTTCTAGGTGTTTGCAAATTGATTGCTTAATTATTTGCTTTATTATCTTTCCAGGTATTCAAGTTAAGGTGACTGGTCTTTAATTCCCCGGGTTATCCTTATTTCCCTTTTTATAGATAGGCACAATATTTGCCCCCTTTCCAGTTCTCTGGAATCTCTCCCGTCTTCCATGAGTTTTTGAAGATAATCCCTAATGACTCAGATATCTCCTCTGTCAGCTCCTTGAGTATTCTAGGATGTACTTCATCAGCTTATTTAAGTAATTTTAAACTTGTTCTGCCCCTATTTTAGCCTCAAATCCTACCTCATTTTCATTGCCATTCGCTATATTAGACATCCAATCGCTGCTACACTTTTTGATGAAAACAAACAAAAAAGTCATTTTGCACTTATGCCATTCCCACATTTTCTACTATTGTTTTTCTCCCCCATCATTGAGTAATGAACCTACCATGTCCTTGTTCTCCCTCTTGCTTCTAATGTATTTGTAGAATGTTTTCTTGTTACCGTTTATGTCTCTAGCTATTTTAATCTCATTATCATCTGATTTAATTGGCAACAAAATTCTATCTAGTCCTCTACAAGGAATGACTCAAATGCTTCTGAGGAAGACTTGCTCTAGTCAATCTACCACTACTTCTGTCTAGCCATTCACACCATGCCTCCCACTATTTACTTGTACTCCATGCTATTTTTAACGAGGCTATGCCATCAAATCCTTGTATTAACGTACAGATTTCCTCTGAATATTTTTTTAATATTATGCTGCTTGTGATTTGTATTTTGTATTGATCTCTTGTTTAGGGAAAAAGATATAAGTTCCATGCTATGGCTCATTTCTGTTTACAAACTTCTCAGTTCAGTGGGATCAAATGAATTTTTAGAGCTAAAACAAGGAACCTTGATTTGATTTAATTTTATTTCACTCATTAGGAGATAGCAGAGATTCTAGAATGCTCTGGGTACAAGTTACTATTATCAATTGTGGCAAGTTCTATGGCCAGCAGTGGTTTTTCCATTACCTTTTGGATTACAGATGATCATGCCCACATTTTAGTCAGAATTTTCTTGTCTATTTCCCTCTCAGTCTGGGATCATTAAGTTATTTTGTTTGGGATGGACAGCTATATCAACTGGATGTGGCTCATCTCGTTTCAAAGCAAATCCTGCAGATCAAACAAGTGCCATGGAATACCATGAATGCAGCTGAACTGGTTGGTGCACAGGCCAGGCAGGAAGGGACATAATTAGGGGAGCCTATGGAAGAGGTTCACCCTCTGCGTGGCAGAACATTCCTTGCATCCTATAGTGCAGTATATTTTAGAGATGGGACACATGTGGAAAACCCATTAACAAACAGGTCTTCAGGCCAAACCCACCTGCATTTAGAATGGGTGAAATATCCCTAAGGCTGCAGCAGAAGCCAGAGAGTCAGTGGCCTGGGGACAAGAACCTGTGTTCCCACTCATCCTTATGGAATAACTCCAGAGTAGTCACTGACCTAGAAAGTAGTAAGTAGCACTTATTGTGGTAGTGCCAAACAGCCCCGTTGTGCTACGCACTGTATAAAAGTATAGAAAAACAGCACACGCTGCCCTAAAGAACTTACCATGTTAAAGGGAAGCTGTAACAGAGAGATAAGACAAGTAGGTTGGGGTTTTGGAAACAGCATAACACAAGTCCAGGATGTGCACAAGTCTTAGCCGATCAGTAGCAGTGACTGCAACTCTCCAACTGCCTAGCCATTACCAAATTGAGGTTTACTGTATAAATTATGAGTTTTAAGGAGGAACTTTAAGGAGGATAAGCGAAACTGTATGGATTCCCAAACACGGAAGATGGCAGGGGAAAAAGCACAGAGGTGCTCCACAGAGAAGGCAACAAGAACACGATCAAGGATGCCATCATTGGCAGAGCAAAAGAATGAGTGAGTCAACCTCTCAGTGAGCTGGTAAATCTGATAGGTAAGGCAGGGCTAAATGGTGAAGAGCCTCAAAGGCAAGAGGCCAGATTTTCAAAGGCATTTAGGGACTTAAAGACACAGAGAGGACCCTAGTGGGATTTTCAAAAGTACCCAAGCAGGTGAAGCACCTAAATTCCATTGACTTCAACTGGACTAGACATCTAACCTGCTTAGGCCCTTTCAAAAATTGCACCAGACCTTAGCTGTAGCGTTTGGCAAATAAATACCATGGAAAATCTGGCCCAGGGAGCTCATGTTTTATGTGGAATGGACAGGGAGTGAACCAGTCAGAGCAATCAGCCAGGAAGATAAACCTGGTAGCTGCATTTTGAATGGACTTAAGGGAGCAATGCGGCTGCCAAATAATTATTTGATTTCTAGATTATCAGATATCTTTCTACCCATCTTGTGTGTATTTTTGGAATTATTTTTGAGAGGACAGAGGAAGTTAATATCACTCAAACAAGCAGATTCCAATCACAAATGATATCAGTGTGGCTCATCCTACTGCATATTTTTCAGTGCAGGATATACGTCTCAATGGCTATACTATATTCTTCTAGCTAGAATTAGTGACACATGTAGTGTTCGTACAACAGCCATCTTATGCCACCTTTAAGCTTACATCAAGCTAAATTAAAAATGCATGAAGTGCAACTAAAATCAGCTTGTTTCCTGAACTCTGATTTTAAGAATTTTTTAAACGGTACAGAACAATTAAGAATCCCAAGCCAACTCCAAATTTGAAGAAAAACAGTTCTGAGATAATTAATAGCCACACAGCCACCTCCTTCCCATTAGATTTTCACCTCAATGATTTTTTTAAAAACCTCGAACTTTATATTAGAGCAAGGGACACACAGAGTTATTTAAGCAACATAGATTTTTTTAAAAAAAAAGTCCTTGAAAATCCATTCAATTTACTACTTCTTTTCCATTTTCTTAAGGCTTAAAAATAATCTGACCCATGTATTTTATTTTTCAGGGAAGTGATTTTTTTTAAATTGAGAGAAACTAAAAAGAGACAGGAATTGCCATAAGTAGGTCAGATTTCTGATCCATAGACTGTGTCTTGCTTTCAGTAGTGGTCTCTGGCTTTTACTAGAGGTTCAAATCCTCTAGTTTAATCCACTTAAATTAGTGGCTGAAGTTTGATTTCTATGGGAGCAGATGGTTCAGAGGAAAAGGTGACACTCTACCCTTATTCAATCTAGTCATTTCTGAAATAGTAGGCCAGCTAGGGTAGAGGAGGGGCAACAGCAGTGAACAGCAAGACCATCATACATACTGAAGGTAATATCAGTAGGTCCTTATATTTTAGGAGACCACAAGGCAGATAAAGTTAGGTATCCCAACCATATTCCTTCTACTGCTTCAATGGAAAGAGAGTGATTAGGGTGCTAGAAAAGGGAAATACAAGAGGTCTTACACTGGAGACACAGACAAATCAAGTTACAGTTCAGTTATACTATTAGAATCATTGGTAAGTGTAGGTGTAGTAGGTAAAAGTATCATATCTGTCTAGAATTGTTCCCTGCATGTATGAGATTCATAGCTGCTGCCTTCACTGAAACAAATTCTACTGCTGTTAGAACTGCAGAACTCAAAACAGCTCAAGCAGAGAGGTCTAATCTGCTACACATAAGCCAAGTTTTCAGCTAAGCACTGAATGCAGGATCTTAAGTACGGGTGATGATGTAGAAGCAAAATATACACCACTTGACTTCAGAGTTCCAGGCTGAATTTAGAGTGGCAGCAATTAGGAGAAAAAAAATCACATCAGCTCACTTTGATCTGCATGTCTGAGACAGAATAAATACAAAACCTCACAATGTCATTTCTACAATAATTTTAAAGTATCCACTTCCAAAAAAAAAGTTAGACTAGTCCTTTGCCATGTAAAATTTATCAAACCACTAGTGCGCTCAGCAGCAGAGATATTTGGATACAAGAGACACACACCGATGTATGATATTCAAGAAAGAGTATATGTAGATGAGTAAGTGTGAATGTGTATAAAAGAGTATATGTGAACTCCTGTTAGAATAATTACACCTATTTAAGCTAATGGGACACCTGTGCTATTGCAGCCCTGTGATTAGAACATACAAATAGTCTGGTTTCCTTCCATTATTGTTTCAAAATATCTTGAAGGTTTCTTTCTTATAGATGCATTTAGGTCTAACATTAGGCATCAGTGTAGAAATCTAAAATCTCTGAGCCTATGTTCTCCCAGGTTTTTCTACATTATAGTCTCACTACCTGCTTTCATTAAATCACACAGCAAGGGACTAGTCTCTGCTGGGATGCTAGCAGTAGCATAATGTAATAACCAGTCTGCCAAAACCTCCACTGCTAGATTCTGCAGTCATTTGATTCCCCAGACACCAAGCAGCATTACCTTCTTGCACATTAGTCACTGGGCCTGATTCTATAGGTCATGAGAGATCTTCATGAAGAGCACCTACAGAACTAGGATTAACTGAGAATTGAGCACAGAGGAATTCTGCTTAGTCTGCTAGGATCAGAAGGATGGGCTCATTATTCCCACAAGAACCTTCTCAACCACATGCCAAGTTTACAAAAGAATAAGTGTGTTGATACTGGCCTAAAAAGGGGATACAGTCAGCAGATGGAGGAATAGAGGGAAAATATAGTAACTGGCAAGATAGCTACCTGTCCCAAATAGATGTAGTAGGTCTGTTAAACTCTAATCCTCCAAGCAAGCAGCATATTTTAAAAAAAAAGTGACCTGGAAATTAAAGGGAAACCCCAAGATTTAAATTGCTACATTAGGGTCATATTGTGCAACTCTTCATTTTGAGTGGTACCCTACTCTGACATATTGAAACCCCTGGGACTATTTGAGAAGTAATGTACTAAACGTGAGTAAGAGTAGAACAATCTGCCTTGTAGTGACATTCTATTCTGTAAATACAACCCCGTTTAATCTGTGCCTTGTTTTATACGGAAATAGAAGAACAGTGTTTCTGCTCTGCCATTCTTGCCCCACCGTTTAAAATCTGAGTATTACAATATCCATCTTCTTAATTGTTTTCATTTTTATGTGAAGAATTGTGTCTTTTCCCCCTGCAGTAAAGAACAGCGATGACTGCACTCACATACAGGGGCTTCTATTTAAATCTTTACATTTGCTGCCCCCACACTTCATATAAGCCAATATCCAGATCCTAGAGCCCATTGGAAGTAACAGGCTGAGTGCTAGGCTCAACTGGTCATGCCACACATGAGAAGAGATCCATTGAGGTCACTTTTGTTCAATGGCTGAAGTAGCCAATGTATTTAGGTGGCCCTCTGCAGGATGAGGGAGAATGAGAGAATTCAAAGCAGTGGACCCCCTGCTTCCTATATGCAAGAGGTTCTGAACCATGCAGAAGGTGCTCACACCCTGCACAGCTACTTATGTCCAGCCTTCCCCTCGCACAGTGGAACTACATCAGTTCTGCTGCACAGCAGATCTCTGCAGCAATGGGACCTCCACAAATATTGCAAAATGACAGATGGATACTGGCCTGGGAGACAGGTGACCTAGGTTCTATTACACTGAGCTGTTGGCCAAGTCACTTCACATCTTTGTGATTCAGTTTGCCCTTCCACCCTTCCTCTCTGCCCTGAAGAGCTTTACTATCTAAGTACACAAGAAAGATAGTCCTATGATGTGTTTGTACAGTGCGTAGCACAATGAGGCCCGGATCTTTGTTAGAGCCTCTAGATCAGGGTAGTCAATAGGCAGACTGTGGGCCAAATCAGACTGCCAGACGCTTTTGAACAGACCCCAAAATCTTTTTATTTACTTAATAAAATAGTAATAATAAATAATAATATTTTCTCTAGAGACTGAACCTTGACTATACCTTGATCAAAAAATCTGGACCTTGACAAAAAACAATTGACTACTCCTGCTCTAGGCAATAAAGAACTACAAATAATGAACTACATTAATTTATTATAAATATTTTAATGACAACCATTATATTTGTAAGATTTCAACTAATGTTGAGAGGATATTTTGTATTTACTTGTACCAAATGAAGTTCAAACTTTTTGAACAGCAAATCCAATTGCAATATGCATATTTACTAGGTTTACTTTAACTTTTATTCAGTTTTCTGATAATTTTTCACCATCAAGTTTTTGTTGTTTAGCAAATGCTAGAAGCTAAAAAAATATGTATCTTAAAGCCAAAAAATGATCTCATGTGTAGAGCCCTGTGTAGATACAAAATTTGTATCCGCGGATGCAGATATTCATGAATATAAAGCGGATATCCACAGAGCTGCAAGGCTCTACTAGGAACCGCAGCAGCGAAAGGAGACACGGACCGCTACGTGGAAGGGACTCCTGCCTGGGAGCGTGCGAGCCGCTTGCACACTCTAGTGCAACCAGGGATAGCTGCTGGTGAACCTGGTGCCCGCCCCAGTGGGCAGAGCTAGGGGCGGTACAGCCACGCCAGAGGAGCTGCCCGCGCAAGCGGCAGCCCAACATGCTGCTGCTTTCACCGCTGTGGTTCCTGGTAAAGCCCTGCAGCTCCACGGATATCCGCTTTATATCCATGGATACAAATTTTGTATTCATGCAGGGCTCTAAAAACAGAGTCTTTTTTAAATCAAGAGGATGGATTTTTAATAAATTCCATCTTGTTCTGTAGCTGTATTCTCTAGAAGTTCTGTTGTCGAGAAAACTTTTGTAGAGAAACCCTCATTTGCTTGGCTCATAACCCTTTGAAAGCCAACTTAAGCCAAGTTTATAGTGAATTTGGGATTAATTTTGAGGGAACCCTTTCCTTGACAAATAGTTTCAGGCAGAGTTATTTTCATTTGAAATACTGCATTACCCAGGTCTATTCACCGGCTTTTTCTGGATTTCTGTTAAAGACACTATGATTCACTTAGTTTTGGGGTTCATTTTGCCTTCCCAAAACTCAGGTGGTGCAAATTCATATGAATTGTAACATGCACAAAGTTACCAACTCTCCTGTGAAGTGAAAGTGGCAAGCTGAAATTAGGGTGACCAGATGTTCCGAATTTATAGGGACACTCCCGATTTTTGGGTCTTTTTCTTATAGAGACTCCTATTACCCGCACCCACCACACCTTGTCCCAATTTTTCACATTTGCTGTCTGGTAACCCTAGCTGAAATACAGTCCCAGCCTGAAAGAGTTTACAGGTCTAGACAGACAAATGGTGAGAGGGAAAACACAGCCAAGGCAAGGTCAGTTGCGGACCTCGGAAGAGAACCCATGTTTGACTTCCAGCTTAGTCTCCTGTCCGCTAAGCTGCCTTCCCATGCTGCCTATACCATGCATCTCTTTACTAGAACATGTAAGTGGAAACAATGTATTTATAAATATAATGCTAATTACTAAAATGAAAGAATAAAATACTGTATATGCCACAGACGCTGCTGGCACAAGACGTGAACTTGCTCATCTTGGTGAAAAAAACATAGAAGGTTACAGCAGCTTCAAAACACTATTGATCAGAAAAGCAATCAGACACCAATCTTGGTAATACTTAAATTGTTACTGAATGTTACAATTAAATTAAGTAACTACAGCATCAGTTTATGCTGTAATGTTGATTTATTACAATAAACATGATTAAAACGGAAAAGATGGTAACCACTTCTAATGGGCAATACACTAATTAAAATTAAGCTGTGAGTCACTATCATATGCCCTCTAAAGCTCTTTTAAATGATCTTTTCTCAGCTGACACATGCAATTTTTGTCCTCCTTTTATTACTATAGGGTCCTTCAATATTTTGCTGGCAATCTGAGGATTCCTCTGTTTCCTCCTCCAATGTTTTTCCCACATCAAGGGTATAATCCATCTGGTCATGAAGTGGATGAGGTTTTCGCCAAAAAACCACAAACACTGTTTTTAATTGGTCAAAAGGGGCTGCTGAAACAAGGCACTTATCTCCCCTCCTGCCTCCAAAGAGAGTGAACATATTAAGAAATGTTTCATGTTTCCGTAGTGATTTTTGTTTCTAAGAAGTGTTGAATCTCCAGCAAGTCTGGATTCCAAGCATGCAATTTATTAGGGCACTCAGAGATCACTAAAACTCAAAGTGATTAAATGATAGGTTTCAGTGTAGTAGCCGTGTTAGTCTGTGTCAGCAAAACGAAAATAAGAAAGAAAAACTTGTAGCACCTTAGAGACTAACAAATTTATTTCAGCATAAGCTTTCGTGATGAAGTGGGTATTAACCCACGAAAGTGATTAAAGTCAATTTTGACATAAATCTCACAGTATTCACTTCAAAGCACTTTCTCACATTATTTCTGTATTCTTAAACAAAGTGTGATGGCACTGTATATCAAATGAGTAGTTTTTCTTACTTTGGAATTTGTGTTTTCTTATCAGTGTTGGAAGTAGAGTTTTCCAACTTCACCCTGTCAGAATAAACTTTCTTTGTATTCATTGTTACCAGATTTTAATCTAAATTTGGAGGATTTAAAACAAAATATAGACAAGGCTAAAAAAGTTTCACTTTCAACTATGTTTCATCCTAATATTCAAGGTTTAGGGATAGGTACCCTCTGTAAAACAGAGCCAGATTCTCTTGTTCAATTTGGCCCCTTTGCACTGCTCTAATGGCACAGGGTTGCCATTTCTCCTCAGCTCCCCGGGGAAGGCCCCAGCTGATACAACAATTCATATACCACCATCCCGGCAGGGCCAGTACAAGGAAGTTTCGCCTAGGGCGCGAAACTTCCTTGCACCAGCCCTGTGCCCAGCTAACGCCGCTCCCCCCGCGACAGCCAGCTCCACAACACACACACACACACACACACCCCCGCGCGGCAACTAATCCATCCATCCATCCCTCCCTCCCACCAGCGGTTCAGCGCCCCCCGCCCCCCCCCCCCCCCCCGCTTGCGGCGGCTCAGCCCCGTGGGCCGCAGCAGCCTCCCCACCCACCCGCGGGCCCCCCGCAAGCCGCGGTGGCCTCGGCTCCCCGCCCGCGGCGGCCCCCCACCCGCGCCCTCCACGGCGACCAGCTCCGCCGCCCATGGCAGTTCACCTCCGCTGGCGGCAGGGGCAGCAGCTCATGGGAAGCTGCGTTCTCAGCGGCGTTTCGAAACGCCGCCAGGAGTCTCCGCCCCCCAAATCCTGGCGCCCTAGGCAACCGCCTAGGGTCGCCTAGTGGGAGCGCTGGCCCTGCATCTCGGGCTGCCCCAGCACAGCAGCAGGCAGGAGTACTGCTGCACTCCAGATATATTCTGCTGGCAAGCAGCCCCTAGGCTGCTCTAAAGTGTGCTAGGGCTAGTGTTCCACCAGCCCCAGAACCGGAAAGCCACAAGCTGTTCCCCTGTCCCACTCCGTTGCACCCAGCAGACATTGCCAGCCAAATTCTTTGTAGTATCCAATCTATTTCACAAAGCTGAGTCTGTGGGGACAGTTGCAGGTTTTCTGCATTCCTTATAACTGTATTAATAAAAAATGTAGAAAACTTTCCAAGAAAGTGGGCATGCTATGCATTACAAAAGTGCAGAAGTAGCATTAACATTTAACAGATAGTAGACATAACTAGATTGTCAGTTACTGCTTAGTGTTCTGTACAGAGTCTAACATTCGTTGTAGGTCCAATATTCAAAGCTGATTTTTTCAGCTGAAAAATACATGGGTACGGAAAAAAACCCTAAAAATTGATAGAAGTTCTTTCCTGTTGCTTTGAGATAAAACAGACTAGATCAAATGTTTTGTGCCTATCAATTGTGTAATTTACATTGTGGGAAGCAATGAGATACAATCTCTAAAACAGCATGGTCCTAAATCACTTTGTTTATAAGAAAACAATTATGTTCAGGCATGCAGGAGTGAAATTAGGAAGGCCAAATCACACTTGGAGTTGCAGCTAGCCGGAGATGTTAGGAGTAACAAGAAGGGTTTCTTCAGGTATGTGAGCAACAAGAAGAAAGTCAAGGAAAGTGTGGGCCCCTTGCTGAATGAGGGAGGGAACCTAGTGACAGAGGATGTGGAGAAAGCTAGTGTACTCAATGCTTTTTTTGCCTCTGTCTTCACAGACAAGGTCAGCTCCCAGGCGGCAGCACTCCGCAGCACGGTATGGGGAGGAGGTGACCAGCCCTCTGTGGAGAAAGAAGTAGTTCGGGACTATTTAGAAAAGCTGGACGAACACAAGTCCATGGGGCCGGATGCACTGCATCCGAGGGTGCTAAAGGAGTTGGCCGATGTGATTGCAGAGCCATTGGCCATTATCTTTGACAAATCATGGCAATCGGGGGAGGTCCCGGATGACTGGAAAAAAGCTAATGTAGTGCCCATCTTTAAAAAAGGGAAGAAGGAAGATCCGGGGAACTACAGGCCAGTCAGTCTCACCTCAGTCCCTGGAAAAATCATGGAACAGGTCCTCAAGGAATCCATTCTGAACCACTTAAAGGAGGGGAAAGTGATCAGGAACAGTCAGCATGGATTCACCAAGGGCAAGTCATGCCTGACTAACCTAATTGCCTTCTATGATGAGATAACTGGCTCTGTGGATGAGGGGAAAGCAGTGGATGTGCTATTTCTTGACTTTAGCAAAGCTTTTGATACAGTCTCCCACAGTGTTCTTGCCAGCAAGTTAAGGAAGTATGGGCTGGATGAATGCACGGTAAGGTGGATAGAAAACTGGCTGGATGGTCGTGCCCAACGGGTAGTGATCAATGGCTCCATGTCTAGTTGGCAGCCGGTATCAAGTGGAGTGCCCCAAGGGTCGGTGCTGGGGCCGGTTTTGTTCAATATCTTCATCAACGATCTGGAGGATGGTGTGGACTGCACCCTTAGCAAGTTTGCAGATGACACTAAACTGGGAGGAGTGGTTGATACGCTGGAGGGTAGGGACAGGATACAGAGGGACCTAGACAAATTAGAGGATTGGGCCAAAAGAAATCTGATGAGGTTCAACAAGGACAAGTGCAGAGTCCTGCACTTAGGACGCAAGAATCCCATGCACTGCTACAGACTAGGGACCGAATGGCTGGGCAGCAGTTCTGCAGAAAAGGACCTAGGGGTTACGGTGGATGAAAAGCTGAATATGAGTCAACAGTGTGCCCTTGTTGCCAAGAAGGCTAACGGCATTTTGGGCTGTATAAGGAGGGGCATTTCCAGCAGATCGAGGGACGTGATTATTCCCCTCTATTTGGCACTGGTGAGGCCTCATTTGGAGTACTGTGTCCAGTTTTGGGCCCCACGCTACAAGAAGGATATGGATAAATTGGAAAGAGTCCAACGGAGGGCAACAAAAATGATTAGGGGGCTCGAGCACATGACTTATGAGGAGAGGCTGAGGGAACTGGGATTGTTTAGCCTGCAGAAGAGAAGAATGAGGGGGGATTTGATAGCTGCTTTCAACTACCTGAAAGGGGGTTCCAAAGAGGATGGATCTAGACTGTTCTCAGTGGTAGAAGATGACAGAACAAGGAGTAATGGTCTCAAGTTGCAGAGGGGGAGGTTTAGGTTGGATATTAGGAAAAACTTTTTCACTAGTAGGGTGGTGAAGCACTGGAATGGGTTACCTAGGGAGGTGGTGGAATCTCCTTCCTTAGATGTTTTTAAGGTCAGGCTTGACAAAGCCCTGGCTGGGATGATCTAATTGGGTTTGGTCCTGCTTTGAGCAGGGGGTTGGACTAGATGACCTCCTGAGGTCCCTTCCAACCCTGAGATTCTATGATTCTATGATTCTATGAAAAGAAACTAGAAACAGGACTGGAATTGGATCAGACGCCAAAGGAGAGCCTGGGAGAAGAAGGGTGATTAATACTTATTCCCACCTACAGTAGAAGGCAAACCACTTCATATTGAACATACTGTACTATAGCTTGATTATCGCTAATTCATGGTTATCACAAGTCTCACAATATTTGGTGTCCTTTTCTTAAAGCAATATCTTCTGGAATCCTGTATTTGGCGAGAATCTTACTTTTTTAAAAAAATAAAAGGAAAGCTGTTTCTAGCCCCAGTGGTGGCAGAAAATATGCCTTAAGAGTACCCTAAAGGCTCAAAAAACCAAAAGGCAAAGAAAAAAATGACTCACATGATTTTTGCAAATTTTGGGTTGGCAACATTGGCTCACCCTCAAGCGTGTAATATATAAGGGAAGATATGGGCACAGCATCAGTAAATATCATACAAAAAATCAGCCAGAGAAAGAAAACTGCACCAACTCACTCAATTTATGTGGAGCATGATTTCATTCCCTCAGTTATCATGCAGGGTAACAGAAGTCCGACTAAAGAATCCACCACATCAACATTTAAACAGAAGAGCCTTCTGCCCCTCTCAGGCTGTGCTGAAGCTCTTTATTTCTATTCCTGAGCATTGCAGAGCTCTTCTTAGTGCCCAAGACTAAGCTTTTTCCCTGGAGGCTCTTCTTCCTGGAAGACTTCCCCACAAGCTCCCCTCCCCAGGGCAGGGCTGGCTCCAGGCACCAGCCAACCAAGCACGTGCTTGGGGCAGCACCTTCTAAGGGGTGGCCAAGATTGGGGCGGCAGGGCAGCACTCGGGGGGGGGAGGGGTGTTGTTTTTTTGCTTTTGTTTCGGTGGGGCGGCGCTGGGAGGGTGGCTTTTTGTTTCGGCGGGGCAGCGCACGGGTTGTTTTTTTGTTGTTTTTCGGCGAGGTGGCACTGGGGGGGAGGGTTGTTTCAGTGGGGCAGTGCTCGGGCTTGTTGTTTATTTGTTTCGGAGGGGCGGCATTCGGTTCTTTATTTTTTGCTTGGGGCAGCAAAAAAGTTAGAGTCGGACCTGCCCCAGGGACTCTGGAAGCTTCTCCCAGGGACTTCTGGCTTCTTACAGCCCTATCTCAGAGCCTTCCACAGTTGCTTAATCTGCTCCCCGTGGTTCTCTCCAGCCTGCCTATGCAGAGAGAGGGGTCTCTCCCTTCACTGAGTTCTCTTCCCTCTCTATGTCCTTCTTCCAGACCCTTCCACAGCTGGGATCACTAATTGTAATTGAACCCAGATCAGGATCAACTGAAAGAGCCAGCCAGCATCTGACAATTACTAGAACAATAAAGTATCAAAAGGTCGATATTTGCAGAGGGAAGAGCAACAAATTAAATTAAAATAAAATAATAAAAGAAGAGAAAATGAACAAGAGCTAAAGTGACCAGCAAAGCAAACAGGCAAGATTAAAAGAACTACGCACAAAAATATAGTCTAGGAAAACAATAGAGTCAGCAAGTGATCGTATGAAGTTATACAGAAAAAAACTCTAAAATGACACGTGCAGTCACCACCCACCACTGTACTTATTTGTTATATTCATTCTCCCACTCTATTTTTGTCCATTTCATTAAAAGGTCTTTGAGGCAGGGCTTGTGTTTTTGTATATGTTAGGAACACATTGTGCTAGGCACTGCATAGATTCTAACTAGAGCTATAGAACTACCACCACAATAGCAATATTACAAGTTGTCTGAGATTTCCAAAGCACCAGCCGCTCTACCCATGTGGCATGCTTTTTATTTGCCTGAAGGTTAAAAGCACTGCTCACAATGCATATACTCTGTTCCCTGAACTTTTGGCTATAACAAAATGAAGCTCTTCAGGAAAGAGTGTATTCACCTCTGTGTCTGTACTGCAGCTAGCACAAGATCCTGATCCTGACTGCACATACAACAACAAGTTTCCAAAAAATGTCTCTCATCTTTTACTACTACTTTGGCTATGAACAGCACCTTTTATCTAGGGTCTGGAAGTACTTCCAAATATTAAATAAGCCTAACACCACCTCTGTGAGTTACATTAACGACTGCATTATAATTATCCATTTTATAGACCAGTTACTTGAGGCACAGAGGTTTAAATAACTGGCTCAAAGACATGCCCTGGCTAAGTAGCAGAAGCAGGAAACCTGACTCCTGTCCACTGATTGCATCAAGACACTAGCACTGCCTAACAGTCCTCTAACAAAGAAGGAAGTTTAATTAAAGAAAAGGTTGATTAAAGTAAGGGATATTCCTTTTAAGCTAAATATGGTTAAAAATAAAACTACCAGGAAAGGGGAAGCCCAGTAGACTAGTGTGAGTGCTTTACACTATCATAAAGGAAACACAATTTTGATGCCAGACCTTGGTGGCTTATTTTCCAACCTTGTGATAGGGGAGGGCCTACACAGCAAATTTAAAAAATGACTCATACTGACTAGTCACATACAGGTCTCCAAATACACAAAAAAAAGTAATAGGTAATTTGCAATGGAATTCCTCACGTTCCTATTAAGCCACATTAAAAAGAAATATCATTAAATATACTTCATGTGTTGCATGACCTCAGCAGAAAATACCTCATCTTTAGCATTATAAAACCACATTTGCTTGAGGGAGACACTAGGGTGATTAGGTTTTCGACCAGAACACCTGGTCGAAAAGGGACCCTGGCAGCGCCGGTCAGCACAGTTGACAGGGCCCATAAAAATCCGGTTGGCAGTGCTGCGGGCTAAGGCAAGCCAGTCCCTACCTGTTCTGGCTCCATGCTGCAGCCCGGAAACAGCCAGCAGGTCCAGCTCCTAGGCGGGGCCATGGGGCACCACGCGCTGCTCCCGCCCCGAGCACCGCCTCCATACTCCCATTGGCCAAGAACCAGCCAATGGGAGCTGGGGGAGGCAGTGCCTGTAGGTGAGAACAGCACGCGGAGCTTCCTGCCCCCACACTCACCCAGGACCCAGACCTGCAGCTGGCCATTTCCAGGGCACAGCATGGTGCCAGGACAGGCAGGGAGCCTGCCTTAGTCCCCCCACTGCACCACTGACCAAGAGCCACCCAAGGTAAGTCTGCACCCCAACCTCGAGCCTCAACCTCCTGCCCCAGGCCCTGACCCCCCACAAACCCAGAGCCCCCTCCTGCACCCAAACTCCTCATCCCCAGCCCCACCCCAGAGTCCTCACACCCTCCTGAACCCCAACCCCCTACTTTAACCCACAGACCTCTCCCACATTCCGAATCCCTCGAGCCTGGCCCCACCCCAGAGCCCACACCCCCTCCCACACCCTGAACCCCTCATTTCTGGCTCCACCCTGGAGCCCGCACCCCCCAGTTAGAGCCCTCCCACACCCCAACCCCTTCCCCCAGTGACTGAGGGTGGGGGACAGCGAGCCACCGAGGGAGGGAGAATGTAGTGAGTGGGGGCGGGGCCTCGGGGAAGGGGCGGGGCTAGGGTGTTCAGTTTTGTGTGATTAGAAAATTGGCAACCCTAGGAGACACTCCAGCAGAACAGAGATCTGTTCTTTCTTACCATTTACTCAAAGGTATAAGTGATAGCCTACAAAGACTTAGAGTCCTCCCACAATAAAACCCAGGAAATATAAAAGTTTCTTTTTCATATTAGAAGATGCAGGTGCATTATGAACTGCATGTTTTTTGGTTTAACGACAATCATTATTTGTCATGTTTGGTTTAATCTAATGAGCATTTAAAATTAGATAATTACCTTTTAAATTATGTTCTAAAAATGCCCTGTAATTGGAATCTGACAACTGAAATAAAGAAAAAAAAAATAGAACAGGCACAAAACTAAAGCTAGACACCATAAATTCTTAAGAATTCTTTAGGATCTAATCCTTCAATTCCCTAATGAGGAATAATGAATCTACAGAGCCCAATCGTACAATTGCTCAAGTAAACAGATTGTGGGACCCAGACTAAAATGTTTGGATACAGTAGTGAACAAAACGCATGCCTGTTTCACAGCATCATGGACAGGCCAAAGGGAAGAGTCTAACTGCTTGCTAGAACCCCAAAATAATACACTGAAACAGGTCAGCCACCTTTCCAGAGCCAGAGGAGGAGGAAACAGAAGAAGGTTTTCCCACTATGGCCCCAATTTTGCAACTTGGTCTGTGCAGGGGGCTCTTTCACCTATATGGAAGTCTACTGACTTTAGTGGGGCTCTGCACCAATGACAGGGGCTACCATGCACTGTTCTAATTGCAGGACTGATGCCTAAAACAGTAACTTTAATCTTGCAGTAAAGGAAAGAATGGAGAGGAACAAATTCACCAACTGGAAACAAATAAAATCATCCTAGACAGCCAGAAAAGCTGCCTCTACCTGCCAACTACAGGAAAACAACTGAGCAGGGTCAGCCAGCTGGCATCTTTGAGCACTTCCCCACCTGCCAGTAGAAAGGCAACCCTCTGTCTGAACACATGTTGGAGAACAGCACAAGGGAGTGCATCCCCAAAATTAAGACACGGAGATCCTACAGACTAGCTTCGGAGCTGAGATAGTTAGATCTAATCTTAGAGAATTCATTTCCAAATAGTCAAGCAGAATTCCTCACATTCCACCCTTACCCTCACCCAAAAGTACCCTCATTTTTTTAAAACATAATGATAAGAATTGCACAAAGGAGATTTAACTATTTTAATTTATTTCATATTATAGATTTTGTTTCTTTTAAGTCACTCAAAGGGACACTTTCAGAAATACCTTTGGTTCACTGTCTGTTAGGGGAAATGGTCTATTCTCCCTTTTACATTGTTACTCGATTACAGTAAAACACATGTTCCAAGTTCCAACCTAAACCAAAATCATTTAAGATAGCCAACGCACCACAAAATAGCATGTTGCAATGAGTCAAAGCTCTGATAGAATTTTAAGATGTTTTTAGAACTGATTGTACGATTGGGTCCAATACTTCACATTGCCTCTCCCTATCAGTTATAGAGATAACCCAGAAAAGTCTGGGAAACCTTCCACCTCCTGCTAATTTTCATGCTTTCCATGTTTATCTTTTCCAATTTCCTGAGCAATATTTTATCTCAATAGCAAGGTCACCTTCTGCACTGACTCAGCACAAAATTATCCTTGTGTTTCTTAACAGATCAACTGTGTACATACCTCCTCAAAATTAATTTTCTGTTATGTACACCACACAGAGTTCTTCCTTTTAAATTAGAAACTTTTATGACAGAGCACTGAATCTTAAGTTCATAAGGAAAGAGGGGGTGAGGGGAGAGAACCGGAGCCTCACTCAATCTTTTGCTTGAGGGTTCTCAAGATTACCCAAATTCAGTGCTGCCAATATCAACACTAGTCTTCTGAAAGAAAGCAGGGAGAGCCAGGTCACAGCCATGGCATTGTCCCCATCCACACTGGCCAGAAGAGCTAGCCCCCTGGGTGTAAGCTGCACCCATTAAATTGACAGAGAGGCTGCCAAGCAACCCGGTGCATCCAGAGGCATTATGTCTGATTTAGGCACAATGTCTCTGGAAGCTCCCACCAGAGGCGTATACCTCCACACCCCATAGGATGGGGCTTGGTCATACAATCCAGTCAAACACAATCCAGTGATAAAGCTTAGAGCTATAGAAAGACACACTGGTTGAAAAATGGTTGAAATTTAAGCAAGACATGATTACTGTAGAATTTAATTGGGAAAGATATTATCCAAATCCTGACTGATGTACTTGCCCAAGGAGACATACTGAGGTTAGTGGGAACATGTGTGTGCAGTGTCAACAGGAATTAGCCTTATGTCATCAAGAAAAGAGAAAAGATGTGAGTGGTGAGGAGATGCCTGATCTTCCAGTTAGTCAGTCAGAGTGCAGGTGACCTGGCAGCTACTGCAGCATCCATCTCTCCAACTCAAATGGATGTAATGGCCTCTCCACTTTGTCACCACTGGGGATTTCATGCCAGTAATGTGTTGGATGGAAACGTCTATTTTCATTGTCTTTGGGGAACATGAAGTTTTTCACTTGCTGTGCCCCATGCAGTACAAGGAAGTCCCTCAGGCTACTGCTCAAGTGGGTCCACAGTCCTGGATTGTCTAGACTTAAGGAACTAAACTAAGCAGCAGATGTTTCTTGCGCCTCCATCACACTCTTCTCTGATCTACACTTTTCTTCAGGAATGTGCATGGTGACATTCATTTGAGATGGAGATATGGATGCTGCAGTAGCTGCCAGGTCACCTGCACTCTGACTAACTGGAAGATCAGGCATCTTCTCACCACTCACATCCTCACTGGGGCCGGAAGGCTCACCATGAACATTTGTGTCTATGTATCTCAGGAGAGCTCTGTCATAAATATAAAGGGAAGGGGGAGAGGATCTGATGCAGTGCTGTAAAATCCTCTTACCAGTAAAGGGTTAAGAAATGCAGGTAGCCAGACTTACACCTGACCTGGCTGGCATCTGACCAATGGGGGGACAAGATACTTTCAAATCTTGGGAGGGGGGAAAGCTTTGTGTGTGGCTCTTTGTCAGACACGGAGTGATCTTGGAGTAAAAAGGAATCAGTCATCTTTTCATCAAATCCTCACTTTTCTAAAGTAAGTCTAGTCAGCATAGCGAGTAGATTTCTGTTCATTTTGCTTGGTGTGTGTTCCCTGTGTTAAAGGCAGGGGTTATTCCTTTTTCTTTTTCTGTAACTTTAATGTTTTGTCCAGAGGGGGGAATCCCTCTGAGTTTGGAAATTGGGTATCCTGTAAAATAGTTACCATCCTGATTTTACAGAGCTGATTTTACCTTCTTTGTTTTAATAAAATCCTTCTTTTAAGAAGCTGACTGTTTTCTATGGTTTTTAAAAACCCAGGGGGTGGGTTTTTAGATCACTGTGTAACCAATTGGTTAGGAGATTATTCTCAAGCTTCCCAGGACAGGGGGGTACGGGCTTGAGAGGATATTTTGGGGGGAAGGGACTTCAAGTGGTCCCCTTTCCTGGATTCCTGTTTAGAACACTTGATGGTGGCAGTGGAAGAAGCATTTCTCAGGGTGCAGGGGATTTTGTACCTTGGGGGTTTTAACCTAAGCTGGTAAAAGTAAGCTTAGGGGCTCCTCATGCGGGCCCCCACATCTTTACCCTAGAGTTTAGAGTGGGGAGGGAACCCTGACATGGTGGCAGAGCGGTGGGATATATTGAACCAGAGATTTTTTTTTTTGAACCAGACACAGGAGCCAGCAAACAGAGCTGTAAACAGGGGAGTTTGAGTGGGAGTTCTGTTGGAGGGGAAGGTATTTGTTTCTGGTCTTGTATTTGTATTGTTTGGATGTGTAGAGGCTTGTAGGGGCAGTGTGCTGGGAGAGCAGCTGAGCCCTAATTAGGGGGCGGGGCTTCGCTGATCAGGGGTCCTATAAAGGCAGCCAGCCAGTCAGGCAGCGGCACAGACAGCTGCAGCGGCACAGGAGCCAGCAAACAGAGCTGTAAACAGGGGAGTTTGAGTGGGAGTTCTGTTGGAGGGGAAGGTATTTGTTTCTGGTCTTGTATTTGTATTGTTTGGATGTGTAGAGGCTTGTAGGGGCAGTGTGCTGGGAGAGCAGCTGAGCCCTAATTAGGGGGCGGGGCTTCGCTGATCAGGGGTCCTATAAAGGCAGCCAGCCAGTCAGGCAGCGGCACAGACAGCTGCAGCGGCACAGGAGCCAGCAAACAGAGCTGTAAACAGGGGAGTTTGAGTGGGAGTTCTGTTGGAGGGGAAGGTATTTGTTTCTGGTCTTGTATTTGTATTGTTTGGATGTGCAGAGGCTTGTAGGGGCAGTGTGCTGGGAGAGCAGCTGAGCCCTAATTAGGGGGCGGGGCTTCGCTGATCAGGGGTCCTATAAAGGCAGCCAGCCAGTCAGGCAGCGGCACAGACAGCTGCAGCGGCACAGGAGCCAGCAAACAGAGCTGTAAACAGGGGAGTTTGAGTGGGAGTTCTGTTGGAGGGGAAGGTATTTGTTTCTGGTCTTGTATTTGTATTGTTTGGATGTGTAGAGGCTTGTAGGGGCAGTGTGCTGGGAGAGCAGCTGAGCCCTAATTAGGGGGCGGGGCTTCGCTGATCAGGGGTCCTATAAAGGCAGCCAGCCAGTCAGGCAGCGGCACAGACAGCTGCAGCGGCACAGGAGCCAGCAAACAGAGCTGTAAACAGGGGAGTTTGAGTGGGAGTTCTGTTGGAGGGGAAGGTATTTGTTTCTGGTCTTGTATTTGTATTGTTTGGATGTGCAGAGGCTTGTAGGGGCAGTGTGCTGGGAGAGCAGCTGAGCCCTAATTAGGGGGCGGGGCTTCGCTGATCAGGGGTCCTATAAAGGCAGCCAGCCAGTCAGGCAGCGGCACAGACAGCTGCAGCGGCACAGGAGCCAGCAAACAGAGCTGTAAACAGGGGAGTTTGAGTGGGAGTTCTGTTGGAGGGGAAGGTATTTGTTTCTGGTCTTGTATTTGTATTGTTTGGATGTGCAGAGGCTTGTAGGGGCAGTGTGCTGGGAGAGCAGCTGAGCCCTAATTAGGGGGCGGGGCTTCGCTGATCAGGGGTCCTATAAAGGCAGCCAGCCAGTCAGGCAGCGGCACAGACAGCTGCAGCGGCACAGGAGCCAGCAAACAGAGCTGTAAACAGGGGAGTTTGAGTGGGAGTTCTGTTGGAGGGGAAGGTATTTGTTTCTGGTCTTGTATTTGTATTGTTTGGATGTGCAGAGGCTTGTAGGGGCAGTGTGCTGGGAGAGCAGCTGAGCCCTAATTAGGGGGCGGGGCTTCGCTGATCAGGGGTCCTATAAAGGCAGCCAGCCAGTCAGGCAGCGGCACAGACAGCTGCAGCGGCACAGGAGCCAGCAAACAGAGCTGTAAACAGGGGAGTTTGAGTGGGAGTTCTGTTGGAGGGGAAGGTATTTGTTTCTGGTCTTGTATTTGTATTGTTTGGATGTGCAGAGGCTTGTAGGGGCAGTGTGCTGGGAGAGCAGCTGAGCCCTAATTAGGGGGCGGGGCTTCGCTGATCAGGGGTCCTATAAAGGCAGCCAGCCAGTCAGGCAGCGGCACAGACAGCTGCAGCGGCACAGGAGCCAGCAAACAGAGCTGTAAACAGGGGAGTTTGAGTGGGAGTTCTGTTGGAGGGGAAGGTATTTGTTTCTGGTCTTGTATTTGTATTGTTTGGATGTGTAGAGGCTTGTAGGGGCAGTGTGCTGGGAGAGCAGCTGAGCCCTAATTAGGGGGCGGGGCTTCGCTGATCAGGGGTCCTATAAAGGCAGCCAGCCAGTCAGGCAGCGGCACAGACAGCTGCAGCGGCACAGGAGCCAGCAAACAGAGCTGTAAACAGGGGAGTTTGAGTGGGAGTTCTGTTGGAGGGGAAGGTATTTGTTTCTGGTCTTGTATTTGTATTGTTTGGATGTGTAGAGGCTTGTAGGGGCAGTGTGCTGGGAGAGCAGCTGAGCCCTAATTAGGGGGCGGGGCTTCGCTGATCAGGGGTCCTATAAAGGCAGCCGGCCAGTCAGGCAGCGGCACAGACAGCTGCAGCGGCACAGGAGCCAGCAAACAGAGCTGTAAACAGGGGAGTTTGAGTGGGAGTTCTGTTGGAGGGGAAGGTATTTGTTTCTGGTCTTGTATTTGTATTGTTTGGATGTGTAGAGGCTTGTAGGGGCAGTGTGCTGGGAGAGCAGCTGAGCCCTAATTAGGGGGCGGGGCTTCGCTGATCAGGGGTCCTATAAAGGCAGCCGGCCAGTCAGGCAGCGGCACAGACAGCTGCAGCGGCACAGGAGCCAGCAAACAGAGCTGTAAACAGGGGAGTTTGAGTGGGAGTTCTGTTGGAGGGGAAGGTATTTGTTTCTGGTCTTGTATTTGTATTGTTTGGATGTGTAGAGGCTTGTAGGGGCAGTGTGCTGGGAGAGCAGCTGAGCCCTAATTAGGGGGCGGGGCTTCGCTGATCAGGGGTCCTATAAAGGCAGCCAGCCAGTCAGGCAGCGGCACAGACAGCTGCAGCGGCACAGGAGCCAGCAAACAGAGCTGTAAACAGGGGAGTTTGAGTGGGAGTTCTGTTGGAGGGGAAGGTATTTGTTTCTGGTCTTGTATTTGTATTGTTTGGATGTGTAGAGGCTTGTAGGGGCAGTGTGCTGGGAGAGCAGCTGAGCCCTAATTAGGGGGCGGGGCTTCGCTGATCAGGGGTCCTATAAAGGCAGCCGGCCAGTCAGGCAGCGGCACAGACAGCTGCAGCGGCACAGGAGCCAGCAAACAGAGCTGTAAACAGGGGAGTTTGAGTGGGAGTTCTGTTGGAGGGGAAGGTATTTGTTTCTGGTCTTGTATTTGTATTGTTTGGATGTGTAGAGGCTTGTAGGGGCAGTGTGCTGGGAGAGCAGCTGAGCCCTAATTAGGGGGCGGGGCTTCGCTGATCAGGGGTCCTATAAAGGCAGCCGGCCAGTCAGGCAGCGGCACAGACAGCTGCAGCGGCACAGGAGCCAGCAAACAGAGCTGTAAACAGGGGAGTTTGAGTGGGAGTTCTGTTGGAGGGGAAGGTATTTGTTTCTGGTCTTGTATTTGTATTGTTTGGATGTGTAGAGGCTTGTAGGGGCAGTGTGCTGGGAGAGCAGCTGAGCCCTAATTAGGGGGCGGGGCTTCGCTGATCAGGGGTCCTATAAAGGCAGCCAGCCAGTCAGGCAGCGGCACAGACAGCTGCAGCGGCACAGGAGCCAGCAAACAGAGCTGTAAACAGGGGAGTTTGAGTGGGAGTTCTGTTGGAGGGGAAGGTATTTGTTTCTGGTCTTGTATTTGTATTGTTTGGATGTGTAGAGGCTTGTAGGGGCAGTGTGCTGGGAGAGCAGCTGAGCCCTAATTAGGGGGCGGGGCTTCGCTGATCAGGGGTCCTATAAAGGCAGCCAGCCAGTCAGGCAGCGGCACAGACAGCTGCAGCGGCACAGGAGCCAGCAAACAGAGCTGTAAACAGGGGAGTTTGAGTGGGAGTTCTGTTGGAGGGGAAGGTATTTGTTTCTGGTCTTGTATTTGTATTGTTTGGATGTGTAGAGGCTTGTAGGGGCAGTGTGCTGGGAGAGCAGCTGAGCCCTAATTAGGGGGCGGGGCTTCGCTGATCAGGGGTCCTATAAAGGCAGCCAGCCAGTCAGGCAGCGGCACAGACAGCTGCAGCGGCACAGGAGCCAGCAAACAGAGCTGTAAACAGGGGAGTTTGAGTGGGAGTTCTGTTGGAGGGGAAGGTATTTGTTTCTGGTCTTGTATTTGTATTGTTTGGATGTGTAGAGGCTTGTAGGGGCAGTGTGCTGGGAGAGCAGCTGAGCCCTAATTAGGGGGCGGGGCTTCGCTGATCAGGGGTCCTATAAAGGCAGCCAGCCAGTCAGGCAGCGGCACAGACAGCTGCAGCGGCACAGGAGCCAGCAAACAGAGCTGTAAACAGGGGAGTTTGAGTGGGAGTTCTGTTGGAGGGGAAGGTATTTGTTTCTGGTCTTGTATTTGTATTGTTTGGATGTGTAGAGGCTTGTAGGGGCAGTGTGCTGGGAGAGCAGCTGAGCCCTAATTAGGGGGCGGGGCTTCGCTGATCAGGGGTCCTATAAAGGCAGCCAGCCAGTCAGGCAGCGGCACAGACAGCTGCAGCGGCACAGGAGCCAGCAAACAGAGCTGTAAACAGGGGAGTTTGAGTGGGAGTTCTGTTGGAGGGGAAGGTATTTGTTTCTGGTCTTGTATTTGTATTGTTTGGATGTGTAGAGGCTTGTAGGGGCAGTGTGCTGGGAGAGCAGCTGAGCCCTAATTAGGGGGCGGGGCTTCGCTGATCAGGGGTCCTATAAAGGCAGCCAGCCAGTCAGGCAGCGGCACAGACAGCTGCAGCGGCACAGGAGCCAGCAAACAGAGCTGTAAACAGGGGAGTTTGAGTGGGAGTTCTGTTGGAGGGGAAGGTATTTGTTTCTGGTCTTGTATTTGTATTGTTTGGATGTGTAGAGGCTTGTAGGGGCAGTGTGCTGGGAGAGCAGCTGAGCCCTAATTAGGGGGCGGGGCTTCGCTGATCAGGGGTCCTATAAAGGCAGCCAGCCAGTCAGGCAGCGGCACAGACAGCTGCAGCGGCACAGGAGCCAGCAAACAGAGCTGTAAACAGGGGAGTTTGAGTGGGAGTTCTGTTGGAGGGGAAGGTATTTGTTTCTGGTCTTGTATTTGTATTGTTTGGATGTGTAGAGGCTTGTAGGGGCAGTGTGCTGGGAGAGCAGCTGAGCCCTAATTAGGGGGCGGGGCTTCGCTGATCAGGGGTCCTATAAAGGCAGCCAGCCAGTCAGGCAGCGGCACAGACAGCTGCAGCGGCACAGGAGCCAGCAAACAGAGCTGTAAACAGGGGAGTTTGAGTGGGAGTTCTGTTGGAGGGGAAGGTATTTGTTTCTGGTCTTGTATTTGTATTGTTTGGATGTGTAGAGGCTTGTAGGGGCAGTGTGCTGGGAGAGCAGCTGAGCCCTAATTAGGGGGCGGGGCTTCGCTGATCAGGGGTCCTATAAAGGCAGCCAGCCAGTCAGGCAGCGGCACAGACAGCTGCAGCGGCACAGGAGCCAGCAAACAGAGCTGTAAACAGGGGAGTTTGAGTGGGAGTTCTGTTGGAGGGGAAGGTATTTGTTTCTGGTCTTGTATTTGTATTGTTTGGATGTGTAGAGGCTTGTAGGGGCAGTGTGCTGGGAGAGCAGCTGAGCCCTAATTAGGGGGCGGGGCTTCGCTGATCAGGGGTCCTATAAAGGCAGCCAGCCAGTCAGGCAGCGGCACAGACAGCTGCAGCGGCACAGGAGCCAGCAAACAGAGCTGTAAACAGGGGAGTTTGAGTGGGAGTTCTGTTGGAGGGGAAGGTATTTGTTTCTGGTCTTGTATTTGTATTGTTTGGATGTGTAGAGGCTTGTAGGGGCAGTGTGCTGGGAGAGCAGCTGAGCCCTAATTAGGGGGCGGGGCTTCGCTGATCAGGGGTCCTATAAAGGCAGCCAGCCAGTCAGGCAGCGGCACAGACAGCTGCAGCGGCACAGGAGCCAGCAAACAGAGCTGTAAACAGGGGAGTTTGAGTGGGAGTTCTGTTGGAGGGGAAGGTATTTGTTTCTGGTCTTGTATTTGTATTGTTTGGATGTGTAGAGGCTTGTAGGGGCAGTGTGCTGGGAGAGCAGCTGAGCCCTAATTAGGGGGCGGGGCTTCGCTGATCAGGGGTCCTATAAAGGCAGCCAGCCAGTCAGGCAGCGGCACAGACAGCTGCAGCGGCACAGGAGCCAGCAAACAGAGCTGTAAACAGGGGAGTTTGAGTGGGAGTTCTGTTGGAGGGGAAGGTATTTGTTTCTGGTCTTGTATTTGTATTGTTTGGATGTGTAGAGGCTTGTAGGGGCAGTGTGCTGGGAGAGCAGCTGAGCCCTAATTAGGGGGCGGGGCTTCGCTGATCAGGGGTCCTATAAAGGCAGCCAGCCAGTCAGGCAGCGGCACAGACAGCTGCAGCGGCACAGGAGCCAGCAAACAGAGCTGTAAACAGGGGAGTTTGAGTGGGAGTTCTGTTGGAGGGGAAGGTATTTGTTTCTGGTCTTGTATTTGTATTGTTTGGATGTGTAGAGGCTTGTAGGGGCAGTGTGCTGGGAGAGCAGCTGAGCCCTAATTAGGGGGCGGGGCTTCGCTGATCAGGGGTCCTATAAAGGCAGCCAGCCAGTCAGGCAGCGGCACAGACAGCTGCAGCGGCACAGGAGCCAGCAAACAGAGCTGTAAACAGGGGAGTTTGAGTGGGAGTTCTGTTGGAGGGGAAGGTATTTGTTTCTGGTCTTGTATTTGTATTGTTTGGATGTGTAGAGGCTTGTAGGGGCAGTGTGCTGGGAGAGCAGCTGAGCCCTAATTAGGGGGCGGGGCTTCGCTGATCAGGGGTCCTATAAAGGCAGCCAGCCAGTCAGGCAGCGGCACAGACAGCTGCAGCGGCACAGGAGCCAGCAAACAGAGCTGTAAACAGGGGAGTTTGAGTGGGAGTTCTGTTGGAGGGGAAGGTATTTGTTTCTGGTCTTGTATTTGTATTGTTTGGATGTGTAGAGGCTTGTAGGGGCAGTGTGCTGGGAGAGCAGCTGAGCCCTAATTAGGGGGCGGGGCTTCGCTGATCAGGGGTCCTATAAAGGCAGCCAGCCAGTCAGGCAGCGGCACAGACAGCTGCAGCGGCACAGGAGCCAGCAAACAGAGCTGTAAACAGGGGAGTTTGAGTGGGAGTTCTGTTGGAGGGGAAGGTATTTGTTTCTGGTCTTGTATTTGTATTGTTTGGATGTGTAGAGGCTTGTAGGGGCAGTGTGCTGGGAGAGCAGCTGAGCCCTAATTAGGGGGCGGGGCTTCGCTGATCAGGGGTCCTATAAAGGCAGCCAGCCAGTCAGGCAGCGGCACAGACAGCTGCAGCGGCACAGGAGCCAGCAAACAGAGCTGTAAACAGGGGAGTTTGAGTGGGAGTTCTGTTGGAGGGGAAGGTATTTGTTTCTGGTCTTGTATTTGTATTGTTTGGATGTGTAGAGGCTTGTAGGGGCAGTGTGCTGGGAGAGCAGCTGAGCCCTAATTAGGGGGCGGGGCTTCGCTGATCAGGGGTCCTATAAAGGCAGCCAGCCAGTCAGGCAGCGGCACAGACAGCTGCAGCGGCACAGGAGCCAGCAAACAGAGCTGTAAACAGGGGAGTTTGAGTGGGAGTTCTGTTGGAGGGGAAGGTATTTGTTTCTGGTCTTGTATTTGTATTGTTTGGATGTGTAGAGGCTTGTAGGGGCAGTGTGCTGGGAGAGCAGCTGAGCCCTAATTAGGGGGCGGGGCTTCGCTGATCAGGGGTCCTATAAAGGCAGCCAGCCAGTCAGGCAGCGGCACAGACAGCTGCAGCGGCACAGGAGCCAGCAAACAGAGCTGTAAACAGGGGAGTTTGAGTGGGAGTTCTGTTGGAGGGGAAGGTATTTGTTTCTGGTCTTGTATTTGTATTGTTTGGATGTGTAGAGGCTTGTAGGGGCAGTGTGCTGGGAGAGCAGCTGAGCCCTAATTAGGGGGCGGGGCTTCGCTGATCAGGGGTCCTATAAAGGCAGCCAGCCAGTCAGGCAGCGGCACAGACAGCTGCAGCGGCACAGGAGCCAGCAAACAGAGCTGTAAACAGGGGAGTTTGAGTGGGAGTTCTGTTGGAGGGGAAGGTATTTGTTTCTGGTCTTGTATTTGTATTGTTTGGATGTGTAGAGGCTTGTAGGGGCAGTGTGCTGGGAGAGCAGCTGAGCCCTAATTAGGGGGCGGGGCTTCGCTGATCAGGGGTCCTATAAAGGCAGCCAGCCAGTCAGGCAGCGGCACAGACAGCTGCAGCGGCACAGGAGCCAGCAAACAGAGCTGTAAACAGGGGAGTTTGAGTGGGAGTTCTGTTGGAGGGGAAGGTATTTGTTTCTGGTCTTGTATTTGTATTGTTTGGATGTGTAGAGGCTTGTAGGGGCAGTGTGCTGGGAGAGCAGCTGAGCCCTAATTAGGGGGCGGGGCTTCGCTGATCAGGGGTCCTATAAAGGCAGCCAGCCAGTCAGGCAGCGGCACAGACAGCTGCAGCGGCACAGGAGCCAGCAAACAGAGCTGTAAACAGGGGAGTTTGAGTGGGAGTTCTGTTGGAGGGGAAGGTATTTGTTTCTGGTCTTGTATTTGTATTGTTTGGATGTGTAGAGGCTTGTAGGGGCAGTGTGCTGGGAGAGCAGCTGAGCCCTAATTAGGGGGCGGGGCTTCGCTGATCAGGGGTCCTATAAAGGCAGCCAGCCAGTCAGGCAGCGGCACAGACAGCTGCAGCGGCACAGGAGCCAGCAAACAGAGCTGTAAACAGGGGAGTTTGAGTGGGAGTTCTGTTGGAGGGGAAGGTATTTGTTTCTGGTCTTGTATTTGTATTGTTTGGATGTGTAGAGGCTTGTAGGGGCAGTGTGCTGGGAGAGCAGCTGAGCCCTAATTAGGGGGCGGGGCTTCGCTGATCAGGGGTCCTATAAAGGCAGCCAGCCAGTCAGGCAGCGGCACAGACAGCTGCAGCGGCACAGGAGCCAGCAAACAGAGCTGTAAACAGGGGAGTTTGAGTGGGAGTTCTGTTGGAGGGGAAGGTATTTGTTTCTGGTCTTGTATTTGTATTGTTTGGATGTGTAGAGGCTTGTAGGGGCAGTGTGCTGGGAGAGCAGCTGAGCCCTAATTAGGGGGCGGGGCTTCGCTGATCAGGGGTCCTATAAAGGCAGCCAGCCAGTCAGGCAGCGGCACAGACAGCTGCAGCGGCACAGGAGCCAGCAAACAGAGCTGTAAACAGGGGAGTTTGAGTGGGAGTTCTGTTGGAGGGGAAGGTATTTGTTTCTGGTCTTGTATTTGTATTGTTTGGATGTGTAGAGGCTTGTAGGGGCAGTGTGCTGGGAGAGCAGCTGAGCCCTAATTAGGGGGCGGGGCTTCGCTGATCAGGGGTCCTATAAAGGCAGCCAGCCAGTCAGGCAGCGGCACAGACAGCTGCAGCGGCACAGGAGCCAGCAAACAGAGCTGTAAACAGGGGAGTTTGAGTGGGAGTTCTGTTGGAGGGGAAGGTATTTGTTTCTGGTCTTGTATTTGTATTGTTTGGATGTGTAGAGGCTTGTAGGGGCAGTGTGCTGGGAGAGCAGCTGAGCCCTAATTAGGGGGCGGGGCTTCGCTGATCAGGGGTCCTATAAAGGCAGCCAGCCAGTCAGGCAGCGGCACAGACAGCTGCAGCGGCACAGGAGCCAGCAAACAGAGCTGTAAACAGGGGAGTTTGAGTGGGAGTTCTGTTGGAGGGGAAGGTATTTGTTTCTGGTCTTGTATTTGTATTGTTTGGATGTGTAGAGGCTTGTAGGGGCAGTGTGCTGGGAGAGCAGCTGAGCCCTAATTAGGGGGCGGGGCTTCGCTGATCAGGGGTCCTATAAAGGCAGCCAGCCAGTCAGGCAGCGGCACAGACAGCTGCAGCGGCACAGGAGCCAGCAAACAGAGCTGTAAACAGGGGAGTTTGAGTGGGAGTTCTGTTGGAGGGGAAGGTATTTGTTTCTGGTCTTGTATTTGTATTGTTTGGATGTGTAGAGGCTTGTAGGGGCAGTGTGCTGGGAGAGCAGCTGAGCCCTAATTAGGGGGCGGGGCTTCGCTGATCAGGGGTCCTATAAAGGCAGCCAGCCAGTCAGGCAGCGGCACAGACAGCTGCAGCGGCACAGGAGCCAGCAAACAGAGCTGTAAACAGGGGAGTTTGAGTGGGAGTTCTGTTGGAGGGGAAGGTATTTGTTTCTGGTCTTGTATTTGTATTGTTTGGATGTGTAGAGGCTTGTAGGGGCAGTGTGCTGGGAGAGCAGCTGAGCCCTAATTAGGGGGCGGGGCTTCGCTGATCAGGGGTCCTATAAAGGCAGCCAGCCAGTCAGGCAGCGGCACAGACAGCTGCAGCGGCACAGGAGCCAGCAAACAGAGCTGTAAACAGGGGAGTTTGAGTGGGAGTTCTGTTGGAGGGGAAGGTATTTGTTTCTGGTCTTGTATTTGTATTGTTTGGATGTGTAGAGGCTTGTAGGGGCAGTGTGCTGGGAGAGCAGCTGAGCCCTAATTAGGGGGCGGGGCTTCGCTGATCAGGGGTCCTATAAAGGCAGCCAGCCAGTCAGGCAGCGGCACAGACAGCTGCAGCGGCACAGGAGCCAGCAAACAGAGCTGTAAACAGGGGAGTTTGAGTGGGAGTTCTGTTGGAGGGGAAGGTATTTGTTTCTGGTCTTGTATTTGTATTGTTTGGATGTGTAGAGGCTTGTAGGGGCAGTGTGCTGGGAGAGCAGCTGAGCCCTAATTAGGGGGCGGGGCTTCGCTGATCAGGGGTCCTATAAAGGCAGCCAGCCAGTCAGGCAGCGGCACAGACAGCTGCAGCGGCACAGGAGCCAGCAAACAGAGCTGTAAACAGGGGAGTTTGAGTGGGAGTTCTGTTGGAGGGGAAGGTATTTGTTTCTGGTCTTGTATTTGTATTGTTTGGATGTGTAGAGGCTTGTAGGGGCAGTGTGCTGGGAGAGCAGCTGAGCCCTAATTAGGGGGCGGGGCTTCGCTGATCAGGGGTCCTATAAAGGCAGCCAGCCAGTCAGGCAGCGGCACAGACAGCTGCAGCGGCACAGGAGCCAGCAAACAGAGCTGTAAACAGGGGAGTTTGAGTGGGAGTTCTGTTGGAGGGGAAGGTATTTGTTTCTGGTCTTGTATTTGTATTGTTTGGATGTGTAGAGGCTTGTAGGGGCAGTGTGCTGGGAGAGCAGCTGAGCCCTAATTAGGGGGCGGGGCTTCGCTGATCAGGGGTCCTATAAAGGCAGCCAGCCAGTCAGGCAGCGGCACAGACAGCTGCAGCGGCACAGGAGCCAGCAAACAGAGCTGTAAACAGGGGAGTTTGAGTGGGAGTTCTGTTGGAGGGGAAGGTATTTGTTTCTGGTCTTGTATTTGTATTGTTTGGATGTGTAGAGGCTTGTAGGGGCAGTGTGCTGGGAGAGCAGCTGAGCCCTAATTAGGGGGCGGGGCTTCGCTGATCAGGGGTCCTATAAAGGCAGCCAGCCAGTCAGGCAGCGGCACAGACAGCTGCAGCGGCACAGGAGCCAGCAAACAGAGCTGTAAACAGGGGAGTTTGAGTGGGAGTTCTGTTGGAGGGGAAGGTATTTGTTTCTGGTCTTGTATTTGTATTGTTTGGATGTGTAGAGGCTTGTAGGGGCAGTGTGCTGGGAGAGCAGCTGAGCCCTAATTAGGGGGCGGGGCTTCGCTGATCAGGGGTCCTATAAAGGCAGCCAGCCAGTCAGGCAGCGGCACAGACAGCTGCAGCGGCACAGGAGCCAGCAAACAGAGCTGTAAACAGGGGAGTTTGAGTGGGAGTTCTGTTGGAGGGGAAGGTATTTGTTTCTGGTCTTGTATTTGTATTGTTTGGATGTGTAGAGGCTTGTAGGGGCAGTGTGCTGGGAGAGCAGCTGAGCCCTAATTAGGGGGCGGGGCTTCGCTGATCAGGGGTCCTATAAAGGCAGCCAGCCAGTCAGGCAGCGGCACAGACAGCTGCAGCGGCACAGGAGCCAGCAAACAGAGCTGTAAACAGGGGAGTTTGAGTGGGAGTTCTGTTGGAGGGGAAGGTATTTGTTTCTGGTCTTGTATTTGTATTGTTTGGATGTGTAGAGGCTTGTAGGGGCAGTGTGCTGGGAGAGCAGCTGAGCCCTAATTAGGGGGCGGGGCTTCGCTGATCAGGGGTCCTATAAAGGCAGCCAGCCAGTCAGGCAGCGGCACAGACAGCTGCAGCGGCACAGGAGCCAGCAAACAGAGCTGTAAACAGGGGAGTTTGAGTGGGAGTTCTGTTGGAGGGGAAGGTATTTGTTTCTGGTCTTGTATTTGTATTGTTTGGATGTGTAGAGGCTTGTAGGGGCAGTGTGCTGGGAGAGCAGCTGAGCCCTAATTAGGGGGCGGGGCTTCGCTGATCAGGGGTCCTATAAAGGCAGCCAGCCAGTCAGGCAGCGGCACAGACAGCTGCAGCGGCACAGGAGCCAGCAAACAGAGCTGTAAACAGGGGAGTTTGAGTGGGAGTTCTGTTGGAGGGGAAGGTATTTGTTTCTGGTCTTGTATTTGTATTGTTTGGATGTGTAGAGGCTTGTAGGGGCAGTGTGCTGGGAGAGCAGCTGAGCCCTAATTAGGGGGCGGGGCTTCGCTGATCAGGGGTCCTATAAAGGCAGCCAGCCAGTCAGGCAGCGGCACAGACAGCTGCAGCGGCACAGGAGCCAGCAAACAGAGCTGTAAACAGGGGAGTTTGAGTGGGAGTTTGCAAGGGGAGTTTCTAAGGGGAGTCTGTATTTTGGGATTTGTTTGGTGTTTGTTCTGCTGTAGGTGGTGGTGTTGTGGTTTGTTTTGTGTTTTCCGGACTAACAGCATTTAGGTGAGAAGGCTGGCAGATATAGAGGCAGCAGTGGTCATGAGCCAAGCAGTGGAGGACACAATGAGGATGACTGGATGTGGCACCTGTGGTATGTATATGATTCTGGAGGGGGTACCTGATAAGAGTTTTGTCTGCATGAAGTGCCGCCTGATAGAGCTGATGGAAGAAAAGATCCGAGGATTAGAGATGCAGGTGGAAACTCTGGTTGAGTTTAGACGGGGGTTCGAGCAGTTGATGGAGGAAAGGCACGAGGTGGCTGACGGGGAAAGCTCAGAGATGCAGATGGAAGCAGGATCAAAGGCCTCTGAGGGGGGACTGCCGGGTGAAGAAAATGGACAGTGGAAGCATGTGACTAAGAGAACCAGGCAGAGGAAAAGACGGGCCAGTGAAGGAGAAATAGAGCTCAAGAACAGGTTTGCAGAGTTGGAGAATGAAGAAGGGGTACAGCAGGTGGTCACTGAAGGTGGAAGGGCAAGGAAGAAGAGAAGAGCGGTTAGTCCCATAGAAGAAGGGGAAGAGTCGATGGGGACAACACCAAACATGAGCCCCAGGAGGATACAGGATGGGTTGAAGAGGATTACAAGGGAAAATAGGAATGGAAAGGACTTGCAGCCAGAGGGAACAGGGGATAGACTGGAGAATCGCACTGTCACCAGGAAAAGGCAGGTCTACGTGATTGGGGATTCCTTACTGAGAAGAATAGACAGGCCTGTAACCAGAGCTGATCCAGAGAACAGAAGGGTGTGCTGTCTACCGGGTGCTAAGATACGGGATGTGGACCTGAGGTTGAAGAGGATCCTAAAGGGAGCGGGAAAGAATCCATTGATCATCCTTCACGTAGGAACAAATGACACGGCTAGATTCTCACTGGAACGAATCAAGGGGGACTATGCCAGGCTGGGGAAGACGCTTAAGGAAATCGAGGCTCAGGTAATCTTCAGTGGGATTCTGCCTGTTCCTAGAGAAGGGCAACAAAGGTGTGACAGGATTATGATGATCAACAGATGGCTCAGGGATTGGTGCTACAAGGAGGGCTTTGGGATGTATGGCCACTGGGAGGCATTCATGGACAGAGGACTGTTCTCTCGGGATGGACTTCACCTGAGTAGGGAAGGAAATAGACTTCTAGGATGGAGGCTGGCACAACTGATCAAGAGAGCTTTAAACTAGGAATGTGGGGGAGACGGTTGGGAGATGTCCAGGTAATCTCCACGCTGGATTTTAACATTGAGAGGGAAGACAACCAAGTAAGAGAGGATATAGCCGGGGGTAGGAGAATGGACATAAGGAGGAAGGGCAGAGTGGATACTAGTCAAATAGGTCATACTGGCAGTACAATGTCCATACCAAATTGGGTAAGGAATGTGAGTGAGGCCAAACAGCAAAAATTAAGATGTTTGTACACCAATGCGAGGAGCCTAGGTAACAAAATGGAGGAATTAGAGCTACTGGTCCAGGAAGTGAAACCAGATATCATAGGAATAACCGAAACATGGTGGAATAGCAGTCATGACTGGAGTACAGGTATTGAAGGGTATGTGCTGTTTAGGAAAGATAGAAATAAAGGTAAAGGTGGGGGAGTAGCATTGTATATCAATGATGAGGTAGACTGTAAAGAAATAAAAAGTGATGGAATGGATAAGACAGAGTCTGTCTGGGCAAAAATCACATTGGGGAAGAAAACTACTAGAGCCTCCCCTGGGATAGTGCTTGGGGTGTGCTATAGACCACCGGGATCTAATTTGGATATGGATAGAGACCTCTTTAATGTTTTTAAGGAAGTAAATACTAATGGGAACTGTGTGATCATGGGAGACTTCAACTTCCCAGATATAGATTGGAGAACAAGTGCTAGTAATAATAATAGGGCTCAGATTTTCCTAGATGTGATAGCTGATGAATTCCTTCATCAGGTAGTTGCTGAACCAACAAGGGGGGATGCCATTTTAGATTTGGTTTTGGTGAGTAGTGAGGACCTCATTGAAGAAATGGTTGTAGGGGACAACCTTGGCTCGAGTGATCATGAGCTAATTCAGTTCAAACTAAATGGAAGGATAAACAAAAATAAATCTGAGACTAGGGTTTTTGATTTCAAAAGGGCTAACTTTAATAAATTAAGGAAATTAGTTAGGGAAGTGGATTGGACTAAAGAATTTATGGACCTAAAGGCGGAGGAGGCCTGGGATTATTTCAAGTTACAGTTGCAGAAGCTGTCAGAAGCCTGTATCCCAAGAAAGGGGAAACAATTCATAGGCAGGGGTTTTAGACCAAGCTGGATGAGCAAGCATCTCAGAGAGGTGATTAAGAAAAAACAGAAAGCATACAAGGCGTGGAAGATGGGAGGGATCAGCAAAGAAACCTACCTTATTGAGGTCAGAGCATGTAGGGATAAAGTGAGACAGGCTAAAAGTCATGTAGAATTGGACCTTGCAAAGGGAATTAAAACCAATAGTAAAAAGTTTTATAGCCATATAAATAGGAAGAAAACAAAGAAAGAAGAAGTGGGACCGCTAAACACTGAGGATGGAGTGGAGGTTAAGGATAATCTAGGCATGGCTCAATATCTAAACAAATACTTTGCCTCAGTCTTTAATGAGGCTAATGAGGAGCTTAGGAATAGTGGCAGCATGACAAATGGGAATAAGGATGTGGGGGTAGATATTACCATATCCGAGGTAGAAGCCAAACTTGAACAGCTTAATGAGAGTAAATCAGGCGGCCCAGATAATCTTCATCCAAGAATATTAAAGGAACTGGCACATGAAATTGCAAGCCCATTAGCAAAAATTTTTAATGAATCTCTAAACTCAGGGGTTGTACCGTTTGACTGGAGAATAGCTAATATAGTTCCTATTTTTAAGAAAGGGGAAAAAAGTGACCCGGGTAACTACAGGCCTGTTAGTTTGACATCTGTAGTATGCAAGGTCTTGGAAAAAATTTTGAAGGAGAAAGTAGTTAAGGACCTTGAGGGCAATGGCAATTGGGACAAATTACAACATGGTTTTACAAAAGGTAGATCGTGCCAAACCAACTTGATCTCCTTCTTTGAGAAAGTAACAGATTTTTTAGATAAAGGAAACGCAGTGGATCTAATCTACCTCGATTTCAGTAAGGCATTTGATACAGTACCACATGAGGAATTATCGGTTAAATTGGAAAAGATGGGGATCAATATGAAAATTGAGAGGTGGATAAGGAACTGGTTAAAGGGGAGACTACAGCGGGTCATACTGAAAGGTGAACTGTCAGGTTGGAGGGAGGTTACTAGTGGAGTTCCTCAAGGTTCAGTTTTGGGACCAATTTTATTTAATCTTTTTATTACTGACCTCGGCACCAAAAGTGGGAGTGTGCTAATAAAGTTTGCAGATGACACAAAGTTGGGAGGTATTGCCAATTCAGAAAAGGATCGGGATATCCTACAGGAAGATCTGGATGACCTTGTAAACTGGAGTAATAGTAATAGGATGAAATTTAATAGTGAGAAGTGTAAGGTTATGCATTTAGGGATTAATAACAAGAATTTTAGTTATAAGCTGGGGACGCATCAGTTGGAAGTAACGGAAGAGGAGAAGGACCTCGGAGTCCTGGTTGATCACAGGATGACTATGAGTCGCCAATGTGATGTGGCCGTGAAAAAAGCTAATGCGGTCTTGGGATGCATTAGGCGAGGTATTTCTAGTAGAGATAAGGAGGTGTTAGTACCGTTATACAAGGCATTGGTAAGACCTCATTTGGAATACTGTGTGCAGTTCTGGTCTCCCATGTTTAAGAAGGATGAATTCAAACTGGAACAGGTACAAAGAAGGGCCACTAGGATGATCCGAGGAATGGAAAACCTGTCGTATGAAAGGAGACTCAAGGAGCTTGGTTTGTTTACCCTAACCAAAAGAAGGCTGAGGGGAGATATGATTGCTCTCTTTAAATATATCAGAGGGATAAATACCAGGGAGGGAGAGGAATTATTTCAGCTCAGTACCAATGTGGACACAAGAACAAATGGATATAAACTGGCCATCAGGAAGTTTAGACTTGAAATTAGACGAAGGTTTCTAACCATCAGAGGAGTGAAGTTCTGGAACAGCCTTCCAAGGGAAGCAGTGGGGGCAAAAGACCTAACTGGCTTCAAGATTAAGCTAGATACGTTTATGGAGGGGATGGTTTGATGGGATAACATGATCTTAGTCAAGGGTCAATTAATTGCCATCAGTGGTAAATAGGACCAATGGTCAATGATGGGATGTTAGAAGTTACTACAGAGAACTTTTTCCTGGGTGTCTGGCTGGTGAGTCTTGCCCACATGCTCGGGGTTCAGCTGATCGCCATATTTGGGGTCGGGAAGGAATTTTCCTCCAGGGTAGATTGGCAGAGGCCCTGGAGGTTTTTTGCCTTCCTCTGCAGCATGGGGCACGGGTCACTTACCGGAGGATTCTCTGCATCTTGAAGTCTTTAAACCATGATTTGAGGACTTCAATAGCTGAGACATAGGTGAGAGGATTATTCCAGGAGTGGGTGGGTGAGATTCTGTGGCCTGCATTGTGCAGGAGGTCAGACTAGATGATCATAATGGTCCCTTCTGACCTTAAAGTCTATGAGTCTATGAGTCTATGAGTTTAGAAATTTTTTTTCTTCTCTCTGGCTCTTCCCTGTAGCTGCTTGGAAGCAGGGAGGGGGGAGGGGTTAAGCTGCTAGGAGCTAGAGTATCTACATATGAAAGCAGGTAGTTAACCCCTACAGGGAATACACAAGCAAGTTTTTTTTTTCTTTTCTAACTCTCTCGGGTTAAGACAGATTAAAAACAGAAAGGCTAAGATGACTGCCAGTGAAGCAGCTATTAAACTTGAGATAGCTCGGCTACAAGCCGATGAGGAGGAGAAGAAACATGCAAGACTGCTACAACTTAAACAGATGGAGATTGATGAGAAAGAAAGAGAGAGGAAGCATGCTGAGGAGGAGAAAGAAAGTGAGAGGAAGCATGATGAGGAGGAGAGGAAGTATGCTAAGGAGGAGAAGGAGAGAGAGAGGAAGCATGCTGAGGAGGAGAGGAAGCATGCTGAGGTGGAGAAGGAGAGAGAGAGGAAGCATGCTGAGGAGGAGAAGGAGAGAGAGAGAAAGCATGCCCTGGAGATGGAGAAGACCAGGGTGGAGCGGAATCTACCGGATAACACTAACAATCCTTCCCCAACAATCCACAAATGGGAGCGACTATGTCCACCGTATGATGAATCCCGTGATATTGCTGAATATTTTCTCACCTTTGAGAGACTATGCAATCTCCATAACATTCCTGATGATCACAAAATGACCATATTGGTAGCAAAGTTGACTGGAAGTGCTCTGGACATATTCAATAACATGCCTATTGCTGAGGCTTCTGACGATGAGAAATTCAAGGATTTGGTTTTAAAACAATTTCAAGTTACACCTGAAACTTACAGAGTAAAATTTCGAACCCTTATCCGAGGGCCTGGACTAAGTAATGTAGCTTATGTAAACCGGATAAAGGAGCTGTTAAATAAATGGGTCAAGGGAAGGGGTGTTACTAGCTTTGAAGGAGTGTGTGATTTGATGGCTCAGGAACAATTCCTGAATATGTCAAAGGATGAGATAAAACAGTGTTTATGGGATAAGAAAATGGACTCAGCAGACAGTCTTGCTGTTTATGCTGATCAATACGAACAGTCCCAGATTAGCAAAGGGACAAGGAAATTTGGCACACAAGGGGTGCAGGAAGCAGAGAGGAACAACCCTGGTCATAGTTTGGAGAGATACCAGAAAGGAAAACCCGAGACCACACCACATCACCAGGGGCAGCCCAAGGCCCCACAAGGAAAACCCCAGACCCCTTATTGCCCCACCACACCATTCTCCAGCAACCCACCTCGCCCCACTGACCAGTCAGCTGGGCAATGTTTTAAATGTAACGAATTGGGGCATGTGAAGGCCAACTGCCCCAAGAACCCCAACAGAGTACAGTTCATTGCACCGGGGTCACACCAAAGGTCCTCAGGCCCAGATGCCTTCCAGATACCCTTGGAGCGAAGGGAAAAGGTGAGTGTGGGCGGAAAGAAGGTTACAGTGTGGAGGGACACTGGAGCACAAGTGTCGGCTATCCACAAATCCTTAGTGGACCCCAGCTTAATCAACCCAGAGGCACAAGTGACAATTCAACCCTTCAAGTCCAACTCTTTTGATTTACCTACAGCCATGTTGCCTGTCCAGTACAAGGGCTGGTCAGGAAATTGGACTTTTGCAGTCTATGATGATTATCCCATTCCCATGTTGCTGGGGGAAGACTTGACCAATTGTGTGAAGCTAGCCAAGAGGGTAGGAATGGTCACCCGCAGCCAGGCTAAGCAAGCTGTCACACCTAGCTCTGTTCCTGAGACTTCCACCAGAACCCCATCTGTACTACCAGAGACCCGGATAGAGGTGGTGGAACCGGATACCCTGCCAACGACTGCAACAGCCGTCGTAGATCCAGTCGCAGAACCCCAACCAAAGCCAGTCTCGGAACCGGAACTGGCAAAGGAACCAGCACCAGAACCATTGCCAGCACTGAGTCCAGCGCTTGCAACCCCATCTACAGTGCCAACACCAGAGGGCATCACCAAGCCTGCAATGGCAGCAGCAGCCGATAACTCAATACAAGAGGCTCAGCCAGAGTCTGAATTACCACATCGTGCACCAGCGGAGAGCGGTTCACAGTCAACAGAAACAACCCCGTCACCTACATCGCTTCCAGAGGGACCCAGCCCAAGTCCACAACCCAGTGAGGAACTGATGTCTCCAGCATCTAGGGAACAGTTCCAAGCCGAGCAGGAAGCAGATGAAAGCCTACAGAGAGCTTGGACAGTGGGATGGAGCAACCCACTGCCTCTCAGCTCTTCTAATCGATCCTGGTTTGTTATAGAAAAAGGACTTCTATATAAGGAGACTCTTTCTGGTGGACACCAGGAAGACTGGCGTCCTCAGAGACAGTTGGTAGTTCCGACTAAGTACCGGGTAAAGCTCTTGAGCTTAGCCCATGATCATCCTAGTGGTCATGCTGGGGTGAACAGAACCAAAGACCGTTTGGGGAGGTCATTCCACTGGGAGGGAATGGGCAAGGATGTTTCTACCTATGTCCGGTCTTGTGAGGTGTGCCAAAGAGTGGGAAAGCCCCAAGACCAGGTCAAAGCCCCTCTCCAGCCGCTCCCCATAATTGAAGTTCCATTTCAACGGGTAGCTGTGGATATTCTGGGTCCTTTCTCGAAAAAGACCCCCAGAGGAAAGCGGTACATACTGACTTTCATGGATTTTGCCACCCGATGGCCAGAAGCAGTAGCTCTGAGCAACACCCGGGCTAAAAGTGTATGCCAGGCATTAACAGAGATTTTTGCCAGGGTAGGTTGGCCTGCCGACATCCTTACTGATTCGGGAACTAATTTCCTGGCAGGGAGCATGAAAAGCCTGTGGGAAGCTCATGGGGTGAACCACTTGGTTGCCACCCCTTACCACCATCAAACAAATGGTCTGGTGGAGAAGTTTAATGGAACTTTGGGAGCCATGAGACGTAAATTCGTAAATCAGCACTCCAACGATTGGGACCTAGTGTTACAGCAGTTGCTCTTTGCCTACAGGGCTGTACCACATTCCAGTTTAGGGTTTTCACCATTTGAACTTGTGTATGGCCGCGAGGTTAAAGGGCCATTACAGCTGGTGAAACAGCAATGGGAGGGCTTTACGCCTTCTTCGGGAACTAACATTCTGGACTTTGTAAGCAACCTACAAAACACCCTCCGAGACTCTTTAGCCCTTGCTAGAGAAAACCTAAAAGAGGCTCAGGAAGAGCAAAAGGCCTGGTATGATAAACATGCCAGAGAGCGTTCCTTTAAAGTAAGGGACCAGGTCATGGTCTTAAAGGCGCTCCAGGCCCATAAAATGGAAGCGTCATGGGAAGGGCCATTTACGGTCCAAGAACGCCTGGGAGCTGTTAACTATCTCATAGCATTCCCCACCTCAACTCTCAAGCCTAAAGTGTACCATGTTAATTCTCTAAAGCCTTTTTTCCCCCGAGAATTGAAGGTTTGTCAGTTTACTGCCCAGGGAGCAGATGACGCTGGGGGGCCTGAAGGTGTCTACTACAAAGAACCAACTGGTTAAAATTGTTCTTGCAATGTGGACAATATTGGTAGTCTTTATACAGTTATTAGTATATTTGGAGATGCATGTGTCTTATTAATTTTGTTTTCTTTTAGAGCTCCAGGAAGAAATCACAGCCAGTGTTTCACACTATCGGTGATTTGGGGGGCGTGTCATAAATATAAAGGGAAGGGGGAGAGGATCTGATGCAGTGCTGTAAAATCCTCTTACCAGTAAAGGGTTAAGAAATGCAGGTAGCCAGACTTACACCTGACCTGGCTGGCATCTGACCAATGGGGGGACAAGATACTTTCAAATCTTGGGAGGGGGGAAAGCTTTGTGTGTGGCTCTTTGTCAGACACGGAGTGATCTTGGAGTAAAAAGGAATCAGTCATCTTTTCATCAAATCCTCACTTTTCTAAAGTAAGTCTAGTCAGCATAGCGAGTAGATTTCTGTTCATTTTGCTTGGTGTGTGTTCCCTGTGTTAAAGGCAGGGGTTATTCCTTTTTCTTTTTCTGTAACTTTAATGTTTTGTCCAGAGGGGGGAATCCCTCTGAGTTTGGAAATTGGGTATCCTGTAAAATAGTTACCATCCTGATTTTACAGAGCTGATTTTACCTTCTTTGTTTTAATAAAATCCTTCTTTTAAGAAGCTGACTGTTTTCTATGGTTTTTAAAAACCCAGGGGGTGGGTTTTTAGATCACTGTGTAACCAATTGGTTAGGAGATTACTCTCAAGCTTCCCAGGACAGGGGGGTACGGGCTTGAGAGGATATTTTGGGGGGAAGGGACTTCAAGTGGTCCCCTTTCCTGGATTCCTGTTTAGAACACTTGATGGTGGCAGTGGAAGAAGCATTTCTCAGGGTGCAGGGGATTTTGTACCTTGGGGGTTTTAACCTAAGCTGGTAAAAGTAAGCTTAGGGGCTCTTCATGCGGGCCCCCACGTCTTTACCTTAGAGTTTAGAGTGGGGAGGGAACCCTGACAAGCTCCTTCCTGCTTAGATAGAAAAGCTTCCTTTGCTTTTTTTCTTTTTCTGAATGCTGCCCCAGAGGGGCGTTTTCTTCTTTCACTCATGACTGCTGTTTTGTGCCAGCTATAGTGGCTCTCAACACTCAATTGAAGGGGACAAATAAGCAGGCTGGTAGCAGGGCCTGAGTGAGGGAAGATATCAGTGTCGTAAGGGCCTAACTGGCTCCTACTACTTCAGCTGACTGCTTGTTCTCCTCAAGTGGGTTCAGGGAAGCAGCAGGAAACAGGAAGCTCCCTGAGAAGCTGGTGTTAATCAGTCCAGGCTCCTGGGGATGCTAGAGAGGTACGTAAGAGGCTCCTCCTCCTCTCTCTCCCTGCAGCTCCTGCTGCTTTCTGTTATTCCCTCTCACCTTTTCTCCTGCGTGCCTGTTATGTCTCTTGTGCCCTCCTTCCTCCAGCACAGCACTCCACCATCTCTGTGCATCTAGAGCAGAGAGAATACATATGCACCAGCAGCAGACAATTTTCTACACTCTGAGTCCTAGTGGCGCCCCCTCCAAAATCTGGCACCTGAGGCAGCCGCCTCTGTTCGCCTCATGGTAAGGCCAGCCCTGTTTAATATGCATCCAGTTCCAACTGAAACACAAAGACAATGTTTATTTCTGAGGTCTCTATAACCAGAATAATAAAACAGCTGCTGTTCTAACCGCTTTCAGAAAAATATATACATTTTTAAAATTACTTTTTCAGAGACAATGGAAAGCTTGTAAATATAAAATATTGCTACAGTATATTTACAATAAACACTCGGCTTTTAAAAGCCATTAGCAACCAGACATTTATTTTTGTGTAGACAGAATACTACATCAAGGATTTCACGCATGTAACCGAAGGTCTGACATTTTCACATTAATAAAATATAGCACACTTTCAAATACAATCACAGTTTCACTCATCCTAGTCTTTGGGAAAATGTCTGCGGTTTCATTAGACAATTACTTCTAATTCTCTTCGTGGCTAGATTTCATTTTCAGGGAGGCTCATTTGTTCCTATTTTACTGTTATAAAATTATTCTTTAAGTAATGACCTTTGTTCTCCTCTATCAATTTTCTTCTTCATGTTACAAAAGTGGTTAGCAGTTTCCATGTTTTAGTGCAAATCATACCTCAATCTATATAGAAAGGTACAGTAGCTTATTATAGCTAAATTTAATAAATGAAGATAGAAAGACAAATCAGACCAGGGCATTAACAACATGTCATATAATTTGATATCATTGTGTATTTTGCAAAGAAAAAAAGAAACCGAATTCCTAAAGTAAGGTAGTTATCAGGAACCAGGTATAGTATCACAGTTCATTTTCCCTCACATACTTGCTTAGTATTTTGTGCAGCAGTTTACAGTTCACTAAAAGAAGAGTCCTTGAATTTTGTCTGTATGATGCATCTATTTAACATTTAACAGAATCGAGGCTAGATAAAACACTGTGAAATGGTTACAAAAACAATTAATCATTTTAATAAAATTTAGAATCTAGGTCATCCCCAGCTTCATGTACAAAAAAAGAGGAATGTTTCTCTCAAAAATCTTCAATTCATATCCCAAGGTTGGTCAAAGGCATCTTTGAAATGTTGTATAAATAAAATAGATTTGAATAATAATGTACAATGGGACAGGATGATATGAGAAAACAAAAAAAGAAAAGCATTTAAATGTTTCTGAAGAATAGAGGGCTGTCAAAACATCTCAGACTGTGCTTATTTACCAACAATGCTAGACAAGAGCATTCTGCATCTCACAGCATCAGAACACATAAGGAACATGTATATAGTATTAAAAGTGCCAAATTTATCATAGCTATGGTCATAGGTCATTTCATAATTATAACTATTATCACAAATCAAGAGGAAGTTAACTTTTTTGTAATCTGTAGTTTAATCAGAATGGAGTTTGCATCTGACCATTCACACACAAAATTGCACACACAGAATTCCAAAATTATGAGATAATATCACAAATACTGTATTTTAATAAGTGTAGACCTTGAAACCCTGCACAGTTGCATAGGCATTCACTTAACCTTATTATAGAGAAAGCAAACTTTTGCCTACCACAGTTAAGGCAAAAGGATTGATGACACCATTCAAATGCTTTACGCTGAAGAAATTAGATTGCTAAGGATTTATGATCAAAATAAATTCCCTATCAGCAGTGTATACCAAACAGTAACAATTATGTATTGCTCAATCTACAGTAAGGTACTATAAGTAACTCTTTAAAAATTATATAAAAAAATGAGTTGGAATAGTTACACCATTTTCTGCATGGTACAACAGAATTTGTTGTAGTCAAAACTTTATTGTTGCCTGGATCTTAAGAGAGTAAAATATTTAATATTAAAACTAATTATTCACTACATATGGCATACAGGGGTTAGTATGCTGGGGAAATAGCCCAGTATAGTTACTCCCCTCCACTTCCAAAGTGCATTAAGCTAAGCCACATTCTTTTAATGCAGAATAAAAGTGTCCACATGGAGAGTTATTGTGGAATACCCATTACACTTTAAATTCACATCCTCACATATTTCGCAATTGCTTCCCCAGATAGCCAAGCCCCAAGAACACGTTGTCCCATCTGGAAAATGAAACAGAGGTACTGGAATCATTTTAAAAAGTGATTTTACTCAGACAAGTATCAGTTCCCTCACACCACTTTCCTGTTTTAAACCCCTGACTAAAATACAATTGAGAATATATACACTTCTACCATAATTTGCAATGGAAATTTGGAACAGTGATCAACAGGCCTGGAAGTTACATGAAGTTCTTTTAAGTGCCAGACCTTCCAAAATCTTCCAGAAAATACCGGAGCCCATCAAAAATCCATCCAATTAGCATAAATGGATTATAAAACATTTTTCTGCTGTTAGCACATTGTCTTCCCTAAACAAACAAAAACACTTAAGCTGCTGGTGGATTATTACACACCAGTCTTAAATAAAAGGTTCAGTTAAAACTAGGCTAGAAAAATATATTAATTCTTTTTGAGCCATAGTTTTCCTTTTTTTTTAAATTTGCTTTGTTAAGCATGATCAGCAAATGGCGAAATTAAAGTATTAGATATTTCATAAAGTACAGATTGACTAAGACTAGTAAATAATGAAGATAATCAGGGGTTTAGTTAGCAATGAGTTTTATCTTGCTATCTTGCATTTAGGAGCTTCAGTAAAAAAAAAAATTGCATTCAGCTGGTTGTCTATTAGGTGCATCATTCCTTGGTGGGTAATTTTTTCCACACAAAAAACAAACCTAAACAGATTTTTTCCTCTCTCTCTCTGTAAGACCCATATTATGCACCAATAGAATTCTCTCTAATTTATAGCTGGTTAGAAGATAAATGCTACTATCATTTTAGCAGATATTCAAAATGGCTTGAACACCCCCACCTCATCAATGTTCCCATCAATGCTGGGAGCCCCAGGCCCTTTAAATTGCGCCTGGGGAAGCCGATCCGTCCAGGTACGTCACACCGGCTCTTAATGATACGCCGTACCGGAGCGTACCGGCTTACTTTCACCTCTGCAGCTAGCTAAGCAGAGAAAGTAATCTACAGAAGAACACATCATACTGGCGCACCACATCACTGCACCGGGTTCCCATTCAGTATCAGGTTCAGTTCAAGGTGAGCACCAAAGTCCTCATTGAGCAAAGATCTAAGGCTCTAAACCTTTCCAGACTACTCACCCCTTTCAGGAGTCTGATTTGTCTTTTGTACCCCCAAGTTTCACCTCACTTAAAATCCACTTGCTTACAAAATCAGACATAAAAATACAAAAGTGTCACAGCACACTATTACTGACAAATTGCTTATTTACCATATAATTATAAATCAATTGGAATATAAATATTGTACTTACACTGAAGTGTATAGTATATAGAGCCGTATAAACAAGTTATTGTCTGTATGAAATTTTAGTTTGTACTCGACTTCGCTAGTGCTTTTTATGTAGCTTGTTGTAAAACTAGGCAAATATCTAGATGAGTTGATGTACCTACTGGAAGACCTCCGACACATACTGGGGGGAGGGATAGCTCAGTGGTTTGAGCATTGGCCTGCTAAACCCGGGGTTGTGAGTTCAATCCTTGAGGGGGCCACTTAGGGATCTGGCGCAAAAATTGGAGATTGGTCCTGCTTTGAGCAGGGGTTGGACTAGATGACCTCCTAAGGTCCCTTCCAATCCTGATATTCTATGATTCTATGATACCACTGATCTGAAGAACTGCCTCTTCCTGTCTATTACCCCGGAACAAGTATGATGCAGTCAGGACAAAACTTCCTGGAGACAATGCACTCTCCATGGAAGTGGCCCTGGATTTAGAACTATCTGCAGCACATCAGGATATATTCTCATGCCTTGTCTCCTTTAGAGCACAATCCAGGGCTCATTTGTTTGTCCTAGACTTCCCTCAACAGAGGCAGAACACAGTGGACAGCAAACCCCAGAAAGAGAGAACACTGCCACGAAGTTTTTTTTTTTTTAAAGCTTCAGAAGTAACTTGTACTGTGCTAAAGGTAAAAGTTTCTGTGTCTAGATAGCTTGATCAGTGCAATATAGACAGATTACAATGATCAATTTCTAGAGCATCATATTACCATTAAGTAGTGCAATCTATTCATGCATTCTAAGCACAGAAGACAGAAAACCAAGGAAGTTTTTCTTTTGTTTTACACTTCACAGGGTGGGTTTGATTTAAATCATGATTTAAATCACTAGTCAGGAAGACTCGATTTAATCATGGATTTCTACATGAAAGTGCATTCTTGTTGGTTGATAGAACCATAATACATATTCGGCACAACTCAGAGATAGATGTAGGTTTCATTTTTAGAAGGTACACACTATACATTTTTAAACAGTGATTTATTTTGAAAATTTTTCAGATTAGTTTTACAGCCATATCAGAAAATGAATGATTGTTTCGTTATTCCATTCCAAAGGTAATTGAAGCAAATATTTATGAAGTCATTGGGAGGTGAACTATCTCCAATTCAACAGGTGAATCATTAATATTTGGAGGATTTGTTTGCCGTGCTGTATTAAGAGGAGAACATCACCAGACGGACATTTAAATTGTTTTATTTAACTAAAACAACAACGTTATGTATTCTGGATTTTTTTCTTCAGCAGCAAACATATAATATTATAACAAAACAAGCATATGAAGTTTTGAATTTAAACATTCAAGTTTTTTAAAATCAGGTTTTTGTTAAAACTGTTTTTAACTAAAATAGTTAAATAAAAATTTTAAAAAAATTAAATCGACTAGGTCAGCCAGGTCAACATGAGAAACTTAAAATATTGGCTTCTGCAACTAACTCAGTCGTCTTCACCTTCATTTTCCTGTTTGTTCATAATCTGGAAAAGAAAAACGAGCTTTCCTACTTTTCAGGTCCCAAACAATTTCTCAATTTGGAATGAATTACTCCAAAGGAAGAAAATATTCTTTCTACACCGACAGAAGCTACTGCTGTTAAGTGAGATTATCGCTTCAACAGTCTCTGAATCCAAGTGCTTAAGTGACTTCCACCAGTTCATTGGTGTGACTTTCTTTAAAATGTCATCAGCAAACATATATTTCTTGAATGGTTCACCTTTAGCTCTGAAGTTTATTATAGTTGGCATTATGGAGGGATGACTGCTGCATGTCCATGTCATAGCCAACTTCTCTTCTTCAGCAGTTAAGGTTTGACTCTGGTACCAAGTATTGATAATATTTGCAAGAAAATGAGATGGAGTTAGGGCTTGTCCCATTCGTTTTTTAATGCTTATAATTTAACTCTGTCATTGCATATTTCTCTTTTTAAGATCTAACTCAGTTCCTTCCAAATTTCAATAGCATCAGCAATAAAACAGCTATCTCCCTGCATTTTGTTCAAGGCAACAGAAATAGGCTTCAGGGTACTCAGCATGTGTTCAACATTTCTCTTAAGCCCAGTGTTGAGACCTTTGGCTGTGACTGTGCCATCTATTTTTTCACGATTTTGTTCACAAACTGTCATCAGATTAGGCCAGTTCTTGACATAGTGTTCAAAACAGTCCACTATCAAGTTCCATCGCACGTCTTGTGGGAGAGTTAGCTTGGTTCCTCCCACATTTTTCAGAGCAGCTGCTGCAAAGTGGTTGTTACGGAAGTATTTGCAATTTCAACAACATTAGCCTTTATTTCTGCAACACTGAAGTCTTTGGCTAGGAGGGCATTAAACGGAGCACTGCAACCATATGTTATTAGCATAGGACTCTCTTCACTCTCTTCTAAATAATTTCTTCTCATCTTGGATATATTTGCAGCATTGTCTGTGACCAAGTTGCATACTAGACAGTTGAATTTTTTTTTCAGTTTGTTATAGCTTTTACTGCTACTTCTTGTAAGTACTCTGCTGTGAGTGCATTTCCTGATGTATCAATTGTTTCTCTAAGGAAGACATTCTTCTGTTGTCACACAAGCACATACAACAGGATCATTGTGGACATTGCTCCATCCATCAAGCCACAGGTTAACAATTTCACCCTCTATTTCACACTGCTCAATTTCTCTTTCATACACTTTATCCAGTAGTTTGCCTGCAACATCTGCTCTGTTGGTTGGACTGTTTATGGTCTTAATGACTGAACCATGTTAATGAAGTGTAGGTTCTCAATCATACGGAAAGGAGAGTTTGTTGCATAAACAAACCGGGCAATTTTTTTCATCAATTACCTCTTTTTGTAATCTGCCGGTTCTTATCACAAATTTATCTATGCTTGTTTCTGGATGATGGAGATGTTTTTTTCTTTTTGCTACAGGTGATATACTGTGGCTATGTGACATACATGATGTGACTGAAACACTATCACTGGCAGATGATATCATTGGCAGATAACTCTGAAACTATAGAAAATGATGATGATCTTGAAGGTGGATAGTCTTCAAAATCCTGTATGTTGAGGATGGATTCTCCTAAATAAAATAAGTCAATGCACTTATTTAATTATTATTACCATACTGCTCATTTAGTATTACTCATTGCATTCACTGACACTCAGCACTACTTTAAAGGTGAAATTGTAAAAGGAAGATCTGCCTATTTAAGCTATTTATTTTTTATCACAATTGCATCTAAAATGATAGTACCATAAAGTAACAACTGTATTTTTTGCTCAAACAGGAGAATTCAAGAATAGACCAGAAGGAAGACAGGCAGTCCTTAAGAAAGAAGTATGAAATAAAAAAAAGTTTACCAATCTGAAGATCCTACATGTTCAGACATGTTCCTTTCATCATCTTCAACGCAGCTTCCTCCTGAGAAGGAACACTTCTCATAATGTTGTTTCATTCGGGCAACCAGGCCTTGCATTTCTTTGTTGCACTGTTTGCATTTTGCACACATGCTTGTCTTACCCACAGGTAGAGGAACTTCATTAAAACATTCCCAAAGTGGGTCTCTTTTACGGCCTGCTGCCATTATAGGTTTTCCCTTCTAATGAGAGAATGGTATGGTAGATCTCAAATCAATGAAGGCTACACTCAGAAAGACCTCAAGACTTCTGGAATATGCTGCTCAAACAGTTTCACTTTTCTTTCTACTGCCTGTCTCTCCCATCTCACATTTATCTCCAGACTTCTTCTCCTTGTCCAGATCTGTTCCGCCCCCAATAATCTATTCAGTGAACTTTTTGAAACTTAGCTCTTTTAGAGCGAGGTAAGGGATGACTCTGTGTACACAAATTTGCAGAGGGACAATAGGGTTGAGGTCTGCTATTTCTCACCTCTATATATTATTTATTTAAAAACATTTTTGCTGTTAACAAGCATGTTATCTCTGGAGACACAAATCCACAGTTTGAGAACTGCAAAACTAAGCATCTCTGATGTTATCTTCTAGACCGAGCACCGAGTCCCATGGGGTAGATAGAAAGATTAACCTAAATCAGGGATTCTCAAACTGGGAGTTGGGACCCCTCAGGGGGTTGTGAGGTTATTACATGGGGAGTCACAAGCTGTCAGCCTCCACCACAAACCCTGCTTCGCCTCCAGCATTTATAATGGTGTTAAATATGGTTAAGTATATTAAAAAGGGTTTTTAATTTATAAGGTGGGGTCGCACTCAGAGGCTTGCTATGAGAAAGAGGTCACCAGTACAAAAGTTTGAGAATCACTGACCTAAAAAATCTGTACAGAAGCCCCTGGAACCCCATAAGATTGGGTCCCTAATCCATGAACTATTGGAACTCATTTACAAAACTTTTCTTAAACATACATGAATATATTGTCTCATACTATAGAAATAGAATTTATAATCCCTATTCCATGATGAGATATCTTTGAGCTATAATGTATCTTTAGATCGGTTTTTTCCTCAAAAAGCATTTTATCAAAAAAATCCAATTTAAATAAAATGATTTTTTTAATTTTATTTTTTTAAATCATTGATTGTATCCACCCTGATTCTTCAGAATAGCTTCCATATAGATTCAAGAAGTTATAATTGTTGCATGAGAGGTGCTAGATAATGCATTATGTATTTAACACCTACCACACACTTTCACTTCTTGACAGCCAGGGCCAATCACAAAAAAGATCTCTGCATTATTCACGACTTTCACACTGTGACAGCTCCCTATATTTTAAGTACAGGGTACAGCTATAAGCATATCGACAGCTAATGGAGCTCAGAAACTAGAGAAGAATTTATGTATAAAAACAGAAAAAATAGCTGCCATTCCAGTAATTCAGGCAGACAGTGGGTTTCTTTTCATTTCCTACTGATGGCTTCCAACTTTAAAAATCCGACTGCGATTGGCACTTTAATTTATAAAAGCAAACACGCACAGAGAAAAAGATAGAAGGGTAGATCCTGCAAATTGCTGCTCATCTGTCTCAAGGTGCTGAGTACTCTCAACTCCAACTGTAGTCAATGGGGCTGATTCTGGCTTCACTTGCATCAGTCTTGCACTGGTTTAACTCCATTGAGCCCAGTGGAGTAACTGCTGATTTACATCAACTTATGTAAGATCAGGATCAGGACCAGGACCAAAGGGTCTGATTTAACCCTTTCCTTCCCCATGTAAAGTTGGGGTTGGGAGTTAAAATTAATATTTTAGTTATTTTTGTAAAAACAATGAAAAGTACAAAAACGTAAATGACTTACAGCATGTATGTGTCTCCAAATATTGCATGCTTCACACCATCTCCAATAGAATTATGCAATTATACAATTTTACAACTGGACAAAGCTGCAAGACCAGATAATACAAAAAACAGACAATACCACAGACATAACATGTGAGGATAGGGGATACAGTAATAAAATAGGATAAGGACATACATGAATAGGGAACGGAAGGAAGGAGAGGAATGTGGGGGGCGGAGGAGTTAGTCAGAATGAGGTCTAGCATTCTTTGAGCCTTCTCCACACTTCTGTGTCCAAACGCATCTAGGAACAGGGTCCAAATTTCTTCAAATTCATGTAATTGCTCTTTATGGCAATACACTATTCTTTCTTTGGCTGCTAACTCAAACAGGTCCAAATACCACTGCTCTATTCTGGACACATGCCTACTCTTCCATTTTTGTAAAATCACGCACATGGTGATCATCGTAGCCCTCAAACACCAATGTATTTGCGGCAGAGTTAAGCCCAGCTTAGCAGGTAAATAACATAGGATATAATTTTCAGCAGATGTTAGGCTGAAGCTGAGTATTTAAATTCTTATGTCCACCTCTTTCCACAGCTGTCTTGACTCAGGGACAGTCCCACAGCATAGGTGTCAGAGTTCTTTTTCCTTTGTTACAGCTCCAACAAACATCAAAGAATAAGGACTTGATCTTGTGCAACTGCTGTAGTGTCCAATATATTTTTAATAAAATCTTTTGTTGTATCAAGCACAGCCTGAGATCCACAGTGGCATTTTTAACATTATGTAAAATGCTCTTGCTGTTGTTTTTTTTTTCAGACCAGTAATAAATTCCCCTCCCACGCTTTCACAAAGAACTCCCCACTAATGGAGTTCCTCTTCATTAACAGAGTATACATAATGGACATGGGGCATTTATGAAGCATTTCTAAGGCTACGTCTACACTACCCGCCCGATTCGGCGGGTAGCTATCAATGTTCTGGGATCGATTTATCGCGTCTCGTCTAGACACGATAAATCGATCCCAGAGCCGCTCCCCATCGACACCGGAACTCCAGCTCCGCGAGCGGAGGAAGTGCTGCCGATGGGGGAGCCTGCCTGCTGCCGTGTGGACCGGGGTAAGTACTTTTAAAAATCCATCTAAGATATTCGACTTCAGCTACGTTATTCACGTAGCTGAAGTTGCATATCTTAGATCGATCCACCCCCCACCCCCAGTATAGACCACTAAGACTTCTAGTAGTTCTGTGGCTTCTGGGAGTTCTAGGGCATTTGGACCAAATTGATAAGTTAACAAGTGTCTTAGTGCAAGTACTGCCATACCGCTGAAAAGTGGCAGGTCATAACATTGATTTAGTGTTAGAAAAGGACAAAGCCCTCATCATGGACTAACTGGGAAATCCATACACTGCCCCTGCTCAGCCAGTTATTCCATATTACAGATTTGTTCCCAATTTGCATGACGGCGAGGATATAATTGTTATCTCTTAGCTAGGCTAGCCCGGACCCTTCATACAGCCACCACTGCAGGCATGAGACAAAAAAAGGAATTGAGGAGACTCACAACAGGGGGAATTGGATGCATTAATACAAGTTCAATTTCCACCCACATGAGTATAAGGGTATATAAGCATGCTGGGGTCACTTTGAAATCTGTGATATGATAAAAGCATAATAGTAATTTTGTGGGTCTGGGAGCCCAAACACCTTCCCTGCTTAGAGGGAGTTGGAGTTTTTTAAATCAGGGGTTTTCAGTTGTTTTTTTGTTTTTTGTTTTTAATATTTGGAAAAAAACTGTTACAAAATGGGACTTTATAATTCCTTGCCATGTAAATATGGAAACTCATTAAAACTTCATAAATAAATAAAATGGGGCTTTCCAATGTAATCTATTCTACATGGAACTGGTGACATTAATACATTGATTCCAATAAAGGGGATCCTACTTTAAATAAATCAGTCCTTTGATTCTACTAACTGCATATGGTCTAGGAAACCTTTCATAACTACCTACCTTTATATCCACAAAGTTTTCAGGATAGTATTTCTCAGTTCCAGCATGGAAGAGTACTAGTAGAGTTGCAACCTCTCATGCCAGTTTGCAATGCCACTCACTCAAATTTGGCCCAGCTACACCTTCGTCATGATGTAGCAGCAGCCGGGCCAAATTTCAGTGAGTGGCATTGGGACTGTAAGTAAGCGGGAAGGCTCGCTGCATCCCACCCAGTTGAGAACCCGTTTTAAATGATAGTGGACACTGATCAGGGTCCCACAGGAAGGCTCTAATAATGCTATTAAATTTTCTAAAATAAGATGGAGGGACATATACAGGTAGGAAAGAGGCATATACACAGGCAGGCCATTTAGAACATAGAGGAGCCTAGGCAGAACACTCATTTTTATTGTGTTAACCCTTCCCCACAGGCTCAGGGAGAGAGGATGCCATTTGTCTGTATCACTATTAGCAAGAGTACAGGATCTAAATTTATCTTCATTGGTTTAATATTTCTTGGTACTTTTATATGTAGGTACTTAAAATGTATTAGTTTGCCTATGGAAATTCCACTGAGAAAACTCCACTGCATTACAACCGGGAGATTTCCAATAGCTCTCATTTTTCCCCATTTATTTAGTAACTAGAGATTTATCCAAATTTTTGAATTAATTATAAAAGAGGGCTGGAACTGTGGTTTCTAGCTTGGATATATACAAACATGCATCCTCTGCATGTAACATCAATTTATACTCCATGAAACTGAGTTGTGTGCCTCGGATATCTGTATGAGCCCACATAGCTACTGCCAAGGGCCTAAGAGCCAAATCAAAAATTAATGGAGACAATGGGCACCTTTGCCGAGTATCCCTGAAGAGGCTGAAGGTATTCAGAAGTCAGCAAACTGTTTAAGGTTCTATTTGTAAAGAGTTGCTCAATTTAATTCCATTCAGAATAGCACGTAATGGAGGAAGCAGTTGTTTCTACCTATAGATTTCTGAGTTTGTGCTTTACTTTTGGACTCATTTTCCTGAGAAATGTCAAGTCATATCTGAAGGCTTATTGTGATGACAGAAGCAATTAGCAGGTCTCAATCTCTACACATTTTTTTTTCCTTTTTGCAATAGCAGCACCATTACCACCACTACCTGATGTAGTCAAATCTGAAATGCAATTTCCATTCTAACAATTCTCTATTTTTCAATTGTTTATAACAGAGATACATTGCTTTGGGGACAGAGCTTCCCTTGCTTGGTGTGTTATTCAAAAGGGGAATGTTTTGTACAGACAGAATGAAATACTTTCACCCATTTGAGTTATTCTGCAGTTTTTCCACACATACTTCCACAATAATATACTCAGATAACTCGAACAGCTGAGGCTAGGAACTTCAAATCTGGTTTGTTTTATAGATATTAGTGAGACAACCTTATCAAACTTTGATCATTACCTCCTCCAGGAATGTACATATTCTACTGGTTAAGTCAGAAGAGCCTATAAACTTCAGAGGTTCAAAAGTTCCAGAGCAAGGAATTTACAAGGAAGACTTAATTAAGGGAGAAGCAACACAAAATGTATTGGATAGAGCAGGGGTTCTCAAACTGGGGGTCGTGACCCCTCAGGGGGTTGCGAGGTTATTACATGGGGGGTCACGAGCTGTCAGCCTCCACCCCAAACCCCATTTCACCTCCAGAATTTATAATGGTGTTAAATATATAAAAACATGTTTTTAACTTGTAAGTGGGGGAGGTCGCACTCAGAGGCTGTGTGAAAGGGGTCACTAGTACAAAAGTTTGAGAACCCCTGGGATAGAACATTATGGGAGGAGATGCAAGTAGTGATGCCTATGGTTAAGGTTGCCTAACAATTTCCATTATAAAGACCCTGTGTTTTCAATCGATTATAACGTTGCCAAACTAACTGTTTGAGCTGAATTTTTTCACTGTCTGTCTCAACTCTGTGCAGTGGTGTGTGTGTGTGTGTGATTTAAAATTTTAAATCATTTTAATTTCAGTAAAATACAGTTCAGCTTTTGTCAGAATGAGGTTAGGAGGATATTTGTTTGGTGGACGTTAAAAAATGCAAACTTTTCATTAAGATGCTCTAGAGCCTCTATGTTTTGGAGCAGAGACTTGACATTTGGCAGAGGAGATCCCTCTGGGGTCAAGATGTGCCTTTTGCTGTCTATGTAAATATCTGGCCAAATTTGGCCAAATTATGAGCCTCTAATAATCTCAGTTCACACAGAGTTTGGCAGGTAAATTCTCCCAAGACTGTACTAGGCATGCTCCATGCCAGGTTTGCAGAGGATGCCTGAGCACGACTTTCCCTGCAGTTGTTCCTCTTGGCAGGCTTGGACCACCATGGTGCCAGGTCCCAGAACTCTGAGCAAAGAGACTGTCTCTCTCATTGGCTGCTGGTTCCCAGAGAGTGAGGAGAACAAAGAAACAGCCTTATTGCAATGCAGAGGGGTGAGAGGTCCTGGAGGCAGTAGACTTGGACAATGACAGGCTGGAAGGGCTAAGGGCAGAAGGAGTCAGGCTGCAAGTAGGGCAGACAACAATGACAACAGAGGCAGAAGTGTTTAACCACTAGAGAACACCTCCCTACACCCCTGAATTCCTGAGTCTCAATTCTCCCCTGTCAGTAAAGAGCTGTGAAATCCACAGGCAAGATGAGTGCCTCATCTCACTCTACTGGCTGGCCCACAAAGAGAATGACAATTTACTAGTGCTATCATTTATTGTTAACTCAAATGACAGATGTCTGTGCTGTGGATCTAAACCAGTGGTCCCCAAACTGTGAGGAGGAAGCACCACCCAGCCCCACTCTGGCCCCGCCCCTATCCCCAGCTGCAGGTCTGGTCGCAGCCCCCGGCCATGATCCTGGCTTCCGGGCCCCAGCTGCAGCGCTGGCCCCATTCCCGACCGCAGCCCCGCTCCTGGCCCCAAACCAAGGCTCCCGAGGCGGGGGATGGGCATGGAACAGGTGGAGGGGCACGGACAAAAACATTTGGGGACCACTGATCTAAACAAGCCCTGCTGCACCACTATGTGGCAGTCAATATGGTTAGAACATAAGAATGGCCATACTGGGTCAGAGCAATGTTCCTTCTAGCCCAGCACCCTGTCTTCCTATAGTGGCCAATGCCAGATGCTTCAAATGCAATGAACAGAACAGAGCAATTAGCAGTGATCCATCCCATCATGCAGTCAGAAGCTGCATGGTTCTATGTGATAGATTTCTGTTTTGTCAATTTGCCTTTCTAAAAACCCAGGCAATTTGTTTTTGAAAAAGTAGTATGTAGTCATGCAACTAAAGACTATCATAATGCATAGGCACGAGGCGGCTCAATTGAGGTTGCATAAGAAATCAATTCTGGCATTTTCTAACTGTTAAGGTTGTGATGTCAGGCAATGAAAAATGTTCTTTTAATGTAGGTGGGAGTTTTTAGAAGTAATATTTAACACAGTTCAGAATCAGTCCTTGGAACATGTTGAGAAGCTGATTCCCTGTGTCAAGGTAATTTTATTTTGCACAGCTGCAGAAGGGAACAAAACTAAGTTCAGGTATTGTTCCAGCCACCATTCAAAAGGGAACTGCACTATGGTCATTACAAAACAAAATTTAAGAGTGGGGTCTCTTGGCCACTACTCCTGGGGGAATTCTCCACCACTGCAGCACAGCAGAAAAATTGCCCCTCCCCCCCCAGCAGATTTTCTTTACTTTCTGAAGAAAATGGTTTCTGTGGGGAAGCAAAGAGAAGCTGCACCACTGCTCACTCACCCTCCCTGGTAGCTCATACGGGTCTGTTCAGGCAGCTGGGTAGGGTGACCAGATGTCCCGATTTTATAGGGGCAGCCCCTATTTTTGGGTCTTTTTCTTATAAAGGCTCCTATTACCCCCCACCCCCATCCCGATTTTTCACACTTGCTGTCTGGTCACCCTACAGCTGGGGGAGAGGTAAATCACTGGAGGCAGGAGGGTCTGGGGGCCTTATATTAATGCCAATCAACATGGGTTCATGGAAAACCGATCCTAACTTGATACGCATTTCTCATTAGGCCTTACCAGAAGTTTGGACTACAAATATGGCTGATATGCAGGGGATCATAACCTACTCTGCTTTCCTGATTCTCCTTGAGAGACTGGCTAGAGTCAGTAAGGTCTCCCTGATCCCTAATCATAAAGGGGAAGAGGGAAATTCTAGCCCCCGCCCGCTACTCTTTGAATTCTGGCTCCATGCCCCAAAGCCAGAGCCAGCAGAATTAAATTTCTTTATAAACCCAAGACTGCTTCCTCAAGACTATTTTCTCAGCCTCAGTCAGGGCCGGCTTTAAGCCGATTCACCTGATTCCCCGGAATCGGGCCCCGCTCCCAAGTGGGCTCTGCTCCGTCCGTGTCGAGAGGTTGGGTTTTTTTTGGCTCGGACAAGTCCGGCAGGAGGGTGCGGGGCCCCACCGTCATTCTTTTCATGGGGCCCCGCACCCGCTAAAGCCGGCCCTGGCCTCAGTGAAAGTGTCCCCTGACCATGGGATAAATCATAGGCAAACCTGGAAAGGGGTGTTACTGACCCAAGGACTGCTCCCTCCCCAAGTCTCAAAGGACCTGTAGGCTCCACTACTATCTGGATTAATAAAACCAGAAACTACCCCAAACTAATTACCTTCAGATTTTATTTTATTTTTAAAATACTTTTCTTCCCCTGGTTTCTTTTTTAAAAAAATTATGCACCGCCCCCTCCCCCACAATATTAATAAAGTGGTGCCCAAAATTAACTCAGCCATGTTGTATATGTGGTTTGCAGCACATTCTTTTTCCTCATTAAGTGTGAGCTTTCATGTATTCTTGTTAAATTAACTATGTATACCATTTAAGAAGTTGAGATATCATCATGGCCCAGAACACACTGCAAGTGCACTCATAAATTCTGGAATTTCTGGACTTCAGTGAGCTAGTTTAAATAGCTAGACCCAACCAGCCTTTGGCCTACCTCTCCAAGATCATCCCTTTCCTTTTAATGTTCAGCAGTTCCATACCTTATGTTATAGTCCACTGCCAATAGACTAGAAATGGCAAGAGGAGACCTAGATTTAAAACCTTATGAAAAGATGAAATACAATAAATAGACAGCATGAAAAGATTATACAGAGAGGATGCAAAACCATTTAGCGATTGGCAGAAGAAAGCAAAAACCCTCTTGTGGAAACATAACAGGCAGAGAAATAGTGGGGTAAAAAAGGTTAGCAATAGGCAACTGTATTTCTGAGATGCTGTACAAAGAACAATGATGAAATTCTCTGAGTCAAATTCTGTCCTTGGATAAGTCCCACTGACTTTCACAAGAGTTGTGTGGCTGTATCTCAGCACACAGACTAAATGATGTGTCCATTTCTTTTTACACAAATTCAACAATCACTACTAGAACTTTTAATAAATATATCTATTATTCATATAGATTTGAATTATGCTGAAGATCAAATTAAAGTTCTTATGTAGACACGTGTCAATTTTCTAAATATTTAGGTCCAAATTCTCTCCCCTCATCTGCACTGCACAGCATCTGATCTTTTATCTGCAGAGATGCATAATTTAGATTAGAGAGGATTTTTCCCACAGAGTTTTAATAATTATCACTAGAAATATTCATTAAAATTCAAAAAATGAAACACCAAATATGAACACCATCTCTATAATCATTAGTACATCAGACAAAGTCATTCTACCTCTGGCACTTGATAATCCAGGAGGTCAAATTGTTTGGGAAGAAATTGGAAATTAGAGAGAGAACTAGTAACTCAAAGCTCTTCTGAAACGAAAAGCATGCATGCATTCTGCAAAATGGTTTTTCATTTCAAAAGAGGTGAGCAATATTTGCTTCCAGATTCAACCTTCTGAAAGGAAATGTGCTGACATTCAAATTTCCTTACTTTCAGAGCAACTGAGGAACGTCATTTCTCCTATCACAGCGACACCTTACAAGAAACAGTTATTTTATGCATCGTTACACTTCAGTGGAAGAACAGTGTGGAAGGTATGAAGCTGGTCACCAAGTATTAAGTGACAGCTATTGCTGTTCTCCATTATTGTTCAGCAGAGCTGAAGACAAGAGAAAATATGGCTAGCCTCATGAAAGTTTAGGATTATGTAAGACTCCCTTAGTAAAAAGACTGTTCCGTTAGATTACCTTCGCTCCAAGGAAGATTTAATGCAATCACAGTAAAATGACACTCCTTTATCCCTACTTCGGGGCACATTGTCATCTCTTTCTTGACTAAGTTTTTCTTAGGAAAAGCAACTTCCCGTTTCTGATTGATGGCATACTACTAAGAAGTTATGTAGGCAGGCATAATACATTTCTAAAAGATCCTTCTCAAGAGTTATCATCTGAGGACTATTTGGTGGCCTATCCTAAGTCAATTTTATGGTCTCTCTCAATCTCCCCAGCATGGAAATGTTCAACATCACAGAAGCCATCACCACAAATGGCACTAGTAACCAGGGCCGGCCCTAGACCAAATGATGCCCCAAGGGAGGAGTGTCTTTGGCAATCCCCCTCCATTAGTTAAACTTTTGAATACTTTATGAGATTCTACAACGTTTCAGAACATTCTAAGAGGTTAGTGAAAAATGAATCCACATATGGAATACCTGAAACATGTTTCTTCAAAAATCTATTTTTCCTTTTGTCGCTCCCAAGCCTGACACCCTGGGCAGTTGCCTGGGTCAACCTTGCCCTAAATCCAGCTCTGCTAGTCAACTTATCTTTGTCTGTCTGCACAGAAATGCCAAAGACTGAATGGCCATAGCCACCTAGAGGTGAATTCTTAGAATCAGTTTTAAGGTACACTGGCAGGAAAAAGGTTGGATTTCAGGTGCCTGCACTATACCTATTTTGTGAATATTTAGAGGACCTCAGTATTCAGGGAAGCCAATCCAGCACCATTCACAATCACTAAATACTGTAATTCTGTTTTAGTTTCATCTAATATGTCTATTGCTGTATTATCCCAGCACCAGTTCTCTCACATACCAGTTTCCTTTTTAAACGCCTTTGACTTTGAGAGAGGAGGGAGAACATGTTTTTTCCCAAAATGGGAAAATAAAATAACAGTGTAGAATGTTTTGTCACATCTATTTTATTCTTTCACTTCCCATCTTTTTTAAACGTCCACTTCCCCTTTCATTTACCTTAGCTTTCAAGCCATCAAAAGGCTGTCAACAGATTCACAGTGCATGTATATTAATAACCTCATTCAATATAAAATCAATATGTAGGTATGTGAGCTATAGAGAAACTAGACAATCTTTCTTCCTTGAAAATCCTAAACTGCTAACCTGTGTTATGGATCTTTGTCTGCTATTTTTCCTGTTAGATGCCAGACTTTGGTATCTTACTCCAGCAAATACCAGCTCTCTCTATTCTTACTGCACTTGCTTCGGCATCCTTTCCTGCACTGACAATTTGCTCCAAGCCTCATCTTGATGCCTCAGAATTCAGGAACATTTCAGTGATTTCTGATCTCTGCATCCTGTTCAATATAGGCATCAAGCAGAGAAGAGTCGGCACTTGACAAAACAAGGAGGAAGATGAAATTCACATGCTTGGAAAATAAGTCTCTGCTGCTGCATGTGTGAAGTATTTTAGTGCCCCTTTACAACAGTCAGGCACTGCACAACTTCAACGACTGCTAAAGAAATGGAGGGGAGATTAAAAAGTAGCTGGCATCTATCTCAAATGAGTTTTCCATATCTGTGCTAGATGGAAGACAACCACCCAAGTCTCCCTACCAGCCATAGAAAAGGTTGTGTCCTCCAAGTCATGTGTCTAAGTACAGAATGGTTTTAGTAGCAACTCCAGGCATAGTACTGTCTCATTAATATGTCGCTGGGAAAAAAAGTGTAAAAATGAATAAAAATAGAAAAGCGCACCTCTGCATGTGGAAAAACAAATACTTATTCACCCCATGCGTGGTTTCCAGACTAATATCTCAGACAAACATAGAAGCCAAATCTCTATCCTTCTCCTCTGTCCCCCACCCCCACCCCTCTTTGGGTTGTCCTTAAAAAAGAACTTGTGACAGAAATAGATTATTAACTTCATTTGCTATTTTCGATTTGTACTTAGGAAAACCCATTTGTTCCATTTTGCTAACTATGGTCCCATCCAGTTGTTCAACTGAATATTCAGCGGGTACGCCTAACTTCTGTGGCCTCCCAGCTCTGTGGAGGATATCTGTGTGGCAGGTGAAAGAAGGTAGGAAGGGACAGATCATAGGTGGAAGTATGGAGAAGAGTTGGTGGATCCATCACAACAGTGGCTCTCAACCTTTCCAGACTACTGCACCCTTTTCAGGAGTCTGATTTGTCTTGTGTACCCCCAAGTTTCACCTCACTTAAAAACTACATGCTTACAAAATCAGACATAAAAATACAAAAAAGTGTCACAGCACACTGTCACTGACAAATTGCTTACTTCCTCATTTTTACCATATAATTATAAAATAAATCAAATTAATATAAATATTGTACATTTCAGCATGTAGTATATAGAGCAGTATAAAGTCACATTAAATTTTAGTTTGTACTGACTTTGCTAGTGCTTTTTATGTAGCCTGTTGTAAAACTAGGCAAATATCTATGAGTTGATGTACCCCTGGAAGACCTCTGAGTACCCCCAGGGATGTGTGTACCCCTGGTTGAGAACCACTGCATCACGGCAGACTGTCTCTCCCTTTCCCCAAGTTCTTACCACCAACACCATGCTGTGGAAGAAGCATATTATGATTTATAGAGGCTACTCAAGCCATTAGACTGCAGAAGCCTCCTCAGTCACTTTGTGGGGTGTACATTTAGAAAGGGGAGTCCATATTAGTTTTGTTGCAAATACCATTCAAAAACCATCTGCAGCATGAAGCAATCCAATATCTTAACTCTGCATTGAATATTAGTTCAATTTTAATATTTAGTTTGGATGTTCTTAATAATTCAATTTACTGATGTGAACATGCAAATAGAAGTGCTTTTAATTGGAATGCTATCTACAAATAAATGAAATAGAATTTTCCCTCAGCCTTAATAGATTAAAAAAAATCAGCTTTCATAACTTTTTCATCTAATTATTTCACAGATATCAAGAGTAGAGGCATTAGCCATTTCTTCAAGTTTATGCAGAACATATGCACAATAAACTATTTTAAAAGCTTCATTACTACTGATAACTGGTAAGGAATTTAATTGAGTCTTGTTGCTATAAAATCAGGCAAGAGACAGAACACTCTCTGACATTTAGTACAGTAGATTCTTTACTCATTAAAAGTGCATACTAATAGAATTATTTGGACCTTGTTTGGTTATAATGTACCTCCTGGATGCTAGCCCACTGAGACTAGATTCTTGGCTTTGCATGGATCAAAAGTCTGCAGATAGAGAACCAACACCCGCAACCCCTACTTGTGAGAATAGTTCTTCTATTAATTTCAATTACAAGTAGCTGCTCACATGAGGAAGAATTACAGGATTATGGCCACCTTGTGCTAGACTGGAGGGTCAATTGGAGCAACTAGGCCTCAATCCTACAAGTGGCTGAGAACTCTGGCCCCAATCCAGCACAGCATTGAAGCACATGCTTAACTTTAAGCATGAGAGTACACCTCAACTTAATGGGTCTAACTTATGACAAGCTTAGGCACTTTGCTGAAATGCATACAGAGAAATGCATTCGAACAAATCGAGAAGTTCTTGTTAAATGAAAATAATTTTGGAATAAGTTAAAAGCTGTTCTTTTCATCACAATTCTATTTATTAAGATGATCTTTAAATAAAAGTATTATCTCATTGGAAATACACTCTTGCTACAAAAAAGGCAACGGGGAAAAAAAATCAGTCTAGGATCATAGGCTGCCACCATTATTTCCTTTCACTTTCTAGTCACAAATGGTGCTAAGCACATACCAGATGCCTTCCTACCTCTTACTCCCTCCCTCCCCCCAACAACAAAATAAATCTTTCATTTTGACTCAGCAATGCTGACAACATATCCTATAATCAATGCTGCAGGTGCCTCACACAAAGACTAGCAATGCAGGCTTGACTGCAGGCTAAAAATGCCTGCAGGTATGCTGTTAATAATAGGCTGTCTTGCATAACCTAAAGTGTAGCAAAAACATAGTATTTCCATATCTACTTATGTCAGAAAAATTCTTGCCTGAATAAAATGGTCCAGAACCTCAGCTGGTGTAAATCAATACAGCTCCACTGACTTCTGTGGAGGTGCATCAATTTATACCAGGTATGAATCAGGCCCTACTAGTTATCAAGGTATAAAAAGTATAAATAAGATCTCCCTCCTAATGACTCATTTAATTCTCACCTTTGCTAACAAGATGTATTTATCCACCTACATCATTATGATCTGAGACAGAGAGAACAGAAGCATACAATGTAAGTCTGGTTATGTTGGACCAACAGTCAGTTTAAAATTGCAAGACTGGGAAACTGACCTGCTAATATAGCACAGTGACAACACACTTTACTTATCAGAGTCATTGGAAAAAAATGGAGCTTAGGCAGAAGGGGATATTACATGATATGTTCTGAGAGGGTATCAGTGTGAACAAAAGAACATATCTCTAGCCAACTTCTTTTTGGCCACTCTCCAAGGCTGTATAGAGAAAAGGAGACAAGAAAATTAGAGAGCGACTCAAAGTCTTCTGCTGTATTAGTAAGAACTGTGCTTCATATTTGTACTTGGGTTTGAATGGACCTAAATATGCCTTCCCCAGAAAATAAAGCTTTTATATTTCAGTTGCTATTGGGGTCTGGCTACCCACCAGTCCCCACCAATGCCCAATATAAGTAGAAAGGGAACACAAGACCCTTCCTCCCACACTCGTATAGGAGAGTGATGTCCTCTTGTAAATTTTCATTTTTAATGGCAGACTCATGAGCAGCTATTGATATGGGTATTTTTGGAACCAGATTTTAAAACTTAGAACCCCATTCATTCAATGTCACACACACACACACACACACACACACACTTTCTCTACAAAACTGCCTTTACCTACATCTAATCTTTCCCAATAGGCAAAATAGAATGCAATCAGACAAGCCCCTAATTTTTTTCTATTCAAATGTATGTTCCAAATTTTAAGCTAATGTTGTAATTACTAGTCAGTGGCTTTAGGAGCAAAATAGATTTTATTTATATTTATTTGTAATTTTTATGCTGATACATCAATTAACTCAAAATGCCATTTTGAGAATCCTTCTATTTAAACCTCTTGTCTAAGACAGGGCAGAGAAAAGAACTGTACTGTTTCTAACTTTTAGACCACTTCATTTATTGCTTATAAATCCCTCCATTAACAATTAAAGTCTCTGACATGAAACACAAAGAAAAACTCACTGCAAGAACAATGCATAATTAATGGTATCACTTCTAGAGAACATTGGTTTGGGGCTTCTCTGGGCCGGTGTCTCCTCTTCTCTCTTTCCCTCTACCAGGCAGATAAATAGTGCTTTCAGATTTAGTGCTTTCAGATATGGGGTTACATGCATTAGTCAGTTGGTATTTCTCTTTGAAGTCTGCTTTTCGAGTTAATCTGTCGCAACACTGCTACCCTCAAGTCTGTCAGTGAGTGATTAGGGAGGTTGAAGTGTTCTCCTACTGGTTTTTGAATGTTATGATATGATGCATTAGTCAGCCGTTTCAAATCACCAGAGTACATGCCCAAAATTATTTGGCACTAGCTCTGATGGGCTCACACATAAGTTTCTCCTGAGTTTTAGGTTCAAAGAAATCCAACAATTCAAACTGAAATTCAGGTAACATCCACAAAGTAGCAATAAATTGACCCAGACTCATTTGAAATTAGGTGAATGTTTGCAGGCCTCAATGAACTATCTGCTGAACAGGGGTTGAATTTTGAATCTAACAAAACCTGAAACTAGGTGAGTTTTTGTGCACCTTGGAATTTTGTTGCAAATACAAGCACAGCTTTAACAGGCCTTGTCCTTCTCCAATTTTATGACAGTTTTGATACTTTTTTCACTCAGTTTATCTCAACATTTTGAAGCTTATGTTTAAAACCTCTGCCTGTGCCTCAATTTCTGTAACAGATAAAGAGGATGAGCCTTCAGATTAGTGGACACAAACTCTCTGAAAGAAACAAGACTTGCTGGTAAGAAATCATACTACTACTCATCTTTCAATAATGCAGACATCTTCACACCACACACTAGTTAGCAACAGGAAATGAGCCACAGGAAGCTATGTGAGACTTCCTGAGTAGACTTTAAAACAGTGGTTTCAAACTTTTTTTCTGGCGACCCAGTTGAAGAAAACCGTGGATGCCCGCAACCCAATGGATCTGGGGATAAGGGGTTTGGGGTGTGGGAGGGGCCCAGAGCTGGGGCACAGGGGTTGGATGCGGGGGTGAGGGCTGCGGGGTGGGGCCGGGAATGAGGGGTTCAGGGTGTAGGAGGGGGCTCTGGGCATCAGGGCTCTGGGCTGGGGGGTGCAGGCTCTGGGGTGGGGCTAGGGATGAGGAGTTTGAGGCAGAAAGGGGCTTGGGGCAGGAAGGGGCTCTGGGTTTGGGGGGGCTCAGGGCTGGGGCAGGGGATTGGGGCACAGGGTTGGGGCACGGGCTTACCTCAGGCAGCTCCCAATCAGCAACTCAGCGGGGGTGCTAAGGCAGGCTTCCTGCCTGTCCTGGTACCGCGGACTGCGCTGCGCCCCAGAAGCGGCCAGCAGCAGGTCCGGCTCCTAGGCAGAGGCACGCAAGCATCTTCGCATGGCTCTTGCCTGCAGGCACCACCCCCCAGGTCCCATTGGCCGGGAACCAGCCAATGGGAGTGCGGAGCTGGTGCTTGGGTGGGGGCAGCGTGCGAAGCCCCGTGGTCCCCCGCCCCACCCTGCCTACGAGCCGGACCTGCTGCTGGCTGCTTCCAGCATGCAGCGCAGTGTCAGAACAGGTAGGGACTAGCCTGCCTTAGCCAGGCAGCACCGCCAATGGGACTTTTAACGGCCCAGTCGGCGGTGCTGACCAGAGCCGCCGCGACCCAGTGCCTTATATTCCGCGACCCAATACTGGGTCGCGACCCGCAGTTTAAAAACCACTGCTTTAATATCATAGTCACCCACTGCTATCACTCCCCAATGCATATTCACCTTTTAATTTCATATAAGTATGTAGCTACTCACCCGGTTTAAAATTCTCTGCTCTTAAATGCCTACTCTTTAAACTGCTTGATGTGCAAGTACCTTCAAGTAATTAGGCAGCTAATGGCTGAAAAGGAAGCACAAAATAATCATGCTTACAATTTGGCAGCCACATGGGCTGCCCACACTACTGAAGGCTGTTTATTGAAAACATAGGCCTGACACTGCATGCATTGTATTTTAGTTTTCCTGGGTTTTTATTTAGAAAATAGGGGGAGAAATATTGATGACAGTCTAATAAATTCACTTAGCGCCTGAGCCAATGCCCACTGAAGTTGATAAAAATCCTTCCATTGACTTCAGTAGGCATTTAACACATTAGATGTTCTCAAGTGTATGCAAGATCACGTCAGATAAATAGTCCAATCAGTTAATAATTCAGATAGAGGTACAATCACATGGGTGTGTGTGACTATATTCAATGTATGTTTAAATCAGCGAGGAAATTAAATGTATAATACATTAACAAACTTTGCTCAAATATTGGAGAGTATATATTTATTACTAAAAGCTGCATATATGCCAAGTTTCAACTTTGAAAACATATTCATGGTTGAGTTATAAGAGCAACAATCAGACTGAATAGTTTTTTTAAAAAAGGACTTTAAAACTGTATTGTTATGTTCAGATAACCAAAACACAAAAATTAAAAATAGCTGAAAGGATTTTCTTCTACCTTGCCACAGAAACAGGCCCTTTGGCTTAGTCAGAAGCCCCCCCCCCCCGCCCCCCACCCACCCACCCACCCACCCACACCTGAAAAATAAAGGCTTAGAATAAAAGCTCATTCTCAACCCTAACTACAGTGTTGCTTCCACAATACTATGATGTTGACGTACCATTGTCTATAAAGTCAGGTTCTACTACCTTCAAAATAGTGGGGTATTGAGTTTTATTTGTTTTTAAATAAAAATAAAGCAATGGGCTTAAATTGCAGCAAGGACAGTTTAGGTTGGACATTAGGAAAAACTTCCTGTCAGGGTAGTTAAGCACTGGAATAAATTGCCTCTGGAGGTTTTGGAATCTCTGTCACTGGAAATTTTTAAGAGCAAGTTAGACAAATACCTGTTAAGGATGGTCTATATAATATTTAGTCCTGCCATCAGTGCAGGGGACTGTACTAGATGACCTGTCAAGGTCCCTTCCAGTCCTGCGATTCTATGATCTCAAAGATAAATTTTGTATTCAAAAAAAAAAAATGTTTACATTCTTTTTCCTGAGAATTCAATGCCCTTGATTTTCTTTCTATTGTCACATTCTTCAATTCTTTCTCTGAAAGCTGAGTGGCCAAATGTGATTTGTGGTGTCATACAATATAGTACACATCCAACTCTTGTCTTTATTTTAGGTATTTACTAAGTGCTATGAATTTGGCCCCTTTCATCTCGATGTTAAATGTAAGCGCTCTCTTTTGTGGGCAAACTAAGCACACACCCTGATACTCCTAGGAGGTTGTCATGAGGTAGCCTTCATTTAAGTAGAGTTTGCGTACCCCTCTTCTGAAGCATGAGATATTGGCCACTGCCAGAGATCAGTTATAGGACCAGGCGGCCTATATGACTGATCTGATGTAACAACTCCTATTATACGTACTTAGACACCATTATTTATTGCTGGTATTATGGTTGTGCCTTGAAGCCCTGTTGTGCATGACGCTGTATAAACACATAGTAAGAGATTTATGATCTAAACAGACGAGAGGGGGATTCAGAGGTGCCCAAAGTTTGTGTGAGTTTGGACACGTCACTTCACACCTTTTTTGTACCTCTGTTTCTCCTCTCTTGCCTCAGTGTTAGAGACAAGAATAGAACCCAGGTCTCTGTCTCAGTCCAGTGTCCAACCCAGTTTGACCACACTATCTCAAGCTACTCATGTACTTAAAGGAGTACTTCCATTATTAGGACCTTGGTTCAGGGGTACACTTAAGAGTATCTTACACACACCCTCTCAAGACGTGCTGCATTTATTTTTTAAATTTTTCCCTAAGATCTGGAAATTTATGCCCTAATAAATTTGTTAATCTCTAAGGTGCCACAGACTAACACAGCTACCACTCTGAAACCTGTCAGCGCATGTTGTTCATTTTAAGAACACTTTCGCTACAGATTTGACAAAATGCAAAGAAGATAGAAATCTCACATTGGTAAAGATAGCTACAGCACTCAACACAAGGTTTATGAATCTGAAGTGCCTTCCAAAATCTGAGAGGGACGAGGTGTGGAGCATGCTTTCAGAAGTCTTCAAAAGAGCAACACTCCGATGCAGAAACTACAGAACCCGAACAACCAAAAAAGAAAATCAACCTTCTGCTGGTGGCATCCGATTGAGATGATGAAAATGAACATGCGTCGGCCCGCAGTGCTTTGGATTGTTATTGAGCAGAAACTGTCATCAGCATGGACGCATGTCCTCTGGAATGGTGGTTGAAGAAGCATGAAGGAAAGGACATATGAATCTTTAGTGCACCTGGCATGTAAATATCTCGCGATGCCGGCTACAACAGTGCCATGAGAACATGTGTTCTCACTTTCAGGTGACATTGTGAACAAGTGGGCAGCATTATCTCCTGCAAATGTAAACAAACTTGTTTGTCTGAGCAATTGGCTGAACAAGAAATAGGACTGAGTGGACTTGTAGGCTCTAAAGTTTTACATTGTTTTATTTTTGAATGCAGGTTGTTTTTTTACATAATTCTACATTTTTAAGTTTAACTTTCATGACAAAGAGATGGCACTACAGTACTTATATTAGGTGAATTGAAAGATGCTATTTATTTTGTTTTTTGCAGTACAAATATTTGTAATAAAAAATATAAAGTGAGCACTGTACATTTTGTATTCTGTTATCATTGAAATAAATATCTTTGAAATTGTAGAAAACATCCAAAAATAGTTAAACAATAATAGAATAACATTTAACAGCACAATTCACTGCAATTAATTTTTTTTTAGTCACTTGACAGCCCTAATAAACACATTACCCAATTCTGTGAAACTAAAGCCTAGCTGTTTAAATCTGTTACCATTTTGCTGCTGTTAGATTGGGATAGTCAGACTTGTAATGGTAAAATTGCACCACCAGCTGCTGGTCATCTGTTCCTTGCTATTTGCATTGCTACAATTACATGTATTATGGCTTTATTTAATGTTGGTGATATTGGTATGTCTGTTTGAAGAACTCTCTTAATCAAGGAAGACTATAGCTCATAATATAAAAATCATGCTATTTAAGTTATGGACCATATTCTCACATGCATTAATGACTAAAGGCAACATAGGGAGCCAAGGAGTGTAGAGGTGATTAGATCAAGGTAGAACTGTCACTATAATGTGTGAAAATGTGCCCAAATACTGGCCCAAAGCCAAATTCAGAGACTGCTGCTCCTTTTCTCCTGGTCACTGCTTATTACAAAGAGTAAGACTTAGGTAGGTTGTCCTTGTATACCTTGCTACAGCAGTAGCACAATGTATTGTGACCTCATTTAACTTTCAAAATGTAGTGTAAGCAGGGTTAGGCTTGATCAGCAGTTGGATGGGAGACTTCTAGTAAATCATCTGCTTCTTGTGGTATTCTTTGCTGAGTTAGTATTGAATCAGTGACTCAGCATGGTTTTGGGGGACACTGTTCTGCACAAAATATTTCAGATGAAATATAAAAACTGAGATCTTAACTACTTAGTCAGTAGAGGCCTCTTGGCACTTCTAATAGGGGTGCTAACCCCAGTGTTCTGACCAAATTCCATACCAGATATTTTCACTCTGCCTACTTGAATCTCATGGGCACTTTCAGTTGGATAACTTACTCCTTGTTTCTATTTTCAGTTGCTGTGCAACATTGCTGTGGTGTTGAACAGTTGCTGTACAGAGGTGACTGTATTTCAGTGTTGGATGAAGGGATCCTTGAATATAGTTTGCATATTACTCTGAATTTATACACCTGCAGCTAGTACAGGTGAGTTACTATTGTTAGCATAGGCAACACATGGATATGAACTGCACAGGGATTTGGGAGACTGTGTTGTATCCTGATTCTGCCCCTAGCCTGCCATGCAACCTTGGGCAATTCACTCTGCCTCTATTTGCCCTTCCAGCCTTTGTCTAGTCTACTTAGATTATAAATGCTTCATGGCAGAAACTGCCTCTTACTATATGTTTGTAAAGTACTTAGCACAATCCCCGATCGTAGAGGAGACCAGTAGACTGCTGTAATACAGCTAGATGGTGGGCTATGTCAGTGAATTGCTCCATTGCAATCTTGGCTGGCACCTCAGGGTGGGACATCTGCTTTCCTTCGTGCTTCCCTTGCCGGTCCTTTTGCTGAGTGATGATTGACTGTGGTAGAACTGCAAGCAGAATCTGGGAGATACACCCACAGGTTAGATCCTCAGATATTAATTCCATTCACTTCTCTCAAGTTCTACCCCCTCCTTTTTTTCTCTCTTTCTCTCTCTCTGCACCATGTCACTGGGAGAAATAGTAGTGGATGTTGCAGTCCACTGTTCTCTATCCTTGTGAATTTCACTACAGCTCCAACAGCCTGTTAGAGATCTTCTGCTCTCCTTTCAGGCACAGGTTGTGTCCTATTTTAGGCTTCTGTGTAAGAGCTGTTCAGAATTTGGTCTGGTACAACATAAGCAAGAAATGAAAGTGAGTTCCCCTTGTTACAGGTATACAACTCAAACGCTAAATATATTCTCCCATTGATATACCAGGATTTATTTGCATGGCTTCCTCACTTATTGATATGGAACGAGAGCCATAAGCATTCTTTCCATCAATGTTGATGCCCCAGTAATATTGTGTGATATTTATAAGTAGTCTCAGGCATTTTGTTGGAAAGTTCTCTTTCTTTCTGCATTGCAACGTTTTACTTTTTAGTATTTCCTATGGAGGAATAGGATTGCTCCATGAATTACCCTAAATGTAAATGGTGTTCATCCCTGGTGGAGCCACAAGCTTCTCAATGGTGGTTGTGCTGGTTGGAAGGCCACTGTACGTGGCAATTAAACAGCTGCTACTGTTTCTTGGGAATCCATTCCAAACTCTTTTTTTGCCTTCCAGTCTAGAATGTTTTAAGGTAACTTTCTTTCATTTGTCAGCAGTCTTTTGTTGATGAGTTACAGTACCGATTTTGATAGATTTTCAAAAGCAGATATAAAAACTGTTTGGCTGAGCTGTTTTATTTATATTTCTGGTAGGTGCTGCTACGTACCAGCTTTGATATATTATAAAATCATTTTCCCTCATTGCTTTTCCGATGAAAGATGTACATATTACTTTGTGATGTAGTCACAAGAGACGGACACTTATAGTGCAAGCAGAAAATTAATTTGCATTTCATGCAGCAAAGTCCTTTACAAGACACCAACACAGGTAAGCAAGGAGAGCAGTAGTTCTCAGGGCAGTAAGAAAAGGGGTACAGAATATGAATCAAGGAAGATTTTTGAAGGAACAAATGACAGCTAGGTCCATTAACTCCTATTTATGTCTTTGTGAAAATGTACCCCTTAATCTCTTAATCTCAGACACTGCTTATATAAGCAGATAAAAAAAGTTCATTTAAAACAAAAACTAAAATTATGAGAGAGATATCTTTTTTAAAGTTATGTAGTAGAAATCTAAGTAGAAGCAGTGGCCTGGATCCTCTGATTTGATTGCTATGCTTAGTGTGGGCCTGTGAGTAGGGGTTGAGGGGTCAAAGGTGGTTTTATACCCCTTTTGTGTTCTCTCAATTTCAGGGCCTGCCAGGGAACTAGTCCTACAGGATGCTCTATTATGCCTGGCTGTGCATGGTCCCACGTCAAGGAGCTCTTATGGCAGTCAGCGATGGGCCACACACAGTGGTTCTTCTGCCACACTTCTTTCCCCTAGCTATGCCTTCTATATGGATGACTGGAGGGACTAGCCACTACAGCGCTCTAGCCACCTGAAGATTCCACTGCACAGGAGAATCCTGGCAGTAAAGATGGCTTCCTAGCTGCTTGGAGTCAGGCAACAATCTGTATCAGTCTTCACTGCTGTGTTTATTCCCCATTAATTTCTCTCTGTCCTAAAGTGTTCTGACTTCCTAGAAGTGCCTGAATCTGGAATTAGCCAAGAGTCCTGCAGCCTCAAACTTTTTAAACTCTCACTATTCATTTTATTCAAGAGATTTCAGAAAAGAATTTTGACCTCTTTTTAAATATTTATGAATGTGCACTATAAAACAGCCATTCCTATCAAACAAATTTTAGTAATGCGTGCATGCACGTAAACCCCCGGATGCTACATTTCCAAAATGTTAGTTGGCACATATGTGTAAGAGCTATTTTTTCCAGTGTGAATCATTTAAAGAAGGAAACAGGAACAAACACCCATTTTAATACATTCATGTATGTGAAGCTTTTGAAGGAACTATTGAAAGTTAATTTTAAAAAATCAGATATACTACTGATCTTTCAGTAGTCTGACTGAGGGTATTGAAGGGCAGGGTTTAAGAAAAAATAAGGCAACAAACAAAAACAATGGAATTTTTTTCTTAAAACATTTTTTTTTAATAGAATGTTGCCTTCGCACCGTGGCTAACCTTCACATTCTTTATTATTATTATTATTTTGCTGCAGTTGCAGTGAACAATGCCTTCCAGTATATGTACAGGAACAACTACTTCAAAGGAGAGCCTAATAATAATTAAAAAAAATACACCCCCCCAAATTGAAATAATCAACCCAATTTTTATAGACTAACAAAATTTAGTCAGTGTAATTTATTTTAATTAACATATTATTAAGCTCTCACCCATCTGTTCTGCCCCAATTACGAATGCCAACAGAACATATTTCACAGTTACATCAGTAAAGAGATTATTAAAGTACTTTCACGTTTCTTCTACACTGAAGCTTCTGCAATGTTCTCATGCTGCCTACGCAAGGCAGAGAGCAAGCTGCTCACAACTGAAATTGAAGTTCTTGATATAATGCAGGTTTTCAATAATAAACAGCATTTCAGTGGAAGAGGATTCCATTTTATTATAATACATGCTTGTAAAGAAAAACAAACTGCAGATTTTAAAGCCCTTTGCTTTGACAATACTGTTTTAGTTACATTTCTATAACTTGGAAGGAAATTATTTTTATTTTGTTCATCTTAAACAGTATTTTAAAACAGGTTACTCTTTTTGGACAAAGCATGAATATTCCATTGGAATAATTTTACATCTCTTTAGGTAAAATATCGGATTTTTGTTCACTACTGATGTGTGTGGGGGAAAAGCTTCAATATTTATTTAAAATGTACAGTTTTAGGCCCTGATCCTTCAAACACTTGTATGTGTATTGGGGACTCATGGATATGGTCTACAAGATCTCTATCAAGCGCTCTTAAAACTACAATACCCACCTGCTGAAGTGAAGAAACAGATTGACAGAGCCAGAAGAGTACCCAGAAGTCACCTACTACAGGACAGGCCCAACAAAGAAAGTAACAGAACGCCACCAGCCATCACCTTCAGCCCCCAACTAAAACCTCTCCAGCGCATCATCAAAAGATCTACAACCTATCCTGAAGGATGATCCCTCACTCTCATAGATCTTGGGAGACAGACCAGTCCTTGCTTACAGACAGCCCCCCAACCTGAAGCAAATACTCACCAGCAACCATACAACAAAAACACTAACACAGGAACCTATCCTTGCAACAAAGCCCGGTGCCAACTCTGTCCACATATCTATTCAACTGACACCATCATAGGACCAAATCACATCAGCCACGCCATCAGAGGTTCGTTCACCTGCACATCTACCAATGTGATATATGCCATCATATGCCAGCAATGCCCCTCTGCCATGTACATTGGCCAAACCGGACAGTCTCTATGCAAAAGAATAAATGGACACAAATCTGAGATCAGGAATCATAACATTCAAAAACCAGTAGGAGAACACTTCAATCTCTCTGGTCACTCAGTAACAGACCTAAAAGTGGCAATTCTTCAACAAAAAAAACTTCGAAAAACAGACTACAACGAGAAATTGCAGAACTGGAATTAATTTGCAAACTGGATACCATTAAATTAGGCTTGAATAAAGACTGGGAGTGGCTGGGTCATTACACAAATGGATATCTATTGCCCCACGCTAAGTTTCCCCCTGCTGTTGCTCACACCTTCTTGTCAACTGTTTGAAATGGGCCATCCTGATTATCACTACAAAAGTTTGTTTTTTCTCCTGCTGATAATAGCTCACCTTAATTGATTGGTCTCTTAGAGTTGGTATGGCAACCCCCATCTTTTCATGTTCTCTGTGTGTATATATCTTCCTACTGTATGTTCCATTCTATGCATCTGATGAAGTGGGTTTTAGCCCACAAAAGCTTATGCCCTAATAAATGTGTTAGTCTCTAAGGTGCCACAAGTACTCCTCGTTCTTTTAACATGTGCTGAGTCAACATCCGAGACTACTGCAGTATAACATGAAATATATGGCAGAATGCGGGTAAAATAGAGCTGGAGACAAACAATTCTCCCCCAAGGAGTTCTGTCCCAAATTTAAATAATGCTTTTTTTTTTTTTTTTTAAACAAGCACATCATCAGCACAAAAGCATGTCCTCTGGAATGTTGGCCGAAGCATGAAGGGGCGTACGAAAGTTTAGTATATCTGGCACATAAATACCTTGCAATGCCGGCTACAAAAGTCCCATGTGAACCCCTGTTCTCACTTTCTGGTGACATTGTAAATAAGAAGTGGGCAGCATTATCTCCCGTAAATGTAGACAAACTTCTTTGTCTGAGCGATTGGCTGAACAAGAAGTAGGACTGAGTGGACTTGTAGGCTCTAAAGCAGGGGTGGGCAAACTTTTTGGCCTGAGGACCACATCGGGGTGCCAAAACTGTAGGGAGGGCCGGGTAGGGAAGGCTTTGCCTCCCCAAACAGCCTGGACCCCACCCCCTATCCATCCCCTTCCACTTCCCGCCCCCTGACTGCCCCCCTCAGAACCCCCGAACCATCTAACCTCCTTGTCCCCTGACCGCCCCCTCCTGGGACCCCTTGCCCCTAACTGGACCCCCGGGACCCCACCCCCTATCCAACGCCCCCGTTCCCCGTCCCCTGACTGCACCCGCCCCAGAACCTCCCCCCCATCCAACCGCCCCCTGCTCCCTGTCCCGACCGCCTCCCCTGCCCTTTATCCAACACTGCCCCCGCTCCCTTACCATGCCGCTCAGAGCAGCATGTCTGGCAGCCGCACCGCCCAGCCGGAGCCAGCCACGCCGCTGCACTGCCCGGCAGGAGCTCGCAGTCCTCCTGTCCAGAGCGCTGGCAGCACAGCGAGCTAAGGCTGCGGGTTAGTGGGGACAGCAGGGGAAGGGCCGGGAGCTAGCCTCCCTGGCCGGGAGCTCAAAGGCCGGGCAGAATGGTCCCACGGGCTGTAGTTTGCCCATCTCTGCTCTAAAGTTTTGCATTTTTTGTTTTGTTTTTGAGTGCAGTTATGTAACAAACAAAAAGCTACATTTGTAAGTTTCACTTTCATCATAAAGGGATTGTACTGCCGTACTTGCATGAGGTGAACTGAAAAATACTGCTTCTTTTGTTTATCATTTTTACAGTGCAAATATCAGTAATCAAAGAGAATTTAAAGTGAGCAGAGTACACTTTGTATTCTGTGTTGTAATAGAACTAAATATATTTGAAAATGTAGAAAAACCATCCAAAAATCTTTAATAAATTTCAATTGGTATTCTATTATTTAATTCAATTGGTATTCTATTATTTAATTAAATAATTAAAACTGTGATTAATCGTGATTAATTTTTTTAATCACAATTAATTTTTTTGGGTTAATCGCGTGAGTTAACAGCAATTAATCGACAGCCCTAATGTTTATATAGTCGAGATATATCATAATAAAAATACAGAACAAAAGAGTGCTAAAAATAAAGTGATCTGAGAATGTAAAAATGTTAATTTAAAAATATATTATAATTACAACATTATTTGTACTGTGGAATGACTAATCTCAGATTAAGTAGAAGGAGTTAGTTAAAGGCACACCATGTATTAATGATTAGCATAACCATTCAAAATGGATTTAATAACTTCAAGAGAATGCAGTTTTAAAACCACAACCACTGAAAGAATTCTGGAAACCATGAAGTTTAATAGATTTTTTTTGTAAGTAGCCTCCAAATATTTTCAGGAAATATTTATTCCTTTCCACCATTTCTTAACATAAAGACACATAGCAGGTTAGCATCAGAGAATATTCTGGACTGATTCAATTTCTGAAATACACGAATGTAATATTTGTCAATATTTTGACATGTAGAGGAAAAAACATTGGGCAATTTGATAAGTGTTTTTTAAAAAAACTAGTTTTCTTCTGCCAGTAGTGCAAAGAGTAGATTTTTAGAGGTACCGCATAGTGAATTGCTCTAGACACTAGAATAAAAACTGAAGCTGCTCAGATATGCCTAGTAGTACCTACTTCTAAATGCCTGATGACTGAAAAATCTTGTAGTGCCTCCCCGAAGTAAGACTGCATTGTGAATGGCATTTTGCCACGAATACCCACAATACAAATAGTAAATTATTTGCAACAAACCACTTATTTGACAATGGAGTATTTCACATACTAAAAAGGGATCAGCTTCATGTTGAAAAAGGCATGGACCAAAAACAAAACAATCCCTCAGCAGAAAACCAACTGATTGCATGATTCTAGGTTTTATATTTGCAGCCATTTAGTATGGTTCTATCCTCATGATCTACATTAACCTTGACAGACATTATGCAGATATATACCCATATGTCACATTGAAAATTAACCAGTCAATTCAGGCTAGGAAAAGCCTATTGCCTAGCAGCCTGGAATAGCCAGAACTATACCTGGACAAATGACATTTAATTACTTGCTGCTCTCTACTTAAGTTGCTAACCTGCACTTGGGAATCCTAGCATCTCCAACCTGAATCCATGAAGACAAGAATTGTCCCCTCCCCTCCCTTTTATGACCATGAAAGAGGCAGATCAATGGATAATGTGCCCTTATTTTGCCACTTTGCTTAGCCCTAATTAGCTAAAGATAGCCCATATCTGTGCAGGTGTAGTTCCCAACATGCAGTACTATACTGGGCAAAACTGACATTTAGTTAAGTTTACTAGGCAACTTAGACAAATAACCAATTTTCAGTTTCAGGTTGGGCATGCTGGTCAGTCACTGCACCTAGTATTTTTAAGTGAAAGTCAGATCAGCAGCTTTTCCTTAAAGGGAAGTCAGACAATGGCCCTGTCTACATTAGCCCAGTCCGACCACATTGATGTAGCTGCCCTAGTGCGAACCACTAGTGTAGAAATACTACACAGATATAAAGCACAGCTTACAGCAGCACATCTTAGGCATGGTCTAAACTTAAAAGAATTCTTCCGGCAACTAACTACTGCTGCTCAAGGAGGCAGGCTACCTACATTTGACAGAAAAACCCCTTCCTTAGATGTAGGAAGCATTTCTGCTACAGCAGCATAACTAGTGCACTGCAGCTACGCTGCTGTGGCACCCATGGCATAGACATGCCCTTACTTACGAGGAACGAGGGCTTGTCTACACATGGACATTCAGAAAAGTTAATCCAAAATATTTTTAAAGTGGATTTAGTTAAACGACATTAAATCCCTGTGTGGACATTCTCAGTCAGATTTAGGATCAACACTGGGATTTAATGTGGTTTACCTAATCACTTTAAATCAAATTAATGTTGTGAATTTAATTTTCCTGAGTGTCCCCATGCAGACAAACCTCAAGTCACACCAGTGTAAGCCTCCCTTATTATTGGTGCAAAATATCTACATCAGAGTTCACTCCAATTTAGCTAGACAGAACAACATAGTGCAGGTCTTCAATTACCAACTTACAGGTGTCAGAACATAGAATCATAGAAGGTTAGGGTTGGAAGAGACCTCACGAGGTCATCTAGTCCAACCCCCTGCTCAAAGCAGGACCAACCCCAACTAAATCATGCCAAACCCTTGACTCCTTTGTGCTGCTTCAACAACAGAAAGGACCAGAAAGTCAGTTTAACTGGCTTCCGGGGATTCTTCTCCCTGCATAGCATAGAATCCTTTGAAAGTCTCACCCGGTTTTATTGACGATACCACGTAGCAGAGGAACTCCCCAAAGACGCGCTGAGCAGATGAAAAAAGAAGGTTGAAGGGAAAGGGAGGAGAAAACAGAGGCAGCAAAGGAGAGTAAGGAGCAAAACAATTGAATAATGACAGACAACAGGGAGGGAGCTATAAAAAGACAAACCAAGCAGGTGGCGGGAGAGGAAAGGCAAATCCTCCAGTATATGAGGAGAAAAGAGGTAAAGTAAGAAAGAAAGACGACACACCCAGTGCAGAATGTGAGACATGAATTTCACCATCTAGGGATAAGCTGTCAATGCTGCTCAATGCTGTGCATGGGGAGCCAGGAAGATCGATCCATGTACACTTCCATGAAAATGTCAGTCCAACTTTTCGAAAAGTTTTAGTAGCAACATCCCCCTACTCCCTGCATTCTCTTACTAACGTTCATGCCAGCAAAACTCACCTGGCCAGCATTTCAGCCCCCACATGTAAAATATTCTAAATTGCAGTTATTATTGTATTTTTATATCTTTACAAAACCTGTTGGCTGCTCAATAAATTCAAGCAGTGACATACTGTAGATTTCCAAGGCTAAAAATAAATACATGTACCCAGTTCCTGACTAATCTCACTCTTGGATGTCAGTGCTGTGTTTTGTGGCTGGCAGGCCCAAATTGTTATTATTTTAAGAGCCACAAATGTACAGTAACTGTTACTGCTCTGATATGCAAAATTACTGCAAAAGACCTGCAGGCATAAATTAAAGCGACGTAAAACTGGACTGAAATGCCACCATGCACAAATGGCATTGACCCCAAGACAAGGTAGAATGTTCCATGCTCCTATCTCTGACTCAGAAGCTTTGGGGTCTAATACCAGCAGCTGAGTTCATGCTTTATGATGACACCACACTCCAACATTTAGGATGTACTGCATTGATTTGATGGCAATATTGTGTAGAAGGGGCATATTTTCTCATTTCTGGACCAGTGTTTCTTAACTGATATCTCTACAGATTAATTGGCAGCAAGGCACAGTGTGCAAACAGGAAGATTACACAAGTCTCATGAACAAACACGTCTACTGACATAAGAAAAATTAGGATTTCAGCACAGAGTATTTTTATCCCACACAATTTAAGACTGCAATATTACTAATTTGCATTATAAGCTCTTCTGGAATCTATGACCATTAAGCATAATAAAAAAGAGCTCTCCATCTACTGCTCATTCACTACATAAGCCTTGTTGTCACTCACAGTAGGTTACTTTGCGATATGCCCCAGCTTGATTTAAAAAAAAATTGTTTTCTATTAAGCTGGGAGAATTACAAAGCTCTCTTTCACATCCACATTCAAACCAGCTTGACAGGATCATTCCAGATGTGGCCATTGTTCCTGCTGTATAAGAGAGATTAGGGGTATGTCTACACTGCAATAAAACACCTGCAGCTATCCCCAGTCAACTGACTCAGACTTGCAGGGCTTGGGCTCTAATTGCAAAATCAAAATTTGCAATGTAGACTTTCAGAGTCAAGCTGGAGTCTGGGTTCTGGGACCCTCCCTCCCATGGGGTCCTGGAGCCTGGGCTGCAGCCCAAGTCTGAAAGTCTACACTGCAATTTTATAGCCCCATGAGCCCAAGTCAGCTGACACAGGACAGCCATGGGTCCTTTATTGCAGTGTAGACATAGCCAGTGGTTGCCACTCTATAACTGCATATTACTTGGGAAGAGTCAAGAAAGGGGGGAAATTGTGCTTAATTTTGTTTTGATAGCCAAATCCTGCAGTCCAAACGCAAGTAAAATTCCCATTTCATAGGAGTTCTGATTAAGGCAGATCTGCAGGATTTGACACCAAGACTGGACCAAAGATAGTCATGGGTTCCCCATTCCCCACTAGTCCTGAAGAAACAGTACACTGACGACTCAGTGAAAGAGAGACTGCTCTCCCCTTGATGCAAAGACACAAGTCCTATTGTTCACTACATCGAAGCATGTTTGCTTGTTAATCTTCGTAACAGGAAAAGTAGGAATGTATAATTTTTATTTTGCATTTGGAGAAACTGAGTCAGAGAAGCCTATACCTTCAGAAGCTGTGAATGATTTTGGATACCTGCTTTTTTGCTTCTCAACTTCAGCTTGATTTTCAGAGAAGTTGAGTACCTACATCTCCACTACTGCCTTCAATCAAAGTTGTGGTTATTCAGCCCCAAGGTATGTCAGATGGACACTCAAAAATTGAGGCATCTAGTATTAGTGGGTACCAACCCTACACTCACCCTTACAGACTACCCTAAAAATATATAGTCTATTTTAAAAGATTTTAAAACACAATAAAAAATGAATTAATGAGAAACACCTAGAGAGATCAAACATTTATTTACTGTCATTTTCAAAAATTCCCCCCCAAATCTGAAAGACTCCACCTTTTCCATCAAAAGTAAACCTAAATCACTGAGACCTGTAATGACATGTGATATGTTTAAGAACCTGAGCCCATCTAAGCTGATTAAACTACATAGGTCTTGAAGTAAGAACCAATAAAAAATATAAAATGGATTTCCACCCACACATACCTGTCAAGGGAACATCAGTGATTATGTACCATATTAATCACATATCAGCATTCTATAAGCCATCAAAACAACTATTAATACTGATCAGGCCCCAACTTTTCCTGGATGACTGAATCATTTGAGTTAAAAATAAACTCTTCCTAAATTGTGCAGGTGTCACGCCAGCCCAATCCTAAATGCTTCCTCCTGCCAAACATCTCTTCCTTTTTGGTCATGGTTGAGGCAGACAAGTCACTTACATACAGGTCTGTATTTCATCTAGAAACAGGTGAAATGGTAAAACTGTAAGCTCTGGATTTGATGAAAAGAAACTTATCCGCTACTGTAAGTTTCCCTTTTCAGTTTCTGTATCAGCAGCACACCTATGGTACTGTAGCTCAAAACGTATCACCTCTACCCTAGCACTAACAGTAATACATCGATGAGATCCAGTTGAAAAGACCTTCCCAAGAGGACTAGCAACTGCCCAATTTGACTATTCAGTGGGCCTGAATTTTCAGAGAAATGCCAGGTTGCACACTCCTGCAAGCAAGTAAGCAGTACTCCATGGTCAATAGTTTCCTAGTATCAAAGACTAAAGAAATCAGCATGACCCTCTTTATTCTTGTCTGCTGCCAGTAAGAGAATCTCCATCGAGATCCCAGAATTTCACTTCTGCTACACATTCTGATCTGAAAAGACAGAGGGTTCCAAAAAAGTCTGTGGATTCCATGTTTGCAGCATCACTTTCTTGGTAATGTTCTGTTAAAGAGATAATGGCAACTGGAACTAAAATTTCAAGCGGTCAATAAAATATATACTACATGAATGTTGAAAGATAGCAGAGCTAATTAATTATTAATAAAGGCCATCTGGCATTTTGCTCTCTACAAGAGAAGTGTTAACAGATAGAAATAATAATCATCAGAGTGCCCAGAGTCTCCCACTGGCCTTACATCAACCACAAAGGACAAGAGTCCCTCTCCCAAGTAGCTAGTTGAAGGATCAAGGGTACATTTTTCATCTCTCAGGGTGCTACTGTTTTCACAGACTCAATCAGACCACTTCTGATCTGATTGATCCTATCCCTAAAATAAGGCAACAGCTCCTCACAAGCAATAAACATACATCACTCCTATGGTGGCAAGGCAATGCAACTCTGCTATGGAGCCAACATGCAATAGTTACGGCGCCAAGGCAAGATTACCCACAACTCAGGAGAGTTCCATCAGTAAAGATTTTGCAGATGCTGTGGATTGTGGGGGAGAGGGGGGAAGAGGGTCCTTCAACTCAACCAGTACCATTTACAATATATAATGACTGTGACACTAAGGAACAAGAGATTGTCTCCTAAAGAGGCAAATAGTGGAAATGGCACTCATGTACACTGTCAAACTAAGGATGAAATTCTGGTCAATAAAAGAAACAAGTGTATTAAGTGGAAGGCTTACCAGATTTATTTTGGCTTCAAGGTTTGTGGAATGTGTGCACTATGATTTTTGTGGATCTGTGTTTGTAGATTTGACTGATGGCTCGTCTGCCAATCCATGCTTGTCAAACATTGCTAGTACTAAATCTATATCTATGCCCACATGTGATCTATAAAGATTTTTTTAATCTACCATGGTCATTCTTTACTACTGATTTCTCAAAGTGAAAAACAAATAAACAATCTTTGGTTGAAACTGAAGGTCCAAATAGTTGGGCACAATACATATGCACAAAAAGAAACATCATACAATTTTCTCCAAAAGTTTCCTATCTTTTTCGCAAATGTTACAATCACAGAAAAATAAATCAAATATAATTTACTTGAAGCAATATGCAAGGAATTTTTGTACAAGCAATTTCCATTGCATTGTTTCCTCTCAAACATGTTTGCATTTTAATATATGCTAGTAATGTTTACTGAATTGTGCTTGGATTTTTTTATTACATTAGATTCATCGGTGACAGTAATACTCTGGAGGATCAAAGAACTGCATATAACTTCATTTGTTTAGGAGCCAAAGTCCACACAGTAGCATCAGGAACAGGGTGTTCCTAAAAGCAAGCTTTTGGATCGCTGGTTGAGCTGAATGATATTAAAAGCTCAGGTAGCTATAGTAAGATATTAGAATAATTTATGCATTGCTCAGAAGTGTAGCTAAGTTAGGTATTAATTTAGTCTCATAAAATGAGATCTTGAACAGTTGGTGTGCTAAGATAGGATAAAAAAGTCTGAGGATTTGGTGTTAAAGCATCTATCTACTTTGGAGCAAGCCATGTTCTTTCTTGGGGACCTACCATTACAGATACTGAAACCATGTGGATCTGGAGGTCTACCCTTTCTGAACAACAGGTGACACATAGCCCATGTTTTAAGTGAGGAGGCTGCTGTCAGGACCGCAAAAAAGTGTAACCTGTTCCAGTCTTCAATGTGAGAGGAGGGAGGGGGAGGAATACGAATGAAAAACAGTGTGGAAGGGAAGAACCTTACTGTAGGCCAGGGGTCTCCACCTTTAGGAGACAAGGGCCACATTACATTTTTCAAGGGGCTTCGCGGGCCGGCCCGTTCTTTTGAGCTTACCCTCCGCCGAATTGCTGCCGAAGCTGCGGGACCAGCGGACCTCCTGCAGGCAAGCCGCAGAGGCTTCGGCGGAGGGGGAGGACCTCCTGCAGGCAAGCCATGGCGGCTTCAGCGGCGGGTATACTGGGACCGGCGGGGGCACCCCTGACTGCCGCCCTCTGCCACCTAAATGGCAGCAGCATTTAAGCTGCCGCCGAAATACTCGCTGCCACCGATGTGCCGAGGCGGCAGCAGCAATTGGTTCGGGGGCCGAACAAATTGAAGCCGCGGGCTGGATCCGGCCCGTTGGCCGTAGTTTGGAGACCCCTGCTCTAGGCAACTGTGAGCCTTAAATAGATTACAACTATCTCAACTGTACTCCTGAAGGACTGATGTTAACATGGGGAATATGCAACATGCCTCTCACAGCAAGCATTGTGGATTCTCTCATGACTTGTCTTTGTTAGAGAGTTCATTTCCATCCTTCTAATAAACTGTCAAAAGTAAAAGTAGGATATACTACACATATCAGTGGAGGCCTCCTCACACTAGCTACAATATACTACTCCTGTGGGAATTTTGCGCCACTGCACAATACAGAATTTTGCAGAAATTAATGTTGTGCGCGCAGAATTTTCTTTCCCCCTAATGAATTGGCCTGCAGTGCTTCTGGTCACCGCTAGGGGTCGCCGGACCTGGCAGAGCCCAGCTCGTACATAGAAGACCCTGTCAGGGCGAAGGGAAGGAAGCTAGAGGGTTCCTGGCAGCATCAGTTCCCCACAGGGCCTGAGGGAAGGAAACAGTGGTGCATAGGAAACTCCACACAAGCCCAGGACCCAGCAACAGGCTGTTTCTCCCTCTGGATCCCTGGGCTCTGGAGGGGGGATCCACAACTTGACTCTGGAGGGGAGAAGTGCGGTATCTGGGCTCTGGGCGGAGGGGCATAGTATCTGGACCGGTGGGGGGAGGGGCATGATTGGGCTCTGGGAGAGAGGGGGTTTAGGTGTATTGTCTGGGTGGGCACCGTGGCTGGACTCGGGGGGGGGGGAGAAGAAGGGGTTTGTGGCTGTCTGGCCCCCCAGCTGGGCTCGGGGGGCAGGGGGAAGAGAAAGGGGGCAGAGAAACACGAACTGGGTTGTCATGGTGGTTTCTTTAACACTCTAATCCTGTGGGAATTTTTGTGGGTGTCTGTATTGTTACAGACATACTTGCTGGCAGGTATTTTGAAATAAATTACCAAAATAATTGAAATTTGGTATGATTTCATGGCATGATTATGTAGCGTTATTTTGATAAATAAAATTTGCAGAATTTTAAAATATTGTGAGCAGAATTTATAATTTTTTGATGCAGAATGCCCCCAGGAGTAATACACTCAGGCTTCTAAAAATAAGTTAACCAATAAGGAGAATTCAGGGATGAAATTAGAATTAAGTGCTGGGGTTTGGATGAACTTCGTTTTCCAGCAGTAGAGAGAGATTTTAAAGCTTGACTCCAATTTTAAGTTAAATTCTCTTTTTAATAAGTTTTGTTTGAACAGTATTTTCTACATTAACAGCCAGCCAGCACACAACACTTTGGCATTCAGTTTCTGTAGAAAAACAACAGAAGACAAACAGTAGCTACTGAGATGGTTAAACAAGAAGAAGTTAAAGAAGAATACTAAGTAAGCGGTATCACCCCATAACTACTATCATTAAGAGCCAAAGTTCTTCCAAATTATGATGGGTCTCACATTGAAGGCACATGAGAAGTGGTATACGGCACAATCACGCAAAACACTACTGGGTGCATTGCTTAATACTGTAACTAGTTCCAATGAAGTCAACAGGACTACTCACAATATTAAGCACTACACCCAGTAGTAAACGTTGACAGGATTGGCCCATAGGTGCACAAATTTAGCAAGATACTTAAGCACACCCTACTGAAGTCAATGGTACTCAAACAGATGCTTATGCACTTAGCTAAGGATGGGACTACTCACATGCTTAAGGCTAAGCATATTAAGTGGTTTGCTGTGTGTTAGTTGTTAGGCAGAACAGGATTAAGCACTGAGGTGAACTGGCTGCAGTTAGTACCCTCTGATCTATATGACTTGACCTGCAAGGCAAGAGTCCCAAGATAATTTGGCTGTGATGAAAATTCTTACCAAGGCCAATGAGCTGTACAGCAATTTTGTTGCTATACTTGACTTCAGTTCTGTATTCAAAGTAGCAATATTTTAGCTCAACATTCAAATGGATAGAAGAATAACGATTCTATAAACTAAATGAAATAGGACTGGTAAGTCCAGTATGTCTATATACAAAAAGATGTTCAACTGCTTCAGCTTGTATTAAGAATACTACCAATTTTGGAAAATAAAGTTTTACCTGTCTGAAAATTCTTTACCATCTATAATTACATCATCTAAGGTTATCATAAATGAAAGAAGACAGCAAAAAGACATTTTCCATCATGTTTCAGTTTGTTTAATTTGTACATTTGCCAGCACTTTGTACAGTCCATTTCTTTCTCACAGATGGGACTTTATTAAACAAGCCAGATAACAGAAGGGGTTTTGTCCATTTTTTTTTTTTTTTAGATTCAGGACATTCTAAAGAGTGCCTTGTCCAAAACTAGAATTCTTTTAAGTTAACATTCTAATTCACTGTTTTCCTTTAAGATGTCCAACTTTTCATAATAAATGCACCAGAATTATTTGCCCACTTATTGAAAAGGCTGTGAAGAGACATGGAATGAATATGGTACAGCTCTGATGGACAATACCCTGGATACTGATGCTTTCTATTGAAGTGATTTGACAGACCCCTACGGTCAGATTTAATTGAGCTTGCTTTGATAATCTGGTTCCACAGAATACTAAAACACATTCTTTTCACTTATCAAGATGCATTTGTTATACAATAGGATTCCAAACTATGTGATTCATACTATACTATATTGTATAACCACATTACATTATTTTATTGCAACCTGCTTGAAGAAATTAACTCATCTTTAATTATACTGACATCACAGGTCCTTTACACAGCGGGACTGAGGGGTACTAACAAACCTAGCTGCAGTGAGAAACAATCCTGGGGCTCAGTGTCAAAGGGGGCACAGTTAGCTGATTTTCCACTGCACCATCCTGCAGTAATTTCTGTAGTCTAAGTCACAGAACTATGTGTGCACTCTGAATGAATAAACAGCACTCCTAGGCAAGCATATGCTGAAGTGCTGGCAAGTTCCCTGGCAAAACTGACCTGATGGATAACTTTACGGATTCCAGCCAAACCAACATCAAGAAAGTGTGGTTGTTGAGGTCAAGGAGGAGGTCCCTTAACTTTTTGGGCACAAAATTAAAAAGGTTGATAGAATCATAGGACTGGAAGGAACCTCGCAAGGTCATCTAGTCCAGTCATAGAATATCAGGGTTGGAAGAGACCTTAGGAAGTCATCTAGTCTAACCCCCTGCTCAAAGCAGGACCAATCCCCAATTTTTGCCCCAGATCCCTAAATGGCCCCCTCAAGGATTGAACTCACACCCCTGGGTTTAGCAGGCCAATGCTCAAACCACTGAGCTATCCCTCCTTCCAGTCCCCTGCACTCATGGCAGGACTAAGTATTGTCTAGACCATTCTTGACAGGTGTTTATCTAACCTACTCTTAAAAATCTCCAATGATGCTGTAGTGTGCTGTCTCTCCAAAGAAAGCTGCTCATCTTATAGATTCTTCGGCCAGAAGAGACCAATACGATCATCTAGTGTCTGACTTCCTGTACAGCACAGGCCTTAAAACATCCCCAAAATAAACATTCTTGGGGCTCTTCTCTGAACCTTTTCTGATTTATCAACATCCTTCTTGAACTGTGGACACCAGAACTGGACACCCTATTCCAGCAACTTTTACACCAGTGCCAAATACAGAGGTAAAATAACCGCTCTACTCCTACTCAAGATACCCGTTTATGCAACCCAGGATCACATTAGTTCTTTTGTCCACAGCATCACAATGAGCTCATGTTCAGCTGATTATCCACCTTGACCCCCAAATCTTTGTCAAAGTCACTGCTTCCCAGGATACAATTCCCCATCCTGTAAGTATGGCCTACATTCTTTGTTCCTAGATGGATACATTTAGGCATATTAAAACGCATATTGTTTGCTTGTGCCCAGTTTACAAAGCAATCCAAATCGCTCTGAATCAGTGACACAGGGGTGAAGTAGGAGGGAAGAAAGAACCTAAACAATGGACTAAAGGTATGGTTACATAGAGAGAAAAGAAAGCAACTATGTCAAAAACAGGACCAGAGGGGTATAACTCTACAAAGAAACTCAGAAACACACAGCCTAGAGTGTATTGTGCAAAATAGCAGTGTTAAGAAATGTTTGATCATACACCACTCTCTCAATAATGGTTCTAGAGCCAGACAATATGTAGATAAATAGCTAGACTCTACTGTGAATACTGATTTTTACAGCTCTTCCTTCTATTTTTAGGACTGACCAATGAGTTACACAATGGAAGAGATTTGGCGGGGAGGGGCTGGGGAAGGGAAAATCTACCAACTGCTCTGTTAAAGCTAGAGGAGTCAGAACTAAAACCTTGGTCTAAACTCCTTTGAATTCCAGAAGGCTCTGAGTTTGGAGACATTTCTGGGATAGACCAATTTTTTCCCCGTCCCTCCAATTTTCTTCCAGGTCAGGAAAAAACTCATTTCTAGTTCCAATTTAGATTCAGCTTAAATCTCACAAAAACCAGCAGCAACAACATTTCTCATGAGATTTTGGTCATTCTAAGGGCTGGTCTACACTAACCCCCCGTGTCGAACTAAGATACGCAACTTCAGTTACGTTAATAACGTAGCTGAAGTCGAAGTATCTTAGTTCGATCTTCAAAGCACTTACTGCGGGTCCACACGCGGCGGTCAGGCTCCCCCATCGACAGCGCTTACTCCTCGCGGCGAGCAGGAGTACCGTTGTCGACGTCGCGCACTTCCGGGATCGATTTATTGCGTCTAGACAAGACGCAATAAATCGATCTCAGAAGATCGATTACTCGCCGCCGAAGCAGCGGGTAAGTATAGACGTACCCTAAGGCAGCATATGAATTTTATTCAAAAGAATTACCAGTTGAGAATTAACAACATTTCTCAAAGTAGCTCTGTATGGTGGCACACAAGTTCCGCTGGTCATGCAATGCCAAGTGCCTTCAGCACCCTCATCTCTCATTATCCTGAGGTGAAGATGCTCAGCACCTTGCCAAATAAATTCGCTTTCATGCATAACAACATGCCTTAAATTTTGTAAACAGAAGCGTAAGATAAGCCTGATGAAGTGCTGTGTGCAGGCACCCCTTTTTTCCCCAGTTATTGAACATTACGAGACGCTTCGTCTTCACTGTGGGTGACCAGATGTCCCGACTTTATAGGGACAGTCCCAATATTTGGGGCTTTGTCTTATATAGGTGCCTATTACCCCCGTCCCGATTTTTGACACTTGCTATCTGGTCACCCTATCTTCATTCCAAAACTGGATTTCAGCTGTACACCAAAAATGTTTTCCGTGTGGAATACACAACCTTTTGGCACTCACTTCCTCTTACTCTAGAAATTTTGCGTGAATCATTAAGATATGTTACTTCATCCTCTGTGTAATAACTGGCATGTATGTGAAAGGACCTGTATTAAATCTTCATTAAACTACAGCAATAAAGAGGATGACAATTAGTTTAATAGCACCAACTTGTATGAGTTTTACCAGACAAAGGGGAAAATATTTTATGGCAACTTAAATCCAAAGCAATTTCTTCTTAAGGAAAGAGCTCAAGATTTGTAATTACCATCTTAAAACTTTGTGCTATTCAGTCCCTGTATGTAAAATCTCTTGTTCAGTTACTTGTATTCAGGACATGATCAGCTTTCTTCCTGCTTGTGCACGCAATTCAACATCAATTTATTCCTTTGATTTCTGAAAGAAGGGTTTGGAGAAACTCAGGATAACAGAGTTGCTTAATTTGTATGCTAATATATGATGATCTCATTTAAAGTACTGTGCTTGGAGATCCCAGGTGCTAAATAAAACAAAGCATCAAAACTTTAATTGTGCAAAATTAGCACGTATTCTTCATTTTCTTCAAAACAACAAAAACACATCAGTTAAATGCAAACGTATTAGATATGTGAAAAGAAGGGCATTGGTTTCCCATTTTGTAACTGCGCTGGAATGATTAATTAGCTAATGTCTGTATACTGTTATGAAGAACCTCTATTACTACTTTATCATCATCACTTATCAAGGGTCAGACGCTTCCATCCATAATGCAGCAAAGGGGGAAGAAGCCTATAGTAAGTAAATGCTCAATGGCACAGTATATTTACATCAAACATTTGCAACTTATCAAAAATAGATGCACTTACCCAGAAGCACCATGGGAAGAGTGAACCCCCACCAAGTTATGATCTCTGCTCTCCCCCTCACCCCTCAAACTGACAGCAATAATTAAAGGAGAGAATTAATCACTACTACTGTTGTAAAAGGCAACAGGAGTTACTGCATGCAAACCTCTTTGAGGAGTCATGTTCATACAGCTGATGGTGGAAAGCTGTTGGCAAGACAGATACTGAGCGGGGGGAAGGGTTGGTATGTGCTGCTGAGCAGAAGCACATTCGGCCTATAATACATGGAATTCCCTATCACTTTATGTCTTCAACAGAGTAGCCTTTCTGTGATTTTTCAGACCATACCCATAATTTTTTGGCAGCAACTGGCCTGGCCCAATGACAGCACAGAATGGGGCAACTCAGCTTCTGAGATTCTGCTAGTATACACTTTTACCACATAAGCACTTGTTTTACATGTGGTTATCCCTGGCAAAGCAGCATATGGTCCTAAAGTGTAGTGTGTGGTTTGGAAAACAGAGAGAGACAAGGTGGGGGAGGTACTATCTTGTATTGGACCAACTTCAGTTGGTGAGAAAGACAAGCTATTGAGCCACTAGAGCTCTTCCTCAGGAAAACAATCATTTTGATCTAAAGAAATGCAAAGTGACATGATTGTAATTCATTTTAACTGTCAACTTATATTTATAAATATAAGCTAATTCAGATAAATAATCTGCTTCATTCCTTTGCTCTTAAAGGAATAAAGCCAGACTCTTATCTCAGTTACACCAAAGTAAGTCCAGAGTAACTAGTGAAATTAATAGTTACTTTAGATTTACACTAATGTGAAATCAGAAACTGGCTCACAGTAATCAAAAAGGTGCATGATTTCATTAAGGTCTCAATATAGTTGTTTCCTTTATCCCTTTATATTTCTATAAGGGGCATTTTAAACACAGTTATGGTAATATATACTGTATGTAATAAGCTAAGAAAGGGATGCAGTGAATAGGAAAGTCGAGTTTTCAATTTAGTGATACGCAATAATAATGAACAGGAGAAACAAAAAGCAATTTAAAATATTCTGATACTTATTTTGTCCATTAGGTTGCATGCTGGCAATGTGGTAAGTTATATTTTATCCACAGTTAAGATACCCACTATACCATTTGACTTGATACTCATTCCAAATTGTAAATTAGCGTAACTTTAACAGTAGTGAAACACTGATCAAATGATTACGTTAAATTCAGATTATGACACTTGGCTATTTAAAATTACAACACAGGTGGGCACGCTAATCAGAACGCTCAGCTCCCTTCCAGCTCCCTCACTCCCTGATAAACAAGCTATTTTGATAATGTCCTGTGAGTTATCAGACCATCATGACTTCATCATAGCACCTTAGACCTTTACTTTCTCCCAACCACAAAAATTATGTTTTTTCGTTTTTTTTCCTTACAAAATACATGAAGGTTCTTAAAGACACTGGTGACATAAGGGCAGCAATATGCGCCTAAGATATTGCAATAATCCAATTTTCCCCACTTGCATGTGGTCTCAGCTTTCTGGGAATAGACAGAAATTCAAAGCAGCCCAATTCTACTGTTAATCTATAAAAGTTGAGGTTTTTTTAAACTCTTAGGGCTAGTCTACACTTACCGGCTGGATCGGAGGCGTCAGATCGATCTTCTGGGTTCGATTTATCGCGTCTTGTCTAGACGCAATAAATCGAACCAGGAAGTGCTCCCCCGTCGACGCTGGTAATCCAGCTCGCCGTGAGGAGTAAGCGCTGTCGACGGGGGAGCCTGCGCGCCGCGTGTGGACCACAGGTAAGTTTGAACTAAGAGACTTCGACTTCGAAGTTGGGGGGGAGGGATAGCTCAGTGGTTTGAGCATTGGCCTGCTAAACCCAGGGTTGTGAGTTCAATCCTTGAGGGGGCCATTTAGGGATCTGGGGCAAAAATTGGGGATTGGTCCTGCATTGAGCAGGGGGTTGGACTAGATGACCTTCTAAGGTCCCTTCCAACCCTGATATTCTATGATTCTCTGATGGGGGGGGTTAGTGTAGACCAGCCCTTAGGGATTCACATTACACTTACTTTGGTGTAGAGCGTGGCCTTTAGCTAAAGTTTACAGCAAGAGCTGCCCCAATGCTGGCCCTCAAAAAACCATCACTCCCCCAAGCTCCTCAGTGCACAGGGCCCTTGAGACAAAGCAGCCTTCTCCCTGGTGCACCCACGAGACTGGTAGAGAGAAAGGCTGGCCTACCTCTTTCCCGCCTCTTTTGGGGAAATTTGTGTCACCCTCTCTTCCCTGCCACACCAGCTGCATGGTAGGCTTAATATTCAGGGTACAGCTCCCCAGTGGCCTCTGAAATACAAACAGTAATGTACTAAAAATGGCCCTTCATATGAATACATAGTTGAACTGAAAATGTAATTTTAAAAAATTGACAAAGACTGCTTAGCACTTCTCGCACCCAGCTACTGCACAGATGATGCTGTAGAACTGAAATTGGATATAATAATTGGGGGTGAAGGAGGGTTGAGAAATGATAGATAATAGCTGTCAAGTGAGCTAAAAAAATAAAAACTAAACAAGAAACACCCACACACATATATTACCAAAGAGTAAGTAAACATATCCAGACTCTGCATGTTGTGTGTGAGAAATTAAATTGTAAAAATTCAAATGCATGTAATTCTCTCCTATCAGTTTTAAGTAGATCTGAATGCATAATCAGTTGTTTTATAGCTTGTTAGGATTACCATGAGATGTCTCTTGAAATCCCTTCCAAAAAATATTCCAATTTGCCTCTAATCCAAATTACTTTAGGTCACTGCAGATTTTAAGCAGCTAACCACAGATATTTCAGTTTCATCATTTCAACTTGGAACCATAATGACAGGAGCTCTATTCTTGTTTTTTTCTCGCCTCTCTATTCTCTTCCAACCACAGCCTAAAACCATCACTAACCTCTGGAGAAGGAACTCCATTCCCAGTCTGGGAACCAAACATTTTACAGATCAGTACAGGAAGGTTAAAGCATGAGTAGCCTATAAAAATAAAATGTTCTTACTTCATTAATGAAGGGCCTAATCCTAAAAATCCTTCCTTATTCTCATTAGTAGTCACACTTTATCCATATGAACAATCCATTTGAAGGCAACAGAACTGCTCAAAGGAATATGGATTAGCCACTGAGCCAGTATCAGGCCCAAAGATTTTTAATCCTAAAATGTTTGTTCACATCTTGAGAAAGAGTTCCCCTCCATCCAGACACACAGGTCTGACAGGTTTTTGCAAGAAAATAGAACAGCTACTGCTTTGCCCACAGAATGACAATATCAATAGCTATAGACCTGCAAATAAAACGCTGGCAACGATTCACTAAATTATACCCCCTTGTAAAACCTGTGCAGTGCTGAAATACGCTTGGTTGTCTTATCACCATTGTGCAGCTCTACAAATCTGCATCAGATTTGATTGTATTGCATGACAAATGAGAAAGCTATCTCAGGCTGCCCAGCAGCCTGAGAGAATATAGCAATGTGCATACAGCATAACCTGTACCGATATCCTTCCAAAACTGTAATTTCCTAGAAGTTATCGGGTTTGTTCAGGACAAACACGGTAAAATATAAAAAAAGTTATTTTTCTTCTTTCATTCAAATTTAGCCAAGCTTGGGTCTTTTCTCGAAATTCAGTGTCCTTGAAATCCTGCCATCATCCAGGGCAATGGGTTAAATGACCCAATAAAGATACTATCCAGCACTAATAATTTTACAATTCTGAGGAATGCTTAACACAAGCCAGAAACTAAGACAGTAAGCATAAGGCAACCATTCAAAAGCATCAGGAATTAAATAAACTGAAAGTCTACCCACAGAAACAGAGAATCAGCGTTAGCTATGACTGAAGATATTTGCAACACATCAACCCAGGAAAGGCAATTTCAGGTATTAGAACAAAATAATGAGTGTTTTAGCAAAACAGTAAGGGTATGACAAAGGATATGCAAAAATCTTAATGGTCCCATGTGAATACATGGGGGGAAATGTAAACAAAACTAAACTTTGTAAGTAATATTTTTAAAAGCAGAAAGGTAATCCAAAGTGTCAATCTATGGAACTAGTGATCTGTAAAATAAACAGAGTCAAAAGAGAAGAAACACAAACACCACCAAGTGGTGTAGGCACCTAAATAACTCCTACACTAACAGAGAATATGGGCACACACATCAAAGCAAGAAAGTAATAATATTTTCAGTACTTTATTCAAGAGTCGAAGGCTAGGTCAGACTAGATTATCATAATGGTCCCTTCTTGCCTTAGAATCTATGACTCTATGAAAGGCAGTTCAGTAAAAAAGGAAGTCTTCCCTTAAACCAAATCCTCTTTGAAAGGTCCTCTTTACACAAACCACTCAGAAGAACAGAAGGCAACAGATTTTAAAAAGCCTGTAGCTCTCATCCACTTTCCACATGAAAGATATTTAAGACGTTTCTATTCAGAGGCAATAAAAACAAGTCTCATGTTCTTAGGATAAAAGCGAGAAGGGGGGGAACTAACATGGCAGGTTGCCGTAAACCTGCTTTTATTTTGCATGACTTGTTCCCTTTAGAAGTGTGGAGATGACTCAGTATTAACAATACTGGGCACAATTCAGATTTCACTCTTACACTGGTGAAGCCCAATTGACTTCAGTGATTATGAATCCCAATTTACACAGGTAAGAGAGAGAAGAATCAGCATTATCAAGAAATCTGCACTTCAAATCAGTACTCGGGGCAAAATCTTGTCCTTTCTGAGGGTATGCTGATGGCTGCCAGGGAGTCTCTGCCCTTCCCAATACACCCATGCAGCATCTAGGGTGGATATCCTGCAAACAAATGATGCAGGCAAGGGACTACTAATGTGTTTGATTGCATATCTCCACTGGATGAGGGGTCAGGTTAGCCTAGATGCATAAAAGTAGTTAGATATTTTGATACTAAGCGTCACACACCTAGAAAAATCACTTTTCCCTCCACGCCGGGTCTCAGAACCTAGACTCCAGGCCAAGCGTCTAAACTGCTGTTTTTAGCCCCATAGTGTGAACCCTGCGAACCCGAATCAGTTGATCCAGTCTCAGACTCACTGCTGCATTGTTGATTTTTGCTGTGTAGTTGTACTCTTTGACCGTGATTCACAAAAGTTCAGCATGATAGACCGGGAGCTGCCTAAGCTAGCCAGCAGGAAAGGCTGATGTTGTGTGCTAAGCCGTGCCCCTTGCTCAGAAACAGGCTTCTAAATCCAAGCTGCAGGGAGGTGCCTCTATCTGCTAGTGATTCACAGCTAGGAACTCTTTGGAGTCAGGCCCAACATCGTTTTGGCAAGAGGCTAGGAGAGGGACAGAAGGAGGACCACACTACCCTCATAACTTTTAGAGCATGGTTAAAGTATTCACCATGGGGAGACCCATATGTCAAGTCCATGCCACCAGAGAAGGATTTGAACTAGCATCTACCACCTCGTAGGTGAGTACCCTAACCACGGGGATATGGGATATTCTGATGTGGGGGTCCCTCAATCTCTCCTGGATTACATACTTGAAGAGTCATTTGGACAGGAGATGGGGGGGAGAGAAAGAGAGCATGTGCAAACATGAGAATGACTCTGTGGTCCAGTGATTAGGATACGAGACCCCCGGGATCCAGGGTCCCTGTTCCAATGATTTTTTTAATTATTTATCCGGAGTGCATCAGCTTCAACAGGAGAGATTGAGGAAGAGCCCAAATTCAGCAAAGCCCAATGGTTGGAGCACTTATCTGAGAGGTGGCAGATCCCAGTTCAAATCCCTTCTCACACTCAGGCAGAGCAGGCACCTGAGCCAAGATTTCTGACAACCCAGATGAGTACCCTAACCACTAGGCTAAGAGTTATGAGGGAGGTACTCCTCCTCCTCCCCTTCCCCCCCAGGGCTGTTTTGTATGAATTTGCTTGAAGGGCCCGCTGTGGCAGGTGTACTCTGTGGGTGTCTACAAGATCAGACCCACATGTGACGGAGGTGACCGAATGCCTATTTGCCCTGGTTTGTGTATCACTATTCTCTCTGGAGCTTGAGTAGGAGATAGGTGTCCAGATACCTGGAAGGAGAGAGCACTGCACATGCCCAGAGACAGGAACACAAGTACCGAGAGAACTTTTACTGCAAAAACTCAGGAGCTGAGTGAATTTAGGCACATACAGGGTTCAGTAGAATTTTGTGCCGTGCAGTAGTTCTGAAACTGGCACATAGGCACCTCACTCCTTTTGTGCATCCAGGCCTTTGAGACTAGTTTTGAATAAGGAAGCTGGTGATGGAATGATGGAACACAGGACTCGGTGAGAAGCGGTCAGATTTTTCCCATAGCAGTCTCTATTACAGCAGCCATGTCCGACAGGTAGGTATGTTTTATTAATTAGTTTCCCCCACGTCACCACACACCTCCCCACCAAGCTCAAAGCCAGCCTCACCCAGCCATGTCCTTAACACAACTGTTTTGTAACAACGGTAGCACTTATTTTACAAAGGGACTCCTCTTCTATCCTGTGACAGAGAAGTAGGACATGTTTTGAGTCAGGCTGCATCTGGTCCTGTGTTAGTGTGTAGGAGTACGTTGGAGAGAACAAGGAGTCTGACAGCTAAGAGGCACACTCTCAGCCCTTTTCTTCAGGGAATACAAGGCTGGCTTGAGGGTGGGTCTGAAAGTGGCATCAGATGAGTAAGTGGGTCAGGGAAGAATCATGTTCCTTGCCTCATGCTGCACAACGTCAAAGCTTGTAGCAACAGCTGCTCTGACCTGTGATCCAAGAGAACCACCTGTCTGCCTCAAGAATTACACCACTGTCCCTGAGAATTAAATTTGAGCTAATAGGATAGCATCAGGCACAAAAAAGGGCAAACAGGCAGTGTGGGTAGAAACTGGGTGTAGCCAACAGCAGGCTTCCTTATGCAGTTTTGGCAAGTCTTGTGATATTATCAAAAAGTCTCACACTAGCTGATGGGTTGGTTTTTAAATCCACAGCTCCTGGAGTGACATGATTACATGAGAATCTCACCTTTCATTAAAAAGGGAAATTGCTAGCTCTCATGGTGCAGAGAAGAGCTTTAAAACAGAGGAACTCTAACGGGTCATAAACCAGAAAACAAATGGAGGGAACCCAAAATTATTTTTAAAAATCTCCTGGTTTTTTAATGTTTTAGATCGGCAACACTTAAGCCCGTCCTTTGGTGCACAGCAGCTATTTTGCTGGAAAGTATTTAATTCCAGTCTCATTACAGCAGTGCCTGGAGAGAGATACCTGAAGCAGCTGGTGGTGAGCAGCATGAGGAGCAGAGTAGCCATTTGCTCAGGTGCACCTCTTTGCCTTGCACATGTACATGCATGCGCACACACACCCCTCCCATATTCTTGACTAGTGCGTGGTCCGGCCTTAGGAAACCACACGCTTGTGTTTATTTCTATTTCACCTGATAATTGCATACCAGGATGGTTATTAAAATTTCTGAGCATTTCCCCCAGTATCATCCTGAAGGTTTTTCCCAAGAGGCAGGAGCTAATTATTTGTAGAGATACTTATTTGATACTGTTTCTACATTAACTGAATGAAACACTGTTCTCTAGGTTTAGTATTTACTCATTGGCTGTGGTTACTGTACACTCTTTCCTGTCCTTTACTTAGAAAAACAAAGGAAAGTTTGGCTTGGGTTGTTTTAAATCAGTAGGAATTGGAAATATTCTAAGATATGACAGATTGCAGCAAAACCAACCCAGGAGAGTTTTTATTTCCCTTTGCCAAACTTTGAAAGGTACATAAATATCTGTGCCACCCATAAAAGTTTAATTAGCTAAATTAAAGTATTGCTACTGTTTAGTGGTGTTAATTTAGTGGTGTTAATTCTTTTGCCCATAAATGAATGAATTTTACCAGCACCAAAACACCTTCCAGGTGAAACAGCAAAATATGGTCGGCAGTACATTAATGCCTCCACTTCATTACATCTATGAACATAATGCAAGCTTGATTATAATCAAATCAGTAATCTAGCCTCTTGCTTCTCACTGCAAAATGAGATAAATTAACTACTAGCTACAACCATGGATGGAATATTAATGTATACAATGCCCTGAGGATACCCCTCTATGTAGAAGCGGCAAAGAGTCCTGTGGCACCTTATAGACTAACAGACGTATTGGAGCATAAGCTTTCATGGGTGAATACCCACTTCGTCGGATGCATGTAGTACAAGATGCCCTATGAAAAAGTTCTAGTTCCAAGCTTTGAGATTATGAAGCAAAACTGAGCAATTCCAGACAGGGTGAATTCAGTGAGACACCCTACACTAAAATTGAACATATTTCCAGATAGCACATTTGGTAGACACCACTGAGATGTATGTAATCTTTACCCCAGGTTGCTCTACACCCAAACACAAACAAACAGATTAGTGACTGGATCTGTGTAATCTGCTGGCCCTGCTTCCAGACCTCCCTGCCTCCTTTCATACTGGGAACTTGTGGAGATGGTGCAAAAGGACAGCTACTGGACATTCCAGGAGTGAAGATCACCTGCATACCTGCTCTCCTCTTCCCGGAACCCCCATGCAGTGGCACTATTCTGGTTCCTCTGTGTTCACGGCCTTCCAGGATCATGCAAGATAGAGAGCATGGCAATGGGACATAGGGGGCAGTACCATAAAATATTTATATTATTGCGGCATTACAAATATAAAATGTCTACATGCTTTGAAACTGCAATATGTTGCAAGTTATAACATACTCTACAGTCCTGGTTTAATAGCAAGGAAGTGACATTAAGCTTGAAAAGGGAAACTGCAGCTTTCATCAGCTCTTCACAGCCTGAAGAAAACTGAGCACAGCATGTGCCCTGACTAAAACCATAGGGCACTGTGGTTTTATAAGAATCAGGATTATGAGACATTCCTGGGTTGCTTTTTGGCAGTCCACAGCATCCGAGCACAGAATGAGCAACCGAAGACATTTGGTCATTTGATTACAAACTAACTGAATTCTAAGCCTCGCAGCAATCTAGAGTAGCTCATGCAGCACTTGAAACAGAGCATACTACAGTACTTGCCAAATAGAATAGGACAAAAAACACATGGGGAAAAAAAATATAATTTTCAAATTTCTAAGAAGATATAATTATTAACAAGCTCTCTGTCTTAGGGTATGTCTAGACTACGAGAGTAGTTCGATTGTACCTAAACCAAATTTGTGGAATCTATATTACAAAGTCGAACGTGTGTATCCACACTAAGGACAGTAATTCGACTTTGTGAGTCCACAGTAACGGGGCAAGCATCAACATTGCAAGCGGTGCACTGTGGGTAGCTATCCCACAGTTCCTGCAGTCCCCGCTGCCCACTGGAATTCTGGGTCGAGCCCCCAATGCCTGCTGGGGCAAAAAATGTGTCGAGGGTTGTTTTGGGTAATTGTCGTCATTCAACCCTCACTCCCGCCCGCCCTCCCTCCGTGAAAGCGCCGGCGGGCAATCAGTGCGTGCCCTTTTCTGGTGATTGACAGCGCAGACACCACAGCACCGCGAGCATGGAGCCCGCTGCGATCATCGCTGCAGTTATGGCCGTTGTCAACACCTCTCGCCTTATCATCCACCTTTTTCAGAGGCAGATGCTGAGAAATCGGGCGAGGAGGCTACAGCAGCGCCGTGAGGACATTAAATCTGAGAGGGGCACACACCTCTCACAAAGCACGGGACCCCGCACCATGGACATCATGGTGGCAATGGGTCATGTTGATGCTGTGGAACGGCGATTCTGGGGCCGGGAAACAAGCACGGACTGGTGGGACCGCATACTGCTGCAGGTCTGGGATGAATCACAGTGGCTGTGAAACTTTCGGATGCGTCAGAGCACTTACCTGGAACTTTGTGAGTTGCTGTCCCCTGCCCTAAAGCGCCAGGACACCCGGATGCGAGCAGCCCTGACTGTTCAGAAGCGAGTGGCCATAGCCCTCTGGAAGCTTGCAACGCCAGACAGCTACCGGTCAGTAGCGAATCAATTTGGAGTGGGCAAATCTACCGTGGGGGTTGCTGTGATGCAAGCAGCCAACGCAATCGTTGAGCTACTGCTCTCAAAGGTAGTGACCCTAGGAAACGTGCAGGTGATCATAGATGGCTTCACTGCGATAGGATTCCCAAACTGCGGTGGGGCTATTGATGGTACTCACATCCCTATCCTGGGACCGGACCACCAGGGCAGCCAGTACATTAACCGAAAGGGCTTCTTTTCAATGGTGCTGCAAGCACTGGTGGACCATAAGGGACGTTTTACCAACATTAACGTCGGATGGCCGGGCAAGGTTCATGACACTCGCGTTTTCAGGAACTCTGGTATGTTTAGACGGCTGCAGGAAGGTATTTACTTCCCGGACCACAAAATAAGTGTTGAGGATGTGGAGATGCCTATAGTGATCCTCGGGGACCCAGCCTACCCGCTAATGCCCTGGCTCATGAAGCCGTATACAGGCGCCCTGGACAGTGAAAAGGAGCTCTTCAACTACTGGCTGAGTAAGTGCAGAATGGTGGTGGAGTGTGCTTTTGGACATCTGAAGGGGAGATGGAGAAGCTTACTGACTCGCTCTGATCTTAGCGAAACCAATATCCCCATTGTTATTGCAGCTTGCTGTGTGCTCCACAATCTCTGTGAGAGCAAGGGGGAGACGTTTATGGCGGGGTGGGAGGTTGAGGCAAATCGCCTGGCTGCTGATTACACCCAGCCAGACACACGGGCAATTAGAAGAGCCCAGCGGGACGCGCTGCACATCCGTGAAGCTTTGAAAGCTAGCTTCCAGAGTGAGCAGGGTAACCTGTGACTATTACGTTTGTTTAAACAGAAGCGGAACCTTCCCCCATTTCTTTACCCGGTTAATGTTGACTATCCTCTACAGTTACAAACCCCCTACCCCCACTTCCAACACACCTTTAAAAATAAAATAAATGAAACTTTGTTCATTAAAACCGTCTTCTTTATTAATGAGTTCTCCTTAAAGGTTTGAAACTGGGACGCAGACTGTGGTGGGGTGCGGGTGGAGTGATGGAAAGGATGCTTCTAAACTCGGGGAATGACAGGCTCCTGCTCCTAGAGCGGTCCGCAGTGGTGGACTGGTTGTTTCAACAGAGCCTGCCACCCCTCCTTTTCGGGACTCTGTGTGTGGGGGCTATGTGACTTTGTGGCGGGGGAGGGCGGTTACAGATCCCATGCTGCGTGGCTCTGTCATCCAGGCTACGGACCGCTGCATAAGATCTATAACCGCCCTGCCCCACTACAAACTCACATAGCCACCCCACACAGAACATGACAACCACCTTCAAGACTGACCAGGGTGCCTACTGACTGCAATCTGTGTGCGACCTTCTGCTGGACCTGCCCCCGTGTCTGTACCCTGGTAAAGGTGACTGTCCTCTCCAATTACCAACCCCCTTCCCCCCTTCAAACACACTGTCCTCTAAAAGAACATGACAGAAACAGTTATTAACACAAACATATTTTTTATTAACAACTACACAGTTATGGGATGAAACTGGGACGGGGACTTGGGTGAGGTTCGGTTGGAGGGAAGGAAAGGACGTATCAAATCTTTGGAAATGAGAGCCTTCTGCTACTTGAGCAGTCTGCAGGGGTGGAGTGACTGTTTTCACGGCCCCTGCCGCCCCTCCTTCTTGTGACTTTGGGTGGGGCGGGGGGGGGGGGCGGGGAATGGGACTTTGGGGCGCGGGAGGGCGGTTACAGATAGACTGCAGCGGCGCTCTGTCCTCCAGCCTCCGGTCCCGCAGAACATCTACAAGGCGCCGGAGCGTGTCCGTTTGCTCCCTCATGAGTCCAAGCAGCATTTGAGTCGCCTGCTGGTCTTCCTGCCGCCACCTGTCCTCCCATTCGCTGTGTGATCGCTGGTATTGCGACATGTTCTCCCTCCACTGGGTCTGCTGTGCCGCCTCGGTTCGGGAACAGACCATAAAGTTCTGAGAACATCTCATCCCGTGTCCTTTTCTTTCGCCGCCTGATCTGTGCCAGCCTCTGGGAGGGAGATGGCGGGGTAGCTCGGGAGACACTCGCAGCTGTGGGATGGGAAAAAGGGAGTGAATTCCTCACAAAGATACAGTTTTGCGAACAATGAATATAGTCTTTCCCTGTGAACAAGACCATGCACAGTACCTATCACATGTGCACTCAGTACAAGGTCGAATTTTCTGTCTTTATATTGAGTGCCTGGGGTCTTGGTGTACAGATCACATGAGCGGGGCTGGACAACGGAATTCGGCTAGCAGGCAGCCGTGGTAAGCCGTAGACTTTTGACTGCTGAAAGCTTACTTTAGAACAGTGGCCTCCTTTCACATTCCATGCACCGCTCCTAGCGCTGGCCAGTTCCTGCTGCCGGCGATCCGGCCAGCATGAACTATGCCCCCGTACCACTCCCAACGCAGCTGTCCCCAGTAACGGTCCCTGAATGCTGCCGCCGAACAGCTCAGCATGAACGGTTCGCCTCCCCGCCCCCACCGCGTGGCTGGGCTCTGGAGAGATCCCTGCATGCTGCCGGCGAACTGCTCAGCATGAACGGTCCGCCTCCCCGCCCCCACCGCGTAGCTGTAAACCGCTGGTTAGAGTTATGTAAAGGAGCAGGCAATCAGTCCCCATACTAAAATTCACCTAATTTCAACCAGGTCACCATGACTGATATCACTCTGATGAGGATTACGGAGACAGAGAAAGACAGCATGCTGCGGGAATGCCAGCAAACACCGGGGCCGTATGCCGCCATGCTTTGTCAGGCAATGATACCAGAGTACCTGCTGCTAGCTTGGTGCGGAAAAGTTTCCCACCATGGAGGACGCAATAAGGTCGCTCTCCCCAGGAACCTGATGCAAACGCTTTCACATTACCTCCAGGAGAGCTTCGTGGAAATGTCCCAGGAGGATTTCTGCTCTATCCCCAGATATGTTAACAGACTTTTCCAGTAGCTGCACTGGCAACGACTACAAAGTAAAGCGCCTAGGGCAAGCTAATCATTAAAAACCCATTGCTAACATACCGTGCCTATTCTATTCAAAATAAATGTTTAAAACACTTACCTACTGATCCTTCCCGATTCACGGTCCGGGTTACCGCCTTGGGAGGGCTGGTAGGGGATCTCCGTGAGGGTGATGAAGAGATCCTGGCTGTCGGGGAAATCAGCGTTGAACGTGCTGTCGACTGCCTCGTCCTCCTCATCTCCTTCCTCATCTTCCCCGTCTACAAACATCTCCGAGGAAGCGGCCGTCGATAATACCCCATCGTCAGAGTCCACGGACACTGGTGGGGTTGTGGTGGCGGCACCACCTAGAATTGCATGCAGTGCCTCGTAGAAACGTTAAGTCTGGGGCTGGGATCCAGAGCATCCGCTTGACTCTTTGGTCTTCTGGTACGCTTGTCTCAGCTCCTTGATTTTCACACGGCACTGCGTTGCGTCCCAGCTGTATCCTCTCTCTGTCATGGCTTTTGAGATCTTCGCACTCCATCTTTTCGATCGCAGCTCAGAAAGCACGGACTCATCACCCCACACAGTGATCAGATCCAAGACTTCCCGATCAGTCCACGCTGGGGCCCTCTTTCTAATCTGCAATTGCATGGTCACCTCTGCTGGAGAGCACTGCATCATTGCCAGTGCTGCTGAGCTTGCCACGATGTCCAAACAGGAAATGAGATTCAAAACTGCCCAGACAGGAAAAGGAATTCAAATTTTCCCGGGGCTTTTCCTGTCTGGCTGTTCAGAGCATCCGAGCTCGGACTGCTGTCCAGAGCGTCCACGGAGTGGTGCACTCTGGGATAGCTCCCGGAACTATTAGCGTCGAATTCAGTCCACACTAACCCTAATTCGACATGGCCATGTCGAATTTAGCGCTACTCCCCTCGTCGGGGAGGAGTACAGAAATCGATTTAAAGAGCCCTTTATGTCGAATTACATAGCTTCGTTGTGTGGACGGGTGCAGGGTTAATTCGAGTTAACGCTGCTAAATTCGACATAAACTCCTAGAGTAGACCAGGCCTTAGGCATTTCCACGTTTCCCATCACCCTGGAATCTGAGCACTGCAGTGGAGTGTAAATAAAATAAATGCAAAGTTTTAACTACAAAGGAATTGGTGGTGTCCTTTTAAAAACAACAAAGATTTGGCTAAATCAGACAGGGCATTTCACACAAGAGACTCAAGTTTTGATTTCATCTTCTACTCTTGCATTAATCATTTAAGCATTCTGCATTACAAGATTCTCACTTACTGCATGGGAAGTCTTGGAGAGCTCTTCTCTGGAACCAGCAATTCCAACTCCTGTATAATCTGATAGGAAGCAGCTGAGCAGACGAGACCCCTGGCAAAGAAAAAAAAAAAAGTGTAAACACCAGCTCTTGCATCTATAACACTGAGGAATATTCTCCTAAGATAAGTGACAGAAGTCGCATCATTTGACTTAAAACTAGACTGCAATGAATAAACCACTAATATATCAGAGTACACTGTAAGGAGTTACACCTGCAAACATACTAGCTAAGTATGTTGCATCCTCCTCTAGTAGCTTGTTTGCAGAGAATAAGACCCCATTACTGCTTCTAACTGCATATTTCAAGTAGCTGAGCACTTTTATGATGAAGGTCCTAGTCCTATCCTTGCTTACAACATGTTAGGGTTTGAGGGCTCATTATAAAAAAAGACCAACTAGAAAATGTAACTGTACTTTTTCATTTTTAACTGTTAAAATTCTATGAAGACCAAGCATTTGTCTCTCATTCACCCTTAATTCTACATCCACTACTACAGTACCTAAAATCCAGGCACACTGAAAATCCAAATCCACAAACTGGTCAACATAGGGAATGAAAGAAGACAGCACTCTTCATAACCACATCCAAACTCAGGGACAGGCCCAAGGTCACTCTTTGCCAAGCCAGTTGGGTAGCTTTAGCTATTCTATTTAACTAAAGAATTGAAAAAAAGTGGACCTATAATATATAAAATGCATATAATGTTGGTTGTACGAACACTGTCACAGTCCATTTGAGATAAAATTCATGGCATTAATATGGTAATTGCAGGATGTTTCAAACATTCAGCTCTCTGTGAAAAGCTGAGTGTCTGAAGATGAGGATTTATAAATTGCAAATAAAAGAACCCGTCCCTAGTGATATCAAGCAAATGAGCAGCATGTTGACAGATATTAAATCCTACTGCATATATAATCCCCTTAAACATGTATCAGTGAAACCCAATAGTGAATTTACATATTTATCCATCCCTCATGTTCAATATAAAATAATTTAACTAAAAAAACCAAAAGGGTGGGGAACATGGTGGCCAATAGGTTTCCATCCAAGGGGTCTGCGGACGACAGGTTAAAAACCACCGTTCTATGAGATCAAAAAGCAAAATTAAAAGAAAAAGAGTTGATGTTGCATCTTTCAGAAAAAAATTAGGGGGAAAATGTAATGCCACATCTGCTATGATAATGGTAGATTATATTAAACTGGACAATGTATGACAATCATTTATAGGACAAATATTATGATAGACAGGACAGTCAAATGCTAGGGGAAAGAGGTATACTTATATTGTAAACAGGGCTCTCGATTAATCGCAGTTAACTAATGCGATTACAGGCGAGTCGCATCTTAGGCGCATTTAACATGCACGAATTCAGCTTTGCGCGGTCGGCAAAACAGGGGGAAAAAAAAGAAAAATAATTTTAAAACTGCATCTGTACTGCAGGCGATTCCGCCCGCCATTCAACTCAATGAGTGTTTCACTATACGTGGTTTTCGCTTTACGCGCTAACCGCGGAACGGAACCCCCGTGTAAGATGAGACTTGCCGTAATTCAAACAAATTAATTGCAATTAAAAAAATTAATCACAATTAATCACAGTTTTAATCACACTGCTAAATAATAGAATACCAATTGAAATGCATTAAATATTTGTAGATGTTTTTCTACATTTTCAAATATATTTATTTTGATTACAATGCAGAATACAAAGTGTACAGTGCTCACTTTATATCAGGGGTTCTCAAACTGGGGGTCGGGACCCCTTAGGGGGTCAGGAGGTTATTAGATGGGGGGTCACGAGCTGTCAACCTCAACCCCAAACCCCGCTTGCCTCCAGCATTTATAATGGAGTTAAATATATTAAAAAGTGTGTTTAATATATTGGGGGGGGGGTCGCACTCAGAGGCTTGCTGTGTGAAAGGGGTCACCAGTAAAAAAGTTCGAGATCCACTGCTTTATATTATAATTTTATTTCAAATATTTGCACTGTAAAAATGATAAACAAAATAGTATTTTTCAATTCACCTCATACAAGTACTGCAGTGCAATCTCTTTATTGTGAAAATGCAACTTACAAATGTAGATTTTTTTTTGTTACATAACTGCACCCAAAAACAAAACAACGTAAAACTTCAGAGCCTACAAGTCCACTCAGTCCTACTTCTTGTTCAGCCAATCGCTAAGAGAAATAAGTTTGTTTACATTTACAGGCGGTAATGCTATCCACTTCTTATTTACAATGTCACCTAAAAGTGAGAACAGGTATTCACAAGGCACTTTTGTAGCTGGCATTGCAAGGTATTTACATGCCAAATATGCTCAACATTCGTATGCCTCTTCATGCTTCCATCATCATTCCAGAGGACATGCTTCCATGCTGACGATGCTCCTTAAAAAAATAATGCATTCATTAAAATTATGACTGAACTACTTTGGGGAGAACTGTATGTTTCCTGCTGTTTTACCCGCATTCTGCCATATATTTCATGTTATAGCAGTCTCAGATGATGACCCAGCACATGTTGTTCATTTTAAGAACACTTTCACTGCAGATCTGACAAAATGCAAAGAAGGTACCAATGTGAAATTTCTAAAGGTAAGTACAGCACTCGACCCACGGTTTAAGAATCTGAAGTGCCTTCCAAAATCTGAGAGAGACGAAGTGTGGAGCATGCTTTCAGAAGTCTTAAAAGCACAACACCCTGATGTGGAAACTACAGAACCCGAACAACCAACAAGGAAAATTAACATTCTGCTGGTGGCATCTGACTCAGATGATGAAAATGAACATGTGTCGATCCACACTGCTTTGGACTGTTATCTAGCAAAACCCATCATCAGCATGGACACATTTCCTATGGAATGGTGGCTGAAGCATGAAGGGACATATGAATCTTTAGCATATCTGGCATGTAAATATCTTGCAACGCTAGTTATAACAGTGCCATGTGAATGCCTGTTCTCCCTTTCAGATGTCATTGTAAACAAGAAGTGGGCAGCATTGTCTCCTGCAAATATAAAACTTGTCTGAGCGATTGGCGGTACAAGAAATATGACTACGTGAAGTTTCTAGGCTTTAAAGCTTTACATTGTTTTATTTTTGAATGTAGTTTTTTGTACATAATTCTACATTTGTAAGTTCAACTTTCATGATAAAGAGATTTCACTACAGTACTTGTATTAGGTGAATTGAAAAATACTATTTCTTTTGTTTTTTACAATGCAAATATTTGTAAATATAAAGTGAGCACTGTACACTTTGTATTCAGTGTTGTAACTGAAATCAATATTTGAAAATTTAGAAAACATCAAAAATATTTAAATAAATGGTTTTCTATTATTGTTTAACCGCACGATTAATTGCAATTTTTTTAATTGTGCAATTAATCATAATTAATATTTTAAATTGCTTGACAGCCCTAATTGTAAGCTCTTCAGGGCTTCATTGTCTACTCATCTGTATTCATGCAGTGCCTGGCACAATGAAGGCCCATTCTTGGTTGGTCCCTAGGCTTTACCATAATAAATATTATTATTAATATGCACAAGTCAGTGCAACATTCAAGATTCATGTTGTGTAGGTTAACCACATGGTATTGTTTGAATTTGCAATACATGTAACTTTGTATGTATGTAACTTTAGCATCCTCATGGCCAAGATGGAGTCTTCTCTGCAGGCAGCTCTGGCCAAGAAAAGACCCACGCAGGAACGCAGCAGTGAAAGTCCCTTCCAGTCCACCCCAGGGCACCTGTTCCAAACCACCCAAAGTGAACACACACACACACACACACGGAAGAGTACAATGAATATAGGAGAGGGAAATATTTATTTACCGAGGGATGAAAGGTGAAAGACAACAGGGGAAATATAGGGGGAGCGGTAAAACAAGGTTGCATTCAACACAAGGCCCCACAGACCCGGTGGTACTACAGTCTGAAAGGACAGACACTGAGCTATGTGTCTACACACGGAGTTCAGGAGTCCTGGCAAAGTTCCAGTCCAGTGGGGAGTCTTGGGTGCGCCTGGTCATCTTTGGCACCAGTACATTTTCGCCAGCAAACCCCTCCAGTGTCCTCTTCTGCCACTCTCTGCAAAGCCACACAGAGTGACAATCTCCCCCACTTAACTAGTTAACAGCCTCCATCCATATTCCCAATGAGAAGTCACAAACCCCACCTTCTCACGGCCCCATACAATTCTGGGCAGCAATGATACTGTGTCCAGCTCCAGTTGTCCTTCTCGGGTGATTCCTCCCTGGCACAACGCTCCTCCTGGCTCCAGTCCTGGGGTGTCCCCGATTGGCCGCTCTGTCCCTCCCAGGCTTCGGGAAGGTTCTTGGCTGCTTCACACTGTGAGGGCCTGCTTACTGCAGCCCTTCTGTCTGGAGCTCCAGACACACATCCTGTTGCTCTCCCCTCTCTCTCTGCCCTCCCCCCCTGACTCCACCCGCAAAAAAGCGCTTCCTCCTCCTGGAACAATCAACCCCCCTCAAGATTTAAAGGGACCATGCCCTCTAAATCCCAAAGGGATTACATGTACTTGCAAATTTCAAATTTTACAGCATTGAAGATTCACTTTTGAGCTTTGCTATTTCTGGTCTTCGTGCTGACTGAAGGCTCATTGCTTGCTGTTGGGCAGACTGGGATCCAGCCCAGGAGAAGAGAAACCTCAGCCAGCCTAACAGAGGGTGGCTTGTGGAAGGTGGTGGGGACAGCAGAAGTTCTGGAATACATGTGCACAAATAAGATGATCACCCTCTTTCCAAATGCTTTTGTTGCTCTGCGCATGCTTCTAACACTTCCTGTAACAGTTGCCAGTGGAGAACACAGCTTCTCCAAGCTGAAGTTAATAAAAACACATCTACACTCCACAATGACACAGGAGAGGCTGGCCGGCCTTGCAACCATCTCAATAGAGCATGAGCTGGCCCAGACTGTGGACCTTCAGAAAGCAGTTGAAATCTTTGCAACCAAGAAGGCACAGAAAGCACCACTTTGATTATTCAAACAGATAAAAATGCCAGTGTTAACTTTCATAGTAAACTTTTCTTGTCTGCAAACGCCTGAACAGCAAATGTAAGTGTTACTTAAAATTTTTGGACAAGGCATTTTAAGTTGTTAGTTCTCCTTTATTGGGGCAGGTAGCAGAGCAGTACCATGAGAGGAACAGAACAGGAAGAAGGCAGAACTGAGACCTTTCAAAGTTTTGGCCCAAGCGAGGGGGCATGGGGGCATCATTTGAGTTCCCCACCTCAGGTGCCAAAATGTTGTGGGCCGGCCTTGGCACCAACATACATTTCATGCTGAAATAAAACTGATGCTAAGTTATTCTTCCCCAGAGTAAAATAATCTTAATAGCTTTTTTGGTTCAAATCATTATTTCTAATTAGATCAGCTGTTAGTTGATGGCTCCAGTTATGATGTGCAGCATAATAAACGGGGGACAAATCAGCCAAAACACATGCTTTAGAGATCATTTTCTATTCTACATCTATAGACAGTAATAGACTTGCTTAAAAAAACCCACAACCCATAAACAATACACACACACCCTAAGGTGCGCCTCTTTACACAGATAATGGAAAGAGAACATCACAACACTCACACATTAATCACCTCTGAGATAGCAAGAACAGAGTAAGATTCTCTCCTACCACCTCAAGTACAAAAGAATACCTCTTCATTATAAAACAATTGATTTCAGATGTATATTGCTGATAGGTGACATATTTTCCTGTATGTTCAGGGCAAGTTTTCTTTGAAGGAACCAAGTAATCAATAGTATCAAGGAGCTGAAAGATTCCTGACAACCCTCATGGCATTTGAGTCAGACAGGAGACCAAATGCACCTTTTGTGAGGTCACAACTACAAACTGGGTTCAATAAAGAATTAGGTAAGTTCATGGAGGATAGGTCCATCAATGGCTACTAGCCAAGATGGTCACGGGTGGAACCCCATGCTCTGGGTGTCCCTAGCCTCTGACCGCCAGAAGCTGGGAGTGGACGACAGGCGATGGATCACTAGACAATTGCTCTGTTCTGTTCATTCCCTCTGAAGCACATGGCCACTGTCAGAAGACAGGACACTGAACTACATGGACCCAATATGGCCAGTCTCATATTCTTCTTTACAATATGTACTAAAAAACGTTCCCCTCCTCTATTGTTTGGGCCACTGTTATAGCAGGGGCTGTAAAATCTCCAGTCATCGACAGAATTCTCTCCCTATTTATCATCCAATATGCCAAAGCTCTGATCTCTCAGGCCATAATACGTCAAGTAGTTGTGCATAATTAAAGCTACACTGATAGACTAACTGTCTCTGAGTATCACAGAGATAAAATTATTTTTAAAAGCCTGCCTTATCTGTAATCCAGAGTTATCTACAGTACAGTTAACAGTGTTTTGAACCGAGAGAATAAAATTTTCTTTTTAAAAGGCAGAACCATCAGAGCTTCTCCCCATCTCCACAACCTAGGTTTTACAAGAAGAAAAACACTGTTGTGCTCTGATTCTCCTTTGTAATGCTGTATCAAAATGTATTCACTGACTCTGAAGGATAATGAGAGGGCCATGTACCTAGTAAGAAAGCTATGCATTTCCCACCAGCGATAGAAGCTGTAATTTGTATTCCTCTCTTATGGTCCTTTTAATACACATTTTTTATTACACGGGCAAACAGAAGTTAGGTTTCCATATTTCCCTTGCTTTATTCACTCCATATTTAAAAGAAGAAACAAAATGAATCTACTGAATCACAGAGGTCAACACCACATGAACAGAATAATGGCAAAATTTATAGTCTGTCAGGTTACTTTATACTTTCATGTATTCTTATAACAATTACATTTTAGAAAGCCTGCAAATATCTTAAGGGTAAATTTAAATATGTAGGAAAGCAATAATGGTGGAATAGCAACAAACGCATCATGCTGCATAGTAAAAGTCTGGAATCGAATAAGGCTTTTAGTTCTTCCCCATCCTGGATCAGTTTATAATGGAAATATTTGTACCCCTGGCCAAACTGTCCTTTAGAGCCTACCATACGTTAGTACTTGTAACAGCATTTGAAACAGTTTGCACCGAAATAGATAAAAGAAAGTTTTGCATCCCCACTCAAGATAGCAATTAGAAAACTGTGCTTGATCCCTGTTAGAGGGTAATAGCAAGCACAGTTTTGGCTAATATAATTGTAACTACTATAGAACAAAGTGTTCCAGTGTAGACAGAATTCTTTACAAACAATCATGTTTGACCATGATCATAATCATAGAATCTCAGGGTTGGAAGGGACCTCAGGAGGTCATCTAGTCCAACCCCCTGCTCAAAGCAGGACCAAACCCAACTAGATCATCCCAGCCAGGGCTTTGTCAAGCCTGACCTTAAAAACCTCTAAGGAAGGAGATTCCACCACCTCCCTAGGTAACCCATTCCAGTGCTTCACCACCCTACTAGTGAACAAGTTTTTCCTAATATCCAACCTAAACCTCCCCCTCTGCAACTTGAGACCATTACTCCTTGTTCTGTCATCTTCTACCACTGAGAACAGTCTAGATCCATCCTCTTTGGAACCCCCTTTCAGGTAGTTGAAAGCAGCTATCAAATCCCCCCTCATTCTTCTCTTCTGCAGGCTAAACAATCCCAGTTCCCTCAGCCTCTCCTCATAAGTCATGTGCTCGAGCCCCCTAATCATTTTTGTTGCCCTCCGTTGGACTCTTTCCAATTTATCCACATCCTTCTTGTAGCGTGGGGCCCAAAACTGGACACAGTACTCCAAATGAGGCCTCACCAGTGCCAAATAGAGGGGAATAATCACGTCCCTCCATCTGCTGGAAATGCCCCTACTTATACAGCCCAAAATGCCGTTAGCCTTCTTGGCAACAAGGGCACACTGTTGACTCATATTCAGCTTTTCGTCCACCATAACCCCTAGGTCCTTTTCTGCAGAACTGCTGCCCAGCCATTCGGTCCCTAGTCTGTAGCAGTGCATGGGATTCTTCCGTCCTAAGTGCAGGACTCTGCACTTGTCCTTGTTGAACCTCATCAGATTTCTTTTGGCCCAATCCTCTAATTTGTCTAGGTCCCTCTGTATCCTGTCCCTACCCTCCAGCGTATCAACCACTCCTCCCAGTTTAGTGTCATCTGCAAACTTGCTAAGGGTGCAGTCCACACCATCCTCCAGATCGTTGATGAAGATATTGAACAAAACCGGCCCCAGCACCGACCCTTGGGGCACTCCACTTGATACCGGCTGCCAACTAGACATGGAGCCATTGATCACTACCCGTTGAGCACGACCATCCAGCCAGTTTTCTATCCACCTTACCGTCCATTCATCCAGCCCATACTTCCTTAACTTGCTGGCAAGAACACTGTGGGAGACTGTATCAAAAGCTTTGCTAAAGTCAAGAAATAGCACATCCACTGCTTTCCCCTCATCCACAGAGCCAGTTATCTCATCATAGAAGGCAATTAGGTTAGTCAGGCATGACTTGCCCTTGGTGAATCCATGCTGACTGTTCCTGATCACTTTCCCCTCCTTTAAGTGGTTCAGAATGGATTCCTTGAGGACCTGTTCCATGATTTTTCCAGGGACTGAGGTTGGACTGACTGGCCTGTAGTTCCCCGGATCTTCCTTCTTCCCTTTTTTAAAGATGGGCACTACATTAGCTTTTTTCCAGTCATCCGGGACCTCCCCCGATTGCCATGATTTGTCAAAGATAATGGCCAATGGCTCTGCAATCACATCGGCCAACTCCTTTAGCACCCTCGGATGCAGTGCATCCGGCCCCATGGACTTGTGTTCGTCCAGCTTTTCTAAATAGTCCCGAACTACTTCTTTCTCCACAGAGGGCTGGTCACCTCCTCCCCATACCGTGCTGCGGAGTGCTGCCGCCTGGGAGCTGACCTTGTCTGTGAAGACAGAGGCAAAAAAAGCATTGAGTACACTAGCTTTCTCCACATCCTCTGTCACTAGGTTCCCTCCCTCATTCAGCAAGGGGCCCACACTTTCCTTGACTTTCTTCTTGTTGCTCACATACCTGAAGAAACCCTTCTTGTTACTCCTAACATCTCCGGCTAGCTGCAACTCCAAGTGTGATTTGGCCTTCCTAATTTCACTCCTGCATGCCTGAACAATATTTATATACTCCTCCCTGGTCATTTGTCCAATCTTCCACTTCTTGTAAGCTGCTTTTTTGTGTTTAAGACGAGCAAGGATTTCACTGTTAAGCCAAGCTGGTCGCCTGCCATATTTACTTTTCTTTCTACACATCGGGATGGTTTGTTCCTGCAACCTCAATAAGGATTCTTTAAAATACAGCCAGCTTTCCTCGACTCCTTTCCCCGTCATGTTATTCTCCCAGGGGACCTTGCCCATCAGTTCCCTGAGGGAGTCGAAGTCTGCTTTTCTGAAGTCCAGGGTCTCTGTTCTACTGCTCTCCTTTCTTCCTTGTGTCAGGATTTGCTTTTCTGTACATGGGAAATACTTCAAGGAAAGTGCTAGAGTAGCCCACACTTTAAATGTGTACTTCATCTGATTCAGGTAAGCCTTTTCCAAGAAGAGTGCACCTCTGACCATCATCTTAGAATGGGTATACATTAATTGTTTTCTTCCCAAGGAAATTACAATATTAACTAGCACTTTGGAAAAACACCCTTACAAAGGCAGGTAGACCAAAAGGTGAAGAAGCATATCAGTAACATTGTCTGCTGCGTGTGAAGCAGAGATCTATCCTCTGGGCGGTGCATAGAATAATATGTAGATAGGTGTTCTCTACATCTACTGATAGAAAAAGTGTCTTTGTAAATTGCTGCTATGATAGAATTTAGGGTCTCCATCCCTGAACTATGGCTTCTGAGGGTGTCTGTTCTATCTGTGGAACGCTTGGGCACTACGAAGAAGATGGAGTAGAGTGCTAAGCCTTCTTGTTCCCTGGGAGATTGATTGGCATTCTGCAGTCTTCATATTCGGATATTTCAAATCAGCTGGACGAAGAGGTCAGTAAAATTGGTTTTGGAATTGCATTTACTTCTAAGGTGTAAGCCAGGCTACGTGTCTCTGCCTAAAAGTCACTCTCTTGCTGTAGTACTGTGTACTTTCAAAGAAAGAACACTTAGAAATGTCCTGCTAGTTGCCCTCCGTTTGCTCTTACTGTAAGTCTCAGGTAGGAGAACAGGGGAGGTGGGGACACAATCTCACAACAGAAATCTGACCATGCAGGCCTGGCTCTAGCACAAGACATGGAGGCAGCAGATGTAAGAAGCGCTGCTGAAGTGACCTTGTTTTTATTATTATATTATTCTTTTAACTACTTGCCATGTCTTTAACCAGACACTAGATTGGCATCAACTGCTGGGGGTATCAATTAGAACTGGTTTCTTGCAAATTGATTAACTCCCCTTCTCCCCCACGCTTCCTTTTACAGAAGGCCTATATGAAGGAATACAGGGTCCACATAATACTCTTGAGAATGCTTTCAAATTACTCTTCCTCAAAACACTGATTCTGAGGTTCTTCCTTGGTGAGTTCTAACCCCAGGGCTGTGCTACAGAAATAAGTGGAACACTTTAGACTGTTTGCATTAGGAGAAAAAAAAACTTTGGTCGTGATAATCAAGATGGCCCATTTCAGACAGTTGACAAGAAGGTGTGAGGACACTTAACATGGGGAAATAGATTCAATTTGTGTAATGACCCAGCCACTCCTAGTCTCTATTTAAGCCCAAATTAATGGTATCTAGTTTGCAAATTAATTCCAGTTCAGCAGTTCCTCTTTGGAGTCTGTTTTTGGAGCCTCTTAGAGTTGGTATGGCAACTTCCACCTTTTCATGTTCTCTGTGTGTATCTCTCTTCATACTGTGTGTTCCATTCTATGCATCTGATGAAGTGAGCTGTAGCCCATGAAAGCTTTTGCTCAAATAGATTTGTTAGTCTTTAAGGTGCCACAAGTACTCCTCGTTCTTTTTTTTGGAACATTAGAAATGTTCACCCTTGAGATGATCCCTAGGTGGGCTCCTTAAACTTTATAGGTGATCCCTAAACATGTTTGAGGGAGGGGTGTGGGGAAGCCTTCATCTGTGGCAGCTATTTCGACTCACTGAATCCCACCGTGAGTCAAGCAGAGTTACATAAAGATTGATTCACACCTTGTTAAAGGGTATGGGGAAATAGTCAGAAGAAAGCGGTGAGCCAAGAGGCTCCTTATCATCTGCTCATTCCTCCATGTCTGGGACATTTTCCTCTCATCCCTCCAGAGCTAGCTGTATGGAAGGTGTAGAGAAAACGGCATGGCAATGGCCAACCTGCAGCATGAGCAGGGTCCCATTAGTCCAGCAGGTGTGGCAACAGCTGACCTGTGATGTTAAGAAGAATTCAATTAGCCCAGCAATTTCTGTGAAATTTTCTATCCCTCTGGTAGTCCATGAAGCGCTCCTGCCAGAGAGGCCTGCCCAAACATGTTGTGCTGGAACCTGCTGTCTCAAGGAGGTATTTGCTGCAGAGCCCCAAGGCTAAGTAACAACCCAGTAATGCTTAGAATTTAATAAACCAAATAAAGAGGATCCATCCTGGTTGTTTTGTTCTCTTGTTGCTCTGAGCAGAACATCTGGTAAAGCCTTCCTGCAGCAACTGGGGTCAATTTACACTAGCTGGATTTAAGGTATGTGATCACTCCCAGCCTGCCTTGACTGGAGGCAGAAATCAGACCTGCTAAAGAGCTGAAAGGACTAAGAACCATTCTAACGGATCTGCAGAATTTCCCTATGGTATCATATGCCCACAAGATGTTGCTATTACAACTGCTCCATAAAATGCAACAAGGAGATCCAAAGTTTGCCACCTTATCATATACTGCTTACAGTTGCTAAGCATTTGCTTCTAGATTTAGAGGGCTGTATTTTTTTAAACCACACATACTTGAACTTGCAGGCCAAAAATAGGTTTAATCTTGACATATTATATTAGGATGAAAGACAGACTTTAGAGGGTCTATTGCAGTGTCTGAGAAATGCATACACAAGGCTAGTGCAGTGTACTTGTAGCCATGTTGGTCCCAGGATATTAGAGACAAGATGGGTGAGGTAATATCTTGTATTGGACCAACTTCTGTTGGAGAGAAAGAGATAAGCTTTCGAGCCTCACAGACCCGAAGAAGAGCTCTGTGTGGTTCAAAAGCTTTTCTCTGTCTCAGAGAAGTTGGTCCAATATAAGGTATTACCTCACACACCTTGTTTCTTTACAGAAGGCTAAGTTTATTACTGTGTATGCACTGACACGTCTGTAGCGGAGTACCAATCAATGTACAACACATTTATGCAGGACAAGAAACCTTGTACTCTTTACTGACATAATAGACTCCGAATCTATTATGGGACAACTGTTGGCATAATGCAGGAATGAAAAACAGTTTTAGGAGTTTTTGAGACCAAGGCTGAGGAGTCAGATCAGAACTGGATGGCCGGAATGTGGCCTGATGTTGGCCAAGGATCTCCCAAAGACATTATACAGGTTGTCAAATTATGTTCAGCCATATGTGTGTGTGTGTGTGTGTGTGTGTGTGTGTGTGTGTGTGTGTACACACACACACACACACACACACACTTCACATTGTTGTGCACTGTGTTGGGCACAACCTTGAGCTGGAGTTTGGATTTCAAACAAGAAAGGATTAAACAAAATGTCTTTTGAAAGACATTTCTGAATGTTGAAACCTTTGAGGCAAGAGGTTTATTTGCAGGGTATCTACCATGTACACTGAGAGGCAAGTCAGGCCATCGCACCAAAGTCAGTGATCAAAGATCATCACTTAGCTGTCACCCACAACAAATCAAAGCAGAAGAAGCAGAGAGCAGAGAAATGCTTTTTACACAATCACAGCAGCAACAATCTCTCATTTTAATTTACTTGAGAGAATGTAACCAAACCACCCCTGCCACCCACCCTAAAAAAATGTATTTTCTCGTTGGACAACCTAATTTGAAGTCTTAAACGCCACTGAGCAAGGGATCAGCATTTCTCCCCCTCCCTGCCTGAACCAATTCCATTTTAGCCAATAACTCTCTGCTTCCCTAAATACTCCTTTGCCATTTCAGCTGGACACAGTGTTGTTATTCTTCCTCACTTCATGCCCTAAAACCTGTTCTATAAGGCTGCTGTGAGCTGCAGCTGCTTTTTTTCCCACAGCAGAGGTGACTGCATTTCAGTATTAGGCAGGGAGCACTACATTTCCTTTGGCCACCTTACAACTGTGCTGCAGGACACACCTGTTGGGGCCAATCCAACCTCTAACAGTCATCCCCAAACTTTTTACCTCATGCCCCCCCACCCCGAACCGGGGCTGGGAGCAGAGGAGATGTGGACGGGTTAAGAGGGCCAAGACTGGGGCCACAGCTAGGGGTGTGGGGCCAGGAGCAGAGCTGGGGGGCACTCCCTCCCCACCCCCTGTGGGGGCTGGCCCAGGCCCCAGCCGTACCTAACCCTCTAGGATTGTCCTGGAGTCTCCAGGAACTAAAAAGATTAATCTTTAATTAAATATTATGTCATGTGATGAAACCTCCAGGAATCCGTCCAACCAAAATTAGCAACCCTAGCTGCACCCCCCCGAAACATTCCCTTGTGCTCCCCCTAGAGGGGTTCACCCCACAGTTTGGGGACCTCTGCTCTATAATGAGGCAAGACTCTCACTGAAGTTACTGCAAAAATACCATAGGACTGGATCTGGCAAGGTGCATCTTCCTATGTGTGGTATTCCACTAGAGAAAGGTTTGCAGGGTCAGACCCCTATTCTGTAGTGACTGCGAGATCCTTGGGCAAAAAGGCGTTATAAGAAGACAAAGTAACATTTTATTAGACACAATTGCTCAGGTAGAAAAGTCTCAATCAAAACTTTAATACACAACATCCAAAATAGATTATGGGAAACTGTAAAGATGAGGGGAAGATTTTCAAAGGCAGGATGTTCAGTTAGGCACCTAACTCTCACTGAAAGTCAATGGCAGATGCACAATGAATGCCCTGTGCCTTTGAGCATCTCCCACAATATAATATCAGACACCAGAGAGAGCCCATTAAGTTAAATAAATACAATGGGGGAAAACACGCCAATGAGCATTGACTTTTGTTAGAGTTGAGACACACTGTTAATGTATAGGTGATAAAACCTTATCTAGGTACCTGTATGGCTCGCAATCACTTAACTATCCAAGTTTTTAGTAATAACCTTCTAGACACAAATGACCCTCAAATAGTTGCCAACTGCTTGAAGATGAGTACCTCAGGAACAATTCTCCAGATAAAATGGCGGGGCTGGGATCATTCTGGTGGATGTCAGAACATTTTCAGAAGTGTTGGTGTTTGGCTAACCATCCAGAAATGTATCTAGATAAACATTCAGAAGAATGTTATCTGGAAATACTGAAACACACAGACAAGGCTACCTGAACGCTATTTTCAAACTCCCCTCTCCATCTTCACATTTGTCCTTAGGGAAAAGCCCTCAGGGGCTGTCAGAAGAAGCTGAATACTAGAGGGTACACAGTCCCCAAGGCATGAAGAATTTGTAAGACTGCCGCATACATTCTATTTTGGTTCTTCAACCAAAAGAAAAAAGTATTTTTGGTCAACAAATATTTTTGAATAATAAATATAATTGTTGAAACTTAACAGAGACCAGAGTAATATGATTTTTTTAAAATAAAAACATAACCTAAACAGATTTGAACTCTGTACCTGAAATATAAGACCAATTGTATCTACAATAAGATTTTTGCTGAAGTATCACTGAGAAGCACAAGAATATTATTAATGCAAGAGCTACACATTTCAAACAAAAATCTCAATCCTACAATCTGATGAAGGTGAAGTCCAACATAGATCAGCTATCATGACGAGAACCAGAGTGGAAGGCAGCCCATCTAGGAGAAGGAAAACTCTGATTTAAAACCTCCGCTGCCTTGTGGCAATACCCACTCATGGGAAAGGCTAAGGGAGTCAACCCTGAAACCAAATCCGGTGTTGGAGTCCCGATGGCAGTCTGACATTGTCCTCAACGTCATTCCGGCAACTCCTGCGATGCCACTGGTGCCAAGTTGTATCGACAATGTCTTTCCCTTGGATCGATCAGTTGCGTGGAGAGGGGGGTTCTGCTGCATGGGCAACAGCTGTTCCTCCATATCACCCTGCCCTGGCTTGCGCCCTGGAGAGGACACTCCAGCTTCGCCTCACAGCGTCGACACAACACGGGAAGCAACAGTTTACCGGTTATAAGCCCCCTGCTCGATTGGCGTAGAGCTGGCGCCAGGAGTTGCTTCCAACGGTGGGAGGGATCACCACGTCTCACTGGACAACTATCGCCCGCCTCAAGCTGGGCAGCCCCCGGCCAATAAGGTGTTGTCCCGCCACAGTTCACCTGCTTCACCGGGTGCGTGGGGCTTAGTGTACGTGAGAACCCGACAAGTGGACTGCGAACCATGCACCAGGCAACAACAAAAGAAAACCAACATTTAAGAAACCAGCCCTCAAGTTAGGATGCTGGAACGTATGGACCATGACAACTGGCCTATCACAAGATCTTCAGGCAATTAGCGATGTTCGGAAGACTGCAGTCATCAACGATGAGCTAGCACGACTCCAAATCGACATAGTCACTTTGCAGGAGACACGGCTGCCAGACGCTGGGAATCTCAGGGAAAAGAACTATACGTTCTTCTGGCAAGGGAAGAGTGCCGAAGAAATCAGAGTGTGGTGTTGGATTTGCCATGAGAAATTCTTTACTGGGGATGGTGGAACCTGGTCAACAAGGAACTGAAAGACTGTTATCGCTCCAACTCCACACATCCACTGGACCCGTCAACCTGATCAGCGTGTATGCACCAACACTCGGCGCCACCAGGGATGCCAAGGACGAGTTCTATGACCAGTTAGACATGATCATCAGGAGTATCCCTAAAGAAAAGCACTTGATACTACTGGGTGACTTCAACGCCAGAGTGGGCGCTGACCACGACTTTTGGCCAACCTGTCTTGGAAAGTTTGGCGTTGGAGAAATGAATGAGAATGGACAACGACTTCTGGAACTGTGCTCGTACCATGACCTCAGCATTACCAACTCATTCTTCCAGACAAAGCCTCAACACAAAGTGTCCTGGAGACACCCTCGCTCCATGCACTGGCACCAACTCGACCTGATTATCATCAGGCGGTCTGCCTTGAAGTGCGTCCTGCTTACTCGCACCTTCCACAGTGCTGACTGCGACAGTGATCACTCGCTGGTGTGCAGCAAGATGAGGCTACAGCCAAAGAAGATCCACCGCTCTAGGCCAGAGGGCAAACCCCGCATCGATGTGAGCAAGACCGCACACCCAGACAAGGCAGAGAAATTCACCCATGAGCTCTCCGAGGTGCTGAACTGTATGCCTCCCGGTGGCTGCGCCAAAGAGAGATGGGGCCATATCAGAGATGCAGTACACAGCACAGCCATGAAAGTTTTCGGAAAGAAACGAAACATGAACAATGACTAGTTTGAGGCTAATTCCGCCACACTCACTCCAGCCATTGAAGAACGCCGCGCTGTTCACCTGGAGTACAAGCGTTCCCCCAGTCAGAGGACTCTACAAGAGTATCGATTTGCCAGGAGCAAAGTACAGAGACTAGCTCCACAGCGTGCAAATGATTACTGGCTCCAGCTCTGCCGGAGTATTCAACTATCAGCTGACACTGGAAACATCAGGGGAATGTATGATGGCATCAAGAAGGCCATGGGACCCACAAAGAAGTGGAGAGTGTCACTAAAGTCTGCAACAGGCGAAAACATCCAGGACAAGGGCAAGCAGATGGATAGATGGGTGGAGCACTACTCTGAAGTGTACTCCAGGCAAAACACCGTCACCGAAGCTGCCCTCAATACCGTGGATGGTTTTCCCGTTGAAACTGAGCTGGTCGAGAAGCCCACCATGGAAGAATTGAAGAAAGTCATTGAGAGCTTGTCCACAGGAAAGGCTCCAGGAGAGGATGGCATCCCACCAGAAGTTATCAAGTGTGGCATTAACGTCCTCCTAGAACACCTCCACGACCTCCTCTGTCAGTGCTGGGATGAAGGTGCAGTACCTCAAGATATGAGAGACGCCAACATCGTGACCCTCTACAAGAACAAGGGTGATAGAAGTGACTGCAACAACTACAGAGGCATATCGCTCCTGAGTGTTGTGGGTAAAGTCTTCACACGCGTGATCCTGAATAGACTGCAGAAGCTTGCTGACAGAGTTTACCCAGAGTCACAGTACAGGTTCCGAGCAGGGAGATCTATAACCGACATGGTTTTCTCCTTAAGGCAGCTGCAAGAGAAATGCAGAGAACAGCACAAGCCGCTACTCCTTGCCTTCATAGACCTAACCAAAGCTTTCGACCTTGTGAACAGAGATGGGCTGTTCAAGATCCTGGCAAAGATTGGCTGCCCACTGAAGTTGCTGAGCGTGATCCAGTCTTTTCACGACAACATGAAAGGCACAGTACTGTATGATGGCTTGTTCTCCGATGCCTTCGACATCCACAGTGGAGTAAAACAAGGCTACATTCTCGCTCCCACACTCTTCGGCATCTTCTTCGCAACGTTGCTGAAACATGCCTTTGGAAATTCCACAGAGGGAGTCTATCTCCACACCCGGTCTGACGGGAGACTTTTCAATCTGGCTCGACTAAAGGCCAAAAGCAAGGTACGGGAGGCAACAATTAGAGACATGCTGTTTGCAGACGACGCTGCCCTGGCCACCCACACAGAAACCGATCTCCAGCGTCTGATTGACCATTTTTCCAGAGCTTGCAAAGAGTTCGGGTTGTCAGTCTTCAGAAGACCAAAGTTATGGCCCAAGATGCAGAACATCCAAGCATTGCCATCAATGACTATGTGCTAGAGGTGGTCAGTCAGTTCACCTACCTCGGATCTACCATCATGGACAACCTCTCACTGGACCCTGAGATCAACCGTAGAATCGGCAAGGCCTTCACAATTTTGGCCAGATTGTCACAGAGAGTATGGAACAACAACATGCTGACCATCAACGCAAAGGCCGCTGTGTACTGCGCATGCGTGCTAAATACTCTTCTCTACGCCAGCGAAACTTGGACCCTCTACGCTTCGCAAGAAAAGAGATTGAATGCCTTCCACATGCACTGCCTCCATCGCATACTCGGGATCACTTGGAGTGATCGAATGACGAACAACGAGGTGCTGGAACGTGTCAAGATCTCCAACATGTTCACTTTCCTCCGTCAACACCACCTCAGATGGCTTGGCCATCTAAGTCGTATGGAAGATGGACGGATCCCCAAAGACCTGTTGTATGCTGAACTTGCCTCCGGAAACAGAGCTACAGGACGGCCCCACCTTCGCTTTAAGGATGTCTGTAAGAGGGACCTGAAGACTGTTCAAATCAACATCAACAGCTGGGAAGAGCTCGCCCAGGACAGATGCAGATGGAGACATGCTCTGACCACTGGACTGAAAACTGGCGAAGACAAGCTGCGGCAGCTTGCCGAGGAAAAGCAGGTTCAACGAAAAAGGAAGCAGCGGCTCCAACCCACAGCTGACACCACCTTCAAATGCAATCGAGACTGCCACTCTCGTGTGGGGCTCTATAGCCACAACAGACACTGCACAATCATCAACTAAACATTCCCCATGGGCGCATATCCATCGTCTCTTGAGACTAACGGACGCCAACACACACACACACACACACACACACACACACCATTTGTCTTCAGGTAACGATGGAAGAGAAAGAAGGAAAACTTTCCTACTTTGAGCTATAAATGCCTCCAAAAGTCAGGCAATTTATCTGCCTATTATGTCATTTGTCTCTCTTGATCCCTGAATAACTTTTTATGTATTTTAAGCAAGTCCCTATATACAAGAAAGGGAAAGGATGAAAGGATTATGGGGGAAAATAAATGTTACAAAAATAAAGAAACTTTGTGATGTTGGTGTCTCCTGCATAGTAGCATAAACTGCTGAAGCCTATTAGAACTAACTCTTTTGACCAACCACAGCTTGGGGATGAACTTTGAGACCTTCCCACTAGATTTCTTTAAGGAGAGAAACAAAGTTTAATGTTGCATGTTTCTCCACATAAGCTAGTACATATCATGCAGGAACAATCTATCCTTTCATTAGGTTGGCGAAGTTGCCTTTGCTGATGGGAAGAGGGGCGGGGAAATCAGCAGCAGTGGGAAACATTCTAGGATATGCTATTTGGGGAGGTTTAACCAAAGCTCTATTCCCTGCAATGAAAAGTGAAAGCCCTTTTTTGCACATGCCCGGCCCTTCATCCAGCACAGTAGGTGAAAGTCTATGACATCTGACTCCACCTCAGAGGCAGAATGACACAGGAAGGCAAATCCTGGCATATTTTTATTCTGTTTTCCAGCTCAAAACAAGTTTGTTGCCTCAAAACTGAGCTCAGTTTTGAAGAGTTCCCATCACAGATCCTCCCATCACAAGTCCTCTCATTTAGAGCACCAATGCTGCTTCTGGAGGGACCAATTTGAAATGTGAATGGACATATGACCAGAAGACTCAGGTGGCATTGGTGCTTTCTAAACAATTTTAAATGACTTTAAAAGGTCAGGGGAAGCAAGTGGGGCAGGGAAAGAGGTTATGATTAATTTGGTTTGCCTCTTTTTGACATGAATGAGGTTGCTTCTAGTCAGCAACATTAGTTTAAAAGCAGAAAGAAGAGGGCCTAATATACTAGAAAATGCAAGTTTAAGACGTCTCAAGGAGCCAGTGGCTATGAAGAGCAGGTCTGCAAGAGAGAAAGATATCCACAGAGACCAGCCCATGTACTAACACAAAGAGTGTCAAGACAGCTGTTTTTCCCACCTATCCATAGTAATAAGATGAAGTTAAACAAAGTAGACGGAATAGGAGAAAAACATATGTAATTCTCTGCACCTTCCTAAGAAAGGTCTGTGCAACTCAGACACATTGAGAAGTGTCAGTTTCAGAGTTTTCCATTTTAACCCCAGCAGATAAGACAACTCATTTCCAAAATATAGCTTCTCAGTACAGTCAAGTAATATCAGAAAAATCAAGATGTAGAAAAGTATCTGTACATATATTCGTAACTCCTGCATGGCTTACAGTCTCGCATGGGAAACTACAAGAATACCAAAATATTTGTAAAAATCCTTTACTATTTTATCACTATGTGCCATAATATACTGCACACTACAGATATCCAAGTTAAATTAAGATGCCTTATAGCTGTTATCTTCTTTTATCTATAGTTCCACTGGCTCGCAGAACTAATAAGATTTGTTGAGCAATAGACTCAGTAAATGCCTAAAATACCCCTCCTGCAAAACCACCACCATTTCCTGTGATATTCTGTGGCTCTCTTGACAGGCTAGGATGATTGAAAATCATCATTTAAATTATTAGGGCCGGTTTGCAAAGCTAAGATGGTTGGCCTTTTTAAACCATCTCAAGGCAGAGTAGAAAGCAACTATAAAGTATACCTATATAAAGATTATATTACATAGAATTCAGTAGGTTTTCTTTTTCTTATGTCTCCTTTTATATCCTTGCTCATATATAACCACCAACAGAAGGGTACTGAGAAAACTAACTTTGTAATTCAAAAAGTACAGACTGCCAATTGTTAAGGCAAAGCATGCCAATTCTTCCCTATTGAACATTCAGCCTCATACACACAGGACCCCCTCTTCCCCTCTGGCAATACCAAAACCCCCATCATCTGGTCATCCTAAAGCTGGCAAAAGGGGGAGAAATCATGTTATAGTTTGTCACACTGTTTACTCTAAGAAAAATGAAGTGGAGAATTTTTAATTGAGTAGCTTTTCCCTCCAGACCTCATTATGAAGGAGAAGGGGGGGGAAAAAGGTTGATCAAAAGCTCTAATTCAGTTGCTACACTGGAGGCATGATAAACCAGAAACAAATATAAATTCTAAGATGTGTGCATTACATAAAGCCTTCGCTTCTGTGTTTTTCTATCTTAAAACAAATTAACTCTGAATTCTCCAGCACCGTAGATGAGCAATGTGTGGAGAAATATATACACACTTCAGAGCTCTGTACTAATAAAATATACATACACACACTATATAAACATCTACATGTACAAATACACACATTCCAGACAAGATATTAGATAATGAGGTAATATCAAAATCTGTAAAAGTTACACTCTAAAATATTGCATATATAAATTAGCAGGAGAGGGATAGAAGCACAAAATTTAAAAAACCCAGAATACAGCATAGACTGCAGTCAGAGAAAAAGGTGATCCCAGCAGCAACTTTCTGGATAGAAACACTTCTCATTTCCAGTTCTCATCTGACTGAAATGAGGCAGCTGCATTAAAGCTTCCCTGCAACCACTATGTTACCACAATAGAAAGAAAGAAAAGCTCTTCTGTACCAGGCAGAGAACATCTTCTGAATCCATCCCTGCACCAGACACAGCTATATAAATACCATCAATACCATCACCTTTCCACACCATAGCAACAGATCGACCAAGCAATGCCCTCTCTCATCAGCTGCTACACATTAAATAAACTATCATATTAGTAAAATTACACTCTTCCTGCTGGAGTCTCTTTCCAATCTGGCTTCTCTTTGCACTGCTGGCAGGGTTGGTTTCCTCCCCCGCAATAGCGAGAGAATGGGGATGAGATCTGGTGGCAGCAAAATCCTCGCTCTGCAAGGGTTTCACTGCAGGCAGTTCTCCGCCCCACAGACCCCTTTCAAGGAGCTTAATTTCCCCCCACTAGCTGGAGCTAAAATGTGGTTGGTCGATTGGTTTGTGGGGAGGGAGAGACTCCATGCAATATCCTGTTAGCAGCATCCCACCAGGACAAGGAGCTCGGGGTAGGAGAATGGGACCTGCATGCAGCATCTGCTCCCCAATCCCTTTCAACAGCACTGCAAGGAGCTAGGATATGAGTGGGACTTGCAAGCAGCATCTTGCCCCTTCCCTCTCCCCCTCCTCCCCCCACCTGCAAGGAGCTCAGAGTAGGGGAGTGGGACTTGCATCCAGCATCTGGCCCCTTCCTACACACACACACACTGCAAGGAGCTCAGTCGGGGTAGAGGAGGGGGACTTGAATGCAGTGTCTGCCACACAAACAGAATGGGACTTGCATGCAGCGTCTGGTCCCCTCCCCCCACACAAACATACACACTGCACGGAGCCTGGGGTCGGAGAGTAGGACTGGCATGCAGCATCTAACCCCCTCTCCCCCCCCCCCCCCCAACACACACACTGCAGGGCACTCAAGGGGCTTCCACACACTATTTCCCTGCCAGCACTGCATCATCCTACTCCCCGCTCCTGAGGGAGCTCCCAGCGCGGGAGGTGTCCACCGCGGTTCCCTCCTCCCGCCGTGCCTGGGGCACAAAGGCTCCCACTCAGCCCCTCACTCGGCCGGCCCCTTCCTCTGCTGACCCCTCTCTGACTGGGAAAAAAGCCCTAGCAAGCGCCCGTGCAGAGCTGGCTGCCGGCGGTTTACCTCCTCCCCCGCTCCCCCTTACCTGGGCTGGGACTATGCCGCCCCCTCGCCTCCACTCCGGCTCCTCGCAGACCGAGCGGGACCAGCCGCACCAGCTCTTTTGTGTGACTGCTTCAGAGCAGAGCCACACACGGAGACTACTAATGAACCCGGGAAGCTGAGTAGCAGCAGATACCGCCTCCTCCCTAGCCGCCCCGGACTCTGCATGGCGCATAACTAAAGCGTCCAGGCGTTTGAGGAAGGGAAGCCCAGTCCGCCTTGGGGGGCTGAGAGGCCTCAGCAAGCTGCCCCCCATTCATTAACATGATTACCCTATTCCCTGCCCCTCCCACAGTCAGCAGCAGAGAAAGAAAGAATCAGGGCAAACAGGACTTTCCTAATATAACCTTCCCCAGGTTCATGATATTAACTGGAGATGGCCTCAAACCTCCAAAATCAGATCTGGGTCAGAGTTCAGATTATTACCCTTCCTTCCTCTTTCCCGATAAAGTTTGGGGGTGTTTGATTCTGGGGTTTTGGTACAGATGCACCTCTACTATAAAGATATCCCATCTCTAACTGGGCAAAACAAAATACCTTTCTTAATATTTCATATTAATATTTAATATTACGTACAGGTATGCTCCATTGCCAATGGATACGGTTGATGAAGTATTTGCTCTGTATGGTGGACAAATAGCTAGAAAATGGGTGAAAAGAATCAATTGAATAATTTGCTTTAAAATATTGGGAAATTGGTCAGATATATTATTCAACAAATTTTGGATTAGCTCTAATCCCACACTCCGCTCCTCAGGTCAGGAGGTTCATACCTGCCTACAAATGGTAAAGTCTGAGAGCTTCACCTCAGCTGCCAATAAGTTTTCTCTGCACTGTTTCAAAACAAATCAGACATACAATACATTTTTATATTAAAAAATTCAGAAGACCACCAACTGGCAAAGCAAGAGATACTTTAAGGCTGGGAGTCAAATGCTGTCAAGTGTTTGGGCCATGTTTGGCTCTTTGAGTCCAGTTCTAGGTTCTGCTGTAGCTAGGGTGACCAGATGTCCCGATTTTATAAGGACAGTCCTGATATTTGTGGGTTTGTCTTCAATAAGTGCTTATTACCCCCCATCCCTGTCCCGATTTTTCACACTTGCTATCTGGTCACCCTAGCTGTAGCTCCTTTACAATGGTACAACTTTAGGGTTGCCAGGTGTCTGGTTTTCAACCGTCAAGTCCGGTCGAAAAGGGGACCTGGCAGTATCCAGTCAGCACTGCTGACTGGACAAAGTCCGGTTACTAGGGTAACCACAATCAGCCTCCCCGCCGAGAGGGCAGGAAGATGACAGAGAGCCTCAGCGGCATCTACAGGGGGGCTTTCATGGGATGAGGAGGTGGCTCTAGTTGAGGAGGGGGCTAGCCCAGGGTTGGGGAAGGGGAGCGCCTGCAGGTTCACAGCGGCAGGCAATGGGAGGGCAAGCTTCCTGAGCATGCCAGAGAGGCCACAGGAGGAGGCAGCCCACTGCCTGTGGGGCACAGATGTCGGGAAAGGAGCCATTTAGAGAGCAGCCCCTGGCCCTGCTCTGCTCACCCCCTCCGGGTAGCAGAGGGGCCTGGGCTCGGCTCACTGGGTGGCCACTTCCCCTGAGGGGCCAGCCTGGGCTGCCAGTCCCAGCTCCGTGCATGACGCAATCACCACCCAGGTAGGAGCCCGACACACACACCCACACACCCCTGGCAGTGCTCCCTGGCAATTTGGGCGCCTGCTCGCTCCGGGTGGCAGAAGCTGGCAGGCTCTGGTGCTTTGCAAACAGCCCATCCCAGCTGCAGCCGAGGTAGCCCAGGATCTGGGGCCCCCAGAGCCCCTCACTGTCGGGTGCAAAGGAACCAGAAGTGGAGGCTCGTTAAACCCCTCAGGAGAAGTGGGGAGACCCCAGAACCAATATTTCCATGTAAGTTTTCTGGATCCAGCCAGGGCGAGCGGGTCGTGGCTGCCGAGGGAGGGCAGCTACAAACAATGGGGCAAGTTCCCCAGGTGGTCCAGTTTTCAGTCCCTGCCCCCAGTTCCACCGAACCGGACAGGAAGGGGATGCCTAGGTGTGTTTGGGACTGTCTCTTGCCTCGGTGTTGGAGGCCTGGGGGAGCTGGGAGTCAGGACTCCTGGGTTCTTTCCTTGGCTCTGGGAGGGGAGGGGAGACTAGTGGTTTGAGCAAGGGGGGCTGGGACTTAGGCCTCCTGAGCTCTATTCCTGGCTCAGAGAGGAGAATGGTGTTTTGTGGTTAGAGCAGGGGGTCAGGGAGTCAGGACTCCTGGGTTCCAGTGACAGATTCGCCCCATGGCCAATGGGACCCAGGCCCAGGGGATCCGGCCAATTGGGGCACCCCCACGCCCTGACCCGCTCCATCCACCCGGTGCTCCAGCCGGGGAGCAGGGGAAGTCCCAGTGTCCTGACCCCACTCCCCGGCAGAAGCACCAGGTGTGCAGGGCATAGCTCCCCACAGAGGCGGATTTACAGTGAAACATGGTGCCCTGGCATGGGGGCCCCAGGGCCAGGCAGCTGTGGGGGCAGAATCTTGGTCTTGCTGGCTCTTGGGGCTCCTGCTGCAGGCTCCACATCCACCAGCAACCAAGCATCCCCCTTCCCCGACTCTTCCCCGCCTCCTCCCCCGAGCATGCCGTGTTCCTGCCTCTCCCAGTTCCTCCCAGTGCTTCCCCCGCCACCAAACAGCTGTTTGCCAACACTCAGGTCACTCCAGGAGGGAGGGAGCGCAGCGCGCTCGGGGGATGACATAGAGAAAAGGCAGGGGGGGGAGGCTTTGGGAAGGAGGGTGGAATCAGGGCAGGGCGGAGCAAAGGCAGGGCCCCCGCACTCTCCCTACACATACCCCGCCCCCGAGCCCACTGCTGTGAGCTGCTCAGGGCAGGGGGCTGGGAGCACCCCCACGACCCCAGCCCACATCTCCAGATCCCTGTCCTGACTCCTACACCCCCCCACAATCTTCCCCCCACCCTGAGCACCAAATGGGTGCTCATGCACACACACACCTCACATTCCCACCTGCACCCCTCGCACCAAATGGGAGCTGCCCCAGGTAAGCGCTTCACACCCCAACCTCCTGCCCCAACCCTGAGCCCCCTCCTGCACCCTAACTCCCTCCCAGACCCCGCACCCCCAGCCCTGACTCCTGCACCCCGCTCACACACACCCTGCCCTTCCTGACTCCTGCAACCCCCGCACACACCCAGCCCACCCTGACTCCTGCACCCCCACCCCTTTCCTGCACCATAAGCCCTGGCCAGACTCCACACCCCAATGCTTTTTTACATTTTTTTATAAAGCACTCTTATCCAAAGTGCTTTACAATAGTTAACTAACAGTACAAACAGTATTTGCAAAGATCATTAAGTGGTCCGCCAAGACCCTCAGTGATTTTCAAGTGGTCTGTGGAAAAATAAGTTAGACTACAAAAACAATCAAGGTACCTCACTTTATTTTCATTTACTTCCTATTACTGATAGGAGAAGGATGAAGAAAAAAAATGAAAACGGGGGGGGGGGGAGATAAGAGAGAATGTTCTTTTTCTTGGCTGGGTCCCAAGGAGGGGCCCCAAACATGAAGCTGAGCACAGGGCCCCACTAACTCTAAATCTGCCACTGGCTCCCCAGCAGGAGCGCCAGGCAGGCAGGACGGGGCAAGCCTCCATGCCCCAAACCAGCTCCCCAGGAGTGCCGGGGGGCACAGGGGTATTGCAGGCAGAAAGGGTGGGGAAGGGCATCCACTTGCTTTGGCCCAGGGACTCACAAATCTCTAATCTGCCTCTGCTTAGTTTTATCCCTGGCTCTGGGAGGGGAGTGGAGGTGGGGGCTGGAAGTCAGGACTCCTGTGTTCTATTCCCAGCTCCTCCACAATCTTGTTGTGTGACTTGAATAAGTGGCTTATGGAAGAGCCACCCTCCAGCCCCGCAGGTAACTGGTGGGGTGGGGAGAGTGTGGTGGTCCCCGGGCTGGGTGCAGGGCGAGGAGGGGGAGAGGAGTGAGTGGAGGGTGGGACCTTGGGGGAAGAGTGGAGCAGAGGCTGGGTCTTCAGGGAGGGGGCAGAGCAGGGGTGTCCAGTTTTCAGAAATTGGAAAGTTGGCAACCCTATGACTACTTGGGAATTCCCCAGCATAAAGGAACTCACTAAGAGGAATAGTACCAGCAGAACAGCTCTAAATTGCACAGCTCAAATAAGGAGCATGACCTGGGCATGGCACCAGCATGCCTGTGCCCTACAACTATTCACGGTTGCCACAACTCCTCCCAACAGGCTGTTGCAGCAGAATAACTTAGAGCAACTTGAGGACTGCTCTAGCTTCTGCGAGGGAACAGACTAGTCCCCACCCAGGTCCAGAATCTTGATGATCAAAGATAACATACAAGTGCCTTGCCACACCTATTTCTCCCTCCCACCACCAGCTATGCCAAGTTCAGTTAATCCAAGACTCAGAATCAGTTTTTTCCCTCTGTTCAGCATCACTTTCACAGCTGTAATATCTGTGCCTATGGCACCTTGAGCACCCATCATTGGAAGTGGCAGGTGTTAATGTTGCCCACCTTTCCTTCACCCCCCACTATTCCCTCTTTCTCTTGCAGTGGGAAAGGGAGGGCAAGATGGGAACTGACACTCTGATTTCCCTTCACCAGCAGTAGCTGGGAGTGCCACTAAACTGAGCAACCTATTTTTTCAAGTAAATGTACTGAACGAGGCTTATTTTTAATGCACAGCATGCCTCACAATGGTTTATTCACAATTCAGGAGTCACATTTGCATTACAGTGAATGACTTTTTGCAGGTTTCTTACATCAACTAATTCTTAGTATCACCGTATTGGGTGCTGGCTAGATGATATTCAAAATGCAAAATAGGTGGTCACCGTAGGTATCACTCTTGCTTGGGGTGCTACAAAACATAAGGCCCCGTCTACACTGGCAAGTTTCTACACAGTAAGCAGCTTTCTGTGCTGTAACTCCCGAGGTGTGCACACTGCCAAGCCACTTAGTGCGCAGAAACTGCATAGTTGTAGCACTGTAAAAAAAACCACCCGAATGAGAGACATACAGCTTTCTGAGCTGGGGCTACACCCTGGTTGATTACAGCACTGCAATTGGCCTCCGCGAGGTGTCCCACAATGCCTGTTCTCACCTCTCTGGTCATCAGTTTGAACTCTCCTGCCCTGCCCTCAGGTGACCAACCGTCATCCCCACCCCAAGCTGCTGGACCTCATCAGCATTTGGGGAGAGGGGGCTGTCGAGTCCCAGCTGCGCTCCAGCTGTAGGAATGATGATACCTATGAACAGATTTCACAATGCATGACAGAAAGGGGCCATGACCGGGACACATTGCAGTGCAAGGTCAAAGTGCAGGAGCTGCGGGACGCCTACCACAAGGCACTGGAGGCAAACCGCTGCTCCGATGCTGCGCCCACGAGCTGCCAGTTCTACAAAGAGCTGGACATGATACTCTGTGGCAACCCCACCTCCACTGCGATGACCATTGTGGATACTTCAGTGGCTCGTGTGCCAGTTGAAAGTGGACCGAGCCAGGAGGAGGAAATCTTGGATGAGAGTGTGGGGGGGTCAGGGGGAGAGGGACCCAGAGGCAGAGGATGACTCGAAGGTCAGAGATGCATGCAGTCAGGAGCTCTTTTCTACCCCAGAGGAAGCTAGCCAATCACAACTGTCGGATGTTGGCAAAGCGCAAACAGGAGACGAGGCCCCGGCAAGTGGATTTGATTTTGGGAATCACTGAAGCAAGTTGCTGGGGGAAGGAGGGTTGCAGAAAGCAGGCTTGTCTCCCACCACATGCCTAGTCGGAGCGGCAGAACAGGCTGTTGATTGACTCCCTCACTTCACAGGAATCTCCCTCAGAGATCTCCAGGAAACTCTCATGGAGATACTGGGCAATCTGCTTCTGCAGGTTCTTCGGCAGAGCTGCTTTGTTTCTTGCTCCATTAACGGTAACTTTCCCATGCCACTGTGCCATCACAGGGGGTGGGGGACCATTGCTGCACACAGGCAAGCTGCACAGGGGCCAGGGCAGAAGCTGCAGTCTTGGAGAAGACCTTCCCTTGATTCCCCGCTGACCCTCAGCAGCGAGATATCTTCCATAACGATCACATCCTGTGGAAAGTGTGGGGACAGGAATGACTATCAGCCCCCCCTACTACAGTGCTGGCTCTCCTCAAGAGCCATGTGCCCAGCGTACAGCAGGGTCTGGGAAGAGTGATTTACCCTGCCCCTGTGGTTACTCACCGTTTTGGGGGTCTTATGGCTCATATGTGCTTGCCTGGGGTCAGCTAGTTAGTGACAGGTGTGGGAGTACTGTCTGTGTTTTAAATCACTGAATCAGTGATGTCTGTGTGCTGCAAACAATACCGCTTCTGTAAAATATTGTGTTTAAACTTCACAGAGATGACCTTGGGAGCCCAGCCTCCCTCTTTGTTATCGGTGGCTAAATGGCTACGCAGAATTAGAAAGCGGCCAAAAAGAACTAAGGAGGACTTTCTGCGTGATGTTATGATGCACTCCGCTGCTGAGAAACAGGAATTGAAGGAGTGGCGGGGCAGCAAGAAAAGGGACTGAAAGGAGAATGCGACACGCCAGAATGAAGCCATGGAGTGGCTCTTAAAGGTTATGGAGCGCCAAGCAGACACGCTCCAGGCGATACTAGCTCTTCAAACTGAGAAGCTCCGTGCCCGCCCTCCCCTGCAGCTGTTGTCGCAAAACTCTTTCCCATGCTCTCCCCGCCCCCCCCCCCCCCCCCGGCCCCAGACACTGCCAACACACTTTTATCAACCTCCTGGCTCCAGATTAAACCCGCAGCATTCCACTCCTCCCCTCTCACAGTCCAGCACTGCCGACTCCCACTACCCACTGCACTCAACACCCATCCCTCTGCAGTTTGGCCCTGCTGAAGTACAGCACCCGCTGCATTGTACTCCAAAGGAGAAGGTTGGGTATGATCCCTGGACATACATAAATCTTTAGCCATCCTGGGATCCCTCCTCCTCCTGGAACCTTCCCTTCCCCCATCCCCCTCACTGCTGATGTTTTTATTTTTGATTTGACTCTCTCCTCTGCTTGTTGTTTTTTAATGAAAGAATTGTGTTGGTTTGAAAGCAATATTTATTCTATTAATTAAAAGCAAAAAGAGCCCTGCAAAGCAACATACAATTATGTTCTGTTAAACGTACATATTGAATCGCCTGCACCAATCACCTCTTAGCATTACAAGCACTGCACTCCCGAGCATAGCAACCAATATTAGTGGCTTTCAGCTTCAAATTGCTGCCTCAAGGCATTCCTGATCCTTATGGCTCTGCGCTGTGCCCCTCTAGTAGCCCTGGTCTCTGGCTGTTCAAGCTCAGCCTCGAAGCACTGAGCCTCTGTGGTCCAGCCATGAGTGAAGCTTTCACCCTTCCCTTCACAAATATTATGGCGTGTACAGCACACGGCTATAAACATAGGAATATTGTCATCAGCCAGGTCCAGCTTCCCATAGACGCAGCGCCAGTAGGCTTTTAAACATCCAAAAGCACACTCAACAGTCATTCTGCACTTGCTCAGCGTGTTGTTGAACTGCTACTTGTACAGCTTTATAAGCCACAGCATTAAGGGGTAGGCGGGGTCTCCCAGGATCACAATGGGCATTACAACTTCCTGGTGATCTTCTGGTCAGGGAAGAAAGTCCCAGATTGCAGCTTCCTGAACAGGCCAGTGTTCCGAAAGAGGTGTGCGTCATGCACCTTTTCAGAGCAGCCTGCGTTAATGTCTGTGAAATGCTCACAGTGATCCACAAGTGCCTGGAGAACCATTGAGAAATACCCCTTGCGATTAATGTACTCAGTGGCTAAGTGCCAGAATTGGAATGTGTGCGCCATCTATCGCCTCTCCGCAGTTAGGGAAGCCCATTTGTGAAAAGCCATCCACAATGTCATGCACATTGCCCAGACTCATGGTCTTTCGGAGCAGGGTGTGATTAATGGCCCTGCACACTTCCGTCAACACGAGTCCAATGGTCAACTTTCCCACTCCGAACTGGTTAGCGACTGATTGGTAGTAGTCTGGAGTAGCCAGCTTCCACAGTGCAATTGCCACGTGCTTCTCCAACGGCAGGGCAGCTCTCATTCTCGTGTCCTTGTGCCGCAGGGCTGGGGTGAGCTCATCACACAGTCCCATGAATGTGGCTTTCCTCATCTGAAAGTTCTGCAGCCACTGCTTGTCTTCCCAGACATGCATCGCAATGTGATCCCACCACTCAGTCCTTGTTTCCCGAGCCCAAAAGTGGCGTTCCACAGTGGTCAGCACCTCCGTGAATGCCACAAGCAATCTCATGTCATAGCTACTACACGTGGCGAGATCAATGTCACACTCCTTTTGCCTTCACTGCCATTCATGACGTGTTGGTCAGAGCGAACAGCATACTGGTCAACAGTTTGGAATCCATTCCTGCAGCCCGAAGAGGCAAGGCGTGCAATACACAAACCATTGAAAGATGGCACCAAATGCAGACGGAAGCACAGGGATTGCTGGGATGTGAAGCAATGCATCACGGGGCACTGGGACAGGACCCAGGATGCCCCGCAACCCCCTCCTCCTTCCCACAACTCTTAGCAGCAGAAGAGAAAGAGGTGCTCTGTGGGATAGCTGCCCAGAATGCACCGCTCCGAATACCGCTGCAAGTGCCAAAAGTGTGAACATGCTATTGCGCAGGCAGCTGACAGTGCGAACACACTTTAGTGCTCTCTGAGCGGCACTGTAACTCCCAGCGCATTAACTCTGATAGTGTGGACATGCCCTAAGACTGGCCCTAACAAAAAAAAAATAAAAGAGATTGAAGATTAGAGCTGGAGACATGGACACAGCTAAGCATAATCTACGGTAGGGTCATAGACTGATAAAATTAGTACAAGATGGAAGAAACATCAAGTCACCATCTCCCTGGGAGGGAAGGATATAGATCCCCATACAAGATACAGGAATCATAAGATGATTCATTTAATATTTTAAGGCTCATCATGGTGAACCGTATCCTGGGAGCAGCATTTTTTATGGTGAAATGATAAACATACGTGATTGCTCAGGCCTTTTATTAAAAACGATTAGATACTTCTCAGAGCACCCACTGTGTTAGTGATTATTTTGCATATAAAGGCACATCTGGGAGTCAATTGTAACAGAAGGTAAGCTAGTGTATATACAAATTGCAGATTTTTACCTACTCCTCGGATTTGAGTGTAAGGGTGAGCATTAATATCTCATGACACCAAGAGTGAAAAGAAATTTTAATTTAGTTGACTTGCATTCCCATCAGCTAGATGTTATGCAGTGTAGTCATTATGTATCCAACTCAGTTAGGCATGTGGCTTATACTTGTGCATGATAGTCCACTTGTATTTCATCTACCAAGCATCTTTATGCTGTTACTTCATTATATTTTGGTTCTTTCATATATAACATTTTTATGTATAAAATTGTCCACACTGGTGTATACACACATAACTTAAAATTTATTTGCAGCTCTGTTGTTTACACATATGGGGGAATAACATGTTGTGTGTCATAAACTGAATGAACCGAGTCTTGAAAACTGATTAACTCTATAGAAATAACCCCATTTACATGGAAAGGCCAAACTTCGCTAAAGCAGTTCACCAAAAGTACAAATCAGGGCTTGATGGGGAGGGAGAATGAGTGGTCTCTCCTTCAAGTTGCTCCTGCTGTATCATGCTGAATGTGACCTCTCCCTTTAAGACTCTGTTGTTCCAAAAGTGGGGGGAGCATATTTTGCCCTACTGAAGTTTCCATTAAGTATTCTTCCTCAGCCTCATATTGGAATTAGTGACTTATCCAGATACTTATTACAGTTTCTCATTAAAATTACATACAAAAGTAAAAGGAAAAAAAGGTGCACATTAACTTGTATATTCATATCCTAATAAGCTAGTTCCCTGCTCTTCTTCAAACTCTGCAGAACCCTTTCCACATAAGTCCCCTTTGGAGACAAAAGCAGCATTCCCCCTTTGGTGCAGGCCAGGAAAGATACACACAAGAACAACCCTCCTCTCCCCACTTATGGATCCCATCAGACAATCTGGATCCTGGTTACTGAAAATTTATTTTATGGTAAGCAAACAATTAAGGCTATTTATGCTTTTTTGTAATTTACTGCAAATATGAAGTAGATACAAATCAATAAGCACAACTCATTACAAAAGACATAGATAACATATTGCCTCTATATAAATCCATGGTACGCCCACATCTTGAATAGTGTGTGCAGATGTGGTCACCCCATCTCAAAAAAGATATATTGGAATTGGAAAAGGTTCAGAAAAGGGCAACAAACATGATTAGAGGTATGGAGCATCTGCCATATGAGGAGAGATTAATAAGACTGGGACTTTTCAGCTTGGTAAAAAGATGACTAAGGAGGAATACGATAAAGGTCTATAAAATCATGACTAGTGTGGAGAAAGTAAATAAGGAAGTGTTATTTACTCCTCATAACACAAGAACTAGGGGGTCACCAAATGAAATTAATAGGCAGCACGTTTAAAACTAACAAAACAAAGTATTTTTTCCACACAATGCACAATCAACCCGTGGAACTCCTTGCCAGAGGATGTTGTGAAGGCCAAGACTATAACCGGGTTCAAAAAAGAACTAGATAAATTCATGGAGGATAGGTCCATCAATGGCTATTAGTCAGAATGGACAGGGATGGTGTCCCTAGTCTCTGTTTGCCAGAAGCTGGGAATGGGCGATGGGATGGATCACTTGATGATTACCTGTTCCCTCTGGGGCACCTGGCATTGGGCACTGTTGGAAGACAGGATACTGGGCTAGATGGACCTTTGGTCTGACCCAGTATAGCTGTTCTTACGTTCTTAACCCATTCTGTGTGAATGGAGTTTAGCTATTCCTTAAATATTATTTGTGATATTTAAGAAACATACCAGTTAAAAGGTTACTTTAAAAAGTACTGTTACAGCTAGAAATCCAGTAAGTCATTTTAACCCTAAAAATATACATAAATGTGTACATTCTAATGCATAAGAAATTACTCCCACTCAACCACACACAAACTGCCCTATGTTCTTTACAATATTTGTGTTAAAGTGTCTGCAATGCCCTGCATATTAATAATTCTAGACTACAGGTGCCAGCATCATTCTGCAGCTATTACAGGAGAATTTCATCCCAGGAGGCAATAATATCTTTCCCCTCCATAGTAGGATAAATTCTAGTCTCATAAATCCTTAAGCCTGTTGCAAAATCTATCACATCTTAAAGGTATTTTCAAATCCTAGAAGGCTGAAGACCTTTGCTTTAAAATAAAAGTTGAATGTTAGGTCAATTCATATAGATATATGTCATCTTTATATGAAAATGAATGGGAACTAACAGAATCTTATAACCCACATGACTCTATGCTCCTGTTTGAAACCTTAAACAAAGTTTAGTAGAGCCTACTATACATCATGCTAAGCAGTGTCTACATTACCATTTTAGGATGTTTCATCTGTGCAGTAAATGGTTTTTATCACTTGAATAACATGAATATCATATTAGAAAAACAATCAAGTGTGTGCTGAGTGAGTGTTGCTTAATTTTAAATTAATTCTTTCTATTTTACTGTTCAATGAATGAGTGATGTGCTTCTCTCTGGCAAATCAAGGGCCAGGTCACTACAGGAGGAAGTCTCAGCACGGATCCCCTCACAGAGTTCCTCACCATTGTTGCTTTGTGGGGCAAAATTCAACCCCCTTCCCCACCAAAGAATAACTGAGAGTCTACTCCCAACCCTATAGAAACCCTGTGAGGGCTGTGACAATATACCCGAGTTCACACCCTACACACCATTATAATAATTTTTGTACAAGGCATGTCTTATGAGGTAGCATTTTACAAACTCAATTGGCTGATCAATATCATGGCAAAATGCGCATAGCAGCATTATATGTGAAGTTATAAGCTGAAATCACAACTAGAAGTATGTTCTCCAGGTAAATCTGGGGAGCTGCCAAACCAGCTCCTGAGCAACAAAAGGCAAGCTGATGCCTCAGCCACGTGTAAACAAAGCTGATGGACCATTGCCTTCTAAGTGGACATTCTTTGGCAAGAAAGGAGGCAGAGGCTAAAATCTACACCTCAGCAAAGAAACAGCATGGAGTTCCCTTTCACACACACTGCCTGTCACCTGGCTCCCAGCTGGAAAGGGGAGACAGGACTATAAAAAGAAGGGAAAGACACCCCTCTTTCTTCCTGTCCATCGCATTCACTGCATCTGAAGAGTCAAAAGCAGCTGTTGGACTCTGAGGAAGGGGCCCTGACCTAAAGCGTTTGGTCAGTAAGACTGCTGAAAACATGTGGTGAGAAAACTTTGCTTTGAATCTAATATAGTTTGTTAAGTTAGGCACCAGTAAGTGTTTTATCTTTCTTTTCCTTGTAACCATTTCTGACTTTTATGCCTCATTACTGGTAGTCACTTAAAATCTCTCTCTGTAGTTAATACATTTGTTTTACTGTTTTATTTAATCCAGTGTGTTCAAGCTGAAGTGTCTGGGTAGCTCCATTTAGGGCAAAGAAGGGTGTGCATATTATTCCCTTAAAGGAATAACAGACTCCGTATACTTGTACTGTCTAGGAGCGGGCTGGGCAGTACAGGACATACGTTCCTGGGGAAAAATCTGAGACTGGGAGTATGGTGGAGTCACCAGTGGTAAATTTTAAGGCTGGTAAGAGCCAAGGTGTGGCTGTCTGGCTGCAGCACATCTCTACATAGTTGGGAGTGTCCCACATGCTGGAGGTTGTTTGAGAGCGGTCCAGGTTGCAACCTACAGCAGCAAGGCATTGTAAAGTGCATCCCAGGTTGCAGGGCAGGGGTGACACAGTTACTCATTGGTCTGGATTGTACCCTGGTATGTCAGAGTGGCCCAGTCCCTCTGCACCAGCTTTAGGCCTTGTAGCTTCCCCAGACTCCCTGTCAAGGGGGTTTTGTTGAAGACAATGCACAACCCCAAAGCCATATTCTCTGCTACGGGGGGCCAGAGGGAATATGGTATGTGTTCCCTGGCCCACCTACAACTGCCCCAGGCCACTCGTTCACCTTCTTCCGTAGAGTCCACACATATGAAGCACCCTCTGTGTTCCAGAGAATGAACCTTCTGTGCACAGATCAGGAGAGGACACTCCAGGCCTCATTCAGCACTAATGCTTCTCTGTGTATCCACTCAAGAATGGGTGCTGAACAAGCAAGAGGAATTCCTCCAAAGCACTGTAACTACACTCTGGCTTTCTAGCTTTCCAAGCCTGCTCTTGCACGACTAGGAAATATATAGTTAACACTGGATCTGAAGGTAGCATTACAGAGTAATTTCTACTTAAATAACCTACGAACACATATGATGAAGAATTATATACAACTAATAAAAGCAATCGAATTCAGAGAGTGAAATCTTGAGCAGGGACCACTTCTCCTCAGGACTGCAATGACTTCATCAGAACTTGAGTACACAAACATGGAATGACATTCCCTGTATGGTATTTTAGCATATCTGCAAAACTGTAAGGCTGAGTTTTAACAGGCAGATGTATAAGACATTTTAATATTTTCCTTTAGTTTAGAACTAGTTATAATTAGAGAAAGATAAAGTCTTCAATAGCAACTTTGTTTTATAATGTCTTATTCCCTGACCCCAATAGCATTAGTCCAATCCTACAATTTCTGTGCTGTCTGCTGAAGAGGTGCAGTGATTCCAGAGCTTTACAACTCTCCTGATGCACACTCTCTCTCTTCAAAAATAAGTGCAGCAAGAAAATATTTTTGATTAAATAACCACCTATGGAACTGTGGTTATTCTATCTGATGATTCTCCAGGTGGACAGGGACTGGAGTTGTGCAGAGGAAAACAGGGAGAGTCATGTGGCCTTCTATCTGATGATTCTCCAGGTGGACAGGGACTGGAGTTGTCCAGAGGAAAACAGGGAGAGGATCTTTTGCATCATTTGACATTGAACTTTTTGGTTGATAGAGTAACATTGATGGGATATGAAGGAATTTGTGTCAGTTTCCTTAGCCAGTGTAAAATGGGAACATCCCTAGGTTCTCAGAAGGGAAAAGGAACATCCTGGAAAGCTGGAAGTGGGGGAAGAAGAGAACTTGATTATACTTGCCAAATAACCCAACACATCCAAAACCTCTTGTTCCAGAATCTATTTACAAATGGTGGAACAAACATAACTAAATTTTATACTTATGTGCATATAGTGTTTTGGCTGCATTTTCTTTTTCAAAGATGATCTGCAAAGCTGAAATAAAAATTAAGCTAAGATCACACAGTTGCTGAATGCCTCAGCTAACCGAACTGTTGCAGGGGAGGGAACACCAGCAGAGAGAAAAGTTTTAATGTACCTTTTGAAAAGGACGCGCACACACACACACACACACACAGTATTATGTATGTATAAAATGCACTTCCATGTTAACTACAAATAAACCACAATGCAACATTCTAGAATGCCATAATTGATACCCGAAGTCTTATACACCTCTGATATGAGGAAAATCCCACAATTATGAGATCATCTAGACACATGGGGGAGCATCAGAAAGGGGGACCAAAAGCAAAACACTGAAGGCTGCAAATGAGAAGAGGATGACCTGATTCTTCTCTCACCCATTTTACACCACTGTAATTCCATGTATTCCATTAACATTACTCCTCATTTACATTAAGTGAGAACAGAATCAGGCCCAATAAGAACAAAGTAAAAGGCCCCAGATACAATTAGAAGGTCCTATGACCTTTGTGACAGCTATTTAATTTAAGGGGACTAGAATTGTTACTACAAGACTAGAGCTCTGCTCCTGCTCCCAATGAAGTCCACAAGAGTTTTGTCATGGGAACAGGTTCAGGCTCTGTATTATGCTTGAAAATGAATGAACAAAGCAACAGATTAAAATCTTCATCTCTTACAATTATACAAAGCATCACTATTTTTTCTTATTTGTTTTATATAATTGTCACTTTCCATTGTTTTGTACATATCAGAGTACTATCAAATTATGCTTTGCTGTGCTTTCTTATGAAAGAAAAGAGACCTTTGAAAGAATCATAGTGCCGCTATAGCCTTGCACCTCAAAAACAAAGTCAATATTCTAAATGTCATTTGCACATTGGAATACATGCCATCTTGGGTGTTTTACAATTTGTATTAAAATGTGAACAAAGGTGTTTCTAGAATTTTGTTAACAACTCTGATACAATACTAAATCTCGCAATGCTTTACCTTTGTTATGAGGCTACTTTTTTAAAAATTTCATAAATATAAAAGACAGATATTGTACTTCAATGAAAAGTAGAACTGCTACTGCAAGTGAGCAGTTCAGAAAATCAGGGTTAAATTATGCATCCTACAGCATGTAATATTCCCATGTTTCACACACATTATATTAGATGTATGATAAATTATTCCATTTTTACTAAAGCTAAATTAATAACTGAAATCAAAATTACCACAGCCTGACAAAGCATTCAGCGAAGTCAGGAAACAGCACTAAAGCAGGTTGGACCAGTTATCAAAACATCCCATCCAGCCAAAAAGCATCACAAGGAAAGCCATCCAGTTCTCAGCTTTATTACTCCCAGCCTATCACTAGTCTAAAGAAAGGGAACTCCCTAAACAGAACCTGCCCCCTTTCCAGCATGCTTTGCCTCAGAGCCTGCAACTCTTAACAGCCTTTGGAACTACAAATCCCAGTATTCCTCTGAACTGGCACCAGGAACAGGTTAGAAGTTGATCCAAAGCCTAATTTAAGAGGCTAGCACAGCCTGTTATATTTGGTAGTAGTAGAGAGTGCGTACATCCCTTTGGGGAGACATGAAGGAAGGATCTGGTTTTCTTTTGGGATTTATAGTTAGAGATGGGTGTGAGCCAAATGTCTGCATCTGAATATCCACAAACTTTGGATTTGTATTTCAGGCCCCATCTTTAGTTAAGGTCTGGCTATTTAAGAAGTTATATATTGCCATAAGGACCAAAGGTCAGATTTAAAGAACAATATTTCTAGTTTGGCTTTTGGCTGTGAGAACCTTTGAAAGGCTCACTGAAAAAAAAATTACTGCAGGGCATGACTAGGCAAGAGCACAAACAAGCTGATACTGTATTGTTGAACAGCCTCTGAGAAGTGCTGAAAGGGAGAGCAGGCATGTCTAATTAGCTCCAATCTAGTAGCATAAGAGGGCTTGGAGGGTCTTTCCTGTAGGTCGTGAGAGTGGCTAAATTTGGGGAGGTAGTTTAGGCTTATTTTTGAATGTCCGGTTACTCTAAAGAGAGAATAAGTTTTGATGTATATAGTGTGTGCTCTCTTCAGAGTAAGGTGAGAACCCTATTTTCTACAAAGTGTTTAGTGATTTAAGTTTTCACCCCCAACCCAAAATGAGATAGTTACAGGGAGCAAAGGCAGCAGTTGCCTACACCCCATGGAACCCTCTCTGAAGTCAATTAGTTGAGAACTCGCTGATAATTGTTGCTGCAAATACTGTATGGCAGACAGTTTTCTAATGAGGACCTAGGAAACTGATTAAGATCCATCCTGGTGCTGTAGCAGACACTGTATGAAGAAAAACATATCTGACTTAAAAAAAGGTCCTGTTCACTCAAGACCCTCATCCACTCTTGGTCAACCTTACCTACTACCAATCCAAGCTAGTCTTCAATCAACATAAGGCATATAACTTTAGATAGGACAAAGGGTGAAGAAAGGAATTTTAACCTGGTAGTCCTTCTACTCCAATTATTGTGATACTAGCCCAACCCAACAATCTCAGGTTCAAAGACAAGTAACCAATAATTTTAGCCAACAAAAAACCTATAATCTTGACATTTTAATTCTTGATCTATTCTGAATGAAAGGGGGGGAAAAAAGCCTCTTGTTCCTCAAATGATCTGAAAATAAAAGCATCCTTACCTAAAGTAATAACCAGGATTTCTAGACTAGCAGAATAAAATTTCAGGGGGAAAAATTAAGTACTTACCTACCTTTCACTGACTTAGTTATCTACAAAATTTAAACTTGCAGAATCTCACTATTCTATAAACAGTTCACTGAACAGATGTAATAGCCCTGCACAAGGCTCAATGCATTTTCCTTGAAGAAATAATTGGTTCTCAGGTAGAAATAGAACTGTGAGTACAAAGTTAACACCTTTAATGTATAACAATTGATTTCTTGCATTATTAAGGTTCTTGCTTCAGAAGAACACCACACAAGATCTCAGGATCTTCAAAGTTCTGATTAAATCTGACTCAGGTCACCATCATATATCTGTTTTTATTGTAGCAAACAGGAAATAAAGCACAAATTATTTAACTTCCATAATAATTGGGCACTAGTGTAGATTAAAACTCAATTTAAAAAAAAAAAGAAAGAAAAAAACCTGTTCCTAAAAGGATAAACACTTCCTCCAATTGTATCCAGAGCTCTAAGAGTGAAATTCAAAATATGCTTTATCCTATAAAATACAGAATAATCTAATTCTTTATAAATCCTTTAAAGATCTTTATTATTTATTTAACATTTAAAGATGTGGCCTTCAAATATGCAATTTCTGTTTCTGCTGTAGATGGGCCTCCCCCCAAAAAAAATGTAAAAGAAGAGATTGGGCCAAATTGTGATTACATTACTCATGTGACTAGCTTCATTAAAGTGAAGAGGAGCCTTCTTGTGAATAAAGTGAACAGGATTTGGCCACTTATAAACTATGGTCCCAGTCTAGCAAACACTCAAACATGAGTAGTCTTACTGACTTCAGCAGAACTACTCTCAGATGTAAAGTTAGTATTTGCAGCTTCAGGACCTAGATGGCTTTATTTAGCTCTTGGTAAAATAAAAATTCATACAAATTTTAAGAAGATATCACTTGAAAATGTTTTTGTATAGGAAAACAAAATATAAATTTAAATATTAGTCAGTCTTTTTTTTTTTATGTCCCAGATATTTTCCTAATAGTCGGGTTTCAGTGCAGGCACTTGAGATCAATTAGGAAGAAAACAGAATAAAACAGTATGGGCTAAATTTAAAAATCAAAGATGTATCTACTGACAAAACTAAAACAAAATAAGCATTTGGTAATCACAGTATATTTTAAATAAACCAATTATTCCCCTATAAATCTTGGATTTTTTTTTCATATACATGTAATACGTAAAGCTACAAAATGGTGATTTAGACACAAACAGTTTTCTTGGCAGCAATTGTTATGGTAGAGAACAGTTGCTTAGTGATCGCAGACATCCATACAATAACACAAGGATCCTATAATTGAATGAACCAATCAATGTGAAGCTCAGATAATGCTTATAATGGTGGAGACCGAAAATAAAATGTTCTCTTGTAGACTTCTTTCTTACAGGAATATCTGAGCCATCTTCCTGTCATCTAGAAGTAGGTAATATAGAGCAAAATGATGTGAGGTAACCTAGAAATCTATATATAAAAATTATGCTGCAAACTGTGATATAACAAAATAAATGACTATATCTTGTACCTCAGCTCATGTTACTATTTGAATTCACAGTCTAATGGAATCCAAACACATTTAAATGTATTATTTTTGAAGGTCTGAACCACAAAACAAAAGTCATAGCCCCACATGACTAGGAAAGTTGACAGCGCTTTAGCTTCCTCCTGTATGTAGTGTTATTTCCCCACATTTCACAACTTACGAGCTGTAATGCATTTAATCAACAAGAACGAATTAAGTACAATGACTTTTACACAGTGCAAGGCATAATACAAATTCCAACACCATCTCATTAGGTTTGCAATTAGTTCATAGTTTCATCTTTTAGGATTACAGCTCAGGCTTGCTCAAGTTCTACAAGGACTCCATCACAATCTTTAGGGTGGAGAAAAATCACTGGTTTGCCATGCGCCCCTATTTTGGGCTCTTCGCTCAATATTCGGATCTTCTTTTCCTTCAGTTCTGCCATAGCTGCTTTTATATCATCAACCTTATAAAAACAAACATGTATACAATGTGGAACATTAAAGTATATGATTCACAGATTTTACATTAGGAACAATGGTGAAGTGCCATAATAAAGATAAAGCACTATATAATTCTAAAAATCAAAAATGCTACAGAAATATGCAGTTACCTGGAGATTTTAATCAAGAAATGTAACATGTCAAGAAGATTGTACCATATTTAATAATTCTGTTTGTTAAGAGATTCACCCCTACAATACATCAACCTTTTAGTTATAATGTAAAATTAATAAATATTCAAAATCAATAGCTATAAGCTCCACATTGTTCCTAAATAGTAGATTGTATAGCTTTAGAATATCATTAACCAAGGAATGCTTTCCTTTCTATTGAAGACAGAATCCTGACTCATTAAATGCTGGGGTTATGCACCATTCACTTAGGTTCATCTTGATCTTACCAGAGTTAGGTTTGGTATAAACTGGTCTCAGAGACACCCTGAACTACCAAGAATACTAGAGGATAATACACACGGGACTGTGGCCCATTTTCCTATTGGGAAACTGTACTTCATAGTAAAAGTAGCATTACACATATAATTTCAGGGCAACCTAATAAGTGTATTTAACAGGGACTAGTCCTTAAGTTGTGCCAAATGGTGGTTACTTTGGATGTGCTGATATAAAGTGAGACTCTGATTCACCCAGATCTCTAATGTATGCCTGTTGGAAGAACAAAATTAACATTCAGTTTAGCACAACTACTAGTTAATAAAGTCCTGGCACTAGAATAACAAGAGTGCTGTTTTTCAAGACTGAGGTGCCTGGACATAGCTAAATGGATAAGCTTAAAAGATGTAATTGTGGAAACATGAACTTTACATAGTGCAAATGCAGAGGAAGTAGAATTCAATTAAGTCCTAATCCTTTTCAACTGAGATTTGTTTTTAAAAATCCTGAAGTTGCTGCAGTCATACCCACATACTGTTACCAGTTTGCTTTCTAAAAAATGTAATTAAGGGTTCTCTAAAATTAGCAAGTGTAATACATTCTGTGATGGGTAGTAACCCCTTGAGGTTCATCCCGAGTACAGAAATCATCACAGCTGCCTGCACTTCCTGCAGAGATAGCGAGCCAAACCAGCCAGAAGGAGAAATGTGGCTGGGCTCAGCTGGAGTGAATTACTGCATCCCAAGAGACAATAATGAGAGTGAGCTGTGAGAGTCTCTGGGTGCATCTCCATTAGGAAAATATCTGCTTGGTGACTGTGTATATCAAGAACAGGTTCCTCTCCTGTTCCACCAGGTGTCCAATAGGCTTTCTGTAACAGGTGTTAAAGTGTTCTGACCATTCTTTGCCAGTAGCCAATTATTTTCAACTCCACTACAATGGGTTATTCTCCTAGGATAGAGTAGGGCTGCTCAGTGTCATTTGGCCTTACATAGGAACCAGGCCATCCTAATGGAAGCCCTAGAGCTATAGGAAGCCTCTATTGATGCTCTTATCTGAACTCTTTTGAATTTGTTTAGAAAAATGTTAGCACTAAGAATCTCTTGCAAAATTCTAGCTGCCAGAAGCCCCCTCTCATCCATTTAAATTAAACTCTGACCCCTGAATTTTGTGGATCTTGGCTCACTTGACCTGTTACATCTGAAAATATATATTTCTTTTTAACATAGTATTTTTACATTTCTCAGCAAGGGATGACTGAGTGCCACATTTCTTGTATTTTTCAGATTTAACAGTATGCCATTCTTTGATAGTCATTTTTGGTAACTTCTGCACCATGAAAGGTCACAGATCTCTTGCTGAACAGAGCTCTACATGGAATAACATCAGTGCTGCTAACACAATGCTTCTTGAAGTATCTTTGAAACAAACAAACAACACTCCAGCTCCTAGAAGATTTAAGTAGATTAGTCATTTTAAAGATTCCTAGTTTGTTCTTCTCTTTGTACCTGTAATTAAGTAGTGCTGCTATTTCTATTACTTAGCAGTTTGGGGTTTTTTTAAAACAGCCCATACCACATATTATTCCTGTCTTCCTCACCCCCACTTCCTGAGTTCTGCTGTAGTCTTTTACATTCTTCTAACACCACTGCAAAACAATTCTGCTTAACAGCAATTTGAGCAGACTGAATTATTTTTTTATTTTAATTTCTTGAACTGCAAATAGATATTATAGTTACAAGAAATATAAAACATTCTGATCTACTGAATTTGAATGCAATTGCTGAGTCACTAAAACAGAATTTATAAAGTGAACAGTAGCCATCTTGCCTACACCTAAAACATTGCAGCAACACAGCTGTGCCGCTGTAGCGCTTCTGTGGAGACACTACTTATGTCCATGGAAGAGCTTCTCCTGTCAGCATAGGTACTCCACCTGCCCAAGAGGCAGTAACCAGGTTGAAAAGAGAATTCACAACCCTGAGTGATATAGTTATACCAACCAAATTTCCTAGTATAGGCCAAGCTTTAGTGTTTACAGAATAAGGGCTTAAATGTTCCCTTCACTCCTCCTCATTGTTTGGGAAATGGAAGTGGGGATAGTCATCTCTCCCTGACACATAGCCATAGGCAGAAATTTACTCCTGTGGGGAAACAGTCTACACTTCTTGAAAAGGAACTGTATTTTTCCAGAAATGGTAGATCATAATTTAATGCAGCAAAAATGCATCTTATTCAAAAGGACAATCAATGAAAGAACTGGAAAAGAGAACGAATAAAAGCATGCTTTTTGTCCCATTTTTTCCCCACAATCACGAATGATACACTCTGTATCATCGCTTGTATTAAAATTCAATATGCTTAAACAGCATTCTGCATAATCATACACTGCCATACATGGGCAAATCATTCTCCTCCTCCCTCCATCTTTTGTCTTGTTGGTTCTATTTTTTCCCCATTAATTAAAAGGATTTATTTAAAGTAACTTCTTATTACTGCAGAAATAGACTAATATGATTTAATACTTTACCAAGGCTCTAAACTCTTGAGCCATGGGAATAGAACAAATGCAGTCCAGGAACTCTGTGCTAGCATGAATCACAAACAGAATCTATAATTGCCAGGAGTTAAAGCAGGGGACTGGTAACCAAGACTCTTGTGTTCCATCCCCTCCTCTATCACTGACTTACTATCTAGCCTAGAACAACTAATTTAAATTCACTATGATTCATTTAATGCCTTTATAAACGGGAATACCTCAGGATTTTTTATGTTTGTAAAATGTTTTGAGTTCCTTCTATGAAAGACCGATATAAGCGCAACTATTAATGAGCAAGATTTTCCCCTAGTCTGTCAACTCAATGCTGACCTATAGGCCTTCTAATATTCCAACAGATAGTCAAATGTGGGAGTTTGTTTTCCCTGTCTCATAAACAGCCAATTGTAGCCTTTTTTCTATATATGACAAGCTTCCAATTCATATGTAAGAACATCTGAATTAATTAAGGCTTTTTGTTTTAATCTTCACTTGCATCTGTTCTACAGTCAATGGCAAATTTCCATAGCAACTGAAAATTGGGGAGTTTCCATCTAAGCACTCAATACTATTTTTGAATGTTACTTGGTACTACAATCCATGACCTTCAAGATTATTTTCTTGTTCAGTGGAGAATATATCCTAAAGTTTTAATATTAAATAATAAATATTCAGGGAAATTTTAATATTTCAGTTGTGATAAAGAAAATAGGAAATTAATACACAAAGTATCAATTTACAGACTTTAACACAGATGAAAGGCTCTAAAAGCATAAAGGTGTCTTTCAGTTTCAAGTAAAACAGTTATCACAATACTAGGTATTAATGGAGTTAGCTGTCTGCATAAAATCTAAAATTAAGGATTCCTATAATCCCAGGCCCCCGCTCCCCCGCCAAAAAAAGTTAGGATGGATTTAAGTAATTGATTTAATCATTCTCATAAGGGTGTAAATATCAAACAGTTTGAAAGTTGTCCTATCCAATTTTTATAATTTTGTATTACACGTCTGAATTTTTATACATTTTCTGTAAGAATAATGTGAGCTGCTAGGTTTGTGATACCAACTGCTCTACATGTCATTTGAGCAGTGTTATACGGTGATTGGCCTGTCTATACTGACAGTCTCTACTTTGAAAATATGGAGGCTTAATTTAGGGGAAAAACTTGGATAGGTTATGCATGTGAAGAACTTTACATACTTACAAAGAAAAACAGAATGTACTATACTTATAATTTATGGACACAATCTGGCAATCAATTTAACTGTATTCATGTGAGCAGTCCTATTAACTTCAACAGGACTACTCACATGATTAAAGATACACGTGTGTTTTTGCGATGGGCCCCTATAAAGTATATGAGTACCATATACAATATGCAACACAACTAAGTGTATATTGTGATACCTTCTAACTTTGATTCTATTCTGAAAAGTGATTGTAAAAAACAAACACCACCTTACTCAGTTCTACTCCCTGTGAATATCCAGATTAATCTCCGATTACCTGAAAAAAGATGTTGCTACTCTCATCTCTGAGAACCAACACGGCTCTGTGTTTTACCAAGATTCTTTTCTGACTTGCATATTGAATTTTCAACTAAATATCAAATGCAGGAACTTTGGTAAAACCCCAGTCTTCAAATTATGCCCTAATTTATACCTGTGCACCCCATTATAAGTGATATATAAAAAATGACACACAGGTTTTTCCAGTGCATGTATTTTGAACATCCTGAAATTGCCACCAGCCTAGTGACCTTTGCAGGACATTGCTACATTCCATGAGTTTGTCCCCATTTCTTTCAGGCAGGACAGTATAAATGCCAAATTCAGTTTGGGCAGATTAAAAAGAAAATAAAACTGCTTGTATGACAATGTGAAATTGGCCTGAATTTCATCACTGCAACTTCACTTTTTATTTGCTGGTCTTCAGTAGAATTTCCCAAATGATAATGACTCAGCATAACCAATGTGGGTTTTTATTCAAGTTGAATGTATTAGAAAGTATGAAGCTCTTTAATAAGAGAAAGATTTTTTTAAAAAAATATAATAGAAAGCATGCGTGTATAATACCTCAATGCAGATATGATGCATTCCTCCAGCCTTGTTTTTTTGCAGAAAGCCTGCAATTGGACTTTTTTCTCCCAGAGGGTGCAGCAGTTCCAGCTTTGTGTTTCCCAGCTCCACAAAAACAGTGTAGACACCATGTTCAGGAAGAGGAACTGTCTCACTCACCTGGGCTCCTAAAACACTCTTGTAAAAAGACTGGGCCTTCTCCAAATCAGGTACCGCAATTGCTACGTGATTGAGTCGCCCCAGTTTCCACAAAGAGCATGGAACTTTTTGAGTCAAGGAGTGTGACACTGATAAAGTCCGTACTATGGGTGCTGTAGTCTGCAATCTGGTAAGAAGCCCTGTAAAATTGAATGACATTGTCATAATCCTTTTGGAAAAAAATTAATGCACATCCTTTCCCTTTTTAATGAAGCCCAAATAACAACTATGTCCTTACATTTATGAATTATGTTTCACCAGTATGCTAAAGACAGAGATAATAAGAGCAGGGAAGCATTTCCTCTTCTTCTGCTATCAGTTCAATAGCTTCTTTGTTCTGAAACTTAAATTAATTCAGAGGAGGTAAATGAAGAATTTATAGCATGAATGCTCAGATGTGTCCATTACAAACAACAATAGGGATTTTAAAAAAGTTAATTTTAAGCTTCAGTTGAGCTTGGTATGAAAATAAAGATTTTAATAATTATATGCACAAGTTTATAGAATGTAATGGTCAGTTACACACCACTAACCTGTACATTATTTCTGTATTAGTCAGAGCTTCACATTTAATAAAATAGAAATGAAAATAGAAATGAGGATGTAAAAAACCTGTCTACATGTAATAAAGAACTAATATATTTATTCCTAAAGCCCAAATACCTATAGAAAGGTGAAGAGTCTTAGTTGCTTCCCAGTGGAGGAAGATGTGATCAAGTGCTAAGTCACAAGACTGGGAGCCAGTAACTCCCAAGTTTTATTCCATCTCTGCTATTCCATCCCTCTGTGATGTTGGATAGATCATTTTGCCTCTTTCTTTCTTAGCTTTCACATTTGTATAATGGACTAATACTTCCTATATCACAGGCCTGTTTGAGGATAAAAAGTAGTGAAATGCTCTAAAGCTGGAAAGAATTCTAAGGATTATTCTGTTTAGCACACAGCATCCTTCTACGGTTGCCAACTTTGTAATATTTAAATACCAGACACTCCAGCAGGATTGCCGGAACCTCCCCTGCCCCAGCTCTCCCCACACCTCCCAGATAGGATGACCAGATAGCAAGGATGAAAAATCGGGACATAGTGTGGGGGGGGGTAATAGGCGCCTATATAAGAAAAAAGCCCCAAATATCAGGACTGCCTCTATAAAATCAGGACATCTGGTCACCCTACTCCTCGAGGCCCCGTCATGCCCTGCCTCTTCCCCCAAAGGCCTCACCCCCCATTTGTTCCTCTTCCTCCTCTCTCCCCTGTTGCTCATTGCTTTTCCCTTCTCCCCCCTCTACTCCCCTCTGCTTGGGTCAGTAGGGACTTGCCTAGGGAGCCAGGGCTGGGAACTGCAGCCGCCCGATGCAGGTAGGAGGCGTCTGCGGCTGAGTACAGGCTGGTGTGGGTGATGACCTGGTGCCTACCCTACTCACAAATAACCAGACTTTGGGTGTCTGGTCGGTGGATCTAACCGGACTTTCTGGTCGAAAACCTGACACCTTGCCACCCTATCCCCTTCTTAGCCATTTTAAGGGTATTCTATCTCAAAGCATTTGCTAGGGCCAAATCTTGTTTGCTCTATTAATGCAAACAGTTCCTCTGACTTCAATGTGACTACTTCCACGAGAAACTGAGCAGAATTTGGCTCAGAATGTACGCATACGGTCACTAACAATATGGTCACCTGATGGCATAAAGGCACGGGTCTACATCCAGGCAGAAATGGGTGAATAAGATCTGAGACAATTTAGTCATGGAAAGGCTCACTGGCATGAGAAACAACATGGACCAACAATTACGGCAGGTGAGCTCTTTCTGTATTTCTCTGAGGAGGCCCCTGTTGAACTTTAGCCTGCTTCTGTTGACTCCTCTCTACTCATATTAGACTATTATGAGGGCTGTATATTTGTCAGTAGAATACGTGATTTTCATTTTACACACACACACACACACACACACACACACACACACACACACACACACACACACACACACACACACACACACACACACACACACACACACACACACACACACACACACACACCCCCAATAATTGCACGGAGAACTTTGAGAGCTTGGAGTTAAAACCTGGGATGCATGAGAGGCTTAGAGAAGGAAGGATCTCATAATTAGGAATAGTGGTTTGCTATAGTGGTTCACGGATTTTGCTATTTCTCAGGGTTGTGGGGGTTTTTTGGGGATGGGGGATAGAGACGTTCCGTGAGCCGCCAATGTGATATGGCAGTGAAAAAAGCAAATGCGGTCTTGGGATGCATCAGGCGAGGTATTTCCAGTAGAGATAAGGAGGTGTTAGTACCATTATACAAGGCACTGGTGAGACCTCATCTGGAATACTGTGTGCAGTTCTAGTCTCCCATGTTCAAGAAGGATGAATTCAAACTGGAACAGGTACAGAGAAGGTCTACTAGGATGATCCGAGGAATGGGAAACCTGTCTTATGAAAGGAGACTTAAGGAGCTTGGCTTGTTTAGCCTAACCAAAAGAAGGCTGAGGGGAGATATCATTGCTCTCTATAAATATATCAGAGGGATAAATACCAGAGAGGGAGAGGAATTATTTAAGCTCAGTACCAATGTGGACACAAGAACAAATGGATATAAACTGGCCATCAGGAAGTTTTAGACTTGAAATTAAACAAAGGTTTCTAATTAAACAAAGGTTTCAGAGGAGTGAAGTTCGGGAACAGCCTTCCAAGGGGAGCAGTGGGGGCAAAAGACATATCTGGCTTCAAGACTAAGTTTGATAAGTTTATGGAGGAGATGGTATGATGGGCAATTAATTGATCTTTGACTATTAGTGGTAAATATGGCCTGTGATGGGATGTTAGATGGGGAGGGATCTAGTTACTACAGAGAATTCTTTCCTGGGTGTCTGGCTGGTGAGTCTTGCCCACATGCTCAGGGTTTAGCTGATCGCCATATTTGGGGTCAGGAAGGAATTTTCCTCCGGGGCAGATTGGCAGAGGCCCTGGGTTTTTTTCACCTTCCTCTGCAGCGTGGGGCACGGGTCACTTGCTGGAGGATTCTGTGCACCTTGAAGTCTTTAAATCATGATTTGAGGACTTCAATAGCTCAGACATAGGTTAGAGGTTTATTACAGGAATGGGTGGGTGAGATTCTGTGGTCTGTGTTGTGCAGGAAGTTAGACTAGATAATCATAATGGTCTCTTCTGACCTTAAGTCTATGAGTCTATGAGCTTGTTTAAGAGGCATCTGTACAGCAATGCAGCTCCTGCTCCCTTTGCAGAGGATGACGTCTGTAGCAAAGAATAAGAGATATTAAGTATATTTAGAATATAGAGGTGAACTAGAAGTATTAATTAATGTTGTAACATAGGTCCTCAGATCTGTGAGATATTCAGCTTAGCCACACAAGGCCTTATGCCTGAAACTGATTTGCATGACTAGTTGACTGAAAGATAATCCTGTACCAGTGAAGTGTAAAATTGCAGTAAAATATATGTTAAATGCCGATGTTCTGGAAACTATGCAGTAATAGACTGGAAACTATGGCACAATGCACCAGTTAATACCACAAGATGCCCGATAGCAACATTTTGGGGAATTCTGTAATAACCTCAAGTTGCTATGGTACATAGATATTAATGAGAATAAGGGGCACTAAGGAGATACCCAGTAAGAGATGGGGCATCCCTAATGGAGTATGGAAGTATGGATAAGGAAAAAGGGGTTGGAACCCTTATGCCTGCTGCTGCTCATAGATATGCATAAGCATATCTCAGGATAAAAAGTTGTTATCCAGCCTGTGTACTGGGGTGGGAGTGGGAAAACACAGGGGGAAAGACACCAGGATGACAACCATGGTCGATGAGGACAATGAAGATGATGAAGATAATGACTGACACTCCAAGGTCCCCCAGCAGGAGATGTGAGTGATGCCAGTCCTAGGCTTAACACTATCTCTCTATCTGCTCTTGTATTTCAGTGCTGGTGGGATTGTTCATTTATCAATAAAGGGACTTGTGATAAATTGCAATTGTTTCTCATGTGCTTCTAGGGTCTCTAATTCTAATGATACTGATCAATATTCCTGATGCTGTAGCCCTCAGGAGACTGAATATTTATTGACCACTGCAGTCTAAGAGATTGAATGATTATTTATTGATTGAAATTGATTAATCTCCCATCCATACTAAGGCTCCAGGTTGGACACCTTCTTGACAACTGTTTGAAATGGGCCATCCTGATTATCACTACAAAAGTTTTTTTTCCGTCCTGCTGATAATAGCTCACCTTAATTGATCAGTCTCTAAGGGCTGGTCTACACTAACCCCCCCTGTCGAACTAAGATATGCAACTTCAGCTACGTTAATAATGCAGCTGAAGTCGAAGTCTCTTAGTTCGAACTTACCTGTGGTCCACACGCGGCGCGCAGGCTCCCCCGTCGACAGCGCTTACTCCTCGCGGCGAGCTGGATTACCAGCGTCGACAGGGGAGCACTTCCTAGTTCGATTTATCGCGTCTAGACAAGACGCGATAAATCGAACCCAGAAGATCGATCCGACGCCTCCAATCCAGCCGGTAAGTGTAGACTAGCCCTTAGAGTTGATATGGAAACCCCCATCTTTTCATTATCTCTGTATATATATCTTCCTACTGTATGTTCCACTCTATACATCTAATGAAGTGGGTTCTAGCCCACGAAAGCTTATGCCCAAATAAATGTGTTAGTCTCTAAGGTGCCACACGTACTCCTCATTCTTTTTGCGGATACAGACTAACACGGCTACCACTTTGAAACCTGTGCAGAGGAAGTGATTCAGTACTGATCTAGGTCTCAATTCTACACTATTGAAGCCTATAGGAGCTTTGACAGACTTCAGTAGGTGCAAATTCAGATCTTTGAGGACTAGTACCATCTACTGATTCACTTATTATAATTAGGTTGGTTTTCTCTTCCACATACTGACCATTCCCATTTCTGCTTAGCTTGCTAAGAATGCTTGATTTTTAAGAATATTGCAGTAGAATTGAACTGACAGGCCCTGGGATAGGGGTTGTAAATAGTTTAAGCCATTACTTAAATTTTAAACAGTTTTCATTGTAAAATATTTTAATTGAAACAGGCCATTAGACTTATGACCAGGAAATAACACAAACATATGGTCTGTCGGTGTGAATGTCTAGGGCAGGAGTTCTCAAACTGGGGGTCAGGACCCCTCAGGGGGTCACAAGGTTCTTACATAGGGGCATCGCAAGTTGTCAGCCTCCACCCCAAACCCTATTTTGCCTCCAGCATTTATAATGGTGTTAAGTATATAAAAAGTGTTTTTAATTTATGAGGGTCACACTCAGCAGCTTTCTATGTGAAAGGGGTCACCAGTACAAAAGTTTGAGAACCACTGGTCTAGGGCCTCCTCAGCTGATTGTAGACATAATCAGAGGAAACTACAGCATGAGAAAGAGGACTTAAATTAGGATTACAAACTCCAGCAAGGGGACCCACCTTCAGGCTCATCAGCCGTTACCACTCTTGGGCAGAGCCCTGTGTCTCTTTCCCTCCTGATGGGTTTCCCAGGCTGCACAGTTCCCTGACTAAACTATGAAGTCCCCAGCAAAACAAAGTGCCTAAGCAGGCCTGCTTTGATTTTATCCTCAGAGGCTATTAACAGTGCAATTGCCCACAGTTATTTCTTTCTTATTGTGCTTAGCATTAAAAACAACCAACTGGTCTAACACTCTTGCACTGACAACTTGGATGAGTTCTTTATTTTATTTACAAACAAAGTCATCTACATTTAACAGTATCTTTAACAAAAAACACTGCAAAAGTTGATTAATGTTGAAACTATGTATGAAAATAAGAAAAAATGTGGGTATGTAGCACATTTGATCTGTGGGAAATGGGGAAGTTTGCTTATAAGATGCATTAATTCTACATATCTAAGAAAAATGATGTCCTGAAGTGATCCTTCAAGGAGCTCCATGTGGATAGCATCCTGCACCTATTAAAGACAAGAGGGCTCTACGCAGAGATCTGACCATGCAGAGCAAATTGAAGGATCAGAATCTAAAACTGCAATAATCCACAGCCCAGCAGTTTGAATTATTAGGATCACACACACACAAACAAAATTAGAGCATTTAAACTGTACAGAAATACTTGTCACACACAATTTCATGACTTCTCACAATTAATTAAAATAATAAATTCTCATCTGTCAGTATCAATAGCTTTCACAAGGTTAAAACTATTTTACAGAAAGGGAAACTGAGTCACACAAGTCTATGGCAGAGTCAAAAAAATACAAGCCAGGATTCTTGACTAAGTCCCATGTCCCATCCACTGAGTCACTACCCAGGAGCCACTTACTCAGCATGAACAACCACCACCCATTTGCACTCACGTCCTCAGCATGTGTGATCTGCACCTTCCCCCTAAATACAGTATCTTTGCCAGGTGCAATTCTCCTTCCACGACCTCTACCGTTGTCAGTACACACTGTTCCTCTTACTGCTGTACTTTGTATATCTTGTTTTTACCCCTCTATTTAGCATGTGCAATTCCCCTGCCATGAACTCCCCCAGCCCCCGACCTATTTAACACGTGTCTCTGCCCGTCCTCACTTCCCCCCGCCCCCCTCATTCAACGCATGTGCAGGGTCTGCGAACCGGCCCCTTAGGAGGACGGAGCTGGGCTACTGAACGTGCTCGTGCTTTAGGGCTCTCCGCTGGGAAGGGGACAAGGCGGGGCCGACTCCCGGGTTCAGACCCCACCCGCACGTTCCCGCGGCACCGCTCAGCGTCTACCTGCGGCCACTTTCCCCACGCAGGCGGCCATCTTGACTCCTGGCTCTTCAAATCTAACTTTGTCGAGAGCCTCTTCCCGCGAGCACAGCCGGCAAAGGCAGGAGGGGCCGGGCTGGCGCAGAGCCGGGCTGTGCTCTCAGCGGGGCAGCCCCTGCTGCTGTCACGGCAGGGAGCTGCTCTCCCGGGGCTGCGGGGAGTGCGGCAAAGCCCAGTTCTGCAAAAGGAAATCCGCCTCTGGCTGTGAGCAGGTGGAGAAGCGATTCTGTCGTTTGCTCCAAAATAAAATGTTTAATGGCTTGAAACATGCTGATTTTTCATTGGGTGGAGAAACTTCCTCCTGGAAACAGCCCTGGGGCAATGAAAACTAGTGTAACCAACTCTTGTGATGTTGTTGTGAGTTTTGCAGTAATGGTTTTTCCTTAAAGGCCCAGCCCCTAGAGTCAGGAACTCTGTGAGAGAAGCAGCTGAGACAAAGAAGGAAAGATTAAAGAAGCCCAGGCACAGCAAGAGAAGCCCCCGTATTACCATCAGAAAAAAAGATGAGAGAGCGCTTTTGGGTAAAGTGCTGTAGAAACAGGCTGGGAACTGTGACCAAATAATCTTCTGTTTGAGTCCTACTGTGTTCATGGAAACAGGATTTTAAAATGTGTTGTAGATCAACAGGATTGTATGAAAAAGATACCATACCTGACTCCGCCACCATTTTCTTCTAACTGAAACAACCTTCACGACTCCCACAAGTGGGTAACTGCTTTCACCAGATAGGGAATCTCTCTTTCTCCCTAGATGAGCGTGTGGAAGGCTCTGAGTGGAGTTGCAAGAGTGTATGTGGAGAGCACTGTACACACCATCTGTGACCATTTTGTGCACTGTAAAGCTCAGCCTCATGGGGGGGGGCTCCCTTCATCCCAGCAGCACACAGGGGAGGTTTTAAAAGGTGGACTGTGGCAAGAGCTGGGATGAGACCAATGGATCCATTACTATGTGGATCTACCTGCCAAAACGCTGCAGAATGGGAAGAACCACACAGCAGACAAGGTTATACTGTAACCCCAGAGAATAACAGTTTGAGAGTGACTTTGCAAATTGCAGCCTGGGAGGTAGATGGATTCCTCCCTTCCCACACCACTCCCCAACTGCTGCAGAACGCTCCTGGCCCAATGCATAGTTTGACCCAGGGGTCTCAAACTCAAATTACCACGAGGGCCGCATGAGGACTAGTGCATTGGCCCGAGGGCTGCATCACTGATGCTGCCCCCGCCCCGCCCCCACTCCACACCTTCAATTAGGCCCTGCCCCTTCTCCACCTCCTCCCCTGTGCGCACAGCTTCCTGCTCCTTCCGCCTCCCTCACAGAAACCGCGAAGCTCTTCCCATGCGGCCCGCTGGGCGGCCGCCGGGCTCCCCGCACCCTGCCCCCCCCCCCGCCCGTTTTTTTTTTTCTTTCTTTTTTTACCCCTGGCAGTTCCCGCCACCAGACAGTTCTGGTGGCGGGAACTGCCTGGGGGTTAAAAAAAAAATAAGAAAAAAGGGGGGTGGGAGGGGGCGTGGGAAGCCTGGCGGGCCGCAGGGAAGAGCTCTGCGGTTTCTGGGAGGGAGGGGGGAGGAGCAGGAAGCCGTGTGTTTGAGACCCCTGGTTTGACCTTTGGTAATAATCTTGAAGGAAATTATCATGTAATGTGTTAGAAAGAAAAACATTAATCCATGCAAATACACCAGTTCTGTGAATATGTGCCTGGGTGAATTTTGAGTTTAGTGATGCAAAATACCATCAGGCATTTTGTTCTCAATGTCTGCTGAAAATGTATGCTAAAAAAATACTAGAATCTAGGTCACAGAGACAAAACTGCATAGTAAAATGATTGTACAGTTACCATATTTAGCAAATGTGTTCAATGCTAATAACTATCCAAATCTAGGGTAATACTAAAGTCACACAAGGGGAGAAAACAACAACAAAACACCAATTATACAATATACTGTTTTAGGGCCTCCTGTTGTAAATCTTTATTCTCACAAGTACTCCCACTTAAATCAATGAGATTATTCATTCTAGAAAACGATTGAGGATCAGAACTTATTTTTATATAGTGCCTTCCAAACAAGGTGTATCCCTAAAACACTTTGCAAAATTAGGTCTCAATCCTGCAATTCCTTTTTTATGGCAGGCCCTGGGGTCTGTGCAAATCCTCACTGGATCTACCCATGTGCAGGCAGTATAAAGTGTAAAATCCAGGAAATTTTTATAGAAATATATTGTATGGTAAATAAAAAGATTCCATTCAAGAGGTGTAGACTGAGAGGGGGAAATATTTTGTTTAAAAGAAGGTTTAAATAGAGGTAGAGATTCAATGACAGAGAGGTCTACTTGGACACCTGCTCCAGAAGGTGGGAGCTGCAGAGGAGAAGGCTCTTACACAACCAGTGATGAGACTACGGGAGAGGACAGAGAGGAGGCAAGTTTTACTGTAGTGCAGGGAGCAGGCAAGGGAATAGACAAAAAACAAGGTATAGTATTAAAATTGTTATAACAGTAACAATGTCCCATACTTTATTTATTATATATTACATAAATATATACAAGTACATTATAGTAACATTACGGTAAAATCCACACTCAGGATTTCTGTCCCCACCATCTACACTCAGCTTATTAAATGAAACTAATACAAAAATAAAATGTCTATCTGAATAGAATTAATACAATTGTCAAAATAACTGGATAAAAATCCATATGGTTTTCTAGGCTGCAAGCAAGTTATAATGCCTCTTCCAAAAGTAACTATAGCTGGCATATTTCTTACTGAGAATTTGTTAATTGCTAACAGTAAGTGTGATTTGTCCTTTGGGACTATCTGAGATTGTCTTGCCATTGCAGGTTCTTGGGCGGCGGCGGCGGCGGCGGCGGGGGGGAGAAAGGAAAAGAGATAATTGTAGTCTTAGGAGGAACAATTATTTGCTACCTCCAAGTGAAGCAAAAAGGATTTCTGAAGTTGTATATAGTGAGTGGAGGTCAGCGGCTTGTGGAGGAATGGGGAGGGGGGTAGGGGGAGAATTCCATGCAAAAGTGGGTTTTGGGTGGAGAATTCTGGATAAGCATACTTGTACGTGGAAGTGGAGGAGTGGGATTCCTGGGGAGAAGAGTTTGGGGACAGGGAAGGAAATAGGGTGACCAGACAGCAAGTGTGAAAAATCGGGGTGGGGGTGGGGGTAATAGGAGCTTATATAAGAAAAAGACCCCAAAATCAGAACTGTCCCTATACAATCGGGACATCTGGTCACTCTAGAAGGAAATGGGTAGGGAGTTGGGGAATTTAAAGAGGAGGTAACTGGAAATACAAAAAGGGAGTGTCTGGGTGTAGTTGTAAGCAGGGGGTTGCAATAATGGAAATGGGTATCTAATGGGTATCTATTGAAAGGAGGAAGATCACAGATGAGTGACAGTAGACATAGGGGAAGGGAGCTTGAAAGATTAGGGGATATAGTGGATGTGTAAGAGAGTAAATGCATGACAGCATGCATGGCAGGGTGATGGATGGGGGAGAGAGGATGTGATTGAGAGAGCTGTCAAAACACTCCCAATCTTTCATCAAATCCTCCCCCTCTAACTCTTTCTGCTGGGTGTCCAGTTTCACTCTCAAAAGCAAGTCATCCTATGCAGTAGCGTAGCCAGGGGGGGAGCAGGGGGAGTGGCCGCTCCTCGTGAGGTGAAGCAGCGCCTTAAAAAGCGCCACCCGAGCCCCGCTGCCTAAGCCGGGCTGGGGGGGGAGGGGGCGCTTTAAAAGGCTCGCAGCTCCTGCTGCTGCGGGGAGCCCCGGGCCTTTTAAACAGTCCCACCCCAGCCCCACTGCTGGAGCCAGGCTCAGGCGGGGATTGAAAAGGCCTGCGGCTCCCCACGGCTGCAAGAGCCACAGGCCTTTTAAATCCCCGCCCAAACCCCGCTGCCAGAGCTGGGCTGGGGGGGGGGGGGGGGCTTTAAAAGGCCCGGGGGCTCTTGCCACTGCGGGGAGCCGCAGGCCTTTTAAAGCGCTGCCGGAGCCCCGCTGCTGGAGCTCCGGTGGCGCTTTAAAGGGCCTGAGGCTCCAGCCGCTGCGGAGCCCCTGGCCCTTTAAAGCGCCGCCGGGTGAGTACAGGGGGCACGGGGAGATGCGTTTTTATAGCGCCGCTCCCCCTGTGCTCCAGACCTTCCTACTCTACTGATCCTATGAAGGGAGACAGAGTAGACCAGAGAGGAAAGGAGGTGGCAGAGGATGGTGGGTCTTGGTCACCTACAGATACAGGACTTATTTGCGGGAACAAACCATCAGTGAGTCCCTGGGTTTCTCTGCCTATGGAGAAAAAGAACCCCCTATCATTTTCAAAATTAAATGAGAAAAACCTTGTAGCCTCTATGCTAGGTGACTGGCCAATAACACCATGTCTGTAAGTTTGAACAGCTTCCTTTTGGGCCCTTTCTCGGACTCTCCCCTTCCGTAGCATGGCGACAGCATCAGGCATGCTGGGAGTTTGGAGGTAGCCCCTGGGGGCGGGAGCTAGGCAGGTGTGACATTGGCAGGGGGCTTATCAAGACTGAGAGTGCTGGGGGCACAGTAGGGTGACCAGATGTCCCGATTTTATACAGACAGTCCTGATTTGTGGGTCTTTTTCTTATATAGGCTCCTATTACCCCTCCCCCCCCTCCCGATTTTTCACACTTGCTGTCTGGTCACCCTAGGGCACAGCAGCCTCCTTGCGCGCGAGAAGGGCCGTGGGGGTTAGGGCGCCTGACGGGTGACCCATGTGGTGCAGCGGGCTGTGCGGTTTCCGTGGGCACCCAGAGCCTCTCTGTGATACCTTTGGAAGCTATTCCCGTGGGGGCAGGAATTTGCTGGCGTGAACGAGTCCCCGGGCCTTGCAATCCCCTCCCCTTCCGGGAGTGTGTCCTGCCCTGTGGCACACACGGTCGCCCGGCCGGTGGCGAGGGAGGATCCCGAGGGGGAACCCTTGCGAGGCGGAACCTTTCTGCCAGTGCCCGCGTTGGTGTCCGGAGCGAGTTGGCGGACATGCTCGCCGGAGCTCCGGTCCGGCTGAGGCCCCTCCTCCCGCCCTCTCCCCATGTGGGTCTGAGACTCCGAGTAGAGGCTGAAGATGGCGGCGCCCAGCGGCCGGCTGGAGGCGTGTCTGAAGCTGCTCGGTGCTGCCGCGGCCCACCCGGAGCGCTTCCTCAGGTGAAACCCCCTACTGCCCTCTTCCCCTAGCTTCAGGAATCCCCGGCCCGGGGGCAGGTCGCCGCCGCCGCCGCGGCTCCCCTGGATCGCGCGTCCTCTGGCCCGGCCTGGGCTGCGGGCGCTCCCTCTGGAGGAGCGCAGCAGCCTCCGATAACCCGTCCTGCCCCCTCGCTCCCTACCCTCACCCCGGGGGAGCGCTTCAGACCCCGGCCACACCCCCTGCTTTGCCCCCTCTGTGCATTCCCTGGGTAACGGCGCACCGCGGCCCCATTGCCAGCCCCACTCGTGGGGAGGGAGGGGGATGGTCCTAGCCTCCTGGGATTTTCGCCAGGCGAGCACCAGGCCTCCCGCTCTGCTATTTGGAGTGACCCAGTTATTTTCGTGATGATTATTATTTTATTGTATTTCTGAAGCACCTTGGGGCCTCAGTCGTAGACCAGGACCCCATTGTGTTAGGTGCTGTACAAATACTTTCATTAAAAAATAAAAGAGGGGTAGCTGTGTTAGTCTGGATCTGTAGAAGCGACAACGAGTCCTGTGGCACCTTATAGACTAACAGACGTATTGGAGCATAAGCTTTCGTGGGTGAATACCCACTTCTTCAGGTGGATGCAGTGGAAATGTCACTGCATGCATCTGAAGAAGTGGGTATTCACCCACGAAAGCTTATGCTCCAATACGTCTGTTAGTCTATAAGGTGCCACAGGACTCTGTCGCTTCTAAAAAATAAAAGTAAGTCTCTAGCATTCATGGTTGTAGGGGAAAGCTTGAAAATGTGATCTGAATGTAATGTAAAAGTTTGGAAACAAGAAAGAATTTTTAAAATCTCATTATTAAGACAATCTCATGATTTTGAGGACTTGATTTGTGATTTTTCAGGACTCAGAACTGGCAGTTTTGTTAATTAGCCCACCCAACCTTGTCTTCTGTGTTAGGGGGAAAGTGTCTATATGTTTCACTTGCATGATTAAAATGAACAGCTTTATTTCTACAATTAAACAAACTTTAAATGGGCTTAAATCTTTTTTTGTCATTTAAGGAAAGATTTAATTTAGATATATGTTAAAGCTCAAACAATTCTGTGGCCTTCTGTTGATGTGGTGATTGAGTTAAGGTTAGAAAGGGACTTTAAATCTCATTGAAACATAGAGCAAAATCATTTTTAGCAAGGGGGAGATATTTTAAAAACTACTTATACAAGGATTTCCTCATTTACATGTGAGTAAGATTTGAGGCATGTTTGAATTCTACACAGCAACTGTAACTTAGGCACTGATTCCACAATTGGATGGCACTCTGCGTGGATCTGGTTGCAGGATTTGGGGACCTTAGATTTTATCCTATGAGAATTTCTATTATGACCCCTTTTTTTTATGAGCTATTTTGAATAGATTACCAAGAGTATATTTAGAATTTGAAGAAAATGTACAAACGTATTTTGAGAAAAAGATGACAAACTAGTTAATCCCTAAGTAAATTTTTGGTAAGGGAAACTATAGTTAAGGCGATATCCCCCTTGCTCAGCTACTAGGTGGAAGTGTGCAGGCACTGCCCCCATGGCTCCCATTGGCCACAGTTCCCGACCAATGGGAGTTGCAAAGCCAGTGCTCTGCGTGGAGGCAGTGCACAGAACTGCCTGGCCACACCTCTACCTAGCACAGGGGTGGGCAAACTTTTTGGCCCCAGGGACACATCGGGGTTGCAAAACTGTATGGAGGGCTGAGTAGGGAAGGCTGTGCCTCCCCAAACAGTCTGGCCTCTGCCCCCTATCCGCCACTTCCTGCCCCCTGACTGCCCCCCTTAGAACCCCTGACCCATCCAACCCCCCCTGCTCCTTGTCCCCTGACCGCCCCTTCCTGGGCCCCCCCGCCCCTAACCGCCCCCCCCCCGTCCCGGGACCCCACTGTCTATCCAACTCCCCCCCGTCCCCTGACTGCCCCGACCCCTATCCACGCTCCCTGTCCCGACAGGCCCCCTGGGACTCCCAAGCCTATCCAACCTCCCATTCCCTATCCCTGGAGCTGAGGCTGCGGGGAAGGGGGGACAGCAGGTATGGGGCCGGGGGTTAGCCTCCCTGGCCGGGAGCTCAAGGGCTGGGCAGGATAGTCCTGCGGACCGGATGTGGCCCACAGGCCGTAGTTTGCCCACCTCTGGCCTAGCAGCTGAGCAAGGGGGATGTTGCAACTTCCGGGGAGCCCCCTCAGATAAGCGCCACCCAGCGCCCGCCTCGTCCCATGCCCTAAACCCCTCCCACACTCAAAGTCTGCTACTGCTGGGGGCAGGGGGAATGGGGACGGCTGCCTTAGTTGCCCCTGGATCAGGTGCATGAGCCACTGTGGAAGTCACGGAAAGTCACGGAATCCGTGACAAACCTGCAGCCCTAACTATGGTCCATTTCATTTCAATAACTAGGTATGTGTTACACGTTTTAAGGCTTGACCTTAATTATATACTTTAATTTCAAGGAATTTTACTAATAGGACTGCAAATGCTCTGTAATAAACAAAGTAAAGCCTGCAATTGTTGAAGGGCAACCAGGCGTTTGCTGCAAAAACACTGAACAGATGTAAAGGGAGCATCAGAGAAACCATTTGGTAAACCCAGCACCCAATAACTCAACTCCACAAATATCTAAAAAAGAAACTATCTTAAGGCTATACACGTTTTTCTTTGTAAAAATGCATTTGTCATAACTCAAAATCGCTTTCTAATTGACTTTTGAATTTTAAATTTTTTTCAGTTTGCTATCGTTATGTGCAGTGATAGTTTTTAATTTTGTTTTTATCAGTGTGCAAGATGGACTGGCTGCAGACTTCAGTTCCTTGACAAAGACTCTTTATGATTTGCATAAAGTATTAGGGACAAAACTAGTGCGTGGGAGTCCTTTAAAAGAACTGGTAATAGAAAACTTTGAGGAAGAACAGATCTGGCAACAAATAGAGCTACAGAATAATGCAGTTCTAGACTACTTCAAGAAAGCTGTTGTTAGAGATGTTAAAGACAAAGATCTCTACCTTTTCCCAGCCCAAGCAGAGGATGACTTTGAGGCAGTCACTAGTAGTGATAAGCAAATGCAACAAGAAGATAGCATGGAAGCAGAACCTGCCAATATTGAAGATGAAAGTGAGGCTAAAGAAAAGCAAAGTAAATCCAAAGCAAGGAAAAGGCAGATATGTAGTGATGAGGATTCAGATGTTGATTTTGATGTTGATGAGCTAGAGCAACAGGTTCAAAAGTTGAAGAAGAGTACCTGGAAAAAATCAAGAGAAAAGTCCATAGTGGATGATAAATTTTTCAGCTTGGCTGAGATGGAAGCCTTTTTGGAAGATGTAGAGAGAGAGGAAAACAAGAAGAAGGGTAATGATGATGATGAGGAGGAGGATGAGATTGATTATTTTGAAGATATTTTTTCTGATGAGGATGAAGAAGAATCTGAAAAAGATAAAATCAAGGTAAGGATATATGCATCCAGAATTAGAAACACTTTTGTCATAAGCCTGTAGAATTTAAATTAGCTTAAAAAACTGACAGGAAATTGAAATTGCAGTTCAAATTGGAAACAAACTGCAGACTTTAAAAAAAAGTGTAATTAACCATTGAAACAATTTAACAAGGTTTTGGTGGGTTCTCATTACTTGAAATCTTCAGATCAAGATCAGATGCCAAAAGATATGCTGTAGTTCAACCACAAATTATTGGGCTGAAAGCAGGAATCACTAGATTAAATTCTATAGCCTGTATTACGCAGGAGATCAGACTAGATGACGATAATGGTCCCTTCTGGACTTAAAAATCTGTGGATCTATTAACATATATTATCATAAATATGTTGAATCAAATAAACAAGTCCCTACCCTGAAGAGTTTACAACCTACATTTGGATGGATCTTCATGCCTGTGCAGCATCTTACTGAAGTCGTTGGGACTCTTCATGAGCATAGGAGTCTGCCCATGTGGATCAAATAGTAGAAGTAGGGCCCAACTTAAGACAAAACAGGTGGAGGAGATAAACTCTGAGAGGTGGAGAGAGGAAAGGACAGGGTCCTGTGGTCGCTTGGGTGAGTAGTATTCATGTTGTAAGGGTTTGTAGATTTCTTTTTTTTATAAGGCTGTGAATAAACTTGGGCTGCTGTATTCTGTCTTGAAAATTACTTTCAGGCTTTCTTAACTAACATTTCTTGTGACAATTCTGTTCTTTCAGTATCTTATTTGTGATGTAATAAGAGAAAAATAAGGTGCTTCTGGAAGTGATAAACTGATGCATGTTAGAGCCATGTGTTATGCTGTCAGGGATTTATGAGCTACCCCACACAGTTCAGCAAATATGTCAGTTGTTAAAATCCACTGCTTTTCCACTCCTTGGTCTCTGAGCAAATTAAAATAGAATTGACTATTAGTTGACGACATTAAAAATGTCTCACTTCAACTAAGGCCACTGTCTACCAGACCAGTGGTTAATGTTGAAATCCATTGAATTCCCATTGCAGATCTTACACTGCAGGTATATATAACATGGTCCTCATGGTAATGAAAGATTCTTATTCACTTAGACTTGTCACTTTCACTGGGTAACCTCTCATTTTCTTTTTCCCCCAGCCAGTTAAAAGTTCAAGAAATTTGAAATATAAAGATTTCTTTGACCCTATTGATGACAATGATGACCTAGCTAATGATGGTGAAAATGATCAGAATGATGAAGAAGGTGACACTGAAGAGGAGGAGGACGAAGAAGGCATTTTTGATGAGTATGTACATTTGAACGATTTGTACCTGTTTTGTGGAATCTGCCAGTTATTTGAATTGTCACTGACAATATAACACCATCTCTTAAACAGAAAATAAAACGGAAATTTAGGAATATCTTTGGCAGAGATAATACTATTATATTAAGGAAGGAGCAGCCTTTTAAAACCTGTAGCAAGTATTTCATTATCTGTTAATGTGCTTGTTTTTGGCTTTTTGTAATGTCAGTGTAACCTGTTCACTAATTAACTACTTTTTGACTGAGAAAAGAAGAGTCATTAGACTGTTTTATTGTTGCCCTGTGGGATTTGAGTAAATGACTTTAACTAAATGAATTATGTATTGCTTCAACCGAGGAGGCATATCTCCACTAGATATGTAGGAGGTCACCCAAAGCCTACCTTATCACTTAAAAAGGGGGGGGTTTTTTATCTGTGGGTTCTATAATATATTAAACAATAAATGTCACAAGCATCTACTACTTCCATTTATATAACGACATTTTAATGTTTATAGGACTGAGGAAGATAATGAAATGGACTTAATAGAGCAGAATGAGAAAGCTAAAGAAGTCTGTAAAAAAGTTACTTTTAACTTACCGGAGGACAGTGAAAAAGAAGAAGATACAGATATACCACATGAGAAGAGAACTGATCCCACTGGAATAACATCTTCTTTTGAGAAAAGGCAGGAAAAGGTAACTAAGATGTTCTAAAGTATCAGAGGGGTAGCCGTGTTAGTCTGGATCAGTAGAAGGGACAAAGGGTCCTGTGGCACCTTATAGACTAACAGAGGTATTGAAGCATAAGCTTTCGTGGGTGAATACCCACTTCTTCGGATGCAAGCAGTGGAAATGTCCAAGGGCAGATATAAATGTGCAGGGAAGATTCAGGCTAGAGATAACGAGGTTAGCTTAATCAGGGAGGGTGAGGCCCTCTTCTAGCAGTTGAGGTGTGAACACCAAGGGAGGAGAAACTGCTTTTGTAGTTGGTTAGCCATTCATAGTCTTTGTTTAGATGTTCTAGTTACCCCTTCATGAGCAATTGATTTGAAGTTTTCTACTAAAACTTGAGCCAAATGCATGAATGTTAATAAGTTGATTGCATTTGTAAATATCATTAAGTTGTCTGAAATCTTCAGAAAATTTTTAGAAGAAAATATGATCAAATAGTGGCATATTTACCGAAAGATAAGGCAAAAGGTGTGCAAAGAATATAGAAATACTTAGAGTAAAGAATATGAATAATTACTCCAACTTGATTTCCCTTTTGTTGTTGCTAAACAAGTGCATTTCACTTTTTAAAAATTTTTAACTTTCAGGAAATTTTCTCTTTCAGATGCATGAAAAAATTAAATCTCTAGAAAAGGAGTTGTTGGAGGAAAAACCTTGGCAGCTTACAGGAGAAGTGACTGGACAAAAACGACCTGAAAACAGCCTTTTGGAGGAATCTTTGCTCTTTGACCATGCGGTCAGAATGGGTAAATACTGTTATGCTAGGTAATTTGTTTGTTTTACTGGTGAGGGTGGTGCACAACTGTCATCTGTTTTTCCCCCCCATCCTTCCTCCAGTCCCTTCACCATCCTTTTAAACTTGCCAAACATTGCCCAAACTGTGACTAAACTTGAATATTTATAAGGCCATGTTTTCCCCCATAGAAATGTTATTGCCTCACCCGTTTGTTGAACTTTAAGATGTAAACTAAGCTTTATCAAATGAGAATGACTTGGTGTCCACTTATTTATAGGGCAAACACAACTTGGTTATCTTTCTCAAACTTTCATACTATTAAATTTTTCCTGAGGAAATAAACCTACTAGCTTACCTAGTCCATCTTCATTCCAGGCCAACATGCCTCTCTAAAGTACTGTATATATTTTCTAGCATTTTTGTCAGTCTTTTGTTTTTTATTTCTAGAACAAGCGGTACCAGTTTAAATCAATGCAAAAATATCATCTCCAGAACTGTTAATCTCCTTTTTGTTTAATGAATAATTTAGTTTCTAAATACTTTAAACTTGCTGGTTTTTTGCTTTCTTAGCTCCTGTGATCACAGAGGAAACCACCTTTCAGCTTGAAGATATTATCAAACAGAGGATAAAAGATCAGGTTAATAAGATTTGACTTCACCTCTTTGTTTTATTTGGAAACTTAAATATTTCAACAAAAACAAACCCTAAACACTGTCTGGTACATTCAAATGTACTTGTATTGACTTGGCGTTTTGGGGGCTCAGGAATGAATTCCAAGCATGAGTTTAAGGTCCTTAGTTTTTTAGGTATCGGTTTGTCTCCTGAGCATTTCCAGAAGAAACAAAATATCTGAATATTGCTTTTGCTTAATGCTGATAGTGTATTCTTAATGATTCCATTCTGTATCCTTTTGGGTGCTATAACTAAGGCTGCGTGTTTGTCACGGATTCTGTGACTTCTGCAGCAGCCAGTGTGGGCTAGCTTTGGGGCTGCCTGAGCAGATCAGGCAGCCCTGGAGATAGCCTCACTGGCCGCTGCTGGAGCAGTCTTGGGCCACCGTGTGCCCCCTGCCCACTTCTTCCCTCCCCCAGCAGTTTGTGGGGGCAGGGGACTCAGGGCTGGGGCAGGGGGTTGCGGTGCAGGGCGGTACTTACCTTGGGGGGGCTCACCAGAAGCGGACGGCATGTCCCTGCAGCTCCTAGGCACCTCCCCCAGCACCGGCAGCGCCCCCTGACCCCCAGCCCAAGTTTTAATTTAATTCAGGGGTTGGCAACCTTTCAGAAGTGATGTGCCGAGTCTTCATTTATTCACTCTAATTTAAGGTTTTGCGTGCTAGTAAAACATTTTAACGTTTTTAGAAGGTCTCTTTCTATAAGTCTATAATATATAACTAAACTATTGTATGTAAAGTAAACAAGGTTTTTAAAATGTTTAAGAAACTTCATTTAAAATTAAATTAAATGCAGAGCCCCCAGACCAGTGGCCAAGATCGGGGCGGTGTGAGTGTCGCCAAAAATCAGCTCGCGTGCTGCGTTCGGCACGCGTGCCATAGGTTGCCTACCCCTGATTACATAATTATATAGTAAAAGTCATGGACCACTCATGGGCCATGAATTTTTGTTTACTGCCTGTGACTTGTCCATGACTTTTACTAAAAATACCTGTGACTAAAACATAGCCTTAGCTATAACATATCTCAATTAGATAGTTAATTAAAATTACCCTTACAGTTTACAGATTCAACTATAAAAGGACTACTTTGGAGTTGTGTACATGGAATTTATATAATGGATATGCAAATCTCTATTTAATAATCTCTACTCAGAATATTGACCAATAATCATTTTTTTCAGAATATATTAAACAGATCCTGTGGGTAAATAAGTATAGTATACTATATTTTTTTAATTTTAATTGCACAGAAACCATATTGCTGTTTATAATTCATATAAAAGTACTTTCAAAATTTTATTCTTGGTTGTTAATTAGTATACCATCTTTGGTTGTATCAGTGCAAAAAAAGACTGGCGAGTAGTTGAGGGTGTCTATGCTTCAATCTTGTTTAACAGGGTGTGAGGTTTTTTGGACTAAATACAATTCCTTAAAAGATACTATCTTAACTATAGTGTGGTGTTAGCAGATTCAGTAATTGCCAAAGTTGTGGCAAAATAAAAGGTAGCTCCCATTGTATAAGAAATTGCCCTTTGCTGTTAGGTTCAATGTGATGTTGGAAAATCAAGTTAACGTGCTAGCTGAAACAACAAATGAGATGTCTGATAGAACGTGATGTATAAAAATGGTCTATTAAAGCTTATTTGATGCAACTGCATCTTAACTATTTTACCTTTTTTTGTTTTGTTTTAGGCTTGGGATGATGTAATACGTAAAGAAAAACCAAAAGAAGATGCCTTTGAATACAAGAAGCGTCTAACTCTGGATCATGAAAAGAGCAAATTGAGTCTTGCTGAAATCTATGAGCAGGAGTATTTGACACTCAACCAAGTAAGTTATGATGGCCACACACACACACACACACACACACATTGCCATTGTTGTTGGTTGGAAAAATCAAATAGTGACTGCTTGAAAGCTTTATTTTTTTATTTTTAAACAGTGAACTGAAATCCTGATGTGTTCAATCAGTACAGCCAGGGCAGCTGAACTGATACCAAAAATCCAACATTTACTGTTATATTTGCACAAATATTGGCAAGACTGAATCATTGTCTTAAAATGTGGCATAAAAATAATAGAAAGAAGTTGCATTCTGGAACAGTGATTGCTTTAAAAAAAGTCCATCAGGGGAGATTAATACTGGGCCATCTTTTGCGTAACTCATATTTGATACAATTGTTCTCCTGTTTTGATCAAACCACTCCAGTTTATACCATCAGAATAATTATTTGCCTGAACTCTTTGAGTTCACGGATAATGCAAATCCTTTAAATCAATTAAAAATATTAAGAGTTCAGTAAGGATCAGACTTGATCTTATAAGGCCTTTGTTTTAATCTTCTTTACTACATCTGATGGGAGTGTGGAGCAACACAGAAATTCACATGTGAATTTGGTTTAAAGTGACTGAATAGGAGCCTAAGCTTCCCTAAGTTCCCCTTCTCTAGCCAACTTCACATGATATTTGAGCCGCACAACCACTTACCAATGTGAAACATCTTCCCGGAACTTAATCCACTGAGTCTGAGACTTTGGGCTCCTGAGTGGTGTTCTGAGTCTGAGAGATTTTTTTCAAACGCGTAAGTAAGAGTTAGGTACCTACCTCCCCTTGATTTTCAGTGGAAGTTGGGTGCCTGACTCTCACTTCTCTTTGGAAATTTTCCCCTCAGCTGTTCACATATTGAAGATCATTTTAACTCTCTGTGGCTCAGCGTACCCATCTGTAGTACAAATCTGTGGATATCAGCTTTATATCCATGGACCATGTTTGCGGATCGGATGCAGAAACAAATTTTGTATCTGTGCAGGACTCTACCCATCTGTAAAATGGGTATAAACTGCATACTGCAGCATTACGAGCTATAATGTAAAGTGCTCCTAATATCTTTATATTCAAGTTTCTCTAAGTGATTTTGCTATTATTATTATTATTATTATTATTTATTATTATTAACAGCAAAAAACTGAAGAGGAAGAAAATCCTGAACATGTAGAAATTCAGAAAATGATGGACTCACTCTTCCTAAAATTGGATGCTCTTTCCAACTTCCACTTCACACCTAAACCAGTGAGTCCATTAGTTTTCACACTTCATACAATAAAATATGTTTGGGAAATAGGCAGTAAAGTGAGGGATACTTCCAATGCAATTGCTTGTTGAGTATTTCAGAAATGTATTATAATCAGATTTAATATAAATGGGAATGTATTTAGTGTGACTTAATTCAGTTACATGATATTCATGAACATAAATTACATTTCCTTCTTTCTAGCCCGTGCCAGAGGTTAAAATCATCTCAAATCTTCCAGCTATAATTATGGAGGAAGTAGCACCAGTTAGTGTTAGTGATGCAGCTCTCCTGGCTCCAGAGGAGGTTAAGGTAAGAAATTTAATCTAGAGCTACAGCCAGGCTTCCTTTTTTTCTGCACACTGAGGGTACCCTGCACCCTCAGAACAGAGAACGCATTTTCTGTGACATTCTTCTCTTGGAACCCCCTTCATAGAGATTTAAGGATTTCCAGCAGAGTGAAGTCAGAGGAGCTAGCTTGCCTTAACTAGATTTGACTGCCTTTCTCGCCACCTGCTGAGCTTCCTTTTCATCAGAGGTTATTCTGGTTTTGAAAACTACCCTACTATGTAGACTGTTTGACTGCCTAATACTCTTTATTGTTAAGAAATGTACTATGCTTAATCTGCATTACCCTGTCTTTAGCTTGAGACAGTTACTCATGTCTTTGTTTTCCCATATGTATATGGGTGTATATGTAGGAAAAAGTTAAGGGAGGGTTTGGGAAAATAAAATATATACGTGCATAATATAATCTGTAGGAATTGTTAGTTCCCATGCCTAGCATGAGTGCGTTATGCCATTTGGGCTCCTCTGTTTTACTAATTCAGGCACATTCTCAGCCGCAGGAAGCTGGGCACATGAGAGATAAACACAAAGACTACTTTGCGTGGGAGATGAGTAGTGCTACTTCTGCTGGCTAGTCAATGAGATGTATAGCAAGGATAGCCATACTCTTTGTACTTGTCGCTAGCCTAGATAGCACTTTTGGATCCAAAATTATGCAGTTTTGTCTCTCTAGGAAAAGAGTAAAGCTGGAGATGTGAAAACAGATGCAGAAAAGACTGCCACAGACAAAAAACGAGAACGCAGAAAGAAGAAGCTTCACAGACGTATGAAGTTAAGGGAGAAGAAGAAACGTCAAAAACTCGTGGAAAAAACAAAGCCAGAACAAGGCACACAACTCAGCAAACAAGCTGTTGCGGCAAAATTAAAAAAGCTCACCAAAGAAGGCAAAACATCTTTGCTCAAGGTAAGACTGTCTTACATAGTTTAGTAGTAAATTTCAAATGTATATGTAGTAATTGGATATTGGTTTACTGTCTTGTCATTTAGAAAACTTTTTTTTTTTTTTAAATGTAAGTCCTGAGTGCTGGGCCGCACACCAGCTTCTTTGTCCCATCCTGTTCCCTCCCCCACCCCTGGTGTAAAGCAACCCTGCACCCAAATAGCATGCGCTGTCACAGGAGCTCCTATGCCATTATCTTTCCTCTACAACCAGCTCATGGGGTGTGGTTGGGGCCATTCCTGCATCCTGGCAAACTCCAGTTTCTGTATTGATTCCTTGGGACGTTAAGGCTATTTTAGCCTGTGCCAGGGACTAGCCCTGTCCAGCACAACTACCAGTATTGGTAGAAGGCAAAGGATGCCTTTCTTCTTCATACCTGGGCTAAGCACTTCTTTGACAGAGAATGTAGCTCAAGGTGTCAATATTTAATTTCAAAACAAGGAAGTCTGACCAGTTATGTTTGTTGATATTTGCAGTGTTTGTGTTATATTTGTGTTATCTGTTCTATAGATTTGTTTGTTTGTACCATGAATAAACTATGGTGATTTTAAATGATAGGATCTATGTAAATATTCCTAACTTTCTTCTGCAATTGCTATATCCACATGAGGATATCTTATAATATTTAAAGGCATCTTGCCCATTCCTTTAGTATGTGCAAATAACTTAATCTGTGGATCCAGCAAAGAAAATATGAACTGTAAAACGGTTATTTTGGAATTAATCTTAGGCTAAAGTACAAGTGATATGCACTCTTTATATTCTGTGCTGCTTTATTTCAAAGTTCACAAACTGAGCTACGATCTTGGGAAAAAATTGCACACGTGCTTAATTTTATGCTTGTGAGTAGTCCAATCAAATTCAATGGAATTACTTGCATGCTTAAGTATTTGGACGATCAGGGCCCTAACTAATTCCTCCTGAGCTTTATAGATATAATTCAGAATAGTACTTTAAATTCAAACAAAAAATAACATCAAATGTTACAAGAACAAATACCTGTTGTATGGGACTTCTTTGTACCATCAAAATATTGATCTTGTATCTTGAATATAGTAAAATATTAAATCTATATAGTTCCTTAGGGGTTTACCATGTACAAGAGACCATTAATTCCTAATATTAGAGGTTTTTAAAACAGGGAAAAGAGAATATGGAAAGTAGTTATCCTTAGTACATCTAAAACATTTGTGCATTTGCACTTTCTTATTTTTGTAAACGCAATAAATCTGCATTTCTCTAGGGGGGAGTGATACTATCCAAGGATTCATTCCTGGATTTGCATATATACCTCATTAACATTAATAGCTATTAAGCATATGCATGAAGAGGGAACCACATCCCTTAACTTTTGAAATTACAGTATGACAAAAACTCTGGATGGCATAACAGCTATCTGCAAATCAGTCATCAATTAGATTATAAGTATGGTATATTTTAAATAAAAATGGTTGTTTAACTTGTAATTGTGTAGTTACATCAGTCCAGTCCACTGGAACATTTGCTAGCTTTTCCTTTATTATAATAAACTCTTTGTCTATTGACAGGATGAAGGTAAAGACAGGGCTTTGAAATCATCTCGAGCATTCTTTTCTCAATTACAAGATCAAGTAAAAATGCAAATCAAAGGTGCAAAGAAAATACAGAAGACACAGCAAGAAACTTCTGCTCAAAAACTTAAATTATAATACATTTTATTATTACAATGTTATACCTTGTATATATTAAAATAAATGTTTCTAATTTGTTAACATTGCACTTTGAATAGTAGCTTTTATTGTATATAATGCTCAAAAATCTTCTGTAAATTGAAGTTCAGTTGAGTGTCTTTCCTGCTGCAAGTGATGAAAATGTGCTAGACTGTTCATGCTCTTCCTTTCAGCCTTCTACTTACTTTTTTTCTGCTAGGAATTTAGTCTCTTTCTTCTTCCTCTAAAAGAAAAGTCTCACACAATAAGCAGATAAATAATCACAACGTATCTGAAAATTCAGTATTTTTATATACAGTAGAACCTCAGAGTTACGAACACCTTGGGAATGGAGGTTGTTCGTAACTGAACAAAAAGTTATGGTTCTTTCCAAAGTTTACAACTGAACATTCACTTAATACAGCTTTGAAACTTTATTATGCAGAAGAAAATTACTGCTTTTAATCACCTTAATTTAAATTTTCTTACTTTGTCAAATCTTTTTTTTTAAACTTTCCCTTTTTTAGTAGTTTACATTAACACAGAACTATACTGTGTTATACTTTTTTGTGGGGGATGGGGAAGGTGTCTCTGCTGCTACCTGATTGCATACTTACGGTTCCAAATGAGGTGTGGGGTTGACTGGCCAGTTTGTAACTTTGGTGTTCATTACTCTGAGGTTCTACTGTATTTGTCTCAAAATTATTCCCTTCTTGCCCCTTCCCATGTACACAGAAAATAGAGGGGAAAGGGAGGTTTAATAATATACTAAAACCTTGGATTTAAGCAATCTGAGAACCTTAGTCGTGGATGGATTTTACTATTCAGTACTTGTCTGTTGTAGCACTGTCTAAAGATGCTCTTCAGGAAATCAAGGATGAATAGTAACTTACTGAACCACTTCAGTCATAATACAATGCTGCCATTGGATAGGGTATGGCACCATTGCAAATACTACCACCTTATATTTGGGGCTCTTTTTGTTTTTAGAAAACAACCTTTAAGTGCCCCTATACTAGATGTCTTAGGTTATTTCTGCCCATAACATTTAACCTTTTAGCTGCAGTCATATTTCTTATAACCTTAGCTTCTGAGGTGTTACAGTATTTAATTTGCTGGTATTCAGAAGAAACACTGATCTGGAACTGAGCTTTGATCATCTATGTGTGACTCAAAATCATATCACTTGATCTTAAAAGCATGAATTCATGAGGCACTCTCAAAGCAAAGGCCTAAAAGTACCTCTTGCTACCTTGTACTTACTACATAAAATCATAGATGTAGGGCTGGAAGGGACCTTGAGAGATCATCTAGTTCAGCCTCGTGCTGAGGGAGGCCCAAGTAAACCCAGACCAGAGGTTTTCAAACTGGTCCGCGAGTTCCATTCAGGTGGTCCGCGGATAGTTCCCTCTAAGGCAGTGGTTCTCAAAGCCGGTCCGCCGCTTGTTCAGGGAAAGCCCCGGGCGGTCCAGACCAGTTTGTGTACCTGCCGCATCCGCAGGTTCGGCCAATCGTGGCTCCCACTGGCCACGGTTCGCCGCTCCAGGCCAATAGGGGCTGCAGGAAGCAGCATGGGCCAAGGGATGTGCTGGCCACCGCTTCCTGCAGCCCCCATTGGCCTGGAACAGTGAACCGCGGCCAGTGTGAGCTGCGATCGGCCGAACCTGCGGACGCGGCAGGTACACAAACTGGCCCAGCCAGGGCTTTCCCTGAACAAGCGGCAGAGCAGCTTTGAGAACCACTGCTCTATGGTGCGCACCTTGGCAGCCGCACAGGAGAGAATGAAGGGCCACCCACCTAATTTGTGGTGCTGCACAGGCTGGAGCACCCACAGGGAAAAATGAGCAGTGCTCTTGCACGCATCGGCAGCCAAGCTCTGCCCTCCTCGCCTCCTTTCCCCACCACCCCAGCGTGCCACGTCCCCGCTCCTTCCCCTCCCTCCCAGCGCTTCCCTCTGCCTAACAGCTGTTTGGCACGCGGGAAGCGCTGGGAGAGGGGGAGGAGCGGGGACAGGGCATGCTCGGGGCGGGGACTTGGGGGAAGGGGTGGAATGGGGGCAGAGCGAGGGTGGGGCCAGGCAGGGGGTTCGAGCATCCAGGGCCAGCGCTTCCCCTAGGTGGTCGCCTAGAGCGGCAGGATTGGGGGGTGACATTTCACTGCCCTTGGTGGAATTTCAGCAGCAACTCATTTCCTGGCGGAGTTTCAGCGGTGACTCATAGTCTCAAATTTCTTTTTCGGCGGCAATTTGGCCGCAGGTTTTTCTCTGGACGGCAAGAAAAGCGGCTGCCAAGAACACAGCTTCAGAGGATCTGCTGCCGAAGCGCCGCCAATTACTGAGAAGGAGCGCTGCTGCCTAGGGTGGCAAAAACCCTGGCGCTGCTCCTGCGAGCACCCACTGGGGAAGTCAGTGCCTATGCTTGTTGATACTCAGAGCAAGATTACACGGTAATAGAATCTGAACAAACCAAAATGAAAGTGTTTCTGATGACTTGGACTGTTGGGGCAGAGGCTTTCAATTTTTGTCTTGTATGGCAATGAGCATACACTTCCATATCATCTGACAGCTAGCAGCAAATGGATTAACTACATCCTTTTTTGGAAATATTTTGAAAGCATATGAAACACCCCAACTCTGCATCAGATTCAGTGCCTGCCTGTCCCATTTTAATGTCTTTTTGATGTTTGCTAAATTGAGTGGCTTTTTCAACACTAGACATTCACCAGTTTAAATTGATTTAGCAATCAATTTGGTTAAACTGGTGTAAACGCCTAATGTAAATGGCTTAATTGATTTAGCTTGTAAAATTGATAAGCCAGGGTTAAACGAGTTTGAGTTCATCAACGTTATAGCTCAGTGGTTTGAGCATTGGCCTGCTAAACCCAGGGTTGTGAGTTCAATCCTTGAGGGGGCCATTTAGGGATCTGGGGCAAAAATTGGCAATTGGTCCTGCTTTGAGCAGGGGGTTGGACTAGATGACCTCTTCAGGTCCCTTCCAACCCTGATATTCTATGAATCTATGAATGTTGATTTTTAAACTGATGCAATTTGATATTTGGTATATACAAGCCCTAAAGCAAGTTAAATGCTAGGCAATGACAATCCTGAACTTTCATTCTCCTGTTTCAGAATGCCTTAAGTGTCCTTTTACTTCCTAAAGAAATTCTGACTTATCCTGAATACATTTAGTCAGATTGAGACACATGTTAACAATTGATTTTACCAATCACAATATACCATTTTTAAGTACCTGAAATAAAAAGATTATTTGGTTGTTGGGGATTAAATATTTTTTCAATAACTTCAGATAAATCATGTGTATCTGCAAAGGGACGTTTGGAAAATTTGTCACAGTTCAAGTCATGGAAGCTAGTATTGCATTAGTTCAAACTCAGGCAAAATCAAGATAGCACAATTATCATTAATAGGCTAGATAAAGGACTTGTCTGCATCTTAAAAAATAAAAGAAAAGGACACACTATATAACAGAGTGATCGGTAGTTCTGAGTAAAAGCCATTACAGCTATGTATCATTGGTGCTTATATGCTTTACCCTGGAACATGCCTCTATTTCAGTATTGGCACCCGATCAGTTCCAGTATTTGTTGCATATTGGATATTAGACCTGTAAATGGAACATGCTCCAAAAATGATAGTTCATAATGCAGTAAACTCAGTAGGAAATGGTTGCTGAGACAATGTGAAGAAGTCTCCTGAGAGGATAAAAATTAAAATTATAGCTAGCATTCACATTCCCTTTCAGAAATTTAATTTATTGAAGAATTTTTAATTTCTGGTTTATATACCCAGGGTACAACTGTATCTTTCAGCAGCTTCAGGAATAGCTCTGTATCTCCTAATGTGGCTTCTTACATTAAGACATTTCTGCAGATTATTCATTCCATCGCCATAAACTTTCCACTGCTTTGAAGTTAGAAAGGTTTTCTGGTCAAGATGTTTTTCCTTATCAGTTTTGTTGATTTGCTTTACTTTAAATTGGACAGTACTTCAAGGGCCACCCTCCTCTTAAACATCTCTTTAGAAAGAGGGTGCCTGTGCTCCAGGCTAATTAGTTCACATATGGTCTGATATATTTAAAAAAAAAATTACCTTTGTTATAACATGGCTTTTTATGAAGTCATAGTGCACTTGAAATCCCTTTCAAATTAATGAACAGCTCTGCCTTTCCCTTATAATGTATGTGGATTTAGGAACCCAGTACTGTGAAACCGCTAAAGTGCAGGAACTTTCAAGCTTCTAGTTATTAAGAATAAACATTTTTTCTGGCTTCAAAGACTTTCTCAATAGACAGATTTTAAAACTGGGAGTTCTGGATATCTCTCAGTTTCTCTTTTTGGTTGAATGATAAAGCATCCAACTTTGTATTTATCTTACACTTGCCAGATTCAGCCTCTCCCTGGAGCTTCAAGACCAGCTGTTCATCTTTTAGGATTTGGAGCCTTTTTTCAGTCTCTTTGGAGATACTGTTGTAAGCATTTTTAATCCTTTCAAGTCACAAAAGAATTTTCTAAGGGATGCAGCTTTAGGTTTTTGGGTTTTTTTCTATTACTTTTCTTCCTTTTACTCATATTCCATTCCATACCTAATATCGATTAGAATAATTTATCTCAGCTTGGCCTTTGTATTATGTTTTAATGTTGAATATCTTTACTGAACTTCTCAATGCTGGTCATATGCTGTATTTGTTTGTTATAAGAGGTAAATAAGATTTTCTGAAATCCAAAATATGTAATGATTAGAGAATTACACCTGCATATGACCAAGCATTTTGTAGCTTTTAAAAATGTATTCTTTAATCCATAAAGATATCAAGGTGTTTTGCAAACAGATTTAGGCCCTGATCCTGCAGTGAGTGCATGGATGGAGGAACTCAAAGCAGGACCGACTGCAATTGGATATGAATGGGCAGACTCTCACGGTCTTTGCATAGTCTCTGCATAGGCAACGAGGATATGGTATTCCTGTACTGACTGAGCAGTACCTACATTATTCTATCTGTATGTATTGCCTATCTTTAGCTTTAGACTGCTCACATTAAGTTAAAAACATTCTTTCGTGTGAAATTTAAAATCTGTAATATACTTCTTAGACAATAAATAATAAAAATAGTTAATCCACCACCCACATGCAGACCTAACACACAATTGCTTAAGAGGGGAGGAGAATGCTTTATTTATTTGAAGTCACATGGGGACTTTTAAGGTAACCAGAATGTAATTTGGCCAGAACACTAACGTTTGCCCTCAAACCACTTGGCAAAAATTGCAGTGTTTGAAAACAGATTTCAGCCTGGCCAGGCGCGCTGCTCTGCAGCTGCTGGGCCACAACCTGCATTACAGAGCTGTGCTGAAAGAGCTACAAAATGGCAGCGGTATCCTTTGGAAAAGGCCGCTTTCCCCCGCGGCTTTATGCACAAACTGCTCGGTGATGGCGGCCAGGGCCCACCCCTTGCCCCGGGGCCGTTACCCGCCCTTGCATGGGCGCCTCCCGCACTGGTACGGCATGTCCCTCTCCCGGCCGGCTACGTGGGAGCGCGTTCCTGGGACGCAGCCTGCCCAACCGGGGGTCATTTCCGCTGCCGTCTCCCCGGCGCTGCCGCTCCTCGGCGCTGGGGCTCGGGCAGCGCCGACAGGCCCGTGGCTCTTTGCACTCGCTCTCATTCAGGGTCCCTCTCCCGCGAGCTCCGCTCGCTAGCGCGCTCAGGCTGACCCGGCCCCAGCGGAGCCGGGCGAATCGATCCCTGCGGGCTCGGCTCATCGTGCCTGTGGCGGGGGCTGGAGAGCGGTGATGGGTGGAGAGTGCCTGGCCCGGAGCGGAGGTGAGTGAGGAGGCGGGAGGCCGCAACATGGCGCCACCCCGGCTCCGGCGCCTCTGGGTCGGTTCCTACCCTGTGCTTGTGCCCCTCCCCCCCGAGCCGCGCTAGGCGGCGGCGTTGGTACAGGTGTCTCCGGCCTGCCCACGCCGCACCCGGAGCCCTGCGCGATGACGTCATTGCACGAGGCCCTTGTGTCACTCGCGGGCAGAGCAGAGCCGGTGCCTGGGGGCGGGGCGGCTCTTCGCACAGGCTGATGCCCGTCGGTGCCTCGTGCCCTGCCCGGGGGTTTAACTGCCCCGTCTAAGCTCGCCCCCAGGGGACAGCGGCGAGCCGGCTCCGCTCAGGCGGGAGCAAAGGCGGTCTGGGAAACCGCCGCGCCCTGGTCCCCGGGAATGGGACGGTGGCGCTGGGGCCTGAAGGGTCTCGCCGGCCCGCCCGGGGCTCGAGTCTGTGAGAGCTTGGTCAGCGCTTTGGGCATAATTTAACCACCCCTCTCCGGTGCCCCGGATGTTGTGGGCCTGCGGTACCAGCAAGGGCGGGGGAGCGGGACGGAAAACGGCCCGGGCTTGGGAAGGTTCTGCCTTTCGCTGATAATTGTGCTAAATAGCGAGCAAGAACCACCGGAAAATATCTATTGCACCTTCTCGCGGTAAAGGCAGCGGCATGATGCTAGGTGCGGAGACCAGGCGCAGGGAGGGGATCGCGTGTAGGACAGTGGAGCCTTGTGGTGGTGCTCACTGCGGGCTGTATTTGAGTCTCTGCCAGAGCAGCAGTGTGTAGATATATAGCTAGGACTTGCATGTTGTGTAGTTTTAGGAAACCTTATTTGGGCCCCACTATGCACCGGTATTTCCTTCATAGTAGGTTTGTGTAAAGAACAAAAGACACAACAGGAGTCAGGAGACCTGGGTTGAACACTTGCCCCTGACTCGATGTGTGAGTAGGCATGTTAATTAACTGGATGCTGAAATTAAATGCCCCACTGTTTCTTTGTATAAACAAGTTAATGTACAGCCTAATAGTCTACCTCAGTAACACTGCTTCCATAATTAAAACGGTCAAATACAAACATTTTTTTAGCAAGCACTCCTCTACAATGTTTGACTACAAATAAAGTGAAACTAATTGCATTGATATTTGTTGCACAAGCTGAGGTGCGCACAAAAAACAAGGTCCTGATTCTGCAAACACACATGCATTGAAATCAGTGGAGCTACACAGGCTAGTAAAGTTAAGTGTATGCATAGGTCTTTTCAGGATTGGTGCCTAAAGCCTGAATAATGGGGTTTAAAAGTTCTTTCATTTGTAATAACCTGTAAGTGCTGTTAATAACAAGTAAAGAATCTTGTTTGCTTACAGCATAGGATTTTTTTAAATGTTGGCAATAGCCTTTCAACTGCTTTATGCCTCATTTTCTTCCTTTGTCGAGCAGAAATGACACCCATTTTAGAAAAGCATTTTGTAATGCCTTACTAATGCTAAAGTTACATTTAGAATGTCCGTCATAATTGCATACAGCTTAGGGGTGAAGGAACTGAAATGTTTAAATTTGGATGCAGCTCTTCAGAATGTAGAGCTAGTCTGGTTCTGCTTGAGAAGATGGGAGGGGGCTAGCTTCTCTCTGTCAGCCTTATTTTTCACTCCCCTTGGTGTTTCTCGTCTCAGCTGTGTAAAGATTTCTCAAATACATGATGCAACTTTGTGGCCTCCCAAAATGGAAAAGTTTGTCATAGTTGTGCTTGGAAGCCAGGTTGACAGGGTGCACTCCAAGAGCAAAATATAGCCGTTGGTGGAGTCTGTAGGGTGCAGCTATACTTATCCTCTGACAGTTTTTTAGGATATTGGTGAGCGCTAATCCCCAAATATATATGTAAATTATGGGCCAAATCCTCAGAGTTGCTAAGCATTTGCAGCTGAAGTGAGTGGGAGTTAAAGATACTCCTCAGGTGCTTATTGCCTCATGATTTGGGCATACATGCAGCCTAAAGCTCTTGATATGTCTGGGTAAGAGTTCAGACACTCCTGTTCAAAGCAGATCTTGAAATGTTAATTGAGGGAAGAGTTCTAACTACTTGACTGCTCCCGAGTATTATAAAAATGTTTAGTTAAACACAACTGCATTGCTCAACATGCTCGGTTATGATGGTGCACAGTGAAACGTTAATGGGACAATAATACCACAGCAGGCTGAGGAGTAAATTATTCCTGACCTGTACAGTCTCTTTTTTTTTTAATCTGCACTATTCACATTGGTGATGTTTTGTGGTTAATAGATTTTTTTTGTTTAGTAGGCGCAGAATTGTTCTTAAGTTTCATATATTTTCTTGCAGGCAAATAACATGAAGCCAAGAAAACTCCTCTTTTTAATGATTTCAGAATAAGAAAATATCACTCAAATGAAGCAGCCCATGCAGTGGACGTGCTTTTTAATCCCATAATGTCGGAAACCACATCTCCAGAAAATAAAAGACCCCGGAGAAGCTTGTCCCTCAGTAAAAACAAGGAAAAGAATGAAAACAAAAAGAATGAAGCAGAAGTTAAAGGAGAACCACCCATTCCTTCAGCTTCTTGCTCTATCCTTTCATTTTTTAACACTCCCCCTGCCAAAGTCACCTGCCCTATGTGTGGGCAGATGGTGCCAAGGTATGGGATCAACAAGCACATAGATGAAATGTGTCAGAAGAACCATGGGGATGGTGAAATGATTCTAGTTGACTGTTTTACGAATGAGGGCCCATCAGGTATAGATCTGCATACTCGTTCCAGCCCATACTTTGCAAAGGAAGCTTCAACTCCAGAGAAAAATATGAGTATCTTTGAAAGCAACTTGCTGAAAATGAGAGCAGGTGCAGGACAGCAGACTAGTCCTTACTTTAAGAAGAATAATGCTCCTATGTGCGATGTTCAGAATGAGCCAAGGGTGCAAATGGTTAAAAGTATCTCTTTGGGAAACTTGTCATCTAAACTGTCCAGAAGGCACCGTATCCAGAGTAGACAACTAATAGAAGAAAACGAGAGGAATTCTTCATCTCAAGCTGTTCACAGTGTGTGTGACAATGCTGCAGAATGGGGTGATGGAGAGACTTGTGCTGGGGATGGCTCTCAGAAAGAGAATCACTTTGTTCTGGTAGGATTCCAAAAGCAGCATGTCCCAGAAGACAGTTTAACAAAAGAACTTGAAAGTCAGGGAGAAACACGAGAATGTGATAAAGAGACTCTTATGGGTTCTGCTCATGGATTAAGGTCCTCAGTTAGCATTGTTGCCAGGAAGCTAGTGTCTGCTGCAGGGAACACTGAGAGAAGCAGTTGTTCTGAAGGCATGGTGCCTAATCTTGGCAAACATACAACACACCTAGCAAGTTATAATAAAGTAGAGAGATCTGATGGTTCAGAAGCTAAAACTCAGTTCTCTGTTAAAGATATTCCTTCAAGGACACAAGTGACGTATGAGAGCCATACAGAAAACTGCCTAGTGGCAGATAATACAGGAACACTTCCTATGGAAGTTCATGAAGACTTAAGGAATGAGATGATTTATCATACTTTCTCAGAACCTATGCAAGAGGTGGATTTTCAGAGTCCTGCCAGTGACATTTTAGACAAAATAAGTGGTGCCCTTGGTTCTGATTCTGACTCTTTGGGTCACCCATATTATCTCCAGAATTTCCTGATGGTCCTGCAAGTGGTCTTGGAGAATCATGATGATCTGAGACTCTTTGATGAGCAAGACACCAGCACTATAGCAAAGTTCTACCAATTGTCAGGTATGTTTTACTTTAGTCGATTTATTGTTGTGTTGAGTGTCCGCTTGGGTCTTTGCTATTGCTACCGATTTTATATGGAAGATGCTCCGTTGCTATGGTGATAGGGTTTTATACTGTTGCCTAAGGTCTATAGTGTGAGGGGGAATCCTCCCCTTCCCCCCCTCCCAAAAATACAAACTAAAAAGTGAAACCCAATAACAGTGATTAAACCTTGCTTAATAATCCTTGTATGGGAAAGACAAGGTGGGTGAGGTAAAAAGTCTTATTGGGCCAACTTCTATGTGGTTTCTGTATGGGTGAAACTGGACAGTCAGTATGCTCTCAAATGAGCTCTCGCAGAAAAGTGATAAAAGACAAAAACACCACATGTGTGGGCAAATACTTTTCATAAGGCGATCACTGCATATCTGACCTATCAGTCTTCGTCCCCAAGGGAAACCTGTCCAACACCTTCAAAAGATGAGCCTGGGAACTTAAATTCATAACTCTGCTAGATACTAAAAACCATGGTCTCAACAGAGATGCTGATTTTATGGCTCATTACAACAATTTGTAACCTACTAACCCTCCTTTGTCCTATGATTGCGGAGATGTTAATTGCCCGCTTCATTTTAAGTGGTTTCTTGCAACTTCTGTTAACTCCTTATGCTTAACCATCTGTCCCACCTTTTATTTAGTTGTGACACTCTGGTTACCTTTCCCAGACATGAAGAAGAAATCTGTGAAGTTCAAAAGCTTGTCTCTTCCAACAACAGAAGTTGGTCCAATAAAAGATATTGCCTCACCCACTTTGTCTCATATCCTAGGACTAACATGGCTATAACAACATTACAAACAACTTATATGGGAAAGTAATTTTCATTTTGACCCAGTGAAATTTGTATGAAATAAAGATAGATTTAATAATCTATCCTTGCAGAATTCCGTAGCATCATGTATAAAACATTGTTTTGAAGTGAAAAGCAATTTGACTTTGGTTTCTGTAAAATATATAAAAGTTTTGCTAGGACTGGTAAGAACATGTTATGATATTTTCTAAACCTTGTAGAAATGTTTTGAATTCTGGAGTGTAAAACCCTCCACAGTTTGGAAGTTTGGATATGACCCATACTGCAGCATAGTCTCTTCTCTAATCAGCATATGGGGTTGGTGAATATCACAAGCACTGGGCTAAAAGGAAATCATCACCCAGATCAAGGCTATCAACCTTCAATCCTGAATTATACTGTGCATATATAGAATTTTCTTTAGTCTGAGTGGCTAGACCAGGGGTAGGCAACCTATGGCATGCGTGCCAAAGGCAGCACGCGAGCTGATTTTCAGTGGCACTCACATTGCCTGGGTCCTGGCTACCGGTCTGGGGGGCTCTTCATTTTAATTTAGATTTAAATTTAATTTTAAATGAAGCTTCTTAAACATTGTCTTTACTTTACATACAACAATAGTTTAGTTATATATTATATACTTATAAGAGACCTTCTAAAAACGTTAAAATGTATGACTGGCACGCAAAACCTTAAATTAGAGTGAATAAATGAAGACTTGGCACACCACTTCTGAAAGGTTGCCGACCCCTGGGCTAGACAGTATGAGGGCAGTTGAGGTCTACATGGAATTCTCTGGTTTTATGGGATGCTCCATTTTCTGTCCACCTGCAGTGGTCATAATCTCTCTGTGTCCTCCCACTCTTAGTTGCACCTGTGTTTAGGTCCAAACAATCTGTCAGAATGGTGGCAGTCTGCAGTGAGGGCAATCTACAACAGTTCCATATATATCGTAAACTACTAGCTTATAGACCGTGGAGGAAGAAATCCTAGCAACTCTAAGCTTCTTGCAAGTAGAGGTAACTAGCATTCTGGTGCCTGTTCAGATGAGAGTAACAACTAGCAGTAACAAAGATGTGAGTAGTGGCGATTATTGACATCAGTAGCACCCTGTAACAAGTCTCGGACTCACCTGGCGGCGCCTCCTGCTGGTCTCAGTTGGGAATTAGCTCACCAGCTTCCAGAGCGCCCTCTTCTGGCGGTGATCCGCCTGACCACTCTCTGGCCCGCGTCCCTCCCAGGACCCGGTGCCCCTTTAACTGGGGTGTTGCCCCCTAGCAATACCCCCAGATCTGGGTCTCCCCTCCCCAGGGGAACCCCAACCCACTATCCCCACCTCGCCTCAGTCGTAGGCTACTGCCAGTCACCAGCTAGCCCCTGCGCCCTGGGGAAGACTGTAGTATAAGCCACTCATCACAGGCAAAGGGGGTTTGGACCTGCTGCCTCAGCCTACCTGTGGGCTGCCCCCGCAACCCCAGTACCTAGTGGGGCCTAACCCTAGGCCACAGCCTGGGGTTCTCTGGGGAGCTCCGGCCTGAGCTCCTCTGGCCTTCCCCCAGCCCTGCTCCACCCTAGGTACCTGGTTAGGTCCCTGCAGCCAAGCCCTTCTCCCTTTACAGGCAGAGGGAGACTGTCTGTGTGTCTCTCGACTGCTCTGGCCTTTATAAGGCCAGGCTTATCTGTTTGGGGCATGGCCCCCAGCTGAGGCTACTTCCCCACTCAGCCTAGCCTTCAGAGCTGCAGCTTTCCAGTCCTTCCCCCAGGGCTGACTCTGCCCCTGTCAGGGCTGGAGCGGGTGGTCACCCCGCTACACACCCTTTTCCCTCCAGATACTTCAGACTGGAAGTTATGGGAGTTCCCATTGCTCCCCATCTGTTTTTTACTGTTGCAGTCCACTCCTGAGGACGCTGCTCAAAGTGAAGCTGGCACCTGGTCATGTCTACAGATAGCTGTTGAGGGCACTGAATACCAAATTTCCAAAGTGCTTAAGTTTTGTTGTATTTTTGTGAGATCCCAGTGTAATGTTTGGCTCCCTCACCATGCACATTAGGTTTGTGTGCATAATAGGTATGTGCTCATGCAACACTAGTATGTGCTTGAGCTGAGTGCACTTAGTTACATATAGACTTTTTTGAAAATCTGTGCCCGAAAGCATTGAACTGGCTGCACTCATTAATGAATTGTGTTAATTCATTTTGGATTAACTAATGGACAGAATGCTTCATTATAATTTAGAAAGGCAGTATTTCCCCTAATGGAACCTTTGTATGTTCAGTTCTTTTGCATTGCTATCTATAGTGAGTTATTCACATTCATTTTCTTTTTGTGCTAGTTTAAAAATCACTTGTGATTTTTTTTGTTTCACTTTTCAAATTATTATAGAAGAAAGCTGGCTGAATAAATGGTGTTAATGGACCATGACTCCAAAGCTGTTACTTCTTTGTCCGTTTTAATATTTTTCTAAAAGTCCCAAATGATCTTAAACTCTGATGCATGACACAATAGTAATAAAAATAAATCTATGCAGATCCAGAATTCTTGGATAGGCACCCTCTGACATGTCATCTCAGAAAGTAGGAAGCTTTCATTGAATAATTTATTGATGTTCATATCTTGGACTGAAGGTTAATACTACACATTTTTTGTTTCACTTGTTTGACATCACCAGATACTTAATACCAAACTGGAGTTGGATGACAGAATACGAAAACGTTGGTTCATGCTTGTTAGGATGAGTAGTCTTGTGGCGGCACATACCTAGTTTGTAAGGTTTGTTTCTTACTTGAAGATCTGAATCTATGCATTCCACTACAGACAATGCAGTAATGCAATACGGTTCTTTTTGCCACGAGAGGAAGATGGCAACATTTTTATAATTAATATTATATAAAATTCATAAATGAATGGAGAAGACACATAATGGGAATGTAAGAAGTGAACAACAGATATGGAGGTACTTTAGACCAGGGAAATCCCCCGGCGGGCCGGGCCGGTTTGTTTACCTGCCGCATCTGCAGGTTCGACTGATCATAGCCCCCACTGGCTGTGGTTCGCCGTCCCATGCCAATGGGGGCTGTGGGAAGGGCGGCCAGCACATCCCTAGGCCCGCGCCGCTTCCTGCAGCCCCCATTGGCTGGAACGGTGAACCGTGGCCAGTGGAAGCCGCGATTGGCCGAACCTGCGGGCGCTGCAGGTAAACAGCCCGGTCCGCCAGGGGCTTTCCCTGGCGGGCTGCGTGCCAAAGGTTGCTGATTCCTGCTTTAGACAGTTTGCTGTTTGAGAACTCTCTCCTGTCTCATTTAAACGTGTATGTGATGACAGCTTGAAGATATGGTAAGTAAGTAAAATAGAAACACACACACCCAAAACGGATCGATGTTCCTATCTGATGTTACAAGTTGTGTAAATACAGTAGTAGGGTGAAAATCAACTTAGTTACTGTAGAAACTCTGGAATCAACCTTCAGAATAGGTCATAGGAGTTCCACTTGCTCTTTTATACAGAGGTAGCCTTCTTATCTTTTGCAGTGTGTAATCTAAACAGTTTTTCCCCAGTAGCTCAGGGAACATAGAATAAGTGTTACTGCGAAGCAATGCTGATAAATTATCTGTTGTGCCCCAGCATCGTAGTAAAATTTGATCTCCTTTTCTCTAGGAGATGGAGTATGATGACTCACTGAGAAGTGTTGCTGTGAGGAAGTGACTGGATAGCATTAAAACAACAGATAATGGATTGTACAGAAGCTACTATAAAATTAGAGAATCTTCAGTTTAATATATATTGTCCAATATTTGTTAAAAGTTCAGACAAACTCATTGCCTGTTCCCTATTATTAGATCTTGCTGCCAAAGCCTGTGTTGTCATTCAAACACAGAGTGGATAAAAATCAATGCTTTTTTAAAATTGGATTTTTTAAGTTTAGATTAAATACATTTTCTTAAAAAATAAACCTATTTTTAAATTAAATGTGAAATTATGATAACCTATGTTACGGCCTTACTATAATCTAGTAAAATAATTTAAATTAAATAAAAAAATAAGTAGTACCCTTTACTGGTGAAGTTTTAAAGAAAATTAAACCACTGAACTGCTGGAAGTCACTGATTATGCATCCAAAACCAGAGTTTGCTGAATTGCTAAACCAGCAGTAGTTTCTTTTTGTAGGTGCAGAGAGAATATTTCCTTCATTTCAGTTTATCCAATTAGTTCTCTTCCAATCCAAGACTGAAAACTAGGTATGAGAGGATAAGACCTACTCTAGTTCTAAACCTTGAAGGACCTTGTAACTAGAAACAATACATTCAGTTCACTAACTCGGGATAATACTACATAAAAACATAAGAACGGCCATAAACTGGGTCAGCCCAAAGATCCATCAAGCCCAGTATCCTGTCCTCTGACAGTGGCTAATGGCAGGTGCTCCAAAGGGAATGAACAGAAAGGTTATCATCAAGTGATCCATGCACTGTCACCCAAGCCCAGTTTCTGGCAAACAGAGGCTAGGGAAACCATTCCTGCCCAATAGCCATTGATGGTCCTATCTTCCATAGGATCATAGAATATCAGGGTTGGAAGGGACCTTAGGAAGTCATCTAGTCCAACCCCCTGCTCAAAGCAGGACCAATCCCCACTTTTTGCCCCAGTTCCTCAAATGGCCCCCTCAAGGATTGAACTCACAACCTTGGATTTAGCAGACCAATGCTCAAACCACTGAGCTAACCCTCCCCCATGAAGCTATCTAGCTTCCTTTTGAACCCTGTTATAGTATTGGCCTTCACAACACCCTTTGGCAAGGAGTTCCAGAGGTTGACAGTGCGTTGCGTGAAAAAATACTTTCTTGTGTTTGTTTTAAACCTGCTACCTATTAATTTCACTTGGTGGCCCCTCGTTCTTGTATGATGACTACTACTTTTGTGTATTAAATCAGTTAGTTTTAAATTCAAAACATGTTTTTATAACATTTTTTCTTGTATAGCCAGCACATTTAAGGTACTTCTATTTAAATAATTTTTTTAAAGCTGGTTTTGTGCCTTTTTAATTGCATTTTGATACAAATCACAATTTAAAAAAATAATAATCTAGTAAATAAGAAATGCCTCATTCACCATTTTCTGATGTAATAAAAATGTAAAAATTAGGAATCTGAATAAATGTATGTTAATGTTGTATAATTGCATAAATAAATGTGATAGATATACATATCCTCTTGATTAGCAAAAAGTAGTACCAAATATAGTGTAAAGACTATATTGTTGCAAATCACCATGGTTTTTAGGAAAATAACTTAAAAGTACAAATGGAAAACAGGATTGAAATTTATTATTTAGATGAAAGTTTCCTGCTTGCTGATTTAAATGATGATTAAAATTTGTAATTTACATTGCTTTCATTTAAATCAGTCCACTCTGGTGCAAAATCATGCTGCTGCAATAGAACTGTATATTGGAAAAGGCAGTTTTCTTGTTGCTATATACACATGTAATTAGTTAAGCTATTTGCATAGTATGTATACTTCACTAATTCATTAATTTCTGCTAAAATGCATATCTGATTTATGGAAGTTTATTAGCACAAGTCGATTTAATGAGTTAGGGCAGTATTGCTCCACTCCAGTAATAATTTATTTTGACATGGTATGGTTGCTATCTGTTCTGCAGTGAGCTTTTTTTAGCGGCAGTGATTGTTATGCAGGAGAATTAATGTATTTTTAAAGGTAACATTTAAAGCGACTTTTCATTCCCCCCTCTCCTGCCCCAGCCTTTACAAAAAAGAAAGTGTTTTATGTTGGAAATAGGTTGTTAACTATCCAGTTGTTTAAGCAAAGGATGCAAAAACTCAAATGTTCTAAAGGAAAGCTCATATACTGGTTAGGTACTTCCTGGTTCTAAATGCTCATCATGAAGCAGTTTTCTGTAGTGTTGATAGTTTTGCTAAATGTTGAGCAGCTGAAAATCTGTGAGTTGTTCTTGAGTTCTAAAATAATATAGTAGCAGTTAATATAAAGGTGCGTTCGCAAACTCTGTAGGCTTAAAACATGTCCTACTTTGTTTTAATGCACTATACCCTTAATGCACTATATGAGCTCCTCGTTCTAGTCTGCAGCCAAATGACATGTGCCAGTCCTGGAGTAACACATGTTTCTACAGACTTCACTGGGTACTAATGCAGTCAGAGAACTAAACAAAGCAAATATGATTGCCATTTATGCTTCATTAAAAATGCAGTGGAAATAATCACCATGTAATCATTTTCCTCAGGCTTTTTGCATCTTTTCCCAATCATATTTTCACTTAAAGCAAGATTGTTAGTTTCAGCTGAACATCTGAAACTGCTTTTCATGTGAGTGAAGCCATCTTATTAACAATAGCAAGAACAACAGAAAAAACCTACCCCCAAGGTTATGTGCTGCAGATTATGAGGCTTGAGTAGAAGTATTAGCACAGGACCTTTTATTCTGCTGTCTGCCTTTCAAATCCCTTTGAGATAAAGCCATCTTTCCACTACAGTTACTGAATTTCAGGCTTAGTTTTGCCTTTTTCTATGAGGGGTAAGAGTGGGTAGGATACTGGTGTGCAAGTCAGCATTCTCTGTCTCTGATTTGCAAAGAATCAAAGACACTTCAAAGAAACTGTAATACCACTGGGGAAGTTACAACTTGGGCCTTTGAATATAATTCTCCCAGTGGAATAATCCATCTAATTTATTCAAAGAGACATGAGACCAAAAAAAGTCTGGAGGAGAGAAGTAAGTTTACAGCCAAAAGAAAAGTTTAAGCATGTGTAAATCAGCTGCCATTTTCTAATTACATCAGAACTGATGGTGTTTAAATTAATGTCTGTTGTTATTATTGATCAGTTGTAGTTGAGCATCTAACTTGTTTACCTGTCTGTTCCTGCTCATCAGGAATCAGAGCACTATGTGCATGCAGAAGGATGTTGAAAGTAAACACATTTTAAATCCACCAACCAGACAACCTTCTATTAATGAGTTTTTTAAATATCCCAATTAAATTATGGGCAATGTTTTTGTTTAATTTTTGCATGTCTTTCATCTTAGTGAGAAATAAATTAATTTCCTGTTCTGATGTTCCTATATAGTCACACTGCTGCAGTGTTAGATTCTGCCAACACATATGAATAACTTTACATGTGTGAGTAGTTCTAAAGTGGGACTGCTTGTATGTAGAGTTACTTACCCTTTTAGTAAGTGTTTGTTAGCATCAAGTTCTTAAAATGTAAGATCCTTGGAGCAGGGACCTGGTCTTATGTTTGCAAAACACCTTGTACACCTACAGCATATAAATGGATAGTCATTGAGCATATTTCCTTTTGTTAGTTTGGGTCTTTCACACAGCAACAGAGGAAAGAACTTTAGTTAAATAGGAAAATTTTATTATAAAGCCAGAAAAAATGTCACAGTGCAAACAGGTGCTATACCTGAAGCAACTTCTGTTTTTTTTAAATAACTAGTTTTCAAATTGACTATATATCTTTCAAGGGCAAGTTATGTGGTTTAACTTACATTCTTCAATATCTGTAGACAGGAGCTATTTGGATAAATGTGATTTTTCCTATTTTTCAGCTAAACCAAAGATCCAAATGCAAAATGTCATAGTCAGAGATGTCAGATGGATTTTTGACACTTCTTGGAAGACTTTTGTTCTGTGCTAGAGTAAATGGATTGAAATAAGATGTATTTTTACTTGTGACAGATCTGGCTCTGATATTTTTCATGCTGAAAGAAAAGCAAACCCTATTTGCTTTGACCAGCCATCTGAACATTTGAAACATAAGAATTGTTTCTCAGTAGGAATAAATTGTAAAACCTATTTGAAGATGCATTACAAAATTTTTCAAGTGTGAATGAAACTTGCACATTGTCAAAAATAGGATATTCCTTCGGTAAAGTCTGATCCAAAAAACCTATTGAAGTCAATCCTATACACTAGCCTCATCTCGGTTAAGGAAGTGATTAGAAAACTAGATCAGGCTTGGACAGCCAGAACGAGGCACAGTATAGCCAGAAGTGTAGTTCTACTCTGAAGTGTCTATAAAAATGGCACATTCTTACACCCAGGGACTAGATCTTTTGAGTATTTGGAGTCCTCTCCGTTTAAATTAGTGGTGGTGATGCAGATGGTGCCCTGAGTTAAATCTGAGGGAAAAACTTGGCTCTAAAACAATACTCTATTCTTGCTAGTTGCCCCAGGGTCTGAGTATGTGCAAAGTTGGGTTAATTTCCAGCATCAATGAAATTCTATTTACCCTGTGCCACACAATCAAAGATAGTCTCATCTGTATAATCCCATTGAAACCACTGGGATTTCATGAATCTAACCGAGGGCATAATCTGCTGGCAGAAGAGCTGCACAGGTGCAATTGGCATAATTTGGCCTCTAAAATGCTGGTGTTGATACATGAGAAGGAAAGAAGCAAGTTTGACTTTCAGATTCCAGGTAGAATTTAGCAGAGTTAGCAGTTAAAAATATCTTTTTCCTGATCTGATCAGATTAGCTTTGACCTAGAGTCATTGAGTTGCTAACATATGACCTTAAAATGGCCTCTTTTCAGACCAGAATTGCAATTTAAGTTGAGACCTATTAAATATGTATGGCTTAATCAGCGTCTGTGTTTGGCAAAAATAAAGATCTGAAGACCCCATCCAGAGGCAGATCAGGTAGTGCCGTGACTGGTATAAATATATAGATCTGCAACTACTGATCAGCAAAAAATCAAAAATATACATATTATTGCCAAAGCACAAAGGTCCATTGAAAATCCTCTGTGTACTCCTTTTCTTCAGAACAAGAGACTGTCATTCAGTCTAACATTACTTAATCAGTTTTGCTCGTTTGAAGAGAGAGAATGTAAACATCTGGGCTATTTAAGTTTGAATAGTGAAGTTCCCATTTAATTTTTTTTTTTTTTTTTTTTTTGGCCAACATCATTGTGAGGTTAGCATTGCGTATGCACAATATATTTTTAACAACCATTCTGTCAGTTTTGCAAGCCCATATACAAAGCTCTGTGCTTGGCATGTTATTTCAAAGGCTAAAATCTGATACTTTACTGAATCAACTTGTAAAAATATCTTAAAGCTGCTTGTCTTCTTTTTATAGACGATGCACCAGAGTGATATTTTTGTAGGTATATGTATATAATGCAATTTTTTACGCTTTAATGATTTTTTTTCTCTTTCCCTGTTTAAATACAAACTACAGCTGGTGGACAGAAGTTATATGTAAGACTTTTTCAACGCAAGCTGAATTGGATAAAAATTAACAAAATAGAATATGCGGAGATCAGTGCAGATTTGTTGCCAGTAATTGGAGAATTGGTTGAAGCAGGCTTTCTGCAAACAGGTATGGGAAACAACTGCATGTTGTTAGAATTAAATTCTCTTCTCTTGCTGCCTCTGCCAGTCTGTCTTGGGGTGGCCAATTAGGAGAGTCAAGTTGAGGACTATTAGTTGAGCAATTCAAGCAGATTGGCAGCTTGCTCCATTAAGTTAATAATAGAAGTTAGTGCAAATCAGTTGAAGAGGCGAGGGTTTTTTTTGGACGGAGCAGGCTAGATTTCAGTTGTTAGGACAAGAAGATAAAAATTAATTTATTTGCCTGGACCATCAGTTTGATTCAGATTTAACTGAACCAGATTTCTGTACAGTCGTGTTTTGTTTTGAAATTACCATGGAATTTTCCTGATTGTTACACTTCTGTTAATTATTAATCTTCATAATAAATTAAAGACATTTCAAACTATATTTGGAAAGTTAGTTTAAATTACTAGTCCATAACTATTTCATATGTAGGTAGGACTTCCTACTATCCAGAAACTCTCTGTACTTTAAAGTATCATATGTAATATTTTGAATACATAAGTATTTTTCTGTGTACCTGTAGAATCTGAATTACAAGACCTTTCTGAGGGGCTGGACTTGCTTTCTGCTCCTGAGCTAAAAACATTAGCAAAGACCTTTCACCTGAAAAACCCAAATGGTCAGAAACAGCAGCTGGTGGAGGACTTTCTCAGACTGGCAAAACAACGTTCGATCTTCAGCAGGAATCAGGCTGGTATTGGGGCAGTGATTTTGAAAAGGTACCATTTGGGCTTTTTATGTAAAATCCAGTAGTTAATTTTGCAGATGAATATAAATTATTCTTGAGAAGACCATGAGTTTTAGATGCATTTTGGAAATGAAAAATGTATATGCATTGTGAATTAAAGCATAATGATGTGATGTGAACGCATCACAGGGAGAGTCACCTTGGTACACCCTGCCTTCAGTGAGAGGGTGACTTGCCGCTGCTTAACTAGGTTTCCGCTCCCTGATGCCATTAACCTGTTAATCTCCTCTGGGCTATGCCAAGCCTTACTTTGCCTAGCAGGTTAACAATAGGTGCACCCCAGTCTCCAAACCCCTTTGAAGTGTTCCCCTGTAGTGTCCTGCCCTTAACCACAGACCATTCACAGATACGCAAAGTCTGCTGTCCCCAGAGAAACAATATACACACCAGGCTGAATGATTCAACTCAGGATCAGCTCCTTGTATAATTCCAGAGCACTAGAATATATTTATAGTGAAAATAATGATAAACTTATCAAAGATTTGAGATTCAAAAGAGAGTGAGTACAGATAATGGAAACAAAAGGGTTACATATAAAAGAAAATCATAACACAATTTCTAGAGACTAAACAGGATAACTTTCTGTCTAAAGAAGTTATCTTATCTTTTGCAGTGTTTCAACCAAGCCTAGTTGAGATCCCGTTTTCATGAATGTAAACATGCTGTTCATTTACTTCCTAAATGCAGGATTAAGAGGTGTCTCATTGCCTTCTACTTGTATCCCCCAAATTCACTGTCTGTCTTCAGGCACAATAACCCCCATCCTACCCCCGTCACTTGTTTTTTCCTGAGTCCCGCTTCTTCCCTGTGAATTTCACAGCTTCCTGTTGACTTTGTATGTAAATGGCGCTTCCATTGTGTTCGTTTACAATCCTTAATTTACATGCCAACTGAGAGGTTTCTGTCAGGCAAGAGATGTTGATTCACCTGTTTGTCAACTCTGCCTTGATACAGACTTTTGGAACATGTTTTCAGTGTATATGTATATAACTCCTTACATAGTATCTGTACAAATATTTCATAGCAATATTAATGACCAGCGTGACCCTGACTTTCGTTTAGAACCTCACATTATAATCATTGGTGAACCAGAAGGTACATGGCGGGATCAGAATATTCTTGTAACTCCCTTGCCAGTTGGCATTGAGGGTCACAGTGCTGAAGGGAACAGGATTACTTGTGGCACCTTAGGCTAAGGCTACACTTGCAGCTGTACAGCGCTGTGAGTTAAACCCGCCTTCGTACAGCTGAGTAGGGAAAGCGCTGCAGTCTGTCCACACTGGCAGCTGCCAGCGCCCTGCCGTGGCCACATTTGAGGCATTTGCAGCTGTATTGGGAGCGGTGCATTATGGGCAGCTATCCCAGCGTTCAAGTGGCTGCAACGTGCTTTTCAAATGGGGGGGGTGAGGTGGAGTGTGACAGGGAGCGTGTGGGGAGAGAGAGTGGGTTTTTAGGGTATCCACAGACTGTCAGCTCATTATCTCCTAAGTTTACACCCGCCACCTCCCCCGCCTCTCACTCATTGAAAGCAAACAGCAGGGGCTTTTTTTTGGTTTTTTTAGAGCAGATAAGCAGCCGCTCGCCGAAACGGACCCCAACCCCTCCCTCCCCACCCCCGCCGCCTCTCTCTTCAAGCTAATGTTTGCTGTCGGCACTCCTAACAGAGCCCCCCTGCCTGCCTGTCACTCATTCAAAGCAAACAGTAGCTGTGTTTGTTGTTTTGATAAGCAGCCCCCAGAACGGAGCTCTGAACTCCAACCCGGAAGTGCCGTTTCAAAACAAAGGGAGCTTGCGGAGGTCAGTCAGTGCATACTCCAACGACTACATTGCAGTAACAACGTCTCAGCCACTACGCAACAGCTGTTATTCCTCTCGGGGACATGGAGAACCAGCAGCGCTGTAGCCACGGAGATACAGCGCTGTACGTGCCTTGCCAGTGTAGACAGTGAGTGAGGTACAGAGCTCTGGGAGGCTTTATTGCGCTGTAACTCGCAAGTGTAGCCAAGGCCTTAGAGACTAACATTTATTTCAGCATAAGCTTTCATAGACTACAGTCCCACTTCATCGGATGCATAGAATCTTCTATGACACAGACTACCACGGCTGCTACCCTGAAACCTGTCATGAGTGCTGAAGAGGAGATTTGGAATTGCCTAGTTATGGATGGAGAATTATTATCTGAAGCAAAATGTTTTCTTGCCCCCTCTCGGGGGGGGGGGGAGAAGAAACGCAAAGCTGACTCAAGTTAGCTAATATCATACAAAGTTTCATGACCTTGAAGGTTTTGTGGTGTGTTGTGGTACTTTCGGGTGTGCGTGCGTGCGTTAGCTATTTAGAAGCAGATTCAATCATTGTTAGCACTTTACAATACGACATTTGCTGTTTCCCCTCCTGTTAAATATATTTTAATGGTAGCAAAGAATAGCTAGCTTTTGTTCTCACGTAACATTTCACTTTATTTAGCCTGGAGAATAGATGAAAGTGCCATGACCCGAGGTGTGGCACTTCATGTCAGTTAAAACATTGGTAACTGCGACTGATTTTGCTAATAAAATAGCTTTGTCTTCAGGAGATTCAGTTATTTGTCAACATAACCCAGTTTTAAAATACCACCGTTTGAAAATATTTCCCTCCCATGAGATTTCAGTTTCACTCTTTGATATTAGATACTTGAACTACATTATCATTTTGAGGAGAGAACTTATCTTGGTTGACATTTGCATGCTTACTTGATTTAGGAATATGGAATCCAATAAATACAAAGAGAGGCTAAAAAAATTATTTTGCCATCAAATGACGTTTTCTCAATGGTTTGGATATGCTGGTCCTATTTTACTTTAAAGAAATGTCTTAACACCTTACATTAAATCCCAATATAATGGAATGTAGTGAGGAAGAATTTATTGCCCTCAATACACAGTTTGCCATTCTACTGCTGTGTCTGGTTAGGCTGTATCTTGCAATGTTTCTAGCCTAACTAATGTGGGTATCAGTTGTAGTATAATATTTTTTTTAAGCTTTCAAGTAATTTAAGATTAACACTGTCTTAAAATGTACCAAATATTTGAAATTTTCACTAGATCCTTATTACCTGTCATTTTCATCTTGTTAAATTCACCACTGTTGATGAGAACTTAAAAAAAAACCACCCAAAATAGGCAGACTGTACTTTGTCCAATCCTTGTAATTTTACTGTGATTCTCCAGAACTAACAAACAAAAAGAGCACATCAACCTGTCTCTGCTCTCTACACTGAACACTGATGACTGGCCAAGTAATGTTGCATTGAGTTCAAGATCTGAGTCCTTCTCTTCAAAGTGCTTAATGATGTGGGCTCAGGATACCACAAAGATTGCCTCAAGCTCTGATATAAGGACTTGGGTCAACGACCCCACTATTCTGGCACAATGAAATTATCTGCCTCAAGGGCATAAAGTTTGTCTCTGGAGGAGGCATAGTTTTCTTGGGGGCTAGTCCAAAACTATGGAATGAACACTTGAGGTGGTTCTCACATCCTGCAGATGTCATCACTTTCCACTTTTTTGGACTACCTTCACTATTATAAACACACAGCATAGCTTTAATAAAAGTGTATTTAGAACATGCAATCTTTCCCTAGGAGAGGAGGAAGAGAGAAGGAAGGACAGAATATCACGTAATAGATGCTAGTCATGTTGCTTAATGCATTACTGTGGGCAGTTTGGTTATAATAGTGATATCAGAAACTGAACAGAATGAATTGAGAAGCACAAATTAACCAACAGTTATTAACAAATGTATTAATTGATTCTAACAAGGTATAGCGATTAAGAGCAGGGGACTAGTGATTGGGAGACCTTGAATCTGTTCCCAGCTCTGCCATTGACTTAATAAGGGAGCTGAGGAAAATTGCTTTACTTTGGAGCCCTGATTTCTCATCTGACAAGACATATGGTGATGGTACCTAAGAAAATCAATGAAGCAGAGCTGTGAGAATGTGAATCCTCAGCAATGTAGTTAAAAGTCACAAAGATAAAGCTAGCAACGCCAAGTTGGTAAACTTGACTTTGCCAAATATAATGGGCCAACCTCTGAAAGGCCTCCTGGGGAAGAAAAAAAATCCTGTAAGGCAACCCTGCTTAAGGTAGAATTACTTAGTGACAAGGAAGTCACCCTGGGAAGGGGTTACTTCTTGTAATGGGTATTACCTCTGTATCACAAGATCCCAGTGTAAGCTTGGTCTCAAAAAACATGGGGTGGGGTGGGAGAAATCTACACTGGCCAAACAAAAAAGGGCAAAGATAGGCCCTTATAGTACAAACATTTATGCATATAAGCAGTGCCATTGAACTCAGTAGAGCTGCTTGTGTGATTGGTAAGACTGAGCCTGTGTTCAGAAATGTTACTTTGAAGCTTGCAAGAGGTAATCACGAACAAGGCAGGGGAGAGTAAAAATATAACAAAAACATTACTAAAATAAGAACTTGAAAGAATCTTTGAGAGTTGTACTGCATTACATTTTTGGAAACCCTCAGGAGTAAGGAATTGTGGGAACCAGTGTTACTGTGTAATTGGCTGATAGCTAAAGAAATTCTATTACAGTAACACTGTGAGCTGGGTAGGATCTGTTAGCATCTGTTTAAAAAGAATCAGTGTATACATTTATTTTCAACGTGTTTATTTGTGCCTTCTAGACTTGCTCTCATTACTGGGAAAATCTGTAGAATCTTTTTCCGGAAGCCTTGACTCCTGAGAGACAGACACCTTTAAATAAATACAGGAAATGCCCTAGATTTTTGTCATCTTCTTGCTGTTTCCTTTATAGTTTCCACTATTATTTACATGTGTCTGTGCCTTCCTTTTTCTTGATTTTTCATATTATTAAGAGAGAAGGCTAAAGCTTCGATATTTCTGGGGGATGGTTGTTCCCCTTGAGTTTCCTTACTTCTAAAATAGCCCTTGTAATTCCCTCCTTCTCTTCCCATCTCTCTCTCTCACCCTATGCCCCTTTTAACATGTTAAGTGATATCATGTCCTTTTTATGCTTTTCTTGTCTAAACATTTTTTGGGTGCTAAGTATAAAACTATTGAAGTAAGTGGCGGTTTATGACATAGGTTTGATCCTGCAGGTGAGTAGTCCTATTGAATTCACATGTCTCATGTAAAGGCTTCAGGATTTTGCCTGTGGCACAGACATGTCCTAGAATGTTGCTTACTACAAAAGTCGTACATGAAACTGCTACCTTTAAGTTCCACTTAAAACACTTTTTCTTGCATGTACATTTCTGTACAAGTTTACTCACCCAAGATTGAACTGTCATCACGCATTTATACTTCCCCTTTGATTCAGTATGAGATCTTTTTTTACTTCTCCACAGGACCAGGGTGTGGATTTAAAATAATAGCATCTTTAGGATTATGGAGTAACTACCATTTCCATAATTGTTTACATGCTCACATACAGAGACGTCGATGATGGTCTAGCAGATAGATATGTATTTAAACAATTGTTTAAATTCTTTTTATTTGGATTTTTCATCTGTAAACTGTATTAAAAGAAATGCAGCTGCATACACTCTTGAAGTACCATTGTATTGAAAAGAAAAATCAGTGAAATTCACAATAATGGCCAGACTTCTATCCTTGACTGCCCTTTGTATATGTGGAATATACAAGATCGTATACTGTTCAAGGTCCTATGATAGAAGAGTTATCCACTACAGGGAATCTTTTTGGGGACCCTTTTTTCTATCAGGGACCATTGACCCACAGGGCTGAGGAGGGAGGTTGGGATGCGGGAGGGGTGAGGGCTCTGGCTGAAGGTATGGGCTCTGGGGTGGGTCTGAAGATGAGGAGTTTGGGGTGCAAGAGGGGGCTCTGGGCAGGGGCCAAGGGGTTTGGAGTGCAGGAGGGGGCTCAGGGCTGGGAGGTGGGGTGTGCGAAGAGATTTGGGGTGCAGGTTCCAGGAGGGAGTTTGGGTGCGGGAGGGGGTTTCGACCTGGGGGAAGGGGTTCGGGGTTGGGCTCTGGCTGGGCGGCGCTTACCCTCAGGTGGCTCCCGGTCGGTGGCACAGCAGGGCTAAGGCAGACTCCCTGCCTGCCCTGGCTCCACTCTGCTCCCAGAAGCAGCTGGCGTGTCTGGCCCCTAGGTGGAGGGGCTAGGGGGTTCTGTGCGCTGCCCGCAGGTGCTGCCCCTACAGCTCCCATTATTCACAGTTCAGTGGGAGCTGGAGAGCTGGTGCTGGGGGAAGGGGCAGCGCTTGGAGCTTCCCTGATCGCCCCTGCTCTTAGGAGCCGCAGGGACATGCTGGTCGCTTCTGGGAGCCCCGCAGAGGGGGAGTGCCGAGGCTTGGGGCTTCTGGCCTGCGGCACGGAGATTTGCTGCGGGCCAGATGAAATGAAGCAGTGGGCTGGATTTGTCCGGCGGGCCATAGATTCCCCACCCCTGCACTACAGTATCTCAGCAAAAATCGCACATTATTGTGGGGACTGCATTTTAAATTTGAAGCTGAATTTCCAGTTTTTCTGTCAGCTTCACTGAAAGCCGGTAATAAGGGTTTAAATATAAAAATTGAATGTAGGTTCAGTAATGATGATAATAATTAATAATGCTTTGCACTTCTGCTAAATCTTCCAAATGAAAATCTCAAAGCATTTGGTAAACGTTAATGAATTAAGTCTTGTAAATTGTCAGAGAAGTGAAGGGATGTATTTTCAAAAATGGCCTCTTGATTTTTCAGTGCCTTCAATTTTGAGTTGTCCAAAGTTACACAGCAAGTCATTGTCAGAGAGAGAATCTTACTTTTTGTAGAGCATATATATAGTCAGGTTATTCCACTTTACTTACTGAAATGTTCTATTTGCTATGTATTAAGTCCCTATATCTGGCTTTTTATTATAGACCACGTATACTATGTAGTTTCTCAAGCTCCTTCATATTGTAGGGAAAATCAAGCTGTATAACAATTGATTTGGAAGTAAATTACATCTGGATAAACATTTTGCTTGGTTCCTAGGGCTAAGGACCTTTCTGGGAAGTCTGTCAGGGTCTGTAAAGGCCCCCGAGCAGTATTTTCTCGAGTTTTACTGCTGTTCTCACTGACTGATTCAGTGGAGGATGAGGAAGCAGCTAGTGGTGGCCAAGGCCAGCTTTCCACTGTGCTAATGGTAAACATGGGTCGTATGGTGTTTCCCAGTTACACAGTAAATAGGAGAACAACAATCTTCCAGGACAGAGAAGATCTCATCAGGTAGGAGGAACTTTGGCTATCTGGAAACTGATTCATGGAGACAGCATGTGAAATGCAGCAATGACACCCGTGTGTTTTTTTTCTAGATAAATACTATTATTGCCTATACCTTGTCAACTTCTCTGTGCTATTGCCATAAATTGAAGGGCAAATAGAAGACCAGAGGAAAACACACAACAGTATATTTGTGGTTGGTTAATATAGAGCAGAGGTCTCAAACTCGCGGCCCAAGGGCCGCATGCAGCCTGTGAGGTTATTTTGTGCGGCTCGTGGGCGGCCCCCCCCCAGTAGCGTAGCCGGGGGGGAGCAGGGGGAGTGGCCGCTCCCCCTGTGAGCAGAAGCGGCGCCTTAAAAAGGAAGCGGCGCCATTTATTAGCAGAGCTAAAAAAAGGCGCCACTTCTTTTTGAGCGCCACTTCTTGCACTCACCCGGCGGCGCTCCGGGTCTTTGGCGGCGGGGTACCACCGAAGACCCGGACTGAGTGAGGACCCGCCGCCGAAGACCCAGAGCGCTGCCGGGTGAATATAGGGGGAGGCGCCTTTTTATAGCGCCGCTCCCCCTGTGCTCCAGACCGGGCTGCGCTACTGCCCCCCCCCCCCCCCCCCCCCCCACACACACATTTACCTAGAGCAGCTCTGGCCCGGCGCGTACTGGGGCAGGGCCTGCTCGCCCGCCCGCCCTGCCCCCACGTCTGTGTGTTTCTCTGGGCGCTCCTCCAGGTACCTCCTCCAGGTACCTCCCCCGAAGCTCCCATTGACCGCGGTTCCCTGTTCCCGGCCAGTGGGAGCTGCTGGGGGCGGTGCATGGAAGCAATGATTGACGTGGGGGTGGGGCAGGGCAGGCATGGAGCCTGCCCTGCCTCCGGTGCGTGCCGGCCGGAGCCGCTCTAGGTAAATGCGGGGGGGCAGGGGAGCCGCGGGTCTCCCCCCACCCCCCTCCTGCAGCCAAACCCCCTGCCTTGAGCCCCCTGCCGCACCCTGCACCCCTCCTGCAGCTAAACCCCCTGCCGCCCACCGCACCCCCTCCTGCACCCTGAGTCCCCTGCCCTGAGTCCCCTGCTGCACCCTGTACCCCTCCTGCACCCCACACCCCATCTCCCTGCCCTGAGCCCCCACCTCACCCCACACCCTTCCTGCACCCCCTGGGGGCAGGGGCGGGGCAGAGTTAGGGTGAGGATTTCGGGGAAGGGGTTGGAATGGGGACAGGGAAAGGGGGGGCCTCATGGAAGGGGTGGAGTGGGGGCGGGGCCGGGGGCGGTGGGGGGGGAGGTGTCAGTAATGCAGCCCTCGGGCAGGTGTACTAGTCCTCATGTGGCCCTCGTGGTCATTTGAGTTTGAGACCCCTGATATAGAGTCTACTAAAAACCCTCCCAAAATGTGTAATGCTTGGTGGCCTTACATTCTGAACCAAAGTAGCTTACCTCATTGCTTCATGGTCATCTACTGATGAAAGCTGCTCATTAAATTGCAATGCCTGCTGTTAGAATAAATTCCTAGAGCAATGAGAAGATGATATAAATGTTTTATACTAGAGAAAACATTTTAAACTTAATGCACCCTGGTGTATACTTCATTCACTTCAGAAGATTACTCCAGGAATAAAGTTGTCCTTGTGTTTTTTTTGTTTTTGTTTTAATGCCTTGGGAGATGAGGGTGGAAGGGAAATCAGATAACGTATAAAGGGAATGAGTTATTTTTAAATGTAAACTACTTTTGCACCTGGTATTTATTTTTGTATTTGTGGTTTGGGTTTCTTTGTTTGTTAGATATGCAACAGCTGCTCATTTGTCAAATGATGTAGCCATTGCAATGGCTAATGGGAACTGGACAGAAGCTAAATATCTCTATATGTGTGCAAAAGAAACCTGGCATGAATTGAAAAATCATCCTTCTTTGAGGTACTAAAGCAGAAATACACGTTGAAATTCACATGCAACTAGCAGATACATGATCTCATTTTTGATTCAACTCTTATTGAAGGAGGCTTGGATTCTTGTGTTCTAACCCGAGCCTGTAGAATTCAGCAGTTTCACTGTTCTTAAAAGCTTTGAACTTCCTGCTTTATTTGTTTAGCTTTTAAATGGTTTAAATTGGAGAGACTTTTTATGTAAAAGTGCAGAGTGAATTGGTAGACAAAGATAAAGCACTGAAACAGCTCCGTATTCTACATGCCAAAATGAAGGAGAACAAGAATCTATTTTTCACTTGTCTTAGTTTGTGTATATGGCTGCTAGGCAATCAGCAATCAGCAGATTTTAAAATTCACAAAGAACAAAGTGATGTTGCAAAGGTTATGGGAAAACATATTGGTTATTCATCTGCTGAAACTTCCAAATGGATGTTATTCAGGAAGCATTACTAAAGATCTGAGAACTGAACATACATGTATTGTTGTTCAAGTGTCCTTCATCCATTTTTATTTTAATTATTTGTCTGGTAGCTTGATGGTACCTTGAAAATCATAGCCCTGTGTTTGCCATCATATTCATTCTCATGGCAACTGACTTAACCTCATATTCATGGAGGGTCGTTTGGGAGCTTGATCTTTTTCCTATTGAAGACAGTGGCAAAATTTCCCTTCAGTGAGACTAATATCATGCCTTTGAATAGTATATGCCATCAAAAAAAAAAGAGACTAATTTCTGTAAGTTAAATAAATTTGTTAGGGCAGGAAAGGCTATTTCAGCCAGTGGTCTTTTGTCCAGCTGTTTGTCTGCTAGCTGACCTTCTGTCTTGGTAGAGAACACCGGTAAGTAAATAAGAAAAACAGAAAACACAAACAAAAAAGATGATGGAACTAAATTTTCTTTTAACTGACCTATGATATGTGAATCTTTAGTTTCACTGGTTGTTGAACCAAAGGACGTGGCTGCCAAAATATTAATATTAAACCATTGTGCCAGCCACCTTCATTCTGTCACTTGCTAACTTTGAAGTGGTAGACTTTGCAACCTTGATGTTCTTTTTACTGCATTTTTATATATTTCATGTATTTTGTTTTTATAAGCACTTAACTATTTGTGTGATTTGTAAGAAAGAGTCTGAATGATTTGGATAGTCATTCCTATTTTAACGATCTCTGATTTTATATATATATATTTTTTTAAGATGCCATAGAGACTTACCTGAGTATCTGCGACATTTTACGGTTGGGTGGATGTATACAAGGATCCTCTCTCGTGGGGTTGAAATACTTCAGAGACTTCATATGTATGAGGTAAAGCATTGGTGCAAAACTGGTTCATTTTTAATTGCTAATATTTATGTAATGAAATTACTATAGCTGGCTCTCAGATATAAAATCCCTACATTTTCCTTGGGTAGCAGTCTTAACTGCACAGTGTCAGACCTTATTAATGATACAGTTCACGGGAATATTGTAGAAGGATTTGACATTGCAATAGTCAATGAGGTTTTTATCTGTTGTGTAGCTTTAGAGATGATAAGGTCTGGTGCAGTTTTGCTTAAAGGTAACCTGTTAAAATGGCACACTGTTTTTTTCTTTCTTCTTGCACTAGGAACTATAAGGAAGGCCTGGAAGAGGTTTTTCAACATTTCCCCCCCCCCCTTTTTTTTTTGGCGTAACATTAGGTTTTGACTTCCCTATTGTAGCTGGAAGACTCTGTGGAAGGCTGCAGATCCAACTGGGGATTATTACATGGCAAGAGTCTAACACTGAGGGATTGTTATTTAGACTGTTTAAAGATATCTCCTTTTCACTGGATTTTGTTAACCCCTTGTAAAGCCATACTCTTGGGGGTGGGAGGGAAGCTGACTCTGAAATGCTCTGCTGCTTCAGTTGAGGACTAAGAATCTCCAGCTTAAGAGTTCCCTGCCAGGGAACACGAATTTATAATAGAAAGTAAAACACTAAGAAAACTTCTTTAACCAAAAAACAAACAAGCAATTTTCAGGCCTTCTTTGTACATCATAAAGAAATAAAAAAGGGAAAAAGCATTTTCCTCTTTGCAGTTGACTTGTAAGTCTAAATGACGCTCTATATGTTCATAGGAGCTGTTATAGAAAGGGATGTTGAAGGGTAAAAAGGACTTGAGCTGAGAATTGCTGAGAGTTAAAGTAGCCAGTGGGGAGGAGGGAAGACACTTTGAAGGATAATACTACTGTGTTACTATAGCACTATGGGCAATGTAGCTGGCTTAATTGTATAATGATGCTTCAGCTTGCTTTCCTGTGTCATCTAATGGAAAAGTTTTGCATTGCTGTAGGCGGCCGTGGAAGAGCTGCAGAATCTTTTGTCTCAGGAAGTGTACTGTACAGACAGCAGAGGACGATGGTGGGATCGACTGGCTCTGAATTTACACCAGCATTTGAAACGCACTGAGCAGGTATTCCCTAACTGCATGCTCTACCACTGGAGAACAGTACTAGCTAGGTGTTAAAAACACTGTGCTTGTATTTTATATGAGCAGGAGTGCTGGCAAGGCACTGTAAGAGGCTAAGGCTTGGTCTACACTACATACTTCTGTATAACTATGTTCCTCAGTGTGGAAAATCTAAATCCCTGAGCAGCGTAGTTATACCAACCTTAACCTCCCATGTAGACTATGTCAGGAGGAGAGAAGAGGTGAAGTTAAGGTGTTGGGAAAGCTCTGTCCTGTCGGCTTAGATGTCTTCACCAGATGTGCTACAGTGGCACAGCTGCATTGGTGGAGCTGAGCTGATGTAAATTTGTAGTCTAGACCTGCCATCAGCGCTTTGTATGGATCTGTTCCCAAGGGTAGTTGATAGGCTTCTCTTGTGAAGTAGAACTTGTCTTTGGGTATGTCTACATTACAGCATAGGCCCGGGCTCAAGCCTAACCCCTCTGCGTCTACACTGCAATTGTGCTAACCCAGGATTTCAGGACCTTGCAGGGTTGGAGGGTCCGAGCTCGAGTTAAGGTAGTACCCAGGGTCTGAGTCCTATTGCTTTGCAGTGTAGACGCAGCCCCGCTTGACTTGGATCCTGGGAGTCAGCCAGAAGTATCCCACAATTTCATGGGACAGCTTCCTTAATCCTCACTATCCCAACAATCAGCAATCCACTCAATTGAAAAAGGAAGCCCCCCTCTCTCCTATTGGCTAACGATAGCAGCTCAGGTCAGTGTTAACCCATTCTCTTCTGATCACCAATCTGCAAGCACATTATCAGAGAGCCTCCTGGGTTTGCAGTGGAGAGTGAACCAATCAAGGTTTTTACAAAGCCAGCTGCTTCCTAGTGTTGTGTAAGGTGGGCAATAAAGTTTTCCCACAGTCCACCCTGGTTCTAGGGCTAGATTGGCAACATTGCGGGGGAGGGGGGTAGGCACTAGGTTGCTAGGCTGCTCCACAGAGAGGCAGGGAGAGCCTTTGGAGAGGAGGGCTCTCCCTCTGGATCCTCATCAGTGTTTGGGGGTATTCCTGTTAAAATCCCTGCCCCCGTGTTGAGGAGTAGCAGCTGGAAAGGAAGCCTCCTCCTCAGGCCATTTTAGGATATATGGTGGGTGCTGTTAGACTGTTCCTGATGGGGAGCAGGGGTAGCTTTTACCCTCAGGGCAGGCTTGAATGCTTTATTTCCTTTCCCTGTAAGTCTGCCAGGCCGCTTATCCATGTGCTTTCACTCGCTGGAGGAATTGTGGCTTTTTGGAGAGGTTGTGGGAGATAAGTGCCATCATGCCAGTCTGACTTGTAGGCAGAGCATGGGCTGTGAAGAAGCATGGAAGAGTCCAGAGGTACCAGAAGAAGCAATCTCACAAACTGAATGAACACTGTTTGGCCTGGTATGTTGCCTAGTCTGCTGCGCCACAATAGGGCCCTGTATTGGACAACCCAGAGAATAGTGGGCTCAGTGCTCTGAACCCATAGTAGAAATGGTATGAGAAGAGTGTAATCAATAGATAGTAAACTTACTATTACTTGAAAAACACCAAAGGGTTAAATTCAGCAAAGCCCAGAGAGAATTGGCCTCATTACTTGCTGCTCCGTGAGAGGCAGAACTTCTGGCAAGTGGAAGCCGGGGTAACCCAGTATGGCTCTTTAGCTATATCTACACTATACAGCAGCTGGTAATGTGCCTCGCAACCCAGGGAGACAGACTCCTGCTAGCTCGGCTTGAGCTAGAGCACTAAAAATAGCAGTGTAACTGTTGTGGCACTGGCTGATGTTCAGGCTAGGTCTCTGAGCTTGGACCTACCTGACCCCCTGGGCCTGAGCACAGTTGGCCTTTGAGCCTCTGCTGATGCCACAACCTCCACACAGCTATTTTTTAGTGTGCTTACTAAAGCTGAGCTAGTGCAAGTCTGTCTACCCAAGGGTGGAAGGCACACTCCCAGCTGCAGTGTAGACATACCCTCTGTACCCTCTTAGTGGCTAGACTATGTAGACTAGAGGTTTGACTTTGCTACCACCTTTGAGCTAATTGATCTGGTCCATTAGCTGAAGTAGTAGAGACTCCTGCTTTTAGATCTAGGGGTCCCAGGTTCACTCCCCACAAACAGCTCTTCCAGGGGCCTAGAGTTCCCATGCCACAACTCTGAACTACACCCAAAATCCATGCAGAGGAAACAGAGCCCATCAGTCTCAGATTGAGTGAGAAGTTAGGATCCAGAATAAGGCACTGTAAAGGACGTGTGGTGGGCCATGTTTATCCCTGCTGTCTGGAGCTCCGGAGCCTGTATTGGGAGTACATCGGGGAGGGATTTGGTCCACTTTTGCCTGACATCCTTGCCCCTCCATGGGATGAGTTTATAAAAGCAAATTAATTGTGCAGTGGGTAAACTTGCCAGTCTCTAGCTGCCTGATACAATTCAGGCTTTCAGAGACACCGTGTCCATGGAGACCAGTCCTTGGGTTTCTAAGTGATTAGTTGGCAGGTGGCCAAGGGAGAGAAATGTAACAGCTTGGGAATGGCATAGCATGTTTGGATGTAATGATTATATAAGACCTTACAGAACTCTCCAGCACTTTTAGGCAGACATTTGCAGCAGACTATGGTGGAACCAGTGGCACCAATTTGCAGGTCTGGGTCTGCCTTTGATCCCCACCCACTTTCAGTAAACAGGTGCTGCTATTGGTGCATGAGACATCACTGTGATAAAGCAGCCAGCAGCAGAAGTCTGTGTGCTCCAAATTTTGTGGCTTAGCACCCTAAGGCTATGTCTACACTTACGGTGGGGTGTAGAATACATGCACAGCACCCACCCTCCATCCCCCAGCAATGATATACATAGCAGTGTAGATGGTGAGGCACTGCTTTGGTGAGTAAAGACACAACATAACCTGAAGGTATATACCCTACATGGCTCTCTGTGTGCCCAAGCAGCACCTCCTCGCCTACACTGTTTTTAGCAGTGTAGTGTCCTGCTGCCTCCCCACTGATAGGCATGGGAAAGGATCTGTCAAGGGGAGGCAGTGGAGACAGGATTTGCAGCTCCCTGCTGTGAGAGCCTTTCCCTGCTGCCCTCCTCCCCACACCAGAGATTTTTGCTGATGTGTATAGCTACACACCGCAGAGTGGAGCTACACATACTCTCCATGCCGCCACCAGTGTAGGCAAATTCTGAGTGTGACCCAGTTGCCCTTCTCTTACCCCATCTGCACCAGCCTACTCAGAGCTGGTGCTGAATCTCTCCCCCTGGTTTGCAGATGGAGCTGAGACTCTGGCTGCAGCAGCCTAGCAGCTGATCTGTTGTTGTTTGTGTTATAGTTGCTCCTACAAGTCCTAACTTTCATCAGTGCCCAATTTTGCTAGGCACTATATATATACATAGTAAGAGAGAGTCTCTGCCCTGAATAGTTTACAGTTTAATAAGACAAACAGAAGGTATGAGAAAGGAAGCATTATTGTTCCAGTTTTACAGATGAGAACTGAGTGAGGCTTAGAAGTATGAAGTACCTTGCCCACAGTTGCACAGAAAGTTTGTGGCAGAACCAAGTTCTCCCAAGTCTCAATTTAGTGCTTTAACTCTCAGACTATCTTTCCTTTCGTAAGACTGAAGTAGTGCAGAGGGCCTATGCTGGGCTCAGTTTTACCCTCCATATATTTGCACCATGAGCTAGCATACCTGTTCTTGAATTAAACTGCTGTTAAAGTAGCTGGGTACCCTTGTTGGAAAATTGACCCAGATTAACTGGCTGCTACTACCAGATAGCAATGCTGGGAATCAAGATTTACATGCATTAAATCCTGTGTTCAGTTCAATCCTCCTCTTCGTTCCTGCCTGCCACTTACTCTGAATGGATTACTTTGATCCTCTCCAGGTCTTTGTTTGCTTAACTGGTACATTTAAGTGCATTGCAGTGGTTTAGGGTGGTTGGGGAAAGCCTGGCCACATTTTTTCTTGGTCAAAAGTATGTGGCATGAGCATGTTTAGTTTAGTTTTTGAATCAAGTATCAGACACTTTAAATATTTCATTCGAATTGCATCCACCTACCGAATAGAAGTTATCATTTCCAAGTACTCTTTGGGGAAGATTTTAGTTTTGGGTTTCACTGGTGTAAATGGGGAGTAACTCTAGTGGGATCAGAATCTGAAACTCTGTCTTCTGCTATTTCGCTGGTGCAAAATATCACTTAAAAGGAGTTTCTTCAGTATAATAAGAGTAAGAAAGGAAATAGATTCCCCTTTAACATCATTCTTTATTCTCTGTTGCTTTCCTTCTTTGTGCTCTTTAAATCAGATGTTCCTTAAGGCTCAGTAGAAATAGGCTCACATATTCTTCCCAGGTCATTACCTGAGATCTTCTTGGTTCCTAGGCTATAGAGTGCATTAGAAAAGGGCTGTCAGATCCATTTGTGCGCACAGGCCATCGACTCTCTCTCTACCAGCGTGCACTGCGGTTGAGAGACTCACCAAGCTGCAAGAAGTTCAGGAGCCTCTTTCAGGAGCTGCCTGTCATAACTGTGGAAGATGTTACCCATGTGAGTAAAACTGGTTCCTGAGAACCTACCAATTCCAGCAGTCTTTTCCTTCTGACTGGGATGGTAATGCTGGAAACTGGGTGTATGTGTGTATACTTCACTGCATTTGTATTATATACTCTGTAACACAATGGGCCCAACCCTCAACTGGTATAAATCAGCAGAGCTCCACTGATGTCAGTGAAGCTATGTTGATTTATACTAGCTGTAGATCTGACCCAGCTTTTACCAGTAAAGCTATAAAACATTGCTGTCTATGCCCAGAAGTTTCCTGGCCTCCCTTCTAGACTGCTTCTGACTTATTGAATGACTTTTAATCTCACTGGGCCTCAGTTTTCCTTGTGTAACATGCGGGTAGATATTACCAACCTCCTTGGGGGTTTGTTAGCCCTCTTTCAAGGGCTTGTGAGAATGCAGGACTGGTAGAATCAGGTTTTTGATCCATTGGAAGCAGGAACTTCCACATTAAAATGGATATTATTGTGCTTCATTCTCCCCTGCCCTGTGTAGTCATTTACACCTGTGCACAGTGGGTGTAAAGCACACCAAACCATAGTAATAGGACATCACACCTATTGTACACAGGTGTAAATCAATATCCAGTGGGCAAGGATCAGTCCCATGGTGTGTTAATATTTGATTTTGGGAAATTTTGCCAAAAAGATGAGCAGGAATTTACTTCTTGATTAACTTCATAGTTAAATGCTTTTTGTGTGTGCAACCTGCTAGATATTATGGGTGAAATCCTGGCCCTGTTGAAATTAGTGGAAGGTTTGTCATTGACTTCACTTGGGTCAGGAGTCTACCCTGTATCCTGACTCCTGACATTCCCTTCAACCCAGAAGCTATGCTAGTGTGGTTCCTTTATGAACATTTGCCATTTCAGTCTGATTTGTCATCCAAAAATTGATTCCATTAACAAATGGCTGTCAAGAAAATAGCAGCTTAAATTCTGAATTCTTTATTTTTAGCTGACCAATAATTCACTTGTTTTTTGAAAGTTTGTTTCTCTTTGTAAAAGCAGTGTTAGGGAGCTGTGTATCCTTTTGTAGAGGTAGAGATACTTAAACAAGGCTGTTCACCTTTAATGCTGGACATTAACTAGCTGTTTTGATGTATTCAGGTTACAATCAAGGGAAAAATGTGTCCCCAGACAGGGGTGGGAAAATCTGTGTTTCTAGTGGAGGACGTTGATGATCAAGAGCAAGGAGAAGACTTCACTCTGTCCACAATCATGTGTTCAGTCGAGGAGCTGGCATTAACGCATTACAGACAGAATGGCTTTGATCAGGGTAATAGTAACAGTTCTCTTATACCAATGCAATAATGGAGTATCAGCTACAAAGAGAGAGTCTTTTAACCCAGTTTTATCAGTTAATGCTCCCATTGTTTGAAAGTCAGTGAAATGGTGGTGATTTTTTTTTCCTTCCTAAAAGTAGCTGGAAATTGGACCTTAGAGCCTTTCTCCTGGACTTTGATTTCTTTTCTCCTCCACATCCCAGTTGCAAATTTGAAATGGAAAAAAATATATTCCTTTATCTTTCTAGATCTCCCAGTGCATTAGAAGTTTCTCATCGTGTCTTTCAGATCAGTAGGCTTTTACTTAAAATAGTTTAATTCACACATGTGTAGGTGTTTGGGATTCCAAAAGCTGTAACTGTAAGTGGCTGAGTGCCAGCAGGAGCAAGAGTGCCACAGAGGAAATTGTATAGAAAAGGGTTTTATAGACATCCCATTGTGATTATCTAGATTAGATGATCATCTCTCCCTAGTCTTCTGGCATTTCAGAGTCACTGCAATTAACAGTAGACATACATATGTTTATTATAGCAAGAGCATCAGCAACTGCTTTAGTTAAGGTCACATAACAGATTCCTTTATTTTGTTTTCAGTTGCTCATAACTTTGTGAAATTTACCATAATCCTCACAGTTTCAGAAGGATTAGGGGACTAGTAATCTTTTTCTTGTTTTATCTGTATCTTGGCAGTAAAAATATGTGTAGTACAACAGAGTAGGCAGCCATTAAAAATATCATGGTTCAGTGGAGAAGCAAGAATCCAGGCTTTGCAACAACCCTCGTCATAGCCAGAGATCCAAACAATGGAGTGGGGAACCAAGGGAAGCATCTGTCGGACCAGTGAATCAGTGAGGAAGTTATAGAGAATGGTGGAGCAGCAAGTGACATCATGCATGCTACATGGTGTTTAGTGGGTGTTGCCAGATTCCCTACTCCTGCCTTGGAATCCCCTTTAAAATGGAGTGGAGCAGCCAACCTTCGCTGTAGCTTGTTTTGGGTAATAGACAAGATTCTTAAGGCTTTGAAGTGTCCAAAATGTAGTTATTTAGTAACCTTCAAAAGGGTCTTGCCTTGATTAAACTTTTTTTAGTCAAGTATATTGGCATTTAACAAAGAGCCTTAGCAAATTGTGAAAGTGATATCGATGCCATTAAAATGCATTTTACTACATTTTGTTTAGTGTTAGTATCTGTTGACGGTGTGTATGTGTAATCCTGAACACGATACTTTGCTCTTGCTGAACATTTTAATCTGTATAACTACTCAGAGATTGAAATGTGCCTATCTTTGTTTTCATGGCTGGAAATCTGAATGTGATTTTTGTCCTTCAGGGATTCATGGAGAAGGGTCCACGTTTAGTACACTCTATAGCCTTCTAATGTGGGACATTATTTTTATGGATGGCATACCAGATGTTTTCAGAAATTCTTATCAGGTATTTGTGAAGGGTATTTTTCTCTATCCAAAGGTTTGTTAAAAAAATAGATAATTGTGATAAGCATCTATTACAGTCTGTTCTGGATTCAGTGTTTTATCTGATGGCAGGTTGTATCCTGTTACTGAAATGCTCTTCATTACTAGTTGATAGTAGTTTGCCCCGACAGGCACAGTGTGCAGCATTTACTTACCTTTGGTGGTGGTTCTTGACTAAAATCTGACTAGTACTGAAGACCTCTGATGTCCATCATTTTCCCAGATTGGAGGCCTCATGCCCTCTAATACATATGTAAGGCCATAGAATGCTTGAAACCTTAAAAATTAATCTTTTGGTGACCTCTGACAGGAGGTCAGCTTTTCTTTGAGTTCAGAGGCACATACGTGAATATACCAAATTTCACGATTCTAGCTTGATGCAAACCTACATAGAGTGAGTGAGTGGTCTGTGTGAGTTTCAGTGATTTCTGCTAGTGCTGCTTTCCTCTATACTTAAACTCTACTGAAGCCCATCCCTTCATAAATCCATTCCCTTTTATAAAATTAATCTTGTTATACACACATCATTCCCAATTTAAAAAAACCCTCTCAGAACCTGCTTATAACCAGGATGACTCAGGATTTAACCAAACACAACACTGTCTGTACAGTTCTTTCATAGCTGGCCCTTTGTGTAGCAAGTTTCATTTGTTAATGCAGCTTCAAGATGGCAGGAGACTCATGCCTCAGCAGAGAAGATGTTGAAAGCTCATCTCTCCCCCCCTCTTTTATTCTTCCTTCCCTGCTTCTGGTTCCTACACTGTGCTCTGCTCTGAGCTCACATGCAGCAGCAAAGTGAGGAAGATTGAAATCCAGATCTCTGAAGTGCTCTGAAAGTGTGAATCAGAAATCCAAACTTCAGTCATCATCACTATGCAGCGAGCACATGCATGAGAGACTAGATGGCAACTGATAGGGGGAGGGAACTCTGAGAACATGGGAGCTGGGAGTTTTCTGCTTGAAAACCCATCTATTCTATAGAGCCTTTGTTCTCTCTGAAGACAGGAAAGTAGAACCATTGCTCTCTCCCTATCTTATGGACTGGCACGATGCCATGCAGTGTGTAGTGATGTTTGAAATTCAATACACTTTCTGGAAACGCTTGTTCCCCAGACTGTCGTTTTCTTTGTCACTCATTTCAAGGGGGAATATTTTCTTCTGTGTCTACATTCTTGGTGCAAACTATTAACCTGAACAGTTAAGTAGTACCTACAGGGGCCCTAGGTTCTTAGCTATTCTTGTGGATCTTGAGATATGTGGGTAAAAGGGGAGCCTCTTAGGTTAAACATTGCTAAATTAGCAAGATCCTAGAAATAACTCTTCTTTATTAATTAGATGCTGTGGTTCATTAGACCAATATGTTAGGCTCTTGAATGTGGCTAGTGTTTGGTGCAGTAATCTTAAATGTGTAAGTGCATGTGTAATCTATTCCATTAGATCAAGATTTCGATGACTGCTGTGTTTTTAAATTACTTATCTTTAAACCTGCAGGATTCGAGTTTAATTGTAGCCCAACATTCAAAGCAGAGCATTTACAATTTCAGAATCTCCATTTTTCCAAGTGCCCTTGAATTGTCCAGCTACTCAGGAGTGTGTTTCCATTTTCATACAGGCATTCCCCCTGGATTTATATACTGACAGTTTCTATGAGAACAGGAGGGACGTCATTGAATCTAGACTCCAGCTACTGTACGCAGCTTCCTCAGAGACCCTGAAAGAGATGATTGCCAATGTCTGGAATGCTCAAGAGGGAAAAGCAGCAGTACTAGTTAGCTGGGACCGGTTTACTTCTCTCCAGCAGGCTCAGGTAAAATAGCAAACATCTCATCACACTTAGGCCTAGATTCATGAAGGAACTCAGGCCTGGTGACCTCGAGTATGGCCATGCCTAACTTTTAGATACTTTGACCATCACTGGGATTCACAAAGCCTGAGTTCAGTGCCTAGGCTCCTATACAATGAATGTAGGGGGGAGACAGGTATCTCAGAACGGGATTCGCAAAAGCTAGCATTCTAGGTCGCTTCTCACATAAGCCAGCCAACGGTGGATGTCAAGGGGAGAGAAGTGTGCTAAACCCCACTCCTCGTGGAGCTAGGTGCCTAAATTTGAGCTGCAGGGAGACACCTCCCTCTGCTTGGGATTCTCAGGGGGGAACCTTCTCAGGGCATTAGACCCTGTGCTGTTTTGGCAAAAAGCTGGGCAGTGGGGAGAACCAACTCCCTCATAGCTTTGGTTAGGGTACTCACCTGGTTCAAGTCCCCCTCCCACCTGAGGGCAAGAGGGGATTTGAATAAGTATCTGTCACCCCTCCAAGAGAGTGCTCTACCCACTGAACTATGGGATATTCTGATGTGGGGCTCCCCCAGTCTCTCCTATTGAAGCTGTTCCCCTTTGTAATAATAATTTTAAAAAGTCATTGGAGCAGGACACTGGATCCTAGGTCTCCCACCTCCCAGCTGAGTGTGCTAACCATCAGCCTGTAATGTCATCCTCATGCTCGCTCTCTCTCAACTTGGTCCAATGATTCTTTCATTATTTATCCACAGTGAAACAGCTTCAACACTGGGCCAGAGAGAGATTCCATTTGTGAATCTAGCCCTTAGTGTTAAGTCACATCTGTGTCTAGCCATCTAGGGACTTGTATGGCCCCCATTGCCATAGTAGCCGAGTACCTCACAATGCTTAATGTGCACCCCAGTGAGTTAGGGAAGTGCTGTTACTTCCGTTTGACAAATGGGGAACCGAGGCACTAAGCAACTTGCTCAAAGTCACACTGGAATTCTGTGGCAATCTGGGTCCCCCAAGTCTTAAGCTAGTGCTTGAACCAGTGTTGTCTTTTGGTCCGTAGGGCATGTCTACACTTACTAGATTAAGAAAGAAAAAAAAAAACTTGTAGCACCTTAGAGACTAACATTTATTTCAGCATAAGCTTTCGTGGGTTAGTACCCACTTCATCGGATGCATGGAATGAAACATACAACTGTCTACTGTATGTTTCATTCCATGCATCCGATGAAGTGGGTACTAACCCACGAAAGCTTATGCTGAAATAAATTTGTTAGTCTCTAAGGTGCTACAAGTCTTTTTTTTCTTTCTTATTTTCGTTTTGCTGACACAGACTAACACGGCTACTACACTGAAACTTACTAGATTGGCACTCTTGAAATTGATGCAGCAAGTGTTGATTTAGCGAGGCTGGTGAAGACACACTAAATCGATGGGAAAGCACTGTCCCATTGATTTGTACACTCCATCTCCCTGAGAAGCGTAAGGGAAGTTGACGGGAGGTGCTCTCCCATTGACACAGCGCAGTGTAGCCATCGCAGCAAGTGGATCTAACTATGTCGACTTCAGTTACATTATTCACGTAACTGAAGTTGCATAACTTAGATTGATTTACCGCAGTAGTGTAGACGTGCCCATAGAAGTACTCTGTGAGCCTGTTGCCAGTTTTCCTGTACCAAAGCTGGGAATGTTGGAGGAGGCTAGTTGCAGGGAATATGTGAGATGTGTTAAGCAAATGGCAAAGAAGAAAATAGAGAAATGGCATAAAGTTGGCTTACTTTCGCAAGACTGGAAATGGCAAGCCAAAGACACTTCTTTTTTAATGTACTTGCAGAGTCTAGTGTCTTGCTTTGGGGGACGTTTTCTAAGTGGTGTATGTAGGAGGCTCTCCAAAGATTTGCGCCATTGCAGAGGGGGTCTTCCTGATCTAGTCGTGTGGAGTACGCAAGAGCACCACTTCAAGGTATGTTCCTAGCTCTGGCATGAAAATAGCATACTAAGGATATTCCCCTGGACTTAAACTGAAATACTCAGTTGATCTTAAATGTCATGGAAGTAAAAGAAAAGCTTCCATCTGTCATAGCAGGGGTCTTCAAACTTTTTTTGCAGTGTGGCCCACAGGCTATTTATAGACCTGTGAACTAGCTTGGCCTGCATAACACTGCAGCAATTGCTTATATGGAAAATATTGATATCATCTTAGCTTGCCTTTTAATGGAGTTTATTAGTTGGAAGAGAGCCAGCACTAAGTGACCAAGTAGGTCTCTGTGGATGAATGCCAAATGGTTAAGGGGCCACAGATGATTGCTTTACAGTAATTTTAATGTAGTAATGTTGACAGGTCAGATAGTGCTACACATACTGCTGACTAGCTCTGCTAATTCATAAGGTACGTACAATTCTGTGCGTGTTCTGCAGCTTTTACTCAGACTGTGGTACATAATCAAACACTACTTTAAAAATGAAGACGTGTGTGTGGGACGGGAGTAAAGTGAACACCCAGGTGGACAGAGGAATAAAAACCTGACAGTGGGTAGAATGTTCATTGCTAGAGTTCTTCCCAGGGACTCAGGGGAGCTGAACCAGTACTGTTTGGCAGGGCATGTATTAAAGGAATGTAATTTACAGTGCAGGACTGTGTTGCTGGTGGTCTGGTTTGTGCACATGCAAGAGAAGTAGGCATGATTAGCCCTGTTGTGTGGAAATTCACACTATCTCATTATCAAGCATCCTGCTCCATGCTGTGGGTACCTAATTGTTTTCCGCCAACAATACTCATCTAGAATTTTTACTTGTAACGTTATCTACATATACCAGTCTGGAATTATTGGGTCACCCTTGCCCTAAACAGAATTTCTGTAGCCCTGAGCTATAAAGACAGATGGATTAGTATGGATTTATGAGTTAATTTTAACTATAGCTGAAAAGATACGGTGGGTAATAAACCCTCCCCCCAAATTACCTACACTGCAGGTGAATACTAAAGGAAAACCACTCCATCAGCAGAGGCTGTTCCAGACTGGTGGCATATGAACAATAATTTATATGTAAGTGCTGTAGCTCTGCTACACCACCTGGACTGAGTAGAGGTGACTAGTAGGGAAGTGATGAGAACACTTCTCAGTACCCTGTGTTCTCTGAAACACATCAGCCTGGTAGTAGCTGCCTTGAAATACTTCCAGTGAGTCTTCCTGTGCATATGGGTACAGGGCCCCTCTGCCTAACAAGAACTTCTGACCATAAGATTTATTGCCAGAGTGGCAGAAGCCTTTAATCTTCCTGCTGGGATCCTCCACTAGAACTGTGTACTGAAAAGCCTTAGTTTTGTCCAGATATAACGTTAGAGCCATTTTGACTAGAGAGAGAGAGGCAAGGCAAAGGTAATTTTGTCTTGTAAGGAACCTGGAGGCTGGCTAACAGTTACGAAAAGTAAATTGAGAGGGGGAGAGCTTACTGGAGTGGATTGTAAACTTTCCTTTTGTACCAAACTGGTCTTCCCAGAAGTGGTAAGGAAAGCTTTACTTGAAAGAGAAGTTACTTGGTATAGTTTTAGGGTCTGTTCAATTTACTGAGGATAGCACTTACCCACCAGTAGTAGAGCATTGCATTTTTAGGTTTATCTTCTATAGCAGCAGTGTCCACTAGAAATTCGATGCTAGCCACACTGCTAGCCACACTTGTGGTTTTGAATTTTTCTTATTAGCCACATACAATAGCCACAATTCAATAGCCTATTAGCCACATGTGGCTAGTGGCAAATGTATTGGACGCTGCTGTTCTATAGCAAATAGGAGAAGCACCCCTGAGGTAGTGGGGGCAGAGGTTAGAGTAGCGTAGCAGAAAACGATGCGTTGGGCTGCTAGGGGATAAGTTGCATGGTAACTTTAAACACAGATTTACCATTAAGATTTATTTTCTTGTAAAAGGCAGGAGAAGAGGTACAAAAAGTGGACGTGGGCCAGAACCTGGCTGTGGGAGTCTTTTTTTAAGTGTGGAATTACTCCAAAAACTAGCTGTCTGGAACATTTGCACGAACATACGTCTGTTTAAAGTTGGTCTTCAGCTAGACAGGTTGGTTGTTCTGGTGGAAGCAGTTCAGTTGTGGGGGTTCTCCAGGAACTGTGGATTATATAAAATACTTTAACTTGGTTTTTCAGGACACATAGGTGCCAGAGTGTGTTTCTTTGACCAATACGATTTTCTAGTCTAACTCTTGTACCTACATCTATCCAGTTACTAACTGCCCTTTAACAGAAAACTTATGTACACAGGTTGATGATGAAACACTGGAAGTTAATTTTTGTAATGAATCGCCTTCCTTTAACACAAGTATTCAAATTTTGTTTAAAAACTGCACCAGCTTCCTCTTACCTTTTAACAACCATTCTTATAGTGAAAGGTACTATGTGCCTGGTTGATTTTTTTCAGTTCCTAAACCAAGTATAAGATTAATTTTTTTTAACATTAACATTTCAGCTGGTGGAAGTTAAGGGTCCCAATGATCGCCTCTCCCACAAACAGATGATTTGGCTGGATGAACTGAAGAAGCTGGGAGCAGCTGTAGAAGTTTGTCATGTGGCTGCAGTTGGAGCTAAAAGTAAACGCCTCAGTTGAATAAAACTGCCTCGAACATGTTGGAAGGAGGGGTGATCATTTAAAAAAAAATAAATATGAATATGTGCTAATGGTTGCCTCCTATTTTAAGCATCCGCCACCCAGGATATTAGATAAGTGTTTTTAAGACACGAACAGGTTTTATTTATAGTAAATCAGGTCTCCAAAGTGGAAGAAGAGCTCAAGGTTTTCTTCCACGTAGAACGGAGGTGATGTAGGGGATCTTAACTAACTAAGGTAATCTGGCAGCTGTGCCTACATTTCAACTATCTGAATGTAATCAAATGTGCCCCAAATCGACATAACTCAAAGCATGTTTTGTGGGAAAAACAGTAGGAGGATCCTTCCATCCCTCACCTCCCTGCAATCCAATCTGTCTCTCCCCTCTTCCTCCCCTACAATTCTTATTTCTTTCTCAGGTTGCCACGTTACACCTCCATGGCTATACTGATATTTTTAGTTTACTACATCAAAGATAGCTAGTAATTACACACCACTAGATGATGTACCCTGTGAGATAAATCTTTCAGAGTATTAAAATTTTAAGGCTAGTGGGACAGTGAGCAGAGCTGAGTTAGTGTTATGATGCTTGAAGGTAGGAATGGCTCCCATTAACCAGTTTTGATTTATAGACAATTACAGACTTGCTTAAAGCTGATGAGTCTGATCACCAGGTGGTAGGAGCAGACAGTGAGCCCCTGTCTGAGATCTAGAGCAATCCCTGATATTTTGGAAGTGATTAGAGGCACTGTTCACTGGTTATCACCTTACAGACAGCTGTGCCATCAAACTGACTGTAGGGTCTCACTTTGCTCAGCCAATGGAACCATTTTAAGCACCAAATTCTGCTCTTTTGGAGTTAAATGCCATGAAGTGTACTTGCCCATGAGACCAACACCAGCTGTCCTACTTCCATGCATGGAACAGTTTGAGAGTCACTAGCTAGTCGGGGGAGTGCAAATGTTCAGTTTACTAGGAATTAACTCCATGAAAGGTGATTATACAGTAGTAACATTTCCCACTAAGGTACTTAACCTATCCCTTATTTACAGGATTAAGTGGAGGCTCAGAATAGACACAAAAGCTTAATTTTATTCTCTTATTGTAACAGAAGATTGTCACTGTTAATATAGAAAGATATTTTAAAGTTTATACAGGGGGCTGTACAGGAGTAAGAAAATGGAGATGTAATGATTAATGTTGGCCATTGTATGATTGAGGATCATATTGCTACTTATGCTATATATTAGGTTTTTGACATGATTATTCCCTTAAAGGAACAAATGCTATGGTACCTGCATACCCAATATTGAATCAAATTTGCAGCTAGTTACATAGCTACATATTACATCAGTACATACAGTGAGTATTTTCTGTAGTAAGCATAGGGAATCCACAACTCCAGAGATGACTTCCTTTGTATAGCACAAAACAGTACCAAAAAAGAAAGATCTTTCTAACTCAATATTGATGGCAACAAAACAAAGTTACTTCAGACCCTGTCTCTTTGTCTAACCGAAGTAGGTTATTTGAGTTGGAAAAGGTCACAAATGATGACACAACATCAAGAAAAAAACCCAACTGTCAACATGGGTGTGTTTGACAAGCAAGACGCAGGCACTGAGAAAACATCAAATGGGCTACATAGAACAAATACTGCTTTGTAATCTTTCTATAGACTCTACTCCTGCACTGTTTTTATTAAATGAGTAAAATAAACTGAGAATTACAGTGGAAAGGTATGACCTTTTATTAACAGTCTAATTTACTTCACATTCACAACCTCAGTGCCAGGGTTTTGTATTCCTCCTGGCTATTCTACTTTATTCAGTAAGTCATCATCATTAGGCACAAAGGTTTTAGTTTCAATTAAAATGGTCAACTCTGTAACCTGCTGCAACACCATTAGCAATCTATCGCCCAACGGGATTTAGGAAACCAGTTGTTCGGTCTCATGTTGGATGCAGATTGACGTTTTAGCCTTTCCTTAAATAAAAAGATTAGAAATGTTTGTTTTAATCTCTCCATCTGAGATTAAGAGCCAAAACCTTTGATCCTACTACGCACATCATTAAAAGCACAAAGGTGGTTTAATATTAGAGTGGTATTTTACCTGCATGTTTAAAAAAAATACACATACTCACTTCAGTAGGTTAATCTGTAGGCATTTCTTTGGTACATGGCAGTAATTCACTTAATGACATTGCACTACCGTGACTTCTGACATCACCATGACCTGCAGTAGCTAAAGGCATAAGAGTTGTTCTTTGACCACATCAGCCAGCATTTCATCTCTCACTAGGTATGTTCTTAATATTGTTTACAATCTAGCAAAATAATCACAATATAACAGCCTACTATCAACCAAAGCAGTGCATGTTGTTAGAAAACAAATGATATAAAAATAAGCTTGTTTATAGTTTTTCCTACTCTTACAAAACACTAATGGTATTAATAGTACCTAATTTTAAAATTGCCAACAAGACTTTAAAGAGATGTGAGCTTGTGTGTAGGGAAGATAGCTGTAGATATGTACTCAGTCCACAGAGCTACTTGCAAGACGTAAGGGTCATTAGGTAAGTTCAGAGCAGTGGGTATTGTCAGTAAGGCAGCTTTTTACAGTGGGAAATGAACGTATCAGTTTACACAGCTGGGCAGGTCCTAAACTATACATTATTAGGAACTGCCTTTCAACAGTACATTAAGCTATTTAAATATTCAGGGTAAAACAAATACATAGGAGTGATTAGTACTCAGAATCAGGCCCTAAGGAGGCAACAAAACAGATTTTTAGCGTAACCTGGATACCACTAACACACCATTTGTGCTTGCTTAGCTCCCAAATTCTGAAAACTATTTTGTTCTGTTTGGTAAATATTTAGGCAGTTTTTTTAAAGGCATAGTATTTACCAACAAGAACATCTGTAGCATGTAAAATACAGATTATTGTATGAACTGAAAATACAAGCTAGAAATCCTTACACAGGTAGTTCTTGTACTCTTTTTTTCAAGGATTAACATCCCAAATATTAACACTTCTTCCCCTATGTACTTATTAAAGTAATTTTCTCACCAAACTTTGGTAATTCTAAAAGGGACTCTTATGAGCATTAACCATTTTAGGAAATCTATTTTACTGCTCATACCATAAAAACTGTCAGAGTGGTTTATTAATTTTAATATATGGTACCAAAAATTAGCACACAGGTTCGGGTCTTGTATATCAAGTATCAGGCCCAGGAAAGCTTTGCCCATGATAACCGAAAAGCCAACCTGTTGTTCCAACAGACTTCTGAGTAATTTTTACTTATTCTAGTACATCTCAGCTAGTTTGAGGAAGACTTTGCAGGAACCAGACCTTGGGGGGAAAAAAAATTGGCTACTATAATATTGTGGCACATTGATTGAAGCGTTCTGCTCAGTTTCAAGTAATGTTTCTTCAAACAAAAATGGGGAAAATTCCTAACCAGCTCTTTCCTGCTGCAAAACAAGGGTCTGGTTTTTTTAATAAAGGATTGTGTGAGGAAGCCAAAAGAATACATCCCCTAACTCTTCTGTAGTTAGTTCATTTGTGTCAAGAGGAAAAAAATGGACTGTCCCAGCACAACCTCCACTCCTGTAAATGGACACAAAAGAAAAAGTAGTTTTAGGAGTGATAGAATAAGATTCTTTATTTTCTGGGACTGACAGGACACAGTCTTGTTTTAGGCTAGAGAGAACTTCCCTGCTAATTTGCGTATTGTCATTTAAGGTTTCTGCTGTTCAGAAGGCTAAATGAAAATGGCTTTTTGGTGATTTCCAGAGTTTGTTTTATGAATTAGAATATGGCAATTATGTTTACATTAGTGGGCAGTTCATTAACCTATTGAAAAGAAATACATTTCATGGTGCATCAGACACGTCTTACTAATATTTCATTCCAATTAAAGGCACTTCTAAGGCTACAATAATTACAGTGAACATTTTAAGGTTAACAGTGCATATTGTCCTGAAGTCAGTTCCTGTGAACTAAAGGCAAGCTCATGACATTGAACAAAAATTTGAATAGTATATCTAATGCGTAACAAAAACTAGTACACACTGCACCAATGCAACATAAACCAAGTCACAGAAAGATAGTATGGAAGCATATAAATGTGTCCTTACTAAACCTGTACTGTGACAAAATAGTTTGTTCCCAGATTTCTACAACTGCCAGTCAACATGTCTACATTAATGCTAAATGTCTTTGATGTTTGTTTTCACCAATTTGATTTGCTAATCTGTGTTGACTAGCTTCAGTCAACAGTTGGGAAAACAGACATTGCAAACAAAAAGAAAACCTGATTATGACCTCACCCAACCTTTGCATTAGTGAGTGAAATCACTGCATCTTACATAATGAACCAGACCAAGAAAATACAGAAGAAATCAGCAACCAGACAAGAAGTTTACATGACAACTACTGAAAACAAAATTGTGCGATTTGAAGCATGATTTGCTTGGCTTTTAAATATTTGTGCAAAACTTATGTAATATTTGTAAATAAAATTATTACAGCTTCAGATGCCGCAGTTAGCAGTGTTAACTTAAGAGAAGACACAATGGTCTGTGATTTTCCCTCAAATGTTTAAGCATCACAATATCTTAGTCCTCATTTGCAAGTGTCTCAGTAGACAGCCAGATTTTGGCACCACTTAAAAATTTACTTAATGGTGTTCCCAGAATGCTCCGTCTGCATAGGTTCCCTATTGGAGAAAATGGGAATGAGGAGGAGAGAAAATCTGGGGTCCCAGCAGCGTCATTTAAACCATTTGCTCTGAAGTACATCCTGCTTTGATCCAGTTCTGAACAGTTTGCTTGCAAAGAAGAGCTGCTTTTGTACTGCCGAAGACTCTGGTTTAGCATGTCTACTTGGTCTGTCAGCACAGAGATTTTATGGAAGGCAGTGATGAAGCCACCATTATTAATTTGGGCCTCAGGAACCCAGCGGAAGTAGCAAAGTTTCCACAGTTTTATGTGTGTTCCAGAAAGACGGGGTAGAATTACACCATGCAAGTCGACAGGCTTTGAGAACCATTCTCTGAAATACTGCTCCATGCTATTAGTCTGGCTATCCATCTGCTGAAGAAAGTCTGGTTTCAGTTTTAGTATCAGTGAATTTCTTCTTGGAAGAAACTCTTGCTCGTTGATGATCCCATTCTTTAACGATGGGGGGATTCCTCTCAGCGTTGAGCTGTAGTTTTTCTGCAGAAAAAGATATGAAATAAACATGGTTAATCTTCCTCAGATTTAATCTGCTACAGCTGGCGGCGTTCATGGGTGCCTACAATTCTCCACTGGTGGACTAAGAAGTGACTAAGTGAAGCATCTTTTCACAGCCATAGTAAAGTTGTGAGTCTAATCACTGGGGTGGCTTGTATGGCAAATAATTTGACTGTTCATGACCTAATAAAAAAGTTCTAAATAAATTTTAACTGAATTCTACAATATTAAACAATGGAAACAAATCAGTAGTCTATGAAAAAACTCTAAGGATCTATAAAACAATATGGAAAATAGTGTTAACCCAAAGCACCCTTATATCCCACAATAGCTGCAGTGATGCCGTAAGTAAGTCTCTCTTGTGTCAGCAGTAAGCCCAGGCATACCAGAGAATGCATTGGAAGCCAAATGGCCCAACACTCGAGAGCTGTACCTCTAGAAAAATTCATTTTTAATGCCTTATCTATAGGCTAGGACATAAAGCAATAATGGCATTGTAACTAAGCTGCTAAAAGGAGGAGTCCATTGGCAGAAGTTTGATTTCAATGTAATTCTGTTATTACCTTTGTTCGTTTAAAACTTTTCACAGACCCATTTTGTACACATGATGCACTCTTTCCAATATACCAAGGATTGTGAAAGAGCATGCGATCTCTTCTTGTAAACTGAAGAGACCAGTCCCAAACAGAAGGAAATTTTAGGCCTTTTTCATCACCCAACTGGATGTTTTTGCTTATAGCGAATTCCTGCAAGAAGGAATATTCAGACATATTAAAAATTACAAATCTAATTATTGCATGCAGCTCAGGGAGCAGGGGGCATGGCTTACAGCGTGGGTGGCTGTAGACCAAATGTCAAAGTATGCAGGGCAACCAAGGTGACCACTGCTGGAGGACAGAAGCGAATCCTGTTTTTTGTTTGTTAAGTGGGTGGCAATGCTCAGGCAGAGCTAATGTTTAGTTGATGATAACCACATTTCCATAATTTTTAACGTTTATTTGCTTTTTAAAAATGAAACTTCTAATCTTTATTTCTATGCTAACTTATATGTTTGAGAAAACAACGGGGGGGGGGGAGAGAGCACTGAGAGAACACTGGTAAGTATTTACATTCTTAATTCTAGGTTAAAGAATTTTGTTTTTGTGTTGGTGTATATTAGAATTTACTTGCACTGTTCTACGAGTCATTGATTCTTTTAAGCAGAGTAATAATTGTAGAAGAGTTGTCTGAGAAACATTTAGGTCTCCTGGCTTTTGTCCTACCCTTGGAGATGCATGTGACAAATTGTTCTTTACCCTGCAGGGAGTGTATACAAGTCACCCATTTTTGTGTGTGCTTCCTTTGAAGGTTGGGATTTTTTTAGATATCCATCATAGGCCCTTTTTAGGTTTCAGCATCGCTGTTCTCTCTTTCTGTGTGAATAGTACTTGATCACTATTACTCAGACTTTTGGCATTCTTTTTATAACGCTGTCATTGGGTATTTTTAAATAATTATGTGGCCATGTCACAAGAGATTTCAAAGTTTGTAGCTTTAGATACCATCCAAGTCACTGTCTATCATACAGATGAAAGGAAGCCGCATACTAATCCCATTACAAGTATGCAGCACTCTTATGGGAGTGTACAGATGAAGGAAACGATGGAGCACTTGTCAATAACTAGAGTTTCCTCCCCCAGACCGTTTCCATTTTCAGTAAACGCAAAGAGCATTGCAGGGACAGTCTGATGAACACTCATCTTGCATTGAATATTTTTGCTCAATGTTTCTCTTAAAAGCTCGTGCAATTGTGACATCATTTTGCAAAACTGAATGAATGTCATTTAGTTTAGATTGTGTTTTTCCCCCCCCAAGAGAGACTCAGGCCTAAGATCAATTATTTTAAAGGTAAGGGTAACACTTCTTCATACTCACAGTGCTCTGCTTTACTCGCTGGTGAGGACAGTTGAAAAGGAAGGTGCCAAACAAGGAGATCCGTGTACTATCATACAATATAGTCAAATATGTTTCAGAAAACTCAAAGGCTGATGGATATTGTTCTAGCAGTTGCCAAATCGAGTCCAGAAACATCAAGAACAAGGGAGACTTGAGAATAAATGAACAGTAATTAGAAGTAACATAACCTTTGCCAAAACCTTACCAACTTGTTACCCCCAACATCCTCATTAGGGTACCTAACAAATTTAGTATGCTCCTCATAGGGAAGAGAAGTTTGTAGCTAAACAAAAATCACACAGAATCTATAATACAAATACCCAATACCCAAGTTTAGCATTTTCACCCTCATAGTGATAAAATATGTGATTATATGAATCGGATAACTCAGGAAACCGTAGTAATGTAAAGTGACAAGGACAGGTTGATTTCATATGCTGCCCAACGAGTGTAAGTGGTACCAAGGAATTATAGTGTCAACATCACCTCCAGACTTAAACAAATACCAAATTTTGTGAGTGGGGGGGAGGAAATATTTTGAAGACTACATTTTCTTAGTCTGTGTTCTCATTCAAACACAGATTTAAATTGGTACTTGTACACTCAGAAAATCTCTCTGTAACAAAACCACAGGAAGGCTGTGACCTGTAAATTATAGTACTTGGAAAGGGGAGGCCTCTTTCCAGACACATTTAGAATCATTGTGTCTATTTTCATAACATTTCAGTTGAAATTTAGCTTACAAAACAAATGACCCATCTTTGTTAAACTATGAAGGAAGAAAAGATGGTCGGTTTCTTTTTAATTTTTGAATGTGCTCTGTAGCCATAAATTAATACTAGAATTTGCTCAGAGCAGCCACTCCAAATCTTGGTAATAATTGTATGAGTTGTGGGGTTGTAGATAAATTAAGATGAGCTTGATATCTGGAGTAGCTTAAACTATCTAAAATCTAACCGAATATGTGTTTTTTGCTATTCTTCCTTGGTTATGGGCTCAATGCAGGAACCACCTGGTAAAACTGTATGGCCTGTGCTATTCAGGAAGTGAACTAGATGATCATAAATGGCCCCTTCTGGCATTAAAACCATTGATTCTATGAGTCGTAAAAAATGTTAATTGCCATTTAAAAAATTTTATGAGGTCCAAATATACTACAGAAAGAAAAAAACCACTGGATGCATCTGCTAAGGTGGAGAGGAAATTCCAAGAGGCATTTATATATATTTTTTCAGCTCTAGCAATATTTTAATTAACTTTTTCCTTTCGGATATTTCCTCACTTTTTTTCGCAGAGTGAACCAAGAATCATCTCAAAAGAACATCTCAGTGGATCATAATTACAAAACACCCTTGCTCCAAATACAGCAATCCTATGCATGATAAAGTATTAGGAAAGTAATGAATGTTTTCTGTCTATACTGCAATGAGTGTCTGGAAAGAAGTTAACTGGGCTGTCTCTTCTGCTCTTTGTTTTTTCAACCTCTCGCAATCTCATCTGCTCTTCTCCCCCATTTTCCACGTTTTCCTGAGGCTGGGTTGTCTTTGTTCCTATTCTTTTGCCTAGCTGCATTATTTCCTTTGCTCCTAGACATGTTTTTTGCTGCTGGTGCGTGGCAGCTCTAGTCCTGCTGGTGGCTCCAATCCCTGAGGGTGTTTTCTTTTTATACTCCTTAAGTGCCACCCCAAGAGACACTGTTAGGCTGGCTCTTTGTTTCCAGCTGCTTTTATAGGCCTTCAGTCTCTTCCTTGCAGTGTAGAGCCTGGGATACTGTAGAAGTGTCTGAAAACCACCAAAGCCAGGTACCATGTCGCCATCCATCAATTCGTGAACCACCACCAAGTGAGCCATAGATTGCCATTTGAAAATTGCGGAACAGACTATAGACTTTGCTTCACATGCTTCTTTATCAGAAGGGTATTGTGATAACTGCAGCAATAACCGCATACTGGTCTGGCTTTGTATGTAAAAAGGGGGGTGAGGAAATGAACAGGTGCTGTTGAAAAGAGGCTCCTGAGATCCTCGCTGGGTCAGTCTTGGAACCCAATGGTTTAATTATTGTAAAGCATGGGATAAGATAGACTTGAAAAGGCTTATTTTAACATGATTATAACATCAATAGCAACAGTGACATTTGATTTCACCCAGTGTACTAATGATTCTTATACAACAGTTGAGGATAAAAAGGAGATTCATCTTATTAATGATTATTATTTTTTTATACATTGGCTTCCTGTCTTTAGAAAGTACTGAAAAAATTCACATTAAGATTTTGGACATTAGCTTATGGGGTCAAGTCATTTCACTGCATGCATGTGATCTAGCTATCAATACAACATAGTTACCTCTTTGTCAGCTCTTTTTAAGTGGTTACACCTATCTAGAAACTGATATCCTGCCATGACCCATTCCTTCTGTATCAGGCTCTGAAATCCAACAATTGTCCGAAAATAGGGATCCAGCATTACTTGAATGAGGGAGGCTACAAAACAGCTCAGGTCCCGTCCTTCATCCTCTGTGGAAAACATTAAGAGCATTTGAATAGATATGTATATATAATTAAAGAGGTCAGAGGGCAGAAATTGGTAATTCAGTTTAGTGTTCTCCTTCTAGTGAATTTCAAAATACGCTATCTCGAGACTGTTGTGTTTTAGTATAGTCAGAAACTTTATCTCACACTACAGTTAAGATTCCCAACTATATATAACACTGATATGTGAATAACCCTTACTCATTGTTTATACAAAAAACCAGATGCCTACCATTTGAGATGGGCTGAAATGGAGGGAACCCAAATTAAAGGAGAGCTTCCAAACTCTCTTTTTGACCTAGAGGTACTCTGAATTGGTATGGAGTACTATTTTAAATACCATTTCTGGCATTACTACCTCCAGGAGGAATTTCAGAGTCAATAAATCAACACAGCCCAACACTGAAGTAATTCTTAGAAGTAGCACATGATCTGGGGAATGACCAAGACAATATCACATGCCAAGATAATGTAGCTAGAGTTGACAAACATTCTGATCTACAAACTCACTGGTCTACAGTTTTGATTTGATCACATCAGATGTGCATTATCAGACAAAAAAGAGGGGCGGGGGAAGAATATTACCAGGTGCTATTGGCTATGTTACAGTCCAGGTACAGTCAACTACAGGGAGGGAATTTTATTAAATGAAAATATTTTAAATCATTGCCTTTCAACACTTCAGTAAAGTACACAGATCACAAATGTAGTTTACCAAACCATGCTTTAACATTCCAACCTACTAATCATGACAATTACAACATGCTAAACAATTATATTACCTTGCAGAACTACTGAGACATGCTTACTGTCCAGCATATATACAAGTTCAGCAGAATGCTTAAGGAATGATCTAGGCAAAAAGAAAAAGTGGTTTAATTTAACAATTAAGACTACAGATACTGCACATTTTCTAAGAAATGAGAACAGGAGTTTCAAAAATACTTAAGGGATTTAAGAGCACACATGCCATTGACTTTCATTGGGATTTATGCTCCTAAGTCAGTTAGGCACTTTTGAAAATCTCATCCCAAATCTAATATATACTCAAGTAATATAAAAAACCTCAACTGTTTCCAATAGGACTGTAGTACCACAGAAATGCCTCTTTGAATTGTACATTTGTCATAGTGCCCATTATTGTCCTGATCCTGCAAAGATTTGTGTGTGTGCTTAGTTTTTAGCATACAAGTCCCACTGAAGTATTTAAAGTTAAGCATTCACTTTTGTCTATTCAGGATTCAGGTGCACACACAGACACAGAATGTTTAAGTGTGTAAACCTTTAGAATCCCTGTATATTTATCTCATTCATTGTACAATATACAAATCCCATCTGTATTTGTTTTATTGCTTATGTACATTGGTGAAAAATTAAGGACACATTATTAATGATTACTTTCTAGTCATAATATTTGTACATACCTGACATACTCTAGCCAATGAGTATTTTCCAGTGAGGATAACCATTTCTCTTCCGTTTCGTCAAAAGGTTCTGTAGCAAGAAGAGGGAATATCTGGGTGCGTTTTTAAATAGCCATTTACTTTAGCTAGTTTTGTTAGCAAGTTAGATCAATAGGCTCTGCTGCTATCCCTCAGAAAAGCACACAGACTATTTTATGTGCTTACCTCATGCTCGATTATACCCCAGGTTTCAAAGAGGAGTAAGAGAATGTAGATCAACAGAAGCTATATTATAATATACACACATGAATGCACTTGATATCGAATTTCAATTCCAGGTAAGTTAGTTGCTTCCTAACAAAGTTTGACACACTGCTTTCTTGAAACCATATCCCCCAATGCCACAAAAACAAAAAATAACCCACCACCAGAAGAATAATGATATTGTGACCTACCATTAACGCATAACTGTTTAAGTTTGATAAATGCAGCCTGGATTTCCTGGATATTGGGCAGGCACTTGTCCAAATCTGATTTGAGAACGTCACTTCTCTGTGGATGACTTCGAGTTATTGCATTACAAATCCTAACAAAAAAAAACAACCCCAAACTGTATTATTGGACATGGAGGAAAGCTTTTCAAATTAAGTTCTTTAGAATACAGGGAAGTGTAAGCAACTGAAAGCACTTAAAAATAGGTGCCCAGTTTCCTCTTTTTTTAAAAGGTTTTCCTTGTAGTTACAAAGGCAGCTAGTTTACATAGCAAAGCTATTTGCTCAAACAGCAAAATGGAAGAGCACAAACATCTGATTAGCATTCAGCTATAAGACACGTCATGCATTTTTGGTCATATGGAATGCTATGTGGAGGCAAAATTGTTAACACACATTTCAGAAACATTCCGTTCCCATTATTGTTGAGACATGAGCTAAATTAATTTGAAAAATTGAAAACCATATATTGTTAAAGATCTATAAGAAACAGCTATTACAGACAGCAGTACAGAAATGGTAAGCAACAAAGCCTTTAGGTGGTATTCAACTAGGTGGTATTTCTTGTAATATATCCCAGTGTATATGAGGCGAGACCTGTCATCGTGATCTGTGAACAGGACTGGAAGCCTAAACTCCTCAGTTTAATCCTGGTTCTGACACTAGCTTTCTCTATAGCAGGGGTGGGCAAACTTTTTGGCCCGAGGGCCACACCTGGGTGGGGAAATTCCATGCAGGGCCATGAATGTAGGGCTGGGGCATGGGGTGCGGGAGGGAGTGCGGGATGTGGAGGGGGTGCGGGGTGTGGGAGGGGCTCAGGGCAAGGGGTTGGGTGGAGGAGGGGTGCAGAATGCAGGAGTGGGCTCAGGGTTGGGGTGCAGGAGGGGTTTGGGGTGTGGCAGGGGGCTCTGGGCAGAGGGTTGGGGTGCGGGGTGCAGGGTGCAGGAGGGGGTTGGGGTGCAGGCTCCAGCCTGGCGCCGCTTACCTACAGAGGCTCCGGGGTGGCAGTGGCCAGGGCAGGCTCCCTCCTGCCTACCCTGGCCCCTTGCCACTCCTGGAAGCAGCCAGCACCACAGCCCTGCGGCCGGGAGGGGGCAGAGGGTTCTGCGCGCTGCCCTTGCCTGCAGGCACCACCCACTGCAACTCCCATTGGCTGGGAACAGGGAACCATGGCCAATGGGAGCTTCAGGGGAGGTACCCGCAGGTGAGGGCAGTGCCTGGAGCCCTCTGCTTCCCCCCAACTCCAGGGGCCACAGGGATGTGGTGCCGGCTGCTTCCGGGAGCGGCATGGGGCCCGTGGTGCCACGGGTGTGGCAATCCCGCGGGCCGGATCCAAAGCCTTGATGGGCCGGAGAAGGCCCACGGGCCGTAGTTTGCCCATCCCTGCTCTATAGACTTGAGAAAGGTACATAACCTATAACCCTCATTTTACAGTCAGGGAAACTGAAGCAAACAACATAAGCATTAGGTAATGTTGAAGATGAAAAGCTATGATTCAAGTATTATGACTATCACTAGACCACCAAAACCCCAATCGTTGAAGTAAAAGTTTGAGGGACGTATCTCCATTACGAAAGCTGATGATCTATATTCAATTTTCAGTGTTCAATAGGTCTGAAAATAGCTATGATACAAAAGCAGCATATAAAAGTGTATGCAAATAGAGACGCCGACTAGAGGCCCAACTCTGCTTTTTATTTAAATGTATGGCTTTGTTTTTCCATGTATATTGAGAATGATTTTATAATCAAGTGAAATAAAAATACGCTAACAGTTGCAACAGAAGGTCTACAAAGTCTTCCAACAAATTAAAACACAGACCAAAAAAGATATCAAACAAGTGATCTTGCAAGCTGGTGTGAATTTCTGCAAGGTACTAAGGGCTGGATTCACAGAAAGACTTAGGTGCCTGTCACTTTAGGCACCTAAATCTCAGAGTCAGTTCCCACTAGGATTCAAAAAATCCTGCTCAGTTGACTACACTCGCTCGGCCACTACATTTTTGTAGTTAAAGCTATCTTAGCACTTATGTTTCTGCTTCTTGAGTGTGGCACTGTTGCACCACGCCTGGTATCTGGACATACAAGGCCAAGCATGATGCAAAAACTAGGGAAATACAGGCATTCCTCCACCTAACCCCTCTGTATGGCCTGATCTGGCAAGGGTGCTCACAGCTCACCTACCACACTGGGTGCCTATAGATGAGCTTACTCAAAATGGGGGGGGGGGGGGGGGGAAGAAGAGGAGGAGGAGCTTCCTCAACTTTTAGCTCAATGGTTGGGGTACTCACGTGGGATGTGGGAGACCTTTGGTTCAAGTTCACCCTCCACCTGAAGGGAAGGGATTTGAACTGGAATCTGCAACTCTTATGTGAGTGGGCTATAGGATATTCTGATTTGGGGCTCCCTCATCGCAAGCATGAAGTATAGCTAAGTATACCATACAGGCACCATTTGCCTCGTATTATACATGTCTGATTAAGAAATTATGCTAGGGTATTGTTTACCTTTGATCTATTTTTCTTTGTTGCAATACATCTTTAATGTTGGCCATTCTCACAAGAGCACTCCCATTAGAGTGATTCCAGCACCAAAGCTAACAGAAAGAGATAATATGTTAGTATTGCCTGACAGCATGAGTATCTCTACATACAGTACACAAAACATATTCACTCATACACATATCACTGTCATGAACATTAACAGTGATCAGCAACAGAATAAAGTTCACACTTACGGGCATTCGTCTTCCAATAAAAGAGTAAGAATAGAGCTTTAGATCTTGATCTGCTAAGGAAGATGGGACTACAAAGTATTCTGGAAGGCTGGGGGAGAAAAATACAACACAGATAAGTCATTTTTCTTTCACGTGTTTTATCTACTTTTCTGGAAATAAAATGGATACAATCTAGAAGACATAACAAGAAGTGTTAGTGCATAATAACCCATGCCACAGAATGACAATCCAAGTTATATGGGCTACATTTTATCACAGTATAGTGATAAAAATGCTGACTGCATGTGCCTACTGAGTCACTCATGATACTAGCAATTCTGGTATTATCGTGGATGGGCCACTCACTCTTAGGTCCCACCATTGCAACTGCTTGGATTCTAGGAGGAAAAATAAAACATACAACCTTTGCACTCTCTCCTTGGCTGCAGCAGTGTACGTGTTGCGGGAAAGGACAAAGAGGGACACACATTCCCCACCTCCAACCGAAACATCTAAAAGCATGCCAAAAAAATATGGCCCGAACAGGAAGTCAAATCCACAGTACCACTTGCTGCACAGGTAGTTTACCAGTCTTAGTGCTGTAGTGCAACAGCCCCGGATGGAGACCAAGAGCGGGCCACTGAGATTAATGAGTGTGTACAGAAGCACGTTAGCAGCAACAGTCAGTGCTGGTCAAACTGATCTCATTATTTTACTCGTTTCCTGTTATAAAACTTCAAATCTTGCTAATATTTCTTTTACAGGCATGCACATTTGTGTTAATTTAAACAATAATAATAGTTTGTATCAGAAGGATAAAAACTATAAAGAATACAGCAAAAACAAACCTTGATTTTTTTCCTGTCACTTAATTTGATATGAATACATTAGTTAGCTATGGAATCCACAAGATAGTCAAGTTGCTTTAACTCTGATGGCATCTCTTCAAGGAGATTGTCTTAGATACCTTTATAGAAAATTTTGAACCTTTACGAACACTCAGACTCTAAGGTCCATTATGATCTCTCATCAGAATGCAGCTGTTTTTTTTCCTAAAAGTATCTGATCTCTCCCAGGGCTACTAGAATACCAAAGTGATGCCAGAGTCAAATGAGCTTGTTTTTTTCATTCTTTGTTTAAACTTACCAAGTAGATATCATGTAACCTTCATTGACTGAACAAACTCTCCATTCGGATGCGCCTGTTCTTTTGATTTCTCTGTCCCAATCAGAGTAAGTTTCAAATAAAGGAGTCTGTTGACCGCTGCCGCTGCCCCCACCTCCTGGGTCTATTCCATTTACTGTTGCTAGGAAAAGGAAAATAATCAATGCAAGATTTTTAAAAACATCCCTTTCAACTCTTCGTCATGGAAATTGCTATAGTGCTCTCTCTTCTCACACACAAAGGTAGGTGAGTCTCTCTATTAGAAGGGATGTTGCCACTTGCAAGATTAACCAGTAGTGGTGCTGTTTGGCAATATGCAAGAGTGACAAGTGCATCTTTCCTTCTGTTTCAACAGACCAAGCAGTGAAAAACTGTGCTGTGTCAGTTTCTGCAAAACAGAGGCTAAGTGATAGTGGAAATTGCAAACAAAAGCGTCACATTAACTCATGGGGTCTCTCTCTAAAACATCTCAAAACTACACCCATATTACAATATTTAACTGCTACAATACGCTAGTCTTTTTTTAAAAGAGGGGATTCTATGTTAAAAGTTATTCTTGTAGCTCAGTTACCATCTGCCACTAAAAGTAAAAATTCTGAGCACAGATTGGCTATTATTGAGTCCTAACCCTTCCACGTCAGGGCTGCCTTGTCTTCCTTTCCACTGTTTGATCAGTTTTTCTTCTGGGGTTGCTTTCTAGGCAAACTATTACATTCAGACAGGAAAGATGTGGAAGAGGCAGTTGATTATTTTTTGGTGTTAACACAAAGACTAGGATAAAAATTGTTTAAGTCTTACTAACCTATCACAATAAATTACTCATCCTGATGGGGTATTATGTAGAACAGCCTTGGCTCTATGGGCTAGAATGTTATAGCATGATACTCAGTCAAACTCAGCTGTTCTCTCCTTATATGACAAGAAGGTGGTCAACCATTCTCAGTGAAATTACATTTTGTTTCTTGAAACTGAGAGTTAATTTGATTTTGGTTGTAAATGAATGACACAAATTTAGCTCCAGTTTTATAATCTGATCCATATGTGCAGCCTCTTTTGCCTACAATGGGAGTCTGCAAGGGCATAAGGATCTGTCCAAGCAGATCAGATTGCTGGATTATGCCATATCATTGCCCCTGTAAATCTTTGCCTGCTATTTATACACCAACAATTTAATCTTTTCAGTGGTACTGAAGCACTCTCTCTTTTTATGCTTTCCAAAAGAAGCCTATGCCAAAAATCAAGATAGAAGTGGTATTAATGCTCCTAAAGGCTATTCAATTAACACCCAGTATACAGTTATTTAAATAGGCCAAATCCTCTAGCAATTCTCTTATTATCTACCTACACACAAATTTCTAGTATCTCAATCACCATGGTATCTTTTATGTAAAGTAAATAGGTTGGGGGAGGGGAGAATTGAGATTACCCCATGAACAAATGGCACCTCAAAAGCTAATTTGATGGTTTCCAGATGGCTTAAAGATATTTAAATTAGAATTTAACATGAAAAAAGTTATGTTCAAGAATTCATACTAAAGCAGTTCTTTTAAATTTCTCTCATTGCCATAAAAATAATGCTGATGCCCAGACCATTTGTTTATGCTTTCTCTTTTTATTTCCTAAATGTTTTCTAAAATAAATAGAACATGAACAAGTTCCTGCAGATCTGGTCAAAGTTTGAGATTAGGTCATAAATTAAGATGAATTTGATAACTTCATCCTATCATCATCTGTGCGTATCACAAAAATCATCACATAACTTGATACCAGTAGTGACAGTCTCTGTCCAGCAGGCCCAGAAGTGGAACAGCAGGAGATGCTGCCGGCTGGGCACTGACGTGCACTGACAAAACCCTGTAAGGAAGCTTACCAAAATGTCAAGCCAGTTCTATCAGTCCCATTTTTTAAAAAGCTCCATATTCCCCCACACACTGAAGACAAAACATAAAACATTAAGAATCCTGCAAAAGATTTGGAACCAGATTTTCAAAGGTAACTAGGTGCCTAGAGATGCAGATAGGCAGTTAGTGGGATTTTCAAAAGTGTCTGAGCAGGTTAGGTACCCAACCTCCAATACATTTAGGAATCTGGCCCTTTGCTCCCAATATTTTTTTTGTGGGTGTGTGTGTAAAGGAATCAGAAGGGGATTGGAGGAACTTCAACTTTTACTTGAATTCAGAACAGGGAAATATATATGCATGCAATAATTCCCACCACCACTTTCATGATTAAAACTCCAGCAGTTTCAGGGAAGGTGAGAAAAAAAACTCAACTGTGTGATTTTTGTGCTGTCTTTTCACAGTAGGAAATACTAATATTATTAGTACATGTGGTAAAAATGCACTGAGAAGAAAATGCAATGCAATATGACCCATATGTTCTTCTTCTGTGCAAAAGCACAGAGAAGGGGAAGAAATAATGGACAAACACTGCAGCTTCCATTTTCCCTGGGACTGGCAGGGGTGCAGAGTGGGTAGAATGCAGTGCTGCAAAAGTGAGGAGAGGACTAGGGAATCCCAGCCATGACCACCACAGAGCACGCCTCACTATATAGTGGGACTTCCCCCTCTGAAATGCTCTTCAGCCCTCCTACTCCAAGCCACTGCCATGCAGCAAGACCACAATCTTCGCTGTCACTGGGTCACTGTAACGCTACAGGGGCAACATTAGCACACTGCTTATTTTACCCACTTTGTGCAGCTCTTCCACTGGCCCGTTTCCTTTCCCACGTGGCACATGGATATTTCCTGGAGGGGGTAAAGGTGGCTCTAAGGAGATTGTGGTGGACCCAGCATTTTGTTTACCTACCTCCCCCTCTCCAATTCCCAGCTGTGGTTTTCTCTGCAAATTTGCTAACTACAGCACTATGCAGCTGGAGGAAGGATGTGAACCTTAATTAAGTCCCTTTTTATATAACTGCCTATTTTCAAGTATCGGCAACTTGCACCTGTAACATATGAAAGTCTCCTTGTGCACGCACACTGGGCTTATGCGGGCACATACAGAAATGAGCAAACACTTCTTTTAAGCATGTTTGAAAATTTGGATCCATAATTTCATGACATTCATTCAGTTTCTGTAGTAGGTAGATCATTTGTTTCTAATGCAAATGGCAGAGTAAATAAAATGTTCAATGCTACTGGACCACATCTACAGCACTTTCCATTTCTGCAGGCTTACTGTGATGGAATTTGTAGCTTTTAGTTGTGTATTGGCTGGGGAGCACTAAGCAGTGACCTTGCAGTGTTACATTAGAAATCAAGTTCCAAAGGCATCTTTTCCAAGCTTACCTAACTGACAAAGTTCAATTGGAGACTGGCCTTGAGCAGAAAGGGTGTGCTCCAACTCAGCAGAGGGGGTGGAAGATTTGAGTGGGAGGTTATACCTAGTAAGCCTCTAGGAAAGGAGGTATGGAGTCCCAAGTTGCACAAATCCTCCTGCAATACCACCAGAAGAGACACTTATTCCCAAGAGAAGAGCAGGTAAACAAACCTGCCTGAAGGGGGATTATCTAGGTGTCCAGAGTATCAATGTAGACACACACTAAAAAGATTTAAGGATGGAATGAGAGACAATGAATGGTACTCATGCTGGTACGGATAGTTTTGTTTTGGATAAAGATAAGATTGTTTTGTTTTTGATAATGAATTACCATCACACTGATTAAATTTAGACACAGAAAGTAGGGGGCTCACGTGCAGTGTTAACTAATTTAAGTGACCTTCCAGAGCAAACTTCAAAACACTCTTGCCATTGCTTTTGGCTAAAAGTAGCCAGCCTTACTAATATTAGAACACGTGCACATATTACAGAATAGAAAAAAAAATTTACATGGTTACCTGGATTATGATATTTTTTCCCAACATATTCAAATGCAAAGAGGAGCTGGAGATCTGTTGGCTGGGAATAATGTGCTACTGCAAGGCACACCTAGGAAAAAATAATTTTGCTCTTACTGTTCAGCATTACTGAAGATAAAAGTACTTTAGAGTAAGAATCAAAACTGTATACAAAAAACGGATTACCAGGAATTATGGCACTGTAAGAGTATAACAAAAGACTGTATTAAAAAATGGTCTGATGTAATATTGCCAGATTTGACTTGAGAGAAGGACTTGTGATATATTTTGATATTTGGTTAAATTGGCTAATATTTGCTGGAAAAGGTTCATAGCAGTCAAGATAGGTGAATTTTTGACCTTACATTAAGAGTGACTTGAAGTTATAGACCGATTTAACTAATATAATTTCTTAGTACTTTAACAGGACTTTGTTTTTAGCAGAAAGGTCAGTCAGCTACAGGAGTCGTCCGCCCCGCCCCCGCCAAAAAAATTCTCAGTATATAGACAGCAACATACAGGCAGGGGATGTGAGCTACTAAGCTGGCGTGTAGGTATCTATGTACAAACAGGAGGGGAGTAGATAGAGAAAAGAGCACAATGGGGCTCCATTCTTGGTTGGTCCTTAGGCACTACCATAACAATCACAAATAAAATAATAAAGTCTTGCATTTTAGAGCCCAACCCTCACATTATTTCTTGAAACAGCAGCCTCCCATTTTTAACTCTGAGGCCTGCAGGAGTTATGTCAATCCTGCAGCAAAATAAATCCCATTCACTGATGCAGGGGACAACTGGTGGCTTCAAGACTTTTGGAGTAGAAGTAAAGGGATTATCTAGGAATAAGGAATGGCCAAATCTCTATTATGATACAGGTGCTCTCGTCCCTCTATAGTCACTTCTGCCTTGTTTTTCAAAGACTCTGAGCACCTCTAGCTTCCCATCAATTTACAATTTCAACCCCTCTGAAAAATCAAAATATTGTGTTGTTTTGACCAGGCATGAGGATTTACAATTAGTTAGATATATCAGTAAGTAGTGTCTTCTCCATTCCCTGAATGGTCTTGAAAATGCAATGTGAGCCAGATATCAGCCTGATAACTTTGGGTCTTGCCCTTAGAAATTCCGCCTCTAGCTGACTGGTATTTAGTCAGACAAGGAAACACCTGCTTACCATATAAGAATGCCTGTGAACTCAGCAAGTCCCAACATCTCTTCTAAGAATGATACAGTGATCAGAGTATACCAGGCTGAGTCACTTGCCCTACCCTAAGATGGGCACTGCTGCAGAACACCAAAACTGTAGAACAATTATGTCCTCATCACCGCAGCATAAAAAGTTGTTTCTACAGCATCAGAAATTAATGTGACAGAAGACAGAGGCTCACTCAGTAAAGCTACACACTATGCAAAAGACAGGGTCAGAATTAGGGCCTGATCCTGCAAACACAAGTATTCGTTTTTGTATTTGTGTTTGCTGATGAACAGCGCCAATGAACCCGAGGAATTCTCACATGAGTAAAGTTAACAGTGTCCTAAGCATTCCAGGAGCAGGCCGTAAATTTCAATTATAATTTAGCTCTGTCATTCTTTATCTGCAAAACTGGATACTCACCATATAAAAACAAATTGTTTTCCTTCTGACCAGAATGGACAGAAGGAAACAGTAAGGGCCAAATCTCAGGAATGGAGCAAAGCCCCCATAAACCTCCGAGCAAGGCTCTTTTCATACCCCCATGGTCCAAGTGGGGCTCATTTTAAAGGCTTTATGTTTGCCTTCTTCCTCCTCTCCAAATAAATGCTCAAACTTTGCTGTTTTACTAAAATATGCCTCCTTCACCTCCAAAGGAAGTATCCGAGGAAAGAAGCCATTTTACTACATTAAATCTACTCCAAAAGTCTAGCTTCAGGAAATTCCACCTGTCGAAGTTATTAAAAATCTCACTAGAGATTTATTAAAAACTACTTTGCTCTGCAAGGAGCTGTTGAGACCTGCTACAGAGAGCATCTTGACATTCAAAGCGTTGAAGAGTCCTCCTGCATTGGATATCTGCTACTGCTGGCCACAGGATAATGGACAGAACATCCTAAAGATGCCTTTGATTTTGCATGTGTATGCAGGATGCCCAGCACTTGTACTGAATGTACACTGAGGAATTTTATCTTATTTATCTTTTCTTAAACACACTAATAAGTAAATAGCACTGCATCCAAATCCAATGGGACTATCTAAACCAGGAGTAGGGAACCTATGGCCTCCAGGTCGCATCCAGCCTGCTGCTTTATTTCATCCGGCTGGTGGCAAGTCTCCGGGTCATGGGCTGGAAGCCCTGAGCCTGTCCCTGAGGCCCCTAGGTGCAGGGGCAATCAAAAAATCTCTGCGTGCGGCCCCCGCCTCCCACAGCACCGGCTCCGCAGTTCCCCTTGGCCGGGAACCATGGGGACAGCGCCTGCGGGCATGGGCAGCACACACTGCGTAGAACTGCCTGGCCCCTTCGCTTAGGGGCCAGACATGTCAGCCACTTCTGGGAGCAGCGCAGAGCCAGGGCAGGCAGGGAGCCTGCCTTAGCCCCACTGCCCTGCTGACCAGGAGCCGCCTGAGGTAAGCGCTGCCTGGCCAGAGCCCACACCCTGAACTCTTTCCCAGGTCGGTACCCCCTCCCACACCCTAACTTCCTCCCAGACCCCACCCCCCACCCCAACCCTCTGCCCCAGCCCTGAGCCCCATCCTGCACTCCAAACTCCTTGCCCCCAGCCCAGAGCCCCCTCCTTCACACCAAACACTTCATCCCCTGTCCCACCCCGGAGCCTGCACCCCCAGCTGGAGCCCTCACCTGCTCCCGCGCCGCAGCCTAGCGCCCCCTCCTGCATCCTGAACCCCTCATTTCTGGTCCCACCCCGGAGCCTAGAGGAAACCCCAAGTCTCTGTGCCCCCTTCTCCCTGCAAGATTGTGTGTGACCTGAGACTGATTTTTTCTGTGGGTTAATGGCCCCTGATAGAAAAAAGGTTCCCCATCCCTGATCTAAACATTAAGATAGGGAGTTAGATTTTGAGAGGCAAAAGTACTTTTTATAAAGAGATACATTTTTAATTATTTGTTTATTCAAAGTTGTATCAAATTACATATGAAAAGTAATACAATGGGCCAGATTTTCACAGGTACTGAGTGCACTAATATTACTGAATATTGTACTGATATTACTACTCTGTAGTAAAAGTTGTAGGTGCTCACCATTTCTGATTTTCAGCCTTGAAGCTTGTAAGCAAAAGCTCATGTATGAGGAAATGGAACATAGCCATATATGGTGTGCCTCTTCACATGCCAAACATACCATAAAATACAGTATCGTCACTTGGACTTGTCAAAAATTATTTTGTTAAAGGTTTTATAATGAGTAAAGTTTTAAACCTATATTAAGACTTACACTAAGCCATTCTATTCAATAGCAAAGAGACATCAACAAGTTAATGTAATTTTAAGGGTGAAGATCATCAGTATGACTATTAGTTCATGTTGCTCAGTTTGGGTTACATTACAGGATGGTGACCCACATACACAGAATTACAACTGCAGGCATCACCACTAGAAAAATCATACCCCACCCTATTAGGTACTCTTTTGTACTTCATTACATTTTGCCTATTACCTCTTTATTTTGCTACATTTTAAACCCCGTACAGCAGAGATAGGTACATTTAGGGCACTATTTAAAAACAAACAAACATTCTTTGCTTCCAAGGCATTGAGAAAGTTCTCTCATGTTTTGTTTCACTTGTTATGGGGAAAATTTTCTTGTAGTCATACACATGAAAACAAGATTGCTGGGACAGGCCATTAAGGGATTAATACAACTGATGGCACGATGCCTCAGAAAAGTCAGAGAGCACATTCAGGCTTAACTCTGTGTGGGGATTACTACAGTATTTCTAGCCCTTATGAATCCTATGCATAAAAGGAACTTAGAGTGGCTATACTTTCATTTTTATTTGAGTTTTCATGAGCGCATTCACTATTTGTAGAACCAACTTTTAATGGCTGCATACTGACTAATTGCAAACTATTTTTTGCACGCTATAAATGTCATTAAAATCCTTATATAGTCTTAAAGGAACAGTTCCCTATACCTCTTCTCCTATATTACTGTTTTCAGTTCAACAATGAAACTACAGCACAAAACAGGGTGGGTCTGATGTCATTCCAGTTTAAGTAGTCACTGGAAAATTACTTAGCATGGGGCTTTGAAACTGTTTACTTAATTAAGCAGATTCTTGTTTGGGTTTTTTGTTTGTTTCTTTGGTTTTTTACAGGTGGAGGAGGAGGGTTGGTCCATTTCTTTAAAAGTGCTTAAACTCAAGATGAAACATGGGGTTTATTACAATACTGATTGTATACTCCATTCAGAAAACTATTTCAGCTATTTCACAGAGTTCCAAGAGTACGAAAGGCCATTAGCCATCACAAAAAATGGATAACTCCATTTGAATTGCTAGAAGTCATGCTTGTGAAATTTTGATATACTTTATGTTTTACCATACAAATCTTAGCTGAAAATCAACATGACTGGCAAAGTAAGTATTCATTTTAATATCAGACTTCTATACTTCAGAAAGAGCTTCTTATACTCTTGCTATTTCCAGCTACGTAATTTCTGTAACATAATGAGCACTGTCTTATCCTATTAGAAGGACCACTTTAATCAATCTATTTCACTGAAACGAGAACAGAGGTTTGCAAATGTACAGATGCTGGGCTTAATTCTCTAATTTATTAATCAGTTTTACACCAGTGTAACTCAGCTTAGTAGAGTTACTCCTAATACACACTTCTGCGAGAAGAGTTAAAGCCCTCTAGGTGTAGTAGTTTGATCGAGATTCGAGAGTTGAACTGCAAGCAAAGAAAAGGATATAGTTTCAAAGCAGAAAATTGAAAACAGCCCATTTTAAAATCAAATATTTGAAACCTGGCTCCTTCTCCATTTGCCTGCCAAGTCTTGAGTTCAGGATTTTGTGATATCACCACAACGACCTGAAACATCACCTTCCGGCATTATTTTCGGTGGCAGTGACGTTCACTGCAACAGGAAAATACTAGACTTTGAACTTGAGAACTAAGTGGAGGAGGGGCACCTTTTCAAAATCTTCATTTTAATGCAGAATCACAGAAAGAGTGGAAAATGATTTAGGTCACATACATGGTGCAGCTCTCTGTAAGGCTGTTATGTACTGCATTTTTTCTAGTGCTTTGTCTAGTTCGGTTTTAAAATGTAAACAAATGTTCTTGTAATTTTTGAGTTGAAAACAAAAGCAATTATTTAAGATCCCAAATCAATATGAACATATATGTAAACAATCTTTAAAAATCACCTTTAATTTCCCTCTGGAACACATGCAAAACCTAAGAAAACTGAAATATTTATTAAAATTAGACAAGATTTAATTAGGTTTTCATATATCGTGAAGCAAACAACTGGAACACATAAGACAGCAACTGTCAATTCAGGCCCTGATTCTGCATTGTGATCTGAACAGGCAGACTGTTGCATCAATAGAGACCCCCAATGAAGTGAATAAAGTGTCTCCCAGGTGCAGCAGTCTACCTGTGCTGATCATAGTGTAGAATCATGGCCTTTCTTTCTTCTATATAAATGTTAACATTTTGTTCTGTTACAATCTTCACTTGGAATTTTAGACCAGTGAAATTAACACAGCCTATCAAACAACAATTTAATTGCGAACAAGCACTAAAGCCGTATTTGTGTTCTATTTATTCCTGACTATGCAACTCCATATAGTAGCTTTATTGTCTGGGACTTTAAAGACAAGCAAATTCCATAGTCCTCAGCAGAATGCAGTCAGAAGCTGAAAGCTCAAACTGGAAGACAAACACGTTTTCCAGGAAGTGTTCTTGTATTAAACTGATAAACGTTCAGCATTTTTGCCAACTGCAATTGTGCAAAACCAAAGATATTCAGAACCATCATTTTAAAAATAGGAGAACAGTTTTCACTTACAGGAGAGATTGTTAATTAAAAAGTAAAAGTGATGGACTTAATTACCTCTATCAGTGCTCACTGTTACAAATTGCATCTCCCTGTACCAGCAGTGCCCCAAAAGCAATTCCACATCTGGGAAACGCAGGTGATGTTTGCACTGCAACCATCCCCACCACACTTCTAATAGAGGAGGATAGCTCTAATTTAGGATCCAGGCTCCTCAGCCATCCCATTAGAGGAAGCTGCTTGAGGCATGTACCAGAGAAGCACATCTCCTGGTTGTGCAGGCCATTCATCTCCCCAGCCCACACCATCTGCTTTTATGGTTTCACTAGCAGGATGTAGGCCCCCCATGGCACTGCAACTGTCCACTCCAGGTAGAGGTTTGCCGATGGAAAGGCATGTAACAAGGACTGAATCAAGTTCCATGAATATAGTTTATTAATGTTCAATATTTGCAAATGCTCTTTTGGCACAATGAAAAAATAACCCTCTTGACCCCAACACACAGGCTACATCTACACTATGAGCTAGGGGTGTGATTCCAGCTCGTGTAGACATACTCATGTTAGCTCTCATCTGAGCTAGCACGGTAAAAATAACAGGGTAGCCGCAGTAGCACTGACAATGGCAGCAAGTGCTAGAAGCAATGAGCTCATCAAGGGGTTCAGGCGGATTTGAACTCAGGATGGCTAGCACAGTGTTCTCACTGCCCATGCTACTGCAGCTATGCTACTATTTTTAGTGTGCTAGTTCAGATGACAGCTAACGTGTGCATCTGCATGACTGGGAATTACACCCCTAGCTCTTAGTGTTGTAGCTCAGACAATTGTCCATAGCTCTTGTGCCATGCTCAGTCCAATTTCAAATGTTACGAGAGTTTTCTAACCACTAACCGTCTACGCTGCAGTAAGACACCCACATGGGTTCCTGGGGCTCAGGCTGTAGGGCTATAGAATTGCCGTGCAAATGGTGGGCTTGGGCTGGAACCTGGGCTCTTCGATCCTACGAGGGGACGTCTACACTGCAATTTTATAGCCCTGCAGCCTGAGCCCAAGTCAGCTGACACAGGCCAGTCACATCTGTTTTATTGCAGTGTAGACATACCCATAAAGGCCAATTATATGCAGCATCTATTTGATTTGTGTGTAACAATACAGATAGTGTAGATAACAGGTAAGAGTATATTTCTACACACTGAAGATTAAGTTGCGATTTTTTCTCATTTCAGAATCTTTGTTTATGCAAGCATGTTAAATTATTGAATTGCACAGTATTTTCTAATAGGCCCTAGAAGAAACACTAAAATACAGATTTTTTTTTTTTTTTTAATTTACTTAACTGAGTTTCATTTTGAGAAATCACTCCAGGGGCCCATGTCTCCAAAGACTCTAAAGACATACATGCCTTGGAGGTCCCAACAAAGATCATACCTTTTGTATTCCTGAACCTGACAGATAACTAATTTCGTGATTTGTGCAACAAACAATTAGAGTGTGCTCAGTCACCTTTTGTGTGAGCCGGTCATACAGGCCCACTGACTATGAACTGTCTGATGTACATCAGGTACTCCTAAGGGAATTCTGCGCCACTACGCAATGCAGAATAGTGCAGAAATGAATGTTGTGCACGCAAAATTTCCTTTCCCGCACAGAAATGGTCTGCAGTGCTACCAGCCGCCACTAGTGGCTGCTGGACCCGGCAGAGCCCAGCTCACACATAGAAGACACTGCTGGGGGGATTAGGGGGGAGCTAGTGTGTTCCTGACAGCTGCAGTTCCCAGCATGCCCTGAGGGAAGGAGAGGGCGGTACACAGGAAACTCTGTGAAAGCCTGGGACTGAGCATCAGACTGTTTATCCTTCTGGATCCCTGGGCTCTGGGGCTGTAGGGGGCGAGTGTCTGGGCAAGGGGGGCCCCCCACAGCTGAGCTCTGGCAGGGGAGGGGGTGTAGGTATCGGGCCGGGGAGGCCTACGGCTGGGCTCTGGGTGGGAGGGGTTGAGAGTGTCTGGACCGCAGCTAGGCTCTGGCAGGGGAAGGGGGCAGAGAAATAGGAACTGGGTTGTCATAGGGGTTTCTTTAACTCTACTCCTGGGGGAATTTTTGAGAGTGTCTGTATTGTTACAGACATACTTGCTGACAGGTATTTTGAAATTACCAAAATAATTGAAACTGGTGTGATTATGTAGTGTTATTTTGACAAATAAAATTTGCAGAATTTTAGAATATTGTGTGTAGAATTTTTATTTTTGCACAGAATTTTTATTTTTTGGCGCAGAATGCCTCCAGGAGTAATCAGGAGAAGTTACAACAAGAAGCAGAGTATAAAACTAAGGCAGTAAAAAAAAGAAGCTGTTTAAAGAGCTTATTTAAAGGCATTTCAAACGAAAAATAAAGAACCGAAAGAGAGGATAATGCTGGGGCCTGAGAGGTTAAGAAATGTTGGATCTCTGCAATACTGTCACTGTGTACAGAAGGTGACAACTGAAAACAAAAAAAAGAAGTGTCTCCCCTCCCCTGCTACCCCTAAAAATATTTATGACTTGTGGGGGAAGAGTTGGTTTTGATTGGACAGGAATAAGGACTTGGCCTGGATTACTTTTTCTCCTTTTCCCTGTGTAATTATGTGTCTGTGTATATAGTATAGATCTCATACACCCCACTATGTGTCTGTGTATATAGTATAGATCTCATACACCCCACACATTTTAAAAAGAAGAATGGAGATGTGGGTGTTGGAAACTGGAAAGACCGAGAAATTGCAGATATATTTAGGCAGTAAGGACACTACAGGGCGTGCATCACTCTTTTGTACTGCCAAGTCCCACGTGCATTGTCAGGCAACATGCCAAAGGCAAAATCTTCCAGCCACCAAAGAAGTGATAATATCCCAGAATGATGCATCCCTGTTCAGTCTTATTTGACAGTTCTGAAATTGGTCCATAGTATCATTAGGAAAACAGACTGATATTTAATAACAGTTCAATACTGTTCCACCAAATACTTCCAAATTAAAATTAAGTTGTGTATTATAGTTAAACCTGTGCAGTCAGTACAATATCAGTCCTCAAGATTTCAAACATTTTAAATTGTACTTTATGTAGTCAGCTGCTATAATGGCCAGAGGATAGCAGTCCTTTTTTATTACCACATTTAATTGTAACTGAATTTAAATTAAAATTCTTGCTTTTCATTAAACTGTGAAACTAGCCATTACTTCTCTTTTCAAGTTTCCTGGCTTAAGCCTTCCCCCAACCCTCTTACTCCTACTTCCCCTTCCTCCCACATCCATCTGGTCTTCCTTCTTTTGGAGGCTTCTCAGCTTTAATTTGAGGGCAAAACAGCTGAATCAAACCGTAAAATAATGATGGGTCTGGAGATTTCCCCCATGAATCACTAGCAGCCCAATCTTGCATCTATATCCTTCTGGATATCACGCCCCTTCAAATGGACATGTAACTTAAGAGTGCAAGGGAGCATTTAAGAAGCACATTGGCTGCTGTTCCATAGTTAAGACTGAAGCTAGCTTCTTACTATAATCCTGATTTTCAAACCCCTTCATAATAATTTCCCTCAAAATAAATGAATCCTCCTGAAATGTCAAACATTCTGGCATCCTCAGGTAAAGTTTTTCTGAGAAGTTTGGGTATGGGGTGTACGTGGGGAAAATCAGAAAAAAAAATGAGCTTTTAAAGTTGTATCATTATCATTAACACAGCATATTTGTTTATGGAAACAGTCAAATAATCAACTATATGTCCTCTATATTGGCTACAATAGCTTCAAACTTATTTTTTTTCCAGTTTAGACACAGATCAGTACTATCTGTTCCTGAATGTCTCATACCTGCTGGAATACTAACAAACCGCTTTGCTACTAGAGCCTATTCCTCCTCCCCTCCAAATATCCCCTAAGCTCACTCTCCTTAGGGATAGATCACATTCTTTGGGCCCAACCCTGCAAACACTGACACACACAACCTGACTCAGAGAAACAGTCTCATTCATTTCAAGGGACCACTCACTCAAATTACTCTTCTTTACAGGTGTTTACAGTATCAAGCCTCCAGACACCAAATATGTGAAAAGGTTAAGAGGAATTCAAAGCTAGTTTTTTATTCAAGTTTTTCATAAATACCTGCTTTTAAAAGTAAGCCACAGTCTCAGTTTGCAGAGTGCAACACTTAAGTTGTCCCAGTTTCCAGCAGTGAATACAGTTTTTGATGTTTACTATGTTTAGATATCTCAAGGTCTTCTACAGACACAGTGAAAAGGTAAGTGACTTTGTTTTGCTTCAACAGTGACTTCATTCATAACACAGAGGAACACTGTCCTAAGGAGATCATGCTCACTCTGGGAACCCGAGGGGAATTCCTCTGCTCCAACTTGCACAGCCAAGTTCAGTTATGCAAATTTTCCAAATTAAATTTCATGTTGTGGGATCTGATTTATAAATCACTAAAGTTCAGTCACTACAACAGCTTCATTGGTAGGTTTCTGATTTTAAATGGAGGCTGCCTCAGACAATGAAACAGGATCTGTAACAATGGATCAGGGTCAGTTCTACTATTTGACTTTTCTTCCCAATTATTTTAAACTGTCAAGAGAGGGGGGAAATGCTATCTGGGACCACCTTTTTCTGTTATAAATCTCTCACATTTGTCTTCAGTTGAATTAGTCTGGCCAATTCACAGTTCATGACACAACTGCTGAGCTTTACGGTCTCATTACCCAATATTTGAAACAGGCATCCTTTAAATTAAACTGTCTAATTAACAAGCCCTTGGAGGAATTTATAAATATAAAATTCCATACAGCTCATAGTTTTCATGAATAGTTCATAACCTAGCACAAGCAGCAGCACACAAATTAATTAGGCAAAAAATGGTATAGCAGACACATACATATTTTGATTTTTCCCAGGGGAAAAGTTGGGATTTCGCCAGAATTTTATGTAGCTTAAAATACACCATGCCACCTTTGAGCCAAAGAAAACTCGATAAGTTTTTTTTCCCAACAGAATTTGACAATGCCCTGATTTTTAAAGATGTGGTCCACCCTTTTTGCACCCACAAATTGTAGGCAGAATTGTAGACATAATTTTGTATCCACAATTAATGTTGCATGGACAGTGCACAAGTAATATTAAAGGAGTCCTCAAATTTGTAGGTGTAAAAAGGCTGGCTAGGCTTCCCTCACAAAGATTCACCAATAGACAAAACAGTCTCTTACTCACTGCTGAAAAAAAGAAACAGAGGCCAGATAAAAAAGCATGCCACAACACAGATCTGAAAGATGTAAGCTAAATGCCTGGAGACAGATGCATCTGATCCAAGATATCATAGGTTCCTTCTTCTCTGATTAAGCTACATCCTAAAATAATCTAATTAAACAAAATCCTGACTGGACCAAAACTTCAGTTACATATGTAAAGTGTTCTTATCATTCTGCATTAGCCAGAAAGTTGGGGGGTTTTTAGGTCATTTTGCCCTCCAGTGAAGGAAAGGTGCTTCTACCACCTAAATGTACTTTGGTCTTCAAAATTATGTTGGTGCAGAGCATTCGCATAATTAAAAAGTTAAGATTTGCAGTAACTGTTTTTTCCCACTCCCTCTAGTGAACATATTCTAATATTTGAAATTTGAAAGTTTACTCACTTAGAGATCACAGGCACCATCCTTTATAACGATGTATATTTACATAGCATTTATTTATTCAAAATACCATATACCTCCAGTCCAGACCAATGGGTCAAACGGCAGAAATGGTTATGTAAACTGAGTTTCTGCTCATCAAATACAGCTATTGAACCTTCCCAATTCTTTAATGGTTAAAAGAACCTGTTGGTTGGTTTATTTTGTTAGTGCCAACCAACTAGGCATATAAAAGTGGTGATGCCAGATAGAATATCCTGCTTGTACAAGTTGCATTTATTTTCCTGTTTAATAAAAGAAAGGTGCAGAGAGCCAGAGAAGAATTCAACGGGAGAGGCACGAAAGTCTACATCATCGGTATTGGAAGGAAATATCAACAGTCTAGGTTGCTTGTTTGATGAGTACAAACAAGTTTGCAGGTCAGGAAATTCCCTTTTATTTAAACACTGAAAATAGGAATGCAGCTAATAAACTATGTAATCTGTTTTGGATCTAGGATTTTATAGTTTTTACATTCCCACCCTGAAAGAATCAGACTCCTTTTCTACATCAGTCTTCCCAGAATTTAAAAAGCCCAACACCAATATATCAAGAAGTGCCAATGAATGGTCTTGTTGTTCAGCCTTTACTAAACTCCAAACATTCACTTGGAATTTTTGACAAATTTGGAACGCCAAGCATTTGCCAGAAAATACTTGTCCAGATTCCAGGAGGTACATTTAAATTTCAGCATTCTAACCTTTGGGTAACTTTAGGTTAAAAATTTCCACTACACACTTGGAAGTACCTAACATTTTCCATTTTCAGCTGTAAAACAATCTCTACAGTGGGATATGTAGTTCAAATATATCATTTGACTGCAGCCTTGGAAGTTTTAAACCAACCTTTACAATACTGGCTCCCTAAGTCTGCTGTCAGTTTTTAAAGTAGAACAGATTTGATTTCACTAATGCACTGAAAAAGAGTGCACTTACCTGGGGTGGAAATTACACAACTGTAGGCACACGATGCAAATGCACACTGGAAAACATTTGCACAAATTTCCAGTTTGCACATGACTAACTACACATTTAGCTATATGCACACACAGTAGGAGATTTTTGAGAGCACATCTGGAAAGTAACATATAAAGCAGATGTATAAATATGCATCTATGTGAGGTCTAAAAACCAGGCTTTAAGTTTTGATGATGCAGGAGACTGGTAACTGGCCTTTCACCTTTGGGTCACGGGTCTGAATTTTACCTCTCACAATGGCGAAAACAATTAATATCCAAAAGGTGTCTGGTGGCATATTTAAAGGAGTTCCATTTTCTAGTGAACAGGTATCCACATCAAAGCACATCACTATTATAATTAGCACACCTGATGACGGCTTCAGTAGAAAGAATGAATGGGAATGGAGATTAAACTACTCACCCTCCACTGAGGGCTTTCCAGAACAAAGTTGGTGTATACTGGGAAAATAAACACTTCCTGTACTGCACCTCTTAAGTGAACTTACTTCAGACACTAGCTCCTTTACTCTAGAAGCATTCAAATAGCTACATACTTATTTTCCTGATGTATTAGTGAAAATACGCTATATAACATCTTCTGTTACATCAATGCTTAGGCATATTTACCTCATCTGTACTAGAAAAGATTCACAGTTCATCCTGAGATGATTTTCTGTAACCAAATTATCTTAGAACACTATTATAAATACATATCTGCATTTTAGAAAGACTAAAAGGTAGTTTTTAATTGGTGAGACTGAATTAGTCTTCTTTAATCTCTATCACAGAGGTGGGCAAACTATGGCCCGCGAGACCGTCCTGCCCGGCCCCTGAGCTCCCAGCCTGGGAGGCTAGCCCCCGTCCCGTCCCCTGCTGTCTCCCCTCCCCCGCAGCTTCAGTTCACCACGCCGCAAGCACTCTGGCCCGCCGCTCCTGCTGGGCAGCGCGGTGGCATGGCTGGCTCCGGCCGGGCGGCAGGGCTGTGAGCTCCTGCTGCTCTGAGCGGCATGGTATGGGGCGGGCGGGGGGGGGGGGGGTGTTAGATAAGGGGCAGAGGGTCCCAGGGGGGCAGTCAGGGAACAGGGGGCAGTTGGATAGAGTGACGGTTCGGGGGGGGGGGGGGGGGGGGGTGGTTCAGGGGACTTGAAACGGGGGGTTGGATACGGGGTGGAGTCCCAGGGAGGGGGGCGGTCAGGGGACAAGGAGCAGGGGAGGTTGGATGGGTTGGGGGTTCTGAGGGGGGCAGTCAGGGACGAATAGGGGGCGGGGGCCAGGCTGTTTGGGGAGGCACAGACTTCCCTACCCGGCCCTCCCTCAGGCCAAAAAGTTTGCTCACCCCTGCTCTATCAAGAGCTTAAAAAAAAACAAAATGAGAAATTCCATAATACCAGAGCTGGCACTGCAGGAACCCCAACACAATAAGGAATTTTAAGGAAAAATTGCATGTTTTTAATACCTTTTTTGCACTTTCAGGGCCTGCTTCATCAAAGCGAAATCGGACAATACGGAAATCTTTGCAATAAATAATTAATTCTGTTGGATTAAATTTAAGTTTCTGGTTGGGACCAAGGACCTTCTGTTTCCTCTTTGTGTCATTTACTAAAACAAAAAACAAACAATTGTTAAAGATCAAGTATAGAGTATACACTTAAAGAAAAATACTGTTAGTTACATTCAGATGATACCAGTATTGTAAAAATTAATATATTTGAGTAGAACAGATGCTGCTCCTTGTGAGTCACATTATGATCAAATGTCTAGCTCTCCAAACAAAACTGACTTATAGATGTTGTCCTCATTTCCCCTATGTCCAAATGACCATTGGTGATGGATAATTATATTCCACGAACAAGGGATTTCATATACAGCACCTCTCAGCAACACATCTTGCCTCCCATGCTGTTCAGCATGAGACCTCTCCTGGTAAGGTCATTTCTTAATGATTGACTAATGAAGCATCATTACTGGGATGATATACAATTTGATCTCTGCTTCTTAAAACTTGATTGCTCAGTCTCTGTCACTTTTTAGGCATCTCACTAACAACAACAACAACAATAAAACCCTGACTTCTGTGTAAACAGACTGACACTAATCTGTCCAAAATTTTGGAAGGGAAATACTGCACCCCTTCTGTCATAAATATAAAGGGAAGGGGTTAAGAAGCTCTGATACACTACTATAAAATTCTCTTACCTGTAAAGGGTTAAGACTCAGGTAACCTGGCTGGCAGCTGACCAATAAGGGGACAAGATACTTTCAAATCTTGGGAGGGGGGAAGGTTTTGTGTGTGGCTCTTTGTCTGAGTCAGAGTGATCTTGGGGGACTAAAAGGACCTGCAGAAAATCAGTCTTCTCCAACCCAACCTCCCTGTTCTAAAGTAAGTTAGTCAGCATTGTGAATAGGTTTTGTTTGTTTTGCTTGGGGAGCTTTCCGTGTGTTAGAGGGAGGGGTTATTCCTGTTTTTCTGTAACATTAAGGGTTTGTCCAGAGGGGGAATCCCTCTGAGTTTGGAAATTGAGTACCCTGTAAAATAGTTACCATCCTGATTTTACAGAGATGATTTTACCTTCTTTGTTTTAATAAAATCCTTCTTTTAAGAAGCTGACTGTTTTCTATGGTTCTAAGACCCCGAGGGTCGGTTTGTGGATCACTGTGTAACCAACTCGTTAGGAGATTATTCTCAAGCTCCTCAGGAAGGGGGGTGTATGGATTTGAGAGGGTACTTTGTGGGGAAGGGGAACTTCAAGTGGTTCCTTTCCCAGGTTCCTGTTTAAAACACTTGATGGTGGCAGCAAGAGAAGCATTTCTCAGGGTGCAGGGAATTTTGTACCTCAGGGGTTTTAACCTAAGCTGGTAGAAATAAGCTTAGGGGGTCTTTTATGCGGGTCCTCATGTCTGTACCCTAGAGTTCAGAGTGGGGAGGGAACCCTGACACCTTCTAAACTCACCACAACCTAATTCAGTTAAAAAGGAAAGAGGACAACACAGCTCTGCGGATGCCCCCTGTGATAGAAATAGGGTCAAGTAGCTCACCTCTTCACTCCATCCTAATACTATCTACTGTTTGGCTATGGAGGATTAGGAATCTATACCAACCCTTGCAAATTTCTCCCAGAGATGACCTCTGTTAATGGAATCAAAAGCCAATTTCAAATTGACAGAGACCACCTATTATTTTACTTCCTTGGGACAAATGAGTAAGGGCAAAACAATCAATCAATCACAGAGCAGCCATTCCTGAAAGTGGCTTGCTCCCATGCAAATAGATTACAACTCTCCATGCAATCCACTAATCTCCAATATCTGGGATAGATTTTTAAAACCATCTGACAAATTAATTGCTCAGTAATTCACAGAATAATTTCTGTCACCTTTTCTATATAGTGGAAAAATAACCAGTGAACCAACCTGCTGGAAAATATCCTCTATTTATATTAATAATACCAATTAATATGATAAATATATTATTTATATTAATACTTGCTAATACCAAGGCCCACCAAACAATACATTCTTTATAAACATCTGCGGAGAGAACATTCTCATCAGGAGTTTTGTTATGGTGGTGTTGGTTTATCAAAATTCTATCTTACCCAGTGGAGAGAGGGGACCATTTCAGAAAGAGACAACAGGCAAGGTCCAATGAGAGAGACTGTATCAAAAGGCTCATAGATGGGAGTATCAGTATAATGGTGCTCATCCTGTAATTTTGACAATCTTAACAAATACTATGGGAGCTTATGCTGGATCACTAAGGTCCAAAAGCTGGTCCTCCAAAACTGGATAAAAGTTTCTCTCTAATTTTAAACTTAACTAATAGATTCCACTTAATTTGCTTCAAATTTACAGCTTCAAAATCAGGAACCACACACACTCTGGCCATAGTTTCTGGCAGAAGACAGAAATTCACCTGCAGAGGTTGCTGACTAATGACCTGTTTAAAAGCCACTATAAAGTTAGAGAAACAAGATCACCTTAAAATCAGAACTGCAATATAATGTATTTTGTTGTATATGGCCCAATTGGCTTGGTGGTGGGAATACCACCTACAAATAATTGTAATTCTTATAATCATTGGTTATCTTTTTTCAGTTTAAAATCTTAAGGTGGAAGAGATGTTCAATTACATGTAAAATGGTTTTCCATTTAATTTATAACTAACAGCTGTTAAAAAGGCACTGTTTCTTGAACGATTATGGATTCAGAATTGTAATCGCACATACTTTAAAAAGCACATGAAAACCAAGTTTAATGGAAGTCTTGCAAAAGTTCTCATTTGAATTTTACCCAGTCTTTAGATTACTTTTCTGACTTGTACCTACATTTAAATTAATTTGTAACTTCATAGAAAGACTAATGAAATTCAACCTTAACTGTGTACGATTGTGCCTTAATATAGAAAGCAGCTAATAATTTTAACTTTAACATACAAACTCATCTCTTAAGCTTTTCATCATACTTAAATGACTTTTCGATACCTGTGACAACTTGTTCAATGCATGTTAGCGGCACATCATGTTCACCAAGGAGGAGGTTTTTATAATGGAATTTCTGGAACAGAGACAAACTCATGATAAATAACAGGAGCTTTACAGCAGTATTGTTTTTAGCATGGTATTTTACAACACAATTTAGAGAAAACGCTGACAGATATTTCTCAAATAAAAACAATGTGGATTCTATAGAAAAAAAGTTAAACAGACAATATTTACTTGGAGTTTTCTAGCCTAATCATGAATCATTTCAGCTTCAAACTGACTGCAATTTAAGATGAAAAACCATTACTGCAACTATGAAAAGAAAAATGCATGTCAACTTCCATGAGCAAAGTCAAAGCTTCCTTTTTATAACACCAGATGTAACAAAATAGATTAAGTGTGGAGGATTGCTCCTCAGAGCAGTTACAGATCCCAGGTTGGAAACTACGAAAACAGTACTCTGAGCCCAAAACATAATTATATATGCTGCAATTAGCCATCTGCTGCTATTGTCACGTACTATTTTACAAGTGTAGGAGCTAAAAGAGTATAAGCGTGCAAAGGAGTGTAATTTTTATAGTTTACAAATTTAGTTTAAGCTCAGACCACTTGAAGAGAGCAGAGAAATAGTATCGGATCAGTTCAAATCTAACATACTGTATTGTGGGTTTTTGTAGGAAAGAATGAGAAAAGTGACAGCAGAAGAAGAGACAGGCAAAAAATGCATTTGATAAGGAAATATAATGCTAATTTAACATATTCATTTAAAAGTGATATGCCTTTGAAGCCTTATATATTATTGGTTTCCAAAACTAAGACACTGAATATCATGGAATAGAATTATATTAAACTTTAAGGCTGTTACAGCGATGATTTCCATGACACAAAATATGAATACAATAAATTTGCTTTGTCATAAAAGCCATGGCCTTTGTCACCCCACTAGCCACTACTGAGCAAGACTCCTTCCTGTATTTTCACTAATGTAGTTAAATACATGTCCAGGCAGGCAATTGAGTATTTTTTAAAAAGTTGTAAATGATTACGAAATTTTTATTGAAAAATAAACAACTTTTAGTGTATTAAAAATATTCCTTGCCAAGACTAAGGTTATGACTTTTGCATGTTTTGCCATGCCCTTTCCCTTTTCTGTTATTTTGAACAACCAGCCTTAATTGTTATATATTGCTGCCTCTATACTAAATATGATAATTTCACTGGTATCTTGTCCTCTCCCTCACTGCCTTCAATAGGAGTTAGGCACATATTAAAATTTTTGCTGAATTGGTGCTTATATCTACGTAAAGGAAACTTTGAATTCTCAGAATTCAGTAGGGTGTTCCATTATATTTTCCAACGAATAGTAAAGTGTTTGGCTTTTTAACAGCATTTCCCAAAACACCCTCCTGCAAACAGTAGCTCGCTGTACTTCCATCATTAACTGCTTTGATACCGTAATTCAAATGGCATGGAAAATAATACTCTGATGTCAAAAACTTACAATCTGTAGATACAATAGGGCAAATTAAGGATTGGCACACCAATAATTCAGGATGGATATTTGAACTTCCTTTGTTTTATAGAATGAGGAATTGAGGAATTTATTGTGGTTTAACCAAATCTATTTTGTTAATCCTATTTATCACAAATCATGATGTATCAATTGTGAGAGAAACAAACCTGAAGTGGCATGGGATCATCCGTAATAAATGAAATCTTGAAGTTACTGCAAACCAACTTCCCCCAGAGATCATACTGACTTGTATCTGTTGCAATACATTTTCTCACAAAATTGACTTCATTTACCACAATTTCACCTAAAACAAAACCAGAAAAAAAGAGTAAGCTATTGAAATCTTTTTAAAGATAGAAACATTGCAAGTTGGTGATTTCAGAGAAGGTGTATCCCAAAACCTTTATTTTCAAATGGTAGGTCAGAAAGCATACTAACTTGGATTTTAAAATGAAAGCTGGTTAGTGGAAACCAGAACTGTGACCTTTTCATTGAACCACTACTTATAATAGTACTAAAAGAGAGAGAATTAGGTAGTAATTAAAAAAAAACACCAAAAAACCCTGAGTTATGAGTCTACGGATCCATGAAAATTGTGATATGCCACCACTGAAGTGTTTTTGTTTTAAAGCAATGATAGTTTAAAATGGGAAATGATTAAAAATGATTTAAAAAGCCTCAGCTAAAATGTATGGTATGTATGATATGTCAGTATGTTTCTAAAACCTGTACTGTTTAAATTATATTAGGGTTTTTTTTTGTGAACCTGCAGGATCCCAAATTTCAGAATCAATCATCAGAAAGCCAACCTGGTTATCAACCAAATCCTCATTTGCACATCTAATTATTTCTGATTAGTACTTGGACATTCAGACTAATATTCAGAGTAAATCCATGAAAGACGACACACAATTTGTAAAAAACACACTCGAAAATATCACTCTTCTTTTCAGAGCTTCTACTGACCAAAGAGGTTACTTAAAATGCATATATTTAAATTCATCCAGGATTCTTCCCAGACAGAAGTCTCTCAAGTACAAAGAATAATGTAGGAGAAACTATGCTTTAAAAGAGGAACACAAAGAGGCCGATCATATTGAAAGCTATATTCAAAAAGCCTTTATAGCTCCCCTCAGACAATTTCACCTATTAGCATCTGGAATTGAAGTTCCTGGAAGCTAAATTACAACCTACATACAGCTTCCCCCATTTTCCATCAGGATGTGCAATCTGTTATTTGCTGAATCCCCACATATAAACAAAGTTCTCTTCCATATCAGAGGAGCCACTTGTATCGTTATAACTCTTCTGTTGTCGGCTGCAACAGGAAACAAGAGCATGTATATGGAAATTTAAGTTTATAAAAGTTTAAATATTGTCAGTTATTAAAGTATTAAATAGTGCATACGGCTGATTTAATAGTAATGAAGACTAACTTGCTCATCTAGGGCTTAATTCTGCAAGGTTATCTCCAATTGCCAGATTATAGTTAAATGGCAGCAGAAAACATTTACAGAATCAGACATGGAAAGAGACCTTATTGGGTCACCCATAGTCCAGCTCCCTGGTCAGCACATTTTCTAATATTCTTCCCAGTGTAATCATCACTTGGGAACATTATAACGTTTCAGTGCTTCCAATAGACTATTCCAAAACCTAATATACCTTACTATAAAGATGTTTTTCCTGATATCCCGTCAACATAATCCTCAAACTGTATACTTTATATTTTCTTGTAAACTACTACCAAATACCACATTAAAATTCCTTTCCGTCGTTGGTGCTAACAACCTTCATATACTTTACACGATGTTCCCTGCCACACCCCCTGCCTGTATTAGTCTCTTAACCAAACATTTTTGGTCTTTCCTCATAAGTGAAACCTTCCAGGGCCTTTATAATTTAGTTGCTCTTCTCTGAACCCATCCAGTGTACCAATATTTCTCTAACAATGTGGTGCCCAGAACCAAATATACTATTTCCCTTAATACTCAAAGAAACATATAATTCCGAATGGCTGATTAATACATGCTAAAATTTTTCATGTATGGTATTCCTTTACTGTTCTGTCAACTGGATTTTAATTTTTTTAAACACCGTGTTCATTCCTTACAGTTGTTCAGGCTTCCATTTTATAGTTTTCTTGTTATACGACTTCGTAAATATATCTTTTTATGAGGCAGTTCAATAAGCTGAGAGTCAGCTTATTGTTTCGCTCTTTAATTAATGGACCTTTTAAATAATTATTACTGGCCCCATGCATTTGTAAAACCAACTCTCATTTTACTAATGAGAATCAACCAACATTTGGGGTATGCCCCCTAAGTAATCTTCATCATATCTAGTCCTCCTTGCTTCCTCCCTCCATTCCTCATGTTTGTGCAGAGACATTTTAATATATTAATATTCATTCATCTATTTCAGAAAATTCTTTCTTCTGCCTTTCTTTTTATGATGGAAGTACGTCAGACCTTTTGACAGCAGTGAAAGCTCCCCACCCCCTCATAAACACTCCCTCCCCCAATTTAAAACCCACTTAAAGTCAAATCAGTTTTGACTTAGGAGTTTGGTTATCTAGCTATTCAAAATACCCAGTATGCAAAGGGGTCAGGGCTCAGTATGCTGTCAACCATTTTTTAAAAAGTATTTTTAAGTTGTTGGGGTTTTTTTTAAATCAAAGGTGAAAGCTTGCAATGCAGTTAACCTTTAACAGATGGAGTTTTCAAGGGCCTTAGTGCAAGTCTATATTTGTTAATAGTGGGATCCCAAACCTTTACCCTGGAGTTTCATATTAAGACACTTAACCTTTAACACTTGTTATTCAGTGGCTATATTGAATAATATGAAGAAAGGTGCAAAGCATCTAAACCTCCGTAAAATAGAGGAAACTACCTAAATAAAATGGAAAAAATTATCAGTCTAATACCAGGAAACATTTTGCTTTAGCCAAATCCACAGCTTAAAAGATAGTTTTTCTATGGCAGTGTCTATGATTAAGCTATTCAGAGATATTACGCTGCACATTTTTACAATGTAGCTGCTTCTTTTCCAGTAAACAGTCACAAGCTGTTCCAGACACGGAACAGCAGTCAACACTTTCATGTGACTTGAACATCAAAGAGTTATCCCAGGAAACAAGAGAGCAGTCTGTATAAACTCTGACAGGAAACAAGAACAAATTACAGGGTTACCACCCATTATATATGAAGCGTATTCAAGTAATAAAAATCTACCCAAATTAAATTCATGATTCACAAAGATAACACAAGAGCCCAAAGCTTATTAGTTATTAATCTCTCCATTTGAAAACATACACGTTTAGAGAATTACAGATTACTGAGATTCTGGTAAAAAAAAAAAGCATATGCTATTTAACTTGACTTCATAGCATCTTGGATACAACATACAGCTACTGTTTAAGGCAGGGGCGGGCAAACTTTTTGGCCTGAGGGCCGCATCAGGTTTTGGAAATTGTATGGAAGGCCAGTTAGGGGAGGGGGTGGTGGCCCGGCCCCCACCTCCTATCTCTCCCCCCCACCCCCCCGGGACTCCTGCCCCATCCAATCCCCCACCCCATTCCCTGACAGCCCCCCCCACCCCCACCCTGGAACACCTGCCCTATCCACACACCCCCACTCCCTGTCCCCTGTCTGCCCCTGGAACCCCTGCCCCTGACTGCCCCCTGACACCCATCCAACCCCTCCTCTCATTCCTGACGGCCCCCCTGGGACCCATGCCCCATCCAACCACCCCTTCACCCTGTCCCCTGACCGCCCCTTGAACTCCTGCCCCTGACTGCCCCCCACTGCCCCATCCTGTTCCTGACTGCCGCCCGAGACACCTGCCCCCATTCAACCCCCGTTCCCCGCCCTCTGACCGCCCCGACCCCTATCCACACCCCCGCCCCCTGACCATCATCCCGAACTTCCCTGCCCTCTATCCAACTCCGCTCTGCTCCCTGCCCTCTTACCGCGCTGCCTGGAGCACGGCTGGCTGGTGGCACTACAGCCGCACCACCCAGCCAGAGCCGGGCCACGCCGCCTGCACCACGCAGCACAGAACACCGGTTCAAGCTGGGCTCTGCAGCTGCGCTGCCCCAGGACACTGTTCCCTCTAAGCTGTGCGAATGTGCGCGCGCACACAGATCCTAAACCCCGCGCACACGGCAAAACACCACGTGCACAACAATTTGCACAGAAGAAATTTTTTTGCGCACACGGCCTGTCAAAAATTAGAGGGAACATTGCCCCAGGAGCTCCCAGCCCCACCACCCAGAGCACTGCGCCAGCGGCGTGGGGTGCTGAGGCTGCGGGGGAGGAGGGAACAGCAGGGGAGGGGTTGGGGGCTAGCCTCCCAGGCCAGGAGCTCAGGGGCCGGGCAGGAGGGTCCCGCGGGCCGGATGTTTGCCCACCTCTGGTTTAAGGGGACCCATGAGAACTTATTTCAGTGACCCATTGTGTTATTACATCACCATCTCCTACATCCCACGACGGACAAAATCAGAGACTAATAATCAACAAATAAAATCTTATTCAAGCGATACATTCCATGCCTACAATATTTAATTTTCTAGGTAAAGCCAAAGATTGTTCTGTTAACTGTATAGTTGGCAGACATGAACACGCTATGTCTTCCTATCATAAAACATGTTAGATAGCTTGATTAGAGCTACATAAACAAAATGTAATTTGTTAGATAAATGAAAAAGCAATATTGTACTCAATGAAACAAATCACATATATTCTATTCCATTTTTTCCTCCTCATACAAAACAAATATTAAACAGTACATAGATAGGATTTTTGGCATGCACCTTGCCTTTGTATTTTTTCTTGTAAGGTGATCACTTATTGGAGAGACCATAGTTGAATATAGGTAAGGTTAAGATTTTGTCACAGTTATTTTTAGTAAAAGTAATGGACATGTCGCGGGCAATAAACAAAAATTCACGGAAGTCAGCGACCAGTCTGGGGAGGAAAGGGGGGAGGGATGCGAGGGGCTGACTGCCACCACGGGAGCTGACAGCTGCAGCCCTGCTGCGTGGCTGAAGACGAAGAAGTCATGGAGGTCCATTAAAGACAGTCACAGAATCCGTGACCTAATCACATCCTCACTTATCGGTAATGCTGAAATCAATTTTGCCTTTCCAGGGGAAATCAATGAGCCTCCTAAGTGCAGTGGATCGGCGGGGAGATGATCTCAGACATGGAAAACAGGAAGATTGCAGTTATTCATCATGGCTGTCATCCCAGCCATCTCCAGGGAACCTAGAATCCACCGTGACACTACCAGGCCTTCACTGTCCTGATCATGAGAAATATCTTGACCAGACCAGGCCAGAGAGATGGACCCAGATAACATTGCCACAGGCTCTAGCTAAGTCCCAAATACCACCTGGGATATTAGGTTGTCAGTCACCCTCTACCGCCCCCTTCATGTGTTTTCCTTCCTCATTATTTCTTCTCTTTCCTATCCCTCTCCTTTTGCCTTTTACCTAAGGAGAGTCTGGTCAGGCTGGCCAAAAGTGCATATTTTGCAACACCACCATGACCCTGTGACCAAAGAGACAGATTATAGCAATGCCCTGAAAAGCCCAATGTTGGTACAAGTTGGCCAGGTCTCAGTGTGGCTAATAAAACTGTGTGCCATGTCTGAGTTTTTCCAGCAGTTTGAGATGGCAAGTGAGAGTTAACACCAGACAGAAGCCACTTTTTATATCTTTGCTCTTGTTTTCCCTCTCTCCTTTTTTTGTCTTATTTTGTTTTTTAGGAAACAGAATTGGACTTTAAAACAATAGCAATAACAGCTACAATTTCAACTACTTTTTTTCTTTTTCCCCAAAAGGACAATTACTACCATCTAAGCAACTGTCACACAGGGATTTTTCCTTATAAAAACTCTCTAGCTAAAGGAAAAGGGGTATGTTAAAATAAAAGCCTTACTTAATACTTTATATTTAAAATGCCTGAACTATTTTTCCTTGTCTGTATCTTTATTAAAAGGTTACAAAGATTTTTAATGGTGTGTTCGCCATGGTTATGGACACGATTTAGTCATGGATATCAGGAAAGTAGTGGATTCTGTGACTCTACCAGACCTCCGTGACTTTGGCTTCAGCTGTCAGCGGTGGGGTCGGAGCCGGGCCTCTGCATCCCCAACCCGCTGCTCTGGCCGGAGCCAGGGCTGTGTGCCCCCCTCACAGTTGCAGCAGGAACTGAGACTGTGCATCCCCAACCCGTGGCTTCAGCGGGGGCTTGAGTCAGAGCTTGTGTCTCCCATTCCCTCTCCCGCAGCTTCAGCCAGGACTGGAGCCAGGGCTGTCGGCTCCCATTTCCCCCCAGAGCCAGAGCTGGGGCTGTGCATCCCCCTCCATGGGGATCCAAGTGTCATTCCTTCCCCCACCCCCAACCCTCTTCCCCCCGCCCCATTATTTTTAGTAAAAGTCACAGACAGGTCAGTAAATTTTGGTTTATTGCCTGCGACCTGTCCATGACTTTTTTAAAATAACAGTGAGAAAATCTTAATCTTAGCCATGGTTCTAAATCGTTCTAGGGCTCTGTTCTCAAAACCCCAAACCTTGTTTAAACCTATTATCTTTGAGTCTCTGGGCCTACTTATTCCATCAAAACTAATTCAGTGCCCTTGGCTCTAAAGGATTTTGAGAAGACCTCGGGGAAAGGCAGAGAGTCTTATAAACTTCCCCTGAATTGGACTCCTTGCCAGCAAACTACAAGAGGACTCTGCTGGATGAGGAAGGTGTTGTAAACCCAGTTGGTGTCTCCATGCCTCAGACAGCTTCAGGTCCAAGTATTCCCTTTTTCCTTCCCCTTCCCATCATAGCAAGGTGGCCTAAAAACAGAGAGAGAGAAAGACATCTCCAAAGTTCCCTGTGGCAAAACTTCAGTAGTTCATCACCAGGGATTTCAGCTCTACTATTTTGCATGTGGGCCAAGGGCTTTACGTTTCTACCTTTACACAGTGTTCATTTGAAAGAATTCTACTCTATCCATAAATTATACAAGGATTTTCTCACCCAGTTTTGTGTACGTATTGTCATTTTTGACAATATGGCCCATATTTAATAGGGAAAACTTTCAACGTGGTCAATTTGATAGTATTTAAATGAACTGGGTGAGAGCTGTTGGAATTAGGATTTTAACAAGATTAGTGGTTTGGATTTGTTGCAGCAGACTTTGAATCCTTAAAAATTTCCATATTCAACCCTAAGGTTGAGGTGTTGACTCTTGAAGGGGAATAAAAGGTCATCTTATTCATACACCAACGTCTTATATCAGTGGTCTCCAACCTTTTTACGCACAAGATCACTTTTTGAATTTAAGCGCAACCCAGGATCTATCCTGCTCCTTCCCTGATGCCCCGCTCTGCTCACTCCATCCTGCGGGCTCTGTGGTGGGGCCGAGGGGTTCGGAGTATGGGAGGGGGCTCCGGACTGAGCCTGCAGCAGAAGATTGGGGTGCAAGCTCTGGGAGGGAGTTTGGGTGCAGAATGGGGCTCAGGGCTGGTGCAGGGGGTTGGAGTGCAGGAGGGGGTTCGAGGTGCCAGAGGGGGTATGGGGTGCTGGCTCTGGGAGGGGGATCAGGGCTGGGGTGCAGGCTCCCGCTGGGCGGCACTTACCTCGGGCAGCTCCCGGTCGCTGGCGCAGCGGGGTTAAGGCAGGCTCCCTGCCTGCCCCAGCCCCACGCCACTCCCAGAAGTGGCCAGCACTGCCCCTCCCTGCAGGCACCGCCCTCGCAGCTCCCATTGGCTGCAGTTCCCTGTTCCCCACCAATGAGAGCTGCGGGGGCGGTGCCTGCAGGTGGAGCGGCGTGAAGAGACCCTTGTCTCCCCAGGGATGTGCTGGCCACTTCCGGGAGCAGCACCGGGCCAGGGCAGGCAGGGAGCCTGCCTTAGCTCTGCTGCGCCGCCAGACTTTTAGCGGCCAGAGATCGCAATCGACTGTGAGAGGCTCCAGGATCGACTAGTCGATCGTGATATACTGGTTGGTCACCACTGTCTTGTACATTATTTTTGCAACTTTGATGCCTGAGATTTTAGGATGCTGTCTTACAGCGGTCAGCTCAAGGTATATATTGAACAGGGACAGAGAAAGGAGATAACCAAATAAATTCTAGACCTCTGACTGCTTACTACAGCAATCATCAAGGCCTCATCTACACAGGTCATTAAACATGGCTTCAGCTAAACCAATTTCTAACAGTTCTGCTGGCCTGTGAGGAGTACAGGATCACAACCTCAGTATCAAAATGGACAATACTGTCCGTCTATTTCATCATGTATTGAACAGATCTGAAACTACTTCTGGAATATGGAAGCACTTTCATTGTGTAAGGGCATGCCTGACTATTTGCTTAGTACCACCATTCTGTATGTACATTGGGCCTTTCATTGGAGTTTTCAAAGTACCTTACAAACAAAGTCTCACAATAACCGCCAGAGTGGAAGGCATATTCTCTATTTTCCTGATGGCACAGCGAGATTTATTGACTTTTCTCATATGCACAGAAAGTTTGTGGCAAAGCCAGTAAGAGATCTTGGATCACCTGACTCTCAGACCTAAGCTATACACAAATTAGAATTATTGAGTTTAACAAAAACAAAAAAAACATTCCACTAAAACTCCATGCCCCCAAATTCTCTCATCTCCATAGTAAAACAAGTTCTTTCAGGGGCAATCCTTTCACCTTCAGCCAGCAGTAACATCTGCCAGCTGGGGACAGAGCACCTATATTGTAAAACACCTGGAGAACTGAGATATGAAATACAGCTGACTTACCACAGCACCAGATTGCTGGTAGTTACAGAGCCAATTTATTGCTGAACAGAGACCCTACTTAAATTGCCAACATATGGAAACTTCAATGTGTTAAGAATTTGATATCATTTGGGTGTAAGTAGGTCTGTGAAATTAGAATCATTGAGCCATTCACATTAAGTCTTACATATATTCTTCAAGTTTGAAAGATACCAAAACATATTAAGAAGGGTTTCTTCATTTTACACTGACAGTGGAAGATAAGACAACACCTAGAATAAACCTTTTCAATAAAAACTGAAGTTATGGATCAAAAACTGATCTAAGCTCCAGAAGGAAGTAAGGCAGACCAACTAAAGATTTTTTTTTAAAAAAAGGGGGTGGGGGGGAAGAGGGGCAACATCAGGATAGGGGTGTACTATAGACCACCAAATCAGCAGGAGGTGATGGATGAGGCATTTTTTAAACAACCAAAACACAAGACTTGGTAGGAATGTGGGACTTTAACTACCCAGACAGCCGTTGGAAAAGTAATACAGAAAAATACAAAATCTTCAGTAAGTTCTTCGAATGTATTAGGGACAATTTATTTCAGAAGGTGGAGGAAGTGATCATGTGGACAGCCATTTTAGACTTGATGCTGAACAGGGAGGAACTGGTAGCAAATCTGATGGTTAAAGGCAATTTGGGTGGAAGTGATCATGAAATGACAGATTTCATGATTCTAAGGAAAGAAAGGAGTGAGGGCAGCAGACTAAGGACAATGCATTTCAACAAACTCAAAAACCTAGTGCTTAATGTCTGATGTGAAGAAAATCTAAGAGATAAAGTAGTTTAGAAGGGCTAGCAATTTCTCAAAGACAATATTAAAAGCACAATAGGAAACTATACAGATGCGAAGGAATCTCAAGAACAATAATAAGAAGGGAATATGGCTCCATCCGGAGGTCTTTAATTACCTGATCAAAAAGTGGAAACATGGACAAATTGCTAAGTATGAATACAAAAGAACAATGTGAGCATGTGGTGACAAAATCAGAAAGACTAAAGAACAAAACGAATTACACACAACAAAGGACACAAAAGGCAATCAGAAGAGGTTTTATAAACATATTAGGATCAAGAGAAAAACAACATGAAGTGTAGGTCCACTACCTAGCTGAGGAGAGCTAATAATGGAAGACATCAAGAAAACTGAAGTGTTTACCGCCTGTTTTGCTTCAGTCTTTAATAAAAAGGTTAACTGTGACCAGAGGCCATGACAAGGGGGAAAGAAACACAAGCCAGAACAGGGAAAGAAGAGATTTAAAGACTATTTAGATAAGTTAGACGCATTCAAGTTGACAGGGCCTGAAAAAATTCAAGTCATGTCAAACGAACCTAATTTCCTTCTCTGAAAGTGTTACTGGCCTAGTGGATGGGGATGGTTGGGGGGAAGTAGTAGACAGGATATATCTTCATTTTAGTAAGGCTTTTGACACAATCCCACATGACATTCTCATAAGCAAACTAGTCAAATGTGGTCTAGATTGGGGTTCTCAACCTTTTTCTTTCTGAGCCCCCCACCAACATGCTAGAAAAACTCCAGGGTCAAGTGGAGGGCAGCCTCGGGGCTCTGGGCTTCAGACACCAGGTGAGGAGGGGGAGGGTGTTGGATTAGCGTTTAGACCTGCAGGGTGCCGGGACTCAGGGCATCTGCCCTGTAGGGCACTGGGCGGGGCTCCATAGGCATAGTATGACTTCTATTTTCAGGGGGCAAGCTATGCACAGTAGGGCGAGGAGGGAGTGCCACCTCCACCCCCTGACTCACCTCAGCAGGCCACCCAGCGTGTTGCGGGGAGGGGGCAGGGCTCAGCTCAAAAAGTTTGAAAACCACCCAGGGTGCAGGCAGGAAGTAGCTAAGGACTGTGTGCAAGCTGGGATATAGCCCAGGGAGAGGGGTAGTAGGGGCTGTGTACAGGCAGGAGGTAGCACAGGGAGGGTGAGCTAGGGGCTGTGTGTGAGCAGGGGGGTAGCTCAGGGTGTAGGGAGTCGCTGCTCCCCGAGGGTTCTGCCAGCCAGATCCAGGTCCCCCACCCTGACAGCTCTTACCAGCAGCGCAAACAGTGAAAGGGGGTTGGAAGCTGAGGAGCAGCTGCAGCCCCAAGCACCAGCAGCAGACAAGACCACTCCATGACAGCAGCTACCCCACACTGGCTTCTGACCTGGGGCTGGGACCTGTTCAGGGGGCAGGGCCTTGGCTGGGGAGAGGCAGAAATTGGGGGATAAAACTGCCCCTGGGACTGTCCCACTCTGGTTAAGGCACTGTAGTTTGCGGGGGTCACGTCCCCCGTGTCCCCTCCAACTCTGCCCATAGGCTCAGGACTTCAGCTCTGTGGGGCTCCAGGCTTGTGGACCCCCTGAAACAGGCTCATAGACCCCCAGGAGGCCAAGGACCCCCAGTTGAGAAGGCTGGTTTAGATGAAATTACTATAAGGTGGGTATACACAACTCTTTGAAGGAACATATTCCAGTTATCACTGGTTTGCTGTCAAAGGGGGGAGGGGGGCAGGAGGACCATATCCAGTGGGATCACAGGGGGGCCTGTGCTGAGTCTGGTACTTCTCAATATTCTCATTAATGACTTGGATAATGGAGGGGAGAGTAATCTTGTAACTCTTGATAAGCAGGAGAATGGATCTGAAGTGAAGATGACATTCAATTGAGACAAGTGCAAAGTATTTGGAAAAATCAAATCAAATGCACAAAACACAAAATAGGGAATTACTGGCTAGACAGTAGTACTGCAGAAAAGGATCTGAGGGTTATAGTAAATCACAAACTGAATATGAGCCAATAATGTGATACAATTGTGAAAATGGCTAATATAACTCTAGAGTTTATTAACAGCAACGTCTGATGTAAGACAAGGGAGGTAACTGTCCAACTTTACTCGGTACTGGTGAGGCCTCAGTGTGAGTACTGTGTCCAGTTCTGGGTGTCGTGCTTTAAGAAAGATGTAGTTAAATTAGAGAAAGTCCAGAGGAGAGCAACAAAAATGATGAAATGCCTAGAAAACCTATGAGGAACAGTTAATAAAATGGGGGCATGTTTAGACTTGAAAAAAGAAGCCTGAGGGGGGACTAGATAACAGTCTTCCAATATGTTAAGGGCTGTTATAAAGAAGATGGTGATCAATTGTTCTCCATGTCCACTGAAGATAGAACAAGATGTAATCAGCTTAATCTGCAGTGAGGGAGGTTTAGGTTAGCTAGTACGAAAATCTTTGGAACGCTAAACAGGGTCAGATTAACTCTCCTGTGGGCCCACAGCTATTAGATTTTGTGGGGCCCTGGCGGTTGGAGTGGGGAAGTGGGTTTAGGGCTGGGGCAGGGGATTGGAGTGTGGGAGAGGGGTGTGGGGTGCAGGCTCCGGCCAGAGGTGCTTACTTCAGGTGGCTTCTGGGTGGCGGGGCAGCAGGGCTAAGGCAGGATCCCTGCCTGCCCTGGCTCTGCGCTGCTCTGCTCCCCAAGATGACCAGCATGTCTGGCCCCTAGGCAGAAGGGCCAGGCCGCTCTGCACGCCGCCCGCTGTGTGTGCCTGCAGACTCTGCCTCCGCAGCTCCGACTGGCTGCAGTACCCGGCCAAGGGGGCAGCGCGCAGAGATTCCCTGAAAGCCCCTAACCTAGGGGCCGCAGGGGCACATCGGAGAGCCGGTGCTCACAACTCCAGGCCCGGGGGGCGGGTGGGGGAAGAGTGCGACGAGGCTTGGGGACCAGTGTCCAGCCCACAGCACGGAGACTTGCCACGGGCTAGATAAAAAGAAGCCGCAGACCGCATCTGGCCCTTGGGCCTGCGGAGCCCCCTTTAGACCAAGGCCCTGGGCTGCAGCCTCCAAAGCCCCTGCACTAATCTAGCCCGGACGCTAAGGATAGTTAAACACTGAAATAGGCTTACCATGGAGGCCGTGGAATCTAGAGATTTTTAAGAACAGGTTAGACAAACACCTGTGAAGGATAGTCTAGGTCAGTGGTGGGCAACCTGTGGCACATCAGGGTAATTGTCTGGCGGGCCGCCAGACAGCTTGTTTACATTTGCACGGCCGCCCACAGCTCCCAGTGGCCGTGGTTCGCCGTTCCATGGCCACTGGGAGCTGCAGGCGGCCGTGCAAATGTAAACAAACTGTCTGGCGGCCCACCCAGTGGCGTAGCCAGGTTCAGAGCACAGGGGGAGCGGAGCTAAAAAACGGTGCCGGCAATGGGAGCAAAGAGCGTCAGGAGCAAAAAAAGGCACCGGGAGCAAAAGGCGCCAGAGCAAAAAAAAAAAAAAAAGCTCCGCTCTGGCTGCAGCGCAAGAGCAAAAGGCAACGGGAGCACAAAAAAGGCACCGCTTCTGCTCAGTGGGGGAGCGGCCGCTCCCCCTGCTCCCCCCCTGGCTACACTACTGGGCCCACCAGCAGATTACCCTGACAGGCCGCAGATTGCCCACAAGTGGTCTAGGTATACTTGGTCCTGCCAAAATGCAGGAGGCTGGACTAGATGACCTCTCAAGCCCTACATTTCTATTAAAATGCCAAAATAACTTCTATGGAAGCAAGGAAATGCACTTGAAAAGTTCATATTGCAAAATAAAATCAAAGACTAATTGGAGTTACTATTTAGCAATTAAAATATATACGCCTCTGTATCCTGGTAGTGCAATAGCATATTTACACAGGCATGTTTAACAAGATTTTTAACTAGCATAACAGTTTATATTTGTTCCAAACATAATGGGCAAAATATACATGGATCTGAACACAAATAATTAACTTGAACAATTTCTTAACTAAAAAAGTGAAGTATTCAGTAATTTAATTATGAAGTTAAATTGAAGTCTTCAGGCATCTTCAATCATTTAACTGGCTTTTGCTAGTTGTCCTTGTTGGAGAGTAGAATACTAAAATAGTGTGGGTTTATTAGCATGCTCTAAGCATTTAAATGTAAATTTTCTCTCATCCACTTCTAAATGAATCTTCTGTTCAGCATGCTCAGTAGAGACTTTGAAGTTCAAAAGGAAAAAAAATCTGATGAGATTCTACTTATAAATTCATGAAGTACTTTTTAAAGCTCTTTTTAGGGAATTTTCATGAGCTCTTACAATGTATTAGCAGTACCACAAAAGATCAAGAAATAATGGCATGCTTGTTAGATGATATCACCTGTTAAGATTTTATATAGTATCATTTCCCCATAAATTTAAGTTTATATGTATTCTATGTTCAGCAGATTACTGTGATCAGTTTGAAAATACTAATACTCTATTATATGCATATTTACATTTAAGAGTTGATTCTAAAATGTGAAAATTAGACCAGTACCCATATTTTCCAATAGGATAGCCTGATACTGTGGCTACTAGAGAATGGAAAATGAGTCTAATTATGTGTTAGTATAGAATGGAGAAAATGGGATGTCATTTAAAAAGATAAAACAATAGACTCTCTCATTTTCATATGGTTGTCTGTATATCAGTTTTAGTAATTTTATATAAAATACAGTTCCTGAAGAGTGCTCAGAGTTTTTAACAGAAGAGATGAAAGCGTTTACAGGTAAATTTTAAAAATATGTTGAGTGAGAACAAACAAACAAGGTGCTGGTGTGGATGGCCTGACCCAACCTTAACTTCCAAGATAATCAGTCAAATGTAATAGAGGTGTTTCTTTCTTTTCTTTTTTTTTTTTTTTTTGAGGTGTTGTACAGTACATCAATCTGCTTACCTATACTACACAATGAAGATTTCCAAAGTATGATTCTGCATAAACCAAATAATCATCAGTAGCTATTGGAGATGGTTATGTTTTTCAACCAGTTATTTTAAGTTACAAAATAATTTCATCTTTTGTAACTAAGTCATGGATACAAAACAGACATGTTTGATGATAGCAGCAATGGACATACTGAGTTATAGTAGTGCAAGTTTTGTCAATTTTTACATTGAACACAAAACTAGTCTCAAGAACTAAGCATATTTAAGGACTTCTTTGTAAGGCTGTTTAGTTGCCAGGAGGGGGGGAAAAAGAAGTGGTATAGTAGTTTGTTTAGTAGGCTGTTAAAACTCATTATATGAAATTTTGTTCTCTTTCTAGGCTCTCTAGTGACTTATGGCACAGAAACTCCTCACTTAAAGTTGTCCCGGTTAACATTGTTACGTTGCTGATCAATTAGGAAACATGCTCGTTTAAAGTTATGCAATGCTCCCTTACAACATTGTTTGGCAGCCGCCTGCTTTGTCCACTACTTGCAGGAAGAGCAGCCCGTTGCAGCCTGCTGGTGGGGGCTTGGAACCAGGGTGGACCGGCAGCCCCCCTATCAGCTCCCCGCTCCCCTAAGTTCCCCATGCAGCAGCTGCCCAGCAGGCTACCAATTGCTGGCAGTTCAGCTGTCCCTCCCCCCACTGCCATGTGCTGCTCCTGCCCTCTGCCTTCGAGCTTCTCCCAGGAGCCTCCTGCTTGCTGTGCAGGGGAGGGGGGAAGAGGGGGACTAATGTCAGGGTGTCACCCTCCCCTCTACTCCTGCGCCCCGCTTACCCCTTCTCCGTATACAGCAGGGGGGAGACACAACAGGACTCAGGACGGAGAGAGCTGGCCGCAGCTGCTGTCTCAACTTCCTGATCTTTTTAAAGGCAATGTACTTAGAGTGTGGTGTCAGCGTACTTAAAGGGGCAATGTGCCTCTCTCTCTCTCTCGCACACACGGGGTGTGTCTCTGTCTGCCAGGCTGTCTCCCCTCCCTCTCTTCGTGCTGTCTTGTAGAGTGTGAGGCTACATTAACAACAACGTGTTAACCCTTGAGGGCTCAGCCAAATGCTAGTTCATCATTTAGCAGTAAGGCATTCCCTGGGAAATATCCCACCCTCTTTCACCCTCTAACTTCACCACCTCAACCAAACTTCACAATCATCATTGCTGCGTACGGTATTAAATTGTTTGTTTAAAAGTTAGACTGTGTGTATATAGCTATATAATATAGTTTTTTGTCTGGTGAAAAAAATTTCCCTGGAACCTAACCCCTCCATTTACATTAATTCTTATGGGGAAATTGGATTCACTTAACATAGTTTCACTTAAAGTCACATTTTTCAGGAACATAACTACAATGTTAAGCGAGGAGTTACTGTACTACAAAAATTGCTTTTACTGAAAGCCCAATTTTTCATTGAAAATCAGTTTTGATGGAAAATTTCAGACCAGCCTGACCAGTGGAGCTACTGAAAGTGGTGCCAAGCTAATGTGAATTAACTTCCTGCTGCCCCATGCAGTCCCTTGCTTGTCCTGCCCTATGCTCACTCCCATCAAAATTATTATGCTTCTGAGACTTCTCTAAGCTCTGCAAAGCAAACGTGGGTGGGGACAGGAAAAGACAACTCAGAAAATGGTTGCTTGTGGATGGGAAGCTTAGAGTAATCCTGGGAGGACTGTGCATTTGCTCACAACCCCTACACCTTCACTGGGAGGTGGAGATCTTTAGCCCTGAGGGGCCTGCCTTCCTCCATGCAGCAATTTAATATCAGAATGTCAGCTAGTTCTGTGAGCTGTGGACTTCTTCACTTTATTTAGTTTTCACTTAGATGGCGGAATCCCACCCTAGCTCTGAAGTCAGAAAGATTTGATTCACATGACTCCCCAGTGTTCCAACACTGCCATGATCCTTGATTCAGCATCTAGTGGAGAAGTAGAGATCAGAAGCTGTATAGACACAAATAGCAACGGCTGAGCAGAACACTTGTAATCTGCTCTCCTTTTCACAGCAAGAGAGCTTGGCTGAATCAGGAAGGTATTCAGGGTTCCATGCTAAAGAGTAGGAACAGGCTTCAGAAATTTTCCTTCATTTACTGAAACTATAAAGACAAGTCATTCCCTTGAAATGGGAGATTTAAGACTTCCACTGGAGAGAGGCATGAGAAAAGCCACATGTTTTGTGAACTCTCAGATTCCTGCTTCTCCCACTGTACCGCTGTGTGTCTTTGGGTAAGTCACTACTTCTTAACTGGACTTCAGTTTTCTCATCTGAAAAGTTGGAATAACTAATCTTACCCCCTTTTTATAAAGCATTATGAGATGTGCAGATGAACAGAGCTATGTAAGCGGTAAGTACATATGTTCACCATTTGGATAGACCATAGTGCTGTGTTTAAGATGTTACTTTACCTCTTCTAAAAACAAAAAAGGATCTTGGTTTTCATTAAGTACTCCTCCAGGAAGCACAAATTGAATATTATAATTTCAAAAGTTATTAGGAATGATACAATCTACAAAAGCTTGATTTTAAATCTTCATCTATACAGTATTTTTAATTTTACCGTTAGGAAGTGGAGTTACAAATGGAAGGTGAACAAATAACACAGGGATATGTATCAGTCACTATACTGTGATTTAGACTTTAAACAAAATTTAGAACAGACTACGTGTGAGCCGAACAAAAGGTCCTGGGTATGAACAATATGAAACTGTTTTTAAAAACTCCACTGAGGTCTATTGTCAAGTTGCATGTTTGTTGCACAGCGTGGCTGGCAATTCATCTAAACATAAGACAGCTGGAATATAATTAAGGACACATTTTGTATACTATACAATTTTGAAAATGCTTAGGACAATGTCTCAAATGCTATAGAACTTTTTAGTGGAACAGCAACTAGTGTAATCAATTCCCTGAAGATTGCTTGTAAGCAGAAAACTTAAACAAAATTTACTCTAATACACAATTTGTAAAATCATTAGTCATAACTACAACTCTCCAAAAGTAAGCCAGCTAGTATTCTATTAACTAGATATGGTACACCCGGGGTGGGGGTGGGGGGGATGGTTGTCTGGCAGACTACTTGCTGTTTCGCTACTTTGCTTATTAGAAATATGTTTAAAATGTAACCTGTTCGGATCAATAAAACTAATAAAACAAAGGAGGAGAAACTATTGCTGAGGCCAGTGTTCCAAACAACTGTGGCAAGCATTCTTGATCAGGAAACAGGACTGGAAGAACATAGAGGAAGGTAAAGGAAAACAGATTTTAATTCTGAATATAATTACTTAAAGAAACTTTCAAACTTAATTTGAGAATGAAAATACTCAGACCATAAAATGATTAGTTTTTCACTGTCTACTATTACAGCCCCAGTACTGACAGCAATTCTGGTTTTAAATGCAAGACTCATGATATTTGCTCTTCTTTTCTTAGCGCCCCACCTCCCTGGAGTCATACGCTTACACTAGATTCTGAGTTTTCATTTAAAAAAACAAAAAAGGTAAGCCTCCTGGTGGCAGAGAAAAAGATTGAATCTTTAGGGTTCATGTTTTCAATTTATTTTTAATAACATCCCGGGATTTTTGAATGCTTGGGGTTGGCAATACTGTAGTCCAGTCACAGCACTCCACCTGCCATCCCCACCCCCTTTCAAACACACACAAAAAACTTAGACTGAGTATTTCACCAAACTTCTAGCTTTGGATTCTAGGTTCTACTAACTCAATTGCTTTCTGAAAACTACTATATTTTAGGAATTAACAGTTTGAGACACCAGCTATTTGCAGTTGTCAGAATTACTAAAATTAATTACCCTCATTTACAGAGTTTCATCTCAAAGGATTATCGAACAACTTACTAACTATATATCAGCCTTCAGCCCCTGAAGTTTAGCTCCACTGGGGTAATATATGGTGGCTTTTTTAACAGCATAAGACAACATTATACAACAATTATTGTCAGGCAATCAAGAATACCATATTCAGTTAATTGCAAGGGGAAGGCAGGTAAAGTAGAATGAAATTGCAATTTGGACAGAAACTTGGCTTTATGACTCATCGAGAAGTCAACATCTATAGAACTACAGTGCGCGTGTTTATAGATTTTTCTATGGCACTAACTATATTCAGACACGCACTTAAGCACATGCTTAGCTTTAAGCAGAGGTAGTCCCATAGAAGTCACTTAATTTAGCCTGTGATATTCTGAATTACTATCCACCCCACTTTATTGATTGGAACCAGGCACACAAAATGAAGCAGTTTGCCCAAGACTACACAGGAAAATTATGGAAGAATGGAACTCAGATCTCCCAAGTTCCAGCTTAGTGTCTTAGCCACAACCCTATACTTCTGCCCTCACCATGCTGGAGCACTAATTTTAAATCACCTCACCTCTCAGACCAATTACAGAACAGCTCTAACTGGTATAAGTGATTTCCTGAACAAATGCTCCTAATGCAGAAGGATGGTGACCTCAGGAAAGAATGGCGGTAATGGGAATGAGCGGGCAAAATACTCAACAATTCAGAGTACACAAAGACCTATTCCCCCCGGGGGGGGCGGGGGGGGGGGGGGGAGGAGGAGAGACTGAATTTGTCCTTAAAAAACAAACCAACCTTCCACTTTGGTTGTTTGCTACTGTAATGCAGCATGTAAGATGTTGAACAGCATAAAGACTGTTTGTTGTTTATCTGTAGAAAACAGTTAATCTTCGCTGTTTACGAAGTACCTAAGTTTTATAAGCCCCAGAACAATACCCCATACTTTCTTTCATAAGAAGATGCAGTCAATGAATAATTACTCATTCAGGTAAAAATAAAATACTGAACTCTAACCAAAAAGATTTCCCCCCCCCCCACACACACACACTTTCAGCACACTAAACTTTATCTCAATACACAACAGCATTGCAGTAGTTAGTACTGCTTGATGATAAACAATAGTCAAATGCCAGGTAGTAAGTAGTTGAAATAATGTACACACTTGGAACAGTTACTTATTAATTCTCTTGTTCACTTTGAGGGTTGTAATGTCTAAGTCAACTGAAACAGCTGATTACATAGAATCACAGAAATGAAAGGCTGGAAGAGACCTTGAGAAGTCAGCTAATCCAACCCCCTGTGCTATGGCAGGACCAAGTAAATCTAAACCATCCCTGACAGGTATTTCTCCAACTTGTTTTTAAAAGCTTCCAATGATGGGGACTCCACGATCCTCCTTGGAAGCCTATTCCAGAGCTTAACTAGTCTTATAGTTAGAAAGTTTTTCCTAATAATCTAACCTAAATCTCCCTCACTGCAGCTTAAGCCAGTCATTTCTTGTTTTACGTTCACTGGACATGGAGAACAATTTATCACCGTCCTCTTTACAACTGCCCTTAACATATTGGAAGACTTATCAGGTTGCCCCTGAATCTTCTTTTCTCAAGACTAAATATGGCAAGTTTTTGTAACCTTTCCTCATAGGTCAGGTTTTCTAAACCTTTTATCATTTTTGTTGCTCTCCTCTGTATTCCTTCCAATTTGTCTACATCTTTCCTAAATTGTGGTGCCCAGAATTGGACACAGTCCTCCAGCTGAGGCCTGATCAGTCCCGAGTAGGGTGGGACAATTCCCGCCTGTGTCTTACATACAACACTCCTGTTAATACACCCCAGCTGTCTTTGCAGCTGCATCATACTGATGACTCATATTCAGTCATCCTTTTCAGAAGTACTATCACCTAGACAATTATTCCTCATTTTGTAGTTGTGCATTTGATTTTTCCTTCATAAGTGAAGTACTTTGCACTTCTTTGTACTGAATTTCATCTTGTTGAATTCAGACCAATTTGTCAAAGTTATTTTGAATTTTAAACCTGGCCGCCAAAATGCTTGCAACCCCTCCCAGTCTTGTGTCATCTGAAGATTTTATAAGACTACGCTCTACTCCATTATTCAAGTCACTAACGGAAATATTGACTAATACTGATCCCAGGACTGACCCCGTGGCACCCCACTAGAAATGCCCTCCCCATTTGACAGCAAACCATGTCTAACTACTCTGAGTATGGTCTTTCAGCCAGTTGTGCACCCACTTAATAATAATTTCATCTACACATTTCCCTAGTTTGCTTATGAGAATATCATGCAGAACTGTGTCAAAAGCCTTACTAAAATCAAGATATATCATGACTACTGCTTCCACACTATCCACTAGGTTGGTAACCCTATCAAAGAAAGAAATGATTTTTTCTTTACAAATCCATGCTAACTATTCCTTATAATCCCGTTATCCTTCAAGTCCTTGCAAACTGACTGTTTAATAATTTCCTCCAGTATCTTTCAGGTATTGAAGTCAGGCTGATTGGTCTATAATTCTCTGGGTCCTTCTCCCTCCCCTTTTTAAAGACAGGTACTATGTTTGCCCTTCCGCCATCTTCAGGGACCTCTACTGTCCTCCAAGAGTTCAAAGATAATTACTAATGGCTCTAAGATTACTTCAGCTAGTTCTTTAAGCACTCTAGGATGAATTTCATTAGGCCCTGCTGACTTGAATACATCTAATTTATCTAATTATTCTTTAACCATGATAACAATGTCCCACTAAAATAAGTGATACTTTAGGTCAGGGGTCAGCAACCTTTCAGAAGTGGTGTGCCGAGTCCTCATTTATTCACTCTAATTTAAGGTTTCGTGTGCCAGTGATGCATTTTAATTTTTTAGAAGGTCTCTAAGTCTATAATATAGAACTAAACTATTGTTGTATGTAAAGTAAATAAGGTTTTTTAAATGTTTAAGAAGCTCCATTTAAAATTAAATTAAAATGCAGAACCCCCCAGACTGGTGGCCAGGACCCACGCAGTGTGAGTGCCACTGAATATCAGCTCGCGTGCTGCCTTTGGCACATGTGCCATAGGTTGCCTACCCCTGCTTTAGGTCATCTATTTTTCTTATCTGTATTTAAATATATATGCTTAGATCTGTTCCAGCAAAAATACTCCCACAAAATATTTGTAATTGACTTTGCTCTACTTAGTAAGGAATAGTTTGTGATTCAAGTAACATCTATAGTATAGTAGGTGGATGGAATTTTTAATGTCAGAACAAGATTTTATAATTCCATGTTTCTCAGATAATACAGCTAAATTAAAAGTTTTATTTTCTTAACAAAGAGGTGGTACAAGCAGTGGGACATCTTGGATTCTGATATAAACTACTGATTATAAAGAATGATAAAAAGCTACTCCTTCCTTCCATCACACTCTCTTGAAATAGTATTATGCATTAGTATTTCAAACTATTTTACAGGTTCAAAAAGCTTAGAATCAGATACTGTATATTCAGTAAGAGAAAAGTAATGAAGGCTTTAACACAGAGCTGCAACCCAGGTCACACAGGCAGGGCTAACCAGAGCCACAAAGGTCTGCCAATGTGGATCCAACTGCAAAACCAGAGCCTAAATCTGGTGATCCAAAGAGAGAAACCCCTAAACACTGTGTCACAAACGCTATCAAATTACAGTGCTTACCTGTCGCAGATAAGCAAGTAAATACCAAGGCATGAAATTTTACAAAACTGTAACAAAATGAAAACTAACCTATGTTTAGTTTCAAGAGTTAACTAAACAAAATTAGAAAATCTCTCACAGACAAGAGTCAGTAGATTTTCTTACTGAGTTACAAGTTGCACTCCCTTAATTACTACATTAATTAGTAATGTAGGGTAAGGGTAAATTAAAAGTTATTAATTACTGATGAAAGGGTAGAGAAAAATAGAGTTATGTGCAACCTATTAATACTACAAACACTACCAGAGTGAGTAGAAGGCACTAAAAAACAAAACAAAAAACCCTATGTAGACCTCTGTCAAATCCTTGATTAATATTTACCTGGCAAAAGTACTGGTTCCAGCTTTTTAATCTTGGGCTCTGGGGTTATTTTGTCTTCAACCTGAAACACAATAGCACCACCACAAAAAAGTAAAATACTTATAAAATTAAAGATATACATAGATTTTCTGATCTTCATGGGGCCACTTTTTTAGTTTAAAAGTCTTTCAGTCCTAAGGTTCAGGTCCCGATTCTGCAGAGATTTACACACATGTTTAATGCTACACACTCCATAGACTTTAATGGAACTACTCATCCTGTGTAAACTTAAGCACATGACTAAATTTAGTCTTTGGGGCCCCAGTGAGGGCCTGTCTAGACAGGCCCTAAATTGCTGGTCCTGCAATAAGATCTATGCATGTATCTGCACAGACTCCCAGTGATTTAAACCAGGTTCTACGCAAGTGTAAGCGTATATCTAGAACAGGGGTCGGCAACCTTTCAGAAGTGGTGTGCCAAGTCTTCATTTGTTCACTCTAATTTAAGGTTTTGCTTGCCACTCATACATTTTAACGTTTTTAGGTCTCTTATAAGTCTATAATATATAACTAAACTATTGTTGTATGTAAAGTCAATAAAATGTTTAAGAAGCTTCATTTAAAATTAAATTTAAATCAAAATTAAATTAAAATGCAGAGTCCCCCAGACCGGTGGTCAGGACCCAGGCAGTGTGAGTGCCACTGAAAATCAGCTCGTGTGCCGCCTTTGGCGCGCATGCCATAGATTGCCTACCCCTGATCTAGAAGATCAAGGCCTAAATTTGATGATTTTTAAAAGCATTTTATAAACCATTTTATGTTTAAATTCTAGACCTTAAAAAAAAAAAGACCCAACCCTTATCATTAGTTTAAACAGATGCAGAAAACCTCAGTTGACACAATGTAACTATTTACATTTGCCACAGAGACAAGGATGCCCTTCCCAGAAAACAAAAGACAAACAACGTTTTTCACCGTCATTTCTACTTTACTGAAAAAATGTGAAAAAATATCCAGTTTTCTATTTTTGGCCATACATGTTAATATGACACAGCATCCAACTTTTCAACTAGTAAGCCACACCCCATAAATCTAGATTTAAAACTCACTCCTTGTTTAGTGCACTGCAGAAACTCATACTGAAGTTTAGAACCTTTTCATAATAGTTTTACTGAAACACACCATTTTCTTGTTTTATTGTTAGCTTTTGATTTCTAGTTAATGACAATAAGTTTAATGAGTACTGCAGCAGCTTAAATATTTGCATATAAGGAACAAGCACTTATGTTTTCTCTTTAAAGTAACCCAACATTTGACTACTGCTAAAACAAGGTTCAGAAGTGGTGTGCCAAGTCTTCATTTATTCACTCTAATTTAAGGTTTCGTGTGCCAGTAATGCATTTTAATGTTTTTAGAAGATCTTTCTATAAGTCTATAATATATAACTAAGCTATTGTTGTATGTAAAGTAAATAAGGTTTTTAAAATGGTTAAGAAGCTTCATTTAAAGTTAAATTAAAATGCAGAGCCCCCAGACCGGTGGCTAGGACCGGGGCAGTGTGAGTGCCACTGAAAATCAGCTTGCGTCGCGGCACCCGTGCCATAGGTTGCCTACCCCTGTTCTAGCACGTAATCACTGTAAAACGGAAAGGAAAGTCATTCACATATAGCTAAAGTTAGTACAAACCATTCAAAGTTTTCTTAGGTTGACAAACTTTAATTAGATCATGATCGTGTTTTGGTTAAAAAGTTGTTGCTTGCCTGTAGTTACAATATAAATGATCTACATAGAGTTTGTGCCTGATTGGGAAGACAGACTTAGACAAAAAGGGGGCAACAGTGTGCAGACACCGGCCAATCCCAGGGATGCTGCTGCCTTCGCTCGGGGGACACTACCCAAGGAAAGTTTTCCCCGCACAGCCGAAGAAGGGTCGGGCTCACGCGCAGGTGCTATTGAAACACCGCCGAGAGCCATTAGCGGGCGGGTAAGTGTTGCTGAGGGGAAGGAGGGAAGCCCTGCACTAAGCCACCCCAAGGAGACCCACCCTCGGCCCCGGCCCTGCCCGCAGCTCTAGCGCGCTACGGGGGGTGGGGGGGGGACACACAAAAGGCTGTTACCTGCGGCAGAAGGTAGGACTTGAAGGTGGGTTTGGCTGGCTTGAGCGAAAACATTGCGGCTGCCCCCGGCAGGAGGCTGCTCCCCGGGCGAGGCAAACAGCGGGGTGAGCCCCCAGTCCTGCCCGAGCCAGGCGGGGTGCGAGCCCTCGAGCCCCCCCGGCCCAGGGCTGCAGGCTCCCGGCGCTCTGGCGTTACGAGGCGGCGGAAGGCGGCACCACTGCCCCCCCGTTCCCAAGGGAGGAGTCTGCCGGCTGGGCAGGTCCGGCCTGGGGCTGCCCCGGCCCCTCATGGAGCCCCCGTCAGCCCCGCTACTCCCTCCCCTGCGGGTGGGGGCGGGGGCGTGTGAGGGGAGCCTCCCTGCCCTAGCGCCTCCCTGCCCCCGGCAGCAGGAAGCAGCGGCGGCCTTGCTGGGCCCCGGAGGCTGGGGCCTGGGCGGCCATGTTGGAGGCGAGGCTGAGTTTGTACGGCAGCGCGGAGGGGCCAAGCGGCCGCCCCCAGAGGCGTTCCCCCCTCAGCCCCTTTCCCGAGCCCCTTCCCCTGCTCCATGTGTGTCCCCACCCCGCTCTGCGGGCAGCTTGGCCGCACGCCTCGCAGCCAGGAGGCCGTTCCAGGGGCATCTGCCAAGCAGCAGCCCCGAGCGGGACCTCGATGATCTCCCCGCTTTCCCCTGGGCTTGGCTCTGCACAGCCTCAGCCTTGCCAGCCCCAGGGAAGGGGAAGCAGCCTCGCCCCCTCGGCTGGCCCCTACTGCTCTGTGGCTGCTGCTGTCGCTTTCCATTTACAAGCCTGATTTTGCCCCACCTCCTCGGACAAGGTCCTTTCTGCTTCAGCAACCACATATTTTGGGGGGGTGTGCATGCACTCACACACGTTTTGAGGTTAACTAGACAAGCTGTTTTTGAGATCTGGCCTATGAGTCTCCAGAGCTGGGCTCTGACTTGAGACGACAGGCTTTTGGAGGGTTTCAGGCCTGCTTTCAAAATCTCAGGCTATTGGGTGTGGCTATGGACCTCATGGCAGCAGCACCACAGCTGTGATAGTGGCATCAAATAGATTAGAGGGATGGCTCCTGCCAAGATGGGCTACAGCAAAGGCAGCTTTTGGCACCTGGAATCCCACTGTTGTCATAAGTTACTTTGTTGGGGATAGCTTACTTTCAAGATTTCAAACAATAAAAATACATATAATACAGTGTGTGTGTGGTACGTGCGTTCGTTCGTTCCAGAGGAAAACCTCAGGCTTTTCTATTCTGTGTCATAGGCAGCTATGGGTGTACTTGCATCATTTTTGGAAAAACTGTAATGCTCTTCTCTCTCTCCCCACCCCCCCATCCCCTTATGCAATCTCACTTACCAGGATCAAAGAGAAATATGAAACAAGAATGTAATAGCTAGCTAGTCTATTCCTCAGTGGGAGAAGAATCAGACTCTATGGCCATATTCTAATTCTATTCCCATTAGGTGTGTTGAATTAAATCCATAGGACTACTCAGGGAGTAAGGAACTAGTCACTGTGAGTAGGGGTGGCAAAATCTGGCTCTATGAATGTTTTATTTACTCCTACTGTATTTTGACTCTGTTGTAAGGGTATTTCAAGGTCACTTCCTCGAGTTTCTTTTTCAGATGCTGGGATCAGTTCCAGCACAACCGTAAAACAGATGAAGAATTTAGGAAAATAATTAAAATTCCTACAGAGAATACTTTATGTAGCACTGTGAGCCTAACCAAGACCCTATTTCCTTGTCAGCCAAATAATTTCTTAGACAAATATTTCTCAACATTAGACATTTTAGTACTTTGTAGTAGTAGCTGTCTATATTACTTTTTTGTATTTATTAAAATTACAAAAATAAGGTACCTGATTTGGCTGTAAATATAGCACACAGTAATACTTAGCTGCACAGTGCAACATTTTCAGAGGGCTGAAAAACCATTAACTATTTAATCTACATCTTTTTGAGTGAGTTCTATCCATTTTAGATCGTGAAAATGAGAGAGAGAGAGAGAGCCACACAGCATGGAGGCAGCAGAGCCAGGAAAAGAACTCAAGAGTTTTTGGTTTGCAATCAGCTGCTCACTCTGTCAAATTCATGTCTCTTTGCACTGGGCTGTGAGAAAATATGATCAATACAATAATTTTAATATCTAATAGAATAATCCTGACTAGAGCATTCAGCATAGTTGCTGCATCATTTGGAAAGTGATACGCCAATGGAAGCTCAACACCAGTTCTGGCTGAAGAAGGTTGAATGATGGTCGGGGATGATTATTTGTTATATTGCCAGGTTTTACACACTATGAATTGAATGAAATAATTTCTGGATTAACTGCTTCCCCCACCACCTCCTCAACCAGCCATCTGAAAATTTTGTCAACTGGAGAAAGTATTGTGGTCTCTCACATCTTCTGTATTTTTTTTTTTAACACAAAGGTATACAAAATCCTAAGTGAAACAGAAAGAGATCATTAATGGTTTATAGCCGTGGCCATATAAAAGAGTAAACATAAACACTCACATAGACGCGACAAAGGGTCCTGTGGCACCTTATAGACTAACAGAGGTATTGGAGCATAAGCTTTCGTGGGTGAATACCCACTTCTTCAGATGCAAGCAGTGGAAATTCCACACAGTGTGGGCTCACTGTGTGGCCCGCGGGGAGGGGTGTGTGTGTGTGAATAGGTGGGCTCACTGTGCGGCCTGCGGGGGGCGGGGGGGTGAGCAGGCAAGGGTTGCAGCTGTCTGGAGGTGCCTGCCTTCCACGCTTTCCTCATTCACACCTCATTCATTCAACAGGGCAATTGAATACAAAGTGGGGGGGAAGATCTTATTCTACTTCTAGCAAAAAGACATTTTTCTTTTACCTTAATTATACTACCTTAGGGGCCCGCTATAACATATTACCAAGGTTCAATACAAAGTCATATAAAAGTTATACAAAAATGCATAATGCAGAGATTTATCTACAACTGCATTGATTGACTGTTGTGTGCAGTAATATAGTGACCCCTGGGGGGGGGTGAAGAGGGGGGTGATGGTGGGGCCGAGCGGGGAGGGGGCGGGTCATATTTTACTGCTGTGATCTGGTCACCCTATGCGTGTTGTTTCTTTCCCCCTCTACAGGCTTCCACACCCCAGCGCTGGGGAAGGAGGGGTTGTTTCCGTGGGGCCGGGGGGTTTCAGCCCTCAGCTGTTTTCTTTGGAGTAATATGGCCCTCACCACTTTACCAGTTGTGCAGGCCTGTCTTAAGCATTACCATGGTAGCTACCCTCATATTTTTCTGTTGGGGGTGGGGTATAGAGTTTGTTCATCAAGGCTTGCCCCAAAACCTGCAAGAGCCATCTGTATGGAAACCTTATAACTCTGGCCTACAGTGCAGCTCCAGGAATTTTTCTCCTGCCTGTGTCTGTCCATTTGGGGTGGTCGGAGCTATGTAGAAAATATAATGCTGCCCCAAGCTACCCATACTATCTTTTCTGCTCAGATTCCACAAGGCTAGATGGGAAAAATTGTGTAGCTATCTGTCCTGGCCCTTAATTCAACCAAACCACCCAGTTAGTCTGGCTCCAATCCTTTTCTCTGTGTAACCCCACACTTAATGTCCTGTGCAGGGCACAAAGGAGAGAGGGTGCCCAGGGACATGGCTGATGATCTTTGGTACAGGATCTGTGGGAGTTCCGTGTATGGAGAGTCATTTTTGCACACAGAGCTGGGAAGGACAATCCAGGCCTTTATTTTTAATGCTCCAATAGAGGGGATGAATATTCAAGTTGTCATAAATGAGTTTCCTATCCTACTTTAACAATGAGTTAACAATCATAACAAAATCATTACTGTTTACTATTGAAGCAAAAGGTTAAAAAGAAAACTGTGGCATAATTATACCTCAAACAGCTAAATATCTCTTGGTATAGTTTTCTGTACTTACATTTTCTTCATGGTATCCCTTTATTAATAAAGAAATCAATATACAGTTTCAAACTAACAAAATCAACACTTTTAGAAATTCCTGCTAGGGTCACAGTAGCTCTAGTCAATAGCCCCAATTCAAGAAATATACTTAGACAGGAAGAGCGCTTTAAAAAGTACTTTAAGCCTAGTGAAGTACATGCGTTTAGGCATGTACTTAATTTTAAAAAGATATGCATACACTTAAGTGCTATCCTGAATCAGGACCAATGAATGGGAGTGTTATCCCTCAGTGAGCCATGACAGCTTATACTTTCCAGAAGAGGTTTGATGATGAAAAATTAAGCAGACACTTATGCACATTTAAAAAAAACTTTACTCCTGTGAGAAATATCATTGAAGTCGGCCTGAAAAGTGTGATAGGATTCAGTTGTCATGGGTAATTTCCTAGTTAATTGTAATCCAAAGGGGCTTGAGATAACTAAATCCGCAGGCAGCATTCTATCTTTAGCTAAAATCATAGACCAAAAGAAAAAAATGGGCTGCCTGTGATTTTTCTGATGTAGATTTTATGCACTAGTTGAGCTGTATTTCTGATATATAGTACCTCATCCATAATGCTGTAGGGTATTATTTAAATAGTTTTACAAAGTACTGTATAATATAGAATTTGGGCACATGGAGATGAATATAGAACTTATGTATTAACATATGGAGCACAAAATTTATTTTGCTCAAACAGCTCTGTACTGCAATGTACTGCACATGCTGGTTCTGATCCAGCAAGCACATGCTTAAACATTGAAATTATGGGCCTGTTCACAGGCTTAAAGCTAAGCATGTGCTTTGTAGGCTCAGGATTAGAGCGCTGAGAAATTTACAGGCTCAAATCCATTAAGGACTTGTCTACACAGGGAAATTTACTGATATAATTCTGTTGGTATAACGCTTTTTCCAGTTTAGCTTATACTGTTTCCAAAGCAACAGCCTAAAGCAGAAAAAGTCATTCTTCCAGAATAAGTGTGTCTACATGGGGAGTTATACTGATACAGTCAGGGGCGGCTCTACCAATTTTGCTGCCCCAAGCAGTCGCCACTGAATTGCCGCCGCAGTGGGAACAGCGGTGGAGTTGCCACCGAATTGCCGTCGTGGGACATGGACTACCGCCCCATGCTGGATGCCGCCACAAGCACCAGCTTGAAAAGCTGGTGCCTGGAGCCGGCCCTGGATATAGTATAAATACACTCATATAATTTCCATAGTAACTTTCCACAGAGACAAACCATAAAAATGATTGTGGACTGAGTTGGAATGACAATTGGGTGTTACGCAGTAAAATGCAACTGGTTATCATTTGGCTGTAGTCCCGTAGTCACAAAGGGGAAACACAAAGTCCATATGGGAGAGTAGGAGGGGGGTGAGGTCCTGCCTTCTTTACTATACAGTTAACCTGTCACTCTTTATGTTTTCATGGAGGAATTTACCTTGTCTAGTGCTTAAAGCTAAGGACTAGGAGTCAGGGTTCCTGCTCCTGACTGGCCTTGGCCTGATCCAAAGTCCATTGAAGTCAATGGAATTGATCTTAATGGGATTAGAATCAGGCTCTTTGACCCCAGCCTCAGCATGGCTTCACTTTTTGTGTTTGCAGTTTTTTGTGGGCACAATTCACGTTACTGAGCCATCTTTGTACTTAGTGTACCCACAAACCCAAAAGGTCAAGTGACATGGAAAAGAGAGATTAGCTTTTTATTTTTAAATTGTCCCATAATCACTGTATGCCTATACTATAAGAATATATTGCCCTTTTTTGACCCAACTGGCTAGTCAAAGTTTTGGGCCCTGAGGATGTTTCAGTTGGAAGCAAAAATTGATGACAGCATCTGTTATTTCCTTTGATGCAATTTTGTTTATTTACAAGGAACAGACAATCTATCTGGCGATCTTATTTGCTTACAGTCCCAGGCCTCTTAGGTAGCACCAGACCCAGAACCTTCCTCAAGGCTTTGCCAGGGTCATACTGTGCTTGGCTCTCTTCCTTCCTCTGAGTCTCATTTTTGTCTGCTCTGCCCCCACCCCCTTTCCTCCAAAGACCCCCTATCCAAACAGTACAATACTCAGCAAAATCCTGCTGCCCTCTCAATGCAAAACTCCTGGGTGAGTTCACAACTCCTTTTGTCTTAGGTGGTGGGTTCCTGATAGTCATGTTAAGTGAAGGGCATATTCACACCTGATGCTAAAGAGGCTTGGCGATCCATGCACTCATCAGTACCTCTCAGCATAAAAATGTGTGCCTTCAGAACTTGGATGCTGAATGTATTAATAAAATGTTACAGAGAAGAAACCTAATTACAGCTCTGGAAAATATTTCTTTTTAATGGACAATAAGTATTTTTCTGTACATTGTAAAAAGCTACAAACTGCAGGTTGTGGTTTTGTATCTGTTTCTGGTTTGGAGTTTGATTGAATTTGTTCTCATACAGCTCCTGTTATGCATGAGCCTTTTGGGAAAATGTTCATCTTTTGCTTCTTTTTAGCAAGCACTGGCAGACACACCCTTTTGGTGAAGTCTATCTCCTTTTTTGCTTTGAACCTTTTGCCGAGATTCATATCTGGGAATGGTGCAAAATGTAAGATATGCAAAGAAAACTTCCAAGGTAGCATGACTTCAGTGAGTTTGGCCATGAGGACTACATTTTGTCTCACCCAGTACAAGCCATAATGAAGATCCTTGTTCTAGGTTTGGCTGCAGTAACCTACAGACTGCAAATAGCTTGAGTCCAACCACAGGATGAAGACGTCTACTTCAGTGCTGATTGGTTAAGTCTGCTCTAGCATCTGGCTGACACAACTTAATGGACAAATAAGGAGCAATGGGAAAAAATAATGAGACAGATTTTACTCATGTTTTGTGTTTCATCCTTTATGTGAAAATGCAAAGTATTTAAAGGTTTCGCAGTTTGTCACACTAGCTTTTGGAAGTAAAAAAAAAACCCCAAAACTTCTGATAGCCACCAAAGGCAGTATCAGAAAAGCCAGAAGCTGAACATTCACATTGTTTAGCTGGCAAACATTTGGATGCTATGGGAATGATCATGTGATCATCCAATATATGAACTTGGCATCTGCAGTGGAAAGTCATCCTTTAAAAACTGGAAAGGCTGTATCATCAGGAACCCCAAACTGAGACAGTAAGAGCAAGTCAGCCATCAGAAAAGGCTGAGGGAAAAGAGAGACAGCAGATAGAGATGAAACTGCCAAGTATCAGGGTGCAGACCTCTGACTTATCTGCATAACTCAGACAATGATAAATAGTGTGTATTCAGGACAAAATACTTCAACAACTTGTTGCCACCATCTTTTCTTCATCCTTCAAGATGTTCACAATTTTTTATTTTTAAAGCAAGAGATCTCCAACACAAACTCTTGGCTTGATTCCCAGTTCGATTAGGTTACCGGTTACACTGGAACTCACATAACACGAACACAAGTTGACAGAGTACTTAATTACAAATGTTTCTGTCTTCTACGGGTGATAGATAATGCTTTTGTAATCTAACATGACAGTTTTGCCCTTAGATATGCGAGTCCTGTTTGTGTCCTGTCACTGTGCATCTATATCATGGTGTGTCTGCAATGACTATTGTTTGTCTTGTTAATTTGAAGCTGTCTGTTAAAGGATGATACATTGTCATAGCCTTCTCTTTCTAACAGACACTGAAAGTATTTTTCCTGAATCAAATAAATATTCTCCCTATAATCTTACCTATGCTGAGCAGACTCATTGAAATCAGTTGGATTATTTGAGACGTTAAGGTATGACTCTACCTAAGTACATGTATCATGTTCGAGCCCTTGGAAGCTTGCACTTGAATTCGGTTTCTTTATAAATATTTTTTTCTCCATTGCATGTAAACTGTGCACAATGTTGTGTTATTGCATGAGTCCATTATGTGAGCTAGGCTACTAGCATCTTTAAAAAGTATAAAGGGAAAAAAGAAACGAAACTTTAGCATGAAGCCCCTTCTTCCAACAGCATTGCAGACTTTGCCAAAAAAACACAAAAAAATCCAAGCCTGAAATTGCATTTATCAACTTTGCCAGTGCCTCCATATCATTAAAAATTACAATTTATATCACACCAGATCTGCAACATTGTTTTGTTTCAGCATTAGCCCTCTTCAGACGAAATTACAAATGCAATCTCATTTCTTATGTATAATAGTTTCACGACGTGGACAAACATCCATTAAGGAATAGATTGAAACCAATTTTATATTGCAGTTCTACTCTGGAAAAAATGACCTGTTCAGCAGAGGATCATGAGGTTTAAAGGCTATTGAAAATTTTTGCACTGGAGAAGTTCTCCACTTGAAAATGCTGAATTGATGGAATCAAAATGTTCACTGTGTCAATTCCGTCAAAATTTTTGACAAAACCAGGCCAGTTTCCAGACAGCCCTCCTGTCCCTCCATTTGCTCCTGGATCCTCTGCTCCCCAGCAGGTTGGCTGGCAAGCTCCCCAGCCCCCCAACTTTCAAGCTGCCTGCTGGCCTTGTCAGCCCCCCTGCATTTTTCAAAAATAGTCCATTTTGATTGTTCTGAAACAGGAGGGTTTTTTTAGAATTCCTTTTGGTGGAAACATTGTTTTGAATTCCAATGAAAACCAAAATTTCCACAGTAAGTTAAAAAGAATTCCCATTTTCCAACCAGCTCTAGCTATTGAGTTTCACTGATTCATTATCAGATTTCATCCGTTTAGATCTTAAGTGCCAGTCAAGCTAGATTCCTGAGTGCCTGTGCACCATCTCAAGATACAGCCTGACTGAACCGGCATTGCCAACTCTCTTGATTTAATTATGAATCTCATGATATTTGGTGTTTTTCTTAAAGTTTCTGGAGTCACAAAACCTGAAATTCTCAGTCACATTTTTTAAAGAGTTTCTAGTCCTCATGGTTGTGGAGAAAAAAAGCTCGAAAACATGAACCAGAAGGCAAATAAAAAGAAGCCAACTTTTATTTATATATTCACCAGGATTGCAGGATCAAGGCCTTATAAAGGTATCACTCCATACAATCCCATCTAGGTCAAAAATTACTGGCAACCATTAACTGAAATTTTGCTTTAGAAAAGATTTACTTCATGTATTCTGTAAAAAAGAACAGGCTGTAGTGTTTTCAGTATCCTTACAGTGACAAATTTGTTACATTGTATTTATTATTTCATATCTTTTTGGTATTGTTCCTAGATAAGCTAATATAACTGGTTATTTGTACACAAAGAAAACCAATAAGTACAAAGTTTAAAAAGTTGTCATTTAAGAGAGTTCCATGTTAGTCTAATTCAATGGTTAATTTGAGATAAATTAATAATTTAAAATTAGAAAGTGACTGGGCAAATAAAGCATAGTTTAACACAATTTATAAAGATGTTACAACAAGATGCATGCAACATACTGTACTGCATACTGAAATGGATACTGCTCATTTAACAAAAATGCTGAAAATCTTTTTCTCTCTTTTGAATTTGCTGATGAATCAGTTTCCGGCAAGAGTGTACAGGCAAACAATAAAAGGCATCTGCAAATTAGAACAAATATTTTAACTACACATATAAAATGACCATGAAATTGCATCAAACTCATACAGCAGTGTAGAAGTGCAACGATATCAAATGCCATTCCATTTTACAACAGCAAATCTCAAATTCTGAGAAACTGAATAAAAAAGCCCTCATGAAAAAAAAATACTGTCTTCGGGTACCGATAACATTGACAAGCCTGTAAATAACAGCAGGGAGAAGTGCTGTAGTTAGTGAAGAATGAACTTCTATAACTGTCCATTTCATTTAAGTTTAGCAGCACTGTATAGTATAGGAACATGTTTTATATGGAGATATTTGATACTAACGACAAAAAACATGAGGCAGCCTACACCTTACTAGAATCTTGACACACACCCACCCATACCCATACACCACCCCTCCTTTCTTTTTCAAATATTATAGTAGAGTTTTAATTATAAACACTAGGCCCCATGCTACAGTGGATCTGATGATGGAAGAAAATACATATTAAACTCTACAATTTCAAAATAGTGCATGCAAAAATCCTGGTTACTAACAGCAGGACTTGAATGTAAACCTTTGAATAGCAGTCCGTAAGGAAAATAACTGAAAGTCAGTTAGCTTGTTTTCTTTCTTATCTGTTAAATGGTGCATTTGCCCTACAATAAGGGGGCTGCCTTGAATATTTTAGAAAAGCAGTCCTGGAAAGTAACAAATAAGAACTACATAATCAAAATATAACATCACCAACAAAATTGCCAGAAACAAGTACATTTTAGTACTGTACTTCGCAATACCTTTGAATGATGACTCACATTTGAAAGATGTGAGTTGGTAAAATAGTGACTATCAGTTGTGAAATTTAGGCCCCCTTCATGGAAGATAAAAGGGAGGAACGGAGTTTATTTTGTGGAGTTTGTTTTGTTTTCCCTATGTACATTGTTTTGTAAATTCAAAGAAAAATACTCAATTTCTGCTCTCATTTGGGGAGAGTTACATTTTGATAGATTTCGAGGGAAAACAACCTGATCTTCCTATACAAGAAATGTTCAAAAAAGACAAGTGGGATTCACACTAATAAAACCGAAGTGGCTGTTCAGGTTGTATTTTCACAAGAGGAGGAAAATATGACCAACAAAAAATTTATCATGGTTTTGAAGCACCTAAAAACAAGCTTCAGGTGTTTTAGTGCCTGGCACTTGTGCCCCCCCAGTTGTCATCAAAATGAAATTCCTGAAGGAAGAAAGGTTTGTCGCATTAGATTTATCTGGAATAAAGGTGTGCATGTACTTTATCAGTACTTGTTACTCATTTTACAGTTGTACTTATTTATTTAAATAAAGCAGATTCCATTTACTATGAGGCTCCACTTTAACCTTTGGTGATGCAAGCCACTGATGCAGGTCTTGGACTCTCATTTCCCCCTTCAATCCCCACTAAGTGTTTTACAACAATGATCACTGCCAGTTAAAATATATATGTAGTTCCCAAAACAGAGCCTCCAGAAAGCAGTATTTCCAGTCTGATGCCCAGCTTAAGGCAATTACTTTTGACAGACTAATTGTTTGTGTGTGTGTGTGCGCACGCACTCGCGCTCAGAGGGTTGGCATGCTAAGGAGGATACTCCTTCTCAACAGAAAATAAGATGCCATCACCCATGTTCAAAGATAGGTGAAATATTTTGGTACCAGACCAAACTGATGGCTTCCAAGTCCTGCTGTGCTTGGAGAAACCTGCATTTTTTTTTAACTCAGTTTGTGTCTATTCTATTGACTGAAAGTTAGTTCTGATGTGCATTCCTTGGTAATTTAACTAAGAGGTATCTGTGAAATCAAGGAGATTGCAAAACTTTCCTTTGCATTCAGTACTTTTTCTTCTTTAAAGACTACATCCATAAGAAAATCAGGTGCACATGTGAGGATAAAGCTAGTCCAAAAAGTTTGAATTTAGCAGCTTTCCAATGAAAAGGGAAAGAATTTTCTCAATTTTGTATGAAAATATTTTCCAGTTTTCAATCAGCTCTAATAAAGATTCAGTCAATAAATGAATGTGGAAGGCCAACGGACCCCAGAAAGATCTGGTCCACATAGCATTTTCTTATCATGCCTAGTCTTACATCCACCCCTAAAGGGCATGTCTTCCTTTCACCCAAATCACAAAGCGTTTGCTTGAGAACAGGGCATTAACATTTCTACAGAATTAAAAATACAGAAAAGCAGTAAATGCAAGAATTTTTAGGAATTACATTTTCAAACATTTCTGTTCAGTGTGGTATATTTATTAAACTAATCCAAAGAAATTCTTGGCCATCACTGCCATGTGGACTGTGAACCATTTCAGCACTCAGTTTCCGTGGAAGTGTTTTCTTGCTTAGCTTTTTTCTCTTCTGTTGCACTGCCACAGGCCACCACTAGATTAGTTACACTGCTGGCGTGTCCTGGTCTATTTAATTTGTCCTTAATGGACTTGGCTTTCCGAGAATGGCTGTGTAAACTCTTTGATCGTACAGATGGGAATCTACCAGTCCTGTCTGGCTTCACTGACAGTAAGTTTTCTGTCTCAGTCCTGTCGGTGACAGGTATAGAAGTATGAGAGGCACTGACACCTGCTTCACCAACATCGCTGTCATCTGTATCTGTCAGTAACTGTTTCTGCTCTGCTTGTGTTTCTGCTTCAGACCCACCAGGATATTCTGGACTAGGTTCATTAGAAAGTTTCTGTTCAACCTGGTATTTCCACTCACTAGTCCACTGTTCAACTGTGGAAGGGCACACTTGATCCATTATGGTGTTATAGTCTGTGGTCCAGTTGTTGACCCCTCCAACCAGCTTCCCTCCATGTGCAAATATAAAGCTCCTTGACTTTAGCATGGTTGTTTGACAAGCATTGAAAGCTTCAGCAGGGTAATAGCGCATTGCCTTAGACTTGTCCAAGGGATAAGAGATAGTAGCTTCTAACTTGGTCCTTTCTACTGTTAAATGAGTGTTCTGAAAATCTGGTCTTGTGACTGACCGTCCATTCATAACAATATCTGTTTGGTTTATGCTTTGGGAAATTGTTTCATCACTCTTGGAAATCCCTTGCTTGTCATCAGATGAAACACAAACATCTGAATCAGATCGGGGTCTAGTGACATTCTGTGCAATTTCTAATGTAGATTTATTGTAATCTGTAGTGGCAACTGTATTAGCACTGGAGATATAGCGGAGACTACCCTGACGTTCTGGAACCAGCTGCATCTTTGAGTCTGCACAATCTTTCTCTTCTTTCGTACCAAAATAATAGGCTTTTTTGCGCAATCCCATGGCTGGTGACATCGGGATGGTGCTATCATCAAATGTTAACTCATCGCCACTGACATGATACCTGTACATGCTGTAGCCATCAGAGCTGTTGACACTGCTTTGCCTCAGGAGGTAAGAGGCATCACATTCAGAAGAAGCTCGTGAGCGTGTATGCGTCAGCTCGGATTTGTCAATACCCACCAGCTTTTCAAGGGCATTCACCATCCGACCAGATAGCTCTTCCAGTTGAGAAAGTCGAAGGTCGACTGTCTGAAGGGAAGCTTTCATAAAATGTTCTCTTTCATTCACTTCTTCTAACCTCATAGACATGTTTTCCACTCTGTGGAGTATAAGAATAAGATTAATTAAATATACCATAGAATGTTTTCAAGTAACACACAATATGCCACTAATTTCTGCTGAGTAATGTTAGAGTTGAATTTTGCACCATACATGTTCCTTATTAATAGCTATGTCAAAGGTCATAAGTGCATAATGTGCATTTTCACATATGGGGTGAAATTTGCTTCTGAACAGAGAGCCAAAACAAGATTTCTGCAGCCCCTATGTCTCATTTAAGCATTCAAAACAGAACTTAAGTTGTGCATAAGTCTTGTGCTGGCCCTCTGAATAGCGGAGAATTTTACAATGTATGCACTATCCATTTATTTTAAGAAACAGTTCACTCTTCTAACACACAAACTTCTCCCCATTTTGTACAAAAGTTTGTGTAACGCACTCTACTATATTGTGATTTTCCAACAGTGGAAGTATTGAATATATATGTTAACTGTTGAAAACCTCGCTTATAGCTACACTACAGTGTCACAATATTTGGTATCTTACTGTCTAGTCACTTCTGTTTTCTACCCCTGTACACCTTTTTGTTTAAGAAGAGATGTGCCATACTTGATTTTTAGTATGAATCGTTATCTTGTTAAACCTATTCTGCCATTTAATTATTGTGGAACGACTTTTAGAACTTTTTGAAGAGAAAGCTGAAAACTTCTCAGTTTACAGGTGGAGGTTGATACCTTTTATTTTAAAAAGGGAAATTATATGAAATTACACAGCATTTAATATTGCAAGTGTGGAACATTAACACCGTTCTTTTAAAATTACATTGTACCAAATTATTTGTTCCCCAAAATTTGAAAAAAAAATCACTGATGCAAGCTGCTGAAGCTCTTGATAAAACTAATCATAATCATTTACTTTCTGATATCTTAATTTGCACCAAAGCCAGTAGGGTTTTCTGGGGTGCAAAGAATGCAGAATCCTGCCATAAATGAATGCCAAAATCCCGAAGAGAGTTTTGGATTGTCTCTTACTTTGAGCAAGGAGTTTTAACATCAGATTCCCTTGCTGTGAACCCCTGTTTCATTTCTTATTGCCTTACCTCAGGTCCATCCCACTCCAATAATTTACTGTTCATGAGTATTTGGATGGCATGGGATATTCATGAAAATATCTGAGAACTCTAGAAGCTTCACAAATTCTAATACCAATTGATATTTGTCCAAAAATTCATAATGGAAACATATTATATATTATTGCCATTCATTAGTCTTCTGTTTAAAAAACTCTCAGTCATCCAGTCATGAAGCAGAAACAGTTCCCACTGTGACCTAGTTGACCAATCACATACCACAATTAACAGTGAAAATGAATAATATACAAAACTATCCATAGGTTGAAGTCTATTTGCATATGTTATTCACTGAATACTTATGAATAAATTTGCAGAAATTAGATCTAGTTCCCCAATCTGAACTAAGAACTTTCTAAAATAATTTCATCAACTCCATTTGTACACTAAAGCAGTTCATTGATCTGATTCATGTAAACGTTATTGACAGATTTTGCACTTTGTGTTGAGCTATGCTCATTACGCTATATAAAATGGAAATTTAAGCTCTCTCTACCCTTAGTTATTAAGTATCCATGTGAGTACAAGTCATATCAGCCTTGAGGTAAGCATGTTTTTATATTTCTTTCCACACATGCCAACCTCTTCATGTATAATAGTCATTCTTCTCTGTAAGAAACTCTATTAATTATATGGGAAGTATTTTCTAATGACAGATTCAAATGTTGACTTGATATAAGATCAAGATAATGGTGAGAAACACATTTGGTTGCTGCATGAAAGAATGTCCTCTGGAGTTTATGGAATTGTACACTACTTTAGCCTTTCATTTCTACCTTCCAATTATGTACAAGGTTTGCAAACAGTAGAATCATTTTAAAAAATCTATTAAAAAAATCTTTCCATTTTCTTGTATCATTTATATCATAATGGAAGTAACAGTCCAGGAAGACTGGATATAAAACCTACGCACTGGGATGTGATTAGAGATCACATACTAGCAAATCAACTGTGGAAGTAAATTAACATTCTTTTGCTCCCACATACAAAAGCTGGTGGAGCATCTGGAGCAAGAAGCCATGAGAAATATGCAGATCTACTTTGTGACCATGTACCATAATGAATTAGAGAAGCATGTTTTTTCTACTCTATTCGCTGTCACAATAGCCCTGATTTTGACAAATTGCCATGGCATAAACAATGCCATAGAAATCACACACACATGCACATTTCATTTACTTTCTGACTTCCAGACTGCACATAAACACTACTTGATGTTCAGGACACCTCCCAATCAGAAAGATGTTAAATATTCAGAGAAAGCCGTTTAAGTGGTAATGGTGTTATGGGAGAATTAAACTTGATATAACTGCAGCCATTGTGTGCGTCCAGCCACTATTAGCTGAAAAACCAAATACCACACAGTTAAGAATAATTGTTAGGAGTTGAGGGCTTGTCTACATTACCCACTGGATTGACAGGCAGCGATCGATCCAGCGGGGGTCAATTTCTCGCATCTAGTCTAGACGCGATAAATCGACTGCCAAGCGCTCTCCCGTCTACTCCGGTACTCCACCGGAGCGAGAGGTGCAGGCGGACTTGACGGGGGAGTGTCAGCTGTCGACTTACCACAGTGAAGACACCACGGTAATTAGATCCAAGTACGTCGACTTCAGCTACATTATTCACGTAGCTAAAGTTGAGTAACTTAGATCAATTCCTCCCCGCCCCCGCCCAGTGTAGACCAGGCCTGAAAGGCAAGGCCAAATAGATGCATGATCACAGTTTTGCTAATCAGAATAAGAGGATTGGACAGAGAGTTAATGAACCATAAGAATGGAAGAGAGTGTTTGGACAGCCAACCTTGGTTTTGAGTGCCCCTGACATAGAAGTTTTATTGTTGTTATGACTAGAAATGCTTTGCTGATAAGGGATAATGAGCAATTTGCTGAAGCTAGGAGAATTGGTTACCCACTAGGAGTCACTAAGAATTATGTGCTTTATTTAAGTTAGCTATAAAAGATTAAGTAAAAGAATACACTTTGGAGCAGTTCAAGGAGCTTTTCTTCGAGCAGAGAGTGACATCTTTTCCTCAGCAGCTGGACGGAAGAAGGACCCTCGGAAGCATGGCTGTTGATCACTGAAAACCATCTCAGACTTTGGGTAACTATATTTGGGGTGCTCTAAAACTATTGCCATGGCATGTGCGCGTGTGCTTGAAAAGGAGCTTTGGGTGAAAGCATCTTGTTTGTACCAATCATTCATCAGACGGAGGAGCTGTGTCCCCATTGATTTATTTCTGACACTGCCTGCAGAAAACAGGTTAAGTTAACACAGTTTTGGGTTCTGAAAACCCTGGGTAACAGTGGCACCGATTTGTGAGGATTTCTTAAAAGAAACATATGGATAGAGTGGTCACCATTAAGGTGTTGACATCTGCTGTTCTGAGTTAATTAGCCTTACTGTGGCATTGCAGGTATTCCCTTTACTATCACAGTCACACTGACTATTTGCACATGGTAAATGTTATGACTTGGCTAAATGATAACTGAGAGGATTATTATATTTGGCTATTATTATTCTAAAGGTGTAAAAAACAGCAGGAATAGAATAATTTAGGATGGTCCTTAGGGTGGGGCTATCACTAGGGATTAGTGAGTATGCAACAGGGTAAAGGAATATACAGACTGAATATCAGGTATCATTTTCTTAATAGCGAGATTTCTCATTTTGTGGAATAGTCGTCCAAGGGAATGATAGAAGGCCCATCATTTGAGTTATTTTATAACTGCCACTGGAATAGGTAGAACATGTGAAAACATTCTGTAGGGAAAAACCCTGCCAGAGCAGGGTTGTTGATTAGATGACCTAGTAATAGGGATATATACTACTACTGGTTAGGTCTTCATATTTACAAATATTACCTAAGCCTCACAACACCCCAGTGAGGTACACATAGGTCTGATTGCTATTTACAGATGGGGATAGAGAGGTTAAATGATTTGCCCAAGACCTCAAAGGGAATCCTTATCAGATCTGAGATTAGAATTCAAGAGTTCTGGACGCCAGACCCGACATGCAGACCACTAGAAGATACTTCTCCCTTCCTATCTTACTGCTCTTGCCATTTGATTCCACACTAATAAAATATGGCAATCTGTTGGAAATCGAGCAAGTAGTCATTTGTTAAACTAGGTAGAGAAAACGTCTCTGAACTTCACACAGCTGGGGGGTAGAAGGTGGGGAGAGGAAGTGTAGAAGTAAAATGTGGGCAAGGCTCTTGCAGTATACCCAGACCACAAAGAAGCAAACAGTGCTAGAGATCTCATGAGAAAAACTGTTCTTGTGAGAGGTTCAGTTTTGGAGACAGATTGTTAGGTATGGTTAAGATAAGCATAGAAACTTTTGGTGCATTTTTTTGAGGCTACAAACATCACATAGCTTGACCAATACTAGGTGTTAATAAACAGAAAACAAAGTTTTCTAATCACTAGTAAAGTTAGGGTGGTTTTTGTTTTCACAAAAAGAAAATAAGAAAAATACTTGTGGCACCTTAAAGACTAACAAATTTATTTCAGCATAAGCTTTCGTGGGTTAAGAACCCACTTCATCAGAACCACTAGCCGTCACCTTCAGCCCCCAACTAAAACCTCTCCAGCGCATCATCAGAGATCAAAGATCTACAACCTATCCTGAAAGATGATCCCTCACTCTCACAGATCTTGGGAGACAGACCAGTCCTTGCTTACAGACAGCCCCCCAACCTGAAGCAAATACTCACCAGCAACCACACACCATACAACAAAAACACTAACCCAGGAACCTATCCTTGCAACAAAGCCCGATGCCATCTCTATCCACATATCTATCAAAGTGACACCATCATAGGACCTAATCACATCAGCCACACCATCAGGGGCTCGTTCACCTGCACATCTACCAACGTGATATATGCCATCATGTGCCAGCAACGCCCCTCTGCCATGTACATTGGCCAAACTGGACAGTCTCTATGCAAAAGAATAAATGGACACAAATCTGACATCAGGAATCATCACATTCAAAAGCCAGTAGGTGAACACTTCAACCTCTCTAATCACTCAATGGCAGATTCAAAAGTGGCAATTTTGCAACAGCAAAACTTCAAAACAGACTCCAACGAGAAACTGCAGAACTGGAATTAATATGCAAACTAGATACCATTACTTTAGGCTTGAATATTGACTGTGAATGGCTCGGTCATTACATTAATTGAATTTATTTCCCCTCCTTAAATACCCTTAACACCTTTGTGTCAATTGTCTGTAATGGGCCATGTTGGTTATCACTTCAAAAGTTTCTTTCCTACTGATAACAGTTCCTTTCAATTAATTAGCCTCTTACCGTTGATATAGACACTCCCACCTTTTCATGTTTCTCTGAATGTATAAATATCTGCTTACTGTATGTTCCATTCCATGCGTCTGATGAAGTGGGTTCTTAACCCACGAAAGCTTATGCTGAAATAAATTTGTTAGTCTCTAAGGTGCCACAAGTATTTTTCTTATTTTCTTTTTGCTGACACAGACTAACACGGCTACTACACTGAAACCTTTGTTTTCACAATTACCTTTCAGATGTGACTCTGATACGTTCATCATTAGATGATTGTTGTTCATCCTCCTTTTCCTGAAAATATTCCTCAACACATTGCTCTTCAAATTCATACAGTTTCTTCAGCTCTTCATCATTCAGAAACAATTCTGCATAAAATTATAAAATGTATTAGTTGAAGTGCCCAAGATTCATATATTTTTAAATCCAATATAACAGATGGGTTTTTCTTTTGTAGGGCTTTTTGGATATTGGGGAGGCGAGGGTGTGGGTGGGGAGGCGAGGGTGTGGGTGGGCGGGGGGGGAGGGGAGGCAGGGGAAGGAATTGAAGGTTTTGTTCCTGCAATCCTTGCTTGGGCACTTAATAAACAGGCCATTTTATAAACAGGCAACCACTTAGCCAAAGTCCTGAGCGCAATGTTACCTTACTCAGTCAATCTGATTGCTCGGTTTAGATGAGTCTTCTTTTTTACCCTCTCTCTACAAAGGGATGTAACCACATTCAGTAGATTAAATCCAATGGGTCAGTTTGTTCCACTGACAGACTTTGGGTAAGGACTTTTCAAAAAATTGTAATTATTTAAAAAAAAGGAAAAATAAATGAGAGAAAAAACCGCTTGGGAATGCTTCATATTATTTTCAGAGGTGTCATACAACTCTTTTGTATTGGGGCATATGTAACAAAAATATAATTACCTACAAAATATGTTTCCCATGAAAAATAGAAACCAGGATAGGTAAAAATACTACATGAATGCTAACATCTGTTTGATTAAATCAGTCTTTTCTTCTTAATTATCACTATCATGTTAAAAGTAACAATTTCAGGGCACTTCCATCTTCAAAGCATTTAACAGATAATAATTAATCCTCACAGTGCTCTGTGAGATAGGTAGGTATAATTACACGTGGGGAAATGGAGGCACAATATTGTCATACATAAACTGTTAAAAGCAAGAGAGAAGTCACTGTGACAGATCAGATTAGAAACCATAATCCCTGTATCCCCTCCGTTACTTACTCTTTCCCTCCCACCGGGTGGCCTTCCTTATAGTTTGGTTAATCTGGACTAAACAGATGCCAAGACTATAGGGTCAGCCACTTTAAAAAAAATGCTAAGGAAGATCGGCAGCAGCAGTGCAGCACCATATTCTGTGGGCTCAGGACCCTGGAGACCTCTATGAATGTATTAGTTTGATGCAAGTGTTGTCACATACTGACTTTTACTAATACCGCCAATGGCCAAGGTGAAGAAAATGAATGGCAATTAGCACTGGATAAATGGCTGCTTTGTGTTTGAAATGGTATAAAGAGCTCTATTTAAACCACAGAATCCTTCACATACTCAGTCCCCGGTCACGCTCATCCTGGTCCCCTTCTTGTTTCTTCCTACAGCGACAGCAGAGGCGGATGATGATTATGTAGAGGTGACTGAAGATGATCATAGGTGGAGGTAGGACAGGTCTGTCGTGGAATGTCATGATCAGCTGATATCGCTGGAATTTCCAAACTTGGTTGGATATGGACTTCACTTCAAAGAAGGTATTGCTGCAAGAGAGGTTATTGTTAGGTATATTGTTTTCCATTAGGTTCCAATGATCCTTTGCCATAAACAAGCATACAATTAAAAATACAAAGGATATTAAATAGTTTGACTTCAGATACAAAAATTTGACATGAACTGCTGAGTTGTGCAGCCCATCATTTCAGCAGTTATTATAAAGCCTGGAGGCTCTAGTTCGAAGAGACTGTTAAGACTGCTGATTAAGTTGAACTGATAATTCAGTTCTATCCTTTTGACTGTGGCAGAACAGCGGCACACTCCTCCCCAGACGGCTGTCCTTTTAGAAAAGTGGTTCTCAAAAACTTATTTGATCCCCTTCTTTGTGTCTGTAGTCGTTTATGTACCCCACCTTCCCACACAAATGCATATACCACCACCCAGCTCTGAAGGCAGAGCAGAAAGCAGCGGCTGCTGGGTGGATGCTCAGCTCTGAATGCAATGCCAATCCAGCAGCAGCTCAGAAGTAAGGGTGGCAATGTGAAAGTTGATATTTGTCAATATCACATTTTACAGCAGACTTAGGCCAGGTCTACACTAGGGGCGGGGGTCGATGTAAGGTACGCAACTTCAGCTACGTGAATAACGTAGCTGAAGTCGACGTACCTCGCTTGACTTACCGTGCCGTGAGGACGCCGCAATGTCGACTGCTGCCGCTCCCGCATCGACTCTGCTTCCGCCTTTCGCCGAGGTGGATTACCGGAGTCGAAAGGAGAGCGATCAGGGATCGATTTATCGCGTTTACACTAGACGTGAAAAATCGATCCCCGAAAGATCAATCACTACCTGCCAAATCAGCAGGTAGTGTAGACCAACCCTTAGTGTCCCATTGCCACTCTTACTTCTGTGCTGCTGCTGCCACCCCGGGGTGGACAGCCAGAGACCCACCACCTCCTGGTGTGGGATTGGGGTGGGGAGGAAGGGAAGGAGAGCCTGAACCTGGGCTGCCTGAGGGAGGGGAATGGGGAGAAGAGCTGTCCCCTTTATCCCCATCTCCCGCGTGTGCATGGTCCTTCCATACAAGACTCAGCTACCCCGGGGCTGACAGTCAGAGCTCTTAAAGCACAGAGCTCGCACCTTCCAGGACACATTCCTACACTTCCATTGGAAGGTCCACCTTATAATTTGAGAATCGCTATTTTAGAATATTTGCCCCAGTATATAAAAACCTCTCAGCAGTGATGGAGAAAAATATGCTCTGCAAAAATATATACATCACAGAACTCCTAATTTGGAGCATGGTTATAAACAAAGTGTTGCTAATAACACATCCCAGTGTTTGATGTTACACAGAGTAGTAAACGCATGAAAGGTATTTTGTATAATAAAACTCAGAAGCTTCACATGGCATATCCTGATCAGCTTGACCTAAATAGCAGACTTTTTTCTAAAGCAATCCAAAAATGTCCTCAGTTCAAACTTCAGTTCATACAAACGTCTCCACTTCAGAACACAACACAGATATTTGCAAAGAGCTGTTCTTAGAAGCCAAAGATTTTCATTTTTGCCATCAAAGCCAGGTGTGTTGTTAAAAGAATTTATTTAGGAGTTCAGTGGATTTGGAGGAGTAGAAAAGGGACAGTGCTACACCCAGAGACTAACAATAGACTCTCTTATATCAACTGAAAGCAAGTCATGCAGATCTGAATGTGATGTGAAACTTTTCAAGCTATTTTAGTGACCTCAAATACTCTATTTTTACTAAACCCTCAAAGGTTATATAAGCACCTTCTTTTAAAAAAATATTCTAACCATTTCTTTTCTGACTTGCTGTGTTTTAAAATTCTTACATACTGTTTCATGAAAGTAATTAAAACATGACTACAATAAAACATGAATGTCTTAGTTTCTTATGGCTAAGAATAGGTGCATTTATATTACCATTGATACTGGGCAATTTGGCTTTATTCTGTCTTCTCCATTGCAAGAGTTCTCTAGCTGAATATTATCATTTGCCATTATGCTGCTGACAGGAGTTAACAGCATGACCTACTTCCTAAACTGCTGATTCTTTGGTCTTTTCAGTCAATAATAACTGCCATTGTATGCAAGGTTTTTTTTTCCAGCTATGTGACTGGCATTTTAGTTTTTTAAAATGCATGACCTTTTAAGCTACCAACCTCCTAACTACTGTGACAGACCCAGACAAGTGGGGTACAGAAGTCTGATAGAAGGCAAATATACTGCCCATTGGATGAATAGTTTTCTGTTCCCTGAGTAACCAGAGCAGGGGCTGCACTAGAACAAGCAGGAACTTTCTTGAACCAATTTAAGGCAGGCTAATCAGGGCACCTGGGTTTAAAAAGGAGCTCCCTTCAGTTTGTGGTGTTGCGTGCGAGGAGCTGGGAGCAAGAGGCACACAAGGAGTTGAGAGTGAGAAGAGTTGAAGGACTGAGGAGTACAAGCATCAGCAGACCGTCAGGAGGAAGGTCCTGCAGTAAGCATAAAGAAGGTGTTGGGAGGAGGCCGTGGGGAAGTAGCCCAGGGAGTTGTAGCTGTCACGCAGCTGTTACAGGAAACCCTATAGACAACTGCAATCCACAGGGCCCTGGGCTGGAACCTGGAGTAGAGGGCGGGCCCGGGTTCCCCCCAAACCTCCCAACTCCTGATCAGACACAGGAGGAATTTGACTGTGGGTTCTACCAGAGGGGAAGATCTCTGAGGCGATCAAAATCCGCCAATAAGCTCAGGACTCACCAACGTAGAGGAGGAACTTTGTCACACTACATACACTTTGTGAAGTATACATTCCTGGGCATGACATGTAAACTAGGTATCATGCCCAGCAAAATGCTATCTACCTATGCCTGCAAGCACTGCAAAGCTGTATATACATGGGAAACACCACTTCATTTGTATCTCCACTAGGTGGTGCTTTTGAGTATGACTTATTAGTATCAGTCATTTCTAGTGTTCCCTCCCATCCCAACCCCATGTCATGATGGGAAAAACATCCAGGGTACCTGTGACTGGGCCAGCCATCTCCCATGCGCCCCCCGCCCATAGCCTACGGTCATACTACAAGCAGTCTGCCTCAGTTTCCCTTCTTGGACTGTTCAAGAAACTAATAAAATACTTTTGCACATTCTCATCCCTTCTTCGGTTGTGTCCTATTAAATTAACAAACATTCAAAATAAAAGTTTTCAAGTCCATCCAAAGTTTACACAAAACAAAGGCTTCTCTTTCTCCTCCCTGCTTTGACAGCCCACTCTCAGACGCTACCTGGCTGGAGTCTCAGACCTTACTCCCAGGACTCACTGCTAGAGCCTGCTCACTCCCAGCAGCCTCTAATCCCCAGGCATTCCCCTCCTTCCTTACAGCCTCTTTGCTGCTTATCTCTCCAGGTGTGGCTCACTCTGTAATCAAGGTTGGCTAGCCCCACTCTTCAAGGGTGAGCCACTCTGTTACAGTACCCAACATAAAGAGGAAGTGGTAGAAGTGGATAAAAATTCCTTGGTTTTGCTTTGTGACTATCAATGACAGGAATATAAATGATCAGTTTGATCATTGTGATTATCAGTTTTGCACTCCGGACACCTCTCAGGCAAGCCGTAAAACTACACAAGGCTTAGGCAGTTTGTAAGCAGCTTTTATCTGGTTTCAGCTTGGTGGGAGGAGAGAGCCCTTTTCTGGGATACATTCTACTCATACCAGGTCTCACCTTTTTCTTCTAGTGATCCCTGAATTCCATCCTGAGGACTACTAGTATACTTTGCAAAGTCAGTATAGTAATTGATGTACCTGGGATGGAGCTGTCTTACATCTGACTAACCTCTGTTTTACACCTGAGTGACAATAACCACTGCAACCTCAGTGCAATTCACTTGTTTAAACATAGTTAGTAGAGGCTGAAGTGGCTGGTAGTAACTAGTGTCACTCAGTACACTATTAGGCATCATGGCACTGTGATTCCCAGCAGTCACGTCAGTTGCTTCAAAACACTATTAGCTCACCAGAGAGTGAAGGTACTTTAGGTCTACGTAGAAGTTGGCAGATTGAGGTAAGACCATAAGTCCCCAAATCCCAAGACAAGATTTTATTTTCATATTTTCTTCTTTCTCTGTGGCTCAGTTAATGTTCTTCACTCTAGTCTGGTAGATAGAGGAGTAGCTAGACTCAGACTGAACTCTTGGGGCTTCGGCCATCCCAATATTTGGCAGAGTGGGTAGCCAAATGTATTCCAATATTTGGAGCTTCCCGGTGGTGAGCTGGAGCTGGTTCGCACGAACCGGTTGTTAAATTTAGAAACAATTTTAGAACCGGTTGCTAGGGCTCCTTGAGTTCCCAGCTAGAGATGCTCCCCTGACCCCTCCCCTGCCTTCCTCCCCCGCCCCCCTACAGAGCCTCAGTGTGCGGCGCCGCCAGCGCCAGCGCTCTGGACCGCTCCTGGGCAGCTCGGCAGCTCCTGCTGCTTTGAGCAGCATGGTAAGGGGGCTGGGCCGGGCCAGGGCTGGAAGGAGGGGTTGGATAAGGCAGGGAGCAGTTGGAGGGGGCGGAGGTTCTGATGGGGCAGTCAGGGGATGGGGAACGGGGTTGGGTAGGCGTGTGGGAGTTCCGGGGGGGTGTCGGGGTGGTGGTGTATGGGGTTGGGGAAGTCAGGGGACAGGGAGCAGGGCGAGTTGGGTAGGGGGTGGCGTACTGGGGGGCAGTTGCATAGGCACTGACTCCATGGGTGCTCCAGCCCTGGAGCACCCACGGGGAAAAATTAGTGGGTGCAGAGCACCCACCGGCAGCTCCCCGCCAGTCCCCCTGCCCAGCTCACCTCTGCTCCACCTCCCCTGAGCACGGCGCCGCCTCTCTGCTTCTCTCCCCTCCCTCCCAGGCCTGCCATGGGAGTCAGCTGTTTGGTGGCAAGCCTGGGAGGGAGGGAGGGAGAAGTGGAGCGCTCAGGGGAGGTGGAGCAGAGGTGAGCAGGGGTGGGGAGCGGTTCCTCTGTCCCCCACCCTTACATCCCACAGCCCTCCCTGCACCCCCCCACCCCAGCTCACCTCTGCTCTGCCTCCTCCTCCTTCCCTGAGCGCTGCCTCTCCGCTTCTCCCCCCGCCCTCCCAGGCTCACTCCCAGGCAACGTGCAAGCCTGGGAGTGAGGGGGGTGGAGGGGAAATGTGGTCGGCGCGCCCAGGGGAGGGGAAGGGATTTGGGGAAGGGGTTGGAATGGGGGCGGGGCTGGGAGCGGAGTTGGGGCGGGGGTGGGGGGGGCGCAGGCATCCACCGGCACCGGCCAAAGTCGGCGCCTGTGAGTTAGGGTGGTGGGGGATCTCGGAAGGGGGTGGCCAGAACGTTTTATAGGGAACCAGTTGTTAAGATTTTGGCAGCTCATCACTGGAGCTTCCCACATTTTGGAAACGAATTCCACCTCTTGCTTTGTATTAAGCTGTATTCATTGTATTATATGACATGATGTATCCTCCTGGCTTCAAAGAGCCAAAGTCTGATTCCTACTCAAGCCCAGTTAAATGGGTGGTGCACAAGGACATTATATGCAGGGTTCTGACCCGAACTCTCCTCCCTAACCCAGACACAAAGCATGGAGCTACAGAGCCCGAGTGCAGGGGATCAGGCCCGTGTATCTGGGAATAGTGGATGTACACCATGCTCTCGACCTTCTGATCCTTGCTCTGCAAGTCTGCTGTAAAGTCCATTGAACCACATTTTTAATGCATGGAGGGCCCCAGTGGAACCTCTCCATATTCAGCACCTCCGCACAAAGTGGAACCTCACTGGTTATGCTTTATTCACAACACTCTTCTGCTATGATGTCGCTGGAGTACTTGTGTCATAAATATAAAGGGAAGGGGGAGAGGATCTGATGCAGTGCTACAGAATCCTCTTACCAATAAAGGGTTAAAAAATGCAGGTAGCCAGACTGACACCTGACCTGGCTGGCATCTGACCAATGGGGGGACAAGATACTTTCAAATCTTGGGAGGGGGAAAGCTTTGTGTGTGTGTCTTTTTCAGACACGGAGTGATCTTGGAGTAAAAAGGAATCAGTCATTTTTTTATTAAATCCTCATTTGAAAATTAAGTATCCTGTAAATTAGTTACCACCCTAATTTTACAGAGATGATTTTACCTTCTTTGTTTTAATAAAATCCTTCTTTTAAGAAGCTGACTGTTTTCTATAGTGTTAAAACCCAGGGGGTGGGTTTTTAGATCACTGTGTAACTAATTGGTTGGGAAATTGTTCTCAAGCTTCCCAGGAAAGGGGGTGTATGGCCTAAGGGAGTATTTTGGGGGGGAGGAAAGTTCAAGTGATTCCTTTCCTGAATTCCTGTTAAACACTTGATGGTGGCAGCAAAAAAAGCATTTCTCAGGGTGCAGGGAATTTTGTACCTTGGGGGTTTTAACCTAAGCTGGTAAAAATAAACTTAAGGGCTCTTCATGCAGGCCCCCACATCTTTACCCTAAAGTTTAGAGTGGGGAGGGAACCCTGACAACTTGGTCCAGAGAACATACACACAGCACAGAGAAACAAAAATTGCTCTCATCAGGAGAGACACTGAAGGATGTCACTGCTAATTAAATGCCAACCTGAGCTAGCCAAACTCTCCAATACCCATCTTTGCAAGTCCTGGTGAATTTGTAACAAACTCTCTTCTGGCCTTTCCCGTTGTATTAATTTAGGTGGTATACAAAGGCCCCCAAAATTAAAGATGTTAACAAGACACTGTCACTGTCAGTAAAAAGGAAGGCTCAGGGTTTGGTATGCAGAGACCTCAGCCAGCTTGGTACTACTGCCAGGGCTGGCCTTACCATGAGGTGAACTGAGGCGGCTGCCTCAGGTGCCAGACTGTGGGGAGGCACTGCTAGGACCCAGAGTGTAGAAAATTGTGTCTGCTGCTGGTGCATATGTATTCTCTCTGCTCTAGATGCATAGAGATGGTGAAGTGCTGTGCTGGAGGAAGGAGGGCACAAGAGACATAACAGGCAGGCAGGAGAAAAGGTGAGAGGGAATATCAGAAAGCAGCAGGAGCTGCAGGGAGAGAGAGGAGGAGCAGCCTCTTATGTACCTCTCTAGCACCCCCAGGAGCCTGGACTGATTAACACCAGCTTCTCAGGGACTTTCCTGTTTCCTGCTGCTTCCCTGAACCCACTTGAGGAGAACAGGCAGTCAACGGAAGTAGTAGGAGCCAGTTAGGCCCTTAAGACACTGATATCTTCCCTCACTCAGGCCCTGCTACCAGCCTGCTTATTTGTCCCCTTCAACTGAGTGTTGAGAGACACTATAGCTGGCACAGAACAGCAGTCGTAAGTGAAAGAAGAAAACGCCCCTCTGGGGCAGCATTCAGAAAAAGAAAGAAAGCAAAGGAAGTTTTTCTATCTAAGCAGGAAGGAGCTCTCCTGAGATACATAGACACAAATGTTCATGGTGAGCCTTCCGGCCCCAGTGAGGATGTGAATTGGTGAGAAGATGCCTGATCTTCCAGTTAGTCAGAGTGCAGGTGACCTGGCAGCTACTGCAGCATCCATATCTCCATCTCAAATGGATGTAACCATGCACATTCCTGAAGAAAAGTGTAGATCAGAAAAGAGTGTGGTGGAGGCGCAAGAAACAGCTGCTGCTGAGTTTAGTTCCCTAAATCTAGATGATCCAGGACTGTGGACACACTTGAGCAGTAGCCTGAGGGAGTTCCTTGTACTGCATGGGCCACAGCAAGTGAAAAACTTCATGTTCCCCAAAGACAATGAAAATAGAAGTTTCCATCTAACACATTACTGGCATGAAATCCCCAATGGTGACAAAGTGGAGAGGCCAGGGCTTATGTACTCAAAAACCCAGAATGCTGCATACTGGTTTTGTTGCAAACTCTTCCAGTCTAATGTTCCAGCCACATTGGGTTCTACAGGAACAAAGGACTGGAAAAATCTGGCTAGAAATCTGGCATGCCATGAGAAGGCAGCAAATCACCAGAGAGCATTCCATAGGTGGAAAGAGCTTGAGATGAGACTAAGGTTAAAGGCCAACATAGATAATCAGCATCAAGAGAAGATTGCATCAGAGTCTCTTTACTGGCAAAATGTTCTGAAAAGGCTCATTGCCATTGTGAGAAAGCTTGCTACCCAAAACCTAGCACTGCGTGGCACTTCAGATCAACTGTATGTGCCAAACAATGGAAACTTCCTTAAAATTGTGGAGCTGATGGCTGAGTTTGATGCTGTACTCCAGGAGCATCTAAGAAGAGTCACCACCCAAGAAACGTACACACACCACTACCTTGGAAAAACAATTCAAAATGAGAACAAACAGTTACTGGCAACAAAAGTCAAACGGAAGATTGTGGCAGATCTGAAGTTAGCAAGATATTACTCTGTTATTCTGGACTGCACACCTGATATCAGCCATACGGAACAAACGACTTTAATGGTGTGTTTTGTAACAACAACAGAACCTAGTGAAAATGTCCCTGCAATGGTGACTGTCAGAGAGCATTTTCTAGAATGTGTTGACATTGATGATACTACAGGAGCTGGTGTGACAAATGTGCTTCTTAAAAAGCTGGAAGATATGGGAATTGCGATAGCTGACATGAGAGGTCAGGGCTACAATAATGGTGCCAACACGAGAGGAAAGAACAGAGGCGTGCAGACACGGATCCGAGAGTTAAACCCTCAAGCTTTTTTTGTCCCATGTAGTTCTCATTCCTTGAACTTGGTGGTCAGTGATGCAGCATCAGCTTCTAGTGAGGTTGATGAATGTTTTAATGTAATTCAAAGCATCTATGTATTTTTCTCTGCATCAACTCATCAATGGCAAATTTTGAAGCAACATCTGGGAACATCCTCTCTGACACTGAAACCACTGAGTGCCACATGATGGGAAAGTTGAGTGGAGGCGATAAAGCCTATCAAACACCAAATTGGGAAGATAGATGATGCCATAGTTGCCATTATGGACGCTAATGCTATAACAGGAACTGTTCATGGGAGAACAGTGGCAGAGGGAAATGGAATCACCAGAAACATACGTAACTTCAAATTTCTGTGTGGCTTAGTGTTGTGGCATGACATACTATTTGAAATAAATGTTGTAAGCAAGAGACTCCAAGGTGTTGACCTTGATACACCTGGAGCAATGGAACAACTGGACAAAGCAAAGTAATACCTACAGTGTTACTGGTCATATGAGGGATTTCAAAACATTCTGAAGAGTGCACAGAAGTTGGCAGAGGATCTTCACACTGAAGCTATTTTCCCACCCATTCAGGAATACAAGAGTCACCGAAGAAGACGACATTTTGATTACGAGGCACGGGATAATCCCATAAGAGACCCCCAAACAACAATTCAAAGTTGAATTCTTTAACCAGGTGCTAGATTGTGCAATACAGTCAGTTGAAGAATGTTTCATGCAGCTCAAGGAACACAGCAGTATATTTGGGATGTTGTATGATATTCCAAAACGCCTCACTATACCTGAAGAAGACCTACACCAGCAATGCAGGGCACTAGAGACAGTGTTGACACATGATGACATGCGCGATATTGATGCGAATGATTTAGGTGATGAACTGAAAGCCCTTTCGAGATACATTTCAGCAGGATCAACTCCAAAGGCTGTTCTGGAATATATGTGCACAAATAAGATGACCACCCTCTTTCCAAATGCTTTTGTTGCTCTGCGCATGCTTCTAACACTTCCTGTAACAGTTGCCAGTGGAGAACACAGCTTCTCCAAGCTGAAGTTAATAAAAACACATCTACGCTCCACAATGACACAGGAGAGGCTGGTCGGCCTTGCAACCATCTCAATAGAGGATGAGCTGGCCCAGACTGTGGACCTTCAGGAAGCAGTTCAAATCTTTGCAACCAAGAAGGCATGGAAAGCACCACTTTGATTAGTCAAACAGGTAAAAATGCCAGTGTTTACTACACAGACAAGAAAAGTTACATTTGCTGTTCAGGCGTTTGAAAGTTAAGTGTTACTTAAAATTTTTGAACAAGGCATTTTAAGTTGTTAGTTCCCCTTTATTGGGGTAGGTAGCAGAGCAGTACCATGAGAGGAGTAGAACAGGAAGAAGGCAGGATTGAGACCTTTCAAAGTTTTGGCCCAAGCGAGGGGGCATGGGGGCGTCATTTGAGCGCCCCGCCTCAGGTGCCAAAATGTTGTGGGCCGGCCCTGACCACTGCAATCACACCATTAAAATCCTTTTCACCTTTTATTAAAATATACAGAAAAAGGAAAAACAGTTCAAGAATTTGAAACGTAAAGTATTAAACAAGGTTTTCATTTTAACAACATTCCTTGCTCCCTTTCCTTTTAGCTGGAGAGAGGTTTTAGAGTGTAATACTCCTTTGTTTGACAGTCTTTTAGATAGTATTTAAAATGGTAATAACTGTCCTTTTTGAGGAAAAGAGAAGACATTAGTTGAGATGGGCTGGAGTTGTTAAAGTTTGATCCAGTTTCTTAAGAAGACAGACAACAGGAGAAACACTAGAGGGAATAGAAAAGAACAGCAAAGAGAGAAAATGCAGCTTCAGTCTCTGATATTGATGCTCACGTGCAACCCCTCTGCTGGAAAAAACACAGACCCAGCACACAATCTATCAGCCACTGGCAAACTTGTACCAGCATTAGGCTGTTTAGGACATTGCTTTTAGCTGCTTCTTTCTGGTCACAGGCTCACAGCAATGTTGCAAAATATACAGTATTAGCTTGCCAAGCCAGGTTCTTATCAGACAAGAGGAAAAAGGAGAGAGACAGGAAAGAGAAGAAATAATATAGGGTAGGAAAAGTGGTGGTGTGGGGGATGGAATAATAGAAAGTCTCTTATCCAGGGTGGTGGCTGAGATTTATCCAGAGCCGGCAGAAGTAGCAATAACATCTGGGTCTCTCGAGCCCAGTCTGGTTAGGACATCTCTCAGGATCAGCAATACAAAGGTGTGGGGTCCCAGGAGATAGTCGGGATGGTAGCCATGATGGCGAAGCTCGCTCCAGTAGCCAAATTCCACCCTCCCCGCAAAGATTCTCTTCCCCTACCTTTAAAAAAAAATCCAAGCCCCAAAAGGGAACAAGTGGTGGAATAGCCCATTCCTTCATTATTTTGTCTACCAATTAGGCCTAATTTTTGGCACACCAATTTTGATTAATTGATTTCCAGTTCTGCACTGTTCTTGTTTACCAGGAATGATTTTAACACAGTCCTTGAGTTATAGCAAGATCTTTTTCTTTGGACTAATTCAGTCTGCCTTTCTTTTTTTATACCTTTTCCTATTACCATTTGTTGTAGGCTATTGTGACATTTTATGAACTTTCACTCCCTTTTACAGTTGAGCTCACAATTAGGTAGATTTGTAGGCCCAATTATCACAACATCCCTGACTTGTTAACTGATTTTCAATTAAAATTCAAATATTTGTCAATCCCATTACCAGAACAATTGGACTTTGGGTGTAGTACAAATTCATAAATTGCTATCTATTTTCAAAACCATAATATAATTTGGTTCTGCTGATAGACTCTCACAGGCATTTCATCTTAGTATTAAGAAAATACTGTAAGAAAGATAAATTAACAATCACAGAGTTAAGCACTTACTTGAAGACAGCAATCAGCAGATTTACCAGTAGAATGTTTGCTACCAGAAGGTAACAAGCCATGATAGCAGGAGTGAGCCAGGCCCCAGGTATGCATGGAGGGAGACGTTTACCATCCTCATCATAAAGATTATCCCCACAAGGAGCTGAAGAGAAAATTGAAGGTTTACTTTTCAGCGCTTGCCTGACATTGAAAACACTGATCATATTTATGTAAAGATTAGATCTGCATAAAATTTGCTAGGACAAATATCTGTGTTAAGAGTTTATTTCCAGTAGAACCAAATGGAGTTTTTGGGCCAAATTCAGCTGCCAGTTACACCATGTAAATGCAAAATAACCTCCCCTCATAGTGAATAGTTATTCCAGATTTGTGGTGATGTAACTGAGATTAGAATTTAGCCCTTAGGACATTTGTATTTTTTTCCCCAATAGCAAACCTGGATGTAGGAAGAGATCTCATAAGTCTAAGCACATGTAAACCTTTTAATACCAGAATAAAAAGAGAATGAAGCCCATTGGGGAAATCTGAAGTTACTGCAGGGCGCGGAAACTAGGGCTATGTACACACTACAACTTAAGTCGGTATAAATTACGCCACTCAGGGGTGTGAATAAATCATCCCCCTGAGCGACGTAAGTTACACTGACCTAAGCACTGGTGCAGACAGTGCTACGTCAGCAGGAGAGCTTCTCCAGCCAACCAACATAGCTACTGCCATCCGCAGGGGCTGGAGTAATTACGTTGATGGGGAGAGCTCTCTTCTGTCGGCTTAGAGCAGGGGTCGGCAACCTTTCAGAAGTAGTGTGCCGAGTCTTCATTTATTCACTCTAATTGAAGGTTTCGCATGCCAGTAAAACATTTTAATGTTTTTAGAAGATCTTTCTCTATGTCTATAATATATAACTAAGCTATCGTTGTATGTAAAGTAAATAAGGTTTTTAAAATGTTTAAGAAGCTTCATTTAAAATTAAATTAAAATGCAAAGTCCCCCGGACCGGTGGGCAGGACCGGGGCAGTGTGAGTGCCACTGAAAATCAGCCTTTGGCACCCGTGCCATAGGTTGCCTACCCCTGGCTTAGAGCATCGGCACTAGCAGCGTTACCATGGTGCAGCTTCATTGATGCAGCCGCAGTGCTGCAAGCTCTGTAGTGTAGCCATAGCCTAGACAGTTAAGTGTCCTCCCTCCCAAAACTCCCAGTTAGACTGTAAGTTCTTTGTCAATGGCAAAACTCCTACTGCGTTCAATGGCGCAGGATCAGAAGTATTCATCAGTGAGATTTAAAACTATACAGGGACTAAAAACCTAATATGAGAGGCAAACAAGTGGCAAGACACCTAAAAGGGGCCAGTAGATGGGCACCAAGTTCTGAAAATCAGGGCTGTTTAAGATGTCCCCAGGCAGGCACCCAAAGTCACTAGTTACTTTTGAAGATATTGGCTTATGAATCACGTTTGAAAAGTAAGGGCTTGTGTATATGATAGGTAATGTGCTATACAAGGGTGTGATTTCTAAAGCACAGTATCATGCAGTGCATTAATTGGTCTGTATAGATCCTGCTAGCGTGCATTAAAGATTCCCCCTCCTGCACTTTTAAGTGCTTGAAACAGTACTACGTTAAAGTGCACTAGTGCATGCCAGCAGGGTCTACACGAACCAGTTATGTGCAATAAGTTAGTGTGCTTTAGAAATCACAGCCCTGTAGAGTGCATTACCCCCACCATTTAGACAAGCCTTAAGTTTGTTCTTACTTTAAATATAGTCCCAGTTCATTTGGTTTCAAAGCCCGGGTTGGATCCTACAAACACTTACCATTAGGTGGGACGCAAGTACTCTCCCACTGAAGTCTTATAAAAGACACTCTGCCCAACAGTCATTGTTTTCAAGATCTGGTTTGCCAGCATAAACAGAACCAATTTATTTTAAAAGTGTTTGTAAAAACTAACATTCTCAACCTCTTTTGAAGATAATTTTTTTTAAGTGATTTGAAATCAGCTTGATCCTGACTACACTCGCCTGAAAACACACATTTATATCTGGCTTAGCCAGAACCATATTTAAGGAAAGTTCAGACTTGGTTTCCAAACATGGCACCAAGTTATACACTAATCTTGTATTTCTCATTATCATGTGGAAACTGGACATGGAAAGTCAATTACATCTCAAAAACACGATTGCCCAACTAGCTTTTAAAAATGTTAACGTAGAATTTGGATAATCAAAGAAAATTAAATTCTCTCTGTGCAACAGCTCACATAATATAATTTAAAAAGGATCATTGTCATGGCAACTCAATAGAATGAACAAAAATGTTGGCACTTAATTGCAAATCAATAAAGTAGTGCCCAATCAGTTCTTTTTATAATTAAAAAAAATCCCCTGCTTCTTTGATACTTGAAATCAATTCAGTAGAAAAACAAAAATCTGACAACTGAATTTTGTCAGAACACTATAATTAAAATACCAATATCAAGGGAAGAAAAAGACTAATGAACGCATTTAACTAAATGAGATAATCAGCTCCCCACAAAGACTTACGATTGATTTCCATGGCATAGACTACACAGCAATTTGAAAGCAAAAAAAGGAAAGAAAACAACAGAATAATGGGGGGGGGAAGAAAACAAATGACTGACAATACAGTAGCTGTTTTGCTGCCAAGAAAAGATAAGCAACTTAAATATCAGAACAGTAGAGACATATGCTTAGAAACAAAGGCTTTGTTAGAGTTACAGTACATTCTGCAATTTCCTTTTCACTTTGTCTTCCCCAAATGCTACATATGGCAGCAAATTCATGACAGTAAAAATAAATCACAAAATGATGCTGGCAGATGATCATTTAAATATACAAGATATTATCAGTAAACACAATTGACAGTCATCACAAACATAAAACAACACAAAGTTACCACACAAACTTAATCTTTCAGCTATTACGGAAACAAATTTCCTTCTGTTTCCTGGAAACAGAGTCCTGGCATTGACTTTACTGGCTGCTTCCTTTCCTATTATCATTCTATATTAAAATTATCAATAGCTATGATACAAATATATTGTTATAGTATCTAATATAATTAAAATCTAATTTGATTATCATTATGGGTACTGGTGTGCCTGTCCTTAGAAAGTCTTAACCAGGATCCCCCTACTTCTGCTTATGAATTTGATCCTGCTAAGTACTAAATGCTTCGGATTTCATGCTCATGTGGCTCTTTTACATTGTAGCATTGGAGTGAATTTCATCCTTAGGGCAAAATCCTGGTTTCACTGAAGTCAATGGGAAGACTCCCTTTGACTACAATGGTGCCAGGGTTTTATCTTTGATGTACAGTTGTGACAAAGAAAAGTAACAGAGCAATGCATTTTACAGAACTACTGAGAGGGGAACATGATATGGTACTTTCCCATAAATCATTTATGCGTGGCAAAAGGACCTCACTGTATCTGACATATTGGTTGGATTACCTACTGTAGTCACATCCAGGTAAATTGTTAAGGGGAGCTTACTTGGAAAGATTAGATTGAAACCTATTGTCTTTGAAAGCAGAATGGTCTTTAGAAAGTAGGTGCCTATGGGCTTGTCTACACAGGAAAGTTATACCTGTTTAAGGTAATTGTGAACTTTAAACCGATATAATTTAACTGATATAACTTTTCATGTGGACATTCTTATTTCAGTGTAAGAGTGCCTTTTTCCAGTTTTGATTGTGTCGCTTTGGAAGCAGTTTAAGCTAATCTGAATAAAACCACTCTTACACTGAAATAAGAGCGTTCACATAGAGTTATATAAGAATAACTACATCGGTTTAACTATACCAATATAACTATACTAGTATAACTGGAAAAATTTCTTGTGTAGATAAGCCCTGTGTAACCTACCTTTTGTTAGGCCCCAAGTGATCTTTCACCTTGCTGAGGTAGGATTTTCTGAGTCCTTGGCTAATCACATTTTCCCACAATAGGACTTTATGGTGTATAGTCGGGGTACGATTGAAACAGAGATCAGAGCTGGTGCATGCAAAGCAAGATACAGAGACAGGGAGAACTTGGCTACAAGTGCTGAGAACAGTGTATGTTTTGGCTGACTTTCAAGAAAAACAGACCTGTCTACATGAGACTTTACTGTTGCTTTTACCATCTGTGTTCAAGGTGAATAGGAATTTGTGTACACACTGTGAACCATGTGGACTGCAGCAATATCCTCAATCTCTGCCTTAGTAATTTCCTCCCAACATGAGAATCAACCCATCTGAGACTTATCCAGACTTAGCCAGACCACTTAGAAGCTGGGGCAGCATGTAATATGTAACTGGGTTGACCCAATTATTTCCAAGAACAATTTTACATATTGTAAGTTACAGTAATATGATGATAATTTATGAGGGAAAGGAAGAAGAAAAGAGTGTTTCGGTGTCCTATCTAAACAAAACATCACTACAACAATGTAACTGCAGCACCAGATTAATGGCACAGCCCATATAGCCATTTCCTCCCTCCTATGCGGTAGGGAGTTCTGACCACTAATGATGAGACCATATAAACCTTAGTATAAGGGGGGAAAACGGAAGGTAAACAATTACAAAATACTGTAAAATGTAAGGATCTGATTAAAACACATAATCAAAGGAATCTAGAGTTAAGGCAGAAACTCTATTCCAAATTAAGTTAACTCTGCTGTTATGTTGAGGGTTAGCTAATACCTCCAAAGAGTGCCTGATCTTCTAAAGGCCCTGTTTTGTCCTCAGATAGAGGTGCCAGTTGCTCCCAGTGAGTTCAAGGTGGTCAAAGCAAGGCTATGGTTCTATAAAGGTTGAGGATGGAGCTATGATATATCTGGGAATAGTTTTCTCTCATTTCGCCTTGATTTTACTCCCCACTCCTACTTAACACTCTTCATGATCAAAACTAACTGGAATTACTGCTCTAGATTGCACCCTTCTTAACTTCAGTGTGTTGCTGAGTCCTAAAATCAGAGCAAAGGGCCACTTTGGTAATATTACATTTTGTAAACAGTCCAAATAAGATTTTCACATTTTAAAGTATTACCAATTTTTATTATTAGCCCTGTTTCTTGCCCCTCCATTTCATTCCTTTGTTAACAACAAGCATCTGCATTCCCACCTGATGATATCACAGCTTGTCCTCCAGCTAGCAGGGCTCATGTTTTGATAGATACTGCCCTTCCCCAAGAAATGAAGGGAGCCAGGACCTTTGTGATATACCCAGACTGTCTGGCAAAAGGATGGTATCAAAAGTTACTGATCACCTAAAATACTCTAGGAACATATGTTCTAAACCTGGGGGGGTCAGAACCAGAAGTCAGGGGGTTGTGACCACCCTGACCTTCACATATTGCTAAGGGAGGGGGCTCTGTACTGAAAAGGTTGAGAACTCTTGCTCTAGAGCAGTGGTGTCCAATACGTTTGCCACTAGTCACATGTGGCTAATAGGCTGTTGAATTGTGGCTAATGCATGTGGCTTTTTTATAATGTGGCTAATAAGAAAAATTCAAAACCACAAGTGTGGCTAGCATCAAATTTCTATTGGACACCACTGCTCTAGAGCATGTGCAGACCTATGGCTCCACAATTAATTCTTATAGGCCCCATTTCAGAAAAGCACATGTTTAAGTCCCATTGAAGTCAATAGGGTTTAAGCATGAATTTAGAAGTTAAAGTTGTGCTTAAGTGCTTTCCTGAATCAGAGTCTGGTGATGAACCAGGTTCAACAGTAACTCAAGGATTTTCTCTTCTTGACCCATCTGAGGAAGTGGAGCATCTCAGAGGTGATATTCTTAACATCCAAGATTGGTGAGTGTTTCAGACTGCACCACTCTCAACAGTAATTGAATCAGAACATAGCTGACAGGTAGAGGATTTCCATTGGTACTCTGGTGGGGAGGAGAAAGTGATGTTTGGAAGTATGGAATCTTCCACAAAAGCAACCAAAGACAAACACACTAATTCCAAATTAAAAACAGTCATTTTCATTAATTTGGATCTGATCATCTGCCTCAGAAACAGGAAACAGAATCTTACTATGAATTCTACTCTTACGGTCTATCTGGTCTGCAAACACCTCTCCATAGATCATCCAGTAGGGCATATAGAAGATGTTGCGGGCTAGTCTCCAAGAGGGCTCTTCGTCTGGGTGCAGGATAGCTTGGCGGGCTACTCCAAAACTCATCAGAACCACAAGCATGATGACCACAAAGTACAGCATGTCAATCATCTGGACAGAGACCATACAAATATTTTTGTCATAATCAGAGGTTACATACAGGAAAGAACATGTGTAAGAGAGTGTGTCCAGGAAAACCACCAAGAAAGATTCACGAGAATAAAAAAAATTCCCGCAAACTAGGTGTTTCCCATATATTAGTATGCTGTTACAAATACCGCTCATGAGCTAAAAACATAAAGTGTAAAAAAACAGCACCCAAGATCCATTTAAACAGGTAATATGTTTTTCAACTAAAAGGACTATCTGACTATATGGCTTTATAGACCAGATTCCCCCTGCATTAGGGACACTTTACCCTGCCCTGCCAAGCCAAGAGACCTCTCAAACCAGCATAATTTGCCAGTGTTAACTGCTAGATTAGAAGGCATACTTGTGCCCTGGCAATCTCTTGCTGCTGTAATGGCCCTTGGGAAGAAGTCAGTCAGTTCAAATCAGAGCAGCCTTCAGGGTCCCAGGGGGGGGAGGGATAGCTCAGTGGTTTGAGCATTGGCCTGCTAAACCCAGGGTTGTGAGTTCAATCCTTGAGGGGGCCATTTGGGGATCTAGGGCAAAAATTGGGGATTGGTCCTGCTTTGAGCAGGGGGTTGGACTAGATGACCTACTAAGGTCCCTTCCAACCCTGATATTCTATGATTCTATGATCTGGGTTGCACAAAGGTGGCTTAAAGCCACCTTTGCAGCACCTCTCCTGAGTAAGATTGTGTGCTCCTCAGGTGCAGTGGAGGTTCTGGGCCTATGAACTTTTCTATGCCTTGCATGGTATGGTGTACATTTATGGTGCCATGAAAATGTATAACAACAGCAATGACAATAGCAGCAAATAAATAACGTACTAATTTTCAGAAAGAGAAAGCAGAATAAGCATCTTCATATAAGTGCTTGGGCCAGTGACAAGAGTATATATTTGAACTCTTTCTAGCCATACTTTCCCTGAACACACAGGCGGCGACATGTTGGACAGTGACTCTTGTTAAAATTCTGCCGCTGACTTGAAGGGAAGAATACGATGACTTCTCTGCTGCTGGTGGTGCTTTCCTTCTCTGTTTGCTGCTAAGCCACCCCTGCATGAGAGGCTCACATACAAACACTTCTGAAGAGCAACATTTTGACTTTGGAATGCATCAGGTGAAAGGTATTTTCATCTCTAAGTGCTAAAAGAAGGGCCTCATCTCTCTCAAGTTGAATACTTCCTCATATCATGATTATATACTCAATATATTTTTTAGGAACAGAGGGCAAAATTTTCATACTCACCTAAGTGATCTAGGAGCCTGAAACCCATAATACATATGTTCCAGCAAAGTTCACCTTAACAGAAGTTTGTGCTGGAGTTTCACCTCCGTTCTTAGTTACAGTATATTCAATTAAATGGAAAATCAAGTGGACTCCCCAGAGCTGCTCCCCTTCTCCTTATGAGTATGTGCATCCTTGGTATACTGGGTTTATTATACGCAAAGGAGGATAATTTTATGGGAGCCTATTGTTACACTATTGGCAGCACAAAGCTCCAAATATATTAGTTCCATTAACTGGAAGCGGGTTTAATACTATGCTTTAATGGAGGAAAGCCAGTTTGGCTTTGATATTAAGAACCACAAGCTCTGGGCAACCACAACTCTAACTGAAGTCAATGGGAGTTGAAGATCCTAAAAGGGCCTCTGAGATCAGACTCTAAGCTTATACATTTTAAATCCCACTTTTCTGAAGGGAAATACCCTAAAATGGTTCACTGAGATTAAGTAGACTGTTCTGAAGAGACTGCAATAGGACAGAAAAGCAGGGTATTAAGGATACAAGGTATTGAAACAGTTAGAGAAAAATTCTCTCTTGAATTAAGATTATTATTAGTGTATCCAAAATCTCTGTGGGAGTATGCAATTCATGAGTCAAGATTAAGAGCCCCATTCTGCAGCCCTTATTCACAGAACAAATCAGGTTAGCAACAGTTGCAGGATTGGTATCTAGAAGAAAAAATTATTTTACTTTCCCAAATCTGCTTTCTTACGTAGTTTAAGATGCATCCTTAAAGAAAGCCTCTAGCTACAGAGGTACTAACCATTTTTCCAATCATCATGACATAGGGTCCCAAATACTTGTTCACACCAAAGATATCCAGTACTCGAATGTACCAGAAGATGATATCCACACAGTAGATTACTCTTCCATAACCCATGTAAGGCTGGTTCTGTAGGCGAAGAATTGCTCCAATTATAAATACTGAAATAGCCACCATATCAGTGATATTCCAGTATTCCTGCAGCCAGACTTTTACTTTCTGGCTCAGCTTGCCTGGCTCCGACATCAGAATCTAAAAGCAAAGGGAAAAAATCCTGAAGAAAATCTGTGGAGTGCATTTTTAAAATAATGGTGGTGAGACAGAGAGCAGTCTGACTGGGTGTAATGGGTTTCATCAGGACTACTTACGTGGTGAGCAGGATTTGCCCCTGCAGCAGAGCACATCGCTGCATACAGACGCCATTTAATTTTTCTATTTTGACCCAACTTTTGTTTAACCGTAGGATTTCATCATTGTCACTTAATTTACCAGCTGTGGCCCATTAACTTTTTGTCCACATTTATGTCCAAATCAAAATTATATGAGGTGTTTACTTTAGGAACATGGTAGGTCGGAGGAGAAACAGACTGGGAGGGAACTACAGTGGGGTGAATTGATTTGGCAGTGGGGTTTTTGTGCTGTGCTACCAATCTGGAAGAGCTGAGATGATAAAGAATTAAATACTACTGCAAATTTACATATAAAACACCTCCCTCCCTCTTCATCATACGCCATAACTGATCTATGCAACATACATTAATTGTGCATAACAGGAGGCTATTTAGGGATTATATCCTCATGCCCTCCCAGGGAAATACACGTAAGAAAGGGGCAGTGAATTCAGGAAACTGCAAAAATGATCTCATGAAATTTTTGACTGATCTTTTGCTCAGGCAGGAGAGTTCTGAGAGCTCTGGAATGGGTACTGGTTGAAGTCCCCCGCCACTGGTATGGATTTGGAGGAGGTGCAGGGAAGGGAATCTCTTGCCTCATGCAAGGCTTGCTTGTCTACACTACTCCTCCAGCCCCCGTTCACCATTTATTTATAAATGGCAAGTTCTTCCCCATGATTATGTAAAATAGCAGTTATTGGTGAGATTCACATTACCTCTCTTACTTTCTCTAAAGCCAGAGTCACAATATAGGAGATGACAATCCATTCCTGGAGTGAGGGCCAGCGGTCCATCCGCACCAAGATTATATAATTGAACAGCATTAAGTAACCCAGGTATGATATCTGGAAAAAAGAATCCTTTATGTCCATGGACTCAAGGCATTAGTGTGCAGGGCTGTTACACAGTAATTGCTTTGTCCATGGCTGCATAGACAGCATTTAGTTACTTGAGATCCTTCCAAAATTTGTACACAAAGTCATTTGCAGCAAGTTTAAATGTATAAAGTACAGAACATAAGTGTAAATCAGCAGAAACATACCTACTATTCAGGAAAATATTCATAATTGTCCACTAATTTTGGATGTTCAAGTTTCATAGATACCAAGGCCATAGGGACCATTGAGAGCATCTAGACTGACCTCCTGTATAACACGGGCCATAGAACTTCCCAAAATAATTCCTAGAACAGATCTTTTAGAAAAGCATGCAATCTTCATTTAAAAATTGCCAGTGATGGAGAGTCCACCACAATTCTTGGTAAATTGTTCCAATGGTTAATTACTCATTGTTAAAAAATTACCTTATTTCCAGTCTAAATTTGTCTAGCTTCAACTTCCAGTCATTGGATCATGTTATACCTTTGTCCGATAGATTGAAGAGACCGTTATTAAATATTTGTTCCCCATGTAGGTGCTTATAGACTACAATCAAATCATCCCTTGGCCTTTTCTTGATGCTAGGGGCTGATTTTCAAAATATACCGAGTGCTTACAACCTTAATAAAAGTCAAATGGGGAAATAATGGCCACAGGTGTCACAAGCTGGAAATCCAGAATGAGTGGAGACTTTTGAACTTTTTGGTATTTAAAAAAATTAGATACAATAAAGCAGCACAGAAGATGGAAAAACAATTTAAAAGATTTTAACTATGTCTCCTTAAGTTTTAATGGGAGTTAGACCATGTGCGATGTGAATTTTGTTATGTGCTCATGTACAATGATGCTAGAAGCAGTATAAATTCATAAGAGAAACAGATGCCAAGGCTAAAGTGTATTTTGTTTGTACCTGTTCTTTAAACTATATATCAAGATGTTTTCCCATTATTTTGTTATAAATTAATATAATGTAACAAATTGTTAATAATCAAGAGTCAAGATGACTTACTCACCGTGTAAAACCAGAACTTTACAATAGGTGCATTATAGAATTCATAGATCTTTTTTCCAATAGGAAGACTCCGTTGCTTTTTGTTTCCATTCTCTTCATCTCCTTTTCGGGAGCCTGTATCAGCATTTGCATCCTGGAAGACAGAAACTGGCAGCTTGTCACCAATACAATGTCACCTATGAGAGGTTCTTTCAGTTACGATGCTCAATCATCTGTCAGCTACAGAAAGCTTCCTTCTGAACAATAGGACTCTATTCTCTAATTATCCAGTTCCATTGCACTTTGAAAAATGCAAGACGAGGTTCTTAGCTGTTGTAAACTGTCATACCTCCACTGACCTCAATACAGCTACATCAATTTACACTGGCTGATAATGTGGCCCATATATTCTCAATACTCTAATATACAGGGATTTTTGTTTCTACACAGATAGGGGAAATGGAAAATTTGCAGATTTCAATCTGAAGTGGCCAATGGCATAATTGAGGCAATTCTGAATATTAAGAATTCTGGCTAAGTTAAGAACATTCTGATAAGGTATAGTACCAACCACATTTTCCTCCTCTTTTTCTTTGCCATCTTCATTTTCTCTTGATGTCTGATAGGAAAAATCATCAGAACTGCGAAACTCTAGGAACAGGATGGTGGGTGGGAAGAGAATCCCCATTATAACCTGGGAAAGAAAAGAGGTATCAATTCAATGCATCATTGATTACATCATTAGATGTTTTAAAAAACAACATTATTTCTTTTGTTGCCATCATTTCTCTGAATAAAATTCAACATACAGGAAGCTACTTAAATAATTAGTATTTACAAAGCACAAGTATTACACATGGCCCTGTAAAGAGTTTTAAGATACAACATGGAGCTTGCTCTGGAAGACTTATCTCTGTAGATACATTGCAATAAAACACATCAGAAGGTAAAAGTGTTGCAGGACAGAGTTCAACAGCTAAATTCAGTGGAACAAAACACAGCAGGATGGTGAGGGGAGCAGGTTCTTACCAAAGCTTATAAATTACATTCTGATGTGAAACAGGTGGGTTCTCAGAAGAGTTTTGAAAGAATAAAAGGGGGAAGCTTAGCAAACAACAACTGGGAAAGCTTTCTAAGCATGAGAGATAGCATGCAAGAAGGCACATAAAAAGAGTTGGAGAAGGAGATCAAAGGAGTAGTGAGGGGAGGGAATGAGAATAGAAGGTTTGGGGGATATACAGGTGAGGAGGATAGAACTGGAAGGTTAGAGAAGGCTGAATTTTGCATGGAAGAGGAAGGGAGTCAGTGAATAGATTTAACAAGGGAGAGATGTTATCTGAAAGAAGGGAGAGGATCATGAGATTTGACTCAAGATTTTGAGTAATTTAAGTCAGAGAGAAGTGGGAAAGTGGAAAGTGAAAGAGTTGAAGATGAGACAGGTCAAGGAGAGAGAAAAACAGAGAATGGATGTTGGGAGGAGAAGAAGAAAAATATAGATGGATTTTGTAGATGTTACGGTGTGAAAAAATCGACTGGATTTGGTGATGACCTGGAAGTGAGAAAATGAGAGATGGGTTGGAGATGACACCAAGGTGACAGGCCTACATGTGAAAGGCAGTTTTAACAATATAGGACGAGAGAAGGATTTCACCTGATCATAGCCCAGAAAATCATATATTCTCCTCCTCACAAGCAACACCAAAACACTCCTCACACTGTGTGTATCATGTGTCTCCCCTTTGCCACACTTAACATTATTCATGTTTAGCAGTTATTCATTCTTTGAACCCACCCTTGAACAATCACCTGAGTCTCATCAATGGAAAGACAGAGAACTCACCAGAACAAGTGTTCAAGCCCTCGAAACAAGAAAAGCTTCTTTCTAAAAAAATGTGTTTTTTCCCATCATTCTGCTCTATACTATTCTACATAGGTTCTTATACCACCCTTTTCACTGTACTATCTGAGCGCCTTCCAGTACTGCATTAAGAGATGTGACTAGCATCTGTCACACGTGGTTTGTTCTCTCTCTCATCCTTTATTATGTGGCCTTCACCACAGTAGTATCTGAGCATGATGAATGTGTTTTGGCTTCTCATGTAATATAACTAATTTTCATGGCTGGGGTATAAACTTAAATGAACAGCTTTTGTCATTTATCTGGCTTTGCTTCCAGATTTAAAGCATACTATGCCTTTTATTGCCTTCTACACCCCCCTGCCCTGGGGATGTTGTCACTTAAATATTCTGAGGTTAGGAGCCAGAAAAATCAGCTTCACGAAAGAAATACTTTTAAAGCACCCCTATAATTAGGGGGCTGAATGGTTATATTAATAAATATACTAAATATGATACAATAATATATGCCAGAGCTGTATTTTCAACATCAGTGCCAAGGAAATTACTGCAATTGTGTAGAAGAAATACCTTAAGGCCTGGGTTTTTCCGCATGCGTAGCCGCCCCATCCACATGTCTGTTAATAACATCTGGCTGCAGGTGTGAGCTATGAAGTCCCTGTGTTTAGCTGCCACAGCAAGTTTTAGGCAGGTGGAGTTACTCCAATTTTTCAGTTCATAGGTCAGTAATTTCATGGCAACCTGTTCATCATGTTTATAGGATTGATCTAACAACTCAACAGCCAGCTGGCCAAAATCTCTGCAGATAAGGAGACATGCAAAAAGAATCTGATGGACTTTGCTTAAAAATGGTAGTGTTCCCTTAAATTTGATTGTAAACTCTTTTGGGCTGGGACAGTGTTTTCCCATGTATTTGTACAGTATCATGCACAACTGGGCCTCAATCATGATTTGTGCTAGCATGCAAAAGCTTCGCACAAATAAATATAAATGATCATTAACTTTGGTGCTTAAGAAGCTATTGACTAGAAATGTCATTATTGCTTGCAAAATATTTTTGATCCTTTGATTACAGACACTAAAGAAGTTGTAATTGTTATTTTGTAAACTTCTAACATTCTAAGGACAATTATAATAAAGCCAATTACATTTGAAAGTTTTGAAGAAATTTGTTTAAAACTAAAAAAGCAATAAGGCACAGAGACTAACAAAATGAAGTAGAGTGCATAGAGTAACACATAATTTTAATTCCCTTTAAACTTATTTTTATTTTTAATCACCTTTCTTCAAACATGTCAACAACTTTCACAGCTCTTGTGAGATGGTTTGTGATAAACGTACTTAGTAGACTGAAATTTACCTCTTCAGGGAATTCATGTACATCAGTTAATCCTGACCTAGTGAGGTAAGCTACTTTTATTTTATAAAGGAGGAAACTGAGGCAGAGAGGTTAAGCAATTTTCCTAAGGCCACAGAGGGACTCCAAGATGTGATAACTGAAAAGTTCCTGCATCCCAGTCTTGTACTTATAGCCTCAAAATTCATAGATTGAAAAAAGTTGGTCAGAAAAATGGGCCAAACAATCATCCCTGTGACCCACCATCTTAAAAATTAATTGCAATTGCTCAAAAATAACTTTGAGCAGGCCATATGGCCCCATATATACAAATTAGCCATGCACTATGCTCCAATTAACTAACTTTGAGTTGTTGTCCAAATCCTGAGAGATGTCATCCACCAGTTCACTCTCTGAAGACTCATGGGCCATGGATTTGTACAGTTTACATGCCACAAGTGCTTTGGCCATGGTCTCCTCCCCTCGCTGCCAAAGAAAGAGTGCCATCTTCTGCCGTTTCATCAGCACGGCCCATACCATGAGTTCATGAAATGGGTACTGAAAGCGGCTGACTTCTGGGTCATCCACATCAATATCTATCTCTTCCTCCTTTTTCTTTTTCTTCTTCTTCTTCCCTTTGGTTGGAGGCTCATCATCCTAATGGAAAGCAAAACAAAATTCTTGCCACTGAATTCTGAAAGCTATTGTGACACCTACTCCATGCACAAAGGAAAATGTGAACTTCCCATTAACAAGCAGCCTACATTCCTTGAATAACATCATGTTTCGTAGTTTAATTTCTGATTTGTTTCTATAAAGAATGGCAACAACAAAATAATGAAATAATACCTTATCAACAGATCATGCATTGGGTTAGCACTCCTGGGTTAACATTTTGGCCACAGAACCATTACTTGCATGCTTCATTATGAGTCACTAGTGTTCTATAAATACAGTAGAACCCTATTATATTAAAGTCATCACTTTACACAGACAAGCTATAGTATAAGCAGAGTTGTACTGCATGTGTAATTGCACTGGTTGCTTTGCAGTAAACTGAAACAACTTAGGACTTTTCTTCTATTGAATTGTCAGTGGAACTTCACTATAAATAGGTTACACTGTAGTTTCTGATTTGATATGGTCTCTCTCTATTCCTGCAGAATAATGCTTCATATCAGGCATCAAAGCAATTTTTAAACCAACATGCAGATGAAGAGAAGGGAAAACAGGCAAAGGGAAAAGGCAGGTAGACAGAATCCTTAGGAACAGAGTTAAGATACTAAAGGGAATGTTCACCTTTGAATAAGGAATCTCCTCGAATGTATGCAGTACAAACTGAAGGTATAACTATCCCATTTCCTAAAAGGATAAGGAGGATAGGCCATTACTACAGGAACCAACATGGAAGTAACTGAAGGGAGATACAGACAATGGAGCAGGATCCTAAAGGGAGAAAAGCCACGATTGGGAAAATTAGGGTTTAAACAATGTAGAAAGAATACTGCATATATAGATATAGATAGAGCTATTGATAATTTTTAGGGCTTGATTCCACTATCAAAGATGGAGTGCGAGTAATGGTGATAAACACTTTATAACACCAATCCTTGTGCATGCAAAGTGCACTAGATTCTTTTAAGGGAGTATGCAGCAGCATGAGTTATATATGAGAGTTCAGAATTAAGTTTTAGAGCCTGAGATTCCAAGCAGAAGTCTTCACTTATTCCTTAATACATCTCATGTCTTCCTACTTTCCAACAATTTCAGGAGGGGAGAAGTGGTCCTTATAGAAATTGCAGTGGTCATTATTCACGTGCATTTAGAAAAAACGTTATCTGTCTTTCAAGAAAAAGGCTGTGCATACACGTGCAAGTGAGATTTCAAATCAGAAGACAAGAATTGCATTTTTTTGCATAAAAGAACAAGCGATGATTGCAAAATGCCAAATAATTTATAGTTAACAGTAAAGAAAATAAAAGAACTGGAAATGAAGAAAGGTAATATTCCCTCTTCTTTCCACGTGAGCACAAAACCTTTCTTTCTTCTTTGGATTTTTTTTTTAAAGTTAATTTTATTTTTCACCATTTCTTTTCTTTTAGATAGACAGAACTGCACCCACTGCAAGATGGAGAAAACAGAGTTAAACTTCAAAATACTTCAATTTGTTCTGTGTAAAGCATTTGCCACTGAAGGAAAGCATAAAAACATCAAACGTGTTCTTGGAAAATACCGAGTAACCTGCATGTGAATAAGGCCACATATCTCAGAGCTCGACTCCGCGGTATATAAATGAGACCACATCTCTTCAGGTCTTGTTTCCTCCCGTCTGTAACCTGAGCACTAAAGCTTTGCCCTAAAGCTGTTAGAAAATATGAAGTAGATCTGAGAGGAAAATTAAGTTCCATTTACACTTCCTTCATACCGGGAAAAGCTGCTTATCTGCTTTGGAAAATATAGGCCTTTGTGCGTATATATTTTACAATTGACTTTAGCTTTGACATAAAACTCTATTCACTAGGGTTGCCAATTTTGGTTGGATGTATTCCTGGAGATTTCATCACATGACCTAATCTTTTATTAAAGATTAATCATTAATTCCTGGAGACTCCAGGGAAATCCTGGAGGGTTGGCAACCCTACTATTCACACAGGGATAATACAAACTTACTTATATGCTTCATATACCAAAGTCCTTAATCTTTTTATGTACCAAGTATCTAACTGGTATGTTCTAAAGTATCTATTAGAAATGTTTAGCTCTGCATTCAGATCAGATACTGAGCTTTCCCAAAGTTTGTTGGAATCTGAACCAGGATTCTGGTTTGGGCCCATGGGAAAGACAGGCCCCAGGTACAATATTTGGATCCAAATCTAAACTTTCCTTAAGTTCTGGGGGGTTGGGGCAGGCTCAGACCTGGGGTTCTGGTTCAGGTCCATCTCATCTCTGGGCTGTTTACCACAGAGCAGCGCTGATATGCTCTGAAATAATCAGCTACGTTTTACAATGGAAGAAAATAACTAACGTAACACTTAGTTAACTTGACTGAAAAAGAATTTCCCTGTCTGACCTATCTAAGGCTATGTCTACGCTACATCTACAGGTAAGAATGTAAGTACAGATGCAGCGGTTCCAGCTAGCCCAATTATAAACGGCAGTGTAGATGTGAGACATGACTTAGGTGAGAAGAGCAGAATGCCCTATATGCCTTAACCCCCAGGGTACAGACCCTACGTGGCTCTCTACATGCCCAAACCGGGCCTCCCACATCTATGCTGATATCTTTAGCACCGTAGTGTCTCACGGCCCCTCCCCCGCGAGCGCCTTTCCTTCCCACTGCTGGAGCCTTTCGCTGCAGTGCGTAGCTACACACCACAGTGACAAGTGTGGACGCAGCCTGCCTTTCACTGCGGGGTGTAGCTACAAATGTAGTGCCTGTACTCTACATGCTGCTATAAGTGTAGACATAGCCTAAATCTTCCATGCATAAACTAGACTTGAAATATAAAGAGGATTTGACCATAAATTTCTCAGCTGCTGTATTCTCTCTCACCACTGTGTTCTCTGTGTTCATATCTAAAATTGTTTTATCTACAATATTTTTCAACACGGGAGTGTGTTATTACATAATACTCCTAAAAAACTGCTTGAGGATTATGTGAGCAAAGCTCTATGCAGAACTCAAGACCTTAAATATAAAGCAGGTTGCTGGTGTTTCAAAAGTAATCTGTAAAATAGAAGATCCCAGCCAGATACAATTTATATTAAATCAGCATAAAACTGAGAAAGCCACAGTAGTATGGAAAAAAAATCCAACTTACCTCCATTCCTAAAAGTTTAAGAGCTTTTGGCTGCATATTTAAAAGAAAAAAGAAAGAAAAAATATCTAGTTAGATGGAGGGGAAAATGCAAAGATGTAAGAATGCCAAAGAAAGTATTTTTTTTTCATTTCATAGATAGGAACATTATCTGGCTAATAGCTGTAACTCTACTTTGGAAGGGAAAAAAAACAAGTTTCTTATCCCACCCTCCCCAAAAAAATCATCCTTTGACTCTGATACAAAAAGACCACTTTTGAATTAAAAACAAACAAAAACAAACCCATTTAATCAGACGGCATCTATGAGAAACAAGCCCTTGGTGAAACCTGTTTTCCTATTTTTTGCCTCTTAGAAATTAGAATCTTTGTTCTATTACATTTTCTTAAAATGACTCCTCTTTATATTCAGTTGGCTTCACAATCAATACTATATTCTGGCAAGAGAACAGTTTATTTTGGGTAATAAGCCCTTACTCTTGGAAGCAATCTTTTACAGGATATTTGCAACGTTGATCCTCTTCTGAGGCAGCTCCTTTGGCTTACCTGGATTGGGCCCATGGATTATTACAATTCCTTGCTCACTGAGTTGTAGTTTATCCCTGTGTTTATTTTATATAACGATTTTATGCAGTTACAATAATTTTAGACAGCCATGCTCACAAATTAAATCTAGGAATGGCTAAACATACATAACACCACAGTTAGAAATACTTGGATTGTTAATTACCAAGAAGTGTGGCAAGCACATACTTGCACAACATATTTAGCACATATTGGGACCCTGAGTCTTTGTTCTTCAGCTCAGATATTTTGCATTATCCTCATATTAACTCCACAGGCTGTTAAATGAAGATCAAGTGGACATACAGTAGTTCACACAAGATTGAAGAAGTGGAGAATTAGTTATTTTGATTATCAGCACTATGGGGAAATACAACATTAACTCATTCTTACCCTCTTTGGTCCAAATAAATTATTGTAAAGGGTCCGAAAACTTTTTCGAGTATAGTTGCAGCGATAAGCTCCACCCATGAGGTATTCAAGTACAAGACCAATATCTATCAGGCTGATATGATAATCAGGTGGAAGATTTCCCTACAAAACACAAAGTGTATTTTTAGGATATAAAACAACAATAAAGCATATACAGAGAGTTGCCCTGGCTATATACAGTATGACACATTTATACTCATACTTGATAGACTTTAATATTTTATTCATTATTAATATATCCATCCAGGGAAAAATGTTTACTTGGGTCCAAATTCTCCCATGGGAGCTGTCTGTGTATCTAAGGGTAGAATTTCAGCAGTGGTTGTTGGTAACATATATATCAGTACAGAGTTATTTGCAGCAGTTATATAATATGTAATGGAACAATAAATATATCAGGCAAGGGAAGAGGACAAGAGTTTTATCATTTTTAATATATTTCTGCTCAAATGGATACAATCACATTATTTTTAATAAATAAATGCAGCTGAAGATTTATACACATTATGTTGGTTATGTGCTCCATGGACATTTGATGTAATTTCATACATTTTCATTTTATAGATAACTTGCTTAATTTTAGTGTGGCTATCTCATGGCTGAAAGATTAAAGTGATGACCAATCTTACTAGAGGTACACGGTGCTGAGAAATTAATTTGAAACAGTTTTTAATTCAAAAATAAAAACCAAGTGTTTATAATAGCCATGAGGCTTGGTTGTGCAGAACCTGACTGATGAAAGTACTCTTCACATGCACGAGTAGTTCCTCTGAAGTCAATGGGACTGCTCATGGGAGACAGGGCTTGCAGGATGGCCCCCAGTGGCTTTGAGTTCTTTGAACTGAATTAATAACATTACATCCCCTGTTTGAATGGGATTTCGATCTGCAAACTAATCTGAACAGCTTTGTCTATTTTAAGGTTTTATTCATGCAAGAATTAATTTTGCTTTTGAGATGGTTTAAAGCTGGCTTTTTGTATAATGGAGTGGGTGGTTTTTTTCCCTGTACCCCTTAATAAAAATCAAAACAAGCATTTTATTACTATAACATTTCCACTAATACACTGCTTGAATACTTATGATCTGTGCAATAATTTAGTGAGCTATCATTATACTGCTCATACTCCAAATGTATACATATTATCAGTAATAATTTTATACAGTACAAGATTATAAACAATTTTAATACATTTGATAAACTATAAATATACTATGCTACTAAGTATATTCAGTTATGGAGAACATTATAATACTTGCAAACTCTATAGTATACTAGGTGCTCAGATACCATTGTGATGAGCATGGTATAAGAACCTGAATATAAACAGAAAACTTCTATCGTTAATTTACTCAACATCAAAATGTGAGTCTCTGTTTTAAAATAAAAAGTGACAATTACAAAGTAAAAGGGGATTGCAAATTGTGAGATTCCTCAGGGAAATCAAAAAGAAAAATTGTCTGTATTGGACTGCATAATGTGTCCTTAAGATAAATATAATAGTTCAATGGACTTTAGATAAGTCCCCAAACGAAGCCAATGGAAAGACTCCTATTGACTTCAGTAGACTTTGGATCAAGTCTATGATGAGAACTTGAACTACTAAATTACGATTTGTTTTAATTATTCTATTTATTTCAGGATAACTCAGATTTGTTTATATTCCTTGCTTTTTAAAAAGATAGCAATTACCTGTAGTATGCTGATACGAGAGTTTCCTCCTGCTTGTGAAAGGTGTCAGTATACACTGTAGCTCTTACTGTATGGATAACTTTTTTCCCCACCGCATTATTATCTACACTTCCCAGCCCATTATGTACAGGGAAATTTGGGTAAATCTGCATTCTAAACTTGGCAAACAAGCAGGTTGTACAACCTATATTGTCATATTGTTAAAGATTGGACAGTTACATTAAATCTCCCAGAGCTGTGACTGAACACTATGTTTCACTGTTCTAACTGTATCCTTTTTTGCACACAACAGCAAGGTTTAGTCTAGAACACCACTTAGCAATAAACTATGATGAAAGAGCTACATTCTAGGGAAACAAATCACCTCCAGGTTAACCCAACCAAATCCCCGAGCTTGTCGCTGAATGAGAGTGAGCCATGGAAATGCGATGACCAGGAGGAGAAAGATGGACAGACAGATAGGAAAAATACACAGAAGAGAGTTAGTACCATTGGAAAACGTGAATGAAAAGTTAGATAAGAATTAAACCCTGAAGTGGATCATTATGGATTATACATTGACCCAATCCTGCAAAACTTTCATGAGGAACTCTCACTGAAATCAGTTGAGGTTTTCCTTGCAACAGGAATGCAGGATATACTCTGTGTAGCAAAACAACAGATGCAAAACCCATCAAATATAGTGAATTTAACACTAAGCCTTACAGTACATTTATATGCAGGGGATGGTCATGAATAACAGATTTATGACTTCTAACTCTGAAGAGTGGAAGTGACTTTCTTTCAATGGAAGTGGTGGAAGTAACATTGCTTGGGAGTCTAGTAAATACACAAAAAGGAACAATCCTGCATTGGCAGGTGGATGGACTGGATAATGGAGTAGATATTTTCCCTCTCTAACTTCTGATTCTGTAATTTTGCAAGGAAATATTTTCCCACTGTAATGTTGTATATAAGCTTCATTTGATATTAAAAGAAATTAAGTATATTTAAGTCTGGTCTGAATATCTTACACTACTAGTGATTTAACGTCCCTCTCTTTAAAACTATAATTTCATTTCAAAATTTTATTTTCCATCTACATTATGTTCACTTCCCCCATTGATTTGTACAATTAAAATAATCATGAAAATAAATCCCAATATCTGGAAATAATATCAAAACTTACCTTTTTCACATCCCTGACTAGCAAATGCAATGTATTTGGTGGACCCAATCTCTGAAAGAGAGACCATTCATATTTTGTTAGGTCTTTAAATCTTCCCTTTGATTAAAAAAAAAGTGTAGTTTCTGCAAAGCATTAGAGATTTGGATGTGAATTCCCAGAACCATCATTTGTTCATTATCATGTGATTATGTACTGTTTTCTTCACGGATAAAAAGATGGGAGGCATAACTGGCCAAAAGTAACAAGTCACTAATAGAGTTTACAGCCACCTTTGTGCTGCTATCAACCTAGGAACCCTGTGCAATGGTCCAGTCCTCAGACATCCATCACAGGAGCCTTCCGGTTGCCTTAACTTGCACTGGCTGCCAACAGCTACAAGGGGCTGTAATCCCCGCCTGGGAATCTCAAGGTGCCGGGATGCATTGGCAGTGACCCTTTACCTTTGGCCACACCTCCCACACCAACAGCAGGAAGAGGTGATGTAGGAGTAGTTTATGGCAGCTCGGTGCCTCTGCAAGATATACTCCTGGGGGAATTCTGTGCCAAAAATTAAATATTCTGCGCCCAATATTTTAAAATTCTGCAACATTTTGCATATTTTATTTGTAAAAATAACACAATATAATCATGCTAGTTTCAATTATTTTGTAATTTATTTCAAATACCTGTCAGTAACTATGTCTATAACAATACAGACAACAAAAAAGATTCAAGAAATGTTTTTTGACAAGTAGATTCCTTACTAGGCATATTAATACAGAACTCTGAGTAATAATTCATTTAAACTACAATACGGAAACGTATTTCCTGCACCCCTAAGAAGCAGTGCAAAGGCTTGGGGAAGCCAGGGATAGTGGAGGAGCTGAGGGAGAGGGAAATAACTGATGGGAGGGACCCTGGGTGTGAACTTGGAGGGTTGTTGGGTGTGGGTGGGAGAACAATGTAACAGGTTATTTGGGAGGGGGAAGGGTTTGTTAGGGAGCCACCACCATGCAGATGCTGGCTGACCCATAGTCTCTCTCATTTAGTCAGGCACATCTGTCCCCACGTGTCCCTGCACTCCCCTCAGCCACTTTCCCATCCCCATGTGTCCCTGAACCCCTCACTTAGCCACCTCCTGTCCCCATGTGTCTCTGCACCCCCACTCCCATTCAGCCCCTGTCCCAGTCTGTCACCCCCACTAGCCCTTCTGAACCCCAGTCTGTGACCCCCCAGCAGTCTCAGGTGCAGCATGCTGTCTGTGCCCCCATATCCCATGCCTCCTGACCTGCCCCAATGTGCAGGGAACTGTGAGGAAAGCAGCTTCTTTCTCTTTCCTATCCGGAGCTGGGGCTGCTCCTGCCCAGGAGCCGCTGCTCTGTGTTCTGGTGCCACAGTGGCCCCTCATGGGTGAAAGGAGTAACTGCAGCACCTTTCCAGCAGAATGTATTTTTTGTGGAAAAAAATTCTGCGCAGCACATGAATTCTGCACATGCACAGTGGCGCATAATTCTCCCAGGAGTAAGGATCTACTAGGGTGTTCTGTTTGTGGGTTTGTGCAAAGGAGACTCTAGCCTTAGTAGCCTCTGCGTTATAAAAGGGGCAGCATGAACTTGCTCAAAGTCACCCAGCAGGCCAGTGGCAGAACCGGGAATAAAACCCAGTTCTCCTGAATCCCATTCCAGTGCACTAATGGGCAAGTCACTTTTCCTCTGTGCCTTGGTTTCCCCATCTGTAAGTGGGAATAATGATACTCAGCTCCAGGTGTAAAGTGCTTTGGGATTTATGAATGAGCATTTTATTATATAGCATTTTATTATTACAACAACAATAAAGGATAAAGAAATGAAAACTAACTAAGGGTCAACAAGATTGTGTACACATCAGTGAGGGAGTTAAGAATATGCAGGTAAAAAGCCACAGTTATTGGCTGATATTATGGTTTTAATGGCAATACTAGTTATTGAAGAGTTCTTAATATGCATTTTAAAAATACTTCACTATATTTACATGATAAACCATAAGACTGTCTAAAAGCTGCTCTAGGCTTAGTCAAGATACTCTGTGTATCTTAAAGAATTATGAAGCCATGAGTTATTACAGTGACTCCCTCTAGTGATATGCACCTTTCATTGACTGCCAGTGCGCCCAGTTTTTTTCCCCTTCAATTGTTGAAGTATAAAGTGAAATCACCAGTTGGACAGTTTCTGTGCCAATTATTGGTGTGCGGGGGGAAGGGAGAAAGGAAAAGGTGTCACTTTGAACTCAGAGAGATGCTGCAGTTTATATCAGAATCACAGCTCACTCACAGTATTATAAAGCTCTTCTAGTCGAGGAATAGTGAGGAAGCGTTGCATGTTCACTCCATTTTCAATCAAGAGTTTCACAAAATCAACTCGATCCAGTACCAGGGCGTCAAGCATAGCCTGCTCCAGGGAATTCACCTGAAAGTTGAGAACAGAGGACACAATGCAAACCCTGGGCAAGTAAGTCAGAGATGCTGTGCCAGCAACTGCTAAACAGAAGTTTTTTGGTTGTATAATAAAAGAATTCACATGTGAATTTCAAGCTATGTTCAGTCATCTACACATCAAATGTCATTTTGAAAAATGAAAATGTCCCTGATAGGTGTTCCATGTATAGTTTAGATGTTGTGGGTTTGGGTTTGTTTTTTTTTGATGTATTGTTAATGTTGAAGTAATGAGAGCAGTAAATGAAACCTTTAGGAGCATGATTGTAACTTTCAGTACTTTTTATTTGGTATCTTATAGCTAAACCAAGAGAAATGACACATTATATAAAGAGGTGGGTTTGCTTGCTATGTGTGATGGGAGCAGGTTAAATTTAAAATAACGAACTGCACAAACGTAGAGTGTTTTGTACCATAACAACCCACATAGGCAGCATCCATTCAATTGACAAGCTGTTGCCTCAAATAGAGAGAACTGGCATTATGCACTGGCTCCGATCTTCTGAGAAGAAATCCCCAAGTGGTTGCTGGAAATATTGATCAGAAAACATACAAGAGCTTCCCTTAATATGACCAAACATGGGAACAACCCAGCAGAATCTTCAACTTTAAAAAAAATTAAAATAAACTCATAGCAAATTCAAAACAAAAGAACTGACTTCCTGTAAAATGTTGTCTCCCCCACCAATCACTGATGAGCTACAAACATTCAAAGGAATACTTTTTTGTAATGGAAAAAGTATATATTTTTGCACTCTTTCGGTTCCCAAATATGGTTTAATCACTTTGGTTCAAACCTTCCAAAACAATTCACTCCTGAACTGAAAACAAACCAGCCAAATTTCAGCCAGGAAGGAAAAAGATTGGAAAATGTAGAAGTATTAATAGCAACAGAAAATTACCACTTAAAATGGAAATGCTTGTGTGCCCTTAGCTATACATATTTCTACGCAATCTACCTATAATTATGAAGACACTTATAAAATACATAAAAGTAGGGCTGTTGATTAATTGCAGTTAACTCACGCAATTAACTAAAAAAAAGGAATCGTTATTAAAAAAATTAATTGCGATTAATCGCACTGTTAAACAATAGAATACCAATTGAAATGTATTCAATATTTTTGGATGTTTTTTCTATGAAATCAATATATTTGAAAAACAATTACAACACAGAATACAAAGTGTACAGTGCTCACTTTATATTATTTTTGAATACAAACATTTGCACTGTAAATATGATAAACTAAAGAAATAGTATTTTTCAATTTACCTCATACAAGTACTGTAGAGCAATCTCTTTATCATGAAAGTGTAACAAATGTAGATTTTTTTATTACATAACTGCAATCAAAAACAAAACAATGTAAAACTTTTGAGCCTACAAGTGCACTCAGTCCTACTTCTTATTCAGCCAATCGCTAAGACACAAAAGTTTGTTTACATTTATGGGAAATAGTGCTGCCTGCTTAATTTAAAATGTCACCTGAAAGTGAAAACAGGCGTCTGCATGGCACTTTTATAGCCAGCGTTGCAAGGTATTTACATGCCAGATATGCTAAACATTTGCATGCCCCTTCATGCTTTGGCCACCACTCCAGAGGACATGCTTCCATGCTGATGATGCTTGTTAAAAAAATAATGCGTTAATTAAATTTGTGACTGAACTCCTTTGGGGAGAATTGTAGGTCTCCTGCTCTGTTTTACCCGCATTCTGCCATATATTTCATGTTATAGCAGTCTCGGATGATGACCCAGCACATGTTCGTTTTAAGAACACTTTCACAGCAGATTTGACAAAACACAAAGAAGGTACCAACGTGAGATTTCTAAAAATAGTCATAGCACTCGACCTAAGGTTTAAGAATTTGAAGTGCTGTTCAAAATCTGAGAGGGACGAAGTGTGGAGCATGTTTTCAGAAGTCTTAAAAAAGCAATGCTCAGATGTGGAAACTACAGAACCCGAACCACCAAAAAAGAAAATCAACCTTCTGCTAGTGGCATCTGACTCAGATGATGAAAATTAACATGAATCGGTCTGCTCTGCTTTGGATTGTTATTGAGCAGAACCCATCATCAGCATGGACACATGTCCCCTGGAATGGTGGCTGAAGCATGAAGGAACATATGAAGCTTTAGCGCATTGGGCACGTAAATATCTTGTGACGCCAGCTACAACAGTGTCATGCGAATGCCTGTTCTCACTTTCAGGTGACACTGTAAACAAGAAGCCAGCAGCATTATCTCCTGCAAATTGTAACCAAACTTGTTTGTCTGAGCGATTGGCTGAAGTAGGACTGAGTGGACTTGTAGGCTCTAAAGTTTTACATAGTTTTATTTTTAATGCAGTTTTTTTTTACATAATTCTACATTGTAAATTCATCTTTCATGATACAGAGATTGCACTACAGTACTTGTATTAGGTGAATTGAAAAATAATATTTCTTTTGTTTTTTACAGTGCAAATATTTGTAATAAAAATAAATACAGTATGAAGTGAGCACTGAACACTCTGTATTCTGTGTTGTAATTGAAATAAATATATTTGAAAATGTGGAAAACATCCAAAAATATTTAAATAAATGGTATTCTATTCTTGTTTAACAGTGTGATTAATTGCATGATTAATCACAATTAATTTGTTTAATCGCGCGATTAATAACGATTACTTTTTAATCGCTTGACAGCCCTACATAATAAGTCTCCCATGCCTCAAAATATTCCAGGCATCAATATGTCCCTCATGAGAAGTTAATTCCTTTCATTCCATGTGGGATTAATGTGTCTGTTTGTATCACTTCTAGGGCCTTGTAGAAGGTAACTCATTCTTTGATTTATCTTTGAGGTAGGCTGCACATGTAAACTGAGAAGAACAGATTAGAGGGGGGAGTCAAATGAGATAAAGAACATAGCAGCAACTGGAAGAAAGATGCCACTTTCATCTTACCCAGTTTAGTAGTTCAAGCTTCCGTGGATCTGTTTCTTCTTCCGGTTCTTCTTTCATTTTCCCTCCCTTTTTTTTCCCTTTTCCTTTCCCTCTGGCTGCTTTAGTTTGAGCTGCTGGGGATTTCTTTTCCTTTTCAGGTGCTGTGCCATCAGTCACTGTAAGGCTTCCTAAAGGCTACATTTAATAATGCACAAATATTAAGATACTATTAAGATACTCCAGTTGTTTTGGCAACTGGAGGATTGTACATCAATAGAATGTTCTATTGAATCCTAATACTATCACTCTCTTTTACAGTGGTGCTGTGTGTAACCTACTCTCACGCAGTGTGGCATGCTGTCCCCCTGTAGTGGTGGCTGGGCCACATATAGAGATTGATGAGCCTCATACAACCTCAGCTAACAGAGCTGGGCCTTTCAGCTTAGGCAGCGAGGAGGCTCATGCGTTAGGATCTAGACCTCCCAGGTTTGATCCCAGATACTTATAACTTACTTAGGAGCACAGAGTAACATATAAAGAAGAAAATGGAATAGACAGAGAATTCAGAGTTGAAAAGGCAATGCCTAGTACACAATCTTTATCTGTAGTGGCAAATTTCTCAAAACACCAAGGCCAAATTGGGACATAATGTGTGAGAAAGATCCAAAATGAGGAACACCACACTCAACAAATTCATGCAGGGATTCATTCCCTGAGTGCAAATAACCTATTCCATAACCATTTGCATGATTCTTTATCTCTGATATGAGCAACAACATGGGAGGACAGCATGCCACACTGTGTGAGAGTAGGTTACACACAGCACCACTGTAAAAGAGAGTGGGACAACATCATATTTTTGTAGTAAGTAGTTAAGTCTGGGACTCAAGTGGATGTCTCAAAATAAGGTACAACAGAGAGGTATGGTAAGATGGTAAGATGCTGAGTATGTGCCTGGCACTTTACCTTCTTTCCACTTTTTAATCATATGTAGGGAAATAGTGGAATGTCAAAGTAAAAGCAACAAGCAGATAAGGAACAGAAGGGACCAGTGTTAATAAGAATGCCACATGGCCATCAACTGACCTCCATATAGTCGTATGGGCTAAGGCCAAAGAGGGAAGATTGCACCTACGTGGCTCATTAACGTGCTAAGATCATGCTTATGTTCATGTCTCCTCAAATGTGCCTATTCTCCACTACACCCTTCTCCATTTTAACCTGTACTCTTGGGAGAAGGGAGGAAGGCACGCTTGAGGCTAGAATTGGGCAAATAGCGAATTTTCAGTGAATCAGCAATTTCAAAAACTGTTGAAAAAAATTTATTCCAGATGGAACAAAATATGTCATTTAGGCGTCGACCATTTAACGTTTTTGAATTTTTAAAAATATTAAAGAAAATTTTGAACAAAAATAATTTCAAACTGAAAAAATATCATTTTTTTCAAACTATGTTTGTTTTTTCCTTAAACCAACAATTTGGTGAAACTAACTTGAATTCACAAAATGCTTCAATGTCACCAAATGTGCATTTTTCAATTAAAAGAAAGTTTTGGCTGAAAAGTTTTGAGACTACTTCCCCCCAGTTTGGACTGCTGCACCTAGCACTTAACTTGTCCTCAGACATAACTTACACAAACATTTATGCTAGAGCACAACAAATTGGTTCATTGTGCAGAGAACTGCAGGATCAAGGCCATAAATGTTTGCTTAACAAAGCTTTCTTTTTTGCACAAAGTCATCTCACACTATCCTACCATGAAAGCATTTACAAGTCAGGACAGAAATGGATCTGTAAACTCACAGCAAACACTACATCAAGGGCAATCTTCATGAATTTGAAATGACAATGAATTGTAATTGGCTTGTGTAATTTCCACAAAGAGTTGAAGAGTACGAAGATGAAACTGGACAAAACAGCGGTAGGTCTTGTTTGCCCGTTGTTATTTTTTAATCTAAACATAATAATGTGGAGATTGGAACATTTCCTCCAAATAAATTGATTTATAGTAATACTTATATTGTTTAGGATCCCTAAATCCTTTTTATAAAAATGTTTTTAATGGACCGTGAATATTGGAAACATCACATTGCTATCAGGGAAGGAATAAAATAGCATGTACAGGAAGGATTGTTGGTTAAATTTTTAATGATTGAGGTTTCTAAATGAAGTAAACCTCAATGACGTACATAGTGTGGATGTAAAGTATTTTACTGGCCATTTTATTGTACATCGTTTCAAGAAAGACATCTAATTAAAAAAAAAGAACCTTACTTAATTCTTATGGCCTATTTCATCCTGATTCCTCAGAACACTTTGTAATAATTTGGTACCAGATGGTTCATGTAGTAAAGCAAAATGCACCAGCATATTGAGTCACCAAATTGGCTTAAATCAAGGTTTCTTCAGTTACATGAATGACTCTAGGGGTAGAATTTTCAAAAGCACTCAAGTGTCTGATCTTCCCCCATTGAAATTGGAGCTTTACCATTAACTTCAATGGGCGCAGTATCACACTTTAAAAATGAGTTAGGAGCACAAGACCCATTCTAATGCCTTAGGCACTTCTGAAAATCTCACCCCTAGATTCATTTTGCATCATCTCACACACTAAGGGCCTGATATTCAGCACTGGTCTCTTTGTGGTCATGATTTTGTCCCCTTAATTCAAACTCGGATTTTCAAAGGAGTCTCCTAGGTGCCTTTGTAATTTCCAGCCTTACTGTGTAATTTATTAGAGCTAGACATCTAACCACCTGCTTGGACTCACCAGTCAGGCAGCCTGAGGTCTAAGTAGTATTACTAGAACATGCAGTTCACTATGGGTGTGATGACTGGTTCTGCTGAGGCCTGAGGCTTGGTCTACACTAGAGAGTTAGGTTGATGGAAGGCCAGGGGCGGCGCTAACGTTTTTGCCGCCCCAAGCAAAAAAAACCCAAAACAACCCCAAACGCCGCCCCCTCCAAACAAAAAACACCCCCCCCAAAACAACGCCCCATCTCTCGGAGTGCGGGCGGCATGCCCGTGGCTCCGCTCCCCCACCAGAGCGAGCGCGGCATGCCCGCAGCCCCCGCTCTCCCCGACCAGCGGGGAGCGAGCGCAGCATGCCAGTGGCCCTGCTCTCCCCGGCCGGAGCACCGGCGGGGAGCGAGCGGGCATGCCGGCTGCCCCGCTCTCCCCAGCCGGAGCGCCAGGACGAGTGGGGCATGCCTGGGAGGGAGGGGGAGATGCGCACAGTGGCCGCTCGGGTTCTCTTTTCCCCCTCCCTCCCAGGCTCTTAAGTTCCTCTTAAGCCTGGGAGGGAGGGATAGAAGCGGCACGCCAAACAGCTGTTTCACGCGAAAGCAGCGCAGAGCGGAGGTGAGCTGGGGCGGCCGGCCGGGGCACATTTCTAGGGGCGGCATGGCCAGTGCCAGAATGCCGCCCCTAGAAATGTGCCGCCCCAAGCACCAGCTTGTTTTGCTGGTGTCTGGAGCCGGCCCTGTGGCAGGCAGCTTATGTCGATCTAATTATGTCAGTTTACACTACAGCCTTGCTCCTGCTGATTTATGTGCCCTATTGCACTAACATCATAACTTCACCTCCACGAAAGGCATAGGGCTTACGTTGGTGTAACGATGTAGTGCCCGTGTAGACCCTGAATTACATTGGCTGCTGGCTGTCATTCTTATCAATTTCATGGCTCCATGCTGAAAGCCGAGCTGTCACCGCTGGGTGGGTGAGGGGCTCCAGCTAGAGCCTGGCTGCCCCTCTGGGCTCCTTACTCCCAGCTAGGCTCTGCTCACCCCGTTTGGAGCCTGGCTGCCGCTTAGAGACTCCCAGCTCTCAATGGGGAGCCCAGGTGCCATCTGGAGGCTCCTGGCTGCCTGTGTGGAGCCCGGTTGCACCAAGGCTCCCTGGTGGCGGGGAGTAGGGAGCCAAGACCTGGGGCCGGGGGTGTGTGTGCAGGGGGAGACGGACAGCCGGGCTCCCTGCAGGGAGCTGTGTGCGGAGCTGAGAGCCCAGGTTCTCAGCCCCCCCACACTGGCCTCCTTAAATTGATGGAAGCACACTTGGTGTGGACGTACAACACCAACAGAAGGATGGCAGTGTGTACATGAACCACGAGAGGCATAGGGCTTATGTCAGTGTAGTTAGAGCAATGCCCTAACATAGGTCAATTTAAATTTCTAGTGTAGATATGCACTCAGCATAAATCAGGCCCCATATGATTTCCATTATTTGAATTTGTTGCCTCAAGAGGAATCTTGAATAAATTCATTTGCTAATTTCATGCTGCTACTTTTCATTTCAAAAACACACGAGTTTTGTCATTATTAATTTTTTGGAAACGGTAGACTGATATTTTATAATGAACAGTCCATATGGAATATCCTAGATCAGGCCATTATGCATACCAAAAGAATTTAACATTACTGTCATTGCCAAAAAAGTCAAAGGAAGGGATATTTGCCATTAATTTTAAATTATTGCTAAATAATCAGTCTAGGAAAAGCAGCTTTACCGGCCAGTGATGTCCAAAGACAAAGATTTGGCTGCGTGCAATGTCCACACGGTTCCAGGCCAATGCCAAGCTCAACTGATCTGGTGCAGATGCGTTGGTTCCTAAGCAAACAAAAGTATTTGGCATTTCACACTTCATGTAAATGAGTGGACATCACTGTAATTTAATTATCTGGGGATTTCAGCTGGTCTAAAGGTGAGTAGTTATGTTGAAATGAATGGAGCTATGATTTTTTTACACCAGTTGAGGATTCGGCCCAATAATCCTTTCAAAATTGAGATTAGTAACGTTCTCCCCTGTTCCTTGCAGTTCACAGAAATGGACTTTAGTCCCTTACTTATTTTAGCAAAGTTATTAGTCTTGTCTCATTTATCCACATTAGTGACACAATATCATTCTCTGTAAATGTTGTTTAAACCACATTATGTACTTTAAATGTTAAAGAATAATTGTCAGAAGCGACAGAATAATCTCAAAAGGTTCAGATTAGCTCGCAAACAAAAATCTTCGTGATATGGCTGAGAGTGTGCTTTGGAATCTAGCTAACAGTTCAAACCAACATTACTTTCTTTACAAAGATTTACTTTAAAAACAACAAAAACCAAACTCAAGTGTTAGAATGTCTGGAAATGACACGGCAGAGGGGAATTGGCTGGATCCCTTAATCCAGCCAGTTGAGTGATCCAGCTCATTCTGCATTGCCATATCATCCTCCATCCTCATCATCACCCATCTGATTTACACCCCACACCCAAACAATTTTTAAACCAAACACTTTTGTTAGGACCTATGTAAAGGTACACATAATTTACTAGGCAACGATGGGAAATGGATCGCTTGAATAGGAAATGGGATTTTATTCATTTGCTATGTTGAACTTTGGGTATATTTTTGCAAGTTTTGTGGGGCTAAGCTAAGCGTGGGTGGGTGGTTTCAGGGGCTACTGCCACTCCATAACAAATCCCCACTCCTTGCTAAGAGTCTAGACATTTATCAGAGCTTAAGCAGCTCCTCTGAAAGGCTTCTTCCTTCTCTAAACCCTGCTGACTTTATCCCTAATACTGCTCCCCTCCCTTCCATAGAGTATAATCAGCAGTTTGGCAGATGCCCTAAACACAGGTCTGGTGATTCCTTAATCCCATGCTTCTCTTCCCTACAGCTTTCACCTAAAGTCTCTTTTGTAATCAACTGGTATCAATTTCCAAAAGTGCATACATTTTAATAATAGCAGTTGTTCCAACAAAGACAGACTCAGTCACAAAGGTAAGGAGGTTTAGATTGGGGGAGAGAGTGAAGGAGCTTATTGGACAGACAAACCAATTACATTTAGAAGTGACTATAAAGCCTCACCCCAATCCTTGAACTAAATGGCTACAACAACACTGTAAACAAAAATAAGAAAGGTTGTTCTTCTGGTATTTCCTGCCCAAGTAGAAGAAGGAAGCTGTGGAAACTTCAGGGTAATGCAATGGAAAAGTTCAGATCTAGACCTTACATATTGGGCTCACATCTTATCAGACTTGAACCCAAAAAACCAAAAAGGTTTGAGGTTACTAATCTGAATGGATAGGAACAGAACAGTCAAAAGTTTTGGTATTTAGAATGGCCCACACAGAGCAAGTGTTTATTTTGGGGTTTTTTTTTCTTCAAGTGGGTTTGTTCATCCTTATTTGTTGCCTGCGTAAAAACTCACCTTTAAGTAGAGCAGTTAAAATAGACATCTCAATGTCCTGTTGCCCCTCAGAACCCATACGGAACACAGTTATCTATAGGAGAGAGTAAAACCAAACACACAATTAACTCAGGAACATAACTTAGAACAAAAGAAAGAAGGAGAATAAGGCTGTCTGCATTACACAGTTTTTAGCAACAGAGCTGTGTTGGTACAGCAATGCCACTAAATGTCGGGCAGTATAGCCGCTGTTTGTTGGCTCTCCTGCAGAGAAAAAGCTTCCACCCCCAATAAGCGGCGTTTGCATTGTCAGCAGGAGAGCGCTCCTGCCAACAATGCACTGGCACTTGTCGCAGCAAAACTTTTGTCTTCCGGAGGTGGAGGGTTGTTTAACACCTCTAAAAGATAAAAGTTTTGTCATTCAATTGCCTGGGTAAACATAGCTTAAGTGAAAGAGAGAGAGCAAGAAAAGAAGAGAGATAAATTGCATATTTTTCTATATTGTTAGAAAATTTTCAAAATTTGCAATTTCAATTACATTTTTCATTAAAATTTCTAATTTTGACAAATAAAAAGGGGTGAAAACTTTCATATCTTTGTCCTGTTCTTTGACTGACTATACAACTAGTAAAAACAAAAACAAAAATCAAAATTTTAAATTTTGATGAAATATTTTCACTGACAGATTTTGACAAAAAACACAGGACAAAATTGCTGTGCCAATTTTATATAGTTTTCCAACCATCTCTAGTATTGTACAGTATTAGGAATTGCCCGTTAATACCTGAAATAGCCATTATGGCATTTCTTTGACTGAATTTAACATTCACACAAGTTTGAGACACAAGTTAAGTAATACATTGGCAAAAAGTACAATCCTAGATGAACCTTGGGGGCAACTGTCTTTTACACAAAACTGAATATTTATATTGATGTTTGGTTCAGTTGCTTATTAGTGCCTAGAAAACTACAAATATAGTTACTTCTTTTAATAAACGATAACTGAGGTAAAGTTCTGCATTAAAAAAAAGGTCAGAAGAAAAATAATGTAATGTAGGATTCAAACACAGGATAATCTGATAATCTAATGGCATCTGACATGACACTTAAATTATGGTAATTCCACATATAACAGACAAAGTGTTGCCAAGCACATCTTCACCCAAAAGCATCCTTTTACTGTATAAACTTGTGTCAACCTTTTGGCATGGCAATTTTTTTCAACTTTCAATAACTTGTATCAATTTTGTACATACTAAAAAATGTGTTTGGTACAGTGACATTGATTTAGCAGGGGAAAGAGGCACAGGAAAAATGACATCCATTACAGGGAAATAAGCAAAGTGATCAAAGAATCATTCGAGGTAGAAGCCTTGCTCAGTCAAGCAAATCACCATGCTGCTCTGGCCAAACAGTCTATCTGAATCCTTGAGCCACCTTCTGCTTAACGAATTTACTGTCTGAGTTTTTACTCAGCAGATAAAGCCTCCTGTGATTTGGTATTTTTTAATTCCAAAAACTTGATTAAGGCAAGGCCCTGTTCAACTTTCTCTACTGAATCAAATCTACTGAGTTAAAAGTGCAAAATAGTGCTCTAACAAAGCAAGTTCCTTGGGACATTTTTCTGCAAACCTGCATTCCTGTGCTTCACCTCTCAAAACACCCCTCTTTCACCAAGCAGGTAGGTATGGGTGTGACTTGCACATACAGTCAGTGACCTATGTTGGGGGCAGGGCCCTAGGTGAAACTTCCTTGCACCAGCCTTGCGCCCCCCCCCCAGCCCAGCTAACGCCTCCCCCCCACACGGCAGCCAGCTCCCCCCACCCGCAGCAGGCAGCTCCCCATCCCCCCCGTGGTGCCCCCCCCCCCCCGTGGCGGCTAACCCCCGCCGCTCGTGGTAGCTCAGCCCCCTGCCCGCGGGCCGCGGCAGCCTCCCCCCCGCCTGCGGCGCCTCCCCAGCTCCCGGCTCCACGCTCCACTGCTGAGCATGGAGCTGGGAGGCAGGAGGCAGCCGCCGCGAGCCGCCCGTTTCATTCCTCGCGAAGCCCTGCTGAGCCCCAGCGGCACGGCAACAGCCCTCGCCACAGCAGGGCTTTCCGAGGAAGCGGGCGGCTGCCTCCTGCCTCCCGGCTCGAGCGTGGAGCCGGGAGGCAGCCGCCCGCCGCCGCGGGCGGTGAAATGCCACCCCCCAAATCCTGGTGCCCTAGGCGACCTAGTCACCTAGTGAAAGTGCCGGCCCTGGTTGGGGATGGTGAAGAGCTGCAGGAGGCATTTGCTTCTGGCAGCACAATTCCTGTCCAAAGCATATGAGTGGAGAGTACACCCTTTGAATGGTACCGTTTGCTACCCCACTTCACACCAAGCACACTCTCCTCCCCAGGCCCTCCTCACCTTCTTTGGTGTGCATTGTGCCCTTGCACGCTCACAAAGAGAACACGCCCTGTGTTCCCACAAGCTGCCAAGGCAGTTGTTCACAGCCCTTTTTCAAAGGGACAGGTGGCTAAAACAAGAACCAATCTGAAGCTTTAACCAAAACCTCATCAAAAAAGTTTGAGAAAAAAAGCCTATTTAATTTTTTGCCCCATTATTTTTCATATTTGCGACTGTCCTTCTGGGTTCTCGTTGGCATTAGAAAAGAAGTGCCGAAGCACTATAAAAAAGGTAAGATTTCTTCTGACTCCATCATCTTAGTGTCATTAGAAACAGAGAGCTCAAACCTGACAGATACTGAGCATTTTGGCCTTGATTCAGCCAAGCACTTAAGTCCAAGAGTAGTCCACTAAAGTCAGAGGGACTATTTAAATACTTGAAGTTAAACATGTGCTTAAGTGCTTTGCTGGATCAGGGCCAGAGTGCACAGCATCTTGCAGGGCTGAACCTAGAAAGCACAATGGGTTTTACAATGTATTGTATTAAACAGTTACAGTAAAAAAAAAATGATCTGACACTCACATTCTATGCAAACTTGATCTGGATTTGGAAAAAAAAGTGTGATGAAGGAACATAGGAACACTGACTTCCTGTATGGTCAGTGCTTCAAGTATTAATAAATGTCCTGCTCAGTTAGAAAATACTACTTCTGTGGCAGAGAATTGGTGAGTAAAATGGACATAAATATCTAGCTTTCAATGAAGGTATCCTACAGTGTCACTGATTCTGAGACTAGAGCACCTTACACCTGTAAATGTCCTTTACTCTGTATCATTTTTATGTTACCCCAGAACATCTAAAGATGTTTCGCTTTTGAGTACTTGAGTGAGTTTTAATATATTCATATTGGCCTTCTGAAAAGTACTTCTATATGCTGTAAGGAGGATGCGCTATTTATGTTTCTTTATGATTGCCCAATAAAAATAACTAGATTAGAAGAATAATCTGGTAAATAACTTTGGGCATTAGTGATTTTTATGCATTATTAGAATTAGTATTATAATAATTATTAGAATAAGTATTAGAATAGCACCTAGAGGACTCAAACAAGATCGGGGTCCCATTGTTCTAGGTGCTGTACACAAATGAATAAGAAACAGTCCCTGTCCCAAGGAGATTGCAATCTAAATGTAAGGGGACTGTTATCCCCTTACTAACATTCAGAGCTCCCAGTACCAAAAGGGGAAGGGTTGACAGTTCCCAGGGGCAATGGGGAGAGGCCAATGCTCCAGGTCAGCCTGATTGACAGGACGGGCAGGCGAATCAGGGAGTCAGGAGGTCAGGGTGGATCCCGTCCTCCGTGGGAGCTGAAGTTGCCTGAGTCAGACGGAGTGGGGCCGAGCTAAGGAGAGGGCAGAGGCCAGAGCTGAGCTGGGCCAGATCCAGAGGGGCCAGAAAAGCAGCCCTGAGAGATACAGACCTGCCCTGGGAGCAGAGGTGCAGCCCCAAAGCCAGAGCACAGCTCAGAGACACAGACCTGCCCTGGGAGCAGAGGTGCAGCCCCAAAGCCAGAGCACAGCCCAGAGACACAGACCTGCCCTGGGGGGAGAAGCTGCAGCAGCCCAGGGAGGTGGAGGCAGAGCAGCAGCAGCAGCAGCCGTGCTGGGGCAGAGGAGCTGGAGCTGAGGCAGAGGGTGGAGCTGGGGCTGGAGCAGTCCGGAGCCGGGTGCGGTGAGCAGCTGGGGAGAGCGAGGGGGACCCTGGGCAGTGGGCCCAGCGCAGGGAGATGCCTCAGCCAAGAGGCCCTGCAGGCCAGACATGCAGGGGGATCTAAACCCCGACAGGGTGGGGGCGACGCTGGGAAGAAGGGTCCTGCCACCCAGAGCCTGCGAGCGTGTGGCCACCGCCGGAGCAAGTATCCAACCCGCAGCGTCCCTGCAGCACAGCCAGGGCCTGAGAAGGAGCCTGGGACTTACACAGGAACAGACTGAACTGCCCTGACATTGCAGAGACACTGTTGTGATGTTCCCTGCCACAGAGCGGGGCGATGTGTTTTCTTAACCTTTCCCATTTTTCCTTATTCCTGTTAAAATTAATTGTTGATTAAATAATTTGCATTTGCTTTAAATTGTGTGCAGTGATCTGTGGGTTAGGGAAGTGCAGAGAGAGTACCCCGGAGTGGGGACACCCTAGCCCCTGACCTAGGTGACCACAGCAAGGTTGGGGGTCGAGCCCCCCAGGAATCCTGGGCCCAGCCTTGTTGGGGTTACAAGGACTCTGCCAGACAGGAGAGTGCAAGGGGAGTCCTCGAGGGCAGGGATGCCTCTGGGGTAAAGGAGGTGGGAGCGAGGACTGAGATCCTTCCGCTAGCCCATTTCACCGGGGTAGTGCAGAAGCCAGGAAAGTTCCCCACAATAGCGGGACTATTCCCCTGCTTACATAATTAGACAAGGCAGACAGCTGGGTGGGAGGAAAGGAAATATTATTGTTCCCATTTTACAGATGGGGATTGAAGCACAGAGAAAGTAAGCAATTCGCCCAACTCAAACAGGGCATCTACTAGACTGTAAGTTCCCTGGGGTAGGGGCTATCTTTCTTGTTTTGTGTATGTACAATGTACAAAGCACAATAGGGTCCTGGTCCTGTAGACTAGGAAAGGTTACTACAGGTTAATTAGATCACCTGTAGCCAATTAAGGCCCTGTCAGGAATCTAATAAAAAAAAAACCCTGCTTCAGGAAGACAGGGTGGAATGAGGAAGGAGAGAAGACTGAAGTTTGGAGGCGTGTTGCTGAGAATTGAAAGACCAGAGAACCAGAGGAAGGGAGACGCTGCCCCAGCAGAGCAGGGGGACTCCCTCCCCCAGTGTCAAGGACTGAAGGTAACCCTACCCAAGGGGGAAGGGCGTAAGAAATCCACAGGGGTTGAGAGGGGCTGGGGCTCAGAGTGAGGAGCAAACCCAGACCCCCTTCCCCATTTCCCTCCTCTACCACCTTCCTGGGCCACTAGTGGGGCCCTTGGCGTCCCAAGGAGTAAAGGGTGGCATCCTAGCCCCTCTGCCAAGAAAAGCATGGGACCCACCATACGAACATTGGCCATTATGTCACAATCCTTGGAACCTTACTTCAGTTTCTGTTCAGTCCTTAGAGTAAGGATTGAGTAAAAATTGCATAAGAATCATAGGACTGGGCATTTATTCAGGAAACTAGGGTCTGAGAACTAAGAAGCTTAAAAATCTAAGGAATGGAGGTAAATTTGAAATGGCATCATTTTTCCTTGATGCAAATACTGAACTCCCCAGAGTATCAATGCCAGTTCAACACTAGAAATGATGTCACCTTATGATGTACCTTCAAAAGGAAATTATTGGAAGTCAAGGAAAAGAACATTTGGGGGAAAACAGGAGGCTACTATGGCACTAAACAGGCAGGGAATTACAGACTGACATTGAAGGACTTAATTCTTATCTTGAAATTTGTGGGAATTGATATTAGTGCCTCCTGGTCAACTAGGGTAACTATTAGAATGAAAAGTCTGCGCCTCGTGCCAAAACTGTGGATGGTTAATGACAAATGGCCAAATTTTACAAGAGGTCAGCAGATAAGCACCTCTCCAAAAGCCCCCACGCACAGCATGGTAAGTGTGGGTCAGAGGTGTCCATCCTAATACTGTCTCCCCTCAAAACCCACAGCCAGCCTGCCCTGCTGAGCTCCTCAACTGGAGCTGAGAGTGGCTTTGGAGATCAGGGTGTGGACTGGTTGTTTTTTGTGCACACCTTGGCTTTTTGACCCAGCCAGGACCCCATCAACTCAGCCCATTGAAGAGATCGTTTGTGCTCTGGTCTGCCAGAAGATGGGTTCACATTAACACTACTGTTACTGAGTGTATACAATATTCAATGGTGTTGTGAACATCATACATTAGCCAAGATTTTTACCTAAAGTTTGGATCTGGAGAAAAATATCAGATATTTAAATACTAATACCCAGCTCATCGCAGGACTAGAAAAATAGCTAAAGTCTCTAAAATTAATTCTCTCTATTTTATGATTCCTAGCTCTTTACCAGCTTCTTTTTTATACTTTTACAGAGAAGGATATGACAGAAGAAGGGAAAAGAGTTGGAGGCTGCTGAGACTCAGAGTTGATTTGATGGAGAAGATTTGATTAACTGGATTTCTGGATGTTCTGTTTGCTTTATCCGCAAAGTGGGACATCAGGATTAATATTTAAGCTGATAAAATTGGTCTCATAACTCCCATTATTTACCCTAATTGCTGAATGTGCATTCTGTAACTTACTAAATTTTGTTTTGGCAGCAAAAGGCTATGAAAAATCATCCTTTGATTGATGCTTTGACTGCCGGAGTCAGTATCTATAACAAAAGACGATGCCTTCCAGACTAGCATAATATGTGACTTGAGGATTTTGAGAACGTTTCCTAATCGAGTCTTCGGATGCGGGTTCATATTAATGGTGTTGGGTGGGGTTCCGTACATTTTACCTGCAATCAGGCCTGAAATTGTGGCCTTATCATGCTAGCCATGTAACACGGTACAGACATCAGTTTGAGATGGACAGAGATACATGGCTCCTGTTGATTACAATGAGGCCAGCATAAGCAGAACTGAGGGAAGAACTGACCCAATGGAATCTTTCACTAGCTTCACACATCCATTGGACCAAATTCTGAAGTCCTTAACCTGGATCTTATTTAGTCAAAACTGTCATTGAGAGTGGATTATGCATGAGTAAGGAGCAGGAGCTGGAATCTATCTGCTGCTCTTACACACAAGGAGTAGCACCTCACTCCATGAGTACTCCCTTTATTGCAGGGTAAGTGTGGCTGAACTGGGCCTTAAGCATAAGCTTTAGTATTTAGACTTGAGTTAAAACATCTTTGTTCATTTAATCTGCAAGAATCTGCAATCCCATTCTGGAAATGCAACCGGCTGCAGATATCACATAACTACCTTGGAAAAAACAAACACGACTATTTTCTTTTCCCTGACACTTCTCAGTGTACAGTGCCATGCTATGAGGGGGAACTATAGTCCCACTTCTCAAAGGTATTTAAGTGCCTAATTCCCATGGATTTAAATTATTTCAATGGGAGTTAGGCACCTAAATATCTTTGAGGATCTGGGTCAACTTGTTCACAGAGATCAGACTGTCATGGTGTGCGGCTGCTCTATAGTGCCCCCTGCTGGCCTAGTGTTCTACTTTTAGCTGCTCCTTGCCTCATTTTCCCTCCCCGAGGTGGGTCTCAGCTCACACACTAGTCAGTTCCAGAGGGGTTTCTTAACCCTCTGGCCAAATCACAGCCAAGAAATCCTAACTAAAAAGTCCCAACAAATAAAACGGGATCTTCTGCCCTTTGGGGCCTCTCTTCAGACCATCCTCTGAGCCTTACTCCCTATTCCGGGCTCAGAGGATCCCGGAGTAGGGAATCAGGTCCCACATTCCCTCCGCAGACAGGGATTGGCACACTTAGTCCTAAGCGGCAGGAAGCATTTTGGAAGAAGAAATAGAGGAGAGAAATACAGACTCTCTCATCATAAAGGGACAGGAGATGTTCTCTTCCCGCAAGAGTAGAGCTGCACCTCTTTCCACCGAATGCTCTGCCTAGTTACTTCCCCTCAGTCTATTTCTGGACTGGAGATGTGGCATCGCTTCACTAGGGACAGAATCAGGTATAGCAGAGATAAGGCAACTGTCCTAAATTTCATACTAAAAGTGTGGCACATCTGGTTACTGCAGGTAGTTAGGAGAGAGGGGTTTGGTATTTCAACCCCACTCTCACCTCTGAAAATAATCAGCATTTAGAAAAGAAAAAACAACACTGAAAATGGAAAAAGCTAGACTTAGCCAGTTGAAACTGCTGTTAAAAACAAAGCTGTTAAAATGTCATTGTTTTTTGAAAGTGTCTGCTTCAGATTTGGAACCAAAATGAATGAACTGGAAATCTACCCCTTGACACAAGGGAAGATATATTCATACAATGAAAATATGAAAGTTCCACAGCTGCAATTAACCAAGTGGAAACATTGATTGGTTCCTTTTGCATGCTAAAAACAACAGACTATAACCCCATTAATACAAGCACTATTGATTGATGATGGATGAATACATTTATGAATTCTAGACAATTTTCTTTTCCTTACAAGTGAGTTTCTCCCCTGGTGGGACTCGAAGGAGTGTGACTCAATGATGTGGATAATACTGTCAGGCAAGCATGGATCAGGAATGACACTGATGCTTAAGAACATTTAAAACATTTTTTCCCCAGAACTTAAAAAACCCAAGTCTATTGTAAAAGACTGCAAGACAAAAGACTAAAATTACTTCTTCCGGGAATCCTTCCTCCAATTATCTTTTCACTCCCTTCTGCACTTGAGCCATCATGTCTATTTTAGAGCCCAAATCTGTCCCACTGAAGTCCATTGGAACATTCCCATTCATTTAAATGGGAATCTGGCCATTAAGTTTGAACTTGTTTGGCATGGGAGTGATCTTGCCTTAGTCTATATTTGTGAATCATTGTGTACATTTCTGGTATTCTGTGAATGAAAGATAAATAGTAATAATATGTAAATGGCATTTGAAAGGAAGGGTAGAGTTGTACTAAGGTTAAGACATTTGTGAATGAATGTTATGGCACTTACAAGTTCCTTCTTTTTCATACACTCCATGAGAATGACAAACAGCTGATGGGCTTGGTTCCGGTTGTAGTTGAAGGTTTTTTGAATGGTAACTAGAAGCTGGTCCCTGAGGGATTCACTTATTATCCTAATAGGAAAAAAGAAGAGAAAATACCGAAAAATTATATAAATAACACTCCATCATTAAAACAAAAAACAACAACACTTTTTACATCAGTCCAGTTTCTTTGTTTTGAGAACATATAATTTATCCAGGATCTTCCTATTTTAGGATATAAGATTATGGGACTAATGAAAAGAGTTAGCAGTACTCTCATGAGATCCATACCAAAACTGGTTCCCATATGGATGTCTGAAAAAAATTAACACAGGAGCCAAAAAATGAATGGCAAGGAGCCTGAACCATCTTTTCATCCACAGAGGTGATAGCCACTGCTGCTACATGTTCTGTACCTCCATGTGAGGATCAGCCAAGGAGTTCAGTCTCCAGAGATCTCCAGAGGACATTTTACAAGACCACTAATTTCACCTTAAAATGCTACAAATGCTTTTCTGTAAAGCTGAAGGAATGGGATTTTGGGGAGAATGGGATGGGAGTATTGTGTTATGCTACTGGGTGGTACTGTATTTGTAAGTGGACTGTGAACTGAGTTCTTGTCAAGAGGAGCCTGGAAGCTCTTAGTCTATTTAAAAATATGAAGTCTAAAGAAAAATATATATAAAAAAGTTGAAAATGTTTCAGCAATGTTTAAATGATTTGATTTGGTCTGTGAAAGTAACACGAGATGTGAGCCCTCCAACCTTCACCGGTTTCTTCATAAAACATTTATTTCAAGAAGATGGCAAATATTACCAGCAGGCATCCAGAGCAGCAAAACTGCTGAAGCTACAAAATGTAGATAAATTCAGAGCTCATCAGAAAATTATTCTCTCTAATCTGAAAGCAAGGATTCCAAAGATTCTTCATCATCAAGCAACTTCTATAGCCTGAACGCAGTTATCTCATCATCATCATCTGATAGGAAAATTGGACATAGCGTCATGCATACTTCAAGAGACAGCCATGCAGCAGAGAGCTATCAAAGAGACTGATTTCTGATCAGTTCTTTCAATTACATTTGAATACACTAGAGGAGACTAGAAAGATGGTGAAGGAGGGAAAACTGAGAAATGTGTTGGTGAATTAAAATTATTATTATTATTAGGTTTTACCATGTAAAAAACACCTCAACTTAAGTGTGTGAATTTAGGCCCCAACTGAGCAAGATATTTATGCAAATCCTTAACTTTAAGGCACTTCAGCAGGACTACTCATGTGCTTAAAGTTAAGCACATGCATAAGCACTAAGTATGTAGTTGAATACAAGCCTTAGGCTATATCTTCACTGCAAAAATTTTTTAAAAAGTGCATCTTTTACATTGAGATCGCTATCTTGATGTAAAATCCCAGTGAAGACAAGAGATCGTAGTTTTTATCTCAGTTTAACAAGTCAAGCTCAACCTCAGGTTGAGCAAGGTGTACAGGTTTTACCTCAACAAGTTGCATCAAGGTAAAAATAACAGTGACTTGTCTCCACCCGGATTTAATTTCAAGATAGCTATCTCAGACAGATTTTTCTTCAGTCAACACAAGGCGTTTGTGTTGTTTGACACCCCTGGAGAATGAAGTTCTCTGTTTATCCATTGAACAGGCGTGACATGCTACAATAGCACAAGCTTCTTATAAAGGCCCTCAGGCCCTCAGTTCTGACATGGAGGGTCATTCTTTGGCCCCATTTATGGCAGGTCTACACTTTAAATGCTGCATTGGCACAGCCGCATCAATGCAGCTGTGCTATGGAGGTGTTTTAATGAAGACATTCTAAGCCGACGGGAGAGAGCTTCTCACATCAGCTTAGTTAATCCACCTCCGCGAGAGGCAGTAGCAATGTCAGCAGGAGAAGCTATCCTGCTGACATAGAATCATAGAATATCAGGGTTGGAAGGGACCTTAGTAGGTCATCTAGTCCAACCCCCTGCTCACAGCAGGACCAATCTCCAATTTTTGCCCCAGATCCCCAAATGGCCCCCTCAAGGATTGAACTCACAACCCTGGGTTTAGCAGGCCAATGCTCAAACCACTGAGCTATCCCTCCCCCCCGTCTACACTGGCACTTAGGTCAGTATAACTCCGTCACTCAGGGATGTGGATTATTCACACTGAAGTAATTCTGTCATGTAGACCAGGGCTTAGTTCATAGCCTCACTGCCAAGGCACCCGATAAATTGTAAATTATAGTGTCATTTGTGGCAAGGGATTGTGTGACAGTGACACTTACAATGATAGGGATGAGTCAGCCAAACTTAGTTCAGTAGGCCCTAAAACAGCCATCAGGTGGTAACAACTTTTAGTCACTACCACCCAGGCTGGGATCAAACTGGCACCTAGAGCTGGTTGAAAAACAGGACATTTTCATGAATATTTTATCCCCTTTGTTTTTAAAATTCAACTTTGTAACTTGAATGAAAGCTTGTGTCAAAATTTCACAATTTTCAACCACCTCTACTGGCAACATAGAGGCAAACTGGGTAGTATCACCCCACCAATGCCGTGAGTCATCCACAGCCTTTGTAATGGTCCCAAAAATCTTACCCCCCTTCTTCAGAATATTTGTGCGCAAAAGACAGAATGTCAGATGCTCGTCCACTGCCATCACAGATCACAACAGGGAGAGGGGGCTCTTCTCTCAGACATTCCAGGACAATAGAGATCACATTGGGACCCCCTTCAACTATGAGCCCAACCACTGGCACACCTTGTCCCAGTCCTGTGAAAGAAACAGGTGTATCGTTAAACACCAGTAACAGTTCTGGGTTTGTTTCAAAGAGGTGGAATTCTGTGAATGTGTGTGAATTCTGTGTTATGGCTTCCCAGTGAACCAGAGCAGTGAGGAAGCTTCAGGAAAAGAAATGGAGGGTGGCGCATGATTGAGTGATGGCGTGAAAGATATCACCTATGTTTCTCCACAGCCCCAAAAGAAAGCAAGCAAAATGTCTCCCAGTCAACTTTCTTCGGTCCTGCTACTTACTGTCTATTTATTCACACATGCGGTAGGGGATCCATTTTGTAATCTCAATTGCATGGGAATCTTGTTAGAATCCATCTGCAGCTAGATCAGCTATATTAACTCTAATACCTTATCACCCCAATTAATATTCTGATGGCTCCAGGCTATTGTCTCCTTGCTACTTTTGACTCGTTAGGTACTTATACACCATGTCATTCTCAACATGACATCCACCTATGCTTTCTCTTCAGATAGAAGCATTAATTTGCTCTCTTTATCATTAGGTTGAAATGGCTGGCCGATGTAAGAGACGACAGCTGAGCATCCCTTTGCTGTCCCTGCCTCACTATGATCTCCAGGCATAGGATGACAAAGGGAAGCCCACAGGTCACATGGTCACTGGAGTCTTGGTCACATGATCACTTACAACTCAGGAAAATGCAAGGCAAAAAGCATTAGGTGCAAGTTGACTGATTTCACTACCCAAGAGCATTTGGATGAAGTTCTTAATTCTGTAAAATGATCAACTTTTCATAAAGAGGTTGTCTGTTTTTGTAAAAAGTTAACTAAGAGACTGTGGAAGGTACCACAACAGGAACCCTGTAGATTTAATTCCTCTCTCTGCAGAACAGGCACAGCATGGACAGCTGTAGGTCAAGCCTCCCCACAGTGTCCCGCGAATGCGTACTATATCTGATCTGGAGGGATCCCAGAGATTGGGTCAGCCTTTATGCCCATTAAATCCTTTCACATCTCTGCTCAGACATCCAAGAAGGGTGCCAAATAGTGCTATTTTGGGGGGACTTTTATTTTTTAAATTATGTGGCCACTAGTAACTGGACTGAGGCTTCCCACAGAGCATGTTAACTGTACTTTGTCAGATTCCTAACTTCAGTTTTATAGATGGTGAAATGACCAAACACTAGTTAAACAATAAAGGAAGCAAACCAAACCTCAGAAGTGTATAAAACACAGGTGCTTTAGCCTTTACCTGACACTCTATGATGTTCTGCTTTTTTAAGACCATTTAAAAACTCCAATTAGTAGTTGCTATACAGTCCCTATGCCACTGCTATTTTGAATGGATTTCCTCTTATTTAAGAAATAACAGCCACTAAAAGCTCCCTAGGATTATCAGCATTACTTGAGGCACTAAAATATTAAGATTTATTTCAACTATAGGGAAGATTTTATTTTTAATGATTTTTTTTAAATCATCACCTTTTTTCAATCTTGAAATTTTAAAGCCCCCTTACATATACTAATTATTATTGATTTGAAAAGTAATGGCCAAATTCTCTTCTCAGTTACACCACTGTAAAAGCACTGGGCATCTGGTTGCAACTGAGAGAACAAATTGGCCCACTGGCTGAAGTTGAGATTCCTAACAGGTTCAAAAATAAAAATCATATTATGTAAAACCAGATTTTCTGACCCCAAATCTCCATGTTCTCTGAAATTCCCATCAAAACCAAAGCTTAGTTTTACAAAACCCTGGTTTTACAAAGGTTTCAAATATTTCATAAGACCTTCATGAAATCAGGGGGTGTCAGAAAGAGAAAATAATTAGAGCCCTGCAAATCTGTGGATATTCACTTTATATCCATGGATCGGATGCAGATACAAATTTTGTATCCATGCAGGGTTCTAAAAATTAATATTATTTCATATTAACTTCTCTCTTTCACCTCCCTCATATCCCCACTCCACACACCAAGCAAGAGCACAGACTATTTAAAAAGTAGAGTTAATTATTAATGATGGTGTTTTTCCTCCCATTGATTTTTGGGTGAGGGGAAAAAAATCAATGACTATTAATATTTATTAGATAACGTGGAGTATTTCCAAGCCTAGTTATTCCTGCCAGAGTTTAGGAATCCATACCTGGTGAATGCCAAATTCTCAAACTCAGGAGATCTAATTAACCTTTTTAATTGTTATTTTAAAAGTGTGCCCATTTCCAGTCCTCTGATAATAAGCTCAAGAGACTCAAACTTCAATGATATGTCTGAAGAGGCAGCAGAAAATTTTTACAGCTGACATGTTGATGAATGCAGTTTTCGTTTTGCCCTTGTCTCAGTTGCAGATTCCCAAATCGGCCTCCTGTTTTGAGACATTATTCAATAACTATGCATTATTTAGAATAAAAATAATTACTGCTGGGCAACCACAGGAAAACCAGCTCAGCCATCTCTCTCATTTATCTATCTACTTTTTTATAATTTTTTTCGAGCTCAGGATGTTACAGAAGGTTCAATGGAGAAAGAAATCACTGATCAAGTCTTGAGAGAAATCACACAACATGCATCTGATAAATGATTTAGAAATGGATAATGGGAAAGAAGTAAACAGCAGATCTGCATGAAACTTTACATGTGAAACCCTTAAACTAGGTGAGATTTGCCTAGGATAGCGATTCATTAAAAATCCAAATCTCTGGTTACATTCATTAGAAAAGTTGCAGAATTTTGATTGTGAAATTCAAAGGGAAACTCAAGGGATACAAACCCAAATAGAGAGAAATAAAAAATGTTAGCACACACTCTTGGAAACAGGAACCACAGAGATTTACAGAATGCTGGTTAAAAGGAATTAGATGAAGCATTATTCCCTGGTGTGTATTCAGCGAGGCCTGTGAACATTGGCTAGAAGTACACAAAATATCTTTATCTTTCTTTTCCTTCATGACGCTCTTTCACTTAAAGTCTTATGTCATTGAATTTCCTTTTCTCTATTATTCCTCACCTTCCCTTCCTCCTTTTCTGATCCTTACTCTTCTATGTTTCCCATCCTGTTAGATTCAAGCCTTCTGTGTTAGTAATCAGGCAGCACATGTTTTTGTTCCAGTTACACTGATCTGATCAAGTTTCAGTCTCTGGTCAACAGCTGGCACAAAAAATCTAAATTTCAGTCCAACAAAAATATATTTTTTTAAAATCCACTTCATTCAAGATATTAATGTTCACAGTTTGTCTAAAATCTCCCACTGCACTTACGTGTGTTAATTTTCTGAAGGGAGATGTGTTTTTCCAGTTGACGTCGCAACTTAACTTCAGCTCCGTATTTACCAAGTGTGCCGTTGTCCGCTAAGATGAAGTGTGTATGAGAACTGTTGAGCACACAGAGCTTACTTAGAGGGTTTGACATTGTTTGGTAAACTCTTGACACCTGTCAAAAGGATACGTGGATAAAGATTTTAAAAAGGCTTTACTTGCTCTTCTATGCACATGTAACAAACCCACAGCCACAATTTTCAACATAACGACATGCAGCACCAGGAAGAGAATCTAGTAATAGAGGCCTTTATAATCTGAAATAAAGAAGAGCCGGTCTTTAGCTGTCCAGCCAGTAACTAAAGAATCTCTCACTTGCTCCTTTACAAATGCTAAAAACCTTCTCCATAACCATTGTATCGTGTAATTCCCTCACCCAATTTGACAAAATTTTCTTCTGAATAACCTGGAGCCCCGAGTAATTCACATTCAACAGTTGAGTGCCAATCTATAATGAATCCCATGTGTTGCACCCGCATGGGCACCCTGGATGTCTACAAAACTCTCAGCATATGGCATTGGGGTTAGAATCCAACACTTTCCAGTACACAAAAAACAGGCCCCTGCTACTTGCACTAAAGTAGTACCTTTTTAGCTACATACACTATACTTATTTTGTATTGATATGGCAGCAAGTGAAATCTATACATCATAAGTATATCTTTATTGAAAAAGTGTTCTCAAGAGTAATCAGCTTCCTAGAAGGAAACAGGCATTGTCTATCTATGACACATATATCTGTAGCTGTGCCAAAAACAGAACACACTTCATAGCTTGCATGAATTGTCCTTTGTGTCATCAACAGTAGTTGTTGGAGATCACAGAGCCACATGCAATAAGCTGGAATTCAAGACTAAAATCAACCAACATCTATTAACCTTTAGGACACTGATGACAAATATACCCTCTCTCATGTCTCCATTGAGAGACTAAAGGTAAGTTATCACCTTCAGCTCCTTCCTTTCCTCTTACCTTCTTCCTCCTTTCTTCAGCAAAACATTTTGAGCATAATCAGATGGAGAATTTGTTACAATAATGTACGTTAATTTCAGCTCTAGAAATATTCTGGAAAGAGGGAAAAACACAAATACACAAGAACTGCAAACAGATGAAACATGCATTTTGTTACACAGTTGATATCCCACTACCTGAGATTTTTCTTACAGAAGAGACTTACATCTTTTCCAATCAGATCCTCCTTATTTTCCACAATGCCCCATGGTGCAATTCCTATGGCACAGATTCGTCCTCTGGACTTGGAAGAATGATCTTTCAAGGCATCTCCCACATGGCGAATTACTCCTACGGGTACAATTCATTTCAATTCATTCTTCACAGTTCAGAGGCTTATGCTGAAGTGCTGATACATACTTAGCTACTATTTTCAAACTTTACTGTGTAATATATGTGAAAGGCACACATATTTTTTGAAACTGTTTTCAGAAAACTCTAGTTTCTGATAAAGCATCCTTTAAATAATATGCTTTGAAATTTAAAAAGAATCCTTAATTTTTTTTATATTAAACATTTTTCTGCTCCCTTGCTCTGTGTACAAGGGTCTTCACATCGAGGGGGAGAAAGCACTATAAAATACACAAACAAACAAAAATAGCAAAAAGTAGTTTTTGCTAAATTTTTTCAGTTCTAGCAATCTTAGATGCTACTTGTAACTAAAAGAGAGAATTTTTGTTGCAGGGAAATGTGAGTTTCAAGTTGATAGGGTCCATTTACATATAAAAACATAAGATATAAGTGAAAAACGTTATAACACTGCCCTTCGTTCTATATTGTCTCTTCATTTTGTTGACTCACTTACAATAGAATAGCCTTCCAAGAGTATTGATGAAAGAACTATTCCTTGAATAATTTATAACTGAGGTGGACAAAGCACTGAATAATATACAATGGAAAATAATCCTGCACTGAAAAGGAGACGGGTCTAAATGACCAAATAAGTCTTTACCACTTCTAATAGCTATGATTTATCATACACCAAGAAAACTCAGTCAATTTTACTTTAGCTTGAGGAAATGCAATAATTCAGATATTGCTCAGAAGTCCAGGAAACTAGAAATGGAGTGAAACAGTCAGAACTGAAGCTGACGCAGGTAACTGCCTCCTAAGAGTAGCTGCACTTAGGGTACGTCTACACTACCCGCCAGATCGGCGGGTAGTGATCGATCTATCAGGGATCGATCTATCACGTCTAGTGTAGACGCGGATAAATCGATCTCCGATTGCTCTGCCATCGACTATGGAACTCCGCCACGGCGAGGCAGAAGCGGAGTTGACGGGGGAGCGGCGGCCGTCGATCCCGCACCGCGAGGACACAAAGTATATTAATTTAAGTCGATCTAAGATACGTCGACTTCAGCTACGCTATTCTTGTAGCTGAAGTTGCGTATCTTAGATCGATCCCCCCCACTAGTGTAAACCAAGCCTTAGATTACACTTTGAATTAGTAGAGCCCAAAGAGAGAAACCATCCTTATTCCAGTTGCCTTCTTAGGCACTGATCTTATATTGTAATATGTGTGGGTGAACCCTGCATCCTCATGAAGCCCCACTGAAGTCACTTCAACTACAGTCCTGCAAAGATTCACATTCGGAGCTTAAACTGACACACGGTGATTAGTACCATTAACTTCAGTGAGAATATTCACAGTGTGTCAGCTTAAAGCACATGCGTAAGTCTTGGCAAGACTGAGGTCTATTGTGTGTGAGATACGGCAGCAAGCTAAATGATAGATATCTAATAAATCAAACATTTCTTTATTTAAAAATTGTTCTCATCAAGAGCAATCACCATCTCACCATCTTTGTGAGGGTCTTAGGAGGACATGTAATATATACCTATGAAACATCTGTCAAAGAGGCTCCCACGCAAGCACAGAGATCTGCCTGCATGCCTCGTAATGCAAGATCAGGCCCTTAGTTTGCATACATTTTCTATGAAATAACCAATTATAAAGATATAATGTAATTTTAAAAACCCACCATATACCAGAAATATGGTTAAAAGAAATTACATCTGAATATGTTGAAGCTCAGTCAGTATCAACACAGCACACATCAAATAGATTAAAAACTGACTGACAGCGATGATTCCCCATTTACAATTACATTTCATGATCTGAGTGTATGTGACTGGTTCTTGGCCCTTTTCTATCTAACATTTTTATCAGTGACCCAGAAGAAACCAAAATCTTGCAGATGACACAAAGATTGGGGAAGTGGTAAATAATGAAAAAATCAGTGGATCCACTGGACGAACATAAGAACGACCATACTGGGTCAGACCAATGGTCCATCTAGCCCAGTATCCTGTCTTCCGACAGTGGCCAATGCCAGGTGATTTAGAGGGAATGAACAGAACAAGGCAATCATCAAGGGATCCATTCCCTATCGTCCACTCCCAGTTTCTGATAAACAGAGGCTAGGGACACTCAGAGCATGGTGTTGCATCCCTGCCCATCCCGGCTAATAGCCATTGATGGACCTATCCTTAATGAACTAATCTAATTCTTTTCTGAATCTTTTATAATTTTAGCCTTCACAACATCCCCTGGCAAAGAGTTCCACAGATTGACTGTGTGCTGTGTGAAGAAGTACTTCCTTTTGCTTATTTTAAACCTGTTGCCTATTAATTTCATTGGGTGACGCCTAGTTCGTGTGTTATCTGAAGGAGTAAATAACATTTCCTTATTCATTTTATCCACACCAGTCAAGATTTCATAGACCTCTATCATATCCCCCTTAGTCATCTCTTTTCCAAGCTGAAAACTCCCAATCTTTTAAATCTCTCCTCATACAGAAGCTGTTCCATACCCTTAATCATTTTTGTTGCCCTTCTCTGTACCTTTCCAAATTCCAATATATATTTTTTGAGGGGACGACCAGATCTGTACGCAGATGTATGCAGATTCAAGATGGGGGGTGGGCATATCAGGGATTTAAATACAGGCATTATGATATTTTTGGTCTTTCAATAAATTACCCTGATCTGTTCACTCCCTTTGAAGCATCTGGTACCAGTTACTGTCAGAAGACAGAATACTGGGCTAGATGGACCATGGGCCTGACCCATTATGGTCATTCTTAAGAGGATAGGTGACTGATACAGAGCAAAGTGGATCACTTGATAAACTGGGTACAAATCATTTATGTTTCAATAAAGCCAAATACAAGCTCATAACATCCAGGAACAAAGAGTACAGGCCATGTTTGGAGGATGGTGGACTATCATTGGAAGCAGTGACTTTAAAAAAAGACCTGGGGAATCATGGTGGATAATCAGCTGAACATGAGGTCCCAGTCCAGCACTATGGCCAAAAAATGTTCATATGATCTTTGGATATATAAATAGGGGAATCTTGCGTAGAAGTAGGACAGGTTAGATGATCTCTGTTTTTGGCACTTGTACGACTACTACTGGAATACTTTATCCTGTTCTAGTATTCACAATTGAAGAAGAATGTTGAAAAATTGGAGAGGGTTCAGAGAAGAGCCAGGAGAATGATTCAAGAATTGAAAATCATGCCTTATAGTGAAAGACTGAAAGACCTCAAGCTGTTTACTTTGACAAAGAGAATGTTAAAGGGTGATATGATCATAGTCTATAAGTACAAACATGGGGAACAGAAATTTAAATATATGGAGATATGCCTATCTCATAGAATTGGAAGGACCTTGAAAGGTCATTGAGTCCAGGTCCCTGCCTTCACTAGCAGGACCAAGCACTGTCCCCTGACAGATTTTTGCCCCAGATCCCTAAATGGCCCCTTCAACGATTGAACTCACAACCCTGGGTTTAGCAGGCCAATGCTCAAACCACTGAGCTATCCCTCCCGCCCTTAATTTGATAATAGAGGGCTCTACAACGTAGCAGATAAAGACATAACTAGATCCAATGGCTAGGAGTTGAAGCTAGACAAATTTCAGACTAGAAATAAGGTGCACATTTTTAACAGGGAGGGTAATAAACCTTTGGGACAAAATTACTAAACATGTGGATTCGCCATCACTGGAAAATTTTAAAAACAAGATTAGAGGTTTTTCTAAAAGATATGCTCTAGTTCAAACAGGAATTAGTTCAGGGAAGACCTACGGCTTGTGTTATGCAAGAGGTCAGACGAGATGGTTGCAGCAGTCCCTTCTGGCCTTATGACCTATGAATCACTTATGCACTTTCATATCGTCTACCACCGAGAAAGACCATACACAGAAACATTTACTCCATAAGTCAAATTCAGAAGACGGTAATTTCTTACCAGTACTAACTCCTCCAGTGAAAATCCAGGCTCCTGTTGTCATGGCAGCCTTGATCAGGCCTTTCCCAAATACTTGTTTCAATTTAGGTTGCAATTCAAAATTCTGGAGGCCCCCATGGACAGAGATTAAAAGCTTGGGAAGTTCCAGTTGCCAGTCTTTCACCATGAGATGAAGCAGAGAATCTGGTTTGGTGTCATACGAGACACGTATATACTGCAAAATAGTTTGTAACAGTGCCTTAATATTACGGTGCTGTTTTCTTTGTTATACCTTCCATTGACTGAAAATTGAGGAACCAACAAGTCTAACATGAGCAAGGAAGGATTTTAATGCTTTTTAAACATTGTATCACAAAGTTTCTATATTGCTTGTAATGAGAAGAATTAGTAAGCCTGAGTCGCATTGCTCCACTGTTGAGGAGCTGATAATGTGCCATTCATTACACAGGGAACAAATATTTGATGGTAGTCAATCTAGCAGAGAAAGATATAATGCATGATCCAATGGCTGGAAGTTAAAGCTAGAACAATTCAGACTGGAAATAAGGCATATGTTTTTAACAGTGAGAATAATTAACCACTGGAACAATTTACGAAGGATTGTGGTGGTTTCTCCATCACTGGCAACTTTTAAATCAAGATTAGGTGTTTTGCTAAAAGATATGCTCTAGGAATTTGGGTGTGTGTGTGTGTGTGTGTTTCTGTGGCCAATATTATATGGGAGGTCACACTAGATGATCACAGTGGACCCTTCTGGCCTTGGAGTCTAGGAATCTATGAAATCTACGAGTAAAAGAGGTTGGCATTTTAAAAATCCCAGCTTGGGTTGGAAAGGGGAAGTACTAAGTTTTCATTAGGAATTTGAACTAGGGGAAATTACCTTCCTGAAAAAGATAAAGATGTTTTCTTTGGTTCATCGAATCCTGTTTTGACTACCAAACTAGAGTCCTTATCTACATAGCCAGAAGTTGGCTTATGCAACATTTTATCCTATTTCATTGTTTTGTTAGTTTTTCTACCTCTTAAGCATTGGCTTTTTATATTATATTTACTTCAATCTAAAATCATGACCTTATGGCAATTTCTTTTTAAACTACCAACATCCTATTAAATGGGGATGGGAGAACCATGTGTGTTTGTTTTCTGTAACTTTTATTGGTTTTGCAATATGTTGTTGTCCTTTGCACCCCAGCGTATCTCATTTGGGAATCTGACAGAGAGGCCATGGGACAAATGTGCACAGGGACCAATTCCAGGAGTGGCTCCTTCTAGAACAGCGATCAGGCACAGAGGATTTCTTGAGTGGAGGAGCTTGGATTGTGGCTACGTATACTATACCTGCTCTGCTGAAAGACACAGGACTCTACTCTCCAACACTGTCAAGCTTGGATCAGGCCTTCAGTGAGCTGGGGATCTAGATGACAGATGTTTGTATAGCATGTATTCCGTTCCTTACCATGGCCTTATTTGAATGTCCACCTCCCTGGAACTCAAGATTTCCATAGGCATCTGTTGGACATGTTTGGGTGTGTTTACTGACGGACCATTTTTCTGGCTGAGGTTCCAATTGCTTTGTTTCCTCTCCATTTTTGTTAGCTGCTGTACTTGGAGGAATTGGAATATGTTGACTAATAAGCTGGCCACAGCAGCACCTGAAACCAAAGTTAGATTTTGCACTCACAATGAACATATTGTCTCCAATATCTGATAGTGTCCCCTTTAAAAAAGAAACCAAACTCCCCCATAAACAAAAAATTAGATTTCAGACACAAACGATTCTGGCTTACCTACCTATTTTGTACCTGGCATATAGGACTTTCTGAGAGTCACTGAAACACCTCCTATGAACCATACCTAAGCACACATACCAAACCCACTTTTCAGCAGTGCCAGCGCACAGGTGTTGTTTAGTGCTTAAGGACTAAATGTTTCCCGTCACTTCTGTAAGAGGATTGGACCCTGTGGGTCTGCTTCCTGTGCTAGGGGAAAATAGCAGCTGTGTGGAGCCTGTCTCCCTTTTTCTGCTGCTATCCACAATGTGGGCAACCTGTGCAACAGCGTAAGGGGGGCACCTTGAACCCCCTTCCACCTCTGGACGACCACTCAAGCAGGGCACAATTTAGCCTATTGATAATACAGAGGCAGTAATACTAAGTATTACGGTACAACTACATCCAGAACAACCCATGCTACTACCTTGCTTCATGAACCAGGATTATACCATTCTCTTGGCTTCTTATCTATCTCAGAATCCAATGTAAAGTTGTGTTCTGGTTTTATGAAATCTCCAAGGATTTGCTAAATTCTGCTTCTCTGGCCTTATCTCCATCTTCTTCCCCTATCACTCATTCCACTTGTAAGGGGACTGTTATCCCCTTACTAACATTCAGAGCTCCCAGGGGCAATGGGGAGAGGCCAATGCTCCAGGTCAGCTCTGATTGACAGCGCGGGCAGGCGAATCAGGGAGTCAGGAGGTCAGGGTGGATCCCGTCCTCCGTGGGAGCTGAAGTTGCCTGAGGAGAGGGCAGAGGCCAGAGCTGAGCTGGGCCATATCCAGAGGGGCCAGGAAAGCAGCCCAGTGAGACAGACCTGCCCTGGGAGCAGAGCAGCAGCAGCCAGAGCCAGAGGGGCCAGGGCAGCAGCCCAGGCGCTGGAGGCAGAGCAGCAGCAGCAGCAGTGCTGAGGCAGAGGAGCTGGAGCTGAGGCAGAGGGTGGAGCTGGGGCTGGAGCAGTCCGGAGCCGGGTGCGGTGAGCAGCTGGGGAGAGCGAGGGGGACCCTGGGCAGTGGGCCCAGCGCAGGGAGACGCCTCAGCCAAGAGGCCCTGCAGGCCAGACGTGCAGGGGGATCTAAACCCCGACAGGGCGGGGGCGACGCTGGGAAGAAGGGTCCTGCCACCCAGAGCCTGCGAGCGTGTGGCCACCGCCGGAGCAAGTATCCAACCCACAGCGTCCCTGCAGCACAGCCAGGGCCTGAGAAGGAGCCTGGGACTTACAAAAGAACAGACTGAACTGCCCTGACATTGCAGAGACACTGTTGTGATGTTCCCTGCCACAGAGCGGGGCGATGTGTTTTCATTAGCCTTTCCCATTTTTCCTTATTCCTGTTAAAAATTAATTGTTAATTAAATAATTTGCATTTGCTTTGAATTGTATGCAGTGATCAGTGGGTCAGGGAAGCATCCTGTGCAGAGAGAGTACCCTGGAGTGGGGACACCCTAGCCCCTGACCTAGGTGACCACAGCAAGGTTGGGGGTCGAGCCCCCCAGGAATCCTGGGCCCAGCCTTGTTGGGGTTACGAGGACTCTGCCAGACAGGAGAGTGCAAGGGGAGTCCTCGAGGGCAGGGAGGCCTCTGGGGTAAAGGAGGTGGGAGCGAGGACTGAGATCCTTCCGCTAGCCCATTTCACCGGGGTAGTGCAGAGACGAGGAAAGTTCCCCACAGTAGTGGGACTATTCCCCCCGCTTATACACTCCTCCAGTCTGGGCCTCCTCTCTGCTCCTTTTCTTCTGTTCTATGCAGACAGTGCAAGTGTATGAGCTTGTCAACATACTGGAGTAATGCACCTTAGGATGTGTGATTTCTAAAGCGCATTGTGTTGCACTGTGTAGACCCTGCTGGTCTCAAACAGTACTATTTTAAAGCACACTATGGTACTTTAGTGCACTCCAACACAGCTTTTTTGCCGCCCTAGGCGGCGGCGGGAGAGGCTGCTGCCGAAATGCCGCCGGAGTCCTCGGCGGCATTTCGGTGGCAGCCTCTCCTGCCGGTGGCCACCGAGGGACCAGAGATGCCGCCCCCCAAATCCTGGCTCCCTAGGCGATCGCCTAGGGTCGCCTAATGGTAGCGCCGGCCCTGCTCCAGCAGTTTCTACATGGGCTAACTAATAAGCAACACATTAGTTTGTTTTAGAAATCCCTCCTCCCCCAGCCCAGTGTACACTGCTGCTCTGTGTAGACAAGCCCTCTGTCTCACTTTCACTTTTGTTCCCTTGCCTTCTTTCCCTCAAGCACAATGAATAAAAATCAGTTCTCAGCTACATCATGTAAATTCAGAACAATTCCATTGACTTCAGTGATAAGTATTGTTTTATCTACTAATGTAAATGCTTAAAAATTGTCACCTGTTAACATCTTTGTTGTTGGCAATTATGTAGATGCATTCTCTTTTTAAAAAGGTCTTCTCTATCCAAGCCTTTTGACCCTGAAATAAGAAAAGGGAAATAAAATATTGATATATTTGCTGAGTGGCCGATACAGCAAAATGTCTACCTTAGTTTCCTTCCTGAAATATAGCTTTGATTGTCAAATGAGATATCTCCTTAAATTCTAGCAGAGTACTCTCATCTACTGAGGAAAGCATGAACTCCTCCACTAAGGCAGGGGAGCAGGGAAGGAGGACACCAATTATGAAGACAAATTGGAATTGTGTAAAACCATTTTCCCTGCCAATGCAAACCAGAACTCACCATACCAAGCTCAAAATGTTTTTCAAACAATGCCACAGTTCTGTGCAATGTAATTAGAAAATCCATTGCAGGAACATAGTTCAATTAGATTTGAAAACAATAAATGGAGAGTACAGCTCAGAAATAGCTGTACACCAAGGTTTCCCAAACTCTGGGCTTGCAATCCCCATTCTCAAAACCTGTAACCTTGACCCTGAGCAGGCAAAACTTTTGTCACCGTTCTAACACCAAACGAACAACTAAGTATGAAGATTTGAAAAGGATACTTTGATTTTAAAGAGGTACAAAATGTTAACCACAGTCACAATTCAAGGATATGGATTAACTTGTCTTCTGGATGAAATTCATATTCTGTCCCTGGAGAGAAGAGTTCACTTCACTAAAGTCCCAAAAGAAGCAAAAGCATGCCACCAAAGAATAATTACTTAAATAACCAGCAAGGAGAGAGAGTTGGTCATTTAGGAAAGCCTGTACTCTTGCTCTTATTTCAAATAGTTAAGTTATCAGTGTACCAGGTAAGAGTTACCTCCCTTCATTTTGACAGGAGTTGCTGGTGAATGGAACCCATGCTATCATAGAGCACTGCAAAAGTCAAGAATTCATTAGACAGCACTTAATGAAATTCACTACAGCTTCATGAACCACACGGAACAGTTTTTCAGGCATTTTCTTAGCATCAGGAATTTGATGGCATCTGAAACAGCGCAGCGCTCAGAGATTAGATATAGTGCTGTGGATCAGTATGGTCTGGACTTACTTCTTTCCAGACATTGCTTTGGTACCATCCGTGTAAATTGCAATACGCTGTTTGCAGTGAAAATGGAAATATTTGTTTTTCAATCATTTAAAATGAACATTCTCCTTGTATGTGTTTGACACAGCTTTAGAAGACAGCAAGTCTTTTGCAACAGTACCAGCAGAAATATAGTTCAAATATGCTGGAAGGTTTGCAGCATCAAACACATTGGATATTCATGAAGCTGAATTGCTGAGTAATCACTTTTCCTGAGTTTTGAAATCAGTTCACTCTCTGATTTCTTGAGTCATGGGGCTAATATGACATAAAACAGTGCTATTTGAGAAAATATAGCTTCTTCAGCCTCTAACTTTTGAAACCATGTATATTGTGAAGGAAAGCCTAAGATTTTCTGTAATGTTAAATGACTTTTGCAGTTGCATGATTGTACAGATATCAAATAAGATGTTTTAAGGGCTCTCCTAATGACAATGCCAGTCTGAGTAATCAAATCTTGTTGTATTTTCCAGGCTTCAGGCTTTCTTTCCCCCAAAATCCACAATCCGATTCAATGTTCCCTTGGCAGCAGCCAGCATTTTAAAGCACATTACAACCGGTGATTTCGAATCAACTGACGTAAAACTCATATGTCATTATATGCTGCATTTCCTTTTACTTTTCTGAGCTATCACTGTAACCTGTTGCTGCTTCCTTCATTTTGAAACCGTCAATCTTTCTGAATCAACCCTTGGCCAGAAGTGAGCTCCACAGACTGAATGATAGAGGCAATGTGGTTGTGTGAGGCTCAGCAGTGCTGTCATCCAGTTTTCCAGTTAGGTAGCACATTTTGCCATTGTCCACGTGCATGGGTAGTTGTGCTTTGTGGTACACATTAAATAACGTTTTAAATTGGACTTGTACCATTTTGCATAAGGTAAATCCAGGCACACCCCCATAACCATCTTCCCATAAGAAATTAATCATGTTTCACTAGCCAAGTCTATAGCAGCCCGTTTCACATGCACACACGTGCTGTGCTAGTCTACACCAAACCCCTAGTTGGGGTACTTATATCAATGTACTGGTTTTAAAGGGGTATGGCATTCCAGGCTTGTGTTTATCCACTTTTTTTGCCATTTTAAATATACTGAATTTTGTGTGTGCGACCTTTCATAACTCCCCTCCCCGGGTGCTCAGCTGCTGTAGAAATGAGGACCGTGTAAGTGCCTGGATAGATAGATACATAGATACGAGGGATCTGTAACCTCCAGTTTTGGAAACCCTACTGTAAGCGTTTATGGGGAGATATGTTCAGGATGTGGTTGATAAGCGATGCTGTGCATGTGACTCCTCCGCACAGAATACTGAAAAGACAACCTGACAATCATCAAAACAACTGAATTGTACATCGCCAATGCAGGTTGTTATTTCACCCTATTCCTCTTACTCTGCAAAGAGAGCCAACTTTTCATTGCTACTTGATCTTCTTCCTGGAGAAGTATTAAAGTTAGCTACAATTTGGAGCAACAACCTGAAGTCTAAGGGTCTCTGTTCCTCATTTATGTTTGGAAGGAAAGCTTTTGCAGTTAAGTTTCTAAAGTGAGCTCTAGAGTATATCTGAATTCCCAGCTGTGCATTCATTGTATTATAGGTTTCAGAGTGGTAGCCATGTTAGTCTTTATCAGCAAAAACAACGAGGAGTCCTTGTGGCACCTTAGAGACTAACAAATGTATTTGGGCATAACCTTTCATGGGCTAAAACCCACTTCATCAGATGCATTGTATTATAGTTATTTTTAATAAAGTCTGTTATCTGCCACTGCACTTAAAAAAGCATTGCACACCCACACCTCAAATGCACCACATACATGTGCACTGCTGGCTTATTTTTCAGTGCTAATGAGAGGAAGGGGAAAGCAGGCATTACAGATCAGTGGAATAAAAACTCACAAAGCACGTTCGGTCAGCCTTTGAAGTTTCACTGCCCTTGTCTGTTTAATCTTCTTACTCAGAGCTTGATTATCCAGTGCAAATACTTAAGCAGACACGTCCACTGTCAGAAAATAGGCACCTTACCCACTTATTTGATATGGATTCTGCACAGTTCTGAAAAGCTGCTACAATCACTCTGGATGGGAATTTATTTGGTTTCTTGAGAAAAATATAAGCATGCAAGCTGTCCCTAGTGAGTTTGGAAAAACGAAGTACTTTTTAACGGCCTCTGAACAGAAGAATTTTGAAAGGATTATGACAGATTAACTACAGTTTTCAAGCCAAGAGCCAGTGGGTGTATTTATGCTGAGAGACAAATAGGTATTGCCAGCAAGATCATGCCACTAAAGCTCTATGCAGGTTTTCTGTTGATCTGTAAGAAACACAAAAGTGCAAAACCTAAACTTGTTGAGCGTACTGAAGTTCAAAACTGCTTATTATTACAAACACAAAATGCTCTAATCAAAACCGAATCTTGGAAAGACGCATTTCAAATGCTCAGTGGCATATTTATTCTCCTTTGTGAAAACTGACAAAGGTCTCTTCAATTAAGGTAAAACAAAACAAAACAAAACCTTTGCTAATTCTTGGCTTCCAGCCTCGAATCTACTGCTATGTCTGGAAAGAACATTAATTAATATTTGGCTTTATTCTCCCACCACAGGGTTTTGAGTAGTTCCCATTGCCATCAATGAGAGGTGCTTGTATCCTGCAGACAGAATGGATACCACTGTTGCTTCGTATGTAGACCAGGGGTCTCAAACTCAAATTACCATGAGGGCCGCATGCCCCGGCCCCGCCCCCACTCCACCCCTTCCATTAGGCCCTGCCTCTTCTCCGCCCCTTCTCCGCCTCCTCCCCTGTGCGCATGGCTTCCCGCTCCTCCCCCGTCCCTGACTCCCAGAAACTGCAAAGCTCTTCCCATGCGGCCCGCAGAGCTCTTCCCTGCGGCCCACCGGGCTCCCCGCGCCCCAACCCCGCCCCCCCATTTATTTGTTTTTAACCCCAGGCAGTTCCCGCCGCCAGAACATGCAGCCCGCGGGCTGCATGTTTGAGACCCCTGATGTAGCCCATGCAGGTAATAAGACCTAGGCCTTCAAAATATGCTCCATAGTTAAAAATAAATTTGAGCAATAGTTAATGTTAGAAAAGTCAACTGTCCTTTTTGCTGTGCACTGAGAGCCCACAAAGCAGCCTGCTGCTCATACTCAGAGAAAGGCAGGTACAGGACCGGAGATGCACAGCACTGTTGAATTAGTAAACAAATATTTTTCATGTTTGATACGTGGTCTGAGGAGGAAATCCCATTTCACTCCAGCTGGCTGGTAAAATAAAATAAAAGTTATTTGGGCTGTTTTGGAAAGTCTGATTAAACAATTACAGGGCTTGATTCTCAGTCCTTACTTGGGCAAAGCTCTCATTGAAGTTTTGTGTAAAGACAGAAAGCAGCACTGGTACCAGAGTTGTGTATGCATTAGCTGAACCTGCAGAGAAGGAGACGTAAGAATCAAGCTACCCATCTGGAAATTTCATACTGGACTTTCCCCCTCCCCCGCCCCCCCCACCACACACTCTCTATTTCGTTGTCAGGTGCTGTGAATTTTCAGTTACTGTATATTTGCATAGAGCAATGGTGACATTTAGTGACCAGCTGTATTAATCATAGTTGAATGGTCATTATAGATAGTGTGAGTTTCCTTGGGCCATGCCTCTTTTGGTTTCAGTGCAGAGCCTCAGCTGATGTAAACTGTTACAGCTCCATAAAGGAGCTATGACAAGTGAGGGTGGAATCTTCAGAGATTTTAGCTGCTACAATCTAAGTTTCGACTAAGTATGTGGAAATTGCGGTGTGGCAGATTTTCATGGGGACAGCAAAAGGCACATCCCTGACACACAGATCACCCTCTATCAAATTTAAGTCCCCATTCCAAAGCATGGGGGCACTAGGGCTTTTCAAAGACAAGGTTGCCAGACATTTTTTTTAATGAGGTAAACAATATTCCCTTATAATGGGAGGTTTTGAGCAACCTTCATAACAGGCAGAGCAACCAGCCCCACCTATAATAGTGTTGTCACAAAGTGTCCAGTGCTGTAAGGTGGAATCAATGGGAATGGAGGGAGTGTGGCCCTTGCAGGATGCGACTCCATAGGGTACAGCAGTAATTTATATTCTGCTATAAAATCATTAAGTCTCGGTTGGGGATAGAAGATGATCACATTAGCAGAAGCTGGAGAGGCTTAGCAAAGGGTTCTGTATCATATTAATTAGCAGCCCTTCCTTTAGTAACACACAGTGTCTTTGCTACACACACACTGTAACAGGAGGTAAAACTGTCCCAAATGTATGTGATTGTTTTCAAAAATGTGTGTTTAATACAGGCTCATATTGAACGGATTTTTTAGAGGCTAGATTAGCTGGATAGCAGGTATTAAATGGAAAAATCTATCCTATGCAACCCTCTAAAATATTGTGCTTTAAATGACAATAAATTCTTGATATTTATGAGGTCTCAACTCAGCAAGATACTTAAGCATGCGTGTAACTTTAATAGGACTTTCATATACTTAACGTTTTGCACATGCTTACGTCCCTTACTGAACTGGGGCCTGAAAACTAAATCAATGATAGTTATTTACACATACAGTCATAAAGACCAATGTGACCTCAGCTACACAGACACAAAACTGATTTGGAGTGGAGTTTTACCTCCAGGATCAAGGCAGAATTGGGCCCTGCAAAATCATCATCAGAAATATTTGGAATAATCTCCATTAAAAGCCACATTCTAAAAAGGAGATGAAGTTACAAGTCCCAGAAAGAACAGCTATTTAACTTCTGATGAGCCAACTACGAAATACAGTTTTGCATTCGGGATCTGATAGTTAATATTCTTTGAGACCTTATTATTATTCATCTCGAGAGAGTAATATAAATATGCTGACTCATCATATAATTGTTTTCACCCAGTCATGAACCAGGATATTTTTCTTAAAAGGTTACATTATATCATAGGCGATTTCCCACTGTTCAAGGGCCCAGAATACAGGCCTATAAGATATAATTCTTAAATTCAGCAAGATAAATTAAAATAAAGCAAAGGGATAACCTTAAATTACAACATCCTTAATTTTGTGCATTCGAGTCAGATTTTAGGTTTTATTAAAATGGTGTTTTAAATGTTCATTTTATTATTTCAGATTTCCTGTTTTAAAGGGCATTTTAATCTGTCTGTGTGTTCTACAAAGAAGTGGCTACATTTCCTGAAAGGATGGCCTTTCTGGCAGCTTATTATTTTATGCTGACCCCCTCTATTGTAAATTATTTAAAAAATGCAACTTTATAAGTCAGGTCTTCAGCTCGTGTAAACTGGCATAGCTCCACTGACAATGAAGCTACATCAAGTTTCCACGGACACTTATGGAGCTATGCCAGTTTATACCAATGAGGATTTGGCCCTATATCTTTTTTTTTTTAATATATATATTTTTACATTTGGTCAACAATTCATACAAAAGATACACTGCTGGTATCACCAAACTGAAATTATTCTGATAGGAATAATATATGCTCCTACGAATAGCCTGGTTGAAGTGAATGAATTAATCGCATTCTTTCATTTACGTGAAAAGGTATTTTAGAAGAGGACACTATGAACAGCGGTGTGTTAGAAAGTCAATCTATCACAGGAAGGATTTGATAAATTGGAAAAGGTGCTGCTATATGCTAAATCTGAAGTATTATCTTAGCTTGTAACAATTAAAAGATGGCAAGAGGTAAATGCGGGAGATACCTGTGCATGTACTTCAGAACTAGAAGATACCTTTTAATTTTCATTCTTTAACACTAAGACACTGGTGCAAGATTTCATGATACACGTTGCTGTACCTCTGTGATTAGAATAAGATGCTTTATTTAACAGGGAACAACAGGCCCAATCCTACACACCCTTATGCACATGGAAGTAGCCTCATTAACTTCAATAGACTATTTGTGAGAGTAAGGATTACTCATGTAAGTGTTTGCAAGACTGGGCCCTAAATCACAGATCTAATTAGTACTAGTGGGAGTTGCATAGTGCCTTGAACATGCACTCCTCCTAAGCTATCCTCACTTTGCTATGATCTCATGATGCACAAGCACCAACATTACATGGATGATAACGAGTGGGGAAATTCAATATTTGAATTATTCATTCTTTCAAAGGATTTATAATTACATTTTAAAATGGGGTGGGCTGGAAGGGGAAGGAATACTGGTATATAAATTACTGCTAGGCATGCTGTAAAATATGAACGCCATTTAATAACTGCATAGCAAAATTCCTATTTATAATCAAAATGTATAAAATGTTTTTTAAAAAAACACTTTTTGAGAAGGATGACTCCTAAAATACAATAAACTTTAATCTCAAGTGTCTATATGATACACAAATGGAGGTTTCTTCTGGAAACAAGCTGCATAAACATACATTTCAACCCCCACCCCTCTGTATATTTACATTCAGGCTATATACTGTTTAGTCAATTTGGTCCCTTAAGAAATTAACATTAATTTGCAGCCCATACAGTACTTTATCCTGGGAGCAAGAATTTGCAGGCAAAAGTCTGCTAAATAGTTCTGGCAGTAGAGAATTTGCTACTTGCTGTGGCTAATTTTACACTCAGTAAAGCAATTACTTTACAGACACCGGTTGGTATGTAAGCTATAATCGAATATGTCATGGCAGAATTGGCCGCATTTTGTACCCTGCCGCCTTTTGTTATTTTGAAAACAAAGAATTTCCAAATCGTTTAACCCTTAGGCTGCTGTGATAGCACAGCAACACTCCCCGCATTCTTTTAGCGGCCATAGAGGAAATGCTGGAATTCAATGGTTAAAACGCCATTGTGGAAAGGCTAAAAATAAATAAAATACAATAAAAACACTATTATATAAGAAAGGATTTTTTGGAAAATGCCAACACTAGTTGAGAACTTTCTAAAAATTTGAATATTTGAGGATCTAAATCATCCCAGAAAGTGAAAGCAATAAACAATTTCAAAAAAAGGTTTTAAAAAAATGTTTAAATAAAGGCAATTTTCAGCATATGGGGTCAACCCTCTATCAGTCCTCACCGAAGTAAAAATTCCATAGTGGTCAATGGAGGTTGATGTCAACAGGAGTTTTGCTTGAGTAAGGAATGACTAAGCACAGCAGGCTGGGCCCATTGTGACTAGAATATAGCATGTTCTGGTATGTTAAGGCACACTTTTGTATAGTGGCCAATGAGATGGATATTTTCTGAAGACAGGAAAAAATATAGCCCTTAACTTTAACAAAAGATCATACAAACTGGTTATAAATAAATGAAATACATTACTACTAATGATGCTGACATGTTGTAAGCATTTACCACTGCATCTGTCTAAAAATGACAACTTATTAACATATTCTGCACTAAAAAATTAGTTGAAGACACGTGTAAATTAAAATAATTACCAGATAATGGCAAACTTGATACACAGTGGGGTACATTAATCTTCACTGTCCTCTCAGGAAAGCCCCTTTGATAAAGTCTGCAGAGTCAGATGTCTAAGGCTCTCAAAACATACTTCAAAGACCAGTGGGTCAGAGGCAGTGGTGGGCTGATACGCATGGCTCTCCCTGTGGCCCCATAGGAGAATACAAGAATAAGATAATTGCACTGGTGGTTGATATTACCTTTTCTGTGGAGCTCCTCCTTGGCCACCTGGGACCCACCATGGTAGGTTTCGGTAGCATGGCTGCATTGGAGTCATGCTCCCAGAGAGCTGACAGATAACAAAAGCTGAACCTGGCCTACCATGGATCCACCAGATTTGCAAGTTTTGCGGTTGAGCTCCATGGCCATTTCTGGGATGTTGTGAGGGAGGATCTCAGTGAGTTGATCCTCATTGAGACTTCTGACCTTCAGAGCCTCCTTCTATGTGTTTTATCATGAGAAGGCACCACCTGGTCCATGAGATACAGAAACACCATAACTAGAAAGGCTACTGGTGAGGTAAATGTTCTTCATCTCTTTGTAAGGGAGAACAGATAGCAATGCAGGCCTGAATCAGAATCATGCTTTGTTCACTTATCAGACTTCCATAATACTCAAGTATCATCAGAATCTGATAAATCCCAGTTAAAGAGAAGAAAGTTTGGTTATCAGAGGGTGAATATTGAAACCAACACTTAGTTCCAAAACAGAAAGACTACTGATTGATTTTCACTCAGTTTGGGGGAAAAAGAAAACCACCAGCCAAACTAGCATTCCTTTTGTATTTGTCACAAATAGTGCCAGCTTAGCATTCACACACTTAAGTGGGGGGAAATTTGTTTTATATACTTGTCTATCAGCTACAGCATTTCTCCTTATTATTGTCCTATAGATATTACTTGCTTATTCTGAAACATAGTTTCAAGACAGATTTCCAACTATTTACAAAATTAATTTTGAAAGTTGCCCTGTTCTCCCTTTTCCTTCTTGCAACTCCTATTTCAAGTTACACCTCCTTCACAATAAACAATGAAAAGCTTAGGAAGTAGCCTAATTGTAGTATTGTAATTGCACCTTAATTGTAGCATCCAGCTTAGCATAATTATTTATGGATCTTTTTAACCTAAATCTCAATTATATTTGATCACATTAAAAAAGAACGCAAAACAGAAGATAGTCAAAAATACACAGAAAAGTAGTTTTAAAACAAGTCAAATGTCCTACCTGCTTGTTGCTGGAAAATTTTGTTTCCGATTTTGGAAATATGATTTACACGTAATAGAAATAAATTAAATTTAACTCGGTTTCTGTTCCACCTTTCCTTTTATTGTTCAGATTTCTCTCATCGTCCTGCTAGGACTTCCAGCCTCTCTGAAGTCCCTGAGAATCCCCAATGAGATGGGTTTCCACCACTTTAAGAAGAAAATCTCATATGATAACCATGTGAGCAGCTTCTTTGTTCAAACCAATCTCATGACTCCTTTGAAGGTAATCCTTTAGAAGTCTCATGACCCATCTCTCTGCCCACAGGGTATTTTCATCTCTTGGTGGAACAAGGCACAACAAATCTACTTTGATAGTGCCCAAATCTCTAATTTGTTAAACCTTCTTTTCTCTCTCAAACAGTGGCTCTACTCACTGTAAGAATGCCGGCACTGCAGAAAGGCTAAATGCAGAGCTGAAACTTTTAATTTGAAGTGTCCCCTCCTTTCTGCTAAAATTTCAACGTTATTTGCATAATTGAGACAATTGGACATAATAGCCCTTTCAGGGGTCCTCATTAGACGTACAGCTCTACATTCTTTGAAAATAGGGGGAAAAAGAGGTCATACAGCATTAATTATATCTAATCCTTTTTAGAACAATTTGAAGTTAGGCAAGATGTCTGTATTAAAACAGCCAAAATAGTAAATAAGCCATCCATTATGGAACTTTATACTTTACATATCACACACATTTTCATCCCCTGTTGCTGCTGCCTCTTGCATTAACTCATTTACTATGAAAGTTTCTTCTGTATCTTCTATTACTTGTACATTATTAATGGCAGATGACAATCTGTGGTTAGCATTTCTTTTTGCTGCTCTAACTTCCTGTGAAATGATAGATCTTACTTGTTGTTTAAATACAGGCCACATCTCCGACACACTTAAATGTGATCTAATTCACCCCCTTTCTTGTGCTATATCATAAAAATAGGTAGCCTGTTGGACTCTAGCCTTATTTCAAGGTTCCTTTATCCAGGCACTCACTCCCATCCTCAACATACTAACACCACATCAGTTTCTGATTGGTTTGTTTTCACAGACAAACTTTCAATGCATCCCCTTCCCTGAAGGCCAGTAAATCCATTTAGGGCTCGACCATGCACTTCTTACTCAGGCAAAATTTCCATTGATTTCACAGTGATGGACTTCAATGTCAGTTTTAGCTGAATGAGAAGGAAGAATTAGACGACCATCTGGGAAATGATGATGCCAAAGCAATTTTGGACTCTATTTTTGTCTGTCACTTTCTACTAAATCTACCCCCATTTCAAAACAGTTACAAACTGAGAGCACATATTATAAATACCCATGTAGGTTCAGAGCGAACACTCCCTCTGCCCACTTACTCAGGAGCATTTCTCATTAAGGGACTGATCCCAAGTTCATTCAAGTTAATGGAAGACTTTCCATAGATTGAAAGTCAGTAGACACTGGATCAGATTCTTAGAGCATATATTGTAACTGTCAAGGCCGGCTTTAAGCCGATTCGTCCGATTCCCCAGAATCGGGCCCCACGCCCAAGGCGGCTCCCCTTCGTCCATGTCGGCCTTTTTGCTTGACAAGTCCGACGGGAGGATTTTGGTCCCGATTTTTGGGTCCTTTAATCTGGTCACCCTAGTGTCGGGGCCCCACTGTCGTTCTTCGCGTGGGGCCTCGCACCCGCTAAAGCCGGCCCTGGCAACTGTACTCGAAAGCAGTATCAGCTTCTACTTTGTTTCTGGGTGCAGTTCAAGTCACTGGTTCTGAGTTTTGAAGTCACATACTGTTTAGGTCCTGGTTGTATTAGAAACCACCTTGCTCCTTGTATCCAAAACAAGCCAAACAAATTTCTGAAGAGCTCTTGATGATGGCTCTTAAAAGGTATGTGTCTGGAAGCTGGAGCTGTGCGGTGAAATCCTGGTCCCATTGAAGTCAGTGGGAGTTTTGCCATTGACTTCAGTGAGGGCACAATTTCATCCATGGTGCCCTTGATGGAGAGTGTTTAGCTCATTGATTTTGGAGAAGTTGACCTTTTGGGCCGACTATGGGTAAATTTTCAAAAGTGGCTAGTTATTTAGCCAGGTTTTTGACTGACAGAGTAGGGTAAGCGGGATTATGTTCCTTTTTTTCTGGGGGGATTGTTGAATTCTATTTAGCTGACACTGTCCATTTGATTGGTGGCTTTATCAGTTATGTACATGTATCCCTCCTTCCCATGGCACATTTCATAAATCAACAAACACAAGAGAGGCCTGGCCTTACAGCTGCTCCATGTGAAGCCACTGGAAGTTCTGTGCACAGAGTAGAAGCAAATCAAGGCTCAGAGTAAAGAAAATATTTTCCTAAATTAAGTTGTGATTTTTACTGATACTTTTTTTAAATGTGAATTTTACAGTGATTTTTTTAACTGACAGAGTTGACAGCCCTGCCAGGGGACCGTGCACTCGACAGCATAAGAGCACTTACACTCCATTTTAAGTAACTAGCCTGATGAAAGGCAAACAAGCAGTTTCAATCTTCAATGAAAGGACAAGCACAAGGAAAATTGTCCCTGTTTAATCATATTTAGTTAAATCCAGTGCTGATCACAGACAACTTCTGCACCCACGAATGAGAATGTCTCTACCATTTGCTGCCTCAGGTTATCTAGAATAAAAGCTAATTTTATGAAAAATGTCCATGGATTTTTAAAAGAAACATCAATGTTATCAGTACCTAAAAGAATCAGAATTTGGGTATTTTGAACTATGTGAAAGCCTTCAAGGTTTCAGATAAACACCACCACCTCCTCATGAGCACCTTCCTATGGGGGTTCAGAAAATACAGTATTGGATTATATCTCTCAAGTAGAATTTTACTAAAATGGGGAGGGAGAGGTTAATTAATAGGATATACCACATTGGACCAACCTTCTGGTCCATCTACTCTAGAGTCTTGTGTACTTGATATGTCACAGGAATGAAAAAAGCCCATAATGCGTTAAAGAAATTGTGCAGTGTAGAACTGTATTTGGTGGCAAAAATTCCTTCCTGGCCCCTGCATGTGATCTGCTTACACTCTGAAACATGAGATATACTAGATGTACACATACACATGCAGAGTAAAGGGAAGACATATTTGCTTTAGGATATCTAGAATCACTGTAGAAATAACAGAGACAAGAAATAAACATCTATTGGTCCTCTTGATGGAAACAGTCAGTCTAGCTATTAATCTATTGACCCAATCTAAGGCGATAACTGAAACCCATTAGTCCAGATTATGCAAATTAGAATGGAATAAGTGACATCAGAAATCAAATATAAAATAGTCTAGGCTGAATTATCAATGAAGACTATTTTATCAAAGGGGGAAAAATCAATTTCTACATCCTTATCATAGCAACTGTTAAAAGTTAATTGATTTATCTTAAGTCGTATATGACTAGCCATTCAACTTAAAACAAAACAAAACAAAAAAACCAAACCTCCAATTACTCATGGTCTGTGGATAAAATGGCAATGCACAGTATTGTAACTCAGTGGCAGATACCTGATGATTTCATACATAAAGTACAGGTAAAACAGCAATATTTTCCATCCCAGACTAGGTCATCAGTGGAAGGGTAGTAAAGATCTGGGTATTCCAAACCAGGAACTGGCCCAGATTTTTACCATGAATTCACAGGTTTGCTACAGAAGTGAATTCACAGGTGCATCTGTGCAGTCATGGGCACTGCAATTATCAAAGCATTTATTTTACTTGTGTTTAATAACCAAAAGCAGGAGGTTAATTTCACTGGTTGAAACGGAATGTTAAAATTGGATTTATTTGAGTTAGTCAAAGATCTGGAAGACAGCACATACCCGTATAGCTTTACCCATCCTGACGTAGACATCTGTAGGTTATAATCTAAGTTGTACTGTAATGTTTGATATACGAGTGGTTCTAAATGCCAGTGTTGGTACATGCATTGTTGTTGTAGCCATGTTAGTCCGAGAATATTAGAAAAACAAGTTTGTTTCTCTCACAGAAGTTGGTCCAATAAAAGATATTACCTCACCCACCTGGTCCCTCTACTGTTGGGACTTCACAATTCCCCATGTAAAATTATAGGAGATGCTTTGGGAATATTTTGGTGGATAAGATGGTGGTGCCTCTGCTCTGAAGCACCTTGGCAACTTTAGGTAAGGGAAGAAACAATTATGTATGTATGAAAAAGCTAAATAAACCGTGGAATGAACTATGCATGTTACTATAATAGTTAGAACAAATTGAAAAAAATATGTGCTTCCATGGTAAAGCCTAAACACCTTATTGTTTGATTTACCTGTCCCATAAGGTACCACATGGAAATAGGAAGAAACCACTGGTGTTGACTTTCTAATATATAATTCTGTCAACTTCAGTCAAAGTGCACATTCAGACGTCAATTGGATAACACAGATGCATGAAAAAAATGTGATTCTCAGAGAAAATGCAGCTATACAGAAGACAGTGTTCATGGATGTCTGCATTCATACTATGGAAAGACTTGTGGATCTTGGAGTTTGTTTTGTGAAATAGCTTGCTATAAATGCATTGTGTACTAAAAGGATAAAGATACGCATCTCTCCACTATCGCAGAGGGGCTCCCAAAATTCTCTCCCTTAGTCTGTGATTCTTCCTGTGTACCAGGGATGGAAGTGCTTGCAGGGAACAGGAACGAGAGATTGTGGAAATAAATTAATTTGTTCTCCCATTTAAACAAAATGCTCACCCACAAGGAGGGAAGCAACAGCCCTCACCAAAGACAATTATACTACTTACGTCCTTCACTGCTAACATGTTATTTATTCCTGACTTCACTGATAACATAACCTCTCCCTTTAGAATCTGTTATCTTAGAAGATAAGGAAATACCTGATCTGCTATTTGTATTACAACTAATTAATGCTCTGGTTTAAATGGTTTTGAAAATTTGATGTCAGTTCTGAATTACAGAATCTGAAACTTTTAAAAAAGATTTACAAATCTATACAAATAGGACATTGAATCAGTTATTGTGTATTTATATTAGAACAATATAAAACCCAATAACTCAGTCAACCAAACAATTTTACCTAAGGCCAATGGCAGAACAGTTTCCATTTTTTGACCGGCATGCTTGGGGAGGCCTGAATCCTGCACAGAGCTTGGTTAAGAAGTTGCCATTAAGGATAAAATATATTACATATGTCTAAGGATCTGACCTATATAGTGTTACAGCACCCAATATGCCTATATAATTGAAAGAAATATACTGATGTGAATATTCAGTAGACTATGCACAATCGATTACATTCCTTCCAGAGACTCAGGGAAGTACTTTCCCAGCAAAAGCAGTTTGATGTATCTATGAAGAGAATAAACTTTTCTCTGCTTACTCCTCTGGCATTCCCTTGACCTAGAAAGTGGAACATCAGGTCCTTCCAGTATTATATAATGTACCCACACATTATGGGGCTACTTCACATCTTAATGGTGGCTTGCTAAAACATACCTCAAAAGTAAAATGCACTGAGTAAATGTGGGAAATTCTCAATTATATATAGATCTGAACTCCTTCCCATCCAAAGAAGGGGGTGAGAGGAGGCTGGGATCTAGATCTGGATCTGAATTTTGCAACTATTTTTCTCTGTAGGTTCTATATGGTATCCATCAGCATGCCAGAGCCCCTGGTGCCTCTCTTCTCTTCAAAGGGCTGAACAGAAAACCCCAGAACTTTGGAGCATTTGAAATATGGACCCAGGACCAAAAATTACACAAGTATATACGTTAATGAAGATGGTATAACAGAATCATAGAAATGTAGGGCTGGACCTCAAGAGGTCATCTAGTCCAGCCTCCTGCATTGAGGCAGAGGGGATGGACATTATAGAATGCAACTTCATAGCAGAATTAGTTATTATAAGAGGTGGCATTAGACAACAGAAAAAATTATAAGGAACCACAATTAATATTATGTGAGAACAAATTTACTCTGAAAAAGCATATATACAACTGCACAGCAGAAGGAACTGAACAAGGCACAAATGTAAGCTGGCTAGGGAATAGACAGTAACCTCTCTTAAAAAGAGACCATTCATTAGCAGATCAAATACCTGTTCTTTAAAAAAAAAAGAAAAAAGAGCTTTGCAGAAGTGTGATATTAATATTAAAGAAACAGTGAGCAGAAATTAAGAACTCTGTAGGGATTGTGACCTAGTTAATTAAGAAGAAAAATGTTAAAATAGTACAGATAAAAACCCCACAAACCAGTAGCCTGAGCTTTCGTGTACTGTTAAAAGCGAGAACATGTTATTTTGGACAAACTAAACCAGGGGAGTTCTGTAGTTTTTGATAGCCAAACTAAATTCTGAACCAAGGACTAGAATTTCACAAAATATGATAATATTGAACTAGTGAGACTTGTGATGAGCATTCATGCAGATATCACATAGAGGGACATCAGAACAGATGACAAATGACACATGATAGTTAGCAATCTGCCTGTGAGGGAAAACAAACTAGCTCAGATATGGATGGAGATGAAAGATAAATTGCTTATGGCAGACTTGTTCACATGAAATAGGAATGGAGTATTTATTCAGGATATCCTATTACTCAGTAATATTTAGAAACAGTAGAATTCCTGGATGGAAGAAGCTGAGAGAGGATCCATTTCACAGTACTTTGGAACTATAAACTACTACCCAGTATGAATGCCAGTGAATGGGTTATTTAAATCCAAACTCAGGGGATGGGTAAATTCCATTTCTCTTCAGAGTCAATGGTTTCTTCTTGTACCAAGTAACTTGTTATTATCTGAGAGCTACTGAGTTATCTATGTGTAATGAGTTGGTAGTCTCAGTTCAGAACCTAGGGTGACATCTTGGCCCCATTGAAGTCAATGGCAAAACTCCCATTGACTTCAGTGGGGCCAGGCTTTCACCACTAGCAAACCTCATTAAAACATACTAAACAAAGTGGCCCTAATTGTGGAGTCCTAAGCAGAAAGACCAAGGAATAGTCATGGAGATGGATTCACCCCCAGAGGAGCATCTCGTACTGCAGGGCTGAGGTATATTGGCAAGTTGGGTGTAGGAAAGGTGGAACCACTATGTAGCCCAGTATGTTGTGTGGAAAGGTACAGGACTGCAGACCTGCAGTCTCCATGGCTGTCAATCTAGCACACTTCACAAATCCTGAACTCATTCTAGAAAGAAAAAATGTCTGAAAGCAAAGTAAACAGAAATTCCATTAATATTAAATAAAAGCTACTGAAGGCTCCTCCTTTCTGAATGGCTAGCTAACATTAGAACAAACTCAAGCCTTAAAGAATGATCAAGTAACAGTATAACCCATGAACATGGGGGTTGGAGAATGGTTTAGTTCCCATTTTGATTCATATAAAGCAAACTGCAGTTTCTGAATAAAAATAAATAATCTCTATATAAAACTGGGTTTGCATCCACAATGGATCCACCTAGCTCGGAAGACAAGGCTCTTATCCGCAGCACATTTATTATGATCTTCAACAGCACCTGATGAAAATTGTACAGTGCACTAGCAATAAACCACGTCCTGTCGTTTTAACATTCTTTGCTGCATAGGATTTTCTGTCCTGCAGGGTGTGTTCTATTGAACAACATTGAGTTCCTGTAAAAGCATAACACTCCTCCTTCCTGCAAGGAAAGAGAGTTTTTGAGTGGACAGATCTGTAAAACAAATTTGATGGTTACTTTCACCATTAGAACATTGTCACTGCAATGCTTGTCTGGAACTAGAGTAATGGCTCTGTTTATAGTCCACATCTACCTCTAGGTAGGATTATTACCCTGAACTCATTTATAATCTTCTTTGGGATGACACATGAAACCATCAGCTGTTTAAACTTTTGATGAATATTTCTAAAGCAGAATTAAGAATGTGACACTGCTCATTGGTCTACCTGGCTTTCCCATAAGAAAGGCTGTCCCGTCCAATGAGAGCTGTAAGGGGAATGAAATAACTTGTTTTCAGCGAGATTTCTCCCACAGGTAAATGATTTTGCAATTCAGTCAGATGCCTTAAAGAGTTACTGCTCCCTCATGGAATTTTTTTTTTAAAACCTTGAAGAGCAACAATGAGGATTATGTATCATATGTTCTGTATTTCTCTCCCTCCCACCTTTTCCCTAGTTTTTTCTGTTTTTTACTGAAGGCATTTGCATGAAAAAAAACCTTTAGACTAATAGTAACAAAATGCATGTGGTAGTTAAATACAACAGAAATTCAAGATGAGATGTAATAATTGGAAAAAAGCACTAGCCATCACGGGCAGCAAATTAGAATATTGTACCTTCCATTAGAATGCAAGTATATGAATCCTAATCAAACCTGGACTGCAAGCAGTTAGTTCAGCCTCTCTTTAATGCAAATGAATATTTACCTAGTCCCTGATCCTGTAAACACTTATTCAGATGCTTAACTTTACACTCGTGAATAGTCCCATTGACTTCCATGAGCTTATGCATGGACATAAAGTTGTTCCAATAGAGTCAATGGGCCAATGAATGAAAGTAAAACTAAACATGTGCATAAGCGTTTGCAGGATCAGGGCTTTAATGAGCACTTCATCTCCCTTAAAATGTATCTTCTACACGTAAACCTAAGTAACAAAAATACTTCATACTTCTGTTGGGACTTTTATCGGAGTGTCTCGATGTATTTTCCAAACATGAATTAAGTTTCATAGTGCCTCTGTAAAGTAAATAATTCTTATACCCATTTTACAAATGGACAAATTAACTATGTGAGGTTAACCTCATCCCAGGGCCAAACAGCAGAGTCAGGACAAGTACCAAAGAGCTCTCAACACCAGCATCTAGCTGGTGGTAAACACTTGAATAGAAACTTGCTACCATAAATGCAGGTCTGCTGATGGGATCACACACTTGTGAGTTGTTAGAAGAAATAATTAGACCAGCACAAATTGATAAAACAGTATGAGGTACTGCTGTTTTCAGCTTTGTTACACTCATTATTCCCCCCAATTAATACAGAAATGCAAGCAAGCAGTAAATACTCTTGCTAGAGAGATTTTATCGTTATTAATGGAAAAATCTCTAAATCGTATTTGGTTTCAGTAAGCTTTGTCTGCATAGCTGCAAGCAAGGAATTTAGGAATTTTCTTCCCACTGTACTTAAGTTTTTAACTTTTTATACAAATATGTTTTTCCCTCACAAATCAATGTAGTAGTGTTTGTGAACAACATACCAAACTCAGTTTTGTTGTATGGCGAAAAACTATACCCTGATCTTATAAGATATTTTACATTTCCTGTGTTCAGCTTAGCTTAACATTTTATAGAAGGAATGGTGGTTATGACTCCAACTAACATTTCATATTGAAAAAAATCCTCTAATTTCTACAGCTATCTGAATGTCATTAAATAACAGTAATTTATACATATGCATGAGGGTTCTCCTGCCTGTCTCTTTCTGGTATTATTATAAAGTTTTCTCTGGCAGACCTGTGAATAGAATCCATCAATATCTCAAATATGGCAGACCCATGTCTTATCCACTCAATCATATTCCTCTCAGAATGAATGTGTTAAATTCAGGGGTTTCTCTATCCAGTACATAATAACTGATCTAACTACTACACCATACTTCCTTCCCAGCTCCAGAAACGGATCCTAGGGTTCCTGATTGCCAAAATTCTGCAGCTGTCTAGCAAACGGTTGTGTAACCCTCTTGCAAAATGTTTTTCACACCTTCCTGGTCCACATATGGTCTAACGTAGCAGAGGTCTGGGCTGGGGACCTGAAGGTCTAGAGTTCAAATGCTGCTAACAACCCAGGAGAGGAGTACTTGTAGTTGTACATGAAGGAATTTGTTTTTCCAGTGTTTTTTTTAAATATAAGTTTATTTAATGTACACAGTGAGAAAATATCCTTAACAGGTTTTACAGTTAAAAAACTCTTTATAATGAAAGCACAACACACACAAAAAGTTGTGTACATTTCAGTCACGGCGAGTTTGAAGGTGGAAAGGTCGGCGAGTATGCTTGCTAGCTGGCATTGAAGTGAAGCCAGTGATCTATGTGCACAGCAGACAGCACCCAGGAGTGTACTGCCCATATGTGGGCACAGAACAAGAACCCGGGCTCTGTTTCACCAACCAGGATTCTGATGAGTAAGATGATGGCAGCCTACTAAGCGGGCATGTGAGAGAAGATCTCATTTGAGGCCACAACGTAGAGCTCTGTGAAGAGGAGCAGGTTGGCTTGCCAACAGATACAGAGCAGGAGCCCATGCTCCAAAATCCCAACCCAGAGCACCCTGAAGAGGAACAGGCAGGCACAGAAGAGGAGCCCACACTTTGGGACCCCAACCCAGAGCACGGCAAAGAGGAATGCGTCAGTTTGGACAGAGGTTGTTTTAAATATAAATATATAAAAATAAAGTATAAATATAAACCATAAAAACCTTCCCTCTCTGGAGTCCCATTGCACAAGAGGACACACAATGTCCTGCTAACTCAGCCACCGGACAGGCACAAGCCTTTTGGGTCACTTTCTGTTTATCTAATATTATCACATAGCACAGTGAGAAAACATCCCTAACAGGTTTTGTATTGAAAAACTATCCTAATCTGTCTATTATTGGATAACATGCAACAAAACACAGGGGGCTCCACACAGGCAGTTGACACAAAGTAGTTACTCCCACAGAACTGAAACAGGCAGATAGCAGACAGCAATACACTGACCATCTCACCTCTCCCAGCTCACGTATAGGATGAGGGGGTTGTGATTCTGAACACTCCTTTTTTGGTGAAGATTTCTAGTACCTGCTGAGTTTTACCTTTTTTTTTTTTAAAGTAGCATTTGAGAACAATTGCAAGGTCTTGTAGGTGACCCCTCTCGGTCTTTAGGAAATACAGTACAAAGCTCTCAATTCAGTACAATTATAGAGCATCAAGTCCTGCTGACTGAAAGGTTTATTTGAAGACACATCCTAAGCCTCAGTAGTGTTCTAAAGTAGAAAGCATACAATTACTTTCACATTTCTTATTTGATAGCTGCGTGACATTGGAAAACTCACAACTAGATTTAGAGGCCGGCAAGGCACAGCACAGTGGTAATTCCCTTACCTGTCACAAATCTGAAAATTGAGACTGGGGCTTAGCTATTGCTGAGAATAATACAGAAACTGAGCTACTTTCCACCCAGGGAACAGACATTATCTTGTAAAGCATCTCTATGTTTGTCAGAGATGATCTTTTAATACCAGAGTTGAAATAGCTAGGATAAAAAAATAAAATAAAACCTCTTGGTTGCAAAGACAGCAATTTGCAGATTTCTGACACATTTTCACAGGCTGACTCACAAGACAGAGTTCTGAGGCTAGGAGAAATGGTGTCAAGGAGCCGCACAATGTCTTCAAATGGCAAAAACTATAGAATATTTTATCCCTCAGAAATGGCGTTTCACATAATAAAGAACAAGCATATGAAAGGAAGGATTGCCCTGGAAAGACAGTGAAAAAAGCAACCTTTATTCACTCACAAAAAGAGAAAACCACTATTCTCTGCTTGTAAAGTGTCCACTGAACCGAAAAATTGGTTATTTGCACAGCTCTGTGTGTCTATGGCAGCACACCAAATGCAGTTATTTTCTTGTAGCACTCACTGTAAAGTAATATTATGGACGACACCTCACATTCATCTGTACTTATCTTTTTGGATGTCTCTGCTGTATTTGGTACATTTGGTCATCAATTACTCCTGTCCTACCTCCAAGGAGCCATGGTATGAAGAGAAAAACGTAAATGACTCAATCCTTCCTATACCTCAAAGCCATCATCCCCCCCAAGGCTCAATCTTTTCCCCTCATACTACTCATACAACTTTGTAAAGGCATTGGGAGGGCTGGCGAAACAATGTGGGCTAAAGAGCCAGAAGCTCTATATCTCCTTTGTGTCAACTGTAAAGACCACCCGCCCCTCGTTCTCTCCATGCCAAACCAAATGAACGCCTGGATGAGGAGCAGCTGGCTAATGTAGAAACCAGGTGAGACTGAGGTGATTCTGACAGTAAGAGGAAGCACTGAGGACAACTTGCCTCTTCTACAACATCCCACACAATTTAGGGCATCTGACATCAGTTTAAGTTGGTCCTCTGTCTTGGGGTCCCTTTTGGACTCCTCAGTTCTACTGGCTGCCCAAACAGCCACCGTGGCAAACAATGCCCAATTCCTTCCACCACTAGCCAGAACACACTTGATCCAAGCATGTGTCATTTCTAGGCCTGATTACTGCAAATTGTTATATCTAGGAAGAAAACCACACACCTTGAATAAACACCAAGTGCTACAAAATGCACCAGCCCATTTGCTTAGCTGGTGGACATAGCTCATCACTGCTCCATTCTGTGTACAGTCTCTCCATTGAATACAGACTCTAGCTCAAGGCCTCTGTCCTGATTTTCACAGCCATCCATAGAATTGGCCCCAGCCTCTCTTTCTGACCACTGGACCAGTAAAACTATTAACCAATGGGAGAAGACTTGTCAGTATAGGATATAGAACTTTCACAGGACAAGAGTCTAGGTTATGGAGTTCACCCCTTGATGAGATAAGAATGACCATGGATTTCACCACTTCTAGAACCAAATGCAAAATTTATTTCTTTGACCTAGGTCTTGTCTACACACAGAAGCTGTAGAAACAGATTTAGTTACATTGATGCAACTTACATAGACACTCTTAAAATCAAATGAAGAGTGCCTTTTACAGATTTAATTTAAGCCGATTCCTTACTGGATTAAGCTAAATTGTTACACACAACTCAAACCAATTTAAGAGTGTTCACATAAGGGGGTTGCCCATTCATTACACCAATGTCTATACCGAATCAGTATGACTTTTGTGTAAACCAGGCCTCAGCTTCCCTTCAATAGGTTTTTTACACAGACACAAAGCATACCTGTTCATTCTCACACATAAATATACACAAAAAGACCCTCACTAGAAACCAATCAAGCTATTTCTCCTAAGGCTGCTAAATAGCTAGAAAGAGATATTCTCATTTCTATTTTTAAGTACTTAGGGGCCACATAAGTATTCAGAGACAACAGATATTCAGCATGAAACAGATTAGTGTACTAATATAACTCTTATTTTGTAAGGGTCAGAGACTTCTGCTTGCAGTGCATATTGGCAAATGGGTAGCTTGCAATAAATTCAATTATTTTCATCTGAGCCGTCTTTCTAAATGATTAATTTAGATGTTTCCATTTAAAAAGATTTCAAAGAACAGACTTTCTGGTATATTCCAACAGGGGGTGTTGTTGATGCACTTATTAGATGACCATGTCTTTTAGGAGGAATACCGTAAAGAAATATCTAATATAAGCAAATTAAGCCAAAACCTCAAACATAGCACCTACAGAGTTTTAGAGAAAGTTTTTAAGTTTAATATTAATTTTAAAGAAAATAAATTGATTTGAACTTTATCTGGATCATTTGGGATTAGATCTTTAAAAATAATTTAATGGCAAATTCATTTATTTGAGTAACACAGGCTGAGCTATCAGGATTGTTTGCCAGTCAAATCTAATAACAGCTAATTGCAGATCAAAGGGAAACATTAGCAATGCCAATATTTTAATTACAAATAACCACACTCCTGTCTACTAACTATAAAAGAGATTGTGGGCTTGGAACTGCAGTGTGTTTTGCATTCAGTGTAGTTATTGATGTGGACACAGTGGCATAATTAGAACAGACAAATGCATGAAATTAAGCAGCAGGCCTCAACTTTTATTAAACTTTAACACAAAGTAGGGGCACTACCCACTCATCACCCATACTCTCCTATACCAGGCATTTAACTGGTTCTGATGAAGGGTTACAGGGCTCCTTACCATATAACCCATAACACGGGGTAGGGTCTCCTCAGCCTACCTCTCCCCTCCCGCCCCAGAACACAGCTCTCTTGGAGTCCTAGCATCCTTCCCTTTACAAGGGGGACAGAATACAGCAGAATGGGGACCTCGGCCCATGAAGGCCCAAGGCCTGACCTCGGCCTGTGAGCCTAAGGCCCATCACCAAGCCCCAGGTCTTTTACCTCTGGGAACCGTTAATTTTTATTCTCTTAACTGCACTGGAAGCTGGCCACAGGGGTGCCAGCGACTAGCGTGGTTGCTACCCCCTCCCAACCACACTGCCTGGTATCACAATTCCTGCCCAATCTATTCCTTCATATCCTGCAGCCATGTGGGAGCGCCTCCATCTGAGGAACATATGTCATCGTCTCCAAAAACGTCCGGCTGATTGTAACGGATGTCCCTATGCTGTATCCCCCTCTGTCCAAGAATATCTGGGTGACCTCTCCATTCACTTTCTTTCTAGCCTGGTCAACACTTGCTGGGTCTGCAGCTCCCTGCCAGACCTGCCTTGTGAGCATTTCCAAACATACTAGCCTCACCTCCACCCATGACTGCCTGATTAAACTAACTTCCCTCTGGAGTCTGAGCCTTTTACTGCTGGCCCCATCAATTTCCCTCACCCGTTGATGTGGCTGGGTGGCATTTTCTGGGCAGTCTGTATTCACAAGACTATCTCAGTACTGGAGTGTACATGGAATCTCAAGTCACAGGAAGGTAATCACTGATCAGGCAATCTGGAAACAGAACTTCCTAACCCAAATGTACAGACAGATTTGCACCTAAACAAAAAGTCATGCAAATAAAGAGCTATCTTTTCAAAGGCAGCCTGTCAAAATTGTTCTTGTAATTTTTCATGGCCGAGTTTTGTACAAATAAATACTGAGATTTCCTCAAACCAACTACTTTTGCACATACAAATCTGGCAACTGCATATGCAAATGATGATTTTTAGGAATGTAACGAATACTGAGTGCACAAAACCTTAGCCAGAAATCACTGCAGGTACAGATTTAGAGGCTTGGTTAAAGGGCTCTTTGAAAACATGGTCCACAATAAGATAAATAAATATACTGAAGTATTCTCCGGCATGCACCATCATCCTGTGTAACAGTTCTGTGATTCAGAGGGAACAGAACCTGGCCCAAACTCCCTTGCTGGGAAGGAGTCCTCAGTGTGCGCAGAACCAGTATAGCTGTCTCCTATGCCTCCCTTCCTGCAGATATTTGTGCAAAGGATGCATCAGAGACATATTGGGAGCAGAGATAGGGTTGCTAGGTGTCCGGTTTTCGATTAGAACGTCCAGTCAAAAAGGGACCCTGGTGGCTCCATCAGCACCGCTGGCCGAGCCATTAAAAGTTCGGTTGGCAGGGCTGACAGGCTCCCTACCTGGCTCTGCATGGCTCCCAAAGGCGGAGATACATACCTTGGGTCCTAGGTGGAGGCGTGGCCAGGGGGGCTCCATGTGCTGCCCCTTCCCTGTATGATGGCTCCACAGTTCCCATTGGCCAGGAACCACAGCCAATCAGAGCTGCGGGGGTGGCACCTGTGGGCGGAGGCACCGCGCAGAGCTGCCTGGCCATCCCTATGCCTAGGAGCCGAGGGACATGTCGCCGCTTCCGGGGAGTCCCCCGAAGTAAGTGCTGCCTGGAACCTGCTCCTCCAATCCCCTCCCACACCCGAACCCCCTGCCCCAGCCCTGAGCCCCTTCCCACACCCAAACTCCCTCTTGGAGCCTGCACCCCCTCTCGCACCCAACCCTTGCTCCAGCTCAGAACCCCCTCCCACACCCAAACTCCCTCCCAGAGCCCACACCCCACACCCACTCCCGTACCCCAACCCCTTGCCCCAGCCGTGAATCCCCTCCCACACCCAAACTCCCTCCCGGAGCCCACACCCCATCCCACACCCCAACTCCCTGCCCCAGCCCTGATCTCATAGGCTGCACCCACAGGGAAAAATTGGTGCTCCCCGCCAGCCCCCCCGCGCCCAACTCACCTCAGCTTCTGGGTTCCGCTTCCAGAGGCACGCCCGCGAAGCCACTTTTTTTACTTTTTTTAGTTCACAGGCCTGCCGCCCATCAACTGTGCAGCGGGTGGCAAGCGGCCGGGGGAGAGGGGAGAGAGCACTGTGGCGGTGCCTCGGGGAAGGGGTATGGGGAGGATGCGGAGGCACAGCTGACGGGCAGCAGGCCTGTGAACTAAAAAAAGTTTAAAAAGCGGCTTCGTGGTCCGCGCCTCTGGAAGCGGAACCCGGAAGCTGAGGTGAGCTGGGCGTGGGGGGGCTGGGGGGGGCTGCCGGTGGGCACGCTGCATTTCCCCTCTCCCCCTTCCTCCCAGGCTTGCAAGCCTGGGGGAGAGGGGTGGAGGGGAAATGAAGCGCGCCCGGGAGAGGAGGTGGGGACGGGGATTTGGGAAAGAGGTGGAATGGGGGCGGGGGCAGGGGGTGGAGTTGGGGCGGGGTTGGGAGCGGGGTCAGGGGCCCAAGCACCCACCAGCGCTGACAAAAGTCGACGCCTATGCCTGAGCCCCCACCCACACCTCAACTCCCTCCCTGCACCCCCTTTCACACTCCAACCCCCTACCCCAGCCCTGAGCCTCCTCTTGCACCCAAACTCCCTCCCAGAACCTGAACCCTGCACCCCTCGCACCCCAACCTCCTGCCCCAGCCCAGTGAAAATGAGCAAGTGAGTGAGGGTGGGGAGAGCAAGCAACAGAGGGAGGGGAGATGGAGTGAGTGGGGGCGGGGCATCAGAGAAGGGATGGGGCAGGGGGTGACAAGTATGTTTGGTTTTGCGTGATTAGGAAGTTGGCAACCCTAAGCAGAGAAAGGCCAGAGCAAGGGTGTGCGGAGTGTAATAGCATGCTGGTGATACTCAGCTGAAGGTGTTCCCTTAGGGACCATTGCCAGTTACTGCAGTCTCCAGGCTGACCCAATCTGTACTGGGCCAAGGCTGGGATGAGATCAGAAAACCATAAGCAGAATCTGAGCACAGCAGAGTATCCGTCCCATTATTAAATCAGGTACTTCAATAAAAAAAGTAGAAGGAATTGAAAATAAGGCTTAGAATTCAAGTCTAGACTCTACCTTAACCATGGAGTTGCTACTGATGGCTCCATAGCATACATCACACACACACAATAAAATTTATCCATCATCTCTGTGCCTTTTTCCATGTAGCCCCTTACAACCTCCCTGATATGGTTGGTCCTCTGCCCTCTCTTCCTTCAAATTCCTCAGCCCCAAGGCCTATTAGCTTCCTGAAGTCACTGTAAGCGAGTGGAAAACACAAAAACCTGCAACACCAAGATACGTGCTGAACATCATTGCAAGCTGTTGATCCCAGTTTCCCATACGCCATTGTTCATCTGCCTGTTGGCTACCAATGAGACTGTAAGCTCCTTGGGGGAGAGACCTTGTCTTTTTGTTTGTAAAGCTCTGAGGACACTTTAGATCGTGTATGTACACACACACACACAAATTAAAGTATGTATGCACACACACACAAAACAATCCTTCCAATTTCCCCCTGCAACAACCAGCTCTATGCTGCTTTCATGGGGTTTATGGAGTTCTGTCGAATTACCTCCTTTCTTTAGAAGGCCTGCTCTGCAATCCATACTGTGTGTTCCAGTGGGTATATCAGGCATCCCAGTCTGCTGTTTACGAATGATTACTTCTCATATTTTACCAAATCTATACACTACACACAGAATGCTCAAATCAGTCCCTAACCCACAATTATGTTCACAGACCTCTAATACTGATTACACTTTGGATCCTCCCTTAAATAAATTATTTGGACTACCTGCTTTCTCTCTTCTGATACCTCACCTCTTTTTCAGAAACTGGTGAAAACCTCAGTCAAAGGCTTTCCTGTTTACTCTCATCTTGCAATTTGTCTGGCCCTGGTTCTTGTCAGTTCTTAGTGCTGTAGTTCTAATGAGCCTCCGATGTCGGGGTGGCCCCAGTGACTACTTGCTTGTTAGTTTTTCTTTCATCTACTTTAAAATCCCTTAATGTTTCTGTATTGCTTTTTCTGCTTCTTTTGCTTCCTCTGCCTTCTCAGTATGCTCCATCACTCACGTTCTTCCCTGATGCAGCATAGGTTCTTTTTTCCTCGCTCATTTGCTCAGTATCCAAATTAAATTACTGTACATCAACTTTTTACTGTTCTCCATATTTTCTAACAGATTAGAACGAAGACCCCTTTTGATGATAGGACTAGGACAGTAGCTCTCAGTGCTATTATCATGCTCCCCCCCCCACTATTCATTTTCCTTACCATCTCTTGACAACATCCCCCTACCCAACTTTGCTGCTTCTTCTAGCACTGAAAGGAACAGCTTGCATGTGAGGGGAAGTGCCCCTTTCTCCTCCAGAAGTGGCTGTGCACATTTTGAGAGGGGTGTGCCATGTGAGGACTCCCTCTCCCTGAACTGGCACCTGCTCCCACATAGCTGATGCTGCTAATTATTTTAAAGAATACAATACAATGCATACACCCCACTATGGGTTTACTTTCCCTCCCCAATCACTTCTCACCTGAATTGTTCAGACTCAGCACTTGCACATTGCTTTCAGCCCTGCAGGTGCTGGCAACATGGCTATTCTAGCATCTTTTCTCATACAGATGAATATATCTTCTCCCACTTACACTGTATATGCTTCCCTGGTTGCTAATGCAGGTGTATTATTCAAATGTACCATTGTATTCATATTTACTGCAGCAGCATCTGAAGAATATTCAAGTCTTTCTGGAAGACAAAAAATGCCTATTAAGAGAATGGTAGAAAGCAACAGTGTGCTTAATGTACTGACAAGTGGAGTTTTTGCTTTTGAATTTCCCAGGAAAGATTAGATAAGCCTGATTTGCCTTTTAGTTGAAAAACCCAAGCTAAGCTGGACATGCTCAGGACATGTTCTTGACAATGTCTGATTTTGCTGAACATACAGTTCTATGAACCTCTGATTACTACAGTATTACAATTCATTGGCACGCAGCACTAACAAGAGAGTCTAAACTTTTTTTTCTGGCAATTAGCTGCGAAAAGTGTGAGGGGAAAGCAGGTACCTTAAAACAAGATGGATGTGGGAAATAGGATATATATTATATTTAAAACCTTAGTGCTACTGATTACCTATGTTTTATTTTAACAAAGTGCTATTTCCTCCCTATGTGTGAACAGTTTTGAACACTACATCATGTTTGTTTTAACAAGGAAAAATAAGGAAAGTATTCAGGGCTCTGCATTCTTTTTGAAGAAGAAGAAAAAAGAATACATTTGATTTCCATGTCACAGGCTGCAGGGGGAGTGAGCCCTTCAGAAAAAAATCAAAGTCTTCGAGAGCTGGAATGTTGAACTGAGACAACAGCTATGGAATGCAGAGTGACTATAAGGAGCAGATGAAAGGATACTTGAATTCAACATGCGCTGCTGCACGGCTAAATTACATAGACTATATAAGTCTTATCTACTCTGACAAGGAAAAGTGAGATTTGTAACATTTCTATGCAGATCATCTTATTTCTGATGTCTTTGAATGCGTTTCTATGAGATTTTTTCCTTCAACTTCATTTCTTTTATTTGTTTTTAAAAAAGGCTATCAGAGCAGTAGTTTTGCCCCAATGTGGATGTCAAGAAAAGTACAAGTTAATCAAAGAGAGGAGAATTAACTCAATGCCGTGAAAGAATCACAGCAGATTGTACATTTTTTAAGAGAAAAAGGACAGAACAAAACCACAGTATTGAAAGGAGTAACAGATTGCAATTAAATGATCTGCCCCTTGGTTGAGATACTGATTGTATATTGAAATCTTATTAAGCCAACCCTGCAAGGCCCATGAGACCTAGAACAGTGGCTTAGACTCAGAGTCACACTTCCTTGTGAATTTCAAAACCTGACTAACCAATTGCAAACCAGTGTTAAAAACAAGGGACTTGACCAGGTCATTTCAAGTTATGCCAAACTTACCTCTAAATCATAATGTACTAGGAAGGTGGGACCTTTATAAGACAGCTCTTCCAAAATGTCTAACAGGAACAGAAAAGCAGGACTTGACCTTTAAGCAGTAGTGGGCCATGACATTTTCAGTCAGGCATGGAATTGTATACTTGCATGCAAAATGGATCCTCCAGGTAGCGTGACCTTGCATGTACAGTGTGTTTGAGGTCACACTGTGCAGAGGACACCATTTTGTTCTACAAAATGACAGCCTCCATGCAGCATGACCTTGCACGTATGGAACATGCAAGGTCACACTGAACAGAGGATGCTATTTTGTTCAGAGGCCAAATGGAATCATTTCCCAGGCACAGCTGGTCCTGGGGCATGCTTTGCATACACCAATGGCACAACACTGCCTTTGAGTGAATAGAAGGATGAGGATTTGCATTGTAGTTCAGAGCTCTTACTTTCCCATACTTCATTTAAAACTTCCTTCTATGAAACTGAATACCTGTGCCACTGAAAGCACTATTTATTTTTCATGTTCAAACAGGAAGACCAAAATTTTAAAAATTACCAATATCTCAGTCTGCACATGATTATTTCCTGGTGTTACTGGTGGAGATGGCTGTGCTGCCATTTTGGAAGTGTGTTGTCACATGTCCAACATGTTCAGTGTCCCCTATGCAATTGAAATGATAGTAGTTTACAAAGGGAAAAATGTCTACTCCAAGATCTCTGGTGATAAATACACATGTCTAGCTCCAAATCTCAGGTTTACATGGCTTGGCTTTTTGAAACAGGAACAGACACCCTTTTACAAAAGAAAAATAATCAGGTACGCAGGTATAAAATTGTGGGTTAGATCAGAGAGTTTAAAAAAAAGACTAATAATTCAAACTCATTTTGTTCATGTTTCTTTAAAAAAAGGAAAATCCAGTCAAAAAGGATGGTAAATACGTCTTTGAAAAAGTAAGTTAACAGAAAAGATTGTGGAGTTTATCTAGATTCCTGCTACTAGTTGATGGCAAAACTCTATACAAAGGCTTTTAATTTTTAAATTAAGAAAAGCAGTCCATGCTGCAGTGATTTAAAAAAAAATAGAAATGAGCAAGCTGCTGGACTACCGGATTCCGAAAAAAGAAATATTAGACTGCATTTCTCCCCTTTGGAGCACTGGTATCAGCACTCAGATCCCACTTCAGAATTTTAGAAATACAGACGGATGTTTATATTGGCTTTCATGATATCACTGAGTAGCACAAGCCGTAAGTAAAGCCATCTGCGGTTACATGATTGAGTCCCTATGCAGTAGATGACGACAAATTAAATATGCAGGCAAGAATTAATGTGCCATAGCCTCTGGCTGAGTTTCATCTCCTATCCTTATAAGTTCTAGATGCCCTGCAGAAGATTGCTTCAATTGCTTGACTACTGTATCCAGACTGTTCATGGCTGGAAAAAACCAGTGGGGAATACTTGAGTCTATCATTGATGGGATTGTCAGTAGCTCAAGTTGCCAACAGCCTTTAAACACATAATGGTCCACTTCTTCCTCAAAACAACCATCTCTTTACACTAATATCCTCACCAATCTGCAACTGGCTTTGCCTGGGAAAAATCAATGAGTTAGCTACAGGGCGCCTCCAGCTGCAGCTGATGTTCAATTCTTTGGACATTAACCAGTTGGGCTCCAAACCAGGAAATAGTATCCATGGCTTTGTTACCTTTAGACTACTGCAATGTGCTCTACCTGGGGTTAACAGTGGAGGCTGCCAGGAAACTTCAGTGAATTCTGAACAGTGGCTCAACTTCCGAAAAAGGTGGGCTGGTGGGTGTGAACATATTACTCTCTCCTCAAGCTTTACAACAGCTGCCAGCCACCTTCTAGGTGAAAATGAAAGTGGTTTAATATCATCCACAAAGCCCTCAATGGCATAGGACCTAGCTACATCAGAGATCACCTAGCCCTTTCTGACCCACAATCTTAGCTGTGTTCTTGCAAAAGGCTCAACTTACTGCCCCAAGTATGAGATCTGAGGGACCCGGGCACAACAAGCTTAGGAGAACGAGCTCACCTCTACAATTCTCTATCATCAGAAACGTGAACCTGATCACATTCGGGAAGTGCTGTAAGAAACATCTCTTTACCCAGGCTTTTCATTAACAGCTGACATCACTAACTAGCACCTAGCCTACCAGCAAGGGTTTCCTGCTGTTGTTCTGTAAAGATGTGGTATAATGGGGAGGAAGCAGACATCGGAGTTTTGCTCCCCACACTAAGAACATGTCACTTGTAATCTAAACCATATAAAATGCAACCTATACTCTGGTGACAGGGAATAAATATAAATACAGAAAGAAATACAAGTAAATACAACAGACAGTATGCATATCAGGAAGCCAATCAATCTACAATACTGCTTGTGAAATACAACGTACGACTCATTAGAATTTAAACAGAAAAACCTGATATATTTTTTTAATTTATCATGGCTAACTTTTTAGCACCAGGAGCATCTATATCAGCGGTGTCAAGTATCAGAGGGGTAGCTGTGTTAGTCTGGATCTGTAGAAGCGACAAAGAGTCTTGTGGCGCCTTATAGATTAACAGACATATTGGAATTGAATTGTGGCTAATGCATGTGGCTTTTTTATAATGTGGCTAATAAAAAAAATTAAAAACCACAAGTGTGGCTAGCATCGAATTTCTATTGGACACCGCTGATCTATATGATATCAGAATCATAAATCCACTGGCTGAGACTTTAATTATAACCCTCTATTTCTGACATAGTTGGAAAAGAAAATGATGTCAGAAACAGATTATAATTTCAAGTGAAGAGCTTACTGGTCCAATGTATAAGTGTATTTATTATCCAGTCCATAGCTCCACAATAATAAAAGATAAATACATATCACCAGTGAAATAATCCCTTGGATTTGGTAATTTTTATCAGTCTGTGTTGTTTGAAAGGAAATAATAGGTTCTCAAGGTCTAGCATAATCTAAATATATATGGTAAAGAAGTGGGTTGCCAGATTTCCATGTTCATCAAGAACCATTTGACAGCCCCCCAAGAGGCAACCATCAAACTGGCAGCAACATGTGTCAAAAACTCTGACTAGTGAACTGCAAAGGAGCCGACAAGCCCTTACTCATGCAAGTCCAAATGACAAGGATGGTACAGAGAGACAGCTCATTGTTATCTATGAGATGGCATCCAGAGACAAAGATGATGATGAGACTGACCAACAATAAAGAGCCATACTGCACTTGGAATAGTAAAAATCATTCTTGGAAAACTGAACTTTTTAGAAGTAAAATTGCTATTGTTTACATTATATATGAAGAATACTGAGGCCCCAATTCAAAGCACTTAAGCATCATGTTCCTAAATTTATTACACAAGGTCACTTAACATTTAATACAGACCATATCTCCCCTTATGCAAAACGGGTATAATTTCCACAACTGACAGTATTTTAGTAATTCATCAAAAGCTCCTTTTTTGTGCACTCTTCTAGTCTACTTTTTGCTTGAGCAATTTTTAAGTGGAAAAATACACACTGAATACACTATGGTCACTTATTTTCTTCTTCCAGAGTAACAGTGAACAATGCTGGTGATGACTATTACTGCAAGCATTGCTAACATGCTCACTGCTGTGGAAGTGGTTGGTTTGACAAGGCTTAAAAAAAGACATCGGGTATCTTGATAAGTGAAAAAGAAGATGTCCCGTTTTCAATTATAAGGATGCTACATTAAAAATGGCATCAGGGTCCATTAGTGTCAATAACAGACATCAGAAGTGGCGAAGGAGCCTAGCAGCTGGGCCAGGCACTCTGATATCTTCAGCACTGGTTGAATTGAGCCTTTGGCAAGGAAATTTAAAATTATTTGTTTACTTAGAGATGTAAATTATTCCCTTCAGTTTCTGATGTTTCCCATAATAAGATTACTGTGGTTGTAATGCCTAAAAATAAATGGGAAGGAGACAAACATGGATTCTTTGCGCTACACTCTGCAAGCCAGCAGAATAAATTACTGGCTTCATTATGTACCTCCCTCAACTGAGTCCCTTCTGCCCCTTGCCTATGGGCATGGAGGTAGCTTTAAAAGCTGAACCGTATTCTCTGCATAATAAACTGGAAAATCCTCAGTTAAGAAGAAGCTGGCATCATTGTCTGTAGTTGTGACAGTCTGGATATAAAGTCTCAGTACTGGGGGGAAAAGTTAACAGAGAAGATTGACGTGAGAGTGAGACATGGCGGGTAAGACGTACTGAGAAATCAAAGCTTTCTCTAAATACGCTGGTTCCAGGCAGGTAGCGGGTCAGTGTGGAGGGAGCCAGGGACACTGTAGCCAGCACTGGGCAGGAGCCACGGGGATCCCGGGGCTGAGCCAGACAGTGCCGGGAACTGGGCAACAGAGCTGACTGGACATCAGAGCCCGCTGCAGGGACCAGGAGTTGGGCACCGGTAAGGAGAGAGGAGAGGATGGGATGGGTGCTGAGGGGAGTCACCGTCTGTTCCCCTGGGCCTCTCCTAGCTCCTGCACTGCCCCTATCTTCCTCCCAGCGTCCTCCACTCTCCACACTCCCTGCAGTTCCCTCTGCTCCCTCCCGGGGCTTCCCACTGCCCTGCGTTTGGGCACTTTATTTATTTTATTTTTTAAAGGACTCCAGTAGTGGAGCTGCTGTTAGGGCAGAATGTAAATATTTAGAGATTAAAGGACCTATTTCTCACAGTGAAGATGAAGAGGGCTGGAACCTATCCTGTCAGGACCAGTTACATGTGTACAAGCAACACCATTGAAGCCAGTCAGGTTAACAAGCCTGTAAGCAAAAACAAGGGTGACAGGGGCGACTAACAACTATCGTGGCATTTCCCTTCTTAGCATTATGGGAAAAGCCTTGGCCTGAGTTGTCCTGAACAGACTTGAGACCCTTGCAGACAGTCTATCCTGAATCACATCAACTAGTAGCAGGAATCTAGATAAACTCCACAATCTTTTCTGTTAACTTACTTTTACAAAGAAGTATTTACCATCCTTTTTGAATGGATTTTCCGTTTTTTAAAGGAACAAAATGAGTTTGAATTATTAGTCTTTTTTTTAAACTTTCTGATCTAACCCACAGTGCAGCTTCAGAGCTGAAAGGTCTACTAACAACATAATCTTTTTGCTGAGACAACTACAAGAGAAATGCAGAGAACAAAAAAAGCCCCTTTGCATAGCCTTCATCGATCTCACAAGGCTTTTGACTTTGTCAGTAGAAGTGAACTATTTGCGCTTCTAGAAAAGATTGGATGCCCCCCCAAGCTCTTAAGCATGATTCAATCCTTTCACAAAAACATGTACGGCACAGTCCAATACAACAGCTCAGTTTCTGAGGCTTTCCAGATTTGTAGCGGAGTTAAGCAAGGCTGAGTACTTGCTCCAACTCTGTTTGGGATCTTCTTCTCCCTGCTATTGAAACAAATTTTTGTTTCCTCAATTGAGGGAATCTACTTGCACACAAGATCTGATGAAAATCTATTCAATCTTGCAAGACTCAGACCTAAAACCAAGACTTGGGAGGCCCTTATCCAACACATCCTCTTTGCCGATGATGCAGCAGTGACAATCCACACAGAAGCTCATCTCCAAAACCTTATGGACAGTTGTTCTAAAGCCTGCCAAGATTTTGGGCTTACCATAAGCCTAAAAAAGACTAACATAATGCGCCAAGGAATTGAGGAAGCACCCTCCATCACGATCAACAACTATGAACTTGAAGTGGTGAACGAGTTCACATACCTGGGGTCCAATATTGCAGTCAACCTTTCACTTGAAACGGAACTCAACATCCGCATTGGAAAAGCTGCCACAACAATGTTTAGACTGAGCAAGAGGGTATGGCAGAATAACAAACTGAAAGAACACACAAAGATCTGTGTGTATCGTGCATGTGTTATCAGCACTTTTGTATGGGAGCGAGACATGGACCTTATACTCTTATCAGGTAAAAAAAGAGGCTCAACAGCTTTCATATGCATTGCCTTCATCGAATCTTTGGCATCTCCTAGAGGGACAGAGTCAACAACACTGAGGTGCTCAAGCAGGTCAGCATACCCAGCATGCAAACACGCCTCAACTAGAGATGCCTCCTCTGGCTTGGGCATGTGTGCCAACTGAATGATGGGCGCATCCCAAAGGACATCCTCTATGGTGAACTGGCACCTGGAAAAAGACCCAAAGGATGCACAAAATTGCGTTTCAAGGATATGTGCAAGCAAGACCTCAAAGAAATGGACATGGATTTGGATAACTGGGAAGATCACACTCAAGACCACAGCCTTTGGCAACAAGAGCTTAACTAAGGTCTCCGGAGTTACGAGAGGAAGCCATCCAGCTTAGCAGAGGAGAAAAGAGCTTGCAGGAGGCAGAGCCCAAAGGGTCAAAACATCACCTTTAAATGTGACAGATGTGGCAGAGATTCTCTTGAGTGGGTCTCTTCAGCCACAGCTGCGGCTGCCATAATTCTGCTTTTGCTTAGTAGTAGTAGGCATCCTTCAGTCTCAAGAGACCAGGGGTATCTGCTTACAGGCTTGTTAACCTGACTGGCTTCAATGGTGTTGCTTGTACACATGTAACTGGTCCTGACAGGATAGGTTCCAGCCCTCTTCATCTTCACTGTGAGAAATAGGTCCTTACCTCTCAGGGGCAGATACCCCTGGTCTCTTGAGACTGAAGGATGCCTACTGCTACTAAGCAAAAGCAGAATTTGATCTGTAGGAATAAAGATGATAGAATATTATGTATATGCTCAGTATTATAATTAGCTGGTATGAAAAATAAAGGAAGTATGTGTATTATTTTTATATACATCATGATGTGCACCTCAGTTTACCTGTGTGAGATTATGCTGTCTGAATACATCCTGTTAAATCAAAGGCACTTGTAAGGGGAGGAAAACTAACAGGAAATGTAACAATGGCAAAGATAAGATGCTATCCTCTTCCCAGGTCAAACCTAGCATCAACAGGTATACTGTAAAGAGGCTAGCCTCGGGAGAGGTGGGAAGAGGAAGGGGATATAAGTGGGATGACAGCAGCTGGAGAGGTCTCTCTGTCAGAGAGAGCAAGGTGCACGTACACACATGCTGCAACCGCACTGTCTGCTTTGCCTAGGGTGACCAGATGTCCCGATTTTATAGGGACAGTCCCGATATTTGGGGCTTTTTTTAATATAGGCTCCTATTACCTCCCACCCCGTCCTGATTTTTCACACTTGCTATCTGGTCACCCTAGCTTTGCCTATCCCAGAGTTGGAGGTATCTGGGCCGAATGGAGCTTACAAAAGCTTGCAAGGAAAGATTAAAGCGTAAGTAAGGGGAAATATGCACACAGGCCCTTTTTGTTTTATACCTCAGCTCTGTGTGCTTTGTACCGTTGGGGGAAAGAATAAATATTGCTTTGAAGAAGCTGTTTCTGAGTCACTTTAATCAGCTCGCTGGTCACAGGTCCCCAGAGGAAAAGGGCTTGCACAGTTACACGGTTGAGAAATGGGAGTGGGGGGGCACTGCAGCCTAGAGTGATAGGACCTCATGGATCCACCTCGGAGAGGGCCAAAAAGGGGAGTAAAGCCTTGCCTGGTAACAGTGACACCTGCATAAAGCATGAGAGTGACACTGAGTTTTTAATTTGCAAATTTATTTAATGGTGGATGGACATCGAACAATATGACTTGAATCGGACTAAAAGTACTTACATTTTTTAAAAAACAGAGACAAAATGTATTCTTTCTAGTACACAATTTTTTATCTTACTTCCAGAGGAGAATAGAGGAGTGCTAAATACGCAAGCACTTGGTTTCTTGAAATGCAAAATACATTAAAAGAGACCAGTGCTGCATATGATCTCTGTGTAAGGAACAGTTACATTTATGATGGATACCTTTAAAAAAAACCCTTTTTAATGAACTATTTTACACCTCTGTTCTGAAGCGGTTTAAACCTGTTGTTAAATCAGAACCATTTTAGTTCTTGAATTTTCCTTTTGATACAAGAGTCACTTGACTGCTGGCCACACACACACACAGAGTCTCATAACACACAATTAGTGAAAGATAAAATATACTACAGAAAAAACCCCAACAAATCCCCAGAAAAAAAAAGGGGGGGGATAAAGGGTTTATTCAGAAAAGGGCATTAAATTAAAGAAAATGTGCCAAAACCTCTTGGCATGTGGAACATACCAGCTGCAACTCACTAATCCATGGCTGATCCTTGGAGAGAATTACAAAACCACTCAACCAGCAGGCTGGCTGCCATGATATTGGCAGGAAGTGAGAACAGAGCTGAACTTTAAAAATGGAGTAATATATACACTTCATGTGTATTCAGAAATGTTTGTTCAGGTCTGAAATATGACAAAGCCTTAGGAGTAATGCTGACTGTGGTTTAGACGAAGAAAAACTGAAAATAGATTTGTAGAACCAAATGACGTACATTTCAAAATTGAGAAGTTCAAGTACAACTGCACAGTTCCTCTAAGAGGCTTCTGTGTCTGTAGTTAAGTCTCAAATTTAAATGGACTCTCTGTTGACAATGTTAGGGGAGGTTAAGAACTCTGAGATGTGGTCCCTCCAGTTCAGATTTGAGGCATATTGGCAGCATAGCGTGGGCCTACCTTGCACCCTCACTCTCCATTTTATTCCTGTTTCTGTGGAAAACTACAGAACATTGTCATTTTCCTTTTGTTGTAACGAGGTCACTTCCCTGAGCACTAACATTTATCTCAAGCAGAAAGAAACAAAATGGTTTGTTACTAGATTGACCCAAGGGTGACAATTCCGTTTTATGGCAACTTTTGAGGTTTCGAAATTTGGTTCTATTCTGCATTGTAATGAACCCAAAACCTTTTGAACAATTAAATTTCTGTTTCAGCTCAAAATGTACATGTGTGAGAGGTTAGGGTACTGGCCTGGGATGTGAGTTCAGGATGCTGCTCTGCCAGATTCAGAGCAGAATTTTTCATCCCAGATCACTCAGACAGAACAGGGGTTTAAACCCGGGTTTCCCTCATGCCAGGCCACTGCCCAAAACACCAGGCTAAGGACTGTGAAGTTCTCACCCCTTTCTTCCCCTCTGATGAAAACTTTGTCAAAACTGATATGTCCATGAAACATGTCTGCTTCACTGAAACAGCATACTTAGGCCTGGTCTACACTAGGAGTTTATGTCAAATTTAGCAGCGTTAACTCGAATTAACCCTGCACCCGTCCACACAACGAAGCTATTTATTTCGACATAAAGGGCTCTTTAAATCGATTTCTGTACTCCTCCCCGACGAGGGGAGTAGTGCTAAATTCGACATGGCCATGTCGAATTAGGGTTAGTGTGAACGGAATTCAACGCTAATAGCTCCGGGAGCTATCCCACAGTGCACCACTCTGTGGACACTCTGGACAGCAGTCCGAGCTCGGATGCTCTGAACAGCCAGACAGGAAAAGCCCCGGGAAAATTTGAATTCCTTTTCCTGTCTGGCCAGTTTGAATCTCATTTCCTGTTTGGACATCGTGGCCAGCTCAGCAGCACTGGCAACGATGCAGAGCTCTCCAGCAGAGGTTACTATGCAATCCCAGAATAGAAAGAGGGCTCCAGCATGGACTGATCGGGAAGTCTTGGATCTGATCACTGTGTGGGGAGATGAATCCGTCCTATCCGAGCTCCGATCCAAAAGACGGAATGCAAAAATTTATGAACAAATATCCAAGGCAATGACAGAGAGAGGATACAGCCGGGATGCAACACAGTGCCGCGTGAAAATCAAGGAGCTGCGACAAGCGTACCAGAAGACTAAAGAGTCAATCGGACGCTCTGGATCCCAGCCCCAAACATGCCGTTTCTACGAGGCACTGCATGCAATTCTAGGTGGTGCTGCCACCACTACCCCACCAATGTCCGTGGACTCTGACGATGGGGTCTTATCTACAGCCACTTCGTCGGAGGTTTTTGCGGACGGTGAAGATGAGGAAGGAGATGAGGAGGACGAGGCAGTCGACAGCGCTTTCAACGCTGATTTTCCCGACAGCTAGGATCTCTTCATCACCCTGACTGAGATCCTCTAGCACCCTCCCATGGCGGTAACCCGGACCGTGAATCAGGGGAAGGATCAGTAGGTAAGTGTTTTAATCATTTATTTTGAATAGAATAGGCATGGTATGTTAGCAATGGGTTTTTATTGCTTAGTTTGCCCTAGGCGCTTTAGTTTTTAGTCGTTGCCAGTGCAGCTACTCGAAAAGTCTGTCAGCACGTCTGGGGATAGAGGAGAAATCCTCCTCGGACAGCTCCATGAAGCTCTCCTGGAGGTACTGTGAAAGCCTTTGCATCAGGTTCCCAGGGAGAGCGGCCTTATTGTCTCCTCCATGGTAGGAAACTTTTCCGCGCCAGGCTAGTAGCAGGTACTCCGGTATCATTGCCTGGCAAAGCATGGCTGCATATGGCCCCAGTGTTTGCTGGCATTCACACAGCATACGGTCTTTCTCTGTCTCCGTAATCCTCATCAGAGTGATATCAGTCATGGTGCCCTGGTTTGAATTAGGGGAATGTTAGTATGGCCTGTTCCTTTAAATAACTCTACCCGGCGGTTTCCAGCCACGCGGTGGGGGCGGGGTGGCGAACCGTTCATGCTGAGTGGTTCGCCGGCAGCTTGCGGGGATCTTTCCCGGGACCAGCCACGCGGTGGGGGTGGGGAGGCGAACGGTTCATGCTGAGCAGTTCGCCGGCAGCTTGCGGGATCTTTCCCGGGACCAGCCACGCGGTGGGGGTGGGGAGGCGAACGGTTCATGCTGAGCAGTTCGCCGGCAGCTTGCGGGGATCTTTCCCGGGACCAGCCATGTGGTGGGGGTGGGGAGGCGGACCGTTCATGCTGAGCGGTTTGCCTGCAGCAGGAACTGGCCAACGCCAGGAGTAGTGCTTGGAACGTGAAAGGATGGCGCTGCTGTAAAGTAAGCTTTCAGCAGCCAAAAGTATACGGCTTACCATGGCCTCCTGATAGCCGAATTCTGTTGTCCGGACCCGCTTGTGTGATCTGAACACCAAGACCTCAGGCACTCAATATAAAGACAGAAAATTCGACCTTGTACTGAGTGCACATGTGATAGGTAGTGTGCATGGTCTTGTTCACAGGGAAAGAGTATAGTCATTGTTCGTGAAAATGTATCTTTGTGAGGAATTCACTCCCTTTCTCCCATCCCACAGCTGCAAGTGTCTCCCACACTACCCGTGCATCCCCCTCCCAGAGGCTGGCGCAGATCAGGTGGCGCAAAAAAAGAACACGGGACGACATGTTCTCGGAACTTATGGTCTGTTCCCGAACTGAGGCAGCACAGCGGAGAGAGGACATCTCTCAGTACCGGCGAGCATCCAGCGAATGGGAGGAGATGACTGAAGCTCGTGAGGACAGGTGGCGGCAGAAAGACCAGCAGGCTACTCAGACGCTGCTGGGACTAATGCGGGAGCAAACGGACATGCTCCGGCGCCTTGTAAATGTTCTGCAGGACCGGAGGCAGGAGGAAAGAGCCCTGCTCCATTCGATTTTTAACTGCCCTCCACCACCACAAAGTCCCATCCCCCCCTCACCCAAAGTCCCAAGAAGGAGGGGCGGCAGGGGCCATGGAAACAATCACTCCACCCCTGCGGACTGCTCTAGTAGCAGAAGGCTCTCATTCCCCAAGATTTGATGGGTCCCTTCCTTCCCTCCAACCGCACCCCACCCTAGCCCCCATCCCAGTTTAATCCCATAACTGTGATGTCCTTAATAAAAATTACTTTTCTGTTAAGTACTGTTTCCTTGATTTTCTTTTAAAGGACGGTGTGTTTGATGAGGGGGAAGGGGGTTGGTAATCGGAGACGGTAGGCGCCTTTACCAGGGTACAGACGGGGGGCAGGTTCATCAGAACGTCACACTCACATTGCAGTCACTAGGCACCGTGGTCAGTCTGGGAGGTGGTTTTCATGTTGTGTGTGGGGGGGGGCTCTGTGAGTGTGTGGTGGGGGAGGGCGGTTACAGATCTTATGCAGTGATCCATAGCCTGGATGACAGAGCCACGCAGCAGGGGATCTGTAACTGCCCTCCCCCGCCACAAAGTCACATAGCACCCCCCACCCACAGAGTCCCAGAAAGGAGGGGTGGCAGGCGCCATTGAAACAAGCAGTCCACCACTGCGGACTGCTCTAGGAGCAGGAGCCTGTCATTCCCCGAGTTTGGAAGCGTCCTTTCCATCACTCCACCCGCTCCCCAACCGCAGTATGCGTCCAAGTTTCAACCCCTTAACCGAGAAATCCTTAATAAAGAAGACGGTTTTAATGAACAATGTTTCATTTATTGTATTTTAAAAGGTGTGGGGGAAGGGGGGGAAGGGGTTTGGTAATTGGAGAGGATAGGCAACATTAACTGGGTAAAGAAACGGAGGCAAGTTCAGCTTCTGCTAAAACAAACGTAATAGTCACAGGTTACCCTGGTCAGTCTGGAAGCTAGCTTTCAAAGCTTCCCGGATGCGCAGAGCGTCCCGCTGGGCTCTTCTAATCGCCCGGGTGTCTGGCTGAGCGTAATCAGCAGCTAGGCGATTTGCCTCAACCTCCCACCCTGCCATAAATGTCTCCCCCTTGCTCTCACAGAGATTGTGTAGCACACAGCAAGCTGCAATCACAATGGGGATATTGGTTTGGCTGAGATCAGAGCGAGTCAGTAAGCTTCTCCATCTCCCCTTCAGATGTCCAAAAGCACACACCACCACCATTCTGCACTTGCTCAGATGGTAGTTGAAGACCTCCTTTTCACTGTCCAGGGCATTAGCGGGTAGGCTGGGTCCCCAAGGATCACAATAGGCATCTCCACATCCCCAACAGTTATTTTGTGGTCCGGGAAGTAAATACCTTCCTGCAGCCGTCTAAACAGACCAGAGTTCCTAAAAACACGAGCGTCATGAACCTTGCCCGGCCATCCAACGTTGATGTTGGTAAAACATCCTTTATGGTCCACCAGTGCTTGCAGCACCATAGAAAAGTAGCCCTTTTGGTTAATGTACTGGCTGCCCTGGTGGTCCGGTCCCAGGATAGGGATGTGAGTTCCATCAATAGCCCCACCGCAGTTTGGGAATCCCATCGCAGCGAAGCCATCTATGATCACCTGCACGTTTCCCAGGGTCACTACCTTTGAGAGCAGTAGCTCAACGATTGCATTGGCTACTTGCATCACAGCAACCCCCACGGTAGATTTGCCCACTCCGAATTGATTCGCGACTGACTGGTAGCTTTCAGGCATTGCAAGCTTCCAGGGGGCTATGGCCACTCGCTTCTGGACAGTCAGGGCTGCGCGCTTCCGTGTGTCCTGGCACTTCAGGGCAGGGGACAGCAACTCACAAAGTTCCAGGAAAGTGCCCTTACGCATACGAAAGTTTCGCAGCCACTGGGATTCATCCCAGACCTGCAGCACTATGCGGTCCCACCAGTCAGTGCTTGTTTCCCGGGCCCAGAATCGCCGTTCCACAGGATCAACATGACCCATTGCCACCATGATGTCCACGGCATGGGGTCCCGTGGTTTGTGAGAGGTGTGTGCCCATCTCAGAGTCAATGTCTTCACCGCGCTTCCATAGCCTCCTCGCCCGATTTCTGAGCATCTGCCTCTGAAAAAGGTGGACGATAAGGCGCGAGGTGTTGACAACGGCCATAACTGCAGCGATGATCGCAGCGGGCTCCATGCTCGCGGTGCTGTGGCGTCCACGCTGTCAATCACCAGAAAAGGGCGCAAACTGATTGCCCGCCAGCGCTTTCACAGAGGGAGGGCGGGAGTGAGGGTTGAGTGACGACAGTTACTCAAAACCACCCTCGACACATTTTTTGCCCCAGCAAGCATTGGGGGCTCGACCCAGAATTCCAATGGGCAGCGGGGACTGCGGGAATTGTGGGATAGCTACCCACAGTGCACCGCTTGCAATGTCGATGCTTGCCCCGTTACTGTGGACTCACAAAGTCGAATTACTGTCCTTAGTGTGGATACACACGTTCGACTTTGTAATATCGGTTTCAGAAGTTCGATTTAAGTAAAATTGAACTACTCTCGTAGTGTAGACATACCCTTAGACTAAATGAAATTTTGGAGAAAATGTTCCAACCAGCTCCATTGGTTACTCCCCTATATATTTTCAGAGTCTGAATTACATTATAATTACATCATATTCTACAGGCTCTGTGGATTTTACGTGACTTTAGAGCAAAAAAATTCCTAGACACAATCAGAAGACTAATCCCTTCCTTAGTTCTTTTACTGGTGAGCTATTATAATGGACACTTCTCTACCAATGCTCAGTTAAAAGTAAGTTCACTAATATAAACTATATGAGTAGGACAAAGCACTGCAGACAGTCCTGCAGGGAACAATCCTGCATTGATAGACGGCTTGATTAAATGGCATCATTATATTTTACTTCTCTAATGTTTATAATCTTTTGATCAACACGCGAACATTTCCCAATATCACATAAACAGGCTAATAAGTTTTGCTTTAGAGAGACAGGTCTATAACAATTCTAAAATGACTGTACAGTAATTGCTGCTGTGATTTAAAGACATGGCTTGTTTTATAACTGCATGAAAGGGCATTAAAGTTAGCTTTCTATGTATTAAGTGTTTATGTTCTCTTGTACTAAAGCAACTGTTCTTATATTTACTATTTAAAAATAAACAATTAAAGCTAATAGTACCTAGAAGATAGGATTCTTCCTCCTTCCCAGCTCAGCATTGTGTGGTACTGATCACATTACCAGAGATATGGTAACAAGTAAAAAGAAGTTTTACTGTGATTTAAACTTTATAGTGCATGGAATGCAGTGCATTTATATTTACCATAGTGCTATCTAGTGGCTGAATATTCGAATGGCACCTTGTGGTTAGATGAGATAAATGAAGGGCATGATGGGAGCAGCAGCAATATTATGTTGTTCTATATGTGAATGATACATAAGAAAAATAAGTTTTCTTTCAGCTGTCTCTATTGTGTTCTGGTCATGGTTCATTTGCCTGGCATGTCGAGCATGCTGCATTAGTAAAGAATGAGGAGTTAGTTTTAGTTACTTTAATTAATGATGATGTTGCTAACTAAAGTCCTGAGCCTGGCAAATATTTACTTACACAACTTCAGTGGGACTACTCCCAGCAGAAACACTCCTCTCAACACAAGTGTTTGCCGGAGCAGGCTCTCGGGGCTAAGGTTCTAATTCAGCAAAGTACTTGAACTTCAAGCATGCACTGAACTCAATGGGGCAACTCACCTGCTTAAAACTATGTACGTGCTTTTTCCTAAATTGGGGCTTAAATTCTGTTTTGCCCACAATGAGTGTGTTTGGGGAGATGGGGTGCTGGGAGTTTCTTCCTTCCTGCTTACACACCACTGGTGTGACACTGATGCAGAACATAGGCAGAAAACTGTCTCCTTGAGCATTGGTAGGCCAGGAGGTGGGCCTTAAGCACTCTAAAGTTCCAAGAGGACATGACAAGCCAGTTTGGGGTGTGGCCAAAGCCTTGTCATTTACACCTAACACTGAACAAGAATTTTTTTTTCTAATAAAGAAGTCAGTATTATAAGATATTTGCTTTTTGTGCCTAGAATCTTCTCCAACCCATTTTGGCTGCCTGCCAGCTAGAGGTTTAAGGAAACAGTGCACACCTTCACACCACTAAAAAAGTATTTGTAGGGTTTTGGGAACAGAGACAATCACAAGGATAGCAGTACAAGGATATCTGTACATCATCGTTGCTTTTAGTCATCTTAAATTTAGCGTTGGTTAATAATTACAATAATCGTTTCTATAAGTAGGATGCCAAAAAGCAAATGATTTCAGAATTCTGTTAAACATCTTAAGGTAATAAAACATAGCTACAGGGGAAAAGTAGCACTGAAAATCCTGAAGCAGATAATGTAATCTATAGATGGCTTACACCAAAATACAACATAGTGACTTTGAACATTGCTCAGGGTTAAGTCCACAAAGTAGATCAACGAAATAGCTCTGATGTTTTTCTAGAAAGCAAGGCAGCCACATCTCCTTTACTGCCCATCTCTATTCTTTACACTAGTGTTAGGTTACTATGGTCAGTGAAAGCTCTAGCGATAAACAGAATATCTTGTTGAGCTGCAAGATTGCATCTGTTTCTCTACACATTGTTCCAGACAGCAACATGAATGTGAGGTTTACTAGTTCACATAAAGGTAAATAGGCTCCAGGAGGTTTATAGCTCAGTTTCTATGTACTTCTCAACCAAACATGATATTATTAAATATTTATATTATGGTAGCACTCAAAGCCTATATTTAAACTGCATACTCAAAGTGATTTGCTTTGTCCCACTCCCTTACTGCCTGTTGTATCTTTAACAGTAGAGCAGGCCAAGAATATTTTTCAGTGGGACAGTTTTCCATTTGGAACATGCAGTGTGTCAAAATCTAGATTTTTGCAGGAATGTTAATTTTGATTAAAGTTTTTATGGAAAAAAATTTAAACATTTAATTTCAATAAGATAGAAATGTTTCTTTTTGACTTCATTATATTGATTCATTTGGGCTTTTATAGTATTTTAAAAATGTGAATTTGAACATATTTAATAGAACAGTGAATTAAATGTTTTTATTATATCGAAAAGGAAGTTTCAACATTTGAAATGAAATGTTTCAAAAGGTTCCAAATCATTTTGTTTAAATATTAAATCAGCGGAAATTTCAGCTTTTTATTCCAATTCAGATTCCACCCCCCAAATATCCCATGGAACAGAAATTCCAGTTTCTGACCAGGTCCATTTAACAGTGACTGTTCTCAGTGAAGTGTCTGGTTAAAGAACAATGCCTACATAAACATGCAAGGCTTACAGATGATTGTTCAGGACTGTTTTATATGGCATTTTCCACTGAGTAAATGTGATTTTTTTCCATTGCTCTACCTGACTGGGATTTTTTCAGATGGTAGTTAAACAAAAGTTACTGTTTGTTCCATGAATTTGATATTGACCCTTTTCTAAAGAAATAAGAACTCAAGTGAAAATCTGACTTTGGGAAAAGTCAAATGATAAATAAGCTTTAACTGAACAGCTAGTTTGTTGGTAAGGATAGATGTGAAACATGTGAACTAAATGGAAGAATATCACTGCTCTACAGCCAAAATGCTTCTGAAATAAATGTAGTCAAACTTTACTAATTCTGGGTCACTGAGAATGAAAATGATGCTTAAAATTGTTGATTGGCTCTAGTTTTCAAAACATGCTATTGGGTCAGTATATACGACCCTTGACTTGGGAATGGCGGAGGATAAGTGAGTTATAAAGAGAAGGGATCTCAATTTAAACCAGAAATGACTAAAACACATCTTTGACTAGATCTATGAATAAATCTATGACTGGGTTTGGACAGTACTTGCATTTTAGGCAAAATAATGAATGATGCAATCTGAAGCTGGTATTGCGTCATACATGATATGAATTGCATCATGTTATTCCTAGAAGTCATGGATGATGCAATCATAAGGAAGCTTACATCACTCTGCTGAACAAATTGCCCTATATCAGCTCTAGAAATCATACAGTGTCGTGCTCTCTTATTTGTCAGTGTTTGATTTTGCAAAGGGACACATTTCTGTTTAGCCAAAGTGAGCAGAGATGCCTCGTACTTGTGTGAACAGTGCAGATAACTTCTGCTATGTTTGTGGTGAAGTGACTTTTGCATCACAAAAGCGCAGTATCACCACTATGGTTAAGAAAGCCTATCACCTTTCTTTTGGCTGCAAAATTGGAGATCAGGACAAGAGGTGGGCCCCACACATATGCTGCAACACTTGTGCAACAAATCTTCGCCAGTGGTTGAACAGGAAAAGGAAATCTATGCCTTTTGCAGTGCCAATGCTTTGGAGAGAGCCAACAGATCATACCAGCAATTGTTACTTCTGCATGGTGCCTCCAGTTAGGAAAGGTGTGTCAAAGAAGAAAAAGTGGACTGTGCATTCTCCAAACATTCCATCAGCTATACGCCCAGTACCCCACGGAGAAGGACTGCCGGTTCCTGATGCACCAGAATCATTCTCACTTGAGTCAGACGAGGAAGAGGATGAAACTTCTGGTCCTGAACCATCAATGTCACAGGACCCACATTTTCTCCCATCCTCCTCCTCTGAACCACACCTCATAACACAAGGTGAACTGAATGACCTTGTCAGGGATTTGGAACTACCCAAGAGTAAGGCAGAGCTTCTGGGCTCCAGACTACAGCAGTGGAATCTCCTGGAAAGTGATGGTAGGGTTTCCATGTTCCGTGACCGTCAAAAGGATCTTGTCCCATTCTTCTTCATGGAAGGTGATCTTGTAGCCTGCAACAACATCGATGGTGTGATGGCAGCCCTCAACATCGTTCACGATCCAGATGAGTGGAGACTGTTCCTTGATTCATCGAAGATGAGTCTTAAAGCTGTTTTACTGCATAATGGCAATGTTTTGCCATCAATTCCAGTTGGTCATGCAGTCCATATGAAGGAAACCTATGACAACATGAAACAACTTTTGAGGTGCATAAACTATGACCAACATCAATGGCAGCTTTGTGGCAATTTGAAGGTTGTTGCTCTCTTGCTTGGTCTGCAGACTGGATACACAAAGTACTGCTGTTTTCTCTGCGAATGGGATAGTCGTGCAAGAGATTCCCACTACATCAAGAAAGATTGGCCACTCCGACAGTCATTGGAGCCTGGGAGGAAAAGTGTTCAGCATCCACCACTTGTTGAATCAAGGAAGATTTTGTTACCACCCTTACACATCAAGCTGGGTCTGATGAAGAACTTTGTCAAGGCCATTGACAAAACACAAGCAGCTTTCAAGTACCTCCGCGGAAAATTTCCAAGGTTAAGTGAAGCTAAGATAAAGGAAGATGTCTTTGTTGGTCCTCAGATTCGTGAACTTCTTCGAGATGATGCATTTGACCATGCACTGCGTGGCAAGGAAAAAAAGGCATGGAAAGCCTTCCAGTTAGTGGCAATAAATTTTCTCGGAAACAACAAGGTAGACAACTACAGGTTGTTGGTGGAAAACCTCCTCAAGGCATACAAAAGCCTTGGTTGCAACATGTCACTAAAGATACATTTTTTGCACTCTCATCTAGATTTTTTTCCACCGAACTGCGGAGCAGTGAGCGACGAGCACGGCGAGCGATTTCACCAGGACATTGCAACAATGGAGAAACGCTATCAGGGCAAATGGAGCCCATCAATGCTTGCAGACTATTGCTGGACAGTGACAAGAGATGCTCCATTTAATGAATACAAGAGACAAGCCAAGAAGCGCCGAGTAGGCACTGAATAGGACTAAACTATGGACATAATAGTTTTTTGCCTTTTGTTTCATACTAAATTTTATTTATATAACCCCTTTGCTGATTTTTAAAGTGTTACATAAACAGGACAGGTGAAATAGTATCATGTAAAGCAACCATAAACACATGAAAAGACCTAGGTTTACAATTTATGATTAAAACTCTACTATCTACACAATATACATAGACATAAAATGTAAAAACTTAAATATCAGTTGTTTTAATTGTCATATTTGAATTCAGCACATCAAAATACATACTAAATGGCACATTTTATCTCTGAAGCAGACGACTTCTCAAAAATTGTAGACCAGTGAAAGATTGCTATTGATTGATAGTATTAGAGGGGTAGCCGTGTTAGTCTGGATCTGTAGAAGCGACAAAGTGTCCTGTGGCACCTTATAGACTAACAGAGGTATTGGAGCATAAGCTTTCGTGGGTGAATACCCAATTGGGTGAATACCCATGCAACCGACGAAGTGGGTATTCACCCACGAAAACTTATGCTCCAATACATCTGTTAGCCCAGGGCTACACTAGAGGAGGGGGTCGATCTACGATACGCAACTTCAGCTACGGGAATAGCGTAGCTGAAGTCGGCGTATCGTAATCGGCTTACCTGGCGATGAGGACGGCGGCGAGTCGATCGCTGCAGCTCCCCCGTCGACTCCGCTTCCGCCTTTCGATGCGGTGGATTGCCGGCGCCGACGGGGAGCGCGATCGGGGATCAATTAATCGCGTCTTAACGAGACGCGAAAAATCGATCCCCGATAGATCGATTGCTACCCGCCGATCCGGCGGGTAGTGAAGACCTGCCCTTAGTCTATAAGGTGCCACAGGACCCTTTGTCACTTCTATTGATTGATAGAGTCTCTGAGCCTTCTGATATTCTCCCATCTCTATTAGGACTTACAAAAAATTATCTGAAATGTTTTGCCAGTTCCTGTTTAACTCTGGATGAGGCCATGCGATTCTATAGGAGAGCGCGAGTTTCTGTTTGGATCATTATTTGACTAACATCTGTCTAGGTCTCAACCTTGGGAAAGCTCATAATGACTAAGCCAAAGGACTAGTCACTTGTGCAAGAGAGAAAAACCTTGTGTATTGGAATAAGTCAAGGACAATTGAAAAACGAATCCAAAACTCTTGGAAAATAAGCAAGGAAAATAAAATCCCTGTGCTTCTGTCCCTATGCTGGCTCCCAGCCCTCTTCCCCTCCCAATTTAAGGCAAGGGTTCTGATCTTCAAAGCAATTAATGGATTAGGTCACTGTCTACATTCAAGACTCCATCTCCTTCTGTGAATCACCAAATATCTGTGTTCCTCTGGGACAAAGCAAAACACCATTGCCAGGAAGAAGTAGTGAGAGCCAGAGATAAGGCACTCTGGGTCATTGGGACCCAACTGTGGAAAAACTGTCCAGAGGAGATTAGATTAATCCAGACTGTGACCACCTTTAGGTCATGCTGCAAGACCTCCTTCCTCGCTAAAACTTTTCCAGCATTACCAGAATGACACTTACAAAATGCCATATGAATTGTAGCTGATACATCCCTATGAAAGTGCCAATGTTAAAATAGGGAGACAAGGTGGGAGAGGTAATACCTTTTATGGGACCAACTTCTGTTGGTGAGTGAGACAAAGAGTTCAAATAGAGTGAAGTCCAGGATCCTGGTGCCACCTTCCTTCCCAGAGATGGCTGCATTTCAGTGATGAATTGATTCATAAGGTTTGTAAAGCACTAGGGCAGTGTTTCCCAAGCTTGGGACACCGCTTGTCCAGGGAAAGCCCCTGGCGCACCAGGCCGGTTTATTTACCTGCCGCGTCCGCAGGTTCGACGGATCGTGGCTCCCACTGGCCGCAGTTCACTGTGCCCGGCCAATGGGGGCTGCGGGACGCGGCGCAGGCCGAGGGACATACTGGCCACCCTTCCCGCAGCCCCCAGTGGCCGGGCTCAGCGAACCGCAGCCAGTGGGAGCCGCGATCCGCCGAATCTGCGGATGCGGCACGTAAATAAACCGGCCGGGCACACCAGGAGCTTTCCCTGGACAAGTGGCATCCCAAGTTTGGGAAACACTGCACTAGGGGATTCTTTGGGATGAAGGACACTACAAAAATACAGGATACAAGCAGGCTATATCCTGCCAGCCTTGTGATTGGTATGATCTTTACTAAAGATTCTGTAATGCTGTCAATGTTTTCACAATGTAAAACAGAGCATGTTGCACTACAGGGGCTTGCATATTGGCCAAGTGCACCGGCCTTCTGCCTTTGGAGTCCTGAACTCAAATCCTGGTTTAAATCACAAGTGAACACCAAAGACTGGTGGGTTTTATCTGAAAAGATGTACAGGATTAGAAAAGCTAGGATGGTGTAAGGAAGGCTGAGCAAAATAGTTCATGTAAGACAAGAACCAAATCTTAAACATAAACTGAGACAAAATTCAATTGTAAGGTTCAAAGAAGTTTGGTTTCCTTTTTGTTGTATATGTCTGCACTACAGATTTCTGGAAAGAAAGCACTGGAATACATGAGAAAGACTGTTCTTGTAACAGTTTTTCTGGGCTCTGCAGAACCATGATAGAGAAAACTCACTAAAAACAATAAAAGCTTGTTTTTATCAAGCTGATCATCTAAAGCCAGCTTCCAAGCCTTTGGAGGATCACCAATCTTGCTTCAGAGCAGAACAGAAGTACATTAGCATACATACATGTGGAAAGTTTGTCCAGTTATTAACTATGTTATGCCTGACTCTATCCATGGTTATTAGTCCCCTGCTTTCAGAAGCACCAAATTCACAATTTAATAACTAAACATGATGGGGGAACTTCAATAAAAACCCAGCTAAATTATTAAGAGATTAAGATGCGATTACAAGACAGCGCTCCCCTTCCACTTCTCCCCACTATGAGTCCAAGCACAGCTAATCACATGCTGATTAAACCTTTGAAAATGCTTTGGAATTTGCCCTTTGACCTTCAACTCCACCCTCTGCTGAGACAAAGGAAAAATGTTATGCTGGTGAAAAATATTTACCTTGTCACATGATCAACAAAGACAAAATCCACCATTTTCCCCTTCACCTATGACTCTTTGTGCATAGCTCTAATAAATAAGCCAATGATTCTCTGCTGAATTGTATTAGGAATAGTCTCAGACATTCCACAAAAATGGAATAATCTCAGACATTCCACAAGCTCGTAAACTGATCCGAGTACAGGAGAAAGGGTCCGTGCATGCAGATTTGCGAGCAATGCCCTGAGCTGCCTTTTAAGTTATTGGTATCTATATTTTTGGGTTTTAACTTATTTCTATCCTTCTTAAGGGTGAACATTTGTAACACATGACCTGGAATGATGAATACACTGAAAACAAAAAAGGCAATAAAAACTAAGATCTCGTTTGGTAGAAAGTCATTTGACTTTTAAATGTCCACCCTGTAAAACATTACAAATGGTGCATTTATAAGAGTTTGGTAACCCCTGCGTGTTTTCTCTGGTAAAGGTTTTATCCATACAGCTATTAATCACATGAAAGCAGATATTAAAGGAATATTAATCCACACCAGCTGTTGCATCTTTTACTATGCTATTATCAGAGATTAATCTTTATACAGCAAGGCTGCCTTTTCATGCCATTTCCAACTGAACATCACACAAGCTGATATTGTTTTACAACATAGCTGCACTAAGAAGTACAAAAAGGCAGAAGGATAATGGTTATATGGGTAAATTGTAATGTGTGTCAGCATCCTTAGAATCTGAGACATTTATATTTACTAGGGATACTGATATTCCAGCTAGAAATTACAATTGCTCTTTTATTGCACAAATCTTGGAACTGCTATTTATTTCAAAAGAAAAAAAGGATATTCTTTTAGTGACATTCTTTAGTGTATTTTTCTGTGGGGAGTGCAGTCATTTACAATCAACAGCAGGAGGAAATGCATTAAGTAAAAAAAGAAACATCTAATAACACGTGCTATTTTATGACAGGAAGACAATGTAGGATATTTAGGTTTGCAATAGAAGTTTAACAAGGAGGAATGATCATTTTCAGGTAATACTTTCTAGTGAAGTGTAAAACCTCTTGCAGGTGGACACAGTTTTTACTAGAACTCTTCACTGCTTTGGAGAATTTGACACTCTTAATAGGGCTGCAGATGTTGCTCTTTTAACCTTTCGGATTTTATCTGGTCAGATTTGCAGACCCTATGGAAACTGGTGTTGACTCACTGGTTGATGGAATACAATTCAAAATCACAAAGCTATCATACAGTATTCAGCGAATGTTAAATTTCTGTCAGAAGAGGCCATCTTTCTCTATTAAAGATGATCAGATTACCATTAAAAATAAGCTTCTAATCAGTTTCTTGACTTCTGGATGAGATATATATAGTGCTATGAGGAATACAAACTACACTAGGAAAAACAGTTGTCATAGTTACAGAAAATCTGCTACTTTCTTTATCCTCTATCTTCCAAATTTTGTGAAATATCATTGCTATTGCAGCAATGATTCTCCAGTTTTGTATGGTAATTGTTCATCTGGGTGTCTGTGGTTTTTGTTAATTTGGATTTAGATCTTAAATTAATATATGTGTGACTTTTTAAGTGACTGCACAATATAGAATGTAAGAAATGGTTCTTTACTCTTGGAGTTCATGACTCTGCGCTCTCTTGCACTTCTTTGTTCCACCCCAGCAGTTCCTTCAGTATCTCCTTGGTGGCTCCTAGTCCTTCTCCCTTCCAGAATCTGCAAGTAACCCTCCATCTTCTTTCCTCTGACCTGTCGTCTTCTCCTTCTGCACACACGCTAGTTGGGCAACCTCTTCTGCTCCCATGGTTCCAGCAACCTTCTCTGAAGACTCCAAAATCTAACTCCCCCCCCAAACCTCTCCTCTTCCCCTTCTGTCCTATCCTGCATCTACAGCTGCCATTCTGACATCTCCACTGCCATCCCTAACCCTTTCCACTCTCTCCCTTTTCCATCACTATTGAGCACTTAGCTGTCACCTGTATGTGTAACATCAGTATCATATTTGTCTCCTCTCTCTTTTTCCACAATATCCAGGGTTATATAATGTTTGGGTCCCTATTCTGCCCATTTTTTGTAGCACACTGGCTTTCCCAGGCCCCCAATCTCCACTGCTAGCATCTTAGGGGGGTTGCCTTAGCTGTGTTCCAGGTTAGATATAGATACCCATCTCCTTATTCAACATCATAATTCCTACATCCATGCTATTAAAACCTTTGCCCAAGTCTTGGTCATCTCTTGCCTCAGTTACTGAACCTCCTAAATTCTGGCCCCTAACATCTCAGCAACTTCTTCTGAGATCACTAAACGAATCTCTGTCTGCTCTGACCACTACGTTTCTCTCTTGAATATCTGTCACCAGCTTCCCTTTGCCTTCTACATCAAATTCTTGTCTGATTTTGTGTCTGAGCTTCTGAAGAACAATCATACTGTTTAGCATTGGGATGGAGCATAGCAATATGCAATATATTGTAATTGGAGGGAAGGGGCACAATTGGCCTACAAGGCAGTAGAAACAAAAAACAAACAAACAAAAAAGAGTCCCATCAATCAGAGTTAATACTTACTTCACTATCTATGAGAAAGCTCTAAACAGATTTTCATTCGGAAAATTAAAATATTGTCTACAATGTATATTTTCCTAATGTGTGTCTGTGCTACTGTTTATTGGGGTCTGATCTCTAGCTTGTTATACGGAATAGATAATTCATTCCGTATAACATCCTAGTGACAGAGGATGTGGAGAAAGCTAGTGTACTCAATGCTTTTTTTGCCTCTGTCTTCACAGACAAGGTCAGCTCCCAGGCGGCTGCACTCCGCAGCACGGTATGGGAAGGAGGTGACCAGCCCTCTGTGGAGAAAGAAGTAGTTCGGGACTATTTAGAAAAGCTGGACGAGCACAAGTCCATGGGGCGGGAGACACTGCATCCGAGGGTGCTAAAGGAGTTGGCTGATGTGATTGCAGAGCCATTGGCCATTATCTTTGACAAATCATGGCAATCGGGGGAGGTCCCGGATGACTGGAAAAAAGCTAATGTAGTGCCAATCTTTAAAAAAGGGAAGAAGGAAGATCCGGGGAACTACAGGCCAGTCAGTCTCACCTCAGTCACTGGAAAAATCATGGAACAGGTCCTCAAGGAATCAATTCTGAACCACTTAAAGGAGGGGAAAGTGATCAGGAACAGTCAGCATGGATTCACCAAGGGCAAGTCATGCCTGACTAACCTAATTGCCTTCTATGATGAGATAACTGGCTCTGTGGATGAGGGGAAAGCAGTGGATGTGCTATTTCTTGACTTTAGCAAAGCTTTTGATACAGTCTCCCACAGTGTTCTTGCCAGCAAGTTAAAGAAGTATGGGCTGGATGAATGGACGGTAAGGTGGATAGAAAACTGGCTGGATGGTCGCGCTCAACGGGTAGTGATCAATGGCTCCATGGCTAGTTGGCAGCCGGTATCAAGTGGAGTGCCCCAAGGGTCGGTGCTGGGGCCGGTTTTGTTCAGTATCTTCATCAACGATCTGGAGGATGGTGTGGACTGCACCCTTAGCAAGTTTGCAGATGACACTAAACTGGGAGGAGTGGTTGATACGCTGGAGGGTAGGGATAGGATACAGAGGGACCTAGACAAATTAGAGGATTGGGCCAAAAGAAATATGATGAGGTTCAACAAGGACAAGTGTGGAGTCCTACACTTAGGATGGAGGAATCCCATGCACTGCTATAGACCAGGGACCGAATGGCTGGGCAGCGGTTCTGCAGAAAAGGACCTAGGGGTTACAGTGGACGAAAAGCTGAATATGAGTCAACAGTGTGCCCTTGTTGCCAAGAAGGCTAACGGCATTTTGGGCTGTATAAGTAGGGGCATTTCCAGCAGATCGAGGGACGTGATTATTCCCCTCTATTCGGCACTGGTGAGGCCTCATTTGGAGTACTGTGTCCAGTTTTGGGCCCCACACTACAAGAAGGATGTGGATAAATTGGAAAGAGTCCAGCGGAGGGCAACAAAAATGTTTAGGGGGCTGGAGCACATGACTTATGAGGAGAGGCTGAGGGAACTGGGATTGTTTAGCCTGCAGAAGAGAAGAATGAGGGGGGATTTGATAGCTGCTTTCAACTACCTGAAAGGGGGTTCCAAAGAGGATGGATCTAGACTGTTCTCAGTGGTAGAAGATGACAGAACAAGGAGTAATGGTCTCAAGTTGCAGAGGGGGAGGTTTAGGTTGGGTATTAGGAAAAACTTTCACTAGTAGGGTGGTGAAGCACTGGAAAGGGTTACCTAGGGAGGTGGTGGAATCTCCTTCCTTAGAGGTTTTTAAGGTCAGGCTTGACAAAGCCCTGGCTGGGATGATTTAGCTGGGGTTGGTCCTGCTTTGAGCAGGGGGTTGGACTAGATGACCTCCTGAGGTCCCTTCCAACCCTGAGATTCTATGATTCTATGGCCATGTGTACTTTTCTAAGAATTAGATGTAATTTTCTTTGTCAGTAGTGAACAATGGTGTCAACAGCTTACAAATAATATCATTCCAGCCAAAATCCGGGGAGTTCTGCATTATGGCATTCACGATGACTTTGCATGGTAAAGTTAAGAGAATTCTATGGCCACAGCATTGCTTATCCTAAATGCCTCATGTTTGAGAATATCCGTTCCCCTCATGCCATATGCTTACACACAAGCACAGACATACGTTCCATCTGATATTGTGTGGTGTGCATTGGCAGTGCTAGGCTACAGAAAGCTTCCCGCGCCCTGCACCCCCAAAGTCCAGCACTGATGTAGTACTAGGTGGGACACCTGGTTAATTCCTGCTGATGCTCCTTGTGTCTGTGGTGGGGCCAGATCCAAGACGCATTTCGGACCAGCAGTAAGGAGTGAAGCTGAATGCATTGTCTCCAGGGTCCCCTGAACATTCTGCATTCTTATGCCTCTGAGACTGTCTGGCCGGTTTAGAAATTAGCCCACATACTCCACAGCTGCGTGATGGCACAGGATCACAGTCTCCTATTGCAATGTCACTCTCATGGAATAGGATAAAAAAGAAAATGAAGAGCTAACTATTTTTCTCAGAGAAGATTCAGTCAGGGTGCTGGTTTCAGTAGCACTTATCCTCAGTTTAGATCAGAACTGTTTTAAAATAAAAAGCTAAAAACAAAATATCTGAAATCCAGCAAGCGTGACCTTTCCAATTGTAATGTTTGTTCTGGCTGGGGCTTACTTTTGAGAGCAAGCATCCACCCACACTCCCTGTCCTGGGCCTCCCTTCTCCTTTCCTATTTCTTTCTCCTTCCCTACTACTCTCCCTTTACCACCCCTTCTTCTAGCCCATTACCTCACCTTTCTTCTTGTCACCTTGCTGTCATTCCCCACTTCTCCCAAGCCTCTGGTTGCCAATCTTTGCACTATTTTAATACAGCAATTCCAAAGCAGAGCCTCATTAATGTTCTGTTAATCTGAAACTGTAAAATTTCCAAGCACAGTGCAAAAAAACCCAAGTATTCCTATTTGGGATTTCAGGGGAAACCCTGACTGACAGCTACATCAGGCATCCAATAGATTTTGTTAGTGGGATAGCTGTTGTACAATATACAAGTACTTTATGGTCAACAACAATTGTATCACTCTGAAATAAGAATGACCTAGCTTTGTGATATATATGGCAGCGCCAACAATAAACTCGTATACATTTTTAGTACCATCTGCCAGTTATAGTCTCACAGACAAGGGAAGAAATGTTATCTACAACATGAACTATAACTTGGGCCTGAGCCTGTCTCTGTTGCAATCTTCTGGTTAACTGATGCTCAAGTTAATATTAATTTACTGAGCAGTTATTTTTTCACAACTAGTTCAGAAGCCATAAAGGATGACACACCAGAGGTAGCAGCCATTTTCACTGTCATCTACGAGAGTTAGCCATTTATCCATTTTCACAATGGATATGGATCTATTTTTGTAGAGTCCTTCCATTCAGTGTTTTGCATAGTCTCTATAATCCTCTGAAATCCAGCTGTGAAGACCGCTGCAGAGCTCTGGGCAGCTGAACTGAATCTTTATTCTAGAATAATATGAATGTATTTACTTTAGCCATTTTCATTTTCACTCAATTGTCTCTTTATTCAATATACTTTAGCAAGTGGCTTTAACTGTGGAAGAATTCATATATTCTTGGGTAACTGATTTCTCACCAATAAAGTCTTGGACAATTAAGGAAATTGGTTATTCTATTTTTCTGACAAACTGGCAAACACCTCGAGGCAGGATCAAACGTGCCCTGGACCATGCAATATAGTTGACTTTAGCAGGATTGCAAATGATGCAACTAAGAGCAGCAATTAGTTCTCAAATTGCAACAACAAACCTTCAGACTGGGCTCTCTAGGTTCCCCCTTTACTTAAGTTGTCTTCTAGAGGAGGCCCAGTAAACTACTATTCCCCTTCTTCTCTGGAATTGTTAGGAAATAGCTGAATGTCTGGTTCCTTCTACTGCTTGTTTGCTAGCAGACTGGTATGTAGGCCTCCCACCTCAAATCCTCTGGAGAGCAAGATGATTGGCTTAGCTTCTATTTCTTCTATAAAGGGACAACAGAGTCTCCCTCATTTTTGCATCTCACTACGGCCCCCCCCAATCCTAAAGCATAGGAGAGATGCCACCTTTAATCAGATGAGTGTTGGTAGGACATTGCGAGGAAGCTGCGAGGAATTGGGGCTATGTCTGTTCAGCTCAAAGTCTGGTTGATAGTTTAAAGTTGTATTATGAAAAACTGCTCTCATGAATTCCTACAGGTATGTGGATCCACCATCGCTGACAGGTCCTGTCACAGCTACACACCAGCAGACAGATACGTGGGTGTGCTTAGGATTCAATGACTTGATTCAGTTGCAGACACCTGGGAAAAATGGGTGAGCTGTATCCTTAGAATACCCATTTAGCTGACTCCTCTGAAGGAAGCAGGGAAGGCAGGAGCAGTGGAAAGTTGCCCAAAAGACAGAATAAAAGTGGCCAGGAGTTTAAATGAGGGAACACACAGGAAGGCGGGCGATGGGGCAGGGCAGACTAGACGATAAAGTGTGGGACGGGAGAGCAAGGTCACAGAAGCTGCGTAAAGGCTCCATGAGGGACAGAGACCATCACTCAGCGTGTAACAACCTGCATGAGGCATGGGACACCTTGCTTGTCTTTCTGGACACCCTGAGGACTGTGACATGTGTGTGGTGTTTGTTTTGTATGAGCTGTACTCTCATGTGCTTTGTATGATTAAGTATAAAATAAAAAGCATAAATCTGTTAGAGACTCTGAGCAAAGTGTCTCTGTGTGTGTTAACTGCTTCACAACTGCTGTGTGCCCCTGAGAGAGTTCAACTATAACCAGAAGTGTCACATCTTTTGGTATGTTTAAGTACAAGGGAGTCTGAAGGGTCATCGTTGCGCCCAGGGCTAGGCAGCTGGACAGTGGGCTCCTGCTCTCAGGATGGGGTGCTAGACAGAATGTCTGCACCCTGAGTGCATGCCAAGAGACCCGGAGACAGTGGCCGGACTCCATTCAGGCTGTTTCCATGGGCCTAAAACTCCCTGGGAGGTACAGGGACACAGAGGCTGGGACTCCCCTCACAGCAGTCCTAGTGACTGGCACAAGGGGGCACTTGCTAGGATCTGTGACACAAGTATGAATGCCCTAATGTCAATATGCTTGTTCTAGACTGCGGGGTGGGATTAGACTACTGAGCCAGGACATTACATAAATGTGTGTGTGACTGTACAGAACGATTCTCAAGCTGCTGTACTGACCTTTCTGGATCATTAGTATTACAGTTGCACCTATAGGCCCCAACCAAGACTGGGGCCCCATTGTGTTAGGCGCTGCACAAACATAGTAAGAGACAATCCTTGCTTCAAAGAACTTCCAATCTAAATAGACAAGACGGACAAAGGGCCTGAGGGGAAACAGAGGCACAGAGAGGGAAGGTAACTTGCCTAAGGTCACATAGTAGGTCAATGGCAGAGCTGGGTATAAAACCATCAACTCCTTCCTGTCTTCCAATTTATTGCCCTATTAGCCCACACGGCCTCTTTTAATTGTACAGCTCTGTGTCAGTTTACTCTCACCATTCCATCACACCCTAAGTATCTGACATCTTCACCTAGTCTCCAAACCCGCCTAAATGACAGGAATCCTCATTGCCTGTGGCAAATCATGCCAGTGCAGAACTTGAAATTAGAAAGCATTTGAAGTAATCTATTCCTAGTTACAATGATGGTTAATTGCTAATTAGTCATAGTTTGAACAATGGAGAGTAGTAAGTCCCCCAGTCTATACTTAATTGCAAGATCATCAGCTAAACTTGTATTAGGATATGAGACATTAACCATTTGTGAGCAAAATATTGCTATCAAGCAAACATTTGAACTATTTTTTAAAAACTTGGCTTAGACAGAGTGTTTTTTGGAGAGGTATGGGAGGGTCTCTTGTGAAAAGGTGTCACAGACTTGTTCTGCAAGTCTTCCTCCAGTCCCATAAGCATTTTCTAAGACAACAACAAACAAAAATTTGTCAACGTTTATATTGAAAAATAATTTTTTGCTGTATTTGTGGCCATTCTTCTTCGTCTAGCTACTCCACATGTCAAATTCTGGGACGACCCTTCTATAAAATATCAGAGGGGTAGCCGTGTTAGTCTGGATTTGTAGAAGCGACAAAGGGTCCTGTGGCACCTTATAGACTAACAGAGGTATTGGAGCATAAGCTTTCGTGGGTGAATACCCACTTCTTCGGATGCAAGCATGGGTATTCACCCACGAAAGCTTATGCTCAAATACCTCTGTTAGTCTATAAGGTGCCACAGGACCCTTTGTTGCTCCTTCTATAAAACCACATGCATCAAAGGGAGAGTGCACTCAAAGTGTTCTGCCACGATTTTGTCTCCACCCAGAATCACGAGGGTCAAGTTGGTTTGCACAGCCTGAATGACAGGAGCCATGGAGAGGCATTTGTAGGCCAGACACATCAGAGCTGGAAGCATGGTTTGTGAACCATGCATCAATGCCAAGGTTATTCCAAATCAGAGCAGGAATTTCTGGGGGGCTGTGCAAGGGGCCACAGCTAGCAAGACTATAAATGCACATTAATGCTACACTGGCTCTGAATGCATGTATGCAGCCAGCCAGAATTTGGCCAAATAGTTGAAAATAAGCAATATTATTCCACACTTTACAAACAGGTTCTGTCATCTAAAGTTGAAAGCTTTTATGTATATATTCTACTCAAGAGTACAGACAGCTTTTGTATTATTTGAAGAGGATATTATTTAATATTTATATTAAGTAACATCTAGCCCCCCCCCCCCCCATCCAGGTTTGGGAAGTTACTGTTTTAAGTGCTGCACAAACACACAGGAAGACTCGCTCTCAAGGATAACGAAAAACCTATGGTATATCTTCACTGCAAAATCCTGGGAGAGCTAGCTGTCAACTTGACAGTAGGTAGGAATATAAGCACACTGAAGGATGGTTTAGAAACTAATATTTTCCACCACTGAGAATGGCATACGGGCTTTAGTTATCAATTCAGATATATTTCTAACGAAAGCAATAGCTCTGTCAGGAGTTCTAAGGAAGTAATTTTTCCTCTTAAATGTCTGAGTGGTAACTGCTTGTGCATAGGCACTTTGATAATCTCATTGTCTGCAAAGCCACTAGTGCGTTCATCATCATAAGCCACCATGCTGGTTGGCTGAACAGTTTTTAGGTTCAGTTTAAGAGATAATAGTCCTAAATGGTGAAGATCCCAATCACTTTTGGTCATTAAAGAGGATGATTTTCTGAACAAACAGTATTATGATCATTGCTTTCTTACACCACTGCACACCCTTACCCATGGCTACAATGTTTCTGCCACCAAAACCACAAGTTTACCTGTTTCAAAAAACAGTTCACCTTTCAATGATATTGGTAAAATAAGGAGGAGTGTCAACTCTGTAATTCTACTTACCAAAATTCTGCCCACCTAAACTGGCCCAGAAATTTCAACTGGAAAAAATATTCTCTACTTCCTGTCTTAAACTCCTGCCTATGAATACTGTGAAGTATTAAGATTACTGCATTTCAGTGTTGGATGAAGTAATCCCTCTGTATGCATCATTTGTATATCAGTTTAATTTTTAAAAGAGAAATAGGATCCCTTGGGATGCAAGGTGCTAGATAAATGTATGAATTAAGTTCCATACAGATGGCTAAATGTACAGGAAAACTTGCAGCTCATAGAACTGCTATTTCTACTGTTGAACAGCCTGCATTTACTGTAAATTGCTGACCGCCTATAGTACTGTGCCCAGATGTATAGATTCCCCCAAATGTTCCCTATTCCAAGCCAATGGCAACTCTACCTTTGCCAAACCCGGGGCTCAGACATACTGAAGCATGTTAATTTTTACAGCTTTCAGCAACACCCAAAATGTCTCATTCATAGAAAGTCCTGGTACCACATGTTATATGTGAACAATAATCTATGGGGAAGGTTTAGGTTAGAGAAAAGTGAAGGGATTACAGCTATAAAAGTTTTTACAAAATATTGACTCAGATCCCATTCTGACACACCATATCTTCAGCCATAAACTGTGCCTTTCTGGTAACCTGTCATCTTCATGCTGGGTATATATTACTTGCAGTATGTCCACACAATGTACTATAGAATATCCACAATCTGTTGACTTTTAGATAATGGGACTGAAGCAATCTGGTAGGCCCAGGGGAACCTGGCGACAACCCAGAAAACACACTATTTCAATCTCTCAAACAGTCCTTAAGCACACAGGGTAACGCTCAAAGTGGTATCTTAAATTTCCATTCCAGAGGGCATTTATTGTACATACAATGCATCAAGGAGTGTCAAATTAGGGACAGTAGATTTGACACTCCAGACTGGATTAATAGTCCATCAAATTTGGCATTCAGTCTCTGGCGGCAGCCTGCGCTTCAGAGGAAAGCAGCATAATTCACCTGGACAACTGCGCAATGCTACCTTAAAACATTTTTTTTCATTTCCTACTGTGATCAGCTGGTACCTTGCAGCATGCACTGGTGTTTACTGGACTTCTAAAACACTTTCTTTGAACACACAAAATTGAAGGACATTAAATAATAAATGTAACTACTAAATTGATCCAATGCCTAGACAACCAAGCACCCAATTAAATGATTCAGTATAATCCTCTCCGCAAAGTACTAGAACTTCAAATGATATTCTTGGCCAAAACATCTATTAGTCCCTTTTAAAATCCAGCTACAGTATGTGACTTTGCTGGTGAGATTAACTGGTCAACTTCCTACATAGGCAAATCTTCCCAGAAATGCAGGAGAATGGGAGCAAAGGGATGCTAGCCATACTTTTTACTTTCTGGTGGCTTAGAGCTGGGGCCACATGCTGGTAGGCAGAGTTTACTGTTCCTTTACCCTGGGTAGTTTATTCTCCAGACAGGATCTCACAAACTAGTTGTAATCTAGGGTTCCGGTCACACCCGTTTGGGACCATGGAAGGCCAGCTGGTGTGGAAGCTTGACTACCCTCCTAATAGTTCCTGAACACTCCGTAATATATAGATCCTACCTTGCTGTACTTGTGAGTGGGGGAGAAAGGAAGATTATCCCCAAGTCATCTTCCCATTCTCACCACTGAAAACCTGTGCAGCACAAGACAGTGGATGAGCCTTCGTGTTATTGAGGTAATTGACCCAAATATTTGTGAGAAGAGAATTTCAAAGTCAGAACAAGGAGTATTTACAGAAACTGTAAATAAGTGTGCAAGTGTGAGTACCTGTGACAAAATGCTTATACAGTGACCTAATGACTTATCTAATCCATGATAACCAAGTAACACAACTCTAATATCAGGCAGTCACCGAAAACTGCTCCCAATAAGCCTTCAGACTTAACCTTTTAAAATAATCAAATAATGATAAATTTGAGGAAATCACAATCCACTCACAGATAGTTCAAAGGCAAAAATAGAGGCTGAATTCACTGGATATATTATTCTTTGCCAAACTCTTTCTGTGCCATTTTTAATAGAACTAAAAGCAAGCACTGAAAACTTATGTAATTGAAAATTACCAAGTGCAATTAAGCTCCTTTAAGTGATCTTTCAGTAAGCAATTAAAAAATGTTAATAAATGTACCAGAGAGCTAGGCCAAACCAGTGATTTATTTGTAAGGGGACCCAAAGACATTTCCTTATCTAAACTCTCATTTCCGTGGTTTAAACCTGTAATATATTCCCAGCCAGGGAAAGTACTGATCCCCTCCTATTTTATTTTGACTTGTATAATTATTTGCAAAATATATGATAAAATATTCACCTTGGTCTGCAGCTTCAAGAAATCTTTGTATCTTTTTACTCTCTGGGAATTACCTATATAAATCACTGTTTCAGCTTATGCTGTTAAAATAAAAATTAGATGTGGTACCTCCAATAGAAGTTTGAGTTTTGATTTTCAAAGTGGTCTAGGGGATTTAGACACATCTCTTAAGAATATATTTCAACTATGGTTTTATTCTACACATTCTTTGTAAATGATCTGATGGCCTTCACAATTTGATACCTAGTAACTGGGCAGAGATGTGAGGTATGAGCCACTAAAGCGTTACTAGCAACCCTACTCAGTGGAAATCCAACATTCCAAAAGCTTGTGTTGGATACATCCCTATTTAGAAGAATTGACCATGTTCACAGACGTGGAGATAATGAGGTTTCAAAATTAGAGGTGAATAGAAAAGAATATGCGGAGACAAGGAGAGAAGCAGAGTTTCAGTAATATAATTATATCCCAAGAGCCATCATTTTTCACCTCAGCCCTCTCCTTCTAGATCCACACTGCTCACGTCTAAAATTTGCTGTTTTTTCCTGTACAAGATCTCTCAGGTCTATCCTACTTACATCCACTCAAAATGCTGCTGCAAAGACTCCCCTCTGCTCTGATGCCTCAAAAAAAATCTTGACAACGATTAGGTAGCTGGAGTGCTGTGGCCACAGCTTATCACACTGATCAGGATCGTCTGGTTCTTGTACCAACTTGTTCTCATATCCTACACTAAGACTGTGAGCTCTTTCAGGGAAGGACCATCTCTGTGTTGCATGTTTCTATTGTGCCTACCATAATGGGGCTGGGGCCTCTAGGTCCTACCACAATACAGATTATATTAAATAGTCCTTAATGGTTCTCAAAATTCCATAAACCAAGGCCCTTGATTTCAATTACAAGGAGAAGTCTGTCTGCTGTTGTGGGGCTCTCCTAGGCCAAGCATCCTGTCTAGCATCCACAACTGACTACAAGATGCACTACCTAACAAACAGAAAGACGGCTCTAAACAAGGACACTTTTCATGCCTACTTAGCTGCCTCTATCCGTATTGCTTGCAGTGTAGTTGTAGCCATGTTGATATTAGATACTAGAGCGACAAGGTGGGTGAGGCAATATCTTTTATTGGACCAACTTCTTCTGGTGAAAGAGACAAGCTTTCACACTTACACAGAGCTTGGTCCAGTAAATGATATTACCTCACCCACCTTGTCTCTCTATTTGTGTTGATGATCTCCTTCCTCCAAGAAGTCTCCAAACCCAATTTCTCCCACTTCTGCCCACTATTGGACTTACTTTCACGCCTTTGCCAAATTCTATGCATCTGAAATTCAGTAGGCAGCAGCAGCAGCAGTTGGTTTAAAAGGAAAAGCTGCTGGGTTAGAGGAAAGGAGGAAGACATTTTTCACGACTTAAACCGATTCAACCAGTGAGTAAAGTTCCAGTTGAGTTCAGAAACCCTAGGAAATCATGGTTAGAGGCAGTTCAGATTTGCTGCAAACTAGCTCGCCAATCCAGTCAAAAAGTGAATTAAAAAAATACTACAAGCATAAAAAAAATAAACGCATCATCCCTCACCATTGACTCTAAAAGCTCATTCTGTAGTTGCAAGTTAATCAGACTGAGAAGCTGAACTTAGAGATATCACCAGGACATTTCATTCAGCTCTTGTTTTTTCTTCAGTTCACATACTACACTATACATAGTACATAAATCTAACTATTGATTATATTTCTTACAGTATCTGCATGCTTTTGACCCCGTGAATCATATAAAAATCCCTTTAATATATCATTCTCCCCATCAATTGCATATTGATTTAGCATCAACACAAAATAATCAATATTCATTAAGAAATGTTTTCACACTTTTGATAGCATCAGAGTCAAACCCTTTTACATGAAAAACTTTCCTCATCTTAGTTGCCTAAAACACAGTGTGTGCGTGAGAGAGATGGGGGGTGGGAAGAGAAAAATAACTTCCACCGGGAGAAAAATAGTCATTGGCACAATCAATGCAATTAACATGATTGCTGCCTTCGTAAGTGACAAGAATACAGTGGGACGGAGAGAACTGTTCTCTTTTATGCGGTGTAGGCTCTGAAATAAATCTGAGCAGGGAGCAGAACATTTCTCCAGCCATTTGCCTCCTATTCCATCCCTCAGATAACTGCAGACTTACCTTTTGAGATCCAGATGCCGAGCCCTTTAGTGAAGTGCGTTTGAAGGAGCCACTCATTCTCCTTAAGGAACCTGTGAGCTTCCCTCCTCTTCCTTTTTTAGTTCCCTGCCCCTTACCCTCCATGAGTGACCTACCACCCTGCCACTAAGGGAAACTCTAAATGTATTCATATAGTCTGAGCTGTCGTTCACTGAAGCCAAAGATCAGCAAATTACAGCTAAAACAGAAAAAAAGAGACAGCTGTGTACAACCAAAATCAAAGCCCAATAACATGAGAGTCCTGCTCTGATCTGCACCCTGTTACAAGTGTTACAAGCCAGGCTTGAGAAGCAGAAAAACAAGGCAATGCACTGGTACAAACTGCTGTCCCCCTCCCTCCTTCTCTACAGACTCTATAATCAGGCTTAATGCACACAGCTCCTGCAAGCTATGGTTTTTAATGGATGGAGATTTAATAAATGGTGATTGAAGGTAAATCTACTTTAGAAGCAGCAGCCCGAAAGGTTTTTTATTCATGCAAAGCATGGAGCGGTCAGATGGAAATTATTTTGGTATCAGCAGAAAGGCACATGAAAAGAGCAGATGGTCCTCAGCAGTCTATGGGTTAGAAGCTTGGTGGAATGTTCAGGATGGCTGCTGATGGGAAAATTGCCTACAGCAGATCTAGGGGTGGAAAGCCATAGGACAGACAAGCTTTCAAAACCCTCAAGGTCACAAGCAAGTGTAATGTTAGTCAAGTAGCAGGTTGTGGAGAAAGAGATTAGTATGTGTAACTCAGTTTGCCTCTTTGATATTATTCTGCCTGACTGCATAGACCTACATCAAAGGAGGCTGTTTGGTGGTGGTGGGGCATGGCAGGGGAGGGGAATGGATGACAAAATGGGGGGGAGGGGGAGGACTCAAACAATGATTGAAATGTGTTCTCTTGTTCCCTTAAGGGACCTTAAGAACTGCCCTGCTGGGTCAGATAATGGTCCATCAAGCCCAGTATCCGGTCTCTGACAGTGGCCATACGAGAACTTTGGGGTGAGTGTACAGACCAGGGCAATTGGAGTGATCTAGCTGTCTTTCCCATCCAGCTTCTGGCAGTCAGAGGTTTAGGGTCATGACATCTTGGCTAATAGTCATTGATGGACCTATCCTCCATGAACTTGTCTAATTCTTTTTTTAACGCAGTTATGCTATTGGCCTTCACAACCACTACTGGTGTGGCAACAACTTCCACAGGTTGACTGTTCATTATGTGAAGAAGTACTTTCTTATGTTTGTTTTAATCCTGCGGCCTATTAATTTCCTTGAGTGATTCCTGGTTTGTTATGTGATGAGGTAAATAACACTTCCTTATTCACTTTCTCCACACCATTCATAAATTTATAGAACTCGACCATATCCCCTCTTAGTCATCTCTTTTCTAAGCTGAAAAGCCCTCATCTTTTTAGTCTCTCCTCACATGGAAGTTTTTCCATACCTTTGATCACCTTTGTGTCCCTTTTTCCAGTTCTATTGTATCCTTTTTGAGATGGGCAACCAGAATTGGACACAGTATTCAAGGTGAGCACACCATGGATTTAGAATAGAGTCATTACAGTAATTTCTGTCTTATTTTCTATCCCTTCCTAATAGTGCCTACCACACTCAGCCTTTATGAGTGCTGCTGTGCATTCAGCTGCAGTTTTCAGAAAACTCTGCGTTGTGACTCCAAGATCTCTGTCTTGAGAGGAACTATTGATTGGGGAATGCCCACCTGCCTGGCTTCAGGTTCTGGCCAGAGAGGAGTGAAACCTATCACCAGCAAGGTGCACTTGAGAAGGACTAAGGAGTCTACAGCGCAGCTCGCCCTGCAACTGTGACACAGGTGAATGAGAGAATGTGATAGAAGACTACAAAATTGGAATCAGCCCTATAGACTTTATCCTTGTAAAGTGAAACCTCATAACATAAACCAATCTTTCTTTATATTTTTGTTAATTGATCTTTAAAGCATTTTGTGTGTCACTGTAGGGAGGTCTTGAGATGCACTGAGATTAGAATCTATCTCCCCACTGAAAATTATTTTCTGATCTGCTGAAAGGGGCAAAGTTACACAGTCCACTTTACTTCTAATTCTTAAAAGGTATATTCTTCCCTCACAGAGCATGTGCAGCACCCATTAATATTTTCTTCATAGGGACAAAGGGACCATTCCCTCCCTAAATCCCCTTTTAGGTGATGTGCCCTTTGTAAAGACGACTGGAATGCAAAAATCATGAAAATGAGATGCGAGCTTAACTTCACCCTTTGATCATTCAGCTTTTTGATGTTTCCCTTTCCCCTGCACTTGTTTCTTGTCTGGCTAGATTGTAAGAGCAATGGGGCAGGGACATTGTCTTCATATCTGCCCAGGAAGTGCCTAGGAGATTACTGTTGGTGCTACGTAAACAAACCGACAATAATGAACAACAATAAAAAAAATCATTGTCCTAGTGAATTTTTCTTGCCTTAATTATTTAAATCAAAACACCTGACATGATGCAAACATGAGGGTATTTTTTTTCATTCACTGGCTTTGTTTTTACTGCCCTTTTACATCACAAACTGGATTGAAAGTACACAGTGTGGCATGTTTAAAACACAAAACAGGAAAGCGTTCATCTGGGAGTTTGACCACTAAGCTGGAGTGCCTGTATTTCTCCCAGGCACTATGAGATGGATCAATTTGCCAGTACGGAAGTGAAAACCCAAATGGCGGAGGGTAGCCCAGAAGGTCATCTTCCTAATCATTACGTACATCTATGTTTCATGGTCATCCACATTTCAACAGAAGATGTGAAAAACACTGTGCCATGAAAATGTGAAATTTAAACTTCATGCCTTTTTTTCTTACTGGCTCTGTGTAGAGCTGTGGATGCCATTGTAGAGAGTATGAAGCACAACGCAGGTGCAGAGAGGACTTTGTTTGAAACCACATGGCCTGCTCTTTGGTTCCTTCAGGCTGTGCTTGCAGAAGAGACCATTGAGAACAGCAGGGGCAGGAAGGGAAAAACAAACCCACAAAATTTAGGGGAAAGGGATCAGGCTCATCCAATAAAACCAACACCGTGCACCTACTGCAAGGCCATGTCCTCCTGTTCTCCTAACTCTGTGTGCTTTCTGGTTCCTCCTCCTCCCTCTGCTGTCCTCATTGGTTTAGTCTGCAGAGTGGCTCCTTGTTTCAGCTGGCTGAGAGGGACTGAACCTTTCCGCAATCCAAGCACTAAACAGCAATATTAACAAAGCAAAGCTCCCACAAGCTAAAAAGCAAGTGGAAGCTCTACATTTTGCTTTTCAGGTATGTCTGGGGGGAAAAATCAGTCCCTTCAAGGGCACTGTTTGATTAATGGTTACCATTAAAATGTGTATTTGTACAAGTTATTGTTCTCCCATGAAATTTGCCATTTTGCTCTTCTGTGGGGAAGAGGGGAGGAGAACCAACCCTTTTTCTTGGAGGGTTGGGGTGAGAACCTTAGGCCCTAATCCTCCAATTGACAGCATGTGGGCAGACTACTGCACCGACGTGAGGCCCAACTGAGGTTGCTGGGACTTTCTATGGGCACAGCAATGCCCATGGACTGTCAGCTGCAGGACTCAGTCTCAGCCCTTAATCACAGCCCTTTCCTGAAGTCTATTATACTGACCTAGGCTGGAGGAGCCAGCAGTAGGGTGCACACTACAGAGCTGCCACCCAATGCACTTCACAAGCGAAGGCCCAGGCATTCTTTTACCACAGGTGAGCATTCCCCAGAGTATTCCCTGGCTCTCCTCTGGACTCAGCTATGAGGTGCCACTTTGGAGCCTTGGGAATAATCCTAGGAGTGCAGATCATTTACAGCTTCACACTGCACCCCATATCGGCCGACCTGAGGGACTGCAGCATCACGTTGAGATGAATGGGAAACTGACATTTTCAGCTTGTTTGTTTTACCTTCTCTTTTGGTTTTTCTTTTCCCCTGCTGGTCTCTCTCTGAGTGGATGGTGTGGGTATCTATCCCATTACTTGCAGCTGGCTATAGGAGGCCAAGGCACCATATTGGTTTAGGATTACAAAAAAGAAATGCAGTGGAAAAAAAGCACAGAGAGGTGGAGGGGACTGATGGACGCAGGCCAAAGGGAAGCAGAGACTGTGGCCCATAAAGTGCTCTATCACCTAGACAGGTCAGTTCAGCACTATCCTGCAATCCATCAGAGAGACTGCTCATTTGAGTAAGAGCTGCAGACTGGGATAAAGTGCCTAAGCAAGCCCATCTGCCTCCCCCATCTCATTTGTCTGTTCAGTTGCCTGTTGAGACAGTCACCATTGGGGGTCACTCTCACCGGCTCCAGAAACTGATTCACTAGTCACAGCTCAGGTAAAATAACATGGTATCAGCTCAGCTCTGGCTTCTCCTGTCCCTCTCTGTCACCACTTCTTGAGGAATAACATAATAATAATGCTGACTGACAGCTTGACAGGGTCACAGTAATAACCACCAACAAATATCTGTATGTCCTATTCTCCTCCTCTATTGAGTGGACTGTTTAAAGACCATGTGCTGCTATTAACATAGCAAGAACAAAAGTTGCATATGGAAACAATGAGCACCAAGGTACCACCTATGCCTGTCTCAATCTAGCTAAAGCAACCTTTCAGCTGAGGGAAAGGTAGAGGATCTGATTGCAAGTCAGAGTTCATGGCTCAAGCATTGAGCTGGACTGGAGGAGAGTTATTAGTGCCAGTAGACTGCACTTGCACTTTCTGTGCGACAAATGCAGGGTCCGATAGCATGTATAAAATTGAACAACTGTACATGAGTCTCACACAGAAGTCTATGGGCTACTACTTACCCATCCCCAGCAGGGCCAATCAGAGGGGGGGCCAGGAGGGCCATTTGGCCTGGGCCTCAAGCTCAAAGGGGGTGTCAAATTTAGACACTTGTTAATTTTTTGGCATTTGATAAGTTTCACAACTTGTTTTTATGTGCATCCCTATTGGACCAGAAAAGCATTTGCTAAATAAAAAACTATTCAAATTATGTCTCTCTCTTTTTTTGGTGCCTTATTTTGTTTTAATGTGTTGTCATTTTTTATTTTTATTATGGCTAGGGGCCTCAAAAGCTGGAAGTGGCCCAGACCTCTCTGGACCTCTGAGAGGGCCTGACCCCCAGTAGGCTAGTTTCGAGAGAGAGAGAGAGAGAGCGCATGCATGCGTGCACCAAGTAATAAAAAGTGTTGTTTATATCTTATTGTTTTCTTTTTGCATTATGTGAGATGAAATTCACCTTCTGTGCAGCACTTCAGTGCCATCTTACGCTGGCTGTCTGCATAGGGATGAGTTTCACAGATCGATACTACAGTAATGAGTGATGAATGTTTTATGTTTTGGTTTGGCTTTACCCCCCCCCCACCCCCGGCCCAGTGCAGGAAACAGTTAACTTGCACAGGGAAGCTAGAAGAATGGGGTATGTGTAAGTCAAACAATTTTCCTTAGATGAGGAAAGGTTGAATGGTATGGAGCAGTCAGATGGGATGGCAGAATGGCTGGCTCATATAGAACAAATAATATGTGTCTACTTTTTAGCTCAATAATAAACAAAAATGAGGCTGGAATGTTGCCTCTGGGAGGTGGCATAGGCTGGCAAGGATAGGTAGATGGTTATTTTGTTTTAATTAAGAGACTTGAAAATTGGAATTCTTAACTGAATTGGGAAACTGGGAGAGGGAAAGGGGTACACTTTACAAGGGAGTCCTTTCCACGGTCTTGGAACTGTGTAAAATTAAATGTAGATCAAGTTAAGATATCTAGGGTAGATAGGAGGGAACATGGGACTTTGATGGAATAACAAAAAGAGCCTTCATTTTTAATAGTTCTAATAGGCAACTGGGAGGAATACGCTTAAAACTAGCATAGGCATAATCTTTGGCAGGAGATGTTACAGGTTATTTGGTGGTGTTTTTAAAAATGTTTATTGAGGCTTAGAAAAAAAGGATGAGGTAGAAGCTGGCAGATGGAAATGGAACAGCGATAATCTGGCAGAAGAGACCTCAGCCGGTGACTGAAAGGAGAGGATGATTTAAAGAGTGGTAGGGATCAGACAAGCCCTTTATTATAAAGCACCTTGTAAATTCCATGTATAGCTGCTCTCCAAAATGCTCCATCTTCCCTGTCATATCTGCTCAGTTAGCAGAAAAATACACTATATTTATTTGCACTACCACTCACAGGCACACAGCTAAAACAGCTGCAAAAGAGAGAAACTTCTTAGGCCAAGTTCTGCCCAGGTGTAAGCCAGCATAACACCACTAAAGCCATGAGTTACTTCTGCTTATGCTAGGGCTGAATTTGGCCTATCCTGCTTGTTTCATCGACAAAATTACAAGCTACATTCTCAATCAGATCTTCTGCTGGTGTAAATTATCATAGCTCCATTAACTTTGGTTGAGTTGTGACCATTTTTACTAGCTGAGAATCTGCCCCATGAGTCTCACACTATTGTTATTGATAATTACAAAAGAAGCTGAAAGATATTCAGATAACAGTTCAAGCTTGAAGTGCTGGTAGTGAGAACATTCTCAATTTGAATCATAATGTAAACAAATCCAACATGTATGTTGTTGATGAAGAATAAATATAGATCTAAGGGATCATTTTGAAGTTACTTTTCTGTAACTACTGTCTAAGAACATGAAACAAACCTCTGAGGTATATCCTCAGCACTGCATGTAACATGGTATTGAAATGGGTCTTGCTATAACAATGCAATTTCGTGAAGCAACATCAAGTTCCATTAGCCAGAAGAGGTAATGCGTGGTACTTCTGGAAAGGAGGAAAAATAAGCTTGTTAAAGTGTGGGTGTTGGCTTACTGAGCACAGGAAACATTGATGGTAAGGGTGTTCCATTCTCTTTAAACCCTACTACTCTGATTGGATCCTCAGGCAAATTAAAGACAAAGGTCAGTCTACAAGTGTTTGAATATGAGGGACAGAAAAAATATTGTTAAAAATACAGGACCAAATGTGATTGCCCATGGGAAATTTACCATGAGAAGAAGATCTCTCATGACCACCATGAAAAGGGAAGCATTTACCATGTTCCCATAACACTTGAGGGTGACCACAATGCTGTATATAATGGAGACATCTTTTCATCCTCACTTAATTTGGAAAACTGGATGTGAAGCAACAGAATCAATTCACTTTAGCCTTAATCCTGCAAGGTGCTGGGCACTCGGCCTGATCCAGTAAAGCACTTAACCATGGGCTAAACTTCAAGCATGTTGTTAGTTCCTCTGGAGCCCTCAGCAAACAAACAATATAGCTGGACTCTAGGCATAAGATAAGATCACTAGCTGCAGATGCCAAAACTGAAGCCAAATGGACTAAATACATGAAAAAAATTAGGATTACTTTCTCTAATCAACTCCATTTTCATTCCTCTGCCTCCTCTTATTCTGCCTTGATTTTCATACACTTTGTGTAATCTCTCTCCAGTTTAGTAACTCTCCAAAACTGTTGGAAGTTTTCTGAATTGTGATTGAGTTCACATCATGATTATTTTGCTGCAAGACAACATTGGTACCTTTATACTTTTCTTAACCTTTGTGTTTAGTTCCTCGATGTTACCCTCAGAAGGTAAAAACTTAGCGTATGAATTATTTTCTAAGGCATAATGTAGAACTTCAATGGGAATTCATTTTTATTCTAGGCATGTTGTTCTGGTGATCCTGAGAGTTTTAATTCTTCCCTTTGGAAGAGACAATACAAGAGACAATATGGATCAGATTCCAGAAGATCTCAGCACCTAATGGCTGTGAAAGTCACAATGGGAGCGGCTCGGCGCTGAGTGTTTATGAAAATCTGGCCACTTGTTTAGGTGCCTAAATGGGAACTGAGTTCTTAGGAGAATTTGGCCTCAATTGCAGTTGTTGAGAACCTGAAGATCGGGTCCCACACTCTTTGGAATAATCTAGCCCCACACTTTTCTATGTGCAAAGAATAAAATGTGTACAAAGGTGGGATTTTTCAAAAGCACCTAAGTTACTTAGGAGCACAAGTGCCATCGGATTTTGGAACTTGTGCTTCTGTTATTTAGACGATTTCAAAATTCTACCATTAGTTAATGTTGTCAGACGGCTACCGGTGTGGTGCTCTGCTCTGTTCAATGTTGATATCAGTTGGCTGCGTGCGTGTTCCCTCTGTGTGCTGCCCCAGCTCTGCGCAGATAGCTAACACAGCAGACTCGAGAGAACCCCCAAAGACCACAGACTCTAGTAAGGTACGAAGGCACATCGGCCAGGTTTATTGTCAAACGAAGCACAGTAATAGTTTCCCGTAGACTCTACCAGACATACTATGAAATATGTGCCCCCTGGCAATGGACCGGCTCAGTCAGTGGCGGGACTTTCCACTGCCCCCTAGGCGAGACAAAGACAACTCCTCGGGGGTGAATTCTTATACACAGGTACAAACAAGTTACACATCACTCCTGACGTACTGAGGTGCAACCCCTCTACGTAACCGGGTACAACCCCTTCTACGTAGTAAGGGGCCACCTCCCACCTTGTACATGTTGGTTCGAACAAAACAACTCTATCCATCATATTACGCTTTTGCCCCTGTCTTTAGGATGGGCCATCCTGTTCCTTGTTATCTGTGTGGAATGTACAAGTGTTCTGGTACCTTTTAGGTTTGTGTACTTTTGCAACATCAGCCCTTTCCTTGCCAACTTCTGTGAGCAGGGCCTGCCTCTGGCTCACAGCTTAACTTTGCTTTATGTTAGCAAAGTCTTGCCCATTACTTTAGCTCAGGCCTTAGGCCTCATACTGGGCCTCTGATACAAGGGTTTATGTTTTAGGGCCTCATCTTACTACAGTTAAGATAGGGTTTTTCTTAACCTAAATGAACCTACACAAAGTACTACAAAATCCCTAGGTATAAACCCTCCATCAAAGAGAAAACAGACCATACTGTCTCTCAATCAGTAAGATCCTCAACCCTGAATCAACCACACAGACCTGCTCCCTAGCAGAAAATAAGGTAAATTAATAACATTTAAATGTGAAGAACAGGTGACAGAATTATAGCTACCATTATATACAGTAACTCCTCACTTAACGTTGTAGTTATGTTCCTGAAAAATGCAACTTTAAGTGAAACGATGTTAAGTGAATCCAATTTCCCCATAAGAATTAATGTAAATGGGGGGGGCTAGGTTTCAGGGATTTTTTTTTTTGCCAGACAAAAGGCATTATATACATTTTAAACAAGCCATTTAATACTGGTATGTGTGTGGGGGGGGTGCATGAGTCAGGGAGGGTGGCTGGGGAGGTATGAGGAGGTGCAGGGGTCAGGGCAGGGGGTGCAGGGGAGGTGTGAGGGGGGTGCAGGGGTCAGGGCAGGGGGCTGGGGGGGTGTGAGGACGGTGCAGGGGGTTGGGGGGGCATGAGGGGGCGCAGGGGTCAGGGCAGAGGGCTGGGGGTGTGGGCTGGGGTCGTGGGGGTGCTCATGGCAGGGGGCTGGAGGGGGTAAGCCCCGATTTCAGCCCCTTCCCCAAGGCCCCGCCCCCACCTCTTCTCCTCCTCCTCCTCCCCCCCAAGCGGCGAGCACGCCGAGTCCTCGCTCCTCCCTCCTAAACTCCGCCAGCCAGCTGATTGCCGCGGGCAGGAGGTGGAGGAGGAAGGCGCTGATCCTTGGGGTCTGCTGCAGGCAGGCGGCACTGGGGGAGGGGAGAGGGTGTAGGGAGGCTGCCAGCTGTGGAAAAGCAGGCATCCAAATGATGTAAGAGTGGAGCATTGTTCAACATTAAATGAGCATGTTCCCTAATTGATCAGCAACATAACAACGAAACAACGTTAATTGGGACGACTTTAAGTGAGGAGTTATTGTACCACAGTATCATTAGATTTAACATATTTGCCTCTATATTCATAGAACTGCAATAGAAGAGGCAGCAATAAATAAAGAATGAGAAGATATATTAAGAATGGAAACTAGAAATATTTCACAAGTCAATATTAGCCTTGCTGCAGGCACAGTGCACTGGAGTACAAGTGACGTGCTGGTGAAACTCATGTAACATGTGACGTATCAAAAACATTTGAGAAACATAATCGTCTTATATTACCATATACATTTTTAGTCTGAGAGGTTCACATTAGAGATAGTTGCATTGGTCTTAACCTACACAATATATAATGGGCTAGATCTATTCTTATTGTTCCTCAATAAAGCTGTATTATGGGAACACGTTCAAAATTATGGTATAACATTTGAGAAAGTGGTATAAATTGTTAGGGACCTGATATAAAGCCCACTGAAGTCAACTGAAACATTTCCATTGACTTCAATGATCAAGATCCAGTGAGAAATGTTGCAGTGCATTGCTTCACAACCTTTATTCACACAAGGAGTCCTGAGTTCAGATGGGGCTGTGTACAAAAGGACTTCTCACATGAAAAAGTGTATCAGGATCACTTTGTTCTCATTTCTAGGGTCCCATTAATTTTGGAGGCTCACCTTGACTGCACAGTTCTGGCCTTATTTTCTTCTCCCAAACAGTGTACCAAATCCTGAGGTTCTTAATTTGGGGCCAGATTATGGAGGCCTGAATAAACATTGACTAAAACCTGAGTACATCCATATTACTAACGTCTAATGTTAACCAATAACTGCATGAGAATAAGTATAAAAATTGGTGCTATTGTATCTGAAAACTTAACTGAAATGTTTGCTACAAATACATTTGTATCCATCTGAACTTACTGACACTACTATCACAATCAGTTTAGATGCCCATGACAGTTAATAGCTTTACAAAAAGTCTGCATTTCATTAAAGATGTATATCTAATGAATTAGGGTAATAAAAATGAGTTCCTCTGTATTATATACATTCTCCCCCAATAGCCTGAGCCTTATGCTTTAGGGTGATAGTCATTACTTATTGCTCTTTTGATACCAGTACACACAGCCTAATAGCCCAGTTCTGATGTCCCTCTGCCGACAAAAATGCCTTTTACACTTTAATGGGAATGTTTCTGCATAAAGACTGGTCTCTAGCCAAGGAATATTTGAAATCATATAGTAATGTGAGCTACCTATTACTATTTCAAACCCCTTCAACTCTTTAGAAGCTCATCTGTTGTTTTGTAACCCTCTAGGATAAATCTGCTCCTCTCCCAAAATGAGAACAAAGAGAAACGTCGAAATTGCTCTGCAAGATGACTTCATCCTGTTAATCCATTTATATGCTCTTTTCAGGTTGGCTGGCTTTGCAATGCCAGTTTACTAATTCAAAATATTTTTAACCCTCTTAAAAAACCCTCAAACTCCTCAGATCATCCAAGTTTTCTGTTACCGTTTGCAATCCATACATTCAGAAACTGCACACAAGACTAAACCTTTATGACTTTGCACAAGTAAGCCCAGAAGGAAATAATGCGAGGGCCCAATTCTGTTCCCACTGAAGTCAGTAGGAGTAGAATGAGATCAGGGAGTTGTAACATTTTAGGTGCTAGTTAAGGTGAAGGAATGAGAAAGCCTGCTGTGCTGACTCCTGACTAATTTGCTATTTTTGCCAAATAAGATACTTTTTTAGAACAGTCTAAACACACAAACCCCATTCCCTCCCTCTGACTTCAAAAGGAGAGGTTTATAGGCATTGAACTGTAGATGCAGTTTTAACATTTGAATAATTACAGATATCTGGTTACACTGACTTCTTACTGGCTTCCTGAATCTTCAGGGTTGCACTTTCCTTTTCTCCTTTCCTCACATGTAACCCTGTAAAGGGCTTATTGCTTGGAAGTCACTTATATCTGAACTCTATTGTAACAGTCAATGCACTCTGAATTTCAGATATGTTCAGAAGGAATCCAGTAGATGAGGAGAATAATAAGCACATTACTTAGAGATGTGTTTCATAAACATAAGCGAAACACAACCATTAGGCCTCAGTATCTGCCAACAGACAAGCTCCACAGTCCTTATTATAAAAGCTTTTGCTTTTAGTCAAAGCAACACTTTCTTCCCCTAGAAATATTTAAGTTCCCCCACCTAGTATGTTTTAATAAGAGCTGAAGGGTTTTGTTTTAAATTACAGTTTTTTCAAGTGATTCTCTTACACTATTATTTGACCTTGAGATATTCTGGTCTAAGAGAAGCTAAAATATCAAATATTTTTTAATACAAAGAGAGAATCTAATGTTCACATCCAAGGTACCAGACTGATGGGAAGTAAGACCAAAGTCCTTTATTTATCAACAAAAAAAATACAGCACCAGCATTGGTATTGTAGGTTTCTCTCAGTTCTAATCCAGACATGCCATCTGCTGCAGAGAGAGGGGGGAATTAAGGCCCCGACTATTAAAAGTCTGCACTCATTTTGAGTGCCAAGCTTGGTACACCCCCTACTTGTCTCAAGACGGGGAACCAATAACTGGGGGACCTAAAATTAACATGTGAAAAGTTGGACCTGTCTCCAACCTCATTCCAGATTTCTTCCTCAATAACAAGCATGCCAGTTAGTTTCAAATTCAATAGTGCTTTTTATTCCTCCTCCTCCATGGGACTAAAGCTGACACTAGGTACTGAACCAAGAACTTTCAATAAAAATAAGCCACCACCACTACAGGAATGGTGATGATTTTTGGGCACACTACTAACCTATTCAAGAGTTAAACCAAGGACACAAAGATGCCATGCAGTCCCTTAACTTTATTAGCAGAGATGTGCGACAAAGATGAAGGCCTTAAAAATAGAGGTCTTTGCATCTTGTTTCAAATATTTGAACATGGGCCATATCTTGACCCTCCCCCTAAATGAAATGACATGATTTTTCCTTGAAAATACTGCCATTATCAAGCAAAACAAGTACATTTTAGTTTTTTTTCTTTGCAAGAAAATTAGTTCGGATCAAAGACATATTTGATGGGATGGTCATTTCATCGACATTTTACAAAATCCTCAGAATATGGCCCTAATCACAGGGCTCCGTGTGGGCACAGAGATCTGCTTGCAACAGGACCTTGATGAACTGCCGAACGGCTGGGCTTCAAACAGTTAAATTTGTTGTGAAAAAATGTACACCATTTTTGCAGAGCTCTGATTAGTTTTGATTAAAATGCCATGAAAACAGGCCCGGAGATCAGCTGTGTGATGATAGCAGGATGGCTAGGGCTTCTGAAGTACCTGTTTCTTTTGATATAGGAAGTTATTTACAATATTCTCTTAGCTCAGGCAGAAGTTTTACAGATTACATTCCTTGTTACTAATCAGTGACATTGCAGATTAGCCGTTGTTGCTACTTCTGTTTCTCTTCTTGGATCTAGCATAGCCAGAACATTGTTTATTACATACCATAGAAGGTGTACACACAGTCTGTTGGGATTGGAGCCACTGGTAAGCAAACTGCCGTGTGGTTATTTGGCCCAGTGAAGATTGAAGACAGGTTACAGATAAAAAGTCCCTATATATCCTCAAAATGGTGATGTGTTAGCCTAAGAATGCCAGGAAAGTGCAGCTTTTATTTAAAATGTGGAAAATTACAAAACAGAGAAAACATTTGCAATATCTTTTCTTAAAGCAAGCTCCCTTTATCTGATTTAAGATTTGGATTTAATGATTAAGAGGCTTGGTGGAAGGCTCATTGCTGCTTCAAGTACTTCATTCACTCCAGTTATTGATTATTAAAACATGCAATTTTTAATTCAGCTATTTTTTGCTCAGTTATTCCAGATTTATTTTTTCTCACTCTGTTAAAATGCAGAAATAGCTTTAATGTGAGGTTAAGCAGATCATGGGAAATGAGCTCTGCTTTTACCAAAGTGCCTGTAAACTGGTGATATTCACACTATTGTCAACAAATTAGAAACCCTCAAGACACTGGCAATTTGAACAACAAAACAAGCTTCAGCTAACCTCTGTCTCAAAGTTGGATTTCCCCTGGGCCCTTTCCCCCCTACATGAGGTAGAGCCTCAGAGAGAGGCTCAAATCTTTTATATTGCTATTTTGCAGCTGGAGTGGACACATCTGATCAGGGCCGGCTCCAGCTTTTTGGCCGCCCCAAGGGAAAAAAAATGGCCGCTTCTGAAGTGCCAAAGCAAAAAAATAAAAAAAATAAAAGCCTCCCCAGAATCCCCGGACTGCCGCCCCCTACAGGGCGCCGCCCCAGGCACGCACTTGGCCATCTGGTGCCTGGAGCCGGCCCTGCATCTGATCTAATCTCAAAGCAGTTCTGCATTTCTGTGCTGGGTTCAAGCACCTCACATCAGGATAACTTAGTAGAAGAAACCCTATATCCTCATGCAGGGTCCTAGAAGCTGTCACCCTCCTGGTACAGTGTCTTCATAGATAGTATGATTATCTTGTATTTATATGGCACCTTTCTTCCCAAAGGATCCCAAAGCACATTAGAGACTTTACAAACAGGCTTCACAACTGAAGTGCAACCTCCTCTGGAGTTGGAATGCAACCACTGTTTAACAGTGCATTGCGACACCACATGGCAATCCAGGTCATGCAGCAAATGTGCAACATAGCAGATGGAAAGAAGATTTACATTTCCTAACTCTAAGTCCTGTGCTTTTTAACTGCTATTATTGGAGGCTGATCTAAAGATTACTAATACATAACCAGTTCTTTGCACTATCATGGTGTCCACCATCCATGTATCTCAAGATGTTTACAGATATTTGGTTAATAATACTCACAATACTCCAGTAAGGAAGGCATTATTTTTTTCATTGCACAGATGAGGAAAGAAGCACAGAGTAGTTAATGGACACATTTTTTAAATGGCTTACTATTTTTGGGTGCCTGACATGATTTTTAGAGGTGCTTAACAGCTACAACTGGAGCTAACATAAATGGAGGCTGTAGGGACTCAGCACCTCTTCAAATCAGACCCTAGGCAGCTCAGGTTTGGCTCTCAAAACCTGAGGCACACAAAGGCCTTGATGCGGCAAACACTTGCGCATTCAAATCAAATAGGACTACATAAAGTTAAACATGTATGTGCAGGACCAGGGCCAAAAATAGTCTGAGACTTTTTGCTTTATACTCAAGAGCATCCTTTCTTGACACTTGACACTTTTTCTAATGGGCTATTAATACCAACAACAGCTAGTAACATCTTATTTTTATTATAGTAGCACCTAGGAGCCACAGTATTGGTTTCAGCTTTACCTTTCTCCCTCCTGCCCTAAAATGAAAGGAATACAGGACCCGTCAGCCCATTGGTTCATTTTATGGATATAAATGTTTGATTTGTAATTAAGCTGAGTACTGAGTGAGCACATGCAGAGCTTCCACAAATGGCATGGAACTGCTCAGATAAATCAGTCCTGTGTCTCACCCCAGGAATCTGAAAACAGCTCAGTTTCCCCTATTAATAAAAGGAAACGAGGAGAGATTTGTTGGCTTTTATGTGCTCAGATCACAGGCAGGTGGGCTGGAACATGAATTGTGACAAAGTGGTTTAAAGATAATTGAAAAAATAGTGCATGTACATTAAAAAGGCTTTACAGGCACTTTGATAACGATCACTGTCTTTGTGAGGAGTAATCAAAGAATCTGAAAATAATGCAGCTGGTCAGAAGTGATGTGGGCACTTCAGGCTTTCACCTAGCATAAAACACCATGTTTTTGTCTCAGGAAAAACCTAAATTGATTTCCATGCTGAACTCTTGTGGTTTTGCTTATGTAGACTCTAATGTTTCTTTGTTCTGTGTTTTTATGAACCAAAAACTAATGAAAACGTCAGCTGTTGTTACCTCATTGAACCAAGGATAGGATTTAGGGTGAGATTTTCAGAAGTGCACAAGTATCCTTAACTCTGCTCCCACTGAATACAAAATGCTTCTGAAAATCCCCCCCCCCCCCCCCCACGCACAGACATTCCTGTTGGGAATTTGGTCTAATTGGTAAGGGGAGGAAAATAACGGACACAGGAGCATGGTTTAGTTATTAGAAAGCAGGCCTGGACACAGAAGTTCTGAACTCTCTTATCAGCTCTGTTATTGACTCTCAGTACAGACATCATTGACTGCTTTTGCAAGTCAGTTAACCTCTGTGCCTCATTTTGCCCATGGCTGAAATGAGGATAATAATGTTGACTGTACATTCCTGAATAAGGTTTCATGAGTATCAATAATTCTAAAGTGCTCTGAGATCCTGAAAGTCTGAAGTGCCCACATCATCCAAATGCAAACTATTATTAGGAAATTTTAAAAATATGATAAAATGCGATGTGTGATTTGTAACTGATAGCTGTTAAGTTTTATTTATCTATGGAATAGGAACAACCAGGGCAGGGACAGTATTATCTTCCCCTAACTGTTCTACTAATAGGCTTCAACCTTGACCTGGAGGGATGAGCTCCAGGTCCATTCTGTCCGTGGCCTCTCCGCAGACACTCCCAACAAGTGTGCCAATTAGAGCTATCTGTGAAGAAGATAGCTACATAGGGACACTTATTAACCAGGAACTTGAATAAGAGTTCTAAGATCACGTCACATAGCCTACTGCATAGTCATTATATGGTAGCCAGTCACAGCCAGCTGGATTCATACCAGAGAACCTAGATGTGAAGGTCACTGTATCCCATTACCATTTTCTCAGTCATCCTGAAACACCCCCTCCAAACAAACTTATGTTGTGTCTTCAGAGTCAAAATGTCAAAAGAGGGGCAAGGCAAACACACACAAAGGAAAAATATTTAAAAAATATTTTAACCTAAGATCTAAATTAATTTTCAATTACTCCGAGAATGCATTAGTCTTGATGGTGTAGAAAATAGCGTCTTTATGTTGAAAGTTAACTTGCTGGGCTAGTGTTGCTTTCCACTTCCTGTTTGACAAATGATCTAAATTGTTCTATGTAGAGTTAATAGTCAGAAGAGTCGGGGGAAGGGTAAGCTAAATTTCTCTCTTTCTGTCTTTTTACTGAAGCAGTTTCTTAGGGAGGACAGGAGCAGCCAACAGAATGGAAAGAAAACAAACCCACCCCAGACAAAACTCCCACAACTATAGGTTTCATTTGCTTCTGCACTCAGCTACAAAACTGATACCAAGGCAACAAATAGTTGGCAGGAGGAACGTGTCTGCTGCTCTTGTTAAATTGACCATTGCAATTTAGAACAGGAAGTTGCTAGGGCAATCCTAGTAAATTCTTATCTCAGAAAGGCAGCTGTGCCATTACAATTATACAGGTAACTCTGTCTCCCTTCTTTTGTAAAACTTATGACTAAGGAACTAATGTAAAAAAGATTTAAACAGGATAAGCCACTAGCAAAAAATCCATAAAGAACTTTCTAGTGGTACATTTTTATTTACTAAATATTTTCATGTCCTTTTAGTAGGCAGCCTGCCTGGTGTATGTTATACCCAATAGAAGTATAATACTCTATCACTCACATTCATTATGTTGAAACTGAGTTTATTTCTGTACGGAATAACTTCTGTGTTCTACAGATCAGCAAAGACAAGAAAAATTGACCTTTCTTTAGAGGGTAAATAGTCTTGCATTTCTACAGAGATTAAGTGTTCAGGAATGAGGAGTCAGAAAGAGACCACCCTGCAGTTTTTATTTTGCATCTTTCTCTGGCATCCCACCAAATTTGTGGAGGGTAAGGTAGTATTGAGGTATTTACATTCTATTCTGTGTAACTAGATGTTAGAAATAAACCCAGGTATCAACTAGTTTCTTTAAGGAGAGAGGAATGACATAATTCTGAGAAGGTAGTGCTGTATGCTAGAGCTGGTCAAAACATTGCTTTTTGACTCTATGGAAATCTTTGTCAAAAATTCAGTTTTCATCAAGCATATCTGGGTTTTCATCCAAAAAAACCCAAACCAAAAACAACCACCTGCTGTCTTGAAAACCAAAAATTGCCACTGAGCATTTCAACCAAAATTTTGGTCTCTATTTTTTTTTATGAAAACATGAAAAAAAAAATTGATGACAATTTTCATGGTAAAAAAAAATTCATTCCCCAACCAGCTCTTCTGTATGCCCCTTTGTTATGTTAAAACTCCAACTAGCTCACAAGTTCCTGATCATTATAGAAAATAAAGCAAATTGGCATTTCTCCTATTTTGTTCAGGGCTCAGTCCTGCAAGGAACAGAGTTCCCCTGAACTCCAGTTGATGTCAGTACAAGCTGAGAGTGAGCGTCCAAGAACCTGGCAGGTTGGTGTCCTCAAGAGGGACCATTACGATCATCTGGTTTGACCTCCTGTGTAACACAGGCCATAGAACCTTCCCAAAATAATTCCTAGAGCATCTCTCTTAGAAAAACACCCATCCGTGGCAAATTATTACAATGGTTAATTACTCTTAATGTTAAACATTTAAGCCATATTTCCAGTCTGAATTTGTCTAGCTTCAATTTCCAGCCATTGGATTGTTACATTTCTCTGCTAGATTGAAGAGCCCATTATGAAATATTTGTTCCTCATGTAGATACTTATAGATTGTAATGAAATCTCCTCTTGACCATCTCTTTGTTAAGGTAAATAGACAGAGCTCCTTGGGTCTATCACTATAAAGCACGGTTTTAATCCTTTAATTATTCTGGTGGCTCTTCTCTGAACCCTCTCCAATTTATCAGCACCCTTCTTGAATTGTGGGCACCAGAACCGGACACAGTATTCCAGCAGCTGTCTCACCAATGCCAAATACCTCCTATTAATGCATCCCAGGATCTTTTGACCACAGCATCACACTGGAAGCTCATGTTTAGTGGATTATGCACGACATCCAAATCTTTTTCAGAGTCACTCCTTCCCAGGACAGAGTCCCCAATCCTGTAAATACAGCCTACGTTGTTTGTTCCTAGATGTATACATTTACGACAAAGCATCTTCCTGAAGTTAATTAAAATGTCTATTATCCAAGTCCACCAGATGGCAATAACTACGGACAGTTTCAACTTCTAAATAAACACCATGATGAATTTACCTGAATAATGAAACCAAGCTCAATAATTCCTCTTGAATTTCCATATTTCAATGTTACCTTTTAAGCATCCTACTTATCCTAATAAACATTTGGTTGTGGCAAATAGAATGCCCTTAAGTATTTCACACTAAATACTGCTTGAAATTATTTTCCCCTTCTATATCATTGGTGAAGTTAGTGTAGAAGTACACTTAGTACTTTTCCTTAATGAAAATTAAGTGCCCTGGATGATATCCTTCTTCATTATTATGTATTATTATTTGCACTGCAATAACACATCGGAGCCCCAGATAATGATCAAAACTCTATTGTGAAAGGTGCTGTACAAACACAGCACAGAAGAGACAGTCCCTGCCCCAAAGAGCTTACAATCCTGGAGTCCAAGGGAGTTTTTTTATTCACTTACATGGGGTCAGGATTTCACCCTCTATATCTCTATGGTCGCTGTGTCCACCAGCTATGTGACATAAAGCTTCAGTCCACACGAGTCCAGTCCCCGTTTGGATTGAGCAAAGAGCTGCCATCATTCCACAATATTCCTTGTTTTGAAATGTTCTGCAGTCTCAGTCAATAACTGTGAAAAACATTTATATTGTTTCTAAATTTACTAACAATTAGAATAAAGAGTGAGGAGGGAGAAGTCAGCCTGGCCTGCCTACTGGTCTTGGGCATTAAGGTAGAGTGGGAGTGGGGGTCGGTGAAAAACAAAATCAACGTCATGAATTTAAATATAAGCATTAAGGTCTTAGTCCTGCATCACTGAAGCCAATAGCAAAACTCCTAGGGTGTGTCTACCCTCCAGCTGGGCAATGTGATTCCTGGCATGGGCAGACAGACTCACGCTAGCTCAGGTCGAGCTAGTGTGCTAAAAATAACAGTGTGGATGAGGCTCTGGGGTGGCTCAGGCTAGCGACCTGAGTCCAAGCTTGGCTTACCCCCTGAGTCCGAGCTCAGTGGCCTGAGCCATTGCCCATGCTGCAAGTCCACACTGCTATTTTTAGTGTGCTAGCTCAATATGAACTAGTGTGAAATCTGTCTACCCACACTTCCCAGCTGCAGTGTAGACATATCCCTATTGACCTGAGTCATGAAGGAATGGGCCCAGAGTCCTCCAAAAGAGCAGTTTACTCATGTCCCAAGACAAAATGTACAACCTGTGATAAAAGCCTCCTCCCAAACTTGGCTAGCTTGGCTGGAAACTCTGGGTAACAGGTGAGTCTAAAGTTGTGGTGTGCTGGTCAACTTACCAGATAATGAAATGAGGCTCCCAACAGTGCTCCAGCATCGTCAAGAGGGAGGAAAGTAACCTTTTCTTAGTAGAGGAAAATTGAATTGCTACTACATCAAGCTCTAACATAGTGCTATAGATGGACTTTCCATTAACCACTTTGCTGACCACCAAATTGTATATCACTCAAAGCATTATGATGCAGATAAATAAGTTTTAGCTTTGGGAGGCCAAATAAATATTTCACACTATCACTTTGCTCTGTTAGTTTTAAAGGTGAACACTTTCTATCCTTAACATTTGCCAGCTTGCTTCTCTCACTCACAAACAGCACTTTTTAATAGCAGCAGCACCATCTGCTGGGTATTTTGTAGAATTATATCTTCTTGAAGGAAAAAAATGGAGCATTTTAGAGTATAGTTTGTGTATGCGTTGCTACCACCACTACGGCACTGCCTTAGTTCTGAAATGTAAATATATTACAGCTTATTCAAATGTGTTACACTTATTTTATTTTACATTATATTAGTTTGAAATAATCACAAATCTGATTAACTTTGTTTTTGTATTTTCAGGTTATCTGTGAAAATGTCTAGGTTAGATTTTAAAATGGCTGGATGAGAAATGGAACTTAATTGGCCAATAACTTTTCCTGTACTACAGTTCATAGGTATTCAACAGAACCCCGAGGCCTGTGACTTTAACATTGTCTTTAATGTGGAGTCCAGAGGAGGACTCAGTGCTTTAGAGCATTAAATCGGACCACAACTGAAACCCTCACTAAGGTTCCTTTTTCAGACAGACTATTGTTTTATCACAGTACAGCTGCACAAATTCCAGTGAAGATCATTAGGGCATTTCCATGTTTATATAAACTCAATCAGGATTGCTGCATCCTGTTAAATGGTACTAGCTAATGGCGACTAGTGGGGAGGGACACAAAGGGGGCACCAGACACCCCCACATGACACCCTCATGTGACTCCTCCCTGCTCCACCCCCAGCCCAGGGCCCCCACACTCTTCCCACCCATCCCACATTACCTGGCGGGGGGTGGGTAGAGGAGCTCTGTCCCGCTGCTCTGCACTGCGCCAGGCAGCGTCCCCTACCAGGCATCATGGCCGGAGGCTGCCTGGACTCAGGAGAGTGCCGCCGCCCCATACTAGCATGTTACCTGGCGGTGGGGGTGGGGTGAAGGCTCTGTCCCGCTGCACTGTGCTGTGCGGGGCAGCATCCCAGGCTGCTACTAGCATATATATGCAACAAACCGTACTGGGCTTTACGCATACAAGGTTTAAGCATACGTCCGGTCCAATAGGTAAAAGAGGAAAAGCAGGAGAAGACATTCAACCATTGGATATAATGTTGATAATTACAGCAAATGTATATTGTCACAGATGCATTCATTGTTCACTTCCTATTAAAAGGAAGCCCTAGGCTTAAAAAGTACTATAATTAATTAAGGAATGCAAGGGATATTTTACACTTTCAGTAACACTTCTTAGCATTCACATAGCACTTCACAAATATTTACAAATGAATCTCACAACACATCAGAGAGGTAGCTATCATCATACACATGGGGAAACTGAGGCAGATATGTTCTGACCAGATTTTCAAGAGACCTCAGTTCCCATATAGACACCTTAATAAAGTCCAGATCTACTTGGGTGACTAAATGAGAGCTGAGGTCTTCTAAAAAACTGGCCATAAGTGACTGTCCTAAGACTGCCAAGGGAAACAAGGTAAAAGTCTGGAACTAAAACCCAGCAGTAGAGCTGCCGAAAACTCAGGATTTCCATCCTTCAGGAAATCCCAACATCTGTTTTCATCTCAAATGAGGACAAAGTTGAAATTTTAAAATTTTACACAGGACAGAAATTCTGAAAAATGTTATTAGAAAATGTTCAGATGTCTTGTGTTGACATTTTTGATCAAAACGTTTCCATATTTCCCAAATCGAAATGTTCTCTTTTAGTTTGTTGAACTGACTCAAAATGAAGCATTTTGAGTCAGTTTCAGTTCAACATTAAATTGTATTTTCCCATTGTGCCACAGTGACACCTGGGAGTCTCATGTGGGAGCCTGATGCCCTTGTTCTCCCCCAGGGGTAGTGGAACTAGTGGGGCAGGGGAGAGGTTAGTGCTTTTGCAATGGAAATATTGTTGGGGGTCTGCCCCAGGGCCGGTGTAACCACTAGGCGACCTAGGTGACCACCTAGGGCGCCAAGATTTGGGGGTGCCAAAAAGCGGTGCTCAAATATTTTTTTTACACTATTGCTGGAAAATGAATGAATAAAGAGAAACGTCATTGAACTTGTATTTTAACTTGTCGTTCTCTCGTACATTACAGCTATAGCCTACGCCAGCGCTGTGTTGCGGGCATAAGCATACTGCTTCACACTACAGTATAAAGTGGCAATGATGTCATTTTTCTCATCGCGCGATGCTCCGGGGGGGGGGGGGGGGGAGAGGAGGGAGAAGGGGATGCTCAAGGTGGAAGTTTCGCCTAGGGCGCAGAATATCCTTGCACTGGCCCTGGTCTGCCCCCATATACATTTGCACTGGGGGATGAGGCAGAGGTGAAAGAGGGACCCAGAGGAGCTGGAGAGGTTGCTGCAGCACTTGAGACTGAGCTGGAGAGCAGGGAGTGGGACCCAAAGGTGCTGGAACGGGAGCAGGAGGAGGTAGCAACACCAGGACCATCCTTCCCATCCTGGAGATGGCTGCCCCCCTCCCTTCCCCAAAATCTCAGTACCTTCCCTTGCTCCCCCTCCTATCCATCTGTCCTCCCTTCACAGAGAACTTCTGCCCCCAACCCCCACTCTCCTCTGTTATTTTGGGAGTTCTAGTTCAGGCCCCCATTCTCTCCAAAGGCTGAGATTCCTGGTTGGACTACATCTCCCATAGTGCACCATGCAGTTGGGTCAGAGGGGAAACTGTATTGCATTTTGAATTTTGCAGAAACTGCATTTGCTGTTCGAAAAATCATTCCAACAGAAAACTCCCAACCAGCTGCCACGGAGATTCTTAGCAACCAAGGCCAGTGATTAAAGCACTAGACAACACCTTTTCCTCAGATAGCTGTGCAACACTGCAAAGAATTTCTTTTAGAAATTTTTAAAATAAAATTTGCTTGAACTGTGTTTATGTCCAATGTGTTTCCATGAATATTCTAAACTTGTCTACACATGAAAGTTAATCCAGAATAAAAACTAATTTGGAATAAAGTAAACTAATCTTATTCTGGAATAAGAATTGCCATACATAGAGATAAATCAGCAATAGTTAATCCAGAATAATTATTTCAGGATAGCTCCCTGGGTTGATAAACCATAAGGACTGAATTTATTGACAGGAATATTCATGGAAACAACACACAAACAAATACTTGAGATTTTTTGTGGGAATCTGTGTTTTGAATACAGAAGCATGAGTATTTATACGAGAAATTCCATTTTAAGAGCTCTGGTGATCCAGTCAGGAAATAGAAATATACAATTTGACATACGACTTCAAATCAATACAAAGCAACATAAATTGAATTTAGAATATAAATCCTTGCAACAAACTATTTCATAAACATTCCAAAATTATTTGGAGAAATTATTCAGTTGACAGTTTTGATCTGCTCATAGACAATTCATAAACAGAAAAAGCGGTGAAGTTAATAGAATGATTCATCATAAATTATTCACACAGATTTTCCACTCTTCAGGATGAAATAACCAGAGACAAGACTGCTGTTCAGTTAATAGAAACACAGTTTTTTGTTTGAAAGACTAATGGATTTCACAAGATTCAGTCTGGAGTCACTTTAATGTAGTCTAAATGAAGAAAACAGATTTCCCTGGGAATATTTCAAGATGAAAGCACGCATTCTCATATAAACGCATATGTCACTGAGGGCATGACTATACATGGATAAAAAAAAAAAATCAAGTCAGCTGACCCTGGCCAGACATTGGGCTTGAGGGGTTCGGCTGCAGGGCTAAAAATTGAGCTCTGGGACCCTGTGGGGGTGGAGGGTCCCAGAGCTCAGACTCCAGCCCAACCCCAAATATCCACACAGCAATTTTTAGCCCTACAGCCAGAGCCTGAGGCTGCTGACCCAGGCCAACGGCAGCCACGCCGCGGGCCTTTTATCCCTGTCTAGATGTACTCCAAAAGAAAAACTGACTAATTACTAGCCTAAGGGTTGTTAGAATAATTTCAAACTATTTTAAAAGTCTACCATGAAGCACAATTTCTGTTTAGGATATTGCATAAATAGCCACTCAGCAAACATAATTCTCTACAATGTATGGCTTGCATCACAGATATTCTAAGACAGGCCACAGTCAAGCCTAAGTAAATGGTAATAGCAGGAAAAGGAAGAAGAATAAATTGTACATTTTTGGGTAAAATGGAATGTGATTATTTTTACTTCTGTCCAATTTATTTTTTATGTTAATTCGAACATAAATAAACTAATGATTAACTTGGAAGCAGACATGCATAGCGATGTTTCAAAAATCGCAACGTATAGGTGATCCTTTGTATCTGTCAAAGCAACCAGCTAACAATCATCTGCATGCCTACTAAGTGAACAAGTCATGGCATATTTTAGAGAAGTGATGGCATTTCAGTTGAAAATGTGTCACATGAGAGCTAGATGAGATCAAATTAGAATGTTTTGTGTGTGTCGGTTATTGAAACCCTTGGACTGGCTGAAAAAATGATAAAATTAAATGTAGGGTGGAGCACAGCTGAGTGGATAAAGCATAGGACATGAGTCAAGCGGTCAGGGTTCTATTCCTGGCTCTGTCAATGCCTCTCTATGTAATCCTGAGCAAGTCCTTTGACCCATCTGTGCCTCTGTTTCCTCATTTGTACAACAGGGATAATATTTACCTACCGTGGGACTCTAAGTTCATTAATGTTTGAAAAGTGCTCCGGGATCCTTGGATGGAAATAATTACTATTATTATTATTGTTATTATTTTCAGTATCAAAACATTTTGACACTGTTTTTCACCGTCCCCTCCTCCTCCCGATTGTTATGGTCTCAGTGATATTAATAGTTTACAATCCCAGCACAACAATCAACAGCGAGGGGGTCAAAAACTGTCAAAGTAAGTAATCTCACAACATTTATCAAGCATTTTATATTTTCAAAGTGCTTTGCAAACTTTATCTACAGTTGAGGGAAGGAGAAAATCAGAGGAATGGCTAAGCATGTGGTCAGCAGAAAGGAAGGTTATTTGAACCAAACTTCCCAATTTTAGGGGTTTATTCGTCACTAGAAGGAAGTGCAATGCACATACATATGGTGTGAATAACACTGATCACATCTTCCATATTGTTATTGTAGTGCTAGAATTCATCAGAACTACAGACACCTAACCTCCAACATTCAGAACCATGTAGTGCAACTCTTCAGAGTCCTTTGTAGGCCAGTGAGCAATGAATCAGTGGCACACAGCACTGTCTGTTGTATTTGAGCATCATCTTTTGTTTTGCTGGTCACCACCAATTGTTACTCAAGCTCCTTGGAGTCCTGTACAGCTTTATACTTGTAAAATGAGAGGATTTTTATTGTTACTCGGTGTTTCAGCTTTTGCTGAAGAAAATTTGGTCATATACATAAGAAAGGGAAAATGTCCCTGACAGGAATGGAACATAATGAAGGGAGATTTTAAGAAGTCAATTAGGGGAGGAATCCATTGTGCCTATCTCTTTACCTAATGAATGATTGCTGATTGCTTTACATAAGCCACAAAAAGCTTTGTACTTTTTATCGCCATTTATGTTCAATAGCAAGATGAAAGAATAAGAGAAAAAATGAAGGTGTTTTTTCCCCCCTGATTTCATGGGTGATGTTCAGTAAGGGTTACTTAAATACTCATGCCTGAGAAAGACAGTGCCATGCATTCTCACTAATGGACAGTTTGGAACTTAAGATCCCTTTTATCTGATGAATAAGAAATAAGATCCTGTTTGTGATCAATGGTGAAAGGTGCCAGATTAGTCACTAGAAACACAAATCCTCTGTTCAGCTACAGAACAGGTAAAACATGTGAAAATGTAGTTTTTCCCACACTGCCTTGTCATTATTATTCTATCTTGGAAGGGATACCACGTGTCCCCGCCAATTAAGCCTTGCTTTTTCTCCTGATGTAGTGCAGATTAATACTGGTTGTGATGGCTATTTTTATGACATGGACACTTGTCCACCAGATACTGGATTGGGAATTCACAGTCACCCACCAGCTTCTACATCAGTTACAGCTTTTCCAACTATTTGTGCTAAGAACACTTAGGCAATAATATACTCCAGTTGGCCAATCCATTTCACATTAATCTCCAGATTGCTGACAAATTGTAATGACTTTCATTTGCTACTCTCGAGATTTCAATGAGAGATATTCAATGAGCGATATGACCCCCTTCTAGTCATAGCCACTCTCCCAATTACCATCTACAAACATTTTGTTTGACTGACTCGCGTTCCCAATCTCTTTGCTAACTGGGAAGTCTCAGAGGGGCACTGGTAAAGACAAGAAATGCTTAAAAATACACAAAATGGAAAAAGTCAAACTAACAAACTGAGGCAATCAAAAACTAGTACAATCCCACCTGACCTTGCTTTAATAGGATCACATTCGGATTAGTCCATGACATAAATTGGTCCTAGCTTTATTGTAAGTCCACTGAAGTAAACTAATCTTCCCCCAGCCCTTCAGCTAGGACTACAGTTACTCACTTGCTTGTGGAAGAACTGAGAGCGTAAAACTCAGCTCTGTTGAAATGGCCCGTCCCTCCCCACATCACGGATGTGTTGGTATACTCCTGCTCCACTGAATGGAAATTAAAGTGGGGTCAGAAAGAAACTGGTCTTTAAATAAATCCTTAAATTGTACTGTATATGTTCATGAAACCCAGTAAATCAGTGTAGTGATATTACAGCTCACAGCCTCTTATGCTGTCTAGGAATTAGCATTTGGGCTGTCAAAAATTTGCCTAAGTGCATGAGTGAAGATCACTGCCTCAATGACTTTCACTGACTTTCCATTTAGAGCCAAATTCTACACTTCAGCAAAAGGCTAAGTATCAGGCAGCGCAATGGGTTTTCCTTTAGTGGGAAGACGAAGGAATCTTCCCTCCTGACAGCAAGATGAAGAGCAAATTTTGATGGAAGGAGGGAAAGAAAAGTAATGTTATCAGAGCGGTAGCCGTGTTAGTCTGGATCTGTAGAAGCGACAAAGGGTCCTGTGGCACCTTATAGACTAACAGAGGTATTGAAGCATAAGCTTTCGTGGGTGAATACCCACTTCTTCGGATGCAAAAAGTAATGTTGTTTCCCCATTTTTCCACCAGCGACCAAGATGCAGCAGGTCACAGTACCCCAGCTCCACTTGTGCAAGCCCCTTGTCTGCAAATAACAATGCCTTCAGTTACGCCTTTAAACCCCATTACCCCTCAGAGATTGAGCTGGTCATAATTACAATTTTTTTAAACCCCAAATTATTTCTCAAGTGCATATAAATGATAACTGACAACGTTGCAAATGTCTGAAGAGCCACTACTGTAAAGGGGGATGGGAGCAGTGCTAGACTAGCAGGGTCTTTGCATAGGGGAGTAACTGTCTCTTCATGTAACCATCAGACTCTCTCTGCTTGTGCAATTTTTAAAACTATTCTGCACCAGGGCTTAAATTTTTAAAGAGGAATAACTTCATGTTTCCAGCTCACTGGCTCAGTAATGGCATACACAGACACTGCACCGGTAAAAAAAAATGCATGTACCCAGCTGGTGTATATTGATAGGGAATTCTTCCCAATAAATACTTTCTAATCAATCGACTGAGGGCTATTTTCCTCTCAAGAAACCCCTCTAAAAGAAACAAATGGAATGGGAAAAAAAGTCTTCGGTAAATATTTGATTAGAGAAGACATGGCTTTCAAAGTAAATTTGTGCATAATGAATGATTTCTAAGATTTCTCCGGCTAGTGTCTCTCATTCTCCGGCTAGTGTCTCTCAACATAAGAGGAGGAAAATATCTTGAACACCAGAAGAGATTTTAATGCACACAAATGCAGTTCCTCCACTTTTCCTACCAGATGGTTTTGTAGCAATCTCTCACAGGGGAAATTTCTAGTACTGTTTACTGGGTATGATCCTGCAGACCTTATGTAGGTAAAACTCCCGGAGTGAAATTTGTCCCACTTCATAAAGCCAGCACAAGGCATATCTGAGAGGATTCACATGTGCAATAGACCTTGGTGCTGGCCCTCTGCCCTGGGTTGAATTTCACTCTCAGTGAAGTCAATGTGGGTTTTGCTTGCCTAGAATCTGCAGGATCAGACTTCCTGTGAAGTACAATGCTGTTGCTGTGCCGTTTCACAAAAGAAAGAAAATTCCTGGCAAATACATCATAATGGAAGTTTTGCTGTTGACTTTAAAGGGAGCAAATGTACTCCTCATACCGTATAGGAGCCTAAAGGAAGTACAAAATAAGACTATTTTATAAAAGTGACAAAATTAAGTAAATTGTAAATCTGGATTTAATTTACAGTGTAACCTCATTTCTACATAATTTAACTTTACTTTGATTGAACGCTCCCTTGGAGGTAGGAGCTGTCTTTTTGTTCTGTATTTGTGCAGCACCTAGCACAATAGGGTTTATGACTTGGGCTCATGGTGTTACTATAATACAAATACATAATAATAGCCTTGTGGACCCATTGCATCAACCTAGCTCGCAATGTAAATATTGTGAGCTGGGATCTCACTATTCACAATGAAGCGACAAAGAGTCCTGTGGCACCTGATAGACTAACAGACGTATTGGAGCATAAGCTTTCGTGGTATTCACCCACGAACGCTTATGCTCCAATACATCTGTTAGTCTATCAGGTGCCACGGGACTCTTTGTCACTTCTACAGATCCAGACTAACACGGCTACCCCTCTGATACTATTCACAGTGAACACTTCTAGATATATTACAACTGCAGTAGAATATTCAGAATTTAAGGGGGGAAATCAGCTGACTTTTGCTTCACTAAACATGAACCAAATACCCTAAGGCAGGCATCGGCAACCTTCGGCATGCAGCTCGCCAAGGTAAGCCCCCTGGTGGGCCGGGCCAGTTTATTTACTTGCCACGTCCGCCGGTTTGGCCGATCGCAGCTCTCACTGGCCGCGGTTCACTGTCCCTGGCCAATGAGGGCTGCGGGAAGCGGTGGCCAGCACATGCACTTGCCCGCGCCGCTTCCCGCAGCTTATCTACACATGGAGTTATCCCTGATTAACTCCATGTGTTACTCCAGAGGGCATTCTGTGCCAAAACATTAAAAATTCTGCAAATGTTATTCATAAAACAAATGTGGAGGCTCCAGCATGGCATTTGGGAGCACAGGCCACTGGCTGCATAGGGGTGGGAAATCACTGTGCAGCTCCCGTCCGGAACACGGACTCAGCGGTGAGGCTGCACTCAACCCTGACACAGCACAAGGACTGGGCCTGCCCCAGGAACACACCAGGGTACTGTCCCTCCGTGCCAGGTGCGGGCAGGCAAACTCAGCAAGGCAGGATCCAAGTGTGGAGGGTCTTAGTGTGGGGGGATCCACATGTGGGTTGAGAGGGTTCTGTGGGGGGGCAATCTGGATGCAGGTGGCTCAGTGGGGGATCTGAGTGGGGGGTATCTGGATGCACAGGGACTTGTTGGGGGGTTCTGGGTGCAACGGTAATGGGACTGTGCAGGGGGATCCCGGTGAAGGTCGTCGGGGTTTAGCGGGGGGGATGGGTGTGTGGGGGGGTGGGGATAGAGCTCAGCGGGGGGGTCTGGCTGTGGGGAGCTCAGTGGGGGGTCCAGATGCTGGGGGAGTGGGGATCATTAGGGTGGAGATCCAGGTGCAGCTGGTTGGAGCTCAGTGTTGTAGGGATCTGGGTCTAGGTGACTCGTAGGGTGGTCATGGGCTCATTGGTGGGGAGGGTCCTCAGTGCAGGGGGGTGAGGCTTGGCGAGAGGGTCTGGGTATGAAGGGGTCGGGTGGATGGGGGAGCAGGTCCCTGTACAGGGATCCCTCCCCCTGCAGCTGAGGAGCGATGAGTGCAGGAAGTAGAAGGGAGAGTTTGCAGAGCTTTCTGAAGCAGAGGGAGAAATACGGGGATGGGTCTAACTTGGTCCCAGATGTGGGGTAGGGGAAAAGGAAGTCCTCTCCTCCCCAACCCAGCCAGGACTAGCAGCTGAACCCACCACAAAGTAGGAGCCACCAGCCGGGTCTTCCCCAGTCCTGCCCCCTGCTCCACAGTGATTTACCTCTCTGCGAGCTGCCCTGGGCACCTGAAACATACTGCTGGGGAGGGTCACATGACCACTCTTGTGGCTTCCCTTTGCTCCCCTGTCAGAGATCATTTTTCTGCGGGGAAGCAAAGAAATCTGCGGGGGACATAAATTCTGTGCTTGCGCAGTGGCGCAGAATTCCCCTAGGAGTAATGTGTGGACACTCTTATTCCAGAATAAGTGTGCCCTGTTCCTGTTTAATTTAACCCCATAGGAATGATATGCTCTTAGTCTAGCATAAGAGCATCTGTACATGGAGTTGAGCAGGGATAATTCCATGTGTGGACAAGTCTTTAGACATTTTCCCCACATGTCCCAGGGAGAGGGAACCTTTTTAAACACAGTCATCTGTGTGAGAGTCAGGGGGACAGGGTAGTGGGGAGGATGTCAGTTTTTCAAACTGCTGTTGCTCTCAGCAAAGTGTGCCTCAGATATGGAGAAATATTTTTACAGCAAAAATAACCATAAGTAGCAGGGTAGGAAAGAGCTTTGAGGAGCTTCATCTTTAGAAGCTGAAAGGAAGTAGGTAGCTAAAGCCATAGAGAACTTAAGAAGCAGACAGGGAGAGAAAGAGCTGGATGCAGTGTTTATAGTCATGTATAGTCAAGGCTATTATTATTTTTCACATGGCTGTATGAAGATGCAGCCAGACAGCACTGCACAAAATTAAATACATGGGACTGACAGTTTGACAGCATTAGACTTTACTATTTTCTTTCTAGCCTTTTTGGAAGTAATCTTGCTTTAATAGGGAGATAGATATTATGAGCTAGATTCACTGCTACCTTCCGGCTGCTTTGTGCTGTTCCGTAGACTCAGCTCGACTGGTTTGTTACGGCAGGCATATAGCTGCTTTGTATCATCCGAACCGTGCAAAGCAGCCAGAACATACTGTGCATCTGGCCCATAATTCAACCTGATTTCACTGTTCGCATAGTCAATGACCACATGCAGAAAACTGAAAATTTCAAATTGTTGATACAATTTGATCTGGAATAAAAACAATTATAGGTATTTCAGTTCAAAAGAAATGTGAAAGCTTTTGTCTCCCTTGACAAGTGAAGTCAAGGTGAAATGACATTCAAGATACTTGTCCTTAAAAATATGTTCTTTAGTTTGCAAAGTGGAGTTTTATTAGGATTGCTGCTATAGTCTTTTCCAATAGATTTTGAGAGGCCTGTGAAACAATGTCATCACATCCCTCGTATCAAACCACTAAGCATAAGACTGGATTTACAGGAGGATCATGGAGATGATTCTTTGCTTCCCTACCAAATCTTTGTACTGCCACCATACTCCTCTGCTGTGGGAGAAGTGGAGCCCAGCTGCTACTGCTGGGGCCTGAACAGAGCTTTTCCAAGGGTAAAATCTATGTAAGAACAGGGGGTTGGGGCCGGCTAGATTCCTACCCCCTTGAAGGGCATTTGAGATTTTCTGTCTTTTGCCCCAATTATTTGACTCCAGAATCCAGAGTAGCCAGCAGAATGAATGTAAGGTAAGTGTTCAGAACTCCATTCCTTTGTTTCAGACTAAAAGAGATCAAGGAAGACTTCAAGGAAGTACTACAAAATACAGGGGCGCAAATTAGAAAAATCCACTCATTTAAAAGTTATGAGTCTTCCCTTGCTTATTCCCTTCATCCATTTCTTTCTCTCTCCTACCACCACTCATTCACTCCATCTGTCTCCATCAGCCACCTATTTCTTTCTTTGTCCTAATTTCAATATATTCTTTTCTCTCCCATTTTAATTCTCTTCTCTCTGCTTTCTTCGACAAGCAGCCTCAGCTCAGCTCAGGCTTGTTGCCAAGTCCAAGCCCTCTCAGTGCCCTGGGTCCAAGCTAAGGATACTGGTCTGAGATTGGGCAGCTAGCCTGAGCCACTGCTACTACTGCAATACCCACAGTGCTATTTTTAGCACACTAGCTCAAGGTGAGCTAGTGCAAATCTGTCTGTCTGTGACGGGAACCACCACTCCTAGCTGCAGTGTGGACATCCCCAGGTAAAAGTGTCTTTTTAGTCTCTCAAGTATATCAACAAAGTGCGTGTGTGTTTTACCACATTGGCAGGTACATGCTGATAGATAGCTTGTGGACAGTTATACTCCTCACTACAACACTTTCTCTCTCTCTGTTTATGTGTCTTAAATAGGACTCAGATTTGCGGTATCACAATGGATCATAAGGAAGTATGTGCAGATTTTATATCCTCTGCAGGGGTTCCCAAACTGTGGTACGTGTATCACTGGTGTTACATGACCTTGCTGTTCCATCCATTCACTTTGTAACAAATTCGTAAGAAGTGGTACATAAACCAATAAAGGTTGGGAGCCACTGACTGTCAGATAAATACTATGGGCCATATTTCACCACTGGTGTCAAAGGGGAGTTCTGCTTTAAAAAAAAAAAAAAAATCTATGGTATGATACATCTCCCTGTAAATTAGGCAGAAATGTGGAAGAAATATTGACTCAAGTCTTCATTTGATCTGTGCCGTATTAGTCTGTTGTGTGCACAATGCCACTATAACAGGTCTTAGATTTTTCTCTACACTTCTACATTCTCACTGCAGTTCTGAGGCTGGATTAAAAGCAAGATCAGTCCCAATGTGGGCACAAAACTGCAGAGTTCTTTATTTGTATCTTCTATTCTGTAATTCTAGGGGAAATGGCTTTATTTCACGCTATGAAAGCCTCCCTTTGGTTTTAAATGTTGCAGATATGATTCATTTTAGAACCTCCTCCTCCAGTAACAGAACTGCAGACAGAACTTTCAAAAGGAAAACCATCTTTATCATTAATATTTTTAAAAATCCTACTGACAATGTTCAGTGTATTTTAATTAAAACCAAAATTTAATACAGCAACACTCTGTGGGAAATGAAACTGCCTGGTGAAACAACCAGTTGTAGAAAGCATGGAAGATACTAAAGGAACCTGAACTTTGATGGGTCAATTACATAGCAAAAGTAATTTGAGAGAGCCGATGCTTCTCCTAAAACATTCTTCACCGAACTAATAGCTTAGATCTAATAATTCATCAGTATTGGATGGACGATTAATAGTAAAGATACTCAATTGACAGATATACCTGGATATGATCTCTCTTGATTTAGGTAAACTGTACTACAAATATCAATTTGAAGTTATATATTCAGAGAACAGCGTAAATCCTTCTTGAACAAGTTAAACCTGAATTCCAACATTCAGAATGATGACAACGTGTCATAAATCTAACACCGAGAGGGTTGTGATCAACACTGCACACTTTGCACATAAACAGTCAGGGAGGGGATAGTGAGAGATACCGCTTTCCTCTAACGGGCAGAGCAATGGGCAAGGTGAACCCTTTCAGCATGCCGGTTTGATAAAGCCCTATAGTCACAAGTTTTGGGGGGGGGTTTGGACAGATAATGTCACAGATTCCCCATTTCAACTGCGTCCAGTTCATTTAGCTTTAAACTCTCGCCTAGTTTAAAAAAAGAAAAAGAAAAAGAAAACCTACCTTGTCAGACATAGGGAAAGCAACATAGCCTTGGGATATGTTAGTTCTACATGTATGCAGATAGTGTTTGGTGTAAAAAAAAATCAAACTATTCCCATCTCTCAACTCCTGGAGGTTTTTTTTTTAGCTCTGCTACACTGCAAGAGTAGGTACAAATGTCTGCTCTTGGTATTAGAATAAGGCTAATTCCTAATTCCCTTCACTAAGCCTCCCTGCTGCTAATGGCTACTACAGGTTTTATTCCTATTAAAGAGACTTGCTGGTTGCCCAAGGTGACAGTGCTGTGTCACGGGTAATCATGAAAGCGATATGGCAAAGGGCCTCTAAAACCTTAGCTTTGATTAAAAAGATCAAATGATTTAGTCTTCAGCCTTTTAAGTCTAAAATAATGAGCATGCAGTTGTGCTGTACTTTTCTGTATTAGCCGATGTACAGTAGAGTCATACAAAATGTTACTCACTTTCCATTCACCAGCTAGCCTTTTGTATGAAGAGTTAGTGACAGTAGCGTGGGTCAGGCTGATAACACTCCCCAACTGGCAGCAGTCATCTAAAGAGGAGAATATTAAACCATGTTAGTGTGCTACAGGAATGGGCCAATGTATATTTGTGTTAACTTGAAGATCAATGCAAGTGAATCCATCTTGTTAACTGTGTCAGTTAGCACGAAGGTAAATTACAAGAGAACAAGGGGACGGACAAATCCTGACAGGTTCTGCTGACAGTGGGAGCAAGAATAATGAGAGTTGCGGGTGCCCAGAACACATCAGGGATCTGGTTCACTGTTTTTTACCAGTGAAAAGAAGTGAGAACCTAGCAACCTAGTAAAGCACAGTAAAATTCTTTAACAGCAGAGCTGAAAACCTTGTCATTGAATAGGCTGTTTTCAAAGGCAAATGAAAGGGTAAAATGTAGAGCTTGTCAAGGTCTTTCCAGATAATTAATTCCCCTTCCTATACAGGAAAAATTATACTGGTATAAAGGTGCCTTATACTGATAGAACTTAATCCAGACTGGGAAGGTTGTACTGCTGTACCCAATTAAAGTGGTACAACTTTTATTTTTAGGCAACTTGCTCAGCCTTTTAAGCATTTTCTAGGCACAACTGAAGTGAAGCTATGGCTACACATATGTAGAGTGTGACGCTGCACCCCATGTTCTTCATAAGAGTATTATATGAATATGGCATAACAGATGTATTCTGCAAGATGGGTCATGTGAGATATCATTGGAAAGGTTATGGTTTACTGAATGTGATTATCCAATTTGTATTCATGTATCATTGTTGTATCTGAAGTTATGAATATAAGATCAGTATCAATTGCAAAAGTGTTTGCATCTGGGAAACACCCACCGGACAGTAGGTAATCAGCCTGAATGGGCCATTAGGAAGAGCAATAAGACTTTGAAGATACTAGTCTCCTGCCTTCCTGGGAAGCTTCCTGGGTTGCTGCTTTGACACTACAGGGTCAGGTGATCGTGTCACCTGGTACTAGACCCCCATCTTGGACTTTCAGTGTTTTCCATTAAGGGCAAATCTTCACTGGCAACATTAAAGCGCTGCCACGGCAGCGCTTTAACATCGCTTGTGTGGTCGTGGCACACAAGAGCGCTTTTTATAGCGCTGAGAGCTCTCCCAGCACTATAAAAAAAACCCACCTCCATGAGGGGAATAGCTCCCAGCTCTGGTGCACTGTCTACACTGGCACTTTACAGCGCTGAAACTTGCAGTGCTCAGGGAGGTGTTTTTTCAAACCCCCGAGTGAGAAAGTTGCAGCGCTGTAAAGTGCCAGTGTAGACAAGCCCTAAGAGGGGGTGAGGGGTCAGACTGGGAAACAAAAGATTCCTGCCATATGTAAATTCTATTTAAGGCTGGAGAGTGAGGTAATCTGGTTCTTCATTGAATCCCCGCCCAGGATGACTGCTGTAAACACCTAAAACTGATCTAGGGAGAAGGACTGGGACCAAACTGAGAAAGGTCAGCCTGTGAAGGGTATACCTGGAGATCTAAGCTGCAAGCAGTGCAGTTTACCTTCAAGAAACTCTGCAACCAGCATAAAAAAACATTTAGGGTGAGGAATTACTATTTGTAGCCAATTTCTTTAATGTATTACGCTTAGTTTGCATGTTTTGTTTTATTTGTTCAGTAATCTGCTTTGATCTGTTTGCTATCCCTTATAATCACTTAAAATATGTCCTTTGTAGTTAATAAACTTGTCTTTGTTTTCTATAAACTAGTTTGTGCAATTCATATTGGGGTGGGGGGAAAGCTGTGCATATCTCCCTGCACATTGAGGGAGGGAGCAATTTTTATGAGCTTGTGCTGTACAGATCTCTCTATACAGCACAAGACAATATAATTTTGGGTTTACACCCCAAAGGAGGTGTGCATGTGAGTGCTGGGTAAATCCCCGAGCTGAATCCTCCCACACAGAACTGATTTCAGTCTGTGTCTGCAGCTGGGTGTGGCCTTACCTGTGTGTGTGCTAGAGAAGGCTTAAGGGCCTGGCACAGCAAGGACAGGGTGAGGAAGCCCAGGCTGGTGTAACGGGTGGGATCAGTGGGACCCCAGCACATCAGGTGGCACCCCGGAAGGTGGGGTCCAACCTATCACATGAAGGATATTTGGAGCTGAAGTATGTGAATGTGTGGCTAATGTGTGTATCTGGTCAGCCATGCTTTAAATGAGGCAGGACTAGAGGCATTATTAGATTGGACAGCACTGCTTATGCCTTCAAAATAATGTAATGACATGTCTTCATTTAGCTGGACAAAACAAAAAAATAAAGATTTCTCACAAAGTGAATAAGGTTGCCAAATGATAACAATATACCTGCCTATCACAGTTCATAAAGTCAAATGCTTAAAAGCACACATCATATTATTAATTTGAACATATTGAACCAGATCCTCAGTTTGTGTAAGTGGGCACAGCTGCATTGAAGTGAGTGCATGCATCTACATCAGCTGAGGAGCTGGGCCATATAATGCATTTTTTTTTTAAAAAGGGTTTGAGTTGTGTATTCATTTTGAGGTTTCTGGTGAAAGAAGAGTATTAATCTGGGGGTCAGAGTTAAGATAAAACTTGATGTCATGAAGTATTCATTTCTTTGACTTGAAGAGGTTGGATTTTATAAATGATTGATTGGATAGGTAAGAACATTATTTTCATTTAGCATATCACTGGAGATTTATGGCGGGGTGGTGAAAATGAAGGAATTGTGAAGAGAACAGCCGTATAATACAGAAACTATGTGTTCCTTACATGATACTCTTACTATAAAACGTTTGTAATTTTGTGCCTTTAAAAAGTCAACATGTACTGCTTAATAGTATAAATGTCTCATCCACCTAGTTCAGTCCAAATAAAGGAAATACCACACTAAGGCCAGATCTATACTATAAACGTACGTAGGTATGACTTGTCGCTCAGGGGTCTAAAAAATCCACATGCCTAAGCGATGCAGTTATACTGACCTAACCACTGGTGTAGACAGCACTATGTCAACGGGAGAGCTTCTCCTGAACACATAGCTGCTGCCTCTCGTGGTGTTGGATTAACTATGCAGCCAGGAGAAGCTCTCCCACTGGCATAGTAGCATCTTCACTGAAGAGCTACAGTGGCTCAGCTGCACTGGTGCAGCTATGCTGATGCAGTGTTTTAAGTGTAGACCTACCCTAAGCTCTGCAGCATGAGAAACTGACTTTTCACTAGTCCTTCAAGTGACATTTACCTGGGCATTATCACTTCATTTTGTTTTTCACAGGGCTAATAACCTCCTTCCCCCTCTCCCCCCGCCTCATTGTCAAATTTGCAGGAAAAAGAACAAACAGGCAGTCAAAAACTACTCTAATCCAGGAGAAAAATTAAGCAGCCGATGTCAATTCCCAATTATTCTATGAGCTATGTTAGACAACAGTTTTACCAGAATGAGAATTAGGCTGTTTCAGAATACTGGGGACCCCTTAATATTGCCTACTTGGCCGGTGAGAAGGTGATGATATATGTCCTGATCCAGATCCCACTGAAGTTAACTTTTCACTGACTTCACTCAGGTTGGATCTGGCCCATATAGCACCATTAGTCAGCTCATACTAAATCAAAAATGACACTTAACAGCTGATGGCCCATTCCTTTCATTCTGTTCACTACCTAGACTTTTAAAATATTAATCAATTCACAATGCATAGCTCTGCTGTCCTTCTATTCTACACATCTGAGGCATTCTTGTGAGTGGCAGGGTACTGAAATACACAAGAATTCTGCCCTCTCAGGGATTCAGGCAGTCAGATTCTTCCATGCCTGCTCACAAGCATGGAGCAAAAAGGACTACGCAACATTTATGTATGTGCACAGTCCTGGCCTTTGTTTTTTTTTAAATTGTTTTACTGTAGGGATGTTCTGCATTGGAGACATACTTCTAACCTTTCTGCTACTTTCATTCTGGGGACCCAATGGATCTTATCTATTATTCTGCTATCATGATCAGTACAGAAAAGAAATATGGGATATTTAAAGTTACATTTTCAGCTTGTTGGCTTCAACAGTTTCCCCTAAATATTAACATACTCACACAAAACACAGTGTTTCCATGATTTTTCCTAAACATAATGCCAATGTTTAATATTAATTAATTCACATAAAGCAGTTTTTTTAAAAAAAGGTTTTCGCTGCTATATACGCTGTTATTTCTGCTGTGCTGTACGTGTGCACCACACTTTTGGCTTGGCTCCATTTTAATATAAGTGTAAATCAGCAGCAAATCATTGAGGTCAATGGAGTTACACCAGTGGAAAACTAATATATGCATCAGTGCAGAATCAAACTCAAAAACCCTGAAGCACTTACAGGCTAAAGATTTGATTCTGCCCCCACTGAAGTTAATAGGAGTTTTGCCTAATCTTGCTGGCACTCACAAAACTCCTACTGACTTAATTTGTGTAAAATCAAACTCTAGTTCAGTTATACAAGACCGCTGAGAAAAATAAGGCAATGTTATCTAGTGGAGAGAGCATTGGAAGGGGACTCAAGAGACCTGGATTCTAGTACTGGCTCTGCCCTATGTCTGTTATATGACCATGGGCAAATAACTTTGTTGTGCCTCAGTTTCCCCATCTGTAAAATGGGGATAATACAACTGACAGCCTTTGTAAAGAGCTTTGATACCTATGGGTGAAAAGAGCTAAGTGTTATACAAATGCAAAAAGACAGGAAAGGTGTGGACGGTAAGGGACGAGTGTTGGCCTGATACTAGTGCTGGAAGGCTTTGGCAAAAAGTGGGGCAAAAGAGCACTTGGTAGGCGAGATATGGGAGGTTGATAGTGGCAATAATGAAAGGAGGGGAAAAAGTTGTGGGGAAAGTACTTTGATTTTTAGCAGACCAATGTTAAAATAAAACTGTTTACGTCTAAAAATGTAGTGTTATGTAAATAGCAAAGAGAACATTAATATTAAATTATGCTGATTCTAATGTTAAAAAGACAGTAATGCTCAGAGGTGACAATATATTAACATTTTGGAGTGGGTTTCTTTCATTGTATAGACCATATTTATGACTGATAAATGGAGGTATATTTGGCAAACCTGTTACTGCAAGAGGTTAAAACCAGGCTGTAGTGTTTTGGAACTGCTAAAGCTCCAGGTATTGGAGGCTTGTGTAGTCTGGTGAATTTTATTATTTTTATACCGATCAATAAACACTAACTACTCAGTTGTCCCTGTGGAATGATCACCTCCATTTTACAGGTGAGAATCTGAGGTGATTGGAGTGCTGCCACTACTACCCACTGCGCTGCACATTAGAGCTGGGCAAAAGTTGGTGAAGTTGTTTGGTGAAAATATTTTCACCAAACACTTCATATTTAAGTTTCCACTCAAATTTAAAAAAACCCAATTCTATTAAATATTGTTATTTCATGTTACCTTGTCTTTCCTCCCCACCGCAATTTGTTTGATATAACTATAGCTAGTTAAAACTCAAAATTTCCAGTCCATGGGAAATTCTGGTGTTTTGAAAAAGGTGGTGGTCTGATTCAGAACAATAACTTGATATTTCCAAATTTCCTGGGGGAAAAAAAGGAAATTCTGAAATTTTGTGTTTTGGAAAAATGGAACCATTGAAGTTCAATTTTTTCAAAAACTAAATGCAGCAACTGGTTGTGAGGACTCCTGAAGAGTCAAAATCAGAAATGTATGGCTGGAAGGGAGCTCAGGAGATTATCTAGTCCAGCCCCCTGCTCTGAAGCAGGACTAAGTATACCTAGACCATCCCTGGCAGCAGTGTTGCCAACTCCACATAGCAGGAAGTCACCATATAAACCCTGAAAAGTCACTAGATGTAGTTGTTTAAGCACTCAAAAGGAGTCAAAAATGTCACCGAACAAAATTCCCAGAGAATTATATACATACACATACATACACACCCAGACGAGTATAGTAGGGTGACCAGACAGCAAATGTGAAAAATCGGGACGGGGGTGGGGGGTAATAGGAGCCTATATAAGAAAAAGACCCCAAAATCAGGACTGTCCCTATAAAATCAGGACATCTGGTCACTCTATATAGTCACAAAATCATTCACAAGCAGCTCAACAGTGTTAATAATATCCATTCCATGCTCTTCTTACTACATTCTGTTGCACACCAGAAGCAACTACAACAGTACACTGTCATCATCAGGAGGGTGCCCTCTGCTCATTGGGAAGGAAACTGCAGCCCTCTGCTCTGCAGCACAGATTGGCTGGTGTTGGTTAATTTCAGCTGAGCCTCCCTTTCTTGCCAGCCTGGATTTGAGCCACCAGGTTAATGAAAGGGAGAGCCCAGAACCAGGGGGACGAGGGCATTTACCTGACCTGAGTTCGGCACTGCAGGGAACCAAGAAAGTAGATTTAAAAACAAAAATCCACTAGCTGGACCACTTCCAGGGTTTCATTTCCGAAAACAGCTGGGCAGGTAACCCCAGGCCAAGCTAGGGGCAGTAAAGGGGAACTGAAATCAAGCAAGCTCCACCTTTGATCCTGTAGTAAAGGCTTCATTCCTGGAGGCACTGTGTCCCCCCTCCCCATTGAGTCACATGGTCCTATCTCATCCCACCCCACCTTCCATCCGTGCGGCTCTCCTAGCTGGCTAACCTGTCTTCCCTGCCCACTTCATTAGACATATTTCCCTGCATCGCAGGGTGTGCTACCTACTATGGAGCGGCAAGAAAGAACACATTTGGGTAAAAACAAGCCCTGGCTAATGTGCTGCTCTCTCCAAAGTGTGCCTGGCTGGCTTTAGCAAAGTATTTAATTAGCCTCCACAAACTTCTTTTCCTCACCTGCAGATTATAGTGATCTCAGTTCAAGAAGCACTGGAAGGTGATTCCTTCTGAGGACATGCTCAATTGAGATGTAATGACATTGACTTGGTGTGCAACAGAATGTAATAAGAAGAGCATGGAATGGATTTTATTAACACTATAGAGCTGCTTGTGAATGATTTTGTGACTGTAGATATTAGTGACTTCTTTCTCTGAATGTCACTGTAATTGGCAGTGAAAGTTGCTAGATTTGTCACTGGTCACTTTTGATACTTATTTTCTCACTAGGGAAACCAAAAAGTCACTAAATCTAGTGACAAAGTTGCTAAGTTGGCAACACTGCCTGGCAGGAGTTTGTCTAACCTATTCTTAAAAACCTCCAATGACTGGGATGCCACAACCTCACTTGGAAGCCTATTCCAGTGCTTATCTATCCTCAGAGTAAAAAGCTCTACGTTGTAAGTATTAGTAGTCTCTCATATGCCAAGATTGCAAGTTCTTTGGGGCAAAGACTGTTTTTCATATTTCATTTGTGTGCAGTACATAGCACAGTGGGGCCTTGATCTACAGCTTCTGGGAACTACCACAGAACAAATGATTAATAAAGAATACTACATTAAATACAATTAGATCAAACAAATTACCGACTATAGAACAGCAGCTCCATTTTTTTAAAAACCCACATGTGGTGAAGCACTTGCCCTATTAATACCAATGGCAAAATTCCCGTTGACTTCAATGGAGCCAGCCTGTCCTTCGAAAAGCAAAAGGCAGCTATAATAATAATTATAACAAATGAAAGAAAGGGGAAGTTGATAGTAATGAATATAAATCAGAAGATAGGAACTGTAGAAAATTGACAGGGGAAGCAAAAGGATACATGGAGAAATATATGGCCAACAGGGTGAAGGATAATCAGAAGGAGAGCTTTTAAGTCTATTGGGAACAAAAAGAATCCTAACAAAGGTACTTGTTCAGTAGTACATGAAAATGGTAGAATTGTCAATAATAATGCAGAAAAGGCAGAGTTCAATATATATTTCTGTTCTGTATTTGGGAAAAAACAGATACTGTTGGGATATCATATGATGATGAAATACTTTCCATTACAGTAGTAACATCAGCTACTAAAGTTAGACATTTTAAAATCAGGAAGTCTGAATAACATGGATCCAAGCATTTTAAAAGAGCTGACTGAGGAACTCGCTAAACAGTTAATGCTGATTTTCAATAACTCTTGGAACACTGGGGAAGTTCCAGAAGACTGGAAGAAAGGTAATGTTGTGCCAGTATTTAAATAGGGTATATGCTGGATTCTCCATTTCTGGCCATTTTTAAATCAAGGTTGGATGTTTTTGTAAAAGATATGCTCTTGTTCAAACAAGAATTATTTCAGGGAAGTTTTATGGCCTCTTGTTATACAGGAGGTCAGACTAGATGATCACAATTCTGGATTTAGAATCTATGAAAAAGTTTCGCATGTAATTACTCATTTACCAGTCTGTGACATTCAAATACTTTTTCCACAGCAGAAACTGGTAGGTTTTCAAGCGATTCTCTGTATTAAATTTTGCTCTTCTTTATACACTCCCCAAGTATTTGGCAGCTTTACTGTTCCATTACAGAACACATTAGAACCCAATATCTTTGGTATTTTTACTATTGCAGGGGATTCTACAAAGAAGTTTTTTAGCTCAGGGGTTCTCAAACTGGGGGTCGGGACCCCTCAGGGGGTCGTGAGGTTATTACATGGGGGGTTGTGAACTGTCAGCCTCCACCCCAAACCCCACTTTGCCTCCAGCATTTATAATGGTGTTAAATATATAAAAAAGTGTTTTTAATTTATAAGGGGGGAGGGTCGCACTCAGAGGCTTGCTATGTGAAAGGGGTCACCAGTACAAAAGTTAGAGAAACACTGCTTTAGGTGCTTCCTCCCACTTGTATTGAGCAAGGGCCAGAACATCCCCTCCAATGGCAAAAGCTGCAGAAGGGGATAATTGGGGAGAAAAATCTTTGCTAATCTCACCTGCTCTTCCCACACAGCCTGCCCACTTCTTGATCTCACTTCCTTTCAACAGTGTGACAAAGTTCCTCCTCTGCCTTGGTGGGTCCTGCTCTTTTTGTCAGATTTGCTCACCTCAGAGATTCACGGCAGCCCTCAGTTTGGCCGCTTCTGCTAGAGGCTGAAACCTGCCGTTCACTCAGCTAACCTCATCACTGGCCAACATGGAGGAAAAGGAAGGAGAACAATCCCCGCAGTCTCTGTTGTCCCACCTAGTGGGTCAGGGACAGGCCAGAGACCTTCCCCTCTGATATGACTCACAGTCCAGGTCAACTCCTCTTGTATCAAATAGGCAGTTGGGGGGATGGGGAGAATCCGGGCCCGCCCTCTACTCTGGAGTTCCAGCCCAGGGCCCTGTGGATCACAGCTGTTTACAATGTCTCCTGTAACAGCTGTGTGACAACTACAACTAACTCCTTGGGCCATTTCCCCATGACCTCCCGTCAGCACCTTCTTTGTCCTCACCGCAGGACCTTCTTCCTGATGGCATTTGTATTCCTCAGTCCTCCAGCAGCACATCCTCTCACTCCCAGCTCCTTACACACCTCTAACTGAAGGGAGGTCTTTCTTTTAACCAGGTGCCCTGATTAGCCTACCTACCTTAATTGGTTCTATTAGCTTCCTAATTTGCTCCAGGTGTCCTAATTAGCCTACCTGCATTACTTGGTTCTAGCAGGTTCTTGATATTTCTGGAATAGTCCCTGTTATCTTACCCAGTCAAAAGGGACCTGCTTAATCTGGGACTAATATATCTACCTTCCACCACTCTTCTGTAGCCATCTGGCCTGACCCTGTCACAGTCCATTAGGGGACTTGCCCTTGTGGCAAAATGGGGGATGAAACACTGGTAATACCCCACCACCTCTAGGAATGCTCAGACTGACTTCTTACGACTCAGCCGTGGCCAATTTTGGATGGCCTCTAACTTATTCTAACTAGTTGGGGTTTTACCAGACCTTTTCCTACCACGTAGCCAAGATATTTGGACTCCGTGAACCCCACAGCACACTTAACAGGATTCGCCGTAAGGCCAGCCCACCTGAAGGTGTCAAGGACGGTCCACACCTTCTTCAAGTGGGTTTCCCAGTCTGGGGTATGAATCACCATGTCATCCAAGTAGTCTGCAGCATAGCTGGCATGGGGGCATAATAGCTTGTCCATGAGGCGCTGAAAGGTAGCTGGGGCCCCATGTAGTCCAAAAGGGAGGACAGGAAGGGAGATCCCCAGAGCAGTGGAGGTGCCTCAGGGCTTGAAGTATCTGTATTGTGAAGGCAGCTGAGGCCCTCTTTAATGTGAAGGGACATGATTCCCTCCCCCACAGAACACATCTCATATGTATTTGGTATAGAGCCAGGATTAAGGGGTCTTTCCTGCAAAATGCTGAGCACTCAGGCCCTGATCCAGCAAAGCACATGTTGCTCTACTTCAACCACGTTAATAGTTAAGCATGTGCTTGAGCGCTTAGATAGATCAAGGCCAGAGTGCTCAACGCCTTGCTGGACTGAGTCCCAATTTAACCACTGACCTGAAAGATGAACCTTCTCTCTCCTTCACTTTACTAGGAAATAGGGTTGTTGTTTTTTAAATGTTAATTGACTAACCAATTATCATTTGAGATTTTTGGTGGTTTCTTGAAGAAAAATAAATTTAATTGGAAAAATAATTATTGAAAGTTGCCATTAACATTCAGCCACTTTTGGAATGGAAGCTAGAGTTTTTTGTGATGTGGCAATTCAGTCATAAGAACTAGTTTTCCCAGTCTGTCAGCCACAATTCTTCTAGCCAGAAGCCATTGTTTTCTTATCTAAAATGGTCAGAGTAGCGCATTTGCCTTGGCAATGTTACATATCCAGGTTACTCTCTTTGGCATAGTATTGTTGAAACTATTCTTTGGCTTCCAGAAACTGGAAACTATTCTAGTTTCTATTCATACTCTTCAGTCTTGCATTTCTTTTCTTCCTTGCAGTAATCCCATCCAAATTGAATTGGCTCTACAAGACCTCTCCCTCCAAAGTGCTCTATTCAATGTAGGGCTGTCTATCGCAGTTAACTCATGCGATTAACTCAAAAAAATTATTTGCAATTTAAAAAATTAATCACGATTAATCACAGTTTTAAAAGCACTGTTAAACAATAGAATACCAATAGAAATTTATTAAGTATTTGGGATTTATTTTTACATTTTCAAATATATTCATTTTAATTACAACACAGAATACAAAAGTGTACAGTGCTCACTTTATATTATTTTTATTACAAATATTTGCACTGTAAAAATGATAAACAAAAGAAATAGTATTTTTCATTTCACCTCATACAAGTACTGTAGTGCAATCTCTTTATCATGAAAGTGCAACTTACAAATGTAGATTTTTTGTTACATAACTCAAAACCAAAACAATGTAAAACTTTAAAGCCTACAAGTCCACTCAGTCCTACTTCTTGTTCAGCCAATCGCTAAGATAAACAAGTTTGTTTACATTTACAGGAAACAACGTTTTTTATTTTTGAATGCAGTTTTTTTTTACATAATTCTACATTTGTAAGTTCAACTTTCATGATAAAGAGATTGCACTACAGTACTTGTATTAGGTGAATTGAAAAATACTATTTCTTTTGATTTTTTATAGTGCAAATATTTGTAATAAAAAATATAAAGTGTATTCTGTGTTGTAATTGAAATCAATATATTTGAAAATTTAGAAAACATCCAAAAATATTTAATTGGTATTCTGTTCTTGTTTAACAGCATGATTAATTGCACGATTAATCACAATTAATTTTTTAATTGCATGATTACTCACGATTAATTTTTTAATTGCTTGACTGCCCTAATTCAATGCCATATCCTCTATCACACCACATGCTAAATCCCTATTACCTCCCATTGCTATTTCTTGGGTCGGCCTCACAGTCTTTTTCCTCTGATCTTGATCTGTTGGACTCACCCACATATTTGTCAGGACTGTGTTTAAAATGATCAAACCATCTGAGCTTGCATGCCCTCATTTTTTCATTACTTTGAGCATCTGTAACACACATTCCTCACTTGGTCTTTCTTGCTGATACCACTCATCCATCTCAACATTCATATTTCTTTGGAACAGACCATTTGCTCAAGTTCCTTCTTTGTTGCCCAACACTCAGGATCACACATTTAAACTGGCCGGCCTCCATTGTCTAGATTTTGCCTTTTAATCTTACTGGTGTCTTCCTGTCTCATTCTTCAATCTTACATTTACCAGTTTCAAATTAGCTACTTTCAGAATCTTGGTTTTCTGTTCATTAAAATAAGCCAAAGTGAAACCAGTATTATACAGAACGGGAAGGTGTTCCTTTAGATTTAAATTATTCATTTTGGATGGTGGAAAGTGTGACTAGAGAGACTTGTGGGTTCATAATTAATGTGACCATGAACAAGACTTTCATTAGTCCTTACATTGTATTCATTTCAGAAATGGATGTTCCTATTTGGTTTCTCAGAGCCTTGACAATGGCCCTATTGAGTACTTTTTAAGAAGGCATGGGCTTCTCTGTAACCATTGCCCTGTGAGTCCAGCCACACTTCCCTAGGTCTTTCACACCATCCTGTACCAGCAGATGGAGCTAGCAAGCCATTTGCTAAAAGTCTTTCCTCCTGCTGTGTGCAGATCAAAGACAAACACAGACTGTGGTGTAATTAGGCTGCAATTTAGCAATACTGGGAAGCCATACTCCTTCAGCACGGGTTAACCAGCCCTTAATAATCTGTACCCCACAACCCCATTCCCCACCAGATCCCAGCACTGCTGTTGCTAATACCCCCTCCACCCTTCCCTCCTACAAGCGCTGAGGGCATGGGGAAAGAGGGGACTGCTGTAAGCATAAGCAGACAGTGTCCCACACCTTCTTTTCTGGGGCTGCCTGGGCCCAGTTCCTACTGAATAGGGAAGTGCCCCCCCTAATAAATGAGTACCCATGGTGGACCTTTGCCAAGCTGCAACAACTTGAATATGCCTAACGTACCACACGGGGTCACTAAGGGGAAGGTGGAACAAATCATTCTGCTCAGACCAATCTGGCAGTAAGTGGAACAATTCCTTCACAGCCCCAAAGAGGTGACAGGCATGACACCCACAGCTAGGCCCAGAAACCTGGTTAATCCATGGGAGGATGCAGGGGTCAGATGTAGCTGTTCCTGAGAACATAATGGCACCATGGGTCAGGGAGAACAGGCTTATAATAAATCCATCCCTCAGCACGCAGAGGCTGAGACCGGGATGTGTTTCTCCTGCAGGCCCAGACAAAGCATCCACCATTGCTGGGAATGGGGGAGGGGGACACAGGGGAAGAAGCCACATTTCCTATAAATTCGTAATCCATGGCTATGGTCTACCATGCCATCCAGCAAAATGATTTCAGACCCGGGGAAGCGTGGATGGGACTCAAGAATGAGAGATCCAAATTGATGGAGTGGGAGTGGTTTTTTTGCAAGTTATAAATGTTCATTTACTTTTTCCATAGTTTTCCACAGCTGTATAGCCTTTGATATTAAATAGTCCCTCTGAATAAAAGTGGGGAAGAGAATCCAACTTGAAGCCCTTTTTCTAACTCAGCATCAAACAGAACCAGGCCTTATGCCAATAGTGCCTTGTCAATAAATGGCTAGATTTCCAGTCTTCTTCCTTTGTCACATTTAGCAAAAAATAGTTCTCCCTACAAGAGCAATGTTGTTTTAATGGAGTGAAAGCAGATCTTCTGCATTTATGTTTCAGTTCTACAATACTGTAATCAATCCGCATTACTGTACTGACCTTGGAGTCTCTTTTTTCTGGTTGAAGCCCAAATCAGATTTTTGGAAGTCACATTGGCAGTACTGATAGATGTCCTAAAGCTTTGCATACATGCCAAGAAAGCAAGTTTATTTTCTCTTCTTCCTGAGATTTTGATGCAGGGAAGCCAGAACTACAAAACTCAGTGATATAAATAGAATTCAGGTCTGACTTTGGAAAGGAAGCCTAGAATGGTTGATAAGGCAGGTGCTACTTGCATGCACGTACTTACATGCAGTGTTACATGCACCACCTGTTTGTGTATCATGTGTAGAGAAAAGAGTGAAGAGCATGGACCGAAGCAGTCCATCCTAAGTATGGGGCCGCCAGGAGCTCTCTCCCACATTCACTTGTGTGAACCTTTACAGGTTGCTGCTCTTCATCATCTTTACATTTAAGTAGGTGCTATAGATTCTCAACCCAGACCAGGAGAGTGACATATGTGTTAGACAGCGCCCCACTGTAAAATATTAATTTTGCTTAAAAAACTGTCCTAACATGCCTTGTGAAGCAATTGATAAAGTGGATCTGGATAAATAAAATACGACATGATATATTACAGCCAAAATTCCATTTGAAGATTAAATGACTGGGGGGGGGGGGGGAAATCAAACAAATCTGTCTTCATTCACTTTCTTAGTGTGAAAGTTATTTGAGACCTGTTGTTCAGAGGTCCTGAGTACCTGCCTGCATCTACCTCAGTTTGAGTTGTGGCTGCTCAGCACTTCTGAAAAAAAATAATCAGGAGCTTTGACTTTACAAGAGAAAAGAGCAGTTGAATGAAAGGATTGCATTCCATAGGTTTAAAATTGCCATTTGTTGACTGACATTTAAGTAGTGTGATAGAACTTTTGCTTGTAGCTATGAGATTCAAGTTCTAGGAGTGTTCGCAATGGTACAGCAGTTTGTTCCAAGACAAGGAGTCATATATCAGCTAATTTTCTCGTTCATGGAGATCCCCCTTTTGGGGGGAGGGGGGGGAAGAGAAGGTTAAAAAAAAAAAGGAAAAAAAAAAGGATTCTATTTGAGCTTAGAGCTAAATGCCTAAATCATACACTGGGTTTATTTGAACAATTCAGTCCAGAGTCTAGTCTCTTCTTGGATCTGAATAAAAACTAATGTCTACGTGGTACCAACTATATTCATGGTCTTCATGAAATCTAACCATTATCTCCTCGTATGTAACCTGGTCAATTAATCATTCCTGGCATGCCCCAACAAAGCCTGTGCTTAAATACAAATTAATTTGAATTCTAACCTACAATTCACTTTCAGAAACAGACAGTAAGAGAAGCTTCTGAAGACATTTTCAAAATATTTTTCTGTTAATGTTTTTGTACTTTTTTGTCTAGCAATAAATTTACATTGGCTATTGGAGACAGACATTTGTTAATTTCTAATAACGAGAAATGGACAGTTCTAATTGTGTTTGATCAGGATATTTATTTTTGGATACTGATCTGTTTGAATTGTTGTATGTGTTTTTAAAATCAGGATGGCAAGCACCTGCAATGACTAATGCAGCTAACTTGATAAGTCTGACGACAATTAATGAACTAACAGGTAAATTCTATTGAGAACAGGCTGCCCTTCTTACAGGGCTAACTTCCACAGGATAAAATCCAGGATTCTAGCTAAGAACCCAGTACCCCTGTGAGGCCTCCATACAAAGGGAGAATTGCTTAAACTGTGTTAGTACTATTAAGCAGTATCCATTCAAAATGTCAGACTTGTAGCTGGTAATAAAAGACTATTAAAAACTATTAACATTACATTAACTTCGGAAAATACATAAGGAAATTTATAGCGATCATAAAAGAAGATTGCTTCATTGCTATTATACACAGCAAGTCGCAAAAGCAGGGATTAAATAATGTTGAAGGACATGAACCAGGCCAAGAAATTCAAGGTTCTATCTGAGCCTCTGTTCTTAACTCACAACATTCTAGAAAAGAAACAAGAGAATCTGTTTATCTATTTATATTAATAAAGTGCCCATCCACTGCTGCGGAATGCTGTACAAAACAGTACTTCAATGGGTCATGGTCTCCGTGTCCCCAAACCTCTTTCACCGTTTTTTATAATTACAGAGAAGATACTTTCTTCAAGATTTCTCAGTTCCCATCCCACAAAACCCCTGCTCAGTCAATCTATCCCCAATCATCCCTCCTCCTCACCGGGGACAGCAAGTGGGTGTTGCAGCACCTCCTGCATGTCATCACATTTGGACTCTGGTAGCTCAAGGAGAGGGAAGAGAATTCCAAAGCCAAGGACCCTCTGAGAGAAAACCTTGCTGAATAAAACCTTTAAAACCCTCACCCAGCCATCCACCAGCTACCCCACTTATTGGCCTGATTCTTAGCTCCTTTGTTCTGGAGCTTGATGCAGATGTGAGTGGGGGAGGAGGGCTTTAACTCACACTTGTGCTGCCCACGTTCTGGGACAGCCAGCGGCCTGCCTGGTACCTGGCATAGGTTAGAACAGCTTTAGGGCTTTACGCTCGGTTTCTCCCAGCCCCCTACAATTGAGCAGTGACTAGTCAAAGCACACTGTGCTCCAGATGTGCCCCTGGGTTCAGCGTAGCTGGGGAGCCAGACTGGCATAGAGCCCTTCTCTCTCTCTACCCTTGCTTTGGGGGGAGTGGTGGGCTTTAGCCCCTTTATACTGCCAGAGTGGTGCAAAGGGGCTTTAGTGGACACACTGATTGTAGCTCTCATTTATGTCATATTTTCTCTAGAATTCGGGGGGTTAAGACTGTCTCTAGGGATGGTGTTTTGGTTTGTTTTTTAAGTAGAGCTGAGAGACTCATTTTGTACCCATTTAAATTCAAACAGTCACAGTCTGATCCCTGCTCCAGGGAGGAAGTAAGCTGTGCCAGCGCTTTCTCTAGCTAATCTGGGTTGGCTGACGTGAAGAGATGGGGGAGTGCAGTCGAGGCTCTGCTCACTCTCGGTCCCTACCCACCTCCTCTCTGACTACTTACGCAGGATGGGGAGTAGCAGCTTGGCAATGGCTGCTCTCCCCTGCCCCCCACCTTCAGACCAGCGAAGCAGGGGACTATGGTATGCATAGGCTGACCAGATAGCAACTGTGAAAAAACGGGACGGGGGTGGGGGGGTAATAGGCACCTATATAAGAAAAAAGTCCCCAAAAATGGGACTGTCCCTTTAAAAACGGGACATCTGGTCACTCTAGGTATGCATAACCCCTTTGCTCCCCTGTGCTGGCAGGATAGGCAGCTCCCCACTGGGCTCAGTGTGAGCTCTATAACACACCAAGTACAAAATAACTCCACCTACACATTAATCAGCTTTCAAATCTCCATAAACCATCTGTTTTAATATCTCCAAAGGGCCTAATCCACATTAGGAACCAATTTATGTATAAAGTCAGATTCTCAGTCTCACTCCAGCCCCTTTATGCCAGCTAAAAGGGTAGGAGCAGCTTAAAGGGGCTCCAGATGCCCTGGATCCAGCCTGGGGAAGTCAGGAATGGAAAAAGACAGCTGGCTGCCTTCTGAGGACCCTCTTCCAAGCTTTGGCACTGGGTATGTGCAGGCCAGGGGCAGGGCCACCCTGAATAGTGCTGCTTCCTGAAGGGCAGTCTAGGAAGTTGCTGTAACAGACAGCCATGAGCAGCTGTCTATGTTATTCCAGGGGCCACTCCAGCCCTGAAGCAGTTCAGAATCAGGAGAGTACAAGGGTAGCCACTGCAGTGCCCTCCCTCCCTCTGGGCTGCGAGTTCTGTGTTGTGCTTCTGACAGGCACAGCCCCAAATCCCACCCATACTCTCCACACTGCAGTATCAGGCCAGGATTTTAAGACGTGACTAAGGAATCAAGTTGGACACTGAAGGGGCCTGATTTCCAGACCGTGAACTGCTCAGTTCTTTCTGAAAAAGTGAGGCTAATTTAGGGACTGGGGAGGGAGGGGCAGAGGAGGAAACCACAACCAACCAACAAACCAAAAAAAAGACGACAAATAAAAAACCTGGTTACCGAAGATCACTAGTCACTTTTGAAAAAACCTGGATTAGATCTGTTATCCATGGAGTGGGCATCTTTGGCACATTCTGCTCTCCTTCTACATACAGGACTTCCACTGAAGCCAATAGAAATTTCTTATGCAGAATATGCAAGCGAGCCACAAGGTGGATCCAGGAGGATTTCACCATAAATGCTTTAAATTTTTTATTTTAAAATATATATATTTGTTTATAGCAGCAAAGTGAAAATGTCCACGGCTGGAAAGGTCTTAATTTTTAAACATGCCTGTCATTTAAAATGCAGGGCTTTAAAAACATTTTGTATAAAAAATAAATTGACACGTTATATATACTGTGCTTCAGGTACATTTGTTCAGCTGCTTTACAGAGTCCTAAACAGAAGGTATTATAATAAAAGAGCCCTTGCTATGACAATAAACAGAATCACTTGAATGACAAACATTAAAGCTTAGAGCAATAGAAAGAATTAAGCATTGTCTTTTTGAAGTTGTTAGTTTCGTTGTGATTTAAGTTTTAGCTACCCAACCATCAGCTAAAGTTTAAAGGGGGATTATCAAGGTTGGCAGGCACACATCCATAGAGGAAACAGACTTCTGCAATTCTTTGTATCTGGCTTGTAATCCAGAAATGAACGGATGCCTGTGTTCAAAGTCTGGTTCGCCTGATTCCACTTTGCAGGCCTGTCTCCAAAAACAACATTTCTTCCATTCAAATTATGAGGGCTGAACTACTTTGCCTAACTGTATTCAAAACTGAAAACCTAGAACAAACACAGAACAACTGTACAGCAGGTGCTCTGTGGATAAAAATCTTTATTCCTATTGGGGTAGGTGGGGTTTTATTTTCTTTAAGCTGTGCTGCTCAGAAGTTAACATGACGCCCAACCTCTCCTCTTTTCTGCCAGCTCTGTACTATATTTATGGGTGTGAGAGAGGCAAATACATATTAGGATGAAGCTCGGGAAGGAGGTCCCACAGAGGTAGTGATGTAGCTGGTGATTTTTTCCCCCATGTCTTAATTTAGAAAGACAATGTTTAAGAAGTTGGAACACTAATAAGAATAAATAGTATACATGAATTTCAGAGAGTCCAAATTCCTGACTATACAGGAAAAGAATGAGCTAAGCTTTTCTAAGCATTTGGCAGCCTAACACTTATTGGCTTGCCAGGGCAGAACAAATAATAAACTAAAGTAAAATCATTTTATTTTTTGTTGGGGGGAGAGGGCGCGCAGGAGTGTTGGTTGTTGTCTTTGTGGAACACTGTCAGATCAGAATTAAAATCCCAACTCTTACTGAGCTCTCTGTGAGAATATGTGAAACATCTGCTACACCTCACCCCCACCCCATTTTTTATTTTATACTTCCATGCTCAAATGTTAAAGAGTGCACTTGTAAGTCTTTAAATAGGTTTCTCAACAAATTGTAACTTAGTAAATAAGTTCAGTGACACCCAAAGCCCCCCAGAGTGCCTTAACATTTCATAACGAGATGGAAAACATTCTAGGTGCTACATAAGAACCCGGGAATTGCTGACTGAATCAGATATGTGGTCTATCTAGTCCAGTATCCTGTCTCTGATGGTGGCCAGCACCAGATGCTTCAGTGGAAAGCCCAAGAAACCCCATAGTAGGCAGATGGGGATGATGATCTGCCCCCATAAAGATCTTATCTTAACAATCCTCAATAATTACAGATTGGCTTAAACCCTCATATCCCAGCCAAAAAGTTTTTTTTTAACCACCTTAAACTATTATAACTCTGCATATCCTTGTTATCCATATAAATGTGCCTTTCACACACTATGTTATACTGGGAGGGGAAAAAGGCTGGCTGAGTGCACTTTCTGGGAAACCAGCAGTCTTAACACAGGGAATACAGGACGGGCCCATGAGGGGAGAAATATGTATCTTCCTATACAAGAGTGCACCACTTTGGTATCAAACATGGAGCAAAGTTATATCTGCCATCAATCCCTTAAGCACCTTGAGGGACGCTCTTTGTGATTTAACAAGTTCACGTATTTCATAAAATGTCACATTTTGTAGACAAAGCCAATGACATAAACCCCTTTTAGAGCTTGCTCCCATTAAAACCAATGACAAGATTCCCAGAGGAGTATGATCAGGCAACAAGGGTCAGATTTTTAAAGGTTCTTAGGTGAGAGTTCAGCATCTAGGCATGTTTGAAAATCCCATTAGCCCCTGAGTACCTTTAAAAATGCATTCAGGGTGGGAGTCTCCCCTGTGCAGAGTGCCAGTATAATGCATAGGCCTTGTGCTGGCCTTCTGCACAGCAGTGAATCTTGCCCTGAATGATTTCTTAAGGTCATAAAACTGCATTTGATTACTAATTTGTAGTGCAGAGTCAAGAAATGTAGCTACTAAATGGGGTAGGAAATAATAAATGTCTACACTTCAGTGCTATGCTCTATACAGCAAACTATAACTCCTTAGAGGCTTTATCAAGGGATGTATTTTCCCACCGTGATCCTCCCTGCAAAGCCATGGGAAATTCTCCCCCTGTGAGATCTCAAAGCACAACAAAACCATATTTTCATGAGCTCTATGGACCCTGGGATATGCTGAGTACCCTCCGCTTGCAGCAAAGTCAGCAAGAGCTGAGCTCAGGAAGCCCTAAGCACTAACAGGACCGAGCCCGTAGTCAGTAATTGCAATTGGGATTGACTAGGGGCCATTTGTCTGACAGTCCTGTTAAAATTTAAACTCAAATATAAAATGCTGATTTTCTAGGAGATGGACAAAGGCATTTCACATTTTATAAGAAAAAATGATATGTTCCACAGCTATGCTTTGTATTTTCTTTATTGCTGAGCATGCCTGAAAGATTTCTCTGCTTCCGACAGCGTTCCCTTAAGTAACGATGACCAACAGCTAAAATGAAAACCACGTATTAACTATCTGCATGTGTTACTGTAACAACATCCAAAATAAAGAATTCCCAAACTTTTCTGTAGCATGCACACTTCGTAATAAAAAATTGAGGTAAATTCTCCCCTGTAGCCAAACTCCACTCAGCACAGATGAAGAAGGGGAGGAGTCAGTGCATACACTTTCACCTCTGGTAGAAGGTGAACTCTACCAAGCCCCTAACACTACCACACAGGGCAGATATATGGAGCGTCAGGTATAGGAAGCAACTATGCCACCTCTATACCAGTGGAGAATTCCCCAAGGCCATTTGAGAATCCTCTTTGGTCATATTCTGGCTAAAGATTGCACTTTGACCTGTGTGGCACAGCAGAGAAGAGAATCCAGTCCAGATTCTCCTGGGCCATCTCCCCTTCCATTCACAGAACATCCTTGTGGCGATTTAGAGCGACTGACTACATGGAATAGTAAAATTATAATAGCAATAATAGGAAAATAATGCATTTTTAGTCTCTATGAATGCATTTTAGGAGCTCGATACAAAAAAGGAGTTGCCAGCCCATGAGACCAGTCCAGTCTCTGGAAAACAACATCAAGTGCTCCTATTACCACAGCCTGGAAACCCGCCCCCCCCTCAGGTTATTAAAATATCTTTCCTTCCTTCATGCAGTTTGCCTACTTTTTTCACGACCCATCAGTCAGATGGTGATGCTGCCCCAATACCGAATGTGAATATTTAAATAATCTCAAACCCACTTACTAGGCCACATGCAGCTCCACCTATACAGTGTGGAGAGCAGCAACTTGTGGCTTTAGAGGCAGCAGGTAAGTGGCAACTCTTGCACTTTTCCCCCCTTCATGCAAGATGCCATTGAAAGCTTCCCTAAAATCTTAAGAAGGTCCATGGAGAAGAGACAAGGTGCACCTGCTGTTTGTGGCTTGTTCTCATTGGGTCTGGGTGGATTTCCAGCAGTTTTCCCTATGCATTTGCAAGCACTCCTTGAGTTTAGGGGTATATGATTTTTGCAACTGCTGGCAGGGACAGTATGACAGAAGGAACCAGGCTGTCATGATGGAAAGAAGAATCTGGCAGCAATGCAGAGACCTGGTCTTTGTGGATCTCAGGACATCTACAAGTTCAGGGAGAAATTCCCATGCTTTTCCGCAGAGTAGACTGGACACACCCAGCCACTCCCTTGCAAGGAGAAAGCTTTGCAAAAGGAAACTTGCAGTGTTCGCCAGACCTTCTGCTGTTTTTTTTCTGTGTAAGGGCATTATGTGATCCAGTGTTTATACTGATGTCTTTTCATTTTATTAAAACAGTTCACAGTGGATTTTTTTTAAAATTTGGGCCTTCACTATGTGTTGAGAGACATGTAAAGGGAAAGTGTACATATGCATTTTGTTCTTCAGGAACATAAGAAAAAGTGTTCCAAGGCGTCTCTTGATGCTAGGCATGTTTCTATACATTACAAATACTTCCACCTTAGTTCAGCAGCATTTTCAGCTCATCTTTTACTACAAGTCAGGGCAAGAGGAACTATAGACTAGTGGAATGAACAGAGAGTTGAGTGTCAAGGAAGTCTTGAGCTCTAATCTTGGTTCTGCTACTGATTTGTTTTTAGACATTGGTCAAGTCACTTTATTTCTCTGCCACAGCTTCCCTCCTTGTGAAGTGGGGTAATAATACTTATCATACCTACCTGTCAGGCTGGTACAAGGATTAGTTAAGTGTTCTGAACATGTTTGCACTCATATAGTGACATATTATGTTTTCAAGAAGCAGATGAGCATTCAAGAATATTTGACAGGTAATTTGAAATGTATGCGGGCAGATACTTTGTAGCCCATATGTTTACTTTTAACTGATATTTTTAGAGCCCTCAGTTAAACTAACCCCAATCTTTTCCAAAAGAAGTCTGTTATTTAAAAAGTCATTTCTTTAAGTTACTTTAATATAGTGTAAAGAAGTATGTTCCCATAAACTATAAAACCTTTTTCAGGGCAGCCATATTTTCACTGTCAGCTGTGGGCCTGATTCTCTGCTTATCAAAGACTTGATCCATAGCCCATTGAAAGGCATGGAAATTCTCTTGTTGACTTTGGATCAGGCCCTTATACGAGAGTAATGTCATTGACTAAAGGTGAGCTGATTTATGTTTCACACCAGAGTGAGTGAGAGCAGATTCAGGGACTGCAACAGGATCTAATTTAAGCATAAACATTTGTGCCCAGCAGAAAAGAGGGGACTCTCGCTCTGTTATTGTTGTATCTTAATAAAATAATTCTGCAGTGTCCAATACATTAATGAATATTACCTTGTAGTATATAGACTATTACCTTGTAGCAAGCAATCGTCTGTTAAGTATCAAGAGCAGAATAACTGATCAACTCGCACCCTTTATTATTCTGCTTCAGGATAATATCATGAACTTCCACTTTAACTAATTACAACAGCACAGAAAAAAAGGAAGAAAAGCCCATGACTTAAACAACATAGTGTTATTCAAGTAGCAGTATGTTATATAAGTATGAAGTAAGATATCTCATCATATGATCTGCAAAACCACCCAGTAACCATAGTGTAATTATAGCTACACCATCTGCACGGCTATGGGGCTTTTAGTATAAACCAGTTTTTCAGGTTTTTGTAGTTGATTTCACTAAAGATAACCTGCCAGAAATAATCCTCTGACACTGGCGCAGAATGGATCTTACAATATTAATAACCCTTTGTCTTAAATTGGCCTACAAATGAGCAGAGTTTGGATCTCCACCTACTTCCTTGATGCCCCCGTGTGCTTACAAGTCTAAAGACATATGGTAAATTGCTTCCTTAACTGTAAAAAGAACAGGATTACTTGTAGCACTTTAGAGACTAACAAATTTATTTCAGCATAAGCTTTCGTGGGCTACAGCTCACTTCATCAGACGCATGGATGAAGTGAGCTGTAGCCCACGAAAGCTTATGCTGAAATAAATTTGTTAGTCTCTAAGGTGCCACAAGTAATCCTGTTCTTTTTGCTGACACAGACTAACACGGCTGCTATTCTGAAACCTCCCTTAACTGTGAATTTCTTCCTTTTTATGTCTTTCTCTCAACCATAATCCTCTTTTTATGTCACTTTTATTTGCATGGCTCTGAAGAACTTTAGTGGTCTCTGAAGCATTTAAATTGAAAATTCCAAGTGAAACATGTTTCAAGGAGTAAATATTTAGACTGCAATAACTGTTTAGGGCCTGATCCTGAAAACTCTTTTTCATCTCTGTAGTCCTGTAGAATTCATTGGGACTACTTGGTTGAGTAAGGAATATGGGTGTGCATAAAGGTCTGGAGGTTTAGATCATTAGATTGTCAGTTATTTGAGGCAAGAAATTTATCTAAAAGACACCTACCTTGCTTTTGTGGCTACATGAAATACTTCAGTCCAGTGGCAAATAATTTGAGAAATCAGGAAAAATTGGGTACTCGGATTATTGTAATGTTCGTCACATATGTATGTGTCAGGGTTCCCTCCCCACTCTGAACTCTAGGATACAGTCGTGAGGACCCGCATGAAAGACCCCCTAAGCTTATTTCTACCAGCTTAGGTTAAAAACTCCCCAAGGTACAAAATCTCCCCTGTACCCTGAGAAAAGGTAATCGCTGCCACCACTAAGTGATTTAAACAAGAACCAGGGAAAAGGACCACTTGGAGTTCCCCTTCCCCCCAAGATATCCCCTCAAGCCCGTACACCCCCTTTCCTGGAGAGGCTTGAGAATAATCTCCTAACCAATTGGTTACAAAGTGATCAAAGACCCAACCCCTGGGTCTTAGAACAATGGAAAAACAGCCAGGTTCTTAAAAGAAGGATTTGATCAAAAAAAAAGAAAGGTAAAAATTATCTCTGTAAAATCAGGATGGTAAATAACTTTACAGGATACTTAATTTTTAAACTCAGAGGGATTTCCGCTCTGGGCAAACCTTAAAGTTACAGAAAACAGGAATAAACCTCCCTTTTAACACAGGGAAACCTTCACAAGCAAAACAAAAGGAAATCTAATACACGTCTACCTTACTTGTTGTAATATTGGAGATTTGGTTGAGGATGGGTTGGAGAAGATGATTTCTTGCCTGGCCCCTCTATTAGCCCCAGAGAGAGAACACAGACCCAGACAAAGAGCACAAACAAAAACTTCCCCCCTCCCAAGATTTGAAAGTATCTTGTCCCCTTATTGGTCAGATGCCAGCCAGGGTATCTGAGCTTCTTAACCCCTTACAAGTAAGGAGGAATCTTAACCCCTTAGCTGTATGTTTATGACAGTATGGCTCAAAAAAGAGATTTGCTTTGAATAATTTTGTTCTGTTTTATCTACATTCTCCTGTCTGTTCACTGGGATATGTAATCCTTCACTTCCTGTCTCAAAATGATGGTTGCTGCCAAATCACGTCATGTTGCACCCCTTCAACAGGTGGGGTCAGCAATCAAGCCAAGGAAAAAGAAGATAAAGAGAGGCAGGGCTAGTCTGAGTCTCTGATTCCATTGGCTTCAATCAGCAGGATTCAAGGCCCCAGCAGAAGAAAGTACAGCCTGACACAGACTGTGGCAGCAGCAGCATACAATACCTGAAATCTTCACTCCACTGTGGGAGCTGTTGACAGGCAGCATAGCCCCAAAAGTGGGTGACACTGAGAAATGGGGGCATTGGCCAGGGGTGCAGAGGATGTGCTTCTTCCTATCAGCCTCCCACAATGTGGAGTCCCAAGTGAAATTTAAAGCTGCTATTGGTTGGTTGAATCCCAGAAGGTGTGTGGTTGTACAAACACCTCCAGTTTCCCCCTGGTGGGTGAATAAGTCCTGGGATGCAGTGCTTGCATCAGTGAGGGATGTCTCAAACCATTAGCGCAGGGGCGGCCAACCTGAGCCTGAGAATGAGCCAGAATTTACCAATGTACATTGCCAAAGAGCCACAGTAATACGTCAGTAGCCCCCCCCCCACATCCCGGCAGCCCCGCCAATCAGCACCTCTCCCTTCCTCCCCACACCTCCCAATCAGCTGTTTCGTGGCGTGCAGGAGGCTCGGAGGGGGAGGAGCGAGGGCACGCAGGCTTAGGAGAGGGGGTGGGAAGGGGTTGAGTGGGGGCAGGGCCTGTGGCAGAGCCAGGGGTTGAGCAGTGAGCACCCCCCGGCATGTTGAAAAGTTGGCACCTGTAGCTCCAGCCCCGGAGTTGGTGCCTATACAAGGAGCCGCATATTAACTTCTGAAATGCCGCATGTGGCTCCGGAGCCACAGGTTGGCCACCCCTGCGTTAGTGTCTTTTTCACTGAGGACTTGAGTCAGAACTCTGTACTTCAACTTCCGTTCTGTAACACACAGAGATGAAATTTTGGACCAGAATCTTCCTGAACTTGGGGTTCAAAACCCTTGTCCCAAACTGAGCTTCCGGCATAAGAGCTCATTGGTAATCTGGGATTTGACTCTGCAAAACCTTCCTCGTGTGACCAGACCCACTGAAGTCAATGGTGCTACTCATATGAGTTAGTGTTTGCACAATCACAGCTTTGGATTTTAGTCTCCTCAGCTGAATTTCTAGGTCACGCACTAAATATTAATATGCAAACAAAAAACAGTCTGCCGTTTGTTCTCCAAAAACCCAGACACAGCAGAGCTGTCCCTTAATGACTTCCTCATTGTGCCTGTGCATTTAAGGACATATGGTACTTTCTACCCCTAACTATGAATTCCTCTGCTCTAGTTGTATTCAACAAGCTGGATCTTCTTATCATCTAGTTATGGAACTGCTTGATTATTTCTGTGTGTATAGCTCAAGAGACCTTTATTTATCAGAACAACACCCATTACCAGCCCCTGTGTTTGTAGAATTGTTTAACACATTCTTACAGAAGCCCATGCTGTAATGCAATGGGAATTTACTGGTGGACACTTCTGAAGAATAACATAGTGCTAGGGCCTCAAGAGGTTCATAAAGTATTTGTAGAGTGAATTGCCCCTCCAAAGAGCAAAGGGCACAGCATTACTAATGCACAAAGTGCCGAGGGCATTCCCACACTTGAGAGATTACTTCTGTTCCCCCCTAGCATAAACTACCACATGCTGATTTGCTACAGACCAAGAGAGCTGGAGGTGAAAGACATAGGTTGCTTATGCAAAGTAGCATTTGTCCTGCAGATCAGATGAAAACCTAATACTTTTTTTTTTTAAAAGAAATTTACAAGCTCACTCAGACACTCCCAACTCAGATTCTGACTCACGTACGTTTGCAATAATGTAGCTCTGCTGGCACAAGCAAGAAATTAACTGGTGTTAGGTTAAATGTATGTCTCACGCTCAGGCAGTTGCTGATCATAGAGATATTGCTGGTGATGCCAAGAGTGTTTGAGTGGCATGAAGTCATGCTGGGAGGTGGAGGAGGAATGGTTTCATGAGGGAAAAACATCCATGCCTGATTTTCAGAAAGAAAATGTAGGCTATTGCAGGGTGTAAAGGGGCTAAGGTGGTCTCCCCAACTCCCCTGCCACAGATTTGGGACATTACAAAACAAATGATGCCAGCTCAGCAAACATGATTACCCTGAGGGACTCTCTGCTACACGTTATTATTGAACCCCCTAGCTGAGTAGGGTTCAAAAAAGGATATAATTCCAGTGCTGTCACAGAACAAAGGATCTGCCTCTCCTTGATGGAGCAGGGCGTGTGCAGGCTACTTCTAATGGAGCAGAAAGGGGTGTGTTCTCTCCACAGCTCTGGTGGAGCACAGCAGTGTGTGCCTGCCGGCCTGTTACATGCTCTGGAGTACATGGAGGAGGCTGTTCGGCCCTCTTCCCCCTGGGTCAGAGCGAATGGGAACGCAAGGTGTTTTTCTTCCCCTGTGCACCAACCACCAGAAACAGGGTGGGGAGACTCTTTTCCCTTGCACAGTTAGGTGGGTGAAGGGTGTAGATTACAGAGCTGGGGGGGGGGGTTTCCTCTGTCTCTAGCAACGCGAGGCCATGTGTGGGGGGGTGTTAAAAGAAGACACTATTCTCCCTTTCCCCAGCTCATCTTTTATGGGGATAGGAAAAATTGCTCTCCCCATCCCCCCCAACACAGAGTGGTGTCCTTCCTCCCCAGAGCTGGAGTGGCAGAAATATCCCCCCTCCCCCCTTGCGAGTCAGGCCAGGAGTGGGGGGGGGAGGGGGGTTGTTTTCCCTTCCCTACCGACGGAGCAGCCAGCAGGGAGGTGTCACCCTGCCTGCACGGGCAGGAGAGGTAATTGGGTAAAGCACATTCCCGCACCTGACCCCAGGCTTTTGGGAGATTTCTCAAGCCAGTCTGCAAACTCTCAGGGCCTTTCCCTGCTGCAAGGCAGGCACAGCCGGGAGAGCAGGAGGGGGAAGGGGGGAGAGCAGGGGCTCCTCCCCAAGGGCAGTTCCCGGCTCCGCGTTGACCTGAGGCCGGGGGTCAGCCCTACCCGGCTGCCAGCACCGACTCCGCGGCCACGTGGCTTTCCGAAAGGAGGGGAGGGCGCGCTCAGATGTGCTGGGGGGGGGGGGGCACAGGGCAGGGCGGCGGCAGGTCCCAGCCCAGGCTGTGTTTGTTTCCCGGCGCAAGCAGCAGCGGCCCCGCCCCAGAGGGGTGGGCGGGGGGCGTTGCGGAGGCTGCAGCTGGCTCTGCCCCTCCCCGCGCCGGGAGCGCCCATCGCGTGTCTAGCAGCGAAACCGCCCATCCGCCGGCCGAATGCGCCGCACGGGCTGGCTGCACTTCAAGCCGCCGAGTCACCTGAGGACAGCCGCGGCGCAAACAAGTCTGCGCTTAAAAGGGCTATTCCTCCCTCCTGCGCCCATCCCCCTCCGCTCCTTCGCGAGCGTCTCCGGCCTGGCAGAGTGCCCGTCCCCTCCGGAGCATGGCCCTTCAGTGCCGGGTGGGGCCGGTCCCCCCGCCCCAAGCGTTTACTGGTGGGGCCCACCATTATTCCTCAGGGCAAGGGGGAGAATCATGGGGGTGTACTTAAGCAAAACTATAGAATTAAGCAGGCTCCTAGGCAATACGCTTGATTAATTATTAACACTTAGTGTGCCACGTTGTCAGCCCAGCCTTGAGGAGTCCTTCATTGCTGCTGCCTCTGCAAAAGTTACCCTTACACTTGTTTGTGGGTGCAGTTTTGCCACTTAAACCCAGTTACTGCCAAATTAAACACCCCTCATCGTTAGGGCGGTGAGTAGTCTCCTTGACGTTAATGCAGCTACTCACAGGAGTGAGGTTAATTATGCAACTGAAATACCGAGTTTATCAGCCCACTTGGGGAACTTCAGAGCCATCCAAAAGACAAGCTGTGCCAGAAAATAGTTGCAGGGGCAAAATTGTACTATCAATTTTGTGGTATGAAAAAGTCTAATCTTTGAAAATCTGCCTACTGATATAGTACCTAGAGGTACAACCCTAGGGACAACCTTGAATTTTTTTTCTGCAGGCCTGTGAAACAATTTCTTGCTGCCTACCACCCTTAAATATAGCAGATTCCTGTCTATCAGATCACCTTAGGAGTTAAAGGCCTGATGGTTCTGGAAGATTTAACAGTCCCACATAATTCATTTCCTGCTGAAAGAGTGGATCAGGGCTTGTTTCTTTCAACCTTAGGGATTGCCTTCTGTTTTCCAGGGTCTTCCTTAAGGCAAGGGCCTGGAAAATTTTAAGTGACTTTCTCCTTTACATTTTTAGCTACCCTAAAAGAAGGGATTTCTGAGGGCTACAAGACCAGAACCGCATAACTGAACCTTTCCCTACACCAGTGTCCACTGTAACGTTTGCCTGTCTTGGGGTGATACAGCAATAGAAGTTACGCTGTGTTAAGAAATCCATACTTGACTAGTTTTTTCCACAGCAGGGAGAGAATGACCACGAGCTCAGTTTTGAGCACCCTCACTACAACAGAACTGAAAACCATCTTTTGCACCACTGCAAAAATCACCATTTCTGAGGGGGATACATTATATTGATCATTGTCATTTTCTGTTATGACCTAAAATAAGACCACAGTACATTACACTGGTCTGGTAATTAGTGCCCATCCATAACAACATCCATTAACTGAATCAGTACAAGAAATGGGTCAAAGCTGACACAACGTCTGAAACCAACTCTGATTGTTTGGATAAATCTAGAGGCCAGACTCAACCATCCATGGCTTTAAGTTTGAGCTTGCAAAACCAAAGTTAGCTTCCCATGCCCATCTCTAGTCATTAAGTTCAATCATGTAGATTTAATTCTGAACATCTGAGACATTTTCAAATAATTCGATTTGAAATAGAGTGCTATTATTTTAAATCAACAGTGTGAATTTATCCCTTATTACAGGAGTATGGAAAATTGGTGACTGAGTTTGAGAAAGTTAGCACGCAGAGCTTAAATTTGCTAATGCTGTGTATTTGTCATTGCGCATTAAGAATCAACTGTCCCTTTAAATTAAAAAAACGATAACAGTACGGCTTATAACAGTGCTTATTAGAATGGGACTTTGGAAACTAAAACTAAAATATACAAAGAAATAAGAGTGCATACAGTGGAGCAATTAAAGGGTTAAAAGGGAGCTTTGTGGTACTTCATAAACTTGTCAGGTACATGTGATGTATGGCCATCATATGCAGGCAGGCAGGACATATTAGGGGAGGAGGTGAAGGAGAAGGGGGACAGTAGACTACCAAAAGCTGTGAGAAATGCCTAATTCAAACAAACAACAAATGTTATGGACATTTCCTCAAATACAATATGGCTTTTTAAAGAGGGTTGAATAGACAAGTAAGCAAATTAATCTTGATTAAGTCTTGAAATGCCACAATCCCCAACATGCACAAACGCCTCCCATGCTAAATGATGTGACTTTTTTTTTAAAGTGATTCTATGGAGATGGCAGATAGTCAATCGGACATCATTTGCCCCTCAGCTACAGGTATGTAACTCCTGACATGGTCAGTGGAAGCAGCATCTCTTTCTGAAGGCAGATTGAGCTCTGTGTGTTGTAATACCAGGCTATGCTACCTTCCTGAAACACAAGGCATTGATATCCTCTTTGATGCATAGAAAAGTGTGGGCCCAATGCAGTGCTCAGTTACATCTCCGGAACCCTTCAGAATGAACTGGGCTAAATTCGCCCCTGGTGCAAAGCCACTGAAATCTGTGGGGCTGGCCCAGTAACATCAGCAGTGTTGCATTGCTGGCAGTAAGCCACATTCTGTTTTCTCTTACTTTATAACCTGCTTAACTGTATATGAACATTCAGAGACTTGAAGTCTTTTAGCCAACTAGCTTTGGAATCAGTGATCTGGATTGTCCAGTGCCTTGCACCGTTGTTAGTCATTTTCACCTGTGGAAAAATGCTTCTATTCCAGTTTGTAGGTGTTCTACAGCAGCTTCGCACTGGTGTGAATGGATACACAAAGCTGCAGGGAGTGGAGAATCAGGCCTACCATCTGTGGACCCCTGCAAACAGACAGCGTTAACCAAGAGCCTGTGTGGAATCAAGTATGTTTCACTTACAAGAATCCAAACCTTTTGTTTCTCCTGTAATTGTAGAAAGTAGCTTGTTTTAGCCAACATTCTTTTCAAGATGCCTTTGCCAGCTTATGAACAATGCTGTGTTCCATCAAAACATATTATTGTGCAAAGGGATGTGTAAACATACGCCATAAAGGTTATGCTGTTATTCTTTCCAGCCACAGTTCATTCTTGTTTTCACAAAGACATGCTTCAAAAGGAACAACTAATTAAATTAATAGGATTCTTTCTTTTTGGAAAGATTGTGTACGTGACTTTTAGCTGCATCATCAAGATTAATCTGACGTACACACTTGTAATGCACTGAAGGTCATGCTGTGAAAACTATGACACAGAAATTATGTATTCATAGCAAGCAAAAAAAATGAATAGGTGAAACAGTGAGACAGGAAGTCTAGAGTGAGACAAAAAAAGAAAATCTATGTGCGGACTTTGGAAATGTTTTGGGACCACATACTGCATTTCCCAAAGGCATGCGGAACCTGAAAGGGAATGGAATTGCTGAAGCTCTAGTATGCAGGAGGGCTTATGGTTGGCACTTTCTGTGCACTGCAGAATGCCGGTTCCTGGGGGCTCATTTATTGCAAGCCCACAAGAATTTTAGGGGTTGTGTGGGGGCACAGACATCCAGTTTGTGACTACACAGAACTGTTGATCCCCATGCCCTTGTGGAAAGGTGGTGCTGTGGCTACAGACTGCACTGTGGGCCATGGCATGCTGCCATGGCAATTGAACTGTGGTACTGTGCTCTGCAGCATGGACTCTCTGGCTAAGGCTGAGCAGGAAAGAGCTATGGAACTGAAAGGCAGAAAACGGGGAAAAAAACATGCGGTTAGAAAAATCCTGTAACAATTATCCTTGTGTTCATCTGACACCAATGCTACAGTATGGTGGGTGTAGGTAGGAAACGGTGATGCCTTTGTTTTGGATGCAGTGCACCTTAAAGTTTTTAAGAGCTTTGTACGCAGCCACTCTGTTCTCATAGTAATTGTGATCTGTAGAGAGGACACACACGGTCACAGAGACTTTACTTAACCAAAAATTAGTCATTCACACTGGAAATATACGGGAAAAGATAGCACACTATTGGCCCTAGCCACCTAGGTATTCCCCTTTCAGGACTGACATCCCAGCTGACACCACCTTGTGACCCATGTAATACTCATTAGATAGAACCATTGTGCTTTTTTCCAAAACATCCTTCAAAAGGCAGCATCTTGATCAACAAGAAAATATTTTAGCAGATATGCAAGGTTAAAGTGGATGTTTAGAGGAATCATAGGTCATAAACACATCTGCTGAATATGAAAATTCATCTTTGCATACGCTATCTTTGACAATTTGACTAACACACACAGTCCTGTCAGATTCAATGAGTAACCATAAATAGCAGAAGTTTAATTAGGAACAGTGTAAAACAGTCTCTTATCTTGCATGTTCAAAGGGGTGTAATTTTGCCTTCCTCACACTCACAAAGCTACCATGTTCACTAGTCCAAAACATCACCAACAACAGCAGTTCCTGTTATACTAGCAAAGATAATGATATCCTATAGGTGAAATACTACCTGGACACAGCAGGTTCTGAAGCCACTTGGTCATAATAAAGGGGCAATGAATTATGAGGGTGACGCTGCTAAGATTAATGATGCCGTGTTTTTGTAAACATATCCTTTAAGAGCCCTAGTGTGAATAGAAAATGATAAAGGCAGTGGGAGCAATTGAAGACAAATCTAAATGGGGGTTGTGACACTAAACACAATATTGGAATAATCTTTGTACAAAATATGCCTTGTGGGGTATCATTTGAAAACTAATAACTCACTCACCATTAATAATCTTGTATCATGTATATACATGGGGGCAGGGGTTTGAAGTCTCTGGAACTGAATAGAAGCAAGAAACCTGCTTGGGCAAAGATCTTTAACCTAATAAGACAAGGGAAGCCAGGACCTTGTACTTTTGTGAAAGGTCCTGAATGATGGAAAGTCAGTCATGCCTGGGAAGAAAAGTGATTGGTGAAAGAAGCCATCTTGAACAAGGCCTGTATCTTGCTAGATTAAGTTTTAGATCTTTATAAACGTGCTTTGTTTTACTTGTAACTCTATATTCATTACTTATACTTGAACTCAATACTATGTAGATTATTATATTTCATTTTCACCATAAACCAACTCAGTGCTGTGTTTACACCTCCTAGTTAAGTTAATAAGCTTTGATATGTTTTCTGTGTCTTTAGAGGAACAAATGAACCTTATTATTTCTCTGAACTATCCAGGAGAGGGCTGGACACTTCAGGGCACACAGTTTTGGGGAAATTCAGGACTGGGAGTGTGTTGGGGTCGCCATACAAGTAGCAACCAAGGCTGGTGGAAGCCAGAGAGACATGCTGCTGGGTCAGAGCTGCTGAACCCGGGCTGTCTACCCTGCGGACACTCAGGATGCGACTTGCATGCTGATAGACTGGTTGTGAGCAGCCCAGGTTGGGACCTACAGCAGCAAAGCATTGAGAGGTACCCAGGGTTATCGGGCAGGCAATGACAACCCTCATTGGTCTGGATTTGCATCTCAAAACCCAACTGGACTTGACAGGAATCCATGTTGGGGGGTGGGGAGGAGGGAGAATGTCTGGGGGAAGGGCATACAAGAGTCCAGGAAGTTGAGTGAAGAAGGAAAAGCACTATGTTTGTGTGCCAGAATACACACTTGCATTCACACCTTATTGTAATAATCTTTGTACAAAGTATGCCTTGTAAGGTATCATTTGAAAACTCATAATTTGCTGGTCAGTATTGTCCTGGTAAAATAGATGTGGCGACATTGTATGTGAAGTTATATGTTTTTACTGTATGATATGTTATTAACATATGTTCCAAACTCTACAGCCCTGCCCAAACAGAAGTTGGTAAACAGGTCTGTCCTAAACAAAGGAACAGGAACCTGTGCTCTGCTTAATTTGCATTTAAGCAGTAAACAGTCATCAAGCAGGAAGGGCAGATAAAAGAAGTTCAAACAGGTGAAAAAACCAGCAGGGAATATCGTTCCATCTAGACTCTTTGGGTCCTGGCTCTCAGCTGGAAATGCTTTTCAAGAGAGGGACTGAAACTATAAAAATGAGGGACAAAGCACCCATCTCTCTCTCCCTGCCCATCGTACTCACAGGAAGCAGCTGTTGAGCTCTAGGGGAAAGGTCCTGATTGAAGGAGTTTGGCCAGTAAGACTGCTGAAATCATGTGGTGAGAAACTTTGCTTTGAATCCAATGTAGTTTAAGTTAGGCACCAGTAAGCATTTTATCTTTGTTTTCTTTGTAACCATTTCTGACTTTTATGCCTCATTACTTGTAGTCACTTAAACAAGTTTATTAAAATCACTCTTTGTAGTTTATTGTTTTATCTAATCGAGTATGTTCAAATTGAAGCGTCTGGGTAATTCCATGTAGGGAAACAAGGGGTGTGCATATTATTCCCTTCAAGGAATGGACGACTCAATACATATGCACTGTCCAGGAGAGGACTGGGCAATATAGACATACGTTTCTGGGGGCAAATCTGAGGCTGGGACTGTGTTGGGGTCACTCTGTGGTAAACTTTAGGGTTGGTAAGCGTCAAGGTGTGGCTGGCTGCCGCACACACAGAGACATAGCGGGAAGAGACTTACATGCTGCTGGATGTGAGCAGCAAGGCATTGTAAAGGGCACCCCAGGTTACAGAATAGGGGTGACAGCTACTCAGTGTGGATTGTACCCTGGTATGTCACAGTTTTAGTGGTAAAGGGAGCTGTTTGGCACTGTAACTAATTGGGAAATAAGCTATTTTCAAATAATAGTTAGTGAGCAAACACCAGGAAGGACTCATACAGCATTAATGAACCAGCACACCAAGTCTTTGATATATATAAAAATACTATTTTACACTTACATATGCTTAAACTAGAAGATCTAAAACTGCTTTACAAGCCATGATGCACACCCTTGTAGAAAAGGGAAACTTGATCCCCATTTTACAGATGGGGAAATGAAGGCAGAGAGAGGAAGCCCCACATTTTACACTATGTTCACTAGAGTGGGGTGCTCAGCTTCAGATTCTCAGGGCCTGACTTTCTGAGGCAATGAGCACTTATAATTCTAATTGAAGTTAATGGAAGCGGTGGGTGCTTGGTACCTATGAAAATCAGGGCTTAGGAGTCTCAAGTTGGGCATGTCAAAATGGACACCCAAAATTAATGGACAATTTTGAAATCTTTGGTCTAAAGGACATGTGTGAAGCCACCCCAGAAATCTCTGGCCTGGCCAGTATCTCCTGACTTGAAATCCTCATCTTAATCACAAAATTATCCTCCCTCCCTCTGTAAGACATAAGACACCAGGTGTATTTTGCAATGGTAGATATTTTGTTATTATAATGAGGCAGTTACTAGATTCAAGTGACGTAATGAACAAATTATGTCTAGAAGCAAACAGATGAAGGAAATGTTTTTAAACTGTTAGGTTATTAAATATTTCTTTAGAAGGAAATAATTTTCACCTTTCTGCTCTTATGAAAACACAATTTGCCATGTTTTGTAATAAATGTGTGCTGCTGAACATAGGTTTCACAGTTGCACATAGCCATGTACAATAGCACCTATGGATATGTCTACACAGCAAAAAGGAGACCTGCAGCAAGGAATCTCAAAGCCTGGGTCAACTGACTTGGGCTCACACTATGCGGCTAAAAATAGCAGCATAGACAGTAAGGCTTAGATTGGAGCCTAGGCTCTGAAACCTGGTGAAGAGGAGGGTATAGGACCCCAAGCTCTAAGACTTGCTGCTGCAGGTTGGTTTTTTTTGGGGGGGGGGGGGCCTCTGTGTAAATGTATCCTACGTGTTTCAAAAGTCACCCCTTAACGTCATGGTATCTTGACTCTCATGATCATCAACATAATATTAACATTCAGAAAGTACATGATCAAAAACCAAGGTGTTTGGGGTGCAATGCAGCAACTTAAAATTTAGTGAAAGAAAGCCAAAGCCATAAATGAGGTACAAAACAATATAAAAGAGGTAAAACCATCAAATAACCTATCATAAAAAATGTGAGTGAGGGATTTCTATTGGGGCAGTCTGTGGCCCTGATCCTGCAGACATTTATACATGTGCTTAACTCTACGACCATGAAATCAATGGAAGTACTCATGGTAGTCAAATTGAACACGTCCACAAGTTTTTGCAGGGCTGGGCCTCTGCTGGATTAAGCACCCATGAAACAATGACCAAGGCAGCATGTGAGCTGTTGTTGAGTGCATAAAAGTTGTACCATTTATCTATATGGTTATTGCAATCTTTAACTCATTGCTTTATAAACAGGGCCAGCTCTAGGATTTTTGCCGCCCCAAGCAAAAAAATTTTTGGCCGCCCCCGTTTTTTTCTTGCCCACCCCCAGCCCTGCCTCAACTCCGCCCCTTCCCCAAATCTCCAGCCCTGCCTCCTCCCCCACAGGTGCTGCATTTCCCCTACCCCATTGCTTCCTGTGCCCCACCCGCAACTCCCCGCCCTAGCTCACCTCCACTCTGCCGCGGCTGCTCGAGTTCTCCCCCTCCCTCCCAGGCTCTCAAGCCTGGGAGGGAGCGGCTCCGGCGCACGAAAGCTGAGCGGCGGTGGCACAGAGTGGAGGTGAGCTGGGGCGGCCGGGGCACATTTCTAGGGGTGGCATGGCCGGCACCAGAATGCCGCCCCTAGAAATGTGCCGCCCTAAGCGCCAGCTTGTTTTGCTGGTGCCTAGAGCCGGCCCTGTTTATAAAGAATTAAGATCTCTTGAGGACGAAAGACAACAGTATGTATAACCAAGTTGTATTTTAGAGTTGATTTTTTCGCCTTGAAAATCTTTCAGAGAAGGAAATGGTTCAGTAGTGCAGATATATTCTTGGCAATTCTTAGAATGATGTCTTCTACAATGAATCATTAGCACTTAGTGAAGTATAGGAGACTGACTCATGCTCTTTACACATGCTATACCACTCTCAGTATAAGTACAGATAGTAGGCAGACCTGAAAGGACGAGACACGCCCCCACCCTGCACTCCGGAACAGCGTTAGTTGGTTTATAAAGCTGCTTATGAAGGCTGCTGAGAAACAAACTGCTAAAAACTAGAAGTAAGAGTAATGAGAGATTTTTGGGGGCCCATACTGTACTTTCGTGTCCCATGCAGTAGCACACAGTCTGTAATACAATTTTCTTGTGTGTGTCACTTTTTTCCCACAAAATGTATGGGTTTAACAGTGCAGCAGCAAAATTAAAATAAAGTGATAACAGGAAAGAGCATGAGATTTAAAGATAGATGAAGAATCCAGGAGGCAAACAGAGAGACTAGGTCTGAGAGAAAGTCTGGGACAACTATATGGAGGATTTTAAAAACAAGGCGAGAAATCCCAGCCCCACTGAAGTCATGGGAAGGGAATTTTAGACTGGATCATGGAATGAACGGGAAGCCAGTGTCTGGGGATGGACGATGGTCACACTTTCCCATGCTTGTGAGAAGGAAGGCAATAACACAAACTGTTAAAATATATTGTTTAATGCTTTATTTTCAAAACTGAAAGGGCTAGGTTGGGTAAAGATTTAGGAGTCAATTCATATGTTCATTAAGTGCAAAATGTTGTTGCAGGGATCGGCAACCTTTGGCACACGGCCCACCAGGGAAAGCCGCTGACGGGCCGGGATGGTTTGTTTACCTGCAGCATCTGCAGGTTTGGCCGATCGCAGCTCCCACTGGCCACGGTTCACCATCCCAGGTCAATGGGGGCTGTGGCAAGGGCGGCCAGCACATCCCTCGGCCGGTGCCGCTTCCCGCAGCCCCCTTTGGCCTGGGATGGCGAACTGCGGCCAGTGGGAGCTGCAATTAGCCAAACCTGCAGATGCTACAGGTAAACAAACTGTCCCGGCCCGCCAGCAGCTTTCCCTGGTGGGCCGCGTGCCAAAGGTTGCCGATCCCTGCAACAACATTTTGCACTTAATGAACATATGAATTGACCCCTAAATCTTTACCCAACCTAGCCCTTTCAGTTTTGAAAATAAAGCATTAAACAATATACCTTTTTTGTTTAGAGGTGAGATTAATTATTTTTTTTAAAGGAAAAACTTAAAGAAACCTTATTGGGTTTGAAGTTACACATTTACACCTTTAATCATAATGGAACACTATAGCAGAATGCTTGAGCACTGAGGTAGTGCTATTCATGCCCACACACACACACACACACGAGTTCTAAAATACATAGAGTTCAGGTCATACAGATCTCGCTTAGGGAAATTCTGCAGGTTTTTAAATCTTTGCAGCAGCCAAGTGATTCAACTTTAAAAAGTTTAACTAGTTGGTACTGTAGCAACATTCCTCATGCACACATTTGCATAATGTTGACACTTCTGAGGGGAGGGCTATTGAGCAGTTCTGCTGGGAAATGAAACATTGCCTAACTCTGAAGGGTAACCACAAGAACAGAAAAACAAGTGTTTCTGCAGCTGTGGTCCTTTTGCCATAGCCCTAATCTCTCAGTATTGTAATAAAAAGAAAAAAGATTAGATGTCACCTGAGGAACTAGCTGATATCTGAGTAGCTGTTGTAAATGTTATCATTTAGTTTAATAAGCACTGAAACCAAACAGTTTGGGTACAGACAAAATATGAACTGAAAACATTTCAGCTTTGTGTGTGTAAAGTTTCTACAAATTTGCATTTGCTAATAGAGAGAGTTCAGTTACAAACCTGGTTGCATGCCCATTGCGGGGGTGGGGAAGGGGGAGGAATGTTAGGGAAAGGATCAGCACAGTTTACTTCCCAAATGAGGCAAGGAGTAACTCAGTCACAGTGAGGTCCCTGCTCCCCTACATGCTACTCCTTACTCAGGCCAGATCGTAACATTGTAATCTACTCCATATTATTGAGTTCATAGGGTTGGGGTGTTTTTTTTCTTCCTTTCTTCCTCCCTTCCTTAAAGAGAAACCAGCCATGCAAACATCCTAATTTGTAATGGCACTTTAGGTTACACTTATGAAAGCAAGATACGGGTCAAAAGCAAAACCTCTTGAATTAGAACTCCTTCAGATTTCCAGTGTAGATGCGAAAAATCGATCCCCGAAAGATCGATCGCTACCCGCCGATTCGGGTAAGACCAGCCCTAAGATTCAAATTCCTGTTTCTGTATGCTTTATTATGATTTTGGGTTCCAGGTTGGATCCATTTTTCATTTTTATTTTGAATGTAGCCAAAAATCTGGCAAGAACTGCCATTCTCATGGGACGTGAGCCTAAAATGCTGGCAATTTCATGAGATTTCATAGGACGTGAGATCTAGATTAAGCCTTATCTGAACATTGCCTGCTTAGCCTACCTTCAATTAAAATAGGCCCATGGTCCTAAACACAAGTAAAGCAAAGGGCTTGTTGGGCTTCTCCTTTACCTGTGTCTCATGTAAGCTCTGCAGCAGGAGTAGGCCCTATTATCCTCTCCAGTAATAGGGTTGGAAGGTGAGCGTGAAACTCTCTGTCAGAGCTTTCTTTGACAATGAGAAAGGAAAAGGGTACAATGCACTGCCTAAGCACCTTCATTCTTGTTTGTAATTCCGCAAATCCAGGAGTCAGATGGGGGAAAAGAGACAATGGTACTTTCCTGGGCTCTGTGCCTCTCCCCACAAAACAAGCTCAATATGAGATGCCACTTGCTGTCAATGGCACAGCTGTTCAAAATATAATCACCAGGTTCTGCTGAGCATATGTGGGGAGGATGGTAGAAAGTGGAAGTACATGGGAGAGCTACTCACTGATAGGGCTAAAATATGCTGACACAGAGCTGACTGTGTAGGTCTTCCTCTCTCTCAAATGGCTAAATACTTACCATTGACATGTAAATCATCACCATTGGGCATTTGAGTTAACACTCCAAAACTAGAGATCAATGCCCTCCAATAATAGATATTCCCTTGAGACCACATGGTCAGACAGGTCATGACTGAAAGCAAAACAGGCGTTAAGTAACCTTAACTCCAACTCATCCCTGTGGCAATCTTTTTAGGAGGCCACCAAGGCTAGATAGAACATGAACATACAGACCTTGATGGATCTAAGGTAGAATGGGAGTAGCTAAGGTCCTCATGGAATTTCTCCTTTGGGGTATGCAGCACCATTTGGCCACAGAGATTTTAGGATTCATGGATAGAGGGAGACTAACACCTGGTAAAATCAAGGGATGGCGCAAAGGAGGTTAAGCCAGAGCCATGAGGGTACTTTAGGCTGTTGTGGAGACGAGGGCAGCTTTTAATAGCAGTTAGTATCACAGACCTTCCTGCTATCATCCCAGCACCATGCATAGAACCAAGTAACATTTGTGAATTCCCCCAAAGGAAGAGTTTCTTTTTAATGGTGGGGGAAGTTCTCTAGCCGAGTACTCATTGTGCATAGCCTGGAGTGGAAGTAATCTGAGTTTTCATACTAAAGTCAGTGCAAGTATTAGCTTCCCAGCACCTCTCTACTTTTGCAGAACAGGTAAAACAGCAGTAGCCCCAGGCAGATAAGTTAGTCTCTGTATTAATAACTAATGGTTTCCATTGTACAGAATGTAGATCACACGTACATGAGATGTAAGCATCATGTACGTGATTGACTAGTGTACTTCCAAAGTTCAGCACACCAAAGAATTTCCTGACACTAGTCCAATAGTAAATATGATCCTGCATAATAAGGCTCTCCCATGAACAAACATAGTATATGAAAAAGTTTAACAGTACTATACATTCACATTTCAGCCAAGAGTAAGATTTAACCCAATGGCAGGAATTATAAATTGCTTACTTGTGTGGCATGATGCCAAAGCTAAAAGAATTGCCTCTATTCACTGTATCTGTTGGCTTAAGAAACAAGGGGTGGCTCAACAATTTGACAATGGTTATGGTGTACTATGCCATTGCACGGATCCAGCAGTAGTGGGCATGCATAGTTTAATGATCTTGGAGAACCAACACTTACATAAGGATGAGACACAACATAACAGTGTCTGATCCAGCATCAACAAAAAAAAAAAATGCAGCTGGGGGTAGGGGGCACATGATGATGACGACACCCTATGCACTGCAATCACTTATTGCTTTGATTTCCAAGATACTCAGCAAATCCAGAATGGCTGCTAGGGTTCCCCTGCTCCAACCTAAGACTGAGCTATGTGTCAAAAGCATGTTCATTAGAAGCCTGTGAAGTACTGAGAGAGCTTTCTCTGCTTTAAGGGATTGGCAAGCATAATCGTCAGTCAGTGCTGATTGCTAATGGGCCAGACTGTTTTAGAGAGATCCAATTAGGGTCCCGTCTGACTACCCTCTCACCTGCTGCCTCCCACATGGTGTCCTGCTGCTGCATGGGCTGACGTTGGCCCTCCTCCAGTTCCTGCTCCATGAGCAGATGTGTGCTTTCCATCAGTGCCTTGGCTCTTGGTGCTCAAAACCCACCCCCTCATCGTCAGAACATCTGCCAAGTGCCAGGCAAATACTGTCAATAGCACAGTGGTACTGTGATCTCAGTTGAGACCTCTAGGAGCTACTGTAATACAAAAAGCTGCCGCCGCCTCCAGCACCGTGTTTTCAATCCATGACAATATGTTAAGGTAGATGATATCAGTTCCCATGTCCAGGAGGCACACGTTGTCCCGAAGTAAGAGTCTGAGGCAGCCATCATCAGCAATACTTAAATGCTTCAGCATCTGGCGTTGACCAGAATGTGAGAAAGGGGAAGAAGCCTGTGCCATGGTGCCACTTGGCACCACCCCACAATCTCAACATCTTTTAGAAGTTCAGGGTTTGACCACTAGCAGCCTTCCCAACCATGCAGGGCTGCCATAGGCTGACGGGCACTGCAGTGCCACTTCGAAGATTTGACTCACTCTCCTGGCCCCAGTGATTGCGTGCCAGCTGGGATAACTGGCACATCTCCCACTGAGTATTAGCAAAACCAGTGACCTTAAAATAAGATCCAAATAATTATGTGTTAAGGGAGTGTACTCAGGATGCTCTTGCTTTGGTCTTTCTGGGGAACATTACACAATAGGATTTCACACAGAATTTCACAATGTCTTAATTTAAGTGGAGAGAGGGAAAGAATGCAAATATTTGATGAGATGAACTCAGTGTGGCCCAGATTCACAGAGCCATGCCCCAGTGCATCTGATTCAATTAGGAAATGCAAACAGAAGATCAGAAACATTTCCCAGTTAGAGAGGCTTTAATTTGTCACACACATGTTCTCTTGGGGGAAGGAGGAACAACATACCCTGCTAATACCAAAGGAACGCCTCCCCCCTCAGAGCTCTCTCTTTCTTCCAAAACAGATTTGCTTGTCACCTCTGAATTAACTCCCCTTCCTCCTGATGCACAGACACCCCCCGACCCCCCCCCACACCCTTTATTCCTTTTCTCACATTTCCTCTATTATTTTTCCCTGTATTATTCCTTCCCCCAAAAGCCCTGCACAGCAGCAGCCTGCCCTTGGATGCAGCTCCACAGCAAAGTCCATCACTGCCACTGTGTATGTTTGCCTGAGGCTGCCTTACAGAATGAAGTAAATTGTCTTCAAGGGCTAAGCACATTGTGGGTGAGGTTCATCCGAGTGCAGAACTGCCATTGAAGCCCTCTGGACCATTTAAGCACAGCTCTAAGAGCTTTGGTGACATTTAATGAGGTGAACAGCCTTACACATACCCTCTAGACTGGGATAACTCCCAGTCCTTACCAGCTTAGATTCTCATTTTCCTTTCCCTCTCACCTGTCCAGTCTGCTTGCCTATCGAGCTTAATTAAATATTATTTCCCCTTGCTTTCAACAAGCAACTAAATACATCCATTTTGAAATGTACTCATGAACCTAGGGGATAATAATTCTATTCTGATGTTGCCTTTTCTCTAAACTTTACAAATCCCAGAAAGCAGAGTTGCCCTTCACTTTAAAAATCCCTAGATGCAAAGGTTGAACACATTTTTATTAGAAATGAGTTGCTTATGTTTACTAATATAAATTGGTGGAGTAGCCCCCACAGCTCATAGGATACTGACCAAGCCATCATCTCATTGCTGAGAATTTCCTTTAGTAAGAACTGGAGTAACCCAGCTGTGAGCCAGGACCATACTTAAACACAAGAAGCTGAGCCTGAACTCCTTCCTCATCACAGCGCTTCACTTCCCCCATCCCCGCCAGGCTTCCTGTTCCTTCTGCAGATAGCCACTCCGCTTTTTATATCCCTGAACTGGGGTCTGACTGCCAAGGTGAGTCAGCAAAATAGCTCTGCAGCATCCTATAGGGTCATAAAGTCTGATATGCCAGTCACAGTTTCTAAAATTGTTAATTTGCCACAAAACACAGACCCATCCTTCTTATTAGAGTTAGTGGGGTGAAGGGGAGGGAATGAAATCAGAAAAAGTTTTGTGGGAAAATTCTCATATGCCCCAAGCTTTATTTTGATGGAAATTTTCTGGACACCTCTACTTATTACACAAGTGCTTATTTGTCTCTATAGTATTAGAAAGAGATCCTTGTACATTCTTTTATATTTGCAGCACAAAAAATAAATGCACATATCTATATATAATTATTTAAAGCCGAGACATGGACAGACGAAATTCTGAAAAATGTGAGTGTCTTTTGGAAATGCTGTGTTTCAAGGTCCACAGGAAGAGCAGATACACTATGTTGCTATCCACTATCCCTGTTCCAAGTACCATCAGTAATGCCAGATATAAAACTCAGTTTCTGGACATTACTCCTTAAATAAGGCAGTACTTCCTGCAGTTACACTGTGGCATCATAAGTACAAGCTACTGGTTGCTCGGTCTATGATGGCACACTGTATTTAAACAACCTGCCAGAAAAGAAATAAAAAAAGGTGGGTTAGACTGTGTGTCTCAGGCACAGACTCCAATAATGGGCACCACAAAGAATTCTGCCTTTGACAGATAGAAAGCCTCCTTGAGGAACCTAGCCTATGTAGGGAGCATTGCTGCATCTGCTACAACATTCCTTTTGGACCAGTGCAATGGAAGGAGTAGAGTAAGAAGGGGTCGTAGCCTTGCTTTCTCCCGGCCACTTATCAGTGCTGTGCATGCTTGGAGCAATAGGGAAGGCACAGTTCTTGTTTCCAAGTGCAGGAACTGGACTTCTGCTGGACCCTTACATGGGCTGCATCGGACTCATTGTGTCTTGCCCACACCAGGCAAAGATGAGGTGGAACCTGGCCTGGTGCCCTGTTTACCGCATGAGTCTCTGCATACTGAGAGATGACTCATTTTCAAAACATTATCTCAGAAGAACCCTTGTGCTGGTGTAGAGCCCAATTGTCTTCACCAGGGTCCTCTCACTCACATCACATTGCAGGATCGAGGCCTTAACTTGTATATCAAATTTGTCAAGGTACAACATGTACAGTACTAAGTAAAGATTAAAAGGAATGACCATTATGCTGGTATAGTAATAACTGGTTTTTAAAATAGAAGATAGAAAAATGAGGTTTGAGGGGATACTTGGGCCTGTTTAGCATGTGTGCAATTCTAAATATTTTCATAGGGAGAGGAAGTGCCCCTTCAGTAGGATCTCCAGTGTCATATAAAGTAAATATTTAGCCTGAAATAATGCTGGGATTGGTGATGTTGAAATGAACCTCCTTTGCTGCTAGGCTGATCAGCCTCTCTATATCCACCTCACACTCCCTAATTGACGCAGCTCCCTATAACATTTTAATCTCACCCCTGTTGTCACGTGCTTCTCTGTATCTGGAGTCAAAGCCTGCATTCCTTGTTCACTGGGAGGTTTGGGTGCACAAGGAATGCAGAACTGGGTCCTAGTTCATTTCCTTTAACTAGGGTAAATTTTTCAAAAGAACCCAAGTGACTTGAGTGCCTAGGTCCCATTGTTAAAAGTGACGTAGGCATTTAGGAGCATAAGTCTCATTGAAAGTTAATAAAATAACTAATGGTTTCACTTTTGAAAAATTTTAGCGTTCTCCTAGCTGCATTTTGACAATTGTTATGAAGGAATTACACACTTGTTATTGCACTTCTCTTCCCTGTTAGTACAGAGAGGACATTCTTTTACAGAAAAAAACCGCTCCTCATAGTACAGTATCCTTTTCCATGAAAGGATCCTACAGTACAGTAGTACAGGATCCATAAAGGATCCATAGTACAGTATCCTTTGCCATGAAAGGATCCTACAGTATCCTTTGCCATACTTTTACTCTGATTTATACAGATCTCTTTTTCTGCTATTGAAATCACAAAACTAAATCGGGGCTCAATTAAGGCTCCTCAAAACCAGATCTCTACTAGTATGCAGAAACTCACATGGTAAACAGAAAGGGAACCTGGCCAGGTTCCACCGCATCCTTGCCTGGTGCGGGGCGGGACATGTGTCTCATGCAGCCCATGTAAGGGGCCAGCAGAAGTCCAGTTTCCACACTTAAAGACAAGAACTGCTCCTTTCCTATTGCTTCAAGCATGCACAGCACCCATAAGTGGAAGGAAGGAAGCAATGTGGGGTCTACTCTCACATCCATCTTGTGGCAGAAGCAGTAAGTGTATAGGGCTTGGAAACCAGCATAAAGTATGAACCCAGAGAAGGCAGACTTCTTGTTCCAATCCCTGTGGACTTAACTCTTTTCTATGTTTTAACAGTTATTTTCCAAAAGCTTTACAAAATGTGCACCAAGCAGCCTAGCTTCCCATCATCCAGTGGGGTGACTGCCTTGGCTTCTGCTCAGTGATTGGCTAGCCAGCTGCATTAGGAAGATTCTGACCCTTCCAGGGCAATGAAAAGCGAAACAAGGACAGCACGTCACCTTCCCTAAGCCACAGTCCTCTACCCATGGTCAGTCATCTTCCCCTTAGATGCAGGGGAGTGAAGGACTGGGTGTAGGGTGAACAGACAGCAAGTGTGAAAAATCGGGATGGGGTGGGGGGTAATAGGAGCCTATATAAGAAAAAGCCCCAAATATCGGGACTGCCCCTATAAAATCGGGACATCTGGTCACCTTAACTGGGTGGATTTCCTCCCACCCTTTCTGGAAGCCCCAGCCCTAGACAATAAGAAGGGGCCCAGTTCAGGTCTCAAGCCCATGATATCATTTGTCTCAAGCCATTTCTTTCTCTTGCCTTTACTGCAAGTCCAAATACTTCACCCTTTCATAAAATTCCTTAGTTTCAGATTTATAGTCCTTTACCAAACTTACCAAACTTACCCCTCCTCGGGGCCCCCACACAGGCTTCTTCCTTGGATGGCACTTAGCTGGGTGACCCACTGCATATCCCGCTCATTTCAGAGACAGACCCCTATACCGGTGTTGCCTCTTTCCCCACTTTCTCTCTTACTTAGCAAAAACTGAGCTCTTTTAGAGCTCAACCTATTTCCCAGCATGCACTGTGGCCCAAACTACAGTTCCCATCGTTTCTCTGGGAACTATGTCACACAGATCTGGTCGAGCTGTCACTGCTGGATACTTGCCAGACTGGTCTCAGGGGATCCAAACACCCTTAGCTTGCTGGAGCTGGGCAGAGTTTAGACACTGTCCCTGGCTTTGGGCACTTAGGCATGCCCTCTGGGTATGGACCTTGTGTCATAGAATCATAGAATATCAGGGTTGGAAGGGACCTTAGTAGGTCATCTAGTCCAACCCCCTGCTCAAAGCAGGACCAATCCCCAATTTTTGCCCCAGATCCCCAAATGGCCCCCTCAAGGATTGAACTCACAACCCTGGGTTTAGCAGGCCAATGCTCAAACCACTGAGCTATCCCTCCCCCCTCTTGGCAGGGGGGACCCCACAGTCCAATTGCGTATGCCCTGAAACTAGTGTGGTCTCCCCTAAGCCTCCCCAGCTGCTCTTGCATGTTCCCCAGAATCCTACTGAAGGTGTGAGCCTGTTGGTTTACACTTTAACACTTCAGGGGCATGTGACAGTGAAAGCCAACAGAGAGACTTTACTTGTTACTTAGCATGGGAAATACGCAGATGTAGACACACCTATATCCCTTTTGCTACCTCAATTCTCTCACCACTGAGGAGAGTTTTTTGGGTATAGGCCAGAGTCCTTTAAAGAGTCCAGGATCCTTCCTCTCCTTTCTGCACACAGCTTTGCATCCAGAATGTGGAATGTCTGGGCCAATTGGCTGCTGAGGGCCTCTTTTTTATATGCTCCCTCCAGCTCCCTTTGTCATAGGACTCCCTGATCAGCCTCATCAGGTGATCAAAATCCCCTACCAGTTGCTTAGTTACCAGCCCACCTGGGAAGACTGGTTCATCTGCTTTGGAGCCAGTCTGTTGTCTAGGGTGGTTCCATTTCAATGGGAGAACACTTACATTAGTGACTATTTTTTAGCCCTGCAGTGCTACCTCTTGGCATTCCAGTCCAATACAGAGGTAAAAGGACACAGAGAAGACAAACCAACCCCACATTCAAAATGGAGTCTGCAATCTTACAGATAAACATGAGCCCCTGAAATCAAACAGAATTAATAAGCGGTACATTGACAGAATCCCAAGATTGTCATGCTACAAATGTGCTAACTGATTGCAGCAAGAGAAAAAAAAGAGTAAATACTAGAAATCTCCTTGGAAGCAATAAAGCACCTGAAGGCATCTAACAGCCTTATTTAAATGAGCTCAGAAAAGCTTAAATAGAGGTGAAGCATTAACTCCCCAAAAATGCTGTCAAGTATCATCAACATCGCCAAGATCTAGAGAGACCAAAAATACTTGCCATAGCAGAAGAAACAAGACAAACTCTTTGCAAGAATTACACAGGCCCCCACCTCCCTTCAGTAATCTCAGGATTATATTATTACACTAGGGTCTCACCATCTTGGTCAGAATAACAAACAGTCTGAGCCATATTTTGCTAGTGATTTGCTTGTGGAACTCCTATTGATACAATAGAAGGTTAAGGCCATGTTCTGCTAAGTGGTGAGCTCCTTTCACTCCCACTGACCCAAAGGTACTCAGCGAAGGCTGTTTTATTGCATCTACCCTACAAGAGCTATCCCAAAATACCTGACAGGATTTTTAAAAAATCACAGAGACATGAGGAGAGGTACGGAGCTGAACTATGAAATAAGATGGAAAACGAAAGAAGCAGAGTTATATAGAAAGTCTGTTCCAGATGGCAGGATCTGATGAAGTCTGAGAAGATTCTTGCACCAAAGCCTAGAGATTGTGGAGAAGGACAGAGAGATAGCTACTGATATCAGTGGGGGTTCTGTGTATGGACTAATGGGAGGATATTTAATGCGCCCTTCATATGAGAGACACTTCAGTTTACTTATTCGATGCAAAACTATAACACCTCCCCCAGGGCTGGCTCCAGGCACCAGCTTTCCAAGCTGGTGCTTGGGGCGGCATCGAGAATGGGGCGGCAGTCCGAGTCCCGCGGCGGCAATTCGGCGGCTGGTCCGCTCTTCTCGCTGCCGAATTGCTGCCGTGGGACTCGGACTGCCACCCCATTCTCACCTGCTGCGGCGGCAATGAGACGGCAGGTCCGCCGCTCTTCCCTTGCCACCGCGGACTGGGACCCCCGATGCAGGCAGGCGTAGCGGGGCCCCGCCCCCAACGCAAGCAGCCGTAGTGGGGCCGCTGCCCCTGCTTGGGGCGGCAAAATTGTGAGAGCCGCCCCTGACCTCCTCATTCCAAGCACTATATATTGTATGTACAGGAAATGTCAGTTCATTGTAAATTGCAATATTTGCTAATGTAAATTTTATAGTCAAGTCTTCATGGTTTTTCCTTCCCCCCACCAAAGCATTTCATTTACAACATGGAAAATGCTAATTAACATTGAAATGTTTTATTGCTTAGAAATATTTTAATAAACAGAATACAGTTTTTCTCAGACTTGTGTAAGAAACCCAATGGTCCCCTTTCATATGTATTCTGTGGGCATTACCTGTAATTGCATTATTTACTTACTACAGTGCATTACATCTGTTGAACTATACATGAATATTGTGCATTTGTGCATGGAACAATAGAGGTGTTATTAATAGTTGGGATATGCAGTGTGTTTGGGGTCAGGGACTGTCAGAACCCTGTGTCCTGCCCCACGTTTCACACCAGCCGCTGAGAAATGTTGAGAATGACTGTTTTTTGTTTTTTTTTAAATTGTTTCATTCACTGCTTGTGAGACATTCCAGTCATCTCTGTGGATGGAATGACACCAGTTCAGTAAGAGGTGGGCTATTTCAAAACCTCAGAGAAGGATTCTCCTAAATCAAAATAGGGCTTGACTGAACAGTTCAAGGTGAATAATTTTCCTTGACACCTTTAGCCTCTTTTTCTGCAATATCCTCACATTTATTTGAATTTACTTTGTTAAAATTTGTTTTCTTGAACATTTTTATTCTATGGATTGCTCACTATCAGTTCATTGAGAGTTCCGACACACTTAATTTGAAATCAGTTCCTCAGTTGTGACTGGTCACCTCTCATGCTATTGTTTCTGTTCCCTGATTGGCTGAGTCACTCTTACAAGTCCTGATTCAGAAAAACAACTTAAGAGCGCTTAATTTAAGCTTGTTGAATATGGACACTTTCCTGAATTGGGATAACAATAAGAAGGGCTTGAAGAAACCACTGGGGCTATGAACATGTATGGGAGAGGTAGCAGGAGTAGAGGAATTGGGGAAATAGTACATTTCATACCTACCGCCTAGTAAAAGACATAGTAGGGAATGAGGACAGAGAAGAAGTGCACATTTTTGTGTTTTGATTTCCTGCTGTAGTGTAGCTCCTTTGCCAAGTGGTAGGAGATGTGGGGGCCTTGTAAAGCTGTATACTGCTGGAAGAAAAATTGGTGACAGTCAGGGTATTTTGTTAGAGTAATTTATTTATAGAACAAATAAAATGTTTTTTTTTAGTCAGAGGTGGTCACAGTGACCCAGATCCTCAAACATATTTAGGCGCCTACCTCCCATGGGTTTCAATGGGAGAAAGACTTGATATCTTTGTGGATTTGGGCCAGACTGCATACAAGGTACAGCTCTCTTTTGCAGAAATACAAAGCCAAAGCACACCTGCCCTTTCACCATTAGGCAGCTGTATGCTCTCTGGAATATCTCTGTTTAAACACACTGTTCCCTATCCCTCTCTAATCCCCAGGACTTTTGATGTAGGAAGTCCCCCAGTCCAAACCTGCCCACCTAGGAACACAAACCCTTGAAAGGTGAGTTTGGGACTAGGACTCAGCCCTCCTTTTTGTGCAGTTGCTTTGCAATACAAAGGAATCTCCCAGGAGGTTTGACTGCCCAAACAAAGGCTGCTTTACCTCACACAATCCCCTTCATGACAATGTGGGTGTAGTGAGAGTTTCATCCTGAGTGTCTATATATTGACTCATAACATTAGCACCTTTCCCTAAAACTACCTTCATGTCATATTGGATTTTTTGCCCATGTAATCAATAAAACATTTCCATATATCATTAAATGTTACTGGGTTCTCATGTGAACTGCCCATATATGGTTACCTCAGAAAGTTACTGCCGGTTACAACATACAAAACATACAATATAAAATCTATAAAATTTCAGCCTAGTTATAAAAGGAGAGTCCAAAAAGCACAAACTGACAGACTTCTGCTGTAACTACAGCATGCTAATGAGTGCCACAAGGAGCAATAAAACTTGCCTTCTCATTTATCCAGCACAAGATTCTTATTATAAAACATTGGGCCCTCAGATCTGATCTGCGCAGTTCACAAACTAGACATTTATGGGAGGGGACTGTCAACACTAGGAATTACTGAATCTCTTTTACGTTATTTTTTTTTAAAATTGAAAACCACTGTGATTTTTCTTATTTTGAAACACAGGACCAAAATTCTGTACCTCGATATAACTGTGTTGAAATCAGGAAAGTTGCATACTTGTAACTGAGGGTTGTAGATTAGGCCCATATATTTTCTCCAAAAGCATCCCACTCCCTGAAAAGATTTATGATCATTTTCTTTTTGCAAGATTCTTTGGGAAATGCATTACATCATGTCACTCATTTACTGTGCTTTGTTCAGCATTTGTGCTGCACAAAATTGTGAAAAATGGTTAAACAGCTAGCATTGCCCTGTGGCGTTTTACTGTCACTATGTAAGAACAAACACACCATTGTCTTAGATTGTTGTTGACCAGTCACGGTTCAGATGAACTTTCATGATATGCCTCAGCTGGATAGTACGACCACATAGCAGCTGTGAAATGAACACATGCAATTAGCCAGCACCTGCCACACAGAGCACCATCAGCTACTTATTCATGGTCAATGAGCATTTCGCATTAAGCTATACTCTGAAAAATGAAAAGGGTTCCAGGAGACAGATTAACCATGCCAAATATAAGAGCATTCACAAAGTGTTATAAAACCAGACAGGTAAATGTTTAACTGTCTAAGGATTAGCCAGTGTAATGAAAAGCAGAATTTGAATATAAATATTACAATGGGACAAATCCTATCTATCCTTCCTCACTGTCACAGAGGTACATGACCATGGAGACACTGCAGAGTTCCTCTCTGCAGGGTATTTGGGGCTGGGAGGAGAGCAGGACAAACCACAGGGACTCCTTGTCCCTGCCTCAGCACAGAGGTGACTGTCATTATGTAGAAAGACAAGCTGGGTGAGGTAATATCTTTTATTGGACCAACTTCTTCTGGTGACAGAGACAAGCTTGGTCCGACAAAAGATATTACCTCACTCACCTTGTCTCCAGGGCCGGCTATAGGATTTTTGCCGCCCCAAGCAAAAAAAATTTTGGCCGCTCCCCCCTCCCCCCCAGTTTTTTTCTTGCTCCCCCCACCCCTGGCCCCGCCTCAACTCTGCCCCTTCCCAACCCCTTCCTCAAATCCCCAGCCCCACCTCCTCCCCCGCACTGCATTTCCCCCACCCCATTGCTTCCTGTGGCCCCCCCGAAACCCCCCACCCTAGCTCACCTCCGCTCTGCTTGCTCCCATGAACATGCCGCCGCTCCACTTCTCCCCACTCCCTCGCCTGAGGCGGCGTTCAGGGGAGCAGGCGGAGCGGAGGTGAGCTAGGGCAAGGGGGGCGCAGGAAGTAATGGGGGGTAGAGGAACAGGAACCGTTCCCCACCCCAGCTCACCTCCGCTCTGCCTCCGCCTGCTCCCCTGAGAGGGCCACGGCCGCTCGGCTTCTCCCACTCCCTCCCAGGCTCTCACGCGCGGCAAGCCTGGGAGGGAAGGGGAGAAGCCGAGCGGCGGCAGCCCGCTCAGGGGAGCAGGTGGAGACAGAGCAGAAGTGAGCTGGGGCACATTTCTAGGGGCGGCATGGCTGGCGCCAGAATGCTGCCCCTAGAAATGTGCCGCCTCAAGCACCTGCTTGTTTTGCTGGTGCCTAGAGCTGGCCTTGCTTGTCTCTCTTATATCCTCGGACCAACATGGCTACAACCACACTGCATGTCACTATGTATCCCCATTAAGCCACCTCCAGCAGTGATCCTTAGCTCCTTGTCTGGTTGTGTTTTGCAAACAGGATTTGGCCCTAAAGGCAGATGAATACCAAAGTGTTATACATTCTCTGCTGAATGGCATTGAAGTTTTCCAATTACTGATGCAAACATGAAGAAAAAAACAAAAAAAAAACCAACCCCACCAAAGGAAGACCAGGCTCATCAGACAATGAATATTCCCTTAATAGAGCATATTCAGGGTGTGTTAATGGGTCAATTCCTCTTCCTTCTGTCCTGGCTCCATACTTATTTTTTCTGCATACACACACGTGCACATGCACACTCGTGTTTTGTTGTATTCAACGTGATTCCTAAAGTCAGTGCTAAGCACCAGGCGGGAGAATATTGACTTTTGAAGGAGAGACTCATGTAGCACAACTTTTGTTCAAAGTATAGAAAAATTCAACACACTTTGAGGGCACAGTGCTGCTCCCATTGAAATCAGTTGCGAAGACCCATTTTCAGCAAAGCTCTTTAGCACGTGCTTAACTGTAAGCATGTGAAGAAGTCCATCCCTACTCAGTAGCGCACTTAAGTACATGCTTAAATGTAAACACATTAATAGTCCCATTGACATCAAGGTGCTTAAAGTTGTGTGTTTTGCTCATGGGCTGCGGGTGAATCGCTGGCTTGGGGAGGCTAGCCCTCTAGTCCCACCCCTTCCACCTGAGGCCCTGCCCCGTCTGTGCCCACAAGATCCCAGAGGCTCCCCACTGTGGCCACTGGCCCCTGCCACAGGCTAGCACCCCCAGCCCCTGCCCACCAGCCTGCGGTGCCAGGAGGCTGGGCAGCACAGCCCCAGCTGTGGCCATGATGGCAGGAGAGGACTGGGGGAGGGGTGTGGGTGGCGCCACACCTGGCTGTTTGGGGAGGCTCAGCCTCCCCCAGCCTATGATACCCGCCGCCCATGGTGTTGCTGAATGGGGACTAAATTCCCATTGATTTCAATGGGGTGAGGGACAGGATTGTGGTCAGAGAGGAAAAGTAAGGGGCATAAGAATCTGAATATCACCCCCAGTAACCATTTCAGGGAAGAAGGCACTGGCCTGAGCATCTCATTCATGCTGCTCACTTTCACTTGCAATTTCAAAAGCCAGCATTTAGTCTACAACAGTAATTATTGCACCCCCTTCTTTATGTCTGTAGTCATTTATGCCCTCTATCGCCCCACAAGTACATGTACCACCACTCAGCTCTGAAGGCAGAGCAGAGGCTGCTGGCCGGGCACCCACCTCTGAAGGCAACGTTGCACCAGCAGCAGCAGCACAGAAGTAAGGGTGACAATATGAAAAGTGAGATTGTCAATATCACTTTTCACAGTCTACTTAGCACCCCATTGCCACCCTTACTTCTGTGTTGCTGCCGCCACCCGAGGACTGACAACCAGAGCCCCACCACCACCTCCCAGTGAGGGATTTGGAGGTGGTTGAAGGAAATCCCGAGCCAGGGCTGCCTCCTGGTGAGGGATTGGGGGGGTGGGAGGAGACGCCAAGACTGGGCAGCAGCCAGGGCTCCGCCTGTTTCTTTTATCCCCTCCCCCCACCTCCCATGTGCTCACGGCTCTTTTGCAGGAGCCCAGCTCCCTGGGGTTGACAGCCAAAGATTTTATTTATTTATTTAAAATAAAAAGCACACAGCTCACACCACGCTTAACACATTCTGCACCTCATATTTGAGAGCCGCTGGTCTATATTTCATCCATATAGATGGGTTACACTCCTGAAAGGTGAGATGATCAGAATCAAATGACAAGTGCCAGACATATCAGAGGTAACATATCAGAGGTAACCCAGGACAACCCCGGCCCCACCCCTGTGTTTGGAAAGCCCTCTCCCCTGTTCTATTATTGTTCCTCATTTCTGGGAAAACCTAATGAAGTGTGAGCTGTTGAGATAAGTGCTGCTCTGATAAGAGCTTTCTCAAGGGTATTATGTGTTGCAATATATTTACTCTATATGGACTAGCAGGTGGACTGCAATAATTTACAGGGAAATAACTCTACTAAGAAATGTATTCCAGCAAGAGAGAAATTAGAATGATTTATGAAGGTCACCAGAGCCCTGAGATGGAATTAATTTTATTTAAGTTACAGTGGCTCATGTGCCTTTTTCATAATAAGTGAATCCAATGTTGTTTTGAGGAAGTAATTGAACACTGTCAGGTTACACTAAGCATGGATACGATTTTCAAAAATGTGTGCCTAAGGTGAGCCTCCTACGGCTACATTTAGGTACCTAAATAAGTGACTGGTTTTTCAAAAGCGCTGAGAACACAATTCACAGAGCTGATAAGGCTGAAAGTTACTGGAAATAAAAAGACTCCCAGAACCTCATTTTATGGGTCAGGAAACAACTTGGGGAGCAAGGAGGAAACTTCTGTTGCTTTTGATTATGCTATGTCAACCATTCTACCATGAGAAAAGGTCTTCTTTTTCGGTTTGTCTGTATGTAAATTACACTAATTCATAAAATACAAGTTACATGTGTAACATCTGCTCCATTTAACACTAACATTACATGTTGCACATTTTAAATGAAGTGATCAGAATTAATATATTTTCAATGCATGTTGCTTCCTATCTTGGACATATGAAACTATGGCAGCTAATTAATATAATAATTTCTGGCCTCCCAGAAGTTGGCTGGGCATTCTACAAAAACAAGTAAAGACACGGCCCAGCTCCTAGCTTAGCATACTTGGTACATCTCAGTGTGGGTGTGTTGTAGCCCTGATCCTGCAGCTATAGTGGTGCTTGGTTAGGCCCCAGGGTAAATGAGGGCAACTTCTCTGATTTATACCAGCTATCCAAGGGACTCTTTGGGCAACTGCTGATAGCCAGGGTATAAGTAGTACTATTTAAGTCAAATTAATCTTATTTTTAAATGTTTGCAGGATTGGGCTCTAAATTCATACATGACACCTCACGTGAGAGCAATAAACTGCAAAGAAGGAGAGGAAAGATAGGATAGGTAGGTTCTATGTGGCTTTTCTTGAGCAAGAGTATAAAATGTTTGCATGGAAAATATGATTCATAGCATTTACTAGCAATATGAATTAGAATGCAAAGCAGTGATGAACCAGACATACATACAAGAGTGAGAAAGTAGCTTTAGTTTTCCACTCACTGTTTCAGGGAGTTGGCCCGTATGTTGGTAAATCTCCTCTGGGGAAGTTACAATAAAAGTTCTTGGTTGCAGAACTGGAGGGCAATGCCAGGGAAAAACCACATGCAAGTCAGGCAAATCTCCTGTGGCGGCTGAAAAAGCCGTGGGAGTCCAAGGGTCAGGGAAGCCAGAGGTTGCAGCAGCTAAAATGAGGCAGAAGGAGAGTGCCCAGGTGGAGGAAGATGAGGATCAGAAGAAGAGTCAGAATGGGGGCTCAAGGGTCCAGGAGCTGCATGGCTCAGATACCCACCCATTTAATCAATCACAGAGGGTTGTAATTTACTGAGCCCTATCTGCCACCCACCACTTTGTGTGCTGCCTCCTTGCTGCAGCCAGTAACCCAACTCAAGTGAGAGGGGTCTCAGAGGCTTGGATGCTTTGTTCCGCTTCTCACTGGATATTTTGCAAATGTGCCCGGAGGCTGAACAACTAAACATGCAGCTGCTTTTATCCTTTTAGTTAATATTTACATAGCAAACAAGGAGTTTTTACAAATTGGTTTATACACAAGTATATATGGTACAGTGGGTATGATGTAAAATCTATCTAAGGATAGGAATGGAAGAAGGAAAGAAGATTCATTTCTCAAAGAGCTATCTGGGACATGCATCAAGATCTGCCTCTGTAAAACACTATGTTTATGGCACCAGTGTAAATGTTTTGAGTAATAAATATTAAATAATAAATGTTAGAGCCTCCTCATTTCATTTACTCAGTGTGAAAACACTTCTCTTTAGTATTGATTCACATAAGCGGCCTGATTTTCAGAACTGAGCAGTTTTAGCACAATATATTAGCAGTTAGACATCTGATTCTGAGTGTGCACCCCAAACTCAGTTGGATATGTGGCTACTAGTATATGCACCTGCAATTCATCACAGATTCAGAAGTGTGGACACAATTATGTGTGGGCATAACCCTAATATTATTTAATTAAAAAAGCTACTTGAGCAGTTTGCTCATCTAAGAACTGGCTAGTTATTCTTGTCTGTATTTTTTCCCATGGTTTTGAATGACATGAAGTTTAGCAAAAGTGGTGACATGTAATATTTATGCCCTGGGAAAAAATCCCATGTGTAGAAGATTATAGGTTATAAATGGATAAATAACTGTGAGCCACAAACAACAACATCAAAATGAAGAAAGCAAAACCCAAAAGAATGATTATGTAGATCAAATCCAGTAGAAGTGAATATTCTTAATGCATTGTCTCTACTTTAATCACGTGCATTAATGAACAAGAAGATTTGGGTTTTATAGTTAGCAAATTCTGCGCCAAGTCCCAGTCTCCTCATGCAGAGACTGAAAATAGACTAATCCATCATATTTATGGCTTTTCTTCCCACATTTGTACCTAACCTAACCACCCTCCTCCCCTCTGGCTTTAAACGTTATTCAGATTGCAATGATGCTTAAAAGAAGTTGTTTTCAGTTTTTGACCTGATTCCATGCAAATATGCACCAGATGGAGAACTGCCTTTCATCATTCCAAGTTTTATGAATATTTTATGGCAGGAAAGTTACATTTCCCCAATATTCTTGAGTGTTTATATCAACAATTAAAAAGCCCTTCACTGGCACTACTGCCTATTTGTTAGGATTAGACATCTCAGAACTACCGGTCACAACATACGATGAATAAACTTCCAAGTGAGCCAATTGTATGTTATGGTTACCGTCTGGACCACTGACCTACAGCTTTGCTCACACTGAATTGCTCTGTTGTAATGTGTGCTGAAGAGTAACTTAGTGAAAATTACAAGTTGGGAGAGAGAAGGGTAAAAGGAGGGTGAAAGAGGTAATTAAAAGCAAAAGGTGTTTACTTGTGGGTTGCCAGCCCAGAGGTTTGACCACAGCGAAAAGGAAGCCTGTACTTGGCATGCAATCAAGGCACTCTCATTCCTGGGCTCGTGGAGCTCATACACTATGAGGATGACCTGTTTTGGGTGTTTGACAAGGTTGTTAGCTACGTTCTCTTTCAGGACTTTCAGTTGATCCCTATTCCAGGAAGCAGCACTAACATCTCAGGACCTGCCTCCAGGAGGAAAGAAACCACAGAAATAGCCCATGGCAGCCTTAGGTGCATTCATATCTGAGGCCACAGCTTTTCCAGGGGCTCTGCTTAAATAGCCAGCCCACATGTGCACCATCTTCAACTCTCCCATGTTGTCTTATTTGACTCTGGTGCCAGCAGACTGTGGCAGAAACTGAATTTCTTACTTGTTCTCCCGCACTTCCTGCTTGGAAAGATATGCAGGAGCTCTGCCTTTTGCCTTCCCAGTCCATGGAGGGGAATAGAGACCACAGAACCTCACAGATGTGTTAGCACAGGCCGAGAGGGTTTCAGGCAGGCAAGAGGCAGCTAGCTGGTTGGTGGTGGGATCAGTGGCATCATGGGGATACAGAGTTGGGGGGGAAGCAGGATGGGCCCACACACACACATGCTGCTTTGCATAGGGCTCATCTTGTATTACATACACCAGTCCTGTACTGTGTACAAAGGAGGGCTAACACAAGGGAAATTCATGAAACATTGCCACTTGAATATGAAAGCGCTGCATTTCACAGAGTATCTTACTGCTGAGTAAACATTGCTGTGAACTAGTGGCTGACAGGCAACCCCACTCACTTGCAAATGACTGTCACCAAGAAAATAACAAACATCAATGGATTAAAAAAAAGAAAAAGGATTGTAATTAATAATTTCCCTACACAAGATGTGCCTCCCCCCCAAATACCCAGATTTTTAGACTTGTCTAGGCATAAGCACAGTCATTGTGTGTGTAAATTATGCAGGCAGCCTCAGTAACGGCACGCACAAGTGACAGAACCAACCATTTGTGAATATTAAGTACAGACAGATCTAAAAATCTGGGCCATTATTTCATGCTCTTGTACAGGAAAGGAATGAGTACTGAGCAACAAAGCTGCTTGCCTTTGCTTTTTCAGCCTTTCTTACTTTCCAGAAAAAAACCCAAACCCACCAAAACCCAAACCCAATACTCCGTAGTAATGCTTTTACCATGCATATCAATGGGGATGCAGATTCAGAGCCTGATTCTCCATTGCCCTGCACTATATGCAGTGCGATGTGGGGGTAGAACACTACTACCATTCTGATAGGCCATATTTTACTCCAACTTTGCACTCACTTTGCCTTTCACTGGTGTAAATGATAGCACAAGGTGCAGAGCAACAGAGAATGAGGTGTGTCCATTTTCAAAATCTAAATGTACTATCATTAATATTTGCATTCATTCTTTTGTTCCTGCCAATAACCACTCAAGCTATCTTGTGTCCAATCTAAAGTTAGAAGACCACCTCTCTCCCGTGAGTACCGCTGAAAGGCAAAACTCAAAAAGTTTGGAAACTGTTCACAGAAGCTTCCAAACTTGACTTAAAATCAGGTGGGAAATCTTCCCAAAACAGAGTCTCATGAAACTTCCAGTGCTGCTTGGATTCAGCTGGGCTAGAAATGCTGCAGAAATAGCCTAGTGCGAACTATTTTGGTATTTTTATGTTTTGTCCCGGCCAATATTGGAAGCATGGATATATACAACATTTTTTTAATTACTGTACTTACTTGGATTCAGCTCAAGGGATCAATGAAAGGGCACGCTTGTTACTTTATCAGAACCTGTTAACCAATCCCAAATCAACACCAATCCCTGTTCACAAGTCCGTCAGCAGACCAAATACAAAAAAATGCAGACCACAGCCCCCTCCCCTAAAGCTGAAAGTGACACTGAAGCAGTGCATACAGCTTTGGCTTCTCTAATGGATTGGGAATTATTCTTTTCTTAAAAGTTAGTATTGTCCCATTCAACAAAGGGCTGCCTGACCTTTGCTCTATTTGCTTAACGAAAAGAGGAATTCAGTCTAGACCTCTGCTGAACATCCGCTTTTTGAGAGAGATGGTCTCGGAACTCTTTTGAGCTAGTCACTTAAGTTCTGATTTACAAAAGGTTGCAAATTGTGCACAGATACTTTTGTACATTCCAGACATGTGTGCACACAACTACTAGTTTCTTGCACAAAAATCCTGATTTACACATTACAGGATGTATGTACATTCAACCCTCTCTATGAAGGAGCTTTGAGCCTGGTTACCTCTCTTGCCACCCATATGTTGCTTTACTGGTATGAGCTACCTCAAATATTTCATAGATTCATAGATTCTAGGGCTGGAAGGGACCTCGAGAGGTCATCAAGTCCAGCCCCCTGCCCTCATGGCAGGACCAAATACTGTCTAGACCATCCCTGATAGACATTTATCTAACCTACTCTTAAATATCTCCAGAGATGGAGATTCCACAACCTCCCTGGGCAGTTTATTCCAGTGTTTAACCACCCTGACAGTTAGGAACTTTTTCCTAATGTCCAGCCTAAACCTCCCTTGCTGCAGTTTAAGCCCATTGCTTCTTGTTCTATCCTTAGAGGCTAAGATGAACAAGTTTTCTCCCTCCTCCCTAACACTTTAAAAAAAATAAAGACTTTCTCCTCTATCTACTTAAAAAAAAATCTGCTCCAGCTTAGTGTCCTTGTATGACTGAAGAATTGTAGGACCTGTTTTAGATTATGTCATCAGATATATATACCCCAGCACAAGGCTGGGGTTTAGATGCTGTTCCTATGCTTTAAGAAGAAAACTACCTCCACCGAACAGCCATTAATTTACCATGCATGAAAACCAGTGTCACAAAAGCATAGGCAGACCAGAGCTGGATGCTGCAGGGAGCAATAAAAGACTACCTATAAAAAGAAGGATGGTTTCCTGATTTTTCCTTGTTAGAGTTTTTGCCTCTGCTCTGTGAAAAAGGAACCAAGGGAAGGGACACGTGTCCAATTTAAGCCTTTCTTAGAGGGTTTCACAACAACACATTACTTTAAACTCTTCAAGGGTTGGCGTTACATTGTTTGTTTGTTGTGTTGACATGAATCTAGGCAAGTATCTGACATCTCCAGCTGATTTGTCCCAAGAGTGTCGGGAGCTAGGATACTAAAAGGAATGGAGGAGTTTCTGAAACTGGCTCTTCATCATGTCATCAGGAGAGTCAGAGGTAGCTAGACCATCAAACAAACATTTCATGGAGAGTGTGACTGTGTCCATGAAGTAACCCTTTGTCCCCCACTGTATTATGAGGAACGTGATATCATCAAAAGAGAATTATGAAAGAATGGTTGTCTTTGTGTGTATTGTCTTTGTTTCTTCTGCCATGTGTGATGTCAGTAGTGGAGTTTCACAGCAAAATAGGATGCTTGAGTGCTATGGACAGAGTTATAGCTGGATTCTTGTGTAGCAAAAACAGCAACAAAGTAAAATAATTAACTTATTTTGTGTGATCAGAAGACAAAGGGGAAGTCGTCAGTACAGACATGGCCTACTGCTGCAAACCTTACTCACGTGAGTAGCTCTGTTAGCAGCAATAGGACTGCTTCCCTGAGAAAGAGCTACAGGATCGGGCCCTACGCTCACACTCCCCTTTCCATGGGTGTCCAGTGACTGAAAACAGCAGCACTGGTGTGGTGCTGCAGTGGGTGGTGTGGACCATGGAGAGCCCATGGCACTCAGTGGCCCTTTGCAAGGCATGGAACTGTGCTTTGCAGGTCAGAAATAGCCCGAGGCAAGCACTGGAGAAGACAAGTATAGAAAGAGAGGCCTGTGAATTCAGGTATCACAGGAATCCAAACACACACATTTGCATTTGCTTTTTTCATTTGTTTGTCAGGAAACCATTTAGGGGGCCAAAATAAAATGAGATCTGCTCTTTTCATGTGATAGCCACCTCCAGGCACTGACACAAGAAGAGACTGCATCAGCCATTTTCTTTCAAGCCCATGAAAATCTTCCTGAGGCACTGGAGAAAAGCACATGAAAAACAAATGCAAATAGTACCCCTAGAACCCAGACACAGCCCTCCGAAAATCAAAACAGAAATATTTGCTCCAACATGCACCCATGACAAACACCTCTGCTGGTGTAAATCTGCACAACTCCACTGAAATCCATGGAGCTATGTGATTGACACCAGTTGAGGATCTGGCCTACTGAGCCTTTGGCTATATCTATCTTTGGAGCAAGGGGTACGATTCACAGCTTGCGTAGACATATGAGTTCTCATGGAGCTAACGCTAAAAACAGTAGTGTAGCTATTGTAGCAAGGGCAGCAGCAGCATGGGCTAGCTGCCCCAAGTACAAACCCACCTAGAGCCCATGGGTATGTACTTGGGGTGGCTAATATGGGCTGCTGCTTGCCACTGCCCATCCCATACTATTTTGTAGGGCTTGTCTACATGGCGGGTTAGTATGCAGCAAGGTGGGGTGGCAATGTACGGTGCACTAGCATCCTGTGCATTAAAAGTTCCATAGTGTACAGTACATCAAAGCACACTATGGAACTTTTAGTGTGCAGTTGCAGAGTCCACACAGTCAGTCAGTGTGCAGCAGGCTAGTTCACTGTGCATTCACACCCTGGCTTGCAGCCCATGAACTAGCCCTTTATTTTAAAATCACCATCATGTATTGCAGATAAAGAAGTAAAATGGCCCAATTTTTTAAGTTTTGTTGTATGTATGGGTTCTTCTATTCATAATACATAGCTTAGGCTTCCCTTTGAGTAGATAGAAGAAAATCAACAGAATATAGAAATATACGTCAGTATGTGGCCTAAATTCCTCTAATCTAAGAGCATTTCAAAAACATAGCCCAGTAGCATGAGAAAATTAAAAAAGGGAAGTAGGATTACTTTCAGTACAACATTTTTGGTATCTCAATTTCATGATTCAGCTTGTCTGCTGAAAATACAAGTAAACACTTGCAATATCCTTAATACAGGCCAATTTTGGATCTAGTGCAGCTCTGCAAAAATTCTACTTGCCCACTTGTGCAGGGTGAATAATTTTTTGATGAGAACAAAAAAAATCATCTATCATCACAACAAAGGGTAGTTGAGTAGATGTTGTGTCTAGTCTGGTAAATTTTCATGATGGTTTTGAGACTGGTTTAATGAGGGAAAGATGAGTGGTATGAAGACAGCCCAATACCACTTAGATAGCAGAAACAATCAGACCCTATGCAAAATGTTATTTCTTACAGAGGTAAATAGTTAAGGTTTGCTATTTCGTGTCGATTGCTACAGAATCTTCCATTAAACAGCTGGAAGTTTATGTCTGGATGATAAACATGCTGTATTATAGTCTGCTGGGCTACACATTAAAAAAAAGAAGACAGTGCTCCTTTCATTAGCATAGTGTAACAAAAATGTCTTGAGGTCTCAGATTTCTAAGCAGATGTTGGCAAAGCCCCCAATGTCTTCATTTTACAGTCAGGTGGTAATGACAGAGTAAAGCACCACTGTCATGCCAACTTTCTTCTATGACAAAGGACATAACTCTCCCCCTCCCCACCCCTGCAAGCATACACCTGCCTCAGCCATGTGATAAAAGCACATAGCAGAGCATGGCATAGACTCTGCTGGTATCTTCTTAGGAGAGCCTGCTAAATGGCCCTTCTCACATCTTCCAGGGACATCTCTTTGTTCCTCTCCTGGGAGACCTACGTTCAAAGAGTGAAGTCTCCATTTCCTCTTTGGGATGGGTGAACTGAATACATTTCTGAAAAGAAGCAGGCTGTATTCAGCATTCTCTTTGGAAAGGCCTTTCCACCCGAAAGTGACACTCACAACATTATTAACCTACCCTTTTATTTCCCAAACGACAAAAAAAAACCCACCCTTCCCCCCATAGTTCTCTGAAACCAATCAACTTTTAGAAACCCTCAAAACAAAGTTAATGAAATTAAAAACAAAAAAACCCTCCCCCCAAACTCACACCCCTGGCCCAATCCCTACCCCAAGGCACTCAGATATCATGGTGATAGGTGGCAGTATAGAACCCTAAAATAGATTATCAGTTGATATATAGCCATTAAAGTTTCCGGTGATGGTCATCCATCTTCTCGTTCTGCTATGATCAGGCAGGCCAACCTAGGATTCCTAACCGGACATTCTTCCCTTCCAAAAGCCTCCAAGAGGATGGGGAGAGGAAAGTCCTACCTTCCCACCTCACAGCTCCCTTCCCAAGGCAACAGCCTTAGCTTTTTAGGGTGGACCTGAAAAACAATATCCCTGTTGCCTAATATACCCACAAGTCCACATGACTGCACCATGATGCACATAGCCAACCTGAGGACTTTGGGGAGGGTCAGTGAAATGATTCCTTGGTTTGCTCCAAAGGTAATGGACTCATTATATATCCACCATGCTTGTTGGGAGGAGAGGGACAAGTGTGAGGAACTGACATCAGATTTCTTGCTGCAGGAGAAATGGAACATGGCTACTTGTGCTGGGCGGTGCTGCCAGATTTTAAAGTGTTGCAAAGGATAATTGTTCCAATAAACTGGTGTTGTGGGGGCTGCTAACCTCTCCCCCCACCTTGTCCATATGGGTTGTTGTGTGCATTCTTGTGATATTTCTGTCACACTTTACAGACAATCATTAGGGATAATACCCTCTGTGGGAGGTGAGTGGTTATTATTAGCCTCATTTTATAGATGAGGAAAAAGACAGAAGGGTTAAGTGACTTGACTAAGGTCACAAAGAGTTAGTTTCAGAGCTTGGATTAGAAAGGATTAGTCCTTGTTATCAGTCCAGTGTCTAGTCCACACTGCTTTGCACGTCACTGGGCTACCTTCCTTGTAGCCACAGGTCCTGTAAGGGAACACTAGGGGCAGCCAGCCTCAGGGAGAATAAGAGTTGTGTTATTGCTTTTGAGTTACCAACCAGGAAGGAAGAAAGGATGGATGCTAAACTCAGACGACCTGCTAAGCCTATGAAGTCCGCCCCCCCTATGTCAATACAAATTATCCAAGCCTTCTAGGGTTTGCAGGCAAACCCCTCAACCTACATGGAAACTGCTGTTTGATTGGCTGCCTTTCCCTATTCCCCCCTACTTCCTGGGCCAAAGCAGCCAATCAGAGCTGTTCCGTAGGCTGACAGGCAGCTTGTGCCCCCATGAAAACACAGGGTCTCCAGCACTAAAGGTGAGCTGGATGGGAAACAGAAACTCCGGGCCAGCTGAGCTCTGTAGCTCCTACTGCTGACCCCACCCCCAGCGTGCAGTGAGGCTGAAGTTGCTCCCATTATTGGTCTCCACTGCCAAGGCTGGAGGATGAAGAACCTGGGTGGTGGGTCCCTTTCCACTCCAGCAGCTGCTCTTTTGGTGGGAGGAGAGGGAGAGCAAGGAGCAGAGGCCAGCAGGAGAGGCAGAGCTGTGACTTGGCACAGGACAAAGGCCACGGAAACAAAATTAACAAAAAGGTAGGGGGATCAAATGTGTGTGGGGCATTTGTTTTACCTCTGGGGTGGTGGCAGAATCAAGTATGGAGGGGGTGTTGGTTGTGTCTGGGAGGGCAGAATCCAAAGTCTGTGCGTGGGGTGGGGCAGAATTAAATGTGTTGGATGTTTTTAATAAGTACAGAATCAATTTGTGTTGGAAGGCATTGTTATCCTGGCTTGGAGTGGGCATGGAACAAATTGGGCTGTGCTGGGGTGGGCTTGTTGTGGAGTTTACAATTAAGTAGACTGTTTCCAATTTTATGCACATTTATACAAATGAAAGTTCTATTTGTTGTTGGAGAATGTTAGCAGGTGTGACTGTGTGCTAGTGCCCAAACTCACCCCCTCTTTGGGGTTTGTTGGTAACTCAAAGCAGCAACATGAATCTCAGCCTAAGCTTTCTCCATTAGTTCGGCTACCCCTCGATATTCCCTGTAGTAGGACGGAGTTAGGACAAAAGGTGTTAATGTCATGTACATCAGGGGCCATTAAAGTATAAGCACCCAGGGTGAAACTCTCCAGAAAAAGAATTAAAGATGCCATGTATTAACCACTCCCAGAGAGTCATTAAGAGCTATTTACGTGAGTCTGTCAGGGCCATTACACCCTTCTATGCTTCATTTGTGTTACAAAGCAGCTGCACACAAGGAGGATTAACAGCCAGACATTGACCAAGAGAGACAAAGACCATACAGTCTGGAATGTCTTGAACAAGGGGCTTTCCAGGTATAAAGTGCAGGGGCTGAGAGGGGAGAAAGGAGACACAATGTTCTTAAACAGTTGGATCTGTCTGAGGACTTGTCTACGTGGGGAAATTTATTGGCACAACGATATTGGTATATGTTGAGCAACAAATTCAATTGGAAAAAAGCACCCCAAGTCTGGAATTGGCGTGCCCACAGGGGAAGTTACACTGGTATACACAGAGTGATATAATTATACCGGGGTGGCCAACCTGTGGCTCTGGAGCCATATGCGGCTCTTCAGAAGTTAATACGCGGCTCCTTGTATAGGCACCGACTCTGGGGCTGGAGCTACAGGCGCCAACTTTTCAATGTGCTGGGGGGTGCTCACTGCTCAATCCCTGGCTCTGCCACAGGCCCTGCCCCCACTCCACCCCTTCCCACCCCCTCCCCTGAACCTGCCATGCCCTCACTCCTTTCCCCCCTCCCCCAGCCTCCTGCACACCACGAAACAGCTGATCGGGAGGTATGGGGAGGGAGGGGGAAGTGCTGATCAGCGGGGCTGCTGATAAGAGGGAGACACTGGGAGCGGGGCGGTGGGAGCTGATGTGGCGCTGCTGACGTATTACTGTGGCTCTTTGGCAATGTACATTGGTAAATTCTGGCTCCTTTTCAGGCTCAGGTTCGCCACCCCTAAATTATACTAATATAGTTATGCCGGTAAATGTCCCTGTGTAGACAAGCCCTGAGTTTTATGTGAGGCCCTGAAGAGAGAGGGCCAAGGTATCTACTTATTGGGATAGAACTGTGTGGCGTTACCTGCAGCTTCTCCAAAACGGAGCTGAGTGTGTGCCATTTGTTACCACCCCATTCCTGGAAACAGGACTTGTGTACATTTTGTAAATATGACTGGCTCATGGATTTCTGCCACAAAGGGGATACAGTAGCATAGGCAGGTCCGGAGCACAGGGGGAGCGGCGCTATAAAAAGGCGCCTCCCCAGGCTCCCACTGTACTCACCCGGGGGCGCCTCCAGCGGCGCTCTGGGTCTTCGGCGGCACTTCGGTGGACCTGCCGCCGAAATGCCGCCCAAGACCTGGAGCGCCTCCAGGTGAGTGCATGAAGCGGCACTTAAAAAGAAAAGGCGCCGCTTCCTTTTTAAGGCACCGCTTCTGCTCCCAGGGGGAGCGGCTGCTCCCCCTGCTCCCTCCCGGCTACACTACTGAGGGGATACTGGTCTTCGAGTAGGACTGGTCAGAAACTTTCCATCAGAACTGTTTTTCACTGGAAAAGTGAGTTTTTGAAGACAAAAAATTATGAAAATTGTCTGCTTTCTGCAGAAAATTTCAATGTACCCGCGAAACCCCAAACTTTCAATTTGGAAATGGTGAAACACTTCGTTTAGACACGTTCGATCAAAACAAAACATTGATATTCCTGAATCAAAATATTTTGGCCCAACTTGACATTTAACCACATCTTGCTGGGCCACTAAGCTATCTCATGCCCCCCCATTCTGGTCTGTGGACCGAGCTCTCTGGCTCGACTACATCTGCCACAAGATTCCCTGGGGGGCAGTGAGAGGGGAGACCATGGCTGATTATGGGAGATCTAGTCCAGCCAGAGAGCCCATCCCTTAGGGGAGAATAGAGCACAAGGCACCCAAATTGCAACTCCCACGAGGTGCTATGGCTATGTTTAAGGTTGAACTACTCAAACAAATGTTTTGGTTTGACAAGCCAAAATATTTCAGTTCAGGTTAAACCAACCTAAAATAACATCTTATTTCTATTTTCCCTGATAGAAACTTTGATTTTTTGGGGGGCCAAAATGTTTTGATGAAACGTCAACATTTTCCACAGAAATATCTCACCTCAACCTCACTTTTCTGACAAGGTTAATCTGCAAGATCTTGAAATCTGCTTCCTCCCAGAAAAGGGGTGACAAAAGGCTCATAAATGTGAGAGACAGGTCTTTCACAGGCACTGAACTACTAGCCCATGAGCGCACTCTAACAAGAAATAAGAATGACCACAAAACTAACCATTTCAGAATTAAATTCAAACTGACTTTTGTGCTTTCCCTCAATAACGTCTTCACACAAACACATCATACCCGCTTATTCATTCACTCACATAGTAACATAAGAAAAACAGATACCCTATAAACTACTCAGGCTATTTCTCCTATAGGTTGGGAATTAAAAAAAAAAGTTATTGCCATTTTTATTTTTAAATAGCCAGAAAAGGTGCTCTTGTCTATAGGGCCTATGTAGGTGGTGTTTTAAACAATGTTTCTTTGTACTTAAAAGCTGTTTTTTGACAGCATAAAACCATCTAGTCCCAAAGAGGAACTCCAGTTTTTTTAGCTACACCTTGAGACTCTGTAAAGCTTTCCCCCTTTTCCTATGCTAGTTGTCTCATTCACATTTAGAAAGTTGTTTAATTCCTGCGTTTTAGAAATCAATGCCTATTAAATCGCCTCAACTAATAAAAGGTTAAATATACCATGCCCTGAAGTTGTTAAGGAACTACAGAGGGAATAACATTAGAAAACAATGACGTGGTTAATCATTGCACAATTCTGAAAACTAAAGTTCATGGACCGTGAGAGAGAGCGAGAGAGCGCGTGTGTTCAGTTCACCAGCCTATTACTTTTCTGTATCATATAAAACACACCCAGAATTAATGAGCTTGTTTCTACAAGGAAGATTTCACAGAAATGAACCAAAGATTATCTTGAATTTCTGCCTCCTGCTGAGTCAGAAAGTAAGAAGAATTTAATTGGCTCCTTGAAATTTGCAAATGTGAAGGTTTCCACATAGACACTTTGATTGGCCTATGCAACACCTTCCCCGAACCAATCACATTCTTTGTTTCATTTGCCTGCTTTTATTCCCTTGCTGACTCCAAGCTCACAGCCACATCTCTGTGTCTGCACGTTGCTGGTTTTTTCTCTCTCTCTCAGTGCAGCAGCAGCAGCTGAAGTCTATGTTCATTGCTAACCTGATCAACCCAGGATGTGGCTTCTCTGTGACATCACACCCAGATGTTTTTCCAGGCCACGCCCCCACGGGGCTCTGAAACACTCAGAGGAGCAATAACGGGGAAAGCTTATTCTACTGTCACAATGCAATGGATGGGTTAGAGAAACTGCATTTTTGTCATTTCATTGCACTCTAGAAGATCAGCGTTAATTCCCACTTAGAGCAACAAGCTGCCAGAGTTAGGATTTTCTCTTTTTTCTTTCACTGGACTTTAAATGCCTTTTCTCTTTAGTGACAAGCTGGGTGCAATCTTCACAGACAGAGTGCATTTAGGATAGCTGCTCGGTCAGCCCTCGCTTCTACAAAGGGATCCTAAGAAATAGGAGGGGAAAAGTCTGCTTGTATTTTTTTTTTAAAAAGGGAAAACGTGCAATTATTTTTTAAACACACCTATGAAAAATGGCAACAGCAGCATACGTGGATCATTTTGCAGCCGAGTGCCTTGTTTCTATGTCCAATCGTGCTATTATCCACAGTCCCAAAGGGGACGCAGATCCCCGACCTGATGCAGCAGTACCTCCTCCTCTATCAAATGGAGAAAATAAGCGGGAAGTAAGAGAGACCGGGAAAGACAATGGATCGTCGCTGTTTGTGGTGGCCAGGATTTTAGCAGATCTCAACCAGCACGTCCCAAACTCTGCCACCGTTCGGATGGAAAAAACAGAGAGCATTGATAACAGGGAAAAACTAAGTCCTTTTTTTCCTCCTCAGGAGTTTGGGGAGGAAAGTGTCTCCCCAGCCGGCAAGCGTGGAGAAGGAAAAGCAGCCACACCTACTAGCCTGGCTGCAGTAAGTGAGCCAAGCCCCAAACAAAGGAGCAGACGGGGAAGGAACCGGGCTGACCCCGAGTCACCCCAGAAAAAGCACAAATGCCACTACGTGGGGTGCGAAAAAGTTTATGGCAAATCTTCCCATCTCAAAGCTCATCTAAGGACCCACACAGGTTAGTTACTAGCCGGCCAAAAATTTATTCATTACAATTTGTCATAAATGAATAAATAAATAGACCCCCTCCCCCAACTTGCATTTGGCCAACATTATGATTTCTTCTTTCAGAACTCAAGCCCACAATAAAAGTTTGGGGAATAATAATTCTAGTCGTCATCCATGTGAAGCTAACTTTATTATTTGCATTGCTTTAGTTGTAGGTATGAAGTGTTAGAGGTGTAAGTAGATGGATCCACAGAGCTGTAATTCTCAGCTGCTAGCCCCCTCTCACGTAATTCCTCTTATCCCACACACTGCTTCTTATGCCTGCATCCCCACTTGCCTACAGCTCCCTACCCTCTGCTTCTGGCACTACCTTGAAATCAGCATCCCATCACCTCCTATTCAAGCTCCAACACCCACATCCACAAATTTAAAATTAAACATTTTAGTGACACCTGAGTCAGTGTGTTTCTTTCTATGCAGTAGACACTCGAGTGGCCCAGGACAGAATGGGGAGAGGTTGAGAGAGACACCCAGGGAGGTATTTCCTGTGTTTTCCCCCTCTCCCATACACTTGTAAGAACAATCTTCAAGGGGCTCAGGTACAAACAGCCATTTAAATGCAAACCACCAGTTGAGTTCGACCAGTGTTCGAGACTTTCTTAATTTGTTTTCTGTGAACTTCCATACAAGCACTTCTTTTGGCTTGCAAGAATGTGCACAGAAAAAGTAAAAGTCTTGTGAGTACTCACATGAAAGCGGACACACAGTGGTGTGCTGGAAGTGTTAACATGGCCATCTTGAAACTTAGCCAAGCCCCACTCCTGGAGAGAAAAGGGTTAGGCCAGCCATTAGGGAGCACCACAAGCTTTAGGTGGCCAATGCTCGCTCGCAGCCATAGTCGTAGCGAGCACCTTGAGAACAACGCACAGACTAGAGCATGCTTGCATGGGCCATTCTGTGAATAACTTCAAACAATGAACACATTTGTAACAATTCAAGTCTGATCACAGATAAATAGCGTGAGGAAAAATAAAAACTAAATACTTGGAACAAATTACCAACCATGATTAGTGCTAGCTTTGATGTAGACAACATCCCACATCCCCCCCCCCCCCCCCGTTTCCCCTCTAGTGTGGCACGCGGGATGAGAGCCTTCTGGTTTTAGGGTTTGAGTTTGGTGTTGGGGAAGCGGAGAGGGTAATATGGAATGTTAAGTTGTGTGTGGGCGGTGACATATTCCCTGTGCCACATGGCCAGAGGCATGCCGAATCCTTGGTACCATAGCCAGCTTGCTTTGCACTGTGTCTTGCCCAGCTTTTGTTTCCTCGGACTGATGCAAAGGGGTTGCTGCTTGATTTTTGGAGGAAGTCTATTAACATTGCCCCCTTATGCTTCATCTTTGCTTTCCTTTTAAATGCAAGATAAAGTTGCAAGGTTCCTGAGCTCTCAAACTAACTAGAAACCCACAGAGGGAGAAGGGGAACTTCTCTCTTATGAAGAGAACAAGGCTTAGCCATGGCTGCCCTCTGGGGAGAAGGGGGTGGAGTGCGTCATTCAGGGGCGGGCCAGTGAGCTGGAGTCATTCGGGGACGCTGGCTTTGCTCCAGCTCTCTCTCTCTTTTTTTTAAATTTCCCTTTCCTGTAAGTTTACCAGCACTGTAGGGTTTAATTTGTTGTTGTTGTAGCTAGTGGTACTGAAAGCGCAAGCACAAGAGTGCATGCGTGTGAGAGAGTTAGAGGAAAAAGAGGGGAAGGGACTGGTTTTGCCCTGGGAGTGGCAGGACCCTAGGGGACTAGAGCTTCTTTGTTCAAAGCTTCCCACACAGACAGACACTGGCGACGCAAGAAAACAGTCCTGCCAAGTTTCCCTCATTGGCAACAAGACTGTCTCTGTTTGGATTCAGTTTCAGACAGGTATAAATGTCTCTTGCTCTTGTTATGAACCATTTTACAACATGTTTCAATGAGACACTGAAAATCTTTATTCCCTTCCCTCTCCACCCCCCTTCCCCCGTCCAAAAATACAAATTGTGACAAGTCTGAGAATAGCTCACACCAGGCCAGGAGTTCAGCACATAAAACTGGTAGCCATGGCAAGGGGAAGGATGAACATTCCTTTTTACAATAGGTGTGGTGGGATCTAATGGTTGGAACAGGGACCTCAGGAGGTCTGAATTCTCCTTTCTGGCTCTAACACGGTCTTAAAGCAACCATGACCAAGTCACGTGTGCCTCCATTTATCCATCTGTAGAATGGGGGTGGTAGTGCTTACCCACCTCACCAGGATCGTGAAAGGTTTTGTTAATTAAAGTCTGTAATGTATTTTGAGAACCTCCGATGGAAGGTGCTAGAAACAGTTCTCTCAATAGTCACCCCACAACATGATTACGAAGAATCGTGACCACAGAATGTACAAATTTCTTTTAAGGAACAGAACTGCTCACACATTTTGTAGTACTGGAATAACTTGTATTCATGTGCAAGCTGAAGGTTAAGAACAGCACTTCAGGCTAGAAGTGGGATATCTGTGATTGCAATGAGACATACATGTATAGCACAGCTTGTGACTTGCTTGAGAAATGTACTCAGCAGTATGCTACTGTACTCCTAAATTAAGGTTTTTACACTACATTTGAGACACCTAAGCAAGAAGGGGCTAGATGGCTGAGGATCAGTGCAGACAGATGCTGTTGGTCCAAATCCATGCCGGATTGGTAAGGCCTGAAAGCTGGTACTATCTAATGGGTGTTGTGATACAGCATGGCCAGAAGGCAGCAGGAGAGTGATCTAGGATGAGGAGAAGCCTTATTCCCTGTAGATTAATTAAAAGCACCTGAAACCAATTAGAGCACCTGAAGCCAGTCACCTGATAAAATCCCCCTGCTTCAATCAGCTTCCAGAGGAGGAGCTGGAGAAGAGTGAGGAGGAGGAGTTGGAACAGAGTGGTTTGGTGGTGGAGCAGAGAGCAGTTTGGAGGAGTGAAGCAGAGTGGATTGGTGGTGGAACAAAGAGCAGTTCGAAGGAAGGTGGAGGAGAGTTTTGAGAAGTGTTGCAGCGGGCTAAGAAGACCAAGATCCTAGGTAAAGGGACACCTGGCTTGTGCAGAGGGAAGGCAGGAAGCCCCACAAGCTGAAGGTCAGGAGAGGGAAGTAGCCCAGGGGAAAGAATCACTGGTACAAGTGGTTCACCTGCTATCATAAGGCTCCTGGGCTGGGACCCGGAGTAGAGGGCGGGCCCGGGTCCCTCCCTCTCCACTCCCCTTCCCTGGGATACTAGTAGGATAGCTGTTACCCCAGTTCAGGGGCAAGAAATGGCACCCTGAAACCCCCCCACAAGAAGAGAAAGTGCGGGACCCATCATAGTAGTGCCGGCAATTTGCCACAGTGTTTAAAGCCCTACAAGAGATCCCTTTTGTGGGCTCTGTCTAGTCTCTAGTGGACTGGTGTTCAAAGCAAAAAACCCACACTTTTCACTAGTTAGCAATTGTAGTCTGGGTGGAGGGAACAAAGATTGAATGACCAAGGAGACCAACTTGGCCTTCTTTCTTTAGGCCTGGATTGCAGTAGAGAATTGTGTCAAAAATAATTCTCCACTAGTGCTTCTACCAGTCCAGTTGTACAGGTGATCCTGCCAGTGTGAGCCTAGTATAGAAAAAGCTCCTTGGGCTTCTGACTTTTTACCACCATGTCAATTAACCCCTCCCATGCCTGTGAATGCCATATGATTTATAAACCTGCAAGCTCTAGAGCTAGATAGAAAATGTTTCACTAAAATGTTTTCAATCCTTCCTCCCCCAAATACACACCTTCTTTTCATGCCCCCACACCCCACCTCTAGGTGGATGGCCTGGAGGTCAATATAATCACAGACCACGGAGTTCTTAAAGTCCTAATATGTACCAGCAAGCTTGATGCGCTGCAAGCGTGTAGATTTCAAGTCCAAACAATCCTACAGGGACGCCTGTGGACCTCATAAGCTGTGTAATGAATGATCCACACAGATCTCATACGCTGCTTAAGTCTCTATGTCCCAAGTTATATTGATCCCTTTGACCTAAAGGTCCTGTTTTTTTAAACATTTTTTTAAACATTCCTGTTTTTTTTTAAATAACAGTTACCTCTAAAACTATGGAAATTCCTAAACAAAAACTTTAACGAAACACAGCAAAGAGTTTACCTGGCAGAGTTCTCTTCCCATTCTCCTCTGAAGAAGGACAAACTCCAGCTCTTGTGCTTTGGGGAAGGGAGTGCAATTTGAAAAACCTCTGTAGTTTGCCTCCTCATGGGATCATGATTCAGGAGTGCATAAAGGGAGCCAATCTGGATCCCTCATTGCTGTCTGGACTCTCACGCTCCCGTTACTCCCTCTCAGGCAGTGTTGCTTTTGTTTTTCCATTACACCTGCATCCTTCCATTGCTGCAAGAAGGGGAGAAGGTGCAGAAGAGGAGTTAATTTAATTGGACTGGCAACTCCCTTCTGCATCACTACCCAATTCCTTACTGCTTTTGCTCCCCTCTGCAGCGTAAGTGGAGAACAACATTTAGTAAAAGATGTACATGTTTGCCTGAACATGTTGATATAGGAGGAGATGTGGCTGCCCATATTAATGTAATAAAGTTAATCTCAAAGATTGTGGTGAGCCTCATTCATTTTATAATAGAAAGCCACACAATTTAAGCCTAAAGAGTAACCAGTACAGATGAAAAAAGACACTGAAGGCTAAATGCCCATTTTCCCTGTTACTGGGAAGCACAAAACACAGGGTCAGATCTTTGCACCTTCAACAGCTGCTCTGCACTGCTTCAAGGCAGTACGAGGCAATCCTATAGTTTTCTTAACTTGCCTCTTGATGACTGTGCTCAGCCTGCTCAGGACAATCTTTGGATGGGTTACAGTCACCTTGGCAAATCATACACCACTCCCCTTTCCACACACCAGAGTAAGGGCATGTCCACAAGAAAGTGGGTGTGGCCAGAGAGTCCCTGAGCGAAGTTGAGCTCTAGCTGCTGGAATGGTCCCTTGAGGCTGTGGGCAGCTAGGTGTAAGTTAGAGCAGCTTGGGGGCTCAGTTTCTTCTCAGTCTCAGGCAAGTGTAAAAGGAGCTTAAAAGTCCTGCACTGAGCACAGCTTGGCCGGAGACGAGACTTTAGCTCGCATATTATAACATGGCCTTTTTCTATCCAATTAGGTGCCCTTATTCTTTATAGGCTAAACAGCTGCTGAATTTGTATAGGAAGAAAAAGTTATTTTACTTTCATTTACATTCACTAATGTCATGAAAATTTAGCAGTGTGCAAAATCTATTCACTTGCTCTTTGCCACATGGTTAATTATAATGAAAAGAAGTATGCTATTTCACTCAACCTTGTCCTCAAAATCATTGCTCATCCTGGGTGAGCTGAATTTTGCAATGTTTCTTTGTAGGGCTGTCAAGTGATTAATCACGATTTTTTTTTAATCGCACTGTTTAATAGAATACCATTTCTATAAATATTTTTGGATGTTTTCTACATTTTTCAAATATATTGATTTCAATTACAACACAGAACACAAAGTGTACAGTGCTCACTTTTTTATTTACAAATATTTGTGCTATAAAAAAGAAATAGTATTTTTCAATTCACCTCATACAAGCATTATTTTTTTAATGAGCATCATCAGCATGTCCTCTGGAATGGTGTCTGAAGCATGAAGGGGCATACAGATGCTTAGCATATCTGGCACGTAAATACCTTGCAATGTCGGCTACAAAAGTGCCATGCAGATGCCTGTTCTCACTTTCAGGTGACGTTGTAAATAAGAAGCTGGCAGCATTAGCTCCTGGAAATGTAAACAAACTTGTTTGTCTTAGCGATTGGCTGAACAAGAAGTAGTACTTAGTGGACTTGTAGGCTCTGAAGTTTTACACTGTTTTGTTTTTGAGTGCAGTTACGTAACAAAAAAGTCTACATTTGTAAACTGCATTACAGTATTGTATGAGGTGAATTGAAAAATACTCGTTTTTTATAGCACAAATATTTGTAAATAAAAAAAATAAAGTGAGCACTGTACATGTTGTAACTGAGATCAATATATTTGAAAATGTAGAAAAACATCCAAAATAGTTAATAAATTTTAATTGGTATTCTATTGTTTAACAGTGTGATTAAAAATGTGATTAATCACAATTAATTTTTTTAATCACGATTAATTTTTGAGTTAATCACGTGAGTTAATTGCGATTAATCGACAGCCCTACTTTATAATAGGGGCTATCTGCATCTATGCACATTAATTAGCACAATGCTGTCTAGAATTTGAAAGTCATTTTCTAAAACAAGTGGTCAGACTGGTTACTGTGGAGCTTAATGAGTGCATACATGGCAGAAGGGTTAGACTGGGAAATTTGAATGAAATGATATTGGGGTCCCGTAGAGGTTGAAAAGCAGAGCGTTTACATAGAGCCTAGATTCTGAGGCTCAGCAGGATGATTTTTTTGTTGGTTTCAGGTGAGTTGGTTTTGCTTTATATCCTTATAAGTTGGTTTCGTTTTGCATATATCAGTGTAGACCAGTATGGGAGAAATCCTGGCTACATTGACCCCCATGTGAGTATGAACAAATTGCTTCACAAGATTAAAGAGAAGTGTGATCATATGTAAATAAAGAAAAGCAGATCAAACTTTGTAGAGCCCGACAGACACCAGAAACTAGTGTTGCTACTTCTCTAAAAACTATGGACTTTGTTCAGCCCAGGTTTCCTCTAGCCTCTGCCAAGAGAAACCCAGGCAATGATTCCTGCAGGGGGAAAAAGTCCATTGGGGGAACTACAATGGCAGAAAGTTTTTCCAACTCTCCCTTTACCTGTGAGCAGAGAGGTGGTGGTGGCAGGAAAAGGAGGAGGAAAGGACCAGTGCTTCCTCAAAAGAGGGTGGAGCTGAATGGGGGGCAACAAGTGCTGGGTGTAGGGAACATACTCAGGGCCGGCGCACCCACTAGGCGACCCTAGGCGGTTGCTTAGAGCACCGGAGCTGGGGGGGCGCCTGGCCGCGGCTGCCTCCCGCCCTCCTGGCTCCGCGGCTGAGCCGGGAGGCGGCTGGCCGCGGCTGCCTCCCGCCCTCCTGGCTCCGCGGCTGAGCCGGGAGGCGGCTGGCCGCGGCTGCCTCCCACCCTCCTGGCTCCGCGGCTGAGCTGGGAGCCGGCTGGCCGCGGCTGCCTCCCGCCCTCCTGGCTCCGCGGCTGAGCCCGGGGGTGGCTTGCCGCAGCTGCTTCCTGCCCTCCTGGCTCCGCGGCTGAGCCAGGAGCCAGGGGGTGGCTGGCCGTGGCTGCCTTCCGCCCTCCCGGCTCCGTGGCTGATCTGGGAGCCGGGGGCGGCTAGCCACGGCTGCCTCCCGCCCTCCCGGGTCTGCGGTCGAGCCGGGGGGTGGCTGGCCGCAGCTGCTTCCCGCCCTCCCGGCTTTGCGGCTGAGCCAGGAGCCGGGGGGCGGCTGGCCACGGCTGCCTCCCGCCCTCCCGGGTCTGCGGTCGAGCCGGGAGCCGGGGGGTGGCTGGCCGCAGCTGCTTCCCGCCCTCCCCCGGCTCCGCGGCGGAGCCGGGGGACGGCTGGCCGCAGCTGCTTCCCGCCCTCCCGGCTCTGCGGCTGAGCCGGGGCCGGGGGGGCAGCTGGCCGCGGCTGCCTCCCGCCCTCCCGGGTCTGCGGTCGAGCCGGGAGCTGGGGGGTGGCTGGCCGCAGCTGCTTCCCGCCCTCCCCCGGCTCCGCGGCTGAGCTGGGGGGTGGCTGGCTGCAGCTGCTTCCCGCCCTCCCGGCTCTGCGGCTGAGCCGGGGCCGGGGGGGCAGCTGGCCGCGGCTGCCTCCCGCCCTCCCGGTTCCGCGGCCGAGCTGGGAGCCGGGGGGTGGCTGGCCGGCCGCCCGCGGCTGCCTCCCGCCCTCCCAGCTCTGCAGCTGAGCCGGCAGCTTGGGGGGTGCTACGGGCAGGGGGAGGCTGCTGTGGGAGGTGGGCTGAGCTGCTGGCCCGTGGAGGGGGAGAGTTGCTGCGGAGGGTGGGGGGGGGGGGAAAGGGCAGTGTTAGCTAGGTGTGGGGGGCACAGGGCTGGTGCAAGGAAGTTTCGCCTAGGGCGCGAAACTTCCTTGCACCGGCCCTGGACACATTATCATCCTCTGAGCTGCTTTTGGGCTCCTCTGGACTCCCCAGCAGAAGTTGCAATGACATGTCCCTCAGACCCCGAGGAGGAGGGAGTTAGTGCCACTGCCTGCTCTTTGCCTGGGCTGACTCCCCTTTTAGGCACAGGAAGGAATAAGTTGCAGTTTGGGTGAATGTGTGTGCGCGCGCGTGTGTGCACGTGTAACTGCTACCCTCTACATCTCAGTTACTAGCTTCTAGGGCTCCCGCTTTTGGCTTCTTCTTCTTCTTCTGATGTGGTCAGATGTAGCTGAGCCTGGCTCACGTAACAGGGAGCCTGATCCATGCTGTGGAAGACCTCTGGAGTAGGTCCCCACCCATTTGTGCCCTGAAAAGCTTTTTTATTGCTCTCCACCCTCCTACCCTGCCAAGTGCGTCAAAAGTCTTTTCTCAAGCACCTTGCATCAGGAGAAATGCGAGCTGCCAGCCTCAGGAAGCCTGTTAGGACGTCTGGCAACTCACGAGTATATGGCTGGCTGCTTAATCCACAATCGCTGTCTTTCAGAGTTAGATAGCACAGGGTCTTTGTGTTTCCCTGCAGAACCCTGCTAGAATTGCTGCTGTTGAATTCCTAGCATTCCCTTTAGAAATCCTACATTTAAAGCCACACCACACAAACGAGTTGCAATGATTCTGGTCACATTTCTGTGTCGTAACAATCTGTACTGCTCAATGGGAAATTCCTCACTTCCTTTCAAATAAGTTTCAATGGCTGGTTTAAAAATGGAACTCCTTGTAAGTGTAGAGTAACATCATGTACATATGGCCAAAGCCCTCACATTAGTTTGCTACCCTTTATTCTTAGGTGACTAACAGAGAGATATCAACCCTGACTCCGGCTTGCAGCCAAGTGGTAAAATGGCTGTGCACCACCTTTGTGCCTTTTGGACTCTGGAGGCAGACAGGGATCAGAGCTGTCCCTGGTGTAAGCTAGAGCAGTCTCAGGGCTGCTACATCTCCTTATGGAGTCATCCAGCAGACCAGAATAGTTAGATCAGGGTGCTCTGATAACACCCCACCACTACCACCTTCAAATACCCTGTCAATGCTGATTCCCCACTCTGGCATTTCGAGTGCAGAAGGTGGGGCCCCCACAAGGATTCTAAAAATTAATACTGGCCACTCCAGGCTTGCATTAAAGGTTACAGTTACTATCTGATCTTGGATAGGTAGATGCTGCCACCACCCACATGCAAAAAACCCCTTTGAAATCAGAGAGGTGCACTTGGGAATTCCTTCCTGTGGGGTATCCTCAAGCCCTTTCACCCCCCTCTGGGGAAGAGCTGAGAAAGAAAAAGGAAATCAGCTGTTGCCACAAGCTAATTAAACAACATATGCACAAATCTCTTAGGACACCAAAAATCCAATCCTGTTCTTAAAAAAGGTAAATTTTATTAAAAACAAAAAGAAAAAATACATCTGGAACTTAGGCTTTTGCTAGATTTTAAAAAAACCACTTACAAAATGTAAACATCAAGAATAACCTTCTTGAGGTCTAGCTTAAAAGTTACAAGCAAAACAAAAAGCATTTGGGGTTAGCACAGAGGAGTCCACAAGCCAATAAGAAATAAACCTAATTGCGTCTTCCTAATCATTCCCTAATTTACTTACATATCTGGGGTTTCAGATAAGCAATCTCTAGGTATGATCAGTAGCGTAGCCAGGGGGGGAGCAGGGGGAGCGGTTGCTCCCCAGTGAGGAGAAATGGCGCTAAGGTGCCGCCCGAGCCCCGCTGCAGAGCTGGGCTCAGGGGCGCTTTAAAAGGCTGGTGGCTCCTGCCGCTGCGGGGAGCCACAGGCCCTTTAAAGCACCTCCCCCAGCCCTGCTGCCAGACCTGGGCTGGGGGGGGGGGCGCTTTAAAAGGCCCCGCAGCGGCAGGAGCCGTGGGCCTTTTAAAGCGCCCCCCCCCCCCCCCCCCCGCCGCCCGGGTTCGGCAGCGGGGCTGGGGGTGGGGCGCTTTAAAAGGCCCGCGGCTCCTGCCGCTGCGGGGAGCTGTGGGCCTTTTAAAGTGTCCGTCCCCCCCCCAGCCCCGCTGCCGGAGCCAGGTTCGGGCGGGGATTTAAAAGGCCCGGGGGCTCCACAGCGGCTGGAGCCCCGGGCCCTTTAAAGCGCCGCCAGGGTGAGTACAGGGGGAGTGGGGAGGCGCCTTTTTATAGCACCACTCCCCCTGTGCTCTAAACCTGGCTACACCACTGGCTATGATCTGATGGTTTTTCACATCTGGCTTAAGCTTCTCACAGCATAACTGCTGCCCTGTCCCCTCTTCCCTGGAGAACCACAACACACAGACAAAGGGAAGCTTTTCCCAATTTTAAAAAGTTCTAGCCCTCCCATTGGCTCTTTTGGTCAGGTGCCCACTCCCTTCCTTTTACCTGTGGGCTTGTTAGCCCTTTACAGGTAAAGCAAGTAGAGAACCACCACCAAGTGGGATTCCATAGCCAAGTGGGTGGCTGGCTGTTCACAAAAGGGAGCTATCCCCCCCCCCTCTCATTTATCACATACCCCCTATACAAAGGGGGCAGATGTAGAGCCTTTACATTGGCTCTTCACCATGTGGAGAACCCTTTGCAAGTCAGGTTGCCAAAAAAGGGGGGGGGGGGAATTAGCCCCTTTTATGCTGCTAGAACAACATAAAGGGGGCTGAATTTAAAATCTGGGCCATTGATTTAAACATCAACATGTCGTTACCCAAAGTGTCAATATTTACCTCCATAGGTAGAAACATGAAGTAAATATATATGTATTGCTACATGTAGTCTGAATATTTTAAATCAGAAATGTCTGAGTAATTGTCCCCATGAATGTCTTAAAGAATAATAGGCTTTTAAGACTCAGATGCTAAAAGGGAGATGAATCAGATATCCAGAAAGAACAAAGCTACTCACCTCTGGGCCTGTCTCAGTGGCTCAGGGGTAAATAATAGTTTTCATTTAATTCTGTGCAGTTGATTGGAATTAAATCAATTGCATATGAGATCTGATTGGCTAATAATGCTCTACATTACAGTATTACTAACCTCTAAAGAGGGCTAAGTTTCCCGATCTTCACACCGCTTTTCAGCCCAGGGTTTTCTTTTTACTTAGTTTTTATTCAGGCAAAACTCTTTGGCCTGCAATTTGGCTCCTTGTCTATAGGGGTTGTATTTTGTGGACAAATCTAGCAAGAGCTGATGCATGAATTTGCACTCACTGGTCATACGCAAGCGACTGTCAATGAACAGAGGTGTTTTTTCTTAAAAATACAAAACCAAATACACCTAGCTGCATTTTTCTGTCTTACAATGTGAGACTAAGATGTGAGTAAAACATTTCTATAACTGGAAATGCCCTTGGCTAGTCACTTCCCCATAGCTAGTGTCCCTCCGCTCCTACTGAAGCCTTAGTTTTGTTGAGGGTTTTGTCATTCTCAGCCCAACTTCTCCTTCTGCTTGAGCTTGGTGCAATGTCATAGAAGTTACTGAGATATTGCCACTTTGCTGCAGGATCAAACAAGTGGTTGAACAGAGGCTTCCTCCCTCCTAACTCAAAAACCTCCGGGAATTAAATTAAACATGAGGCAACGTGCTGGATGCTGGTTAAGACTGCTATTTAAGGACAAAAGCCATTTTAAAAAACAATGCTTAAAAGTATATTTCAGTAGTAAATAATAGATTTGCCTCAGGAAGGACACAGTAAAAACTTGAGTAAGGGCTTCAGCATTTGGGTTGCACATCCCCCACCCCCCCAGGTGTACTCCTGCCTCATGGTGGAGCCCACAGCCACTTGGCAGTTAATGCGGAAAGATTCCGCCCTTCGGTGCCTACGTTCAGCACTCTGCCCAGCTACTTGGTCAGGGCATTACACTGCTCAGGATTTGCCCCTGTTTCCCTTGAGCTAGATGCAGTATAATTCTGCTGAATTAACTAGACTTGTATGTAGCATAGTCCTTTACGTAGGTTGCAGAGCAGAGTGTAACACAGGACTGAAGGCGAGGACGTGGGCATCTGCAGAAATCACATTACTTGGGCAGCAGCAGACATTTGCTGGCTATGTAGACATGTAATTTTACTGGGTGAAATCTTATGGCCTATGCTATGCAGGAGATCAGGTTAGATGATGAAAATGGCCACTTCCGGCCTTAAAATCCATGTGTCTCTCAATGGTGTTGGCTGGGGATGAGTGTATCCCATTTGTTTCATGAGAATCAGGATTTACTGGTCAGACTTACTTTCCAAAGTTCTCAGGTTTTGATTGGCATTGCTGTGGGTCTAGGCCTTCTCCTGGACCTCATCCCCCATTAGCCCAGCATCAAGCTGAACTCTTCAATATGGTATCCTATGAAGCCAGACAGTGCTGCTCTGAGCATCAGCCAGAGGGCTCACCCAGGAATAGCATCGGGTACTCTAGTCTCTCTTCTTTTGCTGGTTGGGCAGGCTACCTCTTGACTGCTCCCATTCTACTGGCCCTGAGAGATCAGAACTCGTCTCAGATCTCACGTGACAGGGCTTTGCACTGTCAAAGTAAAGCCTTTCAAAAGTGAACAAAGGTTTTTAAAAAAGGTCTTCTGAAGGGTCGGATCATACTCTACCCTGCCTTCAGTCCTTATATAGAGGGAGGCAGAGCCTCCCCACCTGTACCCAGCAGGGGCCTTGCTGCTGGTCTGGGATTCAAGGTGTGAGGGAAGCAAAGATCAGGTGGATCATAGAATATCAGGGTTGGAAGGGACCTTAGGAGGTCATCTAGTCCAACCCCCTGCTCAAAGCAAGACCAATCCCCATTTTTTGCCCTAGATCCCTAAATGGCCCCCTCAAGGATTGAACTCATAACCCTGGGTTTAGCAGGCCAATGCTCAAACCACTGAGCTATCCCTCCCCCCACACCCCTGCATGGAGAATCCTTGGAAAAAAATACAGCCCCATGCTATATTAACTTTTCTGTAAGGTCCCCTGCAAGGGGTCCTGTGGGCCACCCGGACCAGTCAGAGTCTCTGGTTGGGCTGATCCAATGGAGTTAGGGTGACCAGACAGCAAATGTGAAAAATCGGGACGGGGGTGGGGGGTAATAGAAGCCTATATAAGAAAAAGACCCAAAAATCGGGACTGTCCCTATAAAATCGGGACATCTGGTCACCCTAAATGGAGTAGCACCCTCAGGGAGCTGTGGTGGGGAAGGCAGTACTGGGGAAGAGGCCACGTAAGTGGCTCCGGCTTCCTGCAGATTCTTCAGGATCTGCTGGTTTGGGGAGAACCTTTTTCTGCAGGGGCTAAACACGGCTCACCTGATGGGATGATGATGACAACATGTAGGAATCTCAGATTTCCTTCTCCAAAATTCCTTCTCTCGGCTTTTAACATGTGAGGGGATGCTCTGGCCCAAGGTAATTAGACATTTTAATGCAAGTCTAATATTTTGCAATACTAAGTTAACAGAGAGAACTGGGTGCCCATTCACCTCCACCCACCGCCTTGGAATAATAAACCCATCTGCTTCCTAACAGCTCCATAGACCAATTAGCTAGGGAATAAATCACTAAGTAGTGCTAAGCGACTGCAGGCTCTTAAAAGCAAAGGTTTGGCAGTGCCAAGTACAGATCACCCTCCCCACACCTGTATTTGTATTCCTCCTTCCCACAGATTAAAGGCAAAACCTACTTCCTGCCACAGACCCCAGGATAAACCAGTGAAAGCAACATTTGTTGTGGTTACAATAGGAATCAATCACTTTTCTATGGAAAAGTGTTTTGAATGACCTGCAGAGGATTTTGCTGCCATGATGTAAGCATTTCTCTCTCTATAGGACTCTGGGAAATATTTGTGTGTGACATGGTTCCTGGATGAACAAAAGCTTTGCCAAATCGGAGTTCATTATGAAACAAGTGCACGGAGTTAAATTTGTTTTCCAAGGCATTTTTCAAGCTTTAAAGCACAAGAGTTGCACTGTGTTATTTGTCTGGCTGAACATGATTATGGCACGTCCAAGAGCAGAAACCTGGAACTTGTTTATATAGGACATGTGGTTTCTAGTTCTGTTTTATAGCTTAAGCATGTTCCAACTCCCACCGTCCAAATAATCTTGGATCAGCTGTTTGGAAGTCAGATATTGCTGACAGAGCTGAAAACTAGGCCACAGTCCAAATTAAGAACAACCCTTAAAGGGTACTTTTTATACTATTTCACTTTCTAGATTTTTTTTTTCTCCCTACCCAGTTGGCTTTTGTTAGCTAGATTCACATGGGCTATATAAGATAATTATCTTACTGTATATTGTTAGACAATATGGGTTATTTAAGTGCAGGCACTGAAGTCAGACACACACATCCTGTATTTTTCAGGTTGTGCAGACTCAGCTGTTTTCATAGAGCTGCTACTTGGGATAACAGTAAAGTTTACAAAAGTTCAGCTTTCCATCTTGCAGCTACCATTGGAAAAATGACCTCATGAGTTTGTGTGTGTGTTTCCCCCCTCCCCCCAACCCTAATATAAAAACACTTGTTAACCAGGAACTTTGGCTAAGTCAAATAGCATTGAAGTGAGCAGATCCTTAAATGACCTCTTGTGCAATGCAATGATTTTCTGTCATCGGTTAATGTTTCTGTGTCACTCTCAGAAACTATATATTTTTTTGACTGTGATTACTATTCAGTTGTAACAGATAAATCAATAAGCTGCCTTAGATTTATCATAGGCAATACTTCTACCAAGTTACACCACAACTCGCAAGGCAACATTCAGTCATGAATGATGCCAGCTTCTGCAAATGGGTCCCTTGAAATGGAAGATCTGCACAGAGGGGAGATGCATTGCTGCAACCTCCCAGGCATAGGCACCGACTTTACCTGGCGCTGGTGGGTGCTCACACGCCCCCCGGCCCAGCCCGAACTCCGCCCCTTCCCCTAGGCACACTGCATTTCCCCTCCTCCCTCCTAGGCTTGCCGTGCGCAAGCCTGGGAGGCAGCGGGGAGAAGCGGAGCAGCGACTCGCTCAGAGGAGGAGGCGGAGCGAAGGTGAGCTGGGGCAGGGGGGCGCAGGGAGGGCCACAGGAAGTAACCCTTGGGGGGGGGGGCAGAGGAACCGCTCCCCGCCCCAGCTCACCTCCGCTCTGCCTTCTCCCCTGATTGTGCCGCTGCCTCTCCACTTCTCCTCCCTCCCTCCCAGGCTTGCCGCGGGAAACAGCTGTTTGGCGGCAAGCCTGCGGGGGGGAGAAGCGGAGCGGCGGTGGTGCGCTCAGGGGAGGAGGAGGCGGAGCGGAGGTGAGCTGGGTGGGAGGGCCGGTGGGTGGTCTGCACCCACCAATTTTTCCCCATGGATGCTCCAGCCCCGGAGCACCCACGGAGTCGGCGCCTATGCTCCCAGGCTGTCATGGGCCTGTAGGCAGCCAGAGTCTGAGGTGGGAGGAGTGTGATCAGCGCAGGTAGGGATGTACTGATTAGGCACATAGCTGGACAGCCTACACTAGCTCCAACTGTGAAGATGCTCTCTTCTGAGGAAAGGTAGTGGTGCAAACGCTAGTTGCCCCATTCCAGGGTTGAATCTAGACGATGTGCAACAGCTGACTGGCGTGAATTGAGCCTCTCTAGCTAAACATCTGTCAGTGTTTGCATTAGAGGGATGTAGAATAGAGTCAGTTGACTAGGATTGGAACTTGGCCTGCAAGCTATTAGTCCCTATTCAAATGTTTCTTGCAACAGTTCATTTGAGTATCAAGCTCTTTATTAATTTGAGTGCACAAACGTTTATTTGGTATTTTTTGTGCATGTGCAGAGCCACTATAAATTAGGGCTGAAAACTACCAGTTTACACTTGTAAAAGGAAGGCAATACAAACACCTATGTACTGTGTTGTTTTGCATGGATGTAAGGCATTGCTGTAATAAATAAATATGGAGATACTACTAAATTTCCATGGATGTATTCATTCAGTACATATCATGGGATTTTTTAAAAAAATGCATACATATGTAACTTTAATACTAGCAGATACCTGCATACCGGTAGCTTAAGACAAGACAGGGTGAGTAGTATTTGAACAGGTTTTCCTTGGCTTTTTTGTTTTGTTCTGGTCATTGATCCACTTTGCCAGGCCAACAACATTATTACCTATTGCAAGGAATTGCACACAGCTTTCTTCTGAACACACTTCTAATGGAGGACTGAGAGATAGTCTAGTCAATGGAAATTTCCACTCAGTTGATATACATCTGCATGAACAGTGCCAAAGTTAGCACTTTGCATATACATCCTGGATTTTGTTATACAATAAAATTAGCAAAGTGTGGGTTTTAAACTCTTATAAACTAGCCAGAACAAAAAATTATTTTCACTAGATCACTTGAAGGCACATCTGCTAACCAGGATTGCTATCCTTGCCCAGGTTCATATTCCTATCTACTCTTGACCTTTTCAGTAAAAAAGTATGAAGACCTTTTCCCCAGCAGAAAAAAGTGCCCCCATACCCCACACTTTCATCATTCACAGCAACAACACAAAAGCTTCTGCTCATTCTCAGGCTGACATCCAACATTGAATTTTACCTTTTGGGCTGAAATTTGCAAACAAAGTTTTAAGCAACTGAAAATGGGATTGGTTGGCAATCAGAACTATAGCGGCCTCTAAATGAGATGTCTAGAGTAGTTATAAAAGCCAAGGAATAGATAACTAACTCTCTATTAAGAAAGTGCAGTGAGTTGCTTAAAATAATAGACTCAGTTTCACTTTTACACACCAAGGTCTGATTATCTCTGGCTAACCACGCCCCTGCCTTCAATGACGTTCTGTCCGTTACTAGGTCTGAGAAGGAAACATGTAGCTTTATTTTTAAAAACACAGAATTGTGTGTTTCATTTGGAGAGAAACCACTTCCCCTCCTCACCACCTGCATGTTTAACAAGCATGGCATCAATAACATGTACCAAAAAACCCCACACCCTTTTGTGTAGCTTGTTTAGTTAAACGCTTATAGCGCTCTCTGTCTCCCCGCTGTTTTATGCTGAACAAGGGGTGCAGTGGGTGGGTTGAGCTTGTTAATGCTTGATAGTTTAAGTCAATGTTTCTCAAAGAGTGCAACATGCCCCATGTGGGGAAGAGAGCACTGAGGAGTAGCTGGAAGTGGCATGGACAAAGTTCTTAGTAGTTTCCCAGAACAGATGTTATGGTTGCAAAGAAAAACTTCAGAATGTGAACACAGTGTGACTGATGCAGCATCTGCCTGAATTTGCCAAGAACCTGAAACAGTAGCTTTAAAGGTGTGATCCTAATCCATTCATTACAGTGGGTGCTCTGAGGCTAGTGGTGATACTTTAAATATAAAAATTGCTAACTATTCTATTTCACTGCGCATCAAAGTACACAAGCAACGAAGAAGTATATGCCCAGTGAGGTGTTTGGGAAGAAATGCCTGAAGATGTATATATTAAGGTGGGAAAAGCTTTAACTACATGTCAGGGAGTGATGGGGTGTGTGTGTGTTTGAGAATGCAAATGGTCTCACTTTCCTGGGGGCGGGGAGCGCTCAGATTTCAAAATTTTGGGAAACTGGTTTAAATTGATCCCCGAAGAGTCATGCAGAATGTAACAGCTTTCCAGAGTAATTTCTAATCCCTTATGTTCTGGCTAATTCATGATCAGATAAGGTGGTGTAATTCTATAACCTCAGCGTCTACCTCCAAATACTTGTCTTACAGCTACAATCTATCCTCTGTTGCATGGAATGAATGGTCTCTAGCTCTAAAGTTCCATTCCTAACACTCCTTCTTGTTTCTCCAAACTTTGTAGATGTTCAGACACCTCCTTTTCATTCTGATCCATCTCTATTATAGATCAGTGTTCTGTAACTCTCAAATGCAGACAGAAGCTATCAGAGTTTGGATGTTTAAATCTAAACAAATCAGGTTTGAAACAATATTTTATTACTAGAAAATGCCAGGCAAGCAAGCACCAGAACAGTTTCTTATACTTCCTCTTACAGCCAGCCATGGAAGGCCTATAGAAATACAGATTTCCCCTAACAGGATCTATAGCTGGACAGTATAGGAACTCAATATTCATTAACTCTAATAAGGATTATATTTCACACATTTGCTAATATCTCCTTTGCACAAGCTTTCAGAGAGCACAGTAGATCAGAAGTGAAGCAGTTTCTAATTATTTAGTGCAATAAACAACCTTTTTTCCCCTCTTACCAACATACTCTACTTTTTTCCTTTTCTTCCTACTTTGAATGAATTTTGTAAAATAGTAGTGACTGTTGCATGCTTAATTATGGAACATGGGGCCAGTTCTGCTCCCAATTATACCAATGTCATGCAGAGTAATTCTTTTAGCTTTAGGGGGGGAATTATTTTGGATTTATGCCCGAGTAAGTGTAGAACTTACAATCAGTATCTCTGTGTTGTTGTTTTTACTCTGTTTCCCCATCTGTAACAGGGACAGCATCATCTCTGGTCATTGCATTACCAGTTCTAGTGGGATGGGGTGCACACATAAGAGGTGGCCATGGCATTCTTGGAACCCAAGAATGATACATGGGGCCTATTTGCACTACATTTCATCTAGGGGCTGCCACAGTATTTACCAGCCTTTGGATCAGGGGAACACACTTCAGGTGCAGCCCAGGGGGGTTTATTTGTTTTAAAACCCCTTTTGCTGATCTTTGAGGCAATATTAACAGCTTTAAAAGGCATGTTTAAAACAGCAGCTGCCGGTGACTGGAATTCAGGAGAAGAAATCTAATGTTTGGGGACCAATTTTAATTGATAGACATCATCAGAAGCTTTCAAGAAAAAGATGGTCAGACAGGCTACACTGTCATCTCTGCTGCATGCACCATTAATAGGCAAGCTTACACATGAATTTGCCACAAATGGTTTGTCATGAACCTCTTGGCAGCCTTGGAAACTGCCTCATACATTTGGACTATGTACAGATGAAGAACGTTTGGGAGTGAGATTGCCAGACACCGTATTGTCTTATTGTAGTAATTTGCACAGCTCCCATTATAGAGTCTACAGATACAGCGCTATTGAGAAATGGGTTTTAAATACTGCTTATCAAAATACACATGTTCGGAAGCAGCATCTTCAAAGCAAAATGTCAAGCTTTCAAAAGCAGGACAGACATGTTGGCCCAGATCCTCAAAATACATTTAGCGCTCCCCTCCCCCCAATTCCCTCTGAGGATCTGGGCTTCTGTTTTGCTGCTTAAAGTTAGAATATGAGGTTGACCAAACCCTTTATTACAGCAAATAGATCTAGCAAATGTGTAGTTCCAGGTTGACTGTAAGCTCTCACCTGATTCATACAAGGTCTAGTCAGGGAAGGGCAAATCAAATTTAGACTTTTAACATAATTGTTTGTCAGTTAAAAGCCATATAAGAAACTGGCCCATTATCTCTGCTAAAGCTGCACTGCCTCCAGGGAAAACAACTTCACTGACCTTATCAAAGGACAATCATCTAACAATGTACTATTTTAAACCTGTCTCTGGTCCGTCAGTATTTCCTTCCCTCTTCCCACCCCCCACTCCATTTAAAACAAGATTGTTTACCCTAAATGGTTATTGTTAATTAAGGTCTTCATAAGATGACTGATAAGTCCATTTTATTGTTCCAAAGAAATAAATACTTCTTTGTATTGTTGATAGGGTAAAGGAATAACTGATTTCCCCACCTCTCAGACTCGTAAGCTTTGACAAAAAGTTTAGGTGAAGGACCAAATCCTGCCCACTCACCTCTAATGATTTTCTGTCCCTATTTTTACTCACTGAGCACAAGTCAAGGATATGGGGCCATCTGTTGCTAAGACTTCTTCCATGTGAAAACTGCACAGTTGCATGTTGCTATTTGATCACTTAATGGTGGGTTCGTAGATTGGGTTTAACAAGTCTAGGCAAGACTTTAGGTTATGTCTCATTTGTAGTAGAATATAATGCATACCTATAGGCCAAAGAAAATTCCTAATAGTGTGTTGTGAGCTACCTTTATTTAGAGTCATAGTACAAATTGCTTGCTTGGATGTCTGGATAAGCATGTCAACTAATCCATTTGTGGCAGCATGGTAAGGAGCTGATATGACATGTTTGATACTGTTGCTTTTGACAAACAATTGACATTTTTTGGATGAGAGTTGTGTTCTGTTGTCACTTGTAGTGATGTGTTACCCGGCTTTCATTTTTTGTCTTCTTAGTTGTAGAGTTGCTGTAACACTCTCAGTGGAATCCATGTTCCCATCACAAGCTAATAAATCTGAAATCCTATGGTATTTGCCTCATGAAGTGTTGGTTGTGATTTATGCATTTACCTGCTTGCTGGTCATTTTCTGGGGCTGCTCTAACCTCTGCTAGAGGATGAATTATATCCTTTCTGCAGGTCATTTGAGCTATCCTATAGAATTCCATAACAGGGATGTAATTGTCTATTGAAAAATAGCATATAAAAATAGGATATTAAAAAGCGTATAGAAAAGCATGGTTTATTACATTTTACAGGACTTTTCCATAAGAAAAGATTTCCTGGAAGACAGTTTTTCTGCAATAAAAGCATACATTTTGCAGAGCATTTCACCAAAACCCCTTTCCCTCTGTACATGCAAATTGTGGTAAATCTATTTCAATGTAGCCAGACAGCAGGTGCACAATATCAAAAGGAGAGAAAGGAATCACAATTCTCTTCTCCCCCACTTAAAAGGGCAGGCTTAACACAGGCTAGGTTTGTTCATTTTTTAAGTTGACTATACTAGTCCACAAGGCAAGTTTGTCCCAGGTCCTAGTAATTTAAGCTTTGGCAAGTAATAAGGACCTTCCTACTGTTGTTTGCCTACTTGTTACAGCAGCACTCATCATGGCAGCTATATCATATGACATACATGCTGCCTACGGAACACAGAGCCTCTGTTAAGGAATCATCCATATATAAAAATTTATAAACACTAGCAGCTTTTATAAGGTTTTCAGAGAAAGGGTCACTGCAGCTTTTTAGTTCGATTTCCCTTTCATTTATTAGCCACATTTTGCCATCAAGCTGGTATGGTATTTTGTTTTTGATGTGTAGGGTTTTTTTTTTTTTTTTTTATTAAACTAACTTTTTTAAAGTAGACTTTTATTAAAAGAAAAAAAAACTGTAAGGAGTTGTAACAGGGAATGCAAGGGAGAGCAGGGATTGATAAGGAAGTTACCCATTGCTCTCTTTGTGTATGACTTTGTTAGATCATGACAGCACTGATTGTTTTTAATAATAAAAGCTAAATATTAAATACTAAAAAAACAGTTTTAATAGTTGAAAAAAAGCAGCACAACTCAACTTCAGGAATGTGGTCAGTCCATTCACAAGTAAATTGGGCTGTTTTCTGACTTACCTAAATCCAAACCTGATTTCAGTATCTCTAATATGGCTGTCTTGTATCCAAGATCTAAAGGAATTTCATAGCAAAAAGTGTTTCATATGCATGTTTTATAACAGAGAGTGCAATTAACCATTGGACCAAATAAAAGTTTACCAGGGTTGATGGTAGTTTCTCCATCACTGACAATTTTTAAATCAAGAGTCTGTTTTAAATGACATGCTCTAGGAATTATTTTGGTGAAGTTCTATGGCCTGTGTTATATAGGATGACAGAGTAGATGATCTCACTGGTTCCTTCTGGCCTTGGAATATGATCAAGGTTTTTTTTTTTAAAAAAAAAGGGTGTGTGTGTGTCCCAAATCATTAGCCTATCTTGAGAAATTGGAAAGGGTCCAGATTTTCAGAAAAGGAAAAATCAGGCCCACTTTAAGGTGTCACACATGACAAAAAAATCGAGGCATCCAAAAATCAATTTTTTTAAGTAACACAAATGTGTCTGTCTGCATGTGAAGATGTACAATTTCAATGAGGCCATGCCTATGAAAGACTGAAAAACAATGGAGACGAGTAAACAGTAGTACATAGCTTCTTTACTCTCTTTCTTCGCCTGTAGTGAAAAGGTGGGAATACACACATGAAACCGACTTAAGTTACATGATTGTCCCACTAATGTGGAAAAAGCTTGCCCTAATTAAGTGACCGCATGTAGATTTATGATGGAGACTGGTAGGAGTTGAATGCTGAACTGCAAATGTTGCTTTTCTAAAAGTTTACTCATTTTAAAACAGAGGATCATGGAATAGAACTCAAAGTATTTCACAGACTCCTTACTAGAAAAATGCATATCCTGGATTATAATGGTGATTGAGGCTTGAAAATCTGGGCAGAAGCTTTTATAAAGTGAATATGACAGGTTTATATACACATTAAAAGACAACTGCACCCTGTCAGGCAGTCAGAACACAGATCTACTGTTTGGTTATCAGCCCATAAAACTACTTCTCAGAGCTTACCATTCACAGTAGCTGGATCCTGTGTTTTCATTGGCTGAGGCTGCTCATAAACTGCTTAAGTACCCCCAATGGCTCATGCACAACCATCCATCCATGATCAGAATAAAAATAAACCCTCACCTCTCTCGCCCTTGCATAAGGGTTAACAAACTCATAGTATCAGACTGTGTCACTCTGCTGTAACACATCTTCTGTGATCCTAAATCCTAAAGTCACAGGCCTTGGCCCTGCTGTGCCGTACTGTGCCACTGTGGGCTTACTGATTAAACACTAAAGTTCACACAGAGAAATTTGCAGTTGCTGCCAGGGACCATTTTATTGGCTTGGCTCATTGTAAACAGACCCCTCAGCCAATCTTGTGAGGTGTTCCTGTAATGTAATGTGTATCCTCAACACCCACTGAAGCCATGACATGAATTTCAGTGGAGGCAAAGGGTGCTCAGGATCTTGCAGGGTTGGGCACCAAAGCCTAAAAATCACAGGTCCAAGTCCTAGGAGAAGAACCTGTTACTCTGTCAGCCTGTATAATGGAGCATTCATCTCTTTAAAGCCTTAATAAACATAAGCCTTGTTCTCAATGAGCATGTTAATTTTTAATATAACAGGATGAATGATAAAAATTGATTAATATGCCCATAGAGACAAGACTGATTTATGGAGGTTAGAGGATTTATTCTTTGCAATAATTCAGGCAGTTGCCAGATATCAGTGACAGTGTTCGTAGAGAGGTGGAGTACCAGTGGTGACTGTAGTTCTGAGGACTTCAGCGAAGGGCTGTCATCAGCCCTCTGAGCTCTTCTCTAAGATCTCATGTCTTGTGATTCATAACTTATTATCCCAGCAGACTTCTCCAATCCCCTTTATTTCAACAGACAAGCTATGCCGTATTCCACACTGGACTAGAAACATGCAAAATTTATACTTTGCAAAGAAATCTTTGGAAATATCCTATAGAAAGTGTCTGCGAAGAAGAATTAAGCCACCACTACCCACCAATTTACATGAATTAAACAAAATCATCCAGGGTGACACCACAAATGTTTAGCAATGTACACCCTACAGCAACAATGGACTGAGGGGGAAAAAAGAAAAAAGGGAGGCCTAGAGGGATAAATCTTCAGAGCCCAGGTGGAGCTACTGAGGGATGCCTAATGTACTTTCTGCTGGGACTGTTTTGAGTTCACAGAGCAGGCTGGCTCCTACTGAGTAACTCTGAGGTGGTGGAGGAATGATCTGGACAACAGTTTGTAATGGAAACCTTGTGCTTCTACCACAGGTTTCCCTCTAGACTCATTTTATTCAGTTGGGGCAGCTGCAGGGAGGATTTTCTCCTCCTGGTGCATGAAACAGCAAGGCTACTGTGAGTAGGGGGCGTTGCATTTCTTGGCTTCAGTTTCTGTCTGCAGAAGGTTTTCATTAATCACCATAATCACCAATCACTCTGCTGCTGGGAGAGCCTCATCATCACCCCATAGCTGACTCAGATGCTGACATTAGTTAGGTACTTGTGGCAAGAGTAACATGAAGTGATAAGTTACAAAATAAGGCCCAAATCCTACAATTTACCCCTGCATCCACAAGGTTCCCCTTTAACATCAGTGGGCTCAGGGGTCTGCCTGAGTAGAACCAACTGCAGGATCAGGACCTATATTATTTTCCATTTTGAATGTTTAAATAAGCTCATTTTGAGTCAGAAAATGAGTCCCACATTTGTAAGGCACCCCCCCCCCCCCGGGGCTCCCTTGTCACTTTACAAGGCTTGAATTGAATCATTAATATTGCACAACAAGAAAAAAAAATCTAATATATCCTCATTAATGCTAGCCACTGTGTCACAGGGTGCTGGACTCATCACAGCGTAGCACCCCTCCAGGCAGTTCTTGGGATTAGCTTCACTCAGTTCATGCCCCTTTGCTTCTCCCATTACGCCCTCTTCTAACTCAGAGTCACAGTCAGACAGCTTTGACTCAGCCCTTCAGCCAGGTCACTGTGATTCCCCCCTTCCTAGGCAGTCTTTCCAAACAAGCAACATCAGGCAGTCCTCAAACCTGCTGCCCTATATCATGCCCATAGAGACTGAGGCAGTCTTCCCACTCACTGCTCCAAGCAATACCACTCTGCAGTGGATGGTAGGGAAACCCAGACCTGCCCCTGATGGCCTACAGTCTGCAGCTACATCCTCCTTACTGCTCTCTCTCTCACTCCTGGATTAATTCCCCCTATGCTTTGCCAATATTTTTATTCTCTAGTCTTCCTAGCCAGACCCCACTCTCTTAGGTAAACCCTTCCTTACATGTTTTTTTTCTTTTTTCTCTCTCTCTCTCCCCCCCCTTCCCTTACCATGAGAAGAGACTTCTTTCTTACTACCCACTGTCTCCAGCCTCCTGGCTTTATAGAAGCCCTGCCTGTTCCCTCACAGGTGAGCTTCCTTCTAATTAACTGCCTCCCCACAGTCTAAATCTCTCCCATTTGCAGCTTAATGGGCTGATTGGGCTTACCTGGCCTAATTCCACTCCTTCAGGGCTCGTGCAGGGATACTGCCATAGTGCTAGGCTTCTCAGACTTGGGTTCTCACACTGGGGATTGTGGCCCCTCAGGCGGTTGTAAGGTGGTTACATGAAGAGAGGGGGGACACAAGCTGTCAGTTCCATGGGGCTGATAGCTTCCCAAGTCCTCATTAAATTACCCCCCCCCCCCATTTCTAATGCTTAAGGGAGGCACACACAGAGGCTTGCTATACGAAAGGGGTCACCCATACAAAAAAGTTTGAAACCCACTATGCTAAAGGTAAGGTGCTTTGTATAACAGGTGTCAGGGAGAATGTTCTAGTTCAACAAACTATTGGCTTGATGCAGGAATTACTGGGTCAAATTCTATGGCAGTATTATGCAAGAGGTCAGATCTGATTATTACCATTTCCTAACTCTTGACTTTTCAACCCTAACATTCTCTTAAGGTAGGATTTTGGGTAGGGGGAAAAATCCTTTTGCTTTGTCATTCAGGAAACCCCAGCTCATATTCACAGGCTATTTTTTTTACAAGATACTTCCCTCTTTGCCATTCACACTGGTTGTTTTTTAAAAAAATCTGTCCTCTTTCTTTCACCTTGACATTGCCATTGAGCTGTTAATTGAAATAAAATAAATTGATGGGGACCTCTCCAAAACCCCAGAGTCTGATATTTCAAAGTGGTTTGGAAGATGATGGAAAGCTGGAGGACACCCATCTCCTCCAAACACACAGTCTGGATTTAGCACTTCCCCAGCTTAGCATAAAGCAATTTAATTATCTTGACTGTAAGTGCAAAAGTCAAAGTGTTAGATATTGATTCCCCTCCTTGGAATAAACTATAAGAGAGAAAGTCAAGTGGAAAATTCTGTTGTTTTAAGGCAGTTTGCACTGCTCTATTTTCTCCTGTGAGAAGGGCTTTGTGGCCCATGGAATAGAGAAGGGAATTGGTGCTCCAAATAGCTCAAGATCTGGTGGGAATTTCCATCATTACTAAGTAGAAATTACATGCTTGATAATCATGGGAACATAACACTGAGATGAAACCCATCATATAGCACGATACAGGGTTTGCTGTTAGATTGTTTTGTTTTAGAATATAAGCTCCTTGGGACTGGGACCATGTCTTCTTCTATGTTTTGTAAAGTGCTGAGCACATTGTTGGTGCCCAGTCAAACAGCAGCATAATTCACTGACTAATTCCAGAAGCAAAGGGGCTAAAGATGGCCATTATAATAAAGATATATTCCTGGGGTCAAAGGCTCATTGGCTCAACAAGGGAGCACAATATATTCATGGCCTATGCAAAAGTGCAGACCAGAACAAACCCCGTATACATCATTAGAGAAGGTGCAGGGTATGCTCTCACTACCGTCATTCATATTTGCTTTCACTTAGAGGTGTGGCTGTTTTGGAACCTATTTGTATGAGCTGGGGCTCTTTGATAGCATTTGTTCTACCTAGAAAACTCCAGTTTTGCTAGCAAATGAGAATGTCAAGCAGGAGTGAAAATGGCTGTTAAATCCTTTCATACAGAGTGTTGTGTTGTATGTGCGTGGGTGTTAGATGAGACAAAAAAGGTAGTATGAGGCATGCTGACATGTAGGATGTTGTTTGACAGCTGGTTCATGTACTTATTGGGATGTGATGGCAATATCTTTCAATTTGCAATTAATTATGTAAAAGAACAAGGAAGCTAGAAGAGAAAGAATAGGATACCGGCCATTGTGTGCTTATCAGAAACCCCGGTTTCCATAGAATTTCAGCAATCATCTTATACAGATTACTCAGTTGGGTACATTTTATTTGTATATACAACTCAACACTTCAGAAGGGGAAAAAATATTCCTAGAGGTAGCTGATCACCTTCTCACTGTTACCAATAGCAGCCATGTAATAGGGACTTCTGAGCTGGGGAGGATGTTGGGCACATAATACTCTCAATCCACAACTCTCATTGACGTTAATGAGAATTCTGCTAAAGATGGGCCTATGGCCCTTACTTAGAAGGGTATGAAAGATTCTCAAAACAATAAGAGCAAAACACTTTGCAGTGGATTGTTTGGCACATTCAAGACATTTCTCTTCTTTCTCCTCCGCTCAGCTCCTCCCCTCCTTTGTTTCAGCATTGTCATTCTGCTGGTTTTTCTACTCCAATAGGTTTTACTGGTGCATCAAATTGAGCTGCCAGATGTACACTCCCTCCTTAACTAAATGGTGGACATATGGCTGGGGGTGGGGGTGGTGTGTGTGTGTGTGTGTGTGTGTGTGTGAGAGAGAGTGATTTTTCTGAATACTTACTACAAGAGCAGGTTTGGTTCAATCCTTTAACCCTACTGCATTCAGGATCCTAGCTATGGAGCATTCAGCTACCTCTCTTCCCTTTTTAGTAGGGCTGGTGCTTTTCAACGACTTATTTTGTTACCCAAATATTTATTATACTACTTCAGACCTTACTTCTCGCCAAAAACACACCCATATCATTCCTCATTTCCTTCTTGCCCTAGGCCTCAGACGATTACTTTTCCCAGGGACTAAAGCCTTGTGCATATTCACACTGCAAATTTTGGATCTGATTGCATTTTCCATAAAAGTCTGGATATACACATCACACACACAAAGGCTCACTAAATAAATACAGGCACTACCTATGTGCTGCTCTTGTCACTGCTTTACAGTATCCTGCCTCGCCCTGATGAACTTGCGTTTTGTAGTGACAGGTTCAAAAGAGGAAGGAAGAGGCAAGACAGAGGGTGTGGTGTGAGGAAGGAAGACAAAGCAAACTCTTCTTTAGGATGATTTTTTAGAAGCCAGGAATTGACTAGCATTGATTGTAAAAGCTTTAGTTTCGCGATACAAGGCTGATGTGGTAATATCTTTTATTGGACCAACTGCTGTTTGTGTAAGAAACAGAGCTCTTCTTCAGGTCTGGGAAAGGTACTCCAAGCGTCACATCTAAATTCAAGATTGTTTAGCATAAGGAGTTACCACATATTCTAAGGGACCATTCAAGGTGGAGTAGCCGGTTAACACCTCTGCAGTCATAGGACAAAAAGAGAGGGTTAGTGGGTTACAGACTGTTGTAATAAGCCATAAATCCAGTGTCTGTTCAGTCCATGATTTATAGTGTCTAGCAGAGTTATGAAGTTAAGCTCCCAGGCTCATCTTTTCAAAGCATTGGGCAGGTTTCCTTTGAGGATGAGGACTGATAGACCAGAAACGTAGTGATCGCTTTGTGAAAAGTGTTCATTCACAGGTGATAGGAAAATGATAAGACAAACACCATGTGTGTACATACTCTCCTTACCTGATTAAAGTTTTGAGATGGCAGGCATGATGCTTCATGGTACAAGTTCACAACAACAACAAAAACAAACAAACAAACAAACAAACAACCTGTAGCTACAGCAGCACCAGCCTTTCAATATTTAGCTCTGGTAAGCATCTGAAACCAATTCATCCCCATAAAGACTCTGGATCATCTTTTTATTAATTTTCAACTTATTGAAAAGAGTCAAGTTTCACGACCACCAACCAGGATACATCAATGTTTGGATTACCTCTAGTGAAGTTCAATGGAGAGATTGTAAAATACATGTGGCTAGAGAGAAAAGAGTTACTGCTCTGTAATTGCATGTGTATGAAATAGTGTTTGAATCATATTAATCCATATGAGTCAGATGAAGATATTTAGAATATGTTTGGTTTGGAGATTTTACTTAATGCTGTTAGCATAGCAGTTGGATTACTGTGATTGGCACATAGGCTTTGCTATACCAGATCAGATACGTGGAACAGCATGTTTGGTGTTTTGCCTCTGGAAGAGGTCTATGCCTGTTCTGGAGAAAGGGGAAACTCTCCGTGATGCACATGACTAGTGTGAAGTGCTGGGGAGTGTCAGGAAGTTTCTTTCTTAACCCCTGTCCTAATTGGCTGATGCCCTAAAGTTTAAGGTTTTTACAGTGACCAGATGTCCTGATTTTATAGGGACAGTCCAGATTTTGAGGTCTTTTTCTTATATAGGCTCCTATTACCCCCCCCACCCCCCTTCCCGATTTTTCACATTTGCTATCTGGTCACCCTAAAGGTTATATAACTCCTTTGCAGGATGAGGCCCTTAGAATGTATCGTCATTTATTTGCACGGCAGTAGGGACTAGAGGCGCTAACAGGGATTTATGCAAGTTTTATTTTAAAGAAATCTGTGTGCTGGACAACATTATACATTTAACAAAAATACTCAGCTTTAATTTTATTTGTTGTCCAAAATGTCTATGGGAAAAGCACTAGTTTATACAGTACTAAGGACTAATGGCCTGAAGAATTTCTCTTCAATATACAAATCACACATGTATTTACTAAGGACAAAAATGCAGCTGGAAGTAGTGAATGCACTGGGGTAATGTATGGAAGCCTAACTGACAATTTCCTAACAGTCCTCAGAAAATGAGGTTCTGTTTTATTTTGCCCCCCATTTACTCTCCTCCCCCCCCCCCCCCCATAGCTTTTTTGCTGGCAGGTCTGTCCAGAAGTTTAGCTTGCTCAGGAGCTCTTGTCTTGATATTTTTGTCCCCTGCAGCCTCTGTGCTTTAGAACTGTTAGCGTTTTGTGCAGGAACAGCTGAAAGGGGCATGTGGTTGATGTAAGCCTTCTTGGTACCACTCATCATCCTGCCACCTGCCCTGCTGATAGGAGTCTAGACACAAATCATGGCAGGTAATGTCATATTCCGTAAACACACAACCTGACATACACTTCCCTCACATGACAAAGAATCAGTGTGTATGGGAGCGAGAGAAACACACTAATAAAGCAGGCGTATGTTGTTGGAAGGGGAGAAAGTAAGGCAGTGAGTGGGAGTCAAGTCTCTGGGGTCTAATGTCTAGCTATGCAACTGACTTATGTGATTTTCCCAACGACATAGAATAAGGCCTGATTTTAGAGATGCTGCAGATACACTGGTCTACAATTTTTGAGAAGTCGTCTGCTTCAGAGATAAAATGTGCTATTTAGTATGTATTTTGATGTGCTGAATTCAAATACGACAATTAAAACAACGGATTGGCTACTGTTTCTAAGATATTTAAGTTTTTACATTTTATGTCCATGTATATTGTGTAGATAGTAGAGTTTTAATCATAAATTGTAAACCTAGGTCTTTTCATGTGTTTATGGTTGCTTTACATGATAATATTTCACCTGTCCTGTTTATGTAACACTTTAAAAATCAGCAAAGGGGTTATATCAATAAAAATTATTATGAAACAAAAGGCAAACAACTATTATGTACATAGTTTAGTCCTATTCAGTGTCTACTCGGCACTTCTTGGCTTGTCTCTTGTATTCATTAAATGGAGCATCTCTTGTCACTGTCCAGCAATAGTCTGCAAGCATTGATGGACTCCATTTGCCCTGATAGCGTTTCTCCATTGTTGCAATGTCCTGGTGAAACCGCTCGCCGTGCTCGTCGCTCACTGCTCCGCAGTTCGGTGGAAAAGAATCTAGATGAGAGTGCAAAAAATGTATCTTTAGTGACATGTTGCAACCAAGGCTTTTGTATGCCTTGAGGAGGTTTTCCACCAACAACCTGTAGTTGTCTGCCTTGTTGTTTCCGAGAAAATTTATTGCCACTAACTGGAAGGCTTTCCATGCCTTTTTTTTCCTTGCCACGCAGTGCATGGTCAAATGCATCATCTCGAAGAAGTTCACGAATCTGAGGACCAACAAAGACACCTTCCTTTATCTTAGCTTTACTTAACCTTGGAAATTTTCCATGGAGGTACTTGAAAGCTGCTTGTGTTTTGTCAATGGCCTTGACAAAGTTCTTCATCAGACCCAGCTTGATGTGTAAGGGTGGTAACAAAATCTTCCTTGATTCAACAAGTGGTGGATGCTGAACACTTTTCCTCCCAGGCTCCAATGACTGTCGGAGTGGCCAATCTTTCTTGATGTAGTGGGAATCTCTTGCACGACTATCCCATTCGCAGAGAAAACAGCAGTACTTTGTGTATCCAGTCTGCAGACCAAGCAAGAGAGCAACAACCTTCAAATCGCCACAAAGCTGCCACGGATGTTGGTCATAGTTTATGTACCTCAAAAGTTGTTTCATGTTGTCATAGGTTTCCTTCATATGGACTGCATGACCAACTGGAATTGATGGCAAAACATTGCCATTATGCAGTAAAACAGCTTTAAGACTCGTCTTCGATGAATCAATGAACAGTCTCCACTCATCTGGATCGTGAACGATGTTGAGGGCTGCCATCACACCATCGATGTTGTTGCAGGCTACAAGATCACCTTCCATGAAGAAGAATGGGACAAGATCCTTTTGACGGTCACGGAACATGGAAACCCTAACATCACTTGCCAGGAGATTCCACTGCTGTAGTCTGGAGACCAAAAGCTCTGCCTTACCCTTGGGTAGCTCCAAATCCCTGACAAGGTCATTCAGTTCACCTTGTGTTATGAGGTGTGGTTCAGAGGAGGGGGAGGGGAGAAAATGTGGGTCCTGTGACATTGATGGTTCAGGACCAGAAGTTTCATCCTCTTCCTCGTCTGACTCAAGTGAGAATGATTCTGGTGCATCAGGAACCGGCAGTCCTTCTCTGTGGGGTACTGGGCGTATAGCTGATGGAATGTTTGGAGAATGCACAGTCCACTTTTTCTTCTTTGACACACCTTTCCCAACTGGAGGCACCATGCAGAAGTAACAATTGCTGGTATGATCTGTTGGCTCTCTCCAAATCATTGGCACTGCAAAAGGCATAGATTTCCTTTTCCTGTTCAACCACTGGCGAAGATTTGTTGCACAAGTGTTGCAGCATATGTGTGGGGCCCACCTCTTGTCCTGATCTCCAATTTTACAGCCAAAAGAAAGGTGATAGGCTTTCTTAACCATAGTGGTTATACTGCGCTTTTGTGAGGCAAAAGTCACTTCACCACAAACATAGCAGAAGTTATCTGCACTGTTCACACAAGTACGAGGCATCTCTGCTCACTTTGGCTAAACAGAAATGTGTCCCTTTGCAAAATCAAACACTGACAAATAAGAGAGCATGACACTGTATGATTTCTAGAGCTGATATAGAGCAATTTGTTCAGCAGAGTGATGTAAGCTTCGTTATGATTGCATCATCCATGACTTCTAGGAATAACATGATGCAATTCATATCATGTATGACACAATAGCAGCTTCAGATTGCATCATTCATTGTTTTGCCTAAAAAGCAAGTACTGTCCAAACCCAGTCATAGATTTATTCATAGATCCAGTCAAAGATGTATTTTAGTCATTTCTGGTTTAAATTGAGATCCCTTCCCTTTATAACTCACTTATCCTCCGCCATTCCCAAGTCAAGGGTCGTATATACTGACCCAATAGCATGTCTTGAAAACTAGAGCCAATCAACAATTTTAAGTATCATTTTCGTTCTCAGTGACCCAGAATTAGTAAAGTTTGACTACATTTATTTCAGAAGCATTTTGGCTGTAGAGCAGTGTAATGGGAGGTGAGGATACTTGACACCTCTGAAAAGGTGGCCCTTAACAACTATGCTGAAGAATGGGATAGAGTCCTGAAGCCTTAACATTTCACCTATTCTTTAGGAAGAGAGTTTTATTTACAGGAGCCTGGTGTTTTTCCCATGGAATTCACTTTGCAGAGCGTGATGGAATTCACAGGCTCTGGGATTGTAAAGAACGTCACAGGAATGCTTTGTGAAGGTTTATTGACCTTTGTAAAGTACACAAACGCTAGGGGTAAAAAAATAAAAATCTCTGTAGATGTGCAAAGTTACTTACTATTGTCAGGGCGAGGACAAGACATGCACAGTAGACTCATATCCCCTGCTACATGAACATTGGAGTTTGTGCAGCTCAAAGACTGTTTTGCACATACAGTTTGCACGTACACTTGCATTTTTGCACCTGCTGAAGTAAACTGTGGGTGCAAATCGGAGTACTTGCAAACCTATGTTGTTTGTACCTGCAATCAAATAATTAGAGGCACAACTACTCAGCTTTGCACCTGCAATGGTCTAGTGTAGGCAAAAATTCCACACACGAGTACATACAAGAAAGTTTGTGTCTGTATAGACTAAGTTTGCAGCAAGTCCCCATTTCATTTCAAAGAAGACAGAGAAAACCACAGTTATGTGTAGGATTCTCATTCAGCTGAGAGTTTATTCAGTTTGAATATCATTTTGAGCAGATGACTAGCAGATTTGTACTATGTGGTCCTGTATGATTTCTAATTAACTTCATTCTTTTGAAAGCAGAACTGTTGTAAACTGCTGCATCACTCTATCACTATTTCTCAGAATGGCTCAGGAAGACTGAACGGACATAGGAACACAAGTAGCTTTGCATCACACTAGACAATTTACTTCTCATAGCTGAACATTGAAAGGAAATCATTTAAGATTCTTTACGGCCTACTGCAAGGATGGAGGGCAGCCCTTCAGTCACTTTCTCATCATGTGCCTCATAAAGCAGCAAATAATGTTCTGTGATTTCTATGTACCACCTCTTGTGAAGGCTGCTAAGGGGAGTTTGCAGACCTAATGTTATGCAATAACATTTTGTTAACCCTGCCCCTGCTAGTTGGTTTTTGGAATCCTTTATTGTATAAAAAAATCTAAAAGGAAATAAAAATGGTAATAATTTTTCAAACTTTCTATAGTATTGTCACAATTTGATGAAAAACAGCAAATTGAACCAGCCATCTAGGTGAGCAGTAGGAACAGAGGCAAAGCATTTGTTGAAATCAGATGAAGCTGTGCTTTTGTTAGACAGTTGACATCTAGAATGATAATTGCCAATTTAATAAACCTCAGATGTCAAGCTTCCAGCTTTACTCAGGAAAAGCTGCCAAGAAATTTTAATAAAGAACATTAATAAGTTACCACAATTAAGAAATCCTAGGAAAACAAATACTCAGCATGGTTTGTGAAAATAGAACATTCTGCTGTCACTGTTTGAAATGACAGTACTGGCAATATAAATGGGTTTTTATGTCACTGTTTTATCCAAAATGATGGGGGTGGGGGGGAGAAGAGGAGAAAATTGAAATTTTAACAAAGAAATCTCATCCTTCAATCCTTAAATTTTCCAGGCAGCTTTGTCTTGGGATAGTTTTTTCAGTTGCCCTACCTTACCTTTCAGCCACTTACTGTTTCCTAGTATGAAATGGCTTGGAATTAGGTTACTAAATTTGAAGGTGGAACATGAAATGGGATGTATTTAAGTGCAAGAGATGCACGTAGGCAGAAATAATACCTAGGCTAGGCAGAGCTCAAATGGTTGTTAATATGGTAGAAGGAAAAGGATTTGGGTGTGGTGATAAATCCAACATTCAGATTCTTCAGTTAGTATGCAGAGAAGCAGGGTAATAAGATCATAGAATCATAGAATCTCAGGGTTGGAAGGGACCTCAGGAGGTCATCTAGTCCAACCCCCTGCTCAAAGCAGGACCAACCCCAACTAGATCATCCCAGCCAGGGCTTTGTCAAGCCTGACCTTAAAAACCTCTAAGGAAGGAGATTCCACCACCTCCCTAGGTAACCCATTCCAGTGCTTCACCACCCTACTAGTGAACAAGTTTTTCCTAATATCCAACCTAAACCTCCCCCTCTGCAACTTGAGACCATTACTCCTTGTTCTGTCATCTTCTACCACTGAGAACAGTCTAGATCCATCCTCTTTGGAACCCCCTTTTAGGTAGTTGAAAGCAGCTATCAAATCCCCCCTCACTCTTCTCTTCTGCAGGCTAAACAATCCCAGTTCCCTCAGCCTCTCCTCATAAGTCATGTGCTCCAGCCCCCTAATCATTTTTGTTGCCCTCCGTTGGACTCTTTCCAATTTATCCACATCCTTCTTGTAGTGTGGGGCCCAAAACTGGACACAGTACTCCAAATGAGGCCTCACCAGTGCCGAATAGAGGGGAATAATCACGTCCCTCGATCTGCTGGAAATGCCCCTACTTATACAGCCCAAAATGCTGTTAGCCTTCTTGGCAACAAGGGCACACTGTTGACTCATATTCAGCTTTTCGTCCACCGTAACCCCAGGTCCTTTTCTGCAGAACTGCTGCCCAGCCATTCGGTCCCTAGTCTGTAGCAGTGCATGGGATTCTTCCGTCCTAAGTGCAGGACTCTGTACTTGTCCTTGTTGAACCTCATCAGATTTCTTTTGGCCCAATCCTCTAATTTGTCTAGGTCCCTCTGTATCCTATCCCTACCCTCCAGTGTATCAACCACTCCTCCCAATTTAGTGTCATCTGCAAACTTGCTAAGGGTGCAGTCCACACCATCCTCCAGATCGTTGATGAAGATACTGAACAAAACTGGCCCCAGCACCGACCCTTGGGGCACTCCACTTGATACCGGCTGCCAACTAGCCATGGAGCCATTGATCACTACCCGTTGAGCGCGACCATCCAGCCAGTTTTCTATCCACCTTACCGTCCATTCATCCAGCCTATACTTCTTTAACTTGCTGGCAAGAATACTGTGGGAGACTGTATCAAAAGCTTTGCTAAAGTCAAGAAATAGCACATCCACTGCTTTCCCCTCATCCACAGAGCCAGTTATCTCATCATAGAAGGCAATTAGGTTAGTCAGGCATGACTTGCCCTTGGTGAATCCATGCTGACTGTTCCTGATCACTTTCCCCTCCTTTAAGTGGTTCAGAATTGATTCCTTGAGGATCTGTTCCATGATTTTTCCAGTGACTGAGGTGAGACTGACTGGCCTGTAGTTCCCCGGATCTTCCTTCTTCCCTTTTTTAAAGATGGGCACTACATTAGCTTTTTTCCAGTCATCCGGGACCTCCCCCGATTGCCATGATTTTTCAAAGATAATGGCCAATGGCTCTGCAATCACATCGGCCAACTCCTTTAGCACCCTCGGATGCAGTGCATCCGGCCCCATGGACTTGTGTTCGTCCAGCTTTTCTAAATAGTCCCGAACTACTTCTTTCTCCACAGAGGGCTGGTCACCTCCTCCCCATACCATGCTGCGGAGTGCAGCCGCCTGGGAGCTGACCTTGTCTGTGAAGACAGAGGCAAAAAAAAGATGCTGGCTTGTATTAAAAGTGGCATATTATTTAAATCCAAGGAAATGAATCCATCACTTCATAGGGCTCGTGTTACACATTTTGAATAATGTGTCCAGTTTTGGCCTCCTCACTTGATACACTCTCCAACTTAGCTGCATAGTGTAGGCAACAAAGATGACAGGTATAATGGAAAGTAACTCTGAAGGAAATGCTTAATGAAGCTGGGATTATTTAGCTTTACAATAACAAAGAGGTGGCTTGATTAAACTAGAGTGTTAGCTAAGGGTTATGTGTGACAGGGGGCCACTCACCTCTTGGGAGTGCCTCCTGTCAGTCAGGTGTGAACCTGCACACACTCTCTCTGCTCCCACCACCCCCTGTTGACTGTTAACCTCATCAGGCAGGTCTTCAGGGGCTCAGCCCTCCAGCCAAGTCACACAATCTCATCACATGATAGAACCTCTTCCAGGGTAACAGAAGTTCAACAGGACCTATCACTGTGCCCTTCATGGTATCTTTAGCCCAGTCTTTGGGCTCAGTTCTCAGCCCTTTCTGGGCTAGCTTTAAGTCCATGTCTACCCTAGTATAGAGCAGTGTCCCCAGGGCTTCCTGCCTGGAAACTAAGTCCTGCCTTTCACTTGGGCCTCTAAACAAGCCTTATCCCCTTCTCAAGGCTTAGGCCAGCAGCCAGTGTGGGGGACCCAGGACCACCCACTACTCTGAGTCCAACCTAGGGACCCTATAACTAGCAACCACCTACTGTTTCCTGTAATACTTGCTGCTGCTATTCCCTGGGCCACTTCGCACAGAGCCCCTTCCTCTTTACCCTTACCTCAGGGCTGAAATTCTTCCTCATAGCATGCCAACATCACCAGAACCCATCTTCTGGTTCTCCCTTGAGCTCTGGCAAGGCACACCTTCCTTGTTCCTCTGCTCCCCACAAAACTGGCCTGTTCGGCTCCTTTTATGTGAGCCTGCTGCGCTCTGATTGGCTGCTTCCCTGCAGCCTCTCTAGGAAGGCTTGGAGGACCCACCTTCACTGCTCCTTTTCTGGGGCAGGGTGTGGTAAGACTGTGAGGCCTCCATCAGGGGTCCTCAAAGGGCTGGTACATCCCATCACACTATTACACAGAGATTCAGGATCCGCATGAGAGCACTGGTCAGACTTGTATTAGAAGGGCTGGATTTCAATGAAGAGAGAATATATGTGGAGATGTGAGGAGGTATTTCATTAAGGGGATGTATTGTATGAAAAATGTAGAAATTAATAATTTAGTGTTTGGGTGGAATGGGCTTCCACTCTGGTCAAGTCATGTCTTAACATTTTAAAGCAACATTGGACTGTACCAAATTGAAAGGTCATTACTTACTTTTGCACTTGAGGGAGCTGACTGCAATTTTAGGGATAGAGTAGGAATTTTGCACTAATTACAATGTTTCATTGCTTTTTATGGCTATCATCATCATAGTAACTGAATGTGTGTTCATCATTCACTATTTGAGCGGTGGTGGTTGCTCGTATAATTTCTGCTCCCACATTGAATAAGTACACAAACACTTTCAGCACTCACCGTCACACACAGTAAAATAAAGCTAAAGTTTTTCAACTTTGAAAAATCTCTTTTAGAGAAACATTTATCCCAGTTTAAGTTGATGGCATGAACATTCATACACAGCAAACAGAATGGTTGTAAGTGCAGCAAAAGCACAGTTATTTAAAAGGTCAAGAAACTAATTGAAGATTTTTGGTGGTTGTTGCAGTTCTTGCTCAGTTCCAGTACTAGTAGTTGCTCTTGCATAGGGAAAGCTGAAGATCAAAGTAACCCTGTCAGCATCTTGGTAGGCCTGGTATTTGGTGGGTATATCTCAGTTGGGTTGGTGTGTGCTTAGAATCTCCAACCAATATGTCTTGGGTTTTGACAAAATTATTGTGAAAACCAAAGAAAGTGAAAATGCTAGGGGAAAAAATAAATTTTGGAACTTAGAAATGCATGAGTTTCCACTTACAGGAATATGGAAATTTGGGAGTTGATTTTTTTCCCTTTAGATTCTCTGCAAAGAAAGCACCATTATATAGCATCAAAGCTACATTTTAAAACCTCCGTTGCCTTGAGGAGGTTATGGGTTTCATTTCTCAACCAGCTTGAAGTGCCTTTAAGCAAACAGGCACGAAGTGGCAATGGAAATATTCTCAAGTGCATGCCAGTGTTATTTGAAGACTAGTTTTAAAAAATAGTCTATTAGTTTGTTCACTTAGAGACCAGAGTGCAAACCCAATAAACTAGACTGCATTGATCTAATGTTCTTTCCTAGAATAGCATTTCCTTTTTTGGATGAGGGCCACTTTGGCTGCATCTCTACTGATCCTCTGCCTCCTGTCCTCAGCACCCACTCAGCAAAACAAAACCAAAAAACGCAAACACTAAATTATGAATTTCTACATTTTTAATACAAGGATGGTACTAGTTGGCATGTTCAGGTCTCTAGCTCTGTTTTGATGACAACATGCCATTTGGGTGTGGTGATAAATCCAACATTCAGATTCTTAGGTTAGTATGCAGGGAAGCAGGGTAATAAGATGCTGGCTTGTATTAAAAGTGGTATATTATTTAAATCCAAGGAAATTAATCCATTACTTCATAGGGCTCTTGTTACACATATTTTGAATAACATGTCCAGTTTTGGTTCCATGAACTAACTGACCAGATTACAGTTCACTTTGGAACCAAAATTTCTGGCTTTGTGGTCACCAAGCCTCCAGCTGAGATGTCTCGGGAAATCCAGGACAAAATAGAACTTCTTTGGAGAGCACATACTTGCTCTGTGTGTTCTGAGCAGCAAACATGACCAGGAGAAGCTGTCATAAGCTAAATCAAGATATTAAGTTATAAGCATGTGAACCTCCATGTAATTAGGTTTAGATTTAATAATGCTCTAAGCCTTAGGGTTGACAGCTGTTCCATTTTTAATGGGGCCGTTCTGATTGCCAAATCTTTGACCATGTGTCCTATAAAACTGAAAATGTCCCAAATGTCAAAGTCTGTCGTGACAGCTCAGTTAGTTGTGGATTTTTCTCTTTTTTAAGCATGCACAAACCCACTGGTCTCTTTTCTAGCCTCTGTGCAAATTCTGGGCACTTGAAGAAGCAACTGTCCAGCTAAGCTGGTGAAACTTAAAGCAGCTTCTCTGAGCACACATGCACCTTAAAGACCATCCTCCACCATGCCTATCATGTGGCCCATTGCCACATAAGATATCCCTTCACTGCATATAGCTAACAATTCACATGGGATCAGGCTTCAAGCAGCTCAGTTGTGCTGTCACCATCTGCAGATGGCTAATGACATGATGCAGGTTGGCCCTTCTCAACTCTTCAGTCAGCTTGTGACAGGTCACAGGGGAACAAAACAAGAGTCTCTTTCTCAGGAGCAGAGATAAGGCAGAAAGAGCGAGGCTGTTAGATACTGAGGGAGAGGGATGTGGCAGTGACCATCAGGGGCATTAGAAAGTTGATCAGGGGATGCATTATTCACACCACCATCTTTCTTCGTTAATCATCTCTTTTGAAAGGATTTTTGACTATTTTAGCAACAAAAATTAAACAGATGAAAGTTAGAGAGTAAAATAGTTTTGCCATTTCCTCTTGGCCTTCTCAGGAAAGGGTAAATGTGTCAGCTGCACACTCAAAGCCGTAACCCTGAGTGTACAAACAGTGACTTTTAGCCAAACCTTAAACACTTGCACACACTAGGGCTAGATCCTTGGGTCTGCCTGAGCCGTGCTCCATGAAGGCCTTGAGAAGTGGGCAGAGGTGGTTTTGTACCCTCTTGTCCCCTGAACCTGGGGCCAGCTGGGTCCTGGCACAACTTAGAACAGCCTCCAAGTTGCTCTGAGTTACACTAACTGTAATGACCTCCTAAGCGTTATTTCGGCAATTTAGGATCATTGGAGCACAGCCTGAATCTGTTCATACCCCCTGCATTAAGGACTACAAGGATAGTGGCATGCAAGGGAGAATCCTCAGCTGGACATAGACCAGGTTTAAAGTCAGCTATGTACTACAGAGTGGCACAAATCAGACTTAATAGAGGCCAACATCTGGTCCACTTCTTCTGTATTACTCGTCTCCCATGATGATGTGTAGCAAGCGTAACTACAGGGAACACAGATTTATCAAATGAAATCATCATACAAGGGTGGTTTCAGACACAATTTACATGAACCCCTGTTAAAACTGGCCCTACTTGCTTCTAAATCCTTTTCAGAAGCAGAGACAAGTTTCTCACACTGTTTCTATAGCAAGATAACACCCAGTGAGTGTTTTAGATTTCCAGAACACAACAGGGCACACAAGGGCTTAGCATGGTTTTTCCCTTTGGCCTGTTTGGAGTTCAGGAAGAAGCCAGAATGTTCCTGCTTGTGTCATTTTGAATTAAGATCAGTGGCCTTTAGCTCTCCAATGTGTTATTTTTTCATCTGTCCTATACTTTAATGCTGTGACTCCAGACACAAGCTGGATGATATGTGCTCTGTCAGACGAAAAAGTGAGGTTGCAGTTCAGATTTATTAGGATCTCTGGTATACAACTTATTTAAATTATTGTTGAATATTCCATACCTTGTAAGATAGCCATGCACCTATTTCCTCTCTGAGGAGCCAACATACAAGTTTGGGTTTTTGTTTTTTTTAAACCCTTGCAGTTCATCTTTCGGGATTGACTTCTTTTTTGTGTGGCAAGATCTGCTACCAGTGTCCATAATGTTCCCTGTCAGCAAAAGGATTTTCAGGTAGCCATAGTACAGTTTGAAGGATATATACACATTCTTCATTTATTACACTAGTTTTCAGTCACCATGCAATATTTCTACGCTAACCTTTAGGGCCAAATCCTGCAGTTTGTTACTAAGGCAAAACTCGCATTAGCTTCAGCGTTGCGTGAGCTAGAGCTGCAGGATTTGCTTCACAGAACACAAAGGAGAGCTACTTTAATACTGAAAGCTATTTGGAGAGAACACTGTGTCCATGGGGTAATGCTTATGCAAGAAAAATGTACTGTGGCTGCATGTTCCCTGATACAATTAAGCAATCAAGTCATATAATCTCCAGTTCTGTTGATTGCTTTACTGCCAGTAAAAGGCCACTTATATAACCTACCTGCACAGAAAACCACTTCTCTTTTGTGTGAGAGAGGAGGAGACTGATGGCAGCCTGAAAATTTCCATATGTGGTTTTAGAAGAAGTACTGCAGCTAGGACTCACCTTAATACCCAAAGGCAGCTTTGCTCCTGCCCTCATGCTGGTGTTTATAAAAAGTAATGAGTTTGGTTTCTTTATGTTAGGCATTCAGGGCTCCTTCACTATGAAGTTTTTCCTTAAGGAGGACTTACCCCAGAGTTGGGAAATATTTTAGAAAACCAGCCACCCCTAGAAGCAACCCTGTCTGCCAGTCATGGTTGGGAAAGGAGACTCCACCAGGCCAAGAAACTTTGGGGCAACTACAGAAAGGAAATTAGTCAAACTTTGACATGACTAGGGAGGACTGAAATGAGGGTGAGGAAAGTTGAACTGGAAGGAGGGGAAGAAGACGGCATGGAAAGGAAGAGTACAGGGGTTGGTGGAGGAAGAGCCTCTCCTTACCCTTGAGACTATTCAAGCTTCACTGTTTTTATTGCTCTAATGCCCATCATCCTCACTATAATTGTTGTCATGCCCCTCTATTAGCTCAGGCTGGCCATGTGGACAGATGTCACATTCTGGCTCATAATGACTGTGCACTCCTAGAGTGCCAATGGGCTAAAGAGAGGCTTGTGCAGTTCCATCCCCATCTCATCTTTTGTTCTGGGGTGCAGGGACCAGGTACTATTCCACTTCTGAGCTCCAGGACCTGGGGTCTCTTCTACCCTGAGGGGCGGAACCATAGTCCCACCTCCACTCCGTGCTGGTCAACACAGCTGGCTGAAGGGAGGTGGGGAGGAGGGGAACAAAGAGTGAACACAGCATCCTTTCCAAATGTGAAGGAGCAGCTATGCTAGCATTCCAGGTCTGCTAGAGGCATTGTGCCTGCTGCACGGGACTAAACACTGGACATAGAAAAGAGCAGCTGATCATGTGCTAGTTGATCAATAGGTGAGATACCAAAAGAAGAGAAGTATTCCAAATTAACATTTCCCTTCACTATCTAAAAGCAGCCATTGAATGGAGAAAGTCTTCCCTGCCAACAGCATTTGCTGATTCTGGTTGCTATGAAAACACACACTAAGAAAATTAGTCTGGGCGATCAAGAGATCAGAAGCTTCCTCCAGGCCCAGCAAGAGCAATACTGAAACAGAAAACACGCCCTTCCCCTTTCACACACCCGAAAGGCAGAGCTAATGGAAATGTTAAAGTGTATCTATCATAGTAAAACATGTGCAGTGCACTCAGAGGGAAAGCAAAAAGAAAAATTAGACATGAGAACTTAGAATATTTGCAAGAATTAAACAGTCAATGAATGTGTCCCTTGCTCCCCAATGTGGCAGTGGCTGGGAAAACATGCTTCTAGGAGCATGGTGGAGGGGAGTGGGAGGGAAGGAATAATACATACCTTGCATCACTGAAATGTACTACTTTTGCCCGATCCAAGGAGTGGGGTTTTTACGGCCTCTGCATCTAGCACTCATCAGCTAACATGGGTCAATCTCACACAGGGCCCTTAAGTTGTGGAATGAAGAGAAAAATGAGGGGTCCTTAGAAGATTCCTTCCCCACTCCCAAAATGGAAAATAAAGTGATGCTCAGATGTCATAATGTTGCCTGTGGATTTGCTGAAACTGGGTCATACAGCAGAGCTGGCTACTCTTGTGATATATAGAGAGGAGGATTAGAAAGAGGCTGTGTGTTTGGGGGTTGAGTATTTTCTAAGCTTTGTTAGAAACCTTTTAACATAACCACTTATGTTAAGGGCGGAGTTTCACACTTTTCTGTGTTTGTACATCTTGTTTTGTTAGTATTTCACAGTGTCTGCACCAGTGGCGCCTGCAGCCTTATGCACATTACATATGATGTGTATCATTGCTAGCAGGGTTGCCAGAGGGTGACAGTGTTGCTAGAAGAAGGGGCAGTTCCCCCCAAGTCCCTTGTTGGAGAGGGTCCTCAGAATAGTGCTGGGACCTGGCACCTGGGGATCACAGCGCCACTCAGGTTCGGCCTGTCCAGAGGTGGCCAACCAAACGTGAGGGGTACTGTGATCCCCATTTGCTAGGTTGCAACACCACTCACTCAAATTTGGCCCATCTGCTCCTCTGTCTCCATCAACGGGGGGGCGGATGACCCAAACCTCAATGGCACTGCGATCCTGTGCGCCAGGTCACAATGCCTGAAGAAAGGAGCCGGCCTCAGCTCTGCAACCCACTAGGGCTGAGCATGTCATGGACTCAGCAGGTGAGGTGCTGGAACCAGGAGCTGCATCCTGAAGAATTCCAATAAGTTTAAAACACATTGACAGTAAAAGAGCCTCAGCCAGACAACAGCTTGTATATTAGGCCCAGAAATTTGGCTGAACCAAAGATACCTACAGGGTCTAGTTGGGAGGCCCATATTCAGAAAAAGCGATTTTTCTATTTGGTTTATTGTATGCAATATTTTTACTTCTGTTGTTGGCACAGAATAGTTGCAGTCCTCTAAGCATTACAGACAGCACTATACACTTATCCACAATTTTAGGAAGCATAAGTGAGTATTACTAGGAAGTTTTGTAAAAAGTTGGTTAGCACAAGAAAATTAGAAGATACAGATTAATAAAATATACCTGTTATATTTTTAATGAATTTTATGAGCCACCCAGCTACTACAGAAGTGGGGGTTATAGAAGTGTGTTACATGTAACATATAACATATAAAATCTTGTATGCATAGATATAAAAGCACTTTACAGAGGAGGGTATGTACCATTATCCCCATTTTACATATGGGGAAATTGAGGCCCAGAGAGACAATATAACTTGCCCAAGGCCATAAAGCAGGCCAGAGGTAGATCTGGGACTGTATCCCAGGTCTTCTGATTCCCAGCCCAGTGCCCTATATACTGGACAACACTGCTTCTTTGCAGTAGCGCAGCCAGGTCTGGAGCGCAGGGGGAGCGGCGCTATAAAAAGGCACCTCCCCCTGTACTCACCCGGTGGCGTTCCGGGTCTTCGGCGGCACTTCGGCGGTTCACTCCGGGTCTTCGGTGGTACCCGCCGCCAAAATGCCGCCGAAGACCTGGAGCGCCGCCGGGTGAGTGTAAGAAGCGGCGCTTAAAAAGAAGCGGCGCCTTTTTTTAGTGCTGCTAAAAAAAGGCACCGCTTCCGCCACTTCTGCTCAAGGGGGAGCGGCCGCTCCCCCTGTTCCCCCCCTGGCTACGCCACTGCTGCTTTGTATAACCTATGTATGGTCCTGGTAGTATCAAGTCCAGATACTTCATCATCACCTTTGTGAACCGCCGCAGAAACTGACCTTGTGAAATCTTCTCAGGTTTTACAGTGAGTCAAGTGGATGCTGAGATATCACTTTGGGGGTTCAGAGAGTGCTCCGCAGATGCACAGGCAGTGCCGATATGATCAATAAAGTCCATAGTTACATAGGGTGGGCCAGATTTTCAGGGCACTGAGTTGCCACGGCTGTCCTTGCCTTCACTGAGATTGGCAGGTGCTCCGCACCTCTGAAGATTAAACCATTCACTAATATGGAGCTCCCAATAACTTGGAATACAACAGCAGCCTCCTCTACAATAAATAGACCATTTATCTGCCTCCCTCTGGGAGAAATGACATCCGCTTCACCTCCACCTCCCACATTTTTCCTCTTTCATACAGAAAATGCATGAAATATTGTGCTTGCTAGCCCTTGTAATTACAAAGACCATGTCATTGTTTTTGCAGGAGAGAGGCCTTTTGAATGCAGCTGGCAAGAATGCAACAAGAAGTTTGCCCGCTCCGATGAGCTGGCCCGGCACTACCGCACTCACACTGGAGAGAAGAAGTTCGGCTGCCCTCTCTGCGAGAAGCGGTTCATGCGCAGCGACCACTTGACGAAGCACGCTCGTCGCCATGCCAACTTCCATCCCAGCATGCTCAAGAGGCGGAGCGGCAGCAGCTCCAGAACGGGGTCTGTCAGTGACTATAGCCGTTCGGATGCATCAAGCCCCACCATCAGCCCCGCCAACTCCCCGTAAACCTACTTGCACTGGATGTCAGCACTTTGCCTCTGACACTTATTGTGGAGTTGAATTTGTGTTGCACACAGTTTTAAAACTGTCGCTTATTTTATTTTGTTTTTTCAAATCAGTAAGTAGCTGCCTCTCACTGCAACTTCAAAACAAGAACTCTTCACCTCGCCAAACAGGTGGCTGGTCTAACCTCATGGACAGATGGATCTTAATGTCCCACTTAGTGGCTCCTGCTGCCTCAATATTTCATGTTTTACAGCCATAAACAGATGCTCTTGATTGTTGTTTATATATAAAAAAAACAGAAAACCTTAAAAACCCCATCTATAATTCACCTCAGGTGTCTGAGCAGTTTTGACAGATTGGATTGCACAACACAAGCATACATACAGTTACAATTCAGTTGTGTTGGGCTTTCCCCCCACCCCCTTCTCCTTTCTCAGGGATGGCTATTTATATTACACAATAAGTACAATGAAGACATACCTTTGCCCCAACCTTACTTGGTAAATATATTTGCACTCAGAAGCATTTTGTTAGGCTTTTTCACACACGTGGGGAAAAAACAAACAAACTAGTACTGGAAGTTAGTGCCAGGCTCTTTTATTGTTTGATTTCAGTTACATCCTACCTTTGGGGTGCCCACTTTTTCATACAGATGCCCTTTGCTTTTGAGAGCAAGCAATCCTTTCATTTCTCACTGCAGATGCTCCAAAAACCAACTTCCTGTTGCAAAAATCTTCCTGTCCGAGTTGGATAAACTTTTCTTTTTAAAGCTAGATTAACTTCTGAGAAAGATTTCTAATGAGATGCCTTAATCAAATAATCTAAACACACGGAAACACATTTACACTGGGTAACAGCTTTTCCAGCAAGGTGGTATGGAATTTTGGAGGTATTTTGTCTTCTATCTCTCTGAGTTATAAGCTCTCTCTGCACTGCCTATCGAATATGGGACCAACGAAATATTAAAGCAAACCACATTGACTTGAACAACTTTCTTTTCCTTTTTTTTTTTTTTTTTTTTTAAAGAACTGAGAAAACATTGTAGCTGAACCAATGCCCATCAAAACTTTTATCAAGGTACTTACCTACTGTACAGCTGGATGCTAACACAAAGAAATTGCTTAAGACAAAGTTTCTGTACATTGTTGCATCATAACTGTGGTCACTGATAAAAAGGAAACAAAAACACGCATTTTTTAAAAAGTGTTACAAAAATGGTGTTTTAGTTCAAAAAATACTTTAGGCTTGTCTTTCACCTGTAGAACAGCATTCTATAAAGCAATGTCCCCTTCACCTATGAGACATTGTATATTAAAAAGGGGAGTTTTGATTTTTCTATTAAATTTTAATACTAGACCACTTTATCAGGTATATATCTGTGCTTTACAAATGTTATATAATATAGCAAAGGACCAGAATATTGTGATGTCACAGAGACCTCATTGTTAGAACATATACTTTGTTTGGATTGGCTGGTTCAGATGGTGCATATTAAAAATTCAGGTGCTTTTGGTTTTAGATTTTTTTCACATTACTGTAAAGAATAAATGCAGTCAAGTGTAGCACAGTGAAAAGAAACTCAATACACCAAAACTGCTGTTTGATATAAAGTGAATGCCTCCACATTCCAAAGGAGTCTTGATCCATATCTTACTTGCTGCTTTGCATTGATCCAATTTTACTCGTTTTTTTTTTTAATTTGTACTGTATATTAACTGTGAGAGGCTAGTACATTATAGATTTGTAAGTAGTTTCATAGGTACTTGCATACCATTTACGTTGTTGATAATACCAAGCGCTCTTTCAGTTGTGTGATTGGTAACTACTTAAACACAGGTTAAAGTGCAGATATTTCAGTATTTTTGTGTATATTTGTTTCAAACTTCACCTTTACAAAAACAATTTTTTTCTATTGAATTGTAAAATCACATAAGGCTGGACATTCTGGTTTCATATGATGGATGGAAAAAGCCTTTTGATAGAAGTCCGATTATTGTTTAACTTGTGTGATGAGTTGCCTAAACACTGTTGGTTTTGGAAAAGCCATGTTCATTTACCTCCTTAGTTACAACTGTTGTAATCTCTTCTAATAAAATACACAACATTGACATTTTAATACAATTCAGAGAGCAGGAATTCACTTTCCAATAGCTTTTGCAGCTCATAAAAGTGCTTTTGTGCAGAAGTTAGTAAAGGGACAATAAGGACAACTAGCTTAGAGAATTGTACAGGTCAGTTGTGCCCAGTGCACACACTCTTAAAACAATTCATTAAGTGTAAAAAATATTTCTCTCATCATGAATAAATCTTACTATAGGGATAATGATACAGGAAACAAAACTGAAAAAGGATGATTACAAAGTACTCATCAAAAAAGTGATGGCCTTTATATGTTATGGCTTCAATCAGGTATGCTTTATCATCTCCAAAGAAAGCATTATTTTCTTCTTAGTTCTGTTGCATAAGCAGAATACAATTCCATTCCACCCATTATAAAACATGGTGACATTGATTTAAAACAGGTTCTTGAGCTATCACTGAAGGCAAAATTCATGTTTATAGGGTATACTATGTAACTCAGGTAAAGATATGGATTAGTTTAGAAGCAAAATGCTTTGACAGTCTCAGTCTAGCTACAGCAAAAGTTTGTCCCTACTGCTCTAGCAGCACTAGAAGAAGATAGTAAAATGGTTCTGAATAAATCTTTCCCCCAAACAGCAAACTGTAGCTTTTATCGACCTGCTCCCAAAAATATTTGGATTCATTCTGTTAAGTTAGATGGAAGCAAAAATATTGAATGCAAGCTGTTCTCAATAGAATTCCCAGCTCAACCAAATAATCTCATGAGAAAAGCCACGAAACAAATTTTATTCTTAAATTGGGGCAGAATCTGCATCAAACCTTCAAAACTTTTGAATTTCTTTCACCTCAGAGATAAAATTTTGTAGTTAATATTCAGATCTGTCATGTGTTAAGACCCTGGATAGAGTTTCAAAACTTACATTAAATGCTTTCTACATTAGTGGCCATAAAGATTATGAACATTTAGGTTCTTGTTAATGCCAGTTTAATAGCGACCCACACTAGTGCATCTGTTAATGGACCATCAAATTGATTCAGAGAGACAATGAAGAATCCCCACAGTCCAATCCATTGGTTGTTTTAGAACTGAATCTGAACAGCACCTCTCTCAAGGTTCTCTTAGCTTAAGAGACAGTTTTGGTTTCTCCAGCATTTGTCCAGAAGCAGAAGTGGCAGCAATATCATAAGATTCCGTTCTCATTCCTCAGTTTTTGCAGACTCAAGTAGCCTAGACTGTTCAGCTAAAGCATTTGAAATCTGGATGTTTATCCAAACAGACCCCAAACACCAAACCTTTTGTTGTTTTATCCAACATTCTGACTTAAAAACTAGTCTCCCATTACTACACCCAAACTGCAGATTCAGGATACACTGCTTTGGCTAAGTACAAATTCTGCCCACTCCTCCATGTCAAGTGCTTCCTTCCAAGCACAGTTGATATGGCTGGTCCTGAACAATGAAATTGCCTTGAGATGTAAAATTTTTGATTTTAGTCAACAATAAATTCATTAATAGCAGCAAACAATAAAATCCTGAGGATTTGTTTGCAGTTGTCTCCAGCCCAGGTCCTAGCTCCTTTTGCTGTAGTTAAACTGAAGTGCCATGATGTATGAAGAGCCTACAACACTGAAAACAATCATTTTAGTTTTCTTGGAAATTGTAAAGATCGCTGTTCTTCTCCATTAAACGTCCATTAAAATAAACTGAAGTCTGATTGACTGTAAACTACCCACAGATTGATATAAACTTTGCTTTATATTTTATCAACATTAAGGAGTTAATTTTGTTGTTGAGCTGGAACCACACAATTTGAGGACAGTAGTTTGTTCCCTCCACGGGTTTCTACTCAGATACTTTTACATATACAAATTTATTCTAGTTACCAGAAAATTGCAATATGATCCATTGGACATAGTTTAACTTCCCTCTGTGCAGAACCCAAAGTGCATTAATGGCCATAAAACTTCAGTTTCCTGTCCTGCTTCCTAGAAAGGAATCCAGCATGGTAAGCTTTAGGCAGCTGGGCTGTGTCATGTGAGGTGCCCCCACATCCTTAAAGTCTGCAAGCTAGTTACCTCCTTTCTTTTGTAGCATTTATTTGTTTACATTGGGTAATGGTAAAGGTATATATTTATAACAAAACAACAAAAGCCTATGTTTGATAGGAACACCTAATTTCTGTATAAGATGACGTTTTCTCTATGTACCCTACCTTCTTTACCGCATTATTACTTGCAATAAATTCTAGCCCTGCAAGCTTCTGTACAGCTTTAAACCCTCATTACCTTGTATCAAGAAGTTCAATGCTTTTTGTATGTTTTATATAGCCAGTATAGAATCAGGTATAGGAAATGGCCATGTGAGAGCTCATGAAGTCCTCATTCGATTTCACACCTGGCTTTGTTCAGTCAGAGTATCTGATGTGAGTTCTAAGTTTTGTACTGCGTGAATTGTGTTATGTTTTGGGAACTTGCTTTATGAACAAAGAATAAGGAAAACAAGACTCTTTTTATTTATAGCTTGCCTTCTCATAGCCACTTGCATTGCTAATTTCACCAACTGATGCCCACAAACTGACTTTCTGGTGCTCTTGTTACCCCCATATGCCCCATGTTTGTGCGTATAGATGCTCATGTGCAGACTATGACAGTGAGCAGTATAATGGGTTTATATATTTTTAAGTGTTGGGGATGACTATATAACCAGCAGGTGGAAGAGAACATAACTGAGTAGTGCTTGTTTACCCCCACAAGAATAAAAAATATAGAGTGCAAGAATCAATACTTGAGGGAATGTTGACAGAGCAATGACAGGTATCCATTTTGTTACAACTAGTGATGAGTCTGACCCAAAACCCTAGAAACAAACATCTTGGGACTTTGGGAGAATTTGAATCTCCATCTGAACTTTGGGGTTTAGACCCATCTTTAGTTACAACTATAGTTAGTTGTGTATATACATTGTGTGTGTGTGTATGCGCGCACATGTTGATGTGCGGACACACGTTTTATAAACATATTTTTCACTTTTGGTGAAATTTGATGTTACACACATCATTTTTACCTGGACAGTTTTATCAACAGCATTTCAATGCTTTCCTGGGTCACTTTTTACCTTTCTAAATCACTACATTGAAGTATTACAGTTGTACAGTTATATGCTGATCTATTCTTGCTCTGCTGTAACTTTTTATGTATTTTGTACTGCATAGAGTATATATTGTAACAATGTCCTAAGCAAAAAAAAATTAAAAAATAAAAATACCCCAGTTGTAAAATACCATCTTAACTTGTATGCATGGTTAATGACATTTACATTTTAAAATAAAATTTATAATTAAGATTTGTTATTTCTGTCATTTTCCTTTCCTTGGACATTAGAGTAAAGGTATTTATGCAGCTTCTAGGAATTTTTTCTCCTAAAAGAAATAACTACTTTTCAGTTGGACAAAAAATAAGGGAAGGGTTATATATCTAAACAAAACAAAAACAAAAAAACCACCTTAGTGGAAACAGAGATTTGCTTTAAGATACTGATTTCATTTACAGGTTTTTGAATGTCATAGAGCTGATGAATTAAACATAGTATTATTGTAAAACTGAGTAAATGTAATATCAACACAAACTCTATGCATGAGATTGATACATATATATGCTCTTTTTTGCCTTTAATTGGGATTTTATGATTACAGAGATAAATCCAGAAGTCCTTACTGAAGGCTCCCAATAATCCCATTGACTTCAGTTTTCTTGTTTTGACCCGTGCCTGCCGATAGTGGGGGGAGGGCCAGCAGAGTGAGGGCAGCTGGCTTCAGTGGTGTTACTGAGCATGATCAGTCCGTGAAGGGTAAGTGGTGATCAATAGCTTCAATGAGAGTGGTTAACATTCAAATTTTAAGGCCTGATACATTCAAGAGCTCTTCAATTCCCTGTGTACTACCATCTTTGTGTGGCTTGGCCCTTGGGGAAAATCCCAAGTCGAGTTTGTGTAAATCAAATAACCAAGTGCACAGACATTTCCTATGGTCCATTAGCTTGAAAGTTCTACAATGCAGAAGCCTTGAAATACACATTTTAAAAAATATAGTTTCAGAAATTAACTACGACCAACTATAGAGAAAACAGAAAAGTGCACGTTAATGCTGAAAGGGAATGTAATAATCGTGAAATGCGCTGCATATGCAGCATTAGACAGTCAAGGGCATCCATTTCCCCCTTATGTTTGAATAATGCGGGGGTAGATGAATAGTTTTTCTTCAAACTTGCAAGTAGGATGAAAAAAAACCCCAAATTCCCTTCTAAAGGTCATTTCTTGGGAAAGTTAGAAGCCACTGAAAATATGGGTTTAGAATAAAAGTGCTTTCTCGACCATAAGTACTGAGTTGCTACCTTAATACTATAATGTTATGTGCCGTCACACCCAGACACCCACACATTTAAATATATATGTTAACACATTCTAATCCAGAGAAGAAACTGCTGTTGTCAGGTTGATAAATGTATGAGGTTTCTGCCTTGCCTATGACTCAACACTTTACCATTAAATGTTTATAACCTTGGCAGAGCTCCATCTGTTCAGAAGATAATAGATCATGTAGCTGGATCTACAATGGGAATTTCCTATGGTTACCTGGAATTGCATCTCTAAGTGTCAGAATACTCCTCCTTAAGGTTCATTCCTCCTGGTTTTCAAGGAAACAAACCCACAGTATATGTGCTAACTGATCACAGGAGACTAATTAGAACTACAAAAACATGAATGTAGATAGAGACAGAAAGAGGAGAAGTCAGAGAGAAAGGAGACTGAAGCAGAAAAAAAGATGGGAGAAATATGAAGGCCAAAAGGATCAGAGAGCCCAAACAACATTTGAGCAGGTCAAAGGGTACAGCCTAGACCCACTGGGCTCAAAAATCTCAGGGCTGGCTAGCTGGTATTTTCAAATACCAGATTGTGCTATGTTTGCTAAGTAACAGCAAGGTGTAGAGCAAAAAAGTAGGGAGCTATGTCATATGCCAATTAAACAGGGGAGGCAGATGTACCTAACCACAGTAAGTTTGTGGCAATGCTTAGGGCATAAGCAGTGAGGTGGGGGAAGGCATTAATGGGCTTCAGGAAAGAGAGAGAGAGCATTTGTTGGCAGCCGGGATACTGCTTTGGGCAACTCACTGAACAGACTATATAAGTCTAGGAAGAGACTCCAGCTTGGGATTTCAGACAGGAAAGGGCCCTTAAGGCCTATAAGTGAAGTACTGCTAGAGAGGCCTAAATAATAACCTGCTAATTACTCTACATACTTAAAGAGAAAAACACTCTAAAATGTAATTGTTGTCTCATAATTGTAAATAAAGGATCAACCTGCCCTACTGATTGGCGATGGCAGGAGGCAAATTCAGGGCCGGTGCAAGGAAGTTTCGTGCCCTAGGCGAAACTTTCTTGCACCAGCCCTGTACCCCGCCCCCGCGCCCAGCTAACGCCGCCTCCCCCTGTGGCAGCCAGCTCCCCCGCTCGTGGCAGGCGGCTCCCCACCCCCCCGCCCATGGGCTGCGGCAGCTCAGCCCCCGCCCGCGGCAGCCAGCTCCCCACCTCCCCACGGCAGTCGGCTCCCCACCCACCCACAGCGGCTAGCCCCCCCGCCTGCGGCAGCCTCTCTCCCGCCTGCGGCGAGCCGCCCCCTGCCTCCACGCTCAGCCACTGAGCCAAGCGCGGAGCCGGGAGGCAGGAGGCAGCCACGGCGAGCCGCCTGCAAAGCCCTGCTGAGCCCCAGCGGCAGGGCAACAGCCCTCGCCACAGCAGGGCTTTGTGAGGAAGCGTGCGGCTGCCTCCCAGCTCGAGCGTGGAGCGGGGAGTCAGGAGGCAGCCGCCCACTGCTGGCCGCCCTGCAAATCCTGGCGCCTTAGGCGACCGCCTAGGGTCGCCTAGTGATAGCGCCGGCCCTGGGCAAATGTATTCTTTTGGGTACCACTGGCTGGAGTGAAGATTCATCTGACAAGAGTGGGGTGCTATCAGGGCTGGGCTAACAGAAGCCCTTACTTTGGTTCTTTTGCTGTCAGTACCTCTTGCTGAGCTAATATTTGCTCTCTGTGTCAATGAATAAACTTTACTGACTGAGCAAGAGTGGGCCTGAGCCTGCCAGCCGGGCTGAGGCAAACTCACAGGCAGGCCAAAACGCAACAAAGCCAGAAGCAATTGTTCTCCAGCATAGTGTGCGTGTTACAGGCCCTCAGGCAGGATCTAAATCCAGGACACTCTTCTTTTGCACTTTATGTGCATTTCTTTGTGGACGCAAGCCTGCCACTTACGGGCAGGAGGGAACAAATGCTGTGCTGGCTCTACTGCACGGACTGCTTTCCCTCTCTGTGGGATCGCCTGTACCTCAGGAAAACAATAAGGCTGGGTGATAATGAGTAAAAATAGCAGTCGAGAGAGATTTGAAAGGGGTGACGTGGTGGGGAGGAAGATGTCTCCGATAGTGACACTTTGCACAGACTGGAGGGTACAGCATGTCATTCCTCAGTAAATGGGATCCTGTGTCTTTAAGAAGTGAGTGTTTGCATTTTCCCATGCTCTCTTATTGCAGCACTAACTCACTACATGAGTCATTTCTGTAAGATCCTGGAGACAAAATAGATACAAATCATAACAAAACACAACAGCAACGAAAAAGAGAGACACTCCTCTCCTTCCCGCCTCCCCCCTGCTCCCCTTTATACCAACAATCCAAACATACCAAAGCTTTCCCAGTGGAGGAGAAATAAGAAGCAGACAAACAACTATTTGGCTATCTCCTGAGTCTCTTTGGGGCAAGAAGATTTTACCTACTTATTGCCACATACAGTAAATCGCGACAAGAATTTGCTAGCTTTTCTTTCTAAACATCAGAGACTCTGGATTTTCCCCCTCAGGCTTTGTTTTTTTCTCAGCAAGTCAGATGGATATTTGGAAATCCCACTCATTTGCAACAATACTCCTATCCTGTTCCTTTCTCCCTCCCCTCCCCTCCCCTGGCTGCCTGCAACCTCACTTTAATATCCCGTATTTAAGAGCCTGCCTCTCAGCCACCATCTCTAGCCAAGGGGGATGGGATGGGCACTCCCTTCAGTGCCCAGTCCCAAAACCATAATTAAACCAAGTTTCCTATGCCAAAATGCTGAATCACCACAGATCAGGACCTGACAGAGTATATTTTTCCTTCTTTGTGTTAAATGTACCCCCTTTTTAATCTATGATTGTTCCTATACTGATAGCAACTTTGATCCCTTCAATGTTGTGGATAACTGAGGTACATGGACTTTATGCAGTAATGAGGACATGACATGCAGCCAAATCTTCTAGCCTCATAACAACAAAAGTCGCAGTCTTCAGTCATATGCTAAATCAGTGGTTCTCAAACTTTTTTTTTCCACGGACCACTTGAAAATTGCTGAGGGTCTCGGCCAATCACTTCATGATCTTTCCAAATGTTGTTTGTACCATTAGCTAACTATTCTAAAGCACTTTGGATAAGAGCGCTATAAAAAAAACCCTTTATAATAATTAACATTTTTTTATTCTACAAATAAAAGCACACAACTAATATTTTAATATCAATAATCTTACCTTTCTAATGTGATGGATGTGCCCTTTCTCCCCCGCCACGGCAGCCCCCGAGCAGGGGCTGGGAAGGAGAGGGGTCTCCCTCCCACCACAGCAGCCACAGAGCTGAGGCTGGGAAGGAGGGCCGTCTCTCCCCGGCAGCCGCAGCCCTGGACCTGGGGAAGGTCACCTCTTTTTCACTAGCTGCTGCAGCCCTGCACATCCCAAATTCCCCCCACCCCCTCTTCTCTCCCCACTGCCCCCTCCCACCTACCCCCTATTCCCTCTAAGGACATCATCTCACCTTACATGTGCATCTTCTCCAGGGTCCAGGCACCTAATTAATGGAGCCACACCTATGTGGCTCCACTAATTAGGTGGGTGGCCCTTCATTCTGTCATGTGCGGCTCCCCAGGCGCGCATCTTAGAGGGAACTATCCGCGGCCCACCTGAATGGAGCTCGTGGACCACTGGTGGTCCATTGACCACAGTTTGAGAACCTCTGTGCTAAATTATTAGACCCCTAATCTGCCTGCATAGAGCTTTGTCATTTGTACACACAGAGAGAAAGGCAGGGGTCAATCAAGCTACTTTCCTGGGAGTGCAGAAATGGCCTCAACATGACTCAGTACCCAAGGGCGGACATAACCCTTGCATCTTTTCTTTGGGACCAGATAACGGGATGATTTGTCCCTTAAGGCACTGCTGAACATTCTATCTCAAAAGCAGATGTACTAAACACCTGCTACGGGAAGCAGGAGTAAACTGAACTCTCAGCAGACTCGGGGCATAGGAACCCTGTGGGACACAGGACTGGATGAATAACAGCATATGGTGAATAAAACAAGACTGGCTAGTGACTTCCCACTGAAAAACTCCACTGGATATTTTTGGACTCCACCTATCCCCTTTTAGGAGAGATAATTAATGCAGAAGGGAAACAAGGAAGGAAATAAAATTAGGTTCTAAGTCCCAGAAAGGAACATTTTGTATTCTCTGCAAAATCACTATGATTAAAGAGAGCTGAAAAGGGTAGATTACATTTCAGGAGTAAAAATATGCTACAAAACTGTAAAAATTGCACGTTATATTGTGTTGGCTAAGGGAGCTGAATCGTTTCCACAAGACAGCACTTCACCACTTAACTGTTATTAAATATGAACCAAGGAAAGGCAGAAGAGCCATGTTGAAAATAAATCTGAGGTCTGTCTTTGATTTTGCACAGTGCTCATCTGCAGTGCTACTGCTGGTGTACCTCATACTCTAATTCTGCACTGGGTAGGATTGGCTCTGACTTCCAGAACAACTGGTAGAAAACTCCAGATCCATAAGGCAATTTATTCACCAGAGAAAAAAGAATCCAAAAACAAATGTAATCATCAACAAGGAATCCTTTTCAACCACATGCAAAATCCATCACAGAGCCTGGCTTCTCTGGGTGATGGAATTAAGCAATGAGAATGTTTAAATATATTTTTAAAATACCAAAAGCAGAGCCTTAAAATAATCTGTTTGGGACTGAGGCCCATTGATAAGAATAGAAAAAAATTATTAAAGAAGTGGGGATTCAAGGGGAGGGATCTTAGTGGAGACCAAAGAAACTCTTGGACTGAGAAGTTAAAGCATGATAGAACACTGCGTGCTATGGTAATAGGATTAAACTGTTATTGTACTGATAATAATGGACTCAATTTATGCCTCTCAGCATGCCCCAAGGCCTTATGTTACATTTGGCATTATCAACATTAATGCAGACTTTGCTAGAAGAAGAGAAAAGGAGGAACCTGTATCTATAATCTCTGTGCCCTAACCCCACTTCTCTTCTGTTTCTGTCTTGATTTCCCAGGTCATGCTTTCATTCAGAGCACCAGCTCTTCATGGTAGGTGCTATGTTCATCTCATTTGTCTGCACAGCATCCAGCACTATATAATTGAACAACTTCTGTCACCATGGAGACGACACCATGAACCTTGTTAACAAGTTCCAAACCAAAACATCTTTAATTGCCTATTACACAAATAAAGATTTTTCCAGAATAGGCATCATAACATTTTTACACTGATTCTAGTCTATAAATTCCAGACTTTACAGTAACAGTTGCAAAGATTATCAGATCAAATTGGAGAATGTCAGTGGTGTAATGTAAAACCCCTCTCTTACATTAAAGATGCAATCACACCCTATGAGCACTTATGAAAAAACATCTTTAAGAATTGTCAGGCTTCTTTTTGAAGAGTTGCATGATAATTCCATGTTTGAATTGGAACTGTCATTTACTGTATTCATGTCTGAGATCTGGAAAAAAAATTGTGTCTAGGAAAAATCTCTGGGCATTATTAAATGCAAAACGTTTCCTACCTTTACTGAATGATAAATGCTTGCCACTGTGTCACTTATTAGACAGACAGTACCTTTTTGCAAACTCTCTACTTCAGGATCTGTTTCTTTCTAAGCATGTAGACAGATAATTGTATTAGTTGAAAGGGGTTATAAAACAACGGACATAATAATGATATGCCATCTATTTTCCCCCACTAATAAATAATGTTCTGGATTTTTTTTAAATTGCAGCTATATCTATGATGAGCTTTTGGAGCCATCAGTCCAGGCCACAGTTAAATGACATACAGTACAAATGAGGTAGATGTCATTTGTATTTTCTATTTGTATTCAACCATCTTTGATAATAAAACGTTAAAGCTCAATTCTTCTGCAAACCTTTTAAACTCAAACTTTCAAGGTACCCCTATGAGGACTAATAAAATACTGGTTTCTGTGACAATTTCCTAACACCAGTATACAAAGGCAGAGATGCGATACAAGTTTACCAGTAAAGAGGTATAAGGGCCTCTGTATTCAAAACCTGGTCAGATAAGGCAGTGACTAAAAAGTCATCAGATGATGACAGATTTCAGCGGCCTACGGGAAATGAGTTTGGTGGGCTCTTGTTGGATACCTCAACAAAGAAGGTAAGGGCTGAGTGGACATAAAGACTGAACTAGAAACTCCCTTTTGTAGGTGTCCTTCCTGATGAGGGAATTGTGGGGGAAGTTTGCACGGCCACTGCCTGTGTTACACCTATTCTACCAAAGAAAATGTCAGTCTCTCGGGCTGTCAGGATGAAGGACTGGCCTCTTTCAGGACAGACACCACCCTTACTCCTCCCAAACTCTAGACATCCTATGGCATTGATAGGGCACTGATTACTCATGTTCAGTATTTCCTGTTCCAGTCAGGTCAGAAATGCTGCACAAATGCATGGTAGGGGCCACTTCCATTCCAAATCCCAACTGGAACCAGATCAGCAGGAGAGAATATTAAAAATTAACACTAATGAAGTACCATTTTTTAGGGTGACTAGACAGCAAGTGTGAAAAATCGGGACAGGGGGCTGGGGGGTAATAGGTGCCTATATAAGACAAAGCCTCAAATATCGGGATTGTCCCTGTAAAATCGGGACATCTGGTCACCCTACATTTTTTCAAGCTTCAGCAAAGGATTGGATCTGAATCTGCTTGATATTGGCAAAAGGTCAGGGAGGGGTTATTTTTCAGAGTCACTCATCCATAATCTGAATTTGGGTCAGGAATTTTTTTTGTTAAACCTTGTAATTTGTTGTTGAGTCAAAAACATTAGTTAAACAAGAAAAACAAACATTTTTGAGGTGAATCTCTTACCAACACGTCAAACCTCTGGATGTCCAAAGGATTCTATTTTCCTGGAACACAGCATGGAAGATGGAACATCAGAGACAGGCCTTCACAACTGTGTCAGATGCCAGGCTAATCTTGTGACTCTGCTTCAATTCACATGAACAAATGACACCATTTCTTCTGTCACCATTTCATGACAGTATTACAAAGTGAGGCTTTGGGATTAACATTTACATCCCAAACTGTTATTAAAACTAATGTTATTGGACTTAGCTTCAGTCCAACTTCAGCTCGAATGTAGATGGGCACAACTCCCACTGACTTCAGTAAAAGACAGAGTTGAAGTTGGTCCCTGGACTTTAAATCCGACTGTGATTTGCATGTATTATCTGTATTTATCTATGTGGCAAAGCTCTGTTCTGGGTGCACACAAACAATTTTATAGGAAATATATATACAAGTTGCAGTGATATCAAGTAACCAGATCCTCCTAACTCATCAAAACTTAGCACCATCAACATACTCTATCTGCAAGAACAAGAGAAAACACATTAGACTTGGGACATGGTAAAGTCTGCAAATTTGGCATCTGCCAGACCAAGGAAGGGGAAATAATTTCCAGACTCAAGAACTCCTAGATGAAAACGTGTTGCTATTATTTAAACAAGGGGTCTGTTAAATCAAGAGCCTCACTTATCTTGACCTCCTCAGTACTGTACCAAGAGATTGCTGCACTTCAACCCATTTTTGAATCCTGGCATCTGTTCCAAATGTAGCTTTCTTATAAAAAGGTGAGCAAGTAATGTTTATGGATTAATGATTCATGTTAACTTTCACCATGCTACTTTTATTATAGCTTTTCCTGAGGCTAGTAGAGCTATGGCAAATAATTGCAAAACAAATCCAAGAAAACACATGAACTCACTTGGTTTGGGGATTTGTTGCAAACTCAAATCTCATACCAGTTCTGTGGTTCTCTGAGGCTAATGAACATTTCAGACAAACTCGGGCCCAGTTTCAAACACTGCTGAGCCTGACGGCAGAGGGTGAGGAATCCCGGTGGACCAGCCTGTACTCCACCCTGGTCCAACAACTCGCCAGGGATATCGGTTGGCAGCTCCTTCATGGAGCCGTGAGCACGGGTATGTACCTGGTGTGGTTCACCCCCATCCCTAGCGCCTGTCTGTTTTGCAGCATGTCTATCTAGAATGCGCCAGGTTGCAGTCCCTTTTATGGCTCCTCCAGAACCTCCTGTTGAGGTTCTGGCTGCATTTTTCTCCACACCTTTTCGTATATACACACCCTGTCCATGGCCCCACGAAGTCATGAGACCTCCTCGTCAACCTCCTCCTGGCACTGGACAAAGTAGCCATCTACAACACCAGGAGGAGGATGCTGGACGGAGAGGTGCTCTGCAATTATTTGCGTTCCTTCGTTGTCTCACACATGCGGGCAGAGGTCCTCTGAACGGTGTCTGCTGGCTCCCTAGACAGCTTGGAGGAGCAGTGAACGCTGTCCGGGGTTCTCTGCTTGGTGTTCCCCTCTGTGTCCCTACTTTTGAACCTGTGACCTCCACTCCTGGCTCAGCTCTTCCTTAGTTGTCGCCCGTTTTCAGTTGAGTCCCGGGGCCAGTAGCTCCTCCACGAAGGTTGGGGGAGAGTTCTTTAGATGTGGGTGGGCTTGCACCGGCCCGTCTCCCAGAATGTCAATAAGGCAAGCACAGCATCATTTACCATTCCCCTGAGACAGCTATCGTGGTGGTGGAGAGTCAGTTACTTACGTGACACTAAACTACCCCCAAGCCTTGGACAGGGGGCATGAGACAGCACAGGTAGGGGTAGTTGCACATCGTTCCCATTCTGGTCTCATGGAGATTCCCTAGTAAAGGTAATGCAGCCTGGGCTTATTTCATCATTTCCAGAGAACCTCTTCCCAGGAGCAGCCATGGCTGGAGATGGACAGTGTGTGTGAGGTGGTTGGGGGGAAGGGTTAAAAACCTTAGCATGATTCTCAGCCCTGGCCTCATGTGGATCCCTGGGGATTTGTGGAGTTTGGGAACAGGCTCCATGGCCTATCCTGAAGGGGGCAAGTCCAGCACCCTCCTGAAATAATCAGGGAAACACTCCAAGAAGGGACATTTCCTTGCTTTCCCCCTCGTTGCCCTGCCCCCAGGTTGTTTTTTTTGAAGGCAGGGATCACCCCACCCACTGTGGTCTGCAATTACAGTAAATGCAAACTCACCACTTAACCTTGTCTTTCTACTACAGCTATGTCTTAAAGCCCCAAAGGCAAAGAGACTCTGAGTTTATTCTGTTTTAAACTTGCCTCAATCTGCCTAGAACAGAGCCGTGCCCAACTTGGTAGTTTCCATTTACAGGGATTTACACAAACCTGGATCCTGGTTTTGATCCATGCAGGCTTCTTCCTCCCTGAATGCTGCCTTGATGTCTGGTTGTGAAGAACCAGGGATGAATACTGTATACTTTTTCATCCAAAAATTAGCCCATTTTCCTCTCACAGAGGGTGTAATGGTATGCTAAACTGTATTACCCTGTTCAGCCAGTAGGTGGCACTGTGTGAAAAAGGACTTATTTAAAAGACCCTCACCCATAACTGGCAGATCTTTAAAGGATCTTATGATGAACATATCTGGTGGGAATAAGCAAGTCCTGCAACCAGTCCATATCTGATACAGGAGTATGACAGAGAGACTCATACCTCGGCCCCAAAACACCCTACCTTCCCAGGTGCAAAACTCCACCCATAGAAAGTTTTCCCCCTTATGGGCGTATACACCAATTGAAAATAAAAGCTTTCAGCAAACAAACAAACAAACAACCTGAGAAGTCCATGGAGATCCACTCTGAACCAGTCTTCTCCCACAAAGCTCAGGGCCATCTTTGCCATTCTCTCTCCAGACCCTCTGCTTCTTCCATTGCCCCAGACTTCCTGATAGGTTCCAGCTGTCTTGATCTCCCTTTTTCACCTGAATTTCTGCTATGCAGTTTACCTCTCTATACCAGCCCAAGTCCAGGATTCTAATGATACCCTGCTGGTGACATGTCCAGGCACAATCCCCCCAAAGTTTCACAAACCTCAGCAACTTATGTCTTCTGCAATATTACAAATTGTTTCAATCCATTCTATAGAATCTTAACTAAACAACAGATTTTGCCAGCGTTAGTCACTTTGGGCAGTACCTTCCACTGATGTCAATGAGGCTGTATGCATAGCAAGATATTGCTTGCATGAGGAAGGAGGGCAATATCAAGCCATAAGGATTCCTTCTTAAAATAACAGCTAGTTTCTCCTGTTGTCTGGTCCACATTCACAGCTAGGGACACTCACCGGAGTAGAGGCTGGACTCATTATAGATGGCCGCACATTTCAAAGTACTTGAATTTCAGGTAGAGGCATATTTTGCTTAAGATACTTAGAAATTATGCCCTCTCTCTGATTCTAGGGTTTGCTTCTGCAGTGCCAAGCCTGCTTTCTGCATGAGATTGTGGACCCCCTCCCTTTGCAGCTCCCGACCCAAACCCTGAGGTTTGTCCAGCAAATATGGTACTAAAGTTTCCACCCCCTTCACTCTGAAGCTATTGTTCAACCATTACATCTTCCACATTGTCCTCAGTTAAGAAAGCAAGTTCTCCCCCCAGCTCCCCTCCAGATCAAACCAGATGCTGCTCCATCTATACATTGGTCAGGAGGAGATATATTATAATGGCATATTGGAAATCCCTAGTGCTCTTTTGACCTTTCCCTGCTGAGGTCTGCCATCTCTATCTCCTTCTCATCAGTTCCTCCAAGCCAGAGTTCTTCTCCAAGCTGCTGTATGAGTCTCTACTTCTGTCCCTGTGCCGTACAGCCCTGCAAAATGAAGTCAACCTTCTTTACTCTACCCTGTCAATACTATTCTTCTGCCTTGACCTGGAGACTAGATTTAATCTCTTATGCGCCGATTCAAGAAAGCACTGAAGCAGGTGCTCATCTTTGAACGTGTGCTTAAGTCCCATTGACTTCAATGCTCTTGGCTCTTGTGGTTCCCTTCTCTCCTTGGGTATGGTACACATACATTAGGAACATCTTTTGAAATACATATATTGCGCTCTCACATAAAAATTAAAAAAAAAATCAAGCCTATTTGAGCTTTATCAGCAGGATGTGATCACGTTCTAATCTAGGCAGTTTAATCCTGAAAATGCAATGGTGGTGATTTTTGTGCCACCAGAAGGAATTCTTGTGGTGAGCTAACTAATATCCCATAGGCTTGCAGCATGCTCCCTGCCTGTTCATCCTCTAGGCCTTATCGCTTTCCTGACATAATAGTTAGTAGTACAGTACATGAAAGGGTTGCTCAAAAATTCAGACAACTGGATACTTTACAAATAAGTTAATTTTATTGAATAGGCATTATCGCTTCTCTGTTTCAAATAATGGAGAAGCCAATTCACACAGATTACAGAGCTATCAGTTACTTATAGTAATCTTTCATAAAAGAAAGAAATTAAATACAGTTCTGCTATAAAAAGTGCGACAGTTATAACTGGAAGTTTTCCGAAACGAAAGCAAGATTTACTATCTATTGCAAAAATTGGTTTAGTGCTTTAATACTTTACAAAGTAACAATCCAACTGCTAAAAACAGTTCTTACATCATCTTTGTCAAAGAATGGATCAGATTAAAAATAACATTTCAATTGAATCAGAAGGAACATTGCATGTAAAAAGGTTCTCAAGAACTCGCACTTTCCACCGCAAAAAATATTCATGACCTTTTAACATTATTTAATGCTTTCATTTCTTTGGAACAATCAATTTAAACATGATATGGGAGGCAGGTTCAAAACAACCAAATGTTTTCTCTTCATACCAAAGTGATGGAAAGCAATCACATCATTCAGTTACTAACAGGGGAGGGGTAAGCTAAATAATCTTATTTCACACGGGATGAACATTTAATGAAAATGATCAAATTGAATAAACCTGGAAAGTCACCTCAGCTTTAAATAAAGCCTTGATATGCTTATTATATCCATATTACTTTTTTTTAATCCTAAAACAATCCTGTGCTAAAACTCTTAAGAAATGTACAGACCACAATAAACTACGCTCAAGCTCCAAAAAAATGAGAATGGGTTGACTGCCAAAAAATGTAATACTTGCCCTAGAGAAATGAGTGAAGCTTGCTTTTTTCTGTATTAACATTTGCTTAAACATTGCTGAGAGTCCTGTATAAATACATTTAATCTACATTTATATAGACGTCTTACAATTCTGAGTTGGTTAGGTTACTAGGAAAAGTTGCATCACCTGTTCCGATTTTTAGAATTTTTTATTGTACTAGCTTTGGTTAAAATTGCATGAAGACTTTAATAAATGGGTGGGACCCTGGGCTATTTCAATACTTTCATATTTAGATGAAGCATTCTCTATGCGAGGACCAAATCCTACTTACTCGTGGAAAACTCCCACTGACTCTAACGGGAATTTTGCATAAAGAGGATGGAGTAAGAACTTCAGAATTTGTCCAACAGTTTAAAGAGAGAAAGGAAGAAAGTTATCAGTAGATATGAAAATGTACAGATAATTTTGGGGGCAGGTGATATAATAGTTTGTGATAATAAGGTGACAATCAAATGATCTGAGTTAGAGATAGTTCCTATATGGTGGATTCTCTTGGGGGTGGATCCTAAAGAAACTTGCCCTTGTTTGAGATGCATCTGGCTTAAACCATAGAGAATTATGCAATAGAAAAATGTACACTGAAGGTCAAGAATACACGTAAACAGTGTGCAGATTTTGAAAATTTGATCCATCTTTCTCCATGAAGAAAAATGTACAATCACAAAGGTCAAGGAAGGAGAAGAAGGCCTTCTAAAGAGAAGAAATTCTTCCAATCATGCAACCATCAACTGAAGGGCAGTATGACATATTTATAACAGTATTTTGCCACCAAAATACTAACAGAAAACTGAAGAGTACAGTAAAAACACAACAGCCATATATGGCTCACAACAAAATGTCTCTACTTAAATCATGGCAGACAAGCACCCTATGACTGTAACAGGAGGGTTACCATAAGAATAAGTGATGGGTTGGGAAACAACAGGGAAAGATTAATTCTTCCCCTGAGGAAAGCGTATGAACCTAATCTAGTTAATTGGGGCAAAGTCCTGTTCAAATTATTAATGTTAACATGGTATAATACTACAGTTTGGACTTCCCTGACTACAGAAGTCTGTGTGGCTAATTCAATTTATTATTTAATCTAGGCTTAAATCCTATTTGTTCTCCTCGGCTTATGCTGAATGAACTGAGTTTTGTATTATGTGCATGCAAAGCTCCCTGAGGAGCTCCATGGGAAAAGGGCTTTCCCTCTATTGTAGCAGCACAATGTGCATTATATAGTTACTGCATTTACAGTATGCAGCATCTTGAGCAAGAGAGAGGCTGTCAAAAACCCTTTGTACATTTCTCTTAATATTAGAGCATAAACATGTACAATCTGCAATGCTGAGAGCCAACAGCTTCTTTACTGCCCCTGCATAACTGTTTTTCTATTCATCTCAGATGGCAACATTTTAATGTTGTTAAAAGAAAGGCGGCATAAGGATGCTACCTCAGACCGTGGGGGACTGATGTTGTTTTGCTACTGGATCTCCTGCATATTTTAATAAAAATGGGGAAAAGCCTATATTGAATGACATAAGCCAAGGTGGCCAAAGTGCAGGCGAACAGAGTTCTACAAGGCCTCGTTCCACTGCCATGGGTGATATAGAGATGCTGTTCACAGGGACAGAAGAGCCTAGCGGACAGTGTCCATATTAAAAGACGACAATGGCTGAGTCCGCTCTATTTTGAGAAAATTAGGCACAGGTCCCCGGCTCCTGGCAAACTACCACTTCACTTGGGCAAAATTTGGCCCATGCCACATTCTAATTTGGTTCTGTGACAAAGCAGTAACACCTCTACATGAGAGCCCATCCAGGGCCTTCTCCTCAGTTACACCTATGTAAATCTGGCATCACTTTGCCATTGTACTGATGTAAAACTGATGCGTAAGAAAGAGGAGAATCAGGTCACGAGTTTTCAAGCTGCATTTCACTCCAATGAAAAAGCATTAAAAGAGTCAAAAGAAAGCCAATTATAATGAATAAATGGAGCAATATTAGGCACTGACTTAGTTCTGACATTTTCTCATGCCTTTGTAACTTCAGGCAATGTTACAAATAAAGCCGTCTCCACAAGGGGAGAAAAACAATGAATGGGCTTTGTCAATGAACAGATCTGGACAGTTAAACAGATGAATGGCAAAGCAACATGCTTCTGTTCTCTGAGTTTATGTGGGATGATCCACAAGCCTAGGCAGACAATTATTTTTGATATCCAGAACTCTGTACTCCACTAAACATTTTGTTGCCGTAGTTACTATGTTACCCACCACTTACCCAACCAATTACTTTTTCTCTCCTTTCCCTCCTTTTCATTGAGGTTTTCCAGCACACTGGGAGTTATCAAAGAATTGTAACTTTCAAGACCATTTTTTCCCCCCAAACCCAAACAAACCCTACTGATGATTTAAATGAACATACAGAGCAGACAGTTTTACAGCACCACATAATTATGCAGGCTACAGCAGACTAGAGCAATTTATAGTCATGGGTAAATGAGGAGGTGGGGACAGAGGCTGCATCCAGTTAAATGACTCTCAGTCCCCAGAGAGTCATAACTTTAAGGCTGTTTGGAACATGTGGCTTTTACCCGCGCTGTGTGTTCCCCAGTGCAAATGTGCATCAGCCATTTAGATTCCCTTGGTACAATTCATGCATTCAGGTAATGGGAGATAAAACAGATGGGTCAAAACAGCATGTTCACCTAAGAGAAGCAAATTATTGTGGTCAGGCGTTGCAAGGAAAAATAAATAAAGATACACTTCCCCTAACGTCTGAGGAATCCTAGCCTTGCTAAGAAGTAGGTTGTTATTAAATGGACAATTATACTGTATTTTGGTACACCAGGGCAGGGCTCTCCATACCCAAGTGATCACTTTATAAGTAAACATAATTATTTACACAGAAAATGAAAATCACTAAAGGTCATATAGTTTTCACTGAGTCAAAAAAGAGAGAGCAATAAAAAAGAAAAACCTGAATACATACAGGCAAAAAAGATCACCTATAGGCACCTAAACGACTGGCTTGATTTTCTGTAGTCATCAAGCAACAGCAATTCCCAATGAAGTCAATGTTCAGCACCTCTTAAAACCAGGCCACTCATTTATTAGCCCAAATATGGATTTAGGGTCCTAATTTTAGGCACCCAAATTTGAACATTTTGATTGCAATACAATCATTAGTAGTTGTTTTTTTTAAAAATACCCAACACTTCCTGCATCTGAAAATTGTACCTGTTGATTTGTGACTTACATATGCATTAGTAGCAAACAGTCTTTTTTTTTGCACAGTTCATCAGATATTGATATGTACAGTGCAAAGTACTATGAAATAAAATCTGAATAATGTAATCTGCAAGAAGCTGATATGCAAACATGAGTGTACGCGTAGGCATGCTGGGTGGAGATATACAATAGGATAAAATGCATTTACCAGTTAGAAGTTGACATTTTCACAAGCTAGAGTGATTTACAATCTACAGGTATTAAATTATTACACCAGCATCTCATTCTCACTCTCCATTTTTGTAGGAATAACAATTCCATAAACCTATTTAAAAAAACAAATAAATCTACTGCAATGGATTCAAACTGTTATGAATCCCAATTACATTCTGTGTAGAGACTTCTTTTTTTATTCAGGTAAGAAAACCTTCTGGATGAATTAATGACTCTGGAGTTGCTCATAAAAAAGGGTGTTTGTCGGAGAGGTTGAGTGGGGAGAGGGAAGTACCGTACCAAAATATATAAACAAAAATGTAAAGCTTTTCAATAAAAAACATTCATATAGTCCAACTTTCAATAGACATTGGAGTGTACAACAAACAGCATTCAGAATTTATGAGAATGTTTACAAAGCTTTCTTTTCATGGTTAATTTTTACCAACATTTCCAAAGTTAACCTACTAAAATGACAACCCTGTTTATAATAAAGGCGCAAAATATTGCTCTGTAGCATATTTTGAAAATAATATAAAAATAATATCTATATTACAATTTAAACTTGGCTTGTAAAATTTCAATGTAATATAGCCTTAAATCTACAAACAGAACACAGTTACAAATACCTTTTTTTAAACAATATACTATTCTTTTTGTAATCATATACACAGGAAATTAATGCGCCAATAAATTCAAAGTAGTGTAGGTTACTGAAGTAATTGAAATTGTATGCTGTATACTATTTGGTGATATTCTATGAAAGTTACCATAGCTTCAAACAAATATACTTGCAGTACACTGAAAGAGTTAAAATGGATTAAGCTGAAAAGCCACTTACAGTCAGGATTAGTTATTTAGCGCCTCTGGATCTTGGTCTTTTTCAAATTACTGCGATTTCCATTTGGATATGGATGTCTAATGATGCACGAAACATTCCCAAGGGTATAAAGATATTGCTTCCTTAGTCGGCTTATTTCTATTATTTTGTGTGCACAAAGGGCCTGATCTAGGGTCCACTGAAAGTTGTGGGATTCTTTCCATTAACTTTGCTGGCCCTTGGATCTGGCTGAAAGGGACAAATTCCTTCCTGTCTGCTGCTCCTCCAGAAAAATTCTCCTTGATGTCATTGGAAATTCTGTCTAAGGAAGATGAGCAGCATTTTGCCCAAAAGGGACCAAATTTGGCTGAAAGGTTAGGCCCAATCCTGCAAACTGATAAACATGTTTCCTTGCACATGAGCAATCTCATTGGGGTGAGGGAGATTATTCACATACATAAAGTGAAGTACATGTGTAACTATTTCCAAGATCAGAGCCTTAAAGGGCAATATTCTGCCAGTTGTGCATTATTTGATATCAACACATTCACCACAATAAAAATAAAACAAACCGGGATGTGCCCACAAATCACAAAAGGACAAAGGCTGTGATTGTTACAGCAGTTTGCACTGATCTGCAATCAGTCAGCATGCATAAGTATGCAATTGGAATCACACCATGCTAGCCATGCCTTTGACGTTTCTTGCATCATGAAACACTGGTCATATCCTAGAACTTTTTGTATTTAAGAGAACTCTCAGCCTTCATCTGAGGGCCTATTTAAAGTTCTTAATAAATGAGCAAGACACAAAATTCCAAATTGAGCATCTTTCCTCCCCAGAACCCTTTTGTACATTACCTTTGAATTTAAGAAGAGCAAATTGCTAAAGAAAGCTTGGTCACACTTTATATAAGCGGTGCACTTATAAATAATTCATAAAGCTTAATAAATTAATAGATTTTTAATAAATGGTTAATTAATTGTTATAGAGTCCAACATGTCAACAGGGGTACAATCAAAGACCTGCACCACTGCTGGCCTGGGTCTATAAAATGCAGTGTAGCCATTTGGGCTTGGGCTAGAGCCCGGGCTCTGAGACCCTGACCAAGCCTGAACCTCTACATTGCTATTTTTAGCCACACAGCCTGAACCCGCTGACCTAGGCTCTGAGACTCAGTGGCATGGCTTTTTTAATCACAGTGTAGACGTACTCTAAGTTGCTTATGACCATCTACAACACCTTTCTACTGGATAGGCTTATTACTATCATATGTGCAATTCGTGTCTGTAACATACTTACAACATCTAGCCATCATTTATAAACCCTTGATAAACCATTTATAAATGGAATCAATGTAAATAAAGTGTGACCAAAAGTCTATTATGGATTATATGCCTCCTCTATTGTGAGCAGATTTCATTACAAGGTAAAATATTTCCATAAGGTTTTTGCTTTTTAATTTTTTTTTTTCGTTAGCAGAAGTAACTGCACATTAGAAAAATGGAAACAATACTTACTTTCTCTAACTTACGTTTCTTCTGGTGACTATGAATGTATTTTGCGTGGGTGTGCCTTTAGCGTTTTTTTAAGTTGGGGCTTCATGAAGAGTGAGCAGGAGTGATGATATTCTATCACTGTTTTGTGTTCTACATTTACATCACAATTTCCTCAATACTGCAAACATGCATCTAAAAGCCAGAGCTGTGGCATGAGGAGGAGAAATGATGGGCTGAGCCAGCCCACTGCTGTGCCATGATCAGAGAGTGCCAAAACAAAACAAAAACAGGTTTTAAAAAGTAAAAGATGGTATTTGTATATTGGCCACCAACTTGGCTAACACTAGGGATCAAACTGGAGACCTCCAAAGTTAAAAGTATGAGTGTCTACTACAGTGTGAGCTAAAAAGCAAGCTTCTCTAATTGAAAGCTGTTAAGAGGCATACTTTCTCTCTTGGTCAGGCACAGCGGGTACATATAACACACTGACCAGTGGGTTACACTTGATCTAAGATAAAAAGTATAGGAGTTACAAATATATTACTCACTATAATGGCAAAAATGGGGGCACAGGGCTATGGCCTCTAAGTGTTGGATGAGGAGCAACTGAAGATTTTCTTTTACTGATGGTGAACTAAAGCCACGAGCATTTTCTAGTTATCGCTGAAGAAAGATAGACAAGAAACTCCCTTTTAGGGCTGGACCCTGCAAATTCAGTTCAAAGGGCGTGCGCACCATAGTGTTTGTCAGATTGAGTCCTTATGCTATACGTTTATCAGAGGAGGCACTGTCTTTATGTGTTTGGAGTGAAGAGTGCCAAGCACCGAGCTAGTACAAAATAAATACTAACAGGAGTGGGAATAAGTGTCAGTTCTGCCCAGGAATCAGATATGGAACACTGGGTGCATGCATAACAGGAATAAAGAAGACTCACCATCAGGGAAGGAAGATTTAGCTAGTGGCAGCCAGTTGCAAAATGGACACTTTATGGCTGCACCTGCTTATCTCTGCCAAATTTAAAGGCACAGTACTAGAAGGGGATGCTGGGAAAAAGTTCTCATACAAGGGCAACCCTGTGCCGAGCTAATTTAGTAAGGCCCAATAAGTTATTAAAGAAGCTGAGGAAAGGGGCGGCTGTGTAATAGCACTGCTATCGCACAATAGATTTATTTTAAATAATTGAAGAAATAAATTATGAAAAATTATCAGGAAACTAAGTATGACATTGCGTATTGTGAAGATTGGGTATGCGGACATAATTGTGCTATTACTCAGCAGACCAATTACACTTTTCAAAATATTCTAGGTAAGAGAATCTATTAAGTAATTTGGACTATAGCAATTACTTACATAAATATTGACTTTGTAAACCTCTTATTTTGAGGAGTACTGCATCTAAAACCTTACTAAATGAATTATTTTCTTAAAACAAGTAAATTATGTATTTTTTAAGTATGTGCAGGGACCACATTTCTTCCTATTCAAAGATGATGCAGGTGAATCAAATACATGGACAGGAGCAACTAGATGCTAAGTCGAGTTTTTTCAAGTTTAACTTTATACAGAAGCATTTATAGGAATATAAAATGCTACTGCTACTCTAATAATTATTTAATATTTGTTTCCGTCATGAAATTTTGTCCTTTCTGTTTTTCTGTCTCTCTTTCTCTATAACAAATGCAATCAAGTATGTTTGATTTGTTGTAAGATGATCTGAAATCACAGATTTCTTTGGCAATTAGAACATATATTTAATCACCACAGCTAACCAAAAAAGACTCTGTGTACCAACATACAAAATCAGGAACATGATTTTGAATTCTAGGCTTCATAAGGGGGAGTCACACAATAAAGGGAGCATTAATAACTCATTCAGCTTGATAGCATGTTCCCTTCATGAAAAATGGATATAAGTTCAATACAGGTCTGAATTCATGAAAGAGCTAGCTAGGTGTTGCCCATCAATTTTTCACAAATTCATCTTTATAGGGGCGTGATTCATTAATAAAAATGTCTATAAATGTTTGATACAGCAAAACATTTAAATGTGTGTTTAACGCTAAGAATGTGCCAAAGTCCCACTGATTTCAAGGGGGCTTTGGCTCATGTCTAAATGCTTTCCTGAAAATGAATGGACTTAAGTATGTGCTTAAGTGCTTTGCTGAATCAGGACCAAAGGGACTGACTGAGCTCACACCAATGCTAAGTAGGAGCAACTGTACTCAAATTAACAGTTACACACGTGTAAGATCTGAATATTGTGAGAACAGGCCCTGAGCCACTTGTGACCCAGGAAAAATGCTGTTCAATACTTGAATAAAACTGGACTCAAGATCCTGAGAATGGCAGAGAATTACCAGTCAGCAAAGAGAATCCTGAAGGCAAGTGCTTTTCTGTCTACCAGCAGGAAATAAGCTATTGTTCATAAATGTAGACAGACAGAAAAACCAGCCATTGTTTACAAGTGTATCCATATTAAAAATCTGAGTTTGTTTTATTGCCATACTTCCACTGGTTGTTGGCATGAAAACTGCAAATAGCATTCAGGAAAACTTGTTGGAATAAGAACCACAAATGTACTTTGATGGTATTTGTGACCCCTTCTACCTGCTTTTCACAAACATCCATTAGAACAACAGTTTATTCCCAAAGGGGAAAGGAAGTATTACAAATACCTAGGTCAATATTTGGATATGAAGACTTGCACAAATCTGCATTTGCATGAGTATTCATGCTGGACGCGTTTGCACAGATATCGTGAAAGGTGTGTGTGTGTGTATGTAGGGGGGTGTCATTCAGTCCAAAAGACTCAAAATAACAGTTGCAACAAATAGATTGCAAGTAGTGCTTAGGATGGAAGTATTTTCACAATAACCATTCATCCAGTAATTTTGGACTATGAACAAATTAATAAAAGAAAGAAGTCAGATTGTAGATAGGGGAATTAAATTTGTGCAACATATTATTTGTGCTGAACAGTTCATCCAGCGCTAGACTGTGGCAAAAAAATCTGGCTGGTGAGCAAGTTCTGGAAGTCCTTTAAGGTAGTTTTTATAGATTTCTCCCCACCTTCACAGCCATAAAAATGCTGCTGAAATACATGTGACTAAGATTATTTGCTGGGATTTGTGTCATGCAAGATCTTGCATGTAATAGGGCCACAGTATATTTCTAACAATATCTGTCTTGCAATTCACAACAAATTAACAAATGGATTGACTAGTTCAGATTTTTACTGAACTGGGAGGAAAAAATCCACAAGCACCTAGGCTTATGAGGAGATACAGTCCTCATGAATCCAGACCTTCATTCACATGTTTCTGGAAACACTGCGTTTCACACTAAAATGAATACAAATGTTTACAGTAATGCAATATATCACTATGTTAAAAATTTGCAGTATGCAAAATGACTACCCTTCTAAAAAAGGGGCTATGAAAAATTTACTTTCTATTGAGAAAAAAATCACCCCTATGATGGCTATAGAATTTCAAATGTATATGAGGCAGATACTATCCTATTACAATACCACATCTCCAGTATTATGACTTTTTCCCTGTCATTCTACTACCTGAGTGATGTCAGTGTAAATTCAGGCACCATTAGTACATTTTTGACCAAACATATACACAGCACTGACAAAGGAGTAAACAACCTTTCAGCTTACCAGTGTATGTAAAAAAGACACCGACAAAATGGAAAATAATAAAATCTTTATGATAAATTAATCCTCTTATTTCTGCACTGCCCCAGAAAAGTGACAAGCTAGACATTATTTACCCATCATTCCCTTTTTAGGATTCCCTTTTCCATAATCCATTGCTATTTACTTTGCAAGTAAGAAAATGGTTAAACTAAGTAGTCAGGGAAGGATCCCCACAATCCTCAATGCCGGTGTCCCTTACTTTCTCTCTCCCTACGCTTTAACTCCTCTTTGTAGCAGTATGAGCAGTAATTTTCAGTCTCAGGACGACCATAAAAGGAACAGTTCTCTTTCTTGCAACGGTTCTGCTGGATGGAATATATTGGGCAAACTGTGCTTCTGCCTCGGTTTTTATCATTGTTCAACCAGGTCTGAGGAGCCTCCTCATCAGCATATTCTAAGCAGTCTCTAATATCACCGGTATTAAACCCATTTGTAAATGTCTGTGACTTGTGTTCGGTAGGCATGGCATAGGTCAGTGATTCCACTGTGTTCACTGTACGGATACCTGCTATCCGGGCTGGGCTATAACTCTGTGAAGACAGTGATCGATTCTGTTGGGGATAAGTGGCACATGTTTTTAAGGTGCCAACCACTGGCTTATAGCTTTCATCTTGGAAGCTTGATGGCTTGGAGTTGACATCATGCAAATGAATAACGCTTTGCCTTTGAACAGGTGGAGTATGGCTATAGTGGGCAGATACCGGAACGGGTCCACTTTTCTTAGCACCATTACTTGGCGAAGAAAATGACCCTGGAGTGGGACTAGTGCGATCTTTAAACTTTAAAACCAGTTGAGTTGTATGGCTTTGAGGCAAGACTGGTGATGCCCTGTCCTGAGGAGATGATTCTAACTTTTCTTTTGAATATGCTTCTTGCTCCAGTTTCCTGCAAGATGACCCACTGAGAACAGCTTTTTTCTCAGCCTCCTTTCGCTTCTGTTCCTGCTCAGCATTGAAGCGCTCTTGGGCACTGGTCAGGTAATAGCCGATCATCTCCTCATGGAACTGATGCCTATGGCTAGTCAGAAGAAGGCCAGCAAAAATAAACTTGCGTTCTCCTTGCATGGCAGCTCTCAAAATGTTGAGGCTGAGCTTTACATCGGTGCTGTATTTCCATGGGTCAGACTGTTTGTCAGAGAGGGATTTCGTGTTTATCTTTTCGGCAGGTGAGATGCTCGCCTTGTCAGTAGGAGAGGGAGTTGTCTTTTCAGACGGAGACGTGCTTGCAGACTGTCCAGACTCCTCTTTGCTCCCTTTGCGAGACTTCGACTTCTTCTCTTTGACTTTTTCGGTAATGTCGCCATTTTTCCCATTCCCTGAATTTGTTCTGCTCATCTTGCCATGCACTAGCCCTCCCAGCCCACCCATATTCTTTTTCAGTTTAATTCCCAGAGTTTTACTGAGGCTTCCGAGTTTATTGGCAACTGAATCTGTCCTGTTTTTATCTTTATCTTTCCTCTGTTTGTCTTTTTCCTTTTCTTTACCATTTTTGCCACTGCTGCCATTCGAATTACTACAGATGGAATCTCGGTCTGAGTCCATTGAGTCGGCCAGAGACTGAACGTCCTCCCCTGCTGAAGCGGTGGGCGATTCTGGCTGGGCCAAAGGGGCCTGTTAGGGGAAATTAGTTATGATTAGATAGAATAAAATCAGTTTTACACAAGGATTACGTTTTATATCCCCCGTCAAATTGCTATAACTTGTAGCTTTAAATCCGCACAGAGCCATTTTAAAGTTAAGTTTTAATTAAACTCTGTAGCCTACAGGGCCTACAATGAACAAAACAGAAGTTATATTACTTCAGGGATAAGCGTATATTCTGCAACACTATAAGCTTATAAAAAGACACTACTATCAATCACAAAACGCGGAAGAGTTAACATTTATTTGGAAATCTGAGTTCCGGTTCATGACTGAAGGTGAAACGACACAACAGTTTGCACAGAATAGTTACAAAAGGATCCCAAATGGGACACTGAAAATTCTTGCAGCTTTCAAACTTGCACATGTTCATTCTAATTTGCAAAATTCTACTCACCTACTTGTTGAGAGTAAGTGACATTTTTTGGTGGGTGAGAGAATAAAGTTCTTTATTATCATCACCATCAAGGTAAAGGATTGGTAACTGATTTTGTGCCAGGGCTAGTAAATTTCACTACAATTCTGCAAGGCTATTAACTCAGTGTCAATTTTGTTCTGAAGAGCAACATTAACATTTAGTACAAATTTGCACTCTCTCGCTCATACGTGAGATATTTGCCCAGGTAGCTAGGCTACCACACACTATAATAATTTTATGGGGATTCATAGAAGCTGGACAATAACAGCCCTAGCAAACGCTATGAAAATAACAGTTACATGACTTGCAAGGTTCACAAACGATGAATACAGCTCAGTCCTACCCTCTCAATCCTGAGCCTCCCCGGAACAGATGCTGCAAATCACACTAAATTGTGAGACACGTCCGGGACAGAGACCAGTGTTCATTAGGATCTAAGTTGAGATCATAAGCTCATTTGTGACCACAGTGATAAAAATAAGTCTCCAGAACTGGGGAAAATAGACTCTAAAACTACTGCAACAGCTGGCCTCTTTGGTGAAACTCTTGCTAACGTAGAGGGCTGATCCTGTGGAAGGATGAGCGCCCAAACCACTCACTCACGACAATGGATATTGAGCATGTTCAGCACCAGGAAGCACCAGGTCTTTACATCTGCCAAACAGCAAATATGAGAAGTTTAACTAACTATAATCCTCCAGAGCAAAATTCATCCCTGTGCAAAAAAGCCAGTACTGGGACTATGTATCAAATTAAGTCCTCAAAATAAGGCTTAAGTGGTGCATATGCTTGTGCTGTCCCCAGTGGGGGTGCTGAGAACCATTGAACCAAACTGTAAATCCTGTTTATAATGGAAACCACTTCAAGCCAGGGGGGTGTGACAGTACCCCCAGCACCTATGGCTGGCCCTCTGCAAAAGGGGTAATTTCACCCTCATTCCATAGGGGAAAAGTTTCAGCTCTGCTGGGGAATTACTATGAGTTATGCCATTCTCCCCATCCAAAATAAACCTGTCAATAATTAGTTTATTACTATCTAGCTGTGGAAAAGCACAAGTGAGACAACATTATGCTCTCAGCAGAGTTATTTATACATTGTGACTCAATAAGAACTGGTTCTACGTCTCTGGTATAGACAACTGAATCAAAGACACCCATACAAACAACAGAAGGAGCAGCAGTGCTCTATACTTATACACTTTATATTACTGATTAATACTGGATGCAAGAACAAGGACAAATTTATCATCTTCCCAACACTAAGGATGAAATCCTGGCTGTACTGAAATCAGGAGGAGTTTTGCCATTGACTTCAATGAGGACAGGATTTCCCTCTAGGAGTTTTCTTCAGTTCAGTTAAAAATGAGGTTCACAGTTGCTTTATAAAACAATGTCCACCCCACACTGCAGAAGAATGAAAAGCCAGCCCATGAGCCTGTCAGCTAATACAATAATAAATCATAATAATAATTAATAGAGATGAGGCGTCTCTGTGCAGACAGAGAAATTCAGTGGAAACAAAGGGGACTCTGCTAGGAGGTAGGTAGGGACCAGACATGATTCACGAACAACTCGGGGAAATGAGGATCTGTCAATGAAAGGGATGGGCAGAAAGTATGTGGGAGTAATTGGAACTGACAGAGGCAAGAAAGGGTCTGGAAGTCTCTTAATAGGAGTGGCGCCTTCAATGAGCATACGCTGGGCCTTGTAAAATTATTTTTTTCTCCTGCAGACCTTTGCTGTTTTCCCTGAACCCTCAATTTCTCTTTTCAACCCCCGGTTGTGCTGTGTGCCTAATTACCTTTGTCCTTGCCCATCAACTTTTTGACTCTAGATTAACCCGCATCTCCTTTAATATAATTTGCATGGGAATTGTGTGAGAGCGATTCAGTGATGAGGTCCCAGCTGTGCACCATTTTAAATAGCTTCCTCCTCCCAAAGTGCTGGGCTGCCACTTTAGCTGGCACTAAAGTGGCAGCCCACTTTCTAATGTAAAAGTGGAGCTATGAGCTATCCAGTGGTCCAAATTTAGTTCTTATAAGAGAAACTGAGTTGAAATTGGATGTTTTAGACCATAAAATGCTGCTGAAAGGGCAGCTGACCTTCTGGGAATATGGGAGCATAATGCGGAGAAGGGCCTAAATAGTTCAGGAAACCTTTAAAAATAAAGAGAGAATTAAAAAAAAAATAGAGAAAAATAATTCCAAACGAGTAGAGTTTTACTAGAAACTTCTTTTCAAAGTGGAGTGCATGTTGCAAAAACACCCACGCAGTTCTCTCTCTCTCTCTCTCTCTGTGTGTGTTTTTAAAGAAAATGAGATGGAAAATTTACAAGCCTTATTCCAAAATCAGTGAGCTACACCAGGCTGTGTGCCTTTATTGGCTATTAGTTCACTCCTGAGGTGGCACGAGGCAGGTAGCCAAACCCTGCAATCTCTGCTATGAACACGCCCTGTTGTGGCTTATTTCTCTTCTGTTGTTTAGACAGAAGGAAGGGTTACCCGTGTTTCAGATGGTATGCGTATCCAAGTTACATTCATGTAGCTGTGCAGGAGATTAAGCTTTGCCTCCAGAGACAGAATCAAGCTGAAGAAAAACAGAGGAAAGAGAACAGATGACTAATTAGTTAAAAATACATCCAAGGAAAATCAATACTCACACTTCACCGCAGGAGAGAATTTGCATTGTTCAGACTAACAGCAGCTTACAGCACATTAGTAAGGTTGAGAACCACCCACCTCTTTTTCCCCAATAAAGCTCCCTTTTAATGAGTGTCCCAGAACATAGATCAGGCTTGATGGGTTCAAGACACCTTACTGTTAAGATTACAGAGAGTTCTTACCTGGCCAGTCTAGTGTTATCATTGTCATCTTTCCCCCATTCCCAGTCTTTCCCAGGATCAACCGCAAAGTGCAAAGGCAGTAACTTGTGTTCAGAGTCAGTCAGAGGGATCACCGCTGAAGAAAAGAAGAAATCAGGAATGAAGAAATGGGTTTAGCTGGGAAAAGTGTAGAAGAAATAATTGGCAGAAGGAAAGAACCAGTACAGGGGTATGGTGTAAAGGCCTCTTATACTCAAAACAGTCTCCCAATTTCTGTGTGATGTGTACCACCTCTCTCCTCTAAACCCAGGCCTTTTGTGAAGCATTTTGACACTGATTTCCCCCCTTCTCCACATCTGAACCTTAATCTCTGCTACTGTATTTGTCTGACACTGCATTCAGTGCTGTAGCCTGTACTCATGCCAGTAGTCTCACTGCCACTAATGAGGCTAATTGGCATGAACTAGGGCTACTGCCATGAGGGAGAGTTGCAGGATCAGCCTCTTAAGCCTTGTCTACGCTAGAAAGTTGTACAACTTTAACTACACTGGTACAGTTAAAGCAATACAACCCCCTCTAGTGTGGATGCAGGTATACCGTATAAACATGCATATTCTGGTATAAACAGGCTTATACTGGTATAGGTTACTCACGTATGGGAAGGGGAATGAGCTATACTGGTATCAAGGATCTTTATTCTGGTATAACTGCATTCACACGAGGGGTTCTACCAACATACCTGTATGGGTAAGTATATATATGACACCACAAGCTATCATGGTTATAGCAGAACAAAATCTTTGTGTAGACCAGACCAAGGAAGCTCTTTGGAGCAAGGACCCTGACATTTTGTAATGCACAATGTACATCTACAGGGATATATTACATTATAAATATTAGTAATAGCTGAAATAAAACCCCCATTTTAGCACCATGCAGATTATATAAACAAACACACATTATATATCCAATGTACATTAATGGTGCGGGTGAGTGTCTTTCATAGTTCGCACCTTGTCATTTTTCACTGCTAAAGAAATAACAGGTTGATCATTTGAATCTAAATCCTTCAACTGTTGCTTAGGGCATGAACAAGGCTCTGCCATCCCTGTCTATTCTGAGCCACTCTTTGCATGTTCTCAATATGTTCTCATGGCCCATAAAGTTGATGAGAGCATTCAAAATAGAAGCATGAAGCAGAGAGGGATTCTGGAGATTTCTGACTCAGGTAATGATTGCCAGTTAAGGTATTTAAGAGCCTGAGGCAAAGCTCAATGCATAAACCAGTCAGCATGCTATTTAAGTCCACTGAAAGGATCACTGCTACTGGGCTATCCCCCACTGTTGTTTTCTTTCTTTCTGCTGTTCTGCCCGCTTGGTGTTTGCCTCAGGGATGAAGTTTAGCAGCTGTGCTGCACTCTGAGCATGCTGAAGACTCTACTACAATATGTTTTATGGATTCTTAATTAAATACATTATGAGAAATGTAATGGAGGTTTGAATTAAAATTGGCAATTTTCTTCGGTTTCATTTTTTTAAAAGATTAGTCTCTGTGCTTACATATTTTATGATGACATTTCATATAAAGCTGTTGAAGGGAGGCTGGGAAAGGGATTCCTCTTTCTCAGAATGCTGCAGCCCATTACTGCTCTAGTGACAACCAATCAAGAAATTTAATTTTCTTTAACATTAACCTAAGTGACTTACTGTAAATATTCACCCAAGGAAAGCCAAAGGGCAAAGGGACTCTGAAAAGCCAGCCAGTCACATGGCAATGAATAATTCAGAGGTTACCTTTACCATAAACAATACTTAACTGTTATTTTCCAGCAGCACAGACATATACATCAGCAACACTGGAAGATGGAGCATTACTGGATAATTATTGTTGATCACAGAGCAGAATGCAGGATGTATAATCTGCACATGTAACAATAATCATGCTGAAATCAACTATTAATTGTGCTTGATTTAGACATATTTCAGATGACTCCACTATAAAAATATTTTTTGCCTCTTGTTTAATTTGATTTTCTACACAAAAGAATTGTGCCTATGTGAGGGGTGGGGAGGGGGAGCGAGGAGGAAAGCAAGAATTGTGTACAAATTCTGTGCCAAGATTTCCCCCTACTGGCAATAGAGTAAAATTCTTTATACTGTAGTACATGTTTTGGTTCAGGTTGCTTTTGTATGAAATATAAAACTGTGGACAATTAGCCAGTTTTAGCAGCATATATTGCCATTAGGTTCAGGTATGGAAACAAGTATTGTTAGAGACTTTAGCTCTTTGAAAAACATGCATTTGGGTGACAAGTATAGTATATGATGTTGCAGTTCAAAATTAATTGGAGAGTTCTGCATTAGAGCCACCAAGTCATTGCTCTATGGGGCACTTCAAAGGGCATCTGTACCAAGTAGAAGTGATTACTGGGCCTGATCCCAATCTCATGTACACTGATGTAAATCAGGAGTATCTCCACTGAATTCAATGGCATTATATCAGTGGAACATCAATGATGGAGTGAAAACAAAATCAAGTCCCATGTGTTTTGAGTGTCATTTACAGTCCAAAAAGTAAAGTGCAGTCAGAACTTATTAAACCTATGCAAATTAAGGTAATTACACAACTGTTATGAGTTTAGGATTTATTATACGCCTCCCAAATATATTAAATCAGCACGTTTCGGAAAGCAAGCAAGAAAAGAGCCCAACTAAGCCAAGGATAAACACATGCCCAGTCCTGGTGGTTCATGCCTTTGCAGAGCACAGATTGTGATTTGTGAGTTGGGACGTCACGACATAGCTTATACATATGGAGATATGCCTATCTCATAGAGCTGGAAGGACCCTAAAAGGTCATTGAGTCCAGTCCCCTGCCTTCACTAGCAGGACCAAGAACTGTCCCCTGACAGATTTTTGCCCCAGATCCCTAAATGGCCCCCTCAAGGATTGAACTCACAACCCTGGGTTTAGCAGGCAAAGGCTCAAACCACTGAGCTATCCCTCCCTCCTAATAGTAAAAGGCTTTTGGCTTGAAACCAAAAGCCCTTTACTATTGTCATGTATTTATTCTTTGGAGTTAGTTCCTCCCCGGAAAGTAAATGCACCTTGAGAAACAAAAACATTTAGATTTTTTTGGTTTCACTGAGAGAGAAAATGACAGGTTACAATGAACAGTTTTCATACACAGATTTCAGAGAAATCCATTAAAATGAGCTGTTTTTATATGTAACATTTTTATTGATATTTGTAAAAGCTATTTGGCCTAAACTGTCCTGACAGAGGCCCTCTAATAATATTTTAATCGGTAAACAGCTACATTAAGGGTTATAGTATTGTACCATCTCCATAAATATGCACAGCTTCTGAAGCTCCTTTCACCTGAATTTTTTGCAGCCCTGTGAGGAGAATATACACCATAAATGGATTCTTGTGAATAGTTTGAGGTTAGGATGAGGGAATATTACTCTCTTCATGCACAATTTAATAGCTGAAGTCTTGAATCTTTAAAATTTCACTGTGCTGCCTGTTTCGTAAGGTATATTCTGGTCAATAACTTTGATTTCCTGTAGGTGAGATCCCACTTCCGGTATGACAGAAGCACTTGTAAAGTTCAAGGACTGTAAGTAAGACACTTCAGACTAATTTCTAGAGTGATGGTAGATCCAAGTACCCTGCAATTGCCTACCTGCATAATTTGTGATTGTTTGCTGCTCCAGTATGGTCAAGGATTTTCTTTCTGAACAGTCCTAGCTGAAACCTTGCTATTACTCTGTTAACAAGCCCTGCTGCAGATTGGACAGGTCAAAAGTTATTGCAGCTATTGATGAATGACAGCGTTCAGTGTCCTCCAAGTGTACTTTTTAAAGTGTTTCTAAAGTGATTGGCAAAATAACATGCCCAAATAGGTGCTCTCCAGTGAACCTTTATGATAAATGTATTATGATCAAAGGACTGTTGTCATACAACTCACAATTATTATTTCAACCTGATTATGAGGAGTCATTTCACTGCTGGCTGGTTGACAAAGCACTTCATTGTAGTGTGGGAGCTCTTTGGTAAGCCTCATGAAACAGTCTCTGCCCCAGTTGGCAAATGTTCTTTTTTTTTTCTGAATATATGAATAAAGACGAAAAACCTGGATTAAGCAGCCTGTGAGGAGACAAAACTATTGGCAGGTTCTAGCTAGCTGATATATTTCACCCTATAGGACCCAGTTTACAGTTAATGGAACTACCACAATGTGTTGATCAAAGTGATAACTCAAGGACATGTCAAAATGTGTTTCAGGGAAACCACTGGTGAAAAGTTTGTTTTAAAATCCTCTCTAGACAAACAGGGTTCCTCCTGGGGAACTGTGAGCAAGGTAACTCAGCCATATCTCCTCCGTAACTGACAAATTTTGCAACATATATGTACAGGAGTTGAACAAATTTAGATATGGGGTATCTGAGGGCAAAATGATTGAAGTCACTGGGGTTTCACCTATAAAAGCTAATGGGAGTTTTAAGCTCCAGATTTGATCTGGTGAGACTACGTAGTCCAAGTAAAACAAAATCAATTAAAGATATCTTTCCTCCAAAGCTCTCAAAGTACATGATCAATGCTATTCGTATATGGAGAAGAAATCTTCATTACTGCCTATAATTAGATTGTATTTATTTAAAATTTTAAAAAAAAAGCCCAATTCTTAACAGACGTTGATGGGCACAAATCCCCTCTATTCTCAATAGGACTATGAATGAGTTTTATGTTTTACTTTGGTATTTATTAGCTACACTGCATATTTAGGGATAATACGGCCTGGAGGATCTGGCCCTCGGAAGATTACCTCAGATAGGGAGTGCCTGTGGTGATATGGTGCATCATTGTGGCTATCACTCACTCCCTGCCCTAGCTGCCAGTGTGGCAAGGAAAAAATGGGTATGAGCTGAGCATCTCTCTGTCCATCTAATTCCTGGCTGTCCTAATAGTATCTGATAGGTTTCAGTGTAGTAGCCGTGTTAGTCTGTGTCAGCAAAATGAAAATAAGAAAGAAAAACTTGTAGCACCTTAGAGACTAACAAATTTATTTCAGCATAAGCTTTCGTGGGTTAGTACCCACTTCATCGGATGCATGGAATGAAACATACAGTAGACAGATATTTATACAGTCAGAGAAACATGATAAGGTGGAGGTGCATAGACCAACCTTAAGAGGCTAATTAATTGAGAGGAACCATAACAGCAGGGGAAGAAAAACCTTTGAAGTGATAAACAAGATGGTCACACAGGTGTGAATGAGGATCGTTAACTTAAGGGAAATAGATTCAATTAACGTAATGGCCGAGCCATTCGAGGTCCTTATTTAATCATGAGGTAATGCAATCTAGTTTTTTCTTCCCCTGCTGTTATGGTTCCTCTCAATTAATTAGCCTCTTAAGGTTGGTCTATGCACCTCCACCTTATCATGTTTCTCTGATTGTATAAATATCTGTCTACTGTATGTTTCATTCCATGCATCCGATGAAGTGGGTACTAACCCACGAAAGCTTATGCTGAAATAAATTTGTTAGTCTCTAAGGTGCTACAAGTTTTTCTTTCTTATTTTCATTTTGCTAATAGTATCTGAAGACCATTGGCAGCTGCACATACTACATGAGACCTGAGGCTGCTGTACTATTTATCAGCATTCAGGCTGGAGCCTGAATGGTGTAGCATTCCCACCACCCCAGATTTCTGCCAAACATTGCTTGGCTGAACCACATGTGGACTTGCACTAGCATGCAGTACAAACCAGGTCACACTAAAGACTACATTGAGTCAACTGCCCCTGTGATTAGCCTGTCACTGTCTTTGCTTGTATGATTTAATTTAAGAGAAGCAGTCTAGGTCATAAGAAAGAGTAAATCCCTAAGAAGCTTTTCAGAGAGAAATAATATCCAAGCAAACCTAATATTTAAAATTAAATTGATGCCCATAGGGCTCTTCAACAGCTTTCAGTTATCCCACACCTTTTGCACGCAAATACAATTACATGAAACAGCCCTGAGGAGATTACTTATGTCTAAAAAGAATATTTTATATTATCTTTAATACCAACATTTTGATCATTCAAGATTATATTCTCCATCACCAAGGGAAATGTGTTGCCTAATTATTAAAAATAAAATATTTTGGCAATGTACAATAAACAACAGGAACATATAATAGCTTGTAATAATAGCAATAGGTCACTAGGTGGCATTAAAGGATTTAATTTACTGAGTACTGTAATTAGCGCATAGAGAGTGGAGTTTAATTGAACAGTAGCATTCGTCACCCTTCTGAGTGTGTGGATGTCATGGCGGTGAAGGGCTTGGGAGGAGAGTAAGCCTGTTTGCAGAATTTACTCAGGTGAGCTGTGACAAGTACATGCTAGGGTCTTCCTTCCATCCCTTTTTAAACTGCAATTTTGGGGGCTCCCCCAGCCACCACTGGGCACTACAGTAAACAAAATTCTGGTGGTTGCTAGTTAACCACATGCATAAGACATTATAACTGCACAGTGGCATTGACCAAGCAACATTCAAACAGTCAAATACATAAAACTACACACCCATCCTGCCATGTAACAATTATGCTACAAGCCTTTGGAAATCCCATTCAGAAATGCAAAGATCGGAATGCGACACAAACACGCTTCCTAAACTGCTGTCCAATCAATGCTCTACTTTGCAGGAACTGACAGAGTACCAAGAACCAGGCCACACTGTGCTTCTGGTTTGTGGACAGTCTCAATCTGCTTCTCTATTTTCTGTGCTTCCTAATGATGGCCTCTAATCATACAACAACTCACTCACTCTCTAGTACAATTACTGCCCATGGGAGGCTGATGGGACATGCATACAAGAACACAGCTTTCGAACAAGCACAAGCTTTCTTTATTAAAAAGATGGTCTCCAGTTTAACCAATGAACTTTTTTCTGATTTAGCTACAATATATAACATGCTTAATAGTAATACAACTATGATGATGAGGATAAACTCGAGAAAATACAATGTCTGCATAAAGGTAACAAAGATTGATTACTTTAAATATTTTTTCACAAATTAACTTTGTGAAGCATCATGTTACCTAGTGCGAATTTAGAAGTAAAAATTTCCACTTATTCTTAGCATTTCCTTCAATGAAAGATCCTTATTATCCTACTGGATTGTTTTCAGGAAAAATCCTAATATCCTAAATTATACACTGTAGACCCTGACTGGGAGAGGACTGAGGTCAGTTTCACATAAACCCTAAAAACTACAAGAATTAGACTATTGTGCCTAAAAGAAATAAATAACAGTAATAATGTTCCTTTGCACTTATATAGCATCTTTCATCAAAGGATTTCAGAGCACCTTACAAACATGTAACTAAGTCTTACAACATCCCTGTGAGGTAGTTAAGCACAGCACACTTAATATGATTATTTATACACAGCTGTTAAAAACAGGGAATCACTGAGAATCTAGCTCTCCTCAACAGAGAGGCTCTTATAAAACCTGTGACAATGCAGTATTACATGAATGGAGAAAGAGAGACCAGGTGGATGAGGTAATATCTTTTATTGGACCAACTTATTGGGAAGGATCAATTTCCTTTCAAAACCACCCACTGATCCCCTTTACACAGTTTCATCCCTAAGCATGTTTGGGTAATAGTAAATATCCTTGACATGTGACACATGACAGTTCTCCAGAGTACCTGGCAAGAGGGACTTCAGTTTGTACTTAACACAAAAGATGAAATTAAAACTGATATTTATTAAGAAAACTTCAAATATATCTTCAAACTAATGGGAAAACAGAAACAGCTTATATTGGTAACCAAAGAGTATACTGACATATTTTTATGTCAAAGAATAGCATCCCTTGGTACTATTCACCTGTAATATCTCATAGTACTCAGTGTGGTAGGTCTTTGCATGAAGCATGCTGCCCAAGGTTCACATTGGCTCAGAATTTCTGGCTTTCAGGCAGTGGATTTTAAGACAGATTCTTGTTTTTTTCCCTAGAAGGACCCTTCATGTCCTGCTTGGAGAGCTGAGGTTCTCTTCTCCCATGCTACCCTTCCCTTTCCTGTCATTCAAAGGTTTTGCATCTTAGCACCTTTCATCTTGCAGAAAAGGGCTGGATGTGGCTATGATATAGTCTGAGGCCAAATGTCAATGTAAGCTCTATTGGACCATTTGACAGCCTTTGACACCATAGACTGTGAGGTGCTGCTTACCCATCTACAAGACCTGACCGGTGTAGACAGAGTTTAAGATGACTCTGCTCTCTTCTTTCAGATTAAATTATTCCCTCTTCCGTCAACGACCCTCACATGGTGAATCCCACAAGAACTGATCCCATCGTCTCTCGTATTCACGATCTTCTTACGGCCATCAGGAAAGAATCTACTGGCTCTGATGTTGCCATCAGTATGTAGCTGACAGTTAACTCTATGCCTCATCTTAATAAATGTGGACTCTGTAATTTCCCCAGTGATCCAGTGTTTGAATAAGAGGGGGAGGGGGAAGAGTGAAGAGCTGCAGGCTAAAGGCAGAAGTTATGTGAGTTGGGAAGGGTGCTGCATTTTGAGGAACTAGCTGAAAAGGTGACCTGTCCCTCCTTTGAGGAGTCTATTACTTGGATCAAAGTGGCACACAGATGCAAAATCATGCTTCACAACTCAGTGTTTCTAGACAGTAGCGTAGCCGGGGGGGAGCAGGGGGAGCGGCGGCTCCCCCACTGAGCAGAAGTGGCGCCTTTTTTGTGCTCCGACGCCTTTTGCTCCTGCGCTGCAGCCGGAGCGGAGCATTTTTTTTTGCTCCCGGCGCCTTTTTCTGCTCCCGACGCTTTTTGTTCCCGGCGCCTTTTTTTAGCTCCGCTCCCCGTGCTCTAAACCTGGCTACGCCACTGTTTCTAGACACCCAGGGAGTAACGCAGATATGGATGTCTCTCACCTTTGGCTTGTTCAGCTATTGTATTAATTCCTCTAGGAAGTAGATCTATGAACCACAACCCACATATTTATTACTCTCATATGAATATAACTCTTTCCCCCTTAAAATAATCCTAGGGGCCCAGCAGCTGCAGCTAGATAGTGCAGCATACAGCAGCCCTTGTTTTAAGCAGAGCTGACTGTATGAACACCTCATACCAGTATCTTGCCTGGTACATTGGCTGCCAGTGGGTTCATTTCAAAGCGCTCAAGCTCACCTTCAAAGCCCTGAATGGGTGAGAGTCCCCTTATCTCAGGAACTGATGGAGGTATGTATTAAAATCCAGAAGCTGCACCACAACTGGTAATTTATACAAATATCTATTGAAGTCAGTAACTGGCTAACACACACCAGACCTCGTACAAACCTCTGTAATGAAATGGTAACAAAGATATATTCAAAACTTGCATCTCTATTCTGGTTAGATGAGCTCATTGTATTTTCGAATGGTACCTCAGGACTGTTTAGGAAATGGCTCCTTTGTGAAAAGAATTCTCACAGGGGTTGGCTGGCTACTGGTTGTTATTGTTGGCGAGCTGCGAGACAGCTGCCATGTCCATTATGCACAATGCCATTCCCTGCAAAGGCCAAACTGGTTGCCAAGCACCTACCTGAAAAATCCCTGAAACATAAGCCATTGGAGAACAGGTGCTCAATGTAGGAGAAAAAGGAAATCAAAGATAGGTGCCACTTAAGGCTGAATGGTTCTACTGAATTGATTTTCCCATCATACGCTTGACATTTAGATTCATTTTTAAAATTTCGGTATTATGTTTTTAGCACTGCCCTCTAATACTAAGTGTTTCTTCAATACTGCACAAAGCCATCGTATCACACTGTCCCCTTTGGTACAACCTCATCCAAACATCTGCACAGGAGGACCCGACTGGGTGTTCAAGTCTTGGATGAAGATGTCCGAAGAAGATGTATTATAAAAGTTTCTTTCCTCCCCACCCTCCTTTTTATAAACATCCTCCTCTCTAGCTGCAACCTTGTGCATTTTTGTAGCATGATTACCTTCCAAGCAGAAAGACTTTAGAGACTTGAAAAGCCAGCAGGTTTTGTTGTTGTGTAACAGGGGTATATGCCCTCCCTTGGGAGTTTAAAACACCTCTGCAGCTTTGCCAGTGAATGAGAAACAGAGTCTGGGATTCAAACTCATTTCTTCTGCCTGGTAGCACATATCACTTGTAGAGCACCAAGCTGACCTTGTAACTCTCCCTGTTTCTTTAGTAAATACATTTCCCTCTAACACAATAGGAACAAACACAAATCTGAGTTCAGTTGATTTCCGCCTAACTTGATATGTTTTTGATTAGCTGTGATTTTGATTTGAAAGCAGAACTAGAAGCTTAATTGGATATGATTTATTCACAGCAGGCTAGAGCTACAACTTTGATTTTATGCACAAGAAATCCAGAATTATGCATCTTTTCTCCAATGATGGTGCTGGAGCAGCAGTCTGCAGGAATGCAGCTGGACAAGATACATTTTGTATCAATGGTTATACACACTTAAATCAGCTTTCCAACCTGGTGCTTCTGAAAGGGAAAGGAATCCTTTAAAAATATATAGGTAAGAACTCTCTGTCTATAGACATTTTCTGTAAGAGGAGTGTTGCTCTTTGAAAGCCACCAAGTCCAGTGTAAAAATGCATCATTTAAATAGTAATTGTAAACTTACTCCTTTTTAAAAAATAAAATACACCTGAAAGTATTAAAAAACCTAGACTGAGATTTTAAAAACTGCCTAAATAATTTGGATGCATTGATGTTAATTGAACTCCAAAATCCCCTATGCATCATTGAAAAATTTCAGCCTAAATGTATTTGTTTGCTGAGGTATAATAATTCTAGTGAAAATAATTTGCACTTTGGGAGGTTGGACTGGATCCTGTCATCCAAGGATCTCAAAACTCTTCCTAAATATTAATTAAACCTTGCAACACTAGGGAAGTAAGTATTATTGTACCCATTCTGTAGATTGGCAAACAGGTACAAAATAGTTACATGACTTGACCAAAATCACAAGATGAATCAGGTGGAATGGAACCAGGAGTTCTGCTTCAAATTGTCTACTGTACTTACGAGGCAACACTCCCACATGAGTATCTGTACATCCACATTGTCTGCTTGCCACAAATCACAACCTGCAGGAGTGTTGGTTTTGCAACTAATTTATTATTGGGCCACTTGTTATCCACAAGGGAAACATTTAAGCTTTAATGCCAAAAACTCATGGAAGATACTAAAACTTTGATCCTTTTATTTTTAAAAAATGTTTAAAAATAATATGCTTAGGAGCACCTGAATATCCTCCACTTAATATTCTGGAGCTATGAGGCTTTCATCTATACTCCAAACAACTCATAGCCATGCTTCCCCTTCACTTCTTGTCATTTAACTAACCATTTCTAAATTAACATCAACCAAAGCAGACTTAACATTTATTGTGCTGCTTTTATAATTCTTCACTTTTTAGTGCTATTTTTTAAAAACTGTGAATGTCAAGGACAATTTCCCAAACTCTGTCAGAATCTTGACATCCATCTCTTTCAGAGCAAGTGAAAGAAGAGTGAGTGAGTATGGGGTGGGGTGGGGGGGGGGGGGAGGGAGGGAGAGGAAGGGGGCTTGGAGGCAGAGGGACAGGAAGAAGGGAAGGAATGAAATAGGAGAAAGGCAATGACAGTTTCTTTCCCCTTAAATTTTATACATATTCAATGGAGCCTCCACAGAGGTGATTACACTAATCAGTGAGATGCAGCTGTCTACTGGAGCGCTCATCCTTGAGAATTAGCCAAAACACAGAGAAGCAGCAAAGCTGTATAGAATCAATGCAGCAGAACTAAATTATGTAGAAGAGAAGTTTCAGAAAGGCGATGTTTTTCTAGCAAAGCAGCAGTGACTACATCTTGACAGTTTAATCTGTAATATTTTAAAGAGGATTATGACTGAAATTTGCTTTGGTTAAGAGAACTGCATTAAAACCTTTATATATTTGACACTTTTGCACTTACAGCATATAGGCCTTTGCCAAGGCCAGGCCTAAAGACAATTTTGGAGGTTTGGTGGGCGTTTTTTTGGTCTCTCTTTTGTTGAGGGATCACTAGTAAATAAATACAATTGGAAAGCTTCGAAAAACAAATATAATTATAGCTAGCATACTAATGTGAAAAACAACTGCAAATCAATTAAAATAAACTCAACTGTCCACTTTTCTGGTTTCCCCAACAGTTCACAGACCCTGTCAAGTAATTAACACTAATCTTTCTAAACTGATCTGAGAATTTGTGGGGTGTAAGCTACACACAGGAGCTATTTCCTTCATAGTGTCTCCTTGTAACATTTAAATCAAAGGATGCTTTGAGCTATGTTGGGAGTAGAGCCATTACATTTATCCATTTACAGGAAATCAGTCTTTATAAAAAGAGTTACTGTGCCTTTGAACTGACAAATTCATGAATAAAGGCTTTTAGGAATAATCAGCTAAACACCCATGATTAAAAGAATTTCAATGTGACAGTTGCTTATTTCACAGTAATGGTCTAGAAATCAAGAGACCCATTTTTAGTTGTCTCTTCCTGACTCCCCCAAGAAAAGTATCTTCAAATAACTTGAAATTGGTCTGATGAGGGAAGGGAATCAACTTCAGATGGGAATCTATCACCCTTGTGCTACAAAAGCACCGGGGCTTTCACATTCAAATAAAAAACAAACAAAAATGTCGCCAGTGTTTGGCTTCACATTTGTGGCTTGTATATTATCTTCCATTATTATTGTGTCTCATCCTAACACAAAATATCATTGTGTGAAGATCAAAAGAGAAGGGGAAGAGAGCCCTCTGTAGTAACAATCATATTTATTAGTTACCTCAAAAGTCAGTCATCAGACCCTTGAAATCCTCCATCTGCTCTGTGAGGTCTCAAAGTGAACCATCTTAAGGGGTGAATGACACAGCCCATTCCCCAGGCAGATGGGATTTTGGACACTTGAGAACAAAGGCTATCACCATTATAAACAGATTTTTGTGGTTGTTACTCTGGGTAGATTCTTCATTGAACAAATAATATTTGCCATCCTAGGTTAATTATTCACAATTGAACTGCTATTTATCAACTACTATTTATTCCACCAGCAGCACCAGTGTTTGCTTCTCTAATCTTTGACCTGTCTAGTTAGAAATACTTCTTCCCACCACTGATAAAGAATATAAGAGGGGGAGGTGGTTCTAATGAAACAGTAAGCCTCTAGAGTAATGGATTGTATTTAGTTGAACTTCATACAATGAAACTTTTCATGGACAGTTTCTTTGCAGGTAGAGGTGTCTTTCAAATTGCACAATAGCCCAGTTACAACCTGGTGCCAAGTCTGTCATGAGTCTGAATGAGATAGTGTTCATCCAGGTACATAGAGTAGCATGATAACCTATTTTGCATTCACATCTACTAAAATAAACTAACTGGAATTCTGACTCAACTAATGATTAAGGGCTAGCTTCTGTGGAAGAGCAGAGCTTTACTAAGTGCAGAACCAAAGAGGTGGGGAGCAAAGATGGCTATCACTAAGCCACATTTATGTCCCCGATAGTATGGCTGGTGACATTCTAGGCTGGTCTGGTACCTCGCATAAGCTAGAGCAGTAAGGGATCATTACAGTAGCCAGGGATTACTAGAGCATAGGGAAACTCTTGCCATACCCTGTGTCAGGGTTCCCTCCCCACTCTAAACTCTAGGGTAAAGACGTGGGGACCCGCATTCAGAGCCCCTAAGCTTATTTTTACCAGCTTAGGTTAAATCCCCCAAGGTACAAAATTCCCTGCACCCTGAGAAATGCTTCTCGCTGCCACCATCAAGTATCTAACAGGAATCCAGGAAAGGAATCACTTGAACTTCCCTCCCCCCCCAAAATACCCCCTCAAGCCGTACACCCCCTTTCCTGGGGAAGCTTGAGAACAATCTCCCAACCAATTGGTTACACAGTGATCTAAAAACCCACCCCCTGGGTTTTAACACCATAGAAAACAGTCAACTTCTTAAAAGAAGGATTTTATTAAAAATAAAGAAGGTAAAATCATCTCTGTAAAATCAGGATGGTAACTATTTCACAGGGCACTATATTTCCAAACTCAGAGAGATTTCCCCCTCTGGACAAAACCTTAACGTTACAGAAAACCATGAATAACCCCCCCCCCCTTGCCCCTTCTAACACAGGGAATACACCAAGCCGAAATTAAACAGAAATCTATACGCTATGCTATCTAAACTTACTTCAGAAAAGGGAGGTTTGATTTTCTGTAGGTTCCTTCTGTCTTCCAAGATCACTCTGACTCAGACAAAGACACACACACAAAGCCTTCCCCCCTCCTAAGATTTGAAAGTATCTTGTCCCCTTATTGGTCAGATGCCAGCCTGGTCAGGTGTCAGTCTGGTTACCTGCATTTCTTAACCCTTTACTGGGAAGAGGATTTTATAGTACTGCATCAGACCCACTCCCTTCATATTTATGAATATTTATAAGTATGGCTGGTGACATTCTAGGCTGGTCTGGTATCTCGCATAAGCTAGAGCAGTAAGGGATCATTACAGTAGCCAGGGATTACTAGAGCATAGGGAAACTCTTGCCATACCCTGTTTGATCGATCAATGCCCCCAACACCGTGGCCACTGTCGGAATTGTTGTAGGAGCTGTTACACTACTGGAGACTTCTGCACAAAGAGTCCTCAAGTGAACAAGACCATCTGCTTTGTGCTGATGGAATGTCACAAAGCACCTGGAGTATATGGCCAGGATCTGGTCCATAGTAGAAAAGACAACTGTTCTATTTTATATTTCATCCAAGCACCTCTACAAATAAGTGTACAGTGAGGGCGCCTGTTTAAGCATTCAAAAGTCAGAAAATGACAAAATGAACATTTCACACACAACCTTAACTCTGCCCCTTGTGTTTCTGTATGATATAATGTTAATTATATAACATAGTATTTTTTAATTAATGCAATAAAATATCATATTGTTTCTTCCACAGTAGCTGGGGAAGATCCTGGAAACACTTGCCACTGGGCATAATGCTGAATACTGTGACTTGGCTTTAGTGGGACCACTCATAATGGCTAGTGCTATGCCCAGTAGCAAGTATTTGGCAGAACTGGTTCTTTAATACACATATGTAGCAATTTGTAATAGTGCAAGTATACACTAATGGAAATAATTTTAATGGTCACGATGTTCCCACAAAACTTTGTAATTATTATTATTATTTATTATTTGTATTACCCATAATGCCTGAGATCCCCAGTCATGGACTGGACCCCACTGTGTAAGGTGCTAAACACAGAACAACAACAACAACAACAAAAAAAGAGTCCCTCCCCCAAAGAGCTCCCAATCTAAGTTGTCTTAGACTTTTAATGTGATAACTTCTTTTGTCACATTATTTATTTCTAGTGATTTTGCCAGCACCTGTACTGTCCATTCTGTTGTCAGCCAGCAGCAAATGTTTCTGGGTCCAATAAAAAGGTTGAGGAAAATATGCCCAAATTTTCAAAAGTGGCCTCTATCTTTGGATGCCTGAGCTTCCAGGATCTAATAGATTAAAAATTAAAAAAAAGAAAACCCCTTCCCTGCATTAATTCAAAATAATTTCTGTATATTTTGCAAAAGATTTTAAAATGTGTTTGATGGCTCCCATTGGAGGAAAAAACATGTATATTATTTCATAAACAAAAGAACCCCCATTTTTATTACCTTTCTGAGGGCTTAAGGAGGACTAAGTGGTACATTGGCATTATGCTGACCTTCTGCATGGGGGTGAATTTTACCCTCTTCACATAAATGAAGACTTTTGCATGTGAAAATTCTATGTGTACAAAGAGATATTTGTAAAATTGTATTGTGCTGGTCTGTCAAGCTGTAATCCATGTGTCATTTACAAAACCAGAGTCCCTTTTCATTACAACAAAAGCAGGTATCCATTATCAACTTTGAGGAAAACTGCATTTGCACCATTAACCAGATGACAGCGCTTGTCCAAGCTGCAGGCATTAGCTAAGAACTGCCAACTCATAGCTGGAGGCCATATTAGTTCACCTATATGTTAGTTTTGCTCAAAATAGGTATTAGTCTTATAATAATGTATTCAGTGTTCAGTCTCTATAAAATGCTTGTAAGTTGCTGCATGCATTAATCTTACCTGTAGTGTCTGTATTCCGTACTATAAGAAAATATGAACGTTTTGCTTTATAACTTTGCAAAATGTTTGCTCTGAACCTGTGAACCCATGCACTGGAATCGTTCCCCCTGCCCATCCAGGAGGACTATCAAAATGTAAGTGGGCCATTAAAAGACAAAAGTTTTGTTAATTGCCCCATGGAGAAGTACATGCAGAAGGCCTTGTCCCATTGCTTTGAATGCTGGAAGAGGGAAATAAAGGTAGCTAATATGAAGATTTTTCATCTCTTTGCTGTTTGAACTCTCACAGAGCCAGAGAAGCCAAAGATCTTGGGGGTTACCTCTGGGGTCTGCCCTAAAAGACACTTTGAATTGACAGATCACTACAACTCTGTCACTCTTAGGATTTAGAGGGTAACTCATTTGTGTGTATATATTTGCTTGCTTTAACCTGTAAATAACTCATTTCTTTTTCCTAATTAATAAACCTTTAGATAGTTTAGTACAGGAGTTGTCTTTGGTGTAAGATCTAGGGTACCAACTGATCTAGGGTAAATGACTCGTCTTTTTGAACTGGAAGCAACCTGAAAATTGTGTGATTTTTGGTGTAAGTGACCATTTATCATTAATGCTAGTTTGTCTTGGTGGCAAGAGAGACTGGTGAGTCTGGGGCAGTGTTTCCCAAACTTGGGACGCTGCTTGTTCAGGAACAGCCCCTGGGGCGCCCGGCCGGTTTGTTTACCTGCCGCGTCCGCAGGTTCAGCCGATCGCGGCTCCCACTGGCTGCGGTTTGCTGTGCCCGGCCAATGGAGGCTGCAGGAAGCGGCAGCCAGTACATCCCTTGGCCTGCACATGTGTGCATTTGTAGTGATTACATAAGCCAATTAACAGTTATCTGCATAAATGTTCCTTGCACACAGTTGCTGTGACTACATGCAGAAGCACGGTAATAGTCGTCGTACACGCACACAACTTGCACACCTATGAAAATGTGGAACACAGTGTTCAAAGGCAAAATACATAATTTCACGTAAACTGGCAAAATGAAAGCTGCCACTTTTTTCCCCCCAGCATAGGGGTATATAAGTTGATTGATTACATATTTTTGGCACGTGGACATCTGCAACATCTGTGTACATACGTGAGCCATGTCACAGATCATAAACCAATTTCCATCCTGGTTTAACAATCAGAACGTTGCTGTTGATGTGCTGTACGTTTTCCTCAGACTACGTGGTGCCCTCCAAAAGCGTAACTCAAACAGTCAACGAGAGGCGCTGGCTATGACAGCTGGCATTGGACTGGGAGGGTGGGCCACACCAAAGTGCAGGCTGGACCATTTCAGCCCTTCCTGGCTAGGGGACTGCTGAAGTCCGTGGGATTGGCCAGTGGACTGCCATTCATAAAAGGCAGAACAGCGAGTAAGCAGGCGTCTTTCTGCTTCACCCCTCATCATTATGCAAATCCCACCCTCCCTTCCATCTCCTTTGCATTCCTGATTGCGTGCGGTATCAGTCTCCATCAGCAGAACTGTCTGCACTTGCTGAGTAAGCGTGAGTTTTGTGATTCACTTAACTGATGGTTTGTTTCACAGGCTGGTTGAGCCTGCAACGTGTTAGGATGCTCTAGTTGAAGAAACCTAAGAGTTTTACTGTTGAAAGGGTTTACCATCTTCCTTCTTCTAACTGTAATGGGAAACACATATGCAGCAGGAGGATAACAAACCCTTTGTACAATTATGGGTGGATTCTCTATTGAGATCTGGCCTCTTTACATCTCTGAAGTGCTACAATGGGGCTGGAAAATGGCTACAAAAAGTCAGCAGAGAATTACCCTGGCACAGAAGAGGTCCCAGCTGGCATAGATGTGCCGCATCTAGGTCTGCACTAGCTATCCCATCACCCCAAGAGCAGGGTGTGTGCCGTGGAAAAGAGGGATGTGGTGGAACTAGGCCTATCCCCCACTAGCATATGGTCCATTAAGGACCCTACACCAGAGACTTACATTAGAACAGCTGAGCAGATACCCTAAGCATCGTTGAGGCTGGTGCAGATGGGCATTCAGGGTCACGGAGCCATGACCAGCTCCTCAAGTCTTGATGTAGGATTGAATCTGGCCCTAAGATTCTTCTCATTCTTAGCCCAATATTTCAACAGACTGAAGCCTGGTATACAAAACTATGGTAAAATAGTCTTTATACTATCACTTTGTTTTGCAGAAGAACAGATGTCAGCAAGCGGATCAGAAATAAAAGGTTTAACTGATTTTTTAAAAGGAAAAATGTGTTTAATACACAACTCGAAAGATACTTTTCATTAGGGGTATGTCTACACCTCAATAGGGAGGTGTGACTGTAGCACACAGCAAGACCAAAGCTAGCTCCAGTAACAATAGCAGTGTAGCCATGGCCAGCATGGTCTAGCTTCTAGCCATTGACCCAAGGTCCTGGGAGGGCTCTATTAAGGAGACTAGCCTGTGCCACACCCACTCTGCCCTGACTACACTGCTATTGGTACTTGACCTACCTTTGATCTAGCTAGATCAAAACTAACTTGGCTCTGAGCTCCTCCATGAGCTGCAATCATACCTCCTAATTGCAGTGTAGACATACCCTATGTAAGCTTTCAATAACAACTGTGTGACTCACTTTTCATCTTTAAAACACTTTACTAACCCTAATTAATGAATGCCTTCAGGATCCCTAGTGTAAAACAGGTAAGTAGTATTATCTCATTTCCATATATGTAAACTGACACAAAGGGGTTAAGCACAATGTCAGCGAGAGAGAATCAGCAGTAGAGCAAAGATTAGAACTCAGGAGCAATTGGCTCTAGTCTTGTTCTTAGATGATTAAAATGAGCCTACCCAGTATGTCGCATTAAAATCCAATGGGTGCAGTTTCCTTTCAGATAGATAAAAAACAGCAATTAGCACTTTGCATTCCACTCCACCACAAAATATTGACCAGATAGGAAATTTCTCAGCATACCTTGTTCTCTCTGTTGATCTTTTTGTTCCATGGATACAAGAGCAGAGAAATGCGCTTGATCATAAGCCAGGACAAGAGGTGAGCAGTGACATCGGTTAGGTGGAACTTCCAGTGGTAAGTAAATTCCTCCAAATGGGATAGGTGCAAATGCTGCAAAGATAGATGCAAGATTTCTTGAAATAAACAAGCCATAAAAAATGGGATGGAGAGAGTAAATTGACCCTCACATTATTTATATAATTTATACCAGTCACTACTCAACATTATCAGAGCTACATGTGGGTTTCAGCAGGCAATGTTAAGTGAGGGGAAAATCTAATTCTTTGGTGCTGAAAATAGTCTAAAGAACAGTTCAAGTCTCATGGTAAAATTTTAAAGGAATTATGAATTTAGAAATAATTATGAAACAATTCTGTTCCTGTCCCAAATTCTCTCCTAATTGCAATTGTTTATTAGTGAAGATGTAACTAATAACAGGATCTTCATGTCTGATACACATGAGAAGAATTGAATTTTCCATAGAATATTTTTAGTTACAAGGAAAAGTTTCTCATTATTGGTACCAAACATGCAGTATCAATTTTTTTTGCCAATGTAGTCTGATTATTTCCTTGGCTACTAGATTTCTTTGCCAAACAGATTTTCTTTGATTACTATTGCATATGTAGTGCTCATTTATAATTTGTTACGAGTACTGTCTCTGCAACGGGAGAGTTCAAGTGTTTGTGTTCTTTTTTCCTTTATGTTCTTTGATATTTCATTCAACTATTGTATATTGGGGAAGGATTTTTTCTAAGCCCTGTTCACGCATTGATTTGGCCAACTTATTATCATCATATATTACATTTTCTAGTTATTTTTGTTAAAGTGGCAGAGGTTTTAGAGAATGGGTGCCTGAAAATTTAAATGTACCTGTGACGCTCTGTACCTCAGGGGAACACCCTACACCCCCATGTTCATCTTTATAAAATGATTGTGTGGTATCCAATGCAAAGTTTGTCGTGTTGAGTGTCTTCGGAAGGCTCATAATGCACTGAGCATGGTTGTTATAGTGATGTTATAGTAATTGTTACAGTAACGTAATGTTATAGGTTATAATTTCATGTATATAGTTATGGGGCTGAAAATGTATCCTCATGGCTCAAAGCAAGCCCAGGCAAAATTTCTCCAAGAACGAAGAGGCAGTTCACACCTCATCAGGACAGGTATGGGACAAACCCAGCCCAGCCTCAGAGGAACAAAGGATGCTGGCCTAGGGAGCAACGAAAGAATCTGTTAGACTCTCAAGGGAGTCACTCCCCTTTCTTTGGTCAGTTTGGGACTGCAATGAGGTAATGCTTACCTGACTCTGAAGGGGAGGGGGCAAAGCCAAGAGGGAAGAAAGGACATGAAAAAGGGAGAGACATTTGCCATGCTCTCTCTCTTTCTCTCTCTCTCCCACCTACATCTACAGAGATCACAACCAAGCGACTGAAGCGCTGATCAAAGGGGAGAGCCTGGCTGAAGAGCAAGCAGCCAGCCTGTGGTGAGAAGCATCTAAGTTTGTAAGGGCATTGACAGTGTTAAGATCAGCTCAGAATGTGTTTTGCTTTTATTTCATTTGACCAAATCTGACTTGTTATGTTTTGACTTGTAATCACTTAAAATCTCTCTTTGTAGTTAATAAATCTGTTTGTTTATTCTACCTGAAGCAGTGCATTTGGTTTGAAGCGTGTCAGAGACTCCCCTTGGGATAACAAGCCTGGTACATATCAATTTCTTTGTTAAATTGACGAACTCATATAAGCGTGCAGCGTCAAGTGGGCATAACTGGACACTGCAAGATCAAGGTTCCTAGGGTTGTGTCTGGGACCAGAGATATTAGCTAGTGTCATTCGGTTGCACAGTCCAAGGAGCAGCTTACATGCCAGAAGCTGTGTGTGAACAGCCCAGGAGTGGAGGTTCTCACAGCAGAGCAGGGTAAGGCTGGCTCCCAGAGTCAAGGATTGGAGTGACCTAGCAGATCACCAGTCCAGATAATACCAAAGGGGAATGTCACAGTACCAATTAATGTATTATTATACAGGAGCCTCATTATTTTACAGAGGCTCTTATACTATACATGAGACAGTAATGCAAGTCATAAGTTTCATATAACTATAGCATTCAGAACAATATCCCATTAAGCAGTGACTAGAACACCTTTTTCTGCCCTGACAAAACCACTAATAATTTCTTCATGGAAAGGTAAACATGGTCTACTGGTCTGAGTAACAGACTAGCAGCTAGGAATTCCTGAATTCTAAATCCAGCTCCGAGAATGACTCCCTCTGTGACTTTGGAAAAATCACTTAGTCTGCTGCAGTTTGCCCATCTGTAAAACGAGGATAATTAATAACACTTACCTACTTCACAGCTGGGTAGGAGGCAGCAAAGATGAATTAATGTTTGCAAGGCACTCTGAAGAGGAAAGTACTATCTACGTGTTAAACACTGTTAGTTTTCAAGCCTGCCCCAGTTAAACTCATATTTCAACACTTGTTTTACATTAGTAACACAAAAATATGGGAAAACGTATGGAAAAATCTGCACCGGAAAAATATTTTTTTATGTGATGATCTATTTAACTGTGCATTATTCACTAGACAACATAGGCATGGACGCTAGCACTGCCTATTCATAAGATTAAACCAACACTTCCCATGATAAGAGCTTGTTTTTGGTTGCCTGTATGTTTGACAAACTATAATCATTTGAGCTGAAATTTCACATGCTGGGTGACTGTCATGCTAAGATGTTTGATAAATTTTAGCCAAAATGGTTCAGGAATTTCCAAGAATGAGGCTAGGGAAAAATATATATATAGTTTTATCCAACTGTATAAGTCTTTACAAAAATTGCAATTCATGCTTGCTTGTGGCAAAGTTTGTGCTTCATCCCCCTTCCCTCTCTCCAGTGCTGGTCCACAATAGAGAATGACAGCCTGCTACTGCTATCACTTATGCTGTTACCTCAAGTGGCAGAGGTTTGTGGGGTGAATTTAAAGGTGCCAGCTCTGCTGGTGAACTGAAAACTATGTTAAGAGAACACTAATAAGGTTGCAAGTTAGGAAATATTAGAATTAAGGTTACCTGGGCAGTGAACAGTGATTTTTCAAAGGCTTACAACTTGGCCAAATTTGGGTGGATTTAGATGGGGATGGCAAAGGGCACTTCTCTGACACTAAGGCCAGGCCATGCAAAATTTCAAATCCTTGCTACAAAGCCTAAGGATGTTACAGCTTCTCAAAGAAGAGATCACTAGAATTTTTTTTAACATGGGCAAACAATACAGGTCTGCACAGCTTCGTTCTCGGAAACAGCCGGACAATTTTAGCTGACATTTTCCAAAAGAATTCAGCCTAAGGCAGACACTCAGCATGGAAAATTTTAGCCTAAGTGGTTATAGTTTGGCAAAGTTATAAGCAACTGTAAATGGGCTTATAGTGGGAATTTTGAGACAACATTAATAATAAGTGTTACTACATACAAAGACCCATCATAGGATAACATATGCAAAAACATTCAGAAAAAATAGGACTATAATGGGAACTGGGAAAATTATTCATAGTGAATAGTTCATTGAATGAACTTCACTTTTTTTGTGTGCAAACAAATTGAACTTTATAAATGTATTCATTACTTGAAATGGTTCAAACCATTTTCTGAGAACACATTTTAGTGCACAAATTGTTTGCAAACTATTTGATTTGATGACACATTGCACAATTTATTATTTAGTGGTTTGTTATTGGTGTCCTAATTCACATGGTACAGTTCACATGAATTGCAATATTTGCCTACTCTTTTTTAATAAGTCAAAAGGAAAATATAATAAGTTGATCTATCCTTAAAAATGTATTAAGACCCGGGACTTGATCCAAAGCCCATTGAAGTCAATGACTTCAATGTACTTTAGATAAGCCATACAACTATAGAATGTGTTTTTAAATTAGGTGACTTTTATATTAAACAAGGGCTCAAATTTTAGAAGGAAATGCATATGAACGAGAATTAAAAAGAAGCAATAACCTGACAGAGAAATTATGATTGCAGAGTGTGGAAGGAGAAAAGAATACAGCAGAATTAGAACTTTGCTAACAGAGCTTGATTGCCCTATAAATCTGTTACGGATTCCCTGAATTTCAATATTGTTTTTAAAATGGGGCAAATGTTCACAGTGCTGTATATGGTTTTAGACACATGAATCAAGTCACATGAAAGATGATGGGCTCCACAGACCTAAAATCCCTGAAATGCTCTGCACCGGTACCCCTTGTTTATGGACATTATTATAAAGACTTTTATAATGGACAAATGTGTTATGCTCTTAAATTCCTTGGCTACTAAATTTATTTATTTTAGCTACGTGCATAAAGTGCTAATGAAAGACTTACCTTCTCCCCCTGAGTCTCTTAACATTGTGTCTGCTACAACAACAATTGGTCTTCTCAATATATGTGCTAAGACAAAAACGTGGAACTCTTCTAAACTCTCATACACTGGATCTTCTGAATTATCAACTCTGGAAAACATAGCACAATGACCTCAGCTGATCAACTTACAAATGAAGATTTTTCCCCCTCAAGGTTATTATAATAGACAAAGAAATAAGAGTCTCACAAGAACTAGCAATCACACATGGAACCTTTTCTTTTTCAGTCTTTATTTCAAATTTAGGTTAGATTAGTAGCGATTGAATCTTTACCATCTGATACATTTTGGTAGCCACCAGTTTTATGTGATTCTCAGCCAAGCTCCTAGTGGATGGTTGTCCCTATCACTAAAATTACCATCACCTTTGGCACTCTCTGTTGAGAAGCCAAGGGTGGAGAGTCAAGTATTCCCCCACACCTCCCAGGAAAAGGTTGAGGCACATTGGTGGAGAGAGGACTTGAGTCTCTAAACCTGTGCCTCTAAGTCTTTTAATCAGTATCAAAATACACACAAAAAGAAAATAAAAACAAATTTAAAAACTAGGGTGTTGGTCGGGAAGAGATGAGGAATCTCCTTCAAATTAATTTTCTTGTCCATTACTGACCAGTTTTGATGTTTGTTTCTGGAGTCATACAAAAAAGAAGCAATGTAAGCAGCTTAATTTAAGAAAAGAGATCATGAAAGTCAAAATGCTGAACAGGACTACAGAATAAACTACTGAACATCTGACTCTTTCATTTATGGTGACGTCGTAATGAGTCTGATCTAGCTCCTGCTGAAGTCAATGGGAGTCTTTCCATTGACTTTGACAGGAGCTAGATGAAGCTCGGAGTACTATATACAGTTCAGTGACAAAACCTCATGTTGCACTAGCAGAATAAAACAAATATCAAACTAAGAGCAATTCGTAAGTCAAAATATCTGGTCATTAATGTTTTTGCTTTTACAGACTTTTTTTTTTTTTTAAATGCAGCTTTAACCAATTTTTTTTCCAGTCTATATTTTGAACATTCAACAATAGTCTAAGTAGCTTTAAAGCTCACCCAGCATCATAATGAGAAAGTAACTTAAAATAAAGTTTGGAACGTGTCATGCATGAAAAGAAAGGAATTTAGAAAAAAAATTCAAAATCTAATTAGAAGTCAACTTAAGCTATTGAGCACTTGAAAAGACTTCTACGTCAGCCTTTTCTCCCTTCATATTTTATATACAATTAATCTTATTTTAATGACACCAGATAGAAAGTTATATTACTTTCTCTACATGATGGAAGAGCAGAATGGCCTTTTAATATCTTGTTGCCCAAGAAAGGTGAGTTATTTGGTAATATTTCACAGTTGGTGATATGACATTTTGTGTTAAAGTAAGAAGATAATTCTGTACATCAGATCATATCCATTACTAGACCAGAGTCCTTAACTTCAAAGGTGGCCAGAATAAACAAATTGCCTACAAAAAGATCTTGGAGGAGACAAGTACACAGACGATGCTATTAGCAAATTAGAATGATGTCAGTCCTATCTGGGGTGATCTTCAGACAGTTTCTGTTCTACTCATAATCTTATGTCTGAAAGGCACCAGCAATGACAGAGTATGGAAAATGCCATAACTGCTGGACATCGATTAGAAGAGACAAATGAGGAATCTGGGTGCCATGTGCATTACAGTGAAAACCCAGATTAAATTTCCTAATCACTGTTACCCAAGAGGATTATAGAGTACAAAGCTTAGGAAAGCAGCAAAAATTACATCTACAATGCTTGTGGCATATAAGGTGAGACTTGTAATTTATAATTGCCCAATCAAGCACCCAGGTCAGTACAGATAAGATTCATACAAGGTCCATATACTGATGGCTAGTAGTATCAAGTGCCACTAGGACAAAGTCAACATGACAAATATAAAGCATTAAACCAACAGCTACATCTAGAAGGTCATTCATATTCCTGAGAATATAGTTTCAGAAATCTAAACAACTTTGTAAAATTACTTTAAAATAGAAAGATTTGTGGTACCAAAAATGAATTAGACTCCCCCCAAATACACATTTTCAAAGATTCTACATTCTTCACATACGTGTATATATACATATGTATGTGTACATACACATAAATGTTTTCATCTTATTGAGATACAGGGTGGAAAGTGTACAGAACACTCAAAACCAAAAACATTCTGGCATCTAGCAGCCCAAAAGTTGTAGCAGCAAGAACAGGGACATAGTATATTAAAGACTAGGGGCCAGCATCTTCTAGATCTTTAATACTGCCCTAAAGTGCCGGTCATTGAATGCCACAGACATTTTGTTTTCCCTTAAATTAGCATTGAGGATCTGATCCAAAGCCCACTGAAGTCAATAAAAAGCCTCCCATTGACTTCAGTGAATTTTCCATCAGGCCTTTAGTCTCTCCAAGACAAAAATTGGAGCTACAAGTGGTCAGCATCTTCGCAAACAAGGCCAAAAAAGTCTTTCATTTGTTTTACACACTGATTAATCTCTGATCCAGACTTCAAGAACTAAGTTATCATATGTTCTGTTCCACAGATAAACTGAGCCCTCTATTCGACTTGGCTGAATTCTCTCTTGGAGACCATTCAGTCACCACAGTAGTAAGGACTATTGAAAATTTTACATAAATTTGTATTTCCCCCGTCAGCACTTTTCCTAGTAGTTCTGTTGTTTTCTCCTCCCTACTAACCCTCATGTCATTAAGTCATTTTGAAGCCTCGCCTTGTGTTATGTCTGGCACATTAGTGGGCAGATAAGTTGTCAGCAGTGGAGGTAGAAGGGGATAAAACGATAGGTTAAAAACCTGAAGATGATAGACGAGGCGGGAGAGAGACAGTCAGACAGAGAGGAAATTATACCCAGCTAATTGACTGTTATTTAAAACATACACAGCATATAGATTCCATGATGAGTAAGACTTATGACAAATCAACATTGGCACTGCAGCCTAGACATTCTCCCAAATTAACAGTGGAATGCCTTATCCTGTGTAATAGGGCAAACATTGTTTAATATATTTCTTGGTGAGATGAGGTTTTCTGAGTTCAGTCTCTTGGTTCTCTGTCTCTCACACACAAGGAAAAAAAGTAGCACTCCAGTGTTCTGCTACATCTTGCACGAATGCTTTGGTACAGTTACAGATAGCTGCAGAATATTGTCATTTTTTGAAAATAGGGAATGGTGTGAGTTAAGGAGAGATTTTTCTCTGACATAAGGCCCATGGTCCAGATTCTTAGCTGACATACAAATAACTGAATATCTGGCCCTTTTCTGTTTAGCATGCAAAACGTCTATATATTATGTAGTTCTCTAGTGTAATATTTAAACTGTGTGGGAGGAATTAGCTGAAAAATCTTATCTAGAAGTATAGGAAGTGCATGGGCAATTCCAGTGCATCACTCTTATATTATACTTTCCATGTCTTTTACTGAGGCAATTTCTGCACTTCACCCTCCAGTTCTCCTGTGCCTCAGGAACGATAAGCCTATGAGATTTATGCTATGATCAATATTCAGTTAAATAAATGCCATTTATAGAGCCTTACTGGGAGAAAATGGATTTTTCCTAAGCAATGCTATATCTTCTTGCCTTTGTAAAACACTGAAAAAAAACAAACAAAAAACAGTGGCTAAGAGTCTATACCTTGTGAAATAAATCAACTGTCTATAGAAAGTGCTGCTGAGACAGCGGCTTTGAAAGTTTTCAGAAAGCAATACAAAGAGTGGAAGTGAACTGAACCTTGAGTGCCCTTCTTTAAAAGAACATTTTACAGAAATCTGTGACTGAAAGCGACCGTCCAAAAGATACAGACAAATGGGTAGCCAGAAGCAATGGTTCACTGTTTGTCTATTCTTCACATGTCTCACTGAAGAGGTTTCTTTCCTTATTACAAACATTTTGAGAAAACTGAAGCAAAAAAACCCAAAACAAATCTCCAAGGTGAGGCTATATATAGTGGCTGCATATTTTAATTTTTTCTGGAGAATGTAGAGAATAATTTATATCACAATACAAAAGAAAGAGAAAGAAATATATCAAACTAATTCAGCGAAATTAGATCTATTTTTTCAAATGCACATTTTCAATTTTTTAAGCAATCCACGTTTGCTTAATTGGCAGATTATTTCTTGTCTTTCAGTGATATGGAAACTTGAATACACATTAATGAATAAGAGGAGAAGCAGAATTATCCTCTCTGTACTATGAATTATAATATCATCTAGCTCATATATTTTGCTAGGATAGTGCACTTTCCTCCTGATGGAACTCAACATGCTTTACAAGAACATCCACACAGCCGCAGAGAAATGCCTCCACCATTGGGATGAAGGTGCACAAAGACCTCAGATAAGGAAGGTAGCAGCACAAGATGCTAGTTGGTAGAGATTGGGAAAAGATCAAAACAAATTTTTAATGAAAGTTTTTGCAAACGTTTAATTTTTTTCATCAAAAAATTTAATGGCAATTTCAATTGTAAGATCAGTAGAGGTCGAAAGACTTTTCCTTCCACTTCTATATTTTGAGGTTCTCCTTCATTTATATACCAGCCCTATGCACATATTCCATGACTGTAAAGGCTGCCCTTTCCCTCAAAAATTATACCACCATTCTATTACCACCTTCCATAAGGGACAGATGTGATGTGTGTGCTATGTAATACTGCTGCTACTATTACTCCTACTACTTGGATAAGGGAACTTTAAGGAAGGACCATGATGCAGCAGGAAGTAGTGCTGGCTACTAAGGAAGTAGAAATCCTTGCTTTGTGTTAGTATTGAACCAATGATCCAGCATGCGGTTAGGAGTGGACTCAGAGACCTTAGGCTGCTGGATGGGTTTCTTTTGGATGAGACAACAAAAAAGTGCTTATTATTATCTGAAGCAAATACTCACCAGCAACCACACACCATACAACAAAAACACTAACCCAGGAACCTATCCTTGCAACAAAGCCCGATGCCAACTCTGTCCACATATCGATTCACGTGATACCATCATAGGATCTAATAACATCAGCCACGCCGTCAGGGGATCATTCACCTGCACATCTACCAATGTGATCTATGCCATCATGTGCCAGCAATGCCCCTCTGCCATGTACATTGGCCAAACCGGACAGTCTCTACACAAAAGAATAAACGGACATAAATCTGACATCAGGAATCATAACATTCAAAAACCAGTAGGAGAACATTTCAACCTCCCTAACCACTCAGTGACAGACTTGAGGGTCGTAATTTTGCAACAAATAAACTCCAAAAACAGACTACAACAAGAAGCTGTTGAACTTGAATTGATATGCAAACTAGATACCATCAACTCAGGATTAAATAGAGACTTGGAATGGCTTGGCCATTACGTTAATTGAATCTATTTCCCTTAAGTTAACGATTCTCATTCACACCTGTGTGTCAACTGTCCACAATGGCCATCTTGTTTATCACTTCAAAGGTTTTTCTTCCCCTGCTGTTATGGTTCCTCTCAATTAATTAGCCTCTTAGGGTTGGTATATGCACTTCCACCTTATCATGTTTCTCTGACTGTATAAATATCTGTCTACTGTATGTTTCATTCCATGCATCTGATGAAGTGGGTTCTAACCCACGAAAGCTTATGCTGAAATAAATTTGTTAGTCTCTAAGGTGCCACAAGTATTTCTTTCTTTCTTATTTTCTTTTTGCTGACACAGACTAACACGGCTACTACACTGTAACCTATCATTATTATCTGTGGCAATCAAAGATCCCAGGGACACCGCAGAAGACTCAGGGGGTAAACATTGATCTCCTGATCAAGTAATAATTTGGGTACACTCTTTCTACCTAAAATTCCCTCATCAACTTCATGCTATGGCATTTTTCTTCACTTCCTGTCCTAAACTGTTGACTAGCAGCTCTATGAGCTGTTAATGAGTGGGTGCACGTTATTCTAGAGGGGTTGCATTTCCGAAGTAGGTGAAATGTTCCCTGTATAGATGAAGTCTGTGAAGCATTTTACTATCTTTTAGGATGAAAGGATCTAGAAATGTAAGAAATATTTTACTATTTAAGATTAAATCAATAAAAGTCACTCTTTACTTCACAATTGAGCCTGCGATAGTGGTGTGATTCCCAGTCTACTGTGATTGCTAATTAAACTGTGAAAATGGAAGGAGGTTGAAGGGGAAAGTGAATATTGCTGAGAAGTTATTTGTTCCCAGTGTATATGATTTAACAGATCCCAGTTCACATAATTTCCCATTATTCATTTTCTCCAAATTGTCTATCTCTTTGTCTCTCCCAGAAGATGATTTTAAACCTGCTTCAGTATTTCTTAGGCTGACCTCACACTTTAACTCAGTGAATTTGGATATTGTTTCCAAACAGCGAGTGAGTATTTGGATTTAGATGACAAAGGCTAAAAATATATATTAGATCTTTTCTTTTATACTGTATCCCTTTTTCTTTGGGTTTTTTTTCTTTACACCTTAACGTAAAAACACCAAATAGCTTGGAGCAAAATGAAACACATGCACACGGAGATTCCTCTCATAACTGAATGAGGCAAAACAACCAAAAAGATCACAGTGTTACACTCTGAAGACAGTAAAGAGTTAGGATTCAAGTCAAGAACATATCAGTATGACCTCTTATTACAGGGAGAGATGGAAAAGAGAAAGGGCAATAATAAATACTAGAAGAACCATAAAAGCATGTTCTAAATCTTCGAGGACTTACACAGGTGGAAGAAATCCTCATGCTGTGGGAAACCCAAAATGTTGTGGGAACTGGTAGCTGTGGGGGTGGAGTGGGAAGGTGAACAACCATGGAGGTAGACTCTCTAGCCTCTGTTTGACAAGGAAGTTTATGGGCATGTGTAGCCAATGGATCTCCAAATTGTGTGAATCCCTTGGCTACTAATCCCATGTGGGGTTATGGGAATGTTGTGGGCTATTACTAATGGCTGCAGTCAATTGTACAGCTGCCTCTTGCCTGACATTCAGGTTGTGGAGACAGGAGAGAGAAAATGGATTATTAGTTATTATTAAATATTATTATTATTAATTTATCTTGTGACAGCACCTATGGGCCCCAGTTGTGGAGCGGGACCCCATTGTGCTAGATAGCATATAAACACAGAACAAAAGACAGACCCTGCCCCACATTGCTTACAATCTCCATACTGGTCACTTTGGTTCACTGAGCAAAAGCCCCTTTCCCTCTACGTTTGGTGCTGAAGACATGGACTTTAGCCATAATTCCTGTTAGTATAAAGGGAGTCAAATGCATTAATCTCCATGTGTCAAGGAGAGAACAGACCACAGACAATAGTGTCACTGAATGTCCTAACAGAAGATTCGTGGGTGATCTAAGAACACTAGGAAACCTAATAAAAATGATTTTGAACTGGTAATAGGGTCTGTTCCCCAACTATCAATGTGTTGCATGCTATACAGAGCTCATAAGTCAAAATCATGTGGAAATAACATGCAGTGCAGGAACCTTATTATGATTAAATATGCCACCATTTTATATATTGCTCTCACAATTCATGTTGTTTTTATAGTGAGATTAGCTAGTCTGCAAAAGACATCTGTCAGTTGGAAGAAGTGCCAAAAATAAATGCATCTATTTACACAAAAAGGTACTTAGATCCCATGGTAACAGGCACATTATAACAACCTAAATATGATAACCAAACAAATCAGAATCCAGTTCTGAGCCCACAATCAGGCTGGAGTAGGAGATTATTATTTTAAATTATCTATTATTATAATAAGTGTCTTGCAGTAGCACCTGGAACTTGCAGCTCAGGACCTGTTGTGCTAAGCACTGTAGAAACAAAACAAAAAGACAGCCCCTGCCCCAAAATGCTTATAAATATGTAAAACAAGCTTTTAGTATGCTAAGAGCTCAGGTATTTTTTCAATATACAGTGACCACATTTACCATATAGTATCTGCGGAAGCATTTCCAAAAGGATGAGATGTAAATGAAATTTCTAAATTCTAGCAGTACCAGTTAAATATTCCTTTATTTTCTCCTCAGTATTTTGGATAAGAACGGCCATACTGGGTCAGACCAAAGGTCCATCAAGCCCAGTATCCTGTCCTCTGACAGTGGCCAATGGCAGGTGCCCCAAAGGGAATGAACAGACAGGTTATCATCAAGTGATCCATGCCCTGTCACCCAATCCCAGCTTCTGGCAAACAGACGCTAGGGACACCATTCCTGCCCATTCTGGCTAATAGCCATTGATGGACCTATCTTCCATGAATCTATCTAGCTTCCTTTTGAACCTCGCTACAATATTAGCCTTTACAACACCCTCTAGCAAGACGTTCCAGAGGTTGACAGTGTGTTGCGTGAAAAAATACTTTCTTGTGTTTGTTTTAAACCTGCTACCTATTAATTTCATTTGGTGGCCCCTTGTTCTTGTATTATGAGAAGGAGTAAATAACACTTCCTTATTTACTTTCTCTATACCACTCATGATTTTATAGACCTCAATCATATCCCCCCTTAGTTGCCTCTTTTCCAAGCTGAAAAGTCCCAGTCTTATTAATCTCTCCTTATACGGAAGCCGTTGAACCCCTAATCATTTTTGTTGCCCTTTTCTAAACCTTTTCCAATTCCAATATACCTTTTTTGAGATGGAGTGACCACATCTGCATGCAGTATTCAAGGTGTGGACGTACCATGGATTTATATAGAGGCAATATGATATTTCTGTCTTATTATCTATCGCTTTCTTGATGATTCCCAACATTGTTTGCTTTTTTGACTGCCTCTGCACATTGAGTGGATGATTTCAGAGAACTATTCACAATGCTAGTTGATGAATCTACAAAGATCATCAGCTACCTTTTGCACTTGATATAAGTATTTTATCACTATTCTTTCCTCCGAATCAGTGTTGGAGGTTACATATGCTTCCAAAAAGCCAGTTCAGAAGGAATAAGTGTAACATCGTAAGTTTCTCAAAGGCAAGGAATATTCTTCTCTGGGTAAGGAGAAGATCTTTTCTCTTTTAATGTGTCTAGAATTTCCCATCAAACTTTAGGGTCACATATTTCTGGTTTTTACTCATGTGTACACTAGGACTGTTTCCACTTGTTTCATGGAAACAGAAAGAGCCAGAAAAGAAAAAAACAACGTTTTTGAAGTCTAGATAGCATACATCAGATATCTATGGGAATATCAGGGCCCCATGCGCGTGGCTCAAATTCATGCTACAGTCTGATTTTGACAGTGATAGTAAGAGTGCCATATACAGTACTTGAACTACCATACAACCCATTGTCAGAAAATGACTTCACCATAATACCCTGAGGATAGATGCACTAGACTTGTACCACTATTTTAGGTCAAATTTCTTTCAGTTTTACTCTGATTGTAACTAAACACAAAATAGAATTGTGTAATAGAACAAGAGGAAAATTTACAAACAGCTCAATATGAACAAGTAGCATTAACAGAGAAAAAATAAACATCTGATCAGTGTATAAGCTATTGACACATGCTGCATGCTATAAAACTGTGAAGGGCAGCATGTATTCTTCACTCACGACTCCCTCTTGCTTTTGCACCCACTCACTCATTTCTTTCCAGAGCAAACCTGAATCATGAGCTCATCAGAGTGATTCAGATACACATTTTTATATAAATTTTCATTATATTATATTTGTCAGAAGAGAATAATTGAATATTGTGTGGGGGCACTGCACTAGGAGCTGCAGTCCAAATATTGTAACCTTGCCATAGTCCTGACGTTTTGCATCCCCTCTGAAAACATTCACACAAAATCTTCATACCTAATTCAGGGAGTATCAGTAGAATGAAAATTTATGAAGAGCTGACTGAAGTTGAGGGGCTGTATTATATAAAACTCAGAATCATAGAATGTATCTAGTCCATCTCCCTACCAGTGTAGGATTATTCCCTTCAGGACCTAAGCTAGTATTTTATCTAGTCCATTTATATGTGTACCAAGCAATGGGGATGTCACTTTTCTTTTGCATCTATTCAATCTGATTGTCAGAAAGCTTTCCCTGATATTCCATTTACATTTTCTCTCTCTTAATTTCCTCTCATTATTCCTTACTAAATTCCTCTGCCTCCTTGGTGTTTACTGCCTTCCAATAGTTGCAGACTGTTATGTCTCTTCCATAATCATTGCTTAGCCCAAAAGGACCTTAGGGGAATCATTGGTACTAGGACAACATGACAGAGGTATTTAGCTCTGTGTCTCTTTCCTCATAAAACAATATTGCCAGTCCCCTAATCCTTTTTGTTATTCTTTTCTCAACTCCCTCCAGTTAGTCAATGTCTCCCAGGTGATGAAGTCCCCAGACGTGAATGCAGTACTGGAGGTGTAGTTGCACTAGAGCTGTGTAACGAGGGACCGATAGTAGGGTGACCAGATGTCCTGATTTTATAGATACAGTCCTGATATTTGGGGCCTTTTTTATATGGGCTCCTATTATCCCCCACCCTCTGTCCCGATTTTTCACACTTGCTATCTAGTCACCCTCACTGTTACCTCCTTGGCCAAGTGATACAATGTCTCTATATATGATCAAAATTCCACTGTCCTTCCCCCCTCCGCCCCCCACTTCAATATCATATCACTAAGTCACTTCAAAAATTATATTCACAATCCCATTCATGCTGTTTAGATTTCTCTCTCCTGTTATTTGCCCCTGTGACAAATCTGGAAATTTTGCTAATATTTTTATGATTCCTATGCACGCCTCAGTATTCCTCTGGGCTTTGCGTTGCTATGCACTGAGCATACAGGGAAGGGATGAGGTAGTGACTCAGCAGCCTGGTTGGAAACCAGAATCATTAACAAGCTGAATAAAGTCTAAACATTGAATGCAGGCGCTGAAGAGACAAATGGAAACCCCAGTGGCCATAACATCCACATATAGCGACAAACACCTAAGGGGAAGGAGATTTCTTTCTCCTTACCTCTGCAGGGAAGCTGAGCAAAGGCCTCCAGCATGAGAACAAAGGGGAAAGGTGTCAGGTGGTGTGTTAAGAGCTGAGCTCACAGAGATACAGCACACCCAAAATGCATTCTACAGCAGCATGGCTGGGTAGAGCCCTGACATTGGCCAGGCTGAACTCTGTTTTAACCTTTGTTACTCCATGTTAACCTGAGGTCTTTCAGATTCTGTATGCCAGGTGACTAATAAATTATCTTGTTTTGAAAAAGCTGCCTGCTGTTGCTGCAAATACTTACTGGGAGAATTGGCCCTGAAAGAGTAAAGGACAAGCCTCCCAAAGGAGTCTGGCTCTGCTGGACTTGCTGCTGGGAGCAACAAAGGTAGATAGGGTTCACTGGCACCTGAAGGCTCAGTTTTGGAGTCCTGCCCCTATGGAATTGCATGGATCTTTGGGGCCCGGCATACTTAAGGGGTCACTCCCGAGGGACTGGTTACAGGCTAGGGCATAGAGCAGACCCGTGGATGTGTGACAGCCCCCAGCTTGCATTTTTCCACATTCAGTCTCATTTTGTCATGGCCAGCACAATTCTCCAAATTCTCTAGGCCACACTGTATTGTTTCTGGGTCACTGCTGTGTTCAGATCTCCTCCTCATTACCAGCAGCTACAAATTTCATGATTTTGCTGAAGATTAATGAAGATACTGAAAAATACTTAGTTCTAACAAGAATCCATGTAATACTCAATTACCCACGTCCTCTCAACCGGATACACTGCCATTCATCATTACATTTTATTAAAGGTCCTTCAATTAATTTTCAGTCTATATGACAGTGCTTATGTGCAAGTCAATTAAAGGTAGTTGAGAGTAAACTTTTAAATGATAATGTATCAAATATTTTACTAAAATGCAGATACTGTATATTATATCTGATGCTTTAACTTCACTCACTATTTTTACAATTCTATAAAATAAGAGCAGTCAAGTTTGTCTGGCAAGATATTCCTTCATGAAATCATACTACTTATTGTTCACTATACCATAGCCCACTAGCACCTTATCCTGAGAGGTGTGCTAATAACTCTCAACTACCATTAGCTTCAATGGGTGTTGACGGCACTCAGCAACCACACAGGATATGGCTGTCAGACCTAGCACCTGTGCTCCACTGCAGTTACTTTATGCCAAACTGCTGGTGCAAAGTGGTCCTACAGCCAGCACTGTCCTGGGAGGATCACCCAGTGTAATGGCTCCTACACCAGTCCACCCCTGTTGCTAGCATAAGGGGTGTGGCTGCTGATAAGAAGGCATCTGCAGGGCTTCTTAATGCTCTCCTAATTCCAGGCTGCCATATTGGTCTCTGGGAGTGAACACATCACTTTGTTCAGCCTTCAGATTGCTCTACATTATGCCAGGGAAATGGCCTTGTTTGCAGCTGGCCTTGAATCAGAGGAGTTCAATGGCAACCTTTGTCCCCTTCCCGCCTTCCCCTGAACTGTATTATGTGTTCCTGAGCCTTGGCCGAGGATCTGTGTCTAGCTGTTTTGGGACTGCGTAGAAATGATGACAAATTTACCCACAGGAAGCAGCTAATTTTTTTTCTACAACTGTTCCAAAATGGAGTCCTTAGCAGATCCACATCATGCACCCAACCTCCCACCTGAAATGTATAACCTAGAATATGATCTTACACTACAGACTCCAGCCCAGCCATAAGTGTGAACTGAAAGACTACATCTTCTGACTTATAGTAACACCCTACTCATCAATATCCTGATCCTGAAAAGACTCTTACATTTGCATGGGACTACAACGGGACTATACAACTCAGTTTCAATGGAACCATATTCCATGGGTACATCATTGCATGGTTTGGATCCAAATTTCCATCCTCCAAAGAGGATGTCTTATTTCTAACATTACACAGATTGTAATAGCTTGAAGGGCCACAGCTGCTTCTTATGCATTTGAACAGAACCTAGTGCAGTGAGGCTCCAATATGAGTGAGGCCTCTGGGTACAACTAATATTACTGTCACTAATATAGATCATGAAGTTCATGTATTCTTTGAGAATATCAAGTGTATAATTTTCTGAGGAAACTGAACAGACCATAATTAGTGATTGTTTTACAAATTTTACTTCTAGCAAACTACAAAACTTCTAATACAAATTTCAGTAGTACCTAGAAAATACAATATAGCACTAACATATCTATTCCCTCTGAAGCTATTTTATCTAATCTCCCATTGGCATTTGCTCTTCCAATACCAAGGGATAGAAAGAAACTCATATGTATGAATTACAGAACTAATCCAACCAACGAAAGAAAATGTAAAAAAATCAAAGGTCATTGGGGTCACTCCCCATTTAACAATCCATAAATGATTGAATACTTAGACCATTATCAGGGTAATGTGTCTGTTTGCAGAAGCATTACCAGACTGGCCTTCTCAGGAACATGACAGAGGAACAGCCAAATGATCTTTCCACCATGTTAACCCTGATTCTTTTACTCATAGACAATCCACTTGACACCAAATATATTTGAAGATGGGTTTGTTTTACAAGTTTTTGGTTTAATTCCTCATAATTATTATAGTCTTTGGTATTCTGAGTTAAATCTCTATCATGTCCATCGACGGTGATTTTTTTTTAAACAAATCACTTAGCTTTTTGTATTTTTCAACTAAAACTGAAAAATGTCTTGTGTGACATCAATCACAGTAAATTTAAATCTAGAACATGCTGGGTTTCTTTAAACTGCATCTGATATGGCTAGGTATGCCAGGTGTTCTAGAGTACAAGGGTGGGAGGCGAACATAATTCCTGACCAGCAAGAATATTGGAGGTTTTAATAGCTTGGATTGTTACTTAGCATTCCAGAGAGTCTTCATCGCCCGATGGAGAAAATCAATATATATATAAATATGTATATACACTGAAAAATTATTACAAAGGAGGCAATTTCCCAAATTAAACAAGACGACATGGACTGTAGCAAAGTGACCTCTCTGTCTTGTTGTCTTGCAAATGAGATAATTCCCCTAAGGTCCTTTTTAAATGACCAGAATAATACGACATACTTAGACAAGAATTTGGAAAGGAGGTTGGGGCAAGGAAGAGATGTTTATCATATTCTCCAAAATAAATGGACTCAGTCTAAGGACATGAGCTGACTCTACATAAAACACTTATGCTAACCTACACTTTTTTAAACACTCCTTTGTCTTCTCTGTCAACATCAACAAACGTTCAAAAAAAGAATTTATTTTTAAACTCAAACTTGCTACTACTCATACTGACAATACCCTGGTTAAATGGCTGTGTATGTGATCCTGTCACCCTGGAGGATGCAAGAATTCCCTGTAGTGATGTTTGAATGATTCTTACTCAGTCTGACATACAGTATACGTGTATTTTATGTCTAAAATATGCTGGGCACTTCTTCATGACTGTCACATTCTTCAGATCAGTAAATATGTGGACACATTTTATAGATTTGCTTTTAAACTGCTTTTCAATAAACCATCAACTAAACTTTAGGCCACAAAACAAACCAACATGATCTTCATGATTTTCTGACCCTTAATGCCACAATTAAAATAAAAAAGGCAATTATTTGCTACAGTAATTAATAACTTTGTGTAAGCAAGTGGATGAGCAAAATTCTCTGACAAAATAAGACGTGACCTCAAGCTTTTCCCAAAAATCAAACTGCCACATTTTCCTATTAAAAAAAAAAGATTGGTTCACTTCCCTCTTTTGTCTAGAAGTGCTGAAAAATCGTAAGAAATGCTTGGACCCTAAATTAAAAAAAAAGTGCACTTCTGAAATGACTGAATGGAAAAAATGGCTGCTGTTCTGGATTGAGATGGGTGTTCACACTGAATACCAGCTCTGTTAAAGCAACTCAGATAGATCACTTCCTGAACTAATGCTTGCCTGTGCACAGATATGCCTTGGGGTGGGGAGGTTGCAAAGGAGGGAAGTGGAAGTATAACTCTTCAACCTTTGCAGACAAGTTCAGTGAATTCAACCAATGTGTGTTAATTGAAAAATTGACAGTGTCCTTTCCTGGTGATGGACTGATTCTGGCTCCTAAAATTGGTGACTGTTAGGAACCTAGACACCAAGGAAGCCTTTATTCAAATTTACACAGAAGGAAGTGGAAATGCAGGAAATGCAGCACAGTAGATGCAGCGAAGAGGCAGAAGCTACAAAGGTGGCTTTAAGTTATCTTTATACTCTTGGGATTTTGGATTGCTCCAGGGACCAATACTGCCTCTGATATAAATCAGAGCAATATTAAGGGTACTCTAATTTATAGTAACTTCCTGAGGTCTGCCCATAGGCCAATCCACTGTTTGGAGCCATGTAGAATCTCCAGTCTGTGTGCAGTTCGGAATATCCCCCCCTGCTCCTTTCCCCTCACCTGAGACAGGGCTTGCAAAGGGAGCTGCATAGGACTGCTTATGGCAGCCTGCCCTACACTGTGCCTCAGCGCCTGGTGGCACAGATATAGTGCAGGAGTTGTGTGCAAAGGGCTAGGGAGGAAATAAAAATCTCTCTGTGTTTGTATTTATAGTTCAGAACTGAACTTATTTTTGCAGAAAAATGTTGAAATTAAACTTTTTTTTTTTAAGAACAAAATTGTCAAAACGTTTGACCAGCTCTACATATTTTATTGCAGAGGTCCTGAAAATACATTTGTAGGTCACTTGTGGTCTATGCAGGACTTGCTGATGATTTGTGAATGGCTGGTTTGTCATAGAATCATAGAATATCAGGGTTGGAAGGGACCTTAGGAGGTCATCTAGTCCAACCCCCTGCTCAAAGCAGGACCAATCCCCAATTTTTGCCCCAGATCCCTAAATGGCCCCCTCAAGGATTGAACTCACAACCCTGGGTTTAGCAGGCCAATGCTCAAACCACTGAGCTATCCCTCCCCCAATGGTGTCATATGGTGCTGGCTCACCTCATTGTTTCCAGATTTTAGTACTCATTATCAGACAGTTACAAATATATTAAATATTCCCTTAATATTAATTGTTCACTGTGTGCACTTACCATAGTTGCCATAACAGTGGTATAAGACTCTGGGTGTGGAGGGAAGGTGGGCCACAAGGAAATCTCTCCATGAAGATGTGGAAATTCAATGAAAAAGTTTGTGAACCAACATTTTATTACAATTTTTTCTAAGTAGTTTTGCCATGTAGGGGTCTTGTCAAAGTCTGTACAGTCAGAGCTAGGCCAATGTAGACCTATATCTTGACTTTAGTAAGGCTTTTGATACTGTCTCGCATGACCTTCTCATAAACAAATTAGGGAAATGCAACCTAGATGGAGATACTATAAGGTGGGTGCAAAACTGGTTGGAAAATTGTTCCCAGAGAGTAGTTATCAGTGGTTCACAGTCATGCTGGAAGGACATAATGAGTGGGGTCCCGCAGGGATCAGTTCTGGGTCCATTTCTGTTCAATATCTTCATCAATGATTTAGATAATGGCATAGGGAATACACTTATAAAGTTTGTGGACCATACCAAGCTGGGAGGCATTGCAAGTGCTTTGGAGGATAGGATTAAAATTCAAAATGATCTGGACAAACTGGAGAAATGGTCTGAAGTAAATAGGATGAAATTCAATAAGGACAAATGCAAAGTACTCCATTTACAAAGGAACAATCAGTTGCGCACATATAACATGGGAAATGATTGCCTAGGAAGGAGTACTGCAGAAAGGGATCTGGGGGTTAGAGTGGACCACAAGCTAAATATGAGTCAACAAAGTAACACTGTTGCAAAAAAAGTGAACATCATTCTGGGGGCTGGTCCACACTAGGGGGCAGGATCGATCTAAGATATGCAACTTCAGCTACGTGAATAACGTAGCTGAAGTTGAATATCTTAGATCGATTTTAAAAAGTATTTATCGCGGTCCACACGGCAACAGGCAGGCTCCCCCGTTGACTCCGCTTACTCCTCGCGCGGAGCTGGAGTTCCGGTGTCGATGGGGAGCGCGTCTGGGATCGATTTATTGCGTCTAGACGAGACGCAATAAATTGATCCCAGAACATCGATCGCTACCCGCCGAATTGGGCGGGTAGCGTGGATGTATCCTGGGATGTATTAGCAGGAGTGTTGTAAGCAAGACATGAGAAGTAATTTTTCCACTCTACTCTGTGCTGATTAGGCCTCAACTGGAGTATTGTGTCCAGTTATGGATGCCACATTTCAGGATGTGGCCAAATTGGAGAGAGTCCAGAGAAGAGCGACAAAAATGATTAAAGGTCTAGAAAACATGACCTATGAGGGAAGATTGAAAAAATTGGGTTTGTTTAGTCTGGAAAAGAGAAGACTGAGGGAGGACATGATAGTTTTCAAGTACATAAAAGGCTGTTACAAGGAGGAGGGAGAAAAATTGTTTTTCTTAACCTCTAAGGATAGGACAAGAAGCAATGGGTTTAAATTACAGCAAGGGAGGTTTAGGTTGGACATTAGGAAAAACTTTCTAACTGTCAGGGTGGTTAAACACTGGAATAAATTGCCTAGGGAGGTTGTGGAATCTCCATCATTGGAGATTTTTAAGAGCAAGTTAGACAAAACCTGTCAGGAATGGTCTAGATAATACTTAGTCCTGCCATGAGTGCAGGGGACTGGACTAGATGACCTCTCAAGGTCCATTCCAGTCTTATGATTCTATGTTAGTGACTCTCTTCAGGTTAATTACATTTCAAATGAAATGTGTCGAGCTGTAGCAAACAGCTTGTCTTATACATTGATTAAATACTCCTAGGACTTAACTCAGGGGGCTTCAAGTTTTGAGTCATCTGTGCATTAAGGATTATTTCCTAACTAGGTGTCTGATTTTTCCCTACTTTCCCTCTTCAAAAACAAACAAACAAAAATGTTTAAAGCCATTTGGTTTTATAGAATAGTGACAACAAAATATTAACAATATCAAGTACACAACGTCTTGAATTAGAAGCTAACATTCCTGTTAGTCTGAAAGCCAAAATACTATTCATCTACAGAATCTGCTTTAAGTGTAAATCTACTTGAGTCATGGAAAGACAAAGATGTTAAAAGAAATCCTTGCACTTCTCCCAGGATATTTTCTCATCCCTTTGCAAGAAGCAAGGTCTAAAGATGTAATTACATGACAACAAGCATTTGGCTGGCCCCAGTATCTGTCCATGAAGGAACTGTCATAACAACAATCCAATCAGTCACTAAAGTTCTTTAACTGAAAACTATCTATGAAGGGGCATAAGGGGTGGAGGTGGGGGTTGGGGAGAGAGAAGAAAAGTAAGGCCCTTTTAAAAAATAAAATAAAGGATGTAAGAACCTTTTCTCAAACTGAAGCAGTTCTCTTTTGGATCTTCCATTCAATCCTATTGCTTTTGGTTCAACATGAAGATAAATGAAAAGATTTTGATGATCTGAGATTCCTTTTGGGACCACTTAGGACAATGTGTACAAATCACTTCTGAAACAATGACTATTTCATGGTTAATTATCCTATTTAAAGTGGCTGCAGGATTCATTGTGTAGGCGGCAAGAACTCAAGTCATAGCTTTCCCTCAATTCTCTTTATCGTCTTCCTGCTCTGTGACTTCAATTGCTCAGCATCCGGTCTCACAAAAAGTAGGTTCTCAAAGAACCCCTGGAGGTTCACAGACAATTGCAAATTTCTTATAAGTGCATTTGACTCACAACAAATAAATAAATAAAACTAACTCACAGGTGGATGTGGTGACATAAATCAAAAAACATTTGTTACTGCAGTTTTCTTTTGACAGGTACGCGACTTTTGATGCTTTAGTTAGTTCTGGCACCAAAGGAGATTACCTCATCTATAATTCAAAGGCTGATTTGCACATTATTTGAGGACAGTAAATAACTGGTAGGTACGCTACACTGTCAGACAAAAATATTATTCTTTGAAGAGTTCTTTTCCCTTTTAGATGACTCATTAGTTTAAGAAGTAATTTTTGGTATGGTACATTGAAAAGAATAATTTATTCAGTCAATATTCCTTGCAATGGAATGGATGGAGTGAGTGAAATTAACCTGTAAAAATTATACACTTTTACAGGTTAATTTCATCAGACAGTGAAGACTAACCAAAACTATTCTTTTAATGGGTATATTCGGATTGTAATTCACATCTGATTTTTTGACCATTTCCTATTGCTACTTTCCCATCCTCAACAAGAGAAATGCCTAATACATGTAACTATTTAACAACAATTTGAACTAAATTATATTTGATTTAACAAACGGTATTAGACTTCTTTTAAAACAATTTGGGGGGAGGTGAAGCTTACTGAAAAGAGAATTTTTAAAAGGGGTGTGTGTCTCTGATAAATACAACCACGACCATTTCGGCACATCTCTAACCAAATACATTGTCGCTGTGTGCTCCATGAGATACATACAGATAGATAAAATGAGGTTGTGGGAACCTGCGTACTGAACTATATTTTAAAAGACTGTGGCAGATTTAAAGGAAACACAGAAGACTAAAGAGCAAAATTATTCTTTGTTATCTTCTGTATATAAGGACATTTATATATATAATTGACATCTAAAGGTTAAAAATGCTGAGAAAATGTCACATTCTGCTTCAGCACAGTGGAGAGTAGGAACACTTTTTCTAAAGATATTTTATCCTTACTGTGGTTTACGCCTCCACTTTGTCTAATTACTTATAACATGCAATTTTATCTAGGGGAAACAGCAACTAGAGAAAAGAATGCATTGAATGAATAGAGAATAAATGGCTTTAGTTACAAACCCCTTCCCACCATTCAGGTATGAAAATTAAAGTTCTTGTATTCTCAGGGCCAGCCTATTGTAAACAAAACTATACTGCACTTCATGAACAAGTGCACTTTGATTAAGTGTTCAGTGCTATTTCATGTTAAGTCCTAAAGCTATAAGGAATCCAATTACATTTGTGCAGTAAGGATATTTAATTATTATACAAACAATATTGTTTTATTTCCTTAAGTAATGTCTAAAATATAATTTATTCTTTCAATTTTTACTGAGACCTCTTTATACTTCAAATTAAATACATGCTGGTAGTAAGTCACACAGAACTTGGTCTTACCCTAACCCTCATCAAGTACCACAGTATGCTCCAATATGCTAATTTAATTAAAATGTACATAATTATGTTGAAAGAGATGGCCACCCAGGGAGCCAAAGTATGAGAGCTGTACCCACTTTCATTGTCTTGTAATGAAAATATTTTCCAATAACTACCCATCTGACACAGTTTCATTCTACAACCTCCAGAGTTTAATCAAAGTAACTGCAATCTACCATGTTCTTGCAGAACGAAACCAGAGGAACAGACTTGGAAATCAAGTAAGAAAGATCATATAAGGCCTTAGAACTTGATGTGTATGCTCTGATGTGACCTGTCTAGCAACTATCCCACTGTTAACTTCAACAGGACAAAGAGCGAATCAATTTCAATTTGAGAAAACTATATTTAAATAATTTTCTGGCTTGATAATATTATTTATATTATAGATGAATTATAACAGTTTACAGAGACGAAAAAAAAAACCTATACCACGCTCTGCAACATAAAGGTTCATTATTTTCATTGAGGGCTTTTGGTAACAACATGCACAACAACGTGGAATCAAAGTTCATGTAGTGTGGAGATATCAAAAGGCCTTATGAGACTACAACTATCTACTGTAGTGTATTGTCTTATAAACAAAAAAAAATCCTTTTGTTCTTCCAAAAAAAATGAAAAATTTTGGATACTTTGGAATATGTTTTGTGGCAATTGCCTTCAGAACCTAATTAGATTTTTAAAAGTGTGACATGCTCTGTAATAATACATTGCTTCATTTGTGATAGCACATGGCTGTACTGAGTTAAAAATTCTCTGCAACCCAGTTCACTGCACTGGGGGTTTGCACAGGTATAAATGAGGGAAGGATTTAGCCTGATATGCATTGTATAAAATACACACAAATTTAATGTCCAAAAAATCTATTGTTCATTTCTTATCTGAACATGTAAAATATTTGTATGTAGTCTGGACAGCTGAAAGTTCAGTCTGATTTGGGTATTTCCTTTCCAATTAGACTGTATTAGAAGAAGAGCAATGTTCTAAAAGTAGACACTGTTGACAGTTAATGAACATTGTACACTACCAACAATGCTCTTAGACGGTTTGCTGCCTGTGAGCTACAAAGCAAGAGAGATCTGCAAGAAGAAATGTTCCAGTACTGGATACTGGTTTATCCTTTATTGGCTTCTCCAGTTCCATTTTAAATATCTTTCATATTTACTACTATAGGATTAAATTCAGTCTCCCTCTTTCATCAGAAAACAGGTAGCCAAACGAGGCTCTCAATCCCACTTCCCAAAACCCCAAGAAGTTCACTCTGCAGGTCCTCTGTAACCCTGACTTCTGGCACTGATCCTAGTTGCAGGGACATGGTACTTTCATATTAGAATGTATTCCCCTATTAACAGCCTCCTATGCACTCTTTTGATGAGATAACTCTTGCTTGTGATGAAAGCAACCTCCATAAGTGCTGGCTAACTTCCCCCAGGTCAGCCATCTCAGCAGGGCACTGTAGGACCAAGACCCTTTAATGACCTGTTGAACCAGCTGGTACCTCTCACATCCAAATCTCACTTAGTTCAAGTTCTGTGCAAGTCTAAGGCCTTGCCCTGTTTTGGACAACAAAGAGTTATGGACAAACATAGGAACATAAGACATAGGACTGGATGACACCTCCTGTATCAAGTCCAGTTCTCTGCTATCACAGGCAAACCCATCACATAATCTCGCTTATTAGACAAGCCGTTGCTGTAAAAAAATTTATCATTAGGAATCTGTCATAAGGAGTTGTGAAAAGATGACAAATGAGCACCACTTTACCACCTTCTAAAACAACATCGAGGGATTCTCTGATGGAGTCCTGAAGATCTTTTATTTTCTGCCCACCTCTACTTTCCATGCATCAACCCGAAGGTCCCAGTAATGGCTATCTTTCTGGCTGGTGTTTAATTACCCAGGGAAGTCATTGTTGAATTATGAAAGGCACACACCCTCCATCTCCCTGGGTCTGGACTCTACTGCCTCCACACTACCTCCAGAGAGCAAGAAACTGGGGCTTGTGGAGCCCTGGTTCTTCTGCATGGCTGCACAGACAGGTACCTTGGAATTATCTGACCAGCTCGAATCGATCATTGTATTCGGAGGCTTCAATAAAATGATGGGCACTATTACAGAGTAAGTATTCTAGCATACAACATGAAAAATGCAAGTTAGATGAATGATGTTCCATGAAATTCCTCATTTATTTGTACTACTCCAGTGGATGTGCTAGTATAACCATCCTATAAAAGCAAAAGATATAAGAATCTGTTACAATCCAACTTACCCACCACCAGTGCCTCCATTTTTGCCAAAATGAGTGCGAGGTTCACTTGAAGCAAGCTTAAGCAGTTCATTCCATTCCCTTTCCCACTCTTCTTCTGTATAAACTAAACCGGACTAGGGGAGAGAAGAGTATATTTCAGGATATGATGTTAAAAATATCACCAGTATCAGATAGTAGACATCATGACCCACTAACATATGTTGTGTTTCATTTATAGTGCTATTTGAATAAGACATGCAATTGCCCTGGGTTATTACAGTATCACTTTTTCAAATCAAACAGCACCAAATTATCAAAACGGATCAAAGACGGCTACTATATTTTGGATAAAATTTTCAGCTGGAGTCTCTCAATTTGCTTCTGCAAAAGTGCCCCATGCAATTGTTTAACTGTGTAGCTGGGCATCCAGTCATCTCACATGCATGTGAAATATCTTCCGTTTTGGTTCTCAGCTTCTGGTGTCATTGCGGATCTTTGATCTTATTACTGACCCAATGACTATTCATTGTCACTCATAGTGGAAATTCATAGTAATTTATGATGACAGTGAATACTCATTGGGCCAGTGAAAGACTGAGCGGGTGAGAGTAACTCTATAGCTTGGTGGATAGGAAATTCATCTAGCGTATAGGAAATCCAAGTTCAAGTCCTCCTCCAATGACTACTTAATAATTGATACAACGTGGAACAGCTTTAATGGGAGAGACTGCGAAAGCCACATGCCAAAATCTCTAAAAGTGGTGAGGGCACTCACCTGTAACATAGGACACTTAAGTTCAAATTCTTTCTCCATATCAGACAAAGGAGGTGGGGGAGGGGGAGTTGAATCCAGGTCTCCCACATTCCAGGAGAGTACCAAAACCAGTGGCTAAAGGTTATAAGTGCTGTAATTCAGTACTGCTGCTCTCATTATTGCTGCTGCCATCAGCAAGCAGGGAAAATACATATGTGAATAGCACAAATACCAGCCAAAACTATTTGGTCATGTTCAGCTAGCTGTGTATGGCCAACATTTATGCTGGAATACTTGGAAAATTATTGATTTAATTCATCTGCACTATGTCTTGCCGTTGATGGAAACATAAATTCTCACGCTGAGAGAAAAGAAGAATGAACCTTAGAACAGCACATCACAGCTTTGAATACAATAGCAGCTAAGCTATCCAAAGGTGCTGTTACTCAAATTTCTAGAGTTTTCTTGATTATTTTCTTTCAACAGCCTAACTAGAACTGGTGCTGGTGAGATCCAGTTCTCTTCCCCTCTGCTTTCCAGATAGCGAAGCAATGCCAGCAACTCCCAATGAGCTGGTATAAAGGAAGAATTCTGTATCCCCTCATCACACGCAGAATGACTTTTTGTTTAAACGAAAGGGCTTTTCTATTTAAAATGTTGGATGTGTGTAGATAAAGACAAGAACTAAATCCTAAAACCAATTACCTTTATGTTCAACAATTGGCTGCCTGCAAGGCAAATGGCCACATGATTTCACATTTGTAATGACTATGTTGGAGGAACTGCTGAACCCCCTCACTGTGGTCAGGTGAGCAGAGGCATACACAAAAGGGCAAACCCTGCTCCCACACACAGCCTGGGGAACTGAGCTGGGTGCTGCTGGAAAGGTTTGAGCACTGGGTGTGAAACGGTTCCATGGGAACTTTGGAAGGGGATAAAATATTGTTAGCAGAGCTGCTCAACAGCAGCCACTGCATCAGAGACTACAGTAGCCCCTGTGGTTTCTGTGCCTCTGCGGCATGGGTCTGAATGTAAATAGCTGGTGGATCTGCATAGTTGCAGAAAACACGGGCACTACTCCTTCCTTGGCAAACTCCACTGCTGATCACCCCTACCGTCTGCAATAGTGGAGCCCATGTGAGGTCTCCAGATATCTGGCCCCATTGCTAGTGGATCTGCAGCAGGCCTGGTCCTCCATACCAATGGGGGAAGGCTTTGCCCACAAACACAGCTTTTTCCAGCACATATTTTTGGGGGAAAAAGTGAGGTGTCTAATTTTAGCCTACTTGAGGATTACAGTTAAAAATACATATTTCAAAATCTGGTCAATTTTCTCAGCATAGAAATTTGGTCCTTAACTGACATCTTCTTTTCTTTCAGGATTTAATCTACAGTTTTCATTTTTTTGTAATATAATTTTCAGTAGATAATTAGGGCTGTCAATTAATCGCAGTTAATTAATGCGATTAACGCAAAACAAATTAACTAGATTACAAAAATAGTCACAATTAATCACAGTTTTAATTGCACTGTTAAACAATAATAGAATACCAATTTAAATTTATTATAAATATTTTTGGATGTTTTTCTAAATTTTCAAATATATTGATTTCAGAATACAACACAGAATACAAAGTGTACAGTGCTCACTTTATATTATTATGTTTGATTACAAATATTTGCACTGTCAAAAAGAAACTAAAGAACTAGTATTTTTCAATTCACCTCTTATAAGTTCACTCAGTCCTACTTCTTGTTCAGCTAATTGCTAAGACAAACAAACAAGTTTGTTTACATTTACGGGAGATAATGCTGCTTGCTTCTTATTTACGTCACCTGAAAGTGAGAACAGGCGTTTGCATGGCACTGTTGTAGCTGGTGTTGCAAAGTATTTATGTGCCAGATGTGCTAAACATTTATATGTCCCTTCATTCTTTGATTTGTAGGCTTTAAAGTTTTACATTGTTTTGTTTTTGAGTGCAGTTATGTAAAAAAACCCAAACTTTTTTTAAATCTCACAATTAATTGCGATTATTTTTTAATCATTTGACACCTCTCTAAAAATATATATTTAAATTTGGAGTCCCAAATATTCAGATGGCCCCAAACCAGCCTTAGATTTTGTAGGTGTAAAGCTATGAATATGTAACTTCATGTGTGTACACATTCATCTGCTTTTGCATCCCTGATTTTCATGCAGAAATATTTGTCTACGTGTGTGCAAAATAGATGCACAAGGAATTCGGTAAGAACAAAAGCTTTCTCATAGAACCTCAGAGGTAGGGATAAAAATGTTGCCCTAAATGATATCAGCTACACAATGGTTTAAACTCTCTAGGCCACACAGACCTCTTTATTCTGTTGTGTCTGTTGCCATCTCCATCTTCTCTTCAGTGCTTCCCTTTCAGCTCCACTTCTCATCATGGTGTAGAGTGCTTTACGTAACACAAGGTCCCTGTCATGAAATCCCCACATCCCTAGAGCACAAAAATGCACCGAGTAACAGAGATCCAGTTATGAAATAGAAACAATCAGTTGCATGAAACACAAATAACATTGCTAAAAAAAAAAAAAAAGCAGTGCACATTATAAATCTTCTTACTAGCTAATGATTCCTATTCATTACTTTCAAGCTTTCCTAATGAAAATTGTCAGCATAAATAGGCTAATGAAGAATAATGCTGAATTCTAGCAAAGTTTAAAGTCTGGTTAAGAAATGACTACGGCTTTGAGTTGTCTGGTAATTTTGTTTTTGAACGACTTCAACGTTGCTATAAGGAAATCAACATTCAATGCACAGGTCTTCATTTTAGCTCCACAGTTAATTGAATGTGCAGGTATCAGAGTGCTAAGGATAATGACAGACACTTGTGGCTATCTCAAACACAGACACCCACAGGCTTGCACTATCATACAGCAGAGATGATACATGTCCATTGGTATCTAAAGTCCCAGTAAAGAGACAGGCACTCATGACTATTGGAAGCCTGAAAATACAAGCAGCCACAGACTTCCAAACTCTTAAGATAACAAAAATATATGTCTTCATGTACATGAGAATAGTAACCTATAATAAAAGAGAGTCAGAGATCTCACCATGACCAACACCAGTAGGCAGCCATGTTTAATTTATTATACTGCCAGCCATTGGCATTAAATATTTTTGTTCCAAAGTGTGCAAGTCAAAATGCCCTGACCAATTGCTGTAAATAATTTACAATCCCTTGTAGCTGAGATGAATTGGATAAACAACGCTATTTATAAAAGATACTTTGAGAGTATTCAAATCTGTTTTCTTATTATTTCTTACTTTATGTTTCAAAAACAAAATGACATTGCAAAATGATTACAAAATAACCATGCTTTTAAGAGAGAGGTCATTTTTTGAAGTCTTACTGGTGCAATATTTCAGCGCAAAAGTGATTATTAGGAAATAAAAAGCATATTACACTTCCAAGTGTGTATTCACAGGGCTTTCTTTTGGTGCTCTTTGTACAAAACTTTGCAGTGGCTTTGAATCAATGGTAAATACATAGGAAAGAGTGTAATTTACCTTAATCTCTCTCACCCATACAATTATCCTTCCCAAAGACTGGACACACCAAGAATATTTGCATTTGTATTCTTAATGATGGTAGGATGCACGTTTAACAAACATCAGAGGATTATGGGCTTGAACCTGTGTTTACGATGCAGCCAAAATCCCACTGAAGCCAACAGGCGTTGTGCCTGCACCAGGAGTGCAGGATCAGGCCCATTACAGAAAATGTACACTAGCTTAGAGGCTAGGGTTTATCTTGCTGTTTCAACCCCATCTTAGAAAGCAAGCTGCAAACTTCTACCTTCATCATGCAAGCTGTATAGATAGATACTCATCGCAAACACTGCTACAGGGAGAAGCTGAAAAATAGAGTGTAGCAGCCTTATATAAAGGTATGTTTACACTGCAAAACCCCACCTCCAGAAACAAACAAAGCAAAAAACAGTGGCAGAGAGTCTCAGAGTCCAGGTCAAGTGACTCAGGCATGGGGGCCTCACACTACAGAGCTAAAAAGAGACCCTCCCTACTTGCTGGGTCTCAGAGTCCAGGCTTCAGCCCAAACGGGACATCTATACTGCTATTTTTAGCCCCACAATGTGAGCCCAAGTCAGTTGATCTGGACTCTGAGATGAGATGCTGCAGAGTTTTATTTGCAGAGTGGATGTACCCAAAGAAGTACCCTTTTAGCAAAAAGGCCTTGCACCCAAAAACCTTTGATGGAAAAAGAGGAAAGTAGCAAACATTCAAGAAAAGGTTTTATGTACCAGAAGTAGCTAATCCAGACTTTCCCTTACCTAATGAGGCAGCATGTAAGAGGCAGTTTCCATCACCCGTTGTAGCCAATGGAAGAAGACGTTTGCAACTTGTACACACTGTGGACCACCAGTTTAGTCGACCTGAAAAGAAAGTGTCTGTTAACACAGGAGAGTATGTGTTAAGGCAGGTTGAATGTGCATATGTAGGAGGACACAGGGATGATGGGTAACTCTGGAGGTTTTCAGAGCCCATTGCAAGTCCATCCTTCCCATGTAACCCTACTCGCAAAACCAGAAGTTGAAGAAATGAAGAAGTTGTGATAGGACGAGATGGTAGGGAAATCACATTGAAAAAGTTCTCCAAATATACCCCAGGCTGAAACGAAAGACAGCAAGGTACTTTGAATTAAAGTTTGTATGCTATTCTCAAATACGGTGTTTAATTTAATGATCATTGGCACTATATAAACAGAAGACAGACTACATCGTTACAAAAAACATCTAATAAGACAAAAGCATCCCACCTGCGTTACTCAGACAAAGCATATATCCTAGGTAAGTCAGATCCAATATACAAAGGTTCAGTTTTTACTTCTGACTAAATGCTGGAGAATGAATTAGTGGAATGTTTTCAGGCCTGATTATCCTCTCTCACATATGAATGCAAATCATGATAAGGTCAATTGAAATCAGTAGTTATACCAATGTAGAATGATTGTAAATGAGAGCAGAGTCCAGCCCACGGTCAATATTTTTATTTAGCTTTTCACCTTTTACAAATATTAACTAGTTTATCCCTGCATTACCCTATGAGGTAGATTTTGCAGATGGTGAAAATGAGATACAGAGATGTTAAGGGCCATATTGTCAAAGGTATTTAGGCACTTAAATATACAGACACGCTCCTAATGTGATTTTTAAAAGCACCCAAGCAGGTTAGGCACCTGCTCAAGCACTTTTAAAAACCCCACTGGGCGCCCACCTGCATCTTTAGGCACCTACATACCTTTGAAAATTTGCCCCTAAGTGACCTAATTAAAGCAGAGAGTGAGTCAGTGTCAAAGCCAAGACTAGAAACTCAGAATTCCTGGCTCACAGATTTGTGTGTGCCAGTTAGGTGGAGCATGTGTTCAGATATTATTTCTATTGTGTTTAAATGGGCACCTTTATGTGAACAAAGGGATCAGAACTAGTTATTGTAAAAACACTATCGGGCAGGTGATTACTAATAGTTTGTTTAGTTTGTGCATTTCCCCACATCCTTTTAGAAAGGCTGTCAGTTGTGAAAATTGCAATTAATACTGTAGGTAATGAAGTCAGCAGTTGGTGGCTGATCAATCAATTAACATATGCTCATAATGTCTTTTCCTGGCTTTATCCTCTCCTCCTTTTGGAAATGATACTAATGAGATGAGCAGCAATTTGGATAAGGAATTTTTTTTTGCACAAATCAGTGGCATGATTTTCCCACACCACTATTTTTTCATGTTAAAACACTGTATAGCTATTTTAAAATAACTTCCTTTAAAAATACTACATACACACAATCCATTTGCAAGAGAAGATAAAAAATATCTATAGTATTAGGATAGCTGGCAATGCTTTTAAAATTAAGGCTCTCAAATACAAATTTGATATCATGTAATCAGACAGTTATTGCCTGTTAATGCTTATTACAAATAAATATACTGAAGCTTGCTTGCAGTGGTAGAAGCATACAAACACTACATACAATAGTTTTGGTGAGCATCAATAAATGTGTCTTTAAGAATCAATTATTTCATTATCAGACCATAACTATCTCATTAAATTTCAATTAAAACAGTCATTCAGGATTAAGAGTTACTGTACAATGCGCAATAAATGTACTGTAGATTGATTAAATTAACTTGGTAATCCGACATGAATTCAATAGCCATGAATACATGCTACACAACCCAAACCAGTCTTTTCAAAATTAAATGTGCATTTGACTAGCTTAATTTAAATAGCCACTGGACAGCTTTGGGAGAGAGAAAATTGGAAATAACGAGTTATTGTTTTTAGCAACTCCTGTTTCTATGGGCTGTGAAATAACAACCTGTCACCTGTCTTGTACAGAATATTTTGGTACTAATACAACAATGATAAGTTAAAGCACTTAAAGTAGACTTACAAACACCTAAAACACGCAAGATCTATGTATTTCTTAAGGGACGGCTTAATTGCACTTCAATACAGACCAGGAAACGGCTAATTTAAAACCCTAAAGCTTGGTGTTCATAAATGTTTACAGTAAATCTAGGGGCATTTGATTACCATTGGAGGACATCTCTGTAGATCAATAGCCATTCCTTCTAGGAGCACGAGGTGATCTCTTTCTTTTCAGTCAGCTTGTGGCTACCATGATTTTTCAGTTGATATTAACAAGTCTGTGGTTTATAAAATATTGACAGATCTGCATCGGATTATATTGGCAATAAAGAGACCTGCTTCATGTGGCCTTTAATAGAAACCACTGCACTGCTATTCTTTCAACCTAACCATTACATTCATCTGCCAATTACATGGATTTTGGGGGAGGGAGTTAGAAAAGCAGCTTAAGTGAAGTCCCATATGGAAATGGGTATCTTTCAAACTGGTTTATTTCTGTTTTTGCAAGACAATATTAAGGACAAGCTAGACTTCTGTCTCTCTGTTGTAATATATTCAGTTTGTCTTCCATTCAGACACCACCAAATGCCCTTCACAACTTACATCTAAAACATCTATCATGAAACCAAAAAAACTGTGAAGGTGCATGTTCAGCTCCCCCGTTCTCAAATGTTCCCAGTGGGATACATCTTCTGAGAGGGGCAGTTAAATGCTGTGGTAGTTGCACACTTGACTCACTTGTAGCCAGGGGTGCTGGAACAATTTTTATAGTGGTGGTGCTGAGAGCTATTGAACCAAACTGTAAACTCTGTATATAAGGAAACCACTTCAAGCCAGGGGGTGCAGCAGCACCCCCCACACCGCTAGTTCCAGCACCTATGCTTGTAGCCAGCCACTATGGTCATCCAGCCTCTGGAATTCTGCCTCTTTTGCCTCTGAATTTTTATTATTTAATTTTTAAAGGTACAAAGCACCACTTAATAGTTCTGCTTAAAAAAGCCACTGCTATCTGGTGAAGTGCAATAGCAAAAATTATACTAATACCTCTACCGCTCTTTTGGAAACTAACTCCTTGAGAGTAAACACGACTTGATAGAGAGCTCAGTAGAAGCTTTACAGGACCGTTGCTCATTTCGTGACATATTAAAAAAACTTTATCTTGGACACTGTCACAAGGTAGCTGGTCCCTGTGGACAGGTTAAGCCCAGGGCCCCTGGACCAGATCAGGTGACTCTACAGATATTGTAGGCTTCAGAGTGACACACAAAGTGACATTCCTGAAATTTTATCATATGGATTACAGAGGTGTCCAAGTTGTGGCCTAGCAACCACTTGTAACCCTCAAAGCTGACTGTGTTAAGAAGAAAAAGTATATTGGACTATGAATTGAAAAGCAATCCCGAGCCATAACCTAAGACTATTCTGGCTGCTCTGTTTCCTGATTCTTTGCTGGGCTGTAGGCACCCAAGGGAGAGAGAGACAAGAACAGACTGCCTCTGCCTGAGCCTAGAGGAGTGGCTAGCAAAGTACCTCTTCCCCATACAGCTATCCTAAGCATCTGAGTAAAGGGGAGAAAGAGGAGAAGCAACAAGAAGTTGCCTGGGGACTGTTCTAACTTGTACCAGCTACCAACTGACTCCTGAGAACACACATGGGCCACGGAGAGTCTGAGTGTGCTTTGGCCACTTTCCTTCTTACCTCCAACACACCCCTTTCCAAAATGCCCGTTTAACCATTGGCTGCAGCGAGGGACACGTGAAGACTAGCGACATCCGAGACATGTGCCTACTGGGACTCTCGTTGCTAGGGGAAATCAGTAGCAGAAGACTTGTGGATGGTTTTAGCTTCATTTGAACTGCCTGCGTGGCCCAAAGCAAATGCAGAACAAGGCAGGGAGTGCATTCCACAGTATTGATTTGGAGCCTCTTGACCTTTCTGAAATAATGTGTTTGGCCAGCAAGCTGGAAAGATTGGGCCTCAGAAGCATCCCATGATTTGATATACTGTAGGACTGATCAGAATGTGTAATCATAATCCTTAATGTTCTCTCATACAAAACTCCATTAAAAATGCAGACACAAGTTCAAAATAGGGAACAAAATTGACTGTGTTAAAAGACGTAACTTTTGTCCCTTACAAAGACTAATGTGCTGTTGCTTTCAACTTTATTGAGGTGCATTATGAAATATCCCTTACCCACTCTATTGCAAGGTCATTGCTACACATAAGAGCAGACCTAATTCAATGCAACAGTTGGAATGTATGATATTAAAGAACCTATATGGAATGTGTGTGTACTATGCCTTAGTTACATGTTCCTGCCCTATTTTATTCTTGATTTTATATTTTCTTGGAAGGTGAAATCAGAGCAAGAAATGAAATGTGTTTACAGCCTTATTTATGCCAGAATTAATGTCTAGCAGCTTGTATGGACTTGATGCATAGTCACTTATTAATTATGTCTCTCAGCAGGGGGAAAGGAGGAATTACTCCTGAAGTGCCCTCAACAACTCTGGAAAACAGTTTCACACTAGAGCTAGATTGCATCATGAATCCCTCCAGGGCAAATATGGACTCCCAGATATGTAAAGCCACTACACATACACAGTAAGAAAATAAATATAAACCATTTCAAGAAACAAGCAATACATAGGGAGAATAATATAGAGGGGTAAAGGTGGAGAATTCAGTCTAGAGCAGTGATTTTCAACCTGTGGTCCGCGGACCCTTGGAGGTCTGTAGACTACGTCTAAGGGGTCTGCAAAAGATTGTCGTTACCATAGAACAGCAGTTTTCAACCTGTGGTCTGCAGACCCCGAGGGGTCTGCAGACTAAACTTAAGATTTACAAAGGGGTCCACACCACCATTCGAAAATTTTTAGGGGTCCACAAATGAAAAAAAAGTTGAAAACCACTGGTCTAGAGCATTATCATATAATTCTAGATAACGCTGACCGGTGACTCTCTGCTAATAAACCCTCTTGTGTTGTGATATTTGCAGCAACTTATCTCAAACTTCTAGATAATCTGCTTTTAGGCTGCCCCTTCAGACCATTGCCAACTTAAACCCTGTCATGAATAAAAATATACATTATTCTAAAATATGATTAGGTGAGTGGATCAATTTAAAATACACACAGAATGAGGGAACAACTTCATACACAGGAAAAAACAAAAGACAATTACAATTGATGGTCTGAAGACTGTTTTAAACAGCTGGGATTGGGTAACTTCTGGAAATATTTTTGTAACTGGATTAATATGATAATTCTTTACTTGTACAATTAGAGTAAAGACCTGCAGAGTCAGGACTTGATCAAACAATCACTGTCTTCCTTTCATAATCCTATAATAATAGTCTAAAATGTGTACAGTACAAACTCTTTAAATCATTGGGGAACTACTTAGTCCCTTAAGAATTAGAAAGATGGGTCATGCAATGTGCTATGAGCACTCCTTAATAGCTGGCATGTTGGATCCAAATTTCAGCAAAGCCTTTCTGCATCAGTCACTTCTACAGCTTAGAGAGACAAGGTGGGTGAGGTAATAACAAAACATACAGCTTTAAAAGCTGTAGAAGTATGCAGTATTGTTGTAGCCATGTCGGTCCCAGCATGTTAGAGAGCCAACCATTGGTCCAGTAAAAGCTATTACCTCATTCACCTTGTCTCTCTAACATCCTAGGACCGACAGACAGGGCTACACCACCACTACATACTTCTACAGTTTGTAAAGCTCTAGGTTTTGAAATGTAATTGTGTATCCTGTGTGCATCTAAAAGTGTTTAGATTTGATTCTCCCGGATTATAAATATTTATCTATAAGTACTGATTTAAACAAAATAAAAAATAGCTTTCCAGAGTCTACTATTAATCATTAAGTGACCTGTTGTATTTTTCAGACACAGCATTGTGATCATGCTGTATATCCATAGATACATTATGTCCTTCAGAGACAGGACTTTCACGTAGGAGCTCTCTCCTTTATTTTAGGTGAGATGAAATCCACACCCTAGCAGTGCCGGAGAGGCTATTCATCATTTACTTATGTCCTTGAAGTGCAGCATTGAGCCACGCATGAAGGAACACGTAAAACTGCACAATCAAATTAAGTGTTTCTCTTTTGGCCTGGTGCATAAGCGCTATAGACAGTTAGAGAATCCAGCAACTAGAATGCAAATGAAAACAAATATGTTAAAAAAATAAAATGAGGGAGGAGGAGCTGCCTTGATCAAATGGCTGCATATAACTTTGACACGTGAGTCGTCATATACTGCTTTTCGGCTTTTTTTTTTTTAATACAGTCTCACAAAATTAAGACATCCGTTTTTCTAAGTAATTACCGCACTGTCCATCACTATCATTCATATTAGAATTAAATTATGCAAGTATGCATTTCTAGCCAGGTACTCAGGAAATGAATGCAGATCTCCCAGAATTATGAATGGGTTTTGCTTTTCTCCCTGCACACTCTTCTGCATAAATCTGCTCCCGGAAAAGTAAAACACTGTAGCATTTCCAAAAGACAATTATATTTTTGGCGTAATGAAGCCTTTCATCAATTGCGCGAAAGGACTAAGTTTCAGAATTCCTTGGGCTTTACTCTTGGGATATGAACACTGCAATCCAGGCCAAAATAACTGTGCTAGGCTCTTCACAGAAAACACAGGCCTCAGCACTTAAGAGTTATTAAAGTTTAGGCATACAGATATCTTGGCGCGCACAGGGGTTTAAAATTGTTGTTATACTCGGTTATAGTGAAGCATAATAATAAAATATTTTGCTTCTGTTCAATTAAAAAACATTAATCTTAACTATCCTGCCTATCAATCTTCGGTTTTCTCTAGAGCCCATCACCATAGTATCTCCTTCCTCATTTCAGTGTCTCAGTGCCAGCCTAATAACAGTCCTGGAAACAATAAGAAGAATTGTGGTTTTTGTAGCAGTTCTCTCCTACTCCAATGGGGAAGGGACCTAGGTATAGAGAGAGACATGGGTGGATGGACACACACACGTATGCATCTGTGTATGTATGTATGTATGTATGTATGTATGTGAAAAATCTTCCATTTGTTGTGTAATCTGATTCCTATCATTTAGTCCACATTTGGAAAACAGTGCTGTTGTTATCCAAACTGTCAGCATTGGAGGTTTGCACTCAGGACTGCAGCAACAAAAAATTCCAGGGTTATTTTCCACACTGTTTGCGGTTCTACTTTTCTGCAGTTCAGGATAGAAATCCCATTTCCTTTAATGATAATGGAATGCAATGTAGCCACTGTTTAATATAAAGCATTAGACCTGCACTCAAACATATGAGCACGAATTGTCACCATACTTGTGAAATATGATTCTGCAGTCACCTATAAACAATAATTGAGTTAATAAGACACAGGAGAACAATGTCAACCTTTGTATCTAGGGTACATCTACACAGCAAAAACCCCTCTGCAGCACTGAGTCTTAGAGCCAGGGTCAACTGACTTGGGCTTGCGGGACTTGCACTATGGGGCTAATATTAGCAGCGTACATGTCTGGGTTCAGTGTGAAGCCCGGGCTCTGAAGCTTGGCAAGAGAAGGAGGGTCTCGGAGTCTGGGCTCCAGCCCAAGCCTGAACTACTACATTGCTATTTTGAGCCCCACAGCACAAGCCCAAGTCAGCTGACCTGGGCTTTACAACTAGCTGCTGTGGGTCATTTTTTGCAGTGTAGACGTACCCTAAGAGGAAGCGGAAGTCCTAAAGTCTCATGAAGATTTAAAGAAGGACTTTTGTCTGAGAGTGGGGTTTAGAAAGTAATGATGTGAATAGTGGAAAGCTCATTCTAGTATGGCAGAATAGCACTAATCTGTAGTGGGGAGTATTGGCCTTATCTATTTCTCTCCTGGAGGGCCTGCTGCTGCATCACTGAGGTCAGTGGGAGTTATGCTACATCATCAAATTTCTGTTCCCCGTGTAGGGTTTTATACTCTGTAATCAGACATATAGACCGCTTCTGCTTACACCCGGTCTCAGTTTGGTTTTCAGAGAGAAACAGTAATTTAAACAAAGTGCCTAAGAAATACTACGAAAGTTTGACAATGGTATTTTCTGTTGTTATATGGGAGACCTATGGAACTGGGTGGATTACGGAGTTGATGGTGGAAGGAGACAGCTTATATTGCTTTCCCTGCTCTTCCCCTGTTAGTTGGTACTTAGAAATCAACCCATACTCAGCTAGGGAAGCAGGCTATTTAACCATTTTATGTTGCTGTATATTCACATGAAGGACTTGTGGCAAAAATTCTGAGTGCTGCTACTGACTGGATGATAACCCCACTCCTCCTCTTCCCTACTAACTGTAACAACAAACAACAGAAAATGCACCAATGTACATCCAACAATAGACCATCATATAATTTGTACATCAGATGATTATAGTGCAGAGCAGCAGTGGTGGCTGTACATAAATGGGGATTTCTCAAGTGGCAAATAGAAATGATTTTATGGGCCCTTTATATCACCAGAGTTGGGCAAAGACAATGTAGTAGGACTGAGGATCTGGCCTTCTCTTGCAGTAGTTTTCACTGTATTGTACTTAGATGCTATGGATGCTACTTATATTTCTATAAAATTGTGTATATTTATTAAACATTCATTACATTAATTTAAAATCTGAGTCAAAGTTTAAATTATATTACAGAGCCAGTACAGATGTACTCATTTCATGCTTCATTCATCAGATTAATGTGTTTATTAAAAACCCACAGTATATTATTTACTTTAGGTATACTTTTTCAAATGACTTTCATGGCTGACTTACAAGTCCAAACCAGTCATAAATTAAAATTAAAATTAGAGATTCAAATTTTTTTTCCACAGCAGTTATGAAATGCTGCTTTTCAAGGTTTAGATTCCTTATTAGACAAAGTTATAGTCAGTGGATGAAAAATATAGAAACTTGTCTCATATAAAATGAGACCAAATTTCAAGATGTACTTTCATGAATTAATCATGAAGGAAGGCTCAAAGACCCACTACAATATAGATTTCTCATGAGACGTGGAAGCTTAATTGTGTAATTAAATCTCATTATGCCCCTGCACAAATGGTTGATATGAACCAAATATGGCCCTGATTGTGCACTGAGATCTATGAAGGTGCCGGGGTGCATCTGCAGGTACTCAGTGCAGGATTGTGACATTGCCTTAGGTATTATGACAAAATGACTGACCTGAACTTTTAAAACTTACTATGAATGATTTGTTTGTTTCTTGAGGGTCTGTTGTTTACCTCTCACCATGGCACTGAGGGAAATAATTACTATTCTGGAACTCAAAAACTAAGGAGGACAATTATGTACTTTGATCGCAATGAGGGTTAAGCTATCAGGAAACTATATGTATTAAATTATAATACTAACGATAACAATTTATTGAAAACAGAGATAATTCTGACAACTTCCACAGAAGAGCAGGTTATTTGTTAAACATTTCCTACAGCTACAGAAAAATTCACAAAACCCTAACAGTCTATCTAGAAATCACTGTTTATTCCTGTATTGTTTGCCCATTGTATTAAGTTGTAGCACATAATTTTAATCGGTCTAATCACAATTAATTTCTATATTAACTTAAAAAGAGGTATAAAAATGGAGCTGTGAAAAAGGATGAGCATATTCTAAGATTATTGGCTGCAAGAAAACAAATAAATAACACGTATGTCATGAACAACTAACTGAGCCAATGTACTGAATGCAATGAGTGAAATGCAACTCTTTCTTTAGCATGGCTGCTATTTTGCACCATAAGGAAGCTTCAAATTACAGTGATCTGATTAGAACTGGGGAAATAACTCAAAGAATTATTCACAAATATTCACTTGAATAAAAATTGAACTGGAACTTTTACTTTTGCGATTGGCCCAAACCCAGAGAGGTGCACAGATATGAGAAAATGAAAAAGAAAAATACATGTTAAATACTTTTGTACTTCACAAAACAGTTTTAGTCTGGATTCAGTTTGACTCTTGGTCAACAATTTGAATCAGTTTTTATTCTACTCTAATGGTTGTCCGTCTCTATTTTCATTAAGTTTTAGTTATAACTGTTCATCGCCCTGAGCTGCAAAATTCAGGTCTGGATTTCAACATTCCCCATCCAAAGTTCAGTGGTGTTCATATTCTGGGTTTTGCCCATTACTTGGTCATCTGTAATTGTGAAATTTAGATCCATATTTGGGTCTAGATTTTATATACCCCACCCCCTGTACTATTTGGATTTGGGCTTCCAGCTCACTCCATCTCTAGCCAATAACTGTGTATTATTTTTAAATACTATATTTTCATTTAAGTCATTGCAAATAGAGCCATTATAAAATATGTTGTATTAGGAAAAATGTTTACTATGGGTACGTCTTCACTACCCCTGGATCAGCGGGTAGTTATCGATCTATCGGGGATCGATTTATCGCGTCTCGTCTAGATGCGATAAATCGATCCCCGAACGCACTCCCCGTCGACTCCGGAACTCCACCGCCACGAGAGGTGGAAGCAGAGTCGACTGGGGAGCGGCAGCAGTCGACTCGCCACCGTCCTCACGGCCAGGTAAGTCGGCCTATGATACGCCGACTTCAGCTACGCTATTCGCGTAGCTGAAGTGTGTATCATAGGTCGACCCTCCACCCCCCAGTGTAGACCTGGCTCTCGTTATGCAAAAGGTGCTGTATCAGCAGAAGACAGTACTGCTCAATGCAGATTCGATACTTTCTTAAGGTTAAGGCTTTACTACATGTAATTTCTCTTGATTTTCAGAAGTAATTTTCTTCAAGTGCACACGTTATAGAATCAATTAACTTCATATTTTAACAGATGGCTTACTACACATTTTTTAAATGACATGACACCATGTGCATCACCCTGTAAAACTGCGATGTAAGCAAATCAAGCATGACAGAATTTTCAGTGTAGGGGAGGAAGAAGAAAAAACATTACACTGTTTCTGATACAATGTCCTTTAAATTCTGGGGCAAATCCTACCCAAATGACAAAATGCATTTCATAATGTAAAGGTTTTGATGTAAGATTAAGGAAAGATAAGAGATATAGCTGCAATGAGCGAAACTGATGTTCTATTTATGCCAGTACAGAAGGAGTACACTTGAGTAAGCACTTCTCTTACTGTGGCTAGTGAAGCAATTTACTTGGAAGCTCATTAGAGCCTAAGAATGACACAAGGCGGCGGGGGGACTGGGCATTTGAAGCAAGTGATGCAGGGAGCTCATACAAGGAGCGTGGCCTTTGGGGCTCCTTGGAGTTTGCAGCTATGCCCACTGTCTCTCAAATTATGGCAACTCTCAAATTATGGCAACCTCCAAATGTCATCAGCAGAGCCGGGATTGAAACCCCTTCTGTCTCGTCTCAACAGGATGTTGCTATCTAACTTCCACCTCAGAGTCTCTCATTCATTAAATATCATTTATAATGGAATGTTCTTAAACATTTTTTGCTAGTTTTAAATTCAATTTCACATGCAAATTTTTAATGTAGATTTAATATGGGGCCTAACTAAAATGTATATAATATATAATCATAAATCTCTCTCTATTTTATGCTTCATTTCATATTTATAGCTCAAAGCACTTCAAAAAGCAAATAAACATAATTATCCCCATTTTATAGATGGGGAAACTGAGCCACAAAGATAGTGCTATAAATGATCCCAAACTCTACTGACTGATGGCATTCAATGGGTTACAACATTCTCTCCCCTTACCCTCCACCTGATCAGTCTCACTCTCCTGGTCTATCATTCTCGTTCCCCTCCTCTCCTCTACCTCAGTTTCCCTGTTTTATTAGGCCAATCTGCCACTAATTACTGCAGAGACTTAAAGATGGAGCTGGGAACTGCATGTGATATTCCAAAGAACACAGTATTTGTTTTTGCTAGCTCACATTTATTTATGGTGCAGGATGTGCCAGCTGCAGTAATGAAGTGTGATCGAAGAATGTTAAATCAAGTGTCAGATCACGCAACTGCTGACATCCAGAGCATTCACTCACCTGCTTGTTCCAAAGCAACCATTGTTGCCTGTTCGATTAAGTCACGTTCAATGAAGCTTCTGAAATCTTCACTGTACACGCTAAGATCTGGAAGCTGGAATGTGTATATAGGCATCTCCAAAGGAAACTGTTCATTGCTGCATTCATTTGCTACATGTGATCGAGCAAGGGAGACTATGGCTGAGCTGGCATGAGAAATACCTCTGGAGAGTCGTTTTTCTGTGAAGGAACCCAAGACAGATTGAGGAAAGTAAGAACATTACAACAAGAGTCATGATTTTATGACAATACTTTCTTCACCCTAACAATAGGCAAGTGGAAGGCGGTGGTACAACTGACATATGAGACCAGGAAGAATGCCTCCCCCCCGGTCTTTCCTATGATGGTATTTTATCAACAAATGAACTCATTCCAAATGCACCTCCATTTCCTTCATTTGAGGACTTACTATTTATTATTATTGTTATTTATTACCATTTTGAGGGGCACTGTCAAACATAAAAGAACACATGGTTCCTGCCCTGAAGTTGTGCACATCGCAGATGAATCTGGCTCTGACTGGACATATTAACTTTTAAAAGAATGACTGGTGAAAGAGAAGTGTTTCTGTAGAATTGGGTTTTGGAGAATTGTGTTCAAGGATTCATTTGAAGAAATATATACTAGTAGATTGTGAGAGACCATAACTATTATATATTTCAAACCCCTAAGTTTGGTTAACTTGTTATGGATCAAATGAAATTCAGCACACAACCATCATCTCACATCATTCCAAACATCAAACATACCACATTCTGCTTTAATCTCAAAAGTAATCTCAACATCATTATTCTGCTATAATGACAAGTTTGCTTTATATGCCCTGATCCTAGGAATAACAGGCAGTATACAAAGAATGAAGAATATTGCTAGCCTATATTAATTATATTATATTTTATTTGATAAAAAACCAAAACCACAAAACAAACAAAAAACTCCCGATGGGACCCTTTGTCCTATTTTGCTATGAATCCTTATTGAAATTCAATGTAGTCAAGTGGAAGCTAATGCACACTGAAAGGGATAATTGTAAGTACTCATACACATTGCTAGTGTTAGAAAAGGGCCATCTATTGATGTGACAGAGCAGTGAAAACATCTACTCAATGTACAGAGGAGAGGTCAGTAAGGCAAACAAAATGTAGGGATCTACAAAGAGTGGGCTAGAAAGCACTACTGACAATATTATAATGCCAGTATTATAGTTAGATGACACACCCTCACCAGGAACACTACGTTCAGGTCCAGTAACCTTATAGCCAAAAAGACAGAAATAGAACAAGTCCAAAAACAGGGTGGGAGGGAAAAAAGATTAGAGGCATGGAAAACCTTCTGTATGAAAAGACATTGAAAAGATGGAGACGATTTAGAGAGGAAATGAGCAAGAAGGGATCTGAGAGGGTTTTAGAAAATGATGAATGGATAAGAGAAGGTCAGTATCATGCACTAATTTACCTCTCCCAATACACGCACAAGGAATTATTCGATAAAACTGATATGACTATTTTTCAAAACAGAACAGAGGCCATCTGTGGAACTAATAGCCATAAAACATCATGGAGACTGTTTGGCTTTAGGAAGAAACTCCCTAAAGACAGGTCCATTGTTCGGCCATGGCAGAAGAAACACAGCGGGCAATGGATGTGGTTTATTTAGATGCAAGTTTATTCACTTAAAATATATGGGTGTACCCGGCAATAAATTGTACAGTGCAGGTCATCATTGTTTCCTTCATCCTTTCCACATAATCCTCAACCTGGTCCCAGCCATCTCATAAGAGAGTTAAGGGAGCTAGAAAAGGATGCATCCTGCTAAAACAGACGTAGGAGTCCCAACCCCGTTTCCTCAGCTCCCTTAAGGGATGCTTTATTTTACATCCTTTTCCAATATATTTTATCCAATAACCATATTCCTTCCATAATGAGTATCTGCTCTGAACATCTGCCACAAGGAGGTGCCAGCAATTCTATTTGGCCATGAACTCCCCCCACCCCTTATCCTGCAACCAGGCTCCACACTTTCACTGAGTCCTTCCTTAATATCAGACAAAAATATACCCATTCCCAGTCGGATAGGTGAACCCCATCCCCTGAATAACCTGCTTGCCAAGTAAGATATGTCTGGATGTGAAATTACCAACCCCCCTTGGGTATGTATGAATTTAGTCACCTCCTTATTTGTATACCTCTGAGTCTTAACACTACTGCTGGAGGCTTCACTGCTTCCCACCACACCCTGTGCTGTAACATGTCAGACCAAATAGTTGCCACACCCACCCCTGGAAAAATCTTGGATCTGCCCCAAATCCCTCTTATCAAGACAACCCCCTTACACCTTCCCAAATTATTTTCACCAATGTGAACAATAATCACATCCAGGGCCAGTTCTTGGCATGCCAAAGAGTGTACAAGGGGCATCAGCAGGTCCCAGAGCATGCCCCTCCTTGACTAATTCCCTTGCTCCTTGTAGAGTTCCCCTCCATCCATGCCAATTCAGAGATGCCTCACTAATGAAGCCCAGAAGTGAACCTATAGACCAAATGCACAATATTATGCCCACTCATCCAGACACCAACTCCTGGGCTTGTTCATGTGATCCTGAAGGAAGGAATAAACATGAAGAGTTTAGCACATAAGCTACTGAATTATCTTCAACAGGGGGCTTCAACCTTGTATACTTTGGGATGCTACCATCAATAGGCTTGATTTGCTAGGCTCCCATTCCAAGTTGTGATGGGGGTGTAGCAGTGCAACCCTGAACGAATTCGCCAGAGGAGCCTCAACATTATGCATTTTTTGACATTGCCATGAACTGAAATTTCATTCTGCAAGATAATTCCCCTGCCCAGGAAGAAAGAGCAGCACCTGTGCAAGTCTGACTGCTATATGATGGCAAATCCAAGCCTCTCCCATGATCTTGCAGTATTATAACTCTCCTTGACATCCCTTAATTTGTTTGTTGGCACTCAGAGTCAGGACGTTAGCTCCCTCCCACAGATCCCCAAATGCCAAAGCCCTATCTAAATCCTTCCTTGCTGAACCATGTATTATCCCTGATAGTGTCGTAGCTCTTCCCCAACAACCCCCAGGGTCACTCCCACACTCCCAGTACAACCCTGGGTGTTCTAGGTGCTAGCTGTGTTGCATTAAACAAAAGCGGTCAATACAGATTCAAGCTTCTTAGAGGTCTCACTGCGCTCGAATGGGTTCCTCACTGGTTCCCTGTATCAAGTCTCAAGTTCTGCCCACTTTATACTCTGACTGACTGAAGAACTGCCCATTACCAATCCCTGCCTGAATTGCCTCCTTCACCTCGGACTTCGTTCTTGTAGGTAATCACCCCCATGAGGTATGGAAAAAGCTCCCGCAGGGCTGTGCTCCACTCAGCTTTCAGGTCTGACTCTGGTACCCTATCTTCTCTTCAAGGAAACCCTATTGTACTGTCTCAGGGATTGTCCAACACTCAGTAAAACATCCATCTTTTAATTTCTCCTCAGTTAATTGGCTATAAGGAGTCTGACAACAGCCAAGTATAAAACATCCAACCCCAGGGCACCACCTGGCGTGTGAAATTGCGGATGATATAACTTTTCATTCGTGCAATGTAATTGTGGATGCCTCAGAAAAGATTGCAAGCTTGTTAGCTGGGGATAGGTTACATACACACTCAGTGCAATGAAACCCCATTCCCCATTAAGTTCCACTGGAGTGAATGTTTGCCTGTGAATTGCAGCCCAGAGTAAGTGGTGAGAGTGTCTAGCTGGGGACATGCTGCTACTTTACATCTATCAGATTCTATGATCACAGAGGGCACATTTAAAGTCAGCTGATTGTAGTGTCCTGCATTTCCTATGGCATTCCTGCTGGAATGCAGCAGGGATAGTAAACTGCCTTGAGGCCACAGCCCTGTGATCCTGCCAGTGCATTAACAAAACAGAGATACCTGCTGTGACATACCAGGCTATAATCCAGACTAATGAGCAGCTGTGTCATCCCTGCCCTGCAACCTTGGGTGCCTTACAATGCCTTGTTGAAGTAGCTCCCACCCAGGTTGCTCAACAGCCTGCTAGCCACACCCTGAGTGTTTGTGTATAACTGCAGCCTGCCAGCCACACTTGGGTTACACTCTGGCTCTCACCACACCTGGTTGTATTGCAGGGTGACCCCAACACTTGCCCAGTCTCAGATTCCCCTCCCAGAAATGTATGTCCTGTACTGTCCAGCTCTCTTCTGGACAGTACAAGATATATTAGGTCTTTTATTTCTTTAAAAGGAGTAATATGAACACAACTTGCCACCCCAGAATGGAGTTTCCCAGACACCTCAATTTAAACACACTGGATTAGCTAAAACAACAAAACAAAGAGATAGATTTTAAGTGAGTACAAGTAACGAGGCATAAAAGTCAGAAATGGTTACAAAAATAAAGATAAAATGCTACTGATGCCTAACTTAAAGCCATGTTAAATTCAAAGCAAAGTTTTCTCATCACATACTTTCAGCAGTCTTACTGACCAAACTTCTTAGGTCAGGATCCCTCCCCCAATCCAATGGCTGCTTCGTCCCTTCTGGTGCAGTGAATCAATGGGCAGAGGGGGTGGGGGCTCTCTTGGGGTGTCTGACCATTTTTAATAGTCCTCTCCCCGCTTTGAGAAGCATTTCCAGCTGGGAGCAAGGTGGGCAGTCTGCATGGAAGGGAACTCCATGCTTTTTCTTTGCTAAAATGTAGATTTTTTGCCCTTGCCCCTGTGTCAGAATGGTTTGCAGAATTATGCTAGAGCATACATAGATGACATTGCTGTATTCAGCAACACCTGGGGTGACCACAAAGAGCACCTGCAAGTTGTGCTACCTAAGCTCAAAGAGGCTGGGCTAACTCTAAAGCCCTCTAAGTGCAAGGCAGGGGCAGCCAGAGTCCCTTATCTGGGACACTGGGTTGGGGGGGGGGAAATATCCCCCGACCCTCTTAAGGTGGAGGCCATCGTGAAATGGCCTGTACCCCAGACTAAAAGGCAAGTTCAATCCTTCATAGGCTTGGCAAACTATTACAGGAGATTTGTGGAGGGGTTCAGTGACATCGTATCCCAATCACGGACTTATCTAAAAAGCATCAGCCTAATAAGGTAATTTGGTCAAAGGCGTGCCAGGAAGGCTTCGACAAAATAAACGCACTCCTGTCTGTGGAGCCTGTGCTGGCCAGCCCGGACTTCGATAAGCCTTTTGATTTGTGCACCGATGTGTCAGACACAGGGTTGGGTGCTATACTCATGCAAACAGGGGAAGACAGCAAGAAGCATCCCATTGCTTTCCTGAGCAAAAAGCTGTCCCCTGCTGAACAGAATTACTCCGTCGTAGAGAAGGAGTGCTATGCCATTGTGTGGGCCGTCAAACAATTATGGCCATACCTCTTTAATAAGAGGTTCAGAATTCTAACTGACCATTCACCGCTGGTGTGGCTTCACCGTACTAAGGGCACAAACTCCAAGCTGCTACGCTGGAGCCTGGTCCTACAGGAGTTTGACATGCAGATTATGCATATTAAAGAAAAGGAGAACTGGGTAGCCGATGCCCTGTCCAGAAAAGAGGAATTTTAGGTGTACTGCCTCCGCCATGGACAGTGTCCAAGTCTCTGGCAGTAAGTTCAGGAGGAGGGTGTGACGGTGTCCTCATAAAACTTTATGGGGAGATGCTTATAAATGTATATATGTAACTGGAATATGGTTTATGCTACATGTGCCATGTAACATATCTCTGTAAAAGTTATACTCTACTGAATCTATTCCTCCTGTTTGTATGCATGTATCATTGTTGTAGTTGAAGTTATGAATACTGGTTTTATATTTGCTGGTTTTATACACAGCCTTGGTAAGAGCATGGGATCATGTCTGGAGAAAGGAATGTGCCCAAGCCACATCTGAGCTGGGCTAGTTTCTGAAATGTGCATGGACATGTGACTTGCCCATGTGATCCCAAAACTCCAGGGCAACATGATGCTATGGAGGGAGGGGGGTGAGAGTTTATAAAAAGCCCTGGGAGATCCCTCCAGGTTGTCTTCAGCTGGCTAAAGAGAGAGAGGATCTCCACCCCCCAAAGACATACCTGAAAAAGACTGAACAAAGGACAAAGACAATAGGGGGTGTGAGCGATTGCTGGACCCAGGCTATGAGTTCTACAGCCTGTAAAAGGAAGAATCTGGAGCTGGTGAGGGTTTTATATCTGTGTTAAGTTTGATTAGACATTGACGTGCATGTTTTATTTTATTTTACTTAGTAATTCACTTTGTTCTGTCTGTAACTACTTGGAATCACTTAAATCCTACTTTCTGTACTTATTAAAATCACTTTTTACTTATTAAGTTACCTGGAGTACGAGTTGGTACCTGGGGAGGGCAAACAGCTGTGCATATCTTTCTATCTTTGAAATAGAAGGCGAACTATTTATGAGTTTACCTTGTATAAGCTTTGTACAGGGTAAAACGGATTTATTAAGGGTTTGAACCTCATTGGGAGTTGGGCACCTGGGTGTCAAAGGCAAGCGCACTTCCTGAGCTGCTTCCAGGAGCCTTACAGTTGTTAGGGGACGTGGTTCGGACCTGGGTCTGTGTTTGCAGCAGATCAGTGGATCTGGCTCAAAACAGACAGGATTCTGGAGTCCCAAGCTGGAAAAGGCAGGAAAGCAGGGGCAGAAGTAGCCTTGGCACACCAGGTGGCAGCACCAAGGTGGTTTCTGTGATCCCAACCCGTCACAGCCCCCTTTCCCATCAAAGAATGGCCACTAAGCAGGCAATAGTCCAACAGCTTTGTTTACATCTGGCTGTTTAGTGGCTTCCCAGACTTCTCTGGAAAACATACTTCTAGTCATGATCTCATCTTTATAACTTCACATATAATGCTGCTACGTGCATTTTGCCATGATATATTTGAACAACAAATTTTGAGTTTTTAAATGATAACTCACAAGACATGTCTGGTACAAAAATTATTACAATAGTGTGTAGGTATGAACCCAGGGGTACACTCGGTCACATCTGTCTGTCTCTAATTTGTCTCCAGACAAGCAAATCTAACAAAAGACCTAGCAGCAAGTGTGGAACAAAGTCAACAAGCTTGTATCTTCTTTAGAATCCACACTTGCTGCAAAAAAAAAAAAAAAGTGTGTTCAGTAGGCCCTCCACATGCAAAGCTGGTTTTAAGTAAGCTTTTACACCTGGGCTTTAATTACCCAGAGTCAACTGAGGAAAGGATTCATGCCCCCCCGCTCCATCCCTTGCTATGGCATGCCTTGCTGGGGGTTTGTCTTTACCCCAGGGCTGTGTGCCTATGAGGAAACCATCTTCCCTCTTTTGGGTCAACACTATGTTTCTTCTTCAGGGACAGCTTCCTCTCTCTGCCCTGCCTCAAAGTGTGCTAAAAGTCAGGATCCCTTGACTGAGGTGTCACCTGTGTAAAGAGTCCTCTGTTATAGGCCACAGTCTCCCAGTTTTTGCACATGTATCTTGGATGCTATGCCTCGGTTTCCCCAATTTTGTCTGGTGTTTTAGCTGCAGCAATACTGGCCTGTGCTCCAGTTTCAGCTAGGATCTTGGCTACAGCCACTCTGGGTCATACCTCAGTTTCCCTGACTTTGATTCTCAATATCTGCTGAGAATTTGGCTGTAGCAACCCTGAGCTGTGCCTGTTTCCCTAATTTTGATTCCCCATCTCAACTGGTGCCTGTGACTCAGCCAACTTTGAGCTGTACTCCAGTTTCACAAAATTTGGTTCTCAACTTTGGTGGAAGTCTTACCTGCAGCCATCCTGCATTTCTGTTACCATATGCCCCCTCCTCACAGTGGAGCTCTCTTAATGACTTTGGCCCATGTCCCTACGTTCCTTCCCTGAGTTGGCTCCAAGATTTGATGTGTAATGTTCTGCCAACTGGGGAGAGTCACGTTCTGCTGGCTGCTGCCTGCACCCGAGTTCTGCACTCTGTGTAGCCTGCAGAGTGCCCCCAGGGCTGCTTGCCTACCCCTTAATGCCTGGACTCTAGGACCTTGGGAATCCCAGGTAAGAAATTCCAAACTCTGGGAATGTCCCTCTACTCCCCCTAGTCTTGTTCCTGCCCCTCACAGCTCTATTGTGGTGGGGCGAGCCTAGCCAGCCACCTTGTCTCCACCCTTCTGCCACCCCCAAGAGGGGCCACACACCTGTGGGGGGATGAGCACAGCCAGAAATCCTGCCCCACTCACCCAGGTGCTTTCATTTAGTTGCCACACTGGACTGACCGCCCCCCCCCCCCAAATATGTGCCCCTGCTCGGTGGTGGTGGTGGGGGGAGCCCAGCCAGGCCCCGCAAGGGGACACACACTCAATAACTTGTGATATGGGGGGCACAGCCAGCCCTGCTCCACCTGAAAGGAGCCACTAGCCCTTCCTCTTCTGGCTCAGGCTGTTGCTGCTCTGTGCTTGCTCCATTCCCCCAGTGCTTCCCAGGCTGCCCACCATACATGCTCCTGCATATGGAATTGGGGTGTGTGGAGGGGGAAGAGAGTTTAGAGCTCAGCTAGGCCCTCAGCCCCCAGAGCCTTAAGGGGTCCACTCACCCAAGGAAAAGCTTCTATGGGTGTGGTGGTGGAGGGAGGGAAGTAGTCACACTTATCTGAGTCCTGCCTCTGCTGCTGCTGCCCTTTCTGCCTCTGTTGTAATCCTGGTAAAAAACTTACTAGAGCCCTGCCACCCAATGGTTTGAGCTCTGGCACCTCTTTCATTACAAATTAAGCACTGGAGAGGGGCATTGGATGGTGGCCTCTGTGGTTGATTGGTTGGACAGAAGGTACAGTATCAGCCTATTGACTCCCAGGTACCCAAGGGAGGGCTTGTAAGTACTTTGCCCTGCTGAAAGGCTTATTCTGCACTAAGAAGAAAAGCTCCCCCTCCTTGGGATTAGAAAAGGACTGGGGTTTTTGGTCCTTGCTGTGGGCTCATGCTAGTTATCTTGTTGGGGCTGAGAAGGAATTTTTCCCTCACTGCCAGAATGGACTGGGCAAGATGGGATTTTTCAGTGTTCTGTAGGTAGCCCAAGGACCCAGTGGGTAGGTTAGCTTGCAAAATTTAGTTTGTTGCAACTTGGCAGGCACCCAGTGCAGGTATTTGTTCAATAAAGGTTCTAGTTCACTGATAAACCAGAATTGGAAGCAGATTAGGAGAAGGTATTTCCTAGAGAAGGTGGTGTGACAGGGCAAGGCCAGATGGCTATAGGAAAGTAGTGGGAGACAGATATATTAGCCCCAGGCTAAACAAATCCCTGTTACCATGGTAAGCAAATGGCAGTTGCTCCAGGTCAATTAAGACACCTGGGACCAATTAAGATCCTTCCAGAAAGCAGGGAAGACAGCTAGGTTGATTGGGATATGTGAAGCCAATCAGGGGCTGGCTGAAACTAGTTAAAAGCCTCCAAGTTAGTCAGGTGGGCATGTGTGAGTCAGGAGCTGTAGGAGGAAGCCACGTTGCTGGAGAAATGGAGCAGTACAAACCCTGTCAGGCACAAGGAAGGAGGCCCTGAGGTAAGCGTGATGTAGATATTGAGGAAGTGGGGGGCTGCTGTGGGGAAGTGGCCCAGGGAATCGTACTCATCCTGTTTCCAAAAAGTCAGCTACCAAAAGCTGCTACTATCAGGGTCCTTGGGCTGGAGCCTGGAGTAGAGGGTGGTCCCAGGCTCTCCCTTCCCTGACTAATCACTGAGACTGGGAGACAACAGAGACTGTGTGAGGGAGGATAGCTTCTTCTCACCTCCCTTGCTGGCTTATGATGAAAATGGCTCAGTAGGCTGTGACCCTTGCCTCTAGAGAGAGAAGGGCTACGTGGAGGGTCACAGTGAGCCTCTGAGGCTAGCGTAATCTGCCAGGACTCACTGAGACAAGGTTGGAGCTTTGTCACAGTGGGTAATGGGGTTGGGGCTTCTAACACCTGGTACAGTGAAGAGACAATCATGTCTTCCCTTCCCTCTTAACCCTCATACGAATGGAGGGCAATAGGGTCACAGCAACAGTGCTGCAACCAACACCCCAAAAGAAGGGTAGGGGCTGACAGCAGCCCTCAACCAGGTGGAATGCATTACAAAAGAAGGATAGTCTGTGCTGGACAGCTCGCCGTTACTTAATAAAGCCATGGTTTTTTTTAAACCACATTCTTGTTGTCTTGTCTTTTTTGCTGTGGGGTCAGGGACAAATTGTTGAGAAACAAAAAATAATTATTTTCCCTTCCAACACTCCTCACATACATGAATGCATCGCCACCGTAGCACTCCGAGGGGCAGATCCTCAGCTAACAGGACTCAGGTCTAGATGGGTTTCATGACACAAATTCCTGCTGGGTCACTAGTTACTTTTATTTTAATGTGAGAAGCTGGCATACCACAGATTAACCTTTAATGTTAATTAAAGGCCTCAATTCTTTGCTGAATTAAATTAGAAGAAACTGGTTACAAGAGTCAGAGAGAGCAACTATATAAATATTTTATATAAATAAAATATATTTATTTATATAAAATAAATCCTAATGCTTATAATAATGTAATGGAAACCAACTGCTATAACTAAAAATTGTTCCTTGTCTTTCTTTTTTTCTTTCTTTTGTTTGAAATACTAATTCAATATCACCTTTTTATGGGGGTGGAATCAAGAGAATAAGACATTTCGTGACAAAAGTTACTTCAACAGATGTCGTCTCCAGGGCCACCTTTATCATTTAATAATGATCAAGAAGTCAATGACTGAAACGATGGAACTTTCTCTGGACTCACACATAATGGGAAATTAGAAATGGGAACAGTCTACAACTTCATCTAGCCCACACCTCTTGAAGTTAATGTAGCACTGTCTCTAAAAAAAACTAAATTTGAATACTTCAATTATACCTTAAAATCTACCAAACATAGGCAAGGAAACTGGACTGAAAAACGTGGAATACAGGGCCCAACCCATCAGCATCTCCATAAAGTTAATAACAATGACATTATTTATCGGGTGGCAGATAATTTAGTTCCTACTGCCTGCATAATATACTCTGATTATCCAAAAAGGTATTTGTCCACAAAGGTGGTCAAGTAGCTGCATTTACCTTGAGCAATGTCGTCCTGTCTCTGCAGACTTGGTCGTTCAGTCTTGTTCACCTGTTGTGGTGAGTCTCTTTCCTGCTGCTTGTAGTACTTCCCTTCATTAAACACCTGTGGCAGGTTGGCTGTGTGTACTTGTCGGAGCTGCTCATAGTCACTCAGAGCAGCAGTCAAATCCCAGTTTTTGCCTGCCAAAAGGTGGACGGTAATATTCTGTTAACAGTGTATAGCTATGTCTGATATGACTAGCAAAACTGTCATTCATTTTAGGACATGACTCATACAGTTGAAAATGAATATAACTCCGAATAAAACATTAGAGAACTAATAGATATTTTTCGTTTAAAATCAACAATAATTGAGGAACCAACAAACCATGTGCACTTCAAAAGATACACAGATAGATATGGTCACTTCACCAGCTGCTGAATATTGCACTCCTTTTGTTTATGTTGTCTATCTAGTTAAGGCCTGATCCTACAAATAACACTCAGCCTTCTTACTGCAATTATTTTGTTTCCAGGATAAGGCTTTTAGACCATAGTCCTTAGGGAGCAACTTGTCCACAAAGTGCCTACCATCATTTAGGGTTACTCAACCCCTCCCTCTCCCTCTCTCTCATTTGGTATATAAACCCATCCATTGTGTCACATATGGCACATTGTCCATTTATTCAATATACTTTACGGTCATTAAGAAACTCCCCACATTTAAAGGAGGTTTTTGTATATATTTTGCTGTGTAAACTAGTACAATTTCTGCTGACGGGAGTGAAAGATCTCACACCGAGTGTGATTTAATTAAGAGCTAACAGTATTTATTTAAAACATCTGTTAAATTTTTGTTAACTTTAATTTCATGGATCAACTCCAAGAAAAGCCTCTTACCCATCCCCGACTGAGTTATCATTATGAACTTTAAACTGTTTTGTCTTAATTTGATATTGTTAACTGGAACTGCTCGTACATTCAAATGAGTCCTTAACCGTAGAAAAGAACACATCTGCCTTTTATCATTCTATTCTTTGATGTACGACTAATAAAACAATTGCAACAATAAAATGTTAATTATAACATCACTCAGTCTTAATTCTTCAGATCTACATCAGACTTTTGTTCTCTATATTACTTTGAGGAAAGCCATTTTAAAACACTCCCTGCCCATACTATCACAAATATAATTTTTTTTAAAAAAAAGATCAGCTAGCATTTTAATTATCAAACATTCAACAAAAGCTACTTGAGCAAAACTAGATGCTTAAACAGAAATTCTGTTTCTTCCTTTTTAAGCAACAGAGCAGAGCATACAATAAACAAACTTGATCAATCCAGAGCATAGGGTTTTGTTAATTCAAATAAGAACTAGCATGCAAAATCAGCAGCATACATTACGTGCCTTAAGATTGACTAGTTATGCAATGTGTCTTTCACATGCCATAAGCAAAGCAAACATGCTTATATTAAGCCCTAACAATCGGGAAGTATTTTTTTCTAAGACTGTCCCAATGGGACCAAAGTGGTGTTTTTGCCACACACATAAAAGTTTACTGCTCAATTGTATTTCTTGAAATTTAAAGCACACTCAGCGTTGCTAACCCTCGCCATTGGGAAATAATGAGTCAGACCCCCAAAAATCATGAGGGTTCTTTTTAAAATAAATGTGGGTTCTCTTTATTTCCCTTCCAGTTTCTGAGCTAGGGTCCCCACTGTCAGCAAGATGTGTGAACTGAGAGCACCCCAAGTCACACATCTTGCTGACAGTGGGGACCCTAGCAGCCCAGCTGAAAAAAAAAAAATCCTGACATTTGAGAGTTCTCTTGCGAGATCATGAGTCAGGCTTACTTTTACTTAGAAATCATGTCTCTCCTGATTAACCTGAGAGACTTGGCACGGCTGCACATTACAAATAGCATTGTAGCCCTGCATTCCTAGCATATCCCAAACTCCTGATGAAGTTAGCAGGAGTTTGGAAGGAATGCAGGAGCCAGCCTATTTTCCTAATAATCTCTTCTCAAGGCCCCGGAGGTCTGCTTTTACACTACGACAAAATCCAATTCTTCTTTGGGAGTCTTGCCACAGTAAAAGCGGAGTGTGGTCTCTGGGACTTGCTCAAAGTGCACTGCATTGTAATTCTGAATTGTGTAGAGTTATGCTCCAAATGATATGACAGATGAACTTACTACTGCAGACTTGGAATTAAAAAAAGAAAATCACTTACAGAGAAGTAAGTGGTTTCCTTCTTTTCAGATCTCCTCAGTACACCTGGACATCTGTAGCTGCTTCCCATGTGAGACAGCCAGTCAGCAGCAAAACATGACATCTTAAAGCAGCACTGACACAGGCAAAGATCATTAGTTTAATTTTTTTCTACTTCCTGCAGACCTTAGGCATCTGAATGCAGGCAAATCCTCAATCAAGAGTGTATGCCAAGAGGCCCTCCAGATCAATGAAGTGGTGATTCAGGATATTAGCCAGCCTGAATGGCTGGCATAGGCTTTTTCAATCATTCCTTCACCATGTATATCCTTCCCACACATCCACCCCATGGCAGCTGTGTGACTGCACTCCCTCTGTGTGGGAACTGCAATAATGTTCCATAAACCACCCTGTAGCAGTGATTGAATCGAGAAAAAAGTACTGACCATAATCAACACAATAATCTCTCTCACCGCCTGGGCCTAAAAGAGACTTTCTTCTTTTCAATTGCCTTTTTCCTGCCAGGAAAATACAATAATAGATGTTCTACTTTCCCTGTTGCCCATGAACAAAAGCAGAAAGCCAGAAGTGAGAAAAAGGAAGTAGGAGGGCAGGAAGAGAAACCTGGGGGCAATATAAAGCATGAGAGAGGATGTGGGAGAAAATGAGTGAGATTATGTATAGTTTTGAAGATAGTAAGCGGGAATTTGAATTTAATGCAGTAAGGGGCGGGTAAATAGCAAAGAGATCCAGTGAGAAGGGTGATTTGACTGGAACTGCAGTAAAGGACTGTAGCAGTAGTGGACAGACAGGCCAGAGAAGTTACAATATCAAGACAAGAGACAAAAGAATTTTGCAGTGGGGATAATAAGGAAAGATTATCAATTTTGATGATGTTAAAGAGGAACATGCTATAGGAGTAATCAAGAAACCAAGCAGGGCTGATGGAGAGAGAACAGTCAGAGGATTTGTCTGTAATGCAAAGTTTTATCCTCATCATTCTCTTTGAGATTTAGCTCCCAAATTATAAGGGTTAATAGCTTTTTTCCTTCTCACTTCAGCAAAGTTTAATTGCCATTAGCTAACATGATGCCAATCTTAATATCTGGTCTACACTGACTGCTAAGACATGACAAAATGTTATTTTTGAAAAAGATGGTAGTCAAACTTGCATGTGTTAGGCAGAAGTCCCCCCCCCCCCGCATTAGCACCGCCATATCATCAGCCCCCACCCCCCCCACCTATCTCTGGCCCCAGGCTAAGGAGACGTGTACACAAGTATTTCCTCACATTAGAGAGAAGACGTGTCCAAAGATATTTCCTCACTTTAGAGCCTAGGCAGCGACCACAGAACCGGTTTGAGTTGGCTTTCAAATATTAGGCAAATCTGGTCACTTACGCATAACCCCTGGAAAATTTCATTGCCTGCTTAAAGAGATAAATATTGCTGTGTGAAATCAATAAAGTTGCTGTACGCCCCCAAAGCTATGAGCCTGAGGGGGGTGCGTGCCCTTTGATCAAAGTTACAGGTGTGCTGTTTTACTTGGCCTCTGACAGCTTGGAGTTCAAACCCAACTCTGCCCTACCTCGGGTGTAAGGAGAGTAGGACAAGCTGATTTTTTACCTAACACATGCAATTGTGATCTTGGGAGATGTACAAGGCTGTTAGCTGTTAATGGATGTAGACAAGGAAGATGGTGAAGAGGGAAGAATTCCATTTTGTGGAGAAACAGGGTGTAATGGTGGTGGAACACCCACGAGATCCCTGAAATAGAAGTGGAGATGTGAGAGTGAAGAGAGGAATGGAGCTTGAGGGTCAGGCATTAGATTTGGAAATCATCAATATGCAGATGGTAACAGAAACCAGAGGAGCAGATGAGGCCAGGAGACTAAGGACAAAACACTGAGGGATACTAATGGAGATGGGAGAATGAGATGCGATTTAAGGTGGTGCTGAAGGAGAAGCAAAGAGAGGAGAAACGAGAGTGATCAGTAGTGTCAAAGGCAGTAGATATTCTTGAAATCTAAGTTCCCTTTTGACTTAGCTATGAGAGAGATCATTAGTTACCTTGGTGAGGGAGAAAGATTAGAGGGGATCAAAGAGCATGTTTAGTGATTTTCCACACAAAATTAAAGGAAGAGTTGTTGGAGAGGTAAGAGTGTTAACAGTATTTTCTCCATTAGAAACAATACACTTTAGGGTATACAGTGTACTACTGTAGTTCAGATTTTGATGAATAACTGCATACCGACTGGTGTGGACTTCCAAGCATTTGATAAAACTTGAAAGACTGCTTTGTCATCTCAGATAAAAGAATTGCTGTTATAATTGAGAATATAAAACAAACTATTTCAAATCAGTCTTTTTGGATAGTTTCCAGATGCTCATGTTACTTGTTTACACCACCTATTAGTCTGTTTTTTTAAATGGACTGACATCATGGAAGTCCTTTATTTAGGCTACTCTTACGAAAAGTGTTCTGACACTGAATGATGCATAGTCTTGAATAGCTGGCTTTTATGGAAGCAGTGGAGGACATTGTGCAAAGAATACAATTGTGTGGGAGAAAACACTGGCACTTCAGGGTGAAAGCTGTGGTGTTATTTAACAGTAACTCTGCAAAGTCCTATCACAGTTCTATTAATAGCAGTTCATCAGATACAGCAGCACGCACGTAAGTGTATCTTGAACATGAAGGATGTAGGGTTGTCAGCTTAAGCAACACTCCATGAAAAAATATGCACTGAGCTTGTGACAGTTGCAGATGAGCTGTAATCATTAACACCAAGCTGCAAATAATCTAATTTTGGATTTCTGTGACACAGCTGAAAATGAATGTCAGAATGTGCCTCAAATGGCCAAAAAGTTTTTTTTAAAGCCTATAGGGGAGGAAAACCCCTCCTGTGTATCCTTGTTTCAGCAAATGAAACATAGAATTTGTAAGATCAGTGATGTGTTCCCACAATGTTAACAGAGGGCTCCCTCGAAATATGTTCTGTGCCAGTCAGCAACACATAGGACATTCCCTGAATAGAATACTCTTCCCCATCAAAAATTTCAATCAGTTCCATGCTGCACCTCACCCCTGCTTCACAATCCTATTAACACTTCTGCTATAACTCCCCTCGATGAGGAAACTGAGGCACAGACATGCATTTACTGTTTTATTGTTTTGTATAATTGGTACTCTCCTGATTCAGCACAAAAGAGTACATGTGGGTTGACAGCTGCAGAACTGCTTTGTGCCCCTGAGAGAGGTAAACATTAACCAGAAGCTTCACACCATTAGGGGTGGAGTTCTGGAAGAGGCGGATGTTGAAGTACCAGGGCATCTGAAGGGTCAGTGCTGCACCGAGGGGGGCTAAGTAGCAGGACAGCGGGTTCCAATACTCATAGGGGTTGCCAGATAGAAGATCTGTGCCTGAGCGTGTGCTTACTGCCCCTGAGATTGGGGCAAGGTCTGGACTCTTTCAGGCTCCAGAAGCTTGAAACACCCAGAAACACCCAGGGACCCAGAACACAGAGGCTTGGATTTCCCTCATATTAGTCCTAATGGGTGGCTAGGAACGGGTGCTCGCTAGGATCTGTGATAGAGCTCACATTAAAAATCGTAGGATTGTTTCAGCAAGGTCATCTGTCCCTCCTATTGTCTCTACAGTTCTCTGAATCACAGCTTTTCTCTAAACAAATGCCAAGCAGACATGTTGCCCAAATGGTAACAAATCTTATCCTACTTTACTGAACTCAGGCCTATTACTATTGTATGCTTTAGATTTGAAAGACAAACAGTTTAAATCTCCCTCTACAATCAAATTTAGTGAATCATTTTAGTATACTACATGGAATTAAGTTTACGACTTGCAAAACTGGGTGAGAAATGAATTATCTTGGTCAAGAGAAATAATGCTATTACTGAACAGTTATTGTGAAAACACCTGCATGTGCTACATGAGTCAGCAGGTGTAAAAGTTAACAGGACTGAAAGGTGTCTGTTATAAAACCATTGAAGAGATTACTGCAACTTTATTACCATTCCTAACGTTCATTTATTTCTGTGGCTTTGCTTACTTAACAGTTAGGGGTCTGAATTCCCAAACAGTTCAGTAAAGATTAGGCACCAACAGTCACTGGATTCACATACAAGCACCCATCGTTGCCAGGAGACAGAACTGGTGTTTGTTAGAGAAGAGTATATGGAAAAATGCAACAAATAAAGCAGAGTAAAGGATAAAAAATACACTCCCTGACAGAAATTTGGTTCTGAATTAATTAGTGTCAGAGATAGCAGGCACATAGATCAAAGGGAAAATTAAAAATAAAGCCAGGTAGAGGTGTAGGTGAGAATTTCTCTCCTAAATAACACTGTCTGAATAAAATAACAGGAAGCTCTGTCAATCAGAGTGAAAAAAGAAGGTAGAGATAAAGCAATATATAAGTACACAATAGAAAGGAAATCCCCTTAAAGTGGATTAGTAAAGCAAGGTAGTGTCTGAGTAGCTTACTTGTATTGTGTTAGGAAAGAGTCTGGTAATGTACAGTATTTTATCACAATATGTAGAGATGAATAAACTGGGCAAAATAAAATAAAATCCCAACTAATACCCAAGACTAGAACCAAGGCCAAACGGACTCTGAATCTTGAGGTTGGAAAAACTTTGGTTAGCTATTTTTCTAAATTCATTTAAAATTAAAAACTACATTGTGCGTGTTGTGTGTGCATGTGTTGTGTGTGAGATCCTCTAACCCTGTTTGGAACAACTGGTCCTCTTCCAATAAGAAGGAAAATTCCTTAAAAATCCCCAAACACTTTTCCTCTATTGGCATTTGTCCCCATGCTGATGTTTCCGAAGGAGGAACAAAGTTGGGCTCAAGATCTACCCCAGATGTATTTCAGGTAGGGCTGTTGATTAATCACAGTTTAGTCATGCGATTAACTAAAAAAAATTAATTGTGAATAAAAAACAATCACGGTTAATTAAAACTAAAAACAGTTTTAATACACTGTTAAACAATAGAATATCGATTGAAATATATTACATATTTTGGATGTGTTTCCACATTTTCATATATATTGTATACTGTGCTGTAACTGAAATCAAAGTGTATATTATTTTTTATTACAAATATTTGCACTATAAAAATGATAAACAAAAGAAATAGTATTTTTCAATTCACCTCATACAAATACTGTAGTGCAATCTCTTTGTCGTGAAAGTGCAACTTAGAAACGTAGAAATTTTTTGTTACATAACTGCATTCAAAAACAAAACAATGTAAAACTTTAAGGCTACAAATTCACTCAGTCCTATTTCCTGTTCAGCCAGTCGCTAAGACAAACAAGTTTGTTTACATTTGCAGGAGATAATGCTATTCTTGTTTACAATGTTACCTGAAAATGAGTACAGGCATTTGCATGGCTGGCACTGAAAGGTATTTACATGCCAGATATGCTAAACATTCGTATGCCCCTTCATGCTTCGGCAACCATGCCAGAGGACATGCTTCCATGCTGATGACGCTCGTTAAAAAAAGTGTTAATTAAATTTGTGACTGAACTCCTTAGGGGAGAATTGTATGTCCCCTGCTCTGTTTTATCCGCATTCTGCCATATATAGTTATAGCATAACCCACACACCTCCGGGGTGTGGTGTTCTGTCCCATCTAGTAGCACCGAGACCATTTAGAGAGAGTTAAATGAGTCTGGTCTACAGCCTTAGCTAAGAGCGCACGCCGTACAGGCTTATGCAGTAAGCTCCAGAGGTCCCCAGTTCAATCCTGCTGGCCGACGACCAGGGTCTTGTCGGCGTTACAATAGCACTCTCGGATGATGACCAAGTACATGTTGTTAGTTTTAAGAACACTTTCACTGCAGATTTCACAAAACGCAAGGTCTAAGAATCTGAAGTGCCTTCCTAAATCTGAGAGGGATGAGGTGTGGAGCATGCTATCAGAAGACTTAAAAGAGCAACTACAGAACCCGAACCACCAAAAAAGAAAATCAACCTTCTGGTGGTGGCATCTGACTCAGATAATGAAAATGAACTTGCGTCAGTCTGCACTGCTTTGGAATGTTATGGAGCAGAACGCATCATCAACATGGATGCATGTCCCCTGCAATGGTGGTTGAAGCATGAAGGGACATATCAATTTTTAGCGCATCTGACACATAAATTTTTTGTAATGCCGGCTACAACAGTGCCATGAGAACACCTGTTATCACTTTCAGGTGACATTGTAAACAAGAAGCGGGCAGCATTATCTCCTGCAAATGTAAAAAAACCTTGTCTATCTGAGCAATTGGCTGAACAAAAAGTAGGACTCAGTGGACTTGCAGGTTCTAAACTTTTACAGTTTTATTTCTGAATGTAGTTTTTTTTACATAATTCTATATTTGTAAGTTAAATTTTCATAATAAAGAGATTGCACTACAGTACTTGTATTAGGTGAATTGAAAAATACTATTTCTTTTTTTTTTACAGTGCAAATATTTGTAATAAAAAATATAAAGTGAGCACTGAACACTTTGTATTCTGTGTTGTGATTGAAATCAATCTATTTGAAAATGTAGAAAACATCCAAAAATATTTAAATAAATGGTATTCTATTAACAGCATGATTAATCACAATTAATTTTTTTAATCACTTGACAGCCCTAATTTCAGGTGATTAAAGCTCTCTGCCCTCAGAGGCTGGACTTATTGTTTCTTCTCCTAGGCCCCTTCCGGATCTCTCAGGGAGTGGGCTGGTGTTCAAGAATGAACTTCCCAGAAACCTGATCCCTTGGGACCAACTCAACCTGGATGGAAGGTTCCACTAGAGCAGGGGTCGGAAACCTTTAAGAAGTGGTGTGCCAAGTCTTCACTAATTTAAGGTTTCGCGTGCCAATAATATATTTTACATTTACAGGGGCCTGCGGATAGAACCCCAGAGTGGCAGCGGGCTGAGCGGGGCCAGTGGCCGGGACCCCAGACTGGCAGCGTGGGCGGCAGACGGAACCCCAGACCAGCAGCGGGTCCCTGCTAGCCTGGGTCCCGGCTGTGGCCCTGCTCAGTCTGCTGCCGGTCTGGGGTTCCGTCCGCCGGCTCCTGCCAGCTGGGGTCCCGGCCACCAGCCCTGCTCAGTCCGCTGCAGGCCTGGGATTCTGTTCACCTAGGCCAGCAGTGGGCTGAGTGGGGCCAGCGGCTGGGACCCTGGCTGGCAGCAGAGTGTCACTAAAAATCGACTTGCATGCCTCCTTTGGCACGCGTGCCGCAGGTTGCCAACCCCTGCACTAGAGCAACCCCTTCCTACTGCATGGGATCCATGTGGGCAATAGGTCTATATTTCCACTGGAGGACACAGCCGGGAATATCAGAAGAGAACCTAAGGCAGGTCTGCTTCAGAAGTGTTAACAATGAGGAGGGGACTGGCTCTGAAGGCCCCTTATCGTACTCACCAGACTCAGTGGTGTCTATGCTGGGTCCAGGTCACTCTTCTCTCAGCCAGAAAGGAAGGAGAGGGGGAGGAGCTTCTTAGGCTTTGCACTCAGGAACGGTTGCTGCTGCTGCAGGCTCCAAGCACATAGGTATGATCTTCCACCTAGTTTGCTGCCTTTCCAGTATCACTCCCCTCAGAGATGGGGGAAGACACTTGCCACCAAAGATGGCTTCTTTGGTGGAATGGGGTTAAGGTGACCTCAGTGGGAATGGGGTTGAAGTGACCTCAGCTGGACCTCAGTGAAGGACCGTCACCACTCCCCCGCCCCTCCAGTGAGACACTAGATAAGAGGAGTGGAGCAGGAGAAAAATATCTTGATGTTTATCCTTGGCATTTTCTGACTTTCTGAGCAGCACTCGCCCTGGCAGGATCTCAAAGGGAATGTGTAGCTTGGGGAAAGCACCCCAAAAGACAAATGCAACCTTGGGACACGACTAGGAATTAGATGGTAAATAACGAAGCCAAACTGCTAGTCGAAAATGTGAAATAAAATGTTGGAATTTTCCTCAGAAAAGCTCTGCAGGAGGGAGTTTTGGGATAAGCTGTCCACCTGCCACTGCGGAAGTAGAAACAAACTGGAGGGCACTCCATTGGGTGGGACATTCTCCTGTTACCTGTGACTGACAGGGTTCGGTTCAGCTCCCACCTACAAACTGTCTGAAGTATCCATTATAACAGGTCTGTGCACTTCAGCGTGATGAAAAACATACAGTACTTACATAATGATTTTCCCCTAGTCTGAACTAGAATAAATTGTGCTAATACAAAAGTCAGAGGTTTGCCCATTTTCTATTTTAAAATACCACCACCACTACCTTGGATTTTACATTAAATATTCCCTAATGCAGATTATTTAAAATCCAATCAAACTAAATACTGCAGATTTTTAAAAAAAATATAAACTGTGGCAGCACTCTTGGAAGAGTTCCAGTGTGACCTTCTGACACAGCCTTGATTTGCTTCTTCTAATAAAAATATTTCTAGCTCACTCTGCATTTTAATGAGCTTATCAGCTTGCAGAGGTGAAATGGAAAAGCAGTAAAGCTTTGCACTTTGGCATTTAAAGCTTTGCTTTAGGGACCCTACATATCACAACCTTTGGGGGAAAAGCACACTCATTCTTCAGAAATGCAATAGGTAATCATACCTAAGCTTTTCAATGGCTACCACTGTACTTAGGTATGTTTTCCCTTATTATTCTGAAATGTAAAAATAGCCCACATATAAGGAATGTACAATATTTATCGACTTCATTTGTCATGTATTCTTCCCACTGGAGAAATTTTAGAATTGATTGTGTTGTAAGGAGAGGGGGAGAGAGACAAACACCTAAAGACTTCCTAACAGTATAGCATGTGAGTAGCCCCATTCAAGTCAATAAAACTTTTCACATGCTTAAAAGTTAGGCACAGGCTTTGCTGGATCAGAGCCAGTGTTCTAGCTCTGGAGATGTTGCATGAAAGGCTGTACATATTATAATTATTAACGTATTTATTACATATATCTAGCTCTTATATAGCACTTTTCATCCAGCAAGCAGTGTATGTTGGGCGGGACGGACGCGAAGAATGGAGGGGAACAGGAATGACAGGGGATCAGCTGCAGCAATATTTTTAGTTAGGTGTTCCTCCACCACTAAAGTAGCTCACTATCGTTATTATGGGTAATGAATTCATTGTATTTTCACTTCTTAAAAGAGCTAGTATATTATAATTACCCAGACAAGATTGGGGACCCTTATTTTTAATTAGCAACAATAGGAACTATAAAATCCCACACACAGCTTTCAAAATTCAGCCTACTCCAAAATGTTAAAGAGGGCACTCAAAAGGTCACTAGCAATACTTGATTTAGTTGTAAACACCATGCTGTAGAGTATGTAATTTGAAATGCAGAATTGGGGAAGATCTAAGTAACACTGATTATAGTGGAGGTAACAACATGCATGCAGAATTTCAACAAAGGAACTTAAAAAGAAGAGCAGGAAATTTTGGCTAAAACTATGTAGGATGAAAGTATATAAGAAAAGGTCACAGGGGGTGAGAAGAAATTATTTAACAACAAATTACAGTATTATACTGTCTGCACTAGTTGAGTAGTACCACAGGTGGTAATAAAGAGACCCAGTATGAATGAACTTGAAGTTTCAAAAAAGCAATAAAGAAGTATATGCAAAGTGCTACACATCACATAGAGAAGACAGCTAGGAACTGATTATAGAATGAAGTGCGTAAGAGTATAAAAATAATACACATAGAAGCATAAAGAGAAAAGGATATCAAACAAGAGGCTAAGTCAAAAGGTTTTTCAGGCCTACAAGGAACAAAAAGGTCCGAGGAAGAGATTGTCATGTCGAAAAACAATGCTTATACAAAGAGAAAAAAAAATTGGGGGGGCAATATAGCAATACAATTAAAACTGGCACAGAATGTGCTTTTTAATTTGTTCTCTAATTAGAGTTAGAACAAAAGGTAAAACTAGGGTTGCCAATTTTTGGCTGAATTCCTAGAGATTTCATCATGAGACAATCTTTAATTAAAGATTAATCTTTAATTCCTGGAGACTCCAGGACAATCCTGGAGGGCTGGCAACCCTAGGTAAAAACACATTCTACGTTAGCATTTCACAATTCTTTTCAAGGCATCGTTCAAACTGGACAGCAATGAGTGGGGCCACTCCATCTTCGGAAGGGGGAGCAGGGAATGACAGAATCTTTGTTTAAATATTTTTGTCTTTGTTTATATTTAATAGATGAGTGCTTAGATCCCATTTCTGCAATGAGTTCAGAGTGAGCATCATAGAATATCAGGGTTGGAAGGGACCTTAGGAGGTCATCTAGTCCAACCTGCTGCTCAATGGGCTTTTCAGGGCAGAAGGATCTGCTTGCACGGAGCTCATTGCAGGGCTGGAGCCTAAGAGAGCTAGAGTTTGACAGTATTCACATAATTATCTACTGTAGGAAATGTTTCACATATTCTCATGACCTAACAAAGAATTCTGGAAAAAAATAAACCATGTGAAAGGCCATCATATTTGAGTCTGAGATTATTTTTAAAAGATAAACTGTAGGGAGCAGAAACACAACACCCCTTTTCCCCTTCCCCACCCCCACCAGTGCATTAGAGTCCACAGGCTACTTGCTGTTGATTTGGACCCTTAGGCTACGTCTACACTACCTGCCCGATTCGGCGGGTAGCTATCGATGTTCTGGGATTGATTTATCACGTCTCGTCTAGACGCGATAAATTGATCCCAGAGCCGCTCCCCGTCAACACTGGAACTCCAGCTCCGCGAGCGGAGGAAGCGCTGTCGACGGGGGAGCCTGCCTGCTGCTGTGTGGACTGGGGTAAGTACTTTTAAAAATCGATCTAAGATATTCGACTTCAGCTACGTTATTCATGTAGCCGAAGTTGCGTATCTTAGATCGATCCCTCCCCCCAGTGTAGACCAGCCCTTAGTTATTAAACTCTTTGGTCCATATTTTGGTTTGTGAAAAACCTTATTGTAAAATCTTACACTTCCAGTGTGTGTTACAATAAATCACAACAACCATGTCAAGCTGCCAGAAATAAATCATTGCAAAAAGCAAACAAGTCCCCTCAGCTCTCCCACTGCAATATCAGTAATGGTCCTGCTGTCAGATAAAACTCATCACAGTTCTACACCATTGCAAACATTTTAATTCCTGCAAAATGTATAGTAGCAACATCTCCTGTGAGAAACCAACATGTGATGCCACTCAGTATATTAAGAAATCCACTGAATGACAACAGTCCCCCTAAATATCTGTAAAATTGCAGCATGCTGTTAGGAGGGGAGCACATTGGTCTAGCCTATTAAACTGACCCAACACTCTAAATGAGTCTACAATGTATCTCAATAACTAATCAATAAAACAGACACAGGTATTTTGGGCAGAAAACTTTTGGTTCATCTAATTCTCCCCTTTAAGAATGACAAACAGCAAACAGAGCTGTAAACAGGGGAGTTTGTAAGGGGAGTGTGTGGGGAAGACTAGGAGAACCAGGCAGAGGAACAGACAGGCTAGTGAAGGGAGTGTTGTGGTGCTTGTTGGGGGTTTGTTTTGCTGAGGGTGGTGGTGTTTTGGTTTGGTTTGTGTTTCCCAGACTAACAGGACTTAGGTGGGAAGGCTATGACAGATACAGAGGCAGCAGTGGTAGTGACCCAAGCAGTGGAGGACAAAATGAAGATGACTGGATGTGGAAGCTGCCGTATGTACATGATACTGGAGAGGGCACCTGAAAAGAGTTTCATCTGCATGAAGTGCCACCTGATAGAGCGGATGGACGAAAAGATCCGAGGATTGGAGATGCAGGTGGAAACTCTGGTTGAGTTCAGAAGGGGGGGTTCGAGCAGATAATGGAACAAAGACATGAGGAGGCTGAAGGGAAAAGTCAGACTTGCAGATGGAAGGAGGACCAAAGAACTCTGAGGGGAGACTGCTGAGTGAAGAAAATGGACAGTGGAAGCATGTGACTAAGAGAACCAGGCAGAGGAACAGATGGGCTAGCAAAGCAGAAATAGAGCTCAAGAAGAGATTTGCGGAGTTGGAAAATGAAGACGGGGTACAGCAGGTGGTCACTGAAGGTGGGAAGGCAAGGAAGAGAAGAGCAGCTAGTTCTATAGGAAAAGGGGAAGAGTCAATGGAGATAACACCACCACATATGAACCCCAGGAAGATACAGGATGGGATGAAAAGGATTAGAAGGGAGAATAGGAATCGAGAGGGCTTGCAGCCAGAGGGAACAGGGGATAGACCAGAAAATCACACCATCACCAGGAAAAGGCAGATCTACGTGATTGGGGACTCCTTACTGAGAAGAATAGATGGGCCTGTAACCAGAGCTGATCCAGAGAACAGAAGGGTGTGCTATCTGCCGGGTGCTAAGATACGGGATGTGGACCTAAGGCTGAAAAGAATCCTAACGGGAGCGGGAAAGAATCCATTGATTATCCTTCATGTGGGAACAAATGATATGGCTAGATTCTTGCTGGAACGTATCAAGGGAGACTATGCCAGGCTGGGGAAGACGCTTAAGGAAATCGAGGCTCAGGTAATCTTCAGTGGGATTCTGCCTGTCCCTAGAGAAAGGCAACAAAGGTGTGACAAAATTATGATGATCAATAGATGGCTCAGACAGTGGTGCTATAAGGAGGGCTTTGGTATGTATGGCCAACGGGAGGCATTCATGGACAGAGAACTGTTCTCTCGGGATGGACTTCACATGAGTAGGGAGGGAAATAGACTTCTAGGATGGAGGCTGGCACAACTGATTAAGAGAGCTTTAAACTAGGTACTTGGGGGGAGATGGTTGGGAGATGTCCAGGTAATCTTCACACCAGATTTTAACATTGAGAGAGAAGAAAACGAAGTAAAAAAGGATACAGCCATGGGTAGGGGAATGGACATAAGGAGGAAGGGTAGTGTAGATACCAGTCTAATAGGTGATACTGGTGGTAGCATGTCCATGCCTAATCGGGTAAAGAGTGTGAACGAGGCCAAACAGCAAAAATTAAGATGTTTGTACACTAATGCGAGGAGCCTAGGTAACAAAATGGAGGAACTAGAGCTACTGGTGCAGGAAGTGAAACCAGATATTATAGGGATAACAGAAACATGGTGGAATAGTAGTCATGACTGGAGAACAAATATTGAAGGGTATGTGCTGTTTAGGAAAGACAGAAAAAAGGTAAAGTGGTGGAGTAGCATTGTATATCAATGATGAGGTAGACTAAGAAGAAATAAGAAGTGATGGAATGGATACGACAGAGTCTGTCTGGGCAAAAATCACATTGGGGAAGAAAGCTACTAGAGCCTCCCCTGGAAGAGTGCTTGGGGTGTGCTATAGACCACCAGGATTTGATTTGGATATGGATAGAGACCTCTTTAGTGTTTTTAATGAAATAAATACTGATTGGAATTGTGTGATCATGGGAGACTTTAACTTCCCAGATATAGACTGGAGGACAAGTGCTAGTAATAATAATAGGGCTCAGATTTGTTTAGATGCAATAGCTGATGGATTCCTTTACCAACTAGTTGCCGAACCAACAAGAGGGGATGCCATTTTCAATTTGGTTTTGGTGAGTAGTTAGCACCTCATAGAAGAAATGGTTGTAGGGGACAACCTTGGTTCGAGTGATCATGAGCTAATTCAGTTCAAACTGAATGGAAGGATAAACAAAAATAAATGTGCGACTAGGGTTTTTGATTTCAAAAGGGCTAACTATAAAAAATAAAGGAAATTAGTTAGGGAAGTGGATTGGACTGAAGAACTGGTGGCTCTAATGGCGGAGGAGGCATGGAATTACTTCAAGTCAAAATTGTAGAAACTATCAGAAGCCTGCATCCCAAGAAAGGGGTTAAAAATCATAGGCAGGAGTTGTAGACCAAGCTGGATGAGCAAGCATCTCAGAGAAGTGATTAAGAAAAAGCAGAAAGCATACAAGATATGGAAGATGGGAAGGATCAGCAAGGTAAACTACCTTATTAAGGTCAGAACATGTAGGGATAAAGTGAGAAAGGCTAAAAGCCATGTAGAGTTGGACTTTGCAAAGGGAATTAATACCAATAGTAAAAGGTTCTATAGCCATATAAATAAGAAAACAAAGAAAGAAGAAGTGGGACCGCTAAACACTGAGGATGGAGTGGAGGTTAAGGATAATCTAGGCATGGCCCAATATCTAAACAAAGACTTTGCCTCAGTCTTTAATGAGACTAATGAGGAGCTTAGGGATAATGGTAGGATGACAAATGGGAATGAGGATATGGAGGTAGATATTACCACATATGAGGCAGAAGCCAAACTTGAACAACTTAATGGGACTAAATCGGGGGGTCCAGATAATCTTCATCCAAGAATATTAAAGGAAATGGCACATGAAATTGCAAGCCCATAAGCAAGAATTTTCAATGAATCTGTTAACTCAGGGGTTGTACCATATGACTGGAGAATTTCTAACATAGTTCCTATTTTTAAGAAAGGGGAAAAAAAGTGATCCGTGTAACTACAGGCCTGTTAGTTTGACATCTGTAGTATGCAAGGTCTTAGGAAAAAATTTGAAGGAGAAAGTAGTTAAGGACATTGAGCTCAATGGTAATTGGGATAAAATACAACATGGTTTTACAAAAGGTAGATTGTGCCAAACCAACCTGATCTCCTTCTTTGAGAAGGTAACAGATTTTTTAGACAAAGGAAACGCAGTGGATCTAATTTACCTGGATTTCAGTAAGGCATTTGATACAGTTCCAAATGGGGAATTATTAATTAAATTGGAAAAGATGGGGATCAATATCAAAATTGAAAGGTGGATAAGGAACTGGCTAAAGGAGAGGCTACAGCGGGTCATACCGAAAGGTGAACTGTCAGGCTGGAGGAAGGTTACGAGTGGAGTTCCTCAGGGATCGGTTTTGGGACCAATCTTATTTAATCTTTTTATTAATGATCTCGGCACAAAAAGTGGGAATGTGCTAATAAAGTTTGCAGATGACACAATGCTAGGAGGTATTGCCAATACAGAGAAGGACCGGGATATCATACAGGAAGATCTGGATGACCTTGTAAACTGGCATAATAGTAATAGGATGAAATTTAATAGTGAAAAGTGCAAGGTCATGCATTTAGGGATTAACAACAAGAATTTTAGTTATAAACTGGGGATGCATCAGTTGGAAGTAACGGAGGAGGAAAAGGACCTCGGAGGATTGGTTGACCACAGGATGACTATGAGCCGCTAATGTGATATGGCAGTGAAAAAAGCTAATGCGGTCTTGGGATGCGTCAGGCAAGGTATTTCCAGTAGAGATAAGGAGGTGTTAGTACCGTTATACAAGGCACTGGTGAGACCTCATCTGGAATACTGTGTGCAGTTCTGGTCTCTTATGATCAAGGAGAATGAATTCAAACTGGAACAAGTACAGAGAAGGGCTACTAAGATGATCCGAGGAATGGAAAACCTGTCTTATGAAAGGAGACTCAAGGAGTTTGGCTTGTTTAGACTAATCAAAAGAAGGCTGGGGGGAGATATAATTCCTCTCTATAAATATATCAGAGGGATAAATACCAGGGAGGGAGAGGAATTATTTAAGATCAGTACCAATGTGGACACAAGAACAAATGGATATAAACTGGCCATCAGGAAGTTTAGACATGAAATTTTGAGAGATTCTGTGGGTTGAGGAACAGTTGCCCAGAACTTACCATCTGAGTTCAGTATTCACAGACTAAAGACAAGAAGGTACATTATGATCATTTTCTCTGACCACCAGAGTATCACCGAGCATTGAATTCACCCAGTGATTCTAGTATCTAGCCCAAGAACTTTGTCTAAACTAAAGCACCTTTTAATGAAAGGCATTAAAGCCTTATTTTAAAGGTATTTACCACACCTTTGTTAATGCCCATGGTTAATTACCCTCACTTTTAAAATGTGTGCGATGTTCCCAGTTTGAACTTTGAAGACATTAACTTCCAGCCAGTAGAGCTTATTATGCCTTTGTCTGCTAGACTAAAGAGCCTTTAGTATCAGAGATCTCCCCCATCTAAGTAAATATACACCGTGATCAACTCACCTCTTTACTTTCTCTTTGATAAATTAAATACATTGCACTCCTTTAGTCTCTCCTTGTAGGTGATGTTTCGCAGACCTTGAATCATCCTTCTTGCTCACTGTAGGATGTGAGCCATTTCAGGGCACTTCCATTCACTTTCTTACTACCATTTGGGCTCCCCCCCCCCGCCCCCGCCCATGAGATACGGGGGGAGGGCTAGCTCAGTGGTTTGAGCATTGGCCTGCTAAACCCAGGGTTGAGAGTTCAATCCTTGAGGGGGCCATTTAGGGATCTGGGGCAAAAATTGGGGATTGGTCCTGCTTTGAGCAGGGGGTTGGACTAGATGACCTCCTAAGGTCCCTTCCAACCCTGAGATTCTATGATTGTTTAGTAAAGGGAGGGTAGGCCATGAGTGGCAGATAGTGAAATCACTAGTGTCTGTGATTGTTTCCTCCATTGCATATTTTAGGGTAGGAGACAGATTCCCCTTGTGCTGATAGGAACCTGGAATGTTTTGTCTTCCCTTTCATCACTTCAAGTACTATCCTGCTTAAGGGCATATTTCTGCCCCTTTATTCTTTATCTTAATGCTGCTTTTGTTGAATTGATTTAATTGGTGATGTTGTAAGGAGAAGAGATCTGGCATTATACCTTTACAATATTGTAAGGGAGACTTTGTAAACCCAATATTCCATCCAGATGATATTTAAAATGATTATTGTAATATAGCAGGGTTATAAATAAATAAAAAAAATGAGAAAAAATGAATGGCCAAAAATGTCGTTTCCACAGCAAGAGCTGTATTGTTTCTTATGTTTATTGCTAGCACTGATCATTCTAAAAGCTATTTTACTTCATGAGAGTATTTATCGAATCTAGGCGTTATATGGGAAAAGCTACCTAACGCCAGGAAAGTATTCAGAGAAACGACAAGTATTTAGTGTCTGGCTCTCAAGGTTGTTGATAGATTATTAGTTTTCATCACTGAAAAGTGCCTCTGATTTTGTTCCATTGAGCCAATGCATCATTCACATCAATATGACAAAAAACACTTGACACTCTTTTAAAGGATAGACAAGTCAGAAATTGCCAGTTTCTCTCACTCTTTACTGACTAGCTGCCAATAAATAAAGCAACCCCCAAGTTCAGTTTAAATGCCATCAACTTCTTCCCATTGGTATCCACATATTAACAAAAACATTCATATGTATAAGACAGATTCTATATCAGCTGTATTTTTGGCATGATATTTAGATGAAAAACTGAGTTAAAATCAGAGCCTGAGTTTAAAAGTAAGATTTATTTTCACTCCATGATTTTTAAGTTAAAAAAATCAGTTCAATATCACTACTGTTCTTTGACAATTCTGTTAGAATGGATTAATTGAAAGTCACTCAAATTTGCACTGGGAAGGTGCAGAGGATCTTTCTGGTCCCTGTAGAACAAGGAATTTACTTCAGTTCAGCTTCCTTCTCCCCTTGCATTGATGTCTATTCTGAGGACTACAACGTGGCTGTTTGAGAGAAGAGACTGCCCCTAGGAAGTCAAGTTTTCACACTCTGGGTCATAGGACTGTTCTCAAGCTCAGGCCGGGTGTGGGGGGTTGTGTTTCTCCTTTCTATTACTTATGCTACCTTGTTTTTTAATTCTATTTAGATACACTGTTCTTTGAAGAAAGCACCAACTAATTGCATCTGTGATGAGTTTCTGCTGGGTAATCCACTTGATTGCATGCATTTTCAGAATTAGAAATCCAATCTCTTGGTGGATTATATTAGTGGTGAACAGACCATATTTTGATTAAGCTATATACCAAGTTGCAGGTGGATGACAATTATTTTAAGCAGCTGATGAAATGTTACACGGACAGATGGCTTAGCAGAAAAGCACCGTGTCATCTGTTTTTCTAGATCAACATGCTCTTTTCATTTAAAATATATCTTTTTAAATGCTGGGGGTTTGTTTTTAATTTTTTTTTTTTTTTACTGTCAGGAGAGCTCCTTCATGAATCTAAATGTGGATTATGTTAATCTGCACCCAGCACTGACTGGCAACAAAACACTTTCATTTAAGGAAAAAAATTACAGTCTCCTTTAAAGAGGAGCTGGTGAGGCCCCAAAAGACTCTTGTTGGTGTGCTTAGCGCGGTCATCAATACTTTAGAGTCCAAGAGATAACTTCATTGCTGCTGTAAGTGAATGCAGCTCCAAATGAAGCCAGTGGGGAATTTGTCCCCAAGTATGTGAATTCCATAAAGCATCCAGCTTCCACTGGATACATGGGAAGCCAGTATCATGATAATGTACCTCATCCCAGGTCTATCGCCTCACCTCCAATAAACCACATGCTTACTTTTTATTTGCATTTTGCTTCATAGTAACTGGGACATCGTGTCCCATTTGTGTTCAGTACTCCGCGTCAGTGGCTCGTCAGGCCTGACATAGTCACTATACCTAACACACTGTTGCCATAATCTGTATTTAAAAGGTGTCATGGAAAACAAATAACTCATGGATCATTAATATTCTTTCAGGGTATATGTACAGGATGTGTTCAAAGCATTATGGACGTGTACTAGAATTATGTTCTTAAAATATGTTTGGCAAGTAACACATAAGCCCAGCCTGCCCTAGACAATGGAATGTGTATTTGCTTGGCTGATCAGTTTGGTCAGACAAACAGACAATGAAGGTGCATTTACACAAAAGGTAAACAAAGCCATCAAGCTAACAAGGGAGGAGGTAACAATTTAACTATCACCAGCTGGGGAGGAATCAACAAAAAGTCTTCACTAGACCGCATGGCATCTCTTCTTTGAAGGAGAAGAACTTTCAATGGTTTAGAGGACTATAAACAGAAGGTCTGATGCTCTAATGATGAGTAATTGAATGAACTGATTACATACAATACTACTGCATTATAAAAGTGTATCAAATAAGGTCATTTATGACAGCTAATGACTTATTGGTGATTAATACCATTGTAAAATGTCTGTATTAACAATACATAGGAATCATGAATAATCACTGACATTATGCTTTAAAATCTGTGACCAGACAAAGGGAGAAGAGTTTTCCTCCCAGACAGGAGGGAAGGAAGCTATCTACTTGTCTCCAATGAAATTAAGCTATGTGTGACCAAAACCAATGGCAGCCTCATTTACATATGAATCAGCACGGGGATGGGAAGTCCACAGGCAGGGAAGAACAGCATGAAGTTATTCTGTGTGTGGAAACAAAACAGTGAATTTGGGAAAACAGAAGGAAAGAGAAGACGACATCTTGGCTTACATCACTAGACAGACACCAGGGGCCATAAGAGCTCTTGCCAGCTGAGGAAGATTGATCCTTCAACCAAGCGGGTTGAAATCTCTGGGAACAGAAGATAGTTTTCTCAACAATCTTGAACAAAGATCGTAAGTTATTGAAGTTAGGTCATAGTCATTAGAAAGCACATTTTTACTTTTGTTTGTTTTGTAACCCTTTCTAATATTATTCCTTCTACTTGGTATCACTTAACCTATGTCCTTTTGTTAATACAATTGTTACAAGTTTTTACAGTAAACCAACCCAGTGCTATGTTTGAATCGAAGTGATTAACTACAACAAACTGCTGTGTTTTTGTCTTTTTAAAGCAGCAGTGGACTTTATTACTTCTCTGAGTGTTCCATAAGAGGGCTGAACACATCAGGGCAGATGGTTTGGGGAAATTTGGGAGTAAGGTTGTGTTGGGATCATTTGGCTAGTAGTAACTTTAGTAGCTAGAGAGAGCCTGGAGCATTGGGCCTGGTGCAACACCTGAGGCCTAAATCAGAGGCCATGAATCAAGGTTAGGCCACGTATCAAAGCAGATGCTTTACAAGTTCACTGTCTGGTATATAAACTTGGCAAAGTTGCTGCTAGTATTGCTAAAACATAAACACTCCTAAAAAGTACTAGACACTAGATATTTACATAAATATATTTCAAAAGCCTAGTACAGATACACCTCAATCTAGTACAAAGTAAGATGATTTGACAAATTAATGAATAGGGATGTTTTGTCTGCAATATTAGGAAGAAGATACAAGAGGAGGTAACAAATAGATGTCAAGAAACATAAGGTGGTGCGTAAATGGTTTATCCCAGTTGTTTGTCTCTGTCTATAAATCATAGAAGAAGGTTAGGCTGGGAAGAGACCTTAGGAGGTCATCTAATCCAAGCCCCTGCTCAAAGCAGGACCAAACCAACTAAATCATACCAGCAAGGACTTTGTCAAGCTGGGCCTTAAAAACCTCTAAGGATGGAGATTCCACCACCTTCCTAGGTAACCCATTCCGGTGCTTCACCACCGTCCTAGTGAAATAGTTTTTCCTAATATCCAACCTAGACCTTCCCCACTGCAACTTGAGACCATTGCTCCTTGGTCTGTCATCTGTAGGGTGACCAGACAGCAAGTGTGAAAAATCGGGACAGGGGATGGGGGGTAATAGGAACCTATATAGGAAAAAGACTCAAAAATCGGGACTGTCCCTATAAAATCAGGACATCTGGTCACCCTAGTCATCTGCCACCACTGAGAACAGCCTAGCTCCATCCTCTTTGGAACCTCCTTTCAGGTAGTTAAAGGCTGCCATCAAATCCCCCCTCACTTTTCTCTTCTGCAGTCTAACTAAGACCAGTTCCCTCAGCCTCTCCTAGTAAGTCATGTGCCCTAGCCGCCTAATCATTTTCGTTGCCCTCTGCTGGACTCTCTCCAATTTGTCCACATCCTTTCTGTAGTGGGGCCCCCAAAACTGGATGCAATACTCCAGATGTGGCCTCACCAGTGCTGAATAAAGGGGAATAATCACTTCCCTCAATCTGCTGGCAATGCTCCTATTAATGCAGCCCAATATGCCATTAGCCTTCTTGGCAACAAGGGCACACTGCTGTCTCATATCCAGCTTCTTGTCCAGTGTAATCCCCAGGTCCTTTTCTGCAGAACTGACGCTTAGCCAGTCGGTCCCCAGCCTGTAGCAGTGCATAGGATTCTTCCATCCTAAGTGCAGGACTCTGCACTTGTCCTTGTTGAATCTCATCAGATTTCTTTTGGCCCAATCCTCCAATTTGTCTAGGTCAGTCTGGACCCTATCCCTACCCTCCAACGTATCTACCTCTCCCCCCAGCTTAGTGTCATCCATGAACTTGCTGAGGGTGCAATTCATTCCATCATCCAGACCATTAATAAAGATGTTGAACAAAACTGGTCCCAGGACCAACCCCTGGGGCACTCTGCTTGATACCGGCTGCCAACTAGACATCTAGCCATTAATCACTACCCCTTGAGCCCGACAGTGTTGCTAGCTTTCTATCCACCTTATATTCATCCAATCCATACTTTTTTAACTTGCTGGCAAAAATATTGTGGGAGACCATATGAAAAGCTTTGCTAAAGTCAAGATATATCACGTCCACCGCTTTCCCCATATCCACAGAGCCAGTTATCTCATCATAGATGTCGGAGTACCTCGCCTTAACCCTTTTTGTGGCTGAGGGGACCGCAGAGACTCCTGCTGCTGACTGAGCCACTCCCTGCCATGGGGCACCTGTTTATTAATGTACTTGTGCCAGTCATTAGGACTGTGTCTTGAAGGCAATAAACCTGAGTGCCTTTGTCTCAGAACCATATTTAATAATATATGGAGATATGCCTATCTCATAGAACTGGAAGGACCTTGAAAAGTCATTGAGTCCAGTCCCCTGCCTTCATTAGCAGGACCAAATACTGTCCCCTGACAGATTTTTGCCCCAGATCCCTAAATGGCCCCCTCAAGGATTGAACTCACAACCCTGGGTTTAGCAGGCCCATGCTAAGCTATCCCTCCCCCCATGCCTGTGGTCTTTCCCAAAAGTAATGCGAGGTCTGTTGAATTAGCAGGCTGATCTCTCTGCTAGTGCTTATAACACTGGAGCTCCAAGAACAGAAGCACTGAGCAGCTATAACAGCTTAGCAGGCTTGACAACCATTATCACAGGCACAACATTCCTCCCTTCTACTGTAACCGAGGCTGGTGGAGACCAGAGTGTGGCTGTGGTGTAAAAAGGAGGCTGCTGGAGTCAGAGTTGCTGAACCAGGGTTGCTAAACACACAGACACTATGTTCATGCTAGTGTGCTGGCTGGGAGTGTCCAGACAGCTATAGCAGCAGAACATTGAAGGCATCCAGGGTTATAGGGCAGGTGGTGACACCACCTCTCACTGATCTGAACTGCACCCTAGAATGTGACATAAATCCAAATAGTTTTGACTGTTTTACTAATTGATTTTCTAATTCAGGGGTTCTCAACCTTTTTCTTGTTGAGGCCCCCCTCAACATGCTATAAAAATGCCATGGCCTGGGAGGGGGGAAGGGGCTCTGGGCCAGGGGGGACCCTTGGGCATAGTCATAGTTTTACTACTATTTTGGTGGGGTGGGGGGCGGGCGGCAAGGGCTGGAGGGGCTTGAGCCAGCTCTGCACAGTGGGTTCCAGGGAGGGAACACCACCTCCACCCCGACTCACTCAGGAGGCCACCCAGCCTTCCTGGGCTGTGGGGCGATGCAACCAAAAATATAACTCAAAGGGTGGACTCAGTTCAAAAAGTTTGAAAACCACTCAGGGTGCAGGGATGGGGTAGCTAGGGGCTGTGTGCGGGCACGGGGGTAGCTCAGAGTGCAGGCAGGGGGGTAGCTATGGGCTGTGTATGGGTGGGGGAGGGGCTCCCAGTGCATCTCCAGAGGTTTGCTGGCTTCAGCCCCATGTCACTCCTGGCTTCAGGGACTTGCGGGAGGCGGCGTGCTGGCTTCAGCTGCCCCATGCTACTCCTCGCTGGGTGGGGGAGGTGGGGAGGAACAGGGGACAGCGCCAGCTTCAGCTGCCCTGCGCCGCTCCCGGCTTCAGTGCTGGGGCTCAGGGCACCGCGTTTCAGCCACAGGGCTCAGTGGCCCCCCGAAAGGGCTGGCGGACACCCGGTTGAGATGGGAACTGCTGTTCTAATTGTCTCTAAGCATATCCACACCCACTGCCATGTTTCTGCTGTGAAATCAGCGTAAACCATAAGGTATAAATTGATTTGACAAATCAATTATTTTCTTAAATGGCTTATGCCAAATGTTGTGTATTATACAAAATTCTAACACCTGGCACACCAAGGCAATGCAACTCCTCAGATTATCTGATAGGAAAAGAAATCCTTCCCATGCTCTGCTACTGGGCTATAAGAATTCAACATTGGATGGAGAATGAGAAAAAAGGGAAGGATCCATTCTTCACACAGATTTATCGATCCAGGCATTGAGGGACCTGATCCAAAGCCCACTGAAGTCAATGGGAGTCCTTCCACTAACTTGAGTGGGCTTTGGATCAGGCCCTTGTAGAACAAGCACTGGTTCATGAAGATGAAATTTAGGAAGTCTTTCAGAAGAGCTAGATGCAGGAAGACTGCATTGATTCCTCCAGCTGACATGAACACAGCATGTACACTAATCCTGATCCTAAACTTGGCAGGGATACACAAGTTCACTAGCCATGCACTGCTTTTAAAACTATTTTGCCAAGATGTCAAGCATAAATGAGCTGTCCCTTTAATCTACGGCATGCATGACCTGATCTCTCATTCATATTTAACTTCTAATTTAATATTTATAATTTTATCTTTTTATTGTGACTATAAGCAAAGGCAGTTCTTCCTGCTCATCCCTGAGAAACTAAGTGAGGCTTATGGAGGAGTTGGGCATTAGGTCTCAATTCTGCAAAGTGCTGAGTGACTCCTGCAAGTTGTTAGGTGCCTTCAACACCCTTTGAAGCCAGCACTTTGCAGAATCCAGGCTCTAAATTTCACCATATTTTTTCCACCAAAGAAAAACAACAATAAACCTTCCTTCAGAGGCTGCCAACTGCTGTGGTCAGTCAAATATTTGCTTCCTCCTTAAGCCTGAAGCATTTCCATGTTTTTGTATTGATTATTCTTTGTATAAATAGTACCCCCTTCATGGTGGGTGTATTTTTTTTGCACCATGATGGAAGGTGTCATTTTAAAAGGTGACCTGAATGTTGTATAAAGGAAGTCTTAAAGTTCATTTTTATATTTAATCTCCTTTGGTTGTTTTTTTAATTGCCTTGGTTGTTTAGAAATCAGGTCAGGTCCACCTTGTTATTCCCAAAAGATCCTACAGATGTCTGGAGAATTGCTCTATTGTGACATCAGAAATATCATACAAGTGAAATCTGATGAAGACAAAATGATTTTTATTCTGACTGTTTAAAACTATAATTGTTTGTTTTTGTCCTACTTATAACTCAGGGACAAACACCCTGGAGGGAAAAACAGTCTTTATTAAAGAGTCAACATACTGGACTCTTTAATTAAGGAATGAGACAGCTCACAATCTACATGTGTATGACTCCAATTAACCCAAACAAGCGCAGATATGACTAGACAATACTGATTTTTCTAAGATAAAAAAGAAGCAACTTCCACTCCCTTTTTTAAGAGGCCGCCAACTTTTTAAGATATTATAAAAAAGGAAAAAGGGTATGTAACGGGGTTGGCACCCACCCCTCATGAGCACCCCCTCTGGTTGGATGTGTCTGCGGTCTTTAAATCAGTTCAACCCTGGTATGGAGCGGAATCCCCAGGACTTTCTCCTTGGGGACACTATCTTCCCTGGGCTCAGTTCCTACTCACTCCCCGCAGCCATCCAGGAACTCCTTCATTGCTCCTCTGGTTCCTGCTAGCAAACTGCCTTTGGCTCAGTCCTAGCAGCCAGCCAGGAGCCTCTCGCATGCCCGGTTCCTGCCAGCTGACTTAGCTGTCCATAGTCCTGCTACTTTTCCACCCAGGCCTGCAGTCCTTTCTCCTCCAGCTCCAAGCAGCAACCAAACACTGCTCTCTTCTGCAGCTCCTTTTATATGGCCCTCCTGGGCCCTTATTGGCTGCTTCCCCTGCAGCCATTCTAGCCTGCTTGGAAGACCTCTCCACTGTTCCTTTCCTGGGATGGGTGTGGCAGATCCCTGAGGCCTCCAGCAGGGGGCTTTTGGGGCTAGTCCACCCCATCCCAGGCTAAAACCCCAATTTTTGTTTGCCCTTTGCACTTAACCTTTACATAAAAATTACACTGTAAGCACTTCAGACAAGGACTATGGCTTCTTGTGGACCTGTAAAATAATTGGCACAATGGGGCCCGGATCCTGACTGGGGTCTTTGAGCTTTGTCCTAATAATAATTATGATAGCAGCAATAATGTAGGGATAACTGAAGATTCATTTTAGTGTTAGCAGCTCATATTTTTGTCAGATCCAGCTCAACTTGAAACTCATGACTAGGAGTCACCAAAATATTAAAGAAGGAGGAGTACAATAATAAATATTTATTAGACTGACAAGATGGATGAGGTAATGTCTTTTATTGGACCAACTTCTGTTGGTGAGAGAGACAAACTTTCAAGAAGAGCTCTGTGTGGCTCGAAAGCTTGTCTGTCTCACCAACAGAAGTTGGTCCAATAAAAGCTATGATTATTATTAGGACAAAGCTCAAAGGCCCCAGTCAGGATCATTTTACAGGATTATTTTACAGACACACATGAAGACGTGACTGAAGTGCTTGCAGTCTAATTTTTATAACCTCAAATGTAAAGCGGATTTTACCTCACCCATTTTGTCTCTCTAATGCCCTGGGACAGACATGACTACAATTACACTGCATACTATGCTTATTAAAGCAGTGGAATCCAATGGAGGTAACACTACAAATCCACCCAATAAGCAACTGTAGAATTGATAGCATAAAACAGAGCTTATGAAAATGTTGTTAGAACACAAGACATTAAATCATGTAAAAATATTTATACATGACACTCAACAAATTCTGAACAGCGTAGGAGAACAACAAATCTTATGTATCTGGCTGTCTGAAGTCTATAGGCTCCTGTTAGCCTACGTTCCCTCAAACTTAAACCCTTATGAATCTGCCAGCCCTCTGAGAGCCCATTCTCTCACTATTTGGAAAACAAAGCAGCAGCAATAGTACTTGCATGCCCTAAACTTCTAATTAGGTACATGGAAGCAATGAGTTAGTGGAAAACAAAATGCTAAAAGTCTCACAAAGTTCAATTTGACTTTGATGATTCAAGTAAATTAGAGCAAGTAAAAGAAATAGCAGCAAAGAATAGTTGGACTTGAAAGGTTCTGAAAAACAGAAGACTCATCCACATAAGGGCTAAAATGGAGACCCAGAGAAACTCGTTTATTAACATGTAGAAGAGTGCCATTGTTTCTTACACTGGCGATAATGTATGAAAATACGTCTACAAGTAATGATGCATTTCACTTCAGCAGGTGTCATTCAAGCTGAAACTTCTGGGCATCCTTACGTGTTTATTTACAATTATTGTCAAAGATTTAAGAGCACTTATATAAATACAGAATGTTGACAGTGCAAATGTATACTATAAAATCATGCAAATGTTGTAAGCTACTTTTGTCAACTAAAAATCATGCTAGGGGGGAAGGGAGTATGACTTTTTTCATTTGAGAATTATGACTAACATTTTAGATTACTCATTTCTCTTCTGACTGGAAGTGGGAAATAAATGCCTAATATCATTCAATGCCAATTTTTTCCACATACCTGTAAATTCATCATCTTTGTGCATTTACCAAACTAGAGGGTCACTCTTACGATTTCCCCCTCATCCATGGGATTGGATTTAAGTCTTTTTTATAAGTGATTCTGCTATTATAACTAGGCTGTGCATACATGGCAAATTCTCCAGTGGATGTTCCTTCCCTCCCACCACAGAAGACATTGGCTATTAAACTTATGTCATTGAAAATTATCTCTCTCTATAAGACAATGTATATTTAAGAGCTGAGCCCTTCGGAATAGCAAACATCAGGCTATGAGAAAAATTTACAAGAAATAGGTCTGTTTAGTATCTCCAACAATCAAGAGGCTCACAATAAACACAGTGAGAAAAATGAGTATGAACGGTGTGGAGTTGAAACAATGATTTGTAGAATTATACAGCAAAAAGCACCATCAGAAGAGGATAACCTATCAAGTGAGAGCATTGATGACTATGGTGTAGGCTTAATATACTGTATCATTTCTTTGTGACCGGAGAGGAACTATGTCAGGGGTTCTCAAACTGGGGGTCAGGAGGTTATTACGGGGTGGGGGTCGCGAGCTGTCAGCCTCCACCCCAAACCCCGCTTTGCCTCCAGCATTTATAATGGTGTTAAATATATTAAAAAGTGTTTTTAATTTATAAGGGGGGGTCGCACTCAGAGGCTTGCTATGTGAAAGGGGGCACCAGCACAAAGGTTTGAGGACCACTGAACTATGTATTGAATAAAGTTCTTCATTCAATACATAGTTCCTCTCTGGCCACAAAGAAATGATACAGTATATTATGTAGGACGCACTAGGGGAGTCTTGCCTTGTTTCAGCTTCTTTAAAAGGTTGACTCACATGGAAGTACAGGGATTTTTAATGCTTTTTAGATGAAAAACTCTGTTGCCATAATACAGAATAAACAAGGTACCAATTTGCATGAGTTGTCCCCTAATTAGGCATCGTTTTATTATCTTTCTATGAAGGTAATATACTCAGTTTCCTTGGGGTTAGTACATTCCTGAACAAAGACAGTGTAATGATATGGAGAAATGTAAGTGTAACAGAGGAGCTGACTGGAGGAACACATTTTGGATGTAAATGGAGAAAAGGAAAATTAGCTAGAGGGGCTCCCCCAGTTCAAAAATTCCTTTCCAGATATTACTGTGATTTAAAATAATATTGTTAATGTTAGAAAAAGATATAGCGGGCCACATTCTGCTTTCAGATACTTCTGCTATCCCAATGAGTCCCTTGTCTTTGGGAATTATTTGGTAGGCAGCTTCCATGGGATAGTGTGGAGGTAGGGAAAGCCCTGTGTTGAGGCTTGTTGATTAAATAATTTAGATTTTTCGGGGAAGAGAGATGACTTTATCCAGTCAGTCTCATGGGTATTTTTCCATTGATAGAAAGTGGCCCACTCTTGGTATACGTGATTCCTGAACGATCACAATGAATAATGTTGCATCCAGTTCTCATTCCCCTGGAGTCAGATGCTAGTTGTAGAGCCAGCCAGCTGTCACATTCACTCTCTGTAATGTGCTGAAATAGCAGGTGATCAGACTTTCCAATTTAGGATCTGAATTATTTTTTGGTACAGCCAAAAAATAGAGTTGGGTGCCTTATTTGCTTAGGAACACCATCATTGTCCTGTTGCTGCTTTGTCTTTTAATCACGAATGTGAAAAAGATCATTGCTTTAACCATTGAGCCAGGTTTTTGAGACTTTCTCCAGGATACCAAGCTTCTTGGAAAGCAAGGCTTGATAGATGTTCACTCTTGAACTTCTGAAAGCTGGCACACTCTGTGTTTCGTCCAAAAATCTTGCTTTATGATGTTTTTTCCCTTTACCCCACAAACAGATAAAGCAAGATTACATGTAAAGATGGAAAGTGCTATTGGTCCTCCGAGTCCCATACACTTAAAAGGAACATTTAAAAGTGTCTTGGATGTAGCAGAGCCCATAGAACTGTACTTAAAAGGTTCCCGGCGTCCTCTTTAATAGTTCAGCTATTTTGCTGACTACGCATTTTGGCAGGGTTGGAAGCAAGCTGCTCTTTGATTTCCACTGAAAACAATGATGAGGGTACCCTGGGTGGTCTGATGCAGCATTCAGGCAGGGGTTATATTGATTGCGGAGGAGGGGGAAAATCCTCTAAGATAAAAACACAGAAGAAAAGGTAGCAGGAAGAACAAGCTATCAAAATGAAAACAAGAGTGCAGTATTTTAAGCCTAAAACACTGCCAGGGCAGAGTGAAAGAGCTGCAGATTCGGATGTGGATGCAGATCAGCTGGGGAACTCAGTACAGAAATAGCTCACTCAGTTATTGCTCAAGTATGCAGGCATATTCAGGGAAAAGGGGGTGACGGGGGTCAGGGTGGGGAGGAGACACCTGCTTCTATCACTGCAGAAGTGGGTAAAATCCTGAATGGGAGGCTCTGGTTTGCTGCATGCACAAACAAAAAAGATGACATAATTTGTTTTCATTATTCATAATCACTTGCATGGGGGCTTTTCTCACAGTCTCAGCTACCTCATGCAATTACAGAAATTGTCCCATCCCAAAAGTGGACATGCAGTTGTTAGGAAGTTAAAAAGCAAGGCATATTAAAAAGCACAGTATGTTCAGAAAGTTGCAGATTAAGAAAATTCTTGAAGATACATGCTCACTAAGAGTTATGAATTTGTAACCACAGGAAAGCCCCTGTGTGGGGTTTGACGGACTGGTCACCTGAGCCATTGGTTGAGTTTGGCTGATCTCTGGTAAGCTTATCATCATGCATATAGGTTCTTTTAGTATTTTTAATGTTTTATCTGCAGTGCTTTTACCTTAAGAACAAACATGCTTGCTTAGAAAGAACTGTGTGGTAACTTAAATGTGACAACTATGCTGTTTAGAGCCTTTGAGGAAGGAAGGCAAAGTAGATCTACTGAGGCAGTCTGCGTTGCTGGGAAATTCACAGCACAGGCAGGGAGCTGTGCAGCCTGGAAATACCCTAGTCAGGAGGGAAAGAGACACGGATCTCCACCCAAGAGAGGTGATAATTAAGGAGCCAAGAACCTAAAACGGGTGCTCTTATTGGACCATCAGGAGGAAACACAGGTATAATTGCAGTTACAATTTAGTAATCCTGTACTAAATTAGCATGGTTGCTGCTGGAGTGATCTGGAGCATCACTCTGGGTGCATTGTTGCAATGCCACTAAAATTTGACCAATTGCCCATCCGGGTCACATTTCAGTGCGTGGTGCTGTTCCTGTCCGGCAGAGTGCAGGGCAGTCCATAGAGAACGCGACTCCTGGTGACACCAGCTCACATGCTGTGTGGGAAAGAGAGAGAGAAGACTCTCCTGCTGAGGGAGACCTGAGGTCCCTGCTGGAGGGGTGGGGACCAGAATTCCTCCTCTACCCAACCAAGAAATATCTGAATTGGCATCACTGGAGGATGGCATGTAACTTTATAAGATTTACGGTTACACACAACAATTTACCATGAATATGAGAGTTGACCATTTTGTGCTTTGATTAATTACTTACAACAAATGGCTCAAGTCAGAGCCTGGTTTTGTAATCACATGCTTATTTAAGTTCACTGAGCTAATCAGGATGCTAATTGCAAAAACAAAATGTAAATAGGTGTTTGACTGCAAGGATGCTGAAGACAGAAAATCAAAATAAAACTTTAAACTAGTTTTTTTCCCCCCACCTGGTCCTTTAATTGTCATAATTGCTAATAACAGCAGATGTAATTAGTAGTTTTAATTACTGAATTATTGAAGTTAAATGATACAAGGTTAAAAATAGGAAGAGTGAGACTATGGCACAAGGGGGGAGGGATAGCTCAGTGGTTTGAGCATTGGCCTGCTAAACCCAGGGTTGTGAGTTCAATCCTTGAGGGGGCCATTTGGGGATCTGGGGCAAAAATTGGGGATTGGTCCTGCTTTGAGCAGGGGGTTGGACTAGATGACCTCCTAAGGTCCCTTCCAACCCTGAGATTCTATGATTCTATGATAGTAAAGCCTACCTTATACTGAAGAGGAAACAGGGATAATGAACCACTTTTAATCTGATCTTAAACCTAGAGATAGAACAGAGAATAGCCAGGGGCTTTTTGTAGGTGGGGAACTAGTTCAGTGCCGGGTCATAGGGAGGAGAGTCACTTACTGAATCAGCAATAGTACCTGTATGCTGCTGAGTCTCAAAGGTCTTATCTAACCAGCAACCTGCATGGAGGCAACAAAACATGGTATCTGTCAGGATAACACCACCAGGTGGTATGATGGCAGTAACATATTAGCAAAAGTGAGCCTAGAAATTTTGACTTGCCCTCAGAATTTTAACAATCGTGTGGAAAATCCCTGGGTGTGAGCTGTGATAAAGGGCACATGCTGCAAGGAACAAGGGGAAAGTGGACTTTAAAAGACACAAATAGCATTTTAAAATGGATGGCAGTCAGCACAAGGAAGGTCCATCATGCTCCTACTTTGGTTTCAGCCAACGGACGTGACGTTGTATTTTGAATCAAATGCTGACACATCAACAAATTGTCAAGGAAAACAACTAGCAAAGAATTCATCTGTGAAGATATAAAAGGCCATGAAAAATAGTTTTTCACCTGTTAATTTGGCTTCTCCAAGTTACCTATAGCACACTGGAAATGTGGGTTTATGTCCTGTACCTACCAGAAAGTGGAGATAGGGAAAAATATTCAGCGTTGTGATGCCATCCGTCCATTTATGTTATGGCCTTGTTGGATTTCAGCTGGGTCAGCCTGGAATAGGCAATCTCTCAGGTGGGAATGTTCAATGATACTTAGGGCCTTATATGTCATACCCAATAGTTGAAACTCCATCCTGGAGCCAAGAATCAGTTAGTGCAGATCCCAAAGCACTGGTATCATGACCCTAGAGCATTTTATAATGTGCTACATTCTATGGTAGCTTGGACTTCTGAATGGATTTAAGGCATAGCTTTATATGGGGAACACTGCTGTAGTCCAGTGACGGCAATGATCATGGTAGCAAGGTCTGCATTTGAGAGACAGATGCCACCTTCCGGCCAAATACAGATGGTAAAAGTTCTTTGGCACAGCTGCTATTTCTACTATGTGTGTATACAATGCCTCTGAGGTGCTACCATGATACAAATAATGAATAAAGCTCACATCTCACCCAAACACTGGGGTATGATCTTCATGCCTTCTCTGGCTGCTTTATGCTGGATAAAAGGACTGGATCAGTGTACAGCCACCTATCCACCTAGGGGAGAACTGCCCCAGCACAAGAACTGAGGAAGGCACCTGTAAGGCTGCCTTCCAACACCAAGGACCCCCTTGGCCTAACATGGGGGAAGTATAAGAGTGGTAGGGGCATTTTGGGGTAGGGCCTAAGCAAATTGATCTATGGGGATTCAAAGTAGCATTGTGGTCTCCAGGGCTGTCTAAATTGTGTTGGTGGCTGCTTCAACCTGCAAAGCAGCACAGAATCAGGAGAGTGCAGGTGATGGTTTACAGCCACTTTAAAGCCCACCCACTCCTCCACTGGACTGAGACTTCTGTGCGGGACCTCAAGAGGTACAGCACCTAGTCTCATCCTGGGAGAGACACTGGGATCCCTGTCTCCAGCTGGATAACAGAGAGATTGTGTCATCTACATACTGAGAATTCTAACTCTCTGAATGGTATCCCATACATTGAATATGAAGGCTGATCATGTGCAGTAGAAATCTGTAGTACCGTCTGGTACTGTACCGGACATAAAAGCCTGAGGGGCAGAAAGACAGTTACCCAGTATGGCAGTTTGTTTATTTATTTTTCTCCTAATATTTGTTGTAATAGGTACCTAGGAATAGGAGTTAGATTCCCAGGTTAGTAATTGCCAGGCTCACTCTTTCCTTTTGCGTAAAGGAAACCCAGTGTTTTCAAGAAGGTTTATACTTGGCACAGCTCAGCCATGCCTCCATTGTCACTACCCCTGCTATGCCAGCTACACTGATATTTAGACTCGCACTAGTTCAATGAGAGCTATATTTGTATACATGAACCAAAAAAATCACCCCCCTAGCTCATAGCCTAGCCGTAGATTAAGAGCAAGTGGAAGATTATGTGCACTGTTACTGTGCTTTTATAACCGGATTTTTAATAAGTTCAATAATTAAATCCGTGAGCGAAACAGAATATAGCTCAGTTAAATACACTAGGAAATCAAATGTCAATAAACAAATCAATTAGGGCTGTCGATTAATTGCAGTTAACTCACGCAATACTTTTTTTGAGTTAATCATGATTAATCACTGTTTTAATCGCATTGTTAAAAATAGAATATCAATTGAAATTTATTAAATATTTTGGATGTTTTTCTACATTTTCAATTATATTAATTTCAATTACAGCACAGATTAAAAAGTGTACTCACTGCTCACTTTATATTATTATTTTTTATTACAAATATGTGCACTGTAAAAATGATAAACAAAAGAAACAATATTTTTCAGTTCACCTCATACAAGTACTGTAGTGCAATCTCTGTATCGTGAAAGTGCAACTTACAAATGTAGATTTTTTATGTTACATAACTGCACTCAAAAACAAAACAATGCAAAACTTTAGAGCCTACAAGTCTACTCAGTCCTACTTCTTGTTCAGCCAATCACTAAGAGAAACAAGTTTGTTTACATTTACGGGAGATAATGATGCCCACTTCTTCTTTACAATGTCACCTGAACATGAGAACAGGCGTTTGCATGGGACTTTTTTAGCCAGCATTGCAAGGTATTTACATGCCAAATATGCTAAACATTCGTATGACCCTCATGCTTCGGCCACCATTCCAGAGGACATGCTTTCAGGCTGATGACGCTCGTTAAAAAAAGAATGCATTAATTAAATTTGTGACTGAACTCCTTGGGGGAAAATTGTATGTCTCCAGCTCTATTTTACCCATTCTGCCATATATTTCATGTTAAAGTAGTCTCGGATGATGATTCAGCATATGTCAATTTTAAGAACACTTTCGCTGCAGATTTGACAAAATGCAAAGAAGGTACCAATGTGAGATTTCTAAAGATAGCTACAGCACTCGACCCAAGGTTTAAGAATCTGAAGTGCCTTCCAATATCTGAGAGGGATGAGATGTGGAGCTTGTTTTCAGAAGTTTTAAAAGAGCAACACTCCGATGCGGAAACTACAGAACCCAAACCACCAAAAAAGAAAATCAACCTTCTGCTGGTGGCATCTGACTCAGATGATGAAAATGAACCTGCATCGGTCCTCACTGCTTTGAATTGTTATCGGGCAGAACCTGCCATCAACATGGATGCATGTCCTCTGGAATGGTGGTTGAAGCATGAAGGAACATATGAATCTTTAGTATATCTGGCATGTAAATATCTTGTGACACCAGCTACAACAGTGCCATGTGAACACCTGTTCTCACTTTCAGGTGACACTGTGAACCATAAGTGGGCAGCATTATCTCCTGCAAATGTAAACAAACTTGTTTGTCTGAGCGATTGGCTGAACGAGAAGTAAGACTGAGTGGACTTGTAGGCTCTAAAGTTTTACATTTATTTTTGAATGCAGTTATTTTTTGTACATTATTCTACATTTGTAAGTTCAACTTTCATGATAAAGAGATTGCACTACAGTACTTGCATTAGGTGAACTGAAAAATACAATTTCTTTTGTTTTTTACAGTGCATATATTTATTTTGAATTCCAAATATTAAGTGAGCACTGTACCCTTTGTATTCTGTGTTATAATTGAAATCAATATTTGAAAATGTAGAAAACATCTAAAAATATTTAAATGGCATTCTATTATTGTTTAATAGTGCAATTAATCGTAATTAATTTTTTTAATCACTTGACACCCCTACAATAAATGTTTAAAAATCAATATAGCCCTGCAAGATATTTAGAACAAATGAGTTTTGCTAACTAGAGAAAACTAGATACCAATTTTATGTACAGAGGAGTGCAAAAGTTTTGTTAAAAAATAAAAGCCACAGTCACTCACCTTGTCTGGAGGGTTCATTACAAATCCAAGCTCGAGCTAGGTTTGCAAACTGTTTGAGCTATTTTGGACTGGTTTATGGATTGGGAATCAAAACTAGACAAAATTCTATTGCTCTGGCTAAGTTTTTGTGTTTGTTTGAATCTGAAACTTGAGGTAAAACTTAGGGTGTTAGAAAACAAGGTAAACAGAAACTGCCAATTTTGCAAAGTTCTGCTATCAAATCCAGTTTGGCTTTACATTTCTATAGCAACAATTGTTTGCCAGGTAGTCAGTAAACACAGGAATTGATGAAGGTTAATGAATACAGGAAGGCAGCTATTAGTGTATGTTCAGGTGGGAGAACTGTACTGTAAACAATGGATGCAGTTCAACCTTGGTGTAACTCTACTACTGTAAATGAATAAATCTGGCCCAATGGGCCAGATCCCCAGCTTGGGTAATTGCCATAGTTGCATTGACTTCACAAATAACCCACACATCTTGAACTCAGTCTAGAATATCAAACATTTGCAGTGAACTGTTAGAAATCAATCCACTAAGTTAAAAAGTAAAACAAAAATCACAAAAATATTTGTGAACTAAATTCAAATTATAAAGAAAAGGAGAGAAATCTGCCATCTGCCCTCACAAAGTCTGTGAGGAGAGATAAGTTCATTACGTAAGTTCTTCACTGTGAATTATTCACTCAGCAGTAGAAGTAGGGATGTAAAACATACAACTTGGAAATTGCATGGCAAATCTATTAACATTTCAGGTGGGTAGGAGCAGGAGACAGTAATTGCTCAAAGCAGCATAGACATTTGTCAAAGCATTACTACTGGGGTTAATAAGGACGCTACAACACCTACATATGGTCTGTTTTGGGGACTGTGAGACCGCCTTCATGTGGGAACAAATGATATAGCTAGATTCTTGCTGGAATGCATCAAGGCTGACTACAGCAGGCTACGGAAGACAGTTAAAGAAATGGAGGCTCAGGTGATTTTCAGTGGGATTCTACCTGTCCCTAAAGGAGGAGAGTGAAGGTGAGACAAGATTATGATGATCAACAGATGGCTCTGGCTGTGTTGCTAGAAGGGCTTTGAGATGTTCAATCACTGGGAGGCATTCACAGGGACTGTTTACTTGGGTGGAGCCCATCCCACGAGGAGAGGAAAATAGACTTCTGGGATGGAGGTTGGCACAACTGATTAAAAGAACTTTAAACTAGGTATTCGGGGGAGATGGCCATGTAATCTTGATGCCTGATTCTAACATTGAGCAGGAGGAAAATCACATAATTGAGGATACAGGAATGGATAAAGGAGCAACATAAGTATGAGAATAGACAACAAGAGGAAAGACAGTGCCAACACTCCTGACAGTAACCATCAGGAAGGCAATACTGGCAGTACCATGACTGTACCTAATCGGGAGAGGAATCTGCGCAAATAGAAACAACTAAGATGTCTACACACCAATGAAAGGCGCCTGGGTAACAAAGTGGAGAAACTAAAACTACTGGTGCAGGAAGTGAAATCAGATATTATAGGGATAAACAGAAACATGGTGGAATAGTAGTCATGACTGGAGCATAGGTATTGAAGGGTATGTTTTGGTCAAGAAAGACAGAAATAAAGGTAAAAGGTGGTAGAGCAGAATTGTATATTAAGAATGAGGTAGACTGTAAAGAAATTAGAAGTGACTGAATGGATAAAACAGAATCTCTTTGGGTTAAAATCACTTTGGGGAAGAAAGGTAAAATAGGCTCCACTGGGATAGTGCTTGGGATCTGCTACAGACTCCCAGGATCTGATCTGGATATGGATAGAGACCTCTAATATTTTTAATTAAATAAATACTACTGGGAATTGTGTGATTTTGGGAGACATTAATTTCCCAGTTATGGCTTGGAGGACATGCACTACTAATTAACTGTAGAGCCCAAATATCCATGGATGTGATAACTGACAGATTTCTTCACCAAATAGTCACCAAACCAACAAGAGGAGCTGTCATTTTAGATTTAGCGTTGATAAGTAGAAAGGACCTCATAGAAGAACTGGCTGTAGAGAACAGCCCTGGTTTGAGTGATCATGAGCTAATTCAGTTTAAACTAGATGGAAGGATAAACAACAATAGGCCTGCAACTAGGGTCATTGATTTCAAAGAGCAAACTTTAAAAAAAAATTAGGAAATTAGTTGGGGAAGTCGACTGAACTGAAGAACTCAAGGATATGACTGTTTAGGAAGCTTGGAATTGCTTTCAGTCAAAGTTGTAGAAACTATCTGAAGCTGGTATCCCAAGCATGGGGAAAAATTCATAGGGAAGGGTTGCAGAACAAACTGGATGTACAAGCATCTCAAACAGATTATTAAGAGAAAGCAGAAAGTCCGCAAGGAATGGAAAATGGGAGGGATCAGCCAGAAAAGCTGTCTCTTGGAGGTCAGAAAGGGTAGGGGAAAAATAAGAACTGCCAAAAGCCAAGCAGAGTTGGACCTTGCAAAGGGAATTATAACCAATAGTAAAAGGTTACATATCCATATAGATAAAAAGAAAACAAGAAAAGAAGAAAGTGGGACCACTAAGTACTGCGGATGGGGTAGTGATTAAAGATAATCTCAGCATGGTGCAACATCTAAAATGAATACTTTGCCTCAGTTTTCAACAAAGGTAATGAGGGGCTTAGGGGTAGTGGCAGGGTGACTAATGGAAATGAGGATATGGAAGCAAAAATTAGCACATCTGAGGTGGAAGTCAAACTCAAACAGCTTAATGGGACCAAATCTGGGGGCCCATCCAAGAATATTAAAGGAACTGGCACATGGAATTGCAAGACCATTAGCAAGGATTTTTAATGAATCCATAAATTCGGGGGTCATACCCTATGACTGGAGAATTGCTAATACACTACCTATTTTTAAGAAAGGGAAAAAATGATCCGAGAAACAACAGGCTCGTTAGTTTGACTGCAATTGTATGTAACGTCTTGGAACAAATTTTGAAAGAGAAAGTAATTACGTACATATAAATAAATGGTATTTGGGATAAAATACAACATGGTTTTACAAAGAGTAGATTGTGCCAGACCAACCTGATTTCTTTCTTTGAGACGATAACTGAGTTTTTTAGACAAAGGAAATGCAGTAGGTCTAATCTACCTGGATTTCAGTAAGGCATTTGATACAGTTTCACATGGGAAATTATTAGTTAAATTAGAGAAAATGGGGAGTGATATGAGAACTGAAAAATGGATAAGGAACTGGTAAAGTAAAACTACTACCCCAGCATAAGATCCTGGGCAATGCTATAGCTGTTACAGCAAGCTGTTGCCATATCCTTATGCATTGAAAAGTCCTTATGAGAACATCTTAAATCCCCCAGATTTTCTTTTTACCTTCATCATCTTGAGAAAATTCCTGTGTGAGAGGAAACTCTCAGAATTTGGCGTGTATGTCTAATGAAGTTAAACACTATGAATTAGACTGTTAAGAATAATTACACCGCTTGTTGCCCACTTCTTTGTTAGTCTTTTCAGTATAGCTTTATTCACTTACTGCAATAGTGATAAATCACCAACCCCACCAATAACAACATTACTTCTATAGAGCCTTTGATCAAAGTTTGTAAAGCACATCACAAACATTAGTTTTGCCCAATAGCATACCCAGGAAGTAGATACATTCCCTTTCCACAGGTGAAGAAAACAAGGCAGAGATGACACAAAGTCAGCCAGGATCCTGCCTCTCCCAGACATGTACTCCAGCTTCTAGACAACACTATGCACCCACAGTAAATAACAAAACTACCTGCCTTTTGCTAAGAAAGGCGTGACCATATCCCTTTCAAGGAAGCCCTAAGATGCAAATAAGTTTATCCACTAATAGATTTCAGAGGCCTCCTGATACAGATACAGCATTTATAACAATGAAGAACTTTTAAAGAGACACTTGGCTATAAACCCTCTCACTGAATGACAGCTCCAGCTAAAACTCAGTGGAGGAGATTCACTCTCTCTGAAGGAGACGACCAGGGATTCAAAGGAAAGAAAAGATAACCCCACCTCTGCCACTCTGCTGATTGACAGACTCCCCGCCTATGCAAGAAGAATGTGGAGTGAGAAGGACTTGAGGAGTCTCCTCTATCAGCCCACACAGGGATTTGGGGGTGGGAGAGAGTAACCCCACGTATGTTTAAAAGAACCAACAAAAAATCCTTAAACTTTTCTTCTACCCCAAGGAATATGGATATTAACAAAAAGAACGATATTAACAAAGAAGTCCTGCTGCTTGTGGGCCACTGGCAAACCCATGTGATATACATGCACAAGCAGCTCATCTATTTTTGCTTTTTAATTCCCTATGTCACCTTGTCCCTGAACAAGTCAGCCTGGCATGCACCCAGAGAGCCTCATAACATTACCACTGGACAGGGCTCTTAGTACTGTATTTATTAAAGAACCCTCATGAAGGGCCTTGTTCTGCACCCTGACTCACAGTGAGTACTACTTTACTCCATGAGTAGACCCACTAAGATGGGGCCCAGTTCTTCAACTCCATAAGTGAACATGGGTGAATTGCCAAGTCATGAAGATAATGATGGACTTCAGCCCAGAATGGCAGGTTGATCAAATCAGACAAAACAAAGATCTTTTGTTACATTTAGTGAGCGCTAAGGAGAACATTTGCAGTTACATAAAAATAAGTCCTTAGAATGTGTAATAAAGATCTCTTTGGAAACAAAACAAGTATGACATATTGTAAAACTGCACTTCACACCGTATACTCTTCAGAGTTACTACCGTATCATTCCTTATGACTTAAAAAACCCGGAGTAAAGAAGATACATTACAATACATAACACTAAAATAAATACTATTCAAGTCCCGCTACTATTACACTGATCTTTTATTGTGAACAGGAGAAATATTCACCAGTACATTTTAAAAACACATAGTAGGTGCTCAGTATATGTTGAACTTTGGCTATACGAGGAAAAACAAAAATATTTTCCCTTAGCATGCGGGCATTTTATATGCATAACATCAAAACATCCGTAACTGTCCACACTTGGCAGCACCTACAGCCAGCCCAGATTAGAAGACACAATAAAAACCAATCCTCATCTTTCTTACTATTAACTAACATGACACACTCAAAATTCAGTATGGTTTTCCATATTAGAAGCTTAAAGTAACTAATGGAACTATTCTTCCATACTCTCAGAATTTCTTTTGATGACTAATGAGCGTGGCAGGCAGCTCAAAATGACAGAGTATGAATCTAGATGAAAGCCTTTTGCCTCACTTTTTAGGTAAGATAAGTAATCTAGAATGTCGCTTCTACCACAATAAGAGATTTTCTAAAGGCCTTTGCTGAAAACAGCTGTAGTGGTGCAATCTCGTGTGATTAAACTGCCAGGAGTATTGGCTTGTTGGCACAGATACCAAGGAATCAGTGATTTAACAGACTATACTAGGAGCTTTAAAAGACTCACATTTTATTGACCACTTCATGACAGTACTGAATATGAGGAAAAGGTGCCAAAGGTTTATGGGGTATGCTTACCTTCCAGCAGGTCTCTTGCCAGACCTGGTTCTGCCCCTGTGGACCGAACAAAGTCTGACAGGACCGCGTCCATATCAAGAGTCATGTGATCATGTAGAAGTGCTGCCACACACGCAGCAGTAGCAGGATTTGTTGATAGGCTACAAGACATCCATCTATAAATGAAAGCAAAAATACAGAGTTCTAGATGTATTTATCACAATAGGCTATAAAATAATGGAAATCGCACATTTTTTCCGAACAAAACACCCAATTTAAATTTTTAATAAATGACAATAAAAGGTCAACGTTACAATGATTAAAAAAAAGAAAATAAATTTACATAAATACCACGTTGATAGCATTTATGATCTGCCTGGGCTCACAATCTGTTCCAGTGACTGAGTATTTTAATAACTAGTTCTCATCTTTCACACTTCTAGTGTTCTTTTCTGTTTTTCTTTGCTCTTTTAAAATATTCTTTCTGCACAACTTTTCAGTGCACGAGGAAGTTATAAAATTAAAACTTCATAAGAGTAAGGTGTTAAATGTCAAAGACTCCAAACAGGCACATGCTTAACTCTAAGCATGAGAATTGTCCCATTGGTTCAGTTAATGTGCTTCAAGTTAAACATATGCTTATGTGCTTATCTGGATCAGGGCCATATTGCATGACCTTTGTATTTATATACTTTTAATATAAATACACTTATATTAGAACTCATTACTTGTTCCCTTATTTATTGTACCAATATCTGTACCAATACATAGGTTATTTCTATTTTCCCTGCCTTGAAGATGTACTTGATAGGGAATCTGGGTTTTCTCCCATTTCCTCGGAACTAATGCTGTCTTCCTCATGGGGGTGCTGTGAATCATGATAACCATCATCAATAGCAGCAGCAACTTGTACCTCTTTTGTTTGAGAGGCTGGGTTAACTAGCCCTCTAAACATCTGCATTAGTGCATCTCTTTTAACTACAATAATGATGACAACCACAATGAATGGAATGACACCAAAAGATACTATTAGGCCAATCTCCAGATTGTTACTGCTCATATTTCTGGAAAGTGGTGGGATCTACTCTCCCCAACTCCTCTCTGTCATTTGAGTTGACAGTCTGGAGGGACCCACACACACTTACAATGGCAGTTTATCTCATTGGTTGTACACGCCTTTCAGCATCACAATCAATGACACGGGCTATTAATAGAAATCTTGTCAGGACCACACAAAGCAACACCTTTCACTGCTCAGCAGCAGTTTTTTTTTTTAATCTCAGCATGATTAACAGAAGCTAAACACATTTTCAAGATAACATTGTACATTTCTTAAGAAAGCCATTGTTACGTGACTGATCTTTATAAACACTTTCCTGGTTTCCCTCAAATGTAACAACTATTTAAAATATAAATGTACATACTGGAAAATACTGCACATCACACCAACCCCACTCAAAACTAACTGGAATGGAATTAACTAAATTTTCTATATAAATTCATTTTCATCTTGAATTAAGTAATTTTCAGGCAAACAATGAACCATATTACTATAAATATTACAGACACGATTGCAGTGTAGTAATCCCAGTATACTCTGCAAATGGATTCTTTCTGCTATTGAATTTCCGGTGATGGAATTCCCCTCCCCCCACCCCAAAAAATTAAGAAGTCAGAAACTACCACCACAGACACAGAGTGAAATTTGGGCCCTAATGAAGTCAATGTGAATTTTACCATTGACTTCAATGGGACCAGGATTTCACCCATGCCTTCTGCTTGTGTCAGATGCAATTATAGATCACGTTAATAAAATTAAAATAATCCCAATAGTTAGTTAAAACACAGTCAATAAAATACTTTACTTAAAAGCTAACAGCCACCTATTTTACAGAAACTGTTCCAGGCCAGCTAGAGTAATTATTATTATTTAATATCAGGGGATTCACAATAGACTTTAATAAAAATAACTTTTTGTTAAAGAAAATCTTCCTGAAGTGGTAGGAAGTCAGGTTTCCTTTGCAGAATGATTCACTTGTTTTATAGCAGAGTGATGCAGTATGTGTTCAGCAGCTTACTGTAGGTTGTTTGTACCATCCAGTTGCTGAGAAAAGTAACAATCACACCAGTATGTGACAATGACTCATAGCCTAGGAACCAGCAAGTAGCAGCTAATGGAACCACAATCATAGCTGATGAAATGCAAATGTAGTCTTGTTTTTGTATAGATAATGGAATTTTTTATACAAGCAAGTATGCAATTAAATCTTAAGCAAGTGAAGTATTTTAAACTTAGTTAGAAAAATACTCTGGAAGCCACCTTTGCCTATTGTGTACTAAAAAACAACCTCTGGAAACAAACCAGAAGGGTTTTTCATTTTCTGTCATGCACAAATTTTTCTTTAGTGTCAAAGCAAAAATAATTGGTAAGGAAAGTGCACTATACGTCCCTTCTCTGGCATTTCCCGACAGGCACAACATAGCCTTGTTTATGTGCAATCAGGAGCTTTTCTTTAGTATTTTACTTTTATTGTTGACCAAGTAAAGTGGCCTTAAAATAGAAGTCGCTTTAGGACAATTTATCCCCAGAGTTTTTAAATCAACCCAGAGGGGAATCTCTCTGCTATATTCAGTTTTTTTCTAAATACCCTTGGATCTAAGGAAAGGTCTAGCCTTTGGGTAACAGATGAATATTCCCCCTACTGTATCAAATGCCTATTATTGATTATTTCCTGAACAAGTAGCAGCTAATCTATTTTCATAGACAACTCTCCCCACAAACATTTAGAGCACTTGTTTTTAAGAATGGCTGAATCAGACGTATTTATCACATAGTATTCAAACTTCATTTTAAGGGGTTTTGGAGGATTGTTAAGGAATCAGAACAGACCAGAGGAGATGCTACAAGTTAAACGGTGTAGAATATAAATGAAACTACAAGTTTTACTTTTATTCAGCATCTGTCATTCATTCCATCAAGAGGCCAAAGCTAATCTTTACACATTCATCTGATCTTTTCACTTAATCTCATGGGCCCATTCATGCCTTTGCCATGAGTCGAGAGTAAGGGGAAATATCTTTTTGTGCTACGCTGGGAGCAGACTTTTAGTTGGCCCCTGGTTCTACCATTGCAGCAAGGAGGGAGTAAACTGTGCCGGGTCTAGAGCCAATGCAGTGTATGTTCCCCCGCATGCTGGTACAGCTACACCCTGTGCCTCCTCTGTTCTCCCCCTCCAGTTCACCTGCACAAGAGGGGAAGTAGCAGCTCTACAGAATCAGAGGGGTAGCCGTGTTTGTCGCTTCTACAGATCCAGACTAAGGGTCCTGTGGCACCTTATAGACTAACAGAGGTATTGAAGCATAAGCTTTCGTGGGTGAATACCCACTTCTTCGGATGCAAGCTGCTTGCATCCGAAGAAGTGGGTATTCACCCACGAAAGCTTATGCTTCAATACCTCTGTTAGTCTATAAGGTGCCACAGGACCCTTTGTCGCTTCTACAGCTCTACAGAGTTCTCTTCCCCTCCCATACTGCTACCCATGATGTGGGTAGCCAGTACTGAAGTGTGAAGGGGTATTTGGATGCTCTTATGCCTCTGTGCTAGCTATGCCACACTTTAGCCATACTCTCCCCCATGCCTTGCATTATAGCATGTGTGTGTATGTATCCATACAAACAAACACAAACACAAACACACACACACACACACGCAGACACTTCTGAAGTTTATTTTAACAGCTGTTGCTCAACTGGACATTGTCAAAAGGTTAGGAATTTATTGAAAAAAAGCCCTCAGTGATAATTAGGTTTTCAGAAAATAGCCTGTACAATAGGATAGGATAATCATTTAAGTTTAATAACAAGTAAGTAAATATCTTGCATTTCTTAGCGTGTCTCTCTTCAAAGGACTCTAGAGCACTTTATAAAACTAAATTTATACACATGCTACAAAAGGATCATTTCACCAGCTACGAAAGCAATTGCTGCATAGGAAATGGTTTGTCCCTCCTAAAGATGTGGTGCACAAAAGACCTTGAAAAATGGGTCCATTCAGACTAAGTGTTTGAGATGAAGTCAAATGTGAGCTGGCAGTCTAGGCCACATACATTTTTAGTTAATGTAATTTACTTACATTGCACTCATTATTGTTATATCTGGCTGCATTTCAGAAAGGTAAGAGAACCACCTGGGTCACAACTTTTAGCACAACTGGACCAAGGGAAGGTATAAAAGTTAACGTAGAACCAATAATCAAGGGAAACATGGAAAGATTTACAGGGCCTCTTACAAGCAGAATGCAAGCACTTCACAAAAGCCCATTACCTTGATAGATTATGGCTAAATTTGGCCATAGGGTTACAGTTTGGTATATACTATACAGCAGCTGAATTTTTGTAACTGTTTTAAACATGAGGTACCAAGGGAGTAATGTTGCTGCTTCCAATATTTTCCTAGTAAACACACATTCATTTCTAAAACAGCTGCACACAAGGAGAGGAGTGGGGCAAACAAGAGGACATTGTAACCAAAAATCCATGACAATTTTCTTTATGACTGGGAGAATGGATGAAATAAACCTGCATCAGAAGGATGCAGACATTCAGAGTCAAGTTTAAAGAGCTTGTTGACGATGAATGATGCAAAGCATTAGTAAATTTCAGATCTTAATTGTAAATGACTCATCTGGTAGTAAAACTTTTTTGTGGTTTTTAGGAGTGTGTACAGTCAGGGTAGTCAAATACAATAATTAATCAGTGTGGGGGACAGATCATTCAAACATTTGGAAATTTTAGCTGTATGTCAGTCTGAACGAGTCAAATCATGGATCATCTGTATACTAGCAATATTTCACTATTTTTAATGCTAGGTTTCCCCCTCCCGTTATTTCAAATATCTTCTGAAAAGCCCTTCAGGATGAGAAATATTTTGTGGCGTAATATGGGTTCCACATTCCCAAAGGTTCTGTTGGGTCAATGAGCAAAGCAAGTTGACAGCTAAACCAGAAGCCTAGATAACTCTAATCTAAAGAGGTATGTCATCGTGCCAATGAGAGATCTGAACAGGTCTGAAAACATAAGATCCAGTGACTAGCACACAGTTCCAGTACTAAGCGACCTTTCTTACAATAATAAATATCACCTATTCCCCCCACGGCCACACACATACACACATTCATGTGGCTGAAAGCAACATATTATTAGGAATTTATGGTGAGTCAATAATGTTACAAAATGTGCATGGGCAAAACACTAGGGGTAAAGCTCCAGTGCCATCAGAGTTAATTGCAAAACTCCCATTGACTTTTGTTGGGGCCTAGACAGGGAGCTGGATTGGATGACCAAGTCAATCTTTTCCCTCCTCACTATCTATGACTCTGCAACTGAGAGGGATGAGTGAACTCCAATAGGGTCAGAGATCTGGTTTAGTTAATGAGCTGAAAGTTTGGATGCTTACCCCAAAGGCATTAAGACTTCCTTTTCTTGGACAATAAAATCAAATCTGCATCCTACCTGTCTTTCCCTTCCTAGCCCACACATTTATCAATAGGTCCCTCTCCTCCTCACAGCTGTAGTCCATTGGCCATAGTCATGAATTGGGAGGGATCAGTCAAAATTTTTCTGTCAAAACTAATTTTTGATGGAAAACTGGGTTTTCAACAAAATGAGTCCCTCCCCGCAAAAGCATTTGCGTTCTACAGAAAATCAAAAAAAAAAATGAAATAAATGAAAACAAAAAACCTTCATCTGAAAATTTTCAGTTTGAGTTTTCAGTTAAAAAACCCCAAAATTTCTGTGGGGAAAAACACCTCCAACATTTCAGACCAGCTCCCCTCATGCCCCCCCCTTTTTTCCTAACTTCATTTTTATGATTTAAAACATACATGCTCAGTTTCAGTTTTGCTTCCTGGGTATTTTCCATAATGAGACAGAAAGACACAAATCAAGGATATATATTTTATTTAGCTGATTTAGTACTACCCAAAACATGATACAAGCCATAAATAGACAGTCCATCTACCATGTGTATGAGGGGTGGGACCCACAACACTTCATTTATATTTGCATAAAGAGATTTTTGGTGTGGCCCATCAGAGAGATGGGACACATTCAAACCTAAATCTGGAGTTTAGCTCTGAAGAGGCGTGGTTAAGGCCTCTCACTAGTTTTAATTTAATATTTGAGGGATGTGCAAGATTGGCAACACTAGAAACTGAAGTCCTCTTTGCATAGGACAAGTGCAACACAGGCAACAGTTCAGGCTTTTCCTCTGCCTTGTCACTATGTCTTGGTACAAATGAGGGCGAGTCCACGGGCAAGTGGCTAAATCGTTCTCTGTTCTGATTTAATCCTTGGCCTCAATTCAGAGGCTGACAGAGTCATTTCTGTGACTGGATTTTTGTGACAAGGATTGGCCTGAGATAAATAAATATATTTACCCATATTGATAACTTTTGGGCAGCCTCAGCTTGGGAAAGACCCAAAACATTGACTTGAAAGTGAACAGTCCTTAAATCCAAATATCCTGAGCCATCCAACCCACAATGTAAATGAACTAGAACAAGGTTTTCTTAATAGGCTTGAAATCCTTGCAATATAGGAAGGCCGGAGCCATCTCTCAGTGCATTTATGACATCATGAATCACCTTTGCATTGCTCTCATGGTGATACAGTCATCAGAACCCCATACTCTATGTGTGCCAACAGCTTTGTAGCTCACACGTAAGTAACCCATCTCATAAGTTGCACCAGAGGTCATGCCAACAGCCTATGCAGGCTTTTTCCCAAAAGAGATGTTGCCTTGTGTTGTAGACGTTTTATCTTCCAAGACTCATACACAGAAATAGAGAATACTTGGTCATTCTATTGTTAATGCCACTCTGGATGATGTGGGAAGAGAATGCAACGCACTGGTAATTGGACTATCGCCACAGCTGCAACTTTTACTGAAATAGAATAAGTCAAAGTGTGGTATTACCCCATTGCCAATGCTCTCTAAAGTAGTAACTAATCAGAAAACCCAAGAACACCTAACTCCTTGGAGAAAATGCCCCCCCACACACACACTTTATGAGGCAACAATGAGAATCTTGCCTCTGTATGACGGGGGCAGCGTATAACACAAGCTGGTAAGCTCTGTTCTCTCAGCTTTCTTCAATTTAGGCAAGAATTAGTCTTTCAATCAGACTTTCTGATAAAGGTCCTTTTTGCCAGAAAGCCACTTTTAGTAATAAAAACACACACAGATGGGACAGGAAAGAGAGACTTAAGCAAGGAAAGAAAACAAACTATAAGGAAGGAGGCAGTGACTCACTACAAATTAGAAATTCAGAATCCAGCTGGCTGCCAGACTTTTTGTTCTAACCAGATGAACACAGCACCTCCTACACTACTGAACCATCACCATGTTTGCTACTAACGGCAATTGTAACTATTAACACTTGCTCACTCTCATAATGTTGCATACCCACTTGGAGCAGATATCATTGGCCTATGAAAGCACAGTCTTCCTCAAAGAACAACATTCTTCTTATGGACAATAAATGCATAAATAAATTTAATACTTAGCACCTGAGGATCTCATTATATAATATCAGAATCCTCTCAGAAGAGGAAGTTGAAATCCATTTTGAAGGACTACAGAAAGTGACTTTCAGAAATGCCACCCTGTTTGCATCCAACGGACAAAGGGGTTGAATCACAAGCAAAATGTTTTCACTTCTAAAGATTTAAAATTAAAAACAAAGACAGCTAATAAAAATACACTATGAACCAGATCAAAAGCCCAGTCTGTGGAAAGGCCTCCATCAACTTCAGTGGGCTTTGGATCAGTTCATCAGTCTCATAGACTTTAATGCCAGAAGGGACAATCATGATCATCTCATCTGACCTCCTGAAAATTGCATACCACAGACCCTCACCCAGCCACTCCTGTAATAGGCCCATAACCTCTGGCTGAATTTCTGAAGTCCTCAAATCTCAAGTAATAGAAATACTTGCACTTTGCACTTGCATGACCTTTGCACTAGGTACCAACAACATGAATTTTTGCTACAAACTGGGGACTTATCAGTTGGAAGCTGCAGAGGAAGAAAAAGACCTTAGTGTGTTGATCGACCACAGGACAACTATGAGCCACCAATGTGATGTGGCCGTGAAGAAGGCTAACGCAATCCTGGGATGCCTCAGGTGAGGTATTTCCAGTTGAGATAGGGAAGTGTTATTACCATTATCCAAGGCACTTGTGATGACCTCATCTGGAATACTGTGTGTAATTCTGGTCTCGCACATTTAAGAAAAATGAATTCAAACTAGAACCTGTGAAAAGAAGGGCTACTAGGATGATCAGAGGAATGGAGAACCTACCTTACGAGAGGAGACTTAAGGAGCTTAGCTTGTTTAGCCTAACTAACCAAATGGAGACTAAAGGGCAATATGATTGCAAGATGAACACTCAGAAGGGGGAGAAGTTATTTAAATTAAGGGCCAATGCTTGCACAAGAACAAATGGCTATAAACTGGCCATCAATATGTTTAAGCTTTAAATTAGATGAAGGTTTCTAGCCATCCGAGGATTGAGTTCTGGAACAGACTTCCAAGGGGAGCAATGGGGGGAAAATATAATTAGTTTTGAGACTGAGTTTGATAAATTTACGGAGGGGATGGTATGATGAGATTGCCTACAATGGCATGTGGTCCTTCCACGACTGCTATTAGCAAATATATCCAATGGTCGGAGATGGCACACAAAGGTTATTTATTTTTTTAATGTGAATACTCTAAGTGTCTGATTAACATTGCTGACTCCTCTTGACTGGTGAGGCAATGTGAAGGCTAAGGGCAAACGGTTATCCTTTTCAGAGGGGCACCATCTCTCTCTGGTTGAATTTGTATGGTTTTTTTTTATTTGAAGACATGTATGGTAAAAAGACCCCCAGCTTTGCATAGCTGCAGACACTGAAAATAATTTTTACTGAAACATATCACATTTAAAGTATTAAAAGTATTAAAAAAGAGCGTCACTTAGTCCTCCCTCTAGACAACTGAATTCAGTAAATAAAACAAATCTACGACATAAAACCACATTTGATGCAGCAAACAACAACTGGTTTCTTTTAACTAAGGCTTGCATAATTTCTTCCTCTGTTTTCTCCATGTGAAGTGCATCCCATAGCATTCAGACAGTTACATAAAGACTTTTCATTCTCTTTTTACAGCATTTATAAAGATGTTCCACTTTTGATTAGAAACATTTTGCCAAATGCACATTTGCAGAATATCCGAACAATTATTAAGGGAAAAAGCAAAAATTAAACAATCAGATCCATCAGATTAGATTGCTTTGAATTTGAGTCGACGAACCATCAACAGTAAGGGAACTGGAGTTAATGCTGTCACTCAGCTTTTAGTTCAGTAGATTGTAACAGCATGTAGTTATGAAAGGTCACAAATTGCTCAGAAACTCATCTGCCCAGGTAACAAGGTGGTGAATTATTAAGGAAAGAGCAGCAGCCTGAGTGACACAAAGAAAAATAATTGATAAGAATTACTTTGAATCTCTAAAGTATTTACAGTGACCAAGTCACTCTAATCACCTCTATTAGTAATTAATATAGATCACCTAAGAGAAACGTGGCTATTTCTAAACATGGATTGTCTTCTCCTGAGCCTTGGTTTATTTGGATTAGCTTAATTTCCATTTTATTTTATCCACCATGACCTCCCTCAATTCAGTAAAGCACCTCTATTCAGGATACCACTTAAATACATGCTTAATTTTCAGCATTCTAAATCAATGGGACTTAGGTAAACGCTTAACTTTAATATGCTTAAGTACTGTCCCGAACAGGAAAGGACTTAAGCAGATGCCTAAGTGTTTTTGTAATCTACTATGAGATTGTTAGAAATACATTTTCATGAATTCCCACAACACCAAGTCCACAAGATATGTAAATTGGAGCTGGTTGAAAAATGGACAAACAATTTCACACAAAGAAAAATGAAATTTCAGATTTATTTCCGTTTCACAGGGTTCAAAACAGAACAGAGAGACAGGTAAGGAAGACTTAATAGGTACAACTGTCCTAGGCACTTCTGACACTCTCAAATCCGAAATGTTACATTTGCAGAGAATACTTTTCAGGGTTACTCCTTTTTTTTTTTTGGTGATGGAATAATACAGTTCTGGTTGCATTTTGTTAACACAAAATTTCCAGATGATAAAATCTTGTTGTGACGGTGTCCCCAATAAGACTTTATGGGGAGATGCTTATAAATGTATATACGATGTAACTGGAATATGTTTTATGCTGCATGTGCCATGTAACGTATCTCTGTAAAAATTATGATCTACTGAATCTATTCCTCCTGGTTGAATGCATGTATCATTTTTGTAGTTGAAGTTATGAATATTGGTTGTATATTTGCTGGTTTTATACATAGCCTTTGTAAGAGCATGGGATCATGTCTGGAGAAACGAATGCGCCCAATCCAAATCTGAGCTTGGCCAAGAATGTCACTGGGCTAGTTTCTGAATTGTGCATGGACATGTGACTTGCCCATGTGATCCCAAAACTCCAGGGTAACATGATGCTACGGAGGGAGTGGGGAGAAAGTTTATTTAAACCCCGGGAAGACCCCTCCATTTTGTCTTCAGCTGGCTAAAGAGAGAGGCTCTCCACCCCCCAAGGACACACCTGAAAGAGACTGAACAAAGGACAAAGACAATAGGGGGTGTGAGCAATTGCTGGACCCAAGCTAGGAAGACCATAGCCTGTGCAAGAAAGAGACTGGAACTGGTGAGGTTTTTATCTGTGTTGAGTTTGATTAGACATAGACATGTGTGTTTTATTTTATTTTACTGAGTAATTCACTTTGTTCTGTCTGTAACTACTTGGAATCACTTAAATTCTACTTTCTGTACTTATTAAAATCACTTTTTACTTATTAAGTTACCTGGAGTACGTGTTAGTACCTGAGTGGGGGGGTGGGGGGGGAAACAGCTGTGCATATCTTTCTATCTTTGAAATAGAAGGCGAACTATTTATGAGTTTACCCTGTATAAGCTTTATACACAGTAAAACGGATTTATTCAGGGTTTGACCCCACCGGGAGTTGGGCACCTGGGTGTCAAAGGCAAGAGCACTTCCTGAGCTGCTTCCAGGCAGGCCTACAGCTGTTAGCGGACCTGGGTCTGTGTTTGCAGCAGATCAATGGATCTGGCTCAAAACAGACAGGATTCTGGAGTCTCAAGCTGGGAAAAGGCAGGAAAGCAGGGGCAGGAGTAGCCTTGGCACACCAGGTGGCAGCACCAAGGTGGTTTCTGTGATATCAACCCATCACATTTGTATTGAACTTTATCCTTTTCTCTGTATCCTCGGGAGCTGGAAAATTAAAATAGGAATAAGTACCTGAAAATAGGAGTTGGCTGGAGAAGAATGAACAGCAGTGTCTTTGGCAGTGATTGAAGAAACATGAGCCTAAGTATACCGTTATGTAATATTAGAGATTAAAAGGCCTGATTGTGAGGTGGAAGGAAGTGGACAGTCATTTACACCTGTGCAGAGTGTAAAATGCTACCAAGTCATAATAACATTTTACATCCATTTTGCACAGGTGGAAATGACTACACAAGGAGAGAGGCAATGGAGAATCTGGCCCAGAATATACAGGAGTCTTTGGAGGGTGAGGGGAAGGAGGGCACCAAGGGAACCTCCTTCTGTTCTGTGTATGCTGGCTTTACAAATGATAAAAGCCCTGCATACTGCAGAACAGCCCATATTATGAAGTTTATCTCCAACTATAGATGACAGATAATACAATGTATCAATAACAAATATATACACACACACACACACACACACACACGTGTGTATGTATATTATATTATATATATATATATGATAAAAATCACATTGTACCAGGTTGACACCGTTTTAAATAGAAAGCTGTTTAGAAAACACCCTGCACAACTGCATGATTAAAATAGTTTTCTATTAGCTTTATTCTACAGTGCCTCTAAGCATTCGTTTTAAGAATTCATAAGCCATTCTTAAGTAAGATTTTGGTGGTTACATTGTGTCTGATAAAACACAGGAAAATACTAGCACAATATACAGCTACAAAAATGTCATTGCTTTCAATTCATTGGCATCTGTCCAGAATGGCAAATATGTGTAAGCAAAAATGTGACCAGCTGACATAAGGGTAATGATATTCTCTACACCTCTATCACTGCAATGAGTATATGGAATTTACTGGCAAGTTGACTCTATTTGCTAGAATGGATTCCTTGCTATGTCCATTAACTATATTGCTATTATTTTGGGGGTAGAGAAATGAGCAACTGACACCTTTTGAAAGGAATCAAAAAGTTAACACTTTATATTCCAAAATCAAGTAGAAACAATAGTTTAAAATATAGTTCACGAAGGAAAAAGGCGCAATTCTGCATGTGCATGAGCAGTAAATGTGGGAATTAACATAAAAGCCTCATCAGTTTTTTAAGTTACAGGTGCTCATCTACATGATCAGTTAGCGTATGGCAAGCTGAGATGTAAATCTACAGCACTTTAGTCTTCCACACACGAACTGACCATATAGGCAAGCCCATGCTGTTACAATTTCTAAAAACTAAAGATACATATTGACTCATACATATCTGAAACATTTCTATATAGAGAAAAGAGATCTAAGCCCTGATTCAGCAAAGCACTTAAGTTGTACTTAACTTAAAGCATATGTTGAAGTACTGCTGAAATCAAATGACAATGTTTTGCTGAATTGGGGCCCTAGGGCATGTGGTAGGGTGGTACCTGTTGCTGTTAAAGAACTGAATCATACTGTAAACTTTTATGCAAGAGGTCTGAAATGTCAGAATTTCTGGATGCCTAATTGCTTCTAGATTTTCAGGTGATATTGGTTTTTCATTTGGATCTGGTAACGAGATTACATCCCTCTCTGCTGTAGAACTTGCCACAGTTATCTGTGTCTTTGTGATTGTATTATTGCAGTTCAATCTACACTTCTCCTCCAGTGGGAAGCTCTAGCTGTTGCATAACTCAGCTGCTTGACAGTTTTGCAGATTCTGTAAAACCAAAGACTATGCTGCCTTATTCTATTTGCTTCAAGGTGTAAGTCAAGTTGTGGCATTATCTCTATAGTTCTTCTCTTGTGGTTTCCCTATGACTGCACGTCATCTGGGTCTCTAGACTTTTTCCCATCGTTTTGGATACTTGAGTGATCACTCTTTTCCCCCAAATGCTGTGGTGGTAGATGAGGTCATTTAGGGCAGTTATAGCCCCTCTAGACATGACCATTTGAGCAGCTGGAGACAGGGCATTCTCATCTAACTACAGAGTTTGCTTGACCCAACTGGTCTGAGAAAGCTCAAGTCTCTTGCCCTTCAAGGCACAATCTAAGCCAGTCCCTTTTCTCAGACTCTGGTCTGAGTGTTGGTGATGAGGTAGGAAGTCTTAATGTGGGTGAGCAGTAGTTAGTCTGTTGGTGACATGCTTTCCCATGCTGTACCTGCACCTACAGACTGAGTGATTGGCACATTATAAGAATACAAATAATCAATCAAATGTATAGGGTAGCTCTTTAAGAGCTGTAGACTGCATAGGGACATTCTGACAGATGACCATCTGGTTTTATTTTTAACCCCTAGGAAACTGTCCCATCCTGAAATGTTACGCAGCATTGGCACTGACCATATTCCTCACCAAAAAGGGAATCTCTGGGACATAATTTGTAACAAGGAGGAGGGGGGGTTTCTGTGCACCAGGTGGAGGATCTGAGTTGGGATATAAGATACTAATAGGCCCTGTGTCCTTGCCATGCCAGCAAGCCTGTTCTTATTCCTCAAAACATATTTGAGACTTGCCCAGCTCCCTGTGTTGCCTGAACCTGGGAAACAGAGGAGGACAAGGGGTTCAGAGCAAAGCAGTGAGAGAACTGGGGGTGGAAGAGGTGCAGGTGGAAAGTGGGTGGGACTGGGATTCTCTTCATCCACTTGTAAGCAGACAGGGGTAAGGGGGAAAGAAGAGAACAGGTGGTGCTGATGTCCATGGGGAGAAATGGGCTGAGAATTTTCAGCTCCAATCCGTCACTTTAGAAATCTGAGGAGTAGTACAGTAGCTTCCATCCAGATTACAGAATTAAGATAATCATCCAACCTCAGCATGATTCTAACAGCAGGAATCTTTCCATTCTTCTGCTGAACTTGTTGGTAGAATTTGACACTGCTGATGAGAGGTCTTATTGCATCATCTTACCTCTCCAGACACGTTACACCATATTGTCAAAGCTCTACAGGGTTTCAGTGTGGCATATATTGCTTCTCATCCTCCTCTTTTCGATTGCTACTAACTGCTACTAACTGCTCCCACTGGGTAGGAAATAGCATTTGGGATCATCCATTGGCCAGTGAGACCCAGATTTACTGCAGACTAAACTGTTCTTGACATTCTGTAATCACCAGTTGTGATACCTTTAAACTTCCTGAAGCTAAATATAAATACATTTTACCTAATATTTTATTGTTCTCCCACTAACATTTCTTCTCCCCAAACAAATCCATTTGACTACTTCTCTATAATTTACATCTGTACAAGGCAATCCTAATAGACAGGTAAGCACAATTAAATAAGTGTCTTCTAGTATTCCCAGCTTTCAAGAAATGAAAACAATCAGGGGAAATACAACTCTGCTCGAGACTGTTGTAGTGAGTTTAAAAAAAAAAAAAAGTTACTTGAATAGTCTCTGGCCTGAAATCTCCACTCCAGTTTACATCAAAAAGACTTGCAGTCATGAAACTGGGATTATAAAAAAATGCTGTTTAATATATAGGCACATTTAAAGCTACTGCACCATTATTTTGCCTGTCTCTCTCAACCCACAGGTTTGAACTTTGGCAAACTGAGAGATATGCCTGAAAACCATCTCTCAACTGTCACATTATGGCTGCTGAATTTTCAGAGTAAAAGCCTACTCAGTTTGGGTTGAAACCATAAGGGAAGGGAAAACTTACCTGTGTATGGTGCCTCTCTGTTCCTAACCTTTCACTCCGTCCTTTCCCCCCACACTTTCACTATTGCCACAAAGGATGCCATACTTTTCTCACTCCCCTGGAATTCACAATGCCACATTCAAGTAGCAGCCAGCAACCAGTCTCAGAAAACAAGTCATGCTTGCTGATAACATTTAATCACAGACATTTGCTGTTAAGGATTTCAAACCCGTGGAATGGGATTTTTAAGATGTGACTGGCTAGATCTATAAAATGGTATTTGACTAATCGTCAAATTACTATAGCAACTATGCTCTATAGCCAAGAATCCTTATTTATGTTTTAGAATGTCAAATGATAGCCCTTTGACAAACTGTTTGTCACAGGGTTTGCTGCTCACTGGTGGGGCAACTCCTTGTGGCTCATCTGGGCATTACCTCTCAACCAGTCTGACGCACCCTCCTCTGGTTGCTTGACCCAGGGTCTCTCTCTCTGGACTCAATTGCTCCCTCTTTGTGGCTTGGCCCCCCACCTAGGTCACTGCTGTTTTCCCCTTCCCTGTTGTAATGAAGTCTTGCTGGATGAAGTGTCTCAGGCAGTCCTCTGCTCCACTGCCCAGATGGTGCCACTTCTCAGCAGCTGGTGGGGAACCTGGGCCCACCTATTACTCTGGGTTCCAGTCCAGGGACCCTGTGACTAGGAACCACAGTCTATGCAATCCCAGACCCCTTCGTTGTTTCTCTGGGCTACTTCCCACCTTTCATCTCTTGCTCTGCCCTCTCCCCACCCCTTTCCTCCCAGGTTGACACAGGAGCTTCCTATTTTGGTTTTCTTGGGTTCTTGTCACAGTCTGTATTCCCAGGCGGGATCCCAGGACTTACTCCCTCCTAGGACTCCTCATTGACTCTTGCCAACTCCCTTCCACTCTAAGGAGTGACTGCAGCCCTCCTCTTACCATCAATTTCCTCTCTTTATGCCAGTCCCAGCTGGGCTTCATCAGCCATCAGGGTTTTATCAGCCCTGACCCTCCTCCAACTGCAGCCTGTCACAGGGTTAACTGGCCCTTTTTACCTAGTTGGGCCTTGTATGGGGTAGACACCACTGTTCCCTCTAAGCTGTGCGTGTGTGTGCGCGCACACACAGATCCTAAACCCCACACACATGGCAAAACACCGTGCACACAAAAAATGTGCATAGAAGCACAACAATTTTCACAGAAGAAATTTTTTGCGCACACATCCTATCAAAAATTTGCACAGAAGAAATTTTTTTGCGCACATGGCCTGTCAAAAACTAGAGGGAACATTGGTGGACACCCCATCACATCTTCCTAACCTTGATTTTCAGGTGTCTATGTGAAAAGAAAGTACATAAATACTACAGACACATTCTTTAGTTGTGTTGTAAACATGAAAAAAGCTAAACTAATAAAAACAGATGAGTACTGCTTAAATTAGGAATATGTCTCTCAGCTCTCCATTTTCACAAAAATAAGATTGTAATGTAGATTAGGCCAGACTTTTTTTTAAACAGATATTCAATAATGGATGCTGGGAGAGATCACAGAAAACTTGATTGTTGTTTTAGTCTAGCTAGATTTGATGGTTTGTTTATTAATTTATTTATTTTAAACTTCACTGTTTAATCAGAACATCTACATTTGTGTCTGCAGAGTAAGCAAACCAGTTCCCTTTCTGAAAATTCGGCAACTGGAAAAGAGGCCTGGTCCAGGCCTTATGACACCAGCCTGGCACTGGGAAGATCCAGATTCAATCCTTTGCTCTGCCACACTTGCTATGTGATCTAGGGCAAGTCATTTGGTTAGGACTCTGGTGCGCAGTGACAATTCTTTTTCTTTCTCACCGATTTTGTCTCATTGCTACTTTGTGTTCTTGCTGTCTGATTGTTGTACAATCTATTGCTTTATACTTAGACTATAAGCTCCTCAGGGCAACGATTGTCTTTATTATGTGCTTGGATAGCACCTATCACATTGGGGCCCTGGGCTATGACTGGGCCTGTAGGTGCCACCACAATACAAATAAATAATATGTGGATAAATAAATAAAAATAATCCCTCTGTACCTCAGTTTCCCATTGGTAAAATGGGGATAGTAGTTATTTGCCTCACAGAGGTATTGGGAGACTGGATACCTGCCCACAAATGAACATTACACCAATATGTACCAGAACTGGACAAGCTGAATGATGCAAGGATTTTTAAAGTATGGGGTTTCAATATGCTCAACATATTTGTGTGTCAACTTTTCTGAACTACTGTAAAAACAAGTGAGCTAAAATTTTGGGGCCAGATTTTTCAGTGCGTCTCCTTAAATTTGCAAGTGCACAATTCTGCATACAATTTAATTTGTGTGCAGATCAACATTTGCTCATGCAAAACAAATGTATTTGCATTTTTATGTACTCAGTTAATGCATTTATTGACATTTTCCCCATATGGACTTTGTTTTGCTACTGATAAACATGCATAACTCTCATTAACAAAACTGCCCAATGAACAGAATTGACCTGTAAACATTAACAGGGCTGATGACTTTAGGAAACAAGGACCTAATCCATCTCTCATGACAGTAAACACAACCTTGTTCAATCTATACATCAATGACCTGCCACCAGCCCAGTAACAGAAGTTCATCTATGCAGACATCTGCTGCGAACTACAGGCTCCAACTTTCTTTGAGCTGGAGAAGACCCTGAGTGACGATGCTGCAAAGCTGGCAGACCACTGTAAGACATGGTGCCTTCAGCCTAGCACCAGCAAGACAGTCTCTAGCACATTCCACCTCCACCATACCAATGCTAAGAGAGAACTAAACAACATAGAGAATGGCCAGAGGCTGAAGCATACCCAGTTTACTGAGGCGTGATCCTTGACTGAACACTGACATACAAAATCCACCTGAGCAAGATAGTAGTGAAGGTCAAGACACACACAACCACCTTCTCAGCAAACTGGCAGGTTCTTCACAGGAAGCAGATGCTCCAACCCTCAGCCCTTGCCATCTCATACACAATAGCAGAGTACCATGCATCAGTATGGAGTCGGTCAGTAGGCACCAAAGTTGTTGACATGCAACTCAACTCAACAATGCGCATCATCACAGGAACTCTCCGACCGACTCATCTTCCATGGCTTCCAGTTCTGAGCCACGTTGCTCCCACTTACATCAGGAGGGAGATTGCAGCTGGCAAACTGCTTGAGATGGTACATGCCAATCCAAGCTTGACCTTGTTCAACTACCTTTTTAGCCCACCAGCTACACGTCTTTCATCACAACACCCACTGTGGTCAAGGCTGCCGTGCCAGCGAAGTCCCTGTGGTGAGAAGACTGGTGCTTAATATCAATCTCCAATCAGTTTCTTGTCATAGTCCCTTCTGCTCACCCACCCGGCTTCGACCTGCCACGTTGCCAGTGGGCCCTTCTTAACAGATTCCAAACTGGGCAAGGCCTCTGTGCAGCCAACCAGGACCGTTGGGGTCTTTGAGACAAACCAAGCTGCAGCTGTTGTGCCGATCAAACAATGATGCACATTGTCAAGGAGTGCCCCCTAACCAAATTCAGTAGGGCTCTGAGAGCTCCATTTGGCCACTAAGAATGCTATCGCTTGGTTTGGTGAATATGCAAATGCTAAATAAAATAAATGCTAAGCAAAGTTAGATCAGGACCCTAATGAAAGTGTTCCTCAGAATGAACGAATTCTCTCTCTATCCTCATAGGAAGACGATTATCCTTTAGAAAGGGATCACCCGCTCTTTCCTTCCTCTAAAGGCATCCATTCCTATTACTTTTACAATGATTTCAGGCTCCCTATAGATGTTATGTCTTCAGATTTCTATAAAGACTTTCTAAAACTCCTTGAACTTCCCCAGTGGCAGTGCTGCCTATCAGTAGACTAACCAAGTCCTCTGGAAATGTCATTTCTCTTTACAAAGGCTGCTCAAGAAGCAGATTTTGTCACACACTGACAGAACACTTAGCGAACACTATACCAGAAAGAAGAGGTCTGCACAGATCAATCAGAGTGGTCCTGATATTATGCTTAGAGGGGATATTTACATAAGGACTCCTATAATACATACCTTAAAGGAGCACTGTCAAGGTTTATCTATTTAAAAAAACCTCATACCCTTGAATTATTTTCCATAATAATTAGCTTCTCAATTATCCCATTAGAATTAGATTGGTAGTGATTTCACCAGATTCCCACCCTTAATCTAACCAGAGTCTGATATTGAAATAGCCTCTTGTTTTATCTGCCAAGAAAATAAATACTAAGGGCAAATTTTATTCTTGGATACCTAAGTATGACTCCCACAGAATTCAATATACATTAAGTACATGTGTCATGGAACAACAGGGCCTAAGGCCTAGATCTTGAAAGTTGCTTTGCATGGGTGGACCCAGAGTGCACATGAAACTCCACTGAACTCAACGGGACTCCATGCATGGAAGCTGCCTGAACAGATGCTGGAGTTTGATATTATTCTACATTTCATAGTGACAAAAAAATTGTTTATGAAGTCACTTGTCTTGCTCTATGCAGAATAGAGCCTCTTAAATTTACAATGATCCATATCGTACCCTGTGTCATTGTACTTGGATTTTCTTCTGTCTCCTCAGAAGCTAGTCACTGATCAAGCTTTATATCCTAAGCCTGCAAAGCAATTAAACACAGCTTTAAAATATCACTATACTAGGCCTGCGGGGTTGGGTTGGTCACAGGGGGCCCAGATCTGTGGGGTAGTCAGGTAAGGGGCTCTGCCCTGCAGTCAGCCCAGGTCCCTCTTCTCCCTGAGCTCCAGTTGGAGTGGTATCCCTGAATCCGAACTTCGCTCCTACCTCAGGGCTCTTGGCTTTGTGGATCTCCTCAGGCTGGCATAATGATGCCAACAATGGCAGTGACTGTGGGATTTGTGCCCAGCTGGGGCAGGTGAGTTGCTCCCCTACTATTAATGGCAGGTGCCAAATCTGAGTGGCACCGTGACACCAAGTTGAAACAGCACTCACTCAGATGTGGCCCAGCTGCCCCTGTGTCATGATGCAGGGGTGACCCAGCCCAACCCGAATGGCGTTGTAACCTATGCACCAGGTCACAATGCTGCTCACTCAGATTTGTCAGCTGCGTCTTTGTCATGACAGAGGGGCGGCCAGGCCAAACCTGAGATGGGGCCCTGTGGAAGTACACCAAGTGCACATTGGTTAATCTGGGACTCATTTCTATGGGTGCAATTTAACCCAGGAAGCCACACTAAAGCTATCCCTGATCTTTCTGTACAAAAATAACAGATTTCCCTGTATCCAAAACTCAGAGCTGCAGGACAAAAAAATAACAATTTAGTAAGTTAAAAAAATACCTCCAACCAAAGACTGTTACTAATTGCTTAGAAGCTTTTTCAACTGATACAGGATCAGATATCCTGAACCAAAGGAGAGAGAGAGATGCTGAAGTAGCCTCAGCCAATATACATAAAAACCTCTGATAATAGGAAACTAGCCAAGATAGTGCCATTATCTTAAAAAAAACAACAACAAAAGAACAGAACAAAAAATTCAGTCCAATTATTTTAGCTTCAGCCTTAGAGAAAGTATCATCATCTATTTTAAGAGATCAATTGGGAGTATTTATTAAAATAGTTCAGGTTTCTGAAGCACTGTTGGTTTTAATCACCTATTATTTTCTAAATTGTTTGAGTTCTTTAAGGATAAAAGCTACCAAGAGAGATAAAAGGACTCCATTGAATATTCTTTGGTCAGGAAACTTGCTTGAGACTATTTCACATTTGAGGTTAATGATTCAGGTGCAAAAAAAAACCAACAACACAGAATAGGAGGACTGGGGAGATCAAGTTGAATTTAAGAGTTAAAAAATGAGAGATACTGTCTCACCTAAACCTTCCACTTACTTCCTGAAGAATACCTTTAGAAACCTTGAGGGGAGAGCTTAAGGCACTGAGATAAATGAAGAACACCTGAATTTTCTCAAGACTTTCTAAAACATCTACAGAGCTTAAAGCACCTTCAAATAAACCTGAAACAGAGGCTAAGAATATGGATGCAATATTAATATTATGTATACTATATTTATATAGCACCAAAACATCGCATTCAACTTTACAGAGATTTCATAACAAAATGGTCCCTACCCAAAGATGCTCACCATCTGCATCAGACAAACACAGCAAATGAAAACAGACAAATGAAAGGGATAGGGGAAAACAGTGCGAGAGGTGAACTAAACAAAATGAAGGGTATGGAATCCTATATGATCTTCAGTCAATATTTTCAGGTCTGATCTGAAATACCTTACCCTGCCTGTGAAAAAAAGACAGCGCATTAAGGACTTGATCCAAAGCAAAGCCAACAAGAGTCTTTCAACTGGTTTCAGTAGGCTTTGGTAAAGGACCTGAATGGCATTAAGGAAATTGTACTCAAACCTTGGTGGAAAGTAGAAGCAGAATAAGTAATGCAAATCTTATTGCCAAGAAACTATAAGAAATCCCCCCAGGCCAGCCATCCACACACTAAACCGAATGCTGGAACCAATTAAAAAATATTCTTTAAGTGGATTAATGATTGGTTGGAAGAGATTTCTATGGAAAGGAATAGAAACAAAATAATGTAACATTTTTTTCCTCCTGCCCCCTGCCCCCTACTGCACAGTCGTTTAGAAATTTGCTGGATCTTACAAGAAAAACTGCCTGAGAACATTAAAAATACATTCTTTTTCTATTCTCTTCTCCTTTTTGGATGAAGAAGTGATTCTGGACAGAACTCTAACCTTGTATATGCCCATTGCTATGCATCTCTCATATTCACGTGTTGCCAGATAACTGTACATGTGCACCTGAGGTCTGAATTATGGCCTCAGTATGGCCTTTGTCGATCTATGATTACTGGATTTTTAAAGTGTAGTTGCACTTTTTAAAAAAAGATTAAGTCTACACTATGGAGCCTAACCCTCACAGCTAAGTCAGCATAGCACCGTTGTGTAAGCACAGCCTACACTGACAGAGGGGTTTTTTTCTGTTAATACAGGAACACCACGTCCCTGAATGATGTTAGCTACGTTGATGGAGGCACTTTTCTATTGACATAGCTGTGTCTGCACTGGGGGGTATGTTGGCATCGCTACATTAGTCGGGTATGTGATTTTTTTCACAGTCCTGACCAATTTAGGTGTACAGATATAAATGTCAAGCCTTCCACTTAGATCTAAAGTCACATGGAACTGCAGGCTGTTTCAGCTACCACCACAATAAAGCAGAAGTAGAGTGGCTCTATACACAATACAGGAAACAGCAAGTGGTCTATAGTCCCCACTTCTACATCGTCAATTCTAAAATTAACTGTCACTGCAACAGGAATCCAAATCTTCATTTACAATGCAGATAATCTTCTAGTTCACATTGTACACTCACAACAACTGAGCAGCTGATTTACAGTGTGTTGCAGTGAACTTCTAACACAATGGATAGTCAGGGTATATAAAACATTTGTGACAAGCACTGGCACCAAATAGTCAGGGAACAGCACAACTTTAACGTCCGCTTTATTACTCATTTTTATTTCCCCCCAATAGCCTAAAGCCAGACTGCTAATATTAATTTATTCTTAATTTATGCTTATTCTTGAGCCACAAATAGTCATACAGCCAACTAAAGCTATCTTTAAGCAAGTTGTTCATTAACTTACTTTCAACAGATTTTAAATAAGAGTTCCTTGAGGCATGTATCAGATGGGCATTATACCGCTGGTTTTCGGTGAGGAAAATAGTCCATTTTTGCCACAGTACAAGGTGTGAATAAGTGAAAATATGTCCCCTGAGAAATCTGAAAAAGAAGAGACCATATATTAATCATCTTCCTTCCTATGCACAGTTTGAATGATACCAATTATAAATGCATTTTAAAAAGTCGGCCCTACCGTCTGATATTAGGTGCACACCATATAGCACTGACATTGATATTGACTATGTTACTGCACACAGCTATTGGCATGGGAAAAGCAGATTAGCTGGATATCCCTCTGCCCAATCTGGGCACACAAGTGGGAGTTATGAATGCACAAAATGGGTGCAATGTCCACTTAGGCAGGCATGCAAAAAAATCAGTGAAAGCCTTAAGGCGGGGTAAAAACAACATGAATTAATTTTTTGTGGTCAAATTTTCACCTAGGATCAAGCAGGAGGGCAGAGGGACACGTCATAAAATTTCAGGAAAGTGAAATGATGAGAAGAGCAGCCATAGGGGAGGGTTTTTGAGGGTGAGGAGAAGTTACCCATGACCAGTCACTGGATCCTGTTGGAGAGGAATGGTAGGAACCATTGTCGTGCTGAGCATCTATCTACTCTAGCAGTAGCACGAAGGATGGTGAGTAGTATGAGCACTGAGATACAGCTTCTGTCCTCAAAGCACCGAGAGTGTTGGTACACATTCCATTGTTGGAGCCTGGCTGTCATTACTTTGACAGTTTTGCCAGGAATGGGTGGTTGGAGGTAGGGTGAGAAGTGGAGAGGTTTGCTTTGTGAAATATTGGCTTTCTGAAGATTGGGCAGGCTCCTGTATTTTTCAAGGGAGTTTGGTGGGTTCTCTGCTCTGAAAGAAGCTGTGGTTTCCATGAAGAGTGAACACAGTTGTATTTTGATGCCTTTCGTGAGCCAAGAATCTTAAATGGGGCTTGGGTATTTTTCAGGGCTTCACCTTGTGTGATAAAGTGAACACCCCCTTGTGGTGCTGGTGTGATTAATGCCATCTGGTCAGTTTTAACGTGAAAGAAGCAAGGCTTGCTTCTTTGTTCTACAAATGTTCCTTACCTTGCAATGCTCCTGACTGATGAGTAAAAGGGGAGAGCAAAGAGGAGTCACAAACTAAAACAGTGTGAATAATGGGGTTGTGGAAAACAAGCTAGGCAGAAGCAAAATAAAATAAAGAAGCTTGAATTACCAAATCACATCAACACTGACATTTTTTGCAGTCTTAAAAAAAGATTTAAGTACACAGGAAAAAGCAAACTGGCACTTATCCAGCAGGTAGCCCAAATTCCCCAGGTACAGAGGAGCATTCTGGTGGTCTCATTTTAAAAAATGACTACTTCATATATAAATTCCACAGTGCAAGGCACAAGCAGGCAGCTGTGCTTCTTTCTATTCCACTTCTCGTTTACAAATCCCTTTATAGACAGTGCATGGGAACTCTCACTATTTTTGTGTGTGTTTCTTAAATCTCTATGATGATCATAGAATATTGGTGGAGCGAAGGATTTACTTAGTATATATCTGTTTAGTAATAACAATGTGCTAGATCCCGTCTAAGACAAAGGCAGACTTGGTCTCTGTCCCACTTAGCCTACAATCTAAGTCTAATCTCACTTTTAAATGCATAATCTCATTGCAAAACTCAAATGGGCAAGGACCATGAGAAAGCATTTAGTAAGTAATTGCACTGGTTTTTCCTCCCTGTGAGAGTTAAAATCCACTTTTCTACACTTGATTTGTGCCTCTGGTTTCAGTTTTGGAGCGTGTGGGCAGTGGATTCAACCAATAATAGGGTGACCAGATAGCAACTGTGAAAAAACAGGACAGAGGATGGGAGGGGGGTAATAGGCACCTATATAAGAAAAAGTTCCAAAAAACATCTGGTCACCCTAACCAATAAGGATGTGGACAGCAGCTTAATGGCATCAAATGTGTTAGCATTATGAGCTCTGTATGAGTAGTCTTACTGATACGGTTCTCCAAGCATACATTATCTTCTTGTACATAAAGATCAGAGACTGACTAGAATGCTTAATACTGTGTCAAGTGCAAGGTCCATGTGAAGACTTGTAGTGTGTTCCCTTAAAGTGAAATCTTTTGCACATACAGTTCTTGACACATACATGTCAGTTACCATATGAAACACAGGGCTTGATTCCCTGCTGCTCTGCACCAAGAGGCATGTCCACCCGGTCCCACAGCTCAGACTACAGGGGTGTGAATAGCAATGCACTCAAAAGTGCTGTGCTGTTTCTCCCCCATGTGGACGCTGCGGGCATGAACTGAAATGTTCAGAGTTCACCTTTAATTACGTCCTGTTTGAAGATGACTATGTCAATGCAAAATAGAAACTTTTTAGTTTGCATCTGCAGCATCTACCCAGGGAAGTTACAGTGCAGCTCTGTAGTGTGCATTGCTATTCACACCCCGTAGTCCAATCGTTGGGGCAGTATAGACATGTCCCTTGTGTAGTCCTTTACATCCACACAAAGTGAATGCAAAGCAGGTTTAAAATGCTACCACTGACTTGCTCATGCTTTGCATTGGTATAAATAACTACACATGGTAAAGGGCTACAGAGAATCAGCACATTAACATTAATGGATGGAAGCTCTGAGGCCAGTCTTTTGAAGGCTTCTGTTACAAAGAGTTATGCAGCCAATGAGCCCATCACGCAGCCTGTATGACTGGATAAGGAGGAGAAGAACAACGTGCACATTTATAGCAAGTATAAAAACAAAATTAAAAAACCAGCAGAATAGAGCTGTCAAGGTACAGACAAGAATCAAAGAACAATCTTAAATGTCCTTAAACTTTATATTGCAGGAGTAAAGGATAGCTTCATTTTCAACTTTGGATAAATGTTTGCACAACGCTGCTTGCATTCAACCCCATGCATGCCTTGCAGTAAGTGCTCTACGGCACACAATAGCTAAATGACAACATGCCTGCATTTACCTGTGAATTACAGTAGAAAAGCGTTCACACAATACACCAAAATAAAGTTGGAAATCTCTTTTCCCCCTTTGTCTCCCATGCTTCTGTTTCTGTGAAAGTGGATGCTATTTGGTTACTGTATTCCGTTTGCAAAGTAATTAAAAAGAGTGCTGGGATTCATTCTTTTTTCACTTCTAAACCCCCTGCAATGTCACTTACAGCCTTTTTAGAACAGACACAAAGGAGAAAATATGGATATGAGACACTGGAATCAGGGATGATTCCTTTCCTAACATTTTGTTGGTGCATAATTGAAGTATAGCAACCCCATTCTGTGTATTTCACTTAAACTACATAAATAATTGACAGCCTGTGAAGATCTCATTAGGAACAACAAAATCCATGTGTCAAACAAATCCAGAGGGACAGTATCACCACTTATGAATTATACAGAAAATCCAGCCAAAGGCACTAATACAGGTCATTAAACAACTTGATAGCCATGCTAGTGACTGAGCAGTGAGACATTGGGATCAGCATGTGAATCCTGTTCTCTGTCTCTCACAGCTCACCAGAAGAGAAATGAAGATCACATGTCATATTTTATGATGAGAAAGAAAGGAAATTTAGGCCATTAGTATAGCATGACTATGTTAGCCCATTTAAATGTTCTGAAGGGAGTCTGATCCCAGCCTGCAGCCAGGGCTGGATTAAGGCATAAGCATTATAGACTCATGCCTAGAGCCCCAGGAGTAGAGTGTTTAATCTTAGCTTCCATTAAAAAAAAGTAAATTTCTAGCTGTCATGGTTATAAAGGAAAACTTGACAACATGACAGGATGCTGTTTGGAGAAGGAGGATTGTCGAGCACAGATGGGGTCCACCTATCAAGGAAGGGGAAGAGTACCTGGATACTAGTTAGGAGTGCTTAAAACTAGGTTCGATGGAGGCAGGAGACAAAAGCCAAGTCAAAAACATGGAGACTTGGGAGAAGGGTCGGAATCTGGGGGGCGCATGGGCCATCATAGCAGGGACAAAGGGGAGACAAGAAGGAACATAGAAAAGAAATCAAATGAGGATCTTAGATGTCTGTATACTAATGCAAGAAGTAGGGGACTACACAGAAAGAAGTGGAAATACTAGTGAATAAACACAACTATTACATAATTGGCATCATAGAGACTTGGTGGGATAATACACCTGGCTGGAATATTGGTATAGAAGGGTACAGCTTGCTCAGGAAGGACAAGCAGGGGGAAAAAAGGGAGGAAATGCTTTGTTTATCAAAGATGTATACACTTGGATGGAACAGGTTAGACAAACCCCTGTCAGGAATGGTCTAATTATTACGTAGTCCTGCCTTGAGTGCAGGGGACTGAACTAGATCACCTCTCGAGGTCCCTTCCAGTCCTACACTTCTAGGATTCTATGACCAAGTGTAAACAATGCTGTAATGTCTCTCTGAGTCTGCAGGCAGCCTGAAACAATAGCTCTCAGAAGAATGAACTACCCCATACAGTTCAATATGGAGTTAATTCCATGACCCATTGCCCTGGAGAGCCCCTGGAAACACCAGACGAGCAAAGAAATCTGTGTGGCAGGCAAGGAAGAGTGCAGTGGACCTAGTCCACCTGTCATAGTGGATAATCCCTGAGGTAAGTACTGGGGAAACTGTCTGGAGAGGATTGAGAAGTACAGAGTCCGTAGTGCACTCCTAAGGGAAAAGCTGAAGACAGGGATGGTGCAAGGAAGTTTCGCGCCCTAGGTGAAACTTCCTTGCACCAGCCCTGAGCCCCCCCAGCTAGCGCCACCCACCCCCCACGGCAGCCAGCTCCCCCCCCCCCCGCAACTAACCCCTGCCCCCCGCAGGGGCGGGCCCAGCTCCTCCCCCCCCCCCCCCACGGCAGCCAGCCCCCCCGCCCGCAGCAGCTCATCTACGCCGGTGGCAGGGGCAGCAGCTCACCAGCAAATTGTTTGTAGCGTCGACAGACTCATATTGCTTTTACGTAGCCCTGACTTCAGTTAAAAGATGCTGTTGAGAAATTAGCCTTGGTGCAGGGAGGGACTGGAATACTCCTGTGGCAAAAGCCATTGCTATGCTATATGCAGTATTGTTGTAGCCATGTTGGTCCCAGGCTATGAGAGATACAAAGTGAGTGAGGTAATATCTTTTATTGGACCAACTTCTGTTGGTGAGAGAGACAAACTTTTGAGCTCCACAGAGCTCTTCTTCAGGTGTGGGAAACTATCTTAGAGTGTCACTGCTAAATATAAGGTGGAACAGACTGTTTAGCATAAATGGTCCCATTTCAAGGGACCATTCAAGATGAAGTGGCCTGCTAACACCCCTCCAGTCATGGGGATGGGGGGAAGTGAAGAGTGAGGGAAAGCAGCTGCAAGGGTTGTTAGTGAGTTACAGAGTGTTATAATAAGCCATAAATCCAGTGTCTCTATTCAGTCCATGATTTTTAGTGTCTAGTGAAGTTATGAATTTAAGCTCTCAGGCTTGTCTTTTGAACGTGTTGTGCAGGTTTCTTTTGAGGATGAGGACTGATAGGTCAGCTATAAAGTGTTTGCTTAGCGAAAGTGTTCACCAACAGGTGATGTGATGTTTTTCATCTTTTGTCATTTTCCTGTGTGAGTTCAATCGAGAGTGTAGTGATCGTCTGGATTCACCCACATAGTTGCTATTGTGGCAGTTAGTGTACTGGATGAGGTACACCATACATTGTGATAGGCATGTGTAGGATCCATGGTGCCGCTTTGAATTGGTGTGTCCTCGTCTGTGCTGTTATGCTATGCTATGTCAGGCAGCACAACTAGGTTAACTTCTAGGTCATTGGTTTGAATTTGATCCAGGCTGATAGTGACTGAAAGTTGTCTGAATGGTGTTCAGTAGCCTACAAAAATAAGTTAGCAGTCTCAGTCCAGTTCCAGTAAACAGATGTCCACAGCACAAAAACCATTATATCACAGAAGAATTTTATTGTCAATTTGATTGGAGAGAACAGAAATGGAATCTTTTACCTCCCGGGGTAATCTCTTACAGGCAGGACTGAGGCATGTGGGTCCGTGCACAGAAGCAGGTACAATTGACATGAGTATAAAAATCAAATGTTTTTAGCTTCTTTGGGGGTTCAAGGTTTTGTTTGATGGCAGCCACTTTTGTTCTGTCTTATTAAATAATTTATAAACGTGTGCCCAGAAATGAAGTGAGAAGTGAAGAGGGTTTTTCAAGAAAAGTAAGTAAGTTAGTGCCCTAGTTATCTGTATTTTTTTTCCCTTTTAGTGTCTTGCTTCTTCACATTGCAACTCCTTTTCAGAGTTCTGTTTATATACCATTAACAAGTAATACAGTTAGCCTAACTTTTCCATGAAATGGCTTTCATTTCTAAAAATATCCACGGCTGTTTATGAAACCACAAAAGGAATACAATATGTCACAAGAAGCAAAAAAGCCGCTCATATTTCTTTAGTCTGTCAGATCAATTCAGCAACATCCCTTATATCTTCACTCGGTACAAATGAGCTACAGCCACCTAGGTAGTCACAACATTTGAGAATACAATTGATTTTATAACTTTTAATTTAACTGGCAAAAATATAAAAATAAGATGGGCTAATTAACAGGAAGCTCTGGTTTAAAGACAGCATAGAGGGCTGGTTGGTGAGACTGTGGGGAAACACGCAGATGCATTATTTATAATGAAGAAATGGTGCAGTGACTAAGCTAAATGTGAAATTTGATGCTGATTTTTCAGAGGTGCTAAACATTCCCAACTCGCTTCAGTGGGAGTTATGGATGCTTGGTACTGCTGAGAAGTAGACTGTTAGCTCTGATTGCCACTTTTGTCATCATCTATTGTTATGTGCTATAAAAAGGGAGGCATGGATGGAGTTAAATATCTGTTTGTGAAACAGGGAATTCTGACAGTCAGAAATGGAATTGCTATTGATTGAAAAATAAGCTTGGGGCAGCGGGGGAGGGGGAGAGAAATAAAACCACCACCACATGGAAGAGTAACGTCTACAGGCAATAACTAAAGAAAAAGCGAATGGCACTTGCTACAATATGTGCACCTATGGAAAGAAAAGAAAATGGATAGAACTGCAAGGAGGACAATAGTTTCCAAACCACAAATAGCCTCTCTCAAACTACTGATGATTTAAAAAAGGAAAGAATATGGAGGGATACAGCACTCTCTCTTTGTGCCATATTCAGTAATGCTGATGGCAACATTATCCTGAGGAGCTGAGAAAGGCTTTACAGGGCTTCCTGCGAGCTGTAGCACATAATAAAGTGAAATAACTTATTTTTTTAACCGTAGCTGGGGAGAGGAGTCCACTGCAGCAGTGATTATGCTGTATTTCTCCTCTTTTCATATCAAAAGCATCTGGGTTTGAAAAATGGCAGTATTTTTTGCTTGAAAATAAAAGAGCCTAGAAAGGCATGCAAACTGAGAAGGAAAATCAGCCATAAAACACAGGCAAATGTGGGAAGGAGAATTTTTTTTCTGCTAGCTACCAATCTTTCAAATAGCTACTCCCAAAAGTCAGGGGCAGAAGAAAGAAAGAAAGGGTCACTGATATTTCAGTAAATACATACAAAATCCTAGATGGCAAAGTTCTCTGAAAAGAAAAGCATAGTTTAAACTCACTGGTCTTCGACTGTTTTTGTTCTTTAAGGATGTTGAGAGCTTTCCTTGTCTGTGTTGATTATCACTACAGTATGAAGAGAGCTACTGTGCACACGTGAGCAAGGCCAGAAGCTGGTTTTTCCCTCCCCTCCTACCGTGTATACAAAGCAGAGTCTAATAGGCTAAAATATTTTCCATTTTAAGGGCCCAATCCAGACAAAAGGAGCCTGCTCGGCTACTGGCATGTGGAAGCTCCATAAATACGGAGGCTCTTTGGAAATAGCTGTTAAAAGTTTTGGAAGATGTATGTGGCCTTTTCACTGCAGGCTCCCATTTAGTTATACATTTTAAAGGAGCCAGAGCACAAAGTTGTGTTCGTTCTGACTGGCAGTGCTGCTCACTGGCCAAGGAGAGAAAGAGGGAGAGAATCCCATCTACAAATTCCTCCCCTCACTCATGAAAATAAAAGGTGATGAGGGGGTGATGTAGGGCCCCCAGGATTCTGATACCATAGTAATCCATGTGGTATAAACACTTAGGTAAGACAGAAAGAAGACAGAAGAAATCTTGTGACCCAATGGTGACTTGAGCTAGGGAGTAGAACAACAGTGGATAGGAGACATCATCATAGCAAATTCAAAAGGACTCAGATTGAGCACCACCCAGATTCAATTCATGTCCATCAATGGCAAACTTATTGTGCTACCAAAGATTCTGGTGACCATGTGATGTCCGAACATCTATTGCATTTCTTGGTAAACACACTTCCTAATTCAACCAATGAAAGAGAGAGAGAAGCCCTCAGAAAAAAGGAGGGGAGAGAAGCCATCTCTCTCCCAACTACAAGGGTCTGCATGGAATGTCTTTCTACATTAGCTACAATAAGATAACTGGAGTGCTGTCTATAATGGAGGTGGAATGAATGGATGGACTGAAGTGCAGGAGGCAGGGGGATCATTTCTGGGAACTCATCTCCCCATCTAGCTCTGCAATGTGTTATCAAAGACCCAGTGTAGTTCTCTTTTGCTTTTCATGCCAGGCCCACCTTCCTGCTGAGTAGGCTAAACATACCAAAGAGTTAAACTAACTCATGCAATATTTCATCAACCTTGCTCTTACTTACAAACCTTCTAGAAACACTCCTGTTCTGCTTTCGCTGATTCATCTTGTTCAGTTTGCTGAACCAGCAATCGCAGAAGCAGTACTTTCTATTTAGTGACAGACAGGAAGGACTAATTTCTTTATGGCTCCTCTCCCTACACTGAATGTGACCAGTAAAAAAAGCAGACTATATCTGTGGGTGATGTTGGGGGAGAGGCTGGAAGTACAGAATTGAGGCTTTTCCCTATTTACAGTATCAGCACTGGACTGACCATTGATCAGAGGAACATGGTGCTGGTAGAAGAAAGGAATGTGGTTATTATATTACCACCCAGTCAATAGCTTTAATGCCCCCTCTTCCTCTTTCCTCCATGATAGATTTGAATTAAAGTATATCTATTAGTATTCAAGCATTTGTGTAGAATACACAGATGGACCTGGGTATATGTTAAAATACTCATTACCTAACTCTAAGTCAGATAGAATGTTGCTATTTTATAGGCTTATGATGTAAATACAGGAGACTTTATTAAAAAGTAGTAAGAAAACCTACACGTTTATTTCCTGGATATGAACTTTTTTAAAAAAAAATGAAGTCCCTTCCTAACAAGCCTTTATACAAAGTGCAGGCCAAGTTCTCAGACAACACCAAGCTTGACTGATACTGCTCAGTCATATTAAAAGAGTAAAAAATGGTTGAGTACTTAGTATGCATGTGTAAACCCACATTCATTTGGGCAAACTGGATTGTTGGGTCCCAAGACTGTGGACTGTTAAAGGGCTTTAAGGGCCCGGCCAACTGAGCATGCAAATAACATCAGAGAGCAGTTCTGAAATTTGGGCTGCATATTACTCCAAGTTATTTAAGTGACAGATCTCTGCTAAAACATGCTCACTCTCTCTCTCACACACACAGGGTTACATCGCATTTGCTATTGTTACTCATAATAGAAAACACATAGCACTTGTATAGTGCTTTTCGTCTTCAAAGTGTGATTCAGTCCGAGGGGTGCCAGCATGAGGTTCTGAGGGTGGGAGTCTTTTGAGGTTACTCCTGGGCTCTGCTGCAAACTGCTGCTGCCATAACAAGTGATGAGGAGAACCCACTAAGTGAGGGGACTCCCCATGCCTTCCTCAATGCCTCTAATGAATCCCTTTCACTACCAGGCTGCCAATGAGCTGGAGCCAGGGGGCACTGCCTTATGCACAGCCCTCCTCGGCAGAATACTGGGAATTAAGATCGCAGCAGTTCAGTAAACCGCTAATCAGAGGGAGTTGAGAGTCTGGCTCAGGGAGTGAACTGAGTTAGAAGAACACCTTACTATGCTTTCTTAACATGGAAAGGGTAGACAAAGCCAGCAGTCTGTGCTCGGTGGAGCAACTGGTTCCTATAAAAAAGACAGACCCCTTAAAACATGGTGCTACTCTGAAAAGGAATTGTGAAAATGGCATGATTTTTCAGATGGTCGGCATTTTCTGAAAATCAGGCCCCTTTAAGAAGTCTTAAGCTTATAAAAACCCCACACTAGTTGCTTTTCAGCATATTGGTCAACGTCTGTTCATACATTATCACCTGAGACTTGGGCACTGAGGATATTATAGATGTAGTTAAGGTGCAATTGTGAATGCAACATGCTTTGCGAACAGGGCTGCAAACAGGGGAGTTTGAGAGGAATTGCTCCAGGTAAAGCAGGAGCAAATACAGGACCCTTGGGGTAAGTGGCTGTCTGTAGTGTGTGTTTGGGGGTACTTGTGTCTGTCTGTCTGTTCATTCGTTTGTTTGTTTGCAGGACCGTGTGCTGTGGCTGGCAGTTGGAAGCTGTGAGCTTCTACACCAGGGGGCGGGGCTAATCAATCAGGCAGGCCAGGGCTTTATAAAGCAGTGAGCAAGCGACCAGGGCTGCAAACGGGAGTTTGAGAGGGAGTTTGGAAGGGGAGTGCGAAGGGGGCAAGGTACTCTTGCCATTCCTAACTCCTTTAACCCAAACTAAAGGGAGAGGCTGAGCAACCAGGGGGCTGCAGACGGGGGAGTGAGTATCTGTTGTGGGGACAGTTTGACCGTGTGCTTGATTGTTTGATTGCCTGTCTGACTCGTGTGAATTGGGAGTGCTTTGTTCCAGGCTCTTCTAAAAAGACAGTCAGCGGCGAACCAGCTGAGCAGCGAATAGCAGAGAAGCAAACAGGTGGAGTTAGCCTGGGAGTTCGCCTGGAGAGAGCCTACTGCGGCATCCCCCTTGCAGGTTTCCCTGAGTAGCTTCTGCCACAAGTGAGGAAACTCTTCGAAGGAAGGGACTATGGATGCTGAGCGATCGGCTGTCGTGACCTGCACAGGATGTGCCATGTTTGTCTTTCTTCCACAGGATAGAAGTGACTTTGTCTGTACAAAGTGCAAGCTGATCTCCATATTGGAAGAGAAGATTCAAGGTCTGGAGAAACGAGTATCAACCCTGCGTTCCATAAAAGAAAATGAGGAGTTCCTGGATAGACGTCAGGATCGGCTCCAGTGGGCACAGTGTTCTGAGGATTCAGAGCAGGCTACGCAGCGGGGACAGAAGGCCAGTGAGGACAATTGGCGGCATGTGACCTCCAGAAGAGGAAAGAGTATGAGACAAGTCCATGTACCAGAAACGCATATTCCGATGAGCAACCGTTTTCATGTTCTCTCCACAGGTACTAGTGCAGAGAGTGGAGTGAATGATACATCTGAGGGAACAGAGCAGAAGGAGACTCTACTGACTGGAAGGCATGAGATGCACAGTCCTAGGGATGGGGGTTCCACGACCACCACTCCCAAGAGGAGGAGGAGGGTGGTGGTGGTCGGGGACTCTCTCCTCAGGGGGACTGAGTCATCTATCTGCCGCCCTGACCGGGAAAACCGAGAGGTGTGCTGCTTGCCAGGGGCTAGGATTCGTGATGTGACGGAGAGACTGCCGAGACTCATCAAGCCCTCGGATCGCTACCCCTTCCTGCTTCTCCACGTGGGCACCAATGATACTGCCAAGAATGACCTTGAGCGTATTACTGCAGACTACGTGGCTCTGGGAAGAAGGATAAAGGAGTTTGAGGCGCAAGTGGTGTTCTCGTCCATTCTCCCGGTGGCAGGAAAAGGCCGGGGTAGAGACCGTCGAATCGTGGAAGTCAACGAATGGCTACGCAGATGGTGTCGGAGAGAAGGGTTCGGATTCTTTGACCATGGGATGGTGTTACAAGAAGGAGTGCTAGGCAGAGATGGACTCCACCTGACGAAGAGAGGGAAGAGCATCTTTGGAAGCAGGCTGGCTAACCTAGTGAGGAGGGCTTTAAACTAGGTTCACCGGGGGAAGGAGACCAAAGCCCCGAGGTAAGTGGGGAAGTGGGATACCGGGAGGAAGCACAAGTAGGTGAGTGCAAGAGGGGAGGGCTCCTGCCCCATACTGGGACAGCAGGACAATCGGTGAGTTATCTTAAATGCCTATACACAAATGCAAGAAGCCTGGGGAACAAGCAGGGAGAACTGGAAGTCCTGGCACAGTCAAGGAATTATGATGTAATTGGAATAACAGAGACTTGGTGGGATAACTCACATGATTGGAGTACTGTCATGGATGGATATAAACTGTTCAGGAAGGATAGGCAGGGCAGAAAAGGTGGGGGAGTTGCGTTGTATGTAAGAGAGCAGTATGACTGCTCAGAGCTCCAGTATGAAACTGCAGAAAAACCTGAGAGTCTCTGGATTAAATTTAGAAGTGGGAGCAACAAGGGTAATGTCGTGGTGGGAGTCTGCTACAGACCACCAGACCAGGGGGATGAGGTGGACGAGGCTTTCTTCCAGCAACTAATAGAAGTTACTAGATCACAGGCCCTGGTTCTCATGGGTGACTTTAATCACCCAGATATCTGCTGGGAGAGCAATACAGCGGTCCACAGACAATCCAGGAAGTTTTTGGAAAGTGTAGGGGACAATTTCCTGGTGCAAGTGCTGGAGGAACCAACTAGGGGAAAAGCTCTTCTTGACCTGCTGCTCACAAACAGGGAGGAAATAGTAGAGGAAGCAATAGTGGATGGGAACCTGGGAGGCAGTGACCATGAGATGGTTGAGTTCAGGATCCTGACACAAGGAAGAAAGGAGAGCAGTAGAACAGAGACCCTGGACTTCAGAAAAGCAGACTTTGACTCCCTCAGGGAACTGATGGGCAAGGTCCCCTGGGAGAATAACATGACGGGGAAAGGAGTCGAGGAAAGCTGGCTGTATTTTAAAGAATCCTTATTGAGGTTGCAGGAACAAACCATCCCGATGTGTAGAAAGAAAAGTAAATATGGCAGGCGACCAGCTTGGCTTAACAGTGAAATCCTTGCTTGTCTTAAACACAAAAAAGCAGCTTACAAGAAGTGGAAGATTGGACAAATGACCAGGGAGGAGTATAAAAATATTGTTCAGGCATGCAGGAGTGAAATTAGGAAGGCCAAATCACACTTGGAGTTGCAGCTAGCCAGAGATGTTAGGAGTAACAAGAAGGGTTTCTTCAGGTATGTGAGCAACAAGAAGAAAGTTAAGGAAAGTGTGGGCCCCTTGCTGAATGAGGGAGGGAACCTAGTGACAGAGGATGTGGAGAAAGCTAGTGTACTCAATGCTTTTTTTGCCTCTGTCTTCACAGACAAGGTCAGCTCCCAGGCGGCTGCACTCCGCAGCACGGTATGGGGAGGAGGTGACCAGCCCTCTGTGGAGAAAGAAGTAGTTCGGGACTATTTAGAAAAGCTGGACGAACACAAGTCCATGGGGCCGGATGCACTGCATCCGAGGGTGCTAAAGGAGTTGGCCGATGTGATTGCAGAGCCATTGGCCATTATCTTTGAAAAATCATGGCAATCGGGGGAGGTCCTGGATGACTGGAAAAAAGCTAATGTAGTGCCCATCTTTAAAAAAGGGAAGAAGGAAGATCCAGGGAACTACAGGCCAGTCAGTCTCACCTCAGTCCCTGGAAAAATCATGGAACAGGTCCTCAAGGAATCAATTCTGAACCACTTAAAGGAGGGGAAAGTGATCAGGAACAGTCAGCATGGATTCACCAAGGGCAAGTCATGCCTGACTAACCTAATTGCCTTCTATGATGAGATAACTGGCTCTGTGGATGAGGGGAAAGCAGTGGATGTGCTATTTCTTGACTTTAACAAAGCTTTTGATACAGTCTCCCACAGTGTTCTTGCCAGCAAGTTAAGGAAGTATGGGCTGGATGAATGGACGGTAAGGTGGATAGAAAACTGGCTGGATGGTCGTGCTCAACGGGTAGTGATCAATGGCTCCATGTCTAGTTGGCAGCCGGTATCAAGTGGAGTGCCCCAAGGGTCGGTGCTGGGGCCGGTTTTGTTCAATATCTTCATCAACGATCTGGAGGATGGTGTGGACTGCACCCTTAGCAAGTTTGCAGATGACACTAAACTGGGAGGAGTGGTTGATACGCTGGAGGGTAGGGATAGGATACAGAGGGACCTAGACAAATTAGAGGATTGGGCCAAAAGAAATCTGATGAGGTTCAACAAGGACAAGTGCAGAGTCCTGCACTTAGGACGGAAGAATCCCATGCACTGCTACAGACTAGGGACCGAATGGCTGGGCAGCAGTTCTGCAGAAAAGGACCTAGGGGTTACGGTGGACGAAAAGCTGAATATGAGTCAACAGTGTGCCCTTGTTGCCAAGAAGGCTAACGGCATTTTGGGCTGTATAAGTAGGGGCATTTCCAGCAGATCGAGGGACGTGATTATTCCCCTCTATTCGGCACTGGTGAGGCCTCATTTGGAGTACTGTGTCCAGTTTTGGGCCCCACACTGCAAGAAGGATGTGGATAAATTGGAAAGAGTCCAACGGAGGGCAACAAAAATGATTAGGGGGCTGGAGCACATGACTTATGAGGAGAGGCTGAGGGAACTGGGATTGTTTAGCCTGCAGAAGAGAAGAATGAGGGGGGATTTGATAGCTGCTTTCAACTACCTAAAAGGGGGTTCCAAAGAGGATGGATCTAGACTGTTCTCAGTGGTAGAAGATGACAGAACAAGGAGTAATGGTCTCAAGTTGCAGAGGGGGAGATTTAGGTTGGATATTAGGAAAAACTTTTTCACTAGTAGGGTGGTGAAGCACTGGAATGGGTTACCTAGGGAGGTGGTGGAATCTCCTTCCTTAGAGGTTTTTAAGGTCAGGCTTGACAAAGCCCTGGCTGGGATGATCTAATTGGGTTTGGTCCTGCTTCGAGCAGGGGGTTGAACTAGATGACCTCCTGAGGTCCCTTCCAACCCTGAGATTCTATGATTCTATGTCCTTACTTATAAGCTGAACAAATATAACCACTGGCTCCCCCATGCTCTATTGCATCAAACATAAGGTGCTTTGTATTCACTTTTAGACGACCCTTTATAAATAATCCCCACCCTACCTATCAATTGTTATCAAGCTGTCAGCACTTGCCTCCGATTGGCCCACGATGCCAGCCTCCATTGTCCACTAGTTAACCCTGTCATACCAAGCACCTTTGGGCTTTCTTCTGTACTGCCCCTCCCACCTGGGAGGTAAACATCCACAAAACTACCGCATTATCCACCTTCAAGTCCCTCCTCAAAACCCTCTTCTGCCACAATGGCTACAAAAAACTTGACAACGATTAGGCTGCTGGAATGCTGGGACTAATGCCTACCATGACGACAATATTGTCGCATTCTTTAGTTGTTCTCCATCAGTTTGTACCCATCTGTTGACTCTTGTCTTATACTGAGAGTTTGTCAGTTCTTGGGGCAAGGATTGTCTTTTTGTTCTGTATTTGTAGAGTGCCTAGCACAATGGGGTCCTGGTCGATGACTAAGGCTCTTGGGCACTATGATAATACAAATAATAATAACGGAGACCTGAACCTGAAACCCCACAATGACATTTTCACAGCCTCTTTTCAGAACAAAATCACTTTTAACAGGAATGTACCAATGCAATTTGTAAAAGTTGGGTGCCCCCATTCATGAAAACAGTGGTATGAGACTATTGATGGGTAAGGTGCAAATACTATATCCCTAGCATGACATGCAGATTACAGTATCTAGCCATTATTTTTGCCACAGAATCTACCCCATGACTCGCCATTACTAGACAGTGAGGTCTAGTGGATAGGGCACCGGAGCAAGATTCAGGAGACCTAGGTTCAATTCCCAATTCTGCCACTGGCCTGCTGGGTGACCTTGGGCAAGATACGTCCCCCCCTGTTTCTCAGTTTCCCCATCTGTAAAATGGGGACAAGGTTATTGACTTCCTCTAAAGTGCTTTGAGATCTAAAGATGAAAAATGTTACATAAAAGCTAGGTATTATTACTATTATTGCTTGTTGACCTCTGAGCAAGCAACCCAACACTATATTCAATATATCAGATGGGTAAGCCATTCCCTGGCCCAACCTTCACCCTTAAGACATGTATTAAACATATCTCAGAAAGTTGGAAATAACACATTTGTTTTCCAAGCAGTTGGAAGGGTTTTTGCAGAGTCGATTCCGGCTAGCTGGCTGACAGCAGGTAGGGCTAGGGCTAGGGCTAGGGCTAGGGCAGCGAGAATTTGTTTTTAAGTTTATATACCATTTTCTCTCTCATTTCTGCACTTGACTTTTTTCTGGCTATGATTATTATAGCAAACAACACAATATATATTATTTAGCCTTTGAGCAGTGAAGAGGGATTTTTAATTTCATACATCATTTGCAAGTTGCTGCAATTCTTCTGTGAAGAACAAACATTCAGTATGCTTAAAACAAAGGACAATGGGCCAGAAAAAGAAATATTTTTGGACTGTGAAAGTTAACAACAAATTACAGCTGCACAGATGGGCACAAGAGAAGTAAGACTGTGTGTTTAAGTCCTGTGACATGGTGAATTCATATCTGCACAGAAGTAAGAGGCAGCACTCAGTGCCAGAGATGCCAGCTTTTGGAGGGTAGTTTTGATGCATTAGGCCAGCTCTGTTGCTTATCCAATTATTATTCATTACATGTTAAACACCAAAGACAGTCACAGCTTAAAATTGAAAAGACAGTCATAGATAAGACGAAGTGAGAAACCCAGAGAAACCACTGAAAGAGCTTTTCTGCCCTCTTACACAATGCTGTGGTGGGGAAGACAGTATTTGACTGAAGTGGGTTAGTGTCTGTGGGCTTTACAGAAGAAGTAAGTCCATAGTAGGGGGTTTAATTGGGGACGTGGGATAGTCAGTTGGCACCATCTACATTTCACAATTTCTGGAACACATTACATACTACATTGGTAGCAAAGCAATATTCCCTTAGCACGATGTTGTTCACCTGCATTTGGGTCAATGATTATCAAATTCACTCAGGTGCCGACCTCTCTACATTTATGCACGCATGACTTTTGTGAGCTCAACCCAGAATTGCTGTAAAGCACATGAATGGTACTACCCTAGAAGACTACTTGGGAAGTTGCAGGTGGGTCAGAATTTGTGATCCTGCTGCTTAGTGAGTTTAGTAACAGAAGGTATATTATATCAGTGCTTGAAAGACTACAATGTTTGCTTCCAGATGGAATTCAATAGGTTGACATTGATCTGTAAATCCCTGTACATTTTGGGTCCAAGCAACTCCCTCTTTGCGCACCTGAGATCCACTCAGGACTCTAGACTTGCATATCTAGTTGCAGGACACTTGATTTTGATTTTGCAATTTACTTCCCTCATTGGTCTAGCAAAGCCCTAGTTCGTTGATCTTCAGGAAATGGTTCAAAGTTTATCTGTTCATTCAGCCTTTTTCCTTAGGAGTGATGAACACTTTATGCCTATCACTTTAAATTTGGGAATGAGTCTATTGCTACTTAGTTAACATTTGCCAATAAAGTTCTGCTTGACACATGCAATGGGTGCATTTATAGAAATGTGAAAAAAATGGTTAGGGCAATATTTAGATACAGTTACATCGATATAGGCATGAGTGTTTACTATATTTACATAGGGATCTCTCTCTTTTCCTCCCCCCAACACCCCGCAGCACAGTTGTAAATTCATTGCAACTTGCAGCTGGGTTTCCAGTACAGTTAAAAGAATAAAATGAAGGGTTCCCAGAGGTAAAAGACCTGGGCTTTGGTGATGGACCTTGGGCTCATCGGATAGGGTAAGAACTTGTGGCCCCCTGGGCTGAGGTCCTCACCCTTTAGCATCCTCTGTCCTCCTTGGAGTGGGGGTGGGGGTGGGGGGGAAAGGGTGCTAGAACTCAGTAAGCTGAGTCCTGGGGGTAGGCTGAGGAGAGCGTATCCTGAGTTAAGGGTTATAGTAGTAAGGAGTCCTGTAATCCCTGCACCGGAACCAATTAAATACCTGTAGAGGACAATATAGGTGATGGGTGAATAGTGCCCCTCCCCTGTGCTAAAGTTTAATAAAAATTGCTTAATTCCATGTACGTGTCTGTCCTCATTTCACTGCTGCATCCCCATCAACTTGATGAAACAACATCTAGCATCACTTGCCACGCGGACTTACAATGGCTGTGCCGTGTTCTGTAAATAGTCATGATTGTTGTCTCTGTTGCTACAGATGTTAAATAAGGAGGAGGCAAAGGAGAATGAGTAGCTCATTCTTCTATTAGTTCTACTTTAGATTGCATTTACTAAACAATTGTAAATTATTTCTTCAAAGGCTTCTGTGAAAGGGTACTTTTCAAATCATGGTATTATAACAAGCTACAAGAAGAGTCACTAGGGTATTGCTGTTTTCTGCTTTATTACAAAATTTATAATAGTAAACAGCTCTGACCAGAAGACTGAATAAATATCTGTGAACTATACAATTCATGTTTGTTGAAGAAAATGAATATATTCAAGATCAGGAGTTTTCCTTTGGGGTCCTTACTCAAACCTGGCCTTCCTTCTCCTCTCAACCTGCACATGGCAATCAAACAAATAAAGAACTGGCCTTAACACAGCTTCAAGACTTTCAGGATATGAGAATTCAAGATATACTATATCCCTTTATTACAGCAAGCCTATATGCTGTACATGACCACCTCTGTTCCAAGACTGAGGTTACACAGTGTAACAAACTAAGTCACTGATTTCTTCACCAACTGGAAACTCAGCATCTGTTACCACTCAGAAAAACACAACTGGCTTGGCCAGCCACTGGAAAATTCCTCCCGTGCATAAGGGAACCTCAGGTGATGTTATACTGCCAGCTGCGAGTGCAAAGCATATGGTTGATGGAAAAAATGCCTGACCTGGCCAATGACCTGCTGCCCAGGGCCTGGAACTCAGTTTGTTACAGGATAGGATGAGTCACACTTCCTTGAGCTACACCAAGTATTCCCCAGTTGCAGCCCAGGCTTTGGCCCCTGGAGCTCTTTATTTCTGCCAGATGATGCCCTTTGGGAGGGTGTGAGGGGAAAAAAGAGGTTGAGACAATATTTCATTGTTTCATGGGAGGGGACCGGGATGCTATTTTGCAACTTTTACAAAACTAAATTTGGTTTTACATAAATACATGCCCTCAATAGGCAAGGACAATTTATTTTTAAGAAGTGCAAAAGTTTTTAAAAGTTATAAAAATAATTAATAAAATAGGCAAGGTCAACTAACAAAATGTCTGAAAAAAAAAATAGGGAAAGTAATGTGGTGAAATCCTGATCTCATTGTCTTCGATAGGACGAAGATTTCACCCCACGTCTTTGTACATTCATGTACAGTGCCTCCCACTATGTTGATTCCAATAGCAGAAATCTCTGAGTGGGTCTGAATATATATAAAATAATAACACCATAACAATGATTAGACTTATTGAATTAACCCAACTGATACACTGACCTCTTTGATGAAGTTACACCAGAGAAGAATTTTGCCCATTCATGCCAGTTTAGCACATGCTGCAGATATCCTACACGTATTTGTTTATATTGAAAGAGAAGAAAAAGCTGTTCTGAAGTTCTTGTTACTGTAAAGCGATAGACATCCATGAAAGAACACAACAAGCTTGTTGATGGAGATAATCAGCTAGAAAGGTTAAAAGTGATCACCAGTACCGTCTTTAACCTTTCAGTCTATTAAAGTGACTGGAGAGAGCTTCAGGAAACATGAGCATAATTTCAACAGCAAAGTGTTTAAAGAGAGAAGAGAAGTGCTGCATCTTTCAAGTAGGTTTCTTGGGTTGTTTTTTTCCCTCAAGGGTCAATGGGAATACTTCATTAAAATCTTCATCCAATAACATAATGGTATACCATCCTGCGCAAAGTCTGCGGCACCAAATTCCAGCACTTATCTATGCCTGTCACACTCACCTGAAGTTTGGCTCTATACCAAAAGGACTTCCACTGATAAATGCTGCATCATAAAAGTAATGACTATGGAGCCTGAAGTGCATTGGGAACCTGGTTCTCCCGCATCCACCAAATGGGTCCTTCACTACCTCTTTACCAAATCAGCACTAGAAAATACCAGCCAGCTGACGGTAGCATAAGGGAATGTAAACCAATCCAGACCTTTGGAAGGTTTGGTCTGGATTCAGAATAAAATTTGGTTTGCCAAAACCAGTTCCATCTATATTTAGTCTAAACTACAAGTAGTCAGTTTATTCTTTATTACCAGGCTTCAAAAGATATATCCCCAAGCAAAATAAGCCAAACCTGTGTGTGGTTCTTTTGGACCGGAATTTAAAATAAATTTCACAATTATGGATCCTTGACTTCATTGTATATTCCTGGCTAATGAAGGAGAAGCGTATTTTCCATCATCACTAGAGGTATATCTGGAATTACACTGGTGCCTGTCCCTCTTACACTTCTGTATAAAATATTCAGTGTACTAAAATGAAGTGAGTATACAATCAACTTACTTTTTCTGTTGCTATTACTGTGTCTCACCTCCCCATGACCACATTTGGTTCTAAGTTTGCTGTTGTTACAGGAGCACTCTGTAAAAGGCATGTTTGCATACATGTAAATATTTTGTTGTTAACCAATAAAGTACCAGCATATGGTGCTCAAGAGTATCAACCATTGTTCTTGGCTTTTGTTGGACCAATAAAACTTGTGCATTTCAAATGGCTTCCTTTGTGGAGCTCTTTACACCAGCCCTTAACATGTGGGCCACTGCTAAACTATTCAGTATTTGAAACAGACTTTTAGATTTGATCTCTTTTCCACTCATTTTTCCTTAATAACTTTGGATGTATTATTTTTATAGGTTTTAGAAGCAACATGTGCTGAAAGTCAGTCCTATTTGGGATCAAGCTATATAACAATTACTTACAGTACTATCTATATTTGGACATTTCCCCTAAATTAAATATTTTGTGCTCCATTCAATCTTTCCCCTTGGTTCAATGTTTATTAAATAAGTGGCATTCAAATTACACTTCAGTTGTATTAGAGGAGGCTTTTAGAATCTTTATTAACGAAGAATCCTGCTAAGAGTTTGGTAAAATACAATTAAAGTGATATGTACTTTCTGAAAATTGGTTTGGGATTTCGTTGTCTCCAACTAGATATTTTATTATGTTTAAACCGCTACATGGAGTGGTTGGATAAATAGTTACATGCACAAATGAAGACCGAAGTACATAAAAATGACCTTTCACAAGGATTATTATAAAGTCATGGCCTCATATTTAATCCATATTAAGTAGCATAAGGTCGACAGTAAAATCAGCAACATTTTTATTCAATCTGATTATTTCTGTGCAATTTTTTGTAGTCCCTTACCTTCTTGATGTCTCTTGCTCAGGTCAACAAATCTCTGCACAAAAATAAAGTGCCCACTGACTGGAAATATTGGCTCTCAATATGGAATAAATGCTGAGGTACAGAAGGGGCAGGATAAAGGAGACACAGCAAAGAAAAGGCAGAACATGGCAGAAGAAATTTTGGAGGGAAACAGGAAGAGGCAGATATGAGAGGGAGTTCTCTTCAACTGCTCCAATACTGAAGGTCTCCCAGCCAGCTCTTCATACTAGTAGGGACACAAAAGACGGCAAAAGCCTGTGAAGGGCTGTGTGACACAAACTGCCTTCTGTGCCTTGATTTCTGCTCTTCCGTCGCAGTCCACAGAAACATCCCCTAGCCCACCGAGAGGAAGATGCTTTGCTCGGAATGGTGCATACGGCTTTAATTTCTGGGGGGTGCTGAAATGGAGTCCTTACTGTGGCCTGGCTCAGCATGCTCCCATTCCTTATGCCTCTGCATCTGAAATGCCCAGTTGACTAGCAACTGCAGCTTTTGTGAATACCCTTGGGTATCCTTGCAGATACTGTCTAGTGAATTAGATTAAAATATTTCTCAAAGGACGGACAGCCTTGGTGCTAGGCTTTGCTTTGTACAGGACTCAAACATTGAGCTTCAGCAGCTTGATCATTCGGCTTGATGTTACCATTTTGTTTGGATTCCTGCAGTTGTTTACTGTGCTTTATCCACAGAGTGCACCTTCTAGCTATGTTTCAGTGTAGTAGCCGTGTTAGTCTGTGTCAGCAAAAAGAAAATAAGAAAGAAATACTTGTGGCACCTTAGAGACTAACACATTTATTTCAGCATAAGCTTTCGTGGACTACAGTCCGCTTCGTTGGATGCATAGAATGGAACACACAGTGAGAGGATATTTATACAGTCAGAGAAACATGAAAAAGTGGAAGTAACTGACGAAGCGGACTGTAGTCCACGAAAGCTTATGCTGAAATAAATTTGTTAGCCTTCTAGCTATATCCATCTGCCAGCACTGGGCCTGAAGAAAACAGAGCTCTCAGAACTATTCGTTTCACATGCTGAGGTTTCATGGATCTGGAGGACTGAGGACATGAGTAAAATGATTGATTTTCCTCTTTGCTTTTTGAAACATTGCTTTTATGCTACCCTAAAGAGCAGAACTAGAGATTTGTGAAATGGATACAAGTAAAATGTCTAAGAAGATACACAGGCATTCTAGATATGTAGGGAATGGATTACAGCAGCATAGCAGTCAGCTTGAAAGTGCATTGAACTCATGCTAGTTGCTCGAATGCAGACTGCTCCTCCTCAGTTCTATAGATGATCCCAAAGAATCTAGGCAAGGCTTTGAACTGATTTTTTGAGCCAAGATACTGTGCGTGCATGTATAAATAGATCCTGCTGATGATCAGAAATATAGCTATAGCATACACTGAAATGAATGCAGATAGAGGACTGTCTCAGGGGCGCGCAATGTGATCCAGAGCAATTCCTCCTAAATTGTCATTTTCAAACAGGCACTCAGCTCACTACTGACCAACACAATGATCTTGATCATACTGAAGTGATTAGGAGTTTTTCCATTGACTGCAGAAGGGCCAGGATTTCACCCCAAAGGTTATCTGTTACCGTGCTCTTCAGTGACCTAAGGCACCCTTGCCAAACTGTCATGAAAGTTTGCCAGTCCAGTCTCAAAGGCTATGTATCTCTCATTACTGTGATGGTGAAAATTAACATTTTACTCACTAGGAAAAGAAAAACATATTAGTCACCCTGATTCACATGAAATTTTTGCAGGGCTGGGCTATTGTATATGAAATGAACTGGTAGTACTGGTTAAGTTCTTAGCGGACAAGATGACCATCACAATGATGACAATGCGGGGGGGGTGGGGGGGTGGGGGGCAGGAAGGAATAGTTATGGAGACCGAACTAGCCTCCCATTCCTAAAGGTGGCTGCCATTGAGACACATTGGTATAGGAAAACCTTTTGACTATCCAATCTGTACTTGTGGGGAGAGAGAGAGCTTCATTTTCGAGGGCTTTCAATTAAACACTTTTTATAGGCACTAAACTCGCTATTAAGTATTATACTTGAAATGAAAGAGGACATTTCTACATAAAGGTAGAGATTATTCAACTGTAGAAGAGAAAATACTACCAATATAATTCTTCTAATATCGTCTAAACTAAAATAATTTAATAAAACATTATTTTCATTAGTTTATTACACCACCAGCATGAGATTTATTTTTATGAAACAACAAACACTAAAGAACTTAACAGCACAAGTGGAACAACCAAATCTCCCAGCCTCCAGAGAGACAATATATGGAACATAATTACATGCAGTACTCATTTTGCAAATGCTGTTGACTGGTTTCCAAGTTTAGCTAAACGTGCTCAGGAAATGGATGTCTGGAACTTAATGATGGTATATGTTTGACCTCTTTCAGTCTTGATACTTTCTATTTGCCAAACGTCATTTCAGCGTATATAAATGTTAAAGATCCTCTATTCTTCTGCAGTGAACTGACTGATCCATGAAGAGATTTTTAGAATCTTAGTGGCCTAGTTTGTACTGAAACTTATTTTAATCATTCAAAAGGATTTTATTCTCTCTGGATAAAGTTTCCAAAGGTTCCTAACATCCACATGAAATCAAGGGTGTCCATCTTTCACATCTGAAATGCATAGAGGTAATTCAAGGGGGTTATTTAAAAGAGACGTTTCTCCATGTTTTTTCTGTTAACATATCAATTAGCTACTTAATCTTCTAGCAATTTAAACAGCATCTGCTTCTTAAACATATACTCTTTCTGCCCATACACACAATTGAATACAATTGTGATATCAAATGGTTGATATTTTCTCTCCTTTGTGTTAATGGAGATATTACTTTAAAAATATGTTTAAAAACTGCAGTCCATTACTCAAAACTACCCCATCACTTTGTAGGTTTCGATAAACTGGGACCCAGATTTCAATCATCCCTGCTTTGGGGTTTGGTTTTGCAAAGCCAAAATCTAGTCAGAGAAATTTGCACCATCTAAATCAGGCCTGCACAACTCAAAGCGGCGAGGGCCATATTACTCCAAAGAAAACAGCTGAGGGCCGAAACCCCCCGGCCCGCGGAAACACCTCCCCCCTCAGCGCTGCCCGCCCTGTGGAAACAACCCCTCCTTCCCCAGCGCTGGGGTGTGGAAGCCTGTAGAGGGCGAAAGAAACAGCGTGCATAGGGTGACCAGATCACAGCAGTAAAATCGGACCCGCCCCCTCCCCGCTCGGCCCCACCATCACACCAGTAGCGCAGCCAGGTCCGGAGCATGGGGGAGCGGTGCTATAAAAAGGCGCCTCCGCCAGTACTCACCCGGCAGCGCTCCGGGTCTTCGGCGGCACTTCAGTGGCGGGTCCTCACTCACTCTGGGTCTTCGGTGGTACCCGCCGCCGAAATGCCGCCGAAGACCCGGAGCGCCGCCGGGTGAGTGCAAGAAGCGGCGCTTAAAAAGAAGTGGCGCTGCTAAAAAAAGGCGACAGTTCCTTTTTAAGGCACCGCTTCTGCTCACAGGGGGAGCGGCTACTCCCCCTGCTCCTCCCCTGGCTACACTACTGCATCACACCCCTCTTCACCCCCAGGGGTCACTATATTACTGCACACAACAATCAATCAATGCAGTTGTAGATAAATCTCTGCATTATGCATTTTTGTATAACTTTTATATGACTTTGTATTGAACCTTGGTAATATGTTAAAGCGGGCCCCTAAGGTAGTATAATTAAGGTAAAAGAAAAATGTCTTTTTGCTAGAAGTAGAATAAGATCTTCCCCCCACTTTGTATTCAATTGCCCTGTTGAATGAATGAGGTGTGAATGAGGAAAGCGTGGAAGGCAGACACCTCCAGACAGCTGCAACCCTTGGAGAGGGGATGGGAACCAGACCAAGGACAATCAAACTTGTCAAGTGGGCTGACTAGAGAAGAGCAGACATACTGATGGCCTCGGGGGTTAGAAGCAAGCACCTTCCTTTGGGAACACCCTCTTTGCAGTACTGGGACAACCCCCAGCCCAGAGACAAGCAGCAAAAAGGACCAACGGACACAGTCCCAGATTTTGAATCTGGGAGATTTGCCCCCCTCCAGCCACCGACTCGCCGCTTGCCTCCTCACCCCCCCTCCCCAGTATAAAGCCTCGCTGCCACTGCCCGCCCGGCTCATCATCCCCCCCCCCCCCCCCCGGCATGCCTCCTCAGCACCCCGCACCGCCCGCTCGCCTCCTCAGCCCGCCCCGCCGCTGGCTCACCTGCCACCCTGCCACTGCCCGGCCACTCGGCTCGTCATCCCCCACCCCGCCTGGCTCACCTACTCACCCCCCGCCGCCTGCTTGCTTCCTCAGCCCCCCCGCCGCCAGCTCACCGGCTCCCCCCGCCGCCAGCTCACCTGCCTTCCCACTGCTGCCCTCTTACCTTCTGCCGCTGCCTCCACCTCCTGCCGCTGGCTCACCCTCACTCCCCAGCCTGCCACTGGCCTCTTCACCAGCCCGCCCACAAGCCGGCCGTTGGCTTGCCCCACCCCGACGCTTGCCTACTCACCCCCCCCCCCCCCCCGCGGGCCGCACAGTGAGCCCACACGGGCCGCATGCGGTCCCCGGGCTGCATGTTGTGCAGGCCTGATCTAAATCAAAGAGACACCTTTGTTTTTGCCCATCTCTGTTTTAAAGATTTATTAAGTTAGCATTCAAAAAGAAACCTCAAAGTGCTCCCAACTGCCACCTATGTTGGCTGCATTTAAAAGCTTCTACTGTCAAAAAGCAGTTATCAGTTTGAGAGAGAAATTGCGTTCCACTCAGGTTCCTGTGCTGAATGGCTGTTTGCTCCAAGCCCTTCCCATCTCTCCTGTCACAGTCTCTTCACCTCAATCTCTCAATACCTTTCTTCTTCCTCCACCACCCACCTTCCCTTCAATATCCCTTTCCCTTCCATTTAGCTTATCCCCACCTAACTTCCCAAAATAAAATAAATAAATCCTGGAATTAACATTACATTGGCCTCCATCACAGTGTTCATGCGGTTTGTGCGTTATACCCCTTTTCCCTACCCTTCACCTGCCCTGTCTATTTACATTGTAAGCTCTTGGAGGCACTGCCCACTACTACTGTTTGTACAGTGTCAAGCACATGCTCTTTGTTTGGTCCTTACGCCCTACCATAATAAACAAACAACAACATACCACAGTATCTGTGTGATATTTCCTCTTCCCACAATGGGGAATATAGTTAGGCGCAATACAACTTTTGAAGCGTGAAAAAACTTTTCAAGTCCATCCACTCTATTACAATGTCTGGTATTTTTCAAAATACAGTAAGACTTTCTAAGATGAACATATTCTGAAGTTGGACTTTTGCCTTTAGATCCATAGGCTAGCCTTAATACACAGTTCACTACTTTGCTTTGGACCTTCTAGATCATTAAAGGGAGGCACAAATGCATCCTCAAAATCAAACAATATTTTCATAGACTTGCCTCTTCTAATATCCAAAGCTACCTCAGGCAAGGTAAATATGACTTTCTTGGGCAGAAGAGGGACTTCAGGAAACCCCATGTTTACTTCTTTGTTGATTTTGAAGATTATCATTGAAGTTAGCAGAACTGCAGGAAAAGGCATAAACAAGAACTGTGTTCTGCATATTATTCTAAGTGTGTCTATTGCAATTGTCTTCAGAGGTTTGCCCATGGCACATTGCTTGGTTAGCCTTCAGCAGTTGGTTGATTCAATCAGATTTTAAAAAAAACTGCTCTCTACCCTCAGCACATGCAAATTCTCAAATGCTGCGCTCCCATTTCTTATGGATATAGCCATGTTCAATCCACCATTGACAGAAAACCTAGCAGAAGTTTGGGACTTCACAATAAAGTCTGGCTGAATTCTAGATTTTCTAAAAAAAATTCTGGAATTAGAATGAAGACATTTTCTTGCCAGGGCAATAACTTAAATAAATAAAACATAGTTGTATACCTGAATAAATCCATTTCCATTCTGAAGAAAAATTACATCATTTACTTTTTTTTTTTTTTTGCTGAATGCCCAAGATAGTCTCCTATGATAATGTTCTTAAGTCTCCCAATCTGTCTCTCTTGGTGTTTCTGATACCACTAGTGATTCCTTGCCATACTCCTATTTTTCTGTGCTACTATTCCACTTACTTGCTCCCATTTCATTTGCATGCCAGTGACAGAAATGTGGGTGGTGGAAGAAACTTCCATTGAGCTTACCTCCTTCTAGTAAACCACAAATAGATACAGGTGATTGTGATATTAAAATATTCAGGTGAGAAATGTCAACACCTTTAGGAGTCAAGAGGGCTCATGTTTCCTCATATCATATTCCAACTATTAAGTTATTCTTAATCTTCATTCCCCCCCTAAATGAACTATGATGTAGTGCAAGAATATTTTTTCTATTTCTCAACAGATCTAACACATGCAGTAAAGTGTATGGTTAAAGAATTAACAGGGAAAGACAAGTCATTTACCACTCCTCCCTCCTCCACCATTTTGAATAATTAGAATTCAAGTAAAGAAATTATCCCTTTTTTAACTAGGTCGCCAGTTATTATTTTGTTCATTTCCTTAAAAGGGTCCAAATATGCTGAATGTGCATATGTAGGTTGAACTCAAAGAACAGGGGAGGGTGAATTTATAATATTAAGCAAATCTCTGGACAAGTGACTGCTTGTCATCAAGCCACAGGACTACTGATGAATCAAATAAGACAGAAAGATATGAAGCAGAACCGTAGAGACAAAGCAAGCATTCATCGCCCATAAAGAACATTTCTGAACTAAAAGGGAAGTGCATGAGAAATCAATTCCCTTTGGTTACAACCTCTTGAGGTTAGTTACTGTACTGCACATTCACAAGAGAGGTGTTGATGCTTTTGTAAGAAGAGGAATACACCTCACTAGACAAAACATTTACCCTCCATACCAATCAAGAACTGTAAATGAGACCGCTGGTGGTTATTTAAGATCCCATGGTACTTTTTTGTAAGTACAACTGTTAACCTTGGTGCCATGGGCGAATTCCAATTTGAGTAATTATATTCTTCCTACCTAACCGTCCTTGTGTATTTTCAACTGGATACAATATTCTTCATCATGCCCTGTCCTAAAAAGTTGTGTAGTGTTGCTGTCTTGAAGACATATGTCCTGGAACTAGGGGTACGGCACCACCCTCTGGCTTGAAGTGGTTCCATCATATACAGGGTTTACAGTTTGGTTCAATGGCTCCCAGCACTTCCCCTCCCCCACCCCCAAGGCAAATTGTTCCAGCACCCCTGCTTGAAGAACTGGCCTATGTCAGTGGTGGGTAATAGGATTACTACAGTTTGTACAAGAAAGCAGAAAAACAATCCCACAGTGAATCACATGAGACGAAACAGGCTTAAAAGTATTTTACCCTACTCTTATTAGCATTTTTTACTAAACCTCTTTAAATCTCAATGACTAAAAAGTTAAAGTTGTTTCACCAGTGAGACTAAATAAGGGAGCATGTAAAATAATCGTATATACTAGAGGGGAAGAGTGAACAGGTAAACAACCTAGAGATGGTATTTCAAATGTGTATTGTCTACATGTGAAAAATATAAAGCTACATATTTATACTTACTGAGAACATGTACGCTATGAAAGTTTTACAGTACAATAGACAGTTATTATAATAACTAATCCAACAATTAAATCTCAAAATGACAGTGGAACCTAGCCTACAATTATATTTACCTGAAATTAAAAAGACAAAAACCATACCTCCGTTTCCACCTACATTGTGCAGAGCAGTCTGAGGTATCCTAATATAGCACTCAGTCTTTATCAGTTGCATTTTAAAAAGATGGAGATACACATGTAATAGTACCAAATTAAACACAGTCTGAAATTAACCCAAAATTAATAGTAACAACCAAACTATGAATTTAAAAGTGAGTTACATGTAGTGACAAGTGACATGTTCGATTATTTGCAAAAACTACTGCCATTTCAGTGTAATAACAGATTTTTTTTTTTAGTAATATTACTTTAACAAACAGGACTCTCTATGGTGTAATGTAATCTTATTTCTGCTTTATCCACCAGATTAAAACCTAAATTAATTGCAAAATGGAATCATTTTCTTCTGAGCTTTGATTTTTCTATTTTTTGCATAAAGTTCTGATCAGTTTATTTAAAAGTAGAGGATGGAATTTTCTAAAAACTTAAGAGGCATTTCTAGACATTGGCTAACCTGCTGTGTGTATCCCATGATCTGGATCAGAGACCTGGCTATAGCTATCAAAACCCAGGCATCCTTCTTTCCTAATTCTACTTTATATAGTCTGTAGATAGAAGATGCAGAAATGAGCACAGCATGAAATGAGTCCATGGAAATCTGAGAAGATAAAGTCATTTGGTGTAATAATTTATTTTGTTTGGATTTGGAATCTTTTGCTAACAAAAGTTATTGGTTTAGCAACGCATATTGGAATAACAGACAATTTGTCTCCTCTTCTTCAGTTGTGCATATTCCCCAGTGCCACAGTTTTATAAATTCTGTCCATCCAACTTCCTCTGTTCCTTGTGTCTGCAAAATCAGCCAAAAGGCTCTTCCTGGACTGGCATTCATGAGATCTAATGGTATATAGAAATGCTAACTGGTACTATTGAAACTGGCCTAACAAAATGCTCTATTCCAACAACTATGCTTGGAGAAATTAACCCATGTGAATAGTATGACACTAGGAGGGCCATATTTAGAAAACTTTTCAGGTAAAGTTAGGCACAACATTTGGGACAGTGGGTTCGAGTTTAACTTGTTCTGTAATGATTCTGCTAATCTCCACTTCACCACCAGTCACAGTACAAAGGTTCCCCAGTTGGGTCTTTGTTACATTACAGATGGCCTTAGGGTCATGAACTCTCAGCTGAGAGAGGGAACTCCAATTTGGACTACTACTATGCTGACAGTGACCAAGTGTCGCTCTGTAAACTCATCACAGGTATAGTTTTACCTCTATTTGAGGGGGCAAGGGCTGGCAGGGCTCGAGCCATCTCTGCACAGTGGGGTCCAGGGAGGGAGCGCCACCTCCACCCCCTGACTCACTCAGGAGGCCACCCAGCCTGCCTGGGCTGTGGGGGATGCAACCAAAGATATAACTCAGAGGATGGAATCCGTTCAAAACATGTGATGCAACCCCCATAAGACAGCGCGAAGTCCGCCTTCGGCCATAAGCCGAGCATCAGGCACCACAAGCCACAGCAGCAGTGCAGAAAGGTGGCAACTCACCATATACCATGCCACCCTTAGTTCTGCGCTGCTGCTGCTGGTGGCGTTGCCTTGAGAGCTGGGTGCCCAGCCAGCACACACTGGCATCAGGCCACCCTGCCAGTGCTTAATTTGTGCCAGGGCTGAGCTCTAGCCTCTGGCATCTCTTTCAATACAAATTAAACACTGGGGGAGGCAGGGGTGCCCATAGGTGATGGGGGGGAGCCCAGGAAGCCCGTGGGGGCCAGGAGTGATGGGGGGGCACCAAAATACAAGTTTGCCCAGGGTGCCATTTTCCTTAAGGCCAGCCCTGCTCAGGATGCAGGCAGGGGGTAGCCAGGGGCTGTGTGTGGGCAGGGGGGCAGCTCAGGATGCAGGCAGGGGGTAGCTAGGGGCTGTGTGTAGGCAGGGGGGCAGCTCAGGGTGCAGGCAGGGGGTAGCCAGGGGCTGTGTGTGGGCAGGGGGCGTAACTCAGGGTGCAGGCAGGGGGTAGCCAGGGGCTGTGTGTGGGCAGGGGGGCAGCTCAGGATGCAGGCAGGGGGTAGCTAGGAGCTGTGTGTAGGCAGGGGGGCAGCTCAGGGTGCAGGCAGGGGGTAGCCAGGGGCTGTGTGTGGGCAGGGGGCGTAACTCAGGGTGCAGGCAGGGGGTAGCCAGGGGCTGTGTGTGGGCAGGGGGGCAGCTCAGGATGCAGGCAGGGGGTAGCTAGGGGCTGTGTGTAGGCAGGGGGTAGCTAGGGGCTGTGTGTAGGCAGGGGGCGTAACTCAGGGTGCAGGCAGGGGGTAGCTAGGGGCTGTGTGTAGGCAGGGGGGCAGCTCAGAGTGCAGGCAGGGGGTAGCTAGGGGCTGTGTGTAGGCAGGGGGGCAGCTCAGGGTGGAGGCAGGGGGTAGCTAGAGGCTGTAGATGGGCATGGGTGGGGGCTCCCAGCTTCAGCGAAGGGGCACGCTGAGGCTCCCAGCTTCAGCCCCCTACTGCTCCTGGTTTCGGGGTGGGCACCCACCAGCTTCAGCTCCGCACCGCTCCCAGCTGGGGTTGGGGGCGCCAGCTTCAGCTGTCCCGCACCACTCCTGGCTTCAGTACTGGGGACCGGGTTTCAGCCGTGGGGCTCCATGGCCCCCCTGAAAGGCTCGCAGACCCCGAGGGGGCTGCCGACCCCTGGTTGAGAACCACTGGTTTATAGCATAAGAATACAAGAGTATGACCTCAGATAAAAGAAATGTGTACAGTGCTTTTAAACAGCCCCTAGACTGCATTAAGTAAAATCATCTCTTTTTATCCATTAGGATTGAGTCAATATTTCTGTTCTATCGTACATGTTCCAAATAGCATTCTGTTGTATAAGAGCTAATGATAAAGTGACATTGCCCATCTCCCTTCTTAATCAATTGATTCCTAATGATCAGCTCAGCCAACGTATCATTGGTATAATTGTATAACGAAAACTGCCTAGTCCAAATAGCCCTGCTTCTTTTTGCGCTGCATGACAGGATCAACATTCACGATATTGGAGCAGACTTGAAATAAAGCGCTTCTGATGTTTTATGCCTTGGTTTTGGTTTGGCAATTAAACACCTACAAAAGTTATTTAGTGTTTCCTTTATTCTTCTGCCATGAACTGTATCCTTGAAATATGTCAGTCTGCCTATATATTAGAAGCAAGCAGTATTTGCCCCAGATTTTAAGGTTTGTTGTATAAAAAAAGATTTTGAGTCCTATGTAAATTCAATGACTCGGATTTAAAAAAAACAACAACAAACTGTAGACAAATTAAGCTGCCTTCATATATATTCCCATGATGGGCCCCCATCCCTGGCTGTTTGAAGAATTACTATCGCTACTCAGACAAGGGGGTGAATAGGGTGCAGCGGCACCCAGGCAGGGCCAGCTCTAGCTTTTTTGCTGCCCCATGCACCAAGCTGCCAAAGCAAAAAAAACAACGGCCCTTGAAATGTGCCGCCCCAGGAATGGACGGAATGCCGCCCCTTTGGATGTGCCGCCCCAACCACGTGCTTCCTTTGCTGGTGCCTGGAGCCAGCCCTGCACCTAGTGCAATGGGGCCCTGCCCTTGGATGGGGCTGCTACTGTAATGAAAGTATTTTTTTAAAGATGATTTAAGGCACCTTCGTCCTCTAGGCTACCTGTCCACCAGACTGGTCCACTGGCATAAATTACATCAGCTTTCATGCTAGCCCCAATGACCCCAAGGAGCTGAACCCACAGCGGGGAATCACTAGGGCACAAGGAAGCCCCAGCCATTCAAGCTGTAGGGGTAAGTTGATGGGTGACATAGAAGCAACATAAGATCCCTCTCTGACTGGCAGCACCTCCGATAGTGCTACTTTTGCAATGCAGACCTGTCTAAGCAACTGCAGCTATGGAGAGAATGAGTTTTAATAGCAAGAAGGAAGAGAGGGCCTGATTCAAAGCTGATTCCAGTCAATGGAAACTTTCCCATGGCCACCAGTGACCTTTGGATCCAGTCCACAGGGAGCAAAGCGCTGTGTGATTACAGAACAATACACCTGGTGTGACATGGTTTGAGGCATCTGTTTGTGTACAACATAGGAATTTTCATTGATTTTATTAACTCCATATATAACAGTAACCTTCGGTGTGTATTAAATCAATCATTGGCTGACAGGGACCATATCACATACCACACCTCCTATTTGGAAGTAGCTACAGAACAATCAAAGAAGTCGTTAATATGGAATGACTTTGCAGGGTGCTCTCACAAAAAAGCTTTTTCTTAAAACATGCCCACTTTCTGGCCAGCACTAATCACTTTTAGGGCTTCTGTGTCCTTTCAGGACCTCCTTCTGTAAAAGAAATTTCCGGTGTTTTTGTGTCACCACAACCTGTTCCCCTGAAACACTTTTGATCACTAGGGCCCTCTACTACTGTTTATGGCAACATGTGCTTTAGAAATTCTTGAAGTATAAATATATAATAATCCAGAAATGAGTCTGGCTCATTGGACATGTCCTTTACCAACCATGAGTTTCAGGGTTCTCCAATGGATTTCAAAATTAAGAAAAAAAAATAATCAAAGTCTTCCTACCATTCCAACATTACAAAAATAAATTTCACCTTGGTAACGTGTTTTAATACTTAAGAGCTATGTGTATCTTCTATTTATCCATTACTCCAGTCAAATGTCCATAATAGTTTCATCAGTAAGGTTATATTGTTAACGTTTGAAAATAATAAAACACAGAGCAGGTCCACTGCACTCCTTTGCTGAAGAAAATATATTTTAATCCAATTAAATACATAAAAGGTTAGTTTAACATCAAGTTATTCCCCTCCCAGCTCTGAAGAAAGCCAAGAGGGCCAAAATGTAGGCAATCAGGAAGAAATAACTTGATATTTGATAACCTATTACATATACTTGAATGGTTTGAAAGTACTTTCCCAAGAAGTAGCCAAGCAACTGAGTATTTCTCTAAGAAAGAATTATTTGTAAATCATGATTTTCAATACCACAAGCTTGATAATGATATTAATAAAGAGCTATGCAGGCAGATTCCATTAATTTTTAAGAAGTTACAGCAAAACAATAATATGCACTTTTCATTTCAAGCTGATCACCAGAGGGGGAAAAAAATCTACGAACATTCTTCCTAATATTTTTTTAAAATCAGTTTTAGAATTAATAGCATCATCTTTGAAGAAGTGCTTATGAAAAACTTCCTAACTGTAAAGGTGGTTAAGTACTGGAACAAATTACCTAGGGAGGTTGTGGAATCTGAGTCATTGTCTAACCCAAGGATAGGCAATTATGGCACGCGTGCCAAAGGCGGCACGCAGGCTGATTTTCAGTGGCACTCACACTGCCTGGGTCCTGGCCACCGCTCCTGGGGGTCTCTGCATTTTAATTTAATTTTAAACATTTTAAAAACCTTATTTACTTTACATACAATAATAGTTTAGTTATATATTAAACACTTATAGAAAGAGCCCTTCTAAAAACGTTAAAATGTATTACTGACACGCAAAACCTTAAATGAGAGTGAATAAATGAAGACTCGGCACATCACTTCTGAAAGGCTGCCGACCCCTGGTCTAACCTGTTCTTTAAAAACCTCCAAACACCTGTCAGGGACAGTCTAATAAATACTTAGTCCTGCCTCAATACAGGGGACTGGACTAGATGACCTATCGAGGTCCCTTCCAGTCCTACATTTCTATGATTCTGTGACAGAAGTCTTGCTTCAGACTGCAGAGCTAGAATAAGAGCATGGGTAAGATTGTGGCTTTAAGCCTAGCCTACTTTTTGCACACAGGAGTAGGAGAAGGAGCTGCTTACTGGCAGGATACACTGTGCCCAGGGCACAGAAATGTGGCACAGTTACTGTGGGTGCAAACTTGCACCTGCAAAAATGGAAACTTACTTTGACACCTGTCTTAAAGTCTGTCTGCAAATTATATATCATTAAGGAAAGATAGGTGTCTCCATTCCATCCAGTTGTTGCTTAAGGTTAGAACTGGTTGGGAAATGTCAGAAGTGTTTACAATATTTTGATTAGGAAAAAAGTTGGGGGTTTTTGTTTTGTTTTTGCTATTTCTTTCCCCTCTTCCCTTTTTGTAACCTACTCTTCTTGATGTCATATGAGCTGGTTACCATGTGCTGAGTCCTTGCTTTTGTTAGTCTTATCTTGGTTCACTAGCACAGACTGTTTACTAGGGCTGTCGATTAATCACAGTTAACTCATGCGATTAACTCAAAAAAATTGCAATTAAAAAAATTAATTGTGATTAATCGCAGTTTTAATCACACTGTTAAACAATAGAATACCAATTGAACTTTATTAAATATTTTTGTGGGGTTTTCTACATTTTCAAATATATTGATTTCAATTACAGCACAGAATACAAAGTGTACAGTGCTTCACTTTATATTATTGCATTACAAATATTTGCACTGTAAAAATGATAAACAAAAGAAATAATATTTTTCAATTCACCTCATACAAGTACCATAATGCAATCTCTTTATTGTGAAAGTGCAACTTACAAATGTAGATTTTTTTGTTACATAACTGCACTCAAACAAATCAACATAAAACTTTATAGCCTACAAGTCCACTCAGTCCTACTTCTTATTCAGCCAATCACTAAGACTCATAGACTCATAGACTTTAAGCAGTAGCGCAGCCAGGTCCGGAGCGCAGGGGGAGGAGCGCTATAAAAAAGCGCCTCCCCCTGCACTCACCTGGCGATGCTCCGGGTCTTCGGCGGCACTTCGGCGGCTCACTCCGGGTCTTTGGTGGTACCCCCGCCAAAATGCCACCGAAGACCCGGAGCGCAGCTGGGTGAGTGCAAGAAGCGGCGCTTAAAAAGAAGCGGCGCCTTTTTTTAGTGCTGCTAAAAAAAGGCGCCGCTTCCGCCGCTTCTGCTCAAGGGGGAGCGGCCGCTCCCCCTGCTCCCCCCCGGCTACGCTACTTATTTTAAGGTCAGAAGGGATCATCTAGTCTGACCTCCTGCACAATGCAAGCCACAGAATCTCACCCACCCACTCCTCCTGGAATAATCCTCTCACCTACGTCTCAGCTATTGAAGTCCTCAAATCATGGTTTAAAGACTTCAAGATGCAGAGAATTCTCCAGCAAGTGACCCGTGCCCCATGCTGCAGAGGAAGGCGAAAAACCTCTAGGGCCTCTGCCAATCTATCCTAGAGGAAAAGTCCTTCTTGACTCCAAATATAGCGATCAGCTGAACCCTGAGCATGTGGGCAAGACTCACCAGCCAGACACCCAGGAAAAAGTTCTCTAGTAACTTCTAACATCCCATCACTGACCATTGGTCCTATTTACCACAGATGGCAATTAATTGACCTTTGACTAAGATCATGTTATCCCATCAAACCATCCCCTCCATAAACTTATCTAGCTTTATCTTGAAGCCAGATAGGTCTTTTGCCCCCACTGCTTCCCTTGGAAGGCTGTTCCAGAACTTCACTCCTCTGATGGTTAGAAACCTTCATCTAATTTCAAGTCTAAACTTCCTGATGGCTAGTTTATATCCATTTGTTCTTGTGTCCACATTGGTACTGAGCTTAAATAATTCCTCTCCCTCCCTGGTAATGATAATGTCCTCTGGAATGATGGCCTCAGCATGAAGGGACATATGAATCTTTAGCGCAAATGTCTGTTCTCACTTTCAGGTGACATTGTAAATAAGAAGCAGACAGCATTATCACCCATAAATATAAACAAACTTGTTTGTCTGCGTGACTGGCTGAACAAAAAATAGGACTGAGTGGACTTGTAGGCTCTAAAGTTTTATACGGTTTTATTTTTGAATGCAGTTATTTTTGTACATAATTCTACATTTGTAAGTTCTACTTCCATGATAAAGAGATTGCATTACAGTACTTCTATGACGTGAACTGAAAATTGCTATTTCTTTTGTTTTTTACAGCACAAATATTTGCAATAATTTGTGTTCTGTGTTGTAATTGAAATCAATATATTTGAAAATGTAGAAAACATCCAAAAATATTAAAATAAATGGCATTTTATTATTGTTTAACAATGCGATTAATCAAGCAATTACTTTTTTAATCGCTCGACAGCCCTACTATTTACTAATGCATTTGCTAGCCTATTCTTCTGAATATAGGTGATAAGTTTTATTGGCAGTCGCCAGAACTTCAGCTGTGCCACCTAAGTGGCTGTGTTTAGCAACAGGCTCTGTCATTATATGCTCATGCAATCTAGCACCATGCGAGATAAATGTAAATTAAAGTAATAAAATACTATACAAAGGATATGCACTTATGTAATTGCAGATGCACATCTGTAGCATTTTTCTTTTATTTCCACGTATGTCATATGATAAAGAAATGATTCTGTTGTAAAGCAAGCCTATATGGGAAATAACATGAAGTTTGCTGTGGAAACCACAGCTGCATTTTCTGATGTCTAACTGATTGGAATCTTAAACTTCATGTTGCATAAGTATAATTATTTTCCATATACTTCCTTGTGCTGGCAATATCTATTTGTAATTAGTACATTCTACAAACCTTGCTATGGCACCTTGGGACATCAAGATAACTAGAAGAAATTCAGAGCTTGGTATCTTTAAACTGAGGAAGAGTCCAAATAATAAAAAATTGAGATATGTAGTGAACTAAGAATTCTGGGTGACATTCCAAGTCCTAGTACCTGATCTCAGCACTGAGTGACTATCACCAGTAACCTTGGTCAGGGAGTTTAGGGTAATTTGATGTATCTCCACTTGTAATTTGAACTTTTTAGTAGTTTTAAAATATTTCTTCTACTGAATTTAAATCACATTTTCTCTCTCTTCCACCTTATCTTTTGTTTGTTAAAATGTGTGTTTAACTTCTGATTAATAATTTCTGAAAAATAACTTCTGATTAATATTTATTGTAAATAATGTTATATTGGCAAATGTATTGTTACTCAAATACTGAATCACTTCAAACTTGGTAACTTTTCTTGGAAAATAATAAAAATCTATATCCTGTATCTCTACTTACAGTAAGCAAAACAGTAAAATATTCTCTCTCTCTCAAACACACACACACACACACACACACACACACACAACACTTGTTATGCTCCTTCTGGAAGGCTAATTAGCACACATCTATCCCTTTAATTAGTAGTCAAATAGACCATCATAAGTCTTCACAACTATTCAATGAGGCTCTATAAACTGGCTTTGAGACCAGCTGGTCATCAGAGATGCCAGGGTCAGTGATGTTATTTCTCTCTTTTGCTTACTATACTTCCTTCCTCAATTGCTGTAGATTTCAAAGCATACTTATTCAACTGCAGCTTTCAGCAGGTTAGGTAATTTTCTCCTTATACTTTACAGTGATTTCTCGGGGCTCAGTTTGCTCCCTTTACTGCTCTGAAAGCAACATGGGCCCTTCAATGTTCCCCCTTATTATAGGCAGGGGCTGGTTCTTCAGCTGCTTCTCATATCTTAGGTTGCAAGGCATAGTGTTTGCTTGGCCTTCTCCCTCCAGTTCCAATCCTAATAGAATACATAAAGGCGTCATGGAACCTATAAATTAAAATACAAGACTTCAGATACTGGATTAAAATCCCTATTCTATAGTTTGAGATTTTGAGACAATCTTTCCTTTATAACCAACTAAACTCTCCTGATTTCTATATCTTGTAGATTTAGGACTATTAAAACCATTGTTTATCTGAATATTAAAGTTTACAGAACTCTAAAATACTATATAGGATTATACTTGGTCAATTACACAAATAATTAGCTAGTCTCATGCATTGAAGCATTTTAGAAAGGGCCTAGTAAATCATAGATAAAGGTGACAAATTTCACAGAAATTGTTAATAGTAAAAATATCAATTTGCATAGTTTGTCACAGATTAAAAGGAAGTTATTACAACTGCAGAAATGATGTATAGCATTTACAATGATAATCAAAGATTATATAGCACATGCTCTTGTTTACACTAAATTCTAAATAAACCCAGCCAGTCAATGAAACCTGTGCAGCTGTGAGTGAACTCAAAACATTTAATATATGATTATATAGTGATTGAGATCAAGCCCAAAATTCAACTGATGATGCAGAAAGATCTGGATTTTTCTTATAATAAACAAGTAATGCCATAGCCGAATGAAAGGAGGACAGATCTGTTTCAGAGTTTAATACAGCAATGTCAAAATGCCTCTTGTTTAGACCTCCCAAAAGCTGGGAATTTCAGCTCCCTTCATTTTCTGTCCTCCTGGATTTACCTTTTTAAAGGAGTCTTTCTCTACATAGTGTCCTGGTAGAGGGCGCTTTAAGTCTGGAAGAGACAACCAGCTGCAGCTTTCAATTGACCTTTTAACAGGATACTGCTGCAGGCTGAAACTCCATTCCAGCTAGTAAGCATGTTAGTTCCTTTTATATTGTTTTCTCCTACCTCTCCTTCCTCTGATTCCATAAGAGATGGCATGTCCTCACCTTTCCTTAACCAAGGACAAAGTAAAGGGCTCAGCTGGGGGTTCATTTTTCCCGTTACATTGCGTTTTGGTTCCAGTGCGACAACCTCATCCAATTTATAACAAAAATGACATTAAGGCAATTAGTTGATGCAAACAAGACAGTTGCCCCTTTGTACTGAAACTTTCTTTGTTGCTCTGGTATGGACATTTGTCTTCATGGCAATTGCTCTCTATCACTGTGAACAATATTAGGGAAATCTATGCTTGGAATTAAAGGAACATTACTCTCGAGAAGCTTGTTTCATCAACAAAATTATGTCATCAGGATATCTGCAAGCACACAATTTCCATTTTATGCTCAACAAAACATTGCTAAAATTCATTGTAGGCAAAACAAAACAAACACTGTTAAAGGCACTTTTCATGAAAACATTGCAGAGCACTTTATGAAAAATAATATAAAAATGTCTAAACAGATAGCTTACAGCCTCCATAGCTGCAAATCTATGTAGAAAGACTTTATATTTATTAATCAAAATATTGGGAAGTCTCATCAGTTTTGGCAGATACTGGATGGGACTAAATTCTGTAGCTTATCTGTCCATGGTGCGCACATTCTTACACTGACAGACTATATGAAAGTTACACACACACAAAACTACATTATTAGAATGTTAAATAAAGTCAACCACTCAAAATTAGGAAATGCCTGAATTAAGGTTGCTTGTGCAACTTGAATTCAGTCCCTTTGTGCATGTGCATTATGACACAATCTTTAATCATATGATCAAACATTTTTTCCATAGAATCCCAGCCTCATTCACTGCACAGAATGAACAGCTATGCAATATTTTATTTTTTCCGCATTGTTCAGAGAGTGTCCCCATGGCTTATTTACTGCATACTATTCAAATCTTGCTCAGAAGTCAGGATTATTATTTTCCTCCTGGGCTTTCCCCTTGTGCTCATCGCTATAGTAGCTGAGTGCCTCACAAATATTAATTAACTTATCTTAACAACACCCACGAGGTCAGGGTATGGCATTATCCCCATTTTACAGATGGGAAGCTGAGCCAGAGAGAGAGCAAGGACAAAAGTGTCCACTAATTTTAGGTGCCCAACTTGAGACACCTACGATACTATTTTTCAGAGTACTTAGTATTATATAACTAACATTCATATGTTCAAAGCATGGCTCCCATTGACATCAGTTGCAGCTGTGAGTGCTCAGCACATCTGCAAATCAGACCCCATGGTCTCGAGTCAGGCCCCAGAAAATGACGAACACATAGCCAGTGTCACCGGTGAAAACTTTCGATTAAGTGACTTGCCTCGCATCATAAAGGACCTATGTGGCAGAGGCAGGGATAGAATCCAATTCTCTGGGGCAGCATTCAACTGCCTTAGCCTCGAGACCATCCTTTCTCTTCCTGCCTCAACTGCCTGTCTCATTCACTACACACTTTCCAGCTTCTGCAACAAATAAGGCAAGGGTCCTACAGACAACAACTTCCTTCATTATACAACCCTGATTCATCCCCAGAGAAAGCCCCTTGAAGTCAATGGGTCGACAGTACTTTACATGAGATGAGGATTAGCACTACTATTCTTGTATGATTTGGTTTGCTGTTCTTACCAGGCCCATTGCTATGAGTTTCTCCATTATGATCTCTTGCCTCCTGTTGGATCAGCCCATTTGTTAACATGCAGTAAGATTGCCATGGATTATGTAACTGAAAAAACTGAACCCAAAACAGAGCAGCACCTGTGACGGCTCAACTGCTGTGGCAGTTTAACACTCCAGGGGTATGGGTGGCTTTACTAACTTATTTAGCAAACAGAATGTAGGAAGCCCAAATAAAGATTCATTGGATGAGTATCACTATTTCACCCATCAGCTTTCTGTTGCCATCGGCAGTAGGCATGCTGTTAGCTTGTTAATAATTTTAGTCCATTTCTTTGGTTCGCTATACTTAATTGTTGTCAACTAGAAAACAAAATTAATTCTTAAATTTTCTTTGTGAGGACCTTGTGCTATGCATCTCAAACCTACTCAGATGACAGATGTTAATTTCTGTTTTTTTGTTTACAGTTACCCCTTGAGAATGAGGCAGGAAGGGCCCACATTTTTTTCTAATATTTTTACCTTTCTGTCTAGGCTCTTTATAAGGGCAAGATGCTGAGTTCCAGAATTGATTTAGCTTCTGGTTTTGAATCTCAAGCATATTGAATGCCTGGGATGATGGATCGATGACCAGTGCACTGATCTGAAAATGTTTAACTGTCACCAGAAGTAGCACTGTGGATACAAGCTCAAACCCTTCGCTCATTTGTCCTTGTAGATCCATCTGCCGCACTGCTCTGCAGGAAGAAGGCTGTAGTTCTGACTGGTACTGAGGTTGTTTTAAAATTATCTCACTGTGCCATTCTTGAGGTCACAGCTCTTTTTCATTTGGGAACATCAGCAAATAACTTATCAAATACAAGCCAGTCAGAGCCCAGTTCAGTTTAGATTAAAAGAAAACACTTATTGGCAATTACAAGAAAAGAAAGGAAACAGGAAAGAAAAAAAAGTTAACGCTTGGACCCCTTAAGCTAGATACTACTTAAGGATCTAAAATATAACATGATAAATCCAAGTTATAGGTTGTAAGATGACAGTTGTTATACATACCACTGCAAAGATCTGTATGGCATGCGACAGCTTGTCAGAGATGCAGCCCCTTTGGTAATCTCTTCAGAGAAACTAGGGCCATGAGCCTAAAACTGCAATTCAGGCATAGGCTGGTTTTCCTTAGGTTTGAAGGTGATACAAATTTCAGTACTTGCCAGAGCTGCATTGCACATTCCGTGTCAATGGTGAAGCTGAGCCCATCTTCCTAATTAAATAATATATCCACTACATTTAGCCCCTTTCTGCTCATGGCACATCCACCAGAAGATTGTGACTTTCTTACATTTATTATTCAAAGGATTTGGTGACATTTTTGCACTTTAAAAAAAAAAAGTTATGGATTTTTTTTAACTTTATGGACAAACAGTTCTCTGCCAGTATTCAATATTTGAGCTATGTTAGATAGCCATGACCAGTCAAATAAGTAACATGGAATTGTTTCTGCTCCTAGACTGGTTGAGTGCATATGCTATATGCTGAGTGTTGTGTCTGTTAACGTTTTGTTTGTTAACGTACAATTAATGTTTTTATGATATTCAGCCTAAATTTCACATATAGTTGGACCTAATTATGACCCCTTAGGCCATGAACAATTTCTCTATATTAAGTAACCTGCACCCCCACTTTTGGCCTTCAAACAACCCCCCCAACCTCTCCAAGCTCATCATCAGAAGCAAGGTCCACACAGATCAGGACATATCTACTCAAAGTGGCACCAGACCCTGACAGAAGAACAGTCACAATCTGCGGACACATTTCCACGGCTACAATGATCAACACCCCGCACAACACAAGATCCAGGGATCGTACATATGCCTGTCACAACATGTGGTGTACCTCATCCAGTGCACTAAATGCCCAACAACAGTTATGTGGGTGAAACCAGACAATCACTAAGCTCTCAAATGAACTCACACAGGAAAATGATAAAAGATAACAGAACCCTATCACCTGTGAGTGAACGCTCGTCACAAAGGTGATCACTGCATTTCTGACATATCAGTCATCCTCAAAAGAAACCTGCACAACACTTTCAAAAGACGAGCATGGAAGTTTACATTCGTAACTCTCCAAGGCTCTAAAAACACGGATTGAACAAAGACACTGGATTTATGGCTGATTACAACAATCTATCACCCACTAACCACCCCCGTATTTGTCCTCTGACTGCATAGGTGCTAACAGGCCACTCTACCTTGAATGGTCCCTTAGAGTACGTCCTAGACTTGGAGAACTCTGGCCCAAAAGCTTGTCTCTCTCACCAACAGAAGTTGGTTCAATAAAAGCTATTACCTCACTCACCTTGGGTCTCTAATATCCTGGGACTAACACGGCTACCATGCCACCCCATACATGTAAAGGAATAAGCCAATCTCAGATTTTATATATGCAAAAGTGCATGCAGAGGTATGTATTAGTGCTCACAGAATGACACACATACCTGCATTTGTATGTGCAAAAGGAGTATGTGGGTGCAACTCCGTGGGTGCAAACATCTGCACATGCATTTTTGCAGGTGCAAAACCAGAGACCATAGTTGAAAATTTAGCTTGGTCACAGCATTGTAAATTGATAAAGAAAGGAATGCTGCTTTAATGCTTGTTGTCATAAGGGAGCCTCATGAATGTCAAAGAGGGGGGTTCTGAAGAACCTGACCAGATAATTACTTTTCACCCTCACTGTAAGTTCTTTATCTCAATCCTCTACCTTATAAAGCTACTAAAACTTAGCTCCAACTTGCGTACAGTGTATTAAGCCTTTATATTCAGTTTAGTTACCCACATTATGCAAACACTTACAATTATGGTTAAACTCTAAAAAATGGTGCTCTCGGAATCATGCATTCCATCTGATTCCTTTTCACCACTAATATTTCATTCACAACACATTTGATAGTCATACACAAAAATCACTGATAAAAATGGTGCATCCACAATGTTGTTGTTGTTGAAGAGGTGGGGTTTTTTTGGGGGGGAGGAGGGGACGCGAAGGGGTAAGGGTTGTCTCCATTGCACTGTTGTACCTCCATCACATCCTGCTGATCTGCCTGTCTGTCACGGAAATCAATTTACACTCCAGAAACAGCACGTACTGAGTGAACGCTCAGTGGGGGCTCTGCCGCTCAGAGTGTCCATTGACCTGCATACAGCACCATTACAACCAGCTCTCTGTAGAGGCTCACAAAAACTTTGGAAAGCAATTTAATGATAATGAAGAGATAATCAGAAGAAGGGAGGATAAAGGGTTTTGGGGTGATCTGAGACCTTTGCATGCTATTATTCACAGTGGGATCTAAACCCAGGGATTAAGTGGGAAGAAATGGTGCACAGATCAGTCTTCTGAAGTAGTGAACATAAACCATAGTCAATGAGATGCAAGACTTGAATTTCAGTGCAGAGGTCAAAGAATTATCATGGTTTGGTCTGTTTGTGAGGTGCACCAAATTGCACTTGCCAATTCCAGGGGTGAATTTGACTTCAAAATTCAATCTTATCCTAAATTAGTATTAGCTGGTGGCTAAAAGGAAAAAAATCACTGATATAAAAAGGCCTAAGATAGCTAGTTGTGAATTGAAATTATGGTTTAGACTGATCTGTAAAAAAACAATACAAACATTATCTTACCGCCAAGAAAAACAAATGAGACTGCTTTCAAACTGAAGCAACAAATCACAACAAACCTACTTATGGGAGGAACAAATCAAACATCTCCAATGAGTCCCCATAAAGCGGCTTTATGCTTCCAAAATTAGATTGGTGTCATTTTTATAGCACAGATAAAAAAGGAAAAATCTGTTTAAAAATTCATTAAGTTTTCAGAGTGGTGATGGCTAGCAATGATCACATACTGGTATTCCGATGGTATGGTATGTTCTCATATCATACTGTGATATCACTGCTTAAACCCAGATTTAGAGATATACCCTGGAAAGTGAAGTTGTATTCATATTAAAAAAAAAGATACATCTTCTGGAAATTCAGACAATGCAATGACCTATTTCTCTGTATTTAATATCCAGTACATTGAAGGCATAGACTTAATTCATATTAAACATCTTTAACTTTCAATACACAAACTCAAGATCTCTGCAAATGATTTTATTCAGATTGACTCTGACATGAGGTAATAACTAAAAGTAACTCAAAATGCAGAGTGCCCAAGCTCTTGGGGCAAGCATTGGGGTTTCTTTATGCAATAGCCTGCAAGTCTTGGCTAGCTATGCACTAACGCAATCCTGTTAGCCCTTGGATAGTTAGGTCTGCTCTGTGCTTCAATACTGCAAGGGGCCACCCCAATGGCCCCCTCCCTCAAGTCCCCTGGGGAGGCAGATCAGCATTGTATGTTGCTAACGCTGTTGCAGGCATTGCAAAGTATTCTGGGAAGGGTTAAAGATGTAAGTGTGAGTGAAAGGTTCCTTTGCAGGTTACGAGAGGCCGACAAGAGGGGAGAAAGAAGAGAGCAGAGAATGGGTTAACTCCACGCTCCTGCTAGGCCCGAGATAAGACGCTGACTCCAGCCAGCTCAAGGCCGCAGTGCGCATCTGACTCTCGGCTGCCTGCCAAAAGAGGGGGGCTCGGATTCCACCCCGACCAGCCGTGAGAAAGGAGAGTTGTTGAACGAAATGAAGGGGGCCACGAAAAGGAGTGAGACAGCGAAGGCCAGCAAGGGAAAAACATGACTGTCTCATGACCCTGAAGCTGGTGTGTTTTGGGGAAAGCTGAAAAAGTCACGGAAGGCCAATCTGGTACACCGAACATGGGGAACAAAGGTCTCTGAAGGGGATGCCCCCAAGAAACCCCAGGTCTTAAAAACCCTCCCAAGAGCAGAAGCAAGTTGGAGATCACAGCGGACCCCGGACGACCTGTGCACAGGGCAAGAACTCCCGTCTACTTTCCCCCACACTTCTTCTTCTGACATTACACTCAGGCCTGGCCAGCCTCAGGTAGTGCGGGTGTGAGTATGAAAGTGGGTTAGGGCTTGGGGCACTAACGCTTTCTTCCTTCCCTTGAGTGACGTGGGAGCAGTCCCAACACTCACCGCTGTTATTTTATTATTTTATTGATAAAGTTTTAAAACTTAGACACTTGGCATGTTTTGTCATCTCCTCCCCAAACGGTCCTGCTGCCTTAGCCTGATCACCTAAGGTCTCTGGCAGCTTGGTAACACAGGTCAGTGACAGCTTGGGAAGGTTGTTGCATGCTCCCTTTCACTACAGTCAGTTTGTGTCACCCTTTAGGTGGGACCTTGTTGTCTGAAGTTATAATAAAGCTGCAGCCACTTGGCTAAATCTGTTGCTTCCATCCATTACCACGGCCATTTGCCATTTATTTACAGTGATGTCAAAAGACAGTAAGAGGTTGTCATGAGGAAGCATAAAGAATTTGAGTGACTGAGCAAAAAGCAAAGCACCCCTTGACACAATGGAAAGCTGTCTTTGTAATCCAAAACTCATTACAACAACACACACCTCTATATCACCTAGGGCTGGGTAACCTTTCCAGACTCCTGATATAAAGCTCTGTTGCTGTGAGGCTAAATTTCCAAGTTGATCGGTTAAACCCTATTTAAACACAGCTCTTTTTTATAAAGCTGTAAATGAAATAGCCTGAATTGAACAAGCTGCTATCCTCAATCTGTACATCACTGTCTATGATTAATTTGATCTGATGCAGGGAAGGGAAGAGAGAAAGAGAAGATGAGCACATATTACATATAGGGGCTGTTTGAATGTAGTGCATGTATGTTGCGTAGAGAAACATATTCCTAGTACAAGAGTCCTAGGTTCTGGAAGGAAAGAGGCGAAGAGTCAGCACAAGAAGAAAGGAAGTTAAGTGAGACTAAGAATAAAGCCCCCCCAACCTATTTATTTATTTATTTTGATTTACAATTATATGTCCCCATGCACAGACTCTAAGTCAGAGGTTCTCAAACTGAGGGGACAGGCCCTTTGGTGAGGACATGGAATGTACTGGGGGAGTCATGACATTTGGCCCACAGCAATGAATAACTAACAAAGATAATTCCTCCAGACACATCAGGTTCTCAGGTGGTGCTGTGCCTTTGACCCTATATGGCGCTGTGCATTTTGACGGATTTCTGCTAAGGTTGCATAGCATTATACAAAGTCGTTGCCATTCGTATGTCAATCCATTTGCCTCAACACCGTGTGCACATTTAATTGTGAGCATCAACCATTATCTCATTTTTGCTTTTACTCTTATTACAATGGACCGTTGGCTCTGTTCGAATCAATGCCTTGCTGTTTTTAATATTTAGTGAGAGTTGCATGTTGATTTTTGTTTTAATCAGTATATGTACTTGTGTGGGGGAGGGACATAAACCACAACAGACACAAAGAAGGGGAGGCGATCAAATCAGTTTGAGAACCATTGCTCTAAATACACTGTCAAATTATTTAAAATTACAAAATCAAACTGCAACATAATCAGCTCACCCCCTCCGCCCAGCTGGGGAACATACTAAAACACTAGCACTCCCAGACATCGGCCTACACCTTAATCTTACTTCAAAGGCCAATTGAAATAATTCGGCTTTATGGCTTGCCCTGAAATTTGGCAAACCCAAGCTAGTTCGGACCGGGGTTGGAGACCAATCCCCAGCTCTGGGACCCTTATGGAAACTGCCCTGCCAGGCAGTACATGCTGTATTCTAGTTCACATTTCACAGCTGATGTAACTTTGTAAAAAAGAATATCATATAAAGCACTTTTCAAAAGTGAGTTAATTAAATAGGTCTCGGTACTTTGCACATATATGGGAGCAATCTCACCTCCATATTCACAAAGATCCTCAGACACAGCACAACTGGTATGGTTTTCCCTGCACAGGGGCACTAGGCAGATAGAAGAGGGGGAGGCAGGATTAGGGAAGATTGCATAGTGGTCTGCCTGGGAGCTCCGTGCACTTCACAGAGTGGGGTCTGGGGAGGCAGGAACAAGATGGAGGAGGGGATGGAACACAGGAGCAGCCAGTGAATCACTAATGATAGCAGAGTAACTGTGGCATAAAGGTTGTTGTGGTGCCCATGGAGTGACTCCACTGCCACTCTGTGGCTTGGGGAAGGAATCCTTCTCTCCAGTGGCACCCACTTGCACTACGCCTGCTGACTCAGGGTTGGCATGGGGAGAATATTTGCCCTATATTACCTTTCACCAGAGGACTGCAAAGCTCTTTAAAGTTAAGTGACATCCCCTCCCCCTGCTCAATAGGTATTATTAAGTCAGTTTTCAATATGGGTAAATTGAGGCATAGAACTTAAATTGAATTGCCTGAGGTAATACAGCAACCCAGTAGCAGAGAAAAGCACAGAACACAAGACCCCTGCCTCTGCAGCTTCTTCAGAATCACCGAAAAACCTTTCCTGTCTCAAACTCTAAAACATACAGGTAGAAAAATCTCTTTAGACCCCACCCACACTCACTCACCATATTCATTAATGCATTCCAGAAACGGAGTATAGGATGAGGGGAACAGAGTAGCCACAGATACGCACTTTTCCGGTTGTTTCCAACAGCAATACTGTTTTCAGTTGTATGTTGTCACATTGCTTAACATCAGGCTCCCAGAAGCAGCAGAAATTGTTCCAGTCCTGTCTACCCTGTAAACTAGATAAGAATAAGAAAGTATTGGAACATTGCCTTTCCTTCAATCAATTAAAGGGCACATATAAGGGAAGAGAGACATTGCTATAAAATTATCTGCACCTTCACTACTAACCAGGATACTGTAGCTCTGCTGTGCTGTATTGGTCGAAAAAGCTTCCAGTTAAAAATATTTGCAAATGCACAAACAATATTATCGAAGTCAAATAACTTGCATTTTTATATATTTCTGAGGATTTTTTTTAAAAAACACAAATTAGTAAAAAATACAAGACTCTTGATTTTCTTGGCACTGAGAGATCCAAATTTAAACTGTGTGCATGGTTTTTTGCAAGGTGGAAAAGGCAGAGATCTGAATCAATCCCCCAAAATAGACCTTGGGCTACATGAAAAGCAGCAGAGCTCATATAGCAGGAAAATGTCTTGGGAGAAAGCCTTAAATTGTATTTTCACAGAGATAAGAACCTAGTATAACTAATCACACTTCTGTTTAACTTTAGAGAGAATATTTTCACTACCTCCCATCTATTGAAAAGAAAATGGGATTTTATTAGTTTTTTGACTGAGCTGTCTGACTTTGACGATTAGCTCATTAAAAGCTCATTTTGCAGCACTAACTTTCATTAAATGAATAAATTCCAGAGAAAAAAAATGATACCGAATTTTCATACAAGAAGAATCATGACATGTAATTCTCTTTTCCTCTGTAAAGTTAATTACAAGATGCCCCTACACAACTTTAAAAAAAAAATCTCCTGTCACAATTGGAGAAGTAGAGATTAAAACATCCTAACATCAATTACACACTATCTGTAAACTCAGATACCAACCTTTTAATGGATATTTTGAAAACAACTAACATGTAACTGAACATTGGAGTACTGGCTTTTGCTAGTGTAACAATTAACTCTTTATCCAAATATCAAAAATGTGTTATACTATAAGGCTGAAGGTAAAACAGTTCATTCTGAGTGCGGCTCTTTATATTCTCTTCTCTCAAGTCATCACCATTATAGATAAATTATATTAAAATACAATTTTTGTAGACAATGGAGAATCAACAGATGAATCAATGAATGTGTCAAAATAATTTTTAATTGACTTAGCAGCTGATATGAGAAAAGGTCACTTTTCAAAACCTCAAGTCCTTATTCATAAAGAGCCTGAACCTACAAAGAACTAAGCATATATGAGTAGCCTCACTGACTTTATTGGGACTGTTCACATGAGTAAAACTTACCCACATGCTTAAGTCTTTATGGGATCAGGCTCTTGGAATATATAAACTGAAATCCTAACCCTGTTGAAAACAATTAGAGCAGGCCTGCACAACTCGTAAAGCGGCGAGGGCCATATTACTCCAAAGAAAACAGCTGAGGGCCGAACCCCGCCGGCCCTGCGGAAACAACCCCTCCTTCCCCAGTGCTGGGGTGTGGAAGCCTGTAGAGGGGTGTGGCGGGCTTTGCACTTCGTCACCCCTTTGTTTCCAGGGGGGGACGAGGTTAACCCCGCCTCCCTGCGCTTATGGAAGTTCGACTACCTCCCCGGTAGTCAGGGCCGTCTGGCCCAATGGTCAAAGTCCTTCTAAATCCCCTCCCCGGGGGATCACGGGGCCTAGCGGCCGGAGTCCATCTATCTCCTTCGAGTTACGAAGGGGGTGGGTGAAGTACGTCTCCACACTGATGGAGACTGGGGTTCAGAGACCCCCGGTAGGGGAGCCCGGGGCCCACCCGCCTCCACCGGGCTCCGACCCAGGGCCCTGTCTTTAACAGCGTGGTCCTCCCCGGGTCAGCGGGGAATCCTACCGCAACACGCTGCCCTTAGAGTGGTGGGAGATACCACTCCCTTCCCTTCCCTGGGTCACTTCCTACCCCTTCTCCGGATGTAGCAGTCCCTGGGTCCTCAGGGTCTTCAGATTCTTCAGCCCCCAATGCTCCCTGGGGTTCTCTGGTCCTACTTCCCGGTCTCTCAGTTCCCTCCTGAACGAGGTACTGCTGCTCCTGGGCTGGAGCTTCCACTGGGCTTCCTCCTCCCTCAGCCACCAGCCCTGACTGAGCAGCTCTGCAGGCTTTTATACTTGGCTCCTGGTTGGAGCATGCCCAGCAGAGCCTCAGGGGCGGGACTTCCTCTACCAGCAGGGAAGGGTTAACCCTCTCAATACCAGTGCGGGGCCAGCCTGCCCCGTCACACACCCTCCCCCTTAGAATGGTGGTAGGGGTTTCCACTGCCCTGTCCTCTTCTTCGTCCTTCTCTTCTCCCATCCGGGAAAAAAAGTCCGCATTTCCGTGGGCCTTACCTGGCCTGTGAAGCACTTGAAAGGAATAGGGCTGGAGGCACAAATACCACCTCATAATTCGGTCATTCGTTTCTTTCATGCTGTTGATCCAGCGGAGGGGGGCGTGATCAGTCACTAAAAAGAAGTGGTTCCCCAGCAAGTAGTATCGCAGTGTGTCGACGGACCACTTAACTGCGAGGGCCTCCCACTCTATGGTAGAGTAGTGCGTCTCGCGTGGAAAGAGTTTTCGGCTGAGGTACAAAATGGGGTGATCTTCCCCCTCTACCTCTTGTGATAGTACAGCTCCTATACCTACTCCAGATGCGTCTGTCTGGAGAAGGAAGGGCTTCGTAAAGTCGGGTTGGGTTAACACAGGCTTCCGGGTCAGGTGTTCTCGGAGTGCGTGAAAAGCATTCTCACATTCCTCCGTCCATTGGACCTTCTGGGGCTGTGTCTTCTTTGTTAGGTCCGTTAAGGGGGCGGCCAGCGTCGAGAAATTGGGGACAAACCGCCGATAATACCCTGCCAACCCTAAGAACTGTCGTACCTGCTTTTTGGATTTTGGGGTGGGGTAGTCCCTTAAAGCCCGTACCTTATCTACCATGGGGCGTAATTTTCCTCGCCCTACCGTATAGCCTAAATAAGTCACTTCCCGCTGTCCTAAATGACACTTGGCCGGATTTGCCGTGAGGCCTGCGTCGCCCAAGGCTTGCAGTACCTTGGTTAGGTGCTGAATATGGTCTCCCCAGCTGGAGCTATAAATGACAATGTCATCAATGTATGCCGCAGCGTACGAACTGTGGGGGCTCAGTACCTGGTTTACAAGCCGCTGGAAGGTAGCCGCTGCTCCATGTAACCCGAAGGGCATCACCGTAAATTGGAAAAGGCCAAAAGGTGTGGGAAAGGCTGTCTTTGCTCGTGAGGTAGGTGTCAGAGGGATCTGCCAGTACCCCTTTGTTAGGTCCAGGGTGGAGATAAATTCTGCCTGTCCCAGTCTCTCCAGTAACTCGTCCACTCGTGGCATGGGGTAGGCATCAAAGCGAGAGATGGCATTCACTTTGCGAAAATCGATACAAAACCTCACTGAACCGTCGGGCTTGGGGACCAGTACTATGGGACTTCTCCACTCACTCCTTGATTCTTCCACTACTCCCAGGGTTAACATCAGTTCCAACTCCTTCCGCACGGTCTCCCACATTTTCTTGGGGAGCGGACGGTGGTTCTCTCTCACCTTTTGGCCAGGGATAGTGGCGATGTGGTGGCTGGTCACCGTTGTTTTCCCCGGTCGAGCGGACAGTACCATGGGGAACGCGGCTACTACCTGCCGTACCTCTTCTTGCTGCGTAGGGTCGAGCTCTCGGCCAATGGCTACCGGGCCCGGCTCCTCGAACTCGCCGGCTAGGGGCCCGAGTTCCGGTTCTGGGGGGTACGGGGCAATCATAAAACCCTCGCGGTCCTTCCATGCCTTCAGCAGGTTAACATGGTATATTTGGGTGTCCCTTCGTCGCCCAGACAGCCGGATTTCGTAATAGACGGGCCCCACCCGTCGAACCACCTCAAATGGCCCCTGCCACTTGGCTAATAATTTAGACTCCGAGGAGGGCAGTAACAGCAGAACACGGTCTCCCGGTTCGAAGTTCCTCATCTTCGTCCCTCGATTATACTGGGTCTCCTGATTGTGTTGTGCTTGTAACAGGTTCTCCCTGGCTCGGGTGCCCAGTGCACGAAGCCGTTCCCTCAAATGGAGGATATACTGGACCGAACTTTTGACCCGGGTTTCTTGCTCCTCCCAGGTTTCTTTCAAGAGGTCCAAAATCCCCCGGGGTTGTCTCCCGTAGAGGAGCTCGAATGGGGAGAACCCAGTAGAAGCTTGGGGCACCTCGCGTATGGCGAAAAGGAGTGCTGGCAGGTACTTGTCCCACTGGCGGGGATCATCCCCCACAAACTTCCGCAGCATGGACTTCAGGGTTCCATTAAAGCGTTCCACCAATCCATCCGTCTGAGGGTGGTAGACGGAGGTCTTAAGGGCTCGGATGTTCAGTAGTCTGCAGAGTTCTGCCATCAGTTTGGAGGTTACATTAGTCCCCTGGTCCGTCAATATCTCCCGTGGCAACCCCACCCGGGAAAAAATCTGTAATAGCTCATTGGCTATAACTGGGGCCGTCGTTGTTCGTAAGGGTACTGCCTCTGGATACCTAGTCGCATAGTCTACTACGACCAAGATGTATTTATGTCCCGAGCTACTTTTCTCCAGGGGCCCTACCAGATCGAGGCCTATCCGTTCAAAAGGAGTGCCGATTACGGGTAGAGGCACCAGGGGAGCCCTGGGTACCCCCTTCGGGCCGGCCTTCTGGCACTCCGGGCAAGAGGCACAGTAATCGCGGACCTCTTGGTGTATGCCCGGCCAGAAAAACCGTTGGGCTATTCTGAGGAAGGTCTTTTCTCGCCCCAAATGTCCTGCCCAGGGGACCGCGTGGGCCAAGCGGAGCAGTCCTCTTCGGAACCTTCGGGGGACCAATAATTGCCGTACCTCGACTCGTGTCTCTGGCTCCTGGGCCACCCGATAAAGTAAGTCCTTGTGGATCTCAAAATGGGGGCCTTGGGGCCGATATTGCCGGGGATGGGCCTCTCCATCTTGGCTAACTGCTTGTTCCCAGGCCCGGCTAAGGCTGGAATCCCCTCTCTGTTCCTCCAGGAAATCTCCATCGATCTCCAGCCACCTCGTTTCTTCTTCTGTCGAACCGTCGGTTGGGGCTTGGCTCCCTCTGGCTGCCTCGGGCCCTCTTGATGTCCCCTCCAAAGGGTCTTGTGGCCCGGATTGGCCCAACAAGCCCTGCCTCCGATAGGGGGCTCTCTTCCTCTTCTCGGGCTGTCGGCTCCACCCCTGCATAAGACCGGCAAAACCCGGCCAGTCACGGCCCAACACCACGGGGTACGCTAATCTAGGAGCCACTCCCACTAAGCAGCGCGCAGCCTGTTGGGCGACCTCCAGTTGCACCCAGACGGTGGGGTAAGACTTCACGTCCCCGTGTATACATTGTAAGTGTATCGGGGCCCCGGTGGGGAGGGTGTCCTCTACCAGTCCCGAGCGAATGACGGTCTGGCTGCACCCTGAGTCCACCAATGCTAGGGTTGGGGTCCCCTCCACTCGCACCGGGATTACCATCTTTGATGGCCCGTCCTTCCGGGCTCGTCGGTCCGCCGTCAGGACCTCTCCATAATTACAGTCCATGTAGGGGCACTCTCTCCTGAAGTGCCCCCTTTGTCCACATTGGTAGCATCTATCGTGATTCCCCTCCGTAGATAAGGTGCCTTGCAGTAGGCTTGGGTCCCCAGCCGGTCCCTCTCGGTCCCGGGGCAGGTGCGCCCCCAAGGGGCCCCGGGTCTTGGGGTTTGACGGAGACCCCGCCTGTCGGGAGGGCAAATGGGGACCTCCCCCGCTGGTTTTATGCACCACTCCTTCTGGGGGTCGGTCCCCCCTTCCTGAAGTCCTTGTCTTAAGACCCAGTCGCTCTTCCGGTTCCCCCGCCATGAAGTCCTCGACGAGGGACGTGGCCTCTGCGAGAGTTTTCGGCCGATGCCGTTGCACCCACTCCTTCCCCCCGGTAGGCAGGATCCGGAGGAACTGTTCCAGCGCCACCGCCTCGGCCACCTGGCAACTAGTACGGCGCTCCGGCTCTAGCCACCTCCAGCAGAGGTTGCGGACCTTCTGGGCCACTGCCCGCGGCCTGGCTCCTGGCGAATATTTCTCCCGACGCAACCTCTGTCGGTATGTCTCCGGACTGATGCCTGTCTGATCTAGGATGGCGGCCTTAACCTTCTCATATTGCAGTGCCTCCTGGGGGTCAAGATTGCGGTAAGCGGCCTGCGCGGGTCCCGTTAGATACGGAGCGAGGATAGTGGCCCAATGCTCGAGGGGCCACTGAGTGGCCGTAGCTACTCGTTCAAAAGTTACTAGGAAGGCTTCGGGGTCATCCCCGGGCCCCGTCTTTGTCAGCCGTATCGGTAGTCCCCCGCAGCCCTCCCCGGGCCCTCCTCCGGTGGGGTTGGGGGAAGGAGTGACGGCTGTCTTCAACAGGGTCGCTACCTGTTGGAAGAGCCGATCTTGGCTTACTTGCTGCTGGGCAGCTAACTCCCGCACTAGCTGTTGCTGGGCTTCTTGTTGCTGTGCAGCCTGCAGTTGCTGCTGCGCCGCCAGTTGCTGCAACAGCTGCATCTGCTGTTGTTGCTGTTGTGCAGCCTGTTGTTGCTGATTCTCCAGTAGCCATTTTAGGAGCTTGTCAGTCTCCATCTTGTACATGCGGGTCCTTCTAGCAGGCCCTGATCAGTGCCCGCATTCTCCACCACTTGTGGCGGGCTTTGCACTTCGTCACCCCTTTGTTTCCAGGGGGGGACGAGGTTAACCCCGCCTCCCTGCGCTTATGGAAGTTCGACTACCTCCCCGGTAGTCAGGGCCGTCTGGCCCAATGGTCAAAGTCCTTCTAAATCCCCTCCCCGGGGGATCACGGGGCCTAGCGGCCGGAGTCCATCTATCTCCTTCGAGTTACGAAGGGGGTGGGTGAAGTACGTCTCCACACTGATGGAGACTGGGGTTCAGAGACCCCCGGTAGGGGAGCCCAGGGCCCACCCGCCTCCACCGGGCTCCGACCCAGGGCCCTGTCTTTAACAGCGTGGTCCTCCCCGGGTCAGCGGGGAATCCTACCGCAACACGCTGCCCTTAGAGTGGTGGGAGATACCACTCCCTTCCCTTCCCTGGGTCACTTCCTACCCCTTCTCCGGATGTAGCAGTCCCTGGGTCCTCAGGGTCTTCAGATTCTTCAGCCCCCAATGCTCCCTGGGGTTCTGACAGCTGCCAGTCTCTGGTCCTACTTCCCGGTCTCTCAGTTCCCTCCTGAACGAGGTACTGCTGCTCCTGGGCTGGAGCTTCCACTGGGCTTCCTCCTCCCTCAGCCACCAGCCCTGACTGAGCAGCTCTGCAGGCTTTTATACTTGGCTCCCGGTTGGAGCATGCCCAGCAGAGCCTCAGGGGCGGGACTTCCTCTACCAGCAGGGAAGAGTTAACCCTCTCAATACCAGTGCGGGGCCAGCCTGCCCTGTCACAAGGGGGAAAGAAACAGAACGCATAGGGTGACCAGATCACAGCAGTAAAATAGGACCCGCCCCCTCCCTGCTCGGCCCCACCATCATACCCCTCTTTACCCCCCCACGGGTCACTATATTACTGCACACAACAGTCAATCAATGCAGTTGTAGATAAATGTCTGCATTATGCATTTTTGTATAACTTTTATATGACTTTGTATTGAACCTTGCTAATATGTTATAGTGGGCCCTTAAGGTAGTATAATTAAGGTAAAAGAAAAATGTCTTTTTGCTAGAAGTAGAATAAGATCTTCCCCCCATTTTATATTCAGTTGCCCTGTTGAATGAATGAGGTGTGAATGAGGAAGGTGTGGAAGACAGGCACCTCCAGACAGCTACAACCCTTAGAGAGGGGATGGGAACCAGACCAAGGACAATCAAACTTGTCAAGTAGGCTGACTAGAGAAGAGCAGACATACTGACGGCCTCAGGGTTAGAAGCAAGCACCTTCCTTTGGGAACACCCTCTTTGCAGCATTGAGACAACCCCCAGCCCAGAGACAAGCAGCAAAAAGGACCAACGGTCACAGTTCCAGATTTTGGGCCGCATAGTGAGCCCACCTACTCACCCCCCCGCGGGTCGCACAGTGAGCCCACGCGGGCCGCATGTGGCCCCCGGGCTGCATGTTGTGCAGGCCTGAATTAGAGTTTTTTCATTGACTTCAATGGGGCCAGGATTTCACCCATGTAATCCTTTCAATACTTCAATTTCTGGTAGTAAATAAATAAAAAGAAAACTTCAGGAGAGACCAACCAACAATAGTTTGAGCTACTGCTGTTGATAAGAAGGCTAAAATAATCAGTTTTGTTCATTCCACCGTTTTTCCCCAAAAGAAGATACTGTTTACTTTTCAGGTGTTCTAAAAGATAACCTCAATTTTATGTTAAAAATGTTCTGATAATCCACGTTTACTCTAGCAAGTGCACAATACAATTAATATATCTTGCATATGATTCAAAATACAGGTCTCTGATTTTTCCTCTTCTGACATTTCCATATCAGAAAGATCTGACTCTTCAACTACTTTGATTAATCAGTTTCTCAAGCTTAACTGTCTAAAATATTACATCATCTGGACATATTGTCTTCTATTAATTCCAGTTCACCTACAGTCATTTAGCTTTATCTGGCAAAGGAAAAATGATTTTTTTTTGCAATAGCAACAACCAAATTATAGCATGTTCATACAACTCCAGACACTTAACTTTTTAATATTGAATAGATCTGCAATGTTTTATTAATTTTTTAAAAGCCTTGTTTTGAATTTTTATACAACTTCAAAAACTTATGATACTGACAACTGCAACATGAAGAGACACATTCCTTGGAGGCCTTTAAGATATCAGAACAACAAAGGGCATTCGTATGTACGCACGCACGCACACACACACACACACACACACACACACACACCACTTACTTTCAGGAAGAAGGACTTAAGCAATATTTTTTGCTACAGAACTGCACACATTAGCAGAGGGAAGAAAATTAATGTATTGATGCTGTCTGAACTCAAATGACACTATTTTAAAAGAATATTAAACAAAAACAATGGAAATTATTCTTTGACCTTGCTCTGGACTTTGCAGACTATAGTTTGACTTGATTTGACAGCAAAAGTCTAGCTACAATTTCATTGCCAGACTTCATTTCAATACTTGATTAACTTCCCACATACAGTTCCATCTTCAAAAATAATAAAATATCAGTTTAAAATAAACAAAGTCACACTGCACGAAGCTAAAATACCCTAAATACAAAAACCCCAACCAAATCAGCACACACCGATTAACAAGGAGTACCATACCATATGACAAAGATCTTAATCATGAGCATGATGGGATCTTTCAGGATTAGCACAGGATGTGGCGATGGAACAACATCATGGAGCCATCTCTGAAAATTCACAGCATAAATCCAGGTCTCTTACTGATTTTAGATTTTCCCCCAGAGACGCAATTGCTTTGAAATCTCACTTTGCTAAATGAAGCACGTTGTCACTCTCCTGATAATGTAACAAAATCCATTTGGCGGTACGTGAGATTTCTCTGTGAACGCTGGGAACCTTCTGTTGTTTTAAATTATCACAGAACCTTTGTTCCCACTTGACCAACTCCTTCTAAGTGAGTATTTCAGACACAAAAAAGGAGGTTTACAAGCTGCCTCCTCGGCATTCTATAATTGAGCCATGTACCGTAACTTCAACTAACTGCACTGCATTTAACCAGTCCATCTGCGTGTCTTACAGGTAGCTTCTCGGGGGCGGCAGGGTGAGTGGGAAAAGGGATGGATAGACTCAAATAGAGATTCTGAAACATGCTGAAGCCTGCGCTTAGCTGGCTAATCAGCTGTGTATCGTGAAATGCCAGCAGAGCAATCTGACCTCTGTAGAAGAGAGGACGTTAAGGAAAGGAAACATGACCAAGGGAAATTTTCTGTATGACTTAATAGCTGGGGAGAAAATAATATTTTGCAACATATAGCTCAATACTTTCAAAATAATCTTCTCTATGAAACAAAACAAAAAAATAATCTAAGGGATTTTTCTTAAAAAATCATTACTCAATCTGCTAGTTATCCGCAGACAAAAAAAATTAAACTGTCTTTCCTGTTTTTCTGAGATGCTTTAAGTGGAAAATGTGATGATTACACGATGAGTTGTCACTCTGCTACAACCCACTCACTCCTATTACTCAGTACAGCTGCTTTAATATTCAGTCAGCTCAGCTTCCTTTTATATTCATTACATTCAGGCATTCTCAAATGTCCCTTATCACATAGGACTGGTTCTGCCCTCACTGGCCTACACTGATTTGTCCCCTTATTGTTTTGTTGTAAACTAGGATTGAATAGGGAAGAGAATGGAAAACCAATTTTGTTGTTATTTGGATTTCTGCATTATGTATATTTTTGCGGTGGCCTTCCTTTAGATCTGCAGAACACTAAGGGTGTGTGGTATAGTGCTGCATGTCACATATTGAAAGTGACTGTACTCTATGCAAAATAGGAAAAAACAACTTTTCCCCATCTGCTTTCAGCAGGTAGACTAAAGAGATTTAAGATATAAACGGTATTTCCTCCACCTGTCCCTGTGGTTCCAACCCCGGATATACCTTGGTTGAACATCTTTACAGCTAAATATCTTAATATCTTGAGAAAACTTCCTGGTCCCACTGTTATCGGATACCTGTTTGCCAAAGGCAGGCTTCATTGTCCCTCTAGCCACCTGAGCAGGTAGGGGTTAGATCTTCCTAATTCAGATGGCAGAATTAAAAGAAGGTTGATGTTGACCAAGGACAAGTTCTCAAGTTGTTTGTGGATGCGCCAACTTTATTTGAACTGAAACCATCAGCTGATCTGGAGTAAACCAAACAGCACAGCTACAGGCAGTGCCATTCCCCTGTGGATATTCAGCTGGCCACAATGGCCTCAGATACAATTTTGTTTATTTATTTTTAAAGTGGAATGGAATTTAAACTACTCCTCTCCACCACACGCAACCTACTGAGAGACAGGGCCTGGATGCCAGACTTCTTGTCTCCACAACAGAATAACAGAGATGAGGAGAGACTCAAGCTGCACCAAATACTGAAGTTTGCCCTTCACCATGCTATGCCAATGCACAGGACGAGTGCCTAAGCAGCCCTCCAACTCTCTCAGTTCAACCTTTGCTACCCTGCAGTCCACACAGATAAATCTTCACAAGTTTCAGCAACTTTGCTCTATGAACCAGGAACTAGACTTCCTGGTTGCCAAGAAGCAAGCAAAAGACCCACACATCTGTTCGCCAATTCTGCCTACCCAGAAAAAATCCCTTCCATGTCCCAACAGGGTGACTGGCCAAGACGTTAACACACTGGGCAGTCCAGCATACCTAACTTAAGGGTGAGGCTGAGTAAGCGTACCAAATACTGGCTGTCCATACCAGGAAGCCTCCCATTTACTCTCCCCACATCTTGCCCATGGAGAGCCCAAAAGATAGACTTATGTCACGTAACCAACAGCAACGTGGGTGGGGAGGGGGGAGAGGGATCCTCCCCGCGCACAACACACACAACCCCTTACCTGTGTCCCCTTCCCCAGTGCAGGCACCAGGATAGCCCAATCCCCTGGATAGGTGCTAAGGCAGGAAATGGTACAGTGAGCCATTCAGAGGAACTCCAGCTGCTTCCAAGAATGCCTCCCTACCCCTAAACCTATCATGGGTGGATGGTGTCTCCGTTTCCCTCAACCCAGCCAAAGCCCCACACCCTGGTGAGCAAGGTGAGTATTTTATCATCACAGAACACTGGCCAATTTGTGCACTGTTGATTTCATAATCAAGATGTACACGAACTGAGTAAACGACAATGGTGGTTAGATTTTAAAATAGGTGGTAAAAATGCTCATACTCAGTAGAACCACACTGCTGCGTAAATATATTCTAATTAGAGTATATCATAGAATCATAGAATATCAGGGTTGGAAGGGACCTTAGGAGGTCATCTAGTCCAACCCGCTGCTCAAACCAGGACCAATCCCCATTTTTTGCCCCAGATCCCTAAATGGCCCCCTCAAGGATTGAACTCACAACCCTGGGTTTAGCAGGCCAATGCTCAAACCACTGAGCTATTCCTCCCTCCTGACCTTACTTTACTTGAATTGCATGGGCAGTCAAGCTAGTTTGTCACCAGTGAATAATACACTCTTGAGTCTCTACAGTCACTCTTAAGTTCTTTTGTGGACCCAAAATATATCCATGCATGTCTGTAGCCAGAGCCAAAGTATCCAAATAATTTGCATTGGACCAGAAACAAGATGTAGGATTTAAATCAGTCAGCCTGAGCAAATCGTCCTTATCGTCTTCCATTTATTTCATTTAATACCCAATGGATCAACAATAACATTCAAAAGCATGCAGTAAAAAGGTTATGATATAACAAAATGGCAATTTAGCATTAGGAAAGACTATTTTTAAGGGTATGTTGTCAAAGACTATTTTTAAGGGTATGTTGTCAGTAGCATCTGGGTGTCTTACTGTTTGCTTCTCGGGGGTGACAGGTTTGCTATCTACTATCAGCCAGTGGGGTCTATTCTTCCACTTCTGTGCAGTTAATTAGAAGTGTACCTCCCATTAGTGTTAATGGGAATTTTCTGCCTAAATTCCCTGTCTGTTAAAAGGGGAAAATCCACTACATGCATCTGAAGAAGTGGGTATTCACCCACGAAAGCTTATGCTTCAATATGTCTGTTAGTCTATAAGGTGCCACAGGACTCTTTGCCACTTTACAGATCCAGACTAACACAGCTACCCCTCTGATTACAAGGGGAAAAGAGTTACCTCTTTTAATGGCCACTGGAGCAGACAGTATGGTTTCTCCAGAAAGTTACTAATTATTTGAGATTTTGGACAAATTAGACATCATTCAAGGTGGAAAGTGATTCTTGTGATTTCTTGAACCCTTCCAAGTTTGGGTCAAATAAAGATTCAAGAGAGCATACAGCCCTTGAAGTTCGAAAAGGTTCTGGTTTTGAATAATCTGATTTGACCCTGTGATCAAGTCAAACTGAGAACCCATGGGAAGATTCACCCCAGTTTGTTGGAAACTACCAAGGGACTGGTGGCCATATTTGAAAACACAATGTGACCCGCGCCCTGGAACCTGGCCCAACTAACCCCAGACAACACTGATTCATCTTTATTTTACTAGACATCACTAGCTAGAGTGCTGCATATATCCAGGGTCTGCTGAAACCACATGCCAAACCCTGACTTTCCTCTGAGCTAAAGTGGAGGTGTATGCAGGTTAGAGCTAATCCACAAGACAGGAAGGTTACCATGATAGCTTCCACTGAACAGAATGGAAATATTGCTGCAAACATCTCACCATACTGGAGAGCTTGGTATCATTTCAATGACAACCATGTAGTCACGGTACTTGGTAACTACTGTATAGCTTGTACTATTAACTCAATTAAAGCTCAGCCATGCAATTAGGAATGCTGTTACAGGTACTGTAAGAAGAACACTTTTTTTGTATTTCTGTAGACTGGTAGCAAAATGGTACACAGTATATCCCTCATTATGGGCCATTGCAGATGTCTTATTTGCTTCAATAGGGGGATTTGCTTGAAGAAACACTTTGGGTGGGATTCAAATTTTCATATAACTTGACCATAGCAGGAGGTTCAGCAGAAGAGGAATTACAATCTGTTCACTGCAGTGCATTGAAATAATGTGGAACTTCCATTCTTCCTGTCTATGAATGGTTTCACAGTAGGAAAGTACACTATGAGCAAGTTCCTTCTGTACACACAAAGGAGACAGATGCAGAAGAGGAACTGATCCTTTCCACTCCCAGGTATGAATTGCACTATAACAAAGTGTCCAAATGTGGCAGCAGGTTACACCCAGATAGAAGAGAACATGCTATTCACCATACTACATGTGTACGTCCTATGCATTCAACCCTGCGGTCAATGAAATAAATGGCAAAACTACTACTGACACCAATGGTGCAGAATCTGGGCATCTATGCTTTAGCACTAAGAATGCCAGAAAATTAAATATTTTTGCATTTTAGTCAAGATGAGTTTAACTTAATTGATGTCAGCTTTTGCTAACAAGCATGATTTTTCTGGTAGTCCAAAGAGGGGAGCAAAGCCATTTTGGTATTGACTGTTGCTGTAATGAAGCCTTGCATCCCTTGGGACATTTGTCTCTCCCTGTACCCACAATGACATCAGACAACGTCCCTTCCCTGACAGGGAAGGGAACTGGCAATTCCCTCACCTTCGAGTGGGTGCTAATGCACCTTCTTCCTACTGTCTCTGCCTTCTTCAACGTCAGAAGTCAGTTTGCATTTCCGTAGGACACCTGGCAACAGTTATCCTCAAGCTAACTATTGTGGCAAATTGCCGGCACTACTATGATGGGTCCCGCACTCTCTCTTCTTGTGGGGGTGTTTCAGGATGCCATTTCTTGCCCCTGAACTGGGGTAACAGCTATCCTACTAGTATCCCAGGGAAGGGGAGTGGACAGGGAGGGACCCAGGCCCGCCCTCTACTCTGGGTCCCAGCCCAGGGGCCCTATGATAGTAGGTGAACCACTTGTACCAGTGATTCTTTCCCCTGGGCTACTTCCCTCTCCTGACCTTCAGCTTGTGGGGCTTCCTGCCTTCCCTCTGCACAAGCCAGGTGTCCCTTTACCTAGGATCTTGGTCTTCTTAGCCCGCTGCAGCACTTCTCAAAACTCTCCTCCACTTTCCTTCGAACTGCTCTTTGTTCCACCACCAATCCACTCTGCTTCACTCCTCCAAACTGCTCTCTGCTCCACCACCAAACCACTCTGCTCCAGCTCCTCCTCTGGCTGATTGAAGCAGGGGGATTTTATCAGGTGACTGGTTTCAGGTGCTCTAATTGGTTTCAGGTTCTCTAATTGGTTTCAGGAGCTTTTAATTAATCTACAGGGAATAAGGCTTCTCCTCACCCTAGATCACTCTCCTGCTGCCTTCTGGCCATGCTGTATCACACTATCTATACAGCCTATACTGTATGTAAAAACAAAAGCTTACTTGGCATGGAGAGCAGGAAATCACAAAAGTCAAGCAAACTAAAATACTCTGAAAAGCATAGCTAGCTAGGTTGTAAGCTCACCCATTGCAGCAGATATTGATACAAGTACAACATATTTGACTAGGTTCACTCTTTCTTTTATGCAATCTTTTAAGGTCCTTCTCAATTGCATGGATTCAGGGCTGGCGCTTTCACTGGGTGACCCTAGGCGGTCGCCTAAGGTGCCAGGATTTGGGGGGTGGCATTTCGCCGCACTTGGCGGCGGGCGGCTGCCTCCCGGCTCGGCTCAGCGGCTGAGCGTGGAGATGGGAGGTCGGGGGGGGGAGCTCACCGTGGCTGCCTCCTGCCTCCACGTTTGGCTCAGTAACTGAGCGTGGAACCGGGAGGCAGGGGGTGGTTTGCCACGGGCGGGGGGAGGCTGCTGCGGCCCGCGGGAGGTGGGGTTAGCCGCCGCAGGGGGGTGGGGAGACGGCTGCCGCAGGGGGGCGGGAGGAGGCTGAGCTGCCGCCACGGGGGGGTGGGGAGACGCCTGCCACGGGCAGGGGAGCTGGCTGCTGCGGGGGAGAGGGCGGCATTAGCTGGCGGGTGGGGGGTGCACGGCTGGTGCAAGGAAGTTTCGCCTAGGGCGCGAAACTTCCTTGCACCAGCCCTGCATGGATTCACATCTATATATTTCAAAAGACATTTCCAAAGGAATCTATGAACTTTTCTAAGTTGCATACATATATTTTGTACATAAAAAACTGATTAAGTAGCCCAGAAGATTTAAGTTCAACAATTTCAATGGGTCTCTACCTCTCTTGGTGTGTCTGACATACAGGTTCTATGAAGCAGCTGCTAGAAGAAACCTAAGGGATCTCTCTGTATCCTAGCTGAAAACAGCATGGAAAAGTCAAAAGATATATAAATCCAACATATCATAATAGCAAATACAATTCAATACAGGGTGGCAAGATAGCACCAGTCACAAGTGCAATACTAAAATGAGGCTTGTGTTATAAAGTGCTTTAGCAAGCATAACCTGCAGTATTCTACCTACACATCTAGTGGGCAGGGCACTGGTGTCGGATGCAAGAGACCTGGGTTCTATTCCAGGCTCTGTCACTGGCTCATCTTGGAACAGTCACTTTACCTCTCTGTGCCTCCTCTTTCCCATCTGTAAAATGGGGATAATGACGCTGACTTCTTTTGTAAAACAATGGAGATCTGCTGATGAAAAGCATGCTATATGGGCTAGGTATCATTATTATCTACTGTCTAGATCTCGCTAAAGAACTATTGTAAGAAATACATTACCTGATGTAAAAGAAAAATATACAAATAATGTCCAAGAGTTCGACTCACTGTCTTCACGTAACCTGGTTCTGGAATTTTCTCTCTCATGAAGTCTTTTGTGCTTAGTCCTCCTACTACAAGCACAGCATTTATTCCAAGAATATCCACATTTTGCTTGAGGACTAGCTGGAGCCATCTTGGGATCTAACGGGCAGTTATATTTTGCAACACAGCTAGACAGTGTATTTCACAGCCCTCATTTGCACCCCAGGCAGCCATCTAATATCAACTTTTGATTCATATTCTATTTTGTTAAGGGGAAAATCTTTGTTTTCACAAAAGTTGAGCCATTGCAGGGTCATCATATCAACATATTAAAGCAATTTCAGTTGAATGGCAACTGAACATACAAAAAGAAGTATATTTATTCAAGGAAGTTTTACAAAACTTGCTGGTTGACAGATGCTCGTCTCCTTATTTCAGCATATTTGTATACATACAGTGTACTCTGCTAATAGGTTTTCCACTAGAACCCTTCTCTAATATGCACTAAATATATACGTGGCATAATGGTGCATACAGGAAATAGTAAGTGGCTAATACTAATGGTTTATCAAAGAAACTACTATCTCCTTTCCCTTTCTGCCCTGAACCAAGTTACTAGGAGCAATTAATAAGGAAAAAGAGCAATACATTAGATTCTGCCTATCCTAGCAACTCATTCCATCTACAGCTGCATTAGATCTCTTCAACCAACATGCAAGATCTAAACAAGACCACACCGTGGAACATCTTATCGTTATAATAAAAATGCCCAGGAAAAGACTGAAAAATGAAACATGGCGCAAAAAAACTCCAACAAACGCTGCATATTGGCTTATTTCACACATTCATCTGATGAAAGAGACATTTTCACTATGGATGCATTAAAATAAAATGAGTAAAAGCAAGAAAAAAAGAATAATCCTGTACAGCAGATTATGATTAATACACCTAAAATATAACTATGTTAAACTCTACAAATAGGCAGTGTTGTTGTAGGTGTGTCGGTCCCAGGATACGAGAGAGACAAGGGGGTGAGGTAATACCTTTGATTGGACCAACTTCTGTTGGTGAGAGAGACAAGCTCTGTGTAGCTCAAAAGCTTGTCTCTCTCACCAACAGAAGTTGGTCCAATAAAAGATATTGCCTCACTCACCTGGACTCTCTGATTGCTGAAAATGACATTTTTTATTTTAAAAATGCCTCGGATAGTAAAAAACAAAAAACCAAACACAAGCCTGCTGTCTTTTAATGCAGATGTGTAGATGAGCACTTGTTCAGTTTTGGATTGGGTTATCCAGTGACAGAGACATGGGCAAAGAGATGGTATGAAAATTAATTGAAACAAGAAATTATTTTAAAATATCTGAAATAATTCTTTAAAATCCTTAGAAAACAAACTGCAAGTAAAAAAAAAAAAAAGACTGATATTTGAAAAGGTTTCATGTGATACACAGTGATACAGTCATCTGCGTGTGCTGTTCTTTGCTTAGCAGCATAATTTCAATTCCATACACAGGGCTTGAGACATAAAACACCTATTAAGACTACTGAGAGCTTCTCAGCTAAAGCCCAGAACATTTATTTAAGAATATTTTCCTGAGACACAGTGGAGACATGCATGGTTGCAGAAACCTAACATTTTCTGTTTAATTTAATCCATTCAGCTCCAGTTGCTTATGGGAAAGGTAGAGAGTCCTCAATTTCATGAACAGGATGGTAGATTATATAGACATTGTACATGTTATAGAAATTAACATACTAATAAAAGAAAATGCAGCTTTATTACGGCACAATTGTATGTGTAAAAACATGTAACACCACCACATTTTATTTTATTAATTTATATTGAAAAGGAAGAGAACTGGAAAAAACCTTGGCATAGCAAATCCCTATCAGGTTCATTAGTTTATTAATCATGAAAAAGTACATGTTGTATTTCAGATACAGAAAGCAGTAAGGAATAAAGTAGCAACATAATTTTCTAATAACTATTCCCCACAATGCAACAAGTGTTTTCCTCTGGAACTTAACTACCCTCCTCTAATGCAGGTACCATAAGGATGGGGCAATGGAATGCCGCAAAAGGAGACTACGGCAGATTAAAACAAACGGACAAGTGTTTCCTTCTTATTATGTACCGCAAATTGTCAGTACATGGCACAGATTGTGTTAGAATAAAACATTAACAAAATAAATTTACTAAATATACAGTAGCATAAGGAATTGCAGGTTTCTCCCCTATACTGTGGGCATTTTACATCCCTCTTTCTCTCAGTACTAAGATTAGTTTGTTTTTAAAACAGCAGAAGGAGAAAGAGTATTATATACACATGGAGACAGAAAATGGGAAGAGCCCAAAACAAAAGATTCTGACACCTTTACTCACATAAAGCAATTTCTCAGTGATTAGTCCCATGGATTCATGTCACTGTCACTTGTCCTATTAATAATGTATTTAAAAACAGCACCTGAGTCTCAAACACTTTGCCATATGTACAGGATCATTCTTATTGCCAGTGGCACTCAAAATCTGTTGCCTGGACATGAAAACTGCAGAACTATTGCCAGCTGAATGGACTGTGCCCAAAAGTAACCATTCAAGCATGAGATTATTGCAGTGCGGTTACTTAAAATCCATATCTATGTAATTTATGTCACTTAAGTACTGCATTCATATGCTCTGTACCTTATTTGGCAAAGCAATAACCTGGGAATAGTTATGTAATTGAAAGTCACTATTGTAAACTGTAGCTAAGTTAGCTCACTGGATACCCTGTAGAAGGGCAGATAACATAGTATATAATCATTTGTTCGATGTTTTTAAAATCTAATTTAAAGTATTCTGTCCTGCTGGAAATCAGAACAAGTCTGGACATCAGAACAAGCCACCAGCAGAAGTCTTTTAGGTCTTTAGCCTATCCAAGATACAGTACAAGGGCATATATTTGCTTTCTTAAGGGTGGGTATGTAAATTTGTCTTGCTGACAGCATATTGGAGTTTGTTTAGGTTTTCATCTTGTTTATCCCTTCTTTCTGAAATGCAGTCTGAGCCAGGGAGCCTGACAGAACTGAATTATGAGAAGTTTAGAAAGAATTGTATGCAGATGGTGGAAAAATACTGTATTACCTTATCAACATCAATATTAACATAACCTAATACAAGACAACAAAATTATATTTATGATGACTATGTGTAATCACATAAGACCCTGGGGTAAAACATCTCCTAGATTATCTGGCTCAATTTAATTAATGCTACCATTCTTTTTTATATATACCAAGATTTAATTAAAATAAATTAAACTTCATAGGCTATCCTTAGACTCCACGTTTATTTGGCTCCTGGAAAGACATCAGCCCATATGTTTTGTCAACCCCATCAAAATAGAAGATCCTTTCACGGACAAGTGGGAGGTGAGATACTCTTCATTTTCACCCTAACAGTTTGTGCTAGAAATCACAATAGAAAACTATATTTTGGCAAAGTTATTACAGATGAGTAAAGTGAAAAAGGATCCAGAGGGCAGACTGCCTAAAAGTCAACAGAAAAGGTCTGCCATCCCACAATTGTAAAAACTGCTCTAGTCAAGTAGTACAGAGTCTCTGCCTGCAATCCCCAATAGAACAAAAATAGTAAACAAATAGGCCAGCAGTGGATAGCATTTAAAAGAACTAAGGGTACGTCTATACTTACCTCCTGGTTCGGCGGTAAGCAACCAATCTTCTGGGATCGATTTATCGCGTCTTGTCTAGATGCGATAATTCAATCCTGGAAGTGCTCGCCGTCGACAGCGGTACTCCTGCTCCGCGAGAGGAGTAGGCGGAGTCGACGGGGGAGCCTGCCTGCCCATCTGGACCTGCGGTAAGTACCTTTTAGTTCGAACTAAGATACTTCGACTTCAGCTACGTTATTCACGTAGCTGAAGTTGCGTATCTTAGTTCGAACCGGGGGGTTAGTGTGGACCAGCCCTAAGAGACCCAATTTCAGCAATCAGAACACAATGTGGGGGCCAACTATTGAAAGCCAATTGAACACTAGGCTGGACACTAAATGGTACAACTGACTACAGCTAACACTTCAGGTATAATTTTGCCAAACCTATTCCATCAAATAGCACCGAACAACTACAATGATGTATTTAAACAAATCTATTATATACAAATAATCATAGTACCTAGCACAATGAGGCGTTGATCCCAAATACAAATAATTATTATGATTGAAATACAAAAGGAAAAAGGAATTCCACTGCTCTCCAGAAGGGGAGGTATTTGATACAGAAGACAGAAAATTATAATCTATTTGTTGCTTCCCTCTCCCTTCCCCCCCCCCGCTATTTATGGCCTTTGACCTATAGAAGGTGTCACCTACAGAACCTGTCCCAGTTGTAGTGACACTGCAGGAAAAGAATACACCCTGCCCCTAGTGCTCGAAGGACTTCCATGGGTCACTACTGAGCAGGACTTTTAAGGGTTAAATTCAGGACACATTTTAAGGGTCAGACTAAGTCTAATAAGGCTTTTAAATGAAATTAAAAGGCCTTTACATACTGTATGAAATAATAAACCAATTAATTCTCGTATAAGCCTCAGGACTATTTTAAAGGATCAACCGGGTAAGATTTAAGAAAATGACAAACATTTTGAGCAAAACACTAGCAAAAATGTATTTACAGTAGGAGTGTCTTGCTTTGTTGATTGCAAATGCCGTTCAAGGCAGATAAGCATTTGAGAATAGAAAAATGAGGAGAAGAAGAATCCACAATGTGAACAGAGATTGCAAGATGCTTGTCAAGAATGCAATGCAGGCATTGCCCTAGAAAACAAATCATTAGACCAACATGCAGTGTTAGTAAAGAGAAGGCTGTAGTTCACCCCATGTCCTATGGGGAGAATATTTTAAAAAAACTCAAACCAAGTCCTACTCATCATACATTTTCATAATACCTGTCATACCTACTGCTTTACAAATTGTTTATGGAAGAGCCACTGAATGTCAGCATCTTGGGTTACGAACCACCCAGCAACTCAACAGGGCAAGTAACATTACACAAAGGCAGAAAGCGAGGATCATCCAGGCTTAAAGTGGACAGAGGGGCACAGGGCTGTGGAACCATCCAAAAAACTGGAAAAAGAAACCCAGGGAAAGCAGCAGCTTATGTGGCCTTGGAGGGGAGCAGAAAAGGCACGCTATTGAGGAGGGTGGCTTGTCCATGGTCCAAACTGCCTGCTCTCAGAGATGAAGTAGAGTGGAAAAGTCCTGTCACAGGTTAGTTAAAGAGAGATGAACACAGAAAGCTTGAGCTAGCAGACAGGTGGACGCTGCTTTCCCTGACATCTCTAGTAACAGAGGTATGTCAGGTTCAAAGAAGCACAAGCCTCAGTTTCCAAGAATGAAAGCTTGTCCCATTAAATATTTCTCCGACAAGATTTCCTAATAGCATGAAGTATTCTTTTTTCTGGAGGAAAAAAATACCATTTTCTGACCAGCTCTAGGAAGCAGTTTCCTGAATATTCCAAGTTTAAGGTTTCTTATTCTACTGTATGATATTGGCCTTGTAAACAGAATTGATAAATGTTTTCTTTAAGTCTCTGAGTACACCATAATTGTGTATCCGGTCAGTCATCTTACCACACATCCAGTATGGAGTGATCTTTTCTGACCCCAGGATTTAGGCAGACAGAAGAGTGCTTCAACAGAACATAGTTAACTAACTGTCCCCATAACAAGCCAAGCAGACAGAACCACTGAAATGCAGTATTGGGAGACCTACAGAGCTTTAGGCTCTACCATATGGACAAATACTGAATGGACAAAGTAACAAGATGTCTGGGACAGAAATCTGACTTAGCAGGAATCAGTTCTAATGCTTCAGGGCATAAATGGATGTTTATAGGAAACCTCTCACTCAAGACTGCACAATTGTTCAGGTGTTTTATGAAAGCTTTTACCTTCTTGAAGATTCAGATGTTGATCACTGAAAGTACGTCTACACAACACACTTCTTTTGGTGGCGTGTATCTGTGACTGAACTTTTTGTACAAAATATGCCTTGTGAGGTATCATTTAAAAGCTTACAACACACTGATCATGAATATTCTTGTGTAATCTATGTAGGAAATGCATATTATGAGTTATGGACATACATTGAAATTATGACTAAAATGTGTTTACCAGACAAGTCCGGGTGGGACTAACTTTTTTCAAAGACAAAGGGCAAACTGATACCTCCAGCCAGATGTCATCAAAGTTGATTGGCAAACACCTGTCAAGTGGCCATTCTTGGGCAACGAAGGGGGGCAAGAACAGATCAATCTGCATATTAGCAAACAACAACTTGGAACCTCTTTCACCATGAGACTCCATGTCTCCTTCCTCACAGCTGAAATTAACTTTATTTAAGGGTAACCCTCCGGAAAATGCATTTCCAAAGGTGACTAGACTATAAATGTGAGGGCAAACACACTCCAGGGTTTCTCTCTCTCTCTCTCTCTTTTTCACCTAAGACAAAGGAACCAGCCGTTTCACTTTGGGGGAGATCTGACAAGATAATTTGGTCAGCCCTGTAGCTGGGAACAAGTGGCAAGGATTTTATCTTGAACCAAGTCTACATTTTAAGTTTAAGTATTAGAAAGCATTTTATCTTTATTTCTCTTATAAACATTTCTGACTTTAATACCTTATACTTATACTCACTTAATCTCTCTCTTTGTAGTTAAAAAAACTTGTTTTAATTTTTAATCTAAACTAATCCAGTGTTGTGTTTAAACTGAACTGTTTGGTAACTCTGGTTAAACTAGCAAAACTTGCTGAATATTGACTCTTTACAGGGGAAACAGACCTATAATATCTGAACTGTTTAGGCTGGAGAAGGCTGGACAGCACAGAACACACATTTTTGGGAAAATTCAGGACTGGGAGTATATTGGGGTCACTCTGCAAATAGTAACCAAGGCTGGTGGAAACCAGAGTGTGATTGGAGCACTGCTAATAGGCTGCTGGACCAAGCCTGTAGCTATACATAAACACTCAGGGTGTGACTTGCATGCTGGTAGGTTGCTTGTGAGTGGCCCTGGTTGGGAGCTACAACAGAAAAGCATTATGAGGCACCCAAGGTTGTGGGGCAGGCAGTGACAACCCCTCACTGGTGTGGATTGCACCCCAGAATGTGAGAGTATATACCTGGGTAGCCCACCTAGTATGGGTATAAATAGCAGTGTAGATAGTGATGCACTACTTCAATGAGTAAAGGCATGCCTGAAGCTTGTGGGTATGTACTTGGGTATACACCCTATATGGCTCTCAGCTTACCCAAGCGGTGTCTTCACATCTACACTGCTATTTTTTAGCAGCCAGCTCCCTGCTGACTCCCCCGGTCAGAGTCTTTCACTGACACATGTAGCTACACACAGCAGCATGGATGCAGCATGCTTTTCACTACAGCATGTAGGTACATATACACGACACATCCCTGCCAGGGGTGTGTACTGTAGACGTAGCCTGAAAAAAAGACAAGAGAGTAAGATTTAATGCGTTATGGCAAATTCGGTGTTTTAGTTTATTTCAAAAGTCCTCTCTTTGTCAAGTTTCTATCAGGAGTAAATTTAGGAGCAGGGGATCAGGTTACAATGTAAATGCCAATCCAGCCTTTAAATAGCCACAACATCCACAATTATAATTATTGCAGACACTTCTAAATACTTTTACTTTTGTAAAGTAAACTAAAATTACAGTACTACACCCAGGACTAAACCAAAGTACAGTCTTCTAAACAGAAGAAAAAGGTAAAAATATGGTACAGTCCAATGTAACTCCTAGGGACCTAACATCTGGTGGTGGGTTGTTGGGGTTTTTTGGGGTTTTTTTTTCCTGCTTTGTTGTGTTTTAATTCTGGTACAACATTCTTGCTAAGCAGTAAGTCTTTGATATTCGCTACTTAGGTACATTGGGACAGTGTGGTTTGCCAACTTCATCAGAATTATTGCAGAAGTAAATTAGCATGCTGTTGGCGTTTCCTTTATACTATGGCTTTACTCTCCTGTACATCTCATCATTACACTTCATTGCCTATCATTTGAAAGACGTTCTAATTCAAATAGGTTTATTGCAAATCTATTTTACTGGACTGCATAGGTAGTGGTTTGTTTATCAGGTTTGCTAGTAGGGGTTTCATCAAGTGGTGTTTACTATAACTGCATCACTAATAAAAAAGCAGTGTGCAGGTCTTCTGGCACGCTGTGTGTCAGGATGACAAGTTATACGTAGGCTTGGTAGAACTGATTTTTATTTTTATAATTTCAATGGATAATATTGATGTTTATTTTAAAGAATTTTTTTCAATTTTTATCAACACATTTTCAGTTGCACTAAATTATGGATTTTAAGAATTTTTTTAATGTTATCATTTTAAATTTTCCACAGTTGCGGCAAATTATGAGGGGAATCAGACAATGACAGTAGATGTTGAGATTCAAAAAGTTAAAGCTTTATAATCATTAAAATACAAAAAATGTCAACAGCACATGTCAAAATATACAAAGTAAATATCCTTAAACCAAACTCTAATAAGTTCTCAAGCAGCGTATTTCTTACTTTGCCTATCTGTACATTTCAATTATCAATGGAAATAGTTTTGGCTGGTTTGTGTATATACAGTGAAATTGATGTTTATCAACATTTACCAATAAAAATCTAATTCTTCAAATCATAGTTATACATTCTATCATATGACGGGGGACAGTATCCCCATATTCCAGTGGCAGCTGTTTCAATCACCAATATAAAGATTATCAAGAATCTTTTATAACATAAAACAACATTTAAGGTTTTCTCCTAATGCACAAGACAGGAAAGGGTATTCAGCCCCATTTTGATCCTAACAAAGGAGGGATGAGATTTTACAAAGGACTCCGAATGGTATTGCAAAACTGCATGCTCCGTGTGTTTGCATTTCTTTGATGCCACATAACAAGGGTTATTTATAAAACACTGGGCTCACATACAATTCAGACTTCCCTACTGAATAATGTTGCACTAGATAGGTGTAAATAACAGGAGATTGACATACTGTAAATAGATGGAATACAGTATGACAGAGCTCCCAGGCACTGTGGACAGTTTTGAATATCAAATCTGTTTCACTGGGGGGAAAAAAAGAAAGACACTAAGACATGAAAGATTCTCCTACATCAGCAAAAAGGCATGATAAGAAGTGCTCTCTTTTTACCTCCAGCAGTTCTGCTTGGGAACAGAACATACTATTCAAGTTGAGGAAGACTCAGGAAAATACTGTTGTACTCATGTACTACATTAGATCTATTTAGAGAGCGATTGCTGGCTAATTCAAAAGCACAGTAGGCCAAATGCCTCCTTGGTGTAATTCCATGGAGATCAACTAAGCCCTGGTCTACACTGGGGCAGGGGGTCAACCTAAGATACGCAACTTCAGCTACGCAAATAGCGCAGCTGAAGTCAGCATATCTTAGGTCGACTTACCTGGCCGTCCTCACGTGGGCGAGTCAACTGCTGCCACTCCCCCATCAACCCCACTTCCGCCTCTTGCGAGCTGGAGTTCGGGAGTTGACAGGGAGCGCGTTCAGGGATCAATTTATCGCATCTAGACAAGACGCGACAAATCGATCTCGATAGATCGATCACTACCCGCCGATCTGGCAGGCAGTGAAGGCCTGCCCTGAGTTACTGCATCATATTCACCCCTAGTGTATGTTCAACTAGCTGCTGCTGTCTACTTTAAAAACAATGAAAAAGCTGGATCTGATATTCGCTGTTAAGTATGAAGTCTTATTGACTTCAACCAGAGCAGCCCGTTTGCATGAAATGGAATCTCAGGTTTCCACAATCTATCCGGAAAGCAGATATACTCACTTTGCTCCATTATGAAAACAAATTGAGGTTTAAAATGTACATGGAGTGATCATTTAAGAATTACTACTAAATACATAGAGCATAGGATCTCTATACTGCTGACTCAAGACATTTTCTCCCTAGTTGATATAGATACCAAACACATAATGATAATGGTATTCAGAGTCTCAGGGAGGGAGAGAGGGAAGGGAGAGAAATTTAAGAAAATTAATTGTAAGTTATTATAAACTATGGCCCCCTCCAAGCTAGCTCATGTGCACACACCTCAGTGCCCATGCAGAAGAGCTTGAAAGATCAGGGTCTGTGTGTGTAACTATTAGGAGGGTAGCTTTTCTGATCTTAGAAGACAGCAGTAAGGTCTAGCTGATTGCTTCAAAGAAGGGAAGCGATAGGGATAAAAATGGAAGGACTAGAGAAATGTTGAGAGTCAAGCACCTTGATTATTTTGAAATATTGAAAGATACATTATATGGACAAGGTTTGTTTGAAAAGTAGAAGCAACCTGTAGACAGCTGGACATTGAGCACTAAAAAGAAAAGAGGATTAAGCTGAAGACATTTATAGACAATAAAAGATGTTTACCATGCAGTAAATTAAGCAAAGTAAGTTATCTGTACAAGCTAAGCAGAAAACATATAAAGACTAGAATTTCCTTCTACTCTAATTTCCTTCCTTTGTGGGTTAAAACATATCCTATAAAACCACAATAAAAAGGAAATTAAAAGACAGGGGACTGGTTTTATTTTTTTAAACATTCTGGATGATCTTATTGTGACACTACTCCCCAAATTCTTCATAGAGATATTGTTATGATATGAATATGGCACAACTAAGATGTGCTTTATGCAAGATGGGTCGTGTGAGGTATCATTGGAAAGGTTATGATTTACTGAATATGATTATCCTATTTGTATGCATGTATCATTTCTGTATCTGAAGTTAGTAATATTGACAATGTAACAATTACAAGTGGGTTTACACCTGGGGAATGCCCACCAGATAGACTGCAATCAGTCTGGATGGGCCATTAGAGAAAACAATGGGACTTTGAAGATGCTAATCCCCCACCTTCCTGGGAAGTCTTCCTGAGGATTTATGGCTGCTTTGACATTGCAGGGTCATGTGATCATGTCACCTGGTACTAGATTCCATCTTGGACTACTAGTATTTTTCCACTAATAGGGGGTGGGAATCAAACTGGGAAACAAAGGATTCCTGCCATATCTAAATCCTATTTAAGGCAGGGAAGTGAGTTAATCAGGGTTCATTCTTCACTGAATCTCTGCCCAGGATGACCGCTGGAAACATCAAGAAACAAGGACAAAAGTGGGGGAGAAGAGCTGAGCCCAGGCTGGAAAAGGTGTCTGGCCTGTGAAAGAAATGCCTAAAACAATATTTAGGGTGAGAAATTACTACTTGTAACCAGTCTCTTTAATGTATTAAGCTTAGTTTGCGTGTTTGTTTTATTTGCTGGGAAATCTGCTGTTTGCTATCCCTTATAATCATTTAAAATCTACATTTTGCAGTTAATAAACTTGGTTTTTGTTTTCTCTAAACCCAGTTTGTGGAATTCATAACTGGGGGGAAGGGGGGCAAAAAGCTGTGCATATCTTCCTCCACATTGAGGGAGGAGGCGAATTTCAATTAGCTTTTACTGTACGGTTTTCTGTGCAGTGCAAGACAATACAATTTTGGGTTTACACTCCATAGGGGGAGTGCACTTGAGTGCCGGGCAATTCCCTAGCAGAGTGTTCCTGTGCAGAGCTGATCTCAGTGTCTGTGTCCTTCTGAAGCTGGATGTGTCCCTGTCTGTGGATGTGCTGGAGGAGGCTTGAGGGCCTGGCTCAGCAGGACAGTGTAAAGGAGCCCAGGCTGTCTCAGTGGTACCTTAGTACATAAGGTGGCACCCCGGGAAGAGGGCGGGGGTAACCCATCACACTAATCTCAAGGGAAGTCCTTTGTTCAGGTTGGATACATTAAAGTTTATGCAATTCGATTAAATTAACTCTAGCAAATATCTGATCATCACAATAAACATTTACCTGAACCACATTTCAACAGGATTCTTCCTCAGTGATCAGCTGAGCTAAAGCCTTGATCTATTTTTTAAAAGTAGATTGCAGCATGCATAATGTATTAGCCACATTTTTAATATTAATTTCCCAAAGAGACGTTAAACCAATATTCGGTTACAGCAGTAGATTTAATGAACTGATCGTATCGAGTGAGAAAAGGGTCTGAAGATCTCTCAGTAAATCTGAATCAGTGTTATTAGTAATACCCCAAGCTATTCTGTAGAAAAGAAAACCATAGCCATCCAGTGTATGTTGGCTCATAGTTTATTGTATCCCTTCCTGATTTCCTCTTATGGGTACCGTGCCAGCAGAGAGAGGGTGGAAGTATAATACTCGTAACAGACACGTCAATTGCATGATTGGAGCCTTTGGTATTTTTACATGATGCCCAGAATTATGTTGACAACTTAACTCACATCATCCCAGAAGCATATGAACTCTGATGTAAAACAGGTAACATGTAGTATCATGTACTGTACTTTCACATTGTTCATACATTTAAAAACAAAGCAAAGTGGGTCTTGTCCTATGGACTTCTTGAACCATAAGACCAACATCGGATGTATTTTAAGACTAAGGTGAAGACTCAGAAGTAAGGGGAGTGTGTGCTCATCCCACAACACACAAAACCTATGGAAAGAAAACGTGCGTCAAAAATACTGCCTACAAAATATATCCACAAATGTACACAACAAAGATCCCAGTTCCTGTAATGAGCTTACTATAGGGACAAGCTGCAACTCACATGGAACTGATTGAAGGATCAAAGCCCATGGTAACATTTTATGAATGTGTAGTTTAAGCACGGCATCCTCTGCAAACACACACAAGTATCTTTACTTATGCGATTATTCCCACTAAAGTCAATAGAACTACTCACAAGATTGCTTGCCCCAGCTGGTCACGTACCACTTTCTAATGTATTTTTGCCATTAAATACAGAACTTCAATATTTCTATAATCACTGTAAAAGAGCAAAATTGTCTTGTGTTGCTAATGTTTATTACATTGAAATGAGGGGAAGTTGTAACAACATTTGTAAAAAAAGTATTTGTATTTTTCCATCACTGCTTTTTTAACATTTTTCTCAAACTGACGACATAACAGAGTCTTGATTGTACCAAGAAACTTTTTCTAATGAATATAATTTTTCATTCTGATTATCTAGATTCTGCATAGGAAACAGCTGAAATTTTATGAAAGTTATTTGTAATTTTTTAAAAAATGTAAAGAATGAAGAGAAAAAAAAGTTTTTTAAAGCCAGAGTTTCTGCAGTGTAAATGAGTTATTTTAAACCGATCCCTACCTATTAAAACAACCTTTAATTTAAAAAAATCTTAATTTTTTAAAAGAATATATTTTAAATATCATTCATACAGGTAATTCCATAGATTCATATATTTTGAAGCCAGAAGGGACCATTATGATAATCTAGTCTAACCTCCTGCGCAACACAGAGTAGAGAACCTTACTCAGTATTACTCAGTATCAGATTAAAGAGCTGCTTAGTATTAGAAATCTCTTCCCCCAGGTAGGTAATTGTAGACCATGATCCTCACCTCTTAACCTTCCCTGGGATAAAGTAAATGGATTGATTTGAGGTCTGGAAAACTCAGAGAGAGAGACTACAGAATCACTCTTTTATAGCTCTTTTCATATTTATGTGCATGTCTTCTGTTCCAACAACACTTAAAAGCTCAGATGCAAAACTACAATGACTAAAAAAAGTACATTTAGCCTTTAGTTGTAGGGTAATATACTTCTGGGGCCTGATCCTATATACCGCTTTGTGATGGACATTGTCAATAAGATTATATATAGATCTATACGAGCAAATTGTTTGTATGAATAAGGAATTGCAGGATGGAGTCTTTAGTCACATTAGCCAATCACTGCTCCCATTACTTTTTTCCTTCTTGACTGCTCAAAGGGAGACTGCTGTCTATGGTGACCAGGCAGCAAGTGTGAAAAATCAGGACAGGGGGTGGGGGTGAGGGGGTAATAGGCGCCTATATAAGAAAAAGACCCCAAAATCGGGACTGTCCCTATAAAATCGGGACATGTGGTCACCCTACTGCTGTCTGACAGCTGAAGTCACCATTAAATGAAGCTGCATGCGCTGCTCTTGCCTTTTTAACAAATGGACTGACATTCAAGCAGGGTACCAGGTTTTTATTTTTAATACCCTTTGCTCATTAGCTCGTGGTAACTCGATCTGATAGCAAGGCTCAGTTGCTTTCTCATACTTACAGGACAGCAAGGCTCAGTTGCTTTCTCATACCTCAAGGCTGAAGTAAAAACTTTTCAATTATAAACAGACAGATTTGCCATCTGAACTGCATAATATTGTTCCTCACATCTCAATCACATGTCATTTTCTCAACAATCTGCATAGATCTCAATGAATCAACATTAATACATTTCCAAGATAAACGTCCCCTGAAGAACTTTGGAGGATTTAGGGTGGTTTTTTTTTTTAAAAAAAAGAGGAAGACTTGGTAAAACCAGCAAAACTTTGAAATAATATCTACAAAATACAAGCTATATAAATAGGGTTCAAACTAGTATTACTCAAGAGGAACTTAATACAAAAAATCAATTTATTTTGAACAATGTTCACCATCACATAAAACTAAGGGGAAGTTCTCCTCAAAGGAACAAGATTTTTAGAAGTGTCTTAAGTTATTGTGACCTTGCTGTCATCATAGGTTGAAACTGAGACCTAGTAGGTCAGCATGGCTACATCCACACTACCCGCCCGATTCGGTGGGTAGCAATTGATCGATTTATTGCGTCTCGTCTAGACGCGATAAATCGATCCCAGAAGCGCTGCCCATTGACTCCGGAACTCCAGCTCCGCACGAGGAGTAAGCGGAGTCGACGGGGGAGCCTGCCTGCTGCCGTGTGGACCCGCGGTAAGTACTTTTAAAATCGATCTAAGATATTCGACTTCAGCTACGTTAATTCACATAGCTGAAGTTGCGTATCTTAGATCGATCCCCCCTCACCCCCCCCCCCCCCAGTGTGGACCAGGCCCATGTAATAAAAGACTGTATTGTAATAAATATGCACAAGGGGCAAAGTTATTAACGGACAGGTAACTTTTCTTTTGTCATGTTCTGATTTCTTAGTCCTTGGCTTTGCAATCCTAATGCAATTTCTTTTTGTGGGGGAATGGGGATGCCCATCAGATGAGATTGTGCTTTCTGATCAGACAATCCTGCCAACAAAAGCTCATAATAGATATAGCAGAGTAGCAAACAATAATCATCAGTGACTTTATTGTGTTTTACCTTGATTTAGAATGCACTGGCATCTACTTAGTGTTTTCAATCTCTAGCAGTCCAAGTAGCTAACACTATTTCTTGGCAGAGGCTGTACTGATAAATCACAAAATCATACCACTGCTCTAGAAGTTGAGTTCCTTTGGCCAAACTTGCTACCCCTATCTTCATCCTATTCGTCTTTGTGGCTTGATTCTTTTCTCAAATCGATCTTAAAAGCTTGATCTTTTAGAATTCCAATGCAACTTAGACCGATTGGCTAGAAATAGAGTTTGTGATGGCTCCTGGCAATTCTAACGTATCAACCACAGAGCACCTCTTATTTCCAAGCACTTTGTGGCATTTTGAATAATCTGATTAAAAACAAAACTAGAAGAACTCAGTTCTCCCCACAGTATGCTGCCCTGGAAATTCAACAGATTTTTCAATTATCAAGTATGGTCTGAAACTGGATGAAATAGATTTCAGTGTGTCATTTAAGCAACTCTTACCAATTGAACTAAAATCCATTCTTTAGCCTTTAAGCCTCAAACAGTTTCTATTGTATCAGATAATGTACATAATCTAGCAAAAACGGCATTACCTAAAAATATCAAAGTTAGGAGGGGCAAGGGTAGCTCAGAGGACTACTGACAACATGTTCAGATTAATACAGTCTATGGCCAGAAGGGATCATTCTATTCATTGCTAGGACTGCCAGCACTCGGAATGGGAAAGCTTTCACCTTTAGCTCTCTACTTGAAGCCAGGTCCAAACCAGTAGAGATCAAAAATTGTGACCATCTGATGGCTGCTGGGTGGCCTCTAGTGGCATTCCTAGATGTGGCCACATCACAAAAAAGTCATCCAGATACTTTGCCTTTGTATTTAACAAAGTAAAAAGGATAACAGGGTATATGGAATTTCATTAATGTCTAGAGACACTAATGTCTCCCCCTCGTTGGCAGTCTCCGTGGAGAAGACACTGATTTTAGAAGCAATTCCTCCATGTCATGGTGAAGGCCTGTGGAGCAGTGAGAAAACTATAGCACTATTACTGTGGCACTACACTTGTAAAGAGAAGATTCAGCTCCCAGAACTGCTCATCCAGCTCTATGACCCATAAATTACTGGTACTTTAGGATCTAAAAACAACAACGACAAACATGAGCGGAGTATCACTTGCCAAAACGCAATGACATCAAGTCTGCAACTAATTCAGAACCACTTCCTTCCCCCCAAATTGGACTTAAACCTCACGCAGGCATTCACGTTTCAGACACAGCTTTTGCAGCAATTTGGTCTTTTTCAGAAGGATAAAAGGGAATTTACAGTCCAGTACACAGGCTCCTCATTAGCTAGAGTGGGTCACGGCACAACAGCTTACAATTCTGGATACAGGATAGTCGGTTCATATGTTATTGTAACCAGAGAGGCTAGCAGACACTTCAGGTAGAACTTAGCTAGTTTCCCCACTGATTTCCAACTCAGTTTCAGAAACCGGAATGAGTTTCTGAAAAGAGCAAGAACAACAAGAGGGGAGTAAGAAGAAATGACAGCAGAGATGTAGCTGGAGAAGAACTGTAGGAGGGAAAGTGTCGAAACTTCATCATGAGGCAGAAGGGGATCTGAAGATGAGAGTAACATTTTAAGTGCTACAGAAAGGAAAATGGTCTTTTCCACAGGACCCAGAGACATTAATCCCCCAATTTAACAAAGCTGACTTCAAGGCAGTTGCATCTGTAAATGCCTGTTTGGGTTACTCACGAGGCTTGATTCTCTATTATTCTGCTTCTTGCGTAGGACTTTACATCAGTGCAAAGTGAATGCAAAATACTGCTAGGTGAGAGAAAGGTAGCATTTTAAACCCACTTGGCACTCACTTCCCTTTGAAAAGAATGCACAACTCCTGTTCTGGATAAAAGATCCAAAATTAATTATAAGTATAAGGAGTTGATGCAGACACAACAGTGAAATGAGGACAGACACATGCATGGAACTAAGGGTATGTCTACACTACGAGAGTAGTTCGATTTTTCTTAAACCAAACTTGTGAAACCGATATTACAAAGTCGAGCGTGCGAATCCACACCAAGGACATTCATTCGAGTTTGTGAGTCCACACTAACGGGTCAAGCGTCGACATTGCAAGCGGTGCACTGTGGGTAGCTATCCCACAGTTCCCGCAGTCCCCGCTGCCCATTGGAATTCTGGGTCTAGACCCCAATGCCTGCTGGGGCCAAAAATGTGTCGAGGGTGGTTTTGGGTAAATGTCGTCATTCGACCCACACTCCCGCCCTCCCTCCATGAAAGCACCAGCGGGCAATTAATTCGCGCCCTTTTCTGGTGATTGACAGCGCGGACGCCACAGGACAGCGAGCATGGAGCCCTCCGCGATTATCGCTGCTGTTCTGTCCGTTGTCAACACCTCGCGCCTTATCGTCCACCTTTTCCAGAGGCAGATGCTGAGAAATAGGGCGAGGAGGCAACAGAATCTCCATGAGGACATGAACTCAGAGGGGCACAGACCTCTCGCAAAGCACGGGACCCCGGCCCCTAGACATCATGGTGGCAATGGGTCACGTTGATCCTGTGGAACGGCGATTCTGGGCAAGGGAAACAAGCACTGACTGGTGGGACCACATAGTGCTGCAGGTCTGGGATGAATCTCAGTGGCTGCAAAACTTTCGGATGCGTAAGGGCACTTTCCTGGAACTTTGCGAGTTGCTGTCCCCTGCCCTGAAGCACCAGGACACCCGGATGCGAGCAGCCCTGACTATCCAGAAGCGAGTGGCCGTAGCCCTGTGGAAGCTTGCTACGCCTGACAGCTACCGGTCAGTCGCGAATCAATTTGGAGTGGGCAAATCTACCGTGGGGGTTGCTGTGATGCAAGTAGCCCATGCAATCGTTGACCTGCTGCTCTCAAAGGTAGTGACCCTGGGAGACGTGCAGGTGATCATAGATGGCTTTTCTGCTATGGGATTCCCAAACTGTGGCGGGGCTATTGATGGAACTCACATCCCTATCCTGGGACCGGACCACCAGGGCAGTCAGTACATTAACCGTAAGGGCTATTTTTCTATGGTGCTGCAAGCACTGGTGGACCATAAAGGACGTTTTACAAAGATCAACGTCGGATGGCCAGGCAAGGTTCATGACGCTTGTGTTTTCAGGAACTCTGGTCTGTTTAGACGGCTGCAGGAAGGTATTTACTTCCCGGACCGCAAAATAAGTGTTGGGGATGTGGAGATGCCTATAGTGATCCTCGGGGACCCAGCCTACCCGCTAATGCCCTGGCTCATGAAGCCGTACACAGGCACCCTGGACACTGAAAAGGAGCTCTTCAACTACCGGCTGAGCAAGTGCAGAATGGTGGTGGAGTGTGCTTTTGGCCGTCTGAAAGGGAGATGGAGAAGCTTACTTACTCGCTCTGATCTCAGCCAAACCAATATCCCCATTGTGATTGCAGCGTGCTGTGTGCTCCACAATCTCTGTGAGAGCAAGGGGGAGACGTTTATGGTTATGGTGGGAGGTTGAGGCAAATTGCCTGGCTGCTGATTACGCACAGCCAGACACCCGGGCGATTAGAAGATCCCAGCGGGACGCGCTGCGCATCCGGGAAGCTTTGAAAGCTAGCTTCCAGAGCAAGCAGGGTAACCTGTGACTATTACCTTTCTGTAAGCAGAACCTGAACCTGCCTATGTTTCTTTACCCAGTTAATATTGCCTATCCTCTCCAATTTACAAAACCCTTCCCCCCCTTCATATACTGCTTTAAAAAGAAAATAAAGGACTCGTTGTTCATTAAAACCGTCTTCTTTATTAAGGATTTCTCGGTTAAGAGTTTAACCTGGGACACCTACTGCGGTTGGGGAGCGGGTGGAGTGATGGAAAGGACGCTTCCAAACTCGGGGAATGACAGGCTCCTGCTCCTACAGCAGTCCACAGTGGTGGACTGCTTGTTTCTACGGAGCCTGCCACCCCTCCTGTTCGCAACTCTGGGGGGGGGGGCCTGTGTCACTTTTTGGCCGTGGATTGCGGCCACAGATCCCCTGCTGCATGGCCCTGTCATGCAGGCTATTGTCCGCTGCAAAAGATCTGCAGCCACCCTCCCGCACAAGAAAGTCACAGAGCCCCCGCCATAGAGAACATGAAAACCCCCTCCCAGAATGACAAGTGTGACTAGTGAATGCAATGTGAGTGAGAGTGTCTGCTGAACCTTTCCCCTTGTCTCTACCCTGGTGCAGGCGCCTATCGTCTCAAATTACAAACCCCCTTTCCCCCTCCCCCTAAATCATACCTTCCTGTAAAAGGAACTCAAGGAAACAGCACTTTACAGAACAAAATTTTTTATTAAGGAGAGCAAAGTTTTGAGATGAAACTTGGATGTGGACTAGGGTGTGGTGTGGTTGGAGGGAAGGAAAGGATCCATCAAATTTTTGGGAATGAGAGCCTTCTGCTACTGGAGCAGTCCGCGGGGGTGGAGTGATTATTTCCATGGCCCCTGCCACCCCTCGTTCTAGTGACTTTGGGTGAGGGGGGAATTGGACTTTGTGGCGGGGGAGGGCAGTTGGAAATCACATACAGAGGGGCTCTTTCCTCCTGTCTCCGGTCCTGCAGAACGTCTACAAGGCGCCGGAGCGTGTCCGTTTGCTCCCTCATTAGTCCAAGCAGCGTTTGAGTCGCCTGCTGGTCTTCCTGCTGCCACCTGTCCTCGCAAGCTTCAGCCCTCCACTCCCGTTCGCTGAATGTTCGCTCGGACCTTGAGACGTCCTCTCTCCGCTGTGCCGCCTCATTTCGGGAACAGACCATCAATTCGGAAAACATGTCATCCCGGGTTCTTTTTTTGCACCGCCTGATCTGCGCAAGCCTCTGGGAGGGTGACCCACGGGTAGGGCGGGAGACACTCGCAGCTGTGTGATGGGAGAAAGGGAGTGAATTTCTCAGAAAGAAACATTTTCCCGAACAATGCCTATATTCTTTCCCTGGTAAAAAGACCACGCACACTACCTATCACATGTGCACTCAGTACAAGGTCGAATATTATGTCTTTATATTGAGTGCCTGGGGTCTTGGTGTACAGATCACACAAGCGGGGCTGGACACTGGAAATCGGCTCTCGGGAGACCATGGTAAGCCGTTGACTTTGGACTGCTGAGAGCTTACTTCACAGCAGTGCTGTACTCCCATGTTTCAAGCACAGTTCCTAGCGGTGGCCAGTTCCTGCTGCTGGCAAAACCGCTCAGCTACAACGGCTCGCCTACCCGTTCCTGCCCCCCTCCGCCGCGTGGCCGGTCCCGGGAAATGTCCCTGCCCGCGAACCGCTGAGTTTGAACGGCTCGCCTACCCATTTCGCCCCCGCCGCATGGCCGGTACCGGGAAATGTCCCTGCCCACGAACCGCTGAGTTTGAACGGCTCGCCTACCCATTTCCCCTCCAACGCGTGGCTGGTCCCGGGAACTCTCCCTGCCTGCGCACCGCTAAGTTTCAACAGTTCTCCTCCCAGCTCCCAGCCCCCCGCGTGGCTGGAAACCGCCGGGTATCGTTATTTAAAGGAAAATTCAAGAAGTCACTATACTAAAAAAACCACTCATTCAAACCAGGGAACCATGACTGATACCACTCTGATGAGGATTATGGAGACACACAAAGACTGCATGCTGCGTGAATGCCAGCAAACCCCGGGGCCGTATGCCGCCATGCTCTGCAAGGCAATGATACCAGAGTACCTGCTGCTAGCATGGCGCGGAAAAGTTTCCTACCATGGAGGAGACAATAAGGCCGCTCTCCCTGAGAACCTGATGCAAAAGCTTTCACTGCACCTCCAGGAGAGCTTCGCGGAGATCTCCGATGGGGATTTCTCCTCTATCCCCATACATATTGACAGACTTTTCCAGTAGTATCACTGGAAACGACTCAAAACTAAAGCGCCTATGGCAAAGTAAGCAATGAAAACCCATTGCTAACATACCATGCCTATTCTATTCAAAATAAATGTTTAAAACACTGACCTGCTGATTCTTCGCCTGGTTCCTGGTCCGGGTTGCTGCCTTGGGAGGGTTCGTAGGGGATCTCAGTGAGGGTGATGAAGAGATCCTGGCTGTCGGGGAAATCAGCATTGAAAGCGCTGTCGACTGCCTCGTCCTCCTCCTCTCCTTCCTCATCTTCACCGTCCGCAAAAACTTCAGACGATGTGGCCATAGATAAGACCCCGTCGTCGGAGTCCACGGACACTGGTGGGGTAGTGGTGGCAGCACCACCGAGCATAGCATGCAGTGCCTCGTAGAAACGGCATGTGTGGGGCTGCGATCCGGAGCGTCCGTTTGACTCTTTGGTCTTCTGGTACACCTGTCGCAGCTCCTTGATTTTCACACGGCACTGCATTGCATCCCGGCTATATCCTCTCTCCATCATGGCCTGGGATATTTTTTCATAAATTTTTGCATTCCGTCTTTTTGATCGCAGCTCCGAAAGCATGGACTCATCGCCCCACACAGCGATCAGGTCCAAGACTTCTAGATCAGTCCAAGCTGGTGCCCTCTTCCTATTCTGCGATGGCATGGTCACCACGGCTGCAGAGCTCTGCATCGTTGCCAGTGCTGCTGAGCTCGCCATGATGTCCAAACAGGAAATGAGATTCAAACTGGCCAGACAGGAAAAGGAATTCATATTTTCCCGGGGCTCTTCCTGTGTGGCTGTTCAGAGCATCCGAGCTCGGACTGCTGTCCAGACTGTCCACAGAGTGGTGCACTGTGGGATAGCTCCCGGAGCTATTAGCGTCGAATTCCGTCCACAGTAACCCGAATTCGACATGGCCATGTCGAATTTAGTGCTACTCCCCTCGTCGGGGAGGAGTACAGAAATCGAATTAAAGAGCCGTTTATGTCAAAATAAATAGCTTCGTAATGTGGACGGGTGCAGGGTAAAATCGAGTTAACGCTGCTAAATTCGACATAAAGTCCTAGTGTAGACCAGGCTTAAGTGTCAGGCCGACTACCCACCCATCACCTAAAAGCTGGTATTAAATTGGTTCCAGTGCGGGGATTGCAAGGCGCTTTACCATATAACCTGTAACTCGGAGTAGGCTCTCCCCAGCCTAATCCCAGGACACATCTCAATCTGAGCCCTAGCACTCCCTCCCCTCCACCAGTCCCCCAAGTGGGACAGAGGGTGCAGAAGGGTGGGAACCTCAGCCTGCAAGGGCCACAAGGTCTCAGCTCATCCCATGAGCCTAAGACCCATCATCAAATCCCAGGTTTTTTACTTCTGGGTACTGTTCCTTTTATCCCTTTAACTGCACTGGAAACCGGCCACAAGTTGTGATGAATGTACAACTCAGCCCAAGTACCTCACTTAGGTTCTAAGTGCATTCCTACAGTCTCCTGCCAATTAGCCCATGGCGGGGGCGGGGGGGGGTGAATCCTTCCTGATCCCCAAGCAGGTAATCAACTAAACCCACAGCAGCTGTCAGCCCAGGTTCCCATTCCTAGATCAGGAGAGGTAGGGTGGGACTGCTGGCACATAGTGGGGGAATGCTAGCCAATCAGCGCCCCTCCGTGCCACCAGCTGGCCAGTGGATGCCAGAGACTCTGGGGGATGGGGAGATACCTAGTGTCCCTCAGCTAGTGTCCCCCTCCCTCACTGCTGGGACCATCCCCATTCACTGCCAGGCCCCTCAATTTCCCCCACCCATTGAGGCAGGTGGGGGGCATTTCTCTCTCTTAAGCAGAGTTCTTACTATCTAGAGCAAGGGATGCTGCGTGTGTAGCAATAACTGAACTGAGATTACTGCGGAGTGGGTTGTCTCTGTGTTATTTAACCACCTCTGTTTAAGATCAAACAGGACTTGTGTACTTAGTGAAAACATGTAAAAGTAATAATAAATAGTAATAAATGAATTATTCTGTAGCTGACTGTGTCATCAATTTCTCTAATGGACATTGACATGCTGCAAGACTGTGAAATCGACCACCAAGAGGCAATGCAAAATGCCCACGTGAGATGCACTTTTTGTCTTTATACATCAACAGGTACATTTAAGAACAAGCTCTACAAAATATTGAAACATAGGAATGCTTAGGTTTCCAATACTGTACTTAGTAAAAAACACATACAAATGAGCAACTACCTCTGTATGACTATTCCTCTAACAACTGCACTCCTATTACTACTGTCAATACAGAAACAGATCTGCTTGCACTTCAGTGAGAAACTTAGCTTTGAAGATATTTTAATATTTAGGATTAGAGTCCACTGGGCAAATTCAGAAACGAAGTCATTTCCGAGCCCTTCACTTCCAACAGTGATATTAGGTGTGAAAAACAAACCCCAAACTTCCAAACTTAGTAAATCCAACAACAAAAGGTTTTGGGTGTCTTTGTACCATGGTTATTGGTACATAGAAACTCCTAAGATAACAGGTTATCAAAGTCTGTAAAAAAATAGGGGAATCCACAGTAAGTTTTTGTATAGCACTCATTACCATAGTATGTAGGCCATTAGATACTTGGGTCTGCAAATTAGGGGTGATTTTAGATCTCCAGCTGCTGTTTGACAATCATATTCCAGCAGTAACCCAGTCAGCTTTTTAGCATCTACATCTGGCTAGGAGATTGTTACCTTTCCTTTTGGATGCAGATCCCTATTATCCTGCTTTCACTACCTCAAGATTAGACTATTTTAATGTGCTCTGCATGGGGCTACATCTTGAAACCATTTGGAGACTGAAGCTGGTGCAAAATACAGTGGCTTGCTTGCTGAGTGGGGCATCTTGCTGCAAACATGACAGCAGTGCTCCCTGAACTGCATTCACTGTCCATTGGGCTCCTCGGGGAGGTTAAGTTGTTGGTTATTATGATGTATACAGACCTACATGGTCTGGAACCAGTTTATCTGAGGGACTGCCTCTCTCCCATGCCATACTGCCACAGCTGTGGTCTGCGGGGTACCTAAGCTGGATGCCCCTCACTAGAAAAAGAGAGTGGGCAGCTGCCAGGGTGTTCTCTGTGAGGGCTCTCAGACCCTGGAACTGGCTTCTCTCTTATCCCAGAATACCCAGATTTGGTGACCTTATGGGCATGCTGCATAGTCTGTTTGAAACAGTTTTGGAGAGGGCAGAGGGTGTGCTTCCCACAACGATGAAGGGACAGGGAGGAGTTCTGTAGGTGGCTGGCTGGCTTCCCAGTGAAGTTACTTATACAAGCAAATCTCAGTGTCATTAATTATTATGTGAACATGCCTGTAGATATGGATAGGCATTGTTTTATCATTGCAAATCTGATTAAATAAGTTATTTGATTTATGTATGTGATGGTAAGCATTTTATAACACTTTCCTTCAGTACTTTAACTCATCCAGTAATATGTCTAATTTACATGGCTAAAGTTTTTGGTCTAATGACTACTTCTCTGTCCTCTAAATTTACATTTTGGAATGCTCCTCTTTCATATTTCCAGAGCACATCTATCTACAAGTTTGTCATTGGTCATTGATTATAAAAGCCTATTGAGCTACCTTTTTATAAAGTTAGATATAACGTTTTTTCTGTCCACTCATTCATGCCATTTCCCCCTCCCTCCACTCCATTCCCCCCGTCAATCTTGAAGCATCAGATAACATATTGCTCCTGACAATACGGTGATCAATAATAACCTGCAAGTAATGAGGACATCCTTAGCCATTCCTATTCTTATTATCCACCCTCAGTCCAGAGAGCTAGAAAACTCACTGGCATAATACTGCAACCCTTGAATAGAGAAGCCCTTTCCTCTTCCATGGAACAAGTATGCCAAGTGTGCTTTTGAATCAGCAACTCTACATAATAGTTTACCATGCTGCAACCATGCTACTTCATCTGTTCTAAAATACATTTGTCCATTTTTCTTAGGGTAAATTTAGCTGCCAAAACATATGCCAAATTCAAAAGACCTGACCCCCATCCTATTATGAGCAAACACCTTCAAGAACTTGGATAAAAAATATGCAGACAAAGAATGGAAAATAAAGCTGTTGCCTTGCTGACAAACTGAATAACAAAGGTCTCTTATTAAACATATTGGCAGATTTTTTGCTTAATTGTAGATGTAAGATTCAAAAGTGAGAATTGTTGTGGGACCAGCTGGCAAACCAGGAGTTACCCACATGTTAGCCCCTAATGCCCCTCAGCCTCTGTCTAACCATCAACTGAATTACTGCTTAGGACAGAAAATTTCCAAGACATGAGAAAGAATTGGGAGGAGGAGGAGGAGGAGGAGGAGGAGGAGGGATGGGGTGGGGTGGGTGTGTAAAATGTAGCACTATATGGAGGCCATCAGAATAATACTAAAAGATTAAAATGTTTCTCAAACATAAATTTTTCATCCAATGGGTGGCTAAAAAGGGAAAATCTTGAAACACTCACTAGGAAATTAATGGAGTTACTTGAACCACCTAATGAGGTGGTAAGTGTATATTTCCCCTCCCACATCTTTAAAAAAAAATAATCACATTTTCTAAGCCTCCTGATCCTAGCATTTTCTTTTCCAAGCCGTGCACATTTTTCATTTGCCTCAACTGCAGCTTAGAGAAAGGGAGACAAATTATAAGCACAAATCCGCAGATAGAAAGCTGCATACAATTTCAATAGCTGCTCCTGAGCAAAAGCAAACGCTGAAGTCAGACAGCAATAGCACTTTGTAGGAGTAGAATTTCTCCCTCTCTCTCAGCACAGCATTTTCTGAAACAGTGCATCAATAGTAATTTGCTTTAGTACATGAAAAAACAGCTTTGCTGATCAATCAAAAGCACATACTCACCAAAAACCAACATTATGTAAACGCCACATACACACGTAGACCAAAAGAAAAATCGATTCAGAGAAATACCTATAAAAGCAATCCTCCAGCATCAGTCCCATACTGTTACATTCTCGCTATGTACATAATTATTCTGTTTAACTACCTAGTGTAAACTCTGGGATCTCAATATAGACACAAGCCTTAGAGAGACATTGAAAGTCCATGAAATTCCATGGCCTACATTGTCACATTAGCAGTTTAAACACACAGTGTCTATTACACACATCTGTCAGACTACTGTGTATCACATCAAGTCACACACACAAAAATCTTGTTTAATATTATATATTGTGTTTTAAAAGTGATCTACAATTATATAAAGAGTTCTCATATTTTCAAGGCCTATGAAAAAGGGGAGAAGTTTGATTAAATTTCCAACCATCTCTCCGCATTTCTTGATTTAGCATGCTTGGTTTCCCAACTTGGACAATGCATTGTATAATGGCTTTGGCTTAGAGTATCCCTTTAAAAAAAAAAAAAAAAAGTAATTACACAGTATCAGCTGTTCAGTTTCAGTTTTTGTCGTTTCTTTGATTTAGAGATTTTCAGTTTGATACCTCTTCAATGAAATTCCCTCTAGCCCAGATTCTGAGACCCTCTGAACCTTAATATTTCCTTTATGCCACACAATCATTTTTTTAAATAAAAAGGCACATACTCAAACACATTATATCCTACATGCAAAAGCCTAATGAATTTGAGATCATCTCAAATTTCCCACCAATTAAAAATATTACACTACTGTATCTCAAAACTTTGGATTGTTTCAAATTTTATACTCTTTCAGACCAAATGAGGTGCAAGATTTCAGCATTCAAGGCTGGTCTGGCTGTATTGATCATTCAAAAAACAAAAACAAAATGAAACACCCCCCCCTCAAACAAATTTACTACAAATGTACGTTATCTTCTTACTTTAAATACTTTCATTAGCTATTCAGGTGATATATAAGACAAGCCAAGATAGAGGTTTCTAGTGTCATCTATCGGAGTTAGCCATGCACTAAATTTCTGATCAGAAAAATAATGGGAAACATATTTCTCTGATGTATGATTACAACAAAAACAGCTAATCCAATTTTGCTCAGACTTTCTAAATAAAAAATAACCTCTGAGCAATGATGAAAGGATGAAAAATTTCAGACCAATATAAATAAATTTGACAAAGTTACAATAAACTGAAAATAGGAAGCCAGCCTAGATACTGGAACTTAAGTTAACAAGTAATTTTACAAATGCTACGCCTGCTTTGGAAATTAAAAGGAAAGAGAAAGATGTGAACAAAAGAACCCTTTTATTCCTGGTAACACTTAAATGTCTTAGGAGTTTACAATCTCTCTTCTCTGTAGGAATTTGGAAATGAATAGGCTTGGAAAGACTAGATTTTTAATCTGTAAATGTCAGTAAGCATCGATTTCACCCTACATACACACAAGTGAAGAAAAATATATTTCCTTTAATAATCAAAATTTACACATAGACAAAGAAAGAAAAATGCTTCTTGAGAATTAGAATTTGATTTAAGGATGTTTACTTTGTATATTTTGAATGTGATGTTGACAATTTGTGCTTTAGTTATTATAAAGCTTTAACTTCTTTAATCTCAGTGTCAACTGTCATTAAATAATTGTCTGACCACCACCACTCCGCAACTTCCCATATCTGTGAAAATGTACACAGATAAAAATAGAAAAATGCTTAAGAACCATAATTGTGTGAAAAAATAGATTAACACTGAAAAAATCTTAACAAGAATCAGATATTGTCTGTCGAAATGATAAAAAATAAAAATTGAATTCTGCCAAGTTAATTAATAATGAAGGTCTTTGCTAGAATGTCTGTTAGACTGTGATGTTCTAAATGTATTGTTTTCTCCTTTTCAATATGAAATTACTTCTTCATTTTGGAAGGCTTACCACAGAAGAAGCTCATTAATTGACGTGTACCCTTTCTTTATTTCGTCTCTTGTATTTTGTTTCATGTACTGTGGATGACTATGCAGTGTTCTTACACTTCCTTTGATATGTACAATACAATAAAGACTGCATTAACTACTGTGGGAATTAAGGATAGAAATGTTGTTTGTGGAGACAATCAGATTTTGCTGGGATTTACTCTTGGACAGTGATGAAAGCTGAAACTGTAGCGCCATGTGAAATGTTTATTACTTACTACACTGCAACAGAACACAGCATTAGCCTTGTCCCAACAAATACATAAAATTACATCCCTCAAGAGTAACCTTGCACTGCATCCAGCAATAGCACATGTATTTTTCTGTTGTGTGTTACTCAGATATTCCTTTGTTACCAGTAAATGGGGAGAGTGAATATCAGAAGTCCTAGCATCTTCCTCATCTCAGTCCCTGGTCAGACATCTATATCACAAGCTCCCTCCAATGACCTGCCAATGACTGCTCCATCTAAACGCAGGTGTCATTTCAGTTTTATGGAAGTGACATCCATTTAGTGCATTTCATGCAATGTCCTCTTGAGATTTCACAATTAGTTGCAGTTCATGACAACACACAGTAGACCTGGAGCAAGATACTCCGTGACTAAAATTTCATAAACAACAGGCTTGGCAGAATTAGATTTTTTTTAAATATAATTTTGATTGACAATATCTGTTTATTTTTAAAGGATTCCCCCCGCCTCCATTTTTATCAATTTAAATCTTCATAGTTGCATAAAAGTATGGGTTTTAAGTAATTTTTTTTTTATTTTTCATCCATTTAAATTTTCATAGTTGTGGGAAATTATGAGGGGAGTCAGACAATTACTTACTAGCAGTAGATGTTGAGATTGAAAAAGTTAAAGCTTTATGACCTTCAACACATAAATTGTCAACATCACATGTCAAAACATACAAAGTAAATATCCATAAATCAAACTCTAACAAGTTCTCAAGCAGCATTTTTCTTACTTTGCCTATCTGTAAATTTTGGTTATCACTGATTTGTGTGTGTGTACAGTGAAATCTATGTTTACAGACATTTACTGATAAAAATCAAATCCTTCCAAGCCAACTTATACAGCACTTTTCATCTTCAAAGAGTTTTACAAATTAAATTTCACAACATCCGAAGAGATATTACAGGAATTACGAAGATGAAGTATTAATTATTCTCACTTTACAGATAGGGAAACGGAAGGACGAAGGTTAAATAACTTGAGCAGAAAGAGGTAACAACGGTATAGCTAGGCCTGGGACTCAAGAGTTCCTGGCTCCAAGTCTCGGACTCAGACCACAATACCACATCTCTATCCACTCTCCTTCTTTCTTGGAAACATGTGATCACAGTACATAAGTAAAGCTTATCAGGAATTTTTCAACAAAAAACTTTGGTTTTGAAAATGCCAGGTTGTCAAAAATCAAACTTCTCATGGTAAATTATCAGTTTCAATGAATTTTTTGACTGGAATTTTTTTCAAAATTGATAGTCTTTCAGAAAAAAAATCCAGTTTTCCACTTCAAAATGACTTTTTGTTTCAAAATTTGTGCTAATTATAGTAAAATAAAATAAATGGTCAAAATTGCAAGAAAATGGTTTGGGTCAATCAACAATGTTTTAAAATTATTATTGGTTCACAATTTTTTTTGCAGGCGGGGGGGAAGGGGGAAAGAGATTCTGACTTTTTGTCCTGATTTGGGATTGGAAAAAGTTGAAAACTTTTACAGGACAGCTCTATATGTACGCTCCTTTTCTCACTGCAAGGTGTGGGTGTGGGGAGTATAAGAAGACAGATACACAGCTAGTCCGGTCTTAAAATATGAAAAGGGTCAGTTTTACATTTTCAGTTAGAAGGCCTCCAGAACACCACCTTCTCCAGTGGCTCCTTGAATACAGATTTTGATTTAGGATTCGCTTCTAATTGCATCATATACAATTCATAAAGCAAGCTGAGTGTGAAATGAATAAAGCAGGCAGAATATTTATTCACAAAACCTAATGGGAAAGATGCACCATTAATTTCAGCGAACGGTAGAGTCATCACAAACCTGGATGTAATGTAAGTAGAATGTGCTTAACTACTAGAGCTGAGGGGTATTGAAAATTTTGCTCCAAAATTTATAATTAGGTTACATCTACACATAAAATAATAGAGTGGGTTTACCAGAGCTAATCAGGTCAGGTCCTTTAACCCCTGCTGATAGGAGTGCAGTTCATTAGAATGATCATACACGTCCAGTCTCTGTGAGCTTGTCAGTTTTTTCCCATACAGTCCCTTCTCGTCTTCCAACTTATGTGGTCTATCAGGAAGACCAGGGCATAGTTAGCAGCCAGCTAGTTTCTCTCCACACTTGCAGTGATCCATATATTTGGATGGCTGGAAATTGTATGAATGCCATTGATGGAAGGCGTGTATCATAGACTAGGTCAAAAACATTTAGAAGAACATCTGGTTGTAAGTATCAGAGGGGTAGCCATGTTAGTCTATATCTACAAAAACAACGAGGAGTCTGGTGGCACCTTAAAGACTAACGGATTTATTTGGACATAAGCTTTCGTGGGTAAAAAACACACTTCTTCAGATGCATGGAGTGAAAATTACAGAAACAGGCATAAATATATACACTCCTACCCTGATATAACACGGTCCCATATAACGCAAATTTGGATACAACACAGTACAGCAGTGCTCTGGGGGGCGGGGCTGCGCGCTCCGGCGGATCAGCGCGTCAGTGTGTCTGGCTCCCACACGCTGCTCTGAGCGGTGTGTTAAGGGTGCCAGGCCGGGGTCAAGGGGTTGGATAATGGAGCCATGGGGGGGAAGGGGAACAGGGGTCGATTCAGACATGCAGGGGCAGCGCGGCAGGGCTCAGCCAGGCTGCGGCAACCCGGGGGGCGGCTCATGGCTGGAAGTTTATGATCCAGCCCGGGTGGCTGCGGCCGGAGGGAGCGGGTATGTGCTGCAGCCCCGGCCCCAGCTTCATGCCTCCCGCACCCCGACCAGGGAGTGCTGCGCGCTCCGCTGGGCTGGGAGGTTTTGCTGCCACTGCTTTGCTCGGCTCCTGCCTCCCTCCCACGCCCCGGCCAGGGGGTGCTGCGCGCTCCGCCGGGTTTGGCGGTTTTGCCGCCGCTGCCGCTTCACTCAGCTCCTGCCTCCCTCCCGCGCCCCAGCCCAAGACCCTCTGCTCCTACTAACAAAAATGATTTAGTTCACATTATTTCTTTGTGCACTCTAACCCGTCTACCCTGATATAACGCGGTTTCACCTATAACGCGGTAAGATTTTTTGGCTCCCTAGGACCACGTTATATCGGGGTCGAAGTGTATTGGCACATGAAGAGAAGGGAGTTACATTCAAAAACAAACTTCAAAGAGAAACTGCTGAGCTACAATTTATTTGCAAATGTAGCACCATCAATTTGGGCTTGAATAGGGACTAGGAGTGGTTGGCTCACTATAAAAGCAATTTTCCCTCTCTTGGTATTGACACCTCCTCATCAGTTATTGGGAGTGGACCACATCCACCCTGACCTAATTGGCCTTCAACACTGGTTCTCCACTTGTAAGGTAACTCCCTTCTCTTCATGTGCCAATATATATTTATGCCTGTTTCTGTAATTTTCACTCCATGCATCTGAAGAAGTGGGTTTCTTACCCACGAAAGCTTATGCTCAAATAAATCTGTTAGTCTTTAAGGTGCCACTGGATTCCTCATTGTTTATCTGGTTATAAATGGCAGAAAAGCATCCATTTAAAACCAGAAATGTAGTTGTTTTATCCCCCACCCCTTTCCCCCACTCCTTTTGGGGTAATATTTGTTTATAAAAGGAAAACCCAGTAGAAAGGTTTTGACAATCTTTCCCCAACGAGAAGGAAACAATTGCAGAGACAGGTTAAAAAGAAGACTCAGTGACAAGATAAGGAAGCTATGGGGGAAATCCAAGGCTTTTTAAATAAACCTTATAATTTTGTAACACCTGTCTTCTAAGCATCTCAGAGTACAACCCACTGGGGGTCAGCATGTGTTACATACCCCCCTCTATGCTTAATCCACAGGTGAGTCTGTTATAGTTTTAAGGTACAAAATCTAACTCTTTAGCTCAAGCTGTAGAGATTCATACTGACAACTCTGCAGTTACACAGTTCAATCCGTGCTGCATCAGCCAACACGCTGGTTGTCATTGTAAGATCATTTTACAAATATTACTTTTGAGGTGGGTAAGTATTTTATCCAAAAGCAAACAGACAGCTTAAATGATTATTGAGTGACTGCACAGGAAGTGAGTAGCAAAAGTAAGAATAGAGCTTTCGGTCCTGTGCTTTACCACTAGAGAACACTTCATATGTAACTTTTAGATACTGCTAACATTAATCTATAATTTTTCTCTCTTTCGCTGTGGCCTGTGCCGGTGGATTCATTACACTACTTCTATAGAATGAGCCATTTAAAAGTACCCATACATTGTTTTACAAACTTGCCAATGCATTTTCAATAGTTCCTAAGTTACATATGACACATAAGTTAATACATGACAGCGTGAAGTAAAGGGTTTATCTATAAGAGTTCAAAGTGGGCACATTACTCATGGTAGAATCTAGTCCTATACTTTAAGTACATATGGTGCCTTAGTTCAGGTAAACATTCCATGACTCTGTACACATGAACTATTGGCAACGAAAAGACACTTCTGAAAGTTCAGATTCCTTCCTCTCCTTACCTGCAAGCTATGTTTTAAAAATGCTCCAAGAACACTGTAAACTGTTAAGCTGTTGTATGTGCTGTGTGTGTGTCAGACATTACAAGAGCACCCCAGTAGCAAATATTCATGGCTTACAGTGCAAGGATTCCAGTGTAATGGTCACAGAAGACTCTGCTGTGATTGAGCTGAGGTCTAAAGGAGGATATTCTTGCCTTCACACTTTAGAGAATGTCAAAAATGCAGAGGCTTTTCCTGTCAGAAAACATGGACTGCTTCGGATGTGCTGGGGAGATGACAATTTATTTTAAAATAGCCCTAAACACAATTAAAAAGGTGAAGGGTAAAATTTTCAAAACCATGTAAGTGATTTAGGCGTCTAAGTCCCACTTTTGAAAATGCTTACGTTGCTTTTGGAAAATGGGACTTAGGCGCTTCTGAAAATTTTTGCCCAGCATGATGACTGAGTCCACAATCAATTCCATTTCATAGATGGGACTAAAAAGCTTGAAGAGATTGAAAAAGTAGAATATATATTTTTAAAAACAAAGAAAGGGTCCTGATAATCCCTTTGATCAGTGTTGTTTATTTTACCATGACACTGGGTCTGATTCTTCACTGCCTTGTTAAACACTGCCTAATCACAAAGGTAGCATTTTGCACTCACTTTCTACAGGAGAGTGAAGAATCAGGCCCATTGACTTGACAACAATTTCCATGTCACTGAATGGCCTCAAAGGCCTGTTTTGTTTTATTTCCTGGGGCAATTCCCCTTCACTGTCTATGGCAGAGGAAGATCCCAGACAACAACAGAACCACTATGGTCCCAGTTCATAGTGGGGGCAAATAGAGGATCAAAATGGATTTAAGGAGCCCACGTTTACAGTGAAGAACCTCTACATACCAGAGTCAAGTCCTATGGGGACTCCGCTTTGCAGTGAGATTTGGCAGTCAGGCAGCAGACTGGTTACTCTAGTTTAGTTGAGTATATGAGGAGAGTGGATTTAGCCCATAGGAAACATTTGAAAGAGTACTACTCCTTTCAACATCACCCATCTTCCCAGTGGGGATCTGAGCCCAATTATCTCTGAATAGTCACTGAAAAAGCCCAGTCACAGAGCTGGTGTCACAGGCATCGATAGACCCCAACATTGCTCCTCTTTAAATCAACGGCAGACTTCCATGTGTGTCAGATGGAACATGACCTCACTGAATGTCTTGCCATGAGCTCAGTCAGAAGCTACCAAAAATATCTTTGTACTACTTCTGCATTGCTTATTTGGCAGCACTGTCACTGATCTGGGGCTATGAAGGTTACTGTATGGAGATCTGATGGGGTCGAATCCAATGTGTATGTTAAAACTTAAATGCATGTTAATTCAAGGTGGGACACCCTGTGGACTCTCATTTCTCTCTCTATGAAGTTCTGGCTAGTCTCCTGTTTTATATATTTTGTTTGTCTACCTCCCATACTACTCCAAGCTTTCAATTGTGTAATCAAGATTCTTATTTCAGAGAGACTTGGGGTTGGCTAGAGGCGACACATGGGGGGACATGCAGGGTCACGTGTCTCTTCCCTCCCCGCCCCCCCTCGCCAAGAGATGCTGCTTGGCTTGTACAGAATCATGCTCAGTAACATCTGCTAAAGCTGCTGCCCTCACTCTGCCTCCCACCCCCATCAGCAGGTACAGGTCATCTCTGGGGTGAGAAATAGTCCCTAGACATTGCCTTACATAATGGCAAAGTGGTAGGTATTTCACCTCAGTTCCCACCACTACCCTAACCTGGATGACTTCAATTTCCATAAATAAGCCCCTTGATTCTGTTTTATCTCGATTATTCATTAAATTCTTCATTCAGTCACCAACTTTGGTCCAATTCTTCAGAGTCGGTCACTGCTTTTTTACCTCTTTCTGAGCTCTCTCTCACAGCCTCTCTCTGAATTCCCTCTCCCACTAGTATTATTTCAACAGTTCTCTCCCTCTCCCCCCTCTGCATATCACACACTCAATCATTCAGATATCTCCAGTTCATTAACCTCTAACTCCTCTCTTTCCTTCACGGTCTTTGCTTCCTTCAAACTCATATTCCTTACTCTGTCTTTTGTTCCCAATCTCTCACTCTCCACCCTTCTAATCCTCAACCTGGACTCTCCTCCCTGTTTTGCTTCCTTCATTCCTGCAGACAAACAGCTGAGCACCCCTTTGAAGAAAATCTGATGATTTCCCCTATTTTAAATTAATTCTCTAAACATCTTGACTTCTTTTATCATTCATAATGATTTATTTGAAATAAATTAGGTGCATGAAAATGGGACCTACGTTAGCAGTTTCACAACAATTTCCATGGCAGCTTACTATCTCATCATGCAATCGTGTTTTTTTCATTTCAGGTGGGAAACATGCTTGAAAATGGTCTCGTCTCTTTCTTCAGAATTCACCTGCTCTTGCTGCTAACAGTCTTGACACTATATAATGTATTGTCCAATGTCAAAGAAAAACAATGGAAGCATTCAGGTTTCTGTAGGATCTACACCCTTTCACTTCCATAGTTTCTTTTGACAATGAAGTTAATGTTTAGCAGGCAGAAAGGTAAAATTTAAAATACACGAAAAGGGAAAAAAGAAACACAAATACTATCTTATCCACCAGGACAGCTCAAGGAGCTGATTCCTATTTACTCCAGTCTGTCAGTGTAAGAAGATCTCAAAGTAGGTGTAAATTATAATTACATGCACTTTGAGGTCCTTTTACGCTGCCTTGGTAAATGAGATAAGCCCCATCTTTTAAAACAAAGCATTATGTTTAGTGCACTAGGTTAGCAATATAAAGTGTTAAATAAATTCATCAGTAAAACTACTAGAGAGCTACTGTAAAAACGCTTCCTCATTTTAACTCAAGGAAATAGCACAGGAAAACATCATTTTCAACAACTTTCAGAATTCAAGCAACTGAGCTTGACTGGGACTTTTGTAGGATTGTAACTTTTAGCTGGATTTCTTCATTTCAAAGAGCACATATTAATCCTAACTACAGGAATAAGTCAGAATCACTGGCACTGATGCATTTGTAATAAGACAGGCATTACCTATTTCACCAGGACCAGAATAAACTATTTACAATAGCCTCTCAAGGTGCCTTTCTGCTAACACTGATGAGGCTATTTTCCTCATAACAATAAATGGGCTGTGTGTTGCTTGGCTGTCAGGTATCCCACAATGCCCCCAAACATGGAGTAAAGAGATGGGGATTTTGGTGCAAATTAAAAGGTTTTTGCCTCCCCAAAAGGCTGCAGTCCTCCTACTCAAGCGGAGATATGATTAAAAAACAAACAAGGCAAGTGTTTATAAAATGGAGATTTGCAGTGTTGTGGTAGCCACATTGGTCCCAGGATATGAGGAAGACCAGCTGGGTGAGCGAATATCTTTTATTGGACCAGCTGAAGAAGAGCTGAAAAAAGCTTGGTCTCTTTCAGAAACAGAAGTTGGTCCAATATAAACTTCACCCACTTGTCTCTCTTAGAAAAAGAAGATACAGAATTAAAATAAAACTAGGAAAAACCTGCTGTGATGGGTTTGAGAAAGCCACTGTTTCACTCAGTTCTTAAAACCTTACTGCTTCCAATAAATTCTCCCTGCAATCTTCCTCTTTCTAGATCTCCTGAGTCTGTAAAGAGGGAGCTGTTTGTATGGAAAAGCCTTCAGTCCTTTTATCCCCAGCAGGTCTCACCACAAATAGGGCCACAAAGACAACTGGATGGTCCATGGTGCCCTACATATTCCAGCCTGCCTTGCTGCAGGCTTAAGGAGGACAGGTGGAGGCTCCATGGACATCTCTTTAGTCCTTACATTTTAGAGAAAGAAGCCAAGCTTCGATTCCAGAAACTTGTTGTGGGCCTCAGTAGTGGAGACAGCAGGTTGAGCATCTATCCTAACAGCATACAACTTTCACTAGGCCAATTTCTCCCCATCACAGACTGATGCCATAGGAGCTGGTCTGGAACATTCAATTAATCTTTTTATAGAAAGACTAGGATCTGGTTTCTCATGGGGTTCACTGCCTAATCTTTTATTGCTTTAACTTGCTGTTTGTGGTATAATTTATAAACAAATAATCTAAGGTCATCCCTTTGGGCTCTACCTAAGAGGCAGGGGATACTGGACACAAAGGTGTGAGCTTCATCCACATTCAAGTAAGAGAAAGCATCCCCTTTTGATCAGGGACGGCTCCAGCTTTTCGGCCGCCCCAAGCAAAAAAAAAAAAAATTAAAAATGGCCACCGCCGAACTGCCAAAGCAAAAAAATAAAAAATGGCCACCGCCAAACTGCCGAAGCAAAAGCCCTGGACTGCCGCCCCTTACAGGGCGCCACCCCATGCACGTGCTTTGCCATCTGGTGCCTGGAGCCGGCCCTGCTTTTGATCAGCCCTTTGGCAAGCACAGATTTTGTAAATAACTAGTTTTTTGAAGCCAGTGGGGATGCAGAACTCTTTGATCATGGAAATAATAAGCTAGAAGAGGCCCTTTGTTGACTGCATGACATTCAGGTGCACAAGAGAAATGCTGTGCACTGGAGACCTTTTATAAGTGTGGGGCCCTGATCCTGTTCTGGCCCTTCATTCACATATTTGCCCTTAATCCATCGCTGTTTCTGAGACGAAATACTTTCAAGATACTTCTGGATTGCCAATGAGACTGTTAAACCTCAGAAGTTAGGGAAAGTTTGCCTCCCTATGCAGCAAAGGAACAAATGCATATTTTTCTCCAAGGTTAGGAGACAAGTAAAAAGTCATCAGGAGGAGGAAGGATTATGTCTTGCCAAAAAAAAGTCTCACAAGTTTCCAAGCCTAGTAGTTTCTTAAAGGGAAACACCCACAGCTTTTAGCTGAAGTGAGTGAGCTGCAACACTAAGTTGTCAGTTGATGAGCTCAAGTTGGGGTAGCACCCATATAATTGTTGCTAGCCAGGCCACCTAATAACTTAAGAACTTTAAGTCCGCTTTATTTGAGATTTACCATTTTAAAAATATTTTATGACAAACAAAACATTGACACAATAAAACCTTAAAAACTAGAGGTCTCAAATAACTAGGTTTGTGCTAACAAAAAAGACCCTTGGTTGCTTTATTATGTCTTCCAGTAAAAAGGAAAATAGTCTACCAAAGGCAAAATTAATTTTACACCTGCTATTTGCTGCCCAGTGCAAGACTCCAGCCTTCTTGAATTGAAAAGATGGCTCTAACCTAAAACAGATGTTTGCAAGAATTTGCACATTATTAAATAATGGAAGAGCTTACAGATGCATGCTATAGCTATGCAGAAGCCTACTTTATAATATGGCTGAAATCCCATGAGTTTATGAAAGGAAGCAGACAGAAATATAAGTTAGACTGAAAAAAAATCAGTATCTTAGTATATAGGGTTTCAATTTTATGACATAATCAGTAAAAAACTTTCCTAAGAGAGGTTGTAAAATGCAGTACTCAATTCATTATGAAAACCCCCCATGGCATCTTATCTTAGATCCTAGCACCTTCCATCTATCACGAACATACAATATTTTTGGTAATTTCACTTTAGTTGAGGCCTGAGAAAGCCATCTATTTTACACAGATTTTTAACAACAATCCAACTTCAGAAGCATTAGCATTTTAATAGCAGACCATCATTCCATTTTGACGAACACCACACGCTTACAGCAAGAGCTACCAGGCTCTGCTATTGAAACTATGTCATCCTCAAAGCTCATGTGTGTTTGCAAAGACTGTGTGAATGGCTCTTGAAAGATTAATGATCTACCACTTTATTTAAAACAGATACTCAGTTTTTGTAATGTCACTTAAAATATGAAACCAAGTATGTAATTTAACAATTGTCCCACCAAATGATGCTAAAAGCGACAGAAGATACTTGCTGTCTTGGGTGTTAAAGGTAACTTAATTGTGTAAAATAGCTGAAGAATCAAATGATAAGAGAACACTAGCTGCTTACTAATTAGGGCCCTGATGCTGTAATCTGATCCACCTAGGCAGACCTTCACACACGCACACAGCGTCCCATTAGTCAATGGTGAGCTGCATGGCCATAAGGTGTACCTGCATGGACCCAGCTGCAAAATTAAGCCTAACTAGGTCTCCTTTTAAGAAAATTGAGTTAAACAGAGAACGTCATACGCACACAGATCTCCAGTTTATGGTGGCATTTTCAAGAGCACCTAAAGGAGCGCACAGGAATTTTAAAAAATCCCACATCTAGTGTGCGTCTCTCTCTTCAGGTTTTGTGGAATTCCTCTGCAGCATTGAATATGTGCATTAGGTGCATAGAACTATTCACCAGGAAGTCTAAGGCCCATAAGCACTTACCAGTTAGGTATGGTGTACCTGAGCCAGATTTCCAATATGAAGAAATGCGTCCCCTTCCTTTTGACCACAAAAGGTAACTCTACACTTATAGACACACTTTTTGTAACAGAAGATAAAAGAGCTGCCTCAACTCACTCTGACCACAGAGATACTGCTTATGTGACAAAAGCTGCTACTCGCACTTGGGTAATGCACTGAGTCTTTAAATCAAGATTGGATGTCTTCCTGAAATATCTGATCTAGTTCAATTAGAATTTATGGCTTTTATTCAGGAATTTCTGGGTGAAATTATATGGCCTGGGCTATGCAGCAGATCAGACTGGATGATCCCTTCTGGTCTTAAAATCTAATGAGTCATATGCTGTGCGTCTTAAATCAAGACAATGGACAATCCATTTCAGTCAATACACAAAGAAAATAAACAATATATCCAACAACATTTAGAAACTACACTAGAGAATCACAGAACTTGAGGGGGGTTGGGAGGAAGGGAGGGACATCTAGTCTATCTTCTCCAACCACTAATGCAGAATTACTTCCTACAGTACGTTTTCTAGTCTTTGGCCAGTCTGGTTTTAAATGTCTTTAGAAAGGGATTGAAAACAAATAAGCTAGAAAAAATGTTTTTCACTGTCTGACCATTATTCATATATGAAAGTAAACAATCTGACTGGCTGGCATGGAGTCCATTAGGTATTATAATAATAATTCTAGGCATTTGATGCAGCACATTTAGGTTCATAATATTAAGACCACTGTAATTGGAGGACAAGCAAATATGTTTGTTCCATAAAAGTAACTTCTCTTAGCTAAGATTATTTTCCTCTAGAACAGGAATTACAATTAAATTTACAAAACAATGAAAGTATTTTGTTATATGGTATTTAAACAAAATACCATTTATAGACCTAAAAGGACTATAGGAATTCTTTTCAATTTTTATAATGTTTCAATAGGAGTGCGCTTGGCTCCTTATACATGAATAGATGAAACAGGATCAAAGAGTATTTCCCATTTAAAGATAAGATCTTCTAGGGTAGATTAACACAATAATTGGGTGTCCTCCAACAGATTTTCTTATACATTAACAACAAAAAGAGGAAACCACTGACAATTTTAAAAAAAATGTGAAAAAGAGAATTGCCATTCTTTTAATATGTGAAGGATACAAATATTTATCTTCCTGTTTTATATCTTCAGACTCCCTACATGAATTTCATTTCAGTTATTCTCAGTATTTGCCATACTGTAATGACAAGTTTAATTAAATTACAGCAATATCGTCCAGAGTGACCCACTTAGGTTGGGTGTGGATATTGAATTTAATCTAAAAACCATTACACGAGCCTGAATCTTGTCATATTCAGTAGAACTGAGGGAGAAGTGAGAGGATTACTATTTAGAGCTGAGAGCATCAAAGGATGGAGAGAAAATTGTCCTACTTTAAGCTCTTCTCTTAAAGTCAGTCTCCTCCTTCACTCTGTCCTTCATTCTAGATTTTGGTGTTACCTACAATAGCTCATGAAATTCTCCCTTGTTCTCAGACATCCAACACTGCCATCAGACATGAATTCAAAGAATTAAGCTTCAAGGGACAACTCCATCATAACTGGCATAAAAACACACTTTTGTAAGTAGTAAAATTTCAGCATAATTTCTCAGTTAAATTTTCCCCAAAATGCTCAAAACTATTAGAGAGATGTTGAATCATATATAATACATACTGAAAAAGAGGATTTGGTGTTTGAGTAAGAAGTTTTTAATCACTCTACATCTGCCGTCATTCACCTGATTTGAAATATTTTGTAATTTATTAATCAAGTGTCCCTCTGTAAAATAAGATGTTTTATTATACTTATTACCATTGGTGGTGTTTCAATTCTACCAAAAATTTACTAATAATTTCAGGCTTCCTTAAAGACACAGTAATGAACCAGAAGTAAAGCTGGGGAGCAGATTATCAGTATTCAAACTGATGTGAATATACTATATGAAGTCTAAAAATAATAATTTTTACCACTATCTCTATTTTTACCCTTACAATGGTCAATGAGCAGTAACATTATACATGTCACTACCCCAGGCCATTTGTACAACTAAGTTGGGAGCAAGAAAAATGTGAGCAGTCTTGGAAATCAGTCCCCAATGCCTACATAGCAAGTCATATTGCCGGTCAAATGTAGAGATAAACAAAATCCTTTTGGATAAAGAGGTCAAATTATAGATAAATACATAATTGTATTGTTGATTAATGGAAATATGGGACATCAACATTTTAACAATGATATGAGTCTAAGGTGCCTTCAAAGGCTAAGTCTGTACCTAAGAACATTCACTCTATTACATTTTTAAGGCAAAGTTTTCCCCTCTGAGCCACACTATGAATCTCCCATATGGAAAGCAGAGCTCCAATGCACATTATTTGTGCAACAAAAAGAGAACAAACAACAGATCTACACTGCAGATGAAAAGAGTTTTTCCTTTACTGCAATATGGTTAACTGAAGAACCATACACCACTAAACAGAGCAGTGACACAGCTTCCCACTGCCAGATTTTCACTGCGGAAAAGGATTTGGAGGTCATATTGGATCACAAGCTAAATACAAGCCAACAGTGTAACACTGTTGAAAAAAAAATCACTCTGGGATGTATTAGCAAGGGTGTTGACTGGACTATTGTGTCCAGTTCTAGGCACCACATCTTAGGAAAAATGTGGAAAAACTGGAGAAAGTCCAGAGGAGAGCAACAAAAATTATTAAAAGGTCTAGAAAACATGACTTACGAGGAAAGATTGAAAAAATTTGATTTGTTTAGTCTAAAGCAATAGCAAGGTACATGCCAGTGGGTTTCATTTTCAGTTGCTTCAATTTTCACAAGATTGCAACTTGGGCAGCTGGATCCTATAACTAGGGCCCTACTAAATTCATGGTCCACTTCTGTAAATTTCACAGTCATGAATGTCATGGTGTCAGATATGTAAATCTTAAATTTCACGGTGTTGTACCAAAGCATGAATACGTGTTTAAAAACAGCAAAACACAAACATGTAAAGCCCTTAGGTCAGCATTTCTCCAACTGGGGGTCCCGGCCCAAGAGTGCGTTGCAAAGTTAGTGTGTGTGGGTCAGAGTATTGCTGCCCTTGCTTCTGCGCTGCCTTTAGAGCTGGGCGGCCAGAAAGCAGCTGTGTGGACACCCAGTTCTGAAGGCAGTGCTGCCACCAGCAGCAGCGCAGAGGTAAGTGCGGCGATACATCATACCACGACACCCTTATTTCTACAGTACTGCCTTCAGAGGTGGGCACCTGGCCAATGGCCAGCAGCCTCTGCTCTGCGGCCACCCAGCTCTGAAGGCAGTGCAGAAGTAAAGGTGGCAATATCGCAATCCCTACAATAGCCTTGCAGTCCCTTTTGGGTCAGGACCCCCAGTTTGAGAAACACTGTGTACTTGTATACTTTTACCTTACAGTATAATATAGGGTAAACACACACAAAAGACCAGATTTCATGGTCTGTGACATGTTTTTCTAGGGTTCTACCTATAGCAGATGTAAAGTTTAAATCAATAGTCAAAGCAACAAGGAGGGGAACAGAAGAGAGAAAAGGCTACCTATCAATCCTGTTTGATTTGGGAGTCTGGAATGATCCTTTCAGGGCCAGTTCCAACAACTCCGGACCTGCTGCAAAGCTTTCCAGTTTGTCACCCATACACAAGTCCCTGCCATACCAGCTGGGGGTGGAGGGGGGGAAAGGCTGACGTTTCATAAAGCGGAACGAATATATGTCCTCGACTAATATGTCAAGAATTAATGTGTGTATTTTTCCCCCTCAAGGGTTTCAAGAAATCTCCACAGAGGTCTCATGAATCAGCTTGTTCACCACACCAGGTGGCACTGGCATTGAGCGATAAACATCTCACTAGCTCTCATTCCTACCTGGTGGGACCCTAGTAAGATGGGGAAGCCCTGCGGCTGCAGGTTTGGCTGTATTATGTGAAGCAGCCCTAGCTAGAGCCACTGTAGCTTAGTGTTAAGAGCACTGGACTGGGGCTCAGGAGACCTGGGTCTATTCCTTGCTCTGCCATTAACCAGCAGGGTGACCTTGCACAAGCCACTTAATCTCCCTGTGCCACAGTTTCCCCATCTGTAAAAGCAGGATATCAATACTGACCTTCTTGGTAAAGTGCTTCAAGGTGTGCTGATGAAAAGAAGAAGCTATATATCATCATCTCAGAAAACAGGCATCAGCTCATCACTCCTCCATCAATTCAACTGGGTCCCCAGGAATTCCTAACAGAGATGAAAAAGAGTTGGAAATACCTCAGTGCTACAGTTTAAGAAGAACCACGCACCTATCGTCCTGATCTTAGGTGAATATGTTTAGGGTTGGGACATTAATGATGTACAGTACAGAAACCCAGAGATGGCTTTGGAGCTGCTGTCAGCTCACTCTTCCTTCAGCAACAGCCAAGACTTTCTGCTTTTCAAAATGGGACTTGGAGTAAGAAATTCAAAAAGCCCCCAAGTCTGTCTGTAGTTGAATCTCACCTCAGTAAACAGATTTGTTTTAACTCAAATCTCTTTAAAATAAAAATACATTTCCTTTTCTAGAGTAAGTTCGTAAATATTTGATTAGAAAATGGACAGTTGCCACTAACCAGAGATGTTCACTGTATCAGGTCACTGAGTATTTGGGGCCAAATTCGTTCCTCAGTTACACTCATGAAAACTCATTGACATCTATAAGACTGCATGGGTGTAACTGAGAAGAGAATTTGGCCCATTGGCTCTACTGATTCCAAATGCCACAATTTTCAAGAGAATAGACCCATGCAGAACAAAGCACTGATTAGCATATTCATGTGTGACTACTAGTATGGAGTAATGTGTGAGGTATACTTTAATAAGATACATTTTCAGTAATACTTGCTAGTTTGAAGAACTGACACCAACTTCTTCTATATTACCACAAAGCCTCTCTTCTTATTTAACATGCAATATATGCAGTGACCTAATTTAACAGTTCAAGGCTTGAAGAAAGAAAGGAGATCTGGTAAATCCAAATGTACATAATATCATTGCATTCCAACTGCACAGACATGGGAAAGTGCAGGACCAATAGAGACGGAACCATTGCATCTCACTAGCAGAACTGTGCATCAATAGCCAACAGGACTGTTTAGGAACAGTCTTTTAAAAATAAAAACACAGAGCAAGTTCTCTGGGAAACTGTTCTTAGGGTTTAAGGATTTTGTGCATCAAAAGGGTTTTGAAAAATGTAATAACATTGCAGACAAGCTTTGGTTCAGCTCATTTATCTTCAGAACAACAAACCTTATTCATACTATTATGCTAAAAGAAAAAGAAAGGAGGTCACATGCGGTGCTTATTATTTCAAACGATAAAATTCTGAGTACTGTCAACTCACCCATTACGTTTTACTCAGGGTAACAGTTAAAATAGAAGATAAACATAAGTTACCATAATTAGAGTTTTGCTCACTGGAGCACTGCTCTTCTAGTGTTCAGGATTTCATTGCATCAGGTAGATCAACTATAAATAATCTCCTCTTAGAGCTATGACATACCCTAGTCCTAGTGCTACAAAAGGAAGAGGGCTAGGGATTGGGAAAATCTAGTCATTTGTTTCCTCCTTTAAACAAAAGTGCTTTTCCATAACCATCACCAAGAAAGAATGCAACAGCACTGAGCAAACACATGTATATGGAGCTACAGTTTGTATATTTTGTTCCAGAAAAGCATGCCAAGTATTTTTTATTGGTAGTGTCACCCAGCGTTCAGCTTGCATCATTTGAAATGAGGAGAAGAGGAGCCTTTTTAAGAGATCGCTCTCATAGGAAGTGTTAAAAAAAAAATCTGGCAGGATTAAATCTACTGTTTTCAAAAGGCAAAACTTTTCCCCTTCCCAAGCATGGAGTACAAGAAGAGTGAACCTGGCCCATTGATCTGCCATTCACTGCTTTACAATTTTTGTTTCAAAGCCTGCAACCCTAATCTCAAGAAAAGTGCTGTTTATGGGCCAATTCATCCCCAATACGAGCACATCCCACAAAGGGTCAGTGAATGTCACAAATCTACGCTCCGGACATTTCCTCATTGTCATTTCAGTGGAGAGGGAAGGTGGCTTCCACCCCACAGAATGGACAGCGTAGTCCCTGAGATCTACCAGACACCCAGTGCCCTAGACGCTGCCTACCATCCACCTTAATTGCTCGCCAGCCCCTTGGCAGAATATCTCCCAGGGAGCAGCGAGGATGTACTTGTGTAAGTGAATGGTGACAGAGTCCTTTCCTCCTTGGTTGAGCCACACTAAATTGTTAATCTTAGATTTTGTTGGGAACAAAGAAACAAACAGGAATCCTCTTTATGAAGCATCAGTTCATATGTTACTACTACTTATAAAAAAAGTTGAACATAAATAGTCACTATTTCTTTTGTATCCACAGTTGCACATAGCAAGAACAACAACATTTAGATGTTCTCTGAACATGTCTTGCAAAAATAAGGCATCTTCTGCAGGGAAATAAAACATGAAATTTGAGTTTATGTATACCATAGATTTCTTTAAGGCTTGCAAACATTCACTTATTGACAAATATGTCACACAAAAATTCACTTTCATGTTAGGAAAAGAGATATGGGTTCTCTTGAATGGAAAAATTGTTTTTTAATTTAATTATTAAAATTATCCATCTTGAGATTATATATATCAAGAAACCAAAAGAAAAAAAAAATCTCAGGGCTGAATGGCTTGCTATTTTCTGCTCCCTCAAGGAGGAAATACTTTCCCCACTCTCGATTTAAATAAACTTTGTTATGACAAACTGGAAAGAGAAAATGAAAGATACAGTGGCTATTTTTAAAATCTTTATCTCACAAAGGGCACAGAGACTTGATCAACAAGAAATGTTATGCCCAGCTTCAAACCATCACCATATGACTTTGAGCTATTTAGGCACGAAATGAATCTCTCCTGGTTGTAGAAGACAATGATTTATGTTTTCAAGTTAATTGAGGTCTAAACTGCAGTGGCATGATGTTTGGTGTCAGGAATAGCATAACTCTGCTGCATCAACTGCTTTGAACACTGGTGGATAGGAGTCAAGCTTGGGACATTTAAAATGGTTGCACATTCTGCAGGTTTTTTGGTATGAGTACATGTTTGCTTATCTGCTGGGCTGCCAAAACTATGACAACACAAAGGTCATATGCTCATTTCAGTGAGTGTCAGTGAACAAGGGCCTGCTGAACGCGCAAAGACAACTTGCTTGAAAGAAGAGCCTCCTGAATAATAAGCAATGAAGAGTTTGTGACCCATGCTTAGTCACAAACAAGGCCAAATTCAAGCAAATCTGGGCCCCACTGCAAAGGCATTCTATTAGGTCTCCCAGCTGCAAGTTCTAGGATTCCATGTGCAATCCCTATCTACCCCGTCCTTTTTCCCTAGCTGGAAAGGTTCTCCCTCAGGTGGATGGAGGAGTGAGTATAGGTGTCAGGCTACAGGTTATAAGTGGCCAGGCCTGGTGGTCAGAGTGGTGGTCGAAGCCAGACACAGGGCCGAGGGGAGATCTGAAACTGGGATCTGGAGCAGATTGTGGGTCAGAACTGGGGTCAGCGTGTGGACAAGCCAACTCAAGATTGTAGTAATAGTCAGGCTGAAGGTCGAAGCCAGGTTGGAATCAGCACCAGGGTTTGGGGGGTGAGGAAGCAGCTGCAGGGCGGGACCGGGTCAGGAACAGAGCTGGAGCAAGGTCAGGGTAGGGCACAGACAAGGCTGAAACAAGGCTGAGGCAAGGCTGGAGGCAGGAACAGAAATCACATCAAGAGCAGGCTGAAAGTCTTAGGAATCTGTGACAGTACAAGGTGGCAGGAGGGTTCCTGTCTGAGTAGTGCTATTGCACAAACTAACTTGAAGCTCGGGGGTGGGAGGGGAGGTCAGTGAAATACCTGTAGCTGGGTGTCCTCTGACTCAGGCCCTGCTCAAGGGATTGACTCAGGTATGGTGCAGCCTTTGCACCTTTTGAGTTTCTGGGGGAATGGGCAGGCTTGTAAAGGCCCCTCCCTTGGCCTAAGGGGAGGAGCCACTGAATCCAGGGCTCAAGTAAATTTGGGGACAACAAATGAAAAAACAGGGACAGGAGTGAGGGTCACAGGGTCAAAAGCAGGAAGCCAGAGAAGGACACCGAGCAGAGAACCCCGAACAGTGCCCACTGCTCCTCACAGGCGTCCAGGGAGCCAGTGGACGTGGCCCAGAGGAACTCTGCCCAGAGACGTGACTTCAGGGAGGAGCGGAAATAGGCCCCACAGTCACAGTGCACCTCCCTATCCAAATCCTCCTTCTGGTATGGTGAATGGCCACCTCAGTCAGTGGCAGGAGGAGGTCTCAACTTCGTGGGGCCACTGAGGAGGTGTGCATAGAGCAGGAGGTGTGAGGAGAAGTGCAGCCCAAAGCTGAGGAGAAGGTTCTGGAGGAGCCAGAAAAGGGGCTGCAATCTAGTGCACTCGAGGTAGATGTGCACCAGGTCTCCCTCACACAGTAGAAGGGGCAAGTGTCAGAGAGGAACTGTACAGAACTAGCCAGCATGTTCATGAAGGGATTTAAGGGAATAGTGGATGGAGATTGTCTGTTAAACAGGAGGTAATGGAAACCTGTGATGTGTCTCTGGCCAGAACTTAATAGATAATAACAGCCCTTACTACAAAACAGCATAGCTGTTGTCACCTTTAGTCATTATGACACTTCCATATGCCTTTTCTCTGTATTACTCTTATCTGCCTCAGTGCTAGAAAAAATTTGCACAATACAGAATGAAGAAAATGTGAACTTTATTAACTGGGAAGAATTTCAGCCTTCTTTAAATGCAGTCTTTCCAGGAAGGCCTACCTCGTGAAGGAAAGACCCATGAAGTATTGTAGTTGAACAAGCTGCATGAACAAGACAGTCAGGGTCTCTGATGCTACCAGTGATTTTTCTTCTCTTCACCGTGATGCAGATGGATAAGCACTACCAGATAATGGATTTACCACAGCAGAATGGATTTGGGGCATTAATGCCTGGACAAAAGAACAGCCTAATGCTTCAGTTTATTCTGTCCCCACTCTCTGTCAAGCCCCAGTGCTCTTGCTTCCTGGAGTCCTTTACCAAAAAAACTTTTCAGAGGGATAAGTGAAGCATGGGAGGTTTCCATATCAGATTAGGTGAGAGCAGCATGATCTAGTCAGCAGGGCCCTGGACTGGGACTCAGGAAACTTGGGTTCCATGCCTGGGTGGGCCAGGCATCGAACCTGCTGTGGACTTTGGTTAAGTGGCTTGACTTCTGTGTCCCCTCCCACTGTCTTGTTCATTTAGACTCCACACTCTTCTGGGCAGGGACTGTCTCTCACTATGTGTTTGCACAGCACCTGGGATCCCAGATCGCAGTTGGGACCAGCAGGTGCTACTATAATACAAATAATGTGTTATGTTCTTGTATATGCTGCTTGTTATGACCTCCATGCTTAGCTGACTACAAAAATGAAATTTGATGGACATTTTAGCAGGTTTAATCGGAACTAAATCACTGTCACCTTAGATAACAGGCCCAGGGTTATCTCCCTGACTTCCAAGAGATTTAAATTGGGTGTTCTGGAGGAGATCAAGTTAGAGTTTTCCAGTCTGGTTCTTTCTGGCCTTCAGAATCTTTTTGATCATCTATCCTGACCACATCCAATGATTTCTGCATCAAACCTATAGCTTCTAGGTGAACTATAAACTCTCCTTTTGAAAGGTATCCTGTCATGACTTAAAGCCCTGACCTACACTAGCAGGGGTGTCGATCTAAGATACGCAACTTCAGCTACGCGAACAGCGTAGCTGAAGTCGGCGTATCTTAGATCGACTTACCTGTCCGTCCTCACGCCAGGGAGTCGACCGTTACCGCTCCCCCGTCGCCTCCGCTTGCACCTCTCACAAGCTGGAGTACCGGAGACAACGGGGAGCGCTTTCGGGGATCGATCTCTACCCTCTGATCCGGCAGGTAGTGAAGACCTAGCCTAAGACTGCAAGTGATGGTGACTCCACATAGCCCTCACAAGTTGTTCCAATGGTTAGTTACCTTCACGGTTAAAAGTTTGCACGATTTCTAGTCTGAATGTGTCTAGCTTCTGCTTCCAGCCATTGGCTCCTGTTATGCCTTTTTCTACTAACAGAAATCTCTTTCTCATGTAGGTATTTGAAAATTAATCTGTTCCCACACACTCCACTCCCCTAATAACTGCTTTAGAGATCGTAGACAACAGTCCAAAGGAGGAAAGAACAAAGGTTACTATTTATTTACAAGTCTAACAAAACTGTGGGAGAAATATTTACAGGAATAAAGAAAGGAACCAGACATCCTAAAATAATGAGCAAAAGAATAAGATCACTTTCATATTAGCAAAATACAGGAAAAATAATAGTTATAATTAGGAACAAACATTTCCATAACTAGGATTCCTATGCCAGGAGGAGATGTTCCTACTAGAACTGCACAGAATAGTTCTCAAAAATTTAAAATGCCATCATAAAAAATGTGCAATTTCCATACACACACACCAATTCCTGACCAGCTCTGGTTTCCACCAGTCTCTTTCTTTAGGTGCTAGTATTTAGTTACACACCCCCCCACAGCCTACTTGTGCCATCACATGAAACTGCTGAATCCTATTTCTCAGAATTCAGAGCACTGAATCTTCTACCATTAGATCCTGCTAGTTAACCCTTAACCCACCTTTACCCAAGGCAAATTATAACCTCTGACTGGATTTACCAGTTGAAAATTTCAACAGATGGGTCGCATATCAGCATCCCTTGATGCCACTAAAAAGATATTCAGCTAACCAAATGCTCCACCGCACCTGGCAGAGTTAACTCTGATAATATTTGTTTTCCTAGCACAGCACCAAAGTTGAAGGAAGCATAAAGAAAGATTCTTGGACCTCTTTTGTTTCCTCCTCAGTCTCTTCACACAAATAGGGATCTTATTAATCCAGGCTCTCTTTGCAACCATGAGAGCTAGAAACTTTTCTTAAAGAAAGCTGAGATTCTCATGCAGTCACCTATCTCCAGGACCCTGGAGTTTTAAACAAACACACATGCAACACTGGATCACTTTGCAGAAGTTGCAAGTATGTGAGATAGCTTGGATCCTCAATCAGTGCTGCAGGGGAACTAGGCTCAGAATTATTCCCATCTCTGACAACATGGTGGTGGGTTTTGTTTGTTTGTTTGTTTTGAACATCCCTGAAAACAGACCAGAGGTTACTAAAGGCACAACAGTCAGTCATCACAATTAGAAAAACAGTATTCCAGGCACATATTAAAACAGGATAAAACAAGTTCTCCTAGCGTCCCTTACATTAATTCCAGACACCAGTATTAACAGTGGAAATACAATCAGTGTAACAAAACAGAATCAACATTCTTTCGCTGTGTGCTCACTCACGGCAAAGGTTTGGTCCCTCCTTGATTAGTCAATATATATGATTAGTCAGTAAAATACTACTGAAGCTTTCCTATATGCTCTATAATTCTAAGAGAATCACAGAAATATAGGGCTGGAAGGATTCCTGAGAGGTCAAGAAGCCCTGCCCCCTTGTGCTGAGGAAGGACCAAGTAAACCTAGACCACCATGACAGGCGTTTGTCCAGTCTCCAATGATGGGGATTCCACCACCTCCCTTAGCAACTTATTCCAATACTTAATTATGCTTATAGTTGGAAAGTGTTTCCTAATATCTAGCCTAAATCTCCCTTATATCAGATTAAGCTGATTACCTCCTTCTAATTTCAGTGAACATGGAGTACAATTGATCCCCCTTCTCTTGGTAACAGCCCTGAACATATTTGAAGACTATTATCAGGTCCCCCTTCAGTCTTTCTTTCTCTAAATTGAACATGCCTAGTTTTTTTTTTTTTAAAAAAAACCTTTTCTCATAGGTCAGGTTTTCTACACATTTCATCATTTTTGTTCCTCTCCCCAACTGGACTCTCTCCAGTTTATCTATATCCTTCCTAAAGTGTGGCACCCAGAACTGGACACAGTACTCCAGCTGAGGCCTCATCAGTGCTGAGTAGAGCAGGACAATTACCTCCCATGTCCTCCATATAATATTCCTGTTAATACACCCCAGAATGATCTTAGCTTTATTTGCAACTGCATCACATTCAGTTTGTGAGCCACTACAACCCCCAGATCCATTTCAGCAGTATTAGCACCTAACCAGTTATTCCCCATTTTGTAGTTGTGCATTTGATTTTTCCTTCCTAACTGAAGTACTTTATACTTTTCTTTATTGAATGTAATCTTGTTGATTTCAGACCAATTCTTTAATTTGTAAAGGTCATTTTGAATTCTAATCTTGTCCTCCATACTGCTTGCAACTGTTCCCAGCTTGGTGTTATCTGCAGATTTTATAAGCATACTCTCCACTCCATTATTCAAGTCATTAATGAAAATATTGATTAGAACCAGACCCAGGACTGACCCCTGCAGAAACGCACTACATATGCCCTGCCAATCTGACAATGAACCATTGATAACTAGTGCTTGAGTAGAATCTTTCAATCAGTTGTGTGCCCATCTTATAGTAATTCCATCTAGACCACATTTCCCTACTTTGTATTTGAAAATATCATGTGGGACTTTGTATTTTGCAGCTTCCCAGCAATGCTCTTCCTTTCCTATTTGTGATATAGCTTGATTTTTGACAAAGATGGATGCAAAAAGCAGCTTCTTTAAACTAAAAAGTGGTAGTTGTAGTCCATCCTCTCTACAGACAGAATGGTAGGTAAATGTCTTTTAAAAAATAGAAATTATGCCCATGGATCAAGGACAGCACAACTCCAAATATTCTGACTGATGATATTTTAAACAGACAATGAGAAATATTCTGATTCCACATGGATACATTCAAAATTATTAGTAGCTCTGCCCATTCTGAAAATAAAGATTAAATACTGCCATATCAGGAATGTTAAAAAAACAAAACAAAAAAAAACCTTCCATCAAGCAAGTTCTTGCATTTTCTAGCTAAAGCAATCAGTGTTATACTACAAACACTTCCAACCACACTGCTTGCCAGTTTCTTTATGGCTAAAGTAAAACATCCAAATACAAATGTAATTGATTTAAACTAAGAAAGAGGAAGAGGCATCACTATGTAAAGCAATACAAACTAAGAAAGATGCATGTATATAGACAAATTTACTAATCAGATTACTAAATCCAACAGGTCTGTGGCCAAATACATTGTATTTAGAAATATCCAATTCCAAAAATCAAGTTACACTGATAAAATGTATAATTTTAATCAATAGTGGTTTTATATGAATTACTCTGTCACTATTTATTACACTATACCAAAGTTTAAAGGCTGAAGCTAACCTTTAAAGTGTTCTCATCATTAACAATAACAAAGTTTAGACACTTGATCCAAAAGACAGAAAATATTGACTGGTTAAAATACAAATCTAATTTCAAAGTAAGCAAGCACCAGGTGACCCATTCCTCATCCCACTGCAATCAGTAACAGCACTCCTAGGCCCAACAGGATACGGCGTCTAGGTCTGGTGTCCATAATTCAGAATGGATGTTGATAAATAGGAGAGGGCTCAAAGATGAGCTATGAGAACGATTAAAGGATTAGAAAACGTGCCGTATAGTGAAAGACTCAAGAAGAGCTTGATCTACACAGCTTAAAGAGAAGGCTAAGGGCTGACTGGATCATAGTCTATAAGTACCTACATGGGGAACAAATATTTAAGAGCCCTTCAGTCTAGCAGAGAATGGTATAACATGATCCGATTGCTGGAATCTGAAGCTAGACAAATTCAGACTGGAAATAAGGTGTAACATTTTAGCAGTGAGAGTGGTTAATCATTGGAACAACTTACCAAGGGTTGTGGTGGATTTTCCATCACTGACAATTTTTAAATTAAGATTGAATGTTTTTCTAAACTAAAGAATATGCTCCAGGAATTATTTTGGGAGAAGTTCTGTGGTCTGTGTTATGCAGGCAGTCAGACTAGAGGATTACAATGGTCCCTTCTGGCCTTGGAATCTATAAATTTCTTAGCAATGACTATTCATGTAGAGATTTGCACTGAATACTGTGTCAGGGAAAACTGTGAAGAGACACAATATTCCCCTGTGAAGGAAACAAACTCCGAACATTTTCTGTAAACTGTATTGAAAAATAGATTTCCAAACTACTTTAAATAATTAAAAGTCTTCAGTTGTAAGATCTGTGAATTATTTTGTTCAGATCAACATTGGTTTTAAAACACTGATGGATAACAAAGAACTTTATATAGAAATGATAAGCAAATCAAAATGATCAACAAATATATATTACTCACGTACCTTTCAGACTCAGAGGCCTGAGTTTAAAATACTTAACAAGGTAATAAAGATAATCCTAAATATCATAGTATTTAAAGAACAAAAAGAATAACATTAAAAATAGTTAAATCATAGAATCAGAGCACTCTAGAGGTCATCTACTCCAGACCCCTGCACTCATGGCAGGACTAAGTATTATCTAGACCATTCCTGTCAGGTGTTTGTCTAACCTGCTCTTAAAAATCTCCAATGATGGAGATTCCCCAATCTCCCTAGGCAATTTATTCCAGTGCTTAACCACTCTGACAGGAAGATTTTCCTAATGTTCAACCTAAACCTCCCTTGCTGCAATTTTAGCCCATTGCTTCTTGTCCTATCCTCAGCAGCTAAGAACAACAATTTTTCTCCCTCCTCCTTGTAACAACCTCTTATGTACTTGAAATATATAACCTAATCATCTGTTTACTTCAAACATAAAAGATCATTAAATGGCTCATCCAAAAAAAAATACATGAATTGATGAGTACTGATCATATCAATGACCCAGTAATACTACAGCAAAGGACTGCTATTGAGGGCCACGGGTATGACAGGTACATAATAAACATAGTACTGACTTCAAAATAAAGCATTGAAAGGAGAGCTTTGAAAGGTAAAGGAAACTCAGAATAAGGCTTGAAACACATCACAATTCATTTTGTTCTTTCAAGTATTTTAAAATCCATCAGAAATGCTTATCAAATACAATTTTGCTAGAAAAACAATGGAAAACAGCAAGTTAGCAAAAACGTTTACATATCCACTCCCTGCATATTTAACAAGTTTCCCATTTTGACCTTTTTTGGTTAACATTTGGTGAAATTTGGAGGACAGCAAGTAAAGGTGAGAGACTGCAACAATCAGTTATTTCTGCCAGGAAATCCGAAATATTATTATACAAGGAATAGAAAACCAATTTTGCCATCTTATTTGCTATTGTATGACATTATTGTGAGCATAAGGTTTTTTTCTTAGCTCACCCTATGTCAAGGCTCAGCATAAGGTCTATGCACCACTTAAGCCTTACTTAAAATCGGTTGAATTTCACCCCTACTGAAAATAGAAGTCCAGATGATTAGGTGAGGTAAGTCAACATAGTCCCATTGAGGTCAATAGAGTGACACCATTCATCTCATCCCAAATGTCTGTATCATCTAGTTCTACACAATGGAACAGATTTCTTTGCACACATTGATGCACTAAACTGGTGCATGCTAAAAGGAAAAATTAAACTACATTCAAACACGAACACCATGCCAGCTAAAAAACAGCATCGTCCCCCCCATGCAGGCCTCACTTTTCTGACAGCGAGATCTGATATTTAAACAGCTTGCTATTTCCTTAACTAAATGCATAAGATTTAATTTCCATTTAATATATTTTCTGTACCCAAGACCATTTAATGAAACATAGTCAGTAAAATCTGAAGTCTAAGTGATCTGGTTGTAAGTGTTCTACAAGTTTTCCCTCAAATCCTCCTTTCCCACCCCCAACTCCAACTTTGTCTCCATGAATACATAAATTGCAGGCTCACCAAAAATAAAAGTTTTGTTGTCCCCCTGGTGGCATTACAGAAGGCTGCCAAGAGATCTCTAAAGATACAGGACTACAACATCACCACTACAATATTATTTCTAGCTGATGAAATTAAGAGGGAATACCTAATTTTATCCAAACAGAAAGAGACAATAGACATATAAAAAAGCAGCCAACTTTCTAAGAGTGCAATACAATCAAGACTAACAAAAATACAGTGACAAACAGTTGTCAAGGTTTTTAAAAAAATTAACACATTTATTTACCTACACAGGTATTACACCAGAGAACTCTATCAAGATAGCAAATGATGTAAGGCAGCACTGCACACTAGTAAGTGTGTACTAGTAAGTATGTACGGACAACATGGGTTCACAAATTGTGTGTTGTGGTATGCCATCTCATATCTTAAGTGTTCTGATTTATAGCAATATTTCGGACTAGTACGGCAACAATTAGTAGAGTGGACACATCTGTAAGGCTTCCTTCCCACCAGCAGGTATTAAGTTTCTTGAGTAAGTATGCATGTAGTAACATACACACAGCTCTGCAGATAGAAATCTGTGAACACACTGAACAAGTACAGTATGACCATTAGTTTTCCTCAAACTGACCTGGAGGTCCATTGATTGAAAGCCCATTCAATCCTTGGCCTCTGTGCTAAGATTGCCAACATGAGTACTAAGGAGTGCCAGTTAGGATGGTGGTGGTTTTGGTGTTGTGGACATGGGTCCAGCCAGAACTGAAATGTGACCCCCCACACCCTAACTCAAATCACACATACAACCAAATGATAGTGGCTTTTAGCCACTACCAACCATGTCAGAATTTGAACTGCTGAACTAACATGCACAAACCACCGTTTTCAAATATAGATACCTCATTATGACTAGGTGAAGAACAGGTTGATTTGCTAGGTTTATGTAACAGCTTATTAGCCTGTTATGGCTGATCATTAACACTTATGCCCATATGGTACTTTCAAGTACCATCATTTTACAAACAAATTAAACTGTTGCACAGATGACAGATTCTTGTAAGCTATTTACATCAAAATGCAGAATAATGAAAAAGTAAAGCTCAAGAAAATGTTATTTCAATACTTCACATTAAATTCTCTGCACTATCACTTTCATTATGTCCCTCATTTTGGGTTGCTGTTCCACATCTTGTCCCATGTTAGGGCCTTACCAAACTGAGATGTGACTGTAATAAAACATGCCAGAAAGGGAGACAAGTAATGATGACCATGGGATAATCTCTTTGATCTTATTCTGTGCTCAGATATGCAAGCTTTACTTTGACTTATGCCAGTGAGAGTTTTGCATGTGCATCTGAGCACAGAATTTGGCCCTTACTTATATTAACTAATCAGCTCATACCAAGAGTAGAAAATGCCCCCCCCCCCAAACATTTAGGCTCATACCTCAGGACTGAAAAGAGAATAGTTACAATACAACCTCCCCACTAGCATATATTTTAATAACTCATGATAAACAATACTTTGTACTTCTACAGCACCTTCTATCCAAGGATCTCAAAGCACTTCACCAATGTTAGATTTATGCCACACCAATCTTTTCCAGATTCAATGTCAACTACTTGAGCTGGTTTTGTATTAGGTTGATTTAAAAAAAAAAAACTGTTCACATGAGGCATTTCAGTATCTTTTGGGCTAAGGTGTGTTCACTGTGGATTGGTTTTAGCGTTAGAGCCAAGCCTATTACATCCAAAGTATTTTCAATCAATTTACACAAAATGCATGCCCTGATCATCAGTTTCAAATATGGGCCTCACCTGCTAAAGGTCAAATTAAAAGTTAGAAAGGTTTGATTTTGTTCATATTTACATAATTTATGTCTGCAGGGTATATTGGGAATTGCTGCACTGTTTGGGTGTGGGGGAACTAAGAGTTTGTTAAATTATGACATCACTGACGGTCAAATTTAAAGAGGTATTCAAGGGACAACAGCTTGAATCTCCACCCCTCCCTTCCCCCTTTACAGAGCTGGTGGAGAAAAGTAGGGTGTGCAACAACACTGACCAGTGGTGGGGATAATATTTTGATAAAACCACAGCAGCGAAGTCAACATTTTGTCCTTTTATTTTCAGTTAGTGACACACAGCCTAGCATGGCACAATTTCATAGAGGAAGATAATGAGTCTCCACAAGGCTTAAAGCTGAGAGATGCCTGAAGCATTAGGGGAAGGGAAGGGATAAGGAGATGTTTCAATTTAAATGATGTGAGGTGGTTTGTACCTTACTGCATTATGTTTTATAGGCACATCTCTCACTGCATTACAAGTAACACTGTAAACTCGGATGGATGTTTATTCACATGGATCCTGAGCCTGGCCATTTCCCTTTTGTGTCTTTTGCATGGGGGAAAAACCATCTATCGGTGAATGGCTCTCTCGCAAATGGCCTGTGAAGGTCCAGCAGCAGCAGGGGTCATCACCTGCCCAAGCCGGCTTCCTACCCACAAAGGGACGACCCGACCAAGAAGCATGCTCCCATTAGGTAAAGCAGCGACTACAGCCATGAATTCGGTGGGAGATTCTGCAATGCAGAATCCCTTCCAGGACCTGACTATTGAAGGGGGGGGGGGGGGGGGGGGGGCACTGCCTGCATTTTCACAGGCAAGGATTTACACAAGGTTATGAACGAGACGGCTTGGCCCTATCGCTGCCCCAGCCCAGCCCCAACTGGAACTTCTCTGGCGTGGACGGCTCTGACAGCCCCGGGAAAGGACATCGCCGCTGGTCGCAGCGCCCGGCGGGGCTGCTGCAAGCTGGGGATGATTTAGGAGCAAGCGGCGAGCGCACCTGTCCCATCCCCTCTGCTGCAGTGACACTTGCCCGCACTCCCCACCCGATCCGCCCCTGCCATGCACAGCACCCGCCGGGGAGGAGGAGGAAGAAGCAGCCTCTTACCTGCTCCTGCTGCACCTCCTGCCAGCCCTGATTACCCGCGCTCCATTCTCCTCTAACTGGGGGATGGGGTGGGGGGGAAGGAAATCAAATCAGCTGGAGCTCTCTCCCCCAGCTGCTGCTTTCAGTCACTGGGGTCCTCCTCCTCCTCCTCCCCGGCTGGCCTGGGGGAGCAGCTGCTTCTCCCCTCCTCACCCTGCAGAAGGAGAAAGGGAGAGACCCACCTCTGCCGCCTCCTCCCCATGAAGTCACCGGCTGCACGGCCCGCCCCGCCCCCTCCTCGCCCCGCAGAAGCCGGAGCGGAGAGGGGTGGAGCGCGGCTCCCCGGGCAAGGGGACGTGCCAGGCCGCTTGAGTGGCACGCTGGGCCGGCAGCAGCCGGGGGAGGGAGCGGAGCCCGGCTGAGGACACCGGCGGCTCCCGCCTGGAGCAGCGCTAACTCCCCGGGCCCGGCTGAGCCAGGCAGGCTGGCCCCCGGGGCGCTGCGGGCGAGGAGCCGCCTCTGCGGCGCACGCCGGGCGCGCCAGCCTCGCCCCGTTCCCGGGAGGGGTGCGGAGCGGCCGCCGGGCGGGAGCCAGTGCCCGGGCTGCTGGGGAGAGCCGGGCTAGCGGCCGGACCGCAGGTACCGGGCTGAGTCATTCAGGAGTGGGGCGACCCGCGGTCCTGCGGCGAAGGGGGAGCCCAAACCGGCCCTGGGGGTACCCGGACGTGCTGTGCTAGCAGCCGCGAGGCACTGCTTGGAAAGCCTGCTGGGGGAGCGGCCAGGCCACATTCACCCCCGTTCCCCGGGTGGTGCAGGCTGGAGCAGGGAACACAGCCGGGGCTTGCGAGGAGCGAGAGCCGCCCAGCTCTTGTGCACGTGGCAGGGATGCGCCCCGTTTCTCCCCGTGCCTCTCGCTACAATATTTAATGCCTTGTAAGTAACGCCAGTAGTGATAATACCCCATTTACTTTGGGCTGCAGCATCTACAGCTCTCTTATTCTTTCACAGATAAACCACTGCCAGCTGAGGTGGTAGAGTCGGGGTGGAGCTAATCTGCGAAAACGGTCAAAGATGATGAACACTTTTTCAAAGGGAGCTTACTTTTCTCTTTGGCTTTTGCCATGAGGTAAACAGCATTGAGAGAGGGAATGGATCAGAGTTATACATCTAGACCTGTGTACTCAAGTTCCTACTTAGAACCACACGGTGAGCTAGATAGGAGCAAAACCAAAGGACTTCTTTGGGGTGGGGGGTTAAAGAATCATGAGGCAAACGGTGGCCTAGTGACCCTTAAAAAGCATTGAGCAGCGCTAAGTGAGAACTAGTTTCCTTAGCTGGAAAAGTAAATCTATTGCAGATGACATGCAATAAAGGACAGACGTAGCAGGGGGAATGCAAGATATTCACTAGGTACAAAGGGTCCTGCAGTATTTTACATCAAGAATGCACATCTAGGAAAAACACACACCTGTTTCTGGAGGCAGAGCAAATTGATAAAGTTTTGATGGGAGATTTGAAGCTAGCACATGGAAGAGTGAACTAAAATTTCGTCTGAGTGTCTGCTTTATCCCCCACTTAAGTTTTATTAATATGTTAAAACTCCCAGCTGGAACCTTAGCAAAGCTTGCCTTTTTAAAAGCACATTCTGCTGCAGGTGGCATGAGAACAAGATTCTCTCTCCCCCACCCCCCCTTCAATTCCCAGCCCTGCTGCTGGGGACACAAGAACCACTAGGTGTAGGGCTCACAAATGATGACAGGCATAGCACCACTTGTTATTATTTTGTTCAGGTGCATCCTGGGATTGCAAAAAAAGTGACAAAATAGATATTTATCTTACATTCCTGGGGTTCTGAGAAAGTATTCCACTCTTGCTGTGTGTGTGCGTGTAATGGCTGCTGCCTGTTTAGTGGCAAAGCCCAACCAAAAAAAAAATTTTTTTTTCCACATTCTTAATTAGTGCCTCACAGCAACTATGATTTCCAGGGGCCCTGTCCTGCTTCAAGGTTAATTTCTTTACCATACCTTGGAGCATATGATTCTCTTTCACTTTTCTCAGAGGCTTTAGCTTAAGTCTGCCAGGAATTTTTCTCTTTCTGTATTCCTGGAGTGCCTCTTTCACTATTTTCAGCTGACTTTGGGCATTTGTAGCCAGCACCTTCCAATTGTCTGCTCCCTTTTCTGTTTGGTTTAGCTTTTCCTGTAAAGATGCCTTTTCCTCTTTACATGAAGCCAAGTGGAGGTAACAATTGTTACATGCCTACCAAAACAACCAAATTGCTGCTGCATTTCTTTTGGCAGCACTAGAAAGTTTGTATATGAGGATATACTGAGCCAATCTATCCTCTAGGTCCGAAATAGTGCAAGCATCTACAAGGGCTTTTTCAGTCCAAGGACTGTGCCCATACCTTTGAAGGATTTGTTTAAAAGATGTTATTTCTTAAAGGTGAGTTGGAGCTCCTTCAAACTCCATTCCTCCCTCTGAGACTGTTCTCCCTTGTCTTTTTTTTCCCCCTACATTTTTAACACGTGTATAGTTTCCTTCATCACCCCTGAACCCTTACAGCAAGTGACACAGCCTAGATTGTCTTATCCTGCTACCCTGATCTCGTTCAGCAAGCAGCTTTACCTAGCCCTATAGGCTCTTGTTACCCCTGATTTCTCAGTGAACAATTTGGATGTGATTAATCGTAGCTTAAAGTTTTTATGAGCTCTTTTATGAAGTCTCTACCATCCAGAGATCAGTAGGCTTTGGTTATCCATAATCTTTTTCCTTGATACCTCCATGGAGGCCAGCAGGTTTTAAAAAAATAAAATAAAAATAAAAATGCCAAGCTCAATAGAGCTGATGGTGTGCACACCAGTTTTCACAAATACCCCCCCTTTCGCACTTCTCCACCAAAATGTTATACCAATAAAATAAAAACCAGCAGGATCTTTTTAAAGGGGATAAGATGAAATGTCACATTTATTGTGAATACAAAAAGAATCATAGTAAGCAGTCAGTTATAGCTATAACATTTCATTCAGTTACACACACACACGCATGCTCCTGGAGGTTGGTTGCAGAACCAGACTCAAAGTCCTCAGTATTTAGAGGCCATTCTTATAGGAATTATTTCCTCTGTCAGTCTATGGGAATTGCTTCATCATGCTGTTGCTGAATCAATCAGCAGATGGCACATTTCTGATGGCATTCCTGGTGGCTCCACACTGTCAGATGTTATCTTGTTTTTCCCATCCTTTGAGATGATCGGGTGGGTCCCAGTTTACCCTCCGGGGGTTGTCTGGTCGTTCCCACTTTGACGCCACCTTCAGCCGATGGTCACTGAATTCCTAGGCTGGCACCTCCCTGCTCATTCATTCATGTACACCAAGCATTCATCAGCAGACATACTGTCTTCAACACTTTCGGGGTGTGTACTAATTTATTTGAGACTCCCTGCCCTTTAATCAAAGAGGGTGGGGGTCTTTCTATGCTGTTTCTAGGTACAAAGCATGCATAAAGAACAAAGTCAAATAACTTGTTTGCAAGTTTCTCGTAGCAATACAGTATCTTTCTGAGAACAGATACAATCAATGGTTTACACAGACAGTAGCTTGTAAGTTTAACAAGGGATCCAAGAGATCTTTTACTTGGTAATGCTATGAGGTTTAAATTGTGGGGGACAAATTATGGGGAGTTACTTTCACTTGGGGAATCACTTTCAGTACCTTCTTTAATATCCCTACATGCGCACCACCTGCATCCAAGATTGGGCTCTTGGCCAGCATGGCCCATGTTATGCTCTGAGTACCCTCTCCCTTTCTCCTCCCAAAAGTGTAAAAGGGTGGGGGTAGAGCTAATCATCTCTCAGTTCCTTTGCCAATACACAATCCAGTTCTTAAAGGACTCTATAGTAGTGGGGAGGAGGGTGAATCATGGCATACATATGGACAACATACCTCAAAGAACCACACTTATTGTAAGGTATGTAACCATTCATTCTTCAAGGGACTATCAATATGTACTCCGCTCTTGATGACTCAAGCAGTTACCTAATGAAGGAGGTGAGTGCCTGTTATCTAAATATAGATTGTAATGCAGCTCTGCCAAAGTTGTCATCTGCCCTAGATACCTCTCTAAGGGAACAGCAGTTTGTGAATCCATGAACAAAAACTCCAGGTGGCTGCTTTACAAGTTTCAGAGATGGGGATGCTTCTGAACGGTGCCATAGAGGCTGACAGAGCTCTTAGAGATCTTAAATTTGATCAGGAGGTTCTAATTTAGGTAATTGGTAGCATAGTTTAATGCAGTCCAAGATACATTTAGATAATCACCAAGAACAAATGGCCTGCCCTTCCATTCTTTCAGCAAATAATCTAGAGGAGATTCTGAAAGTCTTAGATCTATTCAAGTAAAAAGAGAGGAGTGTATATACTCAGGCCTTGTCTACAGTAACAGTTTACAGCGCTGCAACTTTCTCGCTCAGCAGTGTGGGGGGAAAAAACACCTGAGTACTGCAAGTTTCAGTGCTGTAAAGTTCCAGTGTAGACAGCTTTCTCCCAGTGCTGGTGCCCAAACTACACAGCCATGGCAGCACTTTAACATTGCTAGTGAAGATGCCCTCAGTGAACTTAATGTGGTCTGAGAATCCTTCCGTGAATCATAGAACTGGAAGAGACCCCAAGAGGTCATCTAGTCCAGTCCCCTGCACTCATGGCAGGACTAAGTATTATCTAAACCAGCGGTGTCCAATAGAAATTCGATGCTAGCCACACTGGTGGTTTTGAAATTTTTCTTATTAACCATATTATAATGTGGCTTAATGTGGCTCTTTTTTTAAAAAAAAATAAAAAAGCCACATGCATTAGCCACAAATAGCCTATTAGCTACATGTGGCTAGTGGCGAACATATTGGACACCCCTGCTCTAGACCATCCCTGACAGCTGTTTGGAGATTAAGAGCAAGTTAGACAATGATGGAGATTCCACATCCTCCTTAGGCAATTATTCCAGTGCTCAACAAGCCTGATCCTTAGGAAGTTTTTCATTAGGAAACTGGCCTTGCTGCCATTTAAGTCCATTGCTTCTTGTACTATCTTCGGAGGTTAGGGAGAACATTTTTTCTCCCTCCTCATAACCACCTTTCATGTACTTGAATGCGAGTGGTCATCTGTTTTAGAATTTAAATGGTCACAACCCTCCAAGGGAAGATCTTCAGTTGGACCTCACAGGGCATTCCTGGGGATTGCAGTCATGACACCTGTGATGCTGGCAAAACCAGGTACCAGCTCAGGTCAGAACCCCAGGCCAATTCACTTATTTGTTGGTATAGAGCAAAGAGTTAAATGTATGTGTGTATTCAGATGTTTAAAGTTCATGAAAGCTACTGGCATCTTGCTTGTCTTGTTTTCACTTATCTGTTCCTGTTCTAATGTAACAAACATTTACTTAGTGTATACCTTGTAACAAAATAACCCAAAGAACTCTTGTGAAATGCTAATTTCAAAGAAAGTGGCCATTATGTATAATGATTGGAGGTCAAAAAACTAAGTGCATTCCTCAGACGCCATCAAATGAAAAGCCCAGGGTAGATGCACAGAAAGCAAGCTGACAGTGTCAAGAAACTATAAATATAGATTCAAAGAAAGATCCCCTCTCTCTGAACTGTTGGGACTCTTACCAGGAAGTGTACCAGATGCAAAGCAGAAATCCCCAGAGAGAATCTGGGTACCCTGAAAGATTTTTATCATTGCTACCATTTGAAATTACAAACTGGCTCCTGTTATATTTTACCTGCTTTAACCTCTCAGTAACTCATTTCCTTTTCTTAGCTAATAAACCTATAGTTAGTTTACTATAGAATTAGCTGCAAGCATTGTCTTTGGTGTAAGATCCAGAGTACCCATTAATCTGGAGTAAGTGACTGGTCTCTTAGGACCGGGAGAAACGTGATGGGGTGTGATTTTCGGTTTAAGTGACCTTGTCGTCACAAAGTCCAGTTTGTCTGGGTGGTAAGATAGTCCCCCTTAAACTCTCCAGTCTGAGACTCCATGGTGAGACTGTTACATTTTCACCAAACCAGTAACAATCAATTATAAAACACCACCAGTTTCGGAGGGGGATCTGCCTTGAGGTAGGTGCACTCAGTTGTGAGCTATTTTCAGACAGCATAACACCCATCTTGTCACCACAGTTGCCCTTAATCTTGCTGCGGTAACATGCATCTGTTGCAATGAGGTTTGCTCCACTAGATGCCTATCAGCAATGGGAGGAAAAAACCTGCTCCCTTGAATCTTGTGGTAATTTAGCCACAAAGTCCAAAACCTTACACCAACTGAGAATCCTATTTGGAGAAGAGTGCCAGATAATTGGCAATCCGAGGCTGGCTGAGGAGTATGATTGTGAGCAGCCATAACCATAAAGAGAAAAACTGGTATCTCCTATCTGCTTTCGTGAATGTGGGAGGTACGGTGGCTGATGTCTGGCACCATAATAGTGTCGGTGCTAATGGACTCTTGTAGAATGGCTAGCCGGTCTTTCTGGTAAGGAGGTGTGCAGTATGTCCAACATGCATTACCTCTACTGGAATCTCTGTTTCTGCCAGTCTTCTGATTAAATCCTGAAGTGTCTTGGTTGTCTGGATGTGATGGGAGTACACTGACCTACAGCCTCATTAGAGGAAGAAATGGCAGCTGGAGCAGATCAGAAGGAAGATATGTTTCTTATCAGAGGTCTGAATTTACAAAAGTTGAGCAGAAGCCATGCAAACTGACTGAACTCAGATTGTTCAGGGGAGGGTGATCTGACCTTGAAGTAGAGAAAAACAGTCTTCTAATGTGATGAGGGCCCCAGGTATATGGCTAACAGTGCAGTCAGAAGCGTGCCTCCGAGCCTGGGTAGGCAGACTCACTAGCTCCTCTCCAGCGAGTATGCTAAAAATAGCAACACAGACATTGCAGCATGGGTGGTAGCTCATGCTAGCCACACAATTCCAAGCACACCCAGAGCTCCTGGGTCTGAGCTTGGGTGGTTAGCCTGAGCCACCACCTGCACCGCACTATGCACACTGCTCATTTGAGCATGCTAGCTTGAGCAGAGCTAGCACACGTTTAACTCCCCAGGCTGGGAGGCATGCTCCCAGCTGCACTGTAGCCAAGGGACCCAATAGGGCCAGGTGTGAGGTCCATAGGCAAATTGTGTATGGGGTTGTCTCACCCTCTAATTTCTGTACCTGCACTCTGTCAGACTGGAGAGTTCTGCCTACTCTGGTCAGAGAATGAATACTTCTGCATGAGTGAAGCAGACATAAGAGAAGTCACTGATATTTCTTTCATGGTCTCCTTCATGGGTGCCAAACATCCATTCTGTACTGACCTTCTAGCACAGCTTGGTACCGAGGCAGGAATCCTACGGGTTGCAGAAAGTAAGGGCAGGTCTCCAGAAATTTGGACACCATTAAATCCCCTACTACCAATGTAGTTGGTACGGATTTAAATCCGGAAACGTCAGTGCCAGTGTAGATGGTACCACACTGATAAGGACAGTGCTGATACTGAAGGAACCATTATCTATGCCAAAAGCCCTATGGTTGGTACTGCACCATCAGTGCAGATGGCTGCTCTTTCACCAGTACCAAGTTTGGGCACTGGATTGTTTTAGAGAGCCAGAGGGACCATGTTCCGGTCTTGTGCTCTTTTAAATGAGACAGGCAAGTGAGGAGATCTCAGCCTCTTTCTTAGAAAGTCCCTCCAATGGTGACCTATTATTATGCTCTCTTCAGGAGCAAAGAGGAGTTTTACCCCTCTCAGAAGAGAATTTGGGAGCAGGAACCACTGCAGAGTGAAGAGGAGGCAGAAACTGGGAGCTAGTGGTAGCCAGGGCACTTTTGGAAGAAGATTATTCTGATGCTGATGGGTCTTGTTTGCTCAGCTCAGAGGCAGGTCTCATTGATTTGTCTACGTCAATTTTAAGTGAGCTTCTCTCAGAGTTCATTTTGAAATACCCTTCACCTAAACAACATTTGGAGTGACGATCACTGAGAGAATGGCTGTCTCACAGGAAGGGATTTAAAGCCAGGGGTTTTTTTGTTCAGCCATGGAGACTGAACACCTGGTACTAGGTAACAGGAAGTGGACCGAAGGGTTACTCCAGAGGAAACAATACAAGAAAACCTACAGATTTAATCAAAGTTTTTATACAGAATTTATCAGAAACTAGCTCCTGTAGAGCATTAGTGCAAGAACACTCAGTAGTTCTCTCAGCCATAGACATGAAGAACGAACTGAAGTGGTTGGTCCCACTCTATCTTTTTATGAGCTGAGGACGACGCAAGGGCAGGTAGGGGGTACAGGTGTGGGCCAACAGATACTGCTGTCCAAAAGATTCGGATCTCCAGCACATGTGCACCAAGAATAGAATACAGAGAGACAATTCTCACTCCAACCGCTTATTGGTAAATGGCAGTATTCTGGCAAAGAGCTGGTATATCCAACTGACAGAGATTTTCATTTAAATTAATCAATTGAGGGCATGCTGAAATAATGACAAAATAAATAAATAGAGGCTTGGAAGGACTCTGTGTGAGGATAGATTGAAAGGACTAATTGTTTAGAGGGGCAACAATAAGCTTATGAAAGATACACAAAATGAATTACTCCGAGCAGGTAAATCAGGTGTTCCTATTTGCCCTTAATACAAAGGGACATTCATTAATTGTATGTCATTTAAAACCATAAAAGGATTTTTTAAATACATCACAATTAGCCTGTGGAACTCAAATCACAGTATATCTGACATTAAGCGCTTACTAGATTCAAGAAAAAGTTTAGACCTTGACACTATGGCTGAAATATTCAAAAGAACCTAGTGAAGTAAAGTTCAGTGGGAGTGGGGTACCTAATTATAAAACACTGAGTAACCAATATTTCACATAAAGGTTTATAACATATATGAAGGGAAAACACTGAACAATTTAAAAGCTTGATATGGTCAGTCTCATCAAGAAATAACATGCCTTGTGTGGTCACGGCGCAGTGCTGGGAGAGAGCTCCCATAAGGTGTGTAGGAGCTCCCATGAGGGGCGTAGCTACCAGCGCTAGTGCACGGTCTACATTGGTGCTTCACAGTGCTGAAACTTGCTGCGCTCGGGGGGGGGGGGGGGGGGGGGGAGGGTGGTGTTCTTTCACACCCCTGAGCGAGAAAGTTGCAGTGCTGTAAATTGCCAGTGTAGTAAGGTATAATTACCTTAGTAATTATAAGGTTCCCATCCCTTTAGTAACTCAACTCCTCACAAACATTAATGAACTTAGCCTCATAACACTCCTGTGAGATGAAGTGTTGTCACCATTTTACAGAAGGAAAATGGAGGCACAACACAATTGACTCTCCTGAGGTGAGACAGAATGCCAGTGGCCCAGAAGGAAACTGAATGTAGATCTGTTGAATCCCCGCGTAAGTGTCTTAGCTATAGTTAATAAGTTAAATGTCATGACTATTTTGCACTTATACCACCTTTCATTTGAGGAGCTCAGTGTCAACAATCATTAACCCTTACAATACCCTTATGAGGTAGGTGTGCATTACTGTATGTTCATTTTACAAAAGGCTATACAGAGGCAAAGAGGTTAAGTGACTTGCATGAAGTCACAGAAAAATCAGTGAGCCAGGATTGAAGTCTGATTTCCAGTTCTGTGTTTTAACTAGTAATTACCAAATATTTGTAAATGAATATGAAATTCAAAGGGTTTCCTATTTCCTTATGAACTTAAAGATGTGACCTTTTTGAGGAAAAAATTCAGTTGGTACAATTTTTTGAAAGGAGAAACTGGCTTATTTAGCACATTTACCTTTCTGCATCTGTTGATGTACAAATAGCTGTTTCTATGAAAAATTCGCTCATAGTAAAATTTGAGGGAGGTGGGAGAGTTGCAAAAAACTCAAGTGAAATTTAGAAAAATATGTACAAAATTCTGCAATATAAAAGTTAATTCTGCATAGGTCTGTCAGTATCCAGTTAACACTGCCTCCCTGCTTGCCTGCCTTTCATCTGGTATTGCTATAATTTTTTAAAACTGGGGTGAATGGTAACCAAAAAGATTCTTTAGCATTCAGGAGAAAGGGCCAGTTTCTCTGGTCCAGCCAAATTGTGCTTAGGTAGAGGGAAGGAAAGCAGCAGAAGGGGAATTTAAACCTCCATTATTCCTCTCCTGCTGAAGGCTGGTCTACATTTACATTCATCTGCTATTATTCCAGCCCCATCTGACCCGAGTTTTAAATAAGCAGTCAGTTGAGCCAGCTGATTTGCACCGCTAATCTAGGATTCAGAATCTTGTCCCAAAAGCCTAAGGCTGAGCAGTCTTTACCTCTGCTGTTGACCACCTTTGGTCTTCCCTGCTCTGAAGCAGTAATTGGAGTAAGAAATAGGAGGGGGCATTGCTGATTTAAGCAAAGACAAGAGATGCTTAGTGACAACAGCCAATATGAGTGGTAAGATGGGTCAAGGAAAGGGCCAAACACACAATAAAAACTATATTGGGAATTGCTCTCTGCTTATGTAAGATGTTTGTCTAGCTGTGGCCATATTTGGGTTTCCCAAATGAAATTAGAATTTTTCTAAATGATCTACAGCAAGAGACTTAGTACCTCAGTACTGAATAGTATAGGCATTCTGCACACACACTAGAGTCAATATATGACCCTTAATCCACATCCATATGTTCAGCTCTCATTTCAAAAGGTAAAAAACAGCCCTTAAACATTTTCCAAAATGTTGCTCCCTACACTGGGCATTTGCATCAGCAGTGAATTTTTAGAGAAAGGTACAAACAGGGCACATGTAAAATTAAAGTGAGAAAAACTGCACCTGGCAGGAAGAAAATACACCTGCAATGGAATCCTCAGAGAACCATCTCTGGCAATATGCAGCCTTTAGGCCTGCCACTGTTAAGTGCACCTCTTGCACTTAAGTCAGAGATGCTCATAAATTGATGAAGTCTCCCTCTGTGTCCTTGTTTGGTACTATAGCAGCTCTACAAACAGAGAGACTGACCTTACTCATGTTTTTATAATACAATGTCTCCCCATTGAGTAGTTATGGGGAACATCATCCTCTTTTGGCTTTGTCATACGAACATAAGAATGGCCATAATGGGTTTGACCAATGATCCATCTAGCACAGTAACCTGATTTTCAACAGTAGCCCATGCCAGATGCTCCAGAGGGAATGAACAGGAAAGGCAATCAAGTGATCCATCCTGTCATCTGGCAATCAGAAGCTAAGGATGCTCAGAGCATGGGCTTCCATCCCTTCCCACCCTGGCTAATAGCCATTGATGGACCTATCCTCCATGAACGTATCTAGTTCTTTGAACCCTGTTATAGTTTTGGCCTTCACAACATCCCCTGGCAACAAATTCTACAGGTTTACTGTGTGTTGGTTGAAGAAGTACTTCCTTTTGTGGTTTTAAACCTGTTGCCTATTAATTTCATTGGGTGACCCCTGGTTCTTGTTGGGAGAAGGAGTAAATAATACCTCCTTATTCACTTTAGCCACACCAGTCATGATTGTATAGACCATCATACCCCCTCTTACACATCTCTTTTCCAAGCTGAAAAGTGCAGGTTTTATTCGTCTCTCCTCATATAGAAGCTGTTCTTTACCATTAATCATTTTTGTTGCCCTTCTCTGTACCTTTTCCAATTCTAAGATTTTTTTATTTTTGTTGAGACGGGGCGACCAGAACTACATGTAGTATTGAAGGTGTGGATGTACCATGGATTTATATAATGGCATATTTTGTTTTATTATCAGTCCCTTTCTTAATGGTTCCTGATATGGTTAGCTTTTTGAATGCCGCTGTACATTCAGCAGATGTTTTCAGAGCCCTATCCACAATGACTTCCAAGATCACTTTCTTGAATAGTAACAGCTAATTTAGACCATTGGAAAACATCCCAACTATACATAAAAAACAATGTGCATTACATTTATCAATACTGAATTTCATCTGCCATTTTGTTGCCCAGTCACCCCATTTTCTGTTCTTATAACAATATCAATTTTGAGTTACATTGTTACTCATTACAGCTAAGCTTTTTCCTGTCCAAGAGTTCAATATTTTGAACAAATGTGCTGACACCCAAGATGTGAAGAAAGCTGTGGCCATGAACATTCTGAATGTAACGGATGTGGGACAAGTAAAGAGAATCCAATCAGTGTTTCAAGACTGTTTTAGGTCAGAGATATATAGATATATAGATAGATATAGATATAAAAATGCATGGGGACACAGTGAAGCTTATTTATCTATATTATAATCCATAGTTCTGTTACATCACTGAAATGTCAGCTACTGGGGTAGGCAGCAATACTTTTTCATGAATATTGCTGTCATGTTAAAAAGCAAAAGTATGTTCCAAATTTTGCATAATGTAAAAGTGAAGTACTCTCATACAGTAGTAGTTTTCTTGGGGAAAAGGATTTGAACTTCTACAGAATAAGTGAGATCACACCAATTCAGGGAGAACGAGTGGAATCTTTTCTATAAATATATAGGGCCTTTTGGTTTATGAGGCAGTATATAGCCCTTGAGGCTAATATGCACTAAGAACCTATTTTGCAATTCATTTTTCCTTTTGCTTCCAGACAAATGCTTTGAACCACTAGCATCTGGGAACAGGTTTCCAGCACCCACAAGAGGAAAAAAACATTCTTTTGCTTAAAATTTACAACTCATCAGCATTCATGATTTTTTTTTCCTGGAGTTGCTATTTTCCAAGTTTATATGACGATAAGACAAACCATATAAGTAGCAAAACTTGAGAATTTCCGAAGTGGGATGTTCTTTTCTAGTAAATGTGCTGTGCAAAAGATCATGAAATCTATTTAAGATTGTAAATCTGAACTTAACACATTTTATACCATTTACCCAGTTTTATAACACCACACAGATATAGTTCCTATAATAAAGTTGTGACTCTATGTACTACTTAATTAGAATACAGCCAGATAGTTATGTAAAGAAATAAGAATATTTAGTTTTATTTCTAGGTTCAATAAATTTGAAATTCTTCAAAGTTTAATTGTCATTTTAAAAATTGAAGTTGTGTTCAGATGTGTACTAGTACATTTTGTGAAGCATACTAGCAACTTAGAGAAGTTTAAATATAAATATATGTACATATATAATGAATAAAATTTCAGAAACGTCAATGATCTAAAAAAGTTGGAGTTTTGTATTACAAAGGCCACTTACTAACTTGCAATACTTCAAGAACTGTTATTTTTAGAGACATTTCTTTGGGGCTAGATTCTGCCATCCTTTACTCATAATGGATAGTATCTTACTGTGTGATTAGACCCATTGATTTCAATGGGACTGTGTGTGAAATAAGGTGCTACTCATAATGAACAAGCAGCAGAATCTTGCCCTTAGAAAAATTGTGGACCTGCTCTCCCCCGATAAAAGCTAGTAGAAAATTTACTTTGACAAAACTCAAGGAATTTTGTTTGAGTAAGAATAGCAAGATTGGGTACATAGCCCCAGTCCTGGAACAGATAGTTGCTTTGGCTGGGCATTGACAGTTACAAGACTGGGTCCTTACTCACTTGTTAAAGCCAATGAGAGACAAGGTGGGTGAGGTAATATCTTTTATTGGACCAACTTCTGGTGGCGAAGGAGACAAGCTTTCGAACTGCCACAAAGCTCTTCAGGTCTGCATAAACTTGAAAGCTTGTCTCCTTCGCCAATGGAAGCTGATCCAATAAAAGATTCTCACTCACCCTCTCCAATATCCTGGGTCCAACATGGCTTTAACAGTGGTGTTGTAGACAATGTTCATTCATTTGATTTTCCTCTGCATCTATCTGTATTATGTCTGTGTCTGATCGCTTCTGTGTGCGCATGAACAAGAAATCTGATCTAGGCTGTTATTTAAGGACATGGTTTATAAAGTCATTTGTTGATGGTGTATTAGTTTATGAACTTTTTCCTGCCCATTCAGACTCATTAGCTCCAAGTCCACACAAACTCTGAAATGTGGCTCACTGAAAAGGAAAATGCCAATGGCTCAGACAGTCTATTACGCAATGAAACAGCATATTTTTTCCTGACTCTTGGGGTACATACTGAAAGTTTTTTGTTTTTATAGCAATCAAGCCCTAAAAATTGCCTTTAAACAGTTCAACTGCTTTGATTTCATAGGTCGAATAAGAAGGTCTAACCAAACTTTTCATCCTCATAATAATTTCACTCTTGTTAATTATCCTTAAGTTAAAAAAATTGAGGTCTAAATATTAAGTCTCCAGCATTAAAGAGAAAAAAAGTAAAACTGAGCATTGTTTCCAGCTCAGTAAAAGTGTAGATTTACAGATGAGAACTACAGCTGTCAGTAGGTATGTCTTGTATATTTACAGGTTTTATTATGTTAGAACTAGGAAAATACTGCAAAGAATGTGAAAATCTGCTTATATTTTTTTTAATTAATTCTCTGGCCAATTTCTATGCACCCTTCACTTTCTGCAAGTATTCCAGAAAATGAGAGCACTGTCAGGCATCTTCACTGAAGCCATGGATTTTAAGCAACTGTTGCAGAAAGCCAATTGCAAATTTGTACTTTTAAGAATTTACACTGCGAACTTGAGTCTAAGAGTTATACTTATGTAAGCAGAGACCAGCAGCTTACCTGTAAAATCAAATGAAAATACTCCCTGGTAATTGCTCCCCGAACAGGACACAAACCAAGAATGTTCATTCACCTGATTTTCCTCTGCATCTAACTGTATTATCAAGTCAGTACAAGGGGGGAAAAAAACCACACAAGAAAACACAAATCTATTAAGGAAAGTCCCCATCAGTTTGTAAAGAAAGAGGTGAGAATTTGACTAATTAGCCCAGCTCTAGAAATATCTGCGGAAATTCTCAAAAGGCACAAAAGTGGAGTTAGGTGCCCAACTCCCATTTGATGTCTTTGGAAACCATTTGGTTGTGAGTCTTGCCTGGAGGACTGCTGTAGTTCAGTGGCTTAGACATGAGCAGGAGGCATGTTCTATTCCTTATTCTGGCACTAATTGAATTAATTTGGGCAAGTCATGCAACGTCTCTGGAAAAAATTAGGATATTTACCTACTTTAACTAAATCATACTTGACAAGTGCTACATAATATCAAAAAATGTGTGTTCTCTTAGATGTGGATGGAGTTGAAAGTTTTCTCCACCACAATCATTATAAAAGTGCACTGTCCCCAAAGTTACAGCACTGAGAAAGGTCTGTCTGCAGTGCATCATGCCTAACTATGAACCTGGCCCTGAAACCAGTCAGAAGTAAAAAGACAACTGAGCTACAAAGCAGAGCTTGCCATTCCAGTGTTTGGAAGTTACTTGTTGAACATTTCTGTTCTGGAAACGGGTTCCTGTTAAAGTTGCAGTCCAAAGTAATGTTGCAAAAATACTTCGATATTTTTACCACACCATTGGTAATAAGAAGTAGGAGAAATACCCATTTAATGTTGGGAAAGTTTTTGCGGTCTTTAAATGTATTAGCTTTTTGTGTAGGGCTCACCCCTATTTAAAATACTTAACATGTTAATGTCTATTGATCAGTGCTACTGTAATGTTCCACCACACTAATGCTTACACTATGTATTTTATAATGGAAAATCCTCTCTTTGAGGATAGATCTGTAGTCAAGGCTTAGGCAGAGAGTAGGGAGGTGGATGACTGCCCAGACAAGGCTGCATGATCCTGCATCCTCCATTCACTGGAATAGTCCCAGCTCATGAATGGAGAAATATCAGTAAAATAGAAAAAGGCAAACTCTGAGTAAAGACTGACTTTGCAGTTCTGGAGTTACTAGAGTAAGAACTGTAAGATCAGGCCCATAAACAGTATGCAAAGAGTGATGTCATATTCCAAAAGGTAAACTGCAGTGCTAGTAGCTGTGAAAGATAATGGAAGGGAGCCCCAAAAGAGAGAGACCACCAAGAAAATAACTATGTGCCTAGCAGGTATACACATGCCCAGAAAATGGAGCTCACCCATCCCAAAGTCTTCAATGTAGCAAAAAATAACTAATGGTAGTTCAAAGAAATCCAGTATGCCTGTGGACTAGAGGAGGGCAGGTAGAGTGTGGGTTTTCCATATTGGTCAGAAAAGAAGGTAATACAGAGAGAGCTGAAGGACCCATTCAATAAGAACTAGGCATCATTTTGGTAAGTTTTGAAAAGGAATCTGTAGCCAAAAGCGCCAAGCCTCCAAAATGTACAGCTTTCATAGTTATGAATATTATTTTCCCCATGCCCAAATAACTCTGCCTGTTCAGCCACAAAGGGCTGTGCAATCTACAAAAAAGGATGAAGTTAAACAGGCTCTTTTTCTTGCTTGCACATAGTAAATAAACCATCTTTTTTAAAAGTGGGTGTAATGTTAGCCAGTTTGGCCTCTACAGAATTTAGGTTGGGTAGGTCCATAATATGCAACCTTGTGTGTTATGTCCAGCAGTCCAGCACCGTAGTCTGCTGGGGAGGGCTTAACAGCAAAAAGTGAACCTTGGTTTTCAGGTAGGTTATCCCCTGAACGGAGGCTGTTATTAGGACTGCTCTGTCAGAGCAGTCATAATCTTGCTGGGTCCAACCATAGGAATATTCCCCATCTGAAAGAGGAATCCACCAGCAGAGTGTCTCAATACTTGGTCCTATGTTAACCCTGCACCCCATCCAGCACTGCCCTGGCTACCTTTCCAGGGCAAGATCAGGGCATATCTGAGCCATGCTGCAATCCTCAGCTGTCAGTGGGGTCATTGGCAGCTAAAAGAAAATCAGAATAGCCCTGGAGCTTAGACTGATTGTTCTGTGCACCTCATGAACGGATGTTCGCCAAGCTGGGAAACGTACAAAATCCATCTAAACATTCTTCCTCCACCAAGGCCTTTACCCTCATCCAGCTGGCTGCTTCTGTCTGTAAGAGGAATGCAGGCACCCTGCCTGGCATTTGGGGGGGCGGGGAGGGGGGCGGAGGAGAGAAATCAAAAGGCCTGAGATTTTCCTGTCTCATTTCCCCTCATACTTTCCCTGCTTTGCCTTTTGATAGAAAATAAGGCATTTCACATCTGTTTAAAGTCAGGAAGATAAATTATCTCCTAATTTAAGTGCATCAAATACTCAGAACACTACCAGGAAGATGGAGAAAAACTGTTCTCTTGCCACAGAGAGCAGGACAAGAGGCAATGGGTTCAAACTACAGCATAGCAGATTTAGATTAGATATCAGGAACAAACTTCCTAACTGTAAGAACAGTAGGACAATGGAACAGACTGCCTAGGGAAGCTGTAGAATCTCCTTCACTGAAGATTTTCAAAAGGAGGCAAGATAGCCGTCTGTCCTGGATGGTTTGAATACAAGAAATCCTACATCTTGGCAGGGGTTAGACTAAATGACCCTTGCTGTCCCTTCTGACCCTATGATTTGGCCCTAGTATGCAGGAAGGGTCTCTTTCCTGGCATGCCTTAACTCTATTCCCCATTACCTTCATTGTGGCAGCAGCCTAGCATCTGCAGCAACCCTTGACTACCTGGATGTCTGGAGAGCCTCAGAAACATCCCTAAGCCATCTGCCCAAGGGTTGAGGCTCTCATCCCTTCCTGCTGCCTCCTAAGCCTGATGGCTTGAGGATTCGTCTGGCTGTTCCCTTTATGTCCGGTTTTCTTTTGGGGGTGTCTTTAGGCAGGGTTACTGTCCCCACCCCCTTAGGGCACCAGGACCATAGAAACCCTCCTTTTTCTGCTGCATAAGTCCTGTGCTACTCCACAGGGACACACACCACCCATTAAGGCAGGGGTTGGCAACCTTTCAGAAGTGGTGTGCCGAGTCTTCATTTATTCACTCTAATTTAAGGTTTCATGTGCCAGTCATACATTAACGTTGTTAGAAAGTCTCTTTCTATAAGTCTATAATATAGAACTAAACTATTGTTGTATGTAAAGTAAATAAGGTTTTTAAAAAGTTTAAGCAGCTTCATTTAAAATTAAATTAAATTGCAGAGCCCCCCAGACCAGTGGCCAGGACCTGGGCAGTGAGAGTGCCAGTGAAAATCAGCACATGTGCCATAGGTTGCCTACCCCTGCATTAAGGGCTAATGTGGTTGCTAGAATACTGCCAAGAGCTCACTTACTAGTGCACAATTGGCACAAAGTTTGTGAGGGCTCCTTGGCTACCTTGCTAGACTATCAAGTAGTACTGTCCCTTCTGGCTTAGCACAGAGTGGTTGATGACTGCTGAAAATCCAGGGCTGAAGGGTGTGTGAGGAGAGCAGGAGTAGTAAGTAGAGGAACTCTGGGGTTAGCACAGCCAGGGGTGGGATGTTTCTTTGGAGGTTTGACCTTAATACAAGCCCCACCCCCAAGAGCACACAAAGGGGTTAACAGTCTAACTCTGTGAGCCAAACTTCAGCGTTCAGTTTACAAACAGCTCTGTGACCCAAACAATGCAGGGTTTGTTCAGTTCAGTTGCCCCCCACCCCAGGCTGGGTAGTACAGATGGGAATAAAGGGTAACCTTTTTAACTAGTGGTATCAGACTGGAGGGGAGAAAAACCGTTAGTACAAGCCCTGGTTCAGTGAATACAGACAGGCTGTATCACATGATGTACCTGCAGAAGAAATTTATGGTGATGAATTGCAAATTCTTTCTAGACTTCTGGCTATGCCCCAGGAGTCAATATATCCTATTCCATCACTTCATTTTTTCCAATAGGTCTTTTGTTCATATTATACACTCAGTTTATTGCATCATTTCAGGAAATACCAGATCTATATAGTTTTTGAGCTAGTAGCTCCAAACTGCTTTTTGGTTTAAACTTGCATTCCTTAGGGAAGTATATATGCCATACTTCAACCTTTATTTAGAGACTGAAAACTTTTCATAGTTCCTGCTTTTTTAACTGAATATCCAGACTGTTTTAATAATGAATCTCTATTCCCAAAAGACATGGTGAAGTTAAGCTCTTACATTTCAGAGATATAGTCAGTAAGGTTCAGTACTGGAAACTGCATTGGAGTTTGTTAAACGAAAGACCTGTTTGCCGCTTTGTTCAAATGTTTCTCAATTGCTCAGTATTTCTGCCCATGGGGTTCTGGGCTATAATCCAACTAAAAGCATCCACAGCATGTTTTCAAACTAAAGGTTCACCCAGGACTAATTACTTTCTTTGTGTCAGTCTAATCTCACATGCACTGTACATCACCACATATCTTGAAAAGCTATGAGTACTGTGTGCCTTAGCCAAATCCTGAAAGCCTCAGTTTTTACATAGTCCTCATTCAGAAAAACCTCTTAAACTCAGTGCAGCGGGAGTGCTACCTAGATAAACTCAATTTCAGGATTCGGTCTTTGACTAGAGGGAACAAGTGACAACTCTATGTGGGAGTGTATTCCTGTACCTTCATTTTCACACACAAGGAGTGGTGAAGTGGCTCCAGTAAGAGGTTTGTCTGAATAAAGTCTGTGCAATGACAGGACTGGCCCATTGTGCTCAGATCCATTACAGTACGCTGGTGTGTGTGGGTGTGGGTGTGTAAGTAAACATGGTTGTGACTTAGATCAGATGCTGGTTCTGAAATTTAAGGCACCCTATAGTGATGGCTATTTTATGCAGTGTTTCTCAATTTGTGGGAGAAAGCTACATAGCTTGGACTTACCCCAGTTCTCTCCAGTTTTGGCTGAAGGACTGACAGGATCTTTGAACTCAGGATTGTTCATCTGCCTTCCCTCCACTTCATCCAGCCATGAGAACACTATCTGGGTACAGGGCAACAGGAAGGTACACATTGACCCACCCAAGCTTCCCTACTTTTGCAACACTTAGTCCAGTCACAAAAGCGCATGTGGTCCAACCCCCTGGAGCCACTACAAGATGCTCAACCCCCAAGAAGCAAAGCAGAATTTGGTATTGTTTGGTGGAGGAACAAGGAGGGGAAGCTACCTGAGAGTAAGAAAAATAGCCAAAGAGAATAAAAGTTAGAATGAACAAGTTATATGTATATAAAACACAGTATTAATAGAACTGCTTCATTCACTGCTATGGTAACAGTGTGCACTGAATGAGACAGGGTTTTGCTGAGAGAGAAATAATGCTCTTATGAGTCAGGCACTGGACCAAGACCCAGGAAATCTGGATTCTTATCCTGCCTCTGTTACAGATTGAGTGTGCACATGTGCCTGGGCAAATCACAATTTTTCTGTGCCTCAGTTTACCATTTGTAAAATAAATGGGGGGGTAAGTACTTCCTTATCTTGTAGAAGAGACATAAAATTGCAGGCGAGATGATAAAAAACTGTCCCAGGACATGTCACAAGGGGAGACACAGCGAAGGGATCCCCAGTTGGCAATACATTGGTGTGGGTGCCACCCAAGAATGATTGGGACACACTCATTTAAGGATAAGTCATATCAGCTGTCTCGGTTCAGTTCTGCCCTCATTGCAGGATAGAGCTCTTAGTGATATCAATGACATTTATACATGTGACAATGGACAGCAACAAGTGTACATTGACTAAACACGATAGGCCTGATCCTGAGCCCATTGAAAATCAATGGCAAAAAACACCACTGACATCAACGATGCAGGATAAAGCTCTAAATGGGGCAAATTTTGTTGCCTATTAATTTAGGAATCAATGTATACAGGATTATTTTTTTTAAATCACTATGAAGTCTTTCACCCCACAGTGTTAACAGTACCTCAACATCATGCAGGATGACTTTATATCATAACAGAAGTGGATGTTGAAGTCATTTGCATGAAATATAATTTGATGTGATTTGAAACTTATCTGGAGGTTTTCAGCACCTGATTAGATGGCAATTGTTTGTAAATCAGCCCTCTGGCTAATGAACTCCTGACTTCATACTAAGGAGTTTTACAAGATAAATTACCATTGCACCAGTAAACCTAACCATAATTTACATTGACAAGCATGGACATTTCTGAATTAAACCAAACACATGGTTGTAATATTTACAGAATATTCAGCATGCTAAACACCACACCAAAACCTCTTTGGCCCCCCCCCCCCCACTTCCCCAATGTCAGATAAACACAGATGTTACTCTAGTCACTGACAAATGTGTACAGAAATCTGCATCAGCGATCTAGGTGTGCAGCTGGACATCCATGCTGATCAGTGGCTGTCATTGGTGATAGGGTTTGCTAGTGAAGTCTTTACAGCATGAGGGAAAAGAGGATTGTGAGGATCTCGACTGAGTCAGCAGAATACCATTTTCTTGGGAGACAATATGGGGTTATTGCTTCTCCAAAATAGATTTTAGTAAACACATTTGTATTGTAAATTTATACAATTAAATAAGCTACAAAAATAGTGTGCATGAGCCAAGAACCTATCCCATCCTCAACAGTGCACACACTCCCTGACTTACAGTAGGGCACAGATTCCTCCCTTTTGTGGGGTGTGGCTGTACTGCTAACCCCAAAGCAACAACACAACCACCTCAGTCCACGTTTCCTCCCTGAGCTTTGCTGTCACTAGGGTTTCCCTCTAGGACCGTCTGTGCTCATTCCCTAGACAGCTACTCCGACTTCCCTCATAGGCTAGTTAGAGCTGCAAATTATATCTGCTCTAGTAGTGAGACACAGCTTCTACAGCCTTATGCTGTGTTCCAACAACTGCAAACAAACAAACAAACAAACAAGAGTCAACAAAAGCACCATGCTGTTACATAGACGGAAATTAATCATAGAATATCAGGGTTGGAAACGACCTTAGGAGGTCATCTAGTCCAACCCCTGCTCAAAGCAGGATCAATCCCCAATTTTTGCCCCAGATCCCTAAATGGCCCCCTCAAGGATTGAATTCACAACCCTGGGTTTAGCAGGCCAATGCTCAAACCACTGAGCTATCCCTCCCCCTGAAATGAATGACCTGGTCATACTATAGGCAGGTATGCAGACAGCGCCCAAAACAGTCTGATAGCACTGAATTATATTCTATGTTGACTGAACTGCAGGTGTTATATATGGTAAGACTTCAAAGGGAGCAGGACTGTGCCCTGCAGTCTGATAAAACAAAAAGGTACATACTTAAATTGAAGTAATCCCAGCTTGCCAATAAACTATTAAGTTGTTTAACTTTCATGCAAGCCACATATTAAAATGCTCTGTATGTTATGATTTACTGAATGTGATTATCCAATTTGTATGTATGTATCATTTGTGTATCTAAAGTTTGGAATATTGACTATGTAACAATTACAACTGTGTGTACACTTGGGGAAACACCCACCAGACAGCAGGCCATCAGCCTTGATGGGCCATTAGGAAGAAACAATAGACTTTGAAGATACTATCTCTCTCCTTCCTGAGAAGCAATGTTGCTGTGACATGACTAGGTTAGGTGGTCATGTCATCTGGAACCAAACACCATCTTGGACTTCGTGATTTTTCACTAAAAGGAGGGGTAGGTCAAGACTGGGAAACAAAAGGTTCCCACCTTATGTAAATTCTATTTAAGGCTGGGAAGCAAGTTGATCTTGGTTCACTCTTCACTGAATCCCCACCCAGGATGACAGCTGGAAAGATCTGAGAAACAGACATGGGGCGGGGGAGAGAAGAAGAGAGAGAAGGGAAGAAGAGGAGGAAAGGGTTGAGCCCAGGCTGGAAAAGGGATCTGGTGTGTGAATATGGTGTCTGAAGATTTAAGCCGCAAGCAGGGTAGCTAACCTTCAAGAATTTCTGCAACCTGCCCCAAAAGCACCATTTAGGGTGAGAAATTACTTCTTGAATCCAGTCTCTTTGATCTTAAGCTTACTATGGATGTTTTGTTTTATTTGCTTAGTAATCTGCTTTGTTCTTTTTGCTATCCTTTATAATCACCTAAAAACTACAAGGGCAATAAACTTGGTTTATTATAAAACCCAGTTTGTGCGATTTATAATTGGGGGGGCAAGAAGTTGTGCATATCTTCCTCCACATTGAGGGAGGGGGTGAATTTATGAGCTTACGTTGTATAGATTTCTCTACAGTGCAAGACAATATTACTGGGGTTTACTCCCCAAAAGGGATGTGCACACGAGCACTGGGTGAATCTCTGAACTGAATGCTCTCACAGAGCTGACTTCAGTCTGTCTCTGCAGCTGGGTGTGACCTTACCTGTGTGTGCACGCTTGCAAAGGGTTGAGGCCTGGCACAGCATAAAAGGGGAGAGGAAGCCCAGGCTGGTGGAATGGGTGGGCTCAGTGAGACCCCAGCCCATCAGATGGCATCCCAGATTATCTGTATTGAGTGGAGATGACAAATGTCAGATCTTTGGCATTATGGTTCAACTGATATATTCTTTCAGCACAGTACAAGCTGCATAACAAATTTCCCATACTATACTTTCCAGATTCCTATTGCTGCTGGTGGTAAGTTTGTCATAGTTCTTGTCTGACCTATCATGGTCCATCAGCTTGGGGGTCTGATGTGTGTCCAAATGGTAAACCACCTTTGCATGGTTTGTGACACATTATAACCAGTTCAGAGGGAAGTTCAGATAGCAAATTCTATAGTATAACCACTGCACAAAATTAAAAAAAACAAACGCTACATAATGTCTGAGCAATAGGCAAAATGAGCTACATAGAGCTTTACAGCAGAGGAAAAATATCTGTAGGTCAAGAATTCATACCAAATATACTTCTCTGCTTCTCGCTTCCATATGGTCTCTAGGTCCAACAGCACAATGCAGTATCTGACTAAAATTATGGAGCACAGATGCCAGGAGCCTAAGAATCACCCCAATTTACCTTTTAAAAATCAAATGCAAACCAAAATGTTTATAACTTGCTCTTGCTTCTTCCTTGAAAGCAAAATTAGAAGCTGCTTGTTGGCAGAGTGCACAAGAGACCAAACCCTATAACTGATCTGTTTTCCCTTCACTCTGCACTTACATGGACACATTTTAGGCATGTACGAGTGGATTAGGCACCCAGGTACTAATGCAGAACCTTGAAGAATGTTTCCCCACTAATATTTGTGGGTTGTTTTTGTTTTGAGTTTCTTTAAAGAGAACTTCAGTCACCAGCTTAAACCTGCTTTCCCAGTAAGAGGTGTTAAGAATGAGTTCACTAGGATTTCAATGCAACACAACAAATCAGGCCCTATTTGCTAGAATAAGTTTACTGACAACTAGGTCTGTTTGTGCTAAGGAGGTTTGGAAGCCTGTGTGTATCTGGACTGAATTGTGGGTGTGTAACACACAGTGCTGGGAGGCTTCCAAAGTTTGGAGTTTAGTTGGAAAAGCTCAAATATAAAATTAACCTAAACACACAAACAACTATTTTTTCCCCCAGAGACATTTGTCAGTTCTTTTGCTTCCTTTCTAGGAGGCAGGAGACTGCTCTTTAAAAGGATTTCAACTCACTTGTATCTTGGCACTGGGTTAGATTAGATGACTCCTGCAGTCCCTTCTAACCCTATGGTGGTTCTTTGCTGTAAAAGTAATAGACTAACAATAAAACGAAAATAAAAAAGAAAAACTTGTAGCACCTTAGAGACTAACAAATTTATTTCAGCATAAGCTTTCGTGGGTTGTTACCCACTTCATCGGATGCATGGAATGAAACATACAGTACACAGACTAACAATAGTAACCAAAGCTGTTACCAAGAGGCTACTTTGGGGACTCAGCTGAAACAGACAGAAAACGGTTAGATCTCTTAACTTGCACAGTGTTTTGGCAGATGCACAGCATTGTACAGGGCTGGTACCTGCTTTAGGTTCTGAAAATGTTAACCTTGTATTGATTATTTAATACAATTCAAAATTCCAGGCACATTCTGCCATCAGAGGGGTATATGGCCAATAGGAGCCATCAAGACAAGAGCATCTTTAAGCTTAAAATGACTATTGGCCCTTCTAAAGCAACTTCTGTGACAGCCATTTGCTGAAAACTGTTATCCTTTGTGACACCAGCAGTCACATGATACTGTCCCCTTGTAAAGCTGTTTGTGTTACTTTAGTGTTGATCTCACAAACAGAAGTGCCTTACTCCAAGTATGGACATTTTTCTAATACTGATAATGCAGTATGGCATAAATATAGCTAAGTATTTAATATTCTTATTGAATTTTGTATCTTTAAGCACTCAAGCATATACTTAAGTCCCATAGACTTCAAAAGGGGCTTAAGCAGGTGCTCAAAATTAAGCATGTGCTTACATACCTTTCTAGATTGGAGATTCTTTTCTCAACTGGAAGAGACAGTTTTGCAAAAACTTACTCAACTATCTTCACACTATACGGGTGAAGATAAACATACAAGACATCAACGTACGAAAACTGACTGAAAATTACACCTCCCAACTCAGATCTCCTCCCTTGAGTGATAAAATTAAGTTATGACTTTTTACTCCCACCAACCCAGTAATGCTATACCAGCTATTAGAAAATGATCTGGATTCTATTCTTCTTCCTTCATTGTCACAGGCGTGTAAGGAAGTCTATATTGCCATGTAGGCAAGCTTGTCTTTGTAATACATGGTCCCTTACACCAAAAAGGTCATACTATTCAGGTTACTTCAACTCCCAAAGGGTCAGTCATTTATACCAGGTCAATTGTACCTCAGATCTCAAACCAAAGATGACATTTGTAACCAATCCTATAATAAGTTAACTCAAAAGTAACTAATGAAAAGAAAGGAGTTATTTACAAGGTTAACGCAGGTAAAATACATACAAATGAGTTCCAGTCTTCAGTTTAAAAAAAAAAAAAAAAAAAAGAGAGAGAAAAGAGAGAAGCTGCTGTAATATGCAAGCTCCATAGTGTCCTTCAGGGGTAACTGAAGCTAAGCAGCTTGGGGATCCCTTGCTTATGCTTAGAAATATTGACCTCTCCTAAATCCAAGCACCATAGTGATAAAGTTCCTTCTAGTCAGTGATTTTATTCCCTTCCCCCAGAGTTCAAACTGATAGGACAAGTGTTGGCACCGGTCTCCTCTCCTTGGTGTGCATGCATGTGTGGGGGAAATCAAAGTCTTTGTCCTTTGAGGTTTCAAAATGGCTCATTTGGTTCCAAAGAACCAGCTCTTTACATTACTTAATGCTTCTTTCCTGTTTTGTGAGTTACAGTTAGAGGTTTACAGTAAAAACACTCGATATAAACTTTATACCATGGGATACAGCGGTTATGCAAGATAGATACATGCAGCATCCCACAAACATTTCATCAAGTCTAGACACTAAACATAGATCTTAAGCTGATAAGAATGTATTTTAACAATGCTAACACATAGGTGAGCCAGACTGGTTTCCGGCTATGCTTTTGTCAGTGTTCAGTGAGGCCAAGGGGCCTTGGCATGAGCTAGCACCTGGTTTGCAAGCATCACAAATGCTTATAATTCATATGTTTAAAGACATCAGGATGGGTTCACAAATATTTCAAAACCAGAAAAACTGATCAATTCACTGGATAATTTTTTCAGCTGGCACTAATTCAATCAATTTTATATGGAAAGATCAATGGTGGAAACAGACCCTATTAATATGTCCATATATTGTTCTCTGCACAGAGTTCTCATTGATATTGTATTGGAGTTCTGATATAAAGTGCTATTTAGGCTCCAGTTTCAGTGTCAAGTACGCTGAATCAAATTCTGCTCTTGGACACATACCTATCATTGGCTTCAGTGCATTTTAGCCATAGTCATTTGAGATTAGGGAGCAGCTTCCTAGTTTAAAATGTCATATTTCAGTTTGGCCTACAATTAATTTCTACTACACATCTTATGATATGGGGGAGGGATAGCTCAGTGGTTTGAGCATTGGCCTGCTAAACCCAGGTTTGTGAGTTCAATCCTTGAGAGGGCCATTTAGGGATCGGGGGCAAAAAATTGGGGATTGGTCCTGCTTTGAGCAGGGGGTTGGACTAGATGACCTCCTAAGGTCCCTTCCAACCCTGATATTCTATTCTATATCAAGTGAGGTCAATCAGTGATCCTATTTTCTTTGCCTCCTAACTTATGTCTGAGGCATTTCTGTAATAATAATTTAGTAATTCCTAAAGGGTCTTTGGATTGTTTCTTTGAAACATCTGGTTAATAAGAAAAGCTAGATATTGAAATTCTTGCAAGTAAATAAGACAGAATCAAGAAGTGCTTTTTGACAGATGGAATTGATTATGGTAGGAAGGAGTTCAAGGGAAAAAGACACAAAAATGACACACTTAGGAAGGAAATACAACTATAATAATTTCTTTTACCCTGAAAGCTGCATTCTGGAGATTCGTATAGAATTCATTTTTGCCCCGCCTTAGCACGAATCACAAGGTGAGAGTTGATAAACAGCAATTCTAAATGCTCACAACGAAGCTTGGAAACCATGTGAAACTCACAAGTTTGGGTTTCAGGCTAACTTGGATAGCTTATGATTTTACATCAAAATCATAAGACATTCACAGTTTTGCATGGTTTTTTTAGACAAAGCCAGATGAGACCCTACTACAGTTAGCTTTAAGATTGAGTCTGTTTAAACCCCTAAAAATCAAACCCAAGCTCAAGGAAAGAGCATAGTGAGCCTCATGTGAGCTTTCCAGAGCTGCAAGCTCAAGGAGGATTATAATGAGAACGAGATGTTTGTAGCATTTATCATGAAGGTTGTAATCATGATCAGAATAAAATAATGTACATTGTGCCTTTTCACTACAATCTGCATCCAAAGGCTGAGACATGAATTGTTGCATAAGGAAAGTTTTTGAAAGGTTACGCTATATAGAGTCTATATTTAGTAGGCAGTTTGAGTGGCTGGCCTTATTTCGTTGCAGGTTAATGATGTTGTGAAGAGTGGAAAATTAGAGTGGCCATAAGACACACAATAGGCCATTATAAAGCTCAAAAGTGGTACATTTTGCTACTGGCTTTCATGGACTATATAGATTGTATAGCAACTGTCGAGTCTTGTTCTCAAATCAAAGTTTATAATGAGATTTCACAAAGTGAATCAATTTCTGACAATCACTGCAAGGAACAAAAAAGGTAGCGACTAATAGACAAATTCAGACCTGGGATAAGCAGGTGCAATTTCTTACAAATCACTGAAATTGTGCCCACTTATTACTTGTTGGATTTAGCACAGTCTGAAAAATACATCTTTCCAAGCATTGGACCTTACTAGTATGCACACACTCTCTTGGGGCAGCCATGCAGTCTTGCTGGGATCCCCACCACCGAGTCCCTCTCACCCAGCATTTGAGCCTTTAATCAAAGCCAAAATGCTAGCAAACAATATTTTTATACTTGGCTGTTTTCTTCTAACCCATAGAGTTTTTGCCTCAAGGAATAGGAAAAGGATTTAACATTTGTTAGACAGGCAGACAAACAAACAATGTATTTTAAATCATCATTTCCAAATTGCTAGAGAACACTGGTTTATTAATAGAAACTCCCACTGAAGTCAATGAGGGCTACAGGTAGGACTAACATATTATTGTTATGCTTTTATGCAAAATGTAGGTTTTTAAAAATAGGAGGGTCTTTGTTTAGTCCTGTATATTTTACTAATTCACTGTTTCATTGTAAATTCTGCTTCTAATGTTGGGGTGGTAGAGGTGACAGTGGTTTAGGTGACGAGATGGTAGTAGTAGTAGTAGTAGTAAGAAGTAGGATGCCTGAAAAGTAGGCACTCAAGTAACACCCCACCATTCCCCATAGACCATATATCAGCCTTTAAAAAACACTGGATTTCTGTCTCCTTAGCACCTCTCAGTATCAGGCCAGCTCATCTGCCTGCTCTCTACAGACCACCAGAAGGTTCTCCTTGGACCACTATTTGGTTACAGCTACCAGAAACTTCCATGGGAGCTGGTCCTTCATAGTAGGTCTCCTGCTATTCTCTGTGGGAGGGAATGGGTAATGATTCATGTGGCAACACCAATCTACACTCCTAATACATCCTATATCCCACTCCCTTTGTGAGGCTGGGTATCCCTAAATGGAGATTTTCCTCTGCATGTTGACCATGAAGGCACTCAGATACTATGGTGATGAGTGCAGCATGAGACCATATATAGAACAGTATAGAAGCAATCTAGCTTACAGCAGTAAAACAGTGGCAGACATGAAAAAAACCTCTCATCATAACACTGGGTTTATTGCAGTATGCGCCGATAGTTTTATATTCTCAAATGAAATATATAGGCGATATCTGTATTACGATATGACAAATATTTCCCTTGGGAAGTCTAACATTGTGCACTGTTTGTGGGGGGCAAGCAAATTTACCTTTAGTCCATGGAGAGGTTAATAAGCATTATATAATTTGCTCCTTCCCCAACTGTAGTCAAGATGCAAACAGAAGGAGCTTCATTGATGTGTGCAAGGAGGTAGAGTACACAAAATACCTCCAATAGATAAAAGCTAAGATTTTTCAAAACTACCTAAATGACTTAGAGCTACAAGTCCCATAAAAAAGTCAATGAGATATTTTCCTAAGTGACTTAGGAGCACATCTTACCCCAAAAAGGGAAAGGAGACCCAATACAAATTCACTCTCCTCCATATGACCAGTGAGGATGATTTCCTGTATTATACGCGAGATGTGGAGAGCAGATTGATGGCACCAGGGGGCTCTCCCCCTGAAATGGATCTTTAATGGCTCCCAGTGGAGCAGATTACTATCATATCAGTGAAACAGGTCCACAGTAATTATCTTGCATACATTGCAGTTTATTTGAGAAGGAATTACACAATCAGTAATGAGTTACAGTAAGCACATAACTCCTATGTTAGACATTAAGAACTATACATTAAGAGCTATACATTCCTCTTAGTAAGCCTGTCTTTCACAAACATACGCAAACAGGCCCTGTGTTAGCCTCACACAGTTCCTGCTTGGCAAACAGGAAGGTGGTTACCAATTCTATGGATGGCTTCTTCTCTCCAGGTCTGGTCTCTTTAGCCCACTGGACTATCTAAGATTCCCTCAAGGCAAGGCCTTGGCTGCCTGGAGACCCCTCTGGCTCACAGTCCTACTTGAGCCCACGGAGCAGAGTTTTGGCTACTCTGTCTAGCAGCATTGCTTCTTTAAGCGTTAATCAAGGAATCCCCAACAATAATTTAATGTGCTTGATTTTTATACTCTTTCCCTCAAAGGAGTCAGGTCTTAAAAGCATGCCAAGTGGGTGTGGCTACAAATTTTTACCCAATTAATACTTTAGGAGGAGAATGCAGAGTGGTGCCAACTGAACATTACCCCATATTCACTCCCTTATCATTCACTTCAGCCCCCTGCATGATGTCCTTCAACAGGGTCGAGATGCCCCGGTCAGCCCATGCTCCACTCAAGATGTTCTACATGTGGTTTGCTTTCAAGGGGACATATTTTTCTGATTCAAAGATCAGTATTGATCATACACGCAGCATGGAGCCAGTCAGTTTCACCTCTGGCATCTGCCTGATGCTAAGAGAAGGATTCTGCTCCCAGAATCTTCTTTTGCAGTTCAGTCATGTGAAGCCATGTTCTCACCATTCATTCAGTATGGCTACACCAATTTGGCACCATCCCAACAGAGATCATACAGTAAGTGTCCTAAGAGTGGGGACAGAGGGATGGGGAGACTGGGGTTTATTTGTCTGTGTAATTGGAAATACTAACCAAACACTACAAGACTGATCCTCAGAAATTCAAGTTCTCTACCCAAATCAGGATACTCTGACCATGTGCTGAGGCCACTGGGTAAGAGATAAACCTACTGAAATCTCTTTAGGAGAAAAAGGTGCACAGCAGCTTGATAAGCCTGATAAAATGCACTAGAGAAGTGTGCGCACTTAGATGAACCACCTAAAAATTAACCTGCCCAGAACTCTTTTTAAAAGCAACAGGTCTCTGTTATGTATATACATAGTCACAGATAGAAGATGTCAAACTTGCAATGTATCCTGTCAAGCCTACTTTGAACTACTAGCACTAGATTGCCTCTCCTGTGTCTCGGGTAACATTTTACTACAATCGAACAGAGAGCCCTTGGGTAGTAAAATGCTCACCTTAACAGCAATAGGGTTGTTTCTCTCTGCTCCCAGCATGGTCAAGAGCTCCACTGTGGGACACAGCATTTGGTTTCTTCTCCCTGCTCTCTCGAGATGGGCCTGAACCAAAAAAAGTCTCAGTCTTGAATCCCGCTCAACTTGCAAGTGAGAGTTTGCATCTGAACTTTGCAACTCAAGCCTCTCTCCTGATCAAGCACCAGAAGCTGTTAACCAGTCTGTTATTTGAGGAAAAAAACCATTGTTTCCTCTTACAGTGGATTTGCAGGAGATATTCTATAAGACTGATGACAGCTAACAATGCAGCACTGAGCACCAAAAACCCTCTGTGTCAGTCAACAGAAAGGATACTTTAGGACCAAAAAGGATAAATTACCTCTGTACACAAGGATGGAAAAGGAGTCAAGGAGTAAATTAAACACATGGAATGGGCTCAATTGATCAAAATCTTCAAGCATCCAGGGGGTGGTGTTATAATACAAGGAAAGTTGAATTCCAAAGAAAATTATGCTCAGTCTAGGAGAGGGAATGGAAAGGGAGCATGTTGTCGTCTCCCCTCCTTATTCCCATCCATGCAAGCAGTGGACATGATCTCACACAGTTCTTGTACTCACCAGAGCAAAAGGACTGGGCAGGGCTAGCAACCTCCTCAGTGAGTCACAGGAAAGTTTTAAAGGCAGCACATGCTCCTGCCTTCTTGAGGCTGCCAGTGCTCGCACTGTAGGGAGGGGAACATCACAGTCCCCACTACAGCATCCCTAGGAAATAGGAAGTGCAGTAGGTAGAATAGTGGGCTTCCCCATCCAATTAAATAACTCTCCTCTTCTAGGTTATGCATGGTCTTCCTGTTTAAACACTTGTCCTGCACAGTCTCAAGATTTTTGCAGAACCCATTTACTCAAACATGTGAGAAATGCTCCTTGAATTGAGACGGCTATAAAGGATCCAGCAATTGACACTTCACATGGTAGAGTAATAAACACTTTCTCCTCAGGACGGACAGACAGGACAGACAATGTCCACTGAGTGAGTAGTAAAACCATCTAAAGGTTTTGTGCAGGCAATAATTAACTTTGATATAGTTGGTGTAAATGATGTTTCCAGGACACTTGTCCTAATTATATATCCATATTAAAAAAAAACCTATGCTAAGGGAACATTATTAAGGTTGCAAAGTCAAGCACTGTAAAGTTAGGGAAAGACAAGGTGGGAGAGGTAATATCTAAGTTAGAAGCAAACAGGAGGCTTATAATGGGAAGCATTAGGCAACTCTAATACTACTGCTTTGCCTATAATCACGAAGTGCACAGAAACAGTTTGGATAAAGTTCAGTGCTACATATGTATGTTCTGGGAATAGAGCGAGCAGATTTTAAAATGGCACACCCTGCCATGTGTTTGTCTGATTTTGTAAAAGGATGTGTTTGTTGGATTTTGTAAAACCCAGTTTCAATATAAATGTTATTTCAGCAGCAGCCACATACAAAAGAACAGCTAAGAATTCTGCAACTGGAAAAGAAATTCACAGCCATTAAAGAGCTTATTCCTGGAGTCGATGACTCCCATTAACTATGCAACTGCGACTAAATATTATAGACAGGCTTGGGAAGAGTGAATCCTGGACATGAGTGAACCATTGTAGGGGTCCTAAGACCATTTCATGAACTTAAAGAAAAATAATTCTGTTGTCTTAGTTTCTGTGATGCTTCTTTGCATTTGCCAGCTGATGCTGGAAGAAGAAATGCCCAAATACCAGGAGGGAGGCTTAGCTGTGAGCCTTTGACACAGGACAGTTTACAATTGGCTGCCTAGTGAGCTGTCTACTGAAAGAAGGAAGATAATGAGAAGCATAAGGAGCAGATTTGGGGAGTGATTTCATTCAAAGATTGTAGTCATATTAACAAATGAGAAACGCAGCCTAGAGGAGTTAAGAGTCAAACAGAAATCTGACTATTAATGAAAACTGCCCTTGTTCAGTCTCTTCACATTTTTATTTCCCTTTGTAGAGTTGACTTTGAAAATGTTGGAGGCTCATGTGGGGCTTGTGATGTTTCTTGTCGGGCTTGTGATGAAAACAGAATAAAAGTGCCTATCATGTGTGGCAGGCCTGTACCTCTAGAACAGTCAGTGTCTGCTTAATTGCTATCAGAGGTGGCGGCTACCTGCAAGCATTGCTCAGCCCACTGAGATAGCAGCCCACTGCTCTGATTCAAAAAGCTGCAGCATTATTATTTCCATTTCTACTGGAGTTTAGTGTCCCATTGCGGATTCTCACAAATGAGACGTGTGAGTGGGATCAGTATGGGCAAGGGAACATTTCTGCCAGTAAAACTCAAGCCTTTGAATATTCGCAGACGCTCACACAAAAGGAGAATAAACAGGGCTGAAGCCAATTCAGTTATAAATCTGAATGAATATTCAAGAAAAAGAGCTTGCTTTTCTTGTCCAGCCCAACGTAAGTTCTCAGCATTGTGATACAGCATGGCCAGAAGGCAGCAGGAGAGTGATCTAGGATGAGGAGAAGCCTTATTCCCTGTAGATTAATTAAAAGCACCTGAAACCAATTAGAGCACCTGAAGCCAGTCACCTGATAAAATCCCCCTGCTTCAATCAGCCAGAGGAGGAGCTGGAGCAGAGTGGTTTGGTGGTGGAGCAGAGAGCAGTTTGGAGGAGTGAAGCAGAGTGGATTGGTGGTGGAACAAAGAGCAGTTTGAAGGAAAGTGGAGGAGAGTTTTGAGAAGTGCTGCAGCGGGCTAAGATGACCAAGATCCTAGGTAAAGGGACACCTGGCTTGTGCAGAGGGAAGGCAGGAAGCCCCACAAGCTGAAGGTCAGGAGAGGGAAGTAGCCCAGGGGGGAAAAAAATCACTGGTACAAGTGGTTCACCTGCTATCATAGGGCCCCTGGGCTGGGACCCGGAGTAGAGGGCGGGCCTGGGTCCCTCCCTCTCCACTCCCCTTCCCTGGGATACTAGTAGGATAGCTGTTACCCCAGTTCAGGGGCAAGAAATGGCACCCTGAAACCCCCCACAAGAGGAGAAAGTGCAGGACCCATCATAGTAGTGCCGGCAATTTGCCACAGCATTTAATAACACAATTCTATTCTCATGATTCAAGGTTTTTCACAACAAATACAAAGGTCATTGGAAATACAATACAGTGGAGGATTTTTACTATTAACATCCTGGTTTATCCAGTGACAATTTTTGGACAGTATTTGTATGTCAAGAGTGTATTGCACTAACAATTCTTTCATTGCTTAATACGGTGATTATTCCATTAACGTTGGTGCTTCAGATAGTTAGCTTACTTGCTTAAATTCTCTAAACCACCCCTGAACAGAGCTGGGTGAATAATTGCTTTTCTGCTTCAGTGACCAAAAAACCAAAAATGTTGTTTTACTTTTAGGGGGTTCAGTTAAATCTTGCTTAATTTTGAAACAAAACAGTTTCAAAACAAAAAAGTCAAAATGAAACATTTGGAAAGGGTTGAACAAGTTGTTTTGACTTTGGAACTTTTTCCTTCAACCAAAACTATTCACTGAACAGTATCAGAATTGCAACAGTTTGGTTACACAACTGCATTTTTTCAAGAGGAAAAACATTTTCTTTAAAAAACTGCACAATGCTACCCCAGAAACCTCTTACCATAACTGTGGCCATCCCTTCAAACACACAAAGCAAAAGCAAAACCAACCTCAACCAGAGCTTCTGACAGTGAGAGAAGAAAGAAGAGCCAAAAATCCCATGAAGCATAACAGTAACCTTGCTATGACAAGCCACTAACCTGGGAGGTTAGATTTGATAGTTTTTTGTAATGGTGCCCATCAAGATAAACAGATAGTAGTTAAAACTAAAATATTTTTTCTTGGAGGCATAGTACAGGACACAAAATGTATTTGAATACCAGTACCTGGGTGGTTGATCAGTGGCCCAAGCCTTAGAGATAGGGGTTAAAAGTCATCTCATATTTTGTTAATTATCTCAACGTCCAAAATGGTTCAACCTATTTTTAATCAAATTCTGTTTAAAAAAACAAAACAAGCAGCAGCCAAGCTGGCATTCTTATGTTCCAGGTTTCAGGCAGAAGGGAAGAAGAGATCTCTGAAAACAGAGTTTGTACTGAAAATGTTGCCATATGCCACTGTAATTACCTGAAATCAAGCAACAGGGAACAAACAAGCTTCCGGGTTGGGTTGAAAGTTTTCAGACACAGCCTCATGCATCTCCCATGATGACAATTACAGAAAACTGCCTACCATGTCCCAAAGGCACTCTTATTTTCCTTTTGATCTGGGAATTCTTCTGACACAAGCTACATTCACTGAAGTCTTCCTTGGTGAGGTGAAATGGCTTTTCATATAGACAGAATTGAAAGCATTTATTGCAGTTAATTGAAACCCACCGTGCAAACACCCACCATTATTACCTGCAACCCTAGTGTGATGGCTCCCTATACTACAGCAGGCAAATGGTTTAGTTATAAAGAACTGCCCGGGAAAATAGAACCTGGACCAACAAATCTGTTATATTAATGCCTAGCTCAAACTTACTTCCTTAGGATTCCTTAAATCTCCTCTCCCTCTTTAAGTGACTAATGGTCCTTTAATAGTAATCTTGATAACCTAACATGCTGTGGAACCTGGGGTAGAGTCTCAACACTACCAAGCATTAGACCTTCACTTTGATCTAGGTCTGGAGAGCTCTTAAAGGGCCACTTAATCCTTTCACTGCTTCTCTCTGAGGTCAAAGTGGAGCATTCGGGGGCGGGGTGGGGGAGGGCAGAAGAGAGAAAGAGACAAAAGAAGGCATGCAGGGGCCTTGCATCTCATGTATGCTAGTGAGGGACTCTGACAGCACTTAATTAAGGGGTTGTTCGGGGTGGATTGGAGCTACTTCATTTGCAGTAACATGGATCCAAAGGTCAAAAACTCAGACAGGACCGTGGAGGGTTATGGCCATTTTTCTAACTCAGAGGCTGGAATAGAAGCCAGATGTAGGGAGTTGGAGATGGATTCACTACCAACTCAAATTGCCAACACAAAACCCAAATCATGCCTGGTGTGATTTTGCACAGACTTAACTCTAGGGAAATTATTCACCCTCATGCAGAAAGCCAGTACCAGGGCTTAAGCAATTGATAGATCTTGTGCTGGTCCCCTGCACAGGGGTATATTTCACCTTCAGTTGCCACATTCAATAAGCCATTGTACTGTCGTGAGCACCTTTTGATGAAGACTTATTTAAAAACTTGTATTCTTATTTCTTTACTGCAGAGGTGGTCCAATGTCACTGAAGTACCAATGGAACCCAGGCAGGTTTCAAAACTGTCAGGTAGATTACATGCCAGTGTGCCCACCTGGCCTCTTGGCACTCAAGGCTTCCAAGCTCTCTGGCAGCCTCCCAGGTGGACTACCCCAAGGCTTCATTCCCTTTTAAGGAGAATTTCTACATTTGTTTTTTGCTGTTAATCGGAATGAAACCAGATTTCACAGTACCCGTGTCCTCAGCAAACAGTTACCTTTCTTTGCAGAGCTCTAAATTTAGTTATCCCTAATCATTTCATCAATGTTATGCACAATGCTCTTGTTTAAAAAGCAACTCATCTGAGTAGTTTTCAATCTTTAGCTTTAAAATTTTGCTGCACTGAATTGCATGAATGACTTATCTGACCAGTTAGAATTTGCTGTTTAAACAGTGTGACCACAAACTGTGGAGTCAGTTAACAGAATGGCAAAAAGTACTTTTCAAGATATGCAGATCATCACTACGTTCACTCAGTGTCGTAGTATTGATTCTTCCTAAACTAAGAAGATTGAATTAATTTGTGTATGATATATCACGTTGCTCTGAAAACAACCTTTGACACCTTAGGAAACCCATGGCAAGTGCGACAGAGGCCTATTAGTGGGTCACTACTCTATGTGAGCAGCTCATCGGACTGACACACACAATATGACTGTGTTTTAGGTGTAGCATCTAAAAAAGGTGCCATATAAGTCACTGGAAAACTAATAACTCACTGATTATTAATGTTCTTGCATGATGTATGTATGGTGAATGTACAAAGTTATGGATGTGTGCTAAAATTATGTTCTTAAAATGCATTTGACAAGCAATGCATATGCACAATCTGCCCTAGACAATAGAATGGGTGTTTGCTTGTCTGACCAGCCTGGTCATCAGGCTGGGACAATGAAGGTACATTTACATAAGAGGTAAATAAAGTCATCAACCTCATAAGCCTCTTGTGGGGGGTCTGAACCTCGCATGATAAATCAAATCACCTGATTGTATACAATATTATCGTTTATAAAAAAGTGTAACAAGTAACATCTTTTATGAAAGACAGTGACATTATGAAATGCCATTGTAAAATGTATGCAGACAGAGAAAATGAATACTCATTGATATGCTTTAAAGTTTGTAACCAAACACAAAGAGGAACGGTTTCCCCCCCAGATAGGAGGGAAGGTATTTATCTACCTGTCTCCAATATAAAGCAAGCATTATGGAAGCCCTGTTTATATATGAATCAGCAGAGGGATGGGAAATCCAGAAGAAGGACATGAGGTCATCCTGCATCTTGTAACAGGGTCAAGGAACTTCAAAAGATGAGGGGAAAACAGAAAGCCATTTGGTACCTTTCCCCTAGGAAGCCAAGGCAAACCAGCACCTTGTACTTCTGGTAGGTCCTGACAGAGAAAGTCAGCCATAGCTGGAAAGAGGACAGACTAGTAAGAAATTGACCTTGAACAAAGAATGTAGCTTGTTAAGTTAGGTCTTCACCATTAGAAAGTGTATTTTACCTGTATTTGCCATTTGTTTTCTCTTGTATTTGAACTCATTTAAAACCTCTGTTGGATTAAATAAGCTTGTTTTACTTTTACTCTAAACCAACCCTGTCCTGCATTTGATTTGGAGTGATTATTAACTCCAGTTAAACCAATAAGCTGCTGGGCTTTAATGTTTTTAAAAGGTGCAATAAACCTTATTACTGCTGAAATGTTCCAGAAGAGGGCTGGACACTTTAGGGAAATTGGAGAGTGGAAATGTGTTGAGGTCACCCTGCAAATAGTAATCAAGGCTGGTGGAGACCAGGGTGGGGCTGTTGTGTTGTAGGCAGGCTGCTGAGGTCACAGTGCCAAACCAGGGTGGCACAGCACACAGACACTCAAGGACCTAAAAGCTTGTCTGCTGGCTGTGAGCAACCGCAGCAGAGCATTTAAGGGACCCAAGGTTATAGGTTAGGCAGTGACAACTCTGTACTGGTCTGGGTTGAACCCCAAAGTGTCACAACATGGTTTTAGCTAATGCAGCTCATGATCAATTTTAGCCAGGAAAAAAAAAATCCATAAACATAATAAATTTAGTTCTCCCTCACTTCATACAAGTTAAATAAGAGTCCATATTTCCAAATTTGTATTAGTTGGCACAATTATAAAATCAATTATTTCAGCATGATATTTAATCAAATGTTTGCTTTCCTGACTACTTACACAGAACGTAGATTGTGTGTGCTATAGATCAGTCTCAGCTGAAGCAAAGCATACCAATCAGCTCATTGGAATTGTGGAAAGACAGGAAGAAAAGCTAACCACTACAGGTAAGCTAATAAAGCTAACCACTACGGGTAAGCTAATAATTCACAACCAATACACTCTCCGAATTCAGCCCCTCTGCTCATGAAACATTGGCAAGTGCATCATCAGGTTCTCATTGTATTTGTTAATCAAAGTGTTTATGCATCATTCACCAAAGACTATACCAAATGAAGAGTGGTGAAGGAAGGGGAGTAGGTGGGTTAAAAAAAAAAAGGGGGGGGGGAGGGGTTGTTAGCCAGATGGTATATGGAAAAGGATATACAGGAAATGTGGCCTAACAGAGTGGGAGCTACATATAGCTGGAAGAGGACTCAGTCTGGAGGAAGCATAAACACTTTGTACAGTTCTGAGGTGTTAGTCATCTTCCTATGCAAATCTGGGCCTGCCATTTCTCTCTGTGAAAGCCTGATTGAGAGGATATATATTTTAAGAACTGTATGTGATTATAAAAGATGTTGTGAGCAACACTGTTGAGATTCAGGTATCTCAATGTGAGCGAATTCAACTAACCCCTTTTGGAAAAAACTTTTAAAGCCACTTCCAGCAAAGAAACAAGCAATAAATTATTGCTATACACTTAAGAAATCATTTAGATTCAAACCACTAGTCAACTCACACAATGACAGTGCTAAGGTTAGTAAAGACTTTAATCAAGACTCCACATTTTGGAGATCTCCCTTTTCCAAAGTCATACAAAGCATCCAGCTCTGTTTCCCTATTCCATGGGCATAATTTTTGATCCACTACATTGGGTGACAATCAGGTATTCGGCAAAGAGCTACTCCAAATAAACTGAGACCAGATGTTGTCTTCTGCTGCTCACTAAAGGAGAGCATGAAGGAAAGTGACCCAGAATTCCTGTATTATTCTGTATCACCACAAAACTATACTGCTAGTTCCACATTTACTATTTATTTATTCCCATGTTTAGATAGATTTCTTGGTAAGTGCACTGTCTCATGACCCTGGGTTTCCTACAACCCACTCTTGGTTACCTGCTGCCACCAAGCTTCTTGCTTGGAAATTTTACCTCAGGACACTCCTCCTTCTGCTCCCTTGTGACAGGGACCCAGTCCCCAGGAATAGGCAGTCCCCTGATAAGTATGGTTGGTGTTCTTTGAAGGATGCTGCAGAAATCACCCATTCACCACAGCTCCAAACTGAATTAACAAGTTTGTAATTCATTTTTCACAATTAGAACCTATGAATCAACTCTGGTTCTGATCCTCTGCAAGTGCCTACAGTCCTTTTAAAGCCCTGGAAATCTTATTTCACACCCTAGTTGAGGCTCCCTTTTCATAAGCCATGGAGCCCAATGTTCTCTCAACCTGTCTCATGAACAGCCTCTTGGCAACCTGGACCTCAATCCTCCCTGATGGACCAGTCTCTGAAGTGACCTTTAATAGCAACTTCAGCCAGCCTGGACCAAACACCCTCCAGCTGGCCAGTCTCCACACACACTCCTCCAGTTGTCCTGCTATCACTACTGACTTTCAATTGGACATTCTGGGGTTTCCCCTAGAAACCCAACTGACCCTTGCAGAGTCCTTAGGTTTTAAGCCACTCACTTCCACCCCCACCTCTCATACCTAAAACATAAATGCAAAACCTATACGAACATTCTCCACAGTGTCATAAGCAACATCACCACTCAAAATCTCATCATGAGTATGGTCAGAATGTCACCAAATCCAGGCTGTGGGGGACCAAATGGGAAGGAAGGAAAATACCATGCTCCCACTTGTTTAAACCATAGGGCTGCCAGCTAGAGGGCTGTAGCATTGCATATAGAGAAGCAGTTTCTAAGGCAATCAGGACCACCATTCTGGACATTAGGATTCAAATCACTTAAAACTATATATCAAGAAGTCAGTAGCCAGAGCAGATTGAGAAGCACAGGTGTGAAATGGTCCATACAGGAAATCTCTACTAATCTCCTCTTTATTCACTTTAGTAGCCCTTTTCAGCCAAAGTTTGAAAAGCACTTCTCAAATGTGTAGTTGGATTTACATATCATTAGGCTCACTTTGTAAGATGATGAAAGCAGCACAGACCCATAGACTTGCCCAAGGTCACACACCAACTCAACAGCGGAGCCAGGAAGAAAATCTCAAGTTCAGTGGGTACCCTGCCCACTGAACTGTGCTACCGCCTTAACAGGCGAACATTCTCCACTTGCTGTGGTTTTCTAATGATTTTAAAGCATAGCCCTATGTAGGACACATTATAGAAATCCAACCTCAATATTGGAAAAGTACATATGACTATGGCAAAGTCCACCTCTGAAAGGAAAGGATGCAGACTTCTGACCAAGCATAAAGGATTTACTAACAAACAACACATGCTGCCCGACTATGCAAAAGCAGATAGAGATCCATCAAACCCAAATATTTGAGGCCATCCCAACAAACAGATACTCTCTCAATGATGCTATCATCTGTGTTATTTTTTCCCACTCCTGACCTCTATTCTCTCTCTCTTAATTAGGTTAAGTCAGTCACCTAAATCTCATCCATTGGATTAGCCATTTGTTTAATTTTTTTCCCAACTTTTCTGCTATTTACTTGTGTGCAGGGAAAAGATAAAGATAAGTGTGTCATGATTGTTGGGTTTATATTTATTTCCCTTTATGTGCCCCTATTCCATAGACATACTTCCCATTTACTTTATTTTTAAGTTGCAACCTGGCTCTCCATAATCATTGAACAAAAATGTGCACACAGTCCTTTGACACTTTCTCCCCTGCCCCCCAGCAATATTTTAAAGTGGGATGAATCAGAGTCTCAGTTTGGTACATTTGCACGAAGAGTTAATGGTGCAGACAAGCCATTGTGCACAGCAGCAAATATGCAATGCAGGAAGAGAATTATTCATTTGTAGGCTTTTCTACAGAGCTCATTATAGTTTCATATGCAGAAGTCATTTTGTCAATGTATCCACCTCTGGAGTAGAATGCAGAAGCTGTTAGACAGCCAACTCCAGACCTGAAGAAGAGCTCTGTGTAAGCTGTGTAAATTTTTCACTGCTTGCATCTGAAGTAGTGGGTATTCACCCACGAAAGCTTATGCTTCAATACCTCTGTTAGTCTATAAGGTGCCACAGGACCCTTTGTCGCTTCTACAGATCCAGACTAACACGGCTACCCCTCTGATACTGTGTAAGCTTGTCTCTCACCAAGCTCTGTGTAAGCTTGTCTCTCAAAAGCTGGTCTCTCACACCAACAGAAGTTGGTCCAATAAAAGACGTCACCTCACCCACCTTGTCTCTCTAACATCCTGGGACCAACACAGCTACAACATTGCATACAGTTAACTGCATTGTATCTTAGGAGAGTGAAGAACATCTACCAAAACTGAAAAATTTACATAAGCAGAGTGTAATTATACAAATTGGAATTTGGCTTGGACACGAGGTCAAATGCTCCATCCTTGCAAAACAAAAATAAAATGTTGTGAGATCATTACTGAACACAAGCCGTCAGGATCTCAGTCTTGACATCTGAAGTAGGAGAAAGAGGAGTGTCAAGGCAGGAAATTAGTGTACTGTAGCTTCATTCGGCTCCTGGCTTGTGCTGCTTGATCTTAAGCCAGAAATAGCATATTCATATAGAGAGAGGTGCTGTAACAGCTCTACTTTAAGAATGGATCAGTTGTGAACACTATTGGGGAAGTAGTTAATAGCAGATAAGAAAACAAAAGAGCTAGAGGGATCCAAAGGAATGTGTTGAGGTGGTCTGTCACTTGTACACATTTTAAAACAGATGCATTTTCCCCAGAATGCAATAGATCCTATCCTAAGCTGCTCAGGGTCCAAGCCAAGAAACTAAGTACTATAGCATGGACCGTACCCTGAAAGCAGGATTTCTGCTGGGTAAGGAGACCCTTAATGCCATCCCAGGACTTTTCTTCATGACAATCCATTTACCTGTAAGACCTGTGATGAAAGACTCTGAATCCTGTAGTGTGCCTTCCAAGGCACTGCCTCACATGCACCAGGCACTGTTCCCGCTATAATAAGCACTTATTTCTTCTTATGTCAAAAGCCAAGCTAGGTTTCAGTTATATTTTTATTAGCATCAGCCAATCTAAAAGAGCCAAAGCTTTAAAGTGTTTAGAAACCTATGTAGCAAATTGTCAAACAAGCTCTTTAAATGTGCATTCTGCAAGAGATCCTTTTCAGCATATTGAAATAGGAATAGACAAGTGCATTAATCAACAGAGGAGATGGAAGAGAGGGACTCATCCTGGAGCATTGTCTTAAATGCTTATCCAAAGAATAGTCCTATAATAGTATTTTACTTTAACATTATTGTCTCAGTTCAGTGTCCAGCACGAATATCCACCCTAAACTCCTGGCTCCTTACCAGTCACCTCTTGGTCAGAGATCAAGGTCTCTCTCCCTTCTGAGTGGGGTGTTTACAGGCTGCATAGTTCCTCTGGCTAAACTGTGCTATACCCAGCAAGCCAGATTGCCCCCCCCTCCTCTCTCCAGGTGATGAACAGTGTGATTGCCAGCAGTTATAAGTTACCATACAGCTCTTTCTAAGCAAGCACATTTATTCTTATGGTGAAAGCATTAGAGAAAAACATTTTTAAAAAAGAACCTACATGTATACTAATAAGCTTACCAGAGATCATGCACCACTCCAATAAGGACATCTGGCAGAACCCCCCCCCCCCCCCCCCCAAGAGGTTTTTCTGAGGTTACAAACTGATAACATCCTCAGCTCAGAACGACTCCCATGAATAAGTCAAATCCTTCCAACACTTTACAGGAAAGATTGTGGCCCCACTTGGACTGAGGTCCTTGCCATTTGCTAGATCAGAAGGAGCCCAGAGTCAGTTTAAACTCCAGCTATTTTCCCAAAAGTCCTTTCTTTGTCTGTTGGTCTCTGGAGAATCCAGACTGAATCAGTATATGCAAGCCTTTCCAGATGGTGGTACCCCTCAAGAGGTGTTGCAGCCTGAGTGAGTTTGCCTAATCACCCCTTTGATAGGACACGTGGAGGGCCAGGCGGCCAAATGGTTAGCATACCTGACCTCCAGCACCGTATCTTCGCATTAGGGGGCAGTAGAGGTGCCTGGTTTCTAACCTTAAGCCTGGAGTGGTGGGTGGAGGCCAAACATCTGGGCCTTTGCGCTTAAAGGAGCATGGTGGGGGGCCCAGGCCCTCCCTCTCCACTTAGTCCAGCCCAGAGCCCTGTAGGAAGTAAGACTGGCAGGTCCTCCCTGCAGAGAGTTGAAGTCTGCTGCCCTGTGCTACTCCCTACTTGTGTGCTTCTTCAGTTGGGGGTGTGGCCCCCTATTGTCCAAGCAGTCAATAGCTTAACAAAAATGTCCAAAGGAGCAGGGCCTACAGGATCTCCTGTTTCTCAAAGGAGACAGTGACTGGAGAAATTCTGCAAACACTTGTGCATGTGAGAACTGTAAGGCCTTACCCACTCTGTGCTTTCCTCTCAAACTCAATCTTCTGTCTGGCTTCCAGGAGAAGGATTCATCTTTCCTGCAGCCTGCGCTTCTGAGCTCATTTTAACTCACTCCTTCAGCTGGAGTATGTGTGACAGGACTGGAGGGGTGGCACTAATTGGGCCCAGTGTAGGGTTTTTATACCTCATTACAATCCCCCGCTCTTTGTTTCTGGAGGGTTGTGGTCACCCACCCACATGGATTTTTACATCCAATCCCTGGCCCACAAGGATACCTAAACTTAATAAAGTAAGATCTCCCAAAGATATTGCAGGAAATTGCCATATCTGTCAATTATATTTCCACTTGAAGTTTCATACTAGAATTTAGTATTATGAGGGCAGGGGGCTGGACTCGATGGCCTCTCGAGGTCCCTTCCAGCCCTAGAATCTATGAATCTATGATTGTGAATGTGAACCAGATCCTAAAAGATGCTCAAAAAGACACCATCCATGTATTTTTCTTAATACAGAAAACAAGCTACTGCTTCTAACAACTTTTTGGAACCTGAAAAGCAAACTGTTCCACATACTTCTTGCAACCCTAAATTTTTTTTCAAAATGTTGATATTTTGATTTTAATTCAAATAAAGTTGGGAATTTTTTGATAAAAGGTTTAAAAACCTCCCTTCCATTTTAAGCACCTGTAGAGCTGGTTACAATTTTGAAAAAAGTTGAAATTGGCAATATTTCAATTTTTGAATAGAAAATCAGGGGAACATTTGAATTTTATTTTTTCAATTCCCTGCCCATTTCACAAGGTTGTTGGTCCCTTTGAGAAGAGCCTGGGCCCAGGCTACCTGTGCGGAGCTAATTTAAAGAGATGGAGCCCAGCAAGTCCATTAATTTACTAATGAGCACCTGGGCCTCATAAGATGGTTCCGTTGCAGGGAGGTGCTCAGACAACAAAACTCTCTGAAGGGAGAGGAGTTCTAGAGATTATAGGCCAGGGAGTCTAGGACAGGGGGAACAGGCCCCAAGGAAAAAGGTTATGCAACCCCCTAAAGCCAAGGGGGAAGAAACTTGATTTCAAATTTATTTGGACTCAAAGTATAACCCTTTCAGCCCTCTTTTGGATTGTGGAATTTTTAAGGCTCCCCTCTCCCTCCCCCCTGCCCCCCACACTCAGAGAAGGGAAATGGAGGCAGGGTCATGTCATGCCACAAGGGGTAGTGCTTGAGGGCATATCCCTCTTACACCCTGTTTTTCCCCACAGTCAGCTCAAGCACACACTGGTTTGTTGTTCCAAAGTTGCTTAAAAAAAAAAAAAAAAAAAGCCAGTGGCTTTATGTTTAACTATGATCACAAAGTATTAGTCAAATTATGATTGTCTCAGCAGTAGCCTAACAAATTATTGTATAAACAATACCATATGTCTCCTATTAGGATTTTCTAAGACGTTAAGCCATTGGCCTAACAGGTATGTTATAAGATCTAAAATACTCTGAAGTGGCTAACGAACATCCCCATCTTCTATATTTCGGTCAGCTTCAAAATGTAAATCTGAAGCAGAGAAAGTTTAACTGCTGTAAAAGAGCAATCAAAATACAAGTAGGCTGCAATTAAGCAGATATATTGCTTGTTTACTTTCTTTTGTATTATTAATCTTCTCTTTCATCTCATCATCCTCAAGCCACCTTTTCTGACATCCACTGACACGGACAGCTAAAAATACCTCAGGTCTTCCTACAGAAAACGTGGCTAATGCTGGCTGTTAAATCCAGTCATGCATACCAATCTGATAACTCATGTCTATTATTTCATTTTAATCTCTCTTCCTTTTGAACTGAGGACCTGAAGTCTTGCAGTTTCTTTAGTGAGCGTTTCTTTCCCTTGTCTTATGCATTTAAGACTAAGTAGGACAAGTTGGGAAAGCCCACACTGTCTCTCACTAGCAGCCTTTGTGTAATTGTGATAGCAGGCTTTATCATTTTATAATTTCTCTAGAGGTTAGACAAAAGAAACTCAGTCAAGTACAGCAATCTCACTCTGCTCCCCACAGAGCAAAAGGTTTAGATGAGGGTTTTTTCCCTATCTTTCACTAGTACTGGTAGCTCTCGAATCATGTTATGACAGTAAAAAGACATGCAAATTCAATAGCTAGGTGTCATGGTGTAATGCAGCACTATCCACCAATAGTATTCGGGCACAGTGCAGGTGATTTGGGGGTGAGGGCTGGAACAGGATACCCACAGCTCACCTCAAACTCACTCTGAGCTGTTGGTTAAAGTTCAAGCTAAAAGCCTTTTCTTAGGACTTGAAAACCTGAAATTCTAAAAGGAAAAAAAAGTTTTAAATGAAAGACCCTAGGCTCCTTTTCTGCATGGAAGGGAACAAAGGAATGGAGAATAGATATCAACCAAATGGGTCAGAAGGGGGAGCAGGTAAGGAGGGGAGGAGAGGAAGCAATACCTCTAGGGGGCATGCTCCTTTGAAAACTAGGCAATTGCTGGTGGAAAACAGCACAAACTAATCCTGCTCACAGAATCAACTTTTATTCTGAAGTTTCAAACACCCCCGAATCCCCACACAGAAGAGGTAGGAGTGTGCACAGAGAGCGGGGGAACAGCAGCAGCATGACTAATGGTGTAGCAGTGCTCCTAGCATGGGGACTTGGGGCCAGAGATGGAGAAGCTGGCATGCTCTGCAGCTGACTTGAGAACTATAGACTAGGGTCGTGTTCAATGGATAACCTTTGACTCCCCCATTGTCTACTCACACCCACAAAGGCATGTACAGAATAATTCTGTGGACAACCAGACTCCATGGACCTGAATCTCCAATGCCTTGCACATAGTCATTTATTTGTGCAAAGTGGGTATAAAGTATTCCAATTCTCTTTTGGTAGCATTTTCCATTTGCTCTGCACCCATATAAATGGCCACATAAGATGCGAGCCAGTGGAGAATCAGGCCCACAGAGTCATACACTGCAATTTTTCTAGAGTAGTATGAGACAGCTTATATTATCTCTGTCCATGAAGTATTTGGGGGGGGGGGGGGGAAGATGGGCTAGATAAAGAAAGGGCTTTTGTTTCCAGGGCCATCAATCTGGTGTTTTTCAGAAGTGCAAAAAACTTATGTTTTAAACTGATGGCATATTCTGTATATATTTACTTGGATTTTTGCAAGTGAAACCACACGTTGCCTATCCACGGCTACAAGTGCCTGTCTCTCATATTGAAAATACACAGCACTCATTCTAACTAAACAAAACTCAAAACCTTAGAATAGCTTTTGTGATGGTTCTTTTAAGTCCCAAAATCCAGCCTTCAGAACACTGATCTCTGCCCTCAATGCATCCCTCCTTTTCCTCAGTAAGAGATGAGCTTTGTCATGTGCTCTGAAGTTCAAAAGATTTGAGACAATTTTGGACTAAATGAGGGGAAGAATTCCCAAGTTCAGGTGCCATAATTGCAAACTCCTTCCAGTAACTCCCTCTTATAGCAAAGAGGAGTCAGACTACAGTGCCTTAGCAGACTGCTTTGTAATGGTATCATGAAAGGAGACCAGGCCCAAGCCACGAGGCTTTATAAGTCACAATCAGCACTCAATTTTGTTTTGGTGTCTAGCTCTGTGGTGCTTACAGAGATCAGGATATCACTAGAACAGTATTAGACACTCACTAAAGAGTCCAGCAAAATGGTATAAAAGATTACAAAGTAGACTTTTTTAAATAAGAACATTTGCTTTCTGAAGCCACACTGATATGGTAGATTTTTTTAGTCACATGTTTTCCTTTAAATACTGCAGCAGCACACAACTGAACTGTCATTCAAATCTGAAGACCTTTGGGTGCTTTAGTGTTATTTCTGAGTCTCCAGCTTGACCAGAATTACTAGACTGTCATTTACCATCATTCAATGTTATTTGCCCAGGAGAACTCAGATTGGCGCGGCTGTTTCTATTCCATTACTGTCTTAAAAGCAAGATCCTATGCCATCTCAAGGTCATTCTAGTTATGCCAGATTCTTTGGGAAGAAATTGGACTAATTAAGGACATAGAAAAAAAAATGTCCACTATACAAGGAGACTTCACAGCACGAAATCTTGCAGCACAATTTGTGCTCTCCATATGTTGAAGTCAGTGGGATTTGCCCACGTATCTGCAGGCAGAATTTGCCCCTCCACCTTTACTCTGGAAAAGCTATTATTAAGGGTTATTTTTGGTAACAACTTCAGGATTTAAGGTCATCATAAATTAAACACCAACAGGACACTTTCAAAGTACATTTTAGTCTCCCTGTATCATATTAGGTTGTGCCATAATGTAACATTGTTTTTTACTCTGTAGTGGGATTTGGGTATAGCCAATGCATTTGGAATTGTGTCTTCTCAGTGCTGCATACAGTTTCAATTCAAGTTACTTGCAAATGTTTTCCCAATATTTAACCATGCTCTTTGGAAAATACTTCTGATTAAAAAGTTTCCAATCAGATGAATACAATAATTCATGACTCAGCTTGTCCTAGAGAAAAGGGTACTTTTCCTCCTATCTTATGGGAAAATGTTAGCAATGAGAATTTCCAAGATGGAACATTTCTAATAAAGCTGTTTAACATGTTAAGTTGATTGTCACTATCTTGTAGATAATACCTGCCTAAAAGGATGCCATCCAGGAACATATAATTTAATTAAAAAGGCAAAAGGCATTGAAATTGGATACTGCTGTTCAAAGTGTAGCTGAGTATGTTTCACATGCTCCAGAAGGTCTCCTAAAGACTGCACCACTTTTACTTCTGGTTTCTACAGACTCCTGCAGTGGACGCACTGACAGAGTTTTCATCATTTCAGACTGCATTGCAATGAGGGCATGGTTATGTACATTCCTTTGATTTATACCTCATTGCACTCACATGTTAAGGGAAGTCTCCTTTATTTGATACATAGAAATACATCTTGTCTGAATTTTACAAAATGATGAGCTGAAACGTCCCTTCAATTTTTAAATGCTATGGGGATGAAAGGCAAAAACATACTGATGAAAAGTGACGAGTAAATAACTCAGGGGAAGAACAGGATGAGAAGGTTTCTAATTAGCTCCTCCAAATCTAAAAGATGAGAGCTTTGTGGGTTCATGGGTGAGGAAGGGCATGATTTGTCAGGGGTGAAAATCTGCTCTATTCCCAGCTGTGCCTGACCTTGTATGTGGAGTGGCCACATCTTCTGAAGGAGCCCTGCTTCCAAAGACAGGGGCGATCCAGTGCTTAATTTGTGTTAGGGCTTGCCAGGGCTGAACCCCAGCATCTCTGGGCTTGCCGCATCAGTTATGGAAATAAAAACATTGCTTGAGCCCCAGAACATCTTTCACTACAAGGTAAGCACTGGTGCAATCCTAAGAAAGTAGCGCATAGTACTGTGATCTATGGAGTTACTTCAATGTGGGGGCATCTATTCATTTGGAGGGCTGTACCCCCCTTTTCCTTTTGTGTCTCACAAATACCCCTCCTACTCACCTGATGTGGTGATGCATTGAAAACTCCACAAGTCTGAACCTGGAGTCCCTCATGTCATGTTGTCCCTTCCAGATATGTCTGTTCTATTCAGAAAACCAGTGCTCTTGCAGAAGCAAGCATGAAAATTAAAGAATTAAACAGGAAAGGCAACATGAAAAAAAGTTCAAAGCTCAAATTTAACTCCACCCTTCCATGTTTATGCCTTAAAAATATGGTCTCACTGTCCATGTCAAATATAATATAAAATACACAGTGGAGTTTCTTGTTCTGATTTCTATAATTGCTGATCACCTGTAAATCTATTAAAGTCAATGGCAGCTGCTCAGCATCTTTCAAGGTCAGTCCATATATATATTTAGATGCTTAAATAGGGATTTAGGACCCTAACTTTAGCAGCATAGGGGGCTCCAGTGGTGCAACTGGTTAGCGCATAGTACTTAGAGGGCAGTGCTGAGAGGAGACATGCTGAGGTTGAGAGTTCATGCCTCACCCAGAGTACTGGTTTTATGGGCAGGGATAGCGTCCCTAGCCTCTGTTTGCTAGAAGTTGGGAATGGGCAACAGGGAATGGATCACTTGATGATTACCTGTTCTGTTCATTCCCTCTAGGGTGCCTAGCATTGGCCACCATCGGAAGACAGGATACTGGGCTAGATGGACCTTTGGTCCAACCCAATATGGCCATTCTTATGTTCTTAGCCCAGATTTGTAAACTTTGACCCCAGTCTACAACGTGCCATCTTCCCAAAGAATCCAGCAATACCTTTTAACATCTAGAAATCTGATAAAAATGAAGTTAGCTTTAGAAGCTAAGAATGCTAAACCCAGTACAATACACATCTTACTGTAGGCACGTGACTTGAGTAGATAAGAAGACTTTGTTTTTGCTCTCACTTTACACTGGTTGAACTCCACTGACATCTGTGTAGTTACTCTTCATTTACTCTGGTGAGTGAGAAAAGAATCAGGTCCATGATGCATCTGTACACTGCATGCCATTTCCCATGGATTTTCATTTACTGCCTAGTTGTCAAGCTGCATTGAATGACTTGCCAATGTCTCAGTGAGCCTGAATTCCCAGGTTATGGAATAAAACTAAACTTTACTAAGCCAAACATTCTCCTATGTTTATAAATATGGTCATCTCCCTGTTACAGGAACTGGAAAAGCTACACCATGATTGATCACCACAGCCATCAGATCGTCATTGAAATTAGGAGACTTGATAAGACTAGCATTTTCTTAACAGTAAACCAGTTTTCATTGTGCAAGCATTATAATTAGTTTCTGAGAAAGGAATCATTGAAGAGTCATTAAACTTGCTCCAGGATTTGTTTTTAATCCTGAAACAAAAAAATTTAACTGCAGAAATGTCAGGTAAAAGTCAAGCTATATTTAACCACCTCATGCTTCACCTATGAGAAAATATTCCCTAAATAAACAGATGGTGTTGCTATGGAATCTCACTGTCACCATTAGGAGCTGCAAAAGCATGTGTTTAACTCTGAAAATGAAAGAGCTAAAAGGCAGGACTCAAGACTCAATCTGGCAATTGGAGACTGTTGGGACACTAACACGTATGCTAACTCCACATTTGTTTGAAGATTTCATTATCAATTCCATAATATAGCATCACCAGTAGGGTTGGTTGACTAGCAGAAAAAAATTAAGGCTGGGATTTTGGCATTTAAAACTTGCTAATTTCAATGAGATATGGGTGCCTCACTCTTTTGGGCCCCTTTGAAATCCCTAGCCTAATATATTATTTGAAGTAATGTACCAGCGTTCAGCCACCTACACAGCTGGTAGTCTATCAAGAAAGGGTTTATCAAACCAAAAATTCCACAAACACCAGAGACATTATGCAGATAATTCATTTACAGGATACTATTTAACATTTTCACTAGGTCACTTGGGAGAAGAGAGCTAGAAAATGCAAGAGTACTGGTAATGAAATTCAACACACAGCAAGCAAATAGGAACCTTACAAAGAGAGCTGTTCTAAATCGCTTTGCATTTGTTAGGAACTGAACTTTCCTAATATGAAGTCAGTTGCTAGTAACCAGTGGAAATGAGTGAAGAGACTCTACTAAAAGAGGAAACAATAGCTATTAGAAACTCTCAAAAGGCAGCGAGAATTCAGGCGGCATAAAGACTCGAGCAAGCAATGCTTCAAAGTCCAAACGACCACCAGAAGGGGATCAAGAAGCAATCACTGACTATTTCACATGATAGATATAGATATACACACACACATATTCTAAGCCCCTGAATTGCATTAGTCATCATGCTGTTGTCCAACCACCACCACACTGGTTAGGCTATTGTGGATAGCCTTTATTTTAAGACTTACTGAAGTGATCTGATCAGTGAGATTTCTTTTTCCTATCTGACACACACACACACACACACACACACACACAGAGGAAAGAATAAAATCTAACTGACCTTTATAATAAAGAGGGTCTATAAGGCTACATTTTGGTATGTGGGAAAGTGTGACAGGTTACTCCACTCACCGCTGGATGGTCCTGCCTCCTAGCTATTCCAGGGATTAGCTTGGTCAGGCAGATGCCCCTGCCAGCAGTTATACCCCATCAGTTTCTCCTCTGCAGCTCTTCTCACCCTCAGGAGCTGCAGCTGTCCTCTTCATGACTCAGCCCTCTAGCTAGGTCACTATAGGGGCTCCCCTTCAGGGGAGAGGGTGAGCATATCAAAGTTCCTACTCTCCAGCAGTCTCAGACAATCTTCTGCTTCTCTGGCTCATCGTGCCATTCCTGCAGTGACTGGCAGGGGAACCTGGGCACACCATCTACTGCAGGTTCCAGCTCAGGGACCCTCTACACACAGTGGCGTAGCCAGGTTTAGAGCACAGGGGGAGCGGAGCTAAAAAAAGGCGCCAGGAGCAACAACAAAAAAAATTCCCCTCTGGCTGCAGAGTAGGAGCAAAAGAGCACGAAAAAGGTGCCGCTTCTGCTCAGTGGGGGAGCGGCCGCTCCCCCTGCTCCCCCCCAGCTATGCTACTGTCTACACAGTAGACAAGGTCTGTTCTCTGCACCTTGCTGCTGTTCTCTGAGCCACTTCCATACCTCCTGAGCCTCTCCACTCCTCTGGGTTTGCCAGTCCCTTCATGCCCTCCTCCCAGAGAGGGACTTTTAGCAACTCGTTTCTGAAACCCCACAATGACTACAGAGTCCTTCCCTACAGCCCCCTATGCTTCTAATTTCCTGTCTTTTGTAGAAGCCCCACCTGTCTCTTACAGGTGAGCTTTTCTCTAATTAGCTGCCTCCAGCCTATTTGCAGCCTAATTAGCTGATTGGGCCCACCTGGCCTAATTCAGTTCTGGCAGGGCCAGTGTGAGGAGCACTCCCCATTACAGAAAGACTGATGATTGCAGAAACTCAGAAATAATTAACACAAGGTACAAGTTAGTAAGCTACCACACTGCAAATTTTATCAAAGCTACATCAGTCTCTGGGGAAAGAGAAAAATCTGACAGAGCTCTTTACACATGTCTAACAAGAAAAACCCATTAGTGAAGTGACAAAGGGTCCTGTGGCACCTTATAGACTAACAGAGGTATTGAAGCATAAGCTTTCGTGGGTGAATACCCACTTCTTCGGATGCAAGCAGTGGACTGCTTGCATCCGAAGAAGTGGGTATTCACCCACGAAAGCTTATGCTTCAATACCTCTGTTAGTCTATAAGGTGCCACAGGACCCTTTGTCGCTTCTACAGATCCAGACTAACACGGCTACCCCTCTGATACTTGAGACCATTAGTGAAGCCGCATCATAGGTTAGCATTCAAATGTAGTTAGCAAACCTTAGGACAAATTATAGTAGCTCTTTATGACCACCTTCAATGCAACAAGAGCGGATGGAAATACCATGCAAAAGGAGGGGACAAAAGGAAAACTGTTTCAGAGAACAAAACTGAATCCAAGAAGTGGCCATAAAACAAACCAAGGGAAGCAACTTTCTGGTATAGCATATTGATGCAAGAATACTAAAGCAAAATAGTTTCATTAGTCAAACTAAACAGTGAGATAAATGCCATGACCCCGATATAATCTGTCTTTGTTAACACTGAATTTACACACACAGGAAAGCTATCTAGCATGCTGGGTTTTTTAAATGCAGTTTTCCAGATGAAGTGATGGGCATCGGTGGCCTTTTTCTAATTCAGATTTGGAGATAGTATTGCCATCTTCATGATCAGCCTAGTCAGATTTTTATCTGGAGCAGAAATCTCTGTTTATTTCTGCCAGAAGAATTTTCCCTCCATGGCTGTTAAGCTTTCAAACATGGCAAAGGAGATTGGATGTAAAATGCCAAGACCTCAAATGGATCTTGTATTTTAAACCCCCTAACTTCTGTCTTAGCCATTTTTTTTCCTCCAGGGTCTTTCCTTTAAAGTTATTGCAGCTAGATTCACAATCTACAGTCTAGTTTTCAAACTTGCTATGGAGAGCTTCACTGACAAAAAGATGGGCTGAATTACCTTGGGATTAAAAATTATGGTGGAGTTCTCAGAGTTATGTATCTGAAGCCTCTTTTGTAGAAGACCCAATCCCTACTCTGTTATGTTGGTCACCATTTCCCCACCCATTTCCCATGCTATTGAGCTGTGACCTGCTCATCAGTTGGTTCCCTCCCTCTAGCTCAGAGGGGACTGCATTTCACTATTGCTGTAAGTACATAAAGAACAGTAAAGCATTTGGATCCTGTGAAAATCCTATAGAAATCTAAGATATGAATGACATTTCAGCATGTTAATGGAGCAAATATTAGTTGGAAATCTCTGGACAGGGTATAGAACTAGTACCTAACTGTGGTAATTTCACCTAGTGATATTGTTGTAACATCCTTTTATCATCAATTGGTATTACAATGGGGATAACCTATGTGACAAAACTAGGGCTGTCAATTAAATCACAGTTAACTCACACGATTAACTCAAAAAAATTAATGGTGATGAAAAAAATTCATTGCGATTAATCACAGTTTTAATTGCACTGTTAACAATAGAATACCAATTGAAATTCATTAAATATTTTGGATGTTTTTCTACATTTTCATTTACATTGATTTCAATTAGAAACCAGAATACAAAGTGTATATGATTTTTTATTAAAAAGATTTGCACTGTAAAAATGATAAACAAGAAATAGTATTTTTCAATTCACCTCATAAAAGTACTGTAGTGCAATCTCTTTGTCGTGAAAGTGCAATTTACAAACGTAGATTTTTTTTTGTTACATAACTGCACTCAATAACAAAACAATGTAAAACTTCAGAGCCTACAAGTCCACACAGTCCTATTTCTCCTTCAGCCAATTGCTAAGACAAACAAGTTTGTTTACATTTACAGGAGATAATGCTGCCCACTTCTTATTTACAATGTCACCAGAAAGTGAGAACAGGCGTTCATATGGCACTTTTGTATCTGGCATTGCAAGGTATTTACTTGCCAGATATGCTAAACATTCATATGCCCCTTCATGCTTCGGCCACCATTCCAGAGGACATGCTTCCCTGCTTGTTAAAAAAAATAGTGTTAATTAAATTAGTGACATAACTCCTTGGGAGGAGGGGGGGAAATTGTATGTCTCCTGCTCCGTTTTACCCACAGTCTGCCATATATTTCATGTTATAGCAGTCTCAGATGATGACTCAGCACATGTTCATTTTAAGAACACTTTCACTGTAGATTTGACAAAACACAAAAAAGGTACCAATGTGAGATTTCTAACCAACCCAAGGTTTAAGAATCTGAAGTGCCTTCCAAAATCTGATCAGGACGGTGTGTGGAGCATGCTTTCAGAAGTCTTAAAAGAGAAACACTCCAATGCAGAAACTACAGAACCCGAACCACCAAAAAAAAAAAAATCAACCTTCTGATGGTGGGATCTGACTCAGATGATGAAAATGATCATGCGTCGGTCCATTCTGCTTTGGATGGTTATCGAGCAGAACCCGTCATCAGCATGGACGCATGTCCCCTGGAATGGTGGTTGAAGCATGAAGGGACATATGAATCATTAGCGCATCTGGCACAAATATCTTGCACCACTAACTACAACAGTGCTATGCAAACACCTGCTCTCACTTTCAGCTGACATTGTAAACAAGAAGCAGGCAGCATTATCTCCTGCAAATGTAAACAAACTTGTTTGTCTTAGCGACTGGCTGAATAAGAAGTAGGACTGAGTGGACTTGCAGGCTCTAAAATGTTATATTGTTTTATTTTTGAATGCAGGTTTTTTGTACCTAATTCTACATTTCCAAATTCAACTTTCACTATAAAGAGATTGCACTCTTACAGTACTTGTATTACAGTACTTGTATTAGGTGAATTGAAAAATACTATTTATTTTGTTTTTTTACAGTGCGAATACTTGTAATAAAAATAAATATAAAGTGAGCACTGTACACTTTTTATTCTGTGTTGTAATTTAAATCAATCTATTTGAAAATGTAGGAAACATCCAAAAATATTAAACAATAATAGAATAACATTTCTTTAAACAGTGCGATTAATGTTTTTAATCGTGCGATTAATCACGATTAATTTTTTTAATCGCTTGACAGCCTTAGACAAAACCTTTCACGTCAGCACTGGCATGGCCCAGGCTCTCAAGCTTCCCTGGTACATCTTTCCAATATGCCCAGGTCACCAGCACCAGTCATGGAACTAATCACGCATGGAACAGAGTCCAAAGTGGTTTATCCAGGAGAATCAAATATGAAAACAGTGTCATCCATGCTGCAAAGTTTGTAAATGTAACAAAATCATCCAGCAAGGTGTAAGTAACCTGAATCACTTCCTAAATTTACAGTAGTCATTCCAAGTCACCTGAATTAATCACCTAGGACAATATATTATAGTTATAAACCCTCTCTAGTAGTATTCAGCCAAACAGCTGGTTTGCTAAATGTTTTGGTAACTTTTTCACTGGTGGGAAAGAACAACCTTTCCAGGGGAAAGATAATCAGAGATAACAAGAAATGAATGGGCACTAGAACTGAGTCTACGTCTATGCTTAGGAGCTAGGGGTGTGAGTCCCCTGCTTGCATACACATACTCATCGTAGCTCTCAGCAAGTTACTGAAAGTATGGACAACAGTGTAGCCCTAGCAGTGGAAGCACAGCTCAGCTGTGCCAAGTACATAGCCACCAGTTCCAAGCATGTACATACTCGGCAAAGCTGCTGTGGTTACACTGATATTTATATTTGTGCTGGCTCAATGAGGGTTAGTTCTACTATGTGTACTTGAGCAGAGGAATCATACCACTATCTCACAGTGTAGACATAGCCTGAGATTCCCCGCCCTCCCCGTCGGTAATCCCTCCAGAGCAGATCAGAGGCATATTGACAGCATTGCATGAAGAAGCATGCACTGCCACTTTCCATGCTCTCTCTTTTGTGTGGATAAACAGGGGAACTCTATCTTCAGGCTGTTAATACAGCTTCCTTCAGGAGTCAAAATCACTTTTTGTTTTTGAAGGGAATATTTCACCATATGATGTTAGAAGAGAGATGCTGTTCTCATGTATACATTGCTTTTGCTTTGCAGATTCTTCATTACAAAGCTGCCTGTAGGGTGACCAGACAGCAAGTGTGAAAAATCGGGACAGGGAGTGAGAGGTAATAGGAGCCTATATAAGAAAAAGACCCAAATATTGGGACTGTCCCTATAAAAATCGAGACATCTGGTCACCCTAGCTCCCTATTGTGTGACTGGGGAAGCATTGTGAAATGATTCATCTGTGTTCTGCCATGTGAAGAACACCATTACCTGGATAAGGGTGTTAGCAAAATACAAAGGGGAGATGATAAAACAAAAAAGGACCCCTCTCTAAATGATACATTCTTAGCTCTTTTGCTCAATGTACATTTTTCTGTACGGGAGGGGTTGTGAAGAACCTGTTTCTGCTTGCCTTGAAATCAGTGTGTGTATATGTGTGGGGGAGTATTTTGAAAAAGCCAGACCAGTGTTCAAATACTTGAAGCCATTAAATAGCCAGAGTGTGGAAAACCCAACAATTAACCCACCTAGAACCTCATGAAGTGCCAGGTGCTTCTGAACTACACTCCAAAAAATAAGGATTGAGGTGGGTGTTGTGTTGTATGCCATTCAACAAGTGTATTCACTAACAGTAGAGACATAAGATAGAGGAGCAGGAGAGAAGCTAAAATAAAAGTAGTCAAACTGAAAAGCCTGGACTTGTCACATTACTAGTAAATTTAGCTTTTCCTATTAACGCTATTTAGTAAATGTAGGAGTGAATTTGTTTCAACTCTCTAATATAAATATCTAGATGTGTATTTACTCTGGGCTCAATTTTGCTGCTCTGCACTGCAGGAGTTGTATCATGTGGGCTACTTGTGGATACTAGGTAAAATACATAAGGATCTAAGAATAAGGCTTTATGTAGGGTTGCAGTTTTTATTTCCCAGGTACATCAACAAGATTTCTTGTAGGAGAAAATTTCACACACTTCTCATTCGGAAGGATAGTTACAGTAAGCTCAGCATCACATGAGGTGTGAACTGGGGCTGATCTAGGTCCTAACGAGAAAGCCAGATGTGCTGATTTTTATTTTCTTGAGTATCACTGAGATACCTTGAGTCTCAACCACATGCAAAAATAATAGGTACTGTTTCTGTATCAGATTTGCTTCTCTACTGTTCAGTGTCAGGGGAAATGTGGCCGAGCCACTTATTTTAATTCTACATGAAACAGAAGTTGTGTATTTAATTTTCACTTTCTAGCTGCCTGTATGATAACCTCAGGCTGCATTTTTTTTCTACCACTAGGTGGGGTAGCAACTTAAATAATGACCAGTTCTCCCCAGCAAAAGTGATTTACTGAAGGAAATGGGTGAGGGGAGAAAAAAGTGCTTGGGAATTCACTGAGTGAGAAAACCCACCTGAAACCCTTATTTTCCAAGATTACTAACTCAGGTTAGCTTCATTAGCGGCACCAGTTATTTATTAAATGGATGAAATAAAATGGCTCGGAAGGACAAAACCACAATCCCCAATCCTGAGGGATGGATTGCAACTAAATTTCTCACAGGATTGTGAAGTAGGGATAGTGGAAATTGGACTTTCTTGGCCACTGGGAGATGACCAGTGATTGTCACGACAGGGTAGGTTGCTAGCCTTGGATTCGGAAGATGCAGGTTCAGTAGCCTGCTCTGCCACAGACTTAAAAAGACAAGTCACTTGGATTCTGTGCCTCCATACACCATTTGTAACAGGGGTTAATCTCACTGCCCTACCTCACTGGGGTGTTGTGAGGATAAATACATTAAAGATTGTGAGGTGCTTCCATACAATGGTAATGGGGGCCATATGTGACTAGATATTCCAGTTATACAAATAAAGAGTACCATAGGGAAACAGATCTGGGCTTCTCAGTTTGACAGGGAGAGAAGGCCTTCTGCTAAAGTTGTCATGAGGGGTCCTTGAGTCTTGTAATTCACTCTCCTTTGATCTGAAATAATCTGAATCTGTGCCCCTTTTAGGCCATGCCTTCCTAGTTTCAGGATGTGATCAAAACTTTCCAGGGAGGATGCCATGTTATAGCTTCAGTTTTTCTTTACTTGTTAGAGATACCCAGTTCTGGGGCTGAAGGGAGGCTGCTGGATTTATTATTGTTCTTAGCACGGTGCTTAAAATTTATCAAAAAAGCTCCTAAAGCTTTTCATTGGGCATCACTTGAACTAAAATTAATGACTCCCTGGGCCCCCAGTGCACAGAAACATCTAAGGATATATCTACACTGCAGCTGAAGGCGTAATATCAGCTCGGGTAGACATGCATGTGCTAGCTTTGATCAAGCTAGCGTGCTAACAGTACAGTGTGGGCACAGAGGCAGGGTGGTAGGATGGGCTAACTATCCTGGGTAAAATCCTACTCAAGACGCTAGTTACATACTCAAGTGGCTAATCTGTCCTGCCATCCCAGCAGTACAGCTATGCTGCTATTTTTAACACGCTCCTCACATCAAAGCTAGCCTGTCTATGTCTACCCAAGCTGGAAATTACACCGTCCAGTTCCAGTGTAGACCTATCTTAAGTGTCCTGTGCTCATGAGAAGCAGAACAAGTGTGATATTACCCTGTGACACACTGACTCTGGTAATGAGGAAGGGAAGTTTTAGGCTGTGTTCACAGTAGGGAAAAATGTTATTGAACACTTCCTTAGAGCCCTAGTGTAAACAAGGAAATTTGTATTTTAACATGTGTTAATTGGCAGGGGGCCACATTGGTAAACTTCCTTGTGCAATAGCCAGTAAATTAAAAAAAACAATGCACCAATCCATTCCATTAAATACTGTTGCACACAGAGACAGAGATGAAGAAGAATATTATGAAGCACCTAAGCATGAACAAAGGGAGGAAAAGTATATTTTGGAAGCAATAGAAATACTAGAAGAACTAAAATAAGCCTTTGGAAAATTAATGTGGCCAGAAGGCTATGATAGTTCTGGGACATCCCCCGTTTCTCCCATTATCAATGACACGAAGAACATGGTACAATATAACAAAAATCACATATTCAATGCCTTTCATCTCAAAGGATTCCAACTTGCTTCCTAAACTACGTCCATGCAGCCTCACTGCAATTCAGCCATTTCTGGCAGATGGAATCCATCTCAATGTCTATAATGGGACAGATACTGATAGAATTTAGCATCCGAAGAGTCTGAGTTTAAGACTAGTTGTACTGTCAAAATGAGAGACCACTACAGTCTCCTCCTCTTGAGAGCTGGGTGAAATCTTCTTGCCAATTTTTTCCGCCCAGTGGACAAAAAAATAATAATGCAGATTTGGATCAAACAAACATTTTTCAAATTCGCTGAATTTACTGAATTATTTGTGTCAAAAAAAGAACCTAAAATAATTCTGGGGGGAAAAAAATCAAAGTGTTTCAATATTCGAGTCAAACTGACTGTTTCAGAATTTCCTTAAGTTTGATCAAACATTTTAAAAAGCCCAAAAATCAAAACAAAATGTTCAGCCTAACATGATTTTTTTACTTTGCAGTTTGCCAGAAATTTTTAAAAATTCATTTTCAGTTTATTCAAACCAAAATAACTTTCTAATTTTTTAGCACTGCCTGTGAACCAAAAAATCATTTATTTGGAGAGCTCTACTTCTCTCTTAACACAACCACGGCTGCTCATCTGTGAGACTGCACTCTTCTTTCCTCAGTCTTAGGCATTGCTCAGCACAGGGACCCCCCCATCCCACCCCTGCAGACACCTCCCCTCCCCGCTGGGAGGCTGGAAGACCTGATCCCTTAGAAGCTGCTCATGGTTGTCGCTTCTCATTCTAATGGCGCACAGGATAGCACTGTTACAGACACAACTACAGCTGCATCCTGTTAAACACTAGTAGAGGTTTCTAACTGATCACAGTCACTACAGGCCCCAGTGCCTTCTCACATTGCTTTCTATGGCTCTCTTTTCACCTCCTTTGTATTCTATGCCTCCTGGATTAGGACAACGAATGGCATATACTGTTCTGTATACTCTCTGCCATTTTATTTTCCACTGCAGGGGGTATGCAGGTTGTGTGATCCTTCATCCAGATACTGCTCTGGGCCAGGTCCAAATCACTATTTCATGCAAAGTGAATTGTGCTCTGAAACCCCATTGAAAGCATGTGTATAAAGTGCTGTGATGCATGGACAGATCCTACTGATTGTTGCCTTTGGAAATTAAACACACATAAGCCACTCCATGCAATACAGAGCAGACTAAACAAACATACGAAATAGACATGTGCCATTTTATATAAAGTTACCTTCACACAATCAATTTATAAAAGAAAATTTTCAAAATTACTATGTTTACAGAGATTAAAAAAACCTCATCTTTATTCAGCAGAAAGTATCTTGCCACAGAGCCTAATCCTGACTCATTTGATCTCACTGTTAATAGACTTCAGGGTCATGGTTGGCTCAAGAGGTTTTTGCACATCAGTTTTGGTTTTAGAAAATAGTAGCCCAATTATCAGTGGTGATCTGTTCCTGAATTATGCCCACCACAGATGTCTGCAATTGTTCACAACACCTGGACAGAAAAATGAATTCACCCCTGATTTCACCAATGGGCCTGCCACTGTTTGGGTGAAACAGCATGCTGCACAGGTATCTGGCAGAGCTAAACGTAGCTTGCATCCTGATTAGCCACTTCCCCTTCCACAGAGCTCCAGGCAGAAAACTACAGTGGAACCCCTCCCCTGTGCGCTGCACAGCTGGAAAGTGAAACATGGGCCTAAATCATCAGCGGGCTTCCCACATTTGAGGACTTTATCCTATGTTCACAAAAGCACGCATTTTACTACTGTTTAATCTGGACCAAAATCCTGAATCCAAACAAACAGGAGATGGCCTGGTAGTAAAGGCTTTGGTATGTACATGACCCGTCACCGTAGTATCTGAGCGTCTCACAACCCTTGATTTAATTTATCCTCACAACACACCTTGAGGTAGGGAATTGCGATTATCCCCATTTACTGAACTAAGGCACAGAGAGATTAAAGGTAGGTCTACACTGCATTTTAAAAACTGTGGCAGTGAGTCTAAGAGCCCCAGACTACAGACTTGGGCTCATGCTATGGTGCTAAAAATAGCAGTGTAGATGACATAGCTCAGGCTAGAGCTTGGGCTTTGAAGCACCCATGGTCCCTGGTCTTCCAAGCCCAAGCATCTACACTGCTGTTTAGCATTGTAGCACGAGCCCTTTGAGCCCAAGTCTGTGACCCACTGCTGTAGGTTTTTAAATGGCCTACAGACATACCCTAAGTGACTGGCCCAATGCCACACAGTGAAGGAAGGACATGAACCCCAGGTCTCCCAAGCCCCAGGCTAGCACCATAATCACTGAGCCATGCTTTCTCTCTAAGGCTAAAGTCATTAGTCCTATCTTCTTTTTGCTTCTACCATTTCATTGCCACTTTTAGAGAGGATACAAAGGGAATCAAATTGGTTTGGATCAAATCTGTGTGTTTATTTACAAATGAAAAAAAGGTGTTTGTTTTTATTTTTTTAAATGAAAAAACATCAGAGGTTTGCGGTAAACAGGCACTTTTCAAGGAAATTTTCATTTAGTTGAAAATCCAGTTTCATATCAAAAATTTAAACAATAATTTTGACTGGCCGTACGTGCAACCCTGAAAACTTTGTGCTGTGCAAGGAAAAAGGCTCCTGAATTGTTGCTCTCTGTAATGTTCAGCAAATGCACGTATAAAAAAGCATTTGTAAAATGAGGGAATCCTATGATCAACATTTTTTGTCATAGAATTTTTTAGTGAGTGAGTTCTGAGTCATTGAAGGAATCTGATGCAGAGCAGTAATGATTATATTAATATTAGTAGCTGTTAGCTTGCATAATGAGCAGGTGTCTTAGCACCTATCCTAGTAGACCACCATCATTGCAGTTGGTCTGTCATCTATGGCTAGAAATAAGGCCAAGGACTGAATTAATTATGGAGAGCTATTTACCTTCTTAACCCACAAATAGACCTCTTTCATACAGGGCGGAGGCAGATGGGTATGACAGTCAGAGGTAGGTATGCTGCTAGCCATACCTGTTCATTAGATAAAGAAAAAATAAAGTTTTTATGGCGCTGTCAGCCTGGCACCTGTCAAGACCATTAAAATCACTAAATCTATACTGTGCAATGATTTGCAATTCTGTGGGTGACAAGGGACCCACCTGCAATTCTGTGGGTGACTAATTCAGAGAGTGAGTGAAGAAAGTTAGTCAGATACATTAGCTGAAAAGCTTCTGTCAAAAATAATTTAAACCATGATTGGGTATTGTGAACACCAGTCCCTTCCAGGTCCCTCTCGAGGTCCCTTCCAGCCCTAGAATCTATGAATCTATGAAACTGTGATACAAAGAGACCTAGGGAGGTTATATATGGGCAAAAAATAACGTGATGTAACATAGACAAATACTGTAAATCAGGGGTCCTCAAACTGGGGGTCGGGACCCCTCTGGGGGTCAGGTGGTTAATACATGTGGGGTCGCGAGCTGTCAGCCTCTACCCCAAACCCTGCTTTGCCTCCAACATTTATAATGGTGTTAAATATATTTAAAAGTCTTTTTAATTTATAAGGGGGGGTCGCACTCAGAGGCTAGCTATGTGAAAGGGGTCACCAGTACAAAAGTTTGAGAAGCACTGCTGTAAATGCAAGCTCACATAATAAGCTGTGTGTGAGTTTCTTGTGAATTGTCATGCTTATGCTATTTAGTATTACATTGGAAACCCTAGAATTGAAGAATTATTGAGTAAACTATTAGAGACAAAGATTAATTATTATATTTTATTGGACAGGTTCTGAATAGTCCCATAGAATGTGTTAACTACTTAGGCTAAACTATCTGTTCCATCTTGTATTTAGCTGTGACAGCCAGTGTAACACTGACAGATGCTGGTTGTCAATGGGAGGGATCAAACCTGGGACCTCTGGAGCTTGGTACATGAGCCTCTACCACATGAGCTAAAAGCCAACCAGCTGTTAGCTAAGGCTGTAGAGCAGACTCATTTTATCTCTCTCTATCTAAGTGCTCTCAGTGCACTGGGACAGAACACCACACCCAGAAGCTGCATGGGTTATATGAATACCTCTCCTAGACCTGAAGAAGAGCTCCATGTAGCTCAAAAGCTTGTTTCTTTCATGAACAGAAGTTGGTCCATTAAAGATATTATCTCACCCACCTTGTCTCTCTAATAGGGACCAACATGGCTACAACACTGCAAACATGAATAAACCATTACATTTATATAAAACAATCAGGTATGTATGGCATTATGACCACAAGAGAGTATTAGGTTACTGACAATGCCAGATGCAATTATTGAAAGAAATTTAATATCTGCATTATGGAATAAAGGATTGCATAGAATGAAGTTAAGATATCTAGCAAAATATCTTAGTGTATACATTTGAACTTCCAATGAATGATAGTGTTTATCTTGTTTGATACAGGTAGATCACATACATCATTAACTGAGAAAAATATTAAGATATTTGAACTACATTGTATTTGAATTTTGTAAGTACAGTATACCCCTTCTGCCAGGCAGAGGTGACAGCACCAAGGGCTGGGTTCCGTACCTAGGGGTTCCCTTTCAACAATACAATGCACAACCGGCTCAAGCCCCCACCCAGTGACCTGGGAATATTACACACACCCACACACATACTCACCCCTTGGTGCCTCAAAGAGGCAATACTTCCCCTCTCGCCAGCACAGAGTCTCGGTGTAGCAAAAATCTTTAACAACATGAGGTAAACAACTCAGCATTAAATTGGGAAAACATCACAACTAGGGTTCATAAACACAAACCAGGAACCAGAAGACTCACCCCCAAGTAGATTGGGCCATGTCCTTTCCCTTTGGGTTCTTAAGTCCAGCAACCCAAAAGTCACCCCACTCACAGGTGCTGTCCCCCACTTAACACAGCTCTTAGTGATTTCAGCTGTTAGTAGGGGAGCCTCACTGTTGGTGCATCTGGATAGTACTTTTGCATCAGAACCACTAGCCCAAGTAAGTCTAATGCTTAGACCTAGATATCAGTGATTTTAGCTCTGCAGCACATAACAAGACTCTTATTTGAGTTTAAATGAGCTCTGTTCTTGCACAGTGGAGAGAGGAAGGGTCAAAATGGTATTTAAAGCCCTCAGAAGTAGCCCACACTTCCGGTTCCCTAGCCGCATGCCTGCCCCCCACTCACTTTTGTGCACGTAGGTGTCAAAGAACTGAGCTCCTCACCATATGTGGGTTGCATCCTTCCTTCCCATCTGTGGCATCCTGGAATCTAGAACCTACTCATTGCACAGCCCAGTACTGCACTGGTTCTTCTGCCTAGGGGACCTCCATGGCTGTGTAGATGGGGTCTGGGTTACCTCTGAGTGATACACCAAAGGCCACAGGGAAATTCAGCTGAATAACCAGAGTTAGAATTCAAGAGCTCCTGAATCCTAGTGCCATGTTCCATATACAACTATATTATGCTCTCTTCTGAGGGAAGAAAGACAGCCATTAATAATATCAGCATGAGACTTTTCCTAAGGTGTTATTGCTATAAAATGGAAAGTGCAAGAAAATAGCATATAGGCCTATGGATTTATTCTTTTGGAAGTGATGAAGTTCAGTTCTTAGACAAGATCATTTCTAAAGAATTAATGTCCTCTCTGTACATTAACCAATTACTACTTTGCGAATCATCACTACTAAACACCCATTCTGCTTGGAAGTGACACTTCAAGACAGAAATACGATTATTCCTTATTTGGCTTTATAGCCAAAACTGATCTAACTTTTTTTAAAGCAACTTTTGACATTGTGGAGCAGGGAGCTTACATATACATACGTGGCCAACAGCTAGTGTCATGAGGCATAATTGCTTGTATTGTTTTTCTGTCAAGATTGTATTTGAGGGTGGGACAATGTTTTGTGCTAAGCAGCAAATAAACTTTGTACATGGGATGGGGAGACAGTGAAACTGTGGCAGCAGCTTGATTTTTCAGGTGAAGACCCCAATTTATCAGACAGCATCAAGTTGTTCCTCAGTTTCCACTGTCAGCAGGATTTAGTTCAAAGAGCCTTATGGTGAGCTTCATTATTGATTAGCAGCAAACTTGCACTCCTGTGAGGCCCAAACACATTCAAGAGGACTTACCTCAGCCACAACCCAAAAGTAAGGTATTGCAAATGGATACAGCTTCCTTCAGCCAGGACTTCTACTAAAATGATAAATTCACTAACTGACCCACATAGCACAGATCCTGACAGCCAAGAAAAAAAAACTTCTCACTTGCTTCACTCTTGCATTTAGCTCCATAAGCCTGGAGGAAGACCGTTTCTGTCTCCACTACACGGGGGGCCACCCTGGCCAGCACTACCTTCTCTAATTCCTTGGCTCTAACTGGAGGGGCTCCCCCTTTATCCCTGACAGCTTTGGCAGTTATAACAGGTCGGAACAAGTCCTCTTTCTCCCCCTCCTTCCAAACTGTGAATTTTTAAACCTCTTCCCTGCTTGTGTGGGTATGAGGTATGCAGATTTGTCCAATTCACCTAAGACCTGAAAGCCAGTAAGAAAATATTTTAATAATTCAAAGGTGCTTCCTGTTTATGAGGCAATAACTTTGTTGTCATGAACTGATCATACTCTGTAGGATGGGGAATCAACGAGGTAATGGGAATCAACTTCTACAATAATACTTTTACAATAATTTGAAATTTAAGTTTTCAAAACCTAAATGAAAAAAGGGGGGGGGGGGAAAGGTGGTTTGCCAAACTGCTGAAACCACAAATTATTATATAAATTACAGCTTCTTGTCCATCTTCCATTTCTCATTTTCACATCATACTCTCTTTGCTATCTCCTTTTCCGCAGCCATATGCCCTCCCTTCTCACAAGCCGGCAAGACTTTTTCTTGCTCCCAGAGTTATTGTAATATATTTCTGAACTCCAGTTCTTTAATTCTTCAGCACAAACCGAACATACTATACCTGAGATTTCTCAGATAGAAAACAAGCTGAACAATGTACTCTTCTCCCATTTAGCCCCTCAATTTTCCGGCTTTCCTTATATATCATATAATCTAAAGAGGAGGAAATTTTTCTCTTTTTGGGTTACATTTCACATAAAAAATTCAAGCATGTAGAGAACAAAGCCATTCTTGGGTAAAAGGTTCAGGATCCTAATCTCATTTTGAAAAATGATTTAAGGCCCTTAAGAGCCAGATCTTTTAAATGGTATTTAGGCATTTCTGTGCTCAGTGTTGCAACACCTAGCAGAATTCAGCTCCTAAATCACTTAGGCATTGCACTGTTGAGAGCAGCAATGCCTAAATATCTTTCAAAATCTGGTCCAAATCTAATTAGGATCCTAAATTCTATGTCATCTTTGAAAAATGGGATTTAAGCTACTAAATCACTCAGGTGCTTTTGAAAATGTTTCCCAATCTCATTTTTAAAATGCATTTACTGAACTTGAAAGATGGGAAGGTACCATAAGATTCATTTCACTCTCTTGGATGAAATATATACATATTTATATACTACTAATTTTTTTTTCTTACAGACATTATTATAAACACAATTGAGAAAAGGAACATGAAGGTAAATCCCATTCAGAAGACAATTATTAGAGCTGGATGTTATGACTGTTTTTTGCAAGATTTTGCTCAGACATTTTCTTCATTTTGTTTCAAGCAACATATTCCCCCTCCTTCCTGAAATTTTGCTTCGCTAAGATATACTGGGGAAAATGGTCACTTTGAAACATGCTAAGACACCAGCTCCACTTCCCCCTCACATGAAAATTTCTGATTCTGCTAGACCTTTTTGAGGCCTTTGGGTTCAGCTAATTGAAGAATCAGAAATACCACTTCAGTTATTTCATTTCTATCAGATAGTTAAGAGCAGAATAAAATTCAATCTGCAGGACAAAAAAAAAATCACCTCAAAATTATCATAAACATCTACATGTTTTGTGCCCACTTTAATAGAATCTAGGCTGATGACATTTCTGTGAACAATTTATTTACTTGAAAAGCAGCAAAAATTAGTATTCATTTTTCCACTCTTTCACACAGCTAGTTACAATCCTCTACTAGGAATACTGCCTGACACTCACCGTACTTTATGAGACTATAAAGAGGATAGCACACAGTTGTGGATTTTGGCCCTGACCTAAAAATTCATTCAACAAATAGAGTTTATTGGGGTTTATTTCTAAAGGAAAGTTCAGGAAATGAAATACTTCAAGTTTTATGCAATACATGAAAAGAGGCATATCAGATTTGGTGGTAAGAGAGTGGTGATAAAGTTTATCTGAGAAGAAGAAAGAAGAAAGAAGAAGTGAACAAACTTCTATCACCTCCCGAAAGGCTGATAATGAATTACTCATTCTTTCCTTTAGCATTCTTGTCAGAGAGATTGCATTGCTAAATTCCATTGCAAGCGTCATGATTGTTCAGGTGCTTCAGTGAAAAGGAAACAGGATTTATTTCCTTCCCCAAATGCACATGCACAGCTGCATCCTACATGCCAGCAATAAGGAAATAATTATTACAAGTAGAATGGGGTGAAAGGGGAACTGGCCCAATCCAAACCAGCATTACATTTGTCTAGTTCTCTAAACTTGTTGGAAATTGTTGTAACCATACCCATAGATCTGGGCTTGTGCTTCTCCTTTACCCTCTCCTGATTTCTCTGCCTTAATAATCCATGAAATGATAGTCCCACCAAGACCAACTGTCTTTTACTGCCCTGCAGTATTACTGCTCAACCTCCTCCCTTTAATGGGTTTCTTTTATTGTATGTACTGTAAATCTTGCATATTACTATCAATACCTGTTGGAAAAGGGAAAATAAAGGGTACGTGTCAGAGTCACTGTGGTTATAGCGCTTTCTGCTGTGGCTTTGGGAGTTTTTTTCTAGATGGATTTTACCTTATGGTAGTTTGCCCATAAAAAGAAGCTCTATGCTGCATATCTGGGACTAATTCTCTAGGGCCAGTCGGGATATTTGCCACCTCTTTCATGGGATGTACTGGGGAGAGCCCAGGATTCATTTTGTAGGGGTGGGACTATAAAAGGAGTCATGGGACCGTCTTGGAGAAAAAGAACAAGAGTTCCATGTGGGGAAACTATCTGCTAATCAGAAACCAGGGTTTGTTTTATGGGTGTCCTGTTAGATTATAGTCAAGGTTTTTGTGAGCGTCTGGAAAAATGGTTAGTCATTTACGGGTTATCTTCTGCCTTTTTTAGATCATATATTTTAAACCACAGTGTACTTCATAAAACAGGGTGGAAAAAATTTAGCTCCCCTTTTCCCTCCCAGAAACCAGTCTACATTTATCTACCAGTCTGCAGTCTACATTTATATACAGCTTCTATCAATATAACACCTAGTATAACTATTCCAGCTTATACAGGGGGACATGCATCCTTATCCCCAGCTCCCATTCAAAAGCAGAACACACATCTGTGCATTTAACTAAAATTTCCAGTTAATCTTACAGATCTTGAAACATACACTGGAAATCATAATCTAACCAAACCCTCTCTTATCCTTCAGACAGAAAATAACCTTTTCTAGGTTTTCCCATCCCAGCATGCTATCCTGTAACATTTACATCCTTAGCTGACATCTGTTTTTAAGAAGCGACAAAGGGTCCTGTGGCACCTTATAGACTAACAGAGGTATTGGAGCATAAGCTTTCGTGAGTGAATACCCACTTCATCGGATGCAAGCAGTGGAAATGTCCAGGGGCAGATATAAATATGCAGGGAAGAGTCAGGCTAGAGATAACGAGGTTAGCTCAATCAGGGAGGGTGAGGCCCTCTTCTAGCAGCTGAGGTGTGAATACCAAGGGAGGAGAAACTGCTTTTGTAGTTGGCTAGCCATTCATAGTCTTTGTTTAGTCCTGAGCTGATGGTGTCAAATTTGCAAATGAACTGAAGCGCTAGTGTTTCTCTTTGGAGTCTGGTCCTGAAGTTTTTTTTGCTGCAGGATGGCTACCTGTAAATCTGCTATTGTGTGTCCAGGGAGATTGAAGTGTTCTCCTACAGGCTTTTGTATATTGCCATTCCTTATATCTGATTTGTGTCCATTTATCCTTTCGCGTAAGGACTGTCCAGTTTGGCCGATGTACATAGCACAGGGGCATTGCTGGCACATTATGGTGTATATTACATTGGTGGATGTGCAGGTGAATGAACCGGTGATGGTGTGGCTGATCTGGTTAGGTCCTGTGATGGTGTTCCTGGTGTAGATATGTGGGCAAAGTTGGCATCGAGGTTTGTTGCATGGATTGGTTCCTGAGTTAGAGTTATTATGGTGTGGCGTGTAGTTGCTGGTGAGAATATGCTTCAGGTTGGCGGGCTGTCTGTGAGCGAGGACTGGCCTGCCTCCCAAGGCCTGTGAAAGTGAGGGGTCGTTGTCCAGGATGGGTTGTAGATCACCGATGATCCGCTGGAGAGGTTTTAGCTGAGGACTGTAAGTGATGGCCAGTGGAGTTTTGTTGGCTTCTTTCTTCGGCTTGTCTTGCAGCAAGAGGCTTCTGGGTACACGTTTGGCCCTGTTGATCTGTTTCCTTATTTCCTCATGCGGGTATCGTAGTTTTGAGAATGCTTGGTGAAGATCTTGTAGGTGTTGATCTCTGTCTGAGGGGTTGGAGCAAATACAGTTGTATCTCAGCGCTTGGCTGTAGACAATGGATCATGTGGTGTGTCCGGGATGGAAGCTGGAGGCATGCAGGTAGGCATAGCAGTCGTGGGTTTTCGGTATAGGGTGGTGTTAATATGATCATCGCTTACTTGCACCATGGTGTCTAGGAAGTGGACTTCCCGTGTAGACTGGTCCAGGCTGAGGTTGATGGTGGGGTGGAAGCTGTTGAAATCGTGGTGGAATTCTTCCAGAGTTTCTTTCCCATGGGTCCAGATGATGAAGATGTCATCAATGTAGCGTAGATAGAGAAGGGGCGTGAGTGGACGAGAGCTGAGGAAGCGTTGTTCCAGGTCGGCCATAAAAATGTTGGCATATTGTGGGGCGATGTGGGTGCCCATAGCGGTGCCACTGGTCTGGAGGTATATATTGTCACCAAATTTGAAAGAATTGTGCGTGAGGATAAAATCACAGAGTTCAGCAACCAGTTGTGCTGTGGCATAATCAGGGATACTGTTCCTGACAGCTTGTATTCCATCTGTGTGTGGGATGTTAGTGTAGAGAGCCTCTACATCCATGGTGGCTAGGATGGTGTGTTCTGGAAGATTACCAATGCATTGTAGCTTTCTCAGGAAATCAGTGGTGTCACGGAGATAGCTGGGGGTGCTGGTGGCATAGGGTCTGAGTAGAGAGTCCACATATCCAGACAGTTCTTCAGTGAGAGTGCCAATGCCCGAGATGATGGGGCGTCCAGGATTCCCAGGTTTGTGGATCTTGGGTAGTAGGTAGAATAACCCCGGTCGGGGCTCTAAGGGTATGTTGATTTGTTCCTGTGTTAGTGTAGGGAATGTCCTGAGTAGATGGTGCAGTTTCTTAGTGTATTCCTCAGTGGGATCTGAGGAGAGTGGCCTGTAGAATTTGGTATTGGAGAGTTGTCTGGCAGCCTCCTTTTGGTAGTCAGACCTGTTCATGATGACAACAGCACCTCCTTTATCAGTCTCTTTGATTATAATGTCAGGGTTGTTTCTGAGGCTGTGGACGGCATTGCGTTCTGCACGGCTTAGGTTATGAGGCAGGTGGCGTTGTTTTTCCACAATTTCTGCCTGTGCACGTCGGCGGAAGCATTCTATGTATAGGTCCAGACTGTCATTTTGACCCTCAGGAGGAGTCCATGTGGAGTTCTTCTTCTTGTGCTGTTGGTGGGAGGGTATCTGTGTATCTGTGCGATGTTCAGTGTTATCTTGAAAGTATTCTTTGAGTCGGAGATGGCGAAAGTAGGCTTCCAGGTCACCGCAGAACTGAATCATGTTGGTGAGGGTGGTGGGGCAAAAAGAGAGTCCCCGAGATAGGACAGACTCTTCTGCCGGGCTGAGTGTGTGGCTGGATAGATTGACGATATTGCTGGGTGAATTGGGGGTACCACTCTTGTGGCCCCATGTGGCAGGTAGGATTTTAGACAGCTTACAGTCCTTTTTCCTTTGTAGAGAGGTGAAGTGTTTAATGTAGATCTCCTGTCTTATTTCAGTAAAGTCCGTTTGTGGGGAAGATTGGTTATTTATGAAAGTCTGCAGGTTGGAGAGCTCTTTTTTGATGTTTTCCTGTTTGTTGTATAGGATGCTGATCAGGTGGTTCCTCAGTTTCTTTGATAGTGTATGGCATAATCTCTCACTGTGGTCTGTGCAGTATGTAGATAGCAATGGATTTTTCACCTTCAGTCCATTTGGTATGATGTCCATCCGTTTGCATTTGGAGAGAAAGATATCTGTCTGTACTTGTGCAAGTTTCTTCATGAGGTTGATGGATTTCCACTCCATACGGCTGAATGCAGTGCCTTGCATGGTCTCAAGTATCAGAGGGGTAGCCGTGTTAGTCTGGATCTGTAGAAGCGACAAAGGGTCCTGTGGCATCTTATAGACTAACAGAGGTATTGGAGCATAAGCTTTTGTGGGTGAATACCTACTTCATCTGATGTAAGCACTGGAAATGTCCAGGGGCAGATATAAATGTGCAGGGAAGACTTAGGCTAGAGATAACGAGGTTAGCTCAATCAGGGAGGGTGAGGCCCTCTTCTAGCAGCTGAGGTGTGAATACCAAGGGAGGAGAAACTGCTTTTGTAGTTGGCTAGCCATTTAATCCTGAGTTTAATCTGTTTTTAAGTCTACTATGTTTGACAACTACTGGCACTGTTAACAACCAATATCTTTACAGGTCATATAGGTTTGAGACTGTTGCGACATCTTGGAATATAAAAAACAATTAGGTCCCTGTTATAGTTATGTTTATTAAATTCCAAAATTAAAAAGGACCTTCAATTTTATTCTCACTCCAGCAGTCCCAACAAACATCATTCCTCCCTGACTCCTGCTTTCATATTTGCTCGGTGGGATGTAGGCTCAGAGACAAACTTTTTGATCTTGTTCATCTTCAGCTAACCTTCAGTGACTATTTACTAATCAAAGTTCTTTCTCTATCTGGTTCTATGTCAATATATTTGTTATGGGTTTGTAAATTGGTCTAAGAAACTGTTCTGTCAAGTCTCAGCAGTAGGAAGTAACAGCAACATTGGCTAGGTTTCAATTAAGTTAAAATGACAAACACTCTTAAAAAAAAAATCACAAAAAGTAGTTAAGTTTCCCCTACCAATTTCAAAAACCAATACCTTGTTCAAAGTAGGTATCACTGTGCCTCCATGGGTCACAACTGAGAATACCAAATTCAGGACAAACTGCTGAGAAATAGGGCAGACACACCCCAAAACTGGTGGTTACTCTCCCATAAGATATACCAAACCAGCAACAAAAGTAAACTTCTGTTTCCCCACACTGGTTAACAAGAAGTCAGAAAAGCAGTTTCCTTAGTCCTTGTATCACCAGACCACCAAAAACACTACACTTAAAGATAAGTGGTTCTTTAAAACCAATTTAATCAAATAAAAGATTCTTCTGATCCCAAAGGACCAGCCACACACCCAGGTCAATATAAAATACAGATCTTATCCAGTAAACACCCTGTTGCCAATCCTTTAGTATCAAAAATCTAAAGGTTTATTTATAAAAAGAAAGGCAGGCAAGTTAAAATTGGTTAAAAGAATCAAATACATACAATAATTGCAAAGTTCTTGGTTCAGGCTTGTAGCAGTGATGGAATAAACTGCTGGCTTAATTCAAGACCCTGGTTGCTTCCAAATCATTGGAAGGTCCTTGGTCCTTTCGTTAGAATGCTCCCATTACTATAAGTTCATAGTCCATAGGTTTGAGCAGGAAAGAAGCAAAATGGAGATGTTTCCAGGGCCTTTTATAGCTTCTGCCATGTGGAAGGAAATCCACTGTTTCAAACAAAGCCCTCAGCACAGCTAGTGGAAAAACATAGAATCATAGAAGATTAGGGTTGGAAGAGACCTCAGGAGGTCATCTAGTCCAACCCCCTGCTCAAACCAGGACCAACCCCAACTAAATCATCCCAGCCAGGGCTTTGTCAAGCCTGGCCTTAAAAACCTCTAAGGATGGAGATTCCACCACCTCCCTAGGTAACCCATTCCAATGCTTCACCACTCTCCTAGTGAAATACTGTTTCCTAATATCCAACCTAGACCTCCAGCACTGCAACTTGAGACCATTGCTCCTTGGTCTGTCATCTGCCACCACTGAGAACAGCCTAGCTCCATCCTCTTTGGAACCCCCCTTCAGGTATTGAAGGCTGCTATTAAATCCCCCCTCACTCTTCTCTTCTGCAGACTAAATAAGCCCAGTTTCCTCAGCCTTTCCTCATAAGTCATGTGCCCCAGCCCCCTGATATTTTTTGTTGCCCTCCGCCGGACTCTCTCCAATTTGTCTACATCCTTTCTGTAATGGGGGACACAAAACTGGACACAATACTCCAGATATGGCCTCACCAGTGCTGAACAGAGGGGAATAATCACTTCCTTTAACCTGCTGGCAATGCTCCTACTAATGCAGCCCAATATGCCATTAGCCTTCTTGGCAACAAGGGCACACTGTGGTCTCATATCCAGCTTCTCGTTCACTGTAATCCCCAGGTCCTTTTCTGCAGAACTGCCACTTAGCCAGTCAGTCCCCAGCCTGTAGTAGTGTATGGGATTCTTCCGTCCTAAGCGCAGGACTCTGCACTTGTCTTTGTTGAACCTCATCAGATTTCTTTTGGCCCAGTCCTCCAATTTGTCTAGGTCAGTCTGGACCCTATCCCTACCCTCCAACATATCTACCTCTCCCCCCAGCTTAGTGTCATCCGCGAATTTGATGAGGGTGCAATCCATCTCATCATCTAGATCATTAATAAAGTTGTTGAACAAAACCAGCCCCAGGACTGACCCCGGGGCACTCCGCTTGATACCGTTTGCCAACTAAATGTCGAGACATTAGTCACTACTGTCGAGCCAGATGATCTAGCCAGATTTCTATCCACCTTATAGTCCATTCATTCAATCCATACTTCTTTAACTTGCTGGCAAGAATACTGTGGGAGACCATATCAAAAGCTTTGCTAAAGTCAAGATATATCACATCCACTTTCCCCATATCCACAGAGCCGGTTATCTCATCATAGAAGACAATCAGGTTGGTCAGGCATGACTTGCCCTTGGTGAATCCATGTTGACTGTTCCTGATCACCTTCCTCTCCTCCAAGTGCTTCAAAATGGATTCCTTGAGGACTTGCTCCATGATTTTTCCGGGGACTGAGGTAAGGCTGTAGTTCCCCGGATTCTCCTCCTTCCCATTTTTAAAGATGGGCATTATATTTGCCTTTTTTCAATCATCTGGGACCTCCCCTGATCACCACGAGTTTTCAAAGATAATGGCCAATGGCTCTGCAATCACATCAGCCAACTCCCTCAGCACCCTTGGATGCAGTGCATCTGGCATCATGGGCTTGTGTATGTCCAGTTTTTCTAAATAGTCCTTAACCTGTTCTTTCACTACTGAGGGCTGCTCACCTCCTCCCCATATTGGAAACACAGAGGACAAGATGGTGTTTGGAGTCACATGGGCACGTCACATATCCATACATGATTTCACGTAGGCTTTGGCTACACTTAAATTTTATAGCGCTCTAACTTGCTGGCTCAGGGGGGTGATTGCAAGTCTGAGTGCTTTAAAGCACTAGTGAGGACAGGCTCTGAGCACTGGGAGCCGTGCTCCCAGCGCTTGGTGCTAATCCCCTTGTGGAGGTGGATTACCAGGAGCGCTGGGAGAACTGTGTTCCTGCGGCAGCACTTTAAAAATTCAAGTGTAGCCAAGCCCTTAGTCACAGCAGAGGCCATTACCTGTACTCTAGTTGTTCACATGAAAGTCTGTCAGGTGTGAATGGGTGTCTTCCATGGTCCACTGTGAGTTAAGTGTCCCTTGATGAGCCACTTAACTTGACTAGTCGCTTCAAGATGTGCAGGCTAACTACCTTGTCAGTGTTACTACAGGAGCAAACATATTTGAAATACAGGTATAGAATCAATACTCATAACTTCAAATACAAAAATGATACTTGCATACAAATAGCATAATCATAACCATTCCATAGATATCTTACATGCCACATTTTGTACAAGATTTGTTGCAATTATATAACAGTGGTAGCAACAATGATCTACATGGTCATAGTTTAATCAGATAACATCACAGTAGGTGCTTTCCACCTCTGCATCCACAGCATCCCACTACTAACATTAACTTCATCCATGCTGTGAAGCTAATATTGGGCAAGAGGAACACCAGCAATTTTGTAGCTCCATGCTACAGCCATGAGGGAATGTCAGGATCATAACAAGGGTGATCAGAGCCGGAGTCAGGAGGCAAAGTCCAAATCTAGCCAAGATCAAGCTAGGAACAGTCATAGGAGCTACAGAAGATCCACACTGTTGCTTGGACAATTCCTGGAATGCCCCTTGGAGCTTCCCATAGTGTGGGTCCACAGCAGGTCACAGGAAGTGGAGCACAACTCATCAGCTGCCTGTTAGCTCTGCAGGCCTTGGTTCTAGACCAGTGGTTCTCAACTTATTACAGATTGTGGGCTGACCCCCACTATGTCCCCCCAGACCCTCCTGGGGCCAGCCAGCTGCCCTGACAGCGGACCCCCACCATGCCTACCTCAGACCCCCATTGCATGGCTGCCCAGGCCCCAGAGCTTGCAGGGGTGGCCAGCTTACCTGAACCCCCACTGTGTGGCTGCCCAGGACCCCAAGGGACTGGGCAGTTGTCCTGGACCCTGGGCCCCCAACCCCGCAGGGCCAGCCAGGAGCCCCAGACCTCCAACCCCACAGGGCTGTCTGGCAGCCCCGATCCCGGACTCCCACCTCATGGAGCGGGCCAGCAGCCCAAACCCCTTCACGCTGGGTTGCCGGGAACCTGGCGACCCCAGCACACTGACAGCCTTTAGGACAGAGCTGAGCCGGGCCACAGCTGTGTTCTAATTGGGCCAAGGGTTGAGAACCACTGTTCTAGACCCATAGGGCCTTAGAGGCAGTAGGCATCAGTGAGATCACGGTAAGAAAGAGTGCTAGTGTGATACTACTAGGAGTTACAGTTGCCAATCCTCCAAGATTGTCCTGGAGTCTCCAGGAATTAAATATTAATCTTTAATTAAAGATAATGTCATGTGATGAAACCTCCAGGAATTAATCCAACCAAAGTTGGCAACCCTATTAGGAGTCTGCCATGTTAAATGCAGTACACCAGTCCCTTTTAGCATGTTATTTCTGATACAATTAAGTAGGTAGGTATCGGCAGTTTTTATGGCTACTCATAGCTTCTAGAACAGAGGAACACCTTCATACTCTGATTCTTCAGTAATCCTGTTGCTTCAACACCTTAGTCAGTTTATAAAAATTACATCTCTGCAGTTAGCAGTTCAAGCTACTGAACCCAGCATTTTGTAATTGCAGCCATGGCAAAATTACAAGGACAAGTTTCCAAATGCTTTCAACCCAAACTCTATGCTTGATTCTTCAGTTTTGCCAAGAGCACCCATATGATTTCCCATTGCTTATTAATTCAAATAGATATTTCTCAGAAGGTGTGTGATCTCCTTTGAGGTACTTATACAATATGAGATGATTCCTCTGCCCTGGCCTTCTGAGTTCAAACTACATAGGCCCTAAACTCTTCATTCATATCATAGGCGTGTGCAGCACATTTCATTAGGGTGTGCACCCAGGGAGCCCCCCCTAGCCCTGCCCCTGCCCCTCTCCCATTCACTTCCTCCCACTTCCCGCCCCCTGACTGCCCCCCTCAAGAACCTCCAACCCTCCCTTGCTCCTTGTCCCCTGACTGCCCCCTCCTGAGACCCCCTCACCCTAACTGCCCCCCTAGGAACCTACCCTTCCCTGTCCCCTGACTGCCCTGACCCCTATCCACACCCCCGCCCCCTAACAGACCCCCAGGACTCTCACACCTATCCAACCACTCCCTGTCCCCTGACTGCGCCCCCCCCAGAACTCCCGACCCATCTAACCCCTCCTGTTCCCTGCCTCTGACTGCCCTGACCCCTCTCCACACCCCCGCCCCCAGACAGGCCCCGACCCATCCAACCCCCCCACTCCCTGTCCCCTGACTGACCCCTCCAGAAACCCCCCGCTGCCCCTTCTCCAACCCCCTGGGGGGCTGGGTATCTGTGGAGGTGCAGGAGTGCGGGCTGGAGTCGTGGGGGTGCTCCCATCCCACTGCCCTAAGCAGTTCACAGCAGGGGGCTGGAGAGGGGGTATACCCCAATTCCACCCCCTTTCCCAAGGCCCTGCCCCTGCCTCTTCTCCACTGCCTCCTCTCTCTCCCCGGCAGGGGCAGGGAGAGAGAGTGAGGGGAGGAGGGGCGAGTACTCAGCTGGCTGTGGGAAGAGGCAGGAGCTTGGCTGCCGTGGAGCAGCAGGCCAGAGCTCCGGACCCAGCGCCAGCAAGCTTCTGCCCCCGCAGAGGAGAGCAGGGGCAGAGAAGAGAGGCCGGCCCTCCCCCCACCCCGGCAGTCCGGCCGCCATATTTTTTTTTTTGCGCTTGTGATGGCTCTGATTAGGGTGTGCCTGGGCACACCTGGCACACCCCGTGCACACGCCTATGATTCATATCCTCATACAAAAGAAAGTATGTGCATATTACTGACTGTTTTGATAGCTTTACTTTCAATCTCAACCTGAATCTGTACATCTCAGTGGAGTTAAGATGCTAATCTACCACTATGCATGCTTAAAACTGATTTCAATTTAAGATACAATTTACAGGAGAATTTCACATTTTGCAGTGCCAGGCATCTGGTAACCATGATTAAAATGATTGATTGTTTTGTATTTATCCCATTTGAGCTGCATGCGTATGCATGTTCTATAACCTAGAGAATTTTGGCTCAGCTCTGTCTGTTGCTTACAATGACACGATCCAACAATAAATTGATTCACTACTGACATGACAAGAACACAGTTGTTTGAAACAGATTACTGACATGACCTGAAAGTAGTAGTTCAGAACTAGCATGAGGCAACAACAAAATGATCTCAGAATGCATGACTGGCTAGCAGTTAGCACCCTATGAAACTCTGCCTCTGATAAGTGAACTATACAGATTTTATTGTAAACATATGGGTTAACATATCCTGAGTTTGTTAGTGAATTTCAGTTTGAACGAAGCTACAAACTAAAAGTGAAACCTTAGCCTGGTCTTTGAGGCAAGAAAGATGTAATGCTTACCTCAGGATAATTAATGAGTGAGAGCTCTCCTGAGGTAAAAATACAGTGAAGACCAGACAGTTTAGTTTTACCATGAGGTAAACGTGCCCTCTAGAGGGATGATAGGGCTGTTTACCTCATGGTAAAACAAAACTGCCTGGTCTTCCCTGTGTTTTTACCTCAGGATATTAGTTACCTGCCCTAAGGTAAACAAATGCACCTTTTCTAGTAGTGAAGACAAGGCCTCAGTCTAAATCACTGAGTTTTGCCACATCTGGGATCAAAACCATCCAAAACCACAGTTTCCTATGGCTTCTAGTAAAATCAGAAATTGGCTCAGGATCAGCCCAAAAGGTTCATGGACTTCAGAATTAGACCCATGTTTCAGGATTGGAATAAGTCCGTTTTACCTGGTTTTAGATTTTGTATTCATGCTTTGCATGCAGCTTGTTGACAACACTGTCACTGCTCAATGGAGAAGTGCAAAAAAGATTTACAATGGCTAAACTAGCAAAAGGTTGTCTTTTTTTGAGGTTTGGAAGACAGGCTATTTTTAATTGACAAGAGATTATGTATTGTGTTAAGAGGTTAAGAGGTGAAGAGGAGATATAATAGGAAACCAGGAAACTCCTGTCCTGGAAGGCTAAATGGCAGGGAAGGATATTTGGGCTCAGTTTTGCTATTCTAATTGTTCTGTGTTTTGATATGACACTGACAAATACTTTACACACACCTGCAATAGACAGACTGGACAGATAATTGATAGGTTACTATCGCTCTCCCTCAAAAAAAATCCTTAAAGCTGAAAATACCCCTTTGCACAGCAGCCTTGTTCCTCATTTCTTATTCTTCTTTTTTTTTCCTTTTTTTTTTTTTTTGTTCAGAGGCAGTCACACACAGCAAGGATTGCTTTGTACTTTAGTAACCCCTGGTTCTTTAAAAGTCATTTCAATAGATTAACTGCAGTACTCTGGTTATGAAAAGAGTCTGGGAAGATCAAATTCACTCTTGCTGGTTGTCTATGTTTATGGCTGTGAACTTTTCTTCCATTTGCACTGCTATATCATGTTACTTTTCCAGTGAAAAGAAACCACAACCTTGTGTACTTAAGCCTACTATTACGATATTTGGTTTCTTTGAGCAGTACCTTTTAAAAAAAAAATAAAGACTGGACTTGCCCCAAGGTGTAGTCACGCTGTCAGTAAAAGGGAAGGGTAACAACCCTTATGTATGCAGTAACATAAAATCCCTCCTGGCCAGAGGTAGAGAATCCCCTTATCTGTAAGGGGTTAATCAGTTCAATTAATGTAGTTGGCACCTAACCAGAAGGACCAATGGGAAAAGATACTTTCAAATCGGGGGGGGGGGGACGGACGTTTTGTTTGTGCTCTCTTTGTTTGTTCTCCCTCGGACAGAGAGAGGGTCCAGCCAGGAAAAACATCTCCTAAAAATACCTGAAATAAGCATCTAAGATTACAAAAATGGTAAGTAAAGCAAGGAAATCATAGAATACCAGGGTTGGAAGGGACCTTAGTAGGTCATCTAGTCCAACCCCCTGCTCAAAGCAGGACCAATCCCCAATTTTTGCCCCAGATCCCCAAATGGCCCCCTCAAGGATTGAACTCACAACCCTGGGTTTAGCAGGCCAATGCTCAAACCACTGAGCTATCCCTCCCCCCAATAATGCATTAGATTATCTTTTGTTTTATCTTGTGAATTTTCCCTAGGCTAAGAGGTAATTTCATTCCTGTTCTGTAACTGGGAAGCAGTCTCAAAGGGGAATCCTCTGAGTTTTAAATCTTTATCTACCCTGTAAAGTTACCTTCCATCCTGATTTTGCAGGTGTAATTCTTTTACTTTTTTTTTTTTTAAATAAAATTCTTCTTTTAAAAACCTAATTAATTTTCAGTGTCCTAAAAACCAGGGATTTGGTCTGTTCTCACGTTGTAACGAATTGGTTAGTATATTATTCTCAAGCCTCCCCAGGAAAGGGGGAGAAGGGGCTTGGGGGGATATTTTGGGAGGATAGGGCTCCAAATGGCCCCTCCCTGAATGTTTGTTTAAATCATTTGGTGGTGGCAGCAATACCGTCCAAGGACAAGGAAAGGAATTTGTGCCTTGGGGAAGTTTTTAACCTAAACTGGTGGAATATAAGATATGGGGGGTCTTTCATGCGGGTCCCCACATCGGTACCCCAGAGTTCAGATGGGGGAGGGAACCATAACATGGCTGTATAAGGTCTAAATTGTGCCTCATGCAGCACACCACCACAACCTGTAATTTACAAAGTTTCGTTTTCTCCATACACCAACTGGGTTTCAAAGATACAATGGGCACTGGGGTGGAAGGAGAGAGCGTGCCTGTGGAAGTGTGAGCTGTTGCTCAGAGCAGGGGTGCTTCAAGCAAAGGAGTTTCAAATGTCAGCAAAAGTGACAAGTCACTGCCCAAAGCTCACAATGAGTAAAAAGCATCGATACTGGTTGTTTGTTTCTGGACCGGAAAGCCTAAACTTTTGGTAATGTTATAGTTTTCTGGGGACCCTCCATGATTTTTCTAGCCTGTGGCTCAACTGTTCCAGTATATTGACATGATACAAGACATTTAAAAGAATATGGTTAAGTTAATTTTGTAGTTAAAAATTTCCATTGTTGTAAGCATGATGCTCTGGGGTTCAAGGCAGACCAGTAAAGGGTTGTGTCACCAACTTGCCCTGCAACTGCAGGTGCCTTAAATGCTATGCTGTTGTGGCAACAACACCCAGCAGACAAGCATGCAGGTCACACTGTGGCTTCCACTGCCCATTTACTTTTTGCAGAGTGACCTCCAACACGCTCCCAATCCCAAATTTCTGCGAAACCATTTGCTCTGTAGTATCTAGCCCTCTCCCTGAACACGTACAGGAGTTAAGATTGTTGCTCATTTAAAGAGATAATACACTGCAGCCTGCTATCTTACATGGGGTTAATACACCCTTCCCTTCAATATGGGCCCTGACTTGGTTTACAGCAAAACAAACATTTAACAAAAGGTCATAGGATTATGTGATACTACGTATGAGGAATAGAGATCGAAAGTGTTACAAGCAAACAAAAGTAAAAATATTCTTCTAAAGACTCTCAGTTGTTAGATTGGGTTTGAGTCTTGTCCAAACAAGTGTACCTCACCAAATCTCTTTTTGAGCATGGCTGACTAGGCATTCTGGCCAGGGCCCTTCACAGATTGAGTGCTCTGTTCCTTTGTCTCTTTGGGTGAAAGACGCCAAAATATCTCCTTCTCCCCCCACACTCCCTCCAATATCTTCCCAAAGTTTATTGACCCTGCTTCAGTGGCAAGAAAGCTTTCTGGGGGTTCAGTCTTCATGCTGTAAGGAGATTGTTAAAGGTCATCTTTCTCCTACGTTCTCTCCTGATTGCTGTGTTTACCTTGTATGTCAATGTTCTTTTATTGTCTGCCTGATAACCAGGTTGGTCAGACAAGCAAATACACATTATTTAAGGCAGATTGTCAAAACACATTAAGGATATAATTCTAATACATTTACACATCCTATACTTACACCACACTATGATTTTTCAGGACCAGTGTGTTATCAGGCTGTATACTATACCTTACATAACACTTTTTAGATAGGGATTGTGACTAATGTGTGAGGTGTAGGGAGTTTGTCAGGCCTGACAAAAGTTGCTGACACACAGCAGTGAACCACCAATGAGCCACAATAAGCTTAACAAAGGTCTTTCCCAACTTATTGTGCATCGTTTCTGCCCCTTCTTGGCGGCTAGCACTGGGTGGATTTCACAAAGAATATTTCCAAGAGCATTCACTCAGGGCTCAATGTATAGTGGGCATTAGGTACTAAATTCCTGCCTGCCCACCCAACTGAGCCAGAGGGGGAGAATAGCAGAGTGGGTGGAGTCTTGGGTCTGCTGTCTCAATGTGCCAGTCAGCAAAGCTGAACCCTCAGAGAGGGAAGTAATGTGCACCAGGGCAGGCAGAACTTACTTCCTCCTGGAGCAAGGGGGAAGGATAACCAAATTATGACTGAGGTGGTCTTCGCAGCACAGTTAGCTCTAGTTAAGTATCCCTTTAAGCTCAAGCTAGCCTGGAGGGAAGCTTGAGCTAGTAATGCAGTGAGAACTCTAGTTAACTTGAGCTAAGTCTCCCCCAAGCATGTGGGCAAAATCCCCACCCTGGAGCACTTGTTGTGCCTAACTACTCCTTCCTGGCATCAGGAACTTTTCCCCCTGCCCAGTACACCTCAACGATTGAACCCTGTCTTGCACATAGCTCTCTGTCTGTGTTGCTATTACACTTGTGTTCATTCAGATGGCAAGCAGGGAAGACCTTCTTAGTGTGCGGCTGCCTGGCCTGCAACTGGCACCGGACTGTTCACTTAGTTGCGGTGTGATGTCAGCAGCATTTGTGATTTCAGTTCCAAGACCCAAAACCAGAAGGCCTGAAACACAGTCTCACAGAAGCTTGTTAGAGAGGGGATTGGTCACCGGTGCTGGGAGAAGATGAAAGCTGAGAAGCTGGGCAAATGATAAGAACTCCCAATCCAATCATACACAGCATACATTTCCCTTCTATAAAGAACTCCATTGGGTGCTTGCCAGCAACACGAGTAGGGATCCCCACTTCACCCTAGACAGCTCAAGGGCCCTGGGAAGTGTGGCCAACTGAGGATGATGACAAACCTGAGAAGGAGCTGAAGCCCTCAACAGCAACAGCAGTCTCCAGTGATGCTAAACCGATGCCATCCACTGGGGGCCACAGCCACCCTGAACAGCTCCAGGGCTCTGGGGAACAGATGGAGGAAAAGGGCAGAGGAACTGTCCCTGCATGAGGCTGGTAAGAAATGCATTCCTTATGGGTGTTTGGTTTACAAGGGAAATTGCACAGGGCGCCCACCACAACTAGTGCGGGACCAATTGAGACTTGGGGGAATGGTGTGTAGTGTAGCTGGGGAAAGGGTGCTTTCACCTCTCCCTTTTGGCTGGGATTCAGACAGACAAGCATCAACAGGGTGGTAATCAGGCAATGATGCTTTCACCACTCCCTGCAACATTCTGCCAACAGCAATTCTCCCCCACCCCAGCCCTCCTCCCTCCCACAAGACAAAATGGCAGGGATTGTGTTCTTTATCGAACAATGGAGCTCCCGTTACGAGGATGCAGGGTCCCTCCCCAAGGAGCTGGGTTTAAAGTAAAGGCAGAGAAGAGTGAATTAGCTCAGCCTGTGAATTAATTGTAAGCAGTCCCTGGATGCCCCCACTCTCTGCTGGCAGGAGCTTCATACCCAGCAATCTATGCATTGTGTGGCTGGTTGTATGCTACCTCTTGCCCCTCTCAGGCGGTTACTGATGGCAGTGCTTCATACCCAGGAAGGCTTCACAGACTGTTGCTAGCACGTAAGTGGTGGTCAAGCAATAGCTCCACCTTCTGCCTGTCCTTCTCTGCAATTCCGTCTAGTCCAGGGATCTCAAACTCAAATCACCACGAGGGCCACATGAGAACTAGTAAATTGGCCCGAGGGCCGCATCACTGAAAACTTTTCATACAATGATACAAAAGTGTAGTCAAAAATGAAAAAAAATGAAGAGTAATATAGTATTCTATTAAAAGTCAATGTATTAACTTTTTAAAAACTGTAATGCAAAGAGGGGTTTTAATAAAATATAAACACTCAGTAATGTTTGGAGCTTGGCTGCCAGTGGAGTTGGCGCCTATGGTGGGCCGCAGGAAATAACTCCACGGGCCACATGCGGCCCGTGGACCGCATGTTTGAGACCCCTGGTCTAGTCCTTATGCTAGCAGTATAAGGAGAATAAGGCTCCTTGTGCCCTATTCCCTAACTGTGCACCCATGTGAGACCCAGGCAGAATCCATCACTATAGTGATCAGCTCAGGAAATGGAAAGTAGGCCCTATGACTAACAAGACTAAGTATGCATTAGCACCACTGTTGTGTTTTACATAAAGTATCAAATACTTCATGCAAACTGTCTTGGTTGACACACAGTATTAAAGAACCTAAAGTCTTTGTGTAAACTCAGATTTTGAATACATTTGAGGAGAGTGGATGGGCTTGAAAAGAGAGGTTATATCCATTAAGTACACGGTTTTCTCTATTCCAAACCCCCGTTTATGATCACGCTACACAAATCAGGCACTCTCTTTGCATTCAGTTCTGAGGTCCTTCTGCTCATCTAACAAGACTCCCACTGAAGTAAAGAAAGGACTTGAATAATGAGCACTGGGCCTGCATTGTGAAGCAACTGCCACCAACAGTGCTCAGCCATGATGGGAAGACACTCCTAAAGAAACAAACACTGTACCATTTATAATTTCCACTTAAGTTTGAGTTCCTTGTTGAGGCTCATTGTATCTCCTATTTGGCAGGCTGGGAGGTACTGCACTCCGAGCCTTGATGCCATTCTATATTGAGAACACAGCCACAACCTAGCAGAATTCATACGGTGAACTTCAAGAGTTCATCCCAAGGTGCCAACATGGGGAAAATGAGATCCGGGTGCTTGCTTACGTGCAAGAGAACACTTCCATTTACAGCAGATGGTATATGGTTAACAAAAATAAAAGTAAATGTTTGTTCTCTGAATATGAATGCAGGGGGAAGCAAATTGGGGAAAAAAAGCCCCAGTGTTTTATAACCAGTACACAGATGGAACTCTTCACACAGGCTCTCTCACTAGTAATAAAATGATCAAACAAGGAAGAAGAAACATTTTTCTGGACACCTGTTGCATCTGAGAGCTGATTTTTTATTTGTCACAAGCAAGCAGAATGAAAACCACAAAAGTAAGCAGTTTTTTTAAAAAAGTAGGAAGAAAATAGCCATTTCTATTTTACTCATTTAGCTACTGCTAAAATTATCTTGTTATGGAAACACACAAACATAGAATCATAGAGCTGGAAGGGACCTCGAGAGGTCATCTAGTCCAGTCTCCTGCACTCAAGGCAGGACTAAGTATTATCTAGACCAGTGGTTCCCAAACTTTAACAACCTGTGAACCCCTTTCACTAAAATATCAAGGCTCATGAACCCCCTCCTAAGAATGAATATTTCCAGGGATTTTCTCCTTTACCTGAGTATAAATGATAAAAGTAGTGATCTTGGAAATATAAAATTTGTTTATAGCACACTTATTACACACTATTATTAATTATTATTTATCATTACAGTATTTTTATTACATTATGAAAACGGCAACACTCTTCCAAGATCTCACTTTCGTAGCTTGTATCACTTTGAATAAGCCTGTTATATGACAAGGTTCTTGTGTTTCATCAAGGAGTATCAGATGTGAAACAGCATGAAGGTATTTAAGAACCCAACTCAAAGAGTTTTCTACACAAGCATTCAGGTCTTGAGCAGTCCAGGCAAACAACACACGTTACAACAAAGCTTAAACTTGTTCTTCATAATAATTTTAAAAACAATACTAGCTGCCTATTTAATTTTAAAAACAGCAAAAAAATCCACCTCCCTTTCCATTTCTTATAAGGAGTCTTGAAGTTTAAATCTCCTCAGTGTGATAGATATGCTTGCTTTGATCTGCTTAGCTCTTGGAAGTCCAGGGGCTCTGGGCTACTGGCCCCGTGCTGCCTGGGGTCCCTAGGGACAGCTCTGTCAGCCATTAGGGAATTTCCCGCCCCCCCCCCCGAGAACCCCCTGTAACATTTTGTGAACCCCCAGGGGTTCACGAACCCCAGTTTGGGAACCACTGATCTAGACGATCCCTGACAGGCGTTTGTCCAACCTGCTCTTAAAAATCGCCCATGATGGAGATTTCACCACATCCCTAGGCAATTTATTCCAGTGCTTAACCACCCTGACAGTTGGGAAGTTTTTCCTAATATCCAATCTAAACTGCCCTTGCTGCAATTTAAGCCCATTGCTTTTCCCCCCGCCCATCCTCAGAGGTTAAGAAGAACAAGTTTTCTCCCTCCTCATTGTAACCACCTTTTATGTACTTGAAAACTTATGTCCCCTCTGTCTTCTCTTCTCCAGACTAAACAAACCCATTTTTTTCAATCTTTCCTCAGAGATCATGCTTTCTAGACCTTTAATCATTTTTGTTGCTCTTCTCTGGACTTTCTCCAATTTGTCCACATCTTTCCTGAAATGTGACACCCAGAATTGGACATAATACTCCAGTTGAGGCCTAATCAGTGCAGAGTAGAGCGGAAGAATTACTTCTCATGTCTTGCTTACAATACTCCTGCTAATAAATCCCAGAAAGATGTTTGCTTTTTTTGCAACAGCATTACACTGTTGACTCATATTTAGCTTGTGATCCACTATGACCCCCCAGATCCCTTTCTGCAGTACTCCTTCTTAGGCAGTCATTTCCCATTTTTTATGTGTGCAACTGATTGTTCCTTCCTGAGTGGAGTACTTTGCATTTGTCCTTATTGAATTTCATCCTATTAACTTCAGACCATTTCTCCAGTTTGTCCAGATCGTTTTGAATTTTAATCCTGTCCTCCAAAGCACTTGCAACCCCTCTCAGCTTGATATCATCTGCAAACTTTATAAATGTACTCTCTATGCCATTATCTAAATCATTGAAGAAGATATTGAACAGAAACAGACCCAGAATCGATCCCTGCGGGACCCCACTCGTTATGCCCTTTCAGTATGACTGTGAACTACTGATGATTACTCTCTGGGAATGATTTTCCAACCAGTTATGCACCCACCTTATAGTAGCTACATCTAGGTTATATTTCCCTAGTTTGTTTATAAGGTGGTCATGCAAGACAGTATCAAAAGCCTTACTAAAGTCAAGATATACCACATCTACCACTTCCCCCTATCTACAAGACTTGTTACCCTATCAAAGAAAGCTATCAGGTGGGTTTGATGTGATTTGTTCTTGACAAATCCATGTTGACTGTTATTTATTAATCAGCTTATTATCTTCTAGGTGTTTGCATATTGATTGCTTAAATATTTGCTCCATTATCTTTCCAGGTACAGAAGTTAAGCTGACTGCTCTGTAATTCCCCAGGTTGTCCTTATTTCCCTTTTTATAGATGGGCATTATATTTGCCCTTTTCCAGTCTTCTGGAATGTCTCCTGACTTTTCAAAGATAATTGCTAATCGCTTAGATATCGCCTCAGTCAGCACCTTGAATATTCTAGGATGCATTTCGTCAGGCCCTGGTGATTTGAAGACATCTGACTTGTCTAAGTAATAAAAATATAAAATATAAACCAGCAAACAATACAAATTTGCCATATTTGAATAAGTGATAGGTACATAAAGTATTCTTATGTATAAGCTATATTAAAAGAAACTCTGGTTAACAGATGTTCAGTAAAAAAGTAATGTTTACTTTTTTATTACCTCTTGTGACAAAGCGGGAATTTTCTGTAATATTTTTAGGATTCCTCTGTGTGCCTCAGTTTTCCTCTGTACTTTTCTTTGCTACCCAGTGGCTGCAGAAGGGTTAAAGCTGCAGGGGCAGAGCAGGAGACATGAAGTTTGGGTCATCTAACTGCCTGGGGTGGAATGAATAGGTCCTTAAAGGACTGGCTGAAGCCGACCCATATCAATGGAGGATCCAGAAGGACAATAGCAGCCCCAAGAACTGAACAATTAACATCTAACAGAAAACTCTGGCAGGTGGAGCATGTGAACTCAGCATGGCTGTGGGCAGACAGTGAACTGAGAGGTGACAGGAGGGGTATAAGTTGGCTTTTTAGAGGCTGAGCAGCTCTCACCTGGGACTGACCAAGACAGAGGGAGAGGGCCAAAAATGGATTCCATGACAGCTTGGCTGGGCGGAAAGCTGGCTTGGCCAGGATGGACTGTGCTAACCTCAGGACTTCCCAATGCTGTGATCCAGCTGAACAAAACCCCTACTCTGTTTTGAAAAGGCTGCCTGGTGTCACTGCAAATACTTGCGGAGGTGCATTGGTCCCCGAAGAGAGTCTATCTCAGTTGGATTTGCTGGACAGAGCTCATGGTGTGAAGCAGGAGTACTGGAGCCCAGAGGCTCAGTCTCAGAGGCACTGGGACCATGTGGCCTACCATGAAGGAAGAGTGGGACCCTTTGGGGGTGTGGCACACTAAAGGGGTTCCTCCAAGGGACTGTTTAAAAGCTGGGACACCTCTATGGTTAGAATCCTAGCCAAGAGCAGAACCAGCCTCAGCCTTTTTGGTGGGCTGCAAAATGATTTTTCCAGTTTCACACACCAGTATAAACAGCTTCTATTCCCCATCAAACCACTATTCCTGGAGCAGACCTCAGCTTTTGGGGGAGAGTCAGTGAGGTGATTCTTGGGGGTTCCCCATCATTTTTATTTGATTTAGAATATGTATCAAAGTGCCTGTCAAAGGGTCTAAGTGCCTTCAGCACCTTAAGCATAGAATCATACTCACATGCCCAATGACAAGAATAAACTCCATCAGAGCAGACAGAACCAGCTGGAGAAAAACCACCAAACAAAGCCATGCCCCCATGGTGTCAAGTATCAGGGGGTAGCCGTGTTTGTCGCTTCTACAGATCCAGACTACGTCCTGTGGCACCTTATAGACTAACAGACGTATTGGAGCATAAGCTTTCATGGGTGAATACCCACTTCTTCAGATGCAACATCTGAAGAAGTGAGTATTCACCCACGAAAGCTTATGCTCCAATACGTCTGTTAGTCTATAAGGTGCCCCAGGACTCTCTGTCGCTTCATGCTCCCATGCAAATCCCCACACTCACCACAGCCCTCCCTGCGCAAAGCCAAGGCAAAAAACAAATGTATTTACAGCATTGCTTAAGGTCAACAGATTTGAGCTATTTTGAACCAAGGGGACACCTGAATCTGAATGCCCCTTCTGAAGAACGTCCTGCCAACAGCTCCCTCTGCTTTAAATTGAAGGCTCACATGTCTGTTCTAGGGTTTGCAGGCAAACCACCACCACCATCTTATGATCAGCAGCTGAACGAACCAGCAATATCAGCATGGTCACCAGTTTCAAGGGTACCTTTGCTCATAGTCCCACAATCATTCATGTACCACATGCTGGGTAATAACATAAGACTCCACAGATGTAAAACCAAACTGGCTCTTCATAAAGAGAACTATTTACAGAAATACTGCAACTGCAGAATGATTTCCTGGTGCCACCCCCAAGCTCTTTCCTTCTGCAACCTGTGCTGCTCTCTCCAGTTCCAACCAGGCTTCTACATATTCCCTTGTAAGAATTTTATGTCTTTTGTGCAGGCTTCTGCTGGGGCCAGAGGTTACTAATACATGGCCCACACTAGGAACAGAACCTCTACTTCCATCCCATTGTGACCTGTTAGGCCTCAATCCTTCAAATATGCTGATCTTTGAATAGGTCTCCCACTTCTTGTTCGTGCTGCTGCTGTTTGTGAGGGACTTGCTTCCAGCTGGCTGATGCCTCATTCTGCTGGGTGCTACCCTTTTGGTTCTCTGTATTGTTCCTATACCTCATTTCTGCTGACTTCATCAGGCAAGACGATGGCTGAGGCCCTATGTGGCTCCTGGTCTTCACCTTGGGTCCTTCTGTCTGAACGTGCTGTCTGCACTACTCCGCAGTTATCTTCAGTTTTCTCTCCACTGGTGTTCTGAGTCTATAGCTAGCTCATAGAGTCTGCATCCCACTGCAGGTTGGACTTTTGCTATTGCTTTATTGCTATTATCTATTTGATGGCTGGACCCAGACCTGCTCACCTATTCATAGTGGCCTCAGGTTCTCGGCTCTTTTGTTGTAGCTGCTGCTTGCTTTGCTTGGGTATTTTCTTAACTGTTTGTGTGCTGTCCATTTTTCCTCCATTGGGTTTCAGCAGACTATCCTTCATGGGAAGCAGAATTTTGGTTTCCCCAATCTTTAAGCCCTTAGGCTGAGCTTCTCTCTAGTCTCTAGGGGGTGTATTGCAGTGGTCCACCCTGGCCAGGTAGGGGTCCGTTCCCATCTGTTTTGGGTTTTCCATTAATCTCTTTGCTGTCTATTGCTAGCACTGCCTTCCTTTTGTTTTGTGGGTAATCAGGGACAGACATGTTCAAACACACACTTGTTACTGCATTGTTTGATTTCTGCTGCAGTGTTTTGTGGCCCATTGTCTGAACATAGCATGTCAGGTATGCCGTGCCTTGCAAAAATGCATCTTCAGTTTCTTGATCTCAGTTCTTGCTTGGATCCTTCAGATAGTCCATCTCCCAGAAAGTGGAGCAGTAATCTACTGTGACCATGTAATTTCTGTCATTCAAATCGAAGAGGTCTGTTCCAAACTTTCATCAGGGTGAGGATTTCATGAGGCTGTAGAGTCTCCTTCTGTTGCTCATTTTACTCTTTGCACACCTCATACTGTTCCATGTTTGCTCTCAGATGGCATTCGTGCCTGGCCAGAAGATACTCCTGGCTCATCTCAGGCATGTCTCTATCCCCAGGTATGAAGCATGTATCCATCTCATGATTTAAACTCTTAAATCTGCTGGAATTACTGCTCAGTTTCCTTTAAATACAAATCTCATTTTTCAAACACTGCTCATCTCTCACTTGGTAGTTGGGGGTAACCTCCTGTCGCATTTGCTCCTTGCAATCTGACAAGCCCTAGAATATGAATAATTCCACACAACGATGGACTACAAGCTGTCAGGAACAGTATCCCCGATACTACCACGGCTAACCTGGTGGCCGAACTTTGTGATTTTGTCCTCACCCACAACTATTTCACATTTGGGGACAATATATACCTCCAAGTCAGTGGCACTGCTATGGGTACCCGTATGGCCCCACAGTATGCCAACATTTTTATGGCTGACTTAGAACAACGCTTCCTCAGCTCTCGTCACCTAACACCCCTACTCTACTTGCGCTACATTGATGATATCTTCATCATTTGGACCCATGGAAAAGAAGCCCTTGAGGAATTCCACCATGATTTCAACAATTTCCATCCCACCATCAACCTCAGCCTAGACCAGTCCACACAAGCGGTCCATTTCCTAGACACCACTGTGCTAATAAGTGATGGTCACATAAACACCACCCTATACCGGAAACCTACTGACCGCTATACTTACCTACATGCTTCCAGCTTCCATCCTGGACACACCACACGATCCATTGTTTACAGCCAAGCTCTAAGATACAACCGCATTTGCTCCAATCCCTCAGACAGAGACAAACACCTACAAGATCTCTATCAAGCATTCTTACAACTACAATACCCACCTGCTGAAGTGAAAAAACAGATTGACAGAGCCAGAAGAGTACCCAGGAGTCACCTACTACAAGACAGGCCCAAAAAAGAAAATAACAGAACACCACTAGCCGTCACCTTTAGCCCCCAACTAAAACCTCTCCAGCGCATCATCAAAGATCTACAACCTATCCTAAAAGATGATCCCTCACTCTCACAGATCTTGGAGGACAGACCAATCCTCGCTTACAGACAGCCCCCCAACCTGAAGCAAATACTCACCAGCAACCACACACCATACAACAAAAACACTAACCCAGGAACCTATCCTTGCAACAAAGCCCGATGCCAACTCTGTCCACATATCGATTCAAGTGATACCATCACAGGGCCTAATCACATCCGCCACACCATCAGGGGCTCATTCACCTGCACATCTACCAATGTGATATATGCCATCATGTGCCAGCAATGCCCCTCTGCCATGTACATTGGCCAAACCGGACAGTCTCTACGCAAAAGAATAAATGGACATAAATCTGATATCAGGAATCATAACATTCAAAAACCAGTAGGAGAACACTTCAACCTCCCTAATCACTCACTGACAGACTTGAGGGTAGCAGTGTTGCGACAGATTAACTCGAAAAGCAGACTTCAAAGAGAAACTGTTGAACTCGAATTGATATGCAAACTAGATTGCATTACCTCAGGATTAAATAAGGACCTCGAATGGCTCGGCCATTACGTTAATTGAATCTATTTCCCTTAAGTTAACGATCCTCATTCACACCTGTGTGACCATCTTGTTTATCACTTCAAAGGTTTTTCTTCCCCTGCTGTTATGGTTCCTCTCAATTAATTAGCCTCTTAAGGTTGGTCTATGCACCTCCACCTTATCATGTTTCTCTGACTGTATAAATATCTGTCTACTGTATGTTTCATTCCATGCATCCGATGAAGTGGGTACTAACCCACGAAAGCTTATGCTGAAATAAATTTGTTAGTCTCTAAGGTGCTACAAGTTTTTCTTTCTTATTTTCATTTTTCTGCCTCTAGCATCCCATCCTGTTCAATGCTTTGTGGGATTGCCCAAAGCCCTCCATTAGACAAGTAAAGGTAGTCTCTCTCTCACTCGTTCCACATAGCCATCTGCATTATACTGTGGGAGGTATGCCCTGCTCAGTATACCTCCCACCAGTACCGATTTCCCCAGGCAGTACCTTATCCTCGTATCATAGCACTGCAGTCTCAATAACATGCACGATAGTTGTTTGGGTGCACTCATGATGTCTTCATGATGCTTTCTAATGGCTTATGATCAGACTACATGTCCACCTTGTGCCCAAAGGTGAACTGTTCCATACGAAAGAGCACAGCCAGCAGCTCCTTTTCTATCTGAGCATATCACATCTCCGTGTCAGTCCTCTACTAAGAAATATATTGGGCTGCACAGTTTGCATCAGCATTGCTTGCAGGCCTCCTTGTGAGGAATCACACTATAACTGTAGCTGCTCCATGGAGTTGTAGTACTTTAGGACTGGTGCCTCACATCACATGGTTCTATTTACTATGAAATGCAGCATGGAAACGGTCAAAGAATCCAGGAACAGCAATCATGCTGCATTATTGTCTCACAGGATTCTGATAGGTGTGCACAGAAGCTGGAAAGCTAGTTGGCCATCTCTATAAGTCAGTGGTCTCCCTTCATAACCTTTGGTCTGGCCATTTCCTTAATGGATCTTAGTTTCTCAAGGGCTAGCCACAGTCCCTCAGAGGTCAGATGTCCAATGTAAAGGAACCTCAGTTCTCATCAGCTTCATCTGGTCTGCATTCCGCCTAATATTCCACTTCTAGCACCTGTTTAGGAGTTGTTGCAATTTGGTATTATGGCCCTGGATTGCCTCTTCCTTGAGATCTCCTCCTTCTACAATAAGGATGCCATCTTGCTGCCAGGAGCTCCCTCTAACGACTGACTCCATATATACTGGATCACCTCTTGGGCCATGCTAATCCCCATAAGCACCGGCATCAAACAGTACCTTCCAAAAAGTGTGGGAAAGATTATCAGGTGGCTCACCTAGCTCAAGGAACCTATTCTTGATTTCACAAACAGTGAACACTTTTGCCTTGGATAAATCGGGCAGTATGTGCTCAGTTGCTGGTAATGGTTATTGACTTCTTTTCATTGCCCTGTTCAAGGGTTTTGGATCAATCCAGATTCTCAGTTTACCTGATGGTTCTCCCACCACTACTAGGCTGCTTATCCACTCTGCACTAGTTTCAGTGTGTGTAGTGATGCCTCTTTTCAGACTTGCCAGTTCCTTTCTTCAGGGGCTCCACCAAGGCTAATGGAACCTCGTGAGACTGCCATAAGACAGGTGGAGGAGGTTTTTCTAACTTCATCTTGCCCTCTGGGGATCCATGTCCTTGTATTCTGTTGGAGTGCTGGACACTGCCTCCAGGAGTGTTCTCTCTTCTGTCATGTTGAAGATATTCTGCTGTTGTATTGTGATTAAATCCAGGGCTCTCATGCCCTGCTGCTCAGCAATGGGTGGTACTCCTCTGTGAAAACTACTATAACTGAGCAATAATCTCTTGTTTAACAGGTTTCTTATTGACAGCCTGTGTTTGCCCACTGGCCTCAGAATGGTTTTATTGTCATCAAGAGCTGGAGATGTACATTTCTTCAGTCTCATATTGCTGCTTGTCAGAGTCCCTGATTATATTGCAGCTTGTTCCACAATCCAGCTGGAATCAAACTGAGTGTTGATGAATAGCATAGTTGCTGGTAGTTTTCTTCTGCAGTGCTTGTGCAGTGAGAGTCTTTGGAGATGTTAGAATCACACTGCAGAAATCCTTCTCTTCATTGGAAGTCTACATCCTCAGTCACTGTGTACTGCTTCTTTTTTATTCCTGGGGTGCCTGCAGCACTGGAACGTAATCACTTCATCTTTCTCACACCCCTTGCCCATAGGCTGGGGGGTTTTCTTTCTACCTTCCATTTTACTTTCCATAGTACAAACACTGGACGATGCCTACATTCTTGGTCAGTCTGTTCTGTTTCCTGGGTTTCTTTAGTTTGAGTCCAGGTATATGTTCTGCACAAGAGGCAGTCACTATTTTGATCCTTTCCCTAAACAGTTCAGCTGCTCTTGAAGGCAGGGCCGGTTCTAGGATTTTTGCCACCCCAAGCAAAAAAATTTTGGCCACCCCCCATTTTGTTCTTGCCTTCCCCAACCCTGGCCCCGCCTCAACTCCGCCCCTTCCTAACCCCTTCCCCAAATCCCTAGCCCCGCCTCCTCCTCCGCATGTGCTGCATTTCCCTCACCCCAACTCACCTCCGCTCTGCCGGCTGCTGCTCAGCTTCTTCCCCTCCCTCCCAGGCTTGAAAGCCTGGGAGGGAGGAGGAGAAACCGAGCGTCCCCCTCCCTCCCAGGCTTGCCACGCGCGAAACAACTGTTTCACGCGCCGCTGCTCGGCTTAAAGCCTGGGAGGGAGGGGGAGAAGCCGAGCAGTGGTGGCGCAGAGCAGAGGTGAGCTGGGGCAGCGGGGGCACATTTCTAGGGGCGGCATGGCTGGTGCCAGAATGCTGCCCCTAGAAATGTGCCGCCCCAAGCACCAGCTTGTTTTGCTGGTGCCTAGAGCCAGCCCTGTCTGTAGGCCTTTCTTTAGAGTTAGATCTGTTTCTCTTACACTCCCTTGAGAACTGGAATCATATGTTCTACAAAAGATCCTGCCTTTAATCAGGGAATCTTTAAATGTCTCTGAAGTGACATGTGGTGCCAGAGTTCTCAGCTCTGTAAATTCAAGCATCTATTGCCTCTTCTGCTTCTTTTTTTCAGGTTTAAAAAAAAAAGGATGCTCTCTAGATTTGCATATTGTCTTAGGACAGTGCTCAAACAGCATTAGCAGCTGTTCCAATATTTTGTGTTATTTCTGACACTAGTGTCTCACTCACTTCTTGTCCTCCTCTCCTCCCACCATAAAAGACAGAGATATGAGAATTTATTTTTTTAAAAAACTCTCTTTATTCTCCATGATCATACAGACTGGCTTCCACTGATTACATCTTGTGCAATTATTTTGTTTGGAAATCCAGCTTCCTTAGTGGTCCGAGTCCCTCCATGCTGCCTGTTGGCTCTATTTCTAGGTGCTGCTTTGTTTGCCTGTTAATCGCATACTTGCTTGTTGTGGGTCTCATTGCCTTCCACTGACGTGAGGTGGAGATGCATTCCTCCCCTATGCCTCTTTAAGGATTCCTGGATGGTGCTGGAAGTCAAGTCAAGGGGGCAGTTGCCCCTCTGACCTTGGCTTCCTCCCTCCAAGTTTACATGTCTATATGCTCCATTATATCTTTGATCATTTGCCCCCACTTTGCAGGATAATATAATCACGTATGTTCTATTTGCTGACAACTTTGCCCCCCACCCTCCCAGGATTTTTCTGAAATGATGACCCTACAAAGCAGGTAGGCAACCCTTGTTCATTAGATACTGTGAGAAGAGGAAACAGAGCTGCTCAAAACAAAAGTATGCTGTTTTGTTGAAGCCGATAGAGAAGAAATTTTGAAACCTTGAAAGTTGCTGAAAAAACAGCCTTGTCTCCTGGCCAGCTCTAGGAAAAAAACATTTCTAAGACTCTCAGCTAGAGCATTGGAGTCAGAAGACACCATCTGATTAATTTATTTCAATGTTAGTGATGGGCTTAATTAGGCAAGTTTGTAAATATTGCTCAGGGTAAGAAAAGAAGGTAGCAATGTCTGATCTCAGGAAGCGTTCTGTGTGTTTTTCCTAAGGCCTTGTGTAAACATCACACTTGCTTTTACGTCAGGATTTTACCTTTGAGTTAAGCAAATAAAATGGGGACGTCAGTGGCAGGAAAGAACACCAGTAGCTTACCATGTAACAGTGTGCCCAGGTACCACCCAAGCAACAGTCACTGGGACTAGCATTGTACATTCATGCACAGACCTTGAAGGAAAGGGGCAGTTTTTCAGAGGATGAGGTACTACTTTTTTTCCCTAATCACAATGGCTAATATCCTTTCCACGCAACCAAATAAGTACTATTCTGTTTTCTGGCCCTCTGTAGTTTGAAGGAGAATCTGAGGGAGGTGAATCTTAATTGTGAGACTTGAACCTGGGGAGTGCCTAGGAATGCAGCATAGAGTCAGGAACGGGCAAAGAAAGCCAAGGGAGTGGTACTGCTTGAGGCTTGGGTTAAACTCAAAGAACATGCAGATTAGACACATCTTGCATCATCTCATTGTGTGCTTTCCTTTAAAAGAGTAGTAAGTTGTAGCCATTCATACTGATGAAATCATGATTAGGTCACACCTTCAATAAGTTTATATTTATTCTTTCTAGAGGAAGTTTGTAGTGTTTTTTAAAAGGTATTTTCCTATGAGCTGACAACTGTAGTGATTTCTCCATTCCTGATTTTTTTAAAGAAACAGTTACAACCTTGAGATGGTGAATCAGTTTCATCACAGTTCAAAAGCAGAAATGTCTCGTGTTTTTCTTCTTGGACTCATGCCCCAGTTGCATTTCTTAGTTTAGGCTCACTCTGATGTTACTTTGGCTATAGATCAAATCCTTTTAGCAATCACAATACTTTAAAACATTCTAAAGAAATATTTTAGAATACTTTAAATTTTATTAGGGAAGAATAAAAATGATAAAGTAGAAATTGAATGGGGGCTTGGGACTGGTAACAGAGCTTGAAGGTTTTATCTCTAAGCCAGTGGCATTGAATCTGGTCCACAAGTAGCATCTAGCTCTTTTTTCTCCTGATGGCTTTTAAAAATGACCCATATTAAATAAGTCTCATTACAATTCCAAGTGGACAGGTTTCCACATAAAGTAATCAGATTTGGCAGCCCTGATGAGCACATTGCAAAGTGCATACTGTATATGAAACTATCTTGGACTCCAGGATGAGAAGGAATACGTTACAAGCCTGATCAGTTTCACAAGTTAGATAGCGCATCCAATACTCATTGAAGTCAATGAGAGTCTTTCCATTAGAGTTCATTGGAGGTTCAACTCTGCCCCAACTGTGGCTAGTATTATATAGCCTGTTTATCGTACACAGGGAGCCAAAGATGACACCATGTTCTTTGGAAGAGGCATCTGGAGGAGAACTCATGCTGAAATAACTCACTGAAAACAGACTTATTTATGCCAATGTGATATAACCATAGGTGGTTTAGGATTTGGCCCTTTGATTATTCTTTGTACAATCTTTCTGTGAAAGTGATATTTCACACAAATTATATAAAAATGTTTTGACTTGATGAGAACATGGCACTGAATACAATTTTATGATAAGATGGAAATTAAATTGTGTATTTCATATATCTATAACCCCAATTTGCCAAATAGCCACACCTGACTTTAAACTTAAGATATAAAGAAATGTGTAAGTTATTTGAAATTTTGACAAGAAAAGTCTTTGGTTTGTACCTGCAGCTCCAGAGCTGTACTTTTCCCCGTGATCTTCGGTCCCGTAAAGGTCCCATTTCCAGTGGAAATAAGTCCCTTATATCAGTCTAAAGACCCTGACATTTCAAGAGTTGCCTTTGAATTAGCATTGGGAAATTATTGTGATCCCTTATTACAGAGCATCATACCTAGAGCTGGTAGGTAAACTCGTTGCAAATAAAGCGCTTGTCAAAATATCCCACATTTTGTCTAAATGAAAGTAGTAAGAAGTTGTGCTAATCTCACTCCCCCTCCCCCCACATTGTTCAGACAACTGTGGAACTGACCAGAATTTCAAATTTTAAACAAGCAATTTGATGACATATTGATGCAAATGAAAAGGGAACGACAATTTGTGAAATATTTTCCTATTTGTCCAACTAGAATTGAGAATGTTGGCATTTTTAGTACTGAACAATTTGTGAATAAGTTTAATTTGAACTAGGTGAAAAATATTACCTAACTGTGACAAATTGCCGGCACTACTATGATGGGTCCCGCACTTTCTCTTCTTGTGGGGGGGTTTCAGGGTGCCATTTCTTGCCCCTGAACTGGGGTAACAGCTATCCTACTAGTATCCCAGGGAAGGGGAGTGGAGAGGGAGGGACCCAGGCCCGCCCTCTACTCCGGGTCCCAGCCCAGGGGCCCTATGATAGTAGGTGAACCACTTGTATCAGTGATTCTTTCCCCTGGGCTACTTCCCTCTCCTGACCTTCAGCTTGTGGGGCTTCCTGCCTTCCTTCTGCACAAGCCAGGTGTCCCTTTACCTAGGATCTTGGTCGTCTTAGCCCGCTGCAGCACTTCTCAAAACTCTCCTCCACTTTCCTTCGAACTGCTCTTTGTTCCACCACCAATTCACTCTGCTTCACTCCTCCAAACTGCTCTCTGCTCCACCACCAAACCACTCTGCTCCAGCTCCTCCTCTGGCTGATGGAAGCAGGGGGATTTTATCAGGTGACTGGCTTCAGGTGCTCTAATTGGTTTCAGGTGCTTTTAATTAATCTACAGGGAATAAGGCTTCTCCTCATCCTAGATCACTCTCCTGCTGCCTTCTGGCCATGCTGTATCACATATCCTCCCCCCTGCTCAACACCATGGGGTTGGGCAACTTGGGACGAGAGGCAATGCTTTCGTGACAAGCCATCTGCATTGCCGTGTTGGCTTCCGGCCCTATGCTGTACTCAGAAATGAAAAGGTTGCAGAGACAGGAACCATCTAGTCACTCTTGCATTCTTCTCCTTGGCGTTCTTGGCCAGGGGAATTTGCCAATATCCTTTAGTCAGGTCCAGAGTGGTTAGGTATCGGGCCTTGCCTAACTGATCACCTAGGTCGTCGACACGTGGTATTGGATAGGCATCGAATTGGGATACTTCATTCAACTTCCGGAAGTCATTACAAAACCTCCAGGTGCCGTCAGGCTTGGGTACTAAGATGATAGGACTGGACCACTGGCTGTGGGATTCTTCAATAACCCCAAGTTCCAACATCTTCTTCACTTCTGTCCTAATTTCCTCTCTTTTAGCTTCCGGTATCCGGTATGGTCTTATCGTCACCCTTATTCTGGGCCTGGTGACGATATGATGTTGGACCAGTGTCGTACGGCTCGGCTATGTACAGAACACATCTTGGTTCCGTTGGATCATATCAATGACCTCTGTTCGTTGTTCTGGGGCTAACTCAGGGGATATCCTCACCTGCCCGTCGGTCGTCCGTCTGGGATGGAGCTCTCCGAATGACCAGGCACGTCTCTCGGTCACGCCAGGGCTTCAGCAAGTTTACATGGTAGATCTGCTCTGGTCTTTGGCGGTCTGGTTGTCTGACCTTATAGTCCACTTCCCCAATGGCTTCCACTATCTTATACGGCCCATGCCAGCTGGCTAGGAGTTTGCTTTCTGCTGTCGGCACTAGCACCATCACCCGTTCTCCTGGCTGAAATTTCCGTACTTTCACCTGGCGGTTGTAATATGTCCGCTGGGTCTCTTGTGCTTTTTCCAAATGTTCCCGTACTATAGGGGTTACTCGAGCTATTCGCTCTCTCATCTGTGTCACGTGCTCAATGACATTCTTTCCTGGGTTGGGTTGTTCTTCCCAATCCTCCTTGGCGATGTCTAATATTCCGCATGGGTGGCGTCTGTATAGTAGCTCAAAGGGAGAGAAACCGGTGGACGCCTGGGGGACTTCCCATATTGCAAACATTAGGTATGGTAGAAGGGTATCCCAGTCTTTTCCATCCTGTGCTACCACCTTCCGGATCATACCTTTAAGGGTGCGGTTAAACCGCTCGACCAGGCCATCTGTTTGAGGATGGTAGACTGAGGTCCTTATGGCATGGATGCGGAGCAGGGTACATAAGTCCTTCATTAATTTCGACATGAAAGGGGTTCCTTGGTCAGTCAGGATCTCCTTAGGGATGCCCACTCTGGCAAAAACCTGGAGTAGTTCTTTTGCTATTGCCTTGGATGTGGGGTTTCTTAAAGGAATGGCTTCTGGATACCGTGTGGCATAGTCAAGGATAACTAGTACGTTTCGGTGACCCCGTGCTGATCTTTCCAGCGGGCCCACAAGGTCCATGGCTATCCTTTCGAATGGGACTTCAATAATAGGCAAAGGTACTAATGGGGCCCGCAAGTGAGGTCGAGGGCTATGCAACTGGCATTCTGGGCAGGAGGCACAATAGCATTGGACCTCCACACGTATTCCTGGCCAATAAAACCTTCTTAGGACTCTATCCAGTGTCTTGTCTATTCCTAGATGTCCCCCAAATAAATGACTGTGAGCTAGCTCTAGTACTGCCCTTGTGTGTTTCCGTGGGACTAAGAGCTGCTCTACTTCTTCCCCTCGGATCTGCACTATTCGGTACAACAGATCACGTTTGATCACATAATACGGCCCTGGGCCTTTGGTCTTTCCTTCCACCGGTACGCCATTTACTTCCACTACTTCCTCCCTCACATTCGCATATAGCGGGTCATTGGCTTGGTCCTGCCTGAAATTCTCATGGGCGGTACCGATCTGACCTAATTCCAGGGGGCCTATTTCTACTCCGCCCCCTGGATTGCCCCTACTTGGGCTAGGAACTGCCTCTGAGTCCTCACTGGCCTGAATTGTCTCCTGGCCTCCTGGACGGGTTCGCTTACCAACAAGGGAGGCTTTCTGGTTCTCTGCTAGAATCCTGGTCCCTAGCCTTTTATCTGCCCTCCTTTCCCGCCTAGACTTTCGGGGTTTCCCAGGGGATGAGAATAGCTCTGGGGCAAATTCAGCAAAAATTGGGGTGAAGCTATCTGTAGGTGCCTGCATTTCAGCCTGGGGGTTGCTACCCTCCCTCGGCTCTACTGGGGGGAGTAAGTTCTCAAACCCAGGGAAGTCCCTACCAATTAAGACCGGGTAGGGGAGCCTAGGGACCACCGCTGAAGTTACCCTGGTAGTGTTCCCCTGGATCTCAATCCGTACTGGGATTGTGGGGTAGAAACTTACGGTGCCATGAACGCATGTTACCCCTGTGGTTTTGGCCCGGGTTAGTTGGTCTTGCCCCACCAACTTCCCCGAGACCAGCGTGACAGCACTCCCGGAATCTACTAATGCTGTGGTCACAATACCATTCATTTTTACTGACCTTGTATACCCATGTGGGGTCATTGCGACCCCTACCAGGCCAATTAGGCCACATTGTTCCCCAGGATCCCCCAGATTGCACTGCATAGGCTCTTCCCTGTTAGGGCATTGGGCTGCTATATGCCCCAATTCCCCACACTCGTAACACCGACCCCTTATCCCGGTTGCCGCCCTCTGCCAGGGGCTATTTGGTTGGCCCCCCCAGCCCTCTCTTCCCAAACCCCCAGGTCCCTTCTTGGACTCCGGCCATTCCTCAATGTCTTTCCTCCCAGTTATAGTTCTCCTGTAGTTCTCGGCGGTCCGGGACCTTGGATTTGGGGCTGGCTTCCTGGATTGCCGTGTTTCACCCCCTGGGGTCTGGAACAGTTCACGGGCTGCTAGCTGTCTTTCAACGAGGGAGACCAACTCATCATAGGTGGAGGGGTCATTCTGGCCAACCCAAGCCTGGAGGCCTGGTGGTAGCCCCCTCATATACCGGTCCAGTACCAGGAGCTCCATCATCTTCTCAGAGCTGAGGGCCTCAGGGCACAGCCATTTCCGGGTCAGGTGGATCAGGTCAAACAATTGCGATCTGGGTGTCTTGTCCTCTGTATACTGCCACTCATGGAACCTCTGGGCTCGCAATGCCATAGTTACTCCGGATCTGGCCAGGATCTCTGCCTTCAGCTGAGGGTAGTCTGCTGCAGTCTCTGCGGCCATATCGTAGTATACCTTCTAGGCCTCCCCACACAGGAACGGGGCAAGGATACCGGACCACTGGTCTCGGGGCCAGGCCTCCCGCAGGGCTGCTCTTTCAAAAGCCAGGAGGTATGCCTCCACATCATCCTCCCGTGTCATTTTCTGTAGGCAGTGGCTGGCCCGTATAGTCCGGGTCCCATCGCCGTTCTGGCTTCGCTCCATAAGGGCCTTCATCTGGTTCACCAGCTCCTGGGCAGCCTGACTCATCAACAGACGATTAGTCTCTTGCTGTACCCTAGTCGCCTCCTGTTGGGCAGTTGCTTGGACCCGGGTAGCCTCCTGCTGGGCCGCGGTGGCTTGTATTAGGGCCTTGATTACGTCGTCCATCTTAAGGACTGGATTGTTTTGGCTAACCCTGGTTTAAGTCCCCAGTGCGGAGATCCCACTCCTGACACCACGTGTGGCAAATTGCCAGCACTACTATGATGGGTCCCGCACTCTCTCTTCTTGTGGGGGGGTTTCAGGGTGCCATTTCTTGCCCCTGAACTGGGGTAACAGCTATCCTACTAGTATCCCAGGGAAGGGGAATGGAGAGGGAGGGACCCAGGCCCGCCCTCTACTCCGGGTCCCAGCCCAGGGGCCCTATGATAGTAGGTGAACCACTTGTATCAGTGATTCTTTCCCCTGGGCTACTTCCCTCTCCTGACCTTCAGCTTGTGGGGCTTCCTGCCTTCCCCCCTGCACAAGCCAGGTGTCCCTTTACCTAGGATCTTGGTCTTCTTAGCCCACTGCAGCACTTCTCAAAACTCTCCTCCACTTTCCTTTGAACTGCTCGTTGTTCCACCACCAATCCACTCTGCTTCACTCCTCCAAACTGCTCTCTGCTCCACCACCAAACCACTCTGCTCCAGCTCCTCCTCACTCTGCTCCAGCTCCTCCTCTGGCTGATTGAAGCAGGGGGATTTTATCAGGTGACTGGCTTCAGGTGCTCTAATTGGTTTCAGGTGCTTTTAATTAATCTACAGGGAATAAGGCTTCTCCTCATCCTAGATCACTCTCCTGCTGCCTTCTGGCCATGCTGTATCACATAACGAATGGGTATCTCAAAGAACACACCTCTTCTCAAATATCAATGGAGGACTCCAACCAAAGACACACTTACAGCCAATTCTTATTAACTAATCTAAGATTTATTTTAAGAGAAAACAGTTACCGTGGTTAAAAAGATCATACATACAGATATGAATAAGGTTTAGATCAGTTTCATAGTAGAGATGGTGAGGATGCTGATTTATAAAAGTCCTTCTGGAATCAATTAAAAAAGTTAGTCCAATAGGCAGTCCATATGTAGAGTTTGTTCAAGTTCTTCCATGAGAATTTGCAGGGATATTCCAGCATAGGCCTGGAGACCTCAGTTTTGTGGCTTGAATTTCCCCTGACAAAGTTTAAACAGATCTGTGATAAACAGAATCAGGTCTGAAGCTTCATTTATAGTTCTCTAGAAAGCTGATAAAGCTTGTGTCAAACAATCACAGCAGGTATTCCTCAGATGAAGAATAAGTAAGATACATTGTTGCTTTGAAGTAAATATCTGTTTCCTAGGCACACACCAATAACTAGCTGCATTCATTAATATAAGGTAATCAACCATTCAAGTTCATAGACAGTTTGCTACAAACTCCAAAGAGAAATAGAGACAATGATATTATACCCCAAGTTTCATCTAAACATTAATATTCCTTTTTTATCTCTGAATTTTCCTCACTTACTGTAACTAAGTGACTTTAGTGTGTCTAGTAGCACATTGCCTTTTGTTTTCTGTGGAGTGTTCTGTATGTGAAGGTATATAGAAAGCATGTGCAGCTCTAGTTGTCTGGTACCCCATATTATGGGATGTTTTGGCTCTCCTGAGTTTGAATACTGATGGACAATGTGTATATTAATGTATTGTCCCCGAATTACATTCTCCCTCGTCAAACAAATATAGCTATATGTTTCACGTGTGCTTTTATTTTAAAACAATAAACATGTAATATTTACTAAAATGTAAGTCATTCAGCTTGAGTGGATATCTATTTGCAGAGAAATATTTATGGGTGCTATCAGTGGTTTGCACATGCAAAATGCATCCACTCACCAGTTCTGTTCATGTAATTATGAGAATTTATACCAATAGGCATGTCATAAAATTTGGGAGTGCAGGTTTGGAGGCCCCTTTGAAAAGGTCTCTGTGTACACACATGTATGCACTGCATTGCATATCTTGCTTTACGATTTAAAGTTGCCGCTTTTTTTCCAGGTTTAGATCATTTGCCTATTTCAGAAATTTCAACTGCTGCCACTGGTGACTGCAGGGGAGTGCAATACTAAGCAATACACTTTCCAGTGTGTCTGACCTACATCTGCTGGGCAAAGCGAAGTGTTGGGACACAATGCTGGATACGCAGCCTTGTCTTTACTACCACTTTGCATCACCACTATGCGCTGGTGACAAATGTGCAAGTGTACATGCAGCCTTTTGCTGTCCTGAGCTACCTGCTAGTTTCCTCTTTGAGTAAGCTGGGTGGTGGGACTCAAAGACAGAGTGAAGCAGCTCAGAGTGGGAAAGCTGGCCAAAGAAGAACTGTTTTTTTTCATCACAAGGAAGGTTGTTTATACAAATTGCCTGATTTGCATTTCAAAACATTTGCTTACTACGGATGTATTTCTGGGCCCATAGAAAGATTAGTTTAGTAGTTTCATAAGATAGGCCCAAAAAAGGCATTGAGCTATATCCATTATGAAATAACCAGCAAGCACATCCAGTTCAACATCTAGTGATCCTTAGTCTGTTTGACATCTGGCACAGTGTTAAATTGTATTGATAAGTAACATTCTTCCTGCTGTCCATGTGATTTCATAGTGTTCATTGGCCTTTACTCACCTACCAGTCTGAAGTCAATGGAACACAGAAGCAATAATCAGCTGTGGTTTCACATATTTGTCAGTGTGGGCAGGGTCGGCTCCAGGCACCAGACGGCAAAGCGTGTGCCTGGGGCAGCACCCTGTATGGGGCGGCAGTCCAGGGATTCTGGGGCGGTGTTTGTTTTTTTTGCTTCGGCACTTCGGCGGCGGCCATTTTTTTTTTTTTTTTTTTTGCTTGGGGCGGCCGAAAAGCTGGAGCCGGCCCTGAGTGTGGGATACTGTTGAAAGGTAAAATAAAATGTTGGCTTTAAGAGATAGTGAGTAAATTAGGTAGACTTGCTTATTTCAGCAAGAAATTAAGGTTATTTTCTTTGTTAACAAAAATGCAGTAATCAAATTTCTTTTCAGATTACTGAAAATAATGGGAAACATTTTTGATAATTCTAAACTTCTCCCTCAAGGCATGCCAACATACATAAGAGTTGAGCTGTTTCTAACAGAACATGGCTTAAAGTCACAATACCATCTAGAAATATTAATTGGCAACTGGCATAGCAACGATAAGCAAATTTAAATTAAAAGGGTCATTACTAATATGATTGGTACCAGCTGCTAAGGGATTCAGGCATGTTTTTTCAAAAGGTGAATCATGGAGGACAGTGAAAAATAGAAAATTTGCAAGTTGCTTCTGTCCCGATAATTTCTAGGATCTGGATGGTAGATCCTCCAGAGATTTTTCTATAGAAAGGATGACAATGATAAGTGTTAATATTCTTTCAAAGGGTAATTTTTCACAAAACAATTATGTTATTTTCCATAGGTCAAAATGGCTATACACTTCCTAAAGAAGTGAAGAATCGGGGCCTCTACCTACTTTGGTAGACTGAAATGTTTAGCTTCTTAATATGGATAAAGCAATATAAGAATTAAGACTGATATGCAGTCTGCTGAAGGCACTGGTAATGAGATAGCTAGTAATGGGGCTGAAATACACAAAAACATCACCTAGAGCCAACAAGTGCATAAGGAAACTTCCATTATTGTATTCAGTGTTACTGTAGCCAAGCCAAAAAAAAATAAATATGGCCGCCGCCGAAGTGCTGAAGCAAAAAAACCAACAACGCAGCCCCAGAATCCCCATCTGGCATCTCATATAGAAAGTCTACATGCCAGAATCACTATGTACACAAAAGCCATCGGGCTGTAGCCTTTCTTGCCAGCCAAGGAGCATGGGTTGATGATGGGGCTATGAACATTTTCGAAATGGATCCAATTCTGCTTCCACCTGGTCCAGATTAGTGATCAAACCCTCCTTAGGGAGTACTTGGCTGTTTGGGGGCATTTATATCCCTGGCATTTGCAATATTATTATAATGCTGTAGTTCTTAGAAAATTAGGCAGGAATGTATGACTTAGAAGACTAATCTTGAAAGCTTTCCACTTTGAAAAGATACTGTGCAGACCTATAATTTCTTTTGCATTTTATGCATGCAGGAGCTATTGCAGGGCCATTATTTTGTATATATTATTGCTGTGAACTGCAAGAGTGCTTTATGATTTTTCAAAACAACATTTCCAGGTGTGACACACCTACAGTGCAGTTTGCAACCTGAACTAGAAAGGACTAAAACTGTGCAATTGCAATCTTATTTTCCTAATGCACAAGGGAAGTCTGTATGGAAAAGAAGGCATATTCAAGCCTTTGGATGCTGCAATTTAAGTTAGAGGATCATGGTGTGGAAGAAGAGAGATGGCATTTAGAACACTTATAGCATACTCCAGAACAGCAGCACTACAGGGAGCTCCCATGAGCTATTAGCATAAATTATATGCCACAAAACTGAAAGCAGAGTTGTAGTCTCTAGTGGAGCTCATATTCTCTCCAATTTCAACTAAACCATCTCCACCAGAAACAACTTACCTCCAGGGAGCATAAAATTCTCCTAAAGAGAGAAAATTGCCTATCTTGGAATACACCAGGTCGTGCCTAGCAACAGATATTTTTCAAAGGAGTGTCTCCAAGTAGGAGAATGGTAGGCCTATATTTCTTCATCCTCCCTTGAAATACAAAAGCTGAATGCTCTCCTGTAGTCTAAGTATTTATTAGGAACAAGTCATAAGAATTTCTGAACAAGTATTCATTGTACAAGTCAATTTGTCTAGTATCTCCTTCCGTGACATGGGAAATCATTTTTGCTCCAGTGAGAAAACAAACATTTCCCAGTTCCTGTCTGTCTTCTCTCCAGGAACGTTCACTCTGGGTGAACTAATCACAACTGAATTGGGGGTAGTTGGGGAGGATCCCCTGGAGAAGAAATTTGCAGCACACCAGTTGCTTTCTGCAGTGCCAGGCTGAATTTCTAGGCCTGGTGTCAGAAATAATTATGGCCACTTATTTATCACTCCCAGAGAATAAGTGAACATTAGAATAAGGGGATTTTAATATTTTAAAATGTTAAGAAAAGATAGTAACTAAGGCCCAGCTCCTGCAAAAGTAATTGGGCAAGGAGACCCCACAGTGCCCATACAGAACTAAGTGAAGTCAGGTGCAAAGTTCTGCTTGCTTGGTTCCTTTTGCAGCTTTGGGGACAAAGAAAACGTTAAAATGCAACCAAGAATGTGCTAGGAAATAGCTCATCTATATTCTACCCCTTTATGATTTGTCATTGATAAATGGAAGGAGAAATTCAAACTGTTCACTTGTCTTTTCCAAGTAGCTTTACTATTTAAAGGCTCCAGTTCTTTCCTGTCCCATCTACATTCAATTTAGATGTTAAACCACCCCTGAAACTATTATGAAAACTGGCACTGCTTTTCAGATATGGGGGCAAATTGTGCTCTAAGTTAAGGCTTTGTGCACACATCGATTCCAAATCCCCACACCCCCAAAGGTGAGTTGGCTTTATTTTATCAATCAAAATTAAAGATCCAATTGAAGACAAACAGCAGAGTTCTGAAAGACACTAAAGAAACATTAAACACTACACCTCTCTACAAAGGAAAAAGGACTGTAAGCTGTCTAAAATCCTACCTGCCACATGGGGCCACGACGGTGGTACCCCCAATTCACCCAGCAATATTGTCAATCTATCCAGCCACTCACTCAGCCCGGCAGAAGAGTCTGTCCTATCTCGGGGACTCTCTTTTTGCCCCAGCACCCCTACAAACATGATACAGTTCTGTGGTGACCTGGAAGCCTACTTTCGCCGTCTCCGACTCAAAGAATACTTTCAAGATAACACTGAACATCGCACAGATACACAGATACCCTCCCACCAACAGCACAAGAAGAAGAACTCCACATGGACTCCTCCTGAGGGTCAAAATGACAGTCTGGACCAATACATAGAATGCTTCCGCCGACGTGCACAGGCAGAAATTGTGGAAAAACAACGCCACCTGCCTCATAACCTAAGTCGTGCAGAACGCAATGCCGTCCACAGCCTCAGAAACAACCCTGACAAGAGGCTGATAAAGGAGGTGCTGTTGTCATCACGAACAGGTCTGACTACCAAAAGGAGTCTGCCAGACAACTCTCCAATACCAAATTCTACAGGCCACTCTCCTCAGATCCCACTGAGGAATACACTAAGAAACTGCACCATCTACTCAGGACATTCCCTACACTAACACAGGAACAAATCAACATACCCTTAGAGCCCCGACCGGGCTTATTCTACCTACTACCCAAGATCCACAAACCTGGAAATCCTGGATGCCCCATCATCTCGGGCATTGGCACTCTCACTGAAGAACTGTCCGGATATGTGGACTCCCTACTCAGACCCTATGCCACCAGCACTCCCAGCTATCTACCACGGATTGGTATCTCCGTGACACCACTGATTTCCTGAGAAAACTACAATGCATTGGTAATCTTCCAGAACACACCATCCTAGCCACCATGGATGTAGAGGCTCTCTACACTAACATCCCCCACACAGATGGAATACAAGCTGTCAGGAACAGTATCCCTGATTATGCCACAGCACAACTGGTTGCTGAACTCTGATTTTATCCTCACACACAATTATTTCAAATTTGGTGACAATATATACCTCCTGAGCAGTGGCACCACTATGGGCACCCGCATGGCCCCACAATATGCCAACATTTCTATAGCTGACCTGGAACAACGCTTCCTCAGCTCTCGTCCACTCACGCCCCTTCTCTATCTACGCTACATTGATGACATCTTCATCATCTGGACCCATGGGAAAGAAACTCTGGAAGAATTCCACCACGATTTCAACAGCTTCCACCCCACCATCAACCTCAGCCTGGACCAGTCCACTTCCTAGACACCACAGTGCAAGTAAGCGATGGTCACATTAACACCACCCTATACCGAAAACCCACCGACTGCTATGCCTACCTACATGCCTCCAGCTTCCATCCCGGACACATCACATGATCCATTGTCTACAGCCAAGCGCTGAGGTACAACCGTATTTCCTCCAACCCCTCAGACAGAGATCAACACCTACAAGATCTTCACCAAGCATTCTCAAATCTACAATACCCGCATGAGGAAATAAGGAAACAGATCAACAGGGCCAGACGTGTACCCAGAAGCCTCTTGCTGCAAGACAAGCCGAAGAAAGAAGCCAACAAAACTCCACTGGCCATCACTTACAGTCCTCAGCTAAAACCTCTCCAGCGGATCATCGGTGATCTACAACCCATCCTGGACAACGACCCCTCACTTTCACAGGCCTTGGGAGGCAGGCCAGTCCTCGCTCACAGACAGCCCGCCAACCTGAAGCATATTCTCACCAGCAACTACACACCGCACCATAATAACTCTAACTCAGGAACCAATCCATGCAACAAACCCCGATGCCAACTTTGCCCACATATCTACACCAGGAACACCATCACAGGACCTAACCAGATCAGCCACACCATCACCGGTTCATTCACCCGCACATCCACCAATGTAATATACGCCATAATGTGCCAGCAATGCCCCTGTGCTATGTACATTGGCCAAACTGGACAGTCCTTACGCAAAAGGATAAATGGACACAAATCAGATATAAGGAATGGCAATATACAAAAGCCTGTAGGAGAACACTTCAATCTCCCTGGACACACAATAGCAGATTTAAAGATAGCCATCCTGCAGCAAAAAAACTTCAGGACCAGACTTCAAAGAGAAACAATAGAGCTTCAGTTCATTTGCAAATTTGACACCATCAGCCCAGGATTAAACAAAGATTATGAATGGCTAGCCAACTACAAAAGCAGTTTCTCCTCCCTTGGTATTCACACCTCAGCTGCTAGAAGAGGGCCTCACCCTCTGTCATTGAGCTAACCGCATTATCTCTAACCTGACTCTTCCCTGCACATTTATATCTGCCCCTGGACATTTCCACTGCTTGCATCCGATGAAGTGGGTATTCACCCACGAAAGTTTATGCTCCAATACCTCTGTTAGTCTATAAGGTGCCACAGGACCATTTGTCGCTTCTACAGATCCAGACTAACACGGCTACCCCTCTGATACTACAGAAACAAAAGGAGCTCCTGCCTTTCCCAATGAGACGCTGTCTTTTCTGCAGCAGCAGAGCTGGGAGCTAGGAGATACTGAAATAAACTGCTATTTGCAGTGAGTCATGGAGTCACTTGTCTTTTATTTAATAGGTGCAATGCAATTGGCATCCTGCGGGCCAAACCCTGGTCCCATTAACGTCAGTGGGAGCTCTGGTCATTGGCTTCAATGGGACCAGGATCTGGCTCACAGGGTGCAAATACTATTTGTAAGTGAGGGCAACTTGGCAGTCACAGATGGACTCATCACTCAAACCAAGCCAGGAGAGAGGGCCATGGGAAAAGAGGATGCCCGGGAAGCGGAGTGCGCCCCCACCCTTTGTCCCGTTTTAAGACTCAGGGGTCATACTGAAGGTAGGCGAAACACGGAGGGGGAGGGAGGTAGGGAGAAGCGAGAGGGGAATCTGTATTTGCTGCCTCGCTCTCCATCCAAAGACAGGCGAGCAGAGGAGAGAGAAGTTAGGAAAGCCACATTCATGCTTAGCCAGCTTGGAAGGGTGCCAAGATTTTCGTGTGACGTAGTGCTCATGCCGGTCAAAGGGTTTAAATCAACCTCACTTCGCTGCTATTGTCAGCTCCAGGGGGCAGAGTTACTTTTCGAGGGACTATTTCTTGCATTATTTTAACGAAGCTAATATCCTAGCTAGCCATAAAATTAGCTAGAGACGGAATGAGTGGCGGATACCCTTGTCTGTGGATTTATTTCCCTTTCTAGGAAGCCAGGCAGAGATGAAGACCCCTTCGATCCTCTGGTCCGTCACCTTGTCAATGCAGGATTCCTTACTGTGTATTTGCAGCGCTTCCTAGAGCCCAGGGGGTTGTAGGCTGTATTACCTTGAACTTTGTAGGGAGTGGGCATCTTGTGGGTCATGAGGGTGTTGGTCGCACCTCCGCACGGAGCTAGCAATTCAAGGTAAAGGTTGTGTATTCCTCAGTTTTTTTCCGCAGGAGACAGACAACAACGCAAGCAGTCCAACTACTGGATGTACCAGTAATTCCTGTACCTAAAATAAGGCTACGCAAGGGGAAGTGGGAGGGTAGAAACTTCCGATTTGTATTTCACCTGTTGCACTTTGGCTTCAGTGCTAAGTATTTCCACACCTCAAGGTGGGAGGAAAAAAATCAAGCTGGTGACTAAGCCTCTGCCCCGCCCTGGCTGAACAGGGCTCAGGTAACAGTACACGAAAGGAAGACACGGGTGTGGAACTGCGGCTTTTAATGCGCCTGCTGCTACCCAGGATAAACTCACTCACAGAGATCGAATTGTCCGATTACCAGCCGGGAGGAAGATTGTGTGTCCCCAAATCCTGCTGATTAAGAGGAATTTGAGTTAGGAAGTGGATTTAATCACTGGGAAGAAACTTTTCGAGTCCGTTGCGAAGATTCCTCCCGCCCCCAAGATGTTTCGGGAGAGAAGGTGTCTGTGTCAGATCCAGCGCCTGTTGTTCATGGGATTTCTGATGCTATTTGCCACGGTGGTGCTGAAATACTCCTCCTGGGAATGCAGCTTCAGTGATCTCGGGAAAGAGACCGTGCATCTGAAGAGCGAGGGTTGCAAGGATCATCTCTACCAGTCTCTGAAGTTGTCTCCCAGGGACCCGATCAGCTGCTCTCGGATCATCAGAGGGGATGTGGAAGCCGTAGAGGAGGCTCTCTTGAGCAGGCTACAGACGAAAACCAAATCTGAGCCTTTAGCCCCAAAAGATTATGTGAACTTGACTGCGGACTGCGCTCACTATAAAGCGCGCAAGAGGTTTGTTGAGTTCCCACTGAGCAAAGAGGAGGAAGATTTTCCTATTGCATATTCCATGGTAGTGCATGAGAAGATTGAGATGTTCGAAAGATTGTTACGGTCCATCTACACGCCCCAGAATATATACTGTGTCCACGTAGATCTGAAATCCCCGGACGAATTCAAGGAGGCAGTCCGAGGGATCGCCTCCTGCTTCGAAAATGTCTTTGTGGCCACTAAGCTGGAGAGGGTAGTGTACGCGTCCTGGTCCCGGGTCCAAGCGGACCTGAACTGCATGGAGGACCTACTCAAGAGCAACGTGCCCTGGAGGTATCTCTTAAACACTTGCGGCACCGATTTCCCCATCAAGACCAACGCCGAGATTGTCCGAACCCTGAAGTTTCTAAACGGGAGAAACAATATGGAATCCGAGAAACCCTCTTCGATCAAGCAGGCTCGCTGGAAGTACCACCACCACGTGGAGAACTCAGTGATCCGGACCACCACGGAGAAGAGCCTCCCGCCCCAGGGCTCGCCCATGTTCACGGGCAATGCCTATGTTGTGGTCACAAGGGACTTTGTTCAAGCCCTCTTTGAAAACCCGACGGCGCAGCAGCTGCTGGAGTGGTCGAAAGATACGTACAGCCCAGATGAACATATCTGGGCCACCCTCCACCGGATGCCAGGCATGCCAGGATCGGTGCCTTACAACGATAAGTATGAGGTCTCCGATGTCAATGCTGTTGCTAGACTGGTGAAGTGGCACTACCTGGAGGGCGATGTCAGCAAAGGGGCACCCTACCCTCCGTGTACGGGTGCCCACCAACGGGCCGTCTGTGTGTATGGGGTAGGGGATCTTCACTGGATGCTCCAAAACCATCATCTGCTAGCCAACAAGTTTGACCCAACTGTAGATGAAAACGCAATCCAGTGTCTGGAGGAATATCTACGGTACAAGTCGGTGTATGGGAAAGATCTCTGAGAGCATGTCCCGCCTGGCAAGGTGAAAACACAAATCTAGAGAGCGACCTGTAAAGAACTTCATAAAAAACAACTATGGAACATTTACACAGCACTTGGTTTTAACTCTCCCTCTAAGCAATGGGGGGATTTTGCTCTGGATACACCACTGGTCACTGAATTGACAGACTTGAGACTATCAACAGTATTTTTCCTATGGTAAAAATCTCTTAATATATGCTGTCTGAATTACAGTGAAACCTCTCCAAGAGATTCTAGATGGCCTCCTGCTTTAAGTACTGAGTCAGATGCTGCTCCACCTTGAGCAGAAAACCTCCAGTAAGTGATTGCCCTGTCCTTGGCGTGGTTGCTCAGGGCCATTTCACTGTATTTCAGTTCTAATAAAAGCCTTTTCATTTGAAGGAAACAAAAAGGAATTTGCTAATCACTTAGAATGTCTGTTTCATTTGCTTCCTCCATTCCACCGTTGAGGTTGCATTCTAAAGTAATTGTGCTTTTGTAGTTTATGCTATAAAATAAGGATACTTCGACTGTAGAGGGGGAAATAAGATTTAACCTGGTTATCCAGCCACAGTCATTTTCACATTGAAGTCTCTCTTCTGTGGGAACTGTTATTCTCCCTGTGTGGCTTGTGAGAGTAATACTCAGGAGGTGCTTATTCTCAAATCCAGTCTGCACGTAGTTAGTGGGGAGCTCAGGACTGGTGCTCCAGGAAGGAGTGAGCTGCTTAACTGAGTGGCAGGATGGAGGGCTCAGGACTGGAACAACAGGGGTGCTGCAGGGCATACTGGAAGAGCTGTGTCAAGTCCCATGGCTGCCCAGGGGCCTAGCAGTGGAGTGGCAGGCGGTGGTGCCAGCCAGGGGCAGCTCAGTACCAGGACCTGCTCTCTAGAGTAAGGATTTTCCACAGAAAATGTTAACTGTATACATTTATGAATTGAAATGATGCTGTTTGGACCTATTAGTGTATGTAATGTGAACTGCAATTCAGGAGTATTCAGATGTGGAGTGCTGGTACAGTCCTGTTCCTGTGATAAAGTGATTGATCTGGAAGTTGTACATAAGCATCACATTTCATCCCCACAGGTCTTGGGGAAAAAGCCCAGCATTTTTATTTATTTATTTATTTTTTGGAGTCACAAAAATAAAAAATTGCAGCATAACTTTTTTTCTGCTTTGTGATGAAAGTTTGGAAGAACGACTTTAGCTGTAGACATGATTTCCTGGTACATTAGCAGACAACAGCAGCCTTAAAGATAAAATCTCTTAAGGAATATTATAAACCTTAATGTTGTTTGAACATAGCATTTGTGTTTTGGTTTAAAAGCAGGCAGTAGATTTACTATGAATCAACATTTCTTTTGTTCCTGCTTCCCTTTACTTTCAGCTTTGTTTCCTTCTCTTGCCATTCTGTTTTACTAATCTTTCACATACATACTCCAAAGATAGAGATTACGTGGTTTTCTTTTATTTCCTTTTGTATGGTTAACCACAAATGTCGACCCTGTGTGCTTGTGTAAATTAGTTTTCTAGCTTCTCTTTTCTTGGTTCTGCCTTGTCAGTTGCTTATATTTAAAAATAAGGGGTGAGCAAATGAATCTTGAAAACGTTGGCAAGTTTTTTCCTTTGTAGAGTAGAAAGAAAACCAGAGTGGAACCCAGGATTAAAGGTTCAGATCAGTTCATACAAGAGCACAAATGACTTTATATAGTTCACTTTCTTTGCCCTATGCCAGAAGTGGCTTTCCAGACACCATCATTTCTACTACCTAACTCAGACTGACCCCAACTGTGTCTTTTACTATCTCAACCAGTTTGACTTGGTTTGTTTTAAACGGGGGAGGGATAGCTCAGTGGTTTGAACATTGGCCTGCTAAACCCAGGCTTGTGAGTTCAATCCCTGAGGTGGCTATTTAGGGATCTGGGGCAAAAATTGGGGATTGGTCCTGCTTTGAGCAGGGGGTTAGACTAGATGACCTCCCTTCCAACCCTGGTATTCTATGATTCTATACCATTAACAAAAAGCTAATCAGAAGCTATGTTTTGTATATTTAATGTTGTTTCCTTAGAGTTAAAAAAAAGAAAATATAAAAACCCAGCTCCTTGGGTATTTTGTAGCCTCCATGGCTTAATTGTTGAGAATACATAGGACTGGGAGACCAGAGATCCAGGTAATGCTGACCTGCAGCATGATCAAAGCCATTTAATTTCCGTGCCTCAGTTTATTCATCTGCAAAGCTGGGACAATAACCCTTAACTCTAGTGGTATTGAGAGGCTAAATTCAGAGAGATTCTTCGATAAAAGGTGCCATAAGTGAAAGTTATTGTTACAAAGAGAACCCGGAGACCCAGTCAGGATTAAGACAGCCAAGCTTTCCATGGAAAGCAGGGAGTTTGCCCCCCAAACTTAGCCAAATAACCAACCATTACTCAACTCATCCTTTTCCTCTCTACAACTTCCCCCTCCAGCTCCCATCCAATACAAGAGAACTCTGAGTGTTTATATTGAGCCCACCCAGAGAGCTTTGCTAGCTAATCCAGCTGGCTTCCATGGGCCTAGCTGCTTTTCCCCGTGTGTCACCTTGAGCCTTAGCTCATTCAGCCTCTTGATTTTCTTTTTAAATAATTGATTTAAATCAGGTTGCGATTACGTAAAACTATATTGAAAATGTAGGCAATTGCAATTTCAGATTAAACCGTATCATGAACTCCATTATAAATGCTGTTTTCTAAAATGCCACAACTGGTAGGGAATCCAAATGTTACAAATCTGCTATAAGCAACACAAAATATTAACCCTGATCCGACAAACACCTAATCAAGTAGGTGACTTGACTCACACAACTAAACCCATTCACTTCAATGGGACTACTCATGTGCTTCAAGTTAGGCATGGGCATAAATGTTTGCTGCATCAGTGACACAAACTGTATTTCTATTCAAAACTTTAGTGGCATAAAATTTGTCACTTACACACAAAATTGCCTCAGTATCAACAATGAAAAGTTATGGATATTTTCAGTGGGTTAGCAAATGTATTGTGATTTTTTCATATTCACAGGGCAAATTTTCAAAATAAGAATCCTAAAGTTAAGTGCCTAAATCTGGTTTTAAAAGCCTAAGAGCAAGATTTTAAAAAGCATCTAGAATGACTATGGGGCACATGTCCCATTGATGTCAGAGTGCAAACTCTGACAGACATGCATAGCCTGGTCAAAGCATTTCAGGTTTCTTAACTTGGGAAGGTTCACTGTATGCGAGGGTAGTAGTGGTTGCAAATATAGCAGGGACTATTTCCTTATCAGTTTCATATGAGAGCTTGTGGTATTCTCACAGAAGGATGTTAATGAGGCCCTGGCCTCTTTTTTCAAGACATATGACCATTTTAAACCTGATTTATTTATTTTGGAGAAAAATCTCTACATAAAATCTACTAAATTAGAAAGCTAAAGCTAAACACAAGACAAATAGCTGAAGTGGATAAGACTAAAATAAGTAAAAAGCTAGAAACAAATTTTAAAAAACTGAATTTAAATTTTAAAAAGTCAATCTAAATAAAATCTTTTTAAAAAATAATGTTATTGACTTTATATGCCGGTGAAGCTACCCTGAGTTCTATGTCCTTTCAAACAGGACTATTTCCCTCTTCTCCCCACCCCACCCCCCGACTGTTTTTGCTGCCAAATTAACATTTATTTGTTGGACACCTCCATCTGCTTTCCTGCAGATAGTTTTGGAGGAATCAGGCTGACCACTAGTATCTCACTTATAAATCCACAGTAGAAACTATGATTATTCAGTTGCCAAGATATTTGCTAATTAAGTTGTCACCTCAACCCTATCCAAAGGATACGCTGGAAATGAGCATCTGTCCTTCAGGCTTTGGGAAGAGTGGAAATTTAGGGTTCATCTGCTCTACAAACTGGGGCCACAAGCAAGCCATGTGTGTTCTCTAATAGTTATGCAGGCAGGCCTGGAATAACTTTATGCAGACTCAGATCCTTTGATCCAGGTTAGACCAGTCTATACTCGGCTTCCCGAGGGTGAAGCTTCAAGAGACTTGTTACCTGCATCATTTCAGTATTGAGGATATACCTTATCTGCAGGAAGCATTCCTTACTTTACCCCTTTAGCCAGGAATACAATCACTAGCAAGCCCATAAAGATACATATATTAACACGATAGCCTGAATATTCCCTAGTATGTGACATCTCACTAAAATAGGCTGAGTATATGATTCTATAGCACTTAAGTGTCCCATACACTTCCAGATCAGTTAGATTTATAATCTATTTGTAATCATTCTATACACATTTTGCCATTGTCACTTTTGCCTCCCCCCTTAAGAGTTATATATATTGTCCCCAGAGAATGTTAATTTTTATTGTTGGAACGGCATATGTTAGACTTGTTCCAGACCAGAATTTTATGGAGTAGTTAGTGGAAATAAGCATGCTGGTTTGGAGAAACTAAGAACACAAGCTTTTGTCCCAGATTCAAAGCCAACCTTTTCTGAAGTTTGGGAAAGATTAAATTTGCTTTTTCTCTTGTCCATCGCCACTTCCCCCCCACAGTTTTCGCCTGTGCTCCTTGCCATTGTTGGTTTCATCTGGAGGCAGAAATACCAAAATACTGTGAAGTTGCTTTTGTGTCATGTCTGTCCTGATTTGTATCAGGAAGTGCTAAAGATCATGTGTGCTCCCTAGCTCTTTTAGGCCACAGAAGTTCAGATAAGCCGCCCAACTGACACTGATAAAGTATAATTCTCTATTTTACATGTGGTATAAAACTATTTACAGTGCAATCTTGCTTGAACCTATGCACTTTCTTTTGAGCTTCAGCTGGACTAGAGTGACTTGGTAGAGGCATTTTTTTTTCTTCCTGACACCTTTCTATGCCCTCATAACACTGCTAAAAACAGAGAGAGGTTTAGCTTAATTCACCCTGAGGAAACTGATAAGTAGACCTCCCACATTAACTCAGTGACATGGTGATTAGCCTTAGTCTTGGTCTTACCAAGGAGCTAGACCATGAAATGTATTAAATGTAGCAATCAGTTATACTGTAGGATTGGACTATTTAATTATAAACCTAATGAAACATTGAGAATTAAGTCAGCTTGGTTAATGCACCAGTCTTAACTGCAAGGAAGGAGAAAGACCCAGGCCTAAACCTCGGGGCTAGACGCTTGTGATAAACTGAACTCTTCCTAAAATTACAACTGACCCTACCTGTGCAAAACCTAGCACTACTGCAGTGGGCTCTGGATCAGCCCTTTGTGCAAAGTCTGTCATTTGGAGAAGCACAGTTTGCCACTCCCATATCCAAGGTTCTCATGGAGCTACAGGAGGAAAGAGTATCTAGTTCCTGTTTGGCCATTACACACCATTTAATTCAAAAATATTTGAGCCCAAAATGAGGAGCATCTTGCTGATAATTTCTTTTTAACTCAGACACATGCACTCTTTTCAGAATTGAGTTAATTTCTTATGGAAGGACAAGAGTTAACCCCAGAGATGAGCAAAGACACATTTTGATGAAGCAATGTTCTTAACAGTTCCATTAAAAAAAAACATTAGAATGAACAGATTTGTGAACCAAGGCATACATACCAAACCAGCAGTTCCACTCTAGATTAGTTAAGGGACAATGATTACAATTAGAATGATACTCAGCTCTTATCTAGATCCACAGAAGTTCAGAATAATTATATCCCTTTACACTTGGAGAAACTGAAGCACAAAGATATTCTGTAACTTGCCCAGTGTCACCCAGCAGGCCAGTGGCAATGCCAGGACTAGAAACCAGGTCTCCTGAGTCACAGTCCAGTACTTCACCCATGAGCCCACACATACAACCTACCTATACCTCCATAAATGGGTTCAAACCTCAGACTGTCCAGAACATTACTGATGGAAATTAAATAGCTTATATATGGAAGTATTCACACCAGAAACCTTGTCAATTACTCATCCAATCAATGAACAAACATATATCTGAGTGATATCTACAAACACTTTGCATTTTGAATATCACATGCTGGCAATCAACTGCTTACAAAATCTACTGTCCATGAATGATGTAAATTAACTACCTACCCAATAATGTGAAACAAATCTGAGGAAGCCAGTTTGTTTTCAAACTTAAAAAGGCAAAAGTTGATGAATAAGTGATTCAGGATTGTTCACCCGGATCTAGCTAAGGCAAGCAAAACAGATGTCTTGACTATTTGTACTTACTGAAGATCCCCTGGCACTCAGCAAGAATCAAGGCGCTAGCATCAGTGAACTGATCAGATTCCAACATTTGACTTAAGGAGGTAGTCTTGATACTGTTTTGTAGGCTCCTCCAGCCTTCCCTGGGAAATACAGGCTTAGGGCCCAGGCCTGCTAGGAGCACCGTGCTGCCCCCACACCCACTGAAAGCCCCACTAAAGCCAATGAGGTTCCATACAATGATTTGTCCTTGCAGAGCTCCATCAAGGATCGAGGCCTTAGCGCACCTGTTGCTCTGGATGGAAGTACTTTAGACATTTGCCAATAATCTTTTAGATGAGTGACATTTATTGGCTAATTCTGATTCTGACCATTGAGATGAACTCAGCTGGCTTTAGTGTCATGTTTTAGGTCAAGTTGTTCTCATTTATCTTCACAAAAGGTACTTGATGTGAACTGTAGTCACTGTAATGAACAGTGACCACAGACACCTGCAGGGAACGTTAGCAAAGCTTCCACAGTCATCCCTTCTTTCTCTACTCAGAGATTGGTCACCAGAGGTGTCTTTGTTGTCCAAGATCCTACTTTTACACATACATTGGTGAGTGAGAGAAATATTATAACAAAAGGAGGGTCAAATTAAAATATATGGAGAGGAAACTAAATTAAGTAATAAACCACAAACAGAACCAGGGGCAAGAGACTCAATAGACTACTGGAAAAAATCTGCAGAGTTAGTGTTGAGGCAAATGTGGGGAGATTGTGCAATTATCTTCTCTCTCATTTGACTATGGCAGCATTTCCTAGCTGTGAGAACAGCCAGGGAGATAGCTCAAGCAAGCTGGGATCATAGCCAAATGCTACATACTTCCTTTAAACAATTGTAGACTGCAGATGCTTTGAGAAAAAGAAGAAAAAGCATAAACTATCTTACCCTTCCAAGGCCCTGCCATAAAAAGAAGACTCATTTCTGCTACAATCCCAAAAATAAGAAAAGATGATACTTGTCCTACTACAATAAGCCAAACCACCTCACTATCTAACTTCAAACCAGCCTAAACTCTTTCTGCAGACTTATATACCCCACACCCCTCCAGGGAAAGAACTGCCAGCTGCTAACAAGACTGGCCGCTCCTCTTACAAGGAACACCTGCACAGCCACCCATCAACATTAGCAGACTGCCCAGGTGCTTAGCTCTTCAACAGGGGGAATTTTAACCCTTTCCTCACCAGAACCTTTGTGAGGACTTTTACCCTGTCACACCAACTCTATCAATCACATAACTGACCCAATATACATTTCTAAAATACTCATTCATAGCCCTTCTGCCTGGACTTTGCAGAAATCATTGGCTTCATTCAGCGGCATAAGGGGAAACCTCCTGTGGGACTCTACTAATAATAGAGCTTGGGGGGGGGGGGGGACTCTCCCATATGTGCTTGACACCTGAATTTACTTATCTGGAGGAGAAATTTTATGAACATGCTCTGCCAGAAGCATGAGGGCCCATTTAGCCATGCTGGCTGTATCAGCAGCTATTGTTAGGTGGGGGTGGGGGTTCAATAATTTAATATATTGTCATTTGCAGACTCATTTTGCTAGTGAAAAATCTAAATAGCAGCAAGTGGCATGTCTCAGTGGGATGGAGAATGTTACTAGGAGATGGATCACCTAAGAATGGCCAAGCCATTCCAGGGAAGTTAGGGGTGTGCCCAAGAGCATTAGAACACATTAACAGATTTCATACACAATCAAGACAACAAAGAAATGTAAAGAAACCCCCCTTTTCAAATGTCAGTATCCTGGGCATAATGCTCCAGTGCCTTGTACTGTGTGTATTGAATATACCTGTGCAAAGTGGGCTGGCAAACACTGCCTCCACTGGGAATGGAGAATGCTAATCTGGTAGTATTTTACAGTCTCGTAGCACAAGAACAAATGACTACACAAACCAGCCCTTCTTCCCCAGAGGGCCCCGAGACATCACCCTTACAGTTTCTTTCACTGTGACACTTTGCATCTGGCAGCAACATGAATGCTGTATAGGAACATGTCATTGCAAATCACTTTCTATGACAAGCAACTCTGCTATTGCAGCACAGTTTGTTAGGACTTGGTACAATATATATGTTCAGCAGAAGCGTTATGTGATGGACAGCTCTGTCCCCATTTGAGCAATGCAGTGGAATGGTATATGCCATAAACATTAGGATATTGACAGTATCTCATAGCTTATGTCTGAAAAACAATCTAGGTGACAGAGCCTATTAGAGCACATGGGTGGACTCAGGAGCTAGAAGGGGTTAGCATTTGCAGACACCTGAGAAGAGTATGGGTTTGCCAGGAAACACGGCAGGGAGTGTGCAGGGACGAACAAATCTTTGCCAGTGCTGGATACCTTCTCCTGAATGAATCATTAAAAGCCAAATTAGCTTTAAAAGGAGAGTGGGAAACTTCATCCTCAGGTGGCATGTGCATTTGATTTCATGAGTCACACTAAATATGCTGGACTAGCTGAGTTTTAAAGTGCTACCGCAGTATTTTAACCATGTAATCACATATAAAGTTTTGCCTGTGTTGGCAAAGAGTTCAAAGGTTGAACTAGTATATTTTACTACAGCATGCAGCAGTCTTCTCTTACTTCAATTTTAGCTGCTGTGTGTCTGTTTATAAAGTTCTAGGACGCTGAGGAGGATGAGTATTCAGTATATCAATTCATTGTCTGTATCATACCGCTGATCACAGCTGGACCCTCAGTCTACACTCTATGACTGTTCTTTGTCCCGGACTCAGCTCCTACCACCCCTGGCAGGTTCCTAGCCTGAGGGAGTGGCTGGGAATGGGTAGAGAAGAAAGGCAGGTTATGCTCTGGAGGAGGCGTGGAGGAGGGTTCCCAGAAAGAGGCTGGCAGAAAGTTTCAGTACTTGTTTCATGCTAGAGTCTGGCCCTGGCTCCAGAGGCCAGAGCTACTCCCCCACCTTCCTCAGTACAAGGTGCCTAAGAGGCCACTCAGTCCCCATGAGAACTATTCTTCCCCAGGTACCATTCACATGGGGATTGGCCAGTTTCCCAAAGGATTAAAAGTACCGTGAGAATAAATCTTTTTAAAAAAACAAAACCCAAAATAACAGTGAGAGACTGTTTGGCAGCTGGTGGAAACACAATAAGTAATAGATCATCTGAGGGGGATGAAAGTGAACTGCCAGCCTTAGCCAATTAGAACCAGTTACTTGCCTTCTCATGTTGGCAAAAAATCCAGGCAAACGTAGCCAAGTTTAATATCTTTCATCTTAGTTGGGTGGTGGAACACTTCCTTGTTTGGCCTGGGAACAGAACCAGAACATCTATTGCTTTTGTGTAAACTCTAAATGTGAAACAAAGCAGAACAGAGTCTAATAATGGTCCTGATCCCACAAAGAACTGTGGGCAAGCTATTGCCAGCCCTTGAATGGAAGTAAGTTCAGAGGAATAGGGTCTCCATTTGCAGCAAACAATGTAGTCAACAAATGTTAACCTCTTTTCCAATTCCCAAATGATCTACAAACAGATTTTGATATTTATTGGAAAAAAATTGTAATCTGTAATTATTGTAGGAATGACTTGTGAACATTTCAGCCTGTGGATTTCTTGTCACTACTACTTCCTTAACTGGTTGGCATTTGCGATTCATATAGTGTCACCGGTCATCTGCAGCATATCCTGCTATACCCACAAAGAACTGCCAAGGTGGCATTGTGAACATTTGTGTACAATTATCCATGTGAGGAGTCACATTTCTTCCTTCCATACGCAAAAGTGCACTCATAAGAGTACTCGTGAATTCATGATTTTTATTCCAATAGATGTTCAGGAATACTTCTCCCCACCCCCTCCAGTATTTGCCCACCTGTAATGAAAAAGAATCTTTATCTAAATTAAAATAAGAAAGAAAAACTTGTAGCACCTTAGAGACTAACAAATTTATTTATGCTGAAATAAATTTGTTAGTCTCTAAGGTGCTACAAGTTTTTCTTTCTTATTTTCATTTTGCTGACACAGACTAACACGGCTACTACACTGAAACCAATCTTTATCTACTCACTTTTAATCTGAGCTAATAAATACCATCACGATAGCTACCGCAACCAACAAAGATTCGGGGTGGAGAGTTGATATTTCAGAACCACCTGTAACTTGAAACCTGCTCTTTTGGTTTCTGCTAGTTATTTTTTTATAGTCATTAGCCATTAATTTATTTCAAAATTGATTATTTTGGCTGAGTTGTTTTAGAATAGGCTGAGCGAAAAACAAGGCAGGCAAGTCTCACTTGATGTTAATTCCTTCTTGTTCGCCTCATTCAGAATTAGTATGAGAATTTTATGTTTTTAATACTCAGTTAAATAAATGAGACTTGACAGAGTAATAGGTCCAACTCCTGTAAAGCAATAGTGGTTTTATTCAATCTCCACTTGATTTCATTTCATGGAGCTTTTACAGGAACTTTCTTGATATAATTTAATTACTAATATAATTTAACAGCTGGATCTAATTTAATTATTAATCTACCCCTGGACTATTTTTGGTTCCATAAATTGAAAATGCTAAAACTCACTGGATTTTTCTTCTTTGTACCTGGAAAATCAATAGTGAAAAGGTCATGAAGGCCTTGGGCTCCATAGCTGAATCAGTATCTGATTGCCTGTGAAATTATCTGCTCCTATACCATTGAAGAAATGCTTCTGACCCGCCGTGAGCCATGGCAAAGGGCAATACTCCTGAAAGGGGTATATGTCCATTCTACCTACACAGAAGGACATATGTGTTCCCAGGTGATCATCCCATAAGTGACCAAAGTGCACTTTAGCAGTAGTCACTGCCTTCTTTCTATGAATATACATGAGTGAATTAAGGGCCTGGTGGTGCCCAGAACGGGTCCAAACAGAGCTGTCCTGTCCATAAGACGGACCCGGACCCCATGCTTTGGGGGCCCCGCACTTCAGAGGGATGTGGGGTCCAGGGCAGCCTGGGGAGTTAACAGGGGGCCTGGTGCTGGCAGCAACAAGTGACCCTCCCCCAGCCTGCACTGCTCCACCCCACGAGCTCCTGGCATTGCTCGGGGAAGGGGGTGGAAGCCGGAAAGAGGTGGGGCAGGGGCTTGGGGGAAGAGGCAGAATGGGGACAGAGCAGGGGCAGGGCAGAGTGGGGCAAGCTGGGGCCTGGTTGCTCGCTGCTGCTGGCACCAGGCCCCCTGCTAACCTCCCACGCTGCCCTGGACCCCCCCCGGCACAGGGCCCGGGGCGGTTGCCCCAGTCCATCCTATGGATGGGACGGCTATGATAAAAATATAAACTCAAACATTGGTGGAGCAAGGACACCACGGGCCCATATAACTCACTACCTAGGTCCCCCACCACCACACCCATTCTCGTCCCCGCAGAAACCACAGAGAAGCCACCAAGTGTGCGCTCAGTGACACTTCATTTCTATTTCCCTCCACCAATATCACCACAGTTCCCTGTGCTCCTGCCCTTTTGCCACGCTTTAGGTCCTCTTAGCAGGACCTGAGGGGGAAGCAGAAATCTGCCTGTTCTGAGCCCTCTGTGTGACTAGCCATGTTCCTCTCTTCTTCCCCCTTGGGGCTACTTTCCTGTGCCTCTTTTATCAGCCCGGGGATGATGGGTCCAATTGAGTTCTTACCCCCACCCAGCCCACTAGCCTGAAGGGATCCTTACCCCCCAGTCAGCTTCTCCTGGGGCACTAATTAGCCTCCAAGTGATTAGAGCACAGGCTCCCCTACTCACTCCCTGCACTTTGTCACAGGCTGATTAAGTGAGTAGCTGATCAAACAGCCTTCCCTTGTTACTTGTTTGCACTGTCTTATCCCCAAAATTATCTGTTTTGGTATCACTTAAAATAAGTTAGTTACCACGACTTCCCCAGTCTGGACAAACAGCTTGGATTAGGCACCCTTCTGCTGTGCTAAACAAACTATATAATCCCTTTAGTTCACAGTTATTGCACATATAAAAAACCAGGCAGCGTCTAGACACAGGCTGTCAGAACCCCTTCATCGGGGTTAGTGTTTCTCTCGCTTTCTTCACTGCTTTTTTATTTTCTTCTTGCTTCTTTCTAAATGCACAGATCCTTGGAGCGCACGGGCTGGGCAACTTGCGCCTTTTGACTTCCTGCCACTGCTAGCTGGGTTGATGCCGTAGAAGCTGCAACAATGGCCTTCCAAAAAGCCACCATGGTACAGGAACAGAGGAGCCAAGAGGCAGCTCCCATTACACCGGATGTTGCAGGAACAGGGGGGGCCTGACATGTTTGCAAAAGAAATAACTTATGTCATGACAGTAAATGGTAAAGTAGCTCAAGTCACACTGAAGATGGATGGGACTGGTGGGGTTGGTTGTTTTGCCAGAATAGACAGAATTTTAGAGTGGCTAAATCAAGTAGTACATTAAAAAATGTGATAGCAAGCCCTTTCCTAGTTTATTAACATGTATTTTAGCATGTTTACCACCACATATTATCTAAAACCATGTTTGATTCATACTCTCCCCCAAGTGGGAGATAGTAGGATTAGTATATTCATGTCAAACCCTCATCTCACAGCACCTAATACAACCTGATAGTGCATGATGTAGTGATTGTTTTAAAACAAATCTCCATTGTGCTGTTCCCCGCCTTGATTTATGAGACGACATTTTCCTACCACTTCAGCATGCCAGACGTGTTCTTTGAAATGGCGCTAGGAATGGGGCCAAATTTCTCAGACAGCCTCTGATTAAATGTTATACCAATAAAATAAAAACCAGCAGGATCTTTTTAAAGGGGATAAGACAAAATGTCACATTTATTGTGACTACAAAAAGAATCATAGTAAACAGTCAGTTATAGCTATAACATTTCATTCAGTTTCACATTCATTCACACACACACACACACAGGTTCTGCATAGATGTCATAGTTACCAGCCTAGGAGTTGCTCATGCCAAGTTACTGGCCAGGTAACCTGGGCATGAGGGTGGAGCTGAGTCCTTGTCAGATTCATCTGATGCTCCTGGAGGGTGGTTGCAGAACCAGACTCAAAGTCCTCAGTGTGTAGAAGCCATTCTTATAGGAATTATTTCCTATGTTAGTTTATGGGAACTGTTTCATCTTGCTGTTGCTAACTCAATCAGCAGATGACATGTTCCTCGTGGCATTCCTGGTGGCTCCTCGTTGTCCAAAGTTTGTTTTTCTCATCCTTTCAGGTGGTGGGGTGGATCCCATTTTTACCCTCCGGGGGTTGTATCGGTCCACCCAAAACCTGTCTTCGGCCAATGGATCCTCCCTGTCTAGGCTGGCACCTCCCTAGCCATTCATGTATATCATGCATTCATCAACATACATTCTATATCTTAATTTACTGTCTCCACCACTTTTGGGGTGTGTGCTAATTCATTTGAGACTCCTGGCCCTTTAATCACAGAGGGTGGGGGGGGGTCTGTTTCCAGGAGCCCTTGCTTGTTACAATGAAGTGGAAGTCACTTAACACCTTATGTTTGTTTACATTAAGGCTCACAGCAGGGGTGTTAACATAGTGGTCACTTAAAGAGCAAAGTTAATTAACTTGTTTGTAAGTTTTACATAGTAAAAGTATCTTTCAAAAGACAGATGCAATCAATGTTTAGTACATACAGAAACAAGTTTTAACAGGAGACCCAAGATATCTTTTTACTTGGTGAAGCTGTTGGATTTTATACAAGTTATGGGGGGTTATTTTCACTTGGGGGATCACTGCCAGTACCTTCTTTAATATCCCTACATAATCCCCCTTTTGATACTACGACAAACCAAATAATCGTTAGTATCACTTTTTATTTAACCTGTTTAAGAGAAGGTACTGTGATGCAACATGGATTTGAGATTCCAATTTAGAGAACATTCTTTTTATCCAAAAACACATGCCACACATTCCAATTATACAAATACAATTCAATATCAAGACTACTAAGCTGGGACTTTTTTAGTAAGTGTGATTGGGCTACTAACACTCCCATCCTCCCAAAATACTTCCTCCCACGAGTGGACTTTGGTGTCATTATCCAATTCATCCCACATACATGATCCCAATGAAACATCTTTACTGCAAGGCTCTGGGGCAACAGGTGAGGTGAGGCATACCCACTTCTGAGGAGTCCACTCAGTACAACCTCTAGTGTCCAATAGTTTTCCTCCCTCCCCAGCCCACTGGCTCGAGGTACGAGGCAGCCAGAATGATCCCATGTGTAATATGGGGAGTGGGCTAATCTTCCATACCTTTGCCTCCAGAGACTGTTGATGTGCAGTTTTTACAATTATTTCCCCAATTAACAAATCTGGTTTTACAATGCTAGAAACATACTGCATTCATTTTTACTGATAAGTATCAAACAGTGATCTTTTTTCTTTGTTTTTGTATTAGGCTGTCCTGTAGCTGGGACAAAGAGCTTAATTCATTCTTAAGTACCTCCAGATTTACAAAACCAATTCCTCCTAATATGGTATCTGCCACCTGTGGATGTTTCCCTGCAATATTTAATACACAACAGTGACAAGACACAAGAAAGCCAGGTTAGCAATACAAGAAAATCAATATAAAAAAAAAATCAACAAAATGATTATTAGAAAACCTAACAAAAACAACAAAAAATAAATAAACCTGAAACATTGGGGACCAAAGTCTTTTGGACAGAGGTGGATGTGATAGGAAAAGGCCTTTGCCCTGTCTAGTGTAATCTCCCTCTGGATCCAATGCTAGCACAGGACACCCACCAGAGACAGACACAGAACATGTAACACAGAACACTGAACACAAACTTTGTCACGACACAATAACCATGGTATTTTAGAACTCTTCAGGTAGTATCCGCTTTTCCTGTTTTTCTGAAAGACAAAAATAACATGTTTCTACCCCTTTTGGGGTGGCAAATTATTGTGTAAAATATCCCTCTCTTTTTCTTTTAGTTAGGTAATTTGCATTAACAGAGCCTTTTGGCTTCCTTTTGGATTCAAAGCCATCAGCAGCTCAGAGACTCTGTCTTAAGAGGGACACAATTAACTTTTACCAGAGTTTTGATTACTCTTCACTTTTAACTCCTGCAGAGATCTGAAAAAGAAAACACAACCTATTGTAGCCCCTTAGAGCCTAATAGGATTTGAATTAGGTAACATGGTATGTTATTTCTTTTACCCCTTATACACTATACACTGCACATGTTCTAAATGCACATTTCTTCCATAGTTTAACTTCTATAACATTATCAATATCAATTTTTATATAAGGTGTAACTATTTCTTGTGCTTACAGAGTGTTCATGTACCTTGATCAAAGTGACAGTCTGATTACACAGAGCCATTTTAAGGCTCAGTGTTTCTAACATTGCTTCTTTTTGTTTTGTGCACCTCTCACCCCTGCTGTTACTTCAGAGGAGCACGGTCTTTTTTTTTTTAAATTTCTTATTCTTTTACTACAGCTCTTATGTGCTATTTTGTTACAAACAAACAACCAACCAACCAACCAAAAAGAATCCAGATTTGTTTTTTTTTCTATTCTCCTGATTTTGACTGTCCTGCTGCACCCAAAATTTATCTGTATTCTAAAACAGTTTAAATTTTGTAAAGCATCAAGTTACCCCTTAAGGGTTAAATGCCAAATTCCAAAGCCAAACATCACTAATTACCTATTCTAGCAAAAAGGTTTGTCAGTTTTGCAACTTTGAATTAAAGAGTCAAATGGATTTTTAGTGGCATTATGTGAATACAAAACCAAACCAATATATCTTAAACCTACAAAACAGGAGTTTAACAAACCAGGTGTGTTAGTTTAGGGTCTTAAAACTTCACATATTTACACAGACAGATACATACACATTTTCTTTTTCTTAACATCCCTTCTACACTGCTCTGTTTGTACATATTACATTTCCTTTATACATTTGGGGCAGTTAAGTTCCAATAGAACCCCCCTTATGGTCTTTTAGCAAATTTGACTAAATTGTTCATAGTCAAATGATTTCAATCAGAGTTTCCTTTGCCTGGCTTATTTACACATATTCCTCTGGAAAAGGGCCCATTTTTCCTTAAGAATGGCTGCAAAGAAACTAAGAATTCTCCTTCTTTTTAACATTTTTACAACATTTAACTGCTCAGTTCCCTCCAGCAACTACAGAGTTAACTTCTCACTCTTTCTTTAAATCACTTGCTTATTTCTCAAAATGACATCTTCATCAACTCAGATTTTACCATTCCAAGTATTGTCCCAGGGATCTGAAATCCCCATGCCTCTTCTTACTGCTTCCCTTATTCTTGCCACTATGCCCTCAGGGCTTCCAACCTGTTTTCCAACATCTGTATCTGTTGCTTGCCTGCTTGTCTGGGCCCGATCCTGCTTTCCTCACTGAATCATCCCTTTTCATGGACATAGGCTTTGTAATTATGCCTGGGGGTGCCGTACATATGGCCTTCTCCCCCTTCACCTGCAGTAATGGCTGTTGCCCGTTTAGTGGCAAAGCCCCAAAAAATTATTTTTTTTCCAGATTCTTAATTAGTGCCTCACAGCAACTATGATTTGCAGGTGCCCTGTCCTGCTTCAAGGTTAATTTCTTTACCATACCTTGGAGCATATGATTCTCTCTTTTAATTTTCTCAGAGGCTTTAGCTTAAGTCTGCCAGGAATTTTTTCTCTTTCTGTATTCCTGGAGTGCCTCTTTCACTATTTTCAGCTGACTTTGGGCATTTGTAGCCAGCACCTTCCAATTGTCTGTTCCCTTTTCTGTTTGGTTTAGCTTTCCCTGTAAAGATGCTTTTTCCTCTTTACATGAAGCCAAGTGGAGGTAACAATTGTTACATGCCTCCCAAAACAACCAAATTGCTGCTGCATTTCTTTTGGCAGCACTAGAAAGTTTGTATATGAGGATATACTGAGCCAATCTATCCTCTAGGTCCGAAATAGTGCAAGCATCTACAAGGGCTTTTTCAGTCCAAGGACTGTGCCCATACCTTTGAAGGATTTGTTTAAAAGATGTTATTTCTTTTACAAAAGGTGAGTTGGAGCTCCTTCAAACTCCATTCCTTCCTCTGAGACTGTTCTCCCTTGTTTTTTTGTTTCTCTGCATTTTTAACACGTGTATAGTTTCCTTCATCACCCCTGAACCCTTGCAGCAAGTGACACAGCCTAGATTGTCTTATCCTGCTACCCTGATCTCGTTCAGCAAGCAGCTTTACCTAGCCCTATAGGCTCTTGTTACCCCTGATTTCTCAGTGAACAATTTGGATGTGATTAATCGTCGCTTAAAGTTTTTATGAGCTCTTGTATGAAGCCTCTACCATCCAGAGATCAGTAGGCTTTGGTTAACCATAATCTTTTTCCTTGCTACCTCCATGAAGGCCAGCAGGTTTTAAAAAAAATTTTTAAAAAATAAAATAAATAAAATAAAAATAAAAATGCCAAGCTCTATAGAGCTGACGGTGTGCACACCAGTTTTCACAATAACCATGACATATGCCAATACTCCCCCTTTCACAATTCTCCACCAAAATGTTATACCAATAAAATAAAAACCAGCAGGATCTTTTTAAAGGGGATAAGACAAAATGTCACATTTATTGTGAATACAAAAAGAATCATGGTAAACAGTCAGTTATAGCTATAACATTTCATTCAGTCACACACACACACACACACACACACACACGTTCTGCATAGATGTCATAGTTACCAGCCTAGGAGTTGCTCATGCCAAGGTACTGGCCAGGTAACCTGGGCATGAGGGTGGAGCCGAGTCCTTGTCAGATTCATCTGATGCTCCTGGAGGGTGGTTGCAGAACCAGACTCAAAGTCCTCAGTGTGTAGAAGCCATTCTTATAGGAATTATTTCCTATGTTAGTTTATGGGAACTGTTTCATCTTGCTGTTGCTAACTCAATCAGCAGATGACATGTTCCTCGTGGCATTCCTGGTGGCTCCTCGTTGTCCAAAGTTTGTTTTTCTCATCCTTTCAGGTGGTGGGGTGGATCCCATTTTTACCCTCCGGGGGTTGTATCAGTCCACCCAAAACCTGTCTTCGGCCGATGGATCCTCCCTGTCTAGGCTGGCACCCCCCTAGCCATTCATGTATATCATGCATTCATCAACATACATTCTATATCTTAATTTACTGTCTCCACCACTTTTGGGGTGTGTGCTAATTCATTTGAGACTCCTGGCCCTTTAATCACAGAGGAGGGGGGGGGGGTCTGTTTCCAGGAGCCCTTGCTTGTTACAATGAAGTGGAAGTCACTTAACACCTTATGTTTGTTTACATTAAGGCTCACAGCAGGGGTGTTAACATAGTGGTCACTTAAAGAGCAAAGTTAATTAACTTGTTTGTAAGTTTTACATAGTAAAAGTATCTTTCAAAAGACAGATGCAATCAATGTTTAGTACATACAGAAACAAGTTTTAACAGGAGACCCAAGATATCTTTTTACTTGGTGAAGCTGTTGGATTTTATACAAGTTATGGGGGGTTATTTTCACTTGGGGGATCACTGCCAGTACCTTCTTTAATATCCCTACATTTACATACCCCAGGGTGTGTGCAACTTCTTGCATATGCAAAAAAATGGGTGTATATATCCATTTGAAACACAGGAAAGGCTGTTTTTTATAGGAGTGATCAGGCAGGTATTCACAACTGAGTCTGAAAAATCAAAAGCCAGGGCTGAAAATTTGGCCCACTGAAGGTGGTGCTGGAAAGAGCATGTGGCCAGTTGGAGTAGCCCTACCAATTCTGCCACTAAGGAGACTTTCCAGAGAAAACCCAGTATATTTGCTTTCCCCCATCAATATATATAGCCTGATTAATGCATTTCTGATTAAAGCAATAAGCAACTAGAGATTAGATGAAAATGATGACATCCCAAAGTGAGCACATGGTTCAGTCCAGGCTGTTCTCATAAACTGATCTCTTTTATTTTCAGTTGGGTGGGAGTTGAGAATGAAATATGTTTTGTCTTCATGAAATCTTAGGACACAAAGTTACACTGTGAGGTTCTTACAGAGGGGTGAAGTCCTCTATTTAATATGTACTCACAGAAAATCATTGATAAAACCAGTTAGTACATGAATATGAAAAAAATCTTTATTACCCTGTAAATCATTATCTCCCTAACATGCTGTTATTGGGCTGTCTTCAGTTCCCAGCTAGAGACTGTCTGCCTGTGAAATTTACCTTATGGCCCCTGCTGCCAAGGTCTTGTATATTGTATTCAGGGAAAAGGAAGACACCCAGGGCATTTCAATTTAGAGTCATTTAAGAACTTCAGTCATCTTTCATTTATTTGAAATGACGGAGTTACTTTGGCCTGGCCTGCACTATTCTACACTACAGATGTTTAAAACATTCCCAGGCTGAACTAATCATTTCTGGTGCATGTCTCCAACACACAAAGGCAACTAGAAACACACTGATTTTGGGTCAAAGCTGAGTCATATCTTGGCTGGATACATAATAAAGGGTCTCTGCATTAGCTTAAGAATGTCAGTGGACAAGTGCAGTATAAAAACCTTACAAAAATCATTTGCCTGATGACAGCAGAAAGGTTATTGGGATTTGTAAATAAGTCTTGAGATAGTGATTGGGGAACCTTAATTGAATATTCACACATCTCGTGCTGTCTAGGTGTTTGGCTTTAAAAAAAATTACTGATACACCATTTGTAATTTGTGGCTTTCAATTTTCTTGTTTTAAAAATTAAAATCTTTTGATTTTCACACAGTGCATGTGAGTTTTGTCTGTATGTTGTCTGCTTAGATTGCAAGCTCTTCCTGGCCGGGATGTGTCTTATCAGCTGGGAAAGTGCCTTACAGGTTGGGTGTTATATACATAGTGTATTTTAAGCTTGAGTGCTCAAGACATTGCCCCAAATGGATCATGAATAGCACATGTTTGATTGTAAAATTGCTCCAGCTTGGTGAGTTGTGGCATCTAAATCAAGAAATGGAAACAATGGGGGGCCATATAGCAATTAACCAACACAATACAACTGTAAATATTTGGAATTCACAAATGGTCTCCAGCTTAAAAATTTTGTATAAAAAAAAATTCACAAGTGCTTTTTAAGATTCTCAAGATGATCATAAATAATTCACAAAGAGCAGAGGAAATGGCAAAGAATTGTCACATACATTAGAATTTAGTCTCCTATTTTTGGACAGCAGTGATCAGTATTAGTCAGCAGGAAGTTGGGGGAAGAGATAGCTCAGTGGTTTAAGCATTGGTCTGTTAAACCCAGGGTTGTGAGTTCAATCCTTGAGGGGACCATGTGGGGCAAAAATCTGTCAGGGGACAGTACTTGGTCCTGCTAGTGAAGGCAGGAGACTGGACTCGATGACCTTTCAAGGTCTTTCCAGTTCTATGAGATAGGTATGTCTCCATTTATTTTTATTAAGTTGGAAAGCTCATTTCCTGAAGAGGGTTCAGTATGAACCCAAGGATAATTGCAGCACTCAAAGATTTAAATCAGGAGACAAGGTTCAAGGAATATCAGACTTTGAGAGGCCTTAATGAGGCCTTAAAATAATTAATATTTTAATGAGGTGATAACATTAACATAAATGAAAATGTTCATACCGATTTAAAAACTAAGGAGCATAATTTAAAAATTAAGAACTAGAAATATTTAGGAAACTCAGGCAGAAATGCTTAAGACAAAGGGCAGTTAGCATATGGAATAAAATGCTTGAGAAGAGGATTGAACCAGAGGATGTTTCCAGGAGCAATTCATTCACTTAATTCATGCAGTTCATTCATATTGGTTGTTTTAAATAGTGATAAACTGCGCATCCACATTGTTAAAACACAAAGCGTCACTGATATACTGTGGCTCTCATTTAATAAATCCTCTTGAATGCAAGAAGCAGAATTGATGTTTATAGTATTCAGAAGGATCCAAAAATACATCACAGCAATTCCAGTGAACAAGAGTCTAGTAGAGAATTAGTACAAGGATCTCTTAGGATTCCCATTGGCTTCAACAAGTACAAACTATGCAATCAAGAACCACATTGCAGATCAGAAAGGAGAGTTCATTCTTCTTGTAGCACAGATGTATGCTTGCCATTCTAAACAATTGATCAATCATTCGTAACTGGATATCATGGCGTAACAATAGCAAATAAATACATAATGTGTATCCTCTAGGTGTCTGGGAACAGTAATAACGTGTCTTGGCAAGTGTGTTGCAACCTCAATATCCTGGTTAGAAAACAGTGTACAGTATATGCAAATAAGTCTAAAATAGTCAAGCTTAAAACAAACACTTATTTCGCAAGTTACACTGTGGAAGAAATGTAGGAGGGACTCCACCTGTGACGTCTATATGGGGAATGTCCAAAGTGATGGGTTCCAGAACAGTGACTCCTTTAAGTCAAACAGAAAATCCTATGGAATCTAGAGATAAAAGTACATCAGTAGGAAAGTTTCAATCAAGAACCAAAGAAGATACATTCATTCTGAGCCTATTTATTTTAAAACAGTGATTTGCAACCTGTGGTCCACAGACCGCTGGTGGTCTGCAAACTATGTCTAAGGGGTCCACAAAAGGTGACTATGAAAATAAAGTTTTAGATCCCAGAAAAGGCATTCTGTTTTTCTGATCAAAAGTATGTGACTACCCCGACCTCCAGTCAAAACCCAGAAATGGTGTTGTTACCATAGAAGTCCAGTTTAGCGCCTTTTCTCGCGCTGCATCAAATGGCATGCTGAGCATGTGCAACATTTATAGTTGAATTCTGTTCAGTCAGTTTTCAGTCTAAGACTTCTATGGTAGGGGTCTGCGGTAGGGGTCCCCAAATGAAAAAGGTTGGAAACAACTGTTTTAAATCATCCTCAACCATTAGCCAGGGAGCAGCAACATAAGAAAGGTCAGGTCTTGCCTTTAGTTGCTCCCCCCACACACCTCCTTGAGATACAGTTCGTATTTTTGCTTCGTGACTTCCACTTGACAAAGCTCCTGACTGAATGGTCTCTCTTATTTGATGGATGTGGCATGAAAACTAAGATTAGACAGAAATCCAGCTACATCTCCATTGGGAAAGCTAATATTGCCTTTCTGAGTGCTCTTTTTTCTCACTCAGTTGCACGCTGTGTTTCACTCAAAGCACCATCATCTCCACAGCCCACGTTCAGACATGCAATGAGCATTAACTTGTTGATTTACTTGCTCTGGACATTCTTACTGTGAAATATTAAAATTGATGTATCAAAATGATTCAAAGCATTATAAAAAATGGCCTATCACAGTGTAATAACTCAACTGGTTACTTACAGAGGTTAATAAAGGTGAAGCATCTGTCAAAGAAAGGAAGGATACCTTATTGTTGAAGAACGGGATAGGGAATCAGATCTGGACTTGAAATTTCAAAAGTTGCATACATACAACTGTGCATGAAGTCGCTGCAATTGTGTAAGTATTGCACAAGTTTAGGCCCTGGGTTCTATAATTGGCTCTGCCACAGCCTTCCTCTATGACCTTGGAAAAATTACTTAATTGCTCTGCCTGTGTTTTCCCAGCCATAACATGAGGATGCCAACCTGCTTCTTCAGCATATTGTGAGGTTTGGTTTAGATTTGGAAAGGATTACAGGATGCTCAGATACATACAAGTGCAAATCATAGTCAACTCATATCAAGGACTCTGCAATACCATTGACAAGCTACAGTCTAAGTCTCAACACCAACGGTAAGCTCCAGAAGGAATGCCCAGCAAAGGAAACATCAGGCAGAATCTAGGGCCAGGATTTTATACTTATACAAGGATTATGCACATTAGTAGAATCCGAAGGGGAACAAAGTGCAAGAGGGAGACAAAGGAGTGGCAGGGATGTGCCCAGGGAGCGGGTGCGTTTTAGAATAAAATGAACACTGTCTGAATGCTACACAGCAGGTTTCCCAAAACAGAAATGAACTCATCCTTGTGAATTTCAAAAACAGAAGAGGAAAGTCACAAGAGCAAGAAAGTTCTATTTCGGTTTTGCTCTTATCCCATTGTGATTGTGGCAAATGTGAACACTATCCCCAGTTGACACAGTCCAACCAGCTGTCAATGAGGCGGTCACAAAGCCAGCCATTAATGCTATGTGACATTAGTAATCCAACTCTGGGTTGAAATATCATTCAAATATAAAAAAATATACAGTTTTTCCTCTCGCTTGAGGCCATTTTTGACCTCTCCAAATCAAGAGTCTGGTGCATTGCTAATAAAATGCCACAGAACTCTTAGATGTTAATCCCAAAAGCTGGCCAAATTCATATTTGTGTAATTATATTCTGCCCCCAGATTTCCCCTTACATCGTCAGTTAGATACAATATTCTTTACTTTCTCTTCCAAATTGTTAATACCATTGTGCACTCTTAAAGGACACAGTCAGGTTAGTTATTTCTAAAATTATATATATATATATATATATATATATATATATATATATATATATATATATTTTCCCCCCCTCATACTAACACATCAGATTATTCAAACTGAAAGCATTTCTACAATCTAAATTTACTGTGCACCATGTGTGATCCTTTTCCACTTAATTCAATCTGGATAATTAACTAATCAAGCACATTTTGGAACTTAAGTGAAAATGTTGATTTCTAATGTACCAGTCACAGCACTGCCAGGTTTGGATTGTAAAAAGTGTAGGTTTAAATCCAATTCAGAATGCCCACTTAAAAAAATAAAGCCCAGTTATTTGGCAGAGAGATTCTAATTATTACCTCAACACCTAGACAACGCAGGAATTACAGTGTGTTAACTAAATCAATCTAAAATGTTTAACACTGCCATGAGTTACCATGGCTTTATGGATTTAGAAGGGGAAAGTGATGTATTTGATGTTCTGCATTTGAAACTGTTTCCTGGATGGACCTTTTGAAAAGTGAATTACCAACAAAAGTATGCAGATGAGCAATGTGTACATTTTGGTTTCTTCTTGATCTTTCACATGAATTCACTGCACGCAAGGAAGTAAACCACTTTGGCAATGAAACCTCTTTTACATTCTCAGTTTGAAACTTCTTCTTAAGAGGATAGGAATTTGCACTGAGGATAGGAATTTGTATTCAGGTTAGTTTGCTTCCCCACCCAGACATTGTTTTATTTTGATTAACAGCCAAAAGTAGGGCTGAGCAAGGGAAGAAGGAAGTGAAGGATGCGTAGAAAGAGATGTATATCAACCATATGCTAACAGATGCAAATAGCAACCCTGTCCTAAATCCAAACTAGAGTAAATTATTATACAATTATTTGCATTACAGTAGTTCCTGAAAGCCACAATCACAATTGGGGAAGGGATGGTCTTCTACAGAATGGGGAAAAGGATGGTCCCTCCCTGCTGCAGGCCATCAGGAGCCTAAAGAAAGGTGAATTCCACCCACCATGAAAAGAAATAGATCATCATGTTTTTAGCTGGTTTTAACTCATCTAGGGACAAATAAAGGAATGAAGCTAACGCCTTTATGCAAACGTATATTTATCTTTTGCCAGGATAAGAGGAGCATATGAACAGAACTTCAACAACCTTCGAGATACAGAATATTAAAGCACTGAAAGCTGGAAGGTCTCCCAGACCCACTGGATGTTTCCCCCATTGATCTATATCACCTGAAAAAGGAGAGGTTAAAAGGCAAAGCACATGTTATCTTGGATCAATACAAAACATTTGTAGGCCTACCTGACAGAGATGTCCTTTTGCTATTGTAAGGCTTCAACTTGTGTCTTGATGCTGAAAAGGCTTGATTGACCACTAATGGATATAGTTCCTTTGTAAGTTAAATGATAAACATGAATCTGTCACAGAAAATGTCTAGTTTAAGAGTTTTGCCATAAGACACAAGTGTGTCTACATACGCCCATTTTGTATAAACCCTACACATGCCTGTACCTACAGCTTCAGTTTGAGGCTTAGGTTTCAAGGCAAGGAGCTAGAAGGATTAGTGCCATCTGCTGAAAACTGGTTTGTGGTACAACCACAGATATATAGCCACAGTTTTTGTTGTTGTTGCTGTTGTAACCTCAAATAAGCCTTTACACAAGTTTGCCATAGCAATGTTTTTTCTGCTATCAGCATGGTATATAATTTTTACTATGGTCACTATTACAAGTCATTCCACTTTTTATAACTGTCTTTACATGTCCTTTTGTCATATGGCCTAATCCAAAAAGCTACAGCTGATCTCAAATCGTGACTAAGGAAGGGTAGTAATTGTATTATAAATACAATTTTCCTGCAGATTCAGCAGAGTTAGTTAGAGGGAATAAACTTACACAACTCAGACTTTAATGTCAGAAGAGACCATTATGATAGTCTAGTCTGACCTGCACAACGCAGGCCACAGAATCTCACCCACCCACTCCTGTAATAAACCCCTAACCTATGTCTGAGCTATTGAAGTCCTCAAATCATGATTTAAAGACTTCAAGAAGCAGAGAATCCTCTACTAAGTGACCATGGTCCTATGCTGCAAAGGAAGGCGAAAAACCCCCAGGGCCTCTGCCAATCTGCCCTGGAGGAAAATTCCTTCCTGACCCCAAATATGGTGATCAGCTAAACCCTGAACATGTGAGCAAGACCCACCAGCTAGACACCCAGGAAAGAATTCTCAGTAGTAACTCAGATCCCACCCCATCTAGCATTCCATCACAGGCCATTGGGCATATTTACCACTGACAGGCAAAGATCAATTAATTGCCAAAATTAGGCTGTCCCATCAAACCACTCCCTCCATAAATTTATCAAGCTTAATCTTGAAGCCAGATATGTCTTTTGCCCCCACTGCTTCCCTTGAAAGGCAGTTCCAGAACTTCACTCCTCTGATGGTTAGAAACCTTCATCTAATTTCAAGTCTAAACTTCCTGATGGCCAGTTTATATCCATTTGTTCTTGTGTCCACATTGGTACTGAACTTAAGTAATTCCTCCCCTTCCCTGGTATTTATCCCTCTGATATATTTATAGAAAGCAATCATATCTCCCCTCAGCCTTCTTTTGGTTAGGCTAAACAAACCAAGCTCATTGAGTCTTCTTTCATAAGACAAAGGGTCCTGTGGCACCTTATAGACTAACAGAGGTATTGAAGCATAAGCTTTCGTGGGTGAATACCCACTTCTTCGGATGCAAGCAGTGGAAATGTCCAGGGGCAGATATAAATGTGCAGGGAAGATTCAGGCTAGAGATAACGAGGTAAGCTTAATCAGGGAGGGTGAGGCCCTCTTCTAGCAGTTGAGGTGTGAACACCAAGGGAGGAGAAACTGCTTTTGTAGTTGGCTAGCCATTCATAGTCTTTGTTTAGTCCTGAGCTGATGGTGTCAAATTTGCAAATGAACTGAAGCTCTACAGTTTCTCTTTGGAGTCTGGTCCTGAAGTTTTTTTGCTGCAGGATGGCTACCTTTAGGTCTGCAATTGTGTGTCCAGGGAGGTTGAAGTGTTCTCCTACAGGCTTGGATCTCTTCCTTCCTTAGTCACGATTTGAGATCTCCGCCAACCTGAAGCATATTCTCACCAGCAACTACACACCACACCATAATAACTCTAACTCAGGAGCCAATCCATGCAACAAACCTCGATGCCAACTTTGCCCACATATCTACACCAGGAACACCATCGCAGGACCTAACCAGATCAGCCACACCATCGCCGGTTCATTCACCCGCACATCCACCAATGTAATATACGCCATAATGTGCCAGCAATGCCCCTCTGCTATGTACATCGGTCAAACGGGACAGTCCTTACGCAAAAGGATAAATGGACACAAATCAGATATAAGGAATGGCAATATACAAAATATACCCACCTTTCAATTTTCATATTGATCTCCATCTTTTCCAATTTAACTAATAATTCCCCATATGGAATCGTATCAAATGCTTTACTGAAATCGAGGTAAATTAGATCCACTGCATTTCCTTTGTCTAAAAAAATTGTTACCTTCTGTGGAAGCTGCGGTATGTACATGATCGTGGAGGGGGTACCCGAAAAGAGTTTCGTCTGCATGAAGTGCCGCCTGATAGAGCTGATGGGAGAAAAGATCTGAGGACTGGAGATGCAGGTGGATACTCTGGTTGAGTTTAGAAGGGAGTTCGAGCAGATGATGGAGCAAAGACATGAGGAGGCTGAAGGGAAAAGCTCAGACTTGCAGATGGAAGCCGCACCAAAGAACTCTGAGGGGAGACTGCTGGGTGATGCAAATGGACAGTGGAAACATGTAACTAAGAGAACTAGGCAGAGGAAAAGACGGGCTAATGAAGGAGAAATAGAGCTCAGGAACAGGTTTGCGGAGTTGGAAAATGAAGAAGGGATACAGCAGGTGGTCATTGAAGATGAGGGGGCAAAGAAGAAGAGAAGAGCAACTAGTCCTATAGGAAAAGGGGAAGAGTCACAGGAGACAACACCAAATATGAGCCCCAGGAGGATACAGGATGATTTGCAGAGGATTGCAAGGAAGAATAGGAATCGAGAGGACTTGCAGCCAGAGGGAACAGGGGATAGATCGGAGAACCTCACCATCACCAGGAAAAGGCAGGTTTATGTGATTGGGGACTCCTTACTGAGAAGAATAGATGGGCCTGCAACCAGAGCTGATCCAGAGAACAGAAGGGTGTGCTGTCTGCCGGGTGCTACGATTTGAGATGTGGACCTGAGGCTGAAGAGGATCCTAATGGGAGCGGGAAAGAATCCACTGGTTGTCCTTCATGTGGAAACAAATGATACGGCTAGATTCTCGCAGGAAGGTATCAAAGAAGACTATGCCGGGCTGGGGAAGACGCTTAAGGAAATCGAGGCTCAGGTGATCTTCAGTGGAATTCTGCCTGTTCCTAGAGAACGGCAACAAAGGTGTGACAAGATTATGATGATCAACAGGTGGCTCAGGCAGTGGTGCTATAAGGAGGGCTTTGGGATGTATGGCCACTGGGAGGCATTCATGGACAGAGAATTATTCTCTTAGGATGGACTTCACCTGAGTAGGGAGGGAAATAGACTTCTAGAAGGGAGGCTGGCACAACTGATTAAGAGAGCTTTAAACTAGGAATTTGGGGGAGATGGTTGGGAGATGTCCGGGTAATCTCCACACCGGATTTTAACATTGAGAGGGAAGAAAACGAAATAAGAAAGGATACAGCCGTGGATAGAAGAATGGACATGAGGAGGAAGGGTAGTGTAGATACCAGTCTAATAGGTGATACTGGCGGTAGAATGTCCGTGCCTAATCGGATAAACAATGTGAGCAAGGCCAAACAGCAAAAATTAAGATGTTTGTACACCATAGCGAGAAGCCTAGGTAACAAAATGGAGGAACTAGAGCAGGGGTAGGCAACCTATGGCAGGTGTGCCGAAGGCGGCACGTGAGCTGATTTTCAGTGGCACTCACACTGCCTGGGTCCTGGCCACCGGTCCGGGGGGCTCTGCATTTTAATTTAATTTTAAATGAAGCTTCTTAAACATTTTAAAAACCTTATTTACTTTACATACAACAATAGTTTAGTTATATATTAAAGACTTATAGAAAGAGATCGTCTAAAAATGTTAAAATGTATTACTGGCACTCGAAACCTTAAATTAGCGTGAATAAATGAAGACTCAGCACACCACTTCTGAAAGGTTGCCGACCCCTGAACTAGAGCTACGGGTGCAGGAAGTGAAACCAGATATTATAGGAATAACAGAAACATGGTGGAATAGTAGTCAGACTGGAGAACAGGTATTGAAGGGTATGTGCTGTTTAGGAAAGACAGAAATAAAGATAAAGGTGTGGAGTAGCATTGTGTATCAATGATGAGGTAGACTGTAACAAAATAAGAAGTGATGGAATGGATAAGACAGTCTGTCCGGGCACAAATCACATTGGGGAAGAAAGCTGCTAGAGCCTCCCCTGGGATAGTGCTTGGTGTGCTATAGACCACCAGGATTTGATTTGGATATGGATAGAGACCTCTTTCATGAAGTAAACACTAATGGGAATTGTGTGATCATGGGAGACTAACTTCCCAGATATAGACTGGAGGACAAGTGCTAGTAATAGTAATAGGGTTCAGATTTTCCTGGATGCGATAGCTGATGGATTCCTTCACCAAGTAGTTGCTGAACCAACAAGAGGGGATGCCATTTTAGATTTGGTTTTGGTGAGTAGTGAGGACCTCATAGAAGAAATGGTTGTAGGGGATAACCTTGGTTCGAGCGATCATGAGCTAATTCAGTTCCAACTGCATGGAAGGATAAACAAAAATAAATGTGCGACTAGGGTTTTTGATTTCAAAAGGGCTAACTTAAAAAAATTAAGGAAATTAGTTAGGGAAGTGGATTGGACTGAAGAACTTGTGGATCTAATGGCAGAGGAGGCCTGGAATTACTTCAAGTCAAAGCTGCATAAACTATCAGAAGCCTGCATCCCAAGAAAGGGGAAACAATTCATAGGCAGGAGCTGTAGACCAAGCTGGATGAGCAAGCATCTCAGAAAGCATCTGCAGAAAAAGCAGAAAGCCTACAAGGAGTGGGAGATGGGAGGGATCAGCAAGGAAAGCTACCTTATTGAGGTCAGAACATGTAGGGATAAAGTGAGAAAGGCTAAACGCCACGTAGAGTTGGACCTTGCAAAGGGAATTAAAACCAATAGTAAAAGGTTCTATAGCCATATAAATAAGAAGAAAACAAAGAAAGAAGAAGTGGTACTGCTAACTACTGAGGATAGAGTGGAGGTTAAGGATAATCTAGGCATGGCCCAATATCTAAACAAATACTTTGCCTCGGTCTTTAATGAGGCTAATGAGGCCTTAGGGATAATGCAGGATGACAAATAGCAATAAGGATATGGAGGTAGATATTACCATATCCGAGGTAGAAACCAAACTCGAACAGCTTAATGGGACTAAATCGGGCGGCCCAGATAATCTTCATCCAAGAATATTAAAGCAACTGGCACATGAAATTGCAAGCTCATTAGCAATAATTTTTAATGAACCTGTAAACTCAGGGGTTGTACCGTATGACTGGAGAATTGCTAACATAGTTCCTATTTCTAAGAAGGAAAAAAACGTGATCCGGGTAACTACAGGCCTGTTAGTTTGACATCTGTAGTATGCAAGGTCTTGGAAAATTTTTTGAAAGAGAAAGTAGTTAAGGGCATTGAGGTCAATGGTAATTGGGACAAAATACAACATGGTTTTACAAAAGGTAGATCGTGGCAAACCAACCTGATCTCCTTCTTTGAGCAGAAGAAGGTAACTGTTCTTAGAGCTTTTCCAGCTGTGACGCTTCAGATTCCAAAAGGACCTGCCTCATGCATTAAAAAAAACCTGTCATATCCAAATCACAGGAAGAGGAATTTTAAAGCATGTGATGGAGTATTAAACAGGATTTTTTTTTAATTCATAGCTGAACATTAACAGAATTTCAGTAGAGCACTGTACTGAAGTTTGATAAGTGTTCAGTCAAATATATAAGACCACAGCTTGAATAAAATAAGTGAGATAAATTCTATACATGCCTAACACTTGAGAATTTAGAATGTTCTCATGGGACTGGGCTTAATCATTTTCACTTCACTGGTTAAGCCCACGACACTCATTTTCTAATATGTGAGTTTGTAAAGGGTGCAAAACTGACAATGCTACAAATGGAAAGATTTTACTCCAGAAACAGGCACAACACAACACATTGCTAATGTGCCTCCATCCCATTTATAGCAATCATTTCTAGTGGTGACAGTACGTAAGACTCCAAGGCTATTTAGTCACTAACCGCCAACAAGTGTCCCTGTTTGTTTCAGTTATGTGGGCCACATTCGTATTAGTGAGCTAGAGCTGTATGCCTCTACATCTTGTTTCTCATCACTACTCCAAGAGTAGTTTGTCCAAGGCTTAGGGTAATTTTGTGAGGGAGGTTGCTTTAATTAAACAACACCTTTCTAATTATCACTCACTTCTCTATAAAATTTTAAATAAAAGTTTATTAGAGAAATTACTTTGAACAAAAGAAGGCAACAATATTTGTTTTGTCATTTAAAAAAGTAACATTGTTTTCTTCATGCCCTATTAGGTGAATTGAAGAAATGCTACAGAAAGATATTTCTTTTCACTGCCTTTCTGCGATGCATTCTAGCATGGATTAACTTATGTCTGCATCACTAGAATAAATTATGAACAGTCCTTTTCCATGCTTCTCTCCAGAAAGTGCTGCATATTAACAGAAAACGTTGCACAAAAACCCCACATTTCTATTCATTCTGCAGTATTGGAACCAGTATCTAGAAAATAAAGAGAAAGTGTATAAATAAATACAGATAAGACATTGCAAAGTTGAGTACGAGTTAACAAAAAATTAACACTCTACGTTGGTAAATGTTTCCCTGCCGACCTCAAAACACAACGGTTTAGTGTCTATGTTATAAAAGCCGAAACAGTGCCACACCTGGATAATTTTGTTTCCATATGTATCCTCCTTCATTGCCAGGAAGAAAGTGTGGCGTAATTGTGTTATTTTACTTGGTTAGCAGTAGTGAAAACTTTGAACACAAAAATTCTCTGTCACCACACAGGGTTTGCTATTAAGTCCCCATTTTTAAAAACTGAAGTATGTTTGCTCTAAATTAGAGTAACACACTTAAACACTTGATTCTAGCCAGCTCACAAGAGATTATCTTGGGGCATGCAAGTGCTAGAAGGCCATGTAGTCTGTTCAAGAGATAAGTCATCAGATGTCTGATAAAGTGACAATGTACAGGCTTTTGTAGAGTCTGGGCAATGGTGTATTTAACAGATTTAAAATATCATAGACATAAGAGTTCTTTATAAAGCTGAATTACTTAAACATGCAAGCAACCGCGTATTCTGTAAGAGAAAGGCAGCCAGCTGATATTGCTATTTCTTATATTTGGTACTATTACCTCTCTCTTGTTCCTGGTGGTACGGGACAAATGAGTAGTCTAGTTATTGACACCAAGGCAAGATAACAATGGATAGGAGAGTCCTTATTTTAAGAAGCTAACTACTTTCTGAAAAATACTAAAGATACTATCAGCAACTTTATGGTACTGTGGTCTTCAAATCCGGTACTGTGATATTATAAATGGAAATTATTCAGACATGGAAAATTAGCTTTTCCTTTAACTGCTATAATACATCTTAAGAAATAAAGAGGTGAATCAAGGTGACATGCATGCCCAACATTAAAGACAAGGTACTTGTATGGAATAACTTATCAATTGTTGAGACCCAATTAGTCTAAAAACATCACTACAATCGTGACAAGGTCAGAGAGCCCTAAAGGATCAGTTCCATGCGCCAAGACTTTTTAAAAAAGATGTACTATAAAGGGTATTCTGTTCTCACTTCCTCCTTTTAATGTATTAAGAAAGGAATCTTAAGCAACTGAAATCCATCAGCTAGAAATTATAAAAAGGTTATTCTTTGGTAAAGCATTTCAATAGACCCCAGACAAGTAGAGAGAATGTATGAGCTAATGACCTTCCATGGACAGTACATATGTGGCAGTCAAGTCATGGAGTGCACAAATTACAGGACTTGATTTGTAATACTTAAAAGACAACATTTCTCAAACCCTGGGATTCCTCAGTCTCCTAAGAACGGAACTGATGTTTTACCAAAGGCTTCCAACAATGCCCTTGTTACTTATTGCTGCTGAACAAACAGTGGCACTTTTCATCCTTTGGATTAGACCTTGGCTTCAATATTTCATACTGGCATTTTGATAACCAGAAAGTTAATGAGACTTGGGAGAAATGTAAGTACTTCAGAGAGCAATTTCTTCAGTAGAAGTAATTCCTATCTTGTTATTGTAATTGTTTTATATAATTTAGTAACTAGTGACTTAGTAACTTAATTAACTATAATTAAGGCCTCATCACATTTATCTTTGGTAATACTTTGGTTTGTCACAAGCATATTTATGCTTATTCATACGCGGGGGGGAGGGATAGCTCAGTGGTTTGAGCATTGGCCTGCTAAACCCAGGGTTGTGAGTTCAATCCTTGAGGGGGCCATTTGGGGATATGGGGCAAAAATTGGGGATTGGTCCTGCTTTAAGCAGGGGGTTGGACTCGATGACCTCCTAAGGTCCCTTCCAACCCTGATATTCTATGATTCTATGAATAAAATCCAGTCCCACAGCAGCTTTAACTAAAATAGCAGCTTTAAATAAAACAATGATGCAATGCAGAACACACTTGTAACTTGCTCATCTGAATTAATCATATAATTTCTGCACGTGTGCAGGAGGGTTATGCACTTCTGTTTTAGTCTGAGTTATGTAGGATGTAACCAGGGGTAGAAGATACCTCCAATCACAGACTATTTAAGAACTCTGGCTGCACAAAGTATTTCATAATATCTTTCAAGTCTTCTCTGATAACCTAATATTTATACTACGGTTCAGTACTATACTTACTTTTTCCATCACATGCAACAATTTTCACTTTATCCACTTTCACGAGTTCAGTTACTTCTCTAAATTCAACATCGTTCAGTACAAAAGTCCATACATTATCACAAAATCTGTATGTATTCAGAGAGCCCTTTAAAAGAAAGATGTAACATAAAAAAAACTATTTTCAAAAGATCTCCAGTACAGTAACAGAAACAAAGTTATTCTTGTAGCTATACCTAAAAAATTCTTAACATCTGAAAAATTGTCATCTTATCTACTTCTAAAAATAGTTAAGAAGTTTACTGATATTCATTAATTTAAAGTACGTGCCTTTGTATTAATAACCAGATTGGATATGCTTATTTTATTAAGCTGTGAGCCAGAACATGCAATCATAAATTCTAAGAAACACAGATTTAAGCAAATCTGAGGAAAATTGTTTCGTTTGAGTGCCCCCAAGTGGTAGAAATTCTCAGGTTCATACAAGAACATTATGCAAGTAAGGAAGAATATCATACAAAACAGCCAACCTTCTGAAACAGTTATGAGTTTTCCAAAGTACACAAAGAATGAGGTCACAGGCTTCATCAGCAAGATTTATGTAAAGAGGATATTATGGGTCATTTATAAGCCTTTTATTTATTGATTCCTTCAAATAGGATAAAAGTTCTGTGTGATAAAAACAGTCACACTATTCTCCCTTTGACTTTCTGAATACCACAGTGGTATGTTAGTGGTTTCTACCAGGGGTACATGTATCCCTGGGGGGACGCAGAGGTCTTCCAGGAGGTACAACAACCTCATCTAGATATTTGCCTAGTTTTACAACAGGCTATATAAAAAGCACTAGTGAAGTCAGTACAAACTAAAATTTCATACAATGACTTGTTTCTACTGCTCTATATACTATACACTGAAATGTAAGTACAATATTTATATTCCGATTTATTTTATAATTATATAGTAGAAATGAGAAGGTAAGCAATTTTTCAATAATAGTGTGCTGTGACCCTTTTGTATTTTTGTGTCTGATTTTGTAAGCAAGTAGTTTTTAAGTGAGGTGAAACTTGAGGTACGCAAGACAAATCAGACTCCTGAAAGGGAACAGTAGTCTGGAAAGGTTGAGAGCCACTGGTAAAAGTGTTAACACTGATCGTGTGATTTCCCCCCTTCCATCGTTCATCCTAAGAGAAGTAGAGCTACATGACCCGAGATGGAGATTGATGATTATTTTTGTTTTCTGAATAAATGACAGGGATTTGTTATTTTTTTTTGTACATTCCTATATATTTTATATCATTTACAAAGTCAAAACCACATAATTCATGTACAGCTCATCTCAGATGATTTTTACTTGAGGCTACTTGCTGAGTTAGACCCAGTGTGTGAAATATTTTTATTGTCATTCTTTCACACATGCTATACACCTGTTAATTCAACCAGTGTTTCTGGATTTAAATGGGTTCATTTATGATGTTGGACCTTGTCTTAAAATCAAATTCAGACTGTCATTTGAGAAAGGGTTTGTTTCACTTCTAAAGTCTATTTCAATAAACATGAACATTTCTTTGCTCCAGAGTATTCAAAACAGAAGAAGAATGAATATCAAAAATATCTCAAAGGCAGAATATGAAAATTAGGAAGTTTTATTAATTTGACAGATGATAGAAAATTTGTACTATGAGTTTAACATGACCTAATCAAAATGATAAAGTACAGTGGTTGGATAGCTTATGAGTTTAAAGTTTTCTGCACTTAAGAGAGTAGGAGTCATGTTACAGTATTATCAGACATTAACTGTTACCCTCATTCCAAGGCTGGATGCACAGGAGCTTGTTGGTAACGGGACTCTGCAGGGGGGTACAGGTAAAGGTGGTTGGGCTCAGCGAGGGGGGAGGGCACCTCTGGGTGGGATAGAGCTCAGCAGGGGAGTCTGGGTGTAGGGGGAGCCAGATGTTGGAGGAATGGGGTTCAGTGGGGTTGGGATTCAGGTGCAGCTAGTTGGGGCTCAGTGGTGTAGGGGTGCAGGTGGCTCATTGGAGTGGTCCGGGTACAGGGGGAGTGGGGCTCATCAGGGGGGTTCTCAGTACAGGGGGATGAGGTTTGGCGGGAGGGTCTGGGAGAGAAATCTGGGGGTAGGTCTGACCCGGCCCCAGATGTAGTGCAGGGGAAGAGGAAGTCCCGTCTTCCACAGCCCAGCCAGGACTAGCAGCTGAGCCCAGTACAGAGAAGCAGCCACCAGCTGTTTTTCACCCAGTCCCGCCCCCAGCCCCACAGTGATTTACCTCTCTGCTGGCTGCCCTGGGCACCCAAAACATACTGTTGAGGAGGGTCACATCATCACTCTTGTGGCTTCCCTTTGCTTCCCTGTCAGAAAGTCATTTTCTGCAGGGACGCAAAGAAATCTGCGCGGGGTGTGTGTGTGTAAATTCTGCCCATGCGCAGAATTCCCCCAGGAGTAGCATATGCTGCTGCTGCTGCTAGCTGGTTTTCTCAGGCAACAAGAGAGTGAAATAGTCTTGCAAATTTCACTTGTGAAACACCAGGCTATTTTGGTATTCACTGAATCACTCATGGTTAATAAACTACCTTATTTCACCTAATTTCTGTACATTGTAACTTCCTTGGACACAAACTGCCTGCCTCCCAAATACTGAGCTCAACCAGAATGAAAATGTCCTGAATAGAAACCAAAAATCTCTATTTGGCATTCATAATTTAGACCTTGCAGCCAAATGCCTTACCATTACAGGTAACATTAGCTAGTTGTTGAAGCCATACGTGCAAAACAATTAAGCTAAGCAAGAAGGGATGCAGGGAAGAGGGTGACTGAGCACTCCTCTCTGAAGTGTTTAAATGATTGCATAAAATTGCAGTCACCTATCCCATTATGCATATTTTCCTAGTTATTTTTGCCTGATTGCAGTTTTACACTAGTGATTTAGGAAGCACAAATCATCATCTTTAGCGCATTTTGGAATACCAGCAACTAATTTCATGTACAGCTGGTAGGATCTTACCCTTCACTACCATTCCTCTAAATCCCTGTCAACTTTGTGGCTGCTGTATTTCTTGGAAGATTCCATGGCAGAATTGTGACAACTACAGGAAACTCAAACAGCCTGCAGGCACGTAGGCAACCTATTATAATCATTTAGGAATTTAGTTTAACCTGCTACAGATAGCACATGTGGAGTAACACAACAGTATTATTTTTAGAAATAAAGTGGACCCTTAAAAGACTTGTTTCCATCCATAGCGGACAGAGAAAACAAGCCTTATAGTTCTCAATGCAGTGTCTGAACACTGATGGAGAGTACCAGTTAGATGGGGACTTTAGTATTTAGTGCACTTACCCTGAAATTGACTCTGTTCCTGACCCGTTGTGCCAATGCTGAATTTATAGCCTTGTCAAACTGAAGTAGCACTTGAAGGGCAAGCTGAGGGGTGATCTGCTGAGACTATGGTTTAAAAAAAAAAAAAAACCCAAAACACAAAAAACTTGACTTTATAACTTACTCAAAAATGCATGAAAATAGATCAGCGCAAAGCTTTCATGTAACAAACCTCAAGAAGTAGACTAGTATTTCCAGTAGTTTTATTGGAAATATATATTTATGACTTTAAATTTAATGAGGAAAATGTAGTAAAGTGAAATTTGTTAGTTTTTGGAACTTTGTTGGGGAGACAAATGTGACCAACATGCAGAGACAGTATTTTCCAGAAAACATGCAGCAATTCCCACATTTGAATGGTCTTTGCATCCATGGCCTGCAGCCTCTTCTACAGACATACAAGACTAGGGATTAACATCAGATTTCAACACATCAAAACTGTCAGTTTGCTCTGGACCCAGGATCTCTTGATTAGTGACTCATCAAGCCAAACCTGACAGAGACAGCGCCAGCCTGCAGCACAGTCCAAAGTTACTTAGTAAAATCAACTGCAACTACTGGAAATCTGAGATTTGATGAGACAGATGAGTCTCAGAGTCCAATAAGTAAAATGCAAGAGAAGGAAAAAGTTTTTTGGTAGTTAGCTGGCACTCATGAGGAAGCCTAAAAAAGGCACCCTGAAATTGTTTGTCACCCCAACTAGGTTTTATACTCTTTATATCAAAGTTATTAACAAAGGTTTCTTTACTCCTGGAAAAGGAACAAGTTTGCTATTTTAGAGGTTTTTGTTACATCAAAGATACCGGGGAAAACCACCTGTGCTAAGTATTCATTATGGACGACTGGAATAGCAACATCAAATAGGTAGTTTCGGACGTTCATTTACTAGGATACACAAAAGTTGGCCACTTCATCTTCATAAGATGCTTTTCTTCAACCCAAAAACTCAAATGAGAACTTGCTTTCATATTTCAATGAAATGCTAAATGGCAGTTTTCATTTTTACTTTTAACTTCCTATGACAGTTTGATTTTTCAAGTAATCAACTACAGAGAAATGAGTAACATACCTGCATTTGAAGTGCAGTGCTTTTAGTTCTTAACACAGTCTAGCTGAGTAGTTTGGAAATTAAACTATTAGCTCACTGCTCAATCATACTTCACATCAAGCTACTTGTCTCCCACCTGTATGAGCTCATCCAAGCTCTCCTGAAGGCTGTTCCCCAATGTGGTGTTTCTATACAGTTGATACGCCATGGTTTATAAAGATGAGAGAAGTGTTACTGATCATCCACAGCTATGAAACAGCCAATAGGTTTCACGCTTTCATTGAAGGCCTAGAAAGTCCAATACAACAATTACTGAGCTACGTAGAGGAGTTCTGAACAGAAAAAATAATCAAAAGCAGCAACAGAGGAAAAAAAGACCAGACAATTAATACCAAGCAGAATGCCTTTGATGTCAATTGGATATAGCTTAATTCTTTGCTATTTAAAAAATATTAGCTATAAGTTGTCAAATTTTGCATTACACGACGAAAGAAAAAACAATATGACTGAATAGACAAATAAGGAATTCAATGCTACTCTATAGCTCTCTTTCACAATGTTTTTCAGTATTATTATGTCACCAGTTCCTTTATGCAGATTTTTTCCAATACTTGTTTGCTCAAATATACAATTCCCACCACCACCTTCAAATTTTCAACAGAACCAATATGGTTGATGTCACATAAAAGTTTTTGAGCACCTTGCCTAATCCATGATCACCAGTACAGCTTTGAGAAAAACTTATTAGTTACCTAAAAAGGATTATGCTTTTTTATTTTAAGGAATACTTTGTTTACTGTTGGAATTAATTATGGGTATTTTTAATACAGAAGACTCTACTCAAAAAACAAACAATTGTCTTACAGAATCAGTTAACAGTATCAGACAGATTGAAATCTTATACCCATTACCCATGAAAAGAGTACTGGTCTGAACCAGCTTCTTCAGAGGAAAACTCAGCACCCCAGTACCAACCATGACAGTCAAAATTCTTCCTAACAGCAAATTGTTAGCTGTTGGGTTATGTTCATCCCATTTTTAGCCATATAAACAGCTAGTCTTTTAAAGCATTAATACAGGCTACAAAAGGTAACAACGAGCACTTGCTACAACCTTAACATATCATGTATGTTTCATTTCTCTCATTAGGCAAAGCTCAGTGACCAGCACACAGGACACTGCACAGGACAAAAGAGAAGAGAAAATCTGGCAAGGGATTGTCGAGGTGTTGGAGGCACATTCTTCCCTCTTCACAAGAATCACAGCACTTAGGTCATCAAAATGTGGGGCTCGAAGGGGCTTTGAGAGATCAGATAATGCAGCCCATGTTGAGGCAGGACCAAGTAAACCTAGACCATCCTGACAGGTGTTTGTCCAACCTGTTCCTCAATGATGGGGATTCCAGAATCTCCCTTGGAAGCTCCCTGTTCCGGACCTTAAATACTCATATAGTAAGAAAGATTTCCCCTAATATTTAACAGAAATCTCCCTTGCTCCAGATTGAGCCCGTTACTTCTTGTCCTACTTTCAGCCAACATGGAAAAGAATTGATCCCTATCCTAGGGTTACCATTCGTCTGTATTTTCCCGGACACGTCTTTTTTTTAATTTTTAAATAGAGGAATTTGTAAATATTTTAAAAGGTCTGGAATTTTTCCCCCTCCCCCCACAATGCAGAGTGCAGCGCGGCTGACACGGCGGCTGGGCCGGATTGAGCCGCTTGCATCGGGGCCTCCAGCAGCCAGAACCCCTTCTCTGCTGTCCCCTCACCCCCGCAGCAGTGCTCTGGGGGGCGGGGGCTGCAGGGCAGCGCATCGCTGCTCTGAGCAGCACAGTAAGGGGGCCGGGGCATTGGAGAAGGAGAGTCCCAGGGGGCAGACAGGGAGCAGGGGGTGGTGGATGGGGCGGAGATTCTGGGGGGGGACCTGGTGGGGGTGTGGAGAGGGGTCAGGGCGGTCAGGGGACAGGTAGGGGGTGGGGTTCTAAGGGGGCAGTTAGGGGGGTCTCAGGAAGGGGCAGTCAGGGGACAAGTAGCAGGGGGGGTTGGATGGGTTGAGGGTTCTGAGGGGGGCAGTCAGGGGGCAGGAAGTGGGAGGGAGTGGGTAGGGGGCGGGGCCAGGCTCTTTGGGGTGGCACAGCCTTCCCTACCCGGCCCTCCTTACAAAACTCTCCCCGGTGGAGTGTCTTCTGTTTTGAATGTTCAGATACGGTAACCCCACCTATCCTAACATATCTGAAGAGTGTTAGGAGCCCCCCTGGCCCCCCATTGAGTAGCCAAGACCAGCCAGACCCCGGTTTTAACCTCTCCCCTGAGACCACACGTTTAAACCTCTCCTCGTTCTCCTCGCTCTCCCCTCGGCTCTCCAGCGTGGCCACATCTCCCCATGCGCACAGCGCCCAGCCCGGGGCCCGGGAAACGGCTGCTCACGCCCAGGGGACGAGACTCGGCATCGCAGGCCCCCGCCGCCCGCGGAGGACTCAGCAACTGGCGGCGGGGCTCTGCCAGGCCCCACCTCACAGACCCCCCCCCCCGTCCCTGCTTCCTGCCCGGCGGCGGGACGCACCTGCTGGGGGTAAATCCCTCCCAGGGCGGCGGCTCCCGGCCTCTCCCACTGTAACCGTCCGTAACAGCTGAAGGACCCCACACCTCCAACCCGGAAACAGACGCAGGGAACCGGAACCGGAAGCTTCAGAAAGCCGCGGGTCACATGGCCCTAACAGCCCTTTCCGGAGGCAGCGGCGCGGGTGTGCTGGGTACCCGTAGGGGGGATGGGCCACGGGGCCGTCTCCCTGGGGCGCAGGGCGGGGCTCGGCCTAAGCCCCAGCGCACAGGGACGTGCGTGCTCCCGAGCCCGGCCCAGGGGCTACCGAGCGTGTGGCCAGCCTGAGTCTGCGGGCAGGGCCGGTTCCCTTCCCATGGGGCCCGGGGAGGTGGGGGAAGAGGCTCAACAGGCCGGGCAGCGCCCCCGCTATCTCGTGCCCGCCCCTGCCGGACAGCGGGGGCGCCGCGCTCCTCCTGTGGGGCCTGCCGGACTAAGGGGAGAGGGGCGGGGCAGTGGGGGAAGTAGAAGCCGGCTGAAGCGCGCAGGCAAAGAACGGGCAGGGCAGCGGCGAACTGTACAGTTTGGTACCAGGCTTTTGCCCTCCTTCCGCCAGCGCCCCACTTTCAGACTTGAACAGGGGACAAGTGAGCCTTGACGTTTAGGGGGTGGGAGGGAGGAACATAGCTCCGTCGGTCCAAGAGCTTATCAGAAAGACCTGTCCTCTAAAAACAAGTAATCGCGAAGGTGGCCAATGGTAGTCCCAGGGCCATGGAAGGCTTTGTGACGTGATTCTTTACACTACAGTCTCATGAGCACAGTACCACTAAAACGGAAGGTGACTCAGCTTCCACTGACGCAGAAGGGGTAGTGTTCCAGCTGATGGTGTTGCCTTTGTAACTAATTCAGAATCTAGAAAGTTAGGATTAAATATTGGGGACTCAGTATTTCAGACGTTACAGCATCTGAGCACTGCATAAACTTTCAAATGTAAGAAGCTTTCCACATATGGATTTGGAGAGGTGAACATTATTTCATGATTATATTGCAGTAGTCTGCAGAGGCCCTAATGAGTATCCTCATTTTACTAAGCATTGTACAGAGCCATAAGCCCTGCCCTGAAAAGCATAAAGGCTCAGCTGTACCAGATGGTCCATCCTTTAACAAAATGGATCTCAATGTGAAACGATTCCACCCTTCAAAACCTATCTAATGTTCAGCCCAGATTAACCCCACTTCTTAGGCTTCTTCATTCAAAAAGGTGCTTCAGAGTACAGGAGAAGCTCCTCAGTCATTCCCTTCCCCAATTAGGCCCAGGACAACATTGACTGACATCAAAACGTCTTCTATGAATGCTTGCATTGGATACTTACCCAAAGTTTTATAGAAAGGCCAACCATACAGTATGTAATGGTAAGGCTGTCTGACAAGACAACATTAATGCTGTCTTAATGCACACCAATAGTTTCAGTAGTGAATAATCACGATGCCTCATAATACTGATGCACAAAAACCCATCAGTACTCTCACTGAATTGTGAAATTTTGAAATAGAGAGTTGTAGCTCATTGGAGTGGAAGCTATTCCCTTTTTGGCCATAATGCTGTCTCAACAATGAGAGAAAAGGAAGCAACGTGAAAGAGTATATACTACAAAATACTGCACTCTTATTTTCTAGGTGCAATTTCTAGAGCTGTGCTAATTGATTTTTCAGCTCACTGGTAGTTCTGAAAAAAAAATTCCAGGTAGAACAATAGGTTTCATACAACTCAACCCAAAATTTTGATTTAGGTAAAGTTGTTCTTTTTTAATTTTAAAAAAACTAACACCCAGACTTGCATTTTTTAATTTTTTTTTGTTTCCTAGCCAAAGCTTTTTGTTGAATTCAACTCAAATTTGCTCAGCTTGAGCAAATGTATTGCTGTGTTTGCTTATGTTGTACTGAGGATTCATGTCAATAGAAACATTTTAGCACAATCTACAATTCTTAAGCTTTAAAAAGGGGCAAAATTCCTATCTTGTTATTCATGCTGAGAGAAATTAATCCTTAAAAAGTGCAGTATAATAGATGGAAACATAGTTCTTCAGAAAGCTCCTAGGATCTGTTGATAGAACTAAAAACCTCCAGAGAATGACCTGCATCCACATGGATAATTCAGTACTAGAGTTCTCATTGGAACTTTATAAAACATCGGTAAAAACATACTAGCTGCCAACTGCTTATTAGCCACCTCTATAAAGGAGATTAGGAAATCGTATACTTTTAATCTTCAAAGCATTTTACAAACAATAATTTGTGTTCCTGACAGGCTACAGTCAAACCATTTTCCAACAGCAGGATATAAATGCTGAAGCTCTATCCACAAGGAATGTAGAGATGTTAATCTGAAATTGAAGAAAAAAGTTATATCCTTGAGCATGAATCTGCTATTGTGACTCCATAAAGCTTAAATTGACCTGATTTAAATCACTTCCCCACCTCCCTTTTGCTTCCTAGAAATCCTATTTAAATCTCTTATGCTATTTCTCACTAGAGAATTTTCCAGCAAATGAGAGCTTTTATACTTTGTGGAGGTAGTTCTTTGGATAATCCTCTCAAAAAGGCTCTATTAACTCCAAATCTGTTTTACTCAGCTAGTCTTAATGAAAACTAAACCTTTACAAAGTTTTAAAAAAGTCTGAAGCAACAAATTTCAAAATCTCTCAACGCATCACTAATCCTTATGAAGTCTGTGATGCTCAGTTGGCATAGATAGGTTTACTGACATTTGTTCAACTGCAGCAAGCAACAAACAGTGTTTTACTAATTTAGTGTTTAGAATGTAGTCTGCAATACATAATTCCAAAGAAAATACCATCTCTTTCCCTTGATCACTGAAAACAAAGACAAGTCACAGACCAGAAAATATATCAAGAAGGGGTTTAAGGCTGTGAATACAAGTTACAAAAATTTTAAAGTAACACTATAGTTATGTGTTTGGAAGCCAGTAAATTCCAAATTTAAAAAGGAACATTTTAAAAACCCTGGTGCTTCATGCTCAGGCTTTCAAATTGACTAACTTTGGCTGTGTCTCAGTGCTAACTCTTAGTCTAGCCAACATCTTTACATCTAGCCACCATGCAATATTACTACTGTACTTCCAATGGATTATCAGTTACAAACCCTTGCTTACCATACTGGGTAAATTTTTCAGAAGGGCCCAGAGGACATAGGAGCCAAAATCCCATTGATTTTCAATAACACTCAAACTCCTAAGTCACTTTTGAAAATTTTACCTATTGTAAACAAAAATCTACAAACATCTTATATCCATCACCATGGGCCATCAGCCCAAATAAGATCACCTCCACTTCAAACCATATTGGCAGCAAAATAAAGTTGCTGACATTTTACTACCACATGCTTTATATTCCAGAAACTCACTGAGCATGTCAGCCTAAGTTATATAATGACTGCAATGTCTCTATTTGCCTCGGCAGAATTCAGAAGCTGCACCATAGAAAAAGGATTCCTGTATCTCCTGCTGAAAGTAAAATTACATTACAAGACAACACAAATCCAAGTCTCCTGTCAGTAAATCATAGGACAGTGTAAAGCAAGTGGGCGGGAATACTGGTTCAAAATGAATGTTCAAATCTTAGCTATAAATCTTTCCTGTTTTTAAATAGAGATTATGACTTTCCAATAAAGTTTGTCATTATTAGCTTTTAATTCCATCACTGAGGGATGTCAATTCTTTTAAAATTAAGAATATATAAAAGTTTTAAAGCATCAGAATTGTTTGACATCTGCCTGCTGTTATTGATGCTGCTGTCTCAGCAAGTATTGGCATTTTGTTGATACTTCAGACTGATCCAGCTGCTGGGAAATTAGTTGAGACTAGTATTTGCAGCTTACCACTGAAATGCATAAGGTTTTTTTAAAATTTATTTATTTGAAGTACTGATTGGCAAAGTCTTTGGATTTTAAAAGAAATGTGGCAATTGAAATTAAACAGAAGTTCTTACTTTTAAACTGCTTTTGTGTTCCAATGGTGAACTGCATTTTCTGTACATCAGACAATCATAATGGTAGCTTTAGAGCATTTACTATGTGATATGATTTTTTAAAAATAGCTGTTTGTAGATGTAGCCTTTGGAATCTCATTGCAGTACAGCAGGATTTGGTTTTGAGTAGAATACCCCATTTACATTGTTTGAGAAAGTCCCAGAATTCATTTAAAATAGCCTTTTAAAAACATGCACCTGAATACTTCACCATTAAAAGTGATTGGGGGGGGAGAGCGGGGGGGGGGGGGGAGGGCTGACAAACCAAGAGGGAAGATTCTCCACAGCAATTGCCAACTTGGTTCCCAAGCTGTGTTGCTTTAGAAGGCAGTAGAATCATGAAAATGAACATTTCTACTTATACACAAGCTTATAGAGAGATACTGATCCAGTCACTTGCTGTGTGTATACATATTTTACAATAAGTATTAATGAAACATTAAGATTGAGAATCAAGCACTCATTCATCAGGTAATGCAGAGCTGAAGTTGAAAATTCAACCTTGTTAGGTACCTCATGCAGATATAATTGAAGTCTAAAATGTAGCGTTCAGAGAAGCGTGTTTATTATTCTTCACTAGTGCCTGGTGTATGAAGTTTAACAAGCAGCAGATTTTTTAAAAAATCTGTATCTAGTCTTCGCTTCCCTGTTTTTGCTGGGATTCTCAGAGAAGTCCCAGATTGGGAATGCTAAATCCTTAGTGTGTTGGGGCAAGGGAGGTCTGAGTCTTAATTAAAGTTTCTCATGCAATTTGTTAGGCATTTGAGTTCAATTGAGGAGAAAAATTTATTTGGGTTGCATAGAACTTGTTTTTCAACACTAATCATGTTTTACTTCCTTTGCATCTCTTCTATCATAAGCCAGTTAATGCTCCAGTTTAGAGAATTGGTCAGAAAAATAGCATAGACAAAACTTGATTTTTTAAATGTGAAAAGGCAAGCAGAAGAAAAAAAAAAAGACCCAGACTTCCTTTAATCGTACAATAAAGCAGCAGAAAGGTACAAACCTTTCCACCCTTTGGAAGTCACCTTCAAAATTATTGAACATTTGATCAAGTACAAAACACAGTATAAACGAGGTTTTCTACACAACATATGTACTATTTGAACTGCTGTTTAAGAGTCTTGGCATGCAACTTTTGTAGGAGGTAAGAGGAAAGCAGAAGCAAGCGTGGAGTTAAAGGAAGCAACGAGGAAGATGGAGAAAGAATGTCTATAGCCAGTAGAAATTCTACTAACGTTTTTCCACTTGAAACATCTTTAGCTATTGTGTTCTCCACTACATACAACAAATGACATCTTTCAATAATCTGAGAGATTGATTTAACTGTATCACACTATATCAATGCAAATAAACTGTCAGACCCTACTTCTAGAAGAACTGCTTTTGGTAGAAGTCATCTTTATCTGAAGAAAAAAATTGAAATGAGATGGTGACCCCTTCTTATTCTCCAAGCTTTTAGAGACCTAAATCTATTCAGCTTTAAGGCCTGAAAAATGAAATCAAAGATTTCCAGATTTGCATGCATGCACACACCTTGCACTTGCCCAGTATTGGAATTTTATTTTCCAGGCTGGGGAAGGTTTCAGCCAATAAGCTGGAGTTGATATAACTTGATAGATAGAACAAGGAATAGAAGTGATAGCACCTAGCACTTAAGTAGCCGTTTTCATTTGTAGATCTCAAAATGCTTTACAAAAAAAGGTGAGTATCATTATATCCATTTTACAAGTGGGGAAATGGAGGTATAAGGCAATGAAGTGACTTGCTCGAGAGCGTCCATCAGGCCCTAGCTCCAGAAGTATCTTCATTTAGGTTCTTTGCTTTCAGACCAAAATAGAAGCCTTACAAATATGCATATAGGGCAACTTCAAAATAAGGTCGCCTATTTAGGCAGAAGACACAGCATATTAATCTACACAAACTGCTGATGGAGACAGATGCTGACCTAACCAAAATATGTACGCCTTGAGACTGATTCCCCTAAAGCATGTGTGTTAAACAGATCTCCGTTAAGTTCAGATGCAGACTACTGGCCTGATCTGGCATCAGAATTAGCAAGTAACTGCACCTATGCAGAGTTGATTAGAGACGGCGAGGAGTCTGCAAGGATCCAAAGGTTAGTAAGTCCCAGTTGTACGATCAGCCTATGAGTTATACACCTCATTGATGAGTAACTATCTAGTTGAAACTTTTCTTACTTTTGTAAGTATACAAGATTTATTTTGATTGTGTGTAAGAACTGTAATACTATTACTATTTCCAAAAATATACTGTTTAGAAGTGTGGAATAATATCAGATGGGGATTTTTGATTTTATGATTAAGACAAAAGTAGTGAGCACTGCAGTAAAAACAAAATTGAAAATATTTAATGCTTGTTTCAATGTCACTTAAATGTTTAACTTCTGAATGGATTTATTTGCACACACCAATAGGCAAAATAGGCATGATTACCAAATAGTAGATTTTAAAAGTCTGACATATATTTTCATTACATGATTCACCCAGAACAAAGTATAATTAGCTATGCTAATAGAACCTACAAAAGTCAATTTATGTGCCCAAGAACACCAAGTGAAAACTTGTGGATACATCTTGAATAACCACAGCAAAAAAAAAAAAACCAGACTAGTTACATTCTTTAAAGTGAATTTAGTGCTTGTGAGAAGTGCCGGATAGCACTGGAGATGGAAGATCTCCATCTACAAAGTAAAGGCAGTGCAAGGTTTTCCACACCTCCTCTCCAGGGTACTTCAATCTTGACCTGAATGAATAACTTTTATGAACTGAAAGGACAGTTCAGCTCCATGCCCATGCAATTCGTTGTGTGTCTGCTGAGACTGAACAGAGTTTCAGTTAGTGCCAACTGACACTCGTCCAAGAGTAACAGGACTGAGCTCATTTCACACTGATTACTGACTAGACAGCTTTTATCTACTAAACACCTGAGCAGAATTTAAACTAGTGACCTAATGGTGAAAAGCTCATTATGCTATTAGTCATTTGAACTATTTAGTCCCCAGTATGGCTTAACTAGGCTAAAAGGTGGTAGCCAATAAGCTGAAATTCACAGAGCTACAAATTAGTATTTTGAAGAAAAACAAAGACAAACCAAAGCTCAAGCTCATTCTGACAGTGTAAATGAGTTCTACTTGTATTAGATACATGAACAAAAATGATTATCTTCACATTTATGAGACAACTGCACTATGTGAACACTGGCATCTAAAAATCATTAGGTTTCTAAATCACTCAGGAAATGTATTAACTATTTACAGCAAAAAACATTCATCATGCACTTTACAAAACAATGACAGCACTCATTTATGGCCTTGTCTACCTGCAAAATAATTCATTCTGCAGGCAAACATTATAAAATATTGCTCAAAAAGTCATAAAAATATATTATCTCTTTCCTTTAACATTTAGGTATATAAATATTTTACTGAAGAACATGCATCATTTAGATAATTGCAAGAATGCCTCCTATAAACATATGGTTCTTTGACATTTAGCAGTATAAAATGATTACATGGTAAAGTAGCTATTACAGTCAAGAATTAAACCCGAGATTTGCAAACCAATACTGCAGAGAACAGTCCCTTGTGTACAAGTCCAGAGATATATCAAGGCACCTTTTATAACAGGTTACATAATAAAGGCTAATGAATGCATTGTAACCGTACAAAAAAAAAAAAAAAAAAAAAAAAAAAAAAAAAAAAAAAAGCATCATTCCACCTGCACGGTCTTCAGTCTTGTCTGGACTCCAAACTTACTGTTCACTTTTCTGTTCTTGTTTCCCATCAAGCTCTTGGTCAATTCTGTTTAATAAAAAATGTTAGAATATAAACTACAAATTCAGTAGTCTGTTACTTTCTATATTAGACAAAAAAGCTGATCTTAATAAGAGAATTAAAGTTTGTATATAGAAAAAGTTTAGTAAATATTCAACTGTTAAAAACAAACATCAGTGAAGTGGGTTCAGTTACAGCAAAATGTTAAAGATCCACCTTGTTATTGCCCCCCTAAAATTATAGCTTTTGAAGACAGTCAAGAAGCGTTTTCAAGCAACAACTGATATGGTTGGTATTTGGAAGAGAAGTATTAGGAAAATGAAATATCAAATTTGGCCATGTTGCAAGAGAAGCGGGTTACTCTTTTATTTATTAATAAAGTATGACTAGGATGTAAGCCTATAAGACATGCAATAAAATAAAAGACTGTTTCAAGAACAGAATGCAGTTTATACTGGAGAACATGAGCCTATCAAAACCGTAAACAATGGGTTTGGTTTTTTTTAGAACAGCTATATTAAATATTAAGCTGAAAGAACAGTGTGGTTGTGCCAACACTGTTTCCTTTACTACATACATTTTTAAAGTTTCATAGAATTGTTTTCTAAACAATCATTCCAGTAATGTGCATTGTATTGATCCCTGCTATTTTGAAATAAGTTGTATTCAATTAGTTACTATATATAGTTAGATTTATTAAAAATATGGAATTCATTCTTTGTATCTAGTCTGTGTGTATGTAGGATAGCAGATAGCAACTTTAGAGTCACTCGGGTAAAATATGTGCTATTCAGCTAAAATGCAGTGTGGTCTAGTGCACTGAATATGGTACTGTATAGACCTGGATTCTAGTCCTGGCTCCGAGCACTGACTCTTTGGGGAAGTAATTTAATCTCCATTCCTCTTAGCTTTCCCTCTGCAAGATGATGATAATGATTGGTTATGGGGTTTTTTTGTTTGTTGTTTTTCAGGGGAGGAAGCCTCCAGGCCTACTATGCATCTTCTTGCTTAATCAACTGGTGAGTGAAGGAATCTGCATCAACAATTTCTGCATAATTTAAGATTTCTTTTTAGTGAAGTTTCTGGCTCTTATGGCTGCTAGGAGAACCTCTGAAGTGTGAACTGACATGTTCTGTCCTGCCAGCTTCAGTCCACTGTTTCTCATGACATTGCCAAAAAGTGGAATGAGGTTAACAAGACTCAGGTAAGTTTCTGCCTACAGGATTCTGAACAGCAGTTGTGAGACTGACAAGAACACTGCCAGTTTCACTATGTTGCAGCTAGGGAAAGATATGAACAACAGTGAAAGTACTTACAGGAAAGGGACTAAAAAGGCTTGGGAAAGAGTAGAGTAGCAAACACCCTTCTTACTCTCCATCAGCCAAGAGGCTCTGAAGTTGGAGGATGAGAAAAAAGCTCCTTCCAAGCAGCTAGAAAGTGACAACAGTTTTTAAATCCATCAGCCAGAGACCCACAAAAGAGAACAAGGTGCTGTCCTTGCTTATGAATCCCAGTGCTCTCTCTGTTCCCAACAACTGGGACAGAGATATTGGCTTCTCACCAGACCATTGTACACTTACATGTCTGGTGTGGTGGGGCATTCATCTTTCATGCTGCCTAAGCCTAGTTCACTTAGTTCTCTGGCTAGTAAATACCTAATAAATTTTTCAAGCCCAGACAGAGCTTTCCTTTGAGCTTTATGGAATAAAAGTGTCATGTAAGCACTAAATGCTTCAATTACAATTATTACAGGCAGAATTAAGTCACGTACTATGATCAAATATTTTTCCTTCCAATTTAGTTTTGGGATATATCTGGTTTGAGTCAGTATTTATGAGTGCATTTCACCAATGTACCTGGCTAAGCATTTTAGAGGAACCTACCAATGGATTTAGAATTCTAGACCCAAATACTGCAAACACTTACATGCTTAACTTTTTACATACCAGCAGTCAATTCTTCAGTGAGACCACTTCTGTACATAAAAAGTTTTTTTTTTTTTGCAGGGCTGCAATCCAATCGGTAGCCAATTCTGGGACTCAAATTGGCAACCAATTGGCAACATTTATCAGTATGTTAACAAATGACAAACAGGGAATAGGTTAAAGCCAACTCTGTGTTTCAAATATTCACATCCATATTTGTGTGCAGAAAGATGGTCACCTACCACTTCTGAGAGATGTGTGTTTTTCATTTCTGCACGCTACTAGCTATATAGTACCAAATACATTGTTGCAATTGAAGTTTCCAAAAAAAAAAAATCACCTCTCCAAAGTTCATTTACATGTACTAAACTGCATTCTAAAATTAATGCAATAAGGGTAGAGGTTCCATAAATAAACCAACAAAGGAAATGGTGAACATAATGCATTGCCTAAAACACTCAGTGACTTCATTTAAGACTATGATTGAACTTTTGTTATAGAATAACTCTCTGGCTTAATCTAATGGCTCAACTGCTTCAAATTTTACTTAAAGCAATTACTTTTTCACAAGGGCTTTTATTGTACATGCTTACTGTGCTTATAGCATAATCTGTTGGGGGGGGGGAGGGAGGGGAGAAGAGTCCTCTCTCCCCTAGCCATCTGCTCTTTGGCTTTTGCATCAAATAAATGGTTTAACTGACTAAGACTGTTCTTTGATGTTGCTATAGTCTTTGGTGAATGCAGTAAAAAAGGATCCCCAGCTCCAATGCTATGGTAGTAATACTTGTAATAGCAGAGGCGGCCATATTTTCATGCATTTAATACGTTATTGTTTGGGCTGAATATTCTGTGCCAAAAGTGATGGGGGGGGGGGGGGGGGGGGGAGCTTTGATTTGGCTGTTTCAGATAGTACATAAAACACTGAAATCTGAAGAAATAGGGTTTAGAAACTGCACAGCTGTATCTGAAAGTGTTGCTCTTTACTTGCACAGTATGTTACTCTGCAACACTTCTCAATCCAGTAGCAGAGTAGAGCATGTATTTACGTGATCTCTGATTGTTTCTTTTAAAAGTGAGTTACGTAATTCCCAAAGGAAATGAGGTACATCAAGTGTAACAGGATACTGTCAACTTTAAAACAAAAGAATCCACAATGATGTCTGAAGAATTTTTAATTACTGTCATTACAGTTAACTCCCATGATTATTATAACAGACTATGGGGAAAAGCACTTGTGTTGTCAAATACATAAAGCAAACACTATCTAGTTAGTTCCATTTTTACTCCGCTATAATCAGATTTTCACATAGCAACATAAAACAAACATTTTGGAAAAAGTGATTGTAGGGGGAATATTGAGGGGAGGGACTCAGTGTATGTTGAACCTGAGACCTGAAATTTAAAGTTGATATCTCTTTTAAGGGCTCAATTCTATACCCACTGCAGTCCATGGCAAACCTTCCCGTGGAGAAGGATTGGGTCTATAAACAGTCAAAATACAGGACATTAACAAGGTGAAGCAAGTTAGAGTTGCTGTGAGAACTGTAACTGAATTTTCTGTAGTTGGTACCTTTACAATCTCAGCTATAATATTGCAGAATTAAAGCTTACATAGTTTTTAATACAGACGGACAGTTTTATGCTTTTCACTTGTTCTTCATGAAAGCTAGTAAAATCCATAGGGAAAAGTTATTTCTGACAGATTTAGTTCTTAATACCTTTTCTCTTTTCCATCTTCCTACTACTCAGAGACATGATTACAAAAAGTGACTTGTCTCTAAACAGTTTATTGTTTTGCACATAGCAGCAGGAGTGCTCAGAATAAAAGTTTAAAGTTAGAAGCAGAGTGTTTTAGTGAGGTTATTGGTAGACACACTGACTGTCAATTATTCATTTGTTTTAAGTATTTTATCAGATGCAAGAATTGCTTGAATTATTAGCAGGCCACTTAAGTTACAGCATACAGAAAATCCAATATTAATTAGCAAGGAATCTAGGCACTGCAAATACAAACAGCACTGAGCAAAATATAAAACTAATTTAGGGCCTGTGCAAGTTAGATATCTTGAAAATAATTGAAATTAGTGAATACTGAATAAAGGAAGACAGAAATTCTAATCCTGAAATTTGTAAGAATCTGTTTTGCAAGTAACTTCTACAATTGTAGCAGTTTGGCATCTAGAAATTAACTAAGCATTCAAACAGTTACCTATTCTTAACAATAACAAACTTAGTTTGTTCAAGCAGGTTCAAATATGCATATGACTTTTTGCCTTTTTGAAGATGCAGCTCAAAGTCAACACATCCCCTTAATAAAAGCATCTCTGAAGTGATAAAATATTAACAGATTACAAACCCATCCATGGTTCACACTTCTATGTGAAGCTCTCTTACAAGTTATATTTACTATAACTACTTAAAAACTCAAGCCTAGTCATTAGTGCATGTTTATATTTACAAATGCTTGTTCATGTCTGCAAGCCAACCAATCGGTAAAGAGTTAGTTTGTGCAGTGCAAATGGTCTTGTCTAGATGCATCCCTAAGTAAGGTGTGCATATATACCTTTTGTGTTTCTTTCTAAACTTTTCTTCTTCATACCTTAGTGGGAAAAAGTTTGATTTCAGTAAGTACAAGATATGAAGGCCAACCAAACTCAAAACAACAAGTGTTAAATGTTCCTCATGGAAACAGAATATCAAATCTTGAAACTAGCATAGTTATTTAGAGCATAAAATCACGAATATACACTAGCTTTAAATAAAATGCAGAACTAGCAGAGATTTAGTTGCTGTGTGGTAACAGTAGTAACGTACACTATTTAGTCCATTCTTATCTCAATATCTACCTCAAAATCCAGAGACCTTATGACCTAATTTTGAAGTACAGCTCAAAGTGCCATATTCTCCAGCAGAGAAGTATGACAAAATGTTCTTGTATATACCTTGCCCTGTGGACCAGCAAGCTTAGTCTCTGCGGAAGATCAGCACTTGATCTGATTATTGCAGCTGGTTGCATCAAGGCTATCTTGTAAACCTTAGGAGGACATAAGTCTTTTCATTTCGTAAACAATCTCTACCTATAGAAGCATCCTCCTTCAAATCCTGTGCTTTTGAAGGGAATTTGTTCTAGGCAGAGTGTCAGATTTACAAGCTTATGTTAACTTCGTTTCTGCCTTTTCCACAGAAAGCCACATTCTGCATGTGTTACAAAATGTTTAGTTTTGCAATCTGTACCAGCTAGACATTTATCGCTGGCTATGTCTACACTACCATGGTAAGTCGACTTAAGTTACGCTACTCCAGCTACATGAATAACGTAGCTGGAATCGACATTGCTTAGGTCAACTTACTGTGGAGTCTACACCGCACTGAGTCGACACAAGACCTTATTCTTCTTGTTCGGGGTGGCGTACCGGGGTCGACCAGAGAGCGATCTGCGATTGATCTGGCAGGTCTTCACTAGACCCGCTAAATCAACCCCCAGTGCATCGATCGCCAGAGCATAGATCCAGCTATAGTGTAGACATTGCTGTTGAAAGGCTGACACAGAGGTAAACACATGCCTAGTGACCATGAGGTGTGATTATTTTAATACCTTCCTTATGAGGCTTTCAGTTCAAAGTAATAAGCAACATTGCCATTACATTTTGAGTGAGCTAAAAGCAAAGGCACATCCTTACTACCCTAGATTCTTTAGGCAAATTGCCTATGAAGTAGAAGTTCAACTTCAAATTGTCACTATAGGTTCTTAGGATCCTTAACTGTTGCTCTGGATGCATCAGCTCTACTTTGTGAGCATCATACTATTGAATACCCACACAAAGCCTGGTGCTAAAAAAATTTCATCATACCTGAAGCTGGAAGGCAGATGTGTTTTTTCTGTGGTGGGCCAATTGGTTTGGAATGCACCCCTTTGACAGCTCTTATTTCATCAATCCCCACTTGAAAAAGGCCTTAAAGCTGCCCCTCCCTCCAAGGATTTTAGAATCACTAAACATAAGCCTAACAATATGGTCTTTTCCATCTCCTCTCTCATTGTCAAATGGATTCCTTATTTGTTTGTTATATACTTGATTGCTTAGCCTGTTTTGCTTTTATTCTGCTGTGCAACACCTCAAATGCTTTGGCTGAGTACTACATAAAAGGGGCTTATAATGTAAGCACTTGCAAGACCAGCATTTCTCACACTAGCAAGTCAATAAATACTGAAGGAAAAGAAGAGTTTCATAGAGGTCTTTTGTGCATTATGATTTTATGATTCCACAAGACTAGTTCATACTCAATATAATGTAGCAATTATATAAACCATAGAGCTAAGTATTATTTCATTGCCATGCTCTGGGTACCATTATGTTGCTGCATGCAAAGTAGAAATTTAACACCATCACAACTCTAGCACAGAGACTTGCCTCTTGATGGCAAGGGTACCACTCTTCTAGATTAATGCCGATTTATAGACTAGTTGAATATCCACATATAACAATTTAATAAGTTTTCACATTTGTACTCTACACCAAGCACACCCTTTGCATGTTTGAATAATAAAACATACTGTTTTATGCATTCTGGTATGCCAACGTATTCCATGGGGATGAGTTCAGCTAGCTCTGCCAGGGTAAAGACATATCTAATTTTTTGGCTGAATTTTGAGCTGTGGAAGAACAAATGTAAAGAACAATTACTAAAATGGTGAGTACATCTTTAAATATTAAGTATTACTTTCTGAAATTTAAGTACTAATACATTTGTACTGTCTTTAAATGAAGTAATTTCCAGAATATTACCTAATAAAAGGTTTTGTGATGGCCAGAAGTGTTCTGATAAACCAAGAAGGATGAACTATTATTAACGATTTCAGGTTTTTCCTTAACCTAAAGAATTCAAGTATTGAACACCAGTGTTAAGGAACAAAATGAGTCAAAAAAGCAATGCATTTTTAATATAAAAAAGTACAAGTGTTCAGTTACTGTATAATTGCTACTTCTCTGTGCCATATATAATCTAATGAGTAAACTCCTAGTGAACATTATCATCTTGTCTACCAAAGTTGAATAAAAACTAGCAAAACCAGGTTATGTTGAATTTGTCATGAATAGACAGTTGGAGTATCAGACTGTGATGAGAAAGAAATAAGAAAAAGTTAGCCAATGAAGAGTTTTTTGACCAAATGTTAGTGGTATGTCTCAAGGACCAATATAGCTAACTCATGCTTCCACACATTTTAACAACCTTTCTCCAAGAGAGCAAAGAGTGAGATTCACTTGGGAAATGGGTATCTGTATAATGAATGAGATAAGGGGCAATAAGGAGAAGAAAGTGGAAAAGGGCTGCTTTAATGATGATATACGAGACCAACACCAGTATGTTTTTTGGGGGAAATGGACTGCTAGCAGCAGCTTCCTCAATATTTTTGCATCTTACACCCCATTTAACGTTGCACAGTTGCGTATCCACTTGTCAGATAAGTTAAATTTAAGTGGACTCTTCAGCCAATAAGAAATTTCAAATCCAGATCTGGTGTATAAAACTTCCTCCTCCCCATTTGTGCAACTCCCACAGGATAAATGTAATCTAACTGCAAGCTCAGAAAATGGGGTCTGCTTAGACTTTTACTGTAAACACTCATGGGAAGAGTTCAGCTGGAAAGAAGCATTTTTTGCTGCCTCTTATTACAGCTGTGCAAGAGGTTACACGTACCTTTTCATTCTAACTAGTCTTTCCTTTTACAGTTGACACTGACCTGTTCAACTGTGTAACAACTTTCCTGCAAGATTATTCAGGAAGCTCACTTTAAATAAGACCATACAGTACACTGTGAAACCTTTATTTAGTAGTATTTCACAAGGCAATTGTATGATTGGTGCAAAGATAGTGCTGACAAGCATTTTCATTTGAAATTAAATGAAATTCTCCAGCAGTATTTCTGCCTTGGGGCTTCACTGCCTAAATCATACAAGTGTGAAACAGGACAATTGTTGCAGGGTTCAGCATTATCCAAAGCCTTGCAGACTTAAATTCACAATATGCTAATTAACAATTTTCACAAAATACAGATAATGAAAGAACAGAGATATAAAGGGATTTCTAGATATTATTGTAATATAATTTTATCTTACCTTCTATCAATTTGCTGGTAACATTTCCTGAGCCAGCCTAAACTTGGCATTTTTCTCCGTGTTGTAGCACCATTTAAATAAACTATCATATAGTTCTCTGCTACTAACAGTTCTAAAGTGCCAATAACATATCTGTAACAACAAGTAAGGAAAAAGCTTTCAAATGAAAAACTGAGTGACAGTTAATGTGCAAATGAAATAATTTATATTTAGACAAAGGCTCAAAGGCTACAGAAAAAAAAAAAAAATCACAGAATTAAATGTCTTAGCCTACTTTGGTATTTCCCGAATATAAAATTTCATGTAAAAAGCACAAGAGGCTGGTAGCCCTTTTTGCATTGATGGAACTCTACTATGAGATCATTTATTTGATTTGTGGACAATTCTTAATGGCAAAAAGACTACTTACTTAAATAGATTATCCATTAGATATCTGTAGTTAGGCTGACTGCTTTCAGGCATAAAGCAAACAGCAAACACAACAATGGCATTTAACCCATCGCCATAATAACCTAGAGGGGAAAACAAATTATAAATAGTAATAAAGTAAAACACAAAAGTAAAAAATACTGGAGAAGTCTGACTAAACTGATCAAATTCTACAGTAGTAAACACTACACTTTTGTGCTTTTTCATCATCTATTTCAAAGTGCTTTACAGATAAAATAATGGAGGCACAAAAATGCTAAAAAGACACCATCCATTTTAAAAAAGTGTGTGTTTATTTTAAACTTACTGTTACTCGGATAGCTAAAGTTTACTATAACTGAAAGATGCTCTAATTTCTATTAACATGTTTAGTTTATGTATTTTACAGCATTTTGCATGTAGTCAATTTCCCTTCTGAATGGATTTTTACATACACAACAGGGGAAGACAGACATTAAACTGGACAGTGACCGTAAAACCATAAAAGCTGTTATGGGGTCTACAAAGGCTGCGATAGCACCCAAATCTATATTTTATTTTTTTTAAACTGGCTAAATTGGCAATCCACATACCTAAATGCTGATAACTATTCTGTCACTACAGCAAATGTTCAGTCCGGAAGAGTTAAATATACTCCAAATGTTCTGATGTTCTTTTAATTTATTTTAACATTTACCTCTTGTTTTGTGTCCCATTTTGGTTTTCACTAGTTAAAAAGGTACAATACTATCTTCATCAAGACTGGGGTAGCGTTCTTTTAAGCCAACATCTCTAACATACCCTTGCTACTGCAGCTCAAGACATGGAAGATCTGGAGATTCCTCAATACTTATGCCTTAGCACCACTTACATCTGTCCCTCCCCGCCACCCCTACTCTGTTGGGTGTTATAATTTATAGGGGCTACCCCTCAGCCCAGGTCATTAATCCTTACCTCCGTGGCTGATAACTTTTTTATAGGGTTCAATTGCCTTCATGTCCACCCTGTGATCCTGTTCTCCAATCCTGAACATACGCCAGCGTCGCCCATCATCTCTCTCCTCTGCAGCAGTATATTCAGGAAGCGATCCTTTTCTAATTACTTCAGTAGTTTTTGGTTTTGGAAGATCATCTGTCAACATTAAAATACACCTATTATGCATGATGATCTTTAATATGACAGTACCAATCAGATTGCAAGTTAACCACTTCACTCTGTTTGGATTATTATAACTTTCTATACCACCAGCCAGAAATACCTTAGTTCCATCACTAGAAGATACTGTGTTAGATGTCTGTCTATATAGTATGCTGATAAATATTGGGCTTAGCATTTACATGAAGAAACCAGTCCTCTTGGCTGTATTTTTTATGAAGGTCTCTGACCTCTTACATTTCTGGGTATGTAGAAGGCCTTTTAGGGAAAGTACATATGCTTTTAAACATTCATTACCATATGTGCTGCCAAATTAAATACGAAGTGGTTAACTACAATTATTACGTTCTGTTTGATCAGAGATTTACATGGTGAAGCGTAATTTAATACATTGATAATAGCTGGTAAGCAGACATGCAAATAAATCTCGAAGAAATTAAAGTTAACTAATACATATGTTCAAAATAATTGAAATTTATGCTAAGAGCAGCGATCTTCAGAAAAGATTTTTCTAATAAAATCATGATTCTTTGAATTTTAGTTGCACAGACCTTACCAAAAGTGAGAAAAACCTACTGCATGTTAGTTGTCTGTTTCCAAGACAAAGCTCTTAATGGAAACTATCCTTCCAGGAAAATGAAGACAGCAGCATTAAAGAAAGAAAAGACAGAAACCCTTTTCAGCAACTTTTTGTAACAAATTAACTGGAATATTTCCTGAATCAGGTTATAAAGCTATCCATAAACACCAAACCATATTCCTTAAGGCAGTAAAATATGGCCAGCCCACCACACACTTACACCCATATATTCCCTACTCTCACTTCTAACGCATTTAATCTAAGATGCTTAAAATAATTAAGCTTTTTTAAAAACCGTTTCTTAGTTCACATTAGTCTTTCCTTCCCTTCCAAAGGATTTTTTCTCCTCTATCCTGTTAAATAGGAATGCTACTGCATTTGATATATGTAAGAATGAATTAATCTCTTACAGTACAATATATGTATCTAATAGGAACAAGCTTTTAGCAATGTTAAAGAATTATGTATTTAAAATTTCACTTGACATTAATAGGTACCTGCTTAAAGAAGAGAAAGTATCAGAACAATACTGAAATATAGATAATTGTCAACTTTTGCATAAATTAAGAGTCCCAATGCCAGACAGAAGGATTCTTGAAAGATACCCTTTAATTTAACCATATTTTAACAACATAAAATGCACTTAAATGTAGGTCCCAATCCTTCAGTCTGATCCTTACATGTGGATTTCTGTACTTGTGTGGAGCCCCATTGAATTAATCGAGATTTGGTACAGGTATAAGGGTTCACCCACTGGAATCAGACTGTGGGATCAGGGACTTACTTCCCAATTTTAGAGCAACCATATCCAGTTAAACAGAGTTAGAAGTCCAACAGGAAATGAATTTCCTATTGTTATCTTAAAGATTTTAAATGCAAAGTCAGAAGAGTTTCTTGATGCACAATAAGGCTGTATGCGTACCCCTTCCACGACCCCTATTCTGAAACTGAAAAGCAAACTGTTAATTAAGTTATGTAAAAGCTATTGACCATTTGTCTTGCTTATTAGTGAACCAAGTGATCATGTGTTACATCAATTTTCAAATGTTGCCCAAATATTTTTAAAATGGTAGTTTATATCTTCTCAGCAATTTTTTATATTCTTGCAAAAAGGGAAAAGTAACTGCTCCTTTTTTGTGATTGCCAACTGAAGACTCAAAGAAAGTGTAGTATCCCATAAACTAACTTCTGATTCTTTGAAAAATAACACCTATTAAAATTATATGGGCCATCTCCTAGCCAATTCAGAAATGCGCCCTACAGTTCATTTTCTAGTGTTCTGTTCAGTCCAGTTTTGGACATACAAAGTCTCCATCAGTGACAACTCTAACTTAATACGACTTTCACATAGCTTATGATATTCAGCCTAAAAAAGTATTGGTTTAATTTAATCCAATCATGCTAAATATACTCTTTGTCCCTTGTTTGCTGTTCTGGCCAATAGTCTTTATAAATCCATGCTGCCTATTTTTCATGGTTGTGTTTTCCTCTAGGTGTCTAATGATTCTTAATTGTTTGCTTTCCATCTCTAAACTTCTGATTCTTGGAACCTGCTAGCTCTCATCTTGCACGTCTGATTCTTTGAATCTTCTAGCTCTCACCCACATTAAATACTGTGTACCTGAACATAACCATCAGAAAACATCTACTTAAATACCAGACAGAAGCAATGAACCCTTACCTTCCCATTCAAACTCATTACTGTTCTCAGATGGAGTATCTAAATCATCCAAATCGACCTCCCCACTCTCATCTAAGTCATCAGACAACACCGATTCCTTGCTGTGATCCAGTGTTAAGCTAATATCTGGAGCCATTAGTTTCTTCCTAACTTTGTTTCCATTCACTTCTAATGGGTTTGGGAGTAAAAGAAAAGGCAGGTTACTTAATTTGAAGAATACAATGTATGTAGAAATGTTTATAACAAAATCAGAAAAAACACAGTCCGGTGCTTAGAACAAAAAAGTCCCATTAATGCTCATCACCTCACAAACAACAATATTCCAAACACCTCCCCCAAAATACATCAATAGAATTTTAAGGTTGCAAGAATCAGCACTCGAGAGTCCAGAATTTTCAAGTTAAGGCTGTATATGGTCTCTTAACTGTGCCCACTGCTGTACGCACGATAGTCTTTCATTATATGCAGTGCTGCTGTAGCTATGTTGGACCCAGGATATAAGAGAGGGAAGGTGAGTGAGGTAATATCTTTTATTGGAGCAACTCCTGTTGATTGAAGGTACAAGCTTTTGAGCTACACAGAGCTGCTCTTTAGGTCTGGGGAAGGAAGCAGACCAGCTCTGTGTAGCTCAAAAACTTGTACCTTCTACCAACAGGAGTTGTCCCAATAAAAGATATTACCTCACCTAGTCTATCTGATTATATCATCACAGTACGTCTCAAATATCACAATACCTATTTTTAAAATTTTTTTTACACAACCACAGATAGAAAAATATACAGTACTCAACATACTTAACTGGCGAGGGAGTCCAGGATGCCTATAAGAATGTATATAGTAAACTGTGTTTACACAATACACAAGATAAGTATACAACAGTACTGAAGTTGGGTACGTGTGAAAGACTACTACTTTAATGTAACCTATTGTGTTAACTAGCTCCTGCTATTTTCTTCTATTACAGATTAAATAAAATTGTTACTATAGTTAAGAGTTACATAAGTTATCGCCTTTGAAAAGTCTTCATATGAACATGATACAATGAGTAATGACTGACAAACTACAGTAAGATGGAAAGTTAGATATTAGGCAGGTATATGCTTAACATCTGTTAAAAGGTCAAGGCAGATACCTGCATAATTGACACATCAGTTGAAAGCAGGGAATGAAATAAAATGACTGATCCAGCACTGGAAAAGCCAAAACTAAAGCAGACTGTCATAGTCCAGGAAACCCCAAGGTAAAAGCAGGAAAATGTTAAGAAATAAACTACATAAGCCAATGTGTGCTTTTTAAAGTAGCTGTATTCCCTCCCTCCTTTGACATCACCTTTCAAATTTAGCATCCAGTGAAGTGAATATTATAATGAGATTAAGAAGAAACATCTAAGTTGTACAATAGAACCTGATAAGGTCTCAAAATTGACAGAATGGTTCATCTTTATTTGGCTTCTATGAATTTAAGACTGGCCCCCATGAAAATCTAATGGAATAGTTCATTTTCAGCGGGTATTTATTGAACTCCGAGTTTACAGCGGAAGTGAAGACAACACCTTCTAGGCCCAATCTATATTATAGTAAATCCATTTTGTCTGGACTACAAACTTTGATGGTATTCAAACACAAATATACTGATTTGAACACTGCTTACCCAAGACTTTTTACTATGTTAAGAGGTTCTTACCATGCTGGCCTTGTCGGCCAGTTGCAGCTAGTATATCTGCTTCAACATTATCATCCTCTGGTAGGGGCCTGGTCCAGAAAAAGACAGACACTTGTTGCAGGAAACACTTGCAAATCATTTAGTGAAAAATCCCATATTCATCTTTAGACCAACACATACACACTTTATTAAAAAACAACATTGTAGGTTTGGAATTAAACATGTTTGTGGTCTAAACCAAGCTATCAGCCAAGCAGAGCATTACCACTGCTGAACAGTGATTTGCAGTTTTCAAGTGAGCCTTACCTGCGGAAGTAACAAAAACCCAACCAGTACTTACTGCCCGTTAGAACAATCCAGTGCTTGCAATATGTTCTTATTAAGAATATGATGTTTTAGAAGTTAAGCAAGACCAGAAAAGTACTTAACTTGTATTTTATTACAAAAGCCCAAAAGGTGCCTCAGAGGCAAATAATTTAGTTAAATGGTGCTTTAGAAACCCTATGTCCTGCTAAAACTACACAATGTCTTAGTTTCCATCTAAGCAATCTTAAAAAGATACCTGTACACTAAAATGAAGCAAAAAGGAAGATATATATAAATGAATATTTTAACTGAATAGTTTAATTACAACTATTAAAAAACAACATGCCACACAAAATTGGAGGCTAAAGTGAAACACAAGATTTCTTCAAGTCTTGGGCCAAGCCTGTTATGAAGCAATAAAAGGAAAAAGAGCAAGACTGTTAAATTATCATCTAAAACGTCATCAAAACAGTATATACATTTTTTCCTTCTGAACAGCTTAAACTATCCACAGTGCACATTTCAGGAAAATTTACTGCCCTATTCTGAAGCATACCTGAAAGCTCCAATTTGAAGTTCTACCACCATATCAAGGATCAAGCTCAAAATTTGACCTACTTTATATTTAAGTCTTTTCCCCTACTTGCACAGTTTATGTAATTTTCTGGGGTGTTTTGGAAGTGTTTTAGTGAATTTTCAAAAAGCTTGAAAGCGTAGACAGCCCAGAATTGATTTTCAACTTAAATTGCCACCCAATGCATTTGAGCACATGATACTTTTTAGTCTTTGAAAGCATTAGTAAGAATATGTAGCACTTCAGAATTATGCGAAGTTACCATAAAGCTTTAAGGTATAGTTCTCATTGCATGAATGTGGGAAGTTCACAGACTAATATTCCTCCTTGATTACACGTTGCTAACAATAAGAGCCCTTCCTTACTCATTAAAAGGCAAGTCCATCCATTAAGATCTGAGACCCTTGAAGCCAGAGGCGGGCAAACTACAGCCCGCAGGACCCTCCTGCCTGGCCCCTGAGCTCCTGGCCCAGGCAGCTAGCCCCCGGTCCCTTCCCGCCGCAGCCTCAGCTCACTGCGCCGCTCTGGGCAGTAAGGCTGCAAGCTCTTGCCGGGCAGTGCAGCTGCAGAGCCGCGGCCTGACCCGGTGCTCCATGCTGTGCAGTGGCATGGCTGGCTCCAGCTGGGTGGCACGGCTGCCTGTCCTGGTGCTCTGGGCGGCACAGCTGTAGTGCCGCTAGCCACCAGTGCTCCAGGCAGCGCGGTAAGAGGGGCTGAATAGAGGGCAGGGGAGTTCGGGGTGGTGGTCAGGGGTATGAATAGGGGTTGGGGCAGTCAGAGGGCAGGGAACAGGGGGATTGAAGCGGGGCAGAGGTCCTGTTGGGGGGGGGTAGTCAGGAAGGAGGGGGGGGGTTGGATGGGGTGGTGGGCAGCAGTCAGGGGCAGGAGTTCTGGGGGTGGTTAGGGAGAAGGGGTGGTTGGATGAGGCAGGGGTCCGGGGGGGGGGGCAGTCAGGAATGAGAGGAGGGGTTAGATGGGGCGGTCAGGGGACAGGGAAGAGTGGATGGGGCAGGAGTTTCAGGGGGGCTATCGAGGGACAAGGGGGGTTAGATGGGCAGGAGCCCCAGGGGGGCCATCAGGGGGTGAGAAGTGTGTGTGGGGGGTGTCGGATAGTGGCGGGGGGACTAGGCCATGCCTGGCTGCTTGTGGAGGCACAGCCTCCCCTAACTGGCCCTCCATACAATTTCGGAAACCGAAGCAGCCCTGAGGCCAAAAAGTTTGCCTGCCCCCGGTTTAAGCCGTACTATATTAGTAGAATTAGTTTTAAAAGAACATGTGGCTAGTGAATAGTTCACATGAGATCATATTAACATCAAGCATAGGGGCAAGTGGCCCATACTGCCCAAGGAGCATACAAACACAAATACGCTATAGAGGCAGGATGAATGCCTAGCTGGCCCAGGTTGAAGTGCTAAGTAGACTGCAGTCGATAAACTGAAATCGCTCCTCTGCAGGCTAACAGATTATTGGAAAATTTTACAAATAAAAAGAAACTCTCTCACCTTGGAAAATCTTCATCTTGCCATTCTTCCTTAAATTCAACACCTTCCATCCTCAGCCTTTCCTCAATAGCTAATATGGACTCCTGGTGAGCCAGAACCTCTTGTCTTGGATATAGGGGGTTAGATGAGAGGAGCTGTGGATAAGACATTTTAAAATGTTTAATAACACTGTCATGTTCTCTCAATTCCCCTCCTCCCCTCCAAAAAAAGCATTTAAGTACCGACAGTGCACTAGATACTCAAATGACAAATAAAGAACAGTCTATCCTAGAAGAGTAAGATAGTAAAAGATCAGACAGAAAGGCAGTAGGAGGGAGAACAGCCTTATAGTTAAAACACTATGGTTAGTTCACGAGTTCTGCGTTCAGTTTTGCCACAAATTTCCTGTATGATGTTGGGCAAGAACCTACTCTGCCTCAGTGTCCCATTTTAAAAATAGAGATATACTTGTCTATCTCACAGGGACGTTGTGAGGATATGATGTTTTGGGAGATAGTGAGAGAGGAACGGAATAGTATAAAGTACCTACATAGATCAAATGGCGATTACTTAATTTTTTTAATTTTTTTTATTGGGATGATGAGCTGTTGTCATGGGTTAGTGTTTGTGGGCCTTCAGTTTTCAGGAATCAGTTGACTGAAAACAGAGATCCTAACATACTCTTCCTAAAATTGTGGGCAACATTATAAGAACTGAAGTAAACAATGAGAATGGCATGAATAGCAAGAGTGTAAGGGGAACAATGGGAAGAGAGATAGCAGATATACAAACTGGGGCAACATTATGCAGCGAACTAAAGAAAGGATGAGAGCATGAAGCTTGATTTGCAAAATGGAAGAAAGCCAGAGAAGAATGATATGAAAAGGGGGGCAACATTCTATTGGTTTAATTCAGCAAAATGAAAACTAATATTGAATACGTAATCTACTGTAATGCTGGTGATTTCTTGGAATTAGCTCAGCACAGCCCACTGAAAGTTTTAATATTGCTTTTCTTGTTCCTTCCTCTCCCCTTACTGTCATCATTGCAGTTTTATCTCAACATCTTACTTTACAAGATGAACTTTCACCAACTTTTCCCCCTATGATGCCCACCTAAACAGAAGCAATGGTATAAAGGAGGGAAGCATTATACAGAAGATTTTAAAACTACTTATTCAACTGTGGGAAACAAAGAACAGAAGATATGATTTTTTTAGTCTTTGCAGTGCCTTTCATTTCATCTCTGTTAGAGGTGGTACAATCAACTGAAAATCTGTAACTAGTTATGGTTAAGACTTCTCTAGAATCTTTACCACAATTCCATCTCTGAAAACAGCATTTACTTAGCATGTAAACTTGAATCATGTGATTTCATCAAAAATTACTAATGCAAATATTAAGCTGATACACCTTAGAGTTTAGTGATGAGCTGACAGTTTTAGGGATAATTGCTAAAATGAGAATTGAGGAAAAATGTTACATTGAAAACTTGAGAATCCTGGTAATTTTGCAAAGCCATACAATGTGTTTTGGACCTTCCTTATAATATAGATCAAACTGAACTAAAGGTTCTGGCCCAGTGAATTCATGTACTAATTTCAGTCCTCTTGGTAATATTTCTAAGCTTTTTATGCACCCCCATTAGAGCCTCTTAATGATTGTGCTACTGTTTCTTTAGAATCCTCAACTGATTGTAAATAAATCATAAGTCATATTTAGAAAACCAAGGGCAACATTTTTAATGTTGTGTACTTCTTCCCAGATGTTAGTAAGCTGACTGTTGTAGAATTTAATGTCAAAGCTAGTTAAAAAAGACAAGAGGTTCTTATATAGCTGATCTAAGGACTTCTTGTCATTCTGATTTCATAAAGGGAGAGTTCCGACGTGAATCAAAACAGTAGAGGATTCAGTCTTACCTGAAGAAGACTACTAGTTTTCATTTGTTAGGAAGTAAACTTTCAAGATATTTTATTCTTAATAGTTAACAAGAAAAGGAGACATCAATACTAAAGCACATTAAGCTTATCAGCTCCTCTCACATACTAGAGCAGGGGTCTCAAACATGCGGCGGCCCGCGGGGTTATTTCCTGCAGCCCGCCAAGCTCCCCCCGCTTCCCCTCTCCTTTTCCCCCCAGCACGCTGCATCCCCACTCCTCTGCCTACCTCCAGGCCAGGGGTGGGCAAACTATGGCCCACGGGCTGGATCAAGCCCCTCAGGGCTTTGGATCCAGCCCGCGGGATTGCCAACCCCATGGCACCATGGGCCCTGCGCCACTCCGGGAAGCGGCCGGTGCCACGTCCCTGTGGCCCCTGGGGAATGGGGGGGCAGAGAGCTCCACGCGCTGCTCTTGCCTGTGGGGACCTTCCCTGAAGCTCCCATTGGCTGCGGTTCCTGGCCAATGGGAGCTTCAGGGGAGGTCCCCACAGGCAAGAGCAGCGCGCGGAGCTATCTGCTCCCCATCGGGCCCCAGGGACGTGGTTCGGGCCCCAGGGACGTGGTGCCGGCCGCTTGTTGGAGTGATGCAAGGGCCAGGGTAGGCAGGCTGGGAGCCTACCCTGGCCCCAGTGCATGCCCCTGCCACCCTGGCGCCGCTCCAGGTAAGTGGTGCTGGGCCAGAGCCCGAACCCCTCCTGCACCCCAACTCCCTGCCCTGAGCCCCCACCTGCACCCCAACCCCCTGCCACACCCTGCACCTCAACCCCCTGCCCTGAGCCCCTTGCCACACCCCACACCCCTCCTGCACCCCAACTCCCTGCCCTGAGTCCCCTGCCACACCCTGCACTCCCTCCTGCACCCTGACCCCCTGCCCTGAGCCCCCTGCTGCACCCCGTGGGCAGGGGTGGGGCCTCATGGAAGGGGTGGAGTGGGAGGTGGGGCCGGGGGGCAGTGGTGGGGGTGTGTCAGTGATGCAGCCCTCGGGCCAATGTACAAGTCCTCATGTGGCCCTCCTGGTGATTGGAGTTTGAGATCCCTGTGCTAGAGAAAGAAATGAACTAAATGATTATCTTTATTTCTAGGATTTGTGCTCACCTTTGATATGTGACTTTATCAAAGGTAACTTACATTTATGACACTGATTGGTGAAGCCTTTAACCTTTATATCTAATACACAATATAATAAAACTTTATAAACATTATATGACTATGTTGATGAACTGCAGACTACAGCCGGGAGTTAGGAATAATTTGTGTCTGATTCAGAATATTTTCTTGGCATCTTTATAATTATGTCTCCTTTTGCATGTTAACTGATCTTGTTTTGTAAGCCACAACAGGAACGCAAACATGGCTTCAATGTGGAAAAAGATCACCTGTATATTTTTAAATTAATATCTGCTCACTGAAGCTTCCATAAGCTGCTAGCATTTTTGTAGGATCAGTCTAGATCAGGTGCTCAATTTGGACAAAAGTCATTCCGCAATTTAGGCCAGAGAGATAAAATACTATCAATACAAAGGTAAAGCACCTGCACAACAGGTGCTTTAAAAAAAGCTCTGCAAGAACTAAAAGTCTGAAAGGGTCAAATCAGCATCTCCTATTGTTTACACTTGCAAACAGTTTCAATCATCTACTGCTTTGCCACATATCTATATGGCATCTATTCCTTCCATCTGACCCAGATGTTGGATATTACATAGTTAATTTACTAACAAGTATCAACACATTTTCTTAAAAACCCCTGAGAGATGCTCTAGCAGGCTGAACCTTGTAGGGAGACACTTTGCTAAGTGTCACAAGTTTGTCAACCCACAGTGTCCAGCCAAATACTTTTATGGCAGACAGCATTGAAGTGACTCACTCACCTGAGAATGAAAATATGAACTGAGAATGATTAGTACTAGTAACTGTGAAGATTATTATATCAAATAAGTTTTGCTTGCTAGCTATCTCCTAATTGTTCTGTTGATAACTGGTTAATACTTATGAGGAAATTGTGCACCAGTTAGGTTTTGAAAAAAGATGTCAAGTATTTTTGTCAGATATTAACAGCTCTTAGTAAACTGGATTACACCAATCCATTATTGCCACAAACTATTAAACAATAGAAATCTCCCAGTAATTCTGGAAATGATAATGAAGTTATTCTCTTCTGTCTCAGACAAAATTAAGCTAAGTCTTATGGTCTAGTTCTATTTTGAAGAGTGCCTTAAAGGTTTATTGGAGTTCCATGTGTTTCAAAATCAGAATATTTTTTCAGATAATTACATTTTTTAAAAGCAAACTCACTCTGGGACGTTCAAACCAAGCTGTGTTGTTCTTTCAGGCTCACACATCACCAGTAACAAGGAGTCCCAAATATTTGGGACTTAAACTTAATCCTGGTGATGGACATAAACAGAATCCAGCTCAGAATCTCATAGCTATGTTGATTTTACAGGATTGACAGGAGTATGCAGCAGTAAGAACTTATCACTAATCACTGAAGAAAGCATGAGATGCACAAGAGTCAAATTTATTGATTAAGAAGGTGCCATTTTCAAAGTCACTTCAGAGACGGACTGCACTTTGAGTTATATACCACCACAATGGAGAATAAACTTTAAATCTGATCATGCAGCTGAAGCAGCGAGACTAATATAATGAGCTAAACTGCCACAAAACTGTTTTGCCAATTCTTATTAAAAGACATGCAAGAAGTGATGGCCCTCGTACACTGATGATAAAAAACATCTAATTACTAACAAAATGTACAGTCCTCTCCATTCCTGAATGGCATACAACCATTGGTAGATGCAAACATTTTCTGCATTGATTGAATCACAAACAATCCACATGACATAAAACCAATTTCTACATTTGCTACAATTATTTTTAAGAGCTACACATTTTATGTAGCACAGCGATGTCAAGTAGACAAAATTGCAGAGCTAGACCAAAGGATTATTTTTATATGATTCATTTAGCCAATGAGCAAACTCTCAATAGCTATCTCTAGAAGAAAACAGTCAGTCCACTTTCACCTGAAAATTCAGCTGTGTTGGCTACAACTTTACCACCACAGTTCAGTTACATCTGAGACACTAGTTTCTTAAACATGTACTTCAGAGGGTTCTCTTTCCATGTCCCACTACAGTTCTAAAAAGTCATGTACTTCATTTAGAATAGTTCCTGGTGCTTGAGTCAAATGATTTTCCTTATGAAGTTTAGTCTCTGTTACATTTTGAAACTGGACACTAACAAATCAGTGTCTCCTAGTTAAGTGATCAATGTTTCTAATAGCCAGTAAATGTCAAACCTTTGGAAGACAGTTACATGATTGGAACTACACATTCCTATCAATAAGGGCTGGTACATTTTGAACATGGCCTTTTCCGTAGAGTATTTCCCTTCTGGAGAACCTAACTCAGTCAAAATATTTCTCAATATAGACTGCGGAACAGAAGACTGTATGAAGGGAAAGTTGTGCAAGAGTAACAACCAGCAGGAAATACTTTGTGTGGAATAAAAGCTACTAAGAACTATCAAGAAGGTAATGAGAGAAAACTGGAAAGATACAGCTTTAATGTGGCAATAAAAGATAATTAGGAATTAAAAGGAACACGGGAGATTAGGAAATGAGAAACTCATGTCCATGCAGTTCATAATGTGGCACTTTCAGATGATGCTCTTAAGAGATTGTCTACACTGCATTGACATTTAAAATCCCAAATACCTTGAGCAAGTTTTCCTCTCACTACATGTTTGGAGTATGCTGTGCATCAGCTGAGAACTGTTCTTAACCTCAGAGGTTGCTGCATTTCAGTGGGGAACCAATCCCTGTGTGTACACATTTTATCAGACATTTGGATAAACCTGAAAGATATTACTTAGTATGTAACATGAATAGGGTCTGAGTATTTGCTCAAGATGCAGTAGAGTTTAGAAGTTATTCTATAAAAGAACTTCCCAGATCTATTAACTAGGCAGGAGGAGAGAGATGATTGCAACTGGATTCTTATCAGCAATATTCTATTCACTGATGAACATGTAGCTATATTTAAGAAGCAGGTATTTTTAAGGACTGTGTAACACAATTGTAAGTCATTTACAAGAAGAATGTCAAGCCCTGCATAAGAGATTGTCTGCAAAATACATGCTGATTAAAGGGAAGATCAAATTTTGGGTCAACTAAACTTCAGTATCTCTTTAAACATTCAGATTAAATAGTCAAGATAGACAAAACAGTCTAAGTGAAGCTTCATGCATGAAAGCACTATCATCTAGAAGCTACAAGAACATGAAACTAATATAACAGGAGCAATAAGCAGCATTAGTTTAAAGGAAGTCAGAATACTGCTGACTTGCGAATTAGCTATAGAATAACTTGACAAATTTTGCTCACAAATGCTTACAAAGCAGAATGAGAGAGACATCACTACTACAATTTCTGCTTACGCAGCTTCTAAACAAAAATCCTCAGTACATGATCCCCAACCTGCTGCTCTAACAGTGTTGAACCCACTATGTTATTTTATCTCCTAACATACTTCCTTAAAGCACCTCAACCTATATTTTTACTTCAGTAGAAGTACTAAAGATAGAAGAACTAAAATTAAACTTAGCTATGTTTAGTATGCCCTGATAATGCAGTTCACTCTCAGTCAGATAAAGTTCTAAGGAAAGACTGGGGGGAAAACCACCAAAATTTTTTCTATGGTTCTCACCCACTCCTCCCCCTAAGCAAAAGAGAGCTTCTTGGAACAGTGAGCTTTGTTTTCTTTCAATACCTCTCCATCACTTTACCTGTATAATTAAAGCTTGATCTCTTAGAAGCTAAGTTTGCTATATAGATAGCTACAGTAATGAAGGTCAGACTACTTCCAAAAGATGAAATTCACATCACATGGCTGGTGTGCAGTTCTGCTCCCTTACAAGAGCCAAAGTTTGGCTTTTCAGTGATTTCCATATTCCAAGTGTCTCAAAGCACACAAATTTGGATGTCAAAACCAGATTTTCTGACAGGAAAGTATCATTAATATCCAATTTCTCTCTCTTTTGACAGAGGTGCTAGAAGCATTAATGTTTCAAAATTAAATATACAATGTGTTATTAGAATGTCCATTTCCAGAATCTATGTACAAAAATACTTGGCCACTGACACTGTAAAAATCTATCACTTTGTTTCATTGTTTGGAGTATCAGCAAATCAGCTATAGATTGAGTCTTCACATCCTATCAATCATGATCTCATTGTTTGAGGCAGGTCCTTTATATCATGGTTCAAATACACTAGCAAACCAATATAGCAAAGTTTGCTTTCCTACTGCCCTTGCTTAACCTGGTTTGTGGTTAAGTAGCTCAAATCAATAGAATTAGAGATCAGACACCTAACCAAGTACTAAAAGACAAAAAAGCTTTGGTACAGAGATTGTGTCCTTCCTCTCTTTGGAATCTATACCACAATTGGTTCTATAGTTAAAACTAGAGACCATCAGAAGTGATAAGATTCACAAGCAAACAGCAGATATTTGTACATAATTAAGAGTGTGGTGCAAGGAAGAGGCCTTTATACATTCAGTCCTGGATCAGCATAGGATTACTTGGATCGCGGTCATCACACACGCCTTCTGACGTGCCCGGACGCCAAGGTGAAGAACGTCGTGACAATCGCTCTGCGCGCCATCGTCGGGAAGCGAATCAGCAGACCTCCCTCCGACCGGGATGTGGCCACCTTCCTGCACGGCTCCCTGGACGGCGAGTTCGCCCAGGACGGGGGCAACATCGCCTCGCTGTGGTCCTGCGCCCGCAACGCCGCACGCCGACTGGGGAAGTGGCTGGGCTGCCGCTGGGTATGGAACGAGGAACGACGGGAGCTGGGAGTCCTGGTGCCGCGGATCGAGTCGGAGGACAACACTATCATCACCCCCGGAGCCAGAGGCGTGCTGGAGAGATCCCTGAAGGCTGCTGTCCGCGCACTCTACGTGGCCACCCTGAAGAAAAAGCCGGACCAGGGTAAGGCCTTCGAGGTGACCAGCAAGTGGGACTCCAGCAACCACTTCCTCCCCACGGGCAGCTTCACCTGGTTCGCCGATTGGCGGTTTATACACTGTGCCCGGCTGAATTTCGTCCCCCTCAACAGAGCCGTCCGCCACGGGAACTGGGACAAGCGCTGCAGGAAGTGCGGATACGTCGCCGAAACCCTGCCCCACGTCCTATGCAGCTGCAAGCCCCACGCCAGAGCCTGGCAACTGCGCCACAACGCCGTCCAGGACCGCCTAGTGAAGGCTATCGACCCGCGCCTGGGAGAGGTCGCCGTCAACCGCGCCGTCCCCGGGACCGACAGCCAGCTGCGCCCAGACATCGTTATCACGGACGAGGTTGGAAAAAAGATCATCCTGGTCGACGTAACGATCCCATTCGAGAACAGGACCCCGGCCTTCCGTGAAGCCCGAGCCCGCAAGCTCGAAAAGTACGCCCCCCTGGCTGACACCCTGCCGACAAAGGGCTACGAGGTGCACACCAACGCCCTCCTCGTCGGGGCCCTGGGTGCCTGGGACCCATACAACGAACGCGTACTGAGGACCTGTGGGGTGGGCCGTCACTACGCGCAGCTCATGAGACGCCTAATGGTCTCGGACGCTATCCGTTGGTCCCGGGACATTTACACGGAACACATAACCGGCCACTGCCAATACCAGGAATGAGCCAGGGAGGCCTCGTCCACCCGCAAGGGGGAAGGGACCTATAACCCCCCCCCCCCCCCCGCTGGACCTTATCCCCTGAGCCCTCGAACCCACCCAACCTAACTGAATCCCGCCACGTGAGGGTCACCCCATCACCCCGCCCACTTACTTATACCCATGACTGTCTGTACTCCCTGTATGAGCGACAGACCCTCACCGCTTACCAACTGTATCCTGATCTCGCCCACTGCCTACCCCGCCATTGGGGACATTGCAGTCCGTATGTATTATGTGTGCTGCCCAACCCCAAAATACTAACACCCCCCTATACTCTGTATGTCACCCCCAATGACCAACAACTGACGCTTCAAATTTTTTGTATCGTTTATTTTCAAATATTCTCTAATAAAATTTTATATCTGCTGAACCAATATGGCTAGAACTAAATACCATATAACAGAAACTAGACAGTCTTATCTTTCCACATATATAGAGCATTCATTTCTAGCCGTAGCAAACGCCAATGAACTTAGTCACTATCTTGTCAACAACTTGATGCTAAAGGATTATGCATCATGTTAGATTAAACTCCATCTTTCAGATTCAGTAAATCCATTCCATTCTAACACGAGCAGTGATTTTAAAGTGACTTCACAGCAAGCCAGAATGTGTGGCTTCAGGTAAGTTTTTTTAAGTACTGGCCCTGGACCAATGATCAGATAAAAAGTTATATTCTCAGTTTAGAGACATTGTTAACTTTTAGTTCCAATCTCTTTTGATCATTAATACTATCTAGAAAACACCACTTTACATTTTTTCCACAGCATTTAAGTGAGAACATTAAGTTAGTTATTTTACCAGTTAAGCATGAAATTTCAGTTCAAGTTGCCTTTTAAAAAAATTATAAACATTTCGTAATGACAATGACACCATTTTCAGTTTTGGTAACACTTTCATACGAACTGTAACTAGAAAAATAGCATTTACAAATTCAACCAAGTGGCTACAGAGTTACCCAGATTAAAACACCATTATATGTTTTACTACACCTGAGCAAAACCCTGTTTGAACATAAGAAAGGCCGTACTGGGTCAGACCAAAGGTCCATCCAGCCCAGTATCCTGTCCACCGACAGTGGCCAATGCCACGTGACCCGGAGTGAGTGGACCTAACAGGTAATGATCAAGTGATCTCTCTCCTGCCATCCATCACCCCACTCTGACAAACAGAGGCTAAGGACACCATTTCTTACCCATTCTGGCTAATAGCCATTAATGGACTTAACCTCCATGAATTTATCCAGTTCTCTTTTAAACCCTGTTATAGTCCTAGCCTTCACAGCCTCCTCAAGCAAGGAGTTCCACAGGTTGACTGTGCGCTGTGTGAAGAACTTCCTTTTATTTGTTTTAAACCTGCTGCCCACTAATTTCATTGGGTGGCCCCTAGTTCTTTTATTATGAGAACAAGTAAATAACTTTTCCTTATTCACTTCCTCCACACCACTCATAATTTTATATACCTCTATCATATCCCCTCTTAGTCTCCTCTTTTCCAAGCTAAAAAGTCCTAGCCTCTTTAATCTCTCCTCATATGGGACCCGTTCCAGACCCCTAATCATTTTAGTTGCCCTTCTCTGAACCTTTTCTAATGCCAGTATATCCTTTTTGAGATGAGGAGACCACAATTGTACGCAGTATTCAAGATGTGGGAGCACTATGGATTTGTATAGGGGCAGTAAGATATCCTCCGTCTTATTCTCTATCCCTTTTTTAATGATTCCTAACATCCCGTTTGCTTTTTTGACTGCTGCTGCACACTGCATGGACATCTTTAGAGAACTATCCACGATGACTCCAAGATCTTTTTCCTGATTAGTTGTAGCTAAATTAGCCCCCATCATATTGTATGTATAGTTGGGGTTATTTTTTCCAATGTGCATTACTTTACATTTATCCACATTAAATTTCATTTGCCATTTTATTGCCCAATCATTTAGTTTTGTGAGATCTTTTTGTAGTTCTTCACAGTCTGCTTTGGTCTTAACTATCTTGAGCAGCTTAGTATCATCTGCAAACTTTTCCACCTCACTGTTTACCCCTTCTTCCAAATCATTTATGAATAAGTTGAATAGGATTGGTCCTAGGACTGACCCTTGGGGAACACCACTAGTTACCCCTCTCCATTGTGAAAATTTACCATTTATTCCTACCCTTTGTTCCCTGTTTTTTAACCAGGTCTCAATCCATGAAAGGATCTTCCCTGTTATCCCATGGCAACTTAATTTACGCAAGAGCCTTTGGTGAGGGACTTTGTCAAAGGCTTTCTGGAAATCTAAGTACACTAGGTCTACTGGATCACCCTTGTCCACATGTTTGTTGACCCCTTCAAAGAACTCTAATAGATTAGTAAGGCATGATTTCCCTTTACAGAAACCATGTTGACTTTTGCCCAACAATTTATGTTCTTCTATGTGCCTGACAATTTTATTCTTTACTATTGTTTCAACTAATTTGCCCGGTACGGATGTTAGACTTACCGGTCTGTAATTGCCGGGATCACCTCTAGAGCCCTTTTTAAATATTGGCGTCACATTAGCTATCTTCCAGTCATTGGGTACAGAAGCCGATTTAAAAGACAGGTTACAAACCCTAGTTAATAGTTCCACAATTTCACATTTGAGTTCTTTCAGAACTCTTGGGTGAATGCCATCTGGTCCCGGTGACTTGTTACAGTTAAGTTTATCAATTAGTTCCAAAACCTCCTCTACTGACACTTCAATCTGTGACAATTCCTCAGATTTGTTACTACAAAAGTCAGCTCAGGTTGGGGAATCTCCCCAACGTCCTCAGCCGTGAAGACTGAAGCAAAGAATTTGTTTAGTTTCTCCGCAATGACTTTATCATCTGTAAGTGCTCCTTTTGTATCTCTATCGTCCAGGGGCCCCACTGGTTGTTTAGCAGGCTTCCTGCTTCTGACGTATTTAAAAAATGTTTTGTTATTAGCTTTTGAGTTTTTGGCTAGCTGTTCTTCAAACTCCATTTTGGCTTTTCTTATTACATTTTTACACTTAATTTGGCAGCGTTTATGCTCTTCTCTAGTTACCTCACTAGGATTTGACTTCCACTTTTTAAAAGATGCCTTTTTACCTTTCGCTGCTTCTTTTACATGGTTGTTAAGCCACGGTGGCTCTTTTCTAGTTCTTTTGACTTTTTTTTAATTTGGGGTATACATTTAAGTTGGGCCTTTATTATGGTGTCTGAAGAGTGTCCATGCAGCTTGCAGGGATTTCACTTTAGTCACTTTACCTTTTAATTTCTGCTTAACTAACCCCCTCATTTTTGCATAGTTGCCCTTTTTGAAATTAAATGCCACTGTGTTGGGCTGTTGATGTGTTCTTAGCACCACAGGAATGTTAAATGTTATTATATTATGGTCACTATTTCCAAGCGGTCCTGTTATAGTTATCTCTTGGACCAGATCCTGCGCTCCACTCAGTACTAAATCAAGTATTGACTCTCCCCTTGTGGGTTCCTGTACCAGCTGCTCCAAGAAGCAGTCATTTAAAGTATCGAGGAATTTTGTCTCCGCATTACGTCCTGAGGTGACATGTACCCAGTCAATACTGGGATAATTGAAATCTCCCACTATTATTGAGTTCTTTATTTTGACAGCCTCTCTAATCTCCCTTAGCATTTCATCATCACTATCACTGTCCTGATCAGGTGGTCGATAATAGATCCCTATTGTTATGTTCTTATTAGAGCGTGGAATTACTATCCATAGAGATTCTATGGAACATGTGGATTCATTTAAGATTTTTACTTCATTTGATTCTACATTTTCTTTCACATATAGTGCCACTCCCCCCCACCCCCACACGACCTGTTCTGTCCTTCCGATATTCTGTCCTTTGAATTGCTTGTAAGTTTGTGACATGAGGTAAAAAAAATGAAACCATTCATCTTTATCAAGTACTAACTACCTGTTAACTTCCACGTCCTTCCCACCCCTCAGAAAGCAATAAAAACGCCATCTTGCAACTCTAAAAATAGCTTTCATTGATGAGAATATTGTATTAAATCCCATTTCATAATAGCAATACTGAACTCTAGGTAATGCACTGTACAGCAGTTATTGCTTTAAGTTGGTTAAAGCCACTTTGGCTTTGTGCCTCATAATATAGCCTAAGGTGTTATAATAATCTTGAAGCACACCACCTAGCATGCCTTATTGCTTAATAAACCAGTCATTTAAGATAGCTAACAGGAACACAGCTGTGCAATTAACAGACTTGGCACCAGATTAAGCCCAGATATGCTGGAAGAAATGGAGTTGTTTATAAATTTTATGCTGAAAATACTGTTAGAAGATTAGTAGTAATCACTTTAGATCAACATAATGATCACTGGTGTTTATGAAATCATTAGTACAGATAACTTTTACTTGGAAAACAGAGGAGAGAATTGCAAGTTATATGTACTCACCTACCCTGGCAGTTTCCACTGAAGAAACTTGTGCATAATCGAAAAACATCTTAAGTGTCTGTTTCAGTTGTAAAATAACTGGACCCTCACTAGAACACAGGGTTTGGGAGCCATGCGCGGTATCACGTTAACACGGGGACCGCGTTATGGGGGGGGCGCGTTACCATGGATTCCAATTTAAATAATTCATTCTGGGATCCATGGTCGTGACCGCGCTATTCCAAATTCGCACTATGTAGACACACATTCTAGCGGGGGTCTCCTGTACATGTGATAATGCAGCCACCCTGCATCAATAGCCTGACTGAACACAATGATCATTTAAAGGAATATTTAGAGTTCAGACAGCAATTCCCCAATGTGATCCACCAAGACATGATTGATACAGGGTGCTGGCTCCTCCTCATTTCCAGCTATTAAAATATACTAGAAGTTAACACTAATTTCTTTCCTCATACTTCTTTTTGATGTATGCAATTGTTCTAGTTGGGATACCGTTATTTGATCTTCAATGGCAGGGGTAATCCACGAAATCATGAATGAAGAGACGGTGATCCATGAGACTAGTCTCTGAAAAATTTTGGGAAACCCACATTAATACAAGGCCACTGAAGTTTAAAAGTTTCAGGTTTTTAACAACTTCTATTGCTGCACTGCGTAGAGGGCAGGAACGTAAGCATTCAGTTGAAGTTTGAAAAAAATTAAAGTGAATTTAGTATTCAAGGTGCCAAATAGATTGAACCCAGCTCGTTATTTCCTGTAATTTAAATTGGTGTATCCATCTAAATATTCTGAACCTGAGTTACTATAAAAATTGAGGCAGTCAACATTTACCTATTTTAAACTAGCAATCAACCCAGGATTTTTTTATTTTGTGTCAGTTTTGACAAAAAAGGAAGCTCAAGATGAACAAGTTTCATTTTTTCTGCAGGGTAACCACTAGAAGCTGTTCCTACTCTCAACAGCTACATTTTGGGAATAGGGAGTTGTCTGTTCATATGATAGTAAAGCACTGACCACACTCCAGACTTTGTGATATCCTTCTGTTCTGCCTGCTGCTATTCATTGAATTGACAGCGTATTAAAGAACACACTCCACACCATTGCAGAGTATGATTTTTGCACGTTTCAATCAACCCTACTCACAAGAACAGAATAAGGCTGAGCAGGATAGCATGACTTCTGAATCTGCAAAGCAAAACACAGCTGCTAACCCTAACGAATGGTCTAGTACAGATAACAGCTTTGCTTTTGAGAGTTTGTTAGATACATTACTACTGCAGCTTCATACAGTATTTCAACTCCAACTTTCAAACTCTTACCGAGAGGGCGCCCAACAAAGAGCCTGGGCAGCCAACTGAACCGTGGCCAAGGCTAGTTCGACTATATCCTAAGCCACACTCCACAGGCTACTGAGCTGCCTGCCAGAGACAGAGCAACACACACCCCGCCCTGCCTCTGCTCTCCCCGCGCCCCTTCCCCCGCTCGGGAGGTGACCAAAGAGCGCGGCCGCCCTCGAACAACGAGCAACGGAATCTCCCGGCGCCCCAGCGGCCCCCCCCCCAACTGTGCCCCAGCGCCCCCCGACTCAGCCACACCCCTCCAGGGGGCACCTCGCCCCTCCCGTCCTCACCCCCTCCCTCCGCAGAGAGCCAGCAACTGGCCTCCCCAGCGCCACGGCCCCGGCAGCCCCTCCTCAGCCACAGCGGGGTCTCCCACTCCCTTGGCTTCCGGCAGCGGGCGCGGGACGTACCGAACGGGGAATAAATCCTTCCAGGCGTCGGCTCCCTATCGGCCAGGGCAGCGGAGAGACCCCAGCGCCTCCCGCGCCCACCTCCACCCTGACCCGGAACCGGATGGGAGAAACCAGAAGCGGAGGCGGGAGAGCGGCGGGTCATACGACCCCGCCGGGGGGAATGGCCCGGGGCGTTGCAAATTGGGCGCATGCGTAGTGAGTTCCGACCGAACCACTTCGGGCAGCTGGGAGAGCGAGACAGACGCTGCTTGAAGCGAGGCGCCGAGTGTCCGTCAGGGGGAATCGGCTGCCTACCGACAGGATGGGGCCCTTGGGCCGGCGGGCGGCGCTGTGTGTGTCCTAGCGGGGCCGGGCAAGGGCCGGGCAGCTGCCGGAGGAGGACGGCTGGGCTGCGAGCTGGGCGCGCCCCACAGGGCCCGTTTGACAAGGGTTGAGGCACTGAACGCCCCTGGGCTGGGCTGCGCTGGGAGTTAGGCACCAAACTCCCACTGCAGCGCTGGGCCTCGGGCGCTGGGGTCTCTGGCCCTGTCTGTGAAAAGGGCCCCGCCCGGGGCCGGTGCAAGGAAGCTTCGCGCCCTAGGCAAAACTTCCTTGCGCCAGCCCTGCGCCCCACCCCGCAACGCCGCCCCCTCCCAGCCAGCTCCCTCGCCCCCGGGAGCTCAGCGCCCCCACCCCCGCAGGCCGCGGGAGCTGAGCGTGGAGTTGGGATATGGGGGTGCCTCACCTAGGGTGACCAGATGTCCCGATTTTATAGGGACAGTCCCGGTTTTGGGGTCTTTTTCTTATATAGGCTATTACCACCCCCACCCCCTGTCCCTATTTTTCACATTTGCTGTCTGGTCCCCCTAGGCTCGCCGCAACTGCCTCCCGGCTCCAAGCTGAGCGTGGGGCGGCTGCCTGGGAGGCAGGGAGGGCAGCTCGCCACGGCTGCCTCCCAGCTGAGCGTGGAGCCAGGAGGCAGACGGCCATGGCCCCCCAAATCCTGGCTCCCTAGGTGACTGCCTAGGGTCGTCTAGTTATAGCACCAGCCCTGGCCCCGCCTCACACACAGGGTGGGGAGGGGCTCAGGTTCCCTGGTAGTTGGGGTGCTGGAACCATTTGTATGGGGGGGTGCTGAGAGCCCTTGAACTAAACTGTAAACCCTGTATATGCTGGAAACCACTTCAAGCCAGGGGGTGCAGGAGCACCCCTAGTTCCAGCACCTGTGCATGGTGAGGGGGTGTATCAGTGCCCTGGGCAGATAGCTAGGAATCAGGCTGGCACCAATCCTCACAGGATGAAGGCACTTATCTCCCATTGAAATCGGAGAATGAGGTGCCTAAATACCTTGGAGGATCTGGGCCTTGATGCTGTACTCTCAGAACCTACCCAAACCCCAGGGGACTTTGTGACGGAAAAGCAGTAACAAGTCTCAGTGCCTATAACATTTACCAAAACAATTTAAAAAAAGCAATGTATCAGTCTTTGTACCCCCAGAAGCTGGAGCTTCATATGAGGCTAGAGCTGTCTACCTTCAAGGCATGGGGCAAGACCCACTTCTTCACAAAAGCATTTTCCAAAGGATGAAGTGTCCCTGCCTTCCCCACTCCCCCCCCCCCCCAAAGAAAAAAAAAACACCACTGGAAAAAAGAGTAATGGTTCATGCTCCAGTCTGGGAATTCACTATTCTAGACAAATCCAGATAAATGCATCCATAAAGCATTTTGATGGGTGCTTTAGAAATGGGTGTAATTATTCTCAAAAGAGGATGGACTCTTTTCCATGGAAAGGAAAAGTTTCTACATATTGGGATGTATCAAGGTTATAATTTTTTAAATAGCCACACACTTGGAAAATAAAAAATTAAGATGTTTCAATGGGTCGGCAGTTGAACCAAAATGTCCTCCTGCATGAAGTAATGTTATGCTACTGCATTTTGAGGAAAGGAGAAATACAAATACAGGTGGTTAGCCAAAAGGTCATCATCAATATCACATTCCTTTCTTATGGTGGGGGAGACAAGGGGAAAGGAAAAGGAAAACTGTTGAATTGGCTGGTGGCTAGAACTGGGTCTGAAAATCAGGATATCTGTGTTCTGTTTCACTTCTGATGCCGACTCTGTGTTCTTGGGCAAGTCAGTTCAGCTTTCCCATTTGTAAAATTGAGAGAATACCTACATCAGAGGGATTATGTGACACGCCAAAATGATCAAATTTGGGTCCCAAAAGTTAGGCACCTAAATCCTGTCCGTAAATAAGTGGCCTAATTTTTTAGAATTACAGAGCCTCAATGTATACTTTTGAAGTCAAAGGAACATGAGGGTACTCAGCACTAAGTTATAGCTAATTTAACTTAATATTAACTCACATTTAAAAAGTGCTTTGAGACCTTTGGACTTCAACCATTTTAGATGGCAAGCTAAAACACTTACGCCACTGCTATATTAATCATAAACCTTTACAGAAGTTACATTTTTCTGACCACACACATAGTTCCCACTAGGACCCTGACCTATTACCCCATTATCCTCCACCCTTTCAAAAATTGTCCCAGTGAAGTCATGTACCTTGCCTACCAGAGACTTTGAGATAGTCCTCCCACACAGGTCTTTATGCAAGAAAATCATTTTTGTCTAGTCTGTGTTCTAGCACAGGTGCAACTGCAGCATTGCTCTCAACAGGATAAAAATGCTAGTGTAGATGGGCTCAGGCATTTTTACCACCATGTCATGAAAATCTGACGAGCTAGCTTCCTTTCACATAGGCAGGTTTTCATAATGGTAGGTAAAAACTCCTGAGCACTGTTTACACTAATGCTTATATCATGTCTAGCAGTGCAGCTGCACTGTTGCTAAAAATGGGTACAAACTTTTCTAGGGCAGGTGCAACCAGAGATTCAGATCAACACAGAATCATTCTCAGACTATTATACTATGAGTGGCTAGATTTATAAAGAGCTCAGCACATTGCCACCATATTGAGGCAGCTGCTAACCCAGCCAGTTTCTCTTCACTTCCCCCACCCTAGGTTGCCAAGGCAAGTGTGGAAGGGTGCAAAAAATGAAGTCTGGTTCAGGGCAAGGAAAAGGGTCAATATAGAACTGGGAATAAACAAGTAAGAATGAGAGGGAGATATGGAGGAAAGAGCAGAGAAAAGGAAAAAGAAGACAAAGGTGAAGAAAAATATGACAGAGCACAGAGACAAAAGAAGAGCAATTGATAAGGTAAGGTCCTGAGATTGGTGACCATACTATCTTATGTGTTTGTATAGAGGTTAACACCATAGGCCCTAATATATATTGGGGCCTACAGGCACTACCATCATATATATGTTTAGTAATCAAATAATAATTATAATCTAACTCAGGGCAAGAGATGGTTTAAATAAGGAAGAACTGGGTGTGCAGATACAGTTTGGAAAATGCAAGAAGAGGCTGAGACTTGAAAAAAAATAGCAAAAGGGACACAGATGGTAAATACTCACCTCCTACCTTGATTGTACATCCCCATTTTTATTCTGGGAAGGTGAGGACATCAAAGAAAAAGTTGAATGGGCATTGCTTGGTTGAGAAGTGCACAGAGATACCTTTTTTCTTTCTCTGCCCCCATGACCTTTATACACCTTGAATGTCAGTCACATCATTGCTGGTGCACCTTACTTTGAAATATCCCCCCATCCATGTCATCCCAATGTTCCACACTGAAGATCTGGTCACCTTAGTTATTTGATCAGTCCCTACTAGCCCAATGCACGAAGCATCTTCAGAACTGGGGGCGGGGGGAGGAGATTGCCTGTAGGCTGATTTTCCAGTGAGTCACTTGTCCAGGTATTGAAGACAGCCAACCTGGGTCATGGTGAGCTTATTTGGAACAAAAGACTCATTACCATTTGTGGAAGGTAAGAGTCCTGCCTAGCTAGGGTGACCAGATGTCCCGATTTTATAGGGACAGTCCCGATTTTCGGGTCTTTTTCTAATATAGGCTCCTATTAGCCCCCACCCCCATCCCGATTTTTCACACTTGCTGTCTGGGCACCCTATGCCTAGCACAATATACTCTGCTAAAGTAGAATATCCATGAATACTGTTGGATTTATGTCAGTCTCCTGGGGCTGAGCCCTGTAGTTCACGGAGCTCTATACCTCTTATGCTGGGACATTATACTGAACGAAAGTGGAGCTCCATCGTTCAGGCTGTTAAATTCCAATACTGCTCAAGACCTACTTATAGGTCTAGTAGTTTTATGTTTGAAAATCTTTAGTTGTGGGCAAATATGAAAATCAAACCCAAATCTGTTGCAGGTTTTCATGTCACTAGTCTTCTACCATGTGTATCTTAGGTAAGGTATAAGATCAGATTAATAACCAATACATTCTCTCATGGAGATTGTTCCCTGCACTTTCATGGATGGATGTGTCAACATAAGAAGTTGTCTTTTTTACCCCTATAAACAGGGCCCTACCAAATTCACAGGCCATTTTGGTCCATTTCAGTCATAAGATTTTAAAAATCATAAATTTCATGATTTCAGCTATTTAAATCTGAGATTTCACAGTGTTGTAATTGTAGGGGTCCTGACCCAAATGGGGTTGTGTGGGGAGTCACAAGCCTATTGCGGGAGGCGGGGGTTGCAGTACTGCTATCCTTACCTCTGCGCTGCTGCTAGTGGCAGCACTGCCTTCAGAACTGGGCAGCTGGAGAGCGGCAGCTGCAGGCCAGGAGCCCAGCTCTGAAGGCAGAGCTGGGCCCTCAGTCAGCAGCCACTATTCTCCAGCCACCCCACTCTGAAGGCAGCAGTGCAGAAGTAAGGGTGGCATGGTATGGTATTGCCACCCTTACTTCTGCACTGTTGCTGGCGGGACACTTCCTTCGGAGCTGGGTGCCTGGCTAATAGCCGCTGCTCTCTGGCCACCCAGCTCTAAAGGCAGCGCAGAAGTAAGGGTGTCAATACCGCGACCCCCCTAAAATAACCTTGCGATCCCCCCGCAACTCCCTTTTGGGTCAAGACTCCAAACACTGGTCTCTCCTATGAAATCTTTATAATACAGGGTAAAAACACACAAAAGACCAGATTTAACGAGGGGAGATCAGATTTCACAGTCCATGATGTGTTTTTCATGGCTGTGAATTTGGTAGGACCCTACCTATCAATGACCACACTGTGATACCACTTTGGGACTCCATTAAGACTAGTCAAAACTTTTCTATCAAAACGGTGTTTCAATTGAAAATTGGGTGTTTTCTAAACAAGTATTTTCATGAAAAGTGTCTGCTTTCTGCAGTAATTTGAGTCTCCATTGAAAACTTTTTTGGGCCAAAAGTTTTGATTTTTTGATGAAAAGTCAAAATTTTAAGTGGAAATTTTTGATGGAAATGATTTTTTCATTTTTGGGGACATTTTCCACAGGGGGAAAAATTTTGAAAGTGAAGTGTCTGTTCTTATCAGTTTAATATCTGACAATCTCTAGAGTTTGCCATTTATGTCATGCAGTGTTTCACCTTCTCCACAAGGTGGCAAAAGATAGCTGGAAATCAATCAGGGTGTTCAACTGTAACCTAGAAAAGAAGCAAAGAAAGGATCAGAACCAAGTGCATAACAAATGTTGAATACCTCTATTTTTAAACATCAGAAAGTTGTAAATACAAGCATATACTTACATGAAAGGTGTACCAAAGAGAACTGGTTTGTAAGAATAATGCTGTGTCACAAATTTATCCTGCATGTTTGGAAAGTCAACTGTTATACAAGTTTGGATGTGGGGTAATTTACTATTAATCTTTAGACTGATAATTGCCATTGAAACCAACAATTTAGGACAAAATGTACATTTGTGTGTGTTTTTCTTTTAAACATGGCAGTAATCTGTTTTTTAAATACTTTGTTACAAAGAAAAGAAGATAAAAAATGCCTCTGTGAGATGGTTAGTGTAAATAGCTCAGTAACCTAGGAATTTAGGAGTATTCAGTGGAAAGTCTGTGCCTGCTGGGCTGGACACCGAAAAATACTCGTTTGTTTCAGAGTTCTTATCTGAACAGGAGTAGAATGAGTATTTCAGTTCAAAACATTGAAGAATGGTCTGGTGTTCGAGTCACTGAACTGGTATTCAGGAAATTTGGCAATTCCTGCCTCTGCCACAAAATGCTTTTGTGATCTTGGGCAAGTCACTTAGCATCTTTCCACAAATGGGGAACTGAGGCATAGAGTGAGGATACTATTACTGCTTTTCTTCTACCCTGTCTGTTTAGACTGTCAGTTCTTTGGGGGCACAGATTGCCTCTTAATATATGTATATAGAACACCTAGAATAAATGGGCTCCAATTTGAGGTGCGATTGTGATATGGAATAAATGTGTAACATACCATACAATAATTTTCCAGGGTGTAAGAGCAGGATAGGGCTTTACAATCTGAACCACTTGTAGTATTTCACTTGTAGAAGCAGCTTATTGAAGCCCTGCATTTCTGCTACATAATCAGAGTTTCATTGCATTTTATATTAAAGAGAAATCTCACCCAATATTCATTTCCAGAATATACCGATTTAGAGGAACTTGTATTGGAATAGAAAACACAGGGTTTAAGAGGAGATCGGAAATTGGGGCCAGGATTTGGAGTATAAGACTTTGAGACATGGGTTATGGAATACAGAGGCTCAGGCAAGATGGAGTACACATTATGGCATCATGAGTGGGAACTATATCATGGCAGAGGTTGGGTTATGGGTGGAGCTCTTGTGATGAATACATTTTGGGAGAGTATCACCCGTTTCTCCTTCCCCATTTGGATCCTGCTACATAGACCTTCTCTTCAGGGGGTGAAGGAACGCCATCCTCCCAGCCAGACAGCAGATTGCCTTGAGTTGCATCCACTTTTTATGTAGGCAGGGTGAGGGCTGTGCCTAGTCACTAGCCCTTGCTATGTTTCTACATACCCTAACCTTGTTCCAAATTTCTCTGAGCTATTTTAGATGGAATCACTGAGGAGCATGGCATGCATGGGTTGTGAACATATCCTGTTCTCTGCAGGCCTTTATACTGCACTCATCTCTGTAGTATCTGAGCATTGGACCTCCTCACCACCATTTTGCCCCTTCCCATGCGGTAGGCCTGCACCTGTTCCACCTTTTGGTACGTACCTGCAGAGAGGAGGACAGGCAGGAATCAGCCTAAGTAAGGAACAGCATCCTCATCAATGATTGACAGGATCTCATGCTTGACACTAGAGAAGTTAGAATATGATATATTATATATAATATATAAAAATGATGAGAGAAAATAATTGAACCTTACCCTGTCAAGGAAATATCTGTTATTCACATCCAGTAGAAAAACTATTCAGCCTGTTCTGTAGGAGGATTTGTAGCCACTGCAACAGATTTTCCCTACTAGAGAAGGTAACAATTTGCTGGCTGCAAACAGCAAGAGTAGTTTGAGCCAGACTGCAGCCGGTGGTTAAAGTAACGAAGTCAGGAGACCTGTTTCCTATATCCAGCCTCTGCCACTTCCAGCTGCGTGACTTAAGCAGGCCACTTAACTTTTGCTTCTCCATTTGTTAAATGCTTACCTATTTCACAAAAGTTATTGCAAGCCTTATTATTTGTAAAGCACTTTGAGATCCTCAGGTGAAAGGTGCTAATTGCATTCTTCTTAATAATTTATTCATCACTCCTTCCTCAGGCAAAACTGCTATTGACTCTAATTTTTGCCTGAGTGAAAATGAAGGAGTACAGCATGTTGGTAGAACTCTCTGAGGAATATGTGGGAAATGAAAGATAAAGAAGATCTCTTGCTTGTGCCCCTTCCAGATGAAATCACTGGGCAATTGGGCTGCATCGGTATCATAAAAGGCACAATTTGGCTCATTGCTGTTATATTACACTTTTTAAATATATACCAGTGCTTGTTCCTTTCTCAAAAAAGGAAATGTTTTTCTCTGTTCTTTGAAAATATTTCTGCATAGCAATTCACTACTTGGTAAACATCCTTCTTTTATTTTACTTTACATAGAAAAGATGTCTGATCTCTGCCAATTGCAAAGTCTGTGTACAGTGTGAATGGTGATAAAATACCCAAGAAGCCTAAATTCAACTCTGACGTATGACTGCATCTTTCCATGAGCTTTGAAGTCAGCTGCTTTGCTTACATGGACAAGTACAGTGGCACATTAAGAACATAAGAACAGTCATGCTGGGTCAGACCAAAAGTCCATCTAGCCCAGTATCCTATATTCCGATAGTGGCCAATGCCAGGTGCCCCAGAGGGAATGAACAGAACAGGTAATCATCAAGTGATCCATCCCCTGTCGCTCATTCCCAGCTTCTGGCAAACAGAGGCTAGGGACACCATCCCTGCCCATCCTGGCTAATAGCCATTGATGGACCTATTCGCCATGAATTTATCTAGTTATTTATTTTTGAATCCTGTTATAGTCTTGGCCTTCACAACATCCTCTGGCAAGGAGTTCCACAGATTGACTGTACATTGTGTGGAAAAAAATTCTTCAAGAAATACAATTATACCCCACCTACACATCTGATCAGAATCCAGCATGAAGGGAGGACCAGCAGCATTGGGGAAATCCTTGTGCATAGTCAAATTAAAAATTTACACCTCCATCCAATAAAACTGTTGAGTGCTTCTTTCTTGTCTGTTCTAACGGTCAGGCTGTTATTTCTACTTGCATGCATATAAATTCAGTGATGTTTGGTTCAGTTCACTTCTGACAGTTTTTTTGAAAAAAACATGAAGCACCCTGTTACTTGGACAGAAGATATCTATGCTGGTTGAGCTTGAGGGGGAAAGCTGGATACAATTATACATTCTTTTAATTATTCATAGCGCGAGTCTGAAGTGACTGTGTATACGTTTTTCACTTATTCACTTTATAAAATTCAAAACTAAGCCCAGCAGCAGTTTTGTTCTTGGCATTGTGACAAGTTTCCTTTCCTCAATGAAGCAGTCAAAGGAATCGTTCCTTGGAGAGTCTGTCATTCCCCCCCATCCCAGAAAGTTGAGGGGGCAGCAGCCACTCATTACACACACACCCCGCCCCCAAACCCACAACATGCACATCCCAGAGGAACAGGAGTGGTCACATTTCTTGCATACGTTTTCATTTCTGTAGCTCAGTTGCAGTTGTGCATCAGTCTGGAAGGCCTTTTGTAACGAGGTATTAAACTACCCTGATTCCTACTCTGTTCATCCCCTCCCAAAACACATTTTTTAAAAAGGGGAGTCAGCCCTGTTTTGGGGAACAGCCAGTGTGAAAGCAGCACACTTGCCAAAGCCCATATAAACACGCATCAGGAATATTTTGATCTAGCCTCTCAGATGGCTGGCAACATATTGTGCTTCCATGGGGAAAATGCAAATTTATGGGATACAACTTCTCATGATTAAGGCAGAGCATGCAGAGGTGGTGATTGCTCTTTGGCAAAAAAATGACATCTAGAAGAAATGATTCTTTGCAACACAGGTAGGATCATGGAATTAGGGTCCTCTTGGAGATCCATTACAATTTAGGCTTTCATTTTAAAGAACCATTAATTTTTCCAGCCATTCTGACAGTATTATTATTATTTGTATTGCAATAGCACCAATGGGCCCCATTCAAACAATAGCCTTGAAAGTCCAAATCTGTATCTGCTGATACATGATTGCTTGTTGGGTTGCGGGTGGGGAAGACAAAAGCAATGCCACAGGGAAACATCAATTCTGTTCATTCTTAGCAGTGGGGTCTACACTTTGAAATTTAATTATCAGTGACAGTGACCCTCCATGATGACAGAATTGTGGGCAAATCTCATCTACCTGGCTGAGTGGAATCCAGTTCATTTTGTGTCCACAGTTAATGAGGAATTACTGATTTCTGCTTTGGAATTTGGGGGCTGAGATCTGCCGAACTTAAGATGAAAGATTCCATGGCATATTACAAGTCCCCTGAGTTAGCCTACCAAATGACCAACTGTAATATCATAATTAGCCATGTGTTAGTATCAACTCCATCCTCCTTTGCAAGCCTAACACATGGCTAATTACATCAGCTTGGTGCACAAAAGAGCACAAGGGAAGCTGGCAAAAGTGCAGTGGTGGAGCAATTAGGATTCCCACTGTAGTATTTAGCAAAGCAAGTCTCTGATGGCTATGGGTTGATGTTGTGGAATTGGCATCTTTTAATTTAATGCAAATATAATGATAAGAAAAAAACCCCACAACTCTGTCTGATTGAATACTGCCCTTCCTATCTCCTGCATCAAAGGACAAAGTGTTCACTTTTCATAAAGCAGGTAGTTCATGTATGCTAATTTTTTTGTAAAATAAGACCATTGGAAAGACATCTTTAAGTCTGCAACTACAGCAACATTGTGTCTTTCAGGGCTTGTCTATCCTTAAAATGCTGCAGCTGTGCAACTGCACTGCTTCAGTGAAGACACTACCTACTCCAATAAGAGGGCTTCTCACCTCCTTGAGAGGTGGTAGCTAGGTCAAAAGGAGAATTTTCACATTGGCCTACTGCTGTCTACACTGGAGGTTAGGTAGGTTTACTTGGGTCATTCAGGGATGTGGATTTTTCACACCCCCGAGCAACGTACTTATATTGACCTCATTTCCTAGTGTAGATCAGGCCTTACACTTATATATGTATAGATATAGGGTTAGATTCTCTGACCCATTTCACTTTCTTTGTGCTATTTTGGGTCTCTACTGGGCTTACAGATACTATAGCTGTCCCCAGTGAACCATTCAGTACAGGGTGCATAGTGGGAGCATAGAGGAAAAGTGGCTGGAATGGGCTCAGCTGGTAGATGGTCCCTTGGGGATTCTTACCAGCTGGTGCAGATGGAAGCAGACCTTAGACCATTTCAACCTCTGGCAGAAGAAGGGACCAGACAGAGTATGAGGGAACCTGCACTAGTTCCTTGGTGCAAATCTCACCTCTGCTTCACAAGTCCAGTGGAGACATGACAAAGCAGAGAAACTGGCCCAGTATCAAAATCATCTTTACTAATCTGACCGTGTCTCTCACACATCCTCTAAGCCATTTAACCGGCTCCCCATTACATTGCACACCCAGTATCTCTGGGCTTTCTCCTACGCTGCCCTTTTTGATTGAGACAAAGGCCAATATCCAAGTGCTGGACAGCTGGGTTGCAGCCTGAGCAGGACCTTTTTCTCTTGCACCAAAATCTGTAAACTGTGCTCCCCAAACCTCACTAAGTTTGCTTGGGGAAAGAGACTTCTGTGGCCCTCTCCAGCAGCTTTAATCTTTAATCTCTAAAAAGATGTAGTCTTTAATCTCTAAAACTTTATCTCATAGGAATATTTAGTTTTTATTCTATCCATTAATTTTAATTTTCAAACAGTAGTCTGTGAAGATTGGCTAAATTAAATCATTTTTGCAATTAGTGTCAAATGAATCCATTATGGGAGGTAGATAATGGCAGAGATACAGAGGTAGTTACATTTTGACAGATACCCTCATTGGGTTTAATGTTTTGTATAATATCTTAAGCGAACAGAGAACTCACCTTCCTGCCAACCTTCCCCCCATTTCTACCCATCTCACCAGGTTAAAACAACATCCTGTATTATTGAGGCTATTGAAGGATTTAAAACAAAGCTTTCTTTGGCCCTCTCCATACTGGAAAAAAGCATTGTTAACCTAGGATGACGTTAAATGCCATTTTTCCACTTGTAGACCCTATGGTTAACCACAACTAGCTAACATGTTTTTAAACATGACTTGTCCACACTAAGAGCGAAGGCATGTTTAATTACCATGTAGTTAATTCATTTGATAACAAAATACATTTTCTTAGCATAGACATGATTCATTTACTCTGGCACTTGGTGCTAGAACTTAAATTAAGGCTAAGTAATTGTTTTAGTTATAACCCTTTTTTAATGCCTGATCCTGAATTCAATGGCAGCTTTATCTGAATTGAGACAATGCAATCAGCCTACTAAAGGATTGTATGAAGAGTTTTGTGGGATGATATTTTGTTTAAAAAAAAGAATCAGTTTTGGCATTTCTAGTGTGAGTAAAGTAAATTATTAATTTTTTACTGGTTTCAGATGTGGTTTTGTCAAGCACCTGTCTGTGTGTAACCTCATTAATACAACAACATTTGTCAGTACTTTGGGCCTGATTCTGCACTCTGACCCTAGCAAAAGTCCCACAGGCTGCAGTTACATTTGGTAGGGCTTTTTTAAAAAAACAGAACAAAAACAAACAAACACCTGATTCATTAATATTTTCACAAATAAAAGCACCAAGTTTGGAACTATGTTACTAGAATGATTGGCATTAGTAAAATTTTCAAAAGCACCTAAGTGTCTTAGAAGCCTATGTCCTATATTCAAAAGCAATTTAGGATCTTAGAAGTCTAAATTTCTTTGAAAAATCAACGGGAGTTAGACCCCCTAAGTGCCTAAATCACTTTTGAAAATGTTAATTAGGTGGAAATTTTATGGCTTGGGTTTAAGGCATTGGACTAGGACTCAGGAGATCTGGGTTTGATTCTCAGCCCTCCCAGCTTGTGAGACACTGGGCAAGAGAGGTCACAGTCTATCTGTGACTCAGTTCCCCATTTGTAAAATTATAGTACTTTCCCCCCACACCCTTTGTTTTGCCTATGTAGATTGCAAGATCTTTAGGGCACAGATTATTTCTTACTATCACAATTAGAGCCTGTAAGTGGTATTTATACAAATAAAATAAGTAATGGATGGGATCATATTATTCATTCATTGTTTGAGTATTTGGGGGACCACAATCTATGCATGAAAATGTTCACAAATCTTGCAAGTGACACAAAGTTTTGAACAAATATTTATTGGAAAATTCATGCTGAGAATGTGCTCTGCAGTATCCTTTAATATTCACTCTTTGAACCCTCCCATTTACTGCAGTTGGTGTTATGTTGGGCCTGAGTACTTTGTGGTGATAATACTTGAGGAAATGGGCTGTCTCTCTGCTTACAGATTCATAGACTCCAAGACCAGAAGGGACCATTGTGATCATCTAAACTGACCTACTGTATAACATAGGCCAGAGAACTTCCCAAAAATAATTCCTGTATCATATCTTTTAGAAAAACATCCAAATTTGATTTTGAAATGATCAGTGATGGAGAATCTACCATGACCCTTCATAAATTGTTTCAATGGTTAATGACCATTGGAGGAGTATAAAAATATTGCTCAGGCATGCAGGAGTGAAATTAGGAAGGCCAAATCACACTTGGAGTTGCAGCTAGCCAGAGATGTTAGGAGTAACAAGAAGGGTTTCTTCAGGCATGTTAGCAACAAGAAGAAAGTCAAGTAAAGTGTGGGCCCCTTGCTGAATGAGGGAGGGAACCTAGTGACAGAGGATGTGGAGAAAGCTAGTGTACTCAATGCTTTTTTGGCCTCTGTCTTCACAGACAAGGTCAGCTCCCAGTTGGCTGCACTCTGCAGCACGGTATGGGGAGGAGGTGACCAGCCCTCTGTGGAGAAAGTAGTAGTTTGGGACTATTTAGAAAAGCTGGACAAGCACTAGTCCATGGGGCTGGATGCACTGCATCCGAGGGTGCTAAAGGAGTTGGCCGATGTGATTGCAGAGCCATTATCTTTGAAAAATCATGGCAATCGGGGGAGGTCCCAGATGACTGGAATAAAACTAATGTAGTGCCCATCTTTAAAAAAGGGAAGAAGGAAGATCCGGGGAACTACAAGCCAGTCAGTCTCACCTCAGTCCCTGGAAAAATCATGGAACAGGTCCTCAAGGAATCAATTCTGAACCACTTAAAGGAGAGGAAAGTGATCAGGAACAGTCAGCATGGATTCACCAAGGTCAAGTCATGCCTGACTAACCTAATTGCCTTCTATGATGAGATAACTGGCTCTGTGGATGAGGGGAAAGCAGTGGATGTGCTATTTCTTGACTTTAGCAAAGCTTTTGATACAGTCTCCCACAGTATTCTTGCCAGCAAGTTAAAGAAGTATGGGCTGGATGAATGGACGGTAAGGTGGATAGAAAACTGGCTAGATGGTCGCGCTCAATGGGTAGTGATCAATGGCTCCATGTCTAGTTGGCAGCCGGTATCAAGTGGAGTGCCCCAAGGGTCGGTGCTGGGGCCGGTTTTGTTCAATATCTTCATTAATGATCTGGAGGATGGTGTAGACTGCACCCTTAACAAGTTTGCAGATGACACTAAACTGGGAGGAGTGGTTGATATGCTGGAGGGTAGGGATAGGATACAGCGGGACCAAGACAAATTAGAGTTTGGGCCAAAAGAAATCTGATGAGGTTCAACAAGGACAAGTGCAGAGTCCTGCACTTAGGACGGAGGAATCCTATGCACTGCTATAGACTAGGGACCGAATAGCTGGGCAGCAGTTCTGCAGAAAAGGACCTAGGGGTTACGGTGGACGAAAAGCTGAATATGAATCAACAGTGTGCCCTTGTTGCCAAGAAGGCTAACGGCATTTTGGGTTGTATAAGTAGGGGCATTTCTAGCAGATCGAGGGACGTGATCATTCCCCTCTATTCGGCACTGGTGAGGCTTCATTTGGAGTACTGTGTCCAGTTTTGGGCCCCACGCTACAAGAAGGATGTGGATAAATTGGAAAGAGTCCAACGGAGGGCAACAAAAATGATTAGGGGGCTGGAGCACATGACTTATGAGGAGAGGCTGAGGGAACTGGGATTGTTTAGCCTGCAGAAGAGAAGAATGAGGGGGGATTTGATAGCTGCTTTCAACTACCTGAAAGGGGGTTCCAAAGAGGATGGATCTAGACTGTTCTCAGTGGTAGAAGATGACAGAACAAGGAGTAATGGTCTCAAGTTGCAGAGGGGGAGGTTTAGGTTGAATATTAGGAAAAATTTTTTCACTAGTAGGGTGGTGAAGAAGTGGAATGGGTTACCTAGGGAAGTGGTGGAATCTCCTTCCTTAGAGGTTTTTAAGGTCAGGCTTGACAAAGCCCTGGCTGGGATGATTTAGTTGGGGTTGGTCCTGCTTTGAGCAGGGGGTTGGACTAGATGACCTCCTGAGGTCCCTTCCAACCCTGAGATTCTATGATTCTATGATAATTATGCTAACTTAAAATTTTCACCATATTTCCAGTTTGAATTTGTCTAGCTTCAACTTCCAGCTATTGGGTTGTGTTATACCTTTCTCTGCCACATTGAAGAGCCCATTATTCCCCATGTAGGTACTTATAGAGTGTAATCAAGTCACCCTTTAACTTTCTCTTTAGGCTAAATAGATTTTGCTCCTTGAGTTAATCATTAAAAGGCATGTATTCTAATCCTTTAATCATTCTTGTGGCTCTTCTCCGAACCCTCTCCTATTTATCAATATCCTTCTTGAAATTGTGGACACCAGAACTGAAAACAGTATTCCAGCAGCAGTCACACCAGTGTCAAATACAGCTGTAATATAACCTCTCTATTCCTTCTTGGGATTCCTCAGTTTATGCATCCAAAGACCCCATTAGCCTGTTGGCCACAGACTTGCACTTGGAGCTCATGTTCTGCTGATTATCCACAGCAACTGCTAAATCTATTTTTAGAGAGTCACTGCTTCCCAGGATAGAGTCCCTCATCTTATAAGTAAGGCCTATGTTCTTTGTTCCTAGAAATATACATGTACATTTAGCCATATTAAAATGTATACTGTTTGCCGGAACCTAGCTTACCAACCAATCCAGATTGCTCTGAACTAGTGACCTGTCTTCACTATTCACCACTCCCTCACTGCAAACTTTCAGTGATGATTTTATGTTTTCTTCCAGGTAATTAAAAATGTTAAATACTGTAGTAAAGGGCCATGAACCAATCCCTCACTAGAAACACACCAGTATTATGATGAATCTATGTTTACAGTTACATTTTGAGACCTATCAGTCAGTTTCTAATCAATTTAAAGAGTGCCATGTTAATTGTATATTGTTCTACTTTAACTAAAAATATCATATGGTACCAAGTCAAATGCCTTACAGAATTCTCAGTGTATTACAGCAACACTATTACCTTTATCAACCAAACTTGTAATCTCATTGAAAAAAAAAGATATCAAGTTAGTTTTCCATAAACCTATGATAATTGGCATTAATTATATTACCATCTTTTAATTATTAATCAAATCCCATATCACCCACTCCATTATCTTGCCTGGGATTGATGCCAGGCTAACAGGCCTGTAATTACCTGGGTCATTTATCCTTTTTAAATATTGACACAACATTAGTTTTCTTCCAGTCTTCTGGTACTTCACCAGAGTTCCAAGACTTATTGAAAATCAACATTAATGGCCCAGCAAGCTAGTCAGCCAGATCTTTTAGAACTCTTGGATGCAAGTTATATGGACCTGCTGATTTTAAAATGTCTGATATTAGTAGCTGCTGTTTAACATCTTCTGGAGTTACTGTTGGAACAGAAAGTGTTTCATCACATATATGACATGACTATATAACCTGTTTTTTCCTCAAATACAGAACAGAAATATTTAGTGAACACTTGTGTGTTTTCTGCATGATTATTGATAATGCTACCATTTCCATCTAATAATGGACCAATACCATTGTTAGGATTCTTTTTGTTCCTAATATACTTTAAAAAACTCCTTATTATCTTTAATTCTGCTGGCGATAGATTTCTCCTTGTATCCCTTTGCTTCTCTTACTAATTTTCTACAATTCCTAGCTTCTGGTTTATTCATTACTATCAACTTTCTCTATCTTCCATTTGTTATATATTATATTTTTATTTTTTATACCTAACTTCCCTTCCCCTCTAAATCAAGTTGTTTTTTTAACTCATACAGCCTTTTTCCTTGATTGTGGCTTTTGGGGCATCTAGTACAGAGTTCAACAATTTCCAATTATCATTCACATTTTTCTGATTAAATTCTTCCTTCGAGCTAATTTGGCTCATAATTGTTTTCAGCTTTGTGAAATTGGCCCTTTGAAAATATTTATATCTATATATATCACTGGTTTGGATTTAATTCTATTTGCACATTATAAATGTGATCTAGTCATGATCATTGGTACCTATTTTATCATTCATTTTTTGTTCTGTGATCAGTTCCTCTGTGTGTGGCAACTTGAGGTCTAATACAGAATTCTTCCATGTTGGATGTAACACTTTTTGAGTTAGGAAACTGCCATCTATAATATTTAGAAATCCCGAGGATGTTTTTGTACTGGCAGCATGAGACCTCCAGCATGTGTCACTCAAATTAGAATCCCCCAGGATATCACAGCATTTTTTCCCCTACACATTATAGATAGGCATAGAAGGAGTCAGTAATCCTGTTTCCTAGTGTGATTTGGTGGTCTGCAGCAAACCGGTCTTGTGCTTTATCTGTTAAAAAACTGACACTTAAGCATTCAAGCTCATTTTCTTCTGAGTTATCAGTGACTGTGAAACAGGTAATGCCTTTTTTGACCAAGTGCCACTCCTCCTCCCCTTTTGCCTATTCGGTCCTTCCTAAATAGGATTTTAACATTCCAACTGTGCAAATCACCCCACCAGGTTTCACTAATACCAACTAGATCAAATTTATGCTCATAAACGAGTAATTCAGATTCCTCTTGTTTGGTACCCAGGATGAATTACATAACAGAGTGTCCCCTCCTCCTGTTTATAGAGAGCCCTCTATCTAGTATTCCCCATAAGCCCTCCACAAACTCGCCTATCAATTCTGGATAGGTACCCTTCTCTCCTTGAGCCTCAAGGTTCTGAAGTTGCCCAGGAGTTTAGGAAAGGTGAGGGATAGAAATTTGTGCGCCGAATCTTGCAGCCAGAGGGCCACAGGTGTGCTTGAACCTGCCCAGGCTGTGCTTATTGTCTCTGGGTCTCTTAGCAGCACAGAGATTGCAGATCCTTTGTGCCACTGCAGCTCACTCAGGGTAGACTATCTATTGCTGGCAAAAGCAGATGTTATAACCCGGGACTAAATCTAGCCTGAAAAAGCATTAAGGATCAGTATTAGGAAAGAACAAACCATGTCAGCACTGGGCCATCCAGTGTAACACTATTAGAAAATGAAATAATACTTACCAAGATGTGCGGATTGTGCCACACAGACTTTATAATTAACTTTTTTTAAAAAAACCACCTTCCAGAAGGAAGCAATGTAGTCTATTGCCTTCGATTTCCAGTGCATTTATAAACTGGCAAACTAGCTATTACTGAATATGACTCATCAAGATTAAAAAAAAAAAAGTTAATTTAGTCAGAGCTGTTGACAAGTCACTGCTTAATGTTACTTTCTATATTTGCTGTGATAAGCATTAAAATTTGCACACTGGTTGATAAATCATTGTTTAGCAATGTCTAAAGGGTCCAGTAAATGGTTTGAAATTGCCATACTGTAATAAATGGTTATTTGATAATGAATGAAATTGTTTGAAAATACTGTTAAAATGTCAAGTTTTAACACACAGATCATTACTCAAAAGGAATGCAAACATGGAAACCATAGTGACACCATAAATATACTGCCACAAATGCATTTATTTGTACAGGGCAAATGGTAGGTGCTCTATACAAACTAGTATAAATTGATACATGAAGTTAATTTCAATCTGTAAAAGTAATTGCATTGGTTTAACTTATTTAACTCTCCTTACAATAATATTTATTGCAGCGCAAGAAAGTAAAGAATTAAATGATGATGAATAGATAAAATACATAGGAAATGGGAATTGTTTTCCAACTTAATTACACTGTCACATAAAATTATCACACAAATACACCATGCTGACAGGAGGAATGCATTAAAACTCCATTATGCTATGCAGAGCAGTCTAGCTTTTGCTAGTGTTTATTCCATAAACATTTTGTTCATTTAAACTAATCTCCGCTTTTCGACAATTATAAAAAGCTAAAACTCTTTTTACAAAGGATAGCACTAAAAAAGGGCAATACTGGGTGTCTTAGCTTATTGTCAGCCCAGGGTATGGAGCTGGAGGGCATGAATATGACATATCTTCTCCTTCACAGATATGCTAGGCATCTGCAACAAAAAAAAACCTGCCTCACATTCAGGATAAGCACTTTCCATTCTGTTATATTTTCTACAAACACAGGGTCTGATCCTGCAGTTCCTACATGGTTGCAAATTCCATAGAAGGAGCTCAGGTACTATGGAGAGGATTCAGTACTATTGGAATCTGAGCAGACAGGCAGGCTGCTTGATTGGATCCAGGCTGTTGTAAAACATTTAAAAGAAAACAGCACCTGTTTTGCTCTTCCCAGATGTTTGAAGTTTCAAGTTATAATGCCATGTTAATTTTCATAAGATTTCTTCGCTCTATTCATCATGCATAAAGTAACATGTTAGCCACTTGCCACTTTCCTGCTTTCTGTGTCTTGCACTTTTAAATCCCTACTGCTGAGGCTGCTGTCATTTTGTGTTCAGGTGTAACGAGATACACAGAGAAGCACTTTATTCTTTTGCAAAGACTTTGCTCTTGTTCCTTCTTGTTTTGTTGTTCTCTAAAAACAACTAAAGCTCATTCTGTGTGAAAAGAGATGGTTCCTCTTTGTGTATTGAAAAAAATGTTTTATAGTAGTGCCACAGTTAACGTGACCATATATGAAGAAAGCAAATGTGTGACTGGTGTTTCCAACTCTTGCAACTTTGTCATGAATCTTGCAATATTTTGATTATTTTTTTTAAGTTACAGCTTCTGGAGTCATATGATTATGTGAGAATTTTACTTTCATTGTAAAAAAATTAATTTAGCCCTCATGGTTGCAATAAAAAGCTTGAAATTGTGAGCCTTTAAAGGCTCAAAATCCAGAAGGCAAAATTTTTAACACGAAATTTATTATTTTAAAATAATCACATTATTTTAAACCAGGTTCATGATTTTGGGGAACCTTATTCATGATTTCTGATTAGTTAGGGTAGCAATACTCTGACTTGAAGAGTGGGACACAGAGACTAAAATGAGTGAAAAGAGAACTTTTGGTTGGAAACCAAAAACCAAGGAAATGATAAGGGGGGTAAAAAAAAAAAATCAACCTTCCGTATAAGATGAGGAAAGCTGGGCCGTCATACTTCTATAAATTAAATGAATGGACTCACTCCAGAATTTTATTCTAATTCTTTAAAGTGATCTATACACTGTAAGAATGATTTTTTAAACGGTCTATTGCCCTAACTCAGTGGCTCTGAACCCGCGGCCCAATCAGCACACAGCTGCTGCCCATGTGATATCCTCAGGGCCATACAGGTAGTATATATATTTTGTGGATGTGGCTCACATAAGACAGAGACATGCATATGTGGCCCACAATGGTAAACAGGTTGAGAATCACTGCTATAACTAAAATGAGAAATCATTAGAATTTGGAAGAGATCATTTCTTATATTCCAAAATGGTCTGTTATTTACTGTTCTGATTTAAAAAATATTGATCATAGAATGCATTCCAGTTTTAACAAATTGGTAATATTGTTAACTTGACTTAAACTTTTTCTTACAAAGGGAATAACATTTTAGCTTGTATGACTAATTTATGGCCTTTACACTAAAGCATGAACATTTCAAAAAGATGGTAGATTGAAAAGATCTGATTTTGCCTGAGCAAACCAGATGCCAGGACATTCATCCTTTTTGTTGTTTGCTGACCTAACCTTTTATATCTTAACTCTCACTCTTTAGCGATCAAACTGTCAAAAATTTTGCATGTTTGCATTACTCCGTCTTCACTATGTCTGCAAGGGCTTTAGAACTCTTCATGCGTAGGTTAACAACTTCAACTCGTACCCAATTTCATTGCGTCTTTTTATGATGGGCTGTAGTTAACTGCAAATAGAGGGTTTATTGGAAAGCATGCTGTGACCCTATGCCCCATATTCTTCATAGAGATATTGTTATGATATGAATATGACATAACTAAGATGTGTTCTATGCAAGATAAGAGATGTGCGGTATCATTGGAAAGATTATGCTTTACTGTCTATGATTATCCTATTTGTATGCATGTATCATTTCTGTATCTGAAGTTAGAAATATTGACTATGTAACAATTACAAAAGTGTTTGCACCTGGGGAACGCGCTCCAGACAAAATGCAATCAGTCTGTCTGGTTAGTCAATGGGCCATTAGGGAGAACAATAGGACTTTGAAGATGCTAATCTCCAACCTTCCTGAGAAGCTTCCTGGGATGCTGCTTTAACACTGCAGGTTCATGTGATCATGTCACCTGGTACTGGACCCCATCTTGGCCTACTAGTATTTTTCACTAATTGGGGGTGGGGACCAAATTGGGAAACAAAGGATTCCCACCATATGTAAATCCTATTTAAGGCAGGGAAGTGAGTTAATCTTGGTCAGTTCTTCACTGAATCCCTGCCCAAGATGACTGCTGAAAACACCTAAGACTGATCTGGGGAAGAAAGGACTGGACGCAGGCTAGAAGGTGTCTGGCCTCTGAAAGGAATATCTGGAGTTCTAAGTTGCAAGCAAGAGCAGTTTGTCTACCAGAAACTCTGCAACCTGCTTAAAACAACATTTAGGGTGAGAAATTACTACTTGTAGCTAGTTTTTTAGTGTATTACACTTAGTTTGCGTGTTTGTTTTATTTGCTCAGTAATCTACTTTGATATTTTTGCTATCACTTAAAATTTATCCTTTATAGTTAACAACCTTGTTTTTGTTTTCTATAAACCAGTTTGTACAATTCATAACTGGAGGGCAAAAAGCTGTGCATATCTTCCTCCATACTGAGGGAGGGAGCGAATTTCACGAGCTTACGTTGTACAGTTTTCTGAGCAGTGCAAGGCAATACAATTTTGGGTTTACACTCCAGAGGGGGGTGCGCTTGAGTGCTGGGCAATTCCCAAGATGAGTCTTTCCACACAGAGCTGATCTCAGTGTCTGTGTCTTTCTGTAGCTGGATGTGTCCCTACCTGTGGATGTGCTGGAGGAGGCTTGAGGGCCTGGCTCAGCAGTACAGTGTAAGGGAAGCCAGACTGGTGGAACCGGCAGGCTCAGTGGTACCCCAGTACATCAGGTGGCACCCTGGAGGGGGGGGCAACCCGTCACACATGCATTTATAGACATGGGAGCATAGCAGCCCTGCCTGCAACTTGCATGAATCTTGCTGCATACTAGATAAGCCCTAGCCATGAGCACAGCACTGTAGATGATCTCAGGCTGTCCTTTGTTCCCACATAATCTTATTTCCTATGCTTATGCTCTTAGATGTCACACTCAATCTGGAAAATGACAACCCCAATCCTTACAACCATCTCCAAATGCTGTGGGAGTTTCTCTTTTGCCACTATCTCCAAATTGAGAGAGAAACACATACAGAGAGAAAGGCAGCCAGATAAACATCCCTACGATGCACCTTCCCTTGAAAATTATTTTTTTTCCATAAACCAGCTTTCTACACAAGAACAGCGATACTAGGTTAGACCAATGGTCCATCTAGCACAGTATCCTGTTTTCCAACAGGGGCCAATGCCAGGTGCTTCAGAGGGAATGAACAGATCAGGCAATTATTGAGTGATCCATCCCCTGCCATCCTGTCTCAGCTTCCGGAATGTGTTTGTCTGAAGTGTGTTTTCCTCTGCATCTGTAGGCTTTCCTTCAGCCCTTAGCTTCAAAACTCCACTACCACCTTTTTAATTTTACATGCCATAACACCATCTGGCAGGAGGGTTCCAACTATGGGACTGTTCCTCCACTCCAGCTTGATGTTCTCCTTGCCTAAGATTTTCACCCTTCTCAACAGCACAGAGGCTGTCAAGATAGGAGATGGGACCTCTCTACTGTGTCCCAGAAAGTCTATGTATCTCTGTATTCCTTATCTTCTCCAGTTCAGCCACTCTGGTCTCAAAAACCCATACTCAGTCTCTGAGGGCCATGAGATGCTTGCACCAAATGCACACAGAGGCTACCTGTCCACAAGGTGCATTCAGTGCAATAAACTGGCTAGTCCCCACTCTGCTGCTAGACTACTGCCTGTATGATTTTTACTCTTGCAGGGTTTTTTGTTTAATTATTGTGTGTGTGTTATTTGGGAGTAGGTGTGTGTGTCGGGGGGTGGGGGTGGGGGAGGGGGCGGGAAATGTTAGTGGCCTTAGTTTAGAGAATGTTTGTTAGGTGCATCTGGCTCTCATGCTCCCTTACAAAACTCCCCTGTTCACTAGCTCTTTTGGTCACTTAGAACTGTCTTTTTAAACCCCTTGTTCTCCCTAAATTAATCCTGCTCCCTTGTCAGGGGATCCTAAAGTGATTAGGGACCAAAAGGATGGCAGGAGAGAGCCCCATTGGGAAGCGCTCAGTCTTGCCTAGCAGGCCACTAGGCTCAGCACACAGCCCTGCAGACAGACCACACTATAAACTTCAATCAAGCAGGCACACGGGAAGCAAGCAAGCACACCATCACCACCAACAAACCCAGACAGAAAACTCAGCCCAATGGTCACACAGTCACTCCTTCACCTGGAGAACTCCCTCGTGAAACTCCTGTTTGCCCCTTTTGTTCACTAGCTTCCTCTGAAAATTACTTTTTTTTTTTTTTTTGCTGTAGCCAACTTTCTACCTACAACATTCAAAACCACTGAGGACACTCCAATACTCGAATCCATTTGCCAGGAAATTATGAGATTTCAAAATTGTTTCCTATTCTGAAATGTAATGAACACAAGACATTTTGAAATTTTCTGCAAAATAAAACACAGAAAAAATTAGTTTGGAGTCAGGGAAAGTATTTTCTTTTGATAAAATTGAAACTTTTTTTCTGATTTTTTGATCTTTAAAAAAAAAACAAAAAACAAAACCATAAAATTTATATAAAAACCAATTTAATTCCAAAGGGACATTTTGATCTGAAGAATCAAAATATTCCACTCTGAAAGTGTTAAAATGCCTGTTTTCAACAGTGTAAAAATGCTTCATTTTAAACAAATTTGGTCAAAATAGACATGTATTCCCAAATGTTTCCAATCAGCCCTACTCATAGTCAAGGAAAGACACTACTGTTCAACAGATCTGAAAATCCATCCAAAGGTTTCTTAAAAGTCAGGCATCCAAATTCAGTGGGGTCAGTGAAACTAGATCAGTCCTTCTCCCTTTGATTTCTGGTCAGTTTCCAGCCCCCTTTTGGTTCTTCTGCACTAGCACAATGCTGCAATGCTAGGGCTGCAAAATCCTGAAGAGACATGGTTCCTTTCTTTCTGGGAGAAGGGAAGATTCCTTTCTGAGTTTCTGTAGGGAATCCAATCAGCCAAACCTTCCAGAACAGCTCATTAGAGATCATGGGATTCCAGAGTAAGCTAGAGAAAGCCTAGTGGCTGCTCTAACTTAACACCACAAGCATCAGGGTAACAAAACAAGTAGCCATATATTTATACTCCTCAAGTGAAAGGAGTAGCTGCATCAGTTCTTTTGCTTGACTGATCACTGTCAATATGTGACTCCCTTCAGGGCTGTCATTACCCCAAAAAGTGCAGAAATTCTCCACAGCCATGCTCTAAAATTCAGGCTTATTCAAAGACTACCAATTACCTTCCAAAAGCTTGTTTATTTTTATGTTTTCTTTCTACTTACTTATCGCTTGGGCTCAGTTTCACTCTAATTGAAGTTAATGGAAGTTTTGCCTATGGAAACAGTATTGGGACCTTAGTTTGTAGGTGGGTTTCTGAATGTTACAGTTTTTAGGTGCAAGGTTAAACAAAGGTCTCCTTTAGAATTCGAGAGACAGCACTTTGTGATTCATCAATCAGATATATGGCTTTACTTTACAGACGTACAATTGACATACTTTTCCAAGATGGGCATATCAGTCTTCCAGGGCAGAATATATAATCATGCTTTCTTTCTCTCATATATATGCACATGAACATACCTACCTTCCTTCTATAAGTGGAGATGATGAACAAAGTCCTCCCCACAAGGACAAGCAGAAGTGCAGAACAAACTTGCTAGTTTTTCCATTTCTAAAAAATTAGATCATAAAGAATCAAGAGAGGCTGGGAAAACACAGCAGATTTTTTTAGTCTTGACATGGCAGGAAATTAGACAAAAGGGACTAGATCTTAGGAGATATTGGTAATGGGAGATGGAGCCTTTCACCTCTAGGTGGCCATTTCAAATTCAGCCCACAACAGTAATAACAGAGTTGTTACCTGTAATGGCTAATCAGTGGCCTATGTGAAATCAATTGGTGGTTTCAAGCAGATTCTTAATGGACAAGTGTCCATATAACAAAAAACGTCACTACATCACCTCACAAACTTGTTAATCTTAATGGAGGCCAAAGATTGAATTGGCTCTGGAGAATTAACTGCCCTCTCACTCCTAGAAATAATCCCTCCAGAGAACAGTTGAAATACTTTAGTAGGGTACTGTCTGGAAGTTTGCCAAGCCACTGACCCTATTCAGTCGCCAGGGCTGTCAAGTTTGCACTTTTCATGAGCCATAAGGGTCTTTTGAGAGAGACAGAGAGAGAGAGAGAGAACACAGTCTTTTTAGTGTAAAAGGTTTTGTTTTCACCTCTGCTGTGCACAAGCACACCATAAAGTCTAGTATGACAGGAGAGAGGGGGCATAGAATAATCCTGCATAAAGGCCCCTGTTCACCACAGAACTTAAACACACGAGCAATTCCATTAGAGCCAATAGGAATATTCACTTGCTTAAAGATCTTGCTCAGTTTGGGCCAAAGCAGTGATGTGAATATACATCTAACCTTATGGCATAATATGTATGCACATCATGTCAACTGTGCTATGACTTCCATTTCCAATCATCTTTTCTTTTTGTGAAATAAATGGCTTTCAGTTGCCACAGGCTGGCATGGCATATTGTGCCTCAGATATCTTGCCCTGGTTTGTCAGCTGTGCATTGATTCAGCTACAAATAAGCCATATGTTAGTGAACTAGGCTCTTAAATGACTACTTAGAGAAGTTCAGCTGCAGAAATTTTACAAATATTACAGGTTTTAGATCTTCCTTTGAACTGTATTAGCCATAAATATGAATTATTCCTGTAGGTTCTATATATGGATAATTCAATCTGCTTTAAAGATTCAGCAGCAAAATATAAATAATTATTTCCCAACCAGATAAGTGAGTCACTTTAGCTAAGAAAACTTTATATTTTGAATAGCTCACATGAAGTTAAAATATTCCCATCACTGTCTACATGAAACTTTTACTCTAATACATACATAGATGTATGTATACATATACTCTCACTTCCAGATTTTACACAGCTTAACTGGATCAAGTTGTTTGAATAGCAAAGCATTGAACAGCCTGATAAATGAAAGGATAATTCAATTTCATTGCTAAAAATCAAGTGTAAAGTTATTATGATTGTTTCCTGCTATCTGTGAATAATAGCTCTGTAAAAATATTAATTTATGAATTTTATTGAGTAGGTGACCACCCACTGCTTAATGGGAACTAGCAATTAGTGTATGTAAATCAGCTGAGCCAGAAGTATCTCAGTTCCTGTTCTGAATAGAGGAAGAGTTAATTTGTAAGAATACATGTCCCAGCCCCATCTGATTTGAAAAAGTCACGTTCTCGACTGCTGAAAATCTGAACACCTACATATTTGTTGTGCATTTTATGATTACTCTTAATGCCCTTGCAAACACATATAATAAAATGCTAACAAACCATCATCCATTACCTAATTATATTTATCCAGACAGATAAAGTTGGGGGGGGCGGAAGCCTACAGTAAAAATATTGTTTCTCATTTGGCAAACAAAGACTAAATTTACAGCTTAATTATTCCTTGTAGTGCTGTAGAAAGATTTTTCTGTTAATCATACTCAGATCCTGAGATGATTTTTTTTTTGTAGTGAGGTTTAAAATGTGTATTGACTCCCAATTAAATCTACTTCCTCTCCAGTAGGGGAGTCACTAATGGGATTTAAATGTTTGTGAGGTTTCATTGGGACCCACAGAGGGAGATTTTCTGACATTGATGGAACACCTTTTATAAGGCAAGACAAATACCATGCAAGATAATGTTATAGCTGCTTTGCAAAATTTTGCTTATGGAAAATATCAGAATAATTCGTCTTAATTAACAAACATTCCTCTAAAATTCTACAGCTGAGTAAGAAAAATAGAGGTCAATCCCACAAATCCTTACTCATGTGAGCAGCCCCACCAGATTTAGAAGGATCACTTCTCTGCATATTGGTACTCAAGGGGGTAAGTGTTGCAGCCTATATTTGGACCCATGCTTTTTATATATATCAATACTTCAAGGGAATTTAGTTTGAAGCTTCATATAAGACCACAATAGGCATTGTTTCATCAAAGCCAGCCTATGGGCCCATGGCTGCGAAACTGCCTCCTTTGAGAGAACTAGAAATGCAAAAGAGAATCTCAGCTTTCATTTTTAAACTGAGTAGGTGTCTAGTCTACCTTACAAAAATAGCCTAGAAAATATACATTGATTGCTAGGGTTGAAAGGAACTAGAAACAAGTCTCCACTTCTGCAGCAGATAGCTGATGAGGTTGGACATGGACACGGACATGAACAGTCTATACATATGTAAAATAAATACAGTTAAATTTGGGCTGTGTCCCAGTGAATCATCTCATTAACCTGTCTCACAATCCTTTGGCTCTGTGATACTTTCTTGGAGTGCCCAGGACTGAGGGACATTTTGTTACTCTCCTGCCTCCAGTGAGAGAAAGGCAGAGACTTGCTGGTGCTTAATTGGGTGTCAGCGCCCTGATGCCTCTAGCCTGTTATCCACCCAAGCAATCTCCTCAGAGCCATGATAGCTCTCACTTTGCTTTGCAGATTAACAAGAGGTGCACCCCAGTCCCCAAGTCCCTTTGAAGGATTCCCCTGTCATTTCCAGCCAATCACTGAAACACCTGGTTTGTACCGGGGACAGTGCACACACCAGCTTGTTTGATTCAACTAAAGAACATAACCTATGTAACATCACAGCACTGAGGTATGTTTATAGTGAAAACAATCAAGTTTATCATCAAAGGTTAAGATTTAGTGAATAAGGACAATGAAAACAAATGTTACACATAAAAACAAAGTTAACATACACTTTCTAGAGACTAAACTTAAGCATAACAGGCTAACCACATGTCTAAAAGTCATCAAATCTCACCCAAAGTTCTCCACATTGCTTCCAACTAGGGCAGGTTGGGATCCTGTTTTCATGAATGCAAGCACACTGCACAATTACTTCGTCAGGTGCAGGATAAAGAGGTGTCCTTTTGCCTTCTCCTTATATTCCCCTCCAAATTCATTGATGGTCCCCAGAGTAAGGATGACTCTCCAGGTTTATTACCTGGTTTGCCAGCTTCACATCCTCATATTGACTTTGTATGCAAATGGGACTTCCATTGTGTAGGCTTACAATGCTTAATTTACATGTGAACAGAGGCAGATAAATGACTGTGCATCCTCTGTTGGGCAGAAACCTATTTATCACCCTGCATCCCTGCCTTGATTCAAACTTTTAGGAACATATTTTCTGTGTGTACACAACCACACACATACTTCTTACATGGTATTTGTACATGCATTTCACAATGATTTTAGTGACCAGTGTGATCCTGGCTTTCGTTTAAGACCTCACATGATATTCTTTATGGGTAAGTTTTATGGAAGTGAAGTGCTAGGTGTAGTGAGTTTGTCAGGCCTGTTAGGAGTTGCTGTTACAGAACGGTGAACTCTTTGCCAGTTGGCATTGATGGTTTCTTAGGGTCCCAGGCCCACTGTATTCATAGTTGTGGGATAATGTTGGACAGGAATTGGCTACATTTGGAACCCAGCAGATAACATTCCAGGAAGGCTGGTGAAACAAAGACCAGCTCTGATTTGATTAGTTTCTATATTTATCTAGCAACTAAATTGTTACTACTCTGTGCATTTTGAAATATCCCGATGAGAAACTCTCATAGCTCCTTTCATCCCAAAGTACCTTCCAAACTATTGGCCTAGCCCTGCTCTCATTGAAGTCAATAGCAAAAAGTACTAACTTTAAAAAGACTTGAATTGGGCTGTGTATAAACATTTAAATACAGTCACTTAAGGAAAGTAGGGAAATAAATCAGTAGACACCAGGGGTAACTTCTAAACCAGTGGTGGGCAACCTCTGGCCCAACAAGGTAATCCTCTGGCAGGCCGTGAGACAGTTTATTTACACTGACCATCTGCAGGCACGGCCGCCCGCAGCTCCCAGTGGCCGCGGTTCGCTGTTCCCAGCCAATGGGAGCTGCGGGGGCACATCTAAGGGTACATCTGGTGTCAAGTAATAGATGACAGACAAGCAAACAAAATAATTCCATAGAGATCACAGATCAAAAACAATTAACCATCATTGTAGAGAAGCATCTGAGCATCCAACCAAGAATATATGGAGGCACTTGGGTAAAAATGAGAAGGCCAAGCGGTCTGGAATATCAGCATGCACATAGGGGCAGATTAAGACTCCACCATCCAGCTACAGGGGTAATTTCGTTGTAGATCTACAAGAGCAGCCTGGATTTAGAAGGACTGCTCAAATAGTGAACATTTTCTCAGGAGTCCTGTTTGTGCAGGAGAGATTGTGCCAGATAGCATGACTAACAACAACTGCCTACATCACAGGGATTACAACACCTAATTCATTATACATTTGAGAACCCTTTGAGTTTCCGATATGAAACGTACTGTAGAAGTTCAGAGAATTGATACTGTAATTCTCATTGTTAAATAGAAACTAGATATTGGAAAATGAGATTAAAAATCCTTTTGTCATGAATATACACTGGCTCATGCCATCTGGGCTAAAAAAGCTTCTTCACCATTTCAGAGACTCATAAAAATTCTTCTGGCAGATTTAAAAGGTAAAATCTGCTATGTTTATACTGATGATATAATCATTTTCTCTTAGGACTTGGATCGGCATTTAGTTAATATAACAGCTGTACTATGAAAATTACAGTCTCCGGGCCTTACTGTAAATCTTAAAAATGAAAATGCTGTACTATATAGATTAAATAGTCTGTGGCACATTATGTGGAAAAAAAATGTAGCTGTAGATTACAAAAGTTGTAGTTTGTATGCTTCCTGTGCCCTGAAGTATGAAGCAAATCCAGCCCAGTGTTGGTTTTACAAATTGGTATCATCTATATACTATAGTTCTCAACCCTTAAAGAGCCTCTGAATAATGTTCTGGGGGTGGGGGGTAAGCCCTATCGAACAGACAGATGAGCACTGAACAGTTTTAAAAACCTCTTAAAACCTGACTAATTATTAATCCTCAGAATTCAGCTTCCTGGCTACACACTTATTTGTATAAATGCTACATCAGACTTGAGAGGTTTTTGGTTCAATATTCTGACAGTTGTTTAAACCGGGCTGACAGCCACCTAAGTACCCCCTCATGGCCATAGGTGCCTCTGTTGTGTCCTTCCCTTGTTTTCCCTTTCACTGGGGCTCCCTTAGCAAACTCCACAGCCTCTTTCAGTCACTGCCCTTCTTAAGGTCTGGGATTTTTATTATGAAAATTCTCAAATACAACAATCTTCCAGCCAGCCTTAAACTGAACACAGCCCCTCCTTCCTGAGGGAACTGTCCCTTCTTTGGGAACCACTGCAGGAGACCCTCTTTCCCTGTAGCTTCACTCTGCAGAGCCCTCACAGCAGCTTCCTGCTGCCTCTTACCTTAGGATCACCTGGTTCAACCCAGGTGTGGCTCATCCCATAATCAGGCCTGGCTTAGCACCAGTTTCTGCAGCCTAGCGGAAGCTACCCCGTTACATACCCTGCTCCCCTCTTTAGAATCTAGCCCTGCTCCCCTCTAGAATCTCATCCTGTAACAAGGCTGGTCCACACCATAGGAACTCTGAAGTCCAGACACCTCTTCTGGGGATGTATCTACCCATCAAAGTTCCCACCTCTTCCAGGACAGAGACCTCTGCTTTTAACTTTAACAGGTCTTCAACTATAGCCTCCTTTACAGGCTGCTCTGTAGCAGTTCCTGCTCTCAGGAGACCCCAGGCCCTTGAGGCTGCTGCTGGTGCATGGAGAAAAGGGAATTTGGAGACAACTTGAGGCAGCAGAAATGGGTGAGGGCAGGGCCAGCGTGCCCACTAGGCGACCCTAGGTGGTTGCCTAGGGCGCCAGCATTTTGGGGGCGGAGACTCCTGGCGGCGATTCAAAACACCACTGAGAATGCAGCTTCCCCTGAGCTGCTGCCCCTGCCCCCAGCTGAGGTGAGCTGCTGCGGGGGGCACTGGTGGGGGGCCACCGGTGGGTGAAGAGCCGAGCTCCGCCTCGGCCCGGCGGGCGGCGCAGGGAGCCCAGCCCGTTGCGGCCTGGTGGGGAGCCAAGCCCAGCCCCCACCGCAGGCCGCACGGGGAGCCGAGCCCCGCCCCCCCGACGCAGGCCGCGGGGGGTGGGTGGGTGGGAAGGCTGCCACGGGTGGGGGGGGGGGCTGGTTTGCCGTTGGGGGGGGGGGGGTGCAGGACCGGTGCAAGGAAGTTTCGCCTAGGGCACGAAACTTCTTTGCACTGGCCCTGGGTGAGGGGATCCATCAATGGGAGTTATATACCCAGGCACTTCTATCAAGGTGTCAGTCTGCATCTTTAGGGGCCTACATCCTTTAAAAATATGGCTCTAAGTCACTGCTTTTGAAAACATTAACCTATGGCATTTTTGTTCTTGTATGTATATATCATAAATAGAAATAGTTAAAGCCCTGATCCTGCAAGCTGGTCTGTGCAGGCACTAGGGGCTGTGCATAATGAACATCTTGTAGGGTTAGAGCCTATGCACATTTTTGAGTGCTGTGTCTGCAAATTAGATCACAACTGAAAATCTACTCCTGCGAGCCTGCTGAAGGAGCTTATTTTCCTGGTGTGATTAAGAGTCTTTTTTTTTTTTTTTTTTTTTTTTAAAGGCTAGGCCAACAAATGAGCTTATTTCATCTGTCAGTACTGATAACGTCAATTTATAGCAAGATTTTGGAGTACTGCATTTTGAGATATGCTGACAAATAAGCTTTATGGACCATTGAAAGAGCAATAGTTTTGCCTGAGATACAGATATTGTATCTTTAAATTTAAAAAAATATTAATATGATATTGAATAAGTTTAAACATGCCACTTTCTATGATAAACACATGTAGACACAGATCATTGTATGTAAAAGGCAAGCCTGCTTCCACGTCATCAAGAAACCAACACATCAGTCTGTACACTTTAAAATATTTCTGAAGAATTGTGATGGAGGTTATTATAATGGCCATTTCTCAGGAACATGACAAATAATCTAGGGAGCAGCAAGCACAGCCACAGCCTCAAAAGTATCAGAAGTTGATCAGTATGTGGGTAGGTTAGTGTCCACTATTGTCAACTAAAGGAGTAAGTTCCTTAAATCCTTGATCCACTGTGATGCACACAGAAATTGGCCCTGGGCTTTATGAGGTTATGCTTTTATATAGTGAGATGATCAAATATGGGAGTCTTACACAACATGTCTCTATATTGCAGATTTTAAAAGTTGGGGTTTTTTTAAATTGAAGAACTAGATATTGTCAGACACTCTGACCTACAATCAACTAACAGGTATTTTGCGATATTTCTAGTCTTCATCCTCTAGTTGAAGTGATAATGAGATGTTCATCCTATACAACTCCATTTGGATTTACTGAGTAGCTGAATTTGGTAGTCCACTTTAAATCAGTCCAAAGCTAACCAAATCAAAAACTTTTCATTCAATTCATATGCCATAAAGGGAAGATGACACACAGAAGGGAAGGTAATTACTCTTCATGAAATCCTGTAGCTTGCTTTCATTTTACATAGACATTTCAGTGGGGGCTCTAGTTATGCTTGAAGAAGCATTTAGTCAAGTCCACGTAATTGATGCATCTTTCTATCAAGTCAGGACCATTCTCTTGGTCCCAAGGGTGTTTTACAGGTAAGATCTATTGTCACTATTGTATTCATTCTTATGTGATTGCAGAAAACTAACTGAAAGATTGAAAGCCTTAGTGCTAGGCAATGCAGGTGGGATTGTTTGACAAGACAACGCCAGAAGAAACTCTTCCTTGTGATGGGTGACTTGTTTCTTTCCAAAGAGATTTTTGTGCATGTGGAGCATAATCCTGAACTCCTTACTCATTTTTTCTCAGGCAAACTCCTATTGAAGCCTGTGCTAAATAGTAAAAAGGCTGAGGGCAAAATTCTCCTCTCTGATCTGCCTCCAACCTCTTACCCCTCACAGTGGACCTATAGCATATTTTATACTAATTCTAAACAGGAAACTTTCAGGCTGTGCAATGAAGGAGTACCGAATATGCAACAGAAACTGGCACTGTGAATCAGCGATGCCCTGGGCAGGTCAGAGGAGAATGTTGTCCTTATGGAGTTGGTATGTTTCAGTATTACAGTTTAGGCCAGATTCTGCATCCTCTCTGCAGGCAAGTCTCACAGGGAAGTCAGCAGGAGCAAGGACTACAGGACTGGGCTTTTAGGGATATAATCTAGTAATTTCACAGTCATAGAAAATGAACGACATTTTGCCACTTGTTTACTTAATTAATGTAGTGATTGATGTGTGTGTGCCTATCGTCATAGCATCTGGATGCATTACGCAGATTAAATGCAGCATCACATTAAATGAAATCCACAGTGGCACCCCTACATACACTTAAATCAATCCTAAATACACCTACAATGGTTGAACCATGCTTTGAAGGTCAAAAAATTGGGCTCAGGTGGACCATCTGAGGGAGCCTATTCACTGGCAAGGACCTTCCACTGAGAACACCCAGCCTGCTGTATTTTGCATACACTAGCTGATGCTTTTGAGTAGCCCTCATGGGCCTGCTATGGTGCATTATGGTAGACCAATCAGATGCCAAAGGCCTGGGTAAAACTGTGGGGTGGACAGGTTTTTAATACATTTTAAGCATATGATCTCTATAGTTTTGACACTCAGGGTCCAGATAGTCCAAGGGGAGAACAGAAGGTTTAACCCGTCCCCTCCCCAATAAACAGTTAAGTCAACTGACTGCGTATCTGTTGTTTTACTGTAAGAGCATCTACAGTAAAGATCTTGTATGAAAGCTTGAAACACACTGAATGGAATAGTCATTATGAGTTATGTATACAGGTTATGGTTATGAAGGGGTGTGTGTGTGTGTGTAAAACTAATTGTAACCATGGTGTGACTTCAGCATCACCTTACAACAGGGCAGTGAAGCAATCAGGTGAAAGGGGCCTACCTCCCCAAACAAACAAAAACTGGCGTCAAGCACCCAGAGGTGGCTCAACCAATTGTGCTGCCCCAAGCAGTCACCACCAAATTGCTGCCACGGTGGGAACATCGGCGGAGCTGCCGCCAAATTGCCACCGTGGTGGAGTTGCCGCCGAATTGCTGCCGCAGCGGGAACAGCGGCGGAGCTGCCGCCAAATTACCGCCGCGGGACATGGACTGCCATCCCATTCGGGGTGCCACCCCAAGCACCAGCTTGGAAAGCTGGTGCCTGGAGCCAGCCCTGCAAGCACCTAGCCATTGCCCAATCCGGGGGGAGGGAGGGGACCAAAAACCAGGCAATGAGGAACCATCAAAGAAAATGTGAACTGCTTGAAATTTAAAAGAAAACCCCCATCTTCAGAAACTGAGAAAGGAGAGAGAGTTTTCCCCACTTTAAATATCTACACTGACTGAAGAAAAAACCTTCAAACCCTTTTAAAATGGAAGAGGTGTGAACTGAAGAGCCTCCAGAATTTGGGGGACAGTCTTGAGATGGGAGGCCGTTTGTGAACATGGGATCTCTCCTGTAGCTCAGGGTGCACTGGGAAACTGTTTTAGGCGATAGGTAACTCTTATTAGAAATGGGATTTTGTGACGAACTAGGACTGTTGTTAAGGTTTCCCTGAGTACTGTGTGGGTGCCTCGGTTTCCCCTATGCAGTGCTTGAGTATCTAGGTGGTGGGACAACGGTGCATGATTGTTACAAAGCCCTAGAAGGCGGGGTGGGCAGAGGCCTGGACACAGAGAATGGCCCTGTCTCCTGGCAACAGATGGCCCGGCCCCTCCCCTGCAAAGGTGAGAGATGAAGGTGTTGGAACAAAGGGATCAGGTGACCTCCTGGCCCGGGAAGGAGACAAAGGGGGAGGAGGGGCTGGAGAGTTTGAGTTTGGAACTGGCTGGAGAGGAGGGGAGAGAGGCAGACAGGGTCTGGCCTCCCTGCCTCCGTTTGGAGCTGTGGGGTGAAATGCAGGGAGCCCTGAGCTGGGGTCTAAGCTCCCTGCCCCCCCGGAAGGGCCCGACTGAGGGGTCCTGGATGTACTGACAAGCTCTGGTTGGACTGTGTTCCTGGCATCTCTAATAAACCTTCTGTTCTACTGGCTGGCTGAGACTCCCAGTGAATCCGGGGAAGAGGGGTGCAGGGCCGGACTCCCCCACACTCCGTGACAGATTTTATTTAATATCAAAGCGTAAAACCTGAGGTTGCATCTTCATGTTTATTTTCTGTGTCAATTGTATATGTTTGCTGGCCCCTTACTATGTCATCTTTGAATTGGTGGTTCTTCTATTAAATAAACTTTTTATGTTTATCCTAACCACGTCTCTGATGCCTAAGCTGAGTGGTGTGCAGATGTTAAAGTGAGCTGAGAACTTGAAGGCTGGTTTCATGCCTTCGGGGGTGACAAACTAGAGGGGAGCCATCCAAGCGTCTGGTAAATATGAACTCAGAGAGGATGTATTTGGGGAGACCCACACTGGAAGAGTTGTTGCAAAACAGTAACTAGGTTGGTGAGACCTCATACTTGTGGGCAGGCTTCTGGTTTCAGGGAATTGAACCATAGCTGCAGAGCACAAAGGTCCCCAAGGTTACAGTGTGGGCAGTGACAGAACCTCTCACCAGTCTGGGTGGACCCAGACTGTCACAATTGCTTGTGTGCTGACAAAAAGGTGCATGTTTCCAGCAGGGTCCTATTGAGTGTGGAGTTTTTAATTTCCTATTTGAGCATTTTGAAGTTCGCTGTTCATTTGCTTTTGATGCAACGTGCATAGTAAAGATAGAAATGGTTATTTTGTCAGGATGCCCAGTGTACAGGATGGGAGGTGAGGGCTTAGGAATTAAAGTGGCATCGCTCAATATAAATGGGAAGAATAAACTGCAGAAACAAACAAATCAGCTTGAAGTCTGAATATCAAATACTCACAATCTTGCCACACAATCCTGGATACCACTTGTTTTTCTCCCTTGCTGCTCATTTCCCCCCCCCCCCTCTTGGTCTTTACTCAGGCACATTCCCTTTGATGTCAGTTGGTGTTTGGCTAGCAAAAAGTGAATAAGAACCTCAGAATTAAGCCTCTGCTCTTTAAAAGGCTCATGTGGTCCAGTGACCCTGAGACCTATTCAAGCAGGAACTCCTGGCGGGGCCAACTGAGCCAGACCAAAGCGTAAGGAACCAGACAAATAGTGGTCTACTGGTCCTTCAGTTTGGGGGTAAAGCAATAGGTCAACAACCTATCCTTGAAAAGAGGTTAAGTTATAGAAACACAACAAGGGAGCATTCCAGGAAACAGCGTGATATACAGGGATAGCGAAGCCTTACTCAAGCGTTAAGCCATGTCTGATGGCATGGGAAGGATTCCGATTCAGTTAGATCAAAGGAGAAATTATCAAGGTTGCCTCTCTTTAAATTTTGTAAGTCTCTCTCTATGGTAATGTCTGTTGATTAGAGCAGAGGACTAGGTATAAGGACTACTGGGTTGTATTGGTTTTTCTATTAACTAATTGTAAGGCCTTAAAAGAGTTTTGGTGGCTCAATTTACCTCTGAAATGCTGTTGAAAGACTTAGTTGGGCTTAATTGATTTCAGTGGAGCTACTCTGATTTTGCCACCTGAGGATCTGATGTAATACTTACAAATGGATTTGAGATCCTTAGATACAAAAAATTCAACAGAAGTTCAAGATAATACAATGAAAAAAATGTTAAATTCTTGGGACTCAATCCATTCTGCTTCTTTACTGTGAGACAGATTCTAATTCTTCACACTGATGTAATTCTGGAGCATCTCCATTGGTGCAATCTTGTCTTGTAACTAACTCTCCAGCTACCATTTACACAACTCCATTACCCCAAATAAAACATTCATAAAAGAGAGATCATGACACCCAGGATTTCCTGCTCTGGAGGAATATGAAATGTGGATGGCTGGAATTCGGACTTACCCGTCACCAGGAGTTCAGTAGGTGAATAGCTCGGGGGTCACGAGCCCAGTGGTGTTTATAAGCCATAATTTGAATTTCTAGCTCCTGGTGGCTGTATTCCAAAGGCTGGGTTCAATACACACTCCATGCAGGTAGTGATAAATTTAGGATCAATGGGTGGAAAAAATTCTGTCTGCAAGTGATTTGCACAAAACATAATGGAGAAAAAATGTGCCATCACTGTCAATAGAATGAATATTCTATCAAAATTGCCCTCACATTCTCCTGTATTGAGATTAACTTTACCTGCTGAACATTGTGAAATTTATTTCAGTGGCCTATGACCACCATATATCAGCATCCAACCCCTATCTATATAAAACAATAAGCATGATCTTAAGGCTCTCTTAGAGGCTGTCTGCGAGATGTATATTTGCTGACATATAACCTGACTAAAGCCAAACATCATTACCCCTGTGACTGATTGGAGGGCAGCCATAACTTAACAGTTTTATTTCCCTCCTGCAGCTGAGCTTCTTGACCATGCTAGCTGAGCTGACATGGCATTTCAAGTCCTGTTACCAGCTCAATGGTTCTCTTGTTTAAAAAAAAAAAAAGCAGCACCTCTTCATTTAGCCTCTCCATCTTGATCATTACTGATGGGCTATCAATAATTTCAAGTTGGTTGAGCAGTTAGCTGAAGGTTAAATAAATTCTGCCTGGTTGTTTGCATGATCGTACCCGAGCAGAAGAACTCCAATTTGAAGCAAATTTCCTTATGACTGCTCCTTGGGAAGTACTTGTAGAGTCAAATATAGCATAAAAATAAGTTTTGGAGAAGCAATTGCAGTTTAAACAAGAACGGGGGAAACGGTGACAATCAGAAACAATTCTGCTTTGACATTTCAGAAAGGAAATCTAAAGAGATAGAAAAGCCTTCAACCTTTGTCTGTGACATTTCTTTTCCTTTTGTTTATTTCAAACCAGTTTAGATGAGAATGGCAAAAAACAGTTGTCAATAATTATTTACATCACAGCTCCAGTGAGGATTTGGCCAAATAGCTAGTTTGTGGATTGTTTGTCGAAGTTAAGATCAGATGTCTGCTGTCTAAATGAATGAATCATGACTTTAAAAATAAACAAAACACAGCCACCTTATCACAGAGCCAATGGATGACCTACTTGATCAGAGGCTTCTGTATGAAATGTTCTCTGTAATTACTTTGTGAGCTATCATCTTGAAACTCAGGGAATTATTTGCATAATACTCTGTGCATCCAGATGAATGTGTATACCAGTATATTATGAATACTGTATACTGAGAACTTGATTCTCCTCTCTCTTGCTCCAGATGTATGCCCGTGTAATCCCATTGACTTCAATAGAGTTACTCCTGATTTACATCAGGGCAAGAGTCAAATCAGGCCTTGGAAAGTAACATGGATCACATTATGCATATTCTCACATTGAGCTGTGATGGTGTCATGGTGCAACGAGCATGTTCCGAGTACTGAATCACATAAAATCCATACAGTTAAATCTGTCTTAAGTGATCAAATAAGGGACTGACTTAACAGGAAGTGGCTCCTATTAAAGGTGGAGCAGAGTTGTGCTCAGTACACCTTGTGATACTTTGAAGCTGTATACCAAGACAGGTGGTTGCCTATCCTCTTCTTTCACAGCAGTTGATTATTCATCATCATGTTACCTGCATTTTCAGTTGTTTGCTACTATAAAGCAGGGAAGTGGCTTAGAAAAATCAGACCTGTGCCATAAATCTCAAGATGCACATGGTAGACTTGTCTGTACAGCCATTGCCTTCACCCATCTCCTGCTCTCATTTGCTAAGCAAATAACACACCATATTTATAGACAAATAAAGGATAGTAAGTGAAAGGAAAATCAAGCTCAAATGCAAAACTATACAATGAAGAGATAAGGAGATTCAGAGATAAGGTGGTAAATGCAAGCCCTGCGATTCCATTAGTAAAGCATGAGATGAAAGGGCACACTCACACGCCAATACCCTGATGTCCAAAGCCCCGATGAACTAGATAGTACTTACAGGCTTTTATTTTCTACCTTATCAAGGTATTTTCTTGAATTTCCTTTTCCTCATTTCATATCTTGTCTTGACATTCTGGCTTGTCTTCCCTTTCACGTGCTATATTTTAACAACATGCTAGTATACACATTCTTGATGCACAGGGAACTATGCACATAATAAATGCCCAAGTGTTAAGATGGTGTATCGCATAAGGTTCAATTAAATGCACAAAGTCATTACAAAGCATCTTCTGTTAATTCAGTCCTTTGCTTGGTCTACTCAAGCAGGGTATTCAGTGTGTTACCTTGTTGGACAGCATCATGGGATTTTACCCTAATCTACGTGAGGTTATTTACATTTTCTGGTACTCTTTTCTGAACTACCCTTTATAACATCCCATACTGTAGCAATCTGCTTGGCAAACACTGTCTGCTCACAATGTGAAGTCTAAATGTGTCCCCTTCTCAGGGTTTGATTTAATTAACAAACAGTAAAAGAACAAAGATCAGGTTAAACCTTGTCTCCAGACTGGACTGCTCCCAAAGTTCCTCCCTCAGGACTTTTTAGACCACATACTAGAGTTTCAGTCTCTCTCTCTCCCTCCAAAGAGTCACTCCCATATCTAAGTAGAATATGGAGTCACCTGCCTCAATGAGAAGTTTGAGCCAATATCTTAGGGTGAGGGACTTGTAGCATAATAGTACAAGGTGTGGCCTCCAAACTGTGGGTCTCAAGGATCAGCAAGAAAACCTCTGCCAGCTACACAGATCCTCTGCCAACTACACTGATACAGATACAGAGTCCCTCTCTCTGTGCTGTCCCCGGGCTACCTCCCCACAGGCACTGGATCACACTCAAGGAACCCTGCTGCCATCTGAGTTATGCTCACAACTGTGTCCTCTCCCAACCAAGGAGACTAGAAGGCACAAGAACCAGAGATCATGCTACAGCTAGCAGCATTCATTGCCCCTGGATTTCTGCTAGACATTTCACAGGCTTGCCCATGATGGACGTTACATGATGTCCTCCCTCTCTCTATTCTCTCCCTTCTAGCTCAACATGCTATTGTCCCCTCCCTCCTTCCCCCGGTCATCCCCCCCTCCACACCCAAATCCATGGATCCCCAACTGTTTGGATTCCTTTGAGAGGAGCTTCTGCAGGTCTGCAGTGAAGCTTCAGTGCCATGCCCACCTCTTCAACATTTTGTGGGCTTTAGAGGAGAATTACTCTTCCTTTTCTCCCCTCTAACACAATGGAGCTGCATGATAGGCAGACCTTCCTATCCTAATGGGGAATGGAAGAGGTCTTTGCTTATCATAGTTCACAGCTGTGCCAATCAAGTGAATGGACTAACAATGGAAAAAGGTCTTAAGTAAATCTTATCCCTAAAAGAAGAAAAGGCAACACAGAGATGTCTCCTTTTAAATTGATCATGGTTAAATCTTGGGCTAATAATCCTTTTCTGTGGAGTGTCATGGAAAAGTGAATTTCCTATAAAAAGAAGAAAATGCTTCTCATTCTAAAGCTGCCAATTTATACATGCGCCAGATTCATTAATATATCTGTCAATAGCGTAGAAATACTGTCCTAATAAAACATCAGGCTGTCCCAGCTATTAATTTAGCCTGCCAACTTGGCACAGACCATGAAAGTTGCTCACCAACTTACATATTTTTTATTGAGTGCGGACCCAGTGCAGAAATCTCTTCACAACAAAAATATTAAGTGAGCTAAAATGGTCCTTTTGTAAATGTTTTTTTAATAGATGCCCCAAGAACCACAGAATTGTCTTTAATTAACAAACTCCTTGTCCTCCACTTTAACATCCACATACTAAATGCTAACACACAACACAAAAGCCAGATTCATTCTGGTATAACATCACTGAAATTACTCCAGAAATGAATTTGAGTGGAAAGACATCCAAAATTGCAGTCAATTTGGAATATGCGGCAAACTATGACCAACTCCAGTTTGGAAGCAAAAATGCAGGAGAAAAAGAGCAAAAATGCCTCAGATTTCTTTGAAAATCCCTTATAATCAAGGCCATGTGTACTTTGCAGCAAGTTAGACCTAAATCCTTTACAAAGCACACCGGTTTCTGCAGCAGCTTCAGGTAAATTCAGAAATGGAGGGTTTTCTTTTACTGAATAAAATGCAAGATAAAGAATACAAGCAGCGCAGTATCACGTATGTAAGTTATTTTCATTTTAAAATTTAATTTATTTGATGCTGCCCCATAAATTTTCAGTATGGCACAGTTTTGCATCAACAGCATAAACTTGTTGTAGACGTTGGCAGGGGAAAATTGGACATTTTGGCAGATGCTATTTAGGACTTTTGCCCTCATATATAGCACTTACTCACTGGAAGATCTCAAAGTGCTTTCCAAATGTGGTTATCATCATTGTGACAGATATGACAGTTCCTGCAATATCCCTGGGAGACCTTACTGAATTAAGTTTAAGTATTTTTAAGATCCATTATATTCAATGAATGATTTATGTTTTATTGTGGACCAGGGTTGTATATGTCCCCTCTGGGGGAAGATGTGGCAGATGTCAGATCTAGGGGTTCAAAGAATTGTATTGAACAACACTCCAGACAAGAATGGTCTTCTGGAACAAAAAAAGAGCTAAGTGGTTTTCCCGGGGAATATTTAGGTGAACGCAAATGCACCACCTCCAGTTATGCAAAAACCCAGCCTTTCGAAGCTACGCCATGAGGAGTGAGTCCTTGTCTGCTGGTCACCTGTGACATGAGGCCAAGATCAAAGCCCCACACTGGATAAAGGAAAGACTGAACTATTCATGTTGTTCTGGTTCTAAATCTGAAGCACTCAGCTATGAACTTGTAATCACAGGGAAACCCCATTTGTGGGTTTTGAAGGACTGACACCTACCAGAGCCCGAGTTTGGAGTTGGGGTGAGCTCTGGTAAGCTTTTTAGCGTGCATGTAGGTTCTTTTATTGTTGTTAATAGGATCTCTCTATGAAGCTTTCACCTTAAGAATAAATGTGTTTGCTTAGAAAGAGCTGTGTGGGAACTTGTAACTGTTGCTTCTGAAGAGAAAGCAAAGTGTAGATGCTGGCCTGTTTAGGAAGTCTGTTTTGCTGGGAATATCACAGTATAGGCAGGGAACTGTGCAGACTGGGGAAAAACCCTGTCGGGGGGGGGAGAGAGATGCAGGTCTACCCAAGAGAGGTGATGGCTGAGGAGTTGGGAGACTAGAATGGATACCCTTGGTGGACCACAGAGGGGCAAATACAGGTGTAGTTATCTTGAACTGTGACAATCCTCCTCCTCCTCTCTCTTTTACAGATGAAGAAACTGTGGCCCAGAGAAGTTACATGACTTACATAAGGTCATACAAGCAAGAATAGAGAATAGAATCCAACTCTTCTGAATCCTTGACCCTGGGTCTAATTAGTGCACTCTTTGTATGATGTTTACATATCTTCCATTGCTCTCAGGCCTGCTTGGAGAGAGGGAGGGTTGGCAGGTGATAGAGAGAGCTGGCCAGAGGAAGACGATCTGCTTCATGGCAACTTTGGGGATTTCAAAATTTGTTTTCGTTCCACACTACAATGAACACAAAACCTTTCTATCATTTTCACAAGAATGGAATTGTACTGAAATGTACATTTCTGGATAAAAACTGTGTGCGCACATGCAGGTATGTCCGTCTGTCTGTCCATCCTGGTGGCAGAGAATTGGCCTGGGAAGTGGGAAACCCAGGTACAAGTCCCTGCTCCTCTGCCTGATTCAGAACAGAGCTTTTCATCCTAAAATGCTCTGAATGAAGGCAGAATTGGGCTTACAGGGCCAAAAATTATCTGTGGTTTAATTCCACTGAAGAGTAAATTTGGGCTGAATTTGAACCTTTATGTTTATCCTAGGTACTATACCATCTGAAAACATATTAAAAGAACTGGAAACCACACCTTATCTAAGAGAAAAGTAAGGCCATTATGTAAACAGCGGCAGATCTCATCCACAATGTGTCACATAAATATCATACTATCAAATAAGAAATGTAAATTTCATACATACTCCGTAATTGAAAAGTGTATTATACATTAGTGAAGTCACCCATTTATCTAATCATAATCAGTTCCAATAAAATCTCATTTAGGAAAGTTGAGTGTAGTTCAGGGTGGATGGTTATGAGGATATCAGTCATATGAGTATGCATTGAAACAGCTTTGAAAGCCAGTTCTGGTATGCAAAAATCCACATGAAATATAATTATTGCACACTACATCTGAAAGAGGACTTTTCAAAATTTAAGTGTTCAAGTTGTTTTGTGGTTCATCTCCAATGTCACTCAAAACTGGAAGAAAAAATGAAGTGTGGATACTGAATAACATGATTTTAAATCACCGTTTTAGGTAATTTATACTCACATGAAATTTTAAGTTTTCAAACAACAAGTTTACTCTTACAAAAGATTAACCAAAAATGGAAACTCACTCAAAATACAAAGTCTGAGTGTTCAGACAAAGTAGAACACGGATCTAGACCTCCCCTGGTTTGGTTCTGTAAGCCCAAAATTTAACGGAGGAAGTTCTGAAAGACCAAATACTCAGTAGTCTGCCTATTACAGAGATGGGACAAACCATGAACATTTTCTCCAACACCTACTCCTTTACTGGTAATTTGGACAAACTAGCCTCCAGATCTGAACCAGCAGTGGTTTGGGTTGTGGTTTGTTGTAAGAAATGCATCAAGGACAGAGTCATGGTACAAAAAGTCAGAAGAGGAAAGAGGCCTATCACTATGTCACTCACAAGTTTCATCATTAAGGCAACATTTACCATATTTGTTTAGTCAAAAATGCTTCACATTAATTATTCTGACAGTAACAGAAATCACAAACAAGAACATGTATCATGACTACAGCTGGGCAAACAATTCACAATCAATAATTCATTTGGCAAACAGAGCCTCTTTCTGTTGGCAAATTATTAGATAGCAATTTTTATTCATTCATTTCTCTGTGCACAATTGTTCCACAAATCATTAGCATAAACAAATTTTACCCTATGGATTATTTGTCAACCAGTCACTGCAGATATTCACAGCAGGCAATTTGCTATTCAGACTGTGATCACCTAAGCAACATGATATTTTCTCTGATCCCTGACTGTATGGCCCCCAAACTTAATAAGAACTTTAGTATGTCTGATACCCCAAGTACATATGTTCTGATGGGAATATTTGCTTGTCATATTTATGTGAGCATTCATGGTACTTTTGGTCCCATTAATATCATCGAGAATAAGAACTCACCCATTCAAATGTCCACGACTAAGTAAATCAAATGGATTGTAAGTACAGATGTAGGAAATCAGATTTTATTGCACGGATATCTATGAACACTTTTTTAAAAACTCTTTTTACCCAGCTCTAATCATGACCCCTCAGTTATTTCTCCTACATAATATCTTTATGAATGTCTGTTCTTTAATAAAGGTCAATAAACACCAAACAAACAAACTGTGTTCTTCAGAGGGTTATGGGAAGAGAGTCAAGCATTTTGACTAATTTTGCCATTCTCCTGTACTGGTGAATGATGCTATGTGTGCGATAATTGGAAGGTTATTTCACAGTGAGGAGCCAACACACTGACATTCCCCAAAGCCTATCTTGATATAAACTGAATGGCTCAGTGGTCAATCTACCTAATTCAAAAGGGTATGTATTGGTTGGAAGATGATGACCACAACCAGCCACAGCGGTCAGGGCATTTTCTTCCCATCTTTATGCTAAGATAATAGATGAAAGCAAGAGAAAGTTAATTCATAAGCAAATGGAAATGCTATAATTGGAAATAAAAATCTTAGAACTCCCTTGTAGGTTAAAGCCAGTCAGAGAGATGCTAGATCATATCTACAAATACATAAACATCTGACTAGAGCTAGATAAATGCTGCATCCTTTCCCCAGACACACCCACCCTACTGGCTAACTCCCCTTTTCTACCACACAACCCCTACAGGTTGAAGTGAGATAAATATGCCTCTCCTACCCAGACACAGACACAGACACACACATCTTACAGGCTAGGGCCACAGAAAATTTAGACAAACACATTCATACTCTACAGGCTAGACTTAAACAGTTATAAGAATCCATATGCACCCATGTAAGCCAAGAGTGGGCTTGGAATGGTCATTTGACTTTAAAGACCCAAACCCAGCTACAACATGCTTGCTGCTGTGTTTTGCGGTTTTCATTTCTATAACCATGGGAGGAGGAAAGGTACATTTGGAGGATTAGAATGATTAATATTTCTAATACTTTATATAAATACCTTAGTTAATATCAAACTTAGTAAGATCTTTCAAGATCTGCTACTGAGTAAGCTAAACAGCTCAAGTTGGTAACTGTGTTAGATGGAGGACTAGCACAATGCCCCATTGTTAAATGTCCCCTTCAGCTGGTTTTAAGTGTACAGCAGGGGTTCTCAAACAGGGGGTTGGGACACCTCAGGGGGTCACAAGGTTATTACATGGGGGGTCACGAGCTGTCAGCCTCCACCCCAAGCCCAGCTTTGCCTCCAGCATTTATAATGGTGTTAAATATGTAAAGAAGGGTTTTTAATTTAAAAGGGTGGTTGCACACAGAGGCTTGCTATGTGAAAAGGATCACCAGTACATAAGTTTGAGAACCACTGGTACACAGCTCTTGGTATAAGAGAGGCCTAGCTTAGCTCCTTCTAGGAGGGTTTATTTCCTTCATAGGAAGATCTGGAACCAGACAGAACTGTGGTAACGATTTTAAGGAAGATCAGATACTGGAAGCAGAAAGAGGAACTCTGGCGAGAAAGGCCCATGGCTAAGGACCCTGACTGGAAAATCTCAAGAGATAGCAAGATTTAGTGGACTGTGCCCAGAACTTAGATCTCCAGAGTTCTTTTTCCTGACTTAGTTCCTGTGCGGCCTTGGGTAAATCACTTCACTTCTCTTGATCTCAGGTCTCCCATCTGTAAAAATGATGATATTAATACTTACTACCTCAGCAGCTGGTAGGAGGATCAAAGCTTTAAAAACACTGAGCGATAAGTACTTTGATTTTGATCCTGGAAGAATCAGACAAATAAAGGACAGGCAAGTTTCCCCTTTTCAAGATCTGTATTTATTGTTTATACCACAGGAGATACAGCAGCCTGTACTACTTAGAAAACATTTCATTGCAGTCCCAGTAATTTCTTATGAACTTTTTTCCACTGTGGAGTTATTTTTCTTATACTGAACATTTAAAACTTTCTGAGAAGTTCTACAGATGGCTAAAACCTGAAAGCTGCTTAAAATTCTACTACCCCCACATAATACAGACTCTTTAAAGCAAGAGCAATGGCCAGTTTCCAGCTAGGCTGGACTTCTGCCAGCTTTTTAAATGAATATATGTAATTTAGTTCATATTTTCATACCTCTTTATTAAATACTTCCCAGTCCCATCTTGCCTAATATTTGAACCAGCAAGTTTAATGGCCATTCCTTCATTAAACATTACAAGCTTTTTAAGACCTTGGCAGTGCCGCATTTCATTCAATAACCTAGTGCCGCTACAAAGTCAACAGTGAGTGCAAAGCTAATCCCTCGTGCTCACTAATTATGGCCACTGCTGCAGCTTCTTGGGTGAGACAGGCTGAATCGCTGGGGAAGTGCAGGATTTCCAGGCCAGTGGATTCAGCACTCCAGCTATATCTCATGTCTTGACACTAGATGTCAGCGAAGGGTAATTGTTGTCTCAATTTAGAGGCCAGCCCAGGTAGCTACTAGCAACCTAAGTTAATGTTTTATAGCAAAGGTGAAGTATAGCTCAATACAAGCAGCAGACATATATTACAATAGAAAAGGATATGGTTGTCTAGTGTTTTTAAAGGCAGTCATAAAAGATGAATAATGATGCAGTTTAAAGCTAAAAGACAGCTGCCAAGCTGAATGGCTATGATGGATGTCTAAACACCCAGCGTGGAGAAAACCTGTTCCCTAGAGACCACCATCCAAAAAATTAATTACTACGATTCAGCATCTTTAAATGTGCCACTTAATATACTGCCACCATAATTAAATTTCCAGCCCTGTGACCTTGAGACCATTTCCTGAGATAATAAATGAGATCAAGGTTTAATCGATGCAGATGCAAGTAGAAACTGTCCAAGGAAGCACAAAACCATCACAATACAGTCAAGGTCAGGAAAGAAAAACCAAATGAAGCCACGAATCAACTCTAATTGCTTTCTTGTGATAAAAGGTGTTTATTTTAATTTGCTTTATTTGCAAACAATAAGTCCACCATGGTACTGTGCGACAGCAGCTTTTAAACTCCAGCCACTAGAGAAGGCAGCAAGGAACTGTTTTTGTTCCCCCTTCACCTGCCACATTTGATACAAAACTCCGCTTTTAGTAGCCAACTGCAAGATTTAGTGGCCAAACTTATTAAAAATCAGACAGTAAAATGCTAAGAACCAGTTGACTAGCCCAACTACTGTCCTGCTGTGCCAATGCAAGGAACTACAAATTCAAGTGCAGTAGGAATTTAATCAGGGAGGCAAAGACTGATAAGCTGATTCACTTCCTTTTAAAGTCTAGGTGACCCACTAGCATTAATTTGAGCCACATTGCGAGACCTTATTGACTAGGCCAGAAACTGAATTTGGCCAGGAAACAACACAAGAAATATGCTGTCTGCTAAGAAAAGCTGGTTTCATGCTTGGAAGGCTCAAGCACACTGACCAATAGGCATCTTGGAGAATATAATGTAACCTCTTCCAAGACATATCTCCTGAAGATAAGGCCACTTAAATGACCAGAAATAAGGAGCAATTACTACAAGAGCAGCATTTCTGTTATGTACTGTATTTAATACACACCTGGGCAGCTACATTATTAAGTTACATACTGTGATGGGGTGTCTGCCCCACATTGGGCTTTAAGGGGTTAATAGAACCCTAGGAAGACTGAGCAGGAGGCAGCCAATCAGAGAAGGGCTGAAGGAAGCAGCCAATGAGGGCCAAGCAGACCCATATAAAAAGGGAGCTGCAGGGCAGAGAAGAGAAGTTCTCTGCTGGGAGCCCAGGGAGGAAGGACTGTGTCTCTGGAGGGCTGAGAGAACTGCCAGCACCCTGGATGAAGCATTGCTGCTAGCAGGGACCAGGGGAGTGAGAGGCTGAGGCCTTGAGGCAAGGGCAAAGAGGATGCTAGGGACACAAGGAAGTGGCCAGACAATTTGCTGCAGTAGCCACTAAGGGAAGTGGCTGAACTGCAGGTCCCTTGGAAAGGGGGAGCACAGTATCTGGCATGGCTGGAGGACTGTGTTGCTGAAGAGGATGCTGTGGTCCTTGGAGAGACATGAGTCCTAGAGCAGGAGTGACAGCGGCAAGGCAGCACCTGAAGAGGGCACACTAACATGAAGAGCAAAATTCCCTTGACAATTGGCAGGAGGCACCAGAGTGGTGAGCAGACACCATTACACATACAATCAGAGTGTGAACAATAACTTTCTGGTACCTGAAGCGCTCACCCCAGCTGGACAAGCATTCCAGTTAGAAGGGCCATAAGGATCTCTCCCCACTCCTTTCAGTGGGGAAAGCTACCTTGCTATTGAATGGCTCCTGTCTCTTAATTATCCCAACAAATCCATGTCTCCCAGGCTATTCAGATAATCGGGAGTATAACGTACTACAATTCATGAGTTCCAATTAATTATATCACCAGGGCACAGCTTTAGAGCATATAGGAGTCGCAGGATTGTGCCATACTTAATGCATGGTTAATATTAGGAGCTAATCCTCTAGGCATATACATATAAGGAACTTGACTGGATGAAGGCCATAATATACTACTCAAACTACCACCTTCCTCTGGAGAAAGGGAAATCCTGAGTAAAATGGCCACCATGTTCATAGAAAGTCAAAACTATCATAGAGCTGGAGTCCAGCTTAAGAGCAACCCAAATTGTTCTGCAAGAGGGAAGGAAGCACAATGTAAAAAGGTACAAATCTGAAAAAACTCATCCTCCGATTTTACCTCAGGCTGGCGGAAGCTAGCTAATGTGGTAGACCTCCCCAGAGAAACCTGAGAGTTCAAAATTCTTAGAACTACTTGGGGCTTGGAAAAAACAAACAATATGAAGTTATTGTCTCAAAACAATTTATTCAATTTTCTAAAGTTGGCGGAGGGGAAGGAGAACAAACAACACAGATTACTCTCCATCAAGCTGAATCAAAATGGTTTTTTAAAATGTAATTTAACAAAACCCAAATATGACTAGTTGTCAGAAGGTCATTTTTCAGTGTTCCATTGTCAGGTCAGTGGGTATAATTTCCGGATATATAATGCTGCTGTGAAAAAATAATTTCACAGCAACAGCATAAATATGGTTTAATTAAAGAATTTGGGCACAATCAAAAGCCTATTGAAGTCAATGACTTCAGGATTTCCATTGACTTCTGATTGGGCCCTTAAATACTGCAGTCATCCACTGTGCTTAGTGATATAAATTATTTTCCTCATATAAATCTGTATTGTTAGGCAACATCTTTAAATATATGAATTGAAGGAAGTAACTAACTGTAGTATTCATATTCCCACTTGACAGGCTGTTTGTGATTAACTCACTGTTCTAACACTGTACTTAATGCAAAGTCTTGTACAGTTGCCACAAGCTGCCATATAATGGGCACATACTGGCAGTTCCCCATCTTTTCTTGTTGAAAGACCCAGTCAGATCTATTGAGAGATGCTGAGAGAAAGCTACTTAGGATAAGGTACAATGAGTAGGTTTCAAGAAGAAAATGCAACATTTCAATTACAAATTTTCATTTTACATTTTTTAGTCTAATTTGGTCTCTCTTCGTGGTAAACAAGATGTTTTATAAATGCCTAGTAGGAATAATTGATAGTTCATGCTTCTGTGTGTTATACTTGTTAAAATATTTACATTTAAAAGCAAAGTTGGACTTCTAGCTCAAGGATATATATATATATGTGTGTGTCTTTCCTAAGGAACATCAGACAAAAAAGCATTTTGAATTATAATTGTTTTTGAAATCTCACATTTAAAGAGACATTCCTCCTGTTAGCCCTCCCCATCAACTAGTGCATCCCGGTGATATGGCGATTTAGGAAAGTATACTGAATGGGGCCTGATCCCGTTCACACAACTAGCTCCATTGAAATCAATAAGACTACTCACATGAGTAAGAATTACTTATGCAAATAAGGAATGGAGGATCAAGCCTCAGGTAATTAGCATTAGAATGAGATATGTATTTTAAGAAGATCTCTTCTACTAAAATCAATATTTTAGTTAACTTCATCACTTGATTCAGAAAAGCAAATTGTTTCAACTTGTACAGAAGGTAATGATGGTGAGATGAGAACCTGTGCTCAAAACCTGGTGCTCCTGAATTCTTTTCCATGCATTACGTACCATGTTTATTACAGTAGTGCCAGTGTCCAACCAAGATCAAGGCCCATTGTGCTAGGCATTGCACAGAGTGAGAGACATGCTTTGCTTTGCTAAGGGAGGTGTATGATGAAAGTTTTTGTAAGTTTTATACACACACAGCTATATATTATGTATACAGGTTATGTTACTGTAGCAACCTTGGTTGCACGTTAGCAAAGGTTGGGTTTTTTTGGTGGTGAACAGAAACCAAGTGTCTTAAATTAGATGATCCATCTCTCTAGCATTGTCTATAGTACACTTTTTTAAAAAAACACTGTATTTTGACATGATTGTGAATAATTGAGTGAGCCACACAGTGCTGGTCAAAATTTATCATGGCTACCCTGAAATAATACGTAATGTATCCTCCAACTCTGTTCCAACATGGCAACATTTCATAATGTAGACAAGACCTCTGACAACAGAAGCCACCTACTTCTTCTATGCTCAGAGTCTCAAGTTGTCTGCTGATAAACATCTCATGCCAGATCTTGGCCATTGTTCTGATCCCTTTACACTGCTCTGGCAGCGCAAAGGGGGTGAAAACTGCCCACTCTTACCTTCCTGTGCTGGGGAATCACCAGCAAGCGTGGAGCAGGTGTAACTAGTGAAGGGTGGATTGGGATGGGAAGGAGTGTAGATGGAGTGCATTGCACTCCTCTTATCACCAGTTGGTTGCCAGTCTCTTGGGAGCTGTTATCAGCTGGAGGACTTTAAAGCAGCCCTCAGCCTGCTCTGAACTCCACTGAGGCTGATATAAAACCAGCCCCAGGATCAGAGCCAGAATCACAGGCTCCTTGATGGCAAACACTACACTTGGCAGACTATTTGGGTCATTGTATTTATGTAATCCTCCTGTCTGCCTCACCCTGTCATTTGCTCTGTGTGGGGCAGAATTTCCGACTTTTGTTACACATGCTGCAACAATGGACAGTATCAGATCAATGCAAACCAAGATTATCATTAACACTGACAGTAATATTACTATTATTAAACTTCAGACTGGCAGATGAAGTCTGCAAAGATACATTGTGTTTTGAAAGAAGTCAGTGACAATAGCCTTGACAATAGCATGATATCCATAAGGCATCAGTTACTTGTTTATGCAATCAAATGAAGGCATACTATGCTGTCAAATTATTTTGGGGTACACTGGGGAATAAAATAGAGCAGAAGAAAAGCTTGTGCCTATGCCTGACCAAACAATAATATAACATCAACTCATATCGGATACCATATCCAGCTGTGGGACTTGCCTGAAGCATAACCATCCCAATCAAAAGGAAACTGTAATTATCCATGAAATACCTCCCTTTCCTTGGCAAATACTGGGCACTGATATGTTTTGCTGGAATGGAAATCTTATTAATAGTCTCCTACTGCAGATACTGCACTGAAGATATGAAAACTAGAAAATGCTCAGAGTGAAACAGTGGGGAGTCTTATAAACTGTTATTTTACAGATGTGTATTAATTTAACAAGTCAACAATGTTGTTCTGAGAGTCTCTCTGTTTGTCAGTGGTCCCTTTCTATGGTTCTTTCATTCAAGAGCTGACCATTCAGCCAAATGGCATTTGGTTCCTGGAGGTTATATCCAAACACTTCTGTCATTCAGAAAGCAATCTCCCTATTGAACAGGAGATGCTCTAATATGCAACATCACCAAGTGAGGGGGTCCTGGAGAAGGTGTAGAGCAGTACCACTTTCTTGCTATGATAGGTGGTTAATTAAACTTGGGAAATTATCTTAAATAGACTGACGTGATACTCTTGAACTCCCACTAGTATTTAGTTGGTAAAAACTATACTGATTGCACTGCATTAGTGAAATGGCAATTTGTGAATGAGATCCTGAAGTCAGATCCTCAAAAGAGGGAGACAGAAATATAGCATATTCCTATTGAGGGACAGGGAGGTCTAATGGTTAGTGCACTTGGCTCTAGTCAGAGTGGCCTGGTTTCCATTCTCAGCTCTGACACTGGCCTGCTGTGTGACGTCGGGAATATCACTTCATTGCTCTGTGCTGGTTTCTCCTCTCACCGTTTTTCTGTCTTGGCTATTTAGGCTGTATTTGGGGCAAGAACTGTCTGTCTATGCAACGTCTAGCAAAATGTGGGTGCAATCTCAATTGGAGCCTCTAGACCAGAGGTGGGCAAACTGAGGGCTGCTTTTAATCCGGCCCTTGAACTCCATTGCCCCGCTCTGGCCAGGGAGTGGGGTCAGGGGCTTGACCCGCTCTGCCCACCTGGCGTGCCGGCCAGGGAGCAGGGTTGGGGGCTTGCAAGCTGCTGCGCCCTTATCCCCAGCAGTAGCACCAGGCAGGCAGGGGAAGGGGGAAAAGCCCCCAACTCTGCTCCCCGTCTGGAGCAATGGGTGGCAGAGTGGGGCAAGTGATGGGGTGGGCCTGGATGATGATTGTGTGGTAAAATCAACAAATAGCTCAGTAATGTAATTTTCTAACAGCGCATTGTTCAGCAGAATTATTTTAATAGTGTTGATTTTGAAACAAACTTGTTTTGTCTGTTTGAGCATGAATTGTTAATTTCATGAGCATTCATGGTCTGCCACACAATTTCCATATACAGATGTGGCCCTCAGGCCAAAAAGTTTGCCCACCCCTGCTCTAGACACTACTGTAATAAGTAGATACCACATGAATAGGTATTATGTGCATGGTATTAATATAATATATATGAAGTGTTGGGAAGTTATGTTAACTGAATGTATTATACTCTTCCCACAATTCTGTTCACCCATGCACCTCACAAAACTTTGCAAAGGTGAAGTCAGCTTTGACATTAGCAAATAGGAAACTTGCCAAAGCAGAGATGCGTGAATACTTTGTACCAAGTACAATTAGGGAGTACTTTCATGGCTCATCAGCACTTGGAATGTAATATTCAAAACGAGAAATGGGAACATATAGGAAGGTACCTGGAATGCTAGTACCCAAAACAAAGATAAGGAAGGTACAGAACAACAACTAAAGGAGCTGAGGCCAAACTGGTGTGTTGGATTTTAGTGACACCTAACAAGTTCTGTAACTTGTAAAATCATTCTGTAAATACTACTAGATGAACTGCATATTTTTGAAGCACATCTTCTGTGTAAGATGAACATGTTGTGAGAATTTGCTTCTCAGAAGGAGGGTACATGTGTCTCCTTTTCATGGTGTATTGTTTTGTCTTTAGACAATACATTTGACTAAGTTCAATTATTTGATCTCTTGAACATTTTAAAGAATGAACCAGAAGTGGAGTCAAACAATTGGCTACACCTTTGAGTCAGTGTGATAATGAAAAAAATATTTATCCAGTTAGAGCTACAATATTTCATCTTAATCATTTACAGCTCAGTCACCTTATCTAGCGACCAGCTAACAACAAAGTAAGTGACTATATGCACTTAAAGTATGAGCGGAAGAACCTTGAAAATCAGTGGACGTGTGTTAAGGTATATTAGGTGTAAATGGGAGCATGTGGACACACAATAAGGAGTACTGAATGACAATAGGGAATGCATTATCTGGGTAAGTTTTCCTGAGGTTTATGATGTTTTACTTGGATGATATTTTGATAATTTAAACTTGATTACTTTTGCAATATTCTAATTCAGATTTGAATGAACAATCCAAAACTATTTTTGTTTTCCACAAAGGAGATTTTAAAAATAGGAGTTTATATGTAATGCTGTCATCTGCTGGCTCTCAGCAGTAATTGCTGATCTTATGGTTCTAATGATATGGTTATATTGAGCATGTGCAGAAAAAAATATAAAGGTGGCTGATGTTTGCACATTAAACAGTGTGACTCATAACAGGATATCAATATTAATCTACCTCCTATAAAATCATAAGACCTTTTTATTTAAAGAATAAGATACTGCACAACAATATAATCTGCGCTTTTCCACTTAGCCACAAACCATCTGGTTTCTCTCCAATTACTTGATTTTTTTTTTTTACACCTTTAAATGTTACTGACCTAAAAAAGATTTGATCAAAGGCTGTTGAAATTCTGAACCCCCAAGCAAGTATTAAATTGGTCCACTCTGTGTCCTGTGCTGACAAGTCATTATACTCCAGAGCCTTACCCTCCATGGTAGCGTCTCAATTAGAGATAAAGATGAAGCAACAGTGTTCTAAAGATGCCCATCCATCTACATTTGACTTTATTCTCAAAATAAAAAAAACGTCATAGAAATCTTTTCACAAGCGCTGCTGGAGTCAGTAATACACAACACTGTCTGCAGTAAGTTAATCAAGCAATAGCAAGACAACTGTAAACCATAAAACCTGAGCTATTTTATGAAGTGTCTTGCTTAAGTATAGATTTCCTCACTACACCTTGTGTGCTCTAGCTCTCTCTCACATACTGTCTCTTCCACAATATAGAGCTTCCCTGACACATACAATCCTTAACTGCTGAAGAACAGTTTGCAGAGGTAAGCCTGAAATGTACATTTTTCACAAAAGAATCATGCATTTGCCTCCAGATATTCATATTTCTGGATTTTTTTATACTCCTTTCTTCAGTTCTAACACTTGGTGTCTGCAGTGCAGAAATAGCCCCCAACTCCACCCTTTCCACCAGCCAGCCGCATGTATGCAATAACAGGAAGAAAATCCATTACCTTCGGCACACGAAAAACACAAGTATCTATGTACCAAGGTACTTGCAGTGATTTTGTGAAGTAATTAGGAGTAAGTCCAGCTCGCTCACAGGGGACAATTTATTCCCAGGTGAGGTGTGTTATTTTCATTCCAGGAGGTGGCATGATGTTATATTCAAGAGTAAACTATTCTGGGTTATTCTTTATTATTCACCCTTGTTCGTTACATAAGTAACCATTCCTACCTTTTCTGTAGCACTTTTCAACTCTAGATCTGGAAGCACTTAAAGCAACACTTAAAGGGACACTTAATACTGAAGTACCAGAGCATTGTTTTTGATAACTTCTCCCCCTTTGAAAATAGTAGCCATCTAGGTCATTAACTACTATGGTCTTGGTTCTGAAAAGTAATTAAGCAAGTGTTTTAAGGCCATCTCTATTCAGGACAGCACTTAAAACCCATTCTTAAATTTTGCCCTGAAAAGGGGTGCTTTCTTGACATTCTAGACATAGACCTGGATTTTTCTGGTTGATCTCTATGGATAGATACAACAGCCTATCTGTTCTCCTGCAGAGTGTCTAATATATCGTGTCACCTCATACAATTGCTTCTTTTTCCTTGTGGAGTAGTAGTGAGAGTATTATGGACAGAGATATTTCTGTTATATATCTTTCACAGTCTACTGGAATCTTCAAGAGGGCTTTTGAAGTCCTTTTGAACTCGTATATATTAGGTAGTTGTACTTTATAGAGCATGGGAACATTTTCTGTGGGCAACATTTCAGCAGATTCCCATTTGTCTCCTAATCACACTTTCATATGGTTGCCAATTTTCAAAGAGGGGAATCATCTTTGCTCTCCTATGGTAATAGTTTCTCTGCATTGTTTAGGAGTTCTCTTTAAAATTGTGGTGACTGGTTAAAGTCAACTAGTTCTTAAGATATTGATCCATTAGTAATTGTGCATGGAATTCCAGACTGGCTTCTGAGGGTGCATGTAAGTATAATCAAATAAAGATTCCAATCATCCTCCTTTGTTTGGTTTGAATCTACTTGACAGTTTGAAAGTTTGTTCTACCTAGCCCAATTGTCCTCTATAACTGTGCGTAAAGCCCTATTCTTTGCAAGAACTTTCCATTTTGTTTTAATGTATCGTGAACCATTATCTAAAACATCTTGAGCAGGACTTCTATGTCTTGTGCAGACAAATTCTTCATACATAGCCTTTGTTTCATTCAGTTATTCTTACCTCATAGAAGCCTCCACTCAAAGTAGCTTGATTTGCAAGTTAAACTTGAAAATGTCAATGGTCTTTGCTTTCCAAGCCAGAGAGGTAATTGAATATACTTTATCAGGGGCTTTCTGGTACTGATCAATGCACTGGACACATTGAATATTTCAGAACTATATCAGCAATCCTTGTGTTCATACTGTGATGCTAGCAAACCCAGTGCCAGCTCATACAAAAGCCCCCATCTCAACTAAATATTGACAAATGCATAGCTAGAATGAGTCTGGTTCACCTGTATGCTAGTATTGTTACAACAGCTATTAGAGTTATACAAATGTGCTTAGTATTTAAGCATCATTGAATGCTTGTAAGTCACTGCCTGCATTAATCTCACTTATAAGTACCTGTATACCATATTGTAAAGTAATATTTGAGCATTTGCTTTGTAAGTCTCTGTAGCTGTGTAATCACCAGACAGGGGAGAGACATTAATTAGCGTGAAATGCTGGCTTAAAACAAAAGGTGTTATGTCCTGCCCACAGAGAGAGCACATCAACAACAGAAACTATTGTGGAACATCAAAGAGGAGAAAAACTTAGTTGATTGTGTTCTCCTCCTCCCCCTTCCCATGAAAAGGGAACTGCAAGTGAAGTCCTCCCATCAGCTGAGCTAGCAGATCAGAGAAGTGGGAAATGGAATAAAAATCCCTGACAGGAAGAAACTGACTCTCTCTATGCTACTTGGACTCTCAAAGGCAAGATTTCTAGGCATAAGCAAGGGATCCCCAGGTGCTTAGCCTAGGTTATCCCTAAGGGACATACAGAGCATGCTTATTATACAAGCTTCTATTACCTTTTAAAAACTTAAGACTAACTCATTTGTGTATGTATGTTTACCTGCTTTAACCTCATAAATAACTCCCATTTCCTTTTCCTAGTTAATAAATGTTTAGATAGCCAATCCTATAATAAACTACAAGATTGTCTTTGGTATGAGATCTAAGGTGCAATTGACCTGGGGCAAGTGACTGATCCTTTGGGACTGGGAGTAACCTGAATATTGTTGTGATTTTGGGTGTAAGGGACCATCTATCACAAATATGCTCACCTGGATGACAAGATTTACTGGAGTACCCAAGAGGACTGTCTGGGACTCCATGTTTAGGCTGTTATAGTGCCTGAAGAGTTTACACTTGATACTTGGTTGGTGAAATCTGAATAGAACTCACAGCCAATTTGGGGTTTGTGCCCAGCTTCTTCATAGTCTGCCCTGATGTTGGTACTCATGCTCTTGAGCCACTGCAGGACAGCTTGACACCAGGGCCAGCTCCAGGCACCAGCCGACCAAGCACGTGCTTGGGGCGGCACCTGGAGGGGAGCGGCACTGAGGGGTTTTTTTTGTTTGTTTTTTGTTTTTTTTAAAGTTTTGTTAAAAAAAAAACCCCACTCTTCCTGGTGGAGAGAGCAGGGCAGCGGGCGAGCCGCGCTCCCCGCCGGCGCCCCGGCCCGGGGCAGCGGGTAAGCCGCGCTCCCCGCCGGCGCCCCGGCCCAGGGCAGCGGGTAAGCCGCGCTCCCCGCCGGCGCCCCGGCCCAGGGCAGCGGGGCAGCCGGTGGCTTTTTTGCCAGGGGCGGCAAAAAAGCCAGAGCCAGCCCTGCTTGACACACAGGAGGCTACATAGCAATTTTTCTAGCTGCCTTTTTTTGCGGAGGAGAGGTATATTTCTAAACCCAGCTGGACTTCATGAATGGGATAGTATTTTCTTACCTTATGCTGTTTGGAGCCATTAATTCACTATTAGCACAGAAGTAAAGATAAGCAAGGGATGGGACTTATCTCTAGCTCTGGCCATTCTGCTTAACATCCTTTTAAAGACTCAGACTTTTTTGCATTCTCATAAGTTTGCTCTATCAATTGCTACATTTAGTTTTCATTAACACTTGGTAGGTTATTGGCATCTTCGCTACTGCTTTGGCTCCTGGTAAGTGTGCCATGAATAGATCGTCTGACACAACCAAGTTCAAACCAGGTTCATTATTTAGTTTCAACTGGTATTTGTGCACTCACCAGCATTCTTTCATTATTATGAAAGTGCCTTAGGCAATGGCATTTAAATAATGTCTTTTCAATGTTTGTATGGTCAGTTTCTATGTAATCTGTCATATACATTGCTGAAATGCACTCTCTTTATTTAGGAGTTCCAAATATTCTCTACATGGGAACATGTTTCTCAGTTTAAATAATTGATCTGAGAGAAAAAGCAAGCTGTCCATCAAAGCAGCACCTTCACTTTGCTAGGCCTCAACAGCAAGTTTAACCAATTTGTTTAAATGAAAATAAGGCAAGATAGGGCTTTTGTTAATGATTCCTTTAGCTTCTCCACATGCAAATAAGACCATGAGAGAAAAGTAGCCAGTGAATAAGAGACAGACTCCTGAGGCCCATGCATATATTGAAAATGATAGGACAGATGGCTTCCTATCATATTGTTAGTTGGTCTAAGTGAGTCCCTCCCTGGAGTTACTGTTTTAAGAGAGTTAGTGAAGATGATATTGATAATTTGTAGTTAGTGAATAGAGAGAAGTCTGACATAACCATGCCACCAAAAGATGGTATAAAGAGGTATTCACTGATTAATAATAAGCATTAAAATAATAGATTTAGTTTGAAACAAGAGGCATCAAATTAAATATCAGCATAGCATATAATTAGTAAGATCATAAAGAGAATGGAACCAGCTTTTGAAAAAGGTGGTAAGAGTCACATTACTAGAAACCTTAAAATCACAGTTGGATAGTACCCACAGTCTAGTCTGAAAATTAAGGACCATCCTGAGAGGTGCTTGGCATTTGTGATTCCTGTTAGTCAGTGGAAGCTGCAGATATTCTATACCTAAAATCTAACACAGGAGGAATGATCGGTTGCCTATAAAATGGCTTCCAGTGTCCCACTTTATGAAGTCCTGATGATCACCGATGCCGACCACACAGGGACGTGACCACGCCACTGGCTTGTCACACTGAGGGGGGAACCATTAGTTTGTTCCATCATTCTCAGGGATGAGCAAATGTAGCTTTCACATTCATTCACTTTGAAATGAAGAAGTCAAGCATTAACCAGGAATACAGGAAAAAGCTGGGGAACACCCACTTCTGGAATATCTTTGCTTTTATGGCTCACAGCCATCATTGTAGCTATTTTAAGATAAGGCTATTGACCCTGGCCTTTTCTCCTATTCTTAATGTGTCATATTTAAAACATTGGCATTTTTAGGTACATAAGATTATTTTGAGCAAGTCATTGTGAGAATGTACAATGTCACATTTTGTCTGTTGATTTAGTAAATCAATATTCCTGGTTGTACTAAAATAATTTGGTGCTATCAAAACCAGGACACCTGAGGTTTTCCTAGGGTTGTGCCAAGCTACCACCCAAGTATCCCCAGGGCCTGGTCCAAAGTTCATTGAAATTATTGGAAAGACTCATTGATACCAGCAGGCTTTAGATTAGGCCCTTGCTCTGTTCGGACTACAAACGTCATTGGAATTACATCACCAGCTGCAACAGAACAGTGTGCTACCTACTGTGAAATGAATATTCCTATAGTATCAATCTTTTTATAAATTTAGTATCTTAATATGATCCATGACTTAAGTCACCTTTTGTACTGCTTTCTGTTTGGTTATAATTTTATCTATTAATCATGTTAATCCAATAGAATCTGCCTTAATCAAATGAGAGTCAATTACCCAGTTCTTCAAATTATATTTTTTAATGAAAGACATTTTTTAAGATTGAATACCAATTAGGGACGTGTTCAGAGAAGTGTGGATATCTTTAGAGCATAGAAGCACTTGCCACTCCACAGATAAGGTACCTTTCATGCCCATTGTCAAGTGAAGTAGTTTGAAGAACACTTTTGAATTGGCACTGAAGTAGCAGCACACAGGAAGGGTTTGTACAGCTCCTGCCCACATGCACTGTGGCAAATTTTAGATTCCTAAATAAATCTCGAGCACTATGACTCTTCCCCTTCCCCACCTCTCACTGCTACTCCCCCACCCCCCAAAGCTGGTTTGCTTGGGGTTCACCCCGCCTCCCCCTCTCTGCATGCTACAGCTGTGAATATTGGCAGCACAGAAGTTGGTGCCACCACAGGGAGTCATTTTGGAGATAAATGTTCAATTGCTAGGCAGGTCGGGAAAACCTATTTCAATACCCTGTGCTGCCTGATCACCCATTCCAATATATTGACTTTATATACACTCAGTACAAAGATAATGCACAAAACTATAGAAAGACATTTCTATTTTCAGTAATATTTAAGTCAAACTGCATTAATGGTGATTTCATTATAAAATAATTATGCAGAAAAGCAGATGATTCCACAGAGAGGCAGATTTATTTGGCACTAACATCTTAAATATGCAGGTCTGTTAAATAAAGACCAAGGAAGAGGTGTCCATTTTTCAGATAGCCTCTTACAGATCTCAAAGTGTATCTAGCATGAAACTAAACTGAATTAATTCATGCAGGAAGAAAACAAACATGCTACACTTATTGTACATAGTGACTTTCATCCCGGGTTTCAAAACCATTTGAAAAAGGTGTGAAATCATTCTAAGGAAACTGGGGGATAGAGAGATGAAGTGGTTTACCCAGAGCTGCATGGCAAACCAGTTCAGAGTCAAGAACAGACCCTAAGGGTTCTGAATAGAGCTGTTTTGTGAATTTGTGAAATTCACAATCTCATTGAAATTGACAGAAAAGTCAGATAAAAATTTCAGTTAAAAAAAATCATTAAAATGTCCTTTTTTTTGACCATCTCTATTTCTGATTCCTAGTCCCATTCTCTACTACATTAAGGACTGCCATTTTTGTGTGGTATTTCTGTTCTTCCCTTCTAGCACTAAAAACTTAATAGGTGAAATCCTGGCTCCAAAGAAAGCAAATTTAGTTTTATCTCTGGGTGGGGCAGCACTAGTTCATCCTTTTTAATTTAAATCTCTTTCCTTCTTGGAGTTGCAACCAAAAACCCCCCAAACCAACCCCCCCCCCCCCCCAAAAAAAAGAGAGAAGGGGAGGGGAATGAAAATGTTAGTTAAACACATAGAAAAAAATTGAGCCTTTTCATACATCTGTATTTTCAGTTATTTTTGTGTCGTGACTTTAGGAACTGTAATCACAAAGGGAACTTCTGTGTCAGGTGAAAGTGATGTCAGACTGATGTCAATAAAACACCATAAATACACAGGTATCTTATGTTGTAAGGGCCAGATCTGAACAATTTAATGGACAAAACATGCATTAATTGGGGCTTATGTTCTGATCAATGAACATACATAGTATGATCCTGATCCAAAGCTCATTTAAGTCAGTGGGAGGCTTTCCATAAATTTTAAGGCCATTAGAACCATTACGATCATTTAGTCTAACCTCCTATATAACCCAGGGCAAAAACCCTCACCCAACAATTTCTGCATCAAGCCCATAACTTCTGTTTGAGCTATAGCTTATCTTTTAGACCAGTGGTTCTCAACCAGGAGTTCATGTACCCCTGTGGGGTATGCATAGGCCTTCCAAAGGGTACATCAACTTATTTAGAATGGGATATTTGCCTAGTTTTACAACAGGCTACATAAAAAGCACTAGCAAAGTCAGTACAAACTAAAATTTCATACAATGACTTATTTCTACCGCTCTATATACTATACACTGAAATGCAAGTATGATATTTATCAATTCTTTTTTTTAATATAATTATATGGCAAAAATGAGAAAGTAAGCAATTTTTCAGTAATAGTGTGCTGTGACACTTTTGTATTTTTATGTCTGAGTTTGTAAGCAAGTAGTTTTTAGCAGCGATGTCGCCCTGCAACATCGCCCGGTGCTGCGGTAAGCTAGGCGCGGGCCCCGGGAATGGCGGGGAGCTGCCGGTGGGTGCGGAGCACCCACCAGTTTTTCCCCGTGGGTGCTCCAGCCCCGGAGCACCCACGGAGTCGGCGCCTATGGTTTTTAGTTGAAGTGAAACTTGGGGATACACAAGACAGATCAGACTCCTGAAAGGGGTACAGTAGTCTGGAAAGATTGAGAACCAGTGTTTTAGATGGTCTTGATTTAAAGACTCCAACTGATGGAGAATCTACCACGTCTCTAGGAAAGTTGTTTGAATGGTACATTACCCTCATTGTTCAAAATTTGCACCTTATTTATAATCTGAATTTATCTAGCTTCAGCTTGCAACTATTGGATCTTGTTATGCCTTTTCTGCTACATTTAAGAGCCCTCTACTATCAGAAGTCTCTTCATCCTGTAGGTACTTGTAGACAATGAACAAGTCACCTCTTAACCTTCTCTTGGATAGATTAAATAGATTGAAGTTCTTTAGTCTATAGTCTCTCATTTTAAGGCATGTATTTAGACCTCAAATCATTCACACAGAACATTAAGAAAATGTTACTAGTTTATTCCAGGTACTTGGTTAGCAATTTACTCTATGCATTGCTCTATATATTCAGCTATACTAGGTACTGTAATTCTTTTTTAAAAACAATGTACTTTGGCTGTATGCACACTTTTTGTATTAATTTTTGTAAATGTTCTTGGAATTAAGTTTTAACAAGCATGAATGCTAGATTTGCTTGCCATGAGCATTCATGTTAGACACCTTATTTGAAAGGAATTTTCTCATCAAGGAATTGAAACAATACCATGTGAGTTGCAGAACAATTTGCAACTAGGCAACACAGCTCAAATTTTGGATTTCAAACAGGAAAGAGCAAGTGAAATTTGTGGAAAACTTAAAAAAAAAAGTCACATTTGGTTTGCAGATATTCTGCAAAGACAAAAAAGGAAAATCCATTAAAAAGGGTCTGTTATGAATGGATCTTAACATGACAAATCCTCTCTTAAAGAAGTTATGCTGATTTGTTTCAGCAATTTTCACTTCAAGCTAAATTCAGAGTGGTTTACTGTGACTTTCCTATGTCAATACTTTTCTTTGTATTCATCTTTTTAATCTCCATTGTGTCAGTTTAATTGCCATGATGACAATTAAAACAATGGGTGCTTTTAAAACATCTTAATGTTCCACTAAGTTATTTCACATTAAAAATGCCTTTATTTACTGCTAATTTCATATAAATCAAACTTAAAATATTAAACAGATGTTTGGGGCTTCTGTGAGGAATTTCATCAGCCAGCCAGCTCCTGAGTTTATGCTGTATATTGACTGATGACAAGCAGCATAATAAACAATCTATTTGCTAACTCCTAACAGCTAAATGAGGTCCTTATTTCTCACCATAACTGGATTGTCAATACAATATGGACAAAACATCACCGGGCTGGAGCCAAAATGACCTCATGTCATCATTTTTCTTTCTGCAGTGTCAACATCACAGCCTTGAGAAAGCCCCTCCATCTAGCCTGAACTGCATAAAATGTAGATGACATGGCTAAGAGTCTGATCATACATCCCTTCCCCACATTGGGCTTGTCTTCACTACTGGGGTAAGTCAACCTAAGTTACACTACTCCAGCTACTTGAATAATTGTAGAAGAGGTTGATGTAGCTTAGGTCAACTTACCCCGGTGTCTTCGCTGCGTTGCATCGACGGGAGAAGCTCTCCGGTTGACTTACCTTACTCTTCTTGGGCAGATGGAGTACCAGAGTCGACTGGAGAGTGCTCTGCCGTCGATTTAGCGGGTCTTCACTAGACCCACTAAATCGATACTCCTAGGCATCTCTCTCAATGAACTCCATGGAGGTGATATCCAAGTAAATATTAGTAAAGTCATGCACTACACTGGGTTGTATTAAAACTGTACTGCATTCAACAACAGATACTAGACCAGCTCATTGGTTTACCGATTAATGACAGAAAAAGAAAAGAGTAACTTTTTAAAAATTTGATTTTAATATATTTCACATACATTTAAAGTGTAAAGCAGGGCCTACCATAAATAACTGCCACTGTTACTAACTCATCTGTTTTCTGTTTCTGTTGTCTACTCATGTTACAGAACCTAGGAAAAATGAGAATCCCAATATTTGCATGTCTTTTGTGGACACTTTATGGACCTCATTAGCAGTAGCAACAGCAATTCACCAATAAAAAAAACAATGTAACTAAGCAGACTCTGAGTGAGCTCTCCCCTTACGTCTAGAGGTGAGCTGTGGAAAAGGACTTCAGGAGCTGATCACGTTTGCATGGGCACACCCACCCTGCCTAGGTGCTCAGCATGATGGGATTGCTTACCCAAATGGTCATTTCTGATTGGTGTGGGATCCCCAGTCTCCTTGTTATTGGGGCAGGCGTAATAAACAGTTGTTATCCTTGTTGTGTGAATCAAGGGCAGCAAAACTGTACTTGGCATTTCCTGATTGAGGGACTCACCCTCAACTAAATGGCACTTACTTGGCAGGGAACATGGGTTCCAAAGCCCAGTGAGTTGAGAGAGGGTAGGGACAGGTACTTGTACCTTGCCTAAGGGCCTCAGACACATTTGACCCTTCCTCTCTTCACTGTGTAATAACAGAGCTACTTTAGATTCAATTGAGAGTCTTGTTACACCCTGCAGAGCTAAAATCACTGATACCTAGGTCTAAGTATTAGACCCGCTTTGGGACAGTGTCTCTGATGCAAGAGACTACCTAGTGTGCACCAGCAGTGAGGTTCCACCACTAACAGCTGAAATCACTAAGAGCTGTGTCAAGTGCAGGGCCCTGAACACATCTTGGCACAGCCAGCAGGGTGGCTGGTGGAGAGATGCAGCAAGCGGCCAGCAGGGCAGCAGGTGGAGAGTGCCAGAGAAGAACCCCACAGAGGGGGAGGCAAGTGAGTGCACGTGCAGTGGCACGAGTAAGGTGTCTCCTTACCCCGCCCCTCCACCAAGGGTAGGAGGTGAACTCTGCAGATGCACCTCTGAACTCTGGATCTGCGCTATCCAAGGACTGCAACTATGAGTGGGGTGCAAAGAATGGATGGGCACGTTAAAGGGACTTTTGGGTTGCTGGACTTAAGAACCTGAGGGGGAAAGGACACTGCGCAACTTACTTGGAGATGGGTCTTTTGCTCATGGTTTATGTTTATAAATCCTCTTTGTGGTGTTTCCCCAGATTAATGCTGCATTATTTCCCTCCTTTTATTAAAAAGTTTTTTGCTACACTCAGACTCTGTGCTTACAAGAGGGGAAGTATTGCCCCTTAGAGGCACCCAGGGGGTGGTGTATAATTGTGCCAGGTCACTGGGTGGGGGCTCAAGTCGGTTTTTGTGTTGTATTGTTGAAAAGGAACCCCTAGATACTGAACCCAGCCCTTGTTGCTCCCAACTCTGACTGGCAGAAGGGTTACAGAACTAAATGCTAGGTCCTGTCCATCTCAACATGTGGAAAAGTTGTACTACAATTAGCAGAAAGAGAGTCTGTCTGCCATATCCTAATAACTCCCCTTCAAAGGAAGCCTAATCTATAAATATTCTTTGGCACAGCATCTTAGCGTTTCTTGGACATTGTTGCAGGTCATGCACACCCCAGTGCCCTTTTTGGGATGGGGCACTGGTCGTTATAGGCCCACAGGCAAGTCTGTGTGACCCCTCTGGGTCTCAGAGTAATGTGGCCTAACAGCCCAAATCAATCTACCTGCCTTTTCTATCAGGGCTGCAAGGCCTAGTGACCAGAGTCAGTATAGCAGCCCTCGCAATCAGGGCTGTGCAGCCTAGCGGCCAAAGACAGTGGGGCTGGTGGGGTGGCGGGTGGCCAGGATGGGGGACCCGGGCCCTCCCTCTTCACCAGGTCCCAACCCAGAAGTTGCCCGCCATCAGCTCGGCTGGGATCTGGCCAAAACACGCCAAGCTAGTCTCTGGATCACCAAACACCTCCTCGCAAAGCCTCCCTGAGTTACTCCCTACCTGCTTCTCTGCAGCTTGTGTTCTCGCAGTTCCCCCAGTCTCCTCTCTCTCTGTGGTGTCTGGAGTTTGTTGGTTAATGCTGGCTGGCTAGCCTCCACATCATGGAGTGTCGGCGGTCCATCAGCAGGAGTCTGCAGCACACCTCCTTCCTCTCTGGCGGTCAGCACCCAAATGAACTGGGCTGCTCCCTTTTATACCTGACCTCCAGCCGGAGTATGCCCAGCAGGGTCGAGGGGGTGTGGTCTCCTTGGACCAAAGAATGGAATTAACCCCTGCAGTCCCAGTGTGGGGGATGCACACCCCATCACAGACACCTTTAAAAATGTACATTACATTACCTTGGCTCATAGGTGCTGACTCCGTCGGTGCTCCAGGGCTCGAGCACCCACGGGGAAAAATTGGTGGGTGCAGAGCACCCACTGGCAGCTCCCCACTGGCCCCCCAATCCAGCTCACCTCCGCTCCGCCTCCTCCTCCCCTAAGCGCACCACCGCCACTCCGCTTCTCCCCCGTTCCTCCCAGGCTTGCCGCCAAACAGCGGTTTCCCACAGCAAGCCTAGGAGGGAGGGGGAGAAGCAGAGCAGCAGTGGCACTCTCAGGGGAGGAAGTGGAGCGGAGGTGAGCAGGGGCGCGGAGCGGTTCCTCTGCGCCCCCCCCCCGAGGGTTACTTCCTGTGGCCCTCTCTGCGCCCCCCACCCCAGCTCACCTCTGCTCCACCTCCTCCCCTGAGTGCGTCGCTGCTTCGCTTCTCCCCCCTCCCTTCCAGGCTTGCGCGCGGCAAGCCGAGGAGAGGAAATGTGGTGCGCCCAGGGGAGGAGGTGGGGCCTGGGATTTGGGGAAGGGGTTGGAATGGGGGCAGGGAAGGGGTGGAGTTGGGGCTAGGCCGGAGCACCCACCAGCGCCGGGTAAAGTCAGCACCTATGCCTTGGCTGAGGGGTTTTTCTTTTTTTGGTTTTGTTTTGTTTTTTTTTTGCTCGGTATCAGAATTAGTAATCATTCAGAGAACTTGAATTATAATGCTTTTTGAAGCATCAAGTAGTGACAACTAATTTAACTGAAGATCAACATGAATTTGTATGTTTATATCACAAAAAGTATGGGAATTTTATTTGTAAATTTGTACAGAAAATCAAGTTTATTAAAGTGTATAAACAGAAATATTCCAGTGTAAAGTGTCACATACATTAACAAAATACCCTTATTTTTTAATTAGCCATTATAGTGCTAGCAGAATTAGGCACAGAATGTTGTAGGATTATCAAATATCAAAACTACACAGAATTCCAAATTTTTAATCAGGTATGATTTGCTGACAAACATTTCCCACCATTAGTTCTTAGCAATTAGTCTATTCTTCCTGAAAACATTTTCTTCATACAGTAACAGCAAGTGAACAATGCTACTTTCTATGCTCTTGCAAATTATCATCAGGTTTAAGTTGAAGCAGCAGTAGCAATAAAAAAAAAAACTTTGTTGGAAAGAGCTGCTAATAAGAATACTGTGCCAATTTCCAGACAATTCTTTTTTTTATAACTAAATGCTTCTCAGCTGCCTGTCAACCTGAGTTTGTCAAAATGTAAAATTCTAAATTCTCCCCATTCCATACAGATCTGGGATTATTCCATTTTTGGCATGTGCAATTGGCTAACATTTCAGCAACTGATTGGTACACCTGAAAATAACAGAAGTTTACTTAACTCCACTACAGGAGTGCAATATTTGAAGTCTCAGAGCCCTCGTCCACAGATTTGAGCTCGTGCCACGGAGCTAAAAATAACTGTGCAGACATTGGTGCTTGGGCTGGACCTCGGGCTTTGAAGCCCACTTCCCTGCCTAGGCTTCAGAGCCTGAGCCCAAACATCTACGCAGCTAGCGTTAGCACTATAGCTTGGGCCAAAGTTTGTAAACTCAGGCTCCGAGACTCGCTGCCACAGGATCCTGCTTGCTGTGTAGATGTACCCATGGTTCCCTGAGGCCCAGGGGCACACTCCTACCCTGTCTTCATATCCTAGCTGAAACTCATTAAAGCAACCTGCGAGCATTACTCTCCTGAGCCTAGGGTGACTCAGAAGACCCATGCATTCCCATGAGGCCCAAATGAGGTACCTCAATATGTACCTAGCTTTAAACATGCGAATAGTTCCGTTAGCTTCAAAGGGACCACTCACATACTTAATTGGTACATAAACTAGCATTGCCGTCTCTTGTGATTTTATTGCGAGTCTCAGAATATCTGGAATCCTGCTCCTGGAATCATGTGAATGCATGAGACTGTGTTTTAAAAAAACAGAAAGGATACCTTTTTCTAGCTCACACACTTTCAGAAAAAAGCTTGAAAACATGAACCATAAAGGCCCACAGACAGCAGACAGCAATTTAAAAAAGATCCAACAATTATTATGTTTAAACTAATGATTTTTAAGCCATTCTTATGAATTTTGGGGGCCTGGATTACATATAGCTGGGATTGGTAATACAGTTAAACAGCTTGCTGATTTGCTGCATTAGAGTCTGACACCTTGCTACAGAGTAAATAGAGTAAATACACTTTATAATAAATATTCTGCATCTCTTAGGTGCCTTCCACTTGAAGCAGCTATACAAGAGCATGACAAGAACTGTTTAAGATCGTCAACGCTGTTAATCAGAACAGTTCATAGAGAGATTCTCTGACTGACTGCTCTACTGGCATGATACAGATTTTCAGAGGTATATCATCTGTAATGTGTTTAGTCTATACTTATTGTTCAGTCAAGCCATATATAGAGTCTTGTAATCTAATCAAGGCATGGTTATTTCAGCCCACATGAGGAATCCACAATTTGTAGAATTTGGTTGTTTTAGCTGTTGCTTAGCTGTGGATTCAAATTCTCATGAGGGGCAGATATATACCTGGATCTCCGAATAATGTGCCATGCAAGGCTGTCTCTTCCCCATCACCACCCCCTCCCAGTTACGAAGAGGAGAGGCAGGGTAAGAGATACCACAGAGGGGAAACCATTGTCATGTTCTGGAGGGGAGTAGGGAGCATAGTCTGGTCAGGCTGGCATCGGCACTGCTCTTCCACAATTGGTTTTGTACTAAAATGAGGCATAGCCCGATTTAGTCCATTTTAGTTTCTGACTCTCATGCATTAGCACAACGCTGCAAAGTCTGGCTGGCAGACACTGCTGAAAGAGGATTAAATCCAAACCCAGTGTTTTAAATTCGTAAAAATCTATTAGAATTTGTAAAATCATCTACCTCGGATTCAATTTGGGTGGGTTCTCTCCCTGACAGTGCTCCTTTTACCCTTGCAGGAGACAGAATCTTAGCAGAGAACCCAGTAAAACTATCTGGAACTTTAACGTAAATCCAGTAACAGGAGAACACGGAGAGGGGAAATCATGTGCTAAAGCTGCTATAAAGTGCCCAAACATTAAGAGGTCAGATCAGTTTCCATCTGATTATAATCAAAACCAATCATTGCCAGTCAAAATATTTACACCAAGAGGGCTGGATGCTGCAAGCTATCACATCAGTAGAGCTTTACTTTAGTCATTACTCTCCTTGATGTTAATGGAACTACTGCTGGGAGTGAGTGTTTTGCAGGATAGGGCCCTAAATCAGCACTGAAGAAGTATGGAAACGGAATTACTTCAGCGCAGCACTCATCTATATTACATCTTGACACTTTTTTGATGATCCCATTATTGAGGGCACCGTACACTCCAAGATGTAACAGGGAAAAATACGGAGGTTTATTTTTAGCAAGCCCTTATTAAAAGGTGCTAGTATTTCTTGATCTGTCCTGTTAGCCTTCTGATTCCCTGTGACAAGACAGCTTCTTTTAAAGTGACAGTATTTTATTGGCTGAATATTGATTATCACTCTCGCAGTATTTATACTGGCATTCCAAAGATCAAACATGGGGCCCGAGGAAGAAAAGAGTGAGCTGCACCTGTTTCTTTCAGCCTCTTTCCTCCTGCTCTCTTTGGCAGTGGTAAAAATACATCCAGTAATTGTCAGTGTTCCATCTTAGCTCTGATTAACCTTATGTGGTTTAAGCATGTATTTTTATTTAAACATCCCCAAAGCTGTGTACAGTGGTTGCCATTAAAGAGTCAACATTTGCAAACTGATTTACCACACCTGAGCCCCATACAGTTGCGTGAGGTGACAAAGATTCAGGGTGAAGGATCAAGTGCTTTGTGGTGGTTTATTCCACTTTAAGAAATAGAAATATTTTGAAGAAGCAACCAAAATAAGTTCAACTCCTCCCAAGATGTGCTGATGGAAAAATATTTGTTCATTTTATTACATTTTATTCTTTGAAATTGTACTGATGGTTTGTGTCTAAAAACATGGAGACACAACTATGCTGAAAACAAAGACATAGGATAGCATTCTAGTGTCTTGGATTCTTAAAATAAAGTTGTTTTATTTCCCCAAATACTTATTTTTCTTTATGAAAGCGCTAGTGAACAATTACTATTGTTGCTTGTGCATAGTGTTCTTATTTAGCCGTGTCTTCCTTTATTGGGACACTTTTTAAAAAGTAGATTACACATACATTTTCCCTAACGAAAAAAAATCATAGCTGAATGATTATAATATATACATATATCTACATATAGAAGTATTATAATTATTTATTTTGCCTTTACAGTGTGTGTGTGTGTGTGTGTGTGTGTATACACACACACACAGTGTAAAGGCAAAATAAATAATTATAAATACCAGTGTAGTCATTTTTATATTATCCTTTTGATGTATAGGCTACCAGTGGAAGATATAATCTTTTATTTATATTGTGTGAGGTAAAATTTCGAAACAGGATTTTTGTGTCTATCTCCCTGCTCACTTCATAATTAAGCCTGTAGGGCTGCATGGTTTATTTTTTAATGCTGTACTTGTCAATTTCTGTTATCACTAATTTAAAGTTCACAGCTCCATATATCAGAAAAATGAGGGCAAAACAATTTATATAAAAAATATTTTGAGTTGAAGAGATGGCAAAGCCTTTCTACATGGGCTCTTGAAAATTTCAGTTCAAATTACAGTGCTGATTTACAAAGCAGGAGAGAGCAAGTACAAACCTCTAGTGCCATATGCTTTTTTCCCCAGTTTCTTTTATATCTTTCATCTTCATATGAAATGATTTTTTGCCTTCATTAGTACATAACCCTTTTTAATTTGGCCCCAAACTAACTAACATATTCAGTCCTACCAAGAGCCATTTTGACACTAACTATGAAAAAAAAGCATCTCACATTTTACACAAAAAACATTGCAAGGTCAGAGCAGTGGCTTACATTTCTTCCCACCTTCAGCAGACAGAACAATAGGCAGCAATAATCCTGTGATACCCACAACTAATTTATCCAAGAAGAAGACAGGTAGCACTCTGAACTGCACTGCCGCCTGAGTAGGTGCAGTAAATAAGCAGCTTAATGGTAGCCTTTCAGGCAGGAGGGCAACATATCACAGCATGGCATTTTTATAATCTTCCTGGCATGCCTGCAGCCCAGAGCACATAGCTGAGCGTATGTTCCTTCTTCTGTCGGGCTTAGAATGCATGTAATCGTTAGATAGTGACACATTGTGCCTCTAAGCAAGTTTAACTGTTTTATATCCCCTCTGATCTGCGGCTTTGTACATCTGTTAAGCTGCCTCTTCAACTTCAGTCAGCACATCTGTGGATCTGCTCTTTCTGAAGCTGCTTGCACGGCTTGGGTTTTGCACAATATTTCTTTGTAACTGCACGGTGTTTATTTGTAAGGAGTGCCTTTCGTATTAGTACTCTCACTGAGCTGGAGCAAAAGACCAGAGTAAAAGATACTGGACATATTGGTTTGGCAAAGCATCAAGAGAAGATGGACCTTAGGCCAATAACTTGGATTATAGATAATCAATGACGGATGTAGGGTAGGGAGAGGGGAACCAGTGCCCAGAGAAGGGAGGAATTCTGCCATTGCACCATGGCCTTCTTCCCCCAACACAGCGCTGCAGGAGGCTCCTCCATGGAGCTGGAGGGAAACCAACTGGGCCTTGTTGGATTCTCCTCCAAAGCCAACAGGAAATGTGGACAGAGTGGATGTTACTACAGACGGAAGGGCTAATTTTCAGAGGCACTGAGCACCCAGGTCTCTAGCTGAAGTGGGAGCTGCAGATGCTCAGTACATCTGAAAATCAAACTGAGAAGCTTGATTAACTTATAGCTTTCCCCTCTACACTGTAGAGGTAGCCCACTAGTCCCTCTGGAAGCATGGCGCCTGCAGGTACTGTGCTGTCCAGCAGGCAGAGGCCACTTGACTCCTGGGGCCACTCATGGAGGGCCTCCACACTTGGGTGAATTTCATCCTATGGTGCTAGCATGATGATGGCATGAACAGTGCCTCCTGGAGAAAGACCAATCCTATAATTTCTTCATTGGCAGTGTTTTGTACCCCCATACAAAGTATTAAAATCATTAATAAGAGTTGCCTGGATACAGGGAGAACATTTGTATGCTCACTAGTATAGTTCAAATATAGCTGTAATTAATAATTCAGAGGCTGGGTTATTACATTTAAACATCCCCTTCAGCATAAATTGAAAGTAATAGGAGCTCAACAATTTTTACCATAGTGCCACCCAAATGCAAAGGTTCTGCATCAATCCTTAGGCTAAAGTAGTGATCTCTGCCCAGATTTATCAACCTTGTTTTCTGCTGTCTTGAAAAAAAACCCACCAACAACAACTTTACATTGGTGGAGAAAATCTTGGAAATAACTAACAGAGAGGTTTGCGAATCCTTAGGCTTAGTCCTCCTTTAAATCGAATGCTTTGAACTATTATTTTTCAGAGTAAAGTTAAAGAACCAGGCATTTCTAACTAAATGGAAGCCTGTGCTCAGCAAATGATGATTCTTGTGTGAAAGTCATTCTTGTCCTACTCAAAACGACATTACAGCTAAAAGTTTTCAAATTGGTCCAGTTAACAACTAGCATGGAACAGGTAGAACAGCATAACAAGTTTACTGGGGACGGGGAACATAGTTTCAGCTGAGGAACCAACCATGGTAAAACTCCCATTGACTTCAATGGAGTCAGGATTTCACCATGCCGGAGGTCAGTAGAAACCAACAGATCTACAGGATTCTATTGGAATCAACTGGCCTTTCCATGCCAAGGGATTTCTAGGTCTACCATAGCATAGCACTTTTTGGAAATTGCAGCAGCTCAGGGATTTTAGTTTCTCAGACCCAAACTAAACTCAAATCCCCAACATTTTATTCAGCATGTGATTTCCAAGATTGTTTATAAATTTGTTTGATCAGATAGATCATGAGTGGTTAAAATGACTCCTGTTTCTATAAAGTAAAAATGCAAAATAACTGGAGTCCAGGCATCAGTGTACTTGGTTTATTGAGACTGTGTCACAGTGTACCACCCTACCAATGGACACGGAATGAAAGCCTTCCGTTTCTATCTTTGAACCAAATTATCAGTAGAGACCACAAAGCCATATGTGAAAGATCTCCAGCAAAATTACACAGCATTCAAGAAAATGCTTTGCTGATCATTGCAAAGTTCCTCTGCATCGCTGGTGTAGTTCTGAGAATGTCCCTACTTTGCTCCAAATCAACACCTCTTCAACTTTCAAGGCCCTGTATAGCAAAGGTGAGCAGCATTCAAGTCAAGAAGGACTGAATGGAGCTTCTTGCGCAAAGTCAGTAGCGTAGCCAGGGGTGGGAGCAGGGGAAGCGGCTGCTCCCCCACTGAGCAGAAGTGGCGCCTTTTTGGTGCTCCAACGCCTTTTGTTCCTACCCTGCAGCCAGAGCGGAGCTTTTTTTTTTTTTGCTCCTGGCGCCTTTTTTTGCTCCCGACGCTTTTTGCTCCCGGTGCCTTTTTTAGCTCCGCTCCCCCTGTGCTCTAAACCTGGCTACGCCACTGTGAAAAGGTGCTATTATAAAGTATATAGCTCTTTTCACCATTCAGACATGCTAATTTCATTCCCTAATGCATTATATCTGCACATACAAACTCTTTGTGAAGATAGTTCTGAACATGATGTTCAATAGGCTGATAAAGAAAGGAAGGAGATTACTGCTGAGGTTCTTATTTATTGGGATATTTCCATAAATGGTTATGTTTAGAAACATAAGCAATATCAGATTTTGGAAATCAGCATTCTCAGTATTGCTGCATCACTACAAGCAATGGAAGCTACTTTTCCCCATTCAAATGTGAAATTGCCAAGTAGTTTCTGTATTTAAACTTTAAAGCATTGTAATGCTTCGTTACACAAATCAGTGGCCACAGTTTTTGCCCCAAGCCCTGCAGCACACCCCACCAAAAAGAAAAATATCACACACAATATTTATGTATGATGAATTTTCCAGAACAGTAAGAACAGACTTTTAAGTGCAGCATCATTACCCCTTTGCTGTCAGTGAAGTAGCAAAGAGGTCGTCTTAGCTGGCAACCATCAGGCTTTACAGTCTAACAAGTTCCACTACTATAATGAAAATCCAAAGACCTGGAAACAATATACATAGCTTCCCTGACTAATTTTATTAGGCAGACACACTTAATAGCTCCAGTTACAATCACATTTGCAACAGAAAAACAGTATTGGGTTGTGACTATCACACTAAATCGACATGGATTATCAGTCATTAAAAAGGAACAAAATTAGCAGCAAGCAGTAATATTTTACAGTTATCAAATCTACAACTGGTCAAGGTTCATTACAATACTGTGCAATAAAGTCAGGAAGCATCAGCTCATTCTACAGAACATTTAAATCTCTATTGTATTTGTGTAGGATATAATTTCTGATAGCAATAAAGCCTAATAAAAGTTACACCCCGATGAATAAAGTGTTAATAAATTGACCCACGACACTTAAATGGCTAATTATATTTGAGATAAAGGAGGATTCACTTCTTTCTGTGGACTGTTTGAAGCTGTGTTCTAACCAACTAACCAACCAAATACAAAATGGTTTTATATATTTCTATTGCCGTGGTATCAAATATTAATATTTCTGGTTCCTGTTTCAATAGATTAATTATTAATCAGAATTTCCTACCACATTTCCTTTCATCAAAACAATCAGACCTCACTAAAATGTCCATGTATGGATGCATTGCACAACTTAAAAATATTTTTGTAATCAAAAATTAGAGTTGCCAAACTATTCAGTTTTTCCCTGGACCCTTTTTAAGGGAAGCCAAGGTACTTTACTGTATGTGAGAATCATAAAAAGGATGAATTACCACAAACAAAGTGATGAGTGGGATTTACATAAACATCAATTACTGATGTTGGCATCCCTGGATCGCTGGCCCAAATCTATGCAGCCATCATGCCCCACATGATTGGCTCAAGAGGTGGAGTGGACAATACATACCTATTGCAAAGCCTTTTGAACCACTTTCCATATATTAATATGCCATATGAAAAAGGGGGGGGGAACAAAGCAAAACACTACACATGCACACAGATCCAAATGCCACCTCTCAGACTTTGAATATGGATCTGAACACTCTCAACGGCTGACCTGGTCTCTCTCTAGACTTCTACACAGTTAATTTTGGACCCACAGTGCAACTTCATTACTTGGGTCCATCTCTAATAAGTAAATAAAAAGCCTGTATTTCCTCCCATTCTCATCTTCTTGCTCTTAAGTGTAATAAAATGAACTAATGTCCAGCATTTCCCCTCTCTTTCCCCACCTTTGTCCTTTCTCCATTTTGTCACTAACTTTTCCTAAATTGACAAAGTTTTGAAAAGTTTGAATGGACATTATTCACCCCAGTGGCAAAAAAGAGACAGGGAAAAAAAGTAAAAAATCTGAAATGTCTGTGAAGCTGAATGCAGTGATTCAAAAGCATGAGTACCACCCCCAGGGCAGACTGTTAGGAAGTAGGGCACAAACCCCAAATTGGCTTTGAGTTCTATTGTAGATTTCACCAACCAAGTATCAAGTGTAAACTCCTCAGGCCCTATAACAGCCTAAACAGAGTCAGAGTCACAGAGTCCTGGGATACTCCAGTAAATCTTGTCACCCAGGTGAGTATTTTTGTGCTAGATGGTCCCTTACACCAAGAATCACAGCAATATTCAGGTTACTCCCAGTCCCAAAGGACCAGTCACTTACTCCAGGTTAGTTGCACCTTAGATTTTACACTAGAGACAAAGCTTGTAGTCCCTCCTATAATAAACTATATAAGATTTATTAAGTAGGAAAAGGAAATGAGTTATTTACAAGGTTAAAGCATGTAAACATATATACACAAATGAGTTACAATCTTAAGTTTCAAAGTAATAGAAATTTTCATAATAAGCAAGCTCTACATGTAATTTAGGACTAACCCAGGCTAAGCACTGGGGATCTCTTGTTTATGCCTAGCAAACCTTGCCCCCCAGAGTACAAGCAGCATAGAGATCCAGTTCCTTCTTGTTAGAGAGATTTATTCCCCTCCTCCCTTGTGCTACGAGCTGGAAGCTCAGCTGATAAGAGGAACCCACTTGCATGACTCGTCTTCATGGGGAGGGAAAACAACAAATGTGTTTTGTCCTCTTTAACATCCCACAATAGGCCATCTAGTTTAGATGGACCCTTCTTCTGGGCAGGACATAAACCTCTCTGTTGGAGATCAGCACTTCATACCAGCTGATACCTTTCTCCTGTCTGGTGATTTACACAGTCAGAGAAGCTCACAATACAACTACTCAAATATTACCTTACAATATGGGATACAGATGGTACAAGTGAGATGAGAATGTAATGAATGCTGGTGAGTCACTGCATGCATTAAACACATTCTTATCATTCTAACACCTATTTTAACATTACTAACATACAAGTGAGCCAGACTGATTCCAGCTATGTATTTGTCAGTGTTCAATTGAGACCCTGGCATGAGCTGGCACCTGGTCTGCCAGCATCACAATGCCAAAACAAAAACAGTTTTTGACAGCCAAAATAAAATTTGAGTTCAAAATGAATTTTTGTTGTTTCTTTTCAAAATTTCCCTTGGAAGAAAATAAAAAGCGCAGTTGAAAATTAAATTTTCATTTCTAATTAAACCCAATTTTGGGGTTTGTTAAAATTTTTCAACCAGTTCTAATCAGACCTCTGCTTCATCTGAATCTTGCAGCAGTCTGTCCACAAGATTGTTACATGAGCAGCAGTTCAGACCTAACTCTTCTCACCTATTTACATGAGAAATAGCAAGTGGTTTGTGTGTAGAGCACAACTTGAGGGATACAGAGGGCAAAAGAGGGAAGGGGGGAGATAATGGCAAGGAACACAAGGAGAGGACTCAATCAGCACTACTGCCACCACTGTCAGATGAATCAGGGACATTCCTATAGATTAGGGACAGGCTTTTAAAAAGACACAGCAACAGTTTCTGATGTAACAGGTTTTAAGTAGAGCCAGTTAGGAATTTTACATTAAAATGTTCGGGGGAGGGGAGTGGGTGGGTTGACTGAAAATGCCATTTCCACATTACAAATCAACATTTCTCCCCAGTCCGGGGAGAAAATTGGTTTTGAAACACAAGTATTACCTGAGGGACAGAGATTCCAGTTTTGACCAGCCCTAGTTTTCAATAGTGGAGAAAACTTTATCAACCCACATCTGAGCCTTGCTCCTACTTTCCAAAGATCAACTGCAAAAAGGAGAAAAAATGGCGTGTCTCCCCCAACTTCTTTGTTGGTTGCTTTCCTAGGATTACAAAGAGGGGTTAGGAGACTTTTGCTGGTTGTTTCATACATTAGCAGTGTCAGGGATTGATAGCCGCATTTTTGCTAGAGGGTACTTTGGAGGACTGGAGAACTAGTGGGATTAGGACCTTGTAATAGTGGGATAGAAACTTGAACAGTTCAGGAGGGAGGGTTTTTTAGCCACTATTAGAGCATGTTTGGTAACATCTATTTAACTCAAATGCCTGTCAAAACGCTTGGAAGAAAAACGTTCCTGGGGAGTTTACTCCTTGCTTCATCATCCCCTCTGGAAACGCCCCAAGTCAAATCCTCAGCTGATGTAAATCATAATAGCTCCATTTACTTTGATGGAGCTACATAATTTACACCCATTGAAAAATGTTATGGCTATGGCAGATCAGACCTAGATTTGACTTCCTGATTTTTGCTAATGTAAAAAAAAAGAAGCAGGTAAATACTCTTACTCTCTCAACCCTCCTTTATACATCAGAAAGAACCAAAAGAGCACAAAACACTCAGGTTATTTTTCTTTGCATCAACTTCATATATTTCAGCAGCTGTCTTGGGATGAAAAGTTTCACACTTCATAAGGACAAACATTTTGATATGAAGTTATGGTATTCAGAGAAGAGTATTCATGAGTTGCTCTTGAAAGGTCACCTCTAAATATCAGGGAGATCTGTTCAGCTCCTCTGCTACTAATGTGACTGCTGTCACTACCTGCCCGGGAAATGCCATTTGCCTTCCTAATCTGTAGTCCTCGGAACCTGTCTCCTGAAGGCACTTTTGGAAATTGTGTTCCAGCACTTGAAATGCCAATCCACTCACTTTAATTCGATTTCCACAGATACTACCTTTTGTTATTGTGTTATCACACGAGAACCTAGGTAAAAGGGTGATAGCTAGGAGCTGAAGGTGGTTTTTGTTTTGTTTTATTTGCACATCTGTGCAGGAGCTATGATGAGCTGTTGATCAGTGTAACACACAGATTGCCGAAATGCTGACACAATGTAAGTCTATGTCTACACTACAGACCTTACCGTGGCACGGCTGTACCACTGTAGCTATGCTGCTATAAGGTCTCCCATGTAGCTGCTCTATGCAGATGGGAAAGAGTGTCTCCCACTGACATAGCTCAGTCCACACTGGGGCTTTTGTCGGTGGAATTTATGTTGGGGTGTGGTTTTTCACACCCCTTTCTGATAAAAGTCTTCCCGACAAGAGTGTTGATGTAGACATAGCATAAATCTAAATCTAAGCTGAATTTGGCTGAGCCTGAGGGCTTGTCTACAATGCAAAATTGTCAACAAAACTTTTGTCTTTCATGGGTACTTAAACACCCCCCCCCCCCGTGAAAGAAAAAGTTTTGCTGACATAAGGAGAGCTTTATAGTATATAGTTTATTCAATAGGTAGATTTTTTTTTTTAAAAAAAAAAACCTATTTAATTATAAAAGATTCATTCTTACTTCTGCCAACTCTATCTGGATTTTATATCTTTCCATGTAAAGTTGAACTGATCTGGGGGCTAGCACCATATTTGGTATAATATCATAGTTACTGGACATCCAAAGAAATCTACAGTATCTTGTGCAAGCTTTAAAAAAGCAGGTAGAGGTACATGTCTTAATGAACTAATAAACTCTGTATAAATACTTTCTGGTGTACTATCCTCCGTCAGCATGCTAACTTTTCATATTAATCTTATGCATGTAGAATTAAACAGAATACTTTCTCTTTGTATGTTGCATTTTCCAAAGCATGGAAGTCAACACATTCTTTAGGAGAAATATTCATATATAAAAAGATAAGGGACATTAAGTAAACTTATTAACATCCAAATAGGGCTGTTAACCAAGGAAAATGCCTTCTTCCTTGAAGAGCTGTCAACAAGTCTAAATTATTAACCATGTCATATTCTGTTACTAGAAGCGTAAATCTCTTATTAGTGATCAGGATGAAAAATACTGGTGATGTTTACCAAAACATAAATCACAGGTACATAAAAGTTTCATTTCTTAAACAGCACTTACAAAACTATGTGGAAGCAAGTCTGGAAACGGAGTGTGTATTGTGCTAAATAAATACATAAATAAAATAAAATTAAATAAATAACCCAGGACTGTTTTGCAAGATTTTTTGGTTATTATACACAATAATATCAGATACAAAGTAACTCCTAACTCAAACAAATCTAGACCTTTCAACATTTGCCAGCACTGTTAAAAATCTGGCCTGTGGGACTAGTTGCAAGGTAGCTGAGAAATTTGTATGGCTAGTTAGGGCTTGATCCGAAGCTCATTCAATCAAGACCCCTCAAGGAGTTAATCCAGGAATAATAATTTTTAAATGAGATCAGTTCAGTCATTTCTAACTAATAGGAGGGAAAGGAGGTTCAGCTGTTTCAGATGTTTTTAACACTCCTTTTTTCAAAGGATAGCCTGGTGATTAATGGAGAGATGTCATAGGCATGAGGAAGAGATTTCTGGGTGAGGTTCTTTAGCCTGCGTTATGTAGGAGGTAAGAGCAGATGATCATAATGGTCCCTTCTGGCCTTTAAAAAAAATAAATCTATGAATGGGAGGTAGGTCTCTGGGATTTTATTCCCTAAATAGCAACAGACTTGCTATGAAACCAAATCCTGTGAACTCCTCAGCTAGATTCTGCATTCAGCCAGGTTACTGTCATACGGCCACATCCTGGTCCTTAAGCATAGCTCAAGCACATGGCTTATGAGTAGACCTCCACCACTGAGGCTGAGGGTTCGGGAAGATTCCACCTTTCCTGATCCCCAGAAAGCCTCTCCACTTCCCACCTCTATTACAAGAGGAATAACATTGACCTGACTTCAGACGTTGGCTTTGACACCATCTGAACCTGGCCATGATTAGACTTTGTAACAGCCTCATAGCCCATGTCTGTGCTGCAAGGCATTCCTGAAGTGTCTTAACCCATGTTTATTTACTACCTCATTCCATCTAATTGCATTACACACTAATTGTGTAATACTCATTCAGACGGATTCAGAAAAATCAATCTATTGTCCAATTAGTTGCCAACAGGTAATCCTCAAATCCTGTATCAGAGTCACAAAAACCAGCAATAATAATATAACAACTATACAGCAAAATGTCCTGTAAACCAAGGGTCACCCAAACTAGTAGAGAAGTAATTTATCAGATGATGATTACAACATCTTGGCTTTTTTCCAGGTATGTGCACATCTCAATGGTAACTTTGGCATGCATAGTAAAAGCAAAGTAAAATGGAACTGGAATCAGTCTGATTAAAATAAGCCATGAGTTTTTGTATTTCATTGTAACCAGTCCAATTGAGTTTTCCATTAGACAGGGCAAATCCTCATCTCACTAATGAAATCACAGTATTTGAAGCATTCAGATTAAAGACATACTGTGTAAAGCAAAGTCTCAGAAGCGCCAGTCACAACCACCAGGGAACAGCCCATTTGGGGGAGGAAACCAGCTCTGAGAAAATACACATTGACATTGATTCAAACGTGTCCTTCAACTCTTTGGGCTCAATTGTTGTCAGCTCTCAGGTTTTACCATGAGTCTCAATATCTTTGGTGCCTCTCCTGGAGCATCGTAACTGAGAATTTCAGCTTTCCTTCAAATACAGCTTTCCTTGCTGGTGGCAGGAAAAACACCCTCCAAAATGGGATCTCCTAAAGGCTCAAAAACCAGAAAACAAAGAACCACCACCTCCGAGAACCCCAAAATAATTTTTTTAAATCTCATGATTTTGCGGGACCCGACTCATGATTTATGAATGCTTGCGGTTGTCAATACTCTTGCTTACCCAAAACACAAGACTCAATAGAAGACACATGCAGTTAGAAAACCCTTGTAGTCAAGGAGGGCAGCACTGCTTCTCTCTAGAGCAGCAACTTCCTTCTGCTCATTTTGCCTCTTTGTAACTACTCCTAGGAACTGTGTCCAGCTGCTCCAGCCTCCTACACCTTGCACATCTGAGGGAGTGACACATATGAGGCTTAGGCTTCCCCCTACTTGGGCCAACTTTCATAAGGAAACCTGGGACCCTGTCACCCTGAGGGCTCCTTTCTGACACCAAAGAGTCTGTACTGCCCAGCAGAGAACCATTTTGGATAAATCCTCTCAGAAGGGACTATGGTCCAGGTTTACATGTGCTACATCTAGTTCACATAATGAACTGTAGCTAAATCATGAACAGATTTATAGATTTTAAGACCAGAAGGGACCATTAGATCACCTAGTCTGTATAACACAAGCTAGAGAATTTTATCCAGCCCAATCATGTGGGTTTGACTAGAGCATATCTCCCAGAAAGGCATCCAAAAGACACTGAATCCATCACTGCCCTTGGTAAATCAATATACAGATACTGAAAACATTAAAATAAAGTAGACAAGGTTTTTCTTTTCAATGGGAAAAATATACATAACCAATATTGTTATGTATCGTGTAACACATGATAGTAGCAAATCAGTCCTAACGGGGCAGGGTAGACAAAAAAAAAAAAAAAGGGGGTGGGGGGAGAGAATAGGTAAAAATCTATAAACTTTGAAACAAAAAACTCTCCTTCATTACTACTCTGTGAAACCGACAAGAGTAGAATTCTATAACTGATAGCATTCAGTCATTTCCTTTATTCTACCATCAAGTATGCATCAATATACAAATATAAATAATGTCTGTAAATATACCTGTTACATTTTTGCAGATCACCTAAGATATTAAATAACCAGGACTAGGAACAAACACTTTACTCATCAGGGTGGCATTGACTGGTTAAAAACTCCACAAACACCCATCAGCATGACGGCAGCTCTAGCAATCCATTTAATTCTTTACACACAGAACTGTTTACAGCTGTCTCTTAAATTGAAATTCTGAAATTTCTCTTCCTTATGCATAATTGACCGTAGAATGAAGACAACTACAGTATATCATAATTAACATAGTTCTATTTACTTATCACTCTCACAGACTAGTGTAGAGGGAGGTTATGTTCCAATGTGAAATTTTAACTTTTTTCTTGTTGCTGGGATGAGGCTAAAGTACTCCTTTTTCAGCTCAAATATCAGGCTTTAAATATAATTGGATACCAAATATGTATCTCGGTAAGACAACTTTTTTTCCCCCAGAGGCTTATACCAGCAGTGCATAGAGAAACTCCTATGCCTTAGCTTCTCCTATCTTGTATGTTGTGTGCATGCATATGGAACCACCAAAGGGCAAGAATTGTGTCTCTGTAATGCTCCAGATCCAGTGGAGCTTCCAGATTGCTTTTGGTTCAGACTATCTGGGGTACGGGAAACAAGGGCTGGGGTCAGCAAAGGAAGCAGGTGGCTTTGGAAGTTTAGCAATAATTCTTACTGGATTTTTTTCCATCTGTCCTGAGGATTATGCTGTGCCATCCAATGGCCTTCTGCATCTAAATTACCACTTGGCAGCTGCAACCAGGGGGGGATGTGTCAAGGACAATAAGGGGCAGGTTTGAGGCTCTGATCCACTATCACCTTCTAATATGAAGATAGACACACATTTCAATGGTTTGTTGGTTTTGGACTCACTATTCTTGGGGGGAAATTCATCCCCATCCTGACATAAAACCCAAATAGTCTTGTCATGTATGGGGAACTCCAGGTGCTGGTGGAAGGGAAAGGATAATATTCTACACCCTCCTGTACCCCATCTGTAGGCAGACTAGGGTTACCAACCCTCCAGGATTGTCCTGGAGTCTCCAGGAATTAAAGATTAATCTTTAATTAAAGATTGTCATGTGATGAAACCTCCGGGAATACGTCCAACCAAAACTGGCAACCTGGCAGACACGGGACTGCAATGAATTCTGATGTAGCTGCTATTCAAGCTTTTGAGCTCAAATAGTGTCCCACTGCCCATCTGTCTCTCCTGGGTCGGGTTTTTGTGCCATTTGAACCACCTGTGCTAATTTATAAACCATTATTAATCATTGTGTACATCTAAAATGAAGTTAGCAAGTGGCCAGCAAAAGACCATACAAAGAATTGTAGGTAATAGAATGTAAGCAGCCTTTTCCACATTCATTTAAGTCACTGCTTGGCAGAGTACAGTACTTGCCTGGGAATAAGGGACACTTGATTCTAGATTCACCTTGATATTTATTTTAATTCTCAGGTTCAGTTCTAGTCCCCCTTTTCTAGTCTCTCTTTTCTTAGCAAATGTATTGCATATCCATACTTAAAAGATAAATTACATGCTGAATATTTATAGCCTGTATTAATTATGTAGGGTTTTTTAAAGTAATCATTGGGAAAAAAATAGGCATCTTCAGAAGTAGAGCAGCAGTACTACATGAAATGCTTAAGGGAACATAATTAGGGATGAGCAAATTGGTTTGAATAGAAAATAAAAGCCAATATGAACTTCTTCACAATGACCAAATTAAATCTCAGCCAGACCATTTCTGGTGTTCAGAAGTGTCCAACTAATCTTGAATTATCACCGTCTTCCTCCTTTTCTAGCTCCAGCTTGGATGAGAAGTAATACTAGAAGTCTCGTGAGACAGTCATAATTATGGAGTCTTTGGCCAGAAGAGATCACTAGATTATCTAGTCTGACCTCCTATATATCAAAGACCACCTACAGCCCTCAGCACCTGCACACTAAACTCAGCAACTGAAATGACACCAAAGTATTACAACTCACAGGAGAGAAAACAAGGGACCAAGGTGCACCAGTGCTCAAGGCCCTGCAATGGCAGGGAACTGATTAAATGAGATACACCCAAATAATTCTGGCAATTGACCCACACCCATACACTGCAGAGGAAGGCAAAGCTTCTAATCTTGCTGCCAATCTGAGCTGGGGGGAAATTCCTTCCCGACCCCATATCTGGCAATCAATTAGAGCCTAAGCAAGTGTTTTGTTGAGAGATATTTAAGCCCAGTTTTGTACTTCTAAGAGGCTCTGAGTATCTTCCTTTGTTTGCAGGCCAGATTCTGCCTTTGAACATGCATGCATGACTCGTTCTGGTGTCAATGGGAGTGGCACATGAATATCCAAAGGCAGATTTTGGCCCTACGTTAGTATAAAAAATTATGATAAAAGCTATAGGGGTGTTGCTGGAAGGCAAAGAGAAGAGGCTTAGACAGCTTCAAAAAATTGATGCCTTGCCAATGGGAATTGAAGAGCATCATGTCTTACTTATCTGCATGGAAGCATTGTGTAAGTGGGTCAGACTCACCCCTGCGGCATCTCCTGCTGGTTATCCAGGGAATTAGTTTATCCAGCCTCCAGAGCGCCCTCTGTAGGCCAGTGATCTGCCTGACCGCTCTGGCCCTGTGTCCCTCCCAGGACCCCAGTGCCCCTTTAACTGGGGTGTTGCCCCCTGGCAATACCCCACAGCCTTAATCTCAGGGTCTCCCCCCCTCCCAGGGGAACCCCCACCCACTATCCCCACTTCACCTCAGTATTAGGCTACTGCCAGTCACCATCAAGCCCCCGCTCACTGGGGAAGACTGCAGTATCAGCCACTCATCACAGGCAAAGGGGGTTTGGACCTGCTGCCTCTGTCTACACGTGGGTTGCCCTTGCAACCCCAGTACCTAGTTTGGCCTTACCAGGCCTGCAGCCTGGGGTTTTCCTAGGCCAGCGCTCCCCAGCTCCCTTAGCCTTTCCCCCAGCCCTGCTCCGCTTCAGGTCCCTACTTAGCTCCCACAGCCAGGCCCTTCTCCATTTACAGACAGAGGGAGACTCCTGGAGTGCCTGGCTGCCCTGGCCTTTAAAAGGCCAGGCTTGTCTGTTTGGGGCGTGGCCCCCAGCTGAGGCTACTTCTTCACTCAGCCTAGCTTGCCTTCCTGCCTTCCAGTCCTTCCCCCAGGGCTAACTCCAACCCTGTCAGGGCTGGAGCGGGTGGCCACCCCACTACATGTTGACACAAAATGCAGAATGATTGATGGTACAGGAAAGTGAAATATCCACAAGGCCTTTGCACTGCAGGTAGGTGCAATGCAAATTTCCAATCTCTGCTTCAAGGTTTACCAGTCGTGGCCAGGTGGAACTACAAATTTTAGTATTAGCAAGAATCTCTTCTCAGTGTTTGCTCATTCTAGCAACATTCCTAAAACATGTATTGGCTGGGTTCAGAATGTGTAGTATATAGTTCTGGGGAAAAAAAACACCATATGCATCACCACAATACAGTCATACCATCAGCACCAACCACAATCTTCCCAGTGTACATTGTGCCTCACAATATTATGCTGTGGGTTTTGTTTATTTAACAGTATTAGAGGCATAAATACCTAGAAAAATAAAGATACCTTTCAATCTGGGGATGTCAGGAGGTGTGTGATTAAGATGAATAATTCGATACCAGCTAATTTACTACCATACCTAAGAATTATGGAGGGGTGAACTTCCTATTTTCAAACCTGCTTGAACTCTGCGGGTTCAGATGTTTTCTTAGGTTCACAAGTGGCTAAGGAGAGCCTGAAAGAAAACGGGGAAAAGAAATAAAACAATTGAAAAATAGAGCAGAGTGGATCGAGTGAAAAACAAATATGAAGGACCAGGGGGTGGGGAGGGAAATTATATAAGTATTGCCCCATGGAGAGCACCCACTCGGACTAATCTAGGTTTTCAAGGGAGGAAGAAGGCTCTTCTGTCATTAATATATAGCACAAGTTTTCACTAAAAAAGAAAACCATTTCTCTAGCTAAGTCTGAACACCCTTTGATGGGAGTGGTGGGAAAAGTTGAACAGGGAAAAGGTTCAAGCTCACAAACCCCAAAGAATAGTTCAGAGGTTTTCCCAAGCTCCACAAAGTTCACCTAATCGTAGGGCTGGTCCACACTGGGGCGGGGGATCGATCTAGGAAACGCAACTTCAGCTACGAGAATAGCGTAGCTGAAGTCGATGTTTCCTAGATCGAACTAAATTTACTTACTGCGGGTCCACGCGGTGCAGGCAGGCTCCCCCGTCGACAGTGCTTCCTCCTCTCGGTGGGCAGGAGTTCCGCAGTCGACGGGGGGGCGCTTCTGGGATCGATTTATCGCGTCCAGATGAGACGCAATAAATCAATCTCAGAAGATCAATCTCTACCCGCCGAATCGGGCAGGTAGTGTGGACCTACCCTTAGTTATAGGATCAACTGTAGTTTATAAGGCACTGACCCGTATTGTGATCAGCAACATGCATGACACTCAGCTCCAGCAGGAGCTCCAGGAGGTTTTGTGTCCACAGCTCCCTGGTTTGGAGATTGCAATTAGTTTGATAATGATTAAAATGGTTCCATGATATTTGGGTCAGCAGCACCTCCAGCTGAGAATGGGTTACACCCCAGAGTCTATGCATAGAGTTCAGTGTCTCTGAAACAGCTCTCTGTACTATATGTGTAAGGAAATAATTCTAAGCTCCTCAGGGCAGGGACTGTCTCTCTGTTATATGTTTGTATAGGTGCCTAGCATGAGGCGGCCCTGGCCTCCAGGCATTACTGTAATACAAAACAAAAAGTATAACAGTGGCCACCAGGAAACAGAGTATGAAATACTCCCATTAAAATTCATCACAATATTTCTTTGCAAATATTGAAACAATGAGTCTGAGACATGCTCAATATTCCATCAGCAGGTCTCTAAGTGAAGTAACTATTCAAATACCTGCTTCCTAATTAATCTAAACCTCAATAAACAGAAGACTTGTTGCAGACTCTCTCTTGTGGTGTCCCTAAATGCACTTTTACATGGGCCTCTGGAAAGGCATCAGGCTGTGCGCAGACAGAGAGAGAGAGTTGCTGAATTCTCAAGGACAGACCATTCTGCCAGATTAAACAATATTCACTCTCTGTCAGAAACTCAGCTTCAAAACTGCCAGAGCACGAGGAGAATGAACTGCTGCTTAGACCTTTCTGTGCATGACGGGATAAAACACAAGACTTTTCTGCCTAAAGGAATCCAGATAATGAAATAATCTTTAATCTTTGTCCCTGCAAGGCACTCTCAACACCTGTTATCCTTGATACCATCACGGGCAAAACAGTGTGTGAATTCATCTTCAGGCTGGTAATTATTCCAGTTAATTATTCATTTGGATGTGGGGTGATTACCAATCCTCCTTCAGGTGCAATGCCAGCCACTTTTATTCTAGCTGATGCTTCACAAACAGAGCAGGAAAGTTGCTGTTCCATCCACTCCCCATCTTTGTAGAGATGAACGCCCAAGCAGCTTATGATCCACACTGCAGTGAAGCAGCCTGGCTAAGTGGTTACAGGTAAAGCTTTGGTACCTAGTTTTAAAGTCCCACACAGCTCACTTTGCACAGCCTTAGTTAAAGCAGTATCTTTCAGTGGCAAATGTTTAGCCAGACCAATTCTCATTATTTTCCATCCCCAACTACCCCAGGGCAGACTCCTCTCAAGCCAAGATCACCTTCCTATATAACATTATATACGACCAACCAGATGTTTAACTACATTTTAATTAAACACTGGATTTTTTTCACCCTCTGATACCTATTTGCAAAAGGCACGTTGAGAACCCCTGCATCTAGAAAGACCATTATTACAAGAGGACGGAGTCTACAGGAACTAAACAGCCAGATTTCAGTAGATTCAGAACACAGATCTTTAAGGGCTTATCTTCACAGAGAAGATAGTGCATGGTAAGCTTGGATTTCAAGTGCACTAGCCACTCCCCACCAACATCCCTGTGGATGCTCTTATTCCACACAAAGAGGGCCTTTGGGTTCTTTAGCAGCGTATTAAACTAAAGCACAGAAGGCACTCTCTACATGGAGTACGAGTGTCCACAAGAGAGTAGTGTGGAGTAACTACTCTGGGCTTTCCCCTCCTTCCCCCTCTCCCCCATGTACATGAATCCTGAAACACATAGGATAACTGTGGAAGTGGTGCTGTAACTATAAAACTTTCACACCAGCCAAGAGGCTGCCCCAGCAATCTAGGAGATGTTTCCCACTTTTATTCTCATACAAGAAACTTTTGACTTTTTTTAAAAAAACACAAAAAGCTTTTCATCAGATGGTCAGTGTGATCACTGGACATTTCTGCTCAGTTAGGGTGATGGTGGATTTTTCTGCTCTGTTGTGGTGATGATGGGGTGTATGAGGATAAATTCAGAAAAATCCAGTTCCACATCCAGTCAACCTGTGTATCTTAGCAGACTTAAGAATTGAAGCTTGTCATTGCTTAATGCTATGGAGGCACTCCACTGTGGAGGTTAAAATAAAGGACACTATCTTTCAATGTCAAATAAAAGGTTGAAAGCATGAATTAAAATATAAAGACTCATATTTCCCTGTTCATTTACCAACTGTGTCTATTGTCTGTGTGCCAAACTGTAATTACTAAGGGCCTGGTCCTGCAAACTCTTACCCCGGTGAATAGCTTTGTTTGAGTTGTCCCACTGAAGCCAATGCCCCTTGCTCATGTGCTTAAATATTTGTAGGATCAGGCTGATGAGTTATTCCACTGATTTCAGGATCAGGCCCTCAGTGCAGAAACTGACAAATACACGCAAGAAGAGTTTATTAAATATGAGGGGAAAATCATTTTTGAGAAATGAATTGGGAAGAACATGCTTTTTGGATTCACGTGCTACAAGTAGCCAGATCCTCCAGCTATAACATCAGACCTGACTGACATCATATGAGTGAAATATGACCCCAGTTAAGTGTCTGAATACACATAATAGGTAGGGTAATAGTTTCCCCAGATCTCATGACACTCAGTTCATCTGCAGTCTCTCAGATTCCAGGTTCAGTATAGTGGCAGCTACGGAGGGAACAAGAGCTGTTGTAATAACTAGGGCCTAGCAGGCCCGCTTTAATTGTCAGCCTAACCTGTGAAACGGGGATAAAGGTTTATGAATTGTCACAATGATCTGTTCTATAAAATTGTAAAAATAAAGATGTATGAAGGAGACAGAAAGACCAAGTTAATTTAAACAAAAAGGTTTACTGATACCACTCACAGACTGTCTTAAGAGTATGACAGATAAACAAAAGGGGTAGAGGACCAGAAATTAATGGACCAAAGTTAGTCTAACTGGTGGGCAAAATAATCAGAGGATGGACCATTCCACCCCCTTTTTTGGAGTCCTTAAAAAGTGACAGTGGGGGAGGAAAAAGAAAAAAAACGTTTTACCATCACTATGGGGAGGATTGTTGCTGTGACACAAGACCTTCGTACTCCAGTAGAGACACTTGACCATGATCGCTGCACCAACAAGGACCCCAGCCTAATACATTGGAGATCCTGCTCTGTCTTCGCCCTCTGGTACTCCTTTCTGCCCTGCATCTTTCTCCATTCTCTCTCTCTCTCTTTCAGCTTTTTACTTGATCCTGAAATGAACTGTACTGCACAGCACCCGCATGGTGAGATGAGATGGCCCGTTCAGCTCTGCCCAGCCTGAGAGAGGGACCTAACCAGACCAACCAGATGATGTTCCTCACCCAGGTGGTAAGCAACAGCTGTTGTGGCTGATCTGCCAGCTCAAATCACCTGTCTGACTGACCAGCTGCCCTCTATCCTGAGGGCATCAACAGTAGCATAGCTAGGTCTTGAACACAGGGGGAGCGGCGCTATGAAAAGGCGCCTCCCCGCTCCTCCTGTACTCACCCTGCAGCACTTTAAAGGGCCCGGGGCTCCAGCCGCTGCGGAGCCCCAGGCCCTTTAAAGCGCCCAGAGCTCCGGCAGCGGGGCTCCGGCGGCGCTTTAAAAGGCCCGCGGCTCCCCGCAGCGGCAGGAGCCGCTGGCAGGGCCGGCGCGCCCACTAGGCGACCCTAGGTGGTCGCCTAGGGCGCCAAGATTTGGGGGGCGGCGGGCAGCTGCCCGCTGCCTCCCCGCTCAGCGGCTGAGCTGCTGAGTGGAGACACAAGGGCGGCTTGCTGCGGCTGGAGCTGCGGGCCTTTTAAAGCGCCCCCCCCAGCCTGGCAGCGGGGCTGGGGGGGTGCTTTAAAAGGCCCATGGCTCCCTGCAGCGGCAGGAGCCGCAGGCCTTTTAAAGCACCGCCCGAGCGAGGCTCTGGCGGCGCCTTAGCACCGCTTTTCCTCATAGGGGCAGCAGTCGCTCCCCCTGCTCCCCCCCCGGCTACGCTACTGGGCATCAACAAAAGCTGTATTTCCCCCCATCTTTACTATCCTCTCCTCTCTCCCTTCTGCCTGTTCTGTCTAAAGCAGGAAAGTGACAGTCATTCCCAACTCAGAACTGACAACAGAACTAACCCTTTCTTCCACACCCAGGAGGACTATTTGGCTAAATCAGAGAGTTTAGTGAATATTCACTGTCTCCAGAAACTGATTTTGAGAGGTTTTGATTGAATTTGTTTTGGATAATCACTCCATTTCAGTTTCAACTCTCTTTGCCAGATTTTGACGCTTTTCCTTTTGTGTGTTCAGTCAGTAGATTTCAACCCTTTGGCAGGAAGTTCGCAATGTGTTTTTCATGGTACTAAGTAGGTTGAGGTCTCTGTATACCAAACTACAAACCTCACTTAAAATTGTTTAATGTTGGACAGTTAGGGTCACATTAACACCTTTGACTCTTTGGCCCCATAAATTCCATCTAAATTAATACAAAATAGACCCCGCTCCTCTGAACCTGCAGCTATGAAAAATCAGGGAAAGGCAGGCAGCCATTCTTCTCAAGACCTTTCTATGGATGAGAGAGTGTGCAGGCCTTTCTGGTTGTCCCTCTGTGACCCAGGGACCCCTTAATGCCAAGTGGCAGAGGGCATAGGTGGGGTGCAGGGATCCCCTGAGTCAGATATATGCAAAATAGTTCACTGAAGGGTGGCATGGGATGTTTTTACCAAGAGCCAGTAGAGAGTCATTATAATCATTGTGAAATGTAAGTAAGGATAATATTTAAGGAGTTATGTACCTATACAGAAAATAGTGTTCTTAAGATCTTGGAGTTAAGGCAGGTCACCTGGAGGTACCATACCTCCAAAATGTTCCTTTCAGGCAGGAAGTAACAGACACCTTTCTCCCTGCCTGGCCATGTGTGTATTGTATGCCTCACAGCATAGGCTTGTTTGCATACTGAACCACAAGCGAAATAAGAGACTGAGGAATCTACAAGATTAAACCTACAGGATGAAATAAAGAGCAGAGGTTTTGTTTATGAATAAAGACAAAGAACTATTATGGTATACATCAGGGTGCAAGGAAACATGGAATCCTTCACGTACGAGGCAAGCTGGGAGTTTGTCTCATGAAAGGAAGGTCACAGCCAACCTGGCTGTAAAGTGCTGCAAAGCTTTTGGCTAAGCAATATTTGGTTAGACATGAAAGTATCTTGTTAATTAAGCCTCAGCTCTAGAATGCGTGTTAGGATTTTATAGGTAACCATTTGTTTCCAATAATTCTACTTGCTGTTACTTGAATCTCTAAACTCTAAACATGTTAAATAAACTTATACGTAATTTCACTTGAAACATATCTAGGTACTGAGAGTTAAGTGGAGTGGTGGTCTGAGGTGGAACTGGTAAGCTGGCATGTTCTGCATCTTGGGAAGCAGTGAATCTGTGGATTCTGAAAGTGTTCAGTGGATCGGGACTGGTCACTCCAGGGAGGCGCTCGAAGAGCTTGAGGGTTGGAGTGTGCCAATCGCTAACCTCTAGAGAGACAGCAGGGCCCATGAGGCCGAGAAGGGAGTACTTGTGTTGCGTGTGGAGTTCTGGAGCTGACCCATGGCAGGCACAGGTGAGGCCTCCTCATACTAAAGACAGGTGGTAGTGAGATTCCTCACAGCCCTGGGTACCCCTGAGAACCATGACACCATCCGCTGAAAAAAGAATGGGGATGAGAGGGCTAGCTAGCTCCCATCTTGAAAGGGAAAGGGTGGGCTCAAGGCCACTGGCTACCTCCCTTCTCCAGGAGGTGTCTCTAGGGAAGTGATGCGAGGTGCTCGAGGCCTCCAGTAGTGGGATGAACCTAGCTCAGTGGGGCAGCAACTGCCAGGAACCAGGGATAGATGAATATTCAACGGCCAGGTACTCCTTGGTTGATATTCAACCAGCTAAATAGCACTAGTAGTTGTGCTCTCAGCAAATGTTTTGTTTATTTTCCACCTGTACGGGTTCCTCAGTATTGGGTAGGCTTTGTGGTAGGCCAAACTCTATTTAAAATTTTAATATGGCTCCTAAAGAGGAATAAAGGAATCTTAAATTTCCTTTTTTTCCCCTGGGGAAAATCTCCTTCAAGATCTGCACAAAATGGTAACCAACATATTTTTGACTTATGAAGATAACCTTGGAAATAGGGCGGGGGGGGGGGTGTGAAATAGAATTTTTCTAATTTGTCTTTAGTTTCCTAAATGTTAAATTACATAAAAACACAGTGCCATAAAACAATCATTTTAATGTACAATATAGTGCATTGCTTTGATTTTCTTTTTAATAACCACCACTCAGAGACTGCTTCAGGTTCTTAAATAATTGGGAAGGCAACTCCAGCCCTTCGGAATCCAGTGGTCATTAGCAACGGAAGATCCTAAATAGCTAACATTGCTCCGAGCAGCAGACTGGTTTTATATTCTTAAAGAGACAATTAATAGTTTTGTATTGTTTTGTTCTCATCAGTTTGAGGGCTTTCTGTGCTTTGGTAGAGGGCATTATTTATGGCCTAGTTTGCTATCAAGCAGGGCTTTCTGCTGACTGATTAGTGCCTTCTGATAGGAGAAGACATGCTGATGTGGTGCTGTCTGAGTTAGAAATAAGTGGCTAATAGCCTGTATATTCTAATCCTGATTCCCAAACAAGCCAAGTCCTTTGTGAATCACCCATCAGTAGCCTGTTCCTGTGTCATTAGGATCATCATCATTGGGCCCTCCAACACTCACTTAGCTCACCCGTGCTGACGTTCTCTAGGTTATATTTAAGGTGATTAACATGACATGTATGTTGCTAAATGTTTCCCATGGGATTAAAGGATGCCTTACCCAGCTGAAAGAGCAGCGAGCTTCAATCAGGCAAAGTGAACTTATCCCAACATGGCCACTGGGCATAGCATTCCTGTCTCTTCCACACAGGGCATTAAGGGGGTGAGCTAGGCCTCCTTGCATTCCCTCCTCTGTCCCGCTCCCCCAAGAATCACTCTGGATACGGTGGGTTTCAGCATCCTCCTCCCTCCAGGCCCATGCGGCTCCATGCTGCAGTTCTTTCAGGTGCAGATTGCAAAGAGAATCTGCCCAGAACAGCCTTCAGTCTCCAGCTAACTAACCAGACAGCATTGGAGTGAGCTTGGATGCCTGCTCTGCCCTTGTCCAGTCCCCTTCCCACCACTAAAGAGCCACCTTGGGACATCAAACTCACCAGCCTGGTTACTGGCACCTGCAGCTTGCTTCTGGAGGGATCCTATACATGAACCTGCTCTCCCAAAAGAGTGTTCGGTCTCCAACTGCATCTGGCTCAGGCTCTCATTGCAACACCCTGGCAATGCTATCACTATTCCCCATGCTCCTTCCAATATCTGTGCTGCTCACTAACTCTTCACCCCACAGCTTAACTGCCCTATGACCCCTTCCTTCCACTCTGTTTCTGCTCTCGCTCCACTCATTGGCCCCTGGATGAAATCCTATGACTATTCCAACTGCCTTCTCTGTACATTCATCCTTCCATGTCAGCTCTGCTATTTGTTCCCGGTAGGGTGATCAGATGTCCCAACTTTATAGGGAAATGTTCTGGGCTGTGTCTTATATAGGCACCTATTACCTCTCCCCCCTCCCACCTCCTGTCACGATTTTTCACACTTGTTACCTGGTAATCCTATTCCTGGCCAAGCAACTTGACTTCTCTTCCCTCATCTCCTCCCTCACCTGCCATCCCCATATGCTGCTCTTGGGTTTTAAATCCCTCCTCAGCCTCTCCTTCCCATTCCTTTTTTCCATTCTTTGCTGAGGGTCTTGGTTAGACATCTTGCTTCTTTGCTTACATCATCTGCAAAATCTCTCTCTCTCTCTCACCTGTCAACATTCTGTTCCATGTCTTCATTATTCTTTTGCATGGGCCGTCCATCTAACACGACCTCCATCTTATCTGGACCGAGTATCCATCAAATAGTTCTTATCTGGTGCCTAATAAAGATAGGGGCACAGATAAGTCATAATGCTGCAATGGGCAGGCTGGTTGAGAGGAAGATCTAAAGCAAGGGGTCACCTGTACATTGAAGACATCACAGCCCATATCTTCCCACTAACCCTCACTGAGCAAACAACTAGATTGAATTCTATAAAACCCTCACACAAGAGAAGAGCAATTGTCCACTACTGCCCCATGGGATGTCCCAAAGAAAGGAAAGAATGAGGCTATTGGCTAAGTCTACTAGATGCACAGTTGGCTCCCAAGCCTTATGGAAGGAAAAAGCCATTATGCATTCTAGTTCAGCTGGAAATATCCCAATTTTCAAATGAGTTTTCATCAGTTGCTAATTACATATGCTGACTCTGCCCTTATTACATCAGCTCTGCAATTGCACAGTCACTGCTCCTAATACATCACATGGGAACATGTCAAGCAAAGTACTAACATCTGGCAGGGAAGATGTGAACAACTGCATCTGTGTCATCGGGAGCTCTCTGAGTATCCGTTAATAAGGAGAGTACATGTACACCCAAACGGATTTCATCTAGTTTGCTAAAAAGTGTGTGAACTTTTTTATTTTTGGATTTTACCAAAAACAAAAATATCTATACTTATGCCAGATCACTAGTTGAGATCTCCGCTGAAGGCTTTAGTATCCAACTTGCTAATCATTCACAAAAAAGTCTTAATTTAGGGAGAGATCACGGAATTGTTTTACCACCCTCCAAAGTTTTTAAACAGCAGAAAAGAAACTGAGTTGAAAATACTCTGGAAAATTTCCACAGCTTTGGACATTTGCTTTCATCATTGGGAAATGTGTTTTGCCAAGTACAAAAATCTAGACTCTCATATCTTGTAATTACATGGACCAAATGGACACATCATTAAACTGTAATCTTATCAGATGTCATCTGCAATGAGTTGACTTGGAGATTACTAAAACAGTGCATGCATATTGCTTGGGGATTTAAAAGAGAAAACACACACTCTCCATTCTTTAACCTCAGGTGACTAAGGGCCTGGTTTTGGGAGTTGTGGAGTACCCTTTGATTCCCATTGACTACACCTTTCAGGGCCACGCACTTAGACAGCTGTTCAAGGATATTTCACTTTTTCTTTCCTGCACTTGATCCCTGTTACATCTTTTCCTTTACTAGGCCCTGCCCATTTCAATACCAATTCAGGGGTGAGGGTGGGCAGGTGAAGTCAATTGGATGTTCAGTGATTTGATAACAAAGCAACTTTCATCCATATGCACAGGACTTGTCTCCTGATGAATCATACAGTTCCAGATAGCTGGAGCTGCTGCCTATGATCAGCCATTAAAATCACAGCTGACCCTTTTGCCAGTGTTACATATTTATTGCCAGCCGCAGTTTAGCATGTCAGTAAGTATTAACGAGGCAGGAATGAACCAGTGAATTTTTATCAAGGTACAGTAGAACCTCAGAGTTATGAACACCTCATTTGAAACTGGAAGTACACAATCAGGCAGCAGCAGAGATGACAAAAAAATAAATAAATAAGCAAATACAGTACAAGTACGGTGTTAAAAATATTAAAGGAAAGCAGCATTTTTCTTCTGCATAGTAAAGTTTCAAAGGTGTAATAAGTCAATGTTAAACTGTAAACTTTTGAAAGAACAACCATAACCTTTTGTTCAGGGTTACGAACATTTCCGAGTTACGAACAACCTCCATTCCCGAGATGTTCGTAGCTCTGAGGTTCTACTCTATTTTATCGAGGCATCAAGCTAGAGCAGTGGTGGGCAACCTGCGGGCCGCATGCGGCCCATTGGGGTAAGCTGATTGCAGGCTGCGAGACATTTTGTGAACGTTGACTGTCCTCAGACATGGCCCCCTGCAGCTCCCACTGGTGGTGGTTCGCTGTTCCCAGCCAATGGGAGCTGCGGGAAGTGGCGCGGGCCACAGGGATGAGCTGCCCGCCACTTCCCGCAGCTCCTGGGAACGACAAATCACTGGGAGCTGCGGGGGGCTATGCCTGCGGATGGTCAACGTCTGCAAAATGTCTCGCGGCCCGCAATCAGCTTACCCCGATGGGCCGCAGGTTGCCCACCACTGAGCTAGAGCCCTCTGTGCCCAGCAGGTTTCTATAGTACTGTCTCAGTTTGCTTTACAGTCCTTTCTGCGCTCTTGCTTCCCACTTCTGCCACAATTTAAAAGGGATGTGTCATCTTACAAACCATTGTCTTTTCTGACTGACCTTCAGCAGATCAGAAATATGCAGCAAGTATGGGAAATGAACTCTCCTAGAAACAGTCTAAAACGGGGCAGATGAATTCTCCCCTCCTCTGTTGCCTCCATACCAAAGCCATGAAAACCAACAACAGGAAAAGCAAGTCTAAAGTGTAAGCTATTGTACATTGTACAGATTCAAAATGGTCCAATGGAAGAAGGGTAGAGAGCAGAGGTGAAAGTAAGCCGGTCCAGTAAGGTGCACTGGCAAGAGCCGAAACACAGCCGACCATACTGGCAGGGGGCAGCTTCCCCAGGCCCGCGATTTAAAGGGTCCGGGGCTCCTGGCAGCGGCTGGAGCCCCGGGCCCTTTAAATCACCACCAGAGCCCCGCTACCAGAGCCCTGGGGTAGCGGCAGCGATTTAAAGGGCCCGGGGCTCCGGCCACTGCGGGGGCCCCGGGGCCCTTTAAATCGCCGCCAGAGCCTCTCTGCCAGAGCCCCGGGGTAGCAGCAGTGGCCAGGAGCCCTGGTGCTTTGTAGACAATTTAAAGGACCCAGGTCTCGATTTAAAGGGCCCGGTGATTTAAAGGCCCCACCTCTTCCGGTTGAGGCCCTGCCCCCTGCTCAGGACTCTGGTGTACTGAGACGTCCTTTAAGTTACTTTCACCCCTGGTAGACAGTATCCACAGGAGTCTTACATAGTTGCTCACTACTAACCAATTTTAGCAAAGGACCAGCAATTCCAATAGTCCAAGATCCTAACAGATGTGGCACCAGCAGCTGTGAGAAGAGTTTGGGGTGAATTAATGGCCTAGAGAAAAGTGCTCTCTGATGCCTGGGTGAGCAAAGGGCTTCTGTTCTACAAAACAGTATTTGTTTGAAGAGGTCCATTTCCCAGAGGATGATCTCCACATCAGGATTGCCACCCCAATGGCAACTTGCACTGCTATTGGCAGTTTCAAGCAGAAAGGCCTAGAACTGAATGAGGATGCAGTATAAACTATCCTCTCATCCCAAAAGGTGATCAAGAATTTATTTCAGGACTGCGTAGGCCAGGTCAGGATATAGGGAGACCCTGTGTGGTGATACTAGACCACACAGAGCATGATTAGCTATTTTGGAAGTGAGACAGGAAGAACTAAAGAAATGACTCATTGTCCAACAACTTCAATAAGGACTCTTCCCTAGTGTGAGGGACGTACTACTGTCTATCTAAGTCAGGGCTGAGGCATATAGCATGGTGAAGCTTGCTTTGCTGTTGCCCCAACTGTTTTGATACCTGTTCTGCAGCTAAACAGATAATCTGTCTCCAGAAATTCAAAAGGATTTTAATTTTTAGAAGCTGTATAGAGACTTTGTAAAGTTTGCTGCCCTATGCACCAAAGGGAGGAGTACAGAACAGATGAACTCAAGCTGAATATTTCTTTTGCAAGTTCTACATAAAAGGTTTAGACTCCTGTTAAAATGCACAGCCAGTCTACCAGGCAAATAAAATCTAACCAGCACTGTGCCTCCTAACATGGAGAAAAGCATTCTCTGAATTAAATGAATTTCCAAATAAATCAAAATGAGTTTCCTGACCCTTTTTTGACTCATAAAAGGCTCTTCAAATCTTGCTCATAATCAGAATACATTTCATTACTTTATTATGGTTAAACTGGCAGATAACCTGAGAGGTAATTCATAATGTCTTATTAGCTGTGCTGGAACGATGGAGTTTTAGGTCCACTGATTTACCTGGCGATGAATTTCCAGGAGATTTGGTTTTGTTTTGTGTTTTTTTTGGTAGCACGCCACCGGTTCACAGATGTATTCTCTACATCAATAGACTTGCTACCTCTTCTTTTGTTAAATTATGAATATCCCTTACAGCACTGTCTTCTTTAAAAGGGGATTATCTACTGGAGATAACGTTTGGAGAAACAGAAAGGAGATTTATACCAAAGGACATTCACTTGTCCAGTCTTACTGTGTGTTCCCCTTTGTATTTATTTAATCCATTTGTATGTCAGGACCAAACATTCCTTTTCACTTCTGTGGATGGAGGGGAGCACAGTCAGCGGATAATGTCTTAGCAAGGCACAGAATGGGGCAGATGGTTCTATGGCAGGCCCACCCCATGACCGACATTTGAAAATGCATCCCTGTGACGATCCAGATCTCTGGCTGGGAGGAGGGAGGACAGGAAGATGGATGGCCTCCTTCCATAGCATCACTGTTTCCTCTCTTCCTGCAAGCCCTGGTGGAGGAGGGCTCTGTAGGCAGTAGCGGGGGAACCCCCAGCAGCACAGCTCCTTTCAGAGCTGTGCTGCCTATGGACTACAGAGTATGTATAAGAGAGAGAATGCCAGATCAGATGGGTATGTGGAATCACGGTGTTTCTGAGCAGATGGTCCTTACCTCTAACAGATTCTCAAAGCCTTCGGTTTGGGAGCTAAATTTCCATGCCACTTTCTGCAGTAGGACAAACCAACCCCTCCAGCACCATATAAAGGGAGCATGAGGCCCTTAATAGGCATTTTCTATCTCGGACCTTCATCATCTTATTGATCACATAATGAAGTCATCAGTCACATGCTCATGACATCATACAAATGACTGTGGTATCACAAATTCAGCTTTTGTTCCACAAGAACACACAGATGGGCTGTGAAGGAGCAAATCTTCAACGTAAACGGCTTTGGAAAGCAAACAAATATGATAAAGAAAGTTGAAAGGTATCTTGGCAAGGTAAATTAATGTGGATTTTTGCCCTGCTACCATGTAAAACCTTTCCTAATTCATCTTTTATTTGGAGTTAGATTTTTTTCCACATATCCTTATATAGTCTCCTTGTCCTGCTGCGAATTGCATCATTCAGTTAAACCCCCATTTCTTTTTCCAGCCAGCATATAAATAAAATATTGGGCTGCTAATTAACAATCCGACAGTACACATGTCTTTACTACATCTTATGCAATTATCCGAACACTCAGACTGCTCCATATCATACTTAAATTAGCAGCAATGTTTAAAAATTATTCTCTGTAGTTGGATTGTCTTTGTTAATCAGCATATACAAAAGTACATTATCCAATTTATTACCATTTTAAAGACAATGTTTGTTGGTCGGTATGTTAGATGCAGGACAAATAACATGCTGGATACAAGGTGGCCATTTCAACAGCTTTTTCAAAGTCCTGTATCCAAATACATTAAAGACTAAAATCTCAGGAACCACAATCTTTCAACAAACCCCTCTAGTATTAAGAGGTTGAAAATACTGTGACAGCCTTAATGTCTCCTTTTCCACTGTAATAACTTGGTGCATAAAAATGAATGTTTTTCTCAAACATGATCCCTCAGCTCCTTAGTGAAGATTTCATCTCGTTCAGCAACACATGATGAAGCATTTTCCCTGTTATAATGTGACAATGGCACTACTGAGCACAACAATTTGAGTCTGAATGTGCCACTGAAAGAGAGGAAAAATCTGAAGAGGCAATTCCACCTAGAACTATAAGGCAAATGCATAAGAAAGAGGCGAGGTATGATTAAAGATGCGTTAGCACAGTCTGAAAAACAATGCTCTCAACAAAAGAACACTAAGTACATTCAGTAAAAGGGGAAAAGCAAAGAGATTAGCTGAATGATAGATGGATGAAGAATTCGAGCAATTCTGATGGAGTTGCTTTGAAATACTTGAAATGTAAATCTGTCTGTCAAGACAAAAGTCAGTTTTAAAACTTTCTATAAAATAGATCACTTCTGAAAAGGTTTAGCAAGCCTGGGGGGGAAATCCCTTTTGTCTAATTATTCAGCTCAAGTAGTAAATCTGACATTCAGAATTGCAATATTAGCCACAAATGTATTAATTATAACTAGGCTTTTTATTTAATGTAAATTAATGTACAAAACATTGAGCATCTCATGTTATTGTTTTCTTCCACAGAATATTCACATTTAAGCACTTGGGCTCAGTTTTGGAACCTGTGCCCCGATTATTCACCATCTTGTATCATCATATAAGACACAACAGTATCTCTCACTAGTATTGAACATGGGCCCAAAGCTGCAAAGTCCAGAACAGAACTTCTGCCTAGTTCAAAGGTGATCTGAGATTTTGATTCAATGCAGTATACAAACAGGGCCCAGCCACAGAGTTGAAATCCTGACCAAATACCCAAAGTTTGGCATGTGTGCAGGAAGCAGGAAGGTATTGACTGTTGGATCCAGGGTTTTGGTTTGAACCAACCTCTACTTATAAGGTGCATTTATAAAAACAGGTGTGAGGAAAGCATATGCTTAGCAGAGTCTGCTTCTTGCATAATACTTTCAGGGGGAAAAGATATATACAATTCCCACATTCTATGTCTGCCGGAAAGACCCTAAAATTACTACTAAACTAGACTAAAATGGAGAGTTGACAAATGCTCTGCTCCAAAACTTTAAGAGAACATCGCTTATCTACTTTGTAATTTTATGAATGGTTTGATCAGGATATCAACACTATCTCACAGGAAATTTCTGTTTATCCTTTAATACCCATTGGGGGAGACAAGCTCAATTACAGATAAGCTTATAGAAACAATCCCCTGGGTTACCCAAAGTATTGTTTATCCAAATTGTTTGTGTGCACATATCATTTGGCTAAATGAGGGTGCACTGTAATACAGCTCTACATTCTTCCATGGCTTTATATTCTTTACACTGATAACTCAAACTAGTCACTTCTATCCTTGCCCAGTGTCAGGCTGCAAATCAGCTAAAGATGAACAGATGCAAAAGTATCAGAGCAAAAGTATGTATGTTGGTGGGTGGAAATGTGCAGAAAATGTGGATCTTTTAATTCACGAGAGTGGGCAAAAGTTTTAAAAATGAAGAGGTGACAAATCTTGGGAAACTTGAATGAAGCACATTCTGGGAAAGCCTTATAAAACCTACATCTGTGAAATGTCACTCAAATTAGTTATTTTGCAAAGCAGAAACAGGTTTTTCATCTCATTTCCACCAGTTGCCAATTTTTCACATTAAAAAACATGCAAAATTTCTAACCTGTGTGTTTTCTCCCTACACAAAGGGATGCTCATCCTAAAAAATATTTTTTAAAGAATTGTTTTTTCTTCACTCACATATGACTATCTGTATGAAAATGCATAAGTGACATTCCAAAGGTCCATTTTAGAGCAAAACCCTGCTCAATTTCACAGCTGTGCTCATGAGCTTTCCAAAAATAAAAACAAAACAGGAAAACAAACTGAAGGTGTGGGATAGTTACCAGTTCTCCCCCATAATGCTGTATGCCCCCTCTTCCATGGCTAGACGCTGCTTCCTCCAACCCTACTACATTTCATGTGCTGTTGACCAGGCCAGTAGTATGGGGTCTGGAAGCCATCCTGCACACAATCCACTTTTAGTTCTACCACAGAATTCTATCCATGCTGATAAATGAAGCCACTACTACAAGGGACGCTCTCAATAAAGTCACCAATCCTTCTAATTACCTTTATTCACACAAGTGATACCATTGAAGCCAATCAAACACGTCAGCCAGCCATACAATGGCCAACTTGATCACTGGATTTTAGTCCATCTTTATCATTCTTCTCTCTGACAGCCTTTACAAAATATAGATCGTTTAGAGGGGGAAAAGAGTATCGTTATCAATTCCACAAGCAATTTAATTCTACAAATAAAATAATATTTACCAGGGTTGGTCGACAGAACAGGGAAAAAAAAAACTGTAAAATCTTTGCGGGGGTTTCCAATGACATTTCCACCAATTTTTTTTTTTAATATTGACCAGATTTAATACAACATGTAATAGGTAAGTTGCCTGTTTCACATTAATTTGGCTATATATTGTACACAGAATTTTTAGGGATGTAAAAAACATTTATACGTACAGTAAGAAATTTTATAATGCAGCTTTAAAAAGAAGCTCGTATCTTTCAATTATTTGAAATGAATGATTCAAACTTTTTTTTTACATAACCCTTAAAACTATATTGCGATCATATGGATTTTTATCCCATTTTGCATAAAAGCTTTCGGTGAATACCAGCTCCAAAGTACAAGAAAATAGAAACATGCAAATTTAAAGTCTGATTCATTAGCAAGTTCTGCATCATTTACTTGGGTTTTCTGCAGAATTAACTTGCAAAAAGTGTAGGAAATACCTGAAATGATGAAATGCCACAGCTGTGCTAGTCCCTGCTGCACTGTATGAATGTATAACACCCCACTACATCTCAGAGGGGGTACAAAGCCAGGAAAGAGCAATCTGAGTTGATAAAGAGATATTCCTGTGGGAATTCTTTGTTAAGTTCTGGCCATTTATAACACTTATTCATTATAAGAAATAATTACCATAGTAACCATTGCAAAGCATGCTACTATGAACCACAATGCATTTTCTGGAGGGAAAACAGCACCAAACTAAATGCAAACTCCTGTTATAAACATTTAATGTGGCATGGTCAGTTAAAATTAAAATATATTCTCCTGAGTTTTCTTTTGTTTACATCAAAAATAACTTTTTCACACACTAGGTGTATTGTTTCTAAAGATAAATTGGGCATTTCGTAAAGTGTAGGTACAAAGCAACATGAAGAGGTACGTTAGTATCAAACAGATCACAGGTCCCTGCACCAGTACCAGTACGTCTACTGAAAATATGTTATGTCTTTTAAAAACCAAAGGATCTGCTTCTGATCTCCTTCAAGGGAAAGGATATTCTAGTGATCAGGTTGCTAGCTTGTGACTTGAGGAACCCAGGACCAATTCCCTACTCTGCCACAGACTTTCTGTGTGAACTTGGAGAAGTTATTTAGCCTCCCTGTGCCTCAGTTTCACATCTCTAGAATGTAGATAATAGCACTTCCCCACCTCACGAGGGGGTTGTAAGGATAAATACATTAGAGATTGTGAGGTGCTCCAATACTACAGTAATAGGAGCCATATAAGTGCTTAGGATATAGACAGAAAATAGGAAGTAACTTCATTGAAGTTAATGGAATTTCTTATTCTTATGCCTCATTTCCATTGCTACAGAGTAGCAACCATGGCAGCCCATTCTGTACAATCCTCTGCTAATCTCTTTGTGGATATATAGCCCTTTGGATCCACCTAGGACACCACATCATCCCATCCAAGACCTTCTTTTTTATGTCTTTTGTATTCTTCTGCCATCAACTTTCCCTTCCAGTGCCTGGAAATATGCATCTCCCACTGAACCCTTAGAGCATAGGTGCCAACTCTGTGGGTGCTCTGGGGCTGAATCACCCACCGGCAGCCCCCCTACCAGAACCTCCTCCTTCCCCCAACACCTCCTGCCCGTCTGCAGGCCCCACAGATTAGCGCCTCCTCCTTCCTCCCAGTGCCTACCGCCCACTGCAGATCAGCTGTTTCGGAGCATTAGGAGGTGCAGGGAAGGAGGGACAGGTGCTGATCTGTGGGGCCTTGTGGGGGGAAAGAGATGGAGCGGGGGCAGGGCTTGGGCAGAGCCGGAGGGGGAACACCCCACAGCAGATTAGAAACTCAGCGCCTATGTCTTAGAGCGGGGTGGGCAAACTATGGCCCCCACACCACCCATTGGCTGGGAACCATGGCCAATGGGAGCTTCAGGGGAGGTACCCACAGCCCTACATTCATGGCCCTGCATGCAATTTCCCCACTCTGATGTGGCCCTCGGACCAAAAAGTTTGCCCACCCCTGCCTTAGAGTGTGCCCTTCACCTGTTTTTTCATCAGATCTCTGTCTAGCATTTGCAGAGTTCCAATCATCTCCAATCCTTTTTCGTTGGCAATGCGGTCCACCCATGATATTTTCAGAAATCTTCTAACAGATCATAACGCGAAGGACTGTAGTTTCTTTATTATCGATTGTTTTAACTGTCATACACATGGGGTTAGGTTGATATAAAACCAGTCAGAGTTCTGAATCAGGCCTAATGCCTCCAGTAAAATGAAAAATGTAAGTAGAGGTGGGCTAATAGTAAAATACATCTATTGCCCTCAAGTATGTCAGTCACCACCATTAAAGCAGCCAAAGGTCCCCTTCCTACTTCCACTGAACTCAATGTGAGTTTTGCCATTGACTTCATTGGGCAGAAATCTGCTCCCACTGGCAAAACTTCTGTTGACAGCAGGACTGCAAAGGGAGCAGGCTCGGGTGCTAAGTGAATGGGGAACCTGACCAGGTATTTGAGAAATGAGTGCTCTTAAAACTAGACAGTGCCAATCTTTTAGTAATGAAGACCTGGAATAGGAAGAGATCCTGATCTAATCAAACTATTATAGGCACCAAGGAAATGAAAAGCAAGAGATTCTGCTCCTCTAAGAACACCTCCTGTTTTTCCCATTATCCCCCGTCTTTGTCTTCTTCAGAGAAGTGCACTATTATTGTTTATTTTACAGGATTAAAACAAAAGGGAAGTCGAACCCTAAAGGCTGTGAGACTTAGGTTTGAAAAGGCGTATGCAAGTTACTCATTTTGTGGTACTTAATCACTTTAATCTTTCCTCCATCCCATCAATAAAAGTCTCTCTATGAGGTCTCTAGTACAGTGCCCAGCTATGGAGTCATTTTCATATGCGCCAGCTGTGATCTGACCAGTGCTGTGTAAAGAGCAAGAATTGTCTCCTGGCTATTATATTTGATACCCTTCTGTGTACATTCCAAGACTTCAAAATTGCCATTTTAACAACAGTACCATACTGAATATGCCTTCATAAACAACTATGCACAGATCCTTTCCGTATAACTACTGACCAACCACTGGTTTTCCATTTTGTATTTATATTTTTCATTTCAAACTTCCTAACTGGATTATTTTTACACTTACCTTGGTTAACACTGGACCAAATCTTGGGTATGTTTCATGACTATAGGGTTCATGAAAGCCCCTTAATACTGTGACTGCTCACTGTGTGAAGGCCAGACTGATCTTTGGGACAGGTAGAAAGAGGTGCTCTGGGTCTGCTCCAACATCTGGAGCTATACAACTGCTTGGAGGAAAGGGAAATACAAGGCAACCATCTATAAGTCCTAGTCCTTCTCCCTCTGGGAAAGAGCAGAGGGTGTGTGTGTGTGTGTGTGTGTGTGTGTGTGTGTGTGTGTGTGTGTGTGTGTGTGTGTGTGTGTGTGTGTGTGTGTGTGTGTGTGTGTGTGTGTGTGTGTGTGTGTGTGTGTGTGTGTGTGTGTGTGTGTGTGTGTAATACATAAATGTACCTCTTTAAACAGGAAGGTGAGGGGTATGACCCTGATGGCACCCAGCTGATATCTCCACCCAACTTGGTAGATCTATGCTTGATTTATACAGAACTCAAGCACTATCTGAAAGAATTAAGTGCCAAGCAACATTTTAGGATGTATAAAGTCAGTGTAATTAACAGGTTATTACTATTGCATCAATACATGAATTAATGTCTAGAATAATTGGAAAGAGTTTTATATTGAGTTAGGGTTAAACCAGGCCTGATTGTGACTCAAATCCCAAATCCTATTTTTTAGCTTAAATCCCCATTGGAATAAATTAGTTAGTTCGTGGAGTAGAAAAGCAGCAATTTCCCTCTGTCTGCTGTAGAGTAGCGGCCCATGTAGGAATAAACAATGAAACTTATAGCAGTGTCATAAGACACCTTTTTGCTTTCGCTTTTTCACCAACTGCTAACAATAAATGTAAAAGTAATCCTAGTTTTTATCTGAAGCTATTTCGGCTTTAAAAGAACCTTCCAAAAATGATTGATGCGATGAATTAAACCCATAGGTAACCCCTGAAATCTGCTTTGAATAGCAACAAATTCCTAACAATATCTTGAATGCTTGCGGCAAAGAAATCTAATCTCTGAACTCCTAAAGGTCAAGATTTACTGTCTGGTAACACGGCTCAAGTGTAAATGCTCTGTAATGCTACACTAGGTGATTGCTTTGCTCTCTAGACAATGTCAATTTTGTCCAAGTAGCTGCAGATGTGCCTAGCATTAAGTCAGAATGGTGTCAAGGGCCCTTCTTGAACACTGCCAGCTTCTCAGAAAAACTGGTCCTAAAGCCCTAGTCTATTACAGACCATGCCCCAAAGACAGACATTTAAGACTTAAAGGAGGATGGAGAATAAAGCTGCATTAGATTTTTAATGTTTTGGAATCAGGAAACCCAGGGGAAAAAATTATCTTGTGATCCACGGGGCACATTCTCAGTTGGTGTAAATTGTCATCACTCCATTGGAGCCAATGAAGCTCTGACAATATACACCAGTTGAAAATCTGCCCCCAAAAGTCCATTCCCCTCCACTGATTCCTCTTGGGTTTCCCAAGTAAGATGCTGCCACCTCATCTATGAAATCCTACGCTACAACCACTTTCTTGTTAAACCACTCATCACTGAGCTACAGAGAAGCAATAACAAATGAATGAACTCAAATTAAAAACTATGTATGTTACTTCAGTAAGTCATGGGTCAAGGAAGACTACAACTATTGCTTTGCAAATGGGGTTCATTCTGCAAGTGATTCAGCCACCTACAAACCTCCTGAATTTGACTCTTTCCTTATAACAGCCAGGAGTAATATAAGCTGCTCTAAAGTATACATAGGAGCAAGAGACCTATAGCAGAGGTTTGATGTGCATTTCTACTTTTAACATTGGAAATGGGTGATATTGTCACAACATGTTGAACCAAATTTTCAAATGCATCCTTTACTTCGCACATCTCCAATTCCACCTACTCCCATTTTGGGGATATGGGTCAGACGGATGAGTGATTAGTTACCTAACTAGCCTGAGGAAATGCAGATTTTATGCATTCAAAATGGGTGTGTCCCCTTTTATGCCTGCAATCTCTTGTAAGCATGAAAAAAAAGTGAGCATGCCAAACCAGAGGACAGCTTGAAACTGGCTGAAAATGTGGCTAATAATTTTCACAGTGAGAGAGTGAACCTCATTGAAGTCTGAAAGATCTTTACAGGCCAGTCCATGTGCTCTGCATCTCTTTATCCACTTGCTTTCCCCAGTGCTTGTTAGTTATTAGCATCAGGAGGATTTATCCAGAATCTTTCATTTTACACCTAAACACATGGACATACACCCTCAAGTCCTGGAAGCTGCAGAAGACGAATGTTTGGTTTGCTCACACAAGCCTTTCTCCCGCTCCACCCTCCTTCCAGCATTGCTACTTGTACTGAAGGGACTCATCTAGATTCCACCTGGTCTGACCAGGCTAGAACACAGGCCACCAATTCCAGTCCCATCTGAGCCCTTGCTTTAAGAAATGGGGCTCCTCCCACAAACTAGCCACCATCTATAGAGGTGATAGTTGGGGCTGATGCCTAGTCTATAAAAAGACATCCCCGCCCCCGCCATCCCAATTCCCAACTACTGGAGGACTTAGAGTCCATTCTATCCCCTCCCTGGAACAGGAACGATTTGAATTCCCATGGGTAGGACTCCCCATCAAGCAACCGTCTGAAAAGCTAAAAGTCTCGGCTCAGAAAGGAAGAATAGTAAAAATCCATATAACCATACCTGAGGAACAGCGTATGCACAAAGGCAAAAGACAACTTATTCACTGTGTACTGTATACATACCCATGAACCGAACCACACCAATCCTAGAGACATTATTGATATGCAAAAGTTATCCTGCCACAGAAATCATACCATACATTCAAGTACTGAATCAAGCAGAAACCTATAAGCACAACCTTAAGCAAAAAGGTGGGAAAAGAAGTAAGCCAGCTTCATGCAGAGAAAAACCGAAGTTATCTTACATGGCTAACTTATACGGGACCATTTCAAACAGAGCCAGTCAGGTGCCAATCATAATGATAGGTACATGTAATTGGCTGGCATCATTTTAATGGGAGGAAGGATTCATCTTGTGCATCCCGTCCCCTCCACCCTCCCAAAACATGGTACAACTCAAAGTACATGATCTGTTTCCTACTGGCCGATATACTTCACATTTAAATCCAAAATGTTACTTTTCTGCTCCAAAGTCCCAGGTAGTGAAAAACAAAATGCCACTGTCTTTTCTGTGGCGTGAAGAGGTTATTTGCCACCAACTGCTCTTAGGAAGCATAAAACCTGCACTGTAGCCGAGTATCAAAACAGTCCTTTCATTTTATTCTTTATGTAACCTGGCAGAAGGGAGACAGCAGGTCTATTTTGAAGACAAGATCTCAAGAGTTAGGTTTTGTTTACACACAGAAGTCACAGTTCTATCAGTTTAAAATTGTTTGTATTGGTTTTGCTTGTGCCACCATAGAAGTGTGTCCATGCAGAGGTTTGAAGTCATTTAACTAACTAAACTGGTTTAAAGCTACACTTTTAATTTAACCAGTGCCAGGGTGGATTTGATTTAAATCACTAGTCAGGAAGATGCGATTTAATCATTGATTTCTACATAAAAGTGCATTCTTGTTGGTTATAACCTTAATACATATTCTGCACAACTCAGAGACAGATGTAGGTTTCATTTTTAGAAGATACACACTATACATTTTAAATTGATTTATTTTGAAACTTTTCAGATTAGTTTTACAGCCATATCAGAAAATGAATGATTGGTTATTTCATTTACCAAAGGTAACTGAAGCAGCTATTTATGAAGTCACTGGGAGGTGAACTATCGCCAATTCAACAGGTTAATCCTTAATATTTGGAAGATTTCCTTGCCATGCTGTATTAGGAAGAGAACATCATCAGACAGACATTTAAATTTTTTTCTTCAACAGCAAACGTAATATTTTAACAAAACAAGCATATGAATTTTTGAATTTAGTTAAACATTCAAGTTTTTTAAAATCAGGTTTGTTTTTGTTAAAATTGTTTTTAACTACAATATTTAATGAAATATTTAAAAAAATGTAAATTGACTGTCAGTCAGCCAGGTCAACATGAGAAACTTAAAATATTGGCTTCTGCAAGTAACTCAGTCGTCTTCACCTTCATTTTCCTGCTTGTTCATAATCTTGAAAAGAAAAACAAGCTTTCCTGCTTTTTCAGGTCCCAAACGATTTCTCAGTTTGGAATGAATGTTAGTCCAAAGGAAGAAAAGACTCTTTCTACACTGGCAGAAGAATCTACTGTTGTTAAAAGTGAGATTATCACTTCAACAGTCTCTGAATCCAAGTGCTTAAGTGACTTCCACCAGTTCACTGGTGTGACTTCCTTTAAATCATCATCAGCAAACATATATTTCTTGAATAGTTCACCCTTAGCTCTGAAGTTTATTATAGTTGGCATTATGGAGGGATGATTGCTGGATGTCCATGACATAGCCAACTCCTCTTCTTCAGCTGTTAAGGTTTGACCCTGATACCGAGTACTGAAAATATTTGCAAGAAAATGAACTGGAGATGGCGCTTGTCCCATTTGTTGTTTTAATGCTTGTAATTTAACTCTGTCATTGCGTGTTTCTCTTTTTAAGATCTCACTCAGTTCCTTCCAAATTCCAACAGCGTCAGCAATAAAACAGCTATTTCCCTGCATTTTGTTCCAGGCTACAGAAATAGGCTTCAGGGTACTCAGCATGTGTTCAACATTTCTCTTAAACCCAATCTTGAGACCTTTGGCTGTGACTGTGCCATCTATTTTTTCATGATTTTGTTCACAAACTGTCATCAGATTAGGCCAGTTCTTGATATAGTGCTCAAAACAGTCCACTACCAAGTTCCATCACACGTCTTGTGGGAGAGTTAGCTTGGTTCCTCCCACTTTTTTTCAGAGCAGCTGCTGCAAAGTGGTTGTTACGGAAGTATTTTGCAATTTCAACAACATTAGCCTTTATTTCTGGAACATTTAAGTCTTTGGCTAGGAGGTGCATCAAATGAGCACTGCAACCATGTTATTAGCTTGGGACTCTTCACTCTCTTCTAAATAATTTCTTCTCATCCTGGATACATTTGCAGCATTGTCTGTGACCATGCTGCGTACTAGACATTTGCATTTTTTTTCCACAGTTTACTATAGCTTTTACTGCTACTTCTTATAAGTATTCTGCTGTGTGTGTGCATTTCCTGATGTATCAATTGTTTCTGTAAGGAAGACATTCCCTTCTTCTTGTCACACAAGCTCATACAACAGGATCGTTATGGACATTGCTCTACCCATCAAGACTCAGGTTAACAGTTTCACCCTCTAGACCTTTTGCACACTGCTTAATTTCTCTTTCATACACTTTATCCAGCAATTTGCTACGACATCTGCTCTGTTCGGTGGACTGTATCCTGGTCTTAATGACTGAACCATGTTAATGAAGTGTGGGTTCTCAATCATATGGAAAGGAGTTTGTTGCATAAACAAGCCAGGCAATTTTTTCATCAATTGCCTCTTTTTCTAATCTGCTGGTTCTTATCACAAACTTGTCTATGGTTGTTTCTGGATGATGGAGATTTTTTTTTCTTTTTGCTACAGGTGATATACTGTGGCTATGTGACAGAAACACTATCATTGGCAGATAGCTCTGAAACTATAGAAAATGATGATGATCTTGAAGGTGGATAGTCTTCAGAATCCTGTATGTTGAGGATGGATTCTCCTAAACAAAATAAGTCAATGCAGTTATTTAATTATTATTACCATACTACTCATTTAGTAGTACTCATTGCATTCACTGACACTCAGTACTACTTTAAAGGTGAAATTGTAAAAGGAAGATCTGCCTATTTCAGCTCTTTATTTTTTATCACAACTGCATCTAAAATGATAGTACCATAGAGTAACAACTATATTTTTTGCTCAAACATGACAATTCAAGAATAGACCAGAAGGAAGACAGGTAGTCATTAAGAAAGAAGTATGAAATAAAAAAAAGTTTACCAACCCAAAGATCCTGCATGTTCAGACATGTTCCTTTCATCATCTTCAACGCAGCTTCCTCCTGAGAAGGAACACTTCTCATGATGTTGTTTCATTCTGGCAACCAGGCCTTGCATTTCTTTGTTGCACTGTTTGAATTTTGCACACATGCCTGTCTTACCCACAGGTAGAGGAACTTCATTAAAATATTCCCAAACTGGGTCTTTTACAGCCTGCTTCCATTATAGGTTTTCCCTTCTAGAGAGAGAATGGTATGGTAGATCTCAAAATCAATGAAGCCTACACTCAGAAAGACCTCTAGAATTCTGGAATATGCTGCTCAAACAGTTCCACTTTTGTTTCTACTGCCTGTCCCTCCCTTCTCACATTTATCTCCAGACTTCTTCTCCTTGTCCAGATCTATTCCGCCCTCAACAATCTTCTATTCATTGAACTTTTTGAAACTTTGCACTTTTAGAGAGAAGTAAGGGATTGACTCTGTGTAAACAAATTTGCAGAGGGACTATAGGGTTGAAGTCTGTTATTTCTCACCTCTATATATTATTTATTTGAAAACATTTTTGCTGTTAACAAGCATGTTATCTCTGGAGACACAAATCCACAGTTTGAGAACTGTAAAACTAGGCATCTCTGATGGTATCTTCTAGACTGAGCACTGAGTCCCATTGGGTAGGTAGAAAGATTAACCTAAATAATCTACACAGAAGCCCCTGGAACCCCATAAGATTGGGTCCCTAATCCATGAACTATTGGAATTCATTTACAAAACTTTTCTTAAATATTACATGAATATATTGTCTCAATATATGGAATTAGAATTTATATTCCCATTCCATGATGAGATATCTTTGAGCTGTAATGTATCTTAATTACAATTATCTTTAGATCAGATTTTTCCTCAAAAAGCACTTTATCAAAAAAATCTGATTTAAATAAAAAACATCCGATTTTTTTAAAAAATCATTGACTTTTATCCACCCTGACCAGTGCTACTTTGAGTGCAAACTGGGTCTTCATGTCAGAGTAAAACCTGACCTACTCACCTGAATGCTCTGGAGTAATTCTTTTAATGCCTTATTTATGGACATGAGAGAGGCATGATATTGTGACACCCCATGCTGGGCATAGAGTCATTAAGCTCTGAATGGCATTTTATAGCAGCAAGTGTAATATAATTTCTCACAGTGGCATCATTTGGAATAGACCCAGGAAAATGCAGTACAAAAAGTCATTTCTAGCAGAATAGGATATGTAAGTATTTACAGAGCACTTTGTAAACACAGTGCAATTAAAAACATCTAATGGAGAGCAAACCCACTTTACCATATGGCAAATCATCTTCTGTTAAGGAAAGAGTGCCTGAAAGTCTGACAAAGAGGGCTAGAGAGACTGTAAATCCCAGGGACTTGACAGAGACAGGGCCCCTAAAATAACTTATCCATAACAGAGTTACAGCAATGACAAGGGAAAAAGTAGCCCTAGGCGTCATATCTTTGTCCTGGGATGCAAAGACACCTGTAAAAATCCTTACATCGGATCAGTACAACTTACAAGAAAAATAATTACTTCAAGCAGCAGGAAATCTGAATTGCAGTATTATCCCAGAAAACCGCAGCCTGTTATAGCTGTCAGGATCTGTATCATGAAATTAATCTCCCTCCATGCAAGCCTTTATTCATGAGTTAGAGCTGCATATGCAAGTCAGTGTGGAGGGGGAGGAGCATCTGATAAATTGAGACCTTGGTACATACCTAGTGAGTAGAATTCCTTTAGCAAAGCACTTTAACTCTTTCAGCTTCCTTTTGATGTAAGGTGGAGAAAAAGATTCCAAATAGAGTCTTACAGAGGCCTTGAAATTCCCTAGGAACGGATGCAACTGTTTTCATATATTTAGAAACAAAAAAGGAAAATATGATGTTTTGATATTCTTAATAAAAACTGGCTACCATTTTGTGATCAGGGTTATCATTTATATCTTGCTGGCAGTGACCCTCAGTACATCTCAAGTTTTGTCATGGAGATGTTCAGCAGAGCAGCAGTTATATATATATATGGTTAATCCTTGTGGAACCCCACAGATGAGACCTTTTGGGGAAGAGAAGTTATCCATCATTAATCTCTTGGTCTTGCTGAACAAGAACTGTTGGATCCATAGTAAGGCTGTGCCATTTATTCCAGCTGTATCATATACGCAGGCCAGTAGTGTGTTGTGGTTATCTGCAGAAAAAGCTGCCGAGATGGTAAGTAGCATGAGCACTTTCAAATGCTAAGGCCAGCTTTGTCTCCCATGGTACAAGAAGAATGGGACACTCAATTCCACTGGTAGGTAACACAACATCTAACAAATCCATGGAACTCCCTGCTGCAGGATATTGAGGTGATTGCCTCATTGAGATTCAAACATTGATTAGTAATGTCTATGGAAAGATAACAGTATTTGTATTTACAATAGCAAGAAGAATTACAAGGATTATCAGTCCTCATACTTCAAGATAAATCACAGGCTGATGCAGGAACAAAGTCCCCTCACTGGTGCAATTGCTGGACCATTAGTCAGTTATAGAGGTGGATTCTTGCATTCTCATGGAAGCATGTTTAGCTGCACTTGATTGAGGTCAGACACAGGAAAGTAAATGCCTCAAGAAGCCAGTGCTAGACTCTGTAGTGCTTTTTGATCAGAACTATCTGCATGGGTGCTGCCTATAATTGTAGAGTTTATTTTTAATTCCAGCTTCACCAGGAAGTTAGATGTTAGAGTTGCCCGGTAGTTCAGAAACATTTCCGTAACCATCAGAGGGTTAAACACTTCCATAACAGGGCAAAATTGAATGCCATTTTTAAGTTCCAATTTGTCCCAAGTGAACCAATATGCAGAAGGAATGCAATCATATTTTTTTCTTCCAGTTAATGTGCTAGGTAGAGAGAGATGAGAGCCTGCCCAAACTCATGAATTTGATTAAACTGATTTCATCTTTGTCAAAGGATCAGACCTGTAGTGGAAACCATATTATTGACTACTACTTCCTTATGTTAATCCCATCCAATGGGGTCCGCTCTAGGAATCCCCTCCCTCCAAAGTGCTCTGTTCCATGCCATATCTTCTATCACACCACATGATGACGTGTTTTCTTTATGACATCCCACCACCTGTTCTTGGGTCATCTCCATCTTTTTCCTCCAGTCTTGATCTGTTGGAGTCTCTTACCCACCCAGTTGTCAGGACTGCACTTTACAAGACCAAACCATCTGAGCCTGCATTCCCAAGTTACTCACTGGAGAAGGACAATTACACAAAAGAAGTCTCCAATTGCTAAGCCTGTTCAGTGCACAGGCTTTGTTACCTCAGGTAAAGAAGAAAGTAAGGTGGGTGAAACCACAAGTTTGCAAACCAAAGATACAGAGATGATGCACCGCTTGCTCTTAAGAGCATGCAGTCTGAAACATAGGCTACTCAAATACACCTTCATGTATACGTGTACACAGGGCTGATGGGGGGCAAAAGCGGGAGAGGGGATAACTATACCAGGGACCCAAGCTCACTCCTCCCCTGCAAAAAATGTCTAGAACAGCTAGGTAAATTTAAAAAATGAGACGGGGTAAGGCCCCAGCAAACACGATGTACTGGGAATCCAAATTTCTCTTAACAGGCATGCCTGTGCAATGTCTGGTTTGAGTCTCTTGTACACTCTCCAGTCAGCTATTATAACCTCAGGAACATAGAATTGCAACCCTGGATCAGACTTACAGTCCATACAGTCCAGTATCCTGTCTCCAATACTGGTCAGTACCAGTTGCTTCAGACAAAGATACAACAACACTGCAGTGGGCAGCTATGGGATAATTTGCTCACAGGGAAACTCTCTGCCTACATCTATTCATTAGAAATTGGCTTGTGCCCTGAAGCAGGAGTTTCTCTCTCTCTTTCAGACGTCTTGTTTTTTAATCCTTACAATTCTCCTAAATCTCCTTAGTTCGCTTTATAAATCAACCTTTCATTTCTTAACCTTCCCACACCTCTCCCTCATTTACCTTTCAGTTCTGGAGAGGGCTGAAGGCGTGCACACAGCCTCAACGTTCCCTCCCTCTTCCCCTGTTCGTTTACATGTCTATTTGATTCTTAAAACTTACCTGCTTTTGCTTTCTTTCTGTAGCAGGGACAGTGTGCGTTTGGTAAGAATTCAAAATGGAGGACAGAGAGGATGATTATACAGTAGTTAGGACATGAGTCTGAGACTCAGGAGACCAGGGTTCAATTCCCAGCTTTGCCACAGATTTCCAGTGTGACCTTGGCCAAGTCACTTAGCCTGTCTGTGCCTTAGTTCCCCATTTTACAGAGGGGGACTATAGCTCTGCTCTACCTCACAGAGGTGTTGTGAGGATAAATACATTAAAAATAGCAAGGCACTCAGACATACTGAGGACAACACAAGTACCTAAGGTAGATGAACAGGTCATTAATAGAATAAACACCTTCTAGGGATGGAACCAGAATTACTTTGGTGCCAAATGATGGCTAATACTTGTAAGCAATCTATCATTCACTGTCACCGGCATGTATGATTTCACATACCCATGGTTGACCCAAATCCTACTTTAGAGACATCTTTTTACAGATAATGACAAAATCCTTAGTTTGCAGATCTGCCAATCATTTATTAGCTTTGTGATGTGCATCACTGTCTGCTAGGGACTGAAAGGAGACCGAACTATTTCTCTTATAACCTTACTGGAATTTGAATCACAAAAGTGTTGTAATCCCCAGCATGATATCTCAACTGAAATGAGCTAGTACTTAATTAAACAGATGTAAATGTCTAGTCATTCAACCTTTCCCAGAATCCATTGTACATTTAATCTCCCCACCCATGCTATGAAGGCAGAGATTTCACTTCAGTCCAACTGTTAAAAAGCAAGCGTGGCTGCATTTTAACTAGGGACTTTTTGCTAACAATCAGATAAATATGTAGTAAGTCCAGATGTGCTCTTTTTCCAACAAGTCAGTCCTTTTCTGTGACAGGTATGAAGTGAGAAACTTTGCATGTGACAGGAAAGCAGGCTTGAGTCTGCCTAATAGCTGGTCTAGGCATCTTTCTTTTCAGAAATGAGTAGTCAGACAACTGCATGGGAATGTAATACACTTCAATGCAAAAGGCTTAGTGAGGCTTTTCTGGACTAATCACTAATCAATCAATTCATGAGGTACATAGGACCTGCATAGACCCTTGTCTGTGGGGTGAATTTTACTTAGTGATTATGGGGCCTGATTCTGCAGACTTCACTGTGTGAATGATTCTAGACACATGTAGCCCCACAATGGATCCTTGAACAGCACCATCTGGGATGGATTTGGAGCCGCCTGTAATAATGTATGAATATACGTTCTGTTTGCCTAATGGCAGTAAGGTTGGTTACTGTATGACTATGAGGTCTTAATTCAAGAAGGGGTTGACTGCATGAACACAAGGGAGGGGACAATGGCTTCACATTGCCACCCATTTACCTACACTTGAGGGAGAATGCCAGAGCCATTTTCTTTGAAGTGCCACCTCCAATACACTACTGAGCTCACTGCTCCAACCTAGGAAAGGGGTAAATCCCATTTTGTCACCATGAGGTATCCAAGTCTGGAGAAATTGGAACAGGGAACTTTGGCTGGATTAGAATACAGACCCTCAACAACAGGGGCAGAGAGACTACTGGGGAACAGACTAATTTCCTGCTGTCTGGGGTAAGATTGGCCTCCTAAGGCTTTAGGTAAGGAAGACATATGTATAGGCATTTAATGTTTCATAGCCCTCTTCTCTTATGCTTTGCCTTGTTCCTATTGTTAAGATTAAACAATACTTTGCTTTAAGAAGGTCACTGTATTCACCTCAAGCCACAAGCTCTCTAAGGGAGACCTGCAGGTACCCGGACCCAGTCAGACCTGTTGAGGGTTAGCATGGTTGATCTCGGCAGGGGTGGGTAAGATTTTTGGCTCAAGGGCCACATCTGGGAATAGAAATTGTATGCAGCTCCCATTGGAGCACCGGAAGGGGGCCATGCCGCTCCTTCCGGGAGACGCGTGGAGCAGTCCCCGACCCTGCTCTCCGGCTGGAGTGCCGGAGCGGGGCAATCCCCAGACCCCGCACCTCAGCGGAAGCTTGAGGGTCAGCTTAAAATGGCTGGCGGGCCAGATTCGGCCCATGGGCCATAGTTTGCCCATCCCTGATCTATGGGATATGATAGCACAGGAGGACCCTTTCTAAGAGGGGAAAAATTGTGAGATTCTACTATAGAGAGGCAAAGACATGAGGCCTCATACCTGAGGGGAATGTGCTGAAAGAGATCAGAGGTTCAACTAGCCCTGTAACCATGACACCATGTAGCAGCTACATGGGTACTGCTTAGAAAGGCTTCTATCTCAGGATTCTGTCGTTACACCATTGATGCACAGTAAGTCTGGATTAAGGAGCTCCAGACAGTTGTGTGTACACTACAAGGGTAAAAGTTTACTGTCTGTTAAATTGAAAGTGTGTTTAGAGAGAGGGGTCCAAATCCTCATCCTCTGAAATCAACGGTAATTTAGTAAAACTCCTTCTAACTTCAGCATTTGGCCGAGGAAGAAATAGTTTGTGCTGCTTGTTTCTTTTGTTCTTCCAAGGAGAAAAGCCATGTGACTTCAGAAAGGACTGCTCAGCTTCAACCAGCAAAGAAAGAGGTCATAAATGACCGACCATACGGGGGAACAGAGACAGCAGAGCAAGAGTAGAAAGGAGAACTGGTGTTACTGACGCAGTTATACCCTACCAGGGCTTGGGAAGGGAAAATCCTATTTCTGACAGATGTGCTGAGTACTTGCAACTCCCTTTGACTTCAGCTGGAGTTGTGTGCGCTCAGTGCTTGGGAAAAAAAAATCAGATCCTTGATTTTGTTTTAAATCCCTAGTCTGAGTTCTACCATAGAACCCAACTAGACTTATATCAGTTCCTAAGGGCTGGTCCACACTAACCCCCCGGTTCGAACTAAGATACGCAACTTCAGCTACGTGAATAACGTAGCTGAAGTCGAAGTATCTTAGTTCAAACTACAAGGTACTTACTGCGGGTCCACATGTGGCAGGCAGGCTCCCCCGTCGACTCCGCGTACTCCTCTCGCGGAGCAGGAGTACCGGTGTCGACGGCGAGCACTTCCGGGATCGATTTATCGCGTCTAGACAAGACACGATAAATCGATCCCAGAAGATCGATTGCTTACCGCCGAACCCAGAGGTAGGTATAGACGTGAGTGGTAGCCAAAAAAAGGAGCAGCTGAAAGGCCTCGAGGCAACTAACAACCTTGCATGTTTTATTTTTACCCCTTGATTTTACTGAAGTACCCACAGTGGACTTCGCAGTGGAGGTGGGGTCGCCACCGAGTATCGCATCCAGCTCTTTGTAGAACCGGCAGCTCGGGGGCGCAGCACCAGAGCAGCAGTTTGCCTCCCACACCTTGTGGTAGGCGTTCTGTATCTCCTTCACTATGACCCTGCACTGCAGTGTATCCCAGTCATGGCCCCATTCTGTCATGCATCGTGAAATCTGTCCGTAGGTGTCATAATTCCTATGGTTGGAGTACAGCTGGGACTGCACTGCCTCCTCTCTCCAAATGCTGATGAGGTCCAGCAGCTCGGCATTGCTCCAAGTGGGGAATCGCCTGGTGCATGAAGCTGGCATAGTCACCTGGAAAGATGCACTGAGACCACTGCACGCATCACCAAGCAAACAGGAAGAGGACTTTCAAAATGCCCCAGGAATTTAAGGGGTGGGGCTTATGTTGGTCACCTGAGGGCAGGGCAGTAGAGTTCAAACTGATGACCAGAGAGGCGAGAACAGGTATTGTGGGACACCTCCCGGGGGCCAATTGCAGCACTGTAATCGACCAGGGTGTCTACACTGGCGCTGCTACACTGTAGCCCTGGCTACAGCTCTACGCCTCTCGTCAGGGTGGTTATTTTTACAGTGCTGCAACTGCAGTTTCTGCACACTAAGTGGCTTGGCAGTGTGCACACTTCGAAAGTTACAACGCAGGAAGCTGCTTTACTGCGCAGAAACTTGCCAATGTAGACAAGGCCTATAGGTCCTACAAAGCAAAGTAATGATTTAATACACTACTGGAAGGCACTCAGTTACTATGGTGATGATTGCAGTCAAATAACCTGAATAGAATGGAAGTGGAGGCCTCAGTACCTTGCAGGACTGGGTCTTCTATCCATTAATTAATTCTAAGTGCCCACTCCACAACACAGCAAGGACGATCATCAAGTAGATGCCCACAGTGTTCAATGGCACAACAGTGCAGACAACATATGTACAAAAGTCACATGAAGTCCAATTTACACAAGTTGGAGAACACAACAGTGGCATTTAGATATTCATTCGGGCCCAGGCAGTGAACCTCTCTCTCACACTGGTGAGTAGTTATACAAGCAGCACCCCACTGGAGTCACTGGGACAATTCAGGTGAGCACAGCTCACCAATGTGTGTAAGAGGTTCACAGTTTGTCCCTTGAAAACTTTTATGGAACATCTAACAAGAAAGCTTGGTTAGGCTCACTTGACTGACACACCGATCAGTTGAATGCTTACAGTAATAATTCTCTTCCAGCTCTGCATCTTGATAGACACCAGAGATTGTAACTAGAATAAAGGGGAAGATCAAAGCTTGGAAATAGATTGTTCTAGTCCAGCTTTTCTACGTCTCACTCCACCCAGCAGGTCACACTCACTGGCATGCATCTCTCTCTAACCATCCAAATGATTTTGAGAGGGTAGGTTTCAAAGTTTCCGGTGGATAGTTTGGTCCAGTTATACCATATTCCTTTCCACATGCAGGCTTCATGGGAAAAATGTGTCAGTTACAAAACCCTCCATAATAGTAAATTTATCATGTTTTTTGTTTTATATGCAAACTGCAAAGGAAAAAAAACCAAACCCTTAAACTTCACATTAACCAGTACTAATAAATTGTCTTGTGCTGCTGGTGCCGTTACAGCTGGAGAACAGAGATAGGATTCCTGTTGTTAAACTTGATAATCAGTGACATCGCAGAGGAACATGTAACTACCAATGAACTTCCCACAAAGACAGTTTGCTTCCCATAGATCTCCATACGTAACCTTTACTGGTCTCAGTAGGATCATTACATCCATTAGACTGTGGACTCAGCACTGCTTTAGCTCTTAAGTTAATACAACTGAGACTTTTTTTACTCTCCTATTGGGAAGTAGCATGTGCAATTTTAGTGATTTCTTAGATCATTCCATAAGTAAATCAAATATTCTTTCAAGCCCAGTTATCAAAATTGTGTCCTCTGATACCACATCCTCCATCAAACTGCAGTAATCCAGATCAACACATTTTAAACCTCTGCTATCTTTCCTAATATCATCCTACTAGATAGAGTAATTAAATTTGTATTTTTTATAAGTCGTACTCAATAAATCTGAATAAATTAACAACGCATTACTAAGGCTGCTACATTAAATTTGCATAGTGCATTTAATGAATATGCAACTGCAAGTGAAAAGGTCTGCTACTGTGAACCTTCCACATTAGCATAACTACTTCCAGCATGTTTCTTAAATAATGCACTCATTTGCACATCACTGACTTGGCTAATTCTGACTTCAGTCAGGGTAGCCTTGTAATTAAGACTCTTGCTTTAATTTTTAATGAAGTTTATGTTACATCAATCCTGACAGTAATGAGGGGACATGGAAACAAAAAGGCTGCTAATAATTAAATTCACAAACCAGTTTGAGGGATAATAATTCCTGAGGAGAAATTACATGACTAATTATTAATTAAATATTCATACTATTGCAGGGCTGTTTCCCTTAACTGCTCTTCTTGTTGGTAATAATGCTGAGATGTGGATGCCTTCCTGCAACCATCCTGATTTTAAGGTCTCTGGTTAATTTTAGTGCACCATTAATCAATATGACACAAAAAATAAAATTGTTTTAATTGGTATCATTTTATTGTGTCTAAATATTACTACAGTTGGTTTAGTTTGTGTAGAATTAATCTAGTTAGTCAGTGCTTTTTATGGAAACATAAATCCAGTTTATATCCATAAACATCTAATGGCAGGACAACTTGACCTTTTTTTGTAACATTACTGTTTACAGATAATTACACCAACTCTTTAAAAGGTTATTTAATAGCTCTGCATTCATCACAGTAAAATGAAAAACATGCAATATTATTTAACTCCAGACTATTCCAAGGAGGTCTCTGAGACCCTAATTTACTCCTGCTGAAAAGTAAGCAATATTAATTTGTGTGTTTTTAAGAAATGTATGAGAGCTTTTCTTCAAATGTGTACAAACAGATTTAAAGTGTTTGTGTATGGATCTTTCTTTGTCTTTTACATAATTTAGATTCCATATTTAATAAAAATAACAGCATCCCAAAGACAACTTTCAGAGGCAGGAAAATGTCAGGAAATGATTTTTCTACACAATACAGGGCTTTGAATTGAAAGGCAGGTATTTTCCTATAAAATCTAGTACACAAACACTGTAAATTCACAGAGGAATTAGACTGATTAATCCTAATTTATGTTGACATTCATAGCAGCCAAGAATTCTCCTCTTGAAAGTGGCATAATAAACCTTTAGGATTACATGTTTATTAAGAGAAGCTCAGTGTTTGGGGGAAAGTTTAGCAAGAAAAGAAATTATTTAAATGAACCCTGTTAATCATGAAACTCAGCTGCACCATGAATTTGTTTTAACATTTATGTTAGTGCTTTAAAGAGATAACATTTTGCATAGCATAAAATTGAGTCTCAAATTATTAAAGAAAGATAATGCATGTCCTTTTATCCTGAAGGGGCATTTGGAAATTCTGAACCAGGGCAAACATTTCATTTCATTTTTCTAATAATTCAAACCAGTTGATTCATCAAAGTGAAACAAGTCCATCACCATACATGGGGCAATGTTTCCCTTTAGCTAGCTCTTGTCACTTTACTACAATCTGACAGGTTTGTAGGGCATTATTACTGGATCTGATTTGTACCGCTCTATCCCTTTTACTAAATCTTAAAAATCTTTTTAACTTTTATTTTTTCTCGACTCTCTTAAACTAACACCTGAAGGCAATTTCAAAATACTACTCCATAATGAAATGCTACTTTGGCTCTCCTGAATTAAGATGTTGTTATGAGCCATCTGTTCCTGGTCCTGCTCTCAATTTCTTCCATCAAAGAAATAATTCCAGGCATGAAACACCTCATTGGAGCAACAATCACCTGAATCAGCCAGAGTGTTGTGACACAGAGGTGGTCCTGGCTTGCTGTGAGAATAGCAATTGAAGAAACTTCTCCAATGCTGTAATGAAGTCAGTGTCACTGTGTTCAGCGGGGAAGATCTCATCATTTTGCTTTCCTCTCTCCTTCCTGCTTCCTGCAGTGACATCTTTTAATTACTTCACTTCATCTGCCTAATGTACAGCGTGGAGTACGCAGGGGGAAAATGCACCTCAAGAACTGCCCTGTTTAACTGCCCACGATCTAACACCCACTCTGAAATATCTTATTGACGTGCCAGTGTTCTACTGTAGCACTGACTCTCTATATGGAATGCTGCTGGGTTCAATCGCACCACAGTGGTAGGCATCATTGACAGTGCTGTACACATATGAAGAAGCTTTACCCGTATCACACAAGGCTGTGATTTTGTATAGCTCTCACAAACTACAAATGGCTTGGCCTGGTCAGTATTTGGATGGGAAAATGTGATGGGAAAACAGTGTTATGGGACGAGGTGTTGGTGACTCGTTAAGGGGCACACTTCCCTCAGAGCTGGAAATAAGTCATATGTCCCAGTATCAACACTGTGCAATTGAAGGGGCCAAATGAGACCCCAAAAAAAAACTGGTTACACCAGTTTCTCGGCTGCTCTGAGCTGTGGTGATGTTTTACTCATTTTCTGCTGCCCAGGTTCATGACAACACCTGAAAGTTATATCTGGGCTTCCCTCCCCCACATGCCTCTTTACACAACTGATGAATCAGGAAGTCACAAGTTATAACCATCTGAGGCAAATCATTCCAGGTTTACTCTCAGATTGGGTCTTTTTCATGGCATGGTTTTGAACATAACACATGGGTGAATCTGGCTCTTAATTTCCTCTAAAATTATTGTTCAACAGTAGTGTTACCATGTACAATTAATAGCTGCTGAATTTACTGCTAAATATATGCACACCCACCAGTGCATGTTGTTAGAAGGGGGGAAAATCATGCATTATAAAGTTGACAGGTTAAAATAAAAAATGCAGGGAAATGAAAAAGGTAAGATTCATACAGCATTGCTTATATACTATAATTTAATATGTTGTTGTGTATGTTTCATGTACATCATCATCACACAGATGGAAGGAGCAATGTAGCTAAATTAATAGTACTCTGAGAAATGTAAAGTCAAAGTATGCAAGAGTTATCACTGCAAACTTAACATTGGATTAATAGTTTTTATACATTTATTTTTTCTTTAAGAAAAAATAAATTGTTGGTGCTTAATGGTAGCATATAAATGGCCCAGTTGGGCTCTGGAAGTTGGACATTACTGAGTGAACAGAGAGGGGCTAGGCTGTGACTGGATTGGGGGTACACTGCTCCTGCCTTTTCACACCACAGAAAGTGGATCAAACTCTACTGGTTGTGCATTCACAGTGCCATTTTTAGAGTCCCCTCCAGCAATACCACTGCAGTCCCCATGCAACAGTCTATTTACAATATCTTCTGTGCTTTCAGCCCTCTCCTGAGGATCTGAGAGGAGCAGAGGTCTCCCTTTCCTGAGGTCTCTGTGTGTATGTCTAGAGGGGAATATAAAACTTGCAGCTGGCCCAAGTCAGCTGACCCAGGCCAGCCAGGGCTGTAATCTTTTATCCCTGTGTAGACATACCCGGTGAGACTGGGCTTGGCTAGGCCTGTGCCCTGTCCCTCTATCTCTGCACTTCCTTCCTGTGTCTCCTCATCCTTCTGGGCTGATGAGCTAATTGGCTCTTTATCCTCACCCCACCCACCAGCCTGATTTTCTGACTACCTCAGTCAGCTTTCTGCAGGGGAACGAATTGGTGTCTGAGTAACAAGAGTACAGGCTCATCTGTTCACTCCTGCACTTGGTCGTAGGGGACCTGACACAATTTTGGCACTTCAGAAAAGGGGAAGAAGAGTGGAAGGGAGCTGAACATGTGGCCCAATATTTATACTCGGCTGAGCTGATAGAGGTACAGCTCTCCTCCCTGTTGGATATTTTCCCCAAAAGCAAACCCACCACCTTATACTACACTTAAATAAATAGAAGGAAGCTTCTTGGTGTGCTAAATTCCAAAAACAGGCCTTGATCCTGAATTCTCTCATCCTCAAAAGTACTGTGGACTATGGAGATTTGGATATGCATAGACCTCACTGAGCCATGAGGACTCAGTCCTGCAGTCCTCATTCTAAGAAAGCTTCCTCTGAAGTCAAGGAAAGCATTGCCTGAATCTGGATAAGACAGATAAATGTCAAATTTAGACATGACCTACATCCCATGCCATGGGATGCCATGTAGTATAAGTGTGGGTAGGATTCATTTGTTGTTGAGTGCCTGGTCCAGGTGAGCCAGTTTGGCAGCTCTGGAGACCAAGTCCTCTGTCAGTGTCTCTGAACAGATATAACATGTATCAATGTGCCTTACGTCCATTAATGATTCTCTCATGGCAAGTCCTGTAGCTCCGTTTCTATGTCCATTGAGCCTTTGGCTTCTCTATTGAGTTTGCCAACAAAGGTGTCAAATGAGATGGTATTTATGTGATTCTCTAGCTCATTTTACATACGTCATCATATAGCAAGACATTTTGGTAGACTCTAACCTGGGATGGATTTGAACCTGAAAAGGAAAGGTTCTATATCCAATTATCAAACCCTGAGCCAGATAGCCTGCACCCTTCTTTTCCAGTATATGCTTTATTATTTCATAAATTACTTTAGTCTACTATGGTAAAAAAAAAAGTGAAGTGAACTAAACTCAGTTGCTTAGCACTTAGTATGCAAAATACAATAGCAATACAACTAGACCCAGCTCAGAGAATTAGAAATATGCACTTCAAGACCCATACAGGTTGAGATGGTTCAAATAAGATGTGACTTGATCTCTAAGAATAGAGATGTGTGAAATTCTACAATTTCAAAATCTGTTTTCATTCCCAATGGGAAGTTTGAAGTTTCCAGCAAAATGAAATTTTTGGAAACTTTAGTTTCAGATCAATTGAAGTGCTTCATTTCAAAAAAATCTAAATGCTTAGATAAAAATCAACACCTTTTGATAGATGTTTAGTTTAGATGGCCTTATTTTTATCTTTATAATATAAATATCAAAATGAGCAGTTATATCTAAATGAAAAATGGAAACATTCCATTCCAATAAGGTAAAAATGCTTTGTTTTGATTTTTCCTAAATAAAATTTCATGGAAATAGTCACGTTCCCACAGAAAGCTTGATTTCAACAAAATGGCATTTCCAGTGGGAAAATTTTGCTTCTGAACATTTTCAACCAGTTCTAGTAAAGAAGATTACTGTATTTTTCATGCAGAACAAAGTAGTCGAATCCTTACCTTAAGTACAAAATGGAACTCTCCTTTAAGTCACAACCAGTACCTCCATAACTCAAGATATTAGCTTGAATTTTAATTAAAGCTATAGTAAGAATTGAATTGGCAGATATTATTCTGTAATAGCTACTTGGCTTTCTTTTCACAAGGACTCAAATATTATAAGCTAAAATTCACCTTGGTGTTTTTCATTAAAAAAGACTTGTGGTTGTACTTTGTAATGGTAAGGTATCCATGAAGAAATAGTTTTAATAAGCAAAACTGCATAGCCTGCAGTGATGCACCAAACATTTGAGAAATAACTTAGATACCTGTTAGCACTGGGGTGCTCATCTAGTGTGACCAAAAATTAATGTTAATGATAGTCATGCATACATTGAAGAGAGAGCAGACCTCAGATCTGCTACTCATTATTTTACAAAGTAAAAGTGCCACCTGCATCTTAGGCCCTTTTAATCTAAAGCAACTAAGGAAAGATAAAATGAAAGATCAAAGCTAAACAGGAGGCTTTATGGACACTTAAAACAAGTTAAATTTTTGAAGTCAAGAGTCTGCCAATCCTGTAATCAAATTAGTAACAATACTGTTACGATGTAGGTCTTATCAGGAAAAGTATTTGAAGTGGTTATTTTTTTAAACTTTGCAAGTCTTATTCATGTGTATCTTGACCCTGCACCACTGAGGTCAGTGGCAACCTTCCCATTGACTTCAGTAGGTGCAGGATGGTGAACCTATTATAGTCACTGGTTGGAACACACTGCAGAACTGAAAGGCGTCTTTGTAAAGACAATTTTTGATCAAATGGTTTCATTGTATGAAGGAGAACAAAAAACAATTACAATGAAATAAAAACATGCTAAGTACACTATAAAGTCATATTCACTGCACCATAACACATTAAATTTGTTTACTGCTTTATCCTGTGAAGCTCAGAGAAAAAGAACTGAATAGAAAAAAAAAAGTCATAGGAAATAGATACTCAATATGTAGCATATCAGACAGAAGACCATCGCAGCATTATAAAATCATCATCATACAACAATGGCACCCATCTCTAATTGTTTCAGCAATAGAGCTCCCTTTATGCATCCCCATTCCATAGTCAGGGGTCAAATTTCTGCACATAAATACTAAATGGCAAATTTGGGGAACTCTTCCTTTTTAATAGAGCTTTAATAGATGTCAGTTAACCCACTGTCCCAGTTTTCTACTCTGGGAGGTGTAGATGACTCCCAAGGTATTAGCATCAGACATTTTGCTAACAATGAGGCTCATAGGATAAAGCACTCTGGTGAATCAGTAAGTGAAAACTTTTAGTTAATGAGCCCAGATATAATAATGCTGGGGCAACAAAAGGCCCTAATGTTAAAGTTAACTCCTAATAAACTTTTCCCAAAAGCTCCTAATGTTTTGATGGCTCCTTAACTGTGTAGAAATTACACATCGGATTCTTTATACCTCTAGTTATGCATTTCTTGAATGCTCTACTTCGGATATATAGTTCGAATCCAATGCATTCATCAAATATTTTGGAAAATTGGACAGTCATTCAATGAGGTCTTTTAATGCATGACATTCAATATTGTTCCATAGTTTTGAGGTCAAACATATCCTTAATCGCTGGCTCCATTTATGTTTTAGTGCCTCAATACTCCTTCTCCCTCTCTCCCCTCCTGACTCCTTCCCCCCCTCCCCCTTTGGTCAATCCCTTCAATAAATTAGTCAATCTTGAAACAGTAAAGTTTTTCCCATAAATGTTTTTAAGTCTGGAGATTCTTGGGTTGCTGTTGGGGCACATTGATTAATAAGTGTCTAATTTGTATAATATAACAATTTAAAAGGTGAACTGCAAAACTATAATGAAAACTAAGCTAAGCACAGATCTCTGTATTGACCTTCCTCTATTAAGTCAGTGGAAGATGGCTACGTTCAGGATAGAAATCTTTTCTTAATTTAATTTTCATTTCAGTTTTACAGGTTGTTTGGGGTTTTTTTTAAGTAGAAGGTAAACTCAAACATTATTTCTGAACCTGTGCATGCCTAGGTTTGGTTTAACACTATTCATTCTCCTCCACACAGGTTTTCTCATCACTATTTACCAGCTGTCATCTAAAAGCAACATACTACAGAAACCTAATGACATAGGACCATACAGGCAACCTCAACAAAGCTGTTTCTGTTTTGTGTGGATGAGCCTTTTTTCTCCAAAGAACCTGTATTTTGTTCAGTCTCTCATTTACCATGCTGCAATCTGTAGAGAGTGTACTTGGTGGATTAACACTAGGCTGGCCTAGAACCACCAGAACTTCACTCCTGCTCTCTGAGGACATCAGAAAGTCTGTACAGTGCATATTAACTTCACCCACGCTGCACAAATCCCAGATGCTGACACCCTTTCTCATGGATGACAAGACATGACCCCAAGGTTAACAGGGCCACCCCATGTCTATTGTGCATCACCTATTCCCTGGTTTCAACACCAGCAGTAGTTAGCCAGTACCAATTAATGGTAGAACATGCCACCTGCTACTAACAGCTGTATTGGGAATGGGGTCTCTTATGGCAGTAGATCAAAGATGAGAACAGATACAATATACATCAACAACAGAGCTTTTCCCCTCTTTATTTAGACATATCAGACTTCAGGGAGTTACATTTTAGCAATCTACTGGAACCTTAATATGAAGGGGTCATAACTTTTCCAGCATTTAAGATCCATTATCAAGACACATACACCTCCTTCAAAAGATGTCAACATTCCAACTTGTTGGAATCTTCATTGTTCAAATTACCAAGTAAAAAGGACATTTAAGTGGGACTTTTGGACTTTTTAAATGTAGGTGTCATGTTTGGAAACTCAGTACTGAATCAGCACTGATAATAACTGAACCAACCAAACACACACACACCCCTCTAGTAAACTTAGCTCCAGTCCTAGTAACATTTCAGAACTTCATTTTCTGTTGGAAACCCTGGACATGTCTTTACTCTGATAAAACAAAACCAAAAATGTCTTAAAGTGTAAATACTTCCCAATTGATGGGGAAGTTATTAGCAGGCTGCTAGAAGCTAGGGTGACCAGATTTTATAAGGACAGTCCCGATATTTGGGGCTTTTTCTTATATAGGCTCCTATTACCCCCACCCCCGTCCCTATTTTTCACATTGCTGTCTGGTCACCCTACTAGAAGCAGATGCATTTCTAACCCCAACTGTGCACAGACAAATCTCTAATAGGCTCCACATCACACACCTCATACAATTTATTGAAGGTGGTGTGTGTGAGAATTGTGGAAATGAGACTGGAATTACCTACAGCAGTTCTGAAGTCTCAGTGTAGTAGCACTGGGTCACATTAGGTAAACAATGCATTAGCCTAGCAATCTCTGCAGGTCCGGGTTCAAACGGGGGATCTAATTCAGAAGTGAACAGTGTTTGCTGCTAGATGTCATGCACATCTGATTGAACGTTAGACATAACTCTGGCATCCCAGTTTCTCCACATAATCTACCAAATGTTTGGAGAACTGCGGCCACTTAGCTCAGATGTATTCCTAAGACAAAACAAAGAACCAAAAGCAAGAGGATTTATAGATGTCTAGTCCCTATGGAATTGCAGCAACCAGGGCCGGCTTTAGGCAGTGCGGGGCCCAATTCGACAGCCCCTCCGCTGAAACACCACCAAAGAAAGCAGCAGTGATTGAGCTGCCGCCGAAGTGCCACCGAAGACGGTGGCAGCTCAATCGCTTCCGCCAAAGACATGGACGTTGCGGGGCCCTCTTAGGCGCGGGGCCCCGACACGGACATTGTGGGGCCCTCTTAGGCGCGGGGCCCGATCCGGGGGAATCGGCCTAAAGCCGGCCCTGGCAGCAACATCTCTAGGCAATGCGCGCAACAGATCTAATTACGCTCCCTGTTCTAAGTGAGAGAGGTGGGTGAGGTAATATCTGTTATTGGCCCAACTTCTGTAGGTAGAAGAGGCAGGCTTTCGAGTGTCTCAGAGCTCTTCTTTAGGTCTGGAAAAGGTAACTGAACACTTGTCTCTCTCACAAACTGAAGTTGATCCAATAAAAGATATTACCTCATCCATGTTGGGGGGTCTCATATCCTGGGATCAACACAGCTACAACACCACTGCAAACTGCTTGCTCTAACACAAGCAGGCAGAACCGTGACAAAAGAAAAATTGTAGCTGCCACTGGTGCTCCACACCATGGCAGAGCCTTGCCCAGGGGACCAATGCCCAGTTGCCAGGCATCCACCTGAGGTCTGCTTATGAATGAAGACAATGGAAAGGGCTAATACAGATTAAATTGCAGCTGGGACACATGCCGAATTCTCACCCAGCCCATCTGCAATGAAATGGCACACTAGGGCTGGAAAACTGGCTCCGATTGTAGCCCAAAGATCACAGCAGTAGGGGCAACATTGTTCTTGTTTTCCAGGTAAACATTGCTTTTTCTTCTTTATTAGGTAATAGTAGAGTAGGATTTTGGTTACTCATATAGGAGCAAATCCAGGTCCCCTCCCCTGGGAAAGTCCTTTTTCAGCAAAGCCGCTGTGTTTCCATTGATATGGGGGGTGGGGGGGGGGGTTGAATATGGGTGTTGCATATAGGGGATACAACATCCTGCAGATTGTAGAGGGCTGAGGGAGTCACCTCTGCATGGCTTCCCTCATTCTCACTCAACTGGAGAGGGGGCAACATAAGGGATTCAAAGCCTACTTCAGAACATCAGTGCAGCTGTCACAGATCATCCTAGGAGCTGCTCCATGCCCTAGGAGATGGAAGGTTCCCTCCACCACATTTCTGCCTATTGCCCACCACAGTTGCTTTCTCATCAGAAGACGCATCATACTGTATAAGCAATAGGGATTCTCTGGTTTCCACAGGTACTGTAACAAGGAAGGGATCATAATCCCTGAGCTAGTCAGCAAATTTTGACAAAAAAAACAAATTAAATTTTCCCTTTTTCAGATCACTTCTAGACTATTCTAGCAATCTACATGAACAGCCACACAAAGATTTTTGTTAACAGGGAAGAGAAGTCACAGACGTATAAATATTGAAATCATTTCCTCATGAAAAACAAAGTGAAAAAAATCAGTAAACAAAGTAGTAAAGAGGCTAACAGAAAATGTTCTTCCCCCTTACTGATGTTTTCAATTTTTTATTGGAAACTGGAAAAAAAAATCAGAACTCTGGCCAAAAAAAAGAAAGACCCTGAAAAAACATTTTGTTTTTCAACTACAATTTTTCACGGTTGTGGTTTTCCAATGACAAAATCTGAAAATAGTCAAAAAAGCAGCAACTTTGAGAATTTTCACTTTGTTGAAAACCCAGTTTCCTATCCAAAAATTTTTTAACATAAAATGTTCAACCCTACTAATAATGTATCCTGGATGCAAAGTCAGGAGCATTTTGTAGTACTGATATCCATTAGCATTTCATGAGTCATCCTTTGTTTACCACAGTACAGTAGGGCATACAAGTTACTTGGATTTGTTGGATAGTACAACCTTCTACTTCTAAATCAGAGGATGAGAGTTTGTTGGCATAACCAAGCTAAGGAGTCAGTGACTGCAGGTGATTTTGCATATTTAATAGAGCTACTTGCATAATTGGTAACTAATGAAGAATTAAATTGAATGTTGTCTGTTTCTGAATTGCTTTATTTTAAATTTTGGTATATAATTTCTGTAAGTGACTCTTTGCAGCTAATTTGTGAGTAGCTCACTGCAAGTGTCTAATAATCCAAAATCAGATCTCTGAACTGTTTTCACTGGATGTGTTGTTTACAGGGTAAATTTTTGTTCTCAGATCAGAGGAGCGTTAACTATTAAAATCAGAAATATACATGGTTATGAAAGAAAATTTGTTTTCTTTGAATATTCTGCTGTATTTGCTTACACTTTGCAATTTGGGGGAACGTTCCTGCCAGTGAACTCATTTGCTAGAACATTTGCAGAAAAAGGAGCTTAGACCCAGTCAAGCCAATTTTTGTCTGAAAATGTGAATAGTAGAAGAGATTCCTTTGTGCTATTTGCCCAGCTCTATACAACAAACCCCACCAAAATGCACTCACACAGAGGCCTGATTCTGCCATCTGTTATAAGCAGACAGGCACCTGCATCCACTGGCTTCAATGGGGCTCTGCATAGGTGCAGAAGTCTGCCCACACAGCACAACTTGCAGGATGACAACCCTTAGCATCTAGCATATTTACTCATGTCCAGTTGGCCATGCTAATTTCAGCAAGAGCCTCACATTATTTTGAATTGTCCTCTGTAAAAAAGAGCTATCTTCCTTTCTTATATATTACTAGTCAATATTTTTTTATGAGTGACTTGGATAATGGAGTGGAGAGTATGCTTACAAAATTTGCAGCTGGCACCAGGCTGGAAGGAGTTGCAAACACTTTGGAGAACAGGATTAGAATTTAAAACAACCTTGACAGATTGGAGAATAGGTCTGAAGTTAACAAAATGAAATTAAATAAAGACGAGTGAAAAGTACTAGGTGGTAGAACTACTGAAAAAGATCTCAGGGTTATATATTGTATATGAGTCAACAATGTGATTCAGCTGTGAAAAGGGAAATATTCTGGGTTATATTAACAGTAATGGTGCATATAAGATGCAGGAGGAAATTGTTCTGTTCTATTCAGCACCGATGAGGCCTCAGTTGGAGTACTGTGTCCAATTTTGGATGCCACACTTCAGGAAAGATGTGGACAAATTAGAGAGAGAGAGTTCAGAGGAGAATAACAAAAATGATAAAAAGTTTTTAAAAAACCTGTCCTATGAGGAAAGGTTAAAAAAACTGGGCTTGTTTAGTCTTGAGAACCAAAGATTGAGGGGGGGGACCTGATAGTCTTCAAATATGTTAAGGGCTGTTATAAAGAGGACAGTGACCAATTGTTCTCTGTGTGCACTGAAGGTAGGACAAGAAGTAATGGGCTTAATATGCAGCAAGGGAGATTTAGGTTAGATATTAGGAAAAATTCTCTAACTATAAGGGTATAGGCTTCCAAGGGAGGTTTTGAAATCCCCGTCACTGGACGTTTTAAAAAACTGGTTGGACAAACACCTGTCAGGGGTGGTCTAGGCTAGGTTTCCTTAGTCCTGCTATAGCGCAGAAGGTTGGACTTGCTGACTTCTTGCAGTCCCTGCCAACCCTACATTTCTGTGATTCTAAGTTCTTAATGTTCCTGGCTCTTTTTTTTTTTTTTTTTTTTTAATACAACATAGCGATCATGAGAATCACTCTGAACCACTGATACTGTATCACCTACTTAAAGAAAATCTTTATATTCTGTATTACATGATGCCCCTGCTACACATGTGGCATGCCTTACAAAAATCTTTATCTAATTGTGAAAGACTACTGTTAGAAAACATTTTCATCACTGGCATGTTTAATTGAGCTCCTGAGAGGCAGTATCAGTAAGACTTAGGGATAAATAACCAGTAGTCCCATTGGTCTCACCAAGAATCCATTGATGTTTCATAAATCCTAGTCAGTACAAATCTAATTGAGTTACCATGCTGAATTAGCTTACATCTAAATGGCATTCATGTCTACAAATGGAATAATTAGAGTCTAGAAAATGGGATATATCAAGTGCTATCCCAAGTGACAACAGCAAGACATTTGTATTCATTCAATCAGCTGCTTTAAAAAAGCAGATGTAATACTCGATTTGGGGGTTGATGATTAGACAGTGTTACTAGGTCTAGCAATAATGCTAGACAGAGTGTGTTAACTATTTCTCTATGCCTATCTATTTATATTTACTCTAAGAGATTCTTCATTCTGATTCTTTCAGATTTTTCTTTATGATGCAAAGTAGTTATATGACTAGTTAATCCCTACTTTATTTCCAGGGTGATGAAATCAGATATACTCATTAGCTATGTTCTTTTCATAGCTAGAATTCTAAGACAAATACCAAAAGCACCACTAAATAACAGTTTGAAACATCTTTCATCATCCATTAATATTTTTTACTCTCAGTGCTGCATTAATCTGTTTTTACACAGAAGAGCATGCAACTGGTCTATTCATATTGTGATTTGTTTCTTTGCATTCTTCTATATTAAATAGTAAAATGTACTGCCACTTTTGTGGGATAAACTCCAGATCACTATCACCCTAGCATTACCTGGAGTGCCAGTAAGTTCTTAGAATATAGAATTAAATGTATTAAATATCTTTAATTGGTTAGAAAACTTAGTCTTCATTTGAAACCAATATAAACTGCGTCTATATCTTAAATTATATATTAATACTAGCATTGGATGAGCATCTTAGCCATGCTGGATAATGGATTCCTCTAATTCAGAAAGTAGTCTAATTTGCATGCATATTTTATTTATTACACCAATTAAGTTTTGCAAATAGTTTGCAATGAGGTCCCGATGACCTCATAATTCACAATTACTCCTGGGATATCCTGCCCACTTTAGCACGTTTTGAATAATGTTGCAATCTCCTTGAGAAAATAATGCATTTTTTACCTGATGGATTTATTAAGTACGCGCACACCTTGTTCTTAACCAATTTTACTCTATGCATGGATACTGGAGCTACTTCACAGATTTTTGTGCTGTTACTAATGAATGCGTTTCTTCAACATCCTACTTTTCCAAACACATGAATATTACAGGGCAAACCCATCTCAGTTACACCAAGTAACTTCAGTGGAGTCACTCTGGGTGTATACTGGTACACTAGAGATCAGAATCTGGTTCAAATAAATGCATGTGTAGAACCAAGCGCAGAAATTGACGCAGTGTCCCTCAACCTACATTTCAATATTTGCTGGTAATTTGTTCTTTTTTAAAGTCTATTTGGGAAAAAATGAAATTTAGACCTACACATTTTGCTGTTATTCAGAATAGGACAAGCACTGTTCCTAGGCTCTCAGTTATATTTCCACCCCTCCCCACCCCCCATTATAAATTTCCTCACAACACGCTTTTTAAAAAAAAAAAAAAAAAAAAGATCAAAATGTTTGGCTTCCAAAGTAGTTTAGGGAGGATGAGATACTTAGCTCAAAAGTGGATATCATCCTATACTTCACATGTAGCACTGGCAGACAAACTTTACCATCTACATACATTTTTGCAGAACGTACATCAGGTGGGAATAGAAACTCTGTCTGAGAGGAGTGGAGCACGCTGAGATGATATTTAGTTGTCATCCTAAACTCTCAGTGAATACTGATATCTCCATTTCCTCTCTCAGAAAACGTATTTAGTGAGATACCCTCACTTAACACTAGATGCAATTTAGACTATATAAACAGGGGATTCACCATAATGGGAATCTATCTTCTTGCCTCTACTAGATCTTTTGATGTGATAAGTATTCTAGGATATTGCATAGGATCACAGAGGGGAGAGATGGAAATACCTGTCCGGGCATGTAATCCACCCCCCATGCCAGTACAGGCAACGGATTTGCTGGTGTTTTGCCCATTAGATTTAAATAGGCCTAGCTACGGGACTTCCATTGATTCTCTGGAGAGGTTATTCCACAGCCTAAAAGATCTTGCTGTAAGCAAGCTTTTCCTGATACTTAACATGAGTTTTCTTTTTCTTACATTTATCCCATTTCTTCTCATGATACCCACTTGTAAGTCTTAAGTAAACACTCTCCTTGTTTGTTAACACCCTCTGAATATTTGTAGGCATATCCCCCCCAATCTCCATAGGCTTTAGTCACCTTTGTCAAAATGAGCATATTAGTTCCTTTGATCTTTTTTCATAAATCAGTCTTTGTTGCCCTTTATTGTCCTTTAGTTTGAAAGCATCTGTTAATCAGAATTAAATGCAATACTCCAGATTCAGTCACATGAGGGCCTCATACCGAGAGGCTATTTATTTCTGTGTTCCATGACATGATGCCTCTACATACTGCAACCTGTAATTGGATTTGTTTGTATATTTTCCAGTGACTTCAATCGTGAGTTGACCAGACTCATACTGCTGTGCAAATGCCTGTCTAGTTTGCTGTCCACTCTTACCTCCAAGTCTTTCAGCATTCCTGTTTTTTAAACTGAGAACCCAAGTGAGCAGTAATTGATTAATCAAAAAAAACTGGATCTGATCATAAGCAAAACTTTTGGATGATTAACTAAATAACCCAACTCACTGGGGCTGGAAATGTTATGAGAATATAGTTTCTTGCCAGGAGATTTCTAATACTTGTTTGTTTTGATCAGGTTTAGAAATACTATGAGAATCACCTTCTATTACACAGATGCTAGTGGTGGCTTGGAGACTCAACTATTTTATATAAATATGGATGTATGCACAGTTTTATGGGCATTAAAACTTATATGCATATTTGTGGGTGCAAAATTGGATGTGGTTTGAAACCAATGAAAATGTGGTCCTTCCAAACTCTGATATGTACAGATGAAAAAATTCACCAGATTCTAGTATGAGTAGTGAATTAATACGAGTAACCAGGAATTATTTAAAAGTGTCATGTTAAAACTAGAATGTGAGGACTGTGCCAGGAGTGAGTGTGAACTGGCAACGTTTAAAGCTGAACTATGTTTTCAGTCCACAAGTGACCTGTAGAAAAGCTTTAAAAGCAGAATAAGAAGTTTTAGTTGTAAAGGTGCTAAGCTCCCCTAATTCACTGAAGTTAATTAGAACTATAAACTCATCATCCCTCAGGAGGAAATCAGGCCAGGCACTTAAAAGAAATTTTCTTCAATATCAAAATGTCTAGCTGCTTCTCTAAAACCAATAAAATATTCAGGAAGGAATACTGTGAGCAATCTATCTGAGTACGGGATTAACGTGATGTATCTCATCCACATTAGTATACAAAACAGCAACTCATTCCAGTAAGGTAGATAAAAGCCCCAAATAATTGTTTGCTGTTAAAACTGGGTGCCACTTAGCTGAGCTAGAGCTGTGTATGGAGGGTATCTGTTTGATAGAAGTGGCTCTGGAGAGTAAAATCGTGTTAGCTACAGAGTCCGTAAACTAGGGTGACCAGATGTCCCGATTTTATAGAGACAGTCCTGATGTTTGGGTTTTTTTCTTATATAGGCACCTATTACCCCCCAACCCTGTCCCGATTTTTTACACTTGCTATTTGGTCACCCTACCATAACCACCCATTTGTTATGTACTATTGTCAGTGGTTCATCAACTACATATGCTCTTCCAAGTTTGTATATCCTTTGGGGCTCAATTCATATACACAAAAAGTGCTGGTAATCTAGCAAACTGCAGAGATAATCTTTTTAAAGGATCAGTTTTTACCACTTTGATTTCCTATCCTTCCCTCTTTGATGCTGTAATATAGATAAAAGTTATTAACGTAGATGTTTGGTCTATACTCTAACTGAAAAACCCAATAGCAGCTGGTCATCAGACCTTTTGTTAATGGGAAAATATGTTTTTCCAGCAGCAAAACCCATAGAGCCCAGTTCTGTCCTTAGATACAATTCAATTTAAAGCTCATGGAAGTGGGTTTCATATATTTTAGAGGATATGTAATCCATAGGATCTTTCACAAGCTGGACCACGGATAGATACAGTGCACAAAAGGGCCAGAATCTGCTCTCCATTACATGGTGTATACCAGGAGTAACTATTTACCCTGGGTGTGAATGAGAGCAGAATTTGGCCCTTGGTTTGTTGAGATACTGTAAGAGGAGACAGACTGTAGCATATCTACTGTGTAAGATTATGAACGCTGGCAAAGGTACTCTTTGTTGAAAGCTCTTCTTTCAAACCTTGAATTAAATGAAATGTTACCTCCTGATCAACAGAACTTTAAAATAAAAGATATTTAGAACAGCAGCTAACAACAAAACCTAGAGTACATAATAAGCATAAATACCAGATGATCTATCTGGAGCCAATGTAAAATCCCAAACATCTGATATTTTAATTAGTGCAAAATGTTTTGTACCTCCTCAAATTCATTCACACTCTGTTAGATGATATGCTTTGAACAACAACATTATTTGTAGTTCATTAGTCATATACATAAATATTCCATTGTTAACTGGCTACTCAACAAGGAACAAAATATGCTGGGAAGTATACTACAGGGAGCAATTTGCATTGGCAAGGGAATGGAGTAGATGACCCAGTAGATCTTTTTCCATTTCTAGGGCATGATTCTCTGTTGCTCTGCACCTGGTGCAAAGTGAGTACAAAATGCTACTAAATTAGCATGGTGGTAGCTTATAGTCTCTTTGCACTAGGATCAAAGATTATACAAAGGTGCGGGGTGATAGAGAATCAGACCCTTAATTTCTTGGTTTTGTCAAAGCCGATAATCGATGACATTAAGCACAATGAAAGGATGGACCCAGAGACAATTATAGTAGCCAGATGAAGTTAGAAGAGCTAGGTTTTATTATGATTTGACTTGTACTTGATTGGACTACCTTTCCCAGCATGCAATATTTAGAAACTGATCAACGGTTTTAGTGGCAATACTTCAGTGGTAAAATACACAATTGTGATTCATGTTGGAAGGGAAAAAATGTATTATGTGAAACTGCACAGTGTTATGTTCTTCAGAAGGACACAGCCTAAGATTGTTTATCAGTATACAAAATACAGAGTGAAATTTTCCCATAGGAGTAGCAGCCTGAATAGTATTAATAGTGCTTTAAACTGTAATGAATTCCCAGTCTAATTCACTATGAGGTTTCAATTTATACCACATTTAGAGTACTCCAGGTTCAAGTAATCACTGCAGTAATTAGCTTACTTCCAGTCCTTCAAAATAAACCCACTAATTTTTGCAATCAGCCTTCATTTGGTTAATCACCAGTTTAATTGATTTAATTAGTTTGATCTGCAAAATTAGTCAAGTGTAAATACTGTTTTGTAAACAGAGTTTAGCTCCAAGCAGTAATATAGGGAATTCTAATTCAAAGCTAGAGTTAATAATAAAACCAACACATATATGATTTTGTTGCAGTATCCAGCAGCTTTAAGTCTGCAAGACATAGAGTTATGCTTTTGTGGATATTACGGAGTACTTAATAATACTGACAAAATGAAGTCTTTGTCTCTAAACGTTTTAGTCCCTATGTGATAATTTCATATCACAACAAAAGACAGAAAAGCTGCACTTTTGCCTTTTCTAACTTTTAGAGCAGAAATGTATCTATTTTAACACTTTTTAAAAATAATACTTAGATGTGTTTAATAAGTTATGAAAAACTAATCTGAGAACCCCAGCAACTTCCAACTCAAACATTACATTAGAAGGCAAAAGAATACAAGAAGTGAGTCGAATCACATACCTTGGGGCAGTCCAAACTGTCCAGAAGGAAATAATGACACAAAACAAAATGCCAAGTTGGCAACTTAAATAAGATCTGGTCATCGGAAATCCACAACTTAAAGACTAAACTATAATTCGTCACCTCATTCTTATGATACCTTCTGAGTAAGTTCCTCATAAAAGCCTGTTTTTCTTGTGCACCTCAAAATCCCATAAGTTATATCGTATATCATATGATGAAACTGATGGCACTGCACCTTTAAGCAGGGAAGCTGTTGTCCAGCTAGCAGAGGGAAAGGGAACAGTGCTTTACAGGCGGGAGGTGGGGGGGGGGGGAAAGGAGGGGGAAGAAAGAGAGGTCAGAAGCTGCTGCAAAACGGGGAATGGGTTAGCTTGGCGATGTGGACTCATCGACTGGGACTGGAAGGGTGGAAGGGTTGAAAAGGGTCAGGCCTGGGTGGGAGAAGCCCTTTTCCATGGAGCTGTTGAGGTAACACCCACCCTCCATCTCCTTTAGGTGGTAAAATACCAGGTTTGGTCAGGATATGCTGTGGGCATCGTGCTAGCCACTCCTTTTTAGGGGGTCTGGGAAGGAACTTTTCTCTCACCACCAGATTGGCCAATTGGAGTCTGGGCGGGTGGGGGGAGGGTTTTGCCTTCCCCATAGCGGATTCAGGGAAGGCTTTGTTAATGTGAGGCATGTAGGGAGTTAAGCTATATGTCTCTGTAAATATGGAGCGGATGTCCAGTGCAGGTACTCCACAGGGAAGGGATCCAGTGAGCAGATAAATGGCCTGGTAAAGAATTTTAAAAGGAGGTGTTGGTTAAAGGAACCGAGCGGGACTGCTCGCAATATTACACAGGACAGATTGCAGTATTTCAGGCAGCAGGCCCATTCCTTCTCTTTTGCGTACTCAGTACCCATTGAGCTTCAAGGATGTCTGTAAGAGGGACCTGAAGACTGTTCAAATCGACATCAACAGCTGGGAAGAGCTCGCCCAGGACAGATGCAGATGGAGACATGCTCTGACCACTGGATTGAAAACTGGTGAAGACAAGCTGCGGCAGCTTGCCGAGGAAAAGCGGGTTCAACGAAAAAGGAAGCAGCGGCTCCAACCCACAGTTGACACCACCTTCAAATGCAGCAAATGCAATCGAGACTGCCACTCTCGTGTGGGGCTCTACAGCCACAACAGACGCTGCACAACCATCAACTAAACATTCCCCATGGGCGCATATCCATCGTCTCTCGAGACTAACGGACGCCAACAACCCATTGAAGTCAAGGCTGACAAACTTAAGATGGCAGGGAAAGCTACCGTTGAGGTAGCATAGTCTAGTTACAGCACAAGACCAGAAGTTGGGATATCCTGGATCCATTCTTGACTCTGCCAGACTTCTTGCGTGACTTTGGGGAAGTCACCTACCTTTTCTGTACCTCACTGCCCCATTTTTTAAATGGAACTTATAATTTTTGCATCCCTTAAATGAAATTAGTATGGATTAAGCAGAGTTAGAAGTTTATCACCTGAAATTTTTACTCACTGATAAGTTGGGGTTTTGTCAAAGATGATTTGTGGGAAAGTGTCATTTCTTATTTTTTCAATGGGAAATTTAGAAATGAAAACTGTTGTTTTGCACTAAGGTTCTCATTCAGGACAGTTTAAAAAACATCAGAATTCGCCTCCCCCACACACTTTTTTTAATTTGTGCCACTGACTGTAATAAAATGAATGATATTGAGCGTTCCCCATTCCCCACCACCACTCACTGTTCTGTAAACTTTTGAAACTTCATCTCTGAAAAAGTTACTGTGGCAAAAATAAAAATGAAGCAGCATAACGTGGCCACAGTATCATTTCAAACTTTCCTCACATTTTTTTTTAAATTAAAGCCTGGCAGAGTTACAAAAGTTTCATTTTTCCTAGCTGGAGGAACATTTACACTATGGGGCGGGGGCATGAAAAACTGAAAAAGAAAAACCCCTAGACATCACTCATTTTATTGGACAAATAGGTAAACAAAAATTTTATTTTATTTTTTTGTTTTCAAAAAACAAACCGAAATGACAATTTCAATTCATTTTGTTTTGAGGCTTTCCTGGGGAAAAAAAAAAAATCCGAATACTTCCAATCAATACCTTTTGTTCAGAAATTGTAATGGGATTTTTTAAACCAGTCTAGGATAAAAGGGGAGATTTTGAAAAGTTATAAGAACAAATTTCCGAGGGTTTTTATCAACTATTGTCAATATCAGACTAGTGGAGCCCTGGATAAGAAAGGCAGAGAGATGTTCAGGATTTGACTATTCAACGGTACACCTGAGCACCTGCTAATAGTGGTTTCAATTCCAGCCACTGCTGACATTCCTTCCGCCTACATCCTACCATAAAAATAGATCGGCAACGTTTTAATCTAAGCTAGGTAGGAAGTGCATTATTCCACTGAACAAATGCAACATTTGCACAAATTCTTTAACATTTTTTAAATAAGCATATTATTCATATCTTATGATGTCTTAATTTGTGTCATTTGCAAAAACAACTGTGAATCCTATTTTGTGCATGCCGTGCAATTACTACTAAAGAGGATTTGGGGTATTCTCGTTAAACTGGGTCCCAGATGTTTTTGTGCTTATGATTTGTGTTGATCTGTTCTTTGTCAGTTCTAATTATCAATCAAGATGACTGAATTAAGTCAGCCACTCTGAAAAAGGCCTATTTATGCATATGATCAGGATCATAGCTACGGTACAAAGCCCAAAGAAGTTCCCCAATGCTTCATATTACCGCTGCGCCAGGTCTCTTCACATGAGAGACAATCCTGCCTCATCTAACATGGTATTTTAAGTCCACCTCAGTCTCTCTACAGGACGTTTATGTGAATAAATAACATTTTCTGGGAGAAAAAAAATCTCTAAAGCACTGATCTCTGGCAGAACAGTGCCCTGTGGAGTAGATTACAATATTTTAGCATGTTAGTTTCATTTGGTGTTGCCACCAGTGCTCTTTTAACAGTGATACAAACTACCCATTGGGCACTCATTACACTGCACAGGAGCGAGTGGGCTACCTCGTAAATATGCATTAAACTGTGGTTATATTTGCCTCTGCTTTGTGCTATGTCTGAGCAGAGATACAAACATGCATACTCCAGAGCAATATTTGGGGTATTTTGCTAGCATTATGCTACTGAGTATGAAATATGTTTTCTCTACAGCTGTTGCTTATGCTTGTGGAAACAAATTGGCCATCTTAAAAAAAATGTTTTGGACTGGGAATTTATGCTGATAAAGAGGTCTTGAAAATCAAGCTTGGAGATTAAGAGAGTAAGTGAACAAATCTGAATACAATACATTATTTCCATTCTTCAATGAGAGAAAGTCAAATGAAAAAACAATGTCACCTTTGATAGAACAGATTCATACAATCATTTTAGCAGTGCAGATGCTGTGTTTACTATAACCAAATGCAAAGCATAATTTAACTCTGTGTGTGTATATATTTAAATTGTGTATATTTGTAAAAGTGATGCATTACATATGTTAGTTTCATAGGATGAAAGCTAATAGCATATGGAAAGTACCGTGCAGCAAAGGCTTCTTATGTAAATATGAAAAACAAAAGGGCAATAAAAATCTTATTGAAGTCCCTTCATGTACAGAGAATAGGAAAGTCACCAGATTTTCATCACCTTTAGAAGATATGAAGGCTGCCCGTATTGCCTACCAAACTCTTCAAATAGGCAGGTATAGATCTGCTGAAAGAGTTCAAGAACTTATACGTGTAGGGTCTCTAAATCATTCAAACAGTCCCCCAGGATATGGACATTGTGGTTCAGCCTGCTCAGTTAAAAAAAAAAGTTTCATTCTGAAACATGAGAGATACATGAAACAGAAATGCCACTGGAAGCTTGCAGAGTGGGAAGCATTGTTTAACTTCTTAGGTTCAGCCTAATTTCACATCTGAGAAGCCCATGGGGAAGGGGGGGGGGGAAATGTTAGAGATTTGGTGGGGTTTTACCTTTTGTGTTATCTTGCCTTTTCCTCCACCCCTTTTATTATAAAACTTATACGGATAATATAAAATGGACAAGAAAGCAGCATATTGGACACTAGTACATATATAAAATCCTTGCTAATGTAAAAAAATAACACCATATATATCTTAAATCCATGCTTTGTAATGGTCTATCCATTTATTTTCTCACTTTTAACACTACTACTTATGTGATCAAGCATAACTCAGAGTTTACAATGGAAAGATATTGAGAACATTTTCCATTAATATTTCATTGAATATGCTTTGGCCAGGATAAGCCCCTTTGTATTTCCTTTCTTCAGCGTCTGATCGATTGAGATTTAAAAGCATGCATAAGTAACATCTGCACATGACACTGAGTTCTCACAAAATGAATTACAAACTCACATTTATTTGAGACAGAACTCCCTCAACATAGAAACAGAAACAAAACTATGGTCCAGACCCACAAAGATATTAAGGCTCCTAACTTCCACTGAGGTCCAAATGCATGTGGATCTGGGCCTTTGATTTATCTGACTCACCACATCCAACCAGCTCATTTAGCATAGCAAATATCTAACTAGTGAAGATTCACATCACTGTGTGAAATGATTCCATAGTTATAAAAAGAGTTGAGGAAAAGACAGTTATCAGATTTGAGAAATTTGCAATCTGCTCATGATTGTTCTGTGAGCAGAAAGTGAAACCAAATTTGGCAAATAAATTGTTACAGACTATTCATCCAGATATTCTCAAAGTCATGGAAAACATTCTCATTCCCTAAACATGGATTATTGCTGGTTTCCTCCCCCACTCCCTTTTTGGGAGAATACTTAACTAGTACTACAACTTGTGATGAGAAGAAGGGGAAGAGAAAAAATGATAGGAGAACCACAGCGTTAAAGACCACAAAGGAAGAAAAAGAGCTCTCTCACTTAACCCATGCCATCTTTGATTATAAGCTCTCACAGCCCCAGCAGGGTCACCCAAGTCCAGGCACAACATAGTTGCAGGTATTAAATAGAATTATTTAGCAACTCCTGGAAAACTTAAATTATACACCCCCTTGATTCTCCATGGGACATTCTTAACCTCAGCCCTGCAAATCCAAAACAGTCACTCACCATGCACTTCTTGCTCAATAGTTCTCTAAGCAAAAACATTTGCTCCTCTGTAGAAACAAGGGCTACTCCCAACCCAGACACTTCCTTTTAAAGGCTTTCTTCCCTAATCGGGCCCACCTATTATCCCTTCGTCCCAAGCCTGGCAGGTCATATATTTCCTTTGGGGCAATTGATGTTCTTTTTCTTCTTAAGGGAAACTCACTAATCCCCTCTGTAGTTTGCTGGGTTCCAGGCACAGACATCCTGTCAGGTAACCTATCTAGTGTACAATATATAACCCTCATTTGTCCTTTCTTTCCCCTTGCTCCAATCATTGGCTAGAGGCAGGTGTGAGATATTATTACATCCTTGCAATAGCCCAGTTCTTCACACTGGAGCTAGAATAAGGGTGATAGACGATCAGGAGGATAAATAAGAAAAGGGAAGGAGGGAGGAGTTATTTACAAGTCTCCTAGGCCAAAGTTTTGTAAAGTGTTCACTAATTCTGCATGCCCTCCAGGACAGATCTTGGTTTTGATTCCCAGTGCTAAGCATTTGAAGCTCCCATTAACTTCAAATGGAGTGGTGGGACTCATCAATTCCCCAGGTGCTTCAAATTAGGGACCCACACTTGGTGGACACTAATGTTTTAGTTATTGCTGATAAAGCCTCCTGCTCCCAGTGACTGGCAGAGGGAGCTATCAGTGGGAGCTTTCTTCTGACATTCCCCAGAGTTTAACAGGTGGAAATTTTCTAAACCCTTTAAAACCTGTAATAGTCTTGAAGATGATCTAAGGCATTTGTGGCTCGGTTCTGTTATTGATTTGGTGCACAGCAGCCTGCCATCCTGTACTTAGAAATATAGTGTTCAAAAGGAAGAATGTAACAGACCAGAGGCTGCCAGATAATGCTTTCAAAAGGAATGCTCTACAGAAATGGGCTTTGATTCTGACATCTCCGTGAACTAGTTATGGTATTCACATCTTCCATTTTAATAATGTCAAAACATCATAAAATATTAATTACATCAAATATAATATATTGAATATAATGAATTAAAAGATTTTTAAAGATAAGTCCAAACAAATCAAAGTCAGACTGAAATGGAACAAAGTCTAAATGAAAAGTACCGTTTTAATTTAAATTGTTTTTGAAATGTTGCCATCAGATGTCATAGAAATCAACACATTCCCACCAAATGCTTCAGCTTAGATAAAACATCATTTTCTGAAGGAAAATGGTTCTATTCAAATTGTTTTGACCAGCTCTACTGCTGACAATGTAATTTGAACCTACAGCTCATGTGGTGCTTCTTCAAACGAAGAGATCAGGCCTGGCCAATCTTCCCTTTCTCAAGAAAATAGGTTCTAAAGTCCAGAGTCACATATGAGCTCTTGCCAAGCACATAAAAGCTGTTGTGTTCTCCTACACAGTCACTCTTCTACTGGTATCTAACTAGCCATGTTGTATAGTACTTTCAGATATGTTGACTATAACGATACCAAACCCCATTATATTCTATCCACAGGGACCTGGCATCATTTTCACTTGAAAGAAGTTTAATACGTTTATTGAAGAAACTTCAGTAGGTAAGGTTCAGAACCTACAAACCCTCAGCACACGCTCAACTTTAAGCACACGTTTTTCTTCCCCTTATCTTTAATACCCAAAAGTTATGCCCGTGCATAAGTGTTTGAAGGACTGAGGCTTAAAGCTCCTTAACAGCCTGTTGGTAAATTTTCACTTTGGCTCCCTACATCTTTTTTGAAACAGAGCCAATAAACACTGGCATTCATTTAATGTGAGGCTACCAAAATCTTTCTGAATGCTAAACTCCATTCAGCCTTTGTAATGCCTCTCTTTATTTTTTGCCTGGCAACAGTACATATGCCTCTATAGCTCCTGTAAATATTCAAATACCGTAATTGGAGATGATTTACATTGTTTTGAATTAACTAAAATTCCATTGTTAAGCACAAACACTGCTTCACTAAATCATCAAGCTTTTAATAGGTCCACATGAGCAGGTTACTGAGCGTGTTAGGATTTATAATGCTCCCAGGGAGCTGACCACTGTATTATGCTTCCTGCTGCTAGGTAATATGCATGACACATTTCTGGACACTAATTCATTTATTTAATAGTAACAGTATGCAAAAACAGAGTTCAAAATGAGGCTGACAAAGAAGGTATAAAAGTTTTATTAATCCATAGCTAATCAAAGGCCAGTGGAAGGCATATAATGGTGGCATTTACAGACCATATCGAATGTGAATAAATTAAATTTTTGTTTCCTAAAATCTTACTAATAGGATGTATTCAGCTTGAAACATTTATACTTTTAATTACAATGGCAGCCAATTTAGAGCAGGTACATAGCTGTACTGTACTTAAAACATAAAACTTTGCAGCAAGGAGCTATACGAATCCTTTTGTCAGCTATTTTTTAAACCTGATCTGCTAGTGGGTGTACTGTGTCCATGCTTAGCAATGACGTTATTTACTTTCTCTCTCATTGAATTATACAGTGACAGATTTTTTTAAAAAGTAAAGTATTTTCTTCAAGTGAGTAACATTTTTGGGGCAAGTTCATCATTGTATCCACAATACATCTTTAGAGCCCACTCCTGCAACCACTTACACATATGTGTAAATCAATGGGACCACTCTGGCTAGTAAAGTTATTCCCATGCATAATTTGCTGGATCAGGCCCTTGTTTAACACCGTATCATTCATCCAAATTGTATCCCAGAATGCTTTACAGAATCGGAACATGCAGTTACCAATAAAAATGAGATGAGATTAAGAGAAAATATATATGAAAATCATCATCCTTCTGGGCTTGTTTCAGTAGTATAGTAAACACTGTGAGAATGGTCTCTTTTGGAAGTCTTCTGCTGAAGTACAAAATCAGACCTACATTTACCTCGTTAATAGAGATGAGCCAACAAGTGTTGAAGAAGACTCGGAAGCTCTAAAACAGACCATCCATGAGGTTTGCGAGGAATCCATCAGCCTTGCTACCCACCGTCATCAAGATGGTTTGACAACAACAACAACATTGAGATTACAGCCCTTTTGGACCAGAAGAGAAAAGCTTTCTGTGACTGGCAAAACCAACCACTATCCAATCAGAAGCAGAGCTCTTTCCATCAGCTCAAAGCTGAAGTTCAAAGGAGGATCCGAGAAATCAAAAACAAATGGTGGGAGGACAAAGCAAAAGAAATGGAAAATCTGGCGCACTGAAGAAATCCGTGCTGACTTACGTAATGCTAACATCATCACCATTTTCAAAAAGGGAGACAGGGCCGACTGTGGCAACTATTGAGGCATTACCCTTCTCTCCATCGATGGGAAGATTCTTGCTAGAATCTTACCGAATTGCCTGCTCCCTCTTGTAGAGGAAGTACTTCCAGAGTCCCAGTGTGGCTTCAGACCATCACGAGGCACCACCAACATGATTTTCACAGCCAGGCAGATCCAGGAAAAATGTCAAGAAAAAGACCAGGAGCTGTATATGGCCTTTATCAATCTGACCAAAGCCTTTGACTCTGTCAACCGTGAGGCTTTGTGGAAAATCATGTCAAAGTTTGCCTGCCCAAGCAAATTTATCACCATTGTAAGACTCCTCCATTCCCAGATGACTGCCTCCAGGATGGAGCTCTACCTCTGAGGCCTTTGTCATCCAAACTGGTGTAAAACATGGTTGTGTACTGACATCCACCCTTTCCTCCATTTTCTTAGCAGCTATGAAAACTTTAAACCAAGACCGACTACCACGGGGCATTGGCATCCAATATCAGGCTGATGGCAACCTCTTCAACCTTTCTCATCTCCATGCCAGAACTAAAATAATATCAGCAACAATAAATGAACTCCAGTACACAGATTATGCAGTAGTTGCACACTCAAAGGAGGATCTACAAACAGCCCTTAATTGCTTCTCTGAAGCTTACAAAAGCCTAGAGCTAACGCTGAACATCTGCAAAACAGAAGTTCTCCACCAGCCAGTTCCTGGTCAACCATCAGACCCAGCAAGGAAGATCTACATTGACAAAGAAGAACTGGAAAATGTAGAATACTTTGCCTATCTTGGCAGTCATCTCTCACAGAGGACAGACATAGACGTTGAGATTCAGCACAGAATTCTCTGTGCCAGCCTTGCCTTTGGCAGACTGTCTTGTTGAACACCCGGTTCAACAATCACAACATCAGAACATATACTAGACTTTTAATTTATAAAGCGGCAGTAATCCCAACTCTCCTCTCCGGCTGTGAGACTTGGGTGACCTATAAAAAACACGTGAAAAACCTGGAACGCCAGCACCAGCACTTTCTTCAGAAGATCCTCAACGTAAAGTGGGAGGATCGTCGCACTAATGTCAATGTCCTCAGAGAGGCCAGTATCTTCAGTGTTCAGGCCCTGATTATCCAGCACCAGATGAGGTGGAGCAGGCACTGTGTGCACATACCTTATGTACGCTTATCAAAACAACTGCTGTATGCCCAACTCACCAAAGGAGAAGAAATGGGGAGGACAAAAGAAACGCTTTAAAGACACCCTCAAGATAAACATCAAGAGATGTGGCATTGACACCGCACACTGGGAGACAGCAGCCCAGGATAGGGATAACTGGTGAAGACTTGTCAGAGAGGGAACGTCCACTTTTGAGGAAAATCGCCTTGCCCTGGTCGCAGAAAAACACCAGAAAAGAAAGGAAAGACAACTGGCACACAGCAATCGTAGCCCAACCCTGTCTTCCAACACCACCTGCAGTGTCTGCCAGTGAGCCTGTGGCTCAAGGATTGGACTCCTCAGTCGCCAAAGGACCCATGAAAAATAAAACTCATGAAAGAGATCAGCCTCAACCTCAAGGGATCATCAACAAGAGATGAGCCAGATCAGACAGTGTTCAGATCCAGATCTAATCATAATTTTGAACAAAATATTGGTATTAAACAAAAAAACAGAAAAAAATTCAATGACATTTTTCCGGCTTATTTGACGTTTCCAAATTTTGGGGGGGAAAGTGGTGGGGGCGGGAGGGAAGTGAAAGTTTCCATTAAATTCTTCCCCTTGTTTTTGACCAGCTCTAAGTTTCTTTTGGAAGCAGATATGTCTAAAGTTTGGCTTTGGATTTGAAGGTACCAAAAATCACACAAACTGTTCTACTGCTCCACGTGACAGCAGTCTCATGAGATCAGCTGTGTGTGTGAGAGCCATCATCTAGGGCTGAAATTTTGCCAAACCAGAACCTGAAAATAGGCCTCTTCCTGTTCTAGATCCAAACCCACAACCAAAACTGCAAGAGGAGAAATGCCCTGATCCTCCTGAATCTCCCCAAATTTGAAGATGTTCACATTTAAGATGCCAGTTTTGGCACCTAATACTATTCTAATACTCAGGTAAAACAATATCCGTTACGTACATTTGTATGTGTGATATAAGAACTTGAGGAGGCAGACATTCTTCACACAACTGGACTACGGTAAGTAAGGCAGGGAGAAATGTTCTTCAGGAGTAGAACAATGAAGAGTGAAAAACCCAGGAAAACCCAGTCTGAGTCCAATGGGAAAACCCAGTCTGAGTCCAAAAAGAAACAAACTAACACTTGAAAACACAGACAAGACAATTGATTCAGTCATGACACTCTTGACAAAGGGGCTGCCCATTATGCAATGAATCTTTCACAATGATCATGGGGCAAATCCACTTGCTACTCTAAAAATTGTCAAGGAAATGAAATGAAACAAAAACCCAGAGAATGGCGACCACTTCCTGATGAACAGGAAGCTAATTAGTGATGGGCTTATTCCAACTGATGTGGGAGAGGGAGAGGGCTTTGCAGAATGATTTCATCTAGGGGAAGTGTTTGAAGTGATGGCCAATATTACAAGGATAACAGAATGTTTTGCACAGGAGAGGATTTGTAAGGACCTGCCCACAAAGCACTCACTGACTCCAGTGGAAGTTGCATGACGATGCATCCACTCAAATGATTCCAGCTGGAGCTACAGGCTTACATCTAAGGATGTATTTTTCTTCTGTGTCACAATAGGCTGCAGTGGTATGGTAAAGAGAAAAGTCAGAGTTTGTGGGTTTAAAATGCAAGAGTATAAGTAGTTTATTCAGCACATCATGATGACAATTCCGTTCCAGTATAAATCCCGATTCAGCAAAGAACTTAAGCTTTTCCTAACTTGACATAGATGAATAGTCCCATTGAAGCTAAAGAGATTACTCATCCGCTTAAATTTAGACACATGTTTAAGTATCTTGCTGAATCAGGGCCATAGCGTTATTGAAACTTAGACCCAACACACTGGACCACAGCTGCTACATACAGTCCAAGGTCCCACTGAGAGTCTCTTGCTGAGCTGGGAATAGAAGTCCAATCTTTAGACTACCAGGTCTGTGCTTTAAGGATTAGACAATGCTCCCCCCACCTCCAGAAGTGAGGCAGCTTTCCCCATAATGTCCTGTAAATATGACTCAACCTTGTGCCAAAGGAACATTCTCTAGGAAACTAAGTTATCCAGTCTCTATTCTCACAGAGTCACTGGCCTCTCACTACAGAGAGTGACACACTACAGGTGGCAGTTGCAATAGGATGCACAAAATGCATAGGGGAGGCAGTGTGGCCTAGCGGTTGAGGTGCTGGACTGGACCAGGGTTCCAGTAACTTGGTTTCTATTCCTGGCTCTGCTTTACTATTAGATATCAAGCTTTCATTTCCCCCTTTGTTCCTTTGTTTCAGCTCCCACCTTTGTAGTGTCTATTTATACTGTAAGCTCTTCAGGGAAAGGATTCTCTCTCATTGCGTTTGTACAGCGCCTACCATAATGGGCCCTGAAGTCAGCTTTAGGCCTCTATTTATGCTGTAGTGTCTTTCTTAGACCATTACAAAAAATCCTGTTTTAAATGAGGTGTGATTGTTGTTGACGTAAACTTTCCCATTTCTTCGGCAATGGTACAAATAATAAAAATAGAAACGGGTCTCGGACATCCAGCTGAGCTGTATCCCCATTGAATTCAGCACTGGGAATGGACCAAAGAAGCCAATGGATACTTCTGTCATGTATATATATGAAGGATATGTGATGTATATGCCTTTGAAATCAAATGTCGTGTGGCATAGGGGAGCAACAAACCTGCACACAATGCACTACATGTCAGTGTGGGGAGCAGGTACCATGGCCAAGGACATGGATATTAACCCCCTACTCATAAAAAGAACCATAGGGTCTTTCGCATCCACTTAGAACTATAGTTTCTAGCTGCTCACCTGAAAGACTTCCTTCCCCTCACTTCCTCCATCAATCATGGAACTCAAAAGGCTCAGTCTTCAGTGAGCTCTGCAAACCTGGAAGGTGGGCGGAAGAAGGGAGCGGAGACAAGGAGGAGCCCCTCGTGGTCCTGGGTCACAGACACAGACATCAATCGGAGCAGCCTCATGGCTGCTCTTTATGCTAGCTAGAATGGCTTCCTATCAACCCTTCCATCAGCTGAAAATGGGCCGGAGCACTATGCACCCTAGTCCTACCTCCTTACACTTCAGACATGCCCCGCTCCCCACCCATGACATGCGTCCCCATGTAGGAAGTAAGGTTATGCCAGCTTTTTGCCAACTGAGGATTTCTAGGGTAGTGGTCACCAACCGGTCAATCGCAATTGACTGGTTGATCCTAGAGAATCTCCCAGTCGATTGTGATTTCTGATGGTGCAGCGGGGCTTCCGCAAAGGCAGGCTCCCTGCCTACCCCGGCCCCACGTTGCTCCTGGAAGCATCCAGCACACCCCAAGGGGTGGTGGGGACAGGGGTCTCCCTCCGCACACTGCCCCTCTCTGCAAGCACTGCCCCACATGTCCCATTGGCCACAGCTTCCCATTCCCGGCCAATGGGAGTTCTGGGGGCAGTGCTTGCAGAGAGGGGCAGCGCGTGGAGCCACGTACCCCCCACCCCTCCCCAGAGGCACAGGGGCACACTGGGCCCTTCCGGGAGTGATGTGGGGCTGGGGTAGGCAGGGAGCCTGCCTTAGCCTCGCTGCGCCACTGACTGGGAGCCGCCCAAGGTAAGTGCCACCTGGCGGGAGGCCGCACCCCAACTCCCAGTCCTGAGTCCCCTCCCTGAGCCAGCACCCCATATGCCCTCCTGCACCCTAAGCCCCTGCCCCAGCCCTGACCCCTCTCCCAGAGCCAGCACCCCAAACCCCCTTCTGCACCCCAACCCCCTGCCCCAGCCTTGACACCCCTCTCAGAGCCAGTACCCTATACGCTCTCCTGCACCCCAAGCCCCTGCCCCAGCCCTGACACCCCTCTCAGAGCCAGCACCCCGCATCCACTCCTGCACCCCAACACTCTGCCCCACCCCAGAGCCTCTTCCTCAACCCAAACTCCCTCCCAGAGCTTGCACCCTTCATCCCTTCCTGCATCCCAACCTCCTGCCCCAGGCTCAGCCTAGAGCCCCCTCCCACACTGCGAACCCTTGGCACCAGCCCAGAGCCTGCACCTGCTCCCGAACCCCAAGCCCCTACAGCAGCCCAGTTAAAATGAGTGAGGTTGGGAGAGAATGAGCGACGGAGAGAGGAGGGTATGGAGTGAGCGGGGCGGGGCTTTGGGGAAGGGGCAGGGCCTCGGGGAAGGGGCGGGATAGATCCTGGGTTGCCCTTAAATTCAAAAAGTGATTTTGGGCATAAAAACGTTGAATCCCAGCTGCCTGCCAAAAGAATCTACAAATCCGCTCTGCGCTAGCGGAGCAAAACTGCGAAAGCAGATTTGAGCCCAATATTTATAGTCTGGAAGGACACAGTTTGGATCTACTGCCCCAGCACAATATCAGTGAAAAGAAAATATGGAAAAAAGTTTGAAGTGAAATGTATGGTAATAGATGGAAAATAGCTCCCACTCCACTCTAGATAGTGCACTCAGTCCTAGGGGGTTTAGATTGTAAACTGTAGATCTCACAATCCACATGCCCATGATATATTCTTCTGTGCTGCTGTTGCATAGCAAGGCAGTAAATAGCTTCAATATGTATTTTTACAATGAGTTTGTTTTAAAATGTGAGATTAATGACTGTTCCATCTCTGCAGCTGGGTGAAAGTCAAGGATCATAATGGAAAAGTATTGATCCAGAAATTGACACAAAATAATTTCATGCTGAGTTTGAAAAGTGAAAAAAAATTGCATTTACTAAAACTGCTGGAAAATGTCTGCAAAAGTTCCTTGGATTTACTGAAAAAGAAAGAAAGAAGGAAAGAAAGAAAGAAGGAAAAACAAAATGTAACATTGACATTGGATCTCCTATATCATAGGCCTTGGATACTTTAATTAACAAATATAAAAATATTCTAGAGACTAATTTTTATCTTGGAGGCTCTTGTGACACGTAGAAACCACTTGAGCTTTGCTCTCAGTTTATTTTGTACCAGAAATCTGGAGTAGAAATATAGCCTTATGTCAGCATTAAAAGCTATAGCCAATTGAAATTATACAGGTCAATCTAAGCCACATAAGCCCTGAATGACCGCAGATGCTGGCTAAGCAGTGGCCTGACCTATCCAGAGGAAAGGTTGGTTTGCTCTGCAAAGACAAATACATGTATGTTCTGCACTGGGGAACTGTGGAGCTGCTCACAGAGCAGGGAATTGGTATTGCAAGAAAATGTGCTCCCCGTCTTCCACACATCTGCCACAGCTCCATAACCAGTCACATTCCCTTCCTGCCCTCCACGCTCTGCCTAGAACCAACCATGCTGAGAAAGCTAACAAAGGCCCAGGGGAACGCCCTTATGCAGCCCCAATAGCGTTTTTTGAATGACCTGACTGGGGCAGGACTCAATCAATCGGTGAATAATATCGATGGGCCTTTAGTCTACACATCCAATTATTAGAGAAGAGTTGGGGGCCCTCCCACTTTGTTATGGCATGCTCCCCTGATCATCAGAGGGTGGATTCCCACTGCCTCCCCCACCTTCTCCCTAGTCATGTGTGTTTTGAAGGACTGTGAGCAGTGGGGACAACTGAGTGGGGACAATTGAGTCCCTCTCTCTTTTTGATTGAGATCAATCTTTACTGCAGAGGATGTGAGGGAGATCCCCAGATTTGCCACCTAAAAAGAATGGCTTGGGTGTGAGAAACTGTCCCAGACTGAGGTTTTCAATGGAGAAGGGTTTGGAACAAATTGATAAATTAAACAATAATAAGTCACCAGGACCAGATGGCATTCATCCAAGAGTTCTGAAGGAACTCAAATATGAAATTGAAAAACTACCCTAACTGCAGTATGTAACCTATCATTTAAATCAGCTTCTGTACCAGATGACTAGAGAATACCTAATTAATGCAATTTTTAAAAAATGTTTCAGAGGTTATTGTGGCAATTACAGGCTGGCATGCCTAACTTCAGTACCAGGCAAACCAGCTGAAATCACAACGAACAATTTTCAGACACATAGATAAACACAATATGTTGGGAAAGAGACCACTCAGCATGTGTAAAGGGAAATCATGCCTCGCCCATCTATTAGAATTCTTTGATGGGATCAACAAGCATGTGGACAAGGGTGATTCAGTTTATATAGTGTACCTGAACTTTCAGAAAGCCCTTGACAAGGTCCCATATGAAAAGCCCTTAAGTAAAGTAAGTAGTCATGGGATAAAAGAGAAGGTCCTCTCATGGATCAGTAACTGGTTAAGAGATAGGAAACAGAGGGCAGGAATAAATGCATAGTTTTCACAGAGGAGACGGGTAAATTGCAGAGTCCCTCAAGGATATGTACTGGGACTAGTGCTGTTCAACATATTCATAAATGATCTGGAAATGGAGGTAAACAGTGAGGTGGCAAAGTTTGCAGACAATACAAAATTACTCAACATAGTTAAGTCCAAAGCAGACTACAAAAAATTACAAAAGGATTTCACAAACCTGGGTGACTGGCAACAAAACGGCAGATGAAATTCAATGTTGATAAATGCAAAGTAATTCATGTTGGAAAACATAATCCCAACTATCCATACAAAATGATTTAATTAGCTATTACCAGTCAAGAAAGAGATCTTGGAGTCATTGTGGATAGTGCTCTGCAAACATCTGGTCAATGTGCAGTGGCAGTCAAAAAAGCTAAAAGAATGTCAGGAACCATTAGAAAAGGGATAGATGATAGGTCAAAATGCCACTATATATATGTATAGTGCAAAGGTAGCAAAAATGCTGAGAGGTATGGATCAACTTCCATATGAGAAGTGATTAAAGAGACTGGGACTGTTCAGCTTAGAAAAGAGACATCTGAGGGGAATATGATAAAGAGCTACAAAATCATGAATGCTGTGGAGAAAGTGAATAAGGAGGTGTTATTTACCCCTTCACATAACACAAGAACCAAGGGTCACCCAATGAAATTAATAGGCAGCAGGTTTAAAACAAACATAAGGATGTACTTATTTACACAGTCAGTCTATGGAACTTGCTGCCAGAGGATGTTGTGAACGCCAAAAGTATAACTGGGTTCAAATAAGAATTAGATACATTTATGGAGAATAGGTCCATCAATGGCTGTTAGCCAAGACAGTCAGAGATTCAACCCCATGGTCTGGATATCCCTAAACCTCCAACTGCCAGAAACTGAGACTGGACCACAGAGGATGGATCACTCACTAATTAGCCTGTTCTGTTCATTCCCTCTGAAGCACCTGGCATTGACCACTGTCAGAAGACAGGATAGTGGGCTATATGGACCCAGGATGGCCGTTCTTATGTTCTTAGATCTGAAATGGAGATCAGTCTTGGAGAAATCACCTGTAGGTCCCACCGCACCTTTAATATTTCTCCTCTGACAGTGTCTAGGAAGAATTCATCCCATCCCCCCATGCACTAAGATCAGGGCATTCCCTCCTAAATCATTCCTGTGAGCAATATTGACATATTGGGATAACTGATTCACCGAACCTTGGGAAGAGAGACACTTTATCTACTGCACATCAGTTTAAGGATTTTAGGACCACTTCAAATGGACAGAATCCCTTTGGAACAGGATACAGGGTTCTCCTCTGCACAGCCTGGTAGAATAGAGACCTAATTTTTTCATTAGCAAAAGCGAATTTTCAATTGCCAATTAAGTAATTTAATTTATGCTGTAGAGTCTCTTAGATCATTTAAAAATATTAATCCTGTTTTAACTGAGCTGTGATTGTTGTTGACTGAAACTTTTCCATTTACAGTATTACGCTCATCTGTTATTCTTTAAAAAATGATGAATGGTTATTTGTGCCATTTGAGGGAGCTAAAGTAAGATGGCAAAAACATTAGAAATAATTCAGCCCAAATGCAAATATGCTTCCAAAGAGACATGACATAACCTTTTGATTTTAATGTTCATAAATGAGGTTTAAAATTAACAAAACTAGAATAAAAATAATCTCATGCTCATATTATAAATAAAATGTATTACCCAGAATCACTTATAAAATGGTCTGGCTGTGCATGAAGAACAAAAATTGCTGCAGGCTGTACTGGAAAAACCTAGGCAATCTCCACAATGGATTTGTTCAACATTTATGTGTAACAGTAGCCGGTGTCTGAGAGATCAAGTTACAACCACCCTAAATCCCCAGTCATCTTAACATGCACTTCATAAACCAGCTGGACAAGCAGACAACATGGAAAGCCTAAAGGTTAAGTACATATTATTGACCTCAAGGAGGCTGCCTTCTACAGATCATTAAATATGTTGGCTCTTCTGATTCAGCTGGTCACAAATGAAAAGTGTCCTGGGAACATTATTTAATGCTTAGATGTTCTACCTACATTTGTGTGACACAAAATCAATACCTTTCGCCAGTCCTTACTTGCTTAGATTATTCTCAGCTATTAACTGCCTTTTAGACCTCAATCAGATTAATCATCTCCTTATCCATGTGTGTCCATGTATATATGACACAGACACACCCACACCCACATATCTAATAATGCTTCCCTGGTGGGGGTTCCACCCAATTGCCTTTGGGTCATGGGACAGTCTTTCTAAAGCTTTAAACCGGAGCCCTGCTTGAACTCTGCGCAGACTCTCCAGGGGGATAAGTCAGATGGCAGATTATACATATGCAGTGACTGTACCTTGGGAAACAGTTCCTGCACCCTGAGTGCAGGATTAAGTCCCACTAGGAAAATTCATAAGGAAACCCAGAGTAAGCCATTTAATACAATAGGAGCAATGTTATCATCTAAGGATTTAACACACAAACCTGCACTATGAAAAAACAGGAGGTGGGTTGTCCACCCTTAGCAATTTTAGTCAGACTGACATTAGTATGGGGCAGATTGCTCTCCTGGGTGTGCCACAAGCACACCTCCTCCCTGCCCTCCTTATGGTTTCCTGACGCCTGGGAGAGGTTGTTTGGGGACAGGTGGTCAAGCAGGAACAAGCAGTCTCTGTGCTCCCGAGTGCACAAACTGCTCTTGCAAGAGACCCTGCGCAGCTACGGGGAGCTGGCTGAATTTCCTCAGTCAAAACATTTTTTCCTACGAAAAATGCTTTTTTCACCAAAGCATTTCAGTCAACATTTTCCACTTTTTCCTACAAAAAAAGAGAAACCAAAACCTGGCTTTTTGTTGGGTTGATTTTTATTTCAATTTACCTAAGAGACTGAGAAGAAAAGACAAGAAAATAGAATATACACTTTTGACAATAGGAGTCATTTATTCTTGTCCTTTTAAAGCTGTCAAGCTAGTTCGGGAGTTCAGCCTCTTGTTGACATAGTCATCACAATCCTTACAATTGTAGACCAAAATGTTCAAACCCAGATGCCTAACGTTTGGCACCTAAGGCCCTGTGACAGCGTGCTAGCTAGCTGTAGCACCCTGCTCTTGCAGGCTGCTGCATCACAGCGAAGGCTGGAGCCTTAATTGGAATCCACCTGTTACTGGCGGGGATTACTGACATCTGGTGGCAACGGGTGGGCTAATGAGTAACTGGTTTATAATGGGGGGAGGGGGATATAGAATTTAGAAACTGGGGCGGGGAGGGACTCACAAGGTACACTGGATGAAGGAGAGAAAGCTGTATGAAAGGCTCTGCCTGCTGTATACCTGTGCTACATCCTGCCATGTTTGGAAACTGAGCATTAAAGGTGCATGTGGAGGAAAATAAATTGACTGTGTGTGCTTGTGAATAAGAGACCATGAAAACAGGCTAGACAGTGCTGCTCCCAGCTTGACAAGGACCCTGTGACATGTGGGGCACTCAGGGCCATCCCTAGGAGGTGTAGGGCCTGGGGCAGAAGTGACGAATCCATCACTTTCGGGACCGATCCATCATTTCCGGGACTGACCGTGCCGGCCAATAGCACCGGCCCACGGAGCCCCCCCAAAGCACGGGGCCTGGAGCGGTCACCCCGATTTGCCGTACCTAAGGGACAGCTCTGGGGGCACTTGTCCAGGATCTTAACCCTCTCGGTCAAGAGCAGGAGGTTTGAGGGGCGACCTGTGAGAGAGCAGGGGAGCTGGATAAAATGGAGCAGAGGCTGTGCTGGTTAAGCCACAGGCAGAGAGGCTAGCGCTTCTGGGCTGGCTGATGGAGCAGTGATGGGCAATGCAGTTTATCAAGCACAGTCTCAGGTACAGCAGCTGCTGCAGAGCCCGGTGAGTTCCAATGAGGGAACTGGAAGACTGGCAGTGGGCCTGGGACTAGGTATGGTGGCCCCAGGGGATGACCCTGATGCCTTTCTGCTAACTTTTGAGCGGGTGACTACCCATGGGCAACTGGGCACTACAGCTACCCCTGCCGCCACCTGACCAGAGAGACTCAGGTGGCTTATATGGCCAGAGACTTTGATACACTGAAGGCTGCTATTCTGGACAGGATGGGCATGTCAGCAGAGAAATGCCACCAAAAATGTAGAGCAGAGAGATGGAACATCAGGACTCATTCCAGGGCATTGGCACCTAGAAAGTGCCAGACTGGGCCACTTGGTGGATGATGACAAATAGAAAGGACATATAGGTCCTGATGGACTCAATTATTCTTGAACACTTTACACAGAACTTCTCCAACACTACGGGAGTTTGGGTTCAGAGGCATCAGCCAGAATCATTAGAACCTGCTGTAAAACTAACAGAGGAGTAGGTGGAAGCAGACTTTCCACGAAAAGAGCTCCGTCCCCCTCCAGAAAGAGAAGAGGGGAAAGAAGATTGAGGAAACCCATTTGTTGAAGCCTGGGAGTTGGATGTAAGAGGCAAACAAGGGTGCCCCCACTGCCCAAGCAGTGGTTTGTTACCAGGGTGGGGGCAAAGGTCATATAAAAAGAAAATACTACACCTACATGGACTGCGGGTTCACGGCGTTCTGTGGGTAGATGGGCATAAAAGATGGACCTGGGATAAAGACAATCCCCATCAAAGTGGGCTGGAAAAACACACAGGGTGTTGTGGATTTTGCAGCTGCTTGTCCTTGTATGGAGCACCTTCGTTAGACCACAGTCACAACAGAAGGAAATGATGACAACAATTCACTGTGTATATGAGGAAAAAAATACTTACCCCATGGCAATTGTTCCACTGGAAGTGGAAGAAAAGTTTAAGTGGCAGAGAGTGGGTGTAGTAAAGTCATTGCCCTACACGGTGATGATAGGAACGGACTGGACTCAATCCCTTATGGAAAAAAAGTCGCAGACAGCGAGACACATCCCTATAGTGGGGTCCATGTAAAGAAATGTTGATGGTAAGCCCACCAGGTAACCCCACAGATGCACTGTTTAATGACCCTAGACATATCACATCCAACTCACCTCCAGAACTGACATGCTGGAGGACTTTGGGAAGGGGTCCGGGGGAAGAGGAGAAGTACTCAAAGGGGACAATGGATCCTGGAGGAATAGATCAGACACCTAGCAGAAAAAGAGGGTAGAGGTTTGGCTGACTCCCCGGAGGAGAAAGCCATGGGCAAGGCCTGGGATAAGAGCTATGTTGTTGGCATCCGTTAGTCTCGAGAGACGATGGATATGCGCCCATGGGGAATGTTTAGTTGATGGTTGTACAGCGTCTGTTGTGGCTGTGAAACCCCACACGAGAGTGGCAGTCTTGATTGCATTTGCTACATTTGAAGGCGGTGTCAGCTGTGGGTTGGAGCTGCTGCTTCCTTTTTAATTTACCCCGCTTTTCCTCGGCAAGCTGCCGCAGCTTGTCTTCACCAGTTTTCAATCCAGTGGTCAGAGCGTGTCTCCATCTGCATCTGTCCTGGGCGAGCTCTTCCCAGCTGTTGATGTCGATTTGAACAGTCTTCAGGTCCCTCTTACAAACATCCTTGAAGTGAAGGTGGGGCCGTCCTGTAGCTCTGTTTCCGGAGGCAAGTTTGGCATACAACAGGTCTTTGGGGATCCATCCATCTTCCATGCGACCTAGATGGCCAAGCCATCTGAGGCGGCGTTGACGGAGGAGAGTGAACATGCTGGAGATCTTGGCACATTCCAGCACCTCGTTGTTCGTCATTCGATCACTCCAAGTGATCCCGAGTATGCGACGGAGGCAGCGCATGTGGAAGGTGTTCAGTCTCTTTTCTTGCGAAGCGTAGAGGGTTCAAGTTTCGCTGGCGTAGAGAAGAGTATTTAACACACATGCACGGTACACAGCGACCTTTGTGTTGATGGTCAGCATGTTGTTGTTCCATACTCTCTGTGACAATCTGGCCAAAATTGTGAAGGCCTTGCCGATTCTACGGTTGATCTCAGGATCCAGTGAGAGGTTGTCCGTGATGGTAGATCCAAGGTAGGTGAACTGACTGACCACCTCTAGCACATAGTCATTGATGGCAATGCTTGGATGTTCTGCATCCTGGGCCATAACTTTGGTCTTCTGAAGACTGACTGTCAACCCGAACGCTTCACAAGCTCTGGAAAAGCGGTCAATCAGATGCTGGAGATCGGTTTCTGTGTGGGTGGCCAGGGCAGCGTCGTCTGCAAACAGCATGTCTCTGATTGTTGCCTCCCATACCTTGCTTTTGGCCTTTAGTCGAGCCAGATTGAAAAGTCTCCCGTCAGACCGGGTGTGGAGATAGACTCCCTCTGTGGAATTTCCAAAGGCACGTTTCAGCAATGCTGCAAAGAAGATGCCGAAGAGTGTGGGAGCAAGAACGCAGCCTTGTTTTACTCCACTGTGGATGTCGAAGGCATCGGAAGACGAGCCATCATACAGTACTGTGCCTTTCATGTTGTCGTGAAAAGACTGGATCACGCTCAGCAGCTTCGGTGGGCAGCCAACCTTTACCAGGATCTTGAACAGCCCATCTCTGTTCACAAGGTCGAAAGCTTTGGTCAGATCTATGAAGGCAAGGAATAGCGGCTTGTGCTGTTCTCTGCATTTCTCTTGCAGCTGCCTTAAGGAGAAAACCATGTCAGTTGTGGATCTCCCTGCTCGGAACCCGCACTGTGACTCTGGGTAAACTCTGTCAGCAAGCTTCTGCAGTCTATTCAGGATCACGCGTGCAAAGACTTTGCCCACAACACTCAGGAGCGATATGCCTCTGTAGTTGTTGCAGTCGCTTCTATCACCCTTGTTCTTGTAGAGGGTCATGATGTTGGCGTCTCTCATATCCTGAGGTACTGCACCTTCATCCCAGCACTGACAGAGGAGGTCGTGGAGGTGTTCTAGGAGGACGTTGATGCCACACTTGATAACTTCTGGTGGGATGCCATCCTTTCCTGGAGCCTTTCCTGTGGACAAGCTCTCAATGACTTTCTTCAGTTCTTCCATGGTGGGCTTCTCGTCCAGCTCAGTTTCAACAGGAAAACCATCCACAGTATTGAGGGCAGCTTCGGTGACGGTGTTTTGCCTGGAGTACACTTCAGAGTAGTGCTCCACCCATCTATCCATCTGCTTGCCCTTGTCCTGGATGTTTTCGCCTGTTGCAGACTTTAGTGACACTTTCCACTTCTTTGTGGGTCCCATGGCCTTCTTGATGCCATCATACATTCCCCTGATGTTTCCAGTGTCAGCAGATAGTTGAATGCTCCGGCAGAGCTGGAGCCAGTAATCATTTGCACACTGTCGAGCTAGTCTCTGTACTTTGCTCCTGGCAAATCGATACTCTTGTAGAGTCCTCTGACTGGGGGAACGCTTGTACTCCAGGTGAACAGCGCGGCGTTCTTCAATGGCTGGAGTGAGTGTGGCGGAATTAGCCTCAAACCAGTCATTGTTCATGTTTCGTTTCTTTCCGAAAACTTTCATGGCTGTGCTGTGTACTGAGTCTCTGATGCGGTCCCATCTCTCTTTGGCGCAGCCACCGGGAGGCATACAGTTCAGCACCTCGGAGAGCTCATGGGTGAATTTCTCTGCCTTGTCTGGGTGTGCGGTCTTGCTCACATCGATGCGGGGTTTGCCCTCTGGCCTAGAGCGGTGGATCTTCTTTGGCTGTAGCCTCATCTTGCTGCACACCAGTGAGTGATCACTGTCGCAGTCAGCACTGTGGAAGGTGCGAGTAAGCAGGACGCACTTCAAGGCAGACCGCCTGATGATGATCAGGTCGAGTTGGTGCCAGTGCATGGAGCGAGGATGTCTCCAGGACACTTTGTGTTGAGGCTTTGTCTGGAAGAATGAGTTGGTGATGCTGAGGTCATGGTACGAGCACAGTTCCAGAAGTTGCTGTCCATTCTCATTCATTTCTCCAACACCAAACTTTCCAAGACAGGTTGGCCAAAAGTCGTGGTCAGTGCCCACTCTGGCGTTGAAGTCACCCAGTAGTATCAAGTGCTCTTCTTTAGGGATACTCCTGATGATTGTGTCTAACTGATCATAGAACTCATCCTTGGTATCCCTGTTGGCGCCGAGTGTTGGTGCATACACGCTGATCAGGTTGATGGGTCCAGTGGATGTGTGGAGTTGGAGTGATAACAGTCTTTCAGTTCCTTGTTGACCAGGTTCCACCATCCCCAGTAAAGAATTTCTCATGGCAAATCCAACACCACACTCTCTGATTTCTTCGGCACTCTTCCCTTGCCAGAAGAACGTATAGTTCTTTTCCCTGAGAGTCCCAGCGTCTGGCAGCCGTGTCTCCTGCAAAGCGACTATGTCGATTTGGAGTCGTGCTCATCATTGATGACTGCAGTCTTCCGAACATCGCTGATTGCCTGAAGGTCTTGTGATAGGCCAGTTGTCATGGTCCATACGTTCCAGCATCCTAACTTGAGGGCTGGTTTCTTAAATGTTGGTTTTCTTTTGTTGTTGCCTGGTGCATGGTTCACAGTCCATTTGTCGGGTACTCACGTACACTAAGCCCCACGCACCCAGTGACGCAGGTGAACTGTGGCGGGACAACACCTTATTGGCTGGGGGCTGCCCAGCTTGAGGCGGGCGATAGTTGTCCAGTGAGACATGGTGATCCCTCCCACCGTCAGAAGCAACCCCTGGCGCCAGCTCTACGCCAATCGAGCAGGGGGCTTATAACCGGTAAACTGTTGCTTCCTGTGTTGTGTTGACGCTGTGAAGCGAAGCTGGAGTGTCCTCTCCAGGGCACAAGCCAGGGCAGGGTGATATGGAGGAACAGCTGTTGCCCATACAGCAGAACCCCCCTCTCTACGCAACTGATGGATCCAAGGGAAAGACAATGTTGATACAACTTGGCACCAGTGGCGTCGCAGGAGTTGCCGGAATGACGTTGAGGACAATGTCAGACCGCCATCGGGACTCCGACACCGGATTTGGTTTCAGGGTTGACTCTCTTAGCCTTTCCCATGAGTGGGTATTGCCACAAGGCAGCGGAGGTTTTAAATCAGAGTTTTCCTTCTCCTAGGTGGGCTGCCTTCCAAGGCTGACGAGCCCCACCTACCCGAATAAGAGCTATAATGAGGAGGGAAAGAAGGATCCCATTAATGAGGCCTTGGTGGGTGACCTTACCCAGATAAGTCAGGGGAAGAGAAGGATCCTGATAGCAAGGCTCTGGAGGACACCTTACTAGAGTAGATACAAGTCAGGGGCAAAACTAGAGGAAACATCCATGGGGTGCGATGACCTATGGACTGAGATGGAACTGTGGGGGAAACCTCCACCCTCTGAATGTACTTTTTGTGGGTGGAAAGCAGAAGACCCTCACCAGTGGCCCATGGAAGGCTGGTCTGTAAAGGGCACGAGAAGCCCCAGTAGAACCCCAACTCCATAAAGAGGACAGGACTTGGGTGGTGAAGATGACCTTCCCAGGAGACAAGAAGAGGTCTCAGTTGAAATAAGTGGGGGGAGGTATGTGACAGAGTGCTAGCGATAGCACCCTGGTCGCTGAGGTTGCTGCAGCACAGAGAAGGCCACAAGCTTAATTGGAATCAACCTGCAGCTGGTGGGGATTCCAGACACTTGGTGGCAACTATTGGGCTAATGAGGTAATCAATTTAGTAATGGGGGCTATATAATTGGGAAACACAAGAAGTAAGGGGTGGGGACTCAGAGGGTGAGCTGGGTGGAGGAGAGCCAGCTGTGTGCTGTATAACACCCTGCCATGTTAGGAAACTGAGAATTAAAGGAACATGTGGTGGAAAGGAAACAGACTGCATGTTTGTGAATAGGAGACCACAATAACAGGCGAGGCAGTGCTGCTCGCAGGCATATTTAGGCACCTACATCAAAGTGACCTGGTTTCTAGAAGTGCTGAACACTTCAGCTCCCATTGATGTCAACGAGAGTTGTGAGTGCTTAGCATCTTTGAAAGTCAACCGACTTTGAGTTAGAAGCATGCGATTTTTAAATATTCAGCCATAAATATATTTCAATAGGCAGTGATAGTTCTATCATCACTCTTTTTATTTAAAAAATATATTTAAAAAAATCAAGATTAACTGAACTATGTTAAACCTGTGTTGTTAATCTCTCATAGGGAAAGGAAGGTTAAAACACGCTGCACATGTTTCTAAGGGTGCAGAAAAACGGCATGATTTAATATTGTGCAATTGGGGGAATAGTATATGATCAAAAGTTTCCCATAGCATGGCAGTCCGCATTACTGCAAGATGTATATACAGACAAAAGCACCCAGCTTTTACCTTATTTTTTCCTAACTGTGTGCGCTTTATTCTGAAACAGCCTTACTGTTCTTTAACATACTATTGAGGAAGGAATTTTTTATTAGACCACACCTCATTCCCTTTCTTTCATTCTCTTTTTGGATACCTGAAGTTTGATTTTGCTCTTGCTTACATTTGTGTAAATCAGGAGTAACTCCACTGAAGCCAATGGAATTACACCAGTATAAAACTGATGTAAATGAGAGGAAAGTGTCCCATAGCATTAGTACCACAATGAGTAACCAAGAAGGGGCAAATTTCCCTTCCCCCTTCATAAACCAGAATAGCTGTGGCTCTATTGCAACCCTCTACGGAGCTAGAGGATTTGACTCAAAGGGATGTGCTGGAACTGGTATTCATATACTCTACTCCTACCCTCCACAACCTACAAATGGAACGTAATGGTACTTTTCTGTTACTTCTTAAAGAATCCCTATGAAATGGCACCATTAGCTGACCCAGAATGGTGCTTCTGAGAATGAAATTTTTCATGTCAGTGATATGCGATAGCTGAAAGCCAAAAGGTTTGGCTTACCCATTGACCTTTAAGTACGTCAGATACTCTACTTAAAGTTTGTGCAATCAGTTGAACACACCTCCAACAAACCTCTTAATGGTACTGAAATAATAGTTAGACATACCAATGTGACTGTATAGTGCTCCTACAAACTCCAAATAAGTGGGGAAGAGAATGAGAACCTTCTTGTTTATTTCACTGACTAGTGACGCAATATTTATGGCCAGCCAATGGCTTGGAGAAAACATAGAGGTAGCTATAATTTTGGTACTCTGGTGTGAGCATGATATAGGCTTAGCAGTTTCAGCATTTAAATTTCCAATAGCCAAACCTGATGTATTTCAAATCTAGTTCTTCTGCTCTTTTGGGATTCACTGTACTTTCCTTATAAAGTGACATTTTGAAGTCTTCAGAGTCCCCAAAGGCTCAATGGATATTCCACATTGATTTTCTAAAAATACACTGATGCTGCATATTCCCAAAATCGCTGGAGTTTCTAACTAAGAAAATCATATGGAGAACTGAAAACATTGATTCGATGTCAAAAACTTGAAGATACTGAGATCAACATATAAAGTAGCTTGAGTCGGTATGTTGCTCTGGAAACTAAGGTATGAAATCCAAAGCTATCCACATGACTGAACATGAAAGGGAGTGACCTACCTTTGCAGTCCTCAATTACAGATCTGAATCATTTTACATATCCAGAGAGCCTCTTTTTTTCTCACTAAAGATAGTTTGCCACTTTTACCACCAACTTCACAAGTTTTGAGTATGATTTAAGGATTCCTCTGTCCGGTAGACATGGTTCAAGTTATTTTTATTAGCCCAAGTCACATCCATTGTCATTGCCAACCTCTCACCTATTCATAGCTGGTGGCAAAGTGGGCTTGATCATTTGGGGGTAGGCCCCAAACAATTTTTACCACCCAAATCTTCTGTGAGCAGAACTGGTCTTGGGACTCTAAGCTAACACAATGCTTCATGCCGAAATTCTCCCCTAAGGGCTGGGCCCCCAAAGCCAGACTAACTCTCCCATGATGCATTGTGGTCTCCCTTCTGGATTAACTGCCACAGTGCATCACGGAAGTTCCATGACCATGGTGCATCATGGGAGACATAGTCTGGCTTGGAAGCCTGGCCTATCAAAGACATGGAGGCACATCAACTACAACTGCAACCATGAAATTCTGTGGCAACTCAGGCAGACAAAACCAATGAGGAGTCCAGTGGCACCTTAAAGACTAACAGATTTATTGGGGCATAAGCTTTCGTGGGTAAAAAACCCACTTCTTCAGATGCATGGAGTGAAAATTACAGAAACAAGCATAAATATATATTAGCACATGAAGAGAAAGGAGTTACCTTACAAGTGGAGAACCAATGTTGAAGGCCAATTTAGTCAGGGTGGATGTGGTCCACTCCCAATAATTGATGAGGTGGTGTCAATAGCAAGAGAGGGAAAACTGCTTTTGTAGTGAGCCAGCCACTCCCAGTTACTATTCAAGGCCTGGCCACCATGGATGTAGAAGATCTTTACACCAATATTCCACATGAGGATGGACTACAAGCTGTCAGGAACAGTATCCCTGATGTAGCAATGGCACACCTGGTGGCTGAGCTTTGTGATTTTGTCCTCACCCACAACCATTTCAGATATGAGGACAACCTATACCTTCAAGTCAGCGGCACTGCTATAGGTACCCACATGGCCCTACAGTATGCCAACATTTTTATGGCTGACTTAGAACAACGCTTCCTCAGCTCTTGTGCCCTAGCGCCCCATCTCTAATTACGCTACATTTATGACATCTTCATCATATAGACCCATGGGAAGGAGGCCCTTGAAGAATTCCACATGGATTTCAACAATTTCAACCCCACCATCAAACTCAGCCTGGACCAGTCCACACAAGAGGTCCAGTTTCTGGACACTACAGTGCAAATAAGTGATGGTCACATAAAACACCACCCTATACCAGAAACCTACTGACCGCTATACTTATCTACATGCCTTCAGCTTCCATCCAGGATACATCACACGATCCATTGTCTATAGCCAAGCCTTAAGATACAACCGCATTTGCTCCAATCCCTCAGACAGAGACGAACACCTACAAGATCTCTATCAAGCATTCTTAAAACTACAATACACACCTGGGTAAGTGAGGAAACAGATTGATGGAGTGAGATGGATACCCAGAAATCACCTACTATAGGGCAGGCCCAACAAGGAAAATAACAGAACACCACTGGCCATCACATACAGCCCCCAGCTAACACCTCTCCAGCGCATCATCAACGATCTACAACCTATCCTGGAAAATGATCCTGCACTCTCACAAGTCTTGGGAGGCAGGCCAATCCTCGCTTACAGACAGCCCCCCAACCTGAAGCAAATACTCATCAGCAACTTCTCACTACACTACAAAAACACTAACCCAGGAACCAATCCCTGTAACAAACCCCATTGCCTTCTCTGTCCCCATATCTACTCTAGCGACACCATCATAGGACCCAATCACACCAGCCACACCATCAGAGGTTCATTCACTGGCACATCTACTAATGTGATATATGCCATCATGTGCCAGCAATGCCCTTCTGCCATGTACATTGGCCAAACTGGACAGTCTCTACGTAAAAGTATAAATGGATACAAATCAGACATCAGGAATGGTAACATACAAAAGGCAGTAGGAGAACACTTCAGTCTTCCTGGACATTCTATAACAGATTTAAAAGTAGCCATCCTTCAACAAAAAAAGAAAAAACAACTTAGAAACTGCTGAACTACAATTCATTTGCAAACTTAACACCATTAATTTGGGCTTGAATAGGGACTGGGAGTGGTTGGTTCACTACAAAAGCAATTTTCCCTCTCTTGCTATTGACACCTCCTCATCAATTATTGGGAGTGGACCACATTCACCCTGACTAAATTGGCCTTCAACATTTTGACATTTCCAAATTGAATTTTTTTGGATATTTTGTTCCCAAAAAAAAAAAAAAAGATATTTTAATTTTTTTTTAAATACTGGAATTGCCCAGGGGGATGAAAATTCCAATTTTTTATCAGCCCTTCTAATTATCAACAAGATCACTATGTCTGATGAAAAAGCCAGCAAGTTGTTCTCTGTGTTAATGTCAAGTTTAGGGATAGGAAAAGACTCAGGGATTCTACTTGCATGGGTTATCATTCTTCCTATATTTTTTAAACTTCACAAAATACTGCCAGGAGAAGAGTGGCTGTATATATGATTATAAATGACACTGTGTGGTCCATGGCCATTTACACCAAGCTATTCTGTCAGAGCTGATGGCAAGATGATAAATCATTTGATGTGTGCCTGCTCAAAAAAAGTGTGTGCTTTAAGTGTGTTATAAGTATATTACTTTTTCATACAGGATATCCTATTACATGGGGGCTGCTGCAGTGGGCCTGTCTATGTATTTGATCCAGTACCATTTTTAAGTTCCAAGGGGGAAATATTTCTTAGAGTTACTGACAGGTTTTTGGGTTTTGATTAGAAATTTTATCACTGCACTGCTAGACAGCTGTGTCTAATTACATTTTGTGCCATAGTATTGAGAGATCATACATATTTTGTGGGTGACAGCAACAGGTAGGCCAATGTGTTTACAATTTTTAATTGCTATACGATAGCCTGTTGCAAATTATTCAATAAATTTCGAAGTCTGATGCAGTGAAAAACCAATTAAAAGAATACCAATTTTAAGTATTTCTAAACTATAAATGAGATAGTAACATATTTTACAAGTGCTTAGCTATATTAAACATCAGACATATATTTTTAAAACGACTGATAAATGTTCACTCTATGTGGAAGGTTTGTGACTATTTCTATTACGGCCAACTTTTTATCCACCCTTCATGTTTGTACATACAACAGACTGTGCCTGCAAACACAGACGTGCATCAATGTTGTGGTCAGAAAATGGGAGGCTGGTCACCCAACTCCCCAATTTACATTATCAATTACTGATTACAGTTGCTGAATTGGTGTATGCCTATCAGGCTACTGTGGATTATTCAGGGCCCCAGGACTGCCTCCAAAATCTCAGCACATAATGGGTACCACAGATAGCAGATGCCACAGCCATGATCTAGCTATTATCTTTGGTAAATCATGGGAGACAGGAGAGATCCCAGAAGACTGGAAAAGGGCAAATATAGTGCCCATCTATAAAAAGGGAAATAAAAACAACCCAGGAAACTACAGACCAGTTAGTTTAACTTCTGTGCCAGGGAAAATAATGGAGCAAGTAATTAAGGAAATCATCTGCAAACACTTGGAAGGTGGTAAGGTGATAGGGAATAACCAGCATGGATTTGTAAAGAACAAATCATGTCAAACCAATCTGATAGCTTTCTTTGATAGGATAACGAGTCTTGTGGATAAGGGAGAAGCGGTGGATGTGGTATACCTAGACTTTAGTAAGGCATTTGATACAGTCTCGCATGATATTCTTATCAATAAACTAGGGAAATACAACTTCGATGGGGCTACTATAAGGTGGGTGCGCAACTGGCTGGATAACCGTACTCAGAGAGTAGTTATAAATGGTTCCCAATCCTGCTGGAAAGGTATAATGAGTGGGGTTCCGCAAGGGTCTGTTTTGGGACCGGCTCGCTCTGTTCAATATCTTCATCAATGACTTGGATATTGGCATAGAAAGTACGCTTATTAAGTTTGCAGATGATACCAAACTGGGAGGGATTGCAACTGCTTTGGAGGATAGGGTCATAATTCAAAATGATCTGGACAAATTGGAGAAATGGTCAGAGGTAAACAGGATGAAGTTTAATAAGGACAAATGCAAAGTGCTCCACTTAGGTAGGAACAATCCGTTTCACACATACAGAATGGGAGGAGACTGTCTAGGAAGGAGTACGGCAGAAAGGGATCTAGGTTTTATAGTGGACCACAAGCTAAATATGAGTCAACAGTGTGATGCTGTTGCAAAAAAAGCAAACATGATTCTGGGCTGCATTAACAGGTGTGTGGTGAGCAAGACACGAGAAGTCATTCTTCCGCTTTACTCTGCGCTGGTTAGGCCTCAACTGGAGTATTGTGTCCAGTTCTGGGCACCGCATTTCAAGAAAGATGTGGAGAAATTGGAGAGGGTCCAGAGAAGAGCAACAAGAATGATTAAGGGTCTAGAGAACATGACCTATGAAGGAAGGCTGAAGGAATTGGGTTTGTTTAGTTTGGAAAAGAGAAGACTGAGAGGGGACATGATAGCGGTCTTCAGGTATCTAAAAGGGTGTCATAAGGAGGAGGGAGAAAACTTGTTCATCTTAGCATCTGAGGATAGAACAAGAAGCAATGGGCTTAAACTGCAGCAAGGGAGGTTTAGGTTGGACATTAGGAAAAAGTTCCTAACTGTCAGGGTGGTTAAACACTGGAATAAACTGCCCAGGGCGGTTGTGGAATCTCCATCTCTGGAGATATTTAAGAGTAGGTTAGATAAATGTCTATCAGGGATTGTCTAGACAGTAATTGGTCCTGCCATGAGGGCAGGGGGCTGGACTCGATGACCTCTCGAGGTCCCTTCCAGCCCTAGAATCTATGAATCTATGAACCTATGAATCTATGAAAGTGATGTTCAACCGAATATTCATTGGTTATTCCTATTTGCAGAGCATCTACAAGTGTGTTAGGTGCCATACTGACAAAAAAGTCCGAGCAGAGCCATGACAAGATGAGTGAAGAAGAGGAATGTAGAACAAGAGTTAGAGGCACAAGATACTATGGTGACGAGTGCAGTATAAGAACCTATACAGAGCAGATGATGAGTTAGCTTAGTGACACTGCATGCTTGTTTCTATATGAAGTTGCATGGTATTTGGTGTAAAGTTACATCAAATGCCATGTGGCCATTCTGGTGGTTCTATTTCATATATAATATGACATTCAGTAGCAATTCATACACATATTTATATTATGGGGGAAGCTGGTAGTGACCCCTCTATTTAGATTGCTTAACACATTCCATTATAAAGGATTCTTGTGACCTTTTCTCTGAGAAGCTCTCACACCTCTGTTGTTTGCAGCAGGCCTTTGATATTCAGCCCTCATGGTAGTGAGTGCCTTTCCTTTGTCTTGCGAGAGTCCATTTAGACTTGGCAGAGATATCCAGTTTTAAAAGTCACCATTTCCCTTCTCTCACTTGCTTCCTCAGGAAGATTTCAGCAGCCTGCCAAAAAAACCACTGAAGTTTCTGAGGCTAGGATCCCGCCACCCCCAAAGAGCAGCAGCAACAGATACCTCTCTGAGAACACCTGGGAGCTGCCCAAGCAGCAGGGGCGTCTCTATGTATTTTGACGCCCCAAGCACGGCAGTCAGGCGGCCTTCGGCGGCATGGCTGCGGGCGGTCCGCTGGTCACACAGATTCAGCGGTGTTTCTGCGGGTGATCCACCTGTCACACGCCTTCGGCGTGTCCACCGCCAAATTGCCGCCAAATTCAAGGGACCGGTGGACCTCCCGTAGGCATGCCGCCAAAGGGAGCCTGACTGCCGCCCTCACAGCACGCCCCCCGCTTCCTGCTCTGGTGCCTAGAGCCGCCCCTGCCAAGCAGCTTTAGCAAGAGGGCGAGGAGAGACCTCAGCTTTCCCCCTCGCAACCCAGCATGAGCCCTGGCATCCCATCACCCCACCCCTCAGGGGTACCCTATTGGGCAGGAGCACCCCCCAACTTCTTAGGGGCAGTAGAGACAGTGCCAATTCAAGTTCCCTCTGTATCTTTCCTTGACCCAGTCTATGGTCCCCTATTCCTAGCATCTGCTGGTGCACCACGTACATCTCCCCCCACCATACATCTCTGTCTCCTCACCCTTCTGCAATTGAGTCAGGCTGTTTCCTCTTTCTCCTCCACACTACCTGCGAGTCAGCAGGAGAACACAGAGCACGCAGTCTCCCTGCTTTCGGTTCTGGTGCCAGAGATGTTGCTACCTGTGCTGCCTATAATTATAGATGGAGCTATTTTGATGAGATCTACCGCAGCAGGGAGGAAGCGGGGCAGGGACCAGGGGGTTGGAGAATAAGTAGGAGCAGAGCAGGACAAAGATAGGTGATAGGCACAAGGGTAGAAGGCTCTATAACCACTTGAGAACACTCCTCTCTAGAACCTGGAATTCAACCCAGGAATCTTCAGACTCCACATTCCTCTGTTGTCAGCAAATACTTATGGACCCCTCTAGTGACTGGTCCAGATAGAGGATAACAGCCAATGACTGCTACCAGTTACTTCATTAGCTCAAGCAGCAGAAATCTGGGCTGTGCCTCTGAAAATCAGAATCTTACTGATGACCCAAGTTGGAGGTCAAGATGGTGCTACATGACCCACTCTGTTTTTCCAGTTTGCTTTTTAAGACGATAAGAAATTACATTTTTTTAAAACACATTAAAAGAATCTGAGCTGCAAAAATAGTCACAAGTTGCCTTTGCAATCTTAATTCACCCCCACGCCACCCTTTGTGGGTATGCATTATAATGCAGCCAAAGGAACTGCACTGCAAATCACAAGAGTGACTACCACCGCTTTTTAATTCTGAAACTTTGATTTCAATAGATGTAACACCGGTGACGACAAAACAAACACCTAACGATTTGGCTAGTCTCAACCTGGCTCCAAACATGCTGTTATGTTGCCGCCACATGTCTAATCCAGTTTGGCAGGGCTGCTTAAATTAGATCCTCATCTGCAAGAGCATCCTTGCAGCTCTTTCCGAGGCCACACCAAGGATGAAGCACAGTACATCACCAGAGCTTTGTACATAGTGTCATTTTACTATACTAGCATTCACGGCCTGTTGGTGATAAGCCTTTATCCTCCTGCATTCCTTCTAGCACAATCCACAAAAGCATCACACAAGTACAGGATTATTGCACTTTTTTGGTAGACTGATTTCTGTGATGATACAGAAGGCTGTAGGGAGAGGAAAACACTTTTCCAAATTAGGTATTTTTGGGGGGGGCATATTGGTACATATTTTTTAAAATATGGACCCCAATTCAGCAAGCACATCAGCATGTGCTTAAGCATGCTGTACACAGTTTCACTCACCACCATAGCACCCCTAGGTGTCAGGTCATGGCATTCCAGTGTCCTTATCTCTAGCACCCCGGGTGACCACTTCTTTGGCTCTGCAATGACCTGTCTCTGTTTACACCTTCTGTGGCCCAGCCCTCTGGCCAGGTCACATTTAAGTTCAGTCTCTTTCTGGGGCAAGGAAAGGCCAACTAAAGAGTCCAGACGAATGATCCTTCTGCCCTCTCAAACTATGTTGAAATTCCCTGCTCCATCCCCCTACTCCTCCCCAGTGCTGCAGAGTTCCTCTTTTCCTCCTCTGGCTGAGCACGGCGTCCCTGTAGTCCCTTCTTCCTAGAGAGTTTCCCTGCTGCCTCCCCTCCCTGGGGCTCTGGCAGCTTCTCCCAGGAACTCCCTGGTTTTTACAGGCCCTTTCCCAAGGCCTACCACGGGAGCCTAACCTGTGGTTCTCTTCAGTCTGCCTTCATGCAGGAAAAGTGTCTTCTCCTGTCTTCTGAATCTCCTCCTCCTGACTGAGTTCTCCTGACTCTCTGCGTAATCATCCCTGACCTTTTTACAGCTGGGGTCACTAATTGTAAGTAAGCTACCAGATCAGGTTCAGCTTGGGAATGGCTGTAAAGTCACAAGCAAGGCTGAGCCCAGCTCCCTTTAAAGGGCCAGCCAGCCTGTGACACAAGTGCTTAAGTCCCATTAAGACAACAGGACTTAGGCATGTGCTTTGCTGAATTGGAGCCACATGTATAAAAACTACTCTGTCATCATATGACATGTTTCTGGGGGAAATCCACTATGCTACAATTGGCCTGTGGTGAATTCACAAATGAAAGGAAATCAAATAAGAGCCAGATATGTGTTCATCGCCTATAATGTGAGGTTCATGAAGCCACTACGTGTGTTGTGTGCAGGGATCTCTACATATAGAAAAATGCAGCCTCTTACCATGCATGACAATACAGGCTGGGTATGGAAGTTACATGCAAGAATGGAAACATAATTCAGAGCAAAGTTGAGGTATGGATAAAACAAGAAGATAAGGAGCCAGACCTAGTAACTAGAAGAACATGTGAGCTTGATTAAAATTTTTACCTAACTCAAGTACAGTTATGTTGTGACTCTCTGACATAAAACCATTACATTTTGTTCCCTCCAGTTCTTTGTACCTCCCTCTCCCCTTACTTACTTCTTCATTTATTGGTGGGCCAGCTGGGAGTACCAAAGATAATGTGGACTTAGTCAGACCCATATGCACAGCATGAAAATGCTACTGGTTGAGCATTACCTATAAAGGGTTAAATGCACGCATAATGCTCTGTAATGTTCTGGATAGCATTTAGATTACTGTCCTTGGAAAATATTCTGAAAACTTATTATACATTTGTTTTCAGATGCCTGGGTGGCCATTTTTATTGTTGATGAATCATTTTCTTTTGGAGACAGACAGAAGTGAGGTCCTCTGAAATATTAATGGCTTGTGTGAGGCGAGCTTTTCAGTTAAATCTGCCACTCTTGATTTCCAAGCCATATTTCCTGATATTTCAATACCTTTATGTTAGCAAGGGATTTATCTTCACTATTGCACAACCACACAGCATCTCTGGTTCCTATCTTTTTAAACTATTGTAATGTACACACTCATAAACCATCCGTATGTTGTTTTACTCTCTATGCTTATCTTCTGTGTGCGCCTAATTTCTACCCAATCCCATTCCCATTTTCTCCCCTGTTCTCTTTTACACTATCCCATACTCTCAATCTCCTTCCTTCCACTTCCTCTGTCTCTCAGTCTCTGCCTGCCCGTGCTCAGCATTAACACACCCACATGCACTCATCTGCTTCAGCCACCCGTACTCACCACGGGCTACAAACTCCCAGGCACCAACACAGCCCTGTCCTTCACTCACACTCCTGCCCCCAGCCCTCTGTCATGCACCCACCACCTCATGTTCCCTCCAGGCCCATCAACCTACCACTCACACACTATCTCCAACCCACACACAGAGTCATGCACCCACCATTTCTCTGGTTCCCACTCCTGTGTCTCTCAGACCACCACCAGGGCCTCTCATGGGGCCCTGCCAAGCCTCTGTCTGGGACTCCTGTCCCCCATTCCCCTCTTCCAGGCCCCTTCCACACTCCTTTAGGTACTCCCTCATGGGTATTCCACAGGGTAGGAGCTGTGGAGTTGGGGGCTGGTCCAGGAGACATCGCTGCCTCTTCTCCCCTGCTCACAATGCCCCACAGAACAGCGGGAGAAGGTGCCGACTCCGTCCTTCTCCCTCTCCTGCAGCCAGTGACAGCTCTGGAGACAGTGGACAAAGCTTTGGTCACTGACCAGAGGGAGGGGCTAGAAAGGGAACAGGTGAAAGGAGGAGGGACCTATGGAATAGTAGGTGGGCCTCGCGAGCAAAGGGTTAGGGTCAGGAGCTGCCAGTGTATTCGGCCCTATGGTTTACATTAGCAGCAAGGGGAACCTGTGGCATTTGTAGATGGTGCAGCCTCAAACCCTCCCCCCCCCTTTCTATATGCACTTTGTCTCTTTCTGCTGTGAACTGAAGCATTGTCATGCCTGCACACTGTACACACTATACAAACTGGCTGGAGTTAGATATGCAGCAAAAACATGCGATTCACAGATTTTCAGCCTCCCTTTCAGGGAAATTAATCCAAATGTTACAAAGCAGCTGTTCTCCCCATCCCCCCAACTAAAGGTCCAAACTTGTTCCCATTGAAGTCCATAGCCAACCCACCAATCAACTTCAATGAGAGCGGGATTGGGCCCTAAATAGATTTGTTCATAATTCACCATCTTCCCCCTCTCTCTGCCCCCAGGCCCTCTTCCTCACCATCTGTCTATGCTACTGAGCCCTTCCTTTCTCACAGCTTTCAAGTCTTTTTCTCTGCTCCTCACTAAGTCTTGACTTTAGTGCTTGGCCCCATTACCTTATGCAGACTGGCATCTTTGCTGTCAGGATGTTACTAACACATAGTCAGGCCATTTTGTACAGGATGCACTACCCATGACGTTCCCAATGGCCCTTCTGCTTGCCCACTATTTCCTCCCTTGTCTTCATGTGTTCCTGTTGGACCTGCCTTCTCCCACTAAATGCACTGTAGTCTTGTGGTCCTGTGCCACTAACGTTGTATACATTTGACTCAATCCATTTCTGTACCTCAATTTCCCTGTCTGCTATGATGGGCTAATAATAGTTATCCCCATTGCAGAATAATTGAGAGGATTAATTAGTTTATGTGTAATCATTCGGATAAACCCTTATTCAGGATTCACTCCATCCTCACTGGGGCAAACTACCACTGAAGTCAAACCTGAGCAAGGTCAGTGGTATCATTTGCCTGGCTCTTGCTAGGAACTTGGGGGTTGCAATAGTGTTCAGCAGTGTTAGAATAAAAATCACACCTTAAAAGCAATGAGTATGGGGTGGGGAGGACTCAGAAACACACACTCCGTGTATGCCCCCAGAGCTCATCCCACCATCCCTACAGAACAGTCTTAAACAGACCCTTTTAATTTCAAGTCTAAGCCAGCCTCTCCTCCACCTGCTTCTATTTGTACTAAGCTTTAACCCACTCAGTTGCAAGCAGTGTATCTTCCTTTGGAACATGGCAATATTTATTGACTATATTCCTTGTTCGCATCTGTCAGATGTGGAAAGTCACCAGTGGTTTACAAGACAATCCGTTTTAAGTAACACCATCCATCACAAAACGGAATGGAGTGAGCAACATTTCCTCAACTGCAATGAATTATACAAGGGTCAGCAAGCTGGAGTCGCGGTTGGCAACACAAACATTGGCCTCAGGTAGCAAACCCATCTTTCCAGCTGTTCTCGTCCATATGGGTTCAATGAACTGCAGAGAGTACAGTCCTTTGCTTATTGAAAGTATCTGCTGTAACTATTTCATCTAACTGGCATCATAAAGCAACTATGAGATAAGGTGAACGCTATTCATCTAAAACTCATCTGGTAGCCAGCTGCTGACAGAGGGGAAAACAGAGATGTTAGAGAAGCAGACAGATGTGATTGGGGAAATGCAGGTGTTCTTGCATTTGAAAAATAATCAAAGATTTAAAGCAGGAGGAAGTGAAGATGATTCACCTGCAATTCGTAAGCATATGGCAACCCCACCAGTGTTCGGCTTCATGCCGAGAAACATTCCGAGTTATCCCATCCAATTCTTTGCTTGCATAGTACTCTATTAATGTTCATGCTGCCAAGCAGATTAGTTGAATAATGACCTTATTTGCTGAAAAGATAAGATTTTGTATATGGCTTTGAAAGAAAAACCATGCAGTGAATCCTATGAAGAAATTCTTCCAGAATAATTGTCTTGTGCCCTTGTCACACCTATTCCTAAATGTAACGCACGTGAGTCACTTCTGGAATGTTTAAGATTTTATTTCTAGTACTGGGATCTGTGATATATCAGCTTTACTAAAAAATACTTTCATTCCTCACTATTATCCTGGACTTTGTTTCCCTCTTTGCTTAAATCAAACCACTGGTATACTTTTGTATTTAACATATTGATCCTGCAAATAAATAAAAAGAATGGTATGAAGCACTTGCCCAACCTATAATGTATTAAATGCATGCAAAAAGACAGACACACAGAGAGAGAGAGAGAGAGAAATTACAAATCTGTCTTAAACCAACAAAAGCAAGAGATTTCAGCAGTAAGGCCGTCAGCACAGATTGGTTCAGTGCACAAAGAGGACAAAGTAGTTTTATGTTTTCAATTTCAGCCATGTTTCATCCTGACAAGATTTAACTTCACCAATTTATACATTCCTGAGAAAAGTAGTTTATCGTAGAAACATTACCAAAGCCAATAGAATGTTAGCAGTTTACATGACAATTGCTTTTAAATTTCATCATCCATTCAATTCTTTTAACCCAGCTTGTTGCAGTTTGTGTTTCAGATTGATTCATACAAAAAGTATCTTTCACTGCGATTCTCGTTTTAGATTGGAGATGAACTATATATTGGACCCAGAAAATTATTCTGTCAGATTACACTTCTTCTGGAAACACCAGGAGTTGTCTTGTTATCAAACTAAGTATTTAGAAATGTTTATAGGGAGATTGCAACAACCATTTAAAGATTTGTTTTATGGCTATGGATATAGACTGCATCATTCCATAAGATGTTTCCTAGGATGAATTAAATTATGTAAATATATGTTAACAATGATTCATAATATTTTAATAAAAGCCTTTTCCTTCTCATGATTTCTCAGCAGTGTCATCCCATGCGTCCTTTGGGTGGCAGATGTTTTGTTTTTACCCTTTAACAACACACAAGGTTATATTCTTGGAAAGAAAAGAAGCACAACTATTGATATTTAATGCAGATAATGATGCCAGGTGTCTTTGTAGCGTATCATTCCCAGTTTTTGCCGGGAGCACTGTGCATCAACAAAGTGATTTGGTCTCAAGAAGAGGATTCACATTTCTCAAATTCTCTGCCAGCAAGCTACCCTAGGAAAAAGAGCATTTTGGTATTTGTATCTAGTAAAAGATTAAATACTGAAGGTATTTTACTGTTGTCAAATCTTGTATTGCTAAATGGAATCTAATAGCTCTACCCAAGCCTTATGCCTCAAGTGAACTTATTCATTAAAGTTAAATCTCAGGAGGTACTTTTCTCGGCATGGTCTTCCTGGGTGTTCAGGCAGTGAAGGTTTATTAAACTTAAGGTGTCCATATTTTTGAAATAAAATGCCAGGACACTTTAGTTTCGTGAAATATTCACATAGAAGTCAAACAGCTCACACTTCATTTTCAGTGTGTGCTGGTGTCATTAATGCCAGGCTTCTGACACAACAGGCATATTTCTGGGACTGGAGGAATTATTTCCAGTAGTGTAGCAATCAACTTTTCACTCCAGTGCTGTTCATCATGCTGAACATGCATTCCTGTGGACTGCTTGCTCCTGATAAACACAGTACACATTCTACTCAGTACAACAATATGTCTTAACCCAAACATTTCCCAGTAATTAAAAATTTAAAGTTTCAGTGGATTAAATGAAAACTCAAGATATTAAGTGTCCCAGAAGAAATTCCTGGGACATCAGGTTACCATATGAAAAACCAGGACGTATTATCTCTTTACTCTCATTGAGCAAATAAGGCTGATCTAACACCCATTGAAGACAATGGAAAGCATCCCACTGACTTCAGTAGGCTTTGGATCAGGCTCCTGATCATGAGAAAATTATTGGTGAACTTTTTCTGTGAACTCTGAATCATGTTTTGATTCAGCCTTATACACCCCCTTTTTTATTTGCTTTCACAAGCACCCACGTGAACCAAGGTTTGTTCACACAAACATTTCTTCATGGCTTAAAGATCACTATAGAAGAAACACTGTGTGAGGTAGGTGACTAAGCACAGTTCAAACAATGAAATTCAAAAATCTAATAAACAAATGATTACTTGCCATAAGCTGTTTGTGAGCAACCAAGAGGCCCCAATTACTTCTTATTAACTATTTGTCAAAGAAATGTATAAAAACAAGTCATGGACACTTAATAAACTATAAAAAGGGTTAATTAGCCAAATAATTGATCAATTGACACCACATATCTTTGCTAACAGACAGTCTGCAGCTTCCTGGGCTCCTGCCCACCCTAGAAGAAGATTGGGTTGTCTACACTAGAAACACTACAATGTTACAGCTATGGTGCTGTAGCTGTGCTGCTGTAGCGCTGTCATGTAGACACAACAGTGATGAAAAGATGCCTTCTGTCAATGTAGTAAATCCACCTCTCCAAACAGCGGTAGCTAGGTCAACAGGAACTCTCCCATCAACCTAGAGGTGTCTACACTGGGGCTCTTAGGTTTGCTTAATTTCATTGCACAGGGCATAAAATTTTTCACAGACCCGAGCAATGTAGTTAACCCAACCTAACTTTGTCGTGTAGACCAGCCCTTAGTCAGATTAGGCACACATTGGCTAAACTGAATCTAAACTCAACGACTTTTCCTAATCAAGACAAAGCCTATGTCCATTCAGTCTTGGCATTTCTGCTGAGACTGCCGGCACAGATGCCAATTAAGTCTGATTGTGGTGGTTTTGCATATGATGTATAACGTGACAACAGGGAACTGGATGGAGATCAACAACTCAGTTCACATCGTCCACTGAACAAGACAACTTTTTGGTCATCATTGACCTGTGCTGTGTTTGAACTATGGATTAACAGGGAAGGGCCTCGTATGTTTGTCATAGACTCATGTCCCAAGCACCTTAATACTGATAGACCTTGGAAGTCAGCAGTCTCCCTGGTCTGTCTATGAATGAGACAGGGTTTTATTTTGCTCTGAGGTCTGCAGATAACTAACTCTCCAGCCTCTTCCTCTAGATGGATGAGAAAGGGCTGCTGATAGCATGGTAGTACTCACTTGAAGATTATACATCAAAGAGCTGCTTGAAGACGATATATTATTAAATACTATTAATTACAATAGTCAACATTTTTGTTCAAAGCATTTCTTTAAACAGAAAACATCCTTCTTTGGATGTGAAAATTTGCATAAAACACATTTTTAAATGTTCTTTTTTATTAAAAAAAAAGGTGTGGGGGGGATCGTCCCCCCCCCCCCCCCCCCGCCCTCCTTTTTCCCTTCCCATTTCCCATTGTTTCCTTTCCCTCTCTTTTTCGGTTTTGCCACTGAAAAAGGTGCGGGTCGGGGAGGAGAGGTAGAATAGAAAGAGAAAGCTGGGAGGAAACCAAATCAAAACAAAACAAAAACAAAACATTTTCAGTTTAAAGGTTTGGGGTTTGATTCTTTTATTTAAAAATCAAAAAATTCTAAATTTTTCACTTAAAATTTTAGGGAAAATGTCTCTTCACAAACCATAGTTACTGTTATCCAACCAGCGCTAGAGTAGAACAGTCCAGCAGACTTAAATGTCCTGTAATGAAATGTGGTACTCTTTCTTAAGTCACTTAGGACTCAGGTGCTAAACCTCAGAATATTAGATTGAATGACCAGTGTTCCACCATGTGCTAGGGGTCTGCCTGGGGAGATTAGGTGCAGGAGTGGGACCGAAACCATCACCCAACTAATGAAACTATACCTACCTGTGCTCCCTACCATCCCATGAGCACACCCTGTTCCACACACGCAGGCACTTTTTGCTCCTGCATGGTGGCAGAGTAGACACATCCTAGCCTCACATCATCTTTTTTCTTCCTAGGATTTGGTTCTCCTTTCTACTCTCTTACACTAAGGCTTGATTACAGACTGTAGCTATTTTAAAGCTCACAATAGGCTGTGTGTTTTGTTTTTGCTCTGCATTTTCATCCATCATGATGTCTTGTCCAATAATCAAGAAAAAGGGAGTTTCATCATTTTGTCTCCAGGTTGCAAACTCCATGGCTCCCCACCCCTGGGTCAGCAGAATGGCCAATAGCAGCATTTGTCTTCCACCAACTCCTAAAACTGCTCTTTGCAGCATGTGGTTAAAATTCACCCATTCAGTGCCCAGAGACAAAGAGAGTTTCCGATGGGTAAGCACTCACAAAAAATGAAGAGAGAAAGAAAATTGCAGGGAAAAGTCATATTATATCACAGTCCCATTTAACCATCCTCCGATTTGTCCAGTCTCAAGGGAGAAAAATATTTCATTCTCTAGAAAAAGGAAAATCACCCCACAACACAAAGGTTAATGACCACAGCCACACCGGCTCAGACTCTCACAGGTTCCATCCAATCATCTAAAGTTACAGAGATGGTCTAGATGAGAAAATGTTGCATACAGATCCAGATCTCTAGAGTTCAGTGAGGCTCAGATCTTGATCTCAACTTCACAGATTTTGGAGGGATTTTTTGGGACTAGTGTTTTTACATGGACCCAGCTCTGGCTTAGGGATGTGCAGTTACTCACAACATTGTCTCTTTTGCTTTTCTCGGGTTTCATGGGGAAGCAATCCCAAAACCAAAAATAACCAAACTTCTGGAAGATTTGCTTACTGCCGCAGCTGGTTGCCAATTTGAGAAAACTGCTGATATCACTGCACAACACCCAAAATCCAACTCTCCTTTCCTTTCCCATTAAACCAACTTGTTGCAGTAACAGTACACCTTGTAAACATAATGAAAACCAGAAAACCTTAACCAGCCATAACATAGAGTTAGTTTGTTTCTTTGGTTTTCAGTTCAGAAAGTGTGCCTGTTACAGCTGCTAAATGCATATACTTTGGTTAGAAACATACACAAATTAAAGCCCAAAGTGATGCATTGAGCAGAACTCCTATGGCCACATGTACTACACTGCAGGATCAGGACCTAAAACATAACTTACCCAGCAACAGGTCCACTCAAAAACTCCCCTAGCCACAAGAAAGCTCAAATTTTCTCCAGTGACACACTGGCAAAGCTTGAAGCCAGTTCTGCTACTGCCCCGCATGCAGAACTCCCATTACAGTCAGTAGGAATTCTGCACATGTAGCAGCTATCGGATCAGTCCCTGAGTGTGCAGCAAGTCCTTGCAACATGCCCTGAAGGTCAAGAAACAGGCTTCATCAGACAAGTGGGGGACCAGAGCCAAAGCCCACTCCCCTCAGTGAAAACATACTGCTTCCAATCCCCTTTCTTTAAAACCTGGGGATTTTCAGGAATAACATTCCAGATGATCTCATCTGTCAAAAGGAAACATGCGGAGAAGGCCTCAGATGGGGCTGCTAGGCATTATGAGATTTGTGACCCTCTTATACAACCTGAATAGTTTCCTACCTGCAGAGATATAAAAATGCGGTAAGAACTATATAGGCCCAAACTTTAAGGCCTTCAGCACAGAAAACATATGCGGAATTGAAGCCCAAAATGTGAATATAGCTGTCATTAAAACCTTCTAAAGGTTGTGTACCACTGACATGATGAAAAACTTGTCAGGTGTCCTTTGCTGTCATATTGTCCAAGAGGCTTTGGAAGATCTATATGTATCTTCTATGGGATGTTGCACTGAGCAGAGCTACTTTTCTGTTATATTCATTGTCTATCCAGTAGAGAGTCAGCACCAGGAACGACTGTATAGTACTCTTGGTGCACTTCTGAACTGCACCAAGAGCTGTTATAGTAGGATTTTATCTCAGCGTGCAATCTGGCTACATGTTTTCTCTTGAACTGAAGGTAATGGACTCAGAACAATGTGTCTAAAGAAAAGACAATAAATAGGGGACCATATTATTGACAGGTGTTTCATGTAAGTAACCAATACTAAACCTTGGTCCAGCAGCAGGGACTTGACTTGGAAGTTGGCCAGTCCTGTTCTGGCACCCCTGCAAATTCAGAGACAGAATATGCAGAGCACCCTGCCCACAAAAGATGCCAAGAAGAAAGGTTCTGGAGCATGGTCCATGTTTACGGACATTAATCCCCTGACCGGGCAATGACTCCACCCTGCCCCTTTCGTCCCTGAGAATCATTTCACATAGTTCCAGAATTTGTCCCAACATGATCTTAGGTTGCCAACATTCCCTTTCATAGAAACAAAATGGGATTTAAAAAAAAATAAGAAAATCACTCAAAGCTATTTTGAGAGTCAATCAATGTCCCAGTTATACTGATCTGTAGGTCTCTTGCTTTAGGCATTAAAATACATTGGTACAACAAAAATTAATGGACTTAATGTTCAGTGCCTATGATAACAACTTGACTTGGAAGGAAAATTCCAAATCATCTACTAAAGAACAGATCTCTGTACTGACTAAAACATATTTGCAGAATTTGAACTTCAGGTCCTAATCCTTTTCTTTTTACTCTCAAAACTCCCTCTTTGGACTCCACCTCTAGAAAAACATAAGGACATGCATAATCCTAATCCCACTAGCACATATGCTTAAAGTTAAGCATGTGCTTAAGTGCTTTGCTGGATCAGAACCTGGGAGTTTTTGTTGCTCAAGGAATGTAGAATCAGATATCTGATGAGGTTTAAAAACCAGCAATGTTTTTCTCTCATTCTCTCAAAGACATCTGAATCACTGTGTGTTGGTCTCAATTTGAATGAACCACTCCTGGACATAAAGACTCATTATTTCTGGTAGTTACGACCAATATGATTGCCCACCAGTTTTGTCACTTGTGCAAGAAAATAACATCTGCATGTGAGCTGGGGATGAATACAGAGAGTAATTTTTCTTCTTTTTATTTGGCTTTGTTTACTGTTAATTGTTTTCTTTCCTTTCTTTTCTCTTCCTTTATATTTGTGCTTTTGAGCATGGCATTGTCAGGTGCTTCTGTCCATGGCAACTTCCATTCCTTAACTTTGTTATAACAACTATTGCCATTGGATAGTTCTATGTATAGAGAAACTGTTATTTTCTTACAACATTATTATCTAGGAAATGTACTTCTATGTACCTCTTGTTTATTGAGGTTGTGGACTGTACCTTTCTACAGATCTGTGCAGCGGCTAGCACAATGGATGGGGCCTTTTGGTGCTATCACAATACAAAGAAGTAAATAATTAATAAGAGTAAATTGGATTTATGTATCTCTTACTTTAATGTATGATAAAAATATTAATTAAAAATGTAACAAACATGCATTCCAGTGCTACCAAATGACAAAACATGCCCATTTGATTGCTCTGATTTTTTTATATATTTATTATAGATAAGCTACATTCTGGAACAATGCAGAATGCACAGAGACCATTCAGTGCTGGTCAGGACAAAACTTAAGCATGTACTTAAGTCCCAATGGAATTTAAGCATGTGTTTACAGTTAAGCACATGCTTAAGGGCTGTTAGAAAGAAGGATGGATTCAGTCTGTGCTTAAATATTTTCATGATTTGGGTCTAAAGCGGGCACTCACATTTGATGAAGAAACTAGTCATGTGTTTCCATCCATACATTCCCATATCCAGTGTGGATTATTTCAGTTAAAAGTACAGGTAATCTGCATGGGTGGGGAGGGGTGCGGGTCAGGGCAACTTGCATGGCAGTTATGTATAAACACATGGACCATGCCTCTCCCAGGACCTGTAAAATGGTGGTAATTCCATGAAATTTTGGCTAGAATCGATGTGGCCAAATTCTACCGTGCGTTCCTACTGCTGGATGCAGGTTTTCTGATGACAATCAGCGTGTGACCCCTGTCATAATTTAGCCCCCATGTAGGTCAGTATCTTGTCTGTATTCAGAAGTAGTTATCTGAACAACAAGAAAAAATCTATTGCATGTTCCTTTTCCAAATTCAAATAGGATGGATCCCAGGTGCATCAGAACAGGGTTCAGTGTACCTGGGGAGGGAAGTCTTATTAGATGGGTTTCCACCACCTTTCTGTCCCTTGTATTCTCAGGACTGTACTAACTTGTGCCAATGGATAACTGGCCCAAAGAGGCCACCCTTCCAGCCAAGATAGTGGGAGTAGATTGTGCTTCAGCCTCACCCAGAATTCCTCAGACACTAGGTTGGAATACACGGCAGAGCAGGAGGGGTTGGCATGGGGGGGCTGCCAGGATTCTCCTGCACTAGCCATGCAAAGGGAACTCCTAGATAGGGCTGAGGCTCTGGCCAAATATGTCTGACTGTAATGTTTGAAAAAGGTTCTCTGTGGCATAACCCTGAGTGATCCCATTTAAAATGTTACTTTTAAGAAATCCAATAACTGCAAATGAAAGAATCGGTGTTATTTTAAAATTTGCCAATGAAGAAAATAAATTTGATTAGCATAATTCACTAATATCAAACCAGACATGATTAACAAAATTCATTTTAGTCTTGCTAAATGTTAATACATCCCAAGGTCCTCTCCTTCTCCCCCTCTGACTCACTCCCTTTCTCTCTTGCAAAAGGATCTCACAGAAAAGCACTTTTCACTCTAACAAGGTCTCTCTTTGGAATAGCTTATTTAAATTATTGAAGTACTCATCTGGTAAACAATGTGGTATTTTTAGCATTAAGGTAAAAATTCATGTCGCTTTTTAAACTAATCCCAAAGGAAATGTTGAATTATACAATCTGGTTTATTTTTTAATTGATAACAAGAATCGCTGGAGGAACTCTGTGAATCATGGCATTACAATTAAAAACAAACCGTTAAATATCTAATTCTGGGGGAAAAGAAATGCCTGCAAACCCCCCCTGCAGTAACTGTTATATACACAGAGGTGCATTTTCCATGGACTAAATGTGATGAAAAAACAAAAAGCTCTGCCTGAAAAAAGTCTGTCCCTTGAGTCTAAACTGACTAACATTCCACCATGTTTTAGAAAATAACACATGTAAAAGAGTCAGCAAGTACAGTTTGTATTTACACCAAGGTTAGCTGGGCAAGACTGGGAATGGCCCACTGACTCAAATTTCCCCTTAGTAACAGATGCAACCTCGTAAAGAAGACTTCTAGAAGTACAGAGATATTGTGGCATAGGAAAGACAGGACCAGGAAATCCCTACCCTTACACTAACTGCTTATTTTTCCTAACAAATTCAGGGCCCTAGTTAGGGGGAAATATATATTACTCCAACTTTGTAATTACGTATCATTTAATCATCAAAACAGGAACATAATTATTGTTCTTATTATGCCTGAAATCCCCAACTGAGATCAGATGGCCACATTATGCTAGGAGCTGTAGAGAGTCTGAGACCCAAATTGCTTGCAGCCTAAATAGACCAGACAGACAAAGGATGGGAAGGGAAACAGACCTGGGAATCACTGGATGACGGTTACACAGCAGGTCAGCGGCAGAGCTGGAAACAGAAATTAGGTTTCCTGCCTCTCATGCTGTTTCTATAACACTTAAAATCTTGTCTGATTCATTGAAGGCCTCTGCTTACCTTTGCACATTTACCTGTGTAGAGAATTTATGTACCACTCAGGTCCTATTTAAGCCAGTGGGGCACTGCATAGTGCATAGGCCTTTTGCTGGCTCTCTAGGCAGGATGCAGAAACTTGGCACAAAGAGAAGGAGGAGACCCCTGGAGACAAAAAGGGGAAGGCCAATTTCATACACATAGCCATGAAAACACACACACTTTATTTCTGTAGAGAGGGGGCCAATCAGTTACTGCTTTCCCAGAGACAGTAATTTTGTTACCTCTTTATGCAGGTTTATGTGCATTTCTGACATGTGGCCAATTTAAAGACCTTTGCTGCAATGGCGGTGTTGGTAAAGGCCTTAACCATAGTCTTTATGATGCTATTAAGTTTTACTCATTTGTGGATTTTGCAGTATATGAATACTGTAGATGCCACCTTAATTAAAAGGTCTTGTCATCTGTGCAATTAAAAAGTGAAAATGTACTCTCCTATGAATAGCAAGGAATAAATTGAGTTAGCTGCATTATGCACTCTATGTACACAGCAATTTTACGCATTTTCCATTATCAAGTATTTCTCCAGCATTTTAGTACATTCTATTAATCCAGTCTTTATGTGTTAGTGATTGGTAACATATTAGGGCCATGTGATTTATGATAACTAAGTTAAACAAAGTTCTGCTTTACAAATATATATGCATCTTATGTGTGTACAGTCCAAAAGTAAAGCTGGGAAATTTCTCATGATATTTTCATTTAGAGAAGCTGCTGGGGAGGTGGGCAGGAAGGCCCTTCTAACTGCACAAGGAATTATCTGCATATAATGTGTAATAAGCCAGTATGCTAAAATCCAAGCAATGGGAACGCACTAAGATAAATACCACCAGACAGCGAGACCAGCTATATTATGGATAGGTACATATTTAATTAGACACTGTGCTTATGTGAAAGTAGATAATGCATTATTATAATTGTGTATGTGCTTTATAAATAATAATGGTTTGACCTCAAAAGGATCAAATAAACAATCAAAAATACAGAAGATTATCTAAACCTTTCTGGCCTGGAAATGTCACAAAACAGAATTTTGTTAGGGATTCTCCTTGAAGCCAAAACACTTGAGTCATCTTCTTCTGTCCCAACCAGCTACCTCCTTACATCAGTGTTTGCCTTCAAAGAGTCCCACCGAATGGCTGTCAACTTCCAGCTCCAGCCAATTTAGCTTTGTTCAGCAGCATGAAATAGGCACCATTCTCTCAGGCCTGACTCCAGATCAAGACATTTCAAGACAATGAAGCAACAATTAAACTCAAGACAAACTGCCTCAGTGCCATTGGACTCATGCCCTACTGGGGAGCTCTCCAAATGCTACCCACAGAGTTTCTATGAGTTTCTTCAGTTGTGCCCTTCCTTCCCAGAACCAGTTTCTTGGCCAGAGATACTTCCAAGTGTCAGTTACACAAATACCCAACTCACAACATCCAACAAGGTCATCACAGCTGATTAGTTCAGGCTACTGCACCTGACTGGCCTCTCTTTTCAGAAGGACAACACCTTGACAGCAGGCAGATGCCCCAGGACCAATCAGAGAGCTGAACAGGGTGGATGTCTAAGAACTCCCAAGAGGGAATGCACACTCAATCTGCTGAGTGTGCTCCCATTGCTTTTACTTGTTACTTCCCTTCCTGATACTTCTGAAAGCATTGGCAGAAGTAACAATCAATCAGATAGAAGTGCAAGGTCTTTGATGTAGGACTTCCACTTCCTTGGGAGATAAAGGAGATGAAAGAGACACAAGTTACTCTACTCTAGTCTAAAACTTAATTAGTGGATAGTATATTTTGAGGGGGCAGATCCTCTGCTGTGGTAGCTCCATTGACTTCAAAAGAGCTACGACAATTCATATCAGTTGTGGATCTGTCTGTGGGTGCTTTTCAAATGTCTGCTTTCTGTTTTGTGTATGAATCTGGGTCAAGATCAATGGCTAATTAAGACCGGATCATTTATATAGGTTGAAGGAACTTGAACATTATGTCAAGGCCTTTCTGCATGCCAGTCCTTCCGTGGACATCAGTGTAAAGATGCAAGTGATAACCCAAACATAACCAGCATGGTTTCCTTACCCCCTTCAGATAAACAAAACCAAACCACTTTCTTTGAGAATCCAAGTTAATCAACTGTGTTGAGTTGAGTTAATGGAAAAATAATGTACTGGAATTGAGGCGCTTTATTTTCTCTCTGTCTGTGGGAAAGATCTTTAGCTCCTTTGAGGCTCTGGCTTATTCAAAGGTTCTCCTCATGGCTGCTGCGACTTCTATAAAGAGCTACAAAACCTACACTGAGGATCATGGGATGCTGCTTTGACCCCCAAATGCCCACCACTCTGATTCAGAAGAAAAGGCCAAATCTGCTCCTTGAAAGGATCTTTTCCTTTTGCATCCAGGCCAGTGGGCACCTTTGGGGCTTAAAGCACCCCAGGATCCTGTGTTCTGGTTGCTATGAGCCCACATTGCCTCCTTTGAAGTACTGCAGACTTTGGAGAGCATCCTGGGGCACTTCTGAGCTGTGCAGACAAACAAGTGCTGCAGCTTACACTAAAGTATGCTTTAGAAGAGGCTGTCAAGGCAAATTACAAATGGGGAAGGGCAGAAAATATGAGTGAAAAATGAATGTGGAGGAAGGGAAATGAAGGGGAAGGAAACAGGGAGAGAGTAAAGAAGTCATCATGGTTTTTTATTTGGAGGGGGAGGCAAAAGAGCAAAGCACAATCCAATTGGCTGTGACGGGATAACACTGATTGCTAGCCTGTTAGCAGTTTATGATGACAAATTATTCACCAGTTAGGAGGGTAGTAGTGTAAAATTATAGTAGTCACAAGACACTCTCTGGCCAATAAGGTTTGTGTTTGACCATCCTAAGGTGAAATAGAGAATTCCTTGTCTGTTGTATAAACATCATTGATGGGAGGGGTAAAAATCTCACCATGGAAACTCCTAAGAAACTCTAGTTTAGTCTCCTTCTCTTTCTTTTATAGTGGCTGTTTCTGCTTTTGAGATTCCACAGAGCTCTTATTTAGGTTGAAATCTTGTCTCTCTCACCAACAGAAGTTGGTCCAATAAAAGATATTACCTCACCCACTTTGTCTCTCTAATACTCAGTCAATGACATACTCAAAAATGCCCTGTGATGGGGCGGCAGAAAAGGGCTTAAAAGCAGCCTTGGGGAGGCTGTACCAGAGGCAGCCAATCAGAGAAGGGCTGAAGGGAGCAGCCAAGCAGGGACAAACAGGCCCATATAAAAAGAGAGTTGCAGGGAAGAGGAAGGCAGTTCTCTGCCGGGAGCCCAGGGAGAAAGGACTGTGTCTCTGGAGGGCTGAGAGAACTGCCAGCACCCGGGACAGAGCAGTACTGCTAGCAGAGACCAGGGGAGCAAAAGACAGCTCCTGGCTGGCTGCTGGGGTTTGCAGGCTGAGACCCTGAGGCAAGGGCAAAGACCATGCTGGGGGCACGAGGAAGTGGCCAGACAATTCGCTGCAGTAGCCACTAAGGGAAGTGGCTGAACAGCGGACTGCAGGTCCCGCGGAAAGGGGGAGCACAATGTGTGGCACGGCCGGAGGGCTGTGTCACTGAAGAGGACGCAGTGGACCTTGGAGAGATGTGGGTCCTGGAGCAGGAGTGACAGCAGTGAAGCACCACCCGAAGATGGTGCACAAACATGCAGAGCTAATTCTTATGACAGCCAGCAGGAGGCACCAGAGTGGTGAGTGAACCCAATTACATGTCCACTCTTTCCATTTGTTTTATTTTTCCATAGGATGAACATACAACACCCTCTGCCAGTGCGGCCCTAGGAAACTGAACTTCTAGGTTGTTTAAAGTCACTTGACCTTCAGTCTTGGTCATTGTAGCACCACTGAAGGAGCCAGTTTTTGTTTATTTTACTCAGAGGAGTAGCCACTCTACCATCAGTAGCCATTATGGTTACTAAGATACTTTACTTTTTGTAGGTTAACATTGAGATTTCCACCCAAGTCTTTCAGAAAGCCTTTGACAAGGCGCCTCACCAAAGGCTCTTAAGCAAAGTAAGCAGTCATGGGATAAGAGGGAAGGTCCTCTCATGGACTGGTTAAAAGATAGGAAACAAAGGATAGAAATAAATGGTCAGTTTTCAGAATGGAGAGAGATAAATAGTGGTGTCCACCAGGGATCTGTACTGGACCATTGCTGTTCAACATATTCATATATGATCTGGGAAAAGGGGTAAACAACTAGGCAAAATTTGCAGATGATATAAAATTACTCAATATAATTAAGGCCAAAGAACACTATGAAGAGTTACAAAGGGATCTCGCAAAACCAGGTGACTGGGAAAGAAAATGGCAAATGAAATTCAATGCTGATAAATGCAAAGTAATGCACACTGGAAAACATAATCTCAACTATATATACAAAATGATGGGGTCTAAATTAGCAGTTACCACTCAAAAAAGAGATCTTGGTGTCATTGTGGATAGCTCTCTGAAAAATCCACTCAGTATGCAGTGGCAGTCAAAAAAAGTTAACAATGTTAGGAACCATTAGGAAAGGAATAGACAATAAGACAGAACATATCATAATGCCATTATATAAGTCTGGGGTCAATGGCAGTGGTGTGATTAATCTAAAATGGATTTGTGGTGGTACATGTGACAGACTTCTGGGGACAAGACTGCAGTGAAAATGTCTCATCCACCATCTTCCTATTCCTACGGAGCAGAAACGACCTACATCAACTTCAGGACTCTGAATGACAATAACATGCGGAGTGTAGATTCATGGTTTGATCTGAAAGCCAGTTCGGAGAATGTCCCTCCTGCAGAGAATGTAGCAACTATCTTGCAGCACAAGTTTGCCTTTTCAAAGGCTAATCTTCCACAAGGTGAAAACCATGAGACTGAGGAGAGAGAAATGGTGGCGGCAATGTTGAGACCATGGAATATTGTTGGTTCTCTGGCAGCCTGGAGAGTCCCCTCAAATGATGCTTCAGCTCCTGCTCCTTCAGGAGCTTCTCAAAGTAGGGTATCCAGAAGACTGTCAGCACAACAGAAGAGCGCCCAGCAATGCAAATGTCAGGCCAGAGTCAAAGCAAAGAGATGCACTGTCACCTCCACCAAAAAGGAAGATGATCCACCCACCAAAAAAGAGAAAACATACATCAGCAGCGTCCTGCTAGGGGCTGGATGCTCTAGCAATAGAGAGAAATTTACTGAAGTATTGATGAACAGAGATCACTCCTGGAGCACTGAACTCTGCCCAGCCAGACCCAAAGGCAAGCTGACCATGCCTATCATGCCAACAATGCAGAAAGGAAGAATCTTTCTGGCAAGCTAAAGAGCCCGGAAAAGTAGCTGGATCAGTAGCTGGAAAAGATTAAGCAATTGCAGCAGGAGATGCAAAGAGAATGAATAGTCCCTGAAAGCAGCTATTGCTGGCTCAGGACAACCTGTGAAGAGAACTTCTGGTCAGGTAACAAAGCCAGTTGATTTCCATTTCTCACAGATGAGAGGATTAAAGCCAACCTGGGAATGAATACAAGGAGCTGGATTTCGTAGCAGCACTGAGAAAGTACCCTGCAACTCCAGCATGAGTGGTGAAGGGGCCCACAGTCCCCAAACCTTTCAATCTCTCCGGTGGCAACAAAAGGAAGTTTGAAGAAACTACATCACAGTATGTTCCCCTTGCTCAGCAGATTGAAAACTTCCAGAAATGCACGCCCTCTTATTACCATTTGAGGAGCAGGAGGACTGATGAAAGTCCAATTCCAGTAAAGCCACTGAAGACCAGGCTTACGCAGCCCAAAACTCCACTGCTTCAAACAAAACAGTGTTTGAGACCTGTAACTTGCAAGAATGCAGCTGAATTGGAGGCAGAGGAAATAGAGAAGCTCCAACAATACAAATTCAAAGCTCAGGAGCTTAATCCAAGGATCATAGAGGGTGGACCATAGAGAACAACCTGCAGACAGATGAACGGGGAGCTACCACATTGCAGAATTGGCAGCAACAGATCAAAGAAGACCTGAAATGACAGAAAGAGACAGCATGTTTCAAAGCTAATCCAAACGCCATTGTGCACTAGGAGCCTTTTGTACCAAAGGAGGATAGCAAGCCAAAAACAGTTCCCAAAAGCTTTGAGCTGGCAACAGAGAGATAAAGAGTGTCAAAAGTTCAAAAAGCAACTAGCTGAGTTGGAAACTAAAAAAGAGAAGCTTGGACAAGAGGCCAGACAGCAGGAGGCAGAGCAGAAGAAGGAAGAACTTGCCAGGCTGAGACAAGAACTGGTACACAAGGCAAACCCAGTTCACAATTACCACAGTCTGGAGGTCAAGCCAAGTGACCAGCCCCTGATCATGCCCAAGTCTCCCAACTTCTCAGACAGATTTAGGAGTTAATAGGCACCAACATGTAGATCTGTGTAGGAGCCATCCCCGTACTCCGGGTATCCCTAGCCTATGACTGCCAAAAGCTGGATATGGACTACAGAGGATGGATCACTTGATGATTGTCTGTTCTAATTATTCCCTCTGAAGTGCCTGTCATTGGCCACTGTCAGAAGACAAGATATTAGGCTAGATGAACCATTGGTCTGATCTAGTTTGGCCATTCTTATGTCTGCAGATATATTGAAACTACAGGTATGACTATGTTGTGTTAACTCTGAAGCATAATGATAAGTAACAATGTTGACATTTAAACTATTTCACGGCTGATCAAAGCACAAGAAAGGCAAGAGTTTTATAATATTGTGAAGATTCAATGAAGCTATTGTGAGATTTTAAGAGCTTGGAAGAATACTGCTATTCCCTGCCTTTCATCTCCCCAGAACCCCTGGCCTAAGATGCACAAACAGCTTAAAACTCACTCAGGTCTTAAATATGCCACCTTCTGTGCATTTCTACATACATATCCCGTGTACCAATATATATATTTATGAACTACTAGAAACGTATATGTTGCTTTACATTAAAAACTGCCGAGAATATACAATATTTACTGATTGTCAGGTGCTATACTTTATTAGTACTGTACTGGATGTGATCCTCTGTAGCACCATAAAGTTGGATTGGAGGGAGAGGTTATTGCTGAGTTACCTCTTATTTTACTATTATTATTATTATTTCAGGTCACTGGTGGTTTTTCATTTTCTCTAAATTGCTTGGCATTTTCCAGCATTCGCTGCAAATCCTTTAATCCTAAATTCGTTTCTAATTCTCCTCCTTATGCTCTAACCCTGTAAACCAGAATCTAGAAACACAGCAGATGAGACAGAAAGAGAGAAGCAAGCAGCAAGCCACATGCCTTTTAAAGCTAGAGGCTTGTGCCCTGCACTGAGCGTTTTAATTATCTTGCTAAGTTAGTGAGCCCGTTGTATGATCCTTTCCTTGAAAATGGTGAGGAGTTCAGTTCGTTCCTTTCTAGAGAGTGTTGCCTCTTTTGAACTTGAGATGCTGAGCGAGTTTATGAACAGGGCTGCTGTTTTATTTACTCTCAATTAATCATGCTCAACTGTAAACAAAGTGTCTGTTTTAGTTCTGCTGACAATTATCCACTTGTCAACATCTCCCTCAAGTATTTTCAGCATCTGGCAACTGCACAAAACAGCTACATCAAAATGAACATTTTGTCTCAATAAAAAGATCGCCATGTGGCAGGTTTTCATCCGTTTTCTATCCCATCAGCAGTCAAGATATATTGTAACTAATGCATCCAGGGCTCCTTGTCTCGAGCATTTATCCACAGACCGGGAAAAGGATCTTGTGAACTTTAGAGGAAGGCTTTGTTTGTTTTGGAGGTGCTGTGGTGCAAAGTCTGACCTAACGGGGTTGTGGGGGGGATAGGAAAAAGACCTTCTTTTTGCAGTGTTCAATCATTAGAAATTATTCATGAAGGTGGAATATTCTGACATCTTTGCTTAGGTGTCCTGTAAAGGTTCGAACAAGGGGGCCCAGTATTTCTTACCCACTCTTTACTCAGGCAGTCCTGCCATTTATTTCACTAGGTTTGCCTGAGTAAAGGGGGAAGAGTAGTATTAACTACTTCCTTTCTACTGTGATGTTCAGTTCATCTCTTCTTCTCTCCACCCCACACACAGACTCTATCAATAAGATTCCATTCCCTTCCAAATGCACTAGGACAAGCTTTCCATTCCTTATTTTCATGGGCTGGCTTTGTTTTAGTCCTCAGAGCTTCCTTGCCGGTTTGAATTCACCCAGCCTATCCTTTCAAACAAAAATTATTATTCCAGCCAGCTCAAAACTCTACCTGTATTTTTAACACATGCTCCCACCCCAGGTAAAATATTTGTATGTTCCAAAATATCCATAAGCCAGCAAACCAGCAATCAGCTGGTGACATTCCATAGAGATTACTGACCTCTGTCATTCTGTTCCTATTGGAAATGTTGCATTGTGGTTTCCAGAAAATAAAATATTTGTATTTTCATTGTAAACTCTTCAGGTCAAGGACTGGGTCTGTCTCTGAATTTGCAGTGTGCCTAGCACATGTTACTACCCTGTGCTATTACAAGCTAGATAATGTAATAAATAACAACAATTAATAATAATATGGTTAGAGTTTTTAATCTTAAAACTTGATCCTGCTGCCACTGAAACCAAAGGCCAAAATTTTGCCAACTCCAAGGAAAGCAAAAACAAGCTCCATGGGTTGGTTAGTGAATTTGGTTTATTTATTTTTCTGGAAGATTTAAAAGTCTTTTCTTTGGGGGGGAAAAAGAAAATGAAGGTCTCCTCATTCCAATAGCACAACATTGTATTGTCACAATAGATTGTATTATGAAATCTTTTATTGTGAAACATGCAGCTATATGGGCTGTACTGAAGGTTTGTTCTCTTTGTATTTTCAATATCTTCAAATTGAAAATAAGTAAATAAAAGCCGCACGTGATCACTTTCCCAAAGCAGACTACGATTTTATTTCAAGAGTTTCCAATTACGAGCAATTACTTCAATTGTTTTATCTGTGACTTGGAGACAGAGGCAGTGTGTGTGCATGGTGGGGGGTGGGGGGGTTGACCAAGCTCCAAAGCTCCTCTTTCCCAAAAGCATATACACGAAATACTGCAAAATAAGAACAAAACAAAACACTGCTCATTTGGCAGGCAGATATGTGAGTAGTTTGTATAAGCAGGTGCAGATATTCTTGACATTAAAAAAAAATCGGGGCAGGTTTACAGAGATGTTTTTTTCTGACAAAAGCTAATCAATCTTAAGATGTGTAATTGATTTTAATGAACTAGTTCTTTTTTTCTTCTCGCATTAATGATTGCCTGGAGTCAATGGCAAAATCTGGGCACCCACAGCATCTCTAGCCAGTTTTACTTGGCTACTCCTGGGTACTTCCCCCTTGAGATACAAGTGGTCACCAAAAGGGCATCAGATTAGTCCTGCTTAATCTTTCAAAGGGCCAGAGGTGAGACATTTTCTGTTGTCAACGTCTCCCCCCTTTAACCTTTTAATTTATGCACAATTAATTGAGATATCTTTTATACTTGATGTGTTGTAAAATTAATGCCTAATTTATGTAATTAGTCAATTAACCATAATTCCAGCATATGGTTCCAAATGCCCAGAAGGTGTTCTGGTTTCCCAGGTACTTATTTTGATGTCACGAAATACAGCTAATTAATTTTACATGCATATTAATTTGGGATCTATTTAGCTGCTCCCTTTGTGAAGGCAAATTTAATATTTGTCTTTCTAACCTTTTTGGGCAAATTCCGCGCTGGATGTTGAAATGAAGGTGACTTTTTAAACACATCTCCACTGGTTTCCCTTTCCTCTCTGGAGTGTCTAATGACACTGGGTCGTTCCCTCTTGTGTGAAGATGCATAGGGGCTGATTATCTATAGCTTTCTGTGCATCTATGTCTGTCGGATGATCCGGCTATTGAATTTAAATCCGATGAATATTTAATATTAAACATTTCTAAGGGATTTTTGTTTGTTTTTTGCAAAGCACAATATCCCACGGACATTTAAAAAATAGCTTCTCTTAATACAATGATCTTGGGAAAACTACGAGCGTTAAATTGTTGCCTATTTAAAGAATGAGAGCAATCGTGCAAACCTGAGATTGGTGTCTGTATCTTTTGATCAGCAATAGGTTTTTATTTTATATGATACACCGTTTTATCAAGCTGTATTCCACTAGTTAAACCGCCAGATCAAGAGTCCCCTTGTCTTGTCTTTAAATAAAATTTGGTCTCCACGTCCTCCAGAAACATCTGCTTTTATTTTGTCCAGAAACTTTGTGAAACAAGATAGAATTTCTCTTGGTCCATTTTGTACAGAGATTAACGGGTTAATCGGATGCGGGAGCGGTCCCCCTAGCTGCCTACGGTGTTATAAAATGACTTCAAGAAAAAAAGAAGAAACTGTAGCCAATACTTCAAATTCACAGTAATGCCTTTATATTGGTGTAGCAAAACTAACTGCTGTATTGTACTCTACCTCTTCGGTTACAGAAAACAGACATATGTCTACTGCATAGCTGCAAACTAGCCTGCAAATGTAATACACTTCCCAGGACGTAAACTCCTTTTCTCACGTGCAAAGGAGTATTTATGGAACGTAGCGCTAGGTAAGTAGACTCAAGTACTGTGTTGATAAATTCCTCCCTAACCGTGGTAAATTACTTTCCTACAGGGTAGCAGGGCAGTGCCCGAAGTTTGCTTTTCAAGATGTCTACACAAGTGCTGCGGTGTCATAAAACTTTTATCCCTCTTTCTGGACAAATTAATGAGCAATTTAATTAATAAAATCAGAGAGTAGTGTAAGTGCTCTGATAATGAAGTTAAATGAGTGCACAATAAAATATTCACTAATCCAGCACATTGGCAAATGCCCCTTTAATTCTGCTTAGCACTAAAAGGGGTTTGAGCATCATAATGAGATTCCTCTGTCTGCTAATTAATTGACACTCTCCTGAATATTCATATGTGCTAGCACCAATACGTTCCTAATTGCACCGTGGAATGGATCTCAGAGGAAAGTAAATCGCCATAGACTTAATTAAAATAATGTATGCCAGATCTAGCACGCTGAAAATGAGACATTTGCCATCAAGCGGTATAAGAAAGTGGCACCTAGTTTGTAGAGAGAAGTGAGTGGCGGCGGGGGGGGGGGGGGGGGATCTTGATTCCTCCCAAGGTGAATAAAGGGGATGGGTGGAAAGTGCGCAGGTTTTCAGCTGTAGAATCGAGAAGCAAAAGAACATATTGTCTTCAATTAAGGATTTCAAAAAGTAGCCTCTAACTGTAGCATGGTGTTAGACTCTGAGCCGATGCACAGAATAACCAAGCTCCCCAGTTCAAAGCACTAGAAGCCGGCTTGACATATCTAGGTGGAAGAAATCTGGTCAGGGATGCCCTCTACAGAGGTATGTAGGGAAAATCGTTTGTCTGGAATGCGGAGAGAGAGTATCCACATCTGTAAACTTTTCCTTGAGGGGAAGCTGGTGTCTTTGAAGCTCAGCCTCCGACTGAATGGTTCTTTGCATCTCCAAACTTATACTAAGAGCTAATATTGTACATTACAGTTGTTCGGGTATTTAAACGCTGGCAAATTCTCACGGAGAAATTAGGGTCTCCTCCTGTCTCCCAGCAGTTCAGAGTCTCCCACCACTAAGGTTTGTCTCTGATATTTGTTGTTTCCTTAGAACGTTCCTACACGTCTGTTGTTTTTACCCACGATGCGTCCAAGTATCTCCACGACTGAAAATTGTGTTTAAACCCATTCGTGGGTCTGATCCTTTCCCACCCAGCCAGGAAACTAAAAAGAAAATTGGTTTCTCACAGAAGACAGCTTTTAAAAAACACCACAGGTTAGAAACCAAAAAGAGTTTATTTGAAGACATACAAATGCATATTTATTATACACATGTAGGCATTAACAATGTAAATTACACCGCCAGCACTTGCTGGTTGTTTATTCATTAGATCTTTAGAAAATCTACATTGCCTCCAGATAGCTGGATGATAATGCGAAATACACAAGCAGTTTACACAGCCAGCTCTGCAGAGCTCTGCACTCGATGACAAGGTGTCATCAACAGGTCTGAAGGACCAAAGGAGGAAAGGAAAAGTTACAACTGTGTAAGTGATCCTGCTAGCCTACTGGCAGATTGGCTGATTTGGTCTTTCTAAGGAAGGGCATAGCTGGTTCTCTTTCTCCTTTCTATATTATTTTTTTTAATCTGCTTTGATGAGGCAGAAAACGTGCGTGCGTATGTGTGTGTGTTAAAATGGAGCAGACTCTCATCTACTAACTCAGAACACAAACTGTCTTTCAGTCCCATGTAAAATCTTTACTCTCCAAAGAAAATACTCTATCAGACTCCTTCCTCTTTAGCTGATTAAACGCGGTGCGGCTCCACTATCACTAGTAATACAGACAGAGGAAAACATGAAGAAAGAAATCGCTGCGGGGAAATTTTTTTAGAGAGTCGGATCCAAAGAACTTCCACACATGAAATATTAAAGAAGGTTAATATGTTTTTCCTCTGCAACACCGAGGTTTGACCAAGAGACTGGGGTTTTGCTAACGTTAGTGACGTTAGAGGGAATGGATCTAAAGTGCGCAGAGACTCAACAAAAGTCTCGGCGCGGTAAATAGGCTAGCCTCTGAAAATCAGTCTACTTTTCATTGTCGGACTGGCGATCAAATACTTCCTTTCTGCGTGTGGATGTATGTTGGCGGGAGACAGAAGACAGGACACACATCTATTCACATGCTCTTGTGCGGAATTGCACAGCAAGTTGATCCTTCCCTCTACAGATTCATTGCATTGAACGCAGGCAAATTATAACTGTTGCTTATTAAAGGTCTTCAGTAGTAGAAAATTTAACTAGACTCTCTATAGCTCTCCGTCTCTCTGAATACACCAGCCCTTCTTTCTTTCTCTCTCTCCAGTACATGTCAGGTCTTTTATTGTTCAGAGAGCTAGCCCTAACATTGCTCTTCTGAGCAAGGACAGTTCCGGATTTTACTTTTCGTTATATGACATAAACAGAGGTGGTACGTTTCAAAAGCTTGCGACTTCTCCGGGAGGGAAAAAACATTAGTCAAGAAAGTTTTGCACGCGACCTATTTAACAGTAAAATTTGCCGTAGTGGTTTTCATGTGAACGATCTCTGGGGTTCTGCTGGAAAGAGATTAAAATTCTGCTTTAAGGAAGCAGAAGTATGAGCCTTTCTTGGTTGGCTGGGAGTTAGTGATCACTCAGGGATTCCCTCCCCCACCCCCACGCTTTTTTTTGGCCAGCTTTGTGGGTGGCAACCCAGTGGGGTAGGGAGCGGAGGTTGGGAGGGAGATGCTAGGAGAGAAAAAGAAAGCTAAGGACACAAGTACAAAAAAAATCAAATAGTTTTAACCTTCCCAAGAACACTTCGAATTATTCTATCTATAAGCTAAAGTTACCATTTAGAATCCTGCTCATGCCATTAGGAAAAACTACACATATTCAAAGTTCTGACCCTAATTAAACCTTACCTCGTTCAAGACGCCACCCGATGAAAACAAAAAATCTTTCCCCCAGACGTTAGTGTGAATTCCTTAAACAATCATCCCCTTTGTTTTTTAAAGAGGGGAAAAAATTGTGACATGAATTCCGTTATCCCTATGGGTTTCGCAATTCGAAATCACAATTGTAAATAACAAAATTATTTCACAATATTTGATCTCTGTGCACATTAATTCAGTGACTTGAAGGTTCATTAATTAGGAGTTCCAGGATCAAATTCAGAAGTCATTTAAATTTGCTTAAGTGTTTACCACTACTATTATAAGGGTGTGGAGGAGACCCTAGTTTTAATTTTTCTTCTTCTTTTGTACAACCCCCCCAAGTCAAGCAGAGGTTGTGGGAGAAATTGCCAGCTAGATGAATAGGGTTTTCTTTTTAAAAAAAATCTGAAGATTAAAAAAAGTTATGAAGAAAATTGATTTGGACAGTAAGGTTTCTTCCTTTAAAAGGAAAAAAGAAAGAAAAGAAAATCAAGTTTGCTCCACCCAGCTATTAAACAAAACACAATACCTTTTTCTGGGTGGTACTGCACAGAAGTTGATTCAGTTTTGACAATGTTGTTTAGCTATCATTTGCTATTTTGAATGAATGGGAGCAATCCCCTTTTTTACAACATTTGTTTCCTATTATGGAGAGGTGCAGCAGTTGAGGGCAGACATGTGAAAGTGGCTGTTTGATTCTCTTTTTCATCCCCCTGACCCTGCCTTTGTCCCTCCTCACCCTGGGAATGTCACGCCTCACTACTTCACTTTGAGATGCTCTAGAAAGTGGCTTTGTTATTCCCTTTTAGACATACACGAAATTGTTCTCATTCCCCCTGCTGTAAAAGATACTTCAAATTGGGACTCGGTTCACAAGTGCAATGCAATTTGGCTTAGCTCAACCTTTGTTCTGCTTGTACAAATGACCAAACAGTGCACACATTATACAGTTGATCTACTGCTGCCTTAACACCAGAGTTAGGGGCTGGGAGAAAAGCAAGTTAATCCCCTCAATACTAAGGTGGCATTTGCAATATTTCCTACAATGTGAAAAAAGCGGGGTGGGGGCGGGTTGAAAAACGCTACATTTATATAAAACAGGGGACACACACACAAAAACACACCAAGTTTGCCAGGCCTCCCCAGTCCGACATCCAAATAACTCGTAGACAAATACTCCAGCGGGTCTTGGGATGCTTCGTGTTCCGTTCCAGTCAAGCGTGTGTGCATGCTAACCAGGGAAGGCTCGCTTCTGTTTTAAACCAAGGGGTTCAAAACAATCATGTTTAAGCCCAAACTCGAAACCGCAGTAACAAAATAGTACTTAGCAAAACAATCGGGAAGAAGCAAGGAAGCTGGAGCTGAACGCCAGAGGCGCTTAAAGCAAAGCTACCACCTCTTCTTCCCCCGCCCCCACCCCCGCAGTAAGATTGTAGTGCTCGGGAAGTTACAAGACATACAACCTCGTGGATCGTCGTCGTGGTGCGGAGAAAGGCTGCATTGCGTCTCTGTGTTCGGAATGGACTCCTTAAAATACGAGGATAACCAGCACAGGGCACGTTAAGGAAGCTGCTTCAGCAGGGTATTACATACTGTCGAGCCAAATATCAGCCCAATGCACCCCCAGCTCTCCAGGAAGCTTCACGTCAGTTCATAGCCAACTCGAAGCTGGAATTTTCTTAGGTTAGGTCACTGCTCTTAGGCATCAGTTCATTTTAACACAGCAGGTGAATTCGGGTGGGGGAAGGGGAATCCTGCTTTCCAAAGGGAGTTTTGGTCAATGGGAGCAAGGTGGGGCCCTAGATTTGTGGGAGTTGGGCGGGGGGAGATGGGACCCTATTTTTTTCTTGCTGTGCCACTGAAGCACCCACTCCTTAGCATTTAACTTGGTCTGTATTTGAGATGCCTGGTTCCAGACGAGCCTGGCAAAGGTGTTTGAACGTTGTCCCCACAGGGCACCACCCTGCTGATGGCTTTACATCAGAGATCAATTATCGACTATTTCCCACCTCCTTCCGAGGTGTATGGGCACTTGCTACACACGTCCTCGTCGGTCCCAGGGAAGTAAGCAGAAGAGCCCAGTGTTTAGTTCGAGGTGGTGAACAAAATGCAGCACGAAAGATTCTGTACCGTTGGGATTCCGATGCAGCCGGGAAAGGCCTTTTATTTGTGACCAAGTTGACACTTAGGTCTTGGTACATTTTCCTCCCGAGCACTGTGCTTTAAATTACCATCAAAAGGCCACACACACAACAGCTCCAAAACAAACAAACAAAACGCCCGGAAGCTGCGCAGAAACCGGTGCAATGGACATTGTTAGCAACTCAAGCTTTAAAGCAGAGTTCAGAACGCGCATAATGGGCCCTTCACTTTCTTTGTAGGCAGGGCCAGATCCTGCTGCCATTGAAGTCAATGGGGGGAGGGGGGGGACGGACGGTGCTGGCTTCAACGGCTGGAGGATCGGGCCCATCATTTGTATTGTTTATTAACATTTTATTTGGGGGGGGGGACCTGCGGCTCCTACTCACAGGAGTAATCGCCACTACTGGCACGAATACATGGTTGAGGGACAGGCCCTTTACCTTTGACTGTGGGAACCTGTTTGAGTGGCTTTGGTCAGATACTTGCAAACACTGGGAAAGGTAGCCTGTAGGTGTAAGAGGCTCCCATTAAAGCCAGTACAGGAGGCTTTGCCTGTCGCATTGTTCAGCTAATTAAAATACACTTGGAAAGGACGGGAGACCCAGAGAGCAAACGTATGCCTCAGCTGAGCCCTGGCACCGTGTACACTGCAAACGCCTAAACCGCTATTTTGTTATTGCAAATATAGATTCTAGGACATTCACGAGAACAATTTTTAATTCGCCGTTGACAGGCAGGGGGAGTTTGTTTAGTGCTGAATAGGGAGGAAACGAAATCCGTTTGAAAGAAAGCTAAGTAGTTTCACGCCACCAAAGTGGCAGAATTGGTAAGGAATGTCTGGTGGCACGTAGCCCCAGTTCCCAGAGGCAGCAAGCTCGCGTTGGTAAACTCCAAATCTGGAATTAAAACAAACAGCTACACCGAAATCCACGAGCTTCCCCTTCCCTCCCCTCCCAGCCCCCCAGTAAGCAAAGAGAGACACAACTAAAAAAGAAAAACGGCGCGAGGCTTAGCTAAAATGCATGCACAACCATCAGCCTGGAGTTGACTTTCCAAACGGGGGAAGCTTGTTTAGAGCCTGGGATTGTGTTTAGCAACCTAGGAAACACTAAGAAGCCGGTACCTCTCTTCCCCCCACCCCCACTGTCCCCACTGGTTTGTAAATATTAACAAGGCTGTGTGAGCTATTCTCTCACAGTGTGGACTTTTTTTCCCCTTTTTATTCAAGGAAAAGTTCTTCGCTTCCCCCACCCTTTCTCTGCAACCAACACACCTGCCTGCAAACAGAAGGTTTCAAAATCAATATTGTATTTGTCACTTTTCTGTCTCCTTTTTCTCTCTCCACAGCCCCGCTTGCCACTGAAGCGAATTGTGGATTTATGGAGGAAAATTAGCATAAATTATTACCAAATCGGGAAACGTGTGTGGTCCTGCTTGTGGGAAAGGAGGCTATTGCGAACCTTCCATGCAGAAAGGTGGTCCAGGGTGGGCTTCATGGAAACACTGAATGGCTATTGCACGAAATAGATTTCCATTGGGTTTGCACATTGATATAATTGACTTATGTGTATTTTATACAGTTTTCCCAACACTTCCCCTCCGCTCCTTATTTGAATTAGGCTTCAAAAAAGCGTCTGTTTGTTTTGGTTTTCCGCACAATGGGCATTGATTCACTTTGCAAGCAGCCTCTCTCGCCCTCCTCCCCCTTCCCTAATGTTGGTTTTAAACGAGAAACGCACACCCTGTAAATTACACTTAAATCCTTCATTTTGTGGGGGCGCGGGCGTCTCTTCCAAGTCTAGCATTTGTTTGGCACTGACCATGGGACAAAACTTCTGTGTGAAAGGAGATCACTCGCCTACCCCTTACCTCTTCTCCTGTAAGATCCTTTTACCCTCAAAAAATTGGGCCACTCAAAAACATACATCATCTGTACTCGGAGCAACACGTGATAGCAGAAGTCGATTTTTCCGGATCTTTATAGGGTTATGGGAAAAAAGGGATCAGGCAAAAATATTTGTCCCCCTTTGGATTCGCGTTTTTAATTAGTCCGATGTTTCCTCGGAGTAATGATTGTGACAGAGTGTCCCTCTGGGACAAAACCAAACGGTGAATTGTAATAAGAAGAATAAAAAAAAATGTTTTTGGAAACTGGGGGGGGGGGGGGAAGGGGGCACAGGAATTCTCCTTGGTTGTCCCAAGGGGCCAGAGGAGGAGTTTTGGCTCATTGCACAGGGCAGTTTCTCCCAAACTCTAGCGAACATTCATCATTACATCTCCTCCCACTCAAAAAAAAAAAAAAAGTTTGGAGCTTGGGAGTTGCCACCTCTCCCCACCTCCCCCATGCAATTTAAAGGAGCCATTGAAGAGCTTATAGTTTGTTAATGAAACAAGATGGGTTAAGTGTTGAGAACACTGAGAATATTGACTCGGAACAGCCAGTCCCTGAGTTCCCCACAAAGAGTCTTCTGTAGGGAGGGATATGTCAACTGGCGTTTTTTAAAGTATGGAAATATTACACTGCTTGGACGCCTAGAAATACAGCTAGTTTTACATTATGCTCTCGTCAGCTTCCAGCCGCTAGACAAGGGAACTCGTCCAGCCCGATTGGAACTGGGGGAGCACAAACTTAAACACTCTGCGTCCAGTTGTAGCATGAAATGAGCGTTCAACAACTCCTGGAAGTATTCAGGGAGGCTTGCTCGGCGGTAACTTTCCACCGGGCTCAGGATTAGTCATTCCCCTGTAGTAAAGAGCTTCTCTCCGCAGATCGCTGCGTGCAGACAGACAGACAGCAGGCGCTTCCCCCTCCCCCCTCACTTATTTTTGCTGAATTAAGAAGGTGACATTTTTCTTTTCAAGTACTTCTGTTAATATTGAAAAACGTGCGCTTGCATCTCAAACGGGCGCGCTCAGACTCCGCAACCATTTCAATATTAATGACATTGTTTAATCTCCTAAATTCCTCGTGTTTAAGTTACGTTTTGGTGAGTTATTGACCAGCTCCGAAATATATGTGTATGTGCGTGTGTGTATGTGTATGTGTGTTTTACACCACAAAAGATCTTTCTCACATAGCCCATGGCTTGCACCTCCTGTGTCCATCTTTTATCATTGCTCAGAGGTGACACACATTGTATACAACTTCCTTAACATGTGACAGGCGCCTAGACATTCTTTTGGACCTGATCCTGCAGCAATAATCTCCTGAGTAGCCCGTGGACTTCAGTGCAACTGCATACCTGAAGGATCGGGCCCTTAATAGAAGGGACCATGCAATATACTGTAACGGAGTTATTAAGATTTGAATAACACAGTGTGTGTGTGTGTGTGTGTGTGTGTGTGTGTGTGTGTGTGTGAATATATACATCCCCATCCCCTTGTGTGTATAAACATATACACGCACAATGCACACAGACATCAGACACAATGCACACAGACATTATTTATCTCTAAATGCACTTTTCCATTACAGAACACTTCGAGTTGTGCTAGTTTGGAGATTAAACCATATTTAACATGTTAACAAGGTAGATGGGATAAATAATCCAATTCTTAAACAGTACTGCATAGATTAGTGTGAAGGTATAATCTGATGTTTGCCTGGTTAGAACAGGAACTATGATTAAACATTGTTTTTACAGTCACAGCTGTTACTTCTAGCGCCTGGGACCCAGTAAAATTGCCACAGGTCTGAAATCAAACTGAGAGGCAATTTACATAAATCAGACTCTCCGATATCTAAAATAACCCATGGTGTTTTCTTTTCAATATGACCACAACTTTGTTAAGACCAAAACGTTGGTGGTAACAAGACAAACACTCATTTCTAAATTTCAGGGGAAGTAGCTCACAGAGTAATGAAAACTTAGACATGTTTGTTAAGTAGGACCCCAACACAGCATTTTCATCAGCCTAACCCTTTGGAAACCAGGCTTGGGCTCCGTTTGATTTGGCAAAGAGAAAGTCTCTTGTTAAAGGGAAAAGCCTTGCCTTGAGTTAGCCAACAATACAAATCAGATAACAATGCAGAACAAACAGAATACCCCAGCCAAGCAATTTCCATGTCAAACATCCCACTGCTCAGCAGCTCCATTTGTAAGTGTGAATTGCAGACTAAGCTCCCTGGCAAAGTCCACAGAAAGGTTAGTGCATACCTTCGCACGCACACTGTTACTGGGTGCCATCACACTTCAATTCCGGTTGCTGAGCCTTTTCACCCCTCGCCTTGTCTTCAAATGGAAATGATTCCTATTGGCCCAAGGTGTCCATGTAAATAGGTGTAAATGAAACCAGATTATGCCTTTCTTTCAGCCCACCCTCCTCCCCCTCTCCCTCCTCCCAAGGCGATTGTCATATGATAGCAAAGAAGTGGCACATTAATGAAGCGCCTCTACAGGGGTCTTTTCTGCTCATGTCACCACATAAAACTATCAGATGGTTAGAGGAAGGACATGGAGGCAAGTACTTAGCTCGTCTCGGCTGCAGAGAAGCAAGCGAGCCCCTGCTCCGTTCCAGCTGCCGCTGGGGGTGAAATAACCCGATCCCTGATTCCGCCTTCCGAGGAGAAGGGAGGGGAGCGAGAGGATTCCCACAGCCCAGCCAGATCCCTGCCTCCTCGGGACTAAAACTAAGCGGAGCGGCCGGAAAGGGAGCGTGAGAACCCGGAGGGATCGGGCAAGGAGACCAGACTCCCAGCTGCATCCCGGATGCGGACTGTCAACTTCCAGCAACTTTAAGGTGAGCATCGCTGGCGGGGAGGGTCCCCTCCCAGCCCCTTCTCTGCCCTGCTCCAGGGGGGTCCCCTCCCAGCCCCTTCTCTGCCTTGCTGCAAGGGGTCCCCAGCCCCTTCGCTGCCCTGCTGCAAGGGGTCCCCAGCCCCTTCGCTGCCCTGCTGCCGGGAGTCCCCAGCCGGCAGAGAAACAGCTGAAGTAACTGAGCGGCTGAGAGCGGTGGCTAGCTCGGGAGAGGGGAGGATCGCTTCCCCCCGGGGGCTGGAGGGGTTTGGGTGTTTTTACCCCTGGGGGATCTGTCTCTTATTAGTGCCTCACACGCCTGCCCTTCCCCTCCCCTCCCCCCCACCCCCGCCCGCGCGCGCACACACACACACACACACACACCCAGGCCAGCTTTAAAGCGTAGCCCGCCTGCCCCCTGCCTTACCCCGCTCGCCCCTCCGCAGATCTCGGCGGGTCCCCCAGCGAAGATGCCTCGCCCGGGCAGGAACACGTACAGCGACCAGAAGCCGCCCTACTCCTACATCTCGCTGACGGCCATGGCCATCCAGAGCTCGCCGGAGAAGATGCTGCCCCTGAGCGAGATCTACAAGTTCATCATGGACCGGTTCCCCTACTACCGGGAGAACACGCAGCGCTGGCAGAACTCCCTGCGCCACAACCTCTCCTTCAACGACTGCTTCATCAAGATCCCGCGCCGGCCCGACCAGCCGGGCAAGGGCAGCTTCTGGGCGCTGCACCCGAGCTGCGGGGACATGTTCGAGAACGGCAGCTTCCTGCGGCGCCGCAAGCGCTTCAAGGTGCTCAAGTCCGACCACCTGGCCCCCAGCAAGCCCGCGGACGCCGCCCAGTACCTGCAGCAGCAGGCCAAGCTGCGGCTCAGCGCCCTGGCGGCCGGCGGCACCCACCTGCCGCAGATGTCCACCTACAGCCTGGGGGTCTCCCAGCCCTCCGGCTTCAAGCACCCCTTCGCCATCGAGAACATCATCGCCCGCGAGTACAAGATGCCGGGGGGCCTGGCCTTCTCCGCCATGCAGCCCATGCCGGCCGCCTACCCGCTCCCCAACCAGTTGACTACGGTGGGCAGCTCCATTGGCACCGGCTGGCCCCACATGTACAGCCCCGGCATGCTAGACACGGCCACCCCCATCTCCATGGCCAGCAGCGAGTACAGTGCCTACGGGGTGCCCCTCAAGCCCCTGTGCCACGGGGGCCAGACTTTGCCAGCCATCCCGGTGCCCATCAAACCCACCCCGGCGGCGGTGCCGGCCCTGCCGGCCCTGCCGGCGCCCATCCCCACCATCCTCTCGCACTCGCCCCCCTCGCTCAGCCCGACCTCGTCCCAAACAGCCACCAGCCAAAGCAGCCCCGCGACGCCCAGCGAGACCCTGACCAGCCCCGCCTCGGCCCTGCACTCGGTGGCCGTGCACTGACACTGCCCGCCCGGCCTGGACACTCCGCGGCTCGCTCCAAACTTTCCTCCGCGTTTTCTCGCTCCTCCAGAGGAGAGAGCATCTGAGGTTTGCTATTCACGGGCGCAGTCTTGGCTTTGCCTTTCTGGCGTCCCCTTGTTTCATGGCTCGAGCCCGTGTCGGTTTGTGGGTTGTTCCTTAACTTGGTTTTAAACAGTCGAAAAGTGTCTAGTTCGCCCCCGCCCCCAGTGTGTGTATAAAGTGCCATTTGCATCACTAGGTTTCCAGAGGTACTTAAGGCACCTTGCCCCCCCCCCCCCCCCCCCCCCGCAATGAGTGCTGGAGAGTTAGACAACCCTGTCACAGTTTGCCTGTTTTCCTTCCTTTGTCTGGGAAGAGCAACATTCTTCCACAGGACCTGTCTTCAAAGCCATAAAGAGTTTGAAGCGGTTGCAGATGGCTTCGTGAAAACAATTAATGTTTCCAGTTTCCAAGTGACAAATCAGCTGGATTTTGGAAACACTTAAAAGTTTCGTTTCCAATTTATTTTTTTACACAGAGTTTAAAGATTGCAGGATCGACACGAACCCCTCGTGAATTACTTTTTAAAATGAAACATGTACTATTACATATCTATCTGTCTCATCTCCATACCTATCACAGCACTACAATGAAAGTATTAAACAGGTCCCCATAACTTGAGAGCCGGCCGGTTACCATCCTAGGGCTGAAAAGTTCCATTGGCTGCCGCATAGTTTGTTTTGGGGAAGTTACACAGTGGATACAGATTTGTATACAAGAATGTGCATTAAGTACAAAAGGACAGGAAACCATGCAAATGGCAAGACATCAGTTCACACTGAAAACATATATTGTTTACAAAACTCCTGTTCTAATGTAAATACTGAACTTCAATCTGTCCTGTGAATCAAATGAGGTCATCTTTTGCAGTACCTGTTGTCATGGGGATGTTTAACTTTCAGGTGGAAGGGGGTGGGAGAGTTAATTTGTCTGTTAACCTTCTGATTACTTCAATTTTTTTAAAGCTATTTATTTATGGTTTAAGAAAATAATTAAGAAAAATAATAACAAATCCACTACTCAAGCAGACAACCTAAGGTAGCTTACGTAAAGCTACTCAAGTCACTGGTGGAGCGTAGGGAAGTACCACAAGAGGTTCAGACTAAGGGGTTTATTCCTGATTTCTGTTGGAACTTTGCAGACAAGCTGAGAGAGGGCTAGGGAACACTGTAAATGTCTGTGAATAGGAATGATTATCAAATGTGTAACATGCACTTTTTGCTATATTCCTTTCTAGTCCTAGGTAGTTTGCTGGAAACCGAACTGTTGTGAACTGCTTAAGTTAAGACAAAAACAAAACGTTGTAGTGTTCATCGCAGCTGTAAAGAAATTCCTTTTTAACTTTTTTCCTTGTACAGAATGAGCATGACATTTTAAATATTGATGTTCTTGTTACCAGCATGCGTGTTTTAAGACAAAAGTAAAAAAAGAAAGAAAAGAAAGTGTCTACGTTAAATTATGAACCTAGTCGTCCAAATACTATTTTCTCATTAAAATATGTAAATTCAGATTTACTTTCTTATTCGTCTTTTTGAAGAGTTTGTACCAGGAAAATAAGAATATTAATTTAGGGGGAAATGCAATATTTCAATTTTTAGATTATCTACATACATTTGTCATAATAGGAGGAGAATTATCTATAAATATAATTGTTTAATAAAATACAGTAGCTTTCTACATAAGATGGTCATTCTCACATGACTACCAAATAGAAATCAAGCTAAAGTTAATAGACTACATTAGTATATATAACATATGTAATATATATATAAAGTGTGTACACATACAAACAAGTTCACTTTTCATACCTATATAGGTGTGTGCATTATATACCTATATATTAACTATATATTTGTGTGTTTATATGCATGCATACAATACGCACACAGATACTTTTTCTTGAATAACTATAACAATAAACGAACCTTTGAAATACTAGATTGCAAATCAGATTTTAAAACATCTTTAAGGGACTGAATGTTTTTTTTTAAGACTAGAAGCATTAGAATTTTGTAATGCAAGAGGCAGATCAAAATATTTCCAAACCTTAATATAAAACATTGCATTAAATTTTATCTTTGAGTTAAACCTCTTACATGTATTTTAATTATGTCAGCTATTGTTCTTTCTTCATCTATATTAATTAAACATATTTTTTTTAAAAAAAAAAACCCTAGATTACAAACTGTAACATAGAGTATTATTCTTTTATCTGTAAATCAACAGCTAATTATTTTATACAAAGAAAATTAAGATAAGCTACATTGAAATCTGGATTTCAGAGTTTCCAGTGCGTTTCTTTTTCAGTTATTTTTAGGACTTTGCAAGGATTCTACAGAATTATTGAGAATCCATGATTCAAATTCATGAGATAATCTAATAAAACTAGTGTGTTAGCCTTTCAAAGGTGAGACTGTTCAAATAATTTAGTTACATTACAATGAGATACATAAATACTTATTAAAAAGAAAACCGACATTGTATTCTAATGAACCTACAGGATGCAAGAGTACATTGTAAATGATTTTAAAGAGGTACATTTCTGTGGGTCTGTAGATGTAGACATTTGAGAGATAGCGACAACCCCATCTCCCTTAAATACATATAGTAAGGTACTTGAAAAAAGTTTAAGGTTATTGTAGAGTATAATTAATCCAGTTGCGACACTTTTTTTTTTTAAGAACGGATCCCACACACAGGAGAAAAAAAAGGTGGAAAATACATGAATCATTGGGCTGATTAAAATGCATGAAGCTGCTAAAGCTTGTCAGATGGGGGACAACTGAACTCATTCATCAAGTCCAACCCACGATTATATCAACACGATCAGCTAAAGAAAGCATTCAAAACTTATCACCAGATCAATGGACACAAAACTCGACAAACTTTTCCTAAACAAGCGATGACCTACATTTTCCTACGAGTTCTTAAAAAAAAAAAATCCAACAGTAAAAAAAAAAATCAGAGACGAAATCTGAAGTCTACTGAGAAGATGGGACTGCATCTAGTTACACTTGCAGGGTAATTTTAAACCATACAGTAGTTACACCTTTAAAAATTATTGTTTTCCATATCATCCCTACTAGAGAAGGAATCTCAAAAAAATCATTTAAAATCATTTCTCTTTTTCATCTAATCATGTACATCTGTAAACAATCACTACCACAATTTGCCACATTCACGGTTTTCTTGACAATATCCAGCACTGTCTTTCATATTAAGCTACCAGAAAGAGACCATAATGAGTGCTGATTATTTAAATTTTAATAGGAAACTCACAAGGCATTCTTTTTGCTCTTTCCTTGGTAAAGGTTCAGATGCTTATCTCAAAGGTATGCCAACAAATAAGCAATTCAGAGCGTCCCTTGAATTTCCTGCTTTGTCTTGTTAAATCTCTAATGGCTCAAGTCCAAAGTCAATAAACTCACATCTGAAATAAAACAGCGAAAGACAACAATGCGGGGGAAAATGAAACACACACCACAGGTTCCCGAGCTGAAATCTTGTTTGGAGACTTTACTCAAGGCTGCTTTGCAATTATTTTTGCCACTGATACATTTGAAACTAAGTGTAAGGGGCACGGAATTTCAGACAGAAAGTTTTTTTGTTTATTTTTTTAAATAATAAGAGAGCGTATTCCAACTCCAGAGTGTAAGGCAAGTCAGCAAAAACCCAGTCGTGCTTGGCCACTCGGATTTTTGCTTCATTTCAATGCATAGGGACTGGATACATTCTAGTCGGTATATTTCTTATTTTTGTCCGCTCTGATAGCAGACTCCAACCCAAAAGGACTGAGTCACCCTATTGAAAGGAGCCTCTGATCGTGTCTTGAGCAATCTTGCCAGGTAGCGTGAAAAGAAGCTCACAGCGATCCCTGTAAGGGGATTTTACAAGCACAAACTTTTTTTTTTTTTTAAAGTGCTCCTTAGCACAGATCGGGAACTTTAGATCTTTGTAAATTTCTTTGCAGGATTATCTTTAAATCTTAACATAATTGTCACTTGGTGGATTTTTTAAAAAAACAACAACAACAAAAAGGAATCCAGGCTGTGAAGCCTTGGAGGGGCTGTATTTGTTTCTTTTAAACTAACAACAAATTATCTAATTAATATGTTTCAATTATAGCATGAAAAAGAGAGGCTTTGGACCGCCTGCAGTGGGTTTACAATAGCCCCAGAGCCCACGATAGGAATTTACAATAACTTCACATCTGTTTCTTTATTTCCCACTTTTCGAGTCTAAAACTCCTCTCGAGATCACTTCACACCATGGCCCAAGTTATGAAATATGTCCCCCTGCTAAAAAAAAAAAAAAGGAGAAAGAAAAAGGACAAAACTTTGCAGATCGAGGCTTCATTTGCAAGCTAGCAAGTGAAAGCCCCATTGAAGAGCATTAAACAAATATATTAGAATTCTGTCACTTTATGCAATTGAGTAGATCAAATAAAGGGTCCCAGGCCACTTCATTCACTCTCATTCACTTGAATAGAAAATGCAAAGAATAGCAAACCTAGACTGGGCCACCGATGTAGATTTAGCCCTTTTTTTCTAAGAGACAAAAAGGCTGAATTTTCACAAACACATAGCTGACTCGGGGACTAGGAAACCAGCTCTGAAACCCCTTTGGAATTTAAATTCATTTTACCTTCCTCTCTCTCTCATTTTTTGGGGGTCTGTTTCCACTACAGTGCAAGTTGCACTGGCACGCCCAGTTTGGGGAAAAGGCTCAGGGTTTACAAGCAGGATTTATCATACCGAGCTATCATACAGTTTTGGAAATACAACTTGTATTTAAAAGAGGAAGGGATTGGGGCAGGGGGGAGGGAAGGGAGAAGAGAGAATCAGTGTCTTGTCGAAAGCTGATTACATGCATCCTGAGAAATACATCAGTTCCATGAGGACATATTCCATGAGCAACAGTTCAATTCTAAAGCTGCAAATCTCAGGACTGCTGTTTTACTTGGCTGAGGATAGTTCATCTTGTGTGTGTATTGTATCTATATACATGTACTCAGATGTGTGTCTATAGATGTTCCTTGCCCTTTGGCTAGACTATACTTTTATTACCTCACTTCATTATAACTCAGATTTGGAAACTGTTGCATGAAAGCCACCTAATACACAAGAAAGCGAGTGAACAACTACTCAAGGGTCTGACTGTGATCTCACTTATTCTGGAGTTACAAGAGGGTAACTTATCACTGGCTTTACATTACTCCTGATTCACACCAGTGCAACTGGTTTTTAGGTTCACCCACATTATTCATATAGATGTGCTGGCAGGAGTTTGTAAAAAAAATGGTTGCATTGTTTAGTACATTAGAGAAGCCGGTCCTGAAGCATGCATTACAGTCCGTAATTATCATATACCTTCAACACAGTCTGTGAAAAAGTACAGCGAACAGCTTAGAATTTAACTGGCTGCAGGTGCATTTTGTTTCAAAGACAGAATTAAAATTCAACTTGTTTGACCGGAGGTTGGATGTTTTTGGTACTATTTTCTGGATTTATATTGGGTTATCTGTGTGTTTGCTGTGTATGTAACGAGGGAATATTAAACTCAAATACAGGAAATTATTGATTTATTTTATACTTTCTGAACTATATTCTCTTGTTTCTTATACAAACAGAGGGATGATACCATTAAAAGTCTGATAGAAGATTGAATTATTCTCCAATCATTATGAGATACAGCTATGTACTTTGAGCTCTTTAAGTTCTAACTAGAAATTCTCTCACTAAAGGCCACATCTCCACAAACTCCATTAAGAGGGCCAAAAAAAAAGGAGGTTTTATTAATATTATTAAACAATATTTCACTCACATTTTGATTTCTTTAGTTGGTACATAATAAAAACTCAGCTAACAAAACAAAACTGCAGCAGTTGCAGCACTTAGACCACACACACGAGTCTAAAATCTGATACTCGGGATTTTGCTTGTTGTTTTGCAGCACAGTTTTCTCTTAAATTTGTTTATTTCCTGCAGTGTTTCCTTTGCTGGTAGCTTTACTAACCATAGGGCATGAATGGAATTCAGGTCTGATCTGCAAAATATTGACACCCAAGACCAGATGTTATCTCTTTCTCTCACAACACTTCTATAACACATGCCATTGCCAGAGAATGCTCAAGTGTTTGAAAGGTTAACGCATGCCCTCATCTATAGGCACTGCTAAATAAAGGATCTTAATTTTGTGCCATTTAGAAGAGCCTCAGTATTTATTAAGTAGTAACTAGAGTATTTTGCATTAATTAGAGCAGCTCCTTAGAGAGACATTACAGCCAAGAATAATTTTACATCACAGGAGAACTGTAAGCACGTTAACTCCCCCCATCTAAAATTGCGACAGGCAGCAACAACACTGGTCTTATTTGTAAATATTAACTTACATGCATTTTTTTTCAAATTATGCAATCAAAACCAACCACATTTATATAGGGCTTGATTCTGCGTTCTATGCACTTAGCTTCAACAGAATATGGGGGCCTTCTCCTGCTCCCAGTGATGTCAGCAGCAAACTCCCAATTTCTTCAATGTGATCAGACCTTTTGCCACTTTATTTTTTAGTTAAGATAAATTTAGAACCTAACATACTATCAACCTTGGAACTTTGGACCAAAACCTGCTCAACTGAGCAGCTTTACTGGCATCAAAGGGATTCCTTGTAAGCAAGGTAAGGATCTGGTGCTTTATAATAGCTCAGATGCAAGGCAGTGCATGATAGTTCAATTTTGCTAAACAATTTGGCCACTGTAGTGATTCATACAATCTTAAATGAAACAAGCTTCCTACAGGTAAAAATGGGGTAAATGTCCAAACTTTGGGTCAGATGCACCTCTACTTAGAAAAAAGGTGCAAAAAAGCCAAAGAACCTCCAAAATGCGATAGAAAAGTGAGCTTCATGCAAGTTCGTGCTTACACTCCACAGCACGCCATTCAGTCATGAACAAAGGACTGGGCAAAATGGGAAGCATCTCACTACTATACAATGGCAAATTCTGTAGCAAGGAATCATGGCATATGGAAACGTTCAGCAGAGAGGTGAAGGTCACATGCCAACCCCATTTGTTGATGGCACCTGTATCAGAGAGCTGCAAACCGCTCTGTATTTTGCCACATATTTCGCGAATACCTAGTGAATCCTGGTCAGTGCCACATTACCTCATAATAAATTACAATTTGGTTTCTTCCTGACTCCTCCCACATTTCTTCCTTTTCTGGCCTTGGCATGCCTATGAAGTTCCTCCTGCGTGTAAAGCACTCCACCTGCGTAGAGCCAACTGTTCAGGTTCTATGCGGTGGATAACTGAGGAGTTGGGAGATGAAATCTACCCCCTTCTCTCCTCAGCCTAGGGCCAGTGAACAAAACTACTACACAGCCCCTTAAGAATGTTTTCCCACCCTATAGACTGGAAGGGCAGCCACAGCCAACTATGCAGGGTGTTGGAACCAGGGGATCTGCATAAACATGGATCCTGTGGTCTGTCCCTGTGAGTTAGGCTGTCTTTGGCTCTTACCACACACTATTTTTCAGAGCAGTCCTAAGGCTGCTCTCACATGAGGAAGTTGGGGGATTGGCCTCGCATACAGAGCTTGAGTAGGTAAGCACAAAGGTGAAGTACAAGATGACATCTTTGAGTCCTCCCCACCGCTAACTTGTGTCCTGTGCACTTTGGTCCTAGCCAAGTATCTAACCCTTAACAATGACTGGGCTGAGGATTTTCTTTCAGAGGAAGGGAGCAGGAGAGGGGTTTTTGGAATAACGATGCCTGCTATGGAGAGGATGTTATTTGATTTTTACCTCTGTTGATCAAAACTAACTGTGCGGGCCATGCAATGTGAATATAACAGATGTAAAGGTGCCCACAGCTTGGAATGGGCACTTACTGAACGTTTGTATATTTAAATAAATTAAACAAAAAATTAATATAACTGTATCCAAGCTTGAGCCAACACCATGGCTCTTCTCCATCTCTCTCACATTTTGAGCCATGTCTGGAGCCTCTGGGCAGGAGATATGATTTGTCTGGAATTAACTGAGCACAAGTGGTGCAACCTATTGTAAGCTTAATGGAAGACATGTTGTTGTTGTTTTAAACAACAGGGTGTAATGCTGGCAGACCAGGCACTAGCGCTTTCCAAAGCTTTAGGCCTCAGCTGATCACTGACAAATTCATTCTGTTTCACCTGTGTGTTAGTTTGGTTAAGATAGGTATTGGACTTATAACCATATGTTTAGTGTTTAGATATTATGAAATGCTTGTAAATTGCTGCCTGTATTAATCTCACTTATAATTTCTTTATTACCTGCTATATGGTAATATTAAAGTTTTTGCTTTGTAACTGTAAATCATGTTTGCTCTGAAACTGGGAACCAAATCAGGAGGGATCATTTCTGCCCATCAAGAAGGTCTAGCAAAACTAAATGAGCCATTATAGGCCATCACAATACAAAGACTTTGTCAATTGCCCTTTACCCCCATGAAGAGGCTATGTGCAAAAGGGTTCATCCCATCAGCTTGAATTCTGAAAGAAGGAAATAAAAATAACTGACAAGAAAATATTCCATCTCTTTTGCTGTTTGGACTCTCCCAGGGCCAGAGCTACAAAACAGAAGCAGATATCCCCAGGGTCAAGCTGGGTTAGCCCTACAAGACATTCAGAGCTGACAGATTAGTACAACTCTGTCATCTTTTGGAACCATACACTAACTCATTTGTGTATATGCTTTCCTTCTTTTACCTTGTAATAACTCATTTCTTTTCTTAGTTAATATATCCTTAGACAGTTTACTCTAGGATTGACTACAAGCTTTGGGACTAGGAGTAACTTGAATACTCTTGTGATGTTTGGTGTAAAGCAGCCATCTCTCACTAAGTCCACCTTGCCTGCATGGTAAGATAGACTGGAATGCCCAAGAGAATGGTTTGTGATTCCATGGTAAGTTTGCTATAGTCCTTTAAAAGTTCACACTTGTTTCTGGGTTGGTGAAATCTAATTATAGAACATGAAACCAGTTTCGGGTCTCTGCCCTGCTTCTTGACAGTAAGCCCTGAGGTTGGCACTCACAGTTGTGAGCTACTCCAGACAGTGTGACACAGGCCATTTTCAGTCATTCAGGAATTGTCACACGTGACCAATAGTTCATCTAACCCAGTACTCCGTACTGGACAGTGACGGATTTCATACGCTTTACAGGAAGGTATAAAAACGCCATAATGAATAATGAGATAGAGGAATAAAGAGCACCAGGTCCACTGTTCTCATTTTTAACATGGCTGAGTTCCTCAGTTGGGCAATCAATGGAATATGCTAATATGGTTTCAATATTTGTTGTTACTAAGACTATTCTCAAAGTAGTAAGATAGCTTGGCCTATATTTACTGAGGCATACTTGAAAAAGTTCCATACAATGGATATGGACTTCTGGGGTGAAACAGTGGTCCCATTGATACCAAATGGAAAATTCCCTTTGACCCCATTGAGACCAAGATTTCATTCCTGGAGCTTTTCCAGAATGTTCAAATGGTCTTTCAGACAGACCAGACACATATCTTTCAATTAGCTCAAGAGTCATGAATGGTCACTGAGTATGCTGAAGCAACTGTTACACATATTGCATCTGAAGGTTCTTTTGATGCTCAGATACCAGGGTGATAAGTGACGAAGAAGTGCTTACAAATAATTACTGTGACATTTGGCTTCCAAAGAAGGTCTTCATTTTCTCCTCAACTCATATACTCCATTGAGATTATCAAATAGACTCAAGCACTAAAACATTTATAATGACAAACTAATTTAAGGGCAATATAATCCATCGTTTCAGGGTGCAGGCCTGCACAGGTCAAGTCAGGAAGGAGAATTTTTCCTTCATGCTCAGCACTGCGTAACTGCATAAATGAAGTTTTATTCTAGTTGCCTTCCTCAAAAGCATCATTATTCACCACCGCTGAAATTTAGAACAACAGAGTTGGTCAACAAGTGGTTTTATTCGGTATGATCAATCCTGTGTTTCTATAGTTATCTTAACATTTTACAGGCCTAATCCCAGGAAGAGAAAGAGAGCAGGAATGCAATACTAGGATTGTGAGGCTGTTTTTCAGGAGGCGTGTCTACAGGCTCTCTCAGTGTTGCCAACCTCAAATGTTAAAAACAAACATGAGTCCGGCCCCAAACAATGTTGAGATTAGTTTAAAAATAATTATGGTTTTAAAAATGATGTGTCAGCTTCTTTGCCATCTGGTTTCTGTGCCTTTAGTGCATACTTGGGTCAGATTTTCAATCATTTCCCTGCAACCATTAGGTCTAGAAACTTACTCTTAAAACAAAAAACCAACCACCCTAAGGCTACGTCCACACTACCCGCCCGATTCGGTAGGTAGTGATCGATGTTCTGGGATCGAGTTATCGCGTCTCATCTAGACACGATAAATCGATCCCAGAACTGCTCCCCGTCGACACCGGAACTCCAGCTCGGCGAGCGGAGGAACCGCTGTCGACGGGGGAGCCTGCCTGCTGCAGTGTGGACCGGGGTAAGTACTTTTAAAAATCGATCTAAGATATTCAACTTCAGCTACGTTATTCACGTAGCTGAAGTTGCTTACCTTAGATCGATCCCCCCCGCCCCACCCCCCATTGTGGACCAGCCCTTAAATTCCTTATGCATCTCCAGGAGCTCTAAGTAAAACATCAAATATTGTGAGACTTGCAATAAAAATCACAAGAGCTGGAAATATTGGGGTTATTTTTCTTCTGAAATCAATGTCTTAGTGATAATGGGCACAAACAGAGCAGGCAGACGAGGTGGTGACAAGCTCCTAAACCTGAAGAGGGTTATTGACATTAAACCTGACAATCTTAGACCTGATCCATGCAAGAAACTTTTGCCAGTAGAGCAATTAGGCCAGGGTGTGGGGTTTTATTCCACATTCTGTATTGGCAAGTGCAGGTGCAGTTATATAGGCAGGAGAGTGCTTCTCTGGTATAACTTGGGGAATAAATATAAACTATATTGGCAAAAGCTGTGTCTTCACTAGAAGGGTTTGCCTATAACTGTATAGCTATACCGGCAAGACTTCTCTAGTATAGTGCTGGCCTTGGGGGCAGGAATCACATGGGTGGGTGCAAGCAATCATTTGCAGACAGCATCAGTAGTAACAGGCCAGTGAAGGATTCTCAGGGTAGGCTTTGCTCAGCCTGTTCTGAATCAGATACAGTGAGACTGAGCACATCCCATCCCCATTCTACCCCCAGCAGCAGGCAGAAAGTAGGGCTAGAGAGAGAGCTCAGAAACTCCTGTTCTGCCAGGGTAGGGTCAGAGCTAGACAGCAGTCAGAAAAAGAGGTTTCAAAAGATTAAATCTTCCTGAAAAACTAGGTGGATTTTTCACAAAGGAAAGTGTGGGGGGAAATCCTCTTCAACTAGTTCAATGTGATATAAGAAAATAAATAAGAGAATCATAGTCAAAGTCTTTGGTATTGATTCTAAAGTGTCTAAGACACAAATGTTCTGAATATTTATGACACCAAATACTAGTTATATTTGATGTCTAATGAAGACTTGTGTGTTTCAGTGGAAATAGCTTTCTTATTTTGTCATGAATATAGATCTAGCCTTATTAATAAAACAAAATACCATAAAGGAAAACAAAATAGAGACAGAAGGTCCTGTTATTTCTTTTAGGGTTTGTGTTCTGCCATCTTATGTACTTATTATTGATGCTCTTCCATTAAGTTATGAGCTTTGGGAAAGAGAAGGAAAAAAACTTGAGTGTCAAGTTTAAACTGAGTACAAATAGGAGATGTTTGAAGCTGGATTGCCTGGTTTTAGTACTTCTATGAATATGAAAAAAAAAAACCCAACAAATTAAGCTACTATACAACACATTTTAGTATCATATACATACATGTGTACAGCTTCCAGGATCTGACTCTTAATATCGGTGGGTCCTGTTTATTCCACGATGTGTGGCTGAAGAATTTCAAATGGCATCTGCCACTTGGCAACCCTTTGCCATAGAACTATGCTCCAGAATCTCAGGCCAGGTCTAAACTAGGGGTGGGAGTCGACCTACGATACGCAACTTCAGTTACGCGAATAGTGTAGCTGAAGTCAGCGTATCGTAGGTTGACTTACCTGGCCGTGAGGACGGTGGTTAAGTCGACCGCTGCCGCTCCCCCGTTGATTCTGCTTCCGCCTCTCACGGCGGTGGAGTTCCGGAGTCGACAGGTTGCGCGTTTGGGGATCGATTTATCGTGTCTAGACGAGACGCGATAAATCGATCCCCGATAGATCAATCACTACCTGCCGATCCGGTGGGTAGTGAAGACGTACCCTCAGATTTCTCTCCTTTTCCTTGTCCCGGGCTAACTTTTGTTTCTATAGATCATGGTTACAAAAAAGGATGGTGCAGCACGTAAGGTGCCACAGACCTCCTGTGTGACCTTGTGCCTCAGTTCCCCATCTGAAAAATAGTAGTACTTCCCTACCTCACAGGGGTGTTGTGAGGATAAATGCATTAAAGACTGTGAAGTCCTCAGACACTACAGTAACATGGGCCATATAAATATCTATAATTACAAAGATAACTTCTTGCAAATGTGAACCCATCACTGCAAGCAGCCTGAAACAATAGCATAGAATCATAGGATTGGAAGGAACACTGAGAGGTCATCTAGTCCACTCCCCTGCACTCAAGGCAGGTCTAAGTATTATCTAGACCATCCCTGGTGTTTGTCTAATCTGCTCTTTAAAATATTCAATGACAGAGATTCCACAGCCTCCCAATTTATTCCAGTGCTTAACTACTCTGACAGGAAGTTTTTCCTAATGTCCAACCTAAACCTCCCTTGCTGCAATTTAAGCCCATTGCTTCTTGTCCTATCCTCAGGAGTTAATGATAACAATTTCCCCCCTCCTTCTTGTAACAAGCTTTTACATACTTGAAAACTGTTATGTCTCCTCTCAGTCTTCTCTTCTCCAGACTAAACAAACCCATTTGTTTCAATCTTCCCTCATAGGTCATGTTTTCTAGACCTTTAATCAGGTTTGTTGCTCTCCTCCAGATTTTCTCCAATTTGTCCACGTCTTTTCGGAAATATGGAACCGAGAACTAGACACCATACTCCAGTTGAGGTCTAAACAGCACAGAGTAGAGCAGAATAATTCTCTTGTATCTTGCTTACAACACTCCTGTTACATCCCAGAATGATGTTTTCTTTTTTGCAACATTGTTACACTGTTGACTCATGTTTAGCTTGTGGTCCACTATGACCCCCAGATTCCTTTCCGCAGTACTCCTTCCTAGGCAGTCATTTCCCATTTTGTATGTGTGCAACTGACTGTTCCTTCCTAAGCGGAATACTTTGCATTTGTCCTTATTGAATTTTAGCCTATTTACTTTGCTTTGGACCATTTCTCCAGTTTGTCTAGATCATTTTGAATTTTAATCCTATCCTCCAAAGCACTTGCAACTCCTCCCAACTTCATATCACCCACAAACTTGATAAAATGTACTCTTTATGCCATCATCTAAATAATTGATGAAGATATTGAACAGAACCAGACCCGGAACTGATCACTGCTGGACCCCGTTTGATATGCCCTTCCAGTTTGACTGTGAAACACTGATACCTACTTTGGGAATGGTTTTCCAACCAGTTATGCACCCAACTTATAGTAGCTCCAGCTAGGTTATATTTCCCTAGTTTGTTTATGAGAAGGCCATGCAAGGCAGTATCAGAAGCCTTACTAAAGTCAAGATATACCACATCTACTGCTTCCCCCATCCACAAGGCTTGTTACCATGTCAAAGAAAGCTATTAGGTTGGTTTGACACTATTTGTTCTTGACAAATCCATGCTGGTTGTTACTTATCATCTTATTATCTTCAAGATGTTTGCAAATTGATTGCTTAATTATTTGCTCCATTATCTTTCCAGATACAAAGTTAAGCTGACTGGTCTGTAACTCCCCGGATTGTCCTTATTTCCCCTTTTTATAGATTGGCACTATATTTTCCCCTTTTCCAGTCCTCTGGAATCTCTCCCACTTCCATCACTTTTCAAAGATAATCGCTAATGGCTCAGATATCACCTCAGTCAGCTCCTTGAGTATTCTAGGATTTATTTCATCAGGCCCTGGTGAAATAAAGGATGTGGACTGCTCTATATATCTTAATGTGATCTCAACTCGGAATCCTAAACACAACTATTTAAATGTTAACTCTTTCATGACTGAAATATCAGAAATATGCATGATTGTCTGGGGAATCTGTCTATGTACAATATTCGAACACTGATTGACTTACTTGACATATAACTCTAACCCTCCGCATGTATTGAATCAGCCAATTGCTAACAGAGACTGTGTCACATATTTCTGGGAGAAGCTATAGGACAATCAAGGAAGCTGTTAACATGAAATGACTTTGCCCTGGTAGAGCAAGGAATAGTCTAGGACTCCATCCACTTTTAAAGAGACTGGGCATATTAGTTGGACGTCTGGGCTGTCTTTGGGCCATGCTGGACAGATATGTATACCTACATAAAATGGTCAAGGTATGCCTAGATTGTAGGGGAACGTTAGTGACTCCTTAAAGCTGCAGCTCATTTTCTCTTCTGTTTCTCTCTCAAGCCTCATTTCCTCCATTCCCCTTAAACACTCTCTAAAATTCCTTTTCACCTGAAAATTGTAATTTGTTCCTACTAGCAAGGGAAGAGCATTATTATTTATCTGTATTAGTATAGCACCTAACAGCCCTAGATTAGGACCCCACTGTGCTAGGCACTGTACAAACAGAGAACAAAAAAACCCAATCCCTGCCTCAAAGAGATTACACTCTAAGTATAAGACAAGAAACAGGTGGATACCGAGAAAATGGGGAGTACAAGGGAACAATGAGACAATATTGATTTGTGTGCGTGGAGAACATGTGAGGCTGTGCTCGGATATATGGGACCCTCAAAATCAAAGATCTTTTCCACTTCTGGAAAAGTCTAAGGAAAAAAGAAAATGAAGCCACAAAGGCAGAAGTGCTTGCGATTCCCATAAGCTAAGCAATGCACGTTTACAGAGCTTGCAAATATTTGGAGGAAATCCACTGCATTGCAGAGGGCCTGAGCAAAGATCTATGTACCACATAAGGCCAAAAAAGGCCCAATTCTGACCTTGAGTCAAGCCCTGGAGAGATGAGCTAAAGCAGGGTTGGAGTGCGGGGCGGGGGGGGGGGGGAGCGGAGGGGGTGCATGGGAAGGCACTATGCTCATACAGCAGCTCCGAAGAGGTTATTTCAGAGCAGTAGCCTTGTGCTCCCCTAATACAACCTCATCACCGGGAGCGTAAACCAGGAAGATTCTCTAGTACCACTCACGCTGGTTCCACCACCATCTTAGGAATCCACCCAGCGCCAGGCGCTCTGCTGCACAGCTGGTGTATTATTATCCATGTATTATTAGTATTACAGTAGTTCCTAAAGGTCCCCAAATGAGATCAAGGCTTCTCGTGCAAACACAGAGTAAGAGAAGGTTGCAGGTGGAGCTGGGAAAAATACCACTGAGCAGCCTTCTCCCATCCAGAAGTTATTTCCGTGCTATGACTGAGGTGTAGGTTTATTATTGCACGTATTTTATATCTTTTTTCTGTGTGTGCAGAGATTTTCTTTGATAAGCACACTTACTTATTTATTCCAATTTACATAGAGAGCTTATTTAATTATCCAGGCACAAAGGAAGCATGACAGTTGTTTTATAAGTCATTTTATGAATGAAGTGAAATTCCAGTAACGAAATGTCACACTTGCCATCTACTTACTGTATACTTAGGCTGATGACTTCACTAAGAGTTTATTATCCATTATCTATATTATAGTCCTTAAAACATACGTAACTGGCCAGTTACACAATGACGGCAGAGTTGTACAAATAGAACACACCTAGCTCCTGAGGTCAAATGACAATTTGTTGAGGTAGAGAATGTTTTGTTATAGGCCACCCTTTTGTACCTGAATTTTCTGTGCATTTTCATAACTATGGGCTTGATTTTGACACACTGGGTAAAATTCACCCCTTGGGCAGAGGCCACAAAGGCCCATGTGACACTTAAGAACTATTTTGAGGATTCATGAGGAACTTCAGTGAGGCACTGGCCTTGTGTAGATTCTTGGCCTGGGAGTAAATAAGGGGAGGTTAGAGGGGGGAAGAATCAGGTACTATTGTTTTTAATGATTACAGATTATGGGCATGATAATGATGTAGTTTCATCCCAAAACTCTTCGCATTTACAGCAAATCCTGCAATATTATTTTCCCCATTATCATTTTTCCCTGTTGCAGAAACCCCAGTGGAAATCTGCTGTTAAGTATAACTGATTGGCAGGAATCAATGAAAGATACCCTAATGTATATGAAACCATATGTGTACTAACAAAGCTACAGAGTAATATGCAATATGAATATGGTAAATTTCTTTAATGTAATGTCTGTTTTCATCTTTGTACTGCTAGAGTTATCTGGGAAGTCATGGATTATTTATTTATTGGGAGGACTGATCTAAATCAACTTGCTGGGTTTCTTGATTTTGACAGTGCAGAATTCTTACCCCACAAACACACAAAGAGAAGAAAATCACATAGAAGAGATTAAGGCCGGATTTTAATCAGAAGTTTCTGAACCCCCATTGCTCCCATTAACCACAAGAGGAGTTTCTGGTGCAGACCACATCTGAAAACTGAGCCCCTAATAGCCTGACCTTACATTCCTGGTGCACCAAAAACTCCCACTGCACTCAATGGGAGGGTTCACAAATATAGCCAGTATAAATGGTGCAATCCCAAGCGATCTATGTAATTAATAATATGCAGGGCTACAGCCAGGACTCATAGTTGTCCGAACAAGCTGCAGGAGCCCACTGTCTGAGACATGACCCACAAGAGAGTTGGAGCTTTGAGGTTCGCAGCGGAACAAGCCTGTGTAGCTCAGGCCCAGCAGGTGGTTCCTACAAGCTCACAAGCCTTCCACCCTTGATGATGGTTCAGTACACTCACATTTCACTTTGATCATTAAAAGAAAAAAAACCCAAAATTTTAAGTAAAAAACAGAACAAATTTATCGCAGATACAGAATTAAAGCAGAAGAATGTCTATCAAATGGAAGTGGTCACTGGGGTAAGTTACACTAAGGGGTTTTTTACTGTGAAAATTAGTTCTCTAACGGAGGAGAAAGAGCATTGGGTCATGTTGGGGACATACATATCATATATTCTAGCAATGATGCCAGTGATGGGGAAATCAGAAGCTGCTCCAGTGAGGTCTTCAGCACCTCTAGTACTAGAAAATGCATAGGACTAAGTCCTACTCCCAACAAAATTGATGGGAATTTGTCATTAACTTTGATGGGACCATTATTTGTTGCACAGCAAATAAGCGGCACCCAAAGGTGTGTCCAAGCTAAGAAGAGTTTACTAGTACTTGTCTACCCAGATCAGAGTAGCTAGGATTGAGGTTTCCTCTAATTATGCATTCAAAGAGAAATTCACCCATCCCCACAACAGCCTCTGGCACTGGGCACAGTGAGTGTGGAGGGTCCTCAGCACAGTAGTCACACCTACACATACAGCTTTTGTGAGCCTTCTGCATCTGAGTGAACTGTTCCATCACAGATGAAGACATTGACTGAAAGGTACCACAGATGGACCTGATCCTACCTTTGCTGGGCTAAAGACAGTCTGGGGGTTCACAAGCAATGCCCACGGGGTGCAAAACAAAATTAGTATTGGGCACTTGCAATTTGTTTTTATACTAGAAAAATAACAACACCCACACTGAATCAATTTAAAATAGAACACTGGATGTGACTTTAGTGGTGTATCTTTCTTGTGCATTTGACCAATCAAAACAATAATGTAGACAAACTGTGGACTGCAAACTGCAGTATCCAGCGATATCTCATTACTATGCAAAAAAATCATATTCACAGCAACTGTCTCATCTATTTATTGTTTGGTTACTCATCTGGAAATTTTAATACTTTCTTCAGGGGCAGGGGCTGGCAATAAAAAAATTGACCTATATATCAAACCTTTAACTTCCAGCCATCATTGTGTGCCATAATACAGATGGAGTAGCTATCAGCTCTCTTTACTGTGTTGGTTTATTTACTTCAAAAGAGAATATAGATTTAAAGAGGATAAAGTACCAAAGTCTACTTTAAAGCTACAGTTTCCCATTCCAAACTCCAATTTATTGCAAAAATGGATGGCACATACTAATAAGTGTGTCTAATGTACAACTAGTTAATTCACAAAGATTAAAACACAGTATTACCAATCAAGTGTAAAGATATTTTACACCCTGATCCAGTAAAGCACTTAAGCACATGCTTAACTTCAAGCATGTGTGTAGTCCCATGGAAGTTTTCAATAGGAATACTTGAGTGGTTAAAGTTAGACATGTGCTTATGTGGATTGATGCCTCAATGTTGTGACTAGGATGAGTTTGATATCTAGGAATGTGAAATATTTTGGTTCTGTCTATACCCAACTTTATTCTCATCATTGCTGCCATGAGGTTCAGCTCTTCACTGGTGGCAATAATGGTAAGGCGGCTAGTGTAGACAGGCCTCCAAGCAGCCACTGGCATTTTAACCATTGTCCTCTGTCTACTGTTTTATGTACTGGGTGCTGGGTAATAACAGAAGAGGACTTCATGGTTCTAAAACTAAACAGTCTCTTTATTAAGAGAACTATTGACAGCAATACTGCAGCTAGCATTCCAGCCATGTGCACAGACACTGGCTTCTTGGTGCCTACTCCTACTTTTTCCCTCCTGCAACCTTAGCTCCTCCCTCCAAGTTCCAAACAGGTTGCTACAGATACCGAGACCTTCACAAAGCGTGGAGCAGGTCCCAAGAGCCCTTGGCACAGCAACTGTGTACCATACAATGATAGGGACTGAAGAGCTCCTATGGATGTCTTGACTCTCTTAAGGCACCTGCACCTTATTTTTCATGGTGCAGCTAAATCACATATGCACACATACATGTGTATTGTTCCTTAGTTGCACACTTTATGCACATAGGGCCCCAATCCTGCAAACAGCTCAATACAGACAGATCCCTGCATTCAAACAGAGGCGGACTGACTTCAGTAGGACTGTATTCAGTCTCAGCGGGTTTCCCCTGTATGGAGCTCTTTGCAGGATTGGGGGTCTTAGTGAGAAACTAAATGCAGTATCCACTGCCCGAACACTGCACACAATTTCCGAAGGCTCCTAAGGCAGCAAAATCAAAATATTTTTACCAGAACACACAATCACTTTTCCTTGGTGAGGGCTAGTTCCCAGATACAGATCAACTTTCTATGCTGAAGCCATTCTGACAGTAGAGACATTAAAAAATAAAGTTACAAGAATGTACAAGTTCTCAATGGGCAATGAGAATATTTGCCCCCCCAGATCAGCTCATACTCTAACACAGTTTAATCATTTTGACTCAAACTTTCAGAAAACAAAAAACAAGCACAATCAATCACACTTTGACAAAAATCAAGCATGGAAAGTTCAAAAGTGAAAAGCAAACATTTCAGAAAGTCATAAGCAAATGAAGATAGGGAGTTACAATGTAAACTGTTATGCAGCCTCAACTTCAGAAGATGCTACTGCTCTTTTAGCTGCAGCAGTAGAGGTCTATATGTAAGAAGCACAAGGCCCTGTGTTCTGTTCCCCAAGCTACACATGTATGGTTTTAAATGATCACAGTGTAGTGTTTGCATAGATGCTACTACAAGTCTTCACAAGCCTCAGGAGCACTCTGTAATTTTATTGCAGTAGCATTTTAGAATGTCATGTGATCAACATAGAATTTGAAATTTTATAAGCAGTCTTGGAAGATTTCATTTTTTACATGAACTTCAATGGATAGGAAGGTAGTTCCACATAATTCATTTTTTATCAGGTTAAAATTTTTCTACTAGTATAAAACAAGAAAAAAGCTCCTAATTGTTATCTACTCAAAAATTACTGACTGTAGAAATTGAAATTTGTATAAGATTCAGAAACAAAATCAAATTCACAGCATTTTGTAAAATTAAGTGCTTGATCCAGGCACCTGCAAGTTATGCCATGCAAGATCATCCCTGTGTCCACACAGAGCCCCAGTGACACGAACAAGGCTCTATGCAGGTACAAGTGTTTGCTGGCATGGAGTAACTTGCAGGACTGGGGCCGTAGTTTTTAAACTCTGAAGCAGGGTCCATGTCTTCCTCTGTGGTTGGAAGATGGCTAGCACATTTTGGATGCTACTGCAATGTAAATTAGTAATAATTTCTAGGCATAATTAGCAGCACAGAATATTAAATTCCTTGCTAGAGTCACTGACACAGACACACACACACACACACACACATTACCTCCAAGCAATTTTTAAAAAAACTTTCAGTTTCTGCAATTTCCATTAATAATAAACCAATCACTATGCTCTTGAACGAACTCATACAGAAAAATGATAAAAGAGAAAAACATTCTATCACCCATGGGTGAACACTTTTCACAAAACGATCACTCCATATTGACTTATCTGTCCTTGATCTGCACAACACCTTCAAGAGACGAGCCTGTGAGCTTAAGTTCATAACTTTGCTAGAAACTAAAAATCATGGTCTCAGTAGAGATACTGGTTTTGTTTCATTATAACAATTTAAAACATACTAATCCTCCTTTGTCCTATGACTACAGAGGTGTTAATTGCCCACTTCAATTTAATTGGTCTCTTGCAACATGTGTTAGCCATTTTGGCTTAACAATCTGTTCCACCTTGTATTGATCTGTGACACTCTGGCTATGTCTACACTACAGCTAATGTCAGCATAATTTATGTTGGTCAGGGGTGAGAATCAACCACCCCCGAGCGACATAAATTACACTGACATAAGCGCCAGCGTAGACAGCATTATGTTGGCAGGAGAGTTTCCCTGCCGATATAGCTACTGCCACTCATGGAGATGGTTTTATTATGCCAACAGGAGAGCTGAAGTGCTGTACGTGTAGACATGCCCTCTGAATACCTTTCCCAGACCTGAAGAGGAGTTTTGTGGAGCTCCAAGAGAATTTGGTTCAATAAAAAAAGATATTATCTCACCCACCTTCTCTCTCAATTAATAATAAAGGTACTTTCCGTTTTTGGGTGGAGACAAGTCAATGATTACTGATATTTATCAATTAAAATCTAATGCCTTTCAAGCCTATGTGCAGATATCCTGCTTATGTATTTTGGATGCTGTACTCTAAGAGTAATAGAAGGAAAAAAGAAACCTGCCTTGAGTGAGTCATCCAGACTGGTGGCTTGGGGTCTGGAAAAATAGTTGTGTGTCTTTAAAAGAAATGGGATGGCATTGGTTGAGGATCACCAAGTGATTGATTGGGTTATGATCTTGTGCCACTTCTGTTTACTCCCAAATTCATCTCAGGTGTAGTTATTTTTAAATTAACGGTTGGTATTCATTACCCTTTATCCCTATGGATATAGCTTGAGAACAAGAACAGCTCCTTTTGTTCAGATTCAAGTGGAAGATATTAACGTCCTGATTTTCCACTCCTAATTACTCCCCAATGCATCCCATCTGTACAGGCAAATTCAGCATGCCCAGTAAGTGTCAATTTTTACAGAAAGGAAAGAGTGGACCCCATGCAAATGTGCCATATTACCCAGTGTAAATTCTCCTCAACAGGAACCCTTACTACTCCAATGCAAAATTCAGACCATGAAGATAATTTAGATCCTTATTCAGTAAAGTACCTAAGCATTCCTATTCAGCAAAGCACCTAAACAAGTGCTTAAGTGCTTTGCTGAATCAGGGCTTTAACCATGAGCCAACTTGACTACCAAGTGGTACTTTCAATACCAGCATGAGGAGTAGAAAGAGAACTGAAGTTATACAGTTCTCCTCATTTCAGACTCCTAGTTTTTATACATATCCATGTCAATTGGGGTTATTATACTTGATATTCTAGTAAATACTGAATGCATGTTATATTCTTAGATTTGAGTTTGGGGTTTTTTGGCTTAATTAGTTTAAAAATAACTAAGGTCCTTTGTATGTGAGAAGAATGGCAACAGCAGTCTTAAGTTGTCCACACTTATTTTTAATTTTGCTGATGGATGCCTATTGAGCTATTATTCTTATGGGGTTTTCGTGTGGAACTTTCTACAAGCTGATGACACAACATCATCTCAAGACCTTTCCATCTAGATAAGTCTATGCCACCTTCCTCAAAAGTGGTCTCAGGAGTCCAATTCTTGATTATTTGGGGGGGAGGTGTCAGCCTTACAGACTCTGTGGTATGTAAAATACTGGATATTTTGTAAATTATTGATTTAAACAGGACTTTCCCAAAATTGGCATTGGCTAAGGATGACCTTATTCGAACCTGATTGGCTCCAAGGTAGGCCTCACATCTGGCTTCTTCGAAGACCGCGGAGGGAGGCATTGCAAGTTTGAATAAGCTAGTTCACAAACCATAAGAATAAAGGATAAAGCCAAGAAGCCTTTGTCTCTTGGGTCCAGAAGCCACTGGGGGAAGACTGACATTCTGGATTCTCCAAGACCTGGTCACTTTGGGGAGAAGAGATCAGTCAAGACACCAACAGAAACAGGCTACACTACCAGCCTTTGACCAGTTTCACTCCACCCGAAGAAGATCCCCTAGTGATAAGCAATGGGCCAGAACATCACCATCATCTGGCTCCTCAAGTACAGTTCCAGCTCCTAGTCTACTAAAGTCCAGAAGACTCAGAGCTGACGAGTTCACAAATTCCCCATTATCTTATTTTTCCTTTTATCTATTTTTGTCTTTTGCTTTATATTAGCTGGAGACATCCCAGCCTTTTCATAGTCTCTCATTTGGGGGTGTCAACATGGGGCTGTGCATGCCTGAATGTGAGAGCACCCATAAAGTCCACATAGGGAAGGCATGAAAGAAGTTCCCTAGGTTTAAACAACCCTAAACATTGCCTCACAAAGATATTCATTCAAGTGTGTTCTGTTTTTAAAAGCACTGAAACTGTCACCAGCAGGTCCTGGGAGTGGGAGATAAGAATTGTCAGACTTCTGCTTGCCATGAGGGTTCTGTTCACATCTGTATAAATATATGTTGGAGGTGGGGAAAAGGAAAGGATTAGCCATCACACAAGAACTGAAACCTAAGGAGGAAGATTTATAATTGGCTCTGAAGTTGTGGTTCAGATACCAGAGAGTAATTTGGTTTTGGTACTGAAATACTTAATCGGCTCCAAATTATAGATCTGGTTGTTTTTGGTACAATTCTTTAGGGGGATTTATAGCCAAGCAGACAGCCACCTTCTTCGTTCCCTTCTTAGAATTTATAAGGATCAACATTGTTTGGTGTTTTAATCTGATGATTTAACTAATTTGATTATTTAACACTGTGTTTGGGGCGCCTTCCCCACACTGGGCTCTAAGGGGTTAATAGAGCCCTAGGGAGGCTTCACAGGAGGCAGACAATCAATGAAGGGCTGAAGGGAGCAGTCAATCAGGCCAAGCAGGCCCAGCAGGCCCATATAAAAAGCGAGCTGCAGGGCAGAGGAAGGCAGTTCTCTGCTGGGAGCCCAGGGAGAAAGGACTGTGTCTCTGGAGGGCTGAGAGAACTGCCAGCACCCTGGACAGAGAAGTACTGCTAGCAGAGACCAGGGGAGCAAGAGAGAGTTCCTGGCTGGCTGCTGGGGTTTGCAGGCTGAGGCCCTGAGGCAAGGGTAAAGAGGATGCTAGGGCCACAAGGAAGCGGTCAGACAATTCGCTGCAATAGCCACTAAGGGAAGTGGCTGAACAGCGGACTGCAGGTCCCTTAGAAGCGGGGAGCAGAGTGTGTAGCCCGGCTGGAGGACTGTGTCGCTGAAGAGGATGTGGCAGTCCTTGGAGAGATGTGGGTCCTATAGCAGGAGTGACAGCACCACCCAAAGAGGATGCACTAAAGTGCGGAGCTAGTCCCCAAGACAGCCAGCAGGACTCACCAAAGTGGTGAGTGGACCCCGTTACAAACACCAATCTAATACTGAGACTAACCTGTTGATTTATTGATTTGACCTTGCTTTGATTGTTGTATTGCTTTACTTTTAGTAATATTAGCTTTGGCTGTATGTTAGCTAATAGCTATATTAGCTAATGGCCATATTAGCTAAGATGATCTGTGTACTTGATTTTTATTTTTTAAATAATTTGAATATAAATTTACAAAAACAATAATACCGAGTCACATTTATTTCAATAATCAATGTGAGTTCGAATCCTTAAGGCCCGGGGTGAATACCAGCCCATCAACTGAAAGAGCCTGAGCAGCTCCCCTTAATTAGGGCATAAGAACAACCATATTGGGTCAGACAAATGGTCCATCTAGCCCATCATCCTGTCTTCTGACAGCAGCCAGTGCCAGGTGCTTCAGAGTGAATGAACAGAAAAGGGTAATTATCAAGTGATCCATCCCCTGCCGTCCAGTCCCAGCTTCTAGGAGTCAGAGGTACACCCAAAGTATGGGGTTGTATCCCTGACTATCTTGGCTTACAGCCATTAATGGACCTATCCCGCCTTGAACTTATCTAGTTCTTTTGTGAGCCCAGTTATAGTTTTGGCCTTCACAACATGCTCTGGCAACAAGTTCCACAGGCTGACTGTGTGTTGCATGAAGTAGTATTTCCTTTTGTGTGTTTTAAACCTGCTGTCTATTAATTTCATTGGGTGTTTGTGTGTTATGTGTTATTGGGTGTTTGTGTGTTATGTGAAGATGTAAAATAGCACTTCCCTATTCACTTTCTCCACACCATTCATGATTTTATAGACCTCTTTCATCTCCCTTCTTAGTTGTCCCTCTTCCAAGCTGAACTGTCCCAGTCTTTTTAATCTCTCCTCAAATGGAAGGTGTTCCATACCTCTAATCATATTTGTAGTTCTTCTTTGTACTTTTTCCAATTCTAATGTATCTTTTTTGAGAGTGGGTGACCAGAACGGTACACAGTATTCAAGGTGTGGGTGTACCGTGGATTTATATAGGGGCATTACGTTATTTTTTGTCTTATTTTCTACTCATTCCCTAATGGTTCCTATCATTCTTAGTTTTTTGACTGCTGCTGCACACTGAGTGGATGTTTTCAGAGAAATATTCATGATGACTCCACAATCTTTTTCTTGAATGGTAACAGCTAATTTAGACCTCAACATTTTGTATGTATAGTTGGGATTATGTTTTCCAATGTGCAGTACTTTGTATTTGTCAACACTGAATTTCATCTGCCATTTTCTTGCCCAGTCACCCAGTTTTGTGAGAATTACCCTTCGGTTCTCACAAATGCCACCATCTCCTTGTATTTCATAGCATTATTATTCCAAGGAAGGATTGTGTGGACAAACGTTCTACCACATCTTGCCTTATCCTCTCATAAATCTGCTTAGCACCAGTGAATACAGCACCACCAAAAGACTGACTGCACATTGTCAAACTATGTCCTGGCATTCCTTCTTCTACCAAATAGATGCTCATCTACATCCATGTCTATGAAGAAAGGGAAGCAGCAGAAGCAACAGGAAGCCATCTGCACACTCATATTTGGCGTTCAGCGGCCACATGCGAATATTTCCACAGCTGAGCAATGTGCCAGAGCCACAATAAGAGAACCAGAGGGCTGCTCTCTGGACACATGGAGCTAGTCGGTGATCAGTGCTATAACCAAGTGCATCAGGTTTGGCTGAACAAAATCCTGTTCTCTGTTTCACCTGGGTGAACGTGGAGTAGCTATTGAGGCCAGTGGAGTTGCTCTGTCTTTACACGGGCAACTGGCAGAATGGCAACCATTTGTCAAACAAGACAGGCTCTCTGGTCCCTCATGTGCGTTCCCATGCACGTGCTAATTAGAAGGCTTGGGAGAGAGAGAGAGAGTATATATATATTTTCCTTTTTTGCTGGCTAGTGATTTCAGTAAGTTGAAAGAAGAGAAATGCAGAGAGTCGGAGGTATGGAATAAGCATGCTGCGAATTAGAAATTCTACTCCAAGATGCACATGCGTAGCTGTCATGGAAACTATGGGGCCAAATTCAGATGTGGGTGGTATGTAAGGAGGTGAAAGTTACATGCTGAGAAGGAACTCCACGCTGGTGTAACTTATACACAGGAGAGAGGGAAGAAGTGGAGAGGGCTATTTCAAACCACACACTCACTCACCTTTCTATGAGCTGCTTTTCCTGCTACACACTTCCCGGCTGCCCCTTCAATCTCTAAATTACACCAGCCTAGTCCAATTAACTCTCATTTACTGACAGGCAACTTCCACTGCCTTGTATCACATCTGACCATGGCTCACAGGCAGGGCCGGGTCTAGGCACCCACCAGCTAAGGAAGCTGGTGCCTGGGGCTGCAAATCAGAAGGGGCGGCACTCCAGGTTTTTTTTCTTTTTTTTCCCCCTTCCTCTGTGGCTCTTCGGAGGCAGCTTTTTCTGTTTTTTTTGTTTTGTTTTGTTTTTGTTTTGCTGCTTGGGGCAGCAAAAAAGGTAGAGCCGGTCCTGCTCACAGGAACAGCACACAATAGTTTGAGTGGTGTCTTTTCAGGCATAGGCCAGAGCCCTGCCAAGCACTGTGCCTGACTGAGACCACAGCCGCTACCCTTTCTGCAGTCTTGTTGGGATTCAGGAGGGTGATAGGGCCGGGGAAATGGGGCCATTGTCTTACCCCACCCTGCCACCTTCGGGAAAACTTTGAATGTTATCTCATAGATTCCTTGTGCTCCAGCTGTGTCTGGGTCAAGCACAGGGGCCCAAAGGGTGGGGGAAAGTCTCTTAGCGCCTCTTCCCCTGACCTCATCCACACTCCTGCAGATATGGGCAGTGCTGGATACCACTGCACTCCAAATCTTTCATAATTGTATGTAGTATGTAGTTTTTATTTTTCTTTAAACTGCATTTCTAAAAATACATCCCTTCCTTTGAACAGACCAGTCCTTTTCCTTCTGTTACTGATTACAGAATCCTATCTCTGGGATCTTAGCACCTACTTTGTCAACTTTTAGACAATTTTCTTAGCCATATCTGCCAGGCCGTCTAAAGAGAGCAAAAAAGGGGAGTCTCTCTGGCATCATCTCACTCTTCACCTTCCTAATCCCAGCACTTTCTTTGGGGAATAGTAACTGTGACATACCCCTTTCACCATTAGATGTGTAAGCACAAGACTCTGAACTGTTTCCATATTCCCTGCTGACAGTCTTGTCTCCAAATAGCTTTGATGTTCATACCGTGTCTTGATTCTTGGCTGCCTCCACTCCGACCCTTATGTTAGCATGGCATTATGCCCAGTCAGGAGGGACTAAGCCAGTTTCACTTGGTCCCATGTACCAAATGAGCACCAACATTAAATATACTAAACACTTCAGCAGGAAGTCCCCCTCCTCTGACAGTTATGGCACATTGGGTCCACATGCTTCTTTACACTTAATCACACCTGTTAACACTCATCCACTACAACAAGAATCCCTGACCCAGAGAGAAAGACAGAAAAAGGGTTTGCAGGCACTTGTAGCTGCCAGAAAGGTAGGTAGTAATGCAGCAGCCACTTGGGAAACCTATTAAGACCAGATGGTGTGTCAAAACATATGTTACATAAGAGCACAGCCTGAAGGCACTGTGTAAGGCAAGCCCGCAGCAGACAATGGGAATAAGGAACCAGCTCAGATCACAGAGGAATCAAAGTGATGCAGCCCAAAACATAAGTTGTGGATTCACCAAGGGAACATGCATATTTGATTAACTCTATGGCATGCAAATAGGAAATATACATACATGCAATATTTACAAAATATATTTTGTTCTATTTCAATCTGGCTCTCTCTGTATGGGATGACACTAACTATATTTTTAAAATGAAATAATTTTAGCTTCTTTCACAATACCATAGGGCCTAATTCTGCTGTCTTACAATTGTGCTACTCAGTGGAAGTGCACAGGGAAAACTAAGGACAGAATGTGGCCCTTAAAAGTAGTTTGATTTTAAATCCACATTATATTGGACCAATTCTGTTTATGGTATTTTCAGGATTTAACAGTGTATTTTACATGTCTGTATAATCTAGCTGGAAAAATACATGGGAACATTCTTGTTTCATTATTGCATGGTCTTTCACAGAGGTAGTTCCCTATGCAATTACTGTAGAAGTTGTATTGTGGAAGAATTTGAAGGAGAAAGGAGTGGCATTAGGGACTCATTTGGGGAGAGTGTTCCATTCATAAGCAGTGGCGTTAAAGAAATCACAAAGGTGTCTGTGGGAGAAGCAGATAAACTGATGATGGAGTGGAGGACATAGGTGGTGATGGTGCACAATGTAAACACTCCTGCTGACTTAAATGGGCTTTGGATCAGGCCCCAAGTGCAGAACAGTAACAGGGTGCCAAGCTGTGAAGGGCTTTGGAGATAAGTACAAGAAGTCTGTATTTGGTTGTAGTGGAGGAGGGGGAGCTAATGAAGGGATTCAGATGTGGTGACATGGTCAGAATGATTGACCAGGAAGGTGGTCCCAGCAGTAGTATTTTGCATGGGCCTAAGGGACAGGTGAGGTGGGCATCAAGAAAGTTAGAGAAGGCAGCAGCAGAAGCCAAGATGGGAAATAATAAAATACTTGGTTTCACAAATATTGTAAAAACTATCCATAGCAATCTACGCTGCTCTCCAACTGAGCAACCAACTTGCATGTCAATCTCCAGCTCATGCAATGATTTCAGTTTTTAAAAACTAAAACAATGGAAAACTACAAATGACCTGAAGCTGAAGACAAAAAGGTAGATAAACAGTACAGCAAACTACAGGGGTTTGTTGTTTTTTTTTTGGGGGGGGGGGGGGAGGAGGGATTTGGAGAGGATATATTTCCTGGCTGGATGACTGGGGCCAGAGATCAGATCGCTGAAAAAAGGGAATTTCCATGTTTTCACTTTTAAAAAGAAAAAAAGACCCATCACTGGATCTGTGCTGCTTTTCTGAATTGCAAGTTGTCAGTGTTGTTCATAAGGACAGAACTGCACCAGTTACAACTGACTTTGATGCATTTGATTTCATGGCCCGATCATTTTTATTGGCATTAAAATCACTTTTAAACATTTATATATTTTAGGAGCCGATTTGTCTACAGTGAAATGTAGATTAAGCTGCATGTCAGATGAGAGGATCCATTTGTATTTGTTTTGAAAATTGACAATAGTAAACCATTCTCTAATTTCATCCCTTCTCTAATTTCATCCCCTGCTCTCCTCCCTCCCTTTTTCTATGCTTTGCCCTTTGCTTTCCTGGCAGAATCATAACTTTTCATTGAAACATCTAATTTCTTAGAGTTGCAACAGAACAGAAACATTTTTCAAATTTCCCAGTGATAGCGAAGGAGGGCTGCTCTATGTATATACTTAAATGAATTAAACCAAGTTGAATGTGTGATCATCTCCCCAGACAAAGATGAAGGTTAACATAGTTTAAGGATGAAATATAGACCATCCTGTGCAAAACCACTGTGTTGCAGTTTAATTAAAAGAATTCATTAAAGTGCTGCCCCATCCGAGGTAATTAGTATGCGTAATTTATGCTTTGCCTAATACACAAGGGCAGTAGCCTGAATAATAAACTCAAGTTAACCTTAAGTGGAAGAGATTGAATGGTCAGATGTTTATTTAGCTCAGGTTTGCTCAAGAGCTAAGGTTAAAGAGGTGAAATTCAGTTACAGTTAATTAATTTCTTCTATTTTCTTCATAAAAGTGTTGCCTGCCCAATGGGGTAAAAGTCTTTTTGAAGATACAGATATCTCTCTTTTCCCCTTACTGGTTATCAGGAGACAGTCCACAGTGATGCATGTGCAGTTTGCAGTGAGTAAATAAGGGTTTGATTTAAAGGGGGTGAAGGTTTCTTGGGGGGCCAAGTGGCAAACATAAGAGGTTCCACATGAACATTCAGTTCAATCCACTCCACCAAGCAAGAAGCCCGAACAAAGACTTCTAGCTCAAAAGAGCTAACAGAACCAGCTTTTTAAAAAAACCAATCAGATTATGAAGCTGGAGCTGCCCTTTTGCACATCTTCTGCAATACCAGCCCCTCCCCGGCCTCATGGGATTTACTGCACTACACCTTCTCAGTGATATTCATATATCAAAGCAGAATTTGTAATGCCAGGGCCAGTCCTAAGGTTGTAGGTGATGTGAAAAGACATGTGCATGGATGTCAGGCAGACTTGCACTAAGAGGACCTCAGTTCATAGAATCATAGAATCATAGAATCTCAGGGTTGGAAGGGACCTCAGGAGGTCATCTAGTCCAACCCCCTGCTCAAAGCAGGACCAAACCCAATTAGATCATCCCAGCCAGGGCTTTGTCAAGCCTGACCTTAAAAACCTCTAAGGAAGGAGATTCCACCACCTCCCTAGGTAACCCATTCCAGTGCTTCACCACCCTACTAGTGAAAAAGTTTTTCCTAATATCCAACCTAAACCTCCCCCTCTGCAACTTGAGACCATTACTCCTTGTTCTGTCATCTTCTACCACTGAGAACAGTCTAGATCCATCCTCTTTGGAACCCCCTTTCAGGTAGTTGAAAGCAGCTATCAAATCCCCCCTCATTCTTCTCTTCTGCAGGCTAAACAATCCCAGTTCCCTCAGCCTCTCCTCATAAGTCATGTGCTCCAGCCCCCTAATCATTTTTGTTGCCCTCCATTGGACTCTTTCCAATTTATCCACATCCTTCTTGTAGCGTGGGGCCCAAAACTGGACACAGTACTCCAAATGAGGCCTCACCAGTGCCGAATAGAGGGGAATAATCACGTCCCTCGATCTGCTGGAAATGCCCCTACTTATACAGCCCAAAATGCCGTTAGCCTTCTTGGCAACAAGGGCACACTGTTGACTCATATTCAGCTTTTCGTCCACCGTAACCCCTAGGTCCTTTTCTGCAGAACTGCTGCCCAGCCATTCGGTCCCTAGTCTGTAGCAGTGCATGGGATTCTTCCGTCCTAAGTGCAAGACTCTGCACTTGTCCTTGTTGAACCTCATCAGATTTCTTTTGGCCCAATCCTCTAATTTGTCTAGATCCCTCTGTGTTTGGGTGGAGTGGCAGGAGGAGAATTTGATACCTGGTGGAGGGGAATCTTTGGAGGAATGTGTTACCTGGGAGGGGAATCATTATGCTTTATGCTGATAGGGTGAAAAGGCCAAAGAGCTTCAGGGAGGATTTGGTTAGCGTAGCAAGGAAAGGGGCAGTTGGAATCCAGGATCAGTGTGTTTGCATCTGCGATAGGCTGGATCCTGAGTTACTCTTTAAGGTATAGAACAGTGGTTCTCAAAAAAAATTTCCACGGACCACTTGAAAATTGCTGAGGGTCTCGGTGGCTCACTTAATGATCTTTCCAAATGTTGTTTGTACCATTAGCTAACTATTCTAAAGTGCCTTGGATAAAAGTGCTATATAAAAAAACCCTTAATAATAAACATTTTTGTTCTATAAATAAAAGCACACGACTCACATTTTAATATCAGTAGTCTTACCTTTCTAATATGATGGATGTGCCCTCTCTCCCCCGCTGTGGCAGCCCCCGAGCTGGGTCTGGGAAGGAGGGGGGTCTCTCTCTCTCCCCCATTGCAGCAGCCACCAAGCTGGGGCTGGGAAGGAGGGCCGTCTCTCCTCGGCAGCCGCAGCCCTAGAGCTGGGAAAAATTGCCCCTCTCTCTGGCCACCGCAGCCCTGCACATCCCAAATTCCCCTCACCCCCTCTTCTCTCCCCACTGTCCCCTCCCACCTACCCTCTATTCCCCCCAGGGCCACCACTTCATCTTACATGTGTGTCTTCCCCAGGGTCCAGGCACCTAATTAGTGGAGCCACACCTATGCGGCTCCACTAATTAGGTGGGTGGCCCTTCATTCTCTTGTGTGCAGCAACCCAGGTGTGCACCTTAGAGGGAACTATCCGTGGACCACCTGAATGGAGCTTGCGGACCACTGGTGGTCCACGGACCACAGTTTGAGAACCTCTGGTGTAAAGGAAGGAAGCCATATACCCTGGGGAGCCTGCGGAGATCATAGTGCATGTTAGAAGGCAGTGCTGATGGAGCAGGGCTCTGAAAACTGTTGGGCTTGTAGAGCACTTGCTTAAAGCCAACCCTGATTAAAGCCCTGGGCTGTTTTTCCCCTCTCGTGGCTTTATTTCTAAGTGTAAGAGAGGCATGTTGGCTACAGCCCCATCATCAAAAAAAACCCCAAACCTAGCAATATGCCTCTACATCACAGAACAGCACAGACAGCGGCGGGGCCCACAGGCCAGAATGCAGATTTGACATAGGAACACTGGGTCCCCCTTTCATCCCCACTCGTTACTTGCTGCCATAAACCATTACCCCACAACTTTTTGTGCTAGTGGATGTGCCCCTCCTAACAGCTGCATGACTCCTTGATTTCCCAGCCCTCCACCCAGGCTCCAAAGTCTCCTTCATTCCCATTCTAGGAACATGTTGGGGGTTACTTTATTACTGCAACTAAGGGCTGATCTCAAGCCCACTGAAGTCAATCGAAAGACTCTCACTGACTTTTGTGGGCTTTGGATCAGGCCTTAATGAAGGATGTTGGACCGTACGCCATCTTTTGTGTTTGTCTACACTTGAAACACTGCAGCGAAGACACTACCTATGTTGATGGGAGAGTTTCTGCTGGCGACATACATAGTCCATCAGCCCAAGAGGTGGTAGCTAAGTTGATGGGTGATTCTCCTGTCGACCTAGTGCTGTCTACACTGAGGGCAGGGCCGGCTTTAAGCCGATTCCGCCGATTCCCTGGAATCAGGCCCCGTGCTCAAGGTATTTTTGTTGGGGTTTTTTGCTCCGACAAAGGCGGCGGGGCTCCGCCGTCATTATTCATGTGGGGCCCCATACCCGCTAAAGCTGGCCCTGACTGAGGGTTAAGTCCATTTAACTGCGTCATTCAGGGGTGTGGATTTTTTACACCCCTGAGTGATGCAGTTGTACTGACCTAATTTCCTAGTGTAGACCAGGCCTCAGATTTCTTTTTCTTTCTGTTTTCTCTCTTCTGAAACCTCTGGTGCCATTGCTCTACATGCTTACATGGCCCCTGTAACCATACTATCTAAACACCCCACAAATAGTAATTAACCCTCAAACACCTGTGAGGCAGGCAAGTGTTGGTATCTCCATTTTACAGAACGGGCACAGAAAAATTAAATGACTTGTCCAAGGTCACACAGGGAGTCTGTGGCAGAGCTAGGAATTGAATTCCAGTCTCCTGAGTCCCAGTCCAGTATCTTAACCACACACCATCCTTCCTCTCAAATATACATACGTGAAAACTCAATTCAGTATTCTAAACACACTGATGGTGGCACACACAGCTCTGTACCGTTTCTTTCTGGCATGCAACATATAAAGCCATTCTGAAGCATTATATTCAGGGATATCTTCTCTCTCCTGCTTCTGCACAGAAGATCTACAGAAAAGCTCTCAAATGCAGGGAGACTATTCAATTAAATGGACTGTATCGACCCTGTGCTTCTTTACTCAGTTGTCTTACTAGAGCATCTTTACCCATTTTCTGTTTTATTTATACATATAACACCAAATAAGCCATCGTCCTCTATAAAGTGGGTTAACTATTGCTCAGGGAACCCACTTGACAGCTCTAAATGACAATCCAAATGTAGGATCAAATAACTTCAACTTCTGCATTCACACTGGGAAGGAGATGAATTAATAAGACTCAATTTGTAGAACTAATTGATGTAATACGGAAGGCCGGGGCTCAATCTTACTGAAAGGCTATATTTTGCTCTTAAAGAAATTGAATCTGTGTTGATTGAAGCGAGTTCATTAGAGCCAAGAAAAATCTCTTGCCTGCTTTTGGATCTGAATACCCAGTTTACATGGGAGTCCTCCAGCTTCTGCTAATATCACTCAGCATCAGCCAGTGCTTTCAAGCAGAGAAGAGCGCAGAGCTCTGTGGGTCTGTAGGCTTTTTATATTCCTTTGGATATTAGTGCAAGAGAGAAGTGCTACCTACTAAAGCATAGCAAATAAAAAAAACTTGCCATGTTCGTGGTCTTCCCCTTTTATGTGTGGTAACAGAGTTTGGTACCATGAATGTTAGTGGAAAATTAATCTCAAAGTCATGTGCACACACTTGCATGAAATGTATTTTTCAATCCACACATGAATTTTGCTGAGAGTTCTCACTTTCGAATCGGGGGACAGAAATAGCATTATGTGACTTGTGACCAATCAACTACTTGATATTAGAAATACAAGATGAATACTTGGGTATTACTCCATGAAGTTAAAATAATGCTGGGCGGGGGGGGGGGGGGGGAATCTGTTAGGTGATTTGAACAAGTACATTCATAGGAATATTCCATGACAAAGAAAAGTAGCTACAGGTCATTGAACAAATTGTTCATAGTGAACTCTTCACTCATCTATACTACTAACATTACATTGAAATCCTGCTCAGTACTTCAGAAGCTACAGAGATTGGTGCATTGGAGATACAAATTTATCTCACTAGGCTTAATAGTTTCTAGTAAACTGTTTCGTAAGCCACAAATGTTTCAATTCCACAAAAGATTTGTTATCAGAGCAAGTTGAATAATTCAAATAATTTTGCCTCTTCTTTTCACAAAATATTAAATGAAAGTAAACACTGAATTACATATTCAATAGTAATAGCTGACATTCAACATCTGCACTATGGTCCTGATAAAAAGCCCACTGATTTCAGTGGGCTTTGGAGCAGGCCCTAAATTGTTAGTTGCAAAAACCGTTTGACCAGCACAGCATGGAGTTCATAGTTTTCATACTGAATCTTCACAACTGTTTGCAAGATACTCATATGGGGGGGGAAGGAAATGCTGTAAAAGATACAAATCAAATCTTTGTATAATAAATAGATTTTACAATTTTGTGATCTGCCCTTGATCATTTGAGCTTACACTTTGTGTGAAAGAGTAAAGATAATTCAAGCACAGTAAACTCACAAGGAGCTCAAGTATGATTGCATAGTGATTAATTTTTTTAATCAAAGGACTATTTGCAGAATCTCTCCTTGTGCCTCCTTTCCCTCACTATTAAGCTCCATTAGTTATTGTTTCTTGATCATAAAGCCCAGAATTGGATTAGGAAGTGGTCATCCAAACATACTTACTATGCTCATGTTTATTTGTATGACCCATATAACTTTTTGTCATGAAATGTCCATATTGCTCAACTGGCTGGCAAAAGCAGATGCATGCTTATTACAACACAAGGGACTCTTAATAATGTTTCTGGACTTGTGCGGGGGGAGGGGGCGCTGATTTACTTGTGTAAATCAGCAGAGTCTCACTACCTTCAGTGGAGCTATGCCAATTTACAACAGCTGAAGATCTAGCCCCTTCCTCCTTTTTTACTTTTAAATTAATTCTTAAAAACATTTTTCAGATGTATTAACTCAACAAACCTCGGCCCTTGCAGAGCACTGAGCTTCTCATCTCTAGCAGTCCCCTAGCAATGACATCTAGTTCATTATTTTTAATAATGTGGCATGTGTCCAAAGCTTTTATCAGTGTCACTTCACTGGGCTTTAGTGTGTCAAAAGGTGCTCAGTGTATTAAGCCATATATTTCTACCTCTTTCTTGGAATCTATTTTTAAGTTTAATTAAAAAGGATGCACAAATAGAGGCCTCTATGTATATTCTGTTTAACCAACACTTAATTCTTTCGAGGTAATGAAGTAGCAATTGATACAGCTTCATTGACATTGTAGAAGTGTACTTTCATCCTCTGAGTTTTAGAATTTAAGTACAATCCATAGTATCAAACAAGCCTCATCCTGAAAACACCTATGCATATGCTTCATCTCAAGTATGTGAGCAGTCCCACTGAATTCAATGCTTAGAGATAAGCACACATATGTTTTTCCAGGATCAGGGCCAACTTTATTTACAAACCCTGCACAATGTGAATATGGGAGAAATTCACAACAATTCTATTCACACCAGCCAGTGTCATATTTACCCATACATTTAGCATTCAGTAATGCAGAGTTGAGCTGATTTGAGAAACTGCAGAATAAATATTGATATATTATAACAGTCTATTACTCATTTTCTAAGTAAACCACTGATTTTAATTTACTTACAATTTTGCAGTAGCTTCAGTCCACAGAGAAAATTAGATTTTTACATATCATAGCAAATCACAAAGCCAAAATGTCAACTTCATATATCAGGCAATTACTTGTACTGTTTATTTTGGGGAAAAAATTCTACATATATTTACTCAGAAAACCACCCGGGTCCCTCCAAAATAAATAGGGGCTATAATTCTTGCCAAAAAAATCCACAGTTCCAGAGATCTGCTCATCAATTTCCTGCAGCATTAATGAGGAAAGGCGCTGAGACAGTCATTCATACTGTCTTTATGATAAGACTAACCTACAGGGCAGATCAAGATTAAGGACAAAGGGAAGACAAATGGATGGGAAGCAGATCTAGTTCTGTTTTAATCCATCACTTGAAATTTTTATTTACCATCTTAAGTTTGAATGCTATGCTCAAAGTACATATAGAAATTAGACTCTTCAGACAAGAAGCTATATATAAAGGATGGTGGAAAGTTTTTGCAGTCCCAGGATTTCTGGATCTTTACCATACAGATTTTATTTGGTCTGCACAAAGAGTTTACTGGGCAGTCAAAAATTATGATTCCCATTTTATCTGACTTACAATGAAGGTTCTCAGTGAGATCTTCTGAATTTGTAAATACAAAGTAATTGAATCAACTATTGGACTTGTTAGTTGTTAATACACTTTTACGTGATTAGGATGGGACTTCATCCCCAGGTAGTGTGGTCACAAGGGGACAGAGATACCTCCAGATATGGAAAGCCTTCCCTTGTTCTGAGTAAGGTGTGGATTTTGCTACTAAGCCATGATTTACAGTCATTTCTAAAAACACATTGCCATTTATGTCTTGCAAGTAATTAATGTTACTAAGTATAGAGAATACCAGACTAACAGTAATTGCTTAACAGGGGTAAATGGCAACATTTTTATGGTGAAACCTGCGCACATGTAATATCCTGGAAAAACCCTTCCCAAGTTTCCAACTAGAACTTCTGAGAGACCAAAGAAGAGATCACCCCCAAATAATACATCTGAGGTTTTACCCAGGACATGCCGAGTAAAAATTAAAGTATTCTAACATCCATATTTGGATGATATTTATACTCAGAGGTCTATTATTTAGATGATATTTGGATCGGAAATAAAGTATGATGCTCAGAGGAATAAAATGCAGGTTGTGATGGATAGGGACATTAGGACACAGCAGCACAGCTCTCTATGTACTTATTATATGGCCACAATCTCCTGTACCTGAGCATGTCTCAAGACTTGGAAATCTCCCTCTAACCAAATATCTGGACACATACTCCCAACTATATGACAACCTAACATCTTCTGTTGGATATTCTGTTGGCTCACCAACATTCATGCTTTTTGGGAAATTTATTAGCCGGCTCACCTATCCCTAATACGCATGCAGGTCTTGGAGCGTAGAAATGCTTAATAAAGCTGCTTGCTATTTACTTTGGTCTCAGTTCTGCTCCATACAACCCTGTTGGCATTAAAGTCTGGATAAAATTTAGCCCTTTATTATACTCTCTCTCTCCCATTTCTAAGATAGTCATCACCCTGGTACCTAGGCATGACGCCACTAAGTCTCGTGAAATTTGAGATGTCACAATATGTCCTATACCCCACTGAGAGCCTTCACCCTGACAAATAGCTTCCCCATTCCTAGCGAAGATGTTTCAACATGTAGCTTCCAGTCTCATCACCACTAAGAGGAGCTACTTCTAGATGCAAAGTTGACTGGTGTTTGTTAACAGATGTTCCTGAGATTATACAAGTAGACTGATATTACACGCTGCTCTATTCTTGAGTTTTGTTTTCTGTAGCAATACCAGTAATGATATTTTTCACTTCTATTATAACAACACACTTGACAAACCCTAAGGAATTAATCTAACTTTCCGGTGAAGCAGGTAATTATTTCCCCCATAATAAATATATGGAAACTGAGGCACAAAGTGGTTATGTGAATTACCAGGTAACAGGCTGTATATGGAAAGGCTGGGAACAAACCCCACATATCATCTACGTCCCAGTCCTGCATTTTAACCACAAGACAATCCATTCCCTCTTTAAGAGGGAATTACCCTGCTTAAGTGCCTTGTCAGTGCTTTCTGTTGCCTTCTGCCTCCTCCGCTCCATTGTCAAATAGCTCTCATTCTATCTACCTGCCAGTACAATGGAAATTTCTAGTAAATTAAAAAAAAATTCATCCGTAAGCCCCTCTAAATGTAGTACTAAGCTCTTCAAGTCCTTACTGAGTTAGCAGATTGTCCCAACTGATAACCTTTCCTAATCCACATATTGCACATTTGATCCAATGGAATAATCATCACTGAAAAAGATTTAGAACATAGTTAATTTGATTCTCAGGTTTCACTTGCACTAACCCTATTCCCAGGGTTTGTGTCTTGACTCTTTCTCTTGTGCGTGTGCCCAGACACGACACCCATACGAGACTACATACCACTTTACAGGAAAGCTGCCTGCTGAGCGATCCACTTGTGCCAACTCAGCAATATAGCAACACTGCATTTAAAAAAACAAAACAAAACAACAACCCTCCTTTCTTAGTTTTCCTTATTCCAAGCAGGTGGAAATCCTTTAATTATAACCACTTCATTTTTTCATTTGTATTTAATTATTTATTTAATTTCAGGCTCTGAAACCTCACTGCTAATTATTTTGGTTGCAGTTTGGTGATCCACCTTCCAGCACTGAGAGCTACACAGCAGATTGTCAACTGACGTAAGGCTTCTATGAGAGATGCTAGCCCTCTAGCTCATTCATCCCTCTGCCAGGTTCTCATTATCCAAAAAAAAAAAAAAAAAATCTTCCTTCCAGCCCTCTTCAACTTCTGGCCTATCCAGATGGCAAAGAAGGGGGGCGGGGGCGCGGCGGCAGAGAAGCAAAAGCAAAAACCTGCCTGTTCTTGCTTAGTAAATGTGGATAAAATTTACTGCCACTATGAGAGTGGGAGGAGGAGTCTAGATATGTGTTAACATTTTATACCTGCCAACTTTGAGAGACAGAAATATGAGGCATGCCATTAATCCAGCCCAGGCTCCTGGAGTTCTGCCTGTGGATGGTAGGGAAGGCTGGGTCCCTTGGATGTTCTGAGTGCAATCAGGGGGAGGGATTTTTTGTTTCCTTGGGTGAAGGAAGGCCTGAGGGCAACCTGGGAGCCTTTCCAAAACACATGGGAGCCCAGGAGGGAGTCTGAAAAAACAAAATGATTCTTAGCAGAAACAGGAAAGTTGACACTTCCATCATTCTGCAGCGTAACAGCAGCAAACACGAACCTTGTTTACTTCCTCCAGATAAAGTTCACGTGGGGGTTGGATGCACTTACAGCCTGGCTATCGATCCCCCTGATTATGCTGTATCGCTGGCAGACCACGTGCTAGCTCACGCCAAGACCCCTAGGCCTCACTGAACGCTGACAAATGCACAGCTGGGAACCAGTCTGGTTCACCTGTGTGTTAATGTTGTTGCAACAGATGTGTTACAAAAATGTGTTTAGGGTTTATGAAATGCTTGTAAGTTGCTGCATGCAGCTCTCTCCTTTATGATATCTGTATCCCAGGTTATAAGGTAATATTTAAGTGCTTGCTCTGAAACTGGAATCCCCCACAGTCAGGAGAGAAGCATTACCAACTGTGAAATACTAGTTTACCACAGGAGATGTTAAAGAAAGCCCATAGATACCAGACAAATCATTGCAGAACATCAGAGGACAAAATACTTTTGCTTTCTCCCCCCACACCCATGAAGAAGAGACATGCATGGGGACTCGACCCATCAGCTTGAACTCTGGGAGAAGAGAATAAAAATCCCTGGCAGGAAGAAACCACATCTCTATGCTGCTTAGACTTGGAGAGCAAGATTTCTAGGCATAAGCAAGAGATCCCCATGTGCTTAGCCTGGGTTAGTCCTAAGAGGACATATATAGCTTGCATATTACAGCAGCCTCTATTACCTTTTGGAACTGAACTCATTTGTGTGTGTGTGTATTTAACCTTGTAAATAACACATTTCTTTTCTTAGTTAATAAATCTTTAGTTCGTTTATGATTGGATTGGCTACAAGCCTTGTCTTTGGTGTAGGATCTAAGGTGAAATTGACCTAGGTTAAGTGACTGGTCCTTCGGGACTGGGAGTAACCTGAATATTATTTCAGTGTAGTAGCCGTGTTAGTCTGTGTCAGCAAAAAGAAAACAAGAAAAATACCTGTGGCACCTTAGACACTAACAAATTTATTTCAGCATAAGCTTTCGTGGGTTAAGAAACCACTTCATCGGATGCATGGAATGGAACATACAGTGAACAGATATTTATACATTCAAAGAAACATGAGAAGGTGGAAGTGTCTATACCAATGTTAAGAGGCTAATTAATTGAAAGGAACTGTTATCAGTAGAAACTTTTGAAGTGATCATCAACAGGGGCCATTACAGACAGTTGACACAAAGGTGTTAAGGGGGGAAATAAATTCAATTAATGTAATGACCGAGCCATCCACGGTCAATATTCAAGCCTAAGGTAATGGTATCTAGTTTGCATATTAATTCCAATTCCGCAGTTTCTCGTTGGAGCCTGTTTTTGAAGTTATTTTGTTGCAAAATTGCTACTTTTATATCTGCCATTGAGTGATTAGGGAGGTTGAAGTGTTCACCCACTGGCTTTTGAATGTGATGATTCCTGATGTCAGATTTGTGTCCGTTTATTCTTTTGCGTAGAGACTGTCCAGTTTGGCCAATGTACATGGCAGAGGGGCATTGCTGGCACATGATGGCATATATCACATTGGTAGATATATTGCTACATCTACCAATGTGATATCTGAATAATGACCATGTATCATTTCACCATCTGATGGGAGTTTGATGGCCTTTACTTAAGTCTGATGGCCTCTCTCCAGTTCCTGGCAGGCAGGTGTCCACTTCACAAGTCTATAAGCTACTGTTGGCAGTAGTTGGTCTTAGCAGAGTGGTCCAAGATTAAATGGGCATGGAGTCTGAACTGTCATTTCACCATTTGAGGTGGCTGCTTTGGGTCAGAGCTGAGGTGCATTCATGAGGCAGAATAAGATATTTTCACTAATGTTATCCAGGCTGTATTTATCATATAGATAAATAGAAGTCTTCAGTTTCTAGGACCAGAGCCAAAACAACTAATCCAGCATTACATTCAAATAAAACTTTTTTTTATAGAATTGCTAAGATAAAAGGTATTAAAACAGTTTTGAAAGCAAGACTATTTTGTGCAGTGATTAACAAAGAAATCTTGAGGTAAAGCTGTCTCTAGAAACCACATTTATACTGCCTTGGAAACAGTCTTTTTAAATACTTTTCTTCCAGCACTTCAGTTTAGCTCAATGGTACAGCCACTCCTGGGATTTATGATTTGCTAGGAGGAAAATAAAGGGCAGTATACCTTTAAATAGTCCCAAGTACTCTTGAAAGAAGGTAGCAACTTCCTCTTTAGGCTGTTGTGAAAATGCCTTGTCTCCCTGATTTACACAGGTACGGAGTGAATGGTTCAGAAGCTGAGGCCTGCTCAGCCAAACACCCATGTGTGCATGAAATTAGAATGTCAACATTTGATTCATGCTGCCAGGCTGTGACTGTGAAACAAATTATGTCAGTGGGTGGCAATTGCAATATTAGTCTAAGCAGATAACATTTAGCTAAAAGGAGGGGCTCAGTCTGCAGTCTTCTCCCTACCAATATGTCAACATCATTAGACCTAGAAGGCTGGGAATTTTCTCAGAATGGATAAAATACAGAGGCAAACAAAGATGTTATAGGTTAAGAAAAGGTTTACCATAAAGCACAGAACAGTGCAATTCTAATAAAGGCCAGGACTTTCATTACAACTTCTTCCCCTCAGTGCCCTCTCTGCGCACACTAGAAAGTCCCTAAACTTCCTCAAAACAAAGCTTTAATTTAATTAAGGGTTTTTTTTAAAAAAAGTTCTTAATCGAACACACACTTGAGTGTAAATTTACAACAGTATCACCTCTAGTAAGTAAAAAAAAAAATGTCTGCAGGGCAGGAGAAGTGCAATTTACTAATTAAATTTTTATAAAGAAAGCCGTGGAAATGTTTGGCTTGAGATATCAAACTTTTTAAATAGAAAGAAAAAGCTAAATCTGGCTTCTTTTCAATTAAAGAGAGTTACAAATTAGTCTTTGGAAGAGAGAGAGAAAACAAGTTTTCACAAGTTGCTCCTGGCATTTTTAAGCCCGTCATTTCACTCCCCAGAGATCAACAGTGATATTTGAAAGACACGAAGTCAATATTTTCTAATAAATTAGATCTTAAAAACCCAGCCATGTTTGAAACCAGTTTTGGAGACATAATACTAATTGTTTATTTTCTCAGTTTAAAACAACAAAAAACAAAAAAACATGAAACAAAGGTTATTTTCTCCCAACTTTCTCAATTAATCCATAACAGGCCTTTAACTATAAATGAGAATTTTACCACGAAATAGGCCATATATCTAGCTCCATTTTATAGTCTCACTTCTTTTAACTAGCAATATGGCAAAACATCAATTTAAAGTTTTATTCCATTCCAAACACCCATGTTGTTAAAGTTAATGCTGTGAAAAATCTAACTTGTAACAGTGAAATGTTTATGGAAGCAGCCATACATTTAGCTGTAGAACTAGGCAACAGCCATCAGCCACATAGTTAATGTTCAGAAAGACAGTATTTTTAGGTGATTCTGCTGAAATCTAATCTATCAGTTTTACCTTCCAGCATATAAAAAATTAGCTTCATTTTAGGGATATCTGAAAGCCCTGTGAAGGGAAATGACTTGCATGCTCTCCCCTGCTTGTTAGCCAGTATTGTACATAACCTAAGATATTTACATACCTTCGCCAGCACTCTTCTTCACTTTATTTTGATAGTAACCTTTATTCCTATTTGGGGAACACATAAGGCTCAATGTTGCTCCTGCTAAAGACAATGAGTTTCATCACTGGATCAAATGCTAATTGCCCTTACTCACTTGAAACATTCCATTGACCTTAACAGGCCAAATTAATCACTTGTGTAACCTGAGTAAGGATGAATTTGATCCAATGGGAGAGTAGGGTTGGGTGCGCTCACTTCGATGGGGAAAAGATAGGGAACATAAAGATAAGTTCAAATTATTTACTCTTCATGCTTTGCAAGAATTGATGTCATTTGATTTCAGAACACACATTGTAATAAGGTAGGTGGGGGCAGAGGTAACTTCCAATGCACAACCCAAACATACTTAAGTTGTGCTGCAAATATAGCATTGGCATGTTGTTATAAAGTGCCCTTTAAAGCTTCAGGGTCAAATCTTGCTTGCCTTACTCATGTGAGTATTCCTTCTGAAATCAATGGGCTTGTTCATATGTATAGAGTGTGCAAGATTTGGCCTTCAAGGTCCTGCTGAATATAAATAGCTCTAATAGCTCTCATAGTATGACTTAGATTTGCCACTTAGTTGAGACAGGTGATACAATACAGCCTTTAAAAATAAAGATAATCTCCAAAATATTCAGATGTAAAAAATTCAGGATAACAGATTGCAATACTTTACCTACTTCAGGGTAGGCTTTTTTGGAATCTTTTCAAACTAGAGTTTTTTTCCTTCCAAATCTCTCAGATGGAGTAAAAAGGATTAAAAAAAAAAAACACAAAAAAAACCCCCCAAGACTATTAAAATTCTCTATTAAATTTCCAAAGCTCTAGCAAAAACATTAATTCACATAGAGAATTAAAAGTTACAGATTTGTCAGTTAAAGAAAGTTAATGAAAAGGTCTTTCTTCAGCTCAGTAAAACCACCACCACAAACATATGACAAGCAAAAAATGGGTGATTTAGAACATAATTTTCTTGTATTTGGACAACTCTATTAATAGCAACAACAACAAATCTCTTGGGAGAATCCCACAGGTTAAAGAACTTTGTTCAAATGTTTTAAAAGCTCAACTTTTTAACACTCTATAAAAATAATTGTATAAGCCATCTAAACCTTTTCAGAAGGTAATTTGGTAATATTGCTTACAAAGAGGAAAGGGGAAAAAAGGCTGTGCTAAGACTGAGCTAAGACTGCAGGAAAGGTTCTTCCTTTATGGAGTAGTGACAGCCCTGTAACTTCTCCATTATAATGAAAACCATAGCATAAAGATTGCATTATCATCTGTGGTTAACTGTCAAATGCATTTTAATGCTTTCTCTAGGAGAGCTAAGTTAAAAAAAAAAAAAAAAAAAGCAACCCTCTTCCTCCTAATCTACCTACCTTTGAGAAAGTAAATACAGCTCATACTTGTGGGTCAGAATGTTGGGAGTTAACTGTACTCTTTCAGCTTAATGTAAATTCCTGAAGATCAGAGAGCTAAGTAAACAATATTTTGATGTAAACAGATTATCAACATGAGAGGAATGACCGTCTGGTCACCCGTAGGGGTTTATTCACTTAACACTTCCACCCCATAAAGACAATTGTGTGCAATCAATGCATATAGGGCCTTTCACTGAGTTGCTAAGTGACATGTAGTGTCAACAGAAAAATGCCTGATGTACAGAGAGACTGCTCAACAGCCAACAGAAAACAACACACACAGATGATATTTTAAACTTAATTCAGTTCGTTATGAAGATTGTGACAGGCACAGTGGCTGACCAGAAAGCCATTCGCACTTCAAAAATTTGACTTTATAAAGTTCGATCTCCCATGTGTGTAAAGAGTTTAATTTGGTAACAAGTGAATCATGGTGCAGAACAGGAGCTGGTTCAAATAGGAAAAGCCAACTCAGCAGGGAAGCACTGAATATTCATTCAATGGAAGGCACAGCAGTCATTTTACAATCCAGGCTTCAATATATGAGCAGCTCATTTGTCTAAGATTGTATATGCATTCTCTCATTTTCCTCATCTCTGGAAACTATTTTAGTAAAAGCCCAGAAGCTGTTTTCAACAGTTGCTTCAGAATTTCTAAAGAAAGGAAAGAAACTTGAATGGCATCACATTGCCCCATACAACCATGAAAACCCATTTTGTGGGACATTCTTGAAACCAACCCAGAAAGAAACCCTTAAGAGGTTTTGTATTTATTTACCCATTCTTTCCCCACCAACCACTTGATGGGCTTTATATTCAAATGCAAAATATTTCTGCCTTTGTTCTAAGGATTCACTGTGATTTTTGTTAGATTCACAGAATAATCTTGAGAAATCCAACCTGTTGCCAAATTTTATTTTAAAATAACTTCATGCAAAATACAAAAAAACTACAATCCCTAAAGCCCATCCTGACCACTTGCGGCTCTATTTCCGCTTAGCACTATGTTCTTTGATTTCTAAAAGCCTATGAGGGCTTGATCAAATATATTGCTCATTGGTCAACCATACTATTTTCTATAGACCAAACTTCCTAAACTTGTAAAATGTTTTCCCCTAACACGATGCTGCCCTGTTCTGCATTCCCCAGAGGTTGCTCTTGACAATCTATGGGCATGCAAGGCTTTGTAGTAGCACACTAGGCAGGATGATGAGACTGAGTGTCTTGACCACAAACAGTCAATTTTATCAGACAAGTTTAGCCAAGGTTGCAAAAACCCCAAAAGACTCAATGGGGCAGATTTTTATTGCAAAATTTTAAACGGTTGATTTTAAAAGTATCTTGGATTTTGATATTTTCTAATCAGGATTTTAGATGAGACTATGAAGGTGTGAGGGGAAATTGTTTGAAGGCTTAATTCCCTGCCACTGGATTCATGGATTCAATTTTATGGGGGCTGTTATTGTGATTTCTAAATTACAGGTAGTCAAACTCTGAGCTGTATGGGAGACAAAGCTTCACAACAGGATTCGTAGGCCCAGAGCCTGAAAACATAGAGAGGGATATAACAAGCAGCGAGCTCGCAGGATCAGGGATCTGTCAGCATTTCCTTAATAAAATAAAGATAAGTCTTTCCTTAAGGAGTCATAAAAATACTGACAAGAAAATAAAGAATCAAACTATTGAGCAAAGATAGATAATTAGGTCTGGGACCTTTACAGTCAGTTGACCGGCAATAGTTATATGCTGAATTTCTGCAAATCCAAACCATGAAGAATCAATATGGAAATGTTTGCAATAGGTATCCAGACACTTCTGTGTTTTGAAGGTGGTAAAAACCAGGTTCCCAAACCTTCGACCCGCAGTGATACTGGACGTATTACCAAATGTCTAAGTAGCTGCCATGGATATCTTTGGATTAATAGGTCAGATGTGATCCCTGACTGAGTTTTATTCTCATCCTTGAAGTGAGCTCAAAATGAATACTCAGTGCTAATAACCTGTAGGGGACAGGCAATCCTACTTGTAAGAATTGACTGCAGGGGTCACAGCTGGTCATTTGCCAAAATGCATCAGAGGAGAGGTTTGGTTTCCACACAGGGATCTCCTAGTAATGTCAAAGGGAGTTTTGTGTGACGAGTGAGGCTAGAATATCCTTTGTGTATTTTTTAAACAATATGCTTTGTTGGTTTTCTACAACAATAAATATGAACAGCCAACAGAAAAAAATGACAGACATAATTGTGCGAGCTCCAAAGCATTCACCTTGCTCCCAGCAATCGTCTCAGCGAAGTAAATAGGACTACTCCAAAGAGTAAGATGGAAGTGAGCAGGATTTGTGCCCCCCCCCGTCAGTTTTATTCACATTTCTACTGATAAAATTACATACATGCAAACACTTTACAGGATGACAGCTACAGAAGTTCTTCTAAAGAGGCTTTCAATACATACTTATTTTAGAGATGAGAGAACAGTGTAAAATATTAGGCTAGATTTTCCCTTTTCCATCCCTCTTTTGCTGCTTGGTTTGGGGGGCATGTCATGGAAGGGGATCTCAAAGGGCATATCATCCCTTATAAGCAATAAACAGTTGTCCTAAATTATAGTCTGCTCTAGATTACATTAGGGCGAGGGCAGTTTGAATTTGAGGGAGAGGTAACCCAACTCCATGCTGGTCCTGCACCCCATCTCTTGCTCCGAACATATCCGTAGGGATAAGGTTGTTTTCCTCAAGTAAATAAAGTTCCTTGTCAGTATTAGAAGAAAGCAACTTTCTGTGCTTCTTTAGCATGGTCACACGACACCTGTCAGTCATTCAGAGTATCTGTGCTTGGGAAAGGTTGTATCTAGGGACAGTCCACTGGGCAAATATCCAGTTGCCTGGTAGTCCACTCTGAACTTGAATATTTAACTTTACATTTTGATTAGATTGTCCCTTTAAAATATCTAGTCAGCTTACAATAAAAAAAACAGTTACAGGCAGTTTCAGGCTCTGCTTATGCCCCTATATCTAAGCCCCCTGTTCATTTTGGCAGTTTAATAACCATATCTTCCTGTCCTTAAAAATATTTTTCTCTTCCCTCTTGCCATGTGAAAGATCCATTCAAACAACAGGTGGAAATGTGCGATTTGGCACTGGGATCCAGACCCCTCCAGCTCCCTGACAGCACGACTCCTACACAGCTGTGCTCTGATGTTACCTCTATGGTGCCCCAGAACCCCTTATAAGTGACTCCAACCAGTGCAGGGGGGAGGCAGATAACCTATCTCTAATAGGCCATGGTGATTGGAAGAAAAGGGGAAATATGTTTATAGTGTGTTCACCTAGTCCCAGACCCACAGCCCAAACCTCATGGTCAGAGAGGTTCTAGGTGGCCAGCGGAAGGGGGGAAAGATACCATGGAGGTAGCACTTGTCAGTCAGAACTAGGGCTGGTCAGTAGTTTTTGTTTTAAATGTTTTTGATGAAAAAATGCCAGGTGGGGTTCAAATAATTAGAGCAATATACACAAAAATTTTTGTTTGTTTTTTAAACTGAAAAATGTAAGTTTTTTAAACCAAAAGCCAAACATTTTTCAGTTTTTATTTCTCTTGCCATTTCTACCTTTTTACTACAAGAAAAGTGAAGAGTGAAGGGTGGGGGAGAGAGAGAGAGAGTGCATAGACCCAAAACAGAAAAACTTTCAGCAGAAAAACTTGAAGAAAATATTTTTGAAATTTTTCATGAAATACATTTGCCATTTTTCATTCAGCTATAACCAGAGCCACAACGCAACAGCTGCTTTTATGTTTTTTTAAAACAAAAGAATGTTCGTCCCAAGGGTAATTTAGCTACTGAGTTTTCATATTAAACATTCTTATTTGCTGTTGAATGAGCAGTAATGGATGTAATTTTTTTTCTAATTTGAAAAAAAAAAGGGCTATAGCAATGGCACAGTAAATAAATGAGCTGCCTTATCACCTCTATTGCAGTAGAAGCTGCCATCTGGTTAGCTAAGAATTAAACCCCCAAATGTACCTTTGACCTTAGGAGTGATACGGCAAATAAAGGGCCTGATTCTGCTTCAATTTAAGTCAACAGGAGTCCATTTGCCACTGACAGTAGTGAAAATAGAATGGGGTTCAAAAATCAGTTTAAAAATGCATTTGAGCTTTAATTTGATGAGTTCAGCAGTTGATTTCTGTAAATGCCCAACTCTAGGTTAATGCATAATCAGATGGCTATGCACACAGGATTGGTTTCGATTGTGAGACTGCACGGTATTATCCAAGGTAATCTGTGCAACACATTATATTCTTTATTAAAAATATCAGTATTGAAGAAAACAAAAGAAAAGCATTTAGATATCCTCTTTAGAGGCTCAATAGAAGTAGCCTGTTGATCTCTGGTATGGTCTCAGAGACTCAAAACAAAGAGTAAAAACTAATCTGCTGTGACCTCCAAAGGACTTGCTTCCCTGAAAACATTGACAGGACCAGCAACTGCAGCAACTCCTGCCCCACATTCTATGGGTGCAGAAGGCCTGACTGGCAGCAGGATCCACTGTGGTCCCACTTCATTTCAGAGGAGGTCGTTACCAAAAGCCCAGGTAAGAGATCTTCTTGTTCTGTGGAGTACAATTTTGTGGGAATTCTCAGCACCACCGTGCTAAGGGGAGTTCCACGTGCAGATGGCAGGGTAAGGCTGTACAATTCATGACTACAGTACAACACCAGCCCTTCCCATTGCTTCCCTGTCATCGTCCCACACGAGAGAGAGAGAGAGAGAGAGAGAGAGAGAGAGAGAGAGAGTGTACATACAGGATGTAGGGAAGAGAGTTATTGAAGCTCTGAGGATCAGCTCTACTGCCCAGAGAATGATTCTGTTCCACAACCCTATGGACCTTCCCAGCCCACACAGTCAGGGTGTGCACTGTCTCCCTTTAGTCATGTCTAGAGAAGAGTTGCCTGAATAAGGGATAGAGGATTTGACCCATTGCTATCTAAAGGGGACTTAGCAATAAAATAATACCGAGAGTCAAAATCACCAGTGGAATTAAGTTCAGGCTGAATGAAATACCTGACTGAATCCAATAGCCATCCCAACAAATATAGAGGGATGGATTCTAATCTGAAATACACCTGTGTGTACTTTGAAAAATCCACCTGTAACAGAGTTTGGAAGCATTAACTCCCAGATGCCATGCACCTAGGGTGACCATACATCCCATTTTGGCCAGGACAGACAGCGCCCTTTTAAAGTCCTGTCCTGGACGTCCTGACTTTTGGGGTGGGGGGGGGGAAATGGGCATTTGTGATCATCAGTTGGCAAGCGCAAACAGAACAAATGCCCAGTTTTGCACACACAAAAAAAGGGGGTGTGTCCTCCTGGGGGGCAGAGAGGAACGTTCAGCGGGGCAAGTGGCAATGCTTAAGTGTGGAGCGGCATGGGGCTTGGGTGAGCTGAAACACCAGGTGACTTGGGCCAGCCCCTCACACTGTGGGGGGAAGGAGGGGTAGGCTCAGGCGAGCAGCAACACCAAGCGGTTCATGCCAGCCCCACGTGGTGTCCCATTTTTACTTTGGGAAGTATGTTCACCTTACCCCTCCACTCAGAATCCAGTCATTACAGCCCAACTCTGCTCATTTCATAGGGGTCAGTTCCAAGACTGGAGACATTGGTGCCCAAATCAATTACTCCTCTGTCACAGGATGCTCTACTGAAAATGTTGAATCAGCAGGAAACAAAAGAAAGGTGGAAGTTTGTAGCAAACCTATGTCTACAGATCAGGGGGAGGGGTGGATCACAAGCGTGGGCGCCACCACTACTTAAGAGCTTTAAAAGTGTAAAAAGTAGCCAATTTACTGTTATGGTTACACTTAAGTCAATTAAAATGTTTTATTAGCAAGGATCTGAATCTCTTACCTTCATTAACATTTAACAGTATATGGGAGAAAAAAGGTAAATAAAATATTATCTGGCTTTTTAAAGGTCATTCCAGACTGAGCATTATAAAAAGCTAGCAGGGAACACAGAATATGGCCCTTTGTGTGGGTATAACACCACTAGCCAGTGCAAAATATTAGTAGGAGAGAGACAGCAAATGAACATTCAGTGGCAGGTGAGTCTAAACTGCTAGTGTTTAAAATATGCTTTATTGTGGCCACCTTTTTAAAAAAAATCTGACTTGGGATAAGATCCCTCCCCCCTGCAGTTAAATTTTACATGATAAATCATTCTGGCCATTCAGCCCTTTAACTGATGCTCCTGTTCTCAGCACCTGCTTTTAAACAACCCTAGGCTAATTTCATCAGTTTGGATTACTACATACCTAACAGTCTGCATGCCTTTACCAAAGGAATATTTAGGTTCTTTCTGGAATCTGTGCTCTAGCTAGGATAGAGTGTGCTTCAGGGGCAACCTCCCACTTATAATTAGAAAGCTATTTTTGGTTGCCGCAGAAAAGCCTACTAGCACCACTATAGTTAAGGGTTTGTCAGCATTTCTATTTATAAAAATAAAAACATTAACGTATAGCAATAAAAATAATTCTGAGATGAATTTCATTTTACAAGGATTTTTATTAGACATTTTTACTTTTAAGTGATTTTATTTCAAAAAGTGGCCATAAAACTAAAGATGGAAGACTACAAAGTGGTTTTAATTTAGAATTCACCATGGCCTAAAGAAATATGGAATATTTCATATTAATTTATACTAAAATATTACGTTTATATTTAAAATACTGCTTTCCTTTACCCCTTTAAAATAATGCCTTCCTAGCTTCTAAGATTAAAGGGATAATTAAAAAATAAAATGTGAACCACAGAATTATCATAGCAAAATTACATATAATAAACCAGCCCCCTCGTACTTATAAAAGTATTCAGTACATCATCCTCTGCATTGTAAACCTATGTATAAAAGCACAGAGTAAATCAGTTCATCAAACTCAAAACTTCATATACCGTACGTAGCAAAACTACATTATCAAAGTGCACTGAAAATCAACTTCAAGTAGAGGGAAAAGTGATAGCTTGTGGGGAACCTTACAGGTATGAAATTTGATTGAGATAAGCATTCACACAGAGTAGGCTCAGCCAATCAGGGATCCTGTTGAAATAACATGTGACCCAAATCGTGATGTAATCTAAAGAACGGCTTGAAACTAAAACACAAAATACACAAATACACAAGCTAAACTAACCATTGTAAACTAATACACAAAATTGTGTTCTGAATTTCCATGGTCATTCAGATTGGGTAATTAGTTTTCTTCCCAAATTTAAATTAAATTTTCACTGCTACAAACATTTAACAGGAATTGTCACATTTTCATGGAAGCTCAAACCCAGAAAATGTGAAGAGTTTTCAAATTTGCAATGGGTATTTCATGCAGATCTTCCCCTATCTATGCAAGCTTTATAATATAGCTGCATATTGTTTGAATGTGTATAACCACCTTTAAAAATAATTAAAATAATAAGAAAGGGCTTTTGGTATTTTTCCATTTGTTTCTTTCTAATCATTTTAATAGAAGCTGGTATTTATGGTAAGGATATATAAGCTAATGCACCAGCAAAGTGAATGATATACGTTTTCATTGAATAGTAAAGCACTTTAGTGCCATCAATAAAAGTGATGAACCTAGAAACAGTGGCTTTATTTTAAAGATGCTGGTATTCTAACAGTGACTTATGTTATCAAGCACTTTGTGAAATAAAGCTACTATTTCTGAGTTCATCACTTTCAGTGATGAAACAGAAGTACTATGGGATGAATATTTCTGTACTAGCTAGCTGGATGATTTGGCCAGGCAACACTATGAGTTCTATGCTCTCTTTGCTCTATTGCTACAGGTACTATGAAAGGCTCCACTCCTGTAAACTAAGAGGGACCAATGCAGGTGCTGCAATCCACCCATGTGCATTTCCTTGGGGACAGAGTTGGTAAGTAAATACCATAAAAGCGAACACTCTCCAACACATTTTTAATGAGAAATCTGGAGTTTTCTATTGGCTTAAGTTTTGAAGGGGAGGGCAGGTACTGTGATCCAATAATCCATTAGGCAAATTTCTAATGTAGTGGTTCTTTGCATACAGCAAGTTTATCATGCTTGAAATCAGTGCAGAGTTTTCAGTTTTTCAAAATTGTTTGGTTATGTTTCTGTTAAGTAAATAATTGCATGCATTGTACAAATCCATTGAACTCTCCAGTCTTGCAAAGCAAATGCTTCTCTCTCACACAGATTCAGTAAAATAAATTAACTATAAATAAATATGGTTAATCAGCAGCATTTGCATAGTGGCTAAAAAGTACAGCTATGTAAATATGAAAACCAAGAGAAGGAAAAAAAATAGGTATTTCCATATAGATCTAGGAACTATACATCTAGGATGAAATTCTGGCCTCACTAATCCCCATAGGGCTAGGATTTCACTGCCAGTGTATGTTCTGAAGAAAGAGAAAGTATTCTATTTCTTTAAATATTAGGAGGTGCTATTCAGAGAACCCCCGGTTCCACACACCAATTAGCAGCTGCAGAACAAGCTCTCCCATTTTGTCCATTTCTTAAAATCTGATAGCTACAATTTTTTTGGATTTTTTTAAAGGGTTTTTTCCAGCCGAAACAATCTGATGAATTCATGAAATGTTTAAGTCGGCACAAACCTACATTTTTTGGTTGGGAAAAAGTTTTGGCCAAAAAATGTTGACCAGCTCTATGCAGAACACCCGTAGAGATGGAGAGATGGGTAAATATTATCCACATTTTACAGATGGGGAGACAGAGAAAGGTGCAGGGACTCGCAGAAGACCACAGAGTAAGTCATTGACAGAGCCAGGATTAGGATGGGGGAGATCAGTGCACTCCCTTAACCCTCAGGAGTCAAGCCTGAAGTTTTCCTATCATTCTTAGCTGTCAGTGCTAGTGCTAGTGCATTAGTAGTGGTAATAAAAATAATCTGTATTGTTCCATAAATTTAGAGAGCAAAATACAGATACAATAGGATTTAAATCACCATCACTATATCTAGGCAAGAGGCAGAAGCACCCATGTTTTCAGACTCACTTCCTGAACGGTGGCCAATGCCTTAGAAGACATGTCTGGGCTAATTAAATGAAAATTCTATCACAGCTCACTGGCTGTCACTTGAAACATACAGGATTCGTTCTCACTATGTTTCAAAGGACAGGGCACAGAATATGTAAGGAAGTAGCAAAGCAGGGAAAGAAAATGCTGCATAAGTTTAAGAGCAGATGTTCTAGGCAGAACAAAATTAATATGAAACACCAGTTTCTGCATCAGACGACCTCATTTTGAATTTCATAATTACGTTACATTGCAGCTCATTAATTGCTGTTAGAAAAAGCCTCATGCAGGAGTTTCTGCCTGCTGAGACAGCATGACAGAGCGGCCGACTCTCATGAAAAATGGGCACCTGCAGAAGGAACCCATCAGCATGCATGATAACTGGTATCAAGTGCCAGGTCAGAGACAAACCACAAAGAATTTGCTTCAATGTAATTAGAAGGTTTTAACAGAGCAGGTAATGACCTGAACATCTCAGTAATGTCATTTCTTCCCCCCTAAAAACTAGTATAAAATGCAATAAGTAGGCAAAATAAAAAATTAATATCTTATCAGCTGACTAACATGTTAGGGGTAGTACAGATTTTATCTGGTTCAACATATTCAGTGCACATGTGTATGTACCTGCACCCCACCACAGCAAGTACTCTGATGAACAAAAATGCGACTTTGAGGGCAAATGAGGCATGAAACATATTGGCCAATAAACAACACTCAGAAGAAGGTCATACTAAATGTTATTTACCCAACAATAGGCTAGAAAATTTTGGAGCCAAGCACAGTCTTACAACTGCTTTCTCAGATTGTGCCTTATCTCAGACATAACACATCCTTTGCAAGTGGGATCAGAGGTAAAATTACTGCGGTTGCATCCTATCGCTTATGATCATAGTATACAAAATAGATCTTAAATCTGGGGGTGAGACTTTAATAGGAGGTTTAGGAAAGCTGATTAATATGGCCAAAATAAAATAGAAGTAGTATAAAACAGAGTGCTGGACTTGTATCATTCTCAATGGCAATACCAGATTAGCAGAAGCAGATAATTAAAACAAATAATCTAATTATTGGTAGTGCCTAGAAGTCCTGGTCATGGCCCAGGACCCCAAAGCGCTTACACGCTCAATGTAAGACTAGAGACAACAGATGGTAACAGACAGAGAGGGAGCACAAGGAAACTGCAGCTTGCTTCAATGGGAGTTCCATGCCCATCACGGCTGAAAATAGGGTCCTGTAATAGGAGAGCTCTTGGCTACTGAAACAACACCACCAATTATTTAGAGCAAAGTTTGGATATATTCTACTTTTACCTCCAAACAAATGCTGGCTGTTGCTACTTTCACATCATTAATTTACTCTTATGTTCTGACCAACCACGAGCCTCGACACAGATACCCAGAAGAAATAAACTGAGTATGAGATGCATGCGCTGTAGCTGCAGGTGGGCTTTAGGGCCCATGGGCGCCCCACAATGCGACGTCTGATAAAGCTCCTCTTAGCAAAATTTGAGGAGGGCCTGTGGTGTGTCAATTCTGTGGGCTTGGGTGTGTGTAAGCTTGGGGGAGAGCCAGGATCAGGGTACAAGAAATGAATCTCACAGGTATTTTCTCTGTTCTGTATAGTGGAAAAGCCAGTCAGGATTTGGCCCAATATGAAGTTTACATTGTTTAACAATGTTATTCTTCTAATAATCTTAGGCTACATCTACACTACCCGCCCGATTCGGCGGGTAGCGATCGATGTTCTGGTATCGATTTATCGCATCTCGTCTAGACGCTATAAATCGATCCCAGAACCGCTCCCCGTCGACACCGGAACTCCAGCTCCGTGCGAGGAGTAAGCGGAGTCGACAGGGGAGCCTGCCTGCTGCTGTGTGGACCGTGGTAAGTACTTTTAAAAATCGATCTCAGATATTCGACTTCAGCTACGTTATTCACGTAGCTGAAGTTGCGTATCTTAGATCGACTCCCCCCCCTAGTGTGGACCAGCCCTCATAAAGAGACAGAGAGACAGAGATGCAGCCCTGGATTATGCCAGCTTCTTATGGCAAGCTCTCCTCCACAGGGGAGGCTCCTAGCCAGTCAGTACAGCCCTAAAATTTGGGCAAGCCCTGGCCAGGGATTTCAGTCCAACCCCACAGCTGTCTCCACCAGTGGAGCTCTCCAAAAGTGTCTTCCCCCAGCATAATGCGAGAGACAGGGCATCACTGAAAATATCATTGCAGACCCCCTGGGGGTGAAGAAAAAAGGGAGTCATTCAATCAAGAATCAGAATCAATACCATATGACTGACTTGGCCAACTGGACAGCACAAATATCAAATTCTTGAAGCACCAATGACAGCAAATAGTTTGCAAGCAATCCATAGGCTGGAGTGTTAGCCTAGGATAGTCAAGCAATCTTAAGTATCCAGCAAATTAGTAAAAATTGCACCCCATTGGTTGATAAATGGCCAATAGAGAGAAGGGTTAAAATAGATGAATTCCTTATTCACTACAAAGAGTTCACTTAGCTCTACCCTCCACTGTACTGAATTGGTCCCCCAATCCTATTACATGCCACAAACCCACGGGATTGACAGACCTCATACCCTCCACAAATGGAGCTAAGAGGAGCTTTATCAAACAGACATTTTCCATTTTGCAGCATTTTTATATGCAGCTTGTGGAAGCGGGAAGAATAGATAGGGCACCAGACTGGATCTCAAGAGATCTGGATTCACTTCCTGGCTCAGTCACAGAGTTCCTGTGTGACCTTGAGCCAGTCATTTGATCTATTCTATGTCTCATCTATAAAATGGGGTAGTACAATCTCCACCTCACTGAAGTGTTGTTAGGATAAAAATCTATTAATGATTGGATACTATAGCAATGAGGGCCTTATAGGGAGATAGCTCATTCCTCTATAGTTCTCAGTTATTCAAAGTCTATAGATATTTTGTCTATTTAGATAGTTGGTCTATAGATATTTGGTCTATTTACCTTGCACCCATCACCATGGTATGTGAACACTTAGTTTTGTACCATATAATAAAACTATGTGGCTTGCTCCACTGCCTGTTATCTCTATGTACATTATGTTGCCATAGAGAAGACACTGGCTCTCTCAGGTATTAGTAATGAACTTGCTATCTTTGGAAACAAGGTCTCTTTATGACCTGTATCTAGGCAGCAGGAAGACTGACAGCCCTAAACTAACGTCTTAGAGATATGATAGTCAAGCCCTCCCTTCATGGGGGGCAGAACTAATAGAGGACTAGTCCTCTATGTTTAATATTCCCAGATAAGCATATTTATATCTAACATAAGACAGCCTTTGGATCCAATTCAGTCCAGTTTCATAAATGAATGATATTATGAGTGAGTGAAAATGGGAGTTGCACCAGGTTACACCATATCTTAAATCTGGGCCCATGCCTGTTGTGCATTGGTATGCTCTTGAATACACAAAGAAATTTGGGTAGAAGAACTATCTTAAAAGTATTATTTGAGTCACACCTATATTCACCAGCCATCAGTGGTCCACTCACATTTTGTCATAAAGACAAACTTGCAGCTGGATACATATTTTCTAGGTCTGTTTGAACAGCCAGGACCATCCTGAGACTTTGAGTTCAAACCGTACATACAGGGGTAAAGACTCCAGGGGTCAAGTTGCAGGATGTTTTTCTGTTACTGCCCTTTAGTCCTATTTTCCATTCTAATAAACCCAGAAATGAAAATGTGACACCCCCAACATGTGAACCCAAACAGAGGTGTGCAAGCCTGAATCTTACCTAGGGGTTTGTGGCGAGAGCTAACCCTTAGAAAAACAGCCTCATCTGAGCCCAAATCTTTTTTGAACCTCAAGCACTACAGAAGTTCAAGAAAAACAGTTCTGGCGTAGAGACATTTGCAAACCTGTTTCACGCACAACTTGGGAGGGTTTTCTACTCTAATTTGAGGGAACTCATTCTCTGGTGCTCAGGTGTTATAGGAACCAATTCCTCACTCTCATGTGTTATGTCTTTAACAAGCTGAACCTAATCAAGTCTTCAAAAACACATGAAAGTTCAAAGACTAAACCTGGAGTAAACCAAGGTTCACCAAACCAGGCAATAAGTGTCTGGCATGTACTGACATGGCTATTTTGCTTCAGTAGCTCCGTAGTTTCATTATTACTAACATTCATCATGCAAATAGTTGGACGGAATGTTAGGGCTCCTCTAATTTTTAACAAAAATATTGACAAACAGCAACACCACCTGACATGACATCAGTTTTACCTTCTGAATACCTGCAGCAATCAGCAAGATCAAACAGAGTAGCAGCAATTTCTTTCAAAATTAAACCTATCATTAGTGCACAGTAAACGTGACGGAGAACAATTTTAGGTTAAAACCTCTAACAGTTCGCTGACAACTTAACACAATTTAGCAGAGCCATATGGTTCCCTTGATGAACTCAGCTTTAAAGTGCTTTACGAACACTCATTAAGCCTTCCAATATCCCTCTAGGTATGTTTTGTTATTGGGCCCACTTCATTGATAGTTAAGCCCAAACCTGAGTCTAAGAAAGGTTAAATGAATTGAAAAGAAACTTGGAGGCCTGATTTCCAAGTTTCTGCTCTAACTAGTAGAACACCCTGTTTCCCCCCAAAAAAGTGAGTTTTCAAAATCTGATATAGTTTAAATATACTACACATTTTTCCTTATTCTATCATTTCTGTGTCTGTGTTTAAGAAGCAGGTCCAAAGGATTGATGGTACACAGACAATATATAATTAGCGTTTTACTCCTATTTAAAGAAAAACACCAAATGATCACATTAAACCTGAGGTGAGATAATCCCAGAGGCACAATGCAGAATCACAGCTAATATCTTGACCAGTGAGGAATATTTCACTACCAGGAATCGTCAGAGATTTGTACTTTTCCATCATATTACTGTTTTGTTTACAAGACTGAAATCTACTTTTCTCTCATACTGACTGCACCCCTTGCAAGCAACACTAAGTCCAGCTCATCTATCAGGTTTTGGAAGAGGACTTCAACGGAGCTTCATTTTTTTCACACCTTTATAATTCATCACCTCAGAACATCACTCTCTCATTGTGAATATGGGATTTTATTAAGAAATCTTCTGCCATTTGCCCTGGCACCCCAACCTTAATACAATGCAAGAAACACAATTTTCCTTTGTCCTGCTTATCTATATTATACACATCCTCAGCAAGATTCCTAGGGAAGTTCACAAACTCTCTCACTATTTTGGTTTGAAATATGACCAGTTATATTCATATATATCCAGGGACTCCACTGGACTAGCATGCTTTTCTCAGGGTTTTGAAGTGGTATTCAATGGCATTACTAAAGCATAGTGGACCAGGTCCTCCTGTCATACTGGTGTAAATAAGGAATAATTATAGTACAGTCAGTGGAGGAAAAAAGCAGTGCAAGTGGAAGGAGAATCAGACCTGTGTGTTCTTGATATCCTTCTGTATGCTACATAATCAGACACTCTCTTGAACCTTCTCTTTACTATGATGGCTATATAGAGGGTCCTAACAAGAACTCACGTAAGTTTTTGTTATTGTTGTTTTTCACCTGGATCACCTGGATTGATCAGACTTCAGCTGTCGTTAAGACTGCGCTGATCACAACACGTCTGCCATTCTTCTCGCACTCTTGCCTTTCTTCTCCACGTTTGTCCGAAACGTTTAACGATGTCATCTTCCCATCTTCTTGGAGGCCGACCGGGGGGTCTTTTCTGTTTTCGCGGGTACCACTCAGCAATGATTGCGGTCCACCTGTTATCCGTGAGCCGTGCTGTGTGGCCCGCCCATCGCATCTTGTTATGTCTGCTTTCCACGACAATATCTTTCACATCGCTGCGTTCTCTGATGATTTCATTTGGTATATGATCCAGAAGGGAGATTCCCAACATAGCTCGTTCCATTGCCCTTTCAGCTACCAACAGCCGTTGCTCTTCTCTCTTCATCAGTGCCCACGTCTCACTGCCATACAGCATGGCTGGCAGCACTGCTGAATTGAAAATATTTTTAGGTGTGGTCTTGTCAATTTTTCCTTTGAGGACGTCCTTGATGGAATTAAACGCACACCATCCTGCCCGAATCCTTCGCGAGAGTTCTCCGTTCAGGTCTTGGCGCATATTAACTTCTTGGCCCTAATATATGTACTGTTCCACTTCTTCTTCTTCTTCACTGCTGCAAAATCCTACCTCAGCGCCTCAACATGGTGCAGTGGTGACCCTGGCCGACTGACAGCTATGGTAGCGGGGCGTAAGCCCTGGTAGGTTTTACCATACTACAAAGGTGTCAGACTATCCAATCCAGGGAGGAGGGTTGCTCTCTCAGAGGAAAGAGCGCTTTTCCTTCTCCTTAGAGGTTGAAGGCTAGCTAAGCTTGAGGAGGTACGCATGCCTGCCCACCTAGCCAGTGAGATGGCTTGAAGTTAACGGCTAAAACAACACGAGTAAATGCACGTTCTACGGTGGCGGAGCGGAAATTGAGCAACAAGAGGTTGCTAAAAATGTCAGGTGCTAGGCCAACATGGAAAAGGACAATCCTCGCTGTGTGTACTTACAATTGTAGGTCACTGGCAAAGGAGGAAACTTTAAACCATCTGATGGAGGAGAAGAAAAGGATAAAATGCGATATTCTCGGTGTCTGCGAAACCCGATGAAAGAAGGAGTTGGAAGTCAACTGGAAGGATGGAAGTGCTGTGAGGCTCGGAAAGGGAGATGGCACTAGAAATGTTGGAGGAGTTGGATTTATCGTCAATAAAGATTGGTCTTCAAAAGTCATATCATGCCAGCTAACCTCATCATGTATCGGTGTGCTGCATCTTCAGATGGAGTCAAAAGCTACCCTCAAGATCATCCAGGCCTACGCTCCCACAAGTGCAAGTGAGGACGAAGAAGTGGAAGAATTCTACCGAGAGCTTGAAAGAGCTCTCACGCAAAAGTCCACTTACACTGTCACGATGGGAGATTTCAACGCCAAGGTCGGGCGAGGGAAAGCTGGTGAAAAGTTCATAGGGAGATACGGCAGCGGTGAAAGGAATGAAAGAGGAGAGAGGCTGGTAGGGATGGCAGAAATGAAAGAACTGTACGTGGCAAACACCTGGTACAAAAAGAAGATCTCAAGAAGGTGGACATGGATCGCACCAAACGCGAAGAGTAAGAATGAAATCGACTATATTTTAGTCAATAAAAGGCGCATCGTTCAAGACGTCTCCGTGGTGCAGCCATTCAACACCGACAGTGACCATCGCCTGCTTAGAGCGAAGTTGATATTCGACGAAGCGGTGGAAAAGAAGGCGTTACAGATGGCAAACAGGAAACAGCAGCCGAAGACATTCGATGAAGCAAAGCTGAAAAAAGGGATTTCTGGGTTTGACTGGAGCCAGATGGAAAAGTGTGATGAGGACTATAGTATCTTTTCTGACAAGTTGAGATGTTGCATAAAAGCAGCTGAAATTAAAAAGCTGAAGAAGGCGAAGGGAAGAATCTCGATTGAAACGAAAAGCTTGTTGGAGAAGCGGAGAAACGTGAAAAGGAGCTCAGATAATAACCTCGAGTACTGCATTCTGTGCAAGCTTATATGGCGAAAACTGAAGGATGACTTCGAGAACTTCCGGAAAGAAAAGCTCCTTAAAACAGCTGAATCACGCAAGAGCCTCAGGACATGCAAGCGGGAATTGATGCAGTATAGATTAAGCGTAACAGCATTGAAGAACAAGGATGGCGAGACAGTAATCGACAGAGCAGGGATGGAGGAGGTCTGCAAGGACTTCTATACATAACCGTTCAAATCAAGAATCAATGTCCCCCTCCCAACCCTCGAAGAGTCAGAAGAACGCATCCCCCCAATAATCGTCAGCGAAGTCCAAAGCTCACTACACCAGATGAAGAAGGGAAAAGCTCCAGGCAAAGATGGAATAACGTCAGAAATGATTTATGCAGGAGGTGAAAAACTTTGGAAGGCCCTTGCTTTAAGATTCAGTCGATATCTTGAAGAAGGAAAAATACCATTAAGCTGGAAGGAGTTGAATACCATCTTGCTGCACAAGAAGGGTGATCAAGAAAATCTTAAGAACTACCGCCCTATATGCCTGCTCTCTCACATCTACAAGCTCTTCACAAAGGTGATAACGAATCGACTTTCGCAGAGTCTGGATGAACAACAGCCGAGAGAGCAGGCAGGGTTTCGAAGAAATTTCAGTACAATCAACCATATATTTACCCTTAGCCAGCTCCTAGAAAGAGCGAGGGAATACAAACTCCCGCTGTGCATTGCTTTTGTCGACTATGAAAAGGCCTTCGATAGCGTTGAGTTTAATGCAGTATTAAAGGCACTAGCAGAGCAGGGCATTAACACCCAGTACATTAGTTTGTTGAAGGAAGCGAATACTGGATGTACAACAGACATTACTCTCCTTGAAACTCCCCTCCACATCCCAATCGAGAAAGGTGTAAAGCAAGGAGATACAATTTCACCGAAACTATTCACCGCCTGCCTCGAAATGGTTATGAACAAGATCAATTGGAGGAGTGGTGTCAACATAAACGGAGAGAGATTATCTCATCTCAGATTTGCAGACGACATTGTACTAATTGCCGAAAGCACCAACCAACTGCAGAGCATGCTACGAAGACTCGACAAGAAAAGTAGTCAGGTCGGCCTGAAAATGAACCACTGCAAAACGAAATATATGCGATCAGACGTCTTACGAAAAGCCCGAATAACAGTAACAGGAGAAGACATCGAAGAAGTGTTGTTTTTAAATAAGGTAAAAGTTCTTCTGAGGCTTGGCTATCACACACAACGAATGAAACATACACCATCAGATTCTAGTATTAATAGTTCCTTATTACTTATATCTGTGAAAAGATCATTGATTTAACATGGTTACAAAACATGGATCCAGATGGGACACCACAAAATTCATAGTCTGGGGCTTTGATTCTGCCCATTGTACTCATCACAGTCAGTTGCAAAATTTCTATCTAGAATTGCTACACCTACATCTGGGGTTGTGTGTCAGGGTCCATTATGCAGGTGAGTCAAGAAGGACAGACTTTCCCAGAGACCCTTACAGGAAACAAGATGTAATCTTCTACTGATCTAATAAAAACCAAATCTGTTTTATTTGTAGAAATGTAGTGTTAAAAATAGAATGGTCTAATTCACTTTAACAGATCAACCACACTGTGGGACCCATGGTGAAGCACAGGGAGGAAAGAGAACTTTTTACGTCTGCAACATCCTATCCCTGTTTCTACAAGGAGATGAAGCATCAAGAGCTATATGGAGTTGAAGAGCTACTCTCCTGACTCAGCTAGACAGCTGGACCAATTGGGTCTCATTAGCTCTCAGAGATAGAAGGTTGATAACTGCTTGGAAGAGAAAATCTAGAGGCAGAAGCAAAAGCTTCTGTTGATTCAAGAATTAACAAAACAATTTATTGGGTTTTTCAGCTTCATCTCTTATCTCTACCATCTAAGACAGGCTATATAGTATGTATCAGGTAGTTCTCTGTCCCACATAGATTATGAGCTTCTAACAGAGTCCAGGCTACTTGAGGCAGGGACTGCACCTTTTTCTATATTTTGTACATCACTGACAACAACATGAGTGATCAGCAATGTAATAAAGAAATGGTGTTTTGTTTAAGCAAAATGCATTCAAGACAAAGACCACCACTAAAAGGAAGTGTGACAGCAAATGATTTGGCAACCCCATTCATAGCTCTTTTCAGGACCTTCCCAGGAGGAAACAAGCATTTCAATATGTGCCTCATTAATGTCTTTTGCATTCTGTTTATACTACCCCAGTCTAACCCCCTCTAATGATAGAGTCCCATGATGCTCTAAAATAGTTTGTTTTTCTGCGGATAAAACAAAGTTACCACTTCATCCCACATGCTGTACTATACAATTGCATAACCATTTGTTAGATCCTGCCTTAAAGCAAATTTCAAACCTTTTCTATGATCTCTTTTCAGAAGTGTCAAAGTCCTAGCAATCTAACTTTTCCAATTTCTTTTAACAATGTATTCTGCCGTCTATAGCAAACTCCACTATAACTATCCACAGGTTATAAGATCCTTTGCTCCTCAAATGTACTGTACCTGACCTGCTAATTATCTGTCAAAAGTATGGATGAGGCACAAATCAAACTGGCAAAGATAATTTGATCTAATCTTTTATTTTTCAATTTCTCAGTGTGTGTGTGACATACATCAAGATGTATCTCGTTCTGGGACATCACAGCATGTTGGCACATAGCAGCAATTCAAGGCAATGCATCAGAAAGGCTTTAAAAGCCTTTTTTATACTGGACAGCCGCCCACTAGCCAAAGAGTAAAAATAATTCAGTCTCAATTTATTGGTGCAGATATATACAGTGTTTTCACAGATTGCCTGGTATCCCTGGGCTGGTGATTATCCAGCTATTTCTCAGGTTCGACATTTTTCATTCCAACTTTTTCTCTTAATTTCTCTTAAGATTTTATTAGAAAAGATTCAAAATATTATTTACATTGCAGTAGTGCCCAGAGGCCTCCACGAGAATGGAGCCTCATTATACTAGGCATTATACAGACATATAGCAAACTGATTTCAAAGGGAGGGAGGTATCTAGGTGCTTTTGAAAATCCCATTAGGTGCCTATGTGCATTTTTAGGTGCCTAAATATCTTTACAAATCTGGCTTTATCTCAAAGGGAGGAATTGCCTCAACAACAGCCACTGATGGAGTTGCTCCAATCTAACCTTTGGCATAGACAAAGATACTGTTTTCACTGGTGTAGCAATACCAATGGCTATAATTTGGGGCAAATCCCCAGTTTAAACCAGGCCTAAGAATGACAATTTACAGTTGATCAGAAAATGCACCTCCTCCATGGAAAAAATTTCTATTTTTTAACAAAAAACATCAAAACCTAAAACTATGTCATCCAAAAATATTCCAACTGAAAACTTAGATTTGGAAGTGCCACTGCAGTGCTTTATGGGAGTTGTAATTTGGGTGACTCATGCTCTCATTCTCTGGTATGGGTTGGACTCCCTGACCAGACTACATATCCTGTGATGCGCCACGGTTTCCACTCTTGCTGAAGAACAATGGTGCACCATGACAGTTCCTGGTCATAGTGTATCATGTGAGATGTAGTCTGGCTGAGCAACCTGGTTCATAGAGAAGACGGGGCGTGAGGCAACTGAACGACAACTCCCACGAGTTGCAGCATTTCTGAATGTTTCTGGTGTTTGGTTTTTTTCTGAATGAAAGTCAACCTTTTCCAAGGAAAGCAGACACTTTTCATGGAAATTTGTCTTTAGTTGAAAACCAAAATTTCCCTCAAAAACTAGTGTTGGTGGAACAAACCTCACCACTTTTCGGTCCAAATGCAAGACTCACTTTTTCAACCCTTTCCTTCCCACACCAACAGTATTAAGGGAGTGAATTTAATTTTATAATAGGAACCTTATTTTTGTGAAATCCTGCAGCCTCCTTGAGAACCCCCACTCCAACTGTGGAGCAGCTCTGTCCCATTTCTTCACTGAGCCAAATGATCCTCAGGATATGTTGAATTTATGCAGAGCCAAGACCAGGGCCGGCACTCCCACTAGGCGACCCTAGGCGGTTGCCTAGGGCGCCAGGATTTGCGGGGTGGCGACTCCCGGCGGCGATTCGAAACACGGCTGAGAACGCAACTTCCCAGGAGCTGCTGCCCCTGCCACCAGCGGAGGTGAGCTGCTGCGGGCAGCGGAGGTGAGCTGCCACGGGTGGGGGGGATGGCTGCCACCACGGCCCATGGGGGGGCAGGGAGCCGACCCTGCCACGGCCCATGGGCAGGGGGGCTGAGCCACCGCTGGGGGGGGGGGTTAGCTGCCGTGGGGGGGGGGTGGAGTTAGTTGGGGGGCGGGGGGCTGCACAGGGCTGGTGCAAGGAAGTTTCACCTAGGGCGCGAAACTTCCTCGCACGGGCCCTGGCCAAGACCTGCCCTTACTCTCCTGTTCTTCTGTGTATGAAGGCTTGGCCTCTGGCATTTTCACAAACACTAAAGCTTACCCTTTAAAAGAAGGAACTAAAAAGGATTTAGATGTTATAGAAAACAACTATATGCTCCCATTTCCTGTGGCTTCAAAATATGAATGATCATCTGGATCTGTTACTATGTGCATTTCTACACCAGTGCTGCGAATTTACTACAGCTCCATTTCACTTTATGCTCCCAGGAGAGAGTATGCACAAGGAATTTCAAACCCTAACCTATTTCAAGGAACCTGCCAATGTATAATTTTGGGCAATTATTTGCCATGCTAGAAATGTGTTAGGATAATCACACACTGAAGGATTTCAATGTATTACCGTTTACCCAGAAGCCTTTGTCTAACAATGTAATTTATGACCTGTTCTGGAATCCAGTCTTTACAAAACAATAAATTCACACTTGTACTCAACTTCAAAGCAACCATTATCAGGAAAGGTGGCAGAAGGCATCAGGCTGCTGAGAGCTAGATCAACAGATAAGTGAGACTTTAATGATTTTCTCCTCTAGGTCTGCTAACAGGACAAAGGCACCTCAGCTGCAGCTGCAGTTCAGCATTTGGCCCTGTTAATTGCATAAGTTCACCACTGAATGTGCTACATCCCCTTTTGTGATGTGATGAAGGCTTTACTCACTCAGCTGCAAAAAATCACAGCATTAACCAAGCTTTGAAAGCTATATCAACAACATATCAATGCCCATTAAGCAGCTAACACTTTTCTCTGGAAACACTGGTATGTAAAAAAACAACAGTTGGTGTCTGTGTCCCGGAAAAGAAATCCAGCAGAGCAGCAACTGTTTCAATTTTAAAAGCAGTTCACTACTGTAAAATGTGTCTAGAATTTTGTATTTATCATCCATCACTGCAGCATTCGAATGAACAAAAAGCAAGCTTGACCATCGCCAAATTCTGCCTAACTCCTCCCCCACCCAGTGTAAAAAGAAGGCCAGATTTATTCCTGCTGCCTTTCAAATAAAATCCTTGAGATTTGATTTGAAATATTCATTCTGGCCACCATGGGAATTCGCAGCCTGGCGTGATTGGCATTTTTCAAATGTTGCCAATTTACTGGAGCAATAGGGAGGAGGGGAGAAAGCAGGAAGCTGTCCTAGGGTGATTAACGGTTTTGGATATCACCAATCTGCCTGATTAGCCACACAGACAGCATGGGTTAGATCAGTAGCTGCGGACAAGGGGCAGTTCCTCAGACATGCTCCCTTGTTGACAGTTAAGAGCTCCCTACCAAGACTTCCATCTCCTTTGGATTAATTAGTTAATGTTTGCACAGTGCTTTGAAGATTTAAAGTGCTAAGTGTGATCATGGCTGCAATGGGCGTGGCCTAGAATTTTTGTGAATATTTGCATTTAGGCATACATGGCACTAGTATGGAGGGATGAGAGCACAGCTGAGTTTATAAAGTGATCGTGTCCCACGTTTCCACCAGCAATAAAGCCTTGTAGCAGAGGAATGCGGGTGAGTTTCAAAACTGGTCGAGGTCTTGGAAAGAGATTAGGAAAAAGACAGGTGCTCCTGGACACAGATACATGCACTGGAGGGCAGAGCACCATGTGGGTTCATTAGACTCTGAATGTTATTGTGGACGTCCTATGTTGAGGCTGTGGTGGAAGTGAAGAAAAGTGTCTTCTCTTGAACCAAAACATCTGCGTAACCCCAACTAGCAGGTGAGCTGGAATATTTAGGCTGCTTTAACTCAGGAGCAGTATTGAATATTTTCCCCTGTAAGGAACTGACAATCTGTTTTGCAGACAAAATCAATGGGATTCATATCAGGCTGACTGCCTCCATAATGGCAGAACCACCTTCTAGGGGAGAAATACAATCCTCTTCTAGGTTGAGTTTTGAGGACTCTTGCTCCCTGAAGTTCTCTTTGTGTGAAGGGAAATGTAGGCTGCTAGCAGCATATTGGACTCTTAGCCCCAGTGAGCAATAAAATCCAGTAGAAGATACTGAGTCTGTCTGCTGAGATTATTGATGAGTCCCTTATTGACAGGCTGGGTGTCAGGTTCAATCACATGAGCATTTGTTATATCCCTGCTCAAGAAACCATCTCTTGACCATCAATTACTGCCCTCACTGCAACATTCCCTTTTGGGGGTAAGTCTCTAAAGTAGTTTTTAGTAGAAATGAATGAATAATGGATCTTTTGTTCCAGGGGCCAAACTGAAAAAAATTGTTTCAATTTGCACCAAAACTGATTGATTTTTCATTTCAGTGAGAACAAACAATATTGTTTCAAGTTGAACTAAATGTTTTGTTTGACTAACCAAAATTCAGGTGGTTTTTTTTAAAGAAATATAAATATATTTGCAATACAATTTTGAAACAATTAAATTTCTAGAGAAAATACTTGTTTTGTTTTGGAAATTTCAGAATATTTCAACATTTCCAATTTTTCTCTCTTTCCATCTGAAACTTTTTGCTAAATTCGACCTAAATTCATGAGAAGTTTTTTCAGTGACCCAAAAATGCATTTCTCTGGGAGCCTGCTGTTTCTGGGAACTTGCAGAATTTCTTTGCCCAGTTCTAATTTGCAGCAAAGTAATTCTGATGTCACTTGGAGACCTCAAACATCCTTCATGGCCTGGGTAGGTGGGGGAGCCTACACTGTCTTTGTTAGCAGATGAAGTCTAGAGGTAGAATCCTGGCCTTACTGAAGTCAATGGGAGTTTTGCCATTGACTTCAATGGGGCCAGGACTTTACCCTGGCTGTCTATGCTAATTCTTCATGAAAAACATCTTCATGAGTTGCTCTGCCTGTGCTGGAAAGAAATGAGAGATGCCAACATCATCACTCTCTATAAAAACAAGGGTGACAAGTGCGACTGTAACAACTATCATGGTATTTCCCTTCCTAGTATTATGGGAAAAGCCTTTGCCTGAGTTGTCCTGAAGAGACTTGAGACCCTTGCAGACAGAATCTATCCTGAATCACAGTGCAGAGTCACAGCTGAAAGGTCTACTGTCAACATGATCTTCTCGCTGAGACAACTACAAGAGAAATGCAGAGAACAAAAAAGCCCCTTTGCATAGCCTTCGTCGATCTCAAAGGCTTTAGACTTTGTCAGTAGATGTGGACTATTTGCGCTTCTAGAAAAGATTGGATCTCCTCCCCAAGCTCTTAAGCATGATTCGATCCTTCCACGAAAATATGTATGGCACAGTCCAATACAACGGCTCAATCTCTGAGGCTTTCCAGATTCGTAGCAGAGTTAAGCAAGGCTGAGTACTTGCCCCAACTCTGTTTGGGATCTTCTTCTCCCTGCTATTGAAACAAACTTTTGTTTCCTCAACTGAGGGAATCTACTTGCAAGATCTGATTAAAAGCTATTCAATCTTGCAAGACTCAGATCTAAAACCAAGACTCAGGAGGCCCTTATCCAACACATCCTCTTTGCTGATGACGCAGCAGTGACAACCCACACAGAAGCTCATCTTCAAAGCCTAATGGACAGTTTTTCCAAAGCCTGCCAAGACTTTGGGCTTATTGTAAGCCTAAAAAAGACTAACATAATGAGCCAAGGAGTTGAGGAAGCACCCTCCATCACGATCAACAACTATGAACTTGAAGTGGTGAATGAGTTCACATAACTGGAGTCCACTATTGCAGTCAACCTTTCACTTGAAACGGAACTCAACATCCACATTGGAAAAGCCACCAAAACGTCTGCTGATGTGGTACTATGCTAGCTTTCCTGGCATACATGGATAGGCAAGACACTTAATCACCTCTTCTATTGCAAGCCATCCTTCCACCATCACAATAATACCAGACTAGTGCTATATGCTTCCTAGACAATGATGATATATGATAAAACAGTACTAGACTTTTGAAACATTTATAATTTTCATTTTCAAATGATAGCTGGTTTCTAGTTTCACAGTACCCATAACACAATTTATGTTGAGAAATGGCTAGCTGATTCCTGTCCTTTCAGGGAGAAGCAAGGTCTAAAACCCAGGACTGAGATAGCATAAACCCTGTACGTTCTCTTCTGTGATCCCAAGATGATCTCAGGCTTCACCCTCCCACACCTTATCATCTGCACTAGACTGTGACTTAAATAATTCCCCACTTCTGTAAGGAGAAATAGAGCTGCCACCAAGACAATACCGGCAAGCCTCTGTCAGTGGTTTCACAACTGTCCTGTAGCTTTAAAATGGTTCGCCACTTCCCACATAACCAAGACAGATCAGCTCCTCTCTGTTTCAACCTAATTTTACACTTCTGTAAGTTTCCAGCCCTTCATAACGATTGCTGTGTCTTTTGTCCTCTTCCATCTCTTTCTTATAACCGCCTGTTTTCTCTCTTCTTAGATGTGGGTTGTAAGTGCTTTGGGGCATGGATTATCTTTCAGTTATATGTTTGTACAATGTCTAGCATATTAAGAACAACAATTATAACAACAACAATGGACGAGTGCTACATTACAAGTTACACACCCCAACACCAGAACAAACATATACCCACAATTGTATAATTATCCAGTGTATCTGATACAGAAAAAGGAACCCGTTACTAGTCGTATCACAGCTCCCAAATAAGCTTTGCAACACGAACAGCACATCAAGGATTCTAGATTTACAATATTGCTTGACATTCATTGGTCCAGCACAAGGAAATGTGGATCAGTGGAAAGCTTCTTAGCAGGTAGGCAGCAGAGAGGCCCAGTCTCAGACAGCTCCCCCTACTTATGGGGATTATATGGCAACCCAGCCAAAAAAGGTACATTTTCATGGTCAATAGGGAGAAGTGAATATACTGCTTTTGAAAATTGTGAGTTAGCTTTACATCCATCATCCCCCTACCACCCACATCTAACAACACTAGTATGTTATCCTGACCACATATGTTACCACATATCCTAGTGGGGAGTGCTGTGGACAAAGCAGTCTAACTGTTCTCACGCTTTGAATTGCATATTTCAAAAAGTAATGGCTGAACTCAAATGGCCTAGTTTCAAACTTGCTCTAATATCATTGGTTGGAAATGTGAACTTAAAGGTTACTGGGTATGTGTTCTGTTTAAGGAGGGATATAAGGACAAAAGAGGCAGAGAAAAAAAAAGAAGCCTACAAAACTGGGGTGAAATGAAGCAGAAGTATGCAGAGAATTTTGTGGATGGGTAGAAATGGCATAGAATAGTCCTATGCTCCCATTCTGAGAAATAACCAGAAAAGGATAAAGGATATTCAGTTGCAATATATGGCATTTCTTGTATTTCTTCCATTGGGGTGGGGAGAGAAAAGGCAGCAGCTAGAGAATAGAAGAAGCTGGGGTTTCTGATCTCTTCATCAGAGTTCAATGGGAGCTGAGGGTCAGGTCCTGTAAGTTTTGTATACAAATATTATACACTTTTAAATATGCTACTACTGACTTATCCAAAGCACACTGGCATCCACAAGAGTCTGCCCATTGACTTCAGTGCACTTGGATTAGGCCCATACATTAGAGATGGGCCAGAATGGAAGGCCAAACCCACTCCCTCATAAACTTTGGGAGAGTTCAATCCTGGAACCAGATCCAGGCTGGGTAGGTCAGGGCCAGTAGTAATGCACGAATGCATTTACCATGTGAGGGGAGTTTTTGGCCCCTGTGGCTCTCCCCCTTATCCCTCATAAGTTTCCTTTTTTAAATATTTGTATATTTGACATGTTCACAGATTTGTAGGTTATAAGGCCGGAAGGGACAATTATGATCATCTGTCCTCCTGCATGACACAGGCCATAGAACCTCACCTATCAGCCATCCCCAAGGTGCAAAGTTAGCAAAAGCAGGGAAGGGAAAAGGAGGGGGAAAACTCGTCCAGTTACCACACCTCCATCCATTTTGAACCATTGCAGCCTATTCAGCACAAAAAGCCCTGCCCAGACTCTGTTCTGTGCAAACCTGCTGCACATGCTGTTTTATTTATTTACTTTGCTCAAGTGGAACCCTGATGCTGTCTCCAAGCCGTCCCTCTGCACATTCTTTCAGTCTCTGAAGTCTTTCGGGAGAAGGAAATAGCAGTGTTAACATTCATAAAATGAATGAGTGAGTGAGTGAGTAGGCCTGAAAATTGCAAAGCAACATAAAAATCACAGGATCTGATAATTTATTGTTTGTCATTTTCCAGTGGCCCAGGCTTGTGATATAAATATAATTAATTTTACTAAGCTTTCACTTCAAAATGAAACTTCTGCTGTAGGCTATCCACTTTCAAGGGTGTTCTAAGAATAGGTGGATGGGTATAAGCTGTACATTCCTACCATAGTGCTACAGGAATCACGAACTGTAGTCTAGCTAAATACTATAAATGTCATAATAAAAGGGAATGTTGTCTAGTTAAATTCAGTTAAATGCATATATATTTTTCCCCACTCCTTGTAGTTTTATATCAAAGGCTTCTTTTTATTTTCATTCCTGCACTGCTGGTGCCTGAAGTGTCAGGCTGGGATCGAAGTTTACTGGCAGTTTTAAAACATGATTTTCTATTTATAGAAATAAAAAGACATTTTTATCAGTTTCAGTTTTGGTTTTTTGCATTTGTGAAACCCAAACTGCAGTGTTATAAATAGCCCTGATTAATCCATATGTGCTCCATCTCTCTTGATGTGCAATTTTTTGTTTGGTTTGGTTTGTTTGGTATTGGTTTTTTTGGTGGATGGAATCACTCAGAGATTTTAGCCTTTACTAAACCACAGTTTTACAAAGGCTCCTGTCCAATCCTGCCCTTCTCAATGAGGCAAAACTTCCTTTCCATGTCAACTGGAGTTTTGCTTGTGTCAAGGATGGAAGACTAAGACCACAGGGAGTAACTATTTGCCACAAGGGCTGCCAGGCATAATTTTTTGTATGAGTAATGCACAGACAATAGGAACATAGGAATTGCCAGACTGAATCAGATCTTTTGGTCCATTTTGTCCAGTATCTTGTCTCTGACAGTGGCCAGTCCAGACACTTCAGAGGGAAGTGCAAGAAACCAGGCAACAGGCAGAAGTGGGGAAATCTGGCCCTGCCATGAAGGTCTCATCCTAACCCTTACTAGGCTATGTCTACACGTGGGGCTAGGGGTGTGATTGCCAGCTCATGTCCATTTACTCATGCTACCTCTCATCTGAGCTAGCATCCTAAAAATAGTGTAACCGGAGTAGGATGAGCAGCAGTGGCATTGTGCTAGCCACCCCAAGTACAAATTCGCCTGAACCCACAGCTACAGTGGCTGCACTGCTATTCTTAATGTGCTACATCAGATGAGAGCTAGCAAAAGTATGCCTGTGCGAGCTGGAAATCACATCCCTAGCCCACAGTGTCGATGTAGCCTTAGTCAGACATTGATTTAAGTCCTGAAGCATGGAGGAGATTTTTTGTTTGGTATGTTTTACATTAACAGTGTATGCAGATTTGTTCTAGTTAAAGGGAGTTAAGTTACATACAAGTATAAGTGTTCGGGGTCTATAGGCCCAAACCTGTAAACTCATACAAATGGGCAGAACCCCATGCCCGTGAAAAGCTGGCTGAAGTCAATGGGCTTCTGTGCAGGAACAGGGATCCTAAACTTGTACTTATTACACAAAAGTATCTCAAAAACAAGCCTTTTGAAAATCTATGTGGACATTCACCCACAAGAGTAGAATGGCTCCACAAAAGCTATTACAGTCTGTCATATGGCACTACATATTTGAAAAAAAAAAAACACCTATGAACCCAAATTTACCCAAGTCATAAGGTTAACCACCCTTGAAACATTTCCTGTCCTCATAAAATAATGCACATTTTACCCTCATTCAGGAAAAAGGATTCTCTTTTTTTTTTAAAAGCCCATAAATTGTTTTTAACATTGAAATAAGTGAGCAAATCCCAGCATAATTCAATGGTAATAAGACTTCAGGCTCAACTTTAAGACATTGTGCTTTTTCTTTTCACAAAGCCACGAGTTAAGGTACAGAAGAGCTGTCACCCTTTACATTACATTTCCTTTGGCTGGTTTCACAGTTAAAAAAATAATTTAAATGATATTTAAACTTAGTGATATCATTATTTCGTCCTGGTGTGCACAAAGCAAAATGTATTAATAAACGTAATAGCAGTAACTGCCTGGAATTTTTTAAATCCCCTTTTAAAATAACCAGTTTTACTCTAGAACAGTGGTTCCCAAACTGGGGTTCGTGAATCCCTGGAGGTTCACAAAATATTACAGGGGGTTCTCGGGGGAAAATTCCCTAATGGCGGACAGAGCTGTCCCTAGGGACCGTGGGCAGCATGGGGCCAGCAGCACAGAGCCCCTGGATTTCCAAGAGCTAAGCAGATCAAAGCAAGCATATCTATCACACGGAGGAGATTTAAACTTCAGGACTCCTTATAAGAAATGGAAAGGGAGGTGGATATTTTTTGCTGTTTTTAAAATTAAATAGGCAGCTAGTATTGTTTTTTAAATTATTATAAAGAACAAGTTTAAGCTTTGTTGTAATGTGCATTGTTTGCCTGGACTGCTCAAGACCTAAATGCTTGTATAGGAGAAACTCTTTGAGTTGGCTTCTTAAATACCTTCATTCTGTTTCACGTCTGATACTCCTTGATGAAACATAGGAGCCTTGTCTTATAACAAGCTTATTCAAAGTGATACAAGCTACAAAAGTGAGATCTTGGAAGAGTGTTGCCATTTTCATAATGTAATAAAAATACTGTAATGATAAATAATAATTAATAATAAGTAGTGTGTAATAAGCATGTCATAAAAACAAATTTTATATTTCCAAGATCACTGCTTTTATAATTTATACTCAGGTAAAGGAGAAAATCCCTGGAAATATTAATTTTTAGGAGGGGGTTCATGAGACTTGACATTTTAGTGAAAGGGGTTCACAGGTTGTTAAAGTTTGGGAACCACTGCTCTAGAAACTGCCAAGGATGTAAGAGAGAAATGGACTATTAAAAATTCCCAGGCTATGGTTTCGTGTCTAGCTATAGCACACAGAGCAAAAAACATAATTATAAAGCTATACAAACTCACAAAGTGTAAGTTCTAAATGCCAAGAGCTGGCATTCAAAGAGTATTAGTGAGAAAAAAGGACCCGAGTACCGTTATTCTCCTAAAAGAAGTGGGGAAGTTAAGTCTGTTTTTCATGGTTAAAGAGAAAAAAGTTTGGCCTTTCCCCTGGGAGCAGCTGTGATCTGATCACCACCAACAGTTATAATACCAACATCCACAGAATCTCCATTAACATGCCAATGCATCAGTGCTTCCCACACCTTGTCTGTTAGCTTACCGAGACAGGGGATGCACACTAAGTGCGTGAGTGCCACAAATCACAAGCTAAAACAGTCTTGCCTCTTCAAAGGGGAAGGAAGAAGATGATGGGGGTGGAGGGGGTAAGAGGGAGGAGAGATGCTTAAAAGTGATTTACGACCCCCCTTTGAGAACAAGCCAGACATGGGCAAAGCTCTTTGCACCTGGGCCATTATGAGGCAACAAGGATGATCTCTCAAGGAGCAAAAGACATTCAAATGTACAAGTGGAAGATTAGAATAATTCAATCTTCCCTGGGATCAGTCAAGTTTTAAAGAAAGAGAGAGAGAGAAAAAAAGTGTGTGTGTGTGTGTGTGTGTGTGAGAGAGAGAGAGAGAAAGAAATATCTCTCTATTTCAAAAAAGAAAAAGGGAATGAAGATTAGAAAAAAAGGTCTTGTGTATTCAAAGTGCTAATTCAGAACTTCTCTCTCTAATACACTCATGAAACATTTTAATTGTCTGACTTGCATTCAAAGGCCTTGTTTGCAACTGTTAATTGCAGGCAGCTTTGAACAAATAATTGAAATGCATGACTTGTGGGGCCTGCTTAAACAATTATAATGTGCTTTGCCAATAGATGCTGGGTCCCACTACCCTACCCCCATCTTTTTCATAATGAAAAGGAGCTGGCATGATATTTGGAGCCAAGTTAAAACCTTGCTAATTTGCAGTGCTGAGATCTGGGACTATGACAGTGGCCTTACCTATATTACTGCTTGCATCAGCAAAATATGTCTCTAATAGTTCAACTGAATGTTAAGAAGACCTTTTCATTTTCTGCTGAGAGCATCCCTCTGGGAGATTCTTTTCTAAATAAAAATCCTTCATATGTCTGTTAGTTTTGCATCTGCATAAGATTTATGGAGCTGTTTTCCTGTAAATTCCCTTTGTATGATTTTAGCAGAGTCTCCCATTAATATATACACTCTTCCCCAGCACAGTTAGAATAAGAATTTCAATGAAACCATATAATTTTCAAACACACTAAAGTAATCTGTGTCTGTGTTGACATAAAACTCCAGTGGGCAACATACTCTATTTTTAAATTGGTAGTAATCTGTGAAGATGTGAGGTCTTTTTTTGTAAGGAGGGATGGGGGGGAGGGACTAGGACCAAATTGCCAAACTCACATAAGTGTGCACATGCATATGCCTAATGTTCACAGTATACCAATAAGAAAAACAGACTTAATTCAGGTTCCCTTTGTTACGAAGCACAACTAGAATAATTGCTTTATTTTGCACAGCTATGTTTGACAGTATCTTTTCCATTTATTGCTGGATGTGAGATAGGAGTTACATTTTGACCCTGACTACACTGAGCCCTAACGTTTAAACCATGTTTAAGAACAGAGGCTAAACTCATTTTAAATATTGCCCTACATAAACTGCTTTTTGATGATCAGTCTAGACTGAGCCAAATCGTTTACAAAAAAGTTTGTGCTTAGGTTCTTACTTCTGCTGCAACACTAGGTGATATCACAGTTAGCAGTACAGGCCACTTCATTCACGTTAGCAAAAAGACTTAGAAACCTTTAGTTTTGGGGAAATATTCATCTTTAACAGCATTGAATCTAATGTTATACAGGTTAGAACTGGCCTTTCTATCTGAATGCCTGCAACAGTGAAAGTTGTAATGAATGGCAGAGTTTTAAAAACTATGCAGATATGTAGCATCCAGCCCTCGGCCATTCCCAAGCTACTTCAAGGTAAAGACAAAACTTCTAGGCCATCCTACTAAGAACTCGGGCTCATAAGGAACATCTTGACAAATTCTGAATTCCTTTCTCTAGGCTTGATTCTACAAGATGCAGACTGTCCTCATTTCCCATGGGCATTGACAGGGATCCACCACCTTGCAGGAATGAACCCTTAAACTATTTAAAATGCAAATCTCACTGACTTCAATAGAAGTTTTGCCTTGGTAAGGGCATTAGTACTGGGATCACTGTATGGCCAATGTGAGATGCTGAGAACGTTTACACCTCTAGCTTAGTTTATTTTCATGCCAAACTCACACGGTTGAGCTAGCCGGGAACTTATCTCTAATAAGATCCCCCAGAAGTTCTGTATTTAGATTGGAACATTTTGGTGTAGGGAACTTGTACTATCTATGGAAAGCACATGTGTAACTTTACTCACACGAACAGTCTGCTAAACTGCAATGGGACAACTCACATGAGGAAAGTTAGGCACAAGTATTTCTGGATTGGGGCCTAAGTTGGTAACTCATCATGTACATTTATGAAGCTGCATAAAGATTTTATAATAAATGCAAACACAGTCAGGAGTTCTGAAAATATTGGCCATATTCACTATACGTTTCAGTGACTACTCCCGTTAGTGACCCCTGTAACATAAGGACAAGGACAGCCAAGCAACCAAAATACTTGAAAGGCTGTTGAGATGATCAAACTATTAAAGCAGATTGGTGTCTGATAATGAAAACGGAAAATTACACACCTGGAACCCTTTCTCGTAACAAAGAGGGTAACAGAACAAAACTACACCACAGTTACTCACTTCTGAGGTTCTTTCAATGTGTCATGCAGTATGTGCCTGTCAGGGTTGCATTTCATTTGTGGCTTAATCAGCCAACATGGAGCACTCTCAGAACAAAGTGGCTATCATCCCCATTCCCAATAAGTATTGTAATTGCATCATTTCCATAACAAACTCATCCTTCAGCCGCAGGGGACTTGGAAACTTGAGTTCACTCTCAAATTCAGAGCCAGATCTTTGAGCCAGCTATGTTTAATGCGAAACCTTGTAGCGGTTTGAAAAGGGACACTTTCATGAGATTTTGGGATTACCACTGGACAAAGGACTATAAATATTAATTTGAGAATTTTTACAATGTAACTCACATCAGTCAGTGAAATTTACCATTCAGAACTGAAAACTCTAAACTTAATAAATAAGATGCAACACATTCGTTAGCACAGAAACTGTGGGTCAAATTCTCTGCTGGCATAACTCTAATGAGGTAAATGGAGTTAATGCCAGCAGATGTCTTATCTGTCTCTCTAGTTACAAACAGCTTACTTTCTTTCTATACCGTCTATATTTTAATACATCACACTTGGGTTATCCTCCTGGGCAAAATAAATGGGATGTTCTGGCATCTAAACCCCAGGACACTAACACATGAGGATCTCTGTGTTACAAAAATGTAGCAGTGAACAGGAGAAATAGATTATATCATATAGGTGTGAAGGAGAACTACCATGCTGGAATATTCTATACGGATGCAAGCAATAACCTCATAGTCAATATTCCTACGTTGTTTTCAGAGTTCAGTTAATGGCCCTCTTGGTGGCTTCCTTCACCCTAATACACACATCTGCTCTAGCTGTAGGTTCAGAAAGGCTAGAATTACACAACACAAGCAGTTGGGGGTTTTCACTTAAAAACATTTTTTTAAATTTTAGGCTGGCTAAATATATTAAGGTGAAAGCATTAAAGGATTACTATATGAATTACTTGGTATATACCCAAATTTTCAGAATTGTCTGCACCCAATTTCATGTGAAATTACATGACTGCACACAGTTAATTTACCACATGTAGTTATGTCCGTGCATTCAATTCTGAACATTTGGGCCTCCCGAGTCCCATTCCATCTTCACCTTCCCTAGCAGGAGCTGCATCAAGCCAGTAATGAGTTTCAAGATTCTAAAATGCGTGCGTGAGAGAGAGAAAGAGAGACAGCGAGAGAGAGATCAATACACAGACTTTGGGTACCTCAGGAGCTAGGAGTAGGGTGACCAGACAGCAAGTGTGAAAAATAGGGACAGGGGGTAGGGTGTAATAGGAGCCTATATAAGAAAAAGACCCAAAAATCGGGACTGTCCCTATAAAATCGGGACATCTGGTCACCCTAGCTAGGAGAAACAGAAAGAGCAGAACACAAATGGACAGAATCACATGATTGTCCACTACTCAGCTATCAGACTTCTTGCAAAGAACGTGACACAGTTCAGATGTTAGGAGAGCAGCATGAGTGAGTTTAAAAAGAGATAGGGAGGTGCAAAATGAAGAGGTTTGAGTTAGCATGCAGCTACCAATATACATTCTATAGTAGAGATTTATTGCAATTCAGTATTAGAAACATTAGTGCATCTATCGTGTTCTACATTTATTCCAAGGTGTACCTCTGACACATGCAGCTGACAACAAATTACATTGTTCTACAAACAGATATTTGTTAACAGAGGAGCACAGAAATGCAGGTAGGCAAAATTCCTCCAGTGTAACCAACTGCAGCAGATAGATGGCAGAAAACAAGTGACAGTGAGTTGGTCTAATTGCCAACTTTTCACTCCATATCCTTGCTACAGCAACTTTAGCTTCATATCAATTAAAGTGACTGTTTTAAACACCTCAAAAATTAGGTTTAGAATTGAAATGCAACATTCTGTTTGATTTTCATATTGGAGTGTGATTTTGGAAGTAACTGGTGCAATCAATGTAGAAATTTGGACACATTTGTGTGACAAGCGTTTTATATCTGCAGATCAACCATAGCACATCTCAGCCACTTTATCAGGGTGTGGGGGAGGAGTAAGGAGAAGGCTTGAGATCATGCTCACAAACAAAGTGATTCTCAGATGCTTTTGTTCCCTGCTTTGTCAAACTCCTGCATTATTTGTAAGTAACAAACTCAGTAGCAATTCCCTGGTGTGAAAGGTTTGGGTGTATAAAGCAGGAGTCAGAATATAAAAAGTGGATAATAGATTATCTAGTGGCTTCCCTACTCCAATAGGAAATACATTTCTAACTATCCGATATGCCACCTTATTGTATGTTAAGGTTTGATTTTCAAGGATACTGAGCAATTCCAGTTCACACAGAAGTTATTGGGAGAGGCAGGATCTCGACATCTTTGAAAATCAGACCACTCATGAACAGGAAACTGAAATATGGAGTACTAAATGCTCTAAACCAGTGGTTGTCAAACTGTGGGTCGTGACCTAGTACTGGGTCACGGGATGCAAGGCACTGGGTCACAGCGGCTCTGGTCAGCATCTCCGACTAGGCTGTTAAAAGTCCAGTTGGCGGTGCTGCCCAGCTAAGGCAGGCTAGTCCCTACCTGTTCTGACACCGCGTGGCCCCTGCCCTGAGCACTGGCTCTGCAATCCCATTGGCCGGGAGCTGGGGGGAGTGGTGCTTGCTGGCGAGAGCCATGAGTCATGTGGAGCTGCTTGCACACCTCCGCCTAGGAGCCGGATCTGCTGCTGGCCACTTCCAGGGTGCAGCACAGCCCGCAGTGCCAGGACAGGCAGGAAGTCTGCCTTAGCACCCCGCCGGGCCGCTGACCAGGAGCCGCCAGAGGTAAGTCCACACCCCAATCCCCACCCCAATCCCCTGCCACAGCCCTGAGCCCCCCCACAAACCTGGAGCCCACTCCTGCACCCCAAACCCCTCATCCCCAGCCCCACCCCAGAGCCTGCCCCCCCAGCCCAGAGCCCTGACCCCCTCCTGCACCCCAACCCCCTGCCCCAGCCCTGAGCCCCCTCCTGCACCCCAAACCCCTCGTCCCTGGCCCCACCCAAAACCCTCACCCCAACCCTCTTCCCCAGCCCTGAGCCCCTCCCACACCCCAAAACCCTCATCCCCAGCTCCACTGGGTCGCAGGCATCAACAATTTTCTTCAGAAAAAAAGTTTGAAAACCACTGCTCTAAACCCTCTAGAATCTGAATCATTTAGGAACTGAGTAGGCAAAGCACTGAAAAGTATACCAAGATAGACCAAACAGGTCTTTCCCACGTGCAATGTGTATGGGCCAGATTGTTCCTATCCACAGAAATCCATTGGAGTATAAGGAGTCTAGGAAACTCTGCAAGTTTGGTCTTGTGGAGTTTCCACTTTTCTCCTTGTGGGACTCTTCTCCCTTAGAGGCCAGAGTGAAGGCAGAGGATGAGGTTTCCCCAAAAACTCCTGGGATTTTGTGCACCACCAGAGAGCACATGCTTTAAAAAAAAATGTGACCAGAGCATAGGTGAGGATCTCCCCCAGAGACTCTATAATAGCAAGAGCAGCTAGAGATAAAGGATTGTCCAATGGTTACAGCACTAGCCTAGGAGTTGGAAGACTCCGGTTTAATTCCCTGCTCCACACCAGACTTCCTGGATAAGTCACTCAGCTTCTCTGTGCCTCTTACTTAAAACAGCACTTCCCTACTGGCTTGAGAGGATACACACATTAAAATATTGTGAGTCACTCAGACAGTAGTGATGGGGGCCATATATTTACCTAAAATAGGCAGACAATTTTAGCATCCAAAACATTAAAAAGCTATGGAAGAAGGCAAGTTTAATCAATGGCCTCTTGGTGTAGCCATGCTTCCATTCCTCTCCCTTCCCACCCCTCTCCGGTCTGCATCTTCAGAGGCACTAACATTATGGCTGTTTGTCTCTGGCTAGGGTAGTGAATCTAAGTAGACCCTCTGAACTTCCTTTATTAGTTGTTTTTCCCGTCCCCCTCCTTGTTCAAATTTAACAACAACAAATGCACTGCTTAAATTCTGGCATGCAGCTGATTTGAACAGTGTGAATCGGATATATATAAAGGTTAGAGACGGCTGGCATTTTTTTCACAAAAAACCAGTTTTCTGTCAGAAAATGCAGTTTCATTGGAATTAAAATGTTTCACAGGAGCTTGTAAATTTTTTCAACATTTTCAACAGAAGAAAGGTGGAGTGAGTTTAGTCTCATTTCCTTTTGATGTCGAAACATTTCATTTCAATAAAGTAAAAGTATTTAATTTTGACTATCATTTTGTTTTATTTTGTTTAGATATTATTGTATTAATTTTAACATTTAACATTGTATGCAATAATAAAATGTTGCAACATTATCGAAATAAAACATTTTGATGGTTCTGAATCGAAAGTTTTTGGACTTTCCATTCTATGGCAAATTTTGGCTTTTTACTCCAATTTGAACCAAAACAAATTTTGAAATGTCTAAGTTTTCTATGGAAATGGAAATTCAGTTTCTGACCAGCTCTAATTAAAGACTCAGCTTACATTCATTCATGACTGAAGTTATATGAACAAAAATATTTTTTCTCTTGCAAAATATGACCTACAATTCTGCTTCACTTGTTTTTAATTTTACCTAAAATGCCTCTAAGTATCGCTAAAAATCACTACTTAAACAGACTATTAATTGTAACTAGTAAAGAATTTGCTCAGCATACCACACTTGCACAGGTATTTAGCTAGACAGAACTGGTTGTGAGTCTGTGACACAGGCTCAGAGATTTCCAATCCAAGTGACATAGAGTATTAACAGTCATTGTCAGAGATTTCCCATCCAAGTGACATAGAGTATTAACAGTCATTGTCACCTGCAAGGCTGAACTATATTTGCATAAAAACAACCAAATAAATGTAAAGAAACAAATTAATAAAAAGAGTCAAAGTCCTGGATAGTTCAGAAACAGATATAAGGTCACCTGGTTCCAGTCCTGCTTAAAATCATCAAAAGAATCCAGAGCACATATTTTATTTTGTTTGACCGAAAATAGATTCTTTGGGGGGAGATTTTCATAGGCACAAATGGTGTTTAACTACCATTTGTGCATTTAAAAATCACCTAAATAATTTTGCAATCATGAAAGTTTCTATTTCCACTGTGCATCTCTCCAAGTTTATGAGAGGAAGGGCTGCCTAGTTGTTAGGGTGCAGGTGTGGGACTCTGGGGACCAAGGTTCAATTCCCTGCATTGCCAGACATCCTGTGGGACCTGGGGCGAGTTACCAATCTCTCTCTGCCTCAATTCCCCATTTGTATCTCACAGAGGTGCTGTCAGGATAAATACATTAAGTAGGTTCTAGCCCATGAAAGCTTATGCCCAAATACATTTGTTAGTCTCTAAGGTGCCACAAGGACTCCTCGTTGTTTCTTTTTAAAATTGTAAGGCACTCAGATACTATGCTAGCAGGAGTCCTATGAGTATCTTAAATAGATAAATACCAAGGGAAGCGGCCATCTAATGAGGAACAGCAGCAGCGAGATAAAGGAGAATGAGTTCTTTAATTTTTAACAAGGGGAAGGCTAATAGTGGTTTCAGTGATGTGAAGAGGACAGAAATCTGAGTGGAGTGAATCAGTGAGGGAGTTTGAGGAGAGGAAATGATGGAACTAAGAGTAAATGGCACAATTCAAGGAATTTGGAGGCAAAGGGGAAGAGACATTGGGCAACAGCTCAGGAAGGAGGCGGGGTCACAGACGAGCTTTCTTTGGGACAGGAACTAAATGAATGCTTAAAGACAGAGGGAGAGGAGCAAATGAGGGAGGGTGCAACAAAACATGAGGGCATCAAGGAGATCAAGAGGGAAGGTCCCAGGGTATGAAAATCAAGGAGATCTCGAAGTCTGGACTAAAGGTGGTCAGCAGGAAGAGGGGTGTGGAGAGAAGAGAAAGGGGTGGACAGCTCCTGCCACTAAACTCAGTGTAAAAAGTTGGAGTAAGAGGAGGATGTAGTGGTAGCTAGGGAAGAATATTTGAACAGTCAAGAAGTAAAGATTTGCTGGGGATTGGAGCTGTGAGAGTGGACAAAGGAGGAGAGGAAGAATTGCTTGGACAGGGACAGAACTGAAGGAAGATAGCATGAGCTTCCAGACCCTAATAAGATGTTTATGATATCTTGCAGAGCCATGATATAGTCTATGTTAGAATCCCCTTTATGAAGTGCTTTGTAGCAGGTTTTTATAACTTTGTCACCTAAGTACATTCATATTATTTGCTGATACCTCTCCAGGATCCTAACCCAATTTATTAGGAAAGAAGCAATGTATGTTATTACTATTAATAATTATTTAGATGCCATTGTAAATATGCAAAAAGATTTACAAAACAAATAAGGCAAGTTCCTGCCCCAAGGAGCTTTATTAATTATTAAAGTATTTATACTTATTATTCACATTAAAATGAATTAAGTTTTTTTAAAGAACAATAAGATCAAAGCAGAACACAAAAGAAAAAAATGATCGAGAAACACCTGCCAAAATATCCTAAGTGAAATCAGAGAGTGGATTGTTCTGATATTGCAGTCTCCAATAGTACTTTTTTTGTGAAAATACATACATATTTTATTGAGGTCAAAGTTCAGACAAGATCTAGAGTGCATTTCACTGTGCCTGTATGTTCTACTCCTTTCCCTCACCCTGTGTCTGTCTTGTCTATTTAGATTGTAAGCTCTTTCAGGCAGGGCGTGTCTGCTACTGTTTTTGTACAGTGCCTAGCACAATGGAACACCCTTCTTGGTTGATCCTTGGGCACTACCATAATAAACATGGTTAATAACAAAACAGCTAAAATGATAGTCTTTAATTACACGATCACATAGAAGACTATCATAATGCATACACACCGGGTGATGAAATAAGTTTGCACGGTTAACCTTAATTTTAGCATTTCCTAACTTTTGAGCGCTTAACTTCGCAAACTTAATAATGTTGTTTTACGTGCATGACCATCAGGAATACTGAATTATGAGACAAAAAGGCCTTGCACAAACAATGGAAACAAGAACTGAGTCTGTATATGGAATCTTACCATGGGGGATAAAGGTGAGAAGATGAAGGTAAAACTCTTGTGTGTAATTACATACAAACTGGTTCAGAAACCTGTGTCTTGCTAATCGCACTCCTTTTCACTCATATGACAACCCCCTCCTTCTAGATAAGAACATTAAAAGAATTGATAAGAACCTGTAGGCTAGGAAAAGATCATCGGGCCTCACCAACCTTTCCCTGCCTTGTCACTGTTCTTTACACCTTCTCCTGTCCATCTTTTTCCTCCATAAAATAGTGAGCTGTCTCAATTTCATTTAGACTAATTGCTTCTCTGATTTTACGGGGCACCTTATTTCCAATGTTTATTACTCTTTGAATTAAATAGGTCTGCCTGAATCCCCTGTATACTCTTGACATTGTCCTCTCCCCCTTTATTTTTAATGGCAACCCAAATTTTGAACTCCCGGCCAACATGAACACTATCTCATCTCTCTTCATCAAGCTCCCAAGTCTACAGTCCTGTCATTCAGAGACAAAAGAGATGGACCCCTATTATTCAGCAATGTTCAACTAAAAATAAAAATAAATTAAAAAACCAAACCTAAACAACACGGAAAATGGCAGAAGGCATGTTAAGCGTTGTGAGGTACCCACAACGAGGCACAAAGCAGGTTTTGTTTATTTCTCATTTTTAGTCAGAAATACCTTAAACGAATCAAAGACATACAGCATGCTAATTATCTAGGGCAGCATCAAGCCAATGATAGAAATAACATCTGAGAACAAATCCTTCTTTCCTCTTTTCTAGCTTGTGGCTGCCAAATCAAACAGAATGAGAAGCACAGATTGCAGGAGGGAAGAGTTTGGAAGAGGCAGCAGGAAGTCAGTCTGTATGTACATGGCTTGGATGCTAGCTGCAGTTGAAGCACCTTTGTAAATAGTTCTCTTAATAAAGATCCAGTTGAGTTTTAAAGGCAAAGACTTTTAGTAAAAGTCATGGGTTTACTGACTGTTCTATAAATTAAAAATACCCTGACAAAATAAGGGGCACCAACCACCACAGCATCCAGCACCACAACCCTAATCCTGGCTTGGATGGAGATGGGAGGCAGTGGGTAGGGGGACGTTGGCCTCACTCATCCTGGTCAGTGGCAGACCATGTGTCCCGGGGATTGGGCTCCATAATAGAGAGTAAGCCTGCCCCACACTCACCTCAGGCAGCAATGGCTCATGTGTTCCCCAGGGTTGAGACCCTGCCCTGCCCCTCACCTGGGGCAGCAGCAGCTCCTGCGTCCCGTGGGGCTGGGCCCGGCTCCCTGCTCTGGGTGTTGCGACACTGGCTTTCCAGATTGCTGTGTTGCTCAGGTCTGGTGCCCCCATCCGCCCATCATGACGAAGGGGCAGCTGGGCCAAACCTGAGTGGCATTATGACCTAGGGTTGCCAACTTTCTATTCACACAAAACTGAACACCCTGCCCTGTCCCTTCCCCGAGGCCTCGCCCCTGCCCCCTGCTCACTACCTTCCCCCTCCCTCGGTAGCTACTCTCCCCAATGCTCACTCACTTTCACTGGGCTGTGGCTGGGGATTAGGGTGCGGGAGGGGGTGAGGGCTCTGGGCTGGGGTGCTGGTTCTGGGGTGGGGCCAGGGATGAGGGGTTTGGAGTGCAGGAGGGGGCTCCAGGCTGGGGGGGTGGGGCCGAGGGATTCAGAGTGCGGGTTGAGGCAGGGGGGTGGGTATGGGAGGGGGTGAGGGCTCTGGTCTGGGGGTCCTGGCTCTGGGGTGGGGCCAGGTATGAGGGGTTTGAGGTGCCCAAGGGGACTCTGGGTTTGGGGAGGGGCTCAGGGCTGGGGCAGAGGCACGGGCTTACCTTGGGCGGCTCCCGGGCAGCGGGGCAGCGAGGGAGCTAAGGCAGGCTGCCTGCCTGTCCTGGCACCACGCTGCACATGCCCCAGAAGCAGCTAGCAGGTCTGGGTCCTGTGGGGTGGGGGACAGGAGACTCCACGCACCGCTCTCGCCTGCAGGCACCGCCCCTCCCAGCTCCCATTGGCCAGTTCCTGCAGAGGCCCGTGGAGATCCCCATGGCCTCCTCACCTAGGAGCCGGACCTGATGGCCGCTTCCGGGGCACAGCATGGCGCCAGCCAGGACAGGTAGGGACTGGCCTGCCTTAGCGCCACAGCACCGCCAACCGGACTTTTAACGGCCCGGTCGGTGGTGCTGACTGGAGCCACCAGGGTCCCTTTTCGACCCGGTGTTCCAGTCGAAAACCTGACATGTGGTCATCCTATTATGACCCTACATGCCACATCGCAATGCCCAGATCAGTGATAGGAGCCATAGGAGCTGCCTCTGCAGGGTGAGTCACGGACAAACACAAAAGTCACAGACAAATGGGAAAATGTAACAAAATCACACCATCCACGATTTTTTTCTCCCACCATGACAAACCTGCAGCCCCAACAATGACCTGGCTATCTTAGGTACTTACATGGCCCCCAAAAGCACAGGAAGGCAGAGCAGGCGATTAAACCTTGGTCTCCCAAGTCCCATGCAAGCACCCTAACCACAGGACCATTCATCCTCTCCAATGGGATGCCCAGCAGCAAGAAGGCAGCAGCTCCCCCTGAGGGCAGCATTCACCAAGTGTCTATGCAGCAGTGTGGGGAGGGAGGAAGCCGCAGGGCAGCTGCCTGTAGGCTGAACTCCCTCCCCCTTGCTCCCACTATATGAGGCTGCTTTTCCTTCCCTGCTGCTGGAGTCCCAGTGCTTCCCACTGCCTACTTTGCAGGCCCCCTGCTGAGGTGAGTTGGGTGGAGAACATCTTTGAGATCAGGAAGAGCTGCAATATGGTGCTCAGCGCCAGGCAGCTCAGTGGAGCCCCATCCAGCCTGAGAGCCCCGGGGTGAGTGAGAGGAACAGGCTCCGGGGGGGGGGGGGGGGGGGAGGGAGGGGGAAAATGTGTGGGGGCAGACCCTGCTGCTTCAAAGCACCCCCAGCAGCAGCCTCCAATGTGCCTTCTCAAGGAGAAGGCGATTTGGGGGTGTCACATTCCCCCCGCCCAACAAAAAGTGACTGATAATTTTCCAACTTGTTAACTGAGACAATGCAATCCCAAGCACCATCCCATTCTGGTGACACCCGTTCTGAGGGCACATGGGGGACTGTGCATCCCAACTGTGTTGTCTCTTCTGTTGGTTTTGTTTTGAAACAAATTGATTGAGGATAGTTCAGGCAGGGAGGGATGCCTGCAAACGCTGCAAGGGGCTGGGCAGCCACAGGACAGAGAGCAGCAGGAGGAGGAGGTAGTTGCTAGTGTATGGTGTCTACATAATATCAAGTTTCAGAGGGTGGAGCCGGAGGGTTGGTCACATGCCCCCAGAGAACCTTTAAATTTTGCCCCCCCACCCACAGTTACGCGTCACCTCTGCTCAAGTCATTCAACTGCGCTTGCACACACAGTGCTTCAACAACGTAGCCATCAGCAGCAACAATGGGATGTGCTGTGGTGAATACAAGGAAGAGAGACATGACCTCTATGCCCTCTTGGAAATCAGGCCTAAGCAATGCAAATTACTGATGCTGGCTGAGCATTAGTGCACCAGGAGAACCCTTTGGAGTAGGGGTAAATTGAACCATCAAGGACAGCAACAGTGTCAGTGGTGTTGGGAAGCGGTGGGAAGGCCTTGTCAACTCTGCAGTCACAAGACCATCTCTCAGGGCATATCTCCACAACAAATTATGTCCACTTAAGTTTACATCAGCATACAGCCTCCGCAGTAATTAAATAACTTTTATGTGTCCACACTACATGCCTCATGTCAGCGGTGTGTCTCCTCACAAGGAGTGCTTGTACCGATTGTCCTGTTAGCGTGGAGCATTGTGGGATGGCTTCTGAAAGCCAGTAACAGTCAACGTAAGCCAGGTCTGCACAACTCATAAAGCGGCGAGGGCCATATTACGCCAAAGAAAACAGCTGAGGGCCGAAACCCCCCGGCCCCGCGGAAACACCGCCCCCTCCAGTGCCGCCCGCCCCGCGGAAACAACCCCTCCTTCCCCAGCGCTGGGGTGTGGAAGCCTGTAGAGGGGGAAAGAAACAGCGTGCACAGGGTGACCAGATCACAGCAGTAAAATAGGACCCGCCCCCTCCCCGCTCAGCCCCACCATCACACCCCTCTTCACGCCCCCCAGGGGTCACTATATTACTGCACATAACAGTCAATCAATGCAGTTGTAGATAAATCTCTGCATTATGCATTTTTGTATAACTTTTATATGACTTTGTATTGAACCTTGGTAATATGTTATAGCGGGCTCCTAAGGTAGTATAATTAAGGTAAAAGAAAAATGTCTTTTTGCTAGAAGTAGAATAAGATCTTCCCCCCACTTTGTATTCAATTGCCCTGTTGAATGAATGAGGTGTGAATGAGGAAGGCGTGGAAGGCAGGCACCTCCAGACAGCTGCAACCCTTGGAGAGATGATGGGAACCAGACCAAGGACAATCAAATTTTAGTGTAGACACTTATACAGGTAGGTGACATAAGCTGCCTTGCGTTGATCTGACTCTGTAGTGTAGACCCGGTCTCAGAGGGGAGCAGTGTGGCACAACTAATGATCTATTGAAGCCAGATATCCTTTCAGGGTAAACCTCCCCCTCTGGACCATTTTATGCAGGAAGAATAAGAATAAGATATGCTCAGTGGTAGCTCATGTAATTCAGTGATGCTAGATCACTTGGATATCAGGAGAAGATAATAAAAGCTATTGATTAATCTGGATATAAGCACCATAAATTTATGCCATCCTTAACAGAACATAAAATAAAACACATTCCCTAGCCCCAGGGGCTTATTGTCCAAGGGCCTGATTCAAAGCACATGGGAGTCTTTCCATTGCCTTAATGGGCTTCAGATCAGGTCCTAACAGAAACATAAGTCCAAAAAGGAATATATATCAGCAGCAAGTTATAACAGCTACAACCAATACTATATAAGCTGGCTGAAGAGATACCAGAACCCATTTTATATTAAAACTGATCACGAAACTTTCATATCAGAAGACAAATACCACTGGTATAATAATAATGTAATATTAAAATATTAGAATCAGCTAAACTTAGAAGATAGTTGGATGGCAAAATGAATAATATATGCAAGTACAATCGAGAGTTCTGTTTTATGCATACAAGGGGAATAATTAACTGATCTGGAAACATGTAAATGAGAGCTTAAAAGCATTTTCAAAACAGCACATTCAATTTCAGTTACACACACAGAAGTTGCTACATTATAATAATTAGATTTTTTAAACAAAAGATTTATTTATTTTTAATAGGAGTATTAAATATTATACTAATTACTGGTTATTTTACTTTGTACCCAGGGAGAAGGAATGAATATTCATTAATTCCTAAAGTTACCAAACCTCAACAGACTAGACAGATTCCAGCATAGCTACTGAGATAAGTATGAAAAACATTTGCTATGAAACCAGACTCGCTCCACAAATCACGGCTTTGACTGTTTCACATGATTAAATGAACTACAAGATACAGACAACAAATTGACCATAACAGTTTTTAAATGTGAATTCTTTTTATGTAATCCGTTCAGGAAGCACTTTATATTAGTGTTATTTTGGGGAATACAGTAACTGTCTAAGGGCTTGTCTACACTGGTAAGTTTCTTTCTACACTGGTAAAGCAGCTTTTTGCACTCAAACTGCAGACGTGTACACACTGCCAAGCCACTTTGTGCGCAGAACTTCCTCAGTTGCAGCACTGCAAAAAACTCACCTCGACGAGAGTCATAAGGCTATTTGCACAAAGGCTCCTTGATTGCTTTCTGGGGTGTAATTGGCCTCCAGAGCTGTCCCATAATGCCTCAAGTGACCGCTCTGCTCATTGTTTTGAACTTGGCTGCCCTGGAGACAGGCACCCCTCCCCTTTCAAAGCACCATTTCTGACAGCGGTTGGGTGCTGTCCTGATCTGCTCCGGGACACAAAGCAAACCATTAATGTGGAATGCTCCTGCAGAGGCAGGTGAGAGAGAGTGAGAGTGTTGTGCAGAGAGCTGGGGGGGGTCGGGCTGATGTCGGGGTTTCCCCCTCCCCACGAGTGGTTGCTTCCTGCCGCTGTCTGAACTTACAAGACAGCATGCTGAAACACTCTGTCCCCCAAAACACACTATCTCTCTCCCCCCTTCCATACACACACACACTCCCTGTCTAGGGTGACCAGATGTCCCAATTTTATAGGGACAGTCCCGATTTTTAGGTCTTTTTCTTATATAGGCTCCTATTATCCCCCACCCCCATCCCGATTTTTCACACTTGCTGTCTGGTCACCCTATCCCTGTCACACACTCTCCCCACTTCCAGGGCCAGATTAAGGCAGGGGCTTTAGGGGCTGCAGCCCAGGGCCCTGGCTCAAGGGGGACCCAGCAAAAATAAATCACAGGCAGTGATCTCCAACTCCGGGCCACTAAAAGTCCCGCGGTGCAGCAGGGCGCGCAGGCAGGCTGTCTGCATGCCATGGCCCGAGGCCGCTCCCGGAATCAGCCAGCTGCTAGCACTTCTCCGCGGCCCCTGGCTGGGGGCGGAGGCGGCTCCGCGTGCTGCCCCTACCCCCAGCACCGTCCCCACAGCTCCCATTGGCTGGGAACTGGACAATGGGAGCTACGGGGGGTGGCACTTGCAGGCACGGGCAGCACACGGAGACACGCTGTCCCACTCCCCCCCAGGGGCCACAGAGACGTGCTAGCAGCCAGCCGCTTCTGGGAGCAGCATGGGGCCACAGCATGCAGGCAGCCTGCCTGAGCCCTGCTGCGCCGCCGGTCAGGAGTCGCCTATGTAAGCACCTCCCGGCTGGAGCCTGCACCTCACACCCCCTGCTCCACCCCAGCCCTCTGCCCCAGATCAGAATCCCCCTCTTGCACCCAAACTCTCTCCCAGACCCCACAACCCCTCCTGCACCCCAGTCCCCTGCCCCAGCCCCCTCCTGCACCAAACTCCCTCCCAGGAAAAAGACGTGTATACAGGGCCCCCACAAAATCTTATAGCCCCAGGCCCACAGGAGAGTTAATCTGGCCCTACCCACTTCAGTTGAAAAGCAGCTGGCAATGTAATAGGATGCCCATGGAGCAATGGGATTGGGAAACTTGCATCATGTGACGCTGTGCCTGCCCCATGAAGTATTGCAACCCCTTCCCAGAGCACCCTGCGGCCAGTTGCACAGTGGGATAGCTACCACAATGCACTGCTCTCTTTGCCGTTGCAAGAGCTGCTAATGTGGATGTGCTCCAGTGTCACAAGGAGCACAATGTGGACACACAACAGCGGTTTAATTCCAGCGCTTTAATAAAAGTGGCACAGAAACTTGTGGCACAGAAAATTTCCCATGTAGACATACCCTAACTATAGTACCAAAAGGTAAAATTTCAGTGTCAGAGCCGGCCTTATGGGTGGGCGATGTAGGCAACTGCCCAGGGCACTGTGGTCAGGGTAAAGAAGCAAGGAGTGGGGTGAGCCTTGGGTACAAGGGCAATGCGGGGGAGGGAGAGGCAGCGGGGGCCAGGGAGGATAGGGAAGCAGCAGGGGCCAGGGGCAATGGGGAGTGGGATGGGTAGGGAGCCCAGGGAGGCTGGGGCGCCAAAATACAAGTTTGCCCAAGGTGTCATTTCCCCTAAGGCCGGCCCTAGTCAGTATATCCTGGAGATAAGTAACAATCAAAACATCTTTCATTCATTCATCAGCTTTGGACTGCACCCTCTAGTATTTATGCAGGCAAACCCTCCATTGGCTTTCCATTATCATAGCAACAACAGGGGAAAAAATTTCTTTCACATAAACATAAAGGCACATTGCACTCAAAACACAATCAATTTTTCAGGAATATTTCCACTTAACTTTCTATTCCAAAGACCTGGAACTCATCCAGATTCTATGCTTTATTTTTGGTTACTTACTTGTTAAATCTGGTGAGAGAATTGAGGCCAAGAGTTTCAGAAGTGACAAGTAATTTTTGGGTGCCCATGTTTTGGGACCGCAACCTGAGATACGATAGAAGAGATTGATTTTTTCAGAGGATAGGTATGCAACAATTTCTGAACATTGGGTTCATTTAAGGCACTTCAAACTGCAGCCAAAATCACTCATCCCTTTTGAAATTCTAGGCTTTAATGTCCAGGAAAGTAACAGGCTACCTGCTTTGGCTAGAGTCTCAGCAAGGTAGATGCTTATACAAGCTCTGTCCTCCTGTTCCTCATTTCTGCAATGCCACTGACCCCTACAGCCTCTGTGATGGTCATCACCTGAACAGAAACTAACCTCCTTGAGATATGCCACATTTTGTGGTGATTTTGTGATGGGGACAAACCAAGTCTTAATACTGTGGAACAAAAAAAGATGTTTTCATATTGGAAATTATACCAGAGCTGGTCATGCTGCTGCAACACCATCTCATGCTGCTCTTCAGGAGATGCAGATTTCTTAAATGTGACATATAAACAGACAGTGTAACAAACTGTGGAATTAATTCTTCCACTAATGCTTGGAAGCTTGATGGGGTAAATTTGGGGTAAGCTTGATCCCCAGTGCGGTAAATTCCCATCTAACAGAATCATACAGTAGATGGTAGCGTTCATAGTTGTTGTGACCTTATTTACTGAGAACTCCTTAAATCAAGATAATTACATTTGATAGCAAGGTACATAGCACTTGTGTCCCATTTGTGATAGGATTATCCTCGAAATATTGACTAAGAAAGATCCCAAAGTCCTTTCTCTGTGTTAGTATAGCATTTAGTACCATGAGATCTTGGTTCATGACCAGGGCTCCTACATACTACAATAATACAAATAAATACAATTCATCTGGGTCAGTACAGATGGATTCTCTAGGACACTTTGGCCCTTTTTGGGAGAAGTTAATTATTTAATTCATTGGATCCTATTTTGTTTATTTAATCAGGGCCGGCTACAGCTTTTTTGCCGCCCCATGCAAAAAAAAGGGCGGCCGGACTGCCGAAGCAAACAAAACCAACAACAGTGGCTGCAGGGAGCATGTGGATGGCGGTCAAGGCAGCTCACAGGGGGTGAAGGGCGGCACCCGCCCGCTCCCTCCACCCGTGGGCAGCCAGGCGCTGCAGCCTGCTCGCAGTTGGGCGAGAGGGGCTCCCCCCTCCGGCCTCGGGGTGCCTCTCCTGGCCGGGCAGGCAGAGCCCCCGGGGGCTGCAGGAGGTGCTGGCTCAGCCACTCCTTTAAAGGCGGCTCGGCTGGACCGGGCACAGAGCAGCACGGGAGACGGAGGCCGGTGCAGGCGGTGGGGAGTGGCGCATTCCGGGAAGCCCAGCAGCACGGTGAGCGGCGGGCATCGCTAGTTCCTGCCCCCCCCCCGCCCCCGCCCGGGCCGGGGTCCGTGCCCCTGCAGGGCTGGTCTGGGACTGGCAGAGCATGTGGAGCCGGATGGGGGCTCTGGAGCTGCGGACTGGGCTGCTGAAGCAAAAACAAAAAAAAAGAATCATGGCAGGGCAGCCGGAATGTGCCGCCCCAAGAATCCCCGGAATGCTGCCCTTTATAATGTGCCGCCCCAGGCACGTGCTTTTGTCGCCTGGTGCCTACAGCCAGCCCTGTACTTAATATTTCTTTATATTTTATTTATTGGGTAGTGTCTTTATTATAATGTGTTTTAATTTTAAGGTTCTCAGAGGCTCTCAGCCGTGGGAAACTAGAAATTAAGTTTCATTACTATTGAAATATTATTAGGTACATTCGAGTGCAAGATGCTGTGTGGTATACATAGCTATGCAACTTATGATTTTGTCCTCAGCGTGTTACATCTTTAAATTGGAATATACCTATAGGTGGATGGATAGTTCATTCGAGGCTCATCTCTAGATGCCAATCTGCCCACAATCTCAGGATAGCCTAAAACAGGTAAGCAACAGAGTGAAAATCTCTGACTAAACAAATGATTTCATTTGATGATTGTGTGGCATTTCACTCTGATTTTCTGTTTGATTAGGTACAGCAGTACCTCTGGGTCTATTGAACTAGGCTACCAATTTCCCAAACTAACAGTTGGAATTTGTTGTAAGTAGTTTGTAGCCACTGTCTCTATAGTCAAAGTTATTAATATCATCCCTTCTTTAATGAAAAGTACAAAGCTCTATGCCTTAGTTTGTATATTTTCTATTACCCCAAGCAACCACCAACTCTTCCACTTTTTATTGTAAATCAGCTTTATTTTAGTCATGTATGGATTCTAACTAAATTTAAATTTGGGTAAAAAGAGTCCACGTCTTTAATTCCTATATTTTGTTAATTAAAAAGGTCATTAGGCCATAAAGAAAGCCTCAGCATGAATTTGTCTCAATACATTTCTAACATAGGCCAGATTTTACCAAGAAAAGTCATGATCAGAGTTATTACCCCGCTCTGAATAATTACACTCTGAAACCAGACTATTCATTCAATTTTCTTATTTGGATGCATTCAGAAGATGTTGACAGCCCTCATTTGGGCACTCAAACTGACAGACACATAAAAAGCCCATGTTGTGCACCTAAATACTGATCTACACATCCAAATTCAGATTGGAAATTGATTTGTGGAGTATTTAGCTGTGTAACGAAAGCACCTTTGTTTTTTTTATGCACTGCACCTTTAAATCTCCAGTTTTACAGAGACAAGCAGCCACTGTTTTCATTTCAGTGCACTGTCAGAAGAGAAACACACCACAAACACAATACTCTCTCACAGAGACTTTATATTTAGTCCTCCTCACAGCTCTTAATGTAAAACAGTGTTTCTTCAAACTGAATTTACACAGTTGCTGCTCCTTGTGTATGGCTAAAACATAATTATAGTGCCCAGCATTTGAAAACTGACCCCCATATGACCTGCTGAAAAATTAAGTTTCATTGCAAGTTGTTTCTGAAATTCTGTAGTGAAAGTGCATTAAGGAAAAACAAAATAATCCAATCCCTCACAGCTCCTCCTGGAAAGAACCTGGGTATTTATGTACAAAAGCTACACACTAGCTCAAAACTTACTTCAGCTTCATTGCCTCTACTGGGAATTGCACATGTGTAATCCAAAACTGGGCCAAATTTGATTGTATTCAGATCTTTTTGCATTGTATTGTCCTTATTGCTAGAAACACCAAGAGATTGAATCCTAGGTACCAATCACACATTTTCACATGGAGCGCCAGCCATGTTTGAACCAGTGTTAGTTCAACTCAAAGTCTGAACACGTACAGATGCAGTATTCTGAATGTTCTAGTGAGTGAAAATTAGTTGGCAACCCAAGTACTTGTGTCCTGGAAAAAATAAAGCAGTACCAAATTCTTTATAACAAGCTATTAAACCACAAAGGCCCTGATTCAGGAAAGCTTTCCTAGTCACTACAGCACTTAAATGCATGCTTAAGTTCTTTTGTGAATCTGGGACTAAGTACAGAAGTATATCAAAGTGTCAGACAATTATTTCTACTTAGTCTTTTAACAGATTCTGAAAACTTTCCTTCTTCACTTTACACTGGTGATGTGGATTTATGGAGTGTCATGATTGGTAGGAAATTATGACATAAAATGCATCATTAATATTTTAAAACCCTGTATGATTTATATATATGGATAAATAACATAAAAGAAGCTAATTAAACCAAACCCACTGAAGTGTAAATAGCATAAAATCTTATTGTTCTGTAAGCTGCTGAAATAAACTAATAATTAAGATATTTGCCATAAGTCTAAAGCAATACAGGTAGGATTGGGTTAAGCGGGCTCTGTGCGTGTGTGTAGGGCGCATGGGACAGAATTATTTCCATTACTAATTTGTAAGGATTAGTACAAAACATGCACTGAAAACTTTTAAAGAAATATGTCACCATATTAAATGTTAACTACTTGAGTGGGTGGAGGGAAGGTAATTATTTCATTTCAACTCTTACAAGAATGACAGAAAGAGAACGTCTTGATTCACACACTTCATAATCGGACTAGGAGGATGTTCAAAATTCATTACAGTACATTAAACTTGCACTGAATAGTTAGCTTCATTGCAAAATAAATAAATAGCCAATTTGCTTTGATCAGCAGAAATTCTGATAAAATCAGCAAAACACCAATTAAAATGTGAAAAATGTCACCTACTGTAGTTATTCTAATGGAACGGGGACATATAGGAAGGAACTGATTCAATGTTTATTTTCATATCAACTGTGACTTCAAACTGTAAATCATTACAGCTCTTACTTCTGTATCTCCTCCACAACCACAGCATTCATCCTATTGATGAATTTACTGTTTAGTACTAGAATAGCACTCACCACAACCATCAGGGTAAAAAAGGACTTTCAGCATGTGTATTATAAATTCCTATATTTGGGGGGCTACAATTGGGTCATAAATATGTGAGCTAGACTGAAAGTTGGTGAGTAAAATTTTAGCCTGATGAGTAGTGGCAACTTGTTTAGTTATAAAATTCTGTTTTGACTATTCTTATTCATCAAGTTTGTTAGTTTCCAAAACATTTGTATGCTGTAAGGCTCATATCCTGCAAGCATGCACATACTTAACTTTACAGACCTCAGAAACAATGAGGAGTCCTGGTGGCACCATAGAGACTAAAAAATTTATTTGGGCTTAATCTTTCATGGGCTAGAACCCACTTCATCAGATGCATGGAGTGGAAAATACTGGAGCAGGTATAAATACATGAAAATATGGAAGTTGCCTTACCAAGTGTGAGGTCAGTCTAACGAGACAATAAAATTAACAGTAGGATACCAAGGGAGGAAAAATAACTTTTGTAGTGGTAATGAGAGTGACCCCATTTCAAACAGTTGCCAAGAATGTGTGAGTAACAGTAGGGGGAAATTAGTATGGGGGAAATTAGGTTTAGGTTTTGTAATGACCCAACCACTCCCAGTCTTTATTCAGGCCTAATGTGATGGTGTCCAGTTTTCAAATTAATTCCAGTTCTGCAGTTTCATGTTGGAGTCTGTTTTTGAAGTTTTTTTGTTGAAGGACTGCCACTTTTAGGTATGTTATTGAGTGACCAGGGAGATTGAAATGTTCTCCTACTGGTTTTTGAATGTTATAATTCCTGATGTCAGATTTGTGTCCATTTATTCTTTTGGGTAGAGACTGTCCAGTTTGGCCAAGGTACATGGCAATGGGGCATTGCTGGCACATGATGGCATATATCACATTGGTAGAAGTGCAGGTGAATGAGCCCCTGATGATGTGGCTGATGTGGTTAGGTCCTATGATGGTGTCCCTTGAATAGATATGTGCACAGAGTTGGCACCAGGGTTTGTTGCAGGGTTTGGTTCCTGGGTTGGTGTTTTGTTGTGTGGTGTGTAGTTGCTGGTGAGTATTTGCTTTAGGTTGAGGGGCTGTCTGTAAGCGAGGACTGTCCTGTCTCCCAAGGTCTGTGAGAGTGAGGGATCGTCCTTCAGGATAGGTTGTAGATCCTTGATGATGCTCTGGAGAGGTTTTGTTTGGGTGCTGTAGGTGATGGCTAGTGGCGTTCTGTTACTTTCTTTGTTGGGCCTGTCTTGTAGTAGGTGACTTCTGTGTACCCTTCTGGCTCTGTCAATCTGTTTCTTCAGTAGTCTCGCTGATTTCAATGAGAGTACACTGGAGCTTAAAGTTAAGCATGTGCATAAATGTTTGCAGAATCAGAGCTTTGTATCTACAATATGGGTTCATTTAAAAAAAATGACACCACATTTGTTGGTAGGGCTAGGATGAAATTCTCACCCCCTTGATCTATACTCAAGTTATCAAATGACCTATGTGTACAGAAGGAATGAAATTCTCCTTCACCTGAAAGTCAGCAAGGTGGCTAGTGTTGCTGTTTTGTACAGATGTTCTTTTTCTGGGGCAGCTGCTGGGTTTTGGTTTAAGTTGAGATAGTTTGGATGAATCGGCTCAACTTTTGAGCGTTTACACTGAACTTTTTGAGTTTGGCCCATCACTCATTTGAAATACTGCATACCACCTGCCAGTCCTGAAAGTCCTTATGGATATCACCACGGACATCAGCACTGAAAAAGCATCTTTATAGGCTAAGTGATCCCATTCACCCAGTTGTTAGGGATAGAAAATTGCAGAACATGAGGAAAACTCTCTGTGGTACATCGGGTTAAGAGAGGATTAATAGATATTCCCAGGATGGGTTTTCTTTGCCCAAATATTTACTGTATGTGTCCAAGGATGGGGGTTGGCCCTACTATGTGCTACTTATTATTGTTGGGCCAAATCCAGAAGAGCTTTAATAAGTCCTTAATCAAGAAAATCTCATAGTGACTTTAGCAGAAACTGAGTGAGAACCTCAGGATTTGGCTCATTATTCATCTATTTATTGATTACCATCAGTGGTGTTCAGCACCATACAGAGAGAGGAAGACATGGAGTTACAACCTAAACTGGACACGGTACAGTTCTGAAACAATGCTCCAGGTAGTTATAGATTGGATAGTTCAGTCTCAAATGGGTGAAGATACCTCTCTCTGAAAGATCCTGTGATAGATTAGCATTGGCTGGCTTGTAGCAGACACTTGTCTTACAGGAGAGATTTGAATGAAGAGAAACCAATCATCTGGAACACAAAAGGAATCCTATCACAGACCAAGAAGTTAGCATACAGAAGAGAAGGACAGTTGGGGTAGGCAGCATGGGAAAAGTGAAGGGAATGAGATGGGGAGGAAATAGCAGAGCTGTGCAGGGCTTTATAGTCAAGGATGAGAACCCAAACTTGGAGAAAACTTGTGGGAGAGTCAGTGAAGGGATTCAAAAGTAATGACCATTCATTGGATAAGTAATCCACCACCTTTTCCCACTCAAGTTCCCCCTCTTGCACTAGCAAAGGAAAGAAGCACCCTAACTCCCAGAGATGCAGACTCACATGGACTTTGGCACAAGGCTCTGTTTTTCCCTGCCCAACTGAAGCAGTTGTGACTGATTGAACCGTGAGTGAAGTCTATGATCCTTTTCTGCAGACTGATTGGGAAATACAGTGGAGACCTACCTAAGATAAGTGTCCCTTATTAATAGAGATGCAGTATCTGGGTGCCATAAACCCTGTATGACGTAGCAGAAAGTCACCCTAATGTAAATCCAGCAGACAACGTTAAAATCCTTCAACTGGTCTTCTGAAGGATCACTAGCCCAAGAATTAACAGTCAAAAATTTTCTGCTGTAAAATCCAGTTACTGACTGGAATCAATAGGGAACTGTTGCTGTTTTTTACCATGAAGGGGAAAAAAAAGAGAGTAGGGTTGATTTGCACAGTCCTTTACAAGACATCACAGTATGTCAGAGTAATCCTCACAGTGGCCTAGGTTCTAGGTGAATGGCATCAATGCAAATGCATTAGTTCTGTAAAGGTAGCAATAACATTTGCCTGTTTTCCATCTGGTGCCCATCCCCACACGTTGAATGGCTCATTACTGCCCAGAGAAAGTGTCGCTATAGGATCAGCAATATTATGCACTCCAAAATGGTAATCACAACACCAATCCCTCGCCCCATTACAGAATGCTTCTTTGTGGCTTCTGTTGCAGAAGGCCTGTGCAGCTGTTTCTCTACAGGGTGGAAAAACTTACATCTTATATCATGTCTGCTATATACTCAGTGTTTAAAGTGGTCTAGAAAAAGAAAGTGTTGACAGGGATGGTCTATCAACATCTATCAGCAGCAGCTATACAATACTTAATGTGTTCCTCTCAGCAACCCAACTCAATCTTTTTTGTGCCAGGTGTGCAACCCCTTGTGGACCCTTCCCCCCCCCCCTCCGAACTAAGCACTATATATGCTTCTTTTCTGGCATGCAGTGTTGTTGTAACCAGAGGCGCCGACTTTCTAATGTGCTGGGGGGAGCTGCCCCCTGGATCCGCCCCAGGCGGCATCCCCACTCCACCCCTTCCCCCAAGACACCACCCCCACCCTGGAACACCCATGGAGTCAGCACCTATGGTTGTAGCTGTGTTGCTCCTGGGATATGAGGGAGACAAGATGGGTGAGGCAATATCGTTTTGGGACCAACTTTTCCCCGGGAGAGAAAGAGAAGCCTTCAAGCTCCCCAGAGCTCTTAACTCAGGCCTTGTTTACACTGCCACTTTACAGCGCTGAAACTTTCTTGCTCAGAGGTGTGAAAAAACACACCCCTGAGCGATGCAAGTTTCAGCGCTGTAAAGTGACAGTGTAGACCGCACTCCCAGCGCTGGTAGCTACTCCCCTCGTGGAGGTGATTTTTTTTACAGCGCTGGGAGAACTGTCTCCCAGCACTGGTGCCGCGACTACACAGCCACATTAAAGCACTGTCGTGGCAGCACTTTAACGTTGGTAGTGAAGACATACCCTCAGTGTCACAGCTAAATACAAGATGGAACAGATTGTTCAGCATAAGCAGTTAACACATATTTCAAGATGAAGTGGTCTGTTAACACCCCTTCAGATATAGGGAGGAAAGGAAGAAGGGGGAGGAAGCCCCTGGGGAGGGGCTAGTGAGTTACAGATTGTTGTAATAAACCATAAATCCAGTGTCTGTATTCAGTCCATGATTTTTAGTGTCTAGCAAAGTTATGAATTTAAGCCCCCAGGCTCATCTTTTGAACATGCTGTGCAGGTTTCCTTTGAGGTTGAGGACTAATAGGTCAGATCTAGAGTGATTGCTTTGTGAAAAGTGTTCACTCACAGGTGATAGGGTGTTTTTGTCTTATCATTTTCCTGTGCGAGTTCATTCAAGAGTGTAGTGATTGTATGGTTTCACCCCCAGAATTGCTATTCATCCTGAAAGAAATCTTTCCTGAACCCCCTCTTCTGGCCTTCAAACAAACAACTCCCTGATCTCTCCGAGCTCATCATCAGAAGCAACCTCGCCACAGATCAGGACACAGAAAAACAAAGCAGCACCAGAACCTGACAGAACAACAGATGCCAAACTTGCAGACATATCTCTACTGCTGCAATGATCAACATCCCCCACAACACACCTTTCAAGATCCATGGGTCCTACACACGCCTCTCACAACATGCGGTGTACCTCATCGAATGCTCTAAATGCCCCAATAGCAACGAGCCTGGGAACTTAAATTCATAATTTTGCTAGACACTGGATTTATGGCCTATTACAACAATCTATAACTGACTAACAACACCGACCCCCCCTGGCCCCCCAAGGGTTTCCCCCTTCTCCCCGCCCCCCCATGACTTAATGGGTGACTTCGCCTTGAATAGTCCCTTGAAATGTGTGTTAACTACTTATGCTAAACAAACTGTTCCACCTTGTATTTAGGTGTGACACTCTGAGTAAGTTTCTCTGACCTGAAGAAGAGCTCTGTGTATGCTCGAAAACTTCTCTCTCTCTCTCACCCCAACAGAAGTTGGTCCAATAAAAATAAATAAATTACCTCACCCACCTTGTCTCTCTGGCAGTCATCTATAAGGAGCACACTGCCAAGATGACTCCAAAGGATCTGACTCCTCTCCTTCCCTCCCTCCCTCCCCATCAATTCTTCCAGGAAATTCTTAATTATGTTAAAAAACAATAAAGAAGGAAACTCATCCAGTTCGCGTTAACACACACAAAAGCATCACACTCTGAGGGGAGGCTAAAATTCAGGGTCAGATCCTTAACTTGTGTATATCGTCACAACTCAGTTAGTTTAAGTCAATGGCGCTTTGACAGTTTACACCAGCTGAGGATCTGGTCCATCATCTTCTACCAACTGCCCTTTGCACATCAAGAAAAATCTCTCTACAGAGATTCAATCCCATGGTTTGGATCACGGTATCCAGATACATGGTGAAATAGATAGGCACAACAGGCAGCAATTAAGGATAGAATCTCAGGCTTAACATTGAATATCCTTGGGTTTATGTCAGCTCCGTAACATTATTTCAATGGAGCTCTTGTGGTTTAATAATTCATATAAGATGCCATTGTTTACAACACCGCCAGCTTCCAAGACATTCTTACTCAACTAATTCAGTGTTTTCTACCAGTCAGAAAAAAAGAAGTACTCAAAATGCAATGTTATTTTGAAGTTCAGTAATTTGGATGGAAAGCAGCAGATAAATTGGTAATCGCAAATGGTCTGAAATTTGAATGATTTTTCCACTCCAATTAAATATACTGAGTACACTCAAATAATTAAAAAGTGCTGAAAATAAGCAGTATTTGGCATTAATGGAAGCTATATATTCATCTTGTTGCATTTATTATTTTTAAATTATAGTTCCCACACATGAAGAAATGCAGTGAAGTTAAAATGAAGCAATTTTGTTGCTAAATATTGTCATTTAGATTAAAATATATGTGTCTATTGAATCCAAAAGCCAAACGCTGCTGCTGCTTTTACTATTTGTAAAATCTAAAATAAACTGCCAACAAGCAATGAGCAACAACAGGGAAAATAATGAAGTAAAAGATAGCAGGAGCCACAATTTTTCACCCCCCCTAATAAACATTTCATTTTCCTGGTGTGGAAAATACTTCATGCAAAATAGAGTATGAACATGGCAAGAGAGATGGACAAGATTAGAAGGTGATGCCTTATATTAAGTGTACATTTATAAATAGTCCATGTAGGGTTAATAAATGATTGATAGGTGTATTAATAAATGGTCAACTAATTGTTAGAGAGCCCAAAAGGTAAACAGGTTGCTTATAGCCATCTATAACACCTTCTACCAATGTGCTAATTACCATCTATATCACTTAATATGAGTCTAACATGGTTATAACACTTGCTGATAATTTATTAACCTTTTATAAACGGATCCATAAAATAAAATGTGACTGATGACAAGTTACACATTAAGGGAAGACAATTGTTCCTATCCTGCAGCGAGCTCCATGGGAGCAGAACCTTGTGTGCACATACAGGCCATGGCAGGACTGGGGCCTAAGGAGACCCTCTGAAAACCATGTCATAATCTCCATTGATTTGATGGGAACAGAATTGGGTCCACTATTTAATCCAATAAATAAAAGGAAATAGAATTTACTGTGAGCAGACAAACTCCTGGACAGTTCTTACAGCCCAATTCTCTGAGAAGCTAAGCACTATTTGCAAGGTGTGAAGTGCTCTCAACTTCTTTTCTTTAATGGCAACTGTGGGTTCCGAGTAACACACAGGGTCAGACCCCTATTGCAGAATGCATCATAGTTCCTAATCTGTGCCCAAAAGAATGATCTTGGATGGGAATCTTAATAGTGTTAATAACATGAAGAAAAATGAGCCCTCACCCTGGATGCTCAAGAGATTCGGATAGTTCAGATAAGCCTGCAGATGCTTATGCCAGACAAACTTCAGGACTTGGTGAGGGTTGCACATCATCACTAGCAAGGAAATTGTTTTATGCTGAGCTGATAAAGGAGTGTTTTCCAAAAGCGCTAAACTTCCTTCTAAAAATCCTAGCACTGCACGACATATAGTAAAGTTTAACTGTGACCAGCATCATTTCCTTCACATTCTGGATAATTCAAGAATCTATTTTATATATTTACATAAACTTTTACATTTTCCTTCACAATTATATATGAATTCTTATGAGCACTTCAACCACCATTTTTTTCTCATCTTTTCATGGTGTGATCCAGACCTCCTCTGGCTTTTTAATGGTGTCAGCTTGGGGGACTATCTTATTAAACCCAAGAGTCACCATATTTTTCATGTCTTTAAACAAATTGACTAGGATAGCTTTCTTTTTTATTTTTCCAAGAGGTTGCCACTGAGCCACCTTTGCTAGCATTTGGCTCTCTTATTTTCATATACTGGCACTTCCCTCATTTGACCCTGAACTAGAAGGACCAAAATACCACAAGAAAGACAGTTCTTATATGATGTTCATATCCCAAAAGGAAATACGAGGTTGCAGAAATCCCACAGGTATGCCCACTGTAAGGTGTCCTCCAGTAGAACAGACCAGAAGATGTCCGAATAGTTTAGGCATGGAATTTGGAACACTTACCTGAATCAAGACTTCTAGGATTTGACCATCGCTGTAGTCAGCATTGCATTTCCATGTCACTCTCCAATGTCATTGGTTGTTCTGATAGCAGCAGGTCCACAACAATATGCTGTTAGGTAAAAAGTATAAAACAGCTAAATGACATTTAAAGAAGAACCCAGGAAAATCTGTGCTAGCTCCCCTTTTTGTAAAGGGAAAGGACGTGCTGAAACAGCTTACAAAAAAGTATCAATAATTCTTCAGCAAGTCCATATACATGACCACTGGGAAAATCTTTAAAGACATATAATTCATAAGTCAAGAAACAAGGAGTTTTCTTTTGATGCTATTCGGTTATCTTGCTTATTTCCTAATAGTTCTACATCCATAAAAGGCCAAAGGACTCTGACCTTGGCAAACTAACTAAGCAGGAAAAGGCAATCATGTGTACAAGGTTGTCACCTACCCCACAAATTATGATAAAATATATCTCAGCATTGGAAAAACTAGCTGTATGTCTTCAGTGACATCCACTGTAGTACATTTAAGGATTTGAATAGGACAGCAATTTATTTTGCACTAAAATGTTTTATGGTTATCATAAAGCATTATGTCTTCAGAGACTGAAAGGTGATGTTTTTATGGACTCCTGCTTCTTGTTGCATTATCTTCACAGCTCAGAAATTATCTCTTTTTAAAAAAAGCCCCACATACCCCCTGCTAATAAAGGATGTCACACAATGGTTCAATTTAATAAAAGGAAACTCTGTGTTAAACAAAGGGTACAAGGAACATATTTCTAACACAGAAGAGTTTCACAATGAATGATTATCTGGCTAATTAGTGAAATAAATAATAATAATTGGCTGTCCCTCCTCATTAGAGTCTTTGAAAGAAAACAGAGCCCCAGAGCAGACTTCTAGCACTCTTTTGATTTGAAAAATTGGACATTGGTAATTACATTATCACTTTGCCAGAAGGCTAATCTTCCTGCCTAACATGAGGCGGAGAGGAGGACAGACAGACTGGCTGGGTATGTAGAGGGAATGATCCCCTGTTCTTTTACTATAGAGTGATTGTTTAGGTAAATCGAATAATTGGACCTGGTTGGTTAGTTGTTGATTTGTCCCTGCTGTGGCGTCTGAACTACTAGGAAGTGTTAGGTAATCTGCTAATCTGAAGGGTTTCAAGTCTAAGTAAAACATCAAAACCCCCTTCCCTTCCAGCACATGTTCTTCAGGCTTTGCCCAACATCACTCTTGCACAGGGCTAAAACGCTTGTTCATGCTTCCATCACTTTCTGGTTGCACTATTCTAATTCACGGTTTGCCAGGAATCCCTTAGAACTCTATCTTTAGCACGGAATTTAGAGTACTTGCCAAAGCCAGCACATCCAAATGTATTACTTGATGCTGAAGGAATTTCACTGGCTTCTAATGAGGCAGTGAATTAGCCTTAAGGGATCTAGTATCAATTTGATGCGTGCATTAAATGGAGTTACACACACACGTCACAGAGTTAATCAATTTATCTAGTCATTTATATTGCTCTCATCACAGTAGTATCTGAGCACTTTAGAACAGATCCACAGAGGCCTTTGGAAGAGCACCATAGAGAACAGGCCCTGAAAGGTATGTGTACACTGCAATTAAAAACCCATGGCTTTCCAGTGCCAGCTGACTCAGGCCCACAGGGCATGGGGTAACGGGCTATTTAATTGCAGTGCAGACGTTCAGGCTCAGGCTGGAGCCCAGGCTCTAGGACCCCGCAAGGTGGGAGGGTCCCAGAGCTCGGGCTGCAATCTGAGCCTGAACATCTATATTGCAATTACACTGCCCCTTAGTCCAAGCCCAAGCGTGCTGGCACGAGCTAGCAGGTGTCTAATTGCAGTGTAGATAAAGAGTCTTCTGTTCAGTAAAATGACACTGCCCCTTTTTTTCCTCCCAAGTACTTGCAGTATCTCCTTCCCCCAAGCTCTCAGATGCATGCTATAACACTGCCACAGTGGAAGATAAAGATGCTCCTACCCAGCACAGACGATTTGGCACAAAAGGCCACTATAAGAGACAACAGGGTTTTTAAATAACAAAATCCAAGTGTTTATTATAAACAACACAACCTGCTACTGCCCCCAAAAATGTAGTGTACAAAATCTGAATGATGTACCCCAAAGATATAACCAAAATGAAAAAGTACCACCTTCACTTGCCAATATACAGCTGGCCTTTGGATTCTCAAAGTTATCACCTGGAGGATTAATCTGTAGAGATTTCTCAGCACTCTCCTACCTAAACACCTGCACACTGGCCTCCCTCTTCTGCTGCCTTCCCTGTTCTCTCTCACTACCGAATGTGATGAGTATATATTAAAGAGCTCCTGGCTTCTCCCCTTTTGCCAGCATGCTCAACACTTTGTTATGAGTCAGAGCAGGGCCTTCTCTCCTCATCCATGGATATAAGAGCAGCTCAGACAAACTCTGAGGCTATGTCTACACTACTACTTATGTCGGTATAACTTTTGTGGCGCAGGGATGTGAATAAACCACCCTCCAGAGTGACGTAAGCTACACAAACATAAGCACTGGCATGGACAGCTTCTCCTGCCAACACAGCTACCGCCGCTTGTTGGGGGTGGATTAATTAAGTCGACGGGAGAACTCTCTCCCGTCAGTTTAGAGCAGCTATACGAGAGAGCTTACAGCGGTACAGTTGCATTGGTGCAGCTGCGTTGCTGTAAGCTCTCTAGTGTAGACGTCGCCTAAGACTCTTAACTTCTCCAACAAGTGTGCCTTTGTTGCCAAGAAGGCTATCGGCATTTTGGGCTGTATAAGTAGGAGCACTGCCAGCAGACCGAGGGATGTGATCATTCCCCTCTATTTGGCATTGGTGAGGCCTCATCTAGAGTACTGTGTCCAGTTTGGGGCCCCACACTACAAGAAGGATGTGGAAAAATTGGAAAGAGTCCAGCGGAGGGCAACAAAAATGATTAGGGGGATGGAGCACATGATTTATGAGGAGAGGCTGAGGGAACTGGGATTATTTAGTCTGCAGAAGAGAAGAATGAGGGGGGATTTGGTAGCTGCTTTCAGCTACCTGAAAGGGGGTTCCAAAGAGGATGGATCTAGACTGTTCTCAGTGGTAGCAAATGACAGAACAAGGAGCAATGGTCTCAAGTTGCAGTGGAGGCGGTTTAGGTTGGATATTAGGAAAAACTTTTTCAGTAGGAGGGTGGTGAAGCACTGGAAAGGGTTACCTAGGGAGGTGGTGGAATCGTCTTCCTAAGAGGTTTTTAAGGTTGACAAAGCCCTGGCTGGGATGATTTAGTTGGGGATTGGTCCTGCTTTGAGCAGGGGGTTGGACTAGATGACCTCCTGAGGTCCCTTCCAACCCTGATATTCTATGATTCTATGACTATCATGGAAAACTGGCTCATTCTATTCCAGGAGCTTCAACCTCCCATTTTCAGCAAATAAGGGAAACTTATATTGTAGACCTTGTTTAAATGCTAAAGTTGCACTGGTTTAATTTAAATCAGTTTTTAAACCAATTCAGTGAAAAAAGTGTAAACACCTGTGTGGATGCTTATTTTGGTTGTAGAGTGGCTTATTGCAGTTTAACTCTTTTCCCAATCAACTTAAGCTAAACTGAAATAAGCCTGATTCAAACTGAAATAAGAGAGTGTCCACACAGCCCTTTGTACAGGTTTAACTAAACTGGACTAAAAACACACCTTTAATTAAACTGATGCAACTTTCTCATGTAAACAAGCCCATTGCCCAGATTGCTGTTTTTCCTACATTGCATCCCTAAAATTAATGGTAGACTTTTGACCTTTCTTCTTCTTCTCAGACCATAGTGTGTTTAGACTTATAACAGCATCTGAGTTAATTTAAGGTAGAAATTGCAAGTACAGTTTCCTCTATATTTTATCACTGCCATATTTGACACAATATGACAACTCTATCTAAAATTTTAACATTTTGACTTCTCTGGATTAGACAAAGAATCACTTTAGGCAGGAAGTATCATATGAGCATCTAGAAAGGTAGGATCAATACAACCCTCCTTCAGCACGCAAGATAATGGTGCATAGCTTCTTGAATTACAAGAAGTTTAAAAAAATATCTCTTTATAACATCAGTCTTGCTCCGTCATCAAGCTGTGTTTCCCACTGTAAAACTCGAAGGTTATTTTGTAAGCTTTCCTTGCATCACACCTACTCTTGAGCTGCACCTTAAATTTGCCACATACTATTGTTAATTCACAGATGTGTCAGGGAGCTCTCACTTGCTCTCTACAGGTGTTGCTGGTGAGCCTTCCTTAACGGAGAGGAAAGCATGACTCTTTATTTTTGAATAATGTAGAGAAGTATCTTCATCAGTGACTCATCAGTACAATCACCAATATTTACTTGTGCTCTCTAGCACCTTTGTTTCCTACATCTGTGATTCTGTATTTACCTGTAGCTTTCCTCTCTGTTCATGGTGTAGGTATTCCGTTGTCATTATAAAGTACTGACTCATGGCACCAAATCCCAAAGAAAACCGCATTGAAATTTTAAGCACTTATTTCTCAAATAAATGTTGCTTCTTTTTTTAGAATCTTTTCCCCCACTCCTTGCCTATTCACAAGAGTAAATATGCTTTCAAATGAAATATCCAAGTCTGTGTTTGAGCAACATGTGCTCCCATCAACTGTCTTTTTAGAACTATCAAGCTTTCTTCCTCAGTATCTAGCCGATATGCCCAATTGGGTAGCTGTAGGTTGCAATACCTGGAACTGCCCATCAAATAAGGAGAGATACTTCAGAACCCAAGCAAACCCTACGAAGGATTTTCTAGACTAGAATCAAAGGAGACTGGGGATTGCTGCTGCAGAGTACAGATGACTGGATGTAGAAGTCTAATGACACAATTGCACCTACAAATCAGATAGCAAAATGTTTAGAGCCCATCTGTTTTTGAGGAAAAACAGTTATCTCACTGAAAATGTACTTTTAATGGGTCCAAATTCTAATCCTATTTGTATCCTATTAGCCCTAGACTGAAGGGATAGGAATTAAACCAAAATCCCAGATTCTGATGCCAAGGGACTTAGATCTGTGTTTTACAAATAGCCCTTCACTTTATAACAGCCTGATCTAGAAGTTCAGCTCTGAACACCTCCCCATGAACTCTCGAGTGTTCAAAAGTCTGTCTATACATCCCTGCCACAGCTGTTGAGTTTGGCTTCATTTCTAATCCAAGTTAGTGATATCAAACTAAGATGAATGTGCCTGTTTGCCATTTTAATGTCCAATTAATTCCAGCTTCCCATTCCATGACAATATAACACAATTTGAATTAACTGAATGATCACATCATAGTTCCATGGAGGACTAATATATTTATATTTTAATAGTGAGAAATTTTGATTTCTCTTTAAATTCATGACTATTTTCTCTAGAGTACTCCTGCTTCTTTCTATCATCCAAGTGGCAAGGATCAAGAGAAACACATATACATACATACATGACATCTCTCAAGAGCATAAACATCTCTTGGTTATCTGTAGATAAAGTAGTAATAAAGAATTCATGTACATCTAAGAAACCACACAGTAAGTGAAGGATCTCTAAAATTCCTCAGTAATGGGAAAAGTCTGGGGTGGTTTGTTTTTTTAAACACAGAGATGCAGTAGACATGCGGCATACTAATTTCTATCTTCCCTTAATGATTTTGAGTTTAGTTGAAGTTACCAGCCAATGAGTTATGTAAGTTCTGGGTGGGCTGGAACACCATCTTCATGGTAGGCCAACCCTGTAACACCTTTGCAGCTTCTACTCCATCTCTTGGCTCAAATAAAGAGTTGAAAATCCTGTGCACCCCCAACATGGGGTTTAGATGAACTTACCCACTGCCACTGACCACAAACCCCTGCCTCTCCCTTGACCCAGCTTCAGGGTCTTGTTGTATCTGATATGGCACCAGAGGTTCTGCTACTTTAGGAACCTTCTGTCAACTTGAGCATGGTGGTAAGTTTCACCTTTGATTATAGTGTGGTACGAATTAATCAAGTTAATGATTTCTATGCAGTGTATGCGTGGGAGAAAGGGACCAGACACTATTTTTCTTTCACAATCTTTCCCCAGATATGCACTTTGCAATATACTATGTCTCCTAGCACATCACATAGCCTAGCCTGGCTCATATGGATTACATTTCCAAACAGCATGAATTCAGAGTTGTTTGGCTCTGTGATCCGTCTTTTCCCCACTACAGTGTCATCTTAAGTCATAACCTGACACTCTGAAATATTCCTATCCTGACTGAAAGCATAACTGCAGAGGACACAGAATACACCTGTATTTAATACACCTTTACATTTAATATGGATTCACTTCTTACAAATATACTTTTCTACTTCATCTAGCATACAAACAAAACCAAGAAAGCTCTCTCTAAATCAATAAATCTTCATTATTGATCTGACTGGATGCTGCTTTGGGAATTTTTGGTAGAAAAAGAGAGACAGAAGTACTGTATTATGTCTTAAAATGGGCATCTCTCAAGTTGAGCCCCACAATGAGATCAGATGCTTGCATAAAAAGTTGACAGCAGCAAATAAACCCTTTAATACTTGGGCATGACAGGTCCAGTGTGCAACAGTTGGGTGTAAAGACCAACACCCAGCCTTAAGAGTATAAAATAATCAATACAAAGCCCTTATCCTGCCATTAACAGCATGTGGATTTGCCCAACTTCAATGGCAGAATCAGGGCCTATGTGGAGGCTTGAGCATTGAAAAAGGGGTCCTCACAGCTAGAGTCCAGCAAGGACTGAGTTAGTAAAGTGAAAACACACAACTCAGACAGGGATTCTTTGGCGCCAGGCTAGGCCCAGGGCTAAAGCTTTATCCCAAGTTCAAACAATTCAAAAATAGGGCTTATTTCAGCCAGTGTTTAGGTCTCTCTGATGTCCAGGAACTCCCAAGACAAACGAGGCCAATTACTGGAGTCCCCAGATCACACTCCTTTTATGGTGATCTTTAGATTCAGTAACAGCTTAGTCCAGCCGCACGTCCAGCATGGCTCAACTATCTGGTAACCTCTGCATTCAGGGCAAGCAGCCATGGCAATCTATTTACTGACTGCTAGAACAGAACTAGCTCCTTCTCTCAGCCCCAGCCACAGCTTGCACACTCTGTAGCGCGGAGGCTGAGAACAGAGATGCAAGCTGCCTCTCCACTTCCCAGCATGTTCTCTTCAGAGAGAAAATATGAATACGCAAAACCCTTTATGTAATTACTGTATTAGAGGCCAATCCAACGCCCATGAAATCAATGGGAGTCTTTCCGCGGAGTTCAGTAGGGTTTGGATTAGCCTCTTCTAGAGGAAATGTCTCTTACTTAAGCAAGCCAAGGTAAAACAACATAAAGAGAAGTGGGTCAGAAGCGGAAATCCTCATATCTGTGTAGCAAACAGGAATTTCTTCACGGGTAACAACAGCCTGGTTCCATTTTTACGCACATTTATGAACATAAATGAAAACGTTAGCCCCTGCATTCAGATATTATGTGTCACCGCTTGAGAGTGCTCAAATCTAAACACTGAAAAAAACAAAAATTAGTTTAAAACCCAGTTTAATTTCAGAGCAGGGCAGCTATTGATCTGCTTTTCAAAGTGAGAGGAAGCAACTCCGCACCAAAAATTAACTATTTCAAAAGATCTCATTAAAAGGTTTCGCTGTTTGCACTGATTATTATGTAGCGGCAACAAGAATGCCTATAAATCTGACTGAATTAGGTTTTCAGGCCTTTATTCCAGATAATTTCTTCTCCCTATGTGGACCTTCCCAGGAAATGAGATTTAATGAGTCATAGTCCTCACTGATAATCACAGGAGAGCTCATTAGCTTTTTGTCAGATTTGTACCTACTATCTGCCCTCAATATGCCTGTGACTTATTTGAGTTAAATATGATATTACAGAGAGAGTGGGTATGCACTGATGAAGCAACAGAATGGATTTCAGACACTAGCAATACATATTTCCACTTACATTTACAGCCCATTGAGATCTGAGAGGAGAAAACCCCTCCCCTATTGGGGATCACACATATCATTAGAAAGAATTAAGAATGACATTTAGATTTCCTAGGCTCATGCAGACCGCTCAGCAGAGAACGGGTCCAAAATAATTCCTGATTCATGGCTACGGTCACTAGAATGCATTCATGCTCTAGAGTACAAAGCTACAGTTTACCATCCCTTTGCAGTTACTTTGGGGACACTGAGATCGCCTAACCACTGAGACAGGTCTTCTATCCTACTCTATTCAGGGTCTGACCCCCACGCCCATCACTGTGGCATCGAGTGCCCTCCAGAAGTGCATTATGGGCTTGGTTCTGAGTTGATCTATGCACCTGCAAAGGGGAGTAAAGAGCCTCTTAACTCCCCACCCCTCTGCAGCCACAGTGTTGCGGGGGAGCAGCTACTAATGGGCTGTCCCATGCAGGAGGGTGGGAAGCAGGTATGCAGGGCCTTTTTTCTGCCATCCCCACAATGCACCAGCCAGTACAGCTGAGCTGATGCATTAGGGAGAGTAAGCTGTGTCCATTCTTTTCTTTCATACTTCACCTCTCCCAGGAAGCAAGGACCAAATTGCAACTCAAAGCTCTCAACCATCTCCTACATAAGAACAGCCATACTGGGTCACATCAAAGGTCCATCTAGCCCTGTATTCTGTCTTCCAACAGTGGTCAATGCCAGGTGCTTCAGAGGGAATGAACAGAACAGGTCATCATAAAGTGATCCATCCCCAGTCGCCCATTCCCAGCATGGCAAACAGAGGCTAGGGACACCATCCCTGCCCATCTGGGCTAATAGCCATTGATGGACCTATCCTCCATGAATTTATCTCCCATGTCTCCTGGGGCAGCACAGTTATGTACTGCCTCTTACTCAGAGAAAACTGCAAGGTGCCAATCAAGCCCTGAATGTTGTGACTAGTATCTTCCAGGTGTCCTTTCCTTCTGTCTCTAGTCTTCCACCCACAAGGTTATTTCAACATTCTTACCTTACTGGAAGATGAAAACTTTTACTCCATTAACAGAATAGGGACCTTCACAAACTCCCATAACTTGCCAATGTATGCCATTCCTCCTCTGTTAGCCTGTAATCTGGCTACCTCAATAGTAAGGTGCAAAATCCAGGAGGAAAGCAGAGGTTGGTGCTATTAACTGAACATTAGCGTGTGCTGAGGCAGAGAATGTACTGTGCTATACATTGTGTTAGCCAGTCCCTTCTCTCAGTGCTCTAGGAAAAGATCCTTCCCCCACTGCTTCTGCTTCTCTATGCACGGGTCATGATTTCACCCAATTAACGTAAATAGCAGAATATATTTCCAAAATGAAATCCAGTCATATTGTTTCCACAGTGTGTTGCTGTAAAAAGCAGTGATTCTATATTAAGCGTGAGAAGGGAAATGGCAAGGTCTGCAGGTTGGAAATAAATACCTCGGGGGCATTAAAAATTGTTTTCTTCAGTCTATCCTCCCAACCAGCCTGGAGCCCTGAGGACTCATCCAGCGTGGTGGGTTTTTGGAGACATGTTGGAGTTGGATGTTAAAAAGCTGGAATCCTGCAGCTTGTACAGCTTTACTTTATTTCTGCAGCAGCCAGGGGAGCAGGGGGAAGGGAAAAGGAGAGAAGATACATTATTTGGTACATTACACATGATTTTATTCTCTGCAAAAAATTATATGTGCAATTTGGTTATAAATGCAAATTAAATACCTTTCCACTTGGCAAGTGGAGAATTCTCCAGCATTTGGCATCAAGGCGGCTTGTACTCTGCCATCTATTTCTAAAGATACTGGGTGCAGGTTTCTGAAAAAACTTTTCTGAGTTTGAAGGTATTCCCAGTAGAGACAGGCCTAAGAGGTGGTGTCCAGAATATGATCAGGTTCAGGCATGAGGCCTGTTAGGGGGTTCAGGCTTGAGTGGGGATTTGACAGTGCCAGAATATTGCGAGCTTCTCTTGAAAGATTTCAGCCCTACTTTGTGCAAAGTCAACTGTCCACTCTCTTGAGCCCAATCTTTGTTAGAACAGCCATCTCAGCCAAATCTGAACGGAAATAAAAACAAAATAGGCCTCTTCTGATTTGGGATCTGACTAGGTACCACACCCATTCATGCAGATTTGGATCCAGGAGTGTGCATTTAAACACTGCTCAATTTCAGAGTGATTCACATTCCAGCACCAGCTGCTCCTTTTAGTTTAAAATCTGCATCATACCATGACATAGCGGGGAGGGAGGGGTAGCACTGATAGGTGGGGCCTGTCGTCGGTCAGGAAGCACTGGGGGTGGGTGGGCCGGGGGGAGGGGGGGGTTCTGATATGGGGGCTGCCAGTGGGTGCTCAGCAGCCACCATTTTTTACTCATGGGTGCTCCAATCCCGGAGTATCCACGGAGTTGGGGCCTATGTTCTCAAATGAACTTGCACAGGAAAATGATAATAGACAAACACCATATCACCTGTGGGTGAACACTTTTCACAAAGCGGTCACTATATTGCTGACCTATCATCCTCAAAGGAAATCTGCACAACACATTCAAAAGACAAGCCTAGGAGCTTAAATCATGACTTTGCTAGACACTAAAAATCATAGACTGAATAGACACTGGATTTATGGTTTATTACAACAATCTATAACCCACTAACACACACCCCCCTCCAGCTACTTCCCGCCCCCCTCCTTTCCTCATTGTGACTACAGGGGTGTTAACGGGCCACTTCACCTTGAATGGTCCCTTGAAATATGTGTTAACGACTTATGCTAAACAATCTGTTCCATGTTGTATTTAGCTATGACACTCTGATTAAGATTCCCGGACCTGAAGAAGAGCTCTGTGTAAACTGAAAAGCTTGTCTTCCTTTCATCAACAGAAGTTGGTCCAATACAAGATATTACCTCTCCTACCTCCTCTATCATATCCTGGGACCAACATGGCTACAACATTGTGTACAACAATCTCAAGGATGCTATGCACCTTTGGGAGCCACACCTCTATTTACCGAGAGAGAAATTGAAGCTGGGCCTAGCAAGAATTGAGAAATATTCTTATGTTGCTTTTGCTGTTTGTAAATGCACTACATTTCTAACAGAGACAAACCAGAATTTGACTCTCTTTTATAATCAAGAGCCCCTTTTGCTAAGATTATTAACAGGGCAAGCTATACATATTTTAAAAAAGTGTATAAAGCTATGCATTTAAATAATAGGCACTCTTCTCTCCTCTGTCCTCCCACCATGTTTTTTTGTTTGTTTCTAAGTATAATTCAGGACAACTGATACACCAGAGACTAGCACAGTGGTGCTGTTCAAGGTCCTGATGTGTCTAGTCTCCACTAGGGTAACTTTATAGCAGGGAAATGAGTTATCATATGATCTGTATTTTAAAGGAGAGAAAGGGTATGAGGATGGAGTAGCCTTATATCCCAGATAAACATTTATATAAAATCCAGAAGATCCTTTATATTCTGGATGTTAATTTTAATTTTGCTCCATGTTCTTTATATTGTAAATATGGAGGACAAGAACCCATGAGACTTACATTTACTGGCCTTTTTCTTTTGAACATATCTGCAGTTAAGACACAATGCTTCATAGCACCTTTCATCTTTCAAGACCTCCAAAGAGCTTATATTAAATATTTTATATAAATATACTACATGTATACATTAAAAAGTATTCTACACACATACGTAATTTACATACTCTATACACACATGTGCTCAAATGCTGCTACCCTAGGAGAAGGCGGGGTGGGCAGCAAACTAACCAGTAATATTAGTTCAGAGTTAAATACTAACTGACTTGACCTTATTCACGAGGGATTGATCTACAAGGAGGCTGTGTCCCTTTGGGATTTGCCATAACAATGATTATCATTTTGTGTTCCCTTTCCAGGCGCGTTCGAGCAATATCCAACGAATTCATGGAGAGAGCCTGTTATGCTCAAATTCTACAGTTATTTATAACATTCAAAATGTGCATTGATTTGTTACATAAGTCAATCCAGTCAGAGAACAGAAACAATATTATATACCAAACCAAACACAGAACAATGTTCAAAGATCAAATATTTGAACAAGTTGTTTGTAAGAAGCTATTCAAACAGGAAACCATTTTTACAATAAAAAGGCAAATTTCAAATCAATTTGAGAATTTTACAAATTGCTTATAAACAAAAAGGTGATAATACAATGAACTCTTCAGATAATTTACTGTGCTGCCAAACCCTGTGTTTTATTATGTTGGTGTTAGTTCTTTAATTTATTGACAGACCTACTGAGACAAAAGAATGACTTCAGTGGAGTTACAGAGGGATACATTTGGCCCATAACATTTTAATTTATTTATTTCAGTGCCGTCCCTAATGCTCCAGACTGAAGATATACCAAACTGTTTCCCATCAGATCAGATGAAAGCGCACGGGATCCTGACTCCACTGCGTAAAGTTTCAGATCTTAGCCATGTATTTCCCCAACATATTTTTGATTACCTGCTTATTCTCTAAGAAGGGTAGGGCTGCCAATAAGCCAACAAAAGATTACAGAACAATGCCAGATCATCTCAGTGAAATGCAGTATCAAGAAGTATCCATGGCCAGTAGGAAGAAGTAAGGAAAAGGGTAAGATACTAGAACTCACATCTTTCTCATCTGAGGCCAGATTTTCAGATCCAACCTTGGATTTTACCCACTCACTTTTTGCCTGGGCAATTTATTGCACCTACCAACATGAGCACACGCTCATTTTGCACTCTCCAAAACAAACACACTTACATTTGAGCACTCACAGCCATCAGTTGGGCTAGCTTTGTATGAGCAAAATTGGTGCATAACAGATCGCACCAGCAAAACTGGATAAGTGAGGAAAATTTGAGCATGAAACACCAGCAGCTGGCCTAAAGAGGATAAAATTCCCCTGTGGTCTAAAAATCTTAGGACCTATTACAGCCCCCATTACAGTGACATCTGAGCACCTCCCAATCTTTAAGGAATTTATCTTCACAACACCCCTGTGAATAGGGAAGACCTATTACACCACTGCACAGATGGGGAAGAGAGACGCCAGCACCCTCACCATTGGAACATCCTTTTTTCCTAAAAGACTCACCCAGCCTTTGAAATGAAATTGAATATGAAAAAACATTTTCCCTACAGAACTTGCACGCATATCGATCGGGTCATTTGAGCTGAGGGCAACCCCACTCCCCTTGCCTTCATCAATACCCTAAAGACATGAATGGCTTACAGTATGACCTTGTATTCCTAGAACTACCGTGGCACCAAAGAGCTCAAAAAATAATACTATTCAAACCCCAGTATGCCTCAGACCTCATGGCTATCTGAGCCGAATCTAATTTCTCTGAAGCTGGGAACCCTTTGGATCAAAATGTAAATAATGTTTAGTTAGATATACACCCATATTTGGCTTCTCCAAGGAACCTGCCCAGGCAGCAGCATGGATTGATGGTTGGAGCAACAAACCAATAAACTAGACTCTGCTACAGATTCATTGTGTAACCTTGGGCAAGTCACAATCTCTGTCTCCCAGTTTCCCTACCTATAACTGGGGGAAATACCACCCTCGAGAGTGACTAAGATCATCAGATGAAAAGTCTTATGTAAACAAATACTGTTATTGTTACATACTGTGAGGAGATGACTGAACTATTTACTTCCAGGTAAGTTGTGTTTAGGGGTGGGAGGAAGTCCTACAGATCCCTCCTTGTCTACTCTGTGTCTCTCCCTTCTCCCAAAAATGCCTCAGATCCCAGCGACTTTCCTTCTGACAAAGAAGTTTGCAGCCCAATAAAAGCCACTTTTTACTTAGCCATCAGAGGGTGCTAGAGGGTGACATGAGATCCTTTCTCCCCAGGCTATGAGCTCCGTGACCCACAGCCTCCAATTACAATCTCCGCATATTGTGCTGTCACTAGACTTCCAGGCAACCCACAAAATTCTCTCTAACCTTCAGCCCATTTACACATCTTTGTGTTTCTCACCTTTCTACTGCCCTGTCACCTCCACAGTAATAGAAGTGGAAATCAACAGACTTGTGATGCCCCTTTTATAGTAAGTTCATGGCATTAGTTTAAGACGTACTGAAATAAGGATACAAGAGAAGCACCAGCCTCATTCACTACCACTTCAGGGTTCCAGTGTAAGTCATTAATCACCCGAGCTGCACTTTCTGGGTTTATGATTTTGACAAAGCCCCTCCATCTGAATTATGGCCTTGTGTGCAGCAGTGGGCCATGTATTATACTATATATAATTTTTAAATACAAAGACAAACAGAATGGAACAATTAGAATCTATGACTTAAAAGTCTAGCCCTCTTACCGCATAGGCAAACATAATGCTCTTCACTTTAACCTATGGGTTCCACTTCATACGTGGTATATTTTTCATACATCACAGCTTTTTATAAATGTACTATATAAACCACCAGAGCTACTTTGCCAGCAAAATATAAGGAAAACAAATATGTCAGGGTAATGATGCCAGGACTCTTCCTTATTGAAAAAAAGCAGTTTATTAATACCTTATTGCTACAAGCTAGATCTTATTATCATCTTGGGTCATTTAGAATCTTATTAGGTATTCTAATGGTGGATGAATAATCCTGTGATAAATTCTTTGCCATGTCCTTCACAGTTGTCATAGCAGGATCATAAACAGCATTTATAACAATCTAGCCTAGAGGAAAAGGCTTACAAAGGTCTGTTTAGCATGCAGGAAATATTCAGATCGGCCATGTCTGGTTAGACTTGACGCCCACAAGAGAGATACCAAAGTTAAATGTAGCATGGGCTTCTCTGAAGATTAGTTTTAAGAAAGGCATTGGGTCAGGGACGTGGGTACTAATGCCAGTCATGTGGCCACAAACAGAGTCTCTCTAACAAATGTAGTAGCCGGTGTGGAGAAAATGTAGTTACAAGCTAGGTCCTTAGGTGAGCCAATAATTAAGCAGCGCATCTCATATTATTCGCAACTGTATGGTTTGCAGTTCAATAATGTATTTCAAAAACTGTTACATGAAAGGAAATATGCACACAAATGGTGGTGATATCCATGTAATAAATTGCAAAGCCATGTGATAACTTACATACATATATCATGAACTTTGGAAGCCTGACCTGCATTCTGGCTGCTTAGCTCCCTCCTTCCAGTTTACTAACATTCTAACCCTCATTTCTAGTTATGCTGGGTCACATGGGATCAAATCTTAAACTATCCCTGATTCAGGACTGAATGCTTCTGTAATGTTAGCCGTGGAGATGGATTAGTGGATAAAGTGCAAGTGAGGGGATCATAAGTGCACGAAAAATGCAATTTTGTAATGACTTTAAAATGGCTAGTAAACATTGCATGTGATTTTCTCTATCTACATATGCACATACACACACACACCTTCTAGCACCATATAATACATTACTCATGCATGTTGTTTCTTTTGTTTTTTAGAGATATTACCAGTTCTGGCCCTAGTCCCTATTTTTTAAGGGCAGAGAATCTCTCTCAAACCAGCAGACTCTTTCCTAACAAAAGAAGAAACTTTTATACTGCAAACACCTGTATAAACGCTTAAAGGTCAAACTAAATTTATTTTATTGGAAATGCTAGGCGTACGTTCAGGTAGTTGTATTAAGACTAGGATGGCCTACTGGAGGGAATGCTTTGGGCTGTATGTATATACACACATTTCCCGAGGCAGGTCATTTTCTTGCATTTGCACAACTGCAGGGATTGTGAAAAGTACCAAACTAAATTTGCTTTGCTGAAATTGATACGTATTTTCTTCCCACATATGTCAGCTTCATCAAATAAACTAGTTCTACAGCTCCATTCTCCATGAACTTTCAAGCAATTGAGTACTGCTGACATAAATGTTCCCAGAAATTTTAAATCTGCATGCATGAGTATTCAATGCTGAAAATGCATGGACACTCATCCAGCCAACAAATGGAAACAATATCATCACGAGGTTAGTCTGAATCGAAAAGCCACCTTGATCCTACATGTAGGGAGCGACAGATTTAAATACCACACTATTGCATTTTCCACGAGTGATCAGTCTGTGATGTTTCTGTCAGCAATCTACCCATGAAAGGCAAGATTCTGAAAATTACCATTTACAAGAAACAAAATTTCACACCTTTTTCTGTAACAAAACCCCCTGTCTGAATTTACTGAACAGCTGTAAAAAGGAGTATCACACCTGAAAATGTCTCCTGTTTCAGAAGGATACTCCTCAGACCAATACTCTCAAACTGTACAGAAACAGACTGAAAAAGGAGAAATATTAGCGCTGTTAAGATCTCAAGTTAAATGAAAGTCTTCAGAGATTTAAAACTATCGAGTATAAATGCACTACATCCCTCCAAGGCTGGCTTGCCTAATATAGTCGCCTAGGTGTATTAATTTATAGAAAGCTCTCTGCTATCCATACACTTTAAATTCCAGCCTATGTGGTTCTTATTCCTGGGAGTTAGTTTTGTACTGAAAACTGGAATATAAATGCAGAAAATATCTGCCCTGCAAGTTAGAGTTTTTCTTAATTCAAAAAATTAGAAAATATGCTCTTGCCTTAAATTAAGATTGCTTCAATGCCATCAGATCACATTTAGCAAGGTACTTCAGGCTGAAGCAGAAGTCAGCATTATGAGGTCAGCGCTGTATGAGACATTATCTCAAATTAATCAGACACACAGGATGAAATCCTTCCCCCTTGAAGTCAATGAGATTTTTGCCATTGAGTTCAATGGGGCCAGGAGTTTACCCATAGGTCTCAGTCTGACATAATGTACATCAACCAGTTTCACACCAAAGTAACCCCATTGGCTTCACTGGTAATTGCTGATTTACACCTGTTTTCAATCAGACACAGCCCAGTCACACCACATGTGGTTCATGCACAGCATTTTTACAATGTTTTTCAACATAGATTAGAACGACCTGATTGCTACAGATATGTCTTGAGCTAAAAACTTTATATGACTGATGTCATCACATTGTTACTGCATTGTACCCAGCACAGTCCAGAGTTACTGGCCTTTGAGCTCCTAATTCACACACTTTAAAAAACCCACCTTTTTGGACTTGTGTTTATACCAGATGATGAAGTTTTTCTTTCAGTACTTACAGATGTTCAGATTCACCTGGATCACCTGGATCGATCGGACTTCAGCTGTCGTTAAGACTGCGCTGATCACAACACGTCTGCCATTCTTCTCGCACTCTTGCCTTTCTTCTCCACGTTCGTCCAAAACGTTTAACGATGTCATCTTCCCATCTTCTTGGAGGCCGACCGGGGGGTCTTTTCTGTTCTCACGGGTACCACTCAGCAATGATTGCGGTCCACCTGTTATCCGTGAGCCGTGCTGTGTGGCCCGCCCATCGCATCTTGTTATGTCTGCTTTCCACGGCAATATCTTTCACACCGCTGCATTCTCTGATGATTTCATTTGGTATACGATCCAGAAGGGAGATTCCCAACATAGCTCGTTCCATTGCCCTTTCAGCTACCAACAGCCGCTGCTCTTCTCTCTTCGTCAGTGCCCACGTTTCACTGCCATACAGCATGGCTGGCAGCACTGCTGAATTGAAAATATTTTTACATGTGGTCTTGTCAATTTTTCCTTGGAGAACGTCCTTGATTGAATTAACGCACACCATCCTGCCCGAATCCTTCGCGAGAGTTCGCCGTTCAGGTCTTGGCGCATATTAACTTCTTGGCACAAATATATGTACTGTTCCACTTCTTCGATGTCTTCTCCTGTTACCGTTATTCGGGCTTTTCGTAAGATGTCTGATCGCATATATTTCGTTTTGCAGTGATTAATTTTCAGGCCGACCTGACTACTTTTCTTGTCGAGTCTTCGTAGCATGCTCTGCAGTTGGTTGGTGCTTTCGGCAATTAGTACAATGTCATCTGCAAATCTGAGATGAGATAATCTCTCTCCGTTTATGTTGACACCACTCCTCCAATTGATCATGTTCATAACCATTTTGAGGAAGGCGGTGAATAATTTTGGTGAAATTGTATCTCCTTGCTTTACGCCTTTCTTGATTGGGATGCGGAGGGGAGTTTCAAGGAGAGTAATGTCTGTTGTACATCCAGTATTCGCTTCCTTCAACAAACTAATGTACTGCGTGTTAATGCCCTGCTCTGCGATCGCCTTTAATAGTGCTTTAAACTCAACGCTATCAAAGGCCTTTTCATAGTCGACAAAAGCAATGCACAGCGGGAGTTTGTATTCCCTCGCTCTTTCTAGGAGCTGGCTAAGGGTAAATATATGGTTGATTGTACTGAAATTTCTTCGAAACCCTGCCTGCTCTCTCGGCTGTTGTTCATCCAGACTCTGCGAAAGTCAATTTGTTATCACCTTTGTGAAGAGCTTGTAGATGTGAGAGAGCAGGCATATAGGGCGGCAGTTCTTAAGATTTTCTCGATCACCCTTCTTGTGCAGCAAGATGGTATTCGACTCCTTCCAGCTTGATGGTATTTTTCCTTCTTCAAGCTATCGACTGAATCTTAAAGCGAGGGCCTTCCAAAGTTTTTCACCTCCTGCAGAAATCATTTCTGACGTTATTCCATCTTTGCCTGGAGCTTTTCCCTTCTTCATCTGGTGTAGTGCGCTTCGGACTTCGCTGACGATTATTGGGGAGACGCGTTCTTCTGACTCTTCGAGGGTTGGGAGGGGGACGTTGATTCTTGATTTGAACAGTTTTGTATAGAAGTCCTTGCAGACCTCCTCCATCCCTGCTCTGTCGATTACTGTCTCTCCATCCTTGTTCTTCAATGCTGTTACGCTCAATCTATACTGCGTCAATTCCCGCTTGCATGTCCTGAGGCTCTTGCGTGATTCAGCTGTTTTAAGGAGCTTTTCTTTCCGGAAGTTCTCGAAGTCATCCTTCAGTTTTCGCCGTATAAGCTTGCACAGAATGGAGTACTCGGGGTTGTTATCCGAGCTCCTTTTCATGTTTCTCTGCTTCTCCAACAAGCTGTTCATTTCAGTCGAGATTCTTCCCTTCGCCTTCTTCAGCTTTTTAATTTCAGCTGCTTTTATGCAACATCTCAACTTGTCAGCAAAGATACTATAGTCCTCATCACACTTTTCCATCTGGCTCCAGTCAAACCCAGAAATCGCTTTTTATAGCTTTGCTTCATCGAATGTCTTCGGCTGCTGTTTCCTGTTTGCCATCTGTAACGCCGTCTTTTCCACCGCTTCGTCGAAAATCAACTTCGCTCTAAGCAGGCGATGGTCACTGCCGATGTTGAATGGCTGCACCACAGAGACGTCTTGAACGATGCGCCTTTTATTGACTAAAATATGGTCGATTTCAGTCTTACTCTTCGCGTTTGGTGCGATCCATGTCCACCTTCTTGAGATCTTCTTTTTGTACCAGGTGTTTGCCACGTACAGTTCTTTCATTTCTGCCATCCCTACCAGCCTCTCTCCTCTTTCATTCCTTTTGCCGCTGCCGTATCTCCCTATGAACTTTTCACCCGCTTTCCCTTGCCCGACCTTGGCGTTGAAATCTCCCCTCGTGACAGTGTAAGTGGACTTTTGCGCGAGAGCTCTTTCAAGCTCTCGGTAGAATTCTTCCACTTCTTCGTCCTCACTTGCACTTGTGGGAGCGTAGGTCCTGGATGACCTTGAGGGTAGCTTTTGACTCCATCTGAAGATGATGCACACTGATACGTGATGATGTTAGCTGGCATGATATGACTTTCGAAGACCAATCTTTATTGATGATAAATCCAACTCCTCCAACATTTCTAGCGCCATCTCCCTTTCCGAGCCTCACAGCACTTCCATCCTTCCAGTTGACTTCCAACTCCTTCTTTCGTCGGGTTTCGCAGACACCAAGAATATCGCATTTTATCCTTTTCTTCTCCTCCATCAGATGGTTTAAAGTTTCCTCCTTTGCCAGTGACCTACAATTGTAAGTACACACAGCGAGGATTGTCCTTTTCCATGTTGGCCTAGCACCTGACATTTTTAGCAACCTGTTGTCGTTCAATTTCCACCCTGCCACCGTAGAACGTGCATTTACTCGTGTTGTTTTAGCCGTTAACTTCAAGCCATCCCACTGGCTAGGTGGGCAGGCATGCGTACCTCCTCAAGCTTAGCTAGCCATCAACCTCTAAGGAGAAGGAAAAGCGCTCTTTCCTCTGAGAGAGCAACCCTCCTACCTGGATTGGATAGTCCGACACCTTTGTAGCATGGTAAAACCTACCAGGGCATACAGCCCGCTACCATAGCTGTCAGACGGCCAGGGTCACCGCTGCACCACGTTGAGGTGCTGAGATAGGATTTTGCAGCAGATTGGAGACATTTTTGGTGCAGCTGGATATAAACCCACTGTACAACATCCCCAGTATTTTGTAAAGAGCAATTAATGCTCAGTGCTAATGATAAAACGTGCAAGTATAACGCACAGGTCCCCCATGCTGATCCACAGAGGATGAAAGTTGTTACACACCCTAGCTACAGAGCCTGAACTCTTTAGCTCAAGCTGTACCAGAGGTGGCCAACCTGTGGCTCTGGAGCCACATGCGGCTCTTCAGAAGTTAATATGCAGCTCCTTGTATAGGCACCGACTCCGGGGCTGGAGCTACAGGTGCCAACTTTCCAATGTGCCGGGGGGTGCTCACTGCTCAACCCCTGGCTCTGTCACAGGCCCTACCCCCACTCCACCCCTTCCTGGAGCCTGCCGTGCCCTCACTCCTCCCCCTCCTCCCCAGAGCCTCCTGCACACCACGAAACAGCTGATCAGGAGGTGCGAGGAGGGAGGGGGGAGGTGCTGATCGGCAGGGCTGTCAGTGGGTGGTAGGCGCTAGGAGCAGGGTGGGAGAGCTGATCGGGGGCTGCTGATATATTACTGTGGCTCTTTGGCAATGTACATTGGTAAATTCTGGCTCCTTCTCAGGCTCAGGTTGGCCACCCCTGCTGTGGCCGGTCATTCTTTTAGCTTTAGAAGTCTCAGGTTCAAGCCACAGTGGGTATGTCTACACTGCAGTTAAAAAACTGCAGCTGGCCAGTGCCAGCTGACTCAGGCTGCAGGGCTATTTAACTGTAGTGTAGACTTCTGGGCTCAGGTTGGAGTCTAGGACCCTGTGAGGTGGGAGGGTCCCAGAGTTTGGACTGCAGCCCAAGCTGGAACGTCTATACTGCAATTAAACAGCCCTGCAGCCTAAGTCCCCTGCAAGCCCAAGTCAGCTGGCATGGGCCAGTCAAGGGTATTTATCTGCAGTGTAAACATACCCAGTGTGTCAGCCAAGAAGGCTGCCATCATATTAGATTCTCTACTCTGCTCCACCAGCAACTAAGCCAGTCTATGGTAAAACACTCCTTGAATTGAGTAGTAATTGAAGGTGCTCAACAGCTTTCAGAATCAGGAACTAATACCTCCTGATTCCAGGGTCAAAGGTCATATCTGAAATCTTGTTGTAAACCTGGGAAATTACTTTTCAAATGATTCAGCCTTTACCGCCTGAGTTCCAATGAGGAGGAGTTCACCTCCTACTATTCATTCAGAATTCTCTACATTGTTTATAGGAAAGGACACACATGTATCATTCATTATCACAAGAAAGGTAGGAACCAAAGTGTACCTGCCAAAGGAAGTAGCTAAACAATGTCTTTATAGAAGTTAATCCAACATTGTCCATTAGCAACAATCAATCAAATTAGTGACTCCCCAGATGGGATGATTTAGTACTAGTAAATTGTGGTAGTGTACAAGGGTACGAGTGAGATGTGAAAAACCCTACGTCTCTTACACCAATGGTGAAATGCCTGTGGAGGGTTGAATCTGCCTTCAATCATTCTGCTGAAAGCAAACTGAGTACCAAACAGTAGGGGTATCCTAACAGTCGCTTTCCTCTTTGCTGTGTGTGAATATTGAGGACCTCATGGCACCTGACAGCAGAGTGTCTTTGCTCCAATGTTCTTGACCAAAATTTACACCAAGTCCCCACGGTTGGGCAGTATACTGAGCAGCTTCAACCTGGCTGCTGACCTGGCTCCCAGGTTATTTGGGGGGTCTGCGTAGGGTTTGTGAATTATTTTTAATTTGTTAATTATTTTTAGGATGGAAGACGTTATTAACATACAGTACAAAATAATGAAAATCATGCACATCAACAATGCCAAAGGGAACAGTTTTACAAATGTTTCCAGCTGTGACTTTGTTCCTCCATGCACCAGCGTACACTAGACAAGGACAGTGGATGTGTCTGCTGTGTACCATGCCCCAAGATTCAATCGCATAAAACATATAAGAAACATTGCAAACAGAAATAATGACTCCTAGTCATTCCAAAGAAACTCACTTGAAACTCTGAAGGCAATGTATCACTCATTTTCTTCAGCCATGTATTTCAAGTGCTGGGGTTGGTTTTGGTTTTGTTTGGGGTTTTGGGGGGTTTTTTTTACAAAACATTTCAAATTAGAATATACAGTATTAAGTATTGAACACATTTTATTAATCTTCTGCTGCAAGCAAGATGTCCGATTGGCAGGCATGCTGCTTTTACACTTTACTAGGCATTTGTAAATACACTAAAGCAGGGGTGGGCAAACGACAGCCTGCGGGCCGAGCTGTTTTAAGCTGGCCGGTGAGCTGCACCATGCCGCTCGGCCCTGCTCCAACCAGGGCGCTGGGCCAGGGGCTGCACCACGCGGCTCCTGGAAGCCGCAGCATGCCCCCTGTTCCGGCTCCTACGTGCTCCATCTGTTGACTTCGGAGGACTATGACTCCACATACCATTAACTCTACCTGGCCGCACCTCCACATAGGAGCCGGAGAAGGGACATGCCACGGCTTCCAGGAGCCACTTGAGGTAAGCACCACTCTGAGCTGGCACCCCTCAGCCTCTCTCCATGCCCCAACTCCCTGCTCCAGCCCTGATCCCCCTCCCACTCAATCCCAGGCCAGAGCACCCTCCTGCACCCCAAACCTCTCATCCCCACCCTAGAGCCCACACCCGCAGCCAGAACCTGCACCCCTGCCCCAGCCCTGATCCCCCTCCCACCCTCCAAACCCCTCGGTCCCAGCCCAGAGCACCCTCCTACATCCCAAACCCCTCATCCCCAGCCCCACCCCACAGCCTGCACCTCAACCCCAATTTTGTGAGCATTCATGGCCCGCCATACAATTTCTATTCCCTGATGTGGCCCTCGGGCCAAAAAGTTTGCCCACCCCTGCACTAAAGCAATTGTCCTTTTGTATCAATACCACTCAGCTATGAGGAAATGATCCAGTCAATGGTTTGCCCACTGGAAAGATCAATTGCTTCTACAATTCCCAATGAGTGAATGTTATATTCCCTCACTGCCTGATTTTACAGTGCCCAATTAGAGCTTAAACGTCTAATTCACTGAATAGTTCAGCGTAAACTTGAAATCTTGTCGCTTGTACCAACAGAAGTTGGCCCAGCAAAAGATATTTCCTCACCACCTTGTCTCTGTAATTCACAAGAAATAGATAGAACCCTCTACTGTTGACTTTGGAGGACTATGACTCCACATACCAATATCTGCCATTAACTCTACCTGCACAACACAGTTAGGTCAAATGCATGTGTGACAGAGGCAGGGTGGCACATAAAATGCAAATACGGCCTGGGATGAAATTCCTCTACTGTATCTTCATTTGTAAAAGCATGGTCTCTACTAGAATATACAAATAACAGTAAAGACAAGTCAATTATATTTGTATCCATTTATATTTTTTGCTACAGCAATAATCTACTGATTACATTGCTGTGGTACAACTGCACCTGGAATTACTGCGTTCATGCCTGGGCAGCCAAGTACCAGTAATTAATTCATCATGACAAAATCTCCACACCTAGGTCCTGCAATTTACTGTGTGTGCATAGACCCCTGCACACACAGGAAGGCCCACTAATGTTAATTGCACTTGCTTTTAACACGTATTAACTTCTTTGTAAATGATGACATACAGGCCTTCCCGGATATTTCCCTTTATAACAACACCACACACAATAAGTGGTATTGATACTCTAGCCTCAAGAAAAGAGATGGAAGAAAGAGCTGAACAACAGGCTTTCTGACCAACATTTACTGGATTCCATTGAGAGTATGAATATTTTACCAATACAGATTACATGTGATTCAGATCAGCTTTAGAGCCTTTAGCTAAACAGCTGTAAATATCTTGATCATGACATGCAACAGTGTTACCCTGCTATTCAAAGCAATTTTTATTTCTTGTGTAGGATTAGACCACACAACTGCCTAAAGCTACAGAAATAAATACAGTTTGGTGCTATCTAAGGTAGAAATCTGCTGAGAAAGATGTTTGAAACTGGCAATGGACGCATGCTCTTCAAATACTTTTCCTGCACAGATGCCTGATGCGCCAGAGACCAGATCTTATCATAAAAACTACAGTAGCAGATGCTACTGAGATAATATTAGTAACGACATGGACAGTCTACAAAAGTCAATGAGAAAAAAATCTTCTCAAAAAAATCTCAGGTATACGTGTATGTTGTTAATTATAATTAAGGCAGGTAGGACAGCTTCTTGGCAACAGATAGAGTTCCCTTTCCTGGCACACACATTCCGCAGGAATGTTCTCTCTTTCATTATCATTCTTTACACTAATATCATCCACTTGGAGTATGCCAGGTCTCCAAGAAAACTTCAGCTGTGTCAGTTGTTGTTTGTCAGATCATGACATCATTTGCTGAATATAACTTCCGTGTGCTAAGGGCTGGGATTTCTCATTGATAAAGAAAGAAGAGCTTTAAAAGCTAGCATTATAAACAAACGCATACATTGTTATATGTAATGAGTTAGTGAATCCTGTCAAGTAATTGTGTACATCCTTATGTACAGTACAGCACCAAAGATCAAAGAATCTCCAATGTTCTCACCAGTATATAATATTGCTGTTTTTACTCTTTTATGGAACCGTTTACTTCAAAGAATTAATGCCATCAGCAAATCACTGCAAAAGGGTGATACAAATTTATTGAATGCTGCACAATTGTTAGCCTCAGTTACAAGTTTTGTCATGGAAGTTCGAAATGACTATAGCTCAGTGGAAGCAGAGGCACTAATATTAACAGAAAATATAGGTTCCTCCGATATATCTGATGAGAAGCGTAAAAAACCCAGGAAGTTATTTTTCGATGAAATTAGAGACAATGAAATCAATTCAAAAGGGAAAGAGAAGATCATCATTGAGACAGTCAATGTTATTTGTGACACAATAATAATGCAACTGCAGAGTAGAGGTGAATCTCTGAAAATGTTGATTTATTTTGCGTGTTTTTTGACAGAAGTATGGACGAAAATGCTAAAAGCCACTACAGTAAGAAATTAAGTGAATTCTACTGAGAGGACATAGACATAAATCTTTTTGAAGATGAAGTGAAACATTTCATTCATTTTATTGAAAATGATGAGGTCTGTGCTTCGAGATCACCAGTTGATTTGTATAGACTTGTACGTGACAGTTTGCAGGCAACCCTTCCACATGTAGAAACCATTTTGAAAATATTTTTAACAATACCTGTCACAAATGCTTCAGGTGAACATTCTTTTTCTGTATTGAAACAAGTTAAAAATTATTTGCGAAATACAATAAGTCAGGAACATTTGAGGAGTTCAGCAATATTGACAATTGAAAGTGTCTCTTTACAAAATATTACTTATGATGATGACTTAATTGAAGAATTTGTAAAGAAAAAGAGTAGAAAAAAAGCTATCTGAATACATTTTTTTCAAATTAAATAAGTTTCTTCAGAGGAAGTTAACTTTTATTTTTCCATTCATGCATCATCTATACTTTTTATTTGTACACATTTTTTCACGTTAGCGTAATGCAAATACAAGTTTTCATCTAGACCGGAACTTCTCAAAATGTGGTCCAAGAATGCCATTCAGGTGGACCGAGGAAAGGTTATGATGTTCTTTTTATAAAGCGCTCTTATCCAAAGCACTTTACAATAGAGTTAGCTAATGGTACAAACAATATTTGGAAAGATCATTAAGTGGTCCGCCGAGACCCTCAGCACTTTTCAAGTGGTCTGTGAAAAAGTTAGACTTCAAAAACAATCAAGGTACCTCACTTTATTTTCATTTACTTCCTATTACTTATAATATTGGAGGAGGATGAAGAAAAAAGAATGAAAACCGGGGGGCGGGGGAGATAAGAGAGAATGTTCTTTTTCTTGGTTGGGTCACATAGGGGGGCCCCAAAAATGAAGCTGAGCACAGGGCCCCACTAACTCTAAATCCGCCACTGCCTGTAAATATTTCTATAAATACAATTAAGCAATCCATAGTGGTTATGCAGAGTTAGGCATGTTGCCACAAGTGAAATGAGACCCCTTCCACACCTCTGACTTTACAGAGTCAGTGGGGAATAGGCAAAATTGTAGCAAGAGGGAAGAAAGGCAAAGAAAAAATAAAGGTGGGTTTGTGAATACCTTTATGCTGTCAAGATGGGAAGAATCTCCAGGATCAAAACATCCCAGGGGTTATGTTTGCTAGGGGCAAGAAGATGAAGTGTATGTACCACTAGATGAGCATTCTTGAAGGTATATAAATGAACTAACAGCACCTTTGTCTACAAATCTCCATCTTCCATTTTTCCTGCAGAAATTTTGCCTTTTTTGGTTGAAGTATTTGAAGCCAACTCTTCACAGATAACTAGTAGAGAAATAACTCAATGCTTCATTTGGCTTCCACCATCATCCTTCCATCTCATCTGAGAATTTATATTCTTTCCCCATCTTCCAAGCCTGTTCATTACTTTCTCTTGCTATTTAACTCCATATCTGTTATTAAATTCTGAAAGGCAATTTTAAGTACATATTAAATGAAAGATGTCATACAAAAGAAAGGCATATTCCATTTATTCTTTTTTTCCAGGTTAGTCGAGTTTTTATCTAAAACCTAATGCATATGTGAAATGCAACAGTATGTCTGGAGAAGGGTTCATGAAATTGCAATGCACTGTGGCAGCAATAAATAAATAAATAAGAAAGCCAAAGCTACTTTCAGTTAATTATTACATCAACCCTAATTATTACATTCAGATCTGAATTCACAAGACAAAAACTGCTGATCTGTAGTGGTAGCTGAGCGGTGACTAAGTTGGGGCATGTTAACAGTCTAAAAATGGTGTAATGGCCAAAGACAGAAAGGAAATGCAGTGTAGTATACAGGGATATAACTGCCAGTAGCGAGACCAAGTTATAAAAGAGGAAATTAAGGTGCAACACCTAAGCTCCTGCCGATAAGATGTACTATGGGGTGGAATTTCATTAGGGAGGTATGTGGAAGCTACATCACTGGATTATATAAAAATATAGGGGAAAATACATTTACAATGTGCTCTGTGGACAATTCTACACCGATAGAGAGATGGACTGGTCTTTTCCATTTCCAACCACTACAGTATAAGTCAAGAAATGTGTTTTAAAAGCACCCCCTCTGCTGACTTTTGATTCTGTTGTTTATTCCTGGCTGTATCTCATGTTAGTGAGATCCCATAGGGTTTAGCAATTAGCAGGAGGAAAGCAGTATGATAATCAGAAGAAATTAATGGTTTAAAAACATAATCTCACGCTTCCCCTGGGACCTGTTCCATGTAACTGGATACTTAAAAAAAAAACTCCGAACAGGTAATTGATTCTTATTAAGAGAATTATCTGCCACAGAATGCTATTCACATAGAAAGGACTTTAAATTAAGATGCTATCAGGGCCAGCTAGAACCTGTCTCTGATAGGGTATCCAAGGGAGAGGGCCTTTTGAACCTCTCTTCCACTTCCCTTTTACTCCTACACGGAGGGGCTGAACATAAGGGGAGACTTTGCGAGCAAGGACCCATCCTTTGCAAAGGGGGCAGGGAGTGATAGGAAAGTGGCAACGCTATTTCTTCCTCAGTCTGTGCCTGCAATGGTCAGCAAGTCAGCCAGCTACAGAGAGGAGCACACACTGCACTTCCTTGAAAATCCTCCGTAACAAACAAACAGTTTGTTCAGAAATACTATCAGCAGCCTTTGTTCATCAGGAACTGCATTACATTTAACTAAGTTAAATGATAAGGGTAGTTATGTTCTGGAATAGGCCTCCAGAGTTTTTAAGAACAGGTTGGACAAACACCCATCAGGGATTGTCTAGGTATACTTGGTCCTGCCTCAATGCAGGGGGCTGTACTTGACCTCTGAAGGCCCCTTGCAGCCATAAGTCTATGGTTCTACAAGTGCAGCACACACCTTCCTGTTATGATCTTCTGAAACGACAGACGCAGATTTTTTAAGGCCAGAAGGGACCATTAGAGCCTCAAGTCCAACTGCCTGCATAACACAGGTGACAGAATTCCATCCAGTTACCCATGTACTGAACCAAATGACTTGTGTTTGTCCAAAGCGTATCTTTCCCAAAAGCATTCAGTCTTTATCTGGAGACATCAAGAGACGGAGAATCTACCCCTTCCCTGGGTAGTCTGTTCCAATGCTTAGTGGCTTGAAGGCAAAGTAAACTTGAAAATAAACATTAATTTCTTGGAAATCTGTTCCCACCTGGACAAGTGTGGGAAAGATGGAGGTTGTGAATAGATCCCTTGGGAACAATATTTTCAAAACTTTCCCCCCTTTTTTCCAATTAAAAAAATTAGACAAATTTCTACTAGCCCTATCCAGGATATTACAAGATGGACTGAATGGGCCAAAGACCACCCCTTGTGAAAGCAAATGCTATTTTAGGACCCCCAATCTCAAGACAGAATTTGGTCTATATTCCTTTTCCCAGCATGTTCAGATACCAGTATGCCTACTGGCAGCTAATATCTGGGACTTTGCAGGTCAGCTTTCCAGTGGAAGAGAAATCAACGATTTAAAGGTATACTCTAAGTGCAATTACACACATACTCCAGTCCTGGAGCAGAAAGGGTCAAACAACATTCAGCATCCTTCTGTTAGGAATCTAAGCCCCAACACCAGTAACCGGTTCGCACAGAACAATTCCGCCTAAAGAATTGACTAATTAAAGATCAAGGCAGACAACAAACTCCTGCTGCTCACACATCTCCCTCTCAAAGGACAAATGCCTCTGTACAGAACCTTGCTTAACAAAATTTAACAACAACATTGCATGTCTTCTCAATATTGAATTAGTTAGCATGCTAGGAAAAGAACATGGAACACTATGTGTAACAGCGCCACCTAGTGATGCTTGCCATAACTATACTATACATTTGAATGTGCAGTTACAGTACTTCTTTTCCTTCCCTTCCCCCAACCATATACGTAAATAAAGGGGAGGGAGGGAGAAGGAAACCTCAGTGAAAAGTTCTACAGTTGAGAATTTAAATTAAAAGTCAACAAGTTAATAACGGAAGGTCCCCATCACAACATGGATGTTGCCATGCTACAGTCAATATACTAAGGTACAACTTTGAAGAGCAGAAGGAGTATCTGAAAATCATACATAAGGCTGAGTTAATATTAGTCTTGGAACCTTAGCTTTCTAATCTCTTGACTTCTGTGATTGAGGTTTGGAAGAAGTGTACAACTTCTAATAAAATGAATGGGCTAAATTCCCTCCACCATTTTGAAAATCTCCACCTGTTTGTTTTGTTTAGAATCTTATCATGAACATTGCCTTATCCCTTAGGGTATGTCTATACTACCCGCCTGATTTGGCGGGTAGCAATCGATCTTCTGGGATTGATTTATCGCGTCTCGTCTAGATGCGATAAATCGATCCCGGAAGCGTTCCCCGTCGACACCGGAACTCCAGCTCCACGTGAGGAGTAAGCGGAGTCGACGGGGGAGCCTGCCTGCTGCGTCTGGACCCGCGGTAAGTGCTTTTAAGTTCTAACTAAGATACTTCGACTTCAGCTACGTTATTCACGTAGCTGAAGTTGCGTATCTTAGTTCAACCCCCCACTAGTGTGGACCAGCCCTTAGAGTACTGAAAAGCAGTATGTCCCTTTCTAGAGCTCCCCTATTTCTACTCCTCGACCATATGGGATCCCCTACCACTTTCCTACCTTCTCCAAGTGCTAGAATATTGCCCCAGACTCCCTCAGCCACAAGCCCTGCCTCCCCACTCAGATAGGCTGTTGGCTCCATACTCCGGCTCCCTTTTTCTTACTGGTTCCTAACCAGAGCAAGACAGTGGGATTTGGCATTGGCGTAAACAGGTCATGTCACAAGCAGTGGCCAGAAAGAGAAGGGAGTGTGCATTCTGGTAAGGAGGAAGCAGGCCACCTCAGGAGGACAGGCCAGGAGAAATGAGGTGGATAGATAGTATAGTGAGAGCCAATTTCAACTTGCTCAGCCTAAGAGTCCCAATCTACCCTGCCTTTGAGTGGGCAGAAAACTTACCTCTTCACAGTGAAGAGGGAACCACAGGGACACCTCCCGGCAGGAGACCAGGGCTGGATAGAGCTGCTTCAGGAGACCATCACAGCCATTCCATGCATAGGGCAGTGGTGGGAGAAGGCAAGAGAGTCAGAGCACAACAGGGCCAGAACTTGAACTAGGTTTTCCAAGAGAACGATCTTGCCTCACACTGTGTTTCCTCCATATATTTTCTGTGTTTTATGGATCTGGCAGCCCTACAATCATGGAAAGTCTTCTCGTTTCATCCCTGATCCTGAAAACAACTACATGCTTAACATCATGAACACACATAGTCCCATAGGATTCAATAAGACTACTCATTTGCTTAGAGTTAGGTGCATGCTTAAGTGCTTTGCAGGATCGAGCCCTCAAATAAAAATGCTTCATTTCTGCTATCTGTCAAAGAGCAGGCGCCCGCTCAATCACTGAAATATTATATTAATATCAAATGAGGTCAGAGCAGCTCTTTCCCCCACAGACACAACGCCTGGCTGTCCTGCTGTTTTTGTCATTCCTACAGTACCAACTCTATTAGGATGTATTTTGTCATAGGATAAATTGCATGCTCAAAATGGCTCCTGAGGTCTCAAAGTCCACAATTAACCATTTCATATTCATAATTGTAAACATCATAGAATCATAGAATATCAGGGTTGGAAGGGACCTCAGGAGGTCATCTAGTCCAACCCCCTGCTCAAAGCAGGACCAATCCCCCTCAGACCCTTTCATTTTCCAGTGGGACCCTTCACCAGTACAGCCGCTACCCCTTACCCGCAGTCACCGCTCCTGCCCCACGCTGGGCAAGGGGAAGCCCCATCATCCCACCCCCAGTGAGGCTACAGTGAGGGGCAGAAGCAGGGGAGGAAGTGCACATGTGATGGCAGCACCCCCCACCCCGCACCCACCACAGGGTAGGCGAGGGAGATTCTTGGACCTGAGAGGGACCCTAGGAGCACGTGCAGTGACAGTGGTGGGGGTGAGTATGCTGCCGGGGGCGGGGGGGGGGGGAAGAGGAGGGCTGCCAGTGGGTAGAGGGCTTGTGGGGAGTCCTTTTCTCTGGATCCAGTCCTGGGGCAGCTTGCCTGCACCCCAAACTCAGCCCTGCCCCACCCCAGATCCCACACCCCCAGCCAGAGCCCTCATCCCCCTGCACCCTAACCCTCTGCCTCAGCCCTGAGCCCCCTCCTACACCCCAAACCCCTCATCCCCAGCCACACCCCAAACCCATCCCCAGCCTCACCCCACAGCCCTCACCCCTGCATCCGCTCCCTACACACCCCCTCCCATCTGCAAACTCCCTCTCAGAGCCTGCACCCTCCTGCACCCCAATCCCCTGCCCCAGCCCAGGGCCTACACCCCACACCTCCCCCACCCAAACTCCCACCCAGAGCTTTGGGCAGGTGGGGGGCAGAGTGGGGGGGGCAGAATTTGGGCAGGGGCGGGTTCTGGGCACCACCAACATTTCTACAAACCTGCCACCCCTGTCGGCAAGAGCCAGTGCACCATACCAGGGTGAACTGGCTTCCCCAGGCATCAATTTAAAGGGCTGGAGCCCCAGGCCCTTTAAATTGCCGCCAGAGTCCTGCTGCCGGAGCCCTGGGGTAGCAGCTGCAGGGCTCCGGTGGCTATTTAAAGGGTCCAGGGCTCCCTCTGACTCTACCGCCCTGGGCTCTTTAAATAGCTGTCGTATCCCCGCCACCGCTACCCCAGGGCTCCGGCAGCAGGGCTCTGGACACTATTTAAAGGGCCCTGGAGGGTAACAGCAGCCAGAGCCCTGTGCCCTGCTGCTGGAGTCCTGGGGCTCTGCTGGCAATTTAAAGGGCCCAGCCACCTCTGCAGCTGGGAGCTCAGGGCATGATTTAAAGGGCCCGGGGCTTCCAGCTGCTGCTACCACAGCCCTAGCCCCGGGCCCTTTAAATCCTGATTTAAAGGGCCTGGAGATTCAAAGGCCCCACCTCTTCCAGTAGAGGCCACGCCTCTTCCAGTTGAGGTCACGCCCACTCCTCAGTACCGGCAAATCCTTTACGTTACTTTCACCCCTGGGTGACACATTGAACTTCAGGGGGATTGGAGGCTAAGCTAGGACACATGTGTACAGAAAATTAGGTTTACAATGAGAGTCACCTTCAGCCTTAGCTGCAGAGCACACACCACTGCTTCAAAAAGCCAATATTACTCAACCACATAGGGTATAAGCTTCAGGCAGTTTGACATTTGTATTATTGCTAACACTCCTATTTGGATCTTTCCAAATGGTACCAAGTGTAAGCAGCAATTTCAAGGGATTAGAGACACATCACTAAACATCTGCCTTTGCCCAGCGTCTTCTATATCAGATGTTATCTAGTTTGGATTTTTAAAGTGAATATAGTATTTAATTAGCAATTTTCTAATCTGCTGCAATTGTGAAATACTGATTAATCTAAATGATCACATAATTATAATGAAATCAGATGCACTGCTGATTGAATACAGGCACAATCTGAAGAAAGTGATAGACTTTTTAAAAGATGTTGCTCTTGCAACAATAATGCGGAATTGGAAAATATTCTCAATGTTAATGTTAAAACTGGGTTTAATGTATAAATATGAACACATACCTCTTTAGAAAAACATAAGAAATAAGAATATTTTAGACAAATGATCCTATTAGTCCGTCTTCTTCGATAGTCTCATGCATGAGGGAAAACCAGTTCATTGCAGGATTTTTCACTAAGTGTTTTGTTTCGTTCACTTAGCTTTCATATAATTCAAACACTGTGGCTCTTTCACCCCCTCCTGAAATTGCTAGTTTTTTTCTGGTCCTGGTAAAGGAAATTTGTTTCTTACAATGCAGTTTTGCTAACTTGCAAGCCTTCAAAAATCATGAGACAGCCTCCCAAAAATCAAAAGATTAGCTTTAAAATCATGGGATTTAAAAGAAGAGAGAAAGAGAGTGTGAGTGTGTGTCAGCGGGAGAGAGAATTGCCTTGTGGGGAGGGGTGAAGTAGGGCCTGTGGTAGAGCCAGGGGTTGAGCAGTGAGCACCCCCCCGGCACACTGGAAAGTTGGCGCCTGTAGCTCCAGCCCCAGAGTTGGTGTCTATCTAAGGAGCCACATATTAACTTTGGAAGAGCCGCATGCGGCTCCAGAGCCACAGGTTGGCCACCCCTGCCCTAGTAACTTCACAGGAAGTTTCACGCCCTGTTTGTTTCCCTGAGCTGCTCTGGTCCCTGGCTTTTTTACCTTGGCACTTTTTTTACCAAGGCACTTTTACCTTGGGGACTGTTCCTCTCTCTCTCTGAGCCTCTGTTCACAAAGAGGCACCACTAGGAGTAGCTTTCTACACAGCTCCCCCGAGGAATCTCTCCCCTCAGAATCTTCCTCAAGCTTGGCTTCCTATCTGAACTTCCTTACCTAATTAATTGCCACCCAGCTTCTTAGGCAATTAACTATCCACAGGTGGCTCTGGGCTGGCTCATTCTCCTTAGCAGAGCCTCTCTGCAGAGCCTGCAGCCCTTGCCTGACCTCAACTGGGGCCAGCCCCTATGCCAACTCCACCTGGGTCTACATGTTAGAAACAAATATTTCATTGGCAAATCTTTTCTTTAAAAATTACTTTGAGATCAAGTTTAACCTTCAAAGGCTAAAGATTAACCTGAGAAGCAAAAATGATCAAACAGACTGATCAACTAAGCAGGTGTTTTGAAAACATAGGTATGAACTCAGAATTGTTAAAATTAAGCTAGAAAGCATATAGCACTCAAATAAATGTCTATGGATAGTAGTGCTAGTAAAGAACAACTAGGTCATGTCTTGGTTCCAGGTTACACTGAACATTTCATTCTCCCTGCCCCAATCCCTGTATTTTTTATCAGGCTGTGTGCAATATGAGAAAATAAATTCCAGCTACCTACATTCTCATGTTGATTTAATTGGATATGGTATTCCTCTCCACTTCTATCCCTAAAATGCTGAAAGCGTTATTGGTACTATGATGACGGTTGCTATGTTCCAGCTAGAGGTGACTGAACTGAGATGAAAGAGATACCAGTTATAGATACATGAATTGTTGAGTTACAATGTCCATTCTAATCTCCCTTTTGAGTTGCTCATTAGTTATAGTCCTTTGGGGCTTACATATTTCATGCTTTGTCTTAACACAGGAGTTTTTAGTTTGTTTTTTTGTTTGGTTGGGGGATTGTTTTGTTTTGTTTTGTTTTTTGATTAACTTAGGTGGGAAAAAAAGGGTATTTCCCATGTTGGCATTAGCAGTTTTGTACTTACTTAAAAAAATGGCTGAAGCCATTTCAAATTTAGCTTGTTTATAGATCTGATTTGGAAAATTTCAGCTAAATCATTTTTAGATGATGGCTGTTTAAAGTCAGCAGTTATATGCATGGTCAATCGACGTTTCCTGTTCATTTTTTGAAACATAGAACAGTTTATCACACTGCCAAAACCACCACAATTGTAAGAACTCAACTAGCCAAATACCACTAGTTGTTGGATTTACAAGAGACGCAGGCCATATATCTCCATAGCAAGGAATTTACACAGCAAGTTAAGGATGGCTTAGAAGTTACTGAATAACTTCTAAGGATAGCTCAGTGGTTTGAGCATTGGCCTGCTAAACCTAGGGTTGTGAGTTCAATCCTTGAGGGGGCCATTTAGGGATCTGGGGCAAAAATTGGGGATTGGTCCTGCTTTGAGCAGGGGGTTGGACTAGATGACCTCCTAAGGTCCCTTCCAACCCTGATATTCTGTGATTCTATGAATACCAAGACTCAAATAAAATAGTTTTTAAGAGAGAAATATTTCTGGATTTTCTCCTCCAAATAAATTGCTGGTCATATCATTTAATAACAATAACTGAGGTTTCAAATGACACCACCACCTTCCTTATTTCTGAGTCTCTGACTTCTCATTTAGAGTTACCTATGATCAGATGTAAGATCAGTATCCTGATTTCAGTGGATTACACTGAACATTTTCCTTGATTATGTGAAATCAGAGTTATCTGAATGTATCCTGTGTACTCCATAGCATTCAAACTATTAAAGATGTACTGTATTAATTTTACTAATCTTTAATAGATTATGATTTGAATTAAGTCTCTAAAGAGGGTGTGCGTGTGTGTAAACAGCAAAATGACAATGATTGGTCAAAAATGAAAGCAGACTGCTTAGTCTAATTACTTCATTAGTTATCTGAATATAACACACATTTTATTTAAAATTGTTTATCTAGAAAAACAAGATTGCCACTGGAAACACGAAATCCCTTAGCTTTCTTCTTTCCACTGGCAATCTGCTAACAGCAGCAAATTACATTCAAATTACATATCAACTAGTATTAGTATTAATTGTAAACCAACCTCAGTTCACTTAATTGTGGGCATAATGAAGTATTACAATTAGCCATAATATATTATTTAAATAAGAAATATCCATATTATTTAGAGCAGGTGCCAATTACAGAAGGCAATAAAATATGCTGCAAAAATGCATTCAACTAGAAATTCCATTTTAGCAATGCCAAAGGTCCCTGTTGTTATAGTAAAATACTATGGGTACAAGTGGGCACAGCTCCTTTTGGGGGGCCTGGGCCAAATTCTGCAACCCTACTGATATAAAGGGACTGTATGGGACACGGGAGAGGATTATTGTAGCCAGAATCATAGACTTCTTAAGAATAGAGCCTATAATGCAGTATATAATACATACATAAATTAGAGACATCATTAATGACATTCCTCAACAATTCAGGCCTGGAATAAACTGGCACAATGTCATTGGGTCCAAATTCAATGCCGACTTGCATCCCACGCTGTCATTCACAAGCACCAGTACTTAGCTACTCAAGTCAGGGGCTTTGTTTCATATCTAGTTAATAACCACCATTTGTTTGAGCTTTACTTTCCTGAAGGATATGGTAGAACGGACAACTTGGTTTAGCATGGGGTTGGGCAGCAAGGAATTCTAGGGTAAAATCCTGGCCCCATTGATTTCACTTGAGTTTCTATTTCCAGCTTTGCCAACCACTCACTGCTTGGTCTTGGGCAAGACACAAACGATTGATTTTAAAAGCCATGAGCACCTAGATGTTGACTTTAATGGGACATGAAGATGCTCAGCAGTTGTGAAAATCAGGCTCCTAGTGTCTCTGTATTAGTTTCCCTAGGGGGATAAGAATATTCACTGAAAAGACTCGCTTTAAACACAACGTGCAAAGTATTGTAGTTCATGCATTTGCTATAGTTCAGTTTAGTTTGTGGTAGAACAGTTGTCCCCACTGAGCTGAATCAGACAATGAAGTAACAGGCTGCTGTTATAAAGCATAAAACATAGGCTAATTAATAAGAATTAACATTATATTGTAGGAAACTGACCCTGGAGCTGCCAAAATCCAAGTCATTGCTTGACATTTCTTACTATTAAAAGGTAAATGTAACAAATGGCAAGCGGTGAAAGGGTGTGAAAACTTAGATAGATTTTAGGGTCCCCAACTTTAAAAGCGTTGAGAGTCCTCAATTCCCATTAACCTCCTTGCTAGATATACTCAGTGCTTAGTAATTGTTTCCGCTAAAATTGTTAGCAAAGTCGTCCAATGAATGCTTTCTAACAACAACAATGTTTGGCACTGCTATAATGGATTTTATCTTCAAAGTACTTACAAGCATTAGCCAGCTCCTAATGACACACTCTAGTAACACAAAGTAAGGAAAAGATTTTGATTAGAGCGAGGAAAAGTTGAAGGGAAGAAACTGCAAGCTGAAATGTGCTGGGAGTGTGCTCAAGTTTCAGCCACAGGCCCACAGTGATAGAACTTTTCTTGCTGTACATTAAGATAATTTCAGCACACTACAATTATGTGCCTAATTAAAATTAAGAAATTAGAACACAGTTAAAAGGAATAATATTTTGCTCATAGCTAATTTCATTAAAGTATTAATGAACAGGACTCATTTTATGGCTAGAGGGCAACTACTTTCTGCAAAGTACTTCCATGCTAGCTAATTTATTCATGCATGAAAAACAATCCAATGAGAAATGAGCGAGCTGGGAACTGCTGGTCCTAATTAAAATATTTAAAACACCATGTCTATTCTGTTCCATCTAGCCAAATACCTAAGCTAGGAGTCAGCATGATGCCAATTAACATGGAACAAGCAAACACACAACACCCACAGATTCTGATTAAAGTGCATATTATTGTACCATACGATATATTGTTCTACACATATATGTAAATGTTTAATTAACCTGTGTCTAAATCTGCAATATTCAGGAATCGATACTTTAATCCCTAAACAAGTGGCAATCTGACTGCATGGTGCATTCACTTTTATTTATCACAGTGCTTTATTAGCAAAAAAAATTTGGAGCCATACTGCAATTCACTTGTTAAAAGTATTTCTCAAGGAGGGAAAAGGGGGTGGAGGGGAGAGCAGGAAAAAGATTTTCATCTCCACTCTTCAGACAGTGATAAGATTGCTAGTTGCCAAAAGCTTGTAAAAGGAACACAGTGTTGGTTAGCCTCAGGTAATACAATATTTTTTATTAATAATTGAAAGGAGAACCTGAGACCAAACCCATTTGTCAGTCTTGGACAGCAGCAACAAAAACAAAATAAAAATGCTTCCTTTATCAGCCAAAGAGCTGTTTGGAGTGGAAGAACTCAAGGGATGGCTCCCATTAGAGAACAACACTAAACAGGCTCAGAGAGAAGTTGGAGACTTGCAAACTTAGTAGAAAGCAGGATCGGGGGGGGGGGGGGGGGGTGGAGCCCTTTAACTTTAGTTCACATACAGATGAGAAAAATCGGAGTTCAAGGAGACTTGAAAAAGCTGAGATTTTCCTCAGTTTGCACCAACACAGGTTTTCTTTTTGAAAAGTTGCTTTTTTTTATTTCATCTTCAAGCAATTCATGAGAAATCTAGTTCCCTACAGAGGTTTTTCTGCATTCTTCCCCCACCAGTTTCATTACCAAGTGCAGCAGAGGAAGGAAATCGCCTGCCCCTTGTTTTTTGGCTGAGTGGGCAGGCTTTTTTCCACCTCTCCTTAACTGAATACAGCTTATAATATGATGGCTGAAATGTCAAAATTAAAAGGACCTAAAACTTGCCAGAAATCCCACTGGAGCAACTTTTATGAAAATTTCCCATTAACAAACCATGGAGATCAGTTAGCACTCTGTACTCATTCAAATTAACATGTGATCAGGCCTCATGCACTGGTCACAGAGAGGCAAGCTTGTAAGAGATGAGTATGCTTTTTTCTGGCTCCTTTGAATTCCTCTGTGTTCATTGCCCTGGACTCAGTCAATGCTTTTGGCATCTTCTTCACACTCATCTGATTCCAGAGAAGATACTGAAAGCTTTAATCCTCCTGAGAGCTGGGGAAGCAGAGATATATGGCCAGAAGAAACAGACATAAAGAGCAAGGGAGCTCAGAGAGACAGACTGGGGGATTTGAAAGTCAGATGAAGGAGCTGAAAGACCTAGGACAGGGGAAACTTGAGTGGCTGTAAGGAGCTCCTAGGAAGAGGTATCGGCCAGGGGAAATGAAAGACACTGGCAAAGGGAACGGAGAGACGTGTCTGGAGGGGAAGAGAACAAACAGAAGATCTGGGAGACAGCGCAGAAGAACAGAAACATGCAGCAAAGGAAAGAGTGCAAATCTGCTGGAAGCAGACACACATATGCCAGGGGAGCCAGGGGACATGTGGAGGAGCTAAGAGATACAGATGAGGCTGTCAGCAGAACTCAAAGTAGGAAAACACTGATGGTTATATTCAGAGAGATAGGGGCTAGGGGAGCTGAGAGAACTAGATAATGGAAGCTGAGCTGCTCAGTCAAAGAAGTTCAAAGACAACCTGATGAGACCAAAATAAGTTATTATTACTAAAGATAGTGACAATTCAGGGTCAAAGTTCAGGGCAACTGTACCTGTATTTCCCTCAAGAGCATCCACTCTTGGGTAGAGACCCATGTCTCTCTCCCTCCTGACTGGGCTGCCTGCTTACACAGTAATATCTCCAGGAAGCCAGACCGCTTCACAGGCCAACACCTGCACTTTGCTTTCTCTTCTAAGGCTATAAAGACCTGGAATTGCCACCTGGTCACCAGTTACCACACAGCTCTTTATAAACAAGCACATTTATTCTTAAGGTGAAAGCATTATAGAGAAAACCTACAAAAACAATAAAAGTTCCTATGTGCACACTAAAATCTTACCAGAAGTGACTCATCAGTCTTATGGCATCTCAGTAGATCAAAGCCCTTCCAACCCTTCCCAGGAAAGCCGGGAGGGTGGGCACCCTTGGATGGCAGGTCCTGTTTGTTGGATCAGAAAGAAGGCCCTGGCTCCATCACACTCAGTGCTGGCAGGGTTTGTTTCTGATGTGCACCTAAGAGTTTGAATGTTTCTCTAAACCATTCAGAACTCGTGTTTGTGCAAAGTGGAGTAGGAAATATGAATACAGACTTTCCAGTCAGACAAAAAGGAAATGACGGTACTCTTAATGGAGGAAGCCTAATAAAGATGGAGTAGAATAACACCCAGTAAAGTACTGAGAAAAAGAATTGTCTTATGGGACTAAACAGGGACTTAGGAGATCCAAGTTCAATTTCTGACTCCACCACAGAACAAGTCACTTAATATCTCTCTCTGCCTCAATTCCCCATCTATAAAGTGAGGATTATAATACTTCCTTACCTGATACCCTTTGGCTGTCTTGTCAATTGAAACTGATCTTTTCAAGGTAGGGACTCTCTCACTACATTTGCATGGTACCCAGCACAATTGGGTCTCAATCCAGTTGATACAAATATTAATAATAATGAATTTGGGGACACAATAGGAGGACATTAAGGTCGAAGGGAGGTCAAAGTGTCTTGTGAAGATTTCACCGTAAGTCAAGAATAGCCTTTTTCACAGAAGTTTTGCATTTCCACTTCCAAATATAGTGTCCTACCAAAATAGAAATTAATGGGCAAAATAATTAAACTTTACTGAACCATATCATTTTGGGTATTTTCCTATTTCTTCTATGACAGTTCACCCATCATTAAGCCAGGCTGGACTTCAATTTTAAATGTTCAACAGAACTTAAATATCAATATTCTGAACCGACATGAAGTATGGACTTCAACCTTCCCTCTAAACTTGAGGTGCACATGTATTGCAAGAGGAACTTACAATAAAAGCTGGGCAAAACTTCTGTCCAGTAAAAAATGCAGATTCAGGTTGACCAAAACATTTCACAAATTTGTGTCAATTTTGACAAATTGTTTTGGTCGGAAAAAAACTAAAAGAATTCCCAAAAAGTCAAAATGTTTCACTTCAATATTTTTGAAATGAAATATTTTGGACTTTTCAATTAGAAATTATTTTCTGTTTTAAAACTACATTTTAATCTCACTTAAAAACATTTTTGAAAGGAAAAAAACTCTCAAAAATTAAAATGGAATGTTTTGTTTCAGGTCAACAAAATATTTTTTTCAACATTTTGATTTGCCAAAATTTTTTAAACATTTTGTTTTTGAGATGACCCAAAACAATTTTCCCCCAGTTTTTCAGAATTGCCAGCAAACTGAAAAATCCATTATTTATACAGCTCTACATACAATGCCTGTAGTTGGAAGAATCTATGGGGAAGCACAAAAGGCAAACAGGCACAAGTAGCTGCTTCTCTCTCCTCCGCAAAATATCCTGATTTATTACATGGTTTATCTCTCCCCATACTAACCAGGTTAGCAACCTGTTGCAAGAAACACAATTCTGCCTAGTTAATATTTTTTGGAAGCAAAATATTTCTATAAAACCCTGTAAGGTCTTCACCCCTTTGCACATGCAAACTTAAAGTTACACAAGTCAGACACTGGTCTATTCTATCAATATACTCAGTGAGCCAGATTCTGCATTCCATTCAAACCTCTTTCCCCTGCTCCAGTTGCACAAATGAGTCTTATGGTCCCAGGATGACCCGAGAATCCAGAGAGATAAAAAGGTGACTTAAAGCCACCTTAGTTTCCCCCCTCCACATTCCATTCCTGCATTGACCAGAGCTTGGGAGAAATGGAGAATCTGTCCTGGTACATTTTTTAGGAACAAAGTATAATCCTCTCCAGCAAATGCCGTTATTATATGTTCATTTGCCAGGTGATGCAGTCTTCTACCTTGGGTATTTTTAGTGTTAAATTGGGGGGAAAATGAATAGGTTTCCAAGTTATTTATCCTCCTGTCTGTGAGCGCTCATTCCTCCAGTATGGCAAACTGGGGTTTAGCACAGGCTATCAGGGGATGGGGATTCTTTCACTGGTTGGTAAAACATTGGGGATTCCTCAACATTAAAGATACAATTATTCCTTAAATTATTCTGCTGCCTATTCCTTTATACTTCACGGGGAACCACTTAAAAATATCTTGTGCCCCACAGTGATTATTGAGGAGCACATCCTGCAAACTGCCCTGCACTGGTACAGGGGTCCACCCACCCATTCAGAGCAGCTTGCAAGATCGGACCTAACAGATCTTTTGCTTGTTTGTTCTCTTCTATGATCCCCTTTGTTTATTGTTTTGTCCATTTATCTCTGATGAAGGATGGATAGAAGGGAAAGCATGGATGGATCAGATATAAAAACTCAGGACATTCTTTAATTCATCTTCATCAATCTCTGAAAGCCACTAACACTAATTACTATGGGACAGAGATACTGAACTTCTCAAAGACGACTGGTACTAATCCACAACTTGAGCATCCTCCCTGCAAACAGCCAGCTCACAAAGGGCCGTTACTCTCTGTGGAACTCTCAATGAGTTCTGCAAAAAAAATCAGCCGCAGGATAGGAAAAAGGGCAAAGACTTCTACTTTAAGACTTTGAGTGGAACTTGAGCGGCATCCTCAGGTCCTCTGCATGAAGGTGAATTTCACCCAAAGAAATTACGGGATCATCAAAAAGGGAGCAAACAGACAAAATCCTCTTAAGAAAATGTCTCTTCAGACTGTTACTTTGTTTGATAATTTAAATGGCATCGCAAAACAGAACCTGCATGAGAGGCCTGAATTTCTGCATTGAGAGAGGAGAGAGAGATTTAGTTCTTGTTCTAAATAAGCATCTTAGGTACATTTCAACAATTTCATGTACCAGGAGCAAAAGAGCCAACTTCAAAGAAGAAGCTACATTTTTATGCATCTTTACCCAGACAAACATTAGTCCTTCCCCTTAACTGAAGCAGCTTTTTAAAAGAATGTTAACTGGCTGCTTTCTAAATATGCAGATGTTCTGTTGTCAGACGTCCACAAAGTAATGAACAGCTTCTTAATATTTAATAAACCTTGTATGCTGTCCCCAGGCAGGGAGCAGAGACTGTTGATAGCCAGCTACTAAATGGCCATTAAAATACAGAATGTCTCTTTAAAATGTGCTTAACAAACAGGTTATATCACCTACCGTGGAATGTGAGTTATGTCAGCTGTAAAAGTAGAATACTCCCCTCCCTAAGAAAAGCTGGATACACAGCAAGAGAAGTTAACATGTCCAGCACTCAATCCAAAGCCTAAAATAAAACCTCTGCCCTGTGACAGATGCTTTTCCCTAGTGCTGTTAGAACTATATAGTATGTTGCGTGGTAATGGGAGAGCAGTCCACAGGACTCACTGTAGTCAAAGGAGGCTATAGAGAAGTCATTAATAATGTGACTTCATGGGAACCTTGTTTGTTGTCTCTTGTGTACAATGAAAGTCCTAATATATTGCAATAATGATGTTCACTAATTGGATCTAAAAGCCATTAATACAGAACAATAATATTTGTGCACTTTGGTACTGGATTTTTATCTCATAAAAGCAAAAATTAATGCTAATGCGATCAGATGGAAATAGGAAACTCTTTAATGTAATTAGGGCTAGATATTGCCTTTCCTGTACTGGCACACCAGGAGTCTGAGAGGACATAGGAAGCCTCCATCCCTCCATACATGCAGGAGAGCAGGATCTCTAGCCTAAATTTCCTAGAGAAATGGGAAGGGGGCGATTAGATACCAGGCTGGGCTAGCCATGGTGGCCCTACTAGATAGAGGCCATGTCTAAATATTGTTCAGAAGAATTTTGGGAAGGGTGACTGGCTATCACACCTGCCTATACACTTTCATGACCAAGAAGTATTAGTCTGTCAGCTAGGAGCCATGCCCAACTGACTAGTGTGTCTACTAGCCACAGCATCATTGACTAGACAGCAAAAGGCACCATTGTGACACACAAGCATCTTTAAAATGCACTTACTTCCAATCTGGGATCTGCTGCTCTCCAAAACTGTTATGATTTGACCTGAACAGAATTCTTCTAGGCTGGTCACTTGCGTTGATCTTATCCCTTGCATGCAGCTCACCTTGGCTGGCACAAATCTGCCACTGAAATAAAAGATAAATGGTGCAACATAGAAGCATTAACATTCCTAAACTTTCCATTTACTTTCTATGGATAAAAAAATTGTGCACTAGAAATTAATATGGAGGGTCAAATTAGTTCAGCTGAACTCCAGGTAAGCTGGCAGAAGAATTTGGCACAGTGTTTATTGGAAATGCATAGATATGACCACAATAGACAATGTGTTTTTAATTGAAAATCATGCACTAGTCTTTAAAACTAGTGTTAACTAGCTCTTTCTAAGAACTTTATGGGTTGAAATGGCTTTTTTAAGCTACACTTCTTGATGTCTAATTGGCTTAATGCCTGAAGAAAAGGAACAAACGTGATTAGAGATGAGTGAATAATCTTTTAAAATCAGGATCCTCTTTGAAACTTAAAAACAAACTGGATCCAAAAACCTCAGATTGGTTCTTGTGAGGCCTGGGAGCCTCCAAAGAGTTAACTGGGACATAGTTAATGATTTAAAAGTTACAGGGTCAAACACCATTACAAAACATGTCCCTGCTGGAATGCGAGTGATACAGTGGCTACATAAAATTTTATTCAGATATTTCTTCAGGTGAATAATAAATTTTTCTCCTTCTCTGCAGTGGCCTGTGGTCATCCTTTAACTCCAGTAAACGTATTAGAAATGGAGGAATGTTTTGAAAGGCCTGTACTTCCATAAGCATTTGAGAATCAAAGGAACTATCCTAGGGAAAATACCTTTTAAGAAGGCCCATTATATAGAGTAACTAAAACTAGATGCAGTATTTGTTATCAAAGAGAGATACTTTAGTGCAATGGTTCCCAAATGGGGGTTCATGAACCCCTGGGGGTTTGCAAAATGTTACAGGGGGTTCTTGGCAAAAAAAATTCCTAATGGCTGACAGAGCTGTCCTTAGGGACTCTGGGCAGATCAAAACAAGCATATCTATCACACCGAGGAGATTTAAACTTCAAGACTCATAAGAAATGGAAAGGGAGGTGGATATATTTTGCTGTTTTTAAAATTAAATAGGCAGCTAGTATTGTTTTTAAAATTATTGTGAAGAACAAGTTTAAGCTTTGTTGTAAAGTGCGTTGTTTGCCTGGACTGCTCAAGACCTGAATGCTTGTGTAGGAAGAACTCTTTGAGTTGACTTCTTAAATACCTTCATGCTGTTTCACATCTGATACTCCTTGATGAAACATAGGAGCCTTGTCATATAACAGGCTTATTCAAAGTGATACAAGGTACGAAAGTGAAATCTTGGAAGAGTGTTACCGTTTTCATAATGTAATCAAAATACTGTAATGATAAATAATAATTAATAATAAATAGTGTGTAATAAGCGTGTTATTAAAAACAAGTTTTATATTTCCAAGATCACTGCTTTTATAATTTATACTCAGGTAAAGGAGAAAATCCCTGGAAATATTCATTTTTAGGAGGGGGTTTGCGAGACTTGACATTTTAGTGAAAGGGGTTCACAGGTTCTTAAAGTTTGGGAACCACTGTCTTAGTGTGTTGCTGATGAGAATTTTACATGCTTGATTGTGCTACTGAAAAGCCACAGAAAACCTGAATGGTGTTGTCTGCTCTAAATTCTAGAAGGTCCCTTGTTGCAGCAGCTACTCATAATGGAGATACAACCAGAGGGTCAAGCTTTTATACTAGGAAGGGGTGTGACATCTGATTTTAGCCCAGTGGTCTTCTGGGAAATGTAGTTTACCATGTAGGGGGGCCATTTTTTCCTGGTCTCTACATTTCTAATTGGTTAAATTAAAGAATGTGAGTTTGAGAATTATTATTTTTTAAAGCTTAAATAGGGCTGAGGAATAAATATTGTTAAGGAGTTCTTTGTTTTTGGTAAGTGAAGAAGCAGCTTTTAATTCTTCTAAGTGAGGGGTTATGAATGATTATCTCATTTTATAAAATAATTTGAGTTGGATGAATCAGGACGGAGGGTCTTTTAGACACTGCTGGAAGGAACATGCAGTCATTTGCAGTGAAGTTTGTAGTGAAAGCATTTAATTGGGTCGCAGTGGTTATGTTTATATTTTGCTAAATGTCTTGTTTTAATCATTTTAAAATAAAGAGCTTTTTTCTTTCTGAGATATATCTTCCCCTCCTAGTGTACTGCAAGTCTGCCTGCCTACAAAATGAAACTTCACAATAACAAAAAGCACATAGATAGGCAGAGATGCCTTTTCTAGCATTGTCAACTAGCTATGCTATATAGAAGCCTTTTTTCCAGCTAGGCATACCTATGAAGAGACTGATCTTTGCACAATCTCTGGAGTAATGTACCTGCTCGGATTGCTTTGGGGAGTTAGAAGAACCGTTTGTGGCGTCAGGTGTCACTCAATGTGAGTAAATGTATCAGAATCTGGCCCTTAACTGCTAGCCACCCAGCAATAGAAAAGAATAACTGACTTGGTGGCTTGGGAGTAATGTACTGCGTTATTATGCAGTAAACACAGGTTTGTTTGGCAGTCTATCATTCCCAGGGGTACAAAGCTCTTCAACATTCACATTCAGTCCTTGAGTGGGAAAAGATCATCTTCCATTGTTCAAGAGTAGCCCATCTGGCTAACTGAGTAGCTGTCTCCAAAAGCCCTCCCTTATCCCTTTCATAAAGACAGTTATATACCCTTTTCTCATGTAGTAAGGCTGGTAGTGGCACGTTATGGAAGAGAATAGATTCCACCTTTCAACACTGGAAAATAAACACTGAACATACATCAAAATATTTTCTTTGTAAATCAGAGACTTTGACACCTCAAATCTTGAGCTGAGAGTTTAAAAGACTTCCAGTCTGAGCAGACAGTGTAATTAAAATAAATAAGCAAAGACTGTGTGTAGAATGAAACTTAAAGCATTGTAGGTGTAGGTAGACTAACATGATTATGACAAATTTTAAAGGATTGGATACTGTACCCACATCAACTTTTTGTATATTTCTTGGCTTAATAGTGATCTGCAAGTTTTTCCAAGGTATATTCATGTGTAAATTCCTGGCACTAGTTACATCTTTGTTTTATAGTTAATTTTTGTTCTAGCATGTTGTAGCTAAAAAAAAAAAAAAAAAAATCTTTCACACAAAAAAACTGGTCCAGTTAGCTTTGAAATTGTCTTTCCTGAAATGATGGAGTTCCATGACACTATGCTTATACCTATAGCTATCTCAATACATATGGATACAGTTAGGCAACATCTAAGAACTCCTCCTGAAGTCATGTTGCTTAAGTCAATGGGAGTTTTCCTGAGTAAGGAGCACTGAATATGGCCCTATTGAGGCAGAGAGTTATTATTCGGAAGGATCAAGGGCATGTCATGAAAAGACGGAATTGCTGTGTATTGCAGCCCGCAGCTTGTGGTGCAAATGAGAGGTGAGGATATCAAGCAAGTTGCTTTGGTTTCGCTAGTCCAAGTAAAACGTCCATCAAGGAAAAGCCACAAGTAGTTCAGAGAAAGTAGATGGGCTCATGTGAAAGATCTGAAAAGGGCAAGGAGAAAAATATTGTGTTCTTTGCCTGAGGGAGAGATTTAAGCTGAGGAAGGAGAGGAAGGAAGAGAGACTGCTCTATCTACTGACAAAGGGCACACTTTCCATTGCGAGTCAGGAGTTAGCCTCTTAGATTACAAATAAAAAAAGACAAAAATGGAAACTATTTAGGGTGACCAGATGTCCCGATTTTATAGGGACAGTCCCGATTTTTGGGTCTTTTTCTTATATAGGCTCCTATTGCCCCCCACCCTCTGTCCCAATGTTTCACATTTGCTGTCTGGTCACCCTAAAACTATTTCTAGTGGAAGTTACATGCACTGGGTGTTAGAAAAGTTTGGCTTGCTTCTGGCAATCTGCTCCAGAGATGGCTTTATCAATATTTGCAGTATCTGCATCATGCAACTTCAGGGTGCTTGTGACAGATCAAAAGGAATTTTCATGTCTTTTTTAAGGCAGCCCAGAAACAAAAAAGACTGATATCCTTCTAAGTACAGAGGAGAGGAGAGGTGTCCTCAAAATACAGGCACATTCAGACAGTGTTGGGCTTGGTGAGTAAAGGCTTCCAGGGAAAGGAGAGACGGGCCACTCCAAGTGGTCTGGGTAGTTGTGATTTCAGCTGGGTGAGATTTTTCAGCAGAAAGTCATTTCAGTGAAAAATCAGATTCAGCAACATTGAAACATTATGTGAATTCATGTTGGTTTAGCTGAATTGTTGGTGTAAAAAAAAGTCTGAAAAATTGAAATAATTTGTTTCAACATTTTTTAAATGATTTTGTGGATTTTTTTGATTCAAATGACTTTTTGGTTCAAAATTTCTTTCAATTTTATAAATAATTCAAAAATGTTAAAAACATGACGTTTTGGTTTGACTCCAAATCAGTTTTTTGGAGTTGCTAGGGGAAATGAAAAATCCATTATTCACACAGCTCTCATTGTGACCCACTGTCACTTCAAATGGTAGGATCTGAGGTTACAGGATTCGTATCTCTACCCCTCAGATAATGCAGTTACAAGCATCACCATCAGACTGCATGGTTCTCTGCTGCAGGGGCGGCTCCAGGCACCAGCAAAACAAGCTGGTGCTTTGGGCGGCAAACTCTTGGGGGCGGCACAATGCGGCGGGGCAGGGAGCCGGCTAAGCAGGGAGCAGGGCCCCGCCACTGTCCCGCAGGCAGCGGCCGCCCCCGCCCCCCAGGGGGGAACCGGTAGCGCAGCCTGCCCCGGCTGCGGCGGGGCAGGGAGCCAGCTGAGTGGGCAGCGGGGCCGCGCTGCTCTCCCGCGGGCAGTGGTAGCGCAGCCCCACCCCGCCTGCAGAGGACGCCCCTCTGCGCTGCCTCCTGCCAGGGGAGGGGAGAGGGGAGCGGAGCCAAAAAAAAAGTGGGGGGGGAGCCAAAATTTTTTTTACTTGGGGCAGCAAAAAACCTAGAGCCAGCCCTGCTCTGTTGGATCCAGATGTCTCGTAGGTTCACCTGAAACACATGTCCCCTCCTCTTTTTTGCTGCCTGAGTTTGTCTCGGATCGTATCCCTTAATGCATTGTCTGGTAGCTTGCTAAATTCAAGCTCGAGAGAATCAAAAAGTAGCCAGGGCTGCCACATGGGGCCACCCCACACGATAAATTTGTAATCTAAATTCTCTTGGGCCCTGGGCCTACAGATCTGTGCCTGGTCAGCCACTGCTACAAGAGTCCTGGGGACCTCCAAGTTCTGGACACCACCCTGGAAATTTACCTGTAGCTCTCTAGGCCAGCCTGAGTCTGGATTCAGAAGGGCCAGGTTCTGCTCCCATTTTCTCTGCTGTTAAAATTCTTGTTGAAAAATTGACGCTAGTGTAAATGGAATTGGTGTCAGACCAAGGGATTGCACTTTGATACATCTTCTGCATAGTGGAACACTTCCCCTGCAGTGTAAGGGATTTGATGGGGATTACAATAGGATAGTTAAACTTGGATACATAGTACCTATTATCCATGTCTCACTATATACCATGTAGGGAACTGAAGTGGTGAAAGAGACTCCCTGAGCTTGGTTCTCACTAGAATTTTACTTCCTCTTCCTAGAGAGCCACTTCCAACTCTTTTTGTACTTTGGGTGGAGAGAATGAGACATGTCTGCCACAATGAGTCAACAGAGCATCAGCAGCTTTATTTCCATGTCTCTGGATGATGCCTAGTGCCACAGAGCTCTGATTTCAGCTGGGCCCTGTATGTGCTACTGTAACACAAATAATAAAAATCATCATAACAAGGGACCTGCTGATCTCTTAATTCAGGTTTCTGTAGTTGAAAACTAGTCTGTTTTACAAATTCAGGCCCTTTAAAACTTAAAACATTTCATCATCTGCCACTCTGTTCAGGATTCAATAGCTTAAAAAGCTTTAAAGAATTTAACATCTATTTTATTTAATCTTTCAGCTTAGTGTGCATCAGCATCCAACCCTGAATGAAGCGCATAACATTTCATTCTCATAAAGCTACCTAATAAGAGGGAGTCTCATTTTTCTTCCTTAATGCAATAGCTAATAAGCACTTTCACTTTCTGAACATTTTGGGTCTGATCCAAAGCTCACTGAAGTCAGTGGGAGTCTTTCAACTGATTTCACTGGGCTTTACGGCAGATCCTCTGAGAGGATGGTATTTTAGAACTTCAAAGAATTGCAAATGCTGATTGGCTGCTGTTGTGCCAGTCAATGATTCATTTGGTTACCTTGACATTTCTACCCATTGCTAGATTAGTAAGAAATTAACTAACTGCCCCCATATATAATTACTAAAAACACATAGACACGTACTCTAAATAACCCAAAGATGTCCTGAACGTTAGTCTAAATAGTAAACACAACAGAAAAACATGTCATTAGAAGAGCCTGCTATCCTTCACCAGCCACACGTGCTGCGCTCTTTTAGTAAATTGGACTAACTTGAAGAAAGAAAAAAAAAACTGCTACTAGGATTTTAAGTAGAAAACAGTTTTTTCATTTGGATATCACAAAAACCATTATAGACAACCTTCTCCCTCCGAACAAAAAAGACTTTATGTATGTACTGTAACTCTTTTCCCTGTGGGTTTGAAATTACACACAGTAGTGCCAAAGGTAAGTCATTTCTAGACATTTATACATTTCTTGGGTTTGGTTTGGTTTTGTTTTTCCCTTTTCTCCCTCTTGTGGAATATATTTGTGGCCCACAGCAATCACTTTAGACTTTTTAGACACGTCCGGATAGAGATAGATGACACAAGTAATCCACTTATCTTCCTTTTCCATCACCAATAAAAGTGACAGCCTGCCTAATTAAGCCTAATAAAGCAGCAGCCAAGAGAGTGGCACAGCAGTGATCTAAAGAGAAATGGCATTGACCCATAGATACAGGTGCCGCCTTGAGGCAGTACTGGTATTGCTTTATCTCCAACACATTACAGCTAGCTTATACCATATTCAAATGTAAGTAGCATGTTTTCCTCCTCAATTCTTAGATCAAGAACAAAAAAAAATCTCATCTAATCAAAAAAGCCACTGACAATTTTTCAGCCTCACATTAAAAGCAAAGAGTCATTCAGAACAGTGCACTCCATATTCTATTTTATAATATCACTTTAAGCTATTTCTTTGAATCACAGACATTTCTTTGTTAAAAAGGAAAATCAAAAATTCATCAGAAGAAGTTCTCGGGTTTCTTCTTCCTCCCTCCCCCTGCTTTTTCCCCCCAAACAGGGCTGTAGCATTGGTTTTTGAGCTGGAACCAACGTTTGTAGAAGTTAGGGATCCTTAAGCAATTATTAGCGATGAGAGTTTGACACGCTTGAGAGTTGTCAACAACTGACTTTAAACAAAGTGGAAGGAAAGGGAAATAAATGGTGCTCTCAGCAAAATTAACACGCAGCCCTGCAAATTAAAGATGTAGTGTGTATTTTAAACAATGAAAAAAATTGTGAACTTTCCATGAAATGGCATTTTAAGTATATCGTTGCAAAAATTATCTGATTGTCAAATGGCATCAAAGCAAATCAGGTCCATAGCCATTCATAATATTTCCACATTTGCAAACAAATTTGTGTGTATTGCTTTATTCTTGTTATCTGTAGCTATTATTCACTCCTATTAGCCTAAGAGGGATCCATATTATCCTAGGCTGTTTTTGTTTAATTAGCACTGGAATACTAGCACTTCCAGTGGATCTTTTGCCAGCAATGGACATCTGGACAGGAGACTTGAATTCACATCTTGAAGAGATTCATTTAAATTTACCAATCACATTTATGTCTTTTGAATGGGATACAAAATAGAAGCTCTTTTTGTGATCAACAAAGATCCCACAGTGTTTTGTGGAAAAGTTGGGGTTTTAACTGAAGTGCCCTCATCAAATTCCAAAGTGCGTGAAATTTGTACATCCTGTTCTACCTAATATTCCCCCAATAGTTTAAACTTGAACAACTGTTACTTATCCCTCCTGAGCAATGTCTCATGATGCCATTCAAAATGGCTCCCATATGGCTGCATTTTAGCACTTAGTGATGGCTTTCAACAAAGAAATATTGTTTACACAGCATGCACTATTAGTCTGTGGAACTCATTTCCACAAGACATCACAGAGGCCAAGACCATAGCAAAACAGGACTAGACATAAGAATATCCATCTATAGGTTTAAAATAAGCAAGCGTTCAAAGCATAAACCAACCTCTGATTAACTGTAGTTCGGGAGAAACTCCCCTGCATGCGGGTCATTTCATAGCTGCCTACTGCGGGGTCCACAGTCTTTCCTCTGGTACTAAATTATGCATTTAACATTTCAGTCTCATAAATCCACCTAATGAAAGGTAGTTTCATCCCCCCCGCCCCCCATGATGCAATAAGTAAAAAAAAGCACTTTCAGTTTCTGAACATTCTGGGCCTGATCTAAAGCTCATTGAAGTCAACAGGAGTCTTTTGAGTGGTTTAAAAAGAGAATGTAAATAATGCCCCCACCACATTCTGTTACAGTTTGGTTATCATCTATTGAACTACTTGGTCATTGCTGGTAGGCAAGTCTGTTTTTCACTTTTAGGGCCCTGCAGAGACTAAGGTACCTTAGTAATAGCGCTGCTGTGACAGCTTGGTTCTAACGTACATGTGCCAGAAGCTCTTAGGGTAAGATTCGCAGAGGTGCCCACGCTTCTTAGGGGTTTAAGGCCCATTTTCAAAAATAACTTAGTTCCAGCTCCTCAAAGGTGCCTACCCCTCCCAAATCAGGAGTTATGCACCTACATATCTTGGAGGATCTGTGCCTTAGGGGTCTAAATTTTATTCACTTTCCATAGAGCTGAGGCTGCTAAGTCACATTAGTGCTTTTCAAAAAGAATACATTAGGAGCTTCATTCTCCTTTGCCTTGTACTTTGGTTCATCATTTGCACCTATGTATAGTGGAAGCCTAACACATACAGATCAGAATGGGAGCATTTTCCAACCACTTTGCCTATCACCATAAGAAGCTCTGGAGAATTAAGCACTAAAGGATGCCAGAAAGCAGTTTTACTTTGAATTAATTAAATGCAACCTTTCAGAATGGTTACAGTTATTGTATTTGCAATATAATTGTGTTATAGAGTTATGTCTCCCTAAAACAGTTTGATTTTCATTCTTTCCCTCTTTGTTTAAATGTCTGTATGACTTAAGCGTAAGTGAAATAGTAGGTCTTTTTTCCTGCAATCAGAGGACAAAAGGAACACAAGAGGAAGAAAATGTGAATAAGCGGTCTTCAGGTGGGTACATCCTCATGTGCATGCACAATGTGGGACCTGAAATATAAACAGACACAATCTGCAACAGGACCTAAAGAAATTTGTAAAAGGATGGGAAATAGAAGATTGGTTGTCTTTTCCTGATTTGGCTTCAGAATTGCACCTTTCCCAGTTCTCAGATTGGGATTCTTGGAATTGTGTCTGAACTAGCTGTTCTTGTGCAGATATCCTAAACAATAGCTTATACATTCAAAGAACTGTTATTAGGACTGGTTTTTAAAAAGAGGGGGGATATGAAACTTTTCAATGTTTCCATTTTTGTTAAAATTTTCACAAATAATCAGAATTTCAAAATTCATAAAACTGTTAACTTGCTCAACACCACGTCAAAAAACTGAAGGGAAAAAATTATTTCAAATTATCCTTTTTCCTCCATTAAAACAAAATCAAATTTCAGAAATTTTCAGCCAGCCCCAATTATTATTAACGGAACCAATGATATGCAAATTACATTGATCTGGAACTTCCACAGACTAGTAATTGGGGGGGAAATGGAAATTAAAATGAAGTTTAAGGGAAAACATGCCTTGCAACCATTTGCTTTTATTAATAAAGGATACATGTGCACTACCAAAAAATCCTAACCCTAGATGGAAAAAGGTTACTATTCTTCTAGAAGGTTGTATAATACAAACAAAATGGCAAACACATATAACTACATGATTGGCAAAGTCAGATTTCCTCACTTTCTCATACATGAAAAGACTATTTCAGTTACCTTGTATTTCTTAGCTTGATAGTGCACTATTTTCACCTGCTTTCTTAGGCCCCAAGCCTGCTTTGAAGCCCAGAAGATTCAGAGTGCAAAAATGCTCCAGTTACTCCCACTCTGTCTCCTCCCACTCCTAGCTACATCCCTCCACCAATAGGATGACAGTGTAGGAATATCTACATCAGCCCTGCTCCACCCATGAGCACAAATTAAGCACATGCTTAACTTTACTACTGGGAGTAGTCCCACAGGATCGGGGCCTTAGATCCCAACCAAATAATGAGTTCTGTACACATTGACTTTGGCAGGGCTCTGGAAAAGCCCAGGGATTTCCCTACAGAGAGCTCACTGCAGGACCGGGACCTTGTTTTGTTTTGCTGCCTAGATTACCCCCCTCATCTTTTGTTTTCAGAGGTCTACTTTGTACCAGTACTTCCACCTTATTACCCATTTGATATTGCTCATCTGGTGTTATTCTGTAAAACCCCAAAGTCCCGTTTCCCTCTGCCTCCCCTCCGTGGTACTGACCCCACAGCACAAATGGCTCCTATGAGGAGAGCAGAGAAGAGCTCCACCCCTACTGCAGACATTGATCTAGTGGCATCTGCTGGCTCAGCACTGCTAACTCAGGATAAACTGGTAATAAACTGAAATAAAACCCTTATCCCTTAATGAAGTGAAATAATGTAATTTACTGAAAATGCTTGGCCCTTTTTATTATGATTATTTGAAAGTAACAGATGGAAGTCAGCTTGGGAACATAAAAGACAAGAACATAAAAGACATTTCTCTGCAGCGCTTTGGTCAAAGCTAACACACTGTGCTGGGAAGCTACAAAAGTTTGCTTACCTGCCATAGCACCCTATTTATTTATAACACGCTTTCCAGTTCATGGAAACGGAACATTAACAGCATATGTTTTATAATTGTTTGCATTGATGGGCCTTCTAATGCACGAAAAGAATCTAGGCATCTTTAATGAGCTTAAAGAGTTGAAAATGGAAATCTTTTATTTATCCCTGAGAACTAAGTTTCATCAGCCAGTGGGATTTCTTGTAGCCAGGACACCATCTCTTGAAAGATATCATGGCTTCAAGAATACAATGCAAGTCACTGCCAAGTCCAGCCACAAGTCCACTATGAACATTACTAACCTAATTTTCCAATGTGCTGCACTTCCCATTCACTTTCAGTGAAATTTGAGGGTTTTCAGCTCTCTTGACAATCAGGCCACAGATGGTGCATGAACCAGCAGCACCCCATCGTCAAAAAGACATTGCCAATGCAAATTACAAGTCACAGAGCAACCACACTAAGATTTAAACTTCACTTAGCAAGGCATGTCCCACAGTACCTATCGCTCTTGGGGTACAAGCAAGGCACAGGTCATCTCTGTCACTCAGAGAGCTACATCACTCCTTTTTAGACTCAAACTTAGCCCCATCTCACACTAAGCTGCTATTATCTCACTATTTACTCCCATAACTCATTCATGTAAGAAATGAAAAATCTTGGAAATGAGGTCACAAAAAGATACATACATAGAAAGACAAAGAACTCCCCAATCAACTCGAGTTACATATTTTTTTATTTGAAGGCTAATTCAAAGCCCACGGAAGTCATCCTTCCATTTACTTCCATGGGCTTTGGATCAGATCCTTAGGTCCCAGTTCAGCAAACCACTAAAGCATGTGCTTAACTTAAAGCAAGTGACTAGTCCCATTGACTTCGAAGGGACTAATTTCATGCTTAATGTTAAGCACACGCTTAAACCTGTTGCTGGACCGGGGGCCTAGTTCATACACCACCATACTATATATATATAGCATTTAGTAGTGGAGGGTTAAGAGCTCCAGGTAGTACTAAAGAATAATATCCATCTGTACTTCTGTATGGGCACCTCTCCTCTCTCTCCTTCCCTAAATCCAGGTAAATGTCAGCTATTCTCAGATATGTGACATTGACAAGAGATTGCCAAACACCAGTTTCAATGAGGTGTTACTTAAAAATACCATGGAATAGCTGACAAAATATGACTTACACCCAAGGAAATAAACATTCACTACACACACACACACATATGCTTAAATTGTAGAGCCTGGACTAGTGGAGGTCACCCCCCCCCAAAAAAAATGTAGTCACATCTTTTTTAATCTATCGTGTCAGCATTTCCCTCTCTGTAGAGGATCAGGGGAGTTTTCTATAGAGCCAGATCTAATGCAGAATGGCAGATGAAGGGTTAAACAGTGATGGTGCGGAAGAAAAGTTAGATATAGTTGTAAACACTTTGCACACTCTTCATATGGCCTTAGCAATTAGTATATAGCTCTTCACCTCAATTAATAGTCACATGGGGGGGAAAAAGACACACCAGTGCTCCATAAGTAAATAGAAAATGCTAACCTTAGCATATTCAAAGGAGCATTTTAGCATGCAGCCATTAAGTTATCTCGTGGTTATTTATTTCTTCTGCTTGTTATTAGCTCTGTGAAGAATATTATTCTAATTATGTCAGCCCAATCAGCAGTATTGCATGTCCAGGCTCATTTCCATTAGTTTGAGCTTTGTCTTTCACACTGTGATACTAATTCAATGAGACATCAAACATTTAAATCGACCCAGGATGCCGAGGTCAGGCAGTTTTGCCCTTCCACTCTATTAGCACTCGAGTGTAATTGTGTTTGTCACTCCCCGCATGACTAATAGTATCAGGGTGACTATCAGAGCACAAATGAGCAATGCACTAATACATTATTTTGTTCTATAATATCAATATGTGTTTATTCAGTGGTTGTGTTAGCCAAGTTGAAATGTTCACTTTAATATAGTAACCATAAACCGTTCACTTAAACAGACGCAGTCACTCATACAATTACTTTACAGCAATAGAATCTTGTCCAAGTGAGACAAATGAAAAAGTTGCTTTAAAATAAGCTTTGAGAACTAAACTTCAAGCCCTAAATTTGATCCAAAGCATCTAAAAGATCATAAAAGATAAATATATAGAGAGGGAGAACACGAGCTCCTTTAAACCATTTTAAAAAGTGTTTGCTTCTTTAAGGCTAATTGTTTGGTAAATTTAAACCAGCAGGACTTATGACAGCATCACTACACGCCCCAGCAAAAATGAGAGAATATAGGTACATTCAGAGGGCCTCATTCTCTTTTCACTTACAGCAGTCAAGGATCCCAATTCAAGAATGTACTTGAGCAGTTCCACCTGTGGACTATGCACATGCTTAAAGTTAAGCACATGCTTATGTGCTTAAAGCTAGGCACATGCTTAAGTACTTTCCTGAATTTGGTGCCCTAATCAGGAAATGCTTAAATGGATGTATGCTAAAATGGGTGTAAGTGAATAAAGAGTCAGACCCTAACATTTTTAAAAACTCAGTGTGACAATACCAGCTTGACAGCACTAATAGCCAAAATGTCTCTCCCCAGAAATGATACAGCATCAGACTCTGAAATGCGGCTTTGTTGTTCCACCACATGGGTTGAGAATCATTAAACCTAAAAATGTCTCTTGCTTAAAACTTTCCAATTTGAGAATGGCCATATTTCAATAGCCGTGTCACTGGAAGTGAAGCAAGCCGCACAGCACCAGTTTGAAAAGCAAGATACTCAGGCAGCGTGTAACCTCACACTGAACATTTGTTGGCAATGCCAGATAGAGTTGTGTAGTTCGGTTGGCAATGGTGTCATTCATTGCTGACCTGCTGCTACAGAAAGTGAAACATATAGTTTTGAAATTTGCTGGGAAATTATATTTCAACTCCCATTGACTTCACTGGGGCCAGGATTTCACCCTCCGTATCAAGACATACCCACTCACATTTTCTAGTACTACAGAAATTGACTATGAGGCTGATTTTGGCAATTCTGAAGAGCCAGAGTCAGAAATTTAATTCTTAAGCAGTATTAATAAGTTCCTTCCAGTTATTTTTGCAAAAGTGTGATTCACTTCCCATCAACATGCAATTAGTCTAAAATATGCTACAAAAATGTCACAGCAAAATAGTCAGCTTTTGTCCTTTGTTAAAACGATGCACTGAAAAAAAGCATTAATCATCTTGCAGAGATATAGGGAAATATCCTCAGTAAACTTCGACACCAGCCAAATGTGACAGCACATCCATTGCACATGTGGAAACCTAACATGTTTCAGCAGAGCACTTAAACACATGCTTAATTTTACACTTATACTTAAGTCCCATTGAAGTCAAGCTTAAAGTTAAGCATGTGCTTAAATTTGCTGATTCAGGACCCTAAATTGGTTAGACTCTATAAGGCTAGAGATTGGCTCTGTGCCAGGGATTCAGATTTAAATTATGATTCCAAGTTTCAAGGGAAACTAAAGCTCTTCAACATCTATGGACTTACCAGCTCCTGCTCCAGTTTTCCTGTTGACTAGCACATTTTCCAGCTTCACATATGGACAACGTATGTACTTGCAAGTGCAGTTAAGGATGCCAGACCAAAAATGAGTCTCATAACACTTAGGGTGATTTCTTTATTTTATTAGCAAGTGGTTTGCCTATCCCAGTAACAGACCTAAATGTTCTCCTGAAATTCAGACTGAGCAGAACTTCAACTGTTAACATTCAGATAAGCTTGACACAATCAAAACCTTTTTCTTGTGGCATGCTTCTGCACTTCCTAATTCTCAACAAAATAGAAAAGCAAGCTTTGAGATCTCAAATCTGATAGTTCTAGAACAGAGGTTCAGAAACAGATCCAAGCTTTGGGAGCTCAACCTGAACTTCACATCTGGAGATTCACACATCATTAAACGTTAGTGATCTGTGCGCTGCTTAAATTCTCAGCTTGCGATGAAGCCTCAGCAGGCTGAGTTTGGCATCTCGACCCATCTAACATATATCTGCTCCAAATCATAAATGTCCTAAACTAATGCTTGCCTGTGCACAGATATGCCTTGGGGTGGGGAGGCTGCAAGGGAGGCAAGTGGAAGTATAACTCTTCAACCTTTGCAGATAAGTTCAATGAATTTAACCAATGTGTGTTAATTGAAAAACTGATCTCTATACATACAGATTAGATTAAAGAGACACACTTAAGTACATTTTAATAGTTTTTATTTTGACCCTCCCTTGTGTGAACCAATTCACTTTTATTTATTGTTTCTAATGGAATCCGTATGTTTGTGCAGCAGCATTGTTAAGATCAGCACACTTCTCAGATTTATTACATTTTTGCTCCCGCTGTTAATTTGCATTAACAGAACACACAGTATTTTAGACCTTGTCTACACGGGTGGTGGCATGTAGTATGTGTAGCTACATGCCGCAGTGAAAAGCAGCTACATCAGCATTTCTCAAATGCAGCCACCAGAGACTTTTCTTGAGGCCGGAGCCTCCTGGTCAGCCTTCCTCCCCCCGCACCCTCCCGATTCTGGGGGGGAGGGGAGGAGAGAGAAGCAGCAGCCCCTCCCCTAGGGAGACACATAAGCTGGAGGAGCAGGCAGCCAGTAAGTTCCTCACTTTCCCAGGGGTGGTGGGGGGCAGGCGTCTGCCCCAGGGCTTCGGGCTCCAGCCACGGGCCCTGTCCCCTGGGCATAGGGCTTTGGGCTCCATTTCCTGGCTGCATTGTGGCAGGCTTTGGCCTCAAGCTCACTCCCCCACCCCACTCCATCGCCCCATGGCCCCATTACTCCTGGCCCTCACTGCCTTTGTACCCCCTCCCCATCTAGGGCTTAATTTGTCCCTGGGCTTGCCGGGGCTAAGTAATGTTTGTTAATATCACTTTTCACAGCAGACCTAGTAGCTAGCAAGTCTAAATAAATAAATAAGCAACCAAAAAAGAAACAACAAGAAAAAAGACAAGAACATGCAAAGCACCTTATTTGTGTTTCTATTCTGTTTAGGTCCAGTAAAGAATAGAGACAACTGTACATTACTTTTATTATTGAGTCTGCAAAAAAAAAATCCTACATAAATAAATTATGATTTGGACATGTATATGGTGCTTATTTGTTTTCCCTAAAGTTAATTATTAGGAAAAATTGTCAGAGTGGCTACAAGCAAGAGTTGGCGGCAGCACTCTGAAGCTACCAAAAATTTGTTGAGAGAACCCCTGAACTAGATGCAGGATGCAGCAGTGAAAGAATCTAGCAGTGGCGAGGCAGCAGGACACTACACTGCTAAAAATAGCAGTGTGGACATAGGAAGCACTACTTGGGCATGTAGAGACCAGTGTAGGGTATAAACCCTAAGGCCTGGTCTACACAACTTCAGCTATGTGAATAACGTTGCTAAAGTCGACGTACTTGAATCTACTCACCGCAGTGTCTTCACGGGAGTCGACAGGAGAGCGCTCGGGGGTCGATTTATCGCGTCTTCTAGACACGATAAATCGACCCCCACTGGATTGATTGCTGCCCATCGATCCTGCGGGTAAGGTAGACAAGCCCTAAGATTCTACTGTGTCTTTACTGTACTCGTCTAACAAGTGTCTCACCATCTACACTGCTATTTAAACCCACACTAAGGAGGGGATGCACTGTATGTACTCCACATGCTACCATAAGTGTAGACATAACTTTAGAGATTAAGTACAAGATGTAGTCCAGTGATTAGCAAGTGGGAATGGAAACCCAGAGCCCCCGTGCTTTAATCTCTCCTCTATCATTCACTTGCACTGTGGGCTTGGGCGAGTCACTTAAGAATATCTTTGTATCCCATTGAACACAATACAAATATTCATGGATGTTGAACAGGATGGAGCCTATGAAGCACCGAGTATTATTAATGCTTTAGACAAATTAGCTTCTCTTTAGCTCTCTCTGGCAGAGGGGTGGGTTAAAATGGGTCTCTGCCCCCAGGTTTGCAGGCAAGGGTTTAAAAACCAGCTGAAAAACAATTTTCTTTTTCATAAAAACTGTCTTTGGAAATAAAATTCAGATTTTCCATCAGAAATTTGACATTTTTGGTCAGCTCTAAAGTGTGTATGCATGTGTGCACAGGCAGTATAAGTAATTAGGGGTTTGGGCTTTTATATTTAAACTTAAAATCTGGTCAAAAATTTCTGTAAGAAAAATCATATCGGCTAGAGCTGCTCAGGAATTTTTTATGAAAATGTTTATTTTTGACAAAGAATGTGGGGGGAGAAATCTGTTTTCTGCCCAGATATAATTACACATACACACACAGTGTAAATGTATTATTTTGCATACTTTGTTTGCCTACCCAGTTGTGGTAATTAAACCCATGTGTATTAAATTTATTCTCATGTGATCAATCCTTTCATTTGACAGATCAAAAGATTAAACAAATACTTGGTTTCCGCATATGCTGTGCAATACAAAACGGCTGCCATTTAGTTATAGCATCTTTGCTTTCCCCTGTAAACACACTGCTGTTATAAATTATTTCATTTTTGCTGTATGGAATAGTTCTTTCCCCCAGTTTCCATTTCCAGTCACTCATGCTCTGGATCAGCAACAGCTCTACAGAGGCAGCACACTGAGGCACCCCAGGGCAGGCATGCCACCCACCCTTCAGCAACCTTATAGCTCGTTAAGGGTGGTAGGTGCTGCAGCAGAAGGCCCAAGGGACAAGAGTGAGGGGGTTAAATTGGCAAGGCCACATAGATGAAGAGCATTGCCCAGCACTTGCTTTACCCCAAGGGGGAACAAATCAAGTTCTTTGCATTCACCCTGCTGATTATGTATGCAATAGAACTGTACTTAGAAAGAAATCACTGCAACTGGAAAGAATTTCTTCACTAGAGAATCCTCTGCAGATTGTATTGCACAGGCACTGGGGGCTAGGAATATCTTTCTTCAGCTGTAGTCAGAGAGAAGGGCAGAAGGGGGGCGGACACATAGTGAAGATTCAAAACAAAATTCCCCATAGGTCTCCCACGCTCAAGGGCTACATCTCTATGGTTTCTGCAAACCTCACACGTTAGGGAAGCACCAGGAAGACTATACAAGAAAGGAACCCTAGTGGGTTTCTTGTCACTCATCCCTACGGTTTTCACTGTAAGAGTACAACCTCTCATAGAAAAAAGTGGTTTGGACATTTGAGGTTGAAAGGAGCCATGATACTTTTTAATTAGATAAGTTTGAAGAAATATCTTTTATGGACCAATTTCTGTTGGTGAAAGAGAAGCTTTTGAGGCACAGAATTAATATGGCAGAGAACGGGTTAGCGAAGAAGGCCTAAGAGTTCTACATATCCATGCCCTTGGTGTGCCTCAACCATAATCTGGAGAGACCATTTCTAGAGAGGAAAGGACACCAGAACTGACTCTCCATTCCTATTCATTCCATGGCCTTAGATATTATGTGCAGGGGAGTTTACAAGTACCTAGACAAGTAAAGTAGAGAGACCTCTCTGATAGACAACATGAAAATTGAACTCTTGTTCCAGGCTGCTCTCTTCAGATCATGGTAGACGTGTAGTGGAAGGTGTTTTTTATGATGGTGATACTTAGGAGCATCCCCTCATTTCACACAGGACGCTAGTTCAGTTGGCAATGGTGTCATTTACTGCTGACCTGCTGCATGCAGAAAGGTAGAAAGAACATCTTTTTTGAAATTTTCTGGGAAATGTTATTGAACATTTGGACAAAAGAAAGAATTCTACCCTTTCTCCCCAGTCTATGGAATAGAAAAAAAGTTAACCCTTCCACTGCAATTTTTGCACAAACGAATAGCCAAGCAAACATTACAGCCATCAGCAAGTTGGAGGGAATCAACACAAACAGCATGTTTTAGTCATTTATATGCATTTTAAAAAAATTTGAAACCCCAACTCTGTAGTCTGCAACCCATCTTTAGCATCTCCCAAGTAGAACATGACATTTAGTTCCCGAAAGGTTGTCAGCAGAGTTGTTTCCATCACAGTGGTGACATTTCTGTTAGTCTTCCAGCAGTGAAGCTTCCAGCTACCTTTAGTGCTGCCCAAATCATTTTCAGGGTTTCCAGTGGCTTTTTGAACAAGGTAAACTCAAGCACAAAAGCAGCTCTGCCTCTCCTAGGTCTTTATTTATCCAGTTATTTCTTTAGTGTTCCTACCGCCCCCCCCCCCCCGCCAATCTACAGGATGGTGTGGCAAATACACAAGAAAAAAATTAACTACAAATTAAAAAAGCTACTGGTGACAAGGAGAAATTCTATATTAAATCCAAACTGAAGAGTAGCCCTGCTAGGCCAGCTCTATTGGTTTCTGTAGACTCTCTAGGTAGCAGTTATTTGTCTTAGAAGTCAAGAAATTCATAGCTGTGCTCCAGCCCACTTTTGGGCCAGTTGCCTTTAATCAGAGAACTAGTGCCATGGAATGAGACCATGACCTCTTTAAGTCAAAAGGGGTTTTGCCACTGATTTGAACGGGGCCAGGATTTCACCCATTGTCTCTAAGGGGATGACTCACATGATTAAGGGCAGCAGTTTCCATTCAGTTGTACATAGATTTTTATATCACCTTCTTTACCATAGTATCTGCGTAACTTCCATGAGTACTTTAATCAATGTGATGAACATCTGTCCCGTGTAGTTCATTCTATGTGCGGTGAGTGACCTCATTGTGTTTCTCTCCCTAGGTCCCTCTCCTGCTGATGCGCTCTATGCATATGTCTACACTGCAATTAAACACCCACAGCTGGCCCAGTTCAGCTGACTCAGCCTCACCCTCACAAGGCTAGAGTTGTGGGATTGTAAAATTGCAGTGTAGACATTCAGACTCAGGCTGGAGCTGCAGCCCAAGTCAGGTGACAAGCCAACAGGGTGTGTTTAATTGCAGCACAGATATACCCTATGTGTGAAGGTCCCCAAAATGCCTTGAGGTTGTACTGACAGATCCAGATATTCATCAGTACATTTCACTCTACAGACAAATAAGCCCTGTGATTTTGGGTGGCTAGGGTATATTTCAAACCCTATTTTCCTGCATTCACCTACCTCTGAAGTCAGCTCCAGCTTTTAGTTCTTTAGTTTCATGTCCCTTTTGGTTTTGAGTTTTTAAAGCATAGAATATGCCCCATGAAGAGTGAACTGCAGCAGCCACGGTTCGCAATAAATGCTTCCACATTGGAAGTTAAACCTGAAATTAATAACAATTACTTTTGTTAGTCATTCGCTAGTTTCCTGCAAAAGAAAAAACGAAACAAAAGTCACAAAAGAACAAGAAAAGATCAGCTCAAAATAGCATTTGACTGGAAGTTCTTCTAAAATACATGCATACCCAGGGATGTTTTCATAGAATATTTCTAGAAGTACCATGTTCAAGAATGATACATTGGGAATTAAAGCTTTTCTAAGAAGCCCAGGGGTGTTAGGCACCCAACTCTTAGTGAATTCCAATGATATTTGGGATCTTAACTCTTAGAGGGCTTTTCTTCACTACCATGCTCGCTCAAGGTATAAGTCTAATGTTCTCATCTGGTTCTTACACAAAAATCTCTAGCTCAGTTTAACTGGTACTTTAAATTGTAGCTGGTTGGCCACTCTGGGTATGTCTAGGACCTGCAGGGTGGCAGGTTCCCAGAGCTCAGGCTCCATCCTAACCCACAAGTCTACACAGCAATGAAACAGCTCAAGCTCCACGAGCCGTAGTCGGCTGGCATAGGCCAACAATAGGTGTTTCTTTGCTGTGTAGCCATACCCTCAGAGGTCTGGGTTAAAGCCCGAGTGCTGTTGAGCTCAAACTAATAATGCACTGGGGCCTCAGCTGCTCTATGCAGCTCATTCAGTCGCTCTGTGCTGATCAAATGTTGTTTTGCAGTGTGACCAGCTTCACTTGAGCTTGGCTAATTTGAGAGGAGTTAACTTGAGCTAACAAAGCTGTAAGGCTCCTTTGAGGCCCACAGGCTACATAAAATATGAGAGCAGGTACAAGTAGTGAAAACGCACACCCTTCCAGTCAACTGCAAGATAGCCCTGTCTTTGGAAGCACATACAGTTTTGACATTAAGCTGGTGGGCTGTTTCGCTAGCCAGGGAATGGAAATAAAGCATCAGACATTAAGGCCCTTTCCTCAAAAGATAAAAGCAACTCAACTGAAAAACCTTAGAAATGATTCCCAAAGCATTTCTCTGTTTTAAGTGGAGAGGAGAGGCCATATCATTCCCCTGCATTTGATACTCCACCCCAGCAGTCATGTAACAGACAGGAAGGACTTGCTAGATAGCCATTTACCGACTGCAATGCTCTTACCTGGTCATGGACATCATCTTGTTAAATAACTTGCCCGTTCTTTATGTTTGTACTTGTCCAAAATCAAGCAACACAGCTCCCTTCCTCACACTCCTCCTACAGACTGAATCACAGGAAAGCTCCATAAATTAAATATGGCAAAACGGGGTGGAGGGAGAGAACCAGAAGATTTCAAACTTCTAGAATTCCATCATTGTATTTTAGAATTGAACACCTTTTGGGCTTTTCAGTGGATCATGGTTAATTATGAAGAGAGAGCAGTTGCCTGTGGAAAGCTCAATGTGGTGCAGAAGAGTTCTGGGTATTTTGCAAAATGGATCAGTTTAAGAGCCAAACAAAAAGCACGAGGAAATTAAGAGAACACCAGCCCCAAATTATCTTTGATTAATTTTTCAAAGCTTACTCCCGTAGTTCAGACACAGACCTTCCCTGATTGTTTTCTAATACAGAGTGGAATTTGTCAGCAGAAAAAGCCATTATAATTTGGCTTGGAACTCAAGGTTTTTTCAAATAATTTATTCTACCTGCTTGAAGTAAGACACACAGGTGCGACATCTCAAGGGAAGGACTTGCCTTTATTTAGCAGACAAAACAAAGCGGTCACGTCACTCACATTTGCAGCCCTGGCCCTGACTTGAGTTTGCATGAGATATGTTGTCCCTTTGTTTGCTGCTGACAAGCGTAAAGAGCCACTTTCACTGCCGATAATAATGGTTAATTTATCACATAGAGCAGTGGCTGACCTTGTGCGTCCCAGCCCCTCCATCACCTTCACACCTGCTCAAGCTAATTGTTAGAGCCAAGTGTAAATGAAAATCAACTGGGCTAATAATGAATGGAGCCCATTACTCGCAACAGCACATTGCTTTACAAAGGTTTATCAAGCAATGTTATAATCAGTCCCTTAGTCACAGTTCCCTGTTTTATAAATGAGGAGGATCATGCAAACACTTCAAGCCAGTAAATGAAAACAAGTTAATAGGACAAAAGCCCAATATTTGGCCCTGTTTTTATAGCACCCTGGCAAGCCAAATCATGCCCTAGCATTAGGAAGTACAAATTAAAAAAAAAAAAAAACCTAACAAAAAGAAGTGTTTCTAGAATCCTGGGAAGGGGAAGCAGACTTCATCTTCACCCACGTGACATGCCACTGTTCTAACCTAAACTCAAGGGAGAAAAGGAGTTAATAGAAATACTAGCTCTTATAGAGTGCTCTTCATTAGCAGACCTCAAAACGCTTAATGTATATGCAAACCTTTATAATATGCAAATCTAACTCAGAAGCCAGAGTTAGATCAGCCCAGAGAATTTCCCCATAATAAAGCCAAACAACATGCAACACTTCATGAGCCAAATTTTCAGTTGGTGTAAGCTGGCATTGAAGTCAATGTCTCAGAGCAGAAACCCAAAATGCAGTGAGTTGGTTTGGATTTTAGGACTATCAATTCACCTGTATCTCACATTATTTCCCAAAAGAGAGCTCCATGTAGTAAAGAAGCTTGTTTCTCACACCAACAGAAGTTGGTCCAATAAAAGATATTACCTCGCCCACCTTGTCTCCCCATTGTTTCCATGTGTCACTCTGGCCATGATTAGACAAAGCAAATTCTTGAATGATCAATTACTAGGCTAAGGGGTTGAGTCACAAACTAACAAGAGATTGCTGAAAGTGTAGCAGAGGATTGGTAATTGAGGACAGATATTTACAGGAGACACTGGTGTCTTTTTCATTAGACTCTCAATCTCAAATTCTATTACATAAGGAGAATCCCCAAGTTGCCAGTTAAATGTCTCTTAGGGGCTGTTTTGCATTTTTGCTCTCTTTTGGCGGGGGAGAGGGGAAGGTGTTAACTGTAATTATGGTCCACAAGCCAGTGTATTAATACATGCATGTTTTTATCATGCATGGAGTGCTAACAGGTTGCTTCCAGTTCATAAAGGGTTTACTTTATCTTGCACTGATCTACTGTATCGGCACCAAAAGCAACAAACAGCAGTAGCACACAACAACAACAAAAACACTGAACACCCACATAAGTAAATATTTGCTTGCTTGTTTTGAGGGGTGATGCCTCAAAGAAAACTGAAGCAGAATAAGAACCTGGAAATGTGGCATTTGGATACAGCACTTTCCAAACCAGCTGGAACAGTGCAGCTTCTTGAATTATACATAGGTAAGATGGCATTTGGGGAAACATGGTTTGGTTTCTGATAAACAGCAGCCAGACTCTCCATGCAGATTTAACAGAATTGACTGTCCTGCAGCTTGGCTGACTGTGAACTTGGTTCTACATTATCCTCCAAGTGGTGTAGCTATTCACACCAGTGCAGATGCTACCATTCTGATTGGGCAGAACTTTGCAGCCTCTTTCCATTAATGCAAATGACTACAAAAGGCACAGGCAAACAGAGGTCAGGCCCAACATGTGCAGCCTACACATGCCGTCTTCCCCCCCCCCCCCCCCCCAACTTGGGCCAAGCTTACAGACTCTCCTGGTACTATTTTGCACGTCAGAGGGGTGTGCTAACAGCCTAGCCAGTGGGAGCATTGCTCAGCTGTTCCCAACTGGAAATCATTTTTCCATACACACACCATGTGTCACTCCTAGGAAAAATATGTTCTTAAACAATTTGGGCTAGCAAACCTGAGCACAGCCATACCGGGTCAGACCAAAGGTCCATCTATCCAGTATCCTGTCTTCCCATAGTGGCCAATGCCAGGTGCCCCAGAGGGAATGAACAGAACAGGTAATCATCAAGTGATCCATTCCCTATCGCCCATTCCCAAATTCTGGCAAACAGAATCTAAGGACACCATCCCTGCCCATCCTGGCTAATAGCCATTGATGGACCTATCCTCCATGAATTTATCTAGTTCTTTTTTGAAACCTGTTATAGTCTTGGCCTTCACAACATCCTCTGGCAAAGAGTTCCACAGGTTGACTAGTGTGTGAAGAAATACTTCCTTTTGTTTGTTTTAAACTTGCTGCCTATTAATTTCATTGGGTGACCCCTTAGTTCGTGTGTTGTGAGAAGGAGTAAATAACATTTTCTCCACACCAGTCATGATTTTATGGACCTCTATCATATCCCCCCTTAGTTGTCTCTTTTGCAAGCTGAAAAGTCCCAGTCTTATTAATCTCTCCTGATATGAAAGCAGTTGCATACCCCTAATCCTTTTTGTTGCCCTTTTCTGAACCATTCCCAATGTATCTTTTTTGAGATGGGGCAAGCACATCTGCAAGCAGTATTCAAGATGTGGGCGTATCATGGATTTATATAGAGGCAGTATGATATTTTGTCTTATTATCTACCCCTTTCTTAATAATTCCCAACATGCTGTTTGCTTTTTTAACTGCCACTGCATACTGAGTGGATGTTTTCAGAGAACTATCCACAATGACTCCAAGATCTTTCTTGAGTGGTAACAGCTAATTTAGACCCCATCATTTTATATGTATAGTTGGGATTATGTTTCCCAATGTGCATTACTTTCCATTTATCAACGTTGCATTTCATCTGCCATTTTGCTGCCCAGTCACCCAGTTTTGAGAGATCCTTTTCATAGAATCTCAGGGTTGGAAGGGACCTTAGAAGGTCATCTAGTCCAACCCCCTGCTCAAAGCAGGACCAATCCCCAATTTTTGCCCCAGATCCCTAAATGGCCCCCTCAAGGATTGAACTCACAACCCTGGGTTTAGCAGGCCAATGCTCAAACCACTGAGCTATCCCTCCCCCCGAGCTCTTCACAGTCTGCCTAGGACTTAACTATCTTGAGTAGTTTATGGAGGGGATGGTTTAATGGGATAATATGATCTTAGTCAAAGGTCAATTAATTGCCATCGGTGGTAAATAGGACCAATGGTCAGTGATGGGATGTTAGAAATTACTACAGAGAAGTTTTTCCTGGGTGTCGGGCTGGTGAGTCTTGCCCACATGCTCAGGGTTCAGCTGATCACCATATTTGGGGTCGGGGAGGAATTTTCCTGCAGGGTAGATTGGCAGAGGCCCTGGAGGTTTTTCACCTTCCTTTGCAGCATGGGGCACGGGTCACTTGCTGGAGGATTCTCTGCATCTTGAAGTCTTTAAACAATGGATTTGAGGACTTCAATAGCTGAGACACAGGTGAGAGGATTATTCCAGGAGTGGATGGGTGAGATTCCGTGACCTGCATTGTGCAGGAGGTCAGACTAGATGATCATAATGGTCCCTTCTGACCTTAAAGTCTATGAGTCTATGAGTTTTGTATCATCTGCAAATTTTTCCATCTCACTGTTTACTCCTTTTTCCAGATCATTTAGGAATATGTTGAATAGGTCCCAGCCCAGTACAGAGCCCTGGGAGACACTACTATTTACCTCGCTCCATTCTGAAAATTCCCAAAATGAAACTTAAGCCATTATGAACATTAACAACCAAAAATATCTATTCCCCAAGAGTTTGTCCAAATTCTCAGCTGATGGCAGTGGGTGCAATTTGAAGGTTCAGTGGAGCCAAAAGACCAATGTAACACAATCTTTTTTTTAAAGAGGTGACTTGTCTTAGGTAGGTGTCAAACATTCAATTAAACACTTGAGAAGCATGTATACAAGCCCCGGCTGACCTGCAGTACATCATGCTCATTTGGGTTGGAAGGGAGTTGTAGGGGCCATGTCGTCCATTCCGTGCATTGTAGGAAGATTTAATTTGTCACAGCACTTGAATAGTAATAGATGAATGTCTAGTCTAACAGATCTCCAGCAGTTGCTCTTCTACAACCTACGTAGGTAGGTTGTTCCTCTCCCTAATTTTATAATTTAATTACTTAAACCTACATTGAGCTGACATTTTGTGTTAGACGTGTTAAGTCCCATTACTTCTTGTTCAGTCTTCACTGACTAATGCAAATAATTTACGTAGAGGTGGTGGGGAAAAAAGATTCATCCTATCAAGAGTTGCTAGCAAACTTAGTCCTCAGAGATGGGGCACAGGGCTTCACTGACTCAGTGACTTGACCTACAGACTTTACTACAATTAGGGACACGTGAAATCAAGAAACAAAGCAAACTCAGTACAGGCAGTAAAAAAAGTAAATAGTCCTAAAAGTGGCATAGGGCTTAGTGTAATCACTGACTTCTTGACTGATAACCAAATTAAAAAACATTTCAGGAAAAGCACCATATTTTCCCCGCCTCCCAAACCCAAGATGCAGGCATAGAACACGGGAAAGATGTTCCGCTAAACAAAGAGCTGCAGGCTATGTCATCATCCCCAGCCCCTCCTCCTCAGCTCAGTTAGAACAATAAATATGTTTTTTCTTCTCAGTCCTCTTCCTTTTATCTCGACTGCTCCTCATATTTTTCTGTGGTTTCTCTTTCACGCTCCGGCAGGGGTACAGAATGCTGTTGAGACCAATGCTTCGTTCATGCCCAGAAGGTCATTTGTGGGGTAATTTCTTCAGATGCCACACTCCCACCCAACCAATTTTGTCCTGGCTACAGGACCAATTAGAGGATGCTCCATTCCTTGTAAGGATTCACAGATACCTGGACACCTCCTGTATTTCAGCACAAGTTCAGCTCTAGCATTCAGTAACCTAAAGAAAGAAAAATACACCAGCACTGTGGTATCTGAGTAAGGGATTACATTAATCATATTAACTCAGTAACAAAGACCTTTACTATAGTCTGGAAGTGGGATAGGTCTGGAGATACAAATCAGATTATATTTGTAGCTTTTTTAATTGATAAAACAGCAGTGATATTTTACATACAAAGGCCTATATCACCCATGCTAATAAGCTATTCTAAACTTTAGAAGGACTAATATAGCTGAAAAGGATACATTCCCTGTTGAGCATTTTATTGCTTGGTTAGGATGCCAAAATTAAGTTCTAGCTGACAAAGAGAAAAAGGACTAAAAAAAAAAAATTAACTCAGAAAAATCAAGGGTTCAATTTGCAAACAAATAAGTATTAATAAAACATTGAGATGAATATTTCCAAAACAATTAAGGCAACTAAACAAACTTAGAAGAAGGTGCTCTGAAAGCATTACACTTGTATGAAGGTGCTCGTTAAAGAACAACTTATAGTCAGATATAAGGGAAATGAAATGAGCAGGTAGGGTACTGAAATCCGTTCATTAATAATTAAGGTATTCAATAAATCCAGTAAAGGGAGGCAGCAAAAAGTGGTTGATATAATCAGGACACTGTACACCTCCATTAGGAATGCTGCATTTAAGAAAATTTACAAGCACTAACATGAACTAGCATTCCCAGCCTTTACAATTTGTGAGATGAACTCAGCCTTCCACAGACAGAATAAATTATGCTAATATGAGAAAAACTTTCTAAAAAAAGGCAACCAAATCTAAGAGACCTGCCAGCACTACTGTCATCGATGGAGCGATAACTAGTAAAGAGCAGATATCAAAGGCTGTCTTTTCCTTCCCCTTCATGCTCTGTTCTGTTTGAGCCCATGGTGGTCACAGTTCCTTTAACAATATTTATAATGAAGGAACAACGTTGGAGATGTCAACCTTGATTATTCAGAAAGGCTCCTCCTGCCCAGCTCTCCCTTTAGGCTAACTGTAAAAGTACCTGATTCCCAATTCTCAAACACAAAAGCGCACAGAGCTTGAAAGCGGAGCTGACTAATAAAGTTTGCATATCCCTAAGAACAAGAGCACACAATGAAGAAGAAAAGGAATGGCAAGATTAAACAAAAACAGTAAGCTTGGATGGGAAATAATAAAAATTTTAAGAGGCAAGAACTCAGATTTTTTTTTAAACTCCTGTTCATTTACATTTCAGTGCATCCCGAGAAGCATCCGTTTTATCTCCTAGCTGCTGGAACAAGGTATAACGTACACCCAGGAAACTTAAATGAGTTTTTGGAGCTGGGATGACTGGAAGAGGTCTCAAGAGCTGTGAATCCTAGTGCACTGAGCTTGAACTCATGCTGCATCTAGAACAAAGGAGAACTCTGGCCCGGTGAAAAGGTTTCTGGTTTAGTGCTTTACTTTGGGGCCTTTTTTTTTTCTCCCAAGTGTACATAAAGTACCTTCAAACAAACAAAAAGCTGGACTGATGCATGATTTGCAATGCTGTAGCGCCTCTATGCGTCTCAAAGTGCTTGACAAACACTACTTAGGGCTAGAATTGTCACAGCCATCGCTCACCCAACCACGGGAGTGAAAGCAAGTAAGGCTTCATTTCTTCTTCTGCTCAGCCCTTGGCAGAGTCTTTGGAAGATGGGCACCAGTGACCTGGACATGGGCAGTCTGCTCTTGCGGGCAGCATGGAGTTCAGGAACCAGAGGCCAACGGGTAGGTCTGGAGTCAGGAGTCAGACAGGAAACAGGACTCAAAGCCCATTGGTCAGTACTGAGTTGGAAGCCAAAAAGAGACATAGCCTAGGGTCAGCAGTCAGTCACGATGGTTCAGGGACTGGTATGAGGCAGAGGGCAGGAGCCAGGAACAAGGCTGGGAGACAGGTGGCAGATGGCAGAGTGTGTAGCAGCAGCAAGCCAGGATCCACCTTGTTGCACAGACAGCTTAGTGTGTCTCTTTCTGGCTTAAGTAGTGTACCCAGCCCAATCAGGACTCCAGAGCTCTTCCCACCAGATCCTTGTACACAGTACCATTAGTGGATCAAAAGACCTTAAGGCTCCTAATTCTCCACTCACACATAGAGCCGTTGGGGGGTGTTGTGGCTGCAGAAGAGAACCTGCAGGCCCTGGTTCAGGACCTGCAGACCATCACAACCCTGTTCTCATTGTGGCTCTGGTTGCTGCGGAGAGAGCGAGCACAGGCTGGGGCGGGGACAAAAAAGGAGCAGCAGGAGAAAGAGGGCCCCCAGTGGTCAGAGTAGCTGGCTATCCATAGAGAGGGAGTGAGGGGAGTCACAATTTGTTCCCTAACCTGGTCCATATTTGGGGCAGATTGCAACATTTAAGTCTACCCCTTAAGCTTCCCAAAACCTGGCTACATTAGAGAGAGAGAGTCACTTCATCCACCTCCTGGGGAGAAACCTGAGTGCTGTTTGATAGCACATAGCTAGTTGCATAAGTACATAGGCCAAGAAGTGATGATGACAGTATCCATCTGAAGCTGCAGAGGGAAATTTAGAGAGACAGGATTACCTAAGTATGTTATCACCTGCATGGGTGTTTGACCTATATACTGGGATTAATAGCTCTAAACTCGCAAACATTGCTAAGGAGCCCTTTTTTAAATCTTTTAAATCTTCTTATTGATGTTTTCTAGATACAATGGTCCAAAGGTTCACAAGTGTGAGGTCCCAGATTGCACATGCATAGCGTGTGCACTGGTCTGCGCTGCAGCTACAACAGGTAGCAGGCATCTTTAATGACCACAAGCGATGAGCATCTGGGTTTACGTCTCAGCCGGAGAGAGTGTATTCAGTCAAACTCAACTACATAACTCAAGGCTCCATGGTTTATTTACAACTGCTAGTTAAAGACAAGTTGTGTAAGGAGTGAGGAGGAATTAAATTAATTTGACACTACCTTTCATACCAATGGACCTTGTCTTATGGCTTCTGTCACAGAATAAGATGACATAGCATGTGACTAATTAGTGCATCATTACTACTCTAGGAATGATACACTTTCTAGTGTTTGTAAAAATATTCTTTAAAGTTTTTCTGTTATGGAGATTAACTTAGGTAAAAACTCTAGAAAATATACTATATTAGAATGTACCACCTCAAGGCAACTGCTAACCAACCCGTTACCAGGCCAGAGTCACAACTTTGGTGTGCAGAAGGGCCCATAAACCAGTATGACACCAAGTGACACAGAACAAGCATAGCTGGCGCTATCTGACCTCCTCTCAGCATAGGAGGCTGTTGAGGCATATACAGGGGAAGCCTACATTACAAACTTTTGCTGATGAAAGTTACGTCAGCGTAAAGCCACCAGAGTTAGTGTTTTGCTGGTGCACATGCATACTTGGCTCCTCAAATCAGTGCTGTGCATACTCATTGGGAGTCAGTGTGTTGATGCATAATGCAGTGCACCATGGGTAGGTATCCCACTGTGCCATTCACCACCATTCAAAACAGTCTTCTGAGAAGTTGGAAATGCATGGTGGGGCAGAAGCTAGTCTCACAGGGATGACTTGGGAGAAAGGGTCAAGCTCCCAAGCATGCACTGTTCTCCATTCCATAACATTATCTATGTCCCATAATTTTCACATCTCTTTTTAAAAATCCCACAAGCCCACACATCCCTCCTTGCTGTCTGCCATCTCTGACAGAAGCATGGAGCCTGCACAGCTCTGTACTATTGTCTTGAGCATTGCAAGCACAAGAACCACCAAATCAGCATGGAACCTGATGATTTCTTGGAGGACAAAGCACTGTAGAACATCGCAAAAACCAGTTCAAAGTTGTTGGTGGCCTTGACAGAGCAGCTGCAGATGGTGGAGTGTTGATTCTGGGCATGAGAAATGAGCACTGACTGATGGGACTGTACCCTAATGCAGGCTTGGGATGACTAGCAGTGGCTGCAGAACCTTCAGATGTACAAGGCCACACTTCCGGATCTGTGTGCCAAGCTCACCCCAGACCTTCAGTGCAAGGACACCACAAAGAGAGATGCACCAACAGTGGAGAAGTGAACTGCGATTGCACTATTGAAACGTGAAGTGCCGGATTGCTACCCGTCAGTGAGACATCATTTTGGAGTTAGAAAATCCAATGTGGGAGTCCATTGTCATGCAAGTATGCAGGGCCATTAACCATCTTGAGTGCAGGGGCCTGGACTAGATGACCTCTCAAGGTCCCTTTCAGTTGTATGATTCTCTCTCTTATTATGCAGCACTAGGACTCAATGCACAGGGCATAGTGGATGGATTTGCGGCAACGGGGTTCTTGAATTGCAATAGGGCAAAAGATGACATGTATATCCCTATTTAAGCACGAGGCCACCTTGCCACAGAGTGCATCAGCAGAAAAGGCTACTTTTCTGTGATTATGCAAGCATTGATGGATCACCAGAGATGCTTCATCAACAATGTTGGCTGGTCAGGGAAGGTGCATGACATGCATGTCTTTAAGAACACAGGACTGTTCAGAAAACTACAAGCAGGGTCTCTTTCCCAACTGGTTGATTACCATTGGCATTGTTGAAATGCCAATAGCAATCCTGTGGGACCCAGCCCTTGCTCCCGGGGCTCATGAATCTGTACACGGGCCAGCTCAACAGCACCAAGGAAAGATTCAACTATCAGCTCAGCAGGTGCAGAATGACAGTTGAATGAGCTTTTGGTAGATTGAAGGGACGCAGGCATTTTTTACTCACAAGATGGGCTCTCAGTGGAAAAAAATCCCAACGGTTATATCTACTTGCTGTGTCCTCCATAATAGCTGTGAAGCAAAGAGGGAAAGTTGCTGTCAGGTTGGAGGGCAGAAGCGAAGCAGCTGTCTGCTGAGTTTGACCAGCCAGACAGAAGGGTTATTAGGAGAGCTCTGTGGCTCTGGGAAGCTTTGAAAGAGCACTTCAACAGTGAGCCACAGTAATGCATGAGATGTACCGTGCTCTACCTGGTCCTGCTGTTTTGGGGGGCTATTGGGAATGTGTGGTGTTTGGTGTACATCTATGAATATAACACTGTCAATGCACCTATTTGTTTTATGGTTCTTGCTGTATATTTATGATTACACTGTCACTGATCCTCTGAGTCACTGAGATACTTGTTACTGTACAGTGTGACAGGAAGTGGGAGCTTTTAGCACTGCTAGGCATTCTGCACCATATATTTTGTTACTTTCCAAAAATTGAATTTTATTCAGTAACAATCTGTGCAAATAATAATTTGTGCAGTTGAAAAGTACATTGAAACCTTTATATATTAATGGAACTGAGCTTAAGGGAAAAGACGATTCATGTCCATTTTAGCAACACATAAAGTCATCTATCTGCCGCCCTGACCGGGAAAACCGAGAGGTGTGCTGCTTGCCAGGGGCTAGGATTCGTGATGTGACGGAGAGACTGCCGAGACTCATCAAGCCCTCAGATCGCTACCCCTTCCTGCTTCTCCACGTGGGCACCAATGATACTGCCAAGAATGACCTTGAGCGTATTACTGCAGACTACGTGGCTCTGGGAAGAAGGATAAAGGAGTTTGAGGCGCAAGTGGTGTTCTCGTCCATTCTCCCTGTGGCAGGAAAAGGCCGGGGTAGAGACTGTCGAATCGTGGAAGTCAACGAATGGCTACGCAGATGGTGTCGGAGAGAAGGGTTCGGATTCTTTGACCATGGGATGGTGTTCCAAGAAGGAGTGCTAGGCAGAGATGGGCTCCACCTGACAAAGAGAGGGAAGAGCATCTTTGGAAGCAGGCTGGCTAACCTAGTGAGGAGGGCTTTAAACTAGGTTCACCGGGGGAAGGAGACCAAAGCCCCGAGGTAAGTGGGGAAGTGGGATACTGGGAGGAAGCACAAGTAGGTGAGTGCAAGAGGGGAGGGCTCCTGCCCCATACTGGGACAGCAGGACAGTCGGTGAGTTATCTTAAATGCCTATACACAAATGCAAGAAGCCTGGGGAACAAGCAGGGAGAACTGGAAGTCCTGGCACAGTCAAGGAATTATGATGTAATTGGAATAACAGAGACTTGGTGGGATAACTCACATGATTGGAGTACTGTCATGGATGGATATAAACTGTTCAGGAAGGATAGGCAGGGCAGAAAAGGTGGGGGAGTTGCGTTGTATGTAAGAGAGCAGTATGACTGCTCAGAGCTCCAGTATGAAACTGCAGAAAAACCTGAGAGTCTCTGGATTAAATTTAGAAGTGGGAGCAACAAGGGTAATGTCGTGGTGGGAGTCTGCTACAGACCACCAGACCAGGGGGATGAGGTGGACGAGGCTTTCTTCCAGCAACTAACAGAAGTTACTAGATCACAGGCCCTGGTTCTCATGGGTGACTTTAATCACCCCGATATCTGCTGGGAGAGCAATACAGCGGTGCACAGACAATCCAGGAAGTTTTTGGAAAGTGTAGGGGACAATTTCCTGGTGCAAGTGCTGGAGGAACCAACTAGGGGAAAAGCTCTTCTTGACCTGCTGCTCACAAACAGGGAGGAAATAGTAGAGGAAGCAATAGTGGATGGGAACCTGGGAGGCAGTGACCATGAGATGGTCGAGTTCAGGATCCTGACACAAGGAAGAAAGGAGAGCAGTAGAACAGAGACCCTGGACTTCAGAAAAGCAGACTTTGACTCCCTCAGGGAACTGATGGGCAAGGTCCCCTGGGAGAATAACATGAGGGGGAAAGGAGTCGAGGAAAGCTGGCTGTATTTTAAAGAATCCTTATTGAGGTTGCAGGAACAAACCATCCCGATGTGTAGAAAGAAAAGTAAATATGGCAGGCGACCAGCTTGGCTTAACAGTGAAATCCTTGCTCGTCTTAAACACAAAAAAGCAGCTTACAAGAAGTGGAAGATTGGACAAATGACCAGGGAGGAGTATATAAATATTGTTCAGGCATGCAGGAGTGAAATTAGGAAGGCCAAATCACACTTGGAGTTGCAGCTAGCCGGAGATGTTAGGAGTAACAAGAAGGGTTTCTTCAGGTATGTGAGCAACAAGAAGAAAGTCAAGGAAAGTGTGGGCCCCTTGCTGAATGAGGGAGGGAACCTAGTGACAGAGGATGTGGAGAAAGCTAGTGTACTCAATGCTTTTTTGGCCTCTGTCTTCACAGACAAGGTCAGCTCCCAGGCGGCTGCACTCCGCAGCACGGTATGGGAAGGAGGTGACCAGCCCTCTGTGGAGAAAGAAGTAGTTCGGGACTATTTAGAAAAGCTGGATGAACACAAGTCCATGGGGCCGGATGCACTGCATCCGAGGGTGCTAAAGGAGTTGGCTGATGTGATTGCAGAGCCATTGGCCATTATCTTTGACAAATCATGGCAATCGGGGGAGGTCCCGGATGACTGGAAAAAAGCTAATGTAGTGCCCATCTTTAAAAAAGGGAAGAAGGAAGATCCGGGGAACTACAGGCCAGTCAGTCTCACCTCAGTCCCTGGAAAAATCATGGAACAGGTCCTCAAGGAATCAATTCTGAACCACTTAAAGGAGGGGAAAGTGATCAGGAACAGTCAGCATGGATTCACCAAGGGCAAGTCATGCCTGACTAACCTAATTGCCTTCTATGATGAGATAACTGGCTCTGTGGATGAGGGGAAAGCAGTGGATGTGCTATTTCTTGACTTTAGCAAAGCTTTTGATACAGTCTCCCACAGTGTTCTTGCCAGCAAGTTAAGGAAGTATGGGCTAGATGAATGGACGGTAAGGTGGATAGAAAACTGGCTGGATGGTCGTGCTCAACGGGTAGTGATCAATGGCTCCATGTCTAGTTGGCAGCCGGTATCAAGTGGAGTGCCCCAAGGGTCGGTGCTGGGGCCGGTTTTGTTCAATATCTTCATCAACGATCTGGAGGATGGTGTGGACTGCACCCTTAGCAAGTTTGCAGATGACACTAAACTGGGAGGAGTGGTTGATACGCTGGAGGATAGGGATAGGATACAGAGGGACCTAGACAAATTAGAGGATTGGGCCAAAAGAAATCTGATGAGGTTCAACAAGGACAAGTGCAGAGTCCTGCACTTCGGACGGAAGAATCCCATGCACTGCTACAGACTAGGGACCGAATGGCTGGGCAGCAGTTCTGCAGAAAAGGACCTAGGGGTTACGGTGGACGAAAAGCTGAATATGAGTCAACAGTGTGCCCTTGTTGCCAAGAAGGCTAACGGCATTTTGGGCTGTATAAGTAGGGGCATTTCCAGCAGATCGAGGGACGTGATTATTCCCCTCTATTCGGCACTGGTGAGGCCTCATTTGGAGTACTGTGTCCAGTTTTGGGCCCCACACTACAAGAAGGATGTGGATAAATTGGAAAGAGTCCAACGGAGGGCAACAAAAATGATTAGGGGGCTGGAGCACATGACTTATGAGGAGAGGCTGAGGGAACTGGGATTGTTTAGCCTGCAGAAGAGAAGAATGAGGGGGGGATTTGATAGCTGCTTTCAACTACCTAAAAGGGGGTTCCAAAGAGGATGGATCTAGACTGTTCTCAGTGGTAGAAGATGACAGAACAAGGAGTAATGGTCTCAAGTTGCAGAGGGGGAGGTTTAGGTTGGATATTAGGAAAAACTTTTTCACTAGTAGGGTGGTGAAGCACTGGAATGGGTTACGTAGGGAGGTGGTGGAATCTCCTTCCTTAGAGGTTTTTAAGGTCAGGCTTGACAAAGCCCTGGCTGGGATGATCTAATTGGGTTTGGTCCTGCTTTGAGCAGGGGGTTGGACTAGATGACCTCCTGAGGTCCCTTCCAACCCTGAGATTCTATGATTCTATGATTCAACTGTGACTCAGTTATATGTATGTGAAGCTATGGCTGTCCTTAATATACTCTGATGTGCAGTAGTTTGTTGCCACATGGAACATTGAATGGGGGAGAAGGGAGTGTAGGGAGATGGTATAATAAGTTCTCTATGGACTGCAAAAGGAGGTGAGCTCATGATTTTTGAGCCTGTTGGTCCACAAGAGTCTGCAGCATCTGTTTGCACCAGGACATAATGCTGCTTCTCCAGCAGTGCATCTCCTTCTTTCCTGCTGGGACTCCTGCACCTGTCTGCAATATTCACCCTCCAGGCCCTCTGCTCACAGTGATGCAGCATGGCCTTGCAGGATTTCTGAACATGTCATCCCAAGTCCTCTTCTTTCTATTTCGTTTCTGGCTTAGCTGTTCCACAGGTGTGGAGAGGGTACCCCTCCAGGCCACAATGGCAGCAGCTGCAGATGAAACAGGTACCCTACTCAATATAGGCACAAGGGAAACAGAGGTAAGAATGCCCTTCCCGTGCTCCCTTAAAGTCTTATACAAGACATGCTTATTGACACTTCTGCTTCAGAGTGCTTGTACACAGCCCCACTCCCAGCTAGGGTGACCAGATGTCCCGATTTTATAGGGACAGTCCCGATTTTTGGGTGTTTTTCTTATATGGGCTCTTATTACTCCCCACCCCCTGTCCCGATTTTTCACATTTGCTGTCTGGTCACCCTACTCTCAGCACCAGCCATGGTGAGCATGGCCTGCCAGGAGTGAGGGAATTGCTCAGCTACATGAAACTAAGTATAGGGCAATGGGACTGAATACTGACACTATTCCACAGGTGGTGACCATTTTAGCAGATCTCACTCTAGAAGGTGACAAAGGCACAGGGAGCACAACTGCTGCTGGCATCCTAACGTCACTCAGGCCTATATGCTGCTAATCTGTTTACTGCAATGGTGCCTGCTCAAGTTATCACCGACTGGGGTGAAAGTGTCCTGCCCCACAGGAAGAAATAAGACAGCCCAAACATGGTGAAAGCAACATGTAACTTTTAATTTAATGGGTTGGACCCATTTACTTTGCGTCTGACTTTGGCCATCTAGTGCAAAAGAGAGGGCAGGGGACACCACAACCGGGAAAATCTCTGATCATTTGTTTCTTGACTCAGCTATTGAGAATCATCACTTGCTCAGAGTGTCTTCACACCTTCAGCAGAGAATTGCAGAGTACCTCCAGGAAACTTTCATTGACATCTCTCAGCCAGATTCAAGGGACATCCCTGGGTACATACATTTCTCATAATGCCCCTCCCCCTAACTCTGCAGAGGAATGAAAAGCAGATAAATTACTCTACTAGAAGAGGTAGGTAACGAATAGTTGACAGTTGTGTCCTGCTAAGTTTAGGTAGTGCCATCAGTACATCATTGTAATGAGAAATACAATTACACTTACCTGAGGTTCCTTCACCTACATTGGGCTCACCAGTGTTCAACTGCCAGAACTGACTGGACTGTGACAGAGACTTAAACAGGTCCTGGCTCACAGAACAGCTGGACCCCTTTGTCAAATGTCCCTCCTCCTCCTCCTCTTCTCTGTTCAGGCCAAGAGCCTGTGACTCAGGGTCCTTGGAAGTATCCACATTGGTCTGCAGGATGGCTGTGGGGTCTCTGCCAAATATGGCAGGCAGCTCTTTGTAAAAGCAGCACATTTGCAGCTCAGCACTGTATTGAATTGGCCTCCTGATATGCCTGCCACAGTTCCTTCACTTTCTTGTGGCACTGCTGCTGGTCATACCCCTGCTCCTGCAACCCCTGTCCAATCTGCTCATAGGATGGCCACATTTCTTTGGCTAGACCAGAGCTGTACTTGCACTGCCTTGTCTTCTCCACACAGGCCCAGGAGATCCAGTATCTCTGGTCTACTCCAGGCCAGAACACATCTGGATGTGTAGCCTGTGTGGTTAGCTGGGCAGTAGCACACAACAATGGAGAGCTGCTAGGTGTACTCCCCAACCTGGACAATCAGGAAAAGTCATTAAAAAAATGTGTAGGGTTTTACAATGGGTGGGGGAAGTGGTCTGGTCTGAGTCCTGGGCAGTGGAGCAGTAGCGTAGCTAGGGGAGGAGCAGGGGGAGCGGCTGCTTCCCCTGTGAGGAAAAGCGGCGCTAAGGCGCCGCCCGAGCCCGGCTGTGGGAGCCGGGCTTGGGGGGCGCTTTAAAGGGCCAGCGGCTCCCCGCAGTGGCAGGAGCCACCGGCCTTTTAAAACGCCCCCTCCCCAGCCCCGCTGCCGGAGCTAGGCTGGGGAGGAGGGGGCGCGCTTTAAAAGGCCGGCAGCTCCTGCCGCTGTGGGGAGCCGCCAGCCTTTTAACGCGCCCCCCCCAGCCCCGCTGCCAGAGCCGGGCTGGGGGGGCACTTTAAAAGGCCCAGGGGCTCCGCAGCGGCTGGAGCCCCGGGCCCTTTAAAGCGCCGCCGGGTGAATACAGGGGGAGGGGGAGAGGGAGAGGGAGGCGCCTTTTTATAGCCCCACCGCTCCCCCTGTGCTCTAAACCTGGCTAAGCCACTGCAATGGAGTTCACAATTGTGACTACAGCAGTCAGTGAAACATTGTGGAACAGCTGCTGGAGGACTGTTAGAGTTCACATAGGTAACATGCTGTCTACACCCATGCTGCATCAACCTCAGTACATCAACCATGGCTCAACACCACCCGGGAAGGTGGTGTTACCATAAACAGAACTTAATATCGGGGGAGACAAATGTGTAGACACATGCCCAAGTAGGTTGACACAACATGGCTTATATCAACCTAATTTTGTAGTGTAGAGGAGGCGATAGACACAATAGAACAGTGATCCTTGTTTTGTTCATTATGTTGCTATGGTGCAACTGACTATTCCATTCAATAAGAAAACTCCATTTTCACACTGCATCTTCTGTACGTATAGAACTAGTTTAGAAAAGTCCTCCAGAATATACAAACTGTTCCCCAACTGAAGACCAGAAAATATTTCAAATATTGGCCACAGTTCTGTGCATTGCAGAGTATACAGGTGACTGGATGTTTTTTCTAAGTATCAGTAAAAGTGACAGCAACAAAAAAACTCAGTTAAAGCTTACGGGGCTGTGCAGGTGAGTGAAGACATCAGTCCCAGGGAAACAAAAGAGAACATTGGTACAAACCAATTCTCTTTGTTCAGGCATGGACATGGGTCACTCTTCCTTCCTAATGGAGTTGCTACCTCTTCCCAGCTCCATGCATTCCACCAGGCCATGTCATAATAGAAGCGATTGGGAAGTGGGAGTGGCCAGGAGTGACATGCCACAGAGTTGGCACCTATGCTTCCAGCTGTCTTTTGGAGAGTACAGGATGGGTCAAACTTTACTAGTGTATCTTGGCTCAGCAGTCAGTCAGTCTTCCTTTGCTTGCTCATCACCATCTGAACCTGGAGAAACTGAATTGGAAAGAGGAGTCACTGTCCATGGGACACAGCAGTTCCCTCCCATGGAAATTACTGTGCTGCCACAGCTGAACTACAACTTTACTGTAGATCAAATAGGAAGAGGAGCCAGGCTCTTGGGCCAGGTGTATACTACAGACCTATATTGGTTTAACTGTCATTCAGGGGTGTGAAAAATCCACAGCCCTGAACGATGTCATTCTACTGACCTAATCTCCCCCCACACACACACCCTCCCACACGCCCGTGTAGACAGCCCTAGGTCAATGGGAGAGCTTCTTCCATCAACACAGCTACCGGCTCTCAGGGCGGTGGATTAAGTAGGCTGATGGGCAAGTAACATGAGTACAAACTCAAGGAGTTTATGCTCTTAGTGTCTAATCTCTATTTGTGTTTATTGTGTCTTTGGATGCACACAGAAGCCTCCTGAAGTAGTCAAGGAGAGCCATCCTCATGCATTTATCAAGGATCTGGTCTCCATTTAACTGAGCCTAAGTTCCAGTATATACGTCTCTACTAGCACTTCTGTCGGTGTAACTTGTTTCAGTAACATAAATTACATTGACAGAAGCACCTGTGTGGACAACAGTAGGTTGGCTGGAGACCCTCTCCTGCCAACATATCTACTGCAGCTCATTAGGGGTGGTTTAATTATGTCAATGGGACATCTCTCTGTCAGCATAGAGTGGCTACATGGGAGGTCTTACAATGGTACAACTGTACCGATGCAAGCTCTCTAGCATAGACATGGCCTTAAATTCATAACTCTGCTAGACACCAACAAACCTGAATTTAAGATACTGGATTTATGGCTCATTCAAAACCCACTAGCCCTCCTTTGCCGTATGATGTAGGTGTTAACTGCCTACTTCACCTTGAATTGTCTGTGTTGTGTGTTAATTTAACCTTGTCTATTCCACCTTGTATTTAGGGGACATTCTGAATACCTTCCCCAGACCTGAAGAAGGGCTGTGTGTAAGCTCAGAAGCTCGTCTCTTCCACCAATGAACTTGACCCAATAAATATTACTTCCTCAACCTTGTCCCTAATATTGTGGGACCAACATAGCTACAACAACACTGAACATCTATATTATGGGTTTGCTAAAGCAAGCACATCAGTGTTAGGGCAGTTGCTGAATTTATGGCAAGTTCTAGACTCCAGCCCAAATTCAAACATGGTGAAAGCAACATGTAACTTTTAATTTAATGGGTTGGACTGAATTTGGCCATCTAGTGCGAAAGAGAGAGGACAAGGGATGCCACAACCGAGAAAATCTCTGGTCATTTGTTTCTTGACTCAGCTATTGAGAATCATCACTTGTTCAGAGTGTCTTGCTTAGGCTGAGACTTCCTTGCAAGATGGCATCTTCCAACTAACATGAGCTTGGATATGCCATCACCACTGGCTATGAGACCTATATCATAACTAAAAATCTGGTGCACTTAATCAAAATCATCATCAGTGCATAAGGCCAGGCAGGTGACAAGCTTCAAAGTTTAGTGGAGGAAAGACACTTTTGATATCCTTATTAAAATCCTGAATTTCCTGACAAATCACTTTGGGGTGGGGGTATCAGCTTCTTAACATCTGCGGTGATGTGTGCTCATGTATCTGACTGGAGGAGCCAGCCTTCAGTTTCTAAGCCAGGCATTCAATTTAGATTTAATAAGACAGTAATTGCACATTAAATACTCATTGATTACCTAAAATGTATTTATTGAGATATAACAGCCATGTAACAGATCTCTCTCATATGTTCTTAGATATGCACATATTGTTACAAAGCTGTTAAATGGCAATAAATGTTTATCTAAAAAATTAGCATTCAGCTAACATAAAATACACAACCTATTAAATCTAATTAAATGCACGCTGAAGACAATTAGAGCTCCTGTATGCTTGCTTGGATTTTCTGGGGAATGGAATGTTTTACATGCCTGTATTGAGTTTGAAATGGTCAGTAACTTCATTCTGGGCAATTTCTGGAAGCTCAATGATTTGCTTCCTCCCATCATCTCCCCACCCTCAAAAAAAAAATTAAACACACCACCTGTTTTTTCCAGTCCAAACAAGTCCAGGTTGGAAATGTTGTTTTGATGTGAGAATTGATCTTAGATAAAAAATTGAAATTTGAAACATCAAGGTATTTGCTTTTGTAAATAAAGCCTTTTCTGAGTGATGAAGGAATTATTTGTGGTGTTTTTTAAAGAATCCTTACATTTGCAGACCTTTGTCTGAAATTAAACCAATTTTCTTAAATTAGAGCAGAATCCAAAAATCTCATTTAAATTTCAGATTCATTTTATGTCTATTTCATACTGTTCCAGAGGAAGTACAATTGATACAATGATGTGTGTGTATGAGTAACTGGTGCAATGGTTCTCTATTTCTGTAATGGCAGAGGTTTTGAGATGTGTCATTCACTGCAGGGCTGAACTAAATCTTAAGACCATGGGAAAGTTAACAGACCTGATCCTGCAAATACTAAAGCACATGAGTAGTCACTCATATGGATGAGTGGTTGCAAGACCAGGCAAACTAAATAGGTGGTCTAAAACAGGTTGTTTCATAAAAATTTGAAGACTAGAAATTATTCTGCATGTTGTCCATAGGTTGACTTCTGTGGGGCGGGAAGGAGGAGGAGTGACATATGGACATGCTTTGTACCCGGATAACATCTGCAGTTATGTGAAATACAGTCTGTGATGGCATAGACTGGATTCAAACAAACGAAATATTGCACCATCAAAGGGAGCTACCGGTGCTCAGCAATTCCGAAAAAATAGGCCACTTTGATTTAGGTGCCTAAATATAGATATAGGACGTCCAACTTCAGGCATCCAAGCTTGGAAATGGCCTAGGACAATCAAATGAAACCCAGAGCAGTCCATCTTCTGGTTTGGGTTTTAATTTTAGGAAAAAAATCTGAACCTAGACTTTGATTGCCAATGTCAGATACTAGTATGGAATTAATTTACACCCTAATCTCACTGCTCCCCAAACTCTGAAGTTTGAATTCATTCTGGGATTTGGAGATCAGGCCCATAGGGGACCTCTTACCATGCTTCTGTACTACTCCCTTCCGGTAGAATGTCAATTAGGTAATAGAGCAGGTCAAAACTTTTCTGACGAAACAGTTTTCCATCAGAAAATGCTGATTGCACTAAATTTAAACATTTCACAGAAACATCATTTATGATAAAAAATTCACTGGAAATTTGAAATAATATTTCAACATCAAAACCAAAACGTTTCACTGTGTCATTTCAATTTTATATTAAAATCAAAATGAGATTTGGGATTTTTCATGAAGATTCATAGTGTGTCCCAACTTGGAACTAAGCCACAGTTCAAGTCCTTGGAATTTCTCAAAGGACAGAAATTCCAAAATTTTGACCAATTCTAGTCATAGTAGTGGTGTGAGTTGCTGAAAGTCTGACTATGCAAACTCTGCCAGTCTTTTAACTGCTATTTATTATAAGTAGTCACAATTAAAAATATTGTGACTGCTAGTAATAATTCTTTGCATTTTTGTAGCAATGCTAATTAAACCTTGCAAAAACTTTGAGGTAAGTAAAATAACCATTTTATAGATGGGAAAACAGACACAGAAAGGTTAAATAATTTGTTCAAGAATCTAGGTCAATAGGTCAAGGAAATGCTTCCTGACTCTCAGGCATTTGCTCTAGTTACTGGCCCGCATGACTGCGACAGCACAGTGAAAAATAACCTTGGCTGTTACTTAGCCAACTATTCAAGAACATAGAACTAGTTTTCTAAAGCTAGTTAGAGTGGCCATTTCATAGTTGCATGATGCACCCCTTACAACTAGCTGGAGGTCATTATTTCCCCCACTTGCCTAGATTGGTTTGGAGTAATTTTCTGACCATTGTTCTCAATCCCAACTTGAGCAACAGCAGCAATAACTGACAGTGATGGAATGAAACTCCTAGGGCACCTTCTCCTGCACATTGGCAGTCCCTCCAACCATAGCTGAGGCACATCAGTGCGCCAGTGTAAGAAAACCTGCACTTCCGCTGCCAATTTGGCGATTAAGCAAAGCACAGCTATCAAACAGCATCTCACATAAGAGCTAATTCACTTTTCAGTATGAAGTAGATTAAAAAAGCCTATTGCTTAATAATGCACAAATCTCACTGAGAAGCAGAATATTTTTTAGTAAATGGCTGTTTATTAAGCACAAGTCCATTTGGGCTTTCAGAGTAAGGGAAGTAAAAAGGAGTGAAGGTTATAAAGTAAAACAGAATGTAGCTGGAATGTAGGTGTAGCTAATCATGTAAATTCTGTTTGAAGCCTCACTTGTCTGTTCTATTATGGATTCCATAGGCAGCTACTAATTTAGTGCAGCTGTTGCATTTCTAGTACATTAAAAATTCTCTCTGCTGAACTTTTGTAGAGGCTTTTGCATGACAAGTCTCAGTCTTTTCCAATTTCACAGACACCAAGCTACAGTATTGCCATTCATATTTGTACTCTAAACTATATCATGTAAAAAAAATTAGTAGCAATTTAAAAAACTTTTGGGAGCACTGGCTTTCATTGCCAACTACTCTGATCTGCCCAGGGTGAAATTTTCATTAGATAGGAGACGTGGAATAGCTGTCAACAACCAGTTTTGAAAATTTGTTCATATATGTATAAGCTCTCCAACGCTATATGTCACACCATTGTCTTAGCCAAACAGAACTGAGGACAATAAAAAGATGATCAAATGCTTCTTCAAAATGCTCATGTTCCATTGTTTTCAACCACATGCTTTAAGAAAATTAAGATACATACCTCAATTATTAGCTAAGGTGGAGTAAAAAAGAATCACTGTCCTCAAAAGGATTAACCCCACTAATTGAGCATTTAAAGCTTTTAATAGCAAACTAACCTTAAGTGCCTGACCAAGAACTGTACTGCTTAAGCCTCTAGTCCCAAACAGAAGATGTATTCATTTTAATTCCCCCCTTTCTACCATCTACGTCGACAGTACAGCTTTAGCTTCCCTTTAACGTAGTTTGTTTAGTAGCAGACAAATCAGCCAGGATCCGGCCCACTCAGTTGTATTTCACCTGAATAGTGACATATTACAAACAAATCCAGTAATTGTGGGTTGGAGTGAGGAGAGAGAATATATTTGGTAGATAAACTCCTTACTTTCCATTTTAATTTGACTAGAAGAAAATACTAAAAAGACACTTATCAAAATAATTGCACTAAGCAATTTATTTGGGTTGAAGCATAACTAGTGCTTTTTTTCTTTCCCCCCACCTCTTTCATTCTTACTTTTTGCCTAGAGCTAACTCTTTTTTTGCTTTATATTGTCAACTAGGAACGGAGTTCCTGAGGAGACAAACAGGGGGTAAAGAAGACAAATCTGTCTCCTTTGTGTGAAAGCTGTAGGCCAGAGTTATCAACTCCTCAGCTATTCAAGGCAGATTTGCATATCCAAGGCCACCCGAGGCAGAGAAGGCGTTTGGAGTCTGATTCTTCCACAAGAACACATCAGGGAGCGAAGCAAAATAAGGAAACTCCAAAAAGGATCCAAGTAACCACTCAAAAACTTTGAGGGGGAAAAAGATTCCATTCAAGGACCTCTTTCTTGAGAGACACATTTTATACACAATGGAATTTCCAAATATACTTATTAAAGAAACTTCACAGACAGCAGCTTGGCATGCGAGAACGTCAAGACCACAGAGTAGGAGGTTGGCATCCATTCTGTTTGCAGTGTGTGTCTGTATCTTAATACAACCAGCTTTTCAGAAGGCAAAGATCAGTGAAGGTCATAGCCATAGTGCAAAAAAAGAAGTAGTTTGCTTTATTAACACAATCTTGTAAAGTATTCGCTCCTTGATGGTAGGGGAACTCTGTTCATATAGGCACACATACAATATGGTGCCTTTATTAGGCATTTATCACTCAGTTACTCCAGGGATTAATTTTGGAGGATTTACTTAAATCAATCACATTGCTGATATCATGCAATCAAATAATGTGATTGGAGGATTTACTTAAATCCAAATTAATCCCTGGAGTAACTCCATTGACCTATTTGGAGCTGTACTAGCAGTGAGTCCCCCTGCGCCCCCCACCCCTCCAAGTATTCAGTAATATTTTTCAGACTATAATGATAATAGTAAAAATATTGGAGAGGAGAAACCTAACTATATTGCCAACAGAATTTACAGTAGCTGGCCACTCAAGCTCAGTAGATCTCCTAGCAACGTAGCCAAATTTCTCCATTTGCCTCAACCCAAGTAAATAACTGCTTATAATCCAGACTTTGCTCACAACAAAGAGAGCCTTATGTCATAAATTGTTCCTTGAAAGTCAAAATATTTACAAAGCAATGTACTTATTCAAGGATGTCAGAATCTGGCTATAGTACAGAGCACCACATAGGACCATATTCTCATTCATTTGAATAGCATCTTACTTAAAATAGTCCCATTGATTTCAAAACAGGACTATGGAGATGGGAATTGGCCCTTAGAGTATGTCTACACAACAAGTAGACACCTGCTGCCTGACCATGCCATGTAACTCTGCATCGGGAGGCTCTGGCTGTGGGGATGTTTCATTGCTGTGTAGACTTCCAGGCTCTGGAACCCTCCCACCTCATGGATGTCTAGTTGCTGTGCAGATGAGACCAAAGTCTAATAAATTCTATCTACAGCTATGCCAGTCAGTCACAAAACACCACCTCAAATCTCCGTTGCTCCATGAAACAGATACTGAAGAAATGTGAGTGGCTAAAAGTAAAACTGAGCCAAAATTCACTCCTAAACAAGCAATAAGACCAGAGGCCAACAGCTATTTAACCAGGTTTTTTTTAAACAGATGGTTCTAAACGTTATCAATTTTCCTCAACATTTAGCAGTAACATCAGAAATTAAACACATTACAAAACCATTATGCCTAGTCCCACCCCTGTTGCTATTCATGTAGGTTAGTGAGATCATATTCCATTAATTTACACATTTTCAGAGGGTGTCAGGAATTAAAGTTAACAAAATTCACCAAACTAGAAGTTGAATTCTGTTTTCCATGCAGATCTCTTAGCTCATGCCTGCCTGCTGCTGCCACCAACGTTTTCCTTTAGGCTTAGAAACTTGGCAAATCAATTTCAAGTTTAAAAGTCTAGTCCTTTATTCAGAGGGTTGACAGCCTTCTGAAACCTAGAGCATGTTTCTCTTCTTGTTTAGAAGAGTGATGTGGAAGATCAGGTGAGGACTGAGCATGTCTAAGAGGAGGAGAGATAGCAGCAGAATAGTTTAGAAGCTTTGACTAGCTCAGGTTTTATGGTCTCTATGAGGAGATACGTCTTACCATGAATGCTGCTTTATGCCCTGCATGTTTGGCGACAACATGACAGGACCCGTGTTTCTAAAAATTATACTAGCTCTTGAGAACTATTTACAGAGGTATTGCAATTGCAGCTTGCATTCCAGCCACGTGCACACAGACTGGATTCCTGCTGCCTCCTCCATTTATGTTCCTTGTGCCAAGTTACACGCAGGTGGCTACAAATGCAGCATAAAAAACCCAATTCCCATGCTTACTAGGAGTGTGGGATAGAGAGCAATATCTCAAGTGTGTGCCATTTTGCAATCCTGCACTGAATTCCACAGCAACAAGACTGCAAACTCATATCCTAATGTGAGAGAAGGTGGGTGAGGTAATATCTTTTATTGGAGGAAGAGAGGAGCTTTGAGCTATACTTATAATTAGGAAGAAAAAACAGTTTGAAGAATAGCTAGCCCAAGACTCAAACATTTTTGAAGTATATCAAACAGAAAGCCTGCTAAACAACCAGTGGGGCCACTGGATGATTGGAATGCTAAAGGAGGACTCAAGGATAGTAAATGAATTCTTTGCATCAATCTTCACAGCTGAGGATGTGAGGGAAATTCCCAAACCTGAGCCATTCTTTTTAGGTGACAAATCTGAGGAGCTCTCTCAGATTGAGGTCTCAGAGGAGGCAAACTGGTTGAAACTATAGCAAAGAACAGAATAATCAGACACAGCTAAACATGACTTGCTGTGGGGGAAGAGCCAACATGTTTTTTGTAAGGGAACTCATGACTCACCAGTCTACTAGGATTCTTTGAGGAGGGTGACGGCAACAAAATGGCAGATGAAATTCAATGTTGATAAATGCAAAGTAATGCACAGTGGAAAACAACCTCAGCTATACATATAAAATCAGGTCTAAATTAGCTGTTACCACTTAAGAAAGATCTTGGAATCAATGTGCGTAGTTCTCGGACTGCAATGGCAATCAAAAAAAGTTAATGTTGGGAATCCTTAAGAAAGTGATAGATACCAAGACAGAAATCATCATATTGCCTCTCTAAAAATCCCTGATATGCCCACATCTTGAATACTGTGTATCCACCTTATAGTCCATTCATCCAGCCATACTAAAAAAAGATAGATTGGAATTGGAAAAGGTTCAGAAAAGGGCAACAAAAATGATTAGGGGGTATGGAACGGCTGCCAAATGAGGAGCGATTAAGACAGGGACTTCTCAGCTTGGAAAATGGACAACTAAGCGGAGGGGGGTGGGTGGGAAGGATATGATAGTGGCCTATAAAATCATGACTGGTGTGAAGAAAATGTTATTTACTCCTTCTCATAACATAAGAACTAGGGGTCACAAATGAAAATAGGTAGCAGGTTTTAAAAAAACAAACAAACGGAAGTATTTCTTCACACACTGCACAGTCAACCTGTGGACCTCTTGGCCAGAGGATGTTGTGAAGGCCAAGACTATCATAGAATCATAGACTATCAGGGCTGGAAGGGACCTCAGGAGGTCATCTAGTCCAACCCTCTGCTCAAAGCAGGATCCAATCCCCAACTAAATCATCCCAACCAGGGCTTTGTCAAGCCTGACCTTAAAAACCTTTAAGGAAGGAGATTCCACCACCGCCCTAGGTAACCCATTCCAGTGCATCACCACCTCCTAGTGAAAAAGTTTTTCCTAATATCCAACCTAAACCTCCCCCACTGCAACTTTAGACCATTACTCCTTGTTCCATCATCTGGTACTACTGAGAACAGTCTAGATCAATCCTCTTTGGAACCCCCTTTCAGGAAGCTGAAAGCAGCTATCAATCCCCCCTCACTCTTCTCTGCTGCAGACTAAATAATCCCAGTTCCCTCAGCCTCTCCTCATAAGTCATGTGCTCCAGCCCCCTAATTATTTTGTTGCACTCCGCTGGACTCTTTCAAATGTTTCCACATCCTTCTTGTAGTTTGGGGCCCAAAACTGGACACAGTACTTCAGATGAGGCCTCACCAATGCCGAATAGAGGGGAATGAACACGTCCCTCGATCTGCTGTCAATGCTCCTACTTTTACAGCCCAAAATGCCATTAGCCTTCTTGGCAACAAGGGCACACTGTTGACTCATATCCAGTTTCTCATCCACTGTAACCCCTAGGTCCTTTTCTGCAGAACTGCTGCCTAGCCACTCAGTCCCTAGTCTGTAGCAGTGCATGGGATTCTTCCTTCCTAAGTGTAGGACTCCGCACTTGTCTTTGTTGAACCTCAGATTTCTTTTGACCCAATCCTTTAATTTGTCTAGGTCCCTCTGTATCCTATCCCTATCCTCCAGCATATCTACCACTCCTCCCAGTTTAGTGTCATCTGCAAACTTGCTGAGGGTGCAATCCACGCCATCCTCCAGATCATTAATAAAGATATTGAACAAAACCAGTCCCAAGACCGGACCTTGGGGCAATCCGCTTGATACTGGCTGCCAGCTAGACATGGAGCCTTTGATCACTACCTGTTGAGCCCGATGATCTAGCCAGCTTTCTATCCACCTTATAGTCCATTCATCCAGCCCATACTTCTTTAACTTGCTGGCGAGAATACTGTGGGAGACTGTATCAAAAGTTTTGCTAAAGTCAAGGAATAACAGGTCCACTGCTTTCCCCTCATCCACAGAGCCAGTTATCTTGTCATCTAAGGCAATTAGGTTAGTTAGCATGGATTTACCAAGGGCAAGTCATGCCTGACTGTTCTTGATCACTTTCCTCTCCTCGAAGTGCTTCAAAATTGATTTCTTCAGGAACTGCTCCATGATTTTTCCAGGGACTGAGGTGAGACTGACTGACCTGTAGTTCCCCGGATCCTCCTCCTTCCCTTTTTTAAAGATGGGCACTACATTAGCCTTTTTCCAGTCACCCGGGACCTCCCCCAATCGCCATGAGTTTTCGAAGATAATGGCCAATGGCTCTGCAGGGCCGGCTCTGGCTTTTGTGCCGCCCCAGGCAAAAAAAAAAAAAAGGTGGGGGCCGGAGTGCTGCCGCCGAAGCAAAAAAAAAAGCGGTTGGAGCGGAATGTGCCGCCCTAAGATCAGCCTGAATGCTGCCCCTTATAATGTGACGCCCCAAGCATGTGCTTCCTAGGCTGGTGCCTAGAGCTGGCCCTGTGGCTCTGCAATCACATCTGCCTTTAGCACCCTCGGATGCAGTGCATCCGGCCCCATGGACTTGTGCTCATCCAGCTTTTCTAAATAGTCCTGAACCACTTCTTTCTCCACAGAAGGCTGGTCACCGCCTGCCCATACTGTGCTGCCCAGTGCAGTAGTCTAGGAGCGGACCTTGTTCGTGAAGACAGAGGCAAAAAAAAGCGTTGAGTACATTAGCTCTTTTCACATCCTGTCACTAGGTTGCCTCCCCCATTCAGTAAGGGGCCCACACTTTCCGATCTTCTTGTTGCTAACATACCTGTATAAACCCTTCTTGTTACTCTTAACATCCCTTGCTAGCTGCAACTATTATTTATTATATATTTTATTATTAACTCCAAGTGTGATTTGGCCTTCCTGATTTCACTCCTGCATGCCTGAGCAATATTTTTATACTCCTCCCTGGTCATTTGTCCAATCTTCCACTTCTTGTAAGCTTCCTTTTTGTGTTTAAGATCAGCAAGGATTTCATATTAAGCCAAGCTGGTCACCTGCCATGTTTACTATTCTTTCTACACATCGGGATGGTTTGTTCCTGCAACCTCAATAAGGATTCTTTAAAATACAGCCAGATCTCCTGGACTCCTTTCCCCCATGTTATTCTCACAGGGGATCCTGCCCATCCGTTCCCTGAGGGAGTCAAAGTCTGCTTTTCTGAAGTCCAGTGTCCGTATTCTGCTGCTCTCCTTTCTTCCTTCCCTGGAAGGAAAAGGCCTGGGTAGAGACTGTTGAATCGTGGAAGTCAACGAATGGCTACGCAGGTGGTGTCGGATAGAAGCCTTTGGATTTTTTGACCATGGATGGTGTTCCAAGAAGAAGGATTGCTAAGCAGAGACGGGCTCCACCTAACAAAGAGAGGGAAGAGCATCTTCACAAGCAGGCTAGCTAACCTCGTGAGGAAGACTTTAAACTTGGTTCACTGGGGGAAGGAGACCAAAGCCCTGAGATAAGTGAGGAAGTGGGATACCAGGAGGAAACATGAGCAGGAGAGCGCAAGAGGGAAGGACTCCTGCCCCATACTGAGAAAGCAGGAAGATCAGCAAGTTATCTTAAGTGCCTATACACAAATGCAAGAAGCCTGGGAAACAAGCAGGGAGAACTGGAAGTCCTGGCACAGTCAAGGAATTATGATGTGATTGGAATAACAGACTTGGTGGGATAACTCACATGACTGGAGTATTGTCATGGGTGGATATAAACTGTTCAGGAAGGACAGGCAGGGCAGAAAAGGTGGGGGAGTTGCGTTGTATGTAAGAGAGCAGTATGACTACTCAGAGCTCCAGTATGAAACTGCAGAAAAACCTGAGAGTCTCTGGATTAAGTTTAGAAGTGTGAGCAACAAGGGTGATGTCGTGGTGGGAATCTGCTATAGACCACCAGACCAGGGGGATGAAGTGGGCGAGGCTTTATTCAGGCAGCTAACAGAAGTTACTAGATCACAGGCCCTGGTTCTCATGGGGGACTTCAATCACCCCGATATCTGCTGGGAGAGCAATACAGCAGTACACAGACAATCCAGGAAGTTTTTGGAAAGTGTAGGGGACAATTTCCTGGTGCAAGTGCTGGAGGAACCAACTATGGGCAGAGCTCTTCTCGACCTGCTGCTCTCAAACAGGGAAGAATTAGTAGGGGAAGCAAAAGTGGATGGAAACCTGGGAGGCAGTGACCATGAGATGGTAGAGTTCAGGATCCTGACAAGACTAACAAGGTTTAAAAAAGAACTAGATTAATTCATGGAGGATAGTTCCATCAATGCCTATTGGCCAGAAGCTGGGAAGGGGGTGACAGGGGATGAATCACTTGATTATCTGTTCATTCTCTCTGGGGCACCTGGTATTGGGCACTGTCAGAAGACAGGATACTGAACTAGATGGACCTTTGGCCAGACCCAGTATGGCTGTTCTTATGTTCAGCTCAAAAAGCTTGTCTCTTCCACCAAACAGAAGTTGGTCCAATAAAAGATATCACCTCATACACCTTGTCTCACACATCTTAGTGCCAACATGGCTACAACACTGCAATCATCATCATGTGTTTAACCTATCCTTACCCACCCTGTAGACATACTTCATCATCCAGGAAACTCAGGACCTTATTCCCATTCTACCCCCTTTGTAATATCCAGAAAGTCATAATATCTGGAAGACTCATTTCAGACACTGCAGAACTCTCCCTCTTCAACAAATCAGTCAACAAAAGCAATTAAACATCACTCAGATTAACCTTGGGATTGAGCTCTTTTTGAGGGACAGTGGAAGCAGGGAGCTATATACAACATTTGCTCTACAGATAGTTAGCATTTGTTTAGAATAAAGAATAGCTCACAGTGCCAGATGGTAATATATCATGGGTGGCTGTTGAACCGGATGTTGGGGGAGGCTAGCCCCCAGCCCCAGAGTGGGTCTCTGGTCCCAGCCCTAGTGCATTCCTGAGTCCTGGTGGCACACCGGCCCACTCCTTCCCAATCCCCAGCCCCTGCCAGCCTGGGGTAGGGCAAAGCAGGAAGGAACTGTAGGAAGGGACTTGGAGCAGAGCATGGGCAGGGCCATGCCAGGCAGTTTGGGGAGGCACAGCCTCCCCCAGCCTATGATACCTGCTGCCCATGGTAATATTACACAAGGGCCACAAGCTGTACACCTTGGAGGTACATAAGAGTGCCACAAAACAGATATTTAGAGGCAATTTAGCTTGGTTACAAGCACCCAGTTCTTGATATAAATTGAAACAAACTAGAATTTTCAAATGTAATAAGATGATCTCACTTATTGGGTCACTTTCCACTCTAAAGCATTATAAGTTCTGTCCATTATATAGCCCAGGACCACTATACCTTAACAGCAAACCATACTTCAGAACAGAAAATCTCCCAGCTTAAAAAAAACACCCTGCTGAAAACCCTAGACCCAAAAAGATGATAGACTGCTCGATCTGCTAAATATATTATTCTTGTGGCTCCTCCAAACCAAATTGAGAGAGGCATCTGCTTTCTCTCCAAAGGGAGACACAGTTACCCATCCTTGATGGCCAGAGGCAAAATGCAATGACTAGAGCAATTAGTGGCCTAGCGCTTGCAGGAAACTATACAAAACATCAAACAAACATGTGATGTTCAACAATCCCATTCTCAAACAAAAGTTAAGTAATATGAACTTGCAATCAGTTATGAACTACAGGTAACATTTTCAAGGTTGCTTAAATTCTGTTTTCAAAAGTCATTTTTGAAAATGGAACTTCAAGCTCCTAAATCATTTGAAATACTTCTGAAAATTTTCCCTTACACACTACTCTACTCTACTCCTCACTGCATTAGCAAGGCGATAATAAAGAAACCTATTCATCAAACAGTAACTTTCCAGCTACACAGATCTCTTCTTCAGGTCTGGGAGAGGTACTCCGTGTCACAGCTAAATACAAGATTTAACAAATAGTTTAGCATCACAAGTATGCCTTGTGAGGTATCATTTGAGGAGTCATGATATGCTGACCATTTCTATCCTGTTGAATTATATGAGTTACTGTTGTATCTGAAGTTATACTATGTATGTTACTGAAATAAGTCGAGTCTGGGATGCCCACAGATGGCCTTTCAGTGGCAAAGGAGCAACTAACACCCCCAAGACAGATTTACATTAGGACTAGCTGGCCATGTGTAGATGGCCCATTAAAGAGAATCTGGTCTCCCAGTGGGCCTCTCCTGAGACTCAGGGCTGGTCCACACTGGGGGGTGGGGGGAAATCGATCTAAGATATGCAACTTCAGCTACGTGAATAACGTAGCTGAAGTCAAATATCTTAGATTGATTTTTAAAAGTACTTACCCCGGTCCACACAGCAGCAGGCAGGCTCCCCCATCGACAGCGCTTCCTCCGCTCGCCGAGCTGGAGTTCCGGTGTGGACGGGGAGCTGTTCTGGGATCGATTTATCGCATCTAGACGAGATGCGATAAATCGATCCCAGAATACACTGCTCTACAGCCAAAATGCTTCTGCAATAAATGTAGTCAAACTTTACTAATTCTGGGTCACTGAGAACGAAAACGATGCTTAAAATTGTTGATTGGCTCTAGTTTTCAAGACATGCTATTGGGTCAGTATATATGACCCTTGACTTGGGAATGGCGAAGGATAAGTGAGTTATAAAGGGAAGGGATCTCAATTTAAACCAGAAATTACTAAAATACATCTTTGACTGGATCTATGAATAAATCTATGACTGGGTTTGGACAGTACTTGCTTTTTAGGCAAAACAATGAATGATGCAATCTGAAGCTGGTATTGCATCATACATGATATGAATTGCATCATGTTATTCCTAGAAGTCATGGATGATGCAATCATAACGAAGCTTACATCACTCTGCTGAACAAATTGCCCTATATCAGCTCTAGAAATCATACAGTGTCGTGCTCTCTTATTTGTCAGTGTTTGATTTTGCAAAGGGACACATTTCTGTTTAGCCAAAGTGAGCAGAGATGCCTCGTACTTGTGTGAACAGTGCAGATAACTTCTGCTATGTTTGTGGTGAAGTGACTTTTGCATCACAAAAGCGCAGTATAACCACTATGGTTAAGAAAGCCTATCACCTTTCTTTTGGCTGCAAAATTGGAGATCAGGACAAGAGGTGGGCCCCACACATATGCTGCAACCCTTGTGCAACAAATCTTCGCCAGTGGTTGAACAGGAAAAGGAAATCTATGCCTTTTGCAGTGCCAATGATTTGGAGAGAGCCAACAGATCATACCAGCAATTGTTACTTCTGCATGGTGCCTCCAGTTGGGAAAGGTGTGTCAAAGAAGAAAAAGTGGACTGTGCATTCTCCAAACATTCCATCAGCTATACGCCCAGTACCCCACGGAGAAGGACTGCCGGTTCCTGCTGCACCAGAATCATTCTCACTTGAGTCAGATGAGGAAGAGGAAGAGGATGAAACTTCTGGTCCTGAACCATCAATGTCACAGGACCCACATTTTCTCCCATCCTCCTCCTCTGAACCACACCTCATAACACAAGGTGAACTGAATGACCTTGTCAGGGATTTGGAACTACCCAAGAGTAAGGTCTGGAGCCCAAAAGCTCTGCTACAGCAGTGGAATCTCCTGGCAGGTGATGTTAGGGTTTCCATGTTCCGTGACCATCAAAAGGATCTTTTCCCATTCTTCTTCATGGAAGGTGATCTTGTAGCCTGCAACAACATCGATGGTGTGATAGCAGCCCTCAACATCGTTCACGATCCAGATGAGTGGAGACTGTTCATTGATTCATCGAAGACGAGTCTTAAAGCTGTTTTACTGCATAATGGCAATGTTTTGCCATCAATTCCAGTTGGTCATGCAGTCCATATGAAGGAAACCTATGACAACATGAAACAACTTTTCAGGTGCATAAACTATGACCAACATCAGTGGCAGCTTTGTGGTGATTTGAAGGTTGTTGCTCTCTTGCTTGGTCTGCAGACTGGATACACAAAGTACTGCTGTTTTCTCTGCGAATGGGATAGTCGTGCAAGAGATTCCCACTACATCAAGAAAGATTGGCCACTCCGACAGTCATTGGAGCCTGGGAGGAAAAGTGTTCAGCATCCACCACTTGTTGAATCAAGGAAGATTTTGTTACCACCCTGACACATCAAGCTGGGTCTGATGAAGAACTTTGTCAAGGCCATTGACAAAACACAAGCAGCTTTCAAGTACCTCCGTGGAAAATTTCCAAGGTTAAGTGAAGCTAAGATAAAGGAAGGTGTCTTTGTTGGTCCTGAGATTCGTGAACTTCTTCGAGATGATTCATTTGACCATGCACTGCGTGGCAAGGAAAAAAAGGCATGGAAAGCCTTCCAGTTAGTGGCAATAAATTTTCTCGGAAACAACAAGGCAGACAACTACAGGTTGTTGGTGGAAAACCTCCTCAAGGCATACAAAAGCCTTGGTTGCAACATGTCACTAAAGATACATTTTTTGCACTCTCATCTAGATTTGTTTCCACCGAACTGCGGAGCAGTGAGCGACGAGCACGGCGAGCGATTTCACCAGGACATTGCAACAATGGAGAAACGCTATCAGGGCAAATGGAGCCCATCAATGCTTGCAGACTATTGCTGGACAGTGACAAGAGATGCTCCATTTAATGAATACAAGAGACAAGCCAAGAAGCGCCGAGTAGACACTGAATAGGACTAAACTATGTACATAATAGTTTTTTGCCTTTTGTTTCATAATACATGTTATTTGTATAACCCCTTTGCTGATTTGTAAAGTGTTACATAAACAGGACAGGTGAAATAGTATCATGTAAAGCAACCATAAACACATGAAAAGACCTAGGTTTACAATTTATGATTAAAACTCTACTATCTACACAATATACATAGACATAAAATGTAAAAACTTAAATATCTTAGAAACAGTAGCCAATCAGTTGTTTTAATTGTCATATTTGAATTCAGCACATCAAAATACATACTAAATAGCACATTTTATCTCTGAAGCAGACGACTTCTCAAAAATTGTAGACCAGTGATATCGATCGCTACCCATCGAATCGGGCGGGTAGTGTGGACGTAGCCTTAGACAATGGGGATTGCTTAACTCACGACTCAGCAGGGGACATAGAACATGTGATCCCTGACTCCATGTTTGAGACAGTATCTTTCTATGCCCATGGATTTGGGGGGGTATACATTGGAGTCTGACATCAGCCCAGGACCTCCTCTCCCACTTACTCTTACAGCAACAAGAAGATACTTTGAACTGGGAAGACTGGTCTCAGGCTGAGCAAAGAATTCAGCCTTTGTATTAAGAGCTGTGAACTGCAAAGCCCAGTGGGAAGAGAAAAACTGCTGGATTCAAATCTTGCTTGGTCTGATAAAATCAGTCTACATTCTAAAGAAATAAAAATGAAGTTATGTAACCAACTTTGAGCTCTATGCCTAGTAATCACTTAAAATCTCTGTAGTTAAAATTTTAATGTTTTATCCTAACCAGTGATTTTGTCTAAAGTGTTTGGGGAATCTATTCAGATGGCAAAGACTGGTGCATGTCCACTATCCTTTGACAAAGTGGCAAACTAATTAGCGAGTTTGCATTGTTCAAGAGAAGTTCTTGAGCACTGTAAGATGGTAGATTTCTGGAGTAAAATGCTGGGGGTAGTGAGGATTTGCTAGTGTCTCCTTCTGTATGGTTCATGAGTCGTTTGGGGAGCATTCATGCAACTTAATTGAGTGTGCCCCGGAATGTTGGCAGAGTGATCACAGCACCCATAGGGGTTTGCTGCTTGTCACTCATCCAGCATTGTGAGAGGCAGCCCAGATTAGAGAGTTAAGGGGGCACAGTGGCCCCACAGTTCCAGGTTGTACCGCAGGTGTATGTCACAGCTGCATTCAAGGTGAAGTGGTCCATGAACACCCCTGTAGTCAGAATGAAAAGGGAGGTTAACAGGTTACAGATTGTTGTAATAAAGGCACTGGATTTATAGCTTAAGACCATGATTTTTAGTCTCTAACAAAGTTATGGAATGTAGGCACCCCAAACACAAGAAATCTGTTATCAGAGTTCCTGACTCTAGATACCACAGAATCCAAGGAGAAAAAGGTGTCTATTCTGGCCTAATATACTCAAAACTGTCTTTATCAAACAGCCACACTCGACTAGAGAAGTGGATTACATCATGGAACAGGCCACCCAAATACCCCAAGAGAACCTGCATCGATACAGAAATAAACCCCTCCTCTGGCCATACATCCCTAGTTGTCCCTCACCACCCCACACTGGAACTCCTATGTGGGGTCACTACACCGCATACTCAATGGGGACCCCATCCTGAAAGAAATTTTTCCTGAACCCCCTCTTCAGACCTTCAAACAACCCCCCCCCCCCCCCGCCCAACTTCATCAGAAACAAGCTCCCCACAGACCAGGACACCAACACAAAGTGACACCAGATCCTGACAGAACAGATGCAAAAACACCTCCCACAAAACACCTTTTGAGATCCCTGGATCCTACAGACACCTGCATACAACAACATATGGTATAACTTATCTAGCACACTAAATGCCCCAATAACTATTTGGGTGAAACCAGACAATCCCTATGGTCTCAAATGAACTCACACAGAAAAGTGATAACACAAAAACACCACATCACCTGTGGGTGAACACTTCTCAAAGCGATCGCTCTGTATCAAGCCTCATAGGAAACCTGCACAACACTAAAAAAAAAATAAAGCCTGGGAGCTTAAGTTCATAACTTTGCTAGACACTAAAAATCATGGACTGATCAAAGACACTGGATTTATGGCTGATTACAACAATCTAAACCACTAACCTGCCTTTTTGTCCTATGAGGAGAGGGGCATTAACGACCACTTCACCTTGAATGGTCCCTTAGAATACAATCCCTGTGTTAAACAATCTGTTCAATCTTGTATTTAACTGTGACACTTCAAGTACCTTTCCCAGATCTGAAAGGGAGATCTGTGTTGCTCACCAACAGAAGTTGGTTCAAAAGGTATTACCTCACCCATCTTATCTAACATCCTGACGCTACATGGCTTCATGGCTACAACACATGGCTACAACACCGCATGCAAAATTGTTTGACACAGGTGATCACTTTTCTTTTGGATAAAAAAACCCCCTACCTTTCCCCCCTGTGCCTTACCCTGAACACTTCTCTTTAGTGATGGCCTACATTTTCAACCAATTGGTGTCTGAGCCACTGCAAAAAATCTTTTAAAGACAATAAAATGGGCTCTGAATTAATTAGTACCTTCAATAAGAAGCTAATTAATCCATTATATTATACAGTGAGGCAGTGCTAGAGTTCTGTGGACAGATTCCTCAGCAGGTAAGCAGATGTAAATCAGTGTGGATCTAGAGCTACATCAGCTGAGAATCTGACCCAATAATTAATTGCCTGGATAGCTTCATAGTAACATCTATAAAGAAATTTACTAGAACAATGACAGAAGGGTAAGAGATAACAATACTGGAGGGAGGTGGTCTTTACATCAGATGCATCTGTATTCTCAAAAACTTGCGAACAGTTGACAGTCATTAAATACAATTTTTAAAATTAGCTTTACATCTTTTAGTTTCCAAGTTAATGCAAACCTGCAGCAGCATCCCATATTCCTCCTTCACAAAATATTTATTTTTCCAGTGGTTTGCCTCAACAGCAGTAGTTGAATTTGGCAAGGTGCTGGATCAGTTTGTAGGCGTGCATGAAATCAAGATCAGTCAACTGTGGAGTTACTTCAAATATTAAAGTATGTAGCCAAAGACTGACTTTGTTTAATTCGTGTCTTTTCTAAGCACAAATGGATTAGCAGCAGATTTGAGGTAATTAATTATAATTATCAACTTCCAAGGGCAATAAGGCATAATAGACTCATTACCAGAAATGTTTCAGTTTGGACTATGCTTGGTTCTCTGTTCTAACACAGTATAACATTTGTTAAAATGGTTAGGGTCAGATACAGTCCCTCACACTGAACAGTGCCTTTCTCCTCAAAGTAGCTCCATTGACTAAAGAAAACCCACCTGGACTCTTTTAGAGATTTTCAACCTGTAATGGACAAATTCCCTTCCTTCTGGGACAAACACCATGGTCTTCATTTGAGCATGAATCAATGGGAGTTTTACTTAAGTAAGGACCATAGAAATTTGACCCTACAAATACTTATTGCTGTTGTCTTGACTTCCACACAAAAAAAGACCACCACCTACTCTAACACCCACCTCAATAGCATGATACAAATTGTAATTTTGCAATGGCCTAAGAGCCACAATTATATTTTTAATTTTTTTCAAATTATCTTCTATTTGATGTTCCTCTAAGTACAGGAATATTTTACAACCTCAATTCACTTCCAAGACATAAGTTCAGTGACACTCATGAACCGAATATGGGGAGAACTCAATGCAGCCATTAATATACCCAATACATTGAAAACTCCACACTGCTTTAATAAAATTCTACACATACCAGCACACTTGGAGTTTAAACCAGCCCAGCAACACCAAAGCTGCCTTACTGTGCATGCTAAAGAGAGAATGCCCATCACCACTTTGAAAGCAACGTTCTAACTATATCAACCAGTTTAAAAATCATTTAAGGAAGCGAAACTCAGGGTGCTTTTTTCAAATAAAGTAGCTGTGAAAATGAGGAATTAAGCTAATTAAAAGGGTTGCTTATTTATTTTATGGCCCTATGTGCACTCTGAAGGTTCAGTTTCTGACACAAGAGAAATTAAAATAACTTTCCAGCTTGTCTGTCTGGTGTAAGGACCATGTAAGATTACAAATAAGAGTGATAGGGATTTCTACTGATTAAGCAATTATCCTCTGTGGGGTGGGAGGGTGGAACCAACAGTTACTTTTGCACATCCTCTGGGCTGCAAAGAGGAATATTACAGACTTAGATCAGAAACTGTCATGTTTCTGGTTTTAAGTCTGAACCTTTCACATGATTTCCGTAGCGTGTGTATGTCTTAATGCTCTGCTATCAGAATGGTGCAGGGCCCCTACATACTGAAATCCATTTTTACAATCAAGTAGGAGAGCAGAGAGACATATAATGGATTAAGTAACAATGTTTGTGGATGTTAGATTCTATTCACTCTTTGCAGTTACATGCCACCTAGCGTCCCAAGACATTACAACTCATTTATTAGTAAGGTTGTTAAAAATATACCTTTCAGATCACTTCATTTAAATATGTATTTTATACCATATGCACTTAGTGTCTCTACACTGTATGCAAACCATCATATTGTCTGGGGTCCCTCTGCAACAGTCTCCTCTTTGGGGAACTAATTTCCCCTCACCAAGTAAACTTACTTTGAGTCTCTGCTTAGTATGCAGCTGAGTGCCAAATTTAGCAGATTGGCAATTCACATTGCATTATATATACACTTAGTTGCAATCATGTTTCAGCGATCCTTCAGTTTCCACTTTTGGACAGTGATGGAGTTTCATTGGATCCCATTGATAGGAAAAATAGTATATATGTTCTTTACACAGCTTGTCATACTCAAATGAGTTGGGGTCACTTATTTGGGATATTCTGGCTCAACTTTAGTGCAATAGGATCAGGAGGCAATGTGTACAGTATCTTGCCTTTTTTCTTATGGAATGAAAGGCCCCAATACAGCTGCACACCTCTAATGTTAAGCACATGCTTAAGTCCATCCCTCTTCTGCAAAGCATTATTTAAGCATGTATTTATAAGAATTAGGTAATATATTAATTTTAAGCATGTTCGGGGCTTTGCTGAAATGTGGCTTTATATATAAGGCGAACTTATTTTTTCTTTAAGCAAGTGTTTGAAGCATCCAATTTAGCAAAGCAAGTAAGACTAATGAAGTAAAAACATTTTCTACTGATGCAAAAACTATCTTAGGATAAATAACTCTTATATGGAGAGATAATACTAATGATTAAAAGCAGAAATGGAGGGACACATTTTATCAGGGAAATTAAGAAAGCAGAGACAAACATGGAAGCAGCTACTCAAAACAGGACAGAAGAGGTCAATGTAACACCTCAAATAGCAACAAACACCTTCATCACAAAATACCTTTAAAAAAAAAAACAAAAAACAAACAAACCACACAACAACAACGAATGAGTACATTTCAAAATCTAATGGAGTTTCAAAAAGCCACATAGAAAAGGAGACTTTTCTAACCTGTCATTCTGTGACAAACGTGGACTGAAGGTACATGTTCCAGTTACTTTCTTTTGAGAAAAAACACACGGAAATTTGTCCATTTTTCCTAAATTGAATTTTCTGCAAAACATCCCATTTAAAAAAAAAAAACACACAACTTTTCTGTTTGTTTAATATTTGTAACAGAAATCTTAAAGGATCCTGTTTAGCCAACTCTTTATGTGGAGACTTTTTCTTATTGTTTTTGGTATTGCCCCATGTGATGTTTGATTAGTCATATGGTGGGGCAGAAAAGAGATGAAAGGTTCCATTTTCCAGGAATTAAATCTGAAACATTAAAAAATCCACAGAATTTTTTGAAAAACTCAGAGCAATACATCTTTTCACCCTAGTACTTTACAATTTTCCATGTAAAGTGTGCCGCTAGCATTAATAAAACTTGTCTTTTTATCAGGCTTGTTGCCCGAAGAACCAGAATGACTTTAGTCAGCTGCACCTCAGCAGTTTTCTAGCTAAAACTAGGCTTTCCTCCAGTTAAACAACAATAATTTGTTTTAGTTTGATAGGTCCTACTAAATAATGGTGTCATCGGTAAACATCTGGCTTCTTCCAAGCAGATTAGGAATCCAATGAGGAAAGTGTGTTTATAATTCTAATTTGAAACACAGCACATTAATATGCTGATTCTCATAATGTTTGCCTTAACCTGTTTGGAGAAATTATGACTACAAATATCTTGTACACAACACCTCTAAACTACCAGCTTGTACAAACAACATAAGAGCCGATGCAGCCTCATACAGATGATTAGAACCACTTCAGAGGCAATCATGATTAGCGCTTTGGCTCAAAGCCATATTTTACACATAAACAAAGCATCTGTTTCTGAGTTCTTGTCCCAAGCTAATAGACCCACCTCCACTATTACTAATAAGCACATTCAAGAGGGCCAGATGGCCTAGCTGAAACAGCCCCGGTTTTTTCTTGAGCGAAGCATACTGGAGCTAGAGAGCCAACATTGGCTCCAAATCATATTTCCTTGGGCTCTAGGTGCCAATAAGATGAGGTGTAAACTGGCTCCACAAAAGAAGAATGCAAATGCTGGGGCCATCCATTATTCAGCATTGGCACCGAGCCAGCTAGGGTTCCTCCTGACCATCCCTTCACGTAGGTACAATGAAAACAGATGAAGTGCAGCATGCGCCTGCAGGAGTCAGTGTATTGCATGTAGCTTGCCTCTACGCCTTGCAGGGTTCTGCAGACTCAGCAAATCCCTGCCTGCAGCCAAGCGATACTGCTCAGCTGTCTTCATGGTATGTTGTACATATTTGACAATCAAGTGGTTTTACATATTTAATAAAGTGCAGGGCTGTTGGAACAATCTGTATAGGTGGGGGCGCTGAGAGCCATTGAACCAAACTGTAAACCCTGTATATGCTGGAAACCACTTCAAACCAGGGGTCTGGCAGCACCCCTAGTTCCAGCACCTATGAATTAAAGCAGCATATTTAGCTAGTGGAACTGGCCTTTACAGTGATCTTGGGCTCCAAACAGCAACTGAAAATGAGCCACATACAGCATCACTTGGGTGGCTCTACACTAACAGCTCCTTCCTTCTGTGACCCATGTTCAAGTTTGACCTGTGGTCATTTCTAATTCGATTAGACTGAAGAGCTCCACCTGTTGAGACGTCCCTGCTGCAGGAAAGCCCAGGAGGACTAGTGGAGAGAAATCTCTTCACAACTCTTTTGAAACGGACAGTCAGGTAATAGTTAATGACAAGGAGAGATCACCATTCGGGTTCCCTGCACCATATATTTATGTATTTAGAGAGCTTCCCTTCCCCTCACACCATGATGTACAGTGTGCTGTGTACCACCCAGCTGACAGAGGTGACTGGGTTTCAGCAGTGTGCATGAACAGAGGGTTGTTAATGATAAAGGACAATTCACTATAAATTGAATTTCATTGGAACAGAAGCAAATTACCTATTCAAAGACAGCCCCTTCCCCCCTCCCCCGCTGCTGCCACTTGGGAGTAATAGCAAGCTTCTTTATCCCTCTGACCATACTGCAGCTGTGGCAAGCCCACCTCCTCTGTTCCACCACTGGGCAGCAGCCAGAGATTCTTCTGTACTTCTGCCCCCTGGGGAGTGGGGACTTTGACCTGATCTACTCTACAGAGTTGGTTTAGTTTACATGGACCTAACTCAGTGTGACATTATTGACAATAACTGGGACCATACAAATCATTGTTGCAACCAAGGTCCTGTAGTGGCACCAAATCAAATGAGGTGTCTAAGACCAGGTTATGGTTTGCTGGTTATGAATGTGCTGTTTGTATGCATGTATCAGTTTTGTATTTAAAGTTATAAGTATTGGCTCTATACGGTCTGTATTTCAAACCTGTGCTATAATTCTGGGTGACACCCCAGACAGCTTGGCTTCAGCTCTGCCTGGCCTGCTTTATGGCCCATTAAGGGCCATCAGCTCTGTAACTGACCCATTGAAAGAAGGCGGATACACCTTGCGACTCAGCAAGGTATGCAGGGACATGCCTATGGACCGAACTCTAAGGGTTTTCTTGCCCAGTGCTTGTCTTTGGAACAAAGAAAGAGAGGCCACATGACGAAAGACTATAAAAGGCTGATGCAGCTCCTCCATCTTGTCTTCATTCCTGCTTCTTACCTCTGGAGGGATTTTGCTACAAATGGAAGCTCTACACAAAGGACTGAATGACCCATCCCAGCTGTGGATGTATTCCAGAGATTTGATTTGGACCTGCAGCTTATTACATCACTGAACCAAGAACTTTGCTATTGCTGTATGTAATTGATTCCTTTTAACCTCTCACCTATACCTTTTTCCTTTTATGAATAAACCTTTAGATTTTAGATTCTAAAGGACTGGCAACAGCGTGATTTGTGGGTAAGATCTGATTTGTATATTGAGCTGGATCTGGGGGCTTGGTCCTTTGGGATCAGGAAAACCTTTTTTCTTTTACTGGGGCATTGGTTTTCATAACCATTTGTCCCCATAACGAGTGGCACTGGTGGTGAGACTGGGAAGCTGGAGTGTCTAAAGGAATTGCTTGGAATGACTTGTGGTTAGCCAGTGGGGTAAAACCAAAGTCTTCTCTGTCTGGCTGGTTTGGTTTGCCTTAGAGGTGGAAAACCCCCAGCCTTGGGCTGTAACTGCCCTGCTTGAAGCAATTTGTCCTGAATTGGCACTCTCAGTTGGGTCCTGCCAGAACCAGCATTGTTACACTCAGTAAGCGGCCACACTAAAATAGCTCCCACTGATGTAACTTGCCCACTACAGCAACTTAGTAACTCCACCTCTGAGAGAGGCGTAGTGATGGAGTTAGGTTGATGCAGTGTCAGCGTAGACACTGCATCACTTACATTGACTGTTGCTGCCTTTCAGGAACCATCCCACAATGCTGCACACTGACAGTTAAATCGGTGCAAGTACTCCTGGTGAGGATGTGCATCACTGACACAAGGAGTGTAGTGTGGACACACAAAAGCTATTTAGGGCATGGCTACACTTGCAAATGTAGAGTGCTTTGAGTTAAACCAGCCTTCGGAGAGCGCAGTAGGGAAAGCACTGCAGTGTGTCCACACTGACAGCTGCAAGCGCATTGGCGTGGCCACATTCGCGGCACTTGAAGCAGTGCATTATGGACAGCTATCCCACAGAGCACCTCTTCCCATTCTGGCGCTGTGGCTTATGGGAAGGGGGCGTGGGGCAGTCTGGATCCTGTCCCAATGCCCCGTGATGCGTTGCTTCGCATCCCAGCAAACCCTGTGTTTCCGTCCACATGTGGCACCATCTATCAACGGTTTCTGTGCGGCGCGCTCTGTCTTCCCTTTCAGTCTGCGGGAATTGAGCCCAAACTGCTGAGGAGCATGCTGACGAGTCCCTCCAGCACGTCACGTTTGGCAATCGAGTTACTCCTTAAGATCCAAAGTGACAACGAGGAGTCTGACGAGGATATTGAGTCGCGTAACGTGTATGACACGAAATTGCTTGTCTCATTCACAAACATGCTCTCCACTGTGGAACGCTGCTTTTAGGCTTAGAAAACAAGCACTGAGTGGTGGATCACATCAATCTGCAAGTCTGGGATGATGAGCAGTGGTTGCAGAACTTTCGGATGAGAAAAGCCACTTTCATGGGACTGTGTGCTGAGCTCGCCCCCACCCTGCGGCACAAGGACATGAGATTGAGAGCTGCCCTGATGGTGGAGAAGCAGGTGGCTATTGCAATCTGGAAGTTGGCAACTCCAGACAGCTACCGATCAGTCACTAACTAGTTTGGAGTGGGAAAGTCAACCACTGGAATTGTGCTTATGCAAGTTTGCAGGGCCATAACTCGCATCCTGCTGAGAAGAACCATGACTCCAGGTAACGTGCGTGACATTGTGGCTGGCTTTGAACAAATGGGTTTCCCTAACTGCGGATGGGCAATAGATGGGAGGTATATTCCTATTCTGGCACCAGACCACCTAGCCACTGAGTACGTTAACTAAAAGGGGTATTTCTCCATGGTTCTGCAGGCACTTGTGGATCACCGTGGGCATTTCATTGACATTAACGCAGAATGGCCCGGAAAGGTGCATGACACATGCATCTTTCAGAACACTGGCCTGGTCAAGAAGCGGCAAGCCGGGACTTTTTTCCCCAGACCAGAAGATTAACGTAGGGGAACTTAAAATGCCCATTGTGATCCTTGGAGACTCTACTTACCCTTTAATGCCGTGGCTCATGAAACCCTACACAGGGAGCCTGGACAGCAGCCAGGAATGTTTCAACTACAGGCTGAGCCGGTGCTGAATGACTGTGGAGTGTGCTTTTGACAGTTTGAAGGGCCACTGGCGCTCTCTTTATGGGAAGCTGGACTTGGCTGAAGACAGCGTCCCCGCGGTTATATCCGCGTGCTCTACCCTCCATAATATTTGTGGAGGGAAGGGTGAAAGTTTCACTCAGGCATGGGCCTTGGAGGTTCAACACTTGGAGGCTGAATTTGCACAGCCAGAGCGCAGGGCTATTAGAGGGGCCCAGTGTGGGGCTGCAAGGATTAGGGATACCTTGAGGGAGCAATTTGAGGCTGAAAGCCACCAGTCATGTCTGTTGCTCTGCATGGCAGTTAAGTGCAGTGGCTGTGTTTGTTACACTAAATTGCATTGCTTCTTGCGTTCCTGGGTTTCATTTTGCTTTGAAAACATATTTTAGTGGATAAAGTGGAAAAACTCCATTTATTGAAAAGAAAATTCATTTATTGACAAACCAAGTAACACAAATACTAGAATGGCAAGGGGATGCGGTGGGGACTGGTTCACTCACAGACTTGAGTATGTCCTGATTTCATACTCTGGAATCCTGTCTAGAGAGCTGTGCCTGTGCACTGAGTGCTGCACTTCAGGATGGCTATAGGCATGTTGATGGGGGTTGAGTGCAGTGGATAAGGGGCTTAGTTTTTGTGGGTGGATAGTGAAGCTAGGGCTGTAGGAGGCAGCTGGGGGCAGTAAGAACTCTGATGTTGGGGAAAGTGGGTTGGAGACAACATGGGGGCACAAGGGAAAGTTTTGGGGCAAGGGCTGCAGTGCTCCGCCTGCATGGTGATGAGTGCCTGTATAGAGTCTGCTTGCCACTCCATTATGCTAATCAGCCATTCCATGTGTTGGGTTTTCCTGTATGGTCCTCCTTTTGCTCTCCCTCCACTTCTGTGCCTTTCGATTCTCTTCCACAGACTGACGCATCACTTGTTGCAGCATCTCCTCAGTCTGTCAGCCGGTGATAAGACTGACAGCTGAGATCTCAAGGTTGCACCTATACAGGCAAAATGCAACACTTAACAGAGGAAGCATTGTACACACCAAACAGAGCAATGATTCCGCTGCACTTAAGGAGGGCAATCACAGTCCATACAAAACCATACTTCGCCTGTCCCAAAGCGAGCATACATAACCCACGGGAGCCCCAGAAATGGTGAGTAAGCAGAGGGTCCAGGGGGACTGATTGTTTCATGGCTGTACTGTCCTCTGGGTTTCTGTGCCTTGGGGAGAGCCAACAGCTGCAGGGGACACCTACACTGAACACTGTCCCCACATTCTCCACAGGAGTTTGTCCTGGAAAATCTCACTGCTGAGGGTGACAGGGGAAGCGAGGGAGGATCTTCTACTACAATGCGGTTCCACCTTGGCCCATATGCGCCTTGCCTGTGTGCAGCAATAGTCCCCTCATGGCACAGTGGTGTGGACACATGTCCCAGTCAGGCTAAAGAACCATGCTGGCTCTCCCAATAAACCTGTGCAGGCACATTTCAAAAGTCTCAGCCAGAACGTAGGCAAAGATCACAGATGCCTATTACCGTGATGTGATATACCACATCAATGCATTATTCCACATCTAGGCATGCATGCAGCCCTTACCCTTCTCGCCCAAAGATCCCACACTTAAAAACTTCCTTCCCCCCCCCCCCCAAAAGGCCGCTTACCGGGAACCGCCTCTGGTGTTTGTCCTTCCCCAAGCACTGGACGCCGTGACTGGCTGCCTTCCTCCTGGCTCGAGAAGAGCTCCTGGCTGCATGCCTCAAGGGATTCCAGGGTTTCTCTCCCCCCCTCAGCACCCTCGCTTGGGCTTTCCTCCTCTTCCTCCCCCCGCCTTGCTGTGCTCGGACGTGTCCATGGTGATCATTGCAGTGGAGGTAGGATCACCACCAAGTATCGCATCCAGCTCTTTGTAGAATTTGCAGATCGTGGGGGCAGCACCAGAGCAGCCGTTTGCCTCGCAGGCTTTGCAGTAGGCGTTCTGCAGCTACTTTACTTTAACCCGACACGGCACCGTGTCCTGGTCATGGCCCCTTTCCATCATGGCCCTTGATATGTGCCTGAAGGTATCGTAATTCCTCCGGCTGGAGCGCAGCTGGGACTGCACAGCTTCCTCTCCCCAAACACTGATGAGGTCCAACAGCTCACCATTGCTCCATACTGGGGATCGCCTGCTGCATGGAGGCATGGTCACCTGGAAAGATGTGCCGAGAGCACTCCACGCCTGGCTGAGCAAACAGGAAGAGGATTTTCAAAATTCCCAGGAAATTTCAAGTGTGGGTCTGACGGTTGGTCACCTGAGGACTGGGCAGCAGAGTTCATAAGTGATGACCTGAGTGGCTAGAACAGGCATTGTGGGACACTTCCAGAGGCCAGAGAGCATTAGGTGTCCACACTGGCGCTGTGGTGTTCCAGCGAGAGTGCAACAAATGTTATTCCTCTCGGGGAGGTAGAGTACCAGGAGCACTCCACCTGCAAAGTCATTGCGCTCTATGTGCCTTGCCAGTGTGGACAGGTAGTAAGGTAGAGCACTCTTGGCGGCTTTATTGAGCTATAACGCACAAGTGTAGCCAAGCCCTTAGTTACAGCAGTGGCTGTATCTTAGGTCAACTTAATTTGGGTAGATGATACTTGCCCTTTGTTTCTTCTCACCAAGTGGGAGAAGGTGATAACACAGCACTTAACACCTCTCTGGGGTAAAGCACTCTCCATAAGCAGAGTGACAAATCAGAGGAGAAAGCCCACTGAAATGCACTGAACCAACTCAAGGACTCTCACTCCTCTTCATTAGAAGTAGGTTCCACTGTAGCTTTAGAAGTGTTCCAGGATCTCATGGGATGAAAGGCAAAATAAAAATGTAAAATATTATTTTTACTATTTCCCCCTGCTGCCAGTCCTATGATCATTACAAGCATCACACTAGGGATATTCATTGGCTTTAAATTAAAGCCCTGAAGTGCAAACACTTCACAGCATGGAACAGCAGAAATACCCTGTGGGTGTGCACTGTCCACTGGAATGACTCAGACATGGAAACAAAGATCCCAGCCTAGCAGATTTAATCCAACAAAAAGGTGCTTGGAATCCAGTCTATTAATAGAACCACATTGTACCAGAATGGTCTATCAGGCAAAGATTATGGAATCACAGGAATATAGGGCTTGAAGGGACCTCAAGAGGTCAAATACATTTCTCCTCCACTAAGGCAGCACCAAGAATACCTGGATCATCCCTGGAAGGCATTTGTTTAACCTGCTCTTAAAAACCTCCAATGACAGGATTCCATAAGTTTCCTTAGTAACCTATTCCAGAGCTCTCTTAGGGTAGACAAGATTCTCCCAAGATCTTACCTAAATTTCACTTACTGCAGTTTAAGCCATTACTTGTTGTCCTACCATCAGTGGACATAGAGAACAATTGATCACCATCCTTCAACAGCCCTTACTCAAGACTTATCTGCCCCCAACCCCAGTCTTCCTCCGCTCCCACAAGACTAAACATACGTAGGGTGTTTTTTAAATTTTGTTTTAACCTTTCCTCATAGGCAGTGGTGTAGCCAGGTTCTAACACCAGGGGGAGCGAACACAAAAAAAGGCACCACCCAACCCGACCCGGGTGAAAGAACCCAGGCCAGAAGTGGGACCCCTGCTGGCAGGAGCCCGTGGGGGGAATCCTAGAGTGGCAGCTGGCTGAGCAGCTCAGCCTGCCCCGCTTTGGGATTCCCCCTGTGGGTTCCTGCCAGCCAGGGTCTCTCAGCCTGCTCCTGGCCTGGGTTCTTTCACCCAGGCCAGAAACAGGCTCTTGGTGGGGCCAGTGGCGGGACCCCTGCTCGCAGGAGCCTGCAGGGGGGAATCCCAGAGCAGGGCGGGCTGAGTGGCTCAGCCAGCCGCTGCTCTAGGATTCCCCCTGCAGGCTCCTGCCAGCAGGGGGGTCTCAGCCCGCTGCCAGTCTGGGTTCTTTCACCCAGGACAGCAGCAGACTGTTGGTGGGGCCAGCGGGGGATGTCGCTCCACCTCTGTCCACTCGGTCTTCACCCTTTCAAAAATTAAAAAGGCGCCACTTTTGGAAAAAGTGTTCAGGGGGAGCAGCTGCTCCCCCTGCTCTCCCCCCTAGCTACGCTACTGCTCATAGGTCAGGTTTTCTAAGCTTTTTATCATTGCTGTTGCTCTCCTCTGGACTCTCCTCAATTTGCCCACACCTTTCTTAAGGTATGGTGCCCAGAACTGGACACAGTACTCCAGCTGAGGGGTCAACAGTGCTGAGTAGAATGGGACAATTACCTCCCATCTCTCAAATGATACTCCTATTAATATACCCCAGAACAATATTAGCCTTTTCACAACTGCATCACATTGTTGGTTCATATTCAGTTTGTGATCCACTATAACCTCAGATCCTTTTCAGCAGTACTACCGCCTAGGCAGTTATTCCTTATTTTGTAGTTGCGCATTTGAGATAACCTTCTTAAGTGCAGTACTTTGCACTTATCTTTACTGAATTTCATCCTGCTGATTTCAAAATGGAAAATTGGTCGGAATTCTAATCCTGTCCTCCAAAGTGCTTGCAACCCCTCCCAGCTTGGTGTCATCTGCAAGTTTACTAGTCAACATTTTCACTAATGACTAATAACTGGCCCCAGGACCAAGCCCTGCAGGACCCCAGTAGCTATGCCTGCCTTATTTGACAGTAACCATTGATATCTACTTTGTGTACAGTCTTTCAACCACCTGTGTACACACTATAGTCATTTCATCTACATCACATCGCCTTGTTTGCTCATGATAGAAAACTTGGATCAAACAGCTTTCTGCATCCTAACTCATAAAAAATGGACTTCAACAGCAACAGACATGGCTGATTCCTATCTTATCTATTTTATGCTTTTAGTTCAAAAGAACTAATAAAGAGTGCAGGAGTGGGGGCAGAAGGCACTTAAAAGTGACCTGAATTCTCACCAATTTGCCTTCAATTCCACCAACTGCATAAAAATAATTGCCCTTTTGATGAGCAAGGCAGTTTTTTTGATCTGTGTCAGCCTTGTGACATTTGTCTTATTAAAAAGACCATTAGTATATACAGCAGCAAACCACATACTAGTAGGGCAGGGTGAATTCTGGAAAAGAGGTGCCCAAGAATGCCAATGAAAATCAAATCCATGGGCAGAAAACTGGCCTCCAAAAAGACTGCTGGACAGCTGGGGGTTAAACAAAAATGTGCATCATTTGAGGCATTTCAGCCCAGATTAGACCAATAGGATTACTCATTCTTCAAGTTACACATGTTTAAGTGCTTTGCTGGTCAGGGCCTACCTGAATTTGCTGTTTATGGAATGTACAAGATTTGACTTCCCTGACCAAGGTTGCCAACCGTATTTTCCCCAAAGAGCACTCAGACAGACGTCACTTCCCCTTTGAATAAATCTGAACACAGGCATGCTAAATTAATGTCAGACAGCGCTTGTCATAGTTCCTCAAGTTTAAGATCTTTTGCCTGCATATTACACTCCTGGTAAAATGCTGCTAATACCCAGTTTACTTAACACTTTCCCTGTGCCTTGAATTAGCTCACAACATAGCTCTGGAATAATCCCTTGTGAGCAAATGTCCCATTTGCACATGTCAAGCATCCGTTCTATTTAGTCCTTTCCCAACTGCTTAATTTCTGTACCAGAAGCATCCACTATATTCTTCTTGATCTAAACAGCTGATTTGATACCCCTGAACAAAAGGGCCTGGTGTTTTGGTGAGCTCCCATGGGCCTAACCACCACAAATCGGGGCTTGTTGAATAAACACAGGGCGGAAAGAAAGATCAGAGTGCCTTCATGACCCACTGATTATTTCATCAGTTAGCAGAAGCATAAAGTCTATCCCCTGACCTAACAAAGTACTATATTTCCCTTTATTCTTTTTTTCTTCTATAGCCAATAGAAGATGAAACCTCACTAAAGGTTGTTCTCTAATATTTTCACTAAGTGACAATACATTTTAAGTTGAACCAATCAGAGTTTGTAGCAGAAGCTGCTGCTACCATGACATTTGTTTGATTTTCTGAAGATGTATCACCACCCTTGGTACCACAAAACCCATCTGGAAACTTTTATACTGAATATGAATAGCTGAATTACCTTCTTAATGTTTTAATGGCAAATCTATACACTAGCACAATGCACAGTGCGTCAGTATCTCCTTCAGCAATGAATGGGCCCTGGGGAGCACAAAGTCTTCCTTTTCTGCTTTTTAGGGCCTTATCCAAAGCCCATTGAAATCTATGACAGCCTTTCCATGGACTTTGTATCAGGACCTTACAGAATTTAAGCTTGCATAGAATAAAAATATGGGAAAGTGAAAAGAGTAACACAACCTAGAGAACCATACGCATATGTACAACCTAGTTAAATGCAAGATGTTACATTCTTCAGCAAGAACTATGAGGAATAGAGATTGGGCTATATTTTCAGTTGAAGCACATAAGTGAGGATTTGTATGTAGTTTTGTGGCTGCTAACTCTAGCACACATGATGCTGTGGAAAACAACTGAAAGTTTGACCCATTATGTCTATCTAAATTAAAATGACCAACAAATGACCTCATCTTTACCTTATCTTCTAGTCTCCCTCAACCCTTGTTTGAGCTCACATTTCCCTCTTTGTTCAATAGTATGGTACAACCCTTCAGCGGAACTCCACACCTATTTCCCTATTAGGGCACTTCTCCCCTATTTTGCCAAGTAATGCCCATTTGGTGTGGGTTAATACTGCTTGGTGAGGCCAGTCATGCCAGCTTCACACCTGATGTTATGAAACAATGCAGCACAAATTAGGTTTGTCATGATGATCTCCAATGTGTGCAAGGTCAAAGCAGTGCAAACTTCCCCACAACGCCCTGCTCTGGAGGGGTGACCTTTAGGGCAGAGTGGGAAGTGTAGCTTACCCGTTCATTCAATTCCTGTCCTCTCCGGTGAGGCTGCCAACAGGGTCACTACTCAGTGCAATTTGTGTTGTTGCTGTTTAAATGCATGGTTCCAAATTCTGAAAACCCTATAAAAAGCCCAGCTGTGCAAGTTACGGAGGGGCAGAAATACACACATGCATAGTAGGCATACATTCAAGCATTTACATCTTTTTTTATTGAGAATTGGAGAGGCTGTAAAAGTAATCAGAGACACAGTTTGAGTCAAAAGATAACTGACAGTCATTACAGTTGCTACAGACCTTGGCTGGAGCTAATCCTATGATCTGAGAATGAAAGGGTATTTAGGCCATTATTAACAATTAGCACCACAACTGGAATCAGTTTCAGTGTTTTACAAATCACGCAGATTGCTACAAGCTTCACAAAGACGAACATTTTAAAAAAAAAGTTTTGAGATAAAACATGGAGCAACTGTGACAGAGGATAAGTGACTCACCCAAGGTCACATAGCAAGCCCTGGGACAAAGGGGGAAATAGACTCCAAGAACCCTGACTCTCAGACACTTGTTTTAATAAGACCTTGCTACCTCCAAATTGATGAGTTAACACTGATTAGTATCTAAAACACTCTTAATACTAAAGCATGTAGTCTTGGTTACACTGGAAGATGTATCCTGTTAGAAAGTGTGTTAACATGGTACATGGTTTACATGATACATGGTATTTTTGCCTACAGTAAAAACCAAGTACAGTTCTGCTTTACAATATATTAGCTGGTCAGCCCTACAGGAAGTCAGCTGACCTTTTTAGGCACAACTTGTCCTGTTATACAATTGATGCTAAGTCATGTTGAACATCACATTAGTTAACATGCTTTCTAACATGATGCATTTCCCCCAGTTTAGATATGACTTGTGAGTGTGTTATACCTACATTTAAGAAGGGGGGAAAAAAATCAAGTGCACAATTACAAAATGGGAATAAATGGCAAGATGGTGATAGTAGTGTTGAAAAGGATCTGGCAGTTATAGTGGGATCACAAATTGAATATGAGCCAACATGTTGGAAGAATGCTAATAGTCTGCATTATGACCTCTCAAGATTCCTTCCAGCCCTACATTTCTATGCCAACGTGCACATAGGTCAGTTAATATCTCAGTAAATTTAGGATCAGACACAGATTTGTAAGACCTAAAATACCAAATAAAAGGAGCACTATGAACTGACCACAGAGCTGCATTGTTGTACAAAAGCTGATTCTTGTTCAGACAGTAAAGTTCACAAGAACTGGAAATTAATTTGCCCATTATAGGAATGAACTTGAGAAAGGATGTGTGTGGGGCAAAAATATTGCTGAAGTAAATACTTTTCTCCCCGTCCTCCAAGTGTGTGCAACAATCCAGTATTTCTCAGTGCTGGGAATGAAGGTTGCTCAGATTCAGTGATATTTCATCTAACTCCCTTCTGCACTGTTCATTCCATACTCATACCAGAAAAAGCCAAAAGAGACATTTTAGATTACATCAGGTCTTTTCCAAATCACCAAACATACAGTTATAAAAAACAGAGGTAGGAGGAAAGCTTTTATTTTTGTTTAAGCATCCAGAAAAAAATTAGGAACAGCTAAATGTATTGTTCATACCAGTTGTAGGAAGGGCTCTAACCTGCCAAGCATGTACTAACACTAAAGTGACACAATACTACAACTACTGTTTGAATGGGACAATATTGTTCAAATTAAGAGCTCCTGTTCTGTCCTTTAACTCATACTGCAATTATAGTTTTTATTGTGTTTTATCCGTGCATTAGCATTTACTCTAGATCTTTGCCAGTACAAACTGCATTCTGTAAGTGTTTTTAAATTGCGAGTCCAATCCTGCAAACACTTATTGGAGTTGTGCTTAGCATCAAGAGTACATCCATTAACATCAACGGGATTACAAGTGGTAGAAAATTACCTTACCAGACCCTCCCTACCCAACACACAAATGTGCACTGATTTAGATCAACTACTGTAAACCCCTGTGTCCTTTAACTGAAACTTGTCCCTAATTTACTTCAGTTTAGCTGGGTAGTAACTTAATTCAGTTTGCCTTTTGCTTTGGTTGAACTAGAGCAGTTTAAAAAATCCCACTTTCTGTTAAACTGGTACCACTCTCTGTATTGATAAGCTCTAATTTATGCAGCACCCAAATGCTTATGGTGTAACAAATAAAAATGCCTGGGCTAAAAATATTCTTATCTACACCTTCCTGGGCTTCATTTGTTTATTAAACCACACAAAAATAACCTGCTCTTTCCAAACTTAAAAACCCTCCTGTATTGGTGAATGTTTGATTGTTTGCAATTTTTAGCTCCTTTTTAATCTCAGAAAGTTGAGAGGCATCAGAGCAGGTAATTCAGCTAACTCAAGGTTGGCTTCATGGCTTTGATCTGAACTAATCCAGAACACACTAAATACAGGGTTTGGATTTGTTTTTTTAAAAAGGCATTCAGACAATCTCACAAGCTCCATTCTGTTGCCTGTATGCATGAGACACAGCAAGTGGGACACTCTCCAATGTAGCTATGATTTGTCAGTCCATCAATTAGTTTATTGTAGTTGATTTTGAGCCTTTTGGCACCTTTCCAGTTCCTGTAACTGGCTTTTAAAAATCACTGCATCAGTATCACTTATGATGAGAGGCTGAGAGAAATGGGGTTATTTAGTCTGCAGAAGAGAAGAGTGAGGGGGGATTTGATATCAGCCTTCAACTACCTGAAGGGGGGTTCCAAAGAGAACTGAGCTAGGCTGTTCTCAGTGGTGGCAGATGACAGAACAAGGAGCAATGGTCTCAAGTTGCAGTGGGGGAGGTCTAGGTTGAATATTAGGAAACGCTTTCACTAGGATGGTGGTGAAGCACTGGAATGGGTTACCTAGGGAGGTGGTGGAATCTCCAGCCTTAGAGGTTTTTAAGGCCCGGCTTGACAAAGCCCTGGCAGGGATGATTTAGTTGGTGTTGGTTGTGCTTTGAGCAGGGGACTGGACTAGAGGACATCCTGAGGTCTCTTCCAACCCTAATATTTTATGATTCTATGACCACTACTTACAGAAAAAGCAGCCTTATCCTGAAGCGACTGCTCTTCTGATTCTTCTCCATACCTCCTAGTCTTTTGAGCACAACACAATAAAGAGACCAAATCCCACCTTATTAGGTTTTCAATCTCTTCCACATGCCACACATATGCAGACACCCCACAGTACCACTTGTCACCCAGGCAGGTCTTGCACTGATGGGCCAACACAGTTAGCTTGTTAAAATAAATTAGTCTAGAAAAGAGAGGAGAAACAGCTTCCTCTCCTCCCACTTAAAATCTTTTAACATTCAAGCTTTGATATTTTTTTTTTCTGGTTACACTCAATCAACTGGTGAGCTTTTTTGCTTTAAAAAAGCAAACCAATGCCACAGGTCTAATATTTAACTTATCAAGCTGTTATACTGTCCCCCTGCACCTCTCCCACCCCAACCCCTTTCCTGAAAGGGTATTCTTCTTGAACATAAAGGATATTAAACCAGCATTTCATTTTGTGATTAAGAATATATTCAAACTATAGGTTTGCAAAAGGCCTGAGAGCAATCTTCTAGTAATCCATCAATTGTAATATTCACTGTCTGGAACAACTAAGCATTTTTTTTTTTAAATAAAAAGAAAACACTAGCTCTCCCTCCCCACCTAGGGTGAACAGACAGCAAGTGTGAAAAATCAGGACAGGGAGTGGGGGGTAATAGCAGCCTATATAAGAAAAAGACCCAAAAATCAGGACTGTCCCTATAAAATCAGGACATCTGGTCACCCTACCCCCCCACCTTGCAGGAAATACCCATTTTAAAAATATCTGTGCTAGAAGGATAAATGCTCCAATGTGTGTTAGAGGTTTTGTATTGTACAGCTAATTCTGAACCGTTTGTCCCCAGTGGAACAGGGTATCTGTTGCATTACTGATTTACTTAGAGATACAAAAGTAGAGATATTTATAATAAATGAATTGATAAGCTTATTAGATTTACCCCAGTAAGATAAAATGTATTGTCACATTTTGTAATAACTATGAAAAACCAATAAAGTAATATCAAGTTTATATTTTCTGAAAACAACTAGTATTTTACAAGTACTCACTGTTAGACTGTAAAAAAAAAAAGCTACCTTAAAAAATGGGAGAACAATTTATTTATAGCTTAGAGGGTGCCACATAGGAACAGATCATTTGCAACAAATAAACAAACAGAAAGCAGATCTTCAGTTTTATCTGTATGTTCAAAAAGTTGGTTTGAAGTCTAGCCCTCTTAATAGTACCAGCTTATGAGTAAACTATTACTTAAAAATAAGTAGGTATAAAATGCATGTTCATTGAACTTTGCTTTCTGGCAAAATGTAGACCGCCATTACATTAGGAAACCACACAGTACACTAACCTACCTGTACCTTTTATCATCTTTTTTGAGCTGTGACGAGAGAGTTTCCCCATTAAGAAATAAGTACAATTATCTTTAAAAATCCACAATGAAGATGCAGCTCAATGCTATCTTCATTAAGACGTTAACCTATATAACCTGGACATAGACACTCCACCTAATTAAATGCATTCTCTCTCTATTAAAATTTTTTTTAAGGGTTTTCTGAGTGGGGAGGCAAAGCACCCTAACAGTTCCAATTATTCATGGCTATCTTCTATAGCAAACTCACTTTAATAGCACATGTGCACATAAATTCTTCTAATTGTTTTATTATCAGTAAAGATTGCAGAAGTGCAAAGGATGTTCAGCTGTTAGCAATTAAACCCTCAACTGCTAATATGAATACAGCAAAAGAGGAGAAGATGTGTTTAACTTCCCACTGAGAAAGCAAGAATGAGACTCCTTTTGAAAGAACCAGTTTCCATCAGCAAGACTCAAATCATTGTTAGGACCAAAAACATTTCCTCTCAAGACTTCTTGGGGAGGGAGAGTCCCTTTGTAGCTCGGGCCATTATTCACTTGCTTTTTAAAGGGATGTTTATAAAACCCTCTTGTTTTTGAGCACAAAAATGTTTAGAATGAAAGGACTTGTTTGAGCCTCCAAGCCCTGTAATTTACACTAGAGTCAGAAAGACCAATCATCAATATATGGGGTAATTATTCCCAGTAAACATAGATTTAATTTTATATTCTGGGGAAAGTATGAAGTTGAAACAGTATTTTTTTTTACATTAATCTTTAGAAAAGGTTAGTCAAGAGAGTCTGAAAACAAATGTTTGTTGAGACCAGAGTTCACAGTTTGTTTATATTTCTTTTTTAAGATGGTGAAAGCTTGAAGCTCTCTGTGCTCCCTCTTGTGAGCAACTGCTAAAAATGCATCACCAACAATGAGTTGCAATATTGGATCAAGTTGTTTGTGAGTCATGCCCCTAAGGGTCTTGACAACACCAAGCTGTGGTTCCAAGAGTATTATTTGAATGTAAATATTTGTCCCTAGAGGAAAACAGGTCAGTTTTCTGGGGCTCCTGTATATGAATAGGAGAAAACAGTTTCTAGCTGACATTTCTCCTGTGGGGCTCGTCAGCTCCCACTGCAATCAGCAAAAAATCAAACCCAAAGAACTAAGAGGCAAGCAGTGGAGAACAGCTCCTGCTCACACAGTGCAGAAAAACCCTGCTCCTTCACAGCAAGACATAACTTAAACCATTTGGAGACCCGATAGCAAGAAATGTCTACTTCTGTTCAATGTAAGTAGATGATGTTGATTTAGGTCAAACTTGAAGTGTAGGCACCGGAACTCAGAAATCTGGGTGTGGTTCTTGACTAAGTCATGCACATCTTATCTTCTTACCAAGCCACTCTGGCCCTCTGTGCCTCAGTTTCCCATTTGTAATATTGGGTTATTACCTCTCTGCCTTACCAGGGAATCATGACCATGATTTACTTAGTACCCGAGGCCCAGATCTTCAAAAGTATGTAGGCACCTGGACCTGAGGGACTCACAAAGTACAAGAACAGGAGCTCTGTAAATACCTACACAGACAGAGGCATGAACCACAGAAATAAGCACACTTGTTGTGATGGGGCTCCACTCACCCCACTAGCGCCTCCTGCTGGTCATCTTGGGGATCAATTCCACAGGCCAGCAGTGTCTCACCCACTGTCACTTCTGCGCCTGGACCCACATCACTCCAAGGACTGTGGCATCCACTTCATGACACAGCCCTCCGGCTGTGCCACAATCTGCTCGCCCCTCTTCCGGAGGCCAATACTGCAGTCCAACAGGCCAGCCACTTTTTCAGTGGCAAAGGGCAGGAGAACACCACCCAGATCCCATCCCAGGGACTCTGTAGATGGCAGCTATGTGCTACATCCCCTCTAACCTCTCAGTCAGGGCCGGCGCTTGCACTAGGCAACCCTAGGCGGTCGCCTATGGCGCCAAGATTTGGGGGGTGGCGGGCGGCTGCCTCCCAGCTCAGTGTGGAGCAGAGAAGCAAGGGGCGGCTGGCTGCGGCTGCCCGCTGCTGAGCGGGAGGCAGGAGTCAGCCGCGGCGAGCCATCCCTTGCCTCCCCGCAGCTGCCTCCTGGCTCCACGCTCAGTGGCTCAGCATGGAGCCGGGAGGCAGCCAGCGAGCTGCCCCATGCTCAGCCACTGAGCATGGAGCCAGGAGGCAGCCACGACGAGCCGCCCCCCTGCCTCTCTGCTCCACGCTCAGCTCCCGCAGCGGGGCTGAGCGCCCTTGGGTGGGGTGGGGGGGCTGAGCTCCTGGGGGCAGGGGAGACTAGCTGGAGGGGCGGGGGGTTGGCACAGGGCTGGTGCAAGAAAGTTTCGCCTAGGGCACGAAACTTCCTTGCACCGGCCCTGCTCTCAGTACATTTCCCTTAGCCATAGCCCTAGCACCTTCTTCCCCCTTACCTCAGGGCCTCAGAATGCCAGTCTTAGCAGCTAGCCAGGAGCTCTTTAACTTCCCCAGTCCCTGCTAGTAGCACTACCCTATCCAAGGTGTTGGTGCGTGCGTGCGTGCGTGCTCTCTCTCTCCCCTCCCTCCCTTCTTACTAGGAGCCTGATCTTCCTTCCTTGAGCTCCAGACAGCTACTGACCCTGCTCTGTCCTGCAGCTCTTCTTATATGGATCTGCCATGCCGTGACAGCTCCCCTCCTATTGGCTGCTTTTAAGGCAGCCTCCCTAAGGCTCTATCAACCCCTTACAGATCAGTTTGGGACAAATGCCCCCTCACGTCTATGTCAAACAGCAGTGACACACCATTGTGATTGGACACCAATTAAAAACTTGCAAGTATTTTAGCACTCTTAACCTAACAGCACCCTGAGTAAGGCTTATCAGAGGAAAAAGAAGAGTGAAAAACACTTGCCTCAGCCCTGGGTACTTCACCAGAGAAAGTGGAGATTAACAGTGGGCCATTGCAGTAGAACGCTGAAATCAAAGACAGAATGCCTATTGAATACAGGAGAGCTAGACTAGCCCCTAAGACTGTACAGTTACCACCTAACCCATACTTCTCATGATAATATGAGATAATCTAAGCAGCAAACCTCACATGTTGGTCTTTCAAGCCTTCCTCTAGCAAGCAACCTCTAATGACTCCAGCCTATACCTACTCCCAGGTAGCTCTTTTATATAGTTTCCCAATTTGCCCTGAGTGCCTGATTGGGCCATCAATTGCCTGTGTTACTCCACTCTGTCCACCTGCAGGAGATCTGACTTCACTGGAATGCCTCGCCTGAGAAAGGAGTATTAGCCTATGTCTATGCTGCCCTGGCCTCTTTCAACCCTTTGCTCAAGCAACTAGTGGCTTGTCTACACTGCCCTGCAATTGGGACTACGGGATGGGAATAGCAGTGCACACGAAAGTGCTGCGCTGTAACTCCCCTGGGTGGACACTGCGGGTGCGAACTGAAAGGGTCTTTCTCTATATTAATGTAATCCTATTTGATGAGACCTATGTTAAAGCAAACAAGGAACCTTTCAGTTCATGCCTGCAATGTCCACATGGGGGAGTTACAGAGCAGTGTGTTGCCATGCCCTGCTCTTCACACCCCTATAGGCCCAATTGTGGGGCAGTGTAGACAAGCGTTTAGTCACTTGAGCAACGGCTTGAAAGAGTAGGGACTGATGGCCAGATTTTCAAAGGTACTTAGGCACCTAAAGCTACAGATAAATTTTATTGGGTGCCTAGCTGCATCTCCAGGTGACTAACTACCTTTGAAAATTGGCCTGACTGTTTATCTGTGAAAGAAACACAGCTAGGGAAAAAAACTGCCATCATGGATAAATCCTGGCCCCATCGACATCAATGGGAGTTTTGCTAGGATTGCAACCAAAGTGCTTAAATTTTACTTATAGAGACGTGTCTTTACCTAGACAACCATTATAGGCATTTAAGAACAACTGCCCATGTTAAGGAAGGGCTGTATCAGCAATGTGCAATGATTTAGTCTGGCCCTGCCTGTGCCTCTAGAGCAGTGGTTCCCAAACTGGGGTTCATGAACCCTTGGAGGGTCGTGAACTGTATCGGGGCGGGGGCGGAGGGGGGAATGGCTTCGTAAATACCTTCCTGCTGGTTCACATCTGGTACTCCTTGATGAAACATGTAGGAGGCTTAATCGAAGCGATATGAGCTACAAAAGTGAAATCTTGGAAGAGTTGCCGTTTTCATAATGTAATAAAATTAATAATGTAATGATAAATAATAATAAATAGTGTGTAATAAGCATGTCATAAAAAAACAAATTATTCCAAGATCACTGTTTCTATAATTTATGCTCCGTTAAGGGAGAAAATACCTGGAAATATTAATTTTTAGGAGGGGTGTTGCAAGATTTGATCTTTTCGTGAAAGGGGTTCGCGGGTTGTTAAAGTTTGGGCACCACTGCTCTAGAGTCATGTTGACTACACAGCTATATGGCATCATCATTATTGCTATTAAACATATTACAGTGACACCCAGAGGCCTGGCAGGACTTGCACACCGTTGTTTTCGTCCCTGTACAAACACATAAGATGACATTATCTTTGCCCCAAGGCTGTTAGAGTTGAAAAGCATTCTATTGTGTAACAAGCTCTTGAGTACACTATGTACTGTGAGTAGGCCTTTATACACTCACAGACAGGGCTGGCTTTAGGCACCATCAAAACAAGCAGGTGCCACCGCTCAGCTTCTCCCTCTCCCTCCCAGGCTTGCCGCACATGAAACAGCTCACATGCGGCAAGCCTGGGAGGGAGGAGGAGAAGCCGAGTGACCGTGGCACGCTCAAGTGAGCAGGCGGAGGCAGAGCGGAGGTGAGCTAGGGTGGGGAGCAGTTCCTGTTCCTCTACTCCCCATTACTTCCTGCCCCCCCTTGCCCTAGCTCACCTCCGCTCTGCCTGCTCCCCTGAACGCACCGGCGCTTCACTTCTCCCCCTCCCTCTCAGGCGAGGGAGTGGGGAGAAGTGGAGCGGCAGCATGTTCAGGGGAGCAGGCAGAGCGGAGGTGAGCTAGGGCGGGAGGTTGCGGGGGGGGGGCCACAGGAAGCAATGGGGTGGGGTAAATGCAGCACGTGTGGGGGAGGAGGCAGGGCTGGGGATTTGGGAAAGGGGTTGGGAAGGGCCAGAGTTGAGGCAGGGCCGGGGAGGGGGAAGAAAAAACGGGGTGGAGGGGGAGGCCAAAAATTTTTTTGCTTGGGGGCGGCAAAAATCCTAGAGCTGGCCCTGCTCACAGAGCTCTGCCCATGTGGCTCGCTCTCTGAGGAACCCTACCACATTTCAGTTTATAACCCCTCCTATTCCCTGGGCCTCGTAGGTTGGTTGGTGACTAGGCGTAGGTTTGGTACCCACCGATTTCATTCAGGGGCTTTGGGTCTGGCTTTGTGGACAACGCACATAATGCAAGACTCTCAAGGCGAATTAATCTTTGCGACATAATACATTGTATCATGGTTACAATACACTTGCTTTTCCTGCTCTACATTTCAAATCCATTCAGCTGGCCTCTAATCTGGCTGGGGGAGGGGCAGGGTGGTTCACCTCTGGGGTTTTAGGGAAATTGGTATTTTAAATTGGAGAGGAGGGCTAGTCCCCCCCATCCACCCCAGTTAAGGCCCTAACCTAGGACTTCAGAAAGCCAGGTTCAGTTTTCGATGCCTCTACAGACTTCCTGTGTGACCTTGGGCAAATCACTTAGCCGCTATGCCTCAGTTCCCCTTCAATAAAATGGGGAAACTAGCACTTCCCTACCTTACAGGGGTATTGTGAGGATAAACACATTGAAGACTGTGAAGTGCTCAGCTATTATAGTATGAGGGTCTGGGAAGGTCTGTGGCTAGCTAGAGGAGTGGATGGCCTTCAGATAAAGGTACAGGACAGAATGAAGAGCACTAGAGATTTCCTTATCTCTGTTAACCCACTTGCTCTTGGAGGGCTTCAGTTTCCCCACTCATCAAAAGTCTAACAACACCCAGAAGGTGTTACCTCATTGTGCCGCAGTTTGGGCTCCTCAGGCAGATGGTGCTGTTGAAATTCAAATAATTATTAGTTGCTAAACTAGTGTTGTGGATTCGCTGTGCCATTGGGAGGGGAACTACAGCGTGCATGCACTGCTGACTAACTTCTGAAGGCAATGAAAACCTGGCCTTGCCTATGCTTGGGACGGCACACAGTGGCGTAGCCAGGTTTAGAGCACAGGGGGAGCGGGCGGCACTATAAAAAGGTGCCGCTCCCCCTGTACTCACCCTGGCGGCGCTTTAAAGGGCCTGGGGCTCCAGCCGCTGCGGAGCCCCCGGGCCTTTTAAATCCCTGCCCGAGCCTGGCTCCAGCAGCGGGGGTGGGGGGGGAGGCACTTTAAAAGGCCCGCAGCTCCCCGCGGCGGCAGGAGCCGCAGGCCTTTTAAAGCACCCCCAGCCCGGGTCCGGCAGCAGGGCTGGGGAGACGCTTTAAAGGGCCCGCGGCTCCCTGCAGCGGCAGGAGCCGCTGGCCTTTTAAAGTGCCCCCGAGCCCAGCTCTGCAGCCGGGCTCAGGCGGCACCTTAGCGCCGCTTCTCCTCACTGGGGAGCGGCCGCTCCCCCCCGGCTACGCTACTGAGGGCACAGATTTGCAAGGATATATTTTAAATGTCTCTTCCAAGCAAAGTGGATGGCAAATGTTGTAGTGTCCATCTTTAGTAAAATAGGGCTCGAAACTATTCTGCTTAAAAAATTACAATTCCATTTATAAATGTGTTTTAGGTACTGGCCTTGAAGAGAGTTACATTTTTAGTGAAGTATTGCAGCATTGCCCAGACTACAAAGCTAACTCGCAAATCCCACAGAGGTCTAATCTTGCAGTAAATCCATTATGGGCAGAGACCCACTCTGCAGTGCATGGATTAGATGTAGGACAAGGGCCAGATTTTGCAAATTTGGCACCGATGTTGGAGTATCACCAAGGAACTATTGTGAAAGTATGAACAGCATGATTTAAAACAAACATTTTGGGTTTGTACTCAAACATGCCAGCACTTAAAAGGAAGCTAAAATATTTGTATATATTTAATTAAAGCTTTTTTATACTAACATATGTAAAGTCTGACTGTGCTTGGACTTTTTCTTTTTCTCACTCAAACATTGAGAAATGTGCTTTAGGAAAAGAAAACTTGCATTAAACTAAAGATGCTTGGGACAGTCAGTTCTTGGCCTTTTTGAAATGGGGGTTTCGTTTTCACAAATGCTTTTATTTCTGTTCCATATTCAGACAAAATGACACTGGCCTTCTAAATCACATAGGTTTATTTAACTTTGCTTCTCATTAACCACTTAAATGGAAATTCCAGCAAGGGGAAATTTGAATATCCTCTAGCAGTGAAGCAGAACATGTTAGCCATCAAATTCTAGTTGCTCGTTCCATTGACTGGAAAAATGTCTGCCATCTGATTTCTTTTATAGGACCACATTTGAGAAAGCAAAGTTTATAGAGCTGACTTATCTAATTATATTAAGCTAGTGATTTGCTGTCTTGGCAAGTAGTTTTAATGTACAAATCTAGAAGGAAAGGTGTTTTTGTAAACAGGTGTCAATGACACTGCTCCATCAAGCACTAAGTTGGAGGTGTTCCTGAAAAAATATTACATTTGTGCATGCAGATACCAATATTGCAGCTGAATTTTGGCAGTTGCAGACAGTGTTTCCACACCAAATCTTCAGCTCTGTATAAAGCCAACTGTAGGTCAGCAAGAAAAACTGCTTCATGCTTTAAACAGCAACATGAACTGGGCTGATGTTTGTGGCGCATCGTCGCCTTTCAGAAAGGTTGATTTTAAAAAAAAAAAAATTATCTACAGGGAATAGAACAGTCTTTGCAATAAGGCTACAGGCCAGGTAACATCTGAGAGACACAGCTGCTAAGGGAGGCAGTTAGGTTCTCCTGTTACAACTATTTAATATTTGTATTACACACACCCCACACCTCAGGCTTGGGCCCTTTCTGCTGAGCAGTGTAATTATATACAACGGCATCCAAAGAGCATACAGGGTTAAACCCTGAACCTGCACTGAGATACTTACCGGAGTTCCCCTCCCTTTAGAGCTCCCTGTGGCCACAAGGGGCCCAGTGCACCATTTCAGGGTTGGAACCCATTGCCTACGCAGTGTTTGTGTCTGTATAAGAGGGTGGGTAAGGGCTGTGATTTTTTACCGATATAGTTACAGTGGTACAGCTCCCTAGCACAGATGTAGTTTATACTGGTATAAAGGACAAAGGTTTTAGCTGGTAGGAAGAGAAGCATCCAAAGCAAGGAATCGTGCCCTGGGGATGGAGGGATAAAATGAGGCCCAAAGCACGTCATGAAAACTTTAAACAGTGCTAGGAAATACTTTAAAAACAGAAACAGCTTTTCTGACCCAAAAGGCCGCTATCATGGGCCTTTCTGAGGCTGGAAGAGTGCTGGGCCTCTCATTGGGAAGATGGAAATAGCCCCTTTCCAATGGTAAGTGGGAGGGCGGGCCAGGGCCCCAGCTCCTTTTAGGCATTAGCTCACGTCTGTCATATTCAAGGTGCTGGGTGGCTGTGCTTTGGCCCCCTCACTTCGCACCAGCATTCCCTGCAAACCATGCGGCTGTGCAACCTTCCGCATACTGCACGTCAGAAGTTGTGCTGCTCAGAACTTCCCTTGTGCCCCGGGGGCAGAGGCTGCAAGCGCTAGGGCTGGGCTGGTGACTCAGGCCCTGCCTGGCTGCTGGGCGTGGAGGCAAGAGAAGGACCCAGAGAGGCTGGAGCGGCCACCGCTGTGCCTGTGATTGGGCCAAGGAGCAGGTGGGGTGAATAGGCGGGGCCTGGGAGCAGCTACCCCTGGCAAGACAGCTATGAAGCATCAGGACCCCCATTCCCAGTCTGGAACCAGCTGCGACCCCAGTCTCAGCAGCTCCCCTCGCTTTCCATGCAGAGCTCTATCCCTAACCCCAACTGACCCCCAAACCCCATGCAACCACCCCCATTCCCCTTCCCTAGTCCTTGATATCCCAATTCTCCTGCTCCCCAAGAAGAGTGACCGACACCCCCTCCAATACTCCCCCTGACCCCTCAACTTTCCCCCTTGTCTGTGTGAGCACGGGGGCTGCTTCACAGAGTGGTTCCCTGTGGTGGAAATGTTTGGCCCCCTCTGATTGGGGCAGTTGTTCTGTGGGGCCACACACATGCCTGTCTGTGCATTCCCTGCTTCTGGGCTCAGTCCCACTTGGGGCAGGGGGGTGAAGCCCAGATGTCAGGAGCAGGGCAGCCAGTGACCCCAATCCCAGAGGGCCCCCTCAGTGACACACCCCTCTCCCCAAATTACAACTGTGCATCCTGCCAAGTGTTTTGCTTTGCTTTCCTGGAGTTAAGGCATCAAGGTAAGGATCTGAGGTTGGGGTCAGAGCTAGATGAGAGGCATAGAGAGGGCCTGATCCTGACACAAGTAGACCTTGCTCCCTGTTTGGAAAATCTGGCCCAGAATCTCCCTCAGGACTGGAAACTCATTGTACTTATTGACAAGTACAACACTGACAGTTTGGAAAATGTTAGAACTGAAATAAAGCAGAGCCTGCTGGATGAGGGAAGTGAGTTACAAACGTTTATGAAAACAGAGGAAATAGAAGAAAGTTAGCTATTAATTAATTACAAGTCAGATTTGATAAAATGTAGAGAGACTAATGTGATTTGATTTCTGATACCTACTCACTCTGAGGTTTACACTACTGGATTTAATTACACCACTTGAGGTGTGTCAAAGGGGACCAGAAGGAAGGCCAGAAAGAGCCTCCAGATCAAGAACACCAAGGAAATTAACCATTGACTGTAGCTCTGCCTGCAATCCAGTATGGGACAGTTTTTTTCCTAAATTAATTAAGAATAATCTGAAAGATAGGGCATGCTCCCCTTTAAAATTAGACATGGACGTCTTCAAGAGAAAAAGAAAAGTGCCAAGATTAATAATTCACTGAAAGCTCCCAGCTCAAGAGGGGCATTTGAAACCAAATGAAAAAAACCCGTTTTCATTCCTACATGGTCTGATACTCTGCAGATGGTTGGATCTTGCTCTGAAATATTTTTTAGAGCCCTCCTACTCTCCCACCCCCACTAATCTGCGGTATAAGTCTCCTGTTTTTAGATCAACATCATCACAAGACATTGGATCTCAAACTGCCTCTGATCTAGCAATGAGTATTGCTCATCCAGGGTAACATGGAGAAGATTCCACAGAGAGAATAAAGCAGGCAAAGAACAATGGATGTTTACACATCAACCTATGCTATGAAACAAGGCACCCAAGAGAAAGACCTGTTTTCTTAAAGTAAAAATTCAGTTTTATTTGTATTTTAACAGAAACATAATAAGAGGGCAGAGTCTTTCACAAACACATTTCAACTCTTTATCCTTGTAATGGTCATTTCTCTGGCCTTTTGCTTATAAGAACTTTGGTAAAGCCAAGCAATGCACTGTAATTTAGAGAAGTACAAGAAAGCAAACAATAGCATTAGTCTTGCAAATACAGAGGCAAATTCAAGTTAGCTAGGCAAGTCGAGGATTACAGGATTTCGAGGATTACAGGAAGATGAAGAGCAGAAAAGCACATCTGTGGACATGATTTTCTTTGGTCACAGTTTTCAATCCTCTCCTCCACACAGGTTCAGCAGCGCCCTCTGGTAGTCACCCTTTGTATCTTGCTGCAAAATGAGGGAAGAAAAATTAAAAGGAGACTTTATGAAGAAATGAAGGTTACATGAAGTCCCAGTGTGACTGCACTCTACCATGGACTTGCAGGACAAAGTTCAAGTAGGAATTTATTTGTAAGATGAAGTTTTCTATAGCACTTGGCATGTACCATGATAAAAGTGGGACCAGTAAGGGGAACTTTGGTATAAAATGAACAACCTAAGGGCAGAGAGCAAAGGGACATGGTTCAATTCTGTCCTATGGTGACCATCTATTAGCTATTCACTAACCTTCGCTGATCACTGCCAACCTGGGGTAGATTTGAATCAGTAATCTCATGGTGGAAAGGCTTCTTTATCAAACCCTCATCTGCCCACCCACTCTCCAATTTGGTTCAATTAAGCAAAACACAAAACATTTCTACCATTCTAAATCAAAGGATTTGGAATTGCACAGCTCTTCCCCTTTCCTGAATACTGGATAGAGCCCCGATCTAATTTGGAATACAATCAATAAGTAAACAATGCAGTATTCATGAAAGGGGCCTGGTCTACACTAGAAAATTAGGTCATTTTAACTAAGCCAGTCAGGGATGTGAAAAATTCATGACCCCCAGCAGCACAGTTAAGCCGAGCTAATTCTCTGTGTAGACAGTGCTAGGTCCATGGAAGAATTCTATCAATTTAGCTACCGCCTCTCAGGGAGGTGGATGAACTACACACAGCAATGGTGGAATCCATCCTGTCAGAGCAGGCGGTGTCTACTCTGAAGCACTAGAGTGGCACAGCTGAGCCACAGTAGCCTTTTAAGTGTAGACAAGCCCACAGAATCTAACAGACTGTAAGAGCTTTAGGACAGGAACTGATCCTTACTATGCATATATAGAGTAAGCATCAGTTCCTGTCCTAACACTCTTAACAGTCTCAATAGACTAGATGGATAGAGGGTGGGAGAAAAGGAGGTATCGCTATCTCCAAGGGGAGCAGACGCATAGAAAAAGTAAGTGACTTGTTTGAGGCTACCCAGTGAGTCCATCTTATGGACTATGGTTGGGCTGACATATGATGATGACCTGTGAGTTCTAGCAGACCATGCTCCCATTGCTATGGGCATTCAGCCAGAATACACAGCCATAACAGAACGCTAAAATTTAATACTTAAGTGGCGGTTAGAATCCTTGTTTGAACCAGTTTAATATCTATCTAGTCCCTAATGGAATACATTGCATGTCACTCCCCGATATACAGATATGGCCTTTTCTTAGGAGACTCAGCATAAATGAAAGATGTTTGCTCTCTGCCAGTAAAGAGGGAGAGAAACCTCCCCTGTATATGAACCATGAACATAAGCTGTAGTCTGCCACATCTCTGCCCACCCTGTAGTGAAAACTGGATGGGCACTGAACAACAAGATGTAAAGGACTACTTGGCCCCAAACTGTCTCCATGGCAGCGCCACAGCTGAGACCATCACTGCCTACCCTGAGGGGGTACTTCCCCTTTTGGAAACCAGCAGCCACATGCTTATTTCAGCTTTATGGTGCCACCAGGATTAACTCTTTCCCAGGGCCAGAGTCTCAGGGAATGCTGTAGGAGAGTGCACGAATAATGCAGGAGTGGCGTGGTTCATGCGTAGCAGAAGTCATCTCAGAAGGGGCCACCTCACCCAGAACTGACATCTTGTTTCATAATTCTGTTGAGGGTAAGAGAATGGGCCTGTTGGACGCAGGATTCTGATTTCAATTCACCCCATTGCCAGGCACCACTCATACGAATATTGGGCGGGGGAAGGACATTGAGAGAAGTGCGTGTGTCCCCCCATAACATATCTGGTGATCAAAAGGCATGAACCGCTGCTGCAGTGAACCAGTAACAGGGAAACAAAGTCCCCAGTTCTCCATCTAATATTTCTGAAGGGAAAAAATGGCTTCAGACTTATCTTCCCCCACTCCTCATTGGCCACAGACAGCTGTTACTTTAGCTCTAGGGCTATGGTAACTTCCACAGAAAGCACGGCCTGGAATCGGGCAGGAATTTACATGGCCTCTTCTTCCTTGGGCAGCTCCAGAGCAAGCCTGTCTGTGGTTATTTTTTTTCTTTCTGTTTAGCTTTCTGGGAAGACCCAGCTTTCCCCCAGGGATGTGGACATTTCCCCATAGACTGGTGCAGTCAGCATATGCAGCCTAAAATCTGCATATAATTTTGCTGGCTGGACTCTCAGTTTTTCGCTGCTGTACACTCTAATGGTGGAATTTTCAGAAGTGCTCAGCATTGATCTAACTGCTCCCACTGAAGCCAGTCATAAAATTCCCACAGACTTCAGTGGGTGCAATTAGACCAATGCTGAGTGCTTCTGAAAATCCCATACACAGATTATAACAAGGAGCCTTGTGATTTACCTGGATGAAATAATAGAGGGATTTTCCGTATTTCCTCTTGAATTCACTCTTAATTTTCAGCATATCAACCTCTGAGCGGGAGACCATAATCCTGATCAGGATCTTATCACGGGTTCCTTTGCCCTAAAAGCAGATTTACATTGAAAGCTGTAGTATGGTGAAGTGAAAAAACAAGAGACCCAGTGTCTTGTAAGGAGGGAGAGAATTTACTGATCAGCTGGACATTGCTGCAGGAAAAGGTCACAATCAATTGCTTCTTTCTGCATTCACAACGCCCTCCTAAAAACCTGAGGATCATGCTTATTTTCCAAACAATACTGTCCTCCATTTGGCCAATATATTATTGTGCATTTTCCATTACAGCAGAAACAGTGCATTTTACATCTTTAGACACTAGCATCGGGACACCAGGAGCTGCTGCAGGAACGTGCACTGTAGCAGGGAACTGGCTTTTCTCTCTATTCATTCTAGTCTGTACAGTTTCTTACACCATCCTCATCATCTTATCTAAGCACTTTCCAGTAATGCATTATACCATATGGCTAACATTTGTCCCATGTGGTCTCATTCTCTCCCCAGGGGGAGAGTAGTGCCTGCAATTTATCGCTTTGTTTTAATAGGCTTTTATTTCTCGTGTGTGTGTGTGTGTGTGTGTGTGTGTGTGTGTGTGTGTGTGTGTGTGTGTGTGTGTGTGTGTGTGTGTGTGTGTGTGTGTGTGTGTGTGTGTGTGTGTGTTTCAGTTTCTTTGTTCAGTGAAGGCTAATTAACTGTTACTCTAGAACCTGCAGAAGCACTCTACTTCAATATCATTTCCCCAAAATGATGACAGTGATTGTATTTCAGTGCAGCATATTTTTAAAAAGATTTAGTCTCCAAAGAGCATCCCCCCAAAGATTATAACTATTTTAAGTTACAGCTAAGTCAGTCTGAATCCTAACCATTTGACAGTGTTCCAGTAAACCAATTTAAAGCACATGGGTCTGAGTCCCCCTAAGGTTTAACCATCAGTTCAAAGAGGCTCGTCACTAATTTCTTTGGAATCAAGCAAGTATGAGTGAAACTTTCTAAACAATTCTCTCTCTAGATTTTTATAGCCTTCTTACATAAAATAATCTTCCTCTTCTTTTAATCAATCTTGTTTCTTCCTTGGGGACCTTTTCTACACTATGGTGACTGAACCAGGACACAAAGGTGATCTAACATGTAATGGTGCCCTAAAACAATTTCTTGTGACTTGTGTTCACTGCCTGCATTTTCACATTCCAGAATTCTGGTAACCGCTAGGTTGAAGTCATACACTATCCAAAGTTTCATTAGTCCATTCCTATGCTCACTTTCTCTTCCTAAGTATTCTGTGCATGGGGTCTCTTCTGACTCCTACCTACCTATGGGCCAGATACCTTTCTCATTCACTTCAATGGAGTCAGATTGGGCTATAGCTTGTACTTGAGTATCAAGCTTCGTTCCATCTGTTCATCTGCACTCCCAGCTTATCTAATTCTGGAAAAAAGTGAACACTAATCAAGGTATACATTCCTAGCTTAAGGGAAAACATGCACATGAGAGATGGGTGTGGAAAAACTAACGGATGTTCACCACTTCTCTACACTGATGACAATAGCAGATTTGAAATAACATTTGTTGTGGGTTCTTACTGTTAGAATTCTCTCTGTTCTACTTTTGCAAGCAGACACCATTAGTCTATTATTTTTTGCATTGAATAGATCTGCTGACATGAATGGACAAGATACATTAGATTAATTTCTCTATGCATATAATTTTTAAAGCATTCTTTTGAAGGCCAGCCATGATGCCATCAATAGGTATTCCAGTGCCATCTAAACAATCATAGACGTAATGGAATCTAAAGATTAAACTGTAGATTAAAATTCAGTACTAAGAAATAAGGCCTTCTTCAGTCCACCCTACCTTCATGGAGTCGTACAATCGGTCAGCAAAATACAACTGCTTGTTCTGAATACACTGGACTGCAAAGTGAAGAACATATTATTGGTTAGATATACTTCAGACACTCGGATCTGCAAACTAAAATGGTTTAGACTCCTCCTTTTTAGATCTGATAGTTGAACTAGGAGAGGGTTTTCAAGAAGATATGGCTTCCCACTCCCAAAAAAACCAAACCAACCAACAAAAACCCCAGAGACAAATGATTTGTATCTGAAACATTTGTTACCTAGACGTTAATATGGTTAAGTAACTGTACCAAGGAAAAATAAAATAAAAGGAATACTTGTGGCACCTTAGAGACTAATTCATTTTCTTTTTGCTGACACAGACAGACTAACACAGCTACTACACTGAAACCTGTACCAAGGAAGGTTTTCAATGTAACCCCAGCTCCCTAAAATTAAATAAAGTATTTCCTCTCCTCAAACTGCTATCCCGTCTCACTATGGTGGCCCCCCAGAATTCGGTCTTTGACCATATTCTACTTGTTTAACACATTCTGGTCACATCCTTTCTGAAAATGTTAATGCAGATGACACCCAAATAGATTTTCTTCTTAATGGTTTTGGCTTTTCATCATTTCTTGTCTTAAACAAGAGCCTGGCTCTACCATAATTTCTATCAACTCAGTGTATCTGAAACAAATATCCCACTGCCATAACTTCCCTCCACCAAAATGCCACCACCTCAATCTCATTCCACAATCCAAACCTCACATCCACCCTTACATTCCTGTCCATTTCACAGAATCCAGTTCCAAATCAACCTCCACTTTCTAGTCTCCAAAATCCACGGACTGGCTTCACCCCAACACACACATCCCCCCTTCTAGCCACCCACCCTCTACAGTCTTTCAACCCTCCAGGTTTCCAAAGAACAAACCCCAAGCAAATATTTAATCCATCAGATTGGAGCTGTAATACCCCTTTTTACAGAAAGCTGAAGGAACAATTCAGTCTCCACTGAAGATTATAAACTAGAGATGAACTAACAGCAGATCATCCACTTTAAACAGCGGGGCTCTGCTTCATCTCAGCAAGTAGTTTGTGAAACATTTCCAAGGCTCTCACTGAAACCCATTCTTAATAACCTTAACGATGGTTTACTTACCAAGATTAAGGAAGGCAACTTCCAGGTCTCCCTTGACCTCCTTCTTGATGCTCTCCAACATATCATAAGGGCTGTAGCTCTTGTACCTCTCAAACACTATAATAAGGAAGAAAACAATTAAAAGAACAGAAGTGTACCTGAGTTGAACACACAAATTCAGGGGGGCAGAAAGATTGTGCGCACATAAAACTGCACAGTGCAACTAGAGAGGGGCCAGGGGACATTAAGAAGTTTGACCATCAATATCTAGATACTATGCTACCTCATTTTCATATCTGTGAATGAACAGATATATTTCAGGAAGTTCTAAATTAATCAATGACTTGGGAAAATGACTTGGGAAAATTAATCAATGACTTGGGGGGGAGGGATAGCTCAGTGGTTTGAGCATTGGCCTGCTAAACCCAGGGTTGTGAGTTCAATCCTTGAGGGGGCCATTTGGGGATCTGGGGCAAAAATTGGGGATTGGTCCTGCTTTGAGCAGGGGGTTGGACTAGATGACCTCCTAAGGTCCCTTCCAACCCTGAGATTCTATGAAAATGTCACCATGTATTAGCTTGGTTTTCTCACTAGGATATATGAAAAATCACTGTGACAGACTGTCCATCAGATAGATATTGGTCCAATCTGCATCTACATCACACTGTGGAATTTAGGCTCTCAGAAATAAAAGAACCTCTCAAAGGAGTTTCCTGGGTGGTGGTTATATAAACACCAGAGGCCAATCCTGGCCTCCTGACATAAGCTTTACATGCGTGATGTTTACATATGGCAATTGTATGCCTAAATGTAGGCCTTTGCAGGAGTGAATTTAGAGACCAATTTTGAACATGAAGCTTTTAATATCTGCTGCTGGGTGTGTATGCATGTTCGAATAGGGAGATTTGTATCTCTAGAGTAAATACATTAATGTATTTCTTTTCAAATAGTCATGGCTCAGCAGATAAACTTTTCACAAACATCTCCCTGTTTCCTGGGTTCTTGCGCTTGATTTAATCATTACTGTAACCAAGCAATGACCATCTCCTTCTCACTCCCTGCGATGGAATTTTTTTTCTTTGAACAGTACCTTTCTGGAGGTGAGGAATGCTCCTTTCAGTCATAATATTGATCCACTTAGGAACATCAGTTCCCTTCCTCTTCACACCAGCATCATAGAGGTCCTGTGGTTAGAATGAAAAAAGTATTATTTTAGCCATCAGGGGTAAAATGAAGGAGCCACTGCAAAGCTATAGGATACCTCAGAAAACAAGTCCTACTAGAGCCAAATCAGAGGGGGACGTTAAGTGTAGACACATACTTAACCTAACCACTAAGGGGGATGCATACCGAAGGAATGGACTTACGGACTTGATTCTCAACTAACACAGGTTTTACATTACTGTAATTCCATTCAGATCAGTGAGGTTACTCTTGACCTCCCAGAGAACAGTCAGGTCCTGGGTTTAATGGCAACAGGTGAACAGGGACATTTACACAAAACTGTCAATAAATATATCTTTCTTTTAATGAATTACTTCTCCAGATTCTCTCTTGGAATCATCTGGGCACCATCATTTTTGAATCTCAGCAGAGGACCACTGCCCTATTATGAAACTCCACTAGGAAGTCTCTTTTTGTCAAGGTGTCCATGGAAGCAATAAGATAGCTGTGTATGGGTGTTGGTGGGAAAGGGCGCCCCTACATGGAATTGGCGGAGTTCTCATGATCATAAGTAGTGCATTCTGAAACTAATATTATGTCCATAACATACTAGGGAATATATGCACGCTCTCTCTATGTGAAAAAGTAAGCAACGTTTTTATATTGTCTATTCGTAGTTTTCCAAGATTTATTTCAAGACATAGTACACTTTGGGGAGTTAAGTTACCACTGATCACCAACACTTACCCTAGCATCTATGTCAATCAGCTCATAATCAATCACAGAAGCGTCTTCAGACCTTTTACCCTTCAAACAAGAAGAACAAACATTTAGCAGAGGTATCCGAATTGAAATAGTGCAAGTTGCAATCTACATTTTTTCTCTTGGTTCATGTTAGCCAACATTTGCCAAAGGAGCATTACAACACGTTCCATCTCCATTACAAAGCTGTGTTGTGTTAGTTATTTTCTCGTCAAATTGCATTGTCATTCGGCATCTGCATCACGTTCTTTCAAATTGTCAGCTATGCAGTGACGATGCACTTGAATCCAAACTTGCTATCAAGTCAGGTGGATGGATTTCAGATACAGCTAGACACAATCAATGTACGTGGCCTGCCACAGCTGGTGAGTGGACTGAGAAACATGACAGAATAAGGAACACTAGACAGAGAAAAACTTATACCGACTCAGAATCTTACCCTTGCCAGGGAAACCATCAGCTTGCGGAAGTCACCAGAGGTGTCAGACACAATGTCCTTTTCCAGTTCTGTCTTGTACACTAGAACACAGCAAATACTTTTCTATTTACTGCTGACCCACAAACATTACTCCATACCTCATCAAGGTCAACTGGAGGGATGATAGCTGCAAGTTACTTTAGATACTATATTGGGAAAACATATACGAATAATCGGCTAGTCTATTAAAACACAGCAACAGGTTGTACCGAGGGTGACACTGGTGGGATCCCTAGTGTAGGCAAGGCTCTGCCATCCAGGCTTGTTTTGCCAGCACTTATTATTTAAACACAACCACACCACACCTAGGCTCTTGAGTGAGTGTTTTATTACAGCAGATTCAGATCGCCAATCCTCAATTTTTTAGACTGCTTGCAGCTAAGAGACAATTTTATGCAAAATAATCATAGTTTAAATACATACGCTTAAATACAGGAGTGCTGTGTTTACAAATACAGGAATACTGTTTGATACTGAACTCACATTCAAATCACTTAAATCCGGTTACCCTCAACTGAGAAATACAGCTAGGAATGGATAATATCCTTCAGCAAAATTGCGGGTGGGTGGGAAGGGGGGTGGGATCCATGCTTTTATCAAGCCTTATCCAGATTTCTTTTCATGCCTTTTTTTTTGGCAGCTCTATCAATTAAGATGATAAAAAGGCTTCTTCAATAGATTCCAAATTCAGCTGCTCAACATGGACAGAATCTCTGAGTAGGATTTTGCTCTCACTTACTCTGACTCTGTCTTCCTTACAATAAAAGTAGAAAACGGACTATTGCGGCTCTTTTCACATGAGAGAAATGATTGGTGGATACTTGTTTACTACAAGGTCTACAGTTGATTCCAAGCCACCAAACCTTGAGACACAAATGTCTTCCTCCATGGAAAATGCTTCTGGGATTCAAATTAATTTCAAGGCAAAAAAGTTAAGTGAAAACAACATTTGGAAGGCATAAATCCAGCTAGCCATCATGGCACCTTAATTCGTGCATATTTGGTTATTAGAAAGGGCAGGCAGTGGGTTGACATCAAGGGCACCAGTATTTCGCCCTAGAACTCCTCCAGATCCAAACAGTACGTGTGGGTCCATAAACCATAAGGTGTTAAATACAGTATTTATGGTAGGCAGCTTGTCCAGGTCACGTTCAATTACACTGAAAACTTCATCAGTTATGCCAACATAAATACCTTTGCCTGTTGTATTTGACCAAAACCCTAGGGATAATGAGAATCCCCAGGGAAATCAATAGTTAAAAGTTTTCCAAACTTTCCCATCACTCATCCAAAAGGAGAAAATGGGAGGGCCTAAGTTAACTGTGTTGAAAAATACTAAACACATACTTACTTTCCTTGTAGACTTTGTTAATTTCACAGAGCTCCTGGTTTGTCCTGGAGCAGATGATCTCAATGAGAGTATCTTCATCAGTCCCCAAACCCTGAAACACAGACAAGTTTTCATTTGACACTAAAAACGTGCAGACTGCTAGAATGGTTCTGAAACGTTTGGTACACACTTTGAGTGGGAGAAAGGAGTACTACCAATCTTAGAGAACATTCCCATCCCCACGCAGATGTAAAATTGTAGCTGCTGGTATTTTTGCCAATGGTATTGACCCTGCTGCTGATGGCTCAGCCTCCTTCTTCTCATTAACTAGTTTGCTCTCAGGTTAGCAGCACAGCACTGAACACAGTGTGAAAAGGACTGCTACTCAGTATTTCGGTTGGGACAAGCCAGCATTTCCCTATTAAAATCTTCAACTGGCAACGCTGAGTAAGTAATGCAAGTACTGATTTACTGGGAACAGGCACCCACCCTATACTAAAAGTCTCACTTGAAAACAAACCATCACAAAAGGGAAAATAGAAGGGGTTTGTCACAGTGCATGGGAGGCTGGTACAAAATTTAACTCTACCTTCTATACAATGACATACTGGAACTTTTCCTACTGTTATATGTATAGTCTAGTCACTAGAGTCTAGCAACTAGTGTACAGAAGGCTAGGGTTCCTGGATGCTATTCCAGCTCTGCCAAAGATTAGCTGTTCAACCTTGGGAAAAGTTACTTAGCTTCTTTGTTCCTCAGTTTACCTCATCTGTAAAATGGGGCTAATAATACTAGTTATTGAATACTGTACTGTCACGAAGCTAATTCGTACTTTAAAGGGCTTTAAAAAAACCCATAGATGAGATGTGTTTAAGTGTCAAGTATTATTCTAATAACCTTGAGATACAGTTAATAATATCAGTGGTAAACCACAAGCCAGGATTATTTCAACACCGATTTGACTGTCTCATTGAGTTTCTAGATGAGGTCAAGGTGTTGTTAGTACTATATATTTCTTTTCAACCTGTCAGTTTAGTGCACTGGATCAAAACTTGACTCCTTTGTGTTAGGGGCTGAACTGATCTCTCTCATGCACACAAGACAACCTTATAAACATAAGACTTGGGGTGATATGGACTCGGAGGGCGGCACCTTCCATTCCTCTGATCCAACAAAGCATTTAAGTGCATTCCTGACTTCAGGCATATGAATACTCCCCATTTAATTTTCCCTTTAAAAGACAGTAAGACACTATTTTTATTTGATTTATTCTTTCACTGTTAAAAGTATTTGTATCAGAAACCAACAGGTCTTACTGAAAACACCTCCCCCCCAGCGCCGCCCACCCTGCGGAAACAACCCCTCCTTCCCCAGTGCTGGGGTGTTGAAGCCTGTAGAGGGGGAAAGAAACAGCGCGCTTAGGGTGAACAGATCACAGCAGTAAAATAGGACCCATCCCCTCCCCGCTCGGCCCCACCTTGGTAATATGTTATAGCGGGCCCCTAAGGTAATATAATTAAGGCAAAAGAAAAATGTCTTTTTGCTAGAAGTAGAATAAGATCTTCCCCCCACTTTGTATTCAATTGCCCTGTTGAATGAATGAGGTGTGAATGAGGAAGGCGTGGAAGGCAGGCACCTCCAGACAGCTGCAACCCTTGGAGAGGGGATGGGAACCAGACCAAGGACCATCAAACTTGTCAAGTGGGCTGACTAGAGAAGACATACTGATGGCCTCAGGGGTTAGAAGCAAGCACCTTCCTTTGGGAACACCCTCTTTGCAGCATTGGGACAACCCCCAGCCCAGAGACAAGCAGCAAAAAGGACCAAAGGACACAGTCCCAGATTTTGGGCTGCACAGTGAGCCCACTTACTCACCCCCCCGCGGGCCACATAGTGAGCCTACGCGGGCCGCATGTTGTGCAGGCCTGTCTTAGTTCATGCCCCTGATCTAGCAAAGCACTTAAGCACATGCTTATCTTGAAGTTAATGGAACATGCTTAAAGTTAAGCTCATGCTTAAGAGCTTCACTGAATCAGCAGACCTAAAGTAAGGAACACTATAATTTTCAAGAGGAATTGTTGGTTTCTGGTGAAAATACCTTTTAACAGTGAGATAAGCAGCCAAATAAAAATGGTCTCACCTCTACTTAGCTTTGTTTAAATCAAAAATTGAGACTAGTATTTTGTACCCATAGAGAATGTTATGCAGGGCCGGCTTTAGCAGGTGCGGGGCCCCATGCGAAGAACGACGGCGGGGCCCCGACACTAGGGTGACCAGATTAAAGGACCCAAAAATCGGGACCAAAAACCTCCCACCGGATTTGTCAAGCCAAAACCAAACCAAACCACCTCCCGCCGTTCGAGCAAAAAAACAAAAAACCCCACCGGAGTTCTCCAAGCCCCGCCGGAGTTCTACCCGACACGGACGGAGCGGGGCCCCCTTGGGCACGGGGCCCAATTCCGGGGAATCGGACGAATCAGCTTAAAACCGGCCCTGATGTTATGCCTCCTGTATATTCTTTAGCTATTTCACAAGAGCAGAAATCAATACTGTAACCCAAAATATAGAGGGAGTTGACAGTATTATTACCCATGTTAATACTAAGGAATAGTATTATTCCTTAGTATTACTCTCCTCAGGGGGGACTGAGTCATCTACCTGCCGCCCTGCCCGGGAAAACCGAGAGGTGTGCTGCTTGCCAGGGGCTAGGATTCGTAATGTGACGGAGAGACTGCCGAGACTCATCAAGCCCTCAGATTGCTACCCCTTCCTGCTTCTCCACGTGGGCACCAATGATACTGCCAAGAATGACCTTGAGCGTATCACTGCAGACTACGTGGCTCTGGGAAGAAGGATAAAGGAGTTTGAGGCGCAAGTGGTGTTTTCGTCTATCCTCCCTGTGGCAGGAAAAGGCCGGGGTAGAGACTGTCGAATCATGGAAGTCAACGAATGGCTACGCAGATGGTGTCGGAGAGAAGGGTTTGGATTCTTTGACCATGGGATGGTGTTCCAAGAAGAAGGAGTGCTAGGCAGAGACGGGCTCCACCTGACGGAGAGGGGGAAGAGCATCTTTGGAAGCAGGCTGGCTAACCTAGTGAGGAGGGCTTTAAACTAGGTTCACCGGGAGAAGGAGACCAAAGCCCCGAGGTAAGTGGGATACCGGGAGGAAGCACAAGTAGGTGAGTGCAAGAGGGGAGGGCTCCTGCCCCATACTGGGACAGCAGGATGATCGGTGAGTTATCTTAAATGCCTATACACAAATGCAAGAAGCCTGGGGAACAAGCAGGGAGAACTGGAAGTCCTGGCACAGTCAAGGAATTATGATATAATTGGAATAACAGAGACTTGGTGGGATAACTCACATGATTGGAGTACTGTCATGAATGGATATAAACTGTTCAGGAAGGATAGGCAGGGCAGAAAAGGTGGGGGAGTTGCGTTGTATGTAAGAGAGCAGTATGACTGCTCAGAGCTCCAGTATGAAACTGCAGAAAAACCTGAGAGTCTGGATTAAATTTAGAAGCGGGAGCAACAAGGGTAATGTCGTGGTGGGAGTCTGCTACAGACCACCAGACCAGGGGGATGAGGTGGACGAGGCTTTCTTCCAGCAACTAACAGAAGTTACTAGATCACAGGCCCTGGTTCTCATGGGTGACTTTAATCACTCCGATATCTGCTGGGAGAGCAATACAGCGGTGCACAGACAATCCAGGAAGTTTTTGGAAAGTGTAGGGGACAATTTCCTGGTGCAAGTGCTGGAGGAACCAACTAGGGGAAAAGCTCTTCTTGACCTGCTGCTCACAAACAGGGAAGAAATAGTAGAGGAGGCAATAGTGGATGGGAACCTGGGAGGCAGTGACCATGAGATAGAAGAGTTCAGGATCTTGACACAAGGAAGAAAGGAGAGCAGTAGAACAGAGACCCTGGACTTCAGAAAAGCAGACTTTGACTCCCTCAGGGAACTGATGGGCAAGGTCCCCTGGGAGAATAACATGAGGGGGAAAGGAGTCGAGGAAAGCTGGCTGTATTTTAAAGAATCCTTATTGAGGTTGCAGGAACAAACCATCCCGATGTGTACAAAGAAAAGTAAATATGGCAGGCGACCAGCTTGGCTTAACAGTGAAATCCTTGCTCGTCTTAAACACAAAAAAGCAGCTTACAAGAAGTGGAAGATTGGACAAATGACTAGGGAGGAGTATAAAAATATTGTTCAGGCATGCAGGAGTGAAATTAGGAAGGCCAAATCACACTTGGAGTTGCAGCTAGCCGGAGATGTTAGGAGTAACAAGAAGGGTTTCTTCAGGTATGTGAGCAACAAGAAGAAAGTCAAGGAAAGTGTGGGCCCCTTGCTGAATGAGGGAGGGAACCTAGTGACAGAGGAGGTGGAGAAAGCTAGTGTACTCAATGCTTTTTTGGCCTCTGTCTTCACAGACAAGGTCAGCTCCCAGGCGGCTGCACTCTGCAGCACGGTATGGGGAGGAGGTGACCAGCCCTCTGTGGAGAAAGAAGTAGTTCGGGACTATTTAGAAAAGCTGGACGAGCACAAGTCCATGGGGCCGGATGCACTGCATCCGAGGGTGCTAAAGGAGTTGGACGATGTGATTGCAGAGCCATTGGCCATTATCTTTAACAAATCATGGCAATCGGGGGAGGTCCCGGATGACTGGAAAAAAGCTAATGTAGTGCCAATCTTTAAAAAAGGGAAGAAGATCTGGGGAACTACAGGCCAGTCAGTCTCACCTCAGTCCCTGGAAAAATCATGGAACAGGTCCTCAAGGAATCAATTCTGAACCACTTAAAGGAGGGGAAAGTGATCAGGAACAGTCAGCATGGATTCACCAAGGGCAAGTCATGCCTGACTAACCTAATTGCCTTCTATGATGAGATAACTGGCTCTGTGGATGAGGGGAAAGCAGTGGATGTGCTATTTCTTGACTTTAGCAAAGCTTTTGATACAGTCTCCCACAGTGTTCTTGCCAGCAAGTTAAAAGTAGTATGGGCTGGATGAATGGACGGTAAGGTGGATAGAAAACTGGCTGGATGGTCACGCTCAACGGGTAGTGATCAATGGCTCCATGTCTAGTTGGCAGCCGGTATCAAGTGGAGTGCCCCAAGGGTCGGTGCTGGGGCTGGTTTTGTTCAATATCTTCATCAACGATCTGGAGGATGGTGTGGATTGCACCCTTAGCAAGTTTGCAGATGACACTAAACTGGGAGGAGTGGTTGATACGCTGGAAGGGAGGGACAGGATACAGAGGGACCTAGACAAATTAGAGGATTGGGCCAAAAGAAATCTGATGAGGTTCAACAAGGACAAGTGCAGAGTCCTGCACTTAGGACGGAAGAATCCCATGCACTGCTATAGACTAGGGACCGAATGGCTGGGCAGCGGTTCTGCAGAAAAGGACCTAGGGGTTACAGTGGACGAAAAGCTGACTATGAGTCAACAGTGTGCCCTTGTTCCCAAGAAGGCTAACGGCATTTTGGGCTGTATAAGTAGGGGCATTTCCAGCAGATTGAGGGACGTGATTATTCCCCTCTATTCGGCACTGGTGAGGCCTCATTTGGAGTACTGTGTCCAGTTTTGGGCCCCACACTACAAGAAGGATGTGGATAAATTGGAAAGAGTCCAGCGGAGGGCAACAAAAATGATTAGGGGGCTGGAGCACATGACTTATGAGGAGAGGCTGAGGAAACTGGGATTGGTTAGCCTGCAGAAGAGAAGAATGAGGGGGGATTTGATAGCTGCTTTCAACTACCTGAAAAGGGGTTCCAAAGAGGATGGATCTAGACTGTTCTCAGTGGTAGAAGATGACAGAACAAGGAGTAATGGTCTCAAGTTGCAGAGGGGGAGGTTTAGGTTGGATATTAGGAAAAACTTTTTCACTAGTAGGGTGGTGAAGCACTGGAATGGGTTACGTAGGGAGGTGGTGGAATCTCCTTCCTTAGAGGTTTTTAAGGTCAGGCTTGACAAAGCCCTGGCTGGGATGATCTAGTTGGGGTTGGTCATGCTTTGAGCAGGGGGTTGGACTAGATGTCCTCCTGAGGTCCCTTCCAACCCTGAGATTCTATGATTCTATGAATAAAAGTGTCTTTAGCATGATAGACTAAATATTCAGATTAATACATACATTTTGAACAAGCTGGATGTGTTGAAAGGACATGATAAAATATGTATTTCAAAGCCTGGTTTTGTGATCAAAGTCAAGATGTAATAATCAGGTTTCTATATTACTTGTCTTTCTGTAGAGCTATAGTAAAAATCAAATGTAGCAGCACTAATTTGAACTATGTTGAATTACAACTGTTTAAAATGGAAATCTATTATTGGTGTTACTACAATAAGAAAATTACTAACCCATATGAAAAGGTGTCAGCTGATAATTAAACTCTGCGAGTTCAGATGCTCCAAACAGTGTATTTCAATCAATATGCTCCTACCCTCAGGCTACTGGTCAATTGTTTATTTCAAATTTTTATTATCAAAGCCTGACATATCTATTTTATGAGCCCATTTCTTTTGCTGGCAGGGTTTTATAATGCCTCATTAAATCTCAGGTGTGTTATGCCAAAACCCCCACCTCCTAAATTCCTTTATCAAGGAAGAGCAGGTCATCAGCAAGACTGAAGTTATGTAGGTTCCTTTTCTTACATCGGGTAGGAACAATACTCAATTCTGCTTTATGATAAAAGTAAAATGGTGGAAAATGCCTTCCACAAAATGTCCATACAGCTTTTCTGTATTAAAATGTCACCTTAGGGTCTGATCCTGAAAACTTACTACCAGGTAGAATGCTCCAAAATGAAACCTGAAGGCCTGATCTGGCAAATACTACTGGAGGACTTCAGTGTGACTATCCAAGACAGCTTTTTAAATCTATCCACGATGCCTATAAATTGGGAAACTGTTCTAGCTTGTGGGGGATGCTGCTTCCAACAACAAAAATAGATTAAAACCAAAAAAAGCCCAATCAAGCTTTTTTCCAAGCACATCCTATGGAGGAGTCATTCAAGTTGTGTGCGTAAGCCAATCATCATCATAGATTGTCAGAATCAGTTACTGGACAGAAGGCTTCCTATTATGCCTACCATTTTGGGGCTATTTGTCCATGTGGAACTGGACATATTTTTGCCAGGTCATCTAGTAGTACCGTGCACAGTTCCCAGAACATAAGAATGGCCATAACTGGATCAGACCAATGGTCCATTTAGCTCAGTATCCTGTCACTGGCTGTCAATTCTCTATCCATAAATGGACCTCCCATGACTACTTAGTTTCCTGAAGAGCCACTGGTGAGGAACCTTGTCAAAGGCTTACTGAAAATCCAAGTACACTATATTTACTGGATCATCTTTGTCCACATGCTTGTTGACAGCCTCAAAAAATTCTAGCAGATTGATGAGGCATGATTTCCCTTTACAAAAGCCACGTTGACTCTTTCCCAACAAATCGTGTTCACCTGATCATTCTGTTCTTTACTAGTTTCTAACAATTTGCCCAGTACTAAAGGTAGACTCACCAGCCTGTAACTGCTTTTTTTAAAAATCGGCATTACATTAGCGGTCATCTGGTACATAGGCTGGTTTTAGCAATAGGTTACATACTACAATTAGTAGCTCTTCAACTTTGTATTAGAATTCCTTCAGATTTCTTGGGTGAATGCCATCTGGTCCTGGTGACTTATTAACATTTAATATAGCAATGTGTTCTAAAACCTTGTCTATTTCTCTGCAATAGCCTTGTCTTTCTAGAGTGCTCCTTTAACATCCTGGTCATCTAGTGACTTCCTGCTTCTTATTAACTTAAAAAAAATTCTTACCATTAGTTTCTGCGTCTTTAGCAAGTTGCTTCTCCAATTCTTCCTTGCCCTGCCTTATTATATTTTTTACACTGAATCTGCCGGAGTTTGTGCACCTTCCTATTATCCTCATTAGGATAGGACTGCCACAATCTTATAGGATGCCTTTTTGCCTCTAACAGTTTCCATTACTTTGCTACTTAGCCATGGGAGCATGCTTTTGATCCTCTTATTGTCTCTTCTGAGTCGGAGTATACATCTAGACCAGTGGTTGGCAACCTTTGTCACACGGCCCGTCAGGGAAATCCACTGACGGGCTGGGACGGTTTGTTTACCTGCAGTGTCCACAGTTTTGGCTGATCGCAGCTCCCACTGGCCACCGTTCCAGGCCAAACAGGGCTGTGGGAAGCGGTGGCCAGCACATCCCTCGGCCCACACCGCTTCCCGCAGCCCCAATTAGCCTGGAACGGTGATCGGCCAAACCTGCGGACGCAGCAGGTAAACAAACCGTCCTGGCCCATCAGTGGATTTCCATGACGGGCCGTGTGCCAAAGGTTGCCGATCCCTGATCTAGCCTGAGCCACGCAGAAGAGTCAAAAGTCATCTGTCTACAGGTCAAAACATTATTTTACATCTAAAAATGGAGTAAATTATGAAGAAACCCACCATTTTGTAAGTGCTTCTTTAATAATAGAAAAAACAAGAAGAATCTAATACCAAACAATTTACAAAAAGGCTCACACATAATAGAAAAAGGAAACAGGTTTGTTCTAATAAGTGTGGGGGAAGGAGTAGAGATTAACAACAAAAATACTTTTTTTTTTTTTTGCTTTCAGAGATATTGATGTTCATATAAACATTTCTTTTGTTGCTGATGCTATCTTTTTTTATTGTCTAGACATGGAGTCAGTTAGACTCTGACACCTGTACAGTATGTAGCTTATTTTAGAATGCATTTGATCATGGGGACAGTTAGCCCCCCCAACACAAGTACTGTGCAGTGTGTTGCTGAATCTAGGAGAGTTTTAACTTGTTCATAGTTCACTGGTTACAATAGTGTCCATTTTAATTGCATCCCATGTGTTTTTCCCCCAATTTTGACATACTAGGGGTTTCCAAGACCCCAGTACAGAAATAGCTGAGTGATTTTTGGTCCAATATGAGAATTAATATCAAAAATTGCTCTCACCCTCTCTTCTTTTGCAGTAATTTCTTTCTGTGCTAGTCATTATGGGGGATTTTATGTATTTGATTTCCTCAAATATTTTTCAATGAACATGATAATATTTTATGAATACATTTTTTGTGGGGATTTCTTCTTTTCTCATTTAAGATTGTCCTTGAATGTGACTTACTAAGGAAGCTTTAAATAAAAGAAACTACTGAGTGAAGCCAAACTAAAGCTCAATCATGAATGGCAGCATTTAACAGCCACTGTTGAAAACTAACAGCAGAATCAGGATGTCAGGCTTTGGCTCAGTGGACAAGGTGGACATATGATCTTATGAAAAGAACACAAGTACTCGGTCACCAACTGAAAGTATAACAACTACACATGCCACAGGCAGTGGTTCCGGTGAGAGCTTTGCAGCCTGGTCTTCTGACTACAACTACAGAACCGAGACAGTGACTGTCCATAATTACAGACATATAACTAATCAGAAGACAGAATGATTAGTTTGTTCATCTTAGCCTCTAAGGATAGAACAAGAAGCAATGGGCTTAAACTGCAGCAAGGGAGGTTTAGGAACTTTTTCCTAATGTCCAACCTAACTGTCAGGGTGGTTAAACACTAGAATAAACTGCCCAGGGCGGTTGTGGAATCTCCATCTCTGGAGATATTTAAGAGTAGGTTAGATAAATGTCTATCAGGGATGGTCTAGACAGTAATTGGTCCTGCCATGAGGGCAGGGGGCTAGACTCGATGACCTCTCGAGGTCCCTTCCAGCCCTAGAATCTATGAATCTATGAAAAACAAAGTGTCTATATGATGTGGAATAAAATACAGACCGTATCAGTTTCAGCCAGCAGAGGGCAGCATTTGATTGTCCAAAAGAACCAACTTTTTGATTGCGATTTATTAAATGGTTTTGTTATTACCCGTACCAGAAATTTTTCTATGAGCTAGGATGTCTGTTAACTAGTTCAGTCTCTTGCTGTCAACTTTAATATAAATTGTTCACACAAATACTTTTTTAAATTAATGAAAAAATTTAAAAAACCCCAAATTTACCTAACCAAGAATATCAAAAATTTAAGTGAGAAAGTGGATGAGGTAATATCTTTTGCTGGAACAAACTTCTGTTGGTGAGAGACAAGCTTTCAAGCCACACCAAGCTCTTCTTCAGGTCTAGAAAAGGAACTTCCAGCAAGGTAACGGACCACTCTACCTTGTATGGTCCCTTCCAATAGGTTCTAACTACTTATGCTAAACAATCTGCACCACCTTGCATTTTGCTGTGATGCTAGGACTTCCTTTCCCAGACCTGAAGAAGAGCTCTGTGTAGCTCAAAAGCTTGTCTCTTTTACCAACAGAAGTTGTCCAATAAAAGACACCATCTCACTCATCTTGTCTTTCTAATATCCTGGGACCGACACAGCTACAACTACATTGCATGCAAAAATGTAAGTGACATTTAGAAATATGAAAGCCAAAACATGAGTTTTCTTGTAGGATTCTAAAAGCAAATCCTGGCACTGGTTGGTGTTCACAATTTTTTTGCATGTCCACGCAGTTAGAGTCGGTTTTCAAAGCCATCCTTCCAGAGGCTCCTAGGAAAATATGACTTATTTTCCTTGTGTTCAGACTCTATAGAGGGCAAGGACTAGGTATGAGACACTCTCTCACAATCAGTGATGTGACCCAGTAATGGAAATGATGTATGTTCTATCACGGGAGTTTTTGGCTCTAGCTAACAACTTCTCTATTTTGTTTTAATATTGTAAACGCTTTTTTTAAAAAAAAATGCAGAAATGCAATCAGGAAAGTATTTTGCTTTCCAGCTGCTCTTATACAGATGCCTATTCAAAGCAGCTGATCAGTTATGTCTTTAGCTTCATGTTTATTCTTCAGTTATTTTTAAAAAATAAGTGACAAACATTTAGATGAAAAATCTCACCTGGCCCAAGAATTTAACTAGTGGATACGTATTTTGGGTGCCTTGCGTTGGACACCTGGAAACTGTAGCACTTAAAAATACATGGCCATTTTTTAAAATCATGGCCTTAGGTAGCAATTCCAAAGGATGACATCAGACTTACTTGGAGCAACTTTAATTTCAATGTTTATTTACCTTCATGGCAGCTTTCAGTTCAGAAGCATCATACTGAGCCGGTGTCTTCAACAGGCCCAAAACCACTGCCTCCAGGTGACCTGAGAGAGCTGACTTCAGTGCTGCAGAAAGTTCCTTTAAAAAAAAGAAAGAGTGCAAATGATTAAAGATCATTTTTGACCTCCAGACAATTCTGCCTTCAGTGATTGTGAATCTCCAAGATTGTTACTGCTTTTCCTGGAGAATGGATAAGGAAACAAAAGACAGGGTCTTTCTTCAGTGAAGTCTAGAGAGGAAAAATGGAGCAAATGGAGTTTCCCTCACCCCTTTAAAGGAAATTATCACCAATCTGCACCAACCCTCACTGCTAGAGAGAATAATAAATAGAGGCAGATGTGTCCACTTCCTAGGATGTGGTGAAATTCAGAGACCTATAGTTTAGAGTCTGCTAGAAGCAACATAATTCCCACATATCCAGCAGGGGATCCTTCCTGCCATTCTGTGCCACCTCTAGAAGTGAACCCAAAGGGAAACATCAGGAAGCAAACACTTGCCAAGCCGCTCATTATTAAATCTCACTCTTACAACCAGCAAAATGTTCCAAATTAAAATTAGAATATGGCAGCACAATCCCAAACAACTGTTGGTGAATGGATTCCCTATAGGGTTCAATGGGCAGGGGCTGCAGAACTCTGTGCAAAGACATACAAGGCCCTAGACAGCCTTGGATAACTCCCATAACACATCTGGAAAGGGAGGATTTAGCAGCTGAATGGGTGAGGGATGCTGGTCCCCAAGAGAAAGCGGGTCCAAACAGGGTTTGAGTTTTCATGATGGGAAGAGAGGTGGGATCATGAGACACATCCTTTAAAACAAAGATCCACACTATTAACAGAAGTTTGAGGACCTCTGCTGTAAGCAACAGGACACAGCATGCATAATGTACCAACTCCACCTTAGGAGGGACTCTAATTTAGCAATATAAGCTGTCTCCAAGGAAATCCACAAGAGAATATCTCTGGAGAGCACTGGGCAGGTGGAGCCCTGAATCATCAGACAGGATGCATCGATTCATGTACTGTTTCCTGCTCTCTTAGCACTGACTCATTTGTTTTCACAGTTGCATTGGAAGGTCTGTTCTCTTAGTTTCCATTGTTTCCACAGGCCACTTTACCTTTGGCACCTATACAATCCCATCTTTTAACTGGTATCTTTAGCATGCTTGTGGGCCGGGAAAGGGAGGAAAATAAGTAAAGGGAGTCCACATCTGGATAAAAATTCTGAAGATCATCTACATGATTTCAGAACTTTGGCATATTTTTAACAGTCTTACTATTCAGGGTCCAGCTTATAACCACAGCTATCCTGATACCCTGGCACAAGATGGAGGTTACACTCAGCTGTGTGTGCGCACGTGCGTGTGCACACCCAACTTGTACATACTCAATCGAGTCTGTAGGTACCTAAATCAGGAATGCACAAAAGTTTGTGAATTTCAAAAACGTAGCTCTGGATTTGTACTTGGTTTCAGCTGAGATTTCAGGGCTTCTATTTGGTGTCTGACAAATCTGAAAGAGATGCAGCCGTCAGAACCCAATGGGAATCTATGCATGTTTTTCCTTCTTTTATGTGGGCATAAAACTTCAATTAGAGTAAGATTTTAAAACTTGTTTGAGAGAACATCTCTCGGCTCCCTGCTAGCAAGGCTCATTTTACAGACAGCAATACATATTTTATAGGCTTCTTTTCATCAACAGCTTGGTACATTGGATAGTCTTGTCAGGCTAACATCCGGTGATAATTTAACCGGTGAGCTGACTTTGTTCAGCACCTGCACGATTCACTGCATAACTGATTGCAGTAGTCATTTAGATGGACTTTGTGAATGAAAGCTGGAAGAGTTTCCTTCCACTAAGTTACATGAACATGCACATCTTCCCTCAGTTCCTCTCCTTTTACTGGGTCCCAGAACGTCAGGCATCACTTGAACAAAAAGGATTTTCACACGCTCAAGCACGTATACGGCTACACACACAATGGACCTGGCTTAGAATGACATTGCAACGTAGGAGAACATGACTGGCTGGTGCTAAGCACTGGGCTTGATTTTTGGAGGTGTGAAGAACCCCATCTCCGGGGGATTTCAGTTACAGGTGTGTGCGCTTAGCAACCCTGGAAATCTGGCAGCAGAGGCACAGCTTTTAGTTCCAATGGTGTCATAACCTGCCTGCAATAAGGTGGGCTTTAGAGCGACGGTAGCATATCCCCATCAGCAGCATTCCTGGTACTCTGGAATACCTACAGGATAGTGCAGCAACAGTCACCAGCTATTTCTCAAACGATCTTGACCCAAGCTCAGCCACGGTAAAAGCAAGTGAACCTTCCAGTGAAATAAATTATAGTATGATCAATTCAAACCTAACCATGAATGTGATGAATAGTACCAATCATAAACCAGTCTTGATGCTCTCGGTACCTTTTTAGTTCTCCTCTGATAGGCAAAGGCGATATCCTGCCTCTGTTCATTGCTGCGGTTTGTCAAAATGTTGATGATGGTGAGTTCATCCACACCTACAAAGACAGAAGGCAAAGGATTATTGAGAAATCTCCTCTTGCACCGGTCTCTTAGTTATTAAAATAGTATCATTTGCTAGAAGTGCAGTGTATGCAACACCCACAATGGGCTTCATTAGTCCAATGTCCTGCCCTCATAGTAAGTGCAGCCAATGACAGCACCAGTTTTCAAAACAAGTGTACATATAACGTGTGCAAATCTATCTGTGCATGGGCTTAGAAACATGGGTGCACTCAGACATGCACCGGTTTGAAAAATTGGCCCTGAATCGCAGAGATGATGTGCTACTTCTATCTCCTGCTTGGCTGAGTGTGTGTCACTCAGTCTCCTGCTAGGAAAGTCGTGAGAGAGTATTTCCTGTAAAAGTGATGCAAAATGCAATTAATTACAGCCTGCTCATGTATTTTCAATTGAGCAATTTCAATTAGGCTTCTTAATAAAGCAGTTATTTTTCCAGTTCACCCCTGGGCACTTCACTAATATTCCAACCACAGTGATTAGAAGGAGATCACTACCTTCCCTTTTTTTCAGCAGCCCAGAGGCTCAAAAGGCTAAGGCCCCTGTATGTCTACACTGCAATGTAAGCCCAGGGTCAACTCAGGCTCAAGCCTAACTCCCCTTCCATCTAAACACAAATTACACTAATCCAGGGCTTGGACCCAGAGTCCCAGGACCCTACAGGGGTGGAGGGTCTGAGCCCAAGGCAAGCTGGGACCCAGGAGTGCAAGCCCTACTGCTCTGCAGTGTAGATGGGGAGGGCCCCCGAGCTCTGGCTCAAGACGACGCCCAAAAGTCTACACCTCAGTTAAACAGCACCGTAGCCCGAGCGAGTCAGCTGACACAGGCCAGGCATGGGTGTCTATTTGCAGTGCAGACATACTATTGGTGGACTTGCAAGGTATCCCACAATCCCATGGGCTGACTGTCTTTTGTCCTCTGGACAGTCAAGTTTTCCCACACTGCATCACAAAGAGCAAGAGCAGCCACATTTTGGGAAGGCGCTAGGAAGTCTGGGATGTGGATGGCTCGACTCGGGCCTGCATCATGCGGAGTAGATGCTGGAGCCCCAAGTTGGAACCCAAGATTCAACCATTCCTAACCTGGGGTTACAAATGAGCGTAAACACTCAAGCCCTAGGTTAACAAACCAAACCACAGGTCTGCTCAGTTCTACTAGCCTGGGGCTTACATTGCAGTGGAAATTTGGATACTAATATCTAAATTGTATTCTTAAATGTATTCACCTAAATTTGGGTTATTGCTGATTATGTACTGTAAAAACAAACTTTGTATTTGTGGATAATCTAGCACTATACCCAGATGTACAGACACTCTTTTCTCCACCTGTGTGTTATATAAATTTTAACATTAGCTTTAATAACATTTTTATACCCTTTGATACCTACTGGACGGAGCTATATATACACATTGCTTCCTGAACCTGTCACTCGGAGATGCAGGCTTAGGTTTTGCCCTAGAAGATGCTCAGTTATCCAGTTTCTCTCTTTTAGCAGTTGAGCTACAAAACAGTGCCGTTTTAGTAACATTTGAAATGAAGGTTTCCAGATCAGTGTGTATAAAATACAGAGGAGAATTTGGGTTCATTACAAGTTAACAGCCATGCTACACTTACAGGGCTGGATTCACTGCCTGCTGACAGAACCTACATTGGAGGCACCTGGCTTGACCAGCCAACACTCCGTGCTCTGCTAGTAGACCCACAGTGTTAGAATGGAACCTGACCTTCCCAAAGGGCTCTCACCCCTCTGCCTTGCAAAAAGACTCTTATGCATCCCAGTCCAAAGCCCAATGAAATGAATTGCCACAGTTCTCATTGACTTCAATGGGTTTAGGATCAGGTCCATAGCCTTTCCCCTAAACATCTGGAAAAGAGGAGGAGGAAAGCTGAACTGCAGTTAACCCCGTTCACTACGCTTTTACGCTGCCAAGCAATAGGATTTTAAATAATTGATTATTAATGTATTCAAATACAGTAGATGCCTGGGGGCTTCCTGGCATTAACTCTCTGAATACTTCACTCGAACAGAAAAATCAGTATTTACATTCCAGGCACTAAGCACTAACTTTGTCCCAACTAATTTTTTTGGTTCATCTCCGTAAGGGCCTTCACTTGGTTTACTAATTCCCACAATATAGTACGGTCTTGAGCGGCCTGGTCCATCAACAGGCGATTCGTCTCCTGCTGCAGCCGCACTGCCTCCTGTTGGGCGGCTGCCTGGACACAGGTAGCCTCCTGCTGGGCAGCCGTGGCTTGTATCAGTGCCCGCACTACGTCTTCCATTGTGGTGGGACAAAAACAAAACTTGCTTTTTTTTTTTTTTTTTTTTTTAAAACACCCTCCTTCTTCCGCCGCGCTGTGCACACCAAATCCCACTCCTGACACCAGTTGTGACAAAGTTCCTCCTCTACCTCGGTGGGTCCTGCGCTTATTGGCAGATTCTGCTTGCCTCAGAGATCTTCTCCTCTAGTAGAATCCACAGTCCAGGTTAACTCCTCCTGTGTCTGATCAGGAGTTGGGAGTTTTGGGGGAAACCCGGGCCCGCCCTCTACTCCGGGTTCCAGCCCAGGGCCCTGTGGATTGCAGCTGTTTAGAGTGCCTCCTGGAACAACTGCACGACAGCTACAACTCCCTGGCCTACTTCCCCATGGACTCCTCCCAACACCTTCTTTAGCCTCACCACAGGATCTTCCAGCAGTACGCCCTCTTACTCTCAGCTCCTAGTGCCTCTTGCTCCCAGCTCCTCACACGCAACCTCCTTCCACAGCTCCTGACATGCGCCCCTCACTGACTCACTGGGAGGCTTTTGACTAGTTTCAGCCAGCCCCTGATTGGCTGCAGGTGTTTCAATCAACCTTCCTGCCTTCTGGAAAGTTCTTAATTGGCCCCAGGTGTCTTGATTAACCTGGAGCAACTGCCATAAGGTATCAGGGATTTGTTTAGCCTGGGGCTAACATACTGGTTCCTTACCACTTTCCTATAGCCCTCTGGCCTTGCCCCGTCACACAAGGTACTAACAAACTTCAACAGGTCTTTATTTTAAAGTGGAAACCTCTTTACAAAGCTGCTGCTGCTGCACCCTCTGTAGCTCTCCCAGCCTCTCAACTCCCTCCCCCCTCCTTCCTGTTTCCTGTCCTTTCAGACTCCCAACAGCCAGTGCTCCCAGGTCTAATAATTACAAGCAACATCTAAACACCACAATAAGTGTGCACGCAACGATGTCTGTAATACAAATAGGAGACTAGAGAACAGAACTGTAGTTACATACAGAACACATCCACTCTCTGGAAAATCTAGCTTGTAACAATCATTCTCAGAGTGTTCACTCAGAATTATTGACCCAGTAAATACCCACTGAGATGCAGGGAAAGCCTAAGAAAATAAAATTATACAAATGCTGCTAACTACAAAAGACAATTAAGGGGAACTTCTACAAGCCAAAACTAACAGGGCACTTTCCTTACATTGGCTTTCTCCTGCTTCCATTGTTTTACTTGTTAAAATTACACTGAAAAGCACAACCCACAACATTCCTTGGGAATCCTGCACGTAACTTGTTTCCTCACAGCAGCGCTGTAGCTTAGTAACACTACAATGCCCTCACCCGCCAGTGGAATACAACTACCTTATCGTTCAGGATTCCCAAGGAGTCAGATTCTTGTGAAAAATGGGTAGCATGAGGCAGTTTCCAAACTTTACACACCACTCCATTCATTTCCAGTCTAGCGTGAAGGATGACAAAGATAAGGCCCATCATTGCTAAACTGTCATCTCTGACTACTGTTACCCCACCACCCAACTCCCTAGGATCTCCGTTCTGCACCAGGGGGAGAAGGAAGGCTGCCTTTTCATTTCCAATTCCTGAAGTCACCAAGCTCAGTGAAGTGTCTACACTGGAAGTTCACGACATGTCAACTCTCATTAGATTAGAATTACAGTTCCAGAATGCCAGGGTGGGTGAGGTAATGGCTCGAAAGCTGGTTTCTCTCAGCAGCAGGTCCAATAAAAGATCTTACCTCCCCAACCTTGTCTCTCTAATATCCCGGGACCAACACGGCTACAACTACGCTGCATAGTTCCAGAAAGCATTTAACTGATGACCTAACAGAGGAGCTCTTTGACTGACCGAGATGCAAGCACTGCAATCTACACCACACTTACCCTGCTTGGTGCAGTAATTCAAACTGATCAACTCTGTTTATTCTAAGCCTAACATGTCCCAATAAAAGGTGATCTGTTCACAGTTCAGCCCTGATTCTATAACGAAATCCACAAGCTGCATTCCTTACTCACATGTGGAGAAACTCTTGCTTCAACAGGGCTCTGAGAGAGTGACAGTCCATGGTTGCGGATCCCTTTGTAAGATCAGGGTCATAGGCTGCTTTCTCCCCTTCTATTTTTAAGTGCATATCCATGGACAAAAATCCCTGGGAAGTTATCCCTTTGAGGCTCAACTGCCAAGTGAGGCAGGATACGGCACATTAAGGTGAGGTTTAGCAACCTGCTCCACATCAAGTTTAGGCACACTGACTTCTTGGTTTGATACATGTGGACAGTCTTGGACAAGCTCTTTTCAGCTCCTTATGAGTGAGAGAACATGGCCACACACACACAAAGAGACTTTTCGCCTTTTGCTGCAGACCTGAACAATCAGTCTAGCTCAGAGCACTCAGGCTCCTTCTCTCTCTCTCTTTCTCCTGACTCCATTTTTTCGCCAGGGAAAGGACAAAGTCAGTAACTCATCCAAGTGACAAGATACCAGACTTGCTAAACCGGTGCAATCATTTTCAGATTCTATTATGAGCGAATAGCCCTGGCAGATAAAATCAGCTCTCTTCCTCACAGAGGCTTTGTCTACACTGGGAAAAATGAGTTGCAGTAAAAAGTGTGTTAACGCGTTTTAACTATCGTTGTTAAAAACCTCTTGGCACGTCGTAGAGACAAATACATACTGAGTTACCCACAACTAGCCAACGTGTTTTTAAACGTGACTGTTTCCTAACACAACTCACTGACCCAGTGTAGGAAAAGCACCCTCTCCCGCAACCTCTGCTAGGCCAGGAGCCACTGTCACAGGGTAGCTGATCCCTATGGAGAGATTAAGCCCAGCTCCCCCAGAACCGGGGGGGGGGGCGGGGAGGGGAGAGAGAGGGGGCGGGGATAGCTCAGTGGTTTGAGCATTGGCCTGCTAAACCCAGGGTTGTGAGTTCAATCCTTGAGGGGGCCATTTAGGGATCTGGGGGGAAAAATTGGGGATTGGTCCTGCTTTGAGCAGGGGGTTGGACTAGATGACCTCCTAAGGTCCCTTCCAACCCTGATATTCTATGAGTCCAATCCAACCAATTAAAGAGGGCGGGGCTACACCTGGGCCTATAAAGGGCTGCTAATGAGCAGCTGGGAGGCTGCACCTGGGGAAGGGAAAGCAACACCACATTGGAGCTAGTTCTTGCGGTGGGTCCCTGAAGCAAAGGGAAGTAGCCCTGGGGCTGGTGAGCCAGGAAAGGAGCAGAGCTAATAAACAGGGAAGCTGCCCGGAGCAGGCGTGCCAGAGACCCCTGGGAGGCCTCAGGCTAAGGAATGAGTTAAAAGACTGTTGTTCTGTGTGTTTGCTAACCTCAGTTAAGAAAAAAAGCCTCCTTGCAAGACTGGGCATAGCAGCATATGCTTTGGAGCTGGGGAGAGGCACAGCCCAGCCCGGTGACAGTCACACACCCTACACTGTGTCAGCTTCTGCTCGGCCAGTGATTCACTGCAGCACTCAACCAACCTCTAAAACTGTTTAACCAAACAAAGCTTTAATCCTGGCATTTAAAACTGGGAAAATAAAGTCTGCAAGCATTAGAAAAATGACAGAATAAAAACCACAAATATTCCCGTTAAAGTTTCCTGTTCACATGCTCTGAGGATGGAAACACAAATCTATTCATTGCTCTGGCATTTCATGGAAAATGCATGCTTGCACTTCAGCGCAGGGAAGTATGCAGCTAATAACGGCTCTGGACAGGATACTGACTCACATTTGCTAACACCGGGTGGGGCAGAAGGGCTGATCTCAGTTTGCTGCTCACTAAAGCTCTGGAAGTTAAAGCTTGTTTCCTTCAATCTTGATTAAAAGCAAACTTATTTTTGCTGAGCATATCTTGCTTGTATATTTCTACCCATGAGTAACAAGCAGAGTTGATAATGTTACTTTTGATATTGTACTTTTCCCCCCTAGCATGACGACTCCTTCCAGGCTCAGAAAACAGAGTTAAAATTTCCAACTTGAAAATCTTTTTATGACAAAAAATATTCTTTTCATCTACAGATAATTTTTCTTTCATACAAGTGGGCCTGCTGCTGCCATTGTGACTTCAGCTTAATCAGCAAGAAAGGAGGAAGTAAAAACCTCAGCTGTGTAAATGAACAGATTGACTTATATTTGGCCGGGGGGGGGGGGGGGAGGGGGGACTTTAAAAAGGGGCACTTATGAATGGGCTTATCTTGATGAGCATCTAGGTACCAGAAAAGCCAGCAGATACTTGGATAGCCTCCCAGCCAAAAGTTGTGGTGCACTTACAGAAGGAGGCAGCATAAGTGCATCAGTTTATTTATCATGAATCTTAGTTTTGCCTTTAATTTTCAAGGACAGCCCGGATGGAATGGCAGGGGACTGTATCTCGGCAGTCCTGAAGGTACGTCTTTGAATATAGGACTTTGTCCAGGTGTGGTGTTTTAGGCTTACCAGTTTTGACATCAACCCTTCAAATTTTAAGTACTTCAGATCAAAAAAGAGCACCAGGCTTTGTACAGCTACCCAAATGCTGGTTGAATCCACGCTAGCAATAACAGTGCTGAGAAGGGATGATTTTTCAGAGAACTGTGCACCCTATCGCTACACTTCTACAGGGAAAACAAATAAATGGTCTACCCCAGTCAGGGAAACAGCACTCCCAATAACCACCTTGTTTAAACACAGCCATTGCTACCATGGTTTCAGCTCTCATATGGGTAGGTACAAAGATCAACTTGTTAACTCTGGTTGGTTGGTTATGGGAGGGGGGGGGGAGGCAAACAGAGATGGAAATAAATAAATACAAGGTTAGCCAAACAGCTTTAAAAGCTAGCAATGCACCACACATAGCAACAAAAGGGTGCCCAGTTTATGTGATTTCCTAAATAACAGCTATATAAGAATGAGCAATTTTGTTTATAGGAGGAGAAGGGAAAATAGGAATGACAATAATTGTTAAAGGTAATGTGAACCAATGAGAAAGCTAGTATATTAATGAAGGCACCCAGTGATGCTGTTTTGGCATTAAACCTAAAATGCAATACTGTAAATAAATAAATTCAGGTTAGCAGGTAAGTTGGTACTAACTCTATGCCTCCAGCGTGTTATTCATGACAATCAGCTGACTACACCATACAAAGTGCAAGGGAAGCATTACTATTTTGACTGTAGCTTTAGGCACCTAAATATTTTTGTAAATCTGGCCCCAAGGATCCTTGAACTGTTTTGGGACTATCTGATTCAAACTGGGAGGTGTACAGTTTTATATTTATTGGGAGAAATCCTGGCCTCATTGAAGTCAATGGGAGTTTTGCCTTAGACTTCAACATGGCCAGGATTTCTCCTGTTGTATTTTCCTTTGTAGGGTTCTCTCTGTGAGGTATATTACAGCGAATGCTTCTCTTTGCTGCTACTATTAACACTCTGAACAAATATATTTCTATGCAGTTTTGTAGATTTCAGGAAGTATCTCCTAGAACATGCTAGGCTGGATTTTCATAAATCCACATCAAAGGAGGTTTCCTCTAAACTTTTATTCTCCCACATTAAGAATACCATTAACATGCACAGGCATGCAGGACTATCCACATACAGAATACAATCTTCTGGAAAAATCTAGGTATTAGGTGACACGGTCACTCCTCTGGTTTCTGGAAAAGATTAATGCATTGAATGCTTATTCTGTGAGCACTTTCACACAAAGAACTAAGATATCTGTTCATCCAATAATAGAACAGAAATATTTTATGCGACTTAGGTAACAAGTCCATCACAGTTTGAATTCTAAATGTCAAAACCAACTGCTCACAAGTATGCCGAAGAAATATTCAGGAAAATTATTTTCAAGAAACAGTCAGTCACTATGCTCAATTCTCAAAAGCAAAAGAGGGAAAATTTGTGTTATGAATTTATTAATTTTTCACCCAACTCCATTACCTTTTCTGAATTGTAAGTAAGCACAGGTACAACACAACACATTTTCATGAACTAAACAGGTATGTGTGCATTATACATACACACACACGCAAATAGTAAGCATACTTTGCTAATTAAAAAGAATATGGACATTCAGTGCAAGTTGTTACATGTTTTTCCTCTATCCTGACTTTCTGAATGCACATCTAGGTATCTAGGGTTGGATACCTGTATTATCCAATGTAACATGCGCAGCCATGTATCAGCAGGCAGAGGTATGTGGCCAATTTTCTATGAAGCTCTATACCAACACCTACATTACACATGGTAAGGTCCCAAAATGATTTCCTCAGTCCTTCCCTAACAAAATGAATACTGTAAAAAAATTGAAACTTGGCCTCTGTAATAAACATGTCCTATTATATAGTTGTACTGGGAATAAGACGGAGCTAATCTGTTCACTGGTATTTATGCTAACTCTGGGGTTGTGTTGCAATTAATTACAAGCCATTTTATGTAATCTGGATTCATTCTTTTCTATTTTAGATGGTTTTTCTTCTCTAGGTTTTTGGACATGTATGGTAAACTATCCCCAGTTGTGCTGTGCACTCTATGCATTTAATTCAAGGCCAGAGATTTAGAGCAACAAACTCTTACGTGCGCAGTCATATTTTTGCACGGATTCGCTCAGTTTCTAGTGGATACACCCCTGCGTTTCTACCAGAAGATAAATCCCAGAGTGGATACATATAGGCCTAAAAGCCGAGCTGTTAATCAGAAAAATGAAATGCTTGTGCTATGCTATTTGGATCCTGTAATCTACAGAAGATGCATGCATTCTATAGATTAAACAACAGATGTTTGATTTAGGAGGAAGACATGGGAGCATGATAAATTACCACCAAATTATAGAACAATGCTGTGACTCATGCTGCGTGGATTTTTAGGAAACTGGACTAGTTGTAGTGAGTTTTCAGATTGCAACGGTAAACCACTGTCAACCATTCTAATTTCTTAACAAAAGATTGCGGGGGGGGGGGGGGGGGGGGGAGAGAGAGAGAGAGAGAAGAAAGAACTCCAATGCCAAAACCACACTCAAGTGTTTCCTCACAGAATTTGTCAAGCTCTGAGGGAGGCACTCTCAATAGTACTGCTATGAAATAATTACAAGATAAAAGGGCATCCCGAGAATTATAAAATTCTCACAACATTCTCACAGTAGTACTGTTGTCCAGACGCTGGGATCAAAAAGAAAGGTGTGGGTTTAGATGCAATGAATCCTATTCTGTATGCTCTCAAGCCAGAAACATGACAGGCAATCTCCACTTTAACTTTCCATGCTTTATTGAACTGGACAGTGAGAGTGGTGCATTTGAATGCTTAGTTACCTACATAATCCAGTTGTTTGCTTAGCTATTTATAGCCTATTATGAAATCTGTAGCTTTCTGCTCATCTTCAAACAATCCAAATAGAATATATAAAATTATTCTCTTTCAATTCCAGGAGCCATTTATACAGCATTTTATACGTTCAAAGCACTATACAAACAATTACTGAGATACATAAATATTAGTGATACATGGTGGAAACAGGTTCGTATAGGTGTCTGCAGGTTTATCAGCATATAAATATTGATCAGTCTTTCTTGCTAAAGATCTGGAAAATCCCACAAATATTTTCCATTGTTTGCTTGCAGAAGTAGTTCCTAATATTGTCATTACACTGGTTTTTCCTATTAGGTCATTTCTTGTCTGGCAGACGTGCCATGGCAAACAAACATGTTTAGAGAGTTTGCAAATGGAAATTCTACTGGTCTTCTGCAGTAACAAGAGTCCAAGCTCCATATTCAACTAATCAAACTACAAAGAAATGGAACTTTAAAGAATGAGTTTTCAGAATTCTTGTGCTTTATCTCCCTTAGGCATGTTCTCTTTGAGTAGTTGCCCTTACAATGGAACAGTCAACATCAAAACCAGAGAGTCTCCATTTACAAGTCCATACATTATCACTGTGAGCGACAACTTATGGATAACAGATACAAGCTGCAAACACTTATACGTATGAGTATGTTTCCTTGTTATTTCTGTATCTGCAGGATCAGGCACTACTTCTGGTACATTTAAGCAGGTGTGTTCCCCAGATCTTCCAAACAAATTCAGCAAATTGATTATTGTAGTTGAAAGAAAGTGAACAAACATTAACCTGGCTTTTCCTGACAGGACAAGCCCTTCCATTTCCCAGGATACTGAATGGAAATTACAATAATTAATAGCTTGATATGCTAGCGTAAATGTCTTTATCCAGAAGGCTTCACAGTACTTTTGAAATGTTTAGAGTTGCCCTATAATGAGCACTGCAAAAATATTGTTGATTAAAGCTAGACAAAACTACATACATACACAGCAGGGCCATGTACCCTTCACCAGCCCTCCCTTGAGAAGCTTGGTTTGTTTTAAAAACAAATGCGAATTTCAGATTTAAGAAGTCCACTCCTACTTTTGTAGGATGAGCTCTAGAGAAAGGGAAATTATTATTTCCCCACGTGTTGTGGTGTCGTCTGGTGGCGGTGTTTTGTGTTTTATGATAGTTAATTACAAAATAACCCTTGTAACTTTTTAAAAGAAAGTTTCCCTCGCATAGAAATGTCATGCTGTGAGGAACAGGCAATGGTTTAATGCCATCATTTGTTACGTTTCCTGGACACAACGCTGAGGAATAAAAGAGGACTTCGTTCAGATTCATAAAACTCAGCATTTCCTTCAGTTGATAAATGGCTCAGCTTTATTAACGCCTCTCTGTTCTGGCTTCTTGGCAAAACATCAGCAATTGCAGCCACACCCAACTCTGTTTTCTGATCCAGAGCAGAGGAGACTCTGGATATTATCCACACCCTTTCTTTGTTATGAAGGCGGATGAGACGGAGTTGCTGCTGCCCTACATGTCCATGCTAGAAGTATAATGGAGCATTTTTGTAACCAGTTTGGGATGACAGGGTTGAGTTGTGTCCACAAGGCAGTTCTTTCCCCACAACAAAAACAGCATGCTGCCTAGCTGCATTTATATCTGCATTTTGTGAAAACCTGGGCAACTATTCCACAGGGCCTCAGCAGGGATAGAGCGCCTGCAAGACACTGAAAGGCACCAACAGTAGAGGTGGTTGTAAAAAGGTTCTCTCTCTCTGGGAAATGTTGAGTTTTGGGTGAAAAGCTGAAATTACTTTAGCCAAAAACTGAAATATTTCAACATTGAAATGCCACTGCAGCATGAGTTGCAGTTCAGGTGCGACATGCTCCCATTCTCCTCTGTAAACTGGGATCTCCAGTGGGACTACGTCTCCCCTCTTCGTGGGGGGAGATGGTTCATCACAGTATTCAGATGGCCACTGTACATTATGGGAGATGAAGTGCAGCTGGGGAGCTTGGTCCATAGAGAACACTGGCATGAAGCACCCGAACTACAACTCCCATGAGGTACTACAGGTCAAAATATTTTGGTTTCCAGGCCTTATTGGGGGGGGGGGGGGGTACTAATTTTTCTGCAAAAAGTAGACACTTGTTACAACCAAAAAAAATAAATAAAAAAACCCCACCACACACCAGCACTATTGAAAATCCAATTTTCCATTGAAATTTTTCCATTGAAACTGTTTTTAACCAGTCCTAACCAGCAGCCTTGGACGCCTTCTTGCACAGAGAGCAGGGAAGATGGAAAACCTGTCGAACTGGTTACACAGGCACCATTAGGACACAGCAAAAGAACAGTAATCAATTAATGGAAGACAATCATACTGCAGTGGGCTCTCTAATAAAGGGGACGCATGGCTACCTACCATAGTTACTAATCAAGGCCCTGATCCTGCAATCTATTTAGTTTGTGCATGCCACCGCACCCAGCAGCAGTGAACTGCAAGACTGGGGTACAACTATTACCCTCGTGGCACATGGACATAAGCCATGGTCAGAGCTAACCGAACAACAAACTGGTTACTAACTCAGGTAGAAGTTGGAGTAGCAGCACAGGCAGGGCATACGATACAGTAACATTTCAGCATCTTGACCATTTGCTATTTACTGCTCTGATTAGGCATGGTCACTTATTATCAAAGTTAGAATATCTGAACAGGAAAAGTCCAGTTCAGAGATTTAATTATACTCAGGGATGTGGTAACCACATACAGGGCCATTTTCAATGCTGTAATATTTTGTAGAGGCAGTGGACACGGCACTAGACTGAGTCGCAAGAACAGGGTTCTGTTCCCAGCTCTGTCACAGATCTGCTGTGTGACCTCTTCTTAATTTCAATTGTAAATTCTTTGGGGGCAGAGGCTGTCTCGCACTATACATTGTACAGCTCCTAGCACGACTGGGCCCTACAATCAGTTGGGACTACCAGATGCTAACTGAATGCAAATAATGAATCATCATAATTATGCAACAATAAAATGATGTTATTGTTTCCATTGCTGCATCACACTTTCCAATTGAGTCCCTTTACTTTTACACCCAACATTTCAAAATATTAGACCATTTTTCCACGGGAAAAAAAAAATGAATTTCTTATCCTAGAAGACAAAAGATTCAAATGCACTGTTTAATCGGTTTAATCATTTTTTTTTGAAGTTCAGATTAATCCCTGGGAAGAAAATATGGATTTTTATAGACTAGCTCAACCTTCCTTTGCTACAAACATTCAGATTTAATTACAAAACTTCATTCTTTTTCCAAGACTGTTCTACTGGCAGTCTTAAGTCTTTCTCTGCCAGGATTTCAATAGTGCAAGTCATGAAGAAGAAGAACACCCAAAATAAATGCCCTGGATTAAGGGCAGTAAGTGGTAGGTCAAGAAACCCAGCACCTATCCATATATCATATCAGCGCTATCATTTGCGAGTATAATGGCAGAGAGAGACCCATTTCCCCTACCTTTGGTCCTGATGGCTGTTTCAATGGCTGCAGCATCTCTGTCAGCATCAAAGTTGGCGTACGCCTTGACAGTGGCATAGGCACTCGGAGGAAGAGAATGCTGAGATTTAAAAAAAGCAAAATGAAAGTCTTATGCTTAGCTTGTGGTGAATGTATTATTCCCAAAAGGTAAAGTATAATTATGTCATATTTCTCCCTCCCCCACCCCCAATATGCACATGTGGACAACCTATTAATATAAATGAAATTCAGCTAAGAGCCACTGAACACCCAAATGTATTACTGTTCCAGGAATCCGCCCGCAGCCGTGCATCTGTCATTAGAGAAAGCACACACAAATGGGCAGAACATCACTGGGAGTGGAAAAATCACACTGTAATTCTGAGGACAATTCACCCAAAAACCTTAACTAATTGTGCTGGCTAGAATGCAAAGAAATTCATTCTATAAAGTCAGTATGGAAAAGAGTTGAGTCAAAATGACAAAAACCAGGAAAATTCTAATTTACAGCTGATAGTCTGCCTTCGATTCATATCGCTCATAATACTATGGTGGAGGAGGGAATCAGAATTAGTAGTGAATGTGTTATGTACAGTGGACCAACTTCTGTGCTCTAGCATTATTTTCAGGGTATAGTGCATCTTGGGGCTCACATAATAGACAAAGGTTTTCAACACTTGAGGCACTTATTTCCTTTGTACCTTTAAACACCGTAAGGCAGGGGCTCTCAACCTTTCCAGGCCACTGTACCCATTTCAGGAGTCTGGTTTGTCTTACATACCCCAAGTTTCACCTCACTTTAAAACTACTTGCTTACAAAATTGGACATAAAAATATAAAAGCAGCACAGTATTACTGACAAATTGCTTATTTTCTCACGCTCTCATTTTTACCATACAATTATAAAATAAATTAACTTTAATATAAATATTGTACTTACATTCCAGTATATAGAGCAGTATAAACAAGTCATTGTATGACATTTGTACTGACTTCACTAGTGCTTTTTATGTAGCCTGTTGTAACACTGGGCAAATATCTAGATGAGCTGATGTACCCCCAGGAAGAGTTCTGCGTACTCCTGTGGGTACATATACCCCTGGTTGAGAACCACTGCTTTAAGATCAAATTGTTAAAGAAGGGCATGTATACAAGGCATCCTCAAAAGCATCACTGAAGTTGTCCACAGATGTGATATCTGCACAACTATCTACCCAGGATAAAATAGTGGCATACACACTGTGCCCTCCTTTGAAAATCTGAGCTACACTGCAGAGACAGGAAAGCAAAAACATTACAGAAAAGAAACACCCATTTTTGTCCCTACCATTAAAAGCCCTTTCAATCAAAGCAGCCAGAATTTGGCCAAGAGCCACACCACGGGATGCATGATTTCCCAGAATCTATACATTTAACTGCCAACAACAGTAAATGGAAACGCTTAATGCACTCCTGGAGAAATCTGTGTGCCTGAAAGATTCCCACCACAAAACCCATGTGTTACACAATACAAATTTGAAGGTTTCAACTGATTAACGGGGCATAGTTGGATAACCTGGCAAAGCTAACCAGGTTAGCCCAGGAGAGTTAGATTTGAAAAAGCAAGGTGAGGGATGGCACTTTGGTATCTCATTCCCTCCCTATGCATTGTATGAGCCACTGGAACTGAATATTAGGCTGATAAATGGTATCTGCAATGGAGAGGGGAAAAATGGGCCCATTTAAGTTTCAGGACTGGTTCTTCCCCAATTGCTCAGGCACTCAAAGCCATATGCTGCCCTTGGATATGCAAGCAGTTCTCACTGAGTTGAACAGATGTCTTGCTCATGAATCCAATGGTAGAATTTCAGCCCTAAAGTGTAAGCAATATGGGCAATTTGAGTAAGACTAGAGCAGAGAATGAAATACTGCTTTTCACTTACAGTGCCTTTCAGCTGTGGATAACAAATGCTTCACAAAGGTAGTGCATTACAAAGGGGAAAATGAGGTTAAGGCCAACATTACAGAAGTGATCAGTGATACTGAGTGCCTCAGTTTTTGGGTGCCCGGGTTGAAAAAAATCTTCAAGGAGCCTAATTCTCAGAGCGGGAGGGTGCTCAACACTTGTCAAAAATCGGGGTCTCTTAAAGATAGCTGACACAGGGACCCCAAAATCAATAGTCACCTTTGAAAACTGTGGCCTAAACAACTTGATCGAGGTCACATTGAGTCAGTAGCAGAGTCATGACTAGAATCCAGGTTCCTTGACTCCCAGTGCTCTCCCCTAACCACAAGACAATGCTGCCTCTGAAAACTTTGTGGTAGGGCACTGAGACTCTACCAGGAGTCATGGAGTTAACTTCAGCTCAGCTTCCTCCTTCCAGAGCATATTTAGGATAAGACTGAGATACTGTAGGGCTGGAGAGAGCAGCCAAATCAAGTTCCACAGGAGAAACCAGGAACATCCTTAAGAGCAGTTGCTTGGGAGACGGGTGTTATTATGCCTTGGAACAAGGCGGCATCCTCACAGAAGGCTCTATACAGGGAGTTATGCTGAATAGCTATTCCTGATTAACTCCACATGTGGATTCTCTTATTCTAGAATACAAGTGCCTTATTCCAAATTAGTTTTGTGGATTAAGCTAATTTGGAATAAGGCATGCTTAATCTGGAATAAGAGTTTCCACACAGAGTTAATCAGGAACAGTTAATTCACTTTGAAGTCACATTTCCCTTATTCTGGATTAACTTTCATTTTTTAGAAAAACCTTTTCTCCCTACAGGTCTGAGGCAATAGGCACAAATATCACTATCTGTTCAGTTCCTTCTGGTGTAAATAGTGCCCTAGGCACAGCCCAAGAGGCAAATATCGCTTTGGGGAAATGAGCGCAGGAAAGACTTGTTTTGGTTTGTTAGCGTTAGTTAACTGGCTGAATTGCTCTGCTGGGTCGACCAGCGCAAATAATTCAAATTCAGCAATTTATTCAACTGTTCTAACCTCTTTTAGTGCTTATGGAATATTTGAGAGCAGCATAAAATCCTCATGAACTAGAGACCTCTTGATGCCAACTGGCAGAGGGCACAGAGGATGCACAGAATTTTACAGGGATCCTCTGGGTCAGTTAAATGCACAATAAGTCACCAAAGGTGGCATGTGAGGTCACCAAGGGACAGCAGCTCACTAGTCATCCTAATCATTGTGAAACATCTGTATGGATAACGTTTAAGAAGCTATGTATCCACACTGGAAATTATGTTCTTGAAGCCTTGAAATTAGAGGTAGGTCACCAGGAGGTGACGTGCCTTCGACAGGTTCTGTTCTGGCAGGGCACTGTAGACGTTTATCTTTCTGTCTGGTCATTGTGGCTCACAATTAGTCTATTTACGCACCGAGCCACCAGCTAATCAAGATTGTGAAATCGACAAGAGATTGTGAAATCTATACGAAAGAGCACAGAGCAAGAGTGTGTCTGGCTGATGAATAAAGATCAAAGTACTGTTCTGGTATATCAGGGTTTGCAAAGAGACACCCAGGAGCCTTCACGTAGGGGACAAGCTGGCAGCATGTTCTGTCTCATGAAAAAAAGGAACACATCCCGGTCTACTTGAAAAAACATTGGAAGGACTTTGGGGTGACCCTCGATCTAAAAGAAATTAAAATGTTTATGATGTCTAGGTTCTAGAAGGCAGTCAATGAATTTTACATGTTTCCATTACTTCTATTGAGGTTCTTTGAATTTCTTCTCTTTGTTAAATAAGCTTCTGCTTGTTTTCACTATGAACATACCTAAGTGCAGTGTGTTAAGCAGAGCAGTGATCTGAGTAAGTGATCTCAGTGAAACTGGTAAACTGGAGTGTGCTGCTTCTTTGGGAGCAGCAAATCTGTGAATATTGTGGGTACCAGTGGACCAGTGGATGGACATTCCAGGGAGATGCTCAGAGGGCTCAGGAGTTGGAACATCATATCGATAACCTGCAGAGAACAGCAGAGCCTGTGTAGGCTTAGAGGGGAGCATTGTGTTGCCCAAGGCTGGTGGAGTCAGGACTGACCCAGAGCAAGCACAGACAAGGCTCTCACACGAAGGCAGAGGTGGGCAAACTACGGCCCGCGGGCCACATCTGGTCTACGGGACCCTCCTGCCCGGCCTGGGAGGCTAGCCCCCGACCCTCCCCTGCTGTCCCCCCCTCCCCTACAGCCTCAGCACGCCGCGCCACTGGCGCAATGCTCTAGGCGGCGGGAGCTCCTGGGGCAGCACAGCTACAGAGCCTGGCTTGACCCAGTGCTCTGTGCTATGCAGTGGCAGCAGCGTGTCCTGGCTTGAGCCGGGCGGCGCAGCTGTAGCGCCACCAGCCACCCGTGCTCCAGGCAGCACGGTAAGGGGGCAGGGAGGGTTGGATAGAGGGCAGGGGAGTTTGGGGTGGTGGTCAGGGGGCGGGGGTTCCGGGGGCGGTCAGGGTGCAGGGGAGGTGGGTTGGATGGGGCAGGGGTCCAGGGGGGACAGTCAGGAGGGAGAGGGAGGGTTGGATGGGGCAGTCAGGGGCAGGGGTCCCGGGGGCAGTCAGGGAGCAGGGGAGGTGGGTTGGATGGGGCAGGGGTCCGGGGGGACAGTCAGGAGGGAGAGGGAGGGTTGGATGGGGCAGTCAGGGGCAGGGGTCCCGGGGGCAGTCAGGGGACAGGAAGGGGTGGTTGGATGGGGCAGAGGTCCCAGGGGAGCCGTCAGGAATGAGAGGAGGGGTTGGATGGGGTGGCAGGGGGCAGTCAGGGGCAGAGGTTCCAGGGGCAGTCAGGGAGCAGGGGTGGGGTGGATGGGGCAGGAGACCCGGGGGGCACAGATAGGAGGTTGGGGCCAGGCCACAACCCCCTCCCCTAACCGGCCTTCCAGACAGACAATTTCCAAAACCCGACACAGCCCTCAGGCCATAAATTTTGCCCACCCCTGCACTAAGGGCAGATGGTAACAAGGTGCCTCACAATCCCAGGAAGTGTCACAATATTCATTACTTGAAATTACCTGATTTTGGGAGGGTCTGGTTGAGAGTTTATTTTAATGTTTGGCTTGACTGGACAATTCTCTGCTATTATTTAGGATTTTAGTTTTATTGGTTAGATGTGAATGGCCAAAGGAAGTTTTTTAATGAACTGAATATTTTTGCAGTATCAACCCAGTTCTACTGCTTACATGCATTAGGAGCAAGCGCCAAAAATAGGCAAAAAAGTTTGTGGTCCTCCAAAACAGCTCTGCAAGTACCAGCCATGAAAATGTACCCAGCCAGAAGAAGGTAGTCAGAACGGCAGAGCTGGGATTCACTTCCTCCCTGATTACAATCATAGGAAGCCACAAGTTCATGGCACAATATTCTGCTATTACATTGTGATAATATCATCATGTACCATTGCAACACCATGGATCATACATAGTGTGTGGCTTTCTGGGACTGCTCCACTAATACCCTAGGACAAATGCAGACATGGGGTAAGCTAGCACAAGTCCGCAAACATCCATGGCCTCATTCTAGACCTGGTAGAATACTGTTCGAACTCTTATGGGAGCAGGAGAGCGGGGAGGGAGAGAAAAACATCTGGTGTTTTGACCAAAAAAAACCACCACAAATTTTCAACTTTCAGTAACCAAAAACTGAAAAATTTCAGGTTTTCAATTTTTTTTGTTTTTTTTAACAAAAAGCTGAGCATTTCTGACATAAATGAAAATATTTCCATTTTCATCAAAAAAATTATGCAGGAAAAAAGGCATTTCCTGAGCAGGTCTAATTCACACCGCTTATAAACCAACTCTGGAATTGGCCCAATCTTGGTCTCTCTCTCTTTCCTCTCCACCTCTCTTGTTGTTTGGACAGTGTAAACTGTGGAAGCGTTTCCCTCCCCTTCCTGCTTCTAACCCTCTTGTCCATTTGGAGAGGCAGGGAGGAGTCACACCAACTCTTGTCTGTCTGCTCAGTGTTCCCCATGTTGCCTTTAACATGTCAAGCAGCACAAGTACCACACCATCAGCTTTGGAGAAGCCTTAATGAAACCCAGGGTCTCCTCAACAGTGCCCTATGGGTCACATATGTCTCTAGCACCAGAGATGGCGTATCACCAGCCTAGCTTTTAGTCTGGGTCAGTTCATGCATGTGGAGTCTTATAGCCTCACCTTACAATCAGTACAGTTCAGTCTCAACCCTAACAAAGGCATCCTGGAAAGGAAATAAGACAGGAATGTAAGAGAAAGTCATACCAAATCGCTTTTCTAGCTCCTCACAGTGATACTTACATCTCCCTCAAGGCTGAGCTTGCCTAGAATTTCATGGACCGTGGTCATCTTGAAAGGAAACTGGAGGGGGGAAAGAAGAAAAAAGAGAAGGAGAGACTTCATAAACATTTTTTTTTTTAACCAACATACTACAGTACATTAAACTAGCCCTGTTATACCATCACAGTGAAGTTGGGACAATCCAGCAAGAGCTGAAGTAACAAGTAAGGGAGTATCTCAAGAGTATATAGTAAATGGCACACATCACAACTGGATAGGAATTGGTCTTCACTCTCCTATATGGCAGTAAGTGACTATTATTACTCTAATCACTTTTCCTGACCTTTTACATTTCAGTCAATAAGTTTTAGGAATGCAGTGATGTTGCCTAAATTCCTCCCGTTTACATCCCTCAAAAAAATTCTCCTCCTCACGATGATTTAGGACCCTCCCAGTCAAACAATCCTACTGCCCAGGCAAAGAAACCAGACTTGTCAGGTCTCCAGCAAGTTGAAGAACACACACACACACACACACACACACACACCAAAAAAAACCACCACCCAAAAAACCGAAAAACCCTCAAACACATTTCAAAATCAATACTACTCATCAACTGAGGGCCATCTCCTAAAAATCTGAGTCATGACTCTAATGACTGCTTTGCTAGAACACCACCACACTAAGGATATTACATTAATGATTTTTTGAACACACTGATCAACTTTTTTTAGTATCAACAATTGTTTTTTCAAGAAGCTGTACCCTCAGCCCAGACAACAGCCAAAAAGCAATTAAAAACAACTGCTTTAGGCGAATGATCTGCAACTCAGAGGTTAAATTCCTCAATCACCTGTCTTGAAATAACAAATTCACAGAGGCCATTTGTATTTTACAGAAGCAGCTGATGTTATCTGATCTGGAACACTTGAGCCAGAACACTTGCCTAACTTTGCACTTGAGTGTTTAAACAGTTTCTAATATTGCTACTAAAAAAATTAAAATTACCAGCCAGGGGCACAAATAGTGAGTGATTAGCAGCATGAGTATCAGATAAAAAAATAATAAGGACCCCATCAAAATACAGGCCCCAAAAGGAACAATGCAATGGAGTAGGATAATCTGCATCATTTCACACCATAGCCAAGGCAACAACTTTCTTCTCAGCGATACTTGGTGATAGAAACTAAGCATGCTGAAAATTTTAAAGTTCCAAAGACTATTGGTTTTTAAGCACCTAATATGATCATACTTCTAGATGTATGAAAAATAAGCCTAATGTTCATTTTTGTAGTTTATAGGATCTATGCACATTTCAATTGGACAAGCTGATGCCATTATACCATTTTTCCCTGACAAGTTTGGTTTCTTTGTGTGGGCAGTAGTATTGTTTGACTGGGAGGGTCCTAAATCAGGAGTAAGAGGAGAATTTTTTCGAGGGGTGTAAACGGGAGGCGTTTGGGCAACATCACTGCATTCCTGAAATTCTGACCGGAAGGGAGGAGCTCACAAATTCCACTAGCAAGGAGAGAAATGTAGCCATTTGTGTCACCTTCTGATGGTGCCACTGAAATAAGCATTAACTATTTCATCAGTTAAAATTGAAGGTTGCCTTCTAAGGACTCCAGCACCAAGAAATCTAGTGGAAATGTCAAACAGGGAAAAGGAACTAGCTAGATTAGACAGAGGCATTTCTGCTAATAGGTGAGAAATGTACCCCTGTTAATACAACTAATCTTAGGTAGTACGCTACATTAAGGTGTTGGAAAGTAGACATTTGCACGTTTAGACCAATACTACTGCCTGTACATCACCCGCATGCACAAATTTAGCACACACAGGATCAGGACATTTGTTCTCAGTACACCGAACCAAGAAAATGAACGAGAATATATTCAACCTCACTCTGAATTCCTCCCTCCCTCTTGGGCCCTCAGCAATGCTCCTCCTGCTGCCAGTTCTCCCCTTCCTCCTTCCCATTACCTCACTCCCCCGATACATCTCCCTGCTCCCAGACACCCTACCGTGCCCACATCCTTTCAATCAGTCTCCCAACTGCCAGCCCCGCACTCAAGAGTCAGATGGTGAGCCAATAGCTCAGAGGCAGCTCAGCTGACAGCTCATGTTTGAGAGGATCCCTGAGTTCCAAACAGGAGAGATTCGCAGTGGGACTCCCTCTAGAAGAATTCTCATCCACTTCCCCAATTGCTGGAAACTCTCCCTCATCCTTGAGCTAGTATATCCCAACCCCTTACAATACAGTACCCAGTTTCCAAGTGTGGCTCTCTTGAAAGCAGGTGAGAGTTCTAAGAGTCGATACCAAGGAAAGAACAACCCTCTCTGTCACTCAGGGTCATCAAAAGATGAGATGAGCAGATACAATCAGCTAGAGCTGCTAAAGAACATGATGATTGTGTCAGGAAAACATTCAAAAGAAAATACGCATTAGTCCCTAGATGCCTTTGCAGTACTATATGGTATTGCTGAAAAAAGGGGCCTGGTGTAATAAGTTACATAAGGTAAGAAATAAGGCTTTATATTTTTTTAATACAAAAATAAAACCTACCTCTGCCCATATCCCCCAAGCACCATATTTTTAGCGACAGTATAATATTTGTCTAAGATGACAACATCACGAATGTTTATTTTTCCTTCAGCCCCCCTAATTGTCAGATGCTTTTTCTTCTACGTTGCTGGAGTTCAAGACAGAACGGAACAAAACTGCCCCCAGCTGTTCTACAGCTGGGCAGGCTAGATTTACTTATTGTGATGGTTACAAGTAAATAGTAGGAACACTGTTGTATTATTCCACTTAGCATAGCTACTGTAATTTCATCCATATCTAACCTGCCCTAGCTTGTTTTAAGTGTCTGTAAGGCTTGTATGCTTATAAGCACCCAGAACCGTAAGAATCCTTAAATTGTCTGGAGCAATCTAAGTGAGAAAAGAACAAAGTTTAAACTCCACTCATTTGCCTATGGAATAATTAAGATATAATATCTAAGGGAGGAAGTTTGGGATAACATCCACTGCATTGAAATAATCAGTCTTAGGACAGAAATCCAGAACAATCCAGGTCCAACCCTCTAAAAAGAGGCAACAGAGAGAAAGCCTTAAGGTCTTGCACAAGCCTTCATCATGAGGACTGTGATATGGCAGTTACATTATGAAAGCCAAAGTACTTGTTATTTCTTAATAAAAGTAAATGTTACAAACAAGGCAATCTTTGTACTGAAGATGCTCTAAAACTGATCATCAAGACATGTGACTAAGAAATCCTTTGGTCTTGCATGCCACAAAGAACTAAAAAGTTCCACTAAAAGCTGAAATGAATGCATTTGCAGTATAGTCTTTCACATAACAATCGCCAGACAGCTTTTTGCAAGCCTGCCATTTCTAAATCAAATAAAAACCACATTGAATCAGGCTTGTTGGAACCGAAAACTTGAACGGAGTCCAGTAACTGAGCTAACACACCCTCTTGTACAGTTGCAAGTGGAATGTTCATGGAGTTACCAAATAACGTTATAACAACCAAAAGCCAATCAGAACCAGGTTTAGTGCAGATCAAAAGAAAACTGAGAGCATAATGGAGATTTCTGTAAAATCAAGGTTGCAGATAAAGATCTTCAATTACAGAATAAATGTGTAGATAGTCACAAGTTCCTACATTAGAATTTTTGCCCCATATCTGTCAAGACACACTCGCGGTCCTCAAGTAAACCCCCTTGTTACTGGTGAAGTTCTAATACTGTTTGGATTTGGATGTATTTAAAATAAAAACCACATGGGGGGGAGGGATAGCTCAGTGGTTTGAGCATTGGCCTGCTAAACCCAGGGTTGTGAGTTCAATCCTTGAGGGGGCCATTTGGGGATCTGGGGCAAAAATTGGGGATTGGTCCTGCTTTGAGCAGGGGGTTGGACTAGATGACCTCCTAAGGTCCCTTCCAACCCTGAGATTCTATGATTCTATGCACTGTCTTGCTCTTCCTTAAACTGAAAGGAATTTGGGCCTCTATTCCCAAACCTTTAAGGCAAGACATCATACTTGTAGACAAGCCAAAGCCATTTGTTTTTCTTCAGAAGACTATCATGTGATCCTGAATCACAATTTCACTATTTCTTTATTTTAATAATACACAGAGAAGTGAGATCTCAATTATTCTTTGCTGAGAGATGACTGCAGGTCAATTGCCCACACTGTTATTGGTCTGTGTCTGATCCCCACCCACATAACAACCATCAGGCAATTTGGTGATAATGCTATAGGAGGTAAAGTTGATTTATTTTAGACAAAGCCTCAGATCTCTTGGTTTCTGAGCACAGTTCAGATGTGTTATGAAAGAAAACATGCATAGGTTCCAGGGAAAAAAATGCCAGATGTTAACTGAACAAGCAGCAATCATCATGCGAGGAAGCAGCTAACCTATTGTCTTAGCTTGAAAACGTGCACCACATTTATGGATGACAGGGAAGGGTGTTCCCAGGCTTATGGAGCAAAGAAAGAGAGAATGGAAGCTCTTAAACCAAATGGGCTCTTCCAACGAAGACAGGGTGTGGCAACAGAGGAGCTTTGCTCCAGAGGCTGGGGGAAAAGTGTGGAGGAGGAAGAAACCAACCAAGACAGGGTGTGGCAACAGAGAAGCTTTGCTCTAGAGGCTAGGGGAAAAGTGTGGAGGAGGAAGAAAAGTACCACAAAAAAGTAAAGGAACAGAATGTCTGAACTGATTACAACAAGGACCAAAAGTCATTTATTTGACCAAGATGATAACTGGAAATACAGCAGGTCAGGCTGTGTCTCCAAGCTGTACTCCACGGCTTAGGAGGGCAAATGAAGTCCCTGTCTGGGCCATGAATTGATTAAACTTGACAGGAAAAGATTTTATAGACCATATCTGAAAAACATTATTTTGATTAAGTCTTAAAATATTGTCCATTGTTACTCTCTTCCACCGGTCAATACTACATAATCCAGGAGGTGTAGATGTTCCATTTCAGGAATATGCCAATACCATACATGAGTGCTTAACCAACAGTAAAGCTAGGACTTCTCTAGATCTATATTTAAAATAGAATATTCCTGAGATTCCACAGGAAAATCTATTATTAAAAACCATTCCATAAAAAAGCAACTAGAAAAATACACTCACTGTGGCTGTTCAGTACCACCAAACCAAGCAACAGAAGTAACACACAAATCCTGCAACATTAACCCAAGAAGGAAATCTCTGTCCTACCACAAACCTACCCTGCAGAGCCCACTTAACTTAGGAACTGACAAGCAGGCAGTGTTCACATATAGGACTAAGTACATCTTTCAACTGAACTCTCTCCATGGCATAAAACATTAACCTTGAGTAACTGTTCCCTCTTTCATTCTTCATTTCCATGTACAAAAGTGCTCTTTATTCAGAGTCCTAAAGCATACTGTTTCAATAGTTTTATGAATAGTAAATCCTAAACTGTACTGTAACTACCCAGTAATGAGCCAAATCTGTACATGGCCTCCCTGAGTGTTCCTCCAGTTATATTCCTCGCCCACCCACAGCAAGGGTGGTGCAAAACCTACTCACAAGGCCCAAAGAGCAGCACAACTTCAGCAATTTTGCTAATGGTGGCGGGGGAGGGGAGAACAGGGCATAAAACAGAACTGCAGCCCCACCACACTACAGTACTCCATGGCAGACAGCACATATTTCTGCGTGGTGGGGGAAAGAAGGTATAAGAGAAGAAGTGAGGCTCAGCTATGGAGATTCACTATCTAAAGCTACCTGTATAGGAAGCCTGTAGAGGCAGAAACTGCTAGAACAGCTGCAGTGGCACTGCTCCACCACACCCTGAGAAGGCAAGAGTGAGTATTCCATTTCCTGTAACTCAGAGCCCCACAAGGGGCCCCCCATTTACTCAGGTTATGCACAGAGGTCACACTTTGTTTTGTTGTGTCTAACATTAGCTTAGTTACACCTGAATGAAACTTGCATTTAAACTGAAAGTTAAAAGCTCAGCTGACTGTCTAAAATAAATCTCTGCAAAGCTTCTGGTCAAAAAGTGAATGTTACCTATGGCAAAACCGCTCATGCATTTCAAAGCGCCTTAATGTACAGGGGAAGAAAAGGGAAGTAGTTCTTAAGTGACTTCTTAGTAGTTTGGGACCAACGCCTCCTGGTAGGGGTTATTAAACAACCCCTCTTTTTCTCCACCCCAGGAAAGGATAACGTTGAGATATCAATATGGTAGTTTCATACTAACAAGTTTAAAAACAGGACTTGATCTGATCACCTGAAACCACCCGAATGTGCAACAAAACACTGAGACCCACCTTAAAAAGAGAGGGGGGGAAAAGAACAACGCAGCAAAAATTTAAGAAAAAAGACCACAGGAGGGAGAGGGGAGAGAGACGCTACACACTGGAGGCCACACCCAACATTGCAGTCTGGCTAATTCTCTGGTTAACAGCCATGACATCTAACAGTCTAGCAAAGATCCTGGTATTTGCAGCATAAGCAGTTGTGTTAATTCCTTTATTTCAGGTGTTAGTTACTGCCTCCGCTCCTAAGGCTCTTCTATGCAGCCCCTCTCCCCCCCGTTTCCCCTGCTCTCCCTCTCCCTGCAATTCACTGCCAGCTACAGTCTCCTTAAACCTCCTCCTGGCTTCCTTAAAGTAAGTTTCATCTTGAACAGCAGAAGCGGGGTGTGTCCCTAGCAGAGGAAACTGCGGTGCGCTTCCTAGCCCCACTCAGCCCAGCTCCCCTGCAGAGACTAGGCAGGGAAACTTTCTCGCTCCGAGACCTTCGCTCAGCGAGTCTCTTTCCAATACCAACAAACTCTCCGAAACAACGTCTGCAAAACGAGCCGCCCAGTTCCCCGGGGAGCATTTCTTCGCTAGCTCCCCCTCGCCCATGCCGTGCTCGCCCCCCGGCGGGGGGCACTTACCTGGGGCAAGGCACAGGCTGCGCCGGGCTCCTTGGGACTCAGAGAGGGAGGATGATGGCAGCTTGGGTGGGGATTTTGTACAGAGCCACATCTACAGTCTGGGCTAGTCCCCACCCACTAGCACTCCCCAGCCTCTCCCCCGCCCCTCGCCCAGCCTGCGGCAGCCGGACGAGAGGCGCCCCACCCTAGGCTGCCTCTGACTCATCTGCCTTTTGACTCACGCTGGCTGGGCGCCCCGGTGATTAGCAACCTCCAGCAGGGCGGGGGCGCCGGGGGGGCATCGCCCAGCATCGAGCCCAGCCCGTTGGTTTGGTTGGGCTGCCTGCAGAGAGTTACAGTAGCGGCACTCTTTGTTCCGGAGCTAAATACTGGTGTGTTATGTGTCCGGGCTGCACAGCCTCCCCTTACCTCTCCACGCGCGCTGCAGCCTCTCCCAGGAAAGGCGCGTTTCCAATAACAGTCAGGGCACCGAGGCAGGGTCACCCCTAGATCCTAACCAGACACTGAGCACCCTCAGCTGGGGCGTGCAGCACAGAGAGGGAGACAGTCTCCCTCCACCCTCAAGGAGGTCACACGGTAACCAGGCTATTCTTGAGAAGACCCAGCTCTCAGCCCTGGTCTACACTACGAGTTTAGGTCGAATTTATTAGCGTTATTTCGATTGATCCGTGCACCCGTCCACACGACGAAGCCCTTAACATCGACTTCTAGGGCTCTTAAAATCGATCTCGCCACTCCACCCCCAACGAGGGGATTAGCGCTTAAATCGATATTGCCGAATCGATGTAGGCTAGTGAGGACGCAATTCGACAGTATTGGCCTCCTGGATCTATCCCACAGTGCAACATTTGACCGCTCTGGACAGCAGTCTGAGCTCCAATGCTCCGCCCAGGTAGACAGGAAAAGCCCCGCGAACTTTTGAATTTCATTTCCTGTTTGGCCAGCGTGGTGAGCTGCAGGTGAGCGCAGATCTCATCAGCAGAGGTGACCATGATGGAGTCCCATCAAAAGGATTTTTTGCTCCCCCCTCAGTTGATTTCACGGAGGGAGGGGGGAGCAAGGGTTAGGCTCATTTCCTTCTAGCTGCAGATGGTACAATATGCGGTGAGCAAGGAGGCGCCTTCCCTTCTAGCAGCAGATGGTACAATATGCTTGATATCCATCATCAGCTCCTGGCCCCCTCAAGGATTGAACTCGCAACGCTGGGTTTAGCGGGCCAACGCTCAGACCGCTGAGCTATCCCTCCGCCCGTGTTCCAGGCAGTACTGAATCTCCCTTAAACAAAACGTAAAAAAGAGAATGACCAGAGTCACTCTGGTCACTCCCATTTATGTCCAAGCGCCCCCGGCCAGCCACACCATAGGCCGCCGGCCAGGAGCACACAAATACCAATCATATTGTACAATCTGCTACGAGAAGGAAAGGAGCTTCTGCTGTGTGGTCCCGCGACCACAACCATTTATGGCATATTGCACCATCTGCAGCTAGAAGGCAAGGCGCTCCTGCTGTGTAGTCCCGCGACTACCAGCCTCAGGCGGAATGGCCCCCTCAAGGATTGAACTCGCAACCCCGGGTTTAGCGGGCCAATGCTCAGAACGCTGAGCTATCCCTCTGCCCGTATTATAGTGTGACTGAATCCCCACTAGATCTAATGTCCAGGCGTACGCTGGAGATGTACGGTAATTGTGAGCTGAGCAGGCTTCCGTAGCAAACACGGAAACCCCGGAAAAAAGGCGCGAGAAATATTGCTTTCACGGAGGGAGGGATGACATGTACCCAGAACCACCAGCGACAATGTTTTCTGCCCCATCAGGCTTTGGGATCGCAACCCAGAATCCCAATGGGCGGCGGAGACTGCGGGAACTGTGGGATAACTACCCGCAATGCAATGCTCCGAAAGTCGATGCTAGCCCCGCTACTGTGGACACAGTCAATCGACCTCATGGTCTTAACGCTCTTTAGTGGGGACACACACAATCGATTCCATAAATTCGGGTTTTAAAATATCGACTTCTATAAATTCGACCTAATTCTGTAGTATAGACGTACCCTTAGATAGCGCTTTCCAGCCATAGCTTACAAACGATGTCAGGCTAAGTACAGTAAACCCATTTTACATACTAGGAAACGGAGGCACATGTTGGAACTGACTTGCCCAAGGTCACCAGTTCAGCTAGGACTAGAACCCAGGTCACAACAGTCCCACTCCAGTGCTCTAGGCCACACAGTTGCTAACAGCTGATATAGCTATAGGAGTAACACCTGCTGCATTGTTACCAGCTTTGCCCGTTACTTTGGGGTATGCTCATTTATTAGGGTTACTCTTCTGGGAGGTTCTGTACTTTGATCACTGTACCGCTTGTGTCACGTGTGTTCTCATACGGAGCTCTACTTTTCCCTGCTGCAAGTTCCCTCCCAATGGAGCTATCCTGCAGGACCTAGGTTCCCCAGGGCTGGGTTCTTCCAGCCCCAGAATCACTCACACTCACACCCACCCACCCCTCTGAGAGGACCACATGGGTACTGTGCCCTGGTTCCCCAAGAACACAGAGCTGCTAGGTAACAGCATGATGAGGCCCATGATTAGGCCCGTTATGCAAGTGATTAAGTTCTATTCTCATAGTCTTTTGGGCCATGCCTACACTAGCACTTTTGTGACTAAAACGTTTGTAGGTCACAGGTGTGAAAAAACCACACCCCCGACCGACAAAAGTTTCTACGACAAAAGCGCCAGTGTGGACAGCGCTATGTTGGCGGGCGAGCATCTCCCAAACACATTGCTACCACCACTCACTGGGGTGGTTTAATTATACCGTTAGGAGAGCTCTCTTCCACCAGCATAGAGCAGCACAGCTGTGCCACTGTAAAGTCCGTAGTGTAGACATAGCCTTGCAATCGTCCAGTTAAAGTTTGGTGCATTCACACTAAAAAGATTTTGCAGAACTGTATTTTAAAGAGGCGTCGAGAAAGAGAGGTCATTTGGCAGACAATGAAGGAAAGGAGCGTGAAATGGCATAGAATTTTGTTACTAATGTTATATAAATTTTATAATAAACTTTCATTAGAGTCACACATTGATTAGCTTAAGCTTCAGCAAGGCAGTTGCCAGAGGAATGATGTTGAATCACTAGGCATTATTAGAACTATCCTTTCCAAACTTTTCTGTGCCAGTTTTATCAGCACCCAGTACTGAATATTTAGCTATACAGGTAACTTCCCCAGGTGCTTAGGCCTTGTCTATACTGTACGACGAAGTTGACCAATGCTAGGTCAACATATCACTGCAGTAGTTACTGCGTTTTTTCATGTCCATGCTATCCTGCCAGTGGTGCCAGTCCTCACCAGGAGCACTTGCCCTTACTTAAGTAGGGCAGTGTGGGAAGCTGACAGCCTGGACTATCAGTGCCTGGCAGCGGGACTCACAGGTGTGAGCTCTGCACGGAGCTGACAGGCGATGTTAGTAATCCTAACTACATTGATGTAAGCGCTACGCATCTTGTGGAGGTGGAGTTATTAGTTTAGTGTCGTGGGGTAGACTTACATCAGCGGGAGCAACACTGTAGTGTAGACATTTGGGGCACGTCTACACTTGCAAAGTTACAGCGCCGGCAGTTACAGCGCCACTCAGAGGGCGCGGAAGGACAACCGCTGTTGTGTGTTCACACTGACAGCTGTCTGCACAATAGCGTGTTCACATTTGCGGCACTTGCGGCGCTATTTGGAGTGGTGCACTCTGGGCAGCTATTCCACAGAGCACCTCTTTCCCTTTTGCCGCTAAGACTTGTGGGAAGGCGGAAGGGGTCACTGGGCATCCTGGGTCCTGTCCCAATGCCCCGTGATGCATTTCTTCGCATCCCAGCAATCCCTGTTCTTCCATCCGCATTTGGCACCATCTTTCAATGGTTTGTGTTCTGTGTGCCCTGCCCTGCCTCTTTCTGGCAGCAGGAATGGATCCTGAGCTGTTGACAAGAATGCTGTTTGCACTGACCAACACGTCACGAGTGGCAGTGGAGTTATTCCTAAAACTACAAAGGCAAGAGGAGTACGACATTGATCTCACCACACGTAGTAGCTATGACACGAGAATGCTTGTGGCATTCACGGACGTGCTGACCACTGTGGAATGCCACTTTTGGGCTCAAGAAACAAGCACTGAGTGGTGGGATCACATCGTGATGCACGTCTGGGATGACGAGCAGTGGCTGCAGAACTTTTGCATGAGGAAAGCCACATGCATGGGACTGTGTGATGAGCTCGCACCAGCCCTGCGGTGCAAGGACACGAGAATGAGAACTGCCCTGTCACTGGAGAAGCGCATGGCAATTGCACTGTGGAAGCTGGCTACTTCAGACTGCTACTGATCGGTCGCTAACCAGTTCGGAGTGGGAAAGTCGACCGTTGGAGTCGTGTTGATGCAAGTGTGAAGGGCCATTAATTGCATCCTGCTGCAAAAGACTGTGACTCTGGGCAACGTGCGTGACATTGTGGATGGCTTTGCACAAATGGGCTTCCCTAACTGTGGTGGGGCAATAAATGGCACGCACATTCCAATTCTGGAACCAGACCACCTAGCCACCGAGTACATTAATCACAAGGGGTATTTCTCAATGGCTCTGCAGGTGCTTGTGGATCACCGTGGGCATTTCACAGACATTAACGCAGGCTGGTCCAGAAAGGTGCATGATGCGCGCATCTTTCAGAACACTGGCCTATTGAAGAAGCTGCAAGCAGGGACTTTCTTCCTGGACCAGAAGATCACTGAAGGGGAAGTCAAAATGCCCATTGTGATCCTGGGAGACCCCGCCTACCCCTTAGTGCCGTGGCTCAGGAAGCCACACACGGGGCAACTTGACAGCAGCAAGGAGCGGTTCAACACAGGCTGAGCAAGCGTAGAATGACTGTGGAGTGTGCATTTGGCCATTTAAAAGCCCGCAGGCGATGCCTGTATGGGAAGCTGGACATGGCCGATGACAATATTCCTATGCTTATAGCCGCATGTTGTACGCTCCATAATATTTGTGAAGGGAAGGGTGAAAGCTTCACTCCGGGCTGGACAGCAGAGGCTCAGCGCCTGGAGGCTGAGTTTGAACAGCCAGAGACCAGAGCTATTAGAGGGGCACAGTGCGGGGCCGTAAGGATCAGGGATGCTCTGAGGCAGCAATTTGAAACTGAAAGCCACTAATATTTGTTGTTATGTTCGGGATTGCCATGCTTGTAATGCTAGGAGGTGATTGGTGCACATGATGCAAGAAGGGGCCTTAACATAACTGTATGTTGCTTTGCAGTACTCTTTTTGCTTTCACTTAATAGAATAAAGATCGCTTTAAAACAAACACAATTCTTTTATTGAAAGACAACAACCAGAGGAGAGTCAAATGAAAAAATTCTTCAGCAGAGAGGGGGATGGGGGAATGGAAGGAATGGGGAAATGGAAGGTCTCAAGAGGAGGAGTCGTCCCAGGAGGGCTACAGATTTGTGTATGTCCAGGGATCATACCCAATCTTCTCCTTTGGAGTACAATGCACCGGTTGCTGTACTTCAGAAGGGCCAAACTGCAAATGGATGGGTGTTGAGTGCAGTGGGTAGTGGGAGTCCACACTGCTGGACTGTGAGGAGGGAGGAGTGGAACGCTGCGGGTAGAGAGTGGAGCCAGGAGGTTAATAAGAGTGTGTTGGTGGTGTGGGGGCTGGACGGATGGGAAAGAGTTTTGCATCAGCGGCTGCAGGGGAGGACGGGCGCGGAGCTGCTCGGTTTGAAGAGCTAGTATTGCCTGGAGCATATCCACTTGGTGCTCCATAAGTGTTAAGAGCTGCTCTGTGGCTTCTTTCTGGTGTGCCGTGTTCTCCTTTCGTTCCCTCTTCTTGCTGTCCTGCCACTCCTTCAATTCCTTTTTCTCAGCGGCGGAGTACATCATAACATCACGCAGAAAGTCCTCCTTAGTTCTTCTTGGACGCTTTCTAATTCTTCACAACCGTTCTGCCACCAGTAAGGGAGGCTGGCCTCCCAAGGTCATCTCTGTGAAGTTTAAATGCAACATTTTACAGAAGCAGTATTGTTTGCAACACAGACAACACTGAATCAGTGCTTTAAAACACAGCCAGTACTCACACACCTGTCACTAACTGGCTGATCCCACACAAGGACACATGAGCCACAAGCCCTCCAAAATGGTGAGTAGCCGCAGGGGCAGGGTAAATCACTCTTCCCGGACCCTGCTGTACACTGGGCACGTGGCTCTTGGGGAGAGCCAGCACTGTAGTGGGGGTCTGATATTCATTCCTGTCCCCACACTTTCCACCGGAGGTGATCATTTTGGAAGATATCTCACTGCTGAGGTGAGCAGGGAATCAAGGGAGGGTCTTCTCCAAGCCTGAGGCTTCCGCCCTGGCCCCTATGCGGATTGCCTGTGTGCACCTATGGTCCTGTCTCCCCCTCCTCCCGCTCCGCCAGTGACAGCACAGTGGTGTGGGAAAGTTACTGTTAATGGGGCAAGAAACAAAGCAGCTCTGCTGAGAACCTGCAGGAGCAGATTGCCCAGTATCTCCATGAGAGTTTCCAGGAGATATCCGAGGGAAATTCCCTGAGATATCTGAGGGAGTGTATCAACAGCCTGTTCTGCCACTCAGACTAGACATGAGGTGGGAAACAAGCCTGCTTTCTGCAACCCTCCTGTCCCCAACAACTCGCTTCAGCAATTCCCAAAATCAGATCCACTTGCCAGGGGCCTCCTTTCCTGTTTCCACTTTGCCAAAATCTGCCTGCTGTGACTGGCTAGGCTCCTCCGGGGTAGAAAAGAGTTCCCGGCTGCATGCATCTCTGGCCTCCGAGTCATCCTCTGCCTCTGGGTCCCTCTCCCCCTCTTCATCCAAGATTGCCTCCTCCTAGCTTGGTCCACTCTTGACTGGCAATGAAGCCAACGAAGTATCCACAAGGGACTTTGCAGTGGAGGTGGGGTCACCACCGAGTATCACATCCAGCTCTATGTAGAACTGGCAGCTTGTGGGCGCAGCACCGGAGCAGCGGTTTGCCTTCCATGCCTTGTGGTAGGCGTTCTGCAGCTCCTTCACTTTTACCCTACACTGCAATGTGTCCCGGTCATGGCCCCTTTCTGTCATGCATCTAGAAATCTGTCCGTAGGTATCATAATTCCGACTGCTGGAGCGCAGCTGTGACTGCACTGCTTCCTTTCACCAAATGCTGATGAGGTCCAGCAGCTCAGCATTGCTCCAAGCAAGGGATCGCCTGGTGCGTGGAGCAGGCATGGCCACCTGGAAAGATGCGCTCAGACCACTGCACACGTCACCGAGCAAACAGGAAGGGGACTTTCAAATTTGGAAAGGAATGTATGGGGTGGGGATGACGGTTGGTCACCTGAGGGCAGGGCAGTAGAGTTTAAACCGATGGCCAGAGAGGTGAGAACAGGCATTGTGGGACACCTCCGGAGGCCAATTGCAGTGCTGTAATCACCACGGTGTCTACATGGCGCTGTAGCCATGGCACAGAAATCTCTACGCCTCTCATCAAGGTGATTTTTTTAGCGTGCTGCGTCTGCACAGTTTCTGAACATTAAGTGGCTTGGCAGTGTGTACACCTCGGGAGTTACTGCGCTCAAAGCTGCTTTACTGCGCACAAACTTGCCAGTGTAGACGGGGCCTTAGAGTTAGGTCGACGTAAGCTGCCCTACGCCGACCAAACTCTGTAGTGTAAACCTGACCTTAGAAAAATCACTGAAGGTTTGGTTAAAATAATTTATAGATCAAACACACACCACAAGTCCTTGGAATAATAGCAATTTTATATTGCAATACGTATTAGGAGGTTTAACAAGGTTAAGCAGCTATGCAGAAGCCAGATAGGCAACCTGCGTATAAATGGATTCAGACTCCCTCAGGGATAATCTCTGTCCTTTATCTATTTTCAAACACTCCCAACGCATAGTAAATACCAGAAGAGTACATTCAGCATACTGTATATGTTGCATGTGGATTTCACATATGTAATGGATTACCAGGACACACATTATGCATACCATATTCCTGTGTTTGCTGAGCCATCAATGAAGTTATTGGCCAGGAGGGCCAAATTTATTCCTGTAACTGAAGGACCACTTATCTTCATCTTTTAATGCAGGTTGTTGCCAATTACATTATTAACCCCTACCGTCTAGAATCCTGTCCACCTTTCAATGGCTCAATACTCTTAAAAATCTCAAATAAGGCACGTGCAGAGAGTCTTATTACCCATGGCAAGTATTAGGATCTCTATATGAACCAGTTTCCAAAAGAAGCCTTGTTCTGAAGAAGTGAATTGTTATCTAGGACATCCACATTAACTGCAACATAAAAACATTTTGAAGAGATCCTTTGCTGATTCCCTTTCCAGATTGTACATCAGCATGTGATTGTTCTTACATTAGTGACAGATCCATGATTTGATCTCAGAAACAATCACATTACTTCAGTAAAAGAGCTTCTGTAAAGTCTTCAGTTTAAAACAGTCTTCAAGATTCCATGGCCTCTATAAGACCAAAGTAAATGAAACTCCGGGAATGCTGGAGGGAGCCCAAATGTGAGATGCAGCAACAAAAGCAGAAGAGAACAACTATGTAATTAGAATAATACAGAATTGAATATTAAACGCATTGCCAGACCTGCAGCTGGTACAAATTTGTGCAGGATCATCAAAAAATTGATATCAAAGGGTCCTGAACACTGATGCTGCAGAGACCCTGTTAATTTAACACACACACTGGCTCAAGTGAGGCAATCAAAGTGCAGAAGGAACAGCCAACATGTGGGATCAAGACAGACTACCACAAGCAGCCAAACAAATGGGGTAAAATTTGTTCGATGAGAGTTAGGCTAAGTGCCTAAATTACTTTTGAAAATAGGATTTAGGAGCTTAACTCTCTTACGGTGCTTTTGAATATTTTACCCAAAGCCTAGAAGGCTGGTACCGTGGCAGCAATTCCCATGAACTTAGGCAGGCTGCATAGCAACTCCCCAGTTGCCTCCTGGAACAGAGAAGCCATGCCGCTTCCCCCATGCCAGGCATGGGCTATGAGGACCAGGAGAGGTGGTGTTTTTAGTTTTCATGCTGTTTTGTTTCATGATTTCTTTGATAAAAGGCAACACTTCAGGTCAAATTTTGAGTCCCGTTTCACACAACCACCATGACTGCAAACAATGATCTCTCCGTTTGTGCCATTCAGTTTCCTGGATGCCAATAAAGAAATCAAACACAGAGCACTTTCTCCAGAGCCCTGAAGATGGAAAAACAGAGGTATTTTGTGCTAGTTTCTGATTCTGCCTCTTCTTTAGGTTGCCCTGAGTTCAACTCTTCCTGCACTGTCCAGTGCATGTCCGTATTTTCTGTTTACCCCATCACCACAGACCTCACCCAGTCCTCTCTTCACCTCCAACCGTCCCAACTCTCCTATTGTTTTAATTTGCTTGATATTGCTGTTTGACTTCTGCTTTGATCCACTGTCAGCTCTCACTTAACAACTACTCCCCTCTCAGAAATGCCTATAATGTTTCCTTTTTCTTTTTATTTCTTCACTTGTTCTTGATCACATTATCAGAAGCCCTATCTTTTTTAAATTAATCTATTAACCTTTACTTCTTGACACTTTTCTCCTGTCTCAACTTTGTCTCCCTTGCAACATATGGTTTTTTTCTAATCATCATCCCCAGTTTGTATATTCCAGATATTTATCCTCCTCGCTCCCTCTCCCCAAACACAAACCTATTTACACACACACACACACACACACACAGAGAGAGAGACAGAGAGAGATTAGGGCCTTAATCACAGCTCTTTCTGGTTTAGCTGTGGCCAATCCTGCATCTTTGCCACACTCCAGGAGTTCGGGATGCCAGAGAACTTCCTTCGTGTGATCCGAGAGCTGTACGAGGGATGCAGCACCACCATGCGCTCGGTCGAAGGGGAGACCGCCGAGATCCCGATCTGGAGCAGAGTTAAGCAGGGCTGTCCCCTCAGCCCCATCATCTTTAACCTCGCCATGGAGCCGTTGCTGTGAGCAATCTCCAACGGCACAGATGGCTTCAACGTCCACGGTGAGAGGGTGAGCATCCTGGCTTACGCGGAGACCTGGTCCTGACCGCGGATGATCCAGAGGGTCTCCAAGGTATGCTAGAAGCCACCAGTCGAGCTGCCGACTGGATGGGGCTACGCTTCAATGCAAAGAAGTGCGCAACTCTCCACATCGATGGCAGCAAAAGGGACCTGGTGCAGGCAACGGGGTTCCAGATCCAGGACAAGCCCGTCATCCCCCTGGCAGAGGGGCAGGCATACCAGCACCTTGGCACGCCAACGGGTTTCCGTGTCCGGCAGACACCCGAGGACACCATCCAGGAGATCCCGCAGGATGCTGCCAAGATCTCCGCCTCCCTGCTGGCACCGTGGCAGAAGATAAATGCCCTGAACACCTTCCCGATCCCCCGCATCTCGTTCGTCTTAAGGGGATCTGCCGTGGTGAAGGTACCGCTCAACAAGGCAGACAAGATCATCCGGCAGCTGGTAAAGAAGTGGCTGTTCCTTCCCCAGAGAGCCAGCAATGAGCTGGTCTACATCACCCACAGGCAGGGCGGTGCCAACGTCTCCCACATGGGCGACCTGGGCGACGTCGCGGTGATCACCCATGCTTTCCACCTGCTGACGTGTCCCGATGCCACGGTAAGGAACATCACGGCGAACGCCCTCCAGGACGCGACAAAGAAGTGGATCGGCAGAGCCCCCTCCAACCAAGACATCGCCACCTTCCTGAGCGGTTCCCTGGATGGCGAATTCAGACGGGATGGGCGCGACATCGCTTCACTGTGGTCCTGTGCTCACAACGCCACGCGTCGCCTGGGGAAGCGCATCGGCTGCCGCTGGGAGTGGTGCGAGGAGCGCCAGGAGCCCTGGTGCCGCAGATCAGGTCTGACAACACCATCGTCACCCCAAGCACCTGGGGCTTTCTGGAGAGGACCCTGAAGGCAGCCGTCCACTCGCTGTACGTGGAAACCCTGAAGCGTAAACCGGACCAGGGTAAAGCCTTCGAGCTGACCAGCAAGTGGGACGCCAACAACCACTTCCTCGCCGGGGCGGCTTCACCCGTTTTGCTGACTGGCGGTTCATCCACCGTGCCCGGCTCAACTGCGTCCCGCTCAACTGCATCCCAGTCAACGGAGCCGTCCGCCACGGGAACCGGGACAAGCGCTGCAGGAAGTGTGGCTACTGCAACGAGACCCTGCCCCATGTCCTGTGCAGCTGCAAGCCCCACTCCAGAGCCTGGCAGCTGCACCACAACGCCATCCAGGACCGCCTGGTGACAGCCATCGCACTGCGCCTGGGGCAGGTCGCCGTGAACTGCACCATCCCCGGTACCAACAGCCAGCTGCGACCTGACGTGTTCGTCACCGACGAGGCCCAGAAAAAGATCATCCTCGTCGACGTCACGGTCTCCTTCAAGAACAGGACCCCGGCCTTTCGCCAAGCCCGATCTCGTAAGCTGGAAAAGTACGTCCCCCTGGCCGACACCCTGAGAGCGAAGGGCTACGAGGTGCAGCTGGACGCCCTGATCGTCGGAGCCCTGGGCGCCTGGGACCCCTGCAACGAGCGTGTGCTGCGGACCTGTGGGATCGGTCGACGCTACGCTCGGCTCATGCGGCGCCTCATGGTCTCAGACACCATCCGATGGTCCAGGGACATCTACATCGAACACATCACCGGCCACTGACAGTACCAGGAAGCGTGAGCTGGAGCGACATCGTACATCATCGACAAGAAAAGGACCGAGAGACTTTTTCCCACTGGACCATATGAACTGAAACGATAAACTCACTGAACATTAAATCTCACCAAATGAGGGTAAATCCATCCTCATCATCGTACCCACTCATTATACTCCACACCTGAACATAGCCATTAGATATGAACAACCTACCCTCATATCTCAATCTCTGTACTTTGACCCGTTAAGCCTTTACCCCCAATTGGGGATTTTGCAGATTATGTATTTCTTACATCATCCGATCCTAAACCGAACTTCGCTCCCCTTGATAATCTGTATCTTATCCCGATAACCAGAAACTTCTACGCTTAAACTCTGTACCGTTATTTTTATTTTTAACATTATCTTAATAAAATTCTTAAATCACCCCACCCTACCCTAATGATACACTGTGGTCAAGTTGGCCTCTGCTTTTTTCACCCTGAGTGTTTCTGATCAGTTTGCAGAACTAAGAAGACACAAATTCACATATTTAAGAGAAAGTGAAGCTGTCCCCTCAGAATGATGTTTGAGATAAATCTGTTTTAGCAAATGAACAGAGGAGTTCAAGCCAAACTGATGTATAATCCAGAGGGCAGACCAGCCTTTAGACCCAGAGAAAAATACAAACTTGCCACTCTCTTAAATGATCACAGGCTACACATGAAGTTAAATATAAATAGCAACTCAGGTTCTCAGGATAGTAAACATACATATCCACCACTATGAAAGAACAGGCCTTCTCCGAAGGATCCTGCTTCAGTAGATATTAATCATTCTTTGTGAACATGTAAAGTGTTTAACCTCTTATGTCAGAATGTAGGATTTTCAGTAGTAAGGTCTGCAATGATTTACACACTAGAAGTCTTATAGAATAGTAACTCTGTTGCATTTTTGGATAGTACATTGTACATCAGAGCCATCTTTTATCTAACTCAATACAGCAGAGCCAGACATCGTGTTAGGTGCTCCACCGAACAATGGGATGAGTTCTTTTCTGTGCAGTGTAATTCCTGTGCACAAGTCATGCTCTGCTCAGAATTCAGTTTACTTGAAATGCTTCCTTTTAAAGGGCTATAATTATCCCTGGGAAAGATCTTTTATGTAGAAAAAATCTCACATACTCTCATTTGTATATTTTAAGGAATTCATCATTATAGTAAGAAATAAATGCAGGTGGAGTTAGGTTTGTATCACAGAAATAGAACTCCAGTTATATCTGGGCACATGGGAGGCAGTGTCCTCTAGTGGACAGGACACTGGACTGGGAGTCAGGAGACCTTGGGTCTATTTCTGGCTCTGCTACTGATTTGCTGTGTGACCTTAGGCAAATCACTTCATCTGTCGGTGCCTCTCTCCTCCTCCCACTTTTTGTGTGTCTTTTCTATTCAGATCATACATTCTTCAGGGCAGCGACTGCCTCTTACTATGTGTTTGTACAGCACCTAGCACGATAGGGCCCGAATATCAGTTGGGGCTTCATGATCCAATGGCTGGAAGTTGAAACTCAACAAATTCGGATGGGAAATAAGACATAATTTGTCAAAGCGAGAGCAATTAACCACAGGTACAAAAATCGCGGTGGATTCTCCATCAGAGGCAATTTTTAAATCAAGATTGGAATTTTTAAAAAAATGCTCTAGTTCAAAAGGAATTATTTTGGGGAAATTCTATGGTCTCTGTTATACAGGAAGTCGGACTAGATGATCACAATGGTCACTTTTGGCCTCAAAATCTATGAAATGATAAATAATAAGTGCTGAATCCCTCAAGCTCCTGCAACTTCAGAGTGTCTAGAGGTTGCCTTTGGGATTGTCTGACGTGACTCTTCAACCAAACAAAATCATGTTGTAGCAGAACTTCATTGTTCTGAAATTTGATTCTAGCCCTGTTATTTAAATTCAGCTTTGTGGGTTTGCTTTGTTTTCCTAACGGGTTGAGGTTAAAGATAATCTAGTACATCAGAAACACTTCAAACAATACTACCTTTTATATTTCCACAACATCCATGTAAACTATCCTAGACACTTACTTACACCACAGCTACTGATGAAGGGGGTGTACGCTGTATGAAACTAAAGCACTACACAGTCTGGCCAGCTTTGCATTGCCATCTGCCCCCCCTCTGGCAGATGGACCTAATGAGAGAAAGGAAATGGTCAGCTGGTGACTGGGAAGTCCACTGAAAAGTAGAGGTCCACAAGAAAAGGGCCATTTCCCAGAGATCTTGGCTAATCAGCACTCTACCCGTTCACCCATACCATGGCTCTTGGCCGGCTGTGTTGCCTTTGATCTACTTCATTTTGCTCAGTGATAGGATGTGCATTTGCATTTTGTTGAAAAGTGTGTTAACTCATGGAGCCTGAGAGTTCTCGAGAAGTGAAGATGCTCAAGGGCGTAAATTATTCCATCGAGGCAATGGAATAAATTATACTCAACAAATTGCTTCAAGATTCACCTGTTTTGTATGATACATTAGGACCAATTTTCCTTAGTTAAGTCCACCCACTTTGGCCAGATGGTGGTGTTGTCTGAGATATGGCTTCTCAAACATTGATGAGATACAGATCTCACATTCTGCACTTATTTAGTGCCTCTCACTGGAGGATCTCAAAGCGCTTTACAAACACTGCTTTGGATCTTGGGAGCCAACATTTCTGGTAGTTAGTAAAAGACCTCTTCCTCCTCCCTCCCACTCTCTGCTGGTGTGTCCTTAGCTTTCTCCTTATCTCCCAGTGCACCCTTATCCCTGGGCATGTCTTCTGCTACCACCTCTATGATGACTACTTGCAGATATACTTCTCTGCTCTGTTCATTGTCATCTTTCTGATTGTATCTCGTGACAGATCTTCATGGATATCCCACCAAGTGGAACTCAGCTGAACTTCAGCTTTCTTCCCAAAGCCTTTCTACTCCCTCTCTTGTCTGTCATCACTGGAAATTCCCCCATCCTCCCTGTCCTTTGAGTTCACAATCCAGGTGTAAATGTTTGACTCCTTTTCCCCCAGAAAGGTCCTTCCAGGTACAGAGTAATGTCTAGGGGGAGTGGGATCTGATTGAGGGGAAGGGAGTACTCTGCCCACTTCCTAGGAACACCTGCCAATGGTGCCAAAGCATGCACGCCTGCTAGGACTATAATTACCAGTGCAGTTTCAATGAGGAAAAAGCTTTATTAAATATAGACACGGGCTAATAATAGTATAGCTGTTTCAAGGCAAAGTTGTACACACTGCATTGCTAAAGTCGCCATTCCTGCTCAGGCGTGACTCATTATGGCTAAATCCCACTGGGCTGATTGTCCAGTACTAACAGAAACACAGTGTGGGATTAGCACTATATTCACACATGCAGTGTAGGATATACACTATGAATGAACCCCACCCAAACAGGGCAGGCACCCTACTACAATTTGCTACCTATGTTACTGCCCTTCATTTATCACAAGTATTTAAAAGACAGGCTTTATAGTTTTCTAAGCACACTGAATTGAGTTCAATTGGATTTCTAAATTGAAACACCAATGCCCAGCTATTTGGTCTTTCCTTATGTAACATGGACCTACTAGTCTAGTGCTACGGAGGTTAGAGGTTGCCTACATACACATGCAGACAGAAATAAAAACACACTTGATAAATACCAAGAACTGATAGTGTGAATGAACTGTCTACACAGAGTGAATGAAACAGTCACAGGATACACAAACAAGCATTTCTATTGTGTGTAAGTAGCCATGTTTCAATTAACTTCCTGAATACAGGAGGATTTCCTGACACTGCTCTAAAGCAAAATATCTGGCTGCCTTCAGGGGGCTGGTCCAATCCATTACACAACTTTAAGTATAAAAAGAAAATCAGACACTGAAAGAGGGAAAATCCACTAAGCAACCTCAACGTGTCATTGGGTGGCAGAGACTAGTTATTCTTCCTGAATTTGAATATTTTTGCTGGCTTGTGTCCCAAAGACACTAGGGACATTTTTTTCAAAAATCTTCCACCATTGCTGAGACTGATTCAGCTCTGGTGTTATCAGTGTTTGGCATCTCAGGGCTTGGCTACCTCACACTATCCAGCTGCACACAACTCTCTGTGTAGACCTTCCTGCCACACAGTAAAAGTTCCCTAACTGCACTTGAATCTACTCCAGTTTCAAAATGGGATAGATCAAAGCCCATTAGGGAACTTTTTGTGTGTGGCAGCAGGGCCCACACAGAGACTTAGTGCACAGCAGTCTAGTGCAAGGTAGATTTGCACCCCAGCTTGTCGCAAACTAAGTGTTCATATACACAAGCCCCTAGTGTAGATGGACTACTGCTGCTGCCTGTGTTTTAAGCACCAATTAGGTTGTGAGCAGGATTAAATGACAGAGTACTTAAAATGTTGGCAGCAGCCAGCTGCCTGGCTGCACTAGCATTTCCCTGGGTTGCTGACACCAGTGTTAGCAACAGTGGGAAATTAGGGAAAAAATGTTCCTAGTGCAAACAGGGCCTTTGGCAGCACCCGCAATTGTGGTGGAAACAGCACGTATAACACTACTCCACAACTTGCTGTTCCTGGGGAATGGCATAGGAGCAACACTAGAAGATGGAAGCTTCAGAAAACTTTTAAGAGATTTTCTCCTTAGAAAGTTGTCACAGAAAATCAGCTCTATTTCTGTACTACTGCTTACCTGCAAGCTACTCTTCCATTTCAGTGACTCACAGTATAGCCAATTTTATCGTTTGGATAAACAATGGGTCCCTGCCAAAGGGTGGGAAGGTTGCAACACCTACTGATTTGGAGCAATGGTCTTGTAACGTTCAAGGAATGTCGTTAAGTATCAGGTTCAAACTCATTTTAAACAATCCTTAGACAAGACATTCTTTCCCGGTGAAATGCATGAAACAACTATTTATCGGTACCTGTATACTGTAGCAACTGTCCTGTATAAATACTTAAGATTGACAGAGCTACCTCTAACATGCCCCTTCAAAAAACAAAACAAAACGTGCGCACACACATCACGGAGATTAAAAGCTCAGCACCGACAAGCAGCACTATAGTATTACAACAAGCAAACCCCCTTGGTGTAAAATTTTTTCACTTTGCTTTTCAGACACAGAGATAGGTTTCTTTTTAGTTTCCTGATCTACAGGATATCACTCAAGAAAAGTAATTGCAAAGCAAGCATTGTTGAGGCAATGCAGTGATAACCAGAGCCTAAACTGATGTTGATTAAATACATTCTGTTGAAACTTTTCAGATAGAAAGATTGTTGAACTTTTTCTACGATCTCTCTCTCACACACAAACAGGCATGTGCACCCCGCCCCCAAAAAACTAAATTACAGAAGGACTTTGTTGCTTTTACTTTCCCAATATATTACTGAAGAAGCTGAGACAAATATATCAACTTGTCCCACATTTTTTCCAAACATTTTTAGATACACAAGGAAATCCATATATTTTCAATGGTATAAACTCCACATTAGGCAAAACATATGCATCTCACCACCTATACCATGTATACCCTTTTCCTGTTCTGTGCTCTACCAAAAGCTGAATAAAAGTGATGCTCAGGTTTTTTTATTTATATTGTGGTCATGCCTAGGAGTCCAAATTGTGGACCACATGGAACAGAAAGATGGTCCTTGTCCCAAAAAGCTTAAAATTAACAATTCAATTAATAAATATTCCTTTAGAAGACACAGTGACCAAAGGGGTAACTACTTAAACAAGTGTATTCAGATCAGATTTTAATTTCACAAATTCAAAGAGTACATTATCCCAATAAGTGTCTTCTGTGCCCTTTATCAGAAAAGGTCATTACACTCTCACTTCTCATATTTTCTACAATTTTTCCCCCCTCAAAAGAAATTTTAGAAGTCTTTTTCCCTTGGCCTCTTCCAAAATCAGGTTCCATATGGATTCAAACCCCTCCATTTCATTGCTGGTTTTGTATATTGCTCATTTAAAAGTTGTTTTATCCAACTATCATGGTTACAGAGCAGGCTGAAGGTTGGCCCCTTTTAGTCCTTTTTGGGTAGCAAGAAATGCCATGTTAACCAATATCTCCTGATATTTAGCTACTCTATTAACTGATGTCAGTATAACTGCATTGCTCAGGGAATGTAGAAAATCCACATCCCCTCAGCGACATAATACCAACTTAACCCCTGGCGTAGACTGTGCTATGTCAACAGGAGGGCTTCTCCCACTGACACAGCTACAGACTCTTGGGGAGGTGGAGTATCTATGGCGATGGGAGAAGCTCTCCCATCGGCATAGGTAGCATCTTCACTAAGTGCTACAGTGGTGCTGCTGCAGCACTGTAAGTGTAGACAAGCCCTTAGATGGCAGAGTAGATAGTCAGACATTAGATATTTAGCCTATCTTTCCAAAAGAGCCTAACAGAGTTAGATGCCCAACTCCCACCAAAACACAATGGGAGTTGAGTGTAACTGCCTTATGCCCTTTTGAAACTATAACCCCACAATTTTATCATCAATATATGACAAAGTAATAAATATATCACTAAACCAGACTACATACAATCAAGGACAGGCCTAAAACACTTGCCATAAATCTCCATTTCCTATTTACTCTCTGATGCCTAGATCAGGGGTTCTCAACCTTTTTCTTTCTGAGCCCCCGCCCCCATGCTATAAAAACTCCACAGCCCACCTGTGGCACAACGTTTTTCTGCATATAAAAGGCAGGGCCAGAGTTGGGGGCTAGCAAGCAAGATCAAAGCTGAAGCAAGGTATAGCTAACTTGATGTCTAAGAAGACAGGACATTCAATGAAGGAGGGTGTCAAACCACTGTAGTAGTAGTTAGAAACATTTTTGTCAGACAGAGTGAGACCTGCACTCTTGGAGCAGAGGTGCAGTTTTGAGATCTAGCCCAAGAGATTTCTGCCAGATAAACGTACAAATCGTCTGTAACCTAAGTGCAGGGTTGGCATGAATGAATGTTGCATAGCCTGTGTGTAATATTTAACATATTTCATTAGCGTCTTCTCTTTTGTAAACCTCTAAGAAATGCTTCTTTTATCTGAGCTGGAATGTTTTTGACTGTTGTTTCCTGGGGACTGGCTGCTGTTCCCAAAAGGAACTGATTTTTGATCTCTTAAGGGAGGCAGGGAGAGGTGGAAGTGACATCAGATCTACAGTGTGGACATGGACAGACAGCTGTCATCTTTCCTCTGAAGCTGTCCCAAAGAAAGACTTGAGGATAGTCCTTTTGTGCCCACAAAAGGACTAAGGGACCAGCAGTTCCAAGGCATGGCTGCAGAGATACAAGCTGTCAAACCAATAGGGATGCGATTACATGCTTAAAAGTCAAAGGACACTAGCATTCTTTATCCTGTCAGGCTGTGGAGTTGGCATGGGAGGGAACCTTTCATGCTTACATCTGTTCTTTGGATTCACAGATGATGAGACATGACATGGGGTTCATATCTTAATTGGTGAAGAGAGACAGACAAACTTTGTTTACACACACAGAGACACATACACTTAGTGTTTGTGAAACATGCCGAAGTGACAGCTCTGATCACTGACTGGTTTCTTTCTTTTTCCCTAGTCCCTCCCTCCCTTTCTCTCTGGTCTGCATGGCTGAGAGACTATCCCTGCCAAAGTGTTGGCTAAGAAATACAGAGACACAAGGGCACAGTGACTGCACATTAATAATCTTTGTTATAGCTTCCGATAAATGCTTTACAGTAGTTCATCGAGATTTCAATACAATCACTGATTTTCAGCCATGTGTTGCTTGGGACCATGTCAGAGTGGAGTGAAGGTTGGTTTCAGGCATGTAGCACTGGAGCGGGGGGGGGGGGGGGGGGGGATATTTCCATGATGTGGGAGTAGGAAGAATCACTGCAAACTTTACCAACCTTGGATTCTGGTTCCTACAGTGGTTCTGGGTCTGCCAGGTAGAAGTGCAGAATCACATGCTCCTCTTTCTCTCGCATGTACATACCCACACCACTCATGCATGCAGCTTACTTGTTGTGTGCTCTCCTTCAGGAACATGCTTCATATTTGGTCAATGGGGGGTGATGGCATAATGCACACATAACCATGTACAATGGCAAGTGTAGACAGTCTCAGATTTACACTAAGGTGATTCATGTTCCTTTTGTGTAGCTACCAGAATAGACCTGTATATGATGCACACCTATGGTACTGGGTACATTATATATAAAAGAATCTGACTTAAATAGGTGTTTGTATGGTCAGGTGATTCTCAATGGGGATACTCTGCATTCTTTGTGCATAAGGAGATGTGTTGGAGGTTACTTTCTGTGCTCTTTTTTTATGTTTGAATTCAAATGCTGTCTAAACTGCATTTCAGTAAAAGCTCATTAGGCGCCATCTGAGGACACTTATTATGGACAGAGCTAGTTGAAAAACCACTTCAGTCCGTGGGAAATGTTTTCTCAATTCATTCCTATATTTTGTCCTTGAAAGAACAACTCTACTTGCTCAGAAGTTTGGTAGGTAGAGCTCTGCAGGTACTGACATGTTCACTGGTTAGGATGACGTTTATGTAGTTCACAGAGATATGGGATAAATAAACTTTCAAGTCTACAAAGGAGCCATGAATTCATAAATACATAAAATAGAAAAGTGATTTATTTCACTGCTAGAACAATTATTCTAAAACTGATTTTCAGCCATTACATTTATTTCTGAAGTGTTTATTTATCTTCTTATCGCGTTGATGGTTTTAAATGGGTTCTGGTAAAATGCATTAGGAATATTGATCATAGAAGAAATTTGGCAGCACTCATCATTAGCAGCTGCACTTAAGTATTTGCACTAAATTCAAAAGGCCGTGTTCTCTACCTTCCATGTAAATATATGCCAAAGAGGAGATTTTACTAGGGAAAATCCAGGATAGCAGAGGGGGGCTAGTTATGCTGCATCAGCCCACTGAAAACACAGGATGGGGATTTTGTGGAAGGGCAGGGAGGCATGCACAGCTGAGGTGCCTCTGCACTCTGTGACCTTCTCACCAACATCAGCACACACCTGGGTCAAACTGCCATGGGTTTCTCACTAGTGCTTGTACTCCTGAGAATCCTCAGTGGTGGTTGCACTAGCTCTTTAAGAAACAATTAATGACAGCTTATTTGGCCTAACTTCCATGATCTGTGATGTTGCTTTTTCAGAGGAATATTCCACTATTCCTCCCGCACCTCCTCCTTTTAGTTATGCACACTCCATTGATTGCATGATGGTAATGCACGCTGGTTGGTGCGGAGGGATTGATTACATCAGCATGGAGGTGTGCAGCATTGCCAACTTCAGCAATTTCATGGAGAGTCTCATGATATTTGTATTTCTGAAAGCCACATTCCTAGAATCCTATGATTATGTGAGAATCTCAGCTTCCATTTTTAAAAAAAGATTCTAGTCCTCATAGTTGTAGAGAAAAGCCTGAAAACATGACCCAGAACCCAAAAGGTAAAAAAGAACCTAGATTCCCCCTCTTTTCCTCCCCCAATCTGATGATTTTCCAACATTTTAGGTTAGTATAATACTGGGTATGGGATACTACCACAGCTTTCCTAAGCCCCTTTCTGAACAACTACTACTAATATGGCAGCACCTTAAGGAATGCAGAAATAAAAGCTGCACAATTCAAGTTGGAGACTTAGACAGGTTGTATCATGCTCCTAGCTAATTGCACCACCTTATTACAGAAAAATCTCACCTGTATGTGGGAGACTATATAGGCTGATGCTATGGCACAAGTTTTAATACAACTGAGATGTAATCATACAGTTCTTGGAACAGCCTTTTTGAATATATCTATAGAGCTGCAGCTGAACCCATGCCATCATCCAAGGGAGTGGAGCTGGTTGATTTGGACATATTCCTGGGAAAGAAAATTAGCGTACTGATTCTTTTGACTTCCATGAAGAAGAGTATTACTCAACTGAAGATTAAGGAGCCTCCCTCCATTATGTTCTGACAATATTAAGTACTGAAAGTACTAGAACAGGCTATTTGTCAAAAAGGTGTTATGAGGAGAGTTGGCTAAATAATGGCTTTTTCTGGTTTGCTAGCAATTCTAAAAAATTGGAAAAAAGTTGTTAGATTCTGTACTGAAAAATGTGCCCCTTCCCCTTTCCTCTGGTGATGCTATTTCACAGGCTTTACTACTAATCTTTTTCATTTAAAAATACAGGGCATTTTTTTAATAAAAAACAAACCAATCAATGCTCAAGCATAAATATAAACAGCTCCTGAGTCAAGGTCGTCATATAATTTTATTTTAATTATCTCTACTATTATACTTCATACAAAACTCCCACTTTGTCTTCAAGGCACTTTTTCCTACACTAGTATACTGATCTGCTCCTTAGAGAGGAAAATAATTAATAGTGAGGAGCCCCATGGGATCGGCACAAGGACCAATCCCGTTTATTTTTAAATGGTGTGGAACACAGAGTTGGAGTTTGCTGATGACATGAAATTCTTTCCATTAGCTTAAACAAATCAAAACAAAAACCACCAGAGGGCTCAATCCAGGAGTCCAGATGAGCTCTGCTAGGCACAGGATCCATGCAGGGGTGAGGGAAGAGCAAAGGTAGCTGCAAGCTACCTTTATGCCCTGCCTGTTCTAGGGCCAACTAGGGGCTGGTTCGCAACTTAGAAACAGTCTCATGGCTTCTCTAAATTATGTCCATCTGCAATGGGACTCCCGTCAATCTGACAATTGGGAATTTCTGGAATACTGAGGCACTCCTGTCAACCTTTTCTTCCATGGACCCCCTCTATGCTGGGCGCTACAAGTAGTGGAAGATCTGTCATACAAGGGCAATACATCCTTAGCTGACCATTTAGGTTGGCTTTAAGTCTGTTTTGTGCCCCCACATTTGAAATGTAACCTGGATAAGTATATAGTAATGCACATTTGCAAAAATAATCTAGTAATTCTGGTATAGGTTAGTGGCTCTGAACTTTCATGGGGAAAAAACTTGAGAATCATTGTGGACAGTCGGACAAATACATTTTAGCAAATTTTAAAAATAGCAAACACTATACTAGTGGGCATTAAGCGAGAAGAAATAAGAGGACATATCTAACAATGGCATGTTCTTATGAGATGTATTGTGTTCAATATTGCTTAGAAAAGATATAGGTCATTTAGCAACTCCTCAAAGGGACACTTTAGTGGGATATTACAGATCTAGTGGGACTTCTAGAGAATGAGAGACTGTAAAAGGTACATTCATTTAGATATGGGAAAAGCTAGAGGAGACTAAAATGGAGGACAGTATTAAATATGCTGAAGGATATCATCTGAACTGATGATTTTCTTCTTTTGATAGCAAAGGGTTACTTCAACTGGATGGCAAATAAATTGAGAACAAAAGGAAATACCTCTTCACACAGCGCATCATTAACCAGAGGCCTTTACTGCGTGGGAGGTTCCCAAATTGTGATCCCTAGAGAGCTTTCTGGTCATATGGTGCTGGCTCTCCTCCTTGCTTCCAGCTGCTAAACTGCATTAAAAGGCAGTGGAAAAATATTTAAATACTTTCCTAATTTTTTTTGCACATAAACAATTTCTGTCATTGCCATGGGGATGTTTTGCAATTGCCAAGAGGAAGGGAGGAGCCCCGGACAATCATATATAGGAAAGGAGGAGGTCCATAGTCTCTCCACCAATATGTGGTACATGCTGCGATAATGTTTAAGATTGCTTGCTATTGCAGGAGTTGAAGAGGGGAAATTGCGTTTTATGAAACTGAAGAGGAAGCACTTACCTATTCATAGGACTTTCCCCACGCTAATCAAGGCCAAATAGCTCACCATGTGTCTGTTTAAAAGATAGAGAAAACCTCTTTTCTCCAGCTGACCTTGACCTATAAGGCAGAAGCAGTCCTGAGGTGGCCAAGGCCAAATGATACATCAACGATTTACTGTTTCCATGTGCCCTAGTGAGGGGCTGGTTAAAAGTCTACCACCCATGAACCATGAACTAAACAGATGCTAGATCACTGAAAAATCAACTGAAGTTATCAAAAGTCCACTGAGGGAGAGCCAAACCGACAGAAGTACCCAGGTGATGAATGCCGTTATAAGAATTTAGATGACACACACATTGACAGGGAGCAGTAACCAAATGTGAACCCACAAATTGGGGTAATCTACATTTTATCACACATAACCATAATCTATTCTGGGCACAAAGTGGCGGGTTCAAAATGTAAGACCCTTTCAAAATGTGGCCCTAACGGTTGCTTTGTGAACATGAGCCACAAGTCAGTAGTAAAAACCAAGATTTAGACCTCAGGAGTACTTACTTTCCTTCACTTGAAAATCCCTTCTCTAACCAGTAAACACACTGCTTCTCACATCATTCTACTCTGGATTAGGATTTGGAACATGTTTAAGAGTTGGTACTATCTTCACAGAATCAACAAACTCTTCTCTTCATTCATCTTCCCTCCCTACCATGGTTTGGTTGCTACCGTGAAAAGAGCCCACAGCAGTAGCTGAGTACACAGCTCCATAAACTGTGGTTTTGGGTTGGTTGAAATTTATTTCACAAACACTTATTTTCCTTAAGAAATTCTCCTAAACACTTTCTCTAAAACGTTAAATTGAAACCAGAAACTAGGGCTGAAGCCAGAAGCTCACTTAGGCTTTCAGTTCCTGTTATGTTTGCACTTTGATTAATCTAGTCTAATCTTGAGAGTTATTTTTGTACACAATTTCCTGTAATTAGAGAAATAATGATATTATTTCTGAGCAATCTATTGTGTAGTCCTCATCAACAATGAATTTTTTGTGCACACAGGATAGTGTTGTTCCAATGGACAGAACTTCACAGATGCCATAGTGGAGGAAATGAAGCTGAATCTTTACCACGGCCATGACAGAGAATTTTAAAATACTTTTTTGTTAAAGAAATGGATCCATTCTAGATTTTCACTGTCCTCCTTTCTTGTTTCATCTTTCACTGGTCATTGATGAACCATACAAATCTTTACTGTGGATTCTTGAGGGCCAGACCATTTATGGTTGTGGATGTTTGACTGTATTAATGCCCTAACACAGTGGTTTTCAACCTGGGGTCTGCAGACTATGTCTAAGGTGTCCGTGAAAGGTTGTCATTACCATAGAACAGTAGTTTTCAACCTATGTCTAAGATACCCGAAGAGCTCTGCACCTGCATTTGACTTTTTTTAAGTGGTCTGCAAATGACAAAAGGTTGAATACCACTGCCCTACCAGGTTGCCAATGCTGCTATCCAAAGGAAGGATGATTTTGGTCCCCAGTTTTGGAATTATTATTTGCCTCACAGTAATTCTTAGATAATCCAGTTGAGGTTGGGATTCCAAAAGTTTCCAATGGACTCCTAAGGAAAATTTCAAAACAGGGTTGTTGTTTTTGGTCCTGCAGCCCTGACCTGAACAAGGTCACTATTGGTGATCAAGATGGCATTCACGTTGCTTTTTATGTCAGTGCAGATCAAGATAGATTCAAAAGTAAATCTACCTGCATAAGTAATGCCCAAGACTACAGGTGCATTACCCAAGGCTGACTCAAGAGTCATACTGTCCTGGGCCAATGCACCAAATCTCTCCTCTGCCTATATGCTGAAGTCCCCCAAGATTATTAGTTTTGGCAACTCCAGAATGAAACATGACAGCAGCTTTCCTTCCTGGTGGGACGCTTGTTGTGCCATTAGTTGAAGCATTGATACACTAGTTTAATCCCAAATTTCACCCACCATGTAGACCACTCAAAGATCTGCATCTCTGAGAAGAGGCATTCCACGCATTTAATGCAACTTGCTAAAAGCATGGGTGTGAACAGAACCAGGGAACACAAACACCGTCCCAATTCGTCGCAGAGAGGGCAAACTAAACACAGACCCAGGGCTGGTGCAAGGATATTTTGTGCCCTAGGCGAAACTTCCACCTTCTGCCCTCCCCCCCCACGCACATCGGTTCATTGAGGGGCAAATCCCAACGAGCCTTTATAGACCCCAGGGGCCAGCCGTGCCTAGGGGCTGCTCCCCAAACCAGGTTCGCCCCTCCCCACCCCTGAACTCCCCTGGAGGGTGCACAGCCCCCACGCACGCCCACGCCACCCCACCGGCCCCAGTCCTGAGTCCACTCACTGGCTTCGCCGGGCTTGGGCCACTGCAGCAGCTCGGCAGGGAGGAGAGCCAGAGTGTCCTGCTTGCGGCGGGGGGAGCCCCAGCCATGGAGAAGCCAGCGTGTCGCAGGGAGCAGCAGCCCTGCAAAAGCAGCGGCGGCCCTAGCGGGGGGCAGCCACACACCCCGCCCCTCAGACTCTGGCTCCACGTGGAGGCAAAACACGCTGCCAGGCTGCCACACGCACAGCCCCTCCCCGGCAGAGTGCTGAGGCAGCGGGAGGCGGGAGGGGCTCTGGCTCCTGCAGGCTGCAACAGATACATGCGGCGCTGGCCCCCATGCGCCCCCCTCGCCGTGCTCAGGCTCTGCGGCTCCCTCCCAGGAGTGTGAGCCGCCCCGCCCCTGAGGCACGGGGCCCTGAGCCTGCTCCGGGAAGCGCAGAGGCAGCTCACACGCCTGGGAGCTGCAGAACCCGAGCGCAGTGAGGAGGGAGCCGGGGGGCGCACGGGGGCCAGCGCCCGCATGCATCTGCTGCAGGAGCCCGGGGGAGGGGGGGAGCGTGCCAGGGCGCAGCCTGGGCATGGGGGCAGGGGCACGGCTGCTTCCCGCTAGCAGCGCTGCCGCCTTTGCAGGGCTGCTGCCCCCCCGCGCAGCGCCGGCTCCTCCATGGCTGGGGCTCGCCACCTCCGCAAGCCGACGCTCTGGCTCTCCGGTGCCTCCGGAAGGCAGCTCCTCCCTGCCGAGCGAGGGCAGCGCTTTTTGGCGCCCCCAACCACTTGGTGCGCTAGGCGACTGCCTAGTTTGCCTAGTGGTTGCACCGGCCCTGCACAGACCCAGTTAATCCGGAACAGTTTGTACAGTCCAAATTTTATCTGAATCTGAACATTTAAATGTAACAGTACATACAAATAATACAATGGGTTACTCATTTAACCTTTAGATTCCTGTTCATTTTAACTGTATAATAACTGGGATTGCACACATTAATAGATTATGAAAGTTGAAAGGTTAAGCCTTTCAGACACCCAGATAATAGGGCAAACTCAGCATGAAGTTAACAGATGTCCAAAGATCAAATTCCTTGGTTGTTATAGTACAATTTTTACTTTTATGCTGAAAAGGACAGTTACCTGTTCCGTAACTGGCGTTCTTCGAGATGTGTTGCTCAGGTCTATTCCACCGTAGGTGTGTGTGCTCGCCACGTGCATCGGTGCCAGAAGTTTTTCCCTTAGCAGTATCCGTAGGGGGGAGCACCGCTGCGACCCCTGGAGTGGCGCCGCTATAGCGCGCTATATAGGGGACTGTGCGCTCCCGCCACCCTCGGTTCCTTCTTGCTGGACCAACTCCGACAGAGGGGAAGGAGGGCGGGATGTGGAATAGACCTGAGCAACACATCTCGAAGAACGCCAGTTACGGAACAGGTAACTGTCCTTTCTTCTTCGAGTGATTGCTCATGTCTATTCCACAGTAGGTGATTCCAAGCAATACGTCATGGAGGTGGGTAGGAGTTCACACCCTGTCTAGCTGGAGCACAGCTCTACCGAAGCCAGCATCATCCCTAGCCTGGGAGACGATCGCATAATGCGAGGTGAACGTGTGAACCGAGGACCAGGTAGCGGCCCTACAGGTGTCCTGGATAGGGACGTGGGCTACAAAGGCAGCCGACGAGGCTTGCGCCCTGGTCAAGTGCGCCCTCACGATAGGCGGTGAGGGGACCTTCGCTAACTCGTAGCATGTGTAAATGTACGAAGTGATCCACCAGGAAAGCCTCTGGGTAGAGATTGGCTGACCCTTCATACGCTCGGCTGAGGCAACAAAGAGTTGCGGGGACTTACGGAACGGCTTAGTCTGATCCAAGTAGAAAGCCAGCGCCCTGCGCACGTCCAACGTATGGAGGCGGCGCTCCTCGCCTGAGGCACGTGGCTTGGGGCAGAGGACAGGGAGGAAAATATCCTGGTTTATGTGAAAAGCGGAGACCACTTTGGGAAGGAAAGCTGGGTGTGGTTGGAGCTGGACCTTGTCCTTGTAGACCACCGTAAAAGGCGGGTCTGAGGTCAAGGCCCTGAGCTCCGACACCCGTCGGGCGGACGTAATGGCCACGAGGAATGCTACCTTCCAGGAGAGGTGAGACCAGGAGCATGTGGCCAGGGGCTCGAATGGGGGCCCCGTGAGGCGAGACAACACCAAATTCAGGTCCCACTGTGGAACAGGGGTCCTGGCATACGGGAAGGACTGGTCAAAGCCCTTGAGGAAGCGTCCGGTCATGGCATGCAAGAAGACCAAGCAGCCCTGGACCGGCGGGTGGAATGCCGAGATAGCCGCCAGGTGCACCCTGACGGAGGAGGGGTGACGGAGGAGGGGGCCAGACCTTGCGTTCTACGTTGGAGGAGGTAATCGAGGATAACCTGGAGTGGGGCGTCCCTCGGGGAGGTACCCCACACGCCCGCCCACATGGAGAACCTGGCCCACTTCGCCAGGTATGCCCGGCGAGTGGAGGGTTTCCTGCTTTCCAGGAGGATGCTCCTGACTCCTTCTGAACACAGAGTCTCCTCTGCATCTAACCACTGAGCAGCCACACTGTCAGGTGGAGGGAGGCTAGGTTGGGGTGAAGGAGGTGGCCCCGATCCTGGGACAGGAGGTCCGGTCGAAGCGGTAGCGGACGGGCCGCCAGCAACCCTAGGAGAGTCCCGTACCAGTGCTGTCTGGCCCAAGCTGGGGCGATCAGCAGGATGTGGGCCCTGTCCCTCTTTACCTTTTCCAAGACCTTGTCTATGAGGGGAAAAGGAGGGAACGCACAGAAGAGCTGGCCTGACCATGACAGGAGGAAGGCATCTGAGAGTGCATCCTTCTCCAGCCCTCCCCTGGAGCAGAACCGGTGGCAACGGCAGTTCTGCCAAGTCGCGAACAGGTCTACTTGGGGAGTGCCCCAGGCTCGGAAGAGCTGACCTGTGACCTCCGTGTGGAGGGACCACTCGTGCTGGGAGGAGAAGACCCTGCTCAGTCGATCGGCCTGGGCGTTGTTGACTCCTGGCAGGTGGAAAGCCCGGAGGGAGATATCGTGGGCTATACAGAACTCCCACAGGCTGAGGGCTTCCTGGCAGAGAGCCGAGGACCTCGTCCTTCCCTGCCTGTTGATGTAGAACATCGGGGCCGCGTTGTCTGTAAGGACCCTGATCGTTTTGCCGCTTAGCCGCGAGCTGGCAGTCCGCTTGGCACAGGCCAAGCGGACTGCCCTGAGCTCCTTGACATTTATGTGTAGGGATAGCTCTGCGGCTGACCACAGTCCCTGGGTTTGGGAGTTCCCTACATGGGCTCCACGTCCGACGGGTCCAACACCAGGTCTAGCGACGGGGGCGGGTCCCGGAAGGGGATCCCTTGCAACACATTGGTCGGGATGGTCCACCACTGAAGGGAGACTAGCACCTGCCCCGGTACCATGAGGACCTTGTCCATACCGTCCCGAGCCTGAGAGAATTCTGAGGCCAGCCAAAGCTGGAGGGGCCTCATTTGGAGCCTGGCGTGGCGTACCACATATGTGCACGCCGCCATGTGGCCCAGGAGCTGTAGGCAGGTCCTGGCTGGGGTCAGGGGGAACTCCGTGACCGTGACTATGAGCCCTTTGAGGGTCTGGAATCTGCCCGGTGGGAGAGAGGCCCTGGCCCTGGAAGCGTCCAATAGAGCCCCAGTGAACTATATGCGCTGGACCGGAACCAATGTTGACTTGGCCTCGGTTACCCGAAGGCCTAGATTGGCACAGGTAGTCAAGAGCAGCTGTAAGTGGTTCTGCACCTGCGACCTCGAGTTGCCCTTGAGGAGTCAGTCGTCGAGGTACGGGAATAGTTGGACCCCTCGGCGTCTGAGAAAGGCTGCCACAACCACCATGCACTTTGTGAACATGTGAGGTGCGGTGGACAGGCCAAAGGGGAGAACCGTAAACTGGTAGTGGTCCTGCCCAACCAGGAAACGAAGGAAGCGCCTGTGCCCTTTGAATATGTGTATGTGAAAGTATGCGTCCTGGAGATCCAGGCCCGCATACCAGTCGCCCGGGTCCAAAGCAGGAATAATCCTTACCAGGGAGACCATGCGGCATTGGTATTTGATCATGAACCGATTGAGACCGCCCAAGTCTAAGATAGGCCTGAGGCCCCCTTTCGCTTTGGGGATCAGGAAGTAACGGGAATAGAACCCTTTCCCTTGGAATTCCCTTGGGACTCCCTCTATGGCTCCGAGACTGAGGAGCCGGCCCACCTCCTGCTGCAGCAGGGGTAGATGTGACGGGTCTACCGTGGTGTGCCCGGGAGGGGGGCGGGAGATTGGGGGTGACCTGAACTGGAGTGTGTAGCCCCGGGCAATGGTACTCAGGACCCACCGGTCTGAGGTTATATGGGACCATTGCGAAAGGAACGGACGCAAGCGGTTGCTGAAGGCCAACTTTATTTGTCGGAGGGTGTCCTTGGGGTTCGCCCGGGTACCCTCCTGCCCCCAGTCAAAACCGCCGCCTGCCCTGCTGCTTGCCCTTGGAGGGCCCAGGCTGCGGGGCAGAGTGGGACTGCCTTTGAGGTCGCCTCTTCTGTGGCCTGGACCTCTTGTAGGCTGGCTCGTAGCGCGGTTGGGGCGCCTGGGCGGGAGCCTGCGGCTTCGGCTTTTCTTTAGCCGGCGCGACGTAGAGCCCGAGCGTTTGCAGGGTGGTACGGGAGTCCTTCATCCCATGAAGTCTCACGTCCGTTTGCTCCGCGAACAGGTCCTTGCCATAAATGGGAGATCCTGCATCACGGACTGTGCCTCCAAAGATAGTCCCAACAGGAGGAGCCACAACGCCCTGCGCATGGACACCGCCGAGGCGATGGATTGCGCCGCCGTGTCCGCCGCATCTGATGCCGCCTGCAGAGCGGCAGCCCCCTCCTCTGCCAGCGCCTTGAACTCCTTGCGTTCGCACTCTGGGAGGAAGGGCTCGAATTTTTGCCAGGACTCCCACAGGTTAAACTCGTAGCGGCTGAGGAGGGCCTGGTGATTTGCCACCCTGAGCTGGAAACTCGAGGACGAATAAATTTTTCTCCCAAATGAGTCCAGCCTTTTCGAGTCCTTATTCTTAGGGATAGGACCCGGTTGACCCTTGCGCTCCCTATGGTTGATGGATTCCACGACCAAAGAGTTGGGAGCCGGGTGGGTGTACAGGAATTCGTGTCCTTTCGTAGGGACAAAATACTTGCGCTCTGCCTTTCTAGATATAGGCGCAAGTGAAGCTGGCGTGTGCCAAAGGGCTTTTGTAATATTGGCAACTCCTTCACGTAATGGGAGCGCCACTCTGCCCGGTGCCGAAGACGAAAGGACATTGAAAAGCGAGTCTGAGGGCCTTTCCATCTCATCAGCTTGGACCTGGAGGTTTGAGGCAACTTGCTTTAATAGCTCCTGGTGGGCCCTGTAGTCCTCCTTTGGTACGGAGGGTGGCGGGGCCGCGACCCTGTCTTCCGGTACAGGGGAGGAAACCGGTACGGAGCTTAGCGCATCTGCTGGCACCGCGGGCTCGACGCCTTGCTCGGAGTCCGCATTCAGTACCAAGGACCCTTGGTCCGCAGATGTAGGTCTGGGAGCCTGGGATATAGTGGCCGAAGGAGCCTTGGACGCCCCTGCGACCGATCAAGTATCCGGCTGGGCGTGTCCCGGGGGCCAAGAGGTCCACTGGCACCACTGTCCCTGCCATGGAACCCCTTGCCACTGACCCTGCTGCAGCACCGGTGGCACCAGCTGGTCAGGTAGGAAAGCGGAGGCCCTGGAGTGGCTCACCGCTGGTGTGAACGTCGTTCGTTTGGTGCCATGGGAACAGTACGATCTACGGCATCGACGATGACGTCTACCTCGGGACCGGGACTTCGAGATACGGTACCGTCTCGAGCTACTGCTCCTTGAGACGCTGCGACGCCTATGTCCGCGGCGGTGCGGAGTCGGCGACCTCTTACGGGAGTCCTTTCCCTGGTGCCTCGAGGAATGTGGGAGCTGGAGCGTCAGCGGCCATGACGGGAATGGCTGCGATAGCTCCGACTCGACTGGGAGCGTCTACGGCACCGGTGCCTGCCGTGTCGCGACTCCCTGCTCGATCGAGATCGGTGCCCGGAGCTCTGATCCTATGGCACCTTACCCGAGAGCCTCACCATTGGTGACTGCGGAGGCTGCCGGCTATGGTCAGACCGGGCGCTGATGGGCGAGCGGTCCCAGGACCGGTCCCCTGATCGGGATCTGCGCCTGGTCGGGGTCGACGGCCTGGAGCCCAATGGCAGCTTGCCTCTGGAACGGATTCCTGGTGCCGGGACTGCCGGTACCTGGATCGTGAGCAAGTCGCTGGCCGCCTGGAAGGCCTCCGGCATTGAAGGTATTTGGGCGTCTGGAGAGGCCTGCGTCGAGGAAACCGGGCTACTCCGCTCAGCATGAGTCGGAGCGATGGGGCCCGGGGGAGAATTGCGGCTGCCGCACACGGGTTGAGCCTCTCCCTTATCCTTGCCTCGACGACGATGCGTAGATGGTGCCTTCCTCTGCCCTTGCGACAGTGAGCGGTGCCGGCCACTTGAGGACGCTGGGGGATCGTCGTGCACCGAGGACAGGGTACCGGGTGCTGATTCCGCTCGGCGCACCGGGGCAGGAGCCAACGTGGACTCCATGAGGGCCCGGAGTCGAATGTCTCTGTCCTTTTTCGTACGAGGTTTAAAGGACCTGCAGATCTTGCAGCGTGCGCTGACGTGGGACTCACCCAGGCAGCGGAGACAAGCTGAGTGTAGGTCGCTTCTAGGCATAGAGCGCCTGCAGGACTCGCACGATTTGAAGCCCAGGGTCCGGGGCATGCCCCGGCCCGGACACTTACTAAACTGAACTACTCACAAACTAACTAAAGATACTACTAACAACGAACAACAAACAGAGTTCTAGGAAAAAGGCTGCAGCAAAGAAGCTGGAGCAGAAGTTCCGACGCACCTACACTGGCGGCAAGAAGGAACTGAGGGGCGGGGGAGCACACAGTCCCCTATATAGCGCGCTATAGCGGCGCCACTCCAGGGGTCGCAGCGGTGCTCCCCCCTATGGATACTGCTAAGGGAAAAACTTCCGGCACCGATGCATGTGGCGAGCACACACACCTACGGTGGAATAGACATGAGCAATCACTCGAAGAAGAAACTATGCTTTGGATCCCCACCCTCAGTTATCTGGCACATGACTCGTAAGCAAAACACTTCTCCGTGGGAGGTCACAAAATGGATTTATGATTTTGAATCAGAATCTAGTAATCATTATTTAGCAAATCACGCTATCAAATATATTGCTCCTTGTTAATATATTGCATCTAAAAGGAACAACTGAAGCAATGTCTGGGGAGTTAACAGAAGGTAAATACAGATATAAATAAAATATAACAATATTGGTAAATTACAAAATATTCTATATTTCACAGAAGCTAGTTTTTAATGCACATTTGCCAATCAGCACTGCTTTAAAACCCGTTTCTTTAATATGTCACTAAGATTTAAAAATAAATATATATAACCCACTAAAAATGAATATTTTATTCATCTTTACAGGATATTAAAATATATTTGTATACAGTACATTTGAGTAGAACAACTTTGAACATAAAGGTGCAATTCACTTCCATAACACACAGACAAAAAAAACATTTTGAATAAACTCATTACTAAGGCCCTGATCCTGCATGTGAGTACTTTGTGTACATGAACAGTCCCAATAAACCCAGTCAAGGCCTATAAAAGAGCTCAGTCATTAAAAAAAGTTTACATTCTTTATCCTGAGTATTCAGGAGTAGCTGAACACCTCTCAGGATGAGACCCATACTAATTAGTTATAGGCAGCAATAGAAAAACCCTTCACACATAGCATATTATTTAGCAATCATAATTTTCAGTTTTGAACTGTGACCTGCAAGTTGCCTATTTGATAAAACCTCAAGGGCACTATGATATATAGTAGTCAGAGTGCATAAAACTTTCCTTTGACAATTTTATAAATTTATAACGTTTATAAATTATTTAAATAAACTATGTATGTTGACAATCAATTTGTGGTGCATTGGAATTTATAATCTAATTTTTTAGCATTTTACAAAACGGCAATTTTACTGATATTCACTCAAACGGAAAACATGCAGTCACACCCATCAACGCTAGCCAAGAATTTTCCTCTCTGAATCTTTGTCTGAACTCACCCCTTTCAGCTTGGCTCCCAAACTACAAGTGAACTGCTGAGCCACAGCAAATGTGTGGCTTGTCTCTGTAATGACTAAAGCCCTCACCCTACAACTTGTTGCATATGAGCGAAACTTTCTGTGCTTGCATGGAGTCCTACTGACTTCGACAAGGGTCTGCCTACGAAAAGACACAGAACTGAGGCTGTAGTCATTCAGTACTACATTAACAACATACTGGCTCTTGAGGATTTGAAGTTTTGGAAATAATTTAATGCCAAAAACTAATCTTGAGAAAACACTGAAGTCAATTTTAACTTTCTTATACTGTGGTGTACCGTAATGCTCACTAGGACACTATGCCAATAGCTATATCAATAATGGAATTTGAAAGACACAAGGATTCTGCAAACATAACAAATGTTGCTCATCAAAAGCAGTTAACTACACAACCTTATTCTCAGGGGTAATATTTCCTTTAAAAACTGGACACACCACACCCTGCTTTTTTATAACATTAACTAATTAAATTGAAACTGCTGATGCTGCATTTTACATTTAAAACCAGTACACTATTTAAATAATAATATCAGAAATACACATCTGCAACAAATGGAAAAAGAATCAAGACAGTTGGAAAAAGAAAGTACTATTTTCATCTTTATGTAATATTGAATACTGGTGTTAATTAATGCTTTTCTCAAATTATAGTTTTATTATAAAAACAAAAGCAGTTATGATATTTACTTTTGTCCACAGGTCTTAATTGTAGACACTTGACTTTTCTTCTCATGTGCTAACTTAAATTAAGATGTTCACATTTGAGTTGCATTCAGTGAGTTAAGAAAGGGTTAAGGGATCATAGCATTTCACAACCTTCCTCAACATGGCTGTGCAGCTCTCCTCTGCCAGGGCATTCTGGCTTCTCTGAAGTATTAAGAAAAATAAGCTCTTTGTTTGTCTTGTGCTTTTTCCAATCCATGTTTTCTCACTGTGGCTAAGGTATTCCTGCTTTGCTTGAGTTTGCTTTTATTTCTTTTTCCACTTTTTCATCTTATTTGCCAGTTTGCCATTATTTTGCTTCAGTTTCTTTGCAGCCACACCTTCATTTCTAACAGGCTTAGCTGGCAAGGGATTGCTTTTTGTTTCCATGGATACTGGCTTCTCATTGCTGGGTGTGCCTGTGTGCGCTTTTGACCAATTCATCTAGAAGCATTGGGGGGGGAAAAAAATAGTATTAGCTACTTCACTCTGCATTAAACTTTAAACCTAAATATCTAGAGGCTTATATTCAGAAAATTGCCAGCTATATCTAGCCCACAGAGCAGTCCTTAAGAGTATGTCACATTTATACAATAGATTAATATAAGGAACTCCTTGAAAAAAAATACAGGAGCAAACTAAGCTACCAGAAATACTGTTTGGATGTTCTTTACTTTTTAAAATGTCACAGCATTTGTACAAAATATTAGCGTTAACAGTTTGGCTCTGTTAGTGGAAATTCTCAGTTTGTGAAATGCATCGTTTATTCACTGCCCTATATGTTGCGACACTGACAAATTCCATCAGAGGCTTCTCCAGACCTAGATAATCAGTTCAATATAAGTTTAACATTGTGTTACACTAAATCAGTTTACTTGTGATTTAATTTTAGAAGACATGGTCATTTTCCCAGTCTCATAAATTCTTTGGTAAAATTCATTTCTAGCAAACTTATTATTAAAATGTATTATCTTCATACCAACTTAGTCTGTGAAGTAACGCAAAACACACACAGTTTGAAGTTGTTCATTTTTACTAAAAAGGAATAAGCCATTCAAATACAATTATGTTTATGTCTGAGACATCATAATCATATTTTCCTAAATAAAAGGTAAATCACTTGCCTTCAGACAAGGAGTGACATATGGCTCTTATTTTAAAAATAGCCTTGTATAAAAATAAAGGTAGCTATTTCCATGATTATTTCACTGTTTAAGAGGACATAGTGTAGGAATGACAATTTGAGTAACACCCTTTACCTCAGGCTCATCTCAAGAAGCCACCTGAATTGTAATTAGAATTTCTTCAAAGGCAACAAGCTATTATCTCTGCAATATGTTGATGAGAATTTGGCCCTCTTGATCTTACACACTTCGGGGACTAGGTTGGGGGATTTTTTTTCTTTGTGAAACAGGATATTGTTGTTTCTGCACATGTTCTTCATAAAAACACAAACCAGAGTGTATATCCAGAGGCTCTCCCTTCCCAAAAGAAGCAAATCAGGGTATCAGTGAAATCAAGAGGGGAAGAGGAGCAGTTAAGTAAACTTTTGTTTAAAAAAAAAAAAAAAAAATCCCTTCTGAGATAGTTTGAGGGAAAAAATGCGATCAAAAAGGACAGCACAAAAATCCACCTCCAGAGCCAAAATTAGAGGGGAGTCCTTGCTGCAAACATTTTAGTCCATCTAGTTGTGCTTGCAGAATGTTGCTACACCAGCTACAGATGCTCCTAGTGAAGAACCTGGCTCACCCCCTAACACTGTCAGAAAATATTGTTAGTCCACAAGTTCAGCGAGCAAAGCTTCACTTCAGAACTTTGCTAGATATAACTTCACCACCAAACTGTGAAAAAGCCATGTTTTAAAAATCCATGTCAATCATGATGGGGTACCTGGAATAACAGCTAATTCTAGTTACTCATTAAATAAACAGGGATAGTTCCAGGTAAGTGAATCTGTTAATCCTGCAGTGTGTTCTGTACTCTTGAGGGCAGTGGTCTGAATTTTTCAACTAAGGATCTCTAGCCCAAAGGTGACAGACTAGTAAGCTATCTGTAACCTTGGAGCAAATCTGCTTATTTCAAATGAGCCAACACATTTATTTGCATTTAGCGTGGTTACTTACCTTCTGTTTTCTCGTAGTTTCTTGGGGTCTAGGTGGAAAGGTGCATGGGACTCTTCCATGATTAGTGTGATAGGGTAAAGGAAGGTTGGGATCTAATGGTACCCATGGAACGGAGAGGGTGGAAGGTGTATTAGGCAGACTGCAGTGAGCTTTATGTAAATTATATGATGCTCTGGTCACTTTCCCAAGACAGCTCTGGTAGACTGCAACTGATGAATCTCCTGAAGCATGAGTCAATAAGTAAGAGCCCTCCTGCAAACTAAAGCACAGTTCACATCACAAATCAAAATTCAAGACTTACTAAAAGGTAGAGTAAATAAAACAAAAAATATTTTTGCTTCTTAGTCCAACCATTTGATCTGCTCATAATCAGAGATGGTAAAAACAGTAAATGGCTTCTGCTGGATAAAGACTTGTTAAAAAAGAAAGGAGAACATAGATGACACGTGGGGCATCAGAGTATCTAATATTTACATTAAATATATTAACACACCTAAATAACGTACATATTCTGCAACCTGTTTATAAACTAAGAAATTAAAAAATATATGGATGAAAATGCTAATTTATTTTCCATTTGTGTACTATTATCATTAGTTATTTAGGCCCTGATTCAGCTAGCACTTAAGCACATGCTAAAATCCATCCCTTTTCAGCAAAGCACATAAATCATGAGAAAGCACAATGGTGAAAGTATAATCATGATTACATACACTGGAAGCTTTTTTAATTCACCCAGGGTTATGTAGGTTTATAGAAAGTAAAGGCTGAACCAATTCCCCACCAGAAAAGTCTTAGTTACATGTCATAAGACTGGACCCAAAAACCATGAAGCTCAAAATTTAGAATGTAAAGTAAGATGCTTCACATACATGCATGGCAAGAAACTGGCTTTACGAAACAAATGTCGTATTTCCAAAGTGGCTAACAGCCTGAGAAAATTTAGCAGTTAAATAGTAAAAAATAAAGTAGAGAACAAAGCCACAGAGAACTGGTGAAGACATATGGAGAAAAACTGTGCAACTATAAGTAAGGACAAGTGAAGCCCTGGAGGGGGATAAAAAAACAACAATCAGTTCCAGCACAAGCAAAAAGCTAGCAAAGCGTAAATGTTGCCCTTGAAGCACCAATAACGTTAGGGCCCAATCCTGCAAACTCAGTGAAGTGAGACGTGCCAGTGGGACTTACTGTCTGAGGAAGGTCTACTCTTGAGTAAGGGGGCTTGCAGGATCAAATTCTTATTTTGCACCCTATCTTTTGTACATAAAAAGTAACTCTAAATGATTTACAGAGTATGTAACTGTATTATTGAAGTTAAAATAGAAATAGCAGCAGAGAGTAGACAATCACGTTACAAAAGAAAAAAAATCATCTTTGGAGCCTCTGGGTGCTACTGCAACATAAATATTTAACAACAGTACAAAGTACTTACTCAATCACTTTCTTCAAGATATGTCGAAGTATATTTAATGGATTTGCAGGCCTGGGGGTAGAAAATTCACAGAAGGTAAATGTATAAGCCAAGATTTTCAAAAGTGACAAGTGATTTTGGGAACCCAATTTGAGACGCCCTGAAGGGATCTGATTTTCAGTAAGTAATGTTTTGATAATCGGGTCCTTTTAATATGACTCAAGTTGCTCATCCAATAAATAGAGGCACCCAAAGTCATTAGTTGTGACTGGAAATCTTGGCCATTATACTAAACAAAGGATTTGGGAGTCCTATTCTAAATTTTAAACTAAAGCCAAAGGATGAAATCATGGTTCCACTTACACTCAGTGGGAGCTTTGCCACTTACAGATTAAGAACTATCATAAGAAATGACTTGGAAAAGGTTTGTTAATTCTGAAGCTGTTTCATCTTGATTTTTTAAAATTATGACAATCAAGTTTACTTACTTAAATAATCCAAATTTTTCTTTTAACCGTTCTGGAGAAATTTCTTCAAGCATAATGAGCTTTGACGTAAAGGCATCAATATGTCCTGAAAAAAAATTATTAATTGAATCTCTTCAGTAAAGAAATAGCAAGAATGTGTGTGTAGAAGCCAAATCCAATTTAAAAGAGAATGTCACAAGTTTTGCTTATCTGAAAATCAATCAGGTAAAAAGCATTTCTCTAACCATTAATGCACTCTGTATAAATATTTGAAAATGAAACTCTATATTGCTGTAATTTTTCCTCCAAATATAGATGTCCATGCTCAGGCCTGTGCTTCTAAACTATGCTGGACAGAAAACAAAATCTAAAAATCTGGACCAGTTAATCTCAGGGGCAGGTGGGCTGCACTTATTAACCAGCCATACCCCATATCATCCCTCTAAAATCCTGATGTCCCACTGACTGTGACCGTGCTCATTTTTGTGATGGTGTTTTGGGTACTCTGCATTAAACTTATTATTTTTATTATCATAGTGGCTAGGAGCCCCAGTTATGAACCAGGACCTCATTGTACCAGGGGCTGTATAATCATACAGCAAAAAGATAGTCCCAGTCCCACTTACCATCTAAGTATAAGACAGAAACAGAGCAACAAGGGAGTACAAGGAAACAACAAGACAATATTGGTCAGTACAATAAGCAATAATCACAGGGCAGCAGCAGCAGCCTAACCATTATCACGTTTTTTGTAGACCTCACAACAAAGTAGAGTTTTAAGGAACATTTTGAGAGAGTGTAGGGATATTAAAGAAGGTACTGGCAGTGATTCCCCAAGTGAAAGTAACTCCCCATAATTTGTCCCCCACAATTTAAACCTCATAGCATTACCAAGAAAAAAGATTTCTTGGGTCTCCTGTTAAAACTTATAAGCTACCGTCTGTGTAAACCACTGATTGTATCTGTTCTCAGAAAGATACTGTATTGCTATGAGAAACTTGCAAACAAGTTATTTGACTTTGTTCTTTATGCATGCTTTGTACCTAGAAACAGCATAGAAAGACCCCCACCCTCAAAGGGCAGGGAGTCTCAAATAAATTAGTACACACCCCGAAAGTGGTGGCGACAGTATGTCTGCTGATGAATGCTTGGTGTACATGATTGAATGAGCAGGGAGGTGCCAGCCTAGGAATTCAGTGACCAATCGGCTGAAGGCAGCATCAAGTGGGAACGACCAGACAACATCCCCCGGAGGATAAACTGGGATCCACCCGACCATCTCAAAGGATGGGAAAAACAAGATAACATCTGACAGCACAAACATCAGAAATGTGCCATCTGCTGATTGAGTTAGCAACAGCAAGATGAAACAGTTCCCATAGACTAACATAGGAATTAATTCCTATAAGAATGGCTTCTACACGCTGAGGACTTTGAGTCTGGTTCTGCAACCACCCTCCAGGAGCATCAGATGAATCTGACGAGGACTCGGCTCCACCCTCATGCCCAGGTTACCTGGCCAGTAACTCGGCATGAGCAACTTCTAGGCTGGTAACTATGACATCTACGCAGAACGTGTGTGTGTGAATGAATGTGAAACTGAATGAAATGTTATAGCTATAATTGACTGCTTACTATGATTCTTTTTGTATTCACAATAAATGTGACATTTTGTCTTATCCCCTTTAAAAAGATCCTGCTGGTTTTTATTTTATTGGTATAACAAGAGGATACTAAGTTAGTTTTGCAGATGTTTAGAGAGAGGAAGGGCTTGATTTGTCAGTTTCAAACCAACTGTTTTGTGATGAGAATGATTATGTTTCAGCACTTTACAGACTATGTGGGCTTTTCCTTTTGAGTTATATTTATGTTTGCTTTTATACTGAACTCCTCATTGTGTTATCCAAACACCTGGGTTCCTGTTTCCCTTTTCTGTCTGGATTTTTCTTATTTGAAAAATTGTAATTTGCAAGTCTGAGTTTGCCATTGGTGACAACAATCTCGCTAAAAATGCTAAATGACCATTTTGACACAGATGTAAATCAGCGATTCAAACTTCCCAGCTTGTCAAATTTTAAACAAGAGCAGGTCAGGAGAATGGTGAGGGTTGGCTAGTGCATCAGATCCACTGGCCCAAGACAACATATTCAGAGCTCCCTCCTGGAAAAACCCTCTCATTCTAGTTTCCATAGGGGAAATCAGAATTTCATTGTTGGAAAATAAAAAATTATAAAAAAAAAAGTTTATTGCAAATAGAAAAACATGAGTAGCAAGAGAAAATATTATATATTTTGTGGACTTCTACAAGTACAGATTTGTAATAAGCTCGTGAACCAAGGAATTTTAAAACAACCATTATTTTCAAATTGCTCATTCCAGTTATTTTACATTCAATGCCAAATATTAGATAATCCATTATTTGATGTTGTGGAAGATTATTGAATAGACATAATTATTCTTAATGGATTAGAAACTGTAAGAGGACAACCGGCACGTAGCTGCTCACATTCTACTCAGGAAAATAGAATATTAGGGTTGGAAGAGACCTCAGGAGGTCATGTAGTCCAAAATCCATGGCTAAAGCAGGACCAACACCAACTAAATCATCCCAGCCAGGGCTTTATCAAGCCTGACCTTAAAAACCTCTAAGGATGGAGATTCCACCACCTCCCTAGGTAACCCATTCCAGTGCTTCACCACCCTCCTAATGAAATAGTGTTTCCTAATATCCAACCTAAACCTCACCCACTGCAACTTGAGATCATTGCTTCTTGTTCTGTCATCTGCACCACTGAGAACAGCCTAGCTCCATCCTCTTTGAAATCCCCCTTCAGGAAGTTGAAGGCTGCTATCAAATCCCCCCTCACTCTTCTCTTCTGCAGACTAAATAACCCCAGTTCCCTCAGCCTCTCCTCGTAAGTCATGTGCCCCAGCCCCCATAATCATTTTCTTTGCCCTCCGCTGAACTCTCTCCAATTTGTCAACATCCCTTCTGTAGTGGGGGGACCAAAACTGGACACAATATTCCAGGTGTGGCCTCACCAGTGCCAAATAGAGGGGAATAATCACATTCCTCGATCTGCTGGCAATGCTCCTACTAATACAGGCCAATATGCCGTTGGCCTTCTTGGCAACAAGGGCACACTGCTGACTCATATCCAGCTTCTCGTCCACTGTAATCCCCAGGTCCTTTTCTGCAGAACTGCTGCTTAGCCAGTCGGTTCCCAGCCTGTGGCAGTGCATGGGATTCTTCCTTCCTAAGTGCAGGACTCTGCACTTGTCCTTGTTGAATCTCATCAGATTTCATTTGGCCCAATCCTCCAATTTGTCTAGGTCACTCTGGACCCTATTCCTACCCTCCAGCGTATCTACCTCTCCCCCCAGCTTAGTGTCATCTGCGAACTTGCTGAGTGTGCAATCCACGCCATCCTCCAGATCATTAATAAAGATGTTGAACAAAACCGGCCCCAGGACCGACCCCTGGGGCACTCTGTTTGATACCGGCTGTCAACTAGACATCAAGCTGTTGATCATTACCTGTTGAGCCTGACAATCTAGCCAGCTTTCTATCCACCTTACAGTCCATTCATCCAATCCATACTTCTTTAACTTGCTGGCAAGAAGAGTAACCTAATCTTTTTTTATTAGCTTTTATCTAGGTACTTATGAAGGCCTGAAAATACCTTAATACACAAAGGAATGACAAGAAGGGAGACAACCTAATTTTTTTTTACCTTTTTATTGGCTGAGAAACAACAGCTCCCATTTTAAACCAAGGGAGCTGATCTCAACTTTATTTACTGTGCTCACAGCAAGCATGAGTGTCTCTCTTTGGAAACACATGGTACAGAGATAGTTTGCTTTGTTGCAAACTTGGAGCAACTGCACAGCCGTGTGTGTCTATGCAGCCACTGCAGTGTACCCCTGCAATAGTGACTGCACAGATTCAGTTAACCTCTCTCTGGCCTACCTCAAGGCTCCCCTTCACACAGATGTGAGTTGAAATCCCTCATTCTATGCCATTGATCCATCAATCCCACTCCCCACAGTATAGAGTCACGCGTGTGTATGTGTGTGTGAGAGAACATTGGCCTTCAAGTTAAGTGAAAATATATCTGCAAATATTTAAAGGTAAACAAAGTAATCAGCCTACACGATAGCAGAGTCTTGATAGCACTTTACTCATTTTAAGTGCATATCAATGTTTACATAACTACAAAGCAATAATGTTAATGTTGCCAAGGCATTATGGTTTAGATTTGCATTGAACATAAAGTGCGAATACACTCATCTTTTTCAGGCTGAAACTTCAATTATTTCTCAGTCAACATTCTGAAACGTTTCATTATGGGAAGAGGCCATGAAGCATGTATACAGCAGGTTCCAAGGGAACCAGTACACCACATATCATTATATTATACATACACACAAAGCTCTAGCTTAAAGTCACCAAAGCCAGCAGACACACATGTACATTTAGGCTGGAGACACAAGCTGCAAAAATCAGTCTTTATTGTTCCATTTTATTTGTTTTAAATAGTTATGCTAACTGCATTGTGGTTATCCTGGGATCCCATGGGGTTCCCATGACACAAAGAGGAAAACTACTGTATCAACTTGCACTGTTTCCCCCAGGTTAGGGAAGGTGAGAATCAACAGCCAACATGCTGGCTTCATTGCCCTCTCAGACCCCACAAAGCTAGAATCCTGCTGAACTTCCATGGAAGAGCTGTGTAGACGGACAGAAGAGGGAAGCATGCTACAGAAAGGGAACTCCTTTATTTCATGAAAGTAGGCATACTGACATCTTTTATTTTCTGGTATCACTCCCAGGAAGAGGATGGTTGCCAGTATCATGCTAGTAGTTTATCATATATTTTAAATTACAAAGCATCTTAAAGCGGCATTAGTATCATTAGGACTGGCAGTCATGTTTCAGAGCAAAAACTATTTTTATCTCAATGCTACTAGAAATGTAACCCGACAGACAGAATTTCACTAGCAATCTTCCAATATACTTTTAGTCATAGCAAAAACAATCCAAAAGTGCAACACTCTAGGTTAATTTCCCACAGTGAAGCAGATGAATATAGAGAGTGATCAATGTATCTACCTACTATTACAACTCCCATCTAGAATTAGTATAGATGAAAGATTAGTGACAGAATATTTTCTTTCCTTTTGTTTACTTGATGAATATGATAACACTCTATGTACAATCAGTTTAATTGTTTCCCCTGCCTAGCCACTGATCCTTTAAACCCTTACAATTAAGGTTTTCAAAAGGTCTATGGAAGTGAAGCGCCCAACATTCCAAATAACTTTCAATGGGAGTTTAGAACCCTACTCTCTTAGGCCCCTTTGAAAACCCAAGCCTATATGCATAAATTTACTCAGAAGCATAGTCCACAGAGACTACTCGCGTGAGTAGAATTACACCCATAGTCATTTATTTTCCCATTTGTGGGGTTTCTTCCCATAGAAATGGAGAGAGAGAAAAAACAATTAAAATAGGAAAATGTGGTAGTAAAACCCATTAAAACTGAATGGTGAATTCAGAAGTAAGGGTTACTTTTTAAAAAATTGACTAGATTTCACTCTATCCTTTGAAGATTAGGATACAAGGGTAAGTCTGTATGTAAAGTTAGGATAAAAATAACTCAGCAACTCTAAGAAAAATACAAAATCTTTTGCTATGAAGCTGGGGGGGGGGGGGGGGGGGAGGAGGAGAACACCTAAAAGGGATAAACTCAGAGAACAACTAGTTCCCACAGGCCACAACAGTTGCTATAGAAACTAACAAAATAAGACAAGCTTTTTCTACAACAGGAAAATGAGGGAGTCCTGACTGTACAGAGAATGAATGTTCTACAAACAGGATTTCTCTGACCACAAGCTGAGTGCCAAACTCATTTAAAAATACATTTTTGAACAAAGTAGACATCACATCTGCTGTAAATTACCCTATTAGCTAGCAGCAAGTTACCAATATAAAGATGACCAACACATCTTAATTAGGGATCCTAGTTACGTTAATGTGGGCTACATTACATATATGTAAGAGCTGATTATTACAGATTTGACAAAAATTTAGTCAAAACACAGGCAAGTTTCTCCCTGCAACTCTGGGGAAGGGAGAGAGACAGCTCTACTTCCCTGCCTCTCCATAGCTCTGGAGGTCAGAGATGCCCAGGGCCAGGGTGCTCTATTTCCCTACCCCCAGAGCTGGGGTTTGGCTGGGAGGAAGAGGACCCAGGGTTCCAGGGCCTTTGCCTCTCCAGCAGCCAGACTGGAATGGCTCTTGTCAATTTCACCCTGTGGGTGGCTGGGAAAGCAAAACATTCCATTTCGGTTCTCCTGAAACAGAGGTTTTCTTTAAAAAACTTTCCATGGAAAATGTGAAGTTTCTGATGCTTTTGAAAAAGTTTCTTGCCAAAGTGGGACAAAATATTAAAATATTTGCAGAAAGTGATTTTTTTTCAGCCAGCTCTACATATACCGTATATACTCGTTCATAAGCCGAATTTTTGTAGTAAAAAAGGGAAGCAAAAGAAAAGGTGGTCGGCTTATGAACGGGTATAGAGAGAGGGAGAGCTGGGACACAGCCCCTTCCCCCAACAGAGGGGGCAAGGAGAGCAGCACAGCCAGCAGAGCCAGAAGGGAAGAGGCGGGGCCAGAGTCTCTCTGCTTCTGGCCACGCTGCTCTCCCCCCACTCCCCCTCGTGCCTCCGAAGCAGCTGCAGCTCCGGGGCTGGTAGGCTGTGAACATGCCGCCCGGCCCCGCCTGCCGGAGCAGGCTGTGGCCATGCCGTCCGCCCAGCTGGAGCAGCTCTAGCCAGGCCAGAGACATCCTCCCCTGGCTCGCCCCAGCTAAGTTGGGAAGGGATGGGATGGGCAGAGTGTGGGGGTCCTGGGCTAGGGGTGGGGTCATGTGCGGGGTGGTCACAGGGGTTACTCCCCTGACCCCCAGCTTCTCCCCCCTCCCCAAAATTTCCCCACCAGTTGCTGTCCCGGCCCGTCAGGGTAAGCAGCTGGTGGGCCAAAACACTTTGTTTACTTAGGTTTACCTCCGTGCCTGCGGACCCTAAACGTAAACAAACCGTCACGGCCCACCAGCAGCTTATCCTGATGGCCCAGGAGCCAAAGTTTGCCGACCCCTGAAATATAGGGTCAGCCTATGAAAGGGTCATACAGTTTTTGCTATTTTTACCTATCCATCTTGGGGGGTGGGGAGGATTTGGCTTATAAACGAACCAGCTTATGATCAAGTATATACGTATGTAGTATTTTCTATTAGTTTTTGTTAAGTGTTTAGTTCAATATGTTTCTATTCACAGGATATGCCCCATGGCCACGTTAACCTTATTGTAAGAAATTTAAGTTATGCATTTCCTGATTTCAAAATTTTAATTATACGATCATGAAGAAAGCATTAGACATTTCTTTCCTTTGTAAGAGCTGTGTTTGTGGTTCCTGGAGAGACAAGCATTTTGAGAAAGCCACACCTCTACAAAATTAAGTCCTAAGTATTCTCAGGCTGTCACCCTGGCTTTAACCTCCTCCTATTTTCTAAGTTCCAAACTACATCCACTATATCTCCCACTGAAGATTTGTATTTTTCCACAAGCTCTCTCTTTACTGATGCATTCCTCTCATTCCATTTCAACCAGAAGTGGCTCCTCCCCTTCTTTTTCCTCTCCATCTTTCACATGTTAGAGGACAGAGAATACTGAGGCCCCTCCTAGTCAGGGTTGTTTCTAATTATAAGGCATATTGGGAAATAAGACCACAGGCATCAGACAGACATGGGTGGGGACCAGCACACTGCTAGTTGAACATTTTTTCATCTGAAGTAGGAGCAATCGCTTGGTGGAAAATGCTTTGTTATTCTAGGTAAGGTAGTTCTATGTTCAAATATTCTGGGGAAAATTACAGATAAAACTAGAAGTTTTTGTCTACTATGTGATTTGATACTCTCTCCCTCATGTTACAAGCTTTTGCTTAAAGATAACAAGACAACTGAAATCCTAATAAATATTCTACATTCAGTGCAATCTCTTAAAGATGTTTAGTGTTTCACAATTTTAAAACACAGAAATAGTAAAGAAAGGTTACAAAATGTTTGTACAGAATGCAGCAAAACCACAAACCAGAAAATTATTCCCAGTTCCTTAGATTTTTGAAACCGTACAATATTTTCAGTTTTTGTAATTAGCTGTATGAAAACTTTTGCACATGAAGTGTTTAAAGTGGAACAAGTAGTTTCAGAAAAAGGCAGGAATTGCTCTTGCAATTATGCTTTTTTTTAAAAAAACAAACAAACCTGACAATTAAAATTAAATGTGTGTGTCACAATGTCTTGGATAGAGCGAGGTCAAAGGGGAAATTCTGTTTTCTATGACAGTCTCACTCACAAAGGCTAGAGATTAGAAGAGGAAGGCAGATTCAATGATAGAACTTATTCAAATTATCTTGCCTTTTATTTCATTCGCCTTTTATTCATCATCATCAAGGGGATGAACACACAGGAAGTATTGCTCATCTCACTTTAAAAAATTGTGGCACTTTACCTTTTCCCTCACTATATAACATGACCAAATGACTCAATATTGTCTTAGCCAAATACCTAATCTCTCATTGCAATATGTAAATACTGTTTTTTTAACCAGTATCTTTAACATTATGGTTGAAATTACAACAGGTAATAGCGAAGTAATAAACTAAGAGTCTGTAAGTGAATAAATCAGTAACCAAAAGAAGAAAAACACCACTCTTGATTAAAATCACAGGTACAATACTCAAACATACAAATTAATTGGACAAGAATATATACAAACTTACCAACATAAAATGAGCATTTAGAATGCAACAAGCTCTCTGTCCACAACCGACATATTTCACTTTCTGTAAGAGCTTCTACTCCATAATAGGCTTGATATTCTACTTTTGGCAATATGTAAACTGGAATATGCTGTAAGTAAAAAAAATATTAGCCAAAAGGCCATTAATTATCTACAAGTTATTACAGCACCTTAATTACTTTTTAGTATTTGACAATCATCACAGGCTTCTAAGTATCACTCACTCAAGAAACAAGAGAAATAATTACACAGGATTTTGGTACAACAGAACATTTTACATGAAACACTGTAAATTTAAACAATTATATTAAATTAAAGTGAAAAACATAAGAAATAGAAAAATGAAGTTAAGTAAGCTTGTATGTATAAGCAAACTACAATCTAATACATTCCTAATTACGTAAAGTTATTAGCCTCTACGATCTGCTGCCACCTCCAGGAATTCAAGAAAAATTAGACAAATTGTGCTATTTCTGAATTAACCTATTAGAGGGAAAGAAAAATGCCATACATATTGTATACCAAGACCACATTTAAAATCCAAAAATATAATTTCCATTTTAACAGTAACATTTTGTGTTTAAAATACACAGAACATCAGTTTTCCTTTTATTTACAATGAATGGAAATAAAGCTTTCCACCAACCCTAAAATTCTTTCAGAAGTTTAGAGTTTGTACGCACAGCTTTAAATTTCAGCAGATGGAAGTACAACTATTAATAAATAACAAAGCTTATAATTATGATTGTGAATGAAAGCAGAAGCCCTGAAGAGCTGACAAAATGAGATATCAGAAGTCTTCAATCTACATGCTGACCTTCCCATGGAAGACTCCTCCACTATTAATACAAAGTAATTATTCATTTTTAAGATTTGAAATTGAGTGCAAATACTAAAATCCTGTGAATCCCAAAATCAACGCTTACACTTCAAAAATTATCCTTTTTGGGGAAACATGTTAAAACCTCTTAACATAAACCTCCCCCAACACTATTGCCCCTCAAAGCTTGAGGGGAAAAGTGCAATACCCTAGCAACAAAAAAACCCCAGTCATCATCAGGATTTAAGCAACGTACTAGGTAGTTACTTACGAGCATTTACAAGAAAGGAGCTAGTATCTAAACAGTGATAACTCCTCCAAATAATGTCAGTGAACCTTGGGGAATAATCAAACTGTAATGGAGACTGAATTCTGCATTAATACAGATAGGCAGTATGCTCACATATTCCAAGAGTCTCACAAATTGTGTGTGTTTTCAGGCATGAGGTAACATGCTAAGTTCATCAAATGAAAGTCTTAGACTAGAGGATCTACTCAAAGCACAGGAATCTCCTGATGATTTCAGAGTTTGATTCCCAGCTAGGCAAAGTCTATACTGGAATATTAGGAATTCCCATGCTACTGAGATAGACACTTGTGTCTCAAGTGTAACAATCTGCTGTGAAACATTTCATAGCAGCTTTTTAAACAAAATGAAGTGGGTCTTTGGGCCTTTTGGGAACAGAGATATGATCTTCTGGCCCACCTGCAAACCAGAATCCTCCTACCATCCCTCTGTGTTTTGGGAAACTCTATGGCCTCCTCCAGTCCTTCTAGCAGTTTGGGACCATTGCTCCCAAACCATCATAGCTAGCTTTACCTTTGATTGGCAAAGTACAGGAAAACAAGACGCGACAAAGCAATTGTAGGAGTGACATGAAAAAATTCCACTTAAAATTTTTCTCCCTACTTCATTTAATTCAATATCACCTAATTCACTGGTTCTCAACCAGGGGTCCGAGGCCCTTAGGGGGTCCACGAGCAGGTCACAGGGGTCCACCAAATAAACCAGACAGCAGGGCTGGCGTTAGAGTGATGGGGCCCTGGGCAGAAAGCCCAAGCCCAGGGCAGAAAGTCCTGCCGTGTGGGGCTGAAGCCAAAGCCTGAGCATCTTAGCTTCGTAGGGCACCCTGTGGCATTGTGCCTGGGCAATTTCCCTGCTTGCTACCCACTAACACCAGCCCTGGCTTTTATATGCAGAAAAACAGTTGTGGCACAGGTGCACCGTGGAGTTTTTAGAGCATGGTGGGGGTGGGGGTTCAGAAAGACAAAGGTTGAGAACCCCTGACCTAATATACCAGTATCAAGCAACATGCTTGTACCACCCAGGGTTACCTCCACCTCCATCTCCTCTCCACTTTTAGCTATATAAAGGCTCCTCTGGTGCTGCTGCTAGGTCGGTTACAATGTGTTTCATCTGGCAGTGCAGTTCTCTCTCTCTCCTCACCAAGATGCAAAAGGAAGGAGAAGTGAGCATTCTATAGCTTTACATAAGGGATTCGCCATAGCATAAAAAGAGCATGAACAACCCAGATCAGAAGGCGGGATTCCCTGATGTTTTAGTGAAAACCCTACTCCAATTTTATCACAGGGAAACCAAGGCCCTCTGCTGAAATAATTATAGGCAGAGCTGGCAGCAATGCTTATAGTTAAGGTTGCTTAACACTTTTCATTACAAGTCCCTGGTTTCATTTGCTTATAATTCTGCTGAATTTGAACCATTCAGCTGCAATTTTCTGTGTCTGCTTCATACTGACTTTTCTTTTCAAATTTCACCATGAACGGTTAAAGCATTTCCAAAAATGGGTTTGGGGAAAAATATGCTGTTTTTCTTAAGTTAAAACACACTTACATATCAATGCTTTGTAGCAGGGAATTGAAATTTGGCAGGCAGGTCACTCTGATACCAGAGAGGTATCTTTTGCTCTCTTCATGAAAATTTTCTTAAATTTTGCTAAATTATAAGCTTTTGAAAATCATAATTTGCACATGCTCAGTACAGGTTTGTCTGGGGCTGGCAACAAAGGTGTGTCTCATACTCCCCATCTAGTATCTGTCTCACATAGAGAAGACCCTACTCCTCCCAGTTACTCCATTAGCTGCAGTGGTCAAGATGTTTATGCTGTGGATCTAAAGGTCCCAACCCTGCTGATAACCCATGTGAGGGTTAGTATGGTTTCACATCAGGAAATTTCTGGTTGCTGTGTTGTTTTGGGGGGGAGGGAGTATTTCAGTTTGCTTTTCTTAAAAAAAAAAAAAAAAAATGAGTAAACTATATTTTTCACAAAAAGGTAAAAGAATTTTAAGGTTGCAAAGTCAAACACTAAAAAAGTTAAGAAATGCCAGAATTAAGGGGTACCTGCGCAACCTTAATTCAGCCCTCTTGTACATACGCAATTCCTAACTTTTGAGTGCTTGATTTTGGAACCTGAACATTGTTCTAATGTCGGGTTTTTTATATGATGCATAAAAGAAGAGTCCTTTGCATTTCTACGAGGAGTCCGGTAGCACCTTAAAGACTAACAGATTTATTTGGGCATGAGCTTTCGTGGGTAAAAAACCCACGAAAGTTTATGCCCAAATAAATCTGTTAGTCTTTAAAGTGCCACCGGACTCTTTAAAGACCAACATGGCTACCCCTCTGATACTTTGCATTTCTGCATCATCTTTCTAGGATCTAAATGCAACTTACAAATACTGATATTTTCACAACCCTTGTGAGGTAACTATAATTATTTCCATTTTACAAGTGTGGCAACTGAGCGTACAGTTGAGATTAACTGACTTGCTCAAGGTCACACAAAGTGTGAGAGTACGAGCAATAGAGCGGCAATTTCCTAACTTCTGATCCTATGCTTAAGTCACAAAATTGCCCATTATGTACTACATTCCCTCCTCATAGTCTCCCTGCTTCAACCAGTACAGTGCTTGTACTTAGGGTTGCCAGGCGTCCTATTTTCGACTGGAACGCCCGGTCAAAAAGGCACCCTGGTGGCTCCAGTCGGCATGGGGCTGTTAAAAAGTCCAGTCGGCAGTGCAGCGGGGGCCCAGGGCTAAGGCAGGCTCCCTGCCTGCCTTGGCTCTGTGCAGCTCCCAGAAGTAGCTGTCAAGACCTTGTGGCCCCTAGGCATATTGTTGTCCAGGGAGGCTCCACGCGTACAGCCCCTGCCCCGAGAGCCGGCTCCACAGCTCCCATTGGCCGGGAACTGCGACCAATGGGAACTGCGGGGGCAGTGTGCAGAGCCTCCCTGGCTGCCCATGTGCCATGGGGCTGAAGGGACCTGGCGGCCACTTCCGGGAGCCGCGGTAAGCACCGCCGACACTCTGCACTCCCTCCTACACCCCAATCCCCTGCCCTAGCCTGGAGTTCCCGCCCACAACTCCCTCCTGGAGCCTGCACCCCAGCCCTGAACCCCCTCCTGCACCCCAAACTCCTCATCCCAGCCCCACCTCAGACACCCCCCCCCAGCTGGAGCCCTCACTCCCCTGCACCCCAACCCCTTGCCCCAGCCCACAGCCTTCTCCTGGCAACCCGAACCCCTCATTTCTGGCCCAACCCAGAGCCCGCACCCCAAGCCCTTGCCCTCTCCCACACCCCAAACCCTCATACCTGGCCCCAGAGCCCGCACCCCCCGCCCAGCCTGGTGAAAGTGAGTGAGGGTGGGGGAGAGCGAGCGAGCGATTGAGGGAGGGGGGGATAGAGTGAGTGAAGGCGGGGCCTCAGGGAAGGGGCGAGACAGGGGTGTTTGGTTTTGTGTGATTAGAAAGATGGCAGTTCTACTTGTACTCCATATTTGGAAGTATGAGGACTATAAATTTGCAATCACACCAACAAAACAGCATTCAAAAATCGAACATGCAGTTAGCCTAACATCAATAAAAACTGTAAAGACTCTAGATTCATAAATCTCAAGAAACAACTGTGTCCTAAATATGAAAACCTGAAAGACCAGGAATGGATAGGTAACATGAAGAGCAAAATGAAGTACTTATAGTCATGAAGAACCTCAGAATTACAGGCCTGATCCTGCAAATACTTAAGCATGTACATAGTTTTATTCAAATGAATAGCAATTGCCTTTAACTTCACGAGTCATTGTTTGTAGGATGGGGCCTACCTTTCCCAACAGGACATTACATTGCGTGCTTTAATGAGAACAAATTCCCACTGTGGGAGTGTCACCGCAGTAAGTAGTGAAGGATCAGACCCTAAAGTACTTAACTGCATGAACTAAATGGGGCTACACAAGTAAAAAGTAATCCTTGCCTCTCTCCCTACAGTAATTGCTCAACGGACAGAAATTGGACAGTTACAGTAATGAACAAAATACAAAAGGATGTATTAGTGAGGACTGGATGAAATACATTAAAGGAATAAGTGTGTGTAAACAATACTGCAGTGGTTGAGGCAATGCCTTTATCTCCTTAGTATACTTTAAATAAAAGTTGTGTTAATGGAACAAGTTTCAGTCAAGCACATATGTAAAAGGTGCCAAAAGCAAGCTCTTTACCTTTCTGATTTTTCTTTTATTATAGGATCGTGGCTCTGTCCTTACTTTTTGTACACTGCAACGTACGAGTAACAGCAGATCATCCAGACTGAACAATTTATATACAAGATTGCCATCCTGAGGAGCTGTGTATTCTGACTGGTCTTCAACAAGCATTTTAAGTTCGCTTGGGAGCAATCCTTTCGAAAATAAACAAGAAAATAACAGGCTCATATAGTCTTTACAAGGAATTAGATTTTTTTCTCCTCTCAGAGTAGAATAAAACATCTATTGTATTTTATCATTTAGTTAGAGATTTGCAAAATTGTCTTATCAAACCAGAGGGGTCACTAGCTATGTATTTCCAGATCAGGGGTCGGCAACCTATGGCACGCGAGCCAATTTTTAATGGCACACTGCTGCCTGCCGGGTCCCTGCCGCTGGCCCAGTTCAGCCCGCTGCCGAACCGCCCCGCTCTTCTCCGCCCCCCCACCCCCCGCGGGGCAGGGTGAAAAAGCTTGGTCCTGCCGGCTGCTGCTGCAGGGCAGGCAAGCTGCTCCCCTTCCCCCACCTCTTCCCACAGCGTGCTGGGTTCCTGCCCCTCCTCCTCTCCCTCCCTGCCACCTATCAGCTGAGGGCCCTTGCGAGGGAGGGGGGAGGAGCCGCAGCACGCTCGCTGCTCCTGGGAGGAGGCAGAGAAGAAGTGGGGACGGGGCCTTGGGGAAGGGGGGTGGAGCTGCTCTGGGCAGGGGGCTGGGAGCACCCCCACGACCCTAGCCCACATCTCCAGCCCCCTGCCCTAATCCCTGCACCCCCCTTCCCTGCACCCCTAGCCCTCTGCCCTGACCCCTGCACTCCCCACGACCCCAGCCCTGACACCAGCACCCCACACACATACCCAGCCTCCCACACTCCATGCCAACTCCTGCACCCCTCACATGCCCCCAGCCCTCTGCCGACTCCTGCACCCTCCTCATACACCCCCGCCCCATGCCCTGACTCTTGCACCCCCCACATTCCCACCCCCACCCTGAGCACCAAACGGGAGCTCCTGCAACCCCCCCCCCACACACACATTGCCACCTGCACCCCTCGCACCAAATGGGAGCTGCCCAGGTACGCACTCCACACCCAAACCACCTGCCCCATCCCTGAGTCCCCACCCTCATTCTAGCTCCTGGTCAGACCCTACACCCCCCAACCCCCAGCCTACTCCTTCACCCCCAACCTTATGCTCAGTGCACTCCCACCCTCAGTTCAGTGCAGAGAGGAAGACAATGGGCTAACCAGGGAGAAGGTAGGTACCCGCTCTATGTGGGCAGGGCCAGTATCCCAGATGGGCAGCAGGCTGAACGGAGCCAGCAGCCAGGACCCTGGCTGGCAGGAGCCGGCGGATGGAACCCCAGACCGGCAGCGGGCTGAGTGGCAGCAGGCTGAGCCGCTCAGCCCACTGCCGGTTTGGGGTCCTGGCCACCGGCTCCGCTCAGCCTGCTGCCGGTCTGGGGTTCTGGCTGCCGGCCCCTTGCCAGCCGGGGACCCGGCCGCAGGCCCCGCTCAGCCTGCAGCCGGCCTAGGTGAATGGAACCCCAGGCTGGGAGTGGGCTAAGTGGGCCGGCGGCGTAAGATCAGCATTTTAATTTAATTTTAAATGAAGCTTCTTAAACATGTTGAAAACCTTGTTTACTTTACATATGACAATAGTTTAGTTATATAATATACAGACTTATAGAGAGAAACCCTCTAAAAATGTATTACTGGCACGCGAAACCTTACATTAAAGTGAATAAATGGAGACTCGGCACACCACTTCTGAAAGGTTGTTCTAGATAAACCAAACCTAGAAAATTTCATGCACCAATCCTGTGTAATTACTAAAAGTATACTAGACACTTGCATATATTTTACCCTAGTAACAGCTATTCTTATGCAGACAGAACACTAGGCTGCTGTTCTTATACAAATGGAGGATCAGAGTCTGACCTCCGTTGCACCAGTGGACACCTGGAATAACTCCACTGAAGATAAAGTAGTAACTCAATCTACACTGCTGTAACATTGCAGATTCTGTCCCAAATACTATGATCATCTGTGGAATCAGAAGAGGTTAGTGAATGTGAATTTAATTCTGTGATTTACTAGGATTTAGAAAGAAAAGGTTTAGAATACTGTACACAGCTACAATCATAGTAGGTAGGAGACCAAACCCATGGCTGAGGACAAGTGCTACAGGCTTAAAAAGACTAAAAGACCTAAAAAGAGTGCCAGGGATGCATGGGTACGGGAACTCTTATTGTCAGAAGCTCATCGTCAGTTTGGTTTAAAATGCATCTACTTGAATTCTAAAATACAGAATTGCAATTAATAAAACTGGCTGTCTTTCTTGGACCTATATAGATTTAGAGTAATAAATTATTTTTGATGGGTTCAAAAAACAGCAACAATCGTGTTTTGGCAGCTGCCATCTCTCAATGTAGGACTTCTAGATTATTTGCTTTCATTGCCATCAGTGCATATGACCTGTAGTTCTTTGCCTCTATTTCTTTTTAGGTTTCATATCCAGAATAAAGACATTTTTGGGCTTTTGAATGCAGCAGCTACTAAAACTAGTGTATAATTTTGTAAAACACCATGTACCTGGCAAGATGTTATTGGATTTGATTTTTAACCTATTTATGCTTCAAACTAAGAAAACTGACTTTCAAATGTCTCCCTCACCAACAGAAGTTGGTCCAGTAAAAGATATTACCTCACCCACTGTGACATTCTGTATCTCGGGAGAACACCCAGCACCCCCACGTTCATCCTTGTAAAATGATTATGTGGTATCCAATGTAAAGTTTGTCATGTTGGGTGTCTTCGGAAGGCTCATGATGCACTGAGCATTGTTGTTATGGTAATGTTATAGTAATCGTTGTTATAGTAATGTTATGGGTTGTAATTTCATGTATATAGTTATGATGCTGAAAATGTGTCCTCATGGCTTAAGGCAAGCCACGAGGCAAAACTCCCCAAGAGCAGAGGGGGAGTTCACAGGAACAAAGGACACTGGCCTAGGCAACAACAAAGGATCTGTTGGACTCTTGAGCGAGTCACCCCCCTTCCTTTGGTCAGTTTGGGACTGCGATGAGGTAATGCTCACCTGGCTCTGAAGCGGGGGGGGGGGGGGGGGGGGTTAAGAGGGGCAAAGCCAAGGGGGAAGAAAGAACATGATAAAAGGGAGAGACGTTTGCCATGCTCCTCCTCTCCCTTCCACCTCCCTCTACAGACATCACCACCAAGCGACTGAAGCGCTGATCAAAGGGGAGAGCCTGGCTGAAGGGCAACCAGCCAGCCTGTGGTGAGAAGCACTAAGTTTGTAAAGGCACTGGAAGCGTTAAGATCAGCTTAGAATGAGTTTTGCTTTTATTTCATTTGACCAAATCCGACTTGTTATGCTTTGACTTATAATCACTTAAAATCTATCTTTATAGTTAATAAATCTGTTTATTTATTCTACCTGAAGCAGGGCGTTTGGTTTCAAGCGTGTCAGAGACTCCCCTTGGGCTAACAAGCCTGGTACATATCAATTTCTTTGTTAAATTGACAAACTCATATAAGCTTGCAGCGTCCAGCGGGCATAACTGGACACTGTAAGTTGGAGGTTCCTAGCGTTGTGTCTGGGACTGGAAATATTGGCTAGTGTCATTCGGTTGCACAATCCAAGCAGCTTACATGCCAGAGGCTGTGCGTGAACAGTCCAGGCGTGGGGGTTCTCACAGCAGAGCAGGGTAAGGCTGGCTCCCAGAGTCAAGGAATGGAGTGACCTAGCAGATCACCGGTCCAGGTAACACCCGGGGAACGTCACACCCACCTTGTCTAATACGCTAGTACTCACACGGCTACAACTACACTGCATATTTCAAATGCTGACATCCTGCATACACTCAGGCCAGGTAGTCAGCCCATCCACCGGGGGCACACAAAAGGGCCAAAAAAATCCATTTATGATGCCTCCTGAGAATTACCTCCATGTAGTAGCTCTAGATCGGGGTGGGCAAACTTTTTGGCACAAGGGCCATATCGGAGTTGCAAAACTGAATGGAGGGCTGGGTAGGGAAAGCTGTGACTCCCCAAACAGCCTGGCCCCTGCCCCCATCTGCCCCCTCTCACTTCCCGCCCTCTGACTGCCCCCCTCAGAACCTCTGACCAATCTAACCCCCCTGCCCCAACCCCACCCCTATTCAACGCCCCCTGCTCCCTGTCCCCTAACCCCTATCCACACCCCCACCCCAACAGGCCACCCGGGACTCCCACGCCTATCCAACACCCCCTGTTCCCCGTCCTCTGATGTCCCCCCCCGAACCTCCGTCCCATCCAACTGCCACCTGCTCCCTGCCCCTTATCTAATCCCCCCGCCCCCTTACCATGCCGCTCAGAGCAGTGGGACTGGAAGATGCGCCGCCCGGCCAGAGCCAGCCGCGCTGCTCACGCAGCAGCGTGGCTGCGGGGAAGGGGGGATAGCACGGGAGGGGCCGGACTTGCCTCCCCGGCCAGGAGCTCAAAGGCCGGGCAGGCTGGTCCCCCAGGACGGATGTGGCCCATAGTTTGTGCTAGATGCTTAACTGACCCCAAAACAGAGGAGCTGTGAGATGGCATACAAATCTACTTTTGCCCCTGTATCTCTGGGCCAAGTGTAGCCTGGATGAACTATCACATACAGTTTTTCAAAATCAAGTTTAAACTGATACCTGTACATTTTGAAGAGATTAACAAAGGTTCTTTTAAGAAGGACCCATCAGCCTGTTCAGGCCCCAAAACTTAAATTTTAGGTAGCTAAGTAAAACTTCATCCAGCATCTCTTTTATGATGCCTTTAATAGAGTTTAAAAAACAAAAATATAAACATTTCTGAGGTTAATTATCGATCATTTACCTGAAGGAGTAACAGATAGGAAAGGTGGAAACATGTGACAATCTTAGAACAAAGCAAAAACCGATATAATACTGTGAAAAAACGTTAAATCTCTATCAACATTAAAGTTATACACACAGTATATACATCCAAAGATAGATATTTCAAAATCACTTATTCCTAGTACACGATCCGCCCTGTAACTGAAAAGAATCACAAATTAATCAATAATCTGTGCACCTGCTTCAGGCCTTCTGCCAAAAAGGATACAGAAATGTATGGAGGTTTATCAGAATTACCATATAATTCTGAATCACCTCCAATAGTGTACTGAACACTTTATGACTGCCATTCTTTCATTTGGCAGCACAAATACTCAAACTTCTCCAGCAGCATTGGTTTGCTGGCGTAGCTAGAGAAATGAAAGTTCTAAGTGCCAAACACCTGAATTCCATATTTTTACTGTGTGAAAGGCAAGATACTAAGAGAACAAATTTGTACCTCTCTGTTTGAGGGCAGGTGTGAACACCTGAGGGTGTAATTTCCAAGTCGAGAAGACATACCCACTCTGATTGAGATAGCATGCTAAAATCAGAAGAGTAGCTGTGGTGGCATGAGGGCTAGCTGCCCCAAATGTGTACCCAGCATCTCTGATGCTGCAGCTACACTTCTATTTTTTAACACCCTAGGCTGATTGGAGCTAGCATGGGTATGTCTCCTTGAGCTGGGAATTGCATCCTGAGCTGGAAGGGTAAACATACCCTTAAGAGTGATGAAAAACATTTGGATTAAAAAAAATAATAATGGTGTCAATGAAACTACCTTTTAAACCCTCATTTCAGTTTAACTTAAAGTTTCCCCAGGTTTTCTTCCTTTTACTGTTGCCAGCACCACTCGGAGAGCTAACTTTCAACCACTGCCTCCCTCTATCCCTTGCTTCTTAGTTATGGGGTTTCCCCTTTCATTCAGTATTACTCAGCTGATCCTAGCTTGCTGGCACAATGGCCAGGAGCATTAACACCAAAAGTAAGAAGAGAAAAATGATGTCCTAGTGTCTACAAGTTGTACAATGCCCATCTCCTTTGGTCACAAATACCCAAATGTCACCCTCCATTTATTTTCACCACAAAATGATTAGACAACTTCTTTGGGACTGAAAAGTAGCACATGATAATGTAAAGCAAACCTCCTTCCACCATTTTGCATTGAATGGAACATAAAAAGATGAAAGAACACTCTGGAAGTACCTGTGACCTACTGATGGTTGTTAAGCCAGGCCACAGAAGAGGTGCCCTGCCTGAAGGAAAGGGGTGCAGGGACTTAGAGCTGAGACCAGAGGACGGACAGACAAATAATCCCAAAAGAAGCAGAGAATTAAGCCCTATTGGGAGAAAGACACTTTTGGTTTGTACTGGGACTTCAGACTCTGCTACCCTAAAAAGTTTGAACTTTTGGAGGGAGCTGGCCAGAGGGCTGAGTCACATAAACCACCAAACTGGACTCTAAACTCTGTCAGGAAAACTGAGGCAGAGAGGCTACAACACTGTGTTCTGCCACAAAAATGCACATGAGGCAGTGATGCAATGAGAGGGACTTATTCTCATTTGCACAAATGATAATCAGGCCCTAGACTTTTCGTGAAGATATAAATGAGATAGAGAATAAATGTATTTCAATATATTTTACAAATAATATGGCCATTTTAATGGACCATGTGTGACAATACACAATATTTGGAGTTCCCCCGAAGCTTAAGAAGCTGTTGAGAGACAGGGTCCCTTTTTAGCCTGAAAGCTTAGGTACTGTAACTCTTTTTTGCTGGATCAATAGTAAAATAAATCAAATAAAATTTACCTTCTTTATACATTTTCCATCAAGGATCAATATAGCTACAAAGATTTTCTGCACATTTTCTGCATTTAAGCAGAGCAGTCAAGTTTTTCATTATCTCTCACACACAACGAAGTGCTGTTCCAAGCTGCATCACCTCTCCTTCACCCTTAAAAATTAACATATTTGCTACCACTAGTGCTTTCAACAGGACTTATCAAATTCTCCTTCTAACTTTGAATACACTAAACGCAACACTTACCCTTTGGAGCTCCCTGAAAATGTGAAGTCCATGTAAGTTTAGGTAAGCTGCTCTTGTTTGTGGCAGGCTCCACGCTAGAAGCTACAGTGGGTTTTGAAGGTGGTGGCACAAGGCTTGGTGTAGGATTAGAACTTTTATCACAATTTACCAGTGGCTGCTCAGGAGCTTTTGGGGAAGGCGGCTTAAGAAGTTCAGTTTGCATTTTCAAAATTTGTCCAAGAGGGTCAAATTCTTTAGACAGCCTTTTGAAAGTTTTTTTGGAAACAATTTTTTTCTGGTTTGGGCTCTCTGAAGAGTTAGCCAAGCTACTTGATGAAGTTTGTATCGGGGAGGGTGATTTAGGTATATCTGCTACAAGATTTGGATTAGAATTGAACACAGCTGCTTTGCAATATTCCGCACTTTTACATTCTGTGTCAATAATCAAACGTTCTTCATCAGTATCACTACTGCAAAAAGAAATGGGAGTCTTGTTTACTTCTGTAACTTCAGAGTCTCTCTTGAAACTATCAGTTTTAGCCGAAGTATTTAACTTTGTACAATTGTCCAATACTTTGTTTGTGGCCGTACCATGTTGCTCATCATTTAACCCAACTTCATCTGAATCAAGACCTTTAATTGAGGAATTTTCTTCAGAATCAGTCCACACGACATCACCATTCGATGATGGCAGCTGTGTCTTGTTCACATTCTGCATATTACTACATGCTGAAAATCCCTGCTCATTAACTTTGCCTGATCCCTCTTCAGCACTATCGCTTTCAGCAGATACCAACTGTTCCTCTATTTTTAGCTTGTCTGATAGAGTTTTACATACGTTAGCAGGAGTATTTTCCATTTTGGAGGTCTTCAAGGGCTTAGATGTTGCTCCAAAGGTCTCCAATTCTGTGACATCATTGTCAAAGTCCAGATCCCTGTGGTCCAGAGTCTGAGTCCTCCTTAATTGACAAGCATCAGGAGGCATCTTCATATAACAAAAAAATTAAAACAATAAAGTGCATCACAGCAAAGTAAAACAAATAGCTAAATCCAATGCAACAAAGATGCACAAAATGTTGTACCCACCAGACATTATTTTGAAGACCCAAAGAAAAATATTTCAGAAATTTATGTATAAAACACCTCTAAATCTAAGAGTCACAAGAGCCTTTCAAAATATGAATAAAGAGAACAAACAATATGAAAACTGCCACCTATGTAAGCCACACAAACAAATATATTTAAAGAAGGCACACATCAGTAACCAGACTAAATTGGACAGAAGCATTTAAGAAAAGAGAGATACATTCAAAAAACCTCCTGGTTTCCCCCCCCACCCCAATATTACTGCAGAACACAAAGATCAAGTAAATAAGCTAGCAAATTTTAGAAAAGACAGACAGCTACATACGTTCCACTTAAACTTATTTTTCTCAAATGGATTGTCCATCAACACAGAAGAGACTGGAATAATTGAATTTTTGGATATCAAAGAGTCCAGCGGGATTTCATGAAAAATCTGGTTCTTCTCTCTCACAGTCATCTCTTTTTTTGGGAGTGGTGAGTCAATATAAATCACTTTGACTGGTTTGGCACCTTTGAAGAGGAGGAAAGGGTTTATATTTCCCATACTCTAAAGAAAAATCATTAGGTAATTAAAATATTAAACTTCATCCCGCCGACTAGTATTCAAAACCATTTTACAGTCAAATTAAAAAAGGTTAAAAAAAATCATTCCTTTCTATTGTTTATTCATTGGGGAACAAATACATCTAGGAAAAGTGAAATTTATCAGGACCCCAGGGCAGTAATATGCAATATGTTGACAGTTTACTTCAGTTTCATATACTATTTAAAGGGCAGCTCTATCCTGAAAAGTTAATTTGTAAAATTAGCATTTGGGGGTCTCACATTCATTATACCTCACAGATTCCCATATCAAAGAGGTTCAGTTTGCAAATAAAAAAGAGGTTTTCTCCAACTGCCAGCCTCACAAACTGATCCAGGGCTCTGAGTGTCAAGCTTGGTTTTTTCCATTTCATGTCTCATTACCAGCAAGGAATGTTCAGCAACCTAAACTATATCCTTAGCCACAGTCAGCTGTAATGCCCTCCTGTTTTTAGACTTTGCCTTAAGTGCAATATCATAGACAACATAATCTGAAGACAATGGAGATACCATTGAAAATGTAGTTAATTTTACAGGAAAAAAAAATCAGTGAAATTAATCTTTACACAATCAATTGAAGGTAGGACACACACTTTAAACAAAAAAAGTATAATGAAGAGTTTGGTTATTTCAGAGAATAAGACCACCCTCTTAATAACATCACACATGATGGAAGCCCTTTAAGTGATAACGTGTTAATTTAGCATTCTGCAGATTAAAGTGAAAACCATCAAATAGGTATGCATGGAGTCAAACTGTTACAGACGTGGCAATTATGCTTCATATACAAATACATAAAATTTGCAAATACTTGTATTCACTCCTTCCAATCCCCTTTTGCCAACTCCCTCCCTGGTATGGAATTCCCATTATCAGGGCTTGTTTACATGAGCACTTATTATATAGCAAGCTGAGGTGTGAATTTACTCTGCACCAGCTCATTGCACACTAAAGCTATGTACACACTGCAGCTTAAGTCAAGTATAAGTTATTCACATCCCTGAGAAACATAAGCCACCTCTCTGAGCGACGTAAGTTATGCCGACCTAAGTGCCAGGAGAAAACTCCTCCCGCTGACATAGCTACTGCCCCTTGTGGGGGGCTGGAGTAATTGTTGATGGCAGAGCTCTCTCTCCCGTCGGCTTAGAGTGTCTGCACTAGCAGCGCTACAGCGGCACAGCTACATCGGTGCAGCCATGCCACTGTAAGCGCTGTAGTGTAGCCATAGCCTAAGTGTCCACGTGGTGCTGTGAGCAAAACGTTCTGCAGTGCACTGCTCTACTCCCATTTCAAAGTGGGATAGATTAAAGCACACCAAGGAACTTTTAGTGCACAGCACTAGGGTCCACATGAACAGAATGCACAGTAGACTGCTGTGGGACAGATTGACACCGCGGCTTGCTGCGAGCTAAGTAAAAGCCCTTGGTTAGCAACTGTAATGGGAGGTGGGACAAAGCATTGCCTTGCCCAATTGACTCCCAATTATTTGCCTTGGATATTCAACAAATACTGAAGAAAATATTTGTTTTTTTTATTCACACCAAATTTTGAGATCATATCACCATCAATTCACAATCCACTGACTTAACACAACATTTTAACTTCTTTAAAAAGCTGGAGGAAACAAAGTGAAAAAATGGTGAGAAGGTAGTAGACATGTAGAAAAATGGGGAAGCCTATATTCAAACTCCTGCCAGGATTCATCTGCCAACAAAAATATTTGTATTTGCATGACTTAAATTGGTTTAGACTAGGCCTGTCGATTAATCACAGTTAAGGCGATTAACTAAAAAAAAATTCATCACAATTAAAAAAATTAATCACAATTAATCACAGTTTTGAAATTTATTAAATATTTTGGATGTTTTTTCTACATTTTCATTTATATTGTATTCCGTGTTGTAATTGAAATCAAAGTGTATATTATTTTTTATTATAAATATTTGCACTGTAAAAATGATAAACAAAAAATAGTATTTTTCAATTCACCTCATACAAATAAATACTGTAGTGCAAATCTCTGTCATGAAAGTGCAATTTACAAATGTAGATTTTTTTTTTGTTACATAACTGCACCCAAAAACCAAACAAACAATGTAAAACTTCAGGAAGTCCACTCAGTCCTACTTCTTGTTCAGCCCTCTTCTTATTTACAGTGTCACCAGAAAGTGAGAACAGGTATTTGCATGGCACTTTTGTAGCCGGCATTGCAAGGTATTTACGTGCCAGATATGCTAAACATTCGTATGCCCCTTCATGCTTCGATCACCATTCTAGAAGACATGCTTCCATGCTGATGACACTTGTTAAAAAAAAAGTGTTAATTAAATTTGCGACTGAACTCCTTGGGGGAGAACTGTATGTCCTCTGCTCTGTTTTACCCACATTCTGCCATATATTTCATGTTATAGCAGTCTCGGATGATGACCCAGCACCTGTTGGAGGGATAGCTCAGTGGTTTGAGCACTGGCCTGCTAAACCCACGGTTGTGAGTTCAATCCTTGAGGGGGCCATTTAGGGATCTGGGGCAAAAATTGGGGATTGGTCCTGCTCTGAGCAGGGGGTTGGACTAGATGACCTCCTAAGGTCCCTTCCAACCCTGATATTCTATGATTCTATGTTGTTCATTTTAAGAACACTTTCACAGCAAATGTGACAAAATGCAAAGAAGATACCAATGTGAAATTTCTAAAGATAGCTACAGCACTCAACCCCAGGTTTAAGAATCTGAAGTGCCTTCCAAAACCTGAGAGGGACGAGGTGTGGAGGATGCTTTCAAAAGTCCTAAAAGAGCAACACTCCGATGCGGAAACTACAGAACCTGAACCACCAAAAAAAAAATAAAAAAATAATCAACCTTCTGCTGGTGGCATCTGACTCAGATAATGAAAATGAACATGTGTCAGTCTCTACTGCTTTGGATTGTTATCGAGCAGAACCCGTCATCAGCATGGAGGCATGTCCTCTGGAATGGTGGGTAAAGCATGAAGAGACATATGAATCTTTAGCACATCTGGCACATAAATACCTTGCAACACTGGCTACAACAGTGCCATGAGAATGCCAGTTCTCACTTTCAGGTGACACTGTAAATAAGAAGCGTGCAGCATTATCTCCTGCAAATGTAAACAAACTTGTTTGTCTGAGCCATTGGCTGAACAAGAAGTAGGAATGAGTGGACTTGCAGGCTCTAAAATTTTACATTGTTTTATTTTTGAATGCAGGTTTTTTTGTACATAATTCTACATTTGTAAGTTTAACTTTCATGATAAAGAGATTGCACTTCAGTCCTTGTATTAGGTGAATTAAAAATACTATTTCTTTTGTTTTTTTACAGTGCAAATACTTGCAATCAAAAATAAATATAAAGTGAGCACTGTACACTTTGTATGCTGTGTTGTAATTGAAATCAATATATCTGAAAATGTAGAAACACCCACAAATATTTAAATAAATGGTATTCTATTATTGTTCAACAGTGCGATTAAAACGCAATTACTTTTTTTTTCTTAATCGCTTGACCACCTAGTTTAGACTAAACTACACGTTTTTTGTGTTTTCTATTGGCAGGAGTTTCTTCTACTAACCTAACTTATTTATATAACAGTACATTGTAACACTAGTCCTTTCAATTCCAGGAATTTTTTACTAATTTGTTTCATGAAACTATAGTAAATGTTTTTCTGAAGCTCTCTTATTGTACAGTCAATTCTTCAATACCATCCCTACCTAACTATAATTTACAAAATTTGCAAGGAACACATTTACTTACTTCACAAAGAGCACAGCTTACAATTTTAAAACACAAGGAGGGTATTTCATTGCAATAATGTGATATAAAATAGTGTGTCTAAACTCAATGTTAATTGCAATATCTCTAGAGGTTGTTACTATTCTCAGTAACAAGGTAGGCCAAGGTCTAAAAAACTGTTAGATGACTTTGCTATCAGTTTCTCTCCGTAAGAATGGAGGACTAACTGCAGTAGCTGATTTTTTTAAAGTTTACTTTTTATGATAATTGCAATGAAATTGGACCTTTTTTTCTTTACAAAACAAGAAATTTCCTTCTTGGCTCATTTCTAGATTATTATAGAAAACTGACTCATGTTTTCCTTAAATGAATATATGGAATAAATTAATAACTCCAGCCAAACTACATTAACTGAATTTTTAACTGAAAAGCATAATAATATTGAGCAGAAAGGCCATGATACCTGCATCCTAGATGGCTGCTTCCTCATGAAGCACCAAAATCACAGCTATGAAAATAGCTGAATTTTCATGCTCCCCGACTTTTTTTTTATATAAAAAAGAACCCCCAAAACATGCAGATCATGGTACAACACAGAAAAGTAATTCTCAGACAACTAATGGCTTTTATCGGATGCAATGGCACCTCTCAAATAAAATCACAAGATTCCCTCCCCACCCCGCACCCATTTCTGCTTCATCAGAAGGAGTCTTGCTGTTCCTTGATATAGTTAATTCCATTAAGTGAAAGCTATTACCTGAGAGAGGTATTTGTATATAGTGTTGCTACATTCGATATAGGTCACCATGACAGTCATAAATATTCTAACACTGAAATTAAATAATTCTGTTGATGTGTGAACTAGATTAGAATCCTGCTTTGTCTCCCAGGGCTGTATTGGTTCCATAGGGCTAACAGGCGGAAAAAAATATTTCAGTCAGAAAAATAAGTACACAGAAAACACACTGGAGATATATTAAGGTGTGCCATTTTTACAGTCAATTTGTTGACCATAACTGCACTTTTACAGTTGACAAAAATATATCAGACACACATTAAACCATATTCACTGAAGATGATAGGAGGTGTTTAGTCACATCCATGTTTTGTTTTGTTTTTTAAACTGGATTACAGTATGTCTGGGTATACTGATGAATCCATTTTCAGTCATTGGTTTTTGCTTTTCAAAATGATCAAACACACTGGAAACACACAATATCTGAGTCAAAAATTCTCAAGTTTTGGAACATCATTTTTGTAGGTGTTCATTTGCAAGGAAGAGCAACATACATACCCTTGAGAAGAACAAATCCTGTAGACTTTCTAAAGTGACATTGAAATGATAGGTGTGCCACATGTATGAAGCAATCTTTTATTTTAAACCAGTGGTTCTCAACCTTCTTTTATTTGCAGACCTGTAAAAAATTTTGAACGAAGGTGCGGACCCCTTTGGAAATCTTAGGCAGTCTGCGGACCCCCAAGGTCCGCAGAACACAAGCCGAAAACCACTGTTTTAAACACTGAGATTGGTCATGACAATAGGATCAATTGACTTGGGCTACTTCTAACAGTGAGTGTAATTGATTTAGGCCCAAACTTTTAAAGGTATTTAGGCATTTAGTGTACACAGCATTGCAAGACTTAACTGATTCAGGACTCTAAGGTATGTCTACATTACAAAATTAAGTCAACCTAAGTTATATTGACATACAGTCACCACAGTAATTAAATAGCTTTTGCATGTCCACACTACGCTACTTGTGTCAGTGATGCACGTGCTCACCAGCAGTGCTTGCACCAATTTAACTGTCAGAGTGGGGCATTGCAGGAAGGCTTTCGAAAGGCAGCAACAGTCGACGTAAGCAACACAGTGTCTACACTGACACTGCACCGACCTAACTACATCGACCTAAGCGCTACACTTCTCATGGAGATAGAGTTATTAAATCGTTGTAGTGGGTGAATTACATAGATAGGAGCTACATTTTACTTTGGACGCTTAGAGCTAGGTCGATGTATGCTGCCTTATGTCAACCTAACTCTGTAGTATCAACCAGGGCTCAGTCTCATTTTCAAAAAGGATTTAAACACTTGGAAGCCAAAAAGTGCATAAATCCCCTTTGAAAATGAGATTTAGGCTCCTAAATCAGTTAGAAAAGCTACTAGAAACCTCTGGAAAGACTGTTGTGAACAGCTTAGTAATTTTCTATGGGCCGATCAAGTCTAAAAAGCAAAGAAACCCAAAAGGGCCTAAACTCATCCCTCTCTCTGCTTTTGTTGGTTTTATTTTGTGTTTTTTTTTTTTTTTGCTTTTCTTTATTTTCTGATCCTAGTCACGAATGCCACGCCTATAGACGTGAGGTCAAGGAATTTCTCAGATTTTACCAATGAACCCTAGGTGATAGGCTTGGTTTTGCCTGAACATTCTGATGGCAGTGCCACTGGTTCCTGTCACCAGGAAAGAGGGGGAAACTACATCTAGCTATGAGACTGGAAAGGGTGGATTAGAGGCATAATCAGAGTTTACATGGACCAGACTCTGTATGCCTAAGGAAAGAGCCACAACCCCATCATGAAGCTGTCTAAAATGACTACCCCCAATCTATCACCAGACCAGAAAAGGAGCACTGTTTTCTTATTTTTCCCTTCTCTGGTCTTCTTTTTGTTGGTCGGTGTGTATTTATGCAAACTGACTTGACAAAACTTAAAAAGCCTGAATCCTCTATCTGAAACATAATTACCATTCCCTCATTAAGAAACAAAGCTGGTTTTGTAACTTGTAAAATTTTCCTGCACACTTAGATTAATTAAGTAGAAGGGTTAACGTGTAGTATGATTACTGAGAAGTTAGATCTGAGACCATTAAAAAGAATCCTAAACTACAATGATAGCGGTGGGGTGCAAAATAAACACCTAGGTCATCTTATAACAACGAAAACAGAAGCAAATATTTGGCTAATTCATAGTGTTACAGGGAATCAATGTATAAGAATAAGTATGCATAAGTAGGGAAAGTCTATTTGGACAATTAGGATTTTCAAATTCTCTTCTCTGTGTACTGGAAAGGTGACTATAAAAACCACAAACCCTGTGAACAAAAAAACCATACTGTACCTGCAACAGGGATCATTTTAACAGAAACTGGTATTTCCCACTGTTCCTTGTAGTTTAGTCCATGATTATTCAACAAAGTAAATAATGACTGACTATTTAAAACTACTTGTGGACAATATTTTAAAGCAAGCTTTTCAGCATTTGGATCCAAACTAATGTCCTGAAACAAATTAATAAAGAAAAGAAATTAACAATGACATTTTAAACATTAACAAGCAAAAACAAGTTAATCACAATATCCAGTTTTTTTAAAATTACTAAATAAAAAATCTTTGAAAACAAATATTCAAATACAACATTAATGTTCGAGTTCAGAATCAAAGAAACTTTAAGGCAAGACTCTAGAAGTGTTCTCTGAATCCTTTACATACATCTTGTAGCACAAAAAATTACCAGGAAAAAAGGGAACAAAGAAAAGCAATAAACAGCTGCATGACACTTTAAAAAAAAAAAAAAAAAAAAAAAACCAAAAAACCAACCTTCTCTCTCTCTCTCTCACACACACAACTTTGAGTCAGATAAATCACAAATACAAGAATATAACACAACACATTGAAGAGTCAATTTCAACTAATGGATCATCACTACTTCTTGTTCATTAGAATATCATAGGATGCTCTTGTATCCTTGACATTTAGAAGAATGTTATCACCTTATGGGCCCAGAAATAGCATTACAGTTCCCACACACAAAAAAATTATGGTGAAATCAAATATGCAGGCACACATCGGTGATCTGAGTAAATATTACCTTTCAAGAATGTTAAACACAAAATCCAAATATGGTAAATGCAAGAAATACAGAATTAAGATTATGAAACTTGCCATGAATTATGCTCGTGGGTCTACACAAACATGAGGAACTTGGAAGCATGGGGTGATGAGATGATGAGAGCTGGAAAGATCAGAATTGGCAATGTGGGGAACTCAAGAGCAGTTCAGGACAGTACAAGAATGTGAGGAAGAAGGAGGAACCAATAGCTATTTCTTCCTTTCTTTCAAGGTTCTTGCCGGTGAACTATATGTAGTTCACAGCAGCAGGACTACCCTTTGATGAACGACAGGACATGTTAATGGTTTCATCCTGACTGCTCCTCTTGCACCTCTGAGACATTTCCAAGCCCCAACCCTCCAAAATCTCTCGGTCTCTTGAATGGTCAATGCATAACTTGACAATGCATAACCAGGATGGGTAAGGAATGGTGTCCTTAGCCTCTGTTTGTCAGAGGGGGGGTGATGGATGGCAGGAGAGAGATCACTTGATCATTACCTGTTAGGTCCACTCACTCCGGGGCACCTGGCATTAGCCACTGTCGGTGGACAGGATACTGGGCTGGATGGACCTTTGGTCTGACCCAGTACGGCCTTTCTTATGTTCTTATGATGTACACTAATATAGGAACTATGTTCACAAGTTATGTAGAATACATTTTTTTCTTTAAAAGAGCCACATCACATGGCATTTGTGATAGGAGACCACTGCTTATCACTTTGTTTATGTAAGGATACTAGCAATAATTTAAGATATCTTGTCAGGAAATAATCTAGCCTATAGCCTAATAAACTGTTTAACTCAAAGACAGAGTTCACATTCTGTGACAAATAAATACCCATAATAAGAAAAAAAAATCCTTTGTGAACTAATTTCTTTGTATAATCAAACTCTTTTTATTACATATATATTGATATTTTAATACAAAAAAGATAATTTTAAAATTAACACAAAAACAGATCCTTAACCAGAGTACTGCAAACAGCTCTATCTAAATTCATTAGAGGTTACAGATAGTCGACATGTCACATTCTAAGGTCCTCATCCAATTTCTATTGAAGTGAATGGAATTTACTGCAGTGAGCATCGGATCAGGCTGTTAGTGCTATTTCAAACTTTAAAAATGGTAGGATTGTTGTAACAGAAACACTATATTGATCATACACCACCAAAAAAGAATGATGTGAATTACATTATTACATACATTATAACAACAATTGTTACTCACATCGTGCATAGCAGAAGCTCTCTGTTCTGGAGTTGCAACAGATGCTACAGTTTTATAATCTATGGATAGCTGTTGTAGTTGCGTACGAATGGTAGGTGACAATATTTTAACAAATCTTGCCTTTCCCTTGAAGAAAATAAAGCAGCATCAGACATTTATTGGCATCAGTGTTGGCATTTAATATTAGATTTTTTAGGATGAAAATATTATTTATATAAATTCCCTCTAAAAATTTAAGATTCTCATATTTTAAAAATATTCATATAGAACGGTTACCTTCCAGTCTCCAAGAAAATTTAGTTATTACCTAAGCAAGGTGTCTTGCAAGTTGTAACCTATAGTCCAAGCATGGAAGAATGATCTCAATCAATGTAGCAATACATAATGTAATGCATGTTTAATTCAAGTTATCAGAAAATAATATCTGAACTTAGAGAGATAGAGAGAGAGAGAGAGGGAGAGAGAGAGAGAGAGAGAGAGGTTACCAATGCAAGTAGATTTTTCTCCAGCTTTAAGGTCAACTCTGTGCTAAATTTGCCTCCCATGATACTGGTGATTTCATGGAGAATGTAAAATTCAGGGTACTTCTTCACATGTCCAATACAAGCACTTAAAAATTGCTAAAGAAAAAAAAAAGGATGTTACAAAGCCTATGTATCAATACCATAACAGTTTCATAAAAATTAGAATGCTGCTGCAAAAGTTACATCTGCCTGTATTTTCAGCTATGAGAAAGAACGTATTTTCATCCATTTCTGCGAATGGATTTGTTAAAAATATTTCTTTATTCTTCTTTAGAATTCAGTTTAACAGATTGTGACAAGAGGAAAAAGGAAAAATTGAGGTTGGTAGGAGGCTGCTTGTTTTTTTTTAAAGCACTGCCTCAGAAAGGAGGTGGGTAGGCGCTCAAATAACAATGTGATGGAGGAAGCAAGAGGAACCTAGAGAGACAGAGGGAATACCTTGTGGCTAAGACAGGAATGGAAGTTGCAAGATGTAGATTCTATTCTTGGATCTGGCACTGAGTCACTGTGTGATCCTTGGCAAATCACTGGGTCTGGATTTTTAAAAATTGTTTTTTAAAAATATCCACAAATTGTGGGCACAAATGCAATTAAGGTCACCTAGAAGTCTAAGTATTTGATTATGCCAACAAATCAGGTACTGAAACTACTAAATCACCTTAACTGCACTTACCCATTTGCAGCTACAAAAACAGGAGTTTGTATAAGGACCACATTTTTAGGCTGGTCTTAGATTTCTCAGGCCTCTGTTTCTTCAACTGTAAAATGTGCGACACTACATTATACTATCATTAATCCCCTGATTTTTCCAAAGCTCTGAGTTCTTTATAAAAGGTAGCAGAAAATAAGATGCTACCAGATAATGAGACAAGATTCTCTGCATGGGGTGTGTGTGGAAAAAGCTTTGAGATTGTTGAAAGTAAATAATTAAGCCATTATAATTATAAAAGTGGAAACATGCCAAACTTGGAAGAATTACATTCCAAAATTCTGAAGGAACTAGTAAGGGAATATGAAAGCCTTTGGCTAAGTTATATGTTGGTTTTAAGACTAGAGGCAGTATTAAAAGACTTAATTTAGTTTTCCATATTTAGGAAGTGATCAAGGGAGGACAGAGAAAAATTAAACATCTGCAGGCCTAGTTCTCAAGGGGAAAGATATTGGAAACATTGATAAAGAATTAAAACATCTATAAGTGTGAAAATTATTAAAGGCAGAGATCAGTATGGGTTTATTTAAGAAAGGATTGTCTAGATCAGTACTCTGAACAATCTAACTAAATTAATCAATTGGCAGAAGAGAGTAGAAGAAAGTATATTCTGTAATTTATCATAAAAGCATTTGGTACTTTACCACATTATAGATTACTCTGACCCAGAAAGCTCGGAAGTATTGTAGAACCAAAGACTACTGGTACAGATGAAATGTTGTTTTAGGGAAATGAAACAGGTCTTGATAAGAAAAAACAAGTATGGGGTGGAGAAACTTATTCAGTTATAATTTGCATTGTGGTAGCACCTATATGCCCCAGTCATATACCAGGGCCTCAGAATGCCCGCCCCATACGCCTCCCCCAAGGCGCCGCCCTGCTGCACTTTCCCCCGGCCGCACAGCTGAGAGGCGGGTGGCTGGGCTAAAAAAAGCCCCAGCTTTTTGGCGAGAGGTGCCTCCCTCCGGCGGGAACCCCGGAAAGTGAGTTGGGCGCGGGTGGGTGGGGGGGCCGGCGGGGAGCTGCCGGTGGGTGCTCAGCACCCACCAATTTTTCTCCGGGGGAAGAGGCGGGGGCGGGGATTTGGGGAAGGGACGGGGCTGGGGGTGGAGTTGGGGCAGGGCCGGGGTGCGAGCACCCACCGGCGCCGACAAAAGTCGGTGCCTATGCTTAAAAGTAAGTTTTTTATTCAGATACCAATCTGTAAATACATGTTTAGGCCTATCAGTTTGCACTGAACTAGTTAAGTCTCTCTCTTAGCAAATAAGCAACTTTCTTTGTAGGGTCGGCCTTCTAGTTGGACTCTGAAACACCGTTAATCATTCCTTTTTCTTGGTATCTATTTTATGTAGGCTTCAGGTGAAGGATGCAAGGGTAAAGAGTAGGGGACTGTCCCCTGTGGAAACACATTCATTTGCACATGAACCCTGGAGGCGGAGACAAATTACACTAGTTTCAAATCACGTACTCATGGACCTTAGTAATTCATTACTTGCACCAACTAAAAATTATTCCATTCTCTGTCCACAATTGCTGCTTCAAAGATGACTGGAGGCAAGTCATTTTGTTAAATATAAATCACAGACTAAAAGGACATTGAGGAATGAGGCCACATTTTGTGACCAGGTGTAGGGTCCTCTGTTTAAAAAAAATGGACACAAACTGCAACAATAGACAATATATAACCAGATATATAACAAATTAAGGCTAATCTCAATTTTAAACAAATTCATGTTTTTATTCTTTATTGTTTCTTTTCTGAAACAACACTAAAGCTATACTGTAGAATCCTTCTAATAATGGTGTCTACCCAAACTACTTCTCAACTACTGAACAAATCTGTCTTGTGTACTAAAAACTGCAAAGCAAGAAAATGTTAAGGCGAAATAAGATCAGCCTTATTACCAAATTTAGCTGAAGTAACTACTCACTAACAAATATTATAATTATTATTATGTATGGACCGAGACAGTGCTCTGTGCTATAAGACAGAAAGTAACACATTTTCCATCTGGAAGAGTTTACCGTTCTAACACAATAATAGACTATTTCACGTCAAGGTAAGTCACTACCAGAAATGTACACAATTATCAAAATGTTTTATTTTATTAGTACTTTCTCCACTTCATCTCTAACAAATAAAAACTTCAAATTAAAATTTATATTTGCCAACTTCATATTCAGGGCCCCCCACGCTTCTGCTCCCACTACAAATTAGTGCAGGAATAAGGCAGAAATTCAGCTCTTGCCATTCATATTCTTATGATGCTCTTATTTTTGCCTTTCACTATTTAACAGTTCTAAAGGAATATGTACCACTGTAACAGAAAATACCTGGGACCTAAGCAAGAGCTGCCTTCACCCTACTTCACTATGACATATGACATCAGATAGATAACATTGCCTTCACTTTTCTATGATAGTGATTTCAAGTGAGTCCAAGGAGGTATAGCAAGGTCTTATCTCATACTCCTGAGGGAATTCTGCACCAAAAAATTAAAAATTCTTTGCCAAAAATTAAAATTATACACACATTTTAAAATTCTGCAAATTTTATTTGTCAATAAATAAACGTGGCTCCCGTATGGCAGTGGGGAGCACAGGCCACTGGCTGCATTGAGGTGGAAGATCACCCTGAAGCTCCCACCTCCCCCAGTACAGGGACTCGGCAGTGAAACTGCACCTGACCCTGACATAGTACACGTGCTTGGCCTGCTCCAGAAACAACTTGGGGCCCTGCCCCACTGTGCCAGGCTCACCAGGTATGGCTGGGCAGGCTCAGCCCAACAGGATCCAAGTATGGAGGGGCTTAGTGTGGGGGGATCTAGGTGTGGAGTGAGAGGTTTCTGTGTGGGGCAATCTGGGTGCAGGAGGCTCAGTGGGAGATCTGGATGCACAGGGGCTTGCTGGGGGATTCTGGGTGCAGGGGCAATAGGGCTCAGCATGTGGGTCTGGATATAGGGAGATGGGGCTTGGCGGGGTGTGTGTGTGGCTGGGAGGCTCAGTGTGGGGGATCCGGCGCTGGGGGAGTGGGGCTTGATTGGGTGGGGGTCTAGGTGCAGCTGGCTGGGGCTCAGTAGGATGGGGATTGGGTATAGGGTGCTCGTCAGAGGGGTCCAGGTGTAGGGAAGTAGGGCTTGTCAGGGTGAGGGTTCGATGGGCCTACTTAACGGGGGAGCCCCAGCTGCTGCCGAAGGGACACCGCATGCTTCATTGCTGGCAAACTACATTTCTTTATATTCAACTACCTCAGTTTACTGAATTTATACTGTGCACATCTGCTCATCCCTAGCTAGTATGTTATTTCCCCCCCAATACTTTCATCTATTTATTCAACAAATGAATGAATGTACAAACATTTCTGTTACCTCTGTATAAAGCAGTGCATCCTCAGAGATGGTATCATAATCCTGAATGCAACTCTTGGCTGCATTTTGTGCAAACTTCAAAAATTCTGCAATTTCACTGTTCAGAAATTCTTTCATTTGCTGAAACAAGAAAGGAGACAAAAAAAAAAAGTCCGATTTTGAAGATAGCAAGAAAAAACAAAAATAACCCCCCATAACCTAACTGTAATTGTAAATGTAAACCCTTATTATAAAGGATGGATTTACGCATCTCATTGCATATTTACAAAGCATCCAGTAGGTTATTTAAATCACACAAGTGACATGTCTAGAAAGGCAATGCAGGTATCTCGGTGAAGAACTGAAGACATTATGGCCCATATCTCACTAGATATTCTACACTGGTAGATCCTTGTACGCCTCCAAGTCAACAGAAGAGAAGCTTACAGGATTGGAGTCTATATTGTTAAGAAAAGAAGCTTCCTCCCTGCAACAAATATTATTAGTTTAACCAAGGAGAGTGATGCACGGGCACTGTCAGAGCAAGTTGACATAAGCCCTGTCTACATTAGCACTTGCGCTATTGTTAGTAGCAGTGTACTAGCTCTGTTGCTTAAAAAAAATGGGTACTAATTTTTCTAATGTAGATATATCCATTGTCACAACATAAGAGAATGGAATTGCCATAAATAAGGAATCACAAAACCATCAATGTAATGGAGCAATAGCCACAGCCAATGAATCAGTTAATTCCACTTACAGGACACAAATCTAATGATGCACCCACCCAGCATGAAAAAGAAATACAGTAGCTCATTGTCTAAAACATTTTTGCTAAGAATAAGAACTAAAAGAGTGAATATTTGTGCATTTCTACTCCAGTGAATAGACTACCTGCTATGGCAAGTACTGAAAGTCAACATGAAGGTCTCCAATGGTGTTAATGAGTATTGTATTATGGGATGCAGCCCAAGATATAATCAGCATATAGAATCATAGAAACGTGGGGTTGGAAGGAATCGCGAGAGGCAGGACCAAGTATACCTAGACCACCGCGGCAGTGTCTCTAACCTGAAAAACCTCCAATGATGGGAATTCCACAGCCTCCCATAGAAGTGCTTAACTATCTTTATGGTTAGAATGTTTTTCCTGATATCAAATCTAAATCTCCCTTGCTACAGATTAAACCCATCATTTCTTGTCCTACCTTCAGTGGACATGGAGAACAATTGATCACCATCCTCTTTATAACTGTCCTTAACATATTTGAAGACTTATCAGGTCTGGAGCCAGGCTGGAGCTCCTTCATGTCCTCCCCACAGCCCTCTCCCAGCATTGCTCTGCCCGAGGTCCTGTAGCTCCCTCAGCCAGCCAGATGCACCATTCACTCTCCTCTAGCTTTAGCAAGGAACTGATCTTGCTCTGGCCCTGCAGCTCTTCTTAAACTAGCCTGCTGGGCCCTGATTGGCTGCTGCCCACACAGTCGCTCTAGGCAGCTTGAGGGACCTCTCTACCGTCCTTTTCTAAGGCAGGATGTGGTGAGGCCTCGGGACCTAGTCCACCCATCACAGAAGGCCATAGCCGTCATAATGTATCTAACTTATACAGTTAAAACATTTGTACATGACATTATGAATTTCTACATGTGTGTCCTCCACTTACTACTTATTTTATGGTCAATTCATCACTTTCATTCCTCCAATAACTACCATCATAGCAACTGACTTAAGGACAGGAAAGCAGGAGGCGTCAAAACAACTATTCAACTATGTTTTTAGAGTAACGTGACATCAACTATCCTAAAAACGCCTCAGTAAAATAACAATGTACATTTTTAGTTATCTTTAAAAAAAATCAAATTTCATTGTTGGGGTGATAAAACATGTCGGAAATTGGAAATGTTTAAGGACTTATAATTATAACAATTTTTTATCTACAAATGACTTTTAGAAAATTTTCCTTGGATTATTACAGCAAGGAATATTAGAAGAAAAACCAATTTAAAACTTACCAAATACTGGGAATATTCTCTTTGATATGCTGCAATAAATTGGTAGGATGCAGGGTTTTTTGAAAACTTAGTCATTAGATATAAATATGTTTTCTGCTCCTTTTCAGTTAGACTAGAGACATAAGGATAAGGGATTCTGGACTTTGGAAAAGGATTATCATCAGCTGTGGGTTTAACTTCCTCCTCAGCTGGAGCTGCAGCCTGTCTGTTAAATGTTTTCGCATCTTCTACAGAGTTTATTGATGCCTCTACATTTTCTTCTTTATGTCTGAAAGAAAAGTAATAAAGTGAAACAACTTACAATTTACACTTTTCACATGAAGACTTGTATTTGAGAAAATTGATGCTGACAGTCACGGAAGAGCTTAAGATTTCCAATCATCAGGCAAAATACATCATAATTAAGGCTACATTTTATTCACAGGTACTTTTACTAAAAGTCAAAAACAGGTCGCATTCAGTAAACAAAAATTCATGGCCCCTGACCTGTCCATGACTGTTACTAAAAATACCAGTGAATAAAACTTGCAGGGGGATGGTGCTTGGGGGCCCTGCGGCTGCTCTGGGAGGGCGGCCTGGCTGCATGCAGGGGGAGAAGGGAGACGGGCAGTAGCATGCAGCCCGGGACCCCTGCTGGTGCTGGTGGGGCCGGCAGGCTCCCTACCTGGCTCCGCTCCCCACCAGCAGCAGCAGAGTTTGAGTGTGGGAGGAGGCAGGGGCATGGGACGGGGTGAGGCGGGTTCTGGGCGGCGCTTACCTGGGGAGCTCCGGGAACCACAGCCAATGGGAGCTGTGGGGGTGGTGCCTGCAGGTAAAGTTGCCTGGCCACGCCTCCGCCTAGCAGCTGAGCGAGGGGGGATGTCGCTGCTTCTGGGGAGATCCCCAGGTAAGCGCCGCCCAGAGCCCGCCTCACCCTGTCCCGTGCCCTAACCCCCTGCCCCCTCCCACACCCAAACACTGCTGCTCGGGTTGGGGGTGCATGGTGGCCCAGGACTGCCCCAGCAGCAACCAGTGCACCTGGCGCAGAGGCTGCCTGAGCTGCCCCTGAGCCAAGTGCACCGGGCGCTGCAGCAGACACGGAGGCTACAGAATCCGTGACTTCCATAACCTCCATGACAAACTCTCAGCCTTAATCATAATTAATAGAACAATGGTGTTTAACACCATTCCCCCATCTATATTTAGACAGTCAAATCCTAGGACTGATGGGAGTTTCACCACTGACTTCAAAAGAAGAAAAAAATGGTCATTATTTGTATTGGATCAATTCCACTTTCCAGGAAACATCACGTATAATAACTTGTTACACTGGATACATAGATGAGAGAGACAGTCACAAAATACAGGTCCTCTTTGTTCTGGAAATGTCTTCACTACGAATGAGGCCTTATTTCCTCATCTGCTGTCTGCTACTTATGTGTACAATGTTGTTGTAGCCATGCTGGTCCCAGGTATTACAGACACAAGATAGGTGAGGTAATATCATTTATTGGACCAACTTCTGTTACTCAGGAGACAAGCTCTCTAGCTTAGGCCATGTCTATACTACAAAATTATGTCGAATTAACTTACATCGGCATACAGCCAACACAGCTATTAAACTGCTTGTGTTTTTGTAAGCTTAACTCCTTGTGTTGGCAGTGCGCATCCTTCCCAATTGTACTGTCATTGTTGGGCATTGTGACACAGCTCCTGAAGGCCAGTAACAGTCGACGTAAGGAACTCAGCGTCTACACTGACACTGCATCAACCTAATTACTATCGACGGACTCCTCAGGCTTGTCTACACTGGCAAATTTTGTTGCCCAAAAACTGCCTTTTGGCGACAAAACAGCGATAGTTTACACACTACAATGGGACTTTTGTCGAAAATAATGCTCAGTTTTGGCGACAAAAAACTTTCACCCTGTGAGAGACTTGTGTCTTTTCCCCTTCCCCCCCCCTCCAATTTTATTAGCCTCCAGAAAGTGTCCGACAATTCCCATGCTGCCACTCTGGTCAGTGGTTTGAACTCTGCTGCTCTGCAGCCAACCCACCCCTCTCCCTTGAAACCCCCAGGAATTTTAAATCTTATTTCCTGCTTGCTGACTTCCCAGGTGAGCTTCCCAGGTAAGCATGGCTGGCTATCGCACCAACCGCACTCCTGTTTGGAGCGCCGCTGAGCTGTTGGATCTGATCAGTATATGGGGAGAGGAGTCTGTTCAGTCACAGCTGCGACTGACCCGTAGGAATCAGGACACATATGGGCAAACTTCTCGAGGCTTGTGCGATAAGGGCTATGATCAGGACATGCAGCAGTGATAGCGAAGATAAAGGAGCTGAGACAGGCGTACCATAAGGCGCGGGAGGTAAACCATTGCTCCAGTGGTGCACCTAAGACCTGCCACTTCTATAAGGAACTGAATGCTATCCTTAGTGGTGACCCCATCTCCATCGCTGATAGCCCCACGGATACTTCGGAGGCAGCAGAAAGAGGGGGTAACCCGAAGGCTGAAATTCTGGATGAAGAAGTGGAGCTAGAAGAGGATGTAGAGCTCCCAGCAGGGTCGCCCAGTGGGGCAGGCAGCCAGGAACTTTTCTCCACTCCAGAAGTGCTCTACGGGGAGCAGGAAGCAGATGAGACGCCGGGTAAGTTGCTGTGGCTTGTGTAGGGAATCGAAAAGTGGGAGGCAGGTAGTGTTTTGTGTGAGCTGGACATTGCCGTGTGTAGCTAATCTGCATGGGCAAGCAGGGTGTTGATGGACATCGAGACCTGCAGGGAATCCTCCAGAGAGAGGCTCTGGAAAGTTTCCAAGAGCTACTTGTTGATCCTCTGCCACAGATTCCAAGGGATTGCAGCCTTGTTAGTTCCCCCATTGTAGGAAACTGTACCATGCCATTTAGCAGTCACTGGAGCCGGGACCAAAGCGGCACATAACTGAGCTACATATACACCTGGGTTAAAGCCGCAAGCATTCAGTAGTTGTGCCCTGGTTTCCCTGCTCACCCATAGCAGTGAGATGTCAGCAAGCAGGTTGGCTGCCTGTGAAAAAGTGTGTGATAATTTTAGAATGAGTTCCCTGCAAAGCTGCCATGCAAGCCGTGACAGTTTTGGCCGTACGCACAACCGCCTTCCTCCCCCTCCCAACACTCACCATGCTTGGGGTGCTCATGGAGCTGTGTGCCTGCCTAGAGTCAGTGAGAAAGTCATTGGTACTACTTGCAAAAGGCCCTTGTTACTGAAAAGTTACTGAAATTGTTTGCTGGAACGTAACAATCCCTCTTCTGTGCATTGTTCACAGCAGCCGAGACCTTGAAGAACATACCACGCACCCCTGCCAACAGGCTTCAGCAGATAAGGAAGAAGCCGAGACGCAGCAAAGAAGCATGTTCAGGGAGGTACTGCAGTGCATTGAAAGACAGAGCAGGGAACGTGAAGAGTGTTGGGAAGCCAATGCAGCATTTGCTAGGTAAGCGACAGAGCGGATGATAAAAGTTATGGAGGATCAGACAGAGATGCTCAAGTCTTTGATACAGCTGCAGACTGAGCAGATCTGGAGTCGACCTCCACTGCAGCACATGCACAATTCTTTGCCAACCTCACCCCCCTCTATGCCCACACATTCCTTTTCACTTCACAGCACTCCTGAGTTTCCCAGTCACTCCACCCCCTCTCACAGCTTGCAGTGATAGCTGGAGCTACACACAGTTGTGAGGTTTTACCCTTTTTAACAATAAGATATTTAATGGTACAGAGTTTTTATTCTGTGTTCTACAAAAGCGTATAGCAATCAATTCACTCTCAGGAACAGGCTTCTAAAGCATTTTGTTGCATGGATCTTGGGCCCCAAAATTGTACATGGATGCAACAGGGAATCACTCCAAAGTAGACATGTGTTAGTGCCCCTCATTGTCAAAGTGGTTCCTCAAAGCCTCTCTGATGTTAATAGCAGCCCTCTGGGCTCCTCTGACAGCCCCAGCATCTGGCTGTTCAAACTGTGTAGCCAAGCGCTCTGCCTCAGTGCTCTACACCTGCACAAACGTTTCACCCTTAGATTAACAAAGATTATGCAAAGTGCAGCACATGGCTACGACCACGGGAATATTATCCTCAGTAAGGTCTAGCCTACCACTGAGACACCTCCAGCGAGCTTTCAAACGTCCAAAGGCACATTTGACTACCATGTGGCATCAGCTCAGCCTATTGTTAAAACATTCCTTGCGCCACGCTGTTTCCGCCTTCCCACAAAACCTAGTGACAGACGGTGTCACCAGGCACTGTGGGATACATACCCACAGTGCATTGCTCATGCTGTCAACAAGGGTGCCCGAATGTGGACATGATCTGTCAACAGGGAGCAAATGTAGACTCGCTTTGGCGACTTTGCTTTTGTCGATTTTTGTGTGTCAACATTAGTTTCATCGGGAAAATGTGCTAGTGTAGACAAGCCCTACATTGCTTCGGGAGGTGTTATTAAGTCGACGTAGAGAGGCACTTATGTCAGCGGGACCCAAATGTAAGTGAAGACACTTCCACAGCTAGGTTGATGCAAGGCAGCTTGTCACCCTAACCATGGAGTAGTGTAGACCAGGCCTTACACAGAGCTCTTCTTCAGGTTTGGGAAATATACTTGCAGTGTCACAGTTAAATACACGGTGGAACAGATTCTTTAGCATAAGTAATTAACACATATTTCAAAGGACCATTCAAAGTGAAGTGGCCCGCTAAAACTCTCTAGTCATAGGAGGAAAAAAAAAGATGAGATGGGGGATTAGTGGGTTATAGATTGTTGTTATAAGCCATAAATCCGGTGTCTCTATTCACTCCATGATTATTAGTGTCTAGAAACATTATGAATTTAAGCCCCCAGGTTTGTCTTTTAAGGTGTTGTGCAGGCTGCCTTTGAGGATGCAAACTGACAGATCAGATATAGAGTGATCACTTTGTGAAAAGCATTCACCCACAGGTGATATGATGTTTTTGTCTTTTATCATTTTTCTGTGCAAGTTCATTCGAGAGTGTGGTGATTGTCTTGTTTCACTCACATAACTGTTATTGGGACATTTGGTGCACTGAATGAGGTACACCACATATTATAGGCATATGTAGGACCCATGGATCTTGAAAGGTGTGTTGTGAGGGGTGCTGATTATCTACAGTAGTGATACTCAGACCGAGGCTCAGGAGCTGCAAGTGGCTCTTTAAGGTGTTTCCTGTGGCTCTTTGCAGAAGATGATATTAAAACACGGTGATTAACCAATCTAAGTTATTAACCAGTCAGGATACTTTTATTACATTATTAACCAATTGTAGAATACTTTGTCAGTCATTTTGCTGTGAGAATTATAGCTATAATAGTGAATGAAACAATGAATTCACATTGCTGTGGCTCTTTTGGGTAATACTGACCACTAATTTGGCTCCTGAACCACAGAGGTCTGAGTATCACTGGTCTACATGTTTTGCATCTGTTGTTCTGGCAGGGTCGGACGCCACTTTGAGTCTGTTACTTATGTTTGTTAAACTGCGTGTCAACAACTTATTATCAACTTACTCCTGAACCAAAGTTATGATAGTAAAAGAGAAGTACTCGACACTGAAGCCTCTTTTAAAATGGAAGACATATTAATTTAACAGCAGGGAAAGCCCGATTTCAGAAAAGATTTTTTCCCAAGAATTAAGCACACTATTCAGAGCTCAATTTATAATATTAACAGTACTGGACTCAGTTGCTAAAGCAAGATAACACTGGCTGGACACGACAAGGAGGAGAGGCATGAAGGAGGAAATGGTCCTAGCAACAGGAAGCAAGGTATGTAATAAGATTGGTTCTTAAAACAACTTCAGTAAAAGAAGGCTTACTTAGCCCTTATGTATTTACAATACCCATGCTTAAAAATGAGCATATTTTAGGTTAACAAAATGAACATTAACTGCTGATCTTGGAAAAACATATTTTAGAGATTTGATTTCAGCACTAAAAAATGTCACACGAGCTATTCATACCTATCAGTATCACGTCTGCAACTCTTAATAATACTTCACAGCTGTCTCACTGAATATAAGAATATGTCCATCCTTGTGGCACAAACTGGCAAATTTAATTAAGCTGCAGCAGCGACAAGATGCTGACTCAGATTTGCCAATGTAGGAATGTCAAAAAATTCTAGCAGTTTAAATTGGCTACATTCAGCACAGAATTAAATGGCAGCACATCAAGATTATTTCACTGTGCAGTGCTGTCAAAATCTGCATCAGGGTGCATGCCAAAATAATCCAACAGGGCCTTTCCATTCATATTTGCAGTTATACTTTATTTGAGCTGTCGGTTTAAAATTTTCCCCTTCATTTTATGCAATCCACCCTCTTCTCAGCTACAGCTTCCATGGAGAGGGAATAGAAGAGTGGTATCTCAGTTAAATATTATCAGGGGTCCCTATGTAGAGATTCACAAATTCCTGGAGTATCTGGAAAAGAACAGAAAATTTCCCTATTGGAATGAGTTATTTCTCCAACGTCCAAACTCCCTTGATCACAGCAATTCTGTAAGTCTCATCTCTGTCTCATCCTCTAATACAGGGGTCTCAAACTCGAATCACTAGGAGGGCCACAGGAGAACTCATACGTTGGCCCGAAGGCCGCATCACCCGCCCCCCACTGCCCCCGGCCCTGCTCCCCACTCCATCCCCACCCCTGCTCGCGGGGTGCAGCAGGGAGCTCAGGGCAGGGTGTTGGGGTGCAGGAGGGAGTGCAGGGTGAAGCAGAGGGTTGGGGTGCAGGCAGGAGGCTCAGGGCAGGGAGTTGGAGTGCGGGATCAGGAGGGGTTCAGGTTCCAGCCTGGCGCCGCTTACCTGGAGTGGCTCCGGGGTGGCAGGGGTGCACACCGGGGCCAGAGTAGGATCCCTGTCTGCCATGGCCCCGTGCCGCTCCGGGAAGAGGCGGGCACCGTGTCCCTATGGCCCCGGGGGGAGGAGGAGCACAGCGCTCCCTGCGTTGCTCTTGCGTACGGGTACCTCCCCCGAAGCTCCCATTGGACACGGTTCCCCATTCTCAGCCAATGGGAGCTTCGGGGGAGGTAACCACAGGCAACAGCAGCTCTCAGAGCTCTCTTCGCCCCCTCCCCCGGGGGCCGCAGGATGCTGTGTCCGCAGCTTCCCGGAGCAGCGCGGGGCCCTCAGCACCATGGGGTGGGCAAATCCACGGGCCGGATCCAAAGCCCTGAGGAGCCGGATCCGGACTGGGGCCATAGTTTGCCCACCCCTGGCGTGGAGTTAGCTGGGGCCGTGGCGCGTTGGGGAGGGGTCGGGGAATACAGAGTATCGTATATACTTGTTCATTAGCCCATTCGTTTATAAGTCAACCCCCCAAGATGGACAGGTAAAAACGGCAAAAACTGTATGACCCTTTCATAAGCCGACCCTATATTTCAGGGGTTGGCAAACTTTGGCTCCCAGCCCATCAGGGTAAACCGCTAGCAGGCCTGGACGTTTTGTTTACTTGGAGCGTTCACAGGCACGGAACCCCTCAGCTCCCAGTGATTGCAGTTCACCGTTCCCAAACAATGGGAGTTGCAGGAAGTGGCGGCCAGCATGTCCCTCGGCCTGCAGCTCCCATTGGCTGGGAACGGCAAACCGCAGTCACTGGGAGCTGAGGGGCTCCGTGCCTGCAGACACTCCAGGTAAACAAAACGTCCCAACGTCCTAACGGGTTGGGAGCGAAAGTTTGCCGACCCCTGCTATATTTAAAAAGCTGGCATCACAAGAAACACTCAAAAGTTTTGCTAGAATTATTTTAATGTAATCTAATGAAAAAACTGTTGTTGTTATAATAACTGAACAAATATTTCTCCATTTTTAAAATTACAGTCAATGTTTCAAAAAAATCCATTTACTGATTTTAAAGTCTCATATTGTTCTAAGGTACTTATTTAAAAAGTCTTAAAATCCTTCAAAGTCCGTATCAGTCTCCGATTCACCAAACAGTTCATTAAACTCGGCTTCAGTCACAGTTGCACCTGCATTGTCAGTGTAGATGTTGGCAGTGTCATCTTCAGACTCCGATTCCTTCTCATCATCAGCATCTGTTATGTCATCATCAAATATGGCATCTTTTCTGACCCGTCGAGCGCATTGCTGATGCAGCATTTCCAAAATGATTTTTCTCTCATTTCCGAAGGAATGGACTCCCACGCATCCTTGACCCACTGGGCGATCAGATTGATTTCATAAGATTCTCGCCTTTTGTCAACTTCTCCATGCCTTAGCACATCCATTCAGACCACATTTTGCGTAGCCTGTCTTTAAAGGGTTTGTTCAGGCAGACATCAAGCGGTTGTAGAACCGAAGTTAAGCCTCCAGGTATTGTAGCCAAAAAAATGAAAACTATTTTGGCTGTATTTTTCACCTCATCCGTCTTATGTGCCCTGAACATGCCCCAAAAGAGCATAGCAGGTTTCTTGAAAAGTGCTCCTGGTCTCTTATTCCACACGTTTTCCAGCCATTCAATAGTCCCACTTTCATCCATTCATCCCCTTTACGTGTGCACGTACGATGACACCAGCAGGAAATTTCATGTTTTTAGGCAAGGATTTTCTTTTAAAAATAACAATAGGAGGGAGCTTTGATCCATAGGTTAAACATGATAAAACCACCAGAAAATGGCCAGTGGTTTTAATTAAAACAGTTTTTTCACCAACACCGGTTACCGTTTTGTTGCTTGGGAGATCGAATGTCATCGGTATTTCGTCCATATTTCCTATTTGTGACAGCTCAAATGCATATTCCTTTTGATGTTTTATAATAAACTTTTGGAAAGATTCGATTTTTTCTTCCAGATCTCTCGGCAGCTTTTGGCTATCTTTGTTTGCTGACGAAGACAGAGACCATGAGGGTTCATGAAGCAAATACACCAACCCGCTGATACGACAAACACTGACAGCTTTACTGACTTGTATTTGGCGTCTTTCGACATTTGCAGAGCACACAGACGAATTGCAGTTCTAGTGACAATGTACCCATTTAGTCGACATTCAACAACCCAATCATCGAGATCTTTCTCCAGCCCAGGAAATGAAGCACACCTCGTTGGACATTTTTTCTTGCTTCCTGACATGTCTTTTAGTGTTGTTTTATTTTTTCCGCCATTCTCTTACTTGCTTCTCATTGATACAAGAATTCACGAGCAGCAGTACAATTATTGTTTGGTTCTGCATATTCAACAACATTATTCATATTTAAGTTTAAACGCTGCGTGATAAGCAGACCGTTTTCTTTTTATTTCACCGTTGTTCATTTTAAATAATAGTATGAAAATCTTAGAAAATAATAATTTAGATATTGATTTTGTAGGACTTTATATAGGAATGTCACCTGCTTTATCACTGTCAAATTATTATTATTTGTTTATTTCAAAGCAGCCCTGTAGACAGACATGTATGTGGCGATAACAGGCTATTTACATTTTATTACCGATTCCATCAATTCTGCACGTTATATTTTCAGATTGGCTCGAGACTTACGAGGTCCATTGGTAGAAATGCACGAAGAGATCAAATTACACAGTAGCAGACTGACACCAGTGCCATAGTACTATCGTTCACTGTATTTTTCAGATTAGCTTGTAAGGTGTAGCATTTTGTGAAATGCATGGGTTAAATGTCATGCAGATCTGCAGCACTGCTCTTTTAGCATTCATTTCAAGCCAAGCTAGTCCACTAAACAAAGCCTTTGCAACTTTAACAGGCTGCAGTATTGACATCAATAAATTATTTTATGGTCAATAAAAGTACGCACTATAAAAATAATTATAATATAGTCCTGTAGTAGAACAATACTAGGAAAACCAAACAGCTAGTACTAGGAAAATTGAACTTTAGGGAAGCACATGTTTTTAAGTGCTTTGTTTACACGGACATGAACGGAGAAAAAAATTAGAATCGATATCCATATATTTTATTTATATTAATACTTCTTTTATCTCAATTATAACATAAAAATATACAATTTAAGTAAAAATAAAATTTTAGCAAATTTTTAAAGAAGTGAATCCAGAATTGACGTTCCATCATCAGCAATCCACAACAGAGGTCGGCAAACTTTGGCTCCCGACCCGTCAGGGTAAGCCACTGGCAGCTCAGGACTTTTTGTTTACCTGGAGTGGCTGTAGGCACGGAGCCCCTCGGCTCCCAGTGGCCGCGATTTGCCGTTCCCAGTCAATGGGAGCTGCGGGAAGCGGCGTGGGCTGAGGGACGTGCTGGCCGCCACTTCCTGCAACTCCCATTGGCTGGGAATGGCGAACCGCGGCCACTGGGAGCTGAGGGGCTCTGTGCCTGCGAATGCTCCAGGTAAACAAAACCACAATGTATTAGATATTCAATTCAATAACTCGATAGAGCTTAAAATCATCAAATTTTGGTGTAGACCCGTTGATAAGCTGACCCCCGCTCTTTGATGCTTCACTTTTTTACCAAAAAAATTCAGCTTATGAACGAGTATATACGGTATTTCACTGGCGGTCAGTGCTGAATTTCATCCAGGTCTTGGGAAATGCAAGTACTTCCCACAGGATGGTTCTATTTGCCTATGTGAGAGATTGCATCACTCCAAGTCCTACTGGGCAGGGCCACAGCACAATGTAGCGACAGGTCAAGCATTGACTAGGACTACTGTACTCCACAAAAGCCACTATAGGAAGGGAAACCTGAACTCAGGTCTTGACATATATATGTAAATGAAGGAACTGATTTTCAAACGGTTGGTTAACTACCTATTGAGCTGAAATATTTAAACTATACATATTCCTGTAATTATTTGGTTTCTGAAACAGATGCCGTTATGTTAAAAAACACATTACTTATCCTATAAAAAATTTAAAAAACCTGTCAGAAGACAGAGAAATGGATTAAAAAGCAACATGTATACTCAATTTGCTGAAAAGAGGGCAGATTGCTTGTCACATTGCCGTAACATACTAAATACTTCTCAAAACACTGTGACTTCAAATCTGTATTCTGTTCATTTGGATTTACAGCATGAAAACTCCCTTAAGCCTTACAAATGCTAGTCCTACTTTCAACAAGTGTTAGCAAAATAACAAGAAACAAAAGTTGTGGAATTAACAGCATGTGTGCCAATATCATTGCTGCTTTTTGTTGCAACCCATTTCCCTGCTAAACATAGTTTGTTTAGCTTAGTTGCTCTTTAAGGCAGTGACCTTGCCTATAAAGCGCCTAGCATACTGCGGGATCTATGTAAATAGGCATAAGAACGGCCATACTGGGTCAGACCTAAGGTCCATTTTGCCCAGTATTCTGCCTTCCAACAGTGGCCAATGCCAGGTGCCCCAAAGGGAATGAACCGAACCAAACAGGTAATCATTGAGTGATCCATCCCGTCGTCCATTCCCACTTCTGGCAAACAGAAGCTAGGGACACCATCCCTGCCCATCCTGGCTAACAGTCACTGATGGACCTATTCTCCATGAATTTATCTAGTTCTCTTCTGAACCCTGTTACAGTCTTGGGACTGGTCCACACTACGGGGGGGTGGGGGGGGAGGTGTCGATCTAAGATACGCAACTTCAGCTACGTGAATAACGTAGCTGAAGTCGAATATCTTAGATCGATTTTTAAAAGTACTTACTACGGTCCACACGGCAGGAGGCAGGCTCCCCCGTCGACTCCACTTACTCCTCACGCGGAGCTGGAGTTCCGGTGTCGACAGGGAGCGGTTCTGGGATCGATTTATCGCGTCTAGACGAGACGCGATAAATCGATCCCAGAACATCGACCGCTACCCGCCGAAAAGGGCGGGTAGTGTGGATGTAGCCTTGGCCTTCACAACATCCTCTGGCAAAATACTTCCTTTTGTTGTTTTAAACCTGCTGCCTATTAATTTCTTTTGGTGACCCCTAGTACTCGTGTTATGAGACGGAGTAAATAACACTTATTTACTTTCTCCACACCAGTCATGATTTTATAGACCTCTATCATATCCCTCCCCCTCCAGTCATCTCTTTTGCAAACTGAAAAGTCCCAGTTTTATTAATCTCTCCTCATACGGCAGCCGTTCCATACCCTTAATCATTTTTGTTGCCTTTTTCTAACTCCAAAATATATTTTTTGAGATGGGGCGACCACATCTGCATGCAATGTTTAAGATGTGGGTGTACCATGGATTTATTTAGAGGCAATAGAATATTTTCTGTCTTATTATCTATCCCTTTCTTAACGATTTCCAACATTCTGTTCGCTTTTTTGACTGCCACTGCACATTGAGTGGTGTTTTCAGAGAACTACCCAAGATCTCTTCCTTAAGTGGTAACAGCTAATTTAGACCCCATCATTTTATGTGTATAGTTGGGATTATGTTTCCCAATGTGCATTACTTTGCATTTATCAACACTGAATTTCATCTGTCATTTTGTTGCCCAATCACCCAGTTTTGAGAGATCCTTTTGTAGCTCTTCACAGTCTGCTTGGGACTTAACTATCTTGAGTAGTTTTGTATTATCTGCAAATTTTGCCACCTGTTTACCCCATTTTTAAGATTATTTATGAATATGTTGAATTGGACTGGTCCCAGTACAGATCCCTGGGCAACACCACTATTACTTCTCTCCATTCTGAAAACTGACCATTTATTCCTACCCTTTGTTTCCTATCTTTTAACCAGTTACCAATCCATGAGAGGACGTTCCCTCTTAGGCCATGACAGCTTACTTTGCCTAAGAGCCTTTGGTGAGGGACCTAGCCAAAGGATTTCTGAAAATCTAATACACTATATCCACTGAACCTCACTTGTCCACATGCTTGCTGACCCCCTCAAAGAATTCTTTGAGACATGAATAGACGTGTCAAAAGACAGAGAAATAGATTTAAAAGACATGAATAAATGGGATTCTAACTCAGACAACATCACCAGCCTTCTCCAAATAAGATAAAGATGAAGAGTCAGGGAGTGGGACACAGCCAGCCTCACCAAATATATTAGGCCACAGGAAGCAGGATCTTTGGCAGTTGCCAGTAAAAGGAGTTTTGCTTAAGGTTTTCTTCTTTGGCATCAGTGAGGAAGCAGAGGATCAGACGACTGCTCAAGGCCCCAGGAGGTCTCCTGCTTTACAAGGTCCCAAGAAAGAGGACAGAGACCAGTGCATATCTGTCAAACCACTGAGTTTCCTCACATGTTAGGTAAGAAAGTTTTTTCCCCCCTTTGCTGTTTTGGTTTTCAATTAAAATAAGAGAAAAAAAAGCATGTTTTGAAAGGAAGCAGACAGGCAACACAGAGAATATTCACAACAGCTGAAAGAGAATACATACTTGTTTGATAAAATCCACAGTTCAGAGAGGGTTGGAGACAAAGAATATTTTTCATAAATGTCTCGTGAGAAAAACACTTCAACACCATTTATTGGTGAAACATTCCTGTTTTTAAAAAAAAAAGAAAAAAAAAAGAAAAAAAATTCAATCACACAAACACAACACTGAGTATATGGTTACTGACACCAACTTAAGGACAATAACTAAGTGACCGAACAGTCAGAATTTGAAAAATGATTCTTTGAATCACTAAGAAATAAGGTATATAATTCTGTGTGAAAAGGGGGAAAATGTTATCTAGAATGTTCACACCCTCCTCCTCAGACAGCTATAACTAACCCAATGTTTCATTTCAACATTAAAGTGAACTTGTTCCTCACTATTCAAAAGAAAGCTTACAGATAGGATGGGGTACATTTCTAGAGCTGGTCAGAGAAAATTTTATGGAGCCATATTTTGTTGGAATATTGTGATTCGAATCGAAACACTTCTCAAAGTTGGGTCAATTTTGCTGGAATTCCATTTAGAAAATAATATGGAAAAAAAGTTCTGACAATGGTGAAACTTCCTGCACTGCTGAATAGCCACTGTGAGCTGCAGTGCGGCAGCATGTCAGAGGGGCCCAGTCCCTCCAACACACACACACTGGTGACAGTCACTGCTCTGTGCCCCCACGCTATACTTTAGGATTCTTCTGAATAAAAGTAATGCAAATATTTATAATTTCTTCCTCTCTCCTCCCCTACCTGCTAAATAACCATACTGCGTCAAGGGTAATTACAATCCATCTACTTAAAATATGTCTGGTAATCTCAACCAGATAGGGTATTTTTTCAGTTTTTGTCCTAAACTTTTTGTCCTACTGTGTAGTGTTGGTCTGACATATTAAATACCGTCCTATTTTTCATCCCAGTGGTGGTTGTATTTCATTAGTGGATGATTTCTTCATGAAACATAAAATTTGTCATTCTCTAACATAAGCATTTGTAGATATGGGCCTTGGTCTTGCAAAGGCTTATGAATGTGCTTACAGTTAAGCACTTACACGAGTCTTTGCAGTATCAAGGCTGTACAATGTAAGCTCCTTAGGGAAAAAAATCTCAATTAATGCATCTGTAAAAATCACTGGCACGTCTATGTGCTGTATTCATAAAGGACAATTTAAAACATTATATAAAATTACTATAGGGACATTAGCATTGCAGCATTAGTTCAATTAACTGCTGACCAACCCCCTTCCCTATGTGAAAAATGTGGGTGGAATGAAGGAGAGAAAGGCAAAAGATATTATTTTTAATATGTGACCCCAGATGTGTCCAACACCTATCACAGATCAGGGATAATGTAGGTATTGCTTGAAGCAAAGCCTCTGAATTGATCAGCTCCTAGTCCCATCTCTTGCTAGATTGCACTGCTGTGTCCATAGATTCCCCCCCTCCCAGATTTCCCACCACTGCTCCCAAGGGAGAGAGTTACTGTCCAGACAGGGTGCTGGCGTTTTCACTGCTGCATTGCCTGCTCTGCACCGGTGCTTTTCAGTTGTTAATGGTTTAATTTTTATTTGTAGGCGATCGCTGGGACAACAACGAGGCAGGCAGCAGCTGCTCGTGCAGGGCATTAGACTTGACTTAGTTCTTATCCCGACCCCTCGCTACGCCGCAGCGGGGCCGGGGGTCAGAGCCCGCGGTGGTTCCAGCGATCGCGTCCGCACCGGCGGGCCAAGTGCGCGGACCCCGAGCAGCTGGGCCCGTGGGGAAGGCGAGGCGGCGAGCGGGGACGGGAGACAGCGGGTGGCGCGCGGAGGCTCTGAGCTACACGCCCCCCCGCTGCGGGGCGGCGGCCTGTCAGAGGGGCCCCGTCCCCCCAACGCGCACACACGCTGGGGACAGTCAGCGGCGCAGCGGCTTGTGCCCCCGCGCTGCACACAGCACCGCGCCGGGGGAGACCCGACCTCCGCAGAGCCCAGCCCCGGGGCAGAGCTACACATACTCACCAGGTGAGCCGCTTCTCGCCGGCCTCCATCTTGCCCGCGCGACCCCCCGAAGGAGCACGTACCCCTCCTCCCGGCAACGGCAAACTGCCCCTTCCACGAACCCAGCCACCCCCTCCCTGGCTCCTTCAGTGCGCTACCCAATCAGCACCTCGGAGCGCGCACAACGCCGTCTCACGTGGGTGAGGCAGCCAACCAGAGCAGGAGCTCGAGCAGCAAGTGCAGCTCCGGGAGCGGCCATCTTTGGTGTGGGCAGAGCGAGCGGCGCCGACGTTGCCGGCGCGGGCGGAGAATCCCACCCCCTTCCCTGAGGGGATGCTGCGGGGGCGGGGATTCACGGGAGGGAGTTCCCGTCCCATCCCGGGAGACAGAGCGGGGACGTGGGGGCGGGTCTCAGGGGGATTCCGGCCCAAGGCTGCTTAGCAACAGCGTGGCCAAGCCTGGGCTTCTGTTCTATTGACAAGGTGCTTTGCTCCCCAGAGAGTTTATAGATTCTAGGGCTGGAAGGGACCTCGAGAGGTCATCGAGTCCAGCCCCCTGCCCTCATGGCAGGACCAAATACTGTCTAGACCGTCCCTGATAGACATTTATCTAACCTACTCTTAAATATCTCCAGAGATGGAGATTCCACAACCGCCCTGGGCAGTTTATTCTAGTGTTTAACCACCCTGACAGTTAGGAACTTTTTCCTAATGTCCAACCTAAACCTCCCTTGCTGCAGTTTAAGCCCATTGCTCCTTGTTCTATCCTCAGATGCTAAGATGAACAAGTTTTCTCCCTCCTCCTTATGACACCCTTTTAGATACCTGAAGACCGCTATCATGTCCCCTCTCAGTCTTCTCTTTTTCCAAACTAAACAAACCCAATTCCTTCAGCCTTCCTTCATAGGTCATGTCCTCTAGACCCTTAATCATTCTTGTTGCTCTTCTCTGGACCCTCTCCAATTTCTCCACATCTTTCTTGAAATGCGGTGCCCAGAACTGGACACAATACTCCAGTTGAGGCCTAACCAGCGCAGAGTAGAGCGGAAGAATGACTTCTCGTGTCTTGCTCACCACACACCTGCTAATGCAGCCCAGAATCAAGTTTGCTTTTTTTGCAACAGCATCACACTGTTGATTCATATTTAGCTTGTGGTCCACTATAACCCCTAGATCCCTTTCTGCTGTACTCCTTCCTAGACAGTCTCCTCCCATTCTGTATGTGTGAAACGGATTGTTCCTACCTAAGTGGAGCACTTTGCATTTGTCCTTATTAAACTTCATCCTGTTTACCTCTGACCATTTCTCCAATTTGTCCAGATCATTTTGAATTATGACCCTATCCTCCAAAGCAGTTGCAATCCCTCCCAGTTTGGTATCATCTGCAAACTTAATAAGCATACTTTCTATGCCAATATCCAAGTAATTGATGAAGATACTGAACAGAGCCGGTCCCAAAACAGACCCTTGCGGAACCCCACTCGTTATACCTTTCCAGCAGGATTGGGAACCATTTATAACTACTCTCTGAGTACGGTTATCCAGCCAGTTGTGCACCCACCTTATAGTAGCCCCATCGAAGTTGTATTTCCCCAGTTTATTGATAAGAATATCATGCGAGACCGTATCAAATGCCTTACTAAAGTCTAGGTATACCACATCCACCGCTTCTCCCTTATCCACAAGACTCGTTATCCTATCAAAGAAAGCTATCAGATTGGTTTGACATGATTTGTTCTTTACAAATCCATGCTGGTTATTCACTATCACCTTACCACCTTCCAAGTGTTTGCAGATGATTTCCTTTATTACTTGCTCCATTATTTTCCCTGGCACAGAAGTTAAACTAACTGGTCTGTAGTTTCCTGGGTTGTTTTTATTTCCCTTTTTATAGATGGGCACTATATTTGCCCTTTTCCAGTCTTCTGGAATCTCTCCTGTCTCCCATGATTTACCAAAGATAATAGCTAGAGGCTCAGATACCTCCTCTATTAGCTCCTTAAGTATTCTAGGCTGCATTTCATCAGGTCCTGGTGACTTGCAGGCATCTAACTTATCTACGTGATTTTTAACTTGTTCTTTTTTTATTTTATCTTCTAAACCTTCCCCCTTCCCATTTGCATTCACTATGTTAGACATTCCCTCAGACTTCTCGGTGAAGACCGAAACAAAGAAGTCATTAAGCATCTCTGCCATTTCCAAGTTTCCTGTTACTGTTTCTCCCTCCTCACTGAGTAGTGGGCCTACCCTGTCCTTGGTCTTCCTCTTGCTTCTAATGTATTGATAAAAAGTTTCCGTGCTCTGGGCTTGTTTTATTTGGAAGTTGCTTATTTGGGCTTTTTCGTACTGGTTGACTTGAATGCTCAGTTCGTTTAAATGGGTGTAGGGTGTAGGCGGGGTTTTGGGTCCCTGCACAGGCACTTATCCATCCCCCTGGAAAACACACCGACATGCATGAACTTTCTGGCCCGCCCACTTAACCCAGCCCATGTTCCACACTTGGGATGCGCTTCGACACAGAACTGTATCACATTGAGGCAAGGGACCCCGGAGGATGGAGAGAGGGAGGATGACCTTTTTAATAACGTAGGGACGCACACATTTAGTATTTTAATATTTGTGATGCGTAACAATGTATGCAACACAATTAAACTACTAAAAATGGAATTTGTATAAACACCCCCACTGCCTTCCCTCTGAAATGTGTTGGGCTTGACAAGTAGTGCCATTTTTGTTCTCATGAGACTTGGCAACCCCGTGTCCCCCCCTCCACAGCTGCTGAGGGGAGACCTACCTCCACCCCGTCCTCGGAGGAGGGGCTGGGCTGTGTGCTTCAGCTGTCCTGGGTGGCCACTTGGATCTCAGGGCAAAGGGCGCCTCTGTGCATCTGGCCCAGCCTGGGGGGCGGGGGGCGGTGTGAGCAGGGGAGAGGGATGGAGGAGAGGAGGTACACAGCAGGTGGGGTGGGGGGTTGAGGAGGGTGGAGGAAAGGAGGCAGCCACCCAACAGCAATTCCAGGCCCCAGGGCAGACCAGTCTGGGCCCCCAGACACGCACAAGCCATGCCCATGCGGACGCGGTCTGCCTGACATTTGGGCGGTGCTGCATCTGCAGTAGCTAGTGCCCAGCGAGCTGCTGCCTACTAAGGTTGCCAACTGTCTAAACAAGCAAACCCAAAGACCCTTGCCTGAGACCATGCCCTGTCCCACCCCTTCTCTCAGTCCCCGCCCCCACTCACTCCATCCCCCCTCCCTCCGTTGCCCTCCCCCACCCTCACTCACTTTCACCAGGCTAGCGCAGAGGGTTGGGTGCAGGAGGGGTGCATGCTCTGGGAGGAAGTTTGGATGTGGGAGGAGGTGAAGGGTCGGGCTCCAAGAGGACGTTTGGTTGTGGGAGGAGGAGTGAGGTGCCAGCTCTGGAAGGGAGTTTGGGTATGGGAGGGGGTGAGGGGTCGGGCTCTGGGAGGGAGTTTGGGTGCGGGAGGGGGTGAGGGGTCAGGCTCTGGGAGGGAGTTTGGGTGCAGGCTCTAGGTTGGGGCAGGGAGTTGCGGTACTGGAGGAGGTCAGGGGGGCGGCACTTACCTTGGGCGGCTCCCAATAGCAACCAGCATACCCCTCTGGCAGCGGCTCCTCGGTGGGGGGCACACGGAATATCTGGGCGACCACCCTTGCAGCTCCCATTGATCACAGTTCCCGGCCAATGGGAGCTGCAGAGTTGGCGCTCAGGGCGGGGGCAGCACGCAGATACCCCCTCCCCAGGGGCCGCAGGGACACACAAGCCTGGTCCGTGAGCAGCGTGGAGCAAGGGTGGGCAGGAAGCCTGCCTTAGCCCGACTGCCAGCGGCAGCCCGGGAGCCCCTGCGCCCTTTTAAATCACCCAGGCCCCTGGGAAATTGCCCTCTTAGTCCCCCTTCCCCTTCCCCCGTTGGTGGGCCTGAGAGGAGGGATGCATCAGGCAGGGGGGCTGATGGGGAAGGGAGGTGGAGTGGAGAAGAGGAGGGACCAGGGCCGGTGCAAGGAAATTTCGCGCCCTAGGCGAAACTTCCTTGCACCAGCCCTGCGCCCCCCCCAGGTAACGCCGCCCCCTCCCCCCCGCAGCAGCCAGCTTCCCCACTCCCGTGGCAGACTGGGCTCCCGCTCGCCCACGGGCCGCGGCAGACTGGGCTCCTGCTCGCCCGCGGCAGACTAGGCTCCTGCTTGCCTGCGGGCTGCGGCAGGCTGGGCTCCCGCCGCCCCCCACTCGCCCATGGCAGGCTTGGCTCCCGCCCCGCCCCCCACCGCTTGCCTGCGGGCCGCGGCAGGCTCGGCTCAGCTTGCCCGCGGGCCGCGGCAGGCTCGGGTTAGGCCCAGCCACCCGCGGCAGCCTCCCCACCCCCCCGCGGGCAGCGGAAGGCTCGGCTCCCCGCCCCACCACAGCAGCTCCCCACCCCCGCCCCCCCATGGCAGCTAACCTCCCACCTGCGGCAGCTCCCCATCCCCCCGCGGCAGCAGCTCACCTCCGCCGGTGGCAGCAGCTCCTTGGAAGCTGCGTTCTCGGCGGCGTTTCAGCAGCCGCTTTTATTGCCGCCAAATTGCCGCCAGGAGTCGCCGCTCCCTAAATCCTGGCGCCCTAGGCGACCGCCTAGGGTCGCCTAGTGGGAGCGCCGGCCCTGGGAGGGACTCACCAGGCAGCGGTGGGAGGGGGCAGAGCAGGGATTGGAAGAGGCGGAGTGCAGGCTCACCCTCCCCTGGTTTATTGTATCCACCGCATATGATCCTCTTTCTTCCCTTGACTCCCTTTCACGGGCGGTGGAATCTTCCTAACAGTGGGGGGCAACCGGCACCCAAACTGTGGCCCCACCCCTCTGTGCTGCCCGTTCCCCCGAGGCCTCCCTCCTGCACCGCCCCCTCCCTCCCGAGGCTCCACTCCTGTACCGTCACTTCCTCCCAAGAAACTCTCCCCCCTCTGGTTGTTCATCCTTATGGCCAGTAAAAAGTGGGAGGCCCATGACCCTCTGACCTCCCACTGATCTGGCACCCCTGCTCCATTTCCTACAAGCACTCCCTGATGCCACTACCTTTTAATTTTCCCCAGAGCCAGTTCAGCAGCCCTACCTGTAAGAAATCAGCAGGGAATCACCCACTATGCATAGAGAAGCGTGCATCTCTATCCTAATATAGAATTTTCTGAGAACTTACAGGTAGATTCATTATAGGAGTTTAAATTAATTTTAAAGTAGGTCCTTTAAGAAATTTACCATTCCGTGTCTGCCCATTTCCTTGTTAATGGCATAATACAACTCTTTCAACTTCCAATCTAGTTAAAACTCACTGCAATCTTGTGCATAAGCTAAATTTCAACTTTTTAAAATTAATAGTAATGTGTTTCTATTCTCCTTCATAACTGAAAGTTTCCTCTTCAGTACAGGCTGAGCAATAACATTCTTCTATACTTGCAGGGGTTCTCAACCATTTTCTTTCTGAGGTTCCCCCCAACATGCTATAAAAAAACCCTGGCCTATCTGGAGTGGGAGGGGAGGAGGGGGAATCGGAGTTACGGCGGGTGGGGGAGCTCGGGGGGGGGCCTCAGGCATAGGCATAGTTTGACTTCTGTTTTGCCTCAGCCAGCTCTGCACTGCGGGGTCTGGGGAGAGAGCACCACCTAAACCCCACTGACTCAACTCAGCAGGCCACCCAGCCTGTGTGGGTGCGGGGTGCGCAGGGAAAGAGGTGCAATCAAAAATTATAACTCAAAGGAGGGGGCTCAGCTCAAAAAGTTTGAAAACCGCTCAGGGTGCAGGCAGGTGGTATTTAGGAGCTGTGTGCAGGCAGGGGTGTAGCTCAGGGTGCAGGGAGAGGGTAGCTTGGGGCTGTGTGCAGGCAGGGTGTAACTAGGGCAGGGTTTCTCAAATGCCAGGGTTTCCCTGCAGCCACAACAGCTTCCTGAGCGGTGATGCAGGAGGCCGCAAAGCATCTGCCCCCCCACCTCCCACCCTGTTCCTCCTGGATGTGCAGCCCTGCATGGCCCCTGGAGACAGGTATCATGCAAGTATCACTTTTCACAGCCTTCCAGATAGCTACTAAGTGTCCTGTGAAAAGTGATTGATATTAACATGCCAGTTCTCACAGTAATATTTTTATTATTGAGTCTGCAAAATAAAACCCTACATTAATAAATTACAGTGATGTGGATGTGTACATGTGCTATTTGTTTTTTTCCTAAATGTAATCAAGTATTTTAGGAAAAAGTGTCAGTGCGGCCACCAGCAAGAGTTGGTGGTTGCACTCTGAGGCCGCCAAAAAACTTGTTGTGAGAACCCCTGACCTAGGGGCTGTGTGCATGCAGGGGGTAGCTAGAGGCTCTGTGCAGGCAGGGGTGTAGCTCAGGGTGCTGGGAGAGGGGTAGCTAAGGGCTGTGTGTGGTGAGGATGTAGCTCAGGTTGCAGGGAGGGGGTTAGGTAGGGGCTGTGGGTCAGGCGGCCCCCTCCCTCGTGGTTGCTGCTCCCCAAGGGCTCTGCCAGCCCCGGAGCCAGGTTTATCCACCGGGTGCGAGCAGTCAAAGGGGGCTGGGAGCTGAGGAGCAGCCTCAGCTCGGGGCACCAGGAGCCTGGGAGCACCGCAGCTGCCCACTCCATGGCTCCAGCCAGAGCAGCAGCCACCCTGACCTGACCTGGCCCGAGGAATGTGGCCTCAGGGGAGAGAGGAGGGGGGGTATTTGTGTAGGGTTGCCCTGCGACTGCCCCACTCTGGTTAAGGCACTGCAGTTTGGAGGGTGGGGGGCGGGGCAAGGCCCCTCCATGCCCCCAACTCTGCCCATGGGCTTGTAGTTTCTGCCCCACAGGGCACTGGGGCTCAGGGCTCATGGCCCCCCTGAAACCAGCTGTGGTCCCCTGGGGGCTCCAGATCCCCGGTTGAGAACTGCTGTTTTATAGTGAATTCCATGAAGAATTGCCCTTTTTAAGAATGGCCACCATCTTTTCATTATTAACAGGTGTGTGATTACAGGCTGCCCTTTGCAAAAATGTTCTTTCAAAATGACCACCAATTCCCATTGGCCGCAGTGGGAGTGAGTGCCCCCATAAAACACTGAGATCCTCTGACAGCACCTTGTAACCATCAGCACTTGTCTGTACATACAGAACCAGATAATGCAGAAGACTGGGACACCACCAGACTAATGCAGAGGTCAGAGATACAACTCAGAGGAAAGGAAAAGAACGTGATTCCAGATCCAGTCTGCCCCTATACTGCTGTGAGTAAAATGGTAGGCTTCAAAGGTACTTGGCCTGTGTGCCTTCCCTCTTCTCTAAAATTCCTTAATTTATATGGCAGCAAGTACAACTCTGATGTACAGGCAAGATCCTACTAATCCAAGCTTTCCTAGTCTGCTGCTCAGACAGCACTCGGCTCAGTCATGGATAGCATGGACACTGATAATGTCAGCTTACTCTAGTTTTAATGGGATAGTCTCTCCTCTCTCCAACTGGCTGATTTCTTCAACTCTCTCTCTCCCCCTTTCCCTCACAGTCTCTTCAACTCAGCCTTGCTCCATATTTGCCTTTCATATCGTCGCTCCTTCCTCTTCAGTGTCCCCTCTCACCTTACCATGTAGCTTATCCGTGCCTAACTAAACCCACCCAAACATGAAATAATGGAACTAAGTGACATTTGCTGCTATCGCATTGTATGTGCATTATATCCCTTTCCCTACCCTTCATGTGTCTCTTTTATTTAGGCTGTAAACTTTTCAGGGCAAGGACTGTCTACTACTCTGTCCAATGCTTAGCACCTTGGACCGCCATTCTTGGTTGTCCCATAGGCACTACCACACATTAGCGTAGCCAGGTGGGGAGCAGGGGGAGCAACCGCTCCCCCTGAGGAAAAGCGGCGCTAAGGCGCCGCCCGAGCCTCGCTAGGGGGGCGCTTTAAAAGGCCCGCGGCTCCTGCTGCTGCGGGGAGCCACGGGTCTTTTAAAGCGCCCCCCCCGCTGCCAGAGCCTGAGCGGGGAGCGGCTCAGGGGGGCAGCCAGGCGGCTCCCCGCTCAGACGCTGAGGCAGGGGGCTCGCCGCGGCTGCCCTATGGCTCCCCGCTCAGACGCTGAGGCGGGGGGCTCGCCGCGGCTGCCCTATGGCTCCCCGCTCAGACGCTGAGGCGGGGGGCTCGCCACGGCTGCCCTATGGCTCCCCGCTCAGCAGCTCAGCCGCTGAACGGGGAGGCAGCGGGCAGCCGCAGCAAGCCGCCCCTTGTCTCCCTGCTCAGCCGCTGAGCGGAGAGACAAGGGGCAGCCGCAGCAAGCCGCCCTTTGTCTCTCCGCTCAGCAGCTCAGCGGGGAGACAAGGGGCAGCAGTGGGAAGCTGCCCCTTGTCTCCCCGCTCAGCAGCTCAGCGGGGAGACAAGGGGCAGCAGCGGGAAGCTGCCCCTTGTCTCCCCGCTCAGCAGCTCAGCGGGGAGACAAGGGGCAGCAGCGGGAAGCCGCCCCTTGTCTCCCCACTCAGCCGCTGAGTGGAGAGACAAGGGGCAGCAGCGTGAAGCCTTTTTATAGCGCCGCCGCTCCCCCTGTGCTCAAGACCTGGCTACGTTACTGCTACCACAATAAAGCTGATTAAATAAAATAATAATAATAATGGAACAAGGGAACCTGTGAGAGGAAGGACTGCAGGGTAGAATGGAGAAGCATACACTAATTCATCCCAGCACAAGAGTGCAGCCAACAGAAATGTTGGGAACCATTGGCCTATTGCAAAGTGCAGTCTGACCCATTTATTCTCTGAGCTAGAAATCAGAAATCCTTTTACAATTTCAATCCTGTTCAAATCCCCCATAATCATATTTTATGATTTCAAAAGGCCTGATTAACTCTATGGCGTTACCTGATAATGCCATAGAGTTATTTCTTTCAGTGGAATAACATGAATTTTGACTCTGTGATTCAATCACAGACTCAGTTAAACCCCCATTCATTTCAGTGATGCAGAATCAGGCACTAATAGCACTAGCTAAAGTAAGTAAAAGCCTCAATTGCCAAAGCTTCCCCTACAAAGCTTTGTTAATATACATCATATTTTACTTGAACCAGCCTGTTATTTCAGTCTTGGGTCTGGTCGGAGGAAAGATGACCAGCTACTCCACATTTCAGCTCTGTACAACCTTATCTTGACGTTCTTGGCCCAGATCTTAAAAGGTGTCTAAGCTCCTCGCTTCCATTGATTTCAATAGAAGTTAGGCGCCTCAGTGCTTTGAGGATCTGGGCCCTTGGCTTTGTGAGTATTCATTAGCACAGTCTGTAATTCCAGGATCACATACTATTTTTTCCATACGACCCCTGTCTCAGTGCACAGAATGGACCTGCTCTGTGGATGAATCAGGGTTATGTAGTGAAGCAGGTTGTTGTCTGTGGGACTCATGCATCATTTGTTCAGAAGTGAAGGTTTGTAATAAATGAGGATTGCACCAAAAAAATGGTTAAAGTGATTAAATGCTGCTCTGGAGAGTTAGATTCTATCCTTGCCTCTGCCACAGAGTTCCTTGGTGATGCTGGGCAAACCACTTAAACCAAACTTTTCACAGGTGGTCACAAATGCCTCAATTTCTTGGTGCCTGATGTGACACCCTGGGCTCTGATTTGTAGAAGTGCTGAGCACTCACAGCTGCAACTGAAGTCTTGGGAGCTGTACTCTGAACATATGAAGTGTGATATGATAAGTACTTTGAAAAATCAGGTCCTAAATGTCTCAAATTAGTCATCCAAAATTAGTAGATATTTCTGACCTTAATCTCTCTGTGCCTCAGTCAGTTCCACAAGTGTAAAAAGGGGGATAATAATGCCCTCTCATCTCACAGAAGTGAAGTGAAATAAATACACACACACATTTTTTGAAGCACTCAGATAATATAGAAAAGCCTATGAGGAAATTAATAATTCTGTCTTCAGAGCAGGGTTTGGATAGTGTGCAGTAAAAAAAAGCATGGGCCACACGTTAAACAAGGAGAAAACTAAATATTGAATAGCATCCATCCTCTGTACTGAATGTGGTTGGGATCCTGTGGACAAAATTGCATGAGATCATGTAATTATAATGGATACACCCAAGGGGGCTGAATTCAACTTGCAGAGTCAACAGTAATCCTGGCATTTCCAACAGTTCAGTGCTTAACTTAATAATGTTCTTTTAAAGGTAGTTTTTTGTGAGCAGTGACTTCTCCACAATGCAATTTCTATACGTGAACCTAGATAGACTCTCTCTTCATTACATACAAGTATTGTTCTAGGATAGCAGACCCTTGGATTCCAATCCTCACAAGTGTTTACTCTCACGCTGCTAACATCCTTGATGTTGTTATTGTTGAGTCTATATATATCGAATAATTTAGTGGGGTAAAGACATGTGCACCTAGATTCTTTACTATGCCTGTCAGTGTCAAAGAGTTGAATACTAACAAATTTTATAGAGGTTTACCTGTTCAACAAAATCCACCATGACACATCTAGAGCTTGATCAACTTTGTACCTCTGTACAGCCGCCAAGGAATATATTTAACACGTAACACAATGCAGAAAATGAATATGATCCAATGTCAAAAAATAATAAGACAAGTGTTTCCATTAGAAGCTGAAACTTTTATTACAGGATAACAGTACATAAAGCACATCTAAAATTGATGTGTTCAATGCACTTAATAAAGGTAATGTAATATTAAAGGTACAAGTTTCTAAGTACAATATAACAACATTCATATTAGAATGAAAATTGGAGTATTTAAAAGACAACATTAAATCTCTTATTTTTACAGTTGTATTTACAAAATGAATCAAAATACTTTTTTCAGGACTCAGAGTAAAATAAACTGTTGAATATAAGCAGACTATTGTAAGAGTGAGTTTAAAAGAAGATTCAAGAAAGTGAAAAGTTAGGTGATAATGGGTAAAGATCATTAGCAAAGTTTTAGTACAATACCATTTTAATATTTCTCTTGATGGCTTATACTTTTATTGTGGCTAGAAAAGGAATTTTTACATACTGTACACATTTACATGTACAGTATAATCTCATTTAAACTTGCACGTATTTACAGAAAACTGAGTGTATTACTCAATGAGGTTTGTGAAGTTCATGTGCTTAATCATCAAACCAACACACATTTGTAATCAGCACTTATTCTGGTCTCTTTACTTTAAACATTTAGTTTACAGGAGAAAATATAACCAGAGGGTTTTGCATAATTTATATAACAACTAAACCTAAACAATCAGGGAGAATATTTACCTAGCATAAAGTTTATGATGTATATGTTAGTAGATAAAAATTTAAGAGATCCTCCATTGATTGCTGTTTGAAAGTATCAAAAGGTGATGTAAATCAACAAGGGATTTAGAAATAAAATCATCATGGCTTGTATTTAAATAAGACTAACTTTGAAGGCTTTAAAAGTAATTGTCCTGATAGTGTTTGCAATTAAACTTTCTACTTACGAAAATATACCCATGGTGCAGTAAAGTTTGTATTTATTTTCAGGACGATAGTATGTTACTGTAAAAAAAACAAAAACATTTTCCTTGGATTGAGGGTACAAAAGCAGTGCATGGAAGCCAAGAATCATGGCTTTAAAATTCACTACCTTCTGTTATCAAAAAGTGCAGTAAACAGAAACATTGTCTTTAATAAATTGCTCAAAAATCTTTGCTAAAGATCTTATAAATTCAGTAATATTACAGAAAAATTCTAATAAATATTTAAAAAGGTTAATTACCTCAGATATTTGATATCCATCAATTTTGTAAGAATTTAAATGACAATATTCGTGGGAGGAGAGAGTTGAAGCGAAGAGTAACTCCAAGAAGTATGATTTCTAGATAAATAAAGGTATGTATAAAAATTAAGAAAATATCAAGTTCTATGACTGACTGAGTTCCACAAACTCCATTTCTGCATTAACTTTAGGTGTCAAAGTCCATCCCTGAACATGCATGTGTGGTTTTAATGAGAAGCACATATGCATATATAAGGTAAGAATTTGGACATCAATGTTTCATGAAAGATGTACGGAACATTCCCATTGACAATAACTGGAATTAGGCATATAGGCATGATCATGTGACTTCTGGAATGGTGAGTGCCCTCAAATCCTCTTAGATTTAGGGGGTAGAAGGCACCCAGCACTTAGCAGGTTTAGGTCTATATATCTCACATGGAGTAACTGGAAAAGAGATTCCCCCAAATAACTACCTACTTCAACCCTTAAACTAGACAGCATTTTATACTGGGAAATTGGCTACATATTTTTCATATGATGTGATATGCAGTGAAAGCATTTTAGCAACCCAATGGATAATAAACAGGACATAGCACATTTATCATAATATGAACATAGAAAAATATTTGATATCAAATATCTATTCTGTTGAAGTAATTTTCTCCTCATTAAATATACTACAGAATAATTTATATAATGATACTATGAATTTAAAGAGAAAAAAACATGTCCCAAATCTAGTACTCTGATACAGGTACTTGTTGGGCATATGTGTGCATTATATATATAATATTATATATATATATATAATACTCAGTGAAATTAACAAGACCCAAGGTGGTATTGTCTAGGAATAAAAGGGGTTTGTTTTTTGTTCACAAAAGTAACTTATCTAGCACCACACATCAGAAAAAACACAAAAATAGCACACTCTAGTTCTAAACAGCTATGTCTAAAATAGATTATATAGTAAAACAGATATTATACAGCATAATGTGGTATTTGATAAACAGATAAATATTTGCACTGTGTAGGCTGTTTATAGCATAACTTTATCTATACAGAATGAAAGCAAAAAAGTTAACTGTATAGAGGTGAGCAGAACAACATTAAATATTATGACTCAAAAGCAGAGACAAAGATAAAGTTGAAAGAACAGAGCAAGAGAAAATGTTTACAGGCCATTACAAGTCCTTAAATTAGTAGTAAAATAAGGAATCGGTTGCTCAAGTTTAAGAAAGCAGTAAACAAGAGATTGCATTTACATGCAGATGTCTAAAATTTGTATTTCGTTTTAAATCTATGCACAAAAAGTCATTTGTTTTTATTGCTTGACATTCAATTATGGCTAGAGTATTTTAACCTTCTTTTTGTACTTTGGAAACAAGAATATTGTTAAAGGTGCCATAAAAATGGACAACATTGAAATCAGTTTGCAAATAAACCTCCTAACACTGCAGTTCTTTATACATTTTAAAAAGCCTTGTCTGGGGTTTGTCATATGTTAAATATATTTAAATTGGGAAAATACACTGTAGCTTGAAGCCTCCCATTGGCCCAAACATCCAATACAAAAACACATCTCCATAAAAGGAGCAGGCAGACAATACAGTTACATATAAAGAAGCAGCCAGCTAATGTCCTAATAGTCAAAATATTTACCACTGTTCTATAAATTGTTTCAAAATTAAACACAAAAAATGAGGAAAAATTTGGATTTAGAAAGATATTTACAGTACATATGCCTTTTGTGAAATAAAATTCACGGTATTGCTTATGAATTCTCTGCATTTAGGTATCATATAATTAAAGAGATTGCAAGTGCTTGTAAAATTTATGCATCTATGTTAAGATAGTTTAGGGGGAAATCAGTATATTAAGCAGATATAAACATGGAAAGCATGCGGATATTGCCTAAAAATAAAGTCTGATGTCATATATATTATGCCAAGCTAAACAACTTTCTTGTGAAGTTCAGCTCCAAAAGGTAATGAGATTGTGAGGAAAGATCTCCAAGTGAATATTGTGGCAGCAAAATCTAAATGTGAAGAGTGTATATTGATTGCCTGCATAGTCAGAATATTTCATACATTTTTATTTTCATAATGTAAAGGGGCTAAACATTTCATGTGGCATCATGTTTTATTTCATATGTGGACAGTGTCTACTTATTGCTCTAGAAGGTTATTGCTATATTCTACCTCTAATAAAGGCAAAAAAAACCAACCACCTCTGTCACTGGCAATTCCACATATAGAATATAAAGGTAGAATACAGCTTTTATTGTGTTGTTAAGATTCCTTTAAATACCTGAATAAAGTTCAAAGAATGGAGTAGATACTAGTAAGTATCCTTTTATTAAACGTTACATATTTTCCCACTTTACCTGGTTTCTTAACAGCATTATATTGGGCTGCTATGGTACACAGTAATGGGAGCTGAGCAAATACTGCAACTATTTTTCTATAAATGGTTATTTCAATTTTTTAAATTAATTTTTTCTATTGCATTTGGCTTCCTTGTACGTTTGCTTCCCCTCAATAATGTTAATATTAATATTAATATTTCACCAAATAATTTAAGTGGCAGGAATATTCAAGCAAATGTCATACTAATATTCAAACATGTTAATAGAAGGTGAATTTTAAAGTAGTAAATATTAATTAATCATAAAAATCCAATTCTAAGAGGTGCACTCCTCCAGTTAGGGAAAAGAAATATACTGTGTGTCCTGGGTATCACAATCAAAACCAGCCAACACAGCTAAAATTTCAAATATTGAATACTCAGCGAAAACTCCTTATCACTAATTATTTGAGAATATTATACAGTAATTTTTTCCTACAACAAATATTGATAAAATCCATTATCTGCCTGTGGGACACTCAAATACAGAGCTAAACTGTAGAATAAATGATTAATTACAAACTATGTGCCCAGTTTTATTAGTAACCCAGTTTCTATATCAGTTTAAGGGTCCCTAACTCTGAAGGTAGTAGAGCTGGGCAAATTTTTTTTGACCCAAACTTTTTTTTGGAGAAATATGCAGACTTGTTTTTGTGAACGCATATTGATTTGGTTGCATTGTTTGCTTTGGAATATTTTTTTTAAAATCCAAATGTTTTGACATTTCTGAAAAAAAATTGTCTCAGTTGAAAATGACTTTTGAAATTTGTTTTAATTTTATTTTAAAATATTCAAGCATTTTAAAAACCTTGAAATCGTAACAATTTTTAAAAACGTTTTGATTTGCCAAAAATTTCAAACATTTTCATTGTCAGTCTAACCCAAACGATTTTCTCCCTGACTGCTCAAAATTGCTAACAAATCAAAAAATCCATTGTTTGCCCTGTTATCATCAGGGGGTCTAGGAAAATACATGCACCAATGTCTGGGGCACCGAAATATAGAGATAAAATGTATCTTGTAAACTGTATACATTGAACAGAACGTTGTGAATGATTTGCACATATGAACAGAAGGATGTCAACCATTTAAATAAATATCTTTAGACCTCTACCGTAGTCTTTACATATTTAGGATCAGCATTAGGGATGCTTGTCTAACAAAAATAAAAGAAAATGAGAACTGATCAAGAGACCAACCTTATTAGGCATTTTCCTGTCAAAACTAAACCTGCATGCATTAGAAAATCAACTGCATAAGCTTGTAGAGTCATTACTTAAGACAGATTTAACTAGATTTATTCCTTTACATAAACGTAAAATTGGGATTCGTGTTATACGAGCAAAGAAAAAATGAAAACTCCCAAGAAAATGGAGAAATGATGCTTTTTAAAAGAATAATTTAAATCACATAGGTAAGATTTTGAGAAATCACTCTTCTTGCCCTGGTTAATGCGTCTCAAAATCTTGCCCATTGTATTTGTAATTGTTTACCTTAATCATCTTCTACTTGTTTTTATTTTAGGTACAAAAGAAAGGAAAGCAAAGCAACTCCATCAATTCTGCAGTGCTTCCAGAACCCAATATAGATATATTTGAACAATCTTACACTAAATCCACAGAGTTTTGGCACGGAGAGATTAGACTTTTCTGTTTCCTGCTACTACTGCAATTTCTGTAAGACTTAGATGTGGAAATGCAAAGATGTAGGTAGCTACAGTGCTTCTTTAAATGACATATTTTTGGTTTACAGTGAAGCACATAGAGCAACAGCAGGGAAGGTCTAATAATTTGTTCTCCTGGTATTCTTCTGGTTTTAATGGTGTTCTGTGCTATGTGACTGAATGTAAAGATTGAATAATCATAGCATTTCCACTCATATTATAGTGCATATGAAAAACTCAGTTCTCTTTGATAATTATAATTTAAACATTGAAGATTCATTTTTTGTTACAAAACACTGAAGTTCAAGTTGACATAAACACTCCTATGATTAAAAAATGGTGAACAGTGGGTCTTGAAATGAAATTTGAATAATGATTTGTTTTCCAAGAATGTTTACAAAATTCTGTATGATTTTTAAAGTTCTATTCCTTCCTTTAATTTTACATTAAATAAGACTGATGAGCAATGGGCTGGAAACTCAAATGAGGCACACATGGAGAGTTTAGACACATAAGGTTCTACACAGTTCACTTGTGCCTTGGAGGGATGATGATATATTTTTCAAAAAGCAATTTGTCCCAGTAGTACTGGCCACCCTGTTGAAGAGTTTTAGTTGATCCCTGAGCACATTAGTTTCTGACTCTTAAACCCAACTCTGAAATAATAGGGCTTCTATTGTTGATAACAAGATGGATTGTCATTCACAGTTAAGTCAATCATAAGGTGCTTATTTATTTACCCTTTTCGTCACCAATCAGCACAAAGAACTGTCAGAAAATAACTTTTATTTCTCTTTTTAAATAAAAGAAGGGCACAAAATGATTAAACAATTAATTTTTATGACAGTGGCTTTAGGAGTATTATCTGGCTGCTCCTCGACAACAAACAAGTGATTCAATCGACATTCCTTAGGAAAAAAAAAAAGTAAAAAAAATCCTGTACAAATATGTATTTTTCCCTGAGGGATAAGGTTACACCCGCAAGTGCTCTATGTACATATTGCACTATAGAGGAATGAAGAACATGTGCAAAAAAGCAACAATGATCAAAGCTTACTAATCAATCCTTGTAATCATGATTCTGCTATGTCGTCTCGCATTTTGGAATGTCGTAACACAAATAGCTATATTCCTTTCATTAAAAACTTAGAAAAAAAAGGAGGAAATAAAACAAACCCCCCACACCTCTACTATGGCACATTCAATGAAATAAAAAGTTTTCCAAAGACAAATAGACAAATTCCATCAACAAAATAATACAAAGTTCGTTCATTTGTTTTTTGTTTTTGTTTTTTAGAAAAATTACATTACTTTCTTTCATTGTTTCACATTACAAAATCTTTTTTTTTTAAGCTTTACACAAATCACATTTTATTGCAGGAATATTTCAAGTGCCATCAAATATTTATAGAAGGGTTAAAAAAATAGAAGTCTCTCTAAAGTGGTCCAGACAAGGCTTTGTATAGAATAAATCTTTTTTCCACCTTCTATTTTTGAGTTAAGTATTTTGAATACATTTTTTTTATTCCACTGACACTTAACAGGCTAGAAGCAGACACGCACACATTCATGCATGCCTGCACACGTGCATGCACACACGCACACACACACTCAGACCTTGGTATCCGTATTATGATACATAAGCTTTATAAAGAAAAACCAAACTTAAAAACAGTATCTCACATCACCTCATCCAATGGTTATTAAAAAAATGAACAGCATCAGTTACAAAAGTACACCAGAGTGGCCCAACTGACACTGTACGGTAGTACTTCTTCTATAAGAAAGCTTGAGAATGTTTCTGTGCCTTAGAACAGAAAACTGGATAGCTGTCAACAACCCAAGACAATTTCTTTACAAATTATAAGGAACAGCTCACTTAAGAGGAATAATTATTCCAATATCTTCAGCTATTCTCTGTAATTTCACATTTTTTTTATGGTAGTGAGTAGGAAGACTATGAAAGTTTCATACATCTGACATTCATTCACAGAGCATGAATGTGTATTTCAACTTGATATACTGCTGAACTTCTGGTCTTAGACCCTATCCTCAGATATTCTTAACAGACATAAGTCATCTGCCAATGTCATGTTCCTATACTGTAGATTCATTATGACTAGCTATATTTAGAATCATTCAACATCCCCTCACATCCCCAGCAGTAGTCTTTAAGTACATCTACCGCCCTGTTATCCTCACACAAAAAAATATCAGCCATCATGACTACTAATGGTGATTAGGAAAGCACACTTATGTCAGGTGTACACTAATGGCCTGATTTTACTAATGGCACTCAGCAGCTCCCACTAAAGACAGTGAGAGCTGCGAGGGGTGCAACATTTTTGAAAATCAGACCACAAGTTATACAGCTTTCAGTTAGGGCTCTACTTGGCTTCTGGAGCAAACGTAATTTGTCCTGCAATTTTGTGTTCCCAATGAGTTACATCTAGTAGCTAGATGTAAACATCCCATCTGTTTGCACTCACAGACCAGGTAAAGTACTATTTACCAAAAAAAAGAAAGAAAAGGTAATGACAGAAAAAGGCCCAAAATATTTAGCATGGTTACCTTACTTACTGTCAAAAACAGGGTTTGTCTCTCACTTTCTGGAAAAGGTCAAATCTTACATAGCTATCCATTAGCTGACACTGGAATTAAGTTTAGTTGATCTTTAAGGAGCTAGCACCTGAGGCTGGTCACATTCAGAAATCTTTTGTTAGTAAAAATCCTGCTTTAAAACTAAATCCACAAATGCAAAGATCAGAATGGAAATGCCACATCAGACTAGTTATTCCAATAAAGTAAACAATTATTCCAGAAAATGCAAACTAATAAGAACTGAGAGATGCATTTGACTGTTTTTAGCAGGGACATTTTTCTGAGTCATTTTAAAGATTAGGGGCTCAATCCAAAGCTCCTTGCATTGACTGTAAGGGGCTCTGCATAGAATCCTAGATGGTGAATGACCCTTGGGGATGGGGCATGCAGGAGGGAATGAAAGGCGTACACCATACTCCTCCATGCTCTTTGACAATGCCCACTCATAACTCCAGCCTTTGCATTCATGAAAGTGCATTCTCCCTAAGTCTGCATGGGCACATCACTGTGAAGAAGGTGTAGAGAAGGTGAAGCATGGTCCCATCTCTCTCAGCTAGCAGAGCAGGGCAGGGACATTAGGGAAGCAGACTGCGCCATTGAAGGCACAATCCATTAGAGTGTAGCAGCTCCATACAGACCCCCTTGTGGGTCACTGGTTAAATGCAACAATTCAAGCCTAAGTGAGAGATGTTCAAATTATAAAAAAGGGAACATTTTATTTTGCCCATAATAACCCATTATCCTAATTCTCCCCTTACAACAGTTTTACATCAGTGTAGTTTTATCTCCTCCAATTACTCCTCAGTTAACACAGTGTGAGAGGAGCATTAGGTCCCATAGATTTAAAGAGACACAGTCAACTTGAAAATCATCTGTCTTAAGGGTTTTTTTTCTTAAGTTACTGGCAACAAATGAAATGTTAGTGAAAAAATATTCCTCTGTCTTTGTCTTAGTTTACTTTGTCTATATACAAAAAACGGGCAAATGCACAATTTCACTGTTTTCCATACACAGTTAGTTTCTACTTTGCTGAAAAGGCCCTTATTAACCTCAATGAACAGAGAGGCATAAAACCTTACAATTTTTAATAAAACAACAGCAGGCAATGCTATTTAAAATGTACTCCATAAAAATGAATTTGAAAGACAAAAAACTTAATTTTATTAAGATTCAAGTTGGCAGTGTCCCTTTAACACAATGTGTTGAAATGACTATTATTAATTGTTAAAGTGCAGAGGCTCCAATTTGCCCAGGTAAATATACCATTACTGCCATTTCCATTTTAAAGAAAAAAAGGATTAAGAAGGTTTACCTGGGATGTTATTTAGGTATTTTATATATATACACTTTACCACACAGATTAGTCACACACCAAAATCTTTTATTTAAATCTCTCTCCCTATCTCCTTCCTACACTAAAAAGAAAAAAAAAGTGATCATAGAAAAGGAGCAGGGGCTGGATGGGTAGTGTAAAAATGATTACAACATGATCTTATACTCACACCAACCTTAGAAAATAAAGTTATTCATATTTTGGAGGATGCTGCCACCTTATAAGGTCTTTGGGGCATGAGCTGCTCTTTATTATATCTTTGTACAGTGCCTAGCAGAATATGGTGATAGCCCTTAGGTGCTACTTCAATATGTTAACAATAACTTTAAGTAACTATCTATATGGGAAAATGCAAAGTTTCACTTTGCTCTCCTGTAGCCCCAATTCAACACCTCAGTTGCTTCCAAAAGGAGGCGGTTCCAGCTTTGCAGTGACTGTTAAATGCCATTTCAGGCAAGTCACAGCTACATAACACTTCTAACATGGGCGTAGACAACTGGGGACTAAACATTTAGGGATTGCATTAATAAATAAAGAAAACTGAATTGTGAACAGATTGTACATCTCACTTTATAATAAGTGGATACATTTAGTTTAAAATGACTCATTAAAGTGATATTCAGTGAGTATATTATGATGTTTTATCTCTGGCTTCCCATATAAAACAGAAGTTGTCTACACTCCTATCAGGCTTCATCCAATCTCAGAAGTACCATGGGAATGACACTGAGGCAGAAATGGGCTTTCCATTGGCTGACTGAGGGCAGAGTTTGCCAAAGAAGAATTCCTGGATTAACATTCTGGTTCAATTGAGCTGGAAGATCAGGCTGCAATCCTAAAACTACTCTTCCAAATAAATATGAGGAGGGCTCCCTTCTCGTCCAAGCTAGATAATTTATCCTTAATGTTGTTTAATATGGCTCTCTCATTCAGAATTAGTTTAATATTTTTAAATCTGACTTTTCTCCTCCTTTGGGACAAAATTCTGCCATCCATATTCAGGCAAAACTCCTTGTAAAGGGAATGGTAATTTGCATAAATAAATACTGCAAAATTTGGCCCCTTATTAGCATAATGAATGGATCACAATAATTTTTGGAATTACACAACATAGGTTTATCATTTTACTGCTCATTCTATAGTCCACTCTCATAATTTCCAGGCTTTATGTAGAATATAAAATGCCTGTTTTCTACCAAAAGGATTGTGCCTTTATAAGTTTGCACTTATTTGATAAGCCTTAGAGAGTGCTTCTTTCCAAAAAACCTAGCTGTTTTTAGAGCCATACATATGTGCTCTAAAAGCAAAGGACTTCTCTGTTGTGCTGTGCTGGATAAAATTGCTGGATTTTGGAAAACAGCCTGCTGAAGTCAATAACAAAATTTTCAGTGACTTCAATGGGACTAGGCTTTTGCTTTAAGTGCATTGTTTAAATTGTTTTGTGTGTGCGTGTGTGTGTTCGTGTGTTTACAGAGTTGGGCATCCATACCGATATTTATACACCACAATTAATGGCCCGATTTTCAAGGCTGCTTCACACTTGCAGCTGTGATTGACCTGCAGATGCTCAGCAAATTCTTGGCTGTGGGTGCTTGGAACTTATGAAAATCAGGTCTTTTATTTCAGAGTCTAAATATGGATTTATATGTGCAATTTAAAACACCCAGATTTGAAACTTTTGGGTTGTGTATAAAAATAAAAGCATCCTTTTAAAAGCAGCTGAAAAGCTAATTTGATTTTAGAAAATTTTCATTGTTTTCAGACTCTAAAAATCAGTGTAATCATTTCAGGATGTGACCAGCCTCTCTTGAAAAGTAATGTTGAAAACAGCAGCATAAATACCTTCCAATGTATCAGTACCTTCCAAACCTTTTTCAGTTAAACTTGAATTTCTGGTGCACATGCAACACGACAATGAACACGCTAGCATTTAATTTAAAGAAAAAGGTGCAAAATGAAAGTGCCTTATCAATTCAACAAGAAAAGCTATACCAGTAACTACTTTTTATATTAATTAAAACAATATATAAACAATATCTCTTTTGCTATATATAGTCTTCATGCCCATTTACCCTGTAATATATTATAATGCTATTGTTGCTATTGCTATGGACCCTTTTCGTGCCGTTCTGCCTACTGGCAATCAATGGTAGATGAAAAAAATCGTCCTTCATGAAACAATGAGCAAGTTGTGCAAACTGATGCTGAAACATCTGCAGTACACACCAGTCGCTGGACTCTGCTGTGATCAACAAATTGATTGTTCTGTTGAAAGTCTGTGGGCAGTGAACTACAAGGAAAAAGAAACCTTCTGAGTTTAGTACCCTCATTCTGTGTAAACAGAGGTCAAAGATCGAGAAGTCGAGACAGAAAAAGGGTCCATATTTGTAGGCATAATGGAAATCATATGCATGAGAAAAACAAGTTCAACTTTGTTTCATTGTTTCCCATCCTTTGCCTGACCCTGACCGCCAAAAGATGTGCAGTGTGTTGGCTCCCTAGGTCTGTGCAGGGCCATATAAAGTGTCTTGGTTTTCTTTTCTTTTTTTCTTTATTTTTAATGTTTGTACTTCAGACATTCTAGAAGTGCTTAGGTGATATATTTACCCATCAATTTGCATTGCTGGCTCAAATTCTGAAGTGAACAACTCCTTGTACAATGGAGGAAAATGAAGTCGCACAATGTCTGGGTATATTGCTTTAAATGCCATAAGTTTTTCTGTATGTCTTCCACACAGTGCTCTTAAAGTAGACACTTTGCATATTAGCTGGGGAAAAAAACACACAAGAAAAATACAGTCATACACAAAACAGGCTCTCTTCTCTGATTTTGCTTTTAGGATCAACCACTTCTAGTTTACCTTGATTGTTTTCCTTAAAGATGAATTTTAGCAGCTTAAAGATACACTTGCTTGTTTGAGTCAAAGAGAGGAAATCATTAAACCGCAGGGATTTTTTGGGGCCTAATTCCATTTCTGTAGTAGGGCTGAAATAGTAACCTGTGTGGCAGAAACATTCACTGGGGTAGTTGGGGGAACAGAGAGGGAAGGTATAAAGAGAGGAGACACTTGACGGCTTTTCATGAAGCTCAAAGTTAAAATTACATAACCACTCTAGTTCTTTCTCCCCTCTACCTCAACCCTTTCTTCCCCTTTTTGGGTTCTGTTAGGAATGGTTGAAACTAGGCAGGCTGGATTTTGGACAAGCAAGTCTAGAAAAGGAGAAGGATACAAAGGCCAGATGAGAGATGTTACTCAGACAGTAATTATGCTGCTGTTACTAGTGTAGAATGCTTTCATGTTCAGAGGATAAAGCACAGTTTTTGGTGCTCACCTTTGTTAGAATTCCATCTTCTCGGTGATTCTTCTGCAGGACGTGCTGAAGTGCTAGCTGAATCTTCTGTTGGAGTTTTTCAATTTTTACTTTCTCCTGAAGCCATGAACGATCTAAATGTAAAGGAAGTGAATACTTCTGGTATTGCACACGGGCATCACCATATGCAAAGAAATGTTCTTAAAGCCTATGCTACATTCATCTTTCCTGTTGCCAACCTCCCTTCCATTCCAATGGAGTTTTATACAGGAGGTATAAGAGGACCTCGGCAAGCTTGAACCATATCCGTTAATGTGTCATGTGCTAATAAAACTGTATTACAGAATATACAAAATTAAGCTAGCAATATTTTCATCCTGGAGATGACAAGATTATGTAATGAATGACTAACCAAAGGATCTTTGTTGCAAGGTTTTCTTTTTGACATACAGGAAACAATTGAAACAAATAGTTTTAAGAAAAGCGTTTTTAAAATAAATCGTTCCTGTGCACTTCTTGGCAAACAAGGAGCATTACATCTGACATCGCCAAGGTGGCAGAACCAAACAATTCTGTGGTTCTTGCACTAAGAAAACACAACACTAAATACTCTTGAGCTGTCAAATGGCATGACAATGTAGCTACCATTCTGCAAATTAGGGGACACCTGCCACTCTTATTCACATGGTAATACCTTGCTCCTCGAGGAGATAAAACAGTTACTTACCTCTCGTAACTGTTGTTCTTCGAGATGTGTTGCTCATGTCCATTCCAATAGATGTGTGCGCGCGCCACATGCACGATCGCCGGAAGCTTTTCCCTAGCGGTACCCATCGGGTTGGCTGTGGAGACCCCTAGAGTGCCGCTTTCATGGTGGTGTATATATGCCCCTGCCGACACGCCACCTGCTCAGTTCCTTCTTGCCGGAATACTCCGACAGTGGGGAGGCGGGCGGGATTTGGAATGGACATGAACAACACATCTCGAAGAACAACAGTTACGAGAGGTAAGTAACCGTTTTTTCTTCGAGTGATTGCTCATGTGCGTTCCAATAGGTGATTTCAAGCAGTTACCCCGGGGGAGGGGTCGGAGTTCACCTAATTGCTGAGTGCAGGACTGCCCTACCAAAACCAGCATCATCCCTCGCCTGCTGGGAAATGGCGTAGTGGGAAGTGAAGGTGTGGATGGAAGACCACGTTGCTGCCTTGCATATGTCCTGGATAGGGAGGGACCTGCGCCAGGAAAGCTGCGGACGCCGCCTGCGCTCTGGTAGAGTGCACCGTAATCGGCAGGGCTGGAATTTTAGCCAGGTCATAGCAAGTCCTGATGCAGGACGTGATCCATGACGAGATGCGCTGTGATGAGATCGGGAGCCCCCTCATTCTTTCTGCAATGGCAATAAAGAGCTCTGGTGACTTATGAAACAGCTTAGTGCGTTCAATGTAAAATGCTGGGGCCCGTCTAATGTCCAAGGAGTGGACCATGAGCTTCCTGTTAGTGGCATGGGGTTTAGGGAAGAACACAGCTAAAAATATGTCCTGGTTCACATGAAACTGGGAGACCACCTTGGACAGGAACGCAGGGTGGGGGCGTAGCTGCACCTTGTCTTTATAAAAAACCATGTAAGGTGGTTCGGAGGTCAGTGCTCTGAGTTCGGATACCCTTTTAGCAGAGGTTATAGCCACCAGGAAAGCCACCTTCCAGGAAAGGTAGGCGAGAGGGCAGGTAGCCATGGGCTCAAAGGGGGCCCCTTGAGTGAGGACAGGACCAGGTTGAGGTCCCGGGGGTGGGGGTGGGCTGACATACTGGAGGATAAAGTCTGTCAAGGCCCTTAAGAAACCTGGTTACCATGGGATTACCAAACACTGATCTACCTGCCGTTCCTGGGTGGAAGGCTGAAATGGCCGCAAGGTGTACCCTTAGGGATGATACTGCCAACCCCTGGTGCTTGAAGTCTAAGAGATAGTCTAGAACAAGGGACATTGAGGCTGATTGTCAAGACCAAATGGAGAAACACTTCCATTTAGGCAGGTATGTGGCTCGAGTGGAGGGTTTCCTACTCCCCAGCAGGACCTCCCTAACAGAGTGTGAGCACTGAAGGTCAAGAGGGTTCAGCCATGGAGGTTCCATGCCATGAGGTGGAGTGACTCCAGGTTGGGGTGCTGTAGATGGCCATGGTCCTGTGAGATTAGGGTTGGACAGAGAGGGAGCGCTACTGGTCTGTCCGTTGAGAGGTTTGTTAACATGGTGAACCAGTGCTGGCGGGGCCACGCTGGCGCTATGAGGATTAAGGAAGCCCTGTCCTGGCGAGTCTTGAGGAGCACCCTGTATATGAGAGGGAATGGCAGGAACGCATACAGCAAGTGACCCGTCCGTGACAGGTGGAAGGCGTCCGCGGTGGAGCCTGGGTTGTGGTTCAGGAAGGAGCAGAATCTCTGGCACTTCCTGTTGCTCTGCGTTGCAAACAGATCCATGTGGGGAGAGCCCCACCTCTGGAAAATTGAGTGAGCAATGTCCAGTCTGAGGGACCACTCGTGTACATGGAACGAGTGACTGAGGCGGTCTGCCAGCTCGTTCTGCACCCCCGGAAGGTGCGATGCCTGCAAGTGTATGGAATGGGCGATACAAAAGTCCCACAGGGCGAGGGCTTCCCAACAGAGGGGAGAGGAACGAGCACCACCCTGTTTGTTTATATAGAACATCGCTGCAGTATTGTCTGTGAGCACTGACATGCACATGCCCTAGATACGGGGCTGAAACATCTGGCATGCCAGGCGAACCGCCCTCAACTCCCTCACATTGATGTGCAGCGATAGCTCTGCATGGGACCAGAGGCCCTGGGTTCTGATATTGCCCAGATGTGCTCTGAGAGCCGAGGCGTCCGTCACCAGGGAGAGCGTGGGTCGGGGTTTTGCAAAGTGTACTCCCGCACAAACCAGCTGTGGTTGCAACCACCAGTGGAGGGAGTGGAGAATCCGAGGCAGGAGGGTCACTATTGAGTCCAATGGGTCCCTGCCCTGTCTGTGCACCTGTGCTAACCACGCCTGGAGGGGCCGAAGGTGGAGCCTGGCGTGTTGTACCACGTATGTGCAGGCCGCCATATGGCCCAGTAGCCCCATACAATTTCTGGCCATGGTTGTGGGGAAGCTGAGAAGGGTCTGGATAATGTCCGTGAGCACTTTGAAACGCGATTCCGAAAGGAACGCCCTCACGAGCATGGAGTCCAAGAGCGCACCGATGAACTCTATTCTTTGTGTGGGGGTCAATGTGAACTTGTGCTCGTTCAGTACAAGACCCAGCCTGTGAAACGTAGCCTGGGCCAGGGACACGTGCTCTACTACCTGTGCCCGGGACTCGGCCTTTATGAGCCAGTCATCCAAATATGGGAATACCTGCACCTGTGGAGGAAGGCCACCACTACCGCCATACACTTGGTGAACACCCAAGGGGCTGTAGACAGGCCTAATGGGAGCACCCTCAACTGGTAGTGCTGGCCACTGACCACGAATCTGAGAAAGCGTCTGTGGGCTGGGATAATAGCAATATGAAAGTACACGTCCTTCAAGTCGAGGACAGCGTACTAGTCTCCCAGATCCAGGGAGGGAATGATGGCAGCCAGAGAGACCATGCAAAACTTCACCTTTTTTATGTATGTGTTGAGGTCTCGCAGGTCCAGGATAGGCCGAAGCCCTCCGTTGGCCTTGGGGATGAGGAAATAGCTGGAGTAGAATCCCTTGCCCCTGAATTGCTGAGGAACCTCCTCTACTGCCCCTAGCGCTAGGAGCGATTGCATTTCTTGTAAAAGGAGTTGCTCGTGAGAGGGGTCCCTGAAGAGGGATGGGGAAGGGGGGTGGGAGGGCAGGAAGGAACAGAATTGGATAGAGTATCCTGCTCCCACTGTGCTGAGGACCCAGCGGTCTGACGTGATGTGAGACCAAGAACGGTAGAAGCGGGAGAGCCGATTCACAAAAGAGGGAGAAGGATTCAAGAAGGCGATTGGTGCGCCGTCCTTGTGCGCGTCTTCAAAAGTTGGGCTTGGGGCCGGGGGGCTGTTTGGTTGAACCCTGGCCTTGGCCCGAGGAGGATTGCGGTGGGTGCCTCCTGTTATTTCTGCCCCTCCCCCTAAGTGGATTCTGCCTAGGGGGCTCTTGGTAGAAATGGGATGGGGGCTGGGGTTTAAAAGGGCTTTCTCTGAGGTGCTGGGGTATGCAGCCCCAGAGACTTCAGCATCGCCCGCGAGTCTGTATTTTGAGTGAACAGGCCCTCACAGTCAAAGGGGAGGTCCTGTATCATGTTTTGGACCTCAGGTGGGATCCCTGAGACCTGAAGCCATGCACTGCGCCTCATAGCGATGCTGGTGGCCATGGTTCTAGCCGCAGAGTCCGCTGCATCCAGGGCTGCCTGGAGAGCGGTCCTAGAAACAAGTCAACCATCCTCCAGGAGCGCATGGAACTCCCTGAGAGAATAAGCCGGGATTAACTCCTGGAATTTAGCCAATGAGCTCCAGGAATTGAAAGCATATCGGCTAAGCACTGCCTGCTGCTTCACTACGTGAAGGGGGAGCCCCCCAGTCGAATAAACTTTACGGCCAAAGAGATCCAGCTTCTTGGAGACATGTGACTTAGGCGGGGGCCCTGGTTGACCCTGCCATTCCTTGTGGTTTGCCACATCAACCACCAGAGTCCCTGGTTGAGGGTGGGTAAACAGGTGCTCATAGCCCTTATGTGGCACAAAGTAACGTCTCTCGACTCCTTTAGCCATTGGTGGTATAGAGGCCGGGGTTTGCTAGAGCACATTCGTGGTGTTCTGAATTGACCTTATGAGAGGCAAAGCTACTCTGGAAGGACCCTTGGGGGTGAGGATGTCCACCATCGGATCGGAGTCCTCCATAACCTCCTCCGCCGGGAGGTTGAGGTTAACTACTACTCTCCGAAGCAGGTCCTGGTGGCCTGTGTTATCCATTGGTGGTAGAGTGGTGGAGGTGCCCGCCACTGCCTTGTCCGGTGACGAGGAAGAAGAGGTTCCCGGGACAGGGTCTTCCTGCCCCTCGGGTTCTCTGGAAGCCGGGTCAGGTACCTCGGAGCACCCCGCGACTGGAGGTTCAGGTGCTCCTGATGTCGGCGCCGTGTTAGACTACAGCTGCACAACAGTCCTGTCCTGTAAGGGGTCCTCGGGGGCCCTAGGGGTGTGGTGTGCCACTGACGTCACTGACAGAGGGGCGCAGGGGGCCAATACCACCGATACTGGCCTAGATCCCTGACCCTGAGCTTGGTAGTAGGCCCAGGGGGTCCAAAAAGGCCATTGCACTGGGCCCTGCCACTGGGGTGGCCAAGTGGTGACTGGTGCCGGTTGTTCCTCCGGCCTACGGTGCCGGGATTGTTGCTGGGATTGGGAGCATTAGTGGCTGCGTTGGGACACTGACGATTCAGCGTCTGACTCTGACAAGTATTCTGTACCCGACCACGGGGGAGCGGAGCCTGACGGTGCCGGGGAGCGGTACCGGGAAGACGGAGATCGGGGCCACAACATCATGGGCTTCCCCTGGTGATTAATCAAGGACGGCGCCGTCCTCGGTGCAGCCATTGGTGCCTGTTCCCCCGTCGGTGCCGTTGTCAGTGCCACCATCGGCATCAATGTCGTGACTGGTGTTGTAATCACCCGCGGTGCTGGGCACGATGCCACAGTCGGTGCCGTTGTTGGTGTTACTGGCGGTGCCTGAGTTTGCGAGGCTGGGTCCCGAACCTGCGGGGCCGGGTACTGCGCCGTCATATCAATGAGGTCTTGAGCCGCCTCATATGTGTCCGGAGTGGAGGGGAGATCAAGCTCTTCCTCCAAATCATCACTTGTAGGAGAGTCAGTTCTCGCCAGACTCAATGGCTCTGCACCTGGGGCTGGAGTCAACAGCGCCGGTTCTTGGGGACCAGATCGAGGGTGTCACCCCAGAGGACACACCCCACTGTAATCGGCCCTCAACTTCCTGACAGGGGAACGCCCCTGTCTGGTTTCTTTTTTTTATGCGGCACCGGGGACTGCGAACAGTGCCGCTACAAGGCACTAGCCTTGCGGGCCGAGGAGCGGCGCCGGTGCTCCCTGGCGGAGTCCTTCCTTGGTGCTGGGACATCCCGCACCAAGGCCGGTGCGCTACGCATCGAGGATGCCAGTGTCTGCTCAGGCTGTGGCTGAAGGGCTGACTCCATCAAAAGGAGCTTCAGGCGATAGTCCCGCTCCCTCTTAGTCCTAGGTTTGAAGCTCCTGCAAATAGGACACTTATCTATCTGATGGCCCTCCCCGAGGCACTTGAGACAGGCAGAGTGCGGATCACTCGTAGGCATAGGCTTTCCACACCTCTCGCATGCTTTAAACCCCTGGGCCCGAGGCATGCCCTGGCACTGGGGAGATTAGGAAGGGGGAAAACCCTCCTGAAATAAGCTAAACTAATTTAATCTACAACTCACTAACAACTATTTACATTAGAAACAAGGGAACCACTAGGTAAGGCACTTGCAAAAGCAAGAGACTAAGCTGTTCCAACGACCGTCACGGGTGGTAAGAAGGAACTGAGCAGGCAGTGGGTCAGCAGGGACATATATGCACCATTATGAAGGCGCCACTCTAGGGGTCTCCACAGCCAACCCGACTGGGTACTGCTAGGGAAAAGCTTCTGGCGATTGTGCATGCGGCGCGCGCGCACACCTATTGGAATACACATGAGCAATCACTCAAAGAACCATCATTTTCAATGGGACTACTCACAGAGACATGTACTACTTGTAGCAAAGTGAGGACTCACCGGTGCGGCGCCTCCTGCTGGTTGTCCAGGAATTAGCTGTTTTCCAGCCTTGGCGCGCCCTCTTCTGGCTGAGATGGCAGTAGACCTGCCCGAGAGCCAACCACATGGAATGGCGGAAAAAGAGACTGGGACAGAGTGGGCCCAGCGAGAGGCCAGGACCCAGACTGACGGAGAGCAGGCTATAGTAGGAACCCAGACCCTGAATGAAGAGGGCCTGGGGGACTCTGGCCTGTGTATGTGCGTGGCTGGAGGCTGCGGAACAGGCCCACCGGACAGTGGAGGTGGAGCTACAAAAAGCCCATAAGGAGAAGGAAGACCTGGCCCGAAAACTGAAGGACAGTGAGGAGAGGCAAGTGCGGCTGGCGGGACATCTCTGGGCCGCACAGGCTAGAGGCGTGGGATTTTGAGTGGGGGACGGTGTAGTGGGGTGGTGACCCCGCTCCAGCCCTGAAGGGGTTAAAACAGCCCTGGGAAAGGGCTGCCCGGGGGAGCCAAGAGGGTAGGCTGATTGGGGAAGCAGCCACAGGTGGGCCACGCCCCAATCAGGCCACAGCTGGACCTGATAAAAGGGCACTGAGCCAGGAGCTAAGTGAGTCTCTCTCTAGGGGTGGAGAGAGAAGGACCTGGCTGCCTGGGAGCAAGGTACTGGGTGCAGAACAGTGCTAGGGAAGGGCAATAGGAGCTGGGGAGCTCCAGCCTGGCAACTCCCCAGGCTGAGGCCTTGGGTAAGGCCAAGGGAGGTACTGGAGCTACAGAGGTGCAGCCCAGAGACAGGCAGAGGCAGCTGATCCAACCCCTTGCCAATGATGAGTGGCCTTTACAGACTGTAGTTTGCCCCAGTGAGAGGGGGCTAGATGATGACTGGCAGTAGCCACTGAGGCGAGGTGGGGATAGAGGGTTGGGGGTTCCCCAGGGAGGGACACAGGGCCAGCAGGAGGCGAGACACTGGCCTGCAGAGGGTGCTCCAAGTGCTGAAGAGCTAATTCCCAGGATGACCAGCAGGAGGCGTTGTGCCGGTGAGTGCTCGCTTCGCTACATTACTCAACAGGGACTAAGGATAACAAAATTTGGGCATATATTAGGATGAATCATTTGAGCAAAATTACCCTTGCACCCACCTTTAAATATATTTGTTAAAGTAAAATCCAGAGTAGAAAATTAATAGGGAAGGGGCATATAAGAAGGTGATTACATTACATGCTTACGGGTTGCTTACCAGATTATCATTAAGACATATTCCATAATAAAAGAATCACTAGATTCCATCAAACAAATGTAGAGTGATATTTTACATCTTACCTGCAGACATTAAAACAAACGCAGAAAACAAAGCAATCTCATCTTCTGTCAGGTGCATAGAACATAAGCTCTTTCCAAATTCAAACACAAAACTAATGAAGTCTTCACAACCTGCCAAAAGGAAGGTACGTATCATTCAGGATTTCTGATGAGACTGCTTCAAAGTGATGGGACAGTTATTTTATTCTGAGGGAGGAGGCTAATGGATGTGAAATACCTACAAGACCAGGGCTCCTCTCTTTAAAAAAGTATAGATTGGTGGTAGTTGTATCATAAAGTTGAAGCTAGTAGCCCATTATGGACCATTTTTATACACCTCCAACTTCCCCCAATCTTCCTGAAGTTTTGTATCTTTTTCTGGTAAATCTGATAAAAAGCAGATCATTTTATAACAAAGTCATTTCATAAATGTGAACTACCACTACACTTTCCAAATATCTAAAACTTTTTTGGCCGACTTGATCTCCAAATGACTTGGCCTAAAAATTTAAAATTGGTTTTGTTTTATTGATGAAGGAAGTGCCTTTGGTATTTTTGGGAGGGGGGCAGGAAAATGCATAAGGAGCTGTTTTAAAGTGTATCAAGAGCAACCTTACTATATATGTTCATAAAAATAAAATGACCTTCATATGACTCCAGCTGCTGGGTGGTGCCAGAGGGTGAGGCAGGAAAAGGAGGAAGGAAGAGAGAGGAGACCCGGGAGGAAATGGGGGGGGGCAGGAGTACGGGAGAAAGCATGAATATAATGGGTTGGGGACCTAGCAGACATGAACTGGGGTAGGGGTGGCTCCCAACCTTGAAATGGGACTAGCTCTAGAAGATTCAAGAGGAGGAGGAACATGCAGAGGAGACAGGACACTAATGGGGCAGGACAATAGTGATGAAGTGGAGTGCAAAGGAACCCAAAAACATAGAGGGCAAATGAAATAGGATAGAGGAGACAGCCATGGAAGATGGTGCAGGGAACTGAGGGAGGCATATAGGGTGTATGCACAGTGAACATAAGGAAAGAGAGGACAGGGAAAAGCAGAGTGCTGCAAGGTTTTAATGTGGATAGGAGCCTCCCCATCTCTTCTTCCTTTCCCTTCCATCCCCATATGCCATGCAGGTATAACTCAGCTTACCACCATCACACATGCTTCCTACAATCTGCAGGAGGGGAGCCCCGCTTTAGAGGGCCTTGGAAGATTTGTTGGAACAGGGCTTTCCCCCCCAGGTCTTTTACACCAACCCGATTTAGACTTTTTGGTGCTCATGAAGGAATTTTTTAAAAAAAAGTTAAGGTTGAAAGTGTATTTCAGTGGAGTCCAGCTAGCAGCCCACATACTATATTACTATCTGAACTGTTCATGTCCATACTTTGTACCTTTGGGTGTTTTAAATAGGTGCAGAATATCTGTAAAATGATACAGCCAGTTCTTCACTGCCATATTATCCTTCAGCACTCAATGTTATCTTATCCAGTTTACACCCCATACACAAACTTAATAGTACCTCCCAGATAAAATTGGCAAAAATATACACAAAAAGGTCAATATGGCAAATTACCGGGAAATTGAAAAAAAATCCAATTCTTATTCAAGTGATCTACTTCCAATAATCTCCCAGCAATGTTATTTTCATCTTTGTGTATATATATTCTTGAAAGATTAAAAAGAAGACCAGCAGCTTTGAAAGGATATCATTGTGTTGTCCAAATTCACCCAGGAACCTGCTTTTCTGTATAGTTAGAATGTAGCAAATATTACTCCAGTTATCAAATCTGGGTGCCTAAACTGGATGCATATTCAAATTAGCACTGACCTGTTTAAAACAGATATCTGGGTGCCTGATCTGAACACCAAGGACCCAATTTTGCATTCTGTTACATGATTTCAATTTCTACTGAACTCAACTGGTCCCCAAATTTAGTCAGCCAACTTTAAGAAGTGGACCCATACATAGTACCTTACATAATAAGCAATCCAAGACTCTCTAGATTTTGAGTTACCTTTAAACTTTTCCCTTTGTATGCCTAACACAGTGTTTAAGTCCCAGTCTATTTTTTGTACATGGTCCTCTTTCAGTTTCTAACCTCTTTTCTACTTGTTTTTATACAGAGCACTTGAGATTTTCTTACCTAATGACTTGAAAACGTCTGGGCTAGCGTACTTGCCGTCAAAGTATACTGTGTTGTTTTGGGAGTCAAAGGCACGGCACATTCTGATAAACACAACCTCTAAAGATCCTAAATGCAAACAGTACACAAAGCTGATTATTTTAATATGGATTTCAGTTACAAAGAGCAAAATGGAAGAACTTTTTAAAAAAGGGATTTTAAAATGTAATATAGACTGCATTCAATATAGGTCCAGTACTGTAGTGGTTTCTGCAGTTATAACTGAGAATGGTTTGATTTACCATGAGCATTAAAAGAAATCTCTAAAGTTAGTTACATCAGAATAAATCCAGTGTACCTCCATTGAAGTCAAGGCAATTAAATTGGATTTACACTGGTGAACATATAAGAACTTCTCCATTTATTTGTAAACCACGTCATTTCTATAATATCTTCCCTATAACAAAGTCTAAACTTTTACCTGGAAAAGAGCTATTCACTGTTATCAAAACAAATCAGAAATCTATTTTATGTGCTCAACCCAGCCATTTGTACTCACTCAATACTTCCACTATTTCTAATGGAAGCTCCGCACTGATACATACACACACTTGCATCCAGAACATCTAAGATGAACACATGCATCCAAGGAAAGAGCTATAAAACTTGTTAGGTTGTACTGAAAGAAACAAGGAAATAATTGAAGTCAAAACTGGCTTCAATCATTTTACGTACATAGCATTTCCCTACGTTAAAAGCTTGTAAGAAGCAGGCCTCAGAATTCACCAACATACCTGCTTTTAAAAGCACGATTTGATCATTTTGACACAGTTCCATAAAGCCATCAATGCGCTTGGCAAACTCCACGACATACTGTATAGCTTCTGTTATTTTGACTGCACATAACTGCCACATTACCTCCCTCTGCTGTTGAAGAGAAAGGGATAAATCACTATTCAAGCTTGTGTAAGCCCCTTTTCATAAAGGAAAATGAAGTTGAAAAGCAAAGCAGAGCCCCCAACCCTCTCCTGCATTCATGAGTACAATTTAGAAGGTGGAGAGGGTAAACGAGCCTCATAGAGGCATATGTATATGTACAGCACTCATTTACTGTTGGCAGTGAGATCTAGGCTGGGACTTCTTGTCTCAAGAGACAAATTCTCCCCTCAGATGCCTGGGTACTGCTTCCAGTGATTTACACTGGAATTGTATGCATGCAACAGAAGGCAGAACTGGACCCAGACATAACTAAGCTCTCAAAAGCAATTCCATGCTTCTTACCAAGTACTCTGTTTCCTACTGAATTTAAATCAAATAACAAGGAGATCTTAAAATATATATAATCCCATATTATTTATGGTATTGGTAACCAGTCATTTGCACCACAAGCATCTCAATTTAGAATGAAACTACCTATGTAGTGTAAAAACTGGGACTTTTTAATACGATAAACATTCTGCAGAGAACACAAGAAATATTTATCTAAACAACAGTGGGTTTAATAGTACTTCCCAAGAACTGTTTCACTGGTAAGTGCTTTGTGACATTCAGATGGAAGGTGCTATCGAAATACAAATACTAATTAAGTATCACAAAACCCCTTTGAGGAGGACAGCATTGTGCTACCCATTATACAGGCACTGTGAAATTAAGTGACTTGTCCACGGTTGCAGAGTGACTCAAAGGCAAAACTGTAAACAGAAACCAGGAATCCTTAAACCCAGTTCTAGGATTTTAATCTCCAAACAGAAATGCACTATCTTAAATAACAATTAACCTTGCACATTACATATTAAGCAGCCAGTGCAATTTAGGGCCAGATTACAGCGTGGCCCTATATTGTCATGCAGGAATGAAAACAGGAATAAGACACTTGCATCCCATTCCCTGGTGCAGCCTCCTTGCACTGTGGCTGGAAGTCAGAGCACTGTGCAATCCTTCCCTTCCCTCACCCATCAATGCTGCACTTCCCAAAGCTCTGGTCAGTGCAGCTGAGCTGGCAGAAGGGTTGAGTCCTTTACCAAGAGTAAAAGCACTGAGGATGGGGTAGAGTTTGAAGAATTTAGATATGGCCCGACACCTAAATGAATGCTTTGCCTTAGTTTTTAATATGAGTAATGAGGAGCTTGGGGGCAGTGGCAGGGTGGCTAATGGGAACAAGGATTTGAAAGTAGAAACTACCAGATGTGAGGTGGCAGCCAAACTCAAACAGCTTAATGGGACAATATTGGGTAGCCCGGATAATTTCCATCCAAGATTATTAAAGAAACTGGCACATGAAACTGCAAGCCAAGTAGCAAGGAATTTTAATCAATCTGTAAACTTGGGAGCCATATCCTATGACTGGAGAATTGCAAATACAGTACCTATATTTGAGAAAGGGGGCAGAAAAAAGGGATCTGGGAAACTACAGGCCTGTTAGTTTGACCTCAATTATATGCAAGGTCTTGGAACAAATTTTGAAAGATAGAATAGTTAAGAACATAAAGGTAAACAGTAATTGGAATAAAATACAACATGGGTTTACAAAAGGTAGATTGTGCCAGACCAATCCGATCTCTTTGAGAAAACTGATTTTCAAGACAAAGGAAATGCAGTAGATCAAATCTTCCTGGATTTCAGTAAAGCATTTGATACAATTCCACATGGGAAATTATTAAACTGGAAAAGATGGAGATTAATACAAGAATCAAAAGGTGGGTAAGGAACTGATTAAAGGAGAGACTACAATGGGTCATGCTGAAAGATGAACTGTCAGGCTAGAAAGAGGTTACTAGTAGAGTTCCTCAGGGATTGGTTTTTTGACTGATATTATTTAACATTGTCATTAATAATCTTGGCAAAAAACGTGGAAATGAGCTAATAAAATTTGCAGATGACACAAAGTTTGGAGGTATTGCCAATATGGAGGAGGATCAAAATATCATACAAAAAGATTTGGATGACGTAGAAAACAGGAGTAATAGAAATGGGATGAAATGCAATAGTGCGAAGCGCAAGGTCATTTACTTAGGGACTCACAACAACAATTTTTGCTGTAAACTGAGTATGTATCAGCTGGAAGTGACAGAGGAGGAGAAAGACTTGGCTGTATTGGTCAATCACAGGATGATTATCAGATGTCACTATGAAAAAGGCTAATGTGATCCTAGGATGCATCAGGTAAGGTATTTCCAGTAGAGAGAGGGAAGCGTTATTACCATTATACAAGGCACTGGTGAGACCTCACCTTGAATACCAAGTCCAGTTCTGGTCTCCCATGTTTAAGAAAGATTAATTCAAACTGGAACAGATGCAGAGAAGGACTACTAGGATGATCAGAAAAATGGAGAATCTACTTTACGCGAGGAGACTTCAGGAGCTTGCAGGAGGTCCGATTAGGTGATCATGATGGTGCCTTCTGGCTGCACAGTCTGAGTATTATACTACTGGTTAGGGCTAGAAGTAGAATGATTGTCCCCAAGCGCGAGGAGCAGGAACGGAAGTATGACTCAGAAAGCCAGTGTCAGGTATGAGAGCCTGCAGCAGAGATAGTCTCGAGCCCCCTCATCAATATAGCTGGCCTGCAGCAGACTGCTTGATTAGCCACGCAACCTGATGGGCTGTCGAGGCTGGCTTCTAAGCCAGCAGCAACTCGTTGGCTTCACACTGTGCCTGCTCCTGTGTTACATGGTTCCTGCTGCTCCTGTCTTGCACCTAGTCTTGCCTGAGACTCCAGTTCCTGCTCCAGTTCTTGCCCTCTGATTTGACCCTTGGCTCTGGCTTCTGACTACAGGCTCCGGCTTGACCCACGACTCTGGTGCCCAGTTCCTGCCTTTCAGTTGGACCCTTGGCTTTGTCTCCAGGCTACTGACTACAGTTCTGACCCCGACCACTAGGCCTGCCGCCTTCTCCAACAACTAGACTACACTGCCCTCATTCCAGTTGGCTGAGAGCCTGTTTCTTCCCAAGGTTTCTCCCATGGCAGCACAACTATACATCTCCCCTTACACAAGGCAGGGACCAAATGCACAAACAGAAAATATATTACAAAACTGGTTAACACAAATAAAATGCACAAATACTCCAAAACATATACACTAAAAGAGAATCCGGGAAAGCAGCAATGTTGAAATGGACCCAAGGGTAATACCAAATTGCACATCAGTTTGCATGTAGGCTCTTGATTGAACCTGACCCAGCTAACCTTTTATCAAAACCTCAGCTTTATTAACAGCATTGCTGACTTTCAAGATTTTAACAGTAGTCTCATGATTCTTGATACATTTCTTAAAGCACTAGTCCTGGAGTCAGGCCATTCTAAGAGAATCTCAGCCTTCATTTAAATAATTTAAAAAAAACAGTTTCCACCCCTCCGGGTTGTGGCGAAAAGCTTGAAAACATGAAAATGAAACATTGAAAAACCAGAAGAAAAATACCATGACCCAAATCTTATGGTTTTTAAATTAAATTCATGATTTTTTGGGACCTGACTCATGATGTTTGAGCACTTGGGATTTGAAATACAGCATTAAGATACTAGGCCATTTATTGATACAGCTTGATGTCAATATAGGGAAGACAACACAGCCCATATGTCCTCATATACATTGTTCAGCAGTATGACATGGGTGACAAGAATCTGGGATTTCTGAGTGTGGCCCTTCTAGTTTTTTCTTACTCTTAAGGATTTTTAGTGCCTGGGTACACCACAAATTAAACAACAGAAATGTAAACAGGACCTAGCTATAGGGAGCATGGATTTCACTAATCCAGAGACTCTTCTACCATTTAGGAGTGACACTCACTCACTGGCTCTGTCTTTCTAACCCTTGTTCTTTAAGCATGGGTAACCAGGAGTATGTGCCACACCTGTAAAAACCCCACATGCGAGATCCAGAGAAATCACTACCCACTTGTGACTTTTCATTCCAGCTTATTACTAGTGACAAGTTAAAGGTGCAGGGTACATACTTCTCTCCTGCATACAAACAAACCAAAATTTCCTACTGCAAATAGAAAAAAATTGAAAAAGTCAAATTTAATAGTTAACAGAATGTTGTAAGATTAACAGCTTTAAAAAACACGAGAAGGCCTAAATACGGTATTTTATTTTGGCATTTTATTATACCTTGTTCTGGTAGTTCTCAATTTCTTCCTGCAGAAAAGTCTGCCATGTTATCTGCTGTAGCTCTTCTCTCAAGTACTGGCAAGTTTCCATGTGTGACTTTGAAATATTCTGTGCAAGATGTTCTAAAAGAGAGAGCAAGAAGTGGCATGCATTAAAAGAGCAAAGCTATCCCTGTGTGATTTCTGTCTAGAAGAGTGAACTGCAGAAATTACGATTAGAAACTTTAGTTATTATGAAAAGAACCTTAATCTATTTTCTGATATTTCCAATAGCTCCTTGGATTGTCCTTTTGAAAAATATTTTATGATGTTTGCAAAAAGATACAAGTAAAGGAAAAAAATCCTGATCCCTAAGGGTATGTCTATACTGGAGCTGGGAGCGGTGTGGATGTTGTGGCAGGGAAGCAGCTCAGGCTAGCCCCCCAAGCTTGGACGCAGGGGGTTGGGCAGACTTGGACACAGGTGACCACCCCGAGCCCCAGCCCTTGCTGCAACATCCACACTTTTATTTTTAGTGCGCTAACTCAAGCAGAGCTAGTGCGAGTCTGTCTACCTGGGCTGGGAGGCATGCTGCGTAGACATACTGTAAGGGCTATTTATACTGCAACTGGAGGTGTGATTGCAGCACATGTAGATATACCCAAGACAGCTTTAAACTAGCTAGTCCAGACACCAATAACAGTTGAACCATAGCAGCATGGACTTTAGTGCGGGCTAGCCACCTGAGTAAGAACCTAGCGTCCTGGGCTGCTGCTGCTGAACTGCTATTGGTATCCAAAATAGCTAGATTAAATCACCCCTGATTTAAATTAAATTAAAATATTCCTGCAGTGTATATATATCCTAATAGCTCTGAGAGTGTTCCCACAGTGGTCGGAGACCATCCAGTAGAGGGCAGTGTACACCCATTTACGTAGGTCACTGGTTCACCAATGCAGCTATAGGAAATTTTCAGTAATGAACAAGAACAGGTAGATTTGCTCTGTTATTAGTTCATTACCAACTTAAAGCTTAGTTAAGATGTCTGGGTGAACCTGGGCTGAAGTAGGCATATTGAGATTTGAGAGAAACAGCTCCTCTCTCCAGAAGCAATGATTGCCAAATGGGTTTTTAAGGAGGAAAACCCATCTGAAACTATGTAAAGGTAAAGCTCCATGGAAACTTGAGAGAGCCTTGTGAGCTGCAAACTCAGTTTCACCTTGCTCTTGATGTAATGTACTGTACTAGCTGGTGGTCTTGGTGTTTTTACTGAGATGGAAGCCTGCCTGGGGAACTGGGCAAAAAATTAAACTCCTTACTAGGAGCCAAAGAAGAGTGGCCCAGGAGTCAGTTTAGGATGGAGGCACATTAGTGGAGATGGGGTGATGACAGCCCTACTGGTGCTGTAAGCTGCTTCATGAATAAACAGCACTTCTCACCAGGGCTGTCAAACCGGCATCTTTCTCCAGAACTAAATCCATGAACATCTGAAATAAGACAAATGTTTTCTTTAGAAAGGAATGTAAGGTATAGAGGACCCATCCTGTGAGATATCAGCTGGGACACTGTAACACAGAGGCTGCATTCTTGGGAAAGGCAAGTTTATTTTCTCTAGGCATGATTATGTAAAAAGAAATCTTGGTAGAGAATGCACTTTTTAGGGAACCAAGATGAAAAATTATACAAATGAAGTCTCAAATTTTCCTTAGTTTTAAAGTAGTAGTGTAGCCATTTCGACGCAATGGAAGTTTACATACAATATCTTCATTCTAGAGGCCATCCTTCTTTTGCCAATATGCTTTGTTAAAACATCTGAATGGCTTCTCAATAATTGATTTGTACGTATTTTGGGAAGAGGTTTTTCAAAGGCAGACGGCTAAAAAACTTGCCCTTAGACTTGCAACCTACCTCCCTGCCCATTCCTATTTAAGCATATGGAAACAGCTCTATCAAAGAGCAAAATTTTGGTCCCCCTACTTGCACAGTTCTGCAATCAGTGCTTTCACTGGCTAAATCACCATGAAGCTCTGGCCCTAAAATGTATCTGAATGGTCATCCATAACTCCCCTTTTAAGGCCCCTTGAGTCAGCTTTTCTGTGAAAGCTGTGTTTTTTTGTTTGAAAAATTCTTTAAATAATAAGCTCACACCACAAAACAGGCTGTTTCACATCATGCTAAATGCTCTAATTGAAATTTTTGAAAATTGAAAATTTTCTCAAGATCAAGAAAATTCATTAAAGGTTTACATTACAACCCCCAATAAAAGCTGATCATATGCACCATCTAAATTACACAACATAGGGTATAATGTAGTTGTTGCCACCACAGTTTTCATATGCTCCAGCAGCAATTTCATACATATATACACTTAAAAACAACATTAGAACCTAGTCACAACATCTAACAGCACGGAGAGGGGGATGTATTTGAAAGATACACTGGGCTAGATTTGATAGAGGGGCTATGCACAAATCTAGGCCTCAATTCAGGAAAGTATTTAATCACGTGCTTACATACTTTCGTGAACAGGGACCCTAGATTGGAAAATGCTTAAATATGGTTATTACAGTGTTTGGCCCTGTCCATGTTGGCCAGCCAAACCATATTACAAACCAGTTTAAAAGATAATGTAATAAACCACCACTTTAAGCCAGGCTCCAAACTCAGCATCTCACTTAGGATGAGCTAGCCTTCAATTCCCTTGCCTTTGTCGGGTTAACCTTTAATAATCACCCATGAAAACACACACACAAAACCATTTGACTGAGACAACGCTGCTGGCATAGCCTTTATTTTCAGATTTCTTCTTATCATTTTTACTTATCTAAGACTCAAATTATTTGAATTTAAACAGGGACATAATCCTCTGGTTGTAATGTCACAACAAACTGCGCTGCAGAGAACTGGATTCCACAAGCAGAGGAGGAGGACTTCAAACAGGAGTAACAAAAAACCTGTTTTCATGCAAGATGTCCCTATTAAAAAAAATAGGGAGGGGGAAATCAAACATGTGTTATGCTGATTTGTCAAATAATATGATATTTTTCAAACAGATTGTTTTACTTTTAGTGATGTTGCAAATGAGTATTTAGCATGAATGTTACAGAAATAAACAAAGCAGGTATTTAAAAACCACTGGTTGCTCAATTAAGCAAACTGGGATTTAAAAACCACTTGTGTAATGCTGGCAAACCACCTTACAGAGCCCTTCCTAACACAAGTCACTAAAGTATTTTTGTGGAGTTCAGTACTCAAGAAGACTTTCAGGGAGAAAAAAGTAGGGCAGAACATGCTAAGTAAAGCTGTCGTTATAAGGGCCCTAGGGAAATTAACAGAACTTCCTAGAATTCATTCCCTAATGAATTTGGGACCAGATTCTCCTCTACTTCATACTTCCTGGAGTCACATGAGTAAACTGGGTATAAAAAGCCATCAGATTAGAATAGCATTCCGGACCCATATGTCACAGGTACAAATGACACCAAAATAGTAGAGAATCAGGCCTATTCATTTGATGCTGGAAAACGGAGCAGAGATGGGAAAAATATTAGTCTGATAATTTTAAAAAATGATGCTGTTCTTCATCAAATAAATCACTCAAGGAATATTATTTGTCCAGTTCTAAAAATGATTTTAACTAACTGCCAGCATTCGTGGTTCACCCCACCTCCAATAGGATTCTAAACCAGGGGAAACCACCCAAATCCCACAAGCAAGGAGCCAGTGGGATTTGCTGGTCTGATTCTGAATTGTGCTGAGTGCCATCAACTGCCAGCTGAAGTTCAGGGTGCTGAGCGCTTCATGGAACAGTTCTTACAGCTGTGTGTAATTTTAGAGCAGCATTCACAGAAGGCTAAATGTGTTACTCTGAATCCAAAGGGTATTATTAAAGCAATTACAATGGAAACTTTTCTCTCTTATTACCTAATTCTGCCATGGATACAGTTGGCGAGGTCTCCCCATTTGTAAAAGAACAATAAGGGAAGAAGCCCGATGCTGGTGTGTAGTCACATATTGGTTCTGGTTTGATTCCATTAATATCAAGACCCGACTGATCTGGAGAAGGTTGTATGTCTAAGTAGAAGCTGCTAACTGCAGAGTCTGCTTTGCTACCTTCAGGGGTATGCCCATCAATGTAATTACTGAGGTCATCATGTAGCTCTGTTAGCCCATTGGTGGTGATACTGTATGTTGGTGTCAGTGGTTCTGCCTCTCCAGGTTGCTGTTGGTGATCTCGCTGTTGCTGCTGCATTCGATGTTTCTGCACCTCTGCGTACAAGCTGTCCCTCTGTTTTTTTGACATTCGACCAAACTTTACAGCTGAAATATAAAACACAAAACACACTTCATTTCCATACATCACCACTGCACCATAACCATCCTGAGCGCTTAGATACCAGTGATGAACACATTATGAAAACCTAGATCTGTACAAATATCTCCAGGTGCCTACAGGAATCTCACAACTTAACTACCACACTTCCTGCTACATCTAATATTCTTTAAATGGCAGGTTTTAATAAAACATTTAATTTAACCATTTGCTTTTATTATTTTGGTAGTTCATTAGCTCTCCAACTGTATAGATAATAGATCATATTAATTCCAGGTTCACCTCCACAGATGTCAGAGTTACAACATCCAGGCAGTCAAATCTCATCACTGTTGAACGACAATTAAAAATGAAATTTGGTGGTATGACACAAATAGCACAATTCCTATTGCATGTACACACAAGTGTAGCCAACATATGATTAAGTATAAACTGGTGGGCTCTGTCCAGAAAAGGCTCAAAGAGCAAGTTTTATAGAAATCAGGACTGAGGCGCATGAAAAAACTACAGAGCCAGCTTATGACAACTGACATTTATTAGTGTTGCAAGTCTGTCAGTGTGATAAACAAAAACATTTACTCAATGATTTATAGTAAATAAATCCACAAGATAAATATGCTGCATGAAAAGATATATTCATGACTTGTGAACTTGCACATTAAAATCAGAAGCAAAAGACTTGTGTTGGCTTGGCATCAGTGGTTTTGCACATTACAGCAATTCCTAAGAACATGCTATACATTTTCTGGGACCTATATCAGCTATAAAGGCTTCATGTTTTTGGGAAGAAGACTATCAGCACATGTGTTTATGTAGCAGGCCAAACTCCAAGAAACCTAGCCACTTATGAGATCAACCATTAGAAATTTTAAATAACAGTCAGGAATTTAATTCCACATGAAAAACAAGTCAAAGGCAGTAAGGTCCTATTTATTATGTGCACAAAGCAGCGCATTGTTTTCAGAACATTTGGGATTATGGACATGGGATATTGCTGACAATACTGACTAAGCCAGATCCTCAGCTGGTCAGTGTGGCTGCAGCTCCAGTGAAATCAATGGAGATCCATTCATTTATATCAGTTGTGAATCTGGTCTTGTATTCTGTAATGTCCTTAAAATGTGTTACATGAAATATTGCCTGTTCATTTTATTGCATACAAGTTGTCATGCATGCATACAAGGTGAGTTTAGTATAGAGAGCACTTAACATTTTGTCTGTCATGTTTAAAGGAAGTTATAAGGTTTCTCTGTCTCTAAAAGAAAAAATATTTTAAGTATTTTCATTCTGCAACTTTACTCTTCCATTCTCACACATTGTACATATCCAAATATTTGACTCATTCATGAATTGAAAATAATTCAGGTCTACACTAATCTAATGACTGGAGTCTTACTTGCAACAGTAAGAATCTGGTTGTAACACACAGAGCAAATGTTAGGACAATTAAACTAAAAATGGCATCTTCATGGGGTGACCAGGGACAAGCATGTTAGTTGGCAACTACAGCAAATGAGGAGAAAAAAACCCAAGTAAGTAACTGTTTAGCTCTCTGACAGCACTGACAGATTTTCATTATAGAATACAGTATATAAAAGCCACTGGGTATTCTCAGATATGAACATAGCATTCAGTAATTTTAAAGTCCTACATTAGGGTTTGTTTGAGCAGGCATCATACTAAATATTATTTTACACATGCCAACCCTGGACTAGCAGCGCTCACCATCTCGAGACATCCCCACAGCAAGGCATTTCTGCAATCGACAGTGTTGGCAGCGGTTTCTACTAGTTCGGTCAATCAAACAGTTCTTCTGACGAGGACAGGAGTACGTGGCATTGCTTTGCTGACTCCTCCTGAAAAAGCCCTGTGATAGAATTGCAAAATACAAGACGCTATTAGTCACTGGATTCATAGGGCACCATAGGCAAGATTTTAAATGGTATTCACACTTAATAGAAAATTACATTTAAGAGGAGCCCATTCATTAAAGAGCTAACTTTTTTTCCCCTGAGAAAAAATTTCTTTTCTTAAAAAAACCCCAAAAACTTTAAATGAAAAAATAATCTGAGGTGGGAAGAGTTTACACATTTCTTCTTTATTTTCAGATACTCTAATATTTTTTTGTAACACAAATGTAACAATCCTTTTAGAGTAAGAGAAAGTGTTTCAAGATCAGACTTCCTGGCCAGTCAGTGTCCTAGCAGAGATGTTTTTCACTGCCATGGAAAAATCTAGGTGCCATTCCCTGTTTTTCCTGGCTCAGCAGGGACAGCACATTCAGACCACAGGGACAGAGAGTGCAATGCAGCATCCTACAGCTACCTCCCTAGAAGATTAAGCCGTTGTTCTGATATCCCGTTCTGTCCTTTTTGGATGGGAGGATGACAGACCTGGATGTGTAATCACACAGGTGTGTGTGTAGCCGAGTGCGTGTGCATGGGCAAGTGTGTGTGTTTAAGGCAGGAAAAAAATGGAGGTAGATGGTTAGAGCTTCCCTCAGTCAGGAATATGATCAACTCATTATGGGGAGGGGGAAGAGATGGATTTTCTAGTTTGTTGCTAAAGTAAGTTCTTTCACTCAGTGAGGTGTTTCCTGTTCTCCTGAACTCTCTGTAATGGACAGTCACCAGGGTCACAGCAAGAAAATGTTAACAATAATGAGAGGCTGGGTAGTGGTTACAACATAGTCCTGGTTATCAGGGCTCTTTGGTTCAATTCCCCACTCTGTCATTGGCTCACCTTGAGATCCTGGCCAGTTCACGTCATCTCTCTGTCTCAGACTCTCCACTCATAAATGTGCATGCATGAGTGTGTAATACCTACTTCACAAGGGTTCTGAGGTGGTGCTGTCATCATAAAGAGGCAGTTCAGATATATGAACTCAGTATTTTAGTTTCATGTTACCACATAATGGACTAATGAACAGTGTTGCAGAGAAAATAATTCCTCAGAAAGGCTAGGCACCCTTTAATTATTGTTGGATATTTACCAATTTTTTTTTATTTGAATCCCAAATCCTAAAGTGCTTTGGCACATGCACCTGGTGTCTAAGCGAGACAAACAGCATGGAAAAATTCTGCACCACAAGGAAGCAACTTCCCAGACGGTCTGTTGCAGACAAGAACATGACCGTAAGTCAATGCACAATGCAAAGTCACATGAACCAAACCTATGGAGAGGTGGGGACAGTCCTACATCAGCTATTCCCTTTATATCTAAGAGTGACTGCAGATGCTAGGGTGACCAGATAGTAAGTGTGAAAAATTGGGACCGGGGGTGGTGGTGGTGGTGGTGGTAGTAATAGGAGCCCATATAAAAAAAAGCCCCAAATATTGGGACTGTCCCTATAAAATCAGGACGTCTGGTCAGATGCCCTCATACTGAAAAAAAAACAAGTGGGAGTTGAAGGTTCCTTCCCTCAGCCCTGTAGTGTTGTAGTGCTGTTTCTAATCAACCACGCCTCTCTATTCTGACCCTTGTTGTTTCTTCAAGACTGAACTTTAAGTACATTTAGTGTTTGTGAACAGTAGAGATGGATGAAATTTTTCACCCCAAACATTTAGCAGATTTAGTCTGGCCAAAACATTTTACAAATTTGTGTCAATTTTGGTGAATTGTTTCAGTCAAAAAATTGTTTTTTGTGGTGTGGGGAATGTTAAAACAGTTCATTTTAACATTTCTAAAATGAAGTGTTTTGATTTTTCAGATTAAATTTGCAACGGGATTTATATAACAAACATTTATTGGAGCAGGGACTGGAACCTAGGTGTTCCTCTCCCAGATGAGTGCCTTAACCACTAGGCTATGGCATCATTTTCACTCTCTGTCTCCGGCCCAATTAACATTTAAGTATTTTTACAAAATGGAACTGCTTTAATAGGAGAGAATGAGAGAGATTCACCTCAGAACAGCCAGCAGTCCACTGGTGATGCACTCATGTGGGGGTGGAGTTGGGCAGAGACCTTTTTGTTGCTTTTATTTATATATATGGTTTAAAAATGCCTGGAAAACTTAACAGAACATTTTGTTTCACCTGAAGAATTTTTTCCCGATTTTCAATTAACAGAAAATCCTGAAAAATGTTGGTTTTTGGCTGACCCAAAGTTGGGGGGTTTTTTGTGAATTTTCAGAACTGCCAGCAAACCAAAAAATCAGTTATTCACACAGTTGTAATGAATAGTGCTGGACCGACGTCACTGGAAACTGCTCTGAGGCCCTTTCATTATCTGAAGGATAGTTGAAGCCCAGGGCCCTGACAGTGCAAGTTTCCAAATACCATCCTGACATGACTGAACCCTCACTGCAGTGACCAAGAAGATAGCTCAGTCTCCATACTCACTGGCATTGTTAGTAACACACCTAGTAAGGGTGCAAGTAGATACCTGCCCACTAGAAAATGGGACCAGGACTCCGTGGGCTGGATATCAATTTTACTGGTGAGAGAGATGAAAGGTTCCCCTTCTCCCATTATCAGACCCCTAAACCAGCCAGTTCCCCACACTGTCCATTCTCGTAGGTGCATTAATGTTTGTCCCGGTACATGAACTGTGCTGTCTTCATCTCCTACTACCAGCCACTGGGATCCTGCAAGGCAACTTGATCAATACTCAACAAGCGTGGCCATACAACCATGGCCGAATTAACACATGAACAAACTAGCCATGTGCCCAGGTCCCAAATTAGTAGGGATGGGGGTCCAAACTGAGTGGTGCAGTGACCCCATCAGCCAGGTTGTAATACCACTCCCTCAAATTTGGCCTGGTCACCCCTCCATCATGACAAATGGGTGGCCAGGCCAAACCTGAGTTGGAAGTGGGGCAGCCAGCATTGCTCCTCCTTGCCACTTCGTGAGGGTTCAGCTCCTGCACCAGGGCTCCTTGCTCAGGAGCCTGCCTGGCCTCACCCTGCTTCCAGCAGTCCATGTCCTCACTGCTGCCTGCAGGACTTGCTCAGCAACAGCCTCAAGACCTGTTAGAAGTATGGGGAGATGCACACACAGTGAGAGTGTGCACACACAGTGAGAGTGTCCACACAGGGGACTCAACTGTAGAAGGGCAGCGGAGAGTCTGGGGGGGCGGGGGGGGGGGGGGGATGAGGCGGACTGAAGGAGTTAAATAGGGGAGTGTCTGTGCAGCAGGAGCCAGTCACAAATTGATCTGGATAAGAGAGAGTTAACTAAGCAACATCCCTGACGCAGGAGCCCCATGTGCTTGTGTTAACAGATCACTAGCGCAGCTGTGCTGGTCAGGATGGGGTTAATACAAACGCATTCCTACTGCTGGAGCATCTAGTTTAGCTGTCCACTAGAGAGACCCACAATTGTGTTTTCCTAGTACCCAGTGATGGGTTAATCTGGCCCTGCACGCAACTGGAAGAATGATAGCCTTCTTTTGGGTAAGTCCTTAATTTGGGCAAGCAATTTGTTGTGGGTGGCTACATTGCCAGTTAGCCTTTTTATATAGGGAAAGTCTGTCGATGGCTACTGAGGATCGGTTTCAAGCAGAGGGTTATTTTTCGATACTGTAAGTGAGAAACTTACTGGGCTTTTTGCTCTTTCTAGATTTGTCCTAGAGACATATCTGCCCAGTACATTTGTGTGTACAATTTATCAACTAAGTTACAGCTTGCAACTAGATTTCAACAGTGCAGCACTGCCTAAAGAACCATGACATCTACAACTGGGACCTTTAAAAGCATTTGCTGTTTACACCCGATGAATGCAGTGTAATGCTTTTAAAGATCAACTGTGCTATACTATATGTGTCTGCTGAAAACAACAACAGCATTTAAAGCACAGCAAAGCCCAAGTCACAACTTTCAGAACTGGATCCAAACTTCCCCAGAGCTTAGGAATGTTCTGATCGGGGGTTTGGGTTGTAATTAATGATGGACAAACCAAAAAAAAAAAAAAAAAAGCCAAATTTGACCTGAGTGGGGTTTTGTTTTTTGTTTAAAAATGACGAGGGTCTTAATTATATATTTTTGCCAATTATCTTAGAACTCTTTAACCCTTTGGACTCACATTATTACAAATGTATGTGTGAAAACCCTAACATTAAAGAGCTATTACAAGCAATTACAGTTCTTTGGAATTTTCTTTGAAAATACAACACAACAATATACATTGCTCTTGTACAATCTGCACTGTCTTGTCAAAGGCATTGAGTTAGTCATGACCTTCCTGGAGGGAAAGCAGGGATGTAGGGGAAAAATAGAATATACATTTACAATTTTGATGGAGGCCTGCTAGAAGCCATATGCTCACAGAATTACTATCATTTATGTTGTGGTGGCGCCTAAACACCATAGCCAAGTTAGGTCCTGTTATGGAGGGTATAAACTCCATCCTGTCACAGCCACCAAAGGATCAAGAGACAGAGTAGATAGCTCCTCAGCTGTACCTAACTGGTGGATCATCAACAGCTGGGATAAGAGCCTGCAGACCAGGCAGAAGAAGGCTGGCAGTGAGCCTGAGGGGACTGTATCAGCCACAAACTGGCAGGAAATGGTGTAAGGAGCCACAACCAGGGGAAGAGCAGTGAGTCTGAGGAAGCAGACCTTAGCTGATTACTACAGGGTCCCTGGGTTGGAACCCAGAGGAGAGGAGAAAGAGGACCTGGGTTCCCCTACCTGCCCGCAGGAAAAGGGATGTAAAAGCTCTCCTGACTCAAGGGAGAAAGGACTATTGAGCCCAGGGTGAGGCTGAAGACCTGGCCTCAGGCCATTAGACTCTGTTTGCTGGACTCTTCACTACACTAGAAAGGGTGTGAACTATAAGTGACCTGGCTGACGGGCTGAGTTGTGAGAAGGGTCAAACAACCAGTCTTGGAGGGGGCTGTAGACAAGGGGCTCCAGGGTCGAAGTGGCTGCTGCACCATGCTTGGTCACGAGGGGTTGCACTGGCTGGTGTCTGACCCCTCTACAAGCCCCATTGTGCAAGGCATCGTACAAAGATATAAAATACGTGACAGATCCTGACCCTAAAAGCTCACAATGGTGTCACTGAGAGCACAATTTGGGTCAGGGTTTTTTGGTACTACATCATTTGCACCAAAGGTGAAACGTTGGCGTGCTGAAGTCAATATAAAACTCCCATCAACTTCAAATGATGCCAGGCTCTCATCCTAAAGTCTCTTTTTGCATACATAGATTAAAATAGTTCTAGCAGAACAGAGAGGAGCAGAACTGAATGTTAGCTTCATCTCTGCCTTTCAAATTCCTGTTTATACACAGCACACTGTATGTTTTTTCATAGAGTGCCAAAAAATCAAATTTGGAAAAAAAAAAGTGTAGGGGAACTTTTCATCTGCTTGTCAGCTTGGATACAAGCTTGTTAAAAAAGCAACTTTGAAATGTAAATAGCAGTTTTCACCAAACCTATTAATAGTTTCAATAGCTTTACTATTTAATGGCTGGGTATCATAGACATGTTGGTTTAGGTTCCTTCTTCAGGAGGGGAGAAATTCTATTGTGCTTGCCTGATGTCACAAATCTCACTTTATAGGTTCCCTTTCCAGCTAGGCACAGGCTGAAATGCTGATCTCATGTTTTGGTCTTTTGACAATTTTCATTTAATGAATTGATTCCTACAGTTCATTAGCTTACCCACTTCCACTTCTGTATACACATATGTCTTAATTAGCTGCTCATTGGCTGTTTAATTACAAGAAAACAGCTGACAGCTGCCTTGCTGCATACTAATGGCAGACGTTTTGGAATGATTATACACACGCCTGTGACAACTAAGACATTCATAATCCCATGATTTATGGCTAATACTTAGAAACATCCACGTACCATTAAGTTTTGCAATATTCTCAGCAACTAACAATTTTTTTGGGGGGGGGATCGTTTTTTAAACCAAACTCTCTTCAAATTTCTTTTAAAAACATAACAAGAGATAATTGTTATATGAAAAGGATGAAAATATTCCAACTGTACTTGTAACCATTTTATGACAACTAAATTATTTTTAGATTTCAAGGGGTAAGATTTTTGTGTAAGTATTTATTAATAAAGATTAAGGGTTTAACAGCTCTGGAAACAAATGCAAAAAACAAAACTGGTAATAATTACATTTGAGACAGGTTTTCCTACAGTGTCTTTATCAGTTTATACAAAGCTCATGATAAACTCAGTTTATAATAAGATTAGGTTCCATCCATAACAGCTCACCAGTTTTTATTGGAAACTGGTTTAGGCAGAACAGTATTTTTTAAAAAAAAATTGAAAAAAGAAAAGAAAAGCAGCTTCCAAACAGGATTTAAAGGCAAATATAGCCAAAGTCAATGTGACCCTCAGAGTTAAGTAAAAAAAAAAAAAAAAAGATTTTATAATCGGAGAACTTAGAACTAGTTGGATTTATGCATAAATTGAAGTACAAGTGAAAAGAAAAATGAAAGTATTCTCCTTCAAAGCAACAATAGGAATACTCCAGTTGTATTTTTTAACAAAACAAGACTCTCTCAGCTTTGAAGAGTGCCAAGAGAGTGAAGGCTGAGTGCCTTTAAACTTCTGAAAGTACAAGAAATGCCCTCAAGTGCCCTGTGTGAAAGGTGTTATGAAACTGAATGTATGCATTCAAGTAAGGAGAATGGCCACACCTGTGTATTAACTGGCAAATCAGGCATGAGCTTGTCACCACTGAGAGAAGAACCTGAAACTAGTTGTATCCAGAACTCTAAAGACATAGTTCAGAACTAGGCATGGCAGATCTTGATTTGTATTTTTTCATAATTTCAGCAGATATCAATCTTTAGTTCTAAGCATTTTTCAATATAAATTTTAACAGCAGTGGGAAATAATGTGTGTGTGGTGAAATATTTAATGACAGATGTTAAATTCAAAAGTTTAAAGCATTATAACTATTAAAAACACAAATTGTCAACATCTCACATCAAAATATACAAAGTATTTATCCTTAAATCAAACTCTAAATTCTCAGGCATCATTTTTTTCTTATTTGCCTATCTGTAAATTTGGATTATTATCGATGGAAATATTTTTTCAATGTATACGTCCGATGAAATTGGCGTTTACTGATATTTACTGATGATACTCTAATCCTTCTAACCCTATTCAAATTCAAAACTTTGTTTCCCAATATCAAAGTATTTCACTGTAAGTCCCTACAAACTATTCAGGAATTAAATTTAGAATATCAAGTATTAACTGAAAATAGTTTATCTGTTTACGGACAAAGCTGGAGATGATGCACTCAATCACTCTCCCTCTTCTAATGATTGTACCCAGCAGATTTTCAAGGATTGTGTTTACTAATCACAAATGAAAATTCAGTTCTGTCTAATACTGCTCAACAAACCAAACAATGACAATTGGAAGTATTACAGAGAGAGGTACCTTCTTCCCTTCACCCTCAAACATTTTTTGTACATTAACTTTCACAGAGGACATTGGCAATAGACAGATGAGGAAATTCATTTTTTAGTCCAAAAAAAAAAAAAAAAAAAAAAAAAAAAGAGGGTGTTTTTTTTTAAAGAGGCATTTAAGCCCAAGTAAGAGGCAGCAGGCTTGCAAATGTTCAGTGAGGTTTTTATTTATTTGTAAAACACAAATAAATATTAAATATAAATCACTAGATTAAGGTAGAACAGCTAAAATCACAAGAAGTTAGGAAATGAAAGATTCCTGAGCAGCATTAATTTGGCTTCATTAAAAATGCCAAAGGATATAATAAAAAAAATTTGAAACCTGAACAGAAAACACGACTAAGTATTATTAAATGTAATAATTACAGCACTGCAAAGGGGAATTAGGCCAAGTTAACATTGCTATTGGAATCTTAACTTTTGCTCTTCCCAGCTTTTTTGTGGTTTCAAATGTGGAATCTTAATGCTACATTAGCGTAGATGTTTGCATTTAATTTCCTTTTATTTTTTAAATTAGAAAATACATTTCCCGTTTAATAATGATAGCATTTAAACAATCCCATTTTGGCTTTGATGTGCCCACCACTCTGGGGTGAAAAGAGTGAGAGAGAAGAAATCATCCAACTTCGCTGCTGTTATCGGAGATCATTTTCCACAAGACTGGCTTGAGAGGGTAGCAACACTTCTGTTCACTTAATGATAATTTAGGGCCCTGATTCTGCAATCTGATACACATGGATGGATTTTTGCACCCATGCGGAACCTCATTGACTTCTTAATAGCTGCACCATCAAAGCAGAGTGTGAAACAACTCAAATTTAGGGTTGTTTTTTTAAAATCAAAGGTTAGATTACGTGAAGAGTAGTATAAGAACATATAAAATTGCAGTGATTACAGCCACAAAAAAGCTGGAAAACACACCGTGGGGAAATAGTACCTAACTTTCACATTGACAGAAGCCAAGATACACCAAATTGTCCCCCACCCAAAATTGCTCTCTTCAGTGAGACTTTGTTGCTTCAACTGTGGAAGAGCATAACACAAACAAAATCCTTCTTTACCTTTACATCTGCCACAGCACAGGATTTTAAACACTTTTAAAGGCATGATCATTTACATTCTGAACGCAGTCACCCCCACCAGCACTCCCATATTTTTCACCAAGGTTAGGAAGATTTGAACTCCGTGAGTGCATTATTGCCTTTCTTTTTTAAGAAGAGAAATATATGAACACATCCAGAGTGTCAGATACCTAGCAGACACGATATTTCATTTTAATCCAAAAACCAAGAATGAGTGAAGGGCATGAATGAGGTAAGCGGGATATTATTCGCCTGCTTCAAGTGCGTGCAGGCTTAGTTCTCCTGGCTGTACATAGTTATTATCCTATGGTCCTGGTGCTCCAAGAACAGGAGAACATCCCTCACTTTGTTGTTTAGCCCTTTGTTTTATTGGGCGGGGGGGCGGCTTTTGCTTTCCCTACCATTAGTTTAGCTGACCTGGTGGGATTCTCAAGAGCAGATTAAGTTTTGCATTCTTCACTGCATAGGAGATCAGGGGAAACCATTTGCCTGACCCACATGGGACTCCATTTACACTCCCCACTATCAGGCTGGCATCTGTCATTATTCTGATTGTTGGAGGTTCAGACGGGGACCTCCTTGTCCTTAGATAAGTGAGGGATTTACATTTGTGAAGGAATAGTAATTCTGATGGAGGGATTCTCAATGGATGAACTTATGTCTGCTCAGGTGAGTTCCAATGGTTGATCAGGGGATCTTGCAGAGGAGGAGAAGCAGCATTGTCTGTCTCCATGCAGATGGCCATGCACCTACTAGCTGAAGACACTAGTAAAGTGAGACCTGTCAGCTTTGCCAAAAGCTCCTCTTATGGAGGTTTGCGCCCAAGAACTCCTAGGTGAATGAGCTTCTCAGACTGGACTGAGAAGCAATTCTGGTCATTGACAATACTGTGAGTCTTGAAGATCTGGACAGTTCTATTCTATATTGGTTCTCATATCATCTTCTTCACCATAGTATCTGAGGACCTTCCCACAGTGCATTAGGCAATGTGCCTACTATATATGTGTGGCTTGTTTGCTTTCATCCTCTTCCCAATGGGAGACTGGACTGTGTGAGCAGTATGGTGCTTTTTTCAAATACGTATATGCTGCTACATGTTTATGTTAGAGAAAGCAGGTCAAAGAAATGCACCTTGTACTTGGAAGATAGTGAGGTTTGTGATCATCGTTAGTTCCTGTGGGAATTTGTTCCCAAGTCTGCAACCAGCCCCCAGGGAAGCTCTGTCTCCTGAACAATAGCTTTACCCTTACAGCAGAAAATTCCATTGAGCCAGAGGAATGGAATGGTTGACCATAATCTTCATCCTGGAGCTTTAGGTGATCTTTTAGATATCCTGTGTCCAGACCATTAGCAGCCTTGAAAATAAGGACAGAGACCTTGTGCTTGACTTGATATTCTATGGAAAGCCAAGGCAGAGTGTTGAAAGGCTGCCACTTGGGGGGGGGGGGGGGGGGGGGAGGATAGCTCAGTGGTTTGAGCATTGGCCTGCTAAACCCAGGGTTGTGAGTTCAATCCTTGAGGGGGCCATTTAGGGATCTGGGGCAAAAATTGGGGATTGGTCCTGCTTTGAGCAGGGAGTTGGACTAGATGACCTCCTAAGGTCCCTTCCAACCCTGATATTCTATGATCTATGATCTCACTCCACATGAATACAACTTTGATAAGAAGCCATAGAGGTACTGGTAAAACGAGATACCCTGTATTCTGGATGTCAGGATAACCACGCACTTTGGGACAGCTTGAATGGACAATGACTATAATTGGTTGTGGCTTTCTTGACTTCGTATCTCAGGTAGCACTGGGGACATAGATACACCAGAGTATAGAGACAGACCTTTGTGAGGTTGATCGATCACACAAAGGGGTTTTCTCTTGCATTAGAATAGCCAGTGTCTTCATTCAGGAAAAAAAAACTTGGCTACTGCTGTACTTCATCTGGACGGGACAAATACTGGGCTAAGCTAACTGTTTTTTGTTTTTAGTCTCCACCCTCCCTTCAAAACAAAACAAAAAAATAACCCTGCTTTTTCACTGAAAAAGGAATGGACCCTAGGGTGATGACATGTTCCATGGAACTGTCCAGCACTACTTGCCAATTATTGGTGTCCTGAGGTGGGAGAAAAGACAAGAGGGTCAGAGAGGGAGCATCTTGAGATCCTGTGCCTAGTCGCTGCTCTCTTAGAAAACCCATTGGTCTGAAGCAGTACCAATCTGGGAGAAGAAAATGTTCGCCAATCTTCGAAGTGGGTTGTGATCATGAGCCAACAGAACTTCGCAGTCTGGAGGAGAAGCCATCTCAAGAATAGTATCTCTAATCTGCTGATACTCCTGTGATGACACAGGTTTTGGATTATCTAAAGAAATGAAGCAGACATTGAGGCCCAAGGAGAGTCTGAAAGATTTGTCCAGCTGAACTTAGTATGGTTCCTCTACAGCCCTGATGATGGGATCTTTTCTTCTATGTCCTGGAATCCACTGGTATCCAGAATCTCCAACGGAGATTCAGGCATTACGAAGATGGCTTTGCCCTTCTTCCTATGCTCATGTAGAGAGGGTCTTGGGCTGGAGGGAGCTGAGAGTCAGGGTCTATGATTGTTAAGGTGTAGTCAATAAAATTCACGAGCCTCAACTCTTTGAAAAGGAAAAGGAGACCAGATAAAAGGATGAACATAGAAATGGACTCTCTTCAGTTGATGACCTGGATGAATGCTTGGAGTGATTAACAGATCCCCCACGAGATTAAACTCATTGTGGCTCTTTCTAGTGCTTCTTCCCTTTTTGGGTTTGGTGTTTTGGAGGTGGGAGGAATCTCTTATCCTCTCCCTGTCCTCACCTCAAGTTGGAACTGAAGAGCAGCGATATCTGGCTAAGAACCTAGGAATACTGCAGACTGTCCATACTAACGTGAAGCACATTGACTTTCTTTTAGAATTTCTCTCTGAACTCCTACAAGATCTTAGACTTCGAGAGATGTGGCTGGAGACTGGGTGGTAAGCTGTGTAAAGAAATCAGAATGAACCAAGCTAACTGATGCTCTACATTTCTAGGCCTGGATGATGGGATGGGGAGGAGGGTCTTGCACATAGATTAAGATATGAAACACAAAGTCAATTGCTCAGGGCTTCTGGTGTGCACGGGTGTCCCTATCAAAAATAAAGAGGCTGATATGAATAGAGTAGAGCAACCACCTGGGTTTTCACACTGCACATCAGAGTTGCCCTTTGGCTGAAAATGACTAGCTGATTCCTAAGGTAAGTGAATGATAACTGTGACACAGTGAGGCAGTGTTCAAGCATCATGGCTTTGGCCTTCCCCAATATCATATATCTAGGACAAAGTGAGCCTGTCAAAGCAGCAGTCTTGGCCATGGTATGCGACCCTTCCCTTCTCTCTTATGAAGCTGGCCCTTGAAGCCTGAAGCTACTCAGTGGTGGACAGAAGCTTTATCAGGATAAGACAGATGAAGGTATTTTAGCAGAGCCCATCACTGAGGAAGCACTGAACTTGGGAAATGCCCAGCTTCCATTTCCCCAGGAATCTCTCCTTACCAGCGCTGCTGCTAGATGGAAGGGTGTGAGTCAGAGCAAAAAAATCTAAAATCCTGTCTGGAAGAGCACAGGATGAAACTCTTTCTAGCACAGAGACAGGAGCCTAATCTCTGTAGGTAGTTGCAGTATCATGTGCCCAGCAAGGGAAACAGGCAAGCAGCTTGGGAAAGAAATGGCAAGAGTAATCTCTTATCCTCTGAAATGTGGGTTAAAGGTGGAAAACCCATTAGTACTCGAGTGACAGCAGAAGGTACTCCCATGAGAGAACCATGCCTGCAAAGCAAGCCTGCAGCGAGGATGTACACAATGTGTCAGGACCAGGTCGTGCGTGTGCGCGCACTTATGTGTGTATTTGCAGTATAGCCAGACAGGTGTCAGCATTAATGCTGAATTAATTTAATCTTCGTTGAAAGAAATTGACACCGAACAGAGGGTTAACACTGCTACTGAAATCTTAGTTTAGTGGAGTTATTGAAGATTTAACTTCAGGAGGAAAAAAAAATATCCAAGCCCAATCCTCACACGGCAATGAATTGCACCACAGTGGAATTTTTTTTTTTTTTGCCAGCAGGAAGGTTTTTATATCTTTAATACAAAAAATACACCCCATAGAATTTTTTCATCTCATGCTGTTTTCTATGCAGGATAAAATATACGTACAAGTCAGTGCAGTAAATTACAAACACACGTTTACAAATGGAAACTTAAAAGCCCGAGATCTCAACTAACACCTTTTGACTAGGTTTCTTTGCAACTTACCAAAAAAACCCAACAGCAACAAAAACAAACAAACAAAAAAACCCAACCAAACAAAAAACAAACAAAAAAAACCCCCAACCATGTATTTTACATTTAAAAAAAAAGAAAAAGAAATCAAGAATACCACAAATTCTATCTAAGTGAATCCATAAAACAGATTAATTGTGGTCTGCTGGAAAGGACTCATCTTTCTACTCCTCTTCTATTAATTCAGTGTCAGTTTGATAATGAAGGAACCTATCGCATCCATAGCACAACAGGAAGTCCTGTGATTTTGGAAGCTCTCCCGAGGGCTTGGAAAAAAATCACCTAGGAGCCCAAGCTTATGCTTAAACTGTATTTTAAACTTGTTCCCAAATTTTTTTTTACTAGTTTTATCAACCAATCAACTTCACAGCAAAACAAAATTTGATATTTATAAAATGAAAGAATCAAATTCAAATGGATAAACACAGATGTTTTAAGACTTATTTTCCCCCCCAAAGCTTACCTTGCAGCCTTCACATGTAATGACACCATAATGGATTCCTGATGATTTGTCTCCACAGATCTTGCATGGAATAATTTCAATTTGAGCTGCAACGGAAGCACGCAACCAGTTAATTACATTTTCTTTTAAACACCTTATAAAAGCATTCCCTGATCAGCATTTGTACAGTGAAAACTAATAACCTACTAAACATTATACTGCATTAACAATTCATTGCTGAACTGTGAGGGTCCCCCTAGAGCCTTGGACTAAATTATGGCTGCTCGTTATATAATAACTTTCAGGTTATTAAAATGGGTCATTTGAGAAGGTGTTTAAGAACCCACAAGAAGGCTAGGATCAGCATTTCAAAGCCAAAAAGAACTGGGGAGTTCACATTTTGGCTGAAGAACTAAATACTAAAAGGTTTCCTCCAATCTCCTTTCCTCAAAGTTGTTGCAAAAGGTATACATTTTGTCCTGGCTGAAAATTCATGATATGAATGTAACACTTTACACACAATTGTCACGGCCATCTACTTTACACTATTGACTAGTTTTATACACCGATAAATATGGGAAATACTGGTAGCATTTTAAATGAAGGATCTCAAATTCACAAAAAATTTAGACAATGTTTATTATTAATAATTTGTGTATTAATACCCTGAGACTGAAGAAGGGAGGAAAATATGGCAGAACTCTAGGTGCACCAGAGTATATCTTCTCTTCTGTCTTTGTATTTCTCTCCCTTTCTTGAGAAAGGACCAGATGAACTCTATGAAAGCACTGCTTCTTTACTGAACTAACAGCAATTAGAATTAAGTTTATCATGCTACAAAACTCTTTCAGCATATCCTGAAGTTGATAAGGTGCCTACCTGGGCAAGTAACACACATTACCAGGGAGTCTGTTCTGTGTAAGTACCTAGGAATACATCCTCAAACTCCACCAGTGTACGTGGTTTGCATCCTTTGAAAGGTTCTATTACTAATAAAGTCTCTTTCCAGGCAGGACATTTCACCAAGTATTGGTAGTGTTTCACAGTACAGAAGTCCAATTTATTCTGTGTGTGTGTGTGTGTGCGCAAGCGTGCATTTTTTTTAAAATGGTGTGTACCTCAGCGCTGTTGCCTTGTATGCTCTGTCCAGGGGTGAAAGTAAGTATAGGGACTTACCGGTATGGGGCTGGGGGGATCAGAGCCAGTCCCAGCCACCCTGTACTGGTAAGTGCCTCCGCCCCCCTCCCTCTTCCTCTCCCCTCCCCCCACCAGGGTAGCAGTGGCAGCCGGGGGCTCCGGCAGTGGTTTAAAGGGCCCAGGGCGGTGGCGGGAGTGGCAGCCAAGCTCTGGGTCCTTTAAATAGCTGCTGGAGCCCCACCGCCGCTTCCTCAGGGCTCTGGGGACGGGATTCTGGCCGTCGCTACCACCCCGGGCCCTTTAAATCGTCCCCGGAGCCCCTAGAGCCCCTGCTAGAGCCCCTGCTGGAGCCCTGGGGAGGCGGCGGTGGGGCTCTAGCATCTATTTAAAGGGGCCAGGGTTCGGCCGCTGCTACCTCCCGGGGTCCTTTAAATTGCTGCCGGAGCCCCGCCGCTGCTACTCCAGGGCTCTGGCAGGCTCCGGGGATGATTTAAATGGCCCGGGGTGGTAGCGGTGGCAGGAGCCCCGTCCCCGGAGCCCTGCTGCTGGAGCCCTGGGGAAGCGGCAGTGGGACTCCAGGAACGATTTAAAGGGCCCAGGGCTTGGCTGCTGCTCCCGCCCCGGACCCTTTAAATCGCCGCCCCAGCCCCGCCGCTGCTACCCCAGGGCTCCGGCAACAATTTAAAGGGCTGGGGGCTCCAGCCGCTGCTGGGAGCCCCAGGCCCTTTAAATTGCGCCTGGGGAAGCCAATCCGCCCCAGTACAGCGCGCCAGCTCTTGCTGGGGCGTACCGACTTACTTTCACCTCTGGCTCTGTCTCCCAAAATTCTGAGACTGGTTTGTGCAATGTTGTGGGACCAGGCTACATCAATTAAACTGGGCTGCTTCATCCATAAGTTTCTGACAATCTCCAATGGAGTTTTTCCAAGATACAGTGGGGTTTCTTACCATAATTTACTATCAGAAGAGCAGTTAATCTCCAACAAGGAGTTTAAAATCCATTAACACATTGCCTGCTTACCTCTGAGAGAGACTTTATATTAACTTTGTTAAATTCATAGCTGTCCAACAGTAAACCTCAAAGTACATTATATCACAAGATGCATCCGATGAAGTGGGTACTAACCCACGAAAGCTTATGCTGAAATAAATTTGTTAGTCTCTAAGGTGCTACAAGTTTTTCTTTCTTATTTTCATTATATCACAATATGTTTGTGGGTACCTGAGCCTTTTTTCTCAGCATGGGTTCATATGGTAAATGTGTCTGCTTTTCTGATTAGAGATTGTGTATTGTTCTATGTACTCTTAAGCACCGAGAGTGTGAAATGAATAGTTGTTAAGCAAGCAATGTAAATTTTTTTCTCTGATCCACTTGCATGCAATAGGGAGCCTCACAGTTTAGGGTCAGGCATGTTATTGTAAGGGCCAGAAAACATTAAATGAACATGTCTTACGTTTATTACAGGCATCTGGCAAATTAGAATGTTCCCCAACCCATATAAAATGCAGTGAACGAAGCAACTACTGAGGAATAGTGACTTGCTCCCATGATTTGAACACTAGCTACTACGCTAAGCTCAGGAAAGAAGCACCAGCAACTATGCAACTACACAGCTTCTTTACTGACATTTCTGTACCAGTGGTTCTCAAACATTTTCACACAGTGGAGCACTGCGTGCAACTGATTCTATCTTGGGCACCTCCTACTTCCAGACATTTAATCCCACAATTTTCCAGGGGCAGTTATAATGATAGGCTGAAATTAAAGTGTCATATTAGGATTCTTAAGGAGACAGGACCTCTGAAACCTCTGCAGGCTTGCCTGTACCCTCCATACAAGCTCCTTAATTTCACTTTGCTGTTCCGCTCACACACTGAAAACAACAGAGGAGGAAGCTACCAAGTGTTCATTTATACTATTTTATTAATGTATTATATACATTAGTAATTACTACAGCATCTGAGTGCCTCACAAAGGTTCATGACTGAAGCACCTCACAACAGAGCAAGTCATGCCTGACCAACCTGATTGCCTTCTATGATGAGATAACTGGCTCTGTGGATATGGGGAAGGTGGTAGATGTGATATATCTTGACTTTAGCAAAGCTTTCGATACAGTCTCCCACAGTATTCTTGCCAGCAAGTTAAAAAAGTATGAATGAATGGACTATAAGGTGGACAGAAAGATGGCTAGATTGTCGGGCTCAATGGGTCGTGATCAACGGCTCAATGTCTAGTTGGCAGCCGGTATCAAGCGGAGTCCTCCAGGGTTCAGTCCTGGGGCCAGTTTTGTTCAACATCTTTATTAATGGTCTGGATGATGGAATGAATTGCACTCTCAGCAAGTTCGCAGATGACACTAAGCTGGGGGGAGAGGTAGATATGCTGGAGGGTAGGAATAGGGTCCAGAGTGACCTAGACAAATTGGAGGATTGGGCCAAATGAAATCTGATGAGGTTCAACAAGGACAAGTGCAGAGTCCTGCACTTAGGAAAGAAGAATCCCATGCACTGCTACAGGGTGGGGACTGACTGGCTAAGCAGCAGTTCTGCAGAAAAGGACCTGGGGATTACAGTGGATGAGAAGCTGGATATGAGTCAGCTGTGTGCCCTTGCTGCCAAGAAGGCCAACGGCATACTGGGCTGTATTAGTAGGAGCATTGCCAGCAGATTGAGGGAAGTGATTATTCCTCTCTATTCGGCACTGGTGAGGCCACACCTAGAGTATTGTGTCCAGTTTTGGTCCCCTAACTAGAGAAGGGATCTGACAAATTGGAGAGTCCAGCGGAGGGCAACGAAAATAAATAGGGGGCTGGGGAACATGACCTACGAGGAGAGGCTGAGGGAACTGGGGTTATTTAGTCTGCAGAAAAGAAGAGTGAGGGGGGATTTGATAGCAGCCTTCAACTACCTGAAGGGGGGTTCCAAAGACGATGGAGCTAGGCTGTTCTCAGTGGTGGCAGATGACAGAATAAGGAGCAATGGTCTCAAGTTGCAGTGGGTGAGGTCTAGGTTGGATATTAGGAAACACTATTTCACTCTGAGGGTGGTGAAGCACTGGAATGGGTTACCTAGGGAGGTGCTGGAATCTCCATCCTTAGAGGTTTTTAAGGCCAGGCTTGACAAAGCCCTGGCAGGGATGATTTAGTTGGTCCTGCTTTGAGCAGGGGATTGGACTATTGGATGACCTCCTGAGGTCTCTTCCAACCCTAATATTCTATGATTCTAACAGTGACATAGCATTATCCTTATTTTACAAACAGGAAACTAAGGCATGGATATTAAGCAACTGGCCTAATAACAACATGGAAATTCTAAAACAACTTCAGGAATAAATCATCCAGCTCCCACTTCTATACTTGAAACGTAAGACCCACTTTCTTCCCTGCTGTTGTGAGTTAACATCCTATTCGAACTCCTGTTGCCAGTCAATAGATAAGACTCAATCGGACAGATAAACCTCAATATATTTTTAACACTCCACTTCTGTATATGTAATTGCTGTGTTGTTACATGTAGAAACTGATGTAATAGGCTGTTTGTATGTTATCACTAATGCATTCGTTAAAGTCTCATCAGAAGTTTAAACATGCAATAGTTATTTCTTTGCAAATTGTTAAGCAAGAGGACATTTGCAATTTGTTTCTGGAGAAATGTAGCATGCCTTCACAATACTGGCCGAAGGCTAAGTGATGAATAGTCTAAAAAGGGCAATAATTAGCCTAAAATGCATTGTCTGGAATGTCCTATTGCGATAATGAAATGGAATTTACATAAAACACAAGAAGGGAAATAGTTAGACCCTGGGCATGGAAGCATTTACTGATCATTATGGATAAGGGTAGTGGCACCAACTTAGCTATATTTTTAGAACTCTGAACTTGTCATAGAGTAGTTTATCTTTAGTACACTTAGTTTCAATTATCACACAACATTTAATACTTAACCTTTACTTTTAACTTTTGATCTACAATTCAGTGGAAGGAAGCTCTGAAGCATAAATTGCTTGGGATTGCCATAACCAATAATTGTATTAAAATTAATGCAGGAAAAGACATAAGATCAATTACTGCTTTAAATGGTTGCTTTTGCAAATCAATATTAAAATAGAACCCTGACACAAGTTCCTATACCTTCGGTAAAATTATTTAAGGGCACAGCTACTTTGTGGCTAGTGAATGCAAACTGCCTGTACATAAGCTACATGTTTTTCTTATAAGGGTGAAAATATGGTAACTTCTCTCTCTAATTTTTTAACGTTGACATGCAAATATGCACTTGCTAAAATCTTGTTCATATGCAAACAAGACAACTGGGAAACACTTTTGCATGTCAAAAATATGTTACAACTTGAATTACTCACATTTCCAGTTTCAAAGTTTTCTGCACTATTAATGTTAATTATGTCTGCTTTGTGCTTACACATATTTATACAGTAGTTTTTTTTTCAGGTTATATAAAATACTGCAATTCATGTTTTAAGCTAGAATTAGCCTAAATTATAGTTTACAATTCCAGTCTTCCAGGGTGGTGCTCAGACTGATTTTGGTTCATGCATGAACAAATTATTTCTTCCATATGAATTGGAGAAAAAATAAAAAACTCTTGTGGTTGCTTAGAAATGGCTATGGATACCCAGGTGACAGACATAGTTTGTACTGGTAGATTAGAATACTAAAAATATTTCATATTGTGGAAAAAACATGTTCCAGAACCCTACTGAAAGTGTCCTGTGCAGAAGAAGGTGGCACACTCCCACCCAGAAACTGAATTAAAAAATCAAAGCCACACACCAAGAATCCCAAATACAGGCTCAAGCTGGCAGCCACCTGAGTAGCACAACAGGCCACTGCAGAAATAACTCTTGAGAACACAAAGTGGCCACTGAGGGAAAGAGGCAGTACAGGAACTCCTCACTTAACGTTGTAGTTATGTTCCTGAAAAATGTGACTTTAAGTGAAACGATGTTAAGCGAATCCAATTTCCCCAAAAGAATTAATGTAAAGGGGGCGGGGAGGGGGGGTTAGATTCCAGGGAAAATTTTTTTCCAGGCAAAAGGCATTATACACATTTTAAACAAGCAATTTAATACTACAATCATTGCTGAGTATGAAGCTTGGTTGAGGTGGTGGAGTCAGAGAGTAGAAGAGGGGACAGGGGAGGGAGTGGGGAGCCTGCTCGCCGAGTCCTCGCTCCTACCCCCTCCCTCCTGCCTCCTAAACGCGGCAAACCAGCTGATTGCTGCCGGGGGGGGGGGGGGGGGGCGCTGATCCGGGGCATCTGCCGCGGGGGAGGGGGGAACGACGCCAGGGGGGAGGAAGCCAAACAATGTAAGAGTGGAACATTGCTCAACTTTAAACAAGCATGTTCCCTAATTGATCAGCAATGCAACAATGAAACAACGTTAACCAGGACGACTTTAAGCGAGGAGTTCCTGTACTTCTGAATATCTATGGTATTTATACTGTCCCCATCACATTAGTGTCTGAGTACCTAACAGTCTAATGTCTTCATCCTCACAGCACCCCTGTGAGGTGGCAGTACTGTTATCCCTGTTTTACAGTTGGGAAATGGAGGCACAGAACGTCCAAGTCACTTGTCAAGATCACACAGAAAATCTGTGGCAGATCAGTGAATTGACCCAGTGTCTCCCACGTGGTAGGCAAGCGCCCTAACTACTAGACACTCCTTTCCCATCCATCCCTGATGTTTTGATCTGGATGTTTTATTGACTGGCTATATTACCTCTTTGACATCTGTTTTGGTTGGTACGGTTTCCTTACATTTGCATATTCAAAAATAAAATTATGTTTGTTTTAGTCTAATTCCAAATGCACACTCCCAACAGACAATCAAAATCAGCACTAACTGGCATCTTTGTGAGCTGCTTATACTCAAAAAGCCTCCCGTCATCACCTCCCACACTGTGCTTCATTCCTTCCTTCTGTCCAGGTCTGGAACAGTCTCCCTGCACTTCTCTGCCAAGAACCCCCTCTCACAGTCCCTCCCCAGAACCCATTTCTTATAAGAATGGCCAGACTGGGACAGAGAAAAGGTCCATCTGGCCCAGTATCCTGTCTTCCCCAGAGTGAATGAACAGAACAGGTAATCATCAAGTGATTGTCGCCCATTCCCAGCATCTGTCAAACAGAGGCTAGGGACACCATCCCTGCCCATCTTGGCGAATAGCCATTGATGGACCTATCCTCCATGAATTTATCTAGTTCTTTTTTGAACCCGGTTATACTTTTGGCCTTCACAACATCCTCTGGCAAGGAGTTCCAAAGGTTGCCTGTGCGTTGTGTGAAAAAATACTTCCTTTGGTTTGTTTTAAAACTGCTGCCTATTAATTTCATTTGGTGGCCCATAGTTCTTGTGTTCTGAGATGGAGTAAACAACACTTCCATATTTACTTTCTCCACACCAGTCATGATTTTATAAACCTCTATCATATTCCTCCTTAGTCATCTCTTTTCCAAACTGAAAAGTCCCAGTCATATTAATTTCTCCTCATATGGCAGCCGTTCCATAACCCTAAATATTTTTGTTGTCCTTTTCTGAACCTTTTCCAAGTCCAATATATCTTTTTTGAGATGGATAACCACATCTGCACACAGTATTCAAGATGTGGGCATACCATGGATTTATATAGAGGCAATAGGATATTTTCTGTCTTATTATCTATCCCTTTCTTAATGATTCCCAACATTCTGTTCGCTTTTTTGACTGCCGCTGTACATTGAGTGGATGTTTTCAGAGAACTATCCACAATGACTCCAAGATCTCTTTTTTGAGTGGTAACAGCTAATTTAGACCCCATCATTTTATATGTATAGTTGGGATTATGTTTTCCAATGTGCAGTACTTTGCATTTATCAACATTGAATTTCATCTGTCATTTTGTTGCCCAGTCACCCAGTTTTGAGAGATCCTTTTGTAGCTCTTCACAGTCTGCCTGGGACTTACCTATCTTGAGTAGTTTTGTATCATTTGCAAATTTTGCCACCTCACTGATTACCCCTTTTTTCAGATCATTTATGAATATGTTAAATAGGACTGGTCCCAGTACAGACCCCTGGGGGGACACCACTATTTACCTCTCTCCGTTCTGAAAACTGACCATTTATTCTTCTCTAGGTAATCACCCCTCCCTTATTAATTCTCACATCCTTCCTTCTAATGAAATACTGTCCTGTGCCTTTTCTTGGTCAGATTGTAAACTCTTCAGGGTAGGGAAGGAATCTAACTCTGCATTTGTGAAGTGCTGTGTAAATTTACAGTTCTTTACAAGTTTTACATTTTATTATTTGTATTATCCTGTGGAGAGTCCCAAGACCAGGGCCTGACTATGCTAGGCTCTGCAAGAGACAGCCCTTGGCCCAAATTCTTACAGTTTAAGACAAGACAGACAAAAGAAGCATTTTTCCCTTTTATGAATGGGAAACTGAGTAACAGATTAAGGCTCTGATTCAGTAAAACACCTAAGTATATTATCAATAGAACCAGTAGAAAGATTTCTTATTAAAAGTTTTTTTCTGTGGAAAAGTGGGGTTTTGTTGAAAACAAAATTTTTCTGCAAGAAATTTTTAATTTGACAAATTTGTCACTTTCCAAAAGTTTTTCAGAACAAAAAATTTAGGGAAACAAATTCCATTTTTTCCCCAGAAATTCTCATTTAAAAATTGTAGGGGCTTCTACACACATTTTGACTGTTTTCCAACTGGCAAAAGTGAGACTGTCAAAGTGCTGATCGCAGAGAGAAGGAAAAGTGAAAGAGTCACTTTTAAAAGCAGTTTCTTTCTCCCCACACACTTACTATTTCCCAACTGTATAGTAACTTGAAAGAGTTCGTAAACAAAAATGTAGGAAAACGTTCTCATCCCCAACCCTTTTGCAGAGGTTCAGAATTTCCTGCAGAAAAATAGAATGTCTGGATGGGAAAATTGTTATGTGGTTGGGGATGGGAAACCAGTTTTCCCGGCAGTGGTAGTGATTAGTTTTGTTCACATACTCCTGTGGCATTGATTCCTGCTTTGCTGAGTAGAGATGGATTTAAGCACATGCTTAATTGCTTTGTTGAATTGGAGTCTATGTGCTCAATCCTGCAAAGTGCTAAGCACCTTGGCTCTGATCCTGCAAAGTTCTTATGCATGTACTTTACTTCAAGCACATAAATGGTTCCATTTACATCATTGGGACTACTCGCATGATCAAAGTTGCTAGATTGACACTTCTGTGACTTGTTCAAGGCTGCACAGATAGTTCACAGCAGAGTCAGGAACTGAACCCAGATCTCCAGAGTCCCAGTCCAGTGCCTTAGCCAAAAAAGCTTCTTCCTCTCTACATAATAAATATTTAACAATAATGAAAAATCCTTTCCTGCATCTGAGTTAGATGTTTTCTACCTTACAGGCTGTGCAGAATTTCCTTAACCCCACACATTCAAATAGGGCATTAAACTATGTTAAGTATATAAACTGAGCTAACCTGCTTCTGAAAGCCTGCGATTTGTGCTACACATCATTGCTACTGCTCTTTTATAAGTATATTGATTAAATTAGGAGTCATACATATTCATTGACACAAACAAGGAAGGTACGTGTAATGTGCTGTTGAGGCAACAAAATCTGAGCAGAAACTGAATTAACAAGGGACAATTTTACTATATAATATTCTAATCTCTCTGCATTTTCAGCTTCATTACCTAAACAATTTGCTCTGTCATGCACCCTAAGTAATTCAACTCAGCTGCTAATTTCTCTCCTCCAAACATCTGCAGTTTCAATAAACCAAAAGCTAGTGGCAGCACAGCTCCACAAATTTCGTCAATATGTTACATTTAGCTAAGCAACCATCTGACTGTTCAGACACATTAAGCTATTTAAAACCTCATTCATTCTAGGACTATGTAAATGGCTATAACAGCTTTGTTAGATTACATGCTATTTGTTTTGACAGAAACTTACTGGGCCAAATTCTACTCAGTTACGCAGGTACAACTCCACTGAAGTAAATGGATGTGGTAAATGGGTGGAACCAAGAACATCAAAGCATTGATTAAAAACAAAATATGATGTAGAAAGGCTCCAGTGCCCGGCTTAAACTCCTTGTGACTGAATGTTGCTGGGACCCTGTCAGAAGGCCACTAAGAGTATGAAAGTATGTAGATGGATAAACAGTATAGGGGTAAATTATTTAGAAGGATGGAGTCCTGGCCTCCTCTTCTTTCTGGCACAATTTGGGCCCACAAAATTAATTGCTGGTGAAAATTTAAGTCCTTCTGCCTCTAATAGCCTGATTTGAGTGTGCCACAGGGAAACTATGCTCTTCCATTCAGGTTCTTGTACCATGCGCATCATCCTGGTATCTGTGTATATTGCTCTATATTATACCACAAGATGCAACATACAAATTTTAAATAGCTCAAGCTTTGTTACTGAATTAAGAAACTTGCTAGAGTAACTGCAGGCTATATGAAAAATGGTCTGGATTCCATAAGGTGTGTAATTACTGCTTTTTAAATAGGTTTTTGTTGTGGTGGTTTCTTTTAACTGATCTGTTCAGTTGACTAACTGCTGGAAAATTTTAAGTTGCCAGAGCATCTGCTAAACATTACAAATGGCAGGACTAATTTTTCTTCTACAAATAATACTTTCAATAATTAAAAAACCAACTGTGTAAAAGCAGATTCTCTTATAAGATAAAGTAGCACAATCTTCTAGAACAGTCACAAGCACACAGGGAAGACAAGCAGTTACCTTAATTCAAAATTAAGTGGAAAGCATTTGGTAGAGAGGGTACAAAGTTCATCCCTTTCCTCATCCTTATAGTCCATAACTGAGCCAACCATGGGTTGACTTGATCTTCAGACACATGCAATTGTGTGGGCAACACAAAGCAGTTAATAATTACTGAACAAGGTGTTGTGGGAGAACTCATTTGCATGGAGTTTGCTACCTCTCGATAAGCTGTGTAACTGTAAATGATTTTCATCTTACTCCTAGCTCTCCCCATTTTCTTGGTTCTACCTAGACTTGAGCTAATTTCTTCCCTCTCGCACCAATGCTACTTTGGTATGTCAAGCTTATAATATCAAACACTTGACATCGTGCATACATGGGAAAGACACATTGACTTTTATCCTTATGTTAAGACACACTTCCATTGGACTTCAAGCCATTCATTGATTTTATAAACGCAACTGATGGCACTGAGAAAGGATAAATACATTATATCTTTTTATGCCTCTGTACAGGTGCCTGTTTGCTTTGAAGGCACAGTTAGTTACACACACAAAACTGGACACCGTGGCTGAATATAAGGATTTTTGTATTATGCAGCAGACGTCCGTCATGAACTAAACAGCAGCGCCTCTGCCACCCACAGTTGGCTGCTGCCATAAGGAGAAAAAAGTGCAATCTAATTTACATCTGAAAGCTAGATGTTCTTCCCAAATGCTTGCTGAGGGCATTACAGGTAGAGATGGCACTTGCATTGAACAGTAGTTATATTATGAAACCACCACATTGCAGGCTGGAATACAACAGCAATCAACTAAGTGACAAGTCTATACCTCAGGAAGGATTAGGACTGTCACATCCAGAGAATGTGTATGACACTGCTGGGTACATGAGCACAGATGTGCAAGGACAGCCAACAATGAAAATGCTGGCACCTAAGGTACACAGGAAAAACAGCTTAAAGCATTAACCATGCATGTTTTAAAAGTCTCCCTCAACTAGCTGTTTATAATGAAGTTTTAGACAATGTTTGTTTTTCTATTGGGAAGACACAAATATTGTTATGGCTCAAGAGTATTTGAAGTCAATAACGATTTCTTAAAGTGCAGTCAAACATTTGTTTTGGAAAGACCAAGAATGACATGGACTAAATAGATAAGAAAAGATGGGAAAACCAAAATGTGAACTAACTTGGACAGCAGCATGCAAGCAGAGAACACAGCTATTCATAAGAAACACTGGACCAGATCCTCCGCTAAATGTAAATCAACCTAGTGTCATTTTAGTCAATGGAATGATGACAGTGTACACCAGCTGAAGATCTGGCCTGTTATCAAAGCATCTAGTCTTGAATCAAGCCTTCATTGCTAGACTGTTTACTTTAACTTCACTGTCTTGCTGGACGCAAAATACATTTGTTTATTTCTACTTTCCATTCATCGTGATTTTATGAAGGACTGCAGGGGGGTATATGTGTGTGTGTGGAAAAGTGTTCCATCGGGTACTTGAAAGCTATTTCCTCAGAAAAATCTCTCTTCACTAGCTGTAAAGCACGCTTAAAAAAAAAAAATCACAGCTTTGTGAAATGCATGAAATTATAGAAGACTGGACATTTAAGAACATTTAATTCTTTAGATGAATCTTTTAGGATATATTTTAATAACATAGCAAGAGGGTATTTAAGGATACTCATCTTGTAACATTGTTTGAGGATAAGACAACATACCAGGCATAACAAAAAACCCAATTACCAGCTGTGATCACAGATTCTGCCCCTCTCCACGACGGAGAAAATGATGCAGTCACCAACCACAGCATGTAGCATAATCATTACTTCACTGCAGTTACAAAATAGATGAACTAAAATTACTGCGAATGGGAGAGGAGGAAAAGAGCAGAGAAAGGAGAAGGGAAGAGGTCTTCCTATACAAGGCCCTGTGCGTGGCAAAGCCAAAGTATTTTAAGACTGGTTTGACTATTTCAACAAGGTAACAAAAGGCTTACAAGTTTAATAAAATGGCAGGATCATCCTGTAACATCCTGTCTTCTCATACAAGACAGAGCCGGGATCCTTTCTCCAGTGCCTGAATAGCACATATTTGTGAATCAAACATGTTTAACAATTCTGGCCCTTTCTTTTATTTTTAAATTAACTGTATGGGCCATCTAAGGCACGAATTGGAGTGGAACAGATTTGGGGTATGTTCAATATGCAGCATGATTCTAAATACCTTTTCAGTACAACAGGTCTTCATAATCAGAAAAAATACATTGTACAGCCTCATTTAAGAAATGGCAACAATGTGCTTATCCTAAATCATAGTTAACATTGGCTAGGACAGTGGTTCAGGAGATGGGCATTCTATTTCTGATTTCGGTGCTGTCCTGCTGTTTTAATTTGGACATCAGTCTGTGCCTCCATTTCCCTTCCTGTATAATGGAAATGATAATTCTCTACCCCAAACAAATATCTTAAGCCTTAGTCTTTACAGTTAAATCCTATACATGGTTGTCATGGGGGTGCGACTGCCCTGTAGTGCCTGCTACTTGTAGCACTGCAGGTACTCCCTTCCTCAGTTTCCTCCTCCTGCCCCAGGGTTTTCTTTCTCTCCCAGGGTTCACATTGCTTAGCCATCCAGCAGGGTCACTGAGTTCAATCCCCCTTCAGGATAATAAGTCCAAATAAAAATCCAAAACAAAGGGCTTTTCTGACCTTTGGGGTTTCTCTGGAGCCTACCCTCTTCCCAGTCCTTTTTGGGTTGCTTTTCAGTCTCTCTAGCCCTGCTTAAATAGGAGGCCCCAGCTCTCCTCCTCAGAGCTGGGTTGTAAGTTAGCCAGCTTCTTTCTCAGCTGGCCCCTTTCCCCAATTAGTACTCGGAGTGCACAGGACAGCCTTCTCCTGCTAGAGTCTGCCCTGCTATGGAGAGGAAGCAGCATTTATGTTCATCCTACTCCTTCCCACTCATCCCCATTGTTTGGGTGAATGGACAGTCTCCCCCTGCCCTCTCTGCAAGGCTCCGGATCTCGAGCCCTTAAAGTCATAGTTATGGGATTTCCTCCCAAGAACCACTGATTTCCTACACCACTTCCTCTCTATCAAGATCTCCTACGTCCTTGTATACATGTCAGACCTTTCAGAATGTTAAAGAGCAACACCTCATCACAGGGATGGGGTGACTACTAGGCACCACTACCCTTAAGGGGGAAGCTATCTCATCACACTGGTGCATAGCCAAGTAAACAGGGACGTGCACTGGGGAGCTTTATTGGGGTCCAGTTGGGAATGAATTCTCCCCCCAAAAGGCTATTTGCCCTTTTCATGCTTCTAAGGTGCTTTGAGATGTTCGGACTGAATGTACCATGGACATGCAAAACACTGCTGCAAGGTGTCTGAACTCTAGAATTTCAGCTACCGTGTTAACTATATTTTTTTACATTTAATAAACAAGATTTAGGAACATAATTACATAGCCATAAAATACTGCCATTGACACAGCAATATCAAGCACAAACACCCCAATTTACATGTAAGGAAAATGTTTGTTTTTAAAAATAAACCCAAGTTCAGCTTATTGTAACAGCACTTGAGAATGGTGAACAGCAGCTTCTCTAAATAAAGTTTCTGTTCTGACAGGTTTCAGAGTGTTAGTCTGAGTCAGCAAAAAGAACAGGAGTACTTGTGGCACCTTAGAGACTAACAAATTTATTTCAGCATAAGCTTTTGTGGGCTACAGCTCACTTCATAAGTTCTGAGTTGCTACTGCCTTTATTCAGTAAGCAGCCAGCAAACAAAGTTGACCCAGGCTGGATGATGTTACAGGACTCTAGGGTTCATAGAATTTTTGTCATATCTAATTTCTTTTTGGAGATACCCACTAACCTTGGTCACTTGTGAAGATGAGCACATATATCAGGGATACTTGTATGGTCCTATTGCCACATGCTGTACGCTAGGGTGTTCTTCTGCTAGGAGAGCCCAATCCATATTTTCTGTCCAAAAAATAAGCTGGTAGGCCTATGCTCCTGTGCTCTCAGGAGTGATACCCTGAAGACTTCTGATCTTGAGGCAGTGTGTGTCCCCTTATGTCTTTTATGTAGCTGGGGGATTGTGAAGTTTTCATGGTTTATTTTTCTCACGCGTTCAAAGAAGTAACATGTACTGAACGGGGTCTGCATATTGGTTTCTCTTTTGCTAGCGACAATGGAAAGGGCTAGGAAAGCCAAATTTAGCATTTGCAATGTAAAACTGGAATAATGCCATTTGACCAGCTGGTTGGACAATAGTAAGCATTTTTCTTTGATTTTTTTTTTAAATACATAACCCTAATGCTTTCCATTTTTGGATGAAAAACTGTGAAAAAAATATTTTTTTCAATCAAAAACCAGAAAATATAGAAATTTCTTTCTTCATTTTGAAGAAAGGCACTCCCTCCCGCCTCAAAAAAAAGTCTATACTTTCATGGATTAACCCATAGCAGAATTTCTCTCATGTTTTAAGCTAGATTTTCTACCATTAGCTGGTGAAATTCTAATTTCATTACATCTACATCACTTTCCCCAAGCTTCTTCTCCTCAACAAACACATTTATTTATGGGAATATTTTTAAATTCTATGTTTTCCCACCACTTAAAAGAGAAAAGCAGAATTTACCAAGTACTTTTAAAATTTTAAGCAAACATTTAACAACTCTGCCAGAAATATCACATCTCACTATACTGACCTTTATTTTAATGGGTTTTTTTTTACATGTGGCAAGCATGCTTCTTAATAGTTATATAACTATACTTAAGAAGCAACTGTTCTAGCCTGCATCCAAAAGGTGCACAATCGTGCCATATGCAGAATTATTAAATTTAAATATAGTTGGCAGTTGAATTATGCTAGGTTTGCTTCATAGGGGGTCTTACACCAGCATTTCATAGTGTGGTGGGAAGGGCACTTAAGAGACGAACATTAGATATTTTTTAACTATTGTTGTTGTTGCTGGCGTCCGTTAGTCTCGAGAGACGATGGATATGCGCCCATGGGGAATGTTTAGTTGATGGTTGTGCAGCGTCTATTGTGGCTATAGAGCCCCACACGAGAGTGGCAGTCTCGATTGCATTTGCTGCATTTGAAGGCGGTGTCAACTGTGGGTTGGAGCCGCTGCTTCCTTTTTCGTTGAACCCGCTTTTCCTCGGCAAGCTGCCGCAGCTTGTCTTCACCAGTTTTCAAACCAGTGGTCAGAGCGTGTCTCCATCTGCATCTGTCCTGGGCGAGCTCTTCCCAGCTGTTGATGTCGATTTGAACAGTCCTCAGGTCCCTCTTACACACATCCTTGAAGCGAAGGTGGGGCCATCCTGTAGCTCTGTTTCCAGAGGCAAGTTCAGCATACAACAGGTCTTTGGGGATCCGTCCATCTTCCATACGACTTAGATGGCCAAGCCATCTGAGGCGGTGTTGACGGAGGAGAGTGAACATGCTGGAGATCTTGACACGTTCCAGCACTTCGTTGTTCGTCATTCGATCACTCCAAGTGATCCCGAGTATGCGACGGAGGCAGCGCATGTGGAAGGCGTTCAGTCTCTTTTCTTGCGAAGTGTAGAGGGTAATTCTGGAAATTACCACTAAATTAACTATACAAAATATTACTATTAACTATACAAAACATTAAATATGGCTTCAAAAGAGCCACATACATTTGTGTTATCTGTTTGCAAAATTACACCTCAGTTCAATAGCCTTATTACTATCTGCACTAGCAAAAATCAAATGACACCTACTATTACTAGAAAAAAGCAGGTGGGAAAGCTAATCAGCTTGCGATATTGTGTCAACATTATTAACAAGTTCAGCTAAATTAATTAATGCCAACAAGGTGAAATATTAAAAGAACACTTGTCAGTATTAATAAGGCTAAAATATGACCCACATTGTTGGTAGTTCCACCTTTTGCATTCTTTGCACATGCACACTTTTATAGTTAATAACACTGCAGAATATTGTTTAAAAAACTGAGTTGTTTAACAAACTATTGCATCCCTATCCCTATGCATAACATGTATGCATTAATATGTTTACACGTACCATTAGGCTAAGTCATATACCAGTTTAGTGGTAATTTCCAGAATCCAGAAGGTAAAATTAAACAGATGGGATCACAATCAAGGTAGTGTCCCTTTAAATAGAGCATTTTATCATGACTTGGCTTTCTCCAGTTTCTTTGCTAGGGCATAGAGACTTCATTGGGGGTTTTGCCTCAGAGAGAATGGCAGGATGTGTTCCTTGGAGCACTGAGAAGTGCTACTTTGAGTGATTATGTTAAAAGCTTGTCAACCACAGATGGCATATAAGCCACTTCCCCACAAGAGAGCTGAGCTTTGATGAAAAACCACTCTAAAATCTGAATTTACCTTTTATAAGTAAAGTGAGCAAAGAAACCATCTCACTCAGACAAGGAGTTCTTCCAAACTGAAGTGATTACATCTGCATTTAAAAATATTTTCCTTTATTTTGGCTGCATGGGAACTTGATGTCATTTAAAAGATTTCCTTTGATGTTGCATGCCAAGTGGCACAATTAGTTTCTCATACAAAGATATACTCTGTCTAGTTTAAATTTTCATATTAAAGTGATTCATCTAATAGATGTACAATAACAACCAAACACAGGCTCAAAGTCTCAGAATAGTCGAAAAGTTTCCACTCACTATCACTCAACTTCTCTCCCTCTAAACAGATCTTCCTGGGTCCATTTGTGGTAAAAAGTTCTGGGCATTTATTCTGTATGTTGGGCTTCCTATAATACTTGGCTATTAAAAGAACATCAATGAAAAATCATCAACAAAATAGGATCATCAGAGCTATCTACTCTACCCAAGTCTATGCACCATCTCCTTATAATAATCCCTTTACCAGACCCAGGGAATTATTTTAACCACTAATAAAGATAAAAACGTGTGTTTTCCGTTAGCACCATCTCTAGTGCACCTATGCTGATTTGCCTTTTCATAGAAAATGCAATCAGGTCTAATAGTGAGACCACTATTACAGAGGATGCCACATCTACTGCTATTGCAGTCAGTTACCTACTTAGTTTTTAGTGGCAAGCACCAAAAATGTTGATTATAATAGATGTTTTCTCCATCTGAAGGGAAAGAAAAATGTATCTATAAAATTCTACTGAGGATAAGCAAGCGGATAATTTGCAGCTCTTGCGCATTTCTTAACCTGTAGATGTCACTGCAGTCAATGCATATTGGACAGTGGGAAGAGAAGCTTAAACCTCATGCCAAACCTGCGGAAAAAAACGCAGAAATTGGGCTTGTTTTTGGCTTAATTGGCTTGCAAATTACTAGTTGGCTAGTTTTTGGCCTGTAGCTCGTTTGGCTTGTAGCTTGTTTCACCTTTTTCTGATAAGCTCCTGGCAAGCAGGGGCGGGGGGGGGGGGGGGGGGAGGAGGAGGAGAGAGAGAGTCAGGGGTGCACAGCAGGCCCACCACAGTCCCAGACTGCACGCCGGGGGGATCTAGTCACATACACTGTTGGGGTTCTTAGGGATTGGCTTGTTTTGAAATGGGATTAGCTTGATTTTTGATTTATTGTGAAAGTCGGAGTGCTTATTTATAGCGTGAAAGTTGGCAACTGTAGTGACTACTCCTTTTCTGAGAGACATTTGGTTATGGACCATCTCTAGTTTCACTCAGTAATGGGAACTCAAACCCAACTCCTTCTGTCAGGTCCAACACCTTTCAAATGAATAATATTACTTTTATCCCCATAGAGGGCTGCTTCCTTCATTCACAGGATGAGCTCTTTGCTTGTTGGAGCAATATTGCCTCCAGAGACTGAAATACTGATGTGATGGATAATGTCCCCATCATCTTCCCTAGTGGTCATACTCTGCCTCTGACTAGCTTCTGTACACCCCGCAGATTCTCCCCCTTATATCCCCCAAAAAGCACAACTCCTGCAGAAGCTCTGCTTGGAGGGTGATGCTGATGCAAAGCCTAGGTTAATACTGTAGATATTTGTGCCCAGTAAAAGAAGAATGCTTGGGAGCAGCAATTCCTCAGCCCCCAGCCTCAGCCCTGCTGAGCCCACTTCCATGGGGAACATTCACACAGGGTCTTAGGAAAGACTGGAATGGTGGAAAGAACAATCTAGGACTTGGCTAGAGCATGTGACCCAAGATAATTCCATTAAAGATAGATTGAATGCACAGTCATAAATTTTACAATGTATGGTATTTCAATATCACATCTGAAAACCTTTCACAAGTCCTTAACTCTTGCAGCGCTTAGTCTCCTTTCCATATTCTGGGATGACCAATGCAAGACATTTTCTCCTATAGTTTGAACTAAATGCAGTTCCCCCCTGCACACACACACCCTGGCTGCCGCAAGCCCTCCCCATAGTATGTTAATACAATGCTAAGTTAGATCATTAAAATCACCAAGTCAGGAAATGCAAAATGTCATATTCCAGCAACAATGTTAAATCTGCAACATTATAGACTAACAGACGTATTGGAGCATAAGCTTTCATGCATGAATACCCACTTCGTCGGATGCATGCAGTGGAAATGTCCAGAGGCAGGTATAAATATGCAGGGAAGAGTCAGGCATATTTATACCTGCCTCTGGACATTTTCACTGCATGCATCCGATGAAGTGGGTATTCACCCACGAAAGCTTATGCTCCAATACGTCTGTTAGTCTATAAGGTGCCACAGGACTCTTTGTTGCTTTTACAGATCCAGACTAACACGGCTACCTCTCTGATACTCTGCAACATTGTACATCTTAAATATTTCAGCAAATACGTTTTGTGATGCATAAAGAATGGGATGAAGAATAATTCAAAAAATATGACACCATTATATAAAGCAAGTGTACACTCCACCTCTAGAATAATATGATCAGATCTGGTCACCCCATTTCAGAAAGAAAATAGCAGAATTTATGGGGGTTCTGATCTGGTGACAAGAATGACTAAGAAGGGAATGGAAAAACTCATATGAAGAGAGTCTGAAAAGCCTGGGGACTGTTTACCTTGTAGAGGAGGTGTATAAGGGACATGACAGACATATCCAAAACAATGAATGAGACCGAGGTGGTTTATTAGGAACTTCTATTCACCCTGTCCCACTGCACAAGAACAAGGGCACAGTCAATAAAATTGAAAGGTGGTAAGTTCAAAAGTGATAAAAAGGAAATACTTCTTTTAGTAGCACTTTCAGGGCCTCATTGCAAACACATAGTAAGAAACAATCCCTCCTCAAGAGCTAACAATCCAAATAGACAACACACAGAAAGAGGAAACAGAGGCATAGATAGGTGAAATGAATAGCCCAATGTCACATAGCAGGTCAGCACAGCTGGAAATAGAACCCTGCTCCACTGACACTAAGATCAGCGCCAAAGCATAATTAATCAGTGGAATTCATTGCCACAAGAGGCCATTGAGAGTTTAGTATAATTTCGAAAGGGATTAGACATTTATATGAGTAACAAGAACATCTAGAGTTATTATAGTAAAATGTTAAAAACAAACAAGAGTTTTGGAAGAGATAAAACCTCAGTGCTTCAAGGCACAAGCCAGCCTCTACTTATTGGGTAAGTTATCCCACAACTAGCTATTGCAGGTTTCTTGCATCTTTCTCTGAAGTATCCACTACTGGCACTACCAGTGACAAGATACTGGCCTAGATGGACTTTCATCCAGTCTGACAATTCCTAATATATAAATATTAACCTATATACCCAAAATATGCTTATGCAAAGTATAAGAAAATAGTTGCTCTCTTCTTAATAATGGTAGCATTTAAGTAGCTCCAACTGGACTTTGAAGTTTATACTCCACCTTGCTGAACAGGATAGCAGAGGGGACAATTTCTTGCTACTGATCCTCCTAGTTGGCCATATAGCAATCACAAAGCAAACTGACTGCAAAGTTAAAAAAAAGTAAGGTCTGGTTCTCCATTGTGTTACTCCAGTTTCATGCTGGTGTGACTCCATTAATATGAATGGAGTTACATTAGTATACAACTGCAGTAACACAATGGGGAATTGGGTCATTCATCTTTATAAATAAGAGCTTAAAATTTGCAAAATGTTGTGAAATGTATAAAAAGGTGCTGAACCATCTGAAGCGGTGGATTCCATTATTTTAATTCATACTCGCGATTTTCTCTCCTCTTGGACATTAATACAATGGATTTTTGTTTGCAGAATATTTCAGTGAGACATTTCAATTTGCCACATGCAAATTTTCCAAGCAATACCCTGAAAGCAGCAGTTCATGGATCTAGGAAATTAGCAGGCAGAAGGTGTACTGTGATGCCCAAGTGGATGGGAGTTCCATGGGCTGTATTTAAAGAAAACTGCTCAGATATCCACTGGGCATGCTCAGATGTGAGTTTTCCATCACTTGTAGGTTACAGCTCATTTCAGAATGCTTTCTTTAAACCATGCACTTGCACAGCTGCCCATTAGAATAATGTCCATGCCAAGTTGCAAAATTCAGATGTTTTTGCTGTAGACCTTTTTCTGTGGTTCTCCTCCCCCTACTCTACCATATCTCAAAAATGGTTATGTTCAAAGCTGAGAAATCATCTTCTGTGAGAGACCAAGCATGGAAAATTTCATCTCCTCCCCCTCCTAAAAAACAGAATGGTTTAGAAAATTATTAGCCTGTGAAAAAAGGCGAGATTCTAATGGAAACTGTTCTGCAATCATAATTAGAGTAGGTGCTACAATCTACTGGTATCCATCATGAATTCTTGTTTTGCACACCCACTTTACAGCATTTAATTTCTTGTTTGTGAATGATAAAACCACCTCAGAGTATGGATAAAACAGATCTGGTTGCTGTTCAATATTAGTTATACTGATGATTTGAATTTGAAAAAAAACCAACCATACATTTCTGAGGTATTTTCACATATGAATAATTTTATGTTGCATCAAAATGTATCTAAGGTCAAATTCTACAGCAGCAGCATGCGAATATATTGCTGAAACTAATGAGAACCTCACTATTACAGATCCTTAGTCACAGGACATCCTCATTATGTATATAGGTAAACTAAAGTTAAGTTTAACATATTTAACAGTAACAAAAAAATCTTCGAAATGACAGAGACATCATAATCTGCTTTAGATACAGAAGAGCCAAGATTAATGATTACATAAGTGTATCTCAGAGCCCAGGAACAATAATCAGCTCTACTGGTTTTATTTGTGTACACAGGCTATTAGAGTCAGCTGACACTCGAAAATCCAATTTAAAGTTGTTAAAACCCTTTTATGCATTTATTGGAGGTTGGAAGAAAATGGACATACTAATTCCATTCCCTTACCCATTTTGCCTTAAGCCAAATCTTACTTTAACAACCATGAAAAATTAAGCCTTGAAAGAATGGCTGTAGCAACCAACATTGTCGAAAGAACAATACCAATAAAATCTGAACGTTTTAAAAGGGAAATTTTAAAATGAGTGCAAAACAAAATTAGCATCTTTCCCAGAGAGACAACTGTGTTGAGTCTGAGGTTTTTAATGTCATCAGTCCCCAAATGACTGGTCACTTTTAGCAATGAACCTGCAAGATAATAAATAATGGGCTCAGTCTCCAACACAATTATTCACACAACTAGCCCTCCTTATTTAGATAAGTAGTACTACTTTCATTATCAGACATTGCTCCCTATGTCTCAACAGCTTTTGGTAAAGGAAATAGGAGCTTTCATTACAGTGAATAGTTCACAATTGCATACAATCTTATGTCCACAAAAGTTCTACAAAATTCAAAATATTCACCTTTAAGTCTAACCAATATAGGATTGAAAACTAAGATTAGAAAAGTGGCTCTTAGGAGTGTATACACTCCTCTTCTGCTGGGCAACATGACAGGAAGAATGCGGGATATGGGCCTAGGTTTTTGTCTGGTTTTAAGCAGACAGTCCTGTTTTTAAATGGTTTGTCTCCTGCATGCTACTGAGACAAAACCAGATGTGGTTTTGGTGGTATCACAGATGGGGGACGCCATCATGAAGGTGTGCCACTCTACCCCCACTGGTGTGACCTCACACACAAGCTGTGTGCGCGCACCATTCAAAATGGCATCCTTCATGTGGCATGACCTCTGGTGGGGGCAGGATCACCCCATTTTCAGAAGCACTGGAATATCCAGTATTCTGGGGATGCATGAGTGGCCACCTTACATGTGCCTGCCCTCCCAAGCCTACCCACACAGGCACATCTAGCCCCTCCAAGGCCAATGGTACAAGCTGGACACCGAGCAGCTGTGACGGGTGTAGCCAGCCAGCCACGTGTGCAGTTGGTAAATGGGCACTCTGCACATCATGTTTCCCTCTCAGGGGAGCAGTTGATCACAAATTCCCTCTGTGGCTTTTATATGCCATGGAAGGCAACAAGGCAGCTACAGATTCCTAGGCTATTTGGGGAGTGAATGTTGGGGTTTACAGGTGGGTTGAGAGCATCTGCAAGATATGATCCTGTTTGCTTGGATCTGGGCCTTCTGCTGAAACTGGTAGCGACATGTTCTGGGCATCCAACCAGCCCACTCTGCCTCTACTATTAGGGGGAGCCTGCAGTGTCCCAGGAACCAGGGATCTCTAGAGACAATGGGCCCAATTTAGCACTGTGGCATTCCAGGTTCACTCCAGTTTAGCTCCCTTGATGTCAATGGAATTGAGAGAACAGCGGCGAATCAAGCCAAAGGTGTTCATTTGTGAGAGTTCTTATATAGAAAGGGCCCATATATTGATGCAATGAGACGCTAATTCTGGTGTTCTTGTTTAATAGCCTCAGAATATGGGACTGCTATGGATTAAGTGCAAAAGTTTCTCCTTTATGGTTGTGAAGAGATTTTCTAGTGTTCCCTAAGGTAAAGTCAATTAAGTGATAACTGCATCTGTGCTGAGAGTATTTGAAGTGCTAATATCTCCTCACTGATAAGTCTAAACTTTGCCTGCCTATTTATCACCAGCATTTAGAAATTATTGCTGTGAATGGTCCAGTGCCTTCACCCATTATCTTTGCGATCCTACCTCTTTTTAACAAAAAGGCAGGAAGCACAGTGCATAATAGTGTTACCAGTATGACCTCAGCATGGATTAAAATGACAGCGAGCAATTAAATATCAGCTGATCTATTCCCTAGTTGATTCTAATATGTTTTGATGCTTTCAAAATTACTTCAGTTTTTCATCCCACCTATAGCTTGAGACTTGTCTACACTGGGAAATGACACTGTATTGTAAGATGTGTACCCATGCTTGGAGTTTGCAGTTTCTGAACTCTGGACTTAGCCTCCGTGGCTCCTACGCTATAGACTACAACTACCCGAGCCCTCAGGTGCCATTTCCCAACATCTCTGGAGCTGGGGAGAGAATGGACAAGAAACTCCTGTTGAAACTTATAGGGAGGCTTCTGCATGGGATGCTATGGACAAGTAGTGTGCTGGATCAATGATGAGTCAGGGTGCTCAGCTTCCTCAGTGGGAGGGGACAGCCTGACTCAAAGGCAGGAGCTGGATTCATTTTCAATTATGAGCTTTGAGTTTGGGGGGGACTGGAGTGGAAAGAGAAGCAGAGCCCAGGGATTAACTCTCCCTCCCCACAAAGGGAGTCTGAACTGATGCGTGGCTCAGGCAGTTCTAGCCTTGCAGAGACCATCATCCAGAGTGTCAGAGATCTGAGCAAGAGTCAGATGAGACCCCGCCCTCCAAAAGAACTCTGGACCAGGGAGACAGGAAAGGACCCTGCCAAACCCCAGGGCAAAGACATTGTAAAAGCCCCCCATTTTTGTTTCTGGTTAAGGTGGCCAACATTCACAGTGCTGCAGCAGTTGTCCCCAGACTCATCTTCAGTTTACCACCTGCCTGGGAAGGTGCCAGGGAGGAAGCTGGGGTTTGGGAAAAAGTTGTGAGTGTTGTGAAGTGGAGAAGTGGTTGATTTATTAATGTTTAGTACTTATTAGTTAATCCTAACGCTTTCCTTTTCCAGCTCCTATTTTCCTGCTCCAAATAAAGTCCCCCTTTGCTGTGTTGCTACTTTGGGGAGTGTCATTCCAGAAGCACTGGAAAGGGTTACCTAGGGAGGTGGTGGAATCTCCATCCGTAGGGGTTTTTAAGGCCCGGCTTGATAAAGCCCTGGCTGGGATGATTTAGTTGGTGTTGGTCCTGCTTTAAGCAGGGGACTGGACTAGATGACATCCTGAGGTCTCTTCCAACCCTAATATTCTCTGATTCTGTGATTTCTTTGCTGGGGTTTGCGTTGATGTACTGTATTGTTTCTTGTGCACTGAGTTTTATACTCCTTGCCAGCAGTGGTACCTTTATTCATTTTCCCCAAGGACAGCACCCCTGGTGTCTCAGGCACAGGGAGGAATCACCTTTGGTAGAAGCATCAGGCATCAGAAAATAACCCAGGTCCCATCCTATGTGAGGAGAGAGGAGAAGCCATTCCAAGTAGCAAGTGTCAGGGAGGAGGCTTGAGCCTCACTTCGGGGTAGGGGTTACATGTGTTACCTAACATGATTTTGCACTCTGGGTAGACAAGGGTTATCATGCCAGCTGGTTGTTGGACTTTAGGATTATAATGGATTAATTTGCCAATGACAACAAGCACTGATTGTTCTTCTCAGATGGAGGACTCCATTCAAAAAGCGCATTCTCTTCTCAATATGTGGAGATTTACTTTGCATGACTCCCGTTGGCCACATACATTAAATGGGCCACGTCCTAAAACATTAATGCAGCAAAGTGGAAAACACTGGAAGTGAGGCAGAAAGTGAAACATTAAAACTTGAGAATGTGCTACTTTTCTTAAAGCATCACAAATTGAAAGTGTTAATACTTTATTGTTTATATTTTCAGTAGACCATACAATGATGTCCTAAGAGCAATTCTGAACCTTAAACACTAAGAAGATCCAACTACATTATGTTTTAAACCAAAGCAACTTCCAGTGCAAGACCTCAGGAGAGGAATATCTAGTGGGAACAATGAAGAAAATAACCAGCCTTCTAACTCACAAAACTCAATAGATTGTACCTATTCAAAAACCTCATGAGTTCCTAAGCTATTTTTTTTCCGAGTAAATTATTGTTTACCAGACAGATGTCACTAAGCCCATTCTGTAGGTAAATGCTTTAGGAATTGAGTTCAACTATTGTTTCATGTGATCAACACCAAATTAAAAAAAAAAAACTGATACAAATCCAGTTGGGTAGAAGTGGATGTTTACTACCTGCATTTGGTTTGTGTTTGCTATAACAAATGACAACTGATAAAAGGTCAGTAGAGACTAATACAAAATAGTAGGTGCACTACTATAATCCTCCTTTCCATTCAAATACATCAAAGCACCTTACAGTGGTTAATGAGCTAAACCTCACTCAGCCAAGAAGGTAAATAATATTATTGCTATTTTACAGATGGGGAAGCTGAGTCACAAAGTAGTTAAGTAACTTGAAGAAGGTCACACAGTGAGTCAGTCAGAGCCAGGAATAAGATTGAAATCTCCTGATTTCCCCATCCTGTTCTTTACCAACTAGACTATATCTTTGTAGGTAAATGTACTCACTATGCTCTTGCTACTTGTTGATGCTTATTTTCCAGCTTGTATTCTACCTTTGCCAGAAGATGAGAGGAGAATAAACATCAATAAACAATTCAAAATTGTTTGATTAGAAATGACAAACACAGTTGCTACATTATTCTTGATAAAGGACCAAAACGTTTAACTAGAACTCCCACATGCCTAGTCTAAAAAAATACTTACAGTGCAACCCTGTTTACCCTAAACTATCAGGGGACAAGTGAAACCTACAGATATTGGGGGGGGGGGGGGGGGGAAGGAGGTGCCAGCAGGCTTTCAAGCATAGTGCAGAAACAAACCTAACAGATGAATTATTGGTGAAGTTCAGGCCTAAAGACTCCTATATTCCTCAATGCAGCATCCAGAAGAAAAGTAGACTTGGAATAAATAACCAGGCATGCCAAATCCTAGACTAGTAAAAAACATTTTGAGAAGTAGAGAGTTATTGTCTTGCTCAATTTGCCACTTGATTCTCCAAAGAGACAGAGCACTGTCGCATATTAATAACCAAATAGTTTAGTTGAAATAACATGCATTGTAATGACCCATCGAAAGCTTCAATGGTTAAGTACATCAATCTCTTTCAAATCATGATTTCCCTGAATGATACAGGGAGAACATAGAAAAACAGATACTCCACAAACCTTGGTGTATGTGGAAAATCCAAGGAAGGAGAAAAAATGTTGGGGGGTTGTTGGTAACTACAGAAAAAAGTTATAGCAGTGTAAATTTGGACTAGTGGAGTTACTCTGAATTTACGATACAAATCTGGTCCGAGACACTGGCATATTGAATAGAAACAAATACGAATCTGTGCTCGCTTACTTAGAGGGGAATAGACAAGTACAGAGGTGCCAAGAAATTAAAACCACAACAACATGACCCTATTTGCATGATTTCCTCACCGATGGTAGCAAAGTACAGTGGGAATTGAAACCCTCAGCTAAAAGAAACGGCTGTACTGATTTTTTTCCCTCTTTATTTGCCTGGCTACATATAAACGGATGTAATTATCTTTGACAATGCCATGAGTGTAATTTTCGAAACAGAACTATTACCATTGCCTCTCTTCTTTAATAATGCCTATACTATAACCAAATAGCTGCTTCACATCCTCAGCTGGTGTAAATCAACATAGCTACATTGACTTCAATGGAGGTACAATGATCTATACCAGTGGAAGCTTTAGCTCCTAGTGTCCAATTAGGTTTCAATTATATACCAGTTTAAATAAAAAGTACCATAGAACATTTGCTGTACAATAAAAGAAAAGAGTACATTCTGCTGTCCAGACTCCAGAAAGCCAAACATTTGCAGTGGCATGGTGAGAGTTATGTAACTCTGTTTCAAAGAGCAAGATGAAATTTCAGTATAAATTTCTGCTCACAATAACACTTTAAAACCTGTAATTATTTATACTGTACTACTTTAGGAAGCCTGTAATTATTCTGTAAGATCTTGCCAATGCCTAATCTATTTCATGATTGCCAACACTGGCTTCAAAGAAATTAGTGACTGTGTTAAAATCGGTTTCATATTAAGTTACTATTGAAGCAAAGTAATTGCACTGTTATGCTACATGACTATAGTCTGCATCTATGGGGCAGAGGAGAAAAAAATCAAACTGACTAATGTCCAAATCTTAAGCTTCTAGGCAAAAAAAGGGGGGTTGCTAGCAAGACCTATGAGATGATTGAACTTGGGTACCTCTGAAGCTAGGCTGGGTCCAGCAACTGTACAGTATGGGTGGCAGTAACATTGGAGATAGGCCGCTCACTGCTCCCTTTCCCAACATAGATTTATAGCTACATAGTCCATCTGTCCATGTTCTTGCACTTCCCAAAGAGGCCCTGTGTTTCTTCCACAACTCAGAGACAATGAACTGTGGAGATTTGTCACAAAGACCAGAAGAGTCTCAGGGTCTCTGCTGCTTTAGTCCCACCCCAAATCTTTACAGCTTTTAAACTACTTTTGGCCATATTCATGTGGAAGTTACTTGCGGTGGAAGGAATACTCTCACTGCCTGAAAAATTCTACCTGTCAGATACTGAAAAACATGTTTCATTTTCTCTTAAAGTGGTTTCTTAAATCAGGAAAACACTTTGCTCATCTTGTAGAGGAAGATAATTTGTATTTCCCCTTTCGTCCTTCTTCTCGCCTTATTCATAAGCAGCAGAGTTGTTAGCAAGTCCGGAATCCTTGCTTACATTTTTTGGTTTATAATCTAATCAGTCTGAGGCCCACATTCTACACTTGGTCTTTAAATCCTACTCACCTGAAACTGCCATTCAAGTTAAGGAGCAGGGTTCAATATGGCCCTCTGTTTGTTACACTGAGCTGTATTTTAGCCACCAATCTGGAAACTGCCTGTTTTAAACACTATCTTTTAAAGAAAGCTATCAGCAGAACAAAGGGTTTCTCCCTCTGCCCGAGACATTTTTCTATAAAAGCCACATCAAGTTATTATATGTCACCATGTCCTACCATAGGTAGGTACCCTAGGAACATGGGGGAAAAAATCACTCCTAAACCTCAGCCCAGTAAACACTTACACAAGCTTAACTTTAGCCATGGGAGCATTCTCCTTGATTTCAGTGGGACTACCCAAGAGCAGAAGTTAGGTGCATGTGTAAGAGCTTGTCAACATGAGAAGTTATACCGTATCAGATGTTATTTTAAAATAACAGTATAACTTCCCATGTTGACACTCTTAGGCCTGGTCTGCACTTAAAAGTGTGGTCAATATAGGTTCGGTGCTCAAGGATGTAAAAAAATTCACACCCCTGAGTGCTGTAGTTAAACTGACCTAAACCCTACTGTAAATGCAGCCAGGTCAACAAACCCTCCATCAATCTAGCTACTACTGCTTCAGGACGTGGATTATATAGATAGACAGAAAACCTTATTCTGGTATAATAGGACCTTTTTCTGCTTTAGCTTATGTCACTTTGAAAGTGGTATAAGATAAACTGAAGAAAGAAATTCTTATTCTGGAATGAGAATGTCCACAGAGGGAGTTATAGCAGTTTAACTATACTGGGGTAATTATACTGGTATAACTTTCCATGCAGACAAGCTGTAAGTGTTTGCCGGATCAGGGCCGTAGTGTTCCCACAATTTCCTTGAGCTCTGCAAGTCTCAGCTGCCCATCACAGTGCCTGGCCATTCCTTGTGCAGATTTTTTGAACATGGTTAAGAATTCAAAATGTACAATCCAGACTCCAAACAGTGAGAGAACCAGAAGCAGGGCAGGGTTAAGGTAAGGCTTAATCTTGACTTTTTTTACATTCCTGAGAAGGGCAGGGGGGGAAGGAATGTACAACTTGTATTCTGATAAATTAAACAGTGTGGGGGAGATGGGGCAAAAGATAAGTGATTCAAATGGTAAATGTGGCTTTTTGCTTGGGGTAACAAAAACTGAAGAGGAGGAGGAGGACGGAAGGATGTCTAGAGGCTAAACTACTGGATAGGATAAGGCCTACATAAGTAACTTGCTAGAATAGATGAGAAGGAGCAGTGGCTGGGTAATAGGGAGGGGCAGAGGAGTCAACATGTTTTTGCTGGATTACTTTCTTACATAATGAACCGGAGTAAGTGCTAGTTACTTGATGGTAAGGGACAAAGAGTCCACTGTTAATTTATTTTGTGGGTGGACATCCACGTAATGAAATAGCTATGGCCCAATTTCCAGTCACAAACCTTATGTCATGAGGAATAGCAACTAAGTGTCTTGTGTGTGTGCGCGCAAAAGTAACTGCACCATAGAAAGATATTTGAGCAAATAATTAATTTGTCTTTATAACACTTGGGTTCTGACGGTAAGACCCAGGCGGACAGCTGTGAGGAACCACGGCACAGATCACCCACCTGCCCTGCATGGAGGACCTGGGGGGGTAGGGAAACATCCCCCGGCCTGCACTGCTTTCCGCAGCCCCCATTGGCCGGGGACAGCGAACCGCAGCCAATGGAAGACGCGATCGGACGAACCGGCAGATGCGGCAAGTAAACAAACCAGCTTGGCCCGCCAGGGGGCTTACCTTGGCGAGCTGCGTGCCGAAGGTTGCCGATGTCTGCTATAGACAGAAAGGAGAGTACAGTTTACAAGCTATTTCAAGACTCAAATTTTTTGTGCTGCCTCTGCTTTTGTTTGGCTTTTATTTTTAATTAAAATCAAAGAAGGAAAGTCTTGTGGTTAAGACAGTGAAATAGGTCTCTGGCCAACCTATTTATTTTGACCCTCCATCTCCTATCTCTCAAATAAGGATAATACTCTCAGTGGTGTTGTGCGGATAAATTAATGCATGTAAGTGAGTTGCTTATATAATCCAGTAACAATTGGCGCGTGCGCCCACGCCCACACACGAACACCACCACTACTGGATCAAGCACAGAGTAGGGAGCCAAGAGATCCTGAGTTCTAGTCTTACCTCTGCCATTCACTGTCTTTAATATACTTTGCAATTCTATAGCACTTAGAAAACTGGGCTCTGCCACTGGCCTGCCTGGGCAAGACACTTCCCTCCCTGTGTCTCAGTTTCCTCATCTTTACAATGGGAATATGATACTGACCTTCTTTGTAAACCACTTAGAAATCTAAAGATGAAAAGAGCTTTACAAGATAGGTATTATATTATTAATTATTATTATTATAGTCATATAACTATCCTCATTTTACAGATGGGAAACGGATGTTCAGAGGCTAAGTGACTTGCCCAAGGTCACACAATAGGTCAGTTAAAAACGTGTCTCAACTTTTACTCTTACACCTTACATAAAGCTCCCCCTCGGCATTCAAACCATTCCTGAACTTCAAATCCATAAAATGGGAATCACTAGCATTCTTTTGCACCTCCTTTAAAATCAATATGGAGCCAGCCTAAAAAGCTTGGGGGACATAGATAGGTCAAATTTACATTTTGCAGAATTAAACTTTTACAAATTTAAGACCAACAAAAATAGTTCCTTGAAATATTTTTTAAAAAATTTAAAATAGTCTATTTAAAATAATCACCACATTCTCCTACAATGCTAATGATAGCACGGTATAAACACCAATCTGGAAAATTTTGTTGCAATATTATGCTGGTGTCTGAAAATCAGAAAGTGAAATTGAGTAGAAAAAGACTATAAACGGACGCAAAAATATACTAAGTGCCTATACTAACTGACTTGGTAAAGACAAATAACAACCCCACCACATCCACCCCAACAATTGAATAGTGAAAACAAACTACATAATTGGAAGAATTGTTTTTTAGAATTTAAATTATAAGCAAGAATAAAAATGGTTAAATACATGATTTAACGTAAAAGAACACTGTCTTTTTAAGTGTCAACTAATACTCAAACAAAAATCAAAGGATATAAACATGCAAAGGATAATTACTAAGTCTGTGGCCACAATATTCAAAGTGACTATATAACTTGAAAGTTAATAGCATGTTATTAAAACATTTGTGCTTGGTTGCAGCATTCAATGCTTTGTTTCTGTTAAGGAAATGTACAAATATTTCCATGTAAAAACTAGTTCTACAAAACATACTAGCTTAACTGTTACGGAAACAAAATACTCATTTCCATCTTTAATTGTAAAAGACACAAACCAAGACTGGCAAATGGTTAAAGTAAAGCAATAAACTCACTTTCCCCATTTCATATATCATACTAAAAACATTATCATTTCATTGTCCTGCAAATCGCTGAACAATAAGGACATGTCCTTAGAAGAAATGTGGAACTGCACATTTTTATACTTCTCAAAGCTCAGGAGAGCATGGCCTCTTTTTCTTTTGTGTTTGCACAGATAGGACAGTAAATCAGCCTACAATAAGCGGTTCAAAAGATGATGGAGAAGCTTCTGCTGAAATGTTAATGAAACCCTGAAAAGAAACATGTACAGAATGTTTATACTTACAAGTTTGTTTAAAAACAATAGATTGCCTTTGATTTTATACACAAGAACTTTTGCTTATTTCAGGGGAATAGCACCCTATTACATTTCTACAAATGTGTATTCACCTGCACCCTCAGATGAAGGACAGAGGATCCCTCACACCAACAGTTTGAATTCCCTTTTCCATATGCAAGGACCTCAGCTCCAATAATTAAAAATTATGAAACAACAGCATGAGTGGAAGTCCGGTAAAGTACAGGAAAGTACTTGAGGAAAGTACAGTCTGATGTAAAGGGACTCAGTGGCATTGGATTTCAATGGAGTCTAGCCTGATTACTTCTAGAAAGAATTTGGTCCATCAAATTTAATATTTTGTCCTTAAATGCAAAATATATAAACAATTATAAACTAGAAAGAAAGAGATGTTAGATTTCTCTTACATGTCAGGGGTACTATTCTTTGATGAAAGAAACTGGATAAAAGCCACTTCTAAAGTAGACAATACAAATTTGTGGTACCCATCCCAAAAGCACCTGTTAACTTTTTTTTCTTGTGATGGTCTAACCCTGAATTTCTAAAGGTGGTAGGTGCATCACATATCTCAGGCTCTAGTAGGTCCCCTTTCAAAAGGCAACTCTCAAATCATTCAGACTATTTTAAGAACATAAGAACGGCCACACTGGGTCAGACCAAAGGTCCATCTAGCCCAGTATCCTGTTTTCCAACAGTGGCCAATTCCAGGTGCCCCAGAGGGAATTAACAGAACAGGTAATCATCAAGTGATCCATCCCCTGTCACCCATTCCCAGATTCTGGCAAACAGAGGCTAGGGACACCATCCCTGCCCATCCATGAACTTATCTAGTTCTTTTTTGCTCTGAAGTCACTGAGCTTAGGGGTGTGGAAATTCCTGACTATCCACACTTGCATAACTTATGTGGAGGAAGCACAGAAGACTCAAATAAGCCATATGAAGGGAGGAGGCATTCCTCCATGTAGCCATGCATTCAATCAGACAGAAGTACTCTGTTACTGGACCTCCTTCTAGAAAGGGAGGGATGTTCACACTTCTAGTATGAGGTGTCCTTTTGCTCTCCCATTACTTTATCTTAAAGGTATGGTAAAATTCTAGTTCTTGGCAAATGTGGCAATATTTGCCAAAGTATAGTATGCACAGAGTTCTGATTGAGAGCCTCTTAAGTCAGTATAGAGGCTCCCATTGATTTCAATGGGATTTGGCTCAAGCTTTAGCCGCAAATAGTATATCTTACTTTTATCTCAGTGTGCATGTATAAACATAATTTGAAAATATCATGGCTCCTTGATATTAGTATTAAAAATCAAGCACTGTTTAAAAACTAAACCTTGCTAAGCTTGTAGCCATTATTCCTACTGCAACTACCATTTATGTTCTCTTGTCCCCCTTTTCTTCACGGTATTGCCAGCATGTAGGAATTCAAAAATCATGCGTAAGGCCCCAAAAGTCATGAGACTGGATTAAAAAATCATGAGTTTTTAAAAATAAATTGGAGGGATGTAATTTATTTTGTATTTTTTGAGCTTCTTCAGTTCACATTTCCAAACTTTTCTCTGTAATCACGAGGGCTAGGAACGTTATTTTTAAAATGAAAGCTGAGATTCTGACATATGCACATGACCCCAGAAGCCGAGGCTTGAAGGAAGAAGGTTCAAGCTTTCCACAAAGTGCTTAGTACAACAGCAAGAAAGAAGGCATGTTTCTGCCAGCAGAGATTATCCTCCCCATGGTAAAGTGGAATATGCAGTTAGATATCATTGATTTGTGATGAGGCCTGCAATAAAATTATGAGAGTTGGCAATACTGTTGTCAGGAGTTACCAATGAAATTTTCTGTGACATTGAGATAAGTCTATCTAACTGGCCAATTTCATGGTAACACTCAACAGATTTTGGTGGAATACACTAAAGAAACAACCAAAAACAAATTTCACTTTAGAAAACTGTTTTGCCTATTTATACAGTAATGTCAAATCAGAGCAAGATCCTCCATCATACACCAGAACCACAGCCACAAGGACTCCATGCTTGTACCCCACTGACTATTCTGTCTGCCTAGCATTTAGGGAAGAGTGAGTTGTTGAAAGCAGAAATGCACCAAACTACACAATCCAAAGATTTAAAAGAGCATATCACTTATTTACATTTGTATCTGCCCCATGTTTCCCATACCCTCACCCATATTAAGTATACAATGAAGCAGATGACACAATAAAAGGTTATCAGATCATGACCACAATTTAAAGGAAGCCAATCTTATGCCAAAACGAAAACTTTTCCTTATTGCAAATGTTCCAGCCTTGGAAGCACTGATTGGTAACAAGCTGCCCAGTCCACTTAAGGACGGGGAGGATAATCTATGTTGGGAGATGCATTTCTTTTTGATTTCTACACTATACTGAGCACTTCATGGAATGTTTCAACCTTTTCCAAAAGAGGAACTGGGATAGATCTGTGAACTCTAAAATTCTCCCAACTTGCTGGCCCTTTAAGGGAAGTTGGGCCCAGTCTCACCTGTGACTAATCTGCTACCTACCAGATGAGAATGATCAGGTGATTATAAAAAGCTAATGAGTGGTTCAATTGGGGTGGAGAGCTATAGCAAGTAGGTTGGCTTTCAGGAAAGTGGGAACCTGTAGGGAACAACAGATTTTTCAGGTTCAGGGGAAAAAAAACCTGGGTTTAATCTCTGGAGCTTGTGTTGAACTATTTTATTGTAAAGAAATAAAGATGAAGCCCTGAGAAAGAGTGCCTGGACCAGATTTTGGGGGCGGTGTCAGTCCCACCCCGGACTGGGGAGCCAGGCCAGCAGCCTTCAGCTTTGCTTTGAGAACTACATAATTGTTTCCCAAGGGTTATTCTGATATCCTAGTCAACCTTTCTTGGCTACTGCATTAAAACAATAGCCAACATTATAAGCATCACCCTCATCCCAGACTACAGAATATTTTAAGGATTACATTAACTTTTTTTGTATGATTTCTGGGGCAAGGGAGAAGAGGAAACAGTAGGTAGGTCCTACTTACATATATCCTTAGTTTTGTTATTATTATCATCATGGTAGTGCCTAGGAGCCCTAGGCCCTACCGTGCTAGGTGCTATTAAAAAAAAACAAAAACAAAAAACAAAAAAGGAAATCCTTCACCCAAGGAGCTATAATGGAAATTATATCTTCTTGTGTATTTTTGGTTGTGCCCGGTCATTTTGTGGTTTATCCAATCCCAATATATAATGTGTGACTTCATTGTAATTTTGTTTTTTTTAATACTGCAAGGCATCAGGGGAACTGTAGCTGTGATTTGTAAAGCAATTTGTTAGAGTGTGTGCATAGCAGACTTTCACCTCATGCTAGTTAATTTTGATAATTCTTCATTTACTTAAGTGATCTGTGAGTGAAGCAGATTTCTGATAGACCCCGTGCTTAAAGCCATGTTGCTTCATTCTTAAAAGCAGTTTTTGATTCAGTCATCAAATTAAGTATCTAAATTTTGACCAGATTATTTTGTAGGTACTTAGGGAGCTTATCTTTAAAAAATACTGAGGCAATTGCAGCAGCTGTGCTCTTTCATGGTAAAATATTTTCACACCTCTTTTCTTCAGCATCCAGAAGCTGAGAGCAACAATCTTTCTGCAAATGAACGGGTCATGCAGGAACAAATGTAAGATCTTATTGAGTGTGCCAATGAAAGTGTTGATGGTGTCCTCTGCAAAAAGTGCCAAAAGGTAGTAATAAAATCAGAAGAGTTTTAGAAAACAATGTGGCTCTACGGACCAAATGTGAATTTCGGTACATTGGAAAGACAATTAAAGCCCTCCTGGAGAGATGGTTTCTTCCAGTTGTCATAACCTTCCAGAGTGCTTAGAGCTATTATATAACACTACTAAAGAAACAAAGACCTCTATAAGAACTGAGTTAGAATGGTGATGTCTAGAGAGATGTCCTACACAGCTATCTTTCATTCTCTTTGTTAATATGGCAGCAGGATGAAGATGCAAAACATAGCTGACTATGAAGGGTACATGCTGATCAGGAGCGAACAAAGAGCATGAGATGTATAGATTGGGTTATTACTCCTACTGATGCTAAAAATGGAATTAAGCAGGGGGACTGGCAGTATGCTTTGAACAGAGACTGACTGTAAGAAGAGTACAAGAAAGTGAATTACAACTGAAGAATGTTAGTATGAATGGGGAGGAAGTGAAAGTGATTGAAAAAGAAGCTCCAGGAATCTACACACCAAAGGAAATGGAACTGCACAACATTTAGGCAAAATGACCATAACATATCACATACATATGCCAAAAGACACATTAATCTCAATATGGAATGGGATTATATCAATCCTAGTTGAAAACCAACAATTGGGCCTGTCTTCACGCCCTTGGCTAAGCAACGAGCATGGTTTTAACATCTTGCAAGTTACAATCTTGAAAACATACAAAGGAATCACGTTAACAGTGGTGCAATAAAGGGCTCAGTTCTACAAATCACTTGCTCATGTGAGTAGCCCTTTTGCAAAAAGACATCAGCGATATCAATCAGAGTCAACTGAAAGAGTGATTTTCAGAGGAGTTGAGCACCTGCATCTCCTACAGCCCGCAACTGGACTGGAGAGTGCACAGCACGTTTAAAAAGCAGGACCTTAAAAAGCAGGACCTCAATCTATTTTGTTCCCAAAATCATCTACCACAGATGTTTCAAACTGTGGTGCAGTGGTGGTCTACAGAGAACTGTCAGATCATAGGATGATGGTGCCCCTTGCCTCCAGCTACAAACTGCATTACCAGGCAGCTAAAAAATAGATTATCCACATAAACAATTGCTGCCATTTGCACACATATCATATGCAGTAGCAAGTGGAAGGGGACATGGCCCACAGTTTCAAGGAGAAGATCTCAGACTCTCTCAAAATTTAGTCTCACACTTTTCTGTAGTGCAGAGAACCGTGATACATAACTTAATTGGTATCTCTTTCAACTGGAGTTTTTGTTACATCAAGATTTTAGTAGTTGTTCATTGGTGCATTAATACTTTATGTTTAGCTTCTTAGAATTTATGTATTAATAGATTTTGGGAGCAGGTGTCAAAGCATTTGATTCTCTTTCTTGCATTAAGTTGCTGGTATGGCGCACGCCAATTATCCCCAATAAAAACACGTCTGAGAAAGTTTACCTTGATGTTTACCAATCTGACAAGAATTAGTGGATTGGTTATAAAATGTTCTTGTTTTTGTGTACTCTGTAGTATGATTACTGCGACACCAGAGATTCTGTTGCAAAACCAAAATAATGATATAAAAAAAGCAAAAAAGCACTAAGTGTGTTAATCCTTTTTTTAAAAGTTGGTTGTCTTTGCAGTATACCAGTACATAATCAAGTTTCCATTAATACCATTGATAGAAAACCACACACTGTTCATAGCTCAAGAGGCACAAAAACCTCCCCACAAAAAAGTTCTGTTGTCATTTTTATTCAAGGTCATTTGATGCCTGTGTTTAATTATATACAGCTCATCTTAAAAAAAATGATTACAAAATGGAATTAGCTCAACACTGTATGGCCATCAGTATTTATATCTATCCAGTTATAAATAACTCAGATGCATATTGTGAAGTTTCTCTACAGAAAATTCAAATGGTGGACTTCTCCATAACCTGTATTAAAACTGTGCCATTAGCACAGTCAACATTAATTCTTATTTTAACAGGCTTGGATTAAACACATGAATTCTAACTCAGCTATTCTGTCTCAACCATCAGTACTTTGAAAAGGACTACAAGCTTTAACACAACTTTTAATTTTAAAGCACAGTGTAACACCAATCGGAACAGACAGACAAGTATCAAAGAGGAGAGATTTTTGCCTCCTTTCATGGTATACTTTTTGTAAGAACAAAAACTGATCTGCAGCCCTTGGAAAAAAACACTCTCTCCTAGATAAAAGTCAATACAGCTTCTTAACTCATCATATTGTCACAGCATCATAATAAACTCACTGTATCAATTTATAACAAGAAGGGAAAACTCGAGACTGCAAAACCATTATAGAATATCTGTCAATCTACCATCCCTAACAGATCCCTACACAGACAAATCCTTTTATAATAAAACCAAAGATATTTTTAAAGCCTTCATTAAATCAAGACGTTTTTGTCAGAAAAAGATAGGCAAGCAAGAATGTACATATATTTGCCTATTGCTAATGCTGTTTTACATAGGAATGCAACCCCACAGAGAGAGTCTAGGCTGCATACGTTATCTAGAATTAATTTTAGGTGGGTTCAGGAATCTAGTGAAAAGAATAAATATTTATATTCAGAACCACACATACACAGAGCGTATGAGCACAGCAAAGTAATACAGTTTTGTTTTGTTCCTGAATTCTGACTGGGCTATGCTTCTTATAACAATTAATAAACTCAGGTTCTATAAGGTTTTATTGGAAGTTAATGATTATTTTACTCCTTTGAGCTCCCCTTTTCCTGGCAAAGGGGAGCAAAAATCACTTCACTATGGTGAAGAGATGATGTCCCTCAACCATGGACATCAAATGAAGCTGCACCCATTAATTGTTTATACTGGGTACATTTACATAAGGGTGAAATTCACCTGGCAGCACAGGGTCTGAAGAAGGCCCACTACTCAGTCAGAACAATGTTTTTCTGCTAGTGAGAAGTGGATAGCTGATCAGGAAGTTAAGGATGGAGGATTCTACACCCCCTTCCCTTGGTAGATCTGGACCCTTTGCTAGCTCAGTATAGGCCAACTTACTGAGCGCAACAAGTTACAGCGCTGTAAAGCGCCAGTGTAAACAGTGCCCCAGCGCTGGGAGCCATGCTCCCAGCACTGTAAGCTATTCCCCTCGTGGAGGTGGAGTACCTGCAGCGCTGGGAGAGCTTGCACTTCAAAGCGCTTTGAAGTTTCAAGTGTAGCCAAGCCCTATACAGCCGTGTTAAAGCACTGCCGTGGCAGAGGTGGTGCAGAAAGGAATTTGTGACAACAATTATCTTGTACTTCCCAGGACAAGAAATTCTTCTGATTTGAGGTCAAGTTGATGACCACTTTAATCCTTTGGAAAAGATTGTGGTACAACAGACAACTTCTGAGATGGGATGTAAAATTCAAATGGAGACTTGGTCTGAAGTGCTTTACCCATTTCTACTGTCACAGCTTCTGAAGCACTGGACATATAGAATGGTTCATTTTTTAGAGGGAAGAAGTGAGTGGGGACATGCTGGGGCTTAATAAAATCTTAGGGTTCTTCTACTGATAGTGTCTGTAATGGATTTAACTATTAATTGGACACCTTCCCAATTTGTATCAATCTCAAAGTGTAATTAGCAGTAATTGGAAGGATGGACAATCCTGATGAAAGACACTGGACTGGCAGCAAGCAAGCTGGGACCTACGCCTTTGACCAAATCACTTGGCCTGCCTGGAGCACAGGTTCTCCATCTCTGAAATGGGTACCAATACTTACCTTTCAGGGCTGTTGGGGAACCTGCAACATTTTCTCAACTGACAAATGATTCTGGGTGCCTCCATTTTTAGGTGCTGATCTTAAGACACCTTAAAGGTATCTGATTTTCAGTGGAACAGCACTTCCTGAAAGTCAGTGTCTAAAGACTTCTCAAGACAGGCACTAAACAAACAAACCAAAACCTCACTAGTCACTTGAACTTGGTTCATTAACATTTGTTAAATGGGTTGAGATCCTTGGACGGAAGCCACTATGGAAGCTTGGTATATTTTGTGATTAAATTCGAAGTCTGGTTCTCTTTGTAATCTGGATTACCTACGTGTCTTTGCTTTGAAAGAACATAGGGCCATCCAGGATTTCACACTCTCTTTCCACCAAAATAAGCATTTGGTGATGAAAAAGTCACTTAGATTCAAGGGGCCAAATCTTCAGCTGATGTAGATCAGTGTCACTTTTGATTTCAATAGTGTTATCTTGATTTATATCAGCTAAGGACCTGACCCTACACCTCCAGCTGTAGCCCCCAGTTTGATAACCTGGACAGTGGAGCATGTTGCTCACTCAATCTAACACTAATTCAAATGTGAATTTTTTTATAGCATTGCAAGGAGCTCACATCCGTCCTTGGTGAGAAACCTAACCCAACAACAAAAATGGTTAATCTCACGCAATGGGAAATCAATCACAAGAGAAAATGCTAAACTGTGGATTCCTGCATTTATTTTTTCCCTTAGCACTTTCCTAAAGAAATATTTCAGTAGAAAGAAGGGGACCAGTACTGCTCCATCAAAGACTAATTCACATTAACTAAAATATCTCAGAACTAGGATGAAGGATTTTCTTTAAAAATTTCTTTAAAAATGTTGATGAAAAGTTGTTAAGAATTTTTGTTTTCACTCTGAAATAATAGGGCTAAGAATCTGTCAGGTGAAATACTTAAAAGCCTGGAAAGAGACTCTAGAAAAGTTTTAAAAAATACTTTCAAAAGATCCTTCAATTTAGCATATAAATTGTATTCAATTAATTAGTCAACCTAAAATGTAAAGCGCCTGCCTCTTTTAACCACATTCACCCTTCAATGAAGAAACCTGCACCTACTGGTAACATCCTGGTATGAACATGTCTATAGCTAACTGCTGCATGCCAGGGTACACATATAGTAATCTGAGTATTCTGGTCATAGTTTACAAATCAACTATTATAGTTTGTTCAGCTAAGACTCAAAGTGTCAGCTGCTTGGGGGAACCGAGGGTACTCAATACAGTACTTCACAGGAATGCTCAAGCACCTGGCAAGAGTCAAGCCAATTATGCATTATGGTAAAACTGCAATTCACTGTATCTCTCTCCATCAACAATTTGCAGACAGATTGAGGCAGTAAGGACATTAGCACTTTACTATTTTGCAAATATATATATACATATATATATTAAAAAATAAAGAAATAAACCTGTTAGAAGAATATATTTGCCACATTTTTGTCAGATAATAAAAAGTAAAATTTTCCTGAATCAAGTTAGTAAGTGACACCTATACTCTCTGAGTTAAATGCTTCACTGGCATAAATTCTATAGAAGTCAATGGAATTACATCAAAGTATTTCACCCAAGGTTTTAAACTCAATAACTGCAGAGCCTCACTCATCCACATGCCATGTGACCTACATTGATGGTTTCTACCTACATTATAGCTGCACTTTTGGGGGGTCATTTTGTAGACAACCCTGAATGTTGCCAACAGAAATGTTGTTCAGAGGATCTTGTTCTATATTAACTTATAGACTATTCACAAACAGACAACTATTTGGAATACAGTAACTCCTCACTTAACGTTGTAGTTATGTTCCTAAAAAATGTGGCTTTAAGTGAAACGACGTTAAGCGAATCCAATTCCCCCATAAGAATGAATGTAAATTGGGGGGGGGGGGTGTTTACGTTCCAGAGAAATTTTTTTTTGCCATACAGTGCAGTACTATAGTTGGGAGGTTCCCCCGCCTTACCTCACGCAGGCACAGCCCCCTGGCACTGCAGACAACGTGGCAGGCAAAGAGGCTGAAGGTGCTGTAGGCTAGGAGAAGCACGTTGCGCAGGAGCAGCGGCAGCTTCCCCTACTCTGCAAGCACCAGGGGTGGGGGGCTCAACCCTCAGCCCACCCACTCCACCCCTTCCCCCAGGCTCCCACCTGTGACCCGCCTCTTCTCCCCCCCGACCTCCACCCCCTTTACTTCGCACGGTGCGTCCTCGCTCCTCCCCCTCCCTCCCCTGCCTTCTGAATGCTGCAAGCCAGCTGATTGCCGCGGGCAGGAGGCAGGGGAGGGAGGGGGAACCTGCGCTCCTCCCCCCTCCCTCCTGCCCGCAGCAATCAGCTGGTTTGCGGTGTTCAGGAGGCAGAGGAGGGAGGAGGAGCCTGCATGCCGAGTCCTCGCTCCTCCCCCCTAAATGCTGCAAGCCAGCTGACTGCCGCAGGCAGGAGGTGGGGGGGAGGAGGAAGGCGCTGATCTGCGGGGTCTGCCGGCAGGCAGGAGGTGCTGGGGGAGGGGGGCGTAGGGGAGCTGCCAGCTGCGGACAAAGCAGGCAGCCAAACAACGTAATAGCGGAGCATTGCACAACTTTAAATGGAGCATGTTCTGTAATTGAGCAGGGACATAAGAGCGAAATAACATTAAGCGAGAGGACGTTTAGTGGGGAGTTACTGTATGTCAAAGCATCCTAGACAAACAGCAGCGCAAATAAAGGATTCTATTCAATATTTCAGAGACAACAATTGTTAAAAATGGTTCATTTTATTTAAAGCATAATGCTGCCAAATGGAACATTGTAATAGCACTTACTCAATGCTGCTTTTATAAATATGTCAATATAACCCACTACACCCTCTCAAAACCAACATGAAAGTCCTAACAGTAAAGCTAAGCTTGCCTGCAATTGTTTCATTGCTCACAATATTGTTTCTAAACTCCAGTCTGAATCTTGATGTTTCCCCTGGCATCAGTGCCCTTATAGAGAATTTTATGTCCTTTCACCAGATGCAAATGTTGGTTAGCCCTGAGATGCCTTACTGTTATTTCCAAGCCTTGATGTCTTCATACGATTCCCAACAGTTCTTAGGCTCTTGCATGTTTACTGATGCACTATTTTTGTTACTGCACTAGCATATAATTTAATTTTATGGTAGTATTTTTACTCAGGTTTCCCTAGGCTTTTTAAGAGAAACTCTTTGTATTTCTTAATGACTGCATGAAATCTGTTAAGTATTTTTAGCTCTGGAAGAAAAACATTAGATCCAAGAACACCTAAACTTGGGAAATTCAGATTTGGATCCAGATCTAAATTTTAGGGCTCAGACTTATCTCTATAGTCCACCAAAAATCTTCATTGATCGGGGGGTGGGAAAAAAAAGAAACAAGAACTATTTCAAGTGCAGTGATGTAGGTTTTAGGAGTTCCCACTGAAGCTGATGGCAAAGCTCCCATTGACTTTAATATGAAAACAAAACCAGCTATTTAAAACAGTTCACACTAGGCAAGCAAAGGAGTTTTCATACAAAAAACCTCCTCTTTGTTGTGAAATTAGACCTGTGTTTTTCAATGCATAATATTAGTTCTCCTAAAGCTAGAAAGTCAGGCACTTCTTTCTATACTGTATTTACATTAATAAAGTCTAAACTTTTTAAATATGATAGATACCAGAAGCCTGAGTCAGCAAAAATTACATCCAGCATCCATGCTGCAGAACCTCAGAAAAAGAAAAAGTCAGCTTGTGTGGGCTTTTGCGGTGTGGAAGCTGGACATATTTTTGGCTGAACTGTGCCTAATATTAGCTGGAATTATAACGAAGAATGCATATAGAAAGCTACTTTTAAATAAAAGCTGCTATTATTTTATACCAAGGAGTCATTTAGCAGTAACTTTCGTTCATGTACTTTATGTACTTTTTGCCTAACTTTCCCCCATTTATTGCCAATTTCATAATTTAGGTCCCAATCCTGCATACATATATACGCTTGAGTAAATTTGCTCATGTGAGTTGTACCATTTGCTCATGTGAGTTGTACCATCATTGAAATCCTGTGAGTTAAGTTACTCATACCCATATAAGTTGATAGGACTGGACTCTTTCGTTGTGTTCTTCATTCTTACTTTATACACCTTTATTTTTTTCATAATTCACAAAGAAAGATGTACCAGGGATATTTTCCTGTTATAAAAAGGAGCTCTCTGTACTCTCCCATGAGGACCTGGGTGTAAAGCTATCTATCTCTATACAGTTTCTTTTGTCCTGTATTTGCACTTTGATGTGAAAATCTGCCACAAAGTAAGTAGTGATCTCTCTGATGTTGACCTTTTAGACTTTATTGTAACTACATGTTTACAAGAAGAGCTGACAGCTGACAGTCATTTTCACTTCTCAATATTCACATTTCACTATGGCGCCTACTTTACAAGCCAGAGTTTTGGGGAAAGTATTCAATTACCACGGTACACTTCAGAGCTGCTGTTGTGATGTCTCTGTCAGGGTTTTCATTTTAAAGCATATTTTAAAGGGTTTTACCCCAACCATTAAAAAATAATTATTTTGAGACATTCACAAGGTTTCTGCTTTAGAATGGCCTTCACATTCATCTGTTTTAACTTTAACAAAGCTAAATACTGCCATTTGAGGGGGGGAAATAGAAGTAAAAACCATTTTGAACAGCCAAACTAACCAGTTTTAAAGTGATATTTGTTAAGTGATTAAACCCATGTTATGGCTTAATCATTCAGGTTGTGGAGGAGGGAGAGGAAAGTAAGATGAAAGAAGTTACATTGCAGATATCATTATGGAAATCTCCAGCAGCGAGACTTCCACTGCACAAAAAAAACATTTGCCAGTTTAGTAATAAAAACGACTAGTCACAGCCTTGACCATCTCATGAACTGGAGAAACCCACATGAGGAGAGTGGAAGTGGGTTAGGTAACTCCTCACTGGTGATGTCATGGAGTTTCCAAAAAACATCCTTTTAGCTGGAAGCTGTAGGAGGCAAGGGGGTGTCATTTTTATGCCTATGGAATTTGGGGGCTAGCGGAGAGGGGCACAAGGGAGGACTGGCCCCTTTCACATAGCTCTTCTCCCACTCCTCACTGCTGTGAGCCACCACTGTGCAACTCCATGACATCTGCTGCCACTGGACCATGGAAAACTGTTGCTCCCACTGCCCTCTACAACCTCAAGCTCCCTGCAGTGCATCTGGAAATTCTCAGGGAGGAGGACGTTGTGCCAGACATGGCAATCCCCACTTCTATTGCCCCTAGGGGAAAGCCTCCCAGTCAGAGGCTGCTCAGCTCTTAGATAACAGAGGGCCCATATTTCCGTCTCATTTATTAGATCACGATCCCCAAAAGGAAGATTTATAGCTGTTTATATAACTTGTTTTTTAATTACCTGTCGATGCAATAATCTACCCAGCAATTATAAATGTGCATCGTATTCTCATGTTTTAGCCAAATGTATCTGTTAATACAGCAACGCACTCACAGTACAAGAAAAACTATCCAGAGTCTGGTACAATGCATCTTATGTAAGTACAGTATAAATTGTTGGGACTGTTCCTTTGAACAAAACCCAAAGATAAATGTAATCCCAGCTACTCTGGAGCTTCTCCCACAATTTGGTCCTCTTTGTGCAGCAGAGCCATTATAGTGTGGTTTGGAAGACATTTTCTCCAGATTCCTCAGCACTTCAGGCTGCTGTTTTAAACTCAGTATCAAAGGATAGCTTCTATTTCATTCACGTTCTCCAACATTCGCTATTAATATAGCATCTAACACATAAATATTTCCAACGTAAATATGAAGGGCCCAATTCAAGGAGAGGAAAAAAATGTATTTCTAGGCAAAGAATGCCGAGAAGAAGAGGTTTAATGCAGTGCAGAAGCTTGGTATATTACCTGCTGAACGGGGCTTGAAGCAGTCAAAACACATCAGCTAGAAATGTTGTTTTACACAATAACTGCTCTGTGGCAAATCAAATACAGACAAATAAGTGGAGACTCATTTAACTGAAGGGAAAATGCATCTGTTAATAAGCAACACTAACGTTTAAAGTTAACATAGAATGCCAACAGGTTACACTATTTCTTCTAACCGAGTAAAGCAATTCACACTGCTTTAATGAAAGTCAGAATAAAAGCACATGAATCTCTCTGCACTAATTAATTCTTGTAATTACAACAAACAACACACCTTTGTCTGGCTGTCCATTCCCTCTCTGGAGTTTGTGCTTCAGGCAAAGTGGAGACTGGAGCATCATGTGCTTAGAGAGGATTCATCCTCCCCGATAGGTTCGGGGGTTGAGGGATGGGAAGAAGATGCTGACCTCCTTCTCAGGTTAAGGACGAGAACCGAATCAAATGTGGCCTCATGTCTGCAAGTTCCAGGGGTATCTATCTGAGCATTAAGAGTATAGTATAAACTCTTTAAGGCAAGGATTGCCTTCTAGTTGTGTCTGCATACACTGATTAGCACAAGGGGACCTTGATCCCCAATTGTGTGCCTCTAGGTTCTAATGCAATACAAACAACAACAAATGATACTTGGATTAGGGAAAAATATTTGACATGTCAAACTCTGATTTCAGGGATTTGGTGGGAGGGGTAGGAAATTTGATGCCTCAACCCCATGCCTGTGTGCATGTGTGTGCCTCTCCTTCCCCTGCTCGCCTTCGCTTGACCCTCTGTGAAAGTGGAGTGGGGAGGTGGGATGCCTACAGTCCAACTGATTTAACTCAACTCTGTGAACACTCTTATTTTAGTTTAAGAATGTCTTGTTTTGATTTAGCTTAAAACCAGTTTAATAGACTTCAGCTAAACCAAAATAAGCCTGGTTTTTAACTGCAGTAAGCACACCTTTGGCTGAATCTAGCCTTTGGCACCGGTTTAACAAAATCCATCCATCTCTATGTAGATGAACCCTAATTCCCTGAGGCCCACTGCTAAGTCTCCAGGGAGAAGAAGAGGCAGAGGTGACACTGTAGAATTCAACACCCTGTTCCTTGGCCTCTATAGGTAGGGCCCTACCAAATTCACAGTCCATTTTGGTCAATTTTACAGTCATAGGATTTTAAAAATTGTAAATTTCACGATTTCAGCGTTATCAGATTTAAATCTGAAATTTCATGGTGGTGTAATTATAGAAGTCATGACCAAAAAAGGAGTTGTGGGGGGAATCACAAAGGTTATTGTGTGTGGGTGGGGGGTGGGGGTGTTGCAGTATTGCTACCTTTACTTCTGTTCTGTTGCTGGTGGTGGCGCTGCCTTCAGAGCTGGGCAGCTGGAAAGTGGCGGCTGCTGGCCGGGAGCCCAGCTCTGAAGGCAGAGCCGCCACCAGCAGCAGCGCAGAAGTAGGGTGGGCATGGTGTGGTATTGCCACCCTTACTTCTGTGCTGCTGCCTGCAGAGCTGGGCCCTCAGTCAGCAGACAACACTCTTCAGCTGTCCAGCTCTGAAGGAAGCAGCGCAGAAGTAAGGGTGGCATGGTATGGTATTGCCACCCTTACTTCTGCACTGCTGCTGGCTGGGCGCCAACTTTAGAGCTGGGCACCTGGCCACCAGCTGCCGCTCTCTGGCCACTCAGCTTTGAAGGCAGCGCAGAAGGATGGCAATACCACAGTCCCCCTAAAATAATGTTGTGACCCCTCTGCAACTCTCTTTTGGGTCAGAACCCCCAATTTGAGAAACGCTGGTCTCCCCCATGAAATCCATATAGTATAGGGTAAAAGCACTCAAAAGACCAGATTTCATGGTCCGTGACGCATTTTTCATGGCTGTGAATTTGGTAGGGCCCTATCTATAGCTATAAGAAGCAGCAGCCATGGCAATAGCCTGGCACTCAGCTGCATCTTTCCCAGGGTTTGTTTGATTTGTTTTAAGTTAAATGGGCTTTTTTATTATTATTGTTTTATAAATTACATAAATACGCTGAAGGAAAAAGGACACCAAACAAGAAGCACATTACCTAAGAACATATGTTTATAAGGTATTTAGATAACCCAAGGACCTTTCCCTTATTCTTAGTCATGGTTCAGCAGCTATTTACCAGATACCACACATGACTGAAAGACTCCGTGAGATCTTGTTTAATAGATACAGCACCATTTTGGCGTCACTTAAATTTGAGAGGATTCATTCTAATGATCAAAGTGCAACATTGGGGCAGTTGTAATCAGAGTATCTGATTAATTACATTTTCTGTGACAAGCACCAATTTGAATATATGTCAAGATTACACATGAAGTTTGATTTGTTTTTGTATTTGAGAATGATCAGTTTCTTCCAAAATTTAAAAATAAAGGCTAATTGGAGCAGTTTTATGAAGACCCTTGTTCCATGTTTCAATGGCAATAAACTGCACTGTATTTCTGAGAACACAAACATTACACAATAATTACACGGCAGACACCATATATTATACCCATGCTGAATATTTTACTTGCATTGTTCAATAGTGAAGAGGTTAGACGTATTTACATTTAAGTAGTTTTCATTAAGTTAGAAATCAAATTCTTAAAATGAAGATTGGATTATTATACCTCTCCTGGCATTGATTTTAGCCTAGCTGGCTATGTACATAGCATGACAAAAAGCACAAAGGCTATAGTCACACAACCAGAAGTTCCTATGCTACTGTCTATTATGCAACACAGAGGGGAGCCGAAGTCGTGGGTTGAATTCCTGACTCTCTTGAATTCAATGGCAAAAGGAGCATTGACTTTAATAGGGCCAGGATTTTACTCCTGCTGTACACTAATGGGAATGTGCAGCTGACCATCGCATGTACAAACCATGACAAACTGTGTCCACGAACAGCTGTTGTCAGCAATGAGAAATTTTGCTAGGTTTGACCAGAATGCAAGTGGAACACTGGCCTGGCTTACCAAAGGGTGATGGAAGCATGCTGCAGAGCCCCTACATACTGATACCATGTGGTGGGAGCTCCAGCAATTTTTGGAAAGGGCTGTTGTAAAGACTGAAGGTTCTGAAACTGGGATGCAGATACACTATGCCTAGTGACCCACTGACATGCATGTGTAGATGTTAATTTTTTCTCTCAGAGCACAGACTTCAACTTTATGCCTTCATCTCCCATATAATGGGTTTAGGGCGCAAATATAGCATGGTGAGCAGTCTGGAAGGGCTAATTTACAATCCATAAATGCCCTGAGATTTGGGGATGTGGAACTCGAGTTTTCTGTGTATCCATTAGTTCCACACAGTATGGAGACAGTTTTCCATGGCACCATTAAGGAAAGACATGAAAAGCTCTGTTAGTTTCACTGGGTTTTTGAAGAGTGATGGCAAATAGCCCTATTTTTAAAAATGGAAACAGAGGGCCAGGTGGCGTCTGGACCTATGTGCACATACAGCCCCAGATACTCAAAGGCACAGCAAGAATTGCTCACACCCTTGCTCCCCAACAGCACTTGTGACTTGCATCTGCTTCACATCTAATGCCTGAAGCAGCTCCTGCTGAAGGTGCGCCATAAAAGGCTTAGATTTTAGGGAGAACCGCAACTATACAGAGCACCCCAAACTAATTTCTGCTGATCTTTCTGTAGCACAAAATAGATAGTCCCCAAGAGGAAGAATAGAAAGCAGACTGTAGCATTTATTAACATCAGTTCAGGACCCCTTTCAAACACGGCATAGTAGAAGAAAACACCAGCCCCCTTGCTAGATATCCTAAGAAGATATTTTACTTAGCTTTTCAGTCCTGTGTTTAAAGAATGATTTGTGCCATTTTGCTCCAATAAGCAGAGGCTGGCATGCAATACATTCACCTTTTAGTCTGATAACATGATTCTTCATGATGGTGAGATGTACCCAAGGAGGTCTGCCCCAACATGAGGGACCATGTAACATCTCGCTTGACACTATTTGGGGCCCAAATATATCCAAACTTACAGTTTCTAGGGTTTTTTTTAAATTAAAAAATTAAAACCAGAACTTAAAAAGGCAACAGCTTCACCACCATCAGTATGTGCAGGTCCCTCAGTCCTTACATATCAGTCCTCAAAGAAAAGCCAAATCATGAAAGGAGAAAATAAGCCACTTGCTTGATCTCTGGAATTATCAGATGTAATTGCAAATTACAACTAGAAGATAAATAGGAAAAAGGTGAATATTTAAGTTCTGCTCTCACTGCAAATGAAGTTGAGCAAAATATTTTTTTTAAAAAATGCAATTAGACTGACTGCTCTTGTAATAATTTAACTAATTCTTTCCAGTAGCTTGCCTGGCACATGGAGTTATTTTGCAGCCTACAAAAGCTTATCTCATGAGAATGCAAAGGAAGAACATACTGCATCCCAAGTGTCTCTAACATGAGATAGATAATTTACAAAGTCACAGAAGATCAGAGCTGCATTTACCTACTGGAGAAAGAGACAAAGAGTAGCCACATTCTCCTTAATGCAGTTTGATTTCTTTTTTATTTTATGAAAAACTATCCTAGTTTTGAAACAAACACATCCATATGGAAAAGGAAAAATAAGAAATATCTTTGGTAGTAACAATGAAACACTTTACATTACATTAACACACTTGTTATACCCAGTTAACATACAACAATGAACATTTCCAATACTATATTGCTGGTAATATACCCAACACTCCCAGAGAGAGGATTTAAAACTCCAAAGGTGAATTTTTCAAATGCTACATAAAGCCTGAGAAATATGATTCTGTATGGAAGTCTTGCATGAGGGGGAGGAGGGGAGAATGAGAACTATATTGTAATTGTATTTAGGCACTACTGCAATACAAATAAAATAATAATACAAACAGATACTCACCTATCTACCCTAAGGCCAGGCAACAAAGCTAAATTGCAGTGTCTTTGTGACCAGTTCCCTAGACTACATGCTGCAGTAGCAGTTCCTCACCAACCCCATACCAGGCCACTGGATTTACTACACGAGCTTGCCTCCAAATTGCCCTCTGTGCTGGCATATTGAGTTGGTATGCAGACCACCTCCAAGATGCTTTAGTGCATGGTCCCTGAATTCCCACCACCCTGCCCATGCTGAATGACATCATTCATTGATGTTTGTGCAGCATGGAGGTCCTTGCATAGATTCCCCATAAATAGGCTGAATTTCATTCTGAATGATCAGAATAATCCCCAAATCATTATTTTTAAAATGGTGGATTGTCTTTCTATTGTCAGCCAGTTAAAGCAGGCTAATGTTTTTATCATTCAGTATCATTCAAGAGCCTGATTCTGCAAAAAGTTCAGTGCCTGCAATTGCTGTTGACTTCAACAGGAGCCTAGGCTGCTCTGCACCTTTTGGGATCAGTTCTTGAGAGAGATTTGTATGGTGCAAGATGCCTTCTATGAATTTTACACAAAATCAGGCACTCATACAGATTTCACCACCACCAGCTTTTATAGGAAATCTCCTATAGTCAGAGAGCCCAAAAATGAAATGTAAAGGACAAACCTCAAGATCAGTTTGGCACTGCCAACATGATGTAATAAGTATTTTGACTTAGGTAAGTGAAGATCCGTCAGAACAGCTATATTCATTAATATTCAAAGAAAATAGACAAACTCTCAGCTGCTAATTCCACGCCACCACTCCACATGGGGCACTCCCATTGATGTCAACAGGAGTTCTGTATGAGTGCTCGCTAGAGCAGGCTTTGACTTTCCATCAGCAGTAAAGTTGCATAGCAAGTTAAAACAGGCATAAAAATCTAAAATTAACCCTGTACATGGTGGTTTACTAGCAAAGAACACATCCTCCTTCCAGAAAGGCCTCAGAGTCAGTAGGTTAGTGCCAACAAATGTGACCAAGAACTTCTCAAGAGGTCAGAGTTGATAGCTTCAGGAAAGCTCAATCACAGTGATCAGCTAGCCTGTTGGGTCCAATCTTGTGAAACAGAGGGTATTGTAGTCAGCAGAAGCAAAGGGTGCTCAGGAAGCTCAGGGAACTGGGGACCACTAAGATCCTGTCCACAAATATACACAGATTGTGCTACGACAGGCAGCCACTAAACAAAAAAAAATCCACTAATAAGAAAAGCCACAGGTCTTCAATAAAAGTATTTATTTAAGTGGATAATACTTTAAAATCACTAACAGTACACATGCTCAAAGATATATATATATATATATATATATATATATATATATATATATATATATATATATATATATATATATATATATATATATATATATATATATATATATATATATATATATATGCCAGCCAACATCAGAGCCATATCTTTCCATGGTTAAACCATAAACTCTTAACACTTATTTGATTTCTAACAATATTACAACTGATTTAACCCAGGAGTTTTTGCTTGTTTGTTTTAAATTCTGCTTTGTATTTTTTATGCCTGAACTGTAAAGGTCTGTACCAATAATTTGGTGCTTCAGTGTTTTGAAGTGCTTCAGCGTTTTGTTACTAATAAATATATGTCCAATACAAAGAAGTTGGAAAAATTATACACTTAATGTCTCTCATACCTCTAGGATCCTCAATTTGTGCATCTCCAACCCAAACCCAGTAAAATACTTTAGGGTCGTTTTTACTGAAGCTATACTAATTTGTCCAGCACATAGAATGCTACTATCTAGGGGCCTGATGATACTACCAGATAAGCACTTTCAGTGGCGAACTAGCATTCTAAACTCCCATTAACACTGGGCCTGATTCACCACCGCCCTGCACCGTAGATAGTCATTTTCAGTTGTACAAGTGCATCCAAAGTGGCTATAAAAGCCAAATTCAGCACAGGTGGCTTATTTGTGCCTTGGACCCATTCCTAGTTATGACATTTTGTCAATGAAAGTTTTTAATCTGGTGCAGAGTATTTTACACCCATTCATAGAACTTACCGAGTCCTGCTCTTGTTCAAGTCAATGGCAAAATGCTAATGTGCGTAGGATCAGGAACAACAAATTTTCAGATCCATCCAAGGATTAATCTACTTAGGAAAAGCATGTCTTATTTCTTTTTTTAAACAGAGGTACAAGACAAACACAAAGCTGCACTCTTTCCTTAATTAAAAAGATATAGCCTGAGTATATTCATACAGTACAAGATTTGCATAAATCAACTTTTACAAGTTTGTGGAGATGCATAAACAAGTAAAAAAAAAAATCAGCCAAATCCACAAAATATTTCATCTAACATTATGGACAGAAATGTTTCACAACTGATTATTTCCAAAAATACAAAGCTTTCTCCTCAAGCTGAAACCAGAAAGTTTCATTTCATACAGAACAACCTGTCTTAATGACATAATCCATCCCCTTTTCATTGGCTGTGCCTTGGCTTACCAGTTCTTTGAATGTACCAGTGTAGGTATCAACATGCTGACAATTAACCATATTCTTTAATTCTTTCAAATCCCTATATACACATTAGAAATCTCTGTACATTTCAGAATGAAAGAAATTATGTTTGACAGAGCATTTGTTTTGCATGAAAAATACAATCACACAATTATTTTTGAATGAAGTCAAATTGAGTAATCAGAATTGAAGAACAGAAGGGAAGAATTTAATATGTTTCTGCGGCACTTAAAAAAACTGGTACAGAAATTTGTAACATTTCACATTCTCCCACAAACCATCATTTTCTTCACCTTAACTTCAACTATAAATGATCACATACCTCCAAAGTGCTATTACAGCATCAGGAATAAATAAAATATTCTAATCACCTAGACTTATTCTGTTTCTCCCGTGTGCATTTGAGCTCATACAAAAACTATTCCCAGTGCTTCTGGTCTACTTCTCTTAAAGCACAATACTGTGGATCTATTATTTCATGGCAGTCAGAGGTCACCAAAGACAAATGTGTAGGCAAGAGCTATGGGCTTTGGAAGGGGGGAAAAATGGTGATTTTGATGAATCTATTTGTCAGTGTTAATGTGGAACACCACTTTGGTAATAGCAACACAAAAGCAAAATACCTCTGTACACTGAAACCTTCAATACCAGAAGAGAGTAATATTAAAATACATTTCCTATTATAGAAGCTTATTCAACAAACCATACAAAAGTCACTAGTGCAAAACTGTTAAAGTAATGAATACACTTATTGATAGATAACAGATCAGTGTGAACTTTCAATGAAACTTACCAGAGAAATAATATGTCTTGCATTACAAAAAGAGCAAACATCAACCTAAATAGTTATGAAATAAAACCATTTTATAACCACATTCTGTAAGCACAAAAGCTAAGCTTTAACAGTTTTACGTCTATATGGAAAATGGCTTAATGAAGCCCCAAAACCAGGGAAGTAGATAACTTTAGAGTTGAGACACTGTTTTTCAAGCTCATCTTACTGTCATCTTACAATGTTCCAATATGTTTCTTCCAAAAGCATTCTTAAGTGATTTATACCCTAAGGATATATTCCTCAGTATACACTCAGTTTTTCCCATTTAGTTACATGTTTGCAGAGGGATACGTAAAAACAGTATTTTATCAGTACAACTTTCCAGAGTTTTAAAGAATTGTTATAATTATGCTATTTTTGTCACAGAAACAAATATTTTGGATCAACCTGGTTACAATCTACTGTCAACCTAATTTAGAGATGCTAATGATTAATGGATAGTAGTACTATCTTTCTATTCAACTAGTCTACTCTGTTAAAAAGAAAGTGAGAAGCTTAGCAACTGTAAATTATCATGCTTCCACTGCACAGTGATATTGGTGTCTTTCACTTAGTGCATTTGCAAAGTAAAAGACACAACCAAGCATACATTTCAGTCTCTAGTAGGATCATCATTAAATATTCAATTTCAAATAGTTCTTTTTAAACAAGATTTGTGTACCAAAAAAAAAAGGACTTAGTATTTTTAGTTGGGAAACTAAATTAATACATTTACAAAGACTGGATTACAGAGAAAGAAGGTCCTATTTAAATAGAACCCTTACAATATTTAGATATATGCTTTTTATTGTTTTCCTGATTTAAAAATATGCTGCAGTTCATAGTTTATCTGTGGATCCCATTATATTAGAAAACACCACAAATTATTTGAAAACATACCTTTAAACTTTTGATTTATCATCAAAAAACTTCCTGACTCCCCCCAATCCTTCATTGTCCCTCAGGAAGGACTGGGATTTGAAAGCAGAGAAAGTGTCAGATTTTAAAGTGTCATTTCATAATGCTCTCTTTTCCTTTCAAACCAAAAACTCTTTTAAAATGTACAGCTTTTTGAGCCTGTCATTTTTACCCAACAAACTGTCTACAGGACACGCACACTCTCTCTTCCTTTCTATCAGAAGTACGTTTTACTGTAAACTTTTAGAGACAGCTTTTATTAGGATTATGCAGCCGGTCTCTGCTTTATGCAATCCCAACCATGTTAATCATAACCTCTCCCTCTGCAAATCATGTGGGAAGATAAGCTCTCTCTTATCCTCCAACTTTTATGTAAAAGTTTAAAGTACAGTTCTCTAAGCATACAGCTAGTCTGGGCAAAAACCAAAAGGGAACCTCTCCGCACGTGCCTGGTCACTTTCACTACGTGATTAGCTCTAAATCAAACCAAAAGCAAACACCACAAGAAGCGGCAGATGACACACTACAGTGTGAGCTACTTCAGCTGTAAGGATTAACAAGAAATAGCCTCTGGCCTCTGCTCTGCAGTAGCTGGCCCAGACGGGTGTCCCCCTCGCCGAGAAAGGTAACTGACGAGTCGGTCCAAAAGCAGAGCAGGCGCTAGGTGATATACCCTCCACAGCAGCCCGGAATTTGCAAGCTGCCCGGGGGGTGAGCAGCGACCGCAGATGCGTTAGGCAAGGGGAGACGCCAAGCGAAACCTCTCGGCCAGGTCCGGTGCCTGCGCGGGTCCCAGGATGGGTCAGAGGGGCACGGTGAAGCAGCGCCAGCTGCAAAGGACAGTCACCCCTGAGGAGCCAGCCACGGGATCGCCGCGCCCAGCAGCACTCTCTGGGCACGGGACTAGCCCCGCCAACTCGCCTCCCGCTCAGCCACCCAAGCCGAGGCAAAGCCCCCGAGCCGGCCCGGCTCCCAGCGGCAAGGTCGGGCCTCGGGAAGGGGAACAAGTCACAAGTAACTACTCGACCACGCACCTGAGAGCTGCCCGTGGCACTCCCCGCCCCGATCCCCCAGCACACCCGCTCGCCGGCCGGCCCCGGGCGCCCAGCTCCCCGGCGGGGCGAGCGCCCATCCCCGGGGCGGCGCGGCGGCTCCCCGCAGGGCTGCGCCTACCTTTCATCGCGGCGATCACAAAACACATCATTTGTCAGGGGCGACGCGGCGGGGAGCAGAGCACCGAGGGCGGCTGGGCGGGCTGGGCTGGTGCGCGCTGGCCGGGCCCTGCTCCTTGTACCACCGCCTCAGCAGCATCTGCCGCCTGCCAGCTGACAGCCTGCCACCGCCTCCTTCCCCTGGCCCATATGAGACTCCATGTGACCCGCTGACATCAAGCCAGGCCCCCTCCCTCCTTGTTTACACCGCTCAACTCCTCCCCGCCCTGCCGGGGCTGAGAGGCAGCGCCGCCGGCCAGTCACAGGCAGAGAGGCGCCAGCGCCGCCTCCCCGGGACGGGGCCCGCTGGGCTGCTGCGGCAGCGCGCGGGGCGGCTTCATGCCGGGGGCTCGCGCCATCTCCAACGGCCGCCGCGCGCCCGGCCCCTTCCCCGCCGCCCGAAAACACCCGGAGCACGCGCGCTCCCGGGCTCTCCCCCTTCAGCAGCCGGCGGGCAGCGAGCGAGCGAGCGAGCCGCGCGCCTGCACAGCCCGCTCGCCTCATGCACGCCGGCAGCAGGCAGCCCTGCCCTGCGCCCGACAAGCCCCCCGCACCAACCGCTGGCTTAGGGGAGAGAGCGTCCAACCCGCCCACCGCCCCAGCACTGAGGGCCAAGGGCCAGAGCTGGACTCTGGGTCTGCCCCGAAAGAGATTACACTGGAATGGGGGCTGCTTTGCGGGAGGTGTTTAAGAGAAAGGCTGTGACAAGCGCCCCTGGCCTTTCAGGACAGGTTACAGCGCACTGAATGTGCTAAAACACCGAGGTGTCCGGTGGCACCTTAAAGACTACGTTATTCGGGCATAAGCTTTCCTGGGTAACCCCCCCCCCCCTTCAGATGGATGGAGCATGTAGCTGTAATTTTCACTCCATGCATCTGAAAAATTGGGGGTTTTTTACTCACAAAAGCTTATGCCCCAATAAATCTGTTAGTCTTTAAGGTGCCGCAGGACTCCTTGTTTTTGTGGATACAGACTAACACGGCTACCCCTCTGATACTTGAATGTGCTAGTGTCTCCCACAAACAGCTTCCAAACGAACCACTTTGGCATTAAGCTGAACGCTGATCATCAACAAAGGGGCAGTGCTGAGGATTTTCAGCGCTCTAACCCTCCCCTGTGTGAAACTTAAGTGCTGTAGTGTTAAACCAAGACACTGATGGAGGGAAAATGGCCTTTCTCTCTCCCTCCTCCTCCACCGGGCCCTTATGGGAAACTAAAAGCAGCAATTATTAGGTTGTTATTAAATGAAGTGCAGCTGTTCTCAACATAGGGTCTGTGTTTTTGGTTGTGGCAAGCACATACATAATTGAACAGAACTACATTAAAAAACGTCTCATCTGAGTACCCGATGGTATATTTCTAAGCCAAACGCAGCTTGCGCTACTTTTCACTTGATCTCTGTTCCTGTTTACACTTTTCCAAAGGATTGTATTTTGAATTGAAAAATAACATCTTATATTAAGAATAGGTCTCAGCATGACAAAACTACAGCTTTATTGGTTATTGATTTAGAGGATGATCTAATTGAACATTTCCATTTTAAGAATACTCTGATGGGTATTCCCTCAAAATATACTGTAAAATGGATGAAGCATAATTCCATCATTGGATTTTTTTCAATATTCTGGATAGCAGTAGCTGTCACCATACTGGCTATCTGTTTGCATGACTAAATTTTGCAGCTTTGATATGTACACTCTATATACACACACAAATTCAACTTATTCAAGTACACTCTGCGGAAAACTGTATTAGCAAGAATGTTCATTTTGCCTAATCTTGCTCTAGTAATGGGAGCAGAGAAATTCCCCAAATAAGAGTACAGTAGTGCTTAGATACACTATAACAAGGGTGGGCAAACTATGGCCCACGAGCTCCCTTTGGGGAGTGGGGTCTGGGGCTTCCCCCACTCCAGCTGGGGCGCTGGGTTGGGCGCCGCACTCCGCGGCTTGGCCCAACTCCGGTGCTCCAGCCGGGGCACTGGGTCGGGGGATGCTCCCCGCGGCTCCCGGAAGCCGTGGCATCGGCCTGCTCTGGTTCCTACGTGCTCCAATGGCCCCCTCTGGCACTCCAATGGGAGCTGCAGGGGCAGTGACTGTGGATGGGGCAGCGTTCAGAGCTGCCTGGCCGCGCCTCCGCGTAGGAGCTGGAGAAGGTACATGCCACTGCTTCCGGGAGCCGCTTGAGGTAAGTGCCGCTCGGAGTCTGCACCCCTGAGCCTCTCCCCATGCCCCACCCCCCTGCCCCAGCCCTGATCCCCCTCCTGCTCTCCAAATCCCTCGATCCCAGCCCAGAGCACCCTCCTATACTCCCCAAACTCCTCATCCCCAGCCTCACCCCAGAGCCCGCACCCCCAACCAAAGCCCTCACCCCTCCCGCATCCCAACCCCAATTTTGTGAACATTCATGGCCCGCCATACAATTTCTATTCCCAGATGTGGCCCTCAGGCCAAAAAGTTTGCCCACCCCTGCACTATAATGTATATAATAGAACAATGACAATAATGAAGCTGTCTGCAGTGTTGTTGTAGCTGTGTGGGTCCCAGGATATTAGAGAGACATGGTGGGTGAGGTGATATCTTTTATTGGACCACATTCTGTTGGTGAGAGAGACAAGCTTTCCTGCTACACAGAGTGCTTGTCTCTCTCACCAACAGAAGTTGGTTCAGTAAAAGGTATTATCCTCACCCACCTTGTCTCTTTAATAAGGAAACTAGCATATAAGCTTTAAAAATTACATAAAGACAGACCGGGGCAAAGGGAACATCTAAATGTTTGAAATAAAGACCTACATTTAAGAGATGAAGGTAGACACATCAAACTTTAGTAAATGTCCCATAATGGATTATTATATATTTTAATAAAGGGCACAATACATTATGGTATTGTTTACAAATCCACTCAGGTATACCTAGCCATTTATCAGCTTAGCCATTCAAGTCACATTAACACAATGTTTTGACTTTTTATATCTTCAATGTTTAAAAAAATCATAACTAGAAGAACTGGACTGATACAGTGATGCTAGAATTAGGTTTCCTATCTTTGGCATACATCATTTGATCCATTTTGCCATCCCTACTTTCATTAAGTAGAACCTTACTTTTCAACACGCAGAATAAGGTACTACTCAATGAGCAAGGGTGGAAGAATACCACCACAAATTATGTGGTTCTTCACAGTACTTCACCTATAAAACACGTTTAACTCATGATACACTGAAGGGAAATCATACATACAAGACATGTTGGACTGGATCAAGTTCTGTTACTATGTTGTTTATAACTTTTCAGAAGCTGGAAAATGTTTCTTTTACGTTTGGGTCAGTTGTTTGATTCCCCCACACTTTGAAATTTAGATGTACTAGGATAACTTACAGTGTAGAAAGAACGAATGATGTCTTAATGTATTGTAATGTAGAGTTAGACAAACATTTCATTCTGACACAAGAAGTAATGTCAGACCTAGGCTTGAAAAATGTCATAGTCCATTAGCACCAGTCTGGTTGTCAAATATTTAACCTTAAGGTACATAGCCTTACACTATTACTGATCTGTATTTATTTCCAGTCCAACTGAAATGAAACTGATAATCTGCAGTGACATCTGATGTGCTAAATGGCTCCAATAATAAGTAGTCAACAGAGATTTTTATTCCTACATTTTATAATATTTGCTTCATATATTTACAGAAGGTTAGCCATTAGACATTTTAAATGATTAATATAATACCTGTCCTCATATCTTAAAGCTTTAGAATGTCAATACCACACACCTGAGGGAAGTAGACTTTTTTTCCCACTGTATTGTATACTTTCATATTAAATTCCCATCTAAAACCATCTTCAAAATTCTGTTTTTCTAGCATACATAGTCAGTGTTTAACCTACATACATATCCAATTACCTTTGTCTTCCAGATGCCTCATTCTGATCATCCAATCCAAAACTGATTCTGTTTTTCAACCAAGAGTATTACTATAACTATACAGAGCATTACATGAATTTAGTCAACATATGAATAGCGAGAAAAATACCTTATTTGCTGTCATTTTTCATATCCTGTTCCCACAGTGACAGTCATATAACAGTTAACTCAGCATTACAGTTTACTTGACCAGAATGTATTCTCACTTTTTCGTATAAGCAATTTCTCAAACCTGAATCAAGTAAGTAATATGAAGAACACTTTTCAGGTATCAGAAACTTACATTATGATTGGATTATGTACTACTTGATGAATATTAATAAATATTAAGATTAAAATATTGTAAATATCCATACATTTGTCAGACAGGAGCAATGACACACATGATTAGATGTAATTCAGTCATTCGTTTATGGATCCAAAGACCACATGAATGTATCGAGACCACATTAATGATCCTGTATATGGTTTACACTAAAGACTGGGAGGAGAGGATGGAGGAGATAAGGAGGGAGACTATGGATCAGGACTGTTGGGCTCTATTCTACCCCTCCCACTGACAGTGTACACATGTACAGGTCGCTTGGAACTCAGATGTTGCTCCGTGGGTGGTGTGTAGCTGTATTAAGTAGGTGGAGCTCAGGAGTGACTCTCCCTCAACCACTACTGGTACCCTAAAGATGTATATATTCATCAGCACATGCCTCAAGAGAAGTAACATGACCCCTTCTTTGCAGCTAACCACTTCTGGGGTGGTGTGTGCAGGGCCGGCGCTTCCACTAGGCGACCCTAGGCGGTTGCCTAGGGTGGCAGGATTTGAGGGGCGGCATTTCGATGCCTTTGGCAGCATTATGGCAGCGACTCATTTCCCAGCGGTGATTCATCGGCAAGAAAAGCAGCCGCCGAAACGCTGCCAAGAACGCAGCTTCACAGGCGCTGTCGCTGAAGCGCCGCCAATTACGGCGGAGGAGCGCTGCCGCCTAGGGCGGCAAAAACCCTGGCGCCGCTACTGGGTGTGTGCTGTAAAGAGAGCAAGGAAGGAGCATAACTGAGCCTGGACCTTGCACAGTAGACACCCATTTACAACCTGAGCTTCTCTTGTGCACCTGAGCAGTGGCCAGCCACAACCTGGCCTTTAACTTTCCTGTGCCTCACTTAATTCATATGTGAACTACGTATAATATCTACCACACAGGGGTGTTAAGAAGCTAATATTTGTAAACCATTGGGAGATCCATTTACTAAATTCTATACCAATGCTATCTATATTACAGTATGTAAATACTCTTGTAATCAAATTACTGCATGCTGCCTCTGTTACATGTAGATGAGAACCTTGCTTATTCCAAAACGAGTGTGGTATAAATAGCATTAAATAAAATGGCCCCAGATCTATGTATTTTGGATGTCAGCAGAGAAAAAGTTTATGGACTGTGTTTAAAACCCACTTAGAGCTAACTTCTTCTTATGAAAAGTTTTTTATTGAAAAACAACCTGAAGCATTCATCACAAATTGGTGACAGGAATTTAATTTTTCCACTTTTCCTCGATGTTTTCATGTATTTTTATTATTAACAAAATTATTAGTTTATTGAAAACCCAGTTTTTAGTAAGAAAAAGAGGTCTTCAGTAAATTAAAAACTTCAGTGATTTCAAAACAGATTGATAAAAATGTAAATAAATTTTAATTTTTCATAAAAGTACCCAAAACTTGAGCAAAAATGGGCTTTTTTCTACTAGTGAATTGGAAACAATTTGAAATTGCAATCTTTTACAAACATTGTTTCCCCATTTTTAAGCAGCTCTAAACCTAACCACTTTTGGCCAAAACTTTGGGGAGGGGCTATCACTAACGAAGGGTAAATATAAGCAGTTTCTGGAGATAAGCACTGGTAGAATACTGGTAGATTAGGAGTTCAGTACAGAGAATTCTGGCAACCATTATAATGCACAACTAACACCAAACATTTGAAATCCACTTTCTTATGTCTTTTGCTCCTTACACAGCAATGATTATATGAAACAAAACACCTGGACACAGTGGGGTCCAAATAACCATGTTTATTAAATATACACACATAGAATTCCTACCTACACTGCTGCTCTCGGTTGTTAGCCCCCTAGTGGTGCTCACTATTTAAAGGGACACTACCCAATTCCTATACACCAGCAGCTCTCAACCAGGAGTCCAAGGCCCCCTGGTGGGCCGCAAGCAGGTTTCAGGGGGCCCACCAAGCAGGGCTGGCATTAGACTCACTGAGGCCCAGGGTAGAAAACAAAAGCCCCACCTCCCTGAGCCCCACCACGCAGGGCCTGAAGCCAAAGTCTGAGCAGCTTAGTTATGTGGGCCCCCCGTGGCGTGGGACCCTGGGCAATTGCCCTGCTTGCTACCCCCTAATGCCGGCTCTGGTTTTTACATGCAGAAGAACAGTTGTTGTGGCACTGGTGGGCCGTGGAGTTTTTACAGCATGTTGTGGGGGGAGGGCCTCAGAAAGAAAAAAGTTGAGAACCCCTGCTATACACTATATACATGGAGGGAGAATGATAGTCCCTAAATCTCAAGATTAATTTCTCTGCAGCTTTTGCTAACATTTTAACTCAACTGATTTATTTGCAGCACTACAAGCAGTTAATCAGTGAAGCTGAATATAGAATTGGTCATCCCAGCTCAGGTACCTCTTTTGCTGTTATTTATTATGGACACTAGTACTCCTAAACTGCCATACTACCTTGCTTCAAACACAGCATGTCCCAGAGTGTTATTGGTGCAGTGTGCTTTCATACCACTCCCAATGTGAGATTGGCTATATGTCACAATCAAGCCATTTTGTGAACTCCCCACTATTTTCATTGAGGTACATTATTATTCACTTCCTTTCTTGAATTATTGCATTGTTGCTGTGCTCTGTTAAACAGCTGTTGCAGTTCTGCAGTTGGTGAAATTAAATAAAGACAGACACGGAGTTCGCAAGGTCTTTGCAATTCTTCTAGATGAAATGTAAATCTACACAGTCATTATCATTATAATCAGCTAGATATGATGCTGGAAGTGAAAGGTTTGAGAGATCTAGTCAAATTTACTGTCACCCAAACTCCCCCAGCCTTGAAAACCCTTGAAAGGACATTGTGTCTCCAAATGTAAGATGTCTTCCTAATCACTTTAATTCCAAAGTATACTGAGGTTAAGATTATGACTGATCAGTGGTCACTGATTGCATATCAGACCATGAAATTATAGAGAGATTACCAATAAATGTATCAAGCTGCATTTGATAAAATATATGAGAGCCCTAGGTTGGGGTTAAGATGCAACTAGTATTGGTCACTCTGCTGCACTGCAGAATCCTTGCTTGAGCTCACAGTGTTTCTCTGCTGTGGTTCTGAAGTCAACCACATTTTAAAGATTATCTTGTAGACTGCTCACACTTACCAGCAACTGGATCACCTCCCTTCACTCACAATTATACACCATCTCAAGAATCACATGACCTGTGATGCTTGCGGAGAACTGGAGAGGTGTACAGGCTATTATTGGAGTTGATTGTTGATTCCTATATAAGAAATGGCAAAATCCTGGCTTCCCTAAAAGAAACAATTGTTAGACCCTTTTTCATGGAGTTGCCTGTTGACCCAGACTGTCTCTCGAAAAAAGCACTCTGCCTCAAAGTTCACACTTTGAAGGAAAATTGAGTAGATTGCAGTGAAGCAATTCCAGAACTTCCTGGAATCTTCAAGTCCTTTTGACTCTAGACACCTTGGTTTGAGGCATGGCTATAGTATGGAAACAACTCTGATAATATGATTATCCATGCTATATGAAGTATCCATGCTGAAAAGACATCAGCATGTCTATAATGTATCTGGACTCCTAGCACGAGTTTCTGGAGTTATTTGAGTGCCTCTGTCCCCTTCTTTCTGAGGGATCCCAGAGTAGTATTGGAGAATTGTTTACCCGCCTGAAGACTCTCTCGCATAGGGTACAGCACACCGTTCTGTGCGGTTATCTCTTTTTTTCAACGCATGTATTGGAATGAAGAGGGTTAGAGAGGAAGTGACATCTGGTTACAGTGTCTCCACTACACTAGTGACATTCAGGTCTATATTTACAAACCTGTAACAGAGAATGAGATATGGATGAGCATTTGTTAGACAAGACTGAGGTAATGTAGAGCGGGGAAGCAATGGTGGAAATGATATCAGTAGTCGCACTTGATGGAGTCCGCCTGCCATTTTATTCCATGGTTCACAGACAAGGGTGTTACTGGTCCCCAGCTGTTTCTGTAGAAGCAGTTGCTCAGCATGCTTTTTATCATCTCCCCTTGGCAAAGAGATTGCATCTTATAATTGAATGTGGTCCTCAGTATAGCTTGGCACTTCATGGTTAGGTTACATAGTGGTACATCTTCAGGCTATTCAGGCATCTAGTTTGAAATCCAGAATCCCAATGATTAAGTAGCATTTCTCTCCAAGAGCACATCATTGCAGTGCTCTATGATCTGCACTGGCTAGCGACTGAAGTTCAAGGAGTTGGTCTTGACCTGCAAAGCCAAGAAGGTTGAAGTCTTGGCAGCTTGAGAGACCACTTCTTTCCTCATATGGTAATATAGGAGTTGCAGTTACCAGAGATGCTGGATGTAACATTTCCTTTCAATGGTAGAGGGCTAGCAGCAAAACATATCATTACCTTTAGATATGGTGCCAGCCACTTGTTTTTCCATAGGTGAAGGGGAGTGCTGCGGGTGGTGGGAAATGGAACTGAGCAGAGGGCATCTGCTTTGAAACTGGAATTTTTTAATATATCTGTCTTCAAAATTGCTTGATATATTTAAAAATTGTATCTTTAATTCAATGTTCCTAGAGAATTAAATAGGTGCAGCTGGAAAGAACTCTGAATAAAAACAAGCAAGGACCTGATTGTGCAACCTTTCTTTGCCCACAATGAGTAGCACTTACTCACAGTAGTCTCACTGAGACTACTCAGGTGAGTAAAGGCTACAGACTCTACCCCTAAATACACCATATTTGCCCCTCACTTCTTTCCAGTTTGGGCAAATTTAATCTAAACTCTATGCCAGTGTTTTGATTCCCTCAGGTCATGCCTTATCCAGCCAGCCATTATATGTGACAAAAACTCTCCTTATTTTCGATGTGTGATTAAGAACAAGGCTTCATTCGGACAAATCAGCTTTCTCTACTGTTAGTGCTCTGAGAACTAATATGGAAATTATTTTGCTTTCATTGGAAAATAGATGTTTCTGTCCAGTCAAGCAAACTAATCAATTATTCTGCGTTATGAAATACTCTTTTTATAACTATTGACATTTCAGTCAGTTGTGCCACATGTCAATAGTGGTTTTACTGCTCACATTTAAACTACAGCTTACCGGACAGGATTCATCTAAGTTGACATTGTCTGATCAGCAGCATATTCCCTGCTCCCATGAGCATATACATTATTTATTCAGCATTGTATTGAAGAATATTTGTGCTAGGATGAAAACAATTAAGGCATATTTTCAAGTTCTGATACAAAACATAAGTTTAATACCAAATATGCTCGCTAAAATAATTGAAGTTTAATTTAACGCTGCTCTCCAGCATTATTTTTCAAACCACTTAACATGTGGTTCTAAGCTTCTCTGACTCCCATTCTTCAAGCACAATACTTACGACTAGACACATCTTAAGCACTGCGCGTAACTCATTCCCTTCAGTTCCTCCCACAGATTAATTTTGATCTCTAAAATGTTAATGAATTTTGGCAAGGCTAGAAGTCCTTCTAATGACATAGTTATATCACTGTTCATTTCTTCTATCCCTTATTTCTGTTGGTAACAGGCAAACTGTTTTTCATGGATCAAATACTACCGCTGTAATAAAACTTCATGCCCAGCCCTGGAGTCTTCATTTAAGACGCCCTCCTATACCGGAACAGATTTTGTAATTTACAGAAGCAAGCTTATTACTGTACATTGCTCTTAGTGAAAAATAAAAAATAATTTATAAGCAGATGAAGGTCTTGTATGAAATACTTTCCAAGTGACAGCTTATTATAGTTTTTAAAGCGTCAAGGATTTAATAAACTTTAATGATTTTATTTTTTAAAAAGCCCCCAAATATTGAACGAAACAAACAAAGGGCTACCTGGCCACGTACAATGACAAATAAGCTGCACAAACAATGATACAGTTACTGGGCACGAAATCCATACAGATCATTCCCTTGAATAATTACGATTATCAGACATGATAAAGTCACACTGTTGAAGGATATTAGTTTTTAGTGGATGCAAAATAACAAGATGATTCACTGACAAATGAAGCTAATTATTAGAGAATATTGTTTACCAAGTTCTGAAGAGAATACCTGCATAGTATAACCTTTTTAAGAAAGAAAGAAAGAAAGAAAGAAAGAAAGAAAGAAAGAAAGAAAGAAAGAAAGATGCATTTGATTACAAAGCAGAGCATACAGGACAGACCACCTACAGTGAATGATGCATTGCTTCATATAAAACCTATCTGGTTTCCCAACCTAAATTTATATTAAGCTAGCTAGAGACAGCAATTTTTATTTTATGTATTTAGAAACAAGCCATGGAAAGTACTTATAAATGTCTCATTTCTTATCTTAATAATTTAGAATGAACTACTGTTGCTTACTTGATAAGAATCATTCTTAACTCAGGATTTAAAACTCATTAGCATACCTTTATCTGACAGAATGGAATTCGCCAAGTATTTTTCACATAGGCACATCATTTCTGATTAATTCAGTTCAATTTTAAATGATCTTTGACAGGGATACTGAAAGGCTTGTCAGAGAATAGAGAAACATTATGACATTCCTTCCCCGTATCCCTTTCCAGAACATGAAATAAGAGGGGCAGTTAATAGAATCAAGGCTAATTTAAGACACAGTTCATCTTCACTTTAAGGCTGTTATAACTTGGGGGGCTGAGAGGAGGTTACCTCTAACACAGCAGCAGCAGTACTCTGGCTCACAACTGTATTTAGATTCTAACACACACCCCAGTATTAAACACAAATACCTTGGTTTCAAAGCAAATGCACTGCAAGGATGTACTTTGCAGACTACTGCTTGTGGATGCGCTTGGATTTCAAGACATTTTTTAAATGTCCAAATATTATTTAAAATTATACTCAGTCTTTTAAATCATTCTGTTAATTATTAATTGAAGAGTACTGAATAATTTTCATATTATAATAAAAATAGTAACCAAGGTAGCATTGTTTTAGTACATTTAGTTAAAGAACTTATTTGTCTGTCCCCTAGCATGTGCAATTCTACCTGATAAATGAACAGTGTATGCTTGATTTTCAGATAGGTGCATCAGAGGACACTGCACACAGTTACCTGATTTGGGCATGTTAACCGCATAACATGTTTGTCTCTCCCTTGGGGTCTGATCCAAAGACCATGGAAGTCAAAAGAAGCACTCCCATTGAATTCTATGGAATTTGGATCAGGCCCTGAGTGTGGTGTTGAATAAAGGTTTAATCAACACGGACTGGCATGGCTGCTTACTCACAAGTGGCAAATCCATGAGTAAGTTATGCAGATCATCCCAAATGAGTGCCTATAAAAAGTTTATATCACTGCAGACATGTATTGTTTTATACTGCATATTTTTCAGGAAAAAATGTTTTGTGAATATTTTTAGAGGGTTTTTGTTTTTAAACTGGTATTGTTTTGTATCTCTTAGCCTGTAAAGCCAAGTTGCCTTATTAACATGACTCCAACTGTATGGGTCTGAAGAGGAAGAGAAAAAATAATGGACAAATATTGGAAACCTCTAAAATTCAGAAAATTATATACATAATATTGTTGTAATGATAAGAGTCTATGTTTTACAATCTACCAGGTGACCAAAGGAGTTATCCTATTATAAAGGCAGGATTTCCCATTCCACAGTGTCATAAAGCACATGTGTTTGTAGCCTTTATGGTTCCATTCATTACTGGATGTTAAACCACACATGGGGAGGGAACATACATGGTGGTATAATCTATGTGATAAATTGTTGAATCATGGTATAAACTGCATTTTTCATGTACTTTTAACAGTTCTATTTGCTCGTTGGCCAACAACTGAACTCTTACTAACATTAAAATCTCTGAACAGCTTCTGAATGACCACCTGTTTGGTAAAATCCACCAGATAAAAAAATGCTTCCTCACAAAGTCACACTATTTTTAGGTACAGAATGGACAACATTCAGTCCTGGACCAGAGACAGCACACACAAACACACTCAGTTTCCACTCACAATGCTAAATACATGTTCATCTAACTTGTTCCTTTTTTCTTTCATACCTGCTTTCCACTACTTATACATCAACTATTTCTAAGTAGGAGGAGCTACTCCTCCTATGTACGTGACATATTTCAGCCTCAAAGATGAAAGTTTCAGAAAGCCAACTGAGTGAAAACAAAAGGTTTCAATTACAACTGATTTGCAGCCTTAGCTATCACATACTATCACAGCTGCTATAAAATAGTGTGTGTGTATATATTTGTATTAAATACAAAATGGTTAAACATAAAACCAATCATTGAAATCAATGATACTAATATGTTTAAGGCAAACAGGATTTGGTTCAGTACGTTGGCTCACCTGCATTCCTGAGGACTACATATAAAAGAACTGGGTGTTTTGAAATATGTCGAAAAGCTGAATAATTATCAGGAGAAGCAGTAAGAGGTGCATATAAAACAACGAAAAACAAGATTATATAACAAAATGCTTGAGAAAACCACTACCAAACAAGACAGGAGACATGTCAATAAAAAGTGAATTAGCAGAAAAGGCTTCAGAAGATAAAGATTTGTTAGATTTCTATGTTACATGATAGCAGCAAGAAGAACCTAAACAATTCACTGATCAAAGACAAAGTGGTAGACTATCCGCTGTTGAGGAAGAGCTAGAGAAGGGATGGAAATGAACTCTTCTGCAGATGACTAAATGGCTGGAATGTGCTGAATGAATAGATAACACCATTTCTGAACAAATCCCTGAGATGAAAGTGGAAGCTGGATCACTTACAATAGAAGAACTGAAAAAAGCCATCAAAGGAGGTGGAGAATAACTAAAGTCCAGAGGTAGTGATGAGATCAACACCAAAATGCTAAACTGTTCTAAGGACAAAGCTTTTGAAGCACTACTGAAGATATGCAGCACAATCGGAAAAGAACAGGAATTGCTATCAAATGGGAACAGAAATGCCACTGTGAAACTGCAAAAGAAGGGCAACCTAGCTCAATGTGGAAACTGGAGAGGACTCACCCTATTTGCACCCAGCAAAGTCTTTTTTCAACATTTTTCCTAATCATGCTAAAGATCACATAGAGGAGACACATGGAGAAAAACCAAAGGGGATTTTGACAGAAGCAATTGGTTAGAGATCACATCTTCCCACAGAACGTTATTGAACAGTGCAAAATGCTATAAAAGCCTCTCTGAGTCTCAGCTTTGTGTGTAAAGAGAGAATATTTGACAAATACTATCAAGACATCTTGGCTCTTCTGAACATCTCTGTTAGATTTGCTAAACTGTACGATGACACACTGTACAGTGAAAAGCAGGCATAAAATTAATGGGAGTCATCAAAATCATGGCACTTTATACTTAAGACCAAGCGACACTACAGGAGCACAGATCAGAGCATTTGGCAGTTGACTCAGCCATTTGCTAAAACTAGGCAAATATCTGCAATTCCCTTCACAATAGATCTGTGGTCAAGACACTCCTCGGAGAACTCTGGTTCTGTCTGGATTACAGTGAAATCTGGATTGTGAGTAGACACCGTTGCAGTTCATCTCCACACACAAGCATATTCAGTCAAAAGGCCAACATGGATTAAGAAGACTGTGTTTTTATGATGATAGAAGGGGGTATAGTGAGAATATGGCTAGTTATCCTGAAGAGTCAGTGTATGTAACACTCAAGAACGATGACTGAATTAATCATGGTCTAAATCCTTCCTTTCATCTGTGCAGACAAGGGAATAGGCAGATCTTAGCCTGGGGGCTGAGGCATGTACTGCAACTGCTGTACTGCATTTACTGCTCCTGGTCTCCATGGTAAGTTCTCCATGATGCTGTTGATTATACAAGCGGACTGGTGCCTTAAGCCAGGGCCTCCTTAAAAACTGATGCCCTTGGTACTCCCCCACTGGAGGTGGACAGGGAAGTACTTAAGTTAACACTTAACCTATGGGTGTGTGTCTAGGGACCAGGGGGAAGAAGTACAGAAGCTCAGGCCCTTTTTATGGATGGCGCTGGCCTCCTGTGGCTCCTCTGAGATTTCTTAAAGATCTTTACAGATGGTGGAGGGGAAAGGAGGGAAACAATGCGTCTTGGGCATGGATCCCCTGGTTGTTCCACAAGGGTAGAAACAACCACACAATGAAGGAATAATCTGGTTTAAACTCTGAGGAGAACCTCGAGACATTTCCAGTATCCTGTGTAGGTTTTTCCCCAAATGTTGATCTAGACCAGGGATAGCAACAGCAACCAAAGGATCTGTGCCAAATCTTCTGGTACCTCTGGGAGAGAACCTCACAGTCATGCTGCATCCCCACCATAGCGGTGCCTCTTAGAACAGGGGTTCCCAAGGTGTGGGCTGCGGCAAATAAATACCATTGCCAAATACAATGGGGTTATGGCAATCCTTATGGATCACATATGGTTGCTACACATTTTCAAGATGCAGTATGGGAAAAACCAAATCTTAAAATTACAAATTTGGAAGGAAAAATTCATTTCCCTGAAGAAAGCATTATGGCCCCAGTCCTGCACTGAGCTCAGAGCAGAAGGAGTCAGCCTGCAGGGAGCTGCTTGCAGAATCTGGGCCTTTGACCTCGTCTACATTCGGATTGCCGCCAATGTGTCACTGTCTGAAACTAACTAAAACTGAGATGCTGTCTGCACTAGGTGTTTCCACTATGTGGCTGCACCTGTACAGCTGAGTGGGAACCTAAAACCTCATTGTAGACCAGGTCTCGGTTTGCATATGCTGCAACAGTGGTATTTTTTTAAAGGTAAGTCTGAGTGTCTCCTTGGTTTGGGCATAAATTCCTGCCCCATCACAACCGAACTCTCAATGATACAGATCTAGAGGTATCCACAGATAATACAGTTTTGCCCATTGAAGTACATGGAGATGAACACATGTGACAAATACAACATTTGGCCGGATGTGTTTGTAGAGTTCTCATCTCAAGTGAAAACACTCAGATAGTTTGTTAGGGATATTCACCCCCACCCCCAAAAGAATCAAATATTTCTTTTTGGTTAGCTAGAGTCAGACTGTTTCACACCCAGCCACTGAGGTCCTTTAATTTCCATCTTCTCAAGGATGAACAGAAGAGCAAGCTAGAGAAGCCTGTGCTTGGCATTAGCTGGTCCTCACCATAATAATGTCTCATATAAAAAATCTCTTCCATGTAACACAATACTGGATAAGCAGCAATCCTCCAAAGTTACGCAAGCCAGTGCTATGTCATGTTACAGCTGCTCACTGGCTAGTGTATCTAACAGATTCTTGACATGATCCAAAATACAGCAAAGATATACAAACAAACTTAAAGGACAACAGTAACATGAGCAGCTGAATGCTCTCTGTTCTGCATGATGAAGAATCTCACCAGAAATAGAACTAAATTGTTCCGCAAGATGATGGAAATGAAGAAACAAACAGGACAGTACCAGTAAGGACAGCAAGCACCCCAGCTACTAACTAGTGATGTGCAATGTGCATGCAAATGCCAGAGTGAGAGGAATCATATTATAGTACCTATATACCCTACAGTACCAGATTAGATATCAACAAAACACTAAACTGAGCAAGGATATTTAAGAGCATCACAGTCTCTTTTGCAATTTAAAAGATGTTATCTGTTAGATTCCAGATTATTTTTCTCTATCATGAAGAATTATGTAGTATTAACGTCTCTATTCACTTATGCTGCAATACACCCTCTTCAGTTTCATACATGTACGTTTTGTTTTAAACTCTGTAGTTGTACAATAGAGATGGAGGCAGGAGAGTTTAAGAGTAGAGGGCTGAATCTTATCTAAATGAAATGGTTAATCAAATCCACCTGATGGGCGGCGTATGTCCTCTAATGTCACTGTCAAAATAAGTGCGTGAAGTTGCATCATTAACATCACTTGGTTTCTTAATTCATTTGAATATCTCATACACTGATCAAACCACCACTGATATTTCCAAAGTGGGATGATTGGTGCTTGGCATTTGTTTTCCCCATATCCAAAGACTAAGCACATACTATGTGTCTGGATGACTTGTGTTTAGATTAGGAACACAGTGTGTGTGTTTGTCCCTTTTGTACAGGCTGCAGCAACACTGATGATAAAAATGGGTGGCGTCTCTTTAACCAGGCAGATTTTAAAAATTTAAAGGTGTGGTACACAGGAAACAAGGACATCAATTGCCTAGTTACAGACACGAAAGCTTTGGCAAAGTGCTGTGAGATTTTTTAATGGAAAAAATTCCCCATTTTTTGACCAGCTCCTAGTCAGTATGGATGGGAAAGTGCCTTGAGAAATATGGACACTCATTTGCTGTTCGAGGTAGAATGTTTGGTTTGAATATGAGCAGAATTTATAGTAGAGGAAGTAACACTTGAGATCAGAAAGGCAATAGTGGAAGCCTGCAGAGTGTTCAGAAGGTAACAAGTGGTCTGCAATGAGATACTGTGGTTCTGAGCAGAATTCAGATAGGCCTGAGGTTGTAAGTTATTCAACAGTGAGTTAATAGGAGAGCTCCTTTGTAAAACAAAGGACTATAGAGCGCTTTTATTGAACCACAACATCTTTGAAAGACACTTGCTGTGGAAACCAAGTTCTGTGAAAAGATACAGGGAAGAAGGGAAACTACAGGTACACTATGTCTGAACCAACTGTCTGCCAAAGGAAATTTAAGTTTTAAATGCTGGTGGTGGTGGGGTGATTGGATAGGTAGATAATCTTTGTTCAACAGAGGCATCGTTTGGTATCCTCCCCTGAGGACAGTAGTTTTATGGTGATAAAGAACTAGCTGTTAAAGTCCTCCTCTATACTGCACTCCATCAGCTTAAGAATATTTTATCAAAGATGATTTTTAAAAGGGTTTGCTAGTTTTAAAGGAATTTTCAGCCATGAACAGGAATAGTAAACTCTGCTTGCTGATTGTTTGCTTAAATGTTCCATCCATATAGAGCAGGGCTGGAAGCTACATCCTAGATAGGAAAGTTACATCCCTCAGAGAATGTCTGGGTCAGCCAATTGTCAAGGAAAGCAGAAACTTTCTGTTGACAAGGGGTACAAGGAACCTGCAGTGAGACCAGGCAGAAGTGCTGAGGCAAGAGGCCTCCAGTTGATCTCTGGGGATCCAGCAACCTATGGCTGAAATCCCCAGCATCTTCTGCAGAAAGGAGGCCCGCCCTTCCAAAATAAGATGGTAGCATCTCCATTGACCCATCAAAATAAACTACATAAGGGCAAACGGGGCCTTAATTACTGGGCATCCCAAACCCCAGCTCCTGAATTGAAATTTCCTGAACTGAAATTTTGCAGATGCATTTTTCTGTTTAAGATATAGTGGGATGTGCCAGTCAGGTTAGGTGTGCAATCATTTTAGGCAGCGTGTATAAAAAGGCAACTTGCATAAAAATACTTGTGCTTACAGTGCTGCAGGTGCACTTTTAAAGAAAGTGTCTAGTCCATTCAACATGTACTGGTTTAAAATTCACTTTTACATACAACTAATCCACAAGTAATTTTGCATTTGGTTTTAAGTGCATGGTATCTCTTTGTTAGATCAAACTTGTTGCTTACAAAAAAAATCCAGTCCTTCATTAAGATTGTACATTTTGAAAACATTCTTCTCAATCCCCTGTTTCTGCCAGGCTTGTGCTGCACCAATGATCCAAAAGCAGAAGAAAATCCATGGAAAAGTTTTGTTGCTTCACAAAATCATGTCAACAGTTTCAAGTTTGCTGAGCTATAGATTTCCATATTTCATGTCCACACCCAAATGGTGCACAGTTTGAAAGGGAGTGGATTGAAGAGAACTAGATGTTCCTACTTCAAACTACACCTATTATCTAACAAACTAGTACAAACATTTCCCATAACAACGTCATGCAGGAGCCTCAAAAGCTGCTTGTTTGGCATCCTTGTTGAGCTTCATTAAAGTAATAACTGGCATGTTACCTGACTTGTTTATTTGAATGATTTGGGAAAGGAAACAGAGGCATATTTCTTCCTAATCGTGTAGCCAGAAACGACTCAGAATGCAACTGGTAGAATAACCTTCTCTGCCCCTGTGTATTTTAGAACCACACAGTCTGTTTACTTGAATGCCACGAACTAGAGAGTCTGTCCTGCTAACCCTTTACAACCAATATAGCCAGATTGTCATCTACATCAAACAGAACTGCCAGCTAAATTCAGATTCTGGACTGTTGTTACTGGTGAAGTTTGCTGTTTGCAGTTAGAAAAATCATTGCTTGGCTTTTGAAGTAAGCAAATATGATGTGGAAATCAGGAAGAAGAAATGCTGTATTTTGAGTTCCTCAGTTTTACAGGGTATAATGGCACTTTCAGTATGTTTAATATTTCTTTGCTATTTTAATATGGCAAGAGAAAGTAAAAGTAATTTTGTGAAAGTTACCTTTTGAGCTGCCATTTTGAACCTGGTATTATTGCAAGTCAAGCCTGCAAAATTGTTCCAGTGTTCAGAAGCCACTTCCTTTAGCATATACACTGCACTGTACCCTGCACTGAGAAGCAGTCATTTCAGTTTGCATCTGAGACAAGCTACCTTGCAGGACCATATCTGCATACTCAACTCTTCAGCTGAGCTCCCAACTACCTGGTTTGAACACAAACAATTATGTGCCAGCTTTGGTACCCAAAGGCGGAATCAGCCAGAGCATTTGGAGGTGGGGGAGTCGGGGGGGGGGGGGGGGGGGAGGGGTAGGAGGTACCTTTCGAACAAAGCCACCCAAAAGAGTAAAAAACTTTCAAAAGGATTTTATAAGCTAGTCAGTGTGACATATGTGCAAAGAACATTGTTAAAAATACTCCATTTCACTTGCTGTCCTAGAAGGGAGTGAAATGAAGCAGGAAAATATTTCAATGCACAAAAAGGCTAGAAGGGGCACCTTCTTATTTTGACTCTTGTGGCATTTCCTTGGGTCAGAGGCGACTACTGCAGGCAATAGTATAGCACATCCATGATTACTCAGCCTATTTAAATTTCCCATATACCAAGCGACTATTGCAGAAGGCTTACCATAGACTCAGTATTTCTCCTTTTATAAATAACGCACAGCTTGCTGAATTGATTCCACAAAATGGTAGTGCAGTAATCTGTGGTAACATGGTAAAATAGGTAAATATGCATTATGTTTTGGCTGGCATATAGCTGCGTTTTGATGGCTACATTTAGTGCAGCTGGCACGATTCAATCCGTGCATGTTTACTGGGTATAACATTACTACATTTACATAAACTAATGTATCCAAATATATTTTGGGGAGGGTAAGAAGTTAAGGGAGTGGTAACTGAGTCAGGATCCCACATATTAGGTTTCCATTTGGTATTGGTTTCCCAAGATATCTAATTTCACTTGCAGCGCTGTATGTCTGGGGTTTCTCAGTGTCTAACTGATGGAAAATATTATGTCTGTGTTTAAATCCAATTCCTGAATCCATTCACTTTATATGGTTACAAGCATTTTAGGTGGGTATGCCAGACGACACATTTTGGTATTGCCATACCAAAGAAATCATGCTAGATTTTCCATAAAGGGAGTAAATTCCTGTGGCTACTTGATTTTGGCTTTTTAACTATCAACAATATGTCCAACAATACATTCGCTGAGTACTAATCACAAAACGGAGACACCAAATATGTGACTAATTCCTTACAGATCTGTAAGGATAATAATTAACCCTTGGGCAAAAGATTTAGCATTAAAATATAAGCCTTGCAGGAATTGGGAGAAAGAAACACAAAAATAACAGGAAATAGCTACAAGCTCGGACTTTGATGCTGTAGGAAGATGGATCACTTGTTAAACACTGAATCAAAGCATTAGGAGGAAAGAGTAATTTAGCCCAGAGGAGAAATGGATGAAGATACCATTCTTCCTTCAGTCATAATGGGCCAGATTCACTCCTGATCTAATTCCACTGTAATTAGTTGATTTGCAGCAGGAATGAATTTGGCTCTGTGGTTCTAATCCAGCAGTCTCCAAATTGTAATCCCACAGATTACTGGCTGGTGGTCCAAGGACAGCTGACTGCTCACATGGTCCTGGCTCTCCTCATTTCCAGCGGAGACTAGCAGGACAGATGTGAGGGGATATAAGATGATAAGCAAAACTAGGCAGGGGGATTCATCCCTCTCTCAAGAAGTACAAGTCTCTTAATATCTTAAATACACAAATGCTTTCTTTCTCAGTGTTACTCTTCCATTATTGGAGCTGTCATAGGGATGTTGCCTGATGACAAATGGTCCATGAGACAATTTTTCTACTAAAAATATTGTCCACTTTATGGGATTTCCTATTCTAATCCATAAGAGGCATAGAGGGGAGAAATTATAGTGAATATGGAAGTAAATAACTAACATGTGTAGTAGATAAATTTGGGAAATAATACTGATGAAAGACGTTAAAGCAAAAAAAGAAACAGAAGAGTTGATGCTGCATGTTCAGATGTGGATACAAAATTCCCCCTTTGGGTGCATTTGGATCTAGAGTAGTGGTCTAGCCAATTACATGGTTAGGGGCTAGTTGTAATGTTCAGATCCTGGCTACCCAGAAGTTGGAGTGTTCAAACCAGAGGTTTTGGTCCAGGCCCATCCCTACTAAAAACCAGGCGAAAGAACAAAACTTCAGCCAAAGAGTTCCAGTTGCTATTCAGTGCACTTAGTGGCAACAAAAATACCAAAGATCCAAACGCAAACACATCTATTGCTAAGTGGGAAAAAAAATTACCTGTGATTTTCATCACACAGAATCTCTGAAAATAACATTCCTGATTCTGGTTCAATATTCACGATGCTCAAGAGATCCACTTTTTACTCTGAGATTGTAATAAGATGATCTTTCATGTTCAAATAGCTATCCTGTATATACATTATATTAATGATTCAGATATGAGAATCTGTATATTATAATTGGTATTACTGATTTGAAACTATGAGGGTAAGATTCCCCAATGTGACTTATTCTTGTTAATATTAGTGGAGTTTACACTTCCATGGGAGAACTGAATCTCTAGTGTTTAACCAGCTTCTGTACTTATCATATTGAAAGATCATGAGAATTAGAACCTTAGGGAATGCAAGACTCATTAACAAAGTGTTTGCCTGAGAGTTCAAGAACACTTATTCTAGCAAATGATAACTACATGAAAGGATAATCTTCCACTTACAGCATGGGATGGACAGAATTAAATTAAACCTATGTAAACAAAGCTCCTATGCTCATAAGAACAAAAATGACTATTCATGGCCCGGGGAGAGATTACATCAATACATTTAACCTTTATATTCCACAGGACTGCCAAATCACCTTATTTTGGCAAGGATACTTCTGTAAACAACCATCAATTAAATTACAAATCTGAACGATAAATCTAGATGAATTCCTTCTGGGAATGACTCTTGTAGATGTAAATCAAATAGCAGGAGAGGGAAAGACCTTAATGGTGATCCCTATAAATTCAAGGTTTATCACTGTTCCTGCACATCCATAAGCCTTGGAAAATTAACTCCACATGAACCAATTCAAAATGAGAGCATTTAAAGGGACATGGCAAAGAGTTTAAGACCAACTGTATGGGGTAGAGGATGAAATTTTGCTTTGTTATATTTGTAGTTATATTTGTAGTTGTATAATATTTGTATATTTTGTAGTCTTACACTCAAATGCTTTCTAAAGTACATTTATGGGCTATAATGTTCTGCAGAAACCAAGAGAATCCTCTTCCCTCTTATTTCTGCTGCCAGTCCTGTGACCCACAGTGACAAAGCTGGCAGAGAGGCCATTTGGGGGCCATTGTATCAAGAGTGGAGATCAAAAGACTAGAGCGTTCTACCAAACTATCAATGGGGTCACTCTGATGAACAGACCTTTTCCTCTAGGCTGCCTCGCAGTTTGTTGGTTCTTTCCACCCGCCTCCAAGAATAGATCATCAAGGCTGGTCCTCTGCCCTTTTGCAATATCTCTCCCGCACCTTCAAAGTGCTCAAGACAATGGTTGGTCCATGGTAGAAGAGTGATATCCAACTCTTTGCTCGTGATTGCAACAGCAGCCTTAGGAGTGTGCCCAGCTGAAAGTGTGGAGCCTACATGCCATTCAGGACAATCCTAATTTGGGAAAAGAACTGTACAGTATAACTTTTTAAGAATTCCTAGTCATTCATGCTTATGGTTTCCAAATGCCTCATCTCTACTCTGTCTTGTTTACTTTGTGAACTCTTCAGGGCAGAACAGTATGTTTCTTGTGTCTGGTGCAGCACCAGACTAACTGTCAGCACATAAATAAAGAGTTATCGTTGTACATGGTATGTTTAACTTCACAATGCTGTTATAAATCCTTTAATTCTTACTCTGGGGGAGATCTCTCTGAATTGGGTCATAGGACCCAATGCTTGCCTTCACCTAGGCAAAAAGAGTGACAGTGGAAGGAGATGGGATGCGAACTCAAGAGGAGGAGGAGCCTCTTTGCTACAAGCTCTTCTGTTCCCTAAACCATACCTTGCACTGGATTTCACATAAACCCCTCTTCACAGGGTCAAGGCTCAGCAGCTTGTGTGGGGAGATAGCAACAGGGCACAGCTCTTTGGGGCAAGCTCATGGTGGAGCCTTGTGGATGTAGCGTTAACTCCCATTACATGCTTGTCTTTCACACTAGGAGAGAGGGTAATGTGCAGCCACAGGCAGAATGGGTCATAAAGAACCAATGCTTCCAAAAGATGTGGGAGAGCATGGCCCATTAGTACAGCGGATATGAGGCCCTTTTGTGGGTTTATTTTTACATATCTGGGGTTTGGACCTGACAGAATCTTTTCATGATTCATTGGCAACTACATTTATAACTATTACTCATACGGAATTATAGTTGGGGGGAGAGAATGGGGGGTGGGGGTGGTGTTCAAATATCCCAGTAGGTGGGATTCACAAAACATGTCCTCCCATTGGCCAATTGTGGACATGGGCACATGCCATCAGTCCATTTATTCATGCAAAATACCAACTTGTATGTGCAAACGCAGGGTGTGTCCAGTACGAAGAGGAGTGCATTCAATCTTCACGCCTTACCCATCAAACAACTTTTGACAATTTGCCCTTTAGTTCCTCATACGGGGGCTGTTGCTTTTATACCTCCATTTCATAGTTGAACTGTGATGAACATATGGTGAACATAAGACAACTGGAAACTGATATTCCTTTGCCCAAGTTGGAGAAAGGGCTATGGTCAAACATGCTCTCATTAGCTTTTTGGCAGAGATTCTGGAGCTATTGCTTTCCTGTACTTGCTAGTGTACATTATGTTCCTATCACATCTCTGGCTGGAAGCTGTTCAGGTTATGACATCTGCCATTTCAAATACACTTTTAAAAGATTAAGGTGGAGTTTTTCATAGAAATCTAAGAGAAATATGCACCCAAATCCCAATGGAATTCAGTGAGAGTGGGACACTATAGATTCCTTAGAAAATTCCAGCTTAAATCATTTTGTCTGTGATTCAAGAAAGTCACTACATGAAGTCAAATCTTGTTCTGGGTCCCTGATAACCATCTCACTAACTCACTCTTTGCCATATCTCTATGATTAATACTTTGATTAGCAAGCGCAGAACCCTTCAGACACCATTTCCTTCCTATGTGTCAAGCAGGTTAACGAAACACACAACGTATTTCATGGCCCCCAGCTTGCTTTTTAATAGTTCCTGTCACCTAGTCATTTGACTCTACCGCTATGACTTTGCAGAACACTGATCGCTTGATGACTTAATGTCTGCTTCAATAATGCAGATGCACGGTCACCCCAAAATTGCAAATTTCAGAGATGCTGCTAAGCAAGGGAGATATTTTATTTGTACGTTTTTCCTGAAAATCCCAACTTGGACAATAATGTGATATATTAACTTATTTTTAGTGCCAGGGCCATTAAACTTGACTGTGACAGGTGCACATTTCTGATGCATATCCTGAGACTTGTCTAGAATACAGTTGTTCAATGCAGGCGGTGGCAGTGGAGGTGAAAGATGTAAGATAATTTCCTTGGTTCTCAGAGTTCTTTAGGCTGCTATTAAGGACAAATCCTGTCCTGATCCCCAATGGTATGGTGCGGTGTGTCCCTTGGCACTGGAACTGGTGCAGTTCTGTTGAGGAAGAAGGGAACGAGACTTAGGGAAGGAGGATTCAGAGGACGCAGAGGAGCAGTGACTACTCTCTCCACAGAATCCTCTTCCAACAAGAAGCTGCACAATAGCACACAGAGAAGGCAAGGATGCTTAGAGCTGGGGAGAGGAGGATGCTTCACCGTGTGGATCCTCCAGCTCTTCCCCTTGACGAGGTTGCCTTTTCCTTTTTAATGGCCTTACCATTGCCGGTTAAACAAGGACAAAATGGGAATGACTAAGAAAGGAAGAGTGACCAAATGCAGGAGCTGGGGGTTGGAGCAAGCTGAGGAGGGACTGGATGGTGGCATTTAGGCAAACAACAAGTTCTCATGCTCATTATCTTCTACTTAAGTGAAGCCCTCTTCCTCACCTGTACCCGCTGCCTACTTCCGTTAATAATGCAGCATTCATTAACTGGTTCTAGGGCAGGCACAGCAATTCACAGTGAATAATAATAATCAGACTGGCAAAAAGAATAAGGGCTAGAGTCTTAAAGGTGACCTTTGAGGGATTTCTTTTTAACAGTTGGGCCCTTTTCACTATTTTGTGGTGTATAAAGGACATCTGACCTTCTTAAAGGGGAAAAAAAGCCTGACTGGCTTTTTACCCTAAAACAAATTGGGAAAGCCATGGCTGATTTTGCTGGTTTTCAGGGGTTGTTATATTGTTAGCTCTCACAGCTGGACTGATGAGTAAGGCATGGTGAGGCTTTAACATAACTAAAACCTCTCCAGCGCATCATCAAAGATCTACAACCTATCCTAAAAGATGATCCCTCACTCTCACAGATCTTGGAGGACAGACCAATCCTTGCTTACAGACAGCCCCCCAACCTGAAGCAAATACTCACCAGCAACCACACACCATACAACAAAAACACCAACCCAGGAACCTATCCTTGCAACAAAGCCCGATGCCAACTCTGTCAACATATCGATTCAAGTGATACCATCACAGGGCCTAACCACATCCGCCACGCCATCAGGGGCTCATTCACCTGCACATCTACCAATGTGATATATGCCATCATGTGCCAGCAATGCCCCTCTGCCATGTACATTGGCCAAACCGGACAGTCTCTACGCAAAAGAATAAATGGACATAAATCTGACATCAGAAATCATAACATTCAAAAACCAGTAGGAGAACACTTCAACCTCCCTAATCACTCAGTGACAGACTTGAGGGTAGCAGTGTTGCAACAGATTAACTCCAAAAACAGACTTCAAAGAGAAACTATTGAACTCGAATTGATATGCAAACTAGGTTGCATTGCGTCTGGATTAAATAGAGATTTGGAATGGCTCGGCCATTACGTTAATTGAATCTATTTCCCTTAAGTTAACGATCCTCATTCACACCTGTGTGACCATCTTGTTTATCACTTCAAAGGTTTTTCTTCCCCTGCTGTTATGGTTCCTCTCAACTAATTCGCCTCTTAAGGTTGGTCTATGCACCTCGACCTTATCATGTTTCTCTGACTGTATAAATATCTGTGTACTGTATGTTTCATTCCATGCATCCGATGAAGTAGGTAATAACCCACGAAAGCTTATGCTGAAATAAATTTGTTAGTCTCTAAGGTGCTACAAGTTTTTCTTTCTTATTTTCGTTTTATCCATAAGGTTAGTCAGTCATTGAGGGTATGTAAATGTCACCAGCTCTATCTCACTAAAAAATCCCTTTTCCCATAGTTGATCAGCTTCCTTTAGCTTGGCTCTCTAGTTAGTGTCTTCCTGCTACTAGCCACAGCAGTGGATCCTATCACCCTGCCTGCGAAGAAAATAGTAGGATAAAGAAGAACAGAGGCAGAGCAGTCTAAGAAAAGGGATGTCTATTACACCAATACGTAATAATTTCTAATAATGTCTATTACACCAATACATAATAATAATACAAGTCTAATTTCTCAAAGTGGTTACTGATCTTGATCCCCAAAGTCTATAATACACAAAGGCCTCTTTTCAAGCAGGTGAGTCACTCCAAGCCCCTGCCTGTATATGTTCACAAGTTTTCCCTCATCCAGAGTCCTTTAGAGCAGTGGTTCTCAACCATGGGTCTGGGGCCCATTGGGGGGCCACAAGCAGGTTTCAGGGGGTCCACCAAGCAGGGTTGGCATTAGACTTGCTGGGGCCCAGGACAGAAAGCCAAAGCCCCACCTCCTGGGGCTGAAGGTTGGGGCTCCAAGCCCTGCCACCCAGGGCTGAAGCCGAAGCAACTTAGATTCACAGGGCACCATGTGGCGTGGGGCCCCGGGGCAATTGCCCTACTTGCTACCCCCTAAAGCTGGCCTGCTTTTATATGCAGAAAAACAGTTGTGGCAGAGATGGGCCGTGGAATTTTTATAGCATGTTGGGGAAGCCTCGGAAAGAAAAAGGTTGAGAACCTCTGCTTTAGACAGTACATTCTGCTCCCTGGCAATATCCTCTGAAAAATAAGAAGCACAAGAGCCTGCAGTAGCGGGGATTCGAGACTTCCCAACATGCTGGCATCTTCTCCCCCGTACTCACCCCCCCACTTTTAGCAAAGCAGGATTGCTCCAAGAGCCCATGTTCCAGGTAAGGTTATGATTCCTGTTTGGACAGCCACACAATCAGTTTCAGTGATTTTGTTTCAGGTAACAATGGGTTAATTGAGGCAACAATTATAATCTTACTGTAGAATGAACCTTTTTAGCCCCTGCATTTGTGTTCATCTTTGTCCCTTTTCTTTGTCTCTTTTCATAGTCAGCACTCCAGGTGATGTGTCTTAATAACCCTTTAGCGAGTTAATGGGGAGAGGGAGGTTAGGAGGGTGGGAAAATCTATTGTAACACTAAATGGGACCTATATGAACCTACTAAAAATGAGTACTAAACTAAGATCAACCCTTTCTGTAATGGAAGAATAGTCCTGAGACAGGCTTTTAGTAGCTAAACAGAGGGCGTCAAATCATTTGTGGGATGATCTGGACATATCAAAGGAAAATTTCAGAATACCGTGTAAATTAAGTCTTGGCAACTATTTTCACTATTATTAGTGCCCTGATATACTCTGTAAATTTTGGATTAACTTCCCATTTGCCTGTACTTGGATTTTTTAAACATTTTATTTGGAAATTGCATTTTTAAGATTTTGAGGAAAGCCTTTTGAAAGGTATTCATTTTTACATCTCTCCAGTGCTAGCCTTCTAAAGCGATCTTAAGCACAACAGAAGCTGTCAGAGTACTTACATCTTGTCTACACAAACAATTAGATTGCAGCAAACTAAGGTATGAATCTACCTTGCACTAGCCTGCCACATTCCTACCATCCATATGTACCCTGCAGATGCATGTTAACAAGCCCTTAGCTTCATGGAAAACATCCTCTGGAAATTTCTACAAGCTCATTTTCTCCTCAAAAATTGTGCACCTGAACTGACTTTAGAGAAATCCTTGCACACAAAAAGACTAGTTTCCTTAAGAGGTGAGGTCTTAGGTACAGACCATTGGGAGTACAAGGGTACGTCTATACTTACCTCCGGGTTTGGCGGTAAGCAATCGATCTTCTGGGATCGATTTATCACGTCTTGTCTAGACGCGATAAATCGATCCCAGAGCCGCTCCCCGTCGACACCGGAACTCCTGCTCGCCGAGAGGAGTACGCGGAGTCGACGGGGGAGCCTGCCTGCGCCGCGTGGACCCGAAGTAAGTGTGTTTCAGTTCGAACTAAGATACTTCGACTTCAGCTACACTATTCACGTAGCTGAAGTCACGTATCTTAGTTCGAACTGCGGGGTTAGTGTGGACCAGCCCCCCACGTACAGTAGTGTGCATAACTGCTTTAGCCTTGTCTACCCTAAGATACATTTACAAAAGATTCCTTTTGTTGCAGCTACACTGGAGTTAGCCAGGTTGGGAGCCACTCCCATGGCTGCAGCAGTAGAACATGTCCATTGGATTTGCTTTGACTAGGTTTATTGACAAGATGTTCAAAACAGCTGTGGAGCCTTGTACTAGGCTCGAAACATGGATAACACCTGCACAGTTATAATGGGTTTAGTTTCAGAACATTTGCCTAGCCTAGATAAGGTCAGATCTTGTGGCCACTTCATGCATAAAGTTTCCACAGAAAAAGCATTTTTGTAAGCTAAACCACAGCTATAAAGTCATGTATTTCCTATGCATGGACACCCGGATAGCATCTACTACAGAGGTAGCGTCATGCAGTGCATACGACCCAAGATCTTTTCCCACATCATCTATTGACTTGCTGTGTGACCTTGACAGAGTAATTTAGCCTTGCAGTGCCTCAGCTCCCCATCTGTATAACGGGGATGCAACTTCATTGCCTCCGTATAAAACTCTCAGACTTTGAGATGAACAAGGGTACTAAAATGAAAACAGCATTAACTACGGCACATTAGTGTGTCTTCTTGAAGTGTAGATAGGCCCTGGTTTTTATAGCGGAGTTCTCAGAAAAAAAAACCTATCACATTCTTTGAGGAAACCATGCTAGAAACCTACTAGTAGCAACTATAGATGGCTTTCCTGGCCTGGTTTAAATTATAATGTGGACAGAGCCTTAGAGATTAACTGAATAGAGGGGTCAACTTGTGGGATAATGGTTTTGAAGAAGCAAACTGGCTTATGATTTTAACTTTGGGTTTCTTTTGAAAACATAAACCTGTTCCGTGAAGCAGATAGGGACTTATTTTGGAGCCACTAATATTCAAATAACTGATGCATACTCTAAAGCACCATTACCAATGGCTCAGTGCACCTGGTAATATGACAGACAAAACTCTGGTTTAGGAGAGATCTTAAGTTTCCTGGTGCATTTGAGCCAGAGAAGGATGGGACTCTGCTCATAGACTCACAGACTTCAAGGTCAGAAGGGACCCCTATGATCATCTAGTCTGACCTCCTGCACAACGCAGGCCACAGAATCTCACCCACCCACTCCTGTAATAAACCCCTAACCTATGTCTGAGCTATTTAAGTCCTCAAATCATGGTTTAAAGACTTCAAAGTGCAGAGAACCATCCAGAGAATCCTCCAGCAAGTGACCCGGGCCCCACGCTACAGAGGAAGGCGAAACCCCCCCAGGGCCTCTGCCAAACTGCCCTGGAGGAAAATTCCTTCCTGACCCCAAATATGGTGATCAGCTAACCCCTGCGCATGTGGGCAAGACTCACCAGCCAGACACCCAGGAAAGAATTCTTTGCTGTAACTCAGATCCCAGCCCATCTAACATTCCATCACAAGCCATTGGGCATATTTACCGCTAATAGTCAAAGATCAATTAATTGCCAAAATTAGGCTATCCCATCAAACCATTCCCTACATAAACTTATCAAGCTTAGTCTTGAAGCCAAATATGTCTTTTGCCCCCACTACTCCCCTTGGAAGGCTGTTCCAGAACTTCACTCCTCTGATGGTTAGAAACTTTTGTCTAATTTCAAGTCTAAACTTCCTGATGACTAGTTTGTATCCATTTGTTCTTGTGTCCATGTTGGTACTGAGCTTAAATAATTCCTCTCCCTCCCTGGTATTTATCCTGCTAATCACCTCTCTTGCCATATGAAAGAAATGTTCGAAGAACCAAGTCCAGATTAGTGAGCCAGTGAATAGTTTCGGAAGTGGGATGGTCTAAGTCTCAGGCTATGTCTACACTACCACTTATGTCAGTATAACTTACGTCGCTCTGGGGTTTGAATAACCTTTTTAGCCCCTCCATTTGTGTTTATCTTCATCCCTTTTCTTTGTCTCTTTTCATAGTCAGCACTCCAGGTGATGCGTCTTAATAACCCTTTAACGAGTTAATGGGGAGAGGGAGGTAGGAGGGTAGGAAAATCTATTGTAACACTAAATGGGACCTATATGAACCTACTAAAAATGAGTACTAAACTAAGATCAATCCTTTCTGTAATGGAAGAATAGTCCTGAGACAGGCTTTTAGTAGCTAAACAGAGGGCGTCAAATCATTTGTGGGATGATCTGGAAATATGAGAGGAAAATATATCACGCCCCCGAGTGACATAAATTACACCGACCTAAGCACCGGTGTGAACAGCGTTGTGTCAGCAGGAGAGCTTCTCCAGCTGACATAGCTGCCACCGCTCGCTGGAGATAGATTAATTATGTTGATGGGAGAGCTCTCTCCCATTGGCTTAGAGTGGCTACACTAGCCTGAGATACCACCAGCAAACAATCAAAGCAGGCATTCATTTACAATGTCATCCATAGTTTGTGACTGGTGTACATCATCATACTGGGTGTTGTCTCTCATCTTCCAGTGATCTTCCAGTGATGACAGCCTGTGCCACATGATGTTCTGAAATGATTCAATGTGGGGCATTGTTTCCAGGGTAGGTTGAAGCTTGAAAGTTCTTTTTGTGGGATTGGTAATAAGGTGTTTGGTTTGGGACATTAGCATTAGCCCAGAATTTTTGTCCAGTGTGCCTCAGGATTGAATGAAGATGCTTTAAGAGTTTCAGCCCGATCTCAGAAAACGGCTTGGAAGATTTCAGGCGTGCATTTGGAAGGTCTGAGAGTTCTCGTGAACTGCTAAATTGAAGTGGGCCATGGTTCGATTGTACTCACCAGCTGTATGTCTCTCTCTGGCATTTGGATGGGGGATATATGTGCCAGAGTGGGCAACCATTGAGTGGACTCTGGGGACACTGGTTTTAGAAGGCAAGCAGCAGGCAGATGTATTGCCCTTGGAGACTACTCATAATTCACTGAGTAGTATCATCAGCACAAGTTAATGTTATCTGATTAATTATCTTTCAGATTCTGCAACTTCGTGGCTAATCGTTCTGCTGTGCCTGATGAGCTACAGAACAATGTGCACCACAAACTAGAGTGTTGGTGGGAAAGGAAAGGAAAATCATGAGCACACACTGTTTGCCCTCCTGTACGCAGACACAAATGAGGTGAAGAGAGGCTTCATGGAGCAGAATCAGTGTGCACAGGAGACAGTATGCACAGATGCCTGGACAATGGGGACGTCCATCAATGGAAACACAACACAGCACACTCAGAGATGGATAAATCTCCTAGTACAACAACTTAGGTATGAAACAATAGGTTTAGTGTAGATAGGGAAACGATGTTACAATGAAGCTGGAGGGAAAGTAGGATCACATGAGAAGGTTAACTCACACTTAAGAGGCAATTGATTTAGGCAGTAGGTCACGAGAGGTTGACTGCTGGACTGTGAAATAAAACTGGTACTTTCATTATACATGGAAACACTGTGTTGATTGTCAGGAAAATATTGTCGCCTCTTTACTGAGAGGTTCGACTGGTTATATCACTGCAATAACAATGTAAAGTGAGAGGCTCATTGGCATTGTGCACCAGCTGTTGATGTAGGGGACGGAGAGAGAAAGATCCTGGATTCTAAAGCCATCTTTGCCATCTGTGTGACCTTGGACCATAACATTCTCTGATTCTATGTGAAGTAGTATTACTCTTCCTACTTTTTTACCATTTAATGTCTTCACTTTTGGATTAAATTAAAGTACTGTTAAGGAAAGGAAACATAAAAGTCAAACATAGAGCAGGTATCTGCAAGAAAACATATAAAACCCAGATGAAAAGACTGCTATATTCCATGTAGCTAGAACTCTGAGAAACATTATATTTTTGTACTTGAGTTTCCCTTCTCAGTTGACCCTTGAATAACTAGACAAAAACTCTTGTGCAGGTCACAGTATTTAATAGCTAACAAAATTGCTTACGAGATTTACACAAAGCTCTTGAAGCCTTCATTGAAAGCTTCTCCAAAATACATTTTTAAAATGTACTTTGTTTCATACTTTCAGTGTCAGATTGTTATGAATCTGGGTTTCTATAAGGCAGCTGCAGTAAAATTGGGGTATCAAAACATATACGGTATTTATGAATTCGAGGGTAGCTGACAATCAAATTAGAAAAGTCAGATTTTTAGCTCCTGAAATCACAGAAGATAAGAGGAATCAAAATACCTGAGATGTCTCTAGCCTACTGGCTCACAACTGGTAGACTGTCTTTAATTAAAGACTAACAGAGACCAACACAGTGTCCTAAAGTGAACCTTTGCAACAAGTATATAGTGTGATGAAGGAATACAATGCTTAGGACTAAAATGTGTACATGAGAAAATCATGTAATGTCCCTAATTTCAATGGCCATCTATAACCAAAAGGAAAATGCTTTTTCTATGATACAACAACGACATTAAAATATCCTTTTTTCAAAAGTATGCCAATATCCAACTTGTGGTAAAATTAATAGGCCTCGTGGAAATATCTTTTCACTCCAGCCATTTCTGCTATATTTTGGAGCAAGTTTGGTGTTCTCGCGCCTGATATCCTATATAACAGAAATACAAAGAAAACACAGCAAAGGAGAAAGGATGAAATAACCTGAAATAACAAATCTTGCTCTGGTAAAGTGGTATGCAAAGTGCGTCCTATATGTACCTCTCACCAGGAGTCTTTAATGACAGGTTAATTCTGAATGAAGCAATATCATTATGATTATACAGTTACTCCTCAGAGACTAGTGCACAGCATAGCGTACTAAAGGATGGTTGGACATCAATATAAAGTATATCCTTGTTGGCTCCTTTTGTGCAGATGTCATGACACCCCCCAGGCTGTCCCATATTTCCACACTGAAAATATGATCAGTTTACTCTAGGGTGACCAGATGTCCCGATTTTATAGGGTCAGCCCCGATTTTGGGGGCTTTTTCTTATATAGGCACCTATTACCCCCCACCCCAGATTTTTTACACTTGGTATCTGGTCACTCTAGTTTACTCTGTGGGGGAGGAGAGGGAAGGGACAGACCAGTTTGCTTCTTGCAGGACTATCACCTATTCTGGGCATCAGCTACTATTGACACATAAACTGGGTGGTGGTCTTGTGAGCTGGCTCTAAGAGGTCAGATCATATGTAGGTGTTGGAAAAAAGCAAGGAGACTTGTGGGAGAAAAAGACAAATGGTGAACAACCATTATTCCCCCATGAAATTTCCAGCCCTATTCAGAGATCACCACCATCTGGACTTCTGGGCATTTCCCTTTGGTACCTTTTAGGTTTGTCCATCGTTGATACTAAAGAGGACATTTGAAATGTGCAGTGGGGAGTCAGTGGCACAGCTCCCATTAATGTTAAATGAGAGACATGTTTCTAGATCCCCATGATACTTACTCCCAGCCCTTTAGCCAAGGCTAAGAATCCAGGTTTTCACTCTATTATTCTGTCAGACCAAGAGACTCAGCAGCTTTCAGGGAGACAAAGGGGGGGAAAGTATTCCACTGCTATGTCACCAGTTCAGTTCAGGTAAGCTTGCCATCCTGGATCATTATCAAATAATGTATCGTTAGTCATGCCTTAAAATTCAGTGATCTTCAATACTGACACATGACACATCCCCTTCCCCAGTTAAACCCAAACACTAATGCTTATAATCCCAAATACAAACAATTGCAAGAAAGCACCACGGTGGAGCCTACTGCCTGGTATCCATGGGTATATCTACACTATATAGTAGGACCATGAAATGAAAAATGGCTGCTAGGCAATGTCTATAAACATTCACTACCCCATCAGAGTTTCAAACACCCATTTCAGTCACCTACATCTGAAACTGACAAATTTACTATCTGCTTTGTGTTTATGTGTGTAACAATAAATAACCAGCATGTGCCCTGAGGGCTAGGATTTCATGGAACATTAAGCTTGTCAGCAAGGTTGCTGTCTATCATTAACTATGCTTTGAGCTGCCGGGAGATGAACACAAAGACAGGAGTTAAACTTACAGGAAGTTTTGTTTAAACATGGTGCTCATGGAAGGGAGCGTAAGGCTCAGATCCTGCAGCTTGTTCCATGTGGGTGGAGCTCTGGGCTCACACAGAGCCCCGCTGGAGTCATTAGGGGGCCCTGAGGAAACCAGGGTCCACTTGCATGTAGCCACATGGGCTTCAGATCAGACTCCACTTGGAACTAGTTGCCCAAATGAGGCCCATGAGCCCTGAGCAAGTGCTGAGCAAGGTTTTCATACAAAGCTCTACCCAGTGCACATGAGCAATCTATGTGATTGCAATCCTATGCCTTTCCCCCCCCCAGCTATGCTAAATTCTCTTTGGTTTTGTGATCAGGACAAACATCCACTGAATAAAGACAGGAAGGTACCACAGACTCTTCATTTGAAGACTTAAAGATTCTATTTAAACCCAGCTCACCGGGGATGAAAAAAACATTGATTTGATCCACTGTGTTATGGAGAGAAGTGGTGCATAAAATGCCTCATAGACAAGAAATATATCAGGGTTGTTTGTACATTCTCTAAGTGAAAATATAGCTCAGTCAATCTGACCATGGGCATGCATAATTCCCCACACAAACAGTAAATGCTTGTACAGACTAACAGCTAGAGCTTTAATTTATAGAGCTATGTTCAGGTGGCCGTGACTGCATATGCAATCACAATATATGCATGTGCAATTTATGCATAACCATTTTTGCATGTATTTTAAATACATCCTGTGACAATGTAATCAGACTAGTAACATCAGCACTATCAAACAGAGAACAGTTTAAAAAAGAGTAGCTGATTTTAGTTTCTTATTTTCAAAGTAAATATTCTCTTTGCCTTCTCTGGTACCAAAAAAGTCAGTATTGTGGTAAAATGTTATCTCTGCACTTGTAAAAAGCAATACACTGGACACTGAACAATATTAATGCAAAACATATGGCTTTGCTTTATTTTTGTTTGGTACAAATATTTCCCTTTTTATGGCAGTGAAGATGAAATTATCTTTGTTATTCCTCTTGCATGGTTTTTGTTTTAAATGCATCTTTTACTTTTCTCACTTACTCTCTAACAATCTGATACCCAAAATACCTGCCAGTGAATTGATGGCAAGCTTTGGTATTATTGTAGTTTCCCCATAACAAGGACCAGTTATTGATAACCACAGTTCATTCAGCATGCTCTACCCTAGTGACACAGTACTTTGTTGCTAAGAATGTGTTACCCAGTAGGCTTTCTGTTCTAGCAGACACAAACCACTTTGAAAGTAATTTTTCAGCCTGTTACAATCTGATCCAAGAACCTGCAGTTACAATTCCCCAATGGTTAGGCAATGCCAAAACCCTTGCTACAGTCCTTAAGATCAGTCAGCTCCAGTAGCCTACAGTGTGTTGAGTCATGTAGAGCCATTTTCTCCCCAGTTTCCTTTTTTTTTTAAAGCGATTTCTGTAATGCATGAGCTGAGTGATGAAGTTAAATGTGCACAGACAGCTCAAGCTCCACCAGGAAGCACTGATATTTATAGCCAGCCCTTAGTAAGCACAAATGAATTCTTTGTCTTGACATTGAAGCCACCTCCTTATCATCTTTTAATGTCTGAGGATATTCAGATTAAGAGCTTCTGTTATCTTAATAGAAGCCTCGTAAACAAACACTCTTAAATTTCTCACTGTCTGCTAATTGACAAGAGCCTTATTTCTCCTCCTTTGAGTGTGGGACTTCAGACCTTTTCCTATCTGAATACACATGAAATGGCAGTTTAAGTTTACATCATAAAATGCTCCGGTACAGTTAACTTGCCAATTTCAAGATGACTGTCATGAAAACATAAAATGTTTGCCAATTAATAAGCTTGTGTTTTTATAGAAATACAATGTGTTGTACATGTTTGTTTCCATGAAACACATGGCTGGAATTAAACGGCTTCTCTGTATAACAAGCACACTCGCCAGCAAAATACTTAGTGAGAGTGGAGAAATTCTGCCTTTTACATTTGTGGTGAATCTACTGAGGGTTTAATAGGACTATCTTTAATTGGGATAAAAATACTTTTGAAAAGTATTTTTATTTAAAAGCATTTAAGGACAGAAGGGTTGTATGTTATAATGGAAAATATTTAGAGAGAATGCACTATGGTGTGATGCAATATAAAAGTTGTATCAACACACATTGGGAAGACTGCATTATATTATACACAAATGGCAAACAATCCCTACTGCATAAGGTTTTGTTTTTTCCCGATTCATGAGAATTCCTTTAATAAACAGTTTTAAAAAAAGTTAATCAGTGACTAAAACAGAGTATGCTAATATGTTAAGGGGTAATTTCTGCTGCCAGATGAGAAGTTAAGAATAGTAGTTTGCCACTGAGCATGATCCTGCTCTCAGTGAAGTTCTGGCGATGACTCCACTGGGCTCAAGACTATAGTCTTCCTCTTATCCATGTGCCAATCAACATGTCTTTGTTCAGCACTTACAAGTATCTTCTTTCTCAAGTGGTAAAATTCTTGTGAGGGAGAACAAAAGTGGATTTCTTGGCACAACCATGAAAATGGGATAGGGGAAAAGTTATATAACAAGTGATAGTGGAATATAAAAAAAAATCCGAGTATTAGGATTAAGAAAAGTATCTGATATAAATCTACTGTAGCTACTGTTCTAGGAAGATTCCTACAGCAGTGCTCTTAGGGTGCTATTCTGCAAGATGCTGAGGGCTTTGCCCCGATCCAGCAAAGCACTTAAGCACAATGCTTAACTTTAAGCATGGAAGTTAAGCATGGTCTATGTTGTACTTGAGGTTAAGCATGAGTTTAAGTGCTTTGCTGGATCAGGGCCAGAGCAGTCAGCACCTTGTAGGATGGAGCTTTTACTCTGCTACCTCTCCATTTTTGTTGCGACTTCTTGCTGCATGCAATAATCCCCAGCTGAACCTATTGCTTCTCTCCTTACCTACTGCATGATCAATGGAAATCCAAAGGATCTGCACAAAATATCTATGCAGATAAATCGTAAATAAGCCGCAATTCTTCCTTTTTTGGAAGATTTTTTCCCTTTGTCTTTATCACCCTAGAGCTCTAAGTTAGTGTAACAAAAGTTGCCAAGAAAAAAAATAAATTATGAAGACTGATATGAACAAAAGATATGGCAAGCATATTTCTTGATAAAAATCAACCAAAGAGGTTGCCCATTTAATTGCCTTGAGTCTAACTGACAACAGAAGCTAAAAGTACGGAAGACTAGCTTGTACTAAGACTATTAAAATTAAAATGTCTGCTGGATTTATCACACAGCTATGAAACAATTATTATTAAGTATTATTTTTGGGTATGCTGGCTTTTCGCTTTCGACAAACTAATTTTGCACCCTGAAATGTATTGATCCTATAACAGATGTGTATTTGATGACAGTTACTGAAGAGGAAGCTGGAGGGATGGGAGGCCAGACCAAAAAAACAAAACAAAACAAAAAAAACTTTTTAGAGGGTGTTGAAACTTTACATCTATTTGCCAATGTCAAACTAATACTCAATAATTCAACCTATAACTGCTGTTTGCTAAAGCCAAATCCTGCAAATAACTATACCAATTCATTTCTCCTAATACTGGATTATCTCATTCACATAATCTAATGTACAAACATCACCTATATGGTACTGTAGGGACAGCAGGATGGACTAGATGAACTAGTAGATTAGTTCTTTACTAATCTAATCTGATATCTACCATTCTGAGAAGGAAATCTTAATCGTGACACTTTCTCAGGCTGTCTAATGATGGGTTCAGATGACTAATTTTAGAAACCTAAGTTTGAATTTTTTAGCTCAACTCTGTAGCTCGGTTTATTTGCTGTGAGACTTTTCACACTGCTGGATTTTAGCTTTGGATGCCCACTGCAAATGGCAGATTCCCTATTCAGGCATATCTTGCTACGCAGAAAATTTAGGGGAAGCACCAAGCAAAGGCTGCTTAACACTAAGCACAATATTTCTTACTCCCTATTATTAACAACTCTAAAACATTACTTCTACTGGAGGTCTAATCCAAAATCCATTTAAGTCAGCATGAATCTATCCTCAGATTTAAATAGTCTTTGGATCAGGCCCTAAGTGAAGGAGGAATTGAAGAATCATGCAAACTCTATATAGTTTCTGTATTACTTTCTTGCAAATAAGTACATTAAACAGGTGGCCTCTTCTCCTTAAAGAAAAATGCCTGGATCAACCTGTTGCATCCCTGACACAAATTTCACATTAGGCAACCTGGAACCCAGAAAATTTACTAGACAAGTGGATTCCATAATGGCCTTTAATTCAAGGCAGCAACGTAGATTATTTTTCCTGTTCAGTTTGAGGGTATGTCTACACTGCAAAAAGAGGGGCTCTTCCTAACTCAGGTTAGCTAACTCGGGTTAAAATAACAGTGAAGTCTTTTAACTCAGGTTAGCAGCTTTAGTTCAACTCCAGGCTCCACTATAGGCTTTAACATAAGCTGCTAACCAGAGCTAATAGCAGAGTTGTTGCTATTTTCAACCATGTTAGCTAACTCAGTTTAAGAACACACCTTTTATTTGAAAACATACCCTGAGAAATCTCTCTCTTCTGGTATATATGCAGGCATAGGCGCCAACTTCCGATGGTGCCGGTGGAGGCTGACGCCCGGTGTCAGGGGCGGGGCCCCGCTCCCGATGCCGGGCCCTGCCCCCGGGCGACGTGGCCCTGCCCCCAACACCAGGCCCCGCCCCTGACGCCGGGCGACATTGCGGGGCCCCGCCCTCGACGCAACGTCACCCAGCGTCGGGGGCGGGGCCCCGCAACGTCTCCCGGTGCTGAGGTGAGTTTGCCGTGGGTCCCGGGGCTGGCGGGGAGCTGGGTGCGGGCCCCGGGGATGGCGGGGAGCTGCCGGTGGGTGATCTGCACCCACCACTTTTTCCCCGTGGGTGCTCCAGCCCCGGAGCACCCACGGAGTCGGCGCCTATGTATGCAGGCATGTTGCAAGCTACTCTGGTTATTCTATGTTTTCTATTGTGCTTCAAATTGAAAAAAATGAATCTAGAGTTATGCATTTGGAGCACAAAGGGAAACACTGCACCAGTGACATCAATAGGACTTATGGTCTTCAACCGGCACCGGATCAGACTCTTTTCTCTAGTGTTTAATATTATACAGATGGGAGAAGAAGTGTGTAACTGAGAGAACAGGCAAGTAGTCCAATAGCCTTTCCCTTTTCATCACAATGGGACAGTGGAGGTGCTGTGCCTGTTATATATGCCCACAGGATAAGGAACCATGTTGATTTCCTTGAGAGGCATTTAGAAGCATGTGTTTCCTAGACAGCTGCTTAGTGGCAGTAATGCGTAGCAAAGTTACATAATGGACATTAATGTGACTCTCACACTGAAATCATGGGTACAATAATGGAAATGTTTTTTCTATGAAAAATTAAGAAGCAGATTCATTTTGCTTGCTGAGACTGTTGCATTAAAAAGGAACTGTATTACTTCACTTGGATTAAAGTGGTGGATGAATCAAGTTACAGCTAGTGATATAGATGCTGATATAAACTGGCAGAGCTTCACTGAAATTAAAGGATCTGGTCCAGTGAATTAAAAAAATTAAGAGCCATATTCAATTTAGGCATCAATGTCCCAAATGACATTCCGTTCATAAGAGCTTGTTATATTTGATATGGCCTATCACTGATTCTGCTCTTTGCTATTCTATTTTAAACGCTTCCATAGCACCTCCCATCTGATAACCTCAAAGCACTTTAAATATTTAAGCATTGTAACACTTGTATGATAGATAATTATCCCCATTTACACTTGGGGAAACTGAGGAAGAGAGGTTAAGTGGCTTGCCCAATGTCGTTATGCAAATTTATGCCTTACTGGGAATAGAATCCAGATTTCCTGGCCAACAATCACAGAAATCAGAGATGGGAAATGACCGGTTACTGATAGTTTTATTTGTGGGCACATGGACTGGATGAGCTGTACTTTAATGATCACCCTGGATTCCTTATTATGCTAATAGAGACAAAATTATATTAGTCTTTTGTTCAGGGCCAAATTAGATTTCTTGTAATAACCTCCATCTAAACAGATGCAAATCTTAATGCGTATTGAAGAGAATTAAGGGAGTGAGACCTTAACAAAATAGTAAAGCCAGACTGAAACAGGAATCAGTGCCTTGTTCATGAAGTTGATCATGAAGGGTGAGCCTCAAAAGTTTTAGAAGATTCTTTATGATTCAACAAGCACTCAAATATCTGACCATATCACGCCTGTAGAATTTGGGTGCAAATCTCCTGAGTACTAGAAACCTTGCAAGAGTTTGCTGTTTTGCTTCTGATCCTGACTGGAACAAGAGTGCAGAGACACAAAACTGAAAAATAATTAAGAACAAAATCCAAGCTAAGTGAAAAAGTGTACGTTGGCGATTAGGGGGAGGGTTAAACTGCAAAAGTTGAGTATTACTTTGAACTGGTTAGCCCATTTCTAATAAAAAAGGGGCACTTCAGATTTAGTTTGGCTATATAGTTACATACATTGTGGCTTCTGTAGGCCAAACTCTTTGCACACTCTAGGGGCTCCTTGAATCCCTCCATTTGAATAAAAAAAGCAGCTGATATGTAAAATGCAAACTGAACTCCCACTTTAAACTATCTTGTACAATCTGTTATCCTGTCAAGGGACAACAGCAGATTAACATGGGATGAGGAAAATGTTTGATGACAGATGATGTTGTCAGGTGTAAGCTGCTAAATTTGTTTCCCTAAATATTCTTTTAGTTAATATATTATGTTTCTCATCAGGGCATTTAAGACCACCCTTGTCCTTTAACGGTAATTAGAATGATATCTTCCCAGGTGTCCATTTTCATTCAATTTAAATGGAAGCAAACCTGGAGTAAGTATGGTAGGCTACATGAATTTCCCATCTGCAAGCAAACAATGGAGGGAGGGGAAAGGAAAAGGGGGCCAGAGGAAGAGATATGTTAAGAGTTGGAACAGGAAGCTTCTCTTATCTGCGAGAGTTGTTTCAACAGTCAGCTAATATCACACCTTCATATCTGTAAAGTAGCAATAACAAAGATAAGGAATCAGCTTTTTCAGATAAACACTTGGTGGGAAGGTTGGTCACTTACTATATCTAGAAGGAAATCTCTGAATGGCTTCAGTCCACATTTTGGTTTTCTGAAACCTGAGAACCCCGGAGTGTTCCCCTGCCTCCAGTGAGCGCAGTGCATGCAGAGATTAAAGGAGGTCTGATTTGAATTTCCAGAAAACTGCTAGATTAGCACGATTGTTGTGTGCAGCCTTGAAGTCAGTGGTAAACACCTTTCAGAGAGGGGAGGAAGTGTGCTTTGAGGGTGTGTCCATTCTGTTGTTCAGCTGGATAAGTCGTTACAAGTATCTGAAATAACTTACTGCAGCTGACTGTAGATGTTCACTTCACAACATGAAACTAGCACTCTAGATGCCTGACCAGAGAGCAAAAAAGACTCAATACCTATTATTTATCCCAGCTGCAACAATTAGTTATTTTTTTGTGTGGCTTCCAGTGTAGCTAACTTCCAGTGTAGTTAATGGAAGTATATGCAAAACTTCCAGTCTCCCCCATCTGAAAAAATATAGAAGTTAATATATGATCTACACGTTGCACATCTTTATTCCATTGCTTATGCATTCTGGAGTTACTCATTCAGGATAACAGGTGACAGTCTGTATCCCTATGTCCACCCTTTTTCAAGACCATAATAACTTTTGTACAAACTTTGCCTTGCAAGGTATCATCTGAAAACTCAGGATTTACTGATTTTTATTGTTCTGGTAAAATATGTATAGCAACCTTGTATGTAAAGTTATAAGACTCCACTATGTGATGTTACTAAGACATATTTCAAATCTGGGAAAGCAGCCACAAACCAGTTCCTCAGAGACAAAAGGCCTAACCAGGTGTCAACCAAATCAATTGGACTATCACCTATTTAAGCAGCCATTCTTTGTCAGGGAAAAGGGTGTGAATAAGAAATACACCTGGGCAAAGAAAGAGCTGGAGATTCCCATCCCCACATATTTTCTGTTTCCCGAACCCCAGCTTGAGATGATTCTCAAAGAAAAGGAAAAGGCATAAGAATGGGGAACAGATGCCCCAAAATAGCTCTTCTTTCATCTCTACTCATGGCATCAACAACACTTGAAGGACAAAGAAGCATCACTGGACTGGAGAGGGATCCTGGCAGAAAGGAATTCATAGACTCATAGATTCATAAATGTTAAGGTCAGAAGGGACCATTATGATCATCTAGTCCAAGGGTCTCCAAACTATGGCCCAAGGGCCGGATCCGGCCCGTGGCTTCAATTTGTCCGGCCTCCCAACCAATTGCTGTCGCTGCCTCGGCAGCACTTCGGCGGCAGCTCAAATGCTGCTGCCGCCTCGGTGGTATTTCAGCAGCAGGGCCCCATCGAAATCGGGCCCCACACTCCCTAAAGCCAGCCTGCGAAGCCCCTTCAAAAATCTAATGTGGCCCTCGTCTCCTAAAGTTTGGAGACCCCTGATCTAGTCTGACCTCCTGCACAATGCAGGCCACTGAATCTCACGCACCCACTCCCGGAATAATCCTTTCACCTATGTCTCAGCTATTGAAGTCCGCAAATCATGGTTTATGGAATTCAGCCCGTAAGAGTGTTAAAAAATGAGGTGAGAGAGACTTTTGCTTTGAATTCACCTAGCTTGTTAAATTAGATGTTAATTGTGTTTTACCTTTTATTTCTTTGTAATCCATTCTGACTTTTATGCCTCATTACTTGTAACCACTTAAAATTTATCTTTCTTTAGTTAAGAAACTTGTTTTATTGTTTTATCGAGACCAGTGCATTTGGATTGAAATGTGTGGGCAACTCCATTTGAGAAAACAAGATTTGTGCATATCATTTTCTAATAATAAATGACGGACTTTATACAAGCTTGTGTTGTCCAGGAGAGGGCTGGGCAGTACCAGATGCACATTTCTGGGAGAAAGCCTGGGACTAGGAATTTGCTGGTGTTGCTCTGCAGTGTAATTCAAAAGTGGCGGGCCATAGCTGAGAGTAATTTACATGCAGAAGACTGTGTCTGAGCAGACCAGAAGTGGTTGATCTCACAGCAAGGCAGTGTAAAAGGTCTCCAGCCTGGGGTAATTGAGAGGACACAGACTGTACCCTGGGTAATGTCACAGGACCCAATCTTACCCCTATTGAAAGTCAAGAGTTTTACCACTGACTTCAATGGGAGTCAGATGCTCATGATAAGCAGTGTTCCAAAATCCCAGATACAATCCCTTTACCCCCACAAACCTGGTTTTGGTGGGAAGGGGAGCATATTGCTCTTAAAGGTTGAACCAAAAGTCCAGAACCAGACAACAATGCACTTCATGAAGATGAGCCAAGGTGACCATCTGGGTTCCAGGCCAAATCGGACCTATGGTTTAGGTTCAGGAAAATAAAAAAATCTTGTGAGCTGCTTTTGTGAGGTTTTTTTACCTATAATAGGAAGAGATTAGTTGTTGAGGAGTCTTCTGACATTTGTGACCAGAAAATAAGACTCCCTACTGTTCTAGATTCAACCTGGAACAAAAGCTTCAAGGGTTGGTGTTGTACTATGGATTTGAATGTAATGGAATTCAATAATGTTTGTATCAGGAAATCCAATTTTGTAAAATACCCATGTTAATTAAACACAGTATATAATACAATGGAATTTCTTATAGACTCATACGAACAGTGAGATAATTCATGTAGTCTTCAGACACTGTCTTACATCTCACTGAGGCTTAAAATCAAGGCAATTTTGTTTATTTGCAATACTGGAGCAGCTGATGCATATTGCAGGAATGGATGTTTTAATACTTAAAAAATGAAGAGAAAATAGCTAAAAAATAAAGTTATAACAAATCATACCGCACATGGAGATCAGCTGATATTCAGAAGGAATCTTATTTCACTATTGTGACTCTATTCTAGAAGTCAGATGAATATGCTATTGATCACCAGCAAAACAACTATATTTTAACTGTGTTTTGCAATTGACCCAAATGGATTTATTATAGCACTGCAGAAAAATTCGACTTTGCTTTGTGTGTTTAACACTTAGTTGTCATAACATGAGAACAGCTGTATTTGTTCTCCCTCTGCTTTAATGTTAAAACACTGCTATTAAAATGTCACAGGAAATTAAAGCAATCATCTATACTAAAGTAGCACTGATGGCTATATTTTCTAACAGCAACCAGTATACCTATGCCCAGAATTTTGCATGCAGTTATCACATATGAGCATGCTGTTTGGGTAAGTAGGTATTCATCTTCCCAAGTTACATGTTAAATCATGGATGGAAATGTTAGAGGCCCTGTTAGAAACTTAGCCCAGAGTGTCTGTCACTAACTGTTGATCTATTATTCCTATTACTTGCTATTCAGAGGCATTCACTACACCCTTACTGACTGCAGCCTGTACCGGGGCAACACTTTTAAGGGGCTTGCCAAGTTGCCTCAACCAAGAACTCCAGGATATGCACCATTTTCTCCCCAAATGCCTCTCACAAGAGATGAGAAGAACGTGCCACAGAGACATTTTACCTCAAAACCAAAACACTAAAATGGTCTCAAAGCAAGAGAGAAAATCAGATTAACACAAAGAAAGTCTGTAAAACACATGGCCTAGACTCAGCAAGAGCTCTGCAGGCACATCTTGAATCAGTTGTATGGAAGTAACAGCCTTAGGTTTCCAGAGACCATTTTCTCCTGTCTTCCTCCTGACTCTTTCAGATGTTCAGCCTATCAAAGACTTGATTCGTTCATAGTTTCCATATCTGACTCTCATTCCTGTTATTACTTTGCTGCATTGTTTGTGCTGGGTTTATCATTATACACTCCTTTTTATCACTATTCCTCCATGGTGTTTCTGGGGGTCTGTCCCCAGATTCCATCAGGATTGAATAGAGTTTGGTGGCTAAGCTGTTTCAGTCCCTGTTTTCCTATTTGTCCTTTGCATTTTCCTACCTAAATACACCCTCCCTGGTCTCCAAGGTTGCCTCCCTTTTGTGCTGGATTTAATAACTTTGCTTTTGTCATGTTAATTATCTTAAGGGGTGATGTAATCATGACCAGTAAAGATTGCTTTTGAAGACAAAGCTTTCACATGATTATGTCATTTGTTCTCAATGTTAATTCTAGTCTATATTTGATAGGAATCATAAGACAGTTTAACTGATCTGTCACAGTGATGCCCTCTAGGTTAGCTTCATAGAGAACGTGTCCCCTGGTTAGAACAAAGTTTTAAGCAATTTCAGGTTAATATTTCCAGAGAATGGCTGCAACAGCTTCCAATAGGAGGGCTAGACATCAACATACATTGAAAAAATAACCTGTCAGGTTCAATAGCTGTCTCAGAGTGGGGAGGGAGCAAGTGTGATGAGTCATCCCTAAGCCGCCCTGAACCTGACGAGTCATCCCTGAGCCAGAAAGTGTGCTGAGTTTTCAGAGGTAACTTCCTGCAGGTCTTGTGATAGGCCCCTCTCTATTCAATCAGGGTTCAGCCAATCCATGGTGAGGACCCACCCATGTAAACCCAAAGCAGGTATGTAGACTCCTAAGGGGAGCAGTCTCTCCAGTCTGCTCAACATCACTGTCTGGCTGGGAGCACTCCCATTGTTTAGTAGTTGTGACAGACAGCTCATGTTCCAGCTGGTCTTTGGTCCTGCTCTCGTTCCATCCCGGGCCTGTTTCCATGCTAGCCAGCCCCAGCTCCAGCTTGGATACGCTCCTGCCTCAGCCAACCTCCCATAAGTTCTGACAGTAAATCTAGTGACATACCACTATCTGAAGACAGCCATTGGTTTCAGAATTCAGATAATAAAATGCGCTTTTTTGGGGTTCAGAGACCAATCTGGAAGCAGTCTGTCTGACCCGCCTTGTTTGAGAGTCATTATAGTTGAACTTTCATAATCAGCCCTGCTCCATCGGTGCATAAGGCAGAAATCCAACGTCATCCCTATCCTGTTGTGCTAGTTTTTCCAGAAGTTTTATAATGTTAACTTTATTGCAGGAAAATAACCCTCCACAAACAACATAAAGGCAAGTGTTGGAAAAGCCTTTCCTCCCTGTTGTGAGTAAACGTGCTGCTGTCTTACAAAGAGCAGCTCTGTGAAGGAGCATAAAATTAGAGATAGGCCAAAAGCAAGAAACCCTGAGGATGGACTGTTCTCATCCCTTCCACAGAGGGTACCAGCAACTCCCACTAACTCCAGTGGCTGTAGCTCATATTCTGTGGGAGAAGAATCAGGCTAAGGGTCTTTGAACAAGTAGGTTTCTGGATCCAAACTTTTTGTCTGGCCCATAATTTTATAATGGACCAAACCCCTTGTGCACTTGGATGTGAAGCGCACATGACAGTTCAGCCTCATCCCTACACAAAGGTGAAAAAGGAGGCCATGTGAATGGTTTGGTCGACTCCAGTCAGTTTTACATTTGCACTTGAATTCTGTTCCCGCAGCAGTGAAGTCAATGGGAGTTTTGCCATTTACTTGTATGGGAACTGGACCAAGCTCAAGGAGAACACGAGCATTTTGAGACCATACTAATACGGCTGCATTCAGTGTTGTGGCATTTCTCTGCCTGTGAAGTTAAAGCTACCCAGTGTAGTTGGACCTATGCAGAACCACAGCATGCCATCTTGTACTCTGCTCAACCTCTCTCAGCTAGTTACGAAAGCAGAAAGCCACAAACACTGATGCTTCCTATTAGTTTTCACAGTGGTCACGTAGCAAAGTAGCAAGAATGCCAAAAACACATTTGGAGAACTCCACACTGTCTGTTTACAAGCAAACCCTTCAAGCTGGAAATGGTATTTCAAAACTCCGTGACCACCTGCCACTTGTAAACTCAGGTATTTTCAGAGTTCGATTAGAATTGTAAAGTATATAGAATAGCATCTATGCTGAACTCTGAATTCAACCCTCCCTTCCTCCCAACACACGTACTTTTTTTCTCTAACCACAATACTGAAATGGTGTGCGGCTGCTACTAGTAGCAAGTTGGAGACATTCATTTCTAACAAGAACAGCATGAAGTCTAAAGCTTAAGAGACACTCTTAATTTTTTTTAAAGTTACCTCCTTGTTGGTGTTTTGGGGGCTGATCCAAGCCCATTCAAGTCAATGGGAGTCTTTCCAGTGGCGTCAATGGAATTTGGATCAGGCCCGCAGTTTCTTTGCTAGAGTGCAGAGCACAGGATATAAGTGATGGCCAGGCTCCACTTCAATGTGTTTCACATCAAGCAGGCTTCCCTAGGAACTACTGAAACAAAAGGAAGAAGGGGCCAACAGTGTCAGTGCGGTATTCTGAGACATTACTCTGGCAGACAGGTACTACACAGCCGTAGTATTGTGCAATGAATGAACGGCCCTTGACTTCTTACAATATAAACAGTGATGCTTTTTGGGCAATTGACTGTAGAATGGAAGGGATTCATAAAGCATTTACCACCTAAGGCTGAAGACAGTGTAAAATTAATTCTGTTAGTTGTTTTCTGAACATCTTCCTGAATAATGGCTTCCAGCAGCTTAGGAGTTCATAGCCAGAAGTCAGCAGCTATTTTCTATTGGTCTTTAAAACAGCAGCTCCAAATCCATCCTTTCAATAATAAAACAATATTGAAGAAAAGGTATACACCCATAGTATACACTTCACACAGCAGTACAGTGAAATAAATGAAGTGTGAAACAGAAATGGATTTTATTAATTTATAATCTCCATTAGTGTGTATTAGAGTTGAGGAGTGGGTCAGAATTTATCTATGGATAATATCCTGCACAATTTAGGAGTTTCATTTCACCTACTTTTCCTGCCTGAATTTCCATATGTATCCAAACTAAGGGACATACTAATACTAATAAGTTCTCTGCTAGAAGCTGATTAGAGTCATGACCTGCCAAATTTCATCTGCATCCCAGTTTGTTCGTAGCTACTCAGCTTACTCTAGTGCATCTGGTGCTCTGCAGACCAGACAAACAAGATCCATGTTATAGCATCCACCAGAGATCCCTGTTATCAGAAAGCACAGTAAGAGGGGGTAGCAAACCAATGTTCAGAGCCAAAAGTCACACATGGCTAGATGCTGCTCTATATACCAGCAGAACTGCTGAAGAAGTAAGAAGTGGCTGCACTGTAGCTGGAGTCCCAGGTAGGAATTCTAGCAGACTCCGCCAGAATTCTCATGCACATGGCTTTTCTGATGTGCCACTCTTGCAGAAACTACAAAGTACTTTTAATGTCTGAGCTCAGCCAACTCTGCCTGTTGGTCAGGCGGAGTCCAACCAGGAGCATACCCTCATTCAAATACATAGCAGCTGTGTAGAGAATAGAAGATAGCATGGTCCCAACACAAATCTGAACCTCTTGCTATCCTTGATGAAAGCCACACATCCAAGCCTAGTTGCTGTCATTGTGCTCCCAGCCTCATGCTTACCAAAAAAATTAATAATCAATCATTTATATATCCTCTTATTCCACTTCCTTAACTGGCAGGAGGAATCCTCTTGCTCACACGCTTGGGGTTTAGCTGATCGCCATATTTGGGGTCAGGAAGGAATTTTCCTCCAGGGTAGATTGGCAGAGGCCCTGGGGGTTTTCGCCTTCCTCTGTAGCATGGAGCACGGGTCACTTGCTGGAGGATTCTCTACACCTTGAAGTCTTTAAACCATGATTTGAGGACTTCAAAAGCTCAGACATAGGTTAGGGGTTTATTACAGGAGTGGGTGGGTGAGATTCTGTGGCCTGCATTGTGCAGGAGGTCAGACTAGATGATCATAATGGTCCCTTCTGACCTTAAAGTCTATGGCTCTAATCAAAAGGCTCAGTTCATGCTTCACTATCTCTGCCCCAGTATTCAGTGTTTTACCCATCTATGGAGAGAAGACGACTTAGCTTTTATATTTATACACACACTCTCTCTTTCTCAACAAACCAACCACTGACAGGATACTGCATCTGGGAGAGAATAAAACTGACTGATTACCGGTCAGTGCACTAAAACCAAACATTTCCCTATGACAGCTTCAAAAACAACTTAAACTTACATAACCAGCTGGTGAAGAACAGGTGTTCCCTGGCTCCCACAAGAAATCAAAGTCTAGAAAAAAGTTTTAAACCAGGAGAAAAGCCCTAGATAGTTGTCGCTAGGATTCTTCAGCAGGGCAGACAGTGCTTCAAGGACAAACAGGAATGTAGCTGCTATTTGAGGCAACTTCATTATAAAACCATTTTTAATAAGCATTCTTAACAAAGAGAGGGAGTGTGCTGGCAGAAAAGCCTCCAAGGGCTCTTAAGGCTGCCCAGTTAAGTTATTAGGAAGTTACACACCGGGGACCAAACAGCTTTTTTATTGGCCCCAGGGGACAGGGTTTAGTTTGTCACCTGTTCTCTAGAGGCACAGTCACTAACAGCAGATACTGTTAACCATCAATTTTCTGCCTGTTCCCACTTTGTGAGGGAAAGTGTATTTTTACTTACTCTAGTTGGCACACAAAAGCACAGTGTAAAGTAAGCAAAAGTGTCATTTATGTACTAGGTATTCACAAGTCTGAGCAGTAAAGATGAATCCTTTGTTCTCTTTTTCCCTTTAGCACAATTACATAATTACTACATTTAAAGAAACAATCATAAGACAGGGAAGTCCACCAATGTTGTGACCAGAATGAGGACAGTATGGTAACACGTATAGTATCAGAGGGACACATGGAAGAAGAAAGAGGACTAGTGTTGATAAATTGCCTGACTTTTTGAATCAAACAGAACTGGAAACCTCAGGCTGCTTACAAAAGTTTGGTGACTATGATTTAAGATTATTTGACTATTTAGACAGCTGATGAGCCTGCCGCAAAGCTGTCCTCCCTCACTCTCTGACAAACCATGCCCTCTTTTTAACATCCTCTGAGTGCTGAAGATATTAAGGACCCAATTCAAGAAAGCATCCCTTAAACACATGCTTGAAGTTAAGTATGTGCTTAAAACCTATTGAAGTCAATGCTTAAGTGCTTTCCTGAGTAAGAGCCTAATGTAAAACTGGTGTAGGAGTAACGCCAGAACTTACTGTGGGGATGGGACAAGTAAAGCACAGAGAGGCAGTGTCTATGGGGCTAGGAAGAAGCTGGGTGGGGAGCTCCATTAACCAAACCGGCAGGTGTTGATTCACTTCTATCTTTGTTAACCAAACTGCTTGTTTGGTTTGTGAATGCATTTGTTAATCCTGTGAGGCTCACATAGTCTTCACCTGATTTAGCTATTGAACAGGAGCTCATGCGCTTTCAAATTAGCACCCAGTGTTTTGAAAATATTCCTTAACTGCCACTGGAAAACTACATTTGGAAACAGTTATTCCAGAATAATTATTTCCTAATAAGGCCCACAGTGACATTCCTATTCTAGAACAGGAGTATCCACATGGGGTCTTATACTGAAACAGTTATTCTAGAATTATTCTGCAATAGCTATTCCAGTACATTGCCAAGTGTAGACAAGCTCTGACTCTGAACCAATACAGGACAGGCTATTTCACTGAGTAAGCATCATCAACCATGAATAATTGTGTGGTAGTATGGAGACATCTCAGCAAGTATCTGCACTGTGGCCACTTAAGTAATTTTCCCTGAATATGGTAAGAACTGAATTCAAGTTGCTAGGTGAAATGCTACCATATTCACTTATTACACTTCCATGGCTCAACTTGAACCAAAAGGCAGCATTACAAAATGTGGTACAGTGGCCTCTTTTTCTTCAGACTTGCAAGTTTTCTTTTTAAAAGGGGTCTCTAGATGTTATAGTGGTAAGGAAAGTTTTGAAAATGTAAGCTCAGTGTAACGGATGCAGTGACGGTTGTCTGAGTTTTCAAAGAGCCTGAAACTGTAGTTCTGGGAAATGTGAACTGCCCAGTTCATCTCAGTGGGTGTTAGCTATGATTATTGTCATCTAAGTGAATGCTGGCATTTAGAGTGCTTCTTTACTCATAGCATAGAACAGGGGTGGGCAAACTCTTTGGCCCAAGGGCCACATCTGGGTATGGAAATTGTATGGCGGGCCATGAACGCTCACAAAATTGGGGTTGGGGTGTGGGAGGGGGTGAGGGCTCTGGCTGGAGTGCAGGCTCTGGGGTGCAGGCTGGGGATGAGAAGTTTGGGATGTAGGAGAGTGCTCCAGACTGGAACCAAGGGGTTGAGAGCGTGGGAGGGGGATCAGGGCTGGGGCAAGGGACTGGAGCATGGGGAGGGTGAGGGCTCTGGCTGTGGGTGCAGGCCCTGGGGTGGGGCTGGGGATGAAGGATTTGGGGTGCAGGAGGGGGATCAGGGCTGGGGCAGGGGTTTGGGGCACGAGGGTGTGTATGGCTCAAGGGTGCAGGCTCTGGGCAGTGCTTACCTCAAGCAACTCCCAGAAGCAGCGGCATGTCCCCCCTCCGGCTCCTGTGCGGACGCACGGCCAGATGGCTCTGCTGCGCACTGCCCTGTCCGCAGATGCCATCCCTGCAGCTCTCATTGGCCGCAGTTCCTAGCCAATGGGAGCTGCTGGGGCGGTGCTTGGGGAGGAGCCCCCTGGCTGCCCCTATGCGTAGGAGCTGGAGGGGGGACATGCTGCTGCTTCTGGGAGCCACGCGGAGCAGCCCCTGACCCTGCTCCCCCGGCTGGAGCGTCGGAGCACGGCAAGCCCCAGAGCAGGAGCTCAAGGGCCGGATTAAAATGGTTGGTGGGCCGGATGCGGCCGGCAGTTTGCCCACCCCTGGCATAGAAGAATGGAGAAGAGAAGCATTTTATGAAAAGCAGCACAATCTACGCTAAGGGACCTGCCACTCTGGTGCCAATGGGGGAGGTTTCAGCAAGTGCCATCATCTTTCTCCCTAATCAAGAAAAATCAAAGTCCAGGGAGCCTAGCAGAGGCCAGCAGGGCATACAAGCCTCAAAGAAGAGGAGCCAAGCCCAAGAGGCTGAGACAGTATGAGTCATCCTGTTTTGAACATCTGCTCAATCTCCTGAAAGCAGTGCCTCAGTCTCTTGTGTGGACATATCTTATTCTGTGGGCAAAGCTTGGAAGAACACCACTCTCTTGGAGGGTTTCAAGTATTGTAACTCACAAATTCCCAAAGGACATAATATAAAGATGACATTACAGAAGCTGCCAGAGAGAAACAGTGCATTTTTACTTGGTGAGATATAACCACAGAGCATTACTGACAGGTTGTACTAGCAAGAGCTTAAATCTCTCGGGTTTTATTCAGCTACTTAAATAGATGGGAGACATAAGGCTCTTCAACAGTATTTTGCATGTGCGGGAATTCTTGTGTAGGGTTTGATTCAGAAGTGAGTTCAACTAACTAGCTGTCTTTTGCCCAGCAGTTAAATTTCACCTAATACAGAAATTATCAAAGACTAATACCAAGAAGACTACCACAACAAGACTATTTACTCCAGCCCAACACAATGGGTGATATCTAAACAGAGCTAACCTGCTGTCGAACATGGCTATGTTCCATATAATCAGCCAAAACTTCCTGGCACGTTTACTAGAATAAGCGACATTACAACACACAACTCTAACTGGGTCAGAAGGTCATTAGAACTCTTCTTCTACAATCAGTGCCGGGCTTTTAGTCAATCAGCACACTCAATGCCCCTGTACTTGGAGGAACTTAGTTTGATAGAACTGTGAACTTTTGCTGGATCCCTAAATAGTATCACATACAGCACCCACGTCTCGTGCTGCTTGTAAGAATGCTTTTGGATTTTCCTTAGAGAAATCCTAATCTATTTAACTTGGCTTATTTTTGTTAAATTTATGCTCATAGTGATGAGCATGCTGTGGATAAATAGATTAAATATACAAACACAATGATCTGGCATAAGTAAATACACAAAATGCTTGTCAGAGAAGAGTGTCATTTTATTTGCATATTATTAGGCTCCATAACAACTCAGATTTGCTTTGTGATTCTTGCATCTGGGTGCTGACATGAAACTACACTTGTCTGACACGATTCCACAACTGGACATTTTAATCTCTAAGCTGTTTTCTGTGCAATGTAGGAAAAAAGACAAACTTACTGTGCATTATGACAAACTGTTAAGGATGCATAGTCTGAATCAATTCCTGATTTAAGAGAATTAGTCACAGTATCATTTAGTTCTCAAGGAACTTCAATCAAAGTTGAAGGAAAATTCATGTTTTTATCTGTAAATGGTGACTACACTACAACTAGTGTATATTACTCATTTTATTCTGATCCTTGCCTAATGGGTAAGCTTATCTTTCCATTGCTCAGACAACTTTCTTGTTATGCTTCAAAGAAGCCCACAGAAACATCTGCTAGGTACCAATGTGCAAAGTGAGAACCACACTTTGCTAATTCTCTTTAAATTACAAACAAGTAGATCTTTCTTCATGTGTATGATGCCACAGAATAGGGCCTCTAATACGTGCTTGAGCTAGTTCATAGGGCATATGGGTGATCGTTAAGAGCGCATACATTGTGATTGTGTCTACCGCACATAATAGAACACTTAAACAAAACTTTGCTTTTCTGCAAGCTATGAATTAGAATATCTTTCACTGTTACTGATAGAAAAGGATACTTTTCCATCATTAGTCAGCACTGTCAACAGTGACTTAGCATAAATCATCCAATGCAACAAATTAGGTTTCCAAAACAAGACTGTTTTCCATAATAGGCCCCAGACGCACAATCCATTAAAGCATAAGCGAGGACAATTCCTTATTAGTCTGACATGTATTAAGAAGGTCTTTCCTACAGTCTTCAGGTCTCTGGCTAATGTATAATTTCGCATATATATGGTACTACAGAGTGAAAATGGAGAAGTGGTGTTCCTGACAGCAGGTCAGTCAAAGGCGCTACTGTATATAAAATATATAGTCTGGTGGTTTCAGCTTATTTCCAGGTGGACTGGAGTCCATGTCACAAACCACCATGTACAGTAAGCACAATCACTAGCCTCTGCGCAAGAGAGGCCCAGGACTGAGCTAGCATAAATTCTGAATTACTTACCACCTCTAGAGAGGGTGGTCCCTCCAGGCCAGGGTTGAGCTCATGGGCAAGGCTGTGCAAGGAAGCTGTCTGTACAATGCCTGGCCTGCGGATATACAGAGGACTTCAGTCTCCTGTACTGTCAATCTCAGTCAGTGTGAGCTCAAATATTCACCAAAAGCTAAGGGCCAAATTTTTCCCTCAGATGCCCATGTGCAGTTCCCATTTGTGTCAATAGGAACCACATATCTATACATCTAATGGGAGAATCTGACCCTAAAAATTAGTCTTTAGTACTAAACCCGCCTATGCAGAGGACCATCATTGTGCTCTAAACAAGTCTGCAACATTTAACATTTCAAGCAACGTGACATCAGAATGTCTTGTATCAACAAACCGCAGACTATAAATCTGTTATTTAATTTGATAAGACATTGTTTAGTGGTACATGATTTTAAAGTGTGTTTTTTCTTAACATGGATATTTTAAAATGATGAATGAAATAGGAGTGAAATTAATGTAAAATATTTTATGAAACTGGTTTTACCCTATGAAGCTGTGGTAAACACACTTCTAAGTCTTGTCTTTGTTAAAATACGTCCTAACAAGTCTTGCATAGCAGCATGTATGATTCTGATATGAGGCATTCATCAAATTCTATATCCATGAATTTTTCCTCCTTTTATGGATACGTGAAATGGTGGGCAAGTGCAATCACTTCACTCTACCTGACTTCCGTGACATAGTGATTTCGGAACGTTGCAGTGTATAAAATCACTCCCTAGTAACAAATCATAACATTTCCTCAGCTCTGAGCTTTTGGCTCACTGTGGAGTAAGAATGTGGGCTGATCCCAAAAGTAGCTGTCTGTGACGAGGGGGACTCGGAGTAAATATGTGTTCAGTCAGTGCACACGTCCACATCAGTTCCCACAATGCCATTTACTATGGCTGTGTATATGGATGGCTAACAGAAAAATGTCTCATTTCCAACCAGAATTCTCCTTAAGCACAAGCACAACATCATCTCGCTTATAGACTAGTGGACAGAAAGGGGGACGAGATTTAAAATAAAATTAAAAAATAGGTTTTCATTTGAAGCATATCGCATATGTAACAGGCACACAAATGAAGGGAGATCAGAAGATAATTGTCCTCTTCCTTGGCTTCAGGATACACTAGTTACCAGCCTACTAGAAAGGCACATACATCAGAACCCAGAGCTTTGCCTTGCCTCTTCAAAACCCTTCCCTTCCCTTCCTCCGCCCCACGACACCCACACACTGCATACTCATTTTGATGAAATTTCATCCCTGGGCTGAACCACTCTGTCTTGGGAAGCACACTAAAGTTTGTAAAGTGGAACTTCCCCAGATCAGACAAGCAGTTAATATAGTCTGAGAGGCACATCAGTCAGACTACCATGAATTCCATTTGTAAGAGAAGACCAAATCAAAAGGTATTACTTACATGTATGCGTCTTCTTTGTTACGGAAATACCTGGAGGGAAGAAATGATACCATTGTTAGGAAAGTCACCATTGTGTAAACTCTTTTGATACATATTTCATTGTTAAACTCTTTTATCACAGACATACGGCTGCCTCTATAGAAGACGGATGAACGTCACATTGATTTCAACATTAGATTCAGGAGTATCTCCCTTCTTTGTGTGCAGGTTTTAATGTTATTTTGTATCCTCATCCTCCTCCCCATAAATGAAGGCTCAGCTACGTATCCACTGAGATTTTGTTGACCAAAAGCCTATTCAACTTAAAACTGTTTTGAGACATGTGGCTGTTCTAAAAGGCACAACACTATGTTCAGAGGGCCTCCACCTTTTATTTCCCATGGTAAAGAATTTTCCCACATTCATACCAACCAATGCACATCAACCTACCTGGACAGAAAAGATCTGAGCAAGACAACAATTCATTTGCTATGGCCATTAAGTTCAAATTGTCTTTTCACTGCAAGCTGCAGATCATGCTCATTAAAACCATATAAACAGCATTATGAATATGGGCATTACTGGCTGCTATTCTAAGCTGGAGGCAAAATAGACATAACCTGTTAAATATATTGTTGAAGTAATAAAGATGTTTTTATGCCAAAGAGGCTTGTGGTGATAGTCAGCGGGGATGGTCCAGCTCCAGTGAAATTTGAGACATTTTAAAAAAATGCAACAAAACAGATGGAACTAGGCAAGATACATAATACCAAATAAAGATAACATTAACTCTGTTAAATGTCATCGGAATTCATGCCTGAATATAAACAATGTTGTCTCCACTTTAGTAGATAACTGGTGCTATACTCTGAGCTCTCATTATTTAAGCTTCACTCTCCTTTGGGGGCATTCTGTGATAGGGAAAAGAGGCTACTGGAAGTAATACAAGTATTTGAAATATTTAGTTCATGATTAAGACCTGTAATGAAATCTTGGATTGGCTTTCCTTGCAATGTATGAAAGTAAGGCAGTTCTGTATCTCCTTGACCCCCAAAACAAATTTATACAGAAAGAGTAAGCTTTTATTTTAGCCCTATTGCTTTGTTATGGAACTTCTCAGCAACACAAAGTAGATTCTAAAAATCCACAAAAAAAAGATGATGTCGTTTGTAAATTTATACTTGACCTCTAAAGACGACATTTTCAGTGTCCCTATTTTGACACACAATTAAATCAATATTGCCAACCCCAAGCATTCAAAAATCATGAGGCACAGGCCTCCTTAAAAAAAAAATCATAAGAATGGCTTGAAATCACGAGCATTTTAAAAAATATTATGAGTTTTAAATTACCTGATGGTTTTTCAGCCTTTAGGTTTCACATTTTCAAGATTTCCTCCATAACCACAAAGGGTCGAAACTAATTTAAAGGAAAGCTGAGATTCTCACAATAACACGACTCCAGACTTTAACACCAAATATCACAGAAGTTGGCAAAACTGATGACGAGACCTAACTCAGAGGTGCTGAACATTGCAGCCAATGGGAGTTCTCAGTGATCAGCATCTATTCAGGTGCCTAAACTTGATTATTTATTTCTAGTGTGGCAACACACAAATATCCCTGTCAGGACAAAGCCCTGAATATCCTAGCTACTGGACAAAACTCATAAGAAGCACGGCCCTCGCCCCCCCAAGACCTTGTAATATAATTTGAGAAACAAGCGTGGTAATCAACAGACTTGAAGTAGAGAAGAAAGGCAAGAGTAACAATAGTAAGGTGATGTGATTACTTAGGTCGCTATTGCACAGCTATATGCAGGCTTGAAAGGATTAGATTTTTATTGGTAAAGTTGATTTCACCGTATACACACAAACATATGAAACAATATTTCTCTCAATGATAACTGAAATTTACAGATGGGCCAAGTTTGAAAAATGCATCTTGAGAACTTATTAGGGTTTGATTTAAGGATATTTACTTTATATATTTTGACATGTGATAGTCACAGTTTCAGGGTAGCTGCACTAGTATGCCCCCACTCTATGGTCCATTGCAGGAGTTCCCAGTCAGGTCTCAGGTACTCAGCCATCTCCTGTCTCTGGGCACTGTTTTACGTTCCTGGAGGAGCTGTGATAATCCTCCCTCAGGGAGGAAAACACAATCATACATACAATCCCTGGCCCACAGTGATACACAAATGTAATACAGCATGTTTCCTCAAATATACTGCATGCTGTTACATTATCTGTCACAGGGATGTTGACAATTAGTTTTAACATCTATCAAGCTTTAACTTCTTGAATCTCAACATCTACTGTCATTGCGTAATTATTGTTTGAAACCCCCCGCATAATTTCCCACAACTGTGAAAATATAAATAAATACAAATTGGGGGGAAATGCTTAAAAATAACCATCAAAATCATCTGTTAAAATTATAAAAAATAATTGAATTCTGCCAAGCCTAACTATGAGGTTCGAAGTAATCCTATAGCTTTATATTTAATAAATAAAAGTCAACTTTCCTTTACTGTGTCACAACTTCACCATCATTGGCATGGCTGATAACATGCAGGCACTGCACCAGAAGTGGGTGTGAAGGAGGAGAAAGTAAAGGTGGGGGGCGCTCCATGCATAAGGGACAGAATGGAAAAAAGTGCTGAGGCATCCACCACTGATTTTCATAATTGAGGAAGGGGTTGTGGGAGCAACACATTGAGATAAGCAGAAAAGTAGAGAGGAGCACAGTTGGGAAGATTCTTGAAGGTGAAGTGAAGAAACTCGAACACAATTCATTTGATAAAAGGGGAATGATTCCAGGAATGGGACAACACGGTCAGAGTGAACCAAAATATTGTTAACAAGTATATCTTAAAAAGATCAGTGTGAGCAACATTTTTCAGAGAGGTCAGAGAGAAGGAAGTTGCAGAAGTCGGGACATCTTGGAGAAGATACCAGGCAGGGACTGGAAGGACGGAGACCAGTCAGGAAAGGAAAGGTACATTGATGTGTCATCAGCATAGAGATGCTACTTGAGGCTATGAGTGGGTATGAGAGAAGAGGATGGGGCCAAGGCACCCAATTTGATTTTGGCCTAACCATCTAAATCACATTACATATATCTGTAGATACTTTGCAGCACCCACTTCTATATCTGGATCTTTTTAAAGGCCTTACTTACGTACACCTTAGTCCCTGGAAAAATCATGGAGTAGGTCCTCAAGGAATCAATTCTGAAGCACTTAAAGGAGAGGAAAGTGATCAAGAACAGTCAGCAGGGATTCAGCCAGGGAAGGTCATGCCTCACAACCTAATTGCCTTCTATGATGAGATAACTGGCTCTGTGGATGAGGGGAAAGCAGTGGACGTGTTATTCCTTGACTTTAGCAAAGCTTTTGATATGGTCTCCCACAGTATTCTTGCCAGCAAGTTAAAGAAGTATGGGCTGGATGAATGGACTATAAGATGGATAGAAAGCTGGCTAGATCTTTGAGCTCAACGGGTAGTGATCAATGGCTCCATGTCTAGTTGGCAGCCGGTATCAAGCAGAGTGCCCAAAGCGTCGGTCCTGGGACCAGTTTTGTTCAATATCTTCATTAATGATCTGGAGGATGGCGTGGATTGCACCCTCAGCAAGTTTGCAGATGACGCTAAACTGGGAGGAGTGATAGATATGCTGGAGGGTAGGGATAGGATACAGAGGGACCTAGACAAATTAGAGGATTGGGCCAAAAGAAATCTGATGAGGTTCAACAAGGACCAGTGCAGAGTCCTGCACTTAGGACGGAAGAATCCCATGCACTGCTACAGACTAGGGACCAAGTGGCTAGGCAGCAGTTCTGCAGAAAAGGTCCTAGGGGTTACAGTGGACGAGAAGCTGGGTCTGAGTCAACAGTGTGCGCTTGTTGCCAAGAAGGCTAACAGCATTTTGGACTGTATAAGTAGGAGCATTGGCAGCAGATCGAGGGATGTGATCATTCCCCTCTATTCGGCATTGGTGAGGCCTCATCTGGAGTACTGTGTTGAATTTTGGGCCCCACACAACAAGAAAGATGTGGAAAAATTGAAAAGAGTCCAGCGCAGGGCAACAAAAATGATTAGGGGGCATGGAGCTCCAGATGACTTATGAGGAGAAGCTGAGGGAATTGGGATTATTTAGTCTGCAGAAGAGAAGAATGAGGGGGGATTTGATAGCTGTTTTCAACTACCTGAAAGGGGGTTCCAAAGAGGATGGATCTAGACTGTTCTCAGTGGTAGAAGATGACAGAACAAGGAGTAATGGTCTCAAGTTGTAGTGGGGGAGGTTTAGATTGGATATTAGGAAAAACTTTTTCACTAGGAGGGTAGTGAAGCACTGGAATGGGTTACCTAGAGAAGTGGTGGAATCTGCTTCCTTAGAGGTTTTTAAGGTCAGGCTTGACAAAGCCCTGGCTGGAATGATTTAGTTGGGGTTGGTCCTGCTTTAAGCAGGGGGTTGGACTAGATGACTCCTGAGGTCCCTTCCAGCACTGATATTCTATGATTCTATGAATTTGAAATTATAGCCATTATCAAGAACACCCATTTTTCCCCCAAGAGAGAAAGTCTTTGTTATTGTCTGTTTTCTTGGTTTAGCTACAGAATAGCACACACAGCTCCTTAGAGAAGTCGTCACTACGGACTTTCCTAACATATCCTTGATATAAGCCCTCATCTCTGCCGTAGTCTATTTGACTAGCCCCTACAATCTCAGGGGTATTCTACTGAATCACAAATGCAGAGAAAAAAAGAGTCTTTAATTTGAACACGATTTGCAACTCTCAGAACTCTAGTGCTAATACATTGATACATCAGTGCTCTTTCAGCATTATGAGAGCCATATGTGTACTCTTCTCAGAAAATAATGCTTTCGGTAAAATCACTTTGAACAGAAAGTGCTTATGCTGTCACTTCTGATTACTCACAGCCTCATCACAATAGGGTTTGCCACAGCACAAAACAGACTTAGCTCTATTTGCTGACCGAGGGACTACTTTCTCCTGATGCATGAAGCACTGATGGAAATATCAACGTTTATATCTTTCTACTTAAAATTTTAAAACACGTGTGGTATATTTATATAATCAAATGTATCTGTAACAATTACCAATTAGCAGCCGATAAGGCTTAAGATCTTTTACACACACATTTTTAGATCTGTTTAAAAACATACATCATCTTGATTGCAGTCAATGATGGTGTCTTCCGCAGCATTACACTGGCATTAGCTGTGTATAAACCAAAGGTATTAATTTTAATTGAGCCTTTATTGAAACCAATTTTGGTCCAAATGAAATCAATGTGAGTTTTGCCATTGATTTCAACAGGACTAGATTAAAATTAACTAGGAATCTTAATTATATTTTTAAAGAAGTATTTTGTTAATTTGTAAATTTAAAGATTCCTCCCACATAATTACACATGGGGAAACTTTGAACGGCAAAGGTACTGGGACATCCAACCAGTTAATCAGATAGGATACATTATAACCAGTGCTTTAACAATAAATATGCCGTGCATTTCTAGGTCATTGTAGTATATCTTGTCTAGTATTACGACAGGAAAACAAAGGCATAGTGATTCTAACCATCTAAGTATAATCATCTCCTAGAAATAGACAATTAAAAGTGTGTTATGAAGGGAAATGTACAAATAACTCTGAAGAATCTGTCGATATGAGGCATAAACTAAGCACTGTGATGAATTTTAAATCATTCACAGCCAATGCTAACTCTATTAATGTCCAGATTTCTAGTTCTGATCTATGGGCCATATCTCACTAGTTTTTACAGAAGCAGTCAATTCCACTGAAATCAATGGGATCACTTAAGGATCTAACTCTGCAAAGTCTGACGCATATAATCAAGTTTACTCACTGATTAGTCCCATTCAGTTTAATGGGATTACTTGTGTGTCTAAATATTTGCAGGATTGGAACCTAAATTTGTACAATGGAATAGAAAATTGAATACAATGGAAAAATGCATACGGTAAAATGGAAATGGCCTGGATGATAAACAACTCAGCATGGGACCAAACTCCAAGATGTGTCTAAAATAAAGTACCAGGTGTTATTTTTGTAAACAAGTGGGGGCATACACAATACTTTGAACCCAGTTAAAAATGTTATTTAAGGAAAACCCAGATTTATAAATCAGATTACAGTATGTTTCACTTTACATACATGGGTTAATTTTCAATGTGATTTTCTGAAGTAATGTGTGACAACTTAAAGTGATTATCACTGTCTTAAACTGCCAATTTTTCATTCTAATTTTAAAACAAAAACAAACAGCTTCAGTGTTGCTAATACAGAAAGATTTCCTGATTTCAACTGGCCAGACTTCAAAGTAAAGCAAACGAAATGTCATGAAAATACCACAGTATATCATTGCCATGGTTATCAGTGAGTGAACGTTTCAATATTACACTTATCACAGTGTTTATCACTTCAGCTGTGTGACTGGACATTCCCAATCAATGCCAAATCCTAGTCAAGTTAACATGTTGCTCTGCAATTCTCTATGTGGCAACAAGCAATTTCATTTTATTTTAAGTGAAAAGAATGTATATGACACTCGTTTTTCCACTCCCACTAAATATACATCATTTGCCATTATGGGTGATAGTTACAAAAACAGGTTTCTGTATGGAATGAACTTGAGGAAGAATACCTAGCAACAGGTATTTTGATATACCTGATATATCAAACAAATATCATTTTGAAAGCAGTTAGCCATATGACTTTCACTAGCCAACTTCAAACAGAGATAAAAATGTCTTTGGAGAATTAAAACCCCCCCAAACATTTTATACATCATAAGCTATTTCTTGGAGTTGCCCACCCAAATAATGTCTAAAGAAGCATAATGAAACATTGCTTAGTCTGTGAACTCGAATCATTACTGCTGTTGTACTATTGTCAACTTTCCATATTTCAAGGGGAAAACTTCTGTACTTTGATGTACAGAATGATGAGTAAAAAAGTCCTATCTGGCAGAATTCATTATTCTCTAAAACATCCGAGGGAACATTTGCTTGAGTGCAGTAGTTACATATAGTTTTCTTAAATCTCTGAGAAAACTGTTCCAACAATTTTGTCTTTAGAAAGGCCTGCATCAATGGCAGACTATGTAACAGAGCATCAGAATGCTTCAACAAGGACAATGTTTCATTTTCTTTATTTAATATTAATTTAAACTGACTTTATAATACTAGCTCAGCTCTTTGAGCCAACATTAGTTGTTTATCAATGGCATGGTTACAAAAAATCAGGAAGTCAGCACTGTAACTTTGGGAAATTCTGGAACTTAGTGTTTTTATGGCACATTATAAACCTGTCATTATGGAATCAAAAACATTAAAACTTTTTAACTCTAGGCTTCCCGCCTGATGTATTGTGTAAAATCAGAATGAAAATGTATTACAATCTTCCGGATCCTACTGTGTTTCTATCCATCACTCCACTTCTCTTTTACTTTATCGTTGTTAGAAGGTAGCAATTAAGTGGTAGATTATACATAACACTTGAGTGCTTGCAGAGAACCTAGCAAAGCAGAATAATAGACTTGAATGTACTCAGACAGGAATACATTCTTTTAGAATGTTTAACAATGGTTTATATAAAGTACATAGGGATCCCTGGCTTGAAGAAGTCACATGATCTTTCTTGGCACTGTTTTTATGATGGTCAAGGTAAAAGTAAAATGCACACATGTATTGTAAATGCAGGCTGAATGGGTCTGACCAAACAAAATGATGTTACAAAACAATGTCCTTGTCTAAGACAAAAGAGCTGTTAATGATAATCAGTACATATTACTGAAAGTGCTCCAAGTACTTTTGTTTCTAAAATTGTTAATGGACACTAATGCTTACAGTTCACTCAAAAGAGAAATAAATTATGTGCTAGGGTTGCAAGGGCAACACACACTAGACATCAAACCATCAGGAATATAAGAACAATCAAGCATTCTATAATTACATAAAAGCTTTTTTAAAAAATAACTTTAGAAATTATGAGAATAAAAATATTTTGTAAGGTTTTAGCTTTCCTAAGGCTTGCTCATACAGAAAAGGGGACGTCTAGCTGTTACTGATAGAACAGCAGCTCACCATGGCAAAACAAAGATTTTCTATTTAGGGCTAGCTCATGCTTTTTTATTATAAAGGAATGGTGACAGGGGGAGCAGTCAATGTCTCCTGGGTTCAGATCCTCAAAGGTACTTAGGTGCCTAACTCCCATTGATTTCAAATGGAGTTAGATGCCTAAATACCACTGACGATCTAGGCCTTTGACTCCCTGGTTGAACTGAAAATGCTGCATACTCTTCCCAGGGCTAGATGAAGGCCTGGGCACTTTGGGTAACCTTTTCAGAAGAGGCTAAGTGACGCAGGAGTTTTAAGTCCCATTTTCAAATGTCACTTAGGAACTAAAGATCCAGTGAGACATAGACTCCTAAGTGCTTAAGTTATTTTTGACTGTATTTATTTTAAAGCGAGTTTCTATCCCGCAGAGTTAAGGAGAACAGCTTCAAAATGTGAACCAAGTGTAATTATTGCAGTGATGTCAGCAGACAACCTGGAACAATTCCCACCCAAGCAGAGAGAGCCCAGCAGTTGAGGTAAGAACTGGGATGCCCCATCCTGCTGTCCCTGCCTCTCCAGAAGAGGAGAAGGGACTCCTGCTTCCAATCCTGGTGGGGAAAGAAGGGAGTTCCATGCTGCTGTCCATGCCTCCCTTGCAACAGAGGAAGACACCCTGTCATAACTACCTCAGGATGTGGTCAAGGTCGCAATATAAGGGCAGGGCCAGAGCCATGGAGGGAGCCATGTATCTAGGGCCCCTGCTTGCTCTACTCCAGTCCTGATTCTTCCATGTCTATAGCCAGTTCTGTCGACACCCTGCCTTGTTTTATCAATACATTAGAAGCAAGAGGAAGACCAAGGACAGGGTAGGCCCACTACTCAGTGAGGAGGGAGAAAAAGTAACAGGAAACTTGGAAATGGCAGATGCTTAATGACTTCTTTGTTTCGGTCTTCACTGCGAAGTCTGAGGGAATGCCTAACATAGTGAATGCAAATGGGAAGGGGGAAGGTTTAGAAGATAAAATAAAAAAAGAACAAGTTAAAAATCACGTAGATAAGTTAGATGCCTGCAAGTCACCAGGACCTGATGAAATGCATCCTAGAATACTCAAGGAGCTAATAGAGGAGGTATCTGAGCCTCTAGCTATTATCTTTGGTAAATCATGGGAGACAGGAGAGATTCCAGAAGACTGGAAAAGGGCAAATATAGTGCCCATCTATAAAAAGGGAAATAAAAACAACCCAGGAAACTACAGACCAGTTAGTTTATCTTCTGTGCCAGGGAAAATAATGGAGCAAGTAATTAAGGAAATCATCTGCAAACACTTGGAAGGTGGTAAGGTGATAGGGAATAACCAGCATGGATTTATAAAGAACAAATCATGTCAAACCAATCTGATAGCTTTCTTTGATAGGATAACGAGTCTTGTGGATAAGGGAGAAGCGGTGGATGTGGTATACCTAGACTTTAGTAAGGCATTTGATACGGTCTCGCATGATATTCTTATCAATAAACTAGGGAAATACAACTTAGATGGGGCTACTATAAGGTGGGTGCACAACTGGCTGGATAACCGTACTCAGAGAGTAGTTATTAATGGTTCCCAATCCTGCTGGAAAGGTATAACGAGTGGGGTTCCGCAAGGGTCTGTTTTGGGACCGGCTCTGTTCAATATCTTCATCAATGACTTGGATATTGGCATCGAAAGTACGCTTATTAAGTTTGCAGATGATACCAAACTGGGAGGGATTGCAACTGCTTTGGAGGATAGGGTCATAATTCAAAATGATCTGGACAAATTGGAGAAATGGTCAGAGGTAAACAGGATGAAGTTCAATAAGGACAAATGCAAAGTGCTCCACTTAGGTAGGAACAATCCGTTTCACACATACAGAATGGGAGGAGACTGTCTAGGAAGGAGTACGCCAGAAAGGGTTCTAGGGGTTATAGTGGACCACAGGCTAAATATGAGTCAACAGTGTGATGCTGTTGCAAAAAAAGCAAACATGATTCTGGGCTGCATTAACAGGTGTGTGGTGAGCAAGACATGAGAAGTCATTCTTCTGCTCTACTCTGCGCTGGTTAGGCCTCAACTGGAGTATTGTGTCCAGTTCTGGGCACCGCATTTCAAGAAAGATGTGGAGAAATTGGAGAGGGTCCAGAGAAGAGCATCAAGAATGATTAAGGGTCTAGCGAACATGACCTATGAAGGAAGGCTGAAGGAATTGGGTTTGTTTAGTTTGGAAAAGAGAAGACTGAGAGGGGACATGATAGCGGTCTTCAGGTATCTAAAAGGGTGTCATAAGGAGGAGGGAGAAAACTTGTTCATCTTAGCCTCTGAGGATAGAACAAGAAGCAATGGGCTTAAACTGCAGCAAGGGAGGTTTAGGTTGGACATTAGGAAAAAGTTCCTAACTGTCAGGGTGGTTAAACACTGGAATAAACTGCCCAAGGAGGTTGTGGAATCTCCATCTCTGGAGATATTTAAGAGTAGGTTAGATAAATGTCTATCAGGGATGGTCTAGACAGTAATTGGTCCTGCCATGAGGGCAGGGGGCTGGACTCGATGACCTCTCGAGGTCCCTTCCAGCCTTGGAATCTATGAATCTATGACACCCTGCCTGGTTTCTACCAACGGAGATCTGTTGCGGTTATTAAAATTCCAACTGTATTTAGAGTATAGATCACCCTTGTGCCCAGACAAGATTCTCCAGGCATGTTGCTTAAACTCTGTTCCTCAGCTTCCCCATATGTAAAATGGGGATAGTATGAGACCTACAGATGGGAAAACACTGAGTATTTAAAAAGTAGGTTGAGTATCATTCCCATTTTATGACGAAGTTAATGGCCTGATTTAAGCAACTGCTGAGCACCTGGCAACACCATCTGACTTCCAGTCATGTCACTCCAGGTTCTCATACTGACTTACTATGTGATCAGGTTTCAGAGGGGTAGCTGTGTTAGTCTGTATCAGCAACAAAGCCGTAACTAGGAATTTCTGTGCCCGAGGCAGTCCGGGGCGCAGAAGGGACCGGCGGCATGCCTGCGGGAGGTCCTTCCTCCCCTGTCGCTGAAGTCGCCGCGGCTTGCCTGTGGGAGGTTCACCGGTCCCGTTCTTGACATTACCCTCCGCCGAATTGCCGCCGAAGCCGCAGGACCGGCGGACCTCCCGCAAGCAAGCCAGCAGCGGCTTCGGCAGCAGGGGAGGAAGGACCTCCCGCAGGTAAGCCGGCAGCGGCTTTGGCGGCCGGGGAGGAAGGATTTCCCGCAGGTAAGCTGTGGCAGCTTCGGCGGTGGGGGAGGAGGGGGCGCCCCTAACTGCCGTGCGCCCCGAGGCGAGTGCCTCAGTCGCCTCACCCTCATTACGGCTCTAATCAGCAACAACAATGAGGAGTCCTTGTGGCACCTTAGAGACTAACATCTGATTGAGTTTTAGCCCACAAAAGCTTATGCCCAAGTTAGTCTCCAAGGTGCCACAAGGACTCCTCGTTGTTGTTTTTTTATGTGATCTGGGCACATCATTTTAAAACTTCATTTTTCATAAAGGCTGAACACCTACAACCTCAAAGTGACTTCACCTCTGAAAATGCCAAAAAAACTATTATTGTTCCTCCAAAAACCCAAAATACACATCAAAAAGAACAAATATCTTTGTCATTACAAAGGCTATTTTCTCACTTTGTAGCAACCCTAACCCTGCTAGAACATTTGCTGATACTTGCTCTCAACATTCCCACCTCATAAATTCTTACTGTCTCACCTCCGGTGCCAAAATTCCAGAGGGCAGAAGTCTAACTCTAGAGACAAATTTCACTATCCAACCTTAAATGTTTGGTACTAGGCTAATATGATTATTACACACATGCACTTAGGGATAACCAAAACAGTTTACACTGACGCACAGCACCCTTTATTTACCAGAAGAGTTGGCAGACAACATTCTCCCCAGTATAGAACACTGGACAACTGGACAGCTAAATTTTTTAAAAACTCTTCCCATAAAGCATCAGCTATTGGCCACTGACAGTGGCAGGAGAAACTTCAACGCTGGTCAGATCCTGTGCAGAAAATCTTCTCCTCATATTGATCATGAAAGCAACATTTCACACTTCTTCACTGCAGTAAAACCTTGATTTTTGCTAGATCTTAACTGAGTTAACTGAAGGTCAGTTATGTCCTCAAGGGAGTTACTGAGTCAAGCTTTAGTCCTGCAGAGCTCCTCTGGAGTGGATTAAACTCTCTGGTTCCCCTTTTATGGAGACTGCTGGTCTAACTAATTGGGAAAACTGATGAGCTGAGCCCCAATTTTAAGGAAGTTTCTGGTGTCCGGCACTTGTTTTCTTGGACTTGCCTTATCTCAAGGATGGTCTTTGAGACCTTTAAGTGTTTTCTTTTTCTTCCATAAATAAGTAATGAAACAGATAAGAAAAAACAGACACACAAAACATATTAAAAAAATCTCTCCATCAGTGTAGTATATATTTCTATACAGCTGACCTAAGCTTATTTTCCCTATTTGTACCTAGTGTATTAAAAGTAAATACAATTTAGAATTGTATCTAAAAAAAGAACATAGATCCAGCAAAAGGCTTCACAGGAAAACTTTGAATTAGTTTTGTTTTAATGACTAGTAATTACACAATTGACTGAGCAAACCATGAAGTGAGGATTTAAAAATAGTCTTACAGTACAACACAATTATGGGGAGAGAATTCAGTTTAATGTACAGCGTTCTATAAATCCACACACCCCCACTATTGTTCTTAAGATAAACTACAAACCATAAAGAAATCGTACATCTCTTAAAAACTGACAGAGGCCTTATTATATATTTTATCCAAACTGTGAGTCTTACTAAAAGCCATCATTTTATATAGTTTTAATTATGACAGTAAAATATTGCCACAAGCGACAGACACCCTCTCTATAAGCCCTGTACCTTTTCCTTGCAGTGACATTCAAAGCACAGAGTCTCCTTCATTTAAAGGAGCTGTCCTATCAGCTCACTAATGGGAACAATTCATTTAACCTGCACTAGATATACAGCCAAGGAGCTCTGTAATGTGTGCAGCTTCCTGAGGGGAATAAGTCCTTATGGTTGGCCCTTCCTGCTATTTGATTCATTGACTAGAGTTCAACTTTCTTTCCACTTTGTCTAATTTTAGACAAAAAGGACATTCCAGAAAATATGAATTGTTTAACTATTAGCATAATTTTAGCAGCTCACTGTTTGATATGACCACAAGCAGCTCGATACTATGAAGCAATGGGAGCTTCTTGATTTCAGACATATCTGTTGTATTTTGGACATCCTATAGCCCATATTACTCCTCTGATGACACTGTGGGAGTTGCTTCTTCTTGCATCTTGGATCATAAAAGGTTAACTTTTCCTGACTGTTCCCCTGACCTTCTGCATAAAACAGCATATATTTTTTAAAAGTTACATTTAGAAGCAATACCTTATTTAATCATGTAGTCTAAAGAAGCCTTCCATCAATACACAGAAGAGGTACAGAATGAGTTGAACAAACATCTCTGCACTGCCCTGTTAATGTACACAGCAGTGCCAACCCCAAGCATTCAAAAGTCACGAGGCAGGCTGTGATGTTATGTATAAACCGCCACAGACGAGGAAGGTGCCAGAGAGGCCCTGGTGGTAGGGCTGGCCCTGCCCTTCTGATCTTGTCAGTCTTGTATGATAGGGAGAAGACCTTTAAACGGGAGGAAGCTGCAATCAGTGGGAGGGAAAGGGGAGGCGCAGGATGCGCTAAGCAGCAGACTGCTGGAATGACTCCTGAAGCCGTGGAGAATACAATGGACTTTCAGGGTAAAACAGACAGGTGATTTTCCCAACCTCCCACCCCGGCATGTTGGTGCTGGATCATTGGCATATCAGTTTGACTTCAAGTATCTGGGATCCTTGCTGATGAAAGGCACTAAATATGTATCATGTTGATGTAAAATATCATTTCTCTAGATTCATAAAAACATGCAACATTAATTTATTTAGTCCAATGCATTATGTACATTACAAAATACTTTAAAAAGTCAGAAGAACCGAAATTTGCTTTAATGCTAAAGAAGGCCCCAAATCAAAACCACAGAACACTTCAGGACTGTGGGGAAGTTCAGCTCCAGATCTATGCAACTAGCCTCAGTCTTTATAAGAGGTTGAATAAAAAATTGGATAAAAAAACATGGTCAGCTTTGCATGTTGAAGCAAACTCTGCAGGTTGGGCTCATCTGTATTAGAAAACTAAGCACTCTCTCTGGATTTAGTCAAATATACCCATGCCCTTGGATTTCTCTAGATTTAATTCTAGGGGTCATGGAGATCGTTATGGTTTCAAGTAAAGGACACACCTTTCATTATCCTACACAAATAGCAGCATTACCATTGTTTCCCCAAAAAACAGTCAGAACGCTGAACAGACAGAGGATTTCTCCCAGTTCAAATAAGGAAATTTGCTCATTTAAAAGAAAAATATTGGTAGGTTCTCTGAAACAGCTTATGTACGGGAAGTCTAATTTGTACACTGTCCATTAAATTGGATTATCAAATACAATTTACTAATGAATTAAAGGTTACAGTGTAGTAGCCGTGTTAGTCTGTGTCAGCAAAAAGAAAATAAGAAAGAAAGAAATACTTGTGGCACCTTAGAGACTAACAAATTTATTTCAGCATAAGCTTTCGTGGGTTAGAACCCATTGCATCCGATGAAGTGGGTTCTAACCCACGAAAGCTTATGCTGAAATAAATTTGTTAGTCTCTAAGGTGCCACAAGTATTTCTTTCTTATTTTCTTTTTAATGAATTAAAGGGAGACTAATTCTCTTGCATGACATAATACAAATGCTACCTCTTCCGTCCCTTGATGCCAGTGGTTACTGCAAATACTGAACAACTGCTGGCAAAAGGGAGTCCTCCTGGAAATCCAGCATTAAGGCATTAGTATGTTTTTTAAAGGAATCCACATCAAAATAGTATTTCAGCTTCTGTAGCATTCAAACTGCTGGGCAAAATTAGGATAATGGGCAAACATTATAAAATGTTTGAATAAAGCCAGTATTCCTTTACTGGCCACTGAAAGTTCTGTATAAAAATGGAAAATAGCATTGAGCATTTTGATTCAAAAGGAGGAGGGGAAGTATTGACTATAAAGATGAAATTGGATTTGGCATAGAGTCCAGAATAGTGATTGAAACAGTCTTTGAACGAACCTCTGAATTATCTACTGGTTTGGGAATACAGCAAATTGGTAGATGCTGTAAGGTAACCTGTATCTGTAGAATACCATACTATGTCTCTATACATTTGTAGTGCTGTATGTTGCTAATCTTCTGTTTACTAATAATGAATGGCAAGGTGCTTAAGGAACACAGTTAAGATGGTAATGGACAAGATCCACTTTTATGATCAATGTTTGAATTGAAAATAAGGGTTATTTCTATGTAGCCTTTATTTGAGCTTCTTGTGTTACTGTTGATTTAGTCCTGGTGCTGTGTTTTTACTTCATGGAGATATAGAGATAATTGTTATCCTTTGTATAGTTTTGGTAACACTGCAGAATCATCAGGGTTTTCTTATACTATAGTGCAAAAGGGGTCTGCAGAGTGAAGCTGCAGTGGGGGTCTGCAGTGGTTTTGAGGAAGGCACAGTTCCTCAGGAAGGGGGGGGGGGGGTTGTGCCCACCTAAAGCCAAGATAGAAGATTGTTTTTGTGTTTGTTTGAGAACATTGTTCATTTAATTTTTAAAAAAAAAAGACCCTAAGAAGGGCTGTGACTGAAAGAGAGACTACGGAGTTTGTTGCAAGAGGCCTGGTGAAGGGGAAAACAGGCTGGACATAGCAGAGGCACCCTGGCCACGTGGGGGTGCTCAAGTGGTGGCTGGCCCTGTTCATTGGGCCTGAACCAACACACGCACTTGGTTGTGGTAGAGGGCAGGGTTCCAACTTCAAATCTCAGAGCTGTCACACCCCTGGAATGAACTAACCAAAGCCCCTCAGCTCAAAACTCTTGAACTTTCAGGGGGGTTAAAATTCACATTAACATTTTACAGCCAGAGCCTGACCCATGTCTAGTATTTCTTGACCTATGTCCATATATAGTGCTACTTATTGAGATGAAGATACTTCCCAAGTTTAACATACTATTTTCATCTAAGGTTTAATAGAAAAACAATTAGGTTTATAACATGAGAAACTCAGATTTCTGTCACATATGTATCATTTAGTTAGTGACATACTAACACAGCTAAGAATAGATACATTAGAAAACAACAGATTTTAAAGAACCAACCAGCGCTCCCATTTGACTTCTATTGACATGATCAGGTATTTAATTTTGTTCTCATTAAGTTGTGAGGTTAATGTCTTTACGGTTCAGTCCATGAAAGAAGCAATGTCAGGTATTCACCTTGAGAAGTTATCTTAGCAGAACTACATTCAGGCATTAAGCCCATTGTAAAATACAGTACTAGGATGTGTTGTAGAGTTGCATATCAAAGACACAATTGCATTGCTGGCTGAATTCCAGTTTGGCTTCAGTGCGTATTTTCTTCAATTAACCCTGGTGCACACAAATTGCACATAGGCACAGAAGGATTCCCCATTCTCTTCAAGACCGTACATAAGGGAAGACTTCACATAGATGGAAATCTTCACATAAGTTTTGCATAGAAAATCTTTCATCAGCACAGTAGCTAAAGGGCAGAAGAAAAATATGTATACAGCTGAGAGAATGGGGTAACTGTCTAAATAGTTTAATCATGGTAATGCCTTGGAGAACGGCAACTTTCTCCCAAATTCTGGTTGTGGCCACCCTCCAAAACCAATATTCAAGCCTTTCTAAGCTTATAATACATATCTTGTTTTCTCAATTGCATGCTTCTCCTTGTCAATACAGGTAAATATAAGAAATGTCTAAGCACTGCTTGGATACTATGGTGGCTGTGGAAAGCCACCTGCTACAGGTCTAGCAGTAATACCATGCTGTAGAAAATCACTGGCTCCTATGCCTGAGTGACTTGAATTTGTATATGTTACCTGAAAGATGGCACCTCTAACAGCCCAATATCAACTAGTACAACACACGGATATTGGTTCAATACTGACTAAGGAAGAAATGTATCATCTATTGACTCACCAGCTCCATTTTAACATTCAAGCAGTCCTTGGAGCTCTCCCAAGGAAGTACTGACCCAGTATAGCGCTGCTTAACTTTTCACAAAAAACAGGAATGCAGTACCAGGTGGTATATTTGCAGACTACAATTTTTTTTGCCAATTCCTTATGTAATTTATAATCAAATTATTATTATAATTTGCTACCCATAACAATTGCATGTAGTGACTGACTAGCAAATACATTACCTTTCAAGTGGAGTTGTAACATTTGCAAAGATATGAGTAATGCAGTGAAGGAATTTTATAGTTACACTGAAGCAAATTTGAAAATATGAAGATTTAACCCATATCAGAAAAGTATTCAACTATACAAGGAATGCTTGGTGTGCTCTCCTTGCAGTTAGTGCAGATATAATAATACTTAGCATTTACTTTATTCAGTGCTTTACATCTTCAAAGCACTGTGCAAACATCCTCAACATCCAAGTGTTATCCCCAATTTAGAGACAAGGAAAGAGACACAAATGTAATTATAAAAGTTGTTCAAACCCACAGAGCTGGGATTAAAAACACATGGGTGCCTGACTCCTAGCTATAGTCTTCATTCACAAAGGTATGACAGTAAGGAGTTTCTCACTCTGTTCTCTACCCCAATGACTCCTTCTGCTTATGTGGTGAAATCCTTATCTTCTCCCTTTGGCAACCAGTTCATACGGCATCAGAATAATTGTGATGTCACAAGATAAGCATTCTGACATCACCGAAAAAGGGGGCAAGAGATTAAAAATAACTACTTGTTTAATCCACAGACATCTTGGATTTGAACACTGGGCCTATGTCCTGGAGATAACTCTTGTTGTAATTTTCTAACATCACATCAGGAGTCTCAATTTGAGACATTCCCAGAAAATACAAAGAATGACTCCCAATATCACCGGCAATCCCCCCTCCACCATTTTGCTTTTAATTTTGCATATTATGTTTTGTAAAATGATGAAGGGGAAAATATCCTGATTTACTGGATTTTTTTAAAAAAGTTGAACCGTTGTGACTGCAGACGGTATCTATTTAATCGATATGAGTGCAAAATAATATCAGTGGCCACTGTGAAAGCATGCTCAATAAGAATAAAAAACATTAAGAAATAACCTATGGGAATTAAGTCTAAAATTTTAGGATTTCATTCTTTATTAAAATCTTTCTATAATTATTTTAAACCATCCCATAGTATTTAATAGATAATTACAGCCCTGCTACAGAGTTTTCAGTGTTGTTTTTTATAGTCTTATAGAATTTAAAATTCTGTCATTCAAAATCCTACAGGGCTGTTTCAGAAGGAAATGTTATCTCTAGTGTGAAATCTTTTTTTTAAATATGGGGAGAGTTTACTGGACTGAACTGATCTCTGGTGTAACCCCACTAACTTCAGTGTGGTTTAGTATGAATGAATTTGGCCCATGATGTTTTGAATGGAAACAGCACTGGACAACAACTTCTTATTACAACTGGGAGACTATTTTAAGCATAATTAAAAGATAATCAATATTCTCTAGGAAGGAATATTTTCTCTTTGCCCAATGGCTCTATTATAGATTCTGAAGAATGGTCTTTTTTCAAGAAGAATTTATGATCTGGAAAGTCAATTTCTTGTGTGTTGCTTGATTTATCCCAACCGAATACTTTATCAGCAATGTGCTTGTAAATTTGACTTTCATTATTCTTCTGAAATTGACTGTCTCAAAAATGGCACCTTTTTAGTAGGCTCTCTCCATGGTAACTTTTTGACTTTTATAGACTAGTTCCCTTTTATTTCAAAATATACTGAGGTTGAATTTCAACTTCTCATTGCTTTGCTCTCCTGGGGAAGAGAAGCAGATTCTATTATGTCTTGATCAGCTGCGGATGAATGGGGGGAAATAAGGAGGGGGAAGGAGCTATGCTGAGGACTTATGCAAAAATTGAGACTTGAATATAGCACAAGCAGCACTTCAACACTTCAGACTCCTCTAGTGCAGAGCTCCCTGGAGAGTTCAGTTTAAATCACTAAACTTATTTCAGGAAAGGGTAAAACACCCTAGAGAAAACTCTGTCGACTCCAGCAAAATTAATAAACTGGTTGCCACTGATGTAAACTACATTTCTTGACAGGAGTTTGACAAAATTGTAATTCCCACTAAGCCATCTTGTTGTGAGCACTGCACTTGTTGCTATTGTTTTGAACAACTGTTTAACACTACTTTTTTTGCACACAACAGGGGTGATACAAATGGGAAGTGCAATGCCATTTCTAATCTATAAAGCAAGGCTGCTATGACCAATCTGAAAGTCTGTCATCCAAAAAGAGTATTCTTTTCTCATTGTAAAATATTCATATACTAGAAAAAAATCACTTTTATTACTTAATTGATCTGAGCTTCTTTCAACACAAATGCATAACATAATGGAAACTGATCTTAAACACAACTCTAGAGAGAATTACAGTTAAATATTATAGTACGTTAGGTCCAACTTTGCAGTTCTGACCCAGGTAAAACTCCCGCTAAAATCAATCTAATGTGTCTCCAGTTGTGAACTGGAATTCTCTTACAGGCAACATACACTGACAATATGGATTAAATTCCTCTTTGATCTAACTCTGCTCAAGCCAAGGAGTTACACAAGGGGTGAATTTGGCACAATATGTTAATACATGTCTCCTTTCCATACTAGTTTTCTATATTTTGCATTTCTCCTTATGGTGAAATGTCACGGCAGATCTTTTACTTTCATGTGCATTTGGATGCCAGTTATATTGCAGTATAAAGTCTGCTACATTGTTATCATGGCTGGGAATTCACGGCACAGTCAAAATGTCTTCAGATCCCTGTGCACAATGAAACTAGTCAAAAAGATTAACTCCTTTGCTGAGATGATTATCTTCTAGTGCTTAAATCCAGCATGTAAAAAATTACAGTGGTCTGAAAAATACTGCAAGGTGATATTGAAATGTTTTAGCCCTTAAGTATCTTTTTGACCTTTTATAATAAAAAGGTTTCCAAAATATCTGAACTACAGTAAATAAAGAAATCAAATGTGAACTTAAGAGTGAGTGGTTTTCCTTTTTACACTATCTATAGAAAGGGACATCTGCGGTCTCAAGAAGATCAACATCTACAGACAGAATGAATCAATATCCCAAAAGGTTAATATTTATATTTTCAAAATATAGAGCCTTTTGAATTAGTCTAAGTTTTTTTGTGGGATAAGGGGGAGGTTTGTTTGTTTTCATTATTTAGGTTGAATTTGCTACCCTCATACAAATGGCATTTTCTCTTAGATTGCAGTACAGCTCCAGTGATCCTGAAACCTCATTGCCAGGTTAAAATACCATTGACAATCCTGAGCGTACAAGCTCAGACACAGTTGCACTGACCCATCGGCACTTTACCAATAAGAATCCATTAGGAAGGTCAAAGAGTCTGCCATAAAAGCTCTATTTCTAGTAGTGAAATATCTGCATGGGGGATGGGAGAAGTGTTATTTTAAATCAAGTGAAAGTTTGCTGTCCTAAAAATACTAAACGTAACCTGGGAACAGAAAGGGCTGCAATGCTGGAGCTGGGGGCCTGTGCATCTGTCACTCCAGTCCCCCGGTAGATTTATAATCCTATTAATTGCAATTGGGTGGCTATTACTGATTATGATACACGGTAATAAATTTGTGTAACAAATAAAATATGTCTTATCCTCTGCTGTTGGTATGCACACAGGTTTCACAGTGAAATCAATTGGCTCATGGTATGTGCTTCTGAAGCCAGACTATGGCCTAGGCCCAGGGACTTTGAATTAAATTGCTGGGTTAGTCTTTCAATAGAGCCCACTTATACTTTTAGCTTTTTAACTTTTTTAAACTTGAAGAAATTCAGCAGAATCTTTTAAACAAATATTTACATTAAATATGGGGAATATGCAGAGCAGCTTGGCACAGAAATAGGCTAATTTTGGTACTACACTGAAGGAACCAGCCCAAATCCAACACTCTTTTCCAGCTGACTCTGCCTTCTTTTCCTTCTGTGTACTGAACCCTCGGGAGCTTAGCTGTATTATATATCCCTTTTCTTATACACTACAACCTGAACAGGTTGATATGGTCTACACAGCATGGTTGAACCTGCCAGGTTTAAGTTTTGTGGTTTAAATGTCAACGATGTATAATTCAAGAATAAGAATGGTTTTATGGTATGAATAGTTTAGAACTCAGGAGATCTATGTTCAATTCCTTGTTCTGCCAGAGATTTCCTGGATGACCTTTGGCAAGTCATTTAATCTTTTTGTGCCTCAGTTTCCTATCTGTAAAATGGGAATAATATACTCTGCTCCTCTGACCCTGTATCTTGTCTATTTTGATTGTAAGCTATTTAGAACAGGGACTGTCCCTCACTAAGTGTTTGTACTGATTTCAGTTGCAGCCCCTAGGTGCTACTGATATATTGCTATTAATACCCTATTTGGGCAAACTTCAGTATCTCAGAGTCATCGCTAAGGCAAACAACTAATTATGTACAATCTGAGAAATGTGGTTAAAGGAAAAGATTTTTCAATTCATGGCTGCGCTTTATACCACCTTCCCTTGCCCCCAGAAGAAGCTAGGATCAATCGCCAATCACTTTTCACTGGCAAAGTGGCTACGGGAACATTTAATTCTTTCCTTAAACTTTCTGATCCCTGTAGACAGCATTCCCCTAAGGAACTCAGAGAGAGCTTTTGCAAATGCTTGGGAGCAATAGGAAGGCACTGTAGCGGCAAAAAGACATGAATATCTCCAAATAATCCCACACTAGTTATTTTCAGGGCTCCAGGGAAATTAAACAAGGGGTGGGAGGAAGGAATAACCTGGCTCCTTCACATACATATCTCAAATTTATAACACTAGTGATCAGAGCCCAAGAGCAGAATTTTGAGCAGTACTCGGTAAATTCATTTTAATGGCATCATATCCAGGACTATCCGACTGGGGGGAAGGAGAGTAGGTGCCTTGAACGTGGAGGACAAGGCAAGGGATGGGGGAGGAGAGATTTGATGTTTGAGGCATTTCGATTTAAGGGTGCTCTTCACTGACAAGGTATCTTATCTGAGAGAGGGCTTTGCTCAGCTGCTGTAAAAACCCTCCATATTTACTCTAAGTCAGCACATTCCCGGCAGAATCAATTGGCTCAACAAACTCTAAACATTCTCTGTACAATCTTACAAAAAGGTATTTCCGTATAAAAACTTACTCCAGGCAAACACAGGGTGTAGGATGGCTTGTTCTGGGGCCAATTTAAAACAAAAAAACAAAAAAAACATGTAATATGTTTTTAATATGTAAATTTAGTGCTGGCAAAAGTTGCTGGATTGACAAGAGTTCTCTTTAATCCACCAAGCTTCAGCAGTGCAAGCTTCCTCTCATTGTTCATTAGCTTCATCTCCTAGTATGATAGACCCCCTCAAATAGAGAGGCTAAGAGAGTTCAGTCTTCAGGCCTATTCATTCAAGGCATTTAAGCAAATACCTCAGTTGAAGTATGTGCTTAAACTTTCTAAACTTGAGCCTCAACACTTGACTGCTACTGAAGCTGCCAACATGGGTGCCAGTTAGTGCCAAGGAAAACTGGTGAAAAAGGTAAACAAAGCTGTTGGGAGATGCTGGAACTACAGGTGAAAGAATTGGGAGGACAATGATGCTGACTGATTTCAGAAGGTTTTTTTTTTTGTGCTCAGGTAACTCAGAAATTGTGTTTTAAAAAACTTGGCAGGCTAATAGTCAATATTTGAAGTATTGGGTGGAAAATAAATACGACCAAGCTATTAGTTTAGAAAATGATTTTACAAGAATTTTATAAGGATTTTTAGTCATTTTTTGTACAACAGATGGGGATTTAAAAGCCCCTAGGCAGCAGCATTGGCTCCCTTGGAATTATTCTTAAAAAGACAGAACACCCAAAGAAGCCCTGTGTTAAAAAAAAATAGTGTTTCAGTTTCAATCCACTAATGCCCCAATCCTGCCTGGTGATCCATGGAGGTGGAGTGCTGCTCCCATGCAGATCACAATGCAGGATTAAGGTCTAGGTTAGGAAATTCAATGGGTAGGATAAAACTCAACTCTTAACATGACATGATCCTCTCCTAAGGCAGGAGATGTGGAATAGTGGAGAATATTACAAGAATCTTGGATATTACAACCAAGCATTGTTTCTTCTCCCTAACTTGGCTTTAATCAGATTTGGCACTGAGGGATCAAACAGAGTTTTTTTCTGAATTGCTCCCAAGGAGGGTAAAATAGCCGAGGAGTTCCAAAGTGCTTCAGGGCCTACTCCTATACTCTTTATGCAAGCAAAACTCCCATTAAATTCAACAGGACCATATAAGGGTTGCAGTATTGTCCCCTGATCTGTTTGGTACTAATGAAATAGTTTGGAATATTCTTTGAACAATCAACTCACATGGCTTATAGAGCTAAGTTTTAAGCATGGTAGAACCTGGCTGTAACAGACATTTCTAAGTAAATAGTTTAAGTTCTTACTAGTTAAAACATGTAGTAATCTGTTTAAGAGAGATAAGGTGGGTGAGATAATATCTTTTATTGGAATAACATCTGTCCAACTACAACCTATACTCGATGGGAATCCCATCCTGAAAGAAATCTTTCCTGAACCCCCACTTCTGGCCTTCAAATAACCCCCCAACCTGTTACATTTAGCTGTGACATTCCAAGTACCTTTCCCAGACCTGAAGAAGAGCTCTGTGTGGTTCAAAAGCTTCTCTCTCTCTCACCAATACATTACTTCATCTACCTTGTCTCTCTAATATGCTGGGCAGTGGCGTGGCCAGGTTTAGAGCACAGGGGGAGCGGCGCTATAAAAAGGCGCCTCCCCGCTGCCCCTGTACTCACCCGGTGCCATTTTAAAGGGCCCGGGGCTCCAGCCGCTGCGGAGCCCCTGGGCCTTTTAAATCCCCGCCCGAGCCTGGCTCTGGCAGCAGGGCGGGGGGGGGGGGGCACTTTAAAGGGCCGGTGGCTCCCTCAGCGGCAAGAGCCGCCGGCCTTTTAAAGCGCTCCCCCCCCAGCCCGGGTCCGACAGCGGGGCTGGGGGGGGGGCGCTTTAAAGGGCCGGTGGCTCCCACAGCGGCAGGAGCCGCCGGCCTTTTAAAGCGCCCCCCCGCCCGGGTCCGGAAGTGGGGCTGAAGGGGGGCGCTTTAAAGGGCTGGCGGCTCCCTGCAACGGCAGGAGCTGCCGGCCTTTTAAAGCGCCCCCCCCAAGCCCGGGTCCGGCAGCGGGGCTGGGGGGGGACACGGCGCTTTAAAGGGCCGGCGGCTCCCTGCAGCGGCAGGAGCCGAGGGCCTTTTAAAGCGCCCCCCCCAGCCCGGCTCCCACAGTGGGGCTCGGGCGGCGCCTTAGCGCCGCTTCTGCTCACAGGGGGAGTGGCCGCTCCCCCCGCTCCCCCCCGGCTACGCTACTGGCTCCCAGCACCGGCAGGAGCCGCAGGCCTTTTAAAGCGCCTCCCCACCAGCCCGGCTCCGGCAGCAGGGCTGGGGGCGGGGGGTGCTTTAAAAGGCCCGCGGCTCCCCGCAGCGGCAGGAGCCGTGGGCCTTTTAAAGCGCCCCCCCGCCCGGCCCAGGTCCAGCAGTGGGGTTGTGGGGGGTGCTTTAAAGGGCCCGCGGCTCCCAGCAGCAGCAGGAGCTGCGGGCTTTTAAAAGCGCCTCCCCACCAGCCCGGCTCTGGCAGTGGGGCTCGGGCAGCGCATTAGCGCCGCTTCTCCTCACAGGGGGAGCAGCCGCTCCCCCTGCTCCCCCCCTGGCTACGCTACTGATGCTGGGACTGACACAGCTGCAACCCACTACGTACAACAGTGTTTAAGGGCTTGTAGAATCATAGAATAGAATCTCAGGGTTGGAAGGGACCTCAGGAGGTATCTAGTCCAATGCCCTGCTCAAAGCAGGACCAACCCCAAAAAAATCATCCCAGCCAGGGCTTTGTCAAGCCTGACCTTAAAAACCTCTAAGGATAGAGATTCCACCACCTCCCTAGGTAACCCATTCTAGTGCTTCACCACCCTCCAAACAGATGCCACTCTCTCCATCCAGCACACGGAATGGTCAGCACGGGGCTTGAACCCATGACCCTGGTGTTATTTGCACCAAGCTCTAACCAGCTGAGCTAGCTGGCACCCATAGTGCTGCAATTTTCTCACTCAGGGGTATGAAAAAACATCCCCCGGAGGAGCGCTGGGAGAGAGCTCTCCCAGCTCTCTGCCGTGACCACACAAGCCACGTTAAAGCGCTGCCATGGCAGCGCTTTAGTGTCACCAGTGTAGACTAGCCCTTAAGAGACAGTGAGGCTAAGGTGTTCACCCCTACGCTCTCATACACACTATGCCTAAGCAATGGCTTTACCAATGCTCATTTATAGACAGGTTATGGGGAAGCCATTTGTATACAAAAGAAGAAAATTCTTGAAGAGACTGTAGCCTTCCACATAGCGCGAAACACAAGACATCCTGAAAATGCCTTTCTGAGAGACCTTGCTTTAAATGTGAACTCAACACAATGGAAAAAAGTCCGCTGTGTTACATCAGTGCAACCCAGTGACTTATTGTGTGGTATCCTGTCATGATCCACATACTCATTCTTTGTCGGTAAGCAATGTATCTGGTTTTCCATGGCAGGCTCAGAGTTGGAGAAAGTTAATGAAAGTCATCATAAAAATGTTTTGTTGTCTTTCTGCTCCTCACTTCTGTTGTAAATAAGAAACCTTGAGGAGCTGCAGCTCAGGTTTTAAACACTGTGGAATTCTGTCCCTTCAGTGATGCTGCATGGATGCTACTTGGCCCAAAAGGGAAGGAAAGGTTGCAGAAAGGAGAGTTGAAGAGGAAAAAAGCAACATTTGGGTATTTTCCACATTCAGAATAAATCAGATGTTTAAATAAAGGCACTAGAGAAATTTTCAAAACAGCTCCTCAGTTGTTCCCATAAAGAAACTCCATGCACTGGACCCTGCATTTATAGGTACACACAGGGAATTTTCATGCACAATAGTGTGTGTGAATTTTTGATTACACATTTTCCCAAGTGAGTGGGCAATTTTGTAGGCACACTCAGGGCTGGAATTTTGAAAACGTGACCCTTTTTGCTCATCACTGAGGAAGGATGGTCTTTCTGCTAAGACACTGAACTGGGATTTGGGAGATCTAGCTCTACCATAGACTTCTTGTGTGTCCTTGGGCAAGTCACTCTGTTCCCCATCTGTAAAAGAGGGATCATGGTGCTCTGCCTCACCAGGATTCTCAGGATAAATGCACTTAAGTTGATGAGATGCTCATATACGACAGGGCTCGAGTTCATGTGAGTATCCCGATAGATTCCTAACCCACTGCCATCACAATTTAGCACTTAGTCACCTGTCAGAGACTGAATGATAGCCTTGCCAGTCAGCACATTACAGTTTAAATCAATAATTGCTATTCAACTTTTTTCCATTTTCCAATCAAGTAGTCAGCACTCTGTAAATATAATGAAGAAATAGCAATTCAGCCAACAAGTGGCATTCAGAGACACATTAATTCACAAAGCTGTTAGGATCCCTTAGATTTAAATTCACCTGAGCCTCTATGCCCCCACCTCCTTCCTGCCTCAAATGCAACACTTGCCGGGGTCACAAAAGGAAATCGTTAACTTGTTGAAAAGGGGCCTCTTCTAGACATGTGGAAAATGAGCACCATTCATTAATGAACATCATAAAGAAATCGTATAAATATTTACTAGGCTGAAGGAATAGGAGGCTCAAGTGTTGGCCAATGCTTTCCACAAATCAACAAAAGGGAGTCTCTAATTAATGAAACCAAAGCTGTAGGGTTTACTAGGCACTTAAGACCAGTTCTGGAAGCTGAACGCAAATACCTTAGTTCAGAGACTGCCCACTGGACTCTTGATCTGAGCTGACTGCTTGCAAAGTGAGAAAAGGATTAAGGTGGATGGATCACTGCCAAGTTAAATGATTCCACAGGGGGAGAAAAATCCCATAAGTTACTGTTGTTGAATATGTTCCTACAAATTTCTTAGCCACTAGAAAGATATATAAAGCTTTTTTTTATTTCCAGGAGGAAAAGGATGCCTACTGCACTGACTACAGCAGGATTATAACCACATGCACTCACTGAATACAAGTAATAACTAAATAAAAAGCAATAATTAATGACCAAGGCAATGTACATTCCATTAAGTGGAAGCAGCTGTCATAAACATCTTAATTTAAAGAGCTGCTGGTTGGGGAATTATAGCACTGTAAAAAGCTTCTTCTTTCTGCTGCTCCACAGAACTGGAACATATCAGGCCTTTACATTTTTAAACATGGCTTTCATGTTCTTTAGAGCACAAAAACCTTTGAAAAGTTAGCTTGTTAGGAGATTCACCTTACAGAATCCTACCTTTAGGTCTAGCTGGGGTGCTTCAGTGCTTTGAATAGAGATCTTTCTGGTGCATCAGGGTTTTAATGTTCTTATTGTTTAAGCAGTACAATAGCTTTCTCTATCTGATTTAGTGGGACATTCTCCCTCATTATATATAGAGTATATACAAATCTTGCTGTTAAAATGTCATATTCCCTGCCAAAACCATACAGAATCCAAGATCATACTAGCTTTCTCTTCCCACAAAAAAAGGGTATGTCACCATAGTTACTGCCTCCCCAAACCACCAGAAATCTTACAGCCAGGCCATCCTTTGCATTCAGGTTTGGCAAGAAAAATGCCAGGAGAGAGTAAAAACAGCATACTATTAGGCTATATCAGGATATTATCTAAGGAACTAAACAAGCTTTATACATGTCCAAACTCCCATAAAAAAAACAGCCCACTGATATCTGTTCCCATCTTGCAACTATCTTAAGAAGAACAGATTCTTGCACTATTATTCTGTCTAGTAAGCCCAGTCACTTTACTTGCTCCACTATATTGAACATGTGTGGTTTTTTATGGTCTCCCCTTGCCAGTAAATACTGACTAATAGCTGTCATTTTGTAATTTCCCAGCTTAGGTGGTTACTATTTTAAACAACCTTCCTTATCTTTATAGAGTATCGTTTTGGGGAAAACGGTCTTTTATAATTATATTTTCTCCATTTCATGTCTGCTTAACAACTCCTCAGGTCCTAACCATGCCATGGCTGACAGTGGGCTAGGAATCATGTTTAAAACTACTGCAGGTTTTTATAACTGTGATAACATGGCTATAAGAAAAGTTATCTGTCCACACTGCCAAGCAAAACGTGACAAAATTTTACTACTTAACTGATTCACAAATTCCTGGCAGAACCATGACAGGAAGCACTGGCTACAGGATATGCTAGTATGCCTATCACAGAAATTTTTTTCCCCACAATGGCAAACACCCTACAAAATCCTTGCCAGTGAGAACACACAGAATTTCAGGAGAGGTTTGTTCCCTAAGTGGACACATGGCTTCAATGGCTATTTTCAATCCCTGCATGTATGCGCTCGTTCCTTTGGGACACAGAGCGATATTTACGGTTGCCAACTTTCTATTTGCAGAAAAGAGAACACCCTTGCCCCACCCCTTCTCTGAGGCCACGCCCCTGACCTGCTCCTTCTCCAAGGCCCTGCCCCCGCTCACTCCATCCCCCCTCTCTCCATCGCTTGCTCTCCCCCACTCACTCATTTTCACTGGGCTGGGGCAGTGGGTTACGGTGAGGGCTCCATCTGGGGGTTCGGGCTCTGGGGTGGGGTCGGGGACGATGGGTTTGAGGTGTAGGAGGGGGCTCTGGGCTGGGGCCAAGAGGTTCAGAGTGCAGGAGGGGGCTCAGGGCTGGGGCAGAGGGTTGGGGTGTGGGAGGGGATACAGGCTTTGGGGTGGGGCCAGAGATGAGGGGCTTGGGGTGCAGGAGGGGGCTCCAGGATGGGGGTCAGGGCCAAGGCGTTCTGTGTATGGGAAGGCACTCCAGGCTGGGGCAGAGGTGTGGTAGAGGGTACAAGCTCTGTGCTGGGGGTGTGGGCTCCAGAATGGGGCCAGAATTAGGGGTTCAGGATGCAGGAGGAGGCTCTGGGCTGGGACAGGGGGTTGGGCTGTGGGAGGGGGTTGGGCTGGGGATGCGGGTTCTGTGGCCGGGGATGAGGGGTTTGGAGTGTAGGAGGAGGCTCTGGGCTGGGGCAGAAGGGTGGGATGCAGGAGGAGGTTTGGGGTGTGGGCTTTGGGAGGCGCTTACCTCAGGTAACTCCTAGGAAGCTGCCAGCATTTCCCTCTGTCTCCTAGGCAGAGGCACAGCCACGAGGGCTCTGCACGCTGCCCCTGCCTGCAGGCACCGCCTCCGCAGCTCCCATTGGTTGGGGTTCCCGGCTAACGGGAGATGCAGAGCCAGCACTGCTGGGGGGAGCAGCGTACAGAGCCTGCGGTGCTGACCGGAGCTGCCAGGGTCCCTTTTCAACCAGGCATTCCGGTTGAAAACCGGTCACCTGGCAACGCTAGCGATATTAAACATGCCCTCCGAAATTCACCCAGCTGCATAAGAGCCTCAGAAGGCCCTTCTGACCCTACGTCACACCACAATGCAGCTGAACTGCTGCAGTAACAGCAAACAGGTGGCTACAGCATAAGCACACATGGAGACTTTGCATTCACCTCTGCAGATCTCATGCCCACTGGACAATGTCTTTGTCTCCACGATTTTGCTGAATTTTTGGCTACAGACCTCCTCATAGTGGGGTGGAGAAGTGTTGGGACCATATGAGCAGCTGTGAATCTGCTCCACGCAACTACTGCCCAAACCTTGTGTTGTTCCACTCCATATAGTTTGTTTACAAACCTTCGAACTCTCCAACTTAATACAGGAGACACATCTGAGGCCAAAGACATTACATTAGCTTCCCTATTTAAAGGGAAGAATCAGTATAGACCTCCAGATAGGACTGCCAATTTTGGTTGGACATATTCCTGGAGGTTTCATCACATAACATAATCTTTAATAAAAGATGAAACTTTACTTCTTGGAGACTCCGCCACAATCCTGGAGGGTTGGCAAGCTAAAGTTATCAGTAACTGAACAACATTGTATAATCACTTGCCTTTCCTGTTAAGCCATGATTATATTCACTTTTACATTTATAGATGTTTAAATGGTATAAAGACAGCTGTAAATGGTTTATTTGTCTTCTAAAAAGAACACCGAAAGCCCAATTATTTACTGGGGCTGGATTTGACAGAGTGGCAGAACCCCATTTGTGGATATCAGGTCTTAGAACCCTCTGTGGAGGTGCAGAGCTATTCTGCGGATCCATGCTGACAAGCAAGCTAGGTGGATCTCAGTTCCAACTCAACAGCATAAAAGGCTTAAGATTCTTTTAGGCACCTAGAGGTAGGAACAGGAAACCTCCCTCCCTAGCAGCTCACACTAAAGCCTTACTGCGTAAGGATTCTATTATTTAAGTTTAAAGGTAAGTAGACAAGGTTTCACACAGTAACCATACTGTTTGTATTGGGAAACATAAAGACTCTATCTGTTCACAGACCACTTAGGAAATTTGCTTCATGGTTTAGTTGGCAGAATTTAACAAAAACAAAGACCTGAAAATAATGGAAAGATTGTCTCTTTCTTGTTGGTGCTAATAAAAATGCAGAATCTAAGAAGTGCTTTTGTTTCCATATTTCTTTTTCTGCTATTTTGCTGCAGGTGTTTTTTGTAAGTAGGAAAAATGGCAATCATTCATTTTGGAAGCAAGAGAATACGAATAAGCAACTAGGGAGTTCTAGTCCCAAGAAACACAAGTCTGCAAGCTCAGCACATGCAGCTGGTGCCAGTGTATTCCAGGAACAACATGTAATTTTTCCTTCTTCCTTTCAGTTAAAAAAAAAATTAATACAAAGGGACCAAAATGTGCTATGACATTCTGAGGCACAAGACTGGGGCGGCAGGGGAGGCTGAGGTTGAGAGCAAGACAAGAGGGGCCTGAACCTGGACTCTGGCTAAATTCAGATCCAGAATGTCACAGCTCAGACCCAGTTCTAGCTGTGAAATGTTAACAAAGGCAGCACAGTCTGCCCGTCCTTGCCTTGCCAAGCTATTCATTTCCAGCACTCCCCAGATCTCTGCTCTGATGTGTCGAGTCCTGGATAACATTTTCCAGCAATCAGAAATGTTTCTTTGCCCCTCTCTCCCTAACCTATGCATCTAGGTCTTGAGAGCCTTTGAAAGTCACAGCCACCTCCCAATCTTTTTGGTCTAAAATACTTGGGAAATATTTTAAGAATATTTTCAATGAGGCAGCCAATAACGTGCTGTGCATTAGTGTCACCACTCACAGCAGTGAGTCAGGATACCCTGTCTGACACAAAAGGGGTGAGATAATGAGGAGAAATGAAGCAATTTTCTTCCCACAAAACAATGTTTATTATACCAGCAAACACAATTACTTGCATTTAAATGAGTTCCCAAAAACATTAACTGATACTGATCTTTAAATGAGTCTCCAAAATACAACCAAGTGTGCTTTTTTCCATGCAGGATAGCACTTCCCAGAATCCACCTGTATGTTCTTCCCCGAGTTTCCCTTTCCTTGGAACCCTTGCACAGCAACTCCTTCCTTAACACTATTCTTCTAAGAACTAACTGTACAGTAGAAGGGCCTGCATTACAAAGGACACAAGACAACTCCCCTTCCCAGCATGCTTTGTTAAAAAGAGATTGACAGGCAAGCTGCCTTTTCCCCACTTTCTCTGTGGAGCATGCTTGCTATGCACCATGCTCTCAGTCTCTTCCCCAGGTAAAGGCTCATATGTTAGGATCCATTTCTGGGTCTCTTTCCCCTCTGAAACAAGTATGCTACCACTGGGGTAAAAAGAGAGTACTAATCTATTCTTGTCGCTGAGTCCTGTCCCTGGGAGAGAACAGAGAGAATAAGACCAGTTTGTTAAAAATCATGGTCTCTTTTCTCTCCATATCTCTTCCCTAATTCCCAATGACATGGCTTGTCACCAATATCTACCTGTTGTTTTTTTCTCTACTTAACAATATTATTACTCTTGTAAATTTCACTATCACTGAGGGGCCAATAGAGAGCTTCACAACATACAAAAACGACCAAGTACAAGTAGTGTCCATGCGTCTTACCTGTTTCTAGAACAAAGAATAATTTATTACCATTGTCAGAGAGCATAATTCCAGTAATCAAGTATGTACACATGCTCCATTCCATGCTAACATTCATTCACTTCTAAGGGCAGAAGGAGGCAAACATTTTCTATTCTATTCAGGTTCTTATACCTCCAATATTTGTTTCCTATCACTATTCATTAGATTTTTATTATAACTAACTTATTGCACACCACATTTTAAAGGGACACTATAATCGGCTAGCCCTAAAATTAGACCTACTTTTGATATGGTATAACGCAAACAAGAAAGTCCTTGTGCTCCTAAACACTTAAATTATTTCATTTTAATTCCTCTACTTTGTCAACTAGTATTCTTAAAAGCCACCATTTTAGCACCATCACACTAAAACGCAATCTGTGCCCTATCAGTTTGATTTTGGCCTGCTGGTCATTAATGCCAACCACCTAAGTGACATCCAGTGTACTTGTCTGGGACAAGTACACATGTTCTGCTGGCCCTTGTACATCCCCACTGTACGGAAGCTGACTCTGCACACAGACTGGATCAAAATGCTTCAGTGGAAGAATGCTTAATTATTTTATCTGAATTTATGAATTTCTTGTTGTTTGTAATCTTGCCTTTGGAAAGCACTGAGGACTGACATAATTCAGTTCACTTGCATTATTGACAACGCAAGAAACCACTGACCTTTCTATTAAATATTCAAATGCTAATTAACCTGAGGGGAAAACTTAATGATATTAAGTGTCGTCTGCAATCTTTAGCCCTTCAAAGAGAATCAAGTGAAAAAATGTGCATGTTTCTTTTGTCCAGTGGACTTGGACTGGATGAAGGAGGGGGACACTATCTGATAAAATAAGTGTAGCCTTGTCTATTCTTCAGACTAGCCCCAATTCAATAAATTTACTGCAAACCCCAAGTATAGATAAGCAAAGTTGTGATTAACACCTCTCCAGCTTTCCTGGTTTCAAGCAGGGGTAAGCTTAATCACTTAAGGCAGGCCTGCACAATTCATAAAGCGGCGAGGGCCATATTACTGCAAAGAAAACAGCTGAGGGCCAAAACCCCAGCTCACCTGCCGCCTTGCCACTGCCCGTCCACTCGGCTCGTCATCCTCCACCCCGCCCAGCTTCTCAGCCCCCCTGCTGCAGGCTCGCCGGCTCGCCCCACCGCCAGCTCACCTGCCTGCCCGCTGCTGGCCTCTTACCTTCTGCCGCTGCCCCCACCCCCTGCCGCTGGCTCACCCTTACTCCCCAGCCTGCCACTGGCCTCTTCACCAGCCCGCCCACCCACCGGCCGGCCATTGGCTTCCCCACCCTGCTGCTTGCCTACTCACCCCCCCACGGGCCGCACAGTGAGCCCACGTGGGCCGCATGTGGCCCCCGGGCCGCATGTTGTGCAGGCCTGACTTACGGTGTTTCACCAGTGGCTGGCCTCCAATGGCTGAATCAAAGTGCCGACAAAGCCTTACTTTACTTGCATATCTGAAGTTGAAAGTGAGTTACGTTAAGCTTGGAAAAACCAGACAATGTGAAAGTAACCACATCTCAGACAATGTCTTGATGACCACAACTCTAGCTCAAAGATCCTGTCTGAAATGGATATAAGTTAATAAACAGTGATGAACCAATGTCCTCTTTGTTTTAATTAAATGAATGATCAGGGAAGGTACCTTGAATTAATAAGCAGCATGTAGTACAAATTAAGGAAACGGGAAATACAGCATTTGAGATGTCATCACAAGATAGCTGTACGCAAAACAGAGAGAATTAACAGAATACACCTCAGTTTGTTAATATAACTCAGGTTTCCCAGGGATGAGCATATTTGTTGACTACAACAGTAAGTTCAAGGTTGTATTGTATCATGACCGGAATACAGAAAATAGGTATGTTGGGATTTTAGGTGCCAGAGAGACAACCAAACACAATGCTGGATACATTTGGGAGAAGAACAAAAATGGTAGGGAAATAAACTTTATGTCTAGAATTTTCAAACAAGATTTATGGAGTTTGGCAACCCAGCACCTCTATGGGAATCTATAGGAGTGGAGTGATTAAGACCCCTGGAAAAAATCTCGGCCTATATTCCTAAGGGACACTAATAAAAGGAATACTCTTTAAGTTTATAAAGAAAAGGTAATTGATAATGGACATTTAAACTCACATTGCTCATCTTACCACCTAATGGTCGTAGCAAGGACCTTCAGGATGCCTGGAAAATATTGAATTCTAAGGCGCACTAGATCTCATCTTGCCAAGTAAAAACACATTCAGCGTTCTCTGTTCTCTCTCAGCTCATTCTTATGCAGACTAATGCCTGACAGATGCTTAGAGATTGCTTCAGGATAGGCAAAAAGATCCACTGCATGAAAATGCTGGGATATTACAGATGGTTTCTGCTGTTAGTGGTGTCGCAAAAGCCATAACTCCCTTCTGTTTATTCAGAAAAAAGTAGTCGGTCTCTCACCCTTTGGTAAGCAAGAGGTTAATAGTCTGTTTTCTAAAAAAAAGAAAAAAGAAAACCCTCTTATACTAAAATGTTATTTCTATTGTATTACATTTAGGAGCCCTCAGGGTCACAGGGTAGATAATCAAAAAGGACAAGAAGAAAATTAAAAAAGAGAGGAAGGCAATCAAAAAGAGCATTGAGGAGGACCATAATCCTCCATAGGAAGAATACTAATTATACTACTGCATCATCTTATAATTAACCCTGATCTAGAGTTCTTTTTTAGCAGTAATAACTTTCACACGTACAATCATTTTGATTGCTAATTGTTCCCAGCATTTCTTGAACAGCTATTTTAGTTTGTGTCGCTTCTTTTCACACAGCAGTTAACTCTCATTTATAAGAAATAAGACAAAATATTTAGTCTCTTGGATAATTCTGTCATCAGACATTCCAATAAGTGTGCTGGCTTCATTTTATGTTTGAGCCGTGGGTAGAACACATTCTCCTCCTTTCTCAAATAGTCCTCTCTTGCTAGTGGTGAAATTAATCGCTGGTGTATATCTCAGGTAGCACCCTCTCAGGCCAGCAGCTGAAATTGGCCATAGGTCTTTTTAATGACTTCCATCTGCACTTTCATATTTACTTTAATAAATGTGGGATATTATTATAGCAAGCACAGTGAATTCCCCACATACTTTCCTTCCATAACAGATCCCTTCTTGGGCTCATACCGTTTCTGGACAACTGGGCACATGTTGGTATGCTATTTCTAAAGAGTTACAAACAAAACCAAGTTTCTGCCAGATTACATAAAATGGGTGGGGTCCAAAAGAAGAGGCCTTGGTGATGGCTGTTCCATCATGAATGAAATCATTATTCCCAACAAGCTAACCTGAGGTACAGAGAGACTATGGAAATGCACAGATGATTTTACACCAGGTACGTGGAGTGAGATATACAGGGAGCAGGAATATATAACCACTCTGGATGAATGGAGAGGATAGGAAGAGGGCTAGGAACAAGCAATTTTGATTCCTTATGAAATTTGCCTTCAGAGCAAGGTATTCACATTACTTTCAGTGCATGTTTTCATTCAGCATTGGTTGCATTCTGCTCCTGTAAATTCACTCCAATTACAAAAGACTGACTGCTCCCCATCTGTATTTGGATTCTTGATTAAGTAAACCATGGCAAACATTATCTTCTGCTGAATTTTTTGTTCAGAAGAGACACTAGAGAAATCCCTCTCTTTCCCTTGCTCCCCTCAAATACCCCTAAACTATTTTGTTCCTTGGCTTTAAATGTTCAATTAATTCCCAGACAATTAATGTAAGGAGGGCTTCATTCCAACTAGGCTGAGTCACACTAGGAAAAAAGGTGTGTTGAATAATACATTAAGTAGAGAAGACAAGGCCTGAGAGTTTTGAGTTTTATGTTAAAGGCACATCAGCTTCTCAGAAATCTAGTGAGTATGCTTTTGTCAACAGCAACTGCTAGCTGGACAAACACACTGCTCCAGTAAAGCAGCACTGCAGGCTACACATGCACCTGGTGATACTTTCCTCCTCTCCCTGGCCAGGTTTACACATCAAAATGTTATCCCCAGAACTGACGGTTTAATCCTGTTTAGATGGCACATTACTGAATACTCTTTTATCTTGCTCTACACTCACTGCTAAAACAGACTTCAGCATTATGTTGATTAACATGATTGCTGGCAACTGTGTAAAGGCACAGTGACATTTTTCAGTGTAGACCCAGCCTCTGGGAGGGTCTCTCAGATATGAGGGAAATCCTGTCCTTATCAGACAAAATATTTGGGTAAGAGTGTAAGTTTATACTGAGCTTTACAAAGGGGCTCTGGGAGTTAGGTACTCAACTCCCATTTCAAACCGAAGGCAGTAAACTATCTAACTGCTTTAGGCCCATTTGAAAATCTTAGCCCCACTTTTCATTGTACAATGCAAACCTTAATCTGACTGCACATCCTTAATATAAACAGATATTACTGTAATGTATACAGTATTATTGTCGCTTCAGAGCTAAAAGGCATGTAATAGCGAATATAATCACTGGATCATTTGATTTGATGGTGGCAGAGCTTAACTTAGATCTCTTAAGCTTGATGATAATTAAACTTCTACAGAAGTTACACCATCAGGCAGCTAAAGTTGGGGATATTCTTACAGTAATTACTATTAAAGGTATCACTTCCCCACATCTTATTCCAAACCACTTACTGCAGCGGAAGTGATTTCGTCGTGGGAAATTGCCACACCTGTCAGGTTTTTCCTTCTTGCCTGTTATTTTAGGAAGCAGGCAGCAGTGAAGTGAAAGGAGCTCAGTGGCCTCGTTAAGGACCTGTCATTCCTAATGTTTGCCCACCCTCTCATCATAATAGAACAAACAATAGTAAGCAGCTAATAATCAGAAACAAAATCAAAAGCACAAAAATTGCCATCTCCAAATGACCTTTGGTCAGCTTTGAACCTTGAACTATACATGTCCCCTAGCATACCCAACCAAGCTGTGCCTTCACAGTATGCAGCTAATGAGGTTGAAAGTTTTCCTTATTAAAAGCTGAACAGTTACATTACCACTTTGCACAGTGTTCTTGCCCTGGATCCTCAAGGTGGAACTTGGTTAAGGAGCCGAATGCTTTGTGTTCAGAACATAAACAACAGGGAGTTTTCTGCAATTATGGCTAAATATAGCCCTTTTTATTATCCATCACCAAGAGCCTGACACGGGAGTCTTTTGCTACTATTGGTACAACACAGTGTCACACTGACAAAAATAAGAGGATTTCAGCTGCCTTGAAACATTGCATTGATGAAGGTAACACAAACAGCGGGAAGCAGCAGTAGCTGTTACCAAATGCTTGCTATTTATTTTTTCCCTTCACAGCCATCAAAAAGGAACTCCACCATAAAGGGCAGTTATCAATTCCACTTAGAAAATTTGTAAAACCAAAAGGAAAACTATATTTGGGAAGCAGCTAGAAGTTGACAATGTTAAAACATTGACTTATATAAGTGGAGAAACAAAAGTGAAGGGTAATATAGTGCAACACTTTTATGTGTACGTATGTATTACTGCTGACTAGATTAAGCTTTCTCTTTAAGAAAAGAACTGGGGGATCCTAAATTTTGTGTGCTTGCCTTTGCAACCGAAATAACATTCTTTTAACAGAGGTCTGGTGGGTGAGGTATTATCTTTTACTGGGCCAACTTCTGTTGATTAAAACATTGACTCATAAGTGGAGGAAAGAGAGTGTAGGGTGATAAAGTGTAACATTTTTATGTATATGTATGTATTACCGTTTGCTATATTCAATCAGATTCCAGCATGTACCACAGTAACCTCCTTTTTCTAGAAGTGACTTACTCCAGGAGCCAGCAAAGGGACATTTTTAAAGGGTTTACTCCTGTTGGGGAAGCTCCTCATAACTTAATACCTTATTCCTGAGAGAATCAAAGGTGCAGAGACTTGATTATGCCTTCCCCTTCTTTATTACAGATATACTAAGCCAATCGGGGAACAGAAACAATTCCTCATGGCTAACGTAACCTGACACGTCAACAATACTGAATAAATGCTGCAAACATAATTTGCAAAAAAATTTCCATGAGACAATCAAATACTTTCAAATCATAAGTGAATTCATGAAAGTCAAAGTCTGTTCATGGCCAGGAAAATAGGTGAATTGTGTCAAATAACTTGGGGATTTTGTTAAAAAAACAAACAAACAAAAAACACCAGAATATCCCTCCAAAAATGAAATTTTCTTACAAAAATTTCCATTTGAAAAAATGCCTTTTTTCTTTTCATGAAAGAATTTGTTCAAAAAATTTAACCAGCTTGAATTTTCTGCTCCAAAGTTTCCGTCTTGCACTGTGTCGGGGTAGGGGAATGAAACAGGCTTGAGATCTTTCTAGCACTCCACATACAGGAATTCATTCCCTCAAATTCATTGAGGGAACAGTGGTCCAGATAATGCTGCCAGGAATCTAAGATGCCATGAAGAGGCCTGTAACAGGGTGCTGGCCAGGAGGTCCTGAGCCAGGCCCCCGTTAGCTCAGCTCCAATTAAGAAGTATTAATTGGGGCTGGCTGAGTATGCCATGCCTAACTGCTAGAAGAGAAGCACCTGTGGGCCTTATTAGCCTGGGGCTCTATAAGGCTGGCAGGAAGGAAGTGAGTAGGGGAGAAGAGACAGGAAAGGGAGGAGCCAAATGCTGTGTATCCCTGCTGGCTGGAGAAGCTAGCTGTCCCCAGGTTGCGGATTTGGAGCACTCTGTAAATAGAAGGTAGTGGGAGCTGACACTGAAAATAAAAAGCACTGGTGATTGCACTCAGAAGGGGTCTCTGGCTGATTTGTTGCAAGGGCAAGCGAAGGCCTGGTTACAAGGCCACTTAGGAGACAGAATGAGAGAGGAGGCTAAAGATTTTCAGCCCTCTTCCTGGCCCGCAAATTCCAACTTAAACACACCAGGGCAAGCTATGGCCAACTTATCTCAAATAGGCTTCAGTTAACAGATAGCATCACAAACATCTCTGCTGGGCTCATACAGATCGACTTGGAATTGTACATGGTTGACTAGTCAACGTGTCCTGAGTCAGAGTTCCCCACTTGCACAGTCTCAGTCATCTCATTGGTTACCTAATCTGATGAACAAATGATGACTTTACCTATTCTACTGAAAGGAACCAAGAGATAGGATCATTGAAGATACAATCTGCAGACAGTTTCTTGCCATGTAATTCTTTGCTCAAAGTTGCTCATTTCAAGATCATTTCCTCAAACGGGTGTATTCCCAACCCAAAGGCAGGTTCTTCTGCTCCCCTTTATGATATCTTTGCATTCCAACCCTTTACAGTGTTTGGGTGAAAAGTAACCATCACCTCCAATTTCACCACAAGATGCTCATGTGATTGCCCTCTCCTTCCAGTGATTCTTTTCTTCCATGCTGAGATTAGCTAGGTTTTTCTGCAGGTAGGTGTAATTTATACCCAGCTGTTGATTGATCATTCAGTCAAAACATAGACCTGAAAGTGAAACTCTGCCTGAGGAGAAAGGGTATGATGGAAAGTAAAATGAATCAACTACTGTACCCCACAGGCCTTTTTCGGTAGAGGAATATTTGAGACCATGTAAGTGCTCCCTTGTTTAGAATCTATTTTTAAACTACCATCAAACATTCAAACAAGGGCCACTAAACTCTCTCTCTGTGTAATGTTAAATGCTTAGATTCCCAGAGGAGATGGCAAACCACAACAACATGCAGACTATCAATTCAAAAGAAAAATCACCTTACACAAAAGTAGACTAATAAAGCAAAATAGCTCCAGGGGCATGTAAAGTGAAAACTGATATAGTACATGAACTTTGACTGTCCATTTAAAATGCAAAAACTCAAGCTCACTCAAGGCTCGAAGTGTTGTCTGGAAAAGCCATTCATAGCCTTGACGTGAACCGGAGCCTGAGAAATCATTAAAGGCACCAGTAACAATACTGTGAAAGCTTTGTCAAAAGCAGTGTAGCCTCTGTGAAATGGCTCTCTGGAGTGAACTGGAGTAAATAACAGTAATTGCTTTGTTAGACTGCACGCCAGGAATAAAGGCCTTTATATTTATGCAGTGTAAGAATCAAAACCACGGTGGGAAGACTCTTTTTCAGCATACAGATTGTAATGAAATAATTCTGGTAGTTCTGCTGGCCAGAAGCTTCCCCAGGTCTTTGATATGGCAATGTCCTACAATGTACAGTAGAAACCTGGTAAACGAAGGCTCTTGTTGCACAAAAAAATTCTATTCTTTGAACAGCTCCACTTATTTCCCCTAACTGCTTCGCTCTCAAGCGAGCCCCATGGTCTCACCTTTGCTTGGTGCTGCCTCAAGCTGTACAGTACCTCTGTCAGAAGAAGGTAACCACTGATACAAGGCCCCTGCCATTGTAATGGGTTGTTACAGGAGTAGAATCTGATTAATTTGCCTCTTACCAAGGCTTCCTAGTCCTAGGTGGACTCACAAGACACTTCAGTTTCATTCACAAGCAAGCTGTTTTGTTTTTCTAGTTTATATAATGCATACCATCCGCCCTCTCTGTTCTCTGCTATCCTCTCCACCAACCACTCCCACCTTCATCTTCTGATCACTGGGCTCCCATGCCCTGGGAGGCCAGGGTTCTTCACTCTAACCGCAGCAGCAAACGACCACAATCTTCACTCTGCTGTGCTCGGCTTCTTCCAAAAATGTCCTTACGCATAGGGCTGCAATGCAGGTGTTTTGCAGGTCAGCTCACTCTTAAAGTCCCCAGTAGGTATTTGCTTTTTATCGCCAATTCATTTCATTAAGGGATGGTTCTAAGCAACCATCAGACAGTAATGATTTTTTGGTCACTACCAACCTAGGCCAGATCCAAGGCAAATATATTGATAATCCTTCAGCCATGCTACTGGGAAGTATTACATCCCCCCGTTTCTCCCCTAAAGAAATAGACAAGCTCATCACTGTAATATACAGTTGGCTCCTGAAAACTCATGCAGGGAGGAAGCACTCAACTCTTATTATATGTGCTTCCATTTTTCTTTTGCTCAGTTTGCTCCACCTCTAACCCCAACAAGGAAAATTAGAATAACCTGAAACAGAGAGCTGGTAAGCAAGGTCACTGGAATTTTTATTTTTCAGATCCAGCCAGTATGACTTAAAATATTGCTTTAATACTCTATGCCCAGACTTTGCCTTCAATTACCTGGGCAACTCCACTGATTTTAATGGCGCTGATGGCAGTATTTGGCCCTTGGTACATGCAGACAATATGTTGTTCCCAGACACCCTCAGGATTTTACCTAGCCTCTGGGGAATTTGCTCTTCTGAGGCCTGCTCCTCCTGTCAGTAATACACGGAGAACTCCCATTTAACTCAACCGACGGATGATCAGACATGAAAATTCCAGCATAGTCATAGTCCTGATAGAAAAGTGCTTCCCAATGGGCTCGCCTACCACAGACAGCCATGTTTCAGAAAACTTTTTTAGAGCACTGATCAAAAACTGTTCCCACCTAAACAGTTCCCACCTAAACACAGTTCCCTGATCAAAAACAGTTCCCAGTTATTGGGAGCAAAGTTGTTTGCAGCTGTGGCCAGGTGCAAAGTATATTCAAAATCACCTTGGGAAATCATGCGCAAGTCTCTGCCCCTACTGTGGCCCGTTCAGCTCTCTTCGATCACACAGGAAATATATGCTGCTTCCAACTGTCTCCTCTCTCCTGCTGTGTTAATGACTGAAACCAAAAACCTGCCCTAACTCCCTGATGCATCAGGCAGAGGGAAGGTTTCTTCTTTCATGGTCATCAGTGCAGGAAAAGCTGAGAATAGCTGGTGGTGGCAAAAAAAGATTTTCATGTTTCTTAACAGCACCTCAGTCTCTGTGTGAATGGAGATCTCATTACAAGACATAACCAAATAAATGCCAGCTATTGTTAATAACTGTCCCTTGAGATTCTATAACTGTTCCCAATCTAATGGCTATGCAAGTATTAATTTTCCAGCCAATTTTCCTCAATATTGTAGCAACAACAGTGTCTGCTTTCTGCGAAGTGCATTAGTTGTCACGAATAAATCACAGTTAACCTGCTGCACTTTTTCCACTTGCAAGAGTTGCCTGCTGTTGATTTGGAAGTTTTCTGCCACATTTAAACAACTCCATGGTTTGGCGTCTCCTCTTCTGAGCAGTTTAAAGCCACTCATTTCCTGTGCACCATCAATATTCAGCCAGGAAGAATGAACACTATGAGAAAAATGTGTAACTTCAGTTTAAAGTCCCTTCCTGAAAATATCTCAAACTTCAAAAAATAATTCTAATGTATGCCCTATGTATGACATAGGTTTTTTTTTTTTAAATTACACTTCCATATCTCTTTGCTGACTTTTCATGTACCTCCCCCTAAAACCAACTTTGAATAATTGCCATAAATAAAACTCAGTCATCACAGCACAGCTGGTAAACTGCAGGCTGCCAGCAAATATGGCAATGATGAATGATATGCACTAATGCAGGGTTTTTTTACTTCTCTTATAAGTACTTTAAGTGACTGTAATTCTGGTGGGAGGTGTCCAACTAGCAGCCCCAGACACTGAAATATTTGATCCCATGTGCCTCAGTCCTCAGCTGGTGGCATCACCTCTAGGACTGAGAGGGGAGTTCTGTATTCCTGGCTCGGCCTGATCTTGCTCCTGATGAAATCCGTGATTAAAATCTCAATTGACTTCCATGGAAGCAGGATTGGGCCCACAATTCATGGGCAAACTGTAAAGACTCTGAACAAAGACACTAATTAGTGGCAATTGTGTTGGGGGAAGATTTGATGGTGTAGAGAGGGATAATGGAGCACAGAGTTGAGTTAGCGAGTGGCAAGCTTGGTGAACAAGCCTGGAAAAAGCTGGGAAGCATTTCCTTCTACAGCTACAAGCAGCAGACATAGAAATAAAATATGAACTTAAGAATATTAGCTGTACACAGATAGGTAACATGTAAAAATGCTAATTTATCAGTTGATCCATAATAGCCTCTTGCAGGTGTAAGCCAATGGTGAGCATGTGTTACAAGCCCCTCTGTGCCACGCCACAGAGGACATGAATTGTTACAGCTCCCAGCTACCAATCTTGAGCTCAAGCTGTAGGAGCTCATGCTTTTAATTCTAGAGGTCCCCAGTTAAATAGCCAGTGTGTTGGCCAAGAGGGCAGCTATCGCACCGGCATATCCTGAGGGGCATTTTATATGACAAAGCATTTCTCAAAAGATGCTTGCTTCCTAGGAGGCTGGACCATAGCAAGAGCACCCTAACCTACTGAAGTAAGGGCCACGTGGCCAACTGTCAGCATGGTGCATCTGCTTCTGTGCGCGTGGCCTTTGCGGATTGTTACATAGGGAGGGCCAAGGCCCACCTCCTCCTCAGACCCTCTGGGGAACGTGGTCCCTGGGATGCACTGAGGTGAGCAATCCCTGTACTTCCCAGATACAAAAGGCCCTACGTGGGGAGCAGAAGTGGTTCCTTAGACCCACTCCCCGGGCACCCATAGAAGGACCAGACACAGTCGGACCCTACATACCCAGTACTATAACAATAACTACTATGCATTCAAATTCATCATATGAAAACTAATGTTTAATGGCTTTAGTTCCACAATGCTTCATCTCCTTAGAGGCACAGCCATTTACATCTTAAGTGGTATTTTGCTCATTGTAAACCTATGGTGAGGATATTCATTCTAAAATTACTCCTCATTCTAAGGTACAGTAAATGTATTGCTGGTAGCAGGATACCAGCAAAGGGACATTGTGCAAAGCAGCAGCAGCTACCTATTTCTTTCAGCAACAGAGTAATAATGTAAGAGGCATCCCTTTCATTCTTTTCCTTTTTTAAACACATCTAGGTAGCCAGGCCTCAGCAGTCACTTTCTGGAGCAACAACAGAAACAGGCTTTTATTCTAGTGCTTTTCCTTTTGTTTTATAATTGATATAGATTTCCCGAAAAAGTCATAAATGATTTAAACATCATCCATATTGCATCTAGCACTTGTTAAAATTTAAAACATTTCAAATAGGCAACACTCTAGTCTTCATTTGCAAGAATCTCACCACGGAAGCAGCATACCTAGTCCTCGGAGAGCAGGGTTGGGAGTAGTGTCTCCTAGGTTCTGTTCTTGTCTCTGACCCTGACTTCCCAGGGCAGCTGAAAGGGATGTAGGTAAAGCGACATATTAGTAATAAAAATACCCCCACCTCCAAGGTACCGCGTGGAGTGGTGCTGATCATGCGGAGTGATTCCAGGGGAGGCCACAGCAGCCCGCTCTATTCTTCAGGAGCTGCGAAGATTCTGGTGTGTCTGTGGGTAGGTGGGGGGGGGGGGGCGGGGACATTTCTGGTGGACTACTCCTCCATTCCAGCTATATTGGGACTCTAAGGGCTGGTCTACACTGGGTGGGGGAGGTATCGATCTAAGATACGCAACTTCAGCTACGTGAATAACGTAGCTGAAGTCGAATATCTTAGATCGATTTTTAAAAGTACTTACCCTGGTCCACACAGCAGCAGGCAGGCTCCCCTGTCGACAGCGCTTCCTCCGCTCGTGCAGCTGGAGTTCTGGTGTCGACAGGGAGCGGCTCTGGGATCGATTTATCGCGTCACGAGACGCGATAAATTGATCCCAGAACATCGATAGCTACCTGCCGAATCGGGCGGGTAGTGTAGACGTAGCCTAAGGGAATGCTCCTGCTGGACACTGTTCCCATGGCAGTGCTATGTAGGAGACACTTTCCATCTCCTGCCACACTTGAGTCTCTTCTCACAGACTAGAAGGATTTATTAAGCACCTACCACTGCATTCTTTACATAATGCTTAAAAATACAGCAAGAGTTACCCACAAGTAGTTAGTTCAGTGATGTGTTCAGCTCTAGGCATAATGCGGCTCTCTGGCTGGATCTTAGTGGCTTCCTCTTTCAATCCCCAGTTGTAGACCAGCCTCTTTTCATCATCCAGGTAACTAACCACCTCATTTTTAACTCAGACACAATCAATGCCATCAGTGTAGAGCCTCATGTTGCAATTTCAGTTTCAGTATTCAGTGTTGAGTGGTATTAGCTGCTGCTCCATTCTTTTAAAAACTTAACTATGTTGCACAGAGTTTTGGACAGTCAACATTTTTTCGGAGGCAGTTGAACACCAACCGAGGAAGCATCCTGCAGGCTAGTCGCAGTGAATATATAGCTCTGCTGAGGCTATAACAAAGGCTCTATTGTGCTGCACACACAGTTTGCAAGCTTAACTGTAATGAGTTGCTCTGTACATGGAAAAGTGTTGGCACAGAGGAAATTGATTACAACATTACAGGGTCTTGGGAATGGCAATTGCTGTTCAGCACATACATGCACTTCCATCCACGAGGTGCCAAGTTGTCCTGGTTTTACATAGCTGCTCCCTCCCCTGAATATCATTCAGTTCTCCCCTTGTCCTCTTCCTGAAATTCCCAGGTGTTTACCCATCTCTTTTTCCACCTTGGAACTTTTAAGAGACCTAAGCTGGTAATATAAAGGTCAATAGCAGCAACACACGGATGCTGCGGGGGAAATTTTCTCAGACGTAAGCCAGGTCTCTCTCACAAGCTCATAGAGTCTGAAGCCGTGTGACATTTTCTTTGTTTTGTTAACACTTATTCTTGTTTTTGTGTCTTGATTCTGAGACAACTTTTGTGGAATATGTCTCATTTCTTAACTCTGGACTTTCTGCTTATCTGCAATATCTCACCACTTCCTCTGCTGTAAATTCATGGGGAGGATTATTTAGCTGGATTTCAACCGTTTCCTGCGTTCTCCAGCAAGATTCATCCTGTACTATGGGGCCTCGCTGAGTGAGGCACCAGAAAGTCCCTTTTTAGTTTTACTTTTGCAAATTAGGCTGCATGCTCACGAGTAGTAGCAAGCTCTAAGGAACTGTGGTGCTATTGTGGGGATATGACTGAACTGGGCAATAGCAAGTAGAATAGCAACAGCGATTTGCTCTTTGGGAGGATCCTTCGAGGAAAAACTCTACCGTGTTGCAGAAGGTTCTGGTGAAATACTGTTTTTGTTATGTCTCTCACCTGCACTCAGATATAGTAGCGATGCCTCAGACGGCCCAAGTAGTGCATTGCTTTTCACTGTGGGGTATTTTTTAGGATGAGATGTATCAGTGTTGAGCAAAAAGAGGAAGAACATGTGTGATGCTGCTGTGCAGATCTACACTGGGAATGAGAACAAAGAGGTTCAGTGTGTCAGGACTGACAGTACAGAACGTTTCCAATCAAACCTTCAGATTAACTGTTTTCTCTTATAATCTCTCCCTTTCTGCTTAATTTGCCAGGCAGGTTATGCTAAAGGAGCAGACCACACATCATAGCTGCTTTCCAGTACCTCTGCCAGGCCATGTCCCCAAATTCCTGTGCATCTCCAAATGTGAGATTTTGCTACAAATTTTCAAGAGGATGAAGTAGCATGCGTTTTTTTGTGCACCAAAAACTCTCCTATTTTGAGGATATACAAAAAATGCTGGTCCAGCCTTGAGTAGTGCTGTCCCCCTTGGTGCAGCCTGACCATCACTACATCCCATGCTTCTGCTAAAGACCGCATGGGGAGGGCACTGAATTGGGGTTAGGAGATTGGAGAAAGAGAAATCTGCAAATGGGGGTAGCATTTCTTACATCACACTCATGCACAGGAAAAAATGCTGACTGTGCCCAGTGATCTTTCTTCCTGGATCTGGATACTTGAGGGTTAATTTCAATACTATTGCCAAGGTACTAGATAAAGAAGGTAGTAAGGGTGGGGAAAGAACTACAGAGAAATCTCCTAATGAGACCCTGGCAACAGCACAAATCCAAAAGGAATTGGAGAAGGAACAACAAAGGCCCCTTTGTGTATTTTCTCCCTCTTACACATTTGTTTATTTGCTGCCCAGGGACTTCACAAGAAGAAACACTGTGGAGTAGGAGAGTTAGCTTTGTGTCTTGCACTGGATTTTCACAGATGCAGAGAAACACATAAAGGGCAGGATTCTGCAATGTGCTGAGCCCCCAGGATCCCACTGATTTCAGTTGGGACATGAGTGTTCAGCACCTTGCAGGATCTGGCCCAAAATGCAGATTGATGGCGAAGGAAATTACACGGATAGAACTGTTCATTCTCAGTGAGCTCAAGCCTGCAAACTGTTACTCAAATTGCCACATTGGCGGTGAGTAAGGACTATCTGCAGGAGCAAGTGTCAGCAGGATTGGGCCCCAGAAGTGCTTCAGCCCAGTTCCTAACTGAACAGTCTATTTTAGTGGCTACCTTTTGCTCTCCAGAATGTTCCTTTCTGTTATTTCTGTTGGCTCCCAACCCTGTGATGTGATTAGAGTGGATGATTACGCTTACATAACAGCATCAAATTAATTTGCAGTTCAGCACAACAGCAGAGGAAATTGTTTGAGTTCTCAAATCTCACCCTCCCCAGTTTATTTTAGTGACATCAAGGGATTACGGCAAAGTGGGTCAGTAGAGCACTGCTGGGAAAACAACCAAAACATCAGACCTGACCTTGTAAACTAAAGTGAGAGACAGCAAATAAAGAATAGAATTTGTACCAGGTTCTATTAAAAGAGCCATCAGGATGAATCAGCCTCCTAAACACACATTTCCATTTGAAAGTGCCGAGGTGATGGCAGGGCGAAACAAACGGTACAAAGTCTTTCAGTGGAACAGAGTTCCTTTTTCCTGCTGTGCTGAGAGAGGCAAGGACTTGGAGCACAGACATCATTTGAGGTTTTAGTTTTATTTTTAAGTGGAGGAGGCCTCAAATTTTCCTCTCAGCAGCGCTACCATAAAGACTCACGTAATGGTTTTCACTCCTTTTAACAAAGATGGGATGGGCACCCTTCACACACTGGTGTAAAAAACATCTTGTGTAGGGCTGGGTGCATGTGTGGTATATTTTAATTCCCAATCAGTATGCTCGATACCTTCAGATTTTTGATTTTTTGTGTGTGTGCCTGTAAACTCAACTTCCCACATGAGGATTCTCGGAAGGGATAACCTCACAGGAGAAGAGTCAAATAACTTCTTGAGAAATCAGGACACCACTTGGGATGTATCAAAACATGAAATCTATAACCACCTTGTTTATATTGGTATTTTTGTCATTTAACAGATGTGTGAAAGCAACAAACTGTCCCTATGTATTAAACTGATCAGCTGGCTGCAGTGAGCTGGTTGGTTTGTGATCATTGCTGAATGTTTGTATACCAAGGGAAGTGACTAAATATTGACTCTTCAGCTGGAAAATAGAGAGATGCTTCTTAAAAGGACACTTGCAGGCACTGTTTGGATAGTGTTAAATTTGGGCCAATCCATTTTGAAATTTGTAAATTACTCCTTTCACTCCCCATTGGTCCTTCGCTACCTGCAAACAGTGGTTCCTCCTTCCTCCCACCCTCTCCCCCCCCAAGTTTTTGAATGGATCTGAACTTCACATAACACTATTAATTTAACAACTTCAGCTTTATAGCACCTCAACATGCCAAAACAGCATTTTGTGCCCTGCCAGCTTCATCAACTGAGGTCAGCACAATGCTGGGAGTAGTGTGTGTTCGGATGCTACTGCTGTGGATTGCACAGAAAGAATGATAGTGTGTGTGTTTGGGAGGACTCTGAAACAGGTGGCATTTAAAAAAGAAATCTAGGCCTTTAGGATTTGATAGACTCAAATTATAACATGACAGGTCAAATACTTTTCCCCCTATGTAACATGCCCTATAAACAATTCAGATGCATTTTCATACATTGCATTGGCTTTCACTCTTTGGAGCCAAATTCAGCCCTGGCTTAAGTGGCATAACCTCCAGTGAATTCAACTCCCGTTATACAATGGGGGTTGGAAGTCAACTGGCATTGCACCTGCTTAATGTAGGACTGTATTTGGTCCATTGTGTTGAGTCAACACATGTCAATGGACACAACACACATCAATGGACCTAACACCCATGTTCCCCCTCCCCCCCCCCCGCCCCGACACACACAAAGTAAATCAAAATGCCTGATAGCAACTCTCTATACAAGAATCTTGTCAGAGGATCATGAAGATGAATGGTGAAGATCATCCAAAACGTATACTGTTCTGATTTCCCGCCCCCCTGAAGTATTATAAAAGAACCCAACCATAATGTACTGAACTCAGGCTGAAAGTGTAGGCTACAAACCTACTTTTCCTGCTCTACCCGGTTTGTTTTTCTTCTACAGCACCTTCACAATCCTGTGATGAAATGCATGTGTATTCATGCCAGATATATTGTAATTTGTTGTGTGTGTTGCCTTTTACCACACTTGTAATTTCTACGCAACTAAGACAGCCTGTTGGTATGAATCAGACTTTACAAATCATAAGAAACATGTTACTCTGTTGATGTAACCCTACAATCATAAAATGTGTTTGTCTTTCATGTCACTGGATTACAATAGTCTAATCTGTGGCCACCTTTATTATACGTACTGTGTGTACACACACACACACACACAGATACTGCAAAAATGCTATGTGGAGGATGAAATATCAAGCATTGAAAAGTCTGGACACTAACGTTAAGGTTGTTCCTACAATATTGCACATACCATATACTTTATTCTATACATTAGTAACAAACAGTAGATTACAATAACAACAATATTGTAACAATACTGAAACAATAACAAACAAACAGTAGATTGTTTTCCTTCTTAAACAGGAAGGAAGGAAAACAATAGGAAGGAAAACAATAGGTTACATGACTTACATTAATATTGTGACATTATCATTGGAGATTTCCTCAATTTAGAATGCTTGATATTTTAACTTTTAATATTTTATTAATGCTAGTTTTCCCCCTATAGTTTTCCTTGGTGTGGGGGTTTTGGGTGGGGGAGGAGGGTTTAACAAGAGAGATAAATGAAAATATTTGGTTTGGGGATTTTAGACTGTTAATTGCACTAGCATAATTTATACATTCCTTTATTCTGGTTCTATGCTAAGGTCTCCCCTGCAACGTATAAATTCCATAGTCTAGCAGCTGTCAGTGAAGTATTCACATCTTTCATACCAAGGTGCTACATAGAATGGCCTATGGCCAAGATTTTCAAAGGTGACTAGTGATTTTTTTCAGTGCCTAAATTTCTGGGTTCCCAACTACAGCCAATGTAAAGTGATATGATTTTCATAAGGGAAGGTGCTCACCAGTCTGTAAATCAGGCCTCTTTGAGGTATCATTGCTTGGACATCACATCACTGAGGCACCCCACATTACTAGTCTTTTAAAAAATCTTTGCCCTAGACTTTACGAATTCCTTGATATATATAACTGTATGGCCTGCCGATCTTCCAGGCTCCTCCAATTTTGCCTGCAAAGTGTGTAAGATTCTTGCCACATGTCTTTGTTAGTCTTACAGACTGCAGTATTTTACTACTTAAACTTGAAGAAGAGATTACAGTGCAGTCCTTTCATCTTCAGGCTCATTAACACTATCACTAGGGCCCCCTTGAGTCAAAGTGAGTCAAAGGTCAATGCTGGTGCTACCACTGTACCAATTAATACAGTGCTAAAAGAAAACAAAAACAAAACCCTGAATCAATAGCAGCTGCTATTCCCACAAGTATCTAATGAGCAAGCTCTGTTTTTAATAGCATTAAATATTGGTCTTTCAGTCTGGAGATCGCATTTAGTATGCACCTTTAGGTCCTAAGCAAAAAAAAAAAAAGCCTGGTTATCCTTGCTCAGACCATTCCACAGACTGTCACTGCTCTCAATTAAACCACTTTAGTGTATCCCTAGAAAAGTGACACCCATACGGTACTATGGATGACAAGTTATCTGTCTGCAACTCAATTTATTTAATGTGCTGCCCCTTTAAAGTATGGGGCACCTGGGATGTATGCATGGGGATGTGGCATGTAACTGACCAGGAGACTTGAACTGTACTAGAGAGAAAGCTCCAGGAAATCTTTAAAAGATGGAAAACAGGAAATGTACAGGTCCGAACACCAAATGGTAAATAAAAAGACCCATTTTTTTCTTTTACACTCTCAAGATTTTTTATGGTGAGGGGAGGGGGAGGACTGACATTCATGATTTTTGGAACCTTGGGATTGGCAATACTAGGTAGCAGAATACAGCTGCCAATACTGTGGTCACCTTTACTCACTGGTGCCCCTCCAAACAGAAAGAGCTTTTTAAATTCATTTTTGTGTGTCTGTGTGATGCAAATGTCTGTAGGACAATCTGTTGGTAAATAGCCTTAGAAACACACATGACAGGAAGCAAGATAAGCGACCATTTTTGCCTGGTTAGCAGCCTTGCTAGCCGATGGATTGAAGAACACTGGCATAATCCCTATGGGGATGATTTAGGGATAGGTAAAGATCTTCTGGCCCAATGTACTATCATTCCTCCCACCCCTTATCAACATTCCCACTGTTTTGCATAATTAAGGATTAGCCAAAATTGTGCTTCCATCCTTTAGGGGGGAAAATAGATTATCTTGGGAAATGCCTGTAGCATGGTATGCATGGATGGGCAGAATTGAAATGCCACAGTTTTCCACAAGGTATCTTGGCACAGTATTTTCATTAGGGTTGCGCACATAGCTTTAACTCCTTACATACTCCTTTGATTTGCATGTAGCCTTCAAAGGCTTAGTAGCAACTATTGTAAGCGTGTCCACAATGCATTTCTTTCCTTTCTGAGTAAGACGAAGGAGTCAGAACTGTTGAGTTCTGTCCCTAATTCTGTCTTGAATTGCTGTGACAAAGGGCATGGCTACACTTGCAGATGTAGAGCGCTGTGAGTTAAACCAGCCCTCGGAGAGCACAGTAGGGACAGTGCTGCAGTGCGTTCATGCTGTCAGATGCAAGTGCACTGGTGTGGCCACATTAGCAGCTCTTGCAATACCACAGAGAGCAGTGCATTGTGGTAGCTATCCCAGCATGCAAGTGGCTGCAACATGATTTTCAAATGGGAGGGTGGGGTGGAGTGTGACAGGGAGAGGGTTGTGTGTGCGTGTGGGAGAGAGAGTGGGTTTTTGGGAGGCTGAGAGTATGTCAGCATGCTGTCTTGTAAGTTCAGACAGCAGCAGATCCCCCTTCCTCCCTCCCTCCACACACACTCTCAACAGCAGCATTTCACACTAATAGTTGCTTTGTCCCAGAGCAGATAAGCATGCCGGCTGTCAGAAACGGAGCTTTGAATGGGCATATCTGCATTCCTACAGCCGAGTTCAAAACAATGACAAGAGTGGCCACTTGACTTAAGAGGATTATGGGACGTTTCCGGAGGCGGATCAAAGCGCAGTAACGCAACACCTCATTCACACTTACGCTGGGGTGTTTCAGCAGAGGCGCAGCAAGCATTATGCTTCTCGTGGAACTGGATTACCAGGAGCACTCCAGCTGCAGAGTCCAGGCGCCCAAAGTGCCTTGCCAGTGTGGACGGGTCGTGAGTTAGGGCACCTGGGGCTGCTTTAATGCACTCTAACTTGCAAGTGTAGCCAAGCCCAAAGTCACTTGTATTTGGGCCTCAGATTCCCTACCTGTATAAGAGTGATGATAATACTTTTCACACTGCAGCTGAAGACATTGTGAATCACAGCCCAATTTATGTTTGTAAAGTACTCTGAGATCCCCAGAGAAGGTCTTGCATAAATGTCTTGTCAGCATTTGAAGGCATTTCATGGAACACAGTAGCATGACAGTGATATCATACTGCAGATACCGGCTAACACAGAAACGTGCATTGTTACAGCACATGACTAAAAGAGGCAGAGATTTTACAAAACTGAAATCAGGACCTCAGTCCCACATTCCTTGTATACTCCCACTGACTACAACTGGAATGGTGAATTGGGGACTAATGGGAAAAAAGAAAAAAAAACCGATGCCAAAAATATTCAGGAAGACAGTGCTATAATATTTTACTGTATCCTAATCCTAGTAGTGATATTTTATAACAACACTTTAAAAAGAGAGAGAAAGCAAGAGAGTGACATTTTAAACTACTTTAAAAGTAATTGCTCAACAACTTGCTTGGTCACAGGGCTTGATCTTCTACATGCACCTCAGACCAGTCTCCCAGTGCCTTGAATGGGTGTTTGCTTGAGTAGGAGTGCAGCAGTGGTCCCTTAATTTGCGCATACACATATTGCCACTGCAAGGTTCAGTTTATTTATTTCCTCAGACAGTCAGAGCCAAATGAACCTAATGAATGACATTTCATCTGAAGCTTTTGCTGTTTATAATAATACACTTTGCTTTATTCTATAGTCTCTGCAGTTTCTCTAACAGCTGACCCAAGATTGTGTCTCCAAGAGGGACAATACTGGTGTGTTGTAAACTGCTGCTGTTTCTTCTCTCGCCATTAATGAGTTTAGAAAAGGATATTCAAGATGCAGTTTTGCCAATTAGAGCTGCTGCTACCTGATTCTTGAAGGACATAGCTATGCCTAATTGTATGCTCACACATTTTAAGTAGTTGTTCTCTGCTTCTGTGCTGATAGTCTCTTAACCTTCAGAGGCAGAGTCATACAATTGGTAACAGAAACAAACAACAAAAAATCTACACCCACAAGAGGCTAAAGCAGCTAGTTCCAGACAGCATAGGATTTTGACCATCGGATTTCCTGTCCCAAGTCTTTGAACAATAGTGCAAAAAATCTACATACCTCATCAAACCGTCTACCTAATAAACACCATAGCAGTCTTCAGAGTAATTGCACCCGGGGCAATGAAAGTGGGAGGCAGAAGGATTTCAGAGCCATGTACTGGGTTTGAAGATTAAGGAAAATGTCATGTATGGGACAGGGAGAAACAAAAATAAGATGTTTCTCTATGGCGCTGCCTAGATTTGTAAATGAAACCAAGTTGTGTTTTCCTTTCAAACTGTAACTCCTCTAAGCAAATACTAGTGGGCTGATTCGGACTTTTCCTGTGTCGAGGGTGGGAGCTCTGGGTAGGCAGCCATGAGTACAACGCTTGGGACATTCTGCCAGTGGATGCCAGCAGCATGTTTCAACAAAGACCATTAGAATTTGCACTGAGTATGCTACTGCCCCTCCCCCAGTATCTTGCCCTCTCTGTTTGTTCCTTAATTGGTGGGATGCTAGGCATACTCCTAATCCACTGACCAAACTCCCTTGGGACTTATATACATGACTAGTTAATAACCAGGTAAAACATTTATATTGCTTACTGCCCTGCTGCTTGTATAGGGTGGGAAGGGAGAAGTGGAGGAATAAGCTGCCTACACCATGCACAATGTCCGGCAACTGATACCCCCTTCTTGGAGGTGGGGTGTCAAGGAACTCAGAACCATTCCAGTTTCACTACATATGTGAGAATAACAAGGAGCACATAAATAAGAACATAAGAACGGCCATACTGGGTCAGACCAAAGGTCCATCTAGCCCAGTATCCTGTCTTCCAATAGTGGACAATGCCAGGTGCTCCAGAGGGAATGAACAGAACAGGTAATCATCAAGTGATCCATCGCCTGTCGCCCATTCCCAGCTTCTAGCAAACAGAGGCTAGGGACACCATCCCTGCCCTTCCTGGCTAATAGCCATTAATGGACCTATCCTCCATGAATTTATCTAGTTCTTTTTTTACCTCTGTTATATCCTTGGCCTTCATAACATCCTCTGGCAAAGAGTTCCACAGGTTGACTGTGCGTTGTGTGAAAAAATACCTCCTTTTGTTTTAAACTTACTGCCTATTAATTTCATTTGGTGACCCCTAGTTCTTGTGTTATGAGAAGGAGTAAATAACACTTCCTTATTTACTTTCTCCACATCAGTCATGATTTTATAGACCTCTATCACATCCCCCCTTAGTTGTCTCTATTCCAAGCTGAAAAGTACCAGTCTTATTAATGGGCTATGAACAGGCTATAGAAGTGAGACAACACCTGGCATAACTAGACTATGCCCCAAATGCTGCTAATGACTGCTTCATTAGTTTGCATTGGCCCTTCCTTTCCAACCAGTCCCAGTCTCCCTTTCTCACCTAGTCGAATGGCTTCACATCCTTTCACCTCAGAATCCCAATCTCCTACCTGTGTTTTCCTAGCTCTTGAGCTTTTTAATTTTCTGCTGCCTACCTACTGGCAATGGTGCTGCTACACGACCAGCAGGCTTTATCTGCTACTCCCACTGTGACTGGCATATTATTAATAAGGGGTAGCTGGTGTCTCTCATTACACTTCCAATGAGTGAAAGCACTTCAGAACTCATTTAGCTTTCTCTCGCTGGGGAAGGCATGCTACACCACCAAGAAGTTCACTTTTCTGCTGCCTTTAGCAATAAAGAAAGAAATTCTCTTTTTTTGCTTTAACATTAATAAGGTGAGAGAATAGAGAATTTCCCAAAGAAATTAAGAAATGCATAAGCTAGATGCAAGTACAGAGGATCCCTGTGAGCAAGTACGGAATCCACTTCAGAGAGAGTATATATGCCCCCACCCAAAAAAAAAAAAAAAAAAGATATGCAGGGCCGGAAAGAACTCCACAGGCAAACTAGCAATAATAAAGCCTGTGCCAGTGCAGAGGGTTAATCAGGTCTCTGGACCATTTAAACTTTCTTCCTTGTTTATTAAAGTTATCTGTGGCAACAAATGTGACATTCCTCTGGAACTAAAGAGCCTGGAAATAATTTTGCTCCCCAGACTGAAAGGGTCAACTAGACTCAGAAATGTACAGCAAGAATAGAAATCTAATTAGAGACCATACTTCACTGGCTAAAAGGAATCAAACTCACAAAGCTTTTATCTGAAAAATATTTTTACAAGACTTTCCTTGAATTACTAATTTATTTACTGATACTGCACTCACTCTATAAGGCTCTGCTATAGCTTTTTACCTGACATAAGCTACTGCAGCTCAACTTCCCTCCCTATTACATTTGCTATCATTACCTTTTGTTACAATCACTTCTTTTTATTTTACACTTAATTGTCAGCAATGCTATTAAAACAAGGGTGACACATTTTATTTTGTGCCCAATGACATGACACCTTCCACAAAGATTAAAAAAGCCAAAAGACTAAGTGTGTCATGCCCAGGGCCGGGTTTACACCTTACGTGCCCCTAAGCAGAGCATCTTCAGCATCCCCCCTCTCCCCACCCCCTGTCTACAGCTGACCTTTCTGTTGCATACAGTTTTAGAGAGGTAAGGTGCCCCTAAAATGCCCCCTAGGCATGTGCCTACTGTGCCTAATTGGAAATCCAGCCCTGGTTGTGCCCTGGATGTCAGTGGGCCATATGCACATGCACTAAGAGAAGTTGATACACCACAGGATCAAAGCCCACAGGAATGAAGATCAAGGCAGACACCTATTACCACATGCATCTAAAGGTTTCCCAGCAATGTACTAGAACTTTCGCCTAATCACATTACTTGCACAGACTAAGATCAATGCCAATCCTCATTTAAGGGCCAAAACATGTTTTCCTTACTTATGAGAGCAGCCTCATTTAAATTTGTGGGTGTTCTATTTTCTTTTTATGTTATATCTGAGTAAATTTCATGCTCAGAAAAGATAGGGACTAAAAGCATAAAGGACTACTAGCATATAAGCAATAAGCATCACAGACTAGCCTGGGCAGCCATTATGCAAGCTTCTCAGTGCAGTTGTGCCAATGCACCCGAAAGCTGGGCAGTTGTTGCACTGTGGTCACAAAATGGAATTAGGAGATCAGAAAACACATTTACACACCTGATTTCATCCAGTATTTGAACTACTGCTAGATATAATTTTGCTACAAACCCAACTATTTTCCAAACGATATTTTACTTAATGTTTATTTTAGTTTATGCAGCTGGAACAGCGTTTTCCATTTCTCATATTGTGCACTAAGCACTGAACACAAAATTAAACCCAGTGGCGATTCAGGTCAGAATTTCTCTCATGAGTGGTAGAAGCCGGCTAAAGTGCCCATAGTTTAATACCCCTCCCACTCCACACACCCCCGCCCAAAAAAAAGAAACCCCAAAACAGTTTAGCAGATCAATCATCAACAAACCCCCCTTGAAAGAGTGTGAAATAATCTGGGTAGCAAATATGCAGGCCAAATTAGTGTATACAATGGATACAGCTAGTAATTGTTATTATCTGTGAAGAAATCACTTCCTATGCCACCCTAGAACACAACTGTTGCTAGGGAGGATTATTAGCATATGGACTGCAGTGGGGCTCTTAGCTACATTATTTACTCATCTGTGACATTTTACTTAATAAATTGTTCCAGAATTAGTTATCTTTGGCTTGATCAGTGCAGTTTATAAAAAGAACCCTGGATATTAAAACTTTGAGTGCAAGCTACACTAACATGTCTTTCTATCATTTCAAAGGGCTTCCTACTGTCATACTGAAATGCCCAGATATGTAGACTGCTGTGAAATATGTAGGCGATGCCTGCTGACTGATTTTCAGATGACGAGGAAGCATTTGAAAGCATCAAAGTTTCCTGTGTGGATGTGTGTACATTAATCCCCTGCCTTTGTGATATCTAGACTTTTTATTGTAACTCATTGTTTAATGGATTGCAAGACTGCTCTTCACGCACGGAACCCTAGTTCAGAATGTCCCCGTTCCCGTCAGGCATCTTACTGATTCTAACTTTCAGACTCTTAACACAATGACAGCTGAGAGAAAACAGCATTTGAAGGCTGAATTTACACCTCTCTTTCAATTTGTCATCTTCCCTATCACTCCTTCCCTGTGTTGTGCTAGAACTGAAGTGCTCGGGGTTCCCTCGCTATCAATTAGATTTAGTGGGAGGAAAGGATGGAAAAGGAAGGGGGAGGTCTTTGGATACAATGCCTGTTCTTTGACACTCCCTCACTGGTTAGTCCATCCTTAGTTCTGATTAATGAAAGAGACAAATAAACCTCATGGGTCTATTATTTTTAAATAAAATCACACTGCTCTTAATGAGGACTGAAAGGCAGGAATAGCTGGGTATAGTTTGATGATGATTACAGGTGCTCAGGTGATGAAGGTCATTAAAGTACCTAGACATATGTTTTATGTCTTAGACCATAAGTCCCTAGACAATTTTCCTAGCTGAAAGTTTGGGCTGGCATCTCCCATTCCATGTAATGTGTTGGGCTTCATCCTTTAGGCCCCAGTAAAGTAAGGTATTTTGGCACATGAGTATAGTCCCATTGGCTTCAACTGGATTACTCATGTGCATATGGTTAAGTATGTGCTTAAGAACCTTGCTGACCTGAATCCTCAGGGCACAGAGGGGAGGCGCTGGTGTGCACAGCAGGTGCACAGGTACCAACCACACAGTGTTTAAAGGTGTGCTGTACTCTGAAAGGTGAGCTGTACCCATTCCCGCTGCAGCACCAACAGATGTATCTGCAGCAGTATGCTGAACCCTCATCAAGCATACAGAAAGGGGTGCTTGCCTTGGACAATGAATACTTCTTACAGAAAGCAGGAGCACATCAATCCTGCGCTGCTTCACCACCAACCCCCGTCAACAGGGAGCAGACCCACGCTGAAGTCAGCATCCTTCATATATTAAACAAGCTCAGGGGAAAAAAAGAATTTAAATAAAAATTCCGCATTTGCTAGTGTAAATAATGGGCTAAGACTGAGAACAGTACCTCATAAGTGACAAAACGTGAGCTTGATTTCATGAGACCTCGCAGTTCTAATTTTGCTCCGAGAGAACTGACAGTAGGAATGGGCACTTGCTTACATTGCATTGGGTTCAATCATAACAAATATATCTAGCAATCTGATTTTACTGTTCATTTGGTATCCTCTTCAGGCCCTTCAGTTTGAGCATTTTACAAAATCAATCACTGCCTTGTTTATTCTAGGACTGTTCCCAACTCTTTTTTAGCTCTCTTCTGGTCCTTCCATATAGTCAGTACATTAATTTACCATAAACACAACTCGTCAAATTTCCCCCATTCTCATTTCCATTTCCCTGCATTTTTCTTGCTCCTTTCATTTTTTCCCGTGTGTGCTGATTCCCTAGTTCTTCTACTAAATTATGCTCTATTATTTCCACAGCCTGAAAAATTCACAGCTGAAGCATTATTTCTAATCTTAGTTTGTATTCCTAGCATGTGCTATAATCTGTTTTGAGTTTTATTTGCAGCCAAAATGCTGACATAGCACCAATTTTCTTTTCCTATTCTGATTGAGTAGAAGCGTAGTTTACTATGGGCACTGGGGTAAGAACACTCTTAGCTATCTAACACACACACATTCTCAAATAACCTTATTTTTTACCACATTGTTTGTTACTAATTCTGTAAGTCCTTGGGTATGTCTACACTGCAGATGGCAGCAAGCCTCCTGGCCTAGGGAGACAGACTCACGCTAGCCCAAGCCCTGCTGACATTGCAGCTCAGGCTGCAGGTTCAGGCTCTCAAACCCACCAAAACCCTTATGCTTAAGAGCCTGAGCAGGAACGTTCACACTGCTAATTTTAGCATGCTAGTTTGAAACCCCCACTTGTGCGAATCTGTCTACCTTGGCTGGGAATCTCTCTGCCAGCTGCCTTATTGACATGCCCCGTGTTACTAGCGACTTGGGGTGGGGGGGATCAATATATTCATGTCAAATATTCTTTCTTTCTATTTTAATTTGGCCACTCATTCCTGAGACCCCCAAGCAGATCAACATTACACGGCTGACCTACATCAGAAGGTACTGTAGGTTCAGGGCACCAGACTGCAAAAGTCTTTCAAAAGCAGTATTTATCACTTGAGGCTCCTAGGTGCTACAGTAATACCAATAAATAAAAATAGAGACCGTTGTGTGCCTTTCCCCCCGCCCCACCTGTACTATTAATTCCTAAGTGGGCTGTATAATACTAGATTGCCTGGTTGGGTTCCTTTCTCTCTCAAGCAACCACGCTCTCCTATGGCATAAGTTACACTGGACACAGTTAGCTACTACAGCGATGAGCATCCTTCTAGAAACCTCGCCAGGAGACAATTCTGTACCAAGGGTTTTAGAATTATGTATTAGAAACAACTCAAATGTAAACCCCTAGATCCAAATTCCTCTGAATTTTAGGGGAAGACCACAATCCAAACCGGATCTCATTTTTGCAACAGGCTGAACCAACTCTGGAGATCAGGGTACTCAATTTCCCCCCCAGATCTTAACTTTCTGGGTTGGACTTATACAAATCTCCAATTTCTATGACAACTTTGTTCTTAATTTTGCCCCAAATGAGACCACACAATAGCAAGCTTGACTAGAGAACATACTTTTTATTTTCTTATTGTATGTACATAGATTGTGAAAATTAAAATCCCAGGCAAACACGCAAATTCAGTATCTTAGAAAAATAGCACATAAGACATTGTTACTATTGACTGTAAATCGCTTCATGCAAATTGAGCATTAAAGAAGCAACCATTTTATAATTAATTAACAATTAGCGACAGAAAAACCTGAGTAGCTATAGGGCTTAACCCACAGCAACGATAGAAAGTGATATAAAATGTATCATTTTCAGAACTAACCTAGGTATACAGGCAAGCCAAACTTACCTTGTAAATTTCTGAATAGGAAGCGGTGTCAAGCTAAGGAGATATAGTCAAGGGAGCTGAATCCTTACCTCAAAGACAAAAGGATGTGTTACAAAGCAGGAGACTGTATTACTTTAAAAGAGGAAACAGGCTGGGTTTTCTGGCTCCCAGATTCTTTTCAGCAGAGCCTGAGAGGTTTCTCAATGACAAATCAGTCTTGCAGGTGCCCTTAAAGTGAGTCAGCTTCTCCATAACAAATATGTTCCAAACTTTAGGGGGCAAATCACTTAGTGAGACTGGTCTGGGGACTACCAGTTAGCTGTTACTACCTGTCTGGCTGCCATTAGTTGGGTGAGGTTCAAGCAATTCAACAGTCTTGCTCTACAAATTGAACCCTGAGCACCTGCCCAAGTGGTGGAAAGCTTATTAGTTCAATATATCATTAAATGTCCTTCCAACAGGGGTAAATCTTGGGTCATGTCCACAACATGTTAATAGATTCATAGATTCTAGGGCTGGAAGGGACCTCGAGAGGTCATCGAGTCCAGCCCCCTGCCCTCATGGCAGGACCAATTACTGTCTAGACCATCCCTGATAGACATTTATCTAACCTACTCTTAAATATCTCCAGAGATGGAGATTCCACAACCTCCCTGGGCAGTTTATGCCAGTGTTTAACCACCCTGACAGTTAGGAACTTTTTCCTAATGTCCAACCTAAACCTCCCTTGCTGCAGTTTAAGCCCATTGCTTCTTGTTCTATCCTCAGAGGCTAAGATGAACAAGTTTTCTCCCTCCTCCTTATGACACCCTTTTAGATACCTGAAGACTGCTATCATGTCCCCTCTCAGTCTTCTCTTTTCCAAACTAAACAAACCCAATTCCTTCAGCCTTCCTTCATAGGTCATGTCCTCTAGACCCTTAATCATTCTTGTTGCTCTTCTCTGGACCCTCTCCAATTTCTCCACATCTTTCTTGAAATGCGGTGCCCAGAACTGGACACAATACTCCAGTTGAGGCCTAACCAGCGCAGAGTAGAGCGGAAGAATGACTTCTCGTGTCTTGCTCACAACACATCTGTTAATGCAGCCCAGAATCAAGTTTGCTTTTTTTGCAACAGCATCACACTGTTGACTCATATTTAGCTTGTGGTCCACTATAACCCCTAGATCCCTTTCTGCCGTACTCCTTCCTAGACAGTCTCCTCCCATTCTGTATGTGTGAAACTGATTATTCCTACCTAAGTGGAGCACTTTGCATTTGTCCTTATTAAACTTCATCCTGTTTACCTCTGACCATTTCTCCAATTTGTCCAGATCATTTTGAATTATGACCCTATCCTCCAAAGCAGTTGCAATCCCTCCCAGTTGAAGGGGTACATCTTTTTAAACACACAGGCACTGAATCCTGTGACATGAAGCTTCTTTGTTACCTCTCATAGGATCTGCTATAAAGTTCTCGAGCAGTAGAGAACAGATAAGGCTCCATCATTCAAAGGAACAGTAACTCACTAAAATCTCATGTAAGGCTTTAAACAGGTATTGGCAAAGGTTTACCTTAGAACTCACTTTCTTATTCACATGACATAACACTCCCCCAGTTTAGAGGCGCCTGATCTCACCTTTATGCACAATCTGCAAAAGCAAATCCTCAAAAGAAAGACCTCCAGTTCTTGGATCTGGCAGGACTTGAACTGGGGAAGTTATGCTGCTATTACACCTCTTTTTCCACTCCGCACCTCCGATTGCTGGTTGCCCTCTGATGCACGTTAGAGGATCCATATGTATGCTTCAACTTAGGGCTGGTAACAATCACCATGAGGGCCACACAAGCTGGGGATCGCCAGAGAATAGCTAGCAATGGGTATGCTCCATACAACGGGGGCCTGTGCTGGCTCTATGCCACCAGGAATTCCCCCATACTGGGAGAATCCTCACTTGCCCAGTTGTATTTCCCCCTCTGTGCTGCCTGAGTGGTGCAAAGGGTATGTGTCAGGGCCCCGGGTCCAGCCCAAAGTGTCTCCAATCCTTTAACACAATTTTTAGAATCTTAATTTATTTTCTTTACCGACTCATAAAAATGTGTACTCCTGATACGCCGCATTACCAATCTTCCGCCTGCTCACGGACATGTATAGACTGAGCAGAAGAATTTGTATCACGAGGTATACATGGCAATGGCTCCAATTAGACATTATTTAACATGTACTGTGATTGTGTGTTAACTACAGTTTACACTAGCACATTAAGAAGTGTAGTTGGTTACTGTGTATATAATAGTTGCGTTTTTAAGTCTTTGGATCTCAGCTATATTAGCTAATTATTAAAGGGCTATAAACAGTGTCGCCAACTCTTACAATTTTGTTGTAAATCTCATAGTTGATTTTTTTAAGGGTCCTCGTGAATTTAAATTCTACCTTCAGCTCACGAAGTTTTGCTCTTATCGAAAATGGCCACTGTCCCACGCTGCTTTTAATGGGACTAAAGCCACAGGCTCTCTTCAGAAAAACTGATATGTCCCTTTAAAATTCATAGATGAAAGTGAGGATCCAGTGGAGCTGAAGCCAGGTTGCCCTGAGGGAAGTTGGTGGCCATTTGACGGCCAGGCAGGGGAAAGGAGAAAGTTGAGGTGCCAAGAATGAGATGGGGGAGCAAGGTATAATGTTGGGAAACAGGGCAAGAAGCTAAGTTAGAGTAATGTGGGGAGCTGGGGGCATATTGAGGTTGCAGGGGAATGGGGCAGCAGGAGGCTGACTGTGGTGAGGCAGAGAGGGAGAATGTGATGCACTGGAGAACAAGGAAAAGGGCGGGAAACATGGGGAGGGGGCAAGTGAATGTAAGGGGACAGACTGTGAGAAAGTAAGCAGGAACAATGGGAGTGGGATAGCTGCCTATCTGACTAACTAGGGAGGAGAATACAGAGGGCTAGAATGATAGATTCCTAGACCCCAGGGATAAGAGAGGGTGAGTGGAGAGGATACCCTTCAACAGTTGACCCCGAGGGCTTGTATTTGTCTGTGTATATTTAAGGCTGAATTGAATGGTATTACCATATCACTATGAAGCCCCAGTCATGGACCAGGCCCCTCTGTGCTAGGTGCCATGCAAACACAGAATACAATCCCGACAAAAGTTGAGAGGATGTGTGACTTCCCCCTAAAAGGTGAAAAAAGCCCAGAAAACTAGTGAAAACCAATGTGAAAGAATTTTTTGAGTTCTAGCTATTAATTTTTGAATGTTTGGGGTTGGCAGTACTGTTGGAGGTTCAGCTTGGATCCAGAGCATCCCAAAGTTTCAATGCTTCTTTGAACTGCTTTGGCCTGGAGACTTTTATTTCTCCCATTTTTACCGGTTCAAACTATCTCTGTACTTTCAATTCTGCTGCTGACCAAAATCAGGAAGTGCAGTGGCAGCAAAAATTAAACCAACTTTATCATACCTCAAAAAAGTTTTGAGTTAGTTCAGTTTGAGTTTTCAGTAGCAGCTCAGGTGAAATCAGATCAACAGGCTTACACATTTTCTTGTTTACAGGTACTAAAGCCTATCCTATACTTGGACTCTTCTTAATGCACACTTCAGTCTAAATGGATATTTCTTTACTCAGGTGCACTGACCTCTTTTGATATATGTCACATTAAGACTCAAAATTCTCATGCTACTAGTCACCATCTTACATTTTTTCTAATTTTTTCCACTCTTTTATAGATTTTCTAGTTCCATTGTAACAGAAACATTTACTCATGTTGATGGGCTTTCAGTGTTTTTCCAGTTTACTTGAACAACCTAGGAGCTCCCCCAATACTAACCACAGTCAGGAAGTCCTGTTTAATCTGATTGAACTAAGTCAGCTATCACCTGACTTCTCTTCTCTCTTTTTATGTGGCTTAATTTTTTACCCGTTGGCTCTTCCTGCCTCTCTGACTCACTCCTGGCTCTTATTGTTATTACAATCCCACCGATGCTTATTCTCAGCAACTTCAATTTCCACATCCAACCAATTAGCAGCTCATATCCTTGTTAGAGCTTGAACATTGAATTAATTCTTCCACTCAACAAAATAGTCACTCACTGGACATCGCCTTCAGTATACACTGATCACTTTTTAATCACTCAGTTTCCACATTCTCCATCTCACATCTTCAATATGGACCAGCTGCAGTTGACACTTCCAAGACCTAAAACCATTGATGTCCATGACCCCTCTAAGAACATAAGAATGGCCACATTGGGTCAGACCAATGGTCCATCTAGCCTAGTATCTTGTCTTCCGACAGTAAGTGGTGCCAGATGCTTCCAAAAAGAGCTATTTATTGAGTGATCTGTCACTGCTCATCCAGTCCCAGCTTTTGGCATTCAGAGGTTTAGGGACACCCAGAGCATAGGGTTGTGTCCTTTACCATCTTGTCTAATAGACATGGATAGACCTATCCTCCATGAATTTATCCAATTCTTTTCTGAACCCAGTTATACTTTTGGACTTCACAACATCCTCTGGCAATGAGTTCCACAGGTTGGCTGTGCGCTGTGTGAAGAAGTCCTCCCTTATGTTAGGCAGCAGATTTAAAACGGAATTTCATTAGGTGACCACTGGTTCCTGTGTTATGTAAAGGAGTAAATAACACTTCCTTATTCCCTCTTATCCCATGACTGCTTACTTCGCTTAAGAGCTTTTGGTGAGGGACCTTATCAAAGGCTTTCTGAAAATCCAAGTATACTATATCCACTGGATCACCCTTTTCCACATGCTTGTTGACACTCTCAAAGAATTCTAATAGATTGTCGAGGCATGATTTCCCTTTACAAAAGCCATTTTGACTCTTTCCCAACGTATCGCATTCATCTATGTGTCTGATAAGTCTGTTCTTTACTATAGTTTCAACCAAATTGGTTGAAACTATAGTCTCTGTCCCTCTCAGGCCACTTAACTCCCCTCTGCTTACTCATTTCTTGACTCTCTCCCACCACAAAGTCTGCCCCTCCTACTCCAATCCTTACTCTACCCCAACATCCACTTTCTCTGCTTTTTCTCCCCGGCCTCTGAATACCTCTGGAGAAAGCTGGGCAATAATGTTGACATCCTCCACTACAAATACCTTCTCTCCTCCTTCACCTCTGCCATTTTCCTTGCCAAACAAGTTTCCTCAGTCTCATGTCCCACTACCACGTCTCATTGTCTGTTTGTAGCTATTCACATAAACATCAGTATGCTTGCTCCTTTCCTCCTTTATCCAATACCCTCCATGAACTGATTCAAAAGGCCATTATCCTACCCCCAAGATTATGATGCCTGTAAAAATCAGGCAGGCTTGAAGAGCACATGGAGATAGTTTGCACTCATTTAAATATTTATTACACTCAGAGGAAGAAAATTGCATATTATGAAAAAAAATAATTTGATTGTATCCTCTCTCTCTCTCTCTCTGACATTTAGCTTTTTAGAGAGTATAATCTTTGAGGTGTGGCTCTTATCTTCATATGTCTTTGTATATAGCCTAGCACAATGAGGCGCTGATCCTGACAGGGAGACTTTGGCTGCTACTGCAAAATAAACAAGTAATTATGATGATGATCATCATCATCATCTCAGTTGTGAGAGAAAATTGTTCACTGATGCTAACAGGAAACTCTTTATGTCCAATGAGATATTCCAAATTGTAGTGGAGGTACCTGAGAACAGACTAGTTTTTTTTTCCAGACCGTGTCATTACATGTTGATTTTTATTTTATTTAGCTCTATAAATATATAAAACTTGTTCAGGTGTGACATTAAGAAGAGTTGGAAAAAATATAACCAACGTAAAAATCACTCTCTGCTGCTTATCTTCCAATTTGTACAGGAAAAAACAACCCCCCCAACACTTATGTCAACATAGGAATGGACCAATGGATCAGAGTGAAAATATTCCCAAGAGGAAAGCAATTAATGAACAGTATGTTGTTTCAAACTCATGTAGGCTTTAATTTAATAAACACAAATAGATGAATGTGCTCATGGGATGTCATCTCCTTTAGGCTTGAAATTACTGACACAGAAGAATTGTCATACTTCAGTGCATTCAGTGGTATTCCCTAGACTTTCAAAGCGTGCTTATTATGGCAACAATTAAACATAAAAAGCCCAAATTTGATCTTGTGACTAAGTTTTGCTCCCTTTATTGTGTTTGATTCTTTTGCCTCAGAATGTGGATTGGGAAAATTACTGTATCCTGCATGTATATGTGCTCGGTATGAAGTAAGTCAGTTTGGCTAAAAAAAAGATTGAACCTGACCAGGAACATTTTGGGAGGTTCAAAAGAATAAGGTTAAGTTTGGTCCCCATCCTGCAATTGACTTCAGGCAGATGGACCCATGGTGAGCGCACTGAAGTAAATGCCGGCATGGAGCTCATTTCAAGATCAGGGTTTAGGTTTGTTCATTTATTTTTTTGAATTTATTACATTTTCACGCAACTTGAACATATGAGAGAGCTATTCTTTCAGTATTTCCAATCCAGGCAGCAACAGAATTCGCATCCATTCTCATGAGCAAAAAATAGAGGGTTAGAAATTTCAGATTTTTAAAAAATCTATATCTGAGCCAAAAGAAATCCAACATACAGAGGTTTGTTTATTGCTAATCTGTGGCCTTGTTAGCCTGTCTCCTAGGGTATAACAACCTTGTTGTGCATACTTTTCTTTTAAATATCTTCAGCCTGCAGAGCAGACAAGGGAAAGGGAGAGTAGTGAAACTAGCTAGCTGAATCAAAGTCCAGAGACTTACCTCTACCAGTGGCTTCTCTAAAGCATTTTGGAGTAGCAGGAATCAAATTGCAATCTCGTGTGCACAACAGGACACATAAATATACCAATAATCTCTACCAGCAATGCACATATTTTATTAGAATGGCTTAAAAAGTATCACAATAGTACAAATGGCTTAATGCATCCGAACAAAAGCACACCTGGAGCGTCGTGTCACTCGCATACATCCTTGAATACTGAGCCCAGAAAAATAAATTGACTTGAGTTTAATCCAATAGTCAATACAAGATTCTGTTGTGTAGACTATTGACTTAAAACTCAAGTATAGCCTCCAGCAAGAGAAGTCCAACACAAACATACCATGCCGCAAAGCTGTATTGATGGATATCACCAGCGTTTGTTCCTTCAATAAGAAACAATTATCAAGAACTGAATTTTGTGGGAACAAGGGTAATCCAGAGATCAATACAGTTAATAAAAGCAGACCTATATTTTTCAAGGATTTTTCATCTGTTTTATATCTTAGCTAACACAAGCTTGTTAATTTAGGTGTGTTATGAAGTTTCTGTAATAAACAGGATTATGCTATTATACATGGAACTTTTCCCAAGGAAGTGTTGTTTTCCAAATTCACATAGAAAATCTACACCTTCCCAAGCACAGAGAAGTGTCTCTTCATCTGCTCTTCTTTCATCACTCATTACGGGCTTGATCTTGCAGCCTTGATTCAGGTAAAATTTCCTTTGGACTTCACTGGCAACACTGCCTGAGTAAGAACTGTAGGACGGGTCTCTGATTTAGCAGAGTTGAGTCTAACTCTGTAATGCAGTTTATGCAGATACCTGGTTGCAGACAAGGGCCTGCATTTTGCCATTGTACTATGAGTGACAGGATAAATTAGCAGAGATGGAAATTAAAATCATATTAAGTTTAATGCTTTAGACACAAACTTCTGCCCCATAGAATTCACAGCAGACTAGCAGAACCATCTCCATGTTTTGCCTCCCCTAGGATTTTGTGGAGGCAGAATCAAGTGGAAGAGGGGAGGACGTTCCAAAGCGACACAGTTTTGCTTTCCCCTGTTGGAGTGCAGGGGTGCATCTCTGCGCCATGCCTAGGAGTCTATAGTCTACACGTTCGCAAACTTAGATGACATCTTCTCCATTGCACTGCAACAGACTACTGATTTTCACCTTGGCCCTGTCCGAGCGTTCATCACATGTAATATCTTAGTACATTAGCAGTTTCACTGCTTTATTCCTTTAAAAGAAGAAATGGCAAAAGGGATCAGAAGCTCACCTGATGGGACAAGATGCTAAAACCTGTCAGACACATTTCTTGTCTCAAGAGGATCTGGCGTGTTTCAGTAGCTTAGCTCTGCTGAGACAGGAGTGGTAAATCTCCTTGCTTACCACAAGCTGCTGCAATCAGCCAGAGAAGGCAAGAGGAGTTGATAGTGGACACCAGTAAGTGCAATTTAGAGAAAAAGAGAAAGATTAAAAGGCCAACAAATTAGGTAACCTTTCAACATAAAACCTCTTGGCTGATACCACTAATCCACAAGCTGCTTAGAAGGACGAAGCTGGTAGTCACTTTGGGTGAAGCTGCACAAGATTTCTTACAAAAACATCTCAAGAAATAGAGCCCTCGCTGACCTTCAAATGATAGCATGCTTTCCTAAAGAACATGGTGCCACTCATCACTGCCCTAAAGCGAAGAATGCCTATGCCTTTCCTGTGCATTAAATTAACCCCCCCACTTCACATTAACCTTTTTGAGTCAGTAATTTCTACCTGAGCAAAAGGAATGCTAAATGCTATCAGGTAGATAGCATTATACATTCACCTTGTGCCGGGATAAAGGATTATCATAAGGAACAAGACAGCAGAGATGCAGGACACATTCAAGATGGTCAGATTTCATCTCTGAATTTCCCTGATGATGTTTGTTTAACTCATTTTACAGAAAATTGTGACCGTAAAACAGGCAAAAAAGGCACTAACATAATAGTGGTATTCCTATATGTAATTGTTATATACTTGAGTGAATCCCATCTCTTACATAGAAATAAAACTTTCATATATTAATTTTTGTATTGCCGTGAGTCTGAGTCATGACTTCAACTTCTATGGCTGGATTACTGAATATCAACTTTTTTTTTCTTTAAAATGAGCAAAGCCTTTCATTTGGACTCTATTAGATGTTTGTTATTTTCTTTCTGGGTTTGATTTCATCTGGTACAGTTACCTAGTACCAGTGTATAACTTGGCTTTTAAGCACATATGAATTAATTCAAGTGCCTGAGTGTCAGCTTCCTACTGGAAAAAAGAGAACCTTCCAACATGGCACATGGACACACACATCCATTTACCTTTCACCTATATGCATTGAAAAAATCTTGTTTTTCCTGTTAACTGAAATATTTTCTATTTAGACTGGCATCGTCCAGTAGTTTAGGCCTAATATTTAAGTTATGTATATTATGATGGTGGCGTTTTAAGAAACCTCATGTGACTAGAAATGTGAAACAGTAAAATATAATTGTGCCATAATGTTACACTTTGACAAAGCAAGGTACAGAGAAGTTAAGTGCCCCACCCAAGAACATCTGCGAGAGAAACAGGACTAGAACCAGATCTCCAGGTTTGTAAGACCTCTGTTTCAGAAGGATACTTGCCACTGCCTCCAAGAACATGTCATAAGTAAGATGTGGAAAATACTGCTATCTTCAGGATAAATTTTCCCTTAAGTAGAATTGTTAACATCTTTATTTGCTGGATCTCAGATTTTTCTTAAAGAAAAAAATGCATCTACGTCTTAGTTACAACCACCACCACGTTTCTTTTAGAAACAGTATAAAGATTAATTATATTAGTTACTATCAAATACCATATTAGCCAATAATAGTGTGTGGTTATTAAAATGCCTTTTAAACCCAAACTGTTCATCTCTATTTGTGCCACAGTCCTGCCTGCTCAAATCCATTTTCTGCTTAGAGCAATGAGGTTGAATGGGGCTGAACTAAACAACTTTGGAGTTTAAGGTTTAGGGCTTCAGAAAAAACCCACACTGCAATTTAGTCACTATGTGGCCACATACTGTTGACTATTTATTGTTAGAAGAGAGTCTGCTGCTTCCATGAGACGAATACAGGGTACGGTAACCCCAAGTTATAGTGGCAAGGGCTAAATGCAGTCTGGCAAAGCAAGGCCATTTATTTTACTGATCAGATGCTGTACTCTGCTCAGCATGTTTACCAATACTCCAAACGGCATGAAGTCAGTAACCGACAGCTTAGGGCATTAAATGTAGCTGCTCTGTAACACTAAGTCATCTAGTTATCCTCTAGCTGTGCTTCTTCAAGCAGTTAGCACCACTGCAAGTGTACTAAGGAGAATTCACACTTCGCTACAGTTCAATAAGCTGAACTCTGATGCTACTGGTAAGTTGGCTGCAGTGTCAAGTCACAGTTATATAACCCACTGAGCTGAATGCCTCCCCATAGGGGGAGGGAGAGCACACAAAGGAAATACGAAGATGCAGGTACCTATGTTTCAAAGACAATATTAACGTAATGCTAAAAAAAACATACTTTGAAGACTTCTCATCAACTGTGATTTTGTAAAGGTTTGTTTCTCATTTTCAACTCTGCAGAGCAACCCTTTTTGAATGTTAGACACCTAGCGAAACAAGTGAAATGAGCTGATCTCAGCTACTTGCCTACGTAGGCCATACTCTACAAATTTACAATACAGCACAATTCTCTGCATTCACTCAACTGAACGTGATGATTAGGAGTGCGCAAACTAAAATATTGTCGTGCCCAGCCCAAATCACAGACACCTAACTTACTGAAGAAAGCCCTGAACGTAGGGTTGCCACGTGTCCAGTTTTCAACCGGAACACTCAGTCAAAAAGGGACGTGGTGGCCCCAGTCAGCACAGCCGATTGGGCCGTTAAAAGTCCGGTTGGCGGTGCTGCAGGGCTAAGGTAGGTTAGTCCCTACCTGTCCTGGCACCGCACTGCGCCCCGGAAGCAGCCAGCAGGTCTGGCTCCTAGGCGGGGGGGGCTACGGGGCTCTGCACGCTGCCCCCACTCCGAGCACTGGCTCTGCACTCCCATTGGCCGGTTCCAATGGGAGTGAGGGTGGGGGAGAGCAAGCCACCAAGGGAGGGGGAATGTAATGAGTGGGGGTGGGGGTCTCGGGGCAGAGGCAGGGCCTCCGGGAAGGGGCGGGGCTAGGGTGTTCAGTTTTGTATGTGATTAGAAAGTTGGCAACTCTACCTGAATGGTACAGAGCAACTGTCACTCACTTGGAGTCTCTGACACAGGGGAGTGAAAGAAATTGAATGAAGGCTCTGAAGATTTGTGTTACACTAGTAGCTTCTTGCAACAGTTCACCAGTGATTTCAAGAGGGGTAAGAAATAAAACATCACTGACGTCTCTCTTGTGAAGATTCAGACCAATAAAGCTTTGCTTTAGAGATACTCTCTACTGTAGACATTATAATCCCGAGCTAGTGTAAATGAGCATAACTCCACTGACTTCAGCATAAATGAGAATAAATCCACTGTGCCCTATGGATCCTTTAGCCCACAACCATTTTTTTATAGTTTTATCTCTGAACTCCCTGCTAAGGGCTTGTCTCCACAGAGACACTCAGGAAAGTTCACTCAAATTAATGGACAAAGTGCGTTAGTTCAGTGATTCTCAAACTGTGGGTTGGGACCCCAAAGTGGGTCATGACTCCGTTTTAATGGGGTCACCAAGGCTGGCATTAGACTTGCTGGGATCCAGGGCTGAAGACCAAGCAACACCACCCGAGGGCATCAGCCCTGGGTGGTAGGGCTCAGTTACAGGCCCTCTGTCTGGGGCTGAACCTCATGAGCTTCAACTTTGGCCCACCTGCACAGGGCGATGGAGCTCGGGCTTTGGCTTTGTTCCCCCCGCTCCCACCTGAGGCAGCGGGGCTCAGGCTTCAGTCCCCCCCTCCCTTTTTGTCAGAATGGGGTCACAGTGCAATGAAGTTTGAGAACCATGGCATTAGTTAAACCACATTAAGAGTGTCCAAACAGGGATTTATTCAGAATTTAAGTGGCCATAATTCAGTTTCCTAAGTGAACTAAACTAAACCAAATTAAGGTCACTTTAATCTTTAATCTGAATAACAGCATCCACAAAGGGGTTTAATGCAAGTTAACTAATCCACTTTAAAATTCACACATTCAGTTATTTTGGGTGACTTTTTCTGAGTGCTGTGTGTAGACAAGCCCTAGGACTGCCACAAGTGGTGGAGTTTGGGATCATGGTCACCCACGAATGGGTGTCCTGTCTCCCAAGAATAGGACTAAAACAAGCAATTTATTATTTCACACCACTGAACAACAGTTACACTGTAACAAATTTCTGTCGCTAATCTGGGTTGCAGTTTGATTCATTTTGACATCTGTAAAAGTCTGGCTGCCCATTAAAAGCTTTGCACACTGCATTTCATAGAAAAGAAAAGAAAAGAAAAGAAAAGAAAAGAAAAGAAAAGAAAAGAAAAGAAAAGAAAAGAAAAGAAAAGAAAATATTAGCAGTTCTATTCCACCACCAAACAGCTGTTTCTTGCGACCATAACTGGTTGAATTCCTTCCTTTTGGAACTCTTGCGTATTTCATGGAAGTTGGTTGGGGACAAGATTTGAGGTTCTTCTCTCAGACAGGTATCTGAACAGCAACCAGATGGTCCTGTTTGGATAATCAGGATGGAGAAGTCTAGTATGTTGGAGAGAGCATCCTGAGGGTAATGGGCTCTGCAGAACACTGCTGGAAGTCAGCTGACATTCGTTTCCATAGTTTTGGACATGGCAAGGATGTATACAGTTTTGAACAAAGGCAAAGTCCTCCATCCACCAATGACTTGGAATATGGTGAGCTGATCAAGAGATATAAACAGTAACTCTAATATTAACTAGTTTAATTGAAGGAGACTCAGTTCTTCCCACTAATTAGGAGGTAGTCAAAGCCTCCAGTGTCATGATTCTATCTTATTTCAGAGTGATCTAATCTGTGAATCCCAGAAAATGTCCAATGGGACAAGATTAACCATTTCAAATAAAATTAAAGCCAGTCCAAATTTTAATCCAAGTCAGTAATTAAATCTGAACTCTGAGGTTATAAAAAAAATCTGGTAATTTATTTTCCCCGGTTTTGCAAATGTTTGTGTTGTCTGGTCAAAACCAGAAACAGAAGCATTAAAATACCATGCAAAGGCTATTTTCATGTTACATTAAGAAACATCTGAATTTTCAGATGCCTATTCAAACTGAACTTCCAGACAGTTTGGGGCTCTAATAACCCATCACTCATTTCAGTTGCAAACCAAGCAAATCATGAAAAGGAACAAACCCGCAAGAAACAATGGATCTGCAATAAGCAGTGTTGGAAAGGAGAAAATACAGCTTGCTACAGTTGATGGGGGCTGATATTCAGTCCCCAATAAGGAAAGTTTCAAAACAGAAGATGGGGTCAAGGGATCCAGGTTTTATTTCTCATTAGTTTAGAATCTAGAGACAAATATGAGCAATCCTGACCTCCTTCCTATATGCACAAATTCTAATTTACTCTGCATAGAAGGTGCTGCACAAATGGGAATTAACTATAAAGAATACAACATAATGTACCTTATAAAGAGTGTGATCCCGCAAAGTGCTTGAGCATCTTCAATTTCCATTGAGGTGAATGGGTATTGAGGGCACTCAGCACATTACAGGACGAAGCCCATATAACAAAGCACATATATTACAGAATCAGCATTCAGATTCCATTCATTCTGCAGGGTAACTTTATGCATGGCTAGTGCATTAGCTAACATCACCTTTGTCCCCTTTGTACATCTATTTGTGTGGTGGATTTTTTATTTTTTATTTTTTTTTGTCTGCATGGACCCAAGAATTTTCAGTAAACAGTTTGCCTTTAGCTGCATGCACATGAGAAATAAACATCAATGTGCATCTCTCTAAAGGATCTATACTTGCTGACACACAAAATTATGACACATTCAGGGAAGAGAGCGTGGGTTTTGAAACCAATACAATCTTTCTGCTTCCTTTATAAAGTCTCTGTTGAAAATAGGGTGGGGAATTTCAGTGAAATGTGCTAAATATTTTAAATAAATGAATAAGTAAATGGAGTAGGGATTTGGATTTTATCTGCAAACTGCTGAAGCACGAAGAGGCCAAAGCAACGGATGCAAGTGTTGAGACAATCTTCCCCTCCCTCTTATGCACATACACACAGTTTTGAATGAAAGGAACAGCAAAATAGTACTATATGGAGAACACTATATGACCTTACATCATTTGGACATTCCTTGGTAATACATAGAGTCCCTGGACCACTTACTCAGATAGCCTAAATCGAGAAGCTTAAATTCTCTGAATTGTGCCTGCAAATTGCAGTGAGTGTATCGCCCATGGATGGAGCAATTAATGGCAGATGTCAAATCAGCAGCTTGATGAGCTTTATAGCTTAAGTAATGATCATCTCCAGGGGTTCTGCCACCCTATTTCACAGTTACCCACACCATCAGTGGCTGAATGTTTTGGTGTCCCAAATATTTAATCTCCCTAAGTGACTTTCTGTTCTGTCTGTAGCAAGTTTAGCCAGTCTTTCGAACATGATTAATGGGACATCCCTGGGGACACCTGAAGCTTTTGGGGTTGGCCCTGCAGGGTTTGAAGTAATCAACCTGAAGAGTAAAGGTTTGAGTACAGACATCAAAGTCTACAGTCTTCAATTATGCATTAATTCTAGGTAACTATTCATAGTTTATGAAAAAAGCTCTGGACTTTACTACATAAAGCCTGCTGGGCTTGTTGTGTCTTGTTTGGGCACTAGACTTCAGAAAGCTGGATGAAAGTCTTCTAACCCTCACTTATCCACATCACCCAAATAGAGTTAGTGAGTGATTCTATTTCAGACAGGCCTGCTTCACACAAACAACATTCTGCTGTATCTCTTTGAATCTGTACATAAATGTACCCATCTGTGAAAAGGGTACGAGGACTTACTTCACAGCAGAACTGAGGGTGAATGAATGTTTATGGAGCACATTGAGTTCCTACTGTAAAAGATGATATTGTCAGTGCAAATTATTTTTATTATATAATAAAATACAGGATACTACATCATTGCTACAAGGCAGGTCAGACAGGAAGACTAAATAAATGTCTAAACAACTTTCACTGAAATAACTGTTCTGAACAAAATGTTTCTGTAGCTTTATTTTATTTGGTTTACTGATCATTTAACTGCTTCCAAATACTGAACTTTAGAAGTGGTGATGTTTAATGACAATAAGACACTGCAGACCATGTGTTAATTCTGATTAATGCACTTCCCAAGCATGCTGGAAGCACTTGGCTTGCCTTGTACCTTACACTATACACCCAAGGCGTGCATTCATCAGCACTACTGCTCATTCTGTCATGTCTTATTGCTTAACTAGTGCACCATTCTCGGTGTGTTTGCCCTGAGCCTGCCTCAGTCCATTTACATTACACCACCCACCCAAGCCCTCAGTTTTGAGGTTCACCCAGCTCTTGATGATCAGGGCCCTGTATTTTTAATAACATTTTACTCTGCCAGTCTAATTAACTCCGTCACTGTATCTGCAGTCAGATAAAATGCTCATTTCACACCACATTAATTTTTATCAGTTGAACATTAAGTAACACAAAGCTATCTATGCTTGGTTTAATTTACATACTGACAGAGCTACAAAGCATTACTGCAGTGACTGCAAAGCAAATAAGTAGAACTGGCATCAAACATGGCTCCTTCAAAAAGAAATATTGATTTGCAAGGGTGGCAGACCAAAGAAAATTTAAAAAAAGAAAAGAAAAGAAAAGAAAAGAAAGGAAAGGAAAGGAAAGGGGAAAAAAGGAGAGAGAATGAGAAATTATTTCCCCCATCTCAGCCCCAGAATAGTCTTGTGTGTTGTAACCAATAGCCCCTTCCATGCCATAGCTCGAGAGGAGTGCTAAGATTAAAGCTGGTGCTTTGATTGGCTAAAAGGAGTCAGGGGCTTTGGAAATATTTCTCATCACCGAGTTTAAAAGAAAAGAAAAAAAGAATGACAGCGTGTCAGAGAGTACATCAGAAAAGTTCTCCCTACTCACTGCTTTGCAGCAGGGAGACCTACCTGGTTGAATTTAATTCGGCAGCAATGCTGAGAGTGTTCTCTTTTTGCGAGTTGGTGGTCAGAAAGCAAATCTGAAGAGCAGGGTGGTGTGCAAGATACTGGGATTCCAATATCTGAATAAATAAGCTGGAGGAAAATTCAGTGGACTCAATCAGATCCTAGTGAAAGTCTTCCAGACCTATTAAGTTGTGTTTTATGACCCCACAGTTCCCAGAGCATCAGCTGTCCACTCCTATCAATCTAAATAAATATAGCCATCAAGATCAGGTGTTCCCAGCTTTTTAAAGAAATTGTACCAGTTTAATCAGAAAAAGACTTTGGCTGCAAAAGCACTAACCCCTGCCTTCCACTCAACTGTCCAGGATCAAACCAATGCTAAAACCAGTTGGATTGCACACAAATTCAGTGCATCAGCATAAATCAGCCCAAATTTGCTCAAGAGGTTTGTGAATGGTGGCAAACCCTGGTGCAAACTTGAAGTTTCCATCTAAACCAGCCAGGTGAGTTTAATATGGTTGTGTTGCAACATTTCCTACAGCCTTATAATCCAGGGGTGCCACAGGTAAACTGCTGCTTTTCCACCTCAAAGTCATCCTGTGTGTTCAATATAGTATTTTAATGCTCTATTCCAGTTTCCTTGCGTCTCTGAATGTTTTTTTTTAACAAAATGATGTTTTTTTCAAGTTCCTCAGATATTGCTAAACATTTAGCATAGGATTTTGTCCACAGAAGTGCAAGAGGGCACTGGCACAAGCAACTCCTGTGTAAGTGAGCTCAGAGGTCCTGGAGGATGACTACACTGTTAATATTCAATGTTTCTTTCCTTTTTTTTCCCCTGGAGGAGCTTTTGTAAGACTTGAAAGGTTTTCCAGTGATTTGCTAAAGAGATACGATTTAGGCCCAGTTAAATTGCATGGCTTGTCTGCTTCTCTGTCCAGAAAAGTTGCTACTGGTGCTTTTATAGTTAAAATGCTCTGTGACATTTGAAATTTTGTTCCCCTTCTTGCACCACTGCCTTCTGCGCTTCCCTGCCCACGAGATCCAAGTGGGCAGAAGAGGGAATCTACACTGTACTGGTCAGCCATGGAATTGCTCCCTGAGGAATCTGCCTGCTGCTGTGAAGTCTTGGTTGCTGTGGAGGACTCCCCTTTCTGAGGAGAGTCCTCAGGCATAGTTGGTAACCTAATAACATTGATGTTCACCTTGAAAGGCAAGTGAAAAATCATTTCCAGCCAGGACACAGCATTTAAGCTGTTGCTCTTTTCTCCAGTGCAATTCATTATTGTATTTAAGCAGTCATTGAGCATAACTACATTTGGAAACAAGTCAATTTAAAATGTCACATTAATTATTTACAAATACTGAAATGAAAATTTGACTGAAATATAACTTAGTTCAGTGCCTAACATTGCCTTCCTAATGAACATAACAGGGAAATGTTGAATAATTTTCTGCTTACTCTACCACAATCTCCCCTTCTTTTCCTTTCACTGCTACACATACAAACCAAAACCTCCGATCCAAACACCCCTGAATATTGGAGGTATTATAAATCACAATTAAAACTGGATCCAAACCCTGCCTCTTTCCAATCCTACTGAATTGCCTGATTTATCTTTACGGAAGTCCTTCAATATACAGTATGTTATAGTTAGTGTCTCAAGGCTGATTCGCTTTATTTTTGGCTCCACTTTGAAATACACGAAGGAAAATAACCCTAAAAAATGACCCTAACTAAAATCAGTGAGTGTTTGTAGTAACTATCATATATAGACTATTACATTTTGATGACATCCTCATCAGGCTGCTATCAGACAGTATTTTAAGCTATTAAGCCATCAGGAGCTCAAAGGATAACATGACTTCTAACTCAAGGTAACTGAATGGAAAAAATGGCTGGTACTAATTAGAGCTGTACGGTGAACTGATTTGCATCCCTATTCTCACTGGTTTTGCAAAAAAAAAAAAAAGAAAGGATGGATTAGTGGTTCTTGCCTCACATCTTTTGCTTCTTTCTCACACAAAATGGGCAGTTATGGCAGGTGAAAAAACCATTTTGCTGCACACAAAAAAGGCATTGCTTCATACTAGGACAACTTTGGTCTGTGGCAAAGGAAAATTGCACTTTTTGTAGCAAACACTGTGTTTGGTGGGAGCAAGGACGGCAATCTGTCCCTTGATTGAATCTGAGAATTTTTGTGTACACACAAACATGCCAGTGTTGCTGTCCCAGAAAGTCTCAGAGATTCATCTCAGTCATTTCACACCCCCACCGCCATACAGTAAAAGTGCAAGGGAGAAGTTTGTCTGTTGTGGAGAGGGACAGATCAAGCCCTCCACGCCACTTTAACCCCACCTTGGGGTTCTGTGGAGCACCAATTAGCGGTGTGGCTGTGCAGAATTGCGTCCACACCCCTCACGTGCTTTGAAAAGGATATCCATACCCTACACGGCAGGGACAATGACGGAGGCCAGAAAGCGGAATGGCCAAAGAATCCTCATTTGCCTGGTTCTGCTGCTCCAACATACAGTGGAAGTTGTATGGAGTGGTTGTGGCCTGCCATCTCCCATTTAAGTCAGGGTGGCTATGCTGTGGCCCCAAACCCTGACTCTGTGTTGGAGTATATTTTACCTCCCAAGTCCTCTCACATTTCAGCTGCATGGACACCAATTATTTTAGCTTTTTGCAAGTGAAGCTTAACTAGCAATGCAGCATAAATACCAATAAACCCTCCAAGAAAAGACTGAAATTCCTTTGAAGGTTCAGTACCTTTCCTCCCCTCAGTACCAAACGCAGAACTAGTTCCACTACATTAGAAACAGACTAGAAGGGACTCCCACCCTTTGAATCAAATGTAGCCTTATGGCTCAAAAAAGCTCGCTAATGTGAATGCTAATTTTCATCTGTCCCTTGACTTTGTCTCAGGAGTAGGTACAAGTCCATGCCATGGAGCTCAGATCTGGATTTAATTTCTACTCCAGCCATCCCTAAAGTTTGGGGAAGGGGTGATTCAGATTCAGTACCCACTGCAGGGTTATCTGTACGTAGCACTGTGACTTCCCAGTTTTACTGATTTACGGGAATCTGACTTTTTTAGATGGAGTTTGGAAGGAATCTGAATTTTTGGGTGTTTCCTTGAATAAATCCTCCAAGGAGGTTCACCCATTTCAGAATGTCATTCACTAGTCCCTTCCTTCCCCGATGGGTGATTTCTCTTCAGCCAGTTGAAGCCTGTGAGAACCTTACTTATCTGTCAGTGAATTTCTCAGTTACTGATTGGCACACTCCCCCCACCCCCTTTTCCCCCCTCTGAGCTCTGGTTTTGCTAGCCCTTCATCTGGCTTCTGTCTTTTTATGACTGAAATAGGTAGTTTATTGCTATGCAGGCTTCAAGAGTGAAACGTCACTGGCTGAGAGGGAGCAAGTATTGGTCTTGACAGTTAGGATGCTGCTTCTTTTCTCAGAGATGACTTGTTTGACAGCACCAGAAAGCTTTGCCTGCTTTCAAACTCTGAGATATGACAGGGGCTCGGTGTGCAGGATGAGACAGACTATGCCAGGTCAGTGTTTTTGTCTACACGAGCTTATGGTCTGTTTGAATTTATAAACTAGCTGAGCAATAGAAGCTGTGGGGAAAATAAAGTATCTCAGCCTCTTGCCACAGCTAAACTTCCCCTGGCCATCCCCTGATCTAGTTGGGGGAAGTATATAAACTGTATATGCTTTGTTAAGCATTATGTTCTGTGCTTAATTGGGAAATAATTCTCGTTAAGTCCTGCAGAGCTCTTGCACACGAATGGGAAAAAATCATATCTCACAGCAACTCGGTACGTATTCTTTTCTTTTGAAACCAGAGTGTAAAGAGAAACACTCATGAGATGAGACTGAATGAGTTATGTAAGGTTTTCACACATTCCGCATAAAGCATTAATCCTTCATGCTCATAAGCCCGGTTGCTTAGATTTGGAAATATTCGTGTTGTATATAAAAGAAACACGCCTTTTTTATTTCTCTCTCATACAGCATATAAACATTTCCATATCTACGTTTAGCAAAGAGGAGCCTCCTCTCTCCTCCCTGATTCTTTCAATACTGAAACAACTGCCATGCAACACATGCTGGTCTCAAGTAAAGCAGTTTACAGTGTCTATAAACTGGCTCAGCTGAAGGTGTCGTTGCTGACAAGCAAATTGACCCTTCTGTGTGGTACACTGAAAGCTTTACAACACACATTAGACATTTTAAATCATTAACATTTGTCATGTCATTAGTAGAAAGGTCATTGCTTCGGAAATCTAGCCCAACAGAATGATCTGTTTGATGGGTTTGGTTTGGGCTTCCGTGAGGAGTCCACATCCTTCCAAAGGTTTTGTCCATTGTAACGAGCAGCAAGTTTCTAGCCTGTCTGAAAAGAGATTACTCTTTGGGAGAGCAAAAAATTAGCATGTTGATCTCGTCACATATGTTTATTTAACTTTTTGTGGATGTTTACCTACAGAATCAGCAATAGCTACATAACACAAATACCACATAGTTAATCCTAATCACAATTGATACTCTCACTCCAAATACAGTATAACCTTCCTTTTTACTTGCAGTGGGGTGGGAGGATACTTTCTGGGTTCTCAGCCCCCTATGACCATCTCCCCATAGGTCTCTTCTTTACACTGTCCCTTAAGTAGTACCTACCATCCTTGTAGACAAAAATGATGGGACAGAGCTCGCATATGAGTATTTAATCTTAACATTTATAATCTTCTAGACAAGTCAGTGTTCTGTGATGTGAGACACTGCTTCCATCAAAGAGGAGCAAATGGCACACTGACATATTACCAGGATCGTCCTGTCGTCCTAACTTACACTTCTTTTCTTTTAGAAAATAAGCGGCACGTTGAGGCACCCAAAATTACGAGGAACTTCTGAAAACTTAAGCCAAAGCCAATTTATGCCCAGAATGACATTTTGAAGTGGATTGATTTTTCACGCAGTATCAAACACCCAACCTCTAAAAATCAAGGCCTCTTAAAGCAACTCAAGCTAAGCCCCAAAACCACTATTTTCTGAAAAAGTAGTTTGTAACATGACAGCATGGCCCTTTCCCGTCCTGACTGTGGAAGCGTACAGCTAGGATGATGTTTTCTATATCACAAGTCTGGTCAAAGATAAACATACAAGGAGTAGGGCTGGAAAGCCTGTAATTGTCACAGACGTAGACGTTACAGATAGCACAGTAGTAGGATAACTAGTGATGGATAAAGGATTAGAAGCCAGGGACACCCAGAAGTTTTGATTTTAACCTTAACTATTTCAGCCACAAGGAAATGCAAAAATGAATTCAGAAATCTTAGGAGAAACCAGCTTCCTGATGACAGTTTCTGGAATTCTTTAAAAAAAACCTAGAAGGGGAAAAAAATTTGCTACAAGCTACCAGGTTTTGGGGTTCAGAGAGTTTAGCGTCGCTTCCTGTGAAGAATTAATGTGACCGGGTATCAGGACACAGGAGGGTGCATGTAAAGCACATATTTGCAAGCTCAGCCTTCTTGAAGAGCAGAAATTGCAGGTATCCTAACAATTGCCTGGGGGCATAAAATTCACCTGGAACTTCCAGTGAAAGCTCTGGTTTGCTTAATTTATTACATTTCTCTGTAGCATGTTGAAAAGGTTATGTGTACCTTATCAGTTGCCAGACAGTCATCAGTGCAGTCATACTGAATGAGATACCTTCTGAGAACCCCAGAGAAACAAGTGTGTTCTTCAGAAATTGAGTTGCTTTAATTTATTACATTCTGGCACTCAGCTACTATGATAAATATGGTATAAACACATAGAACGGATACCAATACATTGACTAGGTAAATAGATCAGATTAGTTACATGGAAAGAAAAATCTCTTTATTATGTAAGATCTAGAAGAACATATTACCTCTTCCCCTTGAGTAACTCATCTCAATCTCCTTCTTCCAAATGCAAAATATTTCTTCTAGTTCTTAAATTTCAGTCATTCCAGGTGGCAAGAAACTGCCTCATCCGTGGATTGAGGAAGATTACATGGGTTACTCATTCTATAACTCTTAAAAGCATTCTATACATGTCCTCTGCTAGCTACATTATAAGCAATTAAAAAATAGAGACATCACACTGTCCAAGGGGTTTAGCGGTTAGAATCATAGAACTGGAAGGGACCACGAGAGGTCATCTAGTCTAGTCTCCTGCACTCATGGCAAGACTAATTATCTAGACCATCCGTGACAGGTGTTTGTCTAACCTGCTCTTAAAAATCTCCAATGATGGAGATTCCACAACCTCCCTGGGCAATTTATTCCAGTGCTTAACCACCCTGACAGTTAGGAAGCTTTTCCTAATGTCCAACCTAAACCTCCCTTGCTGCAATTTAAACCCATTGCTTCTTGTCCTATCCTCAGAGGTTAAGAAAAACAATTGTTCTTCCTCCGCCTTGTAACACCTTTTAAATACTTGAAAACTGTTATGTCCTCCCTCAGTCTTCTCTTTTCCAGATTAAACAAACCCAATTTTTTCAATCTTCCCTCATAGGTCATGTTTTCTAGACATTTAATCATTTTTGTTGCTCTTCTCTGGACTCTCTCCAATTTGTCCACATCTTTCCTGAAATGTGGTGCCCAGAGCTGGACACAATACTCCAGTTGAGGCCTAATCAGAGTGGAGTAGAATGTAACATCAGTGCAAAAAAGACTCATTCATTTTTTTCTAAAAACGAAGCAAGGCATTAAGAAAGAAAACAACTTTAGCTGCTTAAATATTTCTGAATACAAATGAAACTCTGGGGCGCTGAAATACTCTAGTAGAGTCTCCAAAAGTCCTATTCCCCGCCCCCCTAAAATACTGGAAAATTTCTCAGACTATCATGCCAAATGTAAAAATGAAAAACAAAGGATATTTGGACTGTATCTGAATTACAGATGCCTTAAAAACCTAATGGCATAAAGATGTGAAACAGACTGACCTCTAATGCCCCTATTCCCAGCCTGTTTGAAGTGCTCAACTTAATTTCTTTTTTCCTTTTCTAACCTGGCTGGTTGGAAGAGATAGTAAGTATGGTATGAGCACTTAAAAAAAACCATCTCAGAACCTCATATTCCTTTTGTCCACTTAACAAATCGCATGTGCTTCAAACATATACATTCTTAAAAATGCCAGGGAGCTGCTATGCATGACAACTCAGGGTTTCAACTCAGGGTTTCCAATAACCACACACAAATCAATATCCTCTTTGGAACACGACAAACTGATGAGACAGGTCTCTCTCTCCCCAAATCGTTCAAACTCTAAGTACAGTACTATTCACCTGCAGTTGATAAAACCGTATTTGTGTTTCTAAAACCCTTCCAGAAAGAGGCTGCAAAGATGAGTTTGTTGGATAGATATTGGCATCATTTCTAGAGAAGACAGGAAATCTGTTAAGGTTTCATCCCTTTTTTCTTCACCAGAAACTTCCTATGTGAGAGGGCACATGGAGTGACGATAGATAAAGATTTTCTGTGGTGTAATTCAGTTTTACTTTTACAGGAGAAAGGAACAGCCACAACTCTCTGGAGCTCTCATGTGTTACATTTATCTCACACCCTTGATTTCCCCCTGCCTGTTGTTTTTAACAATGCTGTTTTTATTTTGATTAATGGCAGGGTTATCGCTGGGGTTAGTGGAGAACCAAGGCAATTGGGCCTTAATGTTTTTATCAACAAATTCGAGAGTTTATCTTTAGAACAGTATCATTTTAATATCTCTCTCTCTCCATCCATCCCCAGGAGGCCAATACATTTTCCTCATGAATACGGGGATCTGCCCTGCTGGTAATTTTTCATTTTTATTAGGAGTTGGGCCCAAGTCACCTAGTTCTCATGCAGATCCAAACTTCCCTTAAGCCCATCTCTAATTGCTATGTAATATCTTAAACATACACAGGACTTGTCACTTCAAATTGGGCCTGAAACAGGGACCCCTTTCTGCCTGTAACTAAAACTATTTGACGACAAAGAAAAAAATAAATCCCGGGAGTGAAAAATGGAAGGGAAGCCATGTACTGCTCAAGCCTGCTTCCTCACTAGGCTCTTCACTCTGGTCTACTGTATTTCCCCAACCAGTGCTGGGCTGAGGCTGGAGTTGTATAGGGAATGTACTACACAAAACTGATCAAGGATAATTCAGGGCATCGTGCTTTAAAAAGCCAGTCTTGGTCACTTGGAATGTGTTCTATCATATTGGGAGGTCCCCTTGCTTCATTCAGTCTTGTCAAAAATTGCCCATGGCTGCCTTGCACTTATTTCACATCACTAAAATTGGGCCCAAACCAATACCCAAGAGCAAAACACTTCTTGCATTTTGGGGAAGTCCAGAACTGGACTCAAATTTTGCAGCTTGCATACATCCCTTAACTAGGGAAGTTGTAAAACTGACCCAATTTCTTTCTGGATTCCAGCCTTGCTAAGCCCTTTCCTATGTGTGTATTTGGGAGAGACGGCAAATGGGACAATTTGCAGTCAAGCAACTGTTTCTGACAAAAAAAAAAATGCTGGATTTACTTGGGGCGCAAAAATTGTCACACAGTTCAAGTTGTGACCTCTTCCAAAACTATGAATCATTACTTCAACATAATCCTCTGCCTAATATGCAAGTGAGGCTATCCAACTCATGAGAGAGTCTGTTCTGCTGATTTCCCCTGACACGGTAATTAAACTCTTCCTCCGGCAGCCAAAGGAACACCCGCCTCCACATGGATTACTTCATTATACACAGTAACTTTGACAACAACCCAAATAAAGATACCTCATCTGAATGAGGAACAGTGGTTCCAGTTGAAACTGGACACCCGTTCCCCACCCCTTGCAGCATCCATGATCACAGTGTATAGAGCAAAAGCAGAAAGGTACTCTTTAAATTAAAAAAAACCAAAAAACCCCCTCTTACGAGCAAAATATAACACAGACGATAATGAGCATCGTGATACCATGGTGATGGGTAGGAGAAAACATAAACCATAATCCCCTTCAGTGATGGGAGTGAGAAGTGCCACAACTCCTCTCCTTTCACTTGTGAACAGGATTCCAACCCTCCAGCACAGATTTGAATATTTAGCTCTATAGCTCATCTCCAAAGAACCCCAGTTGCAGCCAATGCATCTTTAATAAGCATTTTAGTCAGTGAACTGCTGTTTTGAAGATTTCCCTTTTCTTAGAAAAGTCAAAACTGTCAGGAGCCTAAATTGTCTGTTCTTGATTTTTTCAGTAAGAAACAAAATGTAAAAAAAAGAAGGGGGGCACAAGAGAGAAGAAAACATGCATATTGCAGCTGGAAAATGTATTATGATTACACAGTATTATGATTTATATTACATGCATAAACATAACAACAACGCTGTGTTAAAAGAACATTATTCAGGTTGCAAATTCAAGCACTCAAAATTTAGGAAATGCCAGAATTAAGGATGTCTGGGCAATCTTAATTCAGTCCAGCATGCACATGGGTTATGAGACAGTCTTTAATCACATACTATTTTTTTTTCCCACAGGCCCCCCTTCTTTTAAAAGAGAGAGAAAGAGAGAGAGAGAGAGAGATTTCCTAAGTTTTTTTAAAAAAAAACTAGAAAAAGCCCCCAAACCCCTAGAAATTCCATCATGTAACATCCTATTGACACCCGCATGGTTCATCAGCAGGGTTGGAACCTTTAGATCTACCACACAAACCTTTGCCTTTTGCACTAGTGGGGTACTTGATAGCAGTAGAAGGTAGTCATCCTCTTAGGAGGAGCAGCACTAAAAGGGGATGGGACACTTTGCCAGTGGGTTTCACAAATATTTGCTGACAGCAGAGAAATGGTGAAACTCAAGAAACTTGGTTTCCAGTCCAGGCTCTGGAGGGGAGTGTGTTCTAGTGGGCAAAGACTCTTCTGCCCAATTTCCCAAGCCTGATGGCTAACGCCTGTCTCTTCCAACACATCACTGTCCAAGTTCTGTCTCGTTCCCACCCCAGGCTCCCCATTGCAGTCCCATTTTCTTCATCTACGCAATCCCGTTTCCACTCCGCAGGGTTCTCATCCCAGTCTCCTTGTCCAGCAACTCCCAATCACTGCCACCCCACTTTCCAGTTTCCCTCTTCCAGCTGCCAACATCCAATCCTAGTCCCTCCCCTCCCTTTCCAATCGACTGCCCCTGCCCTCACAAAAGGTCTCGCTCTTGTCATCTCTGCATTTGAATCAGACAGCTTCCTCCTCCATACTGCCTGGGCATCTGCATGGGAAACCCTGATAGCACAGAGGGGACCGGATTCCTACTTTCAGTTTTGTAACCAAGCCCCTGCCCAGAGCTGCAATTTCTGTAAAAGTCCTGCTTAGCTCCCAGTTTGAGCATGTTCTGTGCTGATGGAATATTAGGAGAATTTAGCTGCTAAAACCTAAGAAGTCTCTACTAACACGGCCAAATTTGGGCAGATTTTCACCGGGATGGCAAAAGGCACCTTCCTTACACAAAGGCCTCCCCCTGCCAAATTTCTAGTCCCAGCTTCAAATATGGGGGCACTAGAGTTTTTCACTGAAATTTTTTATTGTGGGCAAAACACCATAATTTCCCTAGCCTCATTCTCAGAAATGGTTGAACTATTTTGGCTGAAAATTTTCAAATAATTCAGCCTGAGGCAATCACCCAGCATGCAAGATTTCAGCCCAAACAGTTATAATTTGGTAAAGTTGTAAGCAATTGGAAACAGAGTCTTATAATGGAAAATGTTGGGCAACCTTAATAATGGGTGGTGCTACCAGCCCAGTCTATAATACTGAGGATCAGGATAGTGACGTAAGCCAAACTACAGTAGGAGCACTGTTGTTATTGTCTAGTACCTGAGGAGGGAAACTCTAGGATATTGCCCTGACAATATTAAGCATTAAAACTGACATAAAATAGATCTAATCACTGACATTACACAAGTCATTTTTGTACAGTTTAATGAAGAAATGTAGAGCTAAATGTAGGAAAATCCACGTTGTTCTTCATTTTAATTTAATAAAAGACTGTAAATTATATCTAGTTTTCATGAAGTTTTGCATGGAGGTAGCTCTTGGTATTCACCAAGAAACAAATTTGTTTGTGAACTGGATAGCTTTCATATTACATTTATTTAGGTTTTTTTAAATTCTTTGCAGTGATGACGAAAGACAATTGAGACCAGTAGCTAATGGGAAATTCTAATGGGAAAAGTCATACATGCAACTTAGCAGATAGCTAAACTAGTCTTGACAACTGGCTTTACTTGCCCATTCTAAAGGAATTACTTTTCTAGCATGGTTTGTTTAAATAAGTATCATGTTTATAATGAGAAACTCAGATAACCTCTTTACATATGGAGTGGTGTAAAGTGCTCCTTAGCACTCTTCTGGGATGGCAGCGTGTACTATGGTCAGCATGACTGTGTGGCTGTGTTACACACACATTTGTAGATATCGGTCTAAAATAGAGAACAAGGATTTGGCTTGCATTTCTGTAATGATAAAGGGGACTCTGCTCTTTTGAAGTTGGACTTCTCGCCTTGTTCCTCCTCTATTATTCTTTTTGTTTAGTCGGTTGGTCTCTGTAGGAGTCATCTATCTGTTACATCTAGACTGTGTAGGAGGGAAATGACTAGCAGGCTTTATGACACAATTTGCATTCCCCTTTAGCTGACTTGGGGGCAGGTCACATTTGGGGGTGGGGTAACTTTCTGCGATGTGGCTACTTGTCTTTCCAAGCAGTTTGCCTCCTGCAAAGGACAGAGGTGCCAGACTTTGGTTAGCCTGTCCATCTATCTTCCACAGCTACAGCTTCAAATTTCTTCTTGGGATTGTATTTACTGCCATGGGTCTGATGGAAAAAAACTGACTATAGATATAAATGCATCTGAAACAAAGGATGGTGCATTAATGACAGTTTAGTTTGGGCTTGAGTCTTGTCTTCATTTCTCTGGTGGTGCATGTTTTATATATTTATATGTACACACTTTCCTTATCTTTATTCAAGACATCAATTAATGGGTAGTGAACACTACAGCCTTCCCTATGGCCAAGTCCTGCAGTGCAGATCATTATCTCATGCCTAAATATATTGGTGATTTCACACTTCATTTTTCTACCTCTAGATTTCCCCTCCCTTGGGGGCATTCGATTAAAAAAAAAAGACTCTCCAGCACAGAACATCCCTATTCTCCATCCTTGTGATTTATGCTGCTACGTGAACAGTGGTCCTTGAAAGAAATATCATCCCAGCTGTAATGAGGCCGAAGGTTTAGTTAACTAATAAATCCTTCAGGAATTTACGCTGGATCTTGATGAACTTTTCATTAAATTGGGCTGTATGTGGAGAAGTTTCCTCTAATATAATGTGTTCCAGACATGTATCCTCCATGGAATTGAACAACGTACACAACTACTACTTGACAATGAATAAGTTATACATAAAGAGTAACAGTGTAATAGTAAAAAGTTCCTGGGACTTTCTGGAGAACTACTTTCTCCTTCTCTATACAAAGTCAAAAGAAAAGCATGATAAGTGATTTAATCAGAACATGCAAATGAGGTCAAGTTTCTTGAAGGGTTGTGGGATTTCCCCAGAGAAATTTACAAAATATCCTGGCACAGAGATTTTTTTTTTTGAGTCACTGACTTTATTTTTGGTGGTTTTATACCATTGTGTAATGCCTCCGTGTCAGTTTGCACTCTCTGCTGAGCACAAATGCTCCAAACGGGTAGGTATAGATTTTAATTTCATTTTGAATGCCTTGGAGTATATTAAACTTTAGGAAATAATGTAGTTACTATTTCTTATGTTTAGACATTATTATTATTGTACTAGGTGCTGCATCGAGAGAAATATTATTCTCACAAACAATGAAGTCAAACGATAGTGATGACAAATCTTAAAATCGTGGTCAAAACAGCTGCTTTTTCCATTATTAGTTAGACTCTGCTTTCTTTCCTTTATTTCCGTCCAAGTGGAAACTGACTTTGCCTCTAGATTGAGGGTGGGGTAACTGTTGCTATTTACAGACTCTCCCCAGAAAAGAGAACCCAGAGTTTCAGTCCAATACCTTATACCCTGTATTAAGCTCCCTTCGTGTGCATTTGTACCTCAGATCCACCTAGAAGTTACTGTTCTTTTTACTTTAAAATTGATTTTTAAAACCAGCAATGTTAAAATGTCTTAGAATTAAATTGTGATATTTTAACATATTTTAACAATTACTAGCAATGCTCAGTGCAACTGAACTGCAGAATTTTAAGTGCAAAACATTCTTCCAAAAATATTATCAAAAAATTGAAAATAACAAACCATCTGACTTATTACAAACATCAATATTTTGTCCAGAAGCTTTTGGCAAGGTTTTGGTGAAAGACTGCTCAAAAAATTAATTCACTAATGTGAATGTATCTTCTTGGATGACTAAAGATATTTACAAATGGCAGACATGGTGGATCAAATTGATCTGAAGTCAGTGAAGTACGTCTACGAATGACTTTGGCCCCATGTTTCTTCCTTGCATGTGGGCAGCAATGGAGTTCCATTATATTATTGAGACAAGGTGGGTGAGGTGATATCTTTTATTAGTCCAGCTTCTGTTGGGTTTATACAGAGCTCTGCTTTAGGTCTGAGAAATCTACTCCGAGTATCACAGCTAAATACAAAATGGAACAGATTGTTTAACATAAATAGTTAACACATATTTCAAGGAACCATTCAAGGTCAACCAGCCTGTAAACACTCCTCCAGCCATAGGAGGGAAAGGTGGGAGGGGGAAAAAAGGGCCCTCTAACTGGAGGGGTGTTAACGGGCCACATCACCTTGAGTGTTCCGTTGAAATATATGTTAACTATTTACACTAAACAATCTGTTCTACTTTGTATTTAGCTGTGACACTCTGAGTATGTTTCCCAAATTAGAAGAAGAGCTCCGTGTAAGCTTGAAAGTTTGTCTCTCTCACCAACATAAATTGGTCCAATAAAAGATATTACCACAACCACCTTGTCTATTAGCCTGGAATCAATATGGCTATAACAACACTGCCTACATTATATTACGGAGTAATTCTGCAGCCTTAAAAATACTGGTGAACTTTGCAAAATCTGATCAAACCTATCATGTAAGGACCCAACAGTCAATCTTCAATTTGGGCCAGACTTCTAAAAAGCAAAGGCTCATTTATACACATTTTTGTGAATGCTTCTTTGCACACTCCTTTACTGCATGAGCAAAATGCGGAGGGATGCTTTTTCGCTCATGCTCACTGAGTAAATCAGGGGAAATTCCATATACGTCAGTGGAGCAATACCCAGTGCATACGAGTAGAGACTGAAACCCCTAATGCTGGCATGCCATTGCCATCATGATGTGCATAAAAGAAATACGCACAAAATATACAGACATGATTGTCTTTTTAAAAATGTGTCCCTTAAATTTATATCAATTCGAAGCAAGACATGACACATTTTTGTAAAAATCTATTATGGGGGTTAAAACGTTACTTATTAACAACTGGAAAAATCGCTAGAAATTTAATGGCACAGACCAGATGAAATTATTTTGCTAATTTAGGTAAAATCACAAACGATAATTTTGAAGATGTTCAAGGCTTCTGTTCTTATTTAATAAATAGCAAAACTAGTTGTAAACTAATTTCTTTCATGCTGTTCATATAGTATATCTTCATATTTATTTCACACATCTTTGTGGTATACACCTGTCTTGTAGAGTGCACCTGTGAGCATTATATATAATAATGTTTCATGTTAATTGTATAACAAAACCCTTAAATTCCACCCTCCACCCCAAACCTAAAGAAATGGAATTTATCTTACTCAGTCATCCAGTCTCCAACACTGCTAATGCACAAACACTTATGAACCAGAAACGTGGGGTTCAAAATTGTGCAACTCAAATAATGTCTGACAGGCAGAAATAACTGCAGAACACTGATCATGACACCACATCTACCTGGAGATTTGTTTAATTTTTTGCTCTAACCTCTCAAGGAGTAAACCTAGGAAAGGAATTCCCTCTAGAGTAGACTCATCTTATATTGCAAACTCTCGATTTCAGTGGTTTGATTTACATCCCAGCTTTACCAGGGACACTGGCATGTTAACTCCTGCTATTCAGATTCTAGATCTGATGATACCTGCACCAGCTTGATGTGCTAAAGGACACTTCTTGTGCGCATTACATTTAAATGAAGAAAGAAATTGGCTTATATTTTTAGCAGCTCCTGCACTAAAACTCATTTGACAAAAGCGCCAAAGGGACAGTTAACAGGGAGTATGACTCCCCACCACCCACCCCATGGAGGAAGACAAGGGTATAATTTATCTGAAACTGACTGGAACTTTCCTGGCCTGGGGACCTAATTTTACTTGCTACCTTTTAAAGGGACACTATCATCTTTTTCTTCCCATTATATTTCAACAATAGATATCACTCTTCTTCCTCTAAATGTAAGTTATTTGAACTCATATAACACTACTGATCTAAAAGATCTGAAAGGGGTCTCTACATATTAATTAAAACTTGCAGCACCTTTCAACTACCCTAAATGAGCCTATCACTATTATGCTCATTTTACAGATGGACAAACTGAGGCACAAAGATTAACTTGCCCAGTATCATACAGTATGCCAGTGACTGAGCAAAGAGCACTATCCATGAGTTCTGACTCCCAGTCTCTTCTCTAATCACAATGTCACGCTAATAAAACAACAGGTCAGAGCCTTACTGCACTTCTGTAAATACTGAATAACTACTCTCACTTCATTGAGTCACTCCAAACTTACACAGGAATACATGTGATCAGCATCTGGCACCAAATATTTAATCAGACTGTGGATGTCAGTTTTCAGCTCACAGTGATTTCTTACAGCTGCATCATTAACCCATGAAAATACAGTTTAAAACATGCTGATCACATATCTGCAGGGAGATGATTTGGTTCTCATACAGTGGGCCTGCTTCTGCTCTTACATTTCAATCACTCATGATTTAAACCAGGATAAGAGAGAATAGGATCAGTCCCAGGCTATAAAACATTTAGGGCTTATTTCTGCATGGGCCTGGCCAAAAAAGTGAAGAATGTGAGTAGCCCCGCTGACTTCAATGGAACTACTCACACGCTTAGAGTTAAGCAAGTGCTTACTTGCATTGTCGGATCGGGGACCTTACACTGTACATGCACATATTTACTGTAAAGACACAAAGTTCTGTGACTGCTAGAAAGAATTATTATCACTCTTAGTGCAGTGATGCTTTTGACTGTAGGTGTACTGTATTCTATGGAAGATCCCGTCATAAGCTTCAGTCTATATATAATAATGAGAATAAGCAGAGGAAGTTGCTTAAAGGATAAAACCATAATGCTATTTCTGCCTCAAATCTACAAGTATAGATTAACAAAAAACAGTCATCCGAAATGAATGGCCACTAAAGCAAAATACTTCCAACACTGAAAATACTGAATTATGAAATTCAATTATGATAAAAAAAACTTTAGATTAAATTAATTATCCCACTGGAACAATAATTTTTCTGGGCATCAAACTACATTAAGATTAAAGAATAATAGATGAAACAGCCATTACAATAACAAAGCTGCTAAAACTGTATTGGTCAAATTTTATACTCAGCTACATCATCGCAAATCTGAAATCGTACCCTAGACATCAGTGGAGAGGCTCTAGATATACGTTAGTGCAGCTGAGAATCCAGCCCAGGCTATAAGACACATAGGGCTCAGTCCTGGAAGGTACTGAGTATTCGGTCTATATGTGTTATGAAGATTTAAAGCCACATTGCACAAGTGCATCACTGAGGATGGCAGGAGAGCACAAGTTGCCCTTCTCATCCCTTGTACCATGAACTGGATATAGCAACAATATGGCTGGAGAGTGCAGAGCCTGTGCACAGTGATCTCAGTGGATATTCCAGAAGACTCCTTCAGAATCCTTGAAATGGTCTGTGGTGGGTTTATTGGGAGGGAGGACCAATAGCCCCAATAAACCAAAACCTTATTGGCCCACTGGAACCAGTTTAACTTTTTTATATGGAATTTCCAGTAGGACAGCTGTGGCTGTACTGGCCTCCTTAAAAGGTACAAGGAGGCATGGGACAGGCATGGGTTTCTAGCTCAAACCCCATTCTCTGCACCAACTGGGAACAGACAGGGAGGACATGCTATATACTCTTCCAAGATGGAGGAGCTGCCACTGCAGCATGTGGTCCCTGGTAGCAACCAAGAACAACTCTGCCTGAGTCAATTAGAACTCTTCCTGGGGACTCCCTCCGCAGAAAAACCCCTCAAAGTCCCTTTCCTGCACAGCCCCGATCAAGACACCTAGAACCTCAAATGAGAACGAGATTTACATTGTGTTCAAGTTGAAAACAGAGATGTTACTTGACTTTCTACTTTTCAGCTGTCTTCTTAATTAAACATGTGACGTACTGATCCATAGTTTAATCTACATGTTGTTTTTTTACTGTGATTATTGTACAAAACAATAAAGGAAAGTACAATCCCCGTCTCAAAGAGCATACAATCTAAGATGAGATCGCTGAGACTCAAGAAGAAAATGCTGAACTGTGCAGCAGCATAATTAACTTCACCTCCTTAGCAGGATTTTGCTATCATTTTAGCTTTAGAGAATGCTGCTAACCCTTGGGCAGCGCACTGATTCTAAGAATGAAGATAACTATCTTTGCTCTGTCACACCACACGAGAGAAAAGAACCCACCCACCTGCCTGTGTAACACCACCAAAAGTTCAAAGAAAATCAAAGACAGTTTAACACCAAAAATAATAGGGGGGAGAGGAGGAAAAAAACCGTAGAGACTTACCAAAGGTGAAGTGATTCATTACGATCTTTGTGTCTGCAAACAATAAGGGGAAAATTCATTTCCCAACTTGTTAGCCTCTGCAACATTGCAGCCGAAATAAGCTTCGAAAGAATTTATTCATTCCACCACCCCACGTAGGTAGCTGAGCCCTCCTCTAGCTGCCGTGTAACTGAGGTGTGGCCACTTACCATTAAAGAAAATAATCAGCACTTCGTTGGTGTTTTTACATTTTAGAGGTGCCTGGGATTATAAACCAAAAGCTACAAACAGGAAAAAGAGGAGAAAAACAAGCAAAAAGAAAAAACAAAACACACAACCCCAAACCCACAGACACTCGGAAATAGGCAAACACCTTCTGTGTTAGCCAGTAACATTGCTAGCTGCTGCCCTGGGCAGAGCACAGCACCTGTTGGTGACAGACTTTGGGTTATAGAACACAAGGGGATGGTGGACGCAGTGATGAATCAATCAGAATGATCTTTCTGGAGGTAATACTGGGAATCTGGAGAGAAAAACAAGGATTCCCTTGATGCCTCCAGATATTTGCTGACAAAATGAGGGGTGGGGCAGTCTCCACTGCTTGAAATGGAAGTGGGCTATATCTGTTATTTTCCTTGAAGTTTACATCTTGCCAGCAAAGTTTGGGCAAAGTTTTAAGCCCTTCTGAGTTGCTGAGCTCCCTTTCTTCCATTTCACTCATTCTCCTCCTCTCCCTGCCATGACTCATTCCCCACCTAGTTAGCTGGGTTGGAATTATGAATTAGTACACAGTATAGCTCTTTGGAAACAATTATCCTGTAAGAAAATGGCAAACACTGTAATGGCTACTTTGCATATAGACCAAAGACTGAGGTACCTGCACTTGAAGGCAACGGAACAAAGGATTCAACACTTATCAGTTGCAACGAGACTTCACACTCAAGAGTGGGGCACTGTATTGTACAACTGAGCGCTACCTCTACCAACACGGAATCCTACAAGAACGCACTGAAATTATGTTAACATACAATAAAAAACTTGAGAGCATTCAACTCCAGTACATCTAAGTGTAAGCTGAAACAAAGCACTCCGCTACCAGAAAGCACATTCGAAACTGGGGCCAATAATTCAGCAATCATGAATTGCCAACATGAGGGTCCCGCAGTCGGGCTCTTTGTTTGCTTAAAATAAAATGTTGCTGTATAAATGTGACTGAAGTTAATATGTCTACTCAGTTATTTTGGTATGGCTAATCTATGTTAATTTTAAGGTCTAGAGTTGACTCTAGGGGTGTAATTAAATAAGGCCAATGCGACAAATTTTGGCTCAGATTTCTGTCTGATTGTTGCCTTTTCTTGGGTCGCAAGGTGCTGCTCTCTTCCTGCAACCTGCTAAGGCGTGTCACTCACCAGACACAGGATAACACTCATGGTTTCTTTGACAACATTTTAATGTTCACAAATTAACCACAAACATTCATGTTCATGTCTCAAAATGGGAATGGAAACTTACACTGACTTTTGGGTTATTTTCGTAACAGAGTTTGCATAATTTTATATGAACAATGCGATGTGACTGACACAGGAAGATTTTTTTTTTCTACACGCAGGTATCTACAATAATTTGGATAGCACATTGTACCCCTTTTTAAAAACTGAATCAACATTAACATGTCATAGGCAGGGAGAGACCTATGACTCAGAATATTGGAATTGGGGTATGGTGCCTTTCAACTCTGGTTTACTGGGTCAAATACATGGCTATCAAATTAACAGCATCTGACAAGTGGTAGGTGGCACATGAGTAAGATGGTCTCAGTACACTTCCCAATGGAAAACTGTCACAGATACCATCACAACTGCATTAATTCCCTTGTGGAAATGTTCAATGAAATTTTACAGGGATGAAATCATAACGGTGCTTCATATGTTACTCCGAAAACTTTAGAATTTAATTAAATATCCTTTCTACAACTTTTTAAAATAAACCATTCTACAGAATTCTGTAAGGATACAGAGACTGTGTATTAAATTAATGGGGGGGGGGTTTCAGAAAACACAGAACATTTATCATTTTTTATTAAATTCCATGGGGTTTTTGCCATAAGGGTTGACAGCATGGTTGGCAGAATCAGAAGAGAAGCCACCTATTGAATGGGCCTGGCAAATGAATCCCCATCTGACCTGTAAGTGGTCCCTTCAGGTGAAGGTGAGTCACACTAAGGAAGCATGAAGAATCTTGCCCTGCCAGTGTCCACACTGTACTTTTCCTGTAGATAAGAGAGGTCTCTAGAGCTGTCAGTCCATGAATACAAAAGGCACACACAAGCGAAGGTATGGGTATAAAAGAAGCTACAGTGCTCACAAACGTCTGCAAAATTTGATGTGCTTCTATGTAATTAAAGCCTCTGTATGCTTCAGAAGAGGTCTTGTGTTTCTTGAAATTCTCTCTTTCTCTAATAGCATTAAGGGAAAAGGTTGGTTTGTGGGTCAGGCACTGGACAGGGAGGCCTAGCACTTTAGAGACCTCAGTTCAATTCCCAGACTACCTGTGTGACCTTGGCAAAGTCACTTAATAAATTTGTGCCTCACTTTCCCATCTGTTAAATGGAGATAATAATATGTCCCTTCACCCACCCTTTGCCTGTTTAGTGTATTTTAATTGTGAGCTCTTTGAGGCAGAGCTTAACTCTGTGTGTTTGTGGAAAGCCTAACACTACGGGGCCTCTAGGCACTACTGTAGTACAAACGAATGAGACAAGAAATACATTAGATGGAATTTACAATGATTTTACCATTCAGAGCCAAACTGCTTCAGAGATTGAGGTTGATTTTTAAGCTGCCACTTGTGCCTATGGGCTTGACTCCCACTGACTTTCATTACTGCCAATGAGAACTTTACCGATGACCCTGCACTGAGAGTGGAAAAGTTAGAAAGGATAGGTGCAAGCACCTTACCATTTCTTTAGGAGAGGTGGCAGGGTCTAGAAAATTGAGCACAGATGGGGTGTTTGGAACTCCTGAGGGCTTCGTCATGGCTTTGCCACTGCCTCCTTGTGTGGCCCATGGCAAGTTGTTAATAGATCCTGAGCTTCATTTTCCCCATATGTAAAATGGGGATAAGTAATAGTTACCCTGCAGTCCCTCTCAGAGTTGGTGTGAGGATTAATTAACGGTTGCACAGCGCTTTTGCTGTTGGTTACATTGATCCATCCACACTGACTCCAGTGGGGCTGGATGGGTGTGACAGAGCAAGTTTTGGCCCATAATGTGATATAAAAATGGTAGCAGTTGTTATAATGACAGACATGCATAATGTTGAAGATTTTCAAGGAAGAAGCCTTAGCATCCTCAGATCCCAGACAAGACTTTGGAATTTTCCAAGACTGCCATGCATTTTAACCACCAACCTACCTCCTTTAACTTCTGAGCTACTAGTGATTACAAAGTCAATTCCTGCCTCTGAACAACATGTGAAATGCACAGTGTCGGGGCCAGGTCTGACTGTCTAGATTATTACATTGAAGAGGTGGCGGTGACATGGTCTGAAAGAAACTTGCACAGTCAGAGCACAAAAATACTCCAGCACCAGCTTGTCAGATTGTTGATTTAAATCAAAGGAACATTTTAAAGTAAATATGATGTGTATATGAAAATATATTACATATTTAAAGACAAATCTCAATATTTTTCCTCTGTAAAGAAGATGCCAGAAACTTTTACATCTAGACTTTCTTTTTATCATTGCAGAAATTTCAGAGAGTGTAGCAGCAGATTTTTTTTAACTGCTGGATTCAAATCTAAAAGCAAAACATAAAGCTCCCTTTCAAGTGAAATTTAGAACCTAGCTCACCTCTGCTATGAAATCCTCCCACCACTAACCAAATGTCATTAGTCATAATGACACTAATCAAAAAATGGCTGTCCAAAATGTTATTTGATTAGTCTTTGCGAAAGATTGCTCATGATCCTCCATCAACCCTCCAGCATAATTATATTGGCATCACCTGCTTCCATTTAATGGAGGAATAAAAATGCTACTTTAAGAGTAGCAAAGGGGGGAAAAAGCAGTATTTCAGAGAGGTTGAAAGCTGTTCTGCAGGACTCAGCAAGGCATACAAGATCAACATGCTGCACCACTATCACGTGATGATGTGGGTAAACCCATGCACAAATTATATCCTGACAATGCTCAGTTAAAATCTAACCACATTTATATTTGTATGAAAGAGATGAGATAATAAAATAAAGATTGCTGGAATCATATTATTGTTACAAGTCAAGATACAGCTTTTACGGCAGGGATGATTCTCTCTGATAAGCTCAAATATCTGGCTAACCTTTATCGAACCGTTTGTGGCTGAAAGCCTAACCAGAGGGTGTCTAAGTGCAGCTGCATGACCCATGCAAGCTGAGGAAATAATACTGCAACACCTACAACCATAATCACCCGTGGGCAACAGAGAGCAACTCACCTCAGCCAAAAATTTTCAAATTAAAAAAAAAAAATGTGGCTCAAGACTACACTGCTCTCAGAACTGTTGCTTTAGATCAGCATCAAGGAGAAGATCATGTGTGTCGCCTGAACTGATTTTAGAATTACATGTTTTTTTCCCCCAATAGGGTCAGATTTTCCAAAGAGCTCAGCTCTCATTTCAGCACCAAAATAAGTGGCCAGATTTTCAGAAGCACTCAGCCTGGTGGGCACTGACCTCTTTGGAAAATCTGACCATAAGGATCACAACGGCAACTGCTGGGCACTTTTCCAAATCTAGCCCCAATGATGGGTGCCGAGAACTTGAAAATCTAAACACAACGTTTTTAAAAAAACTGGCCCATACTGTAGCTCTCTCCTCTTCTTCCAACTCCCCTTACATGTAAAATCAAGGTTTCCGGTGGTATACTCTTTACAGTGCTCTGTTACGAAAAACACCATCCGCAGCTATTCTGAACTTCAATACAAGCACTAGCATTAACAACACCTCACTATAACATGTAAAGGGTCCAACTGGAGCAGGAGCATAGTTGTGGGTTATGTGGATTCCTAAGTAGATGACATCCAAAATATGTAGTCGATTATGATGGCATAATCGACTATGTATTCTTAAATATGTAGTCATAATCGACTACATAATCAACTACATTCTTAAAGTAACATTTTTATTCCTCCATTAAAGGGAATTGGGCTGCATGTGAAATATGTAATTTCTTTTGAGCGTGGAAGGAGAAGGTAAGATATATTTATAATTAAAAAGACATGTAAAATGGGCTTATATAGATGGGCTGAGGAAACCATATTTAGGTTTAGACTAGAATTTGGTCTGTGGACAAAAGGCTAGATTTAGATTTGACTATAACTCAGCTGTGCTTATGCTGTCAAAATATCGCAAGCCGTTATTGTTAAATTCAGGCCCAAATTAGTGGAAATAACTTCAGTTATTCAACTTGGGTTGAAACCTCTGAAAGTGACCTTTCTTGTGAGATTTCAATTACATCCCTACCAGAATCAGGCTAAAGCTACACTATAAACTTTTGCTGCCACAGATATACCAGCAAGCCTTTTCTAGTGTAGAGCTGGCTTCAAAATATCTGTGTCCCTTAGACAGTTCTAGGATGTCTATGTCAAGATTGTAAGTGAGTACATAGATCCAGGGATTTGCCTGATTACTGGACCACTACTAATTTTAACCATGTTGCAGATAGATCAAGAAATAACAGTATTTTAACTGGGATGCCTAATTCAGTTATACTTATAGTGTAAACTAGGCCTAAAAGTGTATATCTCAGGGGTATTTTTTTCCTGGCTAGATCCCTCCTTTGATACTTTTCTATGAAGCACAAGGATAACACCATTATGTGAACACAAAAACAACAAAGATAAAAAAGACCGCTTTCTCTGAAGCAGCAAAAAGCTGCTTCTTCTTTTTTTTTTTTTTTTTTTTGCCACAGAGCATCCAAGCACATTTCATTCACTCTGTTCCTGAGTTAGTGGGTGTGAAGATGTGGTACAAACAATGGAAGTAGCAGAGTGCTATTGTCACATTTCTTGTTAAGCCAGGGGAATGTATATGATGCGGATGGAGCTTCCCTGCAAACTTCGCTACTTGAATCATCAGGAACAAAAGCTAATCCTTGACACGGTTCCATGGCAAATAAGGAGAATTTGGACTTATGAAGTAAATTGAAATAAAAGTACATTTCCTCCCTAATGGAAAGGCAGCCCCTCTCCTGGGCCAAAGTTTATCTGGGATGCTGCAGTAGAGGGCTCATTATGGTCAAACTTTCTCTTGTCAAATTGTCACTGTAATAAGAAGTTACAACAGAGTGCTTTCTTATATTGTCAACATAAAGTCCCCCATACAGACTGGCAAGAGCTAGAAATTAACATTACAGGGGAACTATCTGAAGGGGCAGACTCCAGAAGGGCAATAATATTTGACACCAAATTCTGTACAAACTTACATTAAAACTTTTCTAACTTCACACAAAGTGACACTCAAAAGGCCTGGAATGTCAGATCAGCTTGGACTAACAGGTGAAAATTGTAGATGCTCAGAATCTTTTGAGTCTGGGTTGGTAGCTGAGAACAAGCCTGAAAGGACTGGAAGGGCTCCTTACTTCTGCCTGGAAAACACAGTCAGAGGAACCTTTATCACAGATCTTTAAACAGTTCCACTTTCAGTCTCAGCCACAAGTAGGAAGTACAAAGATAGCCAGGACAAAGGATGTTTTAAAAAAGTAAAATAAATCAGACTCTTTGCGTTTTCCAGAAAGGCGTGAGTCCGTCTGAATTTTTTGAGAATTCTCAGACTCCATCCTATTTCAGCAACGGGCGGGCAGAGTAGGCCTTATGCTCTAGTGGGTAGATTGGTGGAATTCTCTGCTCTACCACTGGTCGGCTGTGTGAAGCTGGGCAAACGACGTCACCTCTATGTGCCTTTGTTTCCCCTTCCACCCTTTGTCCATCTTGTCTATTTAGATTGTAAGCTCTTAATGGCAGGGACTGTCTTTCACTATGTATTTGTACAATATGTGGCTCAATGGGGCTTCAAGCTGGCCCCAGTTGAGGCCTCTAGGAGCTACTGTAATTACTCCTGGGGGAATTCTGCGCCAAAAAATTAAAAATTCCGCACACAATATTTTAAAATTCTGCAAAATTGCATATTCTATTTGTCAAAATAACACAATATAATCACACCAGTTTCAATTATTTTGGTAATTTATATCAAAATACTTGTCAGCTACTATGTCTGTAACAATATGGACAACAAAAAACATTCCCCCAGGAACAGAGAGTTAAAGAAACTCCTACACAACCCAATTCCTGTTTCTCTGTTATGCTTTTGTTGGACGCTTCAGTCTGGATATGTCAGATGTGCCAGCTGGGCATATCTTGGAGGAAAACTCTGCCCCTCTGGTCTCAGATACTCACACTCTCTAACCACCAGAGCCCAGCCCAGACACCCACACTTACTCCCCCTTCCTTCAGGACATGCTAGGAACTGCAGCTGCCTGGAACCCTCCAGCTCTCCCTCCCACTCCGCAGTGTATTGTATTTGCAAGCACGAGACCTGAGCTCTGCTGGGTCCAGCGGCCCCTAGTGGTAGCCAGCAGCACTGCAGCATCAATTCTGCAGGGAAAAATGAAATTCTATGCAGAATATTAATTCTGCACAAATTCTGCATTGTGCAGTGATGCAGAATATCTGTATGTCATACAAATAAATAATAATAATAATAAATATATAGTATTAATAAAAGCTGGATTTAAGTGCTCAGACACGATCACAATGACCATAGAACACCTAGATAGATACAGTAGGTCAATAAGACTCTGCTAGACAGATTTGCTTGATGGGTGGAACGTCTTGCAGAAGTAAATCCTGTCACACACACAAGTATGGGGATAATCTTCCTTTATTAGCAGATCACCAGAAGTCTGCTCCACACTTTTACAGCTCTTGCACTAAACTAATTTCCAGAATAACTGAGGTTCACAAGTTACAGAACAGTTAACTGGAGGGGAGACACCATTAGAAAGAGAGTTTCCTCCACTCATTCCCAACAAAGTCCTGCAATGAGCTTGCTGTAGGCAGAATGCTGCATTTGGGCAGAGCCCCACTGGCCTTGACAGACCTATGCATGGGCCATTGAGGCATCAGGGCCTAACATAATAATGTTCCATCTCATTAGCAATCTCCGACACTTCATTCAAGCAAGGAGTGGCATGGAAGCGACATTTCTAAACTCTGTTGAAAATCTTCTGGTCACCAGTTGTCAGAAATACCGGATCACCAGTTGGGGGAGATTTGTTCAGTCACAGGGGAGTGCTAAACACTAGTATGCTGATCCAGGAAACAGGTTACAGCAGAAATGCAGTGGGGACATTAATAGGCACATTGAAAATAGACTCCAGGAGACCAACAGAGGTGGTCAGGAAAACAGCACCATCTAAAAGCCTTTCCTGGCCTAACAGCATCGCACAGGGCCCTGACACCCCCAAAACAGAGTGAAATTTGACATCTCTTTTAACAGAGAATGGGAATAAAAGATCTTCTTCTAGCTAGGGTGCTGGGAGGAATCTTCAGAAAGGTAGATTTAATTTTAAGAACGTTAGGTTTGCCACCCTGGAACAAGCCAACAACTGGGGCTGCTATGTACTATAATAATACAAATAAAATAAATAAATAATAAATAATAACCATCAACTATGGTATCAGGTCTCTGACAGTGGCTTGCACCAGATGCCTCAGAGGAACATCACTCCCTCCCCACAGCCATAGTGCTCATGGTCAGTTGCACTACTCTATCACAGATGCATTTGGTCTTCTTACAGATCCCAGATGGCGATCACTTACGCTGTGAAGCATGAAAACGCATGAAGCATGACAAAAATCAAGAAATCAATAAAAGCCTGTTCATTTTTTTTATCAGTAATGTTTAGATGTTTGCCCAAACCCCAACTCCAGATCTGAACACCTCTGGAGTTTTTGGGGGGATGGGAGGAGGGTGACGGTGTTGCCTCTCAGTAATGTATGGTTTTAAAAATTCAAAGAATCACCAAATTTAGATAACACAAGACAGAAAAGGATAAGAGCCTCCAAATCAGAGCTCCTTGATGGAGGTCTTATCAGATCTTAAACTCACCTCACATTTCATCTGAGCCTCCATCTCTGTAAAACTCTAAGAAACCTGCATGATGAGTTGGGCCATTCAAGAATGGCCCATTTGTTAAAGCCAGTATTTATGGTTAAGCTAAGCCTTTAATTCTTTATATCTGCAGCAAGGGCAATTAGTGCAGTTATGCAGCATGGTCTTGCGAGCGAGCTCATTTATAACTGCAGTGCTGCCAGACATTTGCACATTACTAACAGCCACCAGAGTTCGGGGGTGAAGCTGATTCACACTGTACATACTTGCAATTAAAAAAAAAGTGGCTAGGAATAAAAAGCCAAAATCATGTCACAGAGAACGAACTACCACCGCCCACTTCGGACTGAAAGGGCACCATACCACAACCTTTATCTCTAGTTTTAAAGGTCAGAATGATTGCTTAGCTTTATTGTACAGGGTTTGTAGCTTTTAGCCGACCTCTTAAATGACTGAAGCTGTGACACCTAAAGTAGTTAGGGAGCTCTCAATACAACAACAAAAATGTTAAAACACAGAGTGACCCTGACCTTTTCACTTGGTCTCCTTCGTTTCCATAAAGCAAAGTCACAAGATATAAAACAGGAAGTTTTCACGTTCTACAACAGACTACAAGGTTGCTGACTTAATTGGGCAAGTTACAACCACCTACGCCATCTTCCAGCAAAAAACTAAGCCAGGTGCTGAGTGAGAAAGTAATGAAGAGGAGCAACGCTCCTATCTAGGATGAAAAAACCCGCTCATGACAAGAGAAACCAGTAAGACAATTAAGGGCACTAACCATTCATGTCCTCGACCGGTAATATTGCTCGGGAGTATTTGTGCCAGCAGGCAGGGATCTGCAGTTGCCTCTACAGTGTGTTCTGTTTCGGGAAATGACTCTGATTTAATGTGAACCCATTTGCTGAATTACAGCGCTCCCCCTCTCTATGAAGGCTCTACTGGGAATCAAGCACACAAAGAAACGGATGCAATGGACTTAAATAGAGTTGGGAGTGGGGCTGAGAGAGATAGATTTCTACAACAGATCTGTAAGTAGGCTAGATTTCTTGCTTTCGTGCTCCATCACAAACCTGAAACAAAGGCAAGGTTCACCAAGGTGCACCAACCTGAACTTAGCAGAGTTGAGCTCTTAATGATGCTGGGCCAATCTATGGAAATTGTACAAAGCTAGGTGGGGTTTGCATGCATGAAATCATCCAAAAATCAACAGCTTGAGATATGTTTGAGTTTTTAAGGTCATTTGAATTCCAAATAAAAAATTCACATAAAGCAAAACTGAGAAGCGATTTCCAGGCGGCCCTGAAAATCAAAATCTTTGCACAGTGTTTGCCAGCAGTAATCTGAAAGCAGACAGATTTCTAGCTGTTATACCCACCCCACGTCCCCACTCGTACATTTCAAATTCACTTGCACAGTATCCATACACAACATGTAAGTAACATCACTGACAATCTGTGGAGCTGCAGTAGGTTGTCCTCATAACTTGGATACACAGCTTGCTGTGCTCTTAATGCCCAAACACTCACTCTCCTAAAAGTAATTCATAGCATCAATAATAATATGCATAACTGGGAATTACAAATATGTGGGATTCCATCTATTGGAATCCCACGTTAGAGAGACTTCTGGGAGAGAAGTAGAGCCCTGATACAGTCACCCTAATAACCAAAGCAAAATTGTATTGTACGTTGGCAGACATTTAATATAGAATCTATCTGTGGTGTGAGCTAATTCTTGCTTGCTCACGTGTGCTTGGTTCTTCCGTTACGTGTGGCAGCAAATTCTTCAGTGGAGTGCTACTGGCTGCTGCTATTTTGTTTATAGCATCATCGCTTTGGACATAGTACAATTTGTGGCACAGGCCACAGTTCATCAGAGCATTTATGCATTTAAAATGTTCACTATAACCAGAACTGGAGCCTACAAGGATTTGCATTCTCAGCTTCACTACGGTGAAATGCACTAGAATCAGATTCTCTGGTGTATAAATGATGGGTTATGTCCACAGAGTTCTGTGTACCTACGTTTATTTCTACATACTCATTGGCTATCATAATATTTATGCCTGCGCTGAAACGATGATATTTTTGTGAAGTAATGTTTATGCGTTCCATATTTGTAATATAAATACAATAAATACAAAGCTTTAATTTATTTCTCTTCTGGGGTATTTTGGATTGGAGAACTGCAGTCCCAGCACTGCAGCTGAGGAAGGAATGAGGTTCTTCAATTCAAAACACAGATGAAATTCCTCATTTTACTAATGACCTGAAAATTAAAACCAACATTTATCCCCCGCAAAGCTAGAAGAATTTTCCCTGCAACATCTCTCCTATCTATGGTATTTCTAAACATATTCTATATTGAACAGTTTTCACTGCATATTTCTTTGTGTACACTCAGCTTGCAGCATGGCACGCTTAGAACTTGTGTGATTAAGGAAACTATATTCTCCTAGGTTTATATTTGCAGCCACCTACAAGCAACCCTTCTCTATTTCAAAACAAGACCAATTATGGCTGTCCAAAGGAGCCTATCCTCTCAACCCCCTTTTCATGGTTCACGGCAAAATCTGCATTAGGACCCTGATTTTGGACAAAGCAGCTGAGCACCCAACTGCCACAATACAGTATGCAATATGGTTGTTTGTTTTTCACAGAGTGAGTTACATTCACAAAAGTGGGGGTGTAAAACACATCCAGGGTTGGAATATTTAACATTGCCAGGGCAAGAGGGTAAACAACACCACCCCAACCCAACCCCAAACAAACAAAAAACATATTTGTATACTGTCAAGTTTGGGCTCAGTCTATTCGTACAGTTGTTTTCCTATGTGTAATGGTCTTTCTGAGCTAGATCACTGCTGCAAATAGTTACGCTTTATGAAGTCTGGAACTGGTACAACAGGATATAATGGGAATGGTGAAATCTGTGAGACACCTGTTTTCACATTCCTTCCTGCTCCCTGGAGCAAGATGTATCAAAGGAAAACAACAGTGCTTTATGAACTCCTGCCTTCCCTTTCATGTTGTATGAGAAGATAAAGAAGAGCTCCCCAAAGCCAATTGTTATTGCACAGGCTCAGCAACTATATTAACACATGTATTTATATTTTATTACAGATATGCTGCAAATGAAAAGTTCAAGAATTTAAGAGATTAGGAGATGATTAACAGAAACCCGTGCAACAATGTTACAAGGAAATCCAACCAAAATATATTTTATTTGTTCATTTTTGTGTGTTTGTTTCCAATAAACAAGTTAATTAGGAATACTGTTTGCATGTGCACTGTTATTGTACATGCATGTTAACATGTGACATCATTCTAATCAATCAACTCTAATGATTTGAATATTAAAGTGTACTATATATACTTATACATGTCATGTTTGTATATCACTATCACTTATATAAGGTGACACAAGTCAACTCTTAGTGGTGATTCAGCTATGAGATACCTGTAACTTGATGTCCCATAATTATTAGTACCATTAACATAGCTTCCGGAAAATAGTAAAATGTTACCAAATACATCACGTGTGCCTACATATGGTTTTTCATGGAACGAGTAACACACAATCAGGCGTGCAACATGAATGACACCTAAGTTCCATGGCCAAGTGTGAGGCTAAACCATTTTCAAGCTCAAGATAAATCATTCATTCATTCATTTCATCTATATCATGGAATGTTTCACAGCATATTTATGCTATAATAAATTTAAGAGGGTGCATGAGCATGTCTATGTGATTTAATGACTTGATTATTTGGTGTAGAAGAAATGCCTTTTTAAAACATACCATGGACAGACACAAAGTCATCAGCCACAGCGACGTCTGCTATACCCTTTGAAAGGCTGAAGCGTGTGTTCCCCCAATGCACCAGCCCAACTTGACCAGCTAATGTGTAGTGGGTGGGTTATAGCCCCGCACTCTCTCCTCTTTCCCGACTTTGTAGGAGGTTAGCTCCACCATCAGCACTGGACACAACCAATACTTGTACTCCTTGTGGGGCAACGAGTCTGATTAGATCCTGGTCATGGTTTCTTGCACTCTCTCCTGACCCTGTGCAAGCTTAGTCACAATCAAGCCCTTAGCGTTTAGAAAAGTTAATTTTTAATTACATTTTTCTTTTGCTTTAAAAATAATAAATCAGGATCTCATGCAGTTAAGCTCATTCTGGGGATTTATTAGTCTCATCAGATGGTGATATTGGTGCTTCAACCTTAGTCATGTATTGCAGCTCTGCGAGCATTTCAGCATGAGTTGTAGCAGTTTTAAAGAGACCTCAACTGCAGACCCCACCACACTCAGTCACTCCGTCTGAAGAATTTTCAAAGCTTCTATAAGTGATTTATTTTACTCAGTAATAACCTGGTTCCTGGACAGTTTATCCACTCAGTAACGGCATTCTATGGCCTTGTAAACCTGGCATGCCTTCTATTATCCCTTAATTTGAGTCCTTGTGGAATTGTTTCATCACACACACGCAATAAAGCCTTGACCAAAACAAGTAGTGATAACATTATGTTCAGCTTGTTTATAGTATAACAAGAAATGCACAGCCTGCTTGGCATTAGTCCAGACGTGTTTGACTGAAAAATCCACAACTGCTTCTTTACCTCCAGTTCTTGCCCTGCCTTTTACCCACTGAAAAGGGATCCTGTACTGAGAAGTTCATTCATAATGCTTAGTTAATCTGCAAGCTTTCAGAATGACAGTTTTATAACAGAGAAGACAAAAGCAAATTTGATGGCTGTTCCAACTGAGCTAATATATAACAATTAAGCCAAGGCCAAATAGCTTCTGAACTGGCCATGTCTATAGTCCTGGTTTCTTCATCTAAAAAAGCTGAGAGGACACTTCCCTTGCAGTGCATGCTTAATCCACAATTGGTGTGAACAAAGACTAGCATTCCTTCGAAATTCTGCACACCCATATAACTTGTGATACTGAAATCATGTCTAAATGGCAAGGATGGCTGCCAAAAGCATTTTAATACTGAGCACTACCAAAAATCACGTTCCCATATGAGTATCTGTATCCACATCACCTTGAACCACTCTAACAATCTTTTCAAGGACAGGGAAATAAACAAGGACTATCCATTCTGCGAAAAGGTTTACTATATGTCTCGGAGCTGATTTCTTGTAGTATTTGTATTCGTTTCCAATAGAAACGTCGGTATTATGCTGGTATGAAAGCATACTGCAGTGCAGCCAAATACCAAACAGACTTGGCCTCTGAATATAGGTTCTGAAATTGAAAACAGGTGACACTGTCCAACTAACAATTTATTCAATACAAGAGACTGAAATGTGATGACAACCAGAGTAAAATTCATTTGCACTTAAGACCCGAAAACACAAATGTATAGCAAGCACTTTATAGAAGCTGGTAGTGAAGTGATTTTGAAGGGAAATTGCTTTCACGTGCATGAGGACAGATTTGAACCTGCATAACATAACATAACAACATAAAACAAAGCATTAGCAGTAACTATCCAAGGAGATTGTGACATTTTGGGGTTCAAACCAAACAAGTAAGAGACTGCCTCACTGCCTGCCCTGCAACTCTGGGTGCCTTGAAGACTACGTTGCAGTGGCTCACAACCCTGACACCAACATCCAGCAGACAAGCGTGCGGGTCACACCCTGGCCTCCCCGCCCCTCTTTGCAGGGTGACTTCAACACTCTCCCAGTCCCTAATTTCCCCCAAACCATCTGCTCTGTAGCGTCCAGTCCTCCTGACTGTAGCACTCACAGAACCGTATTAAAAGTTTGTTGCTCCTTTAAACGGTCAATACACTGCAGCTCATTAATTTAACTGGGATTTGACCAACACTCTTATTTCAATCACAGCACTGAATTGGTTTATAGTACAAGTAAAACAAGTATATTTACTCAAAGAAGAGATAGGTTTTTAAGTGAGTTCAAGTATAAGGGATAAAGATAGAAAGGGTAAAAAAACAAACAAAAGTAAAAATATGCTTCTTAGAGTAACATTTAATTTTAGCAAGCTACAATCTTTGCCTAAGCAGGTTTCTCACCTACATTCAGTTCCCAGAGACTTCAATCCCCTTGGCTGAAGGACCCAATGTTCTGTGATTTCAAGAGCTCTTTGGACACAACCCATACATATATTACACAAGATATTAGTTTTCCAATGATATAGTACATGCCACCTTTTGGTATATATCATGACAAGTGTGTGTACGTGTCAGGTCTGACATGAGTTGCTGACTCAAAGTAGTAAACCACCAAATGGGCCTGCATGTCTCAGAGATCTCACCTTTTCCCTTCTTTCACAAAACGGACTAGGAAACCCCATTTCTTTGTCTACCACGTTGTTACTCTGATCCCTCTTTGAGTCATATCCTGGTGACCTGGTTCAGTGACATTTCTCCCCACCCTGACAAAATGGTCAAAGTAATTTGTCAAACTGCAACCTCCCATATTTGCATAGGGTTGGGTGAAAGAATCAGGTGAGGCTCCGTGTGTGATGATATCCAATGTAACCCTATGTCAATACTGGGACATCAGAAGCCAAAAAAAAAAAAAAAAGGCCTGTGTGTTATGGCTCATCTATTGCATGCTCTTCTGAAGGTTTTTGGGCTACGCTCAGAGACTGTCTGAAATCAGTTGCTCCTGCTTTATATTTAATTACAGCAAATAAAAAAGGGCAGAGAAAAGATGATAACTAGCGCAATGAACATGAACAAAGCAGGATGCTCTAATATTACTGCCATTTGATGGCTATGACCCCAACCTCCTGCCCCAGGCTCAGCCTGGAGCTCCCTCCCACACTATGAACCCCTCAGACACCGCCCAGAGCCGGCTCCCCCTCCTGAACCCCAAACCCCTGCCCCAGCCCAGTGAAAGTGAGTGAGGGTGGGGGAGAGCAAGCGACGGAGAGGCGGGGAGATGGAGTGAGCAGGGCAGGGCTTCAGGGAAGGGGTGAGGGATAGCTCCGTGGTTTGAGCATTGGCCTGCTAAACCCAGGGTTGTGAGTTCAATCCTTGAGGGGGCCATTTAGGGATGGGGTAAAAATTGGGGATTGGTCCTGCTTTGAGCAGGGGGTTGGACTAGATGACCTTCTAAGGTCCCTTCCCACCCTGAGATTCTATGATTCTATAAGGGTGGAGCCTCAGGGAAGGAGCGGGGTAGATCCTGGGGTGCCCTTAAATTCAAAAAGTGATCTTGGGCATAAAAAGGTTGGCGAGCACTGCCTTAGCAGATCTGCCTCAGCCTTACACCTGAAGGAGGCAGAATTTCTAGCAGCTGTATTAGTCAGGGACAGTGTCAGGAGGGAAAAGTCCCAAGAAGAATGGAAGAGAAGAAGGAGTTTGTTACATGATCTATAGTATATTTGCATGGAGAAATATTTTAATAGAAGAATTAATCTAGATGGGAATGTGATGCCGTGAAATGAAATATTTCATACGGTGTTTTCTAAAAAAGCTTGTCTTGTCTGTATCAACACAGTAAAATAATCAAATACATCTTTAGATTCATTGCATAAATAACTTCAGGAAGGAGCCTTCTTCACTGCAGGGTGCTGCTCAGAGAACTACAACCAACAACATCTGCACTTTAATGCCTTCAGACCACTAGTTTTAGACACCTGCCTCCAAGAAGATTAAAATGCAGGCCTCTTGGGGGCAGCCACAAGAAAATTGCTTTTGCCAATATGTAATCCAATCCCCATCCGCACAGACAGCAAATGCAGTGCTGTAATGAAGGCAGTCCATTACAGAGAAACTCTAATGCAAAAGGCTCTATACAGCAGAGAACTTGGAAAGTATGACTCCTTGACTGAATTTGTTCAGAAGCTATAGGATTCTCTTTGGTCTATGATTGAAATACTGCACATAGCAGTTAATCCAACATTTCTAAATGTACCTCTGGTAAAATATCCAGCTCTTTGCTTTAGAATTTCTCTGTCTCAAAAGGGCCAATAAATAAGTTCTGCGCAAAATGACGCTGCTCTATTATTAGTCCATTTAAGGATTGAAAGACATTTTTAAATGTAGTCCCAGGGGCTGAGAAAGCAAAGGGTGAGCCTATTTCAGTATAGGATAAAGTATTTTAATTTATTTGTACTATTTTATTTTTAAAATTTTCAAAATGAAATTGTCTGGCCTTCTGGCCTGGGCACATGCGCGCGCGCGCACACACACACACACTAAGGAATCTCACAAATACATCTGAAACAGATTATCCTGTTCTATTCATGTTCTTATTCCATGCCCATCTCTGTGGCCCTGAGTGCATTATGAACTCCCTTCATACAATCTACCCATTAGGAGTAGCAAATACAACCCTCTTTCTCTCACCCACACGAATCTCACAAATAAATCGGTAACAGATTATCCTGTTCTATTCATGTTCTTATGGCCTTGAGTGCATTCTCTCTCTCTCCCCCTACCCCCATCCTCTTTTTGAAAGCCTGCAGGAACAGAGAGAGCTTGCAATTCCATGGTACTCAGCAGAGTGACTCTGTCAGACCCATAGAGGAGGGAGCTCCAGAGAGGAGGGCTCTCCTCTGAAAAACTCCTGTCATTAGTCACTGTCATCAGTCATCACGTGCAGTCAGGAAGCTGCACTTGAGTGCCTCAACTGATCTCAACTTTAGTGGTACCATCTGAGAAGAGAAGCCAGGTAGGTAGCCAGAAGTCACCTAATTCAGGTAATTACAGATTAAAACCAAATACCCTGAACAGAATCCAGAACTAAAACTAGTTTGCAGGCTAGAACACCTATGACAGATAGGGACCTCGGTAATAAATTATTGAACTGTTAGCTACATAGATAAAGAGAGATTGCAGGGATTAAAGGAGGGAAACAGAACAAGGCCTCTAGACCCCTGACAACACACAGTCTTGGATGCTCCTAGAATGGCATAAATGTTTTTTCTGCACAGGAATTCGACAACTACTTTTTCATTACCTCGTTTACATGCTGCAGACAAATCATTCCAATGCTGTGTTCCCGCTCTGTTGGAAAAACACAGCTGTACACTGTAATGCTCAGTCACCGTTCACACTTACATTTCTGCTTCATTGTATTAAGCTTTTCTCTTTTCATGCCCCTTATTTGTGCTGCCATTGCCTCCCACCAGATGAGAGGGAGAGTTGTTGTAAAAGGTCACTATTACCATGTATTCAATGGCTATAATGACTATATCCAATAAAAGTACAGCAATTGACTTATGCACTCAGTAATACATTAGTGGACCCTGTGTAATAGATTCTGTCCTGTTAACCCAGACTCCTTCATACAAACTCTCTTTGATATGCAATACACCACTCTATTACTATTCTCATAAAGACCTAAACCCCACAATAACCATTTTCATAGCACATAGAAATTATTGTAGAGAAAAAAGGCTAAGTATTTCTAGTATGCAGGCCTGGCACACTTGTGTAAAGCTATGATGATCTATTCTGTTAATAACCCCCAGGGTAAACAGCACTCAAGTACCCTTGACATGATGGACGGTAATACTGTCAAAGGAGTCATTAGTGTCTCTCCAAAAATCTATTCTAGAATAAAGTCTTTAGCTATTGATTTACACACAAGACTACAAATGTGTAACAACAAAGAGATGTAGATGTAAATGACTGACAGAATCTATCCAGTGGAGTCCATTAGGAAAATCATAATATATACATGGAAAAAAATGCTCCCTAGCTGTTCATTTAAAAGACTGTCAGAATATTTACACAATAGACCATAGCAGAGGTCTCCTCTCCATGTGGGTGTGTGAATCCATTTCATGTTAATAAAAACAACGAGGAGTTCTTGTGACACCTTAGGCCTGGTCTACACTAGGACTTTATGTCGAATTTAGCAGCGTTAACTCGATTTAACCCTGCACCCGTCCACATTACGAAGCTATTTATTTCGACATAAAGGGCTCTTTAATTCGATTTCCGTACTCCTCCCTGACGAGGGGAGTAGAGCTAAATTTGACATGGCCATGTCAAATTCGGGTTACTGTGAACGGAATTCGACGTTAATAGCTCCGGGAGCTGTCCCACAGTGCACCACTCCATGGACGCTCTGGACAGCAGTCCGAGCTCAGATGCTCTGACCAGCCACACAGGAAAAGCCCGTGAAAATTTGAATTCCTTTTCCTGTCTGGCCAGTTTGAATCTCATTTCCTGTTTGGACTTCGTGGCGAGGTCAGCAGCACTGGCAACGATGCAGAGCTCTCCAGTGGAGGTGACCATGCAATCGCAGAATAGAAAGAGGGCCCCAGCATGGACTGATCGGGAAGTCTTGGATCTGATCGCTGTGTGGGGCGATGAGTCCGTGCTTTCGCAGCTGCAATCGAAAAAACGGAATGCGAAGATCTACGAGAAGATCTCAAAAGCCATGACGGAGAGAGGATACAGCTGGGATGCAACACAGTGCCGCGTGAAAATCAAGGAGCTGCGACAAGCGTACCAGAAGACCAAAGAGTCAAACGGATGCTCCGGAGCCCAGCCCCAAACATGCCGTTTCTACGAGGCACTGCATGAAATGCTCGGTGGTGCTGCCACCACTACCCAACCAGTGTCCGTGGACTCCGACGATGGGGTCTTATCTACGGCCACGTCGTCGGAGGTTTTCGCGGACGGTGAAGATGAGGAAGGAGATGAGGAGGACGAGGCAGTCGACAGCGCTTTCAACGCTGATTTCCCCGACAGCCAGGATCTCTTCATCACCCTGACTGAGATCCCCTACCAACCCTCCCAAGACGGTAACCCGGACCGTGAATCAGGGGAAGGATCAGCAGGTCAGTGTTTTAAACATTTATTTTGAATAGAATAGTCATGGTATGTTAGCAATGAGTTTTTATTGCTTAGTTTGCCCTAGGCGCTTTAGTTTTGAGTTGTTGCCATAGCAGCTACTCGAAAAGTCTGTCAATATGTCTGGGGATAGAGGAGAAATCCTCCTTGGAGATCTCCACGAAGCTCTCCTGGAGGTACTGTGAAAGCCTTTGCATCAGGTTCCCGGGTGGAGTGGCCTTATTGTCTCCTCCATGGTAGGAAACTTTTCCGCGCCAGGCTAGTAGCAGGTACTACTACTTGCAAAGCATGGCGGCATACGGCCCCAGTGTTTGCTGGCATTCACGTAGCATACGGTCTGTCTCCATAATCCTCATCAGAGTGATATCAGTCATGGTGCCCTGGTTTGAATTAGGGGTATTTTAGTATGGGGACTGATTGCCTGTTCCTTTAAATAACTTTACCTGGCGGTTTCCAGCCACGCGGTGGGGGCGGGGAGGCGAACCGTTCATGCTGAGCGGTTCACAGGCAGCAGGCAGGGATAATTCCCGGGACCAGACACACGGTGGGGGAGGGGAGGCAAACTGTTCATGCTGAGCGGTTTGCAGACAGCGGGCAGGGATCTTTCCCGGGACCAGCCACGCGGTGGGGGCGGGGAGGCGAACCGTTCATGCTGAGCGGTTCGCAGACAGCGGGCAGGGATCTTTCCCGGGACCAGCCACGCGGGGGGCCGGGGGGGGAGAGGCGAACTGTTCATGCTGACCGGTTTGCCAGCAGCAGGAACTGGCCACCGCTAGGAGCTGTGCTTGGAACATGGTAGTAGGGCGCTGCTGTGAAGTAAGCTCTCAGCAGGCAAAAGTCTACGGCTTACCATGGTCTCCAGATAGCAGAATTCCGGTGTCCAGCCCTGCTTGTGTGATCTGTACACCAACACCCCAGGCACTCAATATAAAGACAGAATATTCGACCTTGTACTGAGTGCACATGTGATAGGTAGTGTGCACGGTCTTGTTCCCAGGGAAAGAGTATAGTCATTGTTCGGGAAAATGTATCTTTGTGAAGAATTCACTCCCTTTCTCCCATCCCACAGCTGTGAGCGTCTCCCGCAGTACCCGTACATCCCCCTCCCAGAGGCTGGTGCAGATTAGGCGGCGAAAAAAAAGGACACGGGACGAGATGTTCTCAGAACTTATGTCCTGTTCCCGAACCGAGGCGGCACAGCAGACCCAGTGGAGGGAGAACATGTCGCAATACCAGCGATCATACAGCGAACGGGAGGACAGGTGGTGGCAGGAAGACCAGCAGGCGACTCAAACGCTGCTTGGACTAATGAGGGAGCAAACGGACACGCTCCGGCGCCTTGTAGATGTTCTGCAGAACCGGAGGCAGGACGAAAGAGCCCCGCTCTATTTGATTTCTAACCGCCCTCCCCCGCCACAAAGTCCAATCCCCCCCTCACCCAAAGTCACGAGAATGAGGGTCGGCAGGGGCCGTGGAAATAATCACTCCACCCCTGCTGACTGCTCAAGTAGCAGAAGGCTCTCATTCCCCAAGATTTGATGGATCCTTTCCTTCCCTCCAACCGCACCCCACCCTAGCCCCCGTCCAAGTTTCATCCCATAACTCTGCTGTCCTTAATAAAAATTGCTGTTCTGTAAAGTACTGTGTCCTTGATTGCCTTTTAAAGGACGGTGTGTTTGAAGGGGGGCAAGGGGGTTCGTAATTGGAGACGATAGGCGCCTGTACCAGGGTACAGACAGGGGGACAGGTTCACCAGAACGTCACACTCACATTGCATTCACTAGGCACCATGGTCATTCTGGGAGGTGGTTTTCATGTTCTGTGTGTGGGGGCTCTGTGAGTTTCTGGTTGGGGAGGGCGGTTACAGATCTTTTGCAGCGGTCAGTAGCCCGCATGACAGAGCCACGCAGCAGGGGATCTGTAACCGCCATCCCTGGCCACAAAGTCACACAGGCCCCCCCTCACAGAGTTCCAAAAAGGAGGGGTGGCAGGCTCCGTTGAAACAAGCAGTCCACCACTGCGGACTGCTCTAGGAGCAGGAGCCTGTCATTCCCCGAGTTTGGAAGCGTCCTTTCCATCACTCCACCCGCTCCCCAACCGCAGTATGCGTCCCACTTTCAACCCTTTACTGAGAAATCCTTAATAAAGAAGACGGTTTTAATGAACAATGTTTCATTTATTGTATTTTTAAAGCAGTGTAGGAAGGGGGGGAAGGGTTTTGGAAATTGGAGAGGATAGGCAACATTAACTGGGTAAAGAAACATAGGCAGGTTCAGGTTCTGCTTACACAAAGGTAATAGTCACAGGTTACCCTGCTCGCTCTGGAAGCTAGCTTTCAAAGCTTCCTGGATGCGCAGCGCGTCCCGCTGTGCTATTCTAATCGCCCGGGTGTCTGGCTGGGCGTAATCAGCAGACAGGCGATTTGCCTCAACCTCCCACCCCGCCATAAACGTCTCCCCCTTGCTCTCACAGAGATTGTGGAGCACACAGCAAGCTGCAATAACAACGGGGATATTGGTTTGGCTGAGATCAGAGCGAGTCAATAAGCTTCTCTATCTCCCCTTGAGACGGCCAAAAGCACACTCCACCACCATTCTGCACTTGCTCAGACGGTAGTTGAAGAGCTCCTTTTCAGTGTCCAGGGCGCCTGTGTACAGCTTCATGAGCCAGGGCATTAGCGGGTAGGCTGGGTCCCCGAGGATCACTATAGGCATCTCAACATCCCCAACAGTTATTTTGTGGTCCGCGAAGTAAATACCTTCCTGCAGCCGTCTAAACAGACCAGAGTTCCTGAAAACGCGAGCGTCATGAACCTTGCCCGGCCATCCGACGTTGATGTTGGTAAAACGTCCTTTATGGTCCACCAGTGCTTGAAGCACCATAGAAAAGTAGCCCTTTCGGTTAATGTACTGACTGCCCTGGTGGTCCGGTCCCAGGATAGGGATGTGAGTTCCATCAATAGCCCCATCGCAGTTTGGGAATCCCATTGCAGCGAAGCCATCTATGATCACCTGCACGTTTCCCAGGGTCACTACCTTTGAGAGCAGCAGGTCAACGATAGCATTGGCTACTTGCATCATAGCAACCCCCACGGTAGATTTGCCCACTCCAAATTGACTCACGACTGACCGGTAGCTGTCAGGCGTAGCAAGCTTCCAGAGGGCTATGGCCACTCGCTTCTGGATAGTCAGGGCTGCTCACATCTGGGTGTCCTGGCACTTCAGGGCAGGGGACAGCAACTCACACAGTTCCAGGAAAGTGCCCTTACGCATCCGAAAGTTTTGCAGCCACTGGGATTCATCCCAGACCTGCAGCACTATGCGGTCCCACCATTCAGTGCTTGTTTCCCTTGCCCAGAATCGCCGTTCCACAGCATCAACATGACCCATTGCCACCATGATGTCCAGGGACCGGGGTCCCATGGTTTGTGACAGGTGTGTGCCCCTCTCAGAGTTAATGTCCTCATGGTGCTTCCGTAGCCTCCTCGCCCGATTTATCAGCATCTGCCTCTGGAAAAGGTGGACGATAAGGCGCGAGGTGTTGACAATGGACAGAACAGCAGCGATGATCGCAGAGGGCTCCATGCTCGCGGTCCTGTGGCATCCGTGCTGTCAATCACGAGAAAAGGGCACGAACCAATTGCCCGCCGGCGCTTTCACGGAGGGAGGGCGGGAGTGAGGGTTGAATGACGACATTTACCCAAAACCACCCTCGACACATTTTTTGCCCCAGCAGGCATTGGGGGCTCGACCCAGAATTCCAATGGGCAGCGGGGACTGCGGGAACTGTGGGATAGCTACCCACAGTGCACCGCTTGCAATGTCGACGCTTGCCCCATTACTGTGGACTAACAAAGTCGAATTAATGTCCTTGGTGTGGATTCAGATGTTCGACCTTGTAATATCAGCTTCACAAGTTCGGTTTAAGTAAAATCGAACTACTCTCGTAGTGTAGACATACCCTTAGAGACTAACAAATTTATTTGGGCATAAGCTTTCGTGGGCTAGAACCCACTTCATCAGATGCATGGACTGGAAAATACAGGAGCAGGTATAAATACATGAAAGGATGGGAGTTGCCTTACCAAGTGTGAGGTCAGTCTAACGAGACAATTCAATTAACAACAGGATACCAAGGGAGGAAAAATAACTTTTCAAGTGGTAATGAGAGTGGCCCATTTCAAACAGTTGACAAGAAGATCTGAGTAACAGTAGGGAGAAATTAGTATTGGGGAACTTAGTTTTAGGTTTTGTAATGACCCAACCACTCCCAGTCTTTATTCGGGCCTAATCTGATGGTGTCCATTTAGCAAATTAATTCCAGTTCTGCAGTTTCACGTTGGAGTCTGTTTTTGAAGTTTTTTTGTTGAAGAACTGCCACTTTTAGGTCTGTTATTGAGTGACCAAAGAAATTGAAGTGTTCTCCTAATGGTTTTTGAATGTTATGATTCTGATGTCAGATTTGTGTCCTTTTATTCTTTTGCATAGAGACTGTCCGGTTTGGCCAATGTACATGGCAGAGGGGCATTGCTGGCACATGATGGCGTATATCACATTGGTAGATGTGCAGGTGGGCGAGCCCCTGATGGTGTGGCTGATGTGGTTAGGTCCTACGATGGTGTCCCTTGAATAGATATGCGGACAGAGTTGGCACCGGGGTTTGTTGCAGGCTTTGGTTCCTGGGTTGGTGTTTCTGAAGGTTGAAACAACAGACTGGACTTCTAGATAGAGTGTTTCCGTCGACGTGCACGAGCTGAAATTGTGGAAAAGCAACATCACTTGCCCCATAACCTCAGCCATGCAGAATACAACGCCAACCACAGCCTCAGAAACAACTGTGACATCATAATAAAAAAGGCTGACAAAGGAGGTGCTGTAGTCATCATGAATAGGTCAGAATATGAATAAGAGGCTGCTAGACAACTCTCTGACACCACATTCTACAGGCCATTACCCTCTGGCGCCACTGAGGATTACCAAAAGAAACTACACCATCTGCTCAAGAAACTCCCTAAAGAAGCACAGGAACAAATCTACAGTGCCACACCCCTAGACCCCCCCGACCGGGGGTATTCCATCTGCTAACCAAAATCCATAAACCTGGGAATCCTGGATGCCCCATCATCTCAGGCATTGTCACCCTGAGAGCAGGATTATCTGGCTATGTAGACTCTCTCCTCAGGCCCTACGCTACCAGCACTCCCAGCTATCTTTGAGACACCACTGACTTCCTGAGGAAACTACAATCCATTGGTGATCTTCCAGAAAACACTACCCTAGCCACTATGGATGTAGAAGCTCTCTACACGAACATGCCACACAAAGATGGACTACAAGCCGTCAGGAATAGCATCCCCAATACCATCACGGCAAACCTAGTGGCTGAACTTTGTGACTTTGTCCTCACCCACAACTATTTCAGATTTGGGGACAATTTATACCTTCAAGCCAGCGGGACTGCTATGGGTACCCGCATGGCCCCACAGCATGCCAACATTTTTATGGCTGATTTAGAACAATGCTTCTCTGCTCTCAACACCTTATGCCCCTACTCTACTTACACTACATTGATGACATCTTCATCATCCTCCATGGGAAGGAGGCCCTTGAGGAATTCCACCAAGATTTCAACAATTTCCACCCCACCATCAATCTCAGCTTGGACCAGTCCACACAAGAGGTCCACTTCCTAGACACTACAGTGCTAATAAGCGATGGTCACAAAAACACCACCCTATACCAGAAACCTACTGACTGCTATACTTACCTACATGCCTCCAGCTTTCATCCAGACCACATCACATGATCCATTGTCTACACCCAAGCTCTAAGATACAACCATATTTACTCCGATCCCTCGGACAGAGACAAACACCTACAGGATCTCTATCAAGAGTTCTTAAAACTACAGTACCCACCTGGTGAAGTGAAGAAACAGATTGACAGAGTCAGAAGGGTACCTAGAAGTCACCTACTACAAGACAGGCCCAACAAAGAAAGTAACAGAACGCCACTAGCCAACGCCTACAGCCCCCAACTAAAACCTCTCCAGCGCATCATCAAGGATCTACAACCTATCCTGAAGGACGATCCCTCACTCTCAAAGACCTTGGGAAACAGGCCAGTCCTCACTTACATACAGCCCCCCCAACCTGACGCAAATACTCACCAGCAACTACACACCACACAACAAAAACACCAACCCAGGAACCAAACCCTGCAACAAACCGCAGTGCAACTCTGTCCGCATATCTATTCAAGGGACACCATCATAGGACCTAACCACATCAGCCACACCATCAGGGGCTCGCCCACCTGCACATCTACCAATGTGATATATGCCATCATGTGCCAGCAATGCCCCTCTGCCATGTACATTGGCCAAACCGGACAGTCTCTATGCAAAAGAATAAATGGACACAAATCTGACATCAGAATCATAACATTCAAAAACCAGTAGGAGAACACTTCAATCTCTTTGGTCACTCAATAACAGAACTAAAAGTGGCAATTCTTCAACATACAAACTTCAAAAACAGACTCCAACGTGAAACTGCAGAACTGGAATTAATTTGCTAAATGGACACCATCAGATTAGGCCCGAATAAAGACTGGGCGTGGTTGGGTCATTACAAAACCTAAACCTAAGTTCCCCAATACTAATTTCCCCCATTTGTTACTCAGACCTTCTTGTCAACTGTCTGAAACGGGCCACTCTCATTACCACTTAAAAAGTTATTTTTCCTCCCTTGGTATCCTGCTGTTAATTTAATTGTCTCGTTAGACTGACCTCACACTTGGTAAGGCAACTCCCATCTTTTCATGTATTTATACCTGCTCCTGTATTTTCCAGTCCATGCATCTGATGAAGTGGGTTCTAGCCCACGAAAGCTTATGCCCAAATAAATGTGTTAGTCTCTAAGGTGCCACAAGGACTCCTCGTTGTTTTTGCTGATAGAGACTAACACGGCTACCACTCTGAAACCTGTCATGTTAATGATGCTCTTGGAGCACATGGACAGGGGATATACACTCATAGCTAGTGCATAAATAGGCATTTTCAAATAATGTGGCTTTCATATACACACAGAAATTCTCTTTTCCTAAGCAAAACCAAGGAAATTCATACAAAATCCACATTAATATTGTGTTAAAGGTCCATGAAATTAGGATTCAAAGTTGAAGTCTGTCCTTAACCAAGCTTGGCATGCCAAAGTAAGTGATTTAGCTGCTGTGGTCTTCTACCACATACATTCAAACAGTGGGTGATCCTCCATACCCTATTGATGACACACTTAGGCACAGCAGGATGAATTAAGATTTGCATTTCTATCGGCCTTAACACTGACTTTTCATGACTTTTAGCAGTTAAATCAAACACTTAACTTTTTTCTTATTTTTTTTCATTATGGGAAAATACCTTTAAGATGATAAAGAAGCAGAGAAAATTACTGTCTGAGGTACTGAAAGTGACCATTGAAGCAAAACAATTATTCTATTATAAATTAATAATGCAATTCATTTGTAATCTATTATTGAGTCTTGAAGAACAGTTTGTGCTCAAATGGACTAAAATTCTCTCTAGAACCCATTTATTGTATAAGATAAATTTAAGGGTAGTGTCACATTTTGAAAAATGTTATTTTATTGGCTGCAATTTTTCATGGAACCTGTGGGGACTGGATGACAGCTCAACACTGCAATTGTCCTTCATGTTGATATCCTTTTTTATTTTAAACTGTCCTGGGAATATACTAAATGTGATTTATTTTTCCCTGGACCGGTAAAGGGTTTCAGACAGGTGAAAATGGATGCATGGCTAGTAGGGGAAAAATGCGGGGAAGAGTCCAGCAACTGACTTATTTAGTGGAAACTAATAACCAGTGGGGAATATATAATCTCTCCACATTACAACCACATAAGACTTTTGATGGAATCTTCCCCTCTGTGTTCCTAGTCAAAAAACCAACCACCCACAATGAGCAGCAATCAGCATCTGCTTTGCAGTGTTCTCGGGAGCCAATTGGTACTCTGTATGTGATTGTGTGGCTAATTTTCCTAATGAAATAACCCTGCCATGCTTAATTTTACTAATGGGCACTAGTCAACATTCTCAACTAATGGGCTATAAAACTTCAGTTTGAACAAATTATGCTAGTTTTGAGTTAATTTGTGTTTGTTACCACCCATAGCCAAATTCTGCTTAGCCACACCAAGGTGAATCTGGATTTATCCTACCAACTTTATCAGGTTACTCTGGATTTAACTGGTACAATCAAGATCAGAAATTAGCTCCTCGGCCACAGTAGGCAGGTAAGAAAGAAAAGGTGTCACATTTGAGCTCGGAACCAATTACATTCTCATTTTATACACTCCTGAAACCAGGGCATTAGTGAAAAAATGTAGATAGATCCTTAATTTACATATGCTAAGCATTAGCCTCATTTGATGATATTCCTTTCTTTGAATTGGTTAACTGCCCACAGCACAGTATGAAGAGTTTCCTTATGCTTTTGGAATGGACAGGAGACATGTCAAAAAGCTATTGCTTGTGTGCACAATAGTACAGTGCCCATGAGCAGGGTTGTGTATGCTCTTTTGAACTCTCACTCCGCAATTTGTCTCACAAGGGCAGACTTATGTGCTCTGGATGGATGCAGCAGTCCACCTACCCACAACCAATTGTAGGATCAGGGCCTCAGTCAACAAAAGGCAACTTTTGAGAAGTCTCCTTAGATTTGTTTCTTAGCGGTTAATACACTAAATCTGTGTGAGCAAAATCTTCTTCCTCTCGAAGCATGAAAAATAAAATGGGTTTCAAGAGCATTTTCTTATTTTGAGGCTGAACTTTAATATTGCACCAACCGTAGATGGAGATTGAATTTACTAGGCAGGCAAGGTATAAAACCTACTTTATACCTCTCAGTCAGCCACAGTTACTATTAACTGGATTATTCTTATGCCAGTGAAGCATCCCCAGCCACACTTCCTTTTTAAATTTATTTTAAATTCTTGTTCTGTAAATTGACCCTGGCGATACTTATCTGAGAGCAGTATTTCAAAACCTCTGTATTTCCCATAATATGATGTGTATGATGTAAAATTAAGCAGATTTATTAAGAAGGAATAGGCTTCCGTTTGAAATAGTAAAATCCCAAACTCACACATGCAAGTTTCAGTTGTCATGAGCGGTTAAAGAGCTGTGCACTTCACCTCAGCGGTTGCTGCACTTCAGTAGTAGGTGAAGCCATCCCTAGGATATTCATATGTATCACTGAAGCTTCAGGGCAGTTGGGAACTTAATTTGTTAATGTTTGTTAAGCAATTTGGGTGAAATCTTGGCCCAAATGGGTTCCTTGGATGAGAGGCACTATGGAAGTGCAAAGAAAGAGTACCCCAAATTTGAGAATGGCATCATAGTCATTGTAAACCATAGAAGTGTACAACTAGAAAGGGCCTCGAGAGATCAATCTAGTCCAGTGCCCTGCACTCAAGGCAGGGCTATGTAATAACTAGACCATTCCTAGCAGGTGTATGTCTAACTTATTTTTAGGGCTGGTCTACACTGGGGGGGGGCGGGGTGTTGATGTAAGGTACGTGAATAACGTAGCTGAAGTCGACGTACCTCGCTCGACTTACCTCGCCGTGTGGACGCTGCAAAGTCGAAGGCTGCTGCTCCCCCGTCGACTTCGCTTCCTCCTCGCATCGGGGTGGATTACCGGAGTCGACTGGAGCGCATTCTGGGATCGATTTATCAGATCTAGATTAGATGCGATAAATCGATCCCCAAAAGATCGATTGCTACCCGCCGAATCGGGTGGGTAGTGTAGACAAGCCCTTAAAAACCTTCAGTGATGGAGATTCTCTTGGCAATTTATTCCAATGCTTTACTACCCTGACAGTTAGGAAGTTTTTCCTAATATCCAATCTAAACCTCCCTTGCTGCTATTTAAGCCCATTGCCTCGTCCTATCCCCGGAGGTTAAGGAGAACAATTTTTCTCCCTCCTCCTTGTAACACCCTCTTATGTACCTGAAAACAGTTATGTCATCCTGTCCTCCCCCCGCCTTCTCTAGATTAATCAAACCTATTTTTTTCAATCTTCCCTCAGAGGTCATGTTTTCTAGACCTTTAATCATTTTTCATTGCTCTCCCCTAGACTTTCTCCCATTTGTCCACATCTTTCCTGAAATGTGGTGCCCAGAACTGGACACAATATTCCAGTTGAGACCATGTCAGCACAAAGTAGATGGGAAGAACTACTTCTCGTGTCTTGCTTACAACACTCCTGCTAATACATCCTGCAATGATGTTTGTTTGTTTTTTTGCAAGTGTTACGCTGTTGACTCATATTTACCTTGTGATCCATCATAACCAGCAGTACTCCTGCCTAGACAGTCATTTCCCATTTTGTATGTGTGCAATTGATCCTTCCTAAGGGGAGTACTTTGCATTTGTCCTTATTGAATTTCATCCTGTTTACTTCAGACCATTTCTGCAGTCTGTCCAGATCATTTTGAATTTTAATCCAAAGCACTTGCAATCCTTCCCAGCTTGGTATCATCCACAAACTTTATAAGTGTATTCCCAATGCCACTATCTAAATTATTGATGACGATATTGAACAGAACCAGACCCCTTCAGGGCCCCACTTGATATGCCCTTCCAGCTTGACTGAATCACTGATAACTACTCTCTGGGAAAGATTTTCCAACCAGTTATGCACCCACATTATAGTAGATCTGTCTAGGTTGTATTTTTCTAGCTTGTTTATGAGAAGGTCATGCAAGACAGTATCAAAAAGCCTTATTACAGTCAAGATATACCACACACCACTTGCCCCCATCCACTAGGCTTGTTACCCTGTCAAAGAAAGCTATGAGGTTGGTGTGACATGATTTGTTCTTGACAAATCCATGCTGACTGTTACTTATCACCTTATTATCTTCCAGGTGCTTGCAAACTGATTGCTTGATTAATTGTTCCATTATTTTTCCAGGTACTGAAGTTAAGATGACTGATGTGTAATTCCCCGTTGTCCTTATTCCCCTTCGTATAGATTGGCACTATATTTGCCCTCTTCCAGTCCTCTGAAATCTCTCCCCCTCTTCTATGAGTTTTCGAAGATAATCACTAATGGCTCAGATATCTCCTCAGTCAGCTCCTTGAGTATTCTAGGATGTATTTCATCAGGCCCTGCCAATTTCAAGACCTCTAATTTGTCTAAGTAATTTTTAACGTGTTCTTTCCTTATTTTAGCCTCAGATCCTACCTCATTTTCACGGGCATTCACTATGTTAGACGTCCAATCACTATTAACCTTTTTGGTGAAAACAAACAAAAGGTCATTTAGCACTTCTACCATTTCCACATTTTCTTTTATTCCTCCCCCTCCACCCCCGTCATTAACAGGCCTACCCTGTCCTTGGTCTTCCTCTTGCATGAATAAATTCACCAGACTTCTATTAGTATAACACACAGTGAGCATTTTCAGTTAAGTTCATGTGTGCCCCGTTATGAACAAGATTATTTGCATTTACTTGTGTAGTGTCAAATCTGAAAAATATTATACCATGCACAGTGAGAAAAGGAGGGAGAAACCTACAATGGCTAAGAAAGACTATTTGTTGGTTATCTAGTGCTCTGCTATAACTTTCGTAAGCTAATAGCCTGCTTTTAGCGTACTCTGACAGTTGTTTGTTCAACCTCGTTACTTTGGTTCATCTCCATAATACAACATTCTCCAGACCTAGCTGCCATTCTGAAAATACAATTCAGATGCTGAAAGCTCATGTTCAGTGGCTGTCAACTTCATGCTAAATTGTTCAATTATGCTTCGTAACATTTTAAAAGTATTTTGATTATGTTGTCTTTCGAAAAGAGTCTCTCATTTGTGCAGGGGAAAACATATTTTGATTGTAACTATCATGAAATTATTTTCCCTTGGCAACACACTTAGGATATGCCTACACTGCAATTGGGGGTGTGACTGCGGCTCTCTATTCTATATAGGCTTTTATATTGTGCTCATCAACACTGTACCTGACTGCTTTCAAGTAGTGCAGCAAGCACCATGACTACATATATATCACACGCTGTTTGGTCTCTTATCCTCTCCCCAGAAGGAGAAGCATGTGGAGCGGAGCATCTTGGTTGGGTGGGGGTTTTAAATATACCCGTTGCTTTGGGTTTACATTAGGAAAGGCAAAGTCAAAGAAAGGGACCTAGCCCTTAGAGCAGAAAGCAGTGAGGATTGTGATAGCCGTAGCTCCTGGAAGAGTTCATTTCATAATCTTGGACCACTCCCAGAAAAAATTTGTCTCCCACCCAGTCAAGCTTTACCCTCATTGTTGGGTGTTCCATTAGAAAATAAAAATGGCCATACTGGATCAGCCCAATGGTCCATATAGCTCAGTATCCTGTCTTCTAATAGTAGCCAGATGCATCAGAGGGAATGACAGAGGATGGATCACTTGATAATTGCCCTGGTCTGAACAGAACAGGGCAATTATCAAGTGATCCATCCTCTGTCATTCAGTCCCAGTTTCTTTTTGTCAGTCATGGTCTTCCTCACAGAAGTTCAAACTGTCTTTTAGGTACCCTGGGCTTCATGCAGGCATAACTGAACTAGCTTTATTCTAGCTAGCACGGCTAAAATAGCAGTGAAGACATAGTGGCACAGAACCTGGCATGTACTAGAAATGTGAGTACATGCCAATGGGCTTGTACAGCCTGTGCTGAAGCCCACATCCCCGCAGCCACACTGCTATTTTTTAGCGTGCTATCTAGATTAAAACAAGCGAAGGTTTACACACCTGAGCTGCAGTCACACCTCTGATTGCAGTGTAGACATAGAGTTAGGTGCCGACTTCAGCCACTGAAATGATGTAGTATATTGGAAAAATTTCCTAAGACATAAAAAACAAATTTATTTTTTTTACTCTTAAAAAGTTTGTTATTGTTGTTTTTAATCTAAAATCCCTAATACAGTGAACCCAAGCTATTTTATAAAATAGCAGAACCTGGTGGATATTTAACTCAGTCTTGCAAAGTTCTACTCATCCACAGTTACGTGACCAAACCCAAGAAGCTGTGCACTTCAGTTACATTCTGGAGAACTGACAGTCTTCACCTAATGTGTGGGCAAGTAAGTTTTGCACCTGGGATTGTGAATCTTCACAAGATTCAGACCATCCCCTGATGTTATACAGGCTACATATACTCAGACAGAGCCATAAGCAAACAATATTTATTTTGGAAATCAAAATATACAGAAAAACTGTTTTAAAATATAGCAGTATACACATAGAAATTGCCTGCTCTGCTTGGCCACCTTCAAAATGAGACTAAGATCATTAAGTGATTAGACAAGGGAAATGATAAGCATGCAACCACTCCTTGTGCCTTGACTCTGTAATAAAACACAAAATTTCCATTTCTTGTCAAATTAACTCTACAGAAGCAGTCACGTGCTGCACTTTCAGCAACCCAAGGTATTTTGAACAAAACAGAAAACAGAAGGACTAGGAAGCTTTGGTACAAAACAAATACTTTAAAAATAACACAGAGATAACAAACTGCAGGGTAGTTCCAAACCCCACGGTGGCAAGTGTCTCATATATAAGATGGGTAATAATTTACCTATGCAACTAACTACTCCGGGTGGTTACACTACAGTGCTAATGACATTCCCAGAAACCCTCAGATTCAACATCTGAGCAGTGGAAATGCTGACTGAGTCGCTTGGTTATGATGCTCCCAGAAGCAGCAATTTCTAAAGGCAAAACACTTAGGGAAGGTGTAACATGGCACTCTAGTTTAACTGTTGGTTCTGTCCAGTTTTCTGAAGCATGGGGCTATTATAGGAAATAAAGTTTTAAGAATTTAAGAGCTCAGAGTTTGAGTCAACATTGTTCAAGGCCACTGAAGTGGATTTCAGGGAGTTTGCTGCTAAGCGTTTGAGTTCCGCTCTCAAGTGTAATGTGCTCGAAATACATGACCCGCATTGAACCACTGCCCTAGCAAGCTGTAGCTATTATTCACTTCACAATACAAAGTCTATAGTACCAGAAGGCTCGATCTACATGATATATTAACTGCTTTATGAACACTGCTTGCTTTAAGAGACCATGGCCACATAAGCTATGAACAATACCATTTATCAAGTAAACCTCACAAAGGTGTTTTTCAAGTCCTCCACCTCTTTTTCACCCAGATACATTTCTTAAACAGAAAGGGAAGGAAAAAAAGGTCTGGTTTGAGACACAACCCTAGGGTGTTTTTTGCATAAGAGAACTTCTTCCCTTGACTCCCACTCCATCCCCACCAGTGCTCAATTAAAGTCCCTACCCAACGCTGTCAGCCTCCATATGTCCTGTGTAATTAATAGCTTATGGACTGACTCGATGCATGGGCAAGTAATTAGTGGTAAAGTGAGAAACGCATCTCTAAACAAATGTAACGTTACAGCTTTTCTCAAATGCCTTTGCCTTGATCCCAAACAACCTTACAGCTGCAGTATGAACTAATTGTCTGCCCCATTAGAGATTAAGGATATATTTTGTGGTTTCTTAAGAGAAGCTGAGTGACACACAATATAATTATCTAGATCATATTTTTCCCCACTTTTTTTTTTTAAACTCATGAGACACTAATGGTCCATGCATTTTACATCTGATGACTCAGCATAGGAGGCCATCTTCTAATGGAAGGGTATTAAACATTAATAATCTAACAAGTACAAAAGAAAAGGTGCAGTTTTGACACACTAGTTTTCTGTACAGTCTTATGACAGAGTATGCAGCTGAGCTAAACTCCAGCAATGAGATGATGACAGAGCTCTATTAAGACAATATCAGCTAGGAGGAAGCATATAAAAAGCTGGTCATCACCACTACATGGGGGAAATCACCTTAAAAAGGGGGTGAAAATGATAAAAACTGCATTAGCTGAGGCTGGAGGCATCCATACATGTGCACTTGGAGAATAGGTTATTACTTTCACCTCAGACAGGAGAAAATACACTTGAGCTCAAAAGCTATTAAAGTGATAGGAAATAAAAGAGAAAGGAATCTGAATCTAAACAGCTGATAACTTGTCCTGAATTAAAGAATCACCATGATCTGTCCCAGTCAGGTTAAGACAATTTCTGGAACACGTAGGACTATATTAGGTTAAAATAAAGAGTGACAAGTGAAGTAATACCAGGGTTGAATTTGGTCAGTTGTTACAAATGAACCTATAGATGGTGGAGTTTGAAGGGATCTTCTGGATTATTTATTCAAAGCACCTAGCATTCTTACTGTTATATTTTTCTACCACAAATTCAAATGATATATTTTCTGTCCAAAATGACTTCAGTAAAACAACCAGAAAGAACAAAAGAAAATCTCCATAAAACATAGTACAGAATAACATCGGTGTAAGAAGTCACAGACATTTCCAGAACAAAATGGCTGCTGACATGTGACTGTTGCTAGCTCTTGCAATTTTATCACAAGTCTCAAAATATTTGGTGTTTTACTTCAAGCACCAGCTTCTGAAGTTAGGTAATTACGTGAGAATCTCAGCTTTCATTTAGAAAAATTAAGTTTCTAGCCCTCATGGTTATGGAGAAAAGCTTGAAAATGTGACATAAGTGCACTCTAAAGTCTCAAAAGCCAGAAAGCAAATAAAAACTCATATTTTATATAAAATTTCATTTTGGGGGAGCCTGACTCATGATTTTTGAACTCTGGAGATTGGTGAGACTGGAATTTTTAGAAGCGGAAAGGTGCATTACACTAAAAGCCAAAGCCCTAACTTTAGGCAACATATCACTTACAAGCTAGAATTCCAGCACACAAAGAATAACTGCTATTTATTTTTACACTCCAGTCCTAAAAGAAAAATGTTAAATACTAATATTATAAAACAATCACACAGGGGAATCTGATAAACTTCTAAATAGCAAGGACAGTTAGAGTCATGGTTCGTGACATCATCATCCTTTACTCGTTGCAGCTAGATGTGGCAGAGCTCATGATATGTAAGATAAAGGGGTTAAAATATTTAGAGATTCACAGGATGCATCACAGCTAAAACTCCATTATTTCAAACACTTGAAACAGTATTTCAATTATGTCAACACATTGACATCACCATTCAGGTATTTAGGAGATGTACTTCCTCATTAATAATATTTTTAAATGGCCAAATATTACAATGTAATGACTTTGGTGTGTTAACAATGTATAAATATTTAATTAGAAGACCATCAGCAACAATATACATATCCATGGATATAAATGTTTTCACACAGCTGAAGTTGAGAAGTTCAAACAAGAGAAGTCCTGGATATCGCATACAGCCCTGTATGTTTTGTGACTGGTATAATTAATTATGGAGATGGGGAGGAAACATGTTGTAAGCCCCAATTATTAAAGCACAGATATGAAGTTAAATATTATACTTTAAGAATCTTTCAGACAAGGATCTTCAAAAGGTTTGGAGTTCAGCCTTGCTTCAGATAAGCATGCAAAAGTTTGGATGCTTATGGCTCATCTCATATCTGAGCTTGCAAAACTGGTTTGGAATTTCTCCAAGAGCAGGCTCTCTCTTGAGATTTCCCATACTTCCAGTCCTGTTTCTGGTTGTTCATACCATGAGAAGAGTATTCCTTGTGGAAATGGAAAACACTCTTATCTGAACTAGTGAGAACCTCCAGAAATTTTTGTATTAAGTTTTATCCTTAAAAAGTGGGAAAAGTTTTGGCTCTGCATAGGAATGGATAGTCAAAATAACAGCAATTAAAAAAACACAAACAAACAATCTTACCCAGTGCCAACACCATTCCTTATTTCTAGAGTCAAATGCAGCCAGACATTTAAACTTTTTTGATTTCCTTACCTACTTTTCCCACTATTTTTCTTCCTGGAACCTGCAGCATTTCTGCCTTGTGACAGAGAAGGAAAGCGCAAATGTGAAGAACCATGACTTATGATCTGACTGCAAGCAGGGACAGCTGAAAATCTGCTGGGAAACAATACTCTCATCAGATTTGCAATCAGATCTTGTAGAGCAAAGTAGACGGGGATAACTACACAAAATGAACCTACAAGCATTTTCTGGTTTATCCCTCACTAGAGGCTTCTTGTCAGTCAGGCACTAAGATGCAAGAGACCCTTTCCTTCCGTTAGAGTATGTTGCTGAAGGCTACAGTAGCCCAAACAAGTTTCTGAGATTGCAACTATGTCATCTTAAATTTCTTTGTTTTCCCTAATAACCTCCGATGGCTCTTATTTCTGGACAAGGGCATCTTTTCATACAGGTTGGCTGTATTCCAGAAAGAGGAATCAGTTTCTCAATATGAGGTGACAATAAGGCACTGAAGACAAAGTTTATCAAAGAAACGTTATACTTCTACCTGGGTAATCCATAAACTAGGGATATATCAGCATTTCACTTTCTATCTTATGAGTAATATCCTCAAGTTTTGCACGTAAGCCATATTTACAAGGTCAGACTTATGTTAGCAAGTACTGTGCACTGAAGAATTAATTCATCAAAAAAAATACTTAGGCCTGAGTTCATTCTACAGGTCATTATGTTTGCATGTTTGTTCTGGAATGTACAATAGAATAGCCAAAGAACCAAACTGAATCCACAGAAGTACTGTGTCTCTACTTTTTCAGGTAAATCAGAAGTACCGTGCAAGAACAAATGAAAATAATGCATCTCTTGAGCAAGAGATAAGTCTACTTGGGTGTATCATGCCAACCTACAGTCTTCCACATAAGACATAAGGAAAGAGTACAAAGTGTTCTTTCCAATATTAAAGATAGACAAGTTCTTTATCTATTTGCAGATTAGTCTCACAAGCCAGGAACCTAATATAAATGCAGTATCTTTCAACTTAAACATGAATCTTTCCAAGCCAAATGTCAGGTCTCTCTTAAAAAGTCTTATGTTTACCTTTTATGTATCACATGCTGACCCTCCAAGTGCACTTTCACCAATATTTATAGTCTCATTTTGGACCAGATAGAGTAAAGTACACTTCTTTCCCTTAAGTTTCAACATTCCACATCTTTTTTCTTTATGTTTCGATCTGTGGCAGCCAGGAGAGGAAGATATGAAAATAAATCAGTTGCAATATGGTGTACATCATACACACAGCCTTCCCAAATTCTAGTCTTCCCCCAATTTACAGTGAAAATACATGGGACTTGTTGCCAAAGGGCCTTTGGCAACAGTAAAAGAGGTGAGAAGATCTGTCCCAAAGCAAGATTTAGAAGTGACTACACCTCTTAAATACAGCAAACCCTTTGACAGGTTATTCTTCACAACGTGTCTTTTCTGTTCTTATTTGTTTAACTTACGGCTCTCTCTAAAAAGCAGGATACTTTAGTTTCTCTAGTGCTGACATGAAACAGTGATTCTGAAGGAGCTAGTAATTCCTTTTCATGATATTATGCGCTTCCAAAGTCCCATATTTCTCTACTTCTTAAGGCTAATCATTAAGCATCATAACGCTTGTTCCTTCAAGATGATGCTCTCCCAATGATTCAACAAATGGATATGATTCTCATTTACACAAAGGTTCCTTTACACTGCTCCAGTAGTGTAAAGAGTCCTTAAAATTAGTATGAATTACAGTTATAACCACTTTTAAGCCTCTTCACACTCCCAGGGGGCATAAACAGGCCACTGCATAAATGAGAAAATAGGTCCAAATGTTTTTGGGCTAGAAATACTGGTCCGGATTCTCATTTATACTACAGCCCTATATGCCAGTCTGGCATTGTAAAGGAGCCTTGAAGTGAATGCAGGCTGCCAAGCACCCAAAACAGTGTTAGTGCAAATGAGACAAAAGCCCCCCCCGCCCCCCCCTCATGCTAAATGAGTGAATTAGTCTGTGCGGAATGTTGGACATGACATTCATATACCCCAAAATGAGATGTTCCGCATTACATTTTGATTCAGGGAAATTGGACAAATTTTGTGGAAAGCCTGAGAAATTTCATAGATTTTTGCTTGAAAATGGGATTGGGAGATGGCCCAAAAGTAAAGAATTAATATAATGGTGATATTGTTATTTTCAAACGGCCCAACTAGTGAAAAGGAAATAGCTAGAATACCAGTGAGTTTTCCTATTCAAAAGGATTCTTCAAAGAGGACCCAGTTCCCTGGTCTTCCAGTAGAGAGAGAATGTCAGATGAGAATTCCATTGATTTAGAAGAGTTTTCCTGCAGCTGAACTCCAGTTTTTTTCCTGGGATAATCAAACCTTTTGCGGATTAAACCTTCCAGTTTTTGTAGTTTGCATGGTTTTGATCCAAGTAGAGAGTAACAAATTACTCTCACTGCAGTCAAGGTTACAGTTTATGTAAAAAAAATCTGAATAAAGTTTTAGGCACAGGCCCTTACTCCCGAGTTAAAACAGAAATATTTATTCTTACATTTAGATTTAAAAATTTGATACTGCAATAATATTTCTTAATGCTTTTTAGTAATGTTGTCCAGTGCTGCCTCTACAGGGAGACTGCAGTAAAAAGATGATAATTATATTGTCTTTCATACAAAGAACATCCCAAAAAGTTTTTGAGTAAAAAGATACAGTTAAAAGTTACAAAATAATAGCAGGCGGAGAGAGAAATTAAGATTTGAAGGGAAGTGAGAAGAGAGACATTTGCAGGTGAGGTCTGAGAGAATAGATGGTGTGTTAATATGCAGAGGAAGCCTGAGGTAAGATGCTTCAGATGGCAGGAGCTGTGGAGTGGAAGGCTCCCTTCAATAGTGCTGAGAGTGTTTAAAGGGACAAGAGAGCCAGCCAGTACTAGGTGAATGGAACAGAAGGAACGAAAAAAGGATTAAAACAAGGAGAGTTGAAGTTGCTGAAAGTCAAGACTGTGTAATGTCTTCTGAAACTCCTCCCTTCAGTTCTTCATTACAACTGATCTCCCATCTCACAGAAAAACAGTATTCCATTTTAAGAAGGTGTTCTCAAGTGCCCACTTACACACAGACTGGGTGGGATGTCCAAGCACACAGGTGATCATGACCGCAAATCTGGGGTGTGCATCACTGGAGGCCCACTGGAAGTTTGCTCTGATCCTGTAAACACAGGTGAGGAACTTTACAACTTGAGCAGCCCCATTGAACATGCACCCATAGATGTTTGCATGTTCAGGCCTCATTTACCCACTCAAACATTGCAGAATCAAGAGCTTTACTGATTTTGCATTCTGCTTAGGAGAAAGTATGGATGTAGGACCATGGGACAGAGAGAAAAATTCTGTATAATATATGCACGTAAATATTATAATGTTTCTTCATTCTTTTCTCTGATCCTATATCCACAATCTCTACCAAGCAGAATGGGGGAATCAATACAATTCATGTTGAAATATATATGGCATCACTTGCCCTAGTTTAGCTTGGAAAGTGTTCTTTTATTCCTCATCAGAAAAACATTAAAATAGTTCAAACAAATATGTTTAATCCACAAACATGAAAGAAGAGAGGCCATGAGAAGTGAAATTTTTTTTTCAGAGTTTGGAGACACTTCAAAGAAATTAAAAAGTAATTAGAATGCTATAAATGGTTCTGATATTTATATCGTCTCACCTTAGAGAAATCTGTCCTTCCTGGTTTTGATTCTTTATTCCTCCACTGGAAAGACAGTTCATATAACTATGTTATTCATGCCTCTTTAGTTGTCGTATAATTAGCCTTTATTGATTTGCTAGGTAAAAAAACCTCTTAAATTTATTTAGATACTTACATACCACGATGATCAACACACTTAAAATGCATAGACAGATGTGGTGTGGTTTTGTTTTTGCTTAAATATAATAAAAGGAATTAGATACATATTTAAGAGGCAGTAACACATTAAGAACTAGTATGCAAAATCTGTCTTTTCTCCCTCTTTCTATTAATTTTTTTCCCACTTAAAATACTGCCAAAATTAATTAAAAACCAGCTATATTGTGTTTGGGAGGGGTAAAAATAATATCAAGAAATTGCTGGACTTTGCAGACTGAGATGAAAAATAAGACTGGAAAGGTAATCTTTACTCATCTCATGGTATTTTAGGTAGAGAAGTTAAACTAATGAAATTGAGAACTACTAGTGAAGAATAGCACATCATGTAACAGATGACCACAAGGGTGCTTCAGACAAATTAATTACAGTATTAGAAATGTCACCAAACTCCTCAGAATCTCATTTTGTCGCCATCATGCTGTGAACACCTGTGACTTGCTGACAGCACATTTATTTGCGGTGTGGGAGACTTGCAAGTTCAAAACTAACTTCTCAACACAGTTTCCACAATCATATGTATATCTATAAATAAGACAAGGAGGAGCAAGCCACGTATCAACTGCACTTGTTAATGGACTTATGAACACCATAGGCATCAAAGGCAAAAGTCACTAGGGAAGATGATTTCAGATGCATGATTCTGGACTGCACATGGAAAAAGGAACTCTCTCGAATGTATGCTCGAATTCCAATAGAACTTCTTTCAAATAGGGGACAACCCCCACCCCCAAGATTCTCTCTTCTGATCCAGCTCCTTTGTGCTGTCCAGGAGCCAGATTCTGGCAGTAACTAGGCATCTGAGAATGTCACCGCAGGACTGGAAAGAGGCGGGGGCCAGGGGAAAAGAGATCTGTGAGCTGGTGGCTCCTGTGTCAACAGTCCCCTCCATCCTGGCATGAAGGAGTGAACTGAGGCAAAGTTCTGCTCCTGATCCTTGCTGGCACATGGTCCAGGACTATTTTGTCTTACCTCAGGGTTGTGGGTAGTGCAGTCCAACCTATAAAATCAGCCATAAGTGACCCTCTCACCCCACATCTTGTGCTGAGTGGATCTTCACCACAAGAGAGAATCAAACCCAGAGTGACTTCAGGAATGAGCTATAAAAGAGAAAAGCTGACGAAGAGTTACATTTTCAAAAGGGCCTAACTGGCTTAGAAGCCTAAGTTCCATTTTCAAAAAGCTGCTTCACCATTTAGGATCCTAAGAGTAAAATTTTCAAAAGCATTTTTCAATGAGCCTTGAGCTCCTGAGTGCTTAAATCACTTTTGAAAATAGGTCTTTGATACAATTTTCCTCATGGTCAATATGTGCTTCCACCCTGACAATTTACATTTATTGTTTTACTATATTCTTTCACATGACATATTGCTTTTCCTGGCCCTATGCTTCCTTGAGACTCACACAACGCCCCAAATTCACACTATTTCTTGCCACACAATGCGTACTTAAAGATCAAATGTGCTAACATTCAAATCTAAAGCTCAGTTCAACCTCTGATGCCTGTTGGTGACTTCTGCAGAAGCCAATGAGACCCCTCTCAGGACAGAATGCTACTGCATGCTTCCATTTATCATAATTACTTTTCTTTTTACAGATAATTTGGGAAGGCCACCAGTTTGAATGCTGTGTCTAAGTTCAGCTTGCATTTCAGATAACTCTTCCGTTCTATTAGCTCACACAATATTTACCATTTTGATCTTGAATACAGGGTGAAAAACAACTACCTGTGATGATGAAAGAATTATTTAGAAAGCAAATCTTTAGTAGTTACATAAACAGCAATGTCAAAATCTACAAGCAACAGTAAGACCTCCTTAAGGTCTCTCTATCCATTTAGCACATCTACTAAGCGCTGTGGCACACATATTTGGAAGGAAAATAAATTAAAAATACAAAGCATTTCCAATGACAGATCAGAAAGCTATACTCCCAGACACTATATCTAAACACGAAAGCAAACGTAAAACTGAAATACCCGCCCCTGCTGTCCCTCCTGGTTGGTTGGACTATTGAATAACTTCGTTAACATTTAAGAAAAGTAGTGAGTGCAGCAATAAACGTCTGCTCTGATTTGGCTTTCAGGACATGCAAAATACAATAAGGATGACGAAAAGGGTGCAATTATATTACCCCTACAATAAGATAGCATCCTTTGCAACAGTACCCAGAGAAGGAATTATAAAGATGGACTTAAAGAACCATTTTTGCTACCTAGGCTTTAGGAAAGAGCTATACAATACTAAGAGTTCTGAACTCTAAGGATTTGAGATAGATATCAGCTTAGTCTCAGAAGACAGAAGATCACCATCAAGGACTAACATATGATTTAGACATTGTATATGGACCAATGCCTTATGATGGAGCTGCACAATGAGTTTATGTTCCACAGATGGAGAGTCAAGAGGCCAGGAGCCAAGTATCAAGGATGTACAGCTTCAAGGCTCTGCTGTGACAAATAATAATTCTCAGTATAGTATTTTCTGATTACATGGAAAAATATATCCCACAGTTCAGATGTGTAGGTTTTGGCAGCGGTATTAGTGATTGTTAATTACAGTTTTCTCGCTCTAAATTCTATTTCCCTATTTCCTTTTAGGCCATCTTTGGCTGTGCAAGGTTCATAAACATGCTCTGATCCCGCAAGTAGCTCTGTGGGGCTCTGCATAGGCATAGGGATCTACGTGCATGGAGTTGTTTGTAGGGGCACAATTAACGTCATTTTTTCCCTGGTAGTTTCCCACTAGGTTTTTTCCCCCCCAATACATAATTGCACGTTTCACTCAAAACCCCAGAAGAGATAATGTTTATTCTCCTCACCTGGCCACAGTCACTAGAACCGCCTTTTTCCTAGCAGATTAAACAACCACATGCAGTTTCCTTTTAAAATTAAAAGTTAACAAGTCTAGACTAGCTAGTACCACACACAGGCACCAAGGCTAAGTCAGAACCTACTATGTTCTTCATATCCACAACTTCTTTCAGTGGAACAGCTGCTAGCTCATCTCTTCTTTCTATTCTTCACCCTAGCTCTTCTCAAACAGCTGTAAGGATGATATATGCACTGCAGAAATGGTGCTCTGTGGCAGTCTCATCATTAAAAATGAACATCTCCAAGCCAGGAGACTTCACCTGCTGGAGATGGGGCATATTTCCATTATCATCTCCTAGGCTGTGAGGCAATATAAATCAATAAATAGCAAAGCAGGCTCTTCTTGTCTCTTTTCAGACCTTTCTACCAGAGGTGAAAAATAAATCCTTAAACTGCTGTATGAAAACTAATCCTTGTTCTAACAGCTTAGGCAGTTCCCTTCAGTCACAAAGTATATTACTCGTCGACTCCTGCAGCTATGCTGCTATAGTGCTGTAGTCTAGACATTTACTACGGTGATGGGAGGGGTGTTTCCGTCATTACAGTAAATTAATCCCCTCAAGAGGCTGTAGCTAGGTAGATGGAAGAATTCTTCCATCTACATATAATCTTCCATCTACAGAGGGGATTAGCTTGATTAGATCGACCTAATTGCATCACACAGGTTGTGACATTTTTTACGGGCCTAAATGATGTAGCTAGGCTGGTCTATGTTTTACGTTCAGACAAGGCCTGTATGTAACGTTCCTTCTGGTGTTACAGTTTTATACTCCACCTAAGGATCGCTCCACCCCACAGAGTAAGATTTTGTATATAAACATCTAAAGGGTCTGGATTCTCATCAGTTTGAGAGAGAGCTGATAAGCATCCAGACCTTTTAGATGCTTAATTGAACTGAACTTGAGCGCTGAATCTTTTGAGGTTCACCCCTCCTAATTTAAAGAAACAACTTTGGAGCAACAAAAACACCCACATTATCAGGATAGCAGAAAAGCTCTATTACCCAGAACTTTTGTAGGAGATCTTCCTTTAAAGCACTGAGTAAGACTCATTTGTCAGGATGAGAAAGATGAATACCTCACCCATTGAGTGCCCTGCAAGTTCAGGGATAGGAACGGAGGGCACCTGAGCGCATGATCCTGTTGCATCATCTTCTGCAGTTCTAGTTAAGAAGATCAGTCTTTACTGACTGAGGGGAATAATCTCTTCCCTTGATCTGCTGGCAATGCTCCTACTAATGCAGCCCAATATCAGTAGCGTAACCAGGGGGGGAGCAGGGGGAGCGGCTGCTCCCCCTTGAGCAGAAGCGGCGGAAGCGGTGCCTTTTTTTAGCAGCACTAAAAAAAGGCGCCGCTTCTTTTTAAGCGCCGCTTCTTGCACTCACCCAGCGGCGCTCCGGGTCTTCGGCAGAATTTTGGCGGGGGGCAGAGCCGGTGCAATGAAGTTTCATGCCCTAGGTGAAACTTCCTTGCACCAACCCTGCGCCGCCCCCACCCCCACCACCAGCTCTCCCACCCACGGGAGCTCAGCCCCCCGGGCTGCGGAAGCTGAGCGGGGACCTGGGGGGTGGCTCCCTGGGGCTGCCCCCGGCTCGCCGCTCAGGCGCTGAGGAGGGGCAGCGAGGCGGCTCCCCACTCAGGCGCTGAGGGGGGCGCAGCAAGGCGGGGAGCGGGGAGACTAGGGGAAGCCGCAGCAAGCCGCCCCTTGTCTCCCCGCTCAGCAGCTCAGCGGGGAGACAAGGGGCATCCGCAGCAAGCCACCCCTTGTCTCCCCGCTGAGCAGCTCAGCCGCTGAGCGGGGAGACAAGGGGAAGCCGCGGCAAGCCACCCCTTGTCTCCCCACTCATCAGTTCAGCCGCTGAGCAGAGAGGCAGCAGGCAGCCGCCCGCCGCCCCCCAAATCTTGGCACCCTAGGCGACCGCCTAGGGTCACCTAGTGGGCATGTCGGCCCTGGTGGGGGTTACCACCAAGACCCAGAGTGAACCGCCGAAGATCCGGAGCGTCGCCGGGTAAGTACAGGCCTTTTTATAGCGCCGCTCCCCCTGTGCTGGGGACCTGGCTGCGCTACTGCCCAATATGCCGTTAGCCTTCTTGGCAACAAGGGCACACTGCTGACTCATATCCAGCTTCTCATCCACTGTAATCCCCAGGTCCTTTTCTGCAGAACTGCTGCCTAGCCAGTCGGTCCCCAGCCTGTAGCAGTGCATGGGATTCTTCCGAATTAAGTGCAGGACTCTGCACTTGTCCTTGTTGAACCTCATCAGATGTCTTTTGGCCCAATCCTCCAATTTGTCTGGGTCACTCTGGACCCTATTCCTACCCTCCAGCGTATCTACCTCTCCCCCCAGCTTAGTGTCATCTGCGAACTTGCTGAGGGTGCAATCCATCCCATCATCCAGATCATTAATAAAGATGTTGAACAAAACCGGCCCTGGGACCAACCCTTGGGGCACTCCGCTTAATACCAGCTGCCAACTAGACATTGAGCCGTTGATCACTACCCATTGAGCCTGACAATCTAGCCAGCTTTCTATCCACCTTATAGTCCATTCATCCAATCCATACTTTTTTAACTTGCAGGCAAGAATACTTTGGGAGACCGTGTCAAAAGCTTTGCTAAAGTCAAGATATATCACGTCCACTGCTTTCCCCATATCCACAGAGCCAGTTATCTCATCATACAAGGCAATCAGGTTAGTCAGGTATGACTTACCCTTGGTGAATCCATGTTGACTGTTCCTGATCACCTTCCTCTCCTCCAAGTGCTTCAAAATGGTTTCCTTGATTATTCTCCTGTATCCGGCACTGGTGAGGCCACATCTGGAGTACTGTGTCCAGTTTTGGGCCCCCCCACTACAGAAAGGATGTGGAAAAATTGGAGAGAGACCAGTGGAGGGCAACAAAAATGATCAGGGGCTGGGGCACATGACTTACGAGGAGAGGCTGAGTGAACTGGGCTTGTTTAGTCTGCAAGAGAAGAGAAGAGTTGCGGGGGTGGGGGGGGGGGATTTGATAGCAGCCTTCAACTACCTGAAGGGGGGTTCCAAAGAGGATGGAGCTTACCTGTTCTCAGTGGTGGCAGATGACAGAACAAGGAGCAATGGTCTCAAGTTGCAGTGGGGGAGGCCTAGGTTGGATATTAGGAAACACTATTTCACTAGGAGGGTGGTGAAGCACTGGAATGGGTTACCTAGGGACGTGGTGGAATCTCCATCCTTAGAGGTTTTTAAGGCCCGGCTTGACAAAGCCCTGGCTGGGATGATTTAGTTGGTGTTGGTTGTGCAATGAGCAGGGGGTTGGACTAGATGACCTCCTGAGGGCTCTTCCAACCCTAATCTTCTATGATTCTATGAATCTTCTATGTGTTCCTGTTTATCAGCAAGGAAGTACCTTCCCTTGAAAAGAAGAGTAAACCCCATGTAACTCCCCAAGTGCTTTCCATGCACATCACAGAACTCTTTGGAAGTAAATGTGCTGCGTTTGTTTGGGTTTCAAGGTAAAAACATACTGGCTTTTGTACCTCTAGATTTTTTTGTATAGACTTCTAGACTGTGCAACAACCAAAAAGTATATAATTCCCTCACTCTCAGTGTTCATTTTATAAGCTGACCACACATGCAATCCAATCACAGACCCTCTTGAACAGAGGAGCTGGGCTACTCTCACTGCCGGTGGGAGACCTCAACCAGCCTCACACAGGCATTTGCTGTGGATCCTGGTCACCATCAGCTACATTCATCCTTTATTTCACCTCCACTATGTTTATTATTACATTTGAGATTTTGAAAAGGGCAGTCACATGGTTCAATTTTCAAATCATTCTTCTGCAGAAAGGAAGGAAAAAACAACCCAGAGACATTTCCAAAACATTGGCATGGTATCTTTAACGGGAATATCCACACTGAAATTAGGGCCTTTCATCAGCCACCTGTGCAAAAGGGAAGGTAGAGAAAATAGCACGATGCCTAAAAAGCAGGCATGTATCACAAGGCTCATCCCAGAACATAAGAACATTTCTGCCTATTTACACTGCACTTTCTAAACATAAAGTAGGCTTAGTTTCCAGAGTCTGCTGAGAAGGCCACATGACACACTAAATGAAATCCAGACTCCCAATACCCTGAGGGCAAGAAAGAGAACTGAAGATCCAGGAAAATCCGAATGTTCCTGTATTTTCACAGTAAACAATTCTGATTGGATTCTCCTTCTATTTCTGTGCATACATGAACTTCATTAATAAACGTGCATCAAAAAGGCGCTGGAGGACAAATCAGTAATTGCTCTTTTATAGCAAATCAGAAGTTACTGAGAAAATCTTCTATAAAGGCTCTGTCAAAACAAGTCACTTAAGGATTAGTGGGAGCTAAATCCTCTGGCAGCGAGATTTTTCTGAACAGCCGTAAATGGGTTTTAGTATCTGAAAAATCTTAGCATATATACTATTCTCCCACTCCGAAGGGCCACCTCAATAACACTGCACCCTCTTTCTCACCCTTTTTGTTTTTTGTATAAGCTCTGCTATTTGTGGCAAATGAAATCAGTCATTTGAAAGAGTTGCCAACTGCTTTTTTTTTTTTTTTAACTGTGTTGTTTCTATACTGCAGGACAGCATCTTTAGGTACCTCAGCCTAACGTGAATTGAAGACAATTAACAAGATTTCAGATAGTCTAATATAATAGTCTCAATATAATAGCATACCCTATGCCTGGAAAAACACATTTTAAGTTAAATTTCAGTGTTCTCTTTATGGATACAGCCTATAGAGTCCTATTTGCTTGACATACAAGTCAATGCTTTTGCTTTCAGTCTCTAGGAAATTCTGTAGGTGATTGGTTTTAAATAGTCAGAATCTTGACACATGTCAAAGTCTTTAAAACTCAGAGTTTTAAGAATTAATATTTAACATGCTGTCAATGAGGAGCCATCACATTTATTGTCTTAAAATCATTTGGACAAGTCTTTCATTTTGACTTGTCACTTGAATTTATATCACTAGCAGAATGCAGTGTCTGTCTCTGCACACTGAGCTACTGTGAAGGAAATAACTTTGCAATCAATAAGCATTTAGAAACAATTCAGTATTTTCTCCACACACAGAGGATGGCCCAGTGAGATGTGCCAGCATGATCACATTCACAGCTGCTGCTTGGATTGTAACAATATGCTTGCTTTTCCCAAACCTTCTCCTTACTGGAGTTTGCAAACTGCTGTATATTGGACACTTTGCACTAATCAACAGCAAGATAAACTTACATGTTTAGTTTATGAATGGACCCCCCTTATTTGCCAATGTTTATGTTTTTCAAATACCATCTGAACAATTTCAAGCACTCAATTTTCTTTTCATCACAATTCCTTTCCAAAGTTGGATATATGAAATCTTTTGGGTCTGCAAATTATGTAAAACGACAATCATTAATCAACAATGGTTTGGTTTATATTTCAGAAGCAGGGCCATTAAAAAACAGACACATTTACTGAACCACAGCATTTTTATTTATAAAAATATTTGTGGCATTCCCTATATGCAGAATGGAAAATACATCTGATGTAAATTTAACCACCGAGCATTATAAGTATCTATTTGTTATTGGCACTAGAGCACTACAGTGCTGTATCAGTTGCTTGTACAGCACATCGCTATATAAAGAAACTGGGTAGCTACCTGTCCTGTTAATTTATTTTTGCACTAATCTTTAAATTTACCTGTAAATAGATTTATACCCTTGTTCAGCAAATCACACAAGAACATGAGTAGTGCCACTGATTTCACTGGGATTACTCATGTGCTTAAAGTTAAGCACTTGATGTGCTATTTTGCCCTAAAACTCTAACACAAAAATAAAGTTATTAAAAAAAGTGAAAGGCCACTTCCTTTCATTATTGGCTCAGAATTCTAAAAGATCCCAAATTCCAACTCTTATTCAATGCCTCTCCAAAGTAGAGCTCAGTGCGTAAATCATTTATCTAACCAATTTAGCTTCTTGCTGTTCATGGAAGATTGTGAGTGCCTCAAACTTATAATCCTAGTTATTCAAATTTTTCTTTTTGCAATTTTAAAGAAAACCAACCAACAATGGACAGATCGTGAACAGCTCACTGAGTTAACTACTCATGATTAAAGCTGTGCTGCTTAGCTGTACTAGACTGGTAAGTCACATGGCATTATTTCCATTCTTTGATCCAATGAACAAAGATGCAAGCACTTCTGCAGCAAATGCTCATGGGAGCAATTCTAAAATTTGGTTACCATGCACGACTGAATTCAAAGCTTTATATGTTGTATTGTGCCTTGGTAGCTCACAAATGTGGCTTGTGATGCTTAGTACTGTAGCAACAGTGAGCAATCTCAAGGTAAATGCTCTCTCCTGAAAATGTCCTGCTCCTGGAGTTATAGGCACAATAGCTCACAGCAAGAGCACTTCCACTTGTCTCAGTGAGAAGCAGAATGAAAGATTCTTTCAGATCAACAGGTTCTAGAGCAGAGGTGGGCAAACTTCTTGGCCCGAGGGCCACATTTGGGTATAGAAATTGTATGGCAGGCCACGAATGCTCACGAAATTGCGGTTGAGGTGAGGGAGGGGGTGGGGCTAGGGATGAGGGGTTTGGGGTGTAGGAGGGTGCTCCAGGCTGTAACTGAGGGGTTCAGAGGGCAGGAGGGGGATCAGGGCTGGGGCAGTGGGTTGGGGGGTGAGGGGTCTGGCTGTGGGTGCAGGCTCTGGGGATGAGGGATTTGGGGTGCAGGAGGGGGATCGGGGCTGGGGCTGAGGTTTGGGGCATGAGGGGCTGGCTCAGGTGTGCAGGCTCCGAGCGGCGCTTACCTCAACAGCTCCCGGAAGCAGCGGTGCATCCCCCCTCTGGCTCCTACATGGAGGCACGGCCAGATGGCTCTGCTGCGCGCTGCCCCGTTCGCAGGTGCCGCCCCTGCAGCTCCCATTGGCTGCAGTTCCCAGCCAATGGGAGCTGCTGGGCTGGTGCTTGGGGCGGAACCCCCGGCTACCCCTATGCGTAGGAGCCGGAGGGGTGACATGCTGCTGCTTCCAGGAGCCACGCAGAGCAGCCCCCGACCCTGCTCCCCGGCTGGAGCATCGGAGCAGGACAAGCCCGAGACTCCACTCCCCAGCAGGAGCTCGAGAGCCGGATTAAAATGGCTGGAGGGCCAGATATGGCCCGTGGGCCATACTTTGCCCACCCCTGTTCATATTTAATAGTCAGTCTTGCTGACTATTAAATATGCATTACAGAATCACTCACACATTACGCTGGTGTCCTCCACCATATCACAGTTATATGAAAATTATTTCTGTTGTCTGCCAGACTGTGTTAACTTCAACAATCTGGATATTATTTACATTCTAATAATTCTACAGCATTTGCAATCCTTTTTGTAGAGTCGTTAAAATGGAGATGGCCATTGATATCCATTGATACCTCAATTGCCTCCTGAAATCATGCACTTAACACCCGTTGAACCTGCAGCACCAGAATTGTGGAGAGTTTATGCAAATGATGCTATGTCCTAATTTACATATTTATGAATGGACATTCTCTTACATACAAAATGGCCCAAATACCAAAACTCACGCTGGAGTTGCGATGTGGAACAACCCCCAGAACCAAGGGAGAGGAGGCTAGAGCCCTGCCCAGTGTCGCTCAGACTAGCCATAGCTCCAAGTTTATGGCCTTGGGTGAGTTGGAACACTCTAATCATAAAGATTCTGTGTAGAGTAGTTTTAGGCTAGGAGCTGTTTGGGGCTGCTAAAAACAGGGACATGCTGGCCCAATTAGGAAAGGTAACAGGTCTGATTTTACCACAAGATATCAAAGCCTTTGCTTATTAGAACAGCTTTATATAGAGAAAGCACTGGGTATGTTTGTGTACAACAGTTGCTCTGCACCCATTCCCACAGGCACTTCTGATATCCCTGTACTCTTCCACATATCCCATAATGCAATTGTGCAGATGAAAGCAGGTCTGAGACATGGTCGGGTGGTCATGAACAGGTTCAGGAAAGCTTGCAACCACCCTTCTTTTCTTTATGGGAGAGAGTTCCTGCAACTTTTGTTTGCTGTAACTTGGCTTCACAAGATGAAAAAGGTCAAGAGACGCAGGTCTACAGCAAAGGATGGAGCAAATCTGTTATTTTAATAAATACACAACTGCAAGAATGAGAAAGATGATAGGCCTATTAGTTTATCTAGAGCTCCTACACATGACTTGTTCTGTCAGCAAAATTAAGCATGTCGGTGGGCATTTTCACAGCTTTAACAAATCTGCTCAAATTCAGCAGTGTAGATTAGAACTGGTTATTTTTATTTATAGATATATTTTTCTGTATCCAGACACTGTACTTCTACATGATTGTAGGAAGTAAACATACAAATTATTGCTCAGATGGAATTCCCTTGTTGGTGCTGCATTGGCAAAAAAGGATAATTATACCTCACATTTATTTTTTGGGTATATAAAATGTTTTCATACAAATGTCAGTGAAACACTGATAAATATTTTAGAAGCATGTCATAAATATGGAAGCAAATCTACAAGTGATTCATTTCCTCCAAAAAGTTATTTTTGCCATAGTCTAAGCCTTTTACTGTGATGATATCAAAACAGGCTGTAAAGATTTTGCAGTGGGCTCTCTTGTTTGGTATCTTTCCTATATGAAAAATTCTACCATTCCTCTAATTAAAATGTATTTTCACACTTGCAACATTATGCAGTTACTGAGTGAGGGAAGCTCTACTTTTAAAATAAATAATTATCAATACATACTGGGCTAGCTAATTCCTGCCTGTAGCCTAAATCATACTGCTGTGATCCCTAGACTTTGAGAATTTTCCCATAGATGCTACAAAATGAATCAGTAAATTCTGAGCTGATGAATTATAAGCATCCTTCTATTCAAGTGTAATCAACAGAAACCCAAAACTGTCAACTGCAACATTACAGTTTCCTTGTAGCTGTAGTGCTGAATGCCAAACCTCAAATGGGGCCCACTTGAAGAAGTTTCCCCAGCTGTCTTTCGTTTGCATAATACATTTGAAGTGTCATATTCCACTCCATCCTAAGAAATTCTTCTCTTCAGGCTTCTGTAAACTGAAGGAGATCAGCTTAAAGAACAGAACAGGTTAAAGAGCTTTATTGCATATATTGTTAGCCAGTGAAAAGTTCTATCCTTCAGACTTTTCCTTGGAAAACCTGCTAATAAAGGCCTTCATCCAGTGGGCAAATGAGTCCCCAAGCTCATTCAGGATTCACAGAAGCCCTCCAGATTTTGTGATGCCTCAGGATCTTGCCACTGCTCCTATTCACAGCATGGCAAAGCAGACAAGTTTATAATCCCAAGGTGAGCATTAATTTACTCACAAAGTCCAGAAGGTTTGAGTGATAGGGTGCTGCAGACAGTGGCCATCTCAGCTGCTTCACATCCTCAGCCGGCCCCCCTCCCATACTGCAGAAGCCAGTCCATACAGCGGGGGGAAGGATATTGCACAGTGCTGCAGCTCTGCTAGGTTTTGTCCGTTCTGTCTATATAAACTGAGGTGGAACAGAGGATATGGCCTGGAAATACAGCAGTTATTTGCTATTATCTGTACACCGCAGTCTTTCAGACACGTATGCAGTAATTTAGTGATTGCCAACTTCTTCACCACCGCTGCCAACATGTAAGCGTGTGCAATACAATATGTTGTATTGAGAGAGAAATCCTCCAGGATTAGCATGGAATTACATTTGTGAGTTTTAAGAAAAATCGATTTATGGTCTTGAGCGGGTTACCTAAGTCCATTCAATAATCAAACAACTAACAACACAGGAAAAGAATAGTGCATTATTACTTTGAGCTACTTCATCCCTCCCCAGCCAGGGTGCACCGCTGTATCTCCTTCTTAGCCACGGTAATACTCACACACTACACAATATATGATTAAATTAATATTCCCCCATATGGGCTCTGATTTATTAAGCCATGAAAGAGAGCATAAACAGTTGGCTTGGCCTACCCAAAGAACAGCCTGTTCCTTCCCTGGTTAGCGGGGCTTCGCAGATCAGTCCACATACCTTCCCAGTGCTCATCAGCCCTTCCAACCCCTCAGACTCTCACAGTTCTTTCTACTCACCTCCTTCCACCCCAATGCCTTCCAGCAACTGACTTCCTACAGAGAGTGGGAGGGAACCCTCCCCTTCCTTTCAGCTGTGTCCACCCCCTCCTGAGTGCCTCTGCAATCAGTTCAGACTGCTGTGGCCCTTCATGGAGAAGGTGGGTTAACAATTTCCCTGCTAGCTCAGGGACAGGGTCTACATGCTCTGTCACACATCTCCATCACAAAAAAGGACAAAGTAATATGAGGATCTCAATTCTGTGATTTAAATCACTAACATATAAGCTTTAATGCAAGAGATTCCGAATGTAATACAAAGCTGAGTTTCTTCCTTTCTTGTTAGCCCACAAGCAATATGACATTATGCAAAAGTTTAACAACAAATTCATTGATGTTTAGCAAACTACATTTAGTGCTTGAAAATGCCTTGATTACTATCAAGCCACAGAGGGTATTGGCCAAGAAGTCATGCAGCTGTGGTAGAGATATACCTTCCAAGACCTATCTCAGGCCTGCACAACATGCGGCCCGAGGGCTGCATGCGGCCCATGTGGGCTCACTGTGTGGCCCACGGGGGGGGGGGGGGGGGGGGAGTAGGCAAGCGGCAGGGTGGGGCAAGCCAACGGCCGGCTGGCCAGACGGCGGGTGGGCAGGCTGGTGAAGAGGCCAGTGGCAGGCTGGGGAGTGAGGGTGAGCCAGTGGCAGGGGCAGCAGCAGAAGGTATTCTACCTTAGGGGCCCGCTATAACATATTACCAAGGTTCAGTACAAAGTCATATAAAAGTTATACAAAAATGCATAATGCAGAGATTTATCTACAACTCCGTTGACTGACTGTTGTGTGCGGTAATATAGTGACCCATGGGGGGGGTGAAGAGGGGTGTGATGGTGGGGTCGAGCGGGGAGGGGGCAGGTCCTATTTACTGCTGTGATCTGGTCACCCTATGCACGCTGTTTCTTTCCACCTCTACAGGCTTCCACACCCCAGCGCTGGGGAAAGAGGGGCTGTTTCCGCGGGGTGGGCGGCACTGGGGGGGGGGGGGGGGGGATGTTTCCGCGGGGCTGGGGGGTTTCGGCCCTCAGCTGTTTTCTTTGAAGTAATATGGCCCTCGCCACTTTACGAGTTGTGCAGGCCTGACCTATCTGAACTATGAAGGCCCCTCAAAGGCCCCTCCCAAAGTAGTAATTCCTTTGATATTCAAAAAGTACTCTAAAGGTGATATACTGAAACCAATGAGGTCATATGTTGATATCGATTAACTCTCCAGAATAAATCAGAGGCTATAGATACGTTTCTAAATCATCACATTTCAGATCACAAACACCATAAACAGACATTTCAGAAGATTTGATTACTGGTGATGAATACACACCAAAAACCTTTGATGTATTCAGTGGAACAAGCTTTTAGAAGATGTCCCCTCTGATCCAGCTTGGAAATGCAGCACACAGTGAAAAATCAGTGAATTAACTAACCACTTTCTAGCTGTAACTTTGGACAACTCAGCTGTCATTAGCACACACAAGCCTTGAATTTTACAGCTGTTTCACAAACCTTTCAACCTCTCTTGGAAGGTATGTCTTCAGTACAGAGTGAGCCCATGAGAATCTGTCTGTCCTTCTGGTGCATGGGGGAAACTGAGAAAGCACTGATGGACAATCAGCACTGGCATGATTGAGCTTGCACCCTCCCTTGCAAAGTGGGTGGGTGAAAATGAAAGTGGAACCCAGGCTCCAGCCTACACCCCAAGCAGGGCCAGCTAGCCCAGGTTGAAAGCACCACTGACCTCAGGTGAGAGCATTTTGTGTGTAGACAGGAAGGGGATTAGGGGCAACACCTAGCTGGGCTAACTCTGCAGCGAAGACATACCTTGAGATACCAGATGTTATAAGTGGAAATTCATCATGAGCAATCTCATTTGAAAAAATGTATCTATTAGAGCTGGGGTTACCATCTATTCCACCAAGCAATCTCTTATTAACAAAAATAATGCCATTAAACACCTTCATCTTGTGTTCAGAGATCACTAGCCAATTCTGAAACAAAGTTTATATGCCATATTTACCTGGTCTAACTGAACAATAATGCCACACCCTGCTTGGGTACCCATTTTTTAGTGTGTTTATAAAGCTTCTCCGAATGGAAGAATCTAGGACATTACCAGGGTCTGTGAAACTAGTTATGCTGGTCCCCAGCTCAACACCTTCAGGATTCTCTCAGTTAAACATAACTGGCTCTTTCATCTGTTTTTAAAACACAAAGGACTATTAGAAATATAGCACCACAGAGACACTGCTGACAATCTTTAACTACTAGGAAAACACTATCATTGCTGGTCAAAAATACTATCTCATAAAACTCAGTAAATTAGTGCAAAAAAGTATCATACAGAAGTATAGCACATATATTGTCACAATGCCACACTCAGATAACAGTTGTTTGCTATGCAGGTGATATACAAATCTACTTGTCTCTCTAACTAACAGAAGTTGGTCCAATAACAGATATTACCTCACCTGCCCTGTCTATACAAATCTATTTGACATTTTTTCAAAGCTCACATTTGAACAGCTGTATTAATCTGTAGCCTTCAGATGTAAAACTGATTTGCAAAGGGAAAGAATAAAGTAAATGTCTTAGCTGCTTACAGTCATTTCACCCAGCATACTAATAAAAGTACAATATTCATGGCAATGCATTATATACATTATATGTGTGTCGGTGGAACAATATGGATTTTTTGGGCAGACATAAGCTGTTATACTCCAATGGACAGCGTCTGTCATTTGAGCCATGGAGACTAATTGGAAGAGTACTGAAGTGTCACTGCTTATATTTCTGACCTGATTTACCAGGATCCTTGCATTAAGATTTATCCTAAGATTTGAATATCTCAGCTTACCAAGTAACTTCAAATTGCCTAGGTATTTCTCTGCCTTTCGTGAAATTTAGGTTCAATGTTATAGTGAAATTTAGGAAAATAATGAGACACTTATCCCTCATTAGTGCCACTGGGAGTTGCTGGTGTAACTTAGTGTTGCAAATAAGAAAAGAACTGTCTGGCTTGGTAACTCTTGGAATGGGAAAGGGTTTCAATTTGATTTCCAAAGAATACATTAGCAGTATCAGATTGTGGATGCCCTATGCGGCTGCTTCCATAGAATCATGATATAGCTAATAAACTGTCCATTAAATCTGTATAGGTAAAATTTTGGGAAACCAGTCAGATGAGACATATCCCTGGGCACAGAAAATACTAATACCTCAGTGTGCTATCAGTCAGAGAATAATACAGACTGAGCAGAGAAATCAAAAGCCTTCTCTTCAGGTAGCTAACTGGAAATAAATAGTCGCTAGAACAGATAGGCTTTGAAATAGTTCTCTGAGTGCTCTTGAAAAAGAGGAAAGTGATTCTAACAATGAGACCTTAGGGCTTGTCTACACCATGCAGCTTTTAGCGACAAGGCTGTCTCGACACAGCCTTGTCACTAAAAGTCAGCGTGTGTAAACGCTCTTTGTCGGTACTTTGTCGGCGTTAGCTTTGTCGGCAGGAGAGCGCTCCCGCCGACAAAGCCGGGTTCACACTGCCACTTGCGTCGGCAAAACTTTTGTCTTTCGCGGGGGTGCTTTTTTAAGACAAAAGTTTTGTCAACAACTTCGCAGTGTAGACATACCCTTAGAAATGGAGCAGTTTAACCAGGAACCCATGTCAGCAGAACTTGTAAATTTGTAATCAATGATCACAGACATGTTCAGGCAGGAGTAATTTAATCTGTTTGGATTAGATACTCCAAACTGGTATATGGTGCTGGTACTCAACTGACTTCAAAGCTGGAACCTGGGGAAAAAAATTAAACTACCATCAACAGCAACAGTCTGGACTGGTTTAAGATAGTTGGCATTCAAGATGCTAGCAGCTTTTAAAGCAACCCTGCCAAATAAGGACTTTGCCATCTGAACAGAGCCACCCTGATATTATATGCAGTTAATAAATAGAGCTGGTTATAAAATTTCAATTTTTTTATGGATAATGGACAAATTTTTCAGAATAATTTTCTTTTCTTTTTTACCAACTCTATTAACAAAAACTAAGTACGACTTTGATGGCCAATAAAGTTTACTCTAGTAGCCGACAACAGAATCTGTAATAGCACTGACTAACAATGAAGTGCTGTTAAACAACCAACCCAAAGAATTATGTGGGGTTTTTCAGTAAATTGCATATTCCCGATTCAATCCTAGACCATGCTGAGATTAAAAAAGCACCTGGCCAGGCTCAAAACCTGTCTGGTTCCTAGACTATATACATTCATTATAATAACAATGATCAAGAACCCTCAGAAAAATGTTCTGAAATATTCCAGTTGTCTAAATGACACTTGTTTAAAAATATTTCCAACTTCATCTCCTGCAAATTCCTTACTGCCTTTGGAAAATGTCCATTATTTTGTTATAAAACATAAAAATATGGTAGGAACCAAGAAAAGTCCTACAGTGTGGACAAATCTAAAACAAAGAGGAAAACAGGAGTCAGGAAATAAACAACAGGAAAACTATTAATTCTTCTGTGATTGTTTCATTTTCAGTGTTGGAATTTCTACTATTCCGCCTTTTATTACAAATACAAGTTTTTATGATCCACTCAAGACACATCAACTTGAAATGGAGACTAAGGCGCACAAATAACATTGAACTTCTATGGTGAGAAGGGCAGTTCTTGAAGTATGGTCTATGGACCATCAGTGACCTATGGAAAGTTGGCAGGTCATATGTGATGCTGGTGCTCCTCATTCCAGCTGCTAATAAATGTTGAATGAAGTTATAAATCCATTATGGTGAAGGTTATAAATGCACACAGCCCAAGCATGCACCTAACTGAAGGGATTATTGTGAATGCTAGGAAACCAGAAGAACTTCAGCTGGAACCAGCTGCCGTTCCTATAAAGGTTTGCCTTTCAAAGGGTCTCTCCTGGGGACACAAAGGGAAGAAACTCTGACTAGAACTTGCATCTGAGTTTGTACACCTGTTTGGAAATCCTTCATCTTGCCTAAGAAGGAGGTCACCTTGCCCATGTTGGGATAGGCCTAAGAGACTGACTAACGTAGACTGGTCCAAAACTTGATAATTACTTTAACTTGGACTTGAGCAAGCCTTGTAAGAGGTGCAGTTGGTCTAGAGCAATTGAAAAATGGCACTTAAAGGGATAGTACCCATGAGGTATACAGCCACAATTATGTACTTCCCTAATGTTACTTTTACAAGTAAGCAGCTTCTGCACTTTCCACATGGATGTTATTCAACTACCATTGGGAAAGGAGGTGGTTTCATGAGACAATTTTCTTACTGACATGTGGACCACAAAATGAAAAAGTGTGAGGACCTCTGGGCTAGAACAATCCTATATGGGATTGGGTAATTAAGGTACTGAGATATTATTAAAAATTTAAAAATAGCAGTGAATCATGCATGAAACAAGCATCCCAAACATACTAAGTCTGCTACCACTGTGGTTTTAAAAACAGGTTCAGTTGCACAATAAAATCAGTATTCAACATATTCTGGTCACAGCAAGCCACTGGTTTCAGAGCAGAATCCAAAGAATTTTAAACAAAATACAAGAAGCTAATGCAAACTAGCAAATAAAGCAATACAACAACTATTTTTTATTCTGCCACCTGCTGGAACTTAGTGACACTACCTTCCACATTTTGCAAAACATAAAGAGTGTACAGCCAAGGAAAAATATAATGCATTTTCCTTTCAATTTACCATCCTTGCTCACCTCCCATACCTGGTTAACGTAATGATTGCTTTCATATGGCAAAGCCATTTTCCGTAATAGCTTTGTTTGTAGCTATGGTTACAAGAAGTTTAATAACATTTTTGGAATATAAGTCTACCATGTTTCAGCAGTTCTTTATCCATCGAGGGCTGATCCTCCCGCTCATCACAGAGTAAGATTAATAGCAATATTAAATTTCTGGCTGATGTAAAGTGTGCTCCCACTTTCACAGTTTGATTAAATTCTGGAGTGCTTTAGTCCAAGTCTAGACATGCTATCAAAATTACCTGCTAGTGTTAGTGCACCATTATCGAGCCTTCAGGTTCATCTTTCTTCTGCTGTTTGTCATACTGAGAGATAAAAGACCAAATGAGAAAGATTAATGTTTCTCTCATTTTGTCAATCAGAAAAGAATTACATCAGGGCTGTTCTGTGAAAGGGACTGTTGAATCTTTGAGAACGCAGGCTTTTGTTTGTTTGTGACATGTACCTCCTATATCCCTGATTTCCCTCCGCTCCTCTACTCCCCCCTGCAACAAAAATCACATGTAAAAGGAAAAGCTTACAACCTGTACTTAGGGAGCAGAAAATGGTCTCTCCAATTATTTTTTCCCACTAACCCTTTTTACCCCTGAACGAACATATTGGGGGCCCTCAGTAAAACTGCAAAACAATGGGGCCTTTCTGTAACACCTTTGATTAAAATTCAGTGATAAAAAAAACCCCAGGCACTATTCCACAATTGCAGTGCCACACACACAAGCACAGTAGCTGGCAATGGTAAAGCACATGATTCAATACAATACTGAATGGATGGGTTTAAAACAACAAGTGAGTAACTTTTCCAGATGCAAGTGTAAGAAAAGAAATAAATGTATCATTAGAAAGTCTAAACGAGGCATCTGAAAGAGACACACTTTCTCCCACATAACTAGCTAGCTTGGCTGGCCACTTGAAAAATCTCATATTACTACTAACTAACCAACCATGTAATTCTAATTTGTTATCACAGAGCAGGTACTGTACATGCTTATTTAGGGCATCCACATGACAGGGTAATTTGTAGTTAAATAATTTCATGGTAATTATAGTTGGAATTACCATGTACAAACTGGGCATTTCTGATGTAATTACCAACAATTGGCTACTACAGACTCGAACACTATTGACACAATTAGAGGTGCCCTTACAAAACAAAGTATCATGTAAGGCTGTCTTTTTTCCTTGCTCTCACTTTTTCTACTTTTCAGTCGCAGAGCGGAAAATCTCAGGAAGCTGGAGATTAAGGACAAAATTTTCAAACGTGGGTGGCTGACATTGAATGCCTAAATCTATACTTAGGCATCTAAATTAAGTGACTTGATTAGAGATGCCGACCTCCCCCGCCCCCCAGCAGCCACTGCTATCAATGAGAACACAAGTTTGGAAATGTTGGCCCTATGGGAGGATGTTTACTTTAATTGATAGATTCCAGCAAAAGTTAAATGAGGAAGCTAGAGTACCATCTTAGATTTCCCATTTAAATTACACACACATTTACTTGGATGAGATAACTGGCTCTGTGGATGAGGGGAAAGCAGTGGATGTGCTATTTCTTGACTTTAGCAAAGCTTTTGATACAGTCTCCCACAGTATTCTTGCCAGCAAGTTAAGGAAGTATGGGCTGGATGAATGGACGGTAAGGTGGATAGAAAACTGGCTGGATGGTCGTGCTCAATGGGTAGTGATCAATGGCTCCATGTCTAGTTGGCAGCCGGTATCAAGTGGAGTGCCCCAAGGGTCGGTGCTGGGGCCGGTTTTGTTCAATATCTTCATCAACGATCTGGAGGATGGTGTGGACTGCACCCTTAGCAAGTTTGCAGATGACACTAAACTGGGAGGAGTGGTTGATACGCTGGAGGGGAGGGACAGGATACAGAGGGACCTAGACAAATTAGAGGATTGGGCCAAAAGAAATCTGATGAGGTTCAACAAGGACAAGTGCAGAGTCCTGCACTTAGGACGGAAGAATCCCATGCACTGCAACAGACTAGGGACCGAATGGCTGGGCAGCAGTTCTGCAGAAAAAGACCTAGGGGTTACGGTGGACGAAAAGCTGAATATGAGTCAACAGTGTGCCCTTGTTGCCAAGAAGGCTAACGGCATTTTGGGCTGTATAAGTAGGGGCATTTCCAGCAGATCGAGGGACGTGATTATTCCCCTCTATTCGGCACTGGTGAGGCCTCATTTGGAGTACTGTGTCCAGTTTTGGGCCCCACACTACAAGAAGGATGTGGATAAATTGGAAAGGGTCCAACGGAGGGCAACAAAAATGATTAGGGGGCTGGAGCACATGACTTATGAGGAGAGGCTGAAGGAACTGGGATTGTTTAGCCTGCAGAAGAGAAGAATGAGGGGGGATTTGATAGCTGCTTTCAACTACCTAAAAGGGGGTTCCAAAGAGGATGGATATAGACTGTTCTCAGTGGTAGAAGATGACAGAACAAGGAGTAATGGTCTCAAGTTGCAGAGGGGGAGGTTTAGGTTGGATATTAGGAAAAACTTTTTCACTAGTAGGGTGGTGAAGCACTGGAACGGGTTACCTAGGGAGGTGGTGGAATCTCCATCCTTAGAGGTTTTTAAGGTCAGGCTTGACAAAGCCCTGGCTGGGATGATTTAGTTGGGTTTGGTCCTGCTTTGAGCAGGGGGTTGGACTAGATGACCTCCTGAGGTCCCTTCCAACCCTGAGATTCTATGATTCTATGATTCTATGATGGTTGTGAACACCCTTAAAATAAGGCTTCATATGTAGTACAATTAAAAAGATGCCAAAAGCAAAAGGCAGAGCACCTGACTGTTAATTTCCATTGTTGAGGAAGATCATGATCAACATCTGAGAAGACCTAACTGCTGAGAAAACCTGCAACAGCCTCAGCACACCCCAGTCACACTGTTACCAGCAGGTGTTACATATGAAGTTGCAGCAAAATAAAGAGACAGGCGAAAGAAATATATAATTTTTATTTCTTTATTTTTATTTATTTTATTTATTGCTTATTCAGGAAACCAGAGAACAGCAGGAGCTGGAGCAGAAATGTAGAGAGTTTACAATACTGAAGTTAATTGATATTAGGAATAAAAACATATCTTTTAAAAGGTTAAAAATAACTATTTAAATGAACTACCACATTTTCCTGATAAAAATTTAGATTCTCTGGGAAGTAGAATAAAGAACAATAAGGTCTAAATGTATTTGCAATAGGATTTTTCTTAGAAGTGATTACTTTTACTTTATACAGAGCAAATTTTGCTAGAAGATTACTGAGAGCAACACCATAAAACCAGAATATTCCCACAGTCTCCAAGCTGAGAGTTCTATCATCTATTAACTCTTTTATTATCAGTTCATAGAAAATAAATGAGAGAAAAATCAGAAAGGGGTCTAATTCTCCTGCTGATGTGGAGTCTCTCTCATTCATGTTACCAGGAGTTACAAAAATCCTCTGAGAGAAGTATACACTACACAGTGGGTACAAAGTCTAACTGTAACTGGGGACAAGATGATGCAGGGTACCGATGATGGAATACAAACCCTTTTACCTCTGAGTGAGTCTATAAAGATTCAGGTGTGCTTGAGTCCATAGTCACATCACGCCAAGGTTCAATCATGGCTCTATACCCTGTGTGATTTTATGGCACCTAAAGATTACAGTAAATTGTTCCAAGCAACAGCGGTAGTTGTACAATATTCACAGCTCCCCAAATAGCATCCCTTATCAAGACTCGTAAAACAGAAATGGTGACATTTGCTGAGCATATAGCGTCATGAACCCCCAACCAATGCAATGGCATCCGGGGGACTGCACACCACTACCTGGAGTGAAACTAAACACTAGATCTTACATAGGCTGGCACGGAGGTGAGTGGGGAGTAGAACAAGGATGTGAACTGTAGGCTCCTCCACTGGGGAAGTGCACATCCTGCATCTGCTATTGCAGCCCTGGGACTGGAATAGCTCCAGAATGGGCACAGCCACAGGACTGGATTTTCTTTCCATAGCCCTGCACAAAACTGGCTTGCTCAGGCTTTGATTAAGGGAAAGACAGACTTTAGTATCTGTCATAAATATAAAGGGAAGGGGGAGAGGGTCAGATGCAGTGCTATAAAATCCTCTTACCAGTAAAGGGTTAAGAAATGCAGGTAGCCAGACTGACACCTGACCTGGCTGGCATCTGACCAATAAGGGGACAAGATACTTTCAAATCTTGGGAGGGGGGAAGGTGTGTGTGGCTCTTTGTCTGAGACAGAGTGATCTTGGGAAACAAGAAGTACCTGCAGAAAATCAATCTCCTCAACCAGTCATCTTCTCACCAAACCTCACTTTTCTAAAGTAAGTTTAGTCAGCATTGCGAGTAGGTTTCTGGTTGTTTTGCTTGGTGAGCTTTCCATGTGTTAGAGGGAGGGGTTATTCCTGTTTTTTCTGTAACTTTAAGGTTTTGCCCAGAGGGGGAATCCCTCTGAGTTTGGAAATTGAGTACCCTGTAAAATAGTTACCATCCTGATTTTACAGAGATGATTTTACCTTCTTTGTTTTAATAAAATCCTTCTTTTAAGAAGCTGACTGTTTTCTATGGTTTTAAAACCCAGGGGGTGTGTTTTTAGATCACTGTGTAACCAATTGGTTAGGAGATTGTTCTCAAGCTTCCCAGGAAAGGAGGTGTACGGGCTTGAGAGGGTATTTTGGGGGGAACGGGAACTTCAAGTGGTTCCTTTCCTGGATTCCTGTTTAAAACACTTGATGGTGGCAGTGAGAGAAGCATTTCTCAGGGTGCAGGGAATTTTGTACCTTGGGGGTTTTAACCTAAGCTGGTAGAAATAAGCTTAGGAGCTCTTCATACGGGTCCCCATGTCTTTACCCTAGAGTTTAGAGTGGGGAGGGAGCCCTGACAGTATCCCTACTAAAGAACAACAAACTGAAGCATCAAGAAGTCAAATGACTTGACAAAGGCCAGAGAACAAGTTACCAGCAGAGTCAGGAATAGAACTCAGGCCTCCTGATTCCCAGCCCCGTTACTCCATACTATGCTGCTAATGAGACATTTCATTCTAATGTGATTTAAGAAACTACTAAATCCACAACTGCAATAAGTGAAAAGAAACCCAGACAGCGTGTTTGTGAAAAGTGCTGCAGGTGTGGGGCTATGAGAATATAGCATGAGAAATTCTCATTCAGAGAAACTCAGATACCACCCCATCAACAGACTGATCACAGCATCATGGGAAGAACTTACATCTTCCCAGTCAGGTGACTGCTACCTCAGTATCCCTTTCTTGGATCCCCCATAATTTCACAGAATCCTATGAGTCAACTAGCATTCTTTCTTGGCGCATGCTTTGTTATAACATCACTGTTCAACATCAGTTCAGCAGGAAATCTGTAACAGGCTCTATAATTCTTTCCCAGAGCCAGGATCTGCTGCCTGGCCTTTCCTAAAGCCTCTCCCCTGTTACAGTTTCAATTCCTGCTTCCTGGAGGAACCTTCTGCGTGGCTAGTGAAGAGATAAACTCAACCAGATTCTTCACCTTGGGTCCCCTCACCGTGGGTCTCTCTTCTTGGTTTAGACTGGCTCCTTCTTAGAAGAAGTGCCACCTCTGCCTTGCTGTCACATGATTCTTGGTCACCAGACCCAGCTGGCCACAGAGCACTAAATAGGGACACACTCTGGGACACACTCTTAGGGTACGTCTATACTTACCTCCGGGTTCGGCGGTAAGCAATCGATCCCAAAAGTGCTCGCCGTCGACACCGGTACTCCTGCTCCGCGAGAGGAGTACGCGGAGTCGACGGGGGAACCTGCCTGCCGCGTGTGGACCCACGGTAAGTAGCTTGTAGTTCGAACTAAGATACTTCGACTTCAGCTATGTTATTCACGTAGCTGAAGTTGTGTATCTTAGTTCGAACCAGGGGGTTAGTGTGGACCAGCCCTTACACTCAGCATCTCTGAATTATGTACCTATATCCAGTGTGATAGACCCAGGCCGGTTGGGTACAACAGAATAGTAGAAGGCAGATATACTGGCCATTGGGTTAGCAGTTTTCTGTTCCCTAACTGACCAGAGCAGGGACTGCTCCAGGCTAATGAGAACACCTGACTCTAATTAACCTGCAAAGAGTCAGGTGAGGCCATTAAGGTGAAGTGAACACTTGACCCTAATTAAGGCTCTTCTGAGCATATAAAAGGGCTCACTCCAGTCAGGCTGAGGAAGAGCCAGAGGAGAGGAAGTGCTGCTGCTGCTGCTGCTGCTGCTGCTGCTACTACTACTACTGAAGGGCTGAGTAAATAAGGCAACTCTCAAGCCATTGGTAAGGGAGCCCTAAGGTAAGGGTGAAGAAGGGAGAAGCGGGAGAGCTGTGGGAAAGTGGCCCAGGGAATTGTAGCAACTCTGGCAGTGAGAGGTCGGCTGCCAACAGCTGCTACCATTAGGGTCCCTGGGCTGGAACCCGGAGTAGAGGGCGGGCCCGGGTTCCCCCCACCAACCTGCCACTACAAGGAGAAGACAGGCCTCTGGCAGGACAGGAGGCTAAACTGTTCTGCAATAAGCCCAGAGGGACAACAGGAACTGTGGGAGTTCTCTCACCATCCTCTGAGGCTAGCATAAACCGCCTAGAAGCGCGGGACCCACAGGGACAAGATCGGAGCTCTGCCACAGCAGCAAGAGAATAGCCTTGTCTGTCGGTGGGGAAATGTCCAATTTCTTTTGCTCTGATGTCACAATTATAACTCTCCACCCATTCTGATGTCAAAATCCCATCACCTGGCAACAAGGGTGTTGCTGGAGCAGCAGAAAGAGCAAAGGAGAAGGAGGAAAGACTTTAGGGAGATTAGCACTATATCCATCTAGGAGACAGGCCACACCTTTATTGACATGCCAATTTCACTGCTCAGTAACACACAGGGCAATTCATAGGGACATGAGGAGCTAAAGTGGGAGAAGTGAGAAACACACACACTCCTTCTGGAACACTTCAGAAGTACAAAGGAGAACCCCTGGGAGCCCTGGACTTGCTAGCTCCAGCTCTGGACTTTTGTTGCTGTCTCACCCATTTCATTTCTCTCTCTCTCTCTCTCTAACAGTTTCCAGAGTAGACACAACACACATTTTCCTTCTCCTTTCCTCCCTCCCCCTTTTTTGTTCTTTGCTTTGAGCACCAACCCACTGGAAAAAGCATTGTACGGTGCCCCTGCTGCGCCTACAAGTCTCCTTTTCGGTTCAATTAATGAGCCATAAATAACCCGATGAAGGTGTCAACAAAGAGTGTAATTTATCATTACTTGTCAGAGGGGTGATTCTTGTGAGGAGAATGCTCATTCACAGCCTGGTGGAACATGTTAAGATTTATTCCTTGCTTGGTACCGCCTCTCTCCCCCCGCTCGCCAAAATTTATCTTGTGCTGGAACCCTCACAGGTGTGCTGCTTTGACAAATATGCTGTGAAGTCTGGTATTCATCACAAGCAGGTCTTTGTTGGGAAGGAGGCAGCAAGAAATAAATTTGTTTTAGAAAGAAGGTACTTGTGATTCAGTGTGCTCAGGGGTATAGGGAAAGGCAGACAGGCTCATTATTTTTAACCTCCCTGTGTCTGCAAGAGGAGAAAATGAGGTAATGCAGTTGATGTGACATTACAGTCCCTGACTTCATTACTTACTGCATGGTTAAACAACCATCTAGGTAATTATTACCGTTACAGTCTTACTTAGCCCCCATTTTATGCACCTATTCTCACAGTTACATCCAAAGAGTGGGGCCAAATGAAGGCTACTACTGTCTTTTATCGGAGGGATTCTTCTCTTAAACAAACCTTTTAATATAAATTTAATTCCAGCTACTTTAAAGAACAAACAAAATCTTGGCTTTTCATGACACGGGCTTGTCTCCCTCTGTTCTGTCTGAATTAGCTCAAGTTGTGGACTGAGACACTGTCATTTGTGTCACCGCTTTGCAAATGATTCACATTTGCATGAGACAAGTGTCATTATAAAAGATTCTAAATGTTGGTGTCACAAAAACCCCAGTCGTATTTTTACTGTTGATATCACAATAGCCTTTAAATTGGAAGAGCAACACAGAAGAGACAAAAGAATACCATCTTCATCCTACAGATGGCCAGAAATTGGCTTCAAAGGAAAACTTGGAGTTCACAGCCATTCAGCAAGTTGGCACTTTGTTTGATAGCCTGTGTTCCAGAATCTAAACACTATTTTAATAATAGTCTCTAGCCTTAATGGCTGCCGAGATAACTTTCAAAATGTATACTCAGTGAAAACTAACGTGATAATGTCTGTCTGAGTCTGCAGAGAGCCTTGAACAATAGCACCAGTCATCTTAATGGAGAGTGGAGAAAGTGTAAATACAATATTTTTCTCTGCAGATCAAAGCACACAAGGATGGAGAGTGACATCACAATGATTTGCACAGTCTTCAGTGATTGGTGTCTCAAGTGGCCAGGGCTTGGGAGACTTCCATTGCTTCCCCCATCCAAACTCAACCTCTTCCAAGACTAATTCATATTAGGCCACTGCAATGATCTTTGGACTCTTAAGGTAACACCATTAAACAATGAATTGAACAAAAGTTAGTTTTCTTAAGCCAAAGCATGCACACCATAAAACCCAGCTAGTGGGTCAAATTCCACTCTTAGTTACACTGGTGTAAAAATATGAAATGATTCCACTGCCAACAGTAGAATGACTCCAGAATTTCACCAGTGCAGTTGAGATTAAACCATTATCAATTCATATTCCATTATCAAATCATATTTCCCTAAATAATAGGAAAGTTATAACACTATTTTAGAGAAAGGCCTGAACCAAAACCACATATCCAAACACTTGCAGATTTTTGTGGCACGGATGTTGGTAAAAAGGAGGGCAAGCCCACCCTTGACTTGGATTTGAATTTTGCGACTGGGTCTTCTGGCTATAAAGGACTGAGCCAACTGCGAAGATCCAATACTTCCAAACACTATGAGGTTTGAAAATCAGATCTGATCCAATTGTTAAGGCTTGGGCCAAGTTCTATCCATATAGGGACTGGCACAACTCTGCTGGTTTTAAAGTAAGTCAGAGACCAATTTCTAGCAAATGGTCCACTCAAGTTCAGCTGAAATGCACGGACAGTTTCATGTATAGGACACAAAAACCAAAGCATAACTCTGATTCCTAGAAAATTACAACAAAGGACTTGACTCTGACATGAAAGAATCATATGCTAGAAAAGGACAAAGATTTTTCTACCTATTCATTGCTTCAAAGATCTATTTTGAGCCACATGAGTTTTTGCTAAGGAGAGAGAAATCTATTAAGACATGCGCAACAGTATTCAGACTCCATGATGTTCTCCTATCAACATAACTAAATATTAGATCTCTAGAGACTACATTGTTAAGGATGGAACAAAGAGGGTTAAATTCAGTTTTACTGAATAAATTACATTACTAGTTGTTAAAACGGAAAGCTAAGTAAATTAAAAATTACAGAGTTTCTATGTGCACAGAATGCTGTCACTTCACAACTGGTGAACTGGGTGATTATTCTGCTAGGATTGTCTTACAGCAGTAAGACATAATAAAGCTCTGACAAGATCAGCACAGCTCCTTCTAACATAGACAGAAGTAAGCTGTTTTGATTCTCCTGGTATAGCAACTGCCTCTGCATAGGGGGGGAACCCTCGCTCCAGTCTCCAGCGTGAGTGGTGACTAAATGCTCCACGAGTTGGCAGACACACAAATAGATGATGCTGAGCAGTATTTCTCAAGGTTTTCAGGTTGGTGACCTGAAAAAGTCCTTTGAAGTCAAAAATTTTCAAGACTCCCCTACATTTGCTAAAAAAAATAAAAAAGATTAAAAAATTGAGATGTATCAAAGATAACCATAAGAAGGGTATGAAATTCATTTGCATGTGTTTCAAGAAGTTGACGGAATGGAATGAATGGAAAAGGTGTGTGGTGAGTGGGAAAGTGAGATTTTCTTCGCTTTGGATTGTAACAGTTTCAAAGCCTCATAAATCCCTGATTTGCCTGTTGTGACCCCTGTGAGGGCCGCAACCCACTCATTGAGAAACACCGAAACAGAGGATGCAAAAGTTAGAGCTGTTACTGGGCAGAAATAGTATTTGCAGTCTAATCTTTAGAAAGACAGTCTACTTTTGTAAGTGGTTAGCTAGTATCTCTTTATAGCCATTTATTTATTTGGTATACATTTTTTTAAAACCCAGTTTACACCTATATGAATGGTGCTCTGCTAAGAAAAGCAGTGACTACTTATCCAATAGCATGCAGAGAAGAAGAGGGGCTCTGGGCACACATAAAACAATGCGTTCTAAGGCTTAGCTCTCAAAAATATCCATATGCTGCATATCTAAGAACCCATCCATCCCTGGAATACAGATGCATACCTCTCCTTACACACCAAATTAAAGTCAGCAGATCTATCAACCTTGAAAATGTCCCTATAAGAAGATAGAAGGTTAGGACTAGGATTAGATCAACCCAGTCGTAACTACAGGCTCTAAAATGAGCTCTTGCACCCTCTACCCCTCATAATTCTTTATTTTCCTCTTTATTTGTCTAGTTTACAAAAACACGCACAAAAAACCTCTTCTCATCAAAATTGTCACTTTGCCCTAGGCACCACAAACCTAATATTTAATACTGTCCGAATAAGGACTTGTGTCTTTCAGGTCATTTACAGGTGAACTGATGCCAGTGCAGTGGTTTTCAAATAAAGAAAGAACAAGCACGCTCTGGGTGCTTCGTGTAGACTATAAAAACACATACACAAAGAAAGTCACAGACAGCTTATGGTTTTACACTTTCAGGCAATGTTCATGTCACTTTTCTTCTGAAGTTAAGGAAGGCACATTTGAAACTTGCAACTGACAGCCTCCCTGCTAAAGAAATACCTAATTAGCATAACATCAGCAACACACTAAACAAATTAACTGCTGTAGGTCATAATGGCCTCTCGTTGGCACAGATCCAATCAAAGATTTTTGTTTTGCTTTGTTCTAAAAGGCTGCATTGATCTGTTATAACAAGTCTCTGCTTGTTAACTAGCATCCTAGAGGCAGCTACTGCAAAAGCTGCTCCATGCTGAAAATACCTTTCCTAACAGACGTCTACAATGTTTGGATGCAGCCTGTGAAACTTACATAATGGTGCCATTTAAGGATCAGCTAGTGGAGAAAGTTTCTAGAGAGAGATTGATCTGCTGTTACATAGCCAAGAGCTTGCCCTCTTCCAGTGGTAGGGTGAAGAAAAAGAACTCAGTGAGAGGGGAAAAGTGAGTGGATATAGACAGAGAATCTATGTAGTTAGCAGCAGTTTGTTATAACTGAATTAGGAATACTGGTATCTTGAATGATACAGAAAAAAATCATTTTATTTCTATATGGTAGTACAGCAAGTGAGAAAGGTAAGCATATCATTCCCTGGATGCATGTACAGAAATCCCATTAATACTAATGGCAACCACATACACACCCTGCCACAACAAAGAGGAGTAAATAATCCCAGTGAATAACCCCACAAGAATTTCATTTTTCACAAATAGTCCACTACAGTAACCTGATCCACTACAATAGAAGCAATTAATCATAAGTATTTATTTATATCATTAACATAAGAATAAATCTTATTGAACATATATAGTTCATGTTAAAGGGATTATGTAAGATCTATACAGTATAAGAATGATATTCACCATAGTTAATAACACTGTTGTGTCCATCTAGTAATAAGGTTAATGATAAAGTCAACATACTCACTATATTTTAATATAACTTTAGTTGCAGTAATTATTTGATGGTTTTATATTATTGTCCATATAGTTTCTAAATATATCAAGCTCAGTCCCTTCCATTGCATGTGAAATTCTGGCTAAAAGGCTTCCTCAACGCTTAGCCGAACAGTTGGCCAAAGCAATTGTTCACCATTTGGTCCATTCCTATGTGGCTGCAATGGCTTGATGGCCCAACATCATAACAGACTTGATGAACAGACTTCCGCTCTACTCTGCGCTGGTTAGGCCTCAACCGGAGTATTGTGTCCAGTTCTGGGCACCGCATTTCAAGAAAGATGTGGAGAAATTGGAGAGGGTCCAGAGAAGAGCAACAAGAATGATTAAGGGTCTAGAGAACATGACCTGTGAAGGAAGGCTGAAGGAATTGGGTTTGTTTAGTTTGGAAAAGAGAAGACTGACAGGGGACATGATAGCAGTCTTCGGGTATCTAAAAGGGTGTCATAAGGAGGAGGGAGAAAACTTGTTCATTTTAGCCTCTAAGGATAGAACAAGAAGCAATGGGCGTAAACTGCAGCAAGGGAGGTTTAGGTTGGACATTAGGAAAAAATTCCTAACTGTCAGGGTGGTTAAACACTAGAATAAACTGCCCAGGGAGGTTGTGGAATCTCCATCTCTGGAGATATTTAAGAGTAGGTTAGATAAATGTCTATCTGGGATGGTCTAGACTGTAATTGGTCCTGCCATGAGGGCAGGGGGCTGGACTCGATGACCTCTCGAGGTCCCTTCCAGCCCTAGAATCTATGAATCTATGAAAAAACCCATGTAATAGGGGGTTTGCCTCAGGGCCACCTCCACCCCTCGGTTGGTGGAATTTTATCCCGGATGTTACAAGCTACCCAGAGAACAATGTTCACTGGAATGCCTTGTGGCATTCTCACGACATATCCAAAAAGCATAAGACGCCGTTTGCAGACAATGTCTCTCTCTACACAAACTACCCACACACACACGCATGTACTTATAGCATCACACCTATACAGTGCATACATTTCATATTTCATCATAATGCAGTTGACTGGAACATGTCAGTGTTCTAAGGGGTAAACATTTTTACAGCTAGGACCTTTCCCCTCAAAACATGGTATCTCTCGTCTCAAGAAGAGTTAATGGGAGTGCATGCTTACCACACCCAGGGCTCAGTTATCAAAGTGCTTTGCCCAGCTGTGGAACTAGGAGGCAAAAGTAGTTCTAAGCCACTTCTTCTACCTCTCCTGTTCCTGGATCTGGCTGGAGACCAAACTAACCCTGGATAGAAGTCAGAGCCACCAGAGGACTGCTCTAACGTAAGTCACAATAGAGGACTGCTGAAGTATAGTGCACTCCCTCTCCTCTACTCCCAGAATCATAGAAAGGCAGGGCAGGAAGGGACCTCAAGAGGTCATCTACTCCATCTCCCCAAACTGAGACAGGAACAAGCAAACCTAGGTCATCTCTGACAGGTGTCTGTCTAATTTGTTCTTAAAAACCTCCACTGATGGGGATTCCACAACCTCCTATTCTCCCCCCGTAACCTATTCCAGTATATAACTACCCTTATAATTAAGTTTTTCCTAATATCTATGCTAAATCTCTGTTACTGCAGATTAAGCTGATTACTTCTTGTTCTTATTTCAGTGGACATGGAGTACAATTGATCATTGTCCTCTTTATAACAGCCCTTAACATATTTTAAGACTTATTGAGTTCCACCTGCAGTCTTCTTTTTCCCCAAGACTAAACATACCTAGTTTTTGTAACCTTTCCTCAAAGGTCAATGTAGAGAGGTTAGCCGGGGCTCGTCTCTCTCCAGGGCAGTGGGGAAGCACACCGCCTCGCTACACTCAGAAAGAGGTCTTGTTCGGAATTAGTTCGGCCGCAGGAGTCTTCCTCAGCGGCCCTTGTGAGAGCAAACACAGTACGTCCAGGCCCTAGGTCAGGGCGGGGCAACGGTGAGTCAGGCGCTCAGGCCCTCAGGCAGGGGCTGAACAACAACAGTATATAAACGGTAGGCCCAGACCCTAGGTTCCAAAGGACCTGGGAGAGGGGGAGACTGCCACCCTCGAGTTTGGGTGGCAGCGGGGATGCAGGCCCTCCCACTCCACTGCATCCCAGCCCGGGGCCCTAGCAGCAGCAGAAAACCCGCTGCTGAGTTAACGGGGATCCTGGCCGCAACACACTGACATGGGTTCTGGCAGTGCTCCAGCCAGACTAGGGTCGGCTGCCCCCGGGCTACTTCCAGACTCCCTCTCTTGCGGTTCCTGGGTCGGGGTGGTGTCCTCTGGGAGGTCCAGCACCATGGGTTCCTCGGGATAGATGGCGTGGGGCAGACTCAGCAACTCCTCTGGGTAGCTGGTGCGGGGCAGGTCGGGCCAATCTTTGGGTTTAACGCAGGCCGCTGGGGTTTCCCAATCGCGAGCTAGGCCAGAGGCGTCTGGCCTCTCCGGCGGCTGCCTCCCCAGTGAGCTCTGAGGTCGAGCCTTTATACTTCCAGGGCAACACCTAACCCTCTGGGGGGGTGGGCTCAGAGCTCCCTGGCTCCGCCCACTCTGGTGTCCGGAGGGACTCATCTCTCTCCGGGGCGACGGGGAACCACACCGCCTCACTACAGTCAGGTTTTCTAAACCTTTTAGCATTTCTGTTGTTCTCCTCTGGATTCTCTCCAACTTTTCCACATCTTTCCTTAAGTGTGGTGCCCAGAACTGGACACAGTACTCCAGCTGAGGCCTCACCAGTGCCAAGTGCAGCAGAACATTTATCTTCTGTGTTTTACATACGACATTCCTGTCAATACACTCCAAAATTCTAATTAGTCTTTTTGACTATTGCATAACATTGTTGGCTCATATTCAATTTGTGATCCACTGTAGCCCAAGATCCTTTTCTGCAGTACTACCACCTAGCCAGTTATTCCCAGTTTCATACTTATGCGTTTGAGTTTTCCTTCCTACGTGTGGTACTTTGTGTTGTCTTTATTGAATTTCATCTTGTTGATTTCAGACCAAATCTGCAATTTGTCAAGGTCATTTTGAATTTTAATGCTGTTCTCCAAAGCACTTGTGATCCCTGCCAGTTTGGTGTCATCTGCAAATTTCCACTCCATTGTCCAAGTCATTAATGATTATGTTGAATAGCACTGGACTCAAAACAGACCCCTGGGGGTTCCCACTAGATATGTCCTTCCAATCTGAACCATTGATATTTACTCTTTGCGTATGATCTTTCAACCAGTTATGCAACCCCAGTATACTAATTTCATCTTGACCACATATCCCAAGTTTGCTTGTGAGAATATCACATAGGACTGTGTCAACAGCATACTAAAATCAAGCTATATCACATCACTACTTCCCTTATATCCACTAAACCAGTAACACTGCCAAACCCTGCCTCCCATAAGGCCAACCCTCCTTTACATGGTGGAATGGTGGAAATGGGTCAAGTAGGGGATTGCCCTGTAGAGAGTAAAGTACAGTAGCCATGAGGACCTAGAGGGATTCAATCCAAAACACTCTGGCTAATGAGGCTCTGACTGTGCGAATCAGACTTGTTAGCCTGGGGTAATTGGGCAACTGGTCTAAGAGACGGTTACTCTGAAAATAAACCAGCTGACAGCAATTCCTTCAGTTGTCTCGATTCACTTTGCCACTGGAAATGGTCTTGTTGGCCAAGAGAGCATATAAGCTGATGCACAACTGCTCATCCACTTTAAACAAAATTCTAGCACAGCCTTCAACATTCTAACAAGTCCTGCAGCGATGGGGGGACGGCAAAAGTGACAGGCGATGAACTTTGCTGGAAGTCTAAGTCGAGAACCTGCACTCTGGCAAGTCAAGATTTTGGTTGCTCTGCACTGACCTGGGGTGCACTGTAGTCAGTAGCGTAGCCGGGGGGGAGCCGGGGTAGCGGCCGCTCCCCTACTGAGCAGAAGCGGCGCCTTTAACATTTTTTGGCGCCCTTTTTTTTTTTTTTTTTTGCTTCAGCAGCTCCGGCCTTACAGGGGGAGTGGAGCTAAAAAAAAGGCGCCTCCCCTTGTACTCACCCAGCGGTTCTCCGGCAGCGCTCCAGCTGTTCGGCGGCAGGTCCTTCACTCACTCCGGGTCTTTGGCGGCACTTCGGCGGCGGGTACCACCGAAGACCCGGAGCGAGTGAAGGGATGGGACCCGCCGCCGAAATGCTGCGCCGAACAGCTGGAGTGCCGCCAGGTGAGTACAAGGGGAGGCGCCTTTTTTTAGCTCCCCTCCCCCTGTACTCTGCACCTGGCTATGCCACTGACTGTAGTCCAGCAGCATCTTGGTCAATGGAGCCACACAAAGTCCCACTTGTACAAACTATGATTGTTGAAGTTGTCCTCAAAATCAAGGCGACCAGCAATATCACAACCTGTCAAAGAAGGCAATTAGGTTGCCCCCACCCCAACCTGACATGACTCCTGTACATGTAGGGTGCTGGTGCAGAGCCAGCTAGGTCAGTTTTATGCCAGAAGAGAACTTCTGCATTCCCATTTCAGGTGATACAAAGGCACCTTTGCTGGGCCAAGGATCTGTCCCTCAGGCTCCACAAATTCAGAATCTGGTTCTTAGTGGGCTCCTCTAACATCTGTACATTATCTATTTGCATTAGAAAGGCTAAATAGTATTTTCTATCAGCTGCCTTTTTGTTAGACCACAGGCTGTCTCTTAGAATACATTTGCTTGACAAAATCTATTAACCTAGAATTACGTTAAATGAAGGAGGTGCAGAAAAGATATTCTAGGCCCTTGCTGTCACAGATGAACATACACTAAGTTTCTGAAAGGAACTTCAAAACAAATTTGGTTAGCATAAGCAGATTTGGATTAGTTTTGTAAATGTTTCCCTTGGATAAGAGAATTTCTGTTAGCAAGAGTTTGGAACAAGCAATCACATTTGCAAGAAAATGTGCATGTATATATAGCTAATTGTGCAAAGTCTAAGACTACCTCCTACACACATCACCATCATCTTCATTTTGAACTCACTGCATTTGAACTGATCTGCTGACACTAACACAGCAGGGACAAATGCATTTACTTGTAAAACAAAGCAGGGCCTGTTCGGAGGTGGATACAACAATCAATCCAGTTGCTGCAGAGGCAGTAAGTGTTCATTTACCATTAGGCGACCTGTAGCAATAATATATTATGTCTTTTGCCAGCAGGAGCCTAGCCAGCTGCAGTACACCGTGACTTTGTCAGCAATCAGTCACAAACGTCCTTTACAACCTTTTGTTCATTGCTCATTAAGGTGAATTATAACAGTGGGATGGAAAATTTTTCCAGTGAGCATCCTTTAGCTCTAAGAGTTAACACACTCCATGTTGCTCCAAGTCATCTGTTTCTGTTAAACTCAGAGATTGCCCCATGTATTTCACCTCCTGCACTTCCAGTCCCAATACAACTTTGTGCACACTTTTGTCTGAGCAGGAAGGAAACCCACTCAGCTCTGTTTAAAATAAACATTAGTGCCTGCATTGTGTATAGCCCTGTCATCATGTCCACAAAGACCTCTAGAGAATAATAGATGGTATTATAGTACATGACCGGTATGGTGGCACGCGCCTGTAATCCCAGCTGCTTGGGAGACTGCGGTTGGCGGATTGCTCAGGAGTTCTAGGCTGCTGTGCGCATGTCAATCGGGTGTCCGGTGCTACTGACAGCTTGGCCAGAGGGTAGTTGGAGCTGTGGCTAGCACAACGCATCTGACGTGTTGTGATCAGTGCTCTCTCTATGAAGGCTGATGGACCGATCAGTGACATCACCATTACAGTACACTGAGTGGGCCTGCACATTAGCTTTGTGAAAGCACTTTGTACTTGTGTATTCTAGTTGCACTGAGAATAGGGGTCATTCTGGAAGTCACTAAATGGACACTGCGGGATGAGGTATTTTCAGCAAACTCGCATTCTTTACAGCTTTCGCGAGCTCAATTTCCTGTGCACTATGGTAACAGTACCACCAGATATTATGTATAATAAATAATCTAACAACTTCATCTCCGTTTGGTTAATAATAGAATTACAATATTAGAATGTGCTATATGCTCTTATAGTCATGTTCACTTTTCACTGTAACAATAACCCTATCAATATCTGGCAACATGGAACTCTGAATAATTACATGGACAAAGCAGGCAGGAAACAATGGTTTGTTCTATGTCTCCTGACAACCCTTTCTAGAGAATTAAGCATGGGAATGAATGCAGTCTTCTATTTCCTACCTATTATAAATTACAGCTATATACATGGACAGAGCTGTTGCTCCCGGCAACACAAACACTGTTCCCCCATGACAGCCAAGATCCAGAAAACATCAGGACAGCTGAAGCTTACACAAAGTTGATGTAACTAAGGGTATGTCTACACTGGCAAGTTTCTGCGCAATAGGTTATACCACTTTTATTAAAATGCTGGAATTAAACCACTGTTGCGTGTCCACACTGTGCTCCTTGTGATGCTGGAGCACATCCAAATTAGCAGCTCTCCCAACGGCAAAGAGAGCAGTTCATTGTGGTAGCTATCCCACTGTGCAACTGGCTGCAGGTGCTTTGGGAAGGGTTTGCAATGCCTCAAGGGGCAGGCACAGCGTCACATGATGCAGGTTTCCCAATCCCATTTTTCCATGGGCATCCTACTACATTGCCAGCTGCTTTTCAACTGATGTGGTGGGGTGTGTGTGTGTGTGAGTGTATGGAGTGGGGGAGAGAGACAGCGTGTTTTGGAGGACAACGTGTCAGCACGCTGTCTTGTAAGTTCAGACAGCGACAGGAAGCAACCAGTCCTGAAGTAGGGGGAAACCCTGACATGAGCCCGTTTCCCTCCTTGGGCTCTCTCTCTCTCACCACACACACACACACACCCCTCTGTGTTCAACAGCACAAGCATTCCACACTGATGGTTTGCTTTGTGTCCCGGAGCAGATCAGCACAGCACCCAAGGGCTGTCAGAAACAGTGCTTTGAAAGGGGAGGGGCACATGTCTCCAGGGCAGCCGAGTTCAAAACAATGAGCAGTGCGGACACTTGAGGCATTACGGGACAGCTCCGGAGGCCAATTACAGTGCAGAAAGCAATAGAGCACTGGAGCCTCTGGGCAAATAAACCTCACGACTCTCGTCAAGGTAGTTTTTTTGCAGCGCTGCTACTGAGGAGTTTCTGCGCACAAAGTGGCTTGGCAGTGCCAGGGCCAGTGCAAGGAAGTTTCGCGCCCTAGACGAAACTTCCTTGCACCAGCCCTGCGCACCCCCACAGCTAACGCCGAGCCGCCGCAACCCCCACAGCAGGCGGTTCCCCACCCCCACACCTGCGGCAGCTCAGCCCCCCGCCCGCAGCGGCTCCCCACCCTCCCGCAGCAGCCTGCTCCCCACCCCCCCGTGGCAGCTAACCCCCCCCATTTGCAGAGAGCCCAGCCCCCTTTCCCACGGGCCACGGCAGCCTCCCCTCCAGCTGCTGAGCGTGGAGCTGGAAGGCAGGAGGCAGCCACGGCGAGCTGCCCGTTTCCTCGCAAAGCCCTGCTGAGCCCCAGCAGCACAGCAACAGCCCTCGCCACAGCAGGGCTTCGCAAGGAAGTGGGCGGCTGCCTCCTGCCTTCCGGCTCCACGCTCAGCCGTTGAGCGTGGAGCCGGGAGGCAGGAGGCAGCTGCGGCGAGCCGCCTGTTTCATTCCTCACGAAGCCCTGCTGAGCCCCAGTGGCACGGCAACCGCCCTCGCCACAGCAGGGCTTCGCGAGGAAGTGGGCGGCTGCCTCCTGCCTCCCGGATCGAGCATGGAGCCGGGAGGCAGCCGCACGCCGCCAAGGGCGGCGAAATGCCGCCCCCCAAATCCTGGCGCCCAAGGCGACCGCCTAGGGTCGCCTAGTGAAAGTGCCGGCCCTGGGCAGTGAGTACACATCTGCAGTTCGAGCGCAAAAAGCTGCTTTACTGTGAAGAAACTTGTCAGTGTAGATAAGCCCTAAGATACCTACAAAGCAATGGCAAGCTGGCCCTATAAAAACAAAATTATTATAAAGGCTCTCACAGAGCTCTGACAAAGTACTAAAATGGTGACACTGAACAAAGAATAGTTTGAGCAATTTATAGCCAATTCTCACCATTACCCCACCTTTCATTGCATTTCAAAATAAATTAATAAAGATTTCACTCTTTAAAACTGATTTGAACATTTAAACTGATTTCCTTATAAGCCCTGTCTATATAAGCAAATTGTACCCTGCTATCTCACCCACACACTTTTGAAACGGATTAGACTGAATTCAACAGTGACCCTTTAAGAACTATATACTGTTACAGCACAATTTTGATTACTATACTGGAGACACCTTTAGAAATATATGACTGAAATTCTTTAAAAGTTACTGCTTTTCAGATCAGAAGTCTGAGGACATAAGTTACTTTAGTCCAAAGCAATCAAACCACTTTACCCCAATGCCCCCATATTTCAACTTAAAAAAATAAAAAACAAGAGGACCAAAAATGCCACTATGACTAAAGAGCAGAATAAAACAGGCTGTGAGAGGCAAAAAGGCATCCTTTAAAAATTGGAAGTGAAATCCTAGTGAGGAAATAGAGAAGAGCATAAACTCTGGCCAGCCACACGTAAAAGTATAATAAGGCAGGCTAACAAAGAATTTAAAGAGCAAGTAGCTAAGGACACAAAAACTAACAGCATTTTTTTTTAAGTACATCAGAAGCAGGAAACCTACCAAAGAAAGTCAGTGGTGGCACTGGATGATCGAGGTGCTAAAGGAGCACTCAAGGAAGACCAATGCGGAGATTTCACGACAGAGAATACGAGGGAGTTCCCCAGACCCAAGCCATTCTTTTCAGGTGATATATCTGAGGAACTGTCCCAGATTGAGGTGTCAACAGAGGTGGTTTTGGAATTAACAGTAATAGATCACCAGGACCCAGATGGCATTCACTATCCGATGGCATTTGAGTTCTGAAAGAGGTACAATCCCTTATTTAAGAGGAAATGTACACGAGTTACAAGCCAATCCTGCAAATACTTTCACAGGTGCTTAACTGTACATGTTGGAATAGTCTCCAGTGGGACTACTCGTACATGTGAAGCTAAGCATGGGGACACCTGTAGAATCAGGGTTACAGTTCCTAGCTACTAGAGTCTGTGTGAATTGCAAGGACAACGTGTCTCCAAGAAAGGAGAAAGATGTTGGCATTGTATGCAGTGGTGGTTTTCTATTGGCTTTGGCTCAAGAAACAGTCACTCACCTTACAGTACTTCACATTAAAGTAAACAATGTATTGTGTTTGCCACAGAAAACAACATTAGGAACAGGCTGATTGTCCTCCCTCTAAGTCATTGCAACCAGAGACAATACTTAGTAGGAAAGAAACAGCCTTGGTAACTATTTCAGGGATCAAAACAAACAAACCTGTCAACCACAGACAATCCAAACTAAAACAAAGAGAACTGCTGCTGTATTTTGGAAATAAATTAGTAATTCACAGTATGGTCTTCCAACCATATTCAAGGCCAATTATTAGCTAACTATATTTTCTCATCTTATTATAGGAAATATCTCAAGCTTAATTTGCTATAATGCTTATTTGTTTGTTGCTGCTTCCTTTCTCTATCTTGCAGCGTTGGTAGCTCTGCACATTTCAACTCCAATGGATCTCACCACAAAGAGTAGCATCCCACTAAAATAATTGTTAAAAGTAACAATAGCAAAAAAGTAATTTCCATACTTCCATAAACCATGTAAATATACAGCAGACAGGACATCTCTCTAGGAGATATGAAATTTATTTTTCAGCTGAGAAGCGTCAACACCACAAGTGAGTCATACAATTCATTTCTCTCAAGCAAGATAAATTCCATAGCCCATACTCCAGCTCATTATTTATTCTGTTATGATCATGGGCAAGTGGGGGGTGGGGTAGGAAATGTATTTTTACTGCTTCAGTTTGAGGTCAGCTCCACTTAATAGCTGAATGCAGCACACTACTTTGCCAATGTCACAAAGCTCTCAGAAAGCTGATGTGCTACATGTTGAGAACCACCACGAGAAAGCGTCCCAGGATTTCATGACTATAAAGTAGCCTGTAATGATTGTTGTCTATACGCAGAATTCTATTCCGCTCCATTTGTGGTAAAATAAACCAGAATTCAGCTAATTCTTAAAAGCATAGAGAATGGAAATGCAATACTGAGCGCTGCTTTTATTATCTCCTGCCTCCACCAAATTCATTTATATTATGCATATGAGAACAGAATATACTATGATATGAGGGGGCTCTGAGTTTGGTGCCCTTTGGCTTCATGAAGTTTTAAGTGACCATCATATGCCTCATAATGACACAGAAAAAGATTGTAAATTAGTGGTGGATTTGTTACCACGTTTACCTACTTCACAAGGGTGTTGCAAAGATTAAGTATGGTGCTTGTGAGATGCTTTACAGATGGAAAGTAAATAGCAGGTAACATTTTCAAAAGAACCTTTGTCCCATTTACAAAAGCTCATAAGTTGCTCAGGAGCCTAAGGCCTGGTCTACACCTAAACATAGGTCAACCTAGCTACATTGCTCAGGACTGTGAAAAAGGTTGTGCCCTGTGCAATTTAGTTATGTTGACCTAACCCCCAATGTAGATAAAACTAGGTAGACAGAAGAACTCTGTCAGCCTAGCTACTGCCTCTCAGAGAAGTAGATTATCTAAATCAACAGCAATGCGTCAGCTGTGTCGCTGTACCCACTGTAGTGTAGACATATCCTAAGTCCCAGTGAAAGTCAGTGAAACTGAGGGCATATCTACACAGGACACTCAGGAAAGTTCAGTCAAATTGACTAAAGGTGTGAATTTAAAATCTGTTAGATCACTTTAAACCCCTGTGTGGGTGCTCTCATTCAGCAGCAAAGTGGGTTTAGTGTTCACTTTAGTTTAATTCACAAAGTGAATTTAAACAAAAGTTGGGTAGGAGGATGCTGCCATCTTGAATAAATTATTAAAACAATAAACAGGTTTTAATTTATTATGATTTTAAAACCATATCAAAATGATAGCACCAAAAAAAGCATTAACTATAACAGGTGGAAAAAGAGATCTGGGCGAAACTATTAAGTTGCTGTTAGTTCCCCAGGATATTTCCAAGGATTCTTCAGCTTGGTCTAGTCCTTTTTATTTATTCCAGCGAAAACATAAGCCTTCAGACATTCTGTCCCAAATGTACAAAGATTCAGATTAAAACAGAAAGAAGTCAGAACAAAGGTTGACAAAGCTTTTAAGGAAAGCAACTGAATATTGAAAATGGAGATTTAATCAAAAAGAACATGGTAATTACTGGCACTGCACGACAGTTCAGAAGCAAGATTTTTTTTTGCCCTCGTCTGACTTTTTTCTCCCCCTCTTAAAAGAAAATTATTTCACCCGCTGTAAGTGGGGAATAAAAGTAAACACCACATTTCACTTGCTGTTTATTTCCAGAATTAATACATTCCCAAATGTAATTATTCCTACTATTGCTGCGACAAACTGTTGCCCAGAGATCCACATGCAGAAGGGAGGGGTTTCAGCCATCTTCATAGCAACCCCCTGCTAAGAGTTCCATAGGGCTCTCTGTGGGGCTGGGACACAAAGGAAGGGAGGGCGGCATGGGCTGAATGGGCTGTGGGGGAAATCGTGTCCCCACAGCAAGTGACTGGATGCACACTGTGTCCCTGAGTGGAAACTCCCTGGTAAGATAATACAGGGTGGCATTATCTTTTCCTGAGAGCCCCCTCGGTGATGGCAATTGTTGGCTAAGGGAATCCTGCTAGTGAGGCTCCCTTCGGGCTGCACTGTCAGGAAGGTAAAGAACCGCCAGGGGCCAGAGACAGCATGAAGGTACAGGGCCTGTGTGCAGAGGGCTCTGGCCCCCAGGGGAACATAGTCCATCCGTAGGGTTTGGAGTAGGGCTCTCCATAACAACTCACAGAGCCAAACCCCACCTCCTTGGCAGATTGACCAGGGATCAGATCTGAGAGGGGATTCTCATTGAGTTTGCCTCCCCTTCCCAAGGATTTAGCCATTGAAGGGCATAACCTTTAGGTTTGGGGGCTTGCTTTGTTTTTTGAGATGATCGTGTTTTTAAAAAACACAGAAGTGAATGAATAAATGAATTATCATCATTATCTAAGAATTTTTATGGGGAAGTTCTATGTTATACAGCAGGTCTCAGAATAGATGACCACAATGGTCCCTTCCTGGCCTTGGAATCTGACTCTATCATGTATCGTAGCAGTCCCTGCAGGCTACGTGCTCGAGATCTACACCTACAATTTGGAATAGCTGTAGAAGCCCAAGCTCACATTCATGTCATTTTCTGCTAGTAACTTAGGCAACTTATTGAAATGGAAAAAACAAAGGGGCAAATCTAGCCATCTGCCTATGATCTTGAGTGAAAACCAGCTGCAAAATAAAAATGTCAGTGCAAATGGTATACTATAGTATCACATTTTTTGCATACCTATATTATGGCTTAACCTTAACGCTCATGATTTACTGCTTCACTACCTCAGTATGAACACACAACCAAATTACCATATCACTGCACTGACTATTCTGTTGCATTTAACTCCAGGGATTTTTCAGTTTATAATTATTAGGGATGGGGGACATTATTTTGCCCAATATTAAAATCAAATACCCGAGGGGGCCTTAAAACCCCACTCCAGGAGTACTGTTTGCATTCCACTTTGGAGAAAGTAGGAAGAGGAAAGAAAAATACATTGGGACACATAATGGAATGTAGAAGAAGCAGAGAAGAATGAATAAAAGAAGATAGAATGTTTTCTCTCTCTCCATCTTAATACAAATAAAATGCGAAATATATACAATATAGGAGCTACTGAATTGTGCCAACCATTTTTTGGGGGGAAGAGGGAGAGAATGTGTGTGTGTCCTTGTTCATCTATTGCTAAACCCTACCACAAGCGTCCCTTCAAGTAGAAAAGTGTGTTAATGTTTTTAATTGAACTGTCCTTAGGTAAAAGAGGGAATGCAACTCCACAAAGTTCGCACATTCTCAATTTTTTTTCTTCTCTAGTTGTTATATGCCGCCAGCAAAATCTCTCTTTTGCTTTCAGTACATTTATAAAAGGTTACTTTCTAAACACTGTTGTTTTTTAAAAAAGAGAGAGAGAGAGAGAGAGAGAGTTTCTAAATGGAAAGTTTCAGCCCTGAAACAAAATTTTCACAAGCCAGTTATAAACCCCATTTATAAAGCACTGGCTATATCAGAAAGAATAGCACCACAAAGAGGAAAGAGAATATTAATGAAGTAGACAGTATGTTATTTAAGGTCTGATTCAGTGCTGGACGGGAGTGGTGAGAAATTATATCTTTTACTATAGGGAAATGTCCTTGAAAATGTGACATCTGCATAGGCTGAAGGAAAGTGGAGAGAAAAAGTATAACTCAGACATTTTAATCTTTCAGTATACACTGTCTACGTGGCAGGGAGAGAGCTGTGCAGCTCACGTTAATGTAAGCAATCACTAATTTGATGGCATAACAAAATATAAATTACATAAACAGCAGGAAAACTCAAGACACCTTTTATTATGAACTTAAAATCATTAATTGATGCTTTTTCCATTCATACATGTACATATAGGTCTGTTTATAAAGAAAATCAATTACGTTCAGATATAAGTTGCTGCTTTTGTTGCTGCTGCTGTTTTTACCACAACTGTGCTTGAAGTCTGTTACTTATGGGTTTTTAATATTTATTTATTTTGTAATAAAATCTGCAAGTGTCACTGTTCAAGTGATTAAAATCCCAGTACCCCCACCACAAACGCAAAAGTCTGTCACTTCCTTCATTGGCTGGAGAAAGAGCTGGCAAAGCTAAAGCTTAAGCCAACCTTTTAAGATTTTTCTGATTCCACCCGTTCATTTTTTCTGTCTCTCTCTAAATCTTGGAGTAAAAAGATTAGTGCAGATGAATGAAAATATTCTTCCACTTCAGCATTTGCTGTCACTATGGAGCACTAAGCAGGTTCTCATATGGTTTCACTGGAAAGATGGAAATTCCTGCACTTCTCTTAAATATAATCACCTTGCCACAAAGGGAGGGGGAAAAAACACCTCTGGCTGCTTATTTTGGCCTAGGTTCCTTATGATTTATCCAGCATGAGGATCTGTAAACACAGTAACCTCTCAAATTGATGCTTTGCCTTATATTAAAGTTCAGCTGGCTTCTGCTGCAGCACACTACACCAATCAGTTTTTGGCTCATCACACCAAGCAAGTAAATTGACCTGGACTGAAGAAAGCCAAAAATATGCAGACAAAGTAATCCGCCTTGCTGAGCACTCAGGCACACAGCCGGATTAGTGGCCGGGAGTGGGTGACACTAGCAGCAGGGAAGCCCGGTATCAGTTTGTCCTCTTAGCTCTATCAACAGATGTAAGAGTGGAACAATACTGGATGGGAAACAGAGAGGAGACAAAATAAGAGAGTTAGCCATCTCTTTAAGGCCACCTTTAGGATCTGATTCACTATTTTGTTACTCCAGTTTCATGCCTATGTAACACCAGAGAGTTATGGCAATATAGAACTGGATGAATGCAGTAGTGAATCAGGCTCTTTCCAGCCCAATTCTGCCCAAATGTAACTCTCTGAAGTTAAACAGGACTTCATATATACCAATCCTGAATTTAGTCCGTACAGTCCCAGTTTTGGATGTGGGTGCCTAAACTGAGCAAGGCAGTGTGGCCTAATGGCTAGAGCACTGGACTGGGATTCAGGAGACCTGAATTCTATTCCTGGCTCTGCTGCTAGATTGCAGGGTGGCTGCATCACCTCTCTGTGCCTCAGCTTTTCCATTTGGAAAATGGGGATAACACCACTGACCTCCTTTGCAAAGCAATTTGAGATCTGCTAATGAAAATTATTATTAAACATTACACACAAATCCTATATTTAGGCACTCAAATTAGCACTTACATGGGTAAAAGCCTATTTAACATGGCTAACTGCAAGTTGTGCTGGTCCTGTGCAGAGCAGAATTTAGCCCAGCACTTTTTCCATTACTGCAAAACAGCACAAGAGCAAATAAATATGAAATGGGAGCTCATGCAAACATCACATTGAGCCTCACAGGGTTGACTTCAGAGAAGACTCTGTTGCAAGCTGCTTGTCAATGTGTTTGCTTTTCTAATAAATATTCAAATTACAACAGGGCTCAGCCATAAGTGATCATGTATCATTATATAATATCATAAACAGAGAAGAACATGCATCTTAAGAACTGGATGTATCTGAGTTAAATGCCATAAAATCACCCTGCTTGTTTCATGCGGGAAAAATAAAAATAGCTAGCCAGGTATTCATAGAGCACCAATCACTAGAGACTTTAGCAGCTGATCAGTCAAGCATGCTAAGCTGTATCCAAACTATTTCCACTTTAAGGAGACTTCCTTTGAAAACCATTTTGATTAAGAAATGTTTTCCTAATTTTTTAAATAAGTTTTATATGTGCCATGTTTCATATCCCTCCACCTGGAAAGCCAAGACTTCCTTAATTCCCACGAGTCTAGCTGATTAAGAAGTAGAATGAGGGAGAGAGAAATTGTAACAAACCCATTGCAGAAACCTCTAACTCTGTTCTAAACTAGCTCTCCCATTCATAATCATGTAATTTTATTTCTAATATTCCAACACGCCCACCAACGTGACATTGTGCTGGACCCTTTGCGTCAACTGAGTAGAGGCGTTTAACACCTCACGGGAGGCATTCAGCACACTACAGAATTAGGCCCTTAATATGATAACAAAATAACCCATAGAACCTCATGACCTTCCTTTATTGGCAACAGAGCTAGTTAAACCAGTGGCTTTTTCTGGTATCTGTCTTCTCACCCAGTGTCATGTCATGACATGAGTCAGGTTTAGTTATGTTAAATTGTATGGCTTTTACACACAGAACAAGAACCAAAACTTGTTCCAGGTTCCCCTGCCCTTTCTATTCACAGGACAAAGTTGAATCAGTAAAGTCATCCTGGACAGCAATCTGAAATAATATTAAACTGAAATGAACTTGAGGTTCTCAATTCAGCAGGAAACTATGGTCAACAGACACCTCAAAAATCACCCTCAAGCTACACGAAAATAAGAAAGAAAAACTTGTAGCACCTTAGAGACTAACAAATTTATTTCAGCATAAGCTTTCGTGGGTTAGAACCCACTTCATCGGATGCATGGAATGAAACATACAGTAGACAGATATTTATACAGTCAGAGAAACATGATAAGGTGGAGGTGCATAGACCAACCTTAAGAGGCTAATTAATTGAGAGGAACCATAACAGCAGGGGAAGAAAAACCTTTGAAGTGATAAACAAGATGGCCACACAGGTGTGAATGAGGATCGTTAACTTAACGCTCAAGCTACAGAATGTCGGGCGATTCATCTGTTACTGTATAATATTATCTGTACTGACAGATCAGGGCTGAAGTTCATCATCACTCCAAACTATAGAGAAGATCCACATACCGCAATGAATAACACTACTCCTGGGGAAATTCTGCATCACTGAGGCACAGCAGAAAAATGCCTCTCCCCACCCGCAGATTTTCTTTGCTTTCTTGCAGAAAATGGGGAGTACTTGTGGCACCTTAGAGACGAACACATTTATTTGGGCATAAGCTTTCGTGGGCTAAAACCCATTTCGTATTGCCATACCAATTCTAACTAAACAAATCAATTAAGGTGGGCTATTAGCAGGAAAAAAAAAACTTTTGTAGTGATAATCCGGATGGCCCATTTCAAACAGTTGACAAGAAGGTGTGAGTACAGTAGGGGGGAAAATTAGCATGGGGAAATAGTTTTAGTCTGTGTAATGACCCCTCCACTCCCAGTCTTTATTCAAGTCTTATTTAATGGTGTCCAGTTTGAAAATTAATTCCAGTTCTGCAGTTTCTCAATGGAGTCTGTTTTTGAAGGTTTTTTGTTGAAGAATTGAGACTTTTAGGTTTGTAATTGAGTGTCCAGGGAGGTTGAAATGTTCTCCAACTGGTTTTGGAATGTTATAATTCTTGATGTCTGATTTGTGTCCAATGTGATATATGCCATCATGTGCCAGCAATGCCCCTCTGCCATGTACATTGGCGAAACCGGACAGTCTCTACGCAAAAGAATAAATAGACACAAATCAGAGGTCAAGAATTATAACATTCAAAAATCAGTCGGAGAACACTTCAACCTCCCAACACAATAACAATATAATCATACCCTTTTCAATTATTTTGGCAATTTACTTCAAAATACTTGTCAACAAATAATTGAAAAGGGTGTGATTATATTGTGTTATCTTTATAAAGTAAATATGCAAAATTTAAAAATATTGTGTGCAGAATTTTTAATTTTTTGGTGCAGAATTTCCTTATGAGTAGTAACACTGACGGGGAAAGTTTCAAATCAGTGCTTGGGGAGGTGTGCAAAGATCCCTTTAACAAAAAGCAAGGATTATCTATATAGCTTTCACAATTCTCTTTGAAAAGGTGCTGAGTCTCTCAGCCTTCAGCCTTGAGGACTAGGCTCCATTGGTCCTTCTCTCTCACCTTCTGCTAAAAATTCTCACTTAAAAACTTGTTTAAAAAATAAAGAATGAACTCTAACAGACTGGGAGGCATGGCCTCACTTTAACATTATTCTGGGGGGCAGGGATAGCTCAGTGGTTTGAGCATTGGCCTGCTAAACCCAGGGTTGTGAGTTCAATCCTTGAGGGGGCCATTTAGGGATCTGGGGCACAAAAAAAAATCTGTCAAGGGACAGTACTTGGTCCTGTTAGTGAAGGCAGGGGACTGGACTTGATGACCTTTCAAGGTCCTTCCAGTTCTATGAGACAGGCATATCTCCATATATTTTTATTTTATATATACTTACAATAGAGGCTGTTCCTGTGATCCCTGTGGCCAGATTACGGAGGAAGTCTTTAAACCATGATTTGAGGACTTCAATAGCTCAGACATAGGTTAGGGGTTTATTACAGGAGTGGGTGGGTGAGATTCTGTGGCCTGCCTTGTGCAGGAGGTCAGACTAGATGATCATAATGGTCCCTTCTCACCTTAAAGTCTATGAGTCTATGAGAAATGGAATTTTGTAGGAGTAGACTCTCTAGATTAACAGAAGGAAGGTATCCTTAATAGTTTGGATTCTGATATAAACTGCAAGCTCAGCTGTATTTGTTGGGATTGTTTGGATTTCTACACATTCTACATATGACAATATCCACTAATTTTATCAATTAGGATCCAGCTATGGCAAATTAACTCTTCAATGACCAAATTACATATGCCAACAATCTCTCCCAGAACTGCTAACTCTAAAATAAACGTTTCTATGCGTTTCACAGCAGAGTCCCTGGATCATTTTTGTTGTAATTCTTTAGCTCCCGATGTCCATTTTTCTAACCCCTAACTTCAAAAATCCAGTAGTAGATTCAAGGAAGCAAACTGCTCTACAAATCTACTCCAGTTAGTTACATTAAAGTTTGAAAACTGACAGAGCATTTACCATTAGATGAGAGATATTAATCCACAAGGCGATAACATCTGCGTCAATTTTAGGAGGTCCTGCTGGATATATGTTCATCTCCAAGCACCTTATACAGAACTCCAAATTACATCATGTGTCAAAAATCTTTCAGACAATGATGAGAGATTCAAAAAAATCCCAAATTTTGTATTCAGAAGTCCCACAAAAACCTTTTGGTGCTGGCATTTATTCAGTTAGCATTTTGACTGCTGAATCATAAAAGCAACATGGCTGAGACATATTGTGGTACTTAAAGGGATTAGTCAATCTGCTTACAGAGACTTCTACCTTGTTTTTGTTACACCTCTGATTTTGGTCATTTGGACATGCCCCATCTGACTTAGGTGGACTGTGAAGCATAACTAGATTCAGTGAGCTGTGAAGGTTGTAGGTTGTACTATAGCCAAGTCCTGTTGAAGCTCAGTTATAATCTCTCATGAGGATGTCGTATCTTTCAACTATGATTTTCAGAGGCTTTAGAGAGACAAACTCCAGTACTTGGTATTTTTAAGGTCAGCATGGGTCATACCAAAAGGAGAGACTATATAATATTTCCTATGTTCATAAAGCAAAAAAGTGCCAGTTTCTGGTATGAGACTCCATTCCATGCATCCAATGAAGTCGGTTCTTAACCCACGAAAGCTTATGCTGAAATAAATTTGTTAGTCTCTAAGGTGCCACAGGTATTTTTCTTGTTTTCTTTTTGCTGACACAGACTAACACGGCTACTACACTGAAACCTGGTATGAGACTGTAACTTATGAAATATATTTGATAAATAGCCTGATTAAGCATTAAAAAAACCTGGTTAGAGGAGAGACCAGAAATGTTAATATTGACAACATTTGAGATTTTGCCTATTTTGCAAAACTTTCCAAATATGCAATATGCTAAACCAGAATTTCCAAAACTGATACTCTATTATTTTTCTTTTAAATAAAAGATACTCTCAGATTAATTACAATGCAATTTCTATGGCCGCATATCATATTCACCTTGAAAACACATGAGTTCATCATGATGAATGAACATCATTAGAGTTACTAGCAAAGGACTTTTATACACTGATTAGACATTACAGAGTTAACATTTATGTAAGTACATACTATGAACATACGTATACATTACAGAGAAAAGAGAGTCCTAGAATATTAGCCAGCAGGAAATTTTACCTCTAGATGACTGCTTGTGTAGGTTTTGGAAAAACAACACTGGCTGCACTAAGTTTATTAACTTAGTATTTTTCTAAATTCCCAAGAAATCTTAAACCATTGTTGCTGTCAGTTGTACAACTGCCATATCCTACCCAGATGTATTCTGCCACAGTGTAAGTGGTAGGTTAAGTGAGACTTGTTTTGTTCTTAAGAAATACAGATTAGTCCAACTTGCAAACTTTGGTTCCAGATTTCAAACCTTTTAATTTCCAATGAATTGCGCCTCTGGGTTTTTTAGAATGAATAGTGATGATAGAAATGGAAAGTTTTTGTTTGAAGTTTTAAACATTTTTAGTGCATGATGTCTCAGTTGACCAAAGAGTTTAAATCCTTGTTATTTATCTGTCTAAATGCGTAAATTAGAGTTAAGGCTAGACTTTGTTGGTTGGAAATTTCAAATGTATTGCTGCCAAGAAGTTATTATTTTTATGAAAGTGTGTCACTTATTGTATTATAAAATATTTCTCTTTCTTCCGTCTGCTTCTATTTTTGGAAGTAAAATCCACCTCTTTAAACCTGAAAGGTTGTCAGCTACATATCTGAACATTTCAAAAGATGTTTTTGGTTTGAAAGTGCCCAATAACCCTTCACTGCTTTGCTAGGTTTAAAATAAACGGTTGGTAAATCAGTCACAGAAATGTATGTGGAGAGCAGAGCAGGGAAAATTCAAACACTCTTTCAAAAAGACTTTCTGGCAAGCGCAGCTAAGCCATTAAAAGTTCCTTCTCTGCTATTATTCCAATTGAGATTCTGACCACAGAAAGACGGGATTATATAGTCTGGCGTTGCATATTATTTGGCAGCACCTATTTCTGGAAGTGCCGGGAAAGACAGAAATATTCACTACTCTCACCCACTATCATAAATGTTTTTTTGCCACATATTTCGGAAAGACAACCATGAGCTAGAATGTTGACTTGAACCACTAACCATTTTCAAAGTCAGCGGAAAGAGAGAAAGTTACCTGATAAATGTGACAGCCTCAAAGACACTTCAAGGGCACCCTTCTAATGCTATATTTACTGGCACATGGTTTCATACTGCTTTACATAAAACAGTATTTATACTTTTATTTCATAATACTATTTCATAAACACATACTATTAATACTATTTCATAAAGATACTATAATAACAATACTATTAATAAACTGTAGTATTTGTAGGACTTGACATCTTCAATGGCTTTGCAAATGTACATAAATCCTAACAAACACCCTCTGAGGTAAGTAAGGGGGTCTTATACGTTCAACCATTTATTCATTCTTTGAGGTTAACTTTAAGTTTCCCATTGTCTATATTATACAGCAGCTTCCTTGGTTACCTTGGTATTATAGAAGTCCCTATATTTTCATTGAGCAGTTGCTTTAAAACCATACAGCGTTCATCCTATGTTATGATTGGCTAGTAAGTCAATCGTTAATAGCCAATACATGAGCAATTTTCCACTCCTGCAGTGTGCTAGCAACAAGTTAGGAAAACAAAACTGAAAATACAACATAAACTAGACTGTCAAATATGTTTCTAAGAGCTAAAATCATTTCTTCAAAACTAGATCACTACTGGGTAACAAATGGTGATTTAGAAAACTAACAGTGTTACACGTTGGTTATTAACCAAAAAAATGGCTTATTTACAAATATTATTTTCCAAAGAAATTTACTGCTTCACTGCCAGAGGTCTAAATATTTTTTAAAACTTCTGTGTTTTCATCACTGATCTCCTGTATGTTAACAGTCAGTTCAAATTTTAGGTTTAAAAAAATGCAGCAGGAACACCTCATTAACTGCTTAACCACTTGAAACCAAAATCATAAAAATTTCCCATTACTCAATAGCAAAACTTAATGGAAAATTGTTGACTAGCCACCAATGCTTCCAACAATACTGAGCTGTACTTCACAGCTCATAAATCTCTTGGGCCGAGACATTATTTTCCCAGCATTCTTTTTTTTCCCTCCACTAACAATTTTACATCTGTAGATCCCTCAAAAAAAAGTGAAATATTGTGTTAAAATAACTGTCAGAGAAAATATTATGTGAACTGTGATTCCTCAGTAATCTACTGGCACAAGATATTTTTAAAAATGGTTTTTCATACCTATTAACATTGATGGCACGTTTTATTTGTGCTTCGTAAAAGAAATCTGTATCATGTTTCTATTCATTGCTTATTGGTAAAATATCCATAGAAAGCTCTATTTGCAGATACCATTGCTGTGGCTAACTAAATAAAATAGCCATTAGGAGCCTAAATGAAAGGTGCATGGGGGCTTGTTAGGTCATGAACCTGACATTTGCACCATACCCTATCCTGCTCATGCAGAAATAGCTAAGAAATGAATTGCAGTGATGGAGAGAATAAAAAAACAACCGCCCAAAACAACAGAACTCTCTACAATTGTTCTTGTTTATAGCTTGATTCTCTTACATTACCAATAAATCACCAAGTTGTTCGTACCAATATTTACAGTGCTTTCCACAGGAGGGAGTAACTCTTCCTGGTTACTGCTGCTGCTAACACCAGCTGGAGAGCCAAAAATACCTGAGCATGCCAACTCTGAATTTGCAGGCATACACCCTTCAAAGAGGTAGATAAAATTCTCACCATATCTTCTCATTGCTTCCCTCAGTGTGTCAGCATAGTCTCCATTTTAGCCACAGGTTTCTTCAGCCATCTAACCAATAGCTCTCATTTGTGCCCCACCCTGAACCAGACACTAGAAAAGCCACTAAGCAGCAGCAGATGAGTTGGATGAAACAGAGACATACAGCTTGGTGGTATCAATATACTGAAAGCATTGTGACCTGTGATGTCTCATCACTAGCCAATTTCCAACATTTACATTGGACGCAAGGGGAAACGAGACAGAGTTGTGTGGCACTATACATCGCTGACGGACGAGCAGAGGCAGAGTGGCCTAGTAGATAGAGCACTGGACTGGGACTTAGGAGACCTGGATTCTATTCCCAGCTCTGCCACGGGCCTGCTGAGTAACCGAGGCAACTCACTTCCCCTCTATGTGCCTCAGTCTTCCCATCTCTAAAATGGAGGACAGTAGTGCTGGCCTCCTTTGTCAAGTGCTTTAAGATCTACTGATGAAAAGTCACAGCTAGATATTTTATTATTATTATTGCTCCAAACGATTTTCCAAGAAAGAATGTCAACCACGCAAGAGCATTGCCATGCACTCCCACTAAAGCTCGTGCGTAAGTCAACTGCACCTCACAACTATTAGTAGTATAGATACAAACACACAGCAGCTAGCAGCTGGCGCAGCTTCAGTATTCTTTGACTCACCACATATTATCTCATTCCCACCTGACTGTAGTTCCAGGTGAACCCAGCACTTGCTTCTCAGCTTTCCTGTTGCTGCAGTATCGTTATTCCTGGATCAACTTCTTCTGGTGGTGGCTTTTACAGGAATGATTTCGGGAGAAGGGGGAAGAATGGCACTCCAGAAAACTTTAGGTAATACAGACATCAAAAGTTCCCAACAGGCAGCAATGCACCAGCTATCTTGAGGTCTTTTCTGCCATATATATGGGTATGGTATTGAAATCATGGAGTACCTTATAACACCATTGTGCTGGGTATTTATCCCACAAAAGGCCTGAGTGGGTAAAAAGGGATAATCAATGCTGTGACAGGTTGCACCTGGAAGAGAATCAGAGCTGAAAAGCTGATTGATGATGAAGCCCAGTGGGGCAGGGGCAGACTCAGCTGGCATACAACCAGGAAGTGGACCTCAGGAAGGAACTGTGCAGTCACTCCCCAAAGAAGAGGAGAGTTTGCAAGAGAGAAGGAGGTTCTCAAGGGAGAGAGTAAACCTTGGGATTCTGCCTTGGGCTACAGATCTGGCAAGAGCCCAAGAAGGGTCAAATACCCACAGGAAGCAGAGGAAGCTGCAGTGGTAACGCAGAGGGGAGCCAGAGATAGGGAAGGAATATGAGAAGCAGGCCAGGGAAACAGCAACAGTGTCTGGGATTGCGTAGTCCACTGTTGCTAGACATAAGGTCCCTGGGATGGATGGAACCTGGAGTAATGGCTGGGCCCATGTTCCCCTACCAGTCACTGAGGAAGTGGCAAAGTCTGGGTAGTAGATCAGAAGACTGCCTGAGACAGTGAGTCCAAAGAGATATTGATACCCTAGAAGGGGAAAACTATAGTGAACTGGCCGAAGGGCCAAGCCACGAAGAGGGAACACCCCGAGTTACACAGAAAAGGAGCAAGACCACGGGTAACTGACCGAAGGTGTGGGTGTCAGACTGGTCAAGAACTAATGACCCAATGTGGCCACAAGTCAATGAGTACTAAACCCTATGACAACCACCTTAGGGGGGTGAAGCCTTTTCAGTGCTGTAAAGGCATTATGTTATCAAGGTTGTGTTATCTGAGAGCAATGGGACAATTGCTTATCTTCATCCAGGGCTACAGGAAGAGACGTACAATCAGGCTGGAGTATTTGTCTGCAAGGAAATATACTGAAAACATTCCCAGAGTTCCAAATAACAAAGGACAACTTGATAGAAACAGAGCTTAAAAAAAAATCAAGAGGAGACGGGTGCAGAGAGGAGAAATGAATAAGAATAACGACTTGTAAAACTTCTTCTGGTTCTGTACTTCCCTCTTTGTAGAGGCACAGCTGAGCCAATGCAGCTGGCTCCTTGACAAATGTGAAAAAATAAGCCAATCTGAGCTGGTTGTTAGCAGTCAGAGCACAGTGTCTCAGATAAATGAGTGTCTGCCTCAGGTATGGCGGCAGATCTTCCTGAACCATTCCTGAGAGACTTGCCAGCACTGCAGCAGCCCTCAGCCATCAAAAGCAGTATGAGAGCTCTCTTTGATCTCCCATCCCCAACTTTGGTAAAAGGTGACCTTGAAAGAGGCTTTTCTTCCTAAAACCCTCCCCTCATCCTCCTATTCCATCCTTTCCCCTACCTGATAGCTACACGTTTTCTAGTAACAATCAGATATTCCCTTCAGCACATTGCTCAAGCTGATCTGCGCGGGATGTCACCCATTTAACTAGGTGAGCCTATCTATACCTCTGAACAGTATTTTGACGCTGCTATGTACTCTTCCCAAGAGTCCCATTTTGGCTTGCAGGATCTCCCTCTACTGGCCTGTCCTCAGCTGCTGCCTCTTTGCCATGGGAAGAAGAGACTGAGCAGCATTTTCATAGCCACTTTCCTACCCAGATGAATTTGTAATGCTCCACCTGCTGAGGTTGCTCCATTCCCTATGTTGTTTCCCCATCTGTGACAGAAAAAGGTATCTGGAGACAGAAAGTGGCAACCATCAGAAACCTTACTCACTAGCCATTAACAGCTTCTTCAGGCTCTCATGGGTAAAGCAGGAGAGGAGGAGAATGGGGTGACCCTACCCAAGGGTGGAGGGAGACCCCATAAAGCGAAGGGAAAAGCAGTCCTAGCTTCAGAGGGGAATAGAAGTGGAAAGCTTAGGAAACAGATGGGTCAAAGAAGAGACAGTGACTTCTGTCATGCCAGATGGGGGTAGCAGGCTTCCTTTCTGTAGCCAGGACGTGATTGGGAATTAGGCATGGCTGTATGTGGGAGGGTCACGGTGGCTGACAGGTGGTCTCCACGTCAGTAAGCATCCACACTTTAAGATCTTTCTTGAAACTGCTCCCTAGCACCAAACATTTAAAGGTTCTCCTGTGGCTTTATATAGAGTACTTTAATAATGTCTCATCATTCTAATAAATATCACATTTCAATGCAACATCATTGAATGCTTTATATGGCAAGAATGGAGGATTTGGTGGGGTTGTTTGCTGGTTTGAGGCTAGTGAAAAAGTAGAACTTTCAAGGCAGCTTGAAAACCACATTAATTTTGAGTCCATAATTAAGGTATTTATATAAACAATAACTTAAAATTCTCCAGCCTATATATGTAGCCTGCCAATGGCCCCCATACTGATTGCTTATTAAGAGAATTGTCCTAAGAAAACAGTTTCATTGATGTTAAGACCCACAGGCCCCATCTGTGCTAGGCTCTATCTAGATGAACATATAGTGAGAGAGTCCTGCCAGAAGGGTTTATAATTTAAGATCTTGTCTACCCAAAAACTTGAACCAGTTCAACTGAAACTGTTTTAAAAACTGACTTAGTTGAACCAGTGCAAACGCTGGGGTGGACAGCTCTTATATCAGTTTAAAACTGGTTATACTGGTTTAGCTTCTGAATTTACTAATGCAACTGCAATCAATATCAACCAAGTACAAGCCACTACAGGCTTCAGCTATCTAGAGAGAATCAATGGACTGAAAATACCCCAGCTTAAAATGAGATTTCTGAAGAGGTTTTTCTTTTCTAAATATACAGTTGCTGCTTTTCCATTTGCTGGTAGCTTCCAAGACGACTTCTGCAAATCTCTTGCTTTTGGGGCAGGAGTTGGCTTGTGGCCATGGATTTCACACTTGGCTTCATGAGCAAAATCTAAACAGGTCTAGAATGCTAAGAAAGTTTGGAGCAGCTGAGGGCAGATGGACTTTTTTCTTTTTTGTAAGAAATAAAAAAAAATCCTAACATTTAGAACCACTTAGAGGCTGGAAAAGCAACTTCCTGTAAAATGTTTAATGTTTTGAGCAGTTTACCAGCTGGAATAGCAACCTTTCTGGTGTTAACGATTAACAGTTCGAGCCACTCAACAGATGGAAAATTACAGAATATATTTAACATGTTGAGGTTCTTTACTGGGTAGAAAAATAACTTATAAAATACATTAGTCATCTGGAACTGTTCAGAGGTGGAAGGAAGATTTTTTTTAATAAAGCCTGAAAGAATGGTATTGATATTATGAAACTAATGTGTAGCCAATGTTAAATAAATTCTCATCTAACAGACTAAGGGGAATATTAGAAGTTAGTCACTGAGCAGTTTCATTTCACAGGGGGTTGTGCCAGCATCTTTGGTTTTGATCCACATGGGGACATGTCCTGCAAGTTTCCCTTTGTCAAGCCCACATCTCAAAGTTAATTGTAGACTAAACCACAAGAGTTTTCAACCGGTCAAAGCCAGAAATTTAATGAGTTAGTTGGTGGTGAGACGGAATCAAAGCCCCAGAGCTAAATACTCACAAACTTCAGGGAAATCTTCATCCACAAATGGCCTTTATCATTTTGAATTCACAACAAAATGCAAAAGAGAGTGAGTTTCAATTAGAACTCAAAGCCATACTTTCCCCAGTTCTGCACAAGCCTAAAGGCTAAGAATCTCTGAGAGACATAAACACGAATGCACCATGTGATGGAACACACCTCTGTATTCACACCCTAAGCACTATTATAATAATCTTTCTACAAAATATGCCTTGTAAGGTATCATTTGAAAATTCATCATTTGCTGGTCAGTATTGTCCTGATAAAATTACTCCTGGGGGAATTCTGTGCCACTGCGGGTGCACAGAATTCATGTCTCCTGCAGTTTTCTTTGCTCCCCCGCAGAAAAATGACTTTCAGACAGGGAAGCAAAGGGAAGCTGCAACAGGAGTTACGCAACCCTTCCTAGTAGTGCAAGTACATCATTTTAGGCACCTGGAGCAGCCAGCAGAGAGGTAAATCACCATGGGGCTGGGGACACCCCAGCCGGTGGCTCCTATCCTGTGCCGGGATCAGCTGCTAGTTCCAGCTGGGCTGGAGGCGGGGGAGAACGGGACTTCCTCTTCCCCTGCAAGGAGCAAACGGGGCTGGGTCAGACCCACCCCCCAAAACCTCCCCCATCTGCAGAAAGCATCCTCCCCAGCTTCCTGACTCCATTGCTCCTCTGCCACAGGGGGAGGGGTCACTGTACGGAAAGCTGCTTCCTCATCTGGAGGTTCCTCCCCGTGCATTCGGACCCCCCCGCACCCAGACCCCCCCCCACCAAGCCTCACCCCGTACACCCAGAACTCCCCCAGCCCTCCATACCCAAACCCCACCCAACTGAACCTCAACCCCTGCATCTGGAGCCCCACTTCACCCAGCCTCCCTGCCTCCAGACCCACCTCTGCACCCAGACCACTCTCCACTGAGTCCTCTGAACTCAAACCCCGACCCCAATGAGCCTCAGCCTGCTGCACCTAGACCACCCCAATGAGCCACCCACCCCCAGCCAAGCCCTACTTCCCCAGCACCCAGACCTCCTTGCAGAGCTCCCCACACCCAGACCCCTCTGCTGAGCCCCAATCATCTTCACCAGGAACCCCTGCAGAGTCCCATTGCCCCTGCACCTGAAACCCCCTCCCCAATGAGCCTCTGTTCATCCAGCTCCCCCCCACACCTGGACCTCACACTGACCCACCCACACCCAGATTGCCCCACACAGAAACCTCTCTCCCCCACACCTGGATCCCCCCCACATTGAGCCCCTCCACACTTGGATAATGCCTGGTTGAGCCTGCCTGCCCCACACCTGGCATGTCTGGAGTGGAGGGGCAGGGCCACAGGATGTTTCTGGGTTAGGCTGACAACTTTCTACTCAGACAAAACCAAACACCCTTGCCCTGCCCCTCCTCCGAGGCCCTGTCCTCCGCTCACTCCATCCCCACTCCCTCTATCACTCACTCTCCCCACCCTCACTCACTCACTCATTTTCACCGGGTTGGGGCAGGGAGTTGGGATGCTGGAGGGGGTGAGGGCTCTGGCTGGGGGTGCAGCCTCTGGGGTCAGGCCAGAAATGAGAAGTTCAGGGTGCGGGAGGGGGCTCTGGGCTGAGGCAATGGGTTGGGATGCGGGAGGAGGTAAGGGCTTCAGCTGGAGCTGCAGGCTCTGGGGTGGGGCCAGGGATGAGGGGTTTGGGGTGCAGGAGGGTGCCCCAGGCTGTAGGGTGGAGCTGAGGGGTTCGGAGTATGGGTGGGGGTTCTGGGATGAGGCAGGGGTTTGGAGTGTGAGAAGAAATATTGTGTGCAGAATTTTAATTTTTGGTGCAGAATTCCCTCTGGAGCATAAAATATGTGTGGCAACTTTGAATGTGAAATTATAAGATTCACCTGTATGATGTTATTAACACATGTTCCAAACCCCACAGCCCTGTCCAGGCAGTCAGGTTTGTCCCAAACAAAAGAAGGAATGTGTGCTTGCCTTAATTTGCATTTAAGCAGTAAACAGAGTCATCAACCAGGGAGGGAAAACAAAGGAAGTTCAAACAGGTGGGAAAAAACAGCAGGGAATATCCTTTCATACAGACACTTTGTCTCCTGGATCTCAGCTGGAAATGTTTTTCAAGAGGGGGACTGAAACTATAAAAAGGAGGGATAAGCACCCCAAAGCTCCCCCACTCTCATCCCCCTGCCCATCGCATTCACTGCAGCTGAAGAGACAAAGGAAGCAGCCATTGGACTCTGTGGGAGGGGTCCAGACATAAGGAGTTTGGTCAGTCAGACTGCTGAAAGCATGTGGTGAGAAAACTTTGCTTTGAATTTAACATAGTTTAAGTTAGGCCTTAGGAAGCATTTTATCTTTATTTTTCTTGTAACCGATTCTGACCTTTTATGCCTCATTACTAAGGCTAAGATTTTGTCACAGATATTTTTAATAAGTCAGGGACAGGTCACGGGCAATAAAGAAAAATTCATGGAAGCCCATGACCTGTCCCTGACTTTTACTAAAAATATCCATGATGAGATGAGCAGCCTGGACAGCTGTGAGTGGGCTGGTAGCTCCAGGGTCCCCCTTCGCTGGTGGCTCTGAACTTCAAGGGTTCCCCCTGCCTCCACAAAGACCAGGAGTTCCGGGGGTCCCTGGGCTGCCCAGGGTGGTAGGGAGTGGCGGGGGTCCCCCCTGCTGCCCGCGGTTGCCATGGGCTGCAGGAGGGGGGGACCCTGCAGCTCCCAGCCAGGGCTGGCTGAAGTCACGGAGGTCTTTGGAAGTCACAAAATACGTGATCTCCGTGACTAAATTGCAGCCTTACTCATTACATGTACTCACTTAAAATCTCTCTTTGTAGTTAATAAACTTTTTTTATTGTTTTATCTAATTCAGAGTCTTCAAGTTGAAGTGTCTGGGTAACAAGTTGTGTGAGTATTATTCCCTTAAAGGAATAACACTTAATAGATTTGTGCTGTCCAGCAGAGGGCTGGGCAATACAGAACATATGTTTGTGGGGGGGAAATTGGGACTGGAAGGATGTTGAGGTCACCCTGTGGTAGTTTTAAAGGCTGGTAAGAGCCAAGGTGTGGCCAGCTGGCTGCAGCACACACACAGACAAAGTTGGAAGCGACTTTTAAATGCTGGTGGCTGTTTGTGAGCAGTCCAGGTTGGAAGCTACAGCAGCAAGGCATGATAAAGGGCACCCTGTAGGAGTGACACAGCTACTCATTGGTCTGGACTGTACCCTGGTATGTCACCCATGAAAATACTGCAGAACGCAACGGGCTAAAAAACAAGAGGGCATGAACTGAAGCCAAAAAAAAAATCCAGCATAATACATCTGTAGCGACATACATCTGACGCAAACAACATGGTCATCAATAGAGATTGATCCTACGATGATCAACACCAAAAACTCAGGGTTCTATCACTTTAACTCGAGGAAAATTCCTTTAATGTGAGAAAGTAGCAAATTCCTTTCTAGGTAGTCTATGGGGTTAGCCACTTGAAGGAGACATGATCATACAAACTAGTCCACTGTCTTATCCAGGCAGTAAGGGAGGTTATGGATAATGAATGGGTGTTAAGGAGTCATAGAAGTAACACAAGGAGCAACTAGAAAAACATTTTAAAAAAAAAGTTAGACAAGAATTTTTTGGAGTAGGAAGGGAAGAGGGGGAGTTTCCAGGATACACATGTTGAATAGACAGGTGTGGACATTACTAGATAGGGCCCTGGCCTAATCCCTTCCCAAAACATTACTGTGTTTCCATGAACGTGTTGACATTGCTAAATATGGCACGTCTTAATCTCTTCCCAAAACAGTTCTGTGTTAACATGAACAAATGGCAAATGAGTTCAATATGCAGATGACCTGAGCCACAACCATTTAGTCACCACACTCTTTGCAAAGCAGCAAAAGAGAAATCAATACATATTACGCAAGCTACCGAATGCTTGAGGATTTGCATGTGCACGCACGTGCAAAGCAAGAAATCCATATGGGAAGTAATTTCTTACTGATAAAACTGTTGGTTTTTGAGTCACAGCCACCTCGCTTTATAACCATTTCTATCTCCAAATGAAAATATTATGAAGCAAATTACACATTAGACAGAGGCATAGTCTGAACCATTAAAGCCAGAAACCAACAGTAAGGAGACAAGTTACAGGGGGAAATAATGTGATCTCAGTGGTACTGCAGCCACATGGCAAGCTTTATTTTGTTAATTTAACAATCAACTCATTATATTATTAACTCAATTCAATAGAAACAGCAGGGGGAATCCTGCTAATTTACTCTTGAGCATTGTAGGGGCCTCTGAATGTGTGAAAACAATGAAATACAGGAGGAATTAGAGGGTTGGTATCATAAGGGGGAGGAAAGTTTCCATTTCCATATAATGCTTACCCTGAATTAACAATTGGTAAGCCTGCTGCTTATGTGAAGTATGGATAAGTCCTATATAGAAGTTGCCATTAGAAAGTCAACATTTGAAAACACTTATCACGTATAAGTATCTCTAACACCATGGTTTCTCCTGTTCTAAGGGTGGGAAGTAACTGCAGTCTCACATATCATTGTATAGTTAATAACTGCTCATAAATGCTGACTGTCCAATGGTGAGCACTATATACTCCTGATTAGGTCGTAGATGTTTTTATTAATGACAAAGTCTTCTGACTTCAACTCAGGAAGCTGATATGGTACCAGTAAGTCCTGTAGATACGCCAGCACCTGTGACTTCCCTAACTTTCAGACTGGAAGAGCACAATAGGCTGTTGGCTCTATTATTGAATACAGGCATCTTCAACACTAGGCAAAAAAATTTGAATGTGGATGGTCAAACCACCACAGAGAACATTTGTATACTTTAGTGCAAGTTTGAGCATTCAAATATCAGATGTTTATGTTCTACTTACATAACAAATTTTATAACTGAACTTTGTTTTGCTTTCTAATACTCATACTCTAGCCACATTTTGCATAAGAACATAGAAAAATCAAAGTGCATAAGAGAAAAATGTTCTCAAAATTAGATAACTGGACATTTGCTATTTATAGGAGTTTTATTATAATTCTTATAATAATTGAAAAAAACAGCTGGACAAAGATGACTTAGATCCCCAAAGCAAGACCACAAAGATGCTTTTCAACTCTGGAAACTATTAAATCTGGAGTGCGTGGGAGAAACTCTGACAACTAGCATGTCTCCAACAAAATGGTCTGTCTCTCGAAATGAGAATTAAGACAAAGTCAGCTGACTGCACTAAAAGTGCCAGATTAATAAAATTATCAATAAAATTAATAAAATCAAACAACAGTTGACATCAGTACACTGATCCACTCTAAGTTGCAGCTTGTGAATGGTCTCAATCATTTAACAGAGGAGAAAATTTAAATTAGCGTGGTAACAGCCACTAGCAAAGGGAAGAAACACAAAGTGCTCTAACTGTTGCATCTTGAGTTTACCATTAATCTTTTTATCAGCGTCATAATTACACTAGACATTTGTATGAATAGCTGTGCATGTTCATCCTACACCATTAGGCTGTGCTTCTCCGCAGGCCTGTGGGGTTGGGAAAGAAGCTCAGTAAAAGCAAATACTGACCATTCTCAGAAGGGATTAGTTTGCTACTGTGCATAATCGTTCCAATTAACTCCACAATATAAAATGGTGAATTGACATAGCAACCTTTATTCTGTTGATCTTAAAGGCCTTGAAAACATCAACTAATTAAGCTTCAACACTAGCACAAGGAGAGGCAGGTATTACGCACACATTTTTACAAATGCAGAAACTGCGAGGTATCAAATGCAGAGAGAGGTTCAGGACTTTCTCATGGTCACACAGCAAACCTGTGACAGAGCTGTTATTAAAAACCAGGAATCCTGACTCAAACTGCTAGATAACACTCCCTTGGCAGGAAACAATGCTTATCTTACCTTCTTCTATTTGCTGGAGAAAACATTTCTTAAATAAATGCCTCCAAGGCAACAGTACAGAACTAAGGATATTTAACTAAGGATATTTCTCAACATTAAGACGACATCCCTCATCTTCACAGGCAGCTGATGTGTGGAGTCCTTCCCGCAGACTGGCTGTACAAGAAGTGCATAAGGGCATAAACCAATCACTAAATGCCGGAGTTTGGCAAGTAACTTCCTATGGTGAATTATTCCATAATTATAAACTACAGGTTTGGGGTTTTTTTGTTTTGTTTTGTTTGCATCTTTCTCTAAAGCATCTGCTATTGGCTGCATCAGTGACTGATCACTGGACTAGATGGACTACTGGCCCAGTTTGGTGTGGTAATTTCTATGTTCCAATAATATAAAGAAGGGTGCAATGGCTGGTTAAAGAGAAAAATGCATTTTTCCTGCTTTTGACCAGAATGGGATTACTGTGCGCCTTCTGGATGTTTATGTTTCTGCAACTTGTACTCTCACCCAATATTTTCACCAGATACCCTTGCCCTTATTTATTTGAGCTCCACTCCTGTTGGTTAAAGGTTAGTAGGAAGTCCTTTCTAAAAGAACCTAAAAGATATAAGATACAAGATATGAGATATATCTTCCTATGTTATAGAACTCCAGTAAAATCCTTATCTTGCAGGACCTCTGCTCACAAATGTCACAAGGCATGGTGGAAGAGAGTTTTCTACTTTAAAAAAACTTCTCAGCCAGGAACTTTGCAGCACAGAAGAATTCAATTTTTTTTCTATTTTTGACATTTTCTTCCATGATTTAAATTACTTGTTATGCTCCTGCTCTCTTATTGACAGTGCTTCTTGACAGGGGAAAGATTAATTTACCTTTAAAATATGGAAGACATAAAAACACACACTAACAATGAGAAATAATGTAGCAAGAAGAATTTCCACTCTTTTAGGGCATGCATGATGATTTTTTTATTTTGTTTTTTAGACTAAGCCTGTGACCTTTTCTCCTCCTCCTCAAGGGCATTTATGCTTCAGCCAAGTCTGGGGTCCCAACAAATGTGTCAATGACCATGACAGCTGGACATAGAAATTTTCTCAAATAGCTCCCAAAGGGCTGTGAAAGATGCAAGGATTCACCAGAGACCTTTAAAGCCAACTCCCAAGTAGGCTCTTCTATCAGCTATTGTTTAACAATCCTGATGCCTCGAAAGCCCTTGCAAAAACGAAGTACATTAGCTGTCTTGCCATAAACTTTGTGCCACTGAGCTCTGACAACATCACACAAAAATCCCTCACCTTCTAGAAAATGAGAAAAAGTAGATTAGATCCAGGATAATGGCTCTCATGGTTAAGTGAGGACGAGGTCTTTACCTAATCTCAGTGAAACTAACAGAATGCAAAACTCATGAGCAGAAGTAGATATTTAAAAGAACCCTGTCCTCTGTACGCACCGCTGGCTTAACTGCACCGATTTCACTGGCCTTCTACCAGGGCCAAATTTGGCCCCTAACTATCCTCATTATGTAGAAGAAACCCCATTGAAGAGAGTCATTTTGCACTGTTTACCTGTTAACGATCAAGAAAATCAAAATTCCTTTATAGCCATATCATTTCCCCCATAGTTTTCAGGCAGACTATCAAAAGACAGCCAATAACCCTGTTGCCAGTTTGGGTTTCAGGTTTGCTTGGCTACACATGCTGAAAAACCTGGACAGCAAAGGCTACATCAGGCTGTGACGAAGAGTCCACGGTTCCTAGTTGATACTTTGCATCCCCTGGAGAAAGTAACAGAAATAAAACCATGCAGATTAACAAACTGATTCACTGCAGGAAACTGCTAATTCATCTCCAAATGAAATTTAACAGTTATCTCCATTGTAAGTAACTAACGTGTACAGCAAAATGCAAGGTATTTTGAGAGACTTCCTCAAAGATCAATAAATGTAATAAACCTACAGATCTATCGCATTTCCTGAATTCAGCTTTAGAAGTCATTTCCTCTCGCTGTTAAATTTTAGAACAATTCACTTTTCAAATTTAATTAAAAAAACCCTAAGGATATCACAATTCAGAGCATTAAGTGGCTAAAAAAACCTCAGTAAAAAACACATTTAATTGTCTTATAAAATACACTGCTTAACTTACAAAGTACAGGCTGGAAAGTATTTTACACCGCTCCACGCTTAAGCTGCTTTTATTACGTCAGGGCGTGAATTCAACAGCAAAGCACTTTCGAGCATTCTCTAACTTTCCATTACAGCTGTATTGTATGCACTTTCTTAGACTAAATCTCTGCAGACCCAATCCAGAAGTCCCCTCCATGTACATAATTCCCATGAATTCAAGGGAGTTCTACATGTCGTATGTATTGCAATCTGTGCATGGAATCCTTCTGCTGAGGCCAAGCATACATCAGTCTATGTTACAGACTGTGTGCTAACTATTGGTGAATATATTGTCAACCAGATTTTCAAAAGCTCAGGGCTAGGATTTCAATGGCTAAGAACAAGAGCTGGACAAATCGATGAAAAATGCAGTTTTGGTCAACCGGTAACTACAGTATTTGTGCATTTCACATGAATAGGTTCAGCCATTCACAAAGTGGCCAGAAGATGAGGCAGAGGAGAAGGAGGTATTGGTGGTGGCACCGCTTCACCAATTATACACTTTAGACCAGCAGTTGGGGCATTCACCTGGAATGTGAAAGCCCTGGGTTCAAAGCCCTGGTCTGGAACAGTCCCAAAATGGAATTTTTCAATTAATCAAAAATTCTGAAAAATTTCAGATTCAGTCCAACCCAAACCTAAGGTGTTTTGTTTTTTTCTCCCCAAAATTTTTCAGAACTCCCACCAAACTGAAAAATCAGTTATTTCCTTAATTCTATTCAGCTCCCACAATTGGTGTTAGATATTTAAAAAATCTTAGCTTCCATTAAAAAAACTAATAAGACTAGATTTTCTAAAGAGTCCATCACTCAGCAAGTTGAATTCTTCTGCAAATCTAACCACATATTTAGGCGCCTAAATGGGAGATGTTGTATTCTGAAAATCTGGCCCTGTTTGTATAAATGAATATCAGTCAGGCAACACAATTATAAAGTGAGATAAGTATTTTCAAAAGGCATCTGTATTATTTTGTTTATCATGTGTAGCCAAGTTATCAACCCTATTCTTTAGTCATACGTTAAGGAATCTACTCTCTTCTTCATTAAGATATGTAGCTGCCTTTAAAGCTACTGGAACTTACAAACATACAATAAGAAATTGCTCTATATTTGAGTTTTGCCAAATTATTTCCCACAATAAATTTTTTTTTTTGCTATTAAATGCCAAACATTGCTTAGTAGCAACTATAAACAACAAACACTAATAATCAGACTCAAGCTCAAATAATGTGTAATGATCTCAAGCTCAAATAATGTGTAATGGTCACAGTGAAACACCTAATAACTGTTACATACAGTCCGTCATTCATGGCAAATTATAGCTACCAAAAGAAACACACATTTCATTATATTCAGGGCCTCATGTATTCCCCAATTCTAGGGAATTCACCAGTTGGTGTTAAATTGTGCATCAGAATCTGAGCTTTCATTTAAAAAGAATTATGCTTCTAGCCCATGCACTGTTGTCTGCCTGAGTCTGCAAACAGCCTTAAACAATATTGGAATGGGGTGACCTGTACCATTTATCTCAATGGGCTGACAACTCTGATATTTAAGGATGACAATTCGAATGCTAAAATAGTTAACTATTTTACTGCTGATCCTTTTAGCTAAACGCACAACCCAAAGCTACCTCTTCTCACCTCTCCATGTGACAGAAGCCCCAATGATTTCCTACTCACCTACTAAATCCTCCAGTGTTGTTAATACACAAACAGTGACACCTGAAAATAGAAGTCACTTCTGAAAATGTAGGCCCTCAACATCTAAATTACTCCTCATACACTGGCACTGATGGAGGTCATTTGCGATTCTCTGATGTAAACGATCACCACATTCACCGCTTATGGAATCTGTGTGCAAATAGTTGGCACTCATACTGCCATCCCAGGCCAGAAACCACAACTGTAATGTTCTCCTCTTCCTTTCTGGTCACTGTGCAGATCAATATAAACCAATATGTGATTATATTACAGCAGTAAAACATCAGGGAAAGGGAAAATCAACATTCTGGGAACTGGACTTAGCACAAAACAGCCTCAGTAACAGCAAAAGTCTGGGTCACAGCATTTGGAGGTGGTGATCCTTATTTTCAAAGTGGTCCTTTGCCCTCAGCAGCAGCCATCTACTTTCTTATGTTGCAACTTATCAGTCACACCCAGGAAGAGTCACTGTATTGAATATGACAATCGGGTCATATTGAATCCACTGCTCTCTCATTACAAGGACAACTTCTTCCTAGTCTGGCTCACATTTCATCAGCCAGCTATGGATTAATTTTGAAAGAGTTGCCCATCTCCCATCTCCTTCCGATAATGAAAAGGTGACAGAGGGAAGATGGAGGCCCCTCCAACTTACTTGTGGTGTCCACCACTCATTAGTGCACATGAACAAAATTGTTCCCCTAACTCTTGCCGTCATGAAAGTTTGAGGACAAGAAATAGCCAAACCATCATGTCCAGAATCTATCTATCTCTGTTGGGTTTGCTGAGAGGCGGCCACTCCAGCTCTGCTTCCACTGGACTGTGTGGACCCAACATAGGGCAAGGAATTTACTTGGATTGTAAGCTCTTTAAGCCAGGACCATTTTTTGTTCTGCGTTTGAACAGCACCTAGCTCAATGGAATACTCGTCCACAACTGAGGACTTGTCTACACTTACCGGGGAATCGATGAGTGGCCATCGATACATCGGCGGTCGATTTAGTGGGTCCAGTGAAGACCGGCTGAATCAACCACAGATCGCTCTCCCGTCGACTCTTGTACTCCACTGGATCGAGAAGAGTAGGGGGAGTCGACGGGAGAGCATCTCCCATCGACATCACGTACTGTGGACACGACGGTAAGTAGATCTAAGCTACGTCGATTAGAGTTAAGCTAGTCACATAACTCCAATTGCGTAGCTTAGGGTACGTCTATACTACAGAATTAGGTCGAATTTATAGAAGTCGATATTTTAAAACCCGAATTTATGGAATCGATTGTGTGTGTCCCCACTAAAGAGCGTTAAGACCATGAGGTCGATTGACTGTGTCCACAGTAGCGGGGCTAGCATCGACTTTCGGAGCATTGCATTGCGGGTAGCTATCCCACAGTTCCCGCAGTCTCCGCCGCCCATTGGGATTCTGGGTTGCGATCCCAAAGCCTGATGGGGCAGAAAACATTGTCGCTGGTGGTTCTGGGTACATGTCATCCCTCCCTCCGTGAAAGCAATATTTCTCGCGCCTTTTTTCCGGGGTTTCCGTGTTTGCTACGGAAGCCTGCTCAGCTCACAATTACCGTACATCTCCAGCGTACGCCTGGACATTAGGTCTAGTGGGGATTCAGTCACACTATAATACGGGCAGAGGGATAGCTCAGCGTTCTGAGCGTTGGCCCGCTAAACCCGGGGTTGTGAGTTCAATCCTTGAGGGGGCCATTCCGCCTGAGGCTGGTAGTCGCGGGACTACACAGCAGGAGCTCCTTGCCTTCTAGCTGCAGATGGTGCAATATGCCATAAATGGTCGTGGTCGCGGGACCACACAGCAGAAGCTCCTTTCCTTCTCGCAGCAGATTGTACAATATGATTGGTATTCGTGTGCTCCTGGCCGGCGGCCTATGGTGTGGCTGGCCGGGGGTGCTTGGACATAAATGGGAGTGACCAGAGTGACTCTGGTCATTCTCTTTTTTACGTTTTGTTTAAGGGAGATTCAGTACTGCCTGGAACACGGGCGGAGGGATAGCTCAGCGGTCTGAGCGTTGGCCCGCTAAACCCGGGGTTGCGAGTTCAATCCTTGAGGGGGCCAGGAGCTGATGATGGATATCAAGCATATTGTACCATCTGCTGCTAGAAGGGAAGGCGCCTCCTTGCTCACCGCATATTGTACCATCTGCAGCTAGAAGGAAATGAGCCTAACCCTTGCTCCCCCCTCCCTCCGTGAAAGCAACTGAGGGGGGAGCAAAAAATCCTTTCGCGCCTTTTTTCATATGGGCGCCATATTGCTGACTCCATTGTTATCCACCCGCTGCTTCTGCTGCCACTCTGCTGTCCTGCAAACTGCATACCAGGGAAAGCATGGAGCACGATCAGATCACCGCGGCTGTTCTCGCCGTTATGAACACTACGCGCATTGTCCAGGAGTATATGCAGAACGAGAACCAGGAGCTGCTACAGCTACAGCAGGCGAGGAGGCGACAGCAGCGCCCTGAGGACAGTGATGAGGACATGGACACAGACCTCTCTCAAAAAAGGCCCCCCCGCAAGGTGGACATCATGGTGTTAATGGGGCTTGTTGATACAGTGGAACGCTGATTCTGGGCCCGGGAAACAAGCACAGACTGGTGGGACCACATAGTGCTGCAGGTCTGGGATGAATCCCAGTGGCTGCGAAACTTTCGCATGCGTAAGGGCACTTTCATGGAACTTTGTGAGTTGCTTTCCCCTGCCCTGAAGCGCCAGGACACCAAGATGAGAGCAGCACTCACAGTACAGAAGCGACTGGCGATAGCCCTGTGGAAGCTTGCAACGCCAGACAGCTACCGGTCAGTCGCGAATCAATTCGGAGTGGGAAAATCTACAGTGGGGGCTGTTGTGATGGAAGTAGCCAGGGCGATCACCAAGCTGCTGGTACCAAGGGTTGTGAGTCTGGGAAATGTGCAGCTCATACTGGATGGCTTTGCAGCAATGGGGTTCCCGAACTGCGGTGGGGCGATAGACGGAACCCATATCCCTATCTTGGCACCGGACCACCAAGCCAGCGAGTACATAAACCGAAAGGGTTACTTTTCAATAGTGCTGCAAGCACTGGTGGATCACAAGGGACGTTTCACCAACATCAACGTGGGATGGCCGGGAAAGGTACATGACGCTCGCATCTTCAGGAACTCTGGTCTGTTTCGGCTGCTGCAGCAAGGGACTTTCTTCCCAGACCAGAAAATAACCGTTGGGGATGTTGAGATGCCTATAGTTATCCTTGGGGACCCAGCCTACCCCTTAATGCCATGGCTCATGAAGCCATACACAGGTAGCCTGGACAGTAGTCAGGACCTTTTCAACTATAGGCTGAGCAAGTGCAGAATGGTGGTGGAATGTGCATTTGGTCGTTTAAAAGCTCGCTGGCGAAGTTTATTGACTAGGTTAGATCTCAGCGAAAACAATATTCCCATTATTATTACTGCTTGCTGTGCGCTCCACAATATCTGTGAGAGTAAGGGGGAGACGTTTATGGCGGGGTGGGAGGTTGAGGCAAATCGCCTGGCCACTGGTTATGCGCAGCCAGACACCAGGGCTATTACAAGAGTACAGCAGGGTGCGTTGCGCATCAGGGAAGCTTTGAAAACCAGTTTCATGAATGGCCAGGATGCTGTGTGAAAGTTCTGTTTTTCCCCTGTAATGAAAAGCCCCGCCCCTTCATTCACTCTACTTCCCTTTACCCAAACCGCCCTGCCCTCCCCCCCTCGATCACCGCTCGCAGAGGAAATAAAGTCATTGTTGCTTAAAAATCATGCATTCTTTATTAATTCGTAAAACAAAGAGGGGGAACTATGGGGCTAACTGCCACAGTCTCCCGGGATAGCTGGTGGAGGAAGGGAAGCACCAGGATGGGTGGTGGAGGAGGGGATGAGGGAAGGACAAGGACACACAGCACTTTAAAACTTATTGAATGCCAGCCCTTTCTTGCTTGGACTGTTCTCTTGACTTGAGTGGTTGGGTGCACGGAGGCCGCCCAAACGCGTTCTTGGGCGTCTCGGGGATGAGGTTATGGGACTCGGGAAGGAGGGCTGTTGGTTACACAGGGGCTGTAGCGGCGGTCTGGGCTCAGGCGGCCTTTCCTGAACCCTACGCCTTTCCTCAGCCATAAGCCGGAGGATTTCCGTTTGATCCTCCAGTAGCCTCAGAATTGCATCCTGCCTTCTCTCTGCACGCTGACGCCACCTACTCTCTTCATCCCACCAGTCATTCTCTTCAGCACGCCACCTGTCCACACGATCAAATTCTGCCTTCCTGGACTCCGACAGTGTCTGCCTCCACGCATTCTGCTGGGCAGCTTCAGTGTGGGAGGATTCCATGAGTTCTGAGAACATATCGTCTCGATTCCTTTTTTTTTTTACTTCTAATCTTCGCTAGTCTCTGGGACGGTGATGAAAGGGGTGGCGTTGAAACATTTGCAGCTGCGGGAGGAAACAAACGGGAGAGGAGTAGTTTAAAAGACACATATTAGAGAACAATGCTCCAAACATTACATATCACATATGCATTTGGTCCAAGGTTGCACTTTGCCTGTTATATTGAGGGTCTGCCGGTTTGGTGTGAGAGATCACACAAGCAACAAGTTGGTCCGGCGGGCAACAGAATTCGGCTTGCAGGCAGCCATGGTAAGCCACAGTCTATAGGCTTCTTTAACCTTCATAACAGGTGGGAATGTTTTCAAACAGCAACCCCCTCATTTCCCATAACAAACAGCCTTTGGGCTGGCAATTTAAAACTGGTTGGCAATTGAAAAGGGAGGGGCGGCGGTTTTCGGGTTAACGTGCAGCGCGAACCTAATCGACACCCCCCCACACACACACAGACACACATCCAAGATGTTCGCTGTTCCCCCTCCCCCCACCGCGTGGGTCACAGCGGGGAAGATTTCCGTTCAGCCACAGGCAAACAGCCCAGCAGGGACGGAGCCCCTCTGAATACCCCCTTAATAAAATTCCCCTATTTCAACCAGGTGACCATGAATGATATCACTCTTCTGAGGATAACACAGTCAGATAAAGAACGGATGTTGCTTGAATGCCAGCAAACACCGGGACCATACGCCGCCATGCTTTGCAAAGCAATGATTCCAGACTACGTGCTACTGGCCTGGCGTGGTAGAGTGTGTTACCACGGAGCACAGGATAAGGCTGCCCTCCCCAGAAACCTTTTGCACAGGCTTTGGGAGTACATCCAGGAGATCTTTCTGGAGATGTCCCTGGAGGATTTCTGCTCCATCCCCGAACATGTTAACAGAGTTTTCCAGTAGCTGTAGCTGTACTGGCCGCGAATTGATCATTAAACACGCTTGCTTATAAAACATGTATTAATTAACAGAGGTACACTCACCAGAGGCACCAGAGGTCCCTTCTCCTGCATCGAGCACGCCTTGGGTGGGTTCGTAGGGTACTGGCTCCAGGGTGACAAAGAGTTCCTGGCTGTCGGGGAAAAGGGCTTCTCCACTTCCTTGCTGTGTCTGGGCGCTATTTTCAGCATCATTATCATCATCATGCTCCTCTGTGGTTTCTGATGATCCACATACGGAGTCATACCACATGGGTGGGTCAGTGCTGGGTGCACCCCCTAGAATGGCATGCAGCTCATCATAGAAGCGGCATGTCTGGGGCTCTGACCCAGAGCGTTTGTTTGCATCTCTGGTTTTTTGGTAGGCTTGCCTGAGCTCCTTAATTTTCACGCGGCACTGTTGCGCGTCCCTGTTGTAGCCTCTGTCCTGCATGCCCTTGGAGACTTTGGCATATGTATTGGCGTTTCTTCTTTTGGACCGTAGCTCTGCTAGCACGGTTTCGTCTCCCCATACAGCGATCAGATCACGTACCTCATGCTCGGTCCATGCTGGAGCTCGTCTTCGGTTCTGGGACTCCATCATGGTCACCTCTGCTGATGAGATCTGCGCTCACCTGCAGCTCACCACGCTGGCCAAACAGGAAATGAAATTCAAAAGTTTGCGGGGCTTTTCCTGTCTACCTGGGCGGAGCATTCGAGCTCAGACTGCTGTCCAGAGCGGTCAAATGTTGCACTGTGGGATAGATCCAGGAGGACAATACCGTCGAATTGCGTCCTCACTAAGCCTACATCGATTCGGCAATATGGCTTTAAGCGCTAATCCCCTCGTTGGGGGTGGAGTGGCGAGATCGATTTTAAGAGCCCTAGAAGTCGATGTTAAGGGCTTCGTCGTGTGGACGGGTGCACGGATCAATCGAAATAACGCTAATAAATTCGACCTAAACTCGTAGTGTAGACCAGGGCTCAGATCGAATTTCCCCGGTAGTGTAGACAAGGCCTAAGACTCCTAGACGCTACTGCAGTATAAACAGTAAATAATAAGAAGGAATTACAGGCCCATTATTGGTAGCATTTCGGGACAGATGGAGAAGAGCTCTCCCCTTTCTCTCCTACCCCCTAACTGTCATGAGCAGCCGCACAATCCCTACTGCAGACCTGTTCCTTTTAAGGGTTGTTTCTTCTGCATGTGCCAGAGCATTGAGGAATCAATTTCTTTGGCCTTCCAGGTCATACATGATCCAGAAGGCAGCTGAGATTTTGAGCTGAAAGAGCTCTTAGTGAAAGACAGTGTGCATGAGTATGTGTTTTATGTTATTTACAAAACAGGAGATGTAATTAGTCACTAAGGCCGTGATTCAGCAAAGCACCCTTCCACATACTTAACTCCACCCCTATTCAGTCAAGTACTTAAGTATGTTCTTAAAGTTAAGCTGGTGCTGAAGTACTTTTCTGAATCAGGACCCCAAAAGTAAACAGCGTGAGATTAAGAAAAGGTCACCAAGAACATATTTTATAAAGCATCAACATCAAAACAAATTCTAATAATCAATTACAAACAGAGCATTCTGAGATGGATTCAGATCTCTCTGTTGTTTTCCAATAACATCTGTTTATTATAAGGGTTTTATTAATCTGAAAGATTCTTGTTAGTAAACCATTAATTTTTATGCTCCATTTTCTACATTATTCTCATGCTTTAGTTTCTTGGTACTTAAGACAAGTGCAGGATTCATAAGTTACCCTCCAGCTTGTTAAACCCCACATAATAGGATACAAGCAGCACATTAATTACCATCATCAAGAAAACTAGTGCATCTATCTGTAAATATTAAAGCAGAAATTTTACCTGGTAAAAGAACTCTCCAAATTGGGGGCACTTAAGAGTTCATGAATTTCAAAACTGTGCTTACACTTCAGCAAGTACAGAAATATACAACTCATTTCAGACATTATTTTTAAACAATTCACACAACTTAAAAATGCACTTGAACAGAAAGACAAAGTGGGTGAAGTAATAGGTTATCTTGAAAGCATGTCTCTCTCACCAACAGAAGTTGGTCCAATAAAATATATTACCTCATCCACCTTGCCTCTCTTAAACGGAAAAGTTGTTATGGTATAAAATGACTTTTGTCTAGCAAAAGACTCCTGGGTTCAATTTCAACCTCCATTGCCTACTACTTGGACATGTGCACTCCTGACAACAGTAACTTAACCGCTGCATGACTCAGTTTACGTAACTGCACAATGCATATAATAGCAATAGTCACCTACCACAGAGGGATCTTTGAAAAAATTAATGTTTTGGAAAAAGCTCCTTGATATTCTTGGATGAAAAGTGGCTATATAAAAATATGTTTACTATTATGAACCAGGAAGCCAACTACTTACCTACAATGAAGTGATTTTACAACAGCAAAATCAGAGCTCTTTTAAATCAAACTGATCCCCTGGCACAAAGGAAATATTCTGTATTAAAAGAAACTCAGAACCTGAGTTCAACTGGACGGCTGTATACTAGTTTAGCCTTCACAGGCTAAAATGTCAGTTGCAGAGTTCATGTAATTGTTCTATGGTCTTCAGAGAGGTAGAGTGGTCTAGAGGAAAGAGCATTAGAGTAGGAGTCAAGGTCCTGCATTCTAATCCTCCCCTTACCACTGACTTGCCCTGAGCAACTCTCTAGGTCTCTGTATCTCTTCTCCAGCTGTAAAGTGGGGTTAATCTTTATTTACCTTCATATTTTTCATAGGACATTTAATATTAGTATTTCAATAACACTGACAATCCAAAGTACTTTGAAAATACTATGGTTATTATTAATTATTATTATTATTAAAGTCACACCATTCTGTGCATATAAATCAGCCAAAGTATTGTCTACACTATAAAGTTTTGCCACTTTAACTACAGAGAGGCAAACCCTGCACCCTACTAGGGTCTTCACAGTTATAAAAATGTTTATAACAGTGCAGTTTATTCCAGTTCAGGACATGTAATACACAATACTGGTATAAGGCACCTTTATACCAGTGTAACTACATCCACATGGCTCATACCAGTATAACTATACCAGCAAAAAAAAAAAAAATCACAATCTCCAACTCACAGTTTTACCCGTATTACTTTCAAGTATAGACCAGGCCTAAATGTGCTAATAGAACTACATTTGGCTGGTATCTTCTCCCACTACTGGAACTGTGCCCTCATTGGAATCGTCTCCCACTAATGGATCAGGAGCAGATGGCTGCTTTAGGCTTCAGTTCAACAAGGCACTTAAACAAGTGCCTAACTTTAAATATATGAGTAGTCTTAATGATGTCATGGCACAGGCCGTAAGTTATTAGGCATTTCAGCCTACCTTGTCACCCAGCTGGGACAAGGTGGGATTATCTGTTATCATCTTGAATTAGCTCAAGAGCACACTGCCTTATACGACTTGAACCTGTTCCCATTTAAGTGAATGGAATCAGTTCGATTCACTTTAATGATGCAGGATGAAGTCCATACTCAGCACACTGCAGACCTCCAAGTAAACATCAGACTTGTCTGTTTGTGACAGCTGTTTATGGAACAAATATACAGAAAAAGGGATATATCAAAGCAGGTAAATGGAGAGAGGCCCTACTATCCATCAGCAGATCAGAAGGAAATTGTAGAAGTTTTATTCATTATTCTTAATTTTTCCTATTACTTAACAGCAGACACATACATTAATATTTCACTCTGTTGGTCTATGTAACTCATCTGGAGTATGAAAGTCACTTTCTAGTTCCAGTCAGTGATAGAATCAGATCTGAAGTCTGTCTAAAAAGAATCTGCCTCTGTGTGATCTTTACTAGCCTAATTACTAGCTGAGTCCAAGCTGTTTTCGTGGCTTTTTTATGAGAGTCTGAGAAAGTTGACATCAGCATAATCATAAAATAAAAATTGTTGATCCCTTAAGCAAAAAAACAGACATCTTTTTGCTAGGTAAAATATGGGCACTTCTGCCCCAGTGCTCTTTAAATAGACTATTCAAGATGTAAATCTGCATTTCTTGGATTGCATGGCTTTGCATAAACCTCGAAACACCATGATTATTTGTCCTGTTAGGTAATTTGTTCAGTTTCTTTCTGACTTCTTGATATTTGTACAATTTTCTCTTGATTTGAGGTAGATAAAAAAAAGTACAACCAAAGAATTATTCTGAATTTAAATTTTCCCATTTCTGTCAATTAGCAGCTCCATATTCTGGGGGGAAAAGTACTGTAATAAAACTATATATTTTGTACATATAAAAAACCCAAACAAAATCACACACACAAAGAGCAAACACCATGCAAAACCCTCACACAGGCTTGTTTCTTGTAGAAGTTTAGATCTTACAACCAAACCAAAATGCTGAACCAAAGCCCCAATAAAAAATTCCTTTGGAGTTTAAATCCAGATTGGAATTTCGTGACCGACACCTATACCTGCAGCAGAATGAACACCTTCAAATTTGGGGAAAGTTTTGATCTGGCTCCAAACTTTTTGGCTTGTGCTCATCTCCACTCAGTTTGGTGTGGAAGCTATAAGCCTTTAAGCTGTTCTTACTGCTTTGTTAGATTAATAACAATGGTTGTCATGAAATATCCTAACGAATTTACAGCACTAAAAAACCCCAAATTTCTGAAGACAGAACACCACATGCATTGTGAGTGACACATATTTTCTATGCTTATTCACAATATTGGCTGTCAATGGTACTCAGTTAAAATGATTATTGCACGCAGCATAGCTAACTTTTTAATGTAAATTGCATGCAAATGTATGCAATGCTATCTTTAATGCAGATGTAGCAGAGAGTATTAAGATGTGGAGGGCCTAATTAGGTCCTACATCAAAAACTATATATAAAACTTGACTCCAAAGTCTCAGCAAAACAAATTTAAACTAGAAATCCCAGTATACATTTTTAAGAAGAAAAAAAATCTAATTCTTTCCCCTCTGACTTCTGCCAAGCTGAGGAATGCATAGTACTGAAAATGAATGTCTTATTTAATTATTTTTCCTGCAAAACAGAGTACCTTCCTTTATATTAAGACCAGAATATGAATAACTGCAAAGCTGTTTTATTCTCTTCAGTCCCTTAAGGTTTTAAATGATGAGAGATTGCCACATCATAATATGCCTCTTCTCTGGAGGAAAGAGGATTGAAGCTCCCGGTCCCCAGTGCTTTAGAGCCTGCAAGAGGAAAAATGAAGGCCCCACCAGTTCTGCTCAGGGAAGGGGTATGAATCCACTCCATCTGCATAGATGGAGCTCATGGAACTGGTGCTTGCGCTCTTTGGAGTGATATCATCATCCCTTTCCTCCCCGGTGTTTACCATCCCAGAGATGCCTGGATGATGCTGAGCCTCGGGCATCTCTATCTAAAAGCTCCTCCCCATTCCCCCTTCCCCACACACTTATCTGAAGTTGTCTTCTAGATGGGCTGGCCTGGAGGCCTTTCCTTTCCCTGACCAGAAGCTGACTTCAAATACTCCCTTTCCTAAATTATGGAACATATCTGTGATAATCTGGGTATTCAACTAGAATTTGTGCTCTTCAGAAAATTTAGCACTCAGTTCCCATTGTCTCTGGTGAGTGCCCAATTTCTCTGACCAAAAGTTTATGAATTCCATACTGTAGAATTTAAAAATTATTTTCAATTTCTTGTTCCCTCTCCATCTTAGCCTATAGTTCCCTTATATCTATTTTGCTAAAACTATGGTAAAAAAAATGGAGTCACCATATCAGCCCAGTCCAAGGCAGACCTAACACCCTGCATACACTGCACGGGATATTACAAAAAATGCCTTTCATTTCTCTGCCTGGTTAGCAGCTCCACAGAGGCAAACACCGAGTTTACATCTCCAAGAAATGTTGGAAGAGCCAACTTGCTCAGCAGGTGTGAATATCCATCTTTCAAAAACAGAGTATGAAAAAAATTATTGGCCAAATTTCAGATGCTTCTTTTATCTTTAAAAGCCTTAGAAATATATCATGGACAATGTGTTTCACTAGCTATCAGGTCAAAGGCAGCACATTCATCCATCATGTGTACCACTGCTCTGGACAAAAGAATGCCTGTGAACTGGACCACTATAATTCCAAGGGACCGCTAGAGATGAGATTGTAAAGCACTGATAACTTCAGTTTATTAGGCTGGAGAATTAATATAGGAAATAAATGAGTACAGTAGAGGCAGAAAAGAGATCTTCAGTAAACCAGCACCTTTCACTAAACACATCATAGAAACACTGGTTCTCAGTTGCCTTTGTGCACATAATTTGCCATCCCTGCATTTTTTAAGGCACCAAAACAATGTTCATAGCCTTGTATTTGAATTAACCAGGCCCAGAGGATAAAACTTTCAAATTAAACACATTCCTACAGGATTTGGGGCTCATTGTGTATGCACCAAGGAAACATAACATCCTAAAAATGATACATGTACAGAAAGAATCACATTTTCCAGACACATTAAAGTGGAATATGAATTATGACTGAGCTCACGGGAATAGACATCTGATTACATGCAAAATGCAGCTTTTGTAAATAACATCATTCTTTGTAAGCTACCACAATTATTATCAGCCATTTAATTTTACTCCCTAGCAACACATCCATCATTGTTAAAATTGTCCACTTTTGCTTCTCCCTCCTGAATCATGAGGCTCCAGATTTTATAAAGTTTAAGGGAGCAGCTACGTAGATTACGAATCCAACAGCTAGAGTTCAAAAGGTTTTAAGTCTCCAAATATATGCAGCCTTCTATGTTTGCTGTAACCTACCAGAAAACTGCAATAATTAGAATTTCAATAATATTACATACTGTATTTTTTTTAGACTTTATGTAAGATTTAATTGCTGTCAACATTGAATGCTTGTATGTCGGGATCTGAAGGGTGAAGAAATTTACCATCCCAAAATATTCAATCTTCCTATCCTTACACAAAAAATAATATGGTATTATTCAGGAATGACTCAGAAAATACCAGTAACTCTACCATAAGTTCTAATATTTAGGAATATTAATGTAAAATCTTAAGTATTATTTTTTTGGGGGGGGGGTTGCCTTTTAGATACAGTTATATAAGGTCCCTAAACTTCAACTAGCTAACTATGACAGAATATTTAAGGGCTTTGTACATTAAGCCCAACAATAATTTCAAAAATTTTGACTGGCATTAGCTATTTAGCCCTAAGCTAATTAGATATGTTATTTCAGTAAAACCACAGTCTTTCAGTTGGCCCTCAGCTTAATTTTACTGATTACAAAAAATTAATGGAAGTCATTTTGCTTTGCTACAGTTCCTTTCCTACAAGCTAGCTGAACTGGTGGAGAGAAACTATGATCTGAACCAAATGAACTGCGAAGTTCAGAAAGGGCCATCCTCCCCCCCCCCTTATTTATTATTTTAGCTTATCACTGAACTTTTGGGCTGGAAAGGGGGTGAAATTTGGGATGATCTTGTGGTGTACATACTGGACTCAAGGAGACAGGAATTCTGTTCTCTGCTTTGCTAGATTCCTCTTTGAATTAGGGCAAGTCACTTATGCCAACATTTTTTAAAAATTTGGGTGTTTTAAGTTAGGCACCTAAATAAGTGGTTTCATTTTCAGAACATTCACAATATATGTGAACACACAGTGAAGTCATCATCAGCTATGGGTGCCCAGCACCACTGAAAATCAAGCCACCTAACTTTAGGCACCTACATTTGAAAATATATTCTCAGTCTCCTCGTTTCTTAGTTTCCACCTACAAGAATGGGAACAAATTATAATTTCCCACTTTACAGGCATGTTAAGAATATTCAATTCACGTACTGTACTAAAGTGAGATTATAAATAATGTTACAAAATACTGTGAAAAAGCCTTTTCAAATCAGATTTAGCTACCATTTTGCAGACCAAAGTGTTCCGGACAATCATCAAGGTTTGGGAGACCGTGTCCAAACCAAATTCAATCTGACCATTTTCATTAAAAAGGAAGGTTAGAAATAAGAGTGAGAAAGGCCAAGATTATCAATCTCAGGAGCTGGTGCTTTGAACAGAGTTCTCATAACAGACCATGCTTACTCCATCGGAGCCTCAGCTAAAATGATGTTCTATCAAGGCTCAAGTTGATGTAATTGGGCCCAATCTTGCACAAAATGAAGTTAACAAGAGTTTTGCCAATGACTTCAATCCATGCAGAATCAAGCCCAGACTCTCATCCCATTGCTGACGTTAGGAGCATGAGTGCCATTCTACATTTCAACATTATTAATTAGTTCACTGATGATCAAAAGCGCAAAGGAAAAAAGAGGGCATTATGAAGAGCTTATGAAAGTACCTTTTTTTTTTTTTTGGCCCATATGAATCCATGGGGATGGACCCCATAATCAAGAACACATGAAGACAGTTAAAAGAAATACTAGAATTTATGCTAAATCCTGCATAGTCTATACACACTATAGCTTTTCATGTGTGACAAAAGTCTCTAATTTCAATTAATGACCAACATTTTTGTATTTCTCCCAAGCACTACAAATATTCTTTACAGATGTTTTAACTTTGGTATCAGATCTGATTTAGCTGTTGTAGAAAGAAGCATTTCTCCACAAGTAAAGAGTTGCAGAAGGAAAGTGATTTTCTAGCTGATCGCTTGGAAAGCTTTGCCTTTACCTTAAGCAATGTCCTTTCTGTGCCATGGGAAAAGGACGCCACTTCAGGTAAGATATATGCTGTCAGGCTTAGCATAGTCCATATCCAGGAAGAACAGTTTAGTTAATGGAGAAGTTAACAAAATATACATTTGTAACAGTGCAAAATTCAGAAGAGAATCCCTACAGTGCCTCGCACATCACCTATAACCAATTGTGCCAACCCTTTACAGATAAACAAACTAGACAAAAAATGCCATAAATAATCTAAAGCAGGGGTGGCCAACCTGTGGCTCCGGAGCCACATGCGGCTCTTCAGAAGTTAATATGCGGCTCCTTGTATAGGCACCAACTCTGGGGCTGGAGCTACAGACGCCAATTTTACAATGTGTCGGGAGGTGCTCACTGCTCAACCCCCAGCCCTGCCACAGGCTCTGCCCCCACTCTACCCCTTCCTGCCCCCTCCACTGAGCCTGCAGGGCCCTCGCTCCTTCCCCCTCCATCCCAGAGCCTCCTGCACGCCACGAAACAGCTGATTGGGGGGTGTAGGGAGGGAGGGGGAGGCGCTGATCGGCGGGGCTGCCAGTCGGTGGGAGGTGCTGGGAGATGGGTGGGGGAGCTGATTGGGGGCTGCTGACGTATTACTGTGGATCTTTGACAATGTACATTAGTAAATTCTGGCTCCTTCTCAGGCTCAGGTTGGCCACCCCTGATCTAAAGCAAAGACTGTGGCATCATATGCAACACCCAAAGCTCCAAATACACTTATATATAGCTTGGCAATTCTAACTGTGCAGAACAGGCTAATAAGAGCATTTAATATGCCTTTCATCTTGCAAACCTTGGAATAACAATAAATATTGCATTCCCCAAAGGACCCCATGCCCTTGAAGTCAAGACCATATACCATTTATAAAATCACTACCTAGTATGGCATTGTCTACAACAGGCACTCAGCCATATTAAGAGTAGGTTAGATAAATGTCTATCAGGGATGGTCTAGACAGTAATTGGTCCTGCCATGAGGGCAGGGGGCTGGACTCGATGACCTCTTGAGGTCCCTTCCAGCCCTAGAATCTATGAATCTATGCCCTCCAGAACAAACTGAAGGAACAAACTTCCATTAAAGCTGTTGCCTAATATATTAAATCCTGTTCTACACACAGCTGCATTTGGGTGACTGCTATGTAAAACAGTCTTCCCATTTCCGTTACACCAGGATTTGGAGATAGGTTTTAATGAAAGAAAACAGTGGTAGGAGTCTCTTTGAGTCTTGTAGTAAATAAATACATAATCTAAGAATAATATCTAGCTCTTACCTAGCTCTTTTCATTAGCAGATCTCAAAGTGCTTAACAAAGGAGGTAAGTGAATCATCTCCATTTGATAACTGGGGAAACAGAGGCAAAATGACTTGCCCAGCAGGGGGCAGAATAAAAGCTCTCCTGAGGCCCATTTCATGGGGCTATCCACTAGAACACATTGCCTATTTCCCTATAAAAATTCATTACTCAAACAAATATCCAAGTACAGTATTCATGAAGACTTCAGCACATTAACTGAGCCTTGCAGTAAAGCCATTGAGAGCTGAACTTACTTAAAGCCTGAAATACAAGGCACCAAACTCCTCCAATTCCCATTAAGGTCCTCTGGAGACACTCAGTATTTCACAGAACTGGGCCTTTAAATAGCTAGTCGCACGTACAGCAAACTGATTGACTGATACACTCCAGAAGATGCGTGGAGCTGCCCACACTAGTACAGAGCCAGAAATAATTGTTAACTGATTTTTAAACCAGTTTTAATGTGGATTGTTTTGTACAGATCATCTAGTATATTTTCTTTATGAAAACCTTCTATAATTCAATATATTGCACTACTGTACATTTAGCACACACCAAGTGCTATATATTTCATTTCCCATTTAAATGCATTACTTTGACTTTTTACGGCATCGTGCATGGGCTCATAGTAGTGTTTCATCAGCAAAACCAGCATTAACATCTTATATTTTTAGTCAAAAAGATTTAACGGAATAAATATTCATTGTCTTCCTGGCTTTGAGTGGAAAACAATACTAGGGAGAGATGTGAAATGTGTGCTCTAATAAGTAATATTGTTAATGGTCACTTTTTAAACCAGAGGAGCAACAGCTATCACACTCCAGTCAATATCTGTGATCTACTTACACGTACATACTATAGATAGATAGGAGAGAGAGCATATGTGTAGCATGAGTTTGTATTTATACACATACACATATCCCACAGCGAAGGAAATATTGAATAATCATAGAATCTCAGGGTTGGAAGGGACCTCAGGAGGTCATCTAGTCCAATCCCCTGCTCAAAGCAGGACCAACCCCAACTAAATCATCCCAGCCAGGGCTTTGTCAAGCCTGACCTTAAAAACCTCTAAGGAAGGAGATTCCACCACCTCCCTAGGTAACCCATTCCAGTGCTTCACCACCCTACTAGTGAAAAAGTGCAACTTGAGACCATTACTCCTTGTTCTGTCATCTTCTACCACTGAGAACAGTCTAGATCCATCCTCTTTGGAACCCCCTTTCAGGTAGTTGAAAGCAGATATCAAATCTCCCCTCATTCTTCTCTTCTGCAGGCTAAACAATCCCAGTTCCCTCAGCCTCTCCTCATAAGTCATGTGCTCCAGCCCCCTAATCATTTTTGTTGCCCTCCGCTGGACTCTTTCCAATTTATCCACATCCTTCTTGTAGTGGGGGGCCCAAAACTGGACACAGTACTCCAAATGAGGCCTCACCAGTGCCGAATAGAGGGGAATGATCACGTCCCTCGATCTGCTGGAAATGCCCCTACTTATACAACCCAAAATGCCATTAGCTTTCTTGGCAACAAGGGCACACTGTTCATATTCAGCTTTTCGTCCACTGTAACCCCTAGGTCCTTTTCTGCAGAACTGCTGCCCAGCCATTCGGTCCCTAGTCTGTAGCAGTGCATGGGATTCTTCCGTCCGAAGTGCAGGACTCTGCACTTGTCCTTGTTGAACCTCATCAGATTTCTTTTGGCCCAATCCTCTAATTTGTCTAGGTCCCTCTGTATCCTATCCCTACCCTCCAGCGTATCAACCACTCCTCCCAGTTTAGTGTCATCTGCAAACTTGCTAAGGGTGCAATCCACACTATCCTCCAGATCGTTGATGAAGATATTGAACAAAACCGGCTCCAGCACCGACCCTTGGGGCACTCCACTTGATACCGGCTGCCAACTAGACATGGAGCCATTGATCACTACCCGTTGAGCCCGACCATCTAGCCAGTTTTCTATCCACCTTACCGTCCATTCATCCAGCCCATACTTCTTTAACTTGCTGGCAAGAATACTGTGGGAGACTGTATCAAAAGCTGTGCTAAAGTCAAGAAATAGCACATCCACTGCTTTCCCCTCATCCACAGAGCCAGTTATCTCATCATAGAAGGCAATTAGGTTAGTGAGGCATGACTTGCCCTTGGTGAATCCATGCTGACTGTTCCTGATCGCTTTCCCCTCCTTTAAGTGGTTCAGAATTGATTCCTTGAGGACCTGTTCCATGATTTTTCCAGGGACTGAGGTGAGACTGACTGGCCTGTAGTTCCCCGGATCTTCCTTCTTCCCTTTTTTAAAGATGGGCACTACCTTAGCTTTTTTCCAGTCATCCGGAACCGCCCCCGATTGCCATGATTTTTCAAAGATAATGGCCAATGGCTCTGCAATCTCATCGTCCAACTACTTTAGCACCCTCGGATGCAGTGCATCCGGCCCCATGGACTTGTGCTCATCCAGCTTTTCTAAATAGTCCCGAACTACTTCTTTCTCCACAGAGGGCTGGTCACCTCCTCCCCATACCGCGCTGCGGAGTGCAGCTGTCTGGGAGCTGACCTTGTCTGTGAAGACAGAGGCAAAAAAAGCATTGAATACACTAGCTTTCTCCACATCCTCTGTCACTAGATTCCCTCCATCATTCAGCAAGGGGCCCACACTTTCCTTGACTTTCTTCTTGTTGCTAATGTAATTCAATTTTTCTTAGTAAAACAGATTTTTAAAATTTCTTATGCCTTGGCTGAGTAACCAGAACATCAGCAAAGTGGAATAGCTCAAATTCCAACTTCAGATTACTGCAATGTAATTTAGGGCAGAATTTAGCCCCATGTATATAGAAGTCTGCATATCCGCCCTGTAATCAGAATATAGAGTGGTTACTAAAGATGTGCCAAAGAAACAGAGTTCAGATCTAAATTCAAAATTCCCTAACCCCCATGAGTGCTCAGATCTAGGGTTTGGTTTGGGCCCATCTCTGTTTTTTTAATCACATGGATTTGCAAATATTCTGTAATGAAGTCAACTGTTGATAAGAACTTCAGATGGCAGAGTGCCCTGCAAATAATGGTGCTGAACAAGTTAGTCAGGAAAAAATAAAGTAATTAAGCCAAGGCTTATAAATTTGTTTCTGGAGATTTCACTTCCAGGCAAAGTATAAAGGATAAGCCCAGAAAGTAATATCCAGATCTGAAGTCAGCTTGGGACAGTTGAAAATACTGTTTTAACAACAGCTAATTTCCCCTCACTTCCGTCTGTCATAGAGAACGTGCATGCATACTTTATTGCATTTATTTCTCATTTAATGACCATTGTTCTGGTCTGTCAGAGTAGCTACAAGCTTCTAAATCTGTAGGCAAATATTTTGACAATGTTGTATGTCTCTTTTTTTTTTAAGAGAGAAAGAATAAAAAGGATTTTCACTTTTCAAATAACTTGACTGGAGTTCTTAATTAAAATGCTACAAAGAACCAAATGGCAGATTGAATGTAATTTTCCTGGCAAAACATAGCACGTTTCAGATAGCTTGCTAGCTGTTTATCCATTGCCATCACAGGTACTTACAGACATTATAAAGAAAACAACATGCATATCAAATAGAAGCTGTTTTTAGACAGAGATATTGCTATATCCAAGGAGCAGAGTGTTACAAGCAAAATGGTGAGAGGGGCTGTTAAAAACAAACAAGCAAAAAAAACCCAAACCCAACAACTTAAAAAATTAGATAGGCCCAAGCAACAAAATTAATTTTGCAGTTAAAACCTCTAACAACTAGTGGTGTTTGGAGCTGAGATTTTAGTTTGGTCCAGCAAGACACAGAACTCCTATAAAATCTGAATCTGGGTTAAGATTCTAAACCCCAGCTCTAACTCCAAATTTCCAAGCATTCAACCCCACTGTTTTGGTTTGGAAGTAGAACTAAACAACCTCCAAACCAAGTCTTCAGCTCTAGTAAATGTGTGTAGCACCTCTGACACCAACTGGGCTACACTGACTTCCACCATGTAAAGATCTAGACTCCAGAAAGTAAATACAAGAAGCCAAGAACACTAATTTAGTTGGGAAAGGAAGTTTCCGGACTCTCCCACTCAACATCTTATTTTATCTTTTAGTGACGGAAACATGAATCATCAACTGAAATTTATGTGGCCTTCTGTGATCGAAATTATGGCCAAAAATGTTACAAGAATTTGATGACTCGACAAGTTTTCACAGCTCACGTGCTCTGTTTCAACTGCTCTGTTGCTCCTTCACACATTCACAACTTCATACCTTCCTCTGTATATCCCTTGCACTTGGGACTAACCTGCCAATAAATGTATCCTAACTCCTCTTTGAAAACACTCTTGAAGTCCCACCTGTAGCATTCCAGCTGCAAGAGCCTACTTTGCACACACTGTTCTCTATTGCTTTGTTCTGTAGAGCACATACTCACACCTTTAGACTGTATGCTTCTAAGGCAGAGGCTATGGTTTTGCACCTTTACACAATGCCATGGCCATCCATAGAGAGCTGGAAGATAGTGATAATTATCAGTACTTACTGCAATAAATTCCTTGCAATTAAAAGCATTTTGCATTATACTTAACTATTTCTCCTTTGTATATGATATCATATACAAAGCAGGGAAGCATACGGGTTTTTAAACAGAAAAGTTAACCTTGCATTTTGATACTCAAATATAGCTTGGATCACATTCTGGACACAGATCCGGGTCAGATCATTCTTTATATAGACTATTTGTCTATCTGTCATCAGCGTACAGATCGTTTTGCAACTTGTACTCCCACAACCTCTTCTACAACTGTCATAGGGTACAGAAATGCCTACTTAAAGGAAAGAAATATGTTAACACACTATCAGTTATATGGCTGGGAGCTCTGAGCAAGCCAGATGCCTTTACAGAAAGACTAACTTTTTAAAGAAAAAAATGTAAAGAAAAAACACTGAGATAATGTGATGTATTCTGTCAAAAAGTTGATCAGCTTCAGGAATGGATTTTAATTCCTTGGTCTCTGAGGCTGAACTTATTGATATAACACTAAGTCTGCAGGGATCAGGGATGAGGTACTGGAGATTTAATAAAAAGCTTATTTTTTTAATTTAGATGACAGCTGCTCAGAGGAAACATGCTCATCCCTTTTTATTTTCCTTTTTTATTTTAGGTGAGCAGAGTTAACTTGTGGGGAACAGGCACTCAAAGATCTTTACTGTATTGAAATTATATATCAAAATCTCTACTGGCTTGTAAATTCACTTACATCTTTATTCCTTTTTTGGGGGGGGGACGGGAATGGCAGTTATTAATTGAAGAGAAGATTGCCTAGATACTAGAATACTGCATTTGTAGTGTGGGAGTCTCCTTATAAAAACTCACTCAAGAACTTTGAGCCTCATTTTACTCTTCTGTGAGATGGGTATAATAATCTGCACCTTACAGGAACTGTTGTGAGGAATAATCAACTAATAATTGTCAAGCACTTTGAAATCCTTGGCAGAAAGTTAAGTTCAAATATATTACTGTAACTTGATCATTTTATATTATTAACATACAAATATCCTTTAGCTACAAATTAGACACATTGACTTCTAGCAGGTCACTTACAGTCATGGAAAAGTCCAATAGAATTGATTAAAAATGATAACCTACATTGTTTTAAACATCCTATTGAATTTAACATATGACAGAACCACAGAAGATTAAAAACATATGTACAAGATGACATCCTTTGTATTAAACCCTATTGACTTTTTGACTAAATACTAAGTTAGCTTATTAAAACTCCGCATGTCCTATTCATTTCAACACTATTAAATTCTACTCAAACTTTTTAGTCACAAATCAAACTTTGTGAAACTCTACATTTTAAATGCTTGGCACTAAAGAAAAAAGCAGAACGAACTTAAAAATAATAAGTATCTTTTTTCTCACCTAACCAATTTTTAATAACATCTCCAGACCAGCACAGGAAGTAGGTATCGATCACAATGCACAATCCAGCTACAGTCACCTGCTACAGCAGGTTGCCATCTCCATGGTAACACTATGATAGAACCAATCTGAATTCAATTTCAAGAGTAAGAAGAACAGATAATTTTGCACTCAATCAATCACTGTCAGCAGCTGTTATCAGTCAATCAGTCATTATGTCAGTCAGTCACACTTTAAACAAACTTCTTCCATGGAATGGTCAGGTCAGAAGAGAACATTTTGAGATCTAGAGACAAGATCTACTCCTCTTGCAGGTCTAAGATTTAAAGGTACAACATTCACATTGTTTCCCTGTGGGCAGTGTAAAAGAGTGAAGATAAAGAATCTGGAGCAAGGAACCACAACAGCAGTTACTAACACCTAAGAATGAATAGAACTCATAATTTCTGGCACTGCCACTTATTACAATCTGAAGACTTTAGAAACTATGCAGATGCACAAATATAACATATAATATCATCACTTTTCAGGTTCAGGAAACCTTGCTAAATTCCACTAGCCCACTCTTAGGGAGAGTCATTTTTGGCAAGTGAGCAAAGAATCTTTGGATTTTCTTTCCTCCCCATCCCCATTATAAAAGGGACAGGTGAATTGATTGTGGTAGCACTGATGACTTCTTGTCTGCTCTCGGCCTTCTCATCCCTGTTCCTTCTTGCTTTCTTCCACCGATATGATTGTTGCCAATCTCCTCCACGTTTGACACGTTTGCCCCTCGCTCCCATCACAAGTTCCACCCTGCCAACCCCCTGCCCTGGCTAACCCTGGAAATCTGTTTCCTCCACTCATGCTCTCCCACTGTGGAGCATCTTCAGCAGAAATACCATGACCAGGCTGACTTCCTCCACTATACATTTTTGTTCTCTTCTTTCAGGTCTGCCATCTTCCTAGCTAAAGAACTCTACTTCTTTAACTTAACTGAATCCTGTGCCCACAATCCCTCCACCTTTCTGCAACCCTTGATTCACTCACACCCTCCCCTCCTCCTGCCTCCACTTCTGGGGATGGCTCCTTGGGGGTCGGAGCCTGCTGTGTTGCCCCCATGTCGGATTCAGCACCCTGTTCCAATTCCAGTTCTGGTGGTGGCTTGCCCGATGCCGTCAGGGAGGAATGGTGGGAGTATGGGACCAGCGTAACAGGGACGCCCCACGGGTTCCAGTACTGACATTAAGCAGGCAACTGTCTCCGCTGCCACGCTGCCGCTGAAGAAGCCGCACCTTTCCTTGCTGAGGGACTGAACTCCCCCTCCAACTCGGACCATGGCCCTTCCAGCGACCAGGGCGGAGCTGTAGAGGCCCGAGTCTGCCGACTGACCCTCGTCGGCGAATGGTAAGGAAAGGGCGAGGATTGGTGCCTGCCTGAAGAGCAATACCGGGGAGTTGGAGACCAGTGCCACGACTGGGAACAATCCTGCACCCGAGTGAATCAACCCCAGGGAGACCGCCCAGGTGAAGGTGACCTGCGCTGAGGCAATCTCTGGAGAGAGGTCCCACAGTAATGTGAATACGGGGATCGGCGCCTTAACTCAGGTGTCCCGTGCCTTGTAGGTGGAGATCATGGCATGAGAAACACTACCAAAATAAAAATGTCTTGTCTTCCCATACAGCTCTGAGTTGCTTGACATCTAGGAGTAACTTTCAGGGTTAACGAAGAAAACTTGGGTGAATGACAGACTATGAATGGATGTATGAAGAGATGGTGGTTGTGGACAGCTAGTTGGCAGTCTTTCCTCTGAATCACATTTAGCTGAACTTTAGCAAACCTCACAGGATCGTGATAAGTCAAAGCAACAACAACTGGGCTCAGGATAGGTGCTAACGCTGAATTTATGTACTTGCTTGTGTGTAATTCCACCTCTCAAATGAGAATCATCATGGGGAACACAGAACTGCTTTTGTACATTTTCACTCCAAGGATTCCTCCAGCTGGATTTTGCAATGTGCTACACAGCACGGCCCACTAATTTTTAATGTAAGAAGTGGAAGCAGATGGCTCACCTAAACCTGACCACTTCAGTGCAGAGAGGAAAGAAGAAAGACTGCTTCATCTAGAATAACCTCCCTTTTTCCCTCACCCACTCAGGGATGCTGTAACAAAACACAGGGGATGATTAGTTGCACTTGGAGTTGTCCTCCTTTTTCCAACTGCACTCTGGCAAGACTGAACTGACAATCCAAGTGCCTCTATTTTCTAGCAGGATAATTTTTAAAGAGTGTTTAACACTTGGATTGTCTGGTGAGCACGGCAAAATGAATTCCTCTGTCTGTTTCTTAATTTTCCATGAGCGAGGGAGAGACAAGGTGGGTGAGGTGATGTCTTTTATTAGACCAATTTCTGTTGGTGAGAAAGACAACCTTTCGAGCCAAAACAGAGCTCTTCCTCAGGCCACTGTAATTTTTCATTCTGATTGTGGAAGGTACTAAGCTTCAATGTGGGAATCATGCTGCCAGAATTGCACTTCCTTAGAGACGACAACAAGACCTGCGGTTAGTACTGGAGAATAGAATCAGAAGTCCTGGTCAATATTTCTGAGCTCCCACTGACTTGGTACATGGCTTTGGCAAGCTACTTTGCATGATCAGATAGGGAAAACTAGACAGAACACTGGTGAGATAGAGGCAGCTTTCAAGACGTGTTAAAAAGGGACATATACGCAGGGCTTTGGAGCAAAGCCCGGAGCTGGAGTGCGGAGCAGCTCCGGAGCAGTGGAGCTGCAGGTTTTTGCCTGGAGCTGGAGCACAGCTCCAAAGCCCTGCATACACGAGATAGCAAAAAGGACCACTAAGTGGTCAATATACCACCAGTGGAAGAACCAACACAAAAAAATCTATTATTGTAGACATACGCTTGAACATTTAACTACAGAGAGAGCAGGAGGACACCCAACAAAGTAACGGGTTCTCCATACTGCATGGGGAAGAGCTGGTCTGAAGACAGTTTTCCCTAAGGATGTCTTTATTTTCACACATTGATTTCAGCAAAGCTCTACCTGCACAAACTTCCTGTTCATCACAGCCAAGGAGCCCAACCGGCTTCTAATTACAGTGCCTGACAGGAGGGAACTGTTGGCATGTGCAGTGCTCAGCATTTCTTCAGTACTGTACTATGGGTGGCTGTGATGTCAGTCCCAGCGTGAGACATAACAATCCCCTTCAACAACTAAACCTCTTCTACATGGGAAGCCCACAGAAGCTCTAGAACCTATGATTAGTGTGGGGTCTGGTTTCATATTCGTGACTTAGCTAGAGATAGGTCAGAACCTCACAATCTGATTCAGAGCCAATGCTCACTGAATTCAGAAGTGTTCAGATTTGGGGTTTCCGCTTGGACAGTCTCTAGTTTAGTTAAGAAACAACTCTCTAGACACAGGACATTAATGATTAGCTAGGAAGACCAGATGGCTCGAAAGTTTGTTACAGACCCAAGACAGTTATTAATGCCATTGCCCCCAATATAATTAATGCTATTTTAATTATGTTATATAATTCATAAGTAATATATGTATGGATTTATAGAAAATGTGCAGTTACATGAATTAAACTTCCAGTCCTTTACTAGTTGTGGATAGAAAAATCTCCAGTGTCTGAGCCATCAGTATGAGACCTTTCTTGGTCACTAGATGCACACATTTCCATTTATTTCTTAAGTGATTTACAAAATCTACATAAAATATACTTCTGTGCCAATGTGCCAGTATAAAACTGTATTCCTATGGAGGTAAATCTCACAAAGAAATAGAAACAAATATTGTACACAATATAACACAGAAATGTTAATTGTAAGCTCAAATATGGGTTTCAGATCATCTTAAATGTCTCTGCCTGACCTCCAAGTTGATTAGTAATACATTCTAAGAACATTAATGTATTCAGATCCCTAATCTATTCTGACATCAAAAGTACACATTCTGTTGTCCAGCATCTCATTACAAATGTTTGCGCTACTGACAATGTTATTCCCATCTGTTTGCTTTGATGTCTCTTTAATATAAAAACTTTGAAACTATTTTAAAAGCAGACATCTGGATTAAAGAAACCAAACCATCCAGAAAACCTCTCATATGCTCTATATTTTGACAATAACTTAGATATATTTCTTCATTCCCAATGACAGGCAGAGAACCTCCCATCTTTGTTGGATGCTTAGCACCCAGTTCTGAAGAAGAATTAGATAATAAAAGCCAATGAAGTTAACTAACTTCATTAGTTAGTTAACTTCACTGGCTTTTATTTCAAAAAGTTTGTTGTAACATTCATTTTCCTTGTCAGCATGAGGCTGCCATCACTGATCTTAGGTTCAATCATCCTTATTAATTATTGTTATTAATCTTACCTATTACAATAGTGCATAGGGTTTGACCAAGATCAGGGCTGCATTGTGCTAGGCATTGTACAAAAAGGCAGTGAACAGTCTCTGCCACAAAGAGCTTACAGTCTTTTCCAGTGTCTTTAAAATATATACATACACATACACACTCATAGCTTCAGTATAACAATTATTTTTCAAAAAGGTTGTGTGTTCTGTTCAGATTCTGAGATTACTGGCGAAAATAGTTTTCAATTTGGTAAACTTGCGAAGACTAAGTTCTTTATTATGTGGGCAATGTAGGATTTATAACAGCCTTAAATATTCATTTCCTTTTAAGTACTTGGCTTTTGTAAAGGATGTGATAGATAAATTCTTCATTGTCCCCTAGCAATATTAATATATTTAAGAAACAAAGTTTTTCCATTTTGGGATTTCACTGTTTCCTTTCAGATTTTTTTCTTTAATCACATATTTTTTTTCTTTTATGTAGTTCAGTGAAGACACTGTTCAAAAAATTTAAATAAATTGGACAGAATGTGCCAGTGGATTATAAAAAAAATAAAGCAGTGACTGGTGCTGCCCAAACTAATGATGGCTCCCAGAGCAGAGTGCACCTGCCAAGACAGCTACACTGTGAATATGCGGGTGTTAGCCCGCGCTTTCCATGTGTTAGTGGCTATCTTCTTTCCAAAGACTGGTAAAAAGTCTCAGCAAATTAACGCCCCAATCCTGAAAACACACACATGTTTAACTTCACACACATTAGTAATCCCATTGACTCACATAAAGATAAGCACAAACAAATATTTCTATGATCAGGGCCTAAGTCTCAGACGCAAGACTAGAATGCACAGTTCTTAATTCCATAGCCTGTGCCTAGCTCATTAGGGTGCAGTGTGTCCTCACCAAGTCCCTGAACTTCCCTGAGTGTTGGTTACATCACTGGAAAGAAAAAAAAAAGACTACTAATAATGACCTGCATTTATCTACTGCCTTCCCATCTGCAGATCTGAAAGCACTAAACAAAGAACAGTGAGAATTAGAATATTACAATCGCGATTTGAACCAACTTTCACGTGCTCTATTGGATAAGCTATGAATCTTTACATTGTATAGCAGGACTGTGTCCAGCTGTCAGATGATTCCTATGTAACCTCTGGCAAGTTTTCACCTCTGTTACCCATCTAGAGAACACCAAGCCAAAGGAGCACTTTGATGAAGCATGCTGAAAGGAAGAGTCATTTTATCTAATCCTGAAATTTTCTTTCACTTTTGAAAGGTAGCCGAGATGGGCTCTGAACTCCATGATGAAAATATTCTCCCTCACCAATTTTTCCCCCTTTGTTATTACAGTTGACTGAGAATCATGTCTAGTTTTCAAATAATAGCAATCTCTTAAATATCTTACTATCAGAACCCTCAAAAACTGCCTCTTGCATCATCCAGTGTTGAAAGCTACCCATGGACTCAACCCACTCCAGCAAAGCACTTACACACGTGCTTAAATTTAAGTATGTGATTGAAGTTCTACTTCCTCATGTGAATTGATTTTGTTTGGCAGATTGAGAAATACAAAGAAACATCAGACACTGCAAATATTTCAAAAAGGAGATCAAGAAGCATTTGCTCAAATTTAATGAAGACATTCAGAAAATGTTCCAGTTGTCAATGAGCCTTGAACACTATGTATTTGAAAATATGAGGATTTCTTTCCCCTCTTTTCAGCGTTACAAGGGAGAACCAGTTCAGCCTTATAATGGGACTGTGGCTGCAACCTTAAATATGAAGAAGAGGTTATTCTCTCTCCATCATGTACCTTCACACATGGGCTGAACTGAGCTTGTAGTCCCATCCCTTTACCTCCCACAATACAGGCTCCACCACTTCCTCATAATTAGCAAATCAGATTCTGGGAACAGCTTTATTCAGTTGATAGCGTCAGGATGGTAAAACGTTTCATGTCACATGACAACATACACTGAGAATAACTGGAACTGAATTAATAAAAATAGCAACTGTATTTGTTGGAACTACGTGACTGTCTTGTATCTCCAGGATCATTTTTGTTCTTGTTTTTAAAAAAAATTAAGTATTTCCCTTGATGGAGCCACTGTGAACGTAGAACCAGTTCATCAGCTCAAAGGGATACTTTCAACTGGATGTAGGTCCTTGGCTTAGTTTTTTTTAATATCAACAAAAGAGTTGCAATTTGTTTGTTATAGTTTCAAAGAAACGGATATAAACATTCTCTACAGTGTTGCAACCGAAACTCACAAGAATTGTAAAGAGCACAGAACCAAAATGTGAAACTGATTAAAATGAAGCTGACTCACCCTATTGTTGCTCTTCAGGTGAAAAAAAGTCAACTTCAAAAGGTGAAAAGTAAGCTTTTAAAATGCTATCAGTTTCCATAATATCAGCTATTGGAATGTTGATTTGTTTAAAATATTTCAGTTTTATCTTTAATGTGCCCCCTTAACAAACAGATGTGTTAAACTGCATGACTTGCGCAAGATTCCATTTTTGTCACTACTCACTTGAAAGTTTGTCACTCACTTGTCTACAAATACTGCAAAACCTTTATCGTAAACTCAAGGCCAAAACTGTGTTCTTATTCACGAATATGAGAGATGAGTGCACATATCTGAAAAGTGAACTTGGTCGCACTCTTTAAGAGAACTAACTTCTTGCTATAGTGCAAAAATATTTGCAATATGGATCACGTTTCAGACAAAGTATTTTAAACAGTAGAAATGCCTTATTTTATTCAAGTCTATATTTCTAAATAAAGTACTATTAAGATTAAAAAATTACATTTAAATAAAAATCAAGCAAATGTAATTTAGATCCATACACATTTCACATACCATACATCATACACTGTATTTTTACCTCTCTCCACGTTTCAGAAAGGCGGATTTCCTGTCATAATCAATATAGAAACCATGCCTTTTCTTTACATGGAGAAATTTCTCAATACTGTTTTCATTATAAATAAATTTTCACTAAGGCCCTGAGCTAAGAAAACAGTTCAGCGGATGCTTTAACTTGAGGAATGAACTTAAGCATATTTTTGGTGCTCAAAGCACTTACGCATGTGCTTAAAACTTTTAAGTGCTTTGCTCTATGAGTTTATGTGCTGATTCGCTCTACAAGACTTTCCCTAATAATTTTAAAGAAAGAATAAACCTCACTTTTGGTAGAAAGACCTTTCCAAGAAATCACTGTAAAATGCTTTTTCAAGCATGCAAGAAAAGGAAAGAAAAATATTCATTCCTCAGCACTGTTCTCTGTATTAGCTTGTGATGTATTAACAGAAATATGTTGAGCTCAATAGGCTAGCTCTAACTTTCGTATGACTGCATACACTAGCCTACTTGCTTTTTTCCATTGTAGTCAGTCCGGTGATTCTCTGTTAAGAGAGTTTTATAAAGGACCAGAATATACTATCTTTTGAACAGAAATTATTTCAGACTACAATCAAAGACACAAACAATTGTTACAAGTGCGGTTTAACACGGGTGGTACACCAGGGTGGTTATGCCACCTAGTGATATTTGTTATGTACTGTTCTCATCCCAAAATGAGAACTCATAAGACTGCAGTGCTGAACCTGATGTTTAGCATACCTGAATTTAGAAGTTCTCAGCCCTTGAGCAGTGGCAGTGTTTACTATTAACAGCAGGAATCATCCAGGCTTATCCTGTGGGGAAATTATCTTGTGGAAGAAAGAAGTTTTTAGGAGACACTGGGAAATAAGCCTCTGGAAAAAAAAGATTGAAGCTCAAGAAAGGTGTCAGCAAAAGCAATTCTCAAAAGATTTTCTTTACATATTGTACAGCCATGTGCATAATCTACTAAACAAACAAACAGCACCAAGAAGCTGCTACAGCTCTCTAACTGGGGTGGGGTGGGGTGGGGAGGAATCTTCGCAGCAGGAATAGCCTTTGAGCTTCAAAGAAATCAAAGGCAGAGCTAAGGCAGATATGGAGGGCAAATCACAGTCACACAAACAAACAAGAACAAGGCAGGATCAAGCTAACACCACTAGGGCAGTTGCTCTGCTTACTTCAAAAAGGGGGATGTTTCTCCGTAAGTCACCTATTTATGACTTTGTTTTATTTTCTTTACACCCTGCAGAGATTCTGTCTCACACAATAGGTAGTCATTTTCTTCTCTGTGCATATCAGAAATAGCCCCATCACAAAGGATCCTAATGAGTTTTACAAGGAGATTCAGAGTAAAAACTATATTAGAGATGTATCCAAATAAATATGCGGGGTCTAAAAACATCCTGACTTTAAATATAGGTCTGAATGGACTCTAAGTCACCAACTAAACCAAAATCCCACATATAAATACCCTGAACTATACAAAATCTGGATTCTAACTTTGTAACTGAGGAACATGTCTAAATTATTTCTGAACAGGAATTACTTCAAACAGCACTGGGGTGGAACACAGTAGCTGTTTAACAGTGCACAGAGCCATGACATGACAGTGTGAAGACAGGAAGGGAAGAATGACTTTTCCCACACTTGAACCTTAATGAGAGGTTTTCAGGCAAGCGGAAGGACACTACAAAAGTCAGAATACCAGGATCAACAATCCAAACACTTGTGAGAAGTGCCATAGTTTAGGGGGTGAGTGGGAGGAGGTGAGGGTTAGTAGCCCGAACTGGTTAGGCCTTTGTTTTTAATTATTTAAAAGAAACCCATCCAGCACTACTGTGCCTCCAAGCAACATATTGGAGCATTCATTACTGATTCACATGAAGAGAACGCCACTCGTTGATTCATTAGCATTACACTTCCTGCAGCAACTTGGTATTCCCTGGAGGTCCAGCATTCAAATACTGACCCATCTGATGAGAGCTCAATATAAATGGTGGTATGATGGCAAAGAAAAGGCAAAAATAAAAGTTGGCAGTACAGAACCTGTTCATGGGTGGTCTAAATAGAAGGTTAGTTGCTGTTCCAAATGCTCAGAATCTTTCCTACTCACTCTCTAAACACTCAGTGAGCCTCTTGCAGGATGGGCACAGGACCAATAGGACTTAAATTTTCTCCTCAGCAGAAACTACAATAGCATTAGGCTATTGCTCTGCCAACAGCTTCACTGAGCAATCTGCAAATAATTCAAAAGCAAGATGGCTAGTTAGGCATGATGTTGTCAGTCCTAAATTACAGAAGCGTACATGCAATAATATTACTGTTTGCACAGCTATCAACGAAGTTTATATCAGTGCAATTAACACTGTTAGTACTATTAGACTGAAAAGATCAGCCATTACTACATATGTCATAATAAATGTGACAGATTGGACCATTAATTTTCAGAATTAGAACTTGCAGGTATTTTATTAACTGTCAGATGAAGAGTAAAATAACAAAGATATGCTACTGTACATATTTTATATCTTCCTACAAACTCTACATAGGTTTTATTAGATAGAAGTGGTAAAAATGATTTTTAAATTGATGAGTTTCATTATCTATTGTCCATGACAACTGCTATCATTTGAACAATAAAATTAGCTCTTTTGCACAATAAAATTAGCTCTTTTGCTGATTTATTTCGAATCCTTTATTAGACTGGTTATTTTAAAATAGCATTAGAGAGTATTCACAGTATACCTACCTCCTGGGATGCCATTACATTTCAAGATACATCTAGGTAAAACATCAAGTTCACAAAGTATATACCCAGATGTGTTGTGTGGGTTGTTGGTTTGTTTTTTTTTGGGGGGGGGGGGGGGGGGAGAGTGGAAGGGGGAAGGACCCTGTCCATTTGTAAGTGCCTTAAACTGCACTTTTTATTGTAATATGGGAAAATATATACATATATTTATCCTGTTAGAACGAGTTAAAATAAAACAGGATGCAACTTCAAAGCATTACCTGCATCTTGCATGGGATGTGCACATTATGCTTTAAACATTCATTCAGAGCACCCCTTTAAGTATATTACTACACTGTCTGATTGACAGAAAATGTATTTTTGCAACAAAAAGTGCTTTCAAATTAAATTTGCTTTTGTAATTTATGTTTCGTGTTCCCAGTGCATATATTTTTTGAAAAGGCGTTGTTCCTTAGCAAAATCTATTGTATTTTACTTGCCCATGAAAACTATAGAGTGGTTTGTGTATGAAAACGTAGCATTTCTTCACAACTTGTCTATTCAGATTCGGTTTGATGGGAAGGAAACTAGAATTGCAGAAATTTTCACATTATTCCCCATATTTGTAACTTTGTACAGGTCAACACTTAAAAGCAGGATAGATCTTCAAAACTGTCTCTGTCTTTCTTAAGATTTAGCCCACATCCTCCTCTCCTATTAAATCTATCCTGCCTTTCTTTGACACTGGTGGGTTTGTTCGGTTTTTTGTTTTTTTCTGATGACCACAATGGAACTTAACGTGGCTTTATCTGTGCACCAGCATCTTCATTATGGGTTTCTTAGTGCACCAGTTCTCCAACCTAATCATTCCAAAGGTCACTCCTTTTAAAATTAATCATCTAATGGAGAAAGCTTTTCGCCTACTCCCTCATAACCTGGCTGCTTCTCAAAGTGCTTCATGAAGAGCCATTAATGGGCTATAAACGATTTAAAAAGTGTGGTATTAATTTGTGCAATATCTGCCGGCTTTCACAGCAGAAACCAAAATACGTTTTGTCTTGGTCCTATATAATGGTTAAAAAAGAAAACAAACTAAGTAATTAACAGTGCAGTAGGTATTTTTAATAAGTCTATTTGTAATCCAGATATTAGATTTGATACTATTTGATATCCAGATAGTCAGTGAGAGAAGTACAAAGGGGGGTTGTGGGCAAATTAAGGCCAAGCCAAACTCTGTAGAGAAAGGAGAGACCTAGCTGAAGAAGCAAAAGATGTACCAGTACGCGTTACTGTAAGTGATTGTTTCAGTCCTATTGTAACAAAGTTCTGTTCAGCCTCACAAATGAGTGCTCCTGCAAATGCCCTCTAACCCTCCCTTCAGTATAGAATACAAGATGAGCGGTATGGGGGCGGGGTAAGGGATGGGATAAGGCTGTGGTGACAAGGGTATGCGGTTCCATGCACTTAGAGTGCAGGTGTGCAGCGGTGACAAGCGAGAGTGTGATGGTGGGTGGCGTGCTCCTGAGTTTGGCTGTGGGAGCTGTAATGGGTGGCATGGCACTGACCGTGAGGACACTGGTGGGGGTAGTATTGGGCTGTCAGCATGCTGATGAGGTAATGGCAGTGGTCATGAGTGTTCATGTGTCGATGGGAGAGTGTAGGGCAATAGGGTAGCATGTGCCGTTGGTCAGTCATGCATGCTGGCCATATTGGTGGGGGTGATGTGGGGTGGTGTTTGTGAGTGCCTCTATTGGGTAGGACAGAATATGCATGTGTTGGTGGCCTGGGCTTTTGTGAGTATTGTGTGCATGCTTGGGGATTGTCATGTGTGTCTATGTATACACAGGGGAAACTTAGAACTAACCCCTCCTGTCTTCCATAATTTTCTGGGTGCATCCTTGAAAAGACATCGACTTTAATAGAATAAAACTCAACGGGAGTTGAAATTAACCTTTTAGTGAATCTTTCACATTCAATGTGAAATAACAGAGCAGGTTGTTATATGACATTTTTGGAGGTGAAAACATCAAAGGCAGCCCTGACACAGTCTGATCTACCTTTGAACACCCAAGGGTACCTGAAACTGCCAAGTCTCTGTAGACTAGACAGAGAGAGAGAAAAACAAAAAAGAAAGATCTGAGATATTCCACTATTTAAAGCAAAGTCATTCTAACTAGGATTTAATTCAATCTCTTACACTTCATTACTGCTGGGGGGCAGGGGGAGGTTTAATACACAAGTCAAAAGGGAAATTCAGGATAAAAGGCAAAGATTATTATTTCTCACTGTCAGGCCATAATACATTAAAATTTAACTGGTACCATTTAGTCTCTCTCCTCAGCTTCAATGCTTAGACATACCTTTATTTAGAGTTATGAAATAAACAAAAAAATAAAAGTAAAAAATAAAGATTCCTCCTCTTCAAAGGAGGGTGACTGCAGTGCAATAATGTAATTCAAAAGTCTCTCCTTGGTAGCTTAACAATTTGGAGTATTCTCGATCCATTTTCAGACACTGACCATTTCTGCACCTTTATTTTGTTTCCTTAACTGTCACTGGCTAAGATGGAAGTCGCATTAATGCAAGAAAGCTTCAGATAAAGATATGAGTCTGGATACAAATCCAGCTTCCACAAAGTTCAGGGCAGATCCATTCTGATGTTCTGATTTAGGTTCATCTCTACTTTGATTGCAAACATTTTGCATAGTTGCAGTTTTGATGCTCGCACCACGCAAATCAGACACAGGACATTACTATCTCACTTGTAGTAAAAATTTCCACGCACAGTTAAAAAAATTATACATAGATGAAAATTACCTAAGTCTCTTTCTTGCACTGGATTGTCAATTACTAATTAATATTTTCCCCTAGATACTACATTTAATGCTTAACAGTTGTAAAATCAAGTCTAGAATAGATGTTAATTTTCTGTTCCTTCCCCACCCTCCACTGTCCCTTTGCTTTCTTGTTATTCAGTCTTTCTTCCTGATTTTTATTTCTTTACGTACCTGACCTTTTTCAAAGGATGCCCTGCTTTGCAGGACCAGAATGGACCTAAGACAGATTTCCAGACAGATGGAGTTTTCAAGCTAACCAATTGTTCTGACTTTTACCAAATCAGAAACATCAAATCAAACTGGAGACTGTCTGCATGCAATTTTATAAAGGCATTTAAAAAGCTATATTTTTCATATGTGATGATTTAATGTTATCACACTTGGTAATTTCACAAGGACAATGTTGTCATTAAATAATACCGTGACAAAACACTGCCATGCAACATACAACAGAATGCGGTCAAACACAAGAAAAAAACAAAAAGACTAACAAACCTACTTCAACTACATGTGCACAAGATCACTGCAGAAGGTCAAGCAAAATGGTTCAGATAGGTTTAATTACGGGGATCACCATAAATATATCAATATTCCTGTCTCTTCAGTACTCTCAATGTCATCTTCTGAAATAATTACTACCCTCATGCTGTACTGAAATCTCCACTGAAAGTTAGTAAACCCAGTTTGCAGTAGCAGCTTGACACTTAGTACAATAACTATGTCTGAGAAAATATGAGAGATCAGTCTAAGGTCATCAATTCTGATTGTCTCTCAAAATCAAGTAACAACCCCCCTCTCCCCTGAGCAATGAATTCTCTGTACAGGAACTGCAATTCCCCAGCTAGAGCACATGGCTGGAGATCTGCAATTTTTCCTGCTGGCTACCTGACCAAAGTGGTAAATAAGGAAGGCATGGGTGGCACGTGAACCACCTCCTGTGGGAGGCTAGCCCCCGGCCCCGCCCCTTCCTCCCAAGGCCCTGCCCCTTTTGTGCCCCCAGGCTAGTGGTCCCAGCCGCAGAGCACTCCCAGCCTTCAATCCGCCCAGCTCCAGAGCATCAGGAGGAAAGGTGATGCAGCCCCAGCCTCCCCAGCCCCAGAGCACCAGGAAGGTGGGTGGCACAGGAGTGGCCCGAGCTGGGGCCACAGAGACTAGTGGAGCCACACCAAGCAGGAGGTAGGGTGGGGCTGGGGTGGAGTGTGGGCGGGGCCATGCCTGGCTGTTTGGGGAGGCATAGCCTCCCCTAGCCTATGAAGGAAGGGAGTTCTCTGTGGAAAGGGGACAAACTACCACCATCATGCCAGAAGACTAGGCCACGGAGGAAAGGATCAGTACCTATGGACACTGATCAAACCCAGGACTCACAAGAGAGGTGAGATTACGCTCAGAAGGGTGCATTCAGGACTGTTCGTTGTTTTCCAAACTCTCCATAGCTGTTTAAGAGTAAAATATCTGTGGGTAAGAAATTCCTTTGCTAAGCCTCTAATTCTTTGCTTGCCAGCCTGCCACATTGTCCCTGAAGGGGTTAATTGAGAAGCTCTCAGTGCCCACAGAAATGTGGGACTCTCAGGGACTGTATGTAAGCAACTGAGGGCTCAGGAGGACTGAGGAATGTGTTCTGGTTTCCCAGTGGCCAGACTGCAGAGCCCCACATTCCCAGAAAGGGGGGCAGACATGGGGTCAGGACCTGGGAGCGTGCCTTTGAGACCCAGATTGTTAAGAACAGTGACCTGGCTCTGCCCAGACCTGGTTGGCTTAGTAGCAGGTGGGATCAGCGGTTTGGTCTGCTCACAACAGACTGATGTCTTTCCAGAGGGGAACGGGACCCAGCTGTGACACTCGGGTTTTACTACTGCTTTGTTTTCCCTGGCCCATATAACAATCTAGCTTTCCTCAAGAGACACTGGTGTTTAACATATACAGACTAGTAATATTTATGATCTGCTACTAAATACATTAAAAAAAATGCTAGAGGAAGGGACATGTTACATTTGCTGCTACCTTCAAGTCATGCATAGCTTCCTTCACACAGAATAATCCAGCTTCCACAACATCTGAACTTCCTTCATGAAACAAAATCTTAAATAGCCTGCCAGGAATATCCACAGGGGGCAACTTCTCACCTTCTCAAATCCAGAGCATGAGAAATTAAGTGAACCACTTGAAAAAGGAAAGAATTTTTAACTGGTCTCTCTTCTGAATCCGCTCAAATCTATTTGAACTTGGCTTCAAAAAAGATCCATGAGATCTCACATTCTGGGGGAAAATTATATATTTCTTTCAAGTTTCTTTTGCAGCCACTAATAATAGAGACAGAGGAAGCAAGAGGGGGGCTCAGAAGCTAGCCAGAGATGCAAGTGCTTAGATGAAGTAGCTAATTCTTACCTCACTTCCTCCCACCAACAGTGATTTTCCTACCTTGAGCTTCATTTATCTGGATCAAAAAGCACCAACTTCAATGAACAAGAAAGATCTACTGAGCCACAGCTATCTTACAGTTTGTGTCAGCAGAGTAGTTATGGGGTATGGTTTCATACACCAAAATAAAATATTTAAACCACTCTGCATAGAAAGAACATGGTTGTTTTTACGTTAAAAACCTCTGAATCAAACAGAACATCTCCTTCCAATTTTTGTTTTTCAGGGTGTGGCAAATTGCCGGCACTACTATGATGGGTCCCGCACTTTCTCTTCTTGTGGGGGGGTTTCAGGGTGCCATTTCTTGCCCCTGAACTGGGGTAACAGCTATCCTACTAGTATCCCAGGGAAGGGGAGTGGAGAGGGAGGGACCCGGGCCCGCCCTCTACTCCGGGTCCCAGCCCAGGGGCCCTATGATAGCAGGTGAACCACTTGTACCAGTGATTCTTTCCCCTGGGCTACTTCCCTCTCCTGACCTTCAGCTTGTGGGGCTTCCTGCCTTCCCTCTGCACAAGCCAGGTGTCCCTTTACCTAGGATCTTGGTCTTCTTAGCCCGCCGCAGCACTTCTCAAAACTCTCCTCTGCTTTCCTCCAAACTGCTCTTTGTTCCACCACCAATCCACTCTGCTTCACTCCTCCAAACTGCTCTCTGCTCCACCACCAAACCACTCTGATTCAACTCCTCCAAACTGCTCCAACTCCTCCTCACTCTGCTCCAACTCCTCCCCTGGCTGATTGAAGCAGGGGGATTTTATCAGGTGACTGGCTTCAGGTGCTCTAATTGGTTTCAGGTGCTTTTAATTAATCTACAGGGAATAAGGCTTCTCCCTCATCCTAGATCACTCTCCTGATGCCTTCTGGCCATGCTGTATCACAAGGGTTATAAAACAAGAGGAGGAAGGAAAATGCTAAACTCGATGGTGAGATCATTAACACAGACACAAAAAAGGTAAATATTCTCCATCTTGTCATGTTAAAATCTTAGGCCATGTCTACACTACGGAGACTATACCAGCATAACTTGTCTCTGTAGCTATGCCGGCATAACCCCATAATGCACGACACTTATACCAACAAAATGACACTAGCTACATTGACCAAAGCATTTTTCCGTCAGTACAGTTGTATTCTACATTGGGGATTGGCTTAGCATAGCTGTGTCGGTCAGGGGTGTGGATTTTTCACACCGCTGACAAACACAGCTATGTCGACCTAACTTTTAAGTGTAAATCAAGCCTTTGGGTATGTGTATACTAGAAACGCTCCAGTGGCAGATCTGTGGCACTGCAGCTGTGCTATTGTGGTCCTGTAGTATAGACACTTACTATAGCAACAGAAAGCTTTCTTCCAGCACTGTCCATATTTGTCACAGCCCTCAGCAATGTAGTAAGTCTGTACCTAACTCAGTAGTGTAGACAAGTCCTTAGTTTCCACATCAGCAGGAGAACCAGCTGTGATGTTGCACGCTATATGATTTTATGAAAATATGCTAATGAGTGTGCATATAATGTAACTGGAATATGCTTCATGCAAAAGGTTTCTTGTAAGGTATCATTACAAAGCTTATACTCTACTGAGTGTGGTCATCCTAGTTGTATAAATGTATCACTCTTGTATCTGAAACTAGAAATATGAAATATAACTCTGAGGTCCATTGTAATTATGCAAAGTTGGGCCCTTAATGGTGGTTTGGAATCTTGATGGTTCCCATCAACTAGGACAATTGACTGTAGATGGCTCTGTTTACTTGTAAGTCTTCCTGTATATGCATGTGCTGGCAAGTGGTTAATGAAGTCTTACAGTGACATGTGATCATGTCACCTGAACTGGAATCCATCTTTAACCTGGTGCTTTTCCATTTAGAAGGAGGGGTGGGAACCCAGTGAGGGACAACAGATTCCCGCCTTGTTCAAAATATATATAAGGGGGTGGAACAGAACAAATGGGGCTGTAGTCATGAGAAATCCCCTAGCTACCACCTGAGATGGAATAAGGACTGTATCGGGGAAAGGATTGCGCCCAGACTGGGAAGGCATCCAGTCTGTGAAAGAAGCTTATTAAAACATCTCTGAGGGTGAGATTTTATCTGTATTCCGTTTTCTTACTATATTAGTATAGTATTAGACTTGCATGTTTTATTTTATTTTGCTTAGTAATTCACTTTGTTCTGTCTGTTATTACTTGGAAACACTTAAATCCTACTTTTTGTATTTAATAAAATCACTTTTTACTCATATTAACCCAGAGTATGTATTAATACCTGTGGGAGGGGGGGAAACAGCTGTGCATCTCTCTCTATCAGTGTTATAGAGGGTGAACAATTTATGAGTTTACCCTGTATAAGCTTTATACAAGGTAAAACGGATTTATTTGGGGTTTGACCCCATTGGGAGTTGGGTATCTGAGTACTGGAGACCGGAGCACTTCTTATGCTGTTTTCAGTTAAGCCTGCAGCTTTTGGGGGACGTGGTTCAGACTTGGATCTGTGTTTGCAGCAGGCAAGTGTGTCTGGCTCAAACCAGGCAAGGGCCTGAAGTCCCAAGCTGGCAGGGAAAACAGGCTCAGAGGTAGTCTAGGCACATCAGGTGGCAGTCCCAAAGCAGTTTCTGTGATCCAACCCATCACACCGTCCCCTTCTGGAAAAAGATAAGTGCTAACGGCTTGCACATTACAGGCCATTGATGTATAAGCACTGAGGGTGAAACTCAGACTCTCAACAGAAAGAGCTAAATATGCCATGCAGTAACTGTACACAGAGTCATTAAAGGGTGTTGTGTGGTGGCTTAGGGTCTTTGCCAGTAGTCCTTGCTGAACTTCCTTTGCATGGAAAAGCAGCTGCACAAAAGCAGGGTAGATTCACCCTTCCAGGCCATGTGGCCTCTGTGAGCAGCCTTGGACTAGGAGATTTCCAGGTGAAATGTGAAAGGGCTGAGGGAGGAAAATGTCACAGAGTTTGTTAAGCAGTCAGATTTATGTGAAACCCTACAGAGGGGATGCGGGTGGAACAAGACAGCTGCTTCTGGAGACAGAGCAGTGGTGCCTGACCCTTGAAATCGTGTACAATTTATTACCACCCTGATTCAAGGGAACAAGTCTTGTGTCCTTTTTGTAAATAAAAAAACTACACTTAAAAAAAATGTGACATCTCCAGTTTCTGTTCCAAATGGGATACTGACAGGCAAGGCCCTGCATTCTGCTATTGCTCAGAAAAGGTAACAGCCAGGAAACATGTGGAATATGATCAGCTCCCAACTGTCGCTGAGAACAGTCACAAAAGAACGGTAAACTAGAACATTTTCCACCTACAAAACTTCAGGCTTGATTCTGAAAAACGGTGAGAATCCCTTGATATGGCATAGTGCCTTCAAGGCCCTTTCACTTTAGCCCTAATCCTGTGCCAAGGAAGGGAGTATGTCTTTTGCCTTGGACTCCACCATAAACAAGACTGGGGCCTTCCAATAGGGTTGCCAACTGTCTAATCGCACAAAACCGAACACCCCTGCCTCACCCCTGCTCACTCCATCCCCCCTTCCTCTGTCGTTCACTCCCCCCACCCTCACTCACTTTCACTGGGCTGGGGGTTGGAGTGTCAGAGGGGGTGGGGGCTCTGGGGTGAGGCTGGGGATGAGGGGTTTGGGGTGCAAGGGGGGGGGCTCAGGGCTGGGGGTTGGGATGCAGGAGGGAGTGCAGGCTCCGGGATGGAGTCTGAGTGCGGGAGGGGGCTCAGGGCTGGGGCAGGGGGTTGGGAGTGCGGGAGAGGGTGAGGATGCAGACTCTGGGAGCGAGTTAGGGTGTGGAAGGGGGCTCCAACCTGGGGCAGGGGGTTGGGGTGCAGGTTTCGGCTGGGCGGTGCTTACCTCAGGCGGCTTCCGGAGGCGGCTGGCATGTCCGGCTCTTAGGTGGAGGGGCTAGGGGGCTCTGTGTGCTGCCCATGCCTGCAGGCGCCGCCCCCGCAGCTCCCATTGGCCGCAACATGGAGCGGGACATGCCAGCCGCTTCCGGGAGCCGCACAGAGGCAGGGAGCCTGCCTTAGTCCCGCTGCGCCACCAACCAAACTTTTAGCGGCCCGGTCAGCACTGCGGCCAGCGTCCCTTTTCGACTGGGTGTTCTGGTTGAAAACCGAATGCCTGGCAGCCCCACTTCCAAGGTTGCTGAGGGTATTTGGAACTTTGCAAGATTAGGCCCTTCCTCTGGCTCTTTTAAGGCTTGAGAGTTCTTATTGCTGGTTTTGATCTCAAGTCACTTCAACCTTGCCTGGCTTCACTGAGGTGAGCATGCCACATCCCCTTGGACTATAGGGGAAGAGGGGCTTGCAGCGGTAGAAAATCTTGTAAAACCAAAGAAGGAGTCCACTACTGAGGATGCAGTAGAGGAAGTGACTATGTTGTCAATCTCTGCTCCCATGGGCACCTGCATCACCTGTGGGAAACGTCTGCCGCACAACACATGACTGCCCATGCCTCCTGTAAAGTAGCCAGAACAACTAGCTGTTCAGTGCCCCATTCATGACCCTCCAGCACTGTCCACGTTGAGCAAGAGCAACACCAAAGTGATGTGAGACTGCCCATGGGTCACCACCTACTCCCACTCATAGGAAAGCTCCAACACCCACTGTCTTCCTTTGGCAAACACTGGGCCAGAACACCCGGGGAATTCAGTTCCATGTCTCACCTGAAGGCTGCACTAACAAGGCAGAGCCCAATAGCACAGAATGGCACCAGGCCAACACAGAGTCCAAGTAATGCTGGGAAATGGGAGCACAGGATGTTGTGGTCTAGTAGTGAGAGCACTACCAACTCACAGAATAACAGTCTGCTAAAAATAAATGCAGTGTGAGCTGAATAAGCAACAACAGCATCATTAGGAACCCTTTCCTCTCTAAAACACCAATATTTCATAGTGTGCAGTTTAGTTGTAGCTGTGTTGGTCCCCAATACTAGAGAGACAAGGTGGGTGAGGTAATATCTTTTACATTGGTCCAATAAAAGATATTACTTCACCTGCCTTGTTTCTCTAATAATTCATGGTGCACACAAGAGGAGCTGATGACTTTTCTGATGTTATGGATCCAAATTTTTTGAGATTCCTAATAATGGTTTCTGGTATTTTTTCTGTTTGTTTTTTTAACACTGATGCGGGAGGATGGAGGAGGAAGACATGAAAAAGCCTTTTCTTACATATTAAAAGGTGCCACAATATTTAGTCTAAACATTGTAAATGAACAGATACCTACAACTCTTTCACACAATACTTTTAAATCCACTTGTCATATTATAGACTTGGAGAGACTCTGACCAACCTGCAGTTCATCCCTTGGACCATATACACAAGTGAAAAACTCCTCTCTAATTTCACCATTTAAAATACCGCTCACAAGACACTGTTAGAAAATGGCTAGACTATGTATCTAAAGAAGGTTCCTTGTTGGGACACATTAGCAGAAGACATTATACCAAAGTTTCGCTGCCACAGGCTATGTCATTTGTGATCTGTAAGAGGTAGAAGTATTCCCATGTCAACTCTGCAATTTTTTATTAGAACTTTTAAAAATGCACTAATTTTTAAAAAGGTCAACTAATATCAAGCTGCTGCATTCACTAAGTTCTTGAATACATGGGGTGAATAATGAAATGCCTCTGCACAAAAGAATTAGGATTGCTTCCTTCTAATGCTCTTTTTTTTACCATTACTGTTTTTAGATCACTTTACAAACTGTACAGCCCCAGGCTAAGTTGTATTAGGTAACCCGAGATGGCTAAACCTCTTTATTTATGCAATGGGTAAGACGCTTGAACACATAACTTGGTGTCATTTTCTTTGCAGTTAACAGATTGTCATTTCATCACCTAATTATTGAAATTATACCTGTAAATCTACCATTTTCAAAAGCAAGAGTCCTTAAAATGCATACGTGTGATGTTTGTGTAGGGCGGTGTGATAACACAACCTCAATAATCATGAACCTGGTTACTGATAACACACAAGTCAGTACAGGAACATTCTCCCTCACAACTAAACAGATGCAGATGTGATGCAAAAATTGTACATGATTTTATGTATCTACATGCAAATCTTATGCAAATCCATGTCATCTACAAAGATACAGGTATTATATGTTAGCTGTAACAGCTCCATTGTAAACTATAGGGATATACTGCTTTACAAGAAGTGATATAAATGATTGAAGTGAGGTGCATGACAGCACAAAACATCTTCCTTAATATGCAAAAGGTTCCATCTGGATTATTTTGAAATGCTAATATATTGTGATTTAAAATGCCACAAAAATAAATAAATAAATAAAAGTAAATCTATAGTATAGATTTACCATAAAAGTATGACAGTCTAACAGTCTTCACTCAGGCTAAACTCATGGAGAGACAGAAGGTAAGAGTAACACCTTATGAACATGGGTAAATGGTGTGCAAATGTGTGATTAGACAGACAATGTACTATCTCCAAACACCATTCCAGATGCCTCCATACACTCTTTTATGTTTAAAATACCAAGACTTTTCACTAATCTGTATACAGCCATTATAGATGTTCTCAGCCTATGATGGATAAAAATCGATTTTTAAAAAAAGATCAATTTTATTCTATTTAAACTAAATACAGTCTTTTAAGAAATAAACCTATTTAAAATTAAATTGGAAACTGGCAACCTATGTTATGCCTAAACTTATTATAATCTACCAAAATAATTTAAATTTGATACAAAAAATAATATTAAGCAATACATGTTTGCTGCCAAGTTCGAAATATAGTCAAACCACTGAACTGGTGGAAGTCACTGATTAAAGCATGTGGTACCAGAGTTGTTGAAGTGCTAAACTAGCTTTTCACAGCAGTAGCCTCTTCTGAAGGTGCAAAGAGACTATTTTCTTCATTTCAGTTCATCCAAATAGTTCAGTTAAATGACTAGCTCACTCAAAGTTAAGAAACCAATTGGGAGTTGAAAAAGCAGGAAAGATTATTCTACTCTTCCAATCCATGAATAAAAACTAGATGTGTGAGGATAAGATCGACTGGTTCTAAAATCTTCATGACCAGAAACAAATCAGAAACAAAACAATTCACTAACTACAGATAATATATCCTTTGTTTACTAAATCAGTTGGTTTTACATGCAAAACATGTTTTGATAAACATTATTTCTTTTGTATCCAGAACATTTAAGTTAGTTTTATTTAATAAACAAAATTAAAATGCTGGTTTGTACATTTTAATTGAATTTTGATCCTAATAGAGCCTGACACAAATCACAAGTAAAAAATTAATTAACTAATTAACATTTAACTAGTAAAATGAGAAATGCAACATGCACCATTTTCAAATGTAATAAAAATGTAACCTGCAAATCAACATTTTAATGGTCATCAATGAATGAAAATCAACCTTTCTTTAGGAACGTAACCGAAGTACAAATGCAAAACGCGATTTAAATTCATGGTTGAAATCAAGCTTTCCTTCTTGCTGATTTAAATCATGATTAAAACCAGTGATTTAAATTGCTTCGATTTAAATAACTCCACTCTGTCTCTGCCCATCTCTTCCTATTATTATTATTAACACTGTGATAGTGCCCAAAGACCCTTACTCAGAATCAAGGTGCCATTATATTAGATGATATAAAAATTCATAGTAAGATGGAATGTATACCCTTTGGGGCTGCAACTGCAAGGTCCTGGTCTGGCAGGTGATGTGCACAGAAAGATCTCTGGTTTTCATTTTCTTTAATGATTTTGGTATCTACACGTTTGACTGTCAAACCTGAGACACTTTGAATGGAGCCTGATTGTCAGAAAGCTCTGAGGACCTGCCCTCTGAAAATCAAATCCCTTTGAGGATGTGTCATGTTGGACAACCCAAACCATTAGCCTCTATTGAACATTTGGACTACTGCGCCTGTAAGGATCCCCACTCACTCCTATAAGGCTCCACCAGAGCATGAGGACAGATCTGATTGTGGGACTGGTGTCTAAACAGGGAAGACTGACCAAGAGGTCAGGAATACAACATAGAAACAAAGGCATCATGTTTGTGGTTGGCAAATGTCTTGAGAGCTGGTTTTGGTTGTATTTGTTTGATGTATCAGAGTTCTCAAAGCTTCAATGGCAGAGAGTTGTGGAGATGCCTCAGGTTATATTTGCAGAAAATAATGCACAGCATTCTGTAGTATCATAAATAATTTAAACAACATATGTTAAAATAAATTAAACAAGTATGTGGTGATGCATTATCCTTGCCTTTGAATGATCTGAGGTTGTGTTCATTTACTTAATTCCTAATTCGCCAGGTAATAGTAATTCACAATGGGTCACATGCTCCAGGTGTAACTGATGGCTATATGTGAGGTCAGGAAGGAATTTTCCCCCAGGTCAGATTGGGAGTGACCTTGGGGGGTTTTCAGCTTCCCCTGCAGCGAGTGGGTACAGATTGCTAGACAGGATTACTGGGGTATATTTCAATCAATTCCCTGCCATTGCAGTGTACCTCAGTCCCTCCTATTTTCTGGCCACGGCACACAAACATAGTCTAGACTCCTTTGGGCTGTAATAGTTTGGTGTAATTTCAGTTGTTGGCATTAGTGTGTGGGTCTTGGTGGTGTTGGTGGCCTGTGATATAAAGGAGGTCAGCCTAGACCATCTGGTGATCCCTTACGGCCTTAAACTCTATGCCTCTGATTCACTGAGAAAAAACAAGGCTCTGCTGTGTGAAGAGAATGAGAGCATATATTTCTTCATCTATTCAAAGCACTGAGCACTTTCAGCAGGTACTTTTGCTGAGATTACTTTTCACTCAGCATGCCAGAGAATGCAATATGAGACCAAGTGTATGATAAACTTAGCTTTCAGCTGTATTTAACTAGTGACATCAATATGGTCAAGCTAGACACTTGACAACATTGTATAGTACACCACACTAAGATTCTGCTTGTGTGTGTGTGTGTGTGTGTGTGTGTGTGTGCGCGTGCGTGTGTAGTTAACCACAAAAATAGTTAGTAATGAAATTCATTGGGCTAAGAAAGAAAAACAGTAGGACATTTGTTAAAATACTATAAACAAAGATTATAAACCACTTAGCAAAGTGAAAAGATATTAATTTGGCCACATAATAGAGTAGAATGGAACCTCCTGCCACTAAGTGTTTGCCTGCATTCTATTTCTGCACCCCCAGAACTCCAATTCTATGGATGACTTGGTATGAAAGAGTGGTATACATAAGGCAGAACAGAGGGGGGATATATTAAGAACCTACAGGAACCATTTATGGATCATCTAAATGAGGATGAAAAAAGTATATAGAGTGAAGAGCATGATGTATGTTCTTGTTACATTTACTTTTGTTTAATCATAAGAAGCGCTACGAACTTTCCTTCTGGTTTAGCATAGAATTAATCTTCAGCTCTTCTTCCCTTCCAACATTCTGCTTTTGGGGAAACACAATAATGATACCGAACTGAATCCTGGTATGGCTGAGGGGTAGGAAGAGAAAGTGTATGTATAAGATTTGTCAAAATATTTTGGAATATAGTTTGTGTAAAATCTATAATTAAGTCCAAAGTCTGAGTTGCCAGTATAGTTATGCATTAAGTTGTGTGCATTAAGTTACGTGCACAAATACTTGATGTACATTTATGTCTTCAACAGTTGTCTATACCTAGCTTTGAAAAATCTCATTCTAAATATTAAAAAAAGAAAGGATAAATTTACAGGACTTTCAGTGTAGCTTGTTGCAGACTAGTTCAATTGTGATGTCATCAAACCACCCTGTCATGCATTTTCCATATACTGCCATATTAACAGTCATTTCCCTTCCTGCTTAGTCGGTGAAGACTTTTAAAAACTGTTAGTAAGAGACTGAGATCCTTGGGGCAGAAACTATTGATATAGTCCAGGCATGCAAAAGAGAAGGAGAAGGAAACAGAAGGAAAGTGTTATCATCCTATTTCACAGATGGGGAACTGAGGCACAGAGAGGCAATGTGACTTGCTCAAAATCACCCAAGAAGCCCATGGTTGGACCAGGAATTGAACCCAAACCTCCTGAGTCCCAGTGTCTAATCCAAAGACCATCCTTCCTCCTCAGCACTGATGTTTTGTATAGAGAGACATTCTTACAGAAAGTTCTTAAAGAATGCAGGTGAAAATGGAAATGACGTATGTCAATGTACAATTATGTACATTTCTTGGTCTGTGGTCCACAGATTTGCATATTTCTGTATACACTGTAAAAATGTGGTATTATTCTTATCACACACATCATTCTGAATCCCTAAAAATACCATTTATGTAGACCAACGGTAGTTAAGTTTTCCTCCTGGGATGCACAATATATTGTACGTTCCCATAAATTAATATTTATACACATATACACACAAAGACATTTATACAAACTCAGTTTTCCTATTATAAGTTTTAAATATTGTTCATTTTCCACAGAAGACTGTTTTTAGTAGCTGGCTAAAGGATCCTATTCTCAGGTAGAGTTTCATAAGGTTGGAGTAATGGTGCAGAATCCACATAGGGATGCTAATTTATCAGTCATTACATTACTTACTGCGATATGCTGTACTATACTCATCTTACCAAGTTTCAGTATTATATTTGGAGGTGCTCTTTGCTACTTTAATAATATAGCTGAACTAAATCATGTCAGAAGAAAACAGATTTTGGAAATTTTTAATTTAAGTTTTATATTAGAACGATCTGCTATTGGAGGCGGTATATAAACACAGAGGACATGTCCTTTCTCTAGAGGTTTCTGACTTTGCCTCGGTGAAATAATGAAAGAAATCACCATCACTGCAGACATTAATGAAACCATGAGCATATTTGAATAGCTATAGCTCCCGCCTCACCCTGCCACCCAAATCCCAGTTCTCCCGACTCCAGCATACAAAGAAAGCTGCTGCCAGCCTTACTGCATATATGAAGCAGCAAAGCCACATCCACCCATTCTCAAAGACCACTGAATCCCCATTCATTTCAGGAACTAGTTAAAAAACTGCTGGAATTCTTTGTTTTAAAAATTTCTAGAGGCTTGTACTAACCTACTTCACACACCTTGCTCCCCTTCCCTCTACTTTCTCACACAGCTCTCTGGCCCCACACATGATATAGCCTCTGTTGGTGCAAGTGCCTTCACTTCTTGCAATGTGACATAGATTTCATTTACTGCTCTGCTTCATCAACTCTCTAACTCACTTCACATCTTAACTAAAGACTACCTTTCTCCCTTGGAAAACCCAGGACTGGAAGAAGGGGTGGGATTGCACATCTGGGGTTAATATCACCTATGTGTGGCGTGGAGCAAGAAAGTGGGATTTAAAAAAAAGAGAGTCCTAAAACTGAAAGCCACTAAAGCGATTTAAGACTCTCACCCTCAAAAGTGTATCAACCCCTAATAGCCCAGCACGCATGGTATGATCTTTCTACTAGTCACAAAACTCTCAAGCAACAAGACTGACACCTGACAGAATCATGTCTGTTGCTGCTTCAGACATTGGACTGGTTGGTAAAGAGGTAACAGCAAAGCCCTGAATGAAGCAATAAAATACCCTGTACAGTATGTTTCCTTCCATTTATTTCATCATCCATCTTCAATTTAAAAAAAAATTAGAAAAAGGTTATTCAGCCACTTTTGAAGTACAAAAATACCTGCCTCCAAACACTCAGAGATCTAATTGTATTCCTTCCAACAAAGCAACCAGTCAATTGCTGTAAAACAAAACGAAGATTAAAATGATAAAGGTGGATGTCAGAAAACATTCCCAGAATCATATATTTTTGAAGGCATGCTGGGAAGAGAAGGGAAACCAAAGCAGAGAAAAATGCCAGAAAAGAAGATAAATTTGTTTAGCAAAGTCACAGTGAGAAAAGGGAGATGAGAGAGAGGAAAAAGGATGTAGCATACAGGGAGGGAAGAAGGGGCGAGTGGAAACAGCTGGAATTGTTCAGCTGTGTCAACATTCGGCTGTTTCACAGATTGACTAGCAAAGTGTCATCTGAAACCAATTACATTCCCAAAACCCCATGGACCCAGTTCATAACATTGATTAATCCACATTGTGAAAATGTCCCCAAGCAAAACTAGAACAGCTGTCGGCCCTTGGAGCTCAGAAACCGCATTTGACTTAAAAGGCAACTTTTATACCAATTTTTGTAATTTACAGAAGAATACCTTCTTAAATGTTAAAAAAACCCAACAACAAAAACTCCATTGCTAGGAAAAGTCTGTTCAACATTAGACCCATGACAACACATATCCCCAAGGATTGAACACCTGCTTCAGAACTGATAATACCTTAAAGATTACCTTCCTTCTCCTAAGGACTGCAATTTAGTTTGTGAAGAAAAGAAACTTTCTGGTCCTCATTTCAGGTGCACTGAATACCCCCTTCAGGCACATCAGTGGTGTTATTCAGAAATGATCAATTGTTCTCACAAGGCAAAATAATTTACCTAATTGTAGAAACCTATTCATTTATGAGCAAAGGGTTGGGTCAGCCCAGTACTAACCCTATATTCCTTTTGTGCATTTTTTATGGTTCTTCTTGACTTTAAATGAGGTGAATTAACATTGAGGCCATGTCTGTTCTTTAGGAAACAAACACATTAGCAGTCTAACAAATGAATTTATCTTCAGAAGACACTATGTTTTGTACAATAATATAAATTCCAGTCTCAAGTAACTGAGACAGATAGCAACTTGTTTGTTTTTCACTGTAGGCTATCAGGTTGACTATCTTAACAGCCTGAGTCATGATGCTGACCTCCAATCTCTGTAGACGTGGGGCAAATATTGCTGACCTCTACAAGTAGATTAAAAGCCACTTCTCTGCTACCATTATAAGGGTCCTCAAATGCCCAGGGCGCCACCTTTTGTGGGGTGGGACAAGATGAGATGATCAGCAGAACCATCACCCTCACCTCCACCCCTGGAATGCTGAGCTGTGCCATTCCCAAAGCACTTTGCAGAACATCCAACCAAAGCCTGTCCGTCCCCTTACACAGCAAAAGCACACCACCTCTGCTGCTTAGGGCTCCTCCTCAGCCCCAAATGGAGCAGAAGAATTTGCACTTTATATTTTATGAGAGAGAGAGAGAAACGTGGGCACATTCTGATTAAATCTTTCTGGACTGCAGAAACAAATCAGAACAAACAGGAATGCAATGTGGTGCCTGGGTGTAATTAAGGAGAGAAAGTGGGAGGGAGAATTGTTTTGTCTTTTATAACTGCAAAGTACAAGACAGGTAAAGAAAAAGGAAATATATTTCATTACTATGTTAATCAAAGCACAAATTATAATTTAATTTTATGTGGAGATATATTCTATTGTTCACTCACAAATAAAAGCTGTTCTAAAATAGTTTTAATGAATATGAAGGCTCTTTCAGCTACTCTCAGAGACCTTGGACTTCAGCTGCAATAGTCCTCCTGCAGTTCCATCAGCAGAAATTGCTGTCAGTATGTAACACTAGGAGAAATTTTGTGCCATGCTTTTATTTTTGTTACTAAACTTTGGAACTAGAAATAGTAAGAGTGACATATGAGCATCAGAACATAAGTCAACACAAGCAACATAGTTCAATCACATTGCCATACTCTGCCATACTGTTCAAAGATACTGCTGAAGTGACAATTCCCTCTTCCCAATGAAATGCCTTGTACTTATGTAACTCACTTACCATGATCTTTTGGACAACAGACAACTCATGGATTTAACTAGAGATGCACACGAAGATCTTTGCTTTGCTTCACAGCCCTCTACTAGAATTTAAAGGAATATACTCAACATTTACTTGGAAATTAACTTATCAGATTCCTTACTACTTACCATAAAGAGACAGTTACCTATACAATGCAGAAGGGTCTGAGGGGTGGAAATTAAACATACCAGAATTAAAATCTATTTACCTTTAATTTGCTCCCCTCCCTCACTCCCGTTTCTTTCCTTTTTGCTACTGGAGATGTTAATTATCATCATTTATTATTTTAAACATTGGCTCCCCAGCCCATTTTGAACATTAATATTTTATTGAATTTTCACAAACAGACCAAAAAATCCCTCCCCACAAAACATGATGCATATGATCAACAACATCAATTCAACACTCAGACACAACTGTAGTCAGCTAATGATTTATCCCACTCTCCTAAAATAAATATGAAGCACTAAACCACCACATTATACAGTCACCAGACTGACCTCATTTTCCAAAGGGAAGGGACAAATGCATTCTTCCAATTCAACTGGGTGGCAATCAGTATTTCCTTTGGTCTCGTCACAAAATATTGCAACAATAATTCCTGCATTACAGAAATTGAATATGTCAAGAATAACACCAACATTTATTATTTGTATTGCAGTAGACCCCAGAGACAGGTACCAGGTTCAATACCACATTGTGCTAGGGGCTGTACAAATACTAATTACAATCTGAACATCAGGCTCCCTATTTTGCTTGATAAATGCAGCCTACCGAGAATAAATCACGACAATCAAATATTGTCCAAGGCTACAAAATTAAATAGCCCTTGCAAGTATGCTTAGTATTAACTTTGGACATCCATGAATGCTAGTAATAGTTTCCAGTGCATTTATCTCCCCCCTCCTCCTCCCCCACACACGAAAGTACTTCATACATAAGAATTTTGTAATATTTACATGCTGTTCCAGTTTCTCATAAATGTCAGAAATGAAAAATTGCCACTGGCCCGAACAGCTAATATTCAGAAAAGAAAAAAAATTCAAGAAAGCCATAAAATACAACTCAAAAATCATAACAACCTAGGAATTGTTGTACTGGATCAGATCAATGGTCCACCAAGCAAAATGTCCTGCTTGTGGGAGTGGCCAGTACCGTCACAGAAAATTGGATGAAAAGGCATAATGCACATCAGTTATTGTGAAATGTTGAACATGGTGGCATTGAAACTTCCTTCCTGACCTCAGCAGCTATGATCTTATTTTTATAACGCCCTCACATGAGGCTAGATTATTCTTAACATTTGCTTTTATGCATATCAAAGTAAAAGTCAAAAATATTCAGCTCTTATTAAAATCCAGCCACAGAATTTGAAGTCATTTCCCCATACATCTTACACGAATCCAGCCCTTCATCCTGTTAAGTGCTTAACAGTTCCTAAAACTGAGAGCACAGCATATGTAATCTTAAACAAACTGTCATTCCAAAAATGCAAAGACTGCAAAGGCAATTGTATAGCATCTTCCACTCTTACGCATTCATCAAGTCGTAGACTTTAAGGCCAGAAGAGACAAGAAGAGACTATTAGATCAGTGGTTCTCAAACTTTTTTTCTCGAGGACACTTGAAAATTGTTGAGGGTCTCAGCGGATCACTTAATGATCTTTCCAAATGTTGTTTGTACTGTTAGCTAACTATTGTAAAGCACTTTGGATAAAAGTGCTATATAAAAAATAACTTAATAATAAACTTTTTTTGTTCTACAAAAAAAAGCACAAAACTCATATTTTAATATTAGTAGTCTTACCTTTCTAATGCGATGGATGTTCCCTCTCATCCCCGCCTCAGCAGCCACAGACCTGAGGCTGGGAAGGAGGGCCATCTCTCCCTAGCAGCCACAGTCCTAGAGCTGGGGAAAGTCACCTCTTTCTTTGGTCACCACAGCCCTGCACATCCCAAATTCCCCCTACTCCCTCTTCTCACCCCACTTCCTCCTCCCACCTACCCCCTACTCCCCCCCAAGACCGCCACCTCACCTTACATGTGTGTCTTCTCCAGGGTCCAGGATTCTAATTATTGGAGCCATGGTTGGGTGGCCCTTCATTCTTTTGTGTGCGGCCGCCCAGGTGTGCACCTTAAAGGGAACTATCCGTGGACCACCTGAATGGCGCTCATGGACTACTGGTGGTCCGTGGACCACAGTTTGAGAACCTCTGCATTAGATCATGTAGTCTGACATCCTATGTCACACAGTTCACTTTCACCCAATTACCTCCTGTACAGAGCCCTGTAGCTTGTATTTGGCTAAACATATATTTCAAAAAGGCATCCAATCACAATTTGAAAACATCCAGAGATGAAGAATCCACCACTTTCCTTTGTAGTTTGTTCCAGTGGTTAATTAAAAAATTGTGCCTAATTCCTATGTGGCAATGACAGCTAGCTAGCTCAGGTCAAAACCTCAAAGAAGTATTAAGCGTACCAATTCACTTGTGTGTGGGTATCAAAGAGATGTTAAGTGGGCTAGTAGACATAGGCCCATTCACTTGTGCTGACAGGAATCAAAACAATGCCAAGAGACACTCTAATGGGATCAAGACAATTCACTTGTCTCTTAGAATAGTACAAAGAAATGTTAGTGCTATTATTTTCACAGATCTGTAACCTGTTAATTTGCTTAATTAAACCTAGATCTGAGGTTTCTGTTAGCATTACAATGAGAATTTGCTTGATGTGTAAACTTCCTTAAAACTAATGAATGTTATCTGTCGTTTTTTCACTTATCTATTCCTAGTGTAATGAATGGCTGGCAATTCCATTATTTATATCACTGTAACTGGATTACTTCTGTATGCACAGAAAGTAGAATGTTAACTTTGAAGCAAGGGTCCTTTCGTGTTCAAAAATGGACATTCACAGCCCAATCAACAGCTGCTACTCATCAAAACCCACGTGAGTGGAGACACCCGTCAGCTGGTTTGCTGTGAGCAAGATCTATAAATTCTGGTTTAAAGGGAATATCTTTCATCTCTGGACGGATGACTTCTGACAGGCTGGAGTTGTGAGCATCCCGAGATCCCTAGAGCCATTCTAGGTAACTCAGAGAAACTATTGGAAACCAGCAAATTACTACACCTCTGCTATCATATTGGACATACAAACTTTAATTCACCTGTATTTACCTGCTTTAACCTCTCAATAACTCTCATTTCTCTTTCTTAGCTAATAAATCTTTAGTTTAATTTACTAAAGAAATTGGCTTCAGTGTTGTCTTTGGTGAGATCTGAAGAATACCTTGACCTGGGGTAAGTGACTGGCCCTTTGGGGCTGGGAGTAAACAGTGTGATGATTCATCATTAAGTCCAGTTTGTTTGGGTGGTAATTTTTGGTTTTAATAACTGTTCATCATTAAGTACAGTTTGTCTGGGTGGTAATATAGGTGGGAGTGTCTATGGATACTGGCTGTGGCTCCATGGTAAGTTAGTATAGTGATCCAGGTGCACACATTTGCTGCTGGTTTGGTTAAATCTAATTCTAGAGCAAGGGTAGGCAACCTATGACACGCATGCCAAAGGCAGCACGCGAGCTGATTTTTAGTGGCACTCACACTGCCCGGGTACTGGCCACCGGTCCGGGGGACTTTGCATTTTAATTTAATTTTAAATGAAGCTTCTTAAACATTTTAAAAACCTTATTTACTTTACATACAACAATAGTTTAGTTATATATTACAGACTTATAGAAAGAGACCTTCCAAAAACATTAAAATGTATTACTGGCACGCGAAACTTTAAATTAGAGTGAATAAATGAAGACTTGGCACACCACTTCTGAAAGCTTGCCGACCCCTGTTCTAGAGTATACCACCAGTTTAGAGTGTCTGCCTGTTTTATGAGAGTCTGACCTGAGATTGACACTTTCAGCTCTGACCCATTTGCGGACACCATGACATCCAAATTTGAATTTGTCTGGCTTCAGCTTCCAGCCATTGGTTCATGTTCTGCCTTTTTCTGATCGATTAAAAAGCCCTTTAATATCCAGCATTTTCTCCCCCTGAAGGTATTTACACAAAAATCAAGTCACCTCTCAATCTTCATTTTGATAAGAGGCACCCAAGGGAAGAAAGAGAAAGCAAGAAAGGACAAGGAAGAACTGGCAGAAGACAGTGACAGAGGATGCTGAATGCACTGGCATCACCTGGGAAGAATTACCACAACTCACAAATGATCATAATCATTGGTGGGACCAGACTCCCTGATGTGTCAGCGGCACAGGAGAAACTAAAGTCTAAGGCAAGATTATGAACAGTTTAAGCTCTTTAAGTCTCTCATTGTAAGGCATATTCTCCAGCCCTCTAATCATTTTTGCAGCTCTTTTCTTCACCCTTTCCAATTTTTCAACATTCCTTTTAAAATGTGGACTCCAGAACAGTAAGTAGTATCCAGCATCAGTCTCACCCAGGCTGTATACAGAAATAAAATCACCTCCATACTCATCACTGCTCCCGTCTATACATCAAAAAATCACATTCGCCCTTTTTACTACAGCACCACATTGGGAGCTCATGTTGAGCTGCTTGTCTTCTATGATCCCTAGATCCTGTTCAAAGTTGCAGCTGTCCAGGTACAGTCTCCCATTCTGTAGGTGTGGCCTGCATTCCCTATTCCTAGATGTAACTTTGCATTTGTGTCAATGTATTTTGTTTGAATGGGCTCAGATTACCGAATGGTCCAGATTGTTCTACATCAGTGACCTGTCTCCACCTCTCTCCCAAACTGTGTGTCATTATCAGCAATGGTTTTCTGTTTCCTTCCAGACCATTGCCCAAGATGTTGAATAGCTTCAAGGTCTAGTAGTGATCCCTGTGGAACCCCCCTAGAAATATCCCCATTTGATGATGATTCCCTATTAACTATTTTTTGAGATCTATCAGTTATCTTAGTTCTTAATCCATTTAAAGTGTACTGATATTATATAATTTGATTTTAATCAGATTTAATCTGATTTTTAACCAGAATGTCACGGGGTACAAGTCAAACACCAATACAAAAGTCTAAGTATCTTATATCTTTGCAGTTACCTTCATCAACCACAGGCTGAAAGCCACTAATATATAAGTAATTGTTAAGGATCCAGGAATGCATAAGAACATAAGACCGGCCATACTGGGTTAGACCAATGGTCCATCTAGACCAGTATCCTGTCATCCAACAATGGCCAGTGCCAGATGCTTCGGTTGGAAGACAGGATACTGAGCTAGCTGTACCATTGCTCTGTCACATTATGGCTGTTCTTATAGCAATTCTTACTGCCGTGCTTCAGTATCAGGTTTTTTGGGCTTTTTTGTGCCAACACCTTTGAAAAATATTTAACAGCACAACAGATTGAACTTTAAGGTTCAAGTGCTAAAGAGGAGGTATGAAATGGGGAACGAAAATAAGCAATGAAGAATAACAGAAGGGATAGAAATGCTCTCTATATACAGCAATAACCATATATAGTATACTTTTCATAGTTAATAAGTGTTTGATGGCTGTAGCACTTTCATCAACTCTGTCATCAGAAGATATTTCTCACGAAAAGACTTGGTGCTGTACCAGTCTAAGCAGTTATTTATTTGAACTACTATTGCATCACCATCTGATTTTTCCCTGGAGTGACTGAGATGTGAAAATGCAATAAATTAGCTACATGCCATATTTACTGAACATTGCTGCATGATATTTTACATAAACTGCATGGTGACCATGAGAAACCGTGGTAATTATATGGATACCTATATCACTGTCATGTTATCTCCAGTTAAATGTTTAAACAACCTATACTCCTATTGTCACAAGTGTCCATCCAGAGGAAAGGAGCTCTGACCATGTAATGCTTCTCAGCTGAGGGCAATCTCACGCATCTGCTAGCAGATATTTGGGCGCAGTTACCCAGTTTGCATATGTATGTATTTAGGTATAGCAAATGTGGGTGGTTGCGTATATGTACACTTTGCCTGCCTTTGAAAACATGACCCTAGGCACTATCAATCACTAATGCACTGAAAGGCATCTGCACTATAGCTACATGGCTGACAGTCACAATAATATGGAAAATCAAGTTACTGTATGAAGCGACAGTTCTGTAGATGGCCTCTGTGACAATGAACTGTCAGACAAGGGTGATTTTATTCAGAAAAAAAAGTAATGCTTAGATCCATTATAAATAGAGAAAAACATGTTTGGGTACAATAAAAGACTGCAGCATATGTAGTAGGAAGAAGGCCTGAAACATAAGCCCTTGTATTAGAGGCCTGGGCTAAAGTAGTGGTCAAAGCTTTGCTATTATAAAGCAAAGTCAGGCTGTGAGCTGGGCTGGGCCTGCTCACAGAACCTGGCAAGAATAGGGCTGGTATTGCAGAAACACACATTCCTAAGAAGTGCTAGGCACAGGCCATGCACACATACATATTCCAGAAGGGTGGTACCAGAACACCTTGATACCAACACATTCCCCAAAAGACAAACACGCAGACACATCTTAAAGACAAGGTCAGGATGACAGCATAATGGATAGAGATGTTTTGATTGAACCAACAGGTATAAGGTAAAGGGTGGTAGTTAGCTACATCCAAGGGGGCAGTAACTAACCACATCAGAGGGTGGCATCTAACTATGTCAGAGGAGCAGTACATAACTTGTTTGTATTGGGGTATAAAGAGGCATCTCAGAAGGAGTGTCTTTGTCTGGCCTTGGGTGGGGAATGGAAAGCCCCACCATTCACTGTGCTGGTCCTTTGTAACGGGCATACATCTGTTAGTGGTCCTGTAGAGTCTACGGGATAATAGGACCGTGCCTCGTCAACAATACACCTGGACAGGTCCCTTCATACCTTAACAGATCTTGTGGTCATTGGGCAGTTCGCTCGAGGTCTGCCATACCAGTAGTATGCGCAGAGCTGGGACAGCAAGCTGAAAAAACCATACATGCAGGCAAACATCTAACAGCAGCATATACTGAAACATCCCAAGTCACCCAGTTTATAGGTCTTATCTTTTTCAATCTAGAAAATCTCTCTTGACTTAATTTTATTACATGCTGAGCTGTATAAGTATTACTCTTCTCATTACATTACAAGTTGCCATGGCATATAGATCTTTTATTCTAAATCATCCTTTGAAGACAAAACAAAGGCAGCAGGGAGCAACTGCCATCCAAGCCTTACACAAGGAAAACGACATGAGTAATTTGATCCAGTTGTCTCCAGACCACTGACGTCTGTCCCCTTCTACCACACTTTAGCCACCGGCTTTCATCGAGCTCCAGGAATTTTCATACACGCCAAATTGCAAAGGAACAGCCAGCTTCAAACTGGCCTCATCAAGTGGTTGCATTTATTTTATTGTATGCCCTCCCTTCCCCTACAGAGCAACAGAGAAGGAGTAAGCTTGAATGCAGGAAGCAACTGTTGGCCAAGCTTCTGCCCCATTCCTCAAATCCGTTTTAATTGGTACCAAAATTGGCACTAGAGTTGCCTAACAAAATTTGAAATGGCTCACAGCCAGCATACAGACTAGACCAATGTTTTTTAGACAGTAAAAAATTAACAGGCCAGCAATAGTCAAACAGAGGTGAAAGCTAAGGAGGAGGCATTAACACCATCAATTTGTTTTTTATTCTATTTGCTGTTTAGGAACAATTCCATGCCTTATTGCAAGGACTCAGATGCAGAAATTACTCATCAAGGATTTAGCAGAGTAAAAGTTTTGCTGATGTGAAATTTTTTTTTTATAGCAAAGCTACTTTTGTACTGAAGCAGGGAATGTACTATCTCCAGCCTCAGCATATACAAGTTCTAGTTACTCTTTCAGAGCAGTGCCTGTGAATTTAGCCTTGCAACATTCATTAAAGTCAATGAGAGCCAGACTTCTGTGCAAGGCTCAGTAACCATATGACTGATTCGGGGTTGGAGCTTTCGGGAAAGAACTCTCAGATCCAATATGCACTGTGATGCAAATTGCACATTCCCATGTCACATTTTTTCCAAAGACCAGTTGCTGGAAACTTTTAAGGCACTGCTGACCCATTTTTAAATGGGATATTGCAGCCACCTTCCACCACTGCAACTATTGCCTTGCAGCCTTTCGGCTACTGAATGTCCTTTACCACAGTTTATGTGCTTCTATCACAGCTTTTTATTTACCCAGTGTGTGAAAGATCATACTGATTGATTGATGAAACATTGTGGATGGAGGAGCAAAGGGGGGGGGGGGGGAACAGACTGATCACTGTGTGTGCAGAATTCAAACTAAAACCGTGATAGATATACACTCTAGGGGTTCTGGAATTCTGTAAGCTTAGCTTCACTGGAGGCTACACATCATCATTAGCCCCACAGCTCTGGCATCCTGTGTAATCAGTAAAATTTTCTGCAGCATCTTTTTGTCACTATGAAAGAAAATAATCTGAATGCTCCCCAAAACTCTGGAAGACAGGCACCAAGGAAGATAGTAAAAGACGTAAGCTAATTCATGCAATTCCTTTATTCATTCAGCACCAAGCTATACTATGCATATATTTTGCCACTCTGGCCTCTCTCTTGGTCTTAAGCTGGATGGAACAAGCCATTTCACATGAAGTAGTAAGAAATTTGCAGGAATTCTCAAGCAACCCTGAAGTGCCAACATGAAACCACACTCCTAAGTAGAGCAAGATCTATTTGTTTGTTGAGCTTTCAAACCAGGCTGGCTTCCTAGTTTACATTTCAATACAAGCCAGCTTTGGTACATATACAGGTTTTCTAGAGCAAGTGTTATTAAACACAGAACTCACATGAGGACTCCAGATTTTGCAATGGGTGGAAAAATCAGTTAATCTCATTTTAGATTTAAAAGCACCAGAAAACAGCAATGCCATTCACCCACCCAATTTCTCCTCACCTTGGGCTCATACAGATAGCGGTCATTTGTTAACCCATTAGTACCAGGACTTTGGATTTCTCAATGTCAAAAGTTCATCTCCAAACATACTTAACACAGAGAAATGCCAAACTTAAGAGCTCATTTGGACTTGTGTAACACTGAAATATACCGTCACATTAAACTACAGTTTTTAACCCTTAAGCTAAGCAGCTTTCAAGGGGGAAAATTTTCAGGGAAATGAGAAAAAAATGATCCTTGAAGAAGTTTCTAAAAGCTCTGAAGGTTAAAAAAAAATCTAGCCATATTGTTCGCTATAAAGTCAACACATAAATGCTGTTATTTTCAGCACTGATGGGAAAATGTACTTCTACCAACACTTCTAACCACTACACTTGCAATACAAAGATACTGCCCACAGTACACAGACCTTTTATTTTAATCTAACTAACTCTTGAGTAAGTCCTGCAAGAGGAAGGAATCTATTAATGTCTACATGCCCATGTGAAATGCCTTCAAAACAGCAGAATTCACTTTGCACCCACTAGCATCCTGATGTAAAATATTCTTCTCTATTTTTCTTTTTCTTCTCATCCTTGCACATCTCTCATGAATCTCTCTCATCCTCATCTGATTTGGGTCTTTTTTTTTAAATCAAGTTTTAGTTATATAATATACATATTTGAAGTGAAATCCTGGCTCCATCTATGTCATGGCCACAGCTCGCATTGACTTCAATTGAGCCAGAATTTCATTCTTGACATCTAATAAAGAAATCAGCTTTGTGCCTTACTCTGTCCCTGGGGTAGACACATACATGAGATCATTGTACAACTTGCACATTATTGATATATTCCTATACCATATATACACCCATACACTATAACAGACCATGCCACCACCAGATTTGGCACTATAACACCACACCTTGCTATGCAGCCACTGCCAGCTGTTTCAGAGCACAAATCTCTCCCACTACACCACTATAACTGTGACTGCTTCCAAGCATGTTATTGCATGGAATGCTTTGATAAAAGTGATGAGTCATTGTACAAAAAAGCAATGTATACCGTATGCCTTTCTGGGGAAAGAGATTGAGACAGTCGCCAATATTTGTTCACTAATCCCACATTATGTCACCAAGGCAGAGCAAATTTGAACTATGCCTTTCATTCTTGCTTAAATGGATAGCATTATACTGCCAACTTATACAACTAAAGGAATGATAGGGGTATGGCAGGAAGTTGACTGTATATATTACCTGCTGTAAACATTTTGTTCACCAGTTTGAGGAATGGAACTACTGGAAGAAGTCTGGACTGTTCTCGGGGACAGATGTCCATAAGCAGAACAGTTATATTTCAATGAGTTAACAACGTCGTGAAATATATTTAAGTAACTGACCTTTCTGAAACTTACACTACCTATTCAGCCGCTGGCAGCCTTGGGATGCGGTTCTTGTTTGTGCTGGTAGTACAAGTTCTGGGTTCAAATTACAGGGAAGCCCTGCAGGTGGAAACAAAAATCTACAGGGTCGATGCAGAAATTACTGAGTGAAATTTTATGGCTGGCGTTATGCATGAAATCAGACTAGATAATCATAATGTTCCCTTCTGGCCTTAAAACCTAAAATATATTAATCTATTTGGAGATTAAAGCACTTTCTCTTCCACAGACAACATTCCTTTTTTGCATTGTTTGCCTTCTGCCGGTAGTTTTAACAATCTGTTTATGGGATTTTTTTCTTCTTCCTGGCTGGCTGAATTATCCCCAAGCCTCTCTAAATCCTCAGCAGCAATTCCCAGTGATTGCACTGACATGATGATAATGGTGGAACGGTGGCTCCCCAGCTGCTAAATTCAGACAGAGATCCTCTGGGGCACTACCTTCTTAAAAATGTATTTATTTATTTAATATTGAAACCACTCTGCTACACAGGGAAGCCAGTCAGATTTTACAGCAGGCAAGGAAGGATTTTAAAAGACAGAGGTAGTAGGCGAACTGTTCTTTTCTCCCATTCTGTCTGCCATCCCACGAGTGCTTAATTTGTAACAAAAGAGGTGCTGGGGCTCAAGCAATTAGGAGTTGGGGCGCATGCAAATTTTTTTTACATTCATAACTGATGCAGCAAGCCCAGAGGTGCCAGGGCTATGAACTGCCAAGCCTAGAGATGCCATGGCTCAGCCCTGGCAAGCCCTGGCACAAATTAAGCCCTGTATCCCACATTCTTAATAGAAATTTGTTTCAGCAGCCCTGTGCATTGATGCCACCAATCACATCACTGAACAATCAGTGCCAAAAGCAAGAATGTCTTGTTCATTCCTCAACAGGTGCTGGTGCTGGGAAGTGCCAGTATAGCATTGGCTGGGACTTTCAGTGTCACTTTTTCATTGTAATACATTATGCTAGATTTCCTTTTTTTTAAATTAAAGAATATTACATTATTATTTTTAATCTATGACCTTGATTCTCAACTCTTTTACACTGGACATACATAGAAAAACTGTGACATCTAGTCGAGACACTTGCATACAAACTTGACATGGCTGTGAAAAGCCAAATGATATAAATCAACAAATAAGCAACCGTTTAGAGATGGACACGAAATCCCTTCTTTTGGCAGCAATCATTCCATAAGTGGCAAAGTTCTCAAGGTAATTCGGGTCCATGTAATGTAAAAGGGAAGCAAATATCGCAGCATATTAATATTGCAGAAAGCATTGATACATCAGTACTAATCTTAATTGAAGCACAAAAAATATTTCCTGCACCCCTTCATGGAACAGTTGAAAAAAGTCTAAAATTTTTCATGTGCTTTTTTCATGAAATATGTCTCCTGTTTTGCAATCCCTTTATAGAGCTGGTAAACAACATTTAAAATGTAAATATATTCAGAAAAAGGTATCCACATTTTAAAAACTGAGCCCATTTCTGACAGTAATGTTATACTTACTTCGATGATGCAGGGTGAAATTTTTCAAAGGTGGCTAAATGATTCACAATCACAAATCTCACTGACGTTCAATGGGACTTGAGTTCCCAACATCACTATCTTTGAAAATGCTACTTGTAAATAAGTGAGGGTTTTAACTGAGAGTCTAAAAAAATACATTAAAAAATCCTGAATCTTGTGACATTAACGAATAGAAGAGCACGTGTGTCACAAAGAGATGTTACATACTGTAACTAACTAATTTATTGAATGTATTTTTCAGATTCAGTGTGAATGGAGTTGCAGAGCTCTTGCCAATAGCTGAGATTTAGCTTATTTATATCACTGTTTAGTCATTTCTGTAAACTAAATATCTCCGTATTCAAGTCTGAAAAAGTGAGGTCATTTTTTGTCACTGAAGAAATGTAAAAAAACAAACAAACAAACAAACAAACAAAACCACACAGACAACCAGTAACGTCAGAACATTTTTTTCCATTCTATAAAATGTCCAAATTCACAAACTTTTTAACCAGGAACAAAACTAACAGCAACAGTAGGCTGTTAATATAATGCAACAGTTCAAACCATTCACTTTGTGATCACTCCTAAATACAACATATAGTAGAGGAGCAAAACATTATTCAACATAGACAAAAGATCTTGTTCACCAGGCTTTACTCCTGGGGGAATTCTGCGCCAAAATATTAAAAATTCTGCACCAAAAATTAAAAATTCCGTGCACAATATTTTAAAATTCTGCATATTTTATTTATCAAAATAAAGCAATATAATCACACTGGTTTCAATTACATTGGTAATTTATTTAAACTACAATACAATGGATGGAGAATGGGAGTGGGGAGCATTGGAGGAAATCCCCAAACCCCCTTTGTCTAATAGTAATGTAGCTAGGTTTGACACTTTATTTCTAGTTATTATTCAACAAATATATGCAGCCATATGCTCAGTGTTACATCACAGGCAACTGAAGAGCAAGTGAGGGCTGGGGAATCAAATTCACAATTTATATTGGCTATTGGCCATCTCCAGAAAGGTAACAAACAGTTCATGGAGCACATTTTGATAGGAAATTTTTTCAGTCCAAAAATTTAGACCAGTTCTAATCACTAAAGCACCATAAGCATTTATAAGGCCATACTGTCTTTACACCACTTTGGCAATGTAAAGGAGCCTATTTACACTTGTTTTATACTCCTGGGGGAATTCACAAAGACAATGGGAACAATTCACTAAGCAGGCAGGCTGCTACATTCTGCTCTGCCTGAGGGGACAGAGCCTGCCCCACACCTATCTCCTCAGAAACACGCCAAAGCCCTGCCCCTTCAGGCCAAATGTGCTGTAATAGCGAGCAAAAGGGACAGAGTATCTCTCTCTCTCTCTCTCTCACACACACACACACACACACACACACACACACACAACTGCCCAGCCCCTCCCTGTGGTGGTTTATGTCTCTACTGGCTGCTTCAGATGCCTGAACTGACCTGCCTGAGCTGCTGGGGGAGGAGCACATGTGGCTTCCCTTTGCTTCCCCATCAAAAGTCATTTTTCTGCAGGGAAGCAAATACATCTGCAGGGGACATGAATTCTGCACATGCACAGTGATGCAGAATTCCCCCAGGAGTAACCTGGTTTATAAATCAGCTGCCTGCTTGAAAACTAGGGGCCTGAATCTTATTTACTGCAGAATTAGCATGGGTAATCAACACCAGCCTAGCTCTCAGCACCAGCCTAGCTCAGATGTGAGCAGTCACACTGCAAAGCCATAGTCAAGTTAGTGTGTTCTCATTGGTACTGCACTCCTCTGTGTGTGTCACTAGGACTTCTGAGGGCCTATCCCATGGTTCTTTGTGCTGTCATATGTTGCAACATTATGAATTCTTTCCAAGTGAATTGTGGGAGAACTTTTTTACTGGGGGAATTGTGGGAGGGCACTGGAGGACTATCAGTACTTGAGCGATTTAGCCTGCATCTTCCCTGGAAACAGGGAGGGTCACCAACCTAAATGAAAGGAGAACCGTGACTCTAACCCTCAACCCTAGGTAGCCTGGGTTGAAAGCACCACCCATTTCAGGTAGGATGTTTGTGTGTGTGGACAGGAGAGGAGTTAGAAGGAATACCCAGGTAAGAGCCTAGGATCTCTCTGAAATCAAGACAGACCCTCACACATAAGGCAACTGTATATTGCTCTAGCCATGTGATGGGGCTTTAAATTAACTTTAATGTATTCCCATTTTAAGGCTCATTTACACTGCTGCAGCAGTATAAAGGGACCTGGGTGTAAGTGAGAGTAGGGCCCAGACGTTTATGACAAAACACTGGTTTGCTCATCAATGCTTTTCTGGTTACCCAGTAGCTATTTCACTTATTAGTTCTTTAATAATGCTTTTGGTAAACAAATCATGCCAAATACTCTCGCCTTAGAATGATCACGGTTGCTTGTCACATTTGCAGTACGCTATTTGGCGAAGGAAAAAAAATGTTTCTCCAAGAGAACTGCTGTATGTCCGATTGCTACCATGGGGACAGGACAAAATGAAAGAACTTCAGTGTGATTAGAGAATATATCTGGGCAGCCTCAGGCTGTGCTTCTGCCACTTCCTTACAGGAGGGGCTAACCCAAACGACAACATATTAGATGGAGAAAGAAACTATGTTATCTGTCTGTACACACACACACACACAGAGGCATAAACAGACATATAAATGCACAATTGTCACCTGGCAGGGGGCGTAACTTAAATAATAATAAAATTAGGCATAAACAAGAATAATTGTCACAAGTAGGTCCAAGTAATACAGTTTTTTGTTTAAACTGATCTATTTAAATAATGTGCATCTAAACAAAATTTACTGATATCCAGCAGTGCTTTTTGGGAGATGCCCACTTCACCAGTCAAGACATGCATCAAACAAGGTGCCCGAGAACGATCACTGTACCTGAAAAAAAAAATCCCTTTGAAATGTTTTTTTAGAGAAGTGTTTAATGTTTAAATGATGTAATGTCCTAATGCTCTTAGAGACTTGGACTTCAAGAGCCAACCCAACCACAAAGCAGGTTCTGCTCAAATAGATACTGACACACTACAGGACACTACTGAGATTTTCTGCAGGACACTTCTTCAATATGAGAGAGGGAAAGAATGCTTTTCTGCTATGGGAGGCTCCATTTAATATTTCAATATTCTGTCACTAAGAGGAAGGCCATTCTATTGGTAAGCTCATGTAATTTCTCTGGGTCGGGTAGCCACCATCCTTTATTCTTCATGGAGTTTCTCTCTGTGTCTGTACAATTGAAGATAAAATATCATTTTGTCTAAGACAAATGCATTTGTGTTTGGAACCTTATTTGGGGCTGTAGATGGCTGGCACACCAGAGTCAGCAAAGTAGCCTTGCCTCTAAAGGAAGGCAGTGAATGGAGGCATACTAGGGCACAGACATGAAGAAGGCTGCTGCCTTCTTCCCCAAACACTGCTACAGGAGGGCTTACAATGACCACTATGGTCATTAAGAGCACGAAGACTCCAGCGCTGTGCACACTTAGGCGCATGAGTAACATTATGCATGCAAGAAGTTCCACTGAGCTCAATGGAGCTATTCCCGTGCATGCTTGCAGGCTGGCAAACGGCCATGATACTACTGTAGTAATAATTATATGGCATTAGTAGCCGAGTGGTGGCTATGGAAACAGATAGCACAAGCTTTAAGCTGGAAGAGGTAGATACGTAGGAAAGAAAGCAGGACAGAGGGCTGGAGATCAATAAAATGAAACAGCCGAGCTGGGCCAAAAGGTCTCTCTCTGTTCCTGAAGTGTTTTATGTTCTATTAATACTCTCTCTTTGACACTGTTTCTCTTCCTTTGGTCCTTTATTCCTAATTGCTATGTTAGAGTCACTGGATTTGTGTTGCAGTTGTAAGTGATAACCAACTGACTGCTACAAGTTTATTTATTAATGACCTAATAACAACAACAACAACTAATGACTCCCCCTTCCTGCCAAAAGATACCTATAAACGTGCCCCCATTGTTCTGTAGTTTCAAAAAAAAAAAAATTCTCTGGGGAGCGGAAAGAAATAAATTCTTTGGAGAGCTCAAACCAACAGAAATGCATTGTCTGGAATGTGAAAAAAATGCAGCTTAATAAATCATCATCTGAAGTTGCCATGGCAATGGTAAATGTATAGTCACCTATATTGTTTAGCTCCATACATCCATTCCTGCAGGACTAGGATAATGCTGACTCTCAACACTCTAAACCAAACTTGAAATTCCTATTTAATGTGAGGGCTAACAGCTCTACCCAAGTGTTAGGACAGAATGTGCAGCTCATTGTAATCAGACTCAGAACCTGCAGGGCTATTTGAGGTGAAGGAACATTTTCTTCATGCAAGTCAGCTATACGCCATCCACTCTGTGTGCTTTTTGCAGAATTTGCTTTCTGCTTCAGACACCTCTTTAAAGCAAACAGCCAGAGAGCTGTGCTTGCTTTATAAAAAGTGTAAACTGTATAGTGGTCAAGTGAGGATTCCAATCCCACCTGCAATGCCATATAGTAAATTATTATAGCTATAGGTAAATATGCATGCACACACACTACAAAGATATAACTACATGTATCGATATAGATTTCTTTTTGAGTCAGAGAAGAGACAGACTATGGTACAAAAGAAGGGATGGTGTTTGGTTCCAATATCCAACTGGTTTAGTAGATCTCCCACAAACTTTCTCAAGCAAGTTGCTTAATACTGTTGTATCTCAGTTTCCCCACCTGCAAAATGAGGATAACACTTCCCTTGTTCACCAAAAAAATTAATTCCTTAGTGTGTCAGGGGAGATTTGAGCTCTTAAGGCTGAGGGCACTATAAAAGCGAAGAATGTATTAGCTTTAAAATCTCTCTATTCCCAAGAGAAGTTTGAGAGCATAGCGTTGATGGCAATCCCCAGTGCTAAAGAACACAATCAGTGTTTATAAAACAAAGACAGAGCATTTCCACTTGTCACAAGGAAAGAAATTGCCTAGTCATACTTCAAGTGCCATAATAAGACAGATGTGTAAATAGACAGTCAAGAAATAAACAAAACTGACAGCAGCACAAGCTGCAGTTACTTACTAGAGATGAACAGCTGAAATGCCAGGGGAATAGGAAAGGCCATTGGCTTTCCAGTGAAGGGGAAGAGCAGCGAATCTGAAGGGAGATTTCAATACTCTGAAAATGAATAATGTTTTCCAGACAGTGGTTAGAAATGTTAATTGTTCCATCTCCAAAATGATACCTGTCACTTACACACACAGTGGGAAAATATGTCTTTTTCTAGGCATGATGCTAAGTACCTTAAACCTGCCTGGTTTCCTAGTGGGGTAACATTTCTAAATGGGCTAGTTCTTCCAAAGAGAATTTTTAATCAATGATCTTTCTGCATTTGCCAAATACCCACACAATGGAATATTATGCACAATTATTTCTAAATATTTTCTATTTTGATTTCCTATTTCATTTTTAAAAACGCACAGTGCTCAAGAAAGGTGCCAGAATGACTGCTAGACAGTGAATCCCACTGCTTATTCACCCAGTACATAAAGCATGAGTAATGGCAGTGCACGATTCCCTCTTACTTGTCCCAATAACGTGCTTCAACTCTGATTTAGAGGAACCACAATTAGGAATGGAAGGGGCAGTCCATCCTACATACCTTTGGATCTTCTGCTGGGACAACCAGCTAGGGTTCTGAGTAATACCCAGTTATGATTATGGCTCTTGTGATGCCAACACCTGTCCACTAAGAACTGGAGAAACATAAGGAGCTCATTTCACATAGGATCTGAACTGCTATTCATGAATTATGAATTTTCATGCATAACCTAACTGGGAAAGATTCAACATTGTGCCTTAGAGACAGCAGACAATGTATCAAACTACCAAGCATCTGAACCATTCAGTTCCCCTATCGCTTATCTTTTTATAATGAACATTTGCAGGTAACTAGCCCATAATGGAAATACTTGATTTCAGTATTTTTTTGCCTAGTCAAAACCATCCCAAATGGGTGACTGATTTGCATACACTGATTATGAAACCATAATTCCAAAGGTAAAGTAAAATCCCAGTGGAACATAATATGAAAGCATACTGTACATATTTTTTGTTAAAAGAGTTCTCAGAATGCAGTGTAACAACTTCAAAATGAGCATTAAGCATGATGCATACAATTCAGTTAGCCCTTCTTGTCTTTACTGTAGTCTCTCAAGGGTCTGCCACTCTAGATGCTGTAAATTTATATTAAAACAATAAGATATAAAGTTGGTCTTAACACATTTTTTTCATTTGTAGTTCTTATATGAAATACATAGTAATGCACTTAGAGTTCAGGAAGTATGAAGAGTTTTCAGCGGTAGATAGTAGGCCCACAGTATTTTGTTCTTATAATTGCTTACAAAAGGGGTTGCCATAAAATCTTCAGTTTTGTCTTTGCACATGGACAGCATTACCATGCTATTCTGGATCTACCCGACAGTAATATTAATCGCTCGCAAAAGCAGTTGGGATGATTTTAATAGTGGCCAACACAAATTAACTTTTAAATATACAGGGAAAGCATTGGCAGACAGGTGGTTCAGTGGTATTAAGACACACTGGCATGTGGGGAGCCCGTCTTAAAATACTGAACAATGTTTCCCACTCTTGTGTTGGAAGGGTCATTTACCTGAAGTTTATAAGCAGCACCCATACCTTGGCAGGCACCTCAGTGGGAATTTGCAACTCTAGCAGGTCGTTTCCCATTGCTACTGAGCCAACCCCCCATCTCACCGAAGTGACGGGATGCAGAATTCTAGAGAGAGCCTAATTCCTGCTGTCAACCAGATTGTGACATCCCATGAACATAAACCTGGGAGAAATGGGGCCATTCTCTCTGTACAGCTAGAGCTGTACTCTGTCAGAAGAGAGCAAGCCTGGATAGAAAGTAAGAGCAAAGGAAGAGGAATGAAATATGGCATTTCACAAAGCCACAGGTAAAAGGCTCAAACCACGGGGTGCTGGAACAATTTGTATAGTGGGGGTGCTGAGACCCATTAAACCAAACTGTAAATCCTGTAGTTGCTGGAAACCACTTGAAGCCGGGGGTGCGGCAGCACCCCGAGTTCCAGCACCTATGCCTCAAGCTCCCATTGGTCAGAAACTGGACTGTGTTTCCTAACAGGCTCTCCTCCTGCTTGAATGGTAAAACCAAAGGAGGAAGCCGGATGGCAATTGTGCAGCTAGAGAAGATTTGGATGGCAGCCTCTAAAATCAGGAGCGTGCACAAGGTAATCAGAGATTAAACAAAATGTTAGATTTTCATTATTAACCTTTCAACTCTGGTTTCCCTCCTTTATGGCATATAATTCATATGCCTAAGGTATGCACCAGAGTTCAAAGCTCAACAGTAAACATTTAAAGCTTTGAACAATTTCTTGGTGGGGACAGGTGGACATTAAATAGGTAAGTCTATATGATTCAGTGGTCCATCCATTTCTTTGATCAGATAACTAAAGGACTGTTGTTGCTTGATGGAACTGACACTGAATACAGCCTTGGCAGCCTAACATTGCAAGTCTGAGCTCCAGATGGAAATATAAATTCATAATAGGTTTAGGGCAGACATCCGAAGTGCCGTCACACCAAGGTTGCATCACAGTGGAAGCAATTTGCAACCTCGCTGGAAATACGGTGTAAGGAATCAAAGTGATCCTTTGAGGACAAAAGCAAGACCAATATTTTGTCTTGTCTACACAAAGCAGTCCACAGCATAATATTAAATATGCAAAAAGGTTAGAGTCAGGACAGTTGCCTTTGAAACCTGGTAATCCTATCACTTCCTGAACCCTTTTCTGTCTCTCTATAGAAACCAACATACCAAAAGCCGTTTTGATCTCCTACCTGTGCACATATTGATTTCCTTTAGAGTCAGTTTCTCAGCAAACCCCTAAATTTACAGGTCAAAAAAGAGCCTCTTGAACAAAGAATAAAATGAAATGTTAAGACTTCTCTTTGCCAATGAGTGAAATGTTACAAAACATGGCCTTCTAAAAGTAGATTCCTAACTCTCTGCAAAGCAAACAGGTATGCACACAAAATGAGCACACTGAAATGCTGGGTTAAAACCAACTGAAAATTTAACCCTGAGTGTGTCTTTAGAGCAGAGATTGTTCAGGAAAGCAGGACTCATGTATATTAGTCACTGGAGCTTTCTAGATAATGGCAAAAAGAAATAGAGGCCACTAAAGAAACAGAGTTAGAGAATTATATTCTGAGAGGAATTTTTCTGTATTCCTGAACAAGTGTCTTTCCAAGATCTTTGAAGTAACATACAATAAATGTTTTGAAGTATAGTTCTATATACCTCAAACTAGAGATATCCAAATCTTAACACGCTCTGGAACAGATTATATTTCCCAATGTGGACTTTTTTTTGTTAGGTACAATAGCATTTTCTTGTCAATAAGGTGGCTCTGATACAGAGTACTGTATCTTCAGGAAACAGTTACACTTTCCTATTATTCCTAGTCCCTTTCTTCACCAACCTACACCTAGATTCCCATGACCCTTTTGTATGTTCTTCACTGTGTTGTGTTGCACAGATGCAGAACATTACAACTCAAAGGGCAGATACACAGTCATAACCTTGACTTGCCGACTGCATGGTTTATTACAAGACAGAGTCAATTAAAAGGATATAAAAGGATCTTTTTTCTTTTGAAGTGTACATGTTTGGAGGGGAATCCCACACCATGTGCAAGACAGGGCCCTATACCATGTGAAATTACTATGTCCTCCACAACCAGTCACCACCCAGTTTCTGAAGCATTCAAATCTCACATGACCGCTCATAAGTAAGAAATCCTAATTTGGGTGAGTAGTTTCTTCCTGAAAAAACCAACACAACACCCTTCTGCATAGTTTTCTTTTTTAAAATTTAGAAAAATATATAAAAAACAAAACTGTAAAAGGTGTATTTATGACATGCCCCTGGGGGCGCCTCAGCTGACCAGACTGTCCTCTCAGTCACAGTACGCCTTTCAGAGATTTCCATCTATACCATCCATTAGACTGTACTCCTACCACAAGGAATGCCAGCCCCCACAGCATATATTAACCAATTTTATGTTGCTTAATTTACATGGTGCACTGGCTACAGTGCATCTCCTATGCTGCCCCATACGCAAGAGGTATCACCTACTGTAGCCTCATCTTGTCAAAGGGCAACAAGCCACATCCTGCTATTGTACAGAAACTGCAGCAGAGGTCAGCAGAGAAAGGATTAATTAATATAACAGCAATTTGAAGTAACACAGGTACTAGCAGTGCTCAGTCTTGCAGTGTTATCTGACAGTGTGGTGAAATGTGTGTGATTTATTCCATTCTCTTCCTTTTCATCTCAGAAAACTGTCAGCATTGTTGTACCAACAACATACTGTTACAGTGGCATTGTGAATAGCTCTTGGATAGCAAACAAGAAATATTAAGTGAGCTTTGCCAATTACTTACCGTATGTTTTGCTCACAAGCTAACTTATTCCCTTTGAATTCTATTGTTGGAACGTCTACCCTTTTAAAAATAATAAGCACCACTTAAGAGCAATTGTTATTTTAATTGCGAATTGGGATCGTAAATCTTTTGTTTAAAAGGCAATTGTATGTTCTGCTGAACTCTTTTGAATGTGCTGGGCTTTAATTCCCTTGAAGGCAACTTCGGTTATAATGAAATTTTTCACTTGCAAATTAGATTTGCTTGTAGCAGGAAACAAAAAGCCATCATCAGAGAGAGAGTAAAAAGGGGGTCATCGGTACCTCAGATGAACAATTAGTTGCAGTGTCTGCCATTAGGAAAGCCTGTTTTTCCCACTGGATATGTTGCTTTATGATCTCAGGGCAGGTCTACGTTACCACTTAAGTTGATCTAACTTATGTCGCTCAGAGGTGTGAAAAGGGCACACACACCCCCAGAGCAACCCCAGTTACAGTGACCTCAGTGCTAACCACTGTGACAGGGTGAGGCCAGATGGCTACAAGAGAGTGGTTGAAGGCAGATATATTAGCCCTAGGTTAAGTAGGTCCCTTTTCCCTGGGTAAGGTAACAGGGAAGGTTCCAGAACACTCAGGAACTTTCTGGAAACAATTAAGGCAGACAGGCTGATTAGAACACCTGCTGCCAATCAAGAAGCTGCTAGAATCAATTAAGGCAGGCTAATCAGGGCACCTGGGTTTAAAAAGGAGCTCACTTCAGTTTGTGGTATGCGTGCAAGGAGCTGGAAGCAAGAGGCACTAGGAGCTGAGAGTGAGAGGGCGTACTGCTGGAAGATCCTGTGGTGAGGATAAAGAAGGTGTTGGGAGGAGTCCATGGGGAAGTAGCCCAGGGAGTTGTCGCTGTCGTGCAGTTGTTCCAGGAGGCAATCTAAACAGCTACAGTCCACAGGGCCATGGGCTGGAACCCAGAGTAGAGGGCGGGCCCGGGTTCCCCCCAAACCTCCCAACTCCTGATCAGACACAGGAGGAGTTGACCTGGACTGTGGGTTCTACCAGAAGGAAAGATCTCTGAGGCAAGCAAAATCCGCCTATAAGCGCAGGACCCACCAAGGTAGAGGAGGAACTTTGTCACACCACACTGGCACTATCTCAGCGGGAGACACTCCCCCGCCCACATAGTTTCCGCCTCGCGCGGAGACAGAGTGATTATGCTGTTGGGAGAGCACTCTCCCATTGGCACAGACGCGCTACATCAGCACAGCGCACTACATCAGCACAGCTGCATCGGTGCTTCTAGTGCAGACCTGCCCTCGACCTGGACTGAGAAATGTGGACTGGCTGTGCCTAAACATTATCTCCTTGGATACAGTGATTTAAAAGAAAAAAATCTAGAAATTGACATAATTGACCTTCTAAGAAGAAACCACTCCAAGGTTCCCCCTCCAGTCCTTTGCTGAATAAGCTAGTACAATACTTACACTATTGCATCAGTGAACTAACAAAGTCATTGCCTCAGAGAACACTGCTCCCCATCCTGAAATCATGTAGGAAATACTGGCATTAAAGTGTAAAACAGCCTCCTCCTCCCCCAAAACCACACCAAAACCTCTTGCATACCTGCTCCTCTGATCTCCCCTTCTAGCTGAGCAGGATGGTCTTTTGAGATAACTCAATAAAATAACCACCACTAGCACAGTGCAAGTCTTACAATGGAGTCAAGAAAAAGAAATTACAAGAGAATATGATGGGGGGGGGGAGGGTAATTTGTTCTTTAACTAACGAGCTGTTAGTTTCTGTTTATATAGGGCCAGAGCCCCAGCTGATGTAAATCAGTGTAATTCCATTAACTTCTGCGGAGCTAGGCTGATTTACTCTAGTTGAGGAGCTAGCCCACAGTGCCTTATATCACCCAACTTCCCCTGAAAGTGCAGGACACAGGGTACTACTGAACAGCATGCCACTGGACGTAACTTGTCACACAGCAGTGGGGATGGGAAATGTGGACCAAGGACATGTGGATAAACTCCTGCTCTTTGGCCCTCCAAGTCAGCAACTACTTAAGCACATGCCCAACTCTTTGTGAGTAAAGATCCTTTTGCAACCAATGAAACTATTCACATGGCTGCAGCGGGGCATGTGCATAAGCAGCTTGCTAAATGGGGTGTTGAAGGGTTCCATAGGATCTGTAATGAACGGAGCAAACCGGATTTGCTCCTTCAATATCTCACTGGAAGAAAATTCAAACTCTTTGTTCCTTCCCTCTCCTCCCTCCCTCCCCCATCTCCTTCAGCTCCACATTCTTTCCTGTGTCTCTTTCCATGTAAATCATGACTATTGTCAGCAATACATCCAATATCTCATTTACATGAGCAACTCAAGAGCAATCAATTTATCTTCACCACTCCCCCATGAGTTAGCAAAGAATTTTAATTCTCATGTTACTTTAAAAAAATGCCAGGGAACTGAGACCCAGACAGATTAAGCACCTTGCCCAAGGTCATAAAAGAAGTCTGTTGCAGAGCCAGGATCTCCTGAGTTCCAGCCCAATGCCTTAACCACCAGACCATACTTCCTTCTATGTTATACACACACATTTCTTTACTGAGAATATTGTATCTAATTTAAACTTGAAATTATGTTTCCTCTGACCTGGCATCTTGTTTAAAGTTCCTAGACTTTGTATTTTCTTGAGGCCATAATAATTCTGGCATTGTACAATCAAGTTGTTATTTCAATAACTGAAGCACATGTGAGAGGGAAGTACTGTATTTTTAGGCTCGCTGAAGGAGGCATTGTTCATTTTTATCCTTTCACTGGGTGATCTTTATCTCTGGCTGCCTTTGGGATTTCTTCTTTTCTTATTCTTTTCCCCCCTGTTAAAAGAACACCAAAGGCATTTTTATAAAGCTCACCCCTAACAAAGCCCCATCTCTAGGAACAAGCCACAACTAATTTGGGAAAGTCAGCAGATGGGAGCAGACACGCAGAGGATAATGAACAGACATGAGGAGAACGATCCCCACATTCAAGCAGAAATAGATAAGTAACTGAAAACAGATTCATTTAATGACACTGGCATTAGGCTCAGCCGAAGCTTGAGGCTTTGGAACTTGACACACTGTACAAGAGAAAGTTCTTCCTCTGGAAAAGAAGAAAATGTCATTTGGGCTTTTTTAGGGGACATAGTTTGACAGCATTTGCTCACAGCTCATTTCTTTTGACAATGGCAGCAGAGAGGAGTATAGGGGTTTGCTCCACTCCAGCTACCCTCTTAAAATCTGACACTGTGGTTTTGGTGTTTTTAATCAGCTCCAAAAGCAATATCTAGACATTTGATCACAAATCTGGCAGAAGCCAGTTCTGATTTGGGAGCTGTAAGATTTTTGGAATTGCCCTCCTGAAACTGTGACCCAAAACTATGGGAAAAATGCAGATGAAGACATTGGACTATGACTCTGAACCAGTGTGTTTTTCAAGCTTAAAAAGAAGTTCAAAATATCTTATTTTGTTTCCCTCTGCCTTCTGTGGTATAAGGTATCCTGTTGTGGAATAGTTAGGATTATATCCTGACAAATGGACAGCCAATTGGAGTGGAGTGTAGGAACCTAGAATTTGCTGGTCTGTATCAGACCATTGATCCATAAACTCTGTATTCTGCCTTCAGCAGTGTACCATGCCTGAGTCAGAGGAAAATCACCTACACTCCATGATCCACTTTGCCAAGTGTGCAATGTGGTCTCTGTGTGAATGTGTTGGGGCAGTGACAGAGCGGAATAATCTCCCCTCTACCCCACTTGTTCTGGTGTGCAATTTAAACCTTTGGGGTTTAGCCAAATTCTCAGTGGTGGTTCATTTAATCCCTTAATACTATTGCCAGTTTTGGATTTTTACCTCAACGAGTACTTGCTAAAGGTGCATGGATTACATATATATTCAAACATTGTTTTTCACTGCTATTTTTTGTCAAATACCCCAAACATTAAAAGGTGTTAAAGGAAGAGAAGTATGTATTCCTACTTTAGTTCAGTCTGGAATAAAGTAGGGTCTTCCCACAGGACACAGAGTTTGCAAGTCAAGGCTACCTGTCTACAAACTCTTTGATGAAACTGACTGATAGTTTATCAGTTGTGGGAGCTGCAGACTGATCTTTCAGTTCCAAACAGCTCTCTGGGCATTATGCTTGTACCTTTTCTCACACACCACCCCTGAATTACATTTAGTTTGCAAAATGAAAAAAATAAATAAAGATTGGCTTAAACTAAAAGGCCCAGTTCCAAATAGACTCCAACTGGGAATCTTTGTACCCAAGCTCCTAAGGCACTATGGTAATATACATAAATAAATAAATAAAATATTGAAAGTGGGTTGAACAAAAACGCTTGATCCATAACATCACCCTGAACTTGAGGGAAGTTGGGATGTGAATCTAAAATTTGTGCCCATCTCTGTAAAAATCCAACCACTCCTGAAACCTGGCAAAGTAAGTTTTAACTAGTTTTGTGCCAGAGGGTCGCTGGGTAAGACGTAGGAGTGGGCTTTACAATGAAGTTTTTCTTTCCCACAGGTAAAAAAGGAGGCCCTTGGTAAATGGGCCCCAACACTCTTTCCTCCTGTGACAACTCAACAAGATGAATCCTGGCAAACAGTAATGCTGGAGCTAGCCAATGTAAATCCTTCCAAATGGCACAAAAACGGTGAGATGTGATCTTTCATTCCTCTCCTCACTGAGCATGTAACTATCCTCCTCAAAAAGAAAATCAAAGTCCTACCTCAAGCTGTGAACTGCATCATCTGCTGTTCAGTAACATCGGGGCCATTGGGAACCCTGGCTCACAGGCTGAGTAAGGAGCTGAAAGCACATCTCCCTTAATGCCATTTACCCTTTAACTTCAAGGCTACCTTCCCTGCATGGTGAAGTCTGACAGCTTCAGTATATGCCAAAAATCAGTGTGTTTCATTAGTTTCTTTCCTATTACAGGGATTTTCAAAGTATCACATGGATTTCACGTCTCTATGTGGCGATACACACACACACACGGGATTGTTGTGGAGACTCGTGTGAAAGATAAAAAGAGTGAGCCGTCTCTCCTATGCTCTCAGCACCCAGAAAAAGATCGGTTTGATACAAAGATTGAGAACAGAAGCTGGCCAGAGCTGCCAAGAGAAGCAGTGGTAGACTAGGGTAGAAATTATAGGTGATGCGGACATCATCTATAGTTAAAGCTCCCTAAAAGCAAAAGAAAAGAGATCTTAAAACCAGGGCTTTGGAGCTGTGCTCCAGCTCTGCTCCAGCTCCAGGCAAAAACCTGCAGCTCCATTGCTCCGGAGCTGCTCCGCGGCCTCCGCTCCAAAGCCCTGCTTAAAACTTTGTCAAACTTTAACCATTCAGACTGAAATTTTCCATACTGGGTGTCTGCCTCAGGCTGATTTTTGTTTTGGTTAGGTTAGAAAATTTTTTTTTTGGAGGGGGGCGCAGAGAAGCGAGAGGGGAAGAGTATCAGCTAAAATGGTTTTGCTGTTTCAAAACCAAAAATTGTAGTTCAGACATGTGGAATGGAGGTTTATTAGAGTCTGGCAAATGAGTACTGATAAAACCATTAAACCCCACCATCATATTGTATATGTATATATATATATATATATACACACACACACACACACACAAATGATCCCATTCCACACTTGGCAGCACTCAAATCATCTTTTGTTTTCTTTACTTATGTCATGCTGACTTTTTCCCTGTCCTTTCTGTATTTTGTTTTTTTAAAATCCTTCATAGCAATTAGTATCCCCAACAATTCCTTGTTGTTGGCATGAAACATCTTTACATCTATCCCTGGAGGGCCATCCCTCCTGCATCTGTATCAGATTTCTTGAAATCCAGAAGTTCCATAATTAAGCTGAGAAATACTTTATGTATGGGGTGCATGACATTTAGAGTTATAGTAACAGAGCTCTTGGTTATGTTTTGTTTTTGTTTTAATCTTTAATATTGAACAATACTTCCATCTAGGAAGAACGATGTGAAGTGACTGCTAAATACACAGCTACTTTCCCCCAATTTGGAGACCTGTTGACACTCTAAACATTCTGCATGTGTTTGCTGAAGACTATCTTGAATGACTCTCTAGAAGTAGAATACTAGGTGCAGTGCATCATGTAGCATATTTCAATTCCCTTCACATTTATAAAATACTGGCTCCAGACACCTCAAAAACCTGTGCCCAGAAATCACTGGGACACAAACAAAGGACTCTGCGAACATTGCAACTCCAAATCATTTGCATGCAAGAGGAGATTAAATTCCTTTCATTTAAACTTGCTGAATGTGCCTTGCAACCTCCCTGAAATGCTACTTTGCAAGTACAGTGTGTTTTATGAATCTAAAAAAGGGACAACATCAAACTCTCTTAGATCTTAACAAATTTGATGGAAAAGGTGATTTTGTCTCTGTTTTTTCTATTGAACGCTATGCTAATTCATTTCAATTTCTTTTTTAAACTAAGCACAATTATATTCAACCACGCTCTCCATTTTTTAAAAAGCTTATTTCTGCCTAGGAGGAACAAGGAAATATGTACATTTCAAATCATTGCTTTGAAGATTTAGCAGCAGGCAACGAATCCCAGACATTCTACCTTCTTTTCTGTTTACCTGTCAACTTTCTATGCCTCCTAATTTAAAAACCTGCACTCTCTTGTCACGGTCAGCAATGCAAAAAATATCCTTCTGTTCCCCGAGTCAGATTGAAGAACTTCATGCTATGCAGACAGATCACCAAGGGAACCAAGAAAATTAACAAATCCACTTAGGTGATTTCTTCTACGATTAGCCCCACAGCCTGTAGGCTCTGTCAGTTTGCATCCAATATAAACTCTGACAAGCATAGAGAAAACTTCTAACGTCTCCAATTTACTTAAATAAATTACCTTATAATGAGCAAACACAGTTTTGCCTAAGCCAAAACAGTCTACCTGCAGTTGTGAGGTGAAGGGTTAGCTAGAGACAGAATGATTTTTCTTTTATTCTTCATTTATATTTATTTATTTAAAGAAAAGGTTGTTTGTTGCTCTGATTCTCAAAAAGGAGCAAGGCATCCATTGATTCAAAGTCTATTTTCTATGCAGCTGGGTCTAGCCAGTCTGTCATTAAACCATGGCCAGGTCCAAGGAAGAATTCCAGTACTTCTCTTGATGCAAGGTCAGATTAAATGGAAATAGCCCGTTTTTATAACCCATTACTTCTGGCAAGACAAACCCAAGATGAGCTCCAAACCTGATGTGAAATCCTGGCCCTAGTGAAATCAATGGGAGTTCTGCCATCAACTTCAATGGGGGTTCCTTATATAGGGGAAAAAGGTGTGTTCTTACCCCGAGGTAACTAACACCTGATACATTTCTAATGAAGGCAGTGTATAGCTTTCACCCCTTATTAGGATGACCTGCCAATATGCATGCAAGCTATAAACTGCCTTGTCTACCACACATTAGCTACTGTAAGGTAAGAACGGGCCTTTTTTCCTAGTGATGAAAAGGCCAAGTGGGCCAAGATTTCTACCCCAGGTTTTTGTGAAAACGAAACCTTCATTTATATTACAGCGGCACCTAGAGTCCTCATCTGAGATCAGGCTCCCATTGTGCTAGCTTCTATACAAACACTAGTGAGAAGCAGTCCCTGCCATGACAAGTTTGTAATCTAAACAGACAATGCAAAAAGTTTGAAGAGAAACAAAGGGGCAGAGAGGTGAAGTGACTGGCCTAAGGTCATGCAGCAGGTCACCAGCAGAACCCAGGAACAGAACCCCGGTGTGCTGACTCACAGAAATGCTTCCAGAATTCAATTACAAAATTCAGATTAAACTACTTATCCTTCATCCTGTCTTGGTCCCAAAAAAGACAAAGCATCTGTCTAACAACTGCATCGTTTTATTTACTATTATACACACAAACAAATCAAAACACATTGAAAGAATGTTAAGATTCAAAGTCAAGGATTCAGATGTTAGGAGATGCCAAAATTATGGGAGGAGGGGAGCAGGAGGGAAGAGATACTTCACTTGAAAACCTTTGCGCCTTTTTTCCCCAGTTATTTTTGGTGATCAAGCTCAAAGAGCAAAAACCTAAGAGGGGCTGAGCATCTGCAGCTCTAGTAGAAGTCAGTGGGAGCTGAGAGTGCATAGCACCTTTGAAATCCAGAATTTCTGTTCTCTCCTTGCTCATTTTGACTACTGCTTCTATTTATAAGTTTGAGCACTTTTGATAAGCTCATTTGATGTAACATAAAAATTGGACTTTAACTAAGAACAGCTCTGACTCCATCAACGCAATAATAAATGCATGAAACCTTTATGAGAACTTCCACCCAATGCAGCACACCGCCACACAGACATCTTTAATGGAAGACACATGACTGATGCTATTGATCTGGCGTCAATCAAAAGATTCCTAGTAAGTGGATGGATTCTATCTTAAAGTTTCAAGATTTCACTTAGGTTTCAAGGTGTTTGCAAACAGTCTAGCCTGTTTTCGCAAAAGAAAAATGCAATATATGTTTATGTACTGAGGGATCTAACAAAGGCTTAACGACATTCAAGCCTCACCTGTTAAAGCTTTCCATTGCAGAGAAAAAATGGCACTTTAAAACAAGGTAATAGAGTATCTTATGACCAGGCTAATCTACATCCATCATACATGGGCACATTTCTGTGTTGTTCTAAGACTGTGGGCAATCATAAAATGATTCAAAACGCTTCATGAAACTCCATCGAATTTTAAGCAATGGTTAAAGGTTTGTGTGCATCACCTGGCATCTGGTTTGTGCTTTGCCTGCCTTCATTATCAATGTAGGTCAGTCGCAGGAAATGCAAAAAGATGTGATCATCCCACATCTCCTTTCTTATGTAAATAGACTACTTAAAACATATATTTAATATAATAAGGTTCCGTAAGGGCTTGTCTACACTTGGAAACCTACTGGAATACCTATTCTGGAATGAGTGTCCACAGAAGAGTTATTTCAGAACAGCTATTGTCCTTTAAATTCACACCCTAATTTATTCTGCTTTTGCCCTAATTGTGCAGGTCAAACCAGGTGGTTTGCTAGAAGAGAAAGTTATTCTGAACTAATGTTAAAACTTAGTATATTCAGAAGGCCATGTTTACTAGCAATAAACTCATTACCACCAAGTCATAGGGTTGCCAACCTTCCCGGTTTCGCCAGGAATCTCCAGGAATCAGGATCTATCTTCCGGAGGCTACTGAAGCCAAACTGGGAGATTTTAGGCGCTAAAAGTCCAGTGGCACAGCAGGGCTAAGGCAAGCTCCCTGCCTGCCCTGGCTCCGCACCACTCCTGGAAGTGGCCGGCATGTCCCTGCATCCCCTGGGGGATGGCAGGGGGTCGCCAGGCACTACCCCCGCCCTGAGTGCCAACTCCACAGCTCCCATTGGCCAGGAACTGCACCCAAAGACCCCATATCCCACTCGCCCCCCACCAAGGAGCTGCTGCCAAAGGGATAGGTCAGTTGCTTTTGGGAGCTGCCCAAGGTAAGTGCCACCCAGCCGGAATCCACACCCCTCAACCCTCCCGCACCCCAACGCCCTTCCCCAGCCCAGAGCCCTCACCCCACACCAAAACTCCCTCCCAGAGCCCGCACTCCTCACCCCCTCCTGCACCCAAACTTCCTCCCAGAGCCCACACCCCGCCCTGCACTCCAACCCTCTGCCCCAGCCTGGTGAAAGAGACAGAGGGAGGAGGGATGGAGTGAGCGGGGCAGGGCCTCACAGAAGGGGCAGGGAAATGGTGTTTGGGTTTGTGCAATTAGATAGTTAGGCAACCTTACCGAGCCATGACTCTTCAAACTTCTTTCTAGTTTCACCAGTGGCATTCTCAGAGGCCTGGTCTACACTACCAAGTTAGCATAATGAAAGCCGCCTTGTGTCGACCTACTTACGCATGCTTCTACACAATTTTTTTCCCCCACTGATGTAAGCGCCCCATTACGGCTACCCAGTAACATCAAGTTCCCGAATGGCACTGAGCCATGGTCAATGTGCTGCAGTCGATGCAGTGTAAATGTAGAGGCTGCATTACTTCGATCGACCCTCACAGTCCTCCAGCAGCTGTCCCACAATGACTGCTTTGGTCAAAATTGTGAACACCACTGCCCAGGGGTCATAGAGACCAAAAAAAATCTCCCCCCCCACACACATACACACTTTAAAACCCTACACATATTTCAAATGCTTTTCCTGATCGCCCAGCCTGGCAAGCACCTAGCAGCTCTCCACTGTTGTGTGCAACTGTTCAGCCTACCACGCCACCTCCGTGCTCCAGATGCGCTCTGGCCTGGAGCAGACAGGAGATATCTCCTGGGCCTGTTGATAAGAGGCAGTGCAGGCACAGCTATGGACCAGCCATAGAAATGTGCACACCTATGAGCCGATTGCTTGGGGGATATAGGAGAAGGGGTATGACAGGGATCAGCAGCAGGGCTCTGTGAAAGCAAAGGAACTGTGACAGGCATACTAGAAGGCCAGGGAGGCCAACAGTCAATCCAGTGCTGAGCCACAGACCTGCTGCTTTCACAAAGAGATTCATGCCATACTTGGTGGACCACTGTGGATACAGCGAGGACAAGAGGAAGAAAAGGAGAAGAATGAAGAGCACACGACTGGCAAGTCCAACTATGCTGCCACCTAGGACAGTTTGAGACTCCACCGCAGACCAGTCAATCCCAGCAGTCAAGTACTGCCAAGCCCAATGCAGGAGAAGGAACCTCAGGTAAATGTGTCAATGTATTTCCCATACAATGATGGCATCTCCACTTTTGCAGGAAAGCACTATTAACTTTTCATTTACTTGTACTAGAAGAGGTAGCAGTACAAAGAGAGGTGGAGTTGTTATCTGCTTTTCATTTCCCTATAGGTTGGGGAGCAGTTTTTTTATGTACACAAGGATGTCCCTTGAATACACCTGAGAGATCTCAATGAAACTTTCATGGAGGTGCTCTGCAATCCTCTCCTAAACATTTCTAGCATTGGAAGCCCTATTTCTTCCTCCATGTGAGGACATTTTCTCACGCCAGTCTGAGAGAACTTTAGCAGGCACCACTGCAGTACACAGACTAGTGGCATACAGGCCCGGGCAGCTTCAGTACACCAGCAGCAGCTGTGCTCTGTGTGCCTTTGCTACCTTCAGGGGCGAGATATCAGCTAAAATCACCACCACCTGTGGAAAATGGTGCCAGTTAGGCAAGCCAGTGCTGCATCAGACCATAAGCAAAGAGACCAAAGGGTGAACATTGCACACAGCCTTGAGAAGGAAAGAGTGGAGAGGAGAAAGAAGCAGGAAAAGGACAGGAAAATGCTCCAGGACATAATGGGGCTTCTACAGCAGCAAAAACAGATGCTGCAGACTCCTGTGCACCTACAGGTTCAACAATCCTGGTATGACGGGTTCCCTGCCGGAGTGCCACTTGGAACTGGGGTACCACTGAGCCCGCCTGAGTTCCCCTTTACACTGTGCTGCTGTGACAAGTTGCCACGCTCTCCAAGCTTGCTTTTTCACCAGCATACATACAGGCAGAGACATCCAGCTGCAGCTATACGCACAGATGCTGAGATCAGCTCTGCTTGGGAAGGCTCAGCTAAGGAATTGCCCAGTACTCAAGTACACTCCCCACCCCCAAAGGGTAAATCCAAAATTGTACCGCCTTGCGCTGCACAGAGAACTATACAGGATTAGCTCATGAAATTCACCCCTCCCTCAATGTGGAGAGGGATATGCACAGCTCTCTCCCCCGAAGTTATAATTTCCACACACACTAGTTTTAGACAAAACAAAATAAGTTTATTAACAACAAAAGACAAATTTTAAGTGATTACAAGGGATAGCAAACATATCAAAGCAGATTACCCAGCAAATAAAACAAACACGCAATCTACGCTTTAAGATACTAAACAAACTGGTTACAAGTAGTAATATCTCACCCTAAATGTTGTTTTAGGCAGATAGCAGAATTCTTGAAGGTCAGCTGCACTTGGCAGCAGCTTAAAACTTCAGATATTTCATTCACAGGATAGACAACCTTCCAGTCTGGGCTCAGTCCTTCTCCACTCCTTCAGTCTTTTTCTTAGATGTTTACAGCAGTCATCTTGGGCGGGGATTCAGTGAAGAATCAATCCTGATTATGTCACGCCCCTGCCTTAAATAGGTTTTAAATATAGCAGAAAACTTTTGTCCTCCAGGGCTAGTCTACACTTACGCGCTGCGTCGGAGGCTTCGGATCGATCTTCTGGGTTCGATTTATCGCGTCTTGTCTAGACGCGATAAACTGAACCAGGAAGTGCTCCCCCGTCAACGCTGGTAATCCTGCTCTGCGAAAGGAGCAGGCGGAGTCGACGGGGGAGCCTGCGCGCCGCCGTGTGGACCAGGGGTAAGTACTTTTAAGTTCGAAATAAGATACTTCGACTTCAGCTACGTTATTCACGTAGCTGAAGTCGCGTATCTTACTTCGAACTTGGGGGCTAGTGTAGACCAGCCCCCAGTGTGATTCACACCCCCGGTCAGTGGAAAAGTACTAGTATTATCATGGAGTCCAATACCAGGTGACTTGATCACATGACCATGCAGCATAACCCAATGGCTGTTTCCAGCATTCCCAAGAAGGCTCGCCTAGGAAGGCTTTCCCGGTGAAAGATTAACATCTTTTAAGACCTATTGTTCTTCCTAATGGCCCTTTCCAGCCAGCAATCTAGACTAATTGCATTCTGTCTAGTGTGTGTTCCCCAGGTGCAAAACCTTTGTAATAGGTGCACAGACAATATTCCTAACTTCAGATATAAAAATGATACATGCATACGAATAGGAATGACTCATATTCAGTGAATCATAACCTTTCCAATGATATCACACATGCCTTATCTTGCACAAAATACATCTTAATTATGTCATACTCATATCATAATATTACTCTGAAGAATATGGGACGTAATGCCACACCCGGGCTCACATCCCTTTGCAGTCCATGGAGACCTCCATTTCAGAACTTCCCTACACCTCCCTTCAACGTGACATCAGGGCCGGATCCCTACACCTACCACTCTACAGTGGGGGACAGTAAGGACAACCACAGCTTCACATACACTCATCTGGGAGAGCCATGGTTGCTTTATGGACATAACCAAAATGGACATAAATGTTCACTCCACTTGTTAAGCTCTGTTCTATTAATTTATTTAGTTTTTAAATGTATCTGCTTTTAAAATTGCACAGATTTGTTTTGCCCTGGTTTTGTTACTCAAAATGATATTTTTTGGAAAATAATTCATCTTTATTAGTTCACAACGTATGCTGCAGAAAGAGTAGCAATATTGGAAGCACCCACTTACTTGTTATTGTACAGTGTGACAGAACTCACACACACAGTGACACACAGTGTAACTATCATAAATATACAACATGCACCACATAGTTCCTAACAGGCCCCCAAACGCCACAGCAAGGCAGAGCACAGTCCACCCACAGCACATTATCATGAATCATAGTTAAAATGCTCTTTCAAGGCCTCCTTCAGCCTCATAACTCTGTGCTGAGCTCTTCTAATAGCTGTTGTTTCTGGCAGTTCAAACTCTACAGGCAGCTGCTCCACCTGTGCCCCCCAACACAGCTGTGACTCTTCCCCCTTTGTTTCACAGATATTATGCAGGACAAAGCAATAGCTATAACCACTGGGATTTTTTTCACTGAGATCCAGTCTTGCGAGTAAACCGTACCAGTGTCCCTTCAACCTACCAAATGCACATTCAGCTGTCATTCTGCACCTGCTGAGCCAGTAGCTGAAACTTTCCTGGGTGCTGTTGAGGTGGCTGGTGTACAGCTTCATAGCCAAAGAAGCATGGGGTAGGTGGGTCCCCCAGGATCACTACTGGCATTTCAACATCACCAGTGTGAAGCCACCGGTCGAGAAAGAAAGTCTCTGCTTGCACCTTTCTGAACAGTCCTGTTTTCTTAAAGATATGAGCATCATGCACCTTCTCTGACCATCCAACACTGATGTCTGTGAAGCGCCCCCGGTGATCCACCACACTTGCATAACCATTGAAAAGTAGCCCTTTCCATTGGCATACTCTGGGTCAAGGTGGACTGGTGCCAAAATAGGGATGTGTGTGCCATCTACTGATCCCCCACAATTCAGGAACCCCTTTGCTGCAAACCCATCCACTATGTCCTGCACATGACCAAGAGTCACAGTCCTGCGTAGCAGGAGATGATGAATGGCCCTTAGCACTTGCACGACAGACTCCCACAGCACATTGTCCAACCCTAAAGTGACTGCCCACTGACCAACAGCAATCCAGCACTGCAAGTTTAGACAGTATGATTAGCTTCTCCCAGCTTCTCCACTGACAGTGCTGATCTCATTCTGGTGTCCCTGCACTGGAGGGATGGGGCAAGCTCAGTGCACAGATCCGGGAATGTGGCTTGCCCATCTGTAAATTCTACAGACACTGCTCATCATCACAAACCTGATTATGATGTGATCCCACCAGTCGGTGCTCATTTCTAAGGCCCAGAAGAGGCACTTTGTGAATGCCAACAACAACTTTGAACTGGCTTTCACTATTTCCCACAGAAATCTGTCTTCCAAGAAATCATCATATTCCCCACTGATGTGCTTCTCTTCGGCTCTGCAAATACTGTGGGATCATGCGTCCTGTGCTTGCAATGCTCATGGCAATAGTGCAGAATTGTGCAGGATTCCATGCTTCTGCCAGAGATGGCAGGCAGCGAGGAAGGCTATGCTGGTGTTTTGGTTTTTTTTAAAGAAAAGGCATGAGAATTATGGCACATAGATGACATTATGGGATGGAGAAAGTTGCATGATGTGAACTTGACCCTTTGTTCCCAGTCCCCACTGCATGACTCGTTTCTGCCCCACAATGCATTGCCAAAACTTCCCAAAATACAGTGCTGGATGGTGGTGAGTTGCACACTGGGATACCTAACCATGGTGCACCACACTGTGCATCAACACAAGCACTCCAGGTGAGCACATGCAGCACCAACGCAAGGAGCCAAGTATGCATGCACAAGAGCAATATACTAACTGTGGTGGCTTTATGCCAACGTAACTTGCATTGGCCAAAGTTTTTGGTTTAGACATGGCCTTACCCAATGCTAGAAACTGCAACTCACTCAGGACTGTGTAAACTCTTCCAGGGAGATGAGAGAATTAGGGCAAGTGCCAACATTACTACAAAGGCACAACCTTTAAGCACAGTGAGTAGGGAGGCCCCAACTGCAAAGAATTTTTTTTAAATAAAACAAACACACAAACCAATCAGACAGTGATCTTTTAAAGTTACTTCACAGCAAAGTGGTAAATTATTTATCAACAAATACTTATGGTTTTTTTAATTCAGTTTGCAAGTGAATACTTGAGTCATTTACTAAAATGAATATTTCTTTCATCTTGTGTACTAGGGTCCCAATTCAGCAGAGCACTTACGTGTATATTTGACTAAGCATTTTCTCAAGTCAGTGGACATATGCACATGCTTAAAGTGCTTTGCTGAATCAGGTCATTAGGGCCTAATCCAATGCCAAATGAAGTCAATATAGGGCATCCATTGGCTTCTATGGGCATTGGATCTAGTCCCAGAACATCTCATCATCATCAGAAAACATACTGGTACCAATTTCAATATATGCAAAAATTTAAAAAGACACATCGCTCATCTCCACTTCATCTATACACACTAACATGTTAAATTGACAAACTTATTGGAGAGAAACTGACACGCCAAAAAGCTACTAGTGGTATCATTCAAGTTTTTTTCTTTTTAGTTTTTCCTCTCAACATTTTAACTTTGGGTATTTGATAATGGACAGCATGAAAACGATTTCCCTAGCTTATGATCCGTAACTTATGCAGGTTATCATAATGTGAATAATGAAATGATGCTTTGCATAGTTTTATTCCTATGGGCTATAAAAGAAAAAAGCATTGGCAGTGTCCTGTCATTGCAAATGGTCCCCGGGTTTCTGACGTCTCACTTCGATTCATGTTAATGAGGAAAAGAACACTCAGACAAAATCTGCTGTTGGCACAGCGTACAGGAAAAAAGTTCACAGAATCCCAAAGAGACAAAGAGAGAGGGGGAAATAGCAGGCAAATCTCTAATGAATAGAATAATAGAGTTTCAAACATCTCTACAAGCAGTTAAGTAGGGGTGGGTGAAGAGACAAAATAAAAGACTATATAAATGGCCTCATAAAATGTGAAAAGGACCCAAACCTTAATTCAAATCCCCCCTCACCGTTATTTTTGTGTGTCTATCCTCTTTCTGTTTCAGCTTCAGGCAGAATCGATAACACAGAAAAGAAAAAAAAGCTGTTCTCAGTCCAGCTGAAATCTTTAGAGACATTTGACAGTTTCTTTGGATAAGAAAAGTTAAGATATATATTAATCTCCGTGTTTTGGCTTGGAATCCACTGAATTTTAGGCAGAGAAAATGGCAAACCTTTTGAGGCTCAGCCATAACTACTAAGTAATGTAATGAATCAGACTGCTTAATTGGATTCCAGATAGACTTTCTAAACATTTGTCTCTGATTCATAGACAAATATACATATATGCCACAAGCTTGTTAGGTAGATGATAAATGGACAGAAAAAAACATTGTACATATAGCTGTTCTTAGTTGGAATTAGTTGATAGAGCATTTCAAAGACCTTTAGAATTCTTTTGTCACCATCATGTTATTTTTCCCCTCAAAGTTTTGTCCAGAATATGTTGAGTTCCTTGATGAAAACATCGAACTTGGAAACTGCTCAACTTGATCCTATATAGTTCATCAGCAAACTCATCAAGAGTCTAGCAGTCACTCACTAACTTTACCGATATCTTACTCTGAAAAGGTAAATAAATTTTACCAATCTAAAAAACATTAAAGGGACAGGTGGGGGTCAGAGGGGAATTGTACACACCCAGTGAAGATGGAATCTCTGCAAGCAATTTCTATAAAAATATTACCATGCTCTTCCCTTTTCTTTATCTTTTCTCCTTTCTGCTTCCATGCACGGTCAAGAACGTCCACCTCTATTGGGCAAATTCTGCTTACTGTGCATTGGTAGTGACTAAAAACCATGGCCCCAGTGTGGATAAACGCACAGACAGGAGAACTTCTGTGCGCACTTGTAGTTGTTTGGAGGACTGGAGCCCATCCCTATATATCTGTTAAAGAACTCTGGGATGCTGGGGATCAAAGGCACAATTATAAATGCAAGTTATGAATATAATGGCAGCCTTGGCCAAAGTCTAGGGACAGTTTAATGACGCCAGAGTCACAGATGCTGTATGTTAGAACCAGAAAGGACATCTGTAGCGTGTCTGTGTGGAATAGGATTTGTTCATTACCTTCCACTGTGGCATTCGCTACGTGTGAGTACATCATTCCTGTTTCAGGGAGATTCATTTCATTACCGTCAGTGCAGCTATGGTATATTTCCTATAAATAAATACATTAAATGCCACTCCCAGGAATGTATGCAGTGTTGTAGCTGCGTCGGACTCAGGGCATTAGAGAGGTAATATTAGAGAAGTGGCTGAGGTAATATCTTTTATTGGACCAACTTCTATTGGTGAGAGGGACTAGCTTTTTAGCTTATACAGAACTTTCTCACCAACAGAAGTTGGTCCAATAAAAGATATTACCTCACCTACCTTGTCATTCCCAGGAATGCACATTTTTACCTCTAAAAGCAATTGGTTTAACCCCAACAATATGAAATATGATTGGTTCATTGTGAGGGGAGTTCTGATCATTAGAACAAGATGGGAAAGAGATTTCATTGTCTTTTCCATTCTATATCTTCTCTCACTTTGTGACACTCCCTTCCCTCATCCAACCCTCACACACAACTTACAGGTGAAAAATAATGGCAAAGATTTAAATGACAACCCTAACCCAATTACATATTAATTACATTTCAGTTACAAATTTAAACTCCCCCTCTTTAACAAAGACAGAAAAAAAGGCAGATGGTAACTGACAATTCAGCAGGAAAAAAAGGCTAGGTTTTCACATTAGCATTGTTTCCATTACTGAAAAAGTATTAAATTAATATGGCATTTAACAGAAAACTGCACAGCAATCAATATTCGGTGTCATGCAAATTGTGTGTGCATGCTGTATTTACAATTAGCAGAGTGCTTATTGCTTTGAGATTAAAAAAATTAGAATCAACATTGACCTCAGTGAGTTGCTAGAAACAAGTTATTTGCATTAGTGTCTCAGTAGCTATTTTTCTGCTGACATGCATTCTTAGACAGCATATGAGGTCCTAGTAAGGTATGCCTACAGCCCAGCATGCTGTCACAGAGCCCTGGAGGGCTATACACAGGCTCTCTCATTATGACTACAGCGGTCATAATGAAAAGTCAGATTTGTCAAGAGATACCAAGGTTAATAACTATTTCGTATACTAAGGAAAATCTTTTATCTCACATACCAGGGTTTGGTAACAGCTAGGGAAAAAATGTGACCACTGTATTTTACACCAAAGGAAGGAGGGACTTCTACTAAGTGACAATATATTTGGTTCATAATCACAGAAACAGATGCCAAAAACAACATGGGCCTGTTAACATGTTAACACCAGTGGGAAACGGAGGGAGAGGGGGTTGCTGCTGCAGCCCAGAGATTCAGCAAGTAGACTGTGTGGTTCCACCCAGAGAGAGGTGAAGGTAGCAAAACCTGGGTGCACTCAAGGAGGACTAAATGGGGTCTAAAGTTTAGCTCGCCCTGTAACAGGTATTATACCTCTATGAATATGTAATCAGAAGGGAATCTTTTTTCTTTCATATTCTATGTGAACTAAATCTTACACTTCATTTTACTCATTTGTGTGAGGCATTTAATAGCTAAGTGCTGGGCAATGGGCAGCTACAACAAAATCAACAAGTACCAGTAATCATTTACAAACAAATCAGAAAACAGATAAATTATAGACCAATGAGAAAAGGCTTAAAAGGAATAGTCCTAAAGCAGGTGCAATAGTGGGCCACCAATATTACACTGAAGACCCTGTCAGCCTAAGCACGTACGGGATTTCACTCAAATAACCATGGCAAACCACAGAATGCTGATTTGGCCGAGACATCATTTTGAGTGTTGGTGTGAAAAAAGTCTTTCTGCAGTGGGAATACTTCAAGAAAATCATTTGTTTTCTCTGACAAAGGTCAAGTACTCTGAGCATCAAAACTTGGTGATGCTTATTTTCCTTCTCTGAAATTCTGGCATTTCCAAACACGGTCCATTTTTCCCTAAGCAGTGCTAGCCTCAAAGTGTCTGCCCATCTCTTTTAATGAAAGCAACTATGCACTTTTAGGTGCCTCAGACTTGTTATATATAAAGTGCTACTCAGTTGAAATTAATTGCATATTAAATTAATAGTAGTTTGCATATTTTCCCCTCTGATTTTTTTCTGCCTTTTGATAGAAGCACTATTGGGAAGGAGGTGGCTACTGAATTCTGACCCACAAGATAATGAGATACACAGTATGGAGTGGTTGGAATGCCCATTGATTAATCACCTAACTTTTCATTTTAAGGGCGTGATTTTTCCCAAGCAGTAACATTACCCTTGGAAATCACAATAATTCATCTCCCAGTGCAATGCCAAAATATTTCAGCTTCAAAGACTAAAACATTCCTTGGACTCCCATTTGAAGAAAGACAGTGTACTGTAAAATGTGTTAAAATAGCGAGAACTCTGCATCTCACAATGAAACATTACAGATACAGCATTGTAGTACAGCAGGAATAATTTTCAGAAAAGTAGCCAGGCTTCATGCTACAGTACAAATTTAGGGTGAATTGCTACAGTACAAATTTTCAAAACCTCATGCTACAGTACAAATGTAGGGTGAAATCATAGAATCATAGGACTGGAAGGGACCTTGAGAGGTCATCTAGTCCAGTCCCCTGCACTAAGTATTATTTAGACCATTCCTGACAGGTGTTTTTCTAACCTGCTCTTAAAATCTCCAGGGACGGAGATTCCACAACCTCCCAAGGCAATTTATTCCAGTGCTTACCCACCCTGACAGTTAGGAAGTTTTTCCTAATGTCCAACCTAAACCTCCCTTGCTGCAATTTAAGCCCATTGTTTCTTGTCCTATCCTCAGAGGTTAAGAACAACAATTCTTCTCCCTCCTCCTTGTAACAACCTTTTATGTACTTGAAAACTGTTATGTCCCAACTCAGTCTTCTCTTTTCCAAACTAAACAAACCCAATTTTTTCAATCTTCCCTTATAGGTCTTGTTTTCTAGACCTTTAATCATTTTTGTTGCTCTTTTCTGGACTTTCTCCCCAATTTTTCCACATCTTTCCTGAAATGTGGCGCCCAGAACTGGACACAATACTCCAGTTGAGGCCTAATCAGCACAGAGCAGAGCGGAAAAATTACTTCTCATGTCTTGCTTACAACACTCCTGCTAATACAATCCTGCAATCCTCATTGAAGCTGAGGGGAGATTTGACTGAACAAGGTCCAAGTACTGTAGGAACTGACCCATGGGATAAGCTAATGAGGATGTTGCTTGAATAAGGAATGCAGAGTTTAGGAAATGGAATGTTATCCTGTGCTGGTGTCATGTTCTGTCCTGATGATACTACGCTGACTGGGGCCCAAAAGGACACACATTCAGGTGATACTGGGGAAGAAATTTACCTTTAAATCAACTAAATTCTGTTAGCCCTAGACACTCCCAACTCGGGTTTCTCAGACACACCTTCATGGTCTCTCAATTTCCTGTATGTCAAGCCTGGCTGGACTTTTTCTTGTTTGCATGAACAAGGAAAGTGATGAATGTCACTCTTATGAAACAGATTCTCATTTTAATAGACTGCAGTATTGATGATGTGGTCATAACCACCAATTTCAAGAGACCTTCTCTCTCCTTAACCTCATCCAATTATATACTATGCATCTACCTACATAAATAATATTTTATGTGGAGTCTGAGCATCTCAACACTGTGCAATTATTCCTTCAGTACTGGTGAGTTGGAACACTAAGGCCCTTACACTAGCTAGCTAACAGAGTACTGCATGACCCAAGAACTGGAATTCTTGCCTCTTATGAAAAAGAACAGCATTTAACAGACACACAGTTCTCTTCTAGTTCCAAGTTGCCCAGTAGTAGTGAGAGGAAGGGACACGAGAAGGGAAAAAAACACCTGTATCCATTATTTTCTGCTCCTTTCATATTCCCTCTTTATAGTCAGTTCCTTTCTGACCAGAGATTGCCTACATTGAAATGAGAAATCGCCATGGTTCTTGTCCAGTGTTGGAGTATCTAAACCAGGGGTTTTCAGCCTTCTTCATAACACTATCTTTTATTTTATCCCAGAACCCCCATCCCATTTAGCTGTGACATTCCTCCTATTCAGGAACATGGAAAGGTCAGGATGGTCATGACCCAACATCTATTTATAAACTCTCTATGATTAGTCAACTGTGTCTGTACTTTTGACTGTCTCTCATTACAATCCAGGAGAGGCTCCTTCAATATATTTAACATCTCAGCAGAGGGATTATACCATTTTGCAAACATAAAAAGGGACGCCTATATTTTGTTTTCTCCTACTGAAGTTAGAATAGACATTTCAAACCTGCTGCATAGACACTGCCACCCAGTCTATACGTTAAACAGACCACATCCACTCTGAACTGTGACCAACTAAAGAGTAAGTTTCTCTCATTTTCTTAATATCAACTTTTGACCCGATCAATTTCTGTGGTTTCTTCTGCAGACAGGACATTGTGAAATACCTCTTCCCTTTTCCTCAAAGTTCTCTTTCAAGTGAAAACCAAAAGGGTTGTAAGAACGTCTGATGTCAAGAAAAGGCAGGGAAAGAGTGCATTTGATCTGGGGAACACATCCTTACCAACCACCACTTGTTCAGCTTCTCCCTCCTTGGTGATCAACTGTTCATGAAACAATTGTCTATAGCCCTTCTATTTCAGTTCCAGTTTATGATTTTCACTGGGGCCTTGGCCTCCATTTCCCTGACTATTGGCCTGTTGACTCCTGAAGAATGCTGAGGGTTTCGCAAGTCTGGCCAGTGACTCTGTACTTCACCAGTTTCATTTCACCCAGGAAATCTGACAACTGATGAAAGCTCAACTGATCTGTTTCCTTTTTGTTTGTCACTTCATAGGAGTCCAATATTTCCTGGAAAAATCTTTCCACCATTTGTAAGGAGAGATGAAAGCCAGATAACCACTCTCACCAACATCCCCCGCCACACACACTTTTCTTTTGAAATATAGTATCACCGAAATCAGATATTGAAAAAAAGTCAGTAGATAATGGATGAGGAAGGTTTGAATTAAAGTTTGTGGTCATTGCAAGAGAGACAGAAAACAGGATGTACAGGATGTTATTCACACTGTGTGAGAAATATAGATCTCTTCTTACTGAAGAAAGTGTATTATTACAAAAAACAGTAGCAACTGCTAACCAGCTTTCAATGGTGTTTTCATTGGCTTTTTAGGCTAACATGATGTTCCTCCATCGCTTTTTCCTAGGCTTACCATATAGTGATAGTTTAATCACAGTAAATTCTATTTACATTCCCAGAAACTACTTGTATTCAGGATTTCCTCAACATACTTTGATGCAGCTTTATAATATATCCCACGTTTTCTTGTTTGTCTTATAAAAAAAATTTTTAATTACGTTTGTATCTATTTTTAAAAAAAACTCCTAAAAAACCAAGGTAGACCTAAGTGCTCAAAATAGACCTGAGTCCTCAAAATTCTCTACACACTGTAAAACCCAACAATGACAATTTGGATGCTTCTAGAGAGCTTTTAACATGAGCGGGGAAAGTAAGGAAAACAGTCCAGACTAACAAAAGCAAGAGAGTTCAAACAAGATGAATATTAAAATACCTGACATAGATAAATGCAGATCATTAATATACTGTATACAGAACTGTATGTTCTCTAGAGTTACCAATTAACAGAAAAAATAGATCTAGCTTTGCAACTTTCAAATTTTTAAAAGCAATTTTACTTGACTTTGCTTATTTGGGAGAAAACAAGAGGACAGAGTTACTACTTTTAGCTGGTCAGACAGTGTCTGGCCAACAGTGTGCATCAGTATACTGTGAAGGGTGAGCAGAAAGGCCATGCCTCAGAGTGGGGCATCTACTACCACTGTAACTTAGACCTTCAGATGTTTATTCTGATGTGCCCTGCCATAAAGTAAGTAATAAGTCCTGAAGCCAAGGCTCTAAAGAAAATGCATGAAAGTTGTATGGTTACAACCTCTGAGGAGGTTTGGCATTTTCCTTCATTTAACCTTTTTGTTTTAATATGCAGGTATTGAAACATCCAAGGGTGGGAGAAATATGAACTAAATTTTTTTAAAAGGCACAATGTGTGCATTTGAGGAAGACATTATGCAAATCCTCTAACTACCACGGAATGTCAATGCCCAATGGGAGACTACTCCCTTCAGTAAGTGGCCAAAAGTGTATCAATTTTATTACCTTGGAACATATACACGATGAAACATCAAAGTAATGCTGAAGTAACATTTTTAATGTTTAAAAAGTCCTTGACAAAAGATTAAGGCAGCATTTTCGAACAGCGAAGCTCAATCAAATCTGGTTTTAAAACACTTGTGTAACAGGAACTTCCCACAAGAACTAAAGTGTTTCATTTGGCACTTCCCTGGATAACAGTCTCAACATTATTGGAAGTGTCAGCACTGGCTAATATCTACCTTGATTCATCATTTGCTTTTTCATAGCCAAATTCCAAGATGTTTATTTTTAAGCCCTCAATTTCCCAGTTAGGCTGGACATATTTAACACTTATGTATGTCACATAAAGCCAGTGGCTCCTGTGTAGACTTCAGGATATTTTGGAAACCAAAACTCAATGTCGCTACAAGAGTACAGAACCACCCAACCCAGATTCAAATCCTTTCATGAAATACCAAGTTGCCTAATTTTTACTATGAACTTTCTGGTTGTGTTGAAAAACCTGAGATCTACAGTGACATATCTTGAGGAATTAAATGAAGGGCCCAATCATTTCCCCAGTAACTTCAAATGGGAAAATGGTCATGCCCTAAATGAACTACTGTATATTTTTCCATCGCTCTTGCGAAACTGCATTTGTTTCCAAACATCTCTGTCTATACATACATGTAAGAAAAATAAATGTGATTTAATGCTGTCTGTGGAATGTACAAACACAGGGTAGCAAACAGTCCCTGCCCCAAAGAGCTCACTATCTAAACAGAAAAGACAGACACGGGGCAGGGGAAAGCGATAACACACACATCAGTGAGGCCATAGCACGGCAAAATTCAAAAGGGATTAGACTATTACACAAGATTATGCAAATATGGAAGGGAGATAAAACCTCATGCTTCAGGGCATATGCCAAACTTTAAGTGAGGGAAAAGAAATTTCACCTGTGGGCAAGCTATTCCATTACTGGCCCATGTGGGGTTTTCTTGCACTTCCCTCTGAAAAAGCTGCTACTGGTCATGGTCAGAGATAAAAATGGGACTGAATGGACCACTGGTCTGCTCCAATATTGTAATTCCCATGTTCCTATGGGACAGTTCATGATAATATAGTTGAAGGGGTATCCATCCCTTGCATGGTGAGCATTACAAAAGTATTAATAAAACTGATTCATTCTAAGGCATCTCTGCTCATGTTTCATGCTGAATCAGCAGAATCTTTTTGTTCTTTTAAAGGTACTATATATTCCAGCATGTCTTCAATTCATCTTGCTCCTTTTTTCCAGGCTCTTGCATTGCAGTATGAGCACAGAACAATGAAGTCACACTGCTGACCTACCCTTTAAAGTGACCTTAGCTTTTCCACTCCTCTGTATTCAGCCAAGCTGATGAGATGAATAGCTACTTTAATTTCGGTCATCTTTAACTCTGAAAACCAGTCTATTTTGGTTCCTTTTCACATTTTTCTCACCTTGCCTTGCTTTCTCTCTTCCTACCTTTTCATCTCTTCCTGCCTTCTTTTTTTGCCATTCCCTTCACGTTCACCTCTCTTATATTTTTTAAAAAATCCCTCTCTTCCCTAATTTGCACCTTAACCCACATCCCTTACTTAATATCTAACCCAGTCCAATTCTTGAACAGTTTCTTTAATACTCCTTCTCCCAGCTTGGTTATACAAGGGACAGTTTGAGACCACTGCGGAAGTTACACTTTTCCTGCATCACTGGCACCAGAGGCATGTTTAAACACAGTTACTACTAGCACTGTTTCAACCCTAGCATGAACAATGCTTTTATCATGACAATAGTGGTTGAGTATTTCAGGAGAGGGTGATGGGGGAGACTGGCTACCTTTTCCCTCTTACTTGAGCGTTCACCCAATTCCCCAGTTACCAAAAAGCCAAACCTCATTAGCATGCAAGCCTCACGTCTGACAGTCAACACAAGCAAAATGCTTCTCTTGCTCTGTTGAAGCTGGATTAGCCATAAAAGCGACAATTTTCAAAAACTGGCCCTTAATGTTAGGCTCCTAATCCATATTTAGGCTCCAGAATGTGTGGCCTGATTTTCATAAGTGATGAGCACCCGGAGTCTTTAATAAAGAACAGTATTAATTAGAGATGGGCCAAAGGACATAAAATTTAGATCCATACCTGAACTCTACCCAAATTTGGGGGGTGTGGATCCAGAGTTTTGATCCTTAGCAATGATGGGGAAAACTTTCAATAAGTCTGATAGGTTTATCCAGAAGGATCTAAATGAAAACAATAATAAATTAATTAACTAGACTACAGAGTTTTGGATAAAGCAATATATTGTTAACACACAAAAGACCAAAATCCTGTATCCACCCAAGGTAACCCAGCTGCATGCTGGGAAACTCCTCATGGGGGAAGCAGGGGAAAAGCTCTCTTCTCACCAAGGCATGCTCTGCAGCCACTAACTCCATCCAGCCTAATGGCAGGAGCTGCCTCCATAAAGGGCAAAGAGAGAATGGAGGAGCCCCAGCATCATGGATCCTCTGGTCCCTCTCCATCCCTAACGTAGCTCAACCTCAAACCCCAACAGCATACTGACACACCGGAACCCCTGCAGGGTTAGAATCCTGCAGGGAGGGGGATGGGGGTGGAGAAGAGCGCACAGCGCTTCATGGAGCAGAACACATCAGTTCCACTGAAAGAGGTCCTGTAGTGGTGCGGGACTCACCCGCGCGGCACCTCCTGCTGGTTGTCTGGGAAGTAGCTCTTTCCAGCCCGGAGCGCCCTCTGCAGGCTGGTGCCCTGCCTGTCGCTGGCCCCCGTGTCCCTCCTGGACCCCAGGGCCCTTTTATCTGGGGTGCTACCCCCTGCCAACACCCCACAGATCTGGGTCTCCTCTCCCCCAGGGAACCCCCACCTGCTATCCCCCACCCTGCCTCAGTGGCTACTGCCAGTCACCCTCTAGCCCCCTTTCACTGGGGCAGACTGCAGTCATCATTGGCAGGGGGGGTTTGGACCTGCCGCCTTTCCCTGCCACCCAGTACCTCTATGGGCCTTGGGCAAGGCCCTGCAGCCTGGGGAGTTGCTGGACTGGAGCTCCCCAGCTCCTCTGGCCTTTCCCCAGCCCTGCTTCACTCCAGTACCCTTAGCTTTAGGCAGCTAGGTTCATCTCCCTCCTCAGCTAGAGGGAGACTCTCTGCTCCTGGCCCACTGCCCTCTTATAAGGGCCAGCCAGGCCCTGACTGGGGCGTGGCCACAGCTGAGGCTGCTTCCCCATTCAGCCTTTCCCGAGCCACAGCCCTCCCCCGGGACTGCTTTTAACCCCTCCGGGCAGGAGCGGGGTGGCCATCCCGCTACAGGGCCCCTGCACAAACAGAGACAGGTTTTATCCTTTGGTTCACTGTCTCAATGCACTTCCCTGTGTTCTGAATAAATTACCCAGCAGGATGCAGAATTTCATTTACATCACTGCCCCTTCAGAACTAGCAAACAATAATAAAAAAAATCAGATGGCCATTAAAATCCAATTATAAAAATATTACAGCTTTAGACACCTACCCAAGAAAAGTGTGGCAGGGGCATTCTCCACACAGCAATAAAATCAGAGTCTCAGATCTGGTATCACAGGTACTCCTGACTGTGCCCTCCAACCTCAAATCTGTACTCAACAAGGCCTCCCAGGGTGGCTCCAGGTACCAGACCTGGTTCTCATGACTAAGTAGATTTAATATGACTATTACCAGACAATTTACTTCAGAAAATGACAAGTGAAGAATATTAAATCTTTGTCATTCAAATGATTAAACAAATGAAACTCTGAGTGTGCCACTGATGAAACAGGGATCTACTAAGGATTACAGGCATAGGGTTTTGTCTGACGTGAAGAATATCTCTATAAATGAAAAGAGACACTCCATGTTGCACATTGTACAAGACAGTATGTTCTGGAGTGATAATTGCTATGGGGATTATCAGGACAGTAGTGTATACAAAATCTTCCACATTCAAACAACCAGCTTCATTTTAATAATTCAAAAATCTTTACAGAAGTTAGGACAAAAACAAGTATATATAAGAGAAACATGTGAAATATGTCAAATCTTATATAGCTATACCTATTTTCCTCTTTGATTAAATTTCTGGAAATAATCTATAGCAACAGTAAATTTCATTTTATTTTAATCTGATTTAACATTGCAGGCCTTTGACATTTTACAAATTATTTCACTATTTGATCATTAAGCCTTATTGTCTTCTTTAACACCACTTTGTGCTTACATAGTACTTTCTATCAATGGATCTCAAAACACTTTACAAACATTAATTAACTGACATAACAGGGATAGAGGGATTAAGTGACTTGTCCATGGTAACACAGTATGTCTGTGACTGAGGTGGGTACAGAAGCCTAATTTCCTACCTCCCACACCTATACATTAACCACTAAACTCCATGCTTCCTCTTGTGTATCAATATAATTAGGTTGCTGGGCCCAATCCCCAAGATCTATCTAGACATAAGGTTTTTTTAATTATTTTTTGAAATTGGGAAAATCTTCACAGATCCATTTATTTAATCCTCATTTGATTTTTAAACATTCAAGCACAAGATACCATCCCACACTCCAAAGGAAGAATCATTCATATAAAACCAGGATGTTGATTAAATGACCAACAACAACGGGGAAAATTCAAATGATGATGCTACAAGAAATGCACTGACCTTCAGAGCACCTTGACATAAGGCAAGTAGCTTTAAAACCGGTTTTGGCTTCATGATTAGTACATATACCAATAGACAGTAAAGGATATCAGCATGAAGAATATTTGGAGCACAGAGCAAACTCATTTGTGATGCTAACGAATGGGGGAGAAAAGCTGACAAGGCTATCAGGCAGAATTCACATTCATGGGTTTTTTTTAAATCACTTAGCATTATGAATTAAAATGGGTTAAAATAATACAATGACTAATCTGAGAATTCATATGTCTCTAACACTAAATGGCTTTCCAGCTGGGCATAAAATCAGAACATACATTTGGCACTTTTACAAATCTTCATGGAAATAATGCAAGTCTATTTTTTCCTCCAGCTCCCAGACAATCCCCCCACCTTAAACGTGAAGAAACTCCTTCAGAAGGATGAAGTGACAATTTATCTCCTTGGGGAAGAAATGGGAGAGATAGGGATAAAAGGACAACTCATAAGAAATGTGAACCAGTTCAGTTAAAGTGAACAAAAAACTCTTTTTCATGGGAATAGCTAATTTGAAAATAAAAACAAACAACACAACTACAAAGCACTGAACAAATATTAATTACTCGTAACATTTCCATTAGGGAGCTAAGTATTTCTACACTCATTTTTATTCTATTGATTCAATGCAAGGTATCTGACCCTATAAAATCCATATTTCCAAACAAAAACAGTAGTTCACAGAACATACATCCATTTTCACTCCAGATAATTTCTCCAAAGATAAAATTAATTCCAGCACAGAACTGCACAAGGCTCTCAGTCCCCATGTTAAAAACTGAACTGATGAGGAAGGCCTTACATAAAACTTCTGTGCTGGATGAAGGAATGAATTTCAACACAAAATATTATAGTATTTTGTATTTACATCTACAAATCACAGGGGTTTCTTGTTAATATTTTGTATTAAATAACCTCTCTCAACATCAAAGTGCCTAAGGTCAAACATTAATACTAATGATAGGAGTAAGGAGCTCAGATATAAGCAAAGTCCCAAGTGTAGCTTCTCTTCAAATGATGGGGAAATTCCGCACATCTTTGCCTGTTATTTTTCAGTGACTGCATGAAATTTACCATCTTTCACAACACTGTAAACAAACAAAAATTCTTAAATTATTTCACACAATTCTGAGTATTTATTCTGGGGTATATAGAATAAATTGGCCAGTTAAAGACTGGGTGAGACATCATACATGAGAAAATGTTGTGGAATGTAATTTAAGAACAGAGACTGAATATATCCACTATTGAAAGAATAAGTATCACTAGTAACTGAAGGAATGCCAAATTCTGATTAAGCATAGGGCTTGGGGGTTGATAGAGTGAAAAATCAGGAATAGAGTTCAACAGTGATTAAGGTCTATATGCTGTTCTTGCAAAATTTCAGACCCAAATGGAAGAAATCCATTGTTTTTACAATATTTCCACCATCTTGATCTTAAGTCACGGAAGAAAAAGTTCTCAAAGGATTCTGGCTTCTTCCAAACCAAATTTAAAACACAGGCCCATTCCATTTTTGGATCTAAGCTGGGTGGACAACTGCTTGGGATGGCTCAGATGAAGTGATCAGGGTTGCAGGACCCTTTCTGGCATTGTAAGAACACCTGGCTTATAACATGCGCACACATATGAGGTGGAGGAGAAAACTTAGCTACACCAGCCCATTGGGATCTGTTCTGAGCACTTCTGAAAGTTAGGTAGGCGCCTACACATGGATTTAGGGTAAAATTAACAAAAGCCTTCAAGTCACTTGGGAGCCAAAGCAATACACTGCCCTTGTATCTGCTGTCTATGCTGGCCCATGGTCATCAAAAGGATAATGGGCAGATGTAGGTCCTGAAAGTAAAAGCTCCCAAAACCAAAGGGTAGATCTTAAAAATAATGCAAAATGCGCTTGTACTGCAAATGATGGAGATCGAATAGACAATCTTCAAGAAAGGAATACTTGACCTGATTTTTGCTCCACTGGATGACATAATGCAACCCCTATCATGGCTCTGCCCTATTCACCGCAGTTTATTAAAATAAATACTAACTGTCCATGCTTCTCCATGGTCTATGCACTATTGATAGCTCTCAAGATGGTGATACTCTGTATTTAAAATTGGTTATTGATTTTACTTTGTAGGAAAAAAAACCCTCTCACCTTTTGAGAAAAAAACAGCATCAGTAATTATATCACAAAAAAAGAGAAGAGAAAGAAAATAATAAAAAAACCCCTGTGATTTACAAGTTGCATTTAATGCTAACGATTCTTACCCGATGAGCACATAGAATTTACTGTCAATAATTTTGGTACCTTTGCCCTCATTAATGATTTGATTCTGTTAGAACATCTGTGATTCCAGTTTAACCCCCAAAATAGATTTCATACACTTACCCATATTAGACAAAATATGTGTGTGCGCTTATCTCCTATAAGATATTGCTTCAAAGGGCTTTCAAAATGGACCTTTCAATCCTCAGGATTTTGCTAATTTCAGGACAATGGGATCAGGCTATACATTTGCAACCTCCTATTATGAATGCAATTAGCTGGTCAACATGAGCAGAGATAGCAACATCTAATTAGAGAGTATCAAAGCTAATAGTTAGATTTGCAGAGAATTTTCAAAGATATCTATCTTTGAACAAAATTTATTAGGGCTCCATCGGCCGTTTGAGCAGTTTTAATGAAGCTGAGGCTCAGCTAAGTCTGTAGTTATTTTACTCTGACTTACTTTGAAGAATATTAATTTTTGAAGCTTTAACATCCTGTAATTAAAAAGAATTCTTAACACATATTTTAATATAAAATAGGCTGTAATTTAAATAAGTTCTACTTCTCAATTTGGTCTTGATATTTGGCCAAACGCTGTTAACCAATAGGCACCCTTTCATCTATTGCTACTCACTTCTTTAAGATTGTTAAAGATTGTCTCAGCTTCCTATTCAAAACTATAGCAATACATTTGAAAAAAGCCTGCTTTTGGCAGCCAGTTTCTCTGCCTGCAGTGCCTGCTGCATGCTAACATTTACCTACAGCAGTGCACGTCTATTCAAATGCCAAAGTGCAAGCCCATTCCAAACATGCAAGTTATATGAAGAGATAAAACACTTATTCTCATTGAGCCTTAAGGCAAAATGAAACTCCATTTGAGCATTTAAACATTTTCTTAAATCCATACTCTTGCTCACACAAACAATTTACATTCTATTAAGTCAGCATAGCAATGGGCTTATATAAAAGCACCCATGATGTATGTTGATGATGATTAAGCAATAAGTAGTGACATGTGACTTCTAATGTAAATGTAAGATCATTAAATCCTCTGAACAGCAAACAAGAATCTTAATAACTGCAGTTATTGTCTCAATACCATCTAAGAACAGGATAAAAACAATCACACACTCAATGGGCATCAGTTGTTATGAAATAATGGATTTTGAACACATTTCACAACAAACTGGTGAATTCTTAGCCTGGCTAAATTTCACATATTTTGTTTATATCAAGCAACTCAAAGTACCTCAGGTCACAAATGCTCTTTCAATGGCTCATACATCTTACCATGTAACCTTGCATCATTTCAGCATGCAGAAGTCTCAGAAGGCAACATTCCTATGAAATCAGCAACACAGAAGTATATACATTATGTTTTTAAATGGAGTAACTTGTGGCTTTTATTTCATTTAAAAAAGTCATTTAGGTTCATGACGCACTCTTCATTAATCACAAAAGGGGACAGACAGAATCAGAGGACTGATATGGGTTGCTTAATAAATGGCAAATTGTTTATGGCCACGAAAACAAAAAGAGCTTCATAACATCACCACAAACTATTTCAATTTTCTGTTTTTTAAGGTCTTTGTTGTGGTGTTATACTCTGCAGATCCAGGGCATTACTACTATTAATTTGTATTGCAGCAATACTTAGATGCTTCAGTTGGGGTTGGGGCAAATCATGCCAGGTACTGTACAAATACACTAGAGAAAGTAGAGTGTTATATTTTGAACACCTGTATACACAAAAACAATGGTCTTCCTTTACAACATTTACTAGAGATGTTTTTAAAAGTCCCTTTAGCAAAACCTGCAAAGAGGGACTCCTTCCTGAAAGAGACGTTCTGAAACAATTCTTGGTGAGAATTACCTCCATGTATTGCTACAGTCCATAAAAACATTACAATCAACTAAAGAGTTAATTTCAGGAGCCATCTTAATCTATTACATTTTGCTCTGACTGCAGATGACTGCCACCACTGTATCCCGGTTTATATCTGTGATTACCCAAAAATCATTCAGGATGCCTTAATAGAGGCAGTCTAAAAAGATCACCCCACATTTTTTTTCAAGTTCCTACATGTCCTTTCCCTTTTCTTTTCTAACAGCAAGCCAATAAAACTACGCTAGGGTTTGGCTGGTTTCATGGCAGCAGTAGCTGTGCTGACAACTTACTGGGAAACACGTAACCATCCTGGACATCTTTTCCCAATGACCCAGTACTTGAACCCCAAGCACATTGTGGATCGATTATGCTCACCCATCAGAAAAGGCCAAGAGCCATACCCTTCCTTGTCACCCATTTCTTAGCAGCCTAGGACCCTTGCTTGGGTATTGGCTCAGGGTGGGCAGCAACACAGCTCTGCCTTCCTGATTACAGTACTGAATTCTTTTGTAGGGCAGGATGGGAAATGAATGAGGGAAAGGACTGGTGGAAAGAAAGAAACTGTAAGATAAAACAACACAAAAACACTTCAGGGAAGATGTTTGCTGCTCCCCCCCATTATTATTATTTTCAGCTCTCCTAACCCGTGGGGAAATGTTTTGGGCAAAATGAGACAGCTCTACATGAAATGCAAGCTTCTGATGTAGACAAGAAATCTTTTATTCCCCCCAGAATATTTGGCTTGACACTTCAAAGGCTTATTTCTCACATTGCAGTGATTCTTCTATAAATATACCTATCTACATGTACACAGAGACTGCAACAAATCTGTGGCCGCACAGGACTTCACAGTCATTATTTATACCAAACACCATGGCCTATAGACCCCACAATCAACAACAGGGAAAAACCCTAGAGCGTCCTCTCCAAAAAACACAGGCCCACTCAAATGAGCTAATGGAGAATGTCAGAGGTAGTCACATGAGGTATTATTATATGGGCCAGACATTATTAGACAACATGGTTAAAGGCACTTGGGCAGGTCTGACATTCTATTTTCCACATAGGGATGCCAACTTCATAATCACACAAACACAAATACCCTTGCCACGCCCCCTTCCCTGAGGCCACTCCCCTGCCTCACCCCTCCTCCGAGGCCCCACCCCCCGCTCACTTCATCCCCCCTCCCTTCGTCACTCACTCTCCCCCACCCTCACTCACTTTCACCGGGCCGAGTGGGGGCTCAGGGCTGGGGTAGGGGGGTTGGGTGCAGGAGTGGGGTGAGGGGGGTGTGCTCCGGCCAGGTGGTGCTTACCTGAGGCAGCTCCTGCAAGCAACCAGCATGTCTGTCTCTGAGGCTCAGGGGTGGCCAGGCGGCTCTGCGCGCTGCCCCTGCCTGCAGGCACCGCCCCCACAGCTCCCATTGGCCATGGTTCCCAGCGGAGTCAGCGCTCGGGGCGGTGGGGAAGCACGCAGAGACCTCCTGGCCACCCCTGCGCCTAGGAGCCAGAGGGCTGTACCAGTTGCTTCCCAAAGCTGCACAGAGCCAGGGCAGGTAGAGAGTTTGCCTTAGCCTCGCTACCAGACTTTTAGCAGCCTATTAAAATCTCCCAGATTGGTTGCAGTAGCCTCCAGAAGATTGAGGCCGATTCCAGGAGGGTTGGCAACCCTATATCTCCAGAGAGCAGTGGTACAAACATACATTAGGCAGTATGCTGCACATACACAAATTGTCCCTCATATATGTTTGATCCAACTACAAGGGTAAATATAACAGATAGGCAGGCAAACAAAGAAGGAATAAAACAGAGAGAATTTTGATATTTTCTAAAGAATATATTTCCAGGATTTCCCATCACGCCCTCAATATTTTCATTGGTTTCTTATTTTCTCAGGGGTTATGGCTTATTAGCGTTTGCTGCCAGTTTATGCCTGAATTACACTATTTAAACTCCCATAATGAATAATAAATGAAAGGAGGCACTACTGAAAATTTTGACAACCTGCTTGTCAATAAAAGCTGTTTTTCACAGAGAGAAACCTTCTGCTCAGAACACCAAACTGTACCTACCTTCATACACAGTATATTCTATTTACGGTACACCTATCTGTTTTTAATCACATCAGAGAAGTGTAAATTCTATGAGTAAATCCTTTCATCTTGAAAGCCAAGAGATGCATCAAAAAGTTATAACCAGTTTCAAAATATTATAGACACATTTTCAGCTTCCTCACAAAGATGTATTTATAGCATAAAGGAGGGGGAGTAGTGCAGACTTTCTGAACCAACATTTACAAAAACACCATACCTACAGTACCACTGTCTGAAGTATAATCATTTGCATGATTACGTTAAAATCTTTGATTAATTTTAAAAGGGCCTTTTAATAGCCTGGACTCAAATTTCAGGTTTTGGTAAGAAAACTATTGTGTGGAGGGGTGGGAGGCTGTTTTATTATACTCACTAGGAGTATACATTTTTTTATTATTTTTAACATCTGAATGAAAAACTATTTTAGGTACTGGAAATGCAAACTCAGTGGTATTGTGCTAGTGCATAGAAACCACCATTTACCAACAGAAATGAAATTAACCTATCTACTTAACTTCTCAGGCAGAGGGTGATATAAACATCAAATAAGGAGTTTTAAAGTATGCCATTATAATAATTTAAAGCACCCTGAAAAGGATATTTTAATATGATTATTTTAAGTTGTCGATAAATTAGGCTCTAATCCTGCAATGAGTTTTGCATCTACCTAAGGTACTCATATGGCCAGCATTAGCGTAGTATCTGTGCGCTTCACAGTCTTTAATGTATTTGTGCTCAGAACACCCCATAAGATAGAGACATGCTATCACCCCATTTTGCAAATGGGGAACTAGGGCATGGAGAGGCTAAGCAACTTGCCCAAAGTCTTGGGTGGAGCAGAGAACTGAATACAAAAGTCTCCCAGGTCCTAAGCTAGTGCCCCAACACTGGAGCATCACTCGTCTCAAACCTCTGCACGGATATAGAAGTCTGCTCACAAGGAGCTGCCTGTAGGATCAGCGCGTTAGCCAAGACCTTCACCATTCTGTAAATGGTGGAGTGAAGCACAACCACAAGTGAGGTCACAATTACAGACATACACAAATTCACTATTTTCAGTTGCATTGTTGATTTTAAAACAAAACATGAACAAAAACAAAGCCCTGACTGTTAATCGCACTCCCCCCGCTACTACAATACTTACTATGTCATCTCATTTACTTCTCACTTGCAAGTTGGCCTTTTCCTCACATACAAAATAGATTCCTATATTGTTATATGACAATCTTCAGCCTGTTCATTTTACATATTCTTTCATTTTTCTAAATATGTACAAGACTTAATATCGCTTCCCTGAGGCCACCACTGAGCATCTGGGGTTGTGTTTTCCAGAGACACCTCTCCCCTCCCCCGCCTGCCCATCTTTCCCTGAGCACGTCCAGCCACATTTGTCATCTCTTCTGGCATCTCTTCGCTCCAGAGTGATATCTGTTAGCTCTTCCATCTTCATCTTTCAACCCAACCAGACACCTCTGTTAGTTCTGTTATGACTGATTAATTCTTGACAATTAATACACATGACACACTTAAGGTTCTGTTACTTAAGCCTTGGGAATTCCAGGAAAGGTACTGTTTTTAAATGAGACTTTATAGGTAAAATTTCAGCAGAAGCCAAAGGGTCTTACATTCAGCCACTGTAAGATCTTTACTCACTCCAGCTAAGCCAGTAAGATTCCCTGGCACCACAATGATGGCACCCCATTCTTCTAACAGACAGTAAGCATTTTAGACCTACTTAAATGCACTGCCCTACACCACAATACACAATCACAATTTGAAAGCTGAGTAACATGGCAACACAGCATTGCAGTTCTTTAGTCTAAGCTATGTAACATGGCTGTTGATTTTATGCCAAGTGAACTTTGACAATGCATAGCATAATGCCCTTGCCATTGTAGGGCACAGTCCTTCAAGACAGTCAAGGATACAAGGCTTCTCCCCCTTATGCTAGCTGTCAGGATTGGGAAACAGAAATCGCTGGCCTTCAAGAGCTGGAAACAACCGGATCTGATGTGCAAAACCATTCCATTCAGTTTGTGTAAGGGTTGTATGTGGCTACATCAGCAACAACTACCAACAGAAGTACCCACATAAAATTCTTACACAAACTGAATGGAAGTTTGCATTCAGTACTGGGTAAGGAGTAAAACCAATGGGAATAAACTGAGTTAACTTGCTCCAAGGATAAATTCACCTAGGGAGGAGGGACCGCTGAAAGTCTCCGAGGCAACTCCTCTTTATGAGGATTGGGCACGTACAGGGGGCTGCAAAATGGGCACTGCAAGTGGACTCTGCAGCCCCTACCCTGGGCAGATGAATGTACTGCATCAGCTCTCTGTCAGCCTCCATTGAGGGGTACTTTGGGGTTGGGGCTAATACTGCTACTGCATCCAGGATTACACAGATCCAGATTCCACAACCCCCTGCAAATAGCCATAGAGGGCAAAACCCAATAGGCACAGTTGTAGAGAGCACCAGAAGGATATCAGCAAAATATTAGGGTGCCAGGAGGAGGCAGGTCTCCTTCACCTCCCCACAATGGTGACCTCTGAGAATGCATGGGAGCAACAGCCTCTGCTCCAGCCCAGGAACAGTTGTGAAAGAATGGCAGAGCTGCTGTGAACCTGTCTGCCTTTTAAGCTTTTGATATGCCCCCATCGCTGTAGCCTCTGAGTGCCTCACAAACAAGAAGTTGCCTATCTCCACATACACACCTTTGCGGTAAGGATGTGCCATTCTTCCCATTAAGTGATTTGCCCCAGTTCACACAGGCAACCTGCAGAAAAGCAGGAAGACTCCAATCATTGGAGTCCCAAAAAGACCAGCCTCGTAGTCAAAAAAGCCATCCTCTCATCTCTGGAGTAGAGATGCAGTGGATGTGGGTGGGAGCAGGATAGTTGTACTTCTCCAACTCCACACAGTCCCTTACCCACCTGCCATTCACTTGGGCTTTAAATGAAGAAGATGAATTTTCCGGGTGCACAGTGATCAAGAAACCTTTTGTTTTTTATCGGAGGACAGGTGGATTTGCAGGGGGCATTTTTTATCATAAGTGACCCAAAAGAGAACATACTGCTAACAAGGCTAGAGTCATAGATTTCCTAGAGATTTGTTTCCCAGCGTCCAGATGAAAGAATAAATTGCTGGAGTTTCACTGTCAGTTTATCATGTCATCCAGACCTTCAGATGAGATTACTTTTGTTCTTCACTCCAGACCATCTGTTAGCCCTTTATAGAAAGGATGTATGCACACTGATGTTCATTACTGTACAACAGAAATGCCCTCTTCCTGCACAATATCACCAATTAATTGCTGTTACTTTAAGCTCTAAGGGAGTAATGTAGAGACTATCACCACAAAGGCTCACACACAGGAAGAAACCCCTTTCATCTATAATTTAGGGAAATGGATGCAGTTCAGCAAGAGTTAAAGATTCATCTCTTATGCTTTTTGTGCATTTACATAATTGATTCATCAGATAATGCACTCTGCTTCCTTATTTAATAAACATGTTAATGATTTCAGACAATTATTCAGAACTGCCTACAAGTGTCTGTCTAAGACACCCAACAAAAATAATTAAAATGAAAATACACACCAAAAGGCACATCCTTCATATCACATTACACAAGATATTAAGTCAATATGTCACACTGTCACCAGTCACTTGCTACCTGCTGTTATACATTTATTCAAACTCTAATGTATTAGCTGGGGCTGGGGCACTGGCTAGACACCCATGTGGGCTAAACAGGGAGCTAGAGAATAAAACTGGTGTTCTGTCAAAGGAGAGAGGCTATGAAACAGAAGGAAAGGAGGAGGGGAAACAGAGAATACAGACTAGATAGAAAAGATTAGAGAAGACATCTCTGTCATGAAATCTTTTGGGGGCTATAGGGAAAAAATATGGAAAAACCAATCTTGTTCTATTTTTTCCTCCACAGCTTGGAGAAGGCCCAGTAGACAAACATATCACTTTGAATCTGATACACCAGCACACATTTCATCCACTCTTTTGTTTGTTTTGAAAGCTGTAGAGAGCCTTCTGATCACAGGGCTGGGATTCACAGTCACACATTCCAAACGTCCAGGGGATTTCAGCCATGGTGAATTGCGAATTGCCACCAGGAGGGGTGGAAGAGATCTTGCTGTTGCGCCTGCACAGAGCAAGTGCCACAGGGAAGGCATTTTCAGTCACCCAGGCTAAGTGCTCTTCTTTCCTACCCTTCCATTACAGGTCACAGTGAGTATGTATACAGATCCCTTTGGAAGCAGTCTAGGATGAATAGAAGCAGCATGGGGGAGAGAAGCCACCAACTAGTTCAATAGCTGGTACCACAATTACAACATAAAATCTAATAAACTGCGCTTAGAATAAATTCCAGCAAAAGGGTCTGTGGGTTTGATCTAATACTTGGCTAAAACGTGTCATGCAGCAAATGTCAATTAGATTCTGGAAAACTGGTCAACACGATGTGCTGCATAAGGACATCAACGAAGCTGGCCTGTTGGCTTGACTGCACGTTCTATGCTGAAAAGAGACCCAAAAGGCTGCTACTTGCCACCCTTCCCAGCTGGAGGTTAAACTGCTGCAGTAATAGCTTACATCCAAAAGGGTAAAATAAAGGGGAAATTGTCAGCGCCCTTTATCTATAGTTTTTAATCCTAACAGGTATTTTCAAAATAGCTATTCACCCCATGTGTTGATGTAGCAATTTGGGGAGAGGAAGGAGGGAATCAATAGCAAAATATTATATGATACCACCATTAACTCCAGCCAGGCAAGTTTAATGGAAGAGTATCAGCAAGATGTTTCACTGACTCTAAATAAAGAACTAGAAGATACAAATTACTGTGCACTAAACTAGAAACAGCACATTATGAAGAGAATGTAAAAAGCCTGTAAGAAATGGATTGGTTTCATTCTGCTATTATAAAAACTTTATAACTGTAGTTTGCAAGTCATCAGCATCACAATGGTATTCCCTATGCAATCTATGTCAAGAACAGGGAGTACCATAGCAATATTAATCAGACAAAAGCCAAAATTGTAAACATTGTCCTATGTGTAGATATATAATACATATGTACGTGTATAATACATTATATTATCTCTATACTATAAAACATTATAATATCATAGACATTATACCAACATTACCAAGTTGTCAGAGTTTACTAGCCAAACAAAAAATATGCTCATCCATACTTCATTATGACAACTGATCATGAAAACTCCAATATTTTATTTCTCTGCCTAAATTCCTTGCTCTGCACAAACAGGCAAGTAGAGTTTTGCAGTACTGACCCACACATACATTGCACTGTATGGATGTGTCAGCAGTGCAAAATTCTACAAACCCCTGAAGCGTATGTAACCCCTTTGGGGTTTAGAGAGCATGGCCTCTTTAAATCTTTTTCCTAACAGGGGAGGGGAAGCAGTGAGAAAAAGGTGGGAAACTCCAGGGGGTGGAGCTAAAGCTGGTAAGAGAGAAGAAAGTCTGCAGGCCCTCAGGAGAGAGAGAGAGAGAGAGAGAGAGAACCTGCCTGAAGCCGGAGAAGGACAGGGCGGCTGATCGGGGACACCCCAGGACAGGAGCCAGGAGGAGCACTGTGCCAGGGCGGCATTGCCTGAGAAGAACAGGCTGGAGCTGGACCCAGGATCTGTATCAGTGCTGCCCAGAGCTGCATGGGGCTGTGAGTACTGGGGCTTGTGACTCTGCACTGGGAACATGGAGGTTGGCTGTAGCTAGTTAAGTGGGGAGGGGGTCGCTCTGTGTGGCTTTGCAGAGAGCGGCACAAGAGGGCGCCGGAGGGGTTTGCTGGGGAAAGTTCACTGGTGCCAAAAATTGACCAGGAGCACCCAAGACTCACCCTTGAACTGGAACTTTACTGAGGACTCCTGAACTCTGTGTGCAGACACATTGCTCAGTGTCTGCCCTTTCGGCCTGTGCTACCACTAGGCCTGTGGGGCCTTGGTTTGGATGCAACCCTGTTTTACTGCTCCCCCTATATTTCCCCTTGTTGTTTTTCCTTCTCTCATCCCTTTGTAAATAAATATTTCCCTTTCTTATTTCCTGTGGGTGGGTGTGTTCACTCTGGGGGGTTTGAAACAGGTGCCCCTGGGGTGGAAGGGATTTTCCCTGCTGCATTCCTGTGCGCGCTCTCTCTTGGCCAGAGCTGCCTGCAAAGCAGACTCCATCTTGGCCACGAGGGCGCTAAAGTTACACGTAATTTTTGACAGATAAGTTCTGGGTTACACACACATACACACACACACACACACTCTACACTTAGAAGTTTCTACCAATTTTAAGGTTTTGACCAGTTCTGTTGGGATTTGGCATTTGACATAAAGGAAATCTCTTTCAAATTGGTGGAAACACTGTACAACCAGTACGGATGGAATGTGGTTGGGCAAGCAAAATATCAGTGTCTTCAGTATCTGTCGTCATGGTGAACTAAACTGATAATTTTGTGAGGCTGCTATAACGTCCATGACATTAGCATGTTTTAAAGGTGTTCTGTTAAACTAAAAAGATCTTCAATTTAAACAGATTCTCTACTTCTGGATCTTCATTTGCATTCTATTTCCAGATTATTTAGTTATTGACAGTATTGCTGTTTACAGCCTTTATTCTCACACTTACTACATGCAGCAACAGTGCACATTAAAGGTTCAAGGTCATTTCTTCACTCTCCTCTTCCTCCTCCGAAAAGCAGCATCCCCCCCCCCCCCCCCCCCGCTCAACTGCCTATCATTAGCTATTAAAAACATTCATTCTAATTGCTTTGATTGCGATTCCCAACATCTCTGTAGCTCACCCCAGTCTAAGAAAGATACATACAGACATGGGCTGAAATACAAATGAAAATGTTTCGATCGGGCTCTAAATTTGTACTCTGTAGGATACCTGAAAAATAACAAAGGGAGAAAAGCTGTAATTAAGATAATTAATTCAGGCCAGAACAGCGGTGAATAATGAACACTTCACACTAAGATCTGTTTGTAAATCTACTCCAAAATTGTGTTAATCTAAAACCAAACTGTAACTGGATCACAAGCTTTGGCATATGATTGGCCAAATCTAAAACATATGATCTGGGATTTTCTCCGCATGCAAAAAACTTTCTCCCCTACCAATTCATGTATGAAAAAATTTGAAAAGAAGAGTAGTCTGTGAAGATGCCAGATTAAAAAGAAGTCTCATTTCATTTTACTACAGATCACCCACAAGCCCATTTAGTGCACTTCTGTTGCACCTATCATTCAGGAACCAAAGCAATGTTCTGCAAGAGACCACTGGGCAACTCATACCACTTAGATGTCCTTCAAAGATATTGGTTACTATTTTCTTCTTAGTATCCTGTGATGCAAGATTTCAGGATCCTATCAACTCTAACGGGGACAAATCCTGGCGGTCGCCTAGTGATAGCGCTGGCCCTGACCATTGGTGATATCACTGTTATCTAAAGCAGTGTAATGACCATAGCCAATGTAAGTGATGGCATCAGCCATTACAGGGAAATACTGAAACCAGGACTCAGGTCTTAGAGGCAATAGCTAAACCAAAAAGTCAAAGCAAGGACCATTGACAGACAGCACATGAACAGTTCCAAATTGCAACGAACAAGTATTTCAGCCAAGCCACAGAATAACACAAAATGACCTAATGATGCTGGAGACGAGCAAACAAGTAGGAAGCAAACTTTTTGTAGAACGGCAAGACAGACTGTTGGTCTGATCAAAAGCAATCACCATGAATTATCCTTTTATGTTGTTCCAGGCTCAGTTTTCTTTTACAAGGGAGTCTTAAATAAAGGTTTGCTTCTATTTTTGCATTGTCTGTGTCACTAACAGTTCTGTTGCAGACACCCTTCTGTCAGAAAGGAGTGGAGAGGGAAGGGGTCAGGGTAAGGAAGAATGGAGCAACTTAAGGTCACTACTAGGTACAGGATCTGTCAGTATATTAGAATAAGAGGAGCAATGTGCATGAAGGTCAATGTTGAGCAAAGGGCTTAAATTTATAAGATGTGTTCCTCTCCCCTCACACCCTCGGAGGCCACTCCTCCTTGCTCCTTACTGCCCCCTTTGGGCCAAAACCTCAGCTGGAATAAAGTGGCGTAGCTCCATCAAAGTCAACAGAGCTAATCTTAATTACACCAGCTGACCATCTGGTCCAAAGTCTCCTCACAAGCATTATTTCCATGCCACTCAGTGCCTAGAACAGCTTTCCTTCCCCAGGTACACTAAAAACATCTCCCCGCTCCTCTCAATCAGCTCACTGATCTCTGCTCTGGGCCTATCTGCTCCTAAGAGTAAAAATAGTGACCTTGCTAAACACAAAAAATCAAAACAAAAAAGCGAACATTGGATCTGCTCTCATGAGAGCTGCATTGCATCCTCCCCCCTGGTATCTTTTCCATCTGTTGCCTTTGCACTGTCTTCCTGGTTATCTATTTCATTTAGACTATAAGCTCTTTGAAGCAGGATCCTGAATTCTGGGGAGTTGGAAAAGCACCATTGTACACTTAGGACACTCTATTAAAAGAGCTATTAATAACTGGCTCAGTTTGCAGGACAAAAGTGAGGGCTCAGTTGTGATACAGGTATCAGTTGATAAAGCACCTGCACATTGGCCCTGTCAGCTACTACTGGAGTGACGTGTAGGTCAGGCAACCATTGCCTTTGGGTTTCAGTAGCACTTGCATGTGCCTGGAAGAGGTTTATTTTATTTAAGAAACTGAATTTCTGCAGCAGAAAGCAATCTGCCTTTGTAAGCTGAAATGTTCCACTTGTGCAATTCAAATGTTAGGCTTATTCCACATGTTAAATTATACATAGACCCTGGTGTTAAATTATACATGTAGGAACAGCTCACGTAAGTGAGGTAAAGCCTCTTCAGGTCTTTCCACTTTTCTCTTGCCTAAAGGAAAAGCCACCACTTGCAGTCAGCAGAATGGAAGGAGTGTTAAAGGTAAACACTGGGTTAAATTCTGCTCTTGGGGCTCCAACAAATGCTTAATTCTTCTGGGCCTATCTGAACTGAAGGTGAACTCTGAATTTTCTGGCATTCATCCCTTCACCAGTAAGGTCATCTCCAACCACGTGAAACATGCTTGAGCCTTTGGAATGAGTGGGAGAAAGTATCACTTCTGAGGCTGACAGGATGCTGCTGTTTTCCTTTCTCCAGAGGATCAATACAGTAGGTGTTTACCTTGTAGTACTGGTTTCTGACACGACAAAACAAATGTGCCAAAGTCAGGGTAACACCATGTCAGAAGATACCAAGGAAAAAAAGTGTCAGACAGGATAGATGAAGAGTGTTGCAAAGGATGTCTAACTCCCTGCAACCTACCATAGCTACTGCTCCTAATATTAGCTAATGTATTTAATCCAGGCATCATTTATCCATTCTATGTCGCTGTCACCCAAGATGGGAAGGAAATCTTCCATATGGGAAAAGTATAACATGAGGACACAACATAATAATTAATTACCAAGTTGGCTGAATGCCAAAAATGTGGCAATTACCAGATTTGGAAGCAATTTATTGTGGGTACACTAAACTACTCATTATGGTTACTATACAGAAATCATTAGCAAGTACGCTAGTGATTAACAGTTTAACTGCCCACTTTTTTCCCCTTCCTGTTGAAGAGCCACCATCTTTCTTGGATTTTTTGTGGGTGCAGTGGTGATCCAAAGCAGGGTGCCAGAAGAAACAACAGATCCAAGAGATACAACTGACCATAGTGTCTGGCAATTTTTCCACTGAGGTTTGGAAGCAAATCATTATTTTTTTCTAATCTGTATCAGATGTGATTCTTTTTCAGTACAATATATCTCAAGGGAACACTCATCTAGTGCCCATATGTTGAAAAGCCCTTAAAACTGTATTAGCTATAAATACAGCTTACCATGTGTGTGCATGTATGCTTGGGTGTGAACTGTGGCCATAAGATGGGCACTGAATCATTTTCTGTAGGCTTGGTTTTATGTAATTTCCCTAAATTTTCAGTTGTGGCCTATAAATGTGTGTGGAAGTGTTTGTATGCATGTCAGTTTTGTAAATGCAAATGGATATTTGCATACACATACTGGAAAGCTAGCATCCAATCACATGATCTGAAGATACCATTGCACACAATGCATGCAATGCTGTGGATGCAAAATTAGAGGCTTGTTTTAGGCCAGCTGAAAAAAAAGATCCAAAAGGTTTAAAATTTAGATAACATGTACATACATTCATATTTGATTTTATTTAGGTAGCTCTAATGTAATTATCAGTTGATGTAATTTTGTTGGTGCTCAGAATCTAAAGCAACAAACAGTCTCAAAGGGCTTTGCTTTCCTCCTTCCCCAACTCCTTATACAGCATTAAAGTTGCATAGCTTGTTTGAGTTTGAAGAAGGTTTCATTAACTCATCCTCAGACCGGTCCTTACAGTTGCTATGGTAGGAAGGCATTTGCAAAGAGGCAGGTCTCACATTAAATTCAGAAGGTGGCAAGCTGTTATGTTGACCTGTGTGGTGGAAGACAATTTCATAGTTGAGCCTCAGCAGCAGAGAAAGCCCTCTTCCTTTGCCCCTGTGAGCTTCATCCTGGGCACCAACAGCTCCAGCACCCAGCACAGCGGTTGTGGTAGGTTGTGCAGAAAGAATCACTGAAATAAATGGGGCCCATCACATTGATTATAATTATCAGGATCTTGATTACAATCTGGTATCCAAAAGGGCGGGCAATGTCACACAAGTAACCATTTAATGATGTGTTTTTGTCACCCTGTGTAACGTAGCCGCTGGGCTGCTAAAGGGTGAACCACCTGGAACTCTCTCATCACCTCCCTTTCCATCCCTTTCAGAGAAGCAGTTGAGCCTGGTTATGATGAACAGATGGATCAACATGGCCACATTCACAGCTGAAAGGCACAGGCACTGCTTCCTGAACAGCTGAAGAGAGTGAAAAGGCATTGCTATGAACTGTCACCACAGAGGTAGGCAGGAGCAGTGTGGGATCCTGTAAAAGTCAGGCTACATACCACCATCCAGGCCATGAGAAAGGAGACACCTTCCAGGGACAGAGGGGATATAGCTTTGGCTAGTTCTTCAAAGTGCTTCTCCTGTCCCACCAACATGAACTCTGTCCTGCTAGGATTAGATTTTTCATCCAGGGATTACTCTCACCCCAGCACTGGGATAGCAGGATGATGGTGCTGTCTGCATTGTTAGCTAACAACGTCTGGGTTGCTTCTTCAGCTGGAAAGAAACAAAATTCAGAATCTTTTCTTCAACAACAATAATGATCAGGAATTAGCAATAATACCGTAATGGCTGAGGATGTGTTTTGAAACCAAGTCAGGGCTCCAAACAAAGATGCTAGAACCACAAGAGATGGCAAGAGTCCTCATCCAGAAGACAGATTTACACCATGGACAGTAGCTGCCCAATCCCATTTCCCATGCGCTTAACTTGATGGGGTAAGTCCTCCGGAGAAGAGCCCCTTAGTAACCTGATCAAGCTGGGTGTCCTCTTCTCTCCCCTTCTCCAAGGATTCTTCCTTCTCCCAGCTATTGATTATCTCCATTTCCACCTACCTGGGGGTTGGGCATCCCAGGGCACTGACCTTTTCTGTTCCTTCCAGCTAGGGAGGTGGAGTCTGCTTCTCCATCTCCTTTTGCCCCTGCACAAAGGTTAGGGATACAGACAGAAGGGCTAAGAGAAGTTCCATAATCTCTAGGAAGGCACCATTATTTTCATGTCATAGCCTCAAAGCAAATTATTCTTCTCACTATTCTGAATCCTCTCTTGCCCTTGTTCCAAAGTTTGATTTTCCCTCCTCCTTGTAGCAGCCACATACAATGGAACTGAAAATCTAAACCCCAAAAAACTGTTTTCATGTTTTTAAATGTTACTTTAAACTCTGACTGGTTTTTCCATCAGTAAACCCTTTCAAAAATGCTCTTTGTCGCATGCTAATTTCACTGCAAATACCTGATCTGAATGCTGAGTAATTAGCAAATTAGGTGACCTGTGAGAAGCTGGTCTTTCTTAATATGCATATAAAAGCTTGTCACAGAGGGTATCTTCAACTCAAAAACCTCTAAGGTCTGAAACCCTAATGTGGTGTTCAGTAACACTCGATAATATCACACTTTAATTCTTTTTAAGGGAATAATGATCACATTAATTAAATCTCTTCTCTCTATACTGGCTACGGGAAAAGCAGAAGATAGTCATTCTCAGAAGATATATATCACTCTGATACAGCATCGACCATGTACATTTTCACACATTTATATGAAGTTTATCCTTCATTATATTAATATTTTAAAAGAAAACTAACATGGAGCTGCCATAGCTAAATTTGATTCTTTTTTATGCCAAGACACTGTAATAATGAAAGAGCTCCTTGTTCAATGCTCTTATCGGTGATGCTTAAGTTATACACAATGAAAGCGAAGGTCTCTAGAATTGCAAAGAGTGTCCGTTTGACAGATAAAGGCATTTTGCACGCATTCCCTCAGTTACATAAATTATAAGCCTTAACTTAGTGAATTTTTACTTTCTTTGCCCCACACCACCCAATTAAAAAAAAAAAGCAGTTACACTTGGATGTACTAAATACAAAGCATCTCGAGTTTATTGCACAACCATGGAATTTATTCAATTGTATCAAATGCACCATTTTAAAAGTTACATATCTACTGTATTGCCTAGAATATAGGCAAAAAGCAGACATGTTTCTAAACAGCTTTAAAAGATCAGGGTTTTTTTTTTAATGTATGCATTTAATATGCATGAACGATACTAAACAAGTAGGAGCCTATAAGTACTTACATCTTTACCTAACCCAGGGATTGACGATTCCATGGTGCAAGAACACTTTCTAGGCAACAGGCCAGATATTTAACATGGGACACATTTAAAAAGCTAATATTTTAAAACCACTGAACCTATGAAAGAGTTGTTTGGTATGCTCAGAAATATGTCTCCTTGAAACAGCAAGTCTTCTCTGCACCATATTATATTGAACATTATATTACTAGTTAAACCAATGCACATATCAAGTAATGCTCTTTGGAAGGTGTTCCATGGTAACTATTATCCACTGGCTTAAGCAATGCTCATTTGAATTGCTCTTCCTTATGTCTTTAAAAAAAAGGGTGGGGGGAGGGATTATTCCTAAAGGGATAGATCATGTCAAGTGTGCAGAGCCCAGAAACAGAGTGCAACACGAGGCTGCAGCATCCCAGAGGAAGCATGGAGAGTCAGTCTATAGAGTGCCTCCTTGAACTTCCCAGCACACAAGGGGAGTAGGACTTCTACTACATACCTTCATGGGGTACAGTCTGCTCCCATATGCAAGCTGGTGCCAGGGGAGTAGGAATTGAACAGTCCCTGATTTCCCCAAAGCACAGGGACTGCATTTCTGCTTGGCTTTTACAAGGGCTAACCTGCACAAGGTAAACGGGAAGCTCCTCAAGCTCTTTCTGGCCACACTGCACACTGGCATAAGAGCCAAACAGACTCTGGTTCAGTGCAACCTATCCACATTGCACTGTGTAATATGAGAAAAGCACAGAATTCACAGTGCATGCATGGACTTCACCCTCAAAGTTCTGAGTGTAGGAGTGGGAATCCTCCCATCTCTTCCCCCTGGCATTGGAAGTGGTCCCAGGAAGAATGCAATACACTTTATTTCCCCCACCTGTATTCTTTACATGCACACAAAGAGTCCCACTGTAGACTAAAGAGCAAAGGATGTTTAAAGAAGAGAAGTGGCTCATTGGGCTTGAAGGCCATGGTGGGGAGACAGTGGCAGATTCCATAAAAGCAGCAATACAGAAGACAGACCAAATTGTGGGGATTAATAAGTGACTAAAACAACAGCAGCAGAATAAGCAGGTGGGGAAAATGGATATAAGCTCTGCTCCAGTTGGGAAGCATTGCTCATGTAAAGATTCCAGGTGAACAGGTTCCAGGAAGCTGAAGTTCGAATTTCAACTGAACTAAAGCCTGCCTCTACCCAGGGAGACACAACCCAAGTACTGCTGTAATGGTGCGACTCTCAGCATTTATAGCCCACTATTCTAAGGCAATAAAACTGTTCCTATTTTTTGCCTCTTCTGATGCTTCAGCAAGAGGAGCATCTATGTATCTTTCGTTGTTCTATGCTTGCTATTGTCATAGTATGTAAGCACCTCAGAATCTTCAACGTGTTTATCCTTACAATACCCCTCGGAGGGAGGGAAGTGGGTATTACCCATTTTACAGATGGGGATCTATCTGAATAACTTTTCCTGCAACAGAACAGCAGCCTGGGAGATGTGCACTGAAGTCTCTCTCTTTCTCATAATCTTCTTCTCATTTATGGGACTCAGGTTTTGAGCTGCAAAATACTGTTTCAGTAATGATGCAGTGGCAACAGCACCCTAGACACAATTAAAGTTACTCTTTTAATTTTAACCCCGATGAGAAACTGATGGAGAGAGTTTAGTAAAAGAAGGCAGCAAAGGAAAAAGTTGCCGCAATCTGTCCCAATGGAAGGAGAAAGTGTGATGTCCAAATATCTCTAGTGTTAGACAAAGGACAATGGGATGTGTTCACTCTTAGTGGTTGCATGAGTTACAATTCTGAGGACTGCCAGTGTGCAAATGGGTGTGCAAGACATGCACAAAGTTACTGCACAGGCAGCTCCTTAGAACATTTTCAGTCCCTTAATACATAAGTTAAAAGCTCAGCAAACAAGGAGTAAAGAGGGATGGGGCGTTATGGAAGATGTTTCAGTCTTAAAAATTTGTTTGCTTTTATACCAGGGTTCAAGGCAGAATCTTAATGCCACTTACATGGATAAACTGTATTGTTGGTGACACATATGGACATGATCTTTACCTAAAGATCTAGCAGCAGATCAAGATTTAAAGTTTTATCACACACCAACATCGAGTGTTGAACTTAAAAAATTGCTTCCCCCCTCTGCAAGTATTACATTTAAGTGGATTGCTCAAACAAAGCACATAAAAAGTCCTTACCTAAGTAATTCCTGGTTAAAAATAAAACAAATCAGTAAGCCAATAATCACAGACCTCAAAAAGACCAGACAGACATAGACAAACATTCTAAAATAGGAAGTCGGAAAGATACATTGTTGGCTTAGTGAATCAGTAAGCCAAGAAAATTACTTTATAATCAATATGTGACTTCAACAGAGAAAGTTTCAGATCTGGAGTGCTGAGATCAAATTCTAGCTTCCCTTTAAATGATAGCACAAGGGCTTGTCTACACTGGCACTTTACAGCGCTGCAACTTTCTCGCTCCGGGGTGTGAAAAAAACACTGCACTGGTAGCTATTCCCCTCGTGGAGGTGGTTTTTTTATAGTGCTGGGAGAGCTCTCCCAGCGCTGTGCTGCGCTTTAACATTGCTAGTGAAGACATGCCCTTAGGGAACTTATACTCTGAGAGTTAAATAGTCAACCCTTGACATGACAAAATAAGAACAAGAACAGTTATGATCATGTGGCATTTTTATCAAATCATCACTATCTCCCTAAAACTTTTACTGCATCAAAAATCTCCCTGGTAACACTTAAATAACCCTAGAGTATCTCCTCTGGGCGAGGAAAGGAATGCATTCAAGGAACTCCAACATACACCTTTCCATTCAGACATGGCAGCTGCCTTCAACCAATTAAAGGGTCTCTCTTTGTAAAAGAGTTCCTAGAACACCACTCTGGATCACATCAATATGACTACACCATTGCAGTCGGGTACTTAGATATAACCCTGCCTGACTGAAACATGAACACATTAGCATATCTTGGTTGGCTGCAGATGAGGATTTTAAGCTTTGCACAGGGGACTATTTACAGTGTGTAGCATCTTATAAGAACAATGCAGACGAAAGGATGAAGGATAGAAATGAAAAGATGTGACAGGAACCACAGTAACTTAGTCCAAATTTCTGACAAGGAAACTGAATATTCAGCGTCTGGGGCTTATCTTAAAAAAAATACATTATTTTTATACTCTGCATGTTCTGTACAATACCATGCCATACACAAGATGACAAAAACAATATCTACGTATTCCATTACCCCCTTGTTGCAGGAGTGTAAGGATCAGCTGTTGCCAGAAGTATCAGGAAAACAAATTACCAATTATAAAAACTGCATTTAAAGTAAGTGGATTTATGAAACCAACTCGCTTCCTGGAATCTTAAGAGACCATTTTTGCACTTTTGTGCAAACTTAACTGAAACTGCAAACAGAAAAGTGTCATAAAGGCTCTAAATGAGGCTTTACAATCTAGTAAAAAGGACACTACATTAAATGAAGTCAACATATGCCGTCATTAACTTTTCTGAGAGCGGGTAAGGCCTATTGCTTAGAGTATATAAACCATTACTTCAAAATGACCCTGATGCATCCTCACAAGGTCCAATCTGCTCATACCTGCTATTTTTAAACTTAATCTCCGCCTCAACATATTGCAGTGGGAAAAAATGTAAACATGCAAGACAATTTGTCAGTATATAAATACATTTTATTGTCACTTGTTAGTTCAATGTTCCACCCTCATTGAGAACTTGTGTCTCAGATTCACTCTGATGTGAATGAACACTAACTCAGGGCAGGTCTACATTTAAAACGCTATTACGTTAACGGGAGAAGCCATCCCATTGACACGGCACTGTCTACGCCAGGAGTTAGGTTGATATAACTGCTTCACTCAGGGGTATGCGTTTTTCACACCCCTGAGCAATGTATTCATACCGATGTATGTTTGTAGTGTAGACCAGGCTTCAGTGGGTGAAGAATTGACACTGAAGTCAGTGGCAAAACTCCCACTGACTTTAATAGGTTCAGTATTTCACCCAATGAGATTGGCTATATTTTTCAACTGGAATTCACTATCCTCGGTTTATTCCTGCCTGAGGTTCTGGCTAGCAGTGATAGGGATCTTTATAGTCTATCTATTGGACAGAGTCTGTACAGTCATTTAAGTGAACGGCCAGAACCTCAGACGTTTCACTTCCATGCAGGCCCAGGGAAAGTCCTATATTCAGGAATGATCACTTAACATGGCTGCACGCTTCTAAATATTCCTTGCGACCACACAAACTCAAATTGAGGAAGGAGTAAGTAAAATTGCAGTTTCTATTTCTGTTTGAAACAAGAATTCGAATTTGTTGGCTCTGAAACCATTCCACCATCTAATAGATCAAAGTGATCAATGTGTCTTATAAAAATTCTGCCATAATGTCCAATCTTCCTATTTGTCACTATTATTAAATTGAACTCTATACTAACTGGCTCTCCAGACTATTTCCACCTGTCCTGGTCTTTGATAAGATGTCTCCATTCAGTGTGATCCTGTTTTTATGTTTCTAGCCCTTTCGTTAGCTAAATGGATAAATTGAAGGGCTTAAGAGTTTTTGTTGGTTTGACTATCTAAACACTCTATTTTAATAGTTTTTTTATCCTCAGAGCTGCTCTGTGGATCTCAAACAGCACTGCAAAATAATACACCACTAGATAACAAAGAGAATAGTACATTCCTTACTGTTCAGGGTTTGCAACCTAAGATCACGATCCTGCAGTTATGTACACGCATGCTTAAAGTTAACAACAGGGAACGGGGTCCTTAGATAAACAAAGCTAATGCAAAACAAAGAAAAACAGTTCAGAAATGGGAGGATGCAGAGAGGTTATTGGGGAAAAGGAAGTTATATGAAGTATTCCTGAAAGAATTAGGTTGTAGGATAAAATAGGGTTATTTTCCATACATGTACTGATACAGTTTCTACAGAAAACTAAACATATGATCAAATCCCATATTTTTGGTTAACATAGTTGAACACTTGCTTTTAGACCTGATTTGTATTTGTTAACCATGCATATTGTTATGAATATTAGATAAGAGATCAAATGCCAGTCAATCATCATGTAGGTTAGTTATGCTTTGTACTGTTCGGTATGTTTTGTATTGCCATAACGAACCAAGAGCCAAAATACACAGCATACTAAAAACACCATATAGCTGATATTAAAGTTAGCATTTGCTAGTAACCACACAGTAGTATCTGAGATTACTAGAGTTTCCCCTATTCTGAGAATACAAGAGCTCCATGTAACTGTGTAATACGGGTTAGCATATGTTGACTTTACCAGCTATTGTCCCTATAATTAACAAGCTAGCATCGATCACGAAAGGTCTTGAAAATTATTTTAACCTAATAAAATCCAGAGTTACACTAATGTGCTGGAATAATTCCACTGGTGACATTGCTGTGAATCAGTAAGGTATAAATTTTGAACCCTAGTCTAGAGGATAATTGCATTATATCCAGTATACCGCTAGAGCCAAATGCTAAAGAACTAGAGGTACTACATGCAAACCGTGTGCTAATGGGGAGAAAGGCCATCAGATGAAGTGTAAAACAAAAAGGTCCCAGCCTTATGTTTCCAATCTGATTGTTAAAAATCCTTTTTTACTATTAAAAGGAAGTATAATTCAGTGCCCTCGTGCTCAGATATATATATCCCCAGTGTCCTGGTCCATACCTCATCTATCACAATCACAGACTTGCTGTGTCTTGCTCTGATATTTACAGAAACATACTGCATGAGAGGTTACTGTCAGCAACCAGACATCTTGTGTACAGATTATTCCATACTACATTTATATGATGCACTTCTGGGAATAACATTATAAATATCACACTGTCCTAGGGTGACTGGCCCCTGTAAATGAGGTAAGTCCAGTTCGCCTGGGCCAGAGCAGGTGCTCCCATTTTGGGCCAATTTAGGAAAGGTAGTAGCTGGGGTCTGTAAAGTTTCAGAGATCCCAGAGATCTCAGGGCTAATATTCCTGAAGGAAGCCAGGAGAAGGGGTCCCAATGAGTCAGAGCAGATGAGAGCTGCCAGAGACCAGGGGCCTAGAGGTGGTCCTGGAAAGAAACAGATGGTGGTTCCTGGGGGAAAGCTTAAGACAGGACAGTAGCAAGAGGGGTTGCTGGCTGGCATCCCCAAGCCACGTAGCCAGGGTCAGGGGGCTGTAGTAGGGTAGCAGCAGAGGAGCTTATCCACTGACATTGCCCGGGCCAGAGAGCTGGACTCAAGGGAGCCATGAGAGGGCCAGAGGAGATGAGGTATGCCAGGGGTCTCAAACACGCGGCCCACGGGCCACATGCGGCCTGTGGCATTATTTCCTGCGGCACACCATAGGCGCCGACTCCATTGGCAGCCAAGCTCCAAACATTACTGAGTGTTTATATTTTATTAAAACCCCTCTTTGCATAATAGTTTTTTAAAAGTTAATACATTGACTTAATAGAATACTCTATTACTCTTCATTTTTTTCATTTTTGACTATACTTTTGTATCATTGTATGAAAAGGTTTCAGAAATGTGGCCCTCCCAGCAGAGAGGCTGGGGGCGGGGTGTGGTTTCCTGCTGGGAACAGAAGGGTTGCTCTCCGGCTGGAAGGCTGGTATGGTTGTCCTTGTACAGGACAGGAGAGGTCCGTGCCGGGGAGCTGGGGCAGGGCGAGGGAGACTGGGGGTGCATGCTGTACATATTGTTTGGTGGAAATCTCAACTAGGGTTATGGGACTTTTGTAATAAATGAAACCCAGAAGGACTATATTTATACTTGGGGAGAGTCTGGGGACTATTTCTGGGGACTCTAGAGGAAGGAAAACACAGCAGGCGTCCCTGTAAAGCTGAGACCTGCTGCAGGGGGGCACTCCAGATAGGACAGCCTTCTCTCTCTCTCTCTCTCTCTCACTCTCCCACACACACACATCTTGATTCAATTAATTTTGTGTAAGGGTAGCACAAAGGAGCTGGACCGTAATGACTGTTTAGAACCATTTGGTTCTGCTTAAGCAATTTCAAGACCAACAAATCCAACCATACATCAATACTGCAACTACTAAGATGACTGAGTTTCAAATGAACCCTTTTCATATCTATATGTACTATTCCAGACTGTAACAACAGGGCCATAAATATGCAGAACCAGTCAATATGCTGTATGACTTTAAAAAAAGGAACGAGAAATTTTCAATTCTAGCTGTTTTCAACAGGAAACATCAGCAAATACCAGAGGAAATATAGTAATTATTTGACAAATATAAAAAGAAAGCCCAAATTCCCACTTCCCCTAGGTCCATGTGAGAGCTATGACCTTATTGCAAACTTCAGAAGAATTATATTTCCAGTGGCTTATGCCATGACTTTCAATTCTAGTAATATAGACTACTCAAACATTCAGAATTAGCAATTTATATTATATCTTCTTATAGTCTACACTTACCTTTCAAATGATTTATTTTGGGACAAAACCAAAGCTAGAGATATGATCCTGTGGCGTTTTTATTTGCTATGGAGTCTGCAGAAATGTACCTACTTGATTTATAATCCTGTTACTCAACGTTACTTCATGCACAACTTATTTAGACAATACGGATGCACTGTATATTTTAATCATCATCTAATGTAACAGGAGCAAGAACTGTTTTATCTTTGATGTATGAACCCTACAATGTATCGTAGGCTGAAAGGGATTTTTACAGATAAAATGTACATGTAGAAATCGAAGTCCACACTGCTCCTTCATCAACCAGTGAGTGAACTGCAAAAAATAGGAGTTGGATTTTGATTTTCTCTCTCTCAATGCTATAATTCAATGCAAGTTTAAATTGCAAATGAGTCTCACTATTGAATAATACTTTCAAGCCTCAAAAACAGGACTCACTGAAAATCTGCAAGAATTGATATGGTTTCACCAAGAAGTATCAAACTTTAACTGGCATATCTTAATAAGAAAGCTCTCTTTTAATTACTTATTTTCTTTTAATTTCAAATTAAAATTACAATAAAGATAAAACTGACATGGTGTTTTTGAACTATACTCCAGTTATGTGCACAGAACGTGTGACATGCTGGACACACAGACTAGTGTTTCAATTCAATTTCACCTTTTGGCTCACTGGAACAGCTGTCTTTCATATTTGTTTCCTTACCAGGTATTCATTTTTAAAGGTTTCACTGCACTACCGTATACAAGACAATTTTTGTTTGTCTTCTTCACCTGAGTAGCCACAGTGGGACTATCAGGAATAAAACAAGCAGGATCTGGCACTATACTTTTTCCTCTGGTGCACGAAAATATAATTTTTCCAAATTCTGTACCTTTTGACAGGCTCATGAGGACTGCACCATAAAACGCTATCATTTTTTAACTACCAATCATGTACAAGTTTATATGCTTTACACTCAAATAACCGGATTCATTCTCAAATAACAGGATTTTAAGAATTTAACTGTATCGAAGTTCCCACTCAAAATTCTGGTTAGAGACATGCATGATATCTGTCTCCTGGGATCCTAATAAAACATGGCATTGGAGTGCTATGCCCACAAGGACACTGTCATTCAGCTGCACTGTTAAACTCAGGCTTTTCTACTTTATGAGATATACACTAAGAAGAGTGCACACCCTGTATGTCAAGATTCATCTAGGACAGTTTTACTACAAAGGTGCCATTCCATATTCACTGAGTTAAATGGTTAGGAAAAGGACAAACCCCCAAACCAGGAAACACTGCACCTCGTGGATTCTGATACAACACAGGAGGCTTATAATGGTTTTGAAAATTTGATATAAAAATAAATGAAAAACCACACCACTCAGCCCAGTACATTCAGATTTGTATCTTTACAGAGCAATTTATGAAACAATGTCATTAAAAATACTGTTTAGCAAGCAGAGACTGGCCAAAGCCATGACATTCATACCCAAATATTAACTACCAAAGGTTTGGATCCAGTGTGCCCAGCTCTACTACTAAGGTGAGCAAAGCAACCTGAACTCAGCACGGAACCAGAGAAAAGAGCCAAGTAGGTAGTGAGAAATAATGTCCAAAACCAGCTGTTGAGCAGTGTGTGGATGCAAGTTAGAAAGTCAATGAAGAAAGGAATGAGATAGGCCTGAGAAATCATTGCCAAGTCTAACAGTTCTGCAAATGTGCCCCATAGTCAATCAGACTCTGTCACCTAGTTTTAAATGACATGTTCATTGCTGATGAACAACACATTCTCATTAGCTAAGCAGAGGAAGAATTTGTATGTTAAGGATAAATGCTGGCAGAGAAGTGGATTAAGTAGGTCATTAAGTGCCAAGCCCAAAGAACACTGTTAGAACCATAAAAACCGACCAGGGCCATTCAAATTCAGTAAATTAGAGACAGCATCTTAGCAGTTATACCTTTGAAAATATAATTGTGATGAGTGTACTCATTTAGATTTAAATGAGTATTAATTAATATTAGCAGCTCCTCCTTCTCCTCCTCACCACTCTTGAGGCTATCATCCCCTACACTGTTGTGCTCTCACTCTTCCATCACAAACCACCAAAAGTCACTTTCCTTCACTGACTGGGTACGCTAGTCCTGAATCGCCCTGAACTAGAAACACCACAGAAAAAGTGATCTAAATTATTTCAGTAATCGTATGTTAAAGATTGAAACTATTGGTTAAATATTAAGAGCCACCGTACTTAAGAGCTAGGGCTTGTCTATACGACATCGCAGTCCAGACTCTGGCGGTGTGAATTGTAGAGCTCTCTGAAGTGTTGCACTGTAAGTACCCTGTGCAGACCCAGCTGGTGCGAACTAAGAGGTGTCTAGTTTGCGCTAACATACTCCCGTTCCAAACAGGACTATGTTAGTGGAAACTAGGTACGCTTTAGTTCACATCAGCTGGGCCTATACAGGGGTAATTATTGAGCAACACTTTAAAGCCGCTCTACAATTCACACCCCCACAGTCTGGACTGCAGTGCCGTGTAGACAAGCCCTTAAATTCTACTGCAACACAGTACAACGTAATACAGAATTGAAGCATTTGCTTTGTCAACTTGATCTAGCTGAGAATTTTAATGGAAGTTATTACTAATCCTCTAAAGAGAAACCCAAAGTGAAGCTAGTGATGGCAATACTGTAATCATACTGAGTAATTCATCTGTATGCTGATAATTTTGCACAGAGAGGGGTAATGTGCATTTCCTATAAATATTTCTCTCTCACACACACATGAATGTTAACCTCCAACTCTTTTTGAAATAGGGTCTTTAATCTGGCTGGCATTGTCCTGATACATTTTTTAAATACATTTATAATTTTGGAATTAAGCACTTTGACAGAGAGAGACTCAGATAATCCAATACATTATAAAATTAATCGAATTTCAATATGGGCAAAATCAAGCCTCGCTGCAAAAGCCCCAAGTCCAACTGATGCTCTGGTTCCCACGACTCCTTTGGCTTCATGAGTCCAGTTCCTATAATCCAGCCTACTGAATTTCCCTGGATGTTCCTTAAATGCCTGGTTCACTTTGCCACCTGCAGTTCCTCCACAGCTGTCCTTCCGGTCCCTCCAGCACAATTAATTCCCTGTTATCAATCGTTCCAGAACTGATTTCAGACAACCAGTTTCTCCATTTGTTTGCTGGATGACTTGCGACACTAGGGGTAATTCACCAACCACACAGCTCTGGCTTTCATTTATTTACACAGTACATTGCTATTGGTTATAATACCTTTAAAAAAATTTTTTTTAACTACTGAACTGTTTGATCACTACCTGGAAAAACCTGAACCAACCCAGATCATAAAGGCTCCCTGGTGGAAAAGGCAGCCCAGTTTAATTATTGCTATGAAAAAAATGACTTTGTTCAATTTAGAAATGAAAAAAAAGTCTTTGTGTAGAACTGGAATCCCCAAGAGGAAAAACAGAAGACAGAAGAATAAATCTGAAGCAAAATATTGATCACACACACTGAAAATATAGGGTCAAATCCTGCTTTCCCTACACTCGTGACAATCAGGGTCCCGATACTACAAGGGGAAAACAGGGAGCTTGCATTCCAAAAAATAAGCAATTGTATACACTGTTATTGTGCAAAAAAAATGTCAAGTAGGATCTTTTATTAAGCTGAGAACATTACAGGCTTTCATAATCATTATGAGATATGTATAAGAGGCTCTAGGGGTATGGGTGTGTGTGTGTGTGTGTGCGCGTGCGTGCGTACACACATATGTACGTACACACATCAGCTCCACCTCACAGCAGGACAGTGAGTGATCACACAGGATAATGCACCTCCCAAGATATGTCTTTACAGAAAAGCCAGACTCAAGTAACGATCAGTTGTACAATGCAGGAAAAGGCAATGATGGACTGGAAAAGTTAATGGAAAGACATTGAAACAAATGGGAATTTCCCCACTTCGGATATCTATAGGAACTGAAGCGGGGGGAAAACAGCAAACCTTTTTAAAATGGAAAGGGTTTGAAGTCAAAGGAAGTCCGAAACTGAGGGACAGTCTCTAGGAGGGAAGTGTCCATGAAACACTGGCTCCCCTCATTAGCTAGGCGGTACTCTGCAAAACTGTTCAAAAGTAATAAGTAACTTGTTTTAGAAAATGGATTTTATCTAATATAGCAGTGTAAAGCCTGAGGTTGAACCTTTATATTTATTTACTGCATAGCTTGTATGTTTGCTCTCCCTTACTATTTCATCTGTGAGTTTTCTATTAAATAAACTGGTTGTTTATTTTTACCTCAATCAGGATTCTACTGTGCAAACTATGTGGGGAGCATGTGTGCCACAGTGAACTGATAACTGGGGGGCTAGCTTCACGCCTCCAGGGCTGAGGGACCGGAGAGGAACGGTACTTAAGAACTTAGGAAGGACAGATTTGGGGAGACTCGGGACTTGCAAGGGCCATTGGTGTCACCCTGAAAGGAGTAACTAGACTGGTGGAAGCCAGGGTGAGACTCTGTGCTTGTTGGCAGGCTATTAGTGTCAGGCATCTGAGCCATAGCAGCACAGCATTAAGGCATCCCAAGGTTACAAGGCAGGCAGTGACAGAACCCCTTAGTGGTCCGGGTAATGCCCAAAGCATCCCACTTGTGCATTCTCTCTCACTTCAGAGACCAGGATAGAATGCCGGGAGCAGCTCGCTCAATGCAAGATACGTTACCCTGTTGGAGAGAAGGAAACTTTTCCTCTTCCATGTCCTTATTCCTGACTAAATTGAGGGAGATGGCAATACTTGAAAGCTTCTTGAGTAAGAAGGGAGCTGAAGTATCAGTTATGATTCCAGCCACTCTCTTATTTATGCTGGGGAAAGCTATATTTTCTGGGACCATGAGGCTGCCAACTGGCTGCTCTGCTGAAAAAGATTAAGGCATAAAGTCAAGGAGGAGTATTGGAGGAGTGAGGCTAGGGAAGAAATATAGCTAGGATTTAGGGACTCATATTTTCTTTTGACAGCATGATATAGAACTTAACACAGCAGTTACTTTTCCAGGACCATTAGAATGTCTGTGTGGATTGCTGCTGTCCTTTCATTCATCTAGTATTTGAGCCTTACAAGTTTATTAAGCAACAAAACCAGGAGGCAAATTTTGCTCACAGTTACACCGGTGAAAGTCCAAAATAACTTTACTAGAGTCAATGTAATTACTCCAGATCTACATTGGTATAAAAGATTAGAATTTGATTGTAACTGCCTCACATCTGTTAGCATGTCAATGATAATAAGGACAGAGAGAGCTTTATCGAATGATTGCTTTTTTCCATCTATTTGCCAATGTTTCCCCTCCAGATGACAGAGCCGTTATTGTTAGACTGACGCACTCCGTGCCTTTATGTTCTAGAAACTGAACCATGTTAGTTACACCCTCTGGAGCTGTATCATTGGGAATGATGGGAGGTGTAAGGCAAAATGAACACAGCCTAGATAACGTATTCTTGTATATTAAATTGTAGGCCCCCCCCAAATTTACCAAAACTTCACACGTACACATTACCCACTTACGCTATCAGATGTTCTTACTGTTGTCACATCCTTTTCCACCCCACATCTCAGCGTTTGTCACCTCCCACAGTTTTCTTTGCTTAACTTACACAGAAAGTTCCTGCTGGCAAAGAATCCATCTTTGTCAGTGAAGCACCATGCACATTTATGTCACATACATAACACATTATTAATAATGAAATTCAACAAAGACAAATGTAAAGTGCTACACTTAGGGGAGAAAAACCAAATGCACAAATACAGAATGGGGGAGAAGTGGCTTGGCAGCAGCACTGCTGAGAAGCATCTGGGAGTTGCGGTGGATCACAACATCAAACAGAGTCAACAGAGCGATGCTGTTGCAAAAAAAGCAAATGCAATTCTAGGTTGCGTTAACAGAGGCATAGCATACAAATCATGGGAGATGACAGTACCGCTGGCTAGGCTTCAGCTGGAGTACTCTGTGCAGTTTTGGTCACTAATCAGGGGCAGCTCTGACGATTCTGCTGCCCCAGGCAGTCGCCGCAGCCCCGCCCCCGACGCCGGGCGACGTTGCGGGGCCCCGCCCCCGACGTAAGCACTCTGAGTCCCACAGCGGCAAGGTAAGAGCGGCGGCAGGCGAGAATGGGGCGGCAGTCCGAGTCCCGCGGCAGCAATTCGGCGGCGGGAAGAGTGGCGGACCTGCCGCCGAATTGCCACCGTGGGACTCGGACTGCCGCCCCATTCTCGATGCCGCTCCAAGCACCAGCTTGGAAAGCTGGCGCCTGGAGCCGGCCCTGTCACTAATGTATAGAAGGATGTAGAAAAACGGGAAAGGATCCAGAGGTGAGCGACAAAGATGATCGAAGGGATGGAATGCAAGCCAAATGAGCAAGGGCTGAAGGAACTGGGTATGTTTAGTTTGGAAAAGAGGCGATTAAGGGGGGACATGATAGCAGTCTTCAAATACTTGAAAGTCTGCCATAAAAAAGATGGAGGAAAGTTGTTCTCTTGCCATAGAGAGCAAGTCAAGAGGCAATGGGTTCAAACTACAGCATAGCAGATTTAGATTAAATCTCAGGAAAAACTTCCTAACCATAAGAACATGGGACAATGGAACAGACTATCTAGGGAGGTTGTGGAAGCTCCTTCACTGGAGGTTTTCAAAAGGAGGCTGGATAGCTATCTATCTTGGAAGGTTTAGACACAACAAATCCTGCATCTTGGCAGTGGGTTAGACTTGATGACCCTTGCGGTTCCTTCTACCCTATGGTTCTATAATTCTATGATAAATGAGAAGTCTCTTAAGTTGACAGTAAACTGGTGAGAAAGAAGAGCAAGGAGCTCATGTATTCTGTACGTGAAGGGACATTAACATCAGTACAGTATGACCCCTACTATGGATTCTCTTCAGTTCTTCCAACATGCCTGTAAACTTTCCCCTCCGGAAGCACTCAGAAATAAATTTATTTTAAAAATCATCACCCACAACAGATTCAGTAGAAAGGCCCAAGGACTGAACAGACAAGGAAGCTTGAGGCTTACATACACATAGAAGCTTTAGGGCTAGAATAGCTCAGAAAATTCAAAGTGGTTGCTTTGCGCGCGCGCACACACACACACACACACACGTTTTTCATCAAAATTTCTTTGACAGAAATTCTCTGGCCAGCTCCATTTAGAACTGTATTCCCTCTAGCACTGGTCCTTCAGGATTAAACACACTGGTGGGAGCGATGTCAGGAAATCATCGCAATTGCCCATGGTAGACCTGATAGAGGACTTGAGCCTTCAGAGCTGTCAGCCAGTACCACATGCACGTTTTTGAAAAAGATCAGTTTGGATACAAACATATCTGCAATGACATCCCAGATCGCCAATGCCACTATGGTCTGCTTTTCTGCCACGAGCAGAAGGACAGCAGAGAAGAGGGATTTGAAGATGAAAAGCAGGGTCAGGATAAACGGGTATGTTTTGTGAGTCATATTCAGCTTTTGCCCCATCCTGATGCTGTTATGGAGGGGAAACGAGAAAAGAAACCGTAGTTCCTCCAATCTCACACACATTTCCTGTCTCAGGGCTATGGAGAGGTGATCCTATCTGGTGTGCCTATAGCCTACTCATCTGCTATCTTCGAAATGGCAGGGAATTTGAAAGGCACTTTGTCCAATTAGAAGTGTGGAGAAATATTCATCCTGTCCCTGACTAAGATGAAGCACTTCTCTCAAAAGCTCTAGTGGCACAGTGCCAGCTTTAGGGAGTCCAACTATTCTGTGCAGAGCCAACAGTTATTAATTAGTTTTATTAGTGGCAGGTCCTTAATGTGAAGTGACAGGGAAAGAGAGACTATCCCATCAATACCGAAATATAAATTGTCCACATTTTGGTTGTTCTGTTTCATAACACGTACAGGCGGCCAGCCAGGGAAGAGTGAGGAAAAGTGAACACAGCCAAATGTCTGTCTACAGTGTTCCTGTATATTAATGGCATGCTGAAAAGACTAAGTTACCTCAGGTGGCTCTCTGGGGAACTGCTCAGGAATTTTAATTATGAGGGAGGGAGCATCATGAAAAATAATGCTCCCTACATGCTAGCATTTAACATAGTCTGAGCTACAGCAGTCACGTCCCATGGGAACAAAAATAGACAAGATTAGGGGGACAAAGCCTGTTCACATTTCTCACTTTAATGGGGCTGCTTACATGAGTGAAGTGAGCAGGATTTGGCCTCAAAGCTGGAATCAGCATCAAGTGACCATCTTAAAATAATGTTCTGAGGAAGAACCGCATTTATTTTTGTGCACACTAATATAGGTGGAAGCAAGGGAATTAGATTGCATGCTTCAGGAAACAGAAGTTATCATTACTGTTATTCCCAAATACAGTCTTGTTCAGTTGACCAGAATCTTAGCATCAAATATTGCCTATTGCGAGCAAATCCTATTGTGCTGTGTACAGCTTTTAAAAGGAAGGAGAGAGAGAATAAAGGTGAGTTGTGCCCATTATTCAAGGTTCTAGGTATGCATGGAATGCCCCGTTTCCTATGGTATGTCTTAAGTAGGATAAAAATTACCACATTTTATAACCTTAGCACAGACAGGGCAAGTTGTATTTTAACACATTAGATGGTTGAAGGATTCACTTCAACAGGCTAAAATATGGTAGAATACAACTTGCCCTGCCTACATGAAGGTTTTCGAATGATTTAGTTAAAACATGTTAGCTAACATGGTTAATAAAACCCCTTTTGTCTTCGTTTAGGCACACTAAGAGATCAAAGAGTAATGTATATACACATGCTGAAAGAATTAATTCCTGCTGAAGTAATTTATCAGTATAATCAGAAAATATGCAATACTATTATCATCATTATTTATTATTTGTATCCGAGTAGTGCAGAGAGGTCACAACCAGGGATTACGTTTGTGCTAGTCATAGGAAGAGACAATCCTTGTCCCAAAGAGCATACAGGCTAAACAAAAGTAGACAAAGGATAAGAAGGGAAACCAGGGAATGGAGGTGAAGTGACTCGCCCAAAGTCACGTGACAGTTTAATGGCAGAGCTAGGAACAGAACTCAGATCTCCTGACTTCAAGCCTGGTGTTCTACTCACTTACATGAAACTGGCAAGTAAAATGGAAGAGGATAACGGCTTCATTTTTCCCCCCTCAAAAAGAAGGTAAAAATTATGCCAGTAAACAAAGATCTTTCACAGTTCCTACAATCAAGCCATTGGGGCATTTTTAAAAGGAGAGTGAGAGAGAACTCCAGAGACTGAGTCCTAAACTAAACTCCTAAAATACATAGTTATGTCTCTTTTGCAATACAACTGTCCAGTCAGAACAACACTCTATAGTCCATGCTGTACAACTCAGCTATCACATGGTTATCCAGAGTAACAGTGCACCTGCAATAAAGGACCTGGAAAATATTAATCTGGTAGAAAGCTTTAAAGCAGCAATGTTAAACAAAAGACAGCCAACGCTATCCTCTCAAGTTCTGAAGTAAATAATTTCCCAGTGGAGAAAGACCCCTATAGATCTAACTCAGAAAGAACTGTATGATCCAATGGTAATATTTTTAATTAAGTCGGCTTTATCAGATCGGCAGGCATGAGGAGATACCTTAAAGTAAACTAGCCTTAAAATGGGTGGAAATGAGAAAGAGAAAGGACTATATTTCTTTTCAGACATCCACAAAATTCAAGGAAACTTCAATACACAAGTCAAAGAGCCTGTAATATTATTTCAGCTATAACAATGTGAGAGTTATACAGGTAACTTCACATTGTGATACCTCATAAGGATAACGTAAGTATGGTCACCTTGTCGCAAAACCCCCCACAATCTCCCAATGCTAGCTCTACTTGCTCAGCTACAAGACAGTGAAGAAAAAATGCACTAACCCCCTGGCACCACATTTTAGAACTCGAACATTTGGCTACACACAATTCCATTCTTAGTAACAAATAATAAACGCATTTATTTAGGAGGAAGTGGTTTCACAGGCATAAATAGGAGTTTGTTGTCAATGGAAGTTGTGTGTCTTTTTGTGCTTTAGAAAATCTCCTTTAAGTGCCTCAACGGTGCTCAGTGTTGCACAGTACACAAAGAGAATCACGGTCTTGGGAAGTTTATAATCTAAACCCCAACACATACCAGACTCCCCGAAAGAACCAAACGTGGTGTTATCTTTGAGAATCACATCTCTCTCTCATACCCTCAAAGAGGGAGCAAGCCCATGACTTATTTCCCCACTTTGTTTTCCTGCCCTCTTTTGGGAGCAAAATCGTGTAATAAATTGATTCTGCTCTTGATGCATTTTGGACTTGAATCTATATTATTGTATTATTTGGGATGTTTCATTTTAAAGTCCTAATTGCTCATTTTAAATTTGCTCCTGCAGTACTGGATCTGTAAATTTATTAGGTAGAATTGAATGAGTTTGGACAAACATGAATGAACAAAAACCTCACTTCAAAGTTAAACAAAACCTTTTATTAGATTCATATAGTTTGGATTACTTTTTCCCTTTCCATTACTTTTCACTGTTAGACTCCCTTGAGTCCAAGTTCTGGCTATGACTGGAACTAGTAATAAAAAATATCACTAAAAGGACTACTTACATGGAATTTCATGCTGGAACACAAGTAATGGTACGAAGCACTGGAAATCTCAGTAAAATCAAAGAGAATCTAAAGTGTCTGTTGATACCTTGATTGCTGCATGTGTGCAACGTCTATTAATACGAATGGGAGGGAAAATGTGTACTCACTGAGAACAGACAATAAAAGGGAAGCTTACTTATTTTCAATGAAGTTCTTGAAGATGTGCAGTCCCTATATGTATTCCACTGTGGGTACACATGCACTCCAGGCCCCTTGGCACTGGAAAATTCTGGCAAGCAGTGTCTGTTGGTCCATGACTGTGACTCTGCTCTCCTCATGCTCTGCCTTGAGGATATGAGGGACAGAGTGGACCAACCTCCTCTTCGGTTCTTTCTCTACTGCAAATTGAGTCATAATCCAAGCAGAGAGGAAGGAGAGAAGCTAGCAGAACAAAGACAGGGCCCACACATCTCGAAGAACTCCAGTTGCAATAAGGTAAGTAACTTCCCTTTCATCTTTGAGTGCTGGTCCCTATGTGTATTCCCATGGTGGGTGACTGACAAGCAGTACTCAGAAAGGAGGAAGGTGTGAGGATACAGGAGGTATAGCTACTTGTAAAACTGCTGTCCCAAATGATCGGTCAGTGGAGGAGTCTGGAACCAAGGCCTAATGTCTCAAGAATGTGAGGATGGAACTCCCAAGTAGGTGCCCTGCAAACGTCAAGCAGGAATACCTCTTGAAAGGCCCCTTGTGCTCTCGTAGAGGGAGTCCTCTCCCCATGTGGGGGAGAAAGCAATGTCAATGGATCAACGAGGATACAGCCAGAGGTCCACTTAGAGATACTCAGATGAAATAACTTGACCTTGGACTCGTTCTGCTATAGTAACAAACAAACAATCTACGTGACTTTCTAATCAGTTTAGTTCTTTGAAAGTAAAATGCCAATGTTCACTGCATGTCGAGGGAAGGAAGTCTTCTCAGCTCGCTAGAGACATGAGGCTTCCGAAGAAATATAGGTAAGTGAATTGACAGATTTATATGAAAATCTGAAACTAGCTGTGATACAGCATGGCCAGAAGGCAGCAGGAGAGTGATCTAGGATGAGGAGAAGCCTTATTCCCTGTAGATTAATTAAAAGCACCTGAAACCAATTAAAGCACCTGAAGCCAGTCACCTGATAAAATCCCCCTGCTTCAATCAGCCAGAGGAGGAGCTGGAGCAGAGTGAGGAGGAGTTGGAGCAGAGTGGTTTGGTGGTGGAGCAGAGAGCAGTTTGGAGGAGCTGAATCAGAGTGGTTTGGTGGTGGAGCAGAGAGCAGTTTGGAGGAGCTGAATCAGAGTGGTTTGGTGGTGGAGCAGAGAGCAGTTTGGAGGAGTGAAGCAGAGTGGATTGGTGGTGGAACAAAGAGCAGTTCGAAGGAAAGCAGAGGAGAGTTTTGAGAAGTGCTGCAGTGGGCTAAGAAGACCAAGATCCTAGGTAAAGGGACACCTGGCTTGTGCAGAGGGAAGGCAGGAAGCCCCACAAACTGAAGGTCAGGAGAGGGAAGTAGCCCAGGGGAAAGAATCACTGGTACAAGTGGTTCACCTGCTATCATAGGGCCCCTGGGCTGGGACCCGGAGTAGAGGGCGGGCCTGGGTCCCTCCCTCTCCACTCCCCTTCCCTGGGATACTAGTAGGATAGCTGTTACCCCAGTTCAGGGGCAAGAAATGGCACCCTGAAACCCCCCCACAAGAAGAGAAAGTGCGGGACCCATTATAGTAGTGCCGGCAATTTGCCACACGTGGTGTCAGGGGTGGGATCTCCGCGCTGGGGACTTAAACCAGGGTTAGCCAAAACAATCCAGTCCTTAAGATGGACGACGTAATCAAGGCCCTAATACAAGCCACCGCGGCCCAGTAGGAGGCTACCCGGGTCCAAGCAACTGCCCAACAGGAGGCGACTAGGGTACAGCAAGAGACTAATCGTCTGTTGATGAGTCAGGCTGCCCAGGACCGAGCCCTGCTGCAGGAGCTGGTGAACCAGATGAAGGCCCTTATGGAGCGAAGCCAGAACTGCGATGGGACCCGGACTATACGGGCCAGCCACTGCCTACAGAAAATGACACGGGAGGATGATGTGGAGTCATACCTCCTGGCTTTTGAGAGAGCAGCCCTGCGGGAGGCCTGGCCCCGAGACCAGTGGTCCGGTATCCTTGCCCTGTTCCTGTGTGGGGAGGCCCAGAAGGTATACTACGATATGGCCGCAGAGACTGCAGCAGATTACCCCCAGCTGAAGGCAGAGATCCTGGCCAGATCCAGAGTAACTACGGCATTACGAGCCCAGAGGTTCCATGAGTGGCAGTATACAGAGGACAAGACACCCAGATCGCAATTGTTTGACCTGATCCACCTGACCCGGAAATGGCTGCGCCCTGAGGCCCTCAGCTCTGAGAAGATGATGGAGCTCCTGGTACTGGACCGGTATATGAGGGGGCTACCACCAGACCTCCGGGCTTGGGTTGGCCAGAATGACCCCTCCACCTATGATGACTTGGTTTCCCTCGTGGAAAGACAGCTAGCAGCCCGTGAACTGTTCCAGACCCCAGGGGGTGAAACATGGCAATCCAGGAAGCCAGCCCCAAACCCAAGGTCCCGGACCGCCGAGAACTACAGGAGAACTATAACTGGGAGGAAAGACATTACGGAATGGCCCGAGTCCAAGAAGGGACCTGGGGGTTTGGGAAGAGAGGGCTGCGGGGGCCGACCAAATAGCCCCAGGCAGAGGGCGGCAACCGGGATAAGGGGTCGGTGTTACGAGTGTGGAGAATTGGGGCATATAGCAGCCCAATGCCACAACAGGGAAGAGCCTATGCAGTGCAATATGGGGGATCCTGGGGAACAATGTGGCCTAATTGGCCTGGTAGGGATCGCAATGACCCCACATGGGTATACAAGGTCAGTAAAAATGAATGGTATTGTGACCACAGCATTAGTAGATTCCGAGAGTGCTGTCACGCTGGTCTCGAGGAAGTTGGTGGGGCAAGACCAACTAACCCGGGCCAAAACCACAGGGGTAACGTGCGTTCATGGCACCATAAATTTCTACCCCACAATCCCAGTACGGATTGAGATCCAGGGGAACACTACCAGGGTAACTGCAGCGGTGGTCCCTAGGATCCCCTACCCGGTCTTAATTGGTAGGGACTTCCCTGGGTTTGAGAACTTACTCCCCCCACCGTAGAGCCAAGAGAGGGTAGCAACCCATGGGCTGAAATGGAGGCACCTACAAATAGCTTCACCCCAATTTTTGCTGAATTTGCCCCAGAGCTATTCTCATCCCCCGGGAAACCCCGAAAGTCTAGGCGGGAAAGGAGGGCAGATAAAAAGCTAGGGACCAGGATTTTAGCAGAGAACCAGAAAGCCTCCCTGGTTGGTAAGCGAACCCGTTCAGGAGGCCAGGAGACAATCCAGGCCAGTGAGGACTCAGAGTCAGTTCCTAGCCCAAGTAGGGGCAACCCAGAGGGCGGAGTAGAAATAGGCCCTCTGAAATTAGGTCAGATCGGTACCGCCCGTGAGAATTTCAGGCAGGACCAAGCCAATGACCCGCTATATGCGAATGTGAAGGAGGAGGTAGTGGAAGTAAATGGCATACCGGTGGAAGGAAAGACCAAAGGCCCGGGGCCGTATTATGTGATCAAACGTGATCTGTTGTACCGAATATTGCAGATCCGAGGGGAAGAAGTAGAGCAGCTCTTAGTCCCACGGAAACACACAAGGGCAGTACTAGAGCTAGCTCACAGTCATTTATTTGGGGGACATCTAGGAATAGACAAGACACTGGATAGAGTCCTAAGAAGGTTTTATTGGCCAGGAATACGTGCGGAGGTCCAACGCTATTGTGCCTCCTGCCCAGAATGCCAATTGCATAGCCCTCGACCTCACTTGCGGGCCCCATTAGTGCCTTTGCCTATTATTGAAGTCCCGTTCGAAAGGATAGCCATGGACCTTGTGGGCCCGCTGGAAAGATCAGCACGGGGTCACCGAAACGTACTAGTCATCCTTGACTATGCCACACGGTATCCAGAAGCCATTCCTTTAAGAAACCCCACATCCAAGGCAATAGCAAAAGAACTACTCCAGGTTTTTGCCAGAGTGGGCATCCCTAAGGAGATCCTGACTGACCAAGGAACCCCTTTCCTGTCAAAATTAATGAAGGACTTATGTACCCTGCTCCGCATCCATGCCATAAGGACCTCAGTCTACCATCCTCAAACAGACGGCCTGGTCGAGCGGTTTAACCGCACCCTTAAAGGTATGATCCGGAAGGTGGTAGCACAGGATGGAAAAGACTGGGATACCCTTCTACCATACCTAATGTTTGCAATACGGGAAGTCCCCCAGGTGTCCACCGGTTTCTCTCCCTTTGAGCTACTATATGGACGCCACCCACACGGAATATTAGACATCGCCAAGGAGGATTGGGAAGAACAACCCAACCCAGGAAAGAATGTCATTGAGCACGTGACACAGATGAGAGAGCGAATAGCTCGAGTAACCCCTATAGTACGGGAACATTTGGAAAAAGCACAAGAGACCCAGCGGACATATTACAACCGCCAGGCGAAAGTACGGAAATTTCAGCCAGGAGAACGGGTGATGGTGCTAGTGCCGACAGCAGAAAGCAAACTCCTAGCCAGCTGGCATGGGGCGTATGAGATAGTGGAAGCCATTGGGGAAGTGAACTATAAGGTCAGACAACCAGACCGCCGAAGACCAGAGCAGATCTACCATGTAAACTTGCTGAAGCCCTGGCGTGACCGAGAGACGTGCCTGGTCATTCGGAGAGCTCCATCCCAGATGGACGACCGACAGGGGCAGGTGAGGATATCCCCTGAGTTAGCTCCAGAGCAACGAACAGAGGTCATTGATATGATCCAACGGAACCAAGATGTGTTCTGTACACAGCCGGGCCGTACGACACTGGTCCAACATCATATCGTCACCAGGCCCGGAATAAGGGTGACGATAAGACCATACCGGATACCGGAAGCTAAAAGAGAGGAAATTAGGACAGAAGTGAAGAAGATGTTGGAACTTGGGGTTATTGAAGAATCCCACAGCCAGTGGTCCAGTCCTATCGTCTTAGTACCCAAGCCTGACGGCACCTGGAGGTTTTGTAATGACTTCCGGAAGTTGAATGAAGTATCCCAATTCGATGCCTATCCAATACCACGTGTCGACGAGCTAGTTGATCAGTTAGGCAAGGCCCGATATCTAACCACTCTAGACCTGACTAAAGGATATTGGCAAATTCCCCTGGCCAAGAACGCCAAGGAGAAGACTGCTTTCTCTACACCTGATGGCCTGTTCCAATACACTGTCCTCCCTTTCGGACTCCATGGGGCCCCAGCAACATTCCAATGACTTATGGATAAATTGTTGCGACCCCATGCCAGGTATGCCGCCGCCTATTTAGACGATATAGTCATCCATAGCCCTGACTGGGAAACGCACCTAGTAAAAGTAGAAGCGGTACTAGACACCCTGAGGAAGGCTGGCCTCACTGCCAACCCTCTCAAGTGTGTGATAGGACTAGCTGAAGCCAGATACCTTGGGTATGTAGTAGGGAGAGGTTTGGTAAAACCCCAATGGAACAAAGTGGAGGCAATACAAGATTGGCCTCGGCCAATCCATAAAAAGCAGGTCAGAGCATTTCTCGGGTTAGTAGGGTACTATCGGAGATTCATCCCTCATTTTGCCACAAGAGCAGGGCCATTGACTGACCTGATAAAGGCTCGGGGCCCCGAGATAGTAAAGTGGTCTGATGCAGCAGAAGGGGCATTCGCAGATTTAAGGACAGCCCTTTGCTGCCATCCTGTACTTATAGCCCCAGACTGCAAGAAAGAATTCGTTCTACAAACAGATGCCTCGGAGGTAGGGCTAGGAGCCGTCCTTTCGCAGATGGTAGGGGAGGAGGAACACCCGATCCTGTACCTCAGCCAGAAGCTCCTCCCCAGGGAACAAAAGTACGCCGTCGTTGAAAAGGAATGTCTGGCGATAAAATGGGCCATGGAAACTCTCCGTTACTACCTACTGGGGCGGCGATTTACCCTGGTGACAGACCATGCCCCGCTCCAGTGGATGCACAGAAACAAGGAGAAGAATGCAAGAGTGACTAGATGGTTCCTATCTCTGCAACCTTTTCATTTCCGAGTACAGCATAGGGCCGGAAGCCAACACGGCAACGCAGATGGCTTGTCACGAAAGCATTGCCTCTGTCCCAAGTTGCCCAACCCCATGGTGTTGAGCGGGGGGGAGGATATGTGATACAGCATGGCCAGAAGGCAGCAGGAGAGTGATCTAGGATGAGGAGAAGCCTTATTCCCTGTAGATTAATTAAAAGCACCTGAAACCAATTAGAGCACCTGAAACCAATTAGAGCACCTGAAACCAGTCACCTGATAAAATCCCCCTGCTTCAATCAGCCAGAGGAGGAGCTGGAGCAGAGTGAGGAGGAGTTGGAGCAGAGTGGATTGGTGGTGGAACAAAGAGCAGTTCGAAGGAAAGCGGAGGAGAGTTTTGAGAAGTGCTGCAGCAGGCTAAGAAGACCAAGATCCTAGGTAAAGGGACACCTGGCTTGTGCAGAGGGAAGGCAGGAAGCCCCACAAACTGAAGGTCGGGAGAGGGAAGTAGCCCAGGGGAAAGAATCACTGGTACAAGTGGTTCACCTGCTATCATAGGGCCCCTGGGCTGGGACCCGGAGTAGAGGGCGGGCCTGGGTCCCTCCCTCTCCACTCCCCTTCCCTGGGATACTAGTAGGATAGCTGTTACCGCAGTTCAGGGGCAAGAAATGGCACCCTGAAACCCCCCCACAAGAAGAGAAACTGTGGGACCCATCATAGTAGTGCCGGCAATTTGCCACATAGCTTAGGAGTCAGTTTTGGGTGTAGACATGGTGAGACTTTTTTTTTTATGGGAACATTGCTAATGGCGGATCAGCCATGAGGGACCTGAGTTCACCTATTCTTCCAGCCAAGGTGATGTCCACAGGTAAGTATCAGGGCTGTGAACCATGTGTTCTTTTCCAGGGATGATGCTATCAATGTCAGCATAACCATACGGAATTTTAGTTTGCAAATAAAAACAGAGTCATCGCAGGTCGAGAATGCGTCTTCATCCTCCCTTCTTTGGACCAGGAAATATTTTCAATAGAACCCTTTCTCTTCATGTTGGAGAGGCACCCGTTCTATTACTCCCCATTGGAGGAGAGATTCTGCCTCCTGGAAAAGGATCGCCTCATGAAAATAGTCCTTGAAGAGGGACTGGGAAGAGTTTTGGAGGGAGTAGGAAGAGAAACTCGATGGCATAGCCAGAATGGATGATATTCAGCACCCACTTGTCCACTGTTATTGTTCTCCAGTTGTGGGAAAAAGAGTGCTAGACGGTCAGCAAAGGACACGTGAGGATTGGGTGGTACCAAGAGCAGTTCACAACTCCCGAACATTGCCTTCAAAGAGAAACCAAAGAGCAGACACTGACCTGTTTAGACAGTCTGGCTTGCTGGGAGTATCACGGTATAGGCAGGGAACTGTGAAGCTGTAAAGATTCTCCACTCAGGAGAGCACGAGATACAGGACTCTCTGCCCATCAGAGGTCATGGCTAAGGATGCAGGAGTCTAGAATGGATGCCCTTGGTGAGCCACAAGGGGAGAATACAGGTTCAGTGCCCTGAACTGTGACAGTTTCATATTAGTGTTCCCATAAATACAAGTAAAACCAAAACAATAAAAGTCCTGGATGAACACATTTCTCAAACAGTTATGAGTATATCTTCACTGCATTCACCCGAGAAAGTGGTGCATATATTTTCTGCATTCACTGATCCCTACATAAAAAGCCTATATGTAAAGGAGAGGTGTATAATGGCTATTAGCTCATAGGTCAGCATGTAACATGTTCAGGGTAATTATGTCAATGTATGCTATCTGAGACCAATTTATTTAACTCAGCATTACTTTGTAGGTCCTGTGCACATGATTTGTTAGCAAAAGCAATGTTAATAATGCCTGAAAGTTTGACTTTCAGTCATTAATTCCTGTTTTTTATGCTTATCAACACAGGTAAATTGTATTTAAACAAACAGTGAGATAATGTTCTAGACATTTCATTGAAGTTTTTCTGAGGAGTCAATTTGCCTGAAGGGCTCTCATTGCTTTATTCATAGCACCCAACATTGCTTTTGTATACAAAGACATGCATAAATCTGAGTAGTCAATGACCGTTTCCAAAATATTAGCACGCTCCTATCCACTTCCCCGTCTGTGTTATGCTGTCAGGCTTATGGAAAACTACAATTGCCCCACAACTTGGCTTTAAGTTCCCTCCCCTCATCCTCCTGAGACTTCCCCTCATGACACCCAAGACCTATCCCATAGTGATTGCAGCATGGGAGGTCTTGCCTATGAAAGTGTGCCTGCAATTTTGCACTGGGCCCCTGACACGGCTGTGCTCAGCTCTATCTCACACTCTGTGGCTTTCCTTATGAAGTTAGCCTAACAGTACACTGTGCACTAGAGCATGAGAGATTCTAATGGAGCACTGCCAGGCCCCACTGCAGACCATGGGCACACTGCCAGAGACGAGAGACATCACTCAAAGGGGATCATCTAAGGTGCAGTCCTTCAGCCTTCAAGCTCTTAATAGCATGGACAGTCTTTATTTTTGTTTCTTGTATAAGTGCCAAGCACAACGATGGGACAAAACAAATAAAACCACCACCACCAAAGAAGAGTTCAAGGCATCACTGGGGTGAGAAAAGCAACTATAGACTCAGCAAGGATGCAGGAATGGAGAAGGGGAAGCCTTAGGGAAGAGAAGACAAACCAACCTCAAGCTGCATGAATCCAAAACCCAACTGTGTCCATCCCCAAAACATTTTGTCGACATCAGGCGCTCAAGGGAGGGCTCATCATCTCATTAAACAAATGAGAATTTGGAGGAATAACCTTTTTATTTGATGAAATGCTGCAAACATTCCCACATGGAATTGGAAGGTATGCGCTCACAAAGAGAACTGACCGGTGCACAATCTCAGCAGGGTTCAAAAATTTGAGCCATAACCTATTAATAATAGGATACTCGATAGAAGTCATGGTGGTCATATAATCTGAGTACCCAGATATAATGTCTCGAAGCTGTAGTCCAGGGGTCCTCTTCCAAGTGCTGTTTAGAAACTTCTCCATATGAACAGTGTTCAGAGTAGTCCCACAACAGTATACAAAAGCAGAAGTGTATTTTTTCCTCTTGCAGCACCATAAAGGATCAGGTAATGGTATTAAGGGTGTATGGGGGAAGGGACATTACACATTTTTTCATCTGACAGAATAAATTAACAAAATTATGTATCACTAACTTAACAATTAAAATCTTAAATAAGTCACTGGACAGCACAAAATGCAAGATAATGGGCATAATTTTGACAATGTAAAAGGAAAATTAAAAGGCACATTATCCTACCACCTATGTAATTACCTTGAAAAGAGACAGCTTTCTCATGGGCTGTTTTATCAGTGTATTTGGATTAGTGCAATGTGAAAAGCAGCAACTGCTGTTATGTAACTAAACCCTGCGTATACAGTTGTCATTCTGGGTAAATTTAACTCTGCAGGTTTAGGACAGAGATCTGTTGCTAGAGAAGGCCACATAAAATAATAGAAATTTAAAGACATATCATCCCATTTGTTTGTGTTGGGGGAGGGCAGAGGTTCTACAGAAAGAATCAGATAGGTCACTCAAACATCGTGTTTTGTAAGGCAACATTCTGCTTGTTACAGAAACACTGTCGCATTAGCCATTCCAATAGCAAGTTTGAGAACAATGAATCCTGACAAGAGCACGGTTGTTCATTTACGAAGCTGGCCACATTTCCCTCCACCTGCATTCAAACAGCAGGCGTTGGCAATATAGATACTTATGGGGTTTAATACAGTTATAAGCCAAAGTGTAAGCACTTGTATAGAGAATATGTCATAACAGGGAGCTTTATAATGAGAACAGAGTATATTATTAGCATTGTTATGAAACTGCTTTAGCACTTGCAACTAGCGCATCCCAATGGCTGAGTTATGGCTAATCTCTGTGAGTCTGTTTTCTTTATTTTATTTATTAACTGGGGTTAATAATACTGGGTTACCTTTAACTGAAGTTGGCTAGTTAGCACTCAAGTGCACACATGTAGCCCAAACAATAACATTACAGTAAAAAAAAAAAAAAAAAAAAAAAGTATGGAGATAAACATTAAAGTAAGGGAAGTACATATACAAAAATCCCCAGTTGAAATAGTCTTAAACATACATGCACCTGATTCTCACATCATTTTAAGGCCTTTTAACGCTGCTCTAGCAGGGTAATAGGGCCTTGGTGTACGTTCAGGAACACATATGATTACAATTCTACCTTAGATGACCAGCTAAGGTGTCCCACTGACATACCTGAGGGCACTTTTCCATCCTTATCTTTTATCCAGCATTCCAGATCACCAAGGTCCCTTGGACTCTTCCGTTTATGAAATACTGCAGTGTTCCATTAACACATGCATTCCCTTTTTCAAGAGCAGTAATGAGTCTTGCCATTAATACAATGTTCTCAGATGTGCAGTTTAGAATAGAAAATGCCATGGTATCTTTACATTAATCTGTTCCAAAGGAAAAGTATTCAAAGTAACTGAGCTTAAAAAAAATCACAAGCTAAAACCTCCTGATCAAGGCATTATGAAAAGATGTACCAAGGATCCACCTACATATGATTTAGTATATTTGAAAGACAACCATCTGTGGATGTCCCTTTGCCTATCAGAATGATGCTGCACTCTTGAGGCAGGTATGACAGCTTTTCTGGGAATTGCCACTGGCATTGTGATGTTACCCAACCCAAAAGAAATATCACTATTTTTCTTCCAGAAAATAAAGTGGAAAAAATCCAAAGTTTTACCAAATGAAATGCAAAACATGTGCTATGTGATGCAAATATATTTATTACTCAAACAGGTATAAATATTGCCCAAAATGAATAACCTGCAATTCCATAAACGGAACATAAGTAGACAATAATCAAGTCCTGAGGCTAATAATTAGATAGATTTATTAGAATGTACTAGGATCTAGAAGCAGAGACATGAGTGGTAAGCCTAGATACTGTTTTCAGCAATTAACTTATTATGAAGTTCCAGTCAAACCAAACCCAATGTGTTAAAAACATGTATTTTTGAAGGAGAGCTAGCTGGACAATAACACAGGTTTTCTAAGATTTGACAAAATTATTAATTAAACTCATTTCTTCCTTGTTTTCAGTTCTAACATTTTACTACAATGAACTATGATTCAGTCTCCTTTGGAAAATTTAGGAAAGAAATATGGACTTCTAATGTAAATGCTAGAAGAAAAGAAAGGAACTCAGGATTATGTTCAATCAGGCACATTTCAACTTCTTCAGCCTGTGCTAGGCTCAAATGATTTTCTGCTTTTTATTTTTAAAATGACCACAAATCCTTACCACTTACCTCATGACAGTTCTTACATTTTAACTAGTAGCATTACCTTTTTTCCATTTTAACACGCCATTCCTACCACCTCTTTCAATTTCAGGCATGTTGAATCAGACATTCATATACTGATGATCCATAAGCTACACCGCTCGCCCCAATTACCCAGGATTTCACATTCTCCCCTTTCCCTCAAGGCTTCTCTGATGTTCTCATCACTTCTTCTTTACCTTTCAGAGTAGTTAACATTTTCATTCACTGACTGATATTAAATCTTAATGGCTCTAGTATAAAAATTATGTTCATATAAATTTATCTACTGACAAGTTCAAAAACTGTAAAAAAAACAACCAAACTTACAGAACTCACGGACTGGGCTTTATTCCGTGAGGAGTCTTTTTTCCCCCTGAACCCTGATTTGAGACCACTCTCCACCACTCAGGATCAGGCCTGTAAGTCTCTTGGCATTCATTGGTCTTGATGGAGTCCATCTTAGCCAGGGAGATGAAAGTTTTAAATATATTCCTCCTAACTATTAGAGAGAGATTAAATTTCCTTGATACAATCTACTGTATATATTGTACACTTCTATTTTTTCTAGCATATGCACCAGGTTTACTGTAGAGCATGAGAGAAACAGGAAAATGTAATTCCATGAGACAAGAATTCTCAAAGCTTTTACACAGTAAATCAAGGAGCTGGCATCAGGCTGACAAGCAGGATGTATCCAAAGAGGAACATTCAAGGTCTCATTCCCCGGTTCATACATAAGTAATAACACGTAAGATGTATAGTTATATACTGGAGACCTGCATGCCTGTGATACATTGTGAGGCATGAGCTGGAAACAAGTGCTCCAACCTCCCATGTTGGGTAGGTATTTTATTGAAGATTGTTACTGCATTTATAAAATCTTTCCTGGTACATTTTTATAAACATGTATTAAAGAATCCTCTGACTTGCATGGCTACACTGAATTCTCTCAGTCAAATCCTATACCAGCCAGACAAACTTCTCCATTTATAAAAATATGTAGTCATGCAAGCAGATCTGTTTATTGGCCACCATTCTAGGTCATTGCTATAGCCTATGGAGAGTTGTCATAAATGTGGCATGAGCAGCATTCTGAGGACATACAAAATGTGTACGAGAAGATCTTCCCCCCCTGATAACGGCAGCATGAACCCATCCCTTTTTCCCTTGAAGAAATGAGATAACTTTTAAAAAATAAAATGGCTTTTGCCTTTTCTCAACTGAAATTTCCAGGCAGAGTTGTGGGAGCAAGAGCTTGCTTTTTTATTACACTAAGTCAACTGCTGTCCATGCTCAGTCAGTGTACAACACGAATGGGGAAACTATGGTTTGGATAAGCATCCACTATTATAAACGCTTATTCAACCTTTTAAGAGTAATTCCAGCCACACCCCACTTCAACATCCAGTGACAGTGGATTCCACGCACAAGCCAAGACCCCCACACAGCCCTCATCCCATTTTGAGACTTCTCTCTTGCAGCTCTTGGCTCTCTCACTTCCCCTAATTTCCCACTCAGCAACATGACCTCAGCCTTTCCTATGACAACCTGGAGACAACAGGATCTTCAGAGGACAGCAGCTCATCTTCAATTCAAAGCCAAACAGCTGGCTTCCCCCTTGCTCAACAGCAGCACTTGGCCTACCACTTTATCTGCTAAGTTTCCACTGTTATTCCTCCCGGAGCAAAAACTGGTGCAGAGAACTCAAGACATGAATAGAAGCAGATCCCAGCAGTAAGGCTGACACACCAGCTGATCTGACAGGGAGGATGTAGGGACTGGACAGCAGAAACCACAAACCCTGGGGGCTGACTTACTGTAAGAATCAGCACCTGGAAAAAAGATTTTAGTTCATTTCCAAGGGTCGGGGAAGGCCTGGATTTTAGCTGCACACATCACCGTTTTTGGCTATAATTGCTGGGGAATAAAATTAATTCATTTGGAATCAACTGAAAATTCACAGACAATGGACTTAGGTTAAGGACTGTCTGGCATAACAGCAATAAAAAGGATATTATTACTATTGTTATTATTAATAGTTCATCTTTATGCACTTGCATCCCAAAGCATTTGTGCACCCTAGCCAAAAATAAACTCCACGAGATAATTAAATTAATCCTGACATAACTTTCTTAAAAGGGCTCAAGAGCAAGTGCAAAAAAAATACAACAGAACCCCAACATTCCATACTAGTATGTAACAAATGAAACCAAGAAAGAAAGGTAACAGAAACCCAGGCTTGTTTTATTTTTAGGTGCCTCCTAACATTTTCTTTTTGCATACCAGTGTGCCTTTTTGGCTCGCTGAACTAGTTACTGAAAGCACCTGACAGTTTCAGCTGACTCAAGGAACACATTTAAGCTTTATCAGTGCTGCACAGTTATTTGCATCAACTCAGAGTCTGTTCTTTTGACAGTTGTCTCATTTAATTGAGTAAAAAAAGCTGTCAGTCTAAAGCAACTGAGCCCAAGGTAAACTCACTTTGAACTAACCATCTGCCAGAGCATCTCCCAGGACAGTCAACTCTTAAGGATAAGTTGAATCCAGGTCTCTGGATCCCTAATTAAATCATTTCTGAATTAAATCTTCAATGGCCCTAAAAATCAACACATACATTGAAACTACACAGCACAATCCCATTCCTCTAATATGGGGAGGCGGGGAGAGACAGATACATTTTCTCACTTTGATAGCAATGAAATAAAAAGAAAAACATTTTCATGGTAAATTAAATCCATACAGCAAGCCTCAAAACTAGAATAAATTTTGAAGTGATTCTTCTGCTTTAGCTACAGTTTTTCATTGTGAGCATTATATTGTGGCATAACAGAAGAATGCAGTGCAAATACCAAACAATAGGAGAAAGCCGATAATGCTGCCCTGGGTGAAGCTTTAGTTTCAGTTCCCAGCATCACTGCAGATCTAGTCAGGTAATTTACCAATTAGTGTGGAGGTGTAGGATGCCATGTGATTGCTGTAATATTCACAGACTTGAGTTCGATCTGTAGTGGTGAAAATGAAAGAATTAAAGCTACTTTGCAGAACTAAACCGGTGGATGGATATACATGTAACTCCGTAACCAACCCCTCAGTTACAGACAGCGTCATACTCACCAATGACAGTCATCACTGGTGCTATGAAAGGGGACAGGGAAATGTAAATAATCCTTGGGTCCAAAGGTGGGGGAGAGAAAAATCCTTAAGATTTCCATATTAACAAGAATATGCAGAATGATTTTTGTATCCACATTACAACCCATCAACCGTTTCAACCGCACCATCTTAAATCAAAGGCAGGTGAAACAACTCAAGACTTTGGGGTTTTCTTAAATGTACTGTGAAGTTACATATATTTAGTTATCTTTAAGCTTCTCTAAAAGTCGGGTGAGACCGTTTATGGGGCTGCAACTAAGCATAGGCAAGTTAAAGATTAATTTAGCTCAGCAAAACAGACAAATTGTCTCTTTTCATCTTTAATCCAGGTTACAAGAGTAGTTGGGTCCACTCCAACATGGAAAACAAAAGCTGAAATTCAGGTTAGGAAAAGGTAGTTAAAAACCAAACTGATAAGGAGGTTGCTTAAGGGTCTGCATTTGCAGAAGGAGGTAGAAAGCAAGGGAAATAAACTTGTAACATAATATAGGGCTCTCTTCTCCATCTTTTCGTTCCCTTTCCCCTTCATCCTTAGCATCCACACTTACCTAAGTAAACTCTTTGGCAGCTAGCTCAAGTCATAAATCATTGAAAATTAATTCCACAATTGCAGTTTTTTCAATATGCTCTCAAGCCCTTGAAATACACATGGAACTAACCCACATAAAGCGGTCTCTCTTTCAAAGCTACCATTTTTTCCTTGTTTTAAAACAAAGGTGCCAAGTAAATTTAGCAGTCTTAGCTTTACAACTCGCCGGGGCACCTGGTCATGATCTACCAATCTTTAAAGTCGATTAACCCATGAGTGTTTCCAGAGCAAAACTATTTATTCTTAGGAGGAACAGAAATAGGGAGAGACAAAAATGGAGCAGTTTTGGTGCTTTGAAGAAAACAATGGAAATTTCAAATAGAATAATTATTCTAATTATATAGAAACCGCAAACTGTTAAAATATAGTAAATATAAATATTAATCCCCATGATTTGTTTCTACATTATGTGATGATTTGCAGGTCCTCGGTACCACTTCTGAACTGTGGATGATTGCATGAAATTGTACCTTGAAATTAGTGTGTCATGGGAAGACTACATGTGCGTGGACCCACCCTAAATTAGCAGGATTGTGTCATGTCTCTGCCAGGCCAGAGACAATGGTGAGCAATCAACTCACAGCAATCCTCTATTCAAAGTAAAATACCTGGTCAGTGAGTTTGCTCTAGTTTGGAGAAGACATTTCCTTCTCTTGTCTGAAGAGTATGGGGTTTGAAAGTAATGGAAAGTTACCAGGAGGAGAACAAAAGAAGCAGATAACCCCAGCAGGACTGGGGGGTTGGGGGGGAACTGGAGGAGAGAGATGTTTTGCGCCAGATTAGGATGAGGGAAGCTGCTGCAGGGGCAGGGTAAGCAAGGGGGCAGAGGCCCCTGCAGGCCTGATGGAACACAGATGCTCCCCCAAGGACTGCCAAGGGAAGGGTGAACTAATGAGGGACACTGCAGTTAGGATGTTTTGCTGTTTTCTCTGATCTCTACTCTCCTGTGTATTATATGAATAAGGGTAAAAGCGCATAAAGTTGTTATACTGTACCAAGTATGTGTGTGTTAATTCCTTCACAATTGCTGTGTGCTCCTGAGAGAGTTAAACTGTAAACCAGAAGCTTCACACCTCTTTGCTGGTATTCTGGAAGAGGGGTGTGTTTAAGTACTGAGGAGTCTAAAGGGTCAATGCTGCCCCACAGGGGGGCTAGGTAGTGGGACTCCAGGTTCAAACACACAGAGGGTCTGCACCCTGAGAGTGTGCCTAGGGACCCCAAGATTGGGGCAGTGGCTGTACTCTGTTCAGGCTCCAGGAATTTAACACACCTCAGGGGATCCAAAACACAGGGCTTGGATTCCCCAAGCAGCAGTCCTAGTGGGTGGCAGGAAGGGGCGCTCACTAGCATCTGTGACACAACATATGGGAATAAAAGGCCAGATTTTCCCCTCAGATATGCATGCATCGACTCCAATGGCAGCTGTACAAGTGTACCTTAATTATGGGTCCTGAAAACCACCATTAGGAATTTAAATTTTCTCTCTCTCACACACACACACACACACTTATATACAACTGGAAACATCCTTCCATTTTGTTTAATCCAAAATATTTCCCAATATAGAGACATCTTTTGAATGAATTGGGGCAGGGGAAGGGGGCCGGTGTCTCAGTTTATTTCGGTAATTTCTTTTATGACCTAAACCAGTTTTTAACCGAAGTCTCCTGAGAAAGGTGTGCCCGGTGCACCTCAGACTCTGATGCCATGATTTAATAGTGGAGAATTGTGAGAATGATGTGACTGCGAGTACTGTATCAAACCTGTAATAAATGTCTGCCATTTATGAGAAAGGAAGGACTCTGCATTACCAAGAACTTGGTCTTGTGTCACTAACAGCAAATCAGGAGCAACTAACTTCACTGGTGTGTTGACAATGCCTAGCACTTTTGGAAATTCTGCCATTTCTTTGGGGACATATACAAGGATCTGGGAGCCTAACTTACAACACTAATTTTTATAGCAACACAGGTATACACAGATGGCACTATGCAAACAAAGGCAGATTCCCTGCTCAGAAGAGTTTACAACTCAAGACAAGAGATAAGAACTAAAGAACGAGGCAACATATGAAAGGAATAGTAAAGTAACACAACACAATTTCTTTACTATTATTAGTATCATCATCAACACAAAAGATGGATCAGTTTCAAGATACAGTGTTCAGAGAGAGTGCAGGTTCTGTTTGCGTAAGCATTGGCAAATACCAGTGCATACACAAAAATTTATCTGAATTATCCAAATACCTTTGTGACGAACTAGGACTGTTGTTAAGGTTTCCCTGAGTACTGTGTGGGTGCCTCGGTTTCCCCTATGCAGTGCTTAAGTATCTAGGTGGTGGGACAACGGTGCATGATTGTTACAAAGCCCTAGAAGGCAGGGGTGGGCAGAGGCCTGGACACAGAGAATGGCCCTGTCTCCTGGCAACAGATGGCCCTGGCCCCTCCCCTGCAAAGGTGAGAGATGAAGGTGTTGGAACAAAGGGATCAGGTGACCTCCTGGCCCTGGAAGGAGACAAAGGGGGAGGAGGGGCTGGAGAGTTTCAGTTTGGAACTGGCTGGAGAGGAGGGGAGAAAGGCAGACACAGTCTGGCCTCCCTGCCCCCGTTAGGAGCTGTGGGGTGAAATGCAGGGAGCCCCCGGGCTGGGGTCTAAGCTCCCTGCCCCCCGGAAGGGCCCGGCTGAGGGGTCCTGGTTGTACTGACAAGCTCTGTTTGGACTGTGTTCCTGGCATCTCTAATAAACCTTCTGTTCTACTGGCTGGCTGAGACTCCCAGTAAATCCGGGGAAAAGGGGTGCAGGGCCGGACTCCCCCACACTCCGTAACAACCTTATATCTGCAAAACTTGGGCTGGAAATAACTTGACAACTCTCTTGCTCTTGATATTTGGCACTTACACTTTCAGTCTTCTTCTGGATGCAAAAAATGCAAAGATGTGAGAAAAATATTGAAAAAATAAACTTTTTTTTAAATCTCAGTACAAGTTTGATTTGGTTTCAATTTAACTTTACGGTGAAGGTTTGTGAATTGGGGAGAGGAGACCCCCAGATTAGTTCACCCATCCTGAATGTTCAACGATGAACTGATATCACTGTTAGGTGTTCTAAATTGCATTCTATAATCTGGATGGGAGAGTATCAAGCATGCATGTCTGAAAAATAGTCTCATTACAGCACCCTATGAAAGTTATACTGTGGAAAGTGAAGCACTATAGGGCATAGTTTATTAGCTTCTATTCCTCTTTCCTATGGATACCTTAGAAAGAGGATCCTGGTGAAAGTGAATAATACAGTAATAGTTTCCTTACAAGCCAACAGGTAAATGATTAGGATTTCATGACTGCTATGGAAGAGATGGGGATCAATGCTACTGTAAACCCAAACTTTCTGAGCAGATTAGGTGACAGAATAAATCATCTTCAAGGAGGCTGGATTTATTGTGTCGTGCTTGTGACTCTAAATAAAATATTGCAGTCCAGAGTCATGGGCATATGGCTCATAGTATCTACAGTCAAAATTAAACACTTGAGCAATCTCAAAACATAGAGTACATAAAACTCACTCATCTGATTTCCATGCATCAGAAGTCTCCCAGGACAGGTCCTCCCATCTCCAGCTCTTTCCCAACCCATTTTTGAGTCCCCTTAATTAGCTCATTAATTAGCTGTCACACAAACACCGCTCTCAGACTGCCTTTCCTCAGACTAGAGGGGAACACTTACTGACTCTACAGGATTTCTGCTTCATCTACCTAAGATTCAGAAGGACTCTTTTTACTTTCCTGCCAGTAGTACTTGGCTTCATAGACTTTATACTTCTCAATACAATTTACAAGGATGATGGGGCAACTCTCTGGTGTAAAAAGCAGAATGTTTCTGCCCCAGGATGGCTCCCATATTGAGTTCTGAAGGACTTGTATCTCCCATATCAGATTACATCATCAGCAACTAACTTTGGTTATTAACATTCCCTGTCTAACAGTGATGAGTGCTCTTTAATTCAGTCCTGATAACTAAGATGCTAAGAAGAGAGTCCATATTCAGTGACTTTTTTTACTTTAATAGCAAATATTCTGACATCTAAAACAAAATAGAGTCAGATGCCACATGCACAGCGAGTGTGCGAGAAATAAGATTTCTTTAAAGTAACCTGGCAGTACATTACAGGGTCATGATTTATGATCCTGTAATGTGCTACGGATCGTAGAGAAGCACAGCTTTTGCTATTAAGGAGCTCATTTGAAAGCAATTGTTGATTTTGCACTATAGGAATCAAGAGGTCTGGCTGTGTTACATTCTATTATTTGTATTTCATGTCTATTTTATAGTGTAATGCATTTTGTATATGCAGAGCCATCATTTAAAGAAAGGATCTGGTACCACTTTTACTTTTTACAGTTGTCAAAATAAAATGACAAACAAGCGAAAAATAATGAAATATTTATGGAGCTCCTCAGACTCATTGCCGTGTTCATCATCATGACTCCCAAGTCTAGGATGTTCAAGCCAGACTTCATATGCAGTGGGCTAAATTGCACTCTCAGTTTCACCTATGAAATGCCATTTGGCCATAGAATTTAATCCAAAATTGCCTTTTAGAATTATTCTGCATCCAGTACTTACTTTTACGGGGTGTAAAATACACTCTAAGGGATTCTACTACAGAAAAACAGCCCCCTGCCCCCCTTGTGAGTCTGGAAAATAGAAAAAAAAGCCAATAGGTTAGATCTCTAGCAAAAAAACCTAATTGTATGGCCAAGGCATCTTCAAGAATAATTCAGCTAATAACTCCTGTTATTCAAGTATTGATTGGAGCTGGGGTTGTTTTTCCAAGGAACAGCAGATAATACCTCTTTACTATTCAGAATTGGTAGTGCATACTGCCATTCCATAATCATAGCTTGCTTTTAACAATCAGCCAAAGTTACTTGTCAAATCCGTGTGCAAGCAGCACACGGTTGGAGCCTAATTTTGTCTACCCAGAAGGAAGCTTGTTAGGGCAGCAGGGAGCAAAGCTAAATTTTGTTATGCTATCAAGAAGTTTACTCGTGCTGAAAAACATCCTTCCCTGTAAATTGAGGAACAAGATGTTTAAGGAATAAATAAATGAGAAGCACCTGAGGGTGAGAGAACTGAAATATGAACAGATAGGAAGAGACAAAACAGGGAAGAGAAACACTACTCCAACACGAGACATAGATGAACCCCATAGTCTTTGTTAGTGCACAACGAAGGGAAATGCTTCGTATACTACACTTTCAAATGTATTAACAGAACATGCAACAAACTAGTAAAATAAAGATCTATTAGACTAATATTTGGCTTAGTGTCATCACCAGCACTCATTCTGCTAGTGCCAAAAAAAACAACCAACCCCAAACAAGAACACTTACCAAAAAAATCTGTGCAGCTGTTTGTCTTTCAGAAGCAGCACTACAGTACATCAATTTAGCAATTTGTCAATGTACTTGCATCTGCTCTAGTTGTTTGCCACATCAATTTTCTGAAGCAAAACCTGTGTCCATTAATTGGTCATTACGACATGTTGAACCCAATGGTCCATCATTTGTTATAATTTTGTCAATTAAAAAAACCAGCCTGGGAGATGATCTTTGCTAATAGGATACCACATCCCTTGCATTTGTTATTTTTCTAAATATTTCTTTATTGTTATTAAATTATTTAATAAAGACTCTTGTTATATGCCAGAGTCCTGCATTTGAATGGAATCTCTATATGTGGGCTCTTTTATTGGCTAATAAAGGGAGCATAGTTCTATAATTTGGTACCTTTATCTTCCTTTCCAAAACCCAGCTCTTACATTTTGAAAATAAAATTGGGTACAGATTTTCAAGTGTATGGTACTCAGCATCTAGCAGCGCTCGTTGAGAACAATGATAGTACCAGTGTACATACCAATCAAGTAAATCTTTACTTTCCTAATACTTCCTTGCCCCCTCTTGCAGGAATAGAAATATTTCACTTAAAACTTCACTTTGAAAACAATGAGAACTGCTGAGCTCTTTGGAAAAATCTAGCTGAGAATGTTCTGTTACTAGTTTGCAACAAAATATTTTATACATCTTTTATTTAGATGTTAAGAAAATGATTTCACACCCTTTCTGAATGCTTATTCCCTATTATTTTAGGACTGATAAGGGTTAAGATTCTGATCCCCTCCCCTTTATCCCACTCTCATCCTTCCAAAAAAGGAAAAGAGAAATCAATGTAGTTTCACTGCAGATTTAACACATACCATCTGACAACAGTTTGCATTAGCAAGACCCAGACAGAAAAGAAGCAGAAGCATTTTAAGTCTTTCGGGAAGCAATGCCTGTCTTTTTGACTCTAGTTCAAAAGGACAAGGTGTTTGTGTGTATTGTAAAAGAGAGAAAACAAGTTTCAGGAAACATTTCTTTTCCAAAAGAAGGGAATTTTAATTCAGAGAGTAGTCGGAATGAGAGAGAAGCTGGAGAAAATACACAGTCAAAAGGATATGCGTTGGTTCTCATGAGACTTTTGAGGACTCTTTAATCTACCAGCCAAATCAACAAAATTAAAACTGGAAATAAAATGAAAATTTTAATAGTGAGGTATTAATCATTGGACCAGATTACCCAGGCATGTGGTCAATTCTTCATCCCTTGGAGTCTTTAAATTAAGATTGAATGTCTTTCTGCAAGAAAGGATTTATTCAAACTCATGTTGTTGGGCATGATGGAGTAATCATTGGGTAAAATACAGGTGGTCACATTTGATCATATTAATGTCCTTATTTGGCTTTAAAATCTTTAAAATACTTAGGTACAAGATGGAGTTCCTACTTCTCCCACTTCCTCAATGCAAACAAACCCCCTGCCCTTCCAAATGTCATACAGATATGTGATCATCAGCCATAATTTGTTAATCATAAATTAAGATCAGAAGCAGGGCAGTAAGAAAAGTGAATGTAGAATTCTATTGTCCCCATTCCCAGACTCATCTATTCACAAGCATGATTCACTGCCGGGACTCCACCAGCAGAACCAAGGCTGTGGATCTTAGTGGCAGAAAGTCCACTTGGAAGAGCTGATTCAAGCAAATCTGACCCACCAACCCCCAATGCCCCCAGAAAACCAACCCATTCATTTGGGGTTCAAAGATTCATCACCTGCTCTAAGCTCTTATACCATGAGAGGCTCAGTCTGACAATGAGTTAAAGAAAACACTATAGGCAATATGTTTGGAGTTTGTGGCAGGAGGGGGGTGGTTTGGGAAGAGTGGAGGAGTTTTCTGTTTAAAAAGGAGAAAGGAGGGAAACTTGTGACATGCCCGAACCAGGGCCTTGAAAGAGTAGCAAACATCCTGATTTAACAGTGTGCTCTCATTAAGCAGAGCTCCCAGTAATCACAAAGCCACACACACTGCATAGCACAGCACACTGTAAGAAGAGCAATGAACATCACTCTACCGTTGGTGGGTCTCCGTGTCCCTAGCATTCTTTTGAAGCGGCAGCAGTTTGATCAGACTGTCTGAGTCTACCAAGTGGGAACTTGTAACCCTGCAAATGAGGGTTCATATAAAGTAGGGCCGTGGCACCCGCAGCTTCGTACAAAAACTGTACCTACAGACAAATCAAGTGCTGTAAGTGAGTATGCTCAATCCCATCACCTGCCATTACCAACTTAATTCATTACTGTTGAGCAACCTCAATAGTGTTGCTATGAATTCTTCGAAATGCTTCCCCTGCCCCTTTGTATACATTAACTCGGTGGAAGCCCACTATCCAGAGGATTGAACATGTTGTTCCAGGAAGTGCCCTGCAGTCTCTACAGTACCTACATTAACAGTTTCTTCACTATGTGAAGTGTTAAACAAATTCTAAGGAACAGGCACCTTGTCATTTGGAATATTCATGAGCCAGGTCCACTAACGATGCATAACCTGAATTTATGATCATGTCTATATCCTTCTAAGGGCTCTCTTTATTCCTCTGTGTGACCATGTTTTCTTTACATAGGTAAAACACTAAGATGCCATTTGTTAAGGCAGTACCTTAAATACAGTGTGTTCCACAGTATGTTTTTATGAAATAACTATTGTGAGCAGAGATATTCATGCTTAAAACAAAACATTGAAAAATGAAAGCCTTGTAAAAAACAAACGCCAGTCAAAGGTTTTAAGAGATAAGTTCTGAGAAAAAAAAATCTCTCATTGGAAATAATGAATCTATGTTTAGGACATTTACACTTATACTCAAACTGCAATGATTAGACATTAGATCAAGGTCACTTCACGACAAAACACACCTTTCTAAGGCCAAGAAAAGTTGTAAAACTATTCGGAAGACCCCACAGGGCGATGTTACAAACACACATACAATACACACACACAAAATATACATTGGTTTTATTTCCCACACCTGTGGGAGGAGGGAAAGGAGGGAGAGTAGAAGAAGAGGAGGGAAAACAAAGTTATCCCCTAGTTAAGAATTGAAGTTAGGAAACGTGCAACCTTAACTCTAACATGCTATCATTACTCTGTCCCCTACCGTGCATAATACAATAGTATTGGTCTCATCATTAAAACTATTGCTCTAAGGCAATACAAAATTCATTGTATCTTAAATACCTGCATAGTGACTTCATTTCCTGCCCTCCCTCCCACTAACTGCAGAAATTTCATAGCTTTAGACCTTTTTTGTATCAAATTCTGCACACAGAGAGTAGCTACAATATAAATGTCTAAGACACTAAAGATCCTTTGAGACACTAACAATATAAAGTATCACTGAAAGTAAGATACTATTTTACCCACACCCATAAGCAAAGGGGTAGCACGTGGGGCAGATAAATTCAAGTAACAGAATAGCTGGAGTAACATAAATATTGGATATAGTCTGTAGTTCAGCAGAACCATCTCTTCACTAGGTTTTAAAATGGTTTCTGTTCAGATTTATTCAGCGCTCTCTTAAAAACAACAAAACATAGCTAGTACTAGGCTCCACTGTACCGTTGAGCACCTTTCCGGGGGGAGGGGGAAATGAGCATGGCCTAATGGAAGAGGATAGATCTGGCCTAACTTACTGAGAAGGTTCTGAAGAACTACCTGAACTGCTGCCAAAAAAAGCAAAATCTGAAAAGACAGCAAAAAAAGTCATCCAGCAAGTATCACCCAATCCTAAACCTTTCCCTTTGCTTTAAGAAGCACCAGAGAATAAAATAAAAACCTCTTTGAAGGAACCTTGAGGGCTGATCTCAGCTTTTAGGTTACAAAATGCGTTTGCTCATAAAGCCGCCTTACAGCACCCTACCGTTAGATCACAACAAAATATTTTCCTAATATTTGCGTTGCTCCTGGACCATAAAAACAGCCTTTCATTTTAATCTGCTTAACACTCTGTGGGAAAAGGCCTCTAATTTCCCAGCACTGTGATAAGACAAATAATTCATATAACACGTTAGCACAATATCTACAGTGAAAGCATTTAGTCAGAGCTCATTGGAAACAATGGGGTGCTGGAGCAAAGCTGTAAGAAGCAAGTATTTGAGACCTCATCATGCATTAAAGCACACTCTGTTGCACTTCAGAGTAAAGACAAGGTCATCATTTACAAAATGAGAGCTGTGCAGAGGCAATGGATCAATTGAATTTTTTTTTTAATAGATGCCTCAGCTTCTCCAATTCCCTCTGCTTCCCCAGTCAATCCAGTGCCATCTCCATTCCCCAGTCCTCTATGCCAGGGGTTCTCAACCTTTTTCTTTCTGAGCCCCACACCCCCAACTTGCTATAAAAAATCCACAGCCCAGCTGTGCCACAACAACTGTTTTTTCTGCATATTAAAGCCAGGGCGGTTGTTAGGGGGTGGTAAGGAGGGCAATTGCCCAGGGCCCCACACCGCATAGGGGGCACCGGAAAACTAAGTTGCTCAGGCTTTGGCCCCAGGTAGTGGGGCTCAGGGGCCTGGGCTGCAGTCCCACAATGTCTGATTTGTGTCCATTTATTCTTTTGCGTAGAGACTGTCCGGTTTGGCCAATGTACATAGCAGAAGGGCATTGCTGGCACATGATGGCATATATCACATTAGTGGATGTGCAGGTGAATGAGCCCCTGATGGTGCGGCTCACGTGGTTGGGTCCTCTGATGGTGTCGCTAGAGTAGATATGGGGACAGAATAGGCAACAGGGTTTGTTACAGTGATTGGTTCCTGGGTTAGTGTTTCTGTGGTGTAGTTGTTGGTGGCCCGCGCCTGTAATCCCAGCTGCTTGGGAGGCTGCGGTTGGCGGATTGCTCAGGAGTTCTAGGCTGCTGTGCGCTATGTCAATCGGGTGTCCAGTGCTACTGACAGCTTGGCCAGCAGGTAGTTGGAGGACTGGCTAGAACAACGCATCTGATGTGTTGTGATCGGCGCTCTCTCTGTGAGGGCTGATGGACTGATCAGTGACAGTGAGTTGTTGGTGAGTATTTGCTTCAGGTTGGGGGGCTGTCTATAAGCGAGCACAGGGCTGCCTCAGACATCAAATTTTTTTTTTGAGTGAATCGCAATTAACCACACTGTTAAACAATAGACTACCAATTGAAATTTATTAAATACAGGAGACCCCTGCTATACCGTGCGCCACTATAGCGCGAATTTGGTATTAGCGCGGGGGCAAGCATGGATCCCAAAATAAATTATTTACATTGGGATTCAGGGTAACGCGTCCACCCCCGCGTTAAAGCAGTACTGCACATGGCTCCCAAACCCCGCGTTCTAGCGGGGGTGCGGTGTAGTTTGGATGTTTTTCTACATTTTCATATATATTGAATTCTGTGTTGTAATTGAAATCAAAGTGTATAATTTTTATTACAAATATTTGCACTATAAAAACGATAAACAAAAGAAATAGTATTTTTCAATTCACCTCATACAAGTACCGTAGTGCAATCTCTTTATTGTGAAAGTGCAACTTACAAATGTAGATTTTTTTTGTTACATATCTGCACTCAAAAACAAAACAATGCAAAACTTTAGAGCCTACAAGTCCACTCAGTCCTACTTCTCGTTCAGCCAATCACTAAAACAAACAAGTTTATTTACATTTATGGGAGATAATGCTGCCCACTTCCTATTTACAATGTCACCAGAAAGTGAAAATAGGTGTTCACATGGGACTTTTGTGGTTGGCATTGCAACATATTTACGTGCCAGATATGCTAAACATTCATATGCCCCCTTCATAATTTGGCCACCATTCCAGAAGACATGCTTCCATGCTGATGACACTCATTAAAAAAAATAAAGCGTTAATTAAATTTGTGACTGAACTCCTTGGGGCAGAATTGTATGTCTCCGGCTCTATTTTACCCGTATTCTGCCATATATTTCATGTTACAGCAGTCTTGGATGATGACCCAGCATCCTTCTAGTATGTTAAACTTAGTTTGTGTTTTTGTTTATTTACTAGGTAATCTGATTTGATCTGTTTGCTATCACTTAAAATCTATCTTTCGTAATTCATAAACTTGTTTTATGCTTTTTCTTAACCAATAAGTTTGGAGTTAAGTGCTTGGGAATCTTAGCTCAAGGGGCAGGGGCTGTTGCATTTCCTCTCCAATTTGAGGGAGCGGCAAACTCTACAAGCATACATTGTACAAATCCCTGTGCAATGCAAGACTATACAATTTTGGGTTTATACTCCAGAAGAGGAGGGTGCATGCCCGGGGAGCTTGGAAATTGGCTGCTGGTTGCACTCAGGTAGCCCAGTTTGGGTGAGTGGCAGCACCTGCTGTAGTGTTGGGTGATAACAGGGCCTGGGTGAGGCTGGCTGTGTCCCCAAACCCAGTTATGTGTCTTAGGGGCGCACAGTGGTTCCCACAGCTCCCAGACTGCACTTCAGGGGTGACAATCTGTCACACACTGTTCTATACTCTTAACTTCCTTTGGGCCTTTTCAATACCCTCTCTTGGGTGTACTGGCTTCTCCAATACCATCCCATAGTTTCCCACAATCGCCCTGTTGCTCTCTCATGGTTCCCTTGCCCATAACCCAAGTTTTCCTACTGCTGGCTGTTCTAATCCTCTCTCGCCCACTCAAACACCTCCAGGGTGCACTGTCTCAAAGCTCTACCAGGACTGCCACACACAAGCAGCTCAGCAAATATTTTCTGAGCATCTTTCAGAAGTACCAGGAAGGCTCGCACATGCAAGGCTCTACCCAGCAACTGACCACCCTTTATCTAAGTCCCTGAAGACATTCTAGTTCTGCAGCCCCTGCTGAGAAAAGGAGTAGGCGGCAGGATAGGCAGGGGGAGTGCAGAGGACAGGCAGCAACTGAAAGATCCCAGGCAAACCACTCTTGCAATTTCAAGCTTGGCAGAGAAGGATAAGAGATGGGTTGGAAGATGTAAGCCAGCCTGACTGCCTCTGACACGCCTAAGGCTATGGCTGAGAGATGCAATTAAGCCAACCTAAGCCCCAGCATAGACACTCATATACCGCTGATATAGGTAGAGTTCTTCCACTGACCTAGCTACTGCCTCTTGAAGGGGTGGATTTACTATAGCAATGGAAAAAAACCTTTAACAGCTGTAGTGTCAGCACAAAATGGTGTAACTGCAGCGCTGCTGCTGTGTCACTGTAGTGCTTCCCTAGTGTAGACATAGGCAAAGACAGAGAAGTCTGTCAGAGGGGCAAAATGTATCAGTTCCAATTAAAGTAATCAAATTCTGACAGCCCACATGCTGAGCTGTTCAGTCTGGGTCTGTCCGGTATCTTTGTGTCTCCTTCACACTATTGCAATGTGCTTCCCCTCCCTAACTAGCTGGGCTGCAGGCGAATGTGGTTTGAGAGAGAAGCTAGAGGAATGGAAATTGAAACCAAGGGCTTGTCTTCACTACCCGCCGGATAGCAATCGATCTATCGGGGATCGATTTTTCGCGTCTCGTTAAGATGCGATTAATCGATCCCCGAAAGCGCTCCTCGTCGACTCCGGAAATCCACCTCTGTGAAAGGCGGAAGCGGAGTCGACGTGGGAGCGGCAGCGATCGACTCGCCGCCGTCCTCACGGCCAGGTAAGTCGATCAACGATACGCCGACTTCAGCTACGGTATTCACGTAGCTGAAGTTGCGTATCGTAGATCGATTCCCCACCACCCCCACCCCCGTGTAGCCCTGGGCCAAGTGTTCTTTTGGGAGTGGAGTAGCCTATCGCCACACTGATCCAATGGAGGCAGGCTTTGCTGTGTCAGGGCTTTGCCTGCATTTGATTGGATACTTTGACAATGGGATCACGCCTTGTTCCTGCAGATACCCTTGTTATAACACTGTTATTCACCCTATCTAAGATATCCTTGAGACGCTGCTCAGTGGGGCATGGTCCTTTTAGTGAGAAGTTATATGGTCAAAAGCATGAACAACTGCAAATAGCTCAAAAACTAGAACCAAACATTTTTTTAAAGATGCAGAGTGCGTAATCGTACAGATGAGTTTGGAAAAAACAGATCTTTAGAAATAACACCCGAAAAAATGAAAGCGATAAAGCAGAAGCGTTTTGTCAGGTTCTATCCTCAGAACTGTGGATGCACATGACAGGGCAGAATTAAGCCCTCCAGGCAAAACCTGTTGTATGGAGCAAACAATGCACAAGCAAGCTTTTCTCCATGAGGGAAATTCTGGAGGAACAGAACCCAACTGACTGGTTTGCCTCAGCAGCCAAGACAGTCCTGGGGCAATTTTGGATGGAGCCAGCTTCCCTTCACTGCCTCCTACACAGTGTTTCAAGCCAAAGGAGCCATGCAATGGACAGATTCACTGGCCATGCCCCCAACCTGCCTGCAAACCCTCCTTGTCTGTTTGAGCTCACAGCACCATTAGGAAACTCTGCTCCACAGTACACAGGGTCTGAGTGGGTGCAGAATCTCTCTGTTCTCTCTGCAGCCTGTCCCTCCAGTCAGAAAACAGAAACAGCCTTTCTTCTGCCTTCTTGGAGCAAAGGAGACAGGATTTCCCTGAAACAAAAACCTGGCCAATACTCAAATACTGTACCATAAAGAGTGTTACACAAGCACAATTCAGGTTCTACATCCTGCACCATAACACAATCCTTCCTTATTGTATAACTATACTCCTAAAAGAGGGGACATTTTCCATCTCCAGCACCAGAGGCACAGTACTATAGGGGAGGCAGTATTATGGCATGATAACAGTAGGTCCCGCAAAGTAGTTACAAATCTGTGAAATAAAATAAAATCCACCTGTTTTCCAAACACTTGTTCATGTTACTAAAAAGCTTGATATTTTCCCAAAATTACTTTACATTTACTTTACATGCTGTTATGTTCCCCTGCTGTTATGGTTCCTCTCAATTAATTAGCCTCTTAAGGTTGGTATAGGCACTTCCACCTTATCATGTTTCTCTGACTGTATAAATATCTGTCCACTGTATGTTCCATTCCATGCATCCGATGAAGTGGGTTCTAACCCACGAAAGCTTATGCTGAAATAAATTTGTTAGTCTCTAAGGTGCCACAAGTATTTCTTTCTTTCTTATTTTCTTTTTGCTGACACAGACTAACACGGCTACTACACTCTTAACTAGTAGTAGACCTCAGCCTCTACCCTGAAAACATCAATGGACATGCTTAACTTTACACATTGTGAATGGTGCCACTGACATCAGTGGGGCACAGCTCACAGCATGAGATTAAGCACGTGCTTAAAGATTTGCAGGATCGGAGCCCTAGTTAGGAATGTAAAACACTCCGAATCTAGAACCCAAAATTTGTTTTCATGTTGGTACTGCGTGACCAACTACTAACCAGAAGTAGGATCTCCTGCATACTTATTTTCCATGGAATTAAGGTTAATACAGTTAAGGAAGTATACTGCAATTTCAATATGAAATAAAATGCCACCACAGACACAGTACTAAAAATCCAGAGGACCTTTATTAGGACATTTTCAAATATTTTTTTAAATTATCCATTGCTTATAAACAGACTCTTAGAAGTATTAAAATAACATCTCTTTTGCTGTTTGTTTTGTACTTTCCTAATGGTCAGCCCATTACTTGGAGAGAGAGAGAGAGAGAGAGAGTGTATTTAACAGAGTTTGAAACTACTGTGTTTTTTTTTTCATTTACAATTTTTCTGTGTATGAGCACCAGGGAACAGCCATGGAAATAGTTGCTACATCTGTTTTTAGCTAGATACAACATAGATTATTATATTTATTGTCTCAGCACACTGGTTGAACATCAGATGTTAAAAATCTAGGGTACAGTCATTACCCGATTAGACATTTTAAAAAGATCACTTTTGGGTCCTACATTATTTTCAAGGCCAACTATCTGCAACTTCCATAATCACACTGCAACTGACTAACAGAACTCTTATCTAAATTTGTGCACATAAAATATTATGCGTGGAGAGAAGACTTCCTGGTAAAACCCATTTTCTCTGGGATTGGTTTCATTTTATTTTTTAATATACACAGGATTTAGAGTACGTTTTGTGCTGACAGATTTAGGACTTCAAGAAAAGTATTAACAAAAGTTGTATATTAGCTTGTCTTAGCAAATGTCGAGTCTTCTTTCAAAGGCATAGTTCAAACCGTATCTCTCTGCCCTTACTTACAGTAGTACTTGGCAACCACTGGTGCACAACTGGCATAGACTATTTTGCCAACAAAGTCTATCAGTTTGTAAGTTCCATATGAATAGCCACTGTTTTCCATTCATAGGTGATCAAGAAGGAAAAATCTCAATTTAAAATACTCTCACATGACGGGGGAGGGGGGAAATCCTACAACCTGTGTTTCACAAGCCTTGGCCTTGATTTTGTTCTTGACTGTATATCACAGACCTTGTACCAGTGTAAAAGCGGTCAAGTAAAACTCTATTAATACATAATTTAATTTTCCCCACCATGTCCACAATTGTATGTGTGTTTCAGCAGCCTGTTTATACGTTACTGCACATGTACACAGACAAACTGCCCTCTAAATGCTGCCAAATCTTAATTTCCATTGGGTAGGTAGGTGATGGCTCAGATACCAAGAGTTGAACTCAAGCATATCCCATATACCCCACTGCATATCAGGGTTTACTTTTTTCCACTGGTTTTACAGACACACACACTTTTTTTTTTTCCAGGTAAAAATTTTTTAATGGCAACTGGTAAGTTGTAATGTATTTCATTAAGCATTTAATGCATAGTGAGATCTAAAATATCTAAAAGCATGCATCTAGTGATTCCCACTGTGTGCAATGACGTCTGCTCTGGGAAGCTATGGAGCTTGGGGCAACAGATCAGACAGTGTGCATGTACTACCTTCAAAGGCTAGCTCCACATGATCAGATATACATACATTATTCTTTACACAGACACTCTCTTCCTATGAGAATACTGCTGTATACTACAAATTCTGACCTTCCCTGAGAAATACAAATTAGAGAACATCGGTGCTTACTGCTCAAACCCATTTTAGTATTATGTTCTTACATTTTAACTGTATTTCCATTATTGCTATATATCAGATGCCTCCAACATGTTTGAGTGGGCATGGAATTAAAGTGCATAAACATACGTACTGTCAATTAATATAAAATATCCTACAACATGTACAAAATAAAACATTTTAAAAACAGCAGCACTGTAGTTTTTCACTCCTGGATCACTACATCTGCCTCATTAATCTTATGTTCCTATGTGCAGTAAATGCATAGTACAACTACAAACTAAGATCAATAAAACCTTTAACAAGATTTAATTTGATTCTACAAGGGAGGTTATCATAATCCAACTCTGCTTTCTCACCTTCTGCTAGCAATTTCTCTCAGCTCTGGTTCAGCCACTAACTTTGTTCTCCATCCCACTATCTATTCATGCTGCTATAATACCAGCTCAAACACTGTGTGTAACAGCACAGCAATTTCTCAGAAGTTGCCAGTTTCATAGTGTGCTGCTTTCGAAGTGTATGGAAATTGTTACATTAAATTACAAATTAAAGACTCTGCAGTGGGGCACCATTACTGGATCATTTATGTACATTTGGTTGAGCGTGAATTTTAACTGTTGTCCCTTAAAAGCTGAAACTTCTGTTTATGTGATTATTCGGGGGGGGGGGGGGGCTAATGTGAGAAGAGGAACTTAAGTAGGTTGGGTAACAGACACACACTTTCCCCATACCCCAAAAAGAAAACACCACATTGTTTTAACATCAACACATGCTTCATGACAAGCTTCTTAAAGCCTCTGGTAATACCAGGGCATTTGGTATCATGCTTTGTAACACGTTATTGAAGAAAGTAACTTTGTATAGAAATCTGTTTAATAAAAGCAATGAAAGGAGGACCTGCAGACATACCACTTCCAGCTTCAGTTTTGTCAGATCTCAAAACGCAGTGAGGCTTAGGGTCGCTCAGTGAATGAATGCAGACATATCCAAAGAAGCTGAGACAGCACTGATGACTGATGTTAGAGTGTACTGTGCTGCTGGAAGTTCTGTCTTTCTGGTGAGATGTAATAACATACACAGTCATAGAAGATTGCTAAGACTTCTGCCACAGGAATACAGCTGTTCATCCCAGTGTCCTGACTGGATAACTACATTCTATCTATCTAAACTCCCTAAGTGTTCCAGCCAGGGATGGTATTCTTCACTTCCTGTCCTGTCCTATCTGTGCTATTACACAGCTGTCAAATTCCACACAAGAAGTGACTGGATTTCAACAACAGTTGAAGTTGTTCCTGATAGCAGTACTGTGTTTAAAAGCACCTGAGGATCCTTCCAAAGGAAAGATGCTATTAGAGCAGGAATAACTATGAGATTTAAACTGTGGTAACACAAGCACACACAAATGGCAACTTCATAAAGATGACATAATTTACATACGTAACTCCTATTGACATGCGCCCCTACCTACTGTTATGTTTATCAGCACAGACCAATAACAGGTATGCTGAAGTGCTCAACTGAAGTTTGTAGACAGAGAGAGCAGTGCTCAGTGTGGCAGTTCAGATCTCACAAAAGTTCATGCCAACCTCCTCTTCACTTTCAGTTAGGGAGCGTGGACAACCAGTATTAAAACAAACCCAAAAAATAAAAATGTGAAATTTGGTGAGAATTTGCAACTTTCACCCATCAGAACTTTGTGAAACTGAATTTTCGCTCAAAACTGGTCCCATGGTAAGTTGAAAAATTCATTAACTTTCTGAAGACGTAGGGCTAAGCTTTGAATGTATGTAGTTTTTGGGGAAATGAAGGTTTCAAAGAGCTTGGTTAGGGAAACTGTCACATTCCAACATCATTTACAAATCCCTCTTCTAATGACTTTTTTTTTGTCCATGGATCAAGTAATTCTGCCAGATATTGCAATACAACACCATTATGAGTAGAGACACCTGCGTCACAGCGCAGTTTTCATGAATTTGGGACTCTAACAGCACTGCAAGTGAGGTTTCTAGAACAGAATTCAGCCGTATCTGGCAGTCCTGTCATGCATCCTCACAACCCAGCTGGATCCTCATATATCCACTGGACTGAAGGGATGGCCTGCAATTGCTCCTCACAGCCATCAGCAGCAGCAGTTCCCCTAGATCTGAATAGAGGAAGAGGAGGAGGAGACAGCAGCAAAAGATGGCAGTGGCAGCAGCTGGCAAGGACAGAAGGCAAAGGAAGAGACAGAATACTGGCCCCAGATTCTTCCACCCAGATACCCTCTTCAGATAGACAGACACCTACAACTACCCACATAGCTTGGGACCCAGTGTCCCGCACCCACAAGCGGTCCCCTGCACCCACCTATCCCAGACACATCAGCTACCTTACCACCTTTCAGGTACCCCAGCATCCCTAGCCCCCCACCTATCACCCCCGCCCCGCCACTGCCATGTCCATGCACTAATGCCACTACTTCTCCTCACCCCACACACCCTGCCCCAGTCAATCAGTGACTTCTGTCATTCATGAGAAATGTCACAAACGGAGCTGCACACAACTTGGCAGCTGTCAGGTTGACAGGTGTGGTTTCTGTGCTGAGTTTGAATTTCTTGTAGGTGACAAAAGGAAATCTCACTTATTTATTGTCCAATTAGAAGGAGTCGGGGAGCAGGGGGAGTGGGTTAGATGGACTGATGCCTGAGTAAATATTTTTAAAAGACATAAATGATGACTAAGAAGGAGGAATGGAATAGCAGGCGGTGAGAAAAATTGAGGTTCAAATGAAAAAGAGGAGGACAAATGGGATGAAAGATATTTTAAACAGAATATCAGGAAAACATGGCACAGTGTTGAAGAGTTTCCCAAGGTAAGTGGTGAAAGCCCCATCATTTGAGAAATTTGAAACTCAACCTCTAAAACACGACTGCACCACAGTGAACAGCAGAAATGTACCATATTAAAGTATGTTCAACCCATCCGAAATTTACTCAACTTCACTCTATGCTACTAAAAAAAAGGTGAAGCAGCAGCAGAAAGTTCACACCCCAAACAGGTAGCAAAAATTACAATGTTTTCTAACTAAGCAACATTTTGAATTATCTAAATTTCCCCCCTTTTTTTGGTGAAATATACAGTACCTGTGTCTGAACTTGCCAAAATAATCACTTAAAATATACCTAATGAACTTAAAAAATATAAAGTGATTTTAGGAATTTTATTTCAAAAAGAAACAGTGTTTCCCTTCCTTTTTTCCATTTCGATTATGTTCAAAATGTAATATACCTATGGTTTTTTAAACCTAGTCCTTAATACAGTCAGCACCAAGCCGAATGTAAAGAAAAGTGTATTTTTAAAAAAAAACAAGAAGTACTTAGAACAATTATTTCATAATTATTTTAAACTGAAAGACATTTATTCTATTATATAGGTTATGCTTAAGGCAGTTACCCAAACTTGTTGCTAACAGTCAAAGTTAGCAAACAATATTAAAGCTAACTGAAACTTTTAAATTAATTATGTGTGCTTAACTTGGACCCATTATTTTACAAACTTAAATAACTCAAAATACTCAATCTTGAGTATCGATAATGAAATCATTTTAAGGTTAATTTTAGACATTATAAAACCTTCGGGACAGATTCTTCTCTTCGTTGCAGTTGGGTAAATCTGGACTAAATCCATTAACCTCAATGGAGATACTCCACATTTCCTCAAGGCCAAATTTCCTTACAAGAAGAAACAAACAGTAGAAAAATCAGACAACTTTCAACAGCCAAAACTGTCCTGCCACTCAAATATAGTTCTGTAATGAGCTATAATAGTCAGATTGCCAATTAATCTTTATTACCAAATGTGTTCTTTACTGGTTTACGAGCCACTGAGATACTTTTCAAGTCAATAAAATAAAAGACTAAGTTATGGTTTTATTGCAACAAGGGAAGAGGACTGTTCCTGAGAAAACAATGCAAAAGTGGTATTATTGCTCTTATGCTACAAAGTTTAAAACTAAATGATTGGGGTTTTCTTTCAGATGCTTTATAGTACATCTCATTTACGCAACAGGCAAATCTATAGTCCTAAATCAGAAGCAGTGCTTCCAGAACAGCACTCAGTCTGAGAAAAGTGTTCTGAAAATTTAAAGAGAATACTCAAAACTTGAAAATACAAAACTCACGCACTAAACTGACAAATTTTGTCACATCACAAATATTCTTTTTAGAACATCTGAAATATTTGCTAAGTGTGCAACTGCAGATGGAGCTGTGGAATAAAGGGCTGATGCCACTATTCATTGATGTTATAATCAAATTACTCACAGCACAGTGCAAAAAATTAAATAAAATAAAAATCAGGAAATAATTAGTCTCAACTGGTGACAACAAAGACCCAAGTCCCAACAAGGGATTGGGAAATGCAAACAGACACTCAATAATTCATCAGAAAGGGTTCAGGAAACTGCCTCCTATGTGTGTTTAGCTTTCTGTTCACAGAAGTAGGGCAATCACCACCACAAAACATTTAATACAATGTCCTCCAACAACATGAATGCTGCCTTTAAAATGTTCAACTTTCCTAACAAGATACCTGAAAAATGCATTGGGAGACATGAATAGAAAATTTTACTAAACATTTTCTGTCTCTTCTCTCAATTGAGAGGAACTTCTTTTTCCCCCACTTACTGACAGTGCAAAAAAACAGAGTAATGGCCCAGAAAAGAAAAAATTATATTTTGCTTTCTAGTCCTAGCTCTGATAGACAGACAGGGGAGAAACTGCAGGACAGTATAACACAAACCCCTCAGCAACCCTTGGAAAACTACTGCAACTGATTGACATACTATTGATGAAAAAAGGTGAGAAAAAAGCCTAGAGAACAAGAACTTTGCTCCTGAGATTAGGACAACTGATGTTTCAGATTTTAAAAAATGAAAACGCAACATTTAAGCGTTGATGGGATAACAGAGAGCCCAGTCCAACATTTGTCATCATTTTTTCAAATATGTTCTTTTTTAGAAGGAGGTAATAACACTAAGAGTCTTAAACTGTGGTGTATGGAGCACTTCCTGGTGATTCACAAACAGCTGGCTAGTCACATGATTCTAGCTTCTCCTTGTTTCCAGATGCTCAATAATTCACATATATATTTATTTATAATTAATTATTTATTAGGAGATATATAGAGAGAGAGAGAAAGAGAGAGAGATACACATACACACACTCTCTCCTAATATTACTTTACCATGTAAACAACGGCTCTAGTTGCCTTAGGAATATTCTATGACTGCAGATGAAAGCAGAAGTGGTATATGCAATTGTGACTAAAGTGTGCAAAGTAGTCAATGAAGTCAATGCATGCCATGAAGACATCTGAGAACATCTGTACAATAATTAAACACGTATGGATTAGGGTTTAACCGAATGGAAAACTGGAAATCTACTGCCCTTAAACTAAAATAAACAACCAGAATAGGTGACAACATCTTTATTTGGAAATATCAGGCTTTTTATCTGACTGTTGGCCACTTTTTTCAACCTAGTGTGTCATTATTCTTCCACACTACTCAATACCATTACTTAATATCACCAGTCCACAGGTGATCTCTCTCTCACTCACAGACGCACATATAGTACTACTTGCTTTGCAAATGCTTTTGATATCTAAAAGCACAAGAATTAATTGTTATAATAAACACCAACCTGTTAAAACAAAAGTAAAAATACCGACCCATTAGCAAAAGTAAAAATAAAATAAAGCTATTTAGGGATCTGACACACCAGATATGTAAGTGGTATCAGGAGATACAGTATTTCAAATGTTACAGTAATTAAAGCTGCAGTTAAGAATCTAACCTCTTACCATCTTTTTTTCCCTAAGTCTCATCCACTACCCTTTTCTTCAATTCTTTAATTTTCACGAATTCCCTGCTAAGAACAGCTAGTTTAGCTGCACGACCCTGAGTACAGGCTTGCAAGGGTAGCAGCTACTAAAAGAGATGATACAGAAGAAATATTTCCAGTGTCTTAACTTTATTGATTTAAAAATCAAGGAATGCTTTTCTGGGTACCAATTCTGCAAACTGACCTGCATATGTGTCTGGATCTGCCTGCATGGAGCACACTGCAAGATAATTTAAGAGATTAGTTGATGTGCTGAACATGTACACGAACGCATGATTTGGAATTTACCTGTTACAGGGCTATTCTTTTTACCTGTACTCATACATGTGCTATTAATGCATTGCGAGGTCACCCCATGTCAAGAAGATATCCATATACTATATATTCCCTTTATATGAAAAAAAAAAACATAAAATCAACCTAAGGAATCTTTAAATAAATAAATAAATCACAAGTCAGGGGGCTCAATTTCACCTAATGTCTCCATCTAGGTCCTGCTTTCAAACAGGCTAAAAAATGTTAATTACAATTCTCTGGTATTTTCTTGCAAAGTTACAGACCTTCACCTTTTAAATATTAGAAAGGCATAATCACCTAGTGCATAGGTCAACTTATTTTCAATACTGTAATTTATGCAATATTAATCCTGAATGCCGGCTCCAATTTTCTTACTGTTTGCAATCTAGGAGCAGATTTGTATTTCCTACCAACTCCATTACATCATCCCTAAACCCAAGACATTTTCCTTTTTTAAATCAATCCTATCCCTACCCCCACCTTCTACAAGGCACAAACAATTATTGTCCCTAAAAAGCATACACTCGCTCAGATATTAAAGACTCTAAAGACACAATTTCCAGGAGCTTTTGGTATTGCATTGCTGCATGGATGCCTCCATCACTGACCTTCGTTTTTTCATTCAGATTGTTACATAACCTAGTGCTTGCGTACAGTGTGTGTGTGTGTTTAACCCCCTCTCCCTTATTTAATGCTACACAAGGAGGAGGAGGGACATATGGGTCAGCAGGTTAGCGGTAGCAAAGCCTAAACGATTCAAGATCACGAGCGGATCACCCCCATCATCAGAAATATTGCCTTCTCCTCTTTTTATACATACATACCTTACTAGTAGTCCATTACATAATTTATAAAGTCTAAAAGTTACAACATCGCAAGGCTAGTCTGAAGGCTGCCATCCCTCTCTCCCCACCCCCCTAAAAATTCCCATGTGCCAGCATTGACAATTAAAGCAAATTGAAACATATAGACTGGAAGCAACTGGGGAGGGGGAGGTTGTGTAACAATCACAAACTACGGCCGATTTGAAAACATTCAGAAAACTCCTTAGTATTATTAAGGAAATTTTCTCTAGTGTTTCTGATTAACCTTGTTACATAACCACCCGGCTTGCATTCCAAATCCACTGTCTCAAGCTCTACATATATTCTTTGCAGCCAAAAGCTTTCTGCACACAAAAATCTTCCCCATCCTCCCGTCTTCTCCAGAGCCAGCTCTTCCTCGCCTTCCTCCTCCCCCCTGCATTTGCATAACTGCGCGGTCATTATTCGAAAATTGCCTCTAATTAAATGTTTCAGCGTGTGTCATCTTGCTGGCTTTACTGTACTCGGATTCCCTGAGTGGGAAGCTGCCTGGAAAGGGGGGCGTGGCCAAAATGGGAAAAATACTGTAAAACACAAGCCAACACATGATCAGCCATATTCCAAACAACAACAACAAACATCACACACTCCGGGAGGAATCGGGTTTTTTCCCCCGCACCACCTGAAAATGTTCCCCGACTCCCTGCAATCAGCCGGCAGCTGGCACAGGACTCCGGAGCCATGCGAGGACGGTGTGTGCCAGCCTGGCTGTCATTTCTTTAACAGATCAGTAAATGTATTTGTATTTATTTAGTTTCCACCCATCACCCAGCGATCCTACCGAGTCAGTTCCCCCTGGATGATAGCAGCGACTTAGACATTATTGACCGCGGGAATTAAAGCGGCATCTTTGTCCCTTTCGCTTTTTCGCAAACCTTACATATGTTTAAAACCCATCGACTTTAACCGCTCCTGTGCAATGGGAAAAGGGGGGCAGCAGGTCTCTCCCTCCCTCGACAGTAGCAAACAGCTAGCAATCAATGCTGTTGAAAGACAGTTGATGTCAGTAAAAGCGGGGAGGTAATGCTATAAACAATGCCGAACTTAAACTGGCCAGCACACGTTTCTCGCTGACCCGTACTATTAAACATGCGGTTTGTATCATGAGAATGCTTAGGTCATCATTATACCACCAACTAAAGGCTTTTTAAAAAATTTGTTTGCAATATTTTGTGACTGGGAGTGGGGGGAGGAAAATCCAGGAGATCAGGAAGATCCTTCTCTGCAAAGTTGTGTACCTTCAAGAAACACCAGGAGATCATCAACTTTTGGGACGGATTTTTTTTTTAAATACGCCGAAGAAACAAACGAAAAAACGCAGCATGCAAAAGAGTGGAGCCGTCAATCGCAGATCGGCAACCTCCCAATTAATCCGCGAAATCACATAAAACTCCCCCCCCCCCCCCCATTCTCAACAACAAACCTCAGCACATCAGAGGAGAAACTGTCAAAAGCAGAGAGACAAGGAAAGGGTGGGGGAGAAGGACACTGCAGCTTTAAAAGTTTGTTTCCTTGAATTCTAATGATCCTGCTGTGGGGTTGTTATTGTGTTTTAATTATGTAATTTCAGGGGCATAGTTCCCATCTGAGTTTTGCAGGCGATAAACTGGGAAATGGGAAAGCACCGAGCAGCTCGCTCTCTCGCTCAGTATTTTTCCTCCAATCTGTCCCTCCTCCTGCAGCAATTAAAAGGAGCTGTGAAAGTTTGCCGGATTGTATGGAGTGGGGAGTTGCTTTTTTGTGCTCGGCTTCCAATAACCCCCCCGGTTTATCCCCGGTGGTTTAATTGCTGCATTTCGCCCTTCTCTCCTACTCCCCCCCCCTCTCTATTCCCACCCTCCCTATCCCAGCGCTCCCCCCTTCCCCAAGTCTCCCTACCTCTGCTGCCGCCGCTGCTGGAGTAGCTCTGCCTGCGGACTGGAGCCGGCGCTTCGCTTTTCCGGGCAGGCTCCAGGTTGACCGAGGTGTCCCGGGCGCCGGCGGCCGTCTCGGAGACGCTGCTGCCCGGCTCGGTGGCGGCTGGATCGGGGGCTGCCGGAGCGGACTCCATGTTTTTCCCGCTGTAGATGGCTTGGAGATGGCGAGCTCCTGCACTCCCTCTATCTTCTGTTTGCAGCGCGACTCTATGGTCGGCGGTAGCGGGGAGAGCGCGAGTCGGAGCCGGATGGGAGGCGAGCGCGGCGGGCTGTGACCACAGGCAGCGCTAGCGAGAGCCCCGCGTCCCCCCGCCTTCGCCGCCACGCGCGGCGCGGCGCGGGCTGCCCAGCCCCGACACGGGGGGCGGGGGGCTCTGGCTGCACAGCCGGCGGGGACACGCCCAGGCACAGCCGGCTGCCTACGGCCCAGGCACCCGGCTCGTGGGTCAGGGAGCGGGCTTGGTACCACGCGTGTCCCGCTCCCAAGGGGCTCGGCCAGGACTGGCCCGCAGCAAAGCTTCCCCCCCCGCGCGAGGTTCAGGCAATTCTCCTCCCCCGGGCCATGGCTGAGGCAGTAGCGGGGTGAGGGGAGGGGAAACCCAGCGCTGGGAATGGTGCCCCTACCACCCCCTCCCCAGGGCCTGAGCAGGCAGGGCCGGCTCTGGCTTTTTTGCTGCCCCAGGCAAAAAGCCACCGGCCGCCCCTCTCAGGCCGGGCGCTGGCAGGGAAAGCGGCATGCCCGCGGTCCCGCTCCCCCGGCAGGGGCACTGGCGGGGAGCGCGGCATGGCCACCCTGCTTCCGGCCGGGGCGATGCCGCGCTCCCCGGCCGTAGCGCCGGCGGGGAGGGCGGCATTCCCGTGGCCCCGCTCCCCTGCCCTGGGCGCCGGCAGGGAGCGCCGCATGCCCATGGCTGCGCTCCCTGCTGCCCCAGGAGGGGAGCGTGGCATACCTGCCACCCCACTCCCCCAGCCGGGGCGATGCTGCGCTCCCCAGCTGCCGGGTGCCGGCGGGGAGCACGGCATCCCCGCTGCCGCCCCGGCCAGGGCACCGGCTGGGAGGACGGCTTCCCCGCGGCCCCAATCCGCGGGCCGGGGCGCTGGCGGGAAGGGCGCCTTCCCCGCTGTCTCAGCCGGGGTGCCGTCTGGGAGCGCGTCTTCCCCGCTGCCCCGGCCGGGCCGCCGGCGGGGAGGGTGGCTTCCCCACAGTGCCGTGGGCCTGGTCCCCCGGCCGGGGCGATGCCGCCGCCCTGGCCGGGGCGCCGGCGGGGAGCACAGCATCCCCGCTGCCACCCCGGCTGGGGCTCCGGTGGGGAGGGCGGCTTCCCCGCAGCCCCAGCCGGGGTGCCACCTGGGAGCGGGGCTCGCCCGCTGCCCTAGCTGGGAAGAGTGGTTTTTTTTACAAAACAAAACAAAAAAACCTCAGCGCCGCCCCCCTCCAGGTACCGCCCCAAGCACGTGCGTGGTTGGCTGGTGCCTGGAGCCGGCCCTGTGAGCAGGAATAGTCTCCCCTGAGACTTAGGGCTTCAGCTCCCTGCCAGCAAGGCATGAGGCCAAGGCTGCAGCAGCTTCCCGCCCCCCCCCCCCCCCACTACAAGACTCCCCACCGAGGGACACCTTCTGGGGCTCCTGAACAGGGTCACCCACTCTGTTGTGCCTCCACTCTTCAGCCAGGGCCCTTGGCAGATGAAAAGCCACCCCAGCATCAGAGACTTCATTGCCGGAATAGATGCTGAAGCAGCAGCAGGGCGTTCTAGGTGCCACACAACTCATGTGAGACTCGCCCATTTAGCAGCTCTGTCGCACATCTGCACAACAGGCAGAATCTCTCACAGTCCCCGTCCCCTTCTCTCACGCACACCAGATTAAGACACTTTCCAGTGAAATACCCTTTAGCCTACTAGAGGAAGATGCCCACGGTTGGAAGCCAGAAGACCATGAGTTACGGTCTCATTTCTTCTTAAATATGTAAAATATATTTCTGCTGCTCTTCACAATCTTTATTACTGACCAAGGCCTCATATTCCCCATCCCAGAAAGCAGACAACTATCAATCACCCTCTTTTACAAGATAACACAAGTTTTATAAAACCACAGTAAGCCAGAATTGGGAACAAAACACACCTCGACTATGACAGAGGCAAATCTTAGCCAAACTGCCTTTCAGACTCAAAGTGACAAATCTATATGCTTGGCTATCCTGTTTGTAAGCACTACTCCAACCACTACACCATGCCCTGCATCAGAGCCAGGAAAGGAACCCATGAATCCCAACAGCCAACATTCACAGCTGTCTCACATGTAGTTGTATAACATACTGTCTGACATGTACAGCTCTAGGGCCCTGTTCACAAATTGGACAACATCCTACTCCACTGCCAGTTGTTCTTCTAGCTCACGTGTAAAATATCTTGGCTGTGGTACTGAATGTCCTGGTGGTCGCTGACCACCTATGCAGGGGGGGAAAATAACCATATCCCAATGCAAACGTACAATGGGGCTGAACTGAGATTTTAGCATATGTTAGGAGGAGACAGAGAGCAGCATAAGAAAGATTTTTGCCTCTGTGCCCAGAGAATGCATAAACTCCAGAAGGTCAGAACTTTATTTAATAACTTCACCTTTCATTGCCCCGGAAGGCTACAAAGCTTTTTCACTTGCATCACCATTCTGAGACCAGCTCAGCTTAGTAGGGATCAGACATTGTTCCCATCTAATGGATGTTTGGTGGCCCCTCTATGGTGTGAGTTTAGTGCGTTTGAGTTGCAACTTCCTACATCATGACTCTCTTTTTACTAACTGGCAGACTCAGAAGAGAAACCAAGAATTGCATAAGCCACAGAAACTGAACTACCCGTTACCCCTAACGAAAGTTTCTCCCACCTCCCAGATCCAGGTTGAGGCCTGCTGACAAGGCAATGTGTGTTGGGAAGCTTATCTTGTTCATAAAAAGAGGACTTCAGTCCTCAAGGCTGTCAAACCAATGCCTTTCACCAGCACTGGAAACAATGGGACTACATGTGAAGGTAAGGATTACGAACATGAGTGTTTGCAGGACATGATGCTTTTAGAATACCATATACTTTCAATAATCAGGGATCTTTGTTTGTTGATTTTATACACACACACATGCAAACAGAGATTGAATACACTCATCCTATTTATGCATAAATATTTTTCATGTAGCATTCATTTTTTCTGCTTGCAAAACTAAACACATCAAAAAATTGTGTTCCTTTTATTAAGGGCGGAAAAAAGAAGAGAGTGAGGCGTTGAAGGCTGTGGTAGGACAATGTACAGTAGGGTTTGGTTGTTGGAAAATGAGGTTTCTTCAAAAACTAAAAATAAGGGAAAACAGACCAGAGGAGAAAGTGCTAGTGTTTGTAACAGGGATTTGAATCAGTGCACAAGAGAGATTCTCTCTTAACACCACCTCTCCTCTATAACTCACGAGGAGCAATAATCAGCTAAGGCAGGGCTAGAGCCTAAAGTAACAGCATCTCTTTACTGGAGTGTTTCAGTAACATCCACACAAGAAATGGACAAAGCAGCCCTGTTGTTCAGTAAAAACAGAAGACAAAGCCTCTGGAGAACCTAAATTCACTGTCAGAGAAACAATAGTAGCAGGAGCTTTTTATATAATTGGGGAGAAACAACTATTACTGCAGTCAGACTATGGGGCATTATGTCAGGGGCACTGAAACAAATTATTGCTCAAATTAGCTCCCTAACTAGGCGGCTATCAAGCAAGCAGCCCTTGTCGATCTTGCAAGCTCAAGCATGGAACAAACAAACAAGCAGCTGAGCCCACTTCACTGCCGCATACACAAGGTCAGTGGGAGGCCACAGACACATACACCTCCGCTCGTCCCCAAGAACCCTTAGACACCACTTCCATGCTTCTCTGACCGATTTTGTGACTACCCAAGTGAAGTTGGCTGCGACTTCATCATTCTCTAGGGAACGCTTGAGTTACAGCCAAATATCTTTAAACAAAGCAAAGAACTGAAGGAAGGAGGGCAACATTTTGAGCTGATATTGCACTGGCAGGACCAGTATTATTTCCTCAAGATAGTGAAAATAATTAGGAACAATAAAAAAGCCTATTTTGGGATCCCACATCATTCCCTCTACCAGTATTGCCAGCAGCACTGGATTTTCAGTGACTGAAAGGAAAGCAGTGTTAGGAAAGAAGCAAAGGTGGCAATGGGGAATGAAAAGAAATGGATTTGAAGAGGGAGAAGAGCAGAGGTACGTTATTCTAATAAACATTCCCCCACACTGTCAATCCCTAAGGTCAAGTGTCCAGCCAGATTTATATACAGTGATATAATGAGAGCTGGTCAGAAATTTCCCAAGAAAACAATTGTTTTTTTCCGAAAGTGCCGATTTGCTGAAACAAACTGTTTGGCCAAGTCTATTACAAATTTGATGAAACTTTAGTAAAAACACAAGCAAATTTCCATTGCCAGTCCCGGATTTCTGGCTGTCCCCCCAGATTTTCTTTTGGGAACACCATGTTTCACTGTTTCCAAAACAAAATTTTCAAGGATCTTGAGTTCACAAGAAATTTAACGTCAATTGGCTTTTGTCCTGATTCAGAACAAAAGCAAATTGCAAAATACCAACATTTTTTGTGAACCAAAATTCCTGAGTTTCAGCCCGCTCTAAGTACATTAAGTATCACTAGGTCCACAGCCAGCCTTAAACCTATGTGACCTATAGATAAGGTGACCATACGTACCTTTTTGGCCAGGACAGTCCTTTTAAAACTGTCTTGGACGTCCTGACTTTTTTCGCAAACGTGGGCATTTGTCCCTTTTGGTCTCGCCAGTTGCAAGTTGCTCTGATCAGTTGACAAGAGCAAATGGAAAAATGCCCACTTTTGCCCTCAAAAGTGGGCTGTTCCCCCTTAGGGGGGCATGGAGGAACATTTAAGGAGGCCAGTGGCGACATGAGGCACTGGGCAGCGAGGCTCGGGCAGTCAGCCCAGGGCAGTGCGGGGCTCAGGCAATCAGCCCCAGCCCCAGGTGGCAGGGAGCTTGGGCAAGCAGCAACACCAGGTGGCTTGGGACAGCCCTGTGTAGGAGGGGTGCGGGGCTCAAGTGAGCAGTAATGTCAGGCAGCTCAGGCCAGCCCCGAGAGGTGTCCCAATTTTACTTTGGTAAATATGGTCACACTACTTATAGAGCCCCAGGTAGTTCTCCTCACCGCACAATACACCATGTGCTAAGCCCCAAGCCATTCCCAGTTCTCTATCTGTAGGCTTTCCAGATACTTGTGGAAATGAGCCATGGCAGAAAAATCAATTCCCTGAATGACCTGTGTCATGCTTTGTACTGAAAGTTAAATTCCTCTTCCATTTGTGGTTATCAGGACCATGTAGGAAGCCAGGATCCTTCTCTATGGTCCATGGCACTTCTTTAAACAGGTGAGATGGTATTGCTGGCATAGACAGGTATGCAGAGGAAGATGGGGAGAGATGCTTGGTTGGAGAAGGTGCTATGTAAGTTCCTGCAGATGTTATTTCCCTGTGGCCCCACTAAACCCAGGACCACCCCTGACAACTTTCTGTCATGGCATATTTCTCATAGCAATATATATAACAAATAAAATTGCCTGCATTTTTCTGCTGATTCTGCAGATGCTATGTCAGAGAAGTTGGGACCTTTGCATAAACTATCATTCATTTTGAGAAGAAATTGTGTAATCGAAGTATCACTGCATATGTTAATTATTGGAACAATGTCTGCAGAACACAGAAATGAACCCACAGGTGTTGGAGCAATGCACATCCACAGTGTGAAATAGTGTAGGTGACTGTCAAGGTGGTGACATAGTAGCATAACTGACAGAGAAGGAATAATGCATGTAGTCATCAAACACAACAGGCAGCATGTATCAGCAGCAGCTATAGTGTTGAATAGGCCAAAGCATGGCCACCAGACACCTGCTAAGGACTAAAATCATCATTTGAACAATAACTAGACACCATCACTATGGCCCACTGTTTATGGCCCATCAATGTGCAGAATACACATTCTGAATTTGAGCCACATAACGCTACATGACTAATGCAGCCATTTAGATGCTTTAACTTTAAGGAATGCCACACTACAGTATACCCACACCCCAGCTGCTGCACTGTCCCACAACCCCCTTCTGTGCTCCCACTAGACTCCAATGAGATCAGGCCACAGCACAGGATGGGCTCTAGCCAACCTCATCCTTTCCCTGCTTAAGGAACTGTTCATTGGCTGCATCCTATTAGCTTCCCAGTGCGTATCAGGAGGTGTGTCTCCACAGGTTGCAAAGCCAAACAGATGGACAGGAGAGGCCTCAATGAGATGGCAAGGATTGCAGGAAAGGAGTTAGATGTTGGAGATGGTGGGAGAGAGTAGTAGATATTAAGGAGAAGCTAATTTCAGTCATTGATGGAGAGGGACCTGTGATGGGTCTTCAAATGCATCAGTTCATATGGAGCTGACTATATGAATTTCTCTTGGCAAGACTAAGGATATACTCACCTTTACATAATTCCCTCTTAAAATAAGCACTTGCATTGTGTGCAGCCATCCTTTGCTGCCATATCCTCAGGTGTGTATTTTAATGATGTATATAACTTAATTGAAATTGTTTTGCTGGTTAAAGTTGGCATTGCAATTACAATAGCAGACATATGACTTCCACATTAAATATCTGCTACCTGTCTGTACCTGAAAACAACTTTCTGTAACTTACCCAACCCACTAATCTCTACCAAAAAACGCTGGTTACATATCTGGAACCCGAACATTTGGCAGTAATTAAATCAGACATTACTTTAGCAGAATTTTAAACATCTGCTCTAGGATAAAGGAGAAAAAAACTAGAAAATAAAAGGAGAGCAGCGTGAAGGGGTAGGGAGAAGCATTGTGACTAAATTATTAAAGCCTCTTTATTCGTATTTGTAACTATACATGCACACCCACAAATGTAACCAATTATCATTTATATAATGATGGGTGCTCTTTCCTCAGTCCCTAAATAAAGCAGAAGTGTGGGTTGCTGGCCTCAGATACAGCTCAGCAGAAGTCACTTTTTAGATTCTTTTGTGGAATAGTCTCCTCTATGCCCTGCAAACTCACAGTGTAACCCACTAGTCTTTCTTCCACAAGCTCATTGCTTGATGAGCCACTATTTTCACTCCCCTCTCCTGCAGTTTGGATCTGGATCCTTACTGGAGTCCTCATTTATTTCTGAAAAGGGCTGAAACAGAGAATATGTAAACCAAATTAGTTCTTTAGCACGCATCAATATACTAGTGACCATATTCACATTCATTATCTCCTGATGTAAAGGGGAATAGGACCAGCACAAACGTATTTCTAACAGACCAATAGCCTTTCTCACTTAAGTAAGGCAAACGGCACAGTGATCTCTTTCTCAGTACCTTTTCTTTCACTGCTGTTTTCCTGCAATTTGTTCATAAAATTACTGAATATCTTCCTGTAGGAATCTGAGCAGCTTTATGAGGTTCCATACAATTGGAGACAAGCCTCTTCTTCTCACAAAGTTGAGCTAATTGAATTTTGAAGAGCAATACAGCTTTTGTCAAACCTACCCATACGATCTGGTGAACCAAGTGAGGCATGGATGAGAAAATCTCCAAGGATGAATTTTTTGCTTCTTAGAGGAGGGAAAAAAATACATATTTTAATGAAAACCAGAAAAAGAGAGGCTATTTCTAAAAGATTTCAGAGATCAGACTCTATTCAAGTTTTAATTATTATTGTTTGTTTTTAATTAAATCTCTTTCATATATCTTAATTTTAACACAGTTTCCATTGACTAGCCATTTCCCCAAATGCAGTGTTGTTATGTAATTCACATAGTTGGACTACCCATTAAGTCTGAATGATAATTAGCACCTTTTGTACAAAGATTTTTGCAAAATACAAACTTTTGAGCGGATTTAAAGCTGGGATATAGGAAAAGTAGCTGCACTGTCATAAAACAGAGTTCTTAGCATTACCTATTGTAATGCATGGTATTGCTGGCATAGACAGGTATGCAGAGGAAGATGGGGAGAGATGCTTGGTTGGAAAAGGTGCTACGTAAGTTCCTGCAGATGTTATTTCCCTGTGGCCCCACTAAACCCAGGACCACCCCTGACAACTTTCTGTCATGGCATATTTCTCATAGGAATATATATATAACAAATAAAATTGCCTGCATTTTTCTGCTGATTGCTCAAATTGTACTGAGTGCCTATCATGCTCCCATTGAGCTTTGCCAGTGAAACTCCTCCTAAATATCTTATCAGAGAGTCAATATGTTCCAAGTTACTTTTTCTTTGGGGGAGATCTTGAAAACTCAAATAGTTCAAACTCATTTGGAAAGTTCAGTTGTATTCAGAATAAGAAAAACTTTACATTGATAAACCAACAGTATGTAAAAGCAGAAAGATTAGTGTATATCTTCATCAGTATTCCTAGTCCTGCATATAATGTAAAGCTGTAAAAATGGTACTTTACATTGTATTGCTCAAAAAACAGCATATAAATATGTAATCAAGGCAATAATTTCATAGGCCATGTTGTAATGCATCCACCCAAGGAGGCAGAGGGAAGACTAAATGCTTAGTGGTAGCTTTGGTATTTCCTGAATCTAGTGCTTAACTGCACACCCTTAATATTCTCCACAGAATGTATCTGGAATTTCCTAGGCGTGTGAAAAGAAAGACTATTAAAAAGAAACAACTGGACTTTTCAACCTACCTGAAGTCACAGCCCTGTAAAGCACTAGCAGAGGGGCTTTTATGGGTTCCTATTGGGGAGGGTGATGATGTTGAGGAGGCAAGCCTGCTTCCCCCCGCCTCTCCTGAGTCCTCTCCATTAACAGTACTTTGTCTTTCAGCTAGCCTAAAACATTAGAAATTGCACCCCTAATGTCTGAACCAACAAATTACACTTCCCATCAGTCTCTTCAGCACAAGCACAAAACTGAGATGTTGGGGTTTAGATTAGCATTAAAAGTGAATTATGTCACAAAGACAGAGTTGAAAGCTGCAATTTTAATTTTAATTAATTATTCATCTTTTACATAATATTGGGCTTAATTTAATTTATTTAACATGGTAGCTAGTAAAATATTTTTATTTGAAAATAAAAGAAGGACGGTATCCACTGTGTGCAAAAGTCATCTAGCATGGCAAAAGTTATTGAAAATATATGTCCTCCATTTTATGTAACTTTTAGAGAACTTAACATCACACAATACAAAACCAGAGTTAGGACACAAGGTTAGAGCCAGGGAAACAGCACATAGGAAGACTGCATCTGAAACATAAAATGGAAAATCCATTCAGTCATTACATTTGCACTGAAAATAAACACATATATTCTTACTTAGTGAGATGCCAAAGTCAAACAACCGGGCTTCGTTATTTGAGTGATCATCTGATTATTTTCGCTCTAGTTTCACGCAGCTAACATGAGCTACAGTATGCAATCAGGTCTTGTTACCAGGATTTCAGATAGTTAGAAAACTTTTGCGGCGGTGAGGGGTGGGGAGGAGGATTGGAACAGGGAGTTCTTCATGTACTGACAATCTAATGGATCTGCAGGCAGTGCATTACCTATATAAGATACTATTGATGTCAGGGTTCCTTGTGTTTGTTACTTTTAGATGATAAACACATTGCATGCATGTTCCGAGTCTGAAGCATCAGGTAAGTGCATGCATGCGCACACACACAAACCTGTGCTTGCAAGGAGGAAGATTCAGATATAATAATTCCAGTGTGTCGAAGGTTTACAAGGCAGGAAAAGAAGGTTATTTTCTCCCATGTATAGAGATGAGTGAGAGGAGAGGAAAGCAGCTACTGACCATACGTAACAACAGTTATAATAGTAACAAAACAGGCAGGATTCCTGTGATTTGTTTTCACCATGATGTTTTCTACATGCCTAGGGTGTAATGAAATATCTAGTGGCTGCTTGATAGCCTACATACAAAGAGTCGGTGACTTTGGTCCAATTCCCAGTAGACATATGTCCACATCATGAAAACCAGACCCCTTATTAATATTCTTTGCATGGGCTCCAAGTCTTTCTTAAAAATCAGGATGCAACTACTCTCTCATCCCTGAAGTTGGTCCTTCAAAACCTTCTAATTCAGAATGTGTGCGCCACAAATTGATGGTCCATAAACAGTAGGCCAGAGTGATGCTGTGCAGTTATGGTTCAGATGATAATTTTGGTCCTTAGGAGGTGTCTGGTGGCTCACATCTTTGGGCCAGATCCTCCAGTCTGGCTAAGATGTGTAAAAGTAGCTTTAACCCACGTTTGTGGCCCCAGAACAAATCTGGATTGGCCCAGGACTCTGCTGTAAATTAGAACAGCCCCCCCCCCCAGGAAATTCCAGGGCCAAGGATCCGTGGAACATAGATTTTGGCCACATATCCTATTGACCTAATGCATCTCCTGTTCCAGGGGCTGTCCAAGGACACCCTTAGGCAGGTGGAATCGTCTACTGGGCCAGCTGAGCCAGCTTTAGGGATAGAGTGGGGCGAAGGACTTAGCCATACCATTGAATAAATGACCAACTTGTATGTCTAGTGCCATGAAGCCAACACCTATCACAACAAATGAATAAATAACCAAATAAAGAATTATCTAAATGACAATAAGCTGTAGAAATCGAAGACAAAGACAGAAAACAGATGGCAGCATATCTGATCCCTTCTTCCCCCCATAACAGTCAAAGGAGAAACTCTAACAAAGGCCTCAGGTTTAGTTTTAAATGTTTTCTAGGTTTTTGTTTTGTTTTGTTTTTGTAATTATATATCAACTTCAATTTCAAGTAGCTGGAGAAGGTTGGTAACAAAATAAAAATCTTGAGCTACCCATCTGACATGGGACTCTTGTTACATCTTGAATTATGCAAATTAAATGTAAAAATAACTCTCTGTTTCTTTAAGTCTTCATTACTCTGATTCAAAAAACACAGACAGAATTCTCTTCAAAATTGTCAGTGTGGGTTTACCACCCTCCACTAAAGAGAACCCAGTTATATGCAGTAGAAAAATCTTTCCAAGAACACAGTGTCAATGTCAGATAAATAGGAAAGTTAGGTTTCTTCTTTTTTTCCCCCTGTAGAGGGAATCATCACGTTTCTTACAACTAAAGTCATTACTTAAAAATAAAAACAAACTATGCAGAAAACTCCCGCTAACATAGCTCAGACATTCTTGTTTAAAAAAATAATTGGATTTCAGCTTTTATATGCAGAATGAAAAAACCCTTCCCTACACAAATTTGTTTTAGCTTATGTTTGAATACTGTGATAGAGACATTTTAGGGTTACCCATGCAGTTGAACTGAACTTGTAAAGGAAAAGAAAGAACCTCAAGATACTCTTCCATTTGAGCTCTTCACGTGTACCAGATTATATGCTATGCTTTTGCTATCCTCCGTACTGCATGAGAGTCTTTCTGAGTGGGACTTCTAAGCTTCCATTGCCTCTGCAATGAAGAAGTTTCTCATATTCTATTTGTTTATATTGTCGAAATTTAGCTATCAAGCAAAGGTACTGCAAAGCAGCAGCTCAGGGAAAACCCTTAAAGATAAAAATGCAGATAATTCTACTAAGGTGACAACTCAATGGGTGAGTTAAAGTCAACTCATTACCTATCTAAAGATAGACTCTAATTTTTGCCTGTCATCAAAAAGCTATAGCCATTGATAAGAATAAGTTAGCTCATGGTTACATTCATAATAAAACAGCCATAGACTTTTCCCCCCAACATCCTTTTGCCACTGCTCACATACATTAATCAATATGGACTTCCCATTATTCACTCAAAGAAGTCAAACTTTAATTGACAACTATTATACTAATTATATTATTGTTCTCACCTTAGCGTGGATGCCAGTATTTGCCCTCACCTTCAGATATCCAATACTCTAAACAAATGGTTAAGAAAGTTCAACAGTTAAGTCATTCACTTTACACTGACATCATTTTGCCTTTCTCCATATTGTATATCTGTAGACTTGCACTGACATTTTTCCAGTACTTACACCATTGGGGCCTTCTGTTCAGCCTTTCCTGAACCCTGATTTATAGCTTCATGAGACCTTCATGTTGATATTAAATATTCAAGTGAAGGATGAATTATAGCATTGTCACAAAACCATATGAAAATGCATTTTGCATGTGCTCACTGAATAATTTTCAAAGGAAAAAAGATGTTGGCTCACTTTAAGGGCTAATTCCATGCAAGGCTTTGTTGCTTTCAATTAAATTTAGGCGTAATCAATACGTACTTGCAACAACAATGGAAAACACAGGTCTACTAAGAGGTTTTCAATAGTTGCATGTTAGAAGATTAAGCTAAATCACAAATATGTTTTAAGTTTTTATTTATTTCCCAGAGGTGATGGTGAAGCTCTTCAGAGATGGAAGTGTTTGAAACTGTAATATGTAAATATGTGATACAGAAAAAGTTGGCACCAGTGATTTTACAACCCTCAACAATTGCATTTCTTTGGAATCAGATATTTTCATTTTGAGAATATGTGAAACTTTACTTTTCAAAATCTTGCCTTATGAAATGTAACCCATTTTGTCTGTCAGTTTTAAAAAGTTTCAGTTTTCAATCCCCCACTTCCAAAATAAGACAAAATGCAGTGACGTTTTGGCAAAATAATCTCATTTTCAATATGCCAAAACACTCAGAAAAAGTAATATGCCTTTTGTTGTGAATTTTTCTTGTCCCTCTAATTAAAATGGAGAAGAGGGAGGGGTAAAAAGTAGGAAGTTCTCCTGAAATTAACAGTATTAGCTAATAAATCATTCCAACTTAATAAACAGGGCAAAGGGGAGTCATTTTGTGCCTGCCACCAAATGACTGTTAATATTTTTCTTTGAAAGTGTTCTAGTGATTGTGACAGGTTGGGTCACAGAAACCCCCTTGGGACTGCCACCTGATGTGCTGAGACTGCCTCTGAGCCTGTTTTCCCTGCCAGCTTGGGACTTCAGTACCCTGTCTTGTTGAGCCAGACACGCTAGCCTGCTGCAAACCCAGACCCAGGTCTGAACCATGTCCCCCAAAAGCTGAAGACTTTACTGAAAACAGCTTAGCAAGTGCTCCTGTCTCTGACACCCAGACACCCAGCTCCCAGTGAGATCCAAACCGCAAATAAATCCGTTTTAGTCTGTATAAAGCTTATACAGGGTAAACTCATCAATTGTCCGCCCTCTATAACACTGATAGAGAGATATGCACAGCTGTTTGCTCCCCCAGGAATTAATTACTTACTCTGGGTTAATAAACAAAAGTGATTTTATTAAGTATAACAAATAGGATTTAAGTGGTTCCAAGTAATAAAAGACAGAACAAAGTAAGTTACCAAGCAAAATAAAACAAAAACATGCAAGTCTGAGCTTAATACATTTAAGAAACTGAATACAGGTAAATCTCACCCTCAGAGATGTTCCAATAAGCTTCTTCCATAGCCTAGACTTCTTTCTAGTCTGGGACCAATCCTTTCCCCTGGTACAGTCCTTGTTCCAGCTCAGGTGGTAGCTAGGGGATTTCTTATGACTGCAGCATCCTTTGTTCTGTTCCACCCCCTTATATATCTTTTGCACAAGGCGGGAATCCTTTGTCCCTCACTGGGTTCCCACCCCTCCTTCTAAATGGAAAAGCACCAGGTTAAAGATGGATTCCAGGTCAGGTGACATGATCACATGTCACTGTAAGACTTCATTACCCACTTGCCAGCACACAGGCATACAGGAAGACTTACAAGTAAACAGAGCCATTTACAACCAACTGTCCTGGTTAATGGGAACCATCAAGATTCCAAGCCACCATTAATAGCCCACACATTGCATAATTACAATAGGACCTCAGAGTTATATTTCATATTTCTAGTTTCAGATACAAGAATGATACATTCATACAAATAGGATGAACACACTCAGTAGATTATAAGCTTTGTAATGATACCTTACAAGAGACCTTTTGCATTTTCCAGTTACATTATATTCACACTCATTAGCATATTTTCATAACATCATATGGAGTGCAATGACACAGTGATATTCAGGAACCTTGTCTTCCTGTATGTGACACTATGGGGCCTCCAAATCCTGAATGTGGCTTTTGAGCTCTACCACAATATAAATAAATAATAACGGTTGAAACACAAAATGGACTCTTGCTATGCACTGGTGCTCAAAGTGTCAGCTTTGTGTAATACAAAGTTTATATTCCTTTTGATCTGATCACATATCACTCCCCTTTCCTTGGGGAATAAATATACTCTTGGCCTGGGATGTTGGAATTAAAAATTCCTTATCAATTAATTTTCAGCTTACACAAACCACATCCTTTTTAAGTTCAGTAAGAACTGCAAGTTTGTTCTCCTTGTTTAACCACTTATAATTAAAGATAAATAAATAGCTCAGCTCTGTTTTTGACCCAAATGAATCTGTTGATTACCACAGTAGGTTTTTCCACAGAACTATGGAATTTGGATGAGAATATCTTTTATGAAGACCCTCCCAATTCCACAAAACCTTATTCCCATGAGGAAAGATATGTTGGAATGGGTCCTAAATTGGTCATAAAATCTTAAGGAAAAATCTATTTTTGGATTCTTCCATACAGAATGATTAGTGAAGAATCCTTAATTTTGTAAAGAATGGTTGAAAACTGGGCATTTTTAATACACATGCTCTCTTAACATTTCCTCATACTTCATTTTATGTTTTCAAATGAATGTCCTCTCTCAATCTGGGCTCTACATTGCCAAACCCAAAATTAAGTGCCCCAAGTTTTGCACACCCAGAAACTTGGATTTGTTCATGAAAAGGTATTTCCTCTCCCAAATCAGGCAAACAGATTTGTGCCCCATTTGGCCATAAACAATCAATATTTGTGTGCAGACACATCTGATTTGGGGGGCATGCAAATAATGTAGGTACTCAAACATTTGAGGTTAATGGAGTAATGGTGATTTACAGCAGTAGAGGAATAAGACTTCAGCGTGTCATGTTGAATGCACGCACTGAGAACCTGCTAAGCAACTTCTCCAAAAGATATTACATTGGTTTGTACTTTAAAGGGGTTCAATCTTGGCCTTCTTACTTAGGAAAGACTCTCCACTGATAGGAAAAAAGAAAGAGTTTTGCCTAAATAAGGAGGGAAATTCTGGGCTCAGTTTGGCTTAAGAGTTTATTTTTAAGGAAACATTTTGGCCAATCTTGAGAAGATTCAGTCTTTATACAACACAATGGAATGGAACATTTTACCAATCATTTTAGAATGCTAGAGCAATGTACTTGCGTCTTTCTGTTGATGACTGAAGTAGAAAATCATAGGAAATATTTCAATCCTTATTTAGCAAAGTTCTAAACATATATTATGCTTACTGTATGCATATTTGGTTTAGTTTAATAGCAGCACTATTAGGAAACAAGCAGGAAGGTAACCTAGATAAGCAACCTGGTAAAGACCTGGAGGGTCAGTAAAGGACAATGCCTGAGCTATCAGCTGGGAAGACGCCTATTTCCATGCACCAGTCAAGTTACAAGACTCGGTTGGGCAATGCTGGGAGAAAACAGATCAAAAGGTCCACAAACACTTAAAACAGTTTTTCTCAATCTCTTTTGAATCATGCCCCAGCTTAGCATTTTATTAAAGTCGCTTGGAGCCTCCCTCTTTCTCCCCAAGTCATGACAGAGGGCAAGGCTGCCATTTCAGATTTCACTGTGGGAGGGCAACTTTCAGCAGGAGCCCAGGGGCCACTTAGGCCCTTGGCAGCTCCTTGATATTTACATTTTAACCTTAAAAATCCATCTATTTTAGGAGCATGTGTTATTTCCTACACCATCCAGCACTGCCCCCCATTCCCCATGCTTCCCCCTCCAATTCACTTGACAGCGTCCCCACACCCAGCAGTGCCCCCACTTCCTAAACTTCCCCCAGATCAGCTGGCAGCACCTCCCTCCACCTCCATACTTCCTCAACCCCATCTGGCTGCAAATGACTTGGCTGTGCCCCCATAAGGTAGCTCACTTTACCCTCAATCAGGATCAGCTCTAGGCACCAGCAAAGCAAGTATGTGCTTGGGGCGGCACATTTCCAAGGGCGACAGCCGGCATTCCGGCCATCCTTTTTTTTTCCGGAAAAATCCACCAATGTATGGGGGAAAAAATACATGAAGATCAAAAAAATCTCCAGTAGTGCGATAGGAGCGTGATGTGAAAAATATCGTGTCACGTTGTGACACGGTCACTCATAATGTGAACGTGAGTAAATGTGTTAACGTTAAGGGTTATGTATTAATTAAATCAGGAATCATGATTACTTGTGTGTACTGTGCCGCCCTATTGGCGCCAATTTCCGTGTCGCGTCGGTGCCAGTGGTTATAGGGCTAAAATGCCAGGACAAAAACGAAAAGACTTTCCGGCGCTGCCTACCGGCAACAAAAAGAAAAATGGCAAAAAGAATTAGAAAAACTATCTCGTACTTCAAATAAGTATTTTTAAAAAGTTGACAACCAAGGAGAAATCTCTAAGCAATGCATTGAAAGTGATTATTCATCAACTGATGAAGACCAATCGAGCCAAAGATTATCTTTATCAACTGATAAAGATGAACAACAATCCGACCAAAGATTATCTTCGCTAACTGATAAAGACGAACAATTTTGATTTTGTTAAAATTAAATGAGTACGCTAGTAGGAAATTGTTTTATTTCACTAAGTACAAATTCTCTGTTTTCATTTTTTAAAAATTTTAAACAGTCAACAAACAAACAAAACCAAAAAACATTGCAAAGTGCAAACATTTGTAAAAGCCAAAAAAAAGGGGAGGGGGCAGCCAATTTTTTTTTTGCTTGAGGTGTCAAGCCGCTCCTGCCCTCAATCATCCGTCCATGGCCCCTGCCTCTAGAGACAGTGGAACAGTCAGAGAGAGGATGAGGAAGGGGAGGCCACATGGAGCAAATTCTCCTGGGAGGGGCAAGGTTTCCTGTTCTACCACCTGCCCCCTCCACAAGTCCCTTTCCCCACTCACTTGGGTCAGCACTCCCTGTCACAAGCTCATGGGGAGCTCCCTCCGACCCAGAGCTACGGTGATTGACAACACCACAGGCTAATTGTGGATTTCCTGTGAGGGCGAGGCTCTGTGAAACAGCCCTGGGATCCACTCAGAGGACACTGCAGCCTGTCCTCCATCCTCAGGCCAGCAGGCAATTTGTCCCAGCTTGCCATGCCACCCTAGAAAGTTTGATGCACTTCCCCAGTTGAGAACCTCTGAATTAAAAAGTCTCTCTCTGTCCAGACATCAGAGAGCTGTCTGTGGGGAACAGACTGATTGACAGGCAAACAGATAAACATACCCACCTGGGATTGTGAGGAAGTTAAGTCTGCCTAAGTTTCCAGGGGGGTGGTAAGCTATTGTTTCTCTTATGTTTTGCTCTGTTCTTAATGTTAAGATTCAGCATACTTTGGTATGGGGGAGGGTATTCACCTGGTTCTACTTTCTTAAAGCACTTTCTCCACAAATATAGAATATTTAGAAATTCAGTAATTAGCTTTCAAGCTATTCATTAAACTTCTAAAGTAGATAAATAATGAATAAGTGCCAGTTATTCATTAGAATGCAACACCTTAAAACGATCTGTTATCTCTTTTGATGAATCTGACCCAAGGTTTCCTCTCTCACTGGAGGAGACTGAAATTGTATCTGACAGAATAATATGCTTTAACTGTAAGGAAATTTACAGAACAAAAGGAGCTTACAATCTGAGTAGGAATTAAGCTACCTAACAACATCTGTCAAAATTCTAGACAAACTTCCCTTAAAGATGTCTTTTGTAGCATACCAGTGTTGACCCTTTGAAACTAAAGATGCCTAAACAGTATGCAGGCCTTCAGGATGTGGAACAGGCCTTTTTGACTGGTTCAGCAGAAACTTGGCTGCTTGACTAATTACTAAGTCAGTTCCATATGGACCCTGAATGGAGATACAAAAAGCGGTGGGGCTCCAGTTGGAACCTCTCTCCTCACCATTACAGGACATTAATCCTGACTCATCAGTGCCAGGGTTGCTTTGTGGTCGCAGAGGATTTCTTTTTCTTTGTTCTTTTATTTTCTCCATTATTTTATTTCCAATCTCAACTGGACCAGTGATGTCATAGCCCATTATTCAAAGAGGTGGGGTTGACTATTGTGTCAACATTTCTGAATTTAAAGTACCACATTTAACATTTCTATTTTAGCTACACTAATAATGGAGAAGCTGTGAAATTTTACATTGTTTGGTCACTGACTGTGTCACCACTGCAGCTGGTTCTTTGCTTGTCAGAAATCACAACCATGTTTTAGCAGGATCTTAACACAGATAGCTCACAAGGTGGTGTACCTGTTTCCATAAGGCATGAACATCAAGCATTTGTAAGTCCATACTATTATGTGTATAACCCACTAGCACCAGTTGACAAAGGTGATAAAAATTCAAATAGCTAATCACTGAAGGAAAAGCATTCTAGAGCTCAAAGTAGCTGGGGCTACAAAAAGGTAAGTCCATATTGCAGTTAGAAGAAACCTACAAAAATATTAAGACACATAAAAAGCATTGAAAAGATGAAGCTAGTGAACAAAATTCTGCAATGGCCCAAGTAGTCATGCAAATTAGCTGTGTGCAAAGTACAGGTGGAATCATTCAGAGCTGTGCATTTACAGTAGGTCAGTTTACCATGGCATTTGTCATAATGCCAAGTTTCTGTTCTGTTATAAATGATAGAGAGAAAAATTGAAGTTGGCCATGCAAACTTTTCACTGGCCCCTTCCTGCTCTACCCCAGAAATCGCACTTTTAGAACGTGTTCATGCTCACAGAGGCTCCTTAACAAGGTAGCTGCTGCTGCTCCCACTGCTAGTCTCCACTAGTGACCTTAGATCAGGGATCTCAAACTCAAATCACCACGAGGGCCACATGAGAACTAGTAAATTGGCCCGAGGGCTGCATCACTGAAACCTTTTCATACAATGATACAAAAGTATAGTCAAAAATGAAAAAAATGAAGAGTAATAGAGTATTCTATTAAAAGTCAATGTATTAACCTTTTTAAAAAACTGTAATGCAAAGAGGGGTTTTAATAAAATATAAACACTCAGTAATGTTTGGAGCTTGGCTGCCAGTGGAGTCGGCGCCTATGGCGGGCCGCAGGAAATAACTTTGCGGGCCGCATGTGGCCCACAGGCCGCGTGTTTGAGACCCCTGCCTTAGACAGACTGTGGGAAGAAAGATCTCAACCTTTAGCTGCATGCACCAGAAGTTGTTATTTCCTTAGATTCACAGAAAATGCTGAAGAGGACACCTATCCGTGACATTACTTAATAACACAAAAAAACCTGATACCCAAGAAGTACAGCAGCAAAATGCAATATACCCTATAACTAGCAAACCAGGCAATTTCACAGCTTCTGTTGCTCCCTTCCACTTCAGCAATTCCCCACCCTTGCAATTCAGAGACTGTTCTCAAATACCCAGGGGTGGGGAGGGGGAAGGAATTTTGCAGCATGCCCTGAAAGTCCCCAGTTTGGGAATATTACAAACCAAGATCTGTGTGGAGTGGGGAATCCCAAAGCTGAGATGCCCTCCAGAGAACGCACAGAGAGTAGCCCTTCTCACATATCCAGTGGGGCTTCAGCTTGCACATAGAGTGATGCTGAATGTGGTGGAATGACACAGTGAGAGAAAGAAATCTCAGGTAAGTAGGACCTAAGCCATACACAATCTAGGTTTCTATTTGTGGCATTTTGGGAATGACGCAGACCACTGTGTCACCACTTGTCATGTAAATTTCGGTGCCTTAATGCTATTGCTCAGAGCCCTGACACCAGTAGCCAGCCCACAAGCATTAGGTCCCATCCTGGCTCTCACTAGCCCAGTTACTTCTTACAGGGGGACCCCAATGACCCTTCCAGTCCCATGTCTCCTCAAAATCCGTGTACCCCAAGTTCTTTACTACCAAACACTTGCACTTTCCCCCTATGGTTTGTTACCCCCAGAGATGTGATAACAGCCCCTGGTTATCAGTTCCCTTGGGCAGGGGCACTCCACACAGTTTGCGCACCAGTGACCCGCTTGGGGTAAAAATAAACAAAAGGGTTGACAGTCTAGCATGCTTTGCACCTTTCCCCTTGATCTGTTTCCACCCTGCTCGATTGCTTCATCGCCCTGCTGTGAGGTGGAGCTGAATGTTGCAGCACAGCTCTAAACATGCAGAAATACATAGTCATAACGACAGTCATACATGTATCTCATAATGAACCAGTACAGAACATTACTAGCTTTCATAAAAGACCTGACTTGACATATTTTTATACACAATATCAATGTATACAACCAGCTGATTCAATTGCTTACTCTTTGGTGTTCAGCCCCTGTTCTCCCCTGTGTGTGTCTGGACCCTGATTGTCACACTAATATTAGAAAAAAATATGTACAGTAACTATGGTCAACCTAATATTACTGTGGCCTAAGCACTGAAATAAGGAGGTGATGTCTTATATTTGGTACTGTCCAGCCAGGATAACGTTTAAGCTACATATTGATTTATCAAGCTGAAGATGCTGAGGAGCAAGAACTGGTGAATCTGCTGCCTGCCCAATTGATGTTTCATTGGGGACTTGTGCTAATGAGATGGGCTGTGTTTGAGTTGCTGTTCGACAAGTTTTCTTCTACTGAAGTGCTCAGAGGGGCAAAGTGGAACTGCTGAGCTGGGGTGTTACCCAATTGATCTGCTGAAACCCCCTTTTATGTGTCTGCTTAGAAGGATACTCCAGCTGAGGACTTTCAAGGGTAATTTTGAATCACTCTTGGTCTTTAAGAAGTTCTAAGAAAGTATAGGGCTATAGGGATATGGGCTGATGGATGCTTTAGTGATTAGCATATTGCTTTCTATTTTATTTTACTCTACATATACGCTTTTAAGAAGCACTGAATTTAATTACACTTCATGAGCTCAAAGGTAGCTCTTTTTCCATACTTTAATTTAGAGTGGGTGTTTTGGATGCTTTCCGCTACTTTTTGTTAAGATGTCTCTAAAACGATGCCCTAAAAATAAAAAAGCTGAAGTAATGGAGAATTTTTATCTGTTGAATATTCACAGGAGGCAAAATCTGCTCAGAAGGCCCACACAAATTCTATGCACCATTTAGGTCCCTGGAAGCAGCAGGTGGGATTGCAAGCTGAGGAGGGATCTTAAAAACTTGGAGGGAAAATGGCGGATGTTGGTGCTCACAAAGGAAAAGCAGTTATAATCAAAACAGAGAAAATGGAAAATAGTTTTGGGAGGTCATCAAGCATTATGTCTCCCTAAGAGGACTAATAGAGATGTTCTCTGTAAAACCTTCACTGGTTTGCTACAATCTCCTTGCTGGAGAAAGTATTATCTGTCTTTGCAGATATCAAATATATTTATGCTTCCTTTTAACTCTGCATCTTTCTCAACAGAACCATGGTTTAACTCAACAGTAATTCTGTTCTCAGTTCTACTTGTGTAAATCAGGAATAAATACAGTCAAATCAATGGATTTATGCCAGTTTGGTATAAATGACAACTGGGTAAGGCACAGTGTGTCAACTAAGGCCTGGTCTACACTAGGAGTTTATGTCGAATTTAGCAGCGTTAACTCGAATTAACCCTCCACCCGTCCACACAACAAAGCTATTTATTTCGACATAAAGGGCTCTTTAAATCGATTTCTGTACTCCTCCCCGACGAGGAGAGTAGCGCTAAACATGGCCATGTTGAATTAGGGTTAATGTGGACTGAATTCGACGCTAATAGCTCCGGGAGCTACCCCAGAGTGCACTACTCCGTGGACGCTCTGGACAGCAGTCTGAGCTTGGATGCTCTGAACAGCCAGACAGGAAAAGCCCCGGGAAAATTTGAATTCCTTTTCCTGTCTGGGCAGTTTGAATTTCATTTCCTGTTTGGACATCGTGGCGAGCTCAGCAGCACTGGCAATGATGCAGAGCTCTCCAGCGGAGGTGACCATGCAATCGCAGAATAGAAAGAGGGCCCCAGCATGGACTGATCAGGAAGTCTTGGATCTGATCGCTGTGTGGGGCGATGAGTCCGTGCTTTCGGAGCTGCGATCAAAAAGACGGAATGCGAAGATCTATGAGAAGATCTCAAAAGCCATGATGGAGAGAGGATACAGCTGGGATGCTACGCAGTGCCGCGTGAAAATCAAGGAGCTGCGACAAGCGTACCAGAAGACCAAAGAGTCAAATGGACGCTCCAGATCCCAGCCCCAAACATGCCGTTTCTACGAGGCACTGCATGCAATTCTAGGGGGGCCGCCACCATTACCCCACCAGTGTCCGTGGACTCCGACGATGGGGTCTTATCTACGGCCGCTTCCTCGGAGGTTTTAGCGGACGGGGAAGATGAGGAAGGAGATGAGGAGGACGAGGCAGTTGACGGCACTTTCAACGCTGATTTCCCCGACAGCCAGGACCTTTTCATCACCCTTACTGAGATCCCCTACCAACCCTCCCAAGGCGGTAACCCGGACCGTGAATCAGGGGAAGGATCAGTAGGTAAGTGTTTTAAACATTTATTTTGAATAGAATAGGCATGGTATGTTAGCAATGGGTTTTTAATGATTAGTTTGCCCTAGGCGCTTTACTTTGTAGTCGTTGCCAGTGCAGCTACTGGAAAAGCCTGTTAACATGTCTGGGGATAGAGCAGAAATCCTCCTGGGACATCTCCACGAAGTTCTCCTGGAGGTAATGTGAAAGCGTTTGCATCAGGTTCCTTGGGAGAGCGGCCTTATTGCATCCTCCATGGTAGGAAACTTTTCCGCACCAGGCTAGCAGCTGGTACTCCGGTATCACTGCCTGGCAAAGCAGGGCGGCATACAGCCCCGGTGTTTGATGGCATTCACGCAGCATGCGGTCTTTCTCTGTCTCCGTAATCCTCATCAGAGTGATATCAGTCATGGTGACCTGGTTTGAATTAGGGGAATTTTAGTATGGGGACTGATTGCCTGTTCTTTTAAATAACTGTAACCGGCGGTTTACAGTCACATGGTGGGGGCGGGGAGGCGAACCGTTCTTGCTGAGCGGTTCGCCGGCAGCATGCAGGGATCTTTCCCGAGGCCAGCAACAGGGTGGGGGCGGGGAGGCAAACCGTTCATGTTGGGCAGTTCGCCGGCAGCATGCAGGGATCCTTCCCGAGCCCAGCAACGCGGTGGGGGCAGGGAGGCGAACCGTTCATGATGGGCGGTTTGCCGGCAGCATGCGGGGATCTTTCCCGAGCCCAGCCACGCGGTGGGGGTGGGGAGGCGAACCGTTCATGATGGGCGGTTCGCCGGCAGCATGTGGGGATCTTTCCCGAGCCCAGCCACGTGGTGGGGGCGGGGAGGCGAACCATTCATGCTGAGCGGTTCGCCGTCAGTATGCAGGGATCTTTCCCGGGGACAGCCGCACCGGGGGTGGGACAGGGGCAGAGTTCATGCTGGCCGGATCGCCGGCAGCAGGAAGTGGCCAACGCTAGGAGCAGTGCTTGGAACGTGAAAGGAGGGCACTGCTGTAAATTAAGCTTTCAGCAGCCAGAAGTCTACGGCTTACCATGGCCACCTGCTAGCCAAATTCCGTTGTCCGGCCCCGCTTGTGTGATCTGTACACCAAGACCCCAGGCACTCAATATAAAGACAGAAAATTCGACCTTGCACTGAGTGCACATGTGATAGGTAGTGTGCATGGTCTTGTTCACAGGGAAAGACTATATTCATTGTTCGCAAAAATGTATCTTTGTGAGGAATTCACTCCCTTTTTCCCATCCCACAGCTGCGAGTGTCTCCCGAGCTACCCCGGCATCCCCCTCCCAGAGGCTGGTGCAGATCAGGCAGCGAAAGAAAAGGACACGGGACGAGATGTTCTCAGAACTTATGGTCTGTTCCCGAACTGGGGCGGCACAGCAGACCCAGTGGAGGGAGAACATGTCGCAATACCAGCGATCATACAGTGAACGGGAGGACAGGTGGCGGCAGGAAGACCAGCAGGCGACTCAAACGCTGCTTGGACTAATGAGGGAGCAAACGGACACGCTCTGGCACCTTGTAGATGTTCTGCAGGACTGGAGGCAGGAGGACAGAGCACCGCTGCAGTCTATCTCTAACTGCCCTCCCCCGCCACAAAGTCCCATCCCCCCCTCACCCAAAGTCCCAAGAAGGAGGGGCGGCAGGGGCCGTGAAAACAGTCACTCCACCCCTGCAGACTGCTCAAGTAGCAGAAGGCTCTCATTCCCAAAGATTTGATACGTCCTTTCCTTCCCTCCAACTGCACCTCACCCAAGCCCCCGTCCCAGTTTCATCCCATAACTGTGTAGTTCTTAATCAAAAATATGTTTCTGTTAATTACTGTTTCCATCATACTCTTTTAGGGGACAGTGTGTTTGAAGGGGGGGAAGGGGGTTGGTAATTGGAGAGGACAGTCACCTTTACCAGGGTACAGAGGGGGGCAGGTTCACCAGAAGGTCACACACACATTGCAGTCAGTAGGCACCCTGGTCAGTCTGGGAGGTGGTTTTCATGTTCTGTGGGTGGGGGGGCTATGTGAGTTTGTGGCGGGGGAAGGCGGTTACAGATCTTATGCAGCGGTCCTTGGACTGGATGACAGAGCCACGCAGCAGGGGATCTGTAACCGCCCTCCCCTGCCACAAAGTCACATAGCCCCCCCACACAGAGTCCCGAAAAGGAGGGGTGGCAGGCTCCGTTGAACCATCCAGTCCACCACTGCGGACCGCTCTAGGAACAGGAGCCTGTCATTCCCCGAGCTTAGAAGCGTCCTTTCCATCACTCCACCCGCTCCCCACCACAGTCTGCATCCCAGTTTCAACCCTTTACCGAGAAATCCTTAATAAAGACAACAGTCTTAATGAACAAAGTTTCATTTATTTTATTTGTAAAGGTGTGTTGGAAGTGGGGGAAGGGGGTTGGTAACTGGAGAGGATAGTCAACATTAACTGGATAAAGAAACGGGGGCAGGTTCAGCTTCTGTTTAAACAAACATAATAGTCACAGGTTACCCTGGTCACTCTGGAAGCTAGCTTTCAAAGCTTCCCGGATGCACAGCGTGTCCCGCTGGGCTCTTCTAATCGCCCGGGTGTCTGGCTGGGCGTAATCAGCAGACGATTTGCCTCAACCTCCCACCCCGCCATAAACGTTTCCCCCTTGCTCTCACAGAGATTGTGGAGCACAGAGCCAGCTGCAATCACAGTCGGGATATTGATTTCGCTGAGATCAGAGCGAGTCAGTAAGCTTCTCCATCTTCCCTTCAGACGTCCAAAAGCACACTCCACCACCATTCTGCACTTGCTCAGCCTGTAGCTGAAGAGCTCCTTTTCACTGTCCAGGGCGCCTGTGTACGGCTTCATGAGCCAGGGCATTAGCGGGTAGGCTGGGTCCCCGAGGATCACTATAGGCATCTCCACATCCCCAACAGTTATTTTGTGGTCCGGGAAGTAAATACCTTCCTGCAGCCATCTAAACAGACCTGAGTTCCTGAAAACGCGAGCGTCATGAACCTTGCCTGGCCATCTGACGTTGATGTTGGTAAAACGTCCCTTATGGTCCACCAGTGCTTGCAGCACCATTGAAAAGTAGCCCTTTCGGTTAATGTACTGGCTGCCCTGGTGGTCCAGTCCAAGGATAGGGATGTGAGTTCCATCTATAGCCCCACCGCAGTTTGGGAATCCCATCGCAGCGAAGCCATCTATGATCACCTGCACGTTTCCCAGGGTCACTACCTTTGACAGCAGCAGCTCAACAATTGCGTTGGCTACTTGCATCACAGCAACCCCCACGGTAGATTTGCCCACTCCAAATTGATTCGCGACTGACCGGTAGCTGTCAGGCGTTGCAAGCTTCCAGAGGGCTATGGCCACTCACTTCTGGACAGTCAGGGCTGCTCGCATCCGGGTGTCCTGGCGCTTCAGGGCTGGGGACAGCAACTCACAAAGTTCCAGGAAAGTGCCCTTACGCATCCGAAAGTTTCGCAGCCACTGTGATTCATCCCAGACCTGCAGCACTATGTGGTCCCACCAGTCCATGCTTGTTTCCCGGGCCCAGAATCGCCGTTCCACAGGATCAACATGACCCATTGCCACCATGATGTCCACGGCGCGGGGTCCCGTGCTTTGTGAGAGGTCTGTGACCCTCTCAGAGTTAATGTCCTCACCGCGCTGCCGTAGCCTCCTCGCCCGATTTCTCAGCATCTCCCTCTGAAAAAGGTGGATGATAAGGCGAGAGGTGTTGACAACGGACATAACTGCAGCAATGATCTCAGCAGGCTCCATGCTCGCGGTGCTGTGGCGTCCACGCTGTCAATCACCAGAAAAGGGCACGAACTGATTGCCCGCCGGCGCTTTCACGGAGGGAGGGCGGGAGTGAGGGTTGAATGACGACAGTTACCCAAAACCACCCTCGACACATTTTTTGCCCCAGCAGGCATTGGGGGCTTGACCCAGAATTCCAATGGGCAGCGGGGACTGCGGGAACTGTGGGATAGCTACCCACAGTGCACCGCTTGCGATGTCGATGCTTGCCCCATTACTGTGGACTCACAAAGTCGAATTACTGTCCTTAGTGTGGATACACACGTTCGACTTTGTAATATCGGTTCCACAAATTCGGTTTAAGTAAAATCGAACTACTCTCGTAGTGTAGACATACCCTAAGTCATATATTGCTGTTTATTTTGGTCGGAATGTAGATCACATTATAAGTAAAGTTTGGATGTATCAGGGAAATAGTTTGAATCAAGAGGAGAAAATACTTATTTTCCTATATATTACTCAAGCTACTTAGGCCCAAAGAAAAAGTTGCTCAAAAATTCTTGTTTCTTTGGGGATTGATACTAATATTTTATTTCCTGCCAAATTTTGACTTTTAAAATCAGAAGAGGTTTTTCTTTTCTCCCATCTTGATAATTCTAGCACTCTAGAAGATCAGGATAAAGAATGTTCATGTAATTCATATAAACATATATAATTTGTGTCGCTCTTGTTAGGAATGAAAACTATAAATTCATTTTTGGGTGGCGATGGTGATTCTGGTTGTTTGCAAACCATGGAGTAACATTTCCAGATGTGTCCAAGTCCCATTTCAAAAAAGGCTCCGAAGTCGCTTTTGAAAATGGTACTTTGAGATACAATTAAATACAGAATAAGATTTTCAAAAGCACCTAAGTGATTTAGAGTCCATTTATGAGTTAAACTGTTATGGTAGAAGACGGTATGTGAAATAGTTTCACTTTTTTGCTTATTTGAATTTTGTTTTCTATTAATTTAATAGAAGTTTTATTTAGTAATTCTTTCAGTTCTATTCATCTCTAATTTGCTTTGGTGCAAATAACTTTATATGCATTCATTTTTATTGTGTGTAATATTTTTGGTTGAGGAAGAGGTTATGTGCTTTAAAATATTGTTGCAGAGCAAAGGAAGGAGAGTCAGTCACAGTATACTGAAAAGGAAAGAGGAAAAGTCATGTTGTGGTTCTGGAGGTATAGTAGACCTTCTCCAATTAAGGCCAGGTACAAGCAAACCATCCATGACTCTCTCTCAATTCAGATTGAACAGAGTACCATCCACCATCATACAGGCTAATAACCTATCAATAGAGACCAGGTCTTAGCTACACATGAAAAATCAGGGAGAGCTTTTCCGTAATAAAAATCAATCAATAATATAGACTTCATTAGGCACTGACCTTGCTTAAACAGCATGAATTGCAATGCAGGGTCATGATCAGATGACATTCTGCACCCTTGAGAGAAGATAGAGGACACAGCAGCTGGTAAATTTATAGAATGTCTAATACAGGGCAGCTGCCTAAGGCTCAATTTGGGCAAGGAAATGTGGTATTTGGGGAAAGAAACCAGAAGAAACAGCAGAGATGTCAGCACCTACAACTGAGATGAGCAGGGTACTGCTGCTTACTTGGCTTCACAACTAGGGAATCTTTTTGGATTCTAGAAGCTCTGGATGTCCAAATAGCACCAGCTGCAAAGAATATTTTTAATTACTGGTGATTTGCAACAAGGTTGCAACCTTATCTTTTGGATGTGGACCTTGACACAATTATTCAATATCTTTGTCTCTTGGAAGACTGGATTACTGCAGTGTCATGTACATGGGGCTACATCTTAAAAGCACTAGGAAATTGCAGCTACTGCAAAATACAGGGGGGAAAGCTGTATTTAATAAAACAGTAGCTCACAAAGCAAAAAAAAAAATTGACACAAAAACTCTTGCCTGGATTGTGCTTAGAAAGGTAGAGGTGACGGGGTGATTGCCACTCTGTGCATGGAGTTCTTTACACCAGACAGTCACTACGATACCAAGTTCTACAGAGCAGAGTAGAGCCTTCAAGTTTTAAACATAAATTCTGCTCTTATTTTCACTCATGTGACCACATTGACTCTATTGGGGCTTCATCCATGCAAACCAGGCAGAATTTGGCCCATAATGTTCCTGTGACAGGGTGCTGAGTGAGAAACACTTAATCAGCCCCTGCCACTCCAGCCCCAATCAAGGGGAATGGATTGGAGCTGGTTGGATAGCCCTGTGTCTGCCTGGTAATGGGCAGCACGTGCTAGCCTCATTAGCCAGGGCTATAAAGGCTGGGAGGAAGCCAAAGGGAATGGAGGGAAGAGAAAGGTCAGGCACTGAGGGAGGTGGGACCCTTCAGGCCTGCACTTGGCAAAGTTGGCTGTGAAACCTGTACATAGGTGGAAAGGGATGGCTGGAAAACAACTGTAAATAAAGAACATTGGTGTTGCATCAAGCTGAGGCATTCCTGACTGATTGGAGAGGGCAACAGAGGGCAAAACCAGAGGGAGTGTGTGCCTCACTACAGTTCCCATAGCAAACAGTTCGAAAGATGAGCTGCTGTTTTTGGTTTCTAGGCTTTGATGGTGGTAACTGATCATAAGACTTATAAATTCTAAAGCCAGAAGGTCCTATTGTGATCATCTAGTCTGGCCTCCTCGATAACACAAGTCCTAGAGCTACCCCAAGGTGTTTTCTGTTTGAACTAGCACAGATATTTTAGAAAAAACCTCCAATCTTAATTTAAAAATGACAAGTGATGGAGAATTGACCACACCTCTCAGTAAATTGTTCCAGTGCTTAATAACCCTCATGGTTAAGCACCTTATTTCCAGTCTGAATTTGTCTAGCTTCAACTTCCAGCCCTTTCTCCGTGTTATACCTTTGTCCGCTAGCTTGAAGAGCCCATGATAACATTTTTGTTCCCCATGTACGTATTTATAGATGTACTTATAGATGACACTACGGCTACCCCTCTGGTACTTATAGATAGTGATCATGTCACCCCTTAATCTTCACTTTGTTAAACTTGGGCTCCTTGAGTCTATCATGGGCATGTGTTCCAATCCTTTAATCATTCTTGGAGCTATTCTCTGGCCACTCCCCCTATATCAACATGAGATGAAAGTTAAAGATCTCATTGTCTGTGGTCATCAGCAATCCCCAGGGCCTTTTCACAAGCAAGGGTGGGGGGGAAGTGTCTAGGCATTAAGACATTTATACTGCACTCCTTGTGGAATCCAAACATGCCTACTTAGGCATTTGAGTTCCAACATCCTAACTAAACTCTGATTAGGTAAATGATTCACTTACCTAATATTCCCCTTCAGGGGAAAGCATTGTGCTGTGTCCAAAAGTATTATATATTATTGGTGTACACTGCTCGAAGAGTACTGCCAACTTCCATCCCTGGGGCTGCTGCATTTCAGTGATGGGTAAAGTAACTGCTCTATATCAGTGGCTCTCAACCTTTCCAAAATACTGTACCCCTTTCAGGAATCTGATTTGTCTTGTGTACCCCCAATTTTCACCTCACTTTGCACAGCTGCAGCGCAACACAGACGATGACACACATTGTCGATGAATGCCTGCTGACTAAGTTCAGTGGTGGCCTAGAAGAACTGCATCACGCCACTGAAGATGCAATCGCTTGGCTAGACGACTATGCACACGTTAAATAAACGGTCCTATTTTTCTTCATTATTAGTATATATAAACTTTTATTATTCATGTTGCAGTAGCCCCATAAGGCTGCATTGTACTAGTCACTATATACACATGTAACCAAGATACAGTCCCTACCCCAAATAATTTTTAAAAGAGTCTTGCTCATTGCAGTTGTGTTGTGTTATTGTTGAGTCTTTCCACCAGTTGACAGCTCTCCATTTACTCCACAGCTACTAAATGGTGATTAACTATTGTATTAGTTACAGCTGAACCTCTGAGCATATATAATAAGGTCCAGCAACCCTAATTGTAAGAATAATGGATCCTGAAGAGTTTAGGCACAGAGTTATGGGGATGTCTCATCTTAGAATGCTCTTGCTTGTTTCTGGTTTACATTGCATCCTAGCCTTATTTTTTTGTACTGACAAATGTTTCTCTCTTTAATCTCTTTAAGAGTGTATAAAAAGTGTTAAGCGCTTCATTTAAAAAAATCTCAATATTTGTTATTTATAACAAGCTGCAAAGTATAAAGTTAGCAATTTTATTAACATTTTTAAGAAGTCAAGGCCAGTGCCACTATTTTTAATATAAAGTAGGTTATGCAAGTACATACTTGCTTTAAGTTATCCAGTTAATTTGACTGGCATTCAGGGGATTTTTCACACCTCAATTTTTACATATATACACAAGAAATAATTTATGCACTTCTGCTGCTTAAAACTGCTTTGAGGCTGCGAGGCTATGTATAGTAGCGAAAGTAACAATGACAAACCTATTCAGAGAGTAGAAGAAAAGAAAAATTAATAATGCAGTTCCTCTCAATTCACCTTATAAATAAAGCTGGGTGTAAGTTGCATATCAAAACCAGAAGGAAGCACTGTAGTGTATGTTCTAGTATCGACTATTGTTGTCCTTCATGACTGAAGATGCTGCAGATGACGGTATTAGACCTTGCGAGTACGATTGTGGCTAAAAAAGCTGATGCGGGAGTGGTAGTCCGTTCTGGTTTGAGTGCATATGTAGCTCAGTGTTGAGGAAGGGATAACTGACTGTGCCCACTGAATCTGCCGTTGTTTATGACTCAGCCTCTGTGCCTCAAGAGCCATCCAGTGATTAATCTCAAACTGAATAACCCCATCGTTGACTGCTGCTCGCCAACCTGATCTATCTCTTGCTGACAACTTCCAGCTGTCGATGTCAATGTTGCACTGCTTCACGTTATGCTTCAATGTGTCCTTGAAGCATTTCTTCTGGCTGCCTCACGTGTGGGTACCCACTTTCAGTTTGCCAACTGCTTTTGCATTCTGGTGTCATCCATCCTCAACATATGACCAGCCCAGCAGAGCTGTGATGCAATGAGCATGGCTTCAATCCCTGTGGAGTGGCTGCATTCCAAGCTCTCATTATTGGTAACTATGCTGCTATTTGAGGCATGTAGATGTCATAAATGGACCTTATCTAGAAGCTTGATGTGATGCCTGTACCATGTCTAGGTCTCACACCCATACAACAACTTGGATAGCACTGTACCTTTAAATATAGGAAGTCTGCATGCCTGTCAGCTAAGCAGCCAATGAAAGGGGGAGGTGCTAAAGAGAGAGATTCTACATGTTTCCCCTCTGGTTTGTTGTTCTTCCTCATTGTGAACTACAACTCATCCATACTCAAAGGGCTTAATTTCTGCGGTCCTGAGCACTCAGTTCCCCCACAGTTGATTGAAACTGTGGAGCAACAGGTGTGAAAATCATGCCTAAAACACACTGGTGACTGTGTGTGAAAATGATACAGGAAGAGTCTGAACTCTGGTAGGAATCACTGACATACACATACTTCTTGGGGGACGGGGCAACTTATTGTTTTTACCCAGATCCACAAGAAACTCATTGGCTTTGGCAGAGTTTCAGAATTGTGTCAGCCTGAAACTTTAGGTAGAGAATGTAACGTAAAGGCTGGATCCGGATCCTATTTTAGTCAATGAAACTCCCCCTCACTTCTAAGGAACCCAAATGGACTCTTCTGAACCGTCTCTGTGAACTAAAGCCACCAGACTTGGCACATCTTCACATATGACCAAGCTGTATTGCAAGGATCTCACTCATGACCCAAGGCTGCAGTGCATTGGTTTGCTGTACACCACACATCTTACTGGTGCCCTGTTTTCCCTGTAGGGTTGTCCCCCTCCCCTGCAAGGGCTTTTTAGTTTCTCAAGGGCTTGGGTAGCCCAGAAGACTACAAGATCAAGTTCAGCTGTCCAGTTTCATTACAAAACCAATATGAAACCATGAACCTCCACCTCTTAAAAATATACACTCAACCAGGAACAGCAAGAAAACACTCATTTAAAAGGGATGTCATTCATTTTATTCTCCAAGTTACCCATATATATATATCTTTGTAGTTTCCAACTGGAAACATTTTAGGGTCATACCTCCTTGAATAAGAATTCTGTGTGTGTATATATAGATAGATAGATAGACACACACACACACACACACACACACACACACACACACACAGTTAATGTTCTGCAAGATCCTAACTTTACAATGGAAACATTTCATGAGAAACTCAACTTCGTCTCCTGCAATTGGTCTTGACCTTGCTGCTTTTCTTCCTGATGCTGATGCTGCCTGCTGTATTTTTTCTTAATTCATTCCTTCCTGATACAGTTTCCTTGGAGAGAACTACTTCTGGGAGTGCTTAATGCATTAATATGCAACATTTTTTCAAGGAGTCACAGTCAAAGTGCAAATGGATAAGGAATTGCTCAAATATATCCTACATCACTGTACATGGCTTAATTTACCTCATTGACATTCAATCCAATCTTAGAAATAGAGATTGGGGTCAATCCTGCATCTGAACACCTTCAGCTCCTACTGAATTAATGGGTGTTGAGGGCTCAGAACCTTACAAAACTGGACACCACTCTTTTTAATAGCACAAATCTCAAACTCATGAAGCATCAAAAAACAGCACAACATACAATGCATAATACAAAACACACTAAACTGCCCAGTCCCAACCCATACTTCAACATCCAAGTTAAATCCCTTGTTCTTTCCAAATTTAAGATAACAAATACCCAGACTAGTTCAGATAGTTTATTCCTAGTTTATTGGGGTGAAGCAAAACCTTTGAATACCCCACCCCCAAACTTTTTGGATCTGAATTTTCCCTAACTTCCTGATTCAAGTCTACCTACTTAAAACAAACACACCATGCCAATCAATCCATTTCCAATTCCTTTTAAAAAGTTCAAGATTATGAACACTGTAAAATCTTGTCTAAAATACTCTTCAAAGAACTGTATTAAAACCAGCACTCCTTGCATTAATCTCTTGGGGCGTTGTTGTTTTGTTTCTTTTTCCTTTTGTAGATTATTAGTCAACTTTATATTCCCAAGAACGGTAAAATGTATTATCCTTTCCATAGAACTTGATTTGGTAGGCCAAGCACTACTTTGCACATTTCTGTTTTAGAGCACCTCATGCACATGCAGGTGGCTGGGATGTTCTATAATGCATAACATTCTCACCACCGCCTCATATCACCCCATTTTGTGTTACAAAAACAAGTTGCTGCTGTGACATCTGCAGTCTTTTACATGGATAACCAGGAAGAACTTTATAAAGTATTCTACAAGGTGCTTCTGTTTTCAGACCAATATAAATATCAAAAGTAAAAGCTCACTTACATCTCAAGCTGAAGAACTCAGCCAGCTAATGGAACTCATACAGTAACATTAATTCTGGCTGTTAGTTGTCTTGCACTGTCTCTACCAGATAATATTTCTGAAGAAAGCTTCTTGATCTATCAGATTTAATAGAAGTTTGAATACACTGAGGCTTTAAACCTCATGAACATGTTCAGAAATGGACCAGTATCTTGCAAGAGAAAGGATGGTAATATATCTTCTGAAATCAGACAGGAACTGAAACTTTTTAAAGGCCTTAAAAACACTGAATATTAATTAAGTTATTTTAAACCACATACCTACACTTCTGAGTTCCACCCAGAAGCACTGAATTACTGTAAGAAAGGTTCTTTTCTCTGTATTATCAACCCAACCAAAAGAAGTACCAGAAGTTCCATGGCACTTTGTTTTGTTAGTTGTAAGGCATTCAAATATTCAATATAAAAACCAGTGACATAAATCCTTGCTCAGAGGAGATAGTCCTGTTAAGAACTACTCACATGAATGAGGATTTACAGGGTTGCCCCCACCTAATATAAATTAAGGGTGCCAATCCTGCACTGGGTGGACTTCAGCACCTGCTCCACCAAGCATGGAAGATTTTTAAAAATCAACTTTACTTTTCACTATTTATTCATTTTGGACATTTAGGCCTGGTCTACACAGTTCTTATACCACTATCATGTCAGGTAGGGGTGTAATTTTTTTTTACCATACTGTAAACAGTTACACATACCACTATAATTGCATCCACTCTAGGGGATCTGTACCTCTTTACTAGATGAGTACAGGTAAAGTATTAGAAATTTTGTGTTTAGATAGGCCCTTAGTCAAAGTTTCAAGTATGGTTATTGTTCATTTTCAATGTTCTTAGTACTGTCATGTCTGGGTTGCAAACACTGTTGAAATCTTTTAAAACCAGTCTTTCAATAGGAATATTGAAAGGAGTCATGCATTTTAGCTTTTCTAAAAGCTTGTTTTAGCAAAAACCATAATTTGGGGCCAAATTTTAATTTACACAGTGTTCCTCTACAGTACCACCTTTTTGCTACTAATCAGATTTTTAGTCCAAAATTAAGGTGATATTAAACAACCAACCACCCAAAAACAAACCAAAAAGGTTAAAAGAGTGTAAGGTTGCAAAGTCAAGCACTCAAAAGTGGGGAAATGCCACTTAATTCAGCCCCCCCTTGTTTATGTGATACTGACTTTAGCTACACATAACTTTTTTCCACTGGACTTCTGAGTCATTTAATATTTCTTTTTATCCTCATTATTCAATGTGTGCCATCAGACCTTATTTGCTGTATGCCATTTAAACCCTGCATTGAATGCAGAATTATTAATTTTCTTGTGGATTTTTGTACAGTGCTCATTAATGAATTTATCTTCCCAACACTCCTGTGAAGGAATATGGTATTATTAACCCATTTTACAGATGGGACCTGAGGCACAAGGAGATTAATGACAAAATTGTCAAATGTTAGTTTACTTTGGGTTCCCATTTTAAGATACCTACGATGTGATTTTTCAGAGTACTCATCACATCTTACAGAGTGCAGTTCCCTTTGATTTCAATTGCAGGTTTTCATGTTTAGCACCTTAGGGGGGAGGTGTCTCAAAAAGTTGGGCCCCTAGAACATGAGGAACATGCAACAAGTGACTACCTGTGAAGAGTTTGGTTTAAGTGACTTGTCTAGCATCACACGGGAGTTTTGTAGCACACGCAAGATAGAATCCAATTTCCCAGGGCAGCATTCAATTGTCTTAACCATGAGACTGTACTTTCTCTTCCTCCAGTCCTCCACCTTATTCACTACACACCTTCCAACTTCTGGAACAAATGAGGCAATGGTTTTACAGACAACAGCCTCCTTCACTACATAACCCAGAGCTGGTCTATATTGTGCACAGTATGAGGCAGGGGTCTTGTGATCATGGAATTAAAGACTGTCTCATAATGCACTCGCACAAGAGGACGGGGAGATGAATAAAGATTGTATGGGTAACCTTATGTTCTTTTAATATATGTTTGTATGTGATTTCTGATTTTTTTATAAACTGAATCCCACTCTCCACAAAATTCTATCATGGGGAATCATATTGCCCCTCAGCGTAGGTCATAAGCAGGGTTGCAGCCTTTAGCTCCACAGCAAGTTTCTCTCTATTTGGACCACCCACTAGAGGGGGAATAAGACATTTTGCCAGTTGGTTTCAAAGATACGTGCAGACTGCAGAGGAATTTGAGACTCAGGAATCCTGGGTTCGTTTCCAGGCTCTGGAGGAGAGTTTGCTCTAGTGGTTGCAGATCCTTCTGCCCCATCTCTTCCAGCATATTCCTCTTCTCTCTCTCTCTCACCCACCTCCTATTCTCCCTCTTAACCATCTCTGGAAAGCAGAGAGGTGGGGAACAATGAGGTTGTCCTTTTTGTTTTATGCTACCTGCTCATCAGCTGGGGGATCCTTAAGAACACAGCAGAGGCAGCGTCTTTGCTCTCAATTCCTGTGTCCAGCAGCACCTGGCACCTAGGAGAATCAACTGCAGGGAAAGTCCCATTCCCTGCAGCATATTCACTGAGTTCCCTGAGGCTGGAGCACACTCAACACAGAAAGAATCTTAGGGGGAATGTTGCTGACCAACTCTAACAAGCCCCTACCAAACACGTGCAAATAGCAATTTTCTGAGATTTGTAATATGGCCAGATTTGAGTGGATTTTTTATGGGAACAACAAAAGACCTCTACCCCCAGGATCGCTCTCTTATCAAGTTTGAAGTTCCTTCTCCTAAGCATGGCGTGCTAGAAGTTCACAGCAAAACCGTAAGAATACATCTGAGCAAATAAATATATTTGTCCCCTATATCATTCTTAGAAATGACAATCATTTTGCTGAAAGTCTGCCAAAAAGAATCTGAGGCAGAGATGAGGATGGAAAATTTCAACCTTCATAGTTAATGTTTGATGAATAATAGAAAGTGTTAGTCAACCTTAACTTGAGCATTACTGCCAGCTCTGTCTATAAACACACACAGAGGATATACATAAGCAACCAAGCAGGTTGTATCTGGGGCAGGCAGCAGGTCAGGCCAGGTCCAGCAAAATTACCATTTATTCATGGATTAAAAAAAAGGTTTTCGCTAAGATAACATCTCACAGTTAAGATGAAAGTTTTTTTCTCAGCTGTCACTCTTTTCTCTCTTCTCATCCTCATTTCTTCTGTATCTTGATAGATCATTCATCTTTCTGTGTCCTTTATTTTCTACAGACTAAGGGTTATTCTACACAATATGAGCTACATTGGTGCAGCTGCACCCTATGCCAATGGGAGAGAACTCTCCTGTCGGCATAATTGATCTACCTCCCCAAGAGGCAGTAGCTAAATTGGTAGGAGAAGCTCTCAAAGGAAGACATGCTGCAGGGATTTAATGCTGTCCCTTGAAAGATAGCATTGGAAATACAGATTTAAATTTTAGCTTCAGGCTGAAATAATGCCTTGTCGTGGGGTCCACTCACTGATGATGGTTCCTCATCCTGGTCGCTTTGGGGATTAGTTCTGGCCAGCTCCCTCCTCTGTCAGTGTCTCTCCCATTGTCCTCTCATCCTCTAGATCCCTCTTGCTCCAGGAACTGCAGCCTCCTCTTCACGACTCAGTCTTCCAGCCGGATATCTACATAAGTCCTCCTTCGGGGGGCCGGGGGAGGGTTAACAAAGTCTTTCCAGAACGAATCATCCGAGGCAGTCCACTGTCGTCTGCCTGGTCTGTGCCACATCCCCAGTGGCTGGTAGGGGAACCCAGGCCCACCATTTACTCTGTGTTCTGGTTCAGGGGTCCTCTAATCAGCAGCCAACATCTGCACTCCTTTTCCTTGCTGCTTTTCCTCTGAGCCTTCTCCTACCTTCTTGGATCCCCCCATTTTTGGGTTTGCCAGCCTCCCAACTCCTTCCTCTCAGGGAGTAACTGTGGACTGCCCTCTATAATCCCAACACACCTTCCTTCATCCCCTTCAGTTGCCAACTACTTGGCTTTATACAGGCCCCTTCTATTCTTATCCAGCTGAGCCTCATGTCTGATTAATCAATCCCTGTTCCCTGGCTCCTCCTCCACGTGGCACCAATAGGTTAACTGGGCTTAGTTTATTTTCTCAGGGCCAGTGTGGGGAGTACACCCCATCACATGCTTTCCTACTTCCAGAATGTTGGAATGCATGGTAAAATTAAAAAGCAAGCAGAATTGTAAGTGTATTTACATATTATGTAAAATGGACTGCTTGACTTATTGCTATGTAGTTGCAGTTCTAACATCCATCCTTCGTAGTTATTAACTTCCCAAGTCATTATCTCAGATACAGACCCATCCTTGACTCTTCAAGATCTCACAGGATCAATTCACTTGAACACTACAATTTTTTTAAAACCAATTTTTGGATGCAGCACCTGGGCAAACCTGAGCATAAAATCATCAGACGTGCTCAGGCTCAGCTGTCCTTCCCCCTTCTCTCTCTGTCTGCGAACACACCTGTCTTCAAAGTTTCAGCTTTTCTGAATGTTACTTGGAACACCCTCTCTTCCTAGGCCCAAGGCAAAACATACAGGGAAGCTCCTCCCAAAGTAGTGCATGCGAATGATGCAAATTGACAAGCCAGTGAAAGAGCTGTAATCTTAGGAGCTGCGTGTAACAATTGCAGTCACAAAATGGTTCCAATGGAAATTTGATTTACAACCTGACTGTTCATTTTTAGTGTGAAAGAATCTACATCTACACAAATACCCTTAGCCCTGGGCTACACTAGGGGAGGGGGTCGATCTACGATACGCAACTTCAGCTACGTGAATAGCGTAGCTGAAGTCGGCGTATCGTAATCGACTTACCTGGCCATGAGGACGGCAGCGAGTCGATCGCTGCCGCTCCCACGTCGACTCCGCTTCCGCCTTTTGATGAGGTGGATTTCCGGAGCCGACGGGGAGCGCAATCAGGGATCGATTAATTGCGTCTTAACGAGACGCGAAAAATCGATCCCCGATAGATCAATTGCTACCCGCCGATCCGGCGGGTAGTGAAGACCTGCCCTTAGAGTTACATAGAAACACAAAACAGTTGTTTGAGTCAAGGCTAGTCCTCAGAAAATGTTTATTCATCATTTTCAGACAATTAATTACTTGGAGTGAATAACTTTGGTGGAGTTATATTAGGATCAGTTTGCCCCTTATTCAGCATAGAACAACTCCCTTGCCAATTCCAGATTGATTTTCTTGCAATAGTTTCTACATTATACATCAGTTACCACAAACTGTATTGAGTAATATCCACATCATTAGAGAGATGTCTCAGAGAGTAGTTAATCTTCAGTGAGGTTTTTTAGTGACTTCTGGATGTTTGCCTTGTTGGTTATACTAAATAATTATTTAGTGTTGCTGCCTATTCCTCACACCCTCAGATCAAACACACATGTAACATTCTAATAATAATTCTCCAAACAGTGGCCAGAGGTGCCTGATCATTGCATTAGATGGAACTTCCACTCTTAAAAACACTCTGAACGAGGATGAAAAATCACATTACAAACAACAAAATATTAAAAGAAACATTTTCAAGACGGGGTTTTTATCTGGGTCATCCAGATAACAAGGATAACAAATTGCCCAAATGCTCAGCCCAAAGGCCTGCACAGAACAGAGGCCACCAGACCTGATATTTTTTCCTTGGCTCTGCAGTTGCTGATACCCAAGCAAATCCTGAGAGGAACGTCCTTTCTCAGCCCAAAGAAGTTGTTCAGTGATAAACGCTTTACACTAGACTCAGAGAGAGCGGATATCCATGTCAGATTCGAGCAGGGAGGTGGTGGGTGAGTCATTAAGCAGGCAATGCACAGAGTTTGCCTATCTCTAATACTTGTTATAATTCTTATAGACATACATGCCATGTAACATGAGTGCTAGCATCATACTTGGTGGATGTCCAGTCCACGGCATCAGATCTTCATTGAACCTTATCTGGACAAGACAGATATGCTGCTTCTCAGCTGTGAAGTTCATAGAAGCTTTTTTCTTCACCAAACAATTCTTCAGTTTGCAATCAAGTTATTTTCTCAGTCATCAGCAATGTTTGAGATTCATGTTAGACCTTTGAGAAGCATTTCAGGTCCACAGCGAGATCATCTTGCTACCATTTGAAAAGGCCGTTGCCAAGCAGTTGTCATTTCCATCTCAGGAAACTTTGAAAAGGCAATTTACACTTTCGTCTCTTCCTTCAGGATTAGATTACTGTAATTCTTTATTGGCTGGTTTGCACAACAGGGCTCTGGCAAAGTCTCCAGCTGGTACAGGCTGCTGCTCTGTTTCTGTTGAGAAAGTAATGATTTGAACATATTTCGCTGATTGCAAAGTCTTTCCATCAGTTACAACAAAGCCAATGAAAAGATTAAAAAAATTGCTCTGTTTACTTGTAGCACAAATCAGGGACACACTGTCATGGTCTGGCACATTTTACCAATATTTTAAGTATTCCTGTCACTGGTTGTATTCTATACTATGTAGGATCGCATCTTCTCCCTGTCTCAGAGTTTGCCTGAAAGATGCATGAAGTAAAAGCCTTTAGCTGCCATATTTTAAGTGTTAAACGCCTCCATCACCAAGGTGCCATGTGTGGCTTAAACTGCATCTTCTTAAAATTAAGGTTGAAATCTTTCTCTTCTTGGCAGCTATGTTGCTAAAATTGATTTTATGATAGGTTGCTTTACTTCAGTACTGATTTTTCTATCTTGTTTTATTAGCTGTATTTTTGATAGCTTGCTTTATCAGTTTTAGCCCTCCAGACTTTGATTATTTACTATTCTTTCTATTGTTAACAAGGATAAAATAGTCAATTGCCTTTAACATACAGGCTTCTTCAGCCAGCCTCTTGTAAATTTGAACTATCACCTCTTGGGCCTTACATACTTTAGCAATCCCTCTAATGATTCATTTACTGCTATTAGGCACTGAACTAAGTTAGCTCAATTTATGGTGTAGAGCAATTTGCTTACCTACCTAATCTTAAATTGCTGCTGGCCAACATTCTTGTCTCCAAACAGATGTTTTAAATCTTCTGGTTATCAAATTGAGTGATCTTTATTATTGTTTATTCTGTTAAGTGTAATAAGGCTTTCCAGGATTATACGTGACTAATGAAAAGCTACATTTACTGGACCCACATGAGTTTAAGTATGGAATAACATCAATGATTTACACGTTTATATAGGTATTGGACTAACAGAAGAGAATCAAGCCCATTCTCTTAAACACAGTCCTAGCCATGTGCTCGGTCATCAGATTCTCTGACTAGGCTCTTCACAGGATGTTACTATCCCTTTATCCAGCACTGGTCCCTATTCCTGCAATAGCTTCCTTTCCCTCTCCTGTCTGCCAGGCTGCTTAGTGGCCTACTTAAGTTGCACCTAGAATAATTTATTTTGGCTTTCTTTCCTCTCTGGCACTAACAGTCTTCTCCTACTCTCTTGCCTTCAATACCAGTTATAAATATATATTATAAAATATTAAAAAGTTACACTGGAGGTACAACACATGACAAACATAATCCAGGCATGTCACATACCTGAAACATGCCTTCCCTCACCCCTCAGTCTGGTTTTTTGTCTCATTTAGATTTTAAGTAGGGTCCTTGTATTAGTCAGATAAGTGAAGACCCAAGCATCCATGGCAATGGAGAAACATAATTGCACTTTGAATTGTTTCTTGAGACATTTATAGTGGGACTTCTCTGCAATGAAATATTCTCAGTGTCATTTACTTCCACTGGTCTTATACCACGAATACCATCATAGTGTTACTTTAACGCCTATTGAGTTGATTAGTCACAGATTACCTCTTTGGAGCTGCCTTGTTAGTACAATCATATTTGTTCCCAGCCACACCTAGAGTTTTGGATTGTAGTAAAAGAGCATATATTAGAAAGAACTGAAAACTTTCTTTAGAACAAATTCCAAGATAGTTTGAGCTTGTTCATCTGAAATGAACCCAAATGTTCATCAATATCTGCTTGGTATTTTTCCTCCCCAATTTTTTATTTGTGCATTCCTGTCCCTACTTGCTTTTTGCTGCCTTTTTTGTGGCATCTTTTGTTAATGCTTTGTTTAATTCTTCTTTGAAATACAGTGATGTTACTATACTCTGTTTCAGAAGCCTTCCTTTAAACCAAGTGTGACTGAGGATCAACACTATATTTGACAACCACTTCCTGTCCTTTCCATGAAGCATAGCAAGATCCATATTATATAGTAACAGCATCATTAAGTTTATATATCCTTAAACTAGAAGAATACCCAAAATGCCAAGGAGACTAGAGAGATGATCTTACTCTCTACCTCTAAAGAGGCAGAGAATACCATTTTGATTCTGTATCAGCAGCTTTACACAATGAGGCAAGTGAAGAATACATTCTCCCAACGAAATTTAAAAAGGAGTTTTTCTGTAGACAGAATGTTACTCACTGCCCATGATAGATTTTGATTATGCTGGAAGCGTGCAAAAAATTAATGAGGAAAAAATGTGAAACTAGCCAAAATGGAAGATTTTTTCTTATGCAAAATTTGACTCGCTTCTGCAGAAATTACATCTAACATACTCATTTTCTGAATGAAGATGGTTTTCGCATAACTTGCATTAAATTTGTTCATGATTTTGATGTGCAAGTAACATCTCAAAACTGCAAATAAAGCACTCCTACTTTTGGTGTCGAGGTCAGTAATAAAAAGATTAAATAAGATTGGTCCGAAAACCGATCCCTGAGAAACTCCACTGGTAACCTCCCTCCAGCCTGACAGTTCACCTTTCAGTATGACCCTCTGTAGTCTCCCCTTTAACCAGTTCCTTATCCACCTCTCAATTTTCATATTGATCCCCATCTTTTCCAATTTAACTAATAATTCCCCATGTGGTACCAGAGTAGCAGCCGTGTTAGTCTGTGTCAGCAAAAAGAACAGGAGTACTTGTGGCACCTTAGAGACTAACAAATTTATTTCAGCATAAGCTTTCGTGGACTACAGTCCACTTCATAGGATGCATAGAATGGAACATACAGTAAGAAGATATTTATACATTCAGAGAAACATGAAAAGGTGTAAGTACCCATACCAACTGTAAGCGGCTAATTAATTAAGAGGAACTATTATCGGCAGGGGAAAAAAATGTTTCAAGTGATAATCAAGATGGCCCATTACCATGGTATTATATCAAATCACCTGGATCGATTGGTCTTCAGCTGTCGTTAACACTGTGCTGATCACAACACGTCTGCCATTCTTCTCGCACTCTTGCCTTTCTTCTCCACGTTCGTCCGAAACGTTTAACGATGTCATCTTCCCATCTTCGTGGAGGCCGACTGGGCGGTCTTTTCTGTTCTTGCGGGTACCACTCAGCAATGATTGCGGTCCACCTGTTATCCGTGAGCCGTGCTGTGTGGCCCGCCCATCGCATCTTGTTATGTCTGCTTTCCATGACAATATCTTTCACACCACTGCGTTCTCTGATGATTTCATTTGGGATGCGATCCAGAAGGGAGATTCCCAACATACCTCGTTCCATTACCCTTTCAGCTACCAACAGCCATTGCTCTTCTCTCTTCGTCAGTGCCCACATTTCACTGCCATACAGCATGGCTGGCAGCACTGCTGAATTGAAAATATTTTTACGTGTGGTCTTGTCATTTTTCCTTTGAGGACGTCCTTGATGGAATTAAATGCACACCATCCTGCCCGAATCCTTCGCGAGAGTTCTCCGTTCAGGTCTTGGCGCATATTAACTTCTTGGCACAAATATATGTACTGTTCCACTTCTTCGATGTCTTCTCCTGTTACCGTAATTCGGGCTTTTCGTAAGACGTCTGATCGCATATATTTAGTTTTGCAGCGGTTCATTTTCAGGCAGCCCTGACTGCTTTTCTTGTCAAGTCTTCGTAGCATGCTCTGCAGTTGGTTGGTGCTTTCGGCAATTAGTACAATGTCGTCTGAAAATCTGAGATGAGATAATCGCTCTCTGTTTATGTTGACACCACTCCTCCAATTGATCTTGTTCATAACCATTTCGAGGCAGACGGTGAATAGTTTCGGTGAAATTGTATCTCCTTGCTTTACGCCTTTCTTGATTGGGATGCGGAGGGGAGTTTTGAGGAGAGTAATGTCTGTTGTACATCCAGTATTCGCTTCCTTCACCAAACTAATGTACTGTGTGTTAATGCCCTGCTCTGCGAGCGCCTTTAATATTGTGTTAAACTCGACGCTATCGAAGGCCTTTTCATAGTCAATTAAAGCAATGCACAGCGGGAGTTTGTATTCCCTCGCTCTTTCTAGGAGCTGGCTTAGGGTAAATATATGGTCAATTGTACTGAAATTTCTTCGAAACCCTGCCTGCTCTCTCGGCTGTTGTTCATCCAGACTCTGCGAAAGTCGATTCATTATCACCTTTGTAAAGAGCTTGTAGATGTGAGAGAACAGGCATATAGGGCGGTAGTTCTTAAGATTTTCTCGATCACCCTTCTTGTGTAGCAAGATGGTATTCGACTCCTTCTAGCTTGATGGTATTTTTCCTTCTTCAAGATATCGACTGAATCTTAAAGCGAGGGCCTTCCAAAGTTTTTCGCCTCCTGCAGAAATCATTTCTGATGTTATTCCATCTTTGCCTGGAGCTTTTCCCTTCTTCATCTGGTGTAGTGCGCTTCGGACTTCGCTGACAATTATTGGGGGGACGCGTTCTTCTGACTCTTCAAGGGTGGGGAGGGGGACGTTGATTCTTGATTTGAACAGTTCTGTATAGAAGTGCTTGCAGACCTCCTCCATTCCTGCTCTATCGATTACTGTCGCTCCATCCTTGTTCTTCAGTGCTGTTATGCTCAATCTATACTGCGTCAATTCCCGCTTGCATGTCCTGAGGCTCTTGCGTGATTCAGCTGTTTTAAGGAGCTTTTCTTTCCAGAAGTTCTCAAAGTCATCCTTCAGTTTTCACCGTATAAGCTTGCACAGAATGGAGTACTCACGGTTGTTATCCGAGCTCCTTTTCATGTTTCGCCGCTTCTCCAACAAGCTTTTCATTTCATTTGAGATTCTTCCCTTCACCTTCTTCAGCTTTTTAATTTCAGCTGCTTTTATGCAACATCTCAACTTGTCAGCAAAGATACTATAGTCCTCATCACACTTTTCCATCTGGTTTCAGTTAAACCCAGAAATCTCTTTTTATAGCTTTGCTTCATCGAATGTCTTCGGCTGCTGTTTCCTGTTTGCCATCTGTAATGCCTTCTTTTCCACCGCTTCATCGAAAATCAACTTCGCTCTGAGCAGGCGATGGTCACTGCCGGTGTTGAAAGGCTGCACCACAGAGACGTCTTGAACGATGCACCTTTTATTGACTAAAATATAGTCGATTTCATTCTTACTCTTCATGTTTGGCGCAATCCGTGTCCACCTTCTTGAGATCTTCTTTTTGTACCAGGTGTTTGCCACGTGCAGTTCTTTCATTTCTGCCATCGCTACCAGCCTCTCTCCTCTTTCATTCCTTTCACCGCTGCCGTATCTCCCTATGAAATTTTCGCCAGCTTTCCTTCACCCGACCTCTGTGGAGAAAGGAGTCCCTCTGTGGAGAAAGAAGTAGTTCGGGACTATTTAGAAAAGCTGGATGAGCACAAGTCCATGGGGCCGGATGCACTGCATCCGAGGGTGCTAAAGGAGTTGGCCGATGTGATTGCAGAGCCATTGGCCATTATCTCTGAAAAATCATGGCAATCGGGGGAGGTCCCGGATGACTGGAAAAAAGCTAATGTAGTGCCCATCTTTAAAAAAGGGAAGAAGGAAGATCCGGGGAACTACAGGCCAGTCAGTCTCACCTCAGTCCCTGGAAAAATCATGGAACAAGTCCTCAAGGAATCAATTCTGAATCACTTAAAGGAGGGGAAAGTGATCAGGAACAGTCAGCATGGATTCACCAAGGGCAAGTCATGCCTCACTAACCTAATTGCCTTCTATGATGAGATAACTGGCTCTGTGGATGAGGGGAAAGCAGTGGATGTGCTATTTCTTGACTTTAGCAAAGCTTTTGATATAGTCTCCCACAGTATTCTTGCCAGCAAGTTAAAGAAGTATGGGCTGGATGAATGGACGGTAAGGTGGATAGAAAACTGGCTAGATGGTCGGGCTCAATGGGTACTGATCAATGGCTCCATGTCTAGTTGGCAGCCGGTATCAAGTGGAGTGCCCCAAGGGTCAGTGCTGGGGCCGGTTTTGTTCAATATCTTCATTAACGATCTGGAGGATGGTGTGGACTGCACCCTTAGCAAGTTTGCAGATGATACTAAACTGGGAGGAGTGGTTGATACGCTGGAGGGTAGGGATAGGATACAGAGGGATCTAGACAAATTAGAGAATTGGGCCAAAAGAAATCTGATGAGGTTCAACAAGGACAAGTGCAGAGTCCTGCACTTAGGAAGGAAGAATCCCATGCACTGCTACAGACTAGGGACCGAATGGCTGGGCAGCAGTTCTGCAGAAAAGGACCTAGGGGTTACGGTGGATGAAAAGCTGAATATGAGTCAACAGTGTGCCCTTGTTGCCAAGAAGGCTAATGGCATTTTGGGTTGTATAAGTAGGGGCATTTCCAGCAGATCGAGGGACGTGATCATTCCCCTCTATTTGGGACCAGTGAGGCCTCATTTGGAGTCCAGTTTTGGGGCCCCCACTACAAGAAGGATGTGGATAAATTGGAAAGAGTCCAGCGGAGGGCAACAAAAATGATTAGGGGGCTGGAGCACATGACTTATGAGGAGAGGCTGAGGGAACTGGGATTGTTTAGCCTGCAGAAGAGAAGAATGAGGGGGGATTTGATATCTGCTTTCAACTACCTGAAAGGGGGTTCCAAAGAGGATGGATCTAGACTGTTCTCAGTGGTAGAAGATGACAGAACAAGGAGTAATGGTCTCAAGTTGCAGAGTGGGAGGTTTAGGTTGGATATTAGGAAAAACTTTTTCACTAGTAGGGTGGTGAAGAACTGGAATGGGTTACCTAGGGAGGTAGTGGAATCTCCTTCCTTAGAGGTTTTTAAGGTCAGGCTTGACAAAGCCCTGGCTGGGATGATTTAGTTGGGGTTTGTCCTGCTTTGAGCAGGGGGTTGGACTAGATGACCTCCTGAGATCCCTTCCAACCCTGAGATTCTATGATTCTATGACCTTGGCGTTGAAATCTCCCATCATGACTGTGTAAGTGGACTTTTGCACGAGAACTCTTTCAAGCTCTCGATAGAATTCTTCCACTTCTTCATCCTCACTTGCACTTGTGGGAGCGTAGGCCTGGATGACCTTGAGGGTAGCTTTTGACTCCATCTGAAGATGCAGCACATCGATACGTGATGATGTTAGCTGGCATGATATGACTTTCGAAGACCAATCCTTATTGACGATAAATCCGACTCCTCCAACATTTCTAGCGCCATCTCCCTTTCCGAGCCTCACAGCACGTCCATCCTTCCAGTTGACTTCCAACTCCTTCTTTCGTCGGGTTTCGCAGACACCGAGAATATTGCATTTTATCCTTTTCTTCTCCTGCATCAGATGGTTTAAAGTTTCCTCCTTTGCCAGTGACCTACAATTGTAAGTCCACACAGTGAGGGTTGTCCTTTTCCATGTTGGCCTAGCACCTGACATTTTTAGCAACCTCTTGTCACTCAATTTCCACTCTGCCACCGTAGAATGTGCATTTACTAGTGTTGTTTTAGCCGTTAACTTCAAGCCATCCCATTGGCTAGGTGGGCAGGCATGCGTACCTCCTCAAGCTTAGCTAGCCTTCAACCTCTAAGGAGAAGGAAAAGTGCTCTTTCCTCTGAGAGAGCAACCCCCCTCCCTGGACTGGATAGTCCGACACCTTTGCAGCATGGTAAAACCTACCAGGGCATACTCCCCGCTACCATAGCTGTCAGACGGCCAGGGTCATCGCTGCGCCACGTTGAGGCGCTGAGGTAGGATTTTGCAGCAGCTATATCAAATGCCTTACTGAAATCGAGGTAAATTACATCCACTGCATTTCCTTTATCTAAAAAATCTGTTACTTTCTCAAAGAAGGAGATCAGGTTGGTTTGGCATGATGTACCTTTTGTAAAGCCATATTGTAATTTGTCCCAATTGCCATTGACCTCGATGTCCTTAACTACTTTCTCCTTCAAAAATTTTTCCAAGACCTTGCATACTACAGATGTCAAACTAACAGGCCTGTAGTCACCTGGGTCACTTTTTTCCCCTTTCTTAAAAATAGGAACTATATTAGCAATTCTGTAGTCAAATGGTACAACCCCTGAGTTTACAGATTCGTTAAAAAAATTTGCTAATGGGCTTGCAATTTCATGTGCCAGTTCCTTTAATATTCTTGGATGAAGATTATCTGGGCCCCCTGATTTACTCCCATTAAGCTGTTCGAGTTTGGCTTCTACCTCGAATATGGTAATATCTACCTCCATATCCTTATTTCCATTTGTCATGCTGACATTATCCCTAAACTCCTCATTAAAGACTGAGGCAAAGAATTTGTTTAGATATTGGGCCATGCCTAGATTATCCTTAACCTCCACTCCATCCTCAGTGTTTAGTGGTCCCACTTCTTCTGTCTTTGTTTTCTTCCTATTTATATGGCTATAGAACTTTTTACTATTGGTTTTAATTCCTTTTGCAAGGTCCAACTCTACATGAGTTTTAGCCTGTCTCACTTTATCCCTACATGTTCTGACCTCAATAAGGTAGCTTTCCTTGCTGATCCCTCCCATCTTCCACTTCTTGTATGCTTTCTGCTTTTTCTTAATCACCTCTCTGAGATGCTTGCTCATCCAGCTTGGTCTAAAACTCCTGCCTATGGGATACAGGCTTCTGATAGCTTCTGCAACTTTGACTTGAAATAATCCCAGGCCTCCTCCACCTTTAGATCCATAAATTCTTCAGTCCAATCCACTTCCCTAACTAATTTCCTTAATTTATTAAAGTTAGCCCTTTTGAAATCAAAAACCCTAGTCTCATATTTATTTTTGTTTGTCCTTCCATTCAGTTTGAACTGAATTAGCTCATGATTGCTCGAGTCAAGGTTGTCCCCTACAACCATTTCTTCTATGAGGTCCTCACTACTCACCAAAACCAAATCTAAAATGGCATCCCCCCTTGTTGGCTCATCAACTACTTGATGAAGGAATTCATCAGCTATCACATCTAGGAAAATCTGAGCCCTATTATTATTACTAGCTCTTGTTCTCCGTCTATATCTGCTCCCTGTCCCCTCCCGCCCATCCACCAATTGCTCCTCTCGGCCCGCCTGCTGGCTGGCTCAGGGGCGGGAGGGCTTCTCTCCACCCCCTGGGAGATAAACAAGGTAGGAGCTGGCATGGGGCAGTGGGTGCTGAGAGGGGCTGGGAGCCATGCAGATTAATGCATGGGCCAATGGGGCTCATGCCCAGGGCCCCCCCATCCAATTTGTGGGCAGCTCTTGCTACAGCTCAGATCTGTGTCTGTTGGGGTGCTAGGGAGTGGGGGTTCTGGGTGGGGTTCTGGGCAGCTGTGGTGGAGCTGTGGGGGTCTCTGGGCGGGGTGGTGGTGTGCAGGGTGCAGAAAAGGGAGTTCTGCAGAAAAGGACTTGGGGATTACAGTGGACGAGAAGCTGGATATGAGTCAACAGTGTGCCCTGTTACCAAGAAGACTAATGGCATATTGAGCTGCTTTAGTAGGAGCATTGCCAGCAGATTGAGGGAAGTGATTATTACCTTCTATTCAGCACTGGTGAGGCCACATCTGGAGTACTGTGTCCAGTTTTGGGCCCCTGACTACAGAAAGTATGTGGACAAATTGGAGAGAGTCCAGCTGAGGGCAACAAAAATTATTAGGGGGCTGGATCTCATGACTTATGAGGAGAGACTGAGGGAACTGGGCTTATTTAATCTGCAGAAGAGAAGAGTGAGGGGGGCTTTGATTGCAGCCTTCAACTACCTTAAGGGAGGTTCCAAAGAGGATGGAGCTAGACTGTTCTCAGTGGTGGCAGATGACAGAACAAGAAGAAATGGTCTCAAGTTGCAGTGGGGGAGGTCTAGGTTGGATATTGGCAAAACTATTTCACTAGGAGGGTGGTGAAGCACTGGAATGGGTTACCTAGGGAGGTGGTAGAATCTCCACCCTTAGAGGTTTTTAAGGCCCAGCTTGACAAAGCCCTGGCTGGGATGATTTAGTTGGGGATTGGTCCTGCTTTGAGCAGGGGGTTGGACTAGATGACCTCCTGAGGTCTCTTCCAACCCTAATATTCTATGATAGGGTTCTGTGCATTTGTGGTGGTGGGGTCTGCGGGGGGAGTGTCTCTGGGCGGGGGGATGCTTGGCATAGGGAGTCGGGAGCTTTTGGGTGGGTGGGGGGGGCTGTGTGGGATGGCTCTTGAGGGAAGGGGCATTCTGACAGAACACTGGGCCAGGGGGGCCCAATGTCTGGCAGCTGCTGATTTGTAAACAGTGCCCTCGCACTGGGCTGGGTGGAGTGTGGCTGCACCCCCCCCATGCCATGCCCTGCCCCATTGCCCCTGGCTGGCCCCTCACTCCAGGTACTGACCTCCCCGCACCATGTTCCATTGCCTCCATGGGGGCCCACAAATATGTTTGGCGCCGGGCCCACAAAAGGTTAATCCAGCCCTGGCTGGAAGAGCGCGCCCAGCAGTGCAGTAACAGCTTGCTGGGCACCAGCCAGTGCAGACGCAGCACAGCCCAAATGTCAGGTGGACTGCGTCCGCGTGGGCACAGTTTGTGCATGCGTGCACCAGCTGCCGCACGTGGTCCAGCTCCGAGATGCCACGCCCCTTTCTAGGGGGCCCTTTAACTGTTCTGCCTTTGGGACCCAGAATTGCTGTCAGCGGGCCTGCTCCTTTGCAACACTCAGGCAGCTCGAAGTGCCAGATTGTGATAAAGGATCTAACCCAGTGTAGAAATACCCCCTAAACCTGAGATTTCATATTATCGTACCAGGGTGATTTTCTATTATTATTATTACAAAACATTTATATAGCACTGTATTTATATAACACTTTACAAACTTAAGTGTGTCATGATCTCTGCCCTGAAGAACTTACAATCTAAAGAAAAGGCAAGACAGGAGAACAGCTTGGAGGAGGTGTGGCATGAGGTCTGTTAGTGATCAGAAGGGAGGAGGGATTGTTTGCAGAGGTTCTAAGGAGGAGAGAAAAGGCCACCTGAAGACTGAGAGGATAGTAGGTTCCAGGCCTGGTGGGCAGCATGGTAGGAAACATAAAGACAAGGGTGGGAGACTGAAGTGAAGGAAGACTTGTGAAGAACCTAGAGACTGAGCACCTGGAGAAACAAGGGCAGAGATATAGATGGGAGCAAGGTAATTTAAGGTTTTGTTTGTTCTAAACTTTCATTTATAGAAAAACTGTGTCCCCAATCTGATTCTCCTTTCTCACAAAGAGAGGCAGGATTTATGACTGTATGTTCCATTTTCTTTCTAGGAATCTCCATATCCATCTATTTTTATTGCACTTCTACAGCATCATCAAGCACTGTGTCACATGCTGAATTAGACGTACCTATTCAAGATTAGGATTAAGATTTTCAAATGAGCCTAAGGGAGTTAGGCAGCACTCAAGTACCATTCAAGATCAATATGAGTTAAGGTGCTCAATTCAGAGAACAGCTTGTTGAATTACTTGTTTCCAATAAGTTTCTTATCAATGTAACTTTTTTCTGTTCCCAAACTGATACTGCTTACCTCAACATATGTTAGTTATTCCTAACTATTTACCAAAGATTTTGACTACCTTACAGCTTTATGGGTTATTCTTGGAGCATTCACGGAGACTGTTTGTGCTGCACACGTTTGACAGCTGGGTCACAAAGCATTATTTCTCCTCTCTGACTGGATCACTGAAACTATTTTAAATACGAGAATAAGAAATGATGAACAATAAATGGCAAAGATACTTTCTCTCTCTCTCTCATGCACAGTACTGTTTATGTACAAATACAGCCATTCATACAAAGTACTGTCATTTCCCACATAGTCAGATAAACACAAACCTGTTCTCACAAGTGTCCATAAACAAAGAGTCACATTCACAGTCTGAGCAGCTAACAGTGGTTCAGAATACGAACAGATACTTGCAAACACTATTTGTGCAGTAATAGACAAGTTCCTTTAAGGATTTCAAGCATAATACCTCTTCAGAGTGGCTTCTTTTAAACACCAATCAGTAGCAAGGTGACTTTCATTAATGGATACCTCAAATCAATTTGCAATATAAAGAAATTCACTATGTCAATCACGAGCACTACAGAAAAAGCTAATCGTTGCCACAATACTTTATGACTCCTTTAGAGTCATTATGGTGTTTTGTGCCAGTCCTCATTATGGATTAATTGCAGTGCTGATACATAGTCTGGAATTCATATAAACAATGCAAAAAATTGTTACTGCACCTGGACTCCATTTAAAGTTATGTAATTCAGTTTACATTTTTAATATAGAACTCAATTACTGTATATTGTGCAGAATATCATTAAACACTGATGTCCAAACTCTAATCTTGATAACTCCACCCCAGAGATTATTGCAGAATGTTTTGGAGTATTAAGCGTTTAGAAAGGCATCTTCTCTAGCATTCAGAGTGGTTCTAGCTGCACACAAGCAGAGAGAAAGGATAGTCTTGTGGCTAAGTTACTGGGCACTGAAGATCTAGGTCCAGTTCTCAGCTCTGACACAGAGCTCTTGTGTGCCTCAGTTTGCGATCTGAGAAAACAGAGATAACCTTTCTCCTACCCTTTGTCAGTCTTGTTTATTTAGACTTTAAGACCTATCTCTTGCTATGTGTTTGTACCTTGCCGCACACACTGGGGCCCCCAATCTCTAGATGATACTGTAATAAAATAATAATAAAGTGCCTTAATTAGAACTCCTACTTAGTCTAAAAGACTAAGTCTAAAAGTCATTATTTACTAATGATGGGTAAGGCTTGGAGTATGTACTGTGAATGAGCACCCAGACATCTTGACAAGTCTTTGGATATTTGAGAAGGCCTTCTTCCTGAGCATTGCCATTTGCTTAAGGCGTTAAAGGTAGGTTCTATCTCCTCCACCCACTATGAAAGTATTTCATCATGGGTTTTGGCTATTTGGGTTGGTTAGACTATCTCTCTGCAACCCTTTCAGCAGGATTCTGAGGTTGACTTCCATTCTGTCAGCAGAGACAGCACTGAGTCTACTATTGTTGGCTATTTTGAATTTGGTAGCTTTGGGACATCTGCTGTGGCAATGACCCAGCACATGCAGCATGCCTAGAAATCCTCCTAGTATGTAGTTTGTAGCTTAACAAGCACACTGCACTCTAAGGTACCTTTAGCAGGTACTAGAGGTACTTACGGACAGGTTGGAACCCACAAGGCAAAAGACGCGTGATGTAATAGGGAGAAGTTAACTCAACAGCTGTCGGATCTTCAGTACACCTCTTTCAAGGGGCTGATTGAATCTTCTGTGTTGGGTTAACCAAGCTAGAAGGTTAGAATGTTTATCTTTGTGGCTAGTAGAAAAATCCTTCCTGGTTTTGCATAGTCACTTCCTGTTATTGTACTGAGTATATACTGAAGTACATGCGTCCATAGTGGATTATTACAATGGATTGTGTTCTTCTTCGCCACTTTTGGCTTGTCCAGTCAATTGGGGTTGGTGATCTTGCTCTTCACATCCAAGCATTCTTGTCAAGTGTGTCTTCCAAGCTGACATCAATCTTCTTCATATTCTCCTTCAGGGGCTCAAACCACCTTTTTCTAGCTCTTCCTTGTTGTCTTTGTCCTGTGACTATTAGGTCTTGTACTTTCTGGCCAACATATCCCAATCTCATCATCTCATATGACCCTGCCTCCTTCAGCTTTTCCATGATAGGGGCTACCTGCATCACGGCTCATACCATTTCACTGTGTAGTCTTGCCTTACTCAGCATTCACCTGAGCATTCTCATTTTGGCAGTATGAAGTAGTTGTTTTCCCTGTTCCTCACTGGCCAGCATTCTGACCCATTCATCATGGCTAGTGTAATCATGATCTTATACACTTTGATCTTTAGCTTAGTCGGCATATTCTTATCACAGAGAATTCCAGTCAACTCCCTCCATTTACATCAAGCACTCTTCATTTGGCTCCTAACATCCATATCCCTCTTCCCATCATGGCTCAATGCTGAACTGAGGTATTTAAATTGTGGCACGGACCTTATCTCTATACCATCTAGTTTTATTGGCTTCTTATTGACCCTATCCATGAAGCATCACATGTATTCCATCTTTTGTCAGCTGATTCTTAAGCCATAAATTATATTCTAAAACAACAATGTAGGGGGCCAGGGTGGCTTCCCTCTGAGCCAGAGGGTAACGAGCCACTCTCTCAGCTGGAGTGGGTGGGGCCAGGTCAAGCCAGCTCCACCCCCCAGAAGGGGAGGGGTGCGACAGGAAGTATAAAGGGCGGGGCCCCTAGCCCAGTCAGGGCAGCACCAGGAAGGGAGGCAGACACAGACCGCTGGCTGCTCCCTTCAGACCCTGCTGCCAAGCCAGGGGAAGCCCTGGACCAGGGAGAGCTGGCCCTGGAGGACGGACCGGGGTTACCAGAGCTGCCAGCAGCGGAATACCCCGAGGAACGGGAGGAGCCCGGCAGTAACCTGAGTTGGGGAGAGCCTGACGCCGAGGGTGAGCTGCACCTGCCAACGGCCGAGTATCCCGGAGAGCTGGCGGAACCCAACCAAGGGTTTGGGTAGGAAGTAGCCCAGGGCAGAACGGGAGTGTGGGGAGTCTAGGGGGTGTGTTGCGGAGGGATCCCCGCTGACCCAGTGGCGGGACCCTCTCCCCCCCACCACTGACAGGGCCCTGGGCTGGGAGGGCCTGCGTTCCCCTACCCTGGCCAACTCGCCTCGGGAAGGCAAACCCTGACAGCCTCTTGCCGGCACTCCCCTGCCTGAGGGGCGCGCCACAGACTCGTGCCGGCGCTCCCCTGCCTGAGGGGCGCGCCACAGACTCGTGCCGGCGCTCCCCTGCCTGAGGGGCGTGCCACAGACTCTTGCCGGCGCTCCCCTGCCTGAGGGGCGCGCCACAGACGCTTGCCGGTGCTCCCCTGCCTGAGGGGCGCGCCACAGACTCTTGCCGGCACGTCCCCTGCCTGAGGGGCGTGCCACAGACTCTTGCCGGCGCTCCCCTGCCTGAGGGGCGTGCCACAGACTCTTGCCAGCGCTCCCCTGCCTGAGGGGCGTGCCACAGACTCTTGCCGGCGCTCCCCTGCCTGAGGGGCGCGCCATAGACTCTTGCCGGCACGTCCCCTGCCTGAGGGGCGTGTCATAGACTCTTGCTGGTGCTCCCCTGCCTGAGGGGCGTGCCACAGACTCTTGCCAGCGCTCCCCTGCCTGAGGGGCGCGCCACAGACTCTTACCAGCGCTCCCCTGCCTGAGGGGAGCATCACGGACTCAGGCCCACACCCCTCCTTATGCTAATTCCCCACTACCAGAGGGTGTGACCCAGGCCTGTACGTGAGACAGGAGCTCCGTACCGCCCCTAGCGGGTCGGCGGACCAACAGAGCTCTGTCACGCACAAATATAAATGTAGGAAACAGGACTAGAGAGATGCAAACCACACCACACTGGGGAGCTCCTTTGCCCCACAACGTCCAATACACTGAGTAACAAACATGCAAGGTAGGGTGTGTCTATACTACAACCTCAGGTTGTGATTGCAGCTCACGTCGGCATCCCTGAGCTAGCTTTAATCTAACAGGCTTGAGTACTGGCAGCAGTGAAGCCACACCAGCACGGGCTGTACAAGTCTACCTGGAACCCTGGGTAATTACTCAGGTGGCTAGCCCATGCTGAAGACTGGGGGTTCATTGTTATCAATGTCCAAGCTAGCTCAATTAAAGCTAGCATGAACAGGTCTACATGAGCTGCAGTCACATCCTGCGACTGCAGTGAAGACATACTCTCAGAGAACCTTAACCACAGTGGACCAAATTCAGCTCAGTTACACTGCTAGCTGATAATGGCAAAGCAGCTGGCCAAATGAAGGGAGTACATGGCCTGTCTATGCAAAACAAGATGTTTTTACTATTAACCTCATATTGCAGTTATATCTTGTCCTCAGCCAAGATTGGAGTAAGGACTGTCTTAATTGCACATCTGTCCAGTGCTCAGCACACGGGGGCTCCAAATCCTTGATTAGCACTTCTAGGCACTACAGTAATAAAAATAGCATAAACAACAACAACAACATTCATGAAACCCCACTGACATAAATGCAGTGCCCTCAATTTATACCTGTGCAATCCAAAAGGGATTGAACATGGCTTAGTGGGCTTGCACATACTGGTACTACTTTCATGTCACTTAGCAAAAAGATGAGCCAGTTTGTATTTTTGTTTTTTTACATTTGACTGGTACTGTGAGATTTAACAAGGATGCATAGTATTTTCCATCTTCAGATTCTTCCCATGGTAATGTTGATCATATTTTGGATGGTACCAAATCTGACTGTGGTAAATAATAAAATAAGACAGTTGGAGGATTGTTGTTGTTGTTTAGGGAAAGCATGTAATATAAAACTTGAGACTTAGTGGAGAAGTTCAGATTTTTCTCAAAAAGCCTCTTTTCTGCTACTTGAATATTATCAACGCTAAAATCATTCTAGTGTGCCTGTGTATAGCTTGCCTGCTGCCCTGGGGTCTGAGCCTCACTTAAGGTGCAAGAGACTCTAGGTTAAAATCCCAGGGAAATCTCAGAGAGATCAAGATTTCTAATATCAGGTTCATTTCTGTGAGATGCTGCACACCTCCTTATAGGTGTGGAGTGCTGGCTGCTAGATTCTGAACTCCTTGTCTTTTTTATATGACCATAAAGTGAAAAGCACATCTGAAGGAATAAATACATTCCATTTCAGGTAAAATAGCACTTAAAATGATTGCGATTAAGGATCACTGAAGATTGGTAATTTATGGTAGAAGCGCTATTCCCTATTCTGCAGCTTCTTCCTCGATGAACGTTTGGCCAAGGTCTCCCATTCTGTTCCCTGAGCAGAGACTGTGAAATGTAGACAGAATTCAATCTGTGGAGAAGTTAAAAGGGCTTTAGTTTTTGTAATTTAGCTTCTCAGGAAAACTGTTCTCAGGATTAAGCATATCCATTGAGTTCAGGCTGTCATTTACAATCTGTTCAGGAACCCATGTCCTTGAAAATGAGAGTCTTTACACTGCCACTGCCTGCACTGAACTAGTTGAATTAATAAAAGATACTTCAGGCCATTTAGAATGGGCATTTACTGCAATCAAAAACATTTGCCCCATAAGTAGTCCAGCATAGTAACTAAGTGGATGTGCTGCTATGGGGTAGTTGGCCACTCTTCTATACATCCTTTTAATATGACTCTCCATATTATTTAATCAAGTACATCTAGTACCAAAGGCAGCTGCAATTTTGACTGGCACCAAAGAAATCTAACTACAGATCTACCTTGATGAACTACTGGATGCCAGTCAGATTGATGGAGCTTTTCTTGCCTTACATTTGGAATTTTGGTCTAAGCTACGGTCTCTTATTTTCTGGCCACTCCTTCTGCTCTTATGCCTTAAATGAGGCTATCTAATATTGGCTTGTTTGTCTGACCAGTATCTAAACCAGTATCTAAGTCCTGGGCCACCATTTAGCATAATCTTTCTGCAGTTCCCTGCACAGAAACGTTCCTCTGTTCTTTAAACCTAAGCAGAAGACATTCATTTTCCTTTCTGCTTTCAGTCATTAGCCTCACACCCTGGGAAATATATAGTATTAAATTATTGTACTTCTTGATACATCAGGCTTATTATTAAAGCTTGGTAGATTGAGGAGCAAGGTCAAGTGGTTTGTCCAAAGTCACACAGTCAGAAACTGAGTCCAAATTATTCTTCCTACTTTACTGGACCAATTTGGTTCCAGAAAATAGCCAGTGAAGTTGCTTATGACTTTCTGCCAAACATTTGTATTCCCAGGACAAAATTTCCAAAATGACTCACCATAAACTTCGTCCACTGCAGCAATCTTGAGGAAGACAGATATAAGGGAAAACAAATACCTTAAGGATGATTTTTGGGGAAGGACCAGAAGACAGTGAAGACAAAACAGTGATGAAATTTCCTCTTTGCCCTCCAGGTCTCACTGAATGTTTTCTCTCTGACTTGTGTGGAAAGTCATGAAAAACCTGGCAGACTTGCAGACTTCATTTAGAAAGAGTCAATTAAGCCACTTTAAAAGGTTAATTGATATGTGTGAGTTACTGTATGCTCCTCGTCTTCAAGGTTATAGACTGTTTACCAGAACCCTGCCAAATTCCAGTCATCTGAAGGGAATCAGAAATCATTTCTGTTGATGACAGACCTCTGAGCAGATGGTAAGTAAATCACAGTCTTGATGTGAAATGTTAAAGCTTTTATGCAGGAAGACGCAGTTAAAGTATTATCCAGGTTAAATCAGATACTGTATAATCCTGGTTTACTAGTAGTCAGGCATGAAGACTTTCAGTGAGGAAGTCTCCAAGCTTTACTGTCACTGTGATTGAGTATGGAACCATGGATAAGTTTAAAAAAAGTCACTCTTTGTTAGTAGATGCAGCCATGCTAACAAAGCTATACCCGTATCTTCCCACAGGGAGGTTAAGTAACATGACTGAGGATGGTTTACTCATTTAAAATATAATTTATATTCTTGTAGTTGAGTTAGAACCATCCTGTACCACTCACATGGAAATATTTCATGGATAAACCTCACTAAAAAAAAAAATCAACTTGCGAGGCAACATCGGAATGGGAATACCCTCAAGGTTACCACTTGCATATGCCAAGGTGAGCTTTACAGTTTAGAGAGATTTTATTGAGAAGGTAGTCTTGAAATGTGAATCATCATTTTAAGATTTCCAGAGTATAAGACAGTTGGAAGGGACAGAGTACACTGCAAGTCATTGGTAAATAGCACCTTGTGTTTTGAGGTGGTGATATAGATCAGTGGTCTCCAAAGTGGGGTGCACGCAAGATGATCCCTGAGGGTGCACGGCAGGAGGAGTGCTGCCGGTATGCCTGCGGCAGCTCTTCTACCTTTGATTCTTCGGTGGCAGGAGGAGCGCCGGCAGCACGCTGGCGGCAGCTCTTCCCTTTTTTTCCCTTCAGCAGCACGCCGGCAGCAGCTCTTCCCTTTTTTTTCCTTCGGCGGGATGCTGGCGGCAGCTCTTCCCCTTTTTTCCCTTCGGCGGCATGCCGGCGGCAGCTCTTCCCTTTTTTTCCTTCGGCGGCACGCCTGCGACAGCTCTTCCCCTTTTTCCCCTTTGGCGGCACACCGGTGGCAGCTCTTCCCTTCTTTTTCCTTCGGCGGCACGCCAGCAGCAGCTCTTCCCTTCTTTTCCTTTGGTGGCACGCCTGTGACAGCGCTTCCCTTTTTTTCTTTTGGTGGCACGCCTGCAACAGCTCTTCCACGTTTTTTTCTTCAGTGGCATGCCTGCGGGAAATTTTGTTTTTCCTGTGAGTGCGCGATCAAAAAAGTTTGGAGACCACTGGTATAGATGACCATCTTCTCAAAGTGAGCACTGGACTTGCATGGGAAGATTGGGAGAAGGTGAACAAGGAGTTTTGTAATGCTAAGAATGAAGCTTAGAACCAAATTCATTGAACAGAATAAGAAAAGGTCATAATCCTTCTCCAGCTGATGATGCTTCTAGCATGTTGACAGCTAAAATTACATATAGACGCGTTTGGCACAGTATCACAGTATCTACACTTTAGACAACAACATTCAAAGGTCTGTAGATTTGGCAACATTGTATCATTTTTGGTGAGGCTGTATAATTTTTAAAACATTTTCTCTAAAATCAAAACAGAATATAAGTAATATAAAAGCAGTTCATGATTGAAAAACATGTAATAGATATTAGAAGACCATATTCTGGCATATGACCTAAATTATATATCTAATTCTTTTGTAGTCTGCAATGATTAGTTAACATTTTCTACAACATTAGCATGCTTCATGTCATCAATATTTCAGAAGGATGATTTCTCAAGGGGCAGTATTGACTGTAAAATGTTCTGGGGCTACAGAGTAATTTAATTTGTTATAGGAAAACTTGTTGATTTTTCTTCTTGAATTTTTCAGTAATTTTCCAGGGACAAAGAGAAGATTTGGATTTTAATTAGTTATGTAAAAAAACTGAATGCAATATTCAACACACACAGTCTTCATGTGGTTCCATTAGGAGACCGTTTCAGCATAGCAGCTAACTCCTTCTGGGATCCCGGATTTTTTTTACATTTGCCCTACTTGCGAGAGGAGATGCAAGTGTCACATCACACTGTCATGGTGGTGAGTGAGGTCATTCAGTTCATACTGTACAATCATAGATATATTGACCACGGATTCCTAGATCCAAGCCCTCTTGGGGTCTGCCATTGAAACTACAGATTAAAATCAGGCAAAGGGTCCATAAATATGGTCTGAACTCTGCCAAAAGACCTACTGTGTTAACATTTCAATAGATGGACCCCCTGTCTCTCTAGTGGATAGGGGATAGTGAAAGAAAAAGGGGTCACTTCCAACATTAATCACCTCTGAGTGGGATGGGGATGGCTGGTCGGGAGAATGCAATACCATTCCTTTCATAGACTCATAGACTTTAAGGTCAGAAGGGACCATTATGATCATCTAGTCCAGTGGTTCCCAAACTTTAACAACCTGTGAACCCCTTTCAATAAAATGTCAAGTCTCGTGAACCCCCTCCTAAAAATGAACATTTCCAGGGATTTTCTCCTTTACCTGAGTATAAATGATAAAATCAGTGATCTTGGAAATATACAATTGGTTTTTACGACATGCTTATTACACACTATTTATTATTAATTATTAATCATTACAGTATTTTTATTACATTATGAAAATGGCAACATTCTTCCAAGATCTCACTTTTGTAGCTTGATAAGCCTGTTATAAGACAAGGCTCCTATGTTTCATCAAGGAATATGAGATGTGAAACAGCATGAAGATATTTAATAAGCCAACTCAAAGAGTTCCTCCTACATAAGCATTCAGGTCTTGTGCGTTGTTTGCCTAGATTGCTTGTTACAACAAATCTTAAACTTGTTCTCATAATAATTTTAAAAACAATACTAGCTGCCTATTTAATTTTAAAAACAACAAAAAATATCCACCTCCCTTTCCATTTCTTATAAGGAGTCTTGAAGTTTAAATCTCCTCAATGTGATAGATATGCTTGCTTTGATCTGCTTAGCTCTTGGAAGTCCAGGGGCTCCGGGCTGCTGGCCCCATGCTGCCCTAGGGACAGCTCTGTCCGCCATTAGGGAATTTTTCTCAGCGAACCCCCTATAACATTTTGCGAACCCCCAGGGGTTCACGAACCCCAGTTTGGGAACCACTGATCTAGTCTGACCTCCTGCACAATGCAGGCCACAGAATCTCACCCACCCACTCCTGCAATAATCCTCTCACTATGTCTCAGCTATTGAAGTCCTCAAATCATGGTTTAAAGACTTCAAGATGCAGAGAAGCCTCCAGCAAGTGACCCGTGCCCCATGCTGCAGACCCGTGCCCCATGCTTTCCTTCCCTTACATAATAAGAGGTGGAAAGAACAGAGGAATGAGCTACCCATTCCAGAGGGCTAAGTGGAGGGTGTGGTGAAAGAGATTAATAGAGCAGATGGCCTTGACACACCTTTGGGTGAAGGGAAAGCCACTGAAAGGGAGGTTAAGAGAATACAAAGACATGGAGATGGATCGCGGCTCCAGCTTCTTCTATGTCCTAGAGAAAAGAAGGGGGGCCAAGAAGCATGTCACCTGCCTCCTGGAAGGGGACAGGACCCCCCTCACAGATCCTGTGGCGATGCAGATCAGCCTTTTCTCCCTGGCTCTGACCAATGCCAATGCCTGCGGAGTGCTCTGGGACGGATTCCCAACAGTCAGCGCAGGCAACCAGTACCTGCTGGAGCTGCCTCTCATTCTGGCTGAGTTCTCAGAATCCCTCTGTCTGATGCCTACCAATAAATCCCCAAGCATCGATGGGCTGACCATGGAGATCTACCATGCGTTCTTGGACATCCTTGGCTGGGACCTCGCCATTGTCTGGACTGAGTCTTTGGGGAGCGGGATGCTCCTCCTGTCATGCAGGTGAGCCATGCTTGCCCTGATGCCCAATATGGGACCTTTGGAATTGGTGTCTTATCTTGCTCCTCTGCAAGGACTACAAGGTTGTAGTGAAGGTCATCTTGCTGCAGCTAGGGTCCATGCTGGCAGACGTGGTTCATCCCGACCAGACCTACACTGTCTTGGGCTGTACCATCTTTGATAATCTTTATTGGGTCAAGGATCTCCTACACTCAGGTATAGGGATGGTCTGTTGTTCACCCTGCTGTCCCTGGACCAGGAGAAGGCATTCGACAGGGTGGACCATGGGTATCTCCTGGGCACTCTGTGGGCATTCAGCTTTGGGCTCTGGTTTGTGGGCTTTCTTCTGGTGCTGAAAACTTCCATGGAGTGTTTGGTCAAGCTCAACTGAACCTTGACTGAACCTGTCTGCTATCCACTGTCTGGCCAACTGTACACTCTGGCTATCGAGCGCTTCCTCTGTCTCCTCCACAGGAGGTTGATGGGGTTGGTGCTCCATGAGCCACAGTAATGGGTGTTCCTGTCCGTGTATGCCAATGACATGTTCCTCATGGTCCGGGACCTGGCGCATACTGCAGGAGGTGAGGGAAGCCTTACCTTACCTCTCGTGTCTTCCTTGAGTGGGTCCTATGGGAGAGTGCTTGGAAGATGAGGAACCCTGGTGGGCCAATCTGTATTCCACCCTGCTCCCATGGCCTGTTGGGAATATTAGTTGATGGTTCCTTCATGGGGCTGTGAGCACGGACATGTACCTGGTGCTGTTTACCCCGCTTCTTGACGCCTGTCCCTTCTAAGGCGTAAGGGAGACCCTGGCACACATATACCTTGAGTGTGCCAGGTTGCAGCCCCTTTTCTGGCTCCTCCAGAACCTTCTCCTTTGGTTCTGGCTGCACTTTTCCCTGCACCTTCGGATTTACGCAAAACCCATCCATGACCCTCTGAAGTCGCGAGAACCTCCTCGTCAACCTCCTCCTGGTGCTGGCCAAGGTTGCCATCCATCATACCAGTAGGAGGATGCTGGATAAGGAGGTGCTCTGTGACTGTGGGGTCTAATTTCACTCCTCCCTTAGCTCATGTATCCAGGCAGAATTCATCCGGGCTGCATTGCTGGCTCCCTGAAAGCCTCGGAGGAGCAGTGAGTGCTGTTTGGGGTTCTCTGCTCGGTGTCTCCTTCTGGATCCCTGATTTTGAACCTGTGACCCTCAATCCCATCCCTCTTTTTCACTGGTTGTTCCCCAATTCCAGTTAAGAGCTGGGTTGAGCGGCTCCTCCCCTTAGGCTGCGGGAGGGGCATTTAGATGAGGGCAGACTTGCACCCACCCTTCCCCAGCTTTGCAGTGGGTACTCACTCCTTACACTCCATCACAGGGGCCTTTAAGGATCTTCCCTGTCTCCCTGTCAGTCTGGAAACTACCTAACCCTTACTAGGGCATTTAGGGAAGCTCTGAGCAAGTTCATTTTCCAGAAGAAGGGGAAAGCACTGAAGAGGTACATAGGGGAGAGGCAATGATTTAGTCTTAGCATGGTATTTGAAAAGGAAAGACCCTTCAAAATACTGAGCAACAACTTTTTCTGTGGAGCCCAGGAGACCACCACCTACTGCATGCTTGTAATAAATTATCAACTAAAACAGCTTCTTACTCTTTCTCTGCTGTAGCACCATGTATAGATGGGATAGGGAGCTAAACTGTGAAGCTGGGATTTTCCAAGGAGCCTTGGGGAGGTAGGCATCCATATCCCATTGAACTCCTAGGCTCCTTGAAAATCTCAGCCTCTGAAATTAAATTCTGGCAGCAGGCAGTGCTCCGCCCTTAATCCCAACCCACCCACTATGGTGATTAAAAACTGATATGCTGCCTTGCCGCTCTGATTAGGCCTCAAATGGACTATTGTGTCCAGTTCTGGGCACCACATTTCAGGAAGGATGCGGACAAATTGGAGAGTGTCCAGAGAAGAGTGACAAAAATGATTAAAGGTCTAGATGACCTGTGAGGGAAGATTGAAAAAATTGGGTTTGTTTAGTCTGGAAAAGAGAAGACTGAGAGGGGACATGATAACAGTTTTTAAGTATGTAAAAGGTTGTTACAAAGAGGAAGAAGAAAAATTGTTTTTCTTAACCTCTGAGGATGGGACAAGAAACAATGGGCTTAAATAGCAGCAAGGGAGGTTTAGGTTGGACATTAGGAAAAACTTCCTTTCAAGGTGGTTAAGCACTGGAATAAATTGCCCAGGGAGGTTTTGGAATCTTCATCACTGGAGATTTTTAAGAGCGGGTTAGACAAACAGCTGTCAGGAATGGTCTAGATCAGTGGTGTCCAATACGTTTGCCACTAGCCACATGTGGCTAATAGGCTATTGAATTGTGGCTAATGCATGTGGCTTTTTTATAATGTGGCTTAATGTGGCTTTTCTATAATGTGGCTAATAAGAAAAATTCAAAACCACAAGTGTGGCTAGCATCAAATTTCTATTTGACACCGCTGATCTAGATAATACTTAGTCCTGCCATGAGTGCAGGGGACCGGACTAGATGATCTCTCAAGGTCTCTTCCAGTTCTATGATTATATAATTCTAATTTATTTTCTTTTAGACAGGTAAAGAAAGTACATACAATGTGACATACATGTCCAGTCAAAACCAGCCTATACAGTTTCAGGGGTGGCAATGACTTTCAATGGGATCTTCTGCTTCCAATTGCTATGGTTCTTTTGAAAATGTCACCCCAAATTGCTAACTTTGGTGCCTCACAATGAAGTGCTCACAAGCCATCTGCAATCTAAGAATTATTCACAGAAAGTATTCAGATAATTCTGATTAAATTCAAGAAAATCATAAGCTGCTGGAAGGCAGTTTTTGAACTATAATAAGCAAAATTAGTAGAATATGTTATTTGCTATGAATTCTATCTAGGCATTTTTGCTACGATCTATTATTTGCCCCACTCTAGAAACTACCTAGTTCACCCCCTTAATAGCACAGAAGGCTCATTCACTGGATTATACTGTTGTTGGCTCATTATCCAGTAGGAAGCACTAGTTCAGTGGTGCATTTAAACCTCCATACCTTGCTGCCAGGAGCAGGCCACCTCCCCCACCGTGAACATGAAGATTCATAATCCCTGTGCTAATGCTTTCATTGTCCTGTAACTTCTGGAGCCATTTCCAGTTTATGCTCCAAGGGGGGGATGGGAGGGGAGGGAGAGAGTACAATTTGACAAAGACCCTAAGTGATGAATACAGCTTTAAGGGAAAGAGATTTGCCCCCTAACCCTTTAGTCTTTTCATTCACTCTCCAAATGCATTGAGATTAATAATGCCCCAAGGCCATTGTATGCAAACCTCCACTGTGCACGCACAGAAAAGATTATAATTGAATACCCTATTATGATGGGGGGGAAAACCGACAGACAAGGCTCAAAGGCTGAATTGGCCTGGTTTGGCATTGAGCCCACAGCACCTACAATTATTCTGCAATAATTTTTATTTATCTATTTAGTGTTCCCACTAGGCAGGGAAAGAATCTAGTCATAATTTAGTGCTCATGGTTAGGCAGAGAGCTCTAAATTGAAAAACTTATTCAGATGGATAATGAAATGTGTCTGGACCCCTAATGTCCCCCTCAGAATGAAAACAGCAGAAATCATAGACCTTTACAAACGGTTTACAGTTTGTTAGTGATGAGTTTCCGGGAGGATTTTGCTAAGTTATATTTTATAAAACACATCAGAAGGAGCAGTGCTAGACCTTTAAACTTACATGGATGATCAATAGCTAAAGTTGCTGAGCATTCCTTCAGCTGATATAAAAAGTAGAGGAAAAAAAGACAACCTTGAATGAGTAAATTACCCTGGAACCACAGCAAACTCTATTGAAGGAAACAGTACGGAGCCTCCAGAGCGATTTCTTTATGCCACCTGCACCAGAACTGCTGTTAATAGCAAAAGCGTAGGTATCTATATAGGATTTTATTTTAAGTGTTTCATATCACCTGGTGCCCATAAGGAAAACATCACGTATCAGTGTAATACCAGGGCAACAGCCTCGTTGTTATATGTTGTAAGTCAAAGCCACAAGGAATCTGCCCCTACCAGCATGCAAAAATGTAGACTGAATAATTGTTGAGCATATATAACAGGAGTTCCATGCAAAAGAATTGAGGACACTGGACCAAATTCTAATCTCTGTTAGACCATCAAAAATCCAGAGTATTCCCAGGAAAAATCCAAGTCTGGCCCAGCATATGGCCCTTAATAACAAATCCTGTGTTATTTGAAGCCAAGATATTATGAGTTGTACATAAGTAAGTTAAATTAGTGCTATAAATAATTTTTAAGAAAATAGGCAATGTTGTTGTCTTCATTTTAATTATTTTATAAAGATTTCCCAGGGAAAAAAACCATATAAAAATGTATATGAACACAGCATGTACAAATTCAAAGTGACAACAGCGTGGAGTCTATGGCAGAAAATGTTTTAAATATTAAAGCAAACCTTCTTAATATTAACATTTAAATGAATGGGGGAGGGAGTTGTTGCTCAATGGAAGTACAATTTGAAGTCTAAAATAAATTCAACAAATCTAAGAATCAAGTTTAGTTTACATAGAAGGCTAACACTATATTCCAGAACATAATCAATTTATTATCTTATCTACATAATCATTGCCTTTTCAGAAAGAGACTAACTCCCACCATTGCTTAGCACAGTACAATTTATATCTAAGACTTTGGAAAGCAAATAACACAAAATATGGATTAAAATGATAAAATAATTCCAGACATGATTAGATTCACTATGTTGTGTAGCTTGCACAGCAGGTGGGGAATCCTCGAAGAAGAATTAGGGAAAGGTTTAGGGAAAGCAGATTAATGGGAAAAGATTAAATGTGTTTCAAAAGCAGGACAAAACATATTTTTAAAATGACAATCCTTCTAAGAGCAATGTTAAGGGATACTCCTGAATGCAAAACACACATGCTTCATAGAAATACAAATGCTTCCTGCTAATACAATTATCAAGTGCACTATAGTCCTTTAAATCATATGATGGAGAAGCATTTGACATTCAGTGGTGCTAGTGACCAGACTTCTTAGTTGCAGAATAGTCACTTGTTTTGGGGGCAAATTAGATAAGAGTCTGTTCTCTCCTTCATATGCACATGCAATGCTACATAATAATTTAACTTCTGTTACAAGACCTTCACTTTGAGAGAGGATCAACCCTTTGTATTTTCAAATCCAGTAGCATGTTACAGTAGAAAACTAAAATGTAGCACTCAAGCTCCTAGAAAAATTTATCAGCACATACTGATAATGGTACCGAAGGCTTAAGTAGTTTACAGAGCCTTTAAAGGCAGCTCTGTATTTAACCTAGCATAGGATCAAACCATGGTGGTAAGTGACTGATTCTATAACCCAGGGAACTCAGTGACCTCTTCAGGTACAGAATGAAGCGGTATTGATATTGAAAGGCACCTGAAACATCTGTTGGTGCCAAAGATACAACATACTGCAAAAGTGCAAGCAGCAAAGCAAACGTGTTCATTTTCATCCAGTCCAAATGGGTGCCTCTGTATGTGACAATCCAGCAACACCCAAAAGGAGTATTGCCAGCCCCAATCATTAAAAAATCATGAGATTAAAAAATATGTATATATTTTAGATTCTTTTTATTAACCTTCTGTTTTGTGAATCTTTGTGATACCCTTGGATCAGATTTTCCTAGCTTTTCTCTGGAACCTTGAAGGCTAAAATTCATTTTTAAAAAATGCAAATGGAGACTGTCACCTAATCACATGACTCCTTAAAAACTGAAGGAATACACCAAATTTCATGTGGCTCATGATAAAATCACAGAGCTGGCAACATTGCAAAAGGATTCTGCTTGCAGAAGAGGGATTACAGATGCTTCCACAGGCCATGTGTATAACTGATCTCATCACCAGTCAATTTATTTCTTCTATGCTAGATATCTCAGAGTAATCTGGAAAAGGAACATAATTGACAGGGTAATTTTCCAACTCCAAGGCTCGAGAAATCTGAGGATACCAAGGGTAGGTCAGAACTAGAGGGGAGCCGAGGACAAGATTCCACTTAGCAGCCTCCCCTTCCCCATTCAATGGGCAGCAGCTCCTGCCAAGGTCAGCATGTGGGGGTGAACTTTGGGGAAGCCATGAATCCTCAGAGTTCTTTCACTAAAGCAGCCAGCACTAGCTACAAAGTCACATGGGATAAATCAGGGAATTCCAGCTCTACCCAGACTCAGAGTGACTTTCAGAATCTCCAGATATCATACTCACCCAACTTTAAACGTAGGACTCTGGACTTTTTTTCTCAGTTGCTCTACTGCCACCAGGGCTGGTGCAACCACTAGGCAAACTAGGCAGTCACCTAGGGTGCCAAGTGGTTGGGGGCACCGAGCCCCAGCCATGGAGGAGCCGGCATGGTGCAGGGGGAGCAGCAGCCCTGCAAAGGCGGCAGCGCCGCTAGCGGGGAGCAGCCATGTCCCCCTCCCCTCCTGCCCAGGCTGCGGCCCGGTGCCTGCCCCTCCCCCGGGGCTCCTGCAGGCTGCAGCAGATGCATGTGGGCGCCAGCCCCCGTGTACCCCCTGGCTCCCACCTCGCCGTGCTCGGGCTCTGCAGCTCCCCAAGAGGGGCAGCGGTGGCAGCTCACAGTCCCAGGAGCTGCAGAGCCTGAGCGTGGTGGGGGGGGGAGCCAGGGGGTGCACGGGGGCTGCCGCCCGCATGCATCCACTGCAGGAGCCCCTGGGGTGGAATTTTCACCTAGGGTGCAAAATATCCTTGCACCGGCCCTGACTGCCACTGATGGATGATCTTCCTTCATCCTACAACTTTTCTCTCACTGTGGCCCGTCAGCTGCCCACCTCACTACATCCCGGTCTATTCTGTTTCTCACCCATCTCCTAATTCTCCTTTTTTAATTTTGCAAAGGCCACAGCAGCTAAAAACCACTCTCTTGCCAAACAAAATTCAGAGCTTGAGTACTGAGATGTGTACATCACTCTCAAAGCAACCAAGTGATGTTGTAACCATGTGCTCCTTTCACTCAACCCACCCCCTTTGTTCTCTTGCATCCATTTATTTTGTAATGTATTTATTTAGGTTATAATCTCTTCAGGGCAAGCATGGCTCGTGTATGTTTTGGGCAGCGTCTTTCCATACTGTATAGCAGCAATAAATCAGACCTCTCGGTTTCCCCATTTGTAAACTAGCAATGCTAATGCAGTACTTATCTACCTCACAGGGGAGCTGGCAGGCTAAATTTGTTAATGATTGTCAAGCTTATGGAGGTCCTCTTATGGAGAACTCTACAGAAGTGCAAAGCATTGTTACAGGTCAAAAAAATCAAGCTAGCTTCCCATTTTAACTATGGAGAAACCAGTGTCTCTCCATAATTAAAGAGGGGCTCAACTGAATAGTAAAAGCATTATTTATAGTTTTAGCATGTTAACTTGGAAGTACCAAAGGGAGGCACTTACTGAGCACCCTGGGAACATGCAGAGAGATGAACAAAAATAATGTTTCCTTCTCCTTTGTTTTATTTTATTTAATAGTGCAGCATGAAAAAGGGGCCTGTCAGGATGTCAAGTAAGGAGCAACCACTGAAAAACAGGTTTCTAATTTAATGTTCATAATAAGAAAGCTAGGATTTTCCACTTCTTCCCTAAAAAACTGCCAAACAACTGCATAGTACTTTAGGCATGTAGAAAGGAATGTTATTGCTATATTGTAAGAGATTTTTCAGTTAGCTTTCCTCTGATTTTATTGGAGGTTTTTTGTAATGAATTTGAAAGTGCTCCACATGGTATTTCCTTAAATTTTTCATAAGAACGTTGGAACTGTTTGGAGTATATTCAAACTGACTTCAAATTCATTACATCAGTGCCCCTTGGTAGTAACTATTCAGTCACATTTATAGTAAGTTCAGGCTCCTATATTTCTCTTTACAATTCTGATTTTCTTATTTGCAAATATCATAACTTTACAAGAAAGACGTAAATCAATCCAACTTCATCATTATTTCTATTACTTCAACTTTTAATTGGCAAAGAGTTTGCTAAGAGGGAGAATGCTGTTTAGAGTATATGCATATCAAAAATTCATTCTGGGTTGGAGAGGTCATGAGGTTTCAGAGGATTCTTTATACTTATAAAGGGGAATACCAGTAGACTCAGTAATATCTCCAGAGCTTTTTAAGAATTCTCACTGGAAACTTCATTTTCTCACTCTATAAAATACCGTATTATTTTTGTTGTCTGATACCTTAGGGAAATGTCTGTTCTTAAATATGATACCCAGAGCTCAAGCTGGGGGCACACAATCAGAGCCTTCCATTACCTCTTTATACAGTACTGTACGAATGCAATAAAGCTGAAGCATAACCCATACATCAAGATTCACAAAACAATAACACACGTTTAGGGCTGACACCTGTTCTCTGCTACACTGACGTGCAAGGGGTAAAGGAGTTGTTCACCGCCCCCGCCCTCCTCCACCACAGAGGCAGTTAGGTAGAATTCCTCTATGGTAACACACACCTCTGTGCACTGGGAATCACACCTGGCTAATTCACCAAGGAACAGACTACAACCCCAAAGGAAAAGTGATACATTAGAGGAAGGATGTATACTCCTGTCCACTTGCCAAATTTTGTTCCATCAAACTATAGGACAAACACATGGTATTTTATGGGATTATTTCCATCAACTACAATCCCTAGAACTATATATCCAGCTCATAAGAGAAACTCATACGATGTATACATTAAATAGTTCTATATGATGTAACCCTCATCGTTTCCATACTCCACAGATTGCTTGCCCTGCTTTGCTGTCTTTTGTCCTGCCTATGTAGCCTGTGAGATCCTTGGGCAAAACACCACCGCCTGGCTGCCTATGGGAACTTTGCTCCTACTCAGAGGACAAGCAAACCATGCATCACAGAGCATTACATACCGGTTCACTGGGAGGATTCCTGCTTATACCAGGATTCCTGGTATCCAGGAGGTGGGGTGGGGGACGACAAACAAGTTTGCTGTAAGTAAAGAGTTACTATTAATCCAAATAGCTCTACAAAAGTGGTATTGCTTAGAACTCAACCCAAGATGAGCTATTCAACGTCTGTCACTGATTTTGACAAGCCAGGTGACAGTCAGTGTCTCTAACACTTGTGTGTACATCTCTCCATTTGTCCTCATTTGAATTTGCCACTTCCTGGGACAACTGTCATCAAGTTGTTGAACAGAGTCTTCTTGAAATGTCAATGAAGAGCCACATGGAGTAATATGAAAAGCCACTTGATTCTTAGCATTCTATAGCACCTTAGGTTTTTGACATGCCGTACAAGCTAATTAGCATGGCTCCCTGGTGAACATTTTTTCCTGTTTCACTTAGGATGGTTTCACGCTCCCAAAATGGAACTTTGTCGTGAAGTTTCAGACAGAGGCTCGTTCTCTGTCTCTCCCACTTGTGAAGAAAGAGAAGACAGTTTTTCCTTGAAATATGCTCATAGATGTTGGAGCAGCTGTGCATTCTCTAGCTTTTAAAGACAGGAATCATTATATACACAATTATATTTGGCTGGCCTGGCACAAAGCAGGCTACCCACCATCATGCACTGTACCCAGCCCAGTGTCTGAGACCCCTCAGGGAGGAGAGCTGGGCGTCCACTCATCGATCACCTGCCTCAGACTGTGTAAAAAATTGTCACACAGTATGTGGCAACCTGAAGTTGCATATGCACAGCCCGGCATCCTGCCCTGGAGTACTAATCCTCCCCCTCTTCTATCTCAGAGTTTTCCTTCAGAAATATATCAATGTGATATATCAAGATATAACATCCCCACACGTCTGCACCACAGTGAAAGCTACCAGAAGTTTTCCAAGAATACTGGGGGTTTTTTTGGTTGAATAACTTTCAAAAATCAGCCAACTCTACTGCTGCTTCCTGCCATTGCTAACTGCTCTGTAACAGTGTGCTTATGTAACAGTATTTCCAGACATAGTGGCAACAGCAGCCACCTCATATTCCCAGCAACAACTTGTACCAGTCTCTCGTTCAGGCAAGTAAATTGCTGACTGACTAATCATCCTGGTTAACTGGTCAATTAGTTTTGGATTCTTGAGCTGCACCTCTTTGAGACCTGCAAACAGAACTGTGTGCTTTGAAAGTGGACAGCATGATGCGATACCTTGATAATGGTGACTCTTGGGGAGAAAAGAGTTGTGCAAGACTAAGTTTGAGACTATAGACCTATTGCTGTGCTATTCACCCGCTTCATTCTGTGAGGAGTCTCCCTCCTGCCTCAGTTTAAGAGAAGAGAACTCTGGTATTTCTCAGGGGGCTGGGTTCAAATGTCATTGTGGTAATAAGCAGCAGCACATTTCGTTTTAGAATCTAATACTAGAAAGGAAACTCAATAAGTAGAGGAAGCCACAATCAGTTCCCTGTCTGAAAATCAAGGGGATTAAACCAAGGCAATAAACTTCATTCAATTAGTTCCCTCAACTCAAGGGGGAATTAAGCAAGACTGTGGCCAGCCAGTCCACAATTATGTACTGTTACAAACACACACAAGGACCAGATTCACTCTGCCTGGCATAGGTGCCAATCGAAGCTTTGAACCAAAAAGGGCCTACTCACTGAATGAGGGATTCAGTCCTTCTGGGTTTGTGCTACAAGTTGGTAAGATCCTCACTGTTCTTGAACCCTCTCTTCTTGCCTTCGAACAACCCCCACTCCCAGTAGCGTAGCCAGGGGGGGAGCAGGGGGAGCGGCAGCTCCCCCTTGAGCAGAAGCGGCAGAAGCGGCGCCTTTTTTTAGCAGCACTAAAAAAAGGCGCCGCTTCTTTTTAAGTGCCGCTTCTTACACTCACCCGGCGGCACTCCGGGTCTTCGGCGGCATTTCGGCGGCAGGTACCACTGAAGACCCGGAGTGAGCTGCCGAAGTGCCGCCGAAGACCCGGAGCGCCGCTGGGTGAGTACAGGGGGAGGCGCCTTTTTATAGCGCCGCTCCCCCTGCGCTCCGGACCTGGCTGTGCTACTGCCCCCTCCCAACCTCTCCAAGCTCATGGTCAGAAGTAGGCTCCCTACAGACCAGGACACACCAGCTCAAAGCAGCACCAGACCCGCCCAGAACAGATGGAAAACCGGCAGACATATCTCCACCGCCACAATGATCAATGCCCCCCACAACACACCTTTCAAGATCCATGGGTCTTGCACACACCTATCACAATATGTAGTGTACCTCATCCAATGCACTAAATGCTCCAATAACAGCTATATGGGTGAAGCCAGACAATCACTATGCTCCTCAATCAATTCACACAGGAAAATGAAAAAAAGACAAAAAACCCCTATCACCCGTGGATGAAGACTTTTCACAAAAAGCAATCACTCTGTTTCTGACCTATCAGTCCTCATCCTCAAAGGAAACCCGCACAACACTTTCAAAAGACGAGCCTGGGAGTTTAAATTCATAACTTTGCTAGATGCTAAAAATAATGGTCTTAATAAAGACACTGGATTTATGGCTTATTACAACAATCTGCAAGTAACTAACCCCCATTTTTGTCCTAGGATTGCAGTGGTGTTAACGGGCCACTTCACCTTGAATGGTCCCATAGAATGTGTGTAAACTACTTATGCTAAACTATCCATTTGATCTTGTATTTAGCTGTGACACTCTTATTACCTTTCCCAGCCCCGAAGAAGAGCTCTGTGTTGCTCAAAAGCTTGTCTCTCTCACCAACAGAAGTTGATCCAATAGAAGGTATTACCTCACCCACTGCGTCTCTCTGAGGAGTCAGTCAGCACATTGCTCCCCTGGCTATGTCACTTGCCAGACAAGAAATTGCTGCAATTTTGTACTGAAACTGCCTTCTATATGCCACTCAGGCACCTAAGCAATCCTCTGGTATCTGATTCAATAGTTTTCCAATATTCTTCTTTTCCTTCCAATTACGTGTCTACAAACCGTCTCTTCAGTCGTTTAGAAAAAAGAGTTGATATTCAGATATTTAATATAGGTCTCATTAGTATATAATACTTTTTTAGTGTGAAAAAGTGCCATTCCTCAAGCTGTGCTTCCCCTAAGAACAAGCCCCTTCAGATATTATAACTATGTCAAGATATCCCTGAGCATGTATTTGAAATCTGGTCTAAACTTTTGGGACAAGTTTGCAGAAACGTCATTAATGTATTGGTGATCACAAGGGTCCCGGCCTTGGAATCGATGAATCTACATCGATGTTGTTGGCATACCTCCATGGCATCAGAGCCCCATGAGCCACACCTATGCAGCACAGAGAAGGGGTAGTCCTCCCTGGATCCTGAGTCAGACTCCTGAACTAGTTCTTGCATCCTGTTATGCCGCATGCTTCTGCTACAGGTACAGCATTATGTTATTAATGCCTATACCCCTCAAGACTTCTAAATGATATTGCACTATTCTTATTGTATTCAAATCCCACGTAAACAGGGCCATGTTCCAGTTATTTAAACAAATACATGTTCAAAAATGAAATATTAGCGACTTGTGACACACATTACTCTGGCAAAAAAGAGCAGCAAAAACAAATGTTTCCCTATTTGAGGATTCCCCATAGTTTATCAACCAAACCAGGACCCCTGATAATATCCATCTGTTGTAAGAATTCATAATCCCATTCCTATGATCTTCATGTAGGTTCAGATTTCTTGTAGGACTAGTATCCCTGAATTTGCATTGCTAACATAATAGGGCTATACCCAAATACAGCCACAGCACTTTATATACATTTTACTTTTCTTCTTGTAGCAAGTGCACCAGATCAAGGGTCTTCAAACTTTATGAGACAAGGGCCATATTAGATTTTTGAAGGGGCTTCGCGGGCCGAAGCGACTGCACTGCCAGCCTGGGTTCCTTCACCCAGGGCTGACTTTAGGGAGTGTGGGGCCCCGCTGCCGAAAGACTGCTGAGGCGGCAGCAGCATTTGAGCTACCGCCAAAGTGCCGCTGAGGCAGGGGCCGCAGATGCAGCAGCAGCGATTAAGCTGCCGCCGAATTGCCACCAACTTCACCCAGGCCAGCAGCGGGTGCTGGGTGGGGCCAGCGGCGGGACCCCAGCTGGCAGTAGCCTGCGGCGGGAATCCCAGAGCGGCGGCGGGCTACGGCTGAGCAGCTCAGCCCGCCGCCACTCTGGGGTTCCTGCCGCGGGCTCCTGCCAGCCGGGGTCCCACTGCCTGATGCGATGTTGGGGGCCGGATAAATCGAAGCCGTGGGCCATAGTTTGGAGACCCCTGCACTAGATGCTGACTGCTCAAAAGACAAACTCTAAACCCTCAGTGAGGACCTACAAACTAAACTGTGACATGACACAGCCTCCTGGCAGGCCAAAGCCTCAAAATTCCGGCATGTAACATAACTGTTACTTGATTGGCACACAAGCCACAAAATGTTGCCACCTCCCTTTTCAGTTTGGATACACTATGTCCACTCTGTTCTCTTTTCTCAAGTGAGATGCTCCAAAAACAGGTCAAAAGTCAACTTCATTCTAATTCGCATTTCCCAGAAAACTGCAGTTTCCAAGTTCATGCAAAATTCTTTGCTGCCCTGTATACGTCAGTTGACACATACTCAAATGGTTCTATTGTGAAATTTCAGAACTGTCTTGAAAATGACTGTACACTAATTTCAATTTCAAAAGTATGAAACATATGGGAGTGGGATTATTTCTGTCATCTACTGCCAAAATAATATTTTGCTTATGGAATTAAAATTTCAGGGGCTTTCCCAAATCCACATAATGTTTTTGAGTGCTTAGATATGCATTAGGTCATTTACATTAGCACATATATGTGTTAAAGACACATCTTGGCAGCCAGCTCCTATTGGTTACTCATCCACAGCTGCTCCAGAGCATTACTCCAGCTAAAGCTAGGATTAATGTATGGTACTGAAACAGACTTCAGTTACAGGAAGAGGTTTTCTTCAGCTAAGTGACTTTTCCCATCTACTCTTAGCATCAGGACTGAAAACATCTCTCCAATGTCCACCTGGCCACAATTACCTATGCATTCCTGATTCTTTCTTCCTTGCCCCCACCCCGACACCCTACAGGATTGCTGCACTATGCTCTACAGGCACTATCCCATAAAACCTTGAAACTTTAGCTGGTGCAGAATGCCCACCTTCTTAGCAGAGTGGGCCGTAGGCAGGCCTTGTGTATTTTGTAATGAAAGAATCCACCCTTTGCCACAGACTGCACACCAGAATGTGAGTGCACAAATTCATGCACGCACACACACAAAAAACTAGGTCTATATTAGGAGCACTTCACTGATGTGGAGAATGTTGAAATGTTTGTAATATTTTATGAACAAGCCAAGTGACTCAGTTTACCCACTCAGTCTGTATTGCCACCGAGTGTGAAGGGGTTAATTTCTCTTCTAGGACACAGGGAATAAGAGGTTTTTTTTAATCATGTAGGCAAAGGTGTGCATGGGTGGGACGCAAAAGGACCATCAAGAACTGAATGGAATCAACTCACATGAATGGGGCACCCTTAAGAAACAATGGAAGACCCAAAAACCAGACACTGACTTTTAACGACCATCAGCCAAGCTAGGTGTATTCCAGCCCCTACCCAGGTGAAATAAGCTATACCTGCAAATGAACAGTTTTTCTGGTATAACTATGTCTGCACTAGGGGCTTTCACTAGTACAATTATGTCAATCCGAAACAATCCCTTATCAACAACCCTGACAGACATAGGCATACTGGCAAAAAAAAATGGTGTGCACCTGGCCTAGTTTTTTCTGGTTGCAAAGAAAACATTAACTAAGTGGAAACCCATGCTATGTTCTCTTCCAAGTCTGTAGACTGCCTGAAACAATAGCACTGATCAGTATGAACTATCCATATATTTCAGTGGGGTGTTAAGCCTGAAACCTACATTGTTAACTATTTCAGTGTTTACAGCAGAAACATCCAGCTAATGCGCTTACTCCAGAATCCCAAATTACTCCAAATTACTCCCTACACCACTACAAGTGCCGGTGGTCCCAGGGCCGGCTCTATTTTGTCACTCCAAGCAAAAAAAACCCCCCAAAACCCACCCCCAAACGCTGCCCCCTCAAGCAAAACAAAAAACAAAAAACAAGCACTGCCCTGCCAAAACAAAAACAACCCCTCCAAGCACTGCCCCGCCGAAGTAAAAAAAAAAACAAAAAACCTGATTGCTGCCCCGCCGCCCCAAGATTGGCCGCCCCTTAGAAGGTGCTGCCCGAAGCACGTGCTCGGTCGGCTGGTGCCTGGACGGCCGGCACTGGGTGGTCCCCAAATGCTCTAATGGTAGCGCCGGCCCTGCCCACCCACCCAAAGTCAGGGCCCACCCTAATTTCCACTCCTAGCTCCACTACTGTAACAAACATTGTTCTGGTTAGCAAAAACTTTGAAGACCCCACAGGTTCCATTTTCCTGAAACAAGCACAAAGCCCATTGTCACAGACATGAGGTCAGCATATAGTTAAACCAGAGTCCAATTTCAGACTGATAATAATGGGCCATATTTTCAAAATCCTAAACACACAACTCCATGTGTTTACACTTGATTTAGGCCAATGTTTGTTTTTAATCTCATTCCTCATGCATCTGTAGATGGGTGCGGATACAACATTGGGTTTGCAGAAAAACCATAGATATTTGCATGCCTATGGCAAGTGTACACAGTTTTGTAAATTTATTCCAATGTATCATTTCATAATAAGCAAAAAAATCTTGATTTCCGAATCAAAATCCTCTGCTCGTTTGTTTTCAATAATCTGGATTTTAGTTTACAAGTAAATCTTCTGATCAACTGCTGTTTACCTCCCCAGGGTATATAGTTTCTGCCCACTCTCTCTGGCTAAAACTCAGAGGCTCTGAATGTCATGCTGCAGAAGACATTTTAGCAGCAACATTTTCCTCCTTGGTAGACTCCTCAAGCGGCTTTGGACTTGCCTGTGGATCTGTCACATGACTATTTTGCTGATGGGCTCTCTGGGCTTTTCCCGGATACCATTTTCTATTGGCTTGTCTCAGATTTTGAGGGACACGCATTTGTAACAATCTGGATTTCTATCCCTCAGAAAACTTGTATGTAAAGTTCCTGTGTAGCAATTTCACCTATGAGTACTGTACTCACATTTATTCTACATGTTACACTTTGTTTTGTATTCCTTTGGGTTGAGAACTTGTTGGACAGGTTTTAGCAGAGTTTATAAACACCTTAGCAACACAGTAGACAGACCCTTAAAGCACCAAACCTATAATAAAGGTCACATTTGCCTTTGCTCCCTTATGTTTTATCAACCATATACTTGTCCTGCATTTTTGTTTGTTCCTGATCATTCATATTTGATGTGAGGGATACTTGACCTTTTAACTCATATTAATTCTTTATTCTGCATCACAAACACATTCTCCAACATCCTTCTTTCTAAAGACTCATTACTAGCTGAATTGATTGAACTTTGTCATCTATTAATAAGGCTTTAAAGAGGCTTCCGACCTGTACATGTACTCTGCTGCATTGTTTAATAAATTATTCAGTGCTACTGCTCTTCCATCATCCATCTCTCGTTGGCTCTATTCCTCCCTTTCTGATGAGTTCTTGACTTACGAGTTGAATTGCCAGTTATTTTGTCTTGCATGTCACACTTTACAATTAATTAATTAGTTATGTGGATTTTTGTCCAATATGCTTTGTTATGCAGTAATGTTCAAGGTTTTTTTTCTTCTTCCAGACTTTCATATAGTACTCATAATCTTCTTTAAGTACTGGGAGGTTATCAAATACTATATATTTTATCCGCTGATAACCTTACGGGGTATATCTAGTCAAGTAAATTGTATGTACCAGCAACCATGCACCCAAGTGCAGACCCCAACCATGATCCCTAGCCATAATTTTCTAAGGATGATGCATTTAAACATATATCAGAATGTTTCTAATAATTTGTGTGAAGAACTAAATAACCTGTTACAGCCTTGAAAGAAATGTTGACTTATGACATTAAAATTATATTAGCTGCTTAGATGTAATAAGTAGATTTTGACAAATACTGTTTGCAAGAATGTTTCATGAGCACACTCGTACTCATAAACATTTACAACCCATACTGTGAGAGTGTGCATCTTTGATCCCACAAATGGCTGGTCCACATATGAGTCTGCTACCCTGCCTACTAATGGACTGCTATGGCTCAAGTGGTAGAAACGTATGCCTTTAGCAAAATCCACCATGAGCACAAGTGGGGTTGGGTATACAAAGCAGCAGTGGACACACTGTTTGATTGATAGGATTAAAAAGGAGAAGAGAAGTCATTCTACATGCTGATATCAGTATATGCACAAACATTTACTTCAGCAGAGATCAGCGAGACAAGGTGAGTGAGGTAATATCTTTCATTGGACCGACTTCTGTTGGTGAGAGAGACACACTTTTGAGTTTACAGAGAGTTCAAGTTGTATAAGTTCAAAAGCTTGTCTTTCTTACCAACAGAAGAGTCCACTTCCAAAGCAGAAGTGTCAATAATTATGTCTTGTGTAAAACTTTAGGGGAGCAAGGGAAGGGCATTCTGAACCTTAATTTTTGTTTCCCAATGCAACTACACTTACCTCTGAGCATTTTGTCTTTAGCTGATGCCATTGCAGTCTTCAGGAGCATCCCTTTCACATCCTTGGAATGCCTGAACCAGATGATGAGGAGAAAACAGAGGACTTGGGATGACAGTCAGTGGGATCCTGCAAGCCAGTGCTGTATGATACTGTGATCAAAGGGCCTAGAAGGTAAACATTGCAGTCTATATGGAGAAAGAAAGAGCAGGCAAGAGAAAGTCTGAGGAGTCCCAACAGGAAAAGAAGAGAGAGATACACCAGGACATAATGGGGTTTATCCAGCAGCAAACACAGATGATGCAGACTCGTCTGGTCTTACAGGTTCAACAATCACAGACTCCCCTCCCTTTGCAGTCCAGGGACAACTCCATTACAACACCTCCCTTCAGCCCCACCCTCTCAACATTCCATGTGGCATCAGGGGCCACATTCCTCTCCCAACCACTCCACACTAGGGAATGGTAAGGGCAACCCCAGCTTCATTTAAACGGACCCCTGTGAAACACACGGTTGCTGGATGTGTAGCTAAAATGGACATGAATTTTCTTTCCCCTTCTTAAATTCTGTTCCATTAATATATAACGTTTGCAATGTACTTGCTTTCAAATTGAACAGATTTTTGCACTGGTTTTGTTACTGAATAAAATTCTATTTGGAAAATATTTCATCTTTATAATTCCCAACACATGGTGCAGAGTGCCTAGCGGTTCTCAAAGCACCCACTTACTTGTTACTTTACAGTGTGACTCAACTCACAGGATCAGTGACAGTGTAATAATAAATGTACAGTAAGTACCATAAAATTAATCGGTGCACCAAGTACCACACAATTCCTACAGAGCCCAAAACAGCAGGGCCAGGTAGAGCACAGTACACCACAACGCATTACTGTGGCTCACTGTTAAAGTGCTCTTTCAAAGTATCCCAGAGCTGTATTGGTCCGTATTGAGCTCTGATAATGGCCCATTGTTCAAACCATTGTTCAAACTCAGCAGACAGCCGCTCCACCTCCGCCCTCCACCTGTCAGCAACTTTTCCCTTTGTGCTTCATGAATATTATGCAGGATGCAGCAGGCAGCTACAACCATTGGGATGTTTTTTCCCCCCCACTGAGATCCAATCTTGTGAGTAAACAGTGCCAGTGTCCCTTCAATCTACCAGAAGCTCATTCAGCTGTCATTCTGCACCTGCTGAACCAGTAGTTGAATCTTTCCTTGGTGCTGTCGAGGTGGCTGGTGTACAACTTCATGAAAGGGGAGAAGGTTGGACAGCAAGGAGGGCTGTGTGGATTCATGGGATTTGTTAAAGAGGCATAAAAATTATGGGATCTAGATGACATAGGATGGAGACAGTTGCACTCTGGCAAGCTGAGCCCTTGCTCCTAGTCACTCCTGTGCAACTCATTTCTGCCTCACCAAGCATTGCCAAAACAGTGCGCTGGATGATGGTGGGCTTCAGACTAGGGTACCTCCCCCTGTTGCACTGTGCTGTGCATTAATACAAGCACTCCTGGTAAGTATGTGGAGCACTGAAGCAAGGAGCCAAGTATGCAGGCACGCAAGCGTTGCACTAACTGCAGCAGCTTTATGCTGACATAACTTGTGTCAGCCAAAGTTTGTAGTTTAAACAGGGACTTGATTTGATGACTATTCATAGCAACAATTACATTCAAGATGGCAGACACAAACTTTTCCCCAAATATTTACATGACTAAGTAATTTCAAAATTCTCTTTCCAGAAGTATTCTTGCAAACAAAAATTCACTCATATAATTGTTTGTGTGAATTGAATAGAAGATGCTGTGAATACCATCAAAGAAAGCGTACAACTTATTTGAACAAATGGTCATGAATGCTTTTTCCAGTATTAACTCACCATTAATAATAGTTTCACTATGCACTAATATAGACCTTTGAAATCCTCTTGATTCTAATGTGCTTCTTCTTTTAGACTCACACTGACTAGACAGTTTTATTTCCACCGTAAAATAACGTACAACCGTGACCTGAGAGGTTCCTTATGAAAATGTGAAATAAATTTTAAAACAGCTGTTTAATACATGAAAACTCCTAGAGTAGATTTGCCTCTAAGCCCTTTAATAGCACCTTCACTCCAATGACATATTACCTCTAAGGCACCAGAAGTCAGGATTCCCTCATTGAAGCTGATGAATGACTACAGCTATGAGCCTGAAATATTGGTCTCCATTGGAGGTGTTACAGTTCAAGTAGCCCTCAGTACTTTCTCCAAGGGCATAAGCAGCAAGGCCAGGATAATAAAAGTTTGGAAAACGGAACTTTCATTTTTTCCCCTAAGAATGAGTTTTATTGTTTTTTATAATGCCAAAAACAAAAAATAAACAACCCCCCCAACAACCCACTAGCCTTCGAAATGTGAGAAAGTGAAAAAAAAATGGGAGAGAGAAGAGGCAGCCAGCATGTAGCAGAGAATTGAAAATAAAAGTAATTAATTAAAGCAGTTAAAATTTCTTAGCATGCTTGAACCACAACATTTTCTGACTTCTTTGCCTGGTTATTAGATTTATCAGTCCCCATATGTGATGATGAATGCTGTTATTTCAGAGAGGTTTTGTTATTTCAAGTGACCCCCTCAGACAGCTTCTCCAACTTTTCTCTTTTGTTTGTTGTGGAATCAAGTACAAAAGAAGGTACAATGATTTGTATTATGGTAATCATAGGGCGTCCCATTGTGTTAGGCACTGTAAGAGATAGTCGTTACTTTGAAAAGTTTAGCGTCTAACTAGCTCAGTGATTCTCAACTGATGGTCCATGGACCACTGGTGGTCCATGGTGACTTTTTCAGTGGTCCACATGAATATTGTCCAAAGTCAGATAGTGTGAGCAGGTGCTGCCGTTAGGCTGTTTTGCGCCATGTTCACAAGCACACAGCGTATCATCCATAGTGTCATCTAGGACGTGACCGCGTTGTGTTGCCAGTAACTTCCATCTAAGACTCTGAGTCAGTGTAGCTCCCGCCATCGTGCTGAGTGGTTGTTGTGTCGTTCATTCTGTGCTAAATGGAACATCTATATGAGTGATTTATAATTACTATACATCTCCCAAAATAAATCGTCCGTTCGAAAAAATCAAAACTTCGTTGTAATCCCACAGATCTGAGATAATGGCAATGACAGGAAGGAATGTCAAGCGCAAGTATTCAAAGGACTACATCAAATTCGGCTTCACTTGTCAAGAAAAAGAAGGTGTGGATTTGCCACAATGTGTTGTTTGTTTCAAAGTTTTGGGGAATGACTCAATGAAACCAGCTAAACTGAAACTCCATCTCGAAAAGTGTCATCCAAAATTGTTGCAAAAGGATGAAGATTATTTTGAGCGGCGGTTAGCAGGTCTGAAACGACAGCGCCTCAATTCAACAGGTGCATTCTACAAAAATACAAGCAATGCAGTGACCGCTTCCTACATTGTTGCATACAAAGTTGCACAGTCCAAAAAGCCTCATACCATTGTAGAGCAACTTATGCTTCCCTGTGCAAAAGAGATGGTGTTGCTAGTTCTTGGTGAGGAAGCAGCAAGGAAGCTGAATAATATATCTGTCTAAAGACACAATATTGAGACAGATCAATGAGATATCACAGAACATCAATGAACAAGTTGTGGATGAAATAAAGAAGTCTCAATTGTTTGCCATACAATTGGATGAATCGACCGACGTCGCATTGTGCTCTCAGCTATTGGTGTTCGCACGATATATAGTTGAGGGATACTTCAAGGATGAGTTTCTTTTTTGTGAGACTCTTGATACCACCACAAAGGCTCAGGGTGTGATGGAAATTGTTAACAATTTCTTTGAAGTGCATTGTCTGGATTGGGCAAATCTGGATTGGGTGTCACCACTGATGGTGCACCTGCCATGCTGGGCTCAAGATCAGGCTTCCAAACGGTGAAACAGCACGCTCCAATGGTAACCGGAGTTCATTGCTTCATTCATAGGAAAGCTTTGGCATCAAAAACATTGCCTGATCAACTCAACGCCATTTTCAAAGGGTTGGTGAAAGTGGTGAATTACATCAAACCATCGGCTCTGAACACCAGGCTGTTCAAAAGATTTTGCAAGGACATGGGTTCTGACTTTGATGTGCTGCTGTTCTATACTTCTGTACGGTGGTTGTCAGCAGGGAATGTACTCAACAGAGTTTTCCAATTGAGAGAGGAGTTGGATTTGTTTCTCCAGGCTCAAGGGAAAAAGGAATTCCAAAATGTGCGGATGCAGTCAAATTTAGAATTTGCGTATCTTGAACAAACTGAATCTTCAGCTGCAAGGGAAAGGTGCAAATCTGTTCTCTCACCAAAGCATCATCAAGACTTTTCTTGACAAATTGGAACTCTGGATCATAAGAGTTGAAGGCAATAATTTGGTTCAATTTCCATACGTGGATGCCATGCTCGGGAAAAAAGAAGCCATTTGGACACAAATTCTCGATCATTTACGGAAACTATGAGACGAATTCCAACGATATTTTCCGGAGGTGGAAAGGACAAAGGATGGATTATCTTTCGTCAGGAATACATTCACAACAGATGTTAATAGTGTTCCAGAGGATTTGCAGGAGGAATTTTTGGATCTGAAAAATGATTTTGCAACCCAAGATGTGTACCAGCAGTCTCCCATAGAGAAATTTTGGGCCAGCATGACCGGGAGTTACTCAAATCCGTCAGCACACGCAGTCAGATTTCTTTTGCCATTTGCATCAATTTATATGTGTGAGACTGGATTTTCATGTTTGTTGCACGTTAAGTCCAGAGGAATCGGCTCGCAGTAGAAAGTGATATTCATTGTGCATTATCAAGTACCACTCCAAACATTCAAAAGCTTGTCACTCAGAAGAGAATCCAAACATCTAGTAAGAAATAAATAAATTTCAAACCAAAATGTGTCTGCTCTTTTTAATCATATCTCAACAAATAAATGAATAAATAAATAAATAAAAAGGAGGTGGTCCACGAACATTTTTTGATTGGCTTGGTGGTCCGGGGACTGAAACGAGTTAAGAACCACCGAACTAGAGAAATGGCAGGAGGGAAACCAGAGGCACACAGAGGCAAGGATAAAAGCCTGCTGTCCCAAGCTGTAATCTGTAGATGCACACTTCCGCCCCAGCTAGAAATCTATTATAAACATGTGAACTTTCTAATAGAATAGAAAAACAAAAAAGTTTGAAATTTTTCAGCTTTTGATTGGCTAAAGCCCACAGCGGCTTTAAATCAACCTTGTAAAGTTGTCATGAGAATTCAACATCTCAGACACTTTACTCAGACTCCTTTTGCCATGTTGATAATGAAAACATTTAATGGTATTTTACTTGCTCATCAAAAAATTACTCACCCGCGTGAATGATTGATTAAACTTCCGCAAAACAGATTTAAATATTCATCCTCTTTTATCCCAGCACATTCAATCATTTGCAGCCTGTTCCAAAGACAATGGAAAGCTTTCCATATTCTTCAATTATTTTTTTCCACTGTACCTTTTAAAACAATACCCTCAACCCACAAACAAACATGCTAATATACCCATTACACGGATCTATTTACACCTTATTGTAGGTCTCACTGCCTTCAAATGACAAGGCATCTGCTCATTTTCCACCGAACATTGTGAAGTGGCCATGAATGGGTTAATTTTTAAGGCAACTTTTCCAGAAGCTGGTAGGACAGGTGTTCCTTTAATTCTTGCCCAGGTTCTTAGTGCCAGATTCTCAAGGCTTGCCATGGATCCTTTGGACTATGCATATGGCATCTCAAAATGGCCAGCAGAAATTGCCCCTGTGTGAGGGTAACTCCCTACTAGTAAATTCATACTGCAGCTGGACACTGCAACTCTCCTGCTTTCTGGCTTAGGAAGTGTGCTGAGGATATAGTAGGGCTGGGAGAATCTCCCTCTGCACTAAGCAAATCCTGCACTGTCATGGGGTAAATTACAGTTCCTGGAACCAATGACAGAACAAGAAGCTGCCCAGTAGTACTCCAGGTGGTGTTTGGGCCAGACCTGGACCTGAGAATTAGGAAGCTGGGAGTGGATTCCTGATACCCCATGCCTTAGCACAGGAGATAACTTGTCTCATCATCTCCTGACTCAGTATTTTCAGTTCTCCAAACTGAACACCACTGTTCCCTTGAAACACCCTCCCTCCCCATAATGACCACAATTCGTCTATTGAATGTGCACAAATAGATGCGGTGCCCCTTCTAAGCCTGTCAATGTGACTTTGAGTCTAAGCAGGAAGAAACATTCCCTCCTGCAACTTTCCTCCATTGATAGAGCTCATAACTCCAACGTTATTATACTCTGGGTTGTGCATCCATTCTGCCAGCTTATGCAAAAAATAAACAGACACAATACATACAAGTTTCAACATAAATCAAAATGCTTAACTGGGGGAGGGGAGAAATTCTCATGTTTCAACCACTTTCCTGATATAGAGAAAAAATATGAAAACGAACAAACAAACAAACAAAAAACCAACAAACAGCAAGAGAAGGTGTTTACAAGGGAGAAGATAGCACAAAATCTGATCTGACACATTTATCACCTTCCTGTACTGATGGGTAGAAATCAGATGACCTTCCCTTGGCAGCATTTGCCAGGCAATAAAGAAAGGAGAAAGTGTCAGATTTTTTCATGACTCTTTGCCAGACAGTTATGATAGTGAAATTGATCATGCCCTTTCCCCATTCTGTGTTTACAAATCTCAGTCAGGACTTAAGATAACACTGACATCTAGTCTTCCATTGTGTAATAGTGGTAGTCTTAGGCCTGGTCTACACTAGGAGTTTATGTCGAATTTAGCAGCGTTAACTCGAATTAACCCTGCACCCGTCCACACAACGAAGCTATTTATTCCGACATAATGGGCTCTTTAAATCGATTTCTGTACTCCTCCCTGACGAGGAGAGTAGAGCTAAATTTGACATGGCCATGTCGAATTTGGGTTAGTATGGACGGAATTCGATGCTAATAGCTGCGGGAGCTATCCCACAGTGCACCACTCTCTGGACACTCTGGACAGCAGTCCGAGCTCGGATGTTCTGACCAGCCACACAGGAAAAGACCCGGGAAAATTTGAATTCCTTTTCCTGTTTGGCCAGTTTGAATTTCATTTCCTGTTTGGACATTGTGGCGAGCTCAGCAGCACTGGCAACGATGCAGAGCTCTCCAGCAGAGGTGACAATGCAATCCCAGAATCGAAAGAGGGCTCCAGCATGGACTGATCGGGAAGTGTTGGATCTGATAGCTGTATGGGGAGATGAGTCCATGCTATCAGAGCTGCGATCTAAAAGATGGAATGCTAAAATCTATGAGAAGATCTCCAAGGCCATGACGGACAGAGGATACAGCCAGGATGCAACGCAGTGCCGTGTGAAAATCAAGGAGCTGAGACAAGCGTACCAGAAGACCAAACAGTGCAATGGGTGCTCCGGGTCTCAGCCCCAGACATGCCGTTTCTACGTGGCACTGCATGCTATCCTAGGTGGGGCCGCCACCACTACCCCACCCCTGTCCGTGGACTCCGACGATGGGGTATTGTTAACGGTCGCTTCCTCGGAGGTTTTCGCGGACGGGAAAGATGATGAAGGAGATGAGGAGGACGAGGCAGTCGACAGTGCTTTCAATGCTGATTTCCCCGACAGCCAGGATCTCTTCATCACCCTGACGGAGATCCCTTACCAAGCCTCCCAAGGCGGTAACACGGACCGTGAATCAGGGGAGGGATCAGTGGGTGAGTGTCTTAAACATTTCTTTTGAATAGAATAGACATGGTATTTTAGAAATGGGTTTTTAATGATTACTTTGCCCTAGGCGCTTTAGCTGCATTCATGGCCAGTGCAGCTACTAGAAAAGTCTGTTAACATGTCTGGGGATAGAGCAGAAATCCTCCTGGGACAGCTCCATGAAGCTCTCCTGGAGGTACAGTGAAAGCCTTTGCATAAGGTTTCTGGGGAGAGCGGCCTTATTGCATCCTCCATGGTAGGAAACTTTTCCGCGCCAGGCTAGTAGCAGGTACTCCGGTATCATTGCCTGACAAAGCATGGCGGCATACGGCCCCAGTGTTTGCTGGCATTCACGCAGCATACGGTCTTTCTCTGTCTGCGTAATCCTCATCAGAGTGATATCAGTCATGGTGACCTGGTTTGAATTAGGTGAATTTTAGTATGGGGACTGGTTGCCTGTTCCTTTTAAAGAAATGTACCCTGCGGTTTCTAGCCATGTGGTGGGGGCGAGGAGGGGGAACGTTCCTGCTGGCCGGATCACCGGCAGCAGGCGGGAACCGTTACCGGGGACAGCCACGCGCTGGGGGGGACAGAGGGACAGTTCTTGCTTGCCGGATCGCCGGCAGCATGTGGGAACCATTCCCGGGGACAGCCACGTGGTGGGGGGGGGGGACAGTGGGAGAGTTCTTGCTGGCCGGATCGCCAGCAGCAGGAACTGGCCAACGCTAGGAGCTGTGCTTGGAATGTGAAAGGAGGGCGCTGCTGTAAATTAAGCTTTCATCAGCCAAAAGTCTACGGCTTACCATGGCCGCCTGCTAGCCAAATTCCGTTGTCCGGCCCCACTTGTTTGATCTGTACACCAAGACTCCAGGCACTCAATATAAAGATTGAAAATTTGACCTTGTACTGAGTGCACATGTGATAGGTAGTGTGCATGGTCTTGTTCAGAGGGAAAGACTATATTCATTGTTCGTGAAAATGTATCTTTGTGAGGAATTCACTCCCTTTTTTCCATCCCACAGCTGTGAGTGTCTCCTGGGCTACCTCGGCATCTCCCTCCCAGAGGCTGGCACAAATCAGGTGGCGAAAAAAAAGAACGCGGGACGAGATGTTCTCAGAACTTATGGTCTGTTCCCGAACCGAGGTGGCACAGCAGACCCAGTGGAGGGAGAACATGTCGCAATACCAGTGATCATACAGCGAACGGGAGGACAGGTGGCGGCAGGAAGACCAGCAGGTGACTCAAACGCTGCTTGGACTAATGAGGGAGCAAACGGACACGCTCCGGCACCTTGTAGATGTTTTGCAGGACCGGAGGCAGGAGGACAGAGCCCTGCTGCATCAGATCTCTAACCGCCCTCCCCCGCCACAAAGTCCCATACCCTCCTCACCCAAAGTCCCAAGAAGGAGGGTCGGCAGGGGCCGTGGAAACAATCAGTCCACCCCTGCGGACTGCTCAAGTAGCAGAAGGCTCTTATTCCCCAAGATGTGCTATTTCTTGACTTTAGCAAAGCTTTTGATACAGTCTCCCACAGTGTTCTTGCCAGCAAGTTAAGGAAGTATGGGCTGGATGAATGCACGGTAAGGTGGATAGAAAACTGGCTGGATGGTCGTGCCCAACGGGTAGTGATCAATGGCTCCATGTCTAGTTGGCAGCCAGTATCAAGTGGAGTGCCCCAAGGGTCAGTGCTGGGGCCGGTTTTGTTCAATATCTTCATCAACGATCTGGAGGATGGTGTGGACTGCACCCTTAGCAAGTTTGCAGATGACACTAAACTGGGAGGAGTGGTTGATACGCTGGAGGGTAGGGACAGGATACAGAGGGACCTAGACAAATTAGAGGATTGGGCCAAAAGAAATCTGATGAGGTTCAACAAGGACAAGTGCAGAGTCCTGCACTTAGGATGCAAGAATCCCATGCACTGCTACAGACTAGGGACCGAATGGCTGGGCAGCAGTTCTGCAGAAAAGGACCTAGGGGTTACGGTGGACGAAAAGCTGAATATGAGTCAACAGTGTGCCCTTGTTGCCAAGAAGGCTAACGGCATTTTGGGCTGTATAAGTAGGGGCATTTCCAGCAGATCGAGGGACGTGATTATTCCCCTCTATTCGGCACTGGTGAGGCCTCATTTGGAGTACTGTGTCCAGTTTTGGGCCCCACACTACAAGAAGGATGTGGATAAATTGGAAAGAGTCCAACAGAGGGCAACAAAAATGATTAGGGGGCTCGAGCACATGACTTATGAGGAGAGGCTGAGGGAACTGGGATTGTTTAGCCTGCAGAAGAGAAGAATGAGGGGGGGATTTGATAGCTGCTTTCAACTACCTGAAAGGGGGTTCCAAAGAGGATGGATCTAGACTGTTCTCAGTGGTAGAAGATGACAGAACAAGGAGTAATGGTCTCAAGTTGCAGAGGGGGAGGTTTAGGTTGGATATTAGGAAAAACTTTTTCACTAGTAGGGTGGTGAAGCACTGGAATTGGTTACCTAGGGAGGTGGTGGAATCTCCTTCCTTAGATGTTTTTAAGGTCAGGCTTGACAAAGCCCTGGCTGGGATGATCTAATTGGGTTTGGTCCTGCTTTGAGCAGGGGGTTGGACTAGATGACCTCCTGAGGTCCCTTCCAACCCTGAGATTCTATGATTCTATGATTCTATGATTTGATGCTTTCTTTACTTCCCTCCAACCGCACCCCACCCTAGCCCCCATCCAAGTTTAATCCCATAACTGTTAAGTCCTTAATAAAAAATGCATTTCTGTAAATTACTGTTTCCTTCATTTTCTTTTAAAGGACAGTGTGTTTGAAGTGGGGGAAGGGGGTTGGTAATTGGAGAGGATAGGCACATTTACCAGGTGTGACAAAGTTCCTCCTCTACCTTGGTGGGTCCTGCGCTTATTGGCGGATTTTGCTTGCCTCAGAGATCTTCCCCTCTGGTAGAATCCACAGTCCAGGTTAACTCCTCCTATGTCTGATCAGGAGTTGGGAGTTTTGGGGGGAACCCGGGCCCGCCCTCTACTCCGGGTTCCAGCCCAGGGCCCTGTGGATTGCAGCTGTTTAGAGTGCCTCCTGGAACAACTGCACGACAGCTACAACTCCCTGGCCTACTTCCCCATGGACTTCTCCCAATACCTTCTTTATCCTCACCATAGGATCTTCCGGCAGTACGTCCTCTTACTCTCAGCTCCTAGTGTCTCTTGCTCCCAGCTTCTCACACGCAACCTCCTTCCACAGCTCCTCCCCCATCACTGACTAACTGGGAGGCTTTTAACTAGTTCCAGCCAGTCCTTGATTGGCTTCAGGTGTCCCAATCAACCTCCCTGCCTTCTGGAAAGTTCTTAATTGGCCCCAGGTGTCTTGATTAACCTGGAGCAACTGCCATAAGGTATCAGGGATTTGTTTAGCCTGGGGCTAACATACTGGTTCCTTACCACTTTCCTATAGCCCTCTGGCCTTGCCCCATCACACAGGGTACAGACACGGGGGCAGGTTCACCAGAAGGTTATACACACATTACAGTCAGTAGGTACCCTGGTCAGTCTGGGAGGTAGTTTTCATGTTCTGTGTGTGGGGGCTATGTGACCTTGTGGCAGGGGAGGGTGGTTACAGATCCCCTGCTGCAGGGCTCTGTCATCCTGCCTTCGGTCCAAATTAAAATACCCTGAAATCCTTACTAAAACAGACGGTTTTCTTGAACAATGTTTCCTTTATTTTCTTTTTAAGGGTGTGTTTGGAGGGGGGGAGGGGTTGGTAATTGGAGAGGATAAGCAATATTAACAGGGTAAAGAAATGGGGGCAGGTTCACCTTCTGTTTAAACAAACGTAATAGTCACTGGTAAGCCTGGTCAGTCTGGAAGCTAGCTGTCAAAGCTTCCCGGATGCGCCGCACGTCCCGCTGGGCTCCTCTAATTGCCTGGGTGTCTGGCTGCACATAATCAGCAGCCAGGTGATTTGCCTCAACCTCCCACCCTGCCATAAACGTCTCCCCCTTGCTCTCACAGAGATTGTGGAGCACACAGCAAGCTGCAATCACAATCGGGATACTGGTTTCGCTGAGATCAGAGCGAGTCAGTAAGCTGCGCCAACGACCCTTCAAGCGTCCGAAAGCACACTCCACCACTATTCTGCACTTGCTCAGACAGTAGTTGAAGAGCTCCTTTTCACTGTCCAGGGCGCCTGTGTACAGCTCCATGAGCCAGGGCATTAGCGGGTAGGCTGGGTCCCCGAGGATCACTATAGGCATCTCCACATCCCCAACAGTTATTTTCTGGTCTGGGAAGTAAATACCTTCCTGCAGCCATCTAAAGAGACCAGAGTTCCTGAAAATGCGAGCATCAGAACCTTGCCCAGCCATCCGACGCTGATGTTGGTAAAACGTCCCTTATGACCCACCAGTGCTTGCAGCACCATTGAAAAGTAGCCCTTTCGGTTAATGTACTGGCTGCCCTGGTGGTCCAGTCCCAGGATAGGGATGTGAGTTCCATCTATAGCCCCACCACAGTTTGGGAATCCCATCGCAGCGAAGCCATCTATGATCATCTGCACGTTTCCCAGGGTCATTACCTTTGACAGCAGCAGCTCAATGATTGCGTTGGCTACTTGCATCACAGCAACCCCCACTGAAGATTTGCCCACTCCAAATTGATTCGCGACTGAACGGTAGCTGTCTGGCATTGCAAGCTTCCAGAGGGCTATGGCCACTCGCTTCTGGACAGTCAGGGCTGCTCGCATCCGGGTGTCCTGGTGCTTCAGGGCAGGGGACAGCAAGTCACACAGTTCCAGGAACGTGCTCTTACGCATTCGAAAGTTTCGCAGCCACTGTGATTCATCCCAGACCTGCAGCACTATGTGGTCCCACCAGTCCGTGCTTGTTTCCCGGGCCCAGAATCGCCGTTCCACTGCATCAACATGACCCAGTGACACCATGATGTCCACGGTGCGGGGTCCCGTGCTTTGTGAGCGGTCTGTGCACCTCTCAGAGTCGATGTCCTCACCGCGCTGCCGTAGCCTCCTCACCCGATTTCTCAGCATCTGCCTCCAAAAAAGGTGGATGATAAGGCGAGAGGTGTTGACAACGGCCATAACTGCAGCGATGATTGCAGCGGGCTCCATGCTCGCGGTGCTGTGGCGTCCACGCTGTCAATCACTAGAAAAGGGCGCGAAATGATTGACTGCCGCCGCTTTCAAGGAGAGAGGGCGGGAGTGAGGGTTGAATGATGACATTTACCCAAAACCACCCACAACACATTTTTTACCCCAGCAGGCATTGGGGGCTTGACCCAGAATTCCAATGGGCAGCGGGGACTGCGGGAACTGTGGGATAGCTACCCACAGTGCACCGCTTGCAATGTCGACGCTTGCCCCATTACTGTGGACTCACAAAGTTGAATTACTGTCCTTAGTGTGGATACACATGTTCGACTTTGTAATATCGGTTTCAGAAATTCGGTTTAAGTAAAATCGAACTACTCTCGTAGTGTAGACATACCCTTACTCTGAGAACACTAGAAACTGGAACTAGGCTTCCAAGAGATATAGGTAATGACTGACAATTCAGATATTTGAGAAAGACACGTATCTCAGTGTGACGCACATTCCAGACAAGCCCCACTTGCCCACTATAGCCTGTTGCTCTTTTATTGTGCTTCAGTCTAATTGGAAAAAGCTAGTCCCTCAGAGCAGGGATTCTATCTTTGTACTTGTTTATAAAGCACCATGTACATTTATGTGGCTAACCAAATAATAAGGCAGTTGTGTTGTCAGAGGGTGTTTGAGATATTTGTGGCTTATATTCCAAGTTTGTCACAGCTCACTATTTTAATGTAGATGCATAAAATGTAGTATTCTATTTATACTGTCAATTGTTTTTAATTACAGAATTCAGTATGTATACGCACAGTGCTTAGCTCATAGGAGCTGAATATTGCTTTACATTACAGAACAGTACCATTTAAAACAGACATGAATACATTTCACCTTTCACCTACATTTGCAGTGAATCTAAAATAGGATCACAATTTAATACCCTTTCACAAGCTCAGGCCATCCTGATTCCATTGGAGATAGTACAAATTTCCAGTTATGACAGTCTGTATGACTGCAAGAAAGTAATCTATTTCTTTTCATTCTACTTTCAAAAGTTTATTCTATGTAAGTAATAATGAAATATCTGAGGACTCACTTGAGTAGTTTGGAGTTTAAGCTGTGATACCCTGGCACCCCTTATTCACCACTGTCATATAATTAGGATATGTTTTGCACAAAACATGCCTTGTGAAGTATCATTCTAAAAGTCTTGACCTGTGAGACTTTAATAGCTCATTGGATTGTATGTGCTATTGTTGTGCGTGAAGTTATGAAGTTTGGCTATGTATGTGTTACTGAAACATGTTGTGAGGTTGAACACACCCACAAGCAGTAAAAAGGCCAAATAATGTTAATGGCTTATTGAAGAAATGCACACAAGCACAAGGATTACCCCAGGAACAGTGTACAATAGAAGATATAGCACCACACAATGGGAACTGTTTGACCCAGGTCACAGCAAAAGAGCTTCCCAGCAAGTGGGAAGAAGAAATAAAAGGGGGAAATGACATCATGATGGTACCTCACTCTCCCTACAAAAATGCACCTGGAAACATCTAAGTAACAATGACTGAACTGGGGGAAGTGATGGTCCCAGGCTAAAGGGATTTCTAGCCTGTGTATGAAAACCTGGGAAACCCAAGCTGCAAAGAAAAGGCAGCTTGTGCCTTAAGCATGGACCGCGGATATAATAGGCTGTGCCTCCCCTAACGCAGCCATCCCTGCTGCCTGACTCCTGGGTCATGGTGCTCCCCCTCCCCGCTCTGACCCTTCCCCGAGGCTCCTACGGCCTGCTGCTGCCACCTGGCGAGTCTTCCTCCTCTCCTCTCCTCCACTCCACTCCATCCCCTCCCTCTTTGTAGGTCCCTGCAGTTGCTGGCCACATCCCTCCTCCTCACCCCCACATCCTGCCGCAGGGTGTGTGTGTGGGGGGAGAGAATGGGAGCGGTAGGCAGGGAAGTGATGAGTCGAGGGGAAGGGATCCCTGAGTAACTTTACACAAGTGAAAAAGTCATCCAGAGACCTAGTAGCAGATCACTGAAACTGTTAAAGGGCCATTAAAGTGGTAGTGAAGCCATTTAACAGGCATTTGCCAACGCTCAAGAAGCCTTTGGACACATTCAGCTTACTTTTATATTGTAGGAAAATGTGTTATTGGGGTTAAAAGGAGTTTACAAATGACCCATCAGTTATTCTCTGTACCCAGCAGAAGTATTTTTGACTAACCTCGCTCAAGGAGGAGCTGACATAGTCAGTGAGTTTATTTCTTGATCTAGTTGTTTTATTTAAACCCAGTTTAAGTAAATGAGTCTGACAGGGAATTCTGTGTAAGAACGGTTATTAAAGTACTGCCTTAATGCAGGCTGTCAATGACAAACACTTTTTTCAAAAGGAGAGATTAGGCTTCAGTTTGGTGCAGGTATCCTGGCTTTTCATTTCTCTCTGTACAGTATACACTGAACTTCCTGCCACGCAGAGGAGAATCCACCTGGTAATTTATCTATAGCTGTTGCCTGTTCAGTTCTCTTGGGGAATGTTATTAGTGCTTTAAGTGGGGGAGGGTCTCTCAGGGCGGGGAGCAGGGTGAGGAGGCGAGCGGAGGGGTGACCTCGTGGGGATGTGTGTGAAGAGGTGAGTGGCATGAGGGCGGGGCCTGGGGCAGAGCAGGGGTGGACCAAGGGTGGGTGGGGCTGTAAACGGAAGAAGTGGGACAATGAGCTAGCCTCCCCCAGGAGAAGTTTCACCCACCGCCCATGGCCTTAAGAATCTGCCAACCTGTTTATCACTCAGAGTGAGAATTTGCTAATTCATCTAATATGTTAAGATCAGTTTGCATTTTTGTTTATTTACTACGTAATCTGCTTTGATCTGTTTGCTATCATTTATATTCACTTAAAATCTATCTTTTGTAGTTAATAAACTTATTTTATGTTTTAATCCAAAACAGTATGTGTTTGATAAGTGTGGGGAAAATCTCAGCTTGGTTACCACAAGTGTGCATGGTCCTCTTCACATTGAGGGAGAGGCAGACCGGGTATTAAACCCATATGTGACGGGTTCGGTCACAGAAACCCCCTTGGGACTGTCACCTGATGTGCTCGAATTACCTCTGAGCCCGTTTTCCCTGATGGCTTGGGACTTCAGAACCCTGTCTTGTTGAGCCAGACATGCCAGTCTGCTGCAACACAGACACAGGTCTGAACCACATCCTCAAAGCTGCAGGCTTTAACTGAAAACCACTCAGCAGGTTACCTATCTCCAGCACCCAGACACCCAGCTCCCAATGGGATCCAAACCCCAAATAAATCAATTTTACTCTGTATAAAGCTTATACAGGGTAAACTCATAAATTGTCCACTGTCTATAACACTGATAGAGAGATATGCACAGCTGTTTGCTCTCCCAAGTATTAATCACTTACTCTGGGTTAATTAATAAACAAAAGTGATTTTATTAAGTATAAAAAGTAGGATTTATGTGGTTTCAAGAAATAACAGACAGAACAAAGTAAGTTATCAAGCAAAATAAAACAAAACATGCAAGTCTAAGCCTAATACGTTTAAGAAACTGAATACAGGTAAATCTCACCCTCAGAGATGTTCCAATAAACTTCTTTCACAGACTAGACTCCTTCGTAGTCTGGGCCCAATCCTGTCCCCTGGTACAGTTCTTGTTAGTTCCAGCTCAGGTGGTAACTAGAGGATTTCTCATGACTGCAGCCCCCCTTGTCACAGCAGCACAGTGTGAGAGGGAGGGAGACCAGGCTGGTGGGTCAGAGGGCTCAGTGGTACCCCAGTTCCAGGTGGCACCCAGAGGGCAACCCATCACATAAGCCTCCACCATGCTCACTTCTGGGTTTCTGACTTTGAAAGACTGCTCTGAGGAGCCATCCCTGAGGCCCCTGGAGCTGGGTAAAAGAAGGACTGTCATAAAAGTTGGGAGAAGTGGCAGCCCTATGCTTACTCTATGGTTTCCCTGCCATGCTGTTCAACGAGAAGCAGAAAAGTAACAAGTAACCAACAGCTTGCTGTCCAAACCACCACCACAGAAACCTCAGCGATAATAAGTACAGTGAATTACTTCCATATTGCCTCTGCTAACGATGCACATGGTAAGATGGAGAACGTTGGGAAACAATGCAGAAATGGGGGGAGCAGGGTGAGAAAAAGAGCTCAAATATCCAGGAGCCAGGGCTATTACCAGACTTCCAGTCTTCACTGGATTTATTTTCTATGACACCAATATCCTGATATACACTCACTATGCAGCAATGTGAGCTTAGCACTTCAATGCCAAGGTATGACCCTTGTCCTTATGAGGTCCTTTCTTCTCCATACACAGGTTATACACCTTGTGATACAACTCTTCCTCCCATTCCTCATTAGCCTATTAGTTTCTTTCTCTGGGTTTTATGGTTATGGTCTGCCACGTCTTCATTTTTTGTCTGAGATCATCCACATGGCCCCCCATCTCCAGATGATTTTTAACAGGGGAAAGGGGAAAGAGAAGAAAATCTACCCCTCTAGTACATCAGTGAGGTTTTGCGACTGTTTCTGCTGCAGCAAAGTTCCTTCTCTGACAGGTGCATCTTGGTTGAAAACGACATCCTTTTTCTCTGGTGGTTTTTTAAAGAATTTATGTGAGCCATTCCAGAGAGGGCAATTTATATTCCTGAGTGCTGACACGCAGCAGGAATATGCTACTGAATTTCAAGTGTGATTACAAATGTATGTTTGATGAGCTATAAATGCCATTTGTTCTACAAATAAACACCCCCAGTAGTTGCACAAAGCAATAGGGTTCTTTCATATGTGCCATGATGTCTACAAAATTGCTTACACTGGGATGAAAAAAACAATGCATACATTTCTAAAGTTATTTAATTTAAAAATAATATATATCACTAACATTTCAGGGTGGAATTAAGTTGTACTTATCAGTGGAAAGATGTTGTTAGCTATATTTGTGAAGTGTTTACAGTGTAGTAGATGCTTTAGAGACAAAAATACCCCGTCAGGGTCTCTGTCCCAAAGAGTTTACAACTGAAATGGACACACATAAAAATGCAGGAAATGGGGTGGAAACAGATTAAGAGAACCTCCTCCTCCCTCAGTTTGTCATAAGTGATCAGCCAAGTTACATAAGAGCTGCAGGATCAGGACCATGAACTTCACCAATGCAATATCTTGGAGAAAAATTCTATTCTATCACCATGCACAACATATCAATATTCACAATACATATTGCTTTACTAGCACTGTGAGGACTGAACCTTGAAGACAAGGGTCTCGACTCAAAGCTTCTACAGATACATCTTGCAGAGTTTAGATAATAGTTTAGATAATAGCATGAAATTTAGTAATCCTAAATATTATGAATCCCAGCGATTTCAAGTGTGATTTGAATCTTTATGAAGAAAGTTGAATGATTAAAGTATGTGTTTATTATCAACATTTTAAAAACAAATCAAAAAGTCTCTTCGCTCAGGAATTCCAGCTACAAAATTTATTTCAGTTTAAAAATCTAATCTATTGCAATGAAATATAAACCAGAAATAATTTATTAGAGAGAAATTGGCCGTCACCAGATTCTAAACTTTACTCAGAAGAATTATTTTATATTTCAAGTAATGATTCCAGATTTTGTAATATAAAATTCTGCTATAGGTCAGGAATATATATATATATATATATATATATATATATATATATATATATATATATATATATATATATATATATATATATATATATATATATATATATATATATATATATATATATATGCCAGACTAAACTAACATCTTGTTATGAGTAGCTGCAAATGAAATGGAACAAACAGTGGCTAGAGGCATGCTGTGCTCTGCATAATACTCTTTTTGTCTATTGTTTTGCTTATACCCAGATCCATCTTGAATCTAGTTAGCTAATAATTAAAGCTGTGCAACATTCACAATTTTTTTCCAGAGATGAGCTGCAATACCCACCAATTTATGTCACATGCTTTCACTTTACTGAAATTATGCTTTATTTCCCATTACTACAAAATGGATAATTCATAATGTATTTTTGCATTTCAAGTATTCAGACATGTTTGTTTATTGTCATATGTATTTGGTGCAAAAAACATTTATTCTTGAAAAATGGGTCCATTTTTACCTCCAGAGTTGGCCAATTCACTAAATGTTAGTTAGTTTGATTTTTTTGAGAATTTGCACATCAGCACTATTGCAAAATTTTCCCAATTGAATCATTTGTGAATTAACATGAAAAACCTTTGAATTCTGAGTAGCATTTTGTTATGAATAATTCACACCACTCCACTGAACTTGCAATTAGACTGACATTTCTTTAGGTCCCTTTATTATACTCTCAATCATACTAAACATAAACCAAAAATGTTATGCTATTTTTCCTAAGGGTTAGCTTATTAATGATATTGCATTGATTTTATATTTGTAATTCCAAATATGGACTTTCATTACATTTTAATGGTAAGAAAAGTCCCTCCATCTTTAAAAAGTCAACATTTAAAATGAAATAAAAATCAACTGGAACTTATTTCTAAGTACAATCTAAATATTCTTATGTACAATTCAACAACAGAAAATTAAGATTGGCACCTTTCTCCCATATAAAGACAGAGGGTAAAAAAAAAGATCAGTTGAAATACAGTTGTCTAAAGTACTGATGGGAAGTGAAAATGAAGAGCTACGTTTCACAAAAAGGCAAAACCTGCGTGAGTATTTCAGCCTTAAAGCAGCATCCACAGTTGCTTAATGCTGTGAGGATGGGAGCTAAATGTCAAAGGACAAGTTCTGCTTGTGTGATATACTTTTTGTTTGCAGCCAGGATTGGAACGAGAAAGTGCCAAAATACAAGGAGAAAAAGGTTTTTCTAAGAACGACAGGAAGCACTGAAAATAACTCAGAAAGCCAGTATTATATCCCGGTTTTACAGGCTTAAATGTGTTGAATACTTTAATTAGATATTGTATCGAACCCTACGAATGCTCAAACCAAACCTATCTCCCAGCCTTTGGAAGTTCCCCATCTCTAGTGATCAGCAAAAGCTTGGAAAGAGTTTCAAGCTAAATTTGTTTCTATGGCTCATTCTCTTCCCTGTCTTTGTTGTACGGTGAAGTTTCATTTCAGATTTTTATTTGGTGAAATATCAGGAATTTTCCCCGTTCATGCATAGTTTTCACTAATAAAGCAAAACACAAAGATCTCACCCTGCCAGCTTGTGAGCACCTTCCTTTTCTACTCCAAATTTAAAATGTCAGCCAATCACAGGCTAAAGCATTATCACTGAAGTCTGGGTTCAGAACCACAGCTGAGCTTCAGGGCCACCTGCCAAATTTTTAAGTGGCATTATGTAAGCAGAATTTTCACAGTGAATTAACACTTGCAAATACATGGTGTGTGAAGCCATGGAAAGTAAAACTCATATTATTCCATTTAGGGATGGGCTACACAATTGAGATAAAGAACCCCACACTTTCTCCCAGTACCCAAACTAAGCCTTTTAAAAGGTGATACATTTATTTTTTGCAGTTTTTTTACTTGTTTCTGCACTTCTGAGTTCTGTCAGTACAAGTGTGAGAAAGACTTCACATAGTAAGAGGACCAAAAAAGTGCCACCATGGCTAAACAAAGTAAAAGAAATAAAGGCCAAAAAAAAAAAAAGAGGCATCCTTTAAAAATTGGAAATGACATTCTACTGAGGAAAATTAAAAGGAGCATATACTCTTGCAAATCATGTGTAAAAGTATAATTAGGCAGGCCAAAAAAGAATTTGAAGAGTAACTAGCCAAAGATTCAAAAACTAACAGCATTTTTTTTGTTAAATATATCAGAAGCAGGAAGACCGACAAACAACCAGTGGGGCCATTGGATGATCAAGGTGCTAAAGGAGTAGTCAAGGAAGATAAGGCCATTGTGGAGACGCTAAATGAATTATCTGCATCAGTCTTCACTGCAGAGGATGTGAGGGAGATTCCCATACATGAGCCATTCTATTTAGGTGACAAATCTGAGGAACTGTCCCAGATTGAGGTGTCAGAGGAGATTTTGGAACAAATTGATAAATTAAACAGCAATAAATCACCAGGGCCAGATGGTACTCAGTCAAGAGTTCTGAATGAACTGAAATATGAAATTGCAGAACTGCTAACTATGGCATATAACCTATCATTTAAATCAGCTTCTGTACCAGATGACTGGAGGATAGCTAATGTGACACCAATTGTTTTAAAAAAGGCTTCAGAGACAATACAAGATACGAAATTACTCAAGATAGTTAAGTCTAAAGCAGACTGCAAAGGGATCTCACAAAACTGGATGACCGTGCAACAAAATGGCAGATAAAATTAAGTGCTGATAGATGCAATATTAGAAAACAATCTCAACTATACATACAAAATGATGGGGTCTAACTTAGCTGTCACCACACAAGAAAGAGGTCTTAGAGTCATTGTGGATAATTCTCTGAAAATATCCACTCAATGTGCAGCAGCAGTCAAAAAAGCTAACAATGTTAGGAACCATTAAGAAAGGGATAGATCATAAGAAATGATCCTAATGTCACTATATAAATCCATGGTATGCCCACACCTTGAATACTGCATGCAGTTTTGGTCACCCCATCTCAAAAAAGATACATTAGAAATGGAAAAGATAAAAAGAAGGGCAACAAAAATGATTAAGGATAATGTACAGCTTCTGTATGAAGAGAGATTAAAAACTCTGGGTCTTTCCAGCTTGGAAGAGAGAAGACTAAGAAGGGATATAATAGAGGTCTATAAAATCATAAGTGGTGCGGAGAAAGTAAATAAGGAAGTGTTATTTACCCCTTCACATAACACTAGCACCAAGGGTCACCCAATTAATGTAAGACACAGCAGGTTTAAACAAACAAAAGAAAATAATTTATTCACACAACACACAGTCAACCTGTGGAACTCATTACCAGGGGATGTTGTGAAGGCCAAAACTATTATGGGATTCAAAAAAAGGACTAGATAAATTCATGGAGGATAGATCCATCAATGGCTGTTAGCTCAGATGGTCAGGCATGCAACCCTACGGTCTGGGTGTCCCTAGCCTCTGATTGCCGAAGCTGAGAATGGACAACAGGGAATGGATCACTTGATGACTGCCTGGTACCTAAACTCTGCAGAATTTGACAGATGCATGGTTCTCCAGAATCTTGTTGGTGTAAATAGTTCTTGAGATGATATATTGCATAAACATCTACTTTGCTTGAGGTATTTATCAACTCTGAGCATCACCAGCAGAGATTGTAAATGGAACAGAAGATACTACAACTTTTGTATCTGCATTTTCAAACTTTCAGTCCGGTCTTTGAAATAAAAAGTGGTAGGGTGAAAGAGTTTTAGACGGAGGAAGAGAAGGCCAAATTTTCACAAGATCTCAGGACCCAACAGCTTCTGTTGCTCCCAGTGAGAGCTGCTGAGCATGTCTGCAAATCTGGCCACTTGATTTAATTGCTTAAATGAACGCTTTTTAATTGCTTAAGAGGGAGCTCAGCTCCTTTGAAAATCTATCCATTGAGTTCATAATTCTACATTACATTGGTCCTCACAATAAGTCAGCATTAACCAGTTGTTACCCACTAAATACTAAAGTATTCTCTATTATTAATATTGGGACATACTGTAATATCAGACATACTACTGTGATATAATGGCCAGCAAAGGTTGACTTTTTTATGTTTACCACTGCAGTATATATTCTGTTTAAGTAACATTCACACAATTATTAAAACTATTCTTACAGTGGTTCTACTGCTATTAAGTACTTTTCTTTTGCAAATTAGAGTTTTGAAGTTCCATACTTGTCATGAAGAAGCCAGCCAATTTAACAAGATATTCTTAGTGTGAACTACACTTCTCAGGTACTGCAATTATCACTGTAGTCAATAAGTTTCAATTAAAACCATATTGCCAACTTAGAGAGAGTCGGGAAAAGCTTGGGAAGATAATAAGAACAAAGGGATTGTACCAACATTAAATTCAAACTGTTACATTCAATTACTGTATTTCAGAAGGAAAATGTTGTAAATAGCTGGTGCTGTCTGAGTCCCACAGAACGGTAAAGCTTACAGTATATTTGTAATTTGTAAAGCAACAAATAATTGCTGCTGTAACATTTCTCTCAGCAGGGATAATGGGGCAAAGCAAGAGTTACTTATTGGCTGTAAGTAGAGCTCTCTAAAGGTTCTGTTACCTATAATCATGACACCAAGGGGAGCAAGTTCATAGTAGTGATAGGTGAACCTCAAAAGTAGAGATGGATCTGGTTTTCCAGTTCAGGTGCGAGTCCTTAAGATTGAAGGGAGCTCTGGTCTGAATGCAAACATTCTGGCTCAGGCCCATCTTTGCGAGGGAAATCCTAACAAGAATGACAATTTACAACTCCACCGAACTTTGTATAAATTGAGATTTGGATCCAGTTTCCTGAGTTGACCTCAGCATTTTTGGGTGAGCGACCTAATTTTTTTTCTCCAGGCAGCACTTTTCCCCTCCCCTCTCCTTAAAGCGACCTAGAATACCATCGTGTAACATGATCAGCACGCAGCCAATAATTTAGCTGCTTTTCTGAAACCCCGGACTCTTTTCTCCTAAATTGACCTAAAAGTCTAATTAGGGTGGAAACAAACAAGCCAATCAACATTCCCTAATGACATTCTTTGCATTTTCCCCAATAACTGCTTTCTTAATATTTTGACATCTTGAGGTGCACAAAAAACCAAAATCAACAGAACAAACAAAATTTTGAACCTTAAAAACTATGGTTTGCATCTGGATGACATTTCAGGAGGGGTTCTTATTTTATATGAACTGTTTCCCTTATTCCTAATTCCAGGGCTGTCCCACAACATTTTGGCACCTGAGGCGGGGAGCTCAAATGACACCCCCATGTCCTCTCGCCTGGGCCAAAACTTTGAAAGGTCTCAATTCTGCCTTCTTCCTGTTCTACTCCTCTCATAGTACTGCTCTGCTACCTACCCCAATAAAGGAGAACTAACAACTTAAAATGCCTTGTTCAAAAATGTTAAGTAACACTTAACTTTCAAACGCCTGAACAGCAAATGTAACTTTTCTTGTCTGTGTAGTAAACACTGGCATTTTTATCCGTTTGAATAATCAAAGTGGCGCTTTCCATGCCTTCTTGGTTGCAAAGATTTGAACTGCTTCCTGAAGGTCCATAGTCTGGGCCAGCTCATGCTCTATTGAGATGGTTGCAAGGCCAACCAGCCTCTCCTGTGTCATTGTGGAGCGTAGATGTGTTTTTATTAACTTCAGCTTGGAGAAGCTGCATTCTCCACTGGCAACTGTTACAGGAAGTATTAGAAGCATGCGCAGAGCAACAAAAGCATTTGGAAAGAGGGTGGTCATCTTATTTGTGCACATATATTTCAGAACAGCCTTTGGAGTGGATCCTGCTGAAATGTATCTTGAAAGGGCTTTCAGTTCATCACCTAAATCACTCGCATCAATATCGCGCGTGTCATCGTGTGTCAACACTGTCTCTAGTGCCCTGCATTGCTGGTGTAGGTCTTCTTCAGGTATAGTGAGGAGTTTTGGAATATCATACAACATCCCAAATATACTGCTGTGTTCCTTGAGCTGCATGAAATGTTCTTCAACTGACTGTATTGCACAATCTAGCACCTGGTTAAATAATTCAACTTTGAATTGTTGTTTAGGGTCTCTTATGGGATTATCCCATGCCTCATAATCAAAATGTCTTCTTCTTCGGTGACTCTTGTATTCTTGAATGGGTGGGAAAATAGCTTCAGTGTGAAGTACCTCTGCCAACTTCTGTGCACTCTTCAGAACATTTTGAAATCCCTCATCTGACCGGTAAGACTGTAGGTATGACTTTGCTTTGTCAATTTTGATATAGGCTCTAAGAAAGAAATGTGAATATTTGGAATGATTTCATTTGCTAATGTTGCATAAGGGAGGTGTAATTAGTTCAGTAACAGGGAAGGAGACAGAAGGATCATCACTTGTAATCAAAGTTACATGTCAGTTACATAGTCTTTCTTGTTACCTACAGCCAATGAATGGTCAGCCTTTGGCAAGGCACTAGCCAAACTACATAGCCCTCATTTCCCTGTTTTATGCCCCTTTCCTTTTCTATACCAGTGAAGCTTGTCCCATTCTCTATCTCTTGGATATGTCTGGTCAAAAACATGTAGTATGTCCAAGTTCAACAGTGAAATCATCAGGATAGACAGACATCTAATATCTTTCCAAAACTCCCTTTCTGTAGCCAAAATTTCTGCCTTGTCCACGCTGTCAGTGCCATCTGCCAGCAGCCTCCTCAGCTCACAATACCATCTGCCAGCCACTGACCTATAGTTTCGTCTCCTCTTAATGCCATGCTTGCCTAAGCTTTTGCATTTCCAGATCTCTCTCAATACACCTGCCCCCCTCACCTACCCCAACCCCCAGTGTTACAGATTCAGACAAATATCACTAAGCCAACAAGAATGGAAGGCATTGAAGTCTCTCCTCTGTTAAAAAATAAAATAAAAATGTCACCCTTTTTAGCAGTCATTCCTAGGAAGAATATATTTATGTCTATGGATTATGAACTTTCAGTTGTTCTCCAATAAGAAATGACAACACTATTAGAATAATTGACAATTCCGCATAATCATAAATGAGGTGATTTCAATACACTCTATGTATTGACAAACATAAAATAAAATTAAGAAAATGGAAAGTTTTCTATTGCATTATTACACATTGTACTTCTTGTAAAGTTACCCATATACCTGACAAACCTTCACTTGGTGGAATTTTAATCTCTTTAGAGTCAGAGTCAATGAAAATAAATGCTATTTAATCTTAATACATTGCCTTTCATTTTGAATGATCACAAAGCACTAGAGAAAATACTGTTTCTATTGATACAGAAGTACTGATATAGAGCCATCTCTGGGTTGGAATTCAACCCAAATGGACTGAAGTGAAATTCTGTTACATGAAAAGTGGACAAAGCTAGATGCATATTAAAAGAGCTATGGAAATCTCCCATGTCCATGGAGAGGATCTCATGATTTAAACTCTCAACTGTATGACTTCCTACCCATAAGACAAAATCCCTTGGATTCAATACATTTGTCTTGAAAGGGCAAAGGGCAGAGATTTCATATTGCAGAAAAATATATCGAATGTTAATACCTTTTACTTATGCCCTCCCTATTACACTCCAACCCCCGGTGGCCCCACTGCGTACCCTCACCAAATCAAGACATCCACATCCCAGGTGTGTCTGACCCTCCCCACACTTTGGCATCCTATTTTTCCCCCAACAGCAGTAGGAGCTCCAGCAAAGCTACTTGAACCAGTGCCTCCAGTATCAATGCAGCTCTGCCGGAATGTTCAGCAGAACATGCTTATCCCAAGGGTTGTCCTCCTCACTTTATTTTTTAAATAAAATGCAGATGAATTGGTATCACAGGATCTTTACATTAGCCTTTTTGGCACATAAATGTGCTAGGCACATATTTCCCAGAATTTGTTTGCGTCTTTAAAAAACATTGGTGCAAGTTCCTCCCCCTCCCCCAACTGTGAAATGGTTCATGTTTTAATTGTTTCCTCATGTTTTTTCTTGGGATGTATCAGCATGTCATTCTGGTAAGCTTTGTGTCACTTTGTTTGAAATGCTGCTCTATTTTTTTCTGTAGAGACCTCTTGTTTTTTCCCCTCTCTCAGATGTAGGGCAGACAAGAATCTAGGTACAGCAACAGCAAAACCCTCAAAGAGAATTGCCTGGGAGAACGATGTAAGTTGAGTGGTATGAACAAAAACCTCATTCACAACCAATGTTCCCTCTAATTTTTGACAGGCCGCGTGCACAAGAAATTTCTTCTGTGCAAATTTTTGACAGGCCGTGTGCGCAAAAAATTTCTTCTGTACAAATTGTTGTGCTTCTGTGCAAATTTTTGTGTGCACAGTGTTTTGCCGTGAGCGCGGGGTTTAGGATCTGTGTACGTGCGCACAAGCGCACAGCTTAGAGGGAACAGTGTTCACAACACAGAGCACAAACAGAAACCTCGCACTCACTGAGTAGCCAGATCTCCAGTACAGCTCGTTTGCATACAATTACTACCAAGCATAGGGAGGAATAGAGTCGAGACTCACTGTTCAACAAGTTTATAACCACCACCCTCACCAAACATGCTGAACAGCAAAAGTCTGGGCAGCTTTAATAGAAACATGGAAACCTCCTGTTGAGAGTTTGTCACTCTTATTTTTCTATGGATCAGAACTACAGCCTTTACGTTGCTTTTGGCCCTGGTGCAGGAAGTGCTTCGGGCACTTGATCCACAGTCAACTCAGGTAATGAAGCTCAGATGCTGAAAAGGCATGAAAATCCCCAATTATACAAATGCACTGCAATGAACAAATCATAGTTCCAGTTAGCATAGCTCCACTGACAGTTACAGTTCTCATCTGTGTGTGGATTTCATGAGAAGAGGCTTCCATTCTAAATACTTTCTATATTAAAATGGAGGAAATGCTGCCTAGTAGCTCGAGCAATTAATTGGGACTTAGGAGACCTTGAGTTTATTCCTATTTCTGCTACTGTTCTGCTGAGTGACCTTGGGCAAGTCACTTTGCTTCTCCGTGCCTCCATTTCTCCATCTGTAAAACAGGGGTAAAGATACTGACCTCCTTTGCAATGTGATTTGACACCTACTGATGAAAAGTGCTATATAGAAGTTAGGAATGATTCATGAGATACTTTACATGAGATAGTTTAGAGTCCCTGGATAATAAGTAATTCCATACATAATTAATACTTTCCTTTCCCTGCTTGTTTTAAATCATTAATTCCAGGTGTGAATGGCAGTGATATTTCATACTCTCTTTTTGACATTTATTTTTTAAGTTATTTTATTTTTGGCTATATGAAGTTTTCTTCCCAAAGAGCACTAGAAAGGCTCTTATGCTCTTCTTTTAAAATATATACACAGAAAAGTTTTCCTGCTGTACGTCCCATAGGTCTGGGAGTTTTAAATTGTTTTGATCATAAATCCTAAAGGAGACAATTGTTAAGGCAAACCTGGGAATCCTTGTCTAACTGCTTAATGCAGGACCTCTACCCCACCCACCGAGAGCCTCTTAACAGCAAAAGAGATCCTCTCATGGGACCCATGTCTCCTCTGAACATACCAGTCTGCCACTGTCAGGCTGGTTCACCAAATGTATCATTATGTGGACCATTATGCAGGGCTCCACAGAGCATCGGTGCTCTAAGGGTACATCTACACTGCAATTCAAAACCTGCTGCTGGCCTGTGCCAGCTGACTCAGGCTTGAGGAGCTTGTGCTAACAGGCTGTTGAATTGCGGTGCAAACATTCGGACTTAAGCTGGAACCTGGGCTCTAGGACCCTGCAAGGTGAGAAGGTCCCAGAGCCCAGGCTACAGCCTGAGCCTGAACGTCTACATCACAGTTAAACAGCCCCTTAGCTCAAGTCCCTTGAGCCCCAGTCAGCTGGCACAGGCCAGCCACAGGTGTCTAATTGCAGTGTAGACATACTCTAAGAATCATAGCTGGAGAATCTCTGGCTCCTTGGCGTCCTTTGTCCTATGTCATTTGGTATTTGTTGCTCAGTACAATTTTCAGGGTTCAGTGTGTACTTACAGAGCAGCATTTGTGTATTGGAATTTAAAAGTTTTAGTATTTTAACATGCTATTAAAGCCTGCAACTCAGGAGATTGGAGTCTATGTATTGTATTGTCTATGTACTGTACTCCAGCCTTGCAAAAGTACTAGTAACAAACATTTATTAGGTGATGAAGACATTCATCTTATCAACCATCATCAAGAGGTAGGACAGAATATTGTGTGTCTGGGCTGATACATTTTCCAAGACAATTTTGCATAGATGTCACAGGAGTTTTGCACAAAAGAAATATGGGACAGTAAAACAGAGAGTTTCCAAAATCCATGAAGTACAAACAAAGCTCAAAAAGTCAAACTTCAGAGTAGAAGAGAACTAAAGTAAGATGAGGATACAGCATAATCTAAGCTGGTAACAACTGGATTTAGAATAGAGAGTTAATCTTAATGATTCCATGAATGTCTTCTGCCAAATATTTTTAAAAACAACTCTGTTTAGTGAATTTAGTATTTTCTTTTGATTTTTCTTTCAAGGCCTACATGACCTTTCCTGACACTTTCCCTGGCTGTGACACTGAGCTCTGGTAACCAACATCACTTCATAGCCAATTAAATTCCATATTTAACCTGCACCTCTATCACTGGTGCACTTTCTGCTATGAAAGTAAAAAAACAAAAAACCCCACCACCACCATCAACAATGAAAGTATTTGCCTGAGGCAAAGTTGACCCAAGTGATAGGTGAACTCTTCTGCTTGGAAATGAAAATGACAAAAAGGCAAATTGCACCTATTTTACTGTATATATTTAACTATTCCTTTCTTGAAATGTTTTCTAGTTTACATGGCACAAACTTTCACATAATAGCTGTATAATAAAATTAACTAGAACTGAGAGAATAATAGAATAAATGTGGCCTCTCTTTGCAAAAATAGCCACAAGCAGACCACAATTTCCTTGATTTTTTTTCATTATTGAAAATGATTCAATTATTTGTAGACTATTTTTCTCAAATCTGGATTATTCAAGTGTTAGTGTTACATGTTCACTAATCAAACTGTGTTGATTAGTTGCTATTCAGCAGTCAAGTCCCAGGATTTTGGTTTGTGACCTGATTCGATGAGTATGTAAGCACTTCTGATGCAAACCCTGACACGTGTGGATGTAATATACTTGTTAACATGAAGTTAAAATTCTCCCCAGTAAAAACCGTCACTTCAAGTAAGGTGAACGTAAGGAATGTAGAAGTATTGGTGAATTCATCTCAGTTTCTGACTGGATAGCTACAAAGAAGATGAAGGGTGACTTGGGCAAAAAAAGCTCATGTCCAAATTGGCTATGATTAGAGTGATCCAAGGGCATAATGGCTTTATTTCTTAGAGGCATCTCAAACCCAACCAAACCCATTAGCCTCCAAATACCAATAGAACATCAGCAGAGATGCTTTGGTTCAGTGGCAGCTATGCCCATAAGGGTACAGTTACCACCTACTGAGGTGATGATTTCTCCCCAATGACCATTGGTAGAGGCACTTCACTTTAAAGGGGCTATGACAGTGATCCTTAAAATGTTGTCTCTTAGGCCTGATCTACACTAAGAGTTTGTCGAATTTAGCAGCATTAAATCAAATTAACCCTGGACCCGTCCACACAACGACGCCATTTATTTCGAAATAAAGGGCTCTTAAAATCGATTTCTGTACTCCTCCCTGATGAGGGGATTAGCGCTAAAATCGATATGGCCGTGTCAAATTAAGATTAGTGTGGACGGAATTTGACGTTATTGGTCTCCAGGCGCTATCCCACAGTGCACCACTGTGATCTCTCTGGACAGCAGTCCGAGCTCGGATGATCTGGCCAGGTACACAGGAAAAGCCCCGGGAACATTTGAATTAGATTTCCTGTTTGGCCAGTTTGAATTTCATTTCCTGTTTGGCCATCGTGGCGAGCTCAGAAGCACTGGTAACGATGCAGAGCTCTTCAGCAGAGGTGACCATAGAATCATAGAATCATAGAATATCAGGGTTGGAAGGGACCTTAGTAGGTCATCTAGTCCAACCCCCTGCTCAAAGCAGGACCAATTCCCATGCAATCCCAGAATCGAAAGAGGGCTCCAGCATGGACAGAATGGGAGGTGTTAGATCTGATAGCTGTATGGGGAGATGAATCCGTGCTATCAGAGCTACGATCGAAAAAACGGAATGCAAAAATCTACAAAAAAGTCTCCAAGGCCATGATGGACAGAGGATACAATAGGGATGCAACGCAGTGTCGCGTGAAAATTAAGGAGCTGAGACAAGCGTACCAGAAGACCAAAGAGTCAAACGGATGCTCCGGGTCAGAGCCCCAGACATGACGCTTCTACGCTGTGCTGCATGCCATCCTAGGCGGGGCCGCCACCACTACACCACCCCTGTCCGTGGACTCCAAGGATGGGGTATTCTCATCAGTTGCTTCCTCTGATGTTTTTGCGGACGGGGAAGATGATGAAGGAGATGATGAGGACGAGGTAGTCGACAGCGCTCTGCACGCCGATTTCCCTGAAAGCCAGGAACTCTTCCTCACCCTGACAGAAATACTGTCCCAACCCTCCCAAGGCGGTATCCTGGACCGTGAAGCCAGAGAAGGCACATCAGGTGAGTGTATCTTTTGAATTGAAAAGACATGGTTTTAAAGCAATTGGTTTTTAATGATTAATTTGCCCTGAAGACTTGGGATGCATTCGTGGCCAGTAGAGCTACTGGAAAAGTCTGTTAACATGTCTGGGGATGGAGCGGAAATCCTCCAGGGACATCTCCATGAAGCTCTCCTGGAGGTGCTCTAAAAGCCTTTGCAGAAGGTTTCTGGGGAGAGCAGCCTTATTGCTTCCTCCATGGTAGGAAACTTTATCACGCCAGGCCAATAGCAAGTACTCTCGTATCATTGCACGACAAAGACTGGCAGCATACGGCCCCGGTGTTTGCTGGCATTCAAGCAACATCCGTTCTTTCTCTGTCTGTGTTATCCTCATCAGAGTGATATCATTCATGGTTACCTGTTTGAAATACGGGAATTTAATTACGGGGACATTCAGAGGTGGCCATTTCTACTGGGGTGTTGCCTGTGCCTGAAAAGAAATCCTCCCCGCAGTTTGCAGCCACGCGGTGGGGGCGGGGAGGGGGACCGTTCATGCTGAGCGGTTTGCGGTCGGCTAGCAGGGATCTTCCCTGATATCAGCCACGCAGTGGGGGCGGGGAGGGGGGCCGTTCATGCTGAGTGGTTTGCGATCGGCTAGCAGGGATCTTCCCTGATACCAGCCATGCAGTGAGGGCGGGGAGGGGGGCCGTTCATGCTGAGCGGTTTGCGGTCGGCTAGCAGGGATTTTCCCTGATACCAGCCATGCGGTGGGGGCGGGGAGGGGGGCCGTTCATGCTGAGCGGTTTGCGGTCAGCTAGCAGGGATCTTCCCTGATACCAGCCACGCGGTGGGGGCGGGGAGGGGGGCCGTTCATGCTGAGCAGTTTGCGATCGGCTAGCAGGGATCTTCCCTGATACCAGCCACGCGGTGGGGTGAAGGCTGGTGAAGGCTAAAGCGAGCATCCCAGAGAATGGGATGGCTGGAGTTACTTTGGTTTCTGCCACTGCACGTTAACCCGCAAAGCGCAGCACTAACTGGCCAACTCAAGGAGCTTTGCTTTGAATGGGAAAGGAGGGCGCTGCTGTTAATTAAGGTTTCAGAAGCCGAAAGTCTATGGCTTACCATGGCCGTCTGCTAGCCGAATTCCATTGCCCGGCCCTGCTTCTGTGATATGTACACCAAAGCCCCAGGCACTCAATATAAAGATGCAAAATGCAACCTTGTACTGAAAGCACACGTGCTAGGTACTGTGAATGGTGTTGTTCACCGTGAAAGAGTATATGCATTGTTCTGTAAAATGTATCTTTTTAAAAAATTCACTCCCTTTTTTTCCATCCCGCAGCTTCAACTGTTCCTAGGCTTCCTCCGGCATCTCCCTCCCAAAGGCTATCGCAGATAAGGCGGAGAAAAAAACGTACACGTGAAGGAGCTCAGCAGAATGTGTAGAGGGACACAATTTCCCAATACAAGCAAGCAGGCAGCGAACAGGAGGACAGGAGGGACGCCCATGAGGACAGGAGGGACGAGTGTGAGGACAGGAGGGACGCTTGAGATGAGAGGTGGCGGCAGGAAGACCAGAGGGTGACTGAGGCGATGCTTGGGCTACTGCGGGAGCAAACCAACATGCTCTGGTGGGTCTGGTGGATATTCTTCAGGAACAGAAGCAGGATGACAGACCGCCGCTGCAGCCCATCTGTAACCGCCCTCCCCCCTCCCCAAGTCCCATAGCCTCCTCACCCAGAGTTCCAAAACCTCGGGGGTGGGGGCTCCGTGCAAACAATCACTCCACCCTGGAGGATTGCTCAAGAAGCAGAAGGCTGTCATTCCCCAAGTTTTGAAGCGGCCTTTTCTTCCCTCCTCCCTCCACCCCTCTGTCCCCACCCCACCCTGGCCACCATCCCAGTTCTCTCTCTTTCTTAGTAAATCTTGAATGCAAAATAGTTTTTTGTTAAACAATGGTGCCTTTATTTCCTTTCAAAGCAAGGTGCGCTCGAAGGCGGGGAAGGGGGGAAGGAGGTTGGTAATTATCGAGGATAGGCAATATAAACAGAGTAAACAAAAGGGGGCAGGTTCTCATCAAGGAGAAACAAACATAAGAGTCACTCGTTACCCTGGCCAGTCAGGAAGCTAGTTTTCAAAGCTTCCCTGATGTGCACCGCGTCCTGCTGTGCTCTTCTAATCACCCTGGTGTCTGGCTGCACGTAAGCTGTGGCCAGGCGATTTGCCTCAACCTCCCCGCCCCCATAAACGTCTCCCTCTTACTCTCACAGAGATTGTGGAGCACACAGCAAGCAGCGATAACAATGGGTATATTGGTTTCGCTGAGATCTGAGCGAGTCAGTAAGCTGCGCCAATGACCCTTCAAACGTCCAAATGCACACTCCACCACCATTCTGCACTTGCTCAGCCTGTAGTTGAACAGCTCCTTACTACTGTCCAGGGCGCCTGTGTATGGCTTCATGAGCCAGGGCATTAGTGGGTAGACTGGGTCCCCAAGGATCACTATAGGTATTTCCACATCCCCAACAGTTATTTTCTGGTCTGGGAAGTAAATACCTTCCTGCAGCCATCTAAACAGACCAGAGTTCCTGAAGACGCGAGCGTCATGAACCTTTCCCGGCCATCCGACGTTGATGTTGGTGAAACGTCCCTTGTGATCCACCAGTGCTTGCAGCACCATTGAAAAGTACCCCTTTTGGTTAATGTACTGGCTGCCCTGGTGGTCCAGTCCCAAGATAGGGATATGCATTCCTTCTATAGCCCCACCACAGTTAGGGAATCCCATCGCAGTGAAGCCATCTACTATCACCTGCACGTTTCCCAGGGTCACTACCTTTGACAGCAGCAGCTCAATGACTGCATTGGCTACTTGCATCACAGCAATCCCCACAGTAGATTTGCCCATTCCAAATTGATTCGCAACTGACCGGTAGCTGTCAGGCGTTGCAAGCTTCCGGAGGGCTATCGCCACTCGCTTCTCAACTGTCAGAGCTGCTCACATCTGGGTGTCCTAGCGCTTCAGGGCAGGGGACAGCAAGTTACAAAGTTCCAGGAAAGTGCCCTTACGCATGCGAAAGTTTCGCAGCCACTGGGATTCATCCCAGACCTGCAACACTATGCGGTCCCACCAATCTGTGCTTGTTTCCCAGGCCCAGATTCGGCGTTCCATGGCATGAGCCTGCCCCATTGCCACCAGGATGTCCATTTTGCGGGGTCCCGTTCTCTGAGAGAGGTCTGTGTCCATGTCCTCGTCACTCTCGTCACCATGCTGCCATAGCCTCCTCGCCTGCTTTCTCAAGTTCAGGTTATGCATAAAGCGCACAATAATGCGTGAGGTGTTGACAATGGCCATAACTGCTGCGATGATCTCACCGGGCTCCATGCTCGCCGCGCTATGGCGTCCGCGCTTTCAATCCAGGGAAAAGGGCGCAAAATGATTGTCTGCTGTTGCTTTCACGGAGGGAGGGGGAGAGTGAGGGTTGAATGACAACATGTACCCATAACCACCCGCAACAAATTTCATGCCCCATCAGGCATCGGGAGCTCAACCCAGAATTCAAATGGGCAGCGGGGACTGTGGGAACTGTGGGATACGTACCCACAGTGCACCGCTTGGAATGTCAACATTTGCCCCGGTACTGTGGACTCACACCACCAATTTAATGTACTTAGTATGGACACACACGTTCGACTTCATAATATTGGTTCCCAAAAATCGATTTTGGTAAAATCGGACTACAGTCGTAGTGTAGACATACCCTAAGTGTAAGATTTGTAAAATTACTTCCATATTAAGGCAGCTAAAATTTAACTTTTTTTGTTTTCAATGTGCTGCAGTGGCATCTCCAAAAAAGTGGAAACTGTAAAGTTATTCCCAGTCCCATCTAGCGTAGGACATTGGAATATGATTAAGTCCACATGCTGTAGGATATTTCTCAGCCCCACAAGAGCACACACAAAGGGCACATACAAAGGGCATCTTGAGCTCTCAGGAATTGTGTATTCTAAAACAAGATGGCTCCCAGAGACTATCAATCACAGAAGCCACATGAAGCTAGCTCATCTACAAACCACAGTGTATGAAGGCTTTGGATGACCAATACACAGAGAATAATGTTCTCTTAAATATGATGTTGGAAAGACTATGGTGCATCTTCTGCCTGTTTCTATGCCCATCATATGATCCCAGATCTGTAAAACAATTAAAAAAACCCACTGTCTCAAAGAGCTGACTACTATAGTTGGTAAAAGGGAAAAATCGATATGAGCAGATGGTCAAAACTGTAGGTGCCCTAGGAAAGACATTACCAGGACTTTACGATATGGTAATTCAGTTTCTCTGAGTCATAGCAATGAATCTACATTTTTAGACTGAAAGCTCATTCTATGTCTTATGCTCAAAATACATCAGGTTGGAACACTCAGTACATATCAATTAAAAGCCGGAGCCCGACAAAACTGATTTAAGGACCTGAGGGCCAAAACTGTGTTATAAAAAAAGGAAAAAAAAATTCTCTCTTTTCAGGCATGGAGTTTAGATCTATATTTAAGTATTGTCATTTAGCATCAACCTTACTTGAAAACAGCTGTAACAAACAACTGAAGTAATATCTAACTGGATTTAAAAGAAAAAAACAGAACATTAAAGAACTGACATGAAAATTTGAGTAAAATAATGACTCCAGATCATAGACTTCTCTACCCCAAGATCCACCTGTCTAGAACACAGAGCAGTGTGGCCTATTGGATAGAGGACTGGGCCTCAGGAAACATGGGTTTTATTTCTGGCTTCACCACTGGCTGTCTGGTGACCTTGGGCAAGTAATTTCCCTACGCTGTGCCTCAGTTTCCATATCTGTAGAAGCACTTTGAGATCTGCTCATGAAAAGATACAGTATGCACAGCATGTGGGAGTGAAGGAATGGATAGTTAAGACAGAAATTATCTTTCTGGATCAGATTACTGTCCATCTGTTCTAGTATCCTGTTTTGACAGTGGCCACTGGCTAGGGCAAACTCCTCTACAATCACCCCAGCCAGTTATGCAGTGCTCTACAGAAGGAGCAGGGTTCTTACATAAACTATGAAAGTCATCATCTGATGCCCTGCAGCATTAGAGCTCTTAACATACTACCTTCTTCATACTCTTATCTTGCATAGCAACAAAACATTCCTATCACTAGGCTCCTGTATCTGTGAATTCTGCAACTGGGAAAGTAAATTCACTACAGTAACTAAGAGGAATTTTGGGACTATGTAATGTCACTCTTTCTGGCAGTTAGTCTCTGACTTATAGCATGCAGTTAGTGGTACCACATAGAAACTAGATCTATGGGGAGCTTATTTGAAGAAATCTGCCTCCTTGGCTTCCAGTAAAATAGTTGGAAAATTTGCTACCCACACCATCCAGCTGCTGCAATGCAATTATGGCAGAATTTTGTTCCTATTTAAGTCAATAGCAAAACTCCCACTGACTTCAATGGGATCGGGATTTGCTCCGTAGAGATTTAAGTTTTTTTCTTTTCATTAGTGGAAGAAACATTCACTTTTGGTCAAAGAATCTAATACAGATACATCCAAACCAGATGCTTTCAAAATTCCATTCACCCAAGAATTTAGTGCTGCTTTTTAAAGACTAAGCATTGTTTTCTGAGCTGAGCAAGTAATTCACAGCAAGTAACTTATTCATTGAATTCAGCCTCTTCCACTTCATAGACTACCTATGAAAAGATCATTATTTCCTCAGATATAGTCCTTATTCTAATGTGATGAATATCACATATTTCTGTGGATCCTGAATAATCTAACTCTGAGCTGTGTCACTTAGCTGTGATTTGTCAGATATGTCAAATGGTATTTACTGTTTGATCAGATGAGCATGCAATGCACTTTCAAATACAATAGAAAGCTTTAAAATGTGTGTGCCAACAGTGCCACTATAATTTGTGACATTCAAACTGATAACTCAAATGTTGGAGGAAAATGACACTAAAAAGGTACCAACTCCAAAGTGAATCAATTTCAAAACTGAAATATTCAATAAAGATTTCGCCCATTACTTGCCCAGCTGCAAAAGTTATAAGCAATATTTGATCATTGTTTCTGATGTGATAGACCCAGGACAGTTGGGTACAGCAGAGTAGTCCTGTTGGGATCCAGGAAGATACCCGTGGTCCACCCTGTCGAATGCCTTCTCCTGATCCAGGGACAGAAGGGCGAACGACAGACCATCCCTACACTCGAGCTCCAAGAGATCCTGGACCAAATACAGATTATTAAAGATGGTATGGCTCGGGACGGTGTAGGTCTGGTTGGGGTGGACCACGGCCACCAGAGCAGACCCCAGCCGCAGCATGATGGCCTTTGCTATGACTTTGTAGTCCATGCTGAGGAGTGAGACTGGATGCCAATTCTGAAGGTCATGAGGGTCCCCCTTCTTCAGGAGCAAGGCAAGCACGGCTTGCCTGCATGACAGGGGGAGGACCCCAATCTGCAAGGACTCAGCCCAGATGCTGACTAGGTCCGGGCCGAGGACATCGCAGAACACACAGTAGAACTCCACGGTCAGCCCGTCCATGCCCGGGGATTTATTGGTGGGTATGTGGGGGAGGGCTTCCGAGAACTCTGCCAGAGTGAGAGGCAGCTCTAGCGGTCTCGGTCGCCTGTGCTGACCATTGGGAGTCTGTCCCAGAGCACTCTGCCAGCATCAGGATCGGTTGGATCTGGGGAAAAAAGGCCCGTGTAGAAGGCCCTGGCCCTCTCACACATCTCCTCTGGGGCGTGGGCCAGGAGGCCCCCAAGGGGCTGCAGCAGGAGCAGCAGCAACCAGAGAAGGGGTGGTCCAACAACAAGGTAGCAGAGATGGGGAAGGCCTGGTCCAAAGAAGGGGGGGAATAGCTGGAGGAGCAGGAGCAGCAAGGGCCCATGGTCCAGCAGCACCAGCAGCAGCCTCCCATCTCCCTCCAGGCCAGAGGACTATAGGAAAGTAGTCGAGGGCAGATCTAGTGGCCACTGGAGAAGCAGGTTTCTGTTCTCTGAGTGACCAGAGCAGAGGGTGCTCCAGGCTTGGGTGGACACGTGACTCCAATTAGACTGCAAAGAGTCAGTTGAAGCCTTTAGGCTAATGAGAACACCTGACTCCAATTAACCTGCAACAAGTCAGGTGAGGCCGTTAAGCTAATGTGAACACCTGACTCTAATTAAGGCCCCTCTGATACTATAAAAGGGCTCACTCCCGTCAGGCTGAGGAGAGCCAGGGGAGAGGAAGTGTGGCTGAAGGGCTGGGTAATGAAGACACCCTCAAGCCACAGCCCTAAGGTCAGGGTGAAGAAGGTGTTTAAGAAAGAGAAGCAGAAGAGCTGCGGGGAAGTGGCTCAGGGAAATGTAGCAACTCTGGCGGTGAAATGTCAGCTGTCAACACCTGCTGCCATTAGGGTCCCTGGGCCGGAACCTAGCGTAGAGGGCAGGGCTGGGTTCCCCTCAACCCACCACTACAGAAACACCTCCTGGGAGGGGAAGACAGGTCCCTGTAAGGACAGGAGGCGAAACTGTTCTGAAATAAGCCCTTAGAGACAACAGAGACTGTGGGAGTTCTATCACCAACCTCCTTTCTGGCTTATGATGAAAAGGGCTCAGTAGATTGTAACCCTGGCCCTAGAGAGAGAAGGGCTACGTGGAGGGTCGCAGTAAGCTTCTGAGGCTAGCATAAACCGCCTGGAAGCGCAGGACCCACGGGGACAAGGTCAGAGCTCTGCCACACTGAGTCCTTGGTTTTGTCTAAATAGGTAGTGGAAAAATCATGATCCAATGAGACAGTACTGATTCAGAATTTAGAGGGCATTTTTCAAAGGCACAATGGGTTAAGTTAAGTACCTAACTGTGTCTTTGAAGATTTCCACCTTAATAATGCTGTATTTGTGTCAACATTTGATACCTTTTAGGAATTAGCCATAATTAGTCTGATCTAATTCTGATCTACATTCACATACTCTAGAAACCCAGGCCAGAGCCTGTAAAATAGTAATGTTTTGTGAACCATTTAGTAAAGAACTATTCTTATAGATTTTAAAGGAATATAGCCTCCAAAACTGTAAATCACTACCCAAAACTAGCTGTAGTCATACACACTGCCCTTATTATTATATATTTGAAATCTTTAATCAAAAGAAAGAACAGATGCCAAAACACAGCCACACATTTTAATTATAGCTGTATGAGAGTATGATTTTATTTTCTCGGACAGAAAATCTATAACTCGAGTGGGAAGTTACTGAGTGGAATCCTCAATTCCATACCTCTGGCTAAAGAAATAAATTCCCTATAGAATGTGTCAAAGTCTGAGTTGAGAGACTGAGACATTTTGATGATAATTCAATACTTCTCTCAAAACATCCTGTTGCTTTTAAGTAATTGGTGGTAGGAGATAAGCTATTAATGTTGAATTTATTTGAAAGGGGTTGTATCTTATTCATAAGAACTCCCCGTCCCCCGATATCTCTACGAATATTGTTGGCAAGACATTGTAAATTTAAATCAATGACTGGAGCCAAGACCTAGGTACAAAACTATTAATATAATTCAGTGTGCCTCTTTAGTAGCTCAGAGGAGATGAACCTGCACAAGTTTCTGGGACTTTCAGCATCACCTATGAAGATGTTTATTACCCTCTCTTTTTTGAGGCTCCTTTCTTCAAGGAATGGGAGAGCTCATTGTCAGGGCAATGTCAGCTTGCATTGTGTTTACTCATGATATACACAGTATGAGGACAACTGCCAGGCCTATTTCTCATCATTCCTTCAGTCTCATATTGGACAGAGTTCCTTCGGGTGGCATCCACCAATTGCCTAGATTCTCTCTCAGAGCAGTGGGTGTTGTCTGAGCTTCTCTGCTTTGTGTCCCCTTCATGTCCCCTGATTTTGAATTTATGACCTGTATTTCAATCCCTGTTTGTGCATTCTCTCTCCCCCTGTAATTAGTTGATCTGGTTCTTTTGTAGACCTCCAATTTTTTTGTTTTGTTGAGGCATGGGGCTCCACCCATTCCTAAAGAGATCAAATAGGCTGGCTTCTTTGGATATTGTTAGTTACATGAGAAAATAATCCTAAAATCGAAGATGGAAAAATCATTAAAAAAAATACTTTCAGAAGATTAAGACTGAATTAAATTCATTTCTAAAACATCAAAAAGGGATCTTTGCAGTAAGAATAAGCTACTGGGAGAAGAATAGGACAGAGGAAGCATTGAAATCATATGAAGGAAGTTTAGCATCCCCTATGATTTCTGGTTCCTTTCTCCCATTTGCTGATGATAAAAAAAATGTGCTTTGCTGAAATCTAACAAAATCCGTATTGTTAAGGAACAAAAAAACAATTCAACATGGAGAGAGGAAGATTTTTTTTCTTTCTGATTTACTGAAAGATATCTCCCATAACAGTGATGTTCAAACTGTTACCTACATCTGATCACAACCCCATCCCTCTGATCACAGCTACTTGGACAGCATAATTAATGACAGGCTGGAAATCAGAATTGTTGCCAAGGATACAATCCAAAGAATTATGAAATATCCAGGAGGTTATACCTTATGGAAAGCATACATTTATGGCGTAATATGTAAGAAACTTAAGTGATGGGGGTAGCCATTGTAAGAAGATGAATTGTTTATTTAAAGAAAAATTGTTTTCTGCTTTTGCTGTTGATAGTTCTTAAACTGTTCAAATTAATGTAATGACTACAGGCTCTCTCACCTGGAAGAACAAGGGAAATTTTATGTCAATATGAGTGATTGCCTAAGCATACAGACAACATAGGAAGATATGCACACATATTGAAGCTAGAAATCAGGCTTTATAAGCCTTGCACAACTGACAGCCACAATCAAAGGTTACTAAAAAGGGAAACCAGTACCAGGAAAGCATGGTGGAGCAGCTATTTGCTATTATGCAGTGCTTAGCAGGACACCCTGTCTTCAGGTGATTTCAAAATATTGATGGTTGTTTTTCCTGGTCTAATAGAACTTGTCAACAGATTTGCGCCAGATTTAAAAAACGAGCAGAAGATGACAAAAGGCCTCAATGAAGTTTCAGGGTATGGGCTAAGAATAAGATTACAGGATGAAAGAGAGCAAGATTACAGGATGAAAGAGATCAGGTTTGGGACTTCTCATGTACTAGAAGGGCTGGGGCCATCAACTCTCCAAAACTACAATTTGACTGGTCAAGTTGAGCCTTTTTGAAATCACTGTGATGCACCACCTCCCAATGGGACTTTACCACTAAAACACTTTCAGAAAATGCCAGCAGCTATTTGTGAGGGAAAATATTGACCATTACTGATTTAGCGTGACCAAAGCAAAGCAGCCTAATACATGCTGGGTCTCAGTATATCCTACATTACTGAGAATCATTCCGTTTAAAAACCTATTAGGTTCTTCTGTTTGTTTTCTGTTTCAAAAGCTGAAATTTTAATTGCTGTGGACCAGGACATCACAATATTATGTGTACATGCTGTTTAAACTTGGGAGTATGCTTCAGCTGATGAGAAGCAAAGTTCCTCTAGAAACTTCATGACCAGCTTTTTCCCAGTGCCCAAATAAGTCAGCCAGAATCCCTCTCGAGGGTCTGAGGAAGCACTCAACTCTTAATTTTGCCACCCTGTGAAAACATGCTCTCCCCTACTATGAGTTCAGTTCTAATGGTCAAGGACAAGGGAGGAGGAAGAGCTCGGCTCTGACTGCATCCTCACTGTACCTGGGTGTATTGGGAGCTACCAGAACCAGCTCTTGCACTCAGGAAACACAAGGGTTGTGATTGTGTAGTACAAGATGCGAGGTGGGGAAAGATCCTTGTGCCGTATCCTCTCCTTATGCTATAGCACAGGGAAAAGTCACAGATTAGCAAGTCCCAATACATGTACTTGCTCTCTGTACTTACTTACCAACTGGTCCATCAAGTATGTAGCAGGGGTAACGCACATCCACTCAGTGTGGTGCTCTGTCCCACTCTAGTGTGGTTGGGCCACAGACAGAGGTTGATGAGGCTGCTACAGTCTTGGCTAGTTACACAGCCAGCTTGTGTACAAACAACAAAAGATTTGCTCAAGTAGTATCTATCTCACAAACCATTATAAATCGGATGAGGAAAGTTGCAGAAGGCCAAACAGGTCTGGCTTTACTATGAGGATAGCAAAGATCTCAGTTCACCAGACCTCAAATTCTGCACTGACAGCTGCTAGTGTCCCAGGTACAGATCCCTCCAGCCATTTGCTGGGTGTGAAAAACTCTCGTTCAAGTAACACTTCTTACTGCTATCAGTCTTGACAGAGACTAAGCAAGCAGGATGCCAGCAAGCGTAACAATTACATTGTCTCAGTGAGAGACACCTGTGCAATTCCTCTGTCACCGTCTGGCTGTGATGTGAAAAGGAAAATGGGTATTATTTAAACCCTGAGTTTTATGAAAACCAAAAAAACCCCTACCACAGCTGTAAAATTTATTTCTACAAACACAAAATGAACATCTGCAATAGGTTTTTCTGTTTCTGGATCTGAAAGTGAATAGTACAGGGGAGACATCTGATGCAAATGGAACCATAGCAGTCCTTTAAAGGACAAAGCAATGCCATGTTCTATCACTGGGTCACTATGAGAACAGGCCAGAAAATGGAAATCCCTTGCTGTGAAAAATCTCACATTTTTGAAAAAAAGTCCCAAACCAGGCTTAAAAAAAATGTCAAAACCACAAAATGTTTCACAGGAAGAAAAGAATCCATCTTCAGAGTCCCGAAAATGGAATTCTTTGGTTTCCCAGCTACCCACCTGGTCGACTCCTGTCAATTTCACTTTGGCTGCTGGAGAAGCAGAGAGCTGGGGTGCTCAGCTTCTTCTGCCCGAGGGCTGGAGACGGGGAAAGAGGGAGGAGGAGCACCCCATCTCTCTCTCTCTAGCCCCTGAGAACCAAGGAGGCAAAGAGTCAGGGGACTAAGGGCTGGTCCACACTACGGGGGGGGGGGGTGTCGAACTAAGATACGCAACTTCAGCTACGTAAATAACGTAGCTGAAGTCGAAGTATCTTAGTTCGAACTAAAAAGCACTTACCGGGGGTCCAGACGCAGCAGGCAGGCTCCCCCGTCAACTCCGCTTACTCCTCGCGCGGAGCAGGAGTACCGGTGTCGACGGCGAGCACTTCCGGGATCGATTTATCGCGTCTAGACGAGATGCGATAAATCGATCCCAGAAGATCGATTGCTACCCGCCGAATCAGGCAGATAGTATAGACGTACCCTAAGTCTTGGCATCCCTCCTGAAGACTTCTGTCCATCTCACTTTCTGACTATAACCAGGAAGTGAAGTTGACAAGACCTTTCTCTGTTTGGGCAGCTGAGGAACCCATCATTTTGATTTTCCTGAAAATTGCAATATTTTGATATGGAAAATTCAGATTTTGCATTTTCTCTCAGAAAAATCATTCCAATGAAAATTTCCAGACCAGCTCCAGGCACTGTGACCTTGGAGGTAAGTTTAGATAGCCATGGTGCCTTGATGCGGACACCAAACTTGGGGCTACCTGACAAATAAATCAAGACAAGAACAAAACAGGTAATAATTATTTGCCAACACCAAAGAGGGAGAGAAATTGTTGAAGAAAGTGACTTGTCCAAGATCATACAACAGATAAGTTCATACAACAGTGGCAGAGCCAGTGACAGAACCTAGGACTTCTGACTTCCAATCCAGCATCCCATCCACAAGAAAATGCTCACAAGGCAAAGCTCTCGTTGACTTCAATATGAGTAAAGTGAACCCTGTGTCTTCTAATGCTGCCTTTCCTAGCTCATTAAAGTCAGAGGCTGTTTCAAGTATTTCCTTTTGAACTTCCTTCCCTTAAAGCTAAGGATCATGCTTTAACTTTGTTTTAGATTTTGTTACTTTATAAAAGAGTTTAGGTATCTATTTTCTTTGCCCTTCAAAACAGGCATTTGCAGAAGTGTTAAAGTGTAGGTGAGACACGCAGAGATATATACCCAATCACTGACAGGCAAAGCTTGAAATGATCTGGTTCAGTTTAGATAAGCATCCAACAGGTCAGATGCTTACTCCAACTTTACAAGTCTTTTAAGATTAAGAAATAGGGCTGTAAATCTTAGGAGAGCAGGCTTCTTCTTTACAGCCAGAAACTGGAAGCAGAAAAAATATTCCCTCCAAACTTGTCTGAACTTTTAAAACAATTGACTGAAGTTTGGTTTTAGAAATGGGTGACGGTTCAGCCTCTGATCAGTGCACAGGAAGGTGGTGGTGGAGGTTAAGGCAGTGAGGTAAAATAGGTGAAGACGATGCATATTTGTTTTTGAAGAACTATTCAGGTAAGAACATTATGGCGGGTGGAAAATTTTCCATCAGATTTTTTTGGACTAAATGACACGTTTCACAAAAAGAATCCCCTGTCTGCAGAAAATGAAGTTTTCATCAAAAAGCTAACACCCCTCCCCCAAATTGAAAAGTGTTTGTTTTTCATCTGAAACTCAGTAACCTTTGGCCCCAATCCAAAAATTTCTCTTCAGAAATGTCCTTGGCATTGGCAGTAATGCCTAAATAGAATTTTCTTGAAGTGTCACTGTAGTGCCTCTTGGAGTGAAGTGAAAATGCTTGCATTTCAGCTTTCATTTAAAAAAATGCTCAAGTTTCTAGCCATTATTGTTTTGGAGAAAAGCTTGAAAATGCCATCCCAATGCACAACAAATACCAGAAGGTAAGTAAAGGAAATCAAAAATGTATTTTTTTTTTAATTTCAAGATTTTTAAACCAATTTCATGATTTTTGGGGCCTGGCTCATGATATTTAAACACTCTGGATTGTCAGTATTGACAATGACTAGCCAGGGCTCTAAGTACCCGTATTGTTGTTAAAACAACACCAAACAAAAGGTCATTACAAAACCAAGACAGTAGCTCTTTTTCTCCCCTTCCCATAACCACCACCGGTCAATATGTTTTCCAGATGTCTGTGTGTGCTAAGTACTTTCCTCTGTGCCCAAACCACGTAGTATGATGCGGACAATATTACAGTCATATCTTTTTACATTATTATGCCCGTAACCCTTCTTCTACCTCTCTCAGCTTCCTTATTGTTAGCACATGAGTGAACCGAGCAATGTCTGGAATTATATTGTAAGGACTCTGAAGTTGGGATCATGTCTTGCTGTGTGTTTAGCCATTAACAAAATCCAAATAAATAGTGACATCAGTCAAGTCTCCCTTACAAGCATCATTTGCATTGCAAAGACACCAATTTAACCCTGGATGGATAACTTCCCTGGATAACCTTCATTAACCTTCAAGATAACCCTGGTTGTTATCTAAAAACTTTCCTTACATCTCCTTCTGTTCAGATCAGCAGAGCTTTACTGTCTTTTTTCCAAGCATTTCAGGAGAGCCCTGTTACACCACTTGCTTGGGTTGGTTTGGCAAATTCAGCCGTACGGAGTGCCAAATTCTGTGCACAGATGTGTATGCCTGGCTGTCACTGAAACAGAAATCAGAGGCTTTGACATCCTTCTTTTCTATTTCCCCCCTGGTACCGAGGACAGTCCATCAATCATAACCAAACTGAAAATGATTTATACACACTCCCCACCCCATGGCTTTATATACAAAAGAAAACAGGGCCATTTGCATTTAGAAGTGCTTTTATGAAGTGCGCATTTAGTAACTGCCTTTACAGCTGGTGTTTGGGAGATGTTTTCAGGAATGGCATCCATAGGACTGAATACAACACTGGCAACTAAACAAAGGCTTGCAGCAGCAAGCGCCTCATTCTGCATAGGGGTGGTATTAGCTTTTGGGCCAATTCACCACACCATGGGGACTGGATGCTGCTATTTTCCCCCTCCCCTCCATTATAGTTTCAATTTTGGCTTCTTTAACATGCTCAAGTGGTTCTGTGTGGCATGGCACAGGAAAGGAGAAAGAGAAAAGAAGCACCAGACAAGGAACACAATAAAAAAATTAATGCTCTTCTCCTCCCCCCCCTCCACCCCACAGCAGATCTGGAGAGAGGGACTTGTAAGCATTCAGTTATGGGCTTTAGCCAAACCTTCATTCTTGGCTGCCTTCTCAGCCTTTTTTACCCCCGACACCCACAATTTGGCCAACATCAATGTACCTTACAACATCCGCAATCAGGAGGATGGAACACCCCCCATTATTTCACAAACTCAGTCCTTCTCAAAGGATCAGAAGAAAAGCAGAATCAACTGCATGCTATATGCCAGGAGGAGTTATCTTTACCATACACCTAGTATCCACTACAAGAATGAGTGTGTTATGGTCTCTCCTGGCCAGATGGCAACCTAGAGAACAGCTACTGCAACAGACCTTCTCCTCAGGCAGAACATTCTTTTCCCCACCCTTTCAAAAAGGAAATTAGCTTTTAAGAGAGAGGTTCACTAGGCTTAAAAAGCTGCTGCTTAAATACCAAATACACCTGTTAGGAATTTCTTTTGAATTTACAATGCCACCACACTGCATTGGTGGAACATTTTCTATTGAATGTCATTTTGGAGGCTGACCCTGCAATTCCATGTTCAGTAGCTCCCACAGACGTTTTGGGAAAGCAAGAAAAATGAAAGACTGAGCATGCAGTAGTGGGCTCTTGATACAGAATATTTACTAAGTATTACTGTTTCTTCATAAAGATTAGTGTAGAATTATGGTTTTATTGTGTGTAGTCGGGGAAGGAAGATACACAGGTGTGCTTTGTTGCATAAGTTATTTGATTAAGTACAATTTTAAAATTGGCCATTTTATATCTGATCATCTAAAATCATCCTTGGAACTATAGCCAAAATGGCCAGGATATATTTTTTAAATCATTATTATGTGGTGAGGGGGACACAAGGATCTAAATATGGTTTTCACTGATTAATTTCATGTGTATTAAAATATTAATATTTTATGGTCTTCACTTTGATCAAAAATAATTTTGTGCATAGCATTTTAGCATTCCCTTAGATCATTTACAGCTTACTACTTTTTAAAAAGAGAAATAATGTTGTTGTTGTTTAATATATTACACAATATCACAATAATATGAACATACCTTTCCGATCTCCTATATTCATTTGAAGGACATTCCTGACAGGCTCAACATTCTCTTTCTCTTTTCACTGTGTTGGTCTTTAATGAAGCACCCACATTTTTCTTGCTCCAGAAATGCCAAATATAGTTGAAAGTGCTCCTTGATATCATGTTTTTGCTAAAAACTACTTGTATTAATAGATTCCTGACAGTTTGCTTCATTTTGATAGTCTCTCCCCATTTAGTATGCTGTTTCTATTTTTTTTTAAAGCTTTATTTTTGGTTTCAGATTCAGAAAAACAAGAGCTCTAATCAGAAGAAGAAATATAACTACATAAAATACTCTGTGCACACAAGTACATTTAAATGGTCATGAATCTTTTTAAAAAGAAAACAAAATATATAATAGATTAAGCTGTGAAGTCCAACCTAGTCCAGTTTCATACTTTGCTGCTTCGAGCAGTGTGAATCAGCTACTTATCTTTGAGTATGAAATTGGAAGAAAGATTTGCTGTTTGTGTTCAGCAATTGCTGAACATTTCTTTAAGATTAAGAATATATTTCTTGAAGACTGGAAGTATATAATGAAAGATTAAGAATGTGACAAACAGCTAGTGAAAAAGTGATATGAACTAAAGCAGTGAAGCTGGTGGTGAAAACAAAGCAAATTATGATTTAGCCCAAAAGTTGAAGACAAAAAATCTGCAGTTTACACTACATTTGCTTGCATCTGTTTTAGTAATCTGTAAAATAATGCATAAAGATTCAGGATTAGGAAGGTTTAAATGTCACTTGAATTGGAATGAGAATAATTGTTAATGTTATGATAATACATCTGTATGCAGTACTATATACCATAGTATTCTATTAAATATTTTTGAGCTTCCATAAGAATATTTATTAGGGCCAATGCTACACATTTTAGGGCCTCTCTGAAAAATATCTTATTGCAGCAGCCAATAGTCTTTCGAGGAATAGTAAATGTATGAAAATACTAATACTTGTTTTATCTGCTAAAATTTACTTTGGGCTAATTCTCTGCTTTGAAAAGTATACAGAAAAGGAGTACATTGCTGGTGCTTATCTTTCCCAATCATTTACATAGTTCAAAAATTGTAATACTTAGTCCATTCTCTGCAGCTTGCTTTATCTTTCTTGTATGTTGGGGTCTTACATAATATAAGGATGGTAGGGATTGCCATTTTAATATTGGTGTAAATACTATCTGGATTATATCCTTGGGGTAACTGTGCAACATGTTGCATTCTAATGGCTAGTCCACATAGCAGTAGTGGGCCTTCATGCTCTAACAGCTACTGGAGTTACTAATTTATTTCCAGTGAAAGAGTCCCACACCTTAAAAGGCCCTGGATTCTATTCCTGCTAAAGTATACACAATGCATTGTCTCCTTCCCATTCATCTAATGGTAGTGATGGCCAAAAAGGTAGCTATGTAAAATTGATACCATCTCACGCACCCAATCTGTTGACTTTACTGAGTCAATAGTTCCTTGCATTATAGATGACACTTACCTCCTTTGCAAAGCATTGTGACATGTCAGTCACTGTCACTGATCGGTCCATCAGCCCTCACAGAGAGAGCACCGATCACAACACATCAAATGCGTTGTGTTAGCCAGTCCTCCAACCAGGGCCAGTGCAAGGAAGTTTCGCACCCTAGTTCCTTGCACCAGCCCTGCGCCCCCCCCAAACTAACACGCCCCCCCAGCCAGTCCCCCCATGGCGGCTCCCCCCCCGCAGGGTGGCAGCCTCCCCCCACCCGCAGCACCTGCCCAGCTCCTGGCTCAGCCGCGGGGCCGGGAAGCAGGAGGCAGCCGCGGCTGGGCGCCTCCCCAGGAGGGTGGGTGGCAGCTGCGGCCGGGTGCCCCCCCGGGCGGGCGGCAGCCGCAGCCAGCCACCCCCCGGCTCCCAGCGCCCTAGGCGACTGTCTAGGGTCACCTAGTGGGCGCGCCGGCCCTGCCTCCCACTACCCGCTGGCCAAGCTGTCAGTAGCACCGGACACCCGATTGACATAGCGCACAGCAGCCTAGAACTCCTGAGCGATCCGCCAACCGCAGCCTCCCAAGCAGCTGGGATTACAGGCGCACGCTACCACACCGGGAACATTGTGACATGTATTGATGAAAACTGCTATAAAAGAACCACACATCATCATTATTATTGCAGAGCCAAGTCAGCTTGATAAAAGCCTGCCAGGTTTTATTGGGCAGCGCACATCAGTAACATAATTGTACACTGAATTCTGAAGGAAAGACAAGTAATACTAGGGAGGACGTTGTGAGGCAAAAAAGGCATGGATTGATGGTCAATCCTCAGTCCAGTTTGCTGAGTTTGTGTGAGCCCCCCATTGTTTGCACAGACACCCTTTACTCAGATTTAAATGTTTAAATTCTAGTTCTGCTGTTACTATTTTCTGTATTACAGTAGCACATAGGGCCCAGGCAGGTCAGGTCCCATTGTGCTACATGCTGTACGTATATAGTAAGAAACTGTTCCTGTGCCAAAGAGCTTAGAATCTAAACAGCTAAGACTTACAGTAGGAGATTAAGTGACTTGCCCAAGGTCACACAAGGAGACTGTGTTGCGTGAGGAACTGAACTCAAACCTCCTGACTCCAAGTGCAGTGCCATAACCACAAGACTATGCTTCCTATCATTTGCTCTCTTCCCCTTCTCATTAAAGATATAAGCCTGGCTTTTCTACAGCTGCAAGTAAATGGGGCCTGTATCGGGGTAAGACTCTTAGCCAAGGTATCTAGCAAGTGATTCCTGAATTACATTTGAAATTAGTAAGAGAAACAAAGAGCTTCCCAAGTCCACACAGCTAATTTTGTCACATGCTCTGGACACACACACATATAGGTACCCTGGAGTCACCAGTGGGGATCAAACCCAGGAACTTCAGCAGCAAGAACATAGGCTTCTAATATGTGAGTTATTGAACTCCTTTATCTATGAGATACAGTAGCACTAAACTATTCAGTCACTGGAGTCAGGCAGTAGGGGGGGAAAGTCATTATGTGATTTGTAAAGTGAACAGAACTGACAAAGTCATTAAGAGAAAATAAGTGTGGAACCCTGTGATGCTTTATTTTAAGTCACTTTTCAGAGGATAACTATACTTCAATTGGTTTTCCAGCCTTTGTAATACCCTTTGCTGCTGCCACCATGCTCAGCAGACTGATTAAGTTGAAATATTAGCTGGACCAGGTGAGACACTCATATTGTAAAACATGACTGTGAAGGGACTCCAGCAGAGTCAAATCAAAATCTCAGAAAAAACAAGCTAATTCAGGAGTTCACAATGAAAAGTTCTTGCACCAATCACAACCCAAGTCCAACAAAGAAGGAAAGAATAGAGAATATTAGCTTTTAAAATAAAATGAAAATGAAAAAAGAGAACTGAAGAGGTGAAAGAGTTCATTGGTTTAGTCAGAGAACAGATAGAAGAAATGCATAGAGAATGATGAAATAAGACAAGTATGAGACTAGGATGTTACATGGAGAACAAACAGGGCTCGTGAATTACCTGGACCATCTCCGCTCAATTCCCAGGTCTTTCTAAGTCAGAGACTGACAGCTAGGGGACACATTCGCTCTTAGTCCTGTTTTCTATTGTATAACCATTGTAGCCCATAGGACTAGCTTGCCTTTATTATATTCACTGACGTGCCTTAAGTTGTTATTCTGCCTTTATTATATTCAGCAGCAATGCAAGGAACTTACACGCCTATATACTATTTTGTCCATAATGACACCAGCCAACCACAGAAACACAAGCTAAAACCAGCTTTTGGAAACTTTTGGAAAGAACATACAACTCCAAGAGTGCCATGTACTTGATGTATATGATAATAAATGAATATATTAACCTATAGAAGGATGAACCCTCAACATTAAAGAAGGAGGAAATACAAATAAAGAAGAGGGGAGAAAACCTTACTGAATATGCATTAGCCATAGTGGTGTCAGCGTAACATATTATAAAGTTGCATCCCAGGCTGTGGGCAGTAGAAGAGAGAAATGTAGCCCTTGGGAGGTGCCGGAATGATGGCCGCTAATGATGATGAGGAAGGTGATGGTGAAGAGGAAGATAATGGCTAACATTTCAGGTTGTTCTGGAAGGGATGGTGAAAGTATGGATGTTTAGATGTACATTCTGTATTATTTCTATTTACCTTATTGAGTTGGAGTGTTTGTGACTTTGCTAAATGTATTAACACATTATTGTAAATATAGAAGAGTTCCTGTAGTATGAGTTTTGCAACCATGCACATTGGGGTTCCCAACTATATAGTAATTTTAATAACACTGGACCTGATGTTGGGACAAGAACCTATCAACCCTCAAAGTGATAACTGGGAATTCTTAAGTAATCAATATCATCAATATATAATCTATAGGTCAGGCTACACCATTAAATATAAATAGCCCCATATGATGCAGTATTACTGTAAATTGTGCTCTTTTGGATAACTACTGCAGAACACAGTAATGTGTATACACACAGACACACACAAACACAAAGATATGTATATATAGACACTCTATTACTGATGCAGGATAAAGAATCACTTCTGAAGTCTTCAGCTCCTCAAGCTCAAGGGAGATGGATTTTGCGGCTTTGGGAATACAGTATTATGAACCAGCAAGTAAGGCAGAGAGAGACGCAGGCAATTATGTTTGCATAGTTTCAACGTTTAGTAAAGTTCAAAGAAAAAAATATAACTTGAAGCAGAAAATTCACATAGTAGCTACCAAGCAAGACATGATACCCACGAGTGAGTCTGCACTGTCCAATGGTTAGAGCAAATCACTGCAAACAAGGCCAGTTTGGGATTCTAACTGCATCGGATTTCTATCTTACTGTGTGATCTTAAAGGTGTCATAACTTCCTACATGGCAGCCAACTCACTTGAGAAAGAGAGCAAAAGGCAGCAGCTCCCATAAAATTCAAACATTGAGTCTGTCAAAGAGCTTTGTGCGATTGCTTTGATTCTTTCCTCAAGGGTTCTAAAGTCTGGAGATGAACTTCTCAGACTATATAAAAAAATAGAGTTCAGAGTATTAATCCTTTTAAGTGAGATTTCAAATAATAATGGATACAGTGAATCAAATAAGTAAGATAGAATAGGACAGCTACAGATATTAACAAATGTGCAGATCTTGAAATAAATCACAGTATAGATTGCAGATTAACTGATCTATAACCTCATTATTAGGCAGAATACTTTAAAACGACATATTTTTGCTATTAAAAATATGAAAGCTATTACAAAAGACTTTTCAGCAAAATCAAATTGTTACAGGTTTACATGATGAAGTGAGAGTTATGTCCTAATATGGAAATACATGCTCATTTCTGGGTGATGCCATTATTTTACTAAATACTATAGTGATAGAGGCCATATAAGAACCTATACAGCCAGGATTTGTGCCCATGTTTCACCACAGCTGCATGCTATTTTCTTCTCCGTGACATAAAACTATTCCTAGAGGCACCACATTCTAGAAAAATAGGTGATGTAGAGTGCTTCAGCTCAGAAGTCAGCAGACAAACATGTGAAAGAAACAAGAACTGAATTCTGAGTCAAGAATTGGTCCACATAACCAGATTTTCTGCAGAACAGAAGTCAATACCTGCTAGCAGACAAAATAAATTTGTTCCCCATGTTATCTATAGAACTCCTAGTATAAGACATACAGACATTAAAATATGTGCTTCCCTTAATTTTTTTTATTAGTGGCTATTCTTGTCCCTAGCAATCATATTTATGGAATGTAAAATTCATCCTATTAAGATAATTTAAAACTGTTATCGGATGACCAATTTTAGACCTTTATCAGAATAATTTGAAAATATATTCTTCCCATTTTTTAATAAAGATTGGCCAAACTCTGCCTGTGCCCATGTAGTCCCATTGAAGTCAACTGTTCTCTTGATGTAATAAAGACCTGATCCTGTTAAGTGCTGTGTACCTATAATTCTCATTCCTTAGTTAGAGCTGCAAGTACTCACCAACTCTCTGGATCAGGCCTTAGGTCCTCTATTACCTGCTGTTTCTCAGGAAATTCACTAGAGGACTTTGGGGATTTTACAATTGCCCTATGTGTGATATATGACTATTTTATACAGTAAGCAAGTGAGTTTCAATAGTAGATATTTCACTGGCCAGTTACCATGATGTGTATGATGAGAACTAAAAAACAACAAACAACAAAACTAAAACAAAACAGGACAAAAAACCCACCTATGACACAATAAAATGTCAAAGGGAAAGGCAGAGAACAAATGGACTAAAATGTGAGGCTACTCTGAACAATTCCAGAAAATCCTCATCCCCCAGCCCACAAAAATCAGAGACCTTTTCATGGATCATGTGCTTTTTGTACTTGCCAACACAAATGTATACTGTATTTAGTAACTCACTGAAAGATTTACATCTATTACATTGACACAGAATACAAATGAGATATTTTAAGTAGCATTTTCTGATTATGTTATAAAACAAATTGCCACATCTGTTTGAATTCCTGTTTTACCATATTCATCCTTCAATCCCTCCCCTCTCTTTTCCTCTTTGAGACTTTCTCCCTCCTTACCCCTATACAATTACTAGCTGGAAGCTTGTGTATGTTTTTCCAACTTAATTCAGAAGGATATAAACCTGGAAGTTTTGTAACATGCCATCTATTCTATTAAATTGAGATATTGTTCCTGTAACATGGCAGAATAGTGCAGTGGCAATCTTCTCAGATAATGTCAGTTTAATCAATCATTTTTAAATACCGGCGAGCATGAAGCATAAAAGTGCTCAGATCTGGTATATAGAAGACACTTTAAATGCTTGAGGTATAATTAATCACACACCTTAACCACGGTACCAGCAGTATTAATTTTGCCCTCGCACTTCAAATAATATTAGTATATCACATTATATGCATACATTGACAATACTTTTTGCACCTTAGAGACTAACAAATATATTTGGGCATAAGCTTTCATGGGCTAAAACCCACTTCATCAGCTGCATGGAGTGGAAGATACAGTAGGAAGATATCTATATATATCTATATATATAATTTTGTTGAAGAAAAAAAAAATGTTCTTCAACAAAAAAACGTCAAAAACAGACTCCAATGAGAAATTGCAGAAACTGGAATTAATTTGCAAACTAGATACCATTACATTAGGCTTGAATAAAGACTGGGAGTGGCTGGGTCATTACACAAACTGAAAACTATTTCCCCATACTAAGTTTTCCCTTACTGTTACTCACACCTTCTTGTCAACTGTTTGAAATGGCCCATCCTGATTATCACTACAAAAGTTTTTTTTCTCCTGTTGATAATAGCCCACCTTAATTGATTAGTCTCTTAGAGTTGGTATGGCAACCCCTATCTTTTCATGTTCTCTGTGTATATATCTTCCTATGTATCTTCCACTCCATGCATCTGATGAAGTGGGTTTTAGCCCACGAAAGCTCATGCCCAAATAAATTTGTTAATCTCTAAGGTGCCACAAGTACTCCTCATTCTTTTTGCTGATACAGACTAACACGGCAACCATTCTGAATACTTTTTGTAGCATTCAGGTTGTGGATCACTTACCCCCTGCATTCCCCACCCCGCCACAAAAAAGGACGGGGGACAGGCAGTTTCATTTCTTTAGAATGAAACAGCAAAGGCAAAGAAGTTTTACATTCTTCATTTAATACTTTACTTCCCTAATATGATGGAATTCATTAAAAAGAAATTAATCAAGCACTTAATAGCCATCAGTTATTCCAAAAGCATGGCACAAGAAGTACTGAATCTACATACCCTGTTCTTTCAATGTTGTACCAAAATCTGTAGACAACTACTGATCATATAATGATGTGATATGTCCTTTCACGTATGTTCAGCTGTCTTTTTGTTAATATCAAGTGGAAAAGAACGTTCAGCTTTTCAATAGTATATTTGTTGAATATTATATTGTAATATAGTGCACAGTAAAGGAACACACTGTACTGTTCACCCAGAAGTCCTATCACGGTTGGTTGCCAACCTATTACTGTGTATCAGAGGCTAAAAATGGCATAGCATTGTTATAAGAGACTGACCTTTTGAGAACCTGACCACCTGATGCCAGGAGCAACCCTCCACTGGATGGATGTTACAAGCATCAGGTTCTTAACAGTTCCTATTTTCTTTACCAAGCGCTCATGTCAGACTCACAGTGCAACTGAATGGAAAACAGACAGCTTGAATGTCACAGCAGCACAGCACAAGAGACAGACAACTGTCAGCTTGCAGTTTCTTTTGGCCATGATGAACTGAGGTTTAGGAAAGTAAAACCCTGTGCATTCAGAAAACCCATATAATCTATGAATTAAAGGTTTTCCTGAAGACCTCCCTCCAGAGCAAGATAGAATCTCAATTTTCACTAAAAAGAACAAGCTACAGCCATTCCCGTGGAGAAGATGGCAAACATTTCTTTTTGCATCTGCAACAGAACAGACTTTAAAACAGTATTGCACAGAGAAGTGTCTTGGCCTCCAATTCTTTGCTTTAGCATGTCAACTTTGAAGCCTACATATAAACCACTTCAAAGCCAAAATTGTTAACCACTTCACAGCTAGCCACCATCATCAATCTAATCTGCTTACCTAGGGCAGTGGCTCTCAACCTTTCCAGACTACTGTATCCCTTTCAGGAGTTTGATTTGTCTTGTGTACCCCCCAAGTTTCATCTCATCTAAAAACTAATTGCCAATAAAATCAGACATAAAAATACAAAAGTGTCCCAGCATACTAGTACTGAAAAATTGCTTACTTTCTCATTTTACCATATAATTATAAAATAAATCAATTGGAATATAAATATTGTACTTATATTTCAGTGTATAGTATATAGAGCAGTAGAAACAAGCCAATGTCTATATGAAATTTTAGTTTGTACTGACTTTGCTAGTGCTTTTATGTAGCCTGTTGTAAAACTAGGCAAATATCTAGATCAGTTGATGTACCCCCTAGAAGACATCTGCGTATCCCCAGAGATATGCGTACCCCTGGTTGAGAACCACTGGTCTAAGGCAGCTGAGCGAACCTGTTATTTCATTCTTTAGAAAGGACATTGTGCAGGAAATATATCTTTGTCCTTGCCTTGGAATTGCAACTTAATGTCTGTCTGTTTCTTTGCTCTTGTCCATTTCCATTGTTCATCTAGCCCCTTTGCTCCATCCAAGTGGCATGATAACTCTTCTTCCTAATCATTACAATATATTTCCACAAAGCCTATTAACTCCACTTACCATGGTGAGGAAGACTCTACAACACATTACATTTTTAAATAAGTAAAAAAAAATATTTTCCAATCTCCACACCTGGATCAGCTTGCTTTTGTTGTATCCCACATAACATCCCATTATAAAAACTTTTCCATCAAAATTGTTTTTGCAGATAACTGTTTTTGACCAAATTAGTTCAATAGAAGTGTCTTGTTTCCAAGGAAAGTTTAAATTTGTCATGAAAAAACTGAATGCCCAACAACCAATATTTTGATTTGGAAATGCCACAGCAGTGCCTCATGGGACTTGTAGTTTGGTTTCCTCAATGTGCCCATTCTTGTCTATGGGTCAGATCCCCCAGTTGGACTGGTTATCCCATGATATACTACTTCTTCTCACCAAGATGAGAGACCATAGTGCATCTTGGGAGATGCAGACCGACCGACCAGGAATCCCAGCATGTAGAAGATAAGGGGAATATGAAGTGCCTCAACTATAGTTCCCAGGAGGCACTGCGGCAGCATTTCCAAATTGAACTATTTTGGCTCTCAGCTGAAATATTACAGTTTGCAGCCAAAATACTTCAATTTTTTGCCAAAAAGTTTAAATTTTCTCCAAGAAAAAAAATCCTATCAGTTCTCATCCCATGTTTATTGTCAGTTTAGCTTGTAAACTCAGTTACAACAGTGACCTTGCTTCTTTATTTGCTTGTATGGTGTTCTTAGCACACTGGGAAATAAATAACAAACAAACCAAAGCTGCAGCTTTAGAATACGCAAATACGCAAGCAGTCTTTCAATTCAGATACTAAGCCTTTCCTTCTAACTGCCATCTTATGGATGAGAAAATTAAGATCCCTAGTCTTTTTAATGCAACTTAAAAAAAATTGAAACCCTAATTTGAATAGTTACGTGGAAGTTAAGTGCATGGGCCCTGAGTGTGCCCCTTCTGCTTAGAGGTGAATTTCACCCGAGATGTGTATTTGGTATTACTATTTATAATGACCTTTAGGTTTTTGGTGGTTTTGTTCACTTTCGGATGCCTACACAGCAATTAAACACCCATAAGTGGCCTGTGTCAGCTGACATGGGCTTGTGGGGTTTGGGCTATGGGGATGTTTAATTGCAGTGTAGACATCTGGGCTTGGGCTGGAGCCCAGGGTCTAGAACCCCACATCAGGGGAGGTCTCAGCACCCGAACATCTACACAGCAATGTTTAGACCCACAGTCCAAACCCCATGATCCCGAGTCAGCTGACCCAGGCCAGGGGCAGCCATGCTGCAGGTCTCTCATTCCAGTGTAGCTGTACCATCCGTATATCTGCTTTCTTCTTATCCAAGCACACTTCAAACAGCAGAAATGAGAATACCACTGGTTTTCTGTACAGTGCTTCTCTTTTCTATTAATCAAGTGAAACTAATTATATACATAGAGCAACATCACACAATCCAGCTTTCAGGGCTGGCAGATCTATTATGAAGACATACTGGAATGTTTATAAAAGTAGATTTAGCTTTATATTAAAATCAAAAGCTTACTTGGTAACTTTGTGAACAGTTGATTTTAATGTTACATACATATATGCTACCCTCAAAAGTATTATTTGATGCTGTTTACCAGCTCTCTCCATTTTTATTGTGAATTATGTAATATTTGGAGTCTCTAGAAGCCCCAGCTACTGGAGTCCTGTAATTATGAGAGAATCTCAGCTTTCATCTAAAAGAAAAGTTTCTAGGCCTTCTGTCATGGAGAAAGCTTGACAATTTGAACCCTAAACCTGAAATGACAGAGGCAAATAAACAAACCCATTTCTTTTTAAATCACATGATTTAAGCCAATCATGATGTTGTGGGGCTTAACTCATTATTTTTTAACATTTAGAACTGGTTTATTATTTTTTTCATTGCGTGTTATAGTTTATGGCTCTAGGGTCTATGGTCTACAAGTGAGGTACATTTCAGGCAAACTCAGACAGTCAAGTTTGCTGCTGAGGCTAGGCTATCAGATATTCAATGTTTGATTATGATCGAGTACTAAGAGGTGATTTAACTTCATTACTTTCAAATTCAAGCAACTCACACTTTTTTTTTAAAGTATAAAATTACCCACTACTCTCGAGAAAAGTTGGGTGAAAGATATTTAAATCACAAGCTTGTTTGTTTGTTTTTATTAATTTTGTGACAATTTTATAATTTCAATCCAGGTTCAAATGTTTAATGGCATTCAGATTTTAAAAGAAGGAAAATGAGGAAGACGTTTGTACCATTCCTCAATATAATTAAAGCACCTAAATACACCTGTATTAAACCACCATTGTTTGATCGCAGCTTATTCAAATAATTCAGTACAACCAGATACCAAACATTCTGTCTCATAGTAGGATATCATTAAGGTGTATGCACCATGAAGACAAAAACTGAAAGGCTCTTCCTATCTGCTTTCTGTGTATGATTTTTCGAGCTAGTAATATATCTGCATGTTTCTGAAAGTCAGACATTTATTGGGTAAAAACATGTACAATTTAATGTGAAGAATATCAGTGAAGAACTATAACTGATGTCTTTGGAGTTTGTGCTCTTTTAGTTCCTTTCCTCATTAGTTTTTGTACTTTTAAGTTCCTTTTCTCAGTAATAATTACATACATCATTTGTAATTAATTAACTATGTTAATTAAATAAGTATGTAAAAAATTAACTATTGTAACTAATAGCATTCCTAGGAATGTTTACCATTTGCTGTTCCATTTTGAAAGCAATTAACATATGGGCCCTGATTCAGGGCTGCATTCTGAGCTCGTTATTCCACTCCTTTTGGAAGGCAGGAACCAAGAACTCTCCTAGTGCAGGTGCATTTCCCTGGTGTAGGGCTACGGTAATAGTCCTATGCTAATAGTCCTATGCTGATCACCACCTCAGCCCAGTTTTCCTAAGGAGGGAAGGGTATGTGACTGGAGTGCTCTGCATTTCAGTTATGCTGGACACTGGATGAGCCACTGAGGACTGTTGCAGTTCGGGGTCAAGGTGTACAGCTATAGAGCTTGAGAGCCCGGGAGGTGCATAGCTCAGATTAAGCCATCTTGGACCTGCCCTCCTGAGCTGTACAACAGAGTTGAGATCATAGACTACTAGCACTTTTCCCCATAAAACCACAGTTTAGTACCTACTGAGCCAAAACCTGTTAAATTTGGCTGAGTAAAATTAAGCCTGCTGTGTTTAGTGGAAAAAAAACCACACAAAAGCTTTATTTGGATTGTCTATAAAAGCTTAAACATGAATATTTAATTCAGAATGTTGTCTAAATTCACTTTCAAAAACAGCATCACTGATGCATTGAGCAATTTTATCTCAAAGAGAATAAGACTACAAATGCAACTCTCCTTCTATTCATTCTGATCAATTGCACCAAAATCAAATATTTAAATATATATATAACTATTGTAATGGGTTGGAGGTTTTTTTAATTGTAAAGATGTAAATGAAAAGTAGAAGAGAACATCCATAAATGATGCTTTCTGATGGATTAAATAAATTGATGCATTTTTCTCACAGTACTTTTAGAATTAATACCCAATACTATCTAACCACTCTAATGAATGGTATAGTAAGATACTATCCAATGAGGGATGGGAGCTATTCACCCTAAAGCTTCTCTGTAGATTATTTTACTAAAGGTAGCATCGAGATACAACTACTATGTGTATCAGAGCCATATGAAATGGAACAGGACAATAGAGGAGGAAAAAGCATGCTAAAGTTACAAGCATCTTCCCTTCCTGTTGTCAGTGTTCAAGACAGTACCAAAGTTCCAATTTAGCTGCACTGGAGAGCTACAAAACAACTACAACTCCCATAAGACTCGGTAATGCCATTGGTAACTAATTTCTGGAGTGAAGCTACATATGTATAAATGAATTACTGGGCTAAGATTCCATTGAGTGACATGGGTGTTGCAGTCTTCTCCCCTTTGTTTCACCCACTCCCTCTCCCTGTATCTCCTAACACAAAGTCTGGATGATTTAACAGGGTACACTTACCTGTGGCACCCTTAGACCAATGCAGCTGTATAGGCCCCACACTCTAACACACCTGTCTCTGAAGGGTGCCATCTACTCCCACAACCGCCACCTTAGATTTTGAAAGCTCCATTCCCTGGCTTCCTTGTTCATGCGGGGAAATCACCAGAAACCGAAAAGCCATGCAGATAGGTAGGCTGTAGCAAATTCCCCCCGTCCATTAGGATGGTTGCAGGTAGGGAAGAGAAGGCTAGAGGAAATTAAGGGTTTGTAGAGATGGGGGAAACTAGTGATATGCAGCGAGAGCACATACTGGGTTTCTATATATGTGTGTTTATGCTTCTCCTAGGATCAAAACCCCTAAGGCCATTCCCAATACTAACCTAACCTGCTTTCTAGCACTTTTCTCTGGGCACAACACAGCTTTCTGAAATCCCTTAAAAACATGACAAAATCCTACTAGGAATCTCCTCCTTTCAATTCATGATGCTTCATAACTATGTGCACAGAGGTAAGCCCTAAAACTCTTTGCCTGAAGCTAGATTTGCATATTGGGCAAGGTAAGTGTAAGTCACACCAGCACCATCTGTTGGCAGCTCAGAATGCTTGTACTGCATACATGTATTGAAAATACATTACAACTATAGTAACCGAAAAGTTTCATATTGTGTCAGTATGATGCATACTCTAAGCACTAAATACTTTGTAGCTGGGTAAAAAATCATCCATAGACAGGGTTCAATGTTTTTGAAGTGCTTCAGTTTGGTTCAAATGATAGAATTAAAAATATTTCTGAATTGCTTTATACTCGTAAAAGGCCTCCTATAAGAAAGCCATGTTAGTTTAGAAGCTTTCAGATACCATGGTGATGAGTCAAGTATAGTTGAAATGAGATGTATAGCTGATAACGGTGATGGCTGTGACATGCAGTATCACCTTGTAAACAGGTGCTCACAAAAATTCCTCTTCTTAGTTTGTGATAACCATGTAGTAGGGGTGAGTATGTATGCTCACCAAAAAGGAGTACAGGACTGAGTATTCAATTTATTTGCTTTAACATTTAAGGGAAAAAATTGTTTAGCTTGGCCCATTCACAACTCCCGCTCTGAAGAGCTTCACAATTTGAGATTTTCAGAATCTGGATCCAAATTTGGTGGTGTTTGAGGCAAATCAAAACCGTAACCATTTGCTGGAAGTGTTTGGATACTTAGTTCCTGAAAAGTAAACGGGAGCTTTTTAATAAAGTAGAACAATAAGCAGGAGATAGCAAGACTTTGTAGGAGGGTGGGGTGGTTAAACACAATTCTGGAAGTTTGGGGGCAATGTTTTTAAAATACCTGACTCTTGGTCAAACCTTATGCATTCCAACTACCAAAAATTATACTTTACAGGTATTGGAAGAAACCCAGAACTAAGTTTACTTTGGCAGGGCTGATTTAAGAATATCTAGACAGGACAATCCCATCAGAGGCCAGGAAATCATCCACAAATGACTTTAAGTTACATGGCAAAGTTTTAATAACAAGCAACAAAACAACACTTCAAAATGCTTAATCTAAACAACCTACGTATTCCAATTAATAAAGCTAATAAGCCAAGTTTTTTCCACTACAATCCCCAAATTTTCTTCAAATTGTAGGTCAGAGATTTTCCTCTGTTAGAGTTCTCTCTTTTATGAGTCTGAGTGCAGCTGATCATGTCAGTAAGAGCCAGCGGTTTTTTAAAAAAAGGCATTATACTTCTGCTGCGCCTCACTATACTCTGACTTTGGAATCATTTTGTTAAGCAGGATGGCTATTAAAGTGTGTGTGCCGTGTTTTATTACTATGAAACTTGAAACTGCCCTGTATTTTTTTAAAAAGTCAGTGTGACGAGCAGGAGGCAGTTTGCCTCTGTTTCTTCTACTTGACACATGTGAACTCAAATTTAAAAAGCCCAGCCTTCCTTCTGGAGCCTGCATTTTGCATAAGTAAATAGTTGTGGGTGCAGTTTGTACCTTTCAGAGATCTGTCTGAGCCTGTATTTCAGATAGCTAGCTCAATAAATGCTAATTTGTGCCTGCAAAATGGCAGTCACCTAAAGTGAGGCTGGGATTCCAACCAGGCTGGAAATCAAATACAAAATGTTTTACATGGCCCTAAAGATATTTTGTGCTGTTAAGATGTTAATGTTTGTAACATTAAGGAGAGTACGAGTTCAACATGACCATCAAGGTTTTTTGTTTTTTTAAAGGTAACTAAATATATGGGCAAGTTTTATGTGCTCCTTTATTCCAAACATCAGGGATCAGGAAAAACCTGCAGATACTGGACCTAGAAGCGATGTGGGTTTCCCCCAGGCAAGACAAGCAGGTTTCATGGAAGTCCATGATTGGAAAAGGTTTGGGTCACTTCATGCCATTTTTGAAGTTGAAGATCCTTGGTATGATCTCCTGCAATCATAGGAAGGTTGGGGAAGGGAGTTAACAGCAACAGCTCCCTGGCTTGGAGAGAGGGTTTCCAAAAGTAGGGAATCAAATCCCTAAAACTATCTCCTAACTCTCTCTACCAAAAAAATAGCTTACTATGAACGTTAAAAAAGACTTTTAAAATGATTTACAGAGAAAGGCTGAAGAAGTCAACACTCCATCCTAGACTACAAGCAATAAGAAAGAACTAAGATGGTGGTGGTCCGGCAACCCCCTTTATTCCCCTCAGTGCAGAGCATGAGATGACCAGGTATGCATGTGCAGACCAGACAGACACTGCAAGGGAAAAATCTCTGGCCTTGGTGCATGGAGCACATGCACAACCTGAAGTGCACTAGATATAGGGACAATGACTCAAAGCAGAACTAAAAGTCTGTTCTATTTTGGTTTTTCGTTTTTTAAGTATATTACAATGCACAGTCCTTCAAGTTTTCCTGTATTATTTCATTTTGGAGCAGGATTGGACCCAAATACTTCATCAGCAGAGCTCACAACTACAATTTTGGCCATGTACATTGGCTGGTAGTATGGTTCTACATTCTTCCTTTTCAAAAGGAGTGAAGTCCAGAAATGGTTGCTTTGGTAAATGGGAGGTTTATTTGTCTTATTTTAAAGCTAACTAGTATGTCCAACTGTTCACAACAGAACTACAGAAATCAATTGGTAAGTATTTCTGTGCTGAGCTAAGAAATTATCATTTCCCCATATTGTACTGGTGGGGAAATATTGAAGTTTGGTCCCCTAGCACAGTCAGCCACTACTGGGATTCACTGAGTACTGTTTTCAGTATCTTATTTAGGACCTAATTCTTCCCCACTGAATTGACTGAAAATTTCCATCATCTTCAATAACAGCAGGGCTCCTTTGTCAATTCCCTTAAGAAATAATATTTCTCATCTTTCCCAGAAAGCACAACTTTTCCATCTTCATTCAGTAGCAAACTGTATTTCTGAAAACAACTCTTCTCATTTATTTGTTGCATGCATTCTGAGTTTGTATGCTACCTTTGCAAGCTGTGCATTATCTTTTTGAGAGTAAAATGAAGAGCTTTACTTTTGCAGTTAAACAGGATTCACAACTAGATACTAGAAACAGGTGAGTTCCATTTGAACATCAAATGCAAAAGTAAGATACATGTATAATACATGCACAGTCTTTTGTGTTTTGATGAATATTCACACTTGGCCTAAATTTTCAAACTGACTAATGATTTTGGGTGTACAAGCTGACACACCTTAAAGGGGTCTGATTTTCAGAGGTCAAGTGGTTCAACAGTTTTGGAAAAGGAAGCCCCTTTAAAGTGTGTCAACTTGAACACCCAAAATCACTAGTCACTTTGAGAGTTTGGGCCATGTGGTCTTGAGTGTGTATTTGTCCCCTTACAGAATAAGCTCTACTACAAGCACGTGCCATTAAAAAGTGGGCAAATACCACACAGTAGCCAGATTGTGGTTAGCAGCTGGGTGGATATACAAAATAAGCAGAGAATGCATGAAGTGTCCGCCAGCCATAAATCACAGACCTCGCACCCTTCCAGTCATAGGAACCACCCATTGCTAATGCCCTGGGGGAAAAGACTCCAAGAAAGTGAGGCATGAAGAAGGCACAATCCCTTTGTAGTGCTCCTGCTGACATCACACAGGTCCACCCTGGTCCCCAGCCAGTGCCATGGCTAAGAGTCATAATACGATCCTATAACAGCAAGGTACTTTGACCATGGTGTAGTCAATGATTACTTTGTATTAACATGCACTGTTTATCAACTGTATGATGGAGAAGACTAAATTATTACACGCTAGCTGGGCCAGTTTGCCATATTTTTAAGAATCCTATATTTACAACATGACGAAATATTTACTAACAATTAGTTGAATAATTAAAAAAAATAGACAGAGGGCTTGTCTACATGGAAAACTTTCACCAGTTATTATAATAAGGGTAAGATTACCTGTGTGGACATTCTTATTCTAGAATATGAATGGCTTTTGGCAGCTTAATTTCAATTGCTTCCAAAAGTGACATAAGCTAAACTGAAAAAAAGAAAAGTCACTCATGCCAGAGTAAGGGTACGTCTATACGACCCGCCTGATTCGGCAGGTAGCAATCGATCTTCTGGGATCGATTTATCGCGTCTCATCTAGACGCGATAAATCGATCCCGGAAGTGCTCGCCATCGACTCCGGTACTCCTGCTCCGCACGAGGAGTAAGTGGAGTCGACGGGGGAGCCTGCCTGCTGCGTCTGGATCCACGGTAAGTGCTGTTTAGTTCGAACTAAGATACTTCGACTTCAGCTACGTTATTTACGTAGCTGAAGTTGCGTATCTTAGTTCGACCCGGGGGGTTAGTGTGGACCAGCCCTAAGAGTATCTACACAGGGGGTTAAACTGCTTTAACTATGGTGGTTTAAAATTCACACTTTACCTTATAATGAGATAACTTTCTCATATACAAAAGCCCTGATTCGCAATATAAAAAAGCCCCCAAAACAGACAACTAACCACCTGCATTACTTGTATCATGGCATTCGTTATATTTATGCCAAGAAAATTTAGGTTACTACATACAACAAGCTCTATTGTTTATCCAAAAACTGGGATCACATCTGTGCCGAATGGCAGCTAGGCACAGCCATCTGTCATTTTGGGGTATCCTAATGGGATTTGGCACAGAAAGATGAGGTTCTGTAACCAGGGAGGGATCAAGGGATGCTGATAACAGCCTCAAGGCTTCAATTCCCTACAACTTCACATTGTGCTGCCTTTGTAAATCTGTTACTGGGAACCACGTTAAGTGCAATTCACTGATGCTGATGTTTCATAGTTGCAGTTTTTGGAACAGAATTCTATGTGAAAGTGGAAGCCTTAGTCCTATCATGGAGGAAGGGGTAAAAAAAAATGAATTTCATTGTTCAATATTCATGAATTTGGCCCAATGTCATCATAATTTAGTTACTGTTGACAAGTCCTTTATTCCCAGGTACTGATCTGTATTTATAGCTTTTATATTGTTCATTTTGTCCTCCATGTGCATGTCTTTACATTTTGTGGCTCTCCTTGTCATCCCAATGTATTGTTCCAATATAGTGAAAATGGCCTTGTGGACCCTGCTTCAGCACACTACAAATTCAGCTGTGTGCTTTGATGTACTTCTATAGGAACTTTTAGTGCACTATTACAGGTTCCACATGTTCAGTGAGGGTGTAGCAATCTAGTGCACTGTAGAGTCACACCCTGGCTTGCCATGCACTAACTTGCTGCATAGACAAGCCCTAAGTCTCTCATTGTAACTTGTTTTCTCCAGACACATAGTTGTTGTGCCTCTTCTTTGCACCTGCTCCAATTTTTCAATATTTTCTAAAAGTGTGGTCACCAGTACTGGATGCAGTATTCTAATATTGTCTCACCAGTGCCGTATACACAGGTAAAATCACCTCTCTACTTCCCTGTTTATACATCCAATAATTGCATTAGTCCTTTTTGCCACAGCATCACACTGGAGCCCACGTTCAGTTGTTTGTCCAGTATAACCCCGAAAGCCTTTTCAGAGCTGCAGCTATCCAGGATACAGTCTCCCTTTCTGCAGGTTTGGCCTGCATTCCTTGTTCCTAGATATTTAAACATTAAACCAAATGTGTTTTAATACAACGAAATGTAAATAGGCCTAATTTACTGAGAGATCCTGATCATCCTCTGTACTCTTCATTATTTACCACTCAACCAATCTGTGTGTCATCTGCATGTTTTATCAGCAGTGATTTTATACTTACTTCCAGATCATTGATAAAAATGCTCAATAGCATCAGGCCTCTTACTAAGTGACAAAAAGTCCTGTGGCACCTTATAGACTAACAGATGTATTGGAGCATAAGCTTTCGTGAGCGAATACCCACTTCTTCAGGCCTCTTACTGATCCCTGCAGAACCCTACTAGAACATCCCCATTCAATGATGATTCTCCATTGACAACCACGGCTGGCGCCCCCACTAGGTGACCCTAGGCGGTCACCTAGGGCGCCAGCATTTGGGGGGCAGAGACTCCCGGTGGCGATTCAAAATGCTGCCGAGAACGCAGCTTCCCCTGAGCTGCTGCCCCTGCCCCCGGCTGAGGTGAGCTGCCGCGGGAGGGGGGCTGGCCACTGAGCCCAGTGCCCCTGCCGCGGGCTGCGCGGGGAGCCCAGCTGAGCCCGCTGCGGGCCACGCTGGGGGCCGGGAGCCCAGCCCAGCCCGCCGTGGCCAGCGCGGGGAGCTGAGCCCAGCGCCCCCACCGTGGGCCGCGGGGGTGTGTGTGTGGGCGGGAAGCCAAGCCCAGGCCAAGCGGCCGGGGCGGGGGCATGCGGGCGGGGGTGTGGTTTGCCGCTGTGGGAGGGCGGGGCCCAGGGCCGGTGCAAGGAAGTTTCGCCTAGGGCGCGAAACTTCCTTGCACCGGCCCTGTTGACAACTACCTTTAAACATTTGTCAGTCCAATACTTAATCCATTTAATGTGTGCTCTATTAAGATTCTATAGTGCTAATTTTTTAATCAGAATGTCAGGCAGTATTAAGTCAAACACCTTACAAAAATCTATGTATATTACATCTACACAATTACCTTTATCAACCAAACACATAATCTCATCAAAGAATGAAATCAGGTTTGACAAGATCTGTTTTCTATAAAACCATGAATCCTGTATGAGTTTTTCCATTATTTGCCCAGGACTGATGTCAGGTTAACCAGCATATAATTACCCCAGTCATCCTGCTTGTCCTTTCAAAATATTGGCACAACATTAGCACTCTTCTAGTCTTCTGGAATTTCTCAGCTATTCCAGGATTTATTACAAATTAACATAACCTTAAGAGAACTTAAAAAGACAGGACAGGATAAAGAAAAAATAAAAGCATCCGATTAGCTATTCTCCTTTGCACTCACCATGGTGGGCAATTCAAAATGATAGACATGGCACTACTAAATTTTTTTTTATACATCCTTACTTGAACAACAGTCCCTGCACATAGAAGCAACAGAACTGGCTCGTGCTTCTAAGCTCCTTTCTAGAGCTTCAGTATCTGAAACTGCTATCTAACAGCATAGCATGTCTTCTGGCCTCTAACACTGTTGCATTGTTCTATTCATAATGACAGATAGCCAGACTACACAAACATAAAAAATAAAAAAATAAAGAGGGAGAATGTTTAAAACTTGATGCCAGGGTTCAGTTTAGCTTATCTGTGTAACTCAACCTGCATTGATAGTCTATATAAGTTAACCAAGTAAGATAGCAAAGTATCCGAAAATATTTTTTTTCTTCCTTTGAACCTGATAGAAAATGTGATGGACTCAATGTCGTAGCAAAGAGGAGCATACATCACCAGCTGAGCTTTTCTTTGGGATTTAAATATTCTTTTTTCCAAACATAAAAAAGCTGCATTGTTCATAAAATTTAATGCTTTAACTTGTCCAGTTTCAGGAAGCAAATCCTAAAAGGCTCAATGTGGCATTTTTAAAGAACTGCCACCACAAATCTCTGGAATTTTGTGTCTAACCTTGCTTTTAAGTGCTTGCATGACTAATAAAGTGTGACATGGCTGAGATTTGCTAGCCTTCTTTTCTGTAACATAGTTTTTAGCTGACAAAAATATGGCTAAATTTAGGTACCTGCATCAAACAAGAACCTTCAAAACAAAAAGCGGCTTAAGGATTAAAATTAGCTGTGACATGTTTGTGCTCCAACGTACGTAAGTTCATACAACCCCTTGTCTGCTGCCCCATTCACAAAGTCATGGGTTGGCTGTGAAAAATAGTTTGCTGAATTCTAGAAGAACAGTGTTACCTATTCTGATGTGCTGTTGCTGTTCCGCTGGGTTTCACCACTCTGGCAGATGGGGCTCAGTGAGTCTTTCATCTAAAAATAAAATGTCATTTCACTAAAAAAATGGACAGAAAAATATTCACTCTGTAGATACAACAACTGATAGAAGAGATTCTCAGAAATACAGTGAAAATACTGTAAAGCAGAATCTCCATACTATAAATACATGCCATTAACATACTGTATTTTTCTCCTTCTCAATTTATTGCATGCCCTTTAAAATATGAGAATGCAGCGGAGTCCTTAACTGTTTCCTTATTGAAATCCTCCCAGTCTTAAAAAAAAAAGAGCCACCTCAATATTAGTAATAAATGTGAGTCATCTGATGTTTCTTATGAAAAGATGATTTACAATGGGAGTAAAGCATGGAAAAATGAAATAAAATAAGAAAGTGGATGTTTAAATCTTCTGGCTTAGTCTCAAGTCTCCAGATCTCAATTTTGTTTTGTTTGGTTTTTATTTTTTTGCATTGCATTGCATCAAATGGACACCATAGAAACTGCATAATGATGATTTAATACCCACTGTTGGCCTTATAGTACTCTGACTGGTAGATTTAGTCCCACTATTTAAAAGTAAGGTCATCTTTAAGTACTTGCAAAAATAAATTTATTTAAAAAAGAAAAACTGAAGTACAATTGAAAATTGAAATTTCAAGCTAGTAACTTTACCTGACTAATCAAGTTAGCATATTGAATAGTTGCTACATGTTCTTATAACAATATCACTTTCTCTAGTTCAGACATTTTATCGCACATGCAACAGACAAAACTTAAATATATATAAACCCCAAATAATACACTTGCAGTAAGAGAAAGTTTATTTTTTTCTTCAATATTCTTCACAAGGAGTGGTGAATTTATGTCATCCAGAAGATAACTGTAATGTGGAATGACCACTATCAGAACCCCAAAAAGCAGTAAGATTGATATGATTTTTTGCAAATTGTACATATTCAATGTAGAGAATACTCACTGATTCAAATATATTTCTGAATCCTCTTACCAGTGCAGAAAGATCGGTTGAAGAGACACTTATCAGTGAATCTAGCAACAATTTTAGGACCTGGTCCTGCTCTGAACAGATTGTGCAGCTCCATGTGGAACTCATAGCAGGTTTGAGGGCCATACATTCCAGTTAAGTCACTAAACCAAATTCATATCTGATGTAAATTCACTGAAGTCAGGGGAGTTACTCTAGGGATAACTTTGGTCTTCAAAGTTCAACGTTAATAGTAATCAACTAACAATATTTTCTAATACATAAATTATCTTTTGATGATATGTAGAAGGTTCAAACATATAATTTTCATCATGAGAAGGATTTAAAAAAACCATATACCTGTTATATCAAACCATCTTTATGCAATTTTGTTGACCGAACTGGCTTTAAATAAGACAAAACTAACTGAATATTTGAGAGGAAGTCAGAAGGTTTACTCCATTCTTTCATATTTAATTCACCAGGAATTATTTTTCCACATGTGATAACTCAGCGCCTTGTTAGCGTGGGCTATTATCTTAGAATAAATAACTCCGAAATGTGTTTTAACCAACAGCCGGCTTCCCTATCAAACATGCACTAATTGGCAAAACAAGAAAAAAATAGCTTTTACTGTTAGTGGATTGGGACAATACAAGATAACATTGGAATGACCACAAGACTTTAGACACTCTAGCACTAGGAAATGCAAGAACTCATCACATTTGGTGATGGAAAATATCCTATAATAGGACATAATCCTGATCACATTTTTCTTTTTGAAGATGTATTATTTGGTGATTTAATTTTTCAATATTGTCTATGCATGTTTGATAGTTGTTCTTAACATTCAATAACATTTTCTGAGCAAAAGATAAATAAATAGAGGGTGGGGTGTGCAGAGAACACTCTGTCTATTCTGCAGTGGTATCTAAATGAGGGTTCATGTGATTCTGGTTTCAATCTGTCTCTCCTTTGTGAATTCCACAGCACCCAATTAGCTCAAGTGTCTCAGGTATGACCTCCAATCCCTTTATCAGGGTGACTGCAATATTAACAGTACTGCCACATTAACTGTCTTTAGCTAACAACCTCTATTAGAGGTGGAAGGTCACTCCACTCTTTTAGTCTACACTGAGGCCACATGCAGACAACCCAAAAGGGATTAGCAGAGGCAACAACACCAGAGATGCCAAGTAGGAGCGTGGCCCCGGGCAATGTATGCTGCTATGACTCGGTCTGTTCTAATAGTCTAAGAGCTGACATTAACTCTTTCCCCATTCACCTCTCCCTTCGTAGCACAAAACCACACAGCGTAAAGACACAAAGCATGACAACCACTGCATAATCATGCCTCTCAAAAGAACTCAGAGTTCTCTGTAGCTCCTGTGATCCCCAGTGTCATAAGAGACTTCTGGCAGTATGGTGCCTGAAGCTTGAATACCGGTAAAACTCATTTTAATGCTTCAAGGAAAAGTGCCAAGGGCCACTAAAGGGCAGTGGAAAACAGGAGAGTCACAGAGAAAGGTACTTTGGCCTATAATGCAACCCCACCTGGGAAGAACAGAAAGCTATAAAAGGAGAAGTAGTGCTAAAAATATCAAGAGGAGGGCAGAGGTGCCACACAGCTCAGAGATACTGATGCCACAATATTATACTTTCAGCTAATTTTAACGAGAGTTCATTGAAACACGTTAAATATATTTTGTGGTTATGCTTTCCCTCCCCAAGTTTTCCATTCAGATTTTCTGGTTTGGGTGATTTCCCTCCTTCTCCTCTTCATTCTCCACACCTCTTTTTGGTGTTCTGTTTTGCCACTAGAAAAGGTGTGTGTGGAGGAGAAGGAGGGGAGGTTGGGTGGGCATTGAAAGAATCAGGGGAGATCCCTTTCAAAATTTTCTATTTTGTAATGAAAAAATTGAGGGTTTTTAAAAGAAATTGAAATGTTCATTTAAAATTGATATATTGGGGGAGGGGAAGGAGGGATAAGTCATTTTTCATCAAAACACCTGGGGATGAAAAATTTCAGCCACCTGTAATTTTAATTAACTTTTAAATAAAAGATTGTAAAGCCATTGACCTGATATATTATTCTGTTTTAAGTCCTGAATTTATCAGTACCAAGACAGAATACAAGCAGCAAAAAGAACTTCTTTGTACCACGAAACTTCATCCTGTGCAATCACAAGGAACAAGCACCCCACAACAGATCAGGAAATCTAACTCAGCTCCTTGATGAAATAGGGGAACAACAATGCTATTTAAAGTGCGATCTTCTGCTGCAGGAATTGGGAACAAACCACAAAGCTTCAGACTGTGATTCAGACACTGAAGTCAGCCAGGCTAAAATTGGGTTTTAGAGGAAACAGCAGTAAAGTGCAAGGTAACGAGAAGCAAATCTTCAAATTAACAAAGATTAAAAAATCCACCAATCAAATATATTACTGCTTTGGATGGGCAGGGGGACTTCTAGAGAGGTGCATTCAAACTCTTAAAGTTTGGATATTCAGCCTGACAACCAGGAAAGAGAGACAAGGTGGGTGAGGTAATATCTTTTATTTGACCAGATGGTAAAACACAAGGATCTGTTCCACCTTGTATTTATCTGTGATACTCTGAGTACCTTTCCCAAACCCAAAGAAGAGCTCTGTGGAGCTTGAAAGTTTTTGTCTGAGTTTTTCACCAACAGAAGTTGATCCAGTAAAAGATATTACCTCATCTATCTTTTTTCTCACATATCTTAAGAACAACATGGCTACAAGTGCAATGCTAACAACCAGAAAGTGTCTAACCTGATCCAATTCATGGATAGGGTGATGTTTTAAATCTAAAAAATACTAGATCCTTTACTAAGAATTGTAACTACACATTTGAGAAAGACATTCTCTGGATCTCCGTATCACCTGCAACCATTGGAAAAAAGCACCCTGGTTTGTTTTATTTGTTTAATTTGGGTCTCAGGACTTTTTAGGATTTACAGCATTGGGATGTGTTAGATAGGGCTGTATTTGCTTTAAGGAAAACTGTTTCCATACCTTAAATTGGGATTAATACCAGGCCAGGGTGATTTTTGGTGCTGTGGTATGTTTAAATATTGCCCAGTTTATAGTGGTTGTCTGAAAACCACCAACCACCATTTTACTTGTCTTCCTAGAACACAGGATTGTGGAGTAGGGCATGGAAAGCAGGCCACACCCTTTGGCTGTCAATCAATGGTGCTGGTCCTCAAAGACAGTAGCATCTTAAACTTAATCTTAATCTTGCAACAGCACCAGGATTGACTGACTGGGTGATAAAGCAGTATTCATCAATACCCACGTGCGTTCCTGCTTGACATTAAATGGATTCTTCTGGATCTTAACACTATTATACCATTATATTTTATATTATGCTATATTATATATTATGAAACTGACATTTCTTGCAAGCAGAGTATAGTGGTATATCTGGCTAAACAGTGGGTGCTGACAAAACTAAGTAATACTTGCTCAGAGAAAGTTTCCGTTGTACTTTAGAATGGGAAACGCCAATCAACCTAGTAAGTTTAAACTACTACATGCCCACTTTTAAGGACACCCAATTTTCTGAATTCAGGGCACAACCCTCATCAATGGAAGTCTTTAAATCATAGGATTAGGCCTTTTGTGAATAACTTAACTATTCTACACTCTTTTTTGGAGAGATCAACTGAGGTATTAGATTATCATTGTCCTATTGGATATCATTATTATGTCATACACCTAAACCAACCAGACTTCATAGAATGAATAATGCTTTATGGGCTGCCACCTGGAGAACATTGACCTTATTAAAACCAATGGGTGGGATGAACACTCTTGGAGGCTTTCAAGCCTCTCTATAGAGTAAAAACTTTATGTAGCTGCAAAGATGGTGACTGCCCAAGGTAGTAGGCTGTATAGCAAACTAGAGCAAACCCTAGAAAGATTAACAGGGGTTTCCCTAGTTGAAATTCAGGGGCTAAAATATCAGTTGCAAACTGTGGCTAGGTCTACACTTAAAACTTATTGCTTTGCTATGTTGGTCAAGGGTGTGAAAAACACACCACTGATTGCCACATGCCAACAAATCCCCTAGTGTAGATGCAGCTGCTCTGACAGAAGAGTGCTTTTGTCAGCATAGCTAACGTCATTCAAGGAGGTGGTGTTCCTACACTGCAGAGAAACTTCTTCTATCGGTGTGCGCTGCGTCTACACTAGGGAGCTATGCAGGCATAGGCTCCATAGGTTAGCCCTTTCAGAACCTGCCCCTCCCTTCCTTCCACCATTCCTCCCCGACGGGTCCACGGGTCCCAGGGGCTAGTGCTGTTCAGAGTGCTGGCCAAGAAATGCAAAGACATGGTGGCACAATGACTGCTCATTAATAATCTGTTATAGTTTCTGCTAAAAGCTTTACCGTGATTCATGGGACTTCAATTAAATAACTGCTTTACAGCCTTGTCTTACTCAGGGACCATGTGGTGTGGCGGGGAGCCAGCTTGAGGCATATATTATTGGAGCAAGAGGGGATGTTTCCAGGGAGTGTGTGGGACTATTGTAACTTTGGCTTTGGAATCTGTTTCCTGCCATGGCTCAGTGTCATCTTCATGCTGCTTAGGGGGCTGTCTTCAACCACGCCCACCAGGTAGAAGTACAGAATAATGTACTTCTCTTCTTCCGGATCTCCCAGGGCTTCCTTCGGGTCATCCTCCAAGGTGCCAGCTGCCTCCTCACCCTGCTCCCCATTGGTGTCCCACCATATGAGGAGGAGGTCATGAGTCATTTCAGACTCAGTACTCACAGCCCTTGAGAGCACTCAATCTAACTAGGACTCCTGCTGTAGTGATTGGTAGAGTTGTTCACCCTTCAGCACAGCATCCTGAGATGGGATGGAGTCCGGTGAGTGCTTGCCTCCTCCACCTTCCATGAAATCTCCTGGTACAGGGGTATGTTCCTGCTGGTATGGCATGGAGGACAGTGCACTCGGGCCACATACTGATCAGCACCCAGGTGTGCTCCACAGACCAGGAGGCAGCTCTTGGAACATGATCCATGATTGCTGGTGCTCATCAATACAGTTCAAGGAAGAACTGATCTTAAGTGCTCAGTTCAGGTCTCTACTACCACTGGCAATGGGTGTGTGTGTGTGTGTGTGTGTGTGTGTGTGTGTGTGTGTGTGTGTGTGTGTGTGTGTGTGTGTGTGTGTGTGTGTGAGAGAGAGAGAGAGAGAGAGAGAGACCTTTATAACTTTGGGTAAGGGTCAGGCAGCAAAGGGTTCAGTAAATTATGGGGATGGCCCTGTAGGACTATCGATACCTGTAACCCAATACACACCCCGTTCCCATCCACATTGCACTATGAAATAGGTATGGGGTCATGTACATACTTATACCCCTTTTGCATGCTAGCTTTCCCACACTACACTGTCCTTCAGGGGTACAGATGTGGACAATAGGAGGGTTATGGCACAACAACACACAATTGTGTGCACTCACAAATGTGTAGACGTAGCCTGAGTATGTCAGAGGCAGACAGCCAGGATGGGTAGTGACCCTGAGAGGAAGCAGAGACACAGAACGTCTGTAGTACAGAGCTCATTGGAGGGGCAAACGTGGGGATTTCTTAGCAAGGACATTGCCTGCTTCTGTTTGTTTCCACTGTGTTCAGGCAAACAGAACTTTATGTAATTTTTTTTTTTTAAAAACAAGATTATACCTAGAATAGGCCTGGCCCACATAATTGATTTTTCATCCTAATGGAAATATCCCTTCCAGGGCCTGAATTCTAGCTAACTGCTGCAGCCAAAATGTGCTTAGGTTTAGTCTTAAATGTGAACCAAAGGCTTAGTCTCCGAAATCTTTATTCACAGGAGCAGTTCTACAGACTCCAGTGAGTAAAGATTATTCATGAGAGAATAAAGATTGCAGGATCAGGCTCTGAGTGATGTGAAGAAACTAGAAAAACACTCATTCTGCTGGGAAAAGATGATGTTTTTCATCTCTTATTTGACAAAATTCATAACATAGTTCAGAAGACCACCTGCCAGTTTATTCTTAGCTTAGACATACTGCTTCTAATTTATAAATTATGTCTTCCCAGGAAAAAAACAAACAAACCTCAGTTCTGACAGTCATATTTTGTCTTTGTTTTTTAATTACGACCATCAGAAAGAAAAGGCTTTAATATCAAGTGAAATGTGCACAATTCTTCTACCACAAAGAAATTCATCAATGTACAGCACATAATATGTAATTAATAGTTTTGCTTAAGAAGTTAAGCTAGGCTCAGAGTAGTTGTTTGCCAACACATATACATTGGTTCTGCTGTACACAATATATTTTACCTATTGTTTTTGTTAGTCACTCAGCTGGGTGAATCTGCGAATAGAGACCAATGTAAAGAGATGGTGTGGCGTGACCAGAAACAATAGGATACTCTAGACTGTTTCCATTATGAATGTTCACTTAAGGCTATTATCTCGTGATCCTGTCTGTCTGTACCCATCTGTTGTCTTACGCTTACCTTGTAAGCTTTTTGGGGCAGGGACCCTCCTTTTTTCCTGTATTTGTACCACTCCTAACACAATGGAGATCTGGATTTCTTAGGTGCTACTGCAATATAAATAATAGTGAAACTCCTGACACATGGGCACAACACTAGGGACAATAATCAGTGGTTTCTCTTACAGCCAGAGAAGACAAGTGATCACTTCCACTTTCAGGAGGATGAGGCCCTTACTCTGAGTCCAACCCTGCAAGATGCTGGGCTATTGCTATTGATCTTCAGAGAAGAGGAGGGTGGACGTCACTTTGGAGGATTGTCCAGCTGACTTATTTTGGGAAGTGTGTCTGGTTGCGTGACTGATTGAATTCAAACATGCATATTGAGATTGAACAACTTTTATGGTGAGAAGTCAAGACAGTGATTTTGACTTCAGCTGCTAGACTCTCATTTTAGAAAGCATGACCCCAACAACTCTAGAAAGGGAACAAGTAGACATATAAACAAGGAAAGAAGAATACAAGGTGGGCTGCAATGCAGCACCATTCATCTCAGTCTTTTCTGCTCTGTTTTAAAGGTACTACACAGACCATAGTGACAGTACTATTACTATCTTAAAGCCCCACTGCTCCCTGCCAGTTCTGCCTTCAGAGGGGAGAACATGTGGATATAGTGAAAGGGTGGCAGAGAATGCAGGGAACAGTGACTCCATGACTTAGCCTTTCCTTCCTGGATCCCATGAAAGTCTCCCACACCCATCATGCACTGTAAAATTGAGACCTTAAACATCCAAAGGGAACATGGTGAGGATGGGAAGGTGCCCATATGGTTTCTTTTTCAGACAACAGGCTAGCTATTCCCTTGGAGGCCTGCTGCCCTGAGGGAGGGTGGTGGATGCACTTTGAGAGCCTAGGTCCCTTCCTATTTTATCTTAGGGCAATCATCACATCTAATGGTATCTGTAAGATACTTCAGTGGATTAGATGCATCTCAGTTTGTGCTCAGATGCTAGAATGATCAATCTGCTGTATATACCGCTGAGTGGGAAGAAAGATCCCTCTAGCTTCCATGAATGATGAGATGTAGACACAGGAAATGTTTCCAAACCATATTGCAATCTCTATGGCATTTGACAGTGTGATTAAGGGTACAGCAGAGATGTCTAAAGACCTTCCTTCAGCACTAGTCACAGTAGGGGAAAGAAGGCTAAACGTGACAAACTTTGTTGTCTCTCCTCTTAGCCCCGGTCTACACTACGAGTTTAGGTCGAATTTATTAGTGTTATTTCAATTGATCCGTGCACCCGTCCACACGACGAAGCCCTTAACATTGACTTCTAGGGCTCTTAAAATCGATCTCGCCACTCCACCCCCAACGAGGGGATTAGCGCTTAAAGCCATATTGCCGAATCGATGTAGGCTTAGTGAGGACGCAATTCGACGGTATTGTCCTCCTGGATCTATCCCACAGTGCAACATTTGACCGCTCTGGACAGCAGTCTGAGCTCGAATGCTCCGCCCAGGTAGACAGGAAAAGCCCCGCAAACTTTTGAATTTCATTTCCTGTTTGGCCAGCGTGGTGAGCTGCAGGTGAGCGCAGATCTCATCAGCAGAGGTGACCATGATGGAGTCCCAGAACCGAAGACGAGCTCCAGCATGGACCGAGCATGAGGTACGTGATCTGATCGCTGTATGGGGAGACGAAACCGTGCTAGCAGAGCTACGGTCCAAAAGAAGAAACGCCAATACATATGCCAAAGTCTCCAAGGGCATGCAGGACAGAGGCTACAACAGGGACGCGCAACAGTGCCGCGTGAAAATTAAGGAGCTCAGGCAAGCCTACCAAAAAGCCAGAGATGCAAACAGCCGCTCTGGGTCAGAGCCCCAGACATGCCGCTTCTATGATGAGCTGCATGCCATTCTAGGAGGTGCAGCCAGCACTGACCCACCCATGTAGTATGACTCCGTATGTGGATCATCAGAAACCACAGAGGAGCATGATGATGATAATGATGCTGAAAATAGCGCCCAGACACAGCAAGGAAGTGGAGAAGCCCTTTTCCCCGACAGCCAGGAACTCTTTGTCACCCTGTAGCCAGTACCCTACAAACCCACCCAAGGCGTGCTCGATGCAGGAGAAGGGACCTCTGGTGAGTGTACCACTGTTAAATTAATACATGTTTTATAAGCAAGCGTGTTTAATGATTAATTCGCGGCCAGTACAGCTACAGCTACTGGAAAACTCTGTTAACATGTTCGGGGATGGAGCAGAAATCCTCCGGGGACATCTCCAGAAAGATCTCCTGGATGTACTCCCAAAGCCTGTGCAAAAGGTTTCTGGGGAGGGCAGCCTTATCCTGTGCTCCGTGGTAACACACTCTACCACGCCAGGCCAGTAGCACGTAGTCTGGAATCATTGCTTTGCAAAGCATGGCGGCGTATGGTCCCGGTGTTTGCTGGCATTCAAGCAACATCCGTTCTTTATCTCTCTGTGTTATCCTCAGAAGAGTGATATCATTCATGGTCACCTGGTTGAAATAGGGGAATTTTATTAAGGGGGTATTCAGAGGGGCTCCGTCCCTGCTGGGCTGTTTGCCTGTGGCTGAACGGAAATCTTCCCCGCTGTGACCCACGCGGTGGGGGGAGGGGGAATAGCGAACATCTTGGATGTGTGTCTGTGTGTGTGGGGGGGGGTGTTGATTAGGTTCGCGCTGCACGTTAACCCGAAAACCGCCGCCCCTCCCTTTTCAATTGCCAACCAGTTTTCAATTGCCAGCCCAAAGGCTGTTTGTTATGGGAAATGATGGGGTTGCTGTTTGAAAACATTCCCACATGTTATGAAGGTTAAAGAAGCCTATAGACTGTGGCTTACCATGGCTGCCTGCAAGCCGAATTCTGTTGCCCGCCGGACCTGCTTGTGTGATCTCTCACACCAAACCGGCAGACCCTCAATATAACAGGCGAAGTGCAACCTTGGACCAAATGCACATGTGATATGTAATGTTTGGAGCATTGTTCTCTAATATGTGTCTTTTAAACTACTCCTCTTCCGTTTGTTTCCTCCCGCAGCTGCAAATGTTTCAACGCCACCCCTTTCATCACCATCCCAGAGGCTAGCGAAGATTAGAAGTAAAAAAAAAAGGAATCGAGATGAAATGTTCTCAGAACTCATGCAATCCTCCCACACTGAAGCTGCCCAGCAGAATGCGTGGAGGCAGACACTGTCGGAGTCCAGGAAGGCAGAATTTGATCGCGCGGACAGGTGGCGTGCTGAAGACAATGACTGGTGGGATGAAGAGAGACAGCGGCGGGATGAAGAGAGTAGGTGGCGTCAGCGTGCAGAGAGAAGGCAGGATGCAATTCTGAGGCTACTGGAGGATCAAACAGAAATCCTCCGGCTTATGGCTGAGGAAAGGCGTAGGGTTCAGGAAAGGCCGCCTGAGCCCAGACCGCCGCTACAGCCCCTGTGTAACCAACAGCCCTCCTTCCCGAGTCCCATAACCTCATCCCCGAGACGCCCAAGAACGCGTTTGGGCGGCCTCCGTGCACCCAACCACTCAAGCCAAGAGAACAGTCCAAGCAAGAAAGGGCTGGCATTCAATAAGTTTTAAAGTGCTGTGTGTCCTTGTCCTTCCCTCATCCCCTCCTCCACCACCCATTCCTGGTGCTTCCCTTCCTCCACCACCCATCCTGGTGCTTCCCTTCCTCCACCACCTATCCCGGGAGACTGTGGCAGTTACCCCCATAGTTCCCCCTCTTTGTTTTACGAATTAATAAAGAATGCATGATTTTTAAGCAACAATGACTTTATTTCCTCTATGAGCGGTGATCGAGGGGGGGAGGGCAGGGCGGTTTGGGTAAAGGGAAGTAGAGTGAATGAAGGGGCGGGGCTTTTCATTATTGGGGAAAAACAGAACTTTCACACAGCATCCTGGCCATTCATGAAACTGGTTTTCAAAGCTTCCCCGATGCGCAACGCACCCTGCTGTACTCTTGTAATAGCCCTGGTGTCTGGCTGTGCATAACCAGTGGCCAGGCGATTTGCCTCAACCTCCCACCCCACCATAAACGTCTCCCCCTTACTCTCACAGATATTGTGGAGCGCACAGCAAGCAGTAATAATAATGGGAATATTGTTTTTGCTGAGATCTAACCTAGTCAATAAACTTCGCCAGCGAGCTTTTAAACGACCAAATGCACATTCCACCACCATTCTGCACTTGCTCAGCCTATAGTTGAAAAGGTCCTGACTACTGTCCAGGCTACCTGTGTATGGCTTCATGAGCCATGGCATTAAGGGGTAGGCTGGGTCCCCAAGGATAACTATAGGCATCTCAACATCCCCAACGGTTATTTTCTGGTCTGGGAAGAAAGTCCCTTGCTGCAGCAGCCGAAACAGACCAGAGTTCCTGAAGATGCGAGCGTCATGTACCTTTCCCGGCCATCCCACGTTGATGTTGGTGAAACGTCCCTTATGATCCACCAGTGCTTGCAGCACTATTGAAAAGTAACCCTTTCGGTTTATGTACTCGCTGGCTTGGTGGTCCGGTGCCAAGATAGGGATATGGGTTCCGTCTATCGCCCCTCCACAGTTCGGGAACCCCATTGCTGCAAAGCCATCCAGTATGAGCTGCACATTTCCCAGACTCACAACCCTTGGTACCAGCAGCTTGGTGATCGCCCTGGCTACTTGCATCACAACAGCCCCCACTGTAGATTTTCCCACTCCGAATTGATTCGCGACTGACCGGTAGCTGTCTGGCGTTGCAAGCTTCCACAGGGCTATCGCCAGTCGCTTCTCTACTGTGAGGGCTGCTCTCATCTTGGTGTTCTGGCACTTCAGGGAAGGGGAAAGCAACTCACAAAGTTCCATGAAAGTGCCCTTACGCATGCGAAAGTTTCGCAGCCACTGGGATTCATCCCAGACCTGCAGCACTATGTGGTCCCACCAGTCTGTGCTTGTTTCCCGGGCCCAGAATCGGCGTTCCACTGTATCAACAAGCCCCATTAACACCATGATGTCCACCTTGCGGGGGGGCCTTTTTTGAGAGAGGTCTGTGTCCATGTCCTCATCACTGTCCTCAGGGCGCTGCTGTCGCCTCCTCGCCTGCTGTAGCTCTAGCAGCTCCTGGTTCTCGTTCTCCATATACTCCTGGACAATGCGCGTGGTGTTCCTAATGGCGAGAACAGCCGCGGTGATCTGATCGTGTTCCATGCTTTCCCTGGTATGCTGTTTGCAGGACAGTAGAGTGGGAGCAGAAGCGACGGGTGGATAACAATGGTGTCAGCAATATGGCGCCAGCATGAAAAAAGGCGCGAAAGGATTTTTGGCTCCCCACTCAGTTGCTTTCACGGAGGGAGGGGGGAGCAAGGGTTAGGCTCATTTCCTTCTAGCAGCAGATGGTACAATATGCGGTGAGCAAGGGTTAGGCGCCTTCCCTTCTAGCAGCAGATGGTACAATATGCTTGATATCCATCATCATCTCCTGGCCCCCTTAAGGATTGAACTCGCAACCCCGGGTTTAGCGGGCCAATGCTCAGAACACTGAGCTATCCCTCTGCCCGTATTATAGTGTGACTGAATCCCCACTAGACCTAATGTCCAGGCGTACGCTGGAGATGTACGGTAATTGTGAGCTGAGCAGGCTTCCGTAGCAAACATGGAAACCCCGGAAAAAAGACGCGAAAAAGATTGCTTTCACGGAGGGAGGGAGGGACGTTTGATGGCTTGACGACATGTACCCAGAACCACCAGCGACAATGTTTTCTGCCCCATCAGGCTTTGGGATCACAACCCAGAATTCCAATGGGCGGCGGAGACTGTGGGAACTGTGGGATAGGTACCCGCAATGCAATGCTCCGAAAGTCGATGCTAGCCCCGCTACTGTGGACACAGTCAATCGACCTTATGGTCTTAATGCTCTTTAGTGGGGACACACACAATCGATTCCATAAATTCGGGTTTTAAAATATCGACTTCTATAAATTCGACCTAATTCTGTAGTGTAGACGTACCCTCAGAGAGGTATTGTTAGACTTAGGGCATATCTACACTTTAAATGCCACATCAGCACTGCTGTAGTGCTTAAGTGAAGACACTCCTATGCTAATGGGACAGAGATCTCCCATCAGTGTAGTTAATCTGCCTACGTGAGAGATGATAGCCAACATAGTGCTGTCCACATGGAGGGTTAGGTTGGTATGACTATGTCGCACATGGGTGTGGATTATACGGATATACATTTGTAGTGTAGACCTGACCTTCAGCTCATCTATCTGGAACATTTCCTAGTGGGAGAGCAGTCCTCTCCCATCCTGCCAACTGCACAAGTCACCAGGTTTTGAAGAGAGACAGCAAAGAGACTAGTTCAGCAATAGTGAAGACACAAAAATCCCAGCTTGCTGGAAATACCTACTGCATCTCATCCTTAGCCTTTCATTCTTATGGATCAATAGGGGTTGAGAGAACCTTTTATAGCCTTACGAGACTCACACAATTAGACTTTGACCTTATGTTTTCTCTTGGAAAAATCTACCCCCCACTCAGTTGTGGATTTTTTTAAACAAAACTATCTTAATAAAGCATTTGTTTATTAGAGGAAGTTGTACAATATAAATTATTAAAAGTCACTTGTCACGCCTCATGCTGATTGTTTGCTATTTACATTTCACTCTGCTTCAAATACCAAAATAAGTAAGTGAGTTTGGATCTTGTGCACCACGCTGGTTGCATGCAGGGAAAAGTTTAAATGCCAACAAATACTACTTCAACTGTTTTTTTTTGCAATTATGCAAACTCTTTAAATACAAAACCTGGGTACATTCTGTTCTCCCAAACGTACACCTAGGTAACTGACCAGAGTTCAGCCTTCTCACTTTGAGCCAAAACTAACTGACAGTTTCCCTTAATTATAGGGAAGTCTATACAAAAAGTATGTGGTCAAGCAAGTATGTTTGTTGGCAGGTGTCAGTGTGACAAACCATTCAGAGAGCTCTGTAGAGATGAATGTACTGCATCCAAAGTCCATATATAGAAACCACAGTTGACAACATTCACATGGTAAATAAGCACTCCGACTTTCACAGTAAACCAAAGATCAAGCTAATCCCATTTCAAAACAAGGCCAAAACAAGCCAATCCCTAAGAACCCCAACACTATGTGACTAGATCCCCCAGGCATAGGTGCTGACTTTCGTCGGCGCCGGTGGGTGCTCGCGCCCCACCCTGCCCCAACCCCCAGCCCGCCCCAGCCCCGCCCCAACTCCACCCCAAGCCCCGCCCCTTCCCCAAATCCCCACCCCCGCCTCCTCCCCGGATGCGAACGCTGGCCAGGTGGGGGGAGAGCGCTGCCCCCTGCCTGTGCAGCACCTAGTGCAGCCTGCGGTCCGGAGCCCAGCCCTCATGAGGAGTAGCCAGCACCAGCCGGGCAAGCTGAGGCCGCCTCCTGGCCCCGGAGCGCAGCGCGCAGCCCCGGCTACCGCGCCTGAGGTGGCGCCGCGTGGCAGGGATGGACAGGAGAAACATAAAAGAGACATGCATAAAAGGAGAAACAAACAATTTAAGGTTTGCTCCAAAGCTCATTGTTGAAGACCACAGAAAGATTCACATTTACTTCAATGCACTTTGGATAAGGACCTTAGGTCCAAAATTTGGGTTTTGATTATAAAGAAAAAAGGGGAGGGGGGATTCAGAACTTAAAATGAATAGAACTGTGTCCTGACTTTTAAGTGAATATCAATAATATTTTTTAGAAATCCACAAACACTGCCTTGTGGTGTTAGAAAGCAAACCACAAGCGTTGTGCTAGTGTGAGACAAAAACTAATAAACAGAGCTGGTTAGAAAAACTCTGATGAAATATTTTTTGTCAGGATTTGGTGATTCAGCCAAATCAAATCATTTGGCAGAGACAGTTGGTTTCCTGCCAAACTGGTGAGCTGCTGGGGACTCCATGATCTGTGTCTCCAAGGCCGCCCATCTCAGAATCAAGGCTTCATAACCTTTTGCAGAGAGTTTTGATTTTTGGGAGGAGGGGAGGGAATTATAAATGGGAATGAAACCAGTTTTGGAAATATGGAAATCCTCTACATAACTGAGTTACTTTTCTCCATCCAGGTGTACTTAATAAACAGTAAGTGGAACTAACCACTCCAGCTCCAATGGGTACACTGAGAAAAATGCAAAAATAAAACAGTAAATAGTGAAGAATTGAGTACATTTAAAAAAATTATTTCCATTTGAACCATCTAAACATGTTCTCCGTATCACAAAAAAATAAATTAAAAGAAAAAAACAGCTATATTAACAGTCTTTCTAGCCATCTCATCAACTGCAACTGTCTATTTGGCCCTCATCCTGCAATGACCTATGGGAAGGGTCCTTCCATGCCAACTTCAACAGAGCTTTGCATATGTCCACACACATGCATCTCACTGCAGTAAGAGACCTTGAAGACTGGTGAATAAAACAATCTATTCCACTAAAAAAAATTAACAGCACATGCTTTTGTACAGTCAATGAACAAAAGGCACGATACACTATAACAGACACCTGCAAAAAGCTTCTTCACACTTAAACAGGAAATAACTTTCTTGCTCTTAGCAACTAAGCTGAGAGAGAAAACCAAAACAAGAAAATTATATGGCAGTGCTGTGCTATTGGATGATGTGACTCTACTATTAGTACTATTTTTATTTCAATCAATACTAGATTCACATATTCCTCAACATGAAAAAAAATCTGCTTAATACTTCCAGCCCTAAAAGTTCAAATATCACACTAATCACTCCTATCCTCCCCATCCCCCAAATAATGGATGGATTTAGAATTTATCAAACTTGCTTAAAAAATTGAGGTGTTTCTTCAGTCTCCTTTATGATTTTTGAAACTGCTAATCAGAGCCCCGGAGCACACGCGGCCCAGGCGAACTGGCCGGGCAGGCAGCAGAGGCGCTGCTCTCCGGGTGCACCAGGGATCGCAGCAGCTGCTCCCCCCCCCCCCCACAGTGTCTGGGCAGCGGGGGGCGACACTCGGCGGCCCCTGGGCTCGGCCCCTTAGTTACCTGGCCGCTCGGGGAACTCAAAGCCGGCGGGTGACATGCCGCAACTGCAGGGAGGGAGGGCCGCCCTCTCCGTCTCCGCCTCCTCCGGCAGGGGCTGGGCCGGGGCATTAGTGGGCGGGGAAGCACACGTGCACCTCGGTTCAAGCTGCCACAGCTGAGAGGCGGCTGGTCTAAAAAAAGCCCCGGCTTTTCGCCGCAGCTTTTCCACGGGAGGCGCCTTCCGGATGGTGAGTTGGGCATGGGTGGGGGCGCGGGTGGGGAGCTGCCGGTGAGTGCTCAGCACCCACCAATTTTTCCCCGTGGGTGCTCCAGCCCCGGAGCACCCACAGAGTCGGCGCCTATGCGAACCCCTGTGCACCCGACTCTCTCCCCCCTTGCCCCTGCTTGCCCGTCCTTGCTGGGAGCTGATCAAAAAAAAGAAGCAACAAGCTACACACAAAACAAGCAACAAGCTACAATCCAAAAACTAGCCAACAAGCAACTCACAAGCCAATTGAGCCAAAAACGAGACCAATTTCTGCATTTTTTTCACAGGTTTGGCATGTCTGATAGAAACTGGTATCTTCTGTGTAGGGCTGATTTAGAATTATATATGCACCTTCACTCAGAAATACCAGGGGTGTTGTGCTTCTCTCAGGCTCCCCAATACAGTGACCCTAGTGGCTTTGGCCTGAGTCCCTGACAGGGGCCTCTGTCTCCCTTGTCTTAAGCTGCCATATTCACCCCTTTCTTAATGGAAGAGGGGTAAATCTATGCACAGGGGGCTCCCTCCATGCCCAGATCTGGAGGCCACAATTCACCCATAACACACCTGTCACTAAACATATCCTGCTTAGGAAGAGGGTGTGTGTGTCAGCTTATCTATTGAAGATTGTAAGTTCACAGATAGGGGGCACTACCTGAAATAAGTCAACGCTTGAAAGGTGGTAGATCTAGCCAAAGCAGAACAGTGAGGGAAATGTGTGAGAGGATGTGGGCACGTGCACATACACATATGCATCCCTACACTATGATGCACGTGTGTAACTAATAGTATTATTTATTTCCAATTTGTTTTTATATGAACTCCACAACCAAAGGGAGCACTCTGGGCATTCTTCTACTATCAGAGAGAACGTGCGGACCCCATTCATGCTTGGGGTATTGGTGGTTGCAAGGGGGTGTCTACAAATGCTTCTAAACACAATGGTCTTCTACACATTTATCCTTTTAAGGTCTGATCCTGTGAGGTACTCAGCTTCCTTGATTCCCGTTTACTTCAATAGAAGAAGTGGCTCAGCACTGTGCAGGATTGGACCATTAGGGCCGAATGCTGAGAGGTGCTGAACATTCCCAAGTCGCAGTGTGTTCCTGGGAGAGTTGAGGGTGCTCAGCCTCACAGAACTAGGTTCAAAGCCTTAAAATATTTATTTCACTTTCCATATTCAATCCTGATATTTCATTTTACAGTTGACAAATTACTGTACTATATGAAACAAACAATTCAATTGTTCGCTTGTGTCATGGTGTTAGGGCCTGATTTTCAGAGGTGCTGAGTACCCAGACCACCTGCTGAGTACCCAGACCATGGGAATGGTAGGTGCTCAGCACCAGTGCATGTCAGTCCCTTAGGTGGTGAGGCATTGCTCTGTACAGGATTAGGTAGTGGGAGAAATGTTTAGCATTTCCCCAGTAGACTGGCCACAGCTAGTTCGGTTTCTTAAGCTAACTCACACTCTTAGGAGGCTGTTTAAACAAAATGTATATTATGTACTCACTAGGTTGGAATCCAATCACTCATGAACCATACACCAGAGCCTCAGCTGGGAAAAATCAGCCTAGCTTCATTGAAGTCAACTGAGATAGGAGGATTTTTACCAGCTGTGTATCTTTAACCCAGTTAGTACACAAACTGCATATGCTGCATCTTATTGAACTGCTAGACCAGTTACCATATTACCTTTAGAAAAGTCCTTAAGAAAAAGTATATTATACTTAAAACCACAAAAGTTACCACGACACACTGCTGCAGTATGTTTTTTAGGACATAGTGCAACCAGGTCAATGCCACAGATGGTATCTTATGACAATGGCAGAGCTAGTAGGCCCAAGTCAATGGGAAATAAGGGCATTCAGGACCTCTCAGGACCAGGCCATATGTGTCACTGATTTGTAAAGCATGATGTCAGATTTTTACACCGTTAGGTAAGTTATTGTATTGCTAGCTTGCAAAATTTCACTTTTTACCTTAAAATACCTAAGTTTGCAAATGTCCAAGTAAGGCTTAAACTTTATCCATCCATAATGGGCCTGAATCCACAGCACATTGTTATCTGCTAATTTGAGATGGTGGAGCCCCTGTCCAGCAGATGGGTCTTGGCAGCTGTGTAAGACCAAAATCAGAATTACATAGCCACATTGCAGCACCCAGAGCGTCTGTAGGGTATGCAGCCATTGAGACAATGAGAGCTTTAATTTGGTACTTTCCAACTTCCTAGTTTATGAACAAGCTTATTACATGACAATGATGGGCCTGAACCCAAAACTCCAGATTGGAACAAGTCTGAGTTTTGGGTCTGACTTTACAGGTCAAATCAATGATATTCTATAAAGGGCCAAACTTGGTCACTGACTTTGAATACTCCACAATATTTGCAAAGGTTAGTTTGACATCTAGAATTCAAACTGCCAAATTCTGGAGTGTCCAGAGCCAGTGTTCTGCCTGATATACAGGTCTGAGATACAAAAACATGGATTCGACATTTGTTTCTAGTGTTTTAATTTGGTCTCACTCTACACTGTTCTGCTTTATTCAAACTGTTCATATTCTAAGACATGCATCAGATGTGAAACACTTGCATTCATACATCCAACCATGCAGCTAGGGTCTATGGGCCAGGTTTTCAAAAGAACCCCCTTAACTGCACTGGCAACATATGCAAGAACCACCTCTCATATTCATATTCACAAATAAAGTGAGTGCTGGTCTACTTATTTGCATGTAAAATTACCTGATTTGCATATCTAGGGCAGCCCTTTGAAAATGTGGCTCTATGTAGCAGCACTTAGCCTAGCGTAGAAAACAGATTTGTATCCACTCCCCATCTCTGAGGGTAACTGTCCCCAAAAGAAATCCCTTAGGTGAAACAGTGCAAATGAAAGATTATGGAGTTTTTAAGAGTTCTAATGCCGATCACTTAGTAAAATGATCTACAAATGCAAAGCATGTTGTACTGCTAGTGGGAATTGCATGAGGAGAGGGAACATTTTCTAAGACATCTGGAGGGAATATTTTACAAATTGAAGTATGTTTTTCCTTAGGGGACTATTTCATCATTTCATTATCTGTGATGTTTTAAAAGTTTTTCATAAAAGTGAAATTCTGAATCAAGCGGCTATGAAATCCCAAAGGGGGAAATGTTTTACTTAGGTAGCCAACCGTGAGATACAGGAATTAAAATAGAAGTGGGGAAGATAAATCAGTCTATACAAAGATTAAACAGACTGAAAACAGGTAAGGAAAAATAATGCTAGCAAATAAATCAGTATTTTGGAGTTATTTTGTTTCTTTGAGAAGCATTTAGAGCAGGCCTGCACAACTCGTAAAGCGACAAAGGCCATATTACTCCAAAGAAAACAGCTGAGGGCCGAACCCCCCCGGCCCCACGAAAACACCCCGCCCCATGGAAACAATCCCTCCTTCCCCAGCTCTGGGGTGTGGAAGCCTGTAGAGGGGGAAAGAAACAGCGCGCATAGGGTGACCAGATCACAGTAGTAAAATAGGACCCAACCCTCCCTGCTCGGCCCCACCATCACCCCCCTCTTTACCCCCCCAGGGGTCACTATATTACTGCACACAACAGTCAATCAATGCAGTTGTAGATAAATCTCTGCATTATGCATTTTTGTATAACTTTTATATGACTTTGTATTGAACCTTGGTAATATGTTATAGTGGGCCCCTAAGGTAGTATAATTAAGGCAAAAGAAAAATGTCTTTTTGCTAGAAGTAGAATAAGATCTTCCCCCCACTTTGTATTCAATTGCCCTGTTGAATGAATGAGGTGTGAATGAGGAAGGCATGGATGGCAGGCACCTCCAGACAGCTGCAACCCTTGGAGAGGAGATGGGAACCGGACCAAGGACAATCAAACTTGTTAAGTGGGCTGACTAGAGAAGAGCGACATACTGACGGCCTCGGGGGTTAGAAGCAAGCACCTTCCTTTGGGAACACCCTCTTTGCAGCATTGGGACAACCCCCAGCCCAGAGACAAGCAGCAAAAAGGACCAACGGACACAGTCCCAGATTTTTAATCTGGGAGATTTGCCCCCCTCCTGCCACCGACTCGCCGCTCACCTCCTCACCCCCTCCCCCCAGTATAAAGCCTCGCCGCCACTGCCAGCCCACTCATCAGCTCATCATCCCTCCCCACCCTCTCGGCTCGCCTCCTCAGCACCCGCCGCCACCCGCTCGCCTCCTCATGCCCACCCACCGCTGGCTCAACTGCCGCCCTGCCACTGCCCGCCCACTCGACTCATCATTCCCCACCCCGCCCGGCTCGCCTACTCACCCCCAGCCGCCCGCTCGCTTCCTCAGCCCCCACACCGCCGCTGCCAGCTCGCCAGCTCCCTCTGCTGCCAGCTCGCCAGCTCCCCCCACCGCCAGCTCGCCTGCCTGCCCACTGCTGGCCTCTTACCTTCTGCTGCTGGCCTCTTCATCAGCCCCCTCACCAGCCGGACATTGTCTTGCCTCACCCTGCTGCTTGCCTACTCACCCCCCCGCGGGCCACACAGTGAGCCCACACGGGCCGGCCCCTGGGCCGCATGTTGTGCAGGCCTGATTTAGAGTGACAAATTAAGCAAAAACAAAACAAAACAAAAAAACCCAATAATGGCAAGAAACATTGAAAAATTCTACACATACTTCAAGTCTGATTGTGCTCTCAGATACAGCAGTGTCACTCCAGTGTAACTGGTCTGAGGTAATCTGAAATGTCTGCTGTTAACCACAAGAAATTATTACTACAGCTGGGCAAAATTACTTGCCCAATAGTAAGTTCACCAAAATATGCATTTTTGGGGCACCAGAACCATTTGAGAATTTGGGTCAAATCTGGTAAATCATTTTGCTCAACCCCACCCCCAACCCCTCCAAAACACTCCTGAAAACAATTTTAGAAAATGTCAATTCAAACTGACATTCAAAATGTTTTGTTTGACTCAAACAAGCTTCCCCCCAATTTTTTGTTTTGTAAACTTAAACATTCAGTTTTAATTTGAAAAACTGCTGAACAGAGAAATAAATTATTTGCTCAGCTCTGGTAATCACCTACCATTTGGGGTGGTATAATAAATCCAAGAGTTTTGTTCCAATTACTTACACTGTCGTAAGTCAGAAGTAATTCACAGAACATGGAGCTAGAATGGTCTAAAACTAGTTTAAGGGAGGTCAGAATGTGACAATGTAGTATCCTGTGGTATCAAATTTCCCCCTCTTGCTAACCACCATTTCACTTATCACTGGTCATAGCAACAGCAGTAGTGCCAGCGTAGACTGGGCTCCAGACAGCTGTTAGAATTTTCATCACCATACTGCTTAAACTTGCTGTGTTAAGGGTTAGACAACACAGTGCTGTGATTGCCTAGAACCCAATCTACTCTAGCCAGGGCCGGCTTTAGTGGGTGCGGGGCCCCACGCGAAGAACGACAGACTTGTTGGAGGGGAAAAAAACCAACCCTCCCGCCGGACATGTCGGAGCAAAAAAACCAACAACTTCCCGCCGGACTTGTCGGAGCAAACCCCACCCCCCCGCCAGAGCAGGGCCCCCTTGGGCGCAGGGCCCAGTTCTGGGGAATGGGACAAATCGGCTTAAAGCCGGCCCTGACTCTAGCATTCCCATTTTTACCAGAGGAGTTGAAAGATTGGTAGCCTTGCTTGGATATATTAGCACAAGTATGCTAGGGTAGACACAGACATTGTGTTTGGAGTTTATTATGGGTGGATTATTCTTGCATTTTGCTTACAGTTTATATAGTTGTACAACTGGGGAGACAATCGTAGAAATGTAGGGTTGGAAGGGACCTCAAGAGATAATACGAAACAAATGGTAATCCATATTGCTATTCAGTTCTTATCTGAAATCTATGATAGAGGATCCCCAATCCAGTGAAACTGACATGATAGCATTAGTTTTATAAAACTAGTGGTGGCAATAAGTTGAAATATTTACAGTGTAATTGGGAAGAGCTGTTCCAAACATTTGGTTTCACTACTGAGTGAGGACCAATCCAGGAAAAGGCTGAGAGAAACCAGCTCCCACTGAAATTAGTACCAGTGAAGGGTGTTCAGCATCTCAACTCCTGCCCCTAACTACAAGACAGTCTAGAATGCTCTGCTTTGCTTCCACCGTGCAAGGGGATTGGGCAGAATTTGGGCAGGAGAGGACTGCAGATGCCCCTGATTGATCCTTAGTTTACCAAGCTTCCCCCACATCTCTCTTAGGACCATCATGTAATGAACCCTGAAATATGCAGTTATGGCTATATCCCCTGCAACTTGCCTACAGCAAACAGAAACCATGACTAAATTATGCTGCCTGTGATTTCCATATTAACTACAAATGAAAGCACCTTAATACAGTGACAGATGATCCACAGTTCACATTATGCTATCATTCAAAAACCTGCTCTGGAAGAAGTAGAAATGAGGAGCAAAACAAATATCCAGCAAATAAAAAAGAAAATGGATCAAGCTGCAGAAAACTGGGATATACAGTTGTACAGCAAAGAAAATGTACAGACTTCACTGGATAACTCATGGAATTCCAGATATTTTTACCCTCCAAGCAACAGTAACTGAGGGGCTGAGATGCACACTGAAAAGGAACCTTCTTGCTACTATGCATGTATATAATGGCTCACTTAAGGTCATTTAACTCATAATTTAAGCAATATTTCCACACTAGAATACATGTGGGATAACACTGAAGGATTTATTAGCCCCTAATCATCACTGATGTCTGAGATACTGAAAGAGAGGTGTAGCCAACCAACTCAATTTGTGATTTTTATACTGGGTTTTTAATTCTGTTTTGTTTTGGCTGAATAACTCAAAATTTACTTGTAAGATTGTAGATATGAGTGACCAACCTAAGCAATTTTTTATTCCTTACATTTAAAAATTTTTTTGGTTAGATGTGACAAAAGGATGCAGTATGTTTTTTTTTTTTGTTAAACATACACATTTTTACTTTCTTACTCCCCAGCTTCCCAAACAGTAAGAACAGATTAGTTTTCATGATAACTAAAAGCAGAGAAGTTAAGCTAAAAGCTATATTTAGGTGGAAGATGGGTAGCCATTGTACTAGAACTTATATAACTTTGAGATCTATTCAATCAGGCCACAATTCAGGAAAGCATCCCTGTTCGGGAAAGCACTTCAATACACGCTTTAAGTTCTTCGGAAGTCAATGGGCTCCAGTACATCTTTCAAGTTAAGCACGTGCTTCAGTCCTTTGCTGAAATGGGGCTTGAAGCTGGATAATCCCTTCCATGTAGAAACCCACTGCAGTTCTTATGGCCCTGATTCAGAAAAGCATTTCAGCAGAGAGGCCAGGAAACTGCTGGCCAGCGTCAGAGTGTCCTGGCAATTGTCCAGGAGGTGGGAGAGGTTTCAGGTTGTCGAGTGAGGAAGGGGCACAACCTGTCACACCTGTGGATCTGCAATGAACCCTTTCCCGGGCTGCTCAAGAAGCTCTTGTGCCACCACTGGTGGAGTCCCTTGCAGCTGCACAGTAGCAGCCATCTTCCAACTCCCCTCACTGCAAGCATCATGGCTTTTGCTGTTCTATCTACTGTCTCCTCTCTGATGGAGCTCTCAAGGCCCATAGAAGGGAAGCAGTTTATCAATGGCATGCTGCTCCTAATAGTAACCCACCCAGTCCAGGTCAGTAGAAACAGCTTTGTATTCACACAGTAAAGGTCTGGAAAAGATGGCTATTGATTCTTGCGCTTGCTGCTGTCTTCAGTCTGGATAAAGTTTCCTCTGGCTGACTCCCACTCTATCCTTTTAAGGCCAACTGCATGGGAACAAAGAAGGGAATCAGAAGGCACAACAGTGGGCAGAGCGACTCAGGAGTAGAAGGCCGCATTTTCATTTCGACTGATGCAACCTGACAAGGGCAAATAATGTGGCTATTTGCACAGCTGCATACTTGCTATACACAGGGTCATCGTCTTAATAAATCATATTTAAATGCGACAAATTGGCAGCACATAATAGTATTTATTTTCTTTTTACCCACAAAAATTGAAACGCTCTCCATTTCATGTAGGCAAACCCCTTTCTATTTAACTAGAAGTTAGGTTTTTTTACTGCGCCTAGTACTTACCAGCGAATATTGACAATACTGATTGTGCCTCTTAAAACTCAACTAGCATGTTAAAATCAGTATAAAGCAGAGGTCTACACTGAAATCTCAAGTCTGAGGCTGACTCAGGTTTCTACGACTCTGCACTGTCTTGTGGGAGATTCTGGTTCAGGTCTGAACTTTGCTTTCCTGCTTTCTAGGCTGAGAGAGTCTCTGAGGAGAGGGAGTGCCCATGCACTGTCAGATTTCAGTCCTTTCCACCTTTGGGAGATGCAGACCACAATCTGATCGTTTTTTTTTGGTGTGGGAGGGTTAAAAGATGGGAATATGGGAAGAAACCTTCTTGGTTTCACTTAGGGCATACAGGAGAAATAGAGTACAAACCCAATTGCATCAGATAACCTGATATTAGTTATAAATTGACATGAGTTTGATCTTTGCAAAACTTCAAATGCAGTTTTAGAGTTAAATGGTGTGGTTAGGGCTGCCTATGTGTTGGGCCTAACCCAGAACCCTGATTCCAAACACACCCATGTTTAGGTTCTCATCATCATGGCTCAAGTCCATGAAGAGTTAGAACAGAGTCTCTTAGAACACATGGTTGGTTTTGTTGATTCTTCCCAAGGACAGTCAGACCTCCTCCTACTCAGCAGAGGAGATGAATAATTATTCTTAAAATTTATAGCAGGGATGTGATTGAAACAGTATAATTTTTGAAATTTATGATGAGATACATTATATTACATGACTTGATTTGCCGTTATTTTCCCCAGAAAAGTGTTGTAATTGAACAAATCCATTTTTTTAAAACTTGAAAACAGAATAGCAGGAGTTGCAATTTTTAAAACTACTTCAGAAGTGTAAAACATCTTTTGACAGCTTATCTTCAGGCTATAATGTTTATGGAGTTACAGCTGCTCTTGATTTTAGGCACTCTACTCATGTTCCTCCTTTTTCATAAGAGTAAATAGTAAACAGACACACTCTCTCACAAGGGAGGCAGGGCTGGGGTCGGACACTATTTGAACCCAAGACCTCACGGAAAACTCAAGGTGCTGTAGGAAGCATTGGGGAGGTAGATGGCAACCTTCCTGTTGAGTCATTACTGAATCAGCACCCCAGCAGAATAGCAAATCCAGTGTCCACTACCTTTTAGATCAACTGCAACTTAAATGCCATTCACATGAGGTCATTAAAGTACGAATGGTAATTTTATTTTTCCACAAACAGACAGTAGCCCCCATTTCCTAGCCCACTTCCAAATCAAGTTATCATCTGCAGTTTTAGATGGATACAGTATCTCTATTTCATGTACTAAACTTCTGTAGCATTACTGTGCATTCTCAGATAGACACTGCATTCTACCCCAGAGGAGATTTCATTCTAGTGGTGTAGGGTGAATTGATCCCACTTCAGAATATATTAGTTATCATTACAAATCTAAGGCTTTTCATAAGTAGTAACAACACATTATAGACACACTCCTAGAGTAAAAGTCTCTGTAAGATTACACTTTTGCTGATGCTGGAGTTTATGTATTTAAATGCTATTTTGGTCAATTGGATATGAGCACTACGGTGGTTATGTGGTGGCAGGGATTGGGAGTTTGATATGGAGATGAAGTGTTTTGAGGTGGAGTGGCAATAATAAGAGTTGAGGCTGGTCAGGATAGTGGTCCTGGATTTTTAGCGATTGCATGGGAAGGAAATTAACTTAAGTGACTTTAACACTAAGGCATGCTTGTGTGTGTTTTGGTTTTTTAATATGGGATAAATCTAGCACTGTAGCAGATTTCATTTGTTGGAATGGAGCATGAGGAGAGATGCTGTTTCTGGGATAACCAGGACCTAAAACCATGTAGAGTTATGCATTCATAGTATGCAGTGTGTATATATAACACCACTATATCTGCATAATAAATTCAGGACCAAATTCTGGATATTCTGAGTCATGCTGTGGGAGTGAGGAGGGGGCGCCGGGGGGTGAAGATGGCTCAAAGGAAGGGAGATATCTAGGGTACCATATCGCATGCTCTTCATTCACAGCTGCCAAGTTTTGTGCTTCATGCAAAATATTTGTTATTATGCAGACTAATTATAATTTTTCCAACATGCAAATATAAACAGACTATAAAACTCCCGTCTAAGGACAATACACTCTGCCTCAAGCAATGGTGGGGGTTGGATATGGAGATGCCCAGAATATGGCAGTTGTGTGGGAGCTGATGGGTGTAGGACTGTCATGGGGAGAAAGTCAGGGCAGTTTGATTTGCGAGGGTGTCAGGTCAGAAGATGGGAGCACTGGGGGAGCGAGTGGCTGGAGGGGGGAATTGGGTGGCAGCTAAGGGAAGCAGGGTTTCTGGGGGTGGCTAAGGATAGAAGTTGAGTAAAGGGAGCAGCTGAGTGGGGGTGCTTGGGGGAAAAGTAGGTTTGTTGGGGTGTTCAGGAGGACAGTTGGGAAGGGGCTGTTTGGTAGTTGGAGGTGGTGGCTGAGGAGAGAGGGGGAGAGATAGTTGAGGGGGCTGGGAGTGTCCAGATGGGGGACTTATTGGTTGCTGGTTGGGAAAGCCTGAGGCATGTACTCGGCCCCCCCAACCTATCCCCTCTGCCTCCATTTGCCTGCTCCTCCCAGCAGCTCCCTGCCTCCATCAGGGGCAGTTTGGATACCTGCTCAGCAACAATTGCAGGCCATTCCTGTAGCCCAGCGGAATGTGTGACGCTCAGTCTGGGCTGAGGGAATGTGATGGGGCTGCCTGGATGCATGACACTTTCCAGGTCTCTCATAACCAGGCTCCTGCATCAATACGTGTCAGGGGAATGAAAAGGCTCTCTGAAGTCTTACCCTTACCCACCCCAATATGTCCAGGGCATGTAAGAGAGCCAGGATTTTATCTTTACTATGGGCTATGTATGCCATCTCCATCTACTTACTGCACGTACACAGAAACTCCTACTAAAACCTCACTATCTTGGAGACAATTGAGAATTTAGATTTCTAAACCATTTGTTTCAAATGTGGAAAGGGTGTCAGAATCTAACCTCATTGGATGGTGAGTTTTGTCATGTTACCCTACTGTATCTTTTGTTGTTTTCTTCTCAACATTTTTATTACAAATAAAAAGACGTTTGTTTTTGTTTTAGTTAGGAGGAGGAAAGTGGTTCTAAGCTGAAACTCTACTACTTTGTTTTACATCCTCCTCACACAGAAATGGCAGCGCTCATGATTTTTACAATCTGTAAAACACAAAGTATGTGCTCCTGGGCTGAGGCCCTGTATATCTATTCAGCCTGGAACATATTTTTTCCCCAGACAAAACGACTGCTGTCTCAAACTTGTTTCAACTTAACACTGAACTTCTAGCTCATTTTTTTGTTCATGTTTTCCAGTGATGTTCCCCCGCCCTCCAGCATATTTTATTTCACTGGAAGAAAATTAAATTATTAGCTTGTGTATAAGACACTGAGCTTAAATAAGATCCAGCCTGTCAAAAATGTGTCTTAATGAGTTAGACAATAGACTTTTTCTAGAATTGGCCTGTCAGACAATCTCCCCCTTGCTAGGATATTTTAAGTGCATTCAGTTGTGGGATTTTAATAAGACTACATTCTGTTTCCTGCATAGAGAAAGATGGGGGGAATGTAATTTTTTGGCATTTCTTCACCTTCTAGGAGGCCCATTTAAAATAATGAGCTTGGTTTTGCTATCATATCTGTATAAATGAGCAACTTCACTGAGGAAAAAAAAAACCCAGAGAAAGACAGGTTGGGAAGGGAGACTCAAACTGAAAGCTTCAACTACATAAAGAAAAACCTTCTTGTTATACTATGGCAAGATCCCATGTGGTCCACAGGCCAGGGGCACTAGACTGCATTGGTGCCATGAAACCTTGGGTTCTAATCCTGGCTCCGCCACTGAGCTGCTGTGTGTCATTGGCTAAGTCATTTCACCTCTCTTCCTATGCTTTTTGGGGCAGGGACTGTCTTATATGTTTGTACAGCTCTTAACACACTGGAGCCTCTTATCTCTTGGTGCCTTTAGACTCTACTATAACTTTAATTATGGCGGAACCACGTGAGGATCCATAATTAAAGATGAGTTGGGTTTAGGACTGAAAGCAGGGATTCAACCTCTTTATGTAAGAATGCCATACGGCATCTACTCCTAAATTACAGTACTTAATCTTTCAGCACTGAGTTTCCAAATAAATCTATTAATTAGTTTGGAGTTCAATTAAAAATAGGTCCTTGAAGAAATTTTGCATCCCATGTCGGACTTTTTTCCCCACCTCAAATGATTTTAAACAACAAGAGGTATGTTCTTCAAACTTACCAAATAGATAAAGATCACTGAAATCTTATGCATGGGCTAGATTTTGTTTGTTTGTTTTAGGATTAATGGTAATTTTCCCTATTATTCTTCAAAAGTGAAAGTTTCTTTTTCAGCAGAGGCTGAAGAGTAATGGTCTTCTATAGATAATTCTACAGGAACCACCCTCTTTCAAAATGACAGCTGTGGATTTCAGACTGCTCTCAGGTGGGCTTTTGAGAGACATCTTGTTCTCAATGGGATTGAGTGTCCTAAAAAAATAGGTAGGTTGTTTTTTTGTTGTTGGTTTTTTTAACCTTGAACAAAAGTTTGGTTTGGTTGTGAGTAAAGGATGGTTCTTGATCAATCCATCCTTACAGAAAAGGATTTTAATACAGCACTGAAGTTTCCCTTGATTGACTGCATTATGTCCAGAGGCATGACATATGTAAGACCCTCCATTCTTCTGAGACCACTTATGATGCATTCATATCTGTTTTCCCCCAAACACTGAATTGCCGGGAGTATTTAATCATTTTGAACGTAATGTCAGAGTTTTAAGTTTCCATACGAATTCTTTTGGTATCATAACAACACAAGAACGGCCATACTGGGTGTGATGTTCTGTACCTCATGGTAACACCCTGCACCCCTATGTTCATCCTTATAATACGATTGTGTAGTATCTAATGTAAGTTTGTCTTGTCGGGTGTCTTTGGAAGGCTCATGATGTACTGAGCATTGTTGTTATAGTAATGTTGTAAGGTTGTAATTTCATGTATATAGTTATGGGCTGAAAATGTGTCCTTATGGCTTAAAGCAAGCCCAGGCAAAAACTCTCCAGAAGCAGAGGGGCAGTTCACACCTCATCAGGGCATGTATGGGACAAAGCCAGCCCAGCCTCACAGGAACAAAGGACACTGGCCTAGGCAACAACAAAGGATCTGTTGGACTCTCGAGTGAGTCACCCCCCCACTTCCTTTGGTCAGTTGGGGACTGCGATGAGGTAATGCTCACCCGACTCTGAAGTGGGGGAGGGGGGAAAAGCCAAGAGGGAAGAAAGGACATGATAAAAGGGAGAGACATTTGCCATGCTTTCTCTCTCTTCTACCTCCATCTACAGACATCACCACCAAGCAACTGAAGCGCTGATCAAACGGGAGAGCCTGGCTGAAGGAAAATAAGAAAGAAAAACTTGTAGCACCTTAGAGACTAACAAATTTATTTCAGCATAAGCTTTCGTGGGTTAGTACCCACTTCATCGGATGCATGGAATGAAACATACAGTAGACAGATATTTATACAGTCAGAGAAACATGATAAGGTGGAGGTGCATAGACCAACCTTAAGAGGCTAATTAATTGAGAGGAACCATAACAGCAGGGGAAGAAAAACCTTTGAAGTGATAAACAAGATGGTCACACCGGTGTGAATGAGGGTCGTTAACTTAAGGGAAATAGATTCAATTAACGTAATGGCCGAGCCATTCAAGGTCCTTATTTAATCCTGAGGTAATGCAATCTAGTTTGCATATCAATTCGAGTTCAACAGTTTCTCTTTGAAGTCTGTTTTTCGAGTTAATCTGTCGCAACACTGCTACCCTCAAGTCTGTCAGTGAGTGATTAGGGAGGTTGAAGTGTTCTCCTACTGGTTTTTGAATGTTATGATTCCTGATATCAGATTTATGTCCATTTATTCTTTTGCGTAGAGACTGTCCGGTTTGGCCAATGTACATGGCAGAGGGGCATTGCTGGCACATGATGGCATATATCACATTGGTAGATGTGCAGGTGAATGAGCCCCTGATGGTGTGGCAGATGTGATTAGGCCCTGTGATGGTATCACTTGAATCGATATGTGGACAGAGTTGGCATCGGGCTTTGTTGCAAGGATAGGTTCCTGGGTTAGTGTTTTTGTTGTATGGTGTGTGGTTGCTGGTGAGTATTTGCTTCAGGTTGGGGGGCTGTCTGTAAGCAAGGATTGGTCTGTCCTCCAAGATCTGTGAGAGTGAGGGATCATCTTTTAGGATAGGTTGTAGATCTTTGATGATGCGCTGGAGAGGTTTTAGTTGGGGGCTAAAGGTGACGGCTAGTGGTGTTCTGTTATTTTCTTAACCAGCCAGTCTGTGGTGAGAAGCACTAAGTTTGTAAGGGCACTGAAAGTGTTCAGATCAGCTTAGAGTGCGTTCTCCCTTTGTTTCATTTGACCAAATCTGACTTGTTATGCTTTGACTTACACTCACTTAAAATCTTTGTAGTTAAATCTGTTTGTTTATTCTACCTGAAGCAGTGCGTTTGGTTTGAAGCGTGTCAGAGACTCCCCTTGGGATAACAAGCCTGGTGCATATCAATTTCTTTGTTAAACTGATAAACTCGTATAAGCTTGCAGCATCCAGCGGGCATAACTGGACACTGCAAGATGGAGGTTCCTAGGATTGTGTCTGGGACCAGAGATATTGGCTAGTGTCATTCGGTTGCAAATAGCTGGGAGCAGCTTACATGCCAGAGGCTGTGCATGAACAACCCAGGAGTGGAGGTTCTCACAGCAGAGCAGGGTAAGGCTGGCTCCCAGAGTCAAGAATTGGAGTGACCTAGCAGATCACCAGTCCAGATAACACCAGGGGAACATAACACTGGGTCAGACCAAAGGTCCATCTAGCCCAATATCCTGTCTTCCGACAGTGTCCACTGCCAGGTGCCCCTGGGGGAATGAACAGGTAATCATCAAGTGATACATTCCCTTTCGCTCAAGCAACAGAGGCTAGGGACACCATTCCTGCTCATCCTGGCTAATAGTCGTTGATGGACCTATCCTCCATGAACTTATCTAGTTCTTTTTTGAACTTGTGACAAGATGGCCAATCTTAGTGAACCTGTGACAAGTTGGCCAATGTTAGTATGGTGGGTTCTGCACTTTTCTTGGTCGGGGGCTAAGATGCCACCCCTTAGTCCTGCTCTTGGGGCACCAAGGGCCCCACTAGAGGCCCAGGAAGGTGGTAAAGGAGGTAAGCGGGGGAGGGGTCTGGGTTTGCTCCTCACTCTGAGCCCCAGCCCCTCTCAACCCCTGTGGGTTCTTACCCTCTTCCCCCTTGTGTGAGGTACCTTCAGTCCTCAGAAGCTGGGGAAGGGAGTCTCCCTCCCCACTGGGGCAGGGTCTCCCTTACTTCAGTTCTCTGATTGTTCAAGTCTCACAGCACACCTCCAAGCTCCAGTCCTCTCTCCTTCCTCCTCCTCTCTGTCTGCCTGAAGCAGGGGGTTTTATTAGGTTCCTGACAGGGCCTTAATTGACTGCAGGTGCTCCAATTAACCTCTAGCCACCCTCACTAGTCTACAGGGAACCACACCTTAATTAGCCTAGGGCTTATATATTTCCCCTCTCACACTCTACCACTGCTCCCTGGCCCTCCTGTATCACAAACCCTAAAGAAAAGATATAAAGAAAAAAAGGTAGAGAAGTACCAATGTTGACATAAGTGGCTCTCACTCATATCACAATTGTGTAAGTACTCATATAGGCAATTTTTAAAAATGACTGGATCTTGCAACTGTTAAGTAAATTTACTGTGCATGAAGGGTGCCATACTCAGAGTCCTGTAGACCCAAGGCTTCTATTAATAGTAATAATTTGCACTTTTAAATAGCACTTAGAATCTTTTAAGAGATTATCTCAAATCACTTTACAACTATTACACAATTAAGAGTTGCAGCAGTTAGGAACATACAGCACTGGAAAAAACAGCTCTTCTTATAATCGCACTGTGAAAAGGTACAGTGAGTTCAGTCAAGTCTTCCTCACTCCACCCTGTGACTATGATGGGTCCCTTCAGAATCTTTGAACATCAAGCCCCTATGTTTTCAAAGAATTGTGATTCAGACTCCTATCGGCTTTCATGAGAATTGTGTGGCTAATCCAACAATGCAAATACTTGAAAGTGTGGAGGTAAGATTTTGATATTCTAAAGTGCAGATGAACTACATGCTGTCACACATTAAAAAAAAACCCACATAGGCCCAGATCTTCAAATATGTTTAGGCACCTAACTCCCATTGAAACTGATGAAAGTTAGGTACCTAAATATATTTGAGGAATTGAGCCATAGGAACTAATCTTTCAGTCCTTACTGAGACAGAAGTTCCATTGATTTTATAGCTTTGCAGTGATCTTAGCAGCAGGTCCATACCTAGTCAATTTGGGTCAGAGCAGACACACAGCATGAATACCACCCAATAGCCAAAATCAGTGTCTAACATCTGAATATTGGATGTGGGGGCTTATGAACTGGTATAATGCAGCAGCAACCACAGAAAGCCTACATGAGTACTCCTCCATTCGCTGGCTCCAAGTTGAGGATCCAGTTCCCCTTTGCCCAGCTATGGACAGGGACCAACATTTGATCCTCATTGGAATAAAGAAAAGATATTCACCTGGCTGTCCCCAAATCTCTTCCAATACTAAATTGCCTTGATTTTATTTCTTCAACCTAACTCTGAATAAGAGTTCAAGATTCTACTGCCTTTATTTTCAACCAATCCATAAAACTAATGTGCACCTGGGAATGATGCTGCTTAGCCACTTTCGTAAAATGCTACATCATCTTTGGATGACATGCCCTATATACATGAAAACAATTAGTATAGTATCCACATATCACATTAACTTGGGGCACTGTCCTAGTAATTCCTCTCAGTGCCCATAGTATGAGTGTTGCTATTTACTGATGCAAGTGTAAGTTTTCCTTTTTTCTCTAGTAGTTATCCTCGATGCCATTGGCTTGAAAACAAAGGTTTTTTTAAAAAAATGTTAAAGCAACCACAATATAGAGTTACTATAACTGTGATGGCAACAAACCACTAACTTCATTCACTTCAGAAAATACTCTGGAGGGGGTGAAATCTATTTTTTCCTCAAGAAAGTATTGTCTTTAATAAATATATCTGGACAGTTTACAAAGTCCTCAGAGGCTGAACAGTTAGCTGGAACAAGTTCTACACCTGACATTTTTCTTCAGGGTAACTTGCTTCATTCAGAGGTTTAATATTTAAATAAACTGCTGCCCAAATCAATAATCTACAAAATCATTCACTCTGGGAAAGTTCTTCAATCCTTCCTCCCTGTTTAAAGTCAATTTATATGCTACACTACAGATAACTCAGAATACATTTTACCACATTCCCACTCAGTTTTCTAGCAGTTCCTCTGTAGTGTTGACTACTATATTTTCATCCAGGAAGCCCACAATATTTCGTTTTGTACCATCACATCTAGTACAGTTGAGAAGCTATTCTGTCTTGTCTAAGGGTTTTAGATCATGTCTGTATTTTAACAGAGCAAAATGTTGAGACCCAACAGCTGGAACATCTCCTATTCTTTGCTCATTTACAGTGAATGAAGAGATACCATGGCTGTTGGCCTTGTTGTATGTTAAATAAGGGGAGGAGGGAAGAGGAGAAAGAATTTAGGCTTTATTGATCCCAAACTATTTATTTCCTTTTCATCACCAAATGAATAGACAACACCCCTCCTATTCTTCAGTTTTTAAAGTATTTAAAATATATATTAACAGTTTAGAAGGTGCTTTCACATGGATCTATAAAAATAACCATTTAACTCTTTAGAAGCCCACTTAGCTCAGTAGATTATGGGCCCAGTTTAGCAAAGAATTTAAGCATGTGGCTTGAGCTAAGCATATGAGTAATGTATGTTAATAGAGATGGGATTACTCATGTACCACTGATGTTCAAAAGATGCATTAAAGTTAAGAATGTGCATAAGTATTTTGCTGAATGGGGGCCTCATGTACAACACAACATGAGGACATCGACACTGGTTTCCAATACTATTTCCAGTCATTTTCATGCTTGGGCAGCATATAATGATACTTAGCACTTTTCATCTAGAGATTGCAAAGAACTTCAAAGGAGATGGTGAGTATCATTATGACATGAGAAAACTGAGGTAGACAGGTTAAGTGACTTGCTCTTAGCCACAAAGGAAGTCAGTAGCTGAGCAAGAAAGTGACCCCGGGTCTAACATCCTCCAATTTTCCATGCCCCAACCATTGGACCATGTCGCAATCTCTCAGATACTTGTTACCCTTTGCTTTCATGTCACATTCAAGTTCACAATGAAGTGAGAATGAACATATTCATTTACTGAGTCATTACTCTGAACCTTCTCTTCTCACAAAGAGAGAGACTAACTAATTTGCCAACTGCCTGGAACCAGACACTAGTTTCTTAAAAAAAAGTGAGAAGAAAAACATTAATGCTCTTCACTGTCTCAAGCCCTTATCGATTCAGCTGTAAGCCTAAATTGGTTGATATGAGCATTCAGAGGTAAGCAAGATCAATACTGTGCCTTCATTCAAACATCCCTTATACTCTAAGAAGACACATAGCCATGAAAATTAAGCTGTTGAGGAAGCCTGTTGGAGAAAACAAGCCCCTTCAAAAAAAGCAGACTGTTTCAAAACAAGATAAAAGAAATTAAGGGAAGTTACTTGAATATTTTAATAAAGCATGTCCCAATAGCAAATATTTGAAGTGACACTACCACTTCAATGTTTGACTGTATTTCCTATGGAGAGATCTTATTCCTTTCTTGTCAGGAAACTACAATAATTTAAAAATGCCTAAAAAAAGTTAATTTAGGAAATCTGTCTCAATTTTTTTGCCTCTTAATGTCAGGACTTCATTTCCTCCTTACACCGAAATTTTCAAAACTATTTATTTAGAGACTCTTAAATAAGTGGCCTCATTTACCAACTGCTGAGCATCCAACCAGTTCCCACTGATTTTCGTTGGATCCCAAGTTCAGATTAGAACATCAGGCCATTTATTAAAGAGCATAAACGTAGATTTAGAAACTTATCTTTAGGCACTGATTTATAAAATTGTTTTGTCCACAATAGCTTTATATTTTAGGGCCTATAAAGTACAGCTAGCAGTGGATTGTACTAATATAACGGACCTTGCTGGAAACAGAAAGAGCAAACAACATTCAGCATGAGAAAGTGGGAACATCTAAATCCATAACAGCAACACACACTCTGACGAGTATATTATCCTGCCCCTCACAATACATTACCACCTGCTGTTTAATTGCAAATCTATAAATTTGTTGGCTGTAATATAGGTGAGTAGTGAGTAGATTTTTGCCCATAATTCTGAGGGAAGAGGGGCAGGATGTTTTAACTCAAGAAGAGAAGAGACTGAGGGTCTGTCTACACTGCAATGTAAACTCTGGTTTAGTAGAACTCAAGTTAGCAGACCCTGGGGTTTGTTTACCAAGGGTTTGAGCATCCATACTCATCTGTAACCCTTGATTAGGAATTGTTGAACTGTGGGTCCCAACCTAGGGCTCTAGTGTCTACAGTGCATTATGTGGGCCCGAGTCCAACCATCCATATCCCAGACTTCCTACCACCCTCCCAAAATTTGGCTGCTCTTGCTCTTTGTGCTGCAATCTGCGAAAATTTGACTGTCCAGAGCACAAAGAAAGTTGGCCCATGGGATACTTTTGGCAGACTCCCAGAGCATGAGTCCAGTGGGCTGCATCCACACTGCAAAACAATACGGCTTAAACCTGGGTCCCAGCTTGATTCAGACTTGGACCCCTTCATCCCCATGGGGTCCTGAGACCCTGGGTCCAAGCATTGGGTTATTGCAATTTGTGTGTAAATGAAAGCGGGGTTAGGCTTGAACCAGACTTCAAACCCTGGGCTTCCACTGCAATGTAGACAGACGGTGAGAGTGTGTGTCAAATTAGAACAGGTTTTTGCAGTTAATTACACAAGCTCAGGAGCTGAATCCATGTCTGGAAATGCAACAACTTTGTGGAAAAAATTTTTGAGAAAATGACTAAGCAACATAGGAAGTTCAGAAAAAACAGCTCAGCTGTTGCTGCACATTGCTCTGAGACCACAAAGAGGGAGAGAGGGGAGGAGGGGGAGAGAGAAATCTGTACTGCAGGACAATTTTGCCCCAAGAAATCCTTCATTGCTCATGTGCTGTAACACTCACTGAGTGGAGGAGGAATTTAGAGAGACAAGGACATCAGGGAATGTGAGAGCAAGTCAGAAAGTAGGAAGAGAAAATGTACATGCACATGTGGTCTGAATTCTCTAACAGATTTTCTGTTAAGTATAATTAATCATTTTCACATGCATTTATCAGGCAAAACATTTCTTTATATTTGTATAGCTTTGTTGGCAGGTAAAAACTATTTTTCACATTCAAAAACCCAGAGCATCACAAAGGAGGGTATTTGAAAATAAAACATACAAAAAGCAAAGCCAAATGATCTATATATTTTGACATTTCAAAGACAGAATTGCCTCATGTGGGTTTTTATTAATAGGGTAGACTGTGAAATATTGCCTCCCAGAACTATGGGCGCTTCTGGGGACAAAAGTGCTCTTATTCCTTTTTATAGGTGCAGAAGTAGGACTTCAGGCTGGTCTACACTATAATTAGGTCTACATAAGGCAGTTTATGTCGACCTAATTATATCAGTGTCTACACTACAGCCTTCCTCCCGCCAGTGTAAGGCCATGTCTACACTACCGGCTAAATCAGCACCGCTGAGATCGCTGCAAAGGGGTTGACTTAGGAGGTCTGGTGAAGAACCTGGGTCCCAGCTTGACTCAGACTTGAACGCTTCATCCCCATGGGGTCCAGAGGGGTCGATTTAGCAGGTCTGGTGAAGACACACTAAGTCGATGGAGTACTGATGTAGATGGGAAAGCGCTCTCCCACCTCCCCGAGAGGCAGATGCTATGTTAATGGGAGAGCGTTTCCCATCAACATAGTGCAGTGTAGACACTGCTGTAAGTTGACCTAAGTTACGTTGACTTCAGTTACATAAGTTACAGAATTGAACTAGAGTAACTGAGATCGACTTACAGCATTAGTGTAGACCAGCCCAAGTGCCCTACTACACAGGCATAACTCCAGCTCCATGAGAGGTGTAAGGCTTATGTCACTGTAGTTAGGGTGACTCAGTGTCTCCGCAGACACTGAGTCCCTTACATAAGCTCTTGGCTGTCTTGTTAATTTCATGGCAGGAGTGTGTGAGTGGGAGAGACCCCGCTCTGGGAGCCCTCCCGGAGCCCAGGAGCCTGTGAGGCAGCCGGGCTCTCAGCAGGATGCTGCCAGTGGGGCTGAGAGACCGGGCTCTCCACTCCCCACATTGTCCCTCCTAGGTCAGTGGAAGAGCTCCTGGTGAGGACGCTCACCACCGACCCAAGGAGGGTACTGTGGACATGCACCACTGCAGTAATATAGGTTGACTTACATTTCTAGTGTAGACATACCCTTAGTAACTAAATATAGGACAACATTTTACACTAGGAATAGATCTAGTTGGCTTCTGAACTTCCTCTACTGTTTCCGTTTTACTCTTAGTATCTAGGAATAGGTCAGTATACCTTTAAAGAGTTTGTGAGCTCTCTAGTGGCCTTCACTGTGTTTTAAGTTTTAGAGGCTGCCATAAACCAGTCAGAGCAATAGTATGCATGTTGCTAGGCCTTGCGTCTTTGAGTATAGTTAGCAAACAGTTATTTGGGACCTGTGTCCATGTGGTTTCTTTGTATCATAGCTGTAAAGAGCATTAGACAAAACTGTGCTAGTAGAACCAGCATGGAGAGAATGTGGTTGGTGGCCAGTCTTATGTACAACTTGATATTATAATGGTACTACTGCCCTAGTCTAGTTAAGGTTGAGACTCGCTTACTGTTTAACTGCTGATTTATCTCTAAATCCTCTAAAATCCACACGCTTACTCGGATTGTCTTGAAAATTGCTGTGCTTTGTGTTGCTTGGGGATAGATGGGGCCAAGGGTGCAAACTGAGGTAGTTTTATTAGCTGATATGTGGTAAGACACCCCTTTTTTGCAGAAAAAACAAGACCAAAGAGGGCAGAGTTAAGGTTGCAGGGTAGGGATCATGAGTACCTGAACATTATTCCCTGGTTTTCTGAGGTTTACGTATATATACACATTTGCCATTCTGGAAGAGTCACTGCCAGGCAAACTTAACTACATTTTGGGGCAGCCAATACTGTCTAACATGACAGGCAATTGTGCTATTGTTTAGATCAGTGGTACTCAATGTTTAACAGCTGGAAAGACACATCATAATCCCTCCTAACCTTGCATCATGATTTAAGTGTTATCACAAAGTTGCATGAATACAATCATGCAGTATCACTTGACAGCTGGGATTCTCTCTTCTCAAATAGTCCTGGATTCTTGGAGAGAGGATTTCTCCCTCCTTTCTCATTCTTATCTCCAATAGGCCTTTCTCCACCTCAAGCTCTTATGAGACTATGGAAAACCTATTGTAGGGAAGAACTCTACATCTGCAAGGACCTGGACTGGATGGTCTAAATGGTCTCTGCCATATCCAGTGCCTGTGATCCTTTGTTGATGGGAAAGAGGAGACTCTACCCTCTTTCCTTTAGCCTCCTGGCTGAGGGAGAAGGATAGAGACAAAGGAATCTTTCCTGCTCCTCCTCTCAACCTTCTTGTTATCAGATAGGAGAGGGACTGCACTCTTACCTATAGAAAGACCCCAGCATTTCCTTTCTATCATCCCCTATAGGGTAGAAGGAAATTCCACCACTCCCATTTGTTTAGTTTGTCCCCTACTCCCTGATACAGCAAGTGGGACACCAAACAGTTACACACCCTGCAAGAACTACATGCTGTTCTACAGCAAGGGAGCCTCACTAGTTTAAAGATTATATTATATACCGTGAAGATAGTCGCTACTGCAGAATCATTATGGCCTTGTTTCATTGCTAAAAAAGGTGCATTTTTTTACCTCCATAACTGCCATGTGTGATCTATCCCCAGGTGAAAAACACAGTGAAGACAAGGCACCTAGACTAGATGAGGTCACCACAGATGGGGAGATATCATGCTGACCTTGTCTCGTTTTACCACCAGTGCAAGGTAAAGCACCTTGTCTTCTTTACTGTGTTTTTAAACCTGGGAATAGCTCGTGCTACACTGGTTACCCACAGATCAAAAACACACCTTTTTTTAGCAATGATGATAAAGATAATATGTATGTCTCCAACACCTCTGTGATCATTTCAGGCACATCAACAACACATGGAGGGTTAAAAACAACAACAATGAAAAAGACTGAGGAGGCAAGGTGAGAAAGGATAGCCAGCCACACATCCATCACCCCAGTGTGTGGTCCGCCCTTAGGCAATGGGAGGTATAATGGGAATTGCTGAGGAGGGGTTGTTTTGCTAACTTGTTCACCTAGTCTGATAACTTCAATTACAGCTGCTCACCGTTATAATAACACTAATGCAAATAAAAAGGTTGGCAGTGTCCATGTGGGACTCAGGTTGTAACATTTTAAAAGGATCAGTTAGTGGGTGATGATGGTGGTTGTTGAGAGGCAGGGAGGGAGCAGGGAGAAACTCTGTCCTTCCTTTAATAAGCTGGTTTTGTTGTGGAATCAGTTGGTATCACCGAAAGCACAAAGGCAAGTCTCCTGAAAGGATGTTATGCCCCCCACCCTTCCAGCTCATTCCCAGTAGCGGAATTAGTGGCACCCCATCTCCTCTTGTACTTTCACTTGTCCTCTTTGTACCAAAAAAATGGGCATAGGGCCTTTCTCCTGTGGTGCAACATCCTCAGAAAGGAGGTTGGCTTTGCTTAGGGTGATGGCCAGACACACAGAATTAGTGTCTGCCCCCAAAGAGTTTAGAGAAGACAGAACAGGATGGTAAACAGAGGCCAAGAAGGGTGCAGTGACTTGCTCAAAGTCACACAGCAGTGGCAGAGCTGGGAATGGAACCAGCTCTCCTGCCTCGCAGCCCACTGCCCTATTCTTGTTCCCCCTTTTGTCTGCTTTCCTTCGACCAAACAAAAAACAAATGACAGGCAGCATCATACGATCAGCCCAGCTCTCGGTAAAATACTATAGCCCACGTAGCACACTTCCTGAACCTCTGCATTAATGTGAGGTAAGGAGAAAATGTACCTGAAAACCGTTTAAAGGAACAACTCTGTAAAGAACTTGGAAGAGAGAGAGTTCAGGATGGGAAAACCACTCTGCAATAGTCTTTCAGTATCACATTTTGAAATGTCATTTGTTGAGACTGAAGAGAACTGTCAGGATTTTATAGTTATTTCTCAGTGCTCTCTAATTCACCGGGCTCCTTAATATGTTATGAGGTTTAAGTACAACTGGAAGAGTTAAGGACAGAAGAATGACATTACTTTAGTCTGCAGCTCATCTGTCTCATTTCCTATTAAAATTCACAAGGAAAGGAAATTCAGAATGAAGATTAAAAATCCAGGGTGTGCTCATATTACTCAAACAAATTTAATGCAAAAACACTAACTTTGGCACTAACTTTGCCATGGAATTTATTCCTAAGAAACAATAGACCCAGAGTTTTTAAATTTATATTCAAGCCATATTTGCATTATGACCACAAGAAGGCTCAATTCCCATTAATTGTTTTCAGCACTCAGATCACTTGCAGATTAGGAAACCAAGGGCCAAGTTGTGCTCTCTGATACATGCATGCAATTTGCATTGACCTCAGTGGGAGGGATTGGATACTCGTGGATCTGAGGGCGTAATTTATAACTGTATTATGTATATTTTTAATAAACCCATCACTGCAGTATGTACGTATCCTTTACATAGTACAGTTGATGAACATCTCTCAAAACCTGGAACAATACCCTCCTCTTCACTTTTTCTGAAACCACTTTAAATAAGGAAACCCAACCCTGATTGTGCCACGGTGGCCATCCAGGACGTAAGAGTCAGAAAAGAAAGACCGTATAGAGATGCAATCCCAAACGGAAACTGCTGAGACTTGGCTACAATGGACATTCATCTAGAATACATTCCATGGGGAGGACCCTCTTAGAGAATGCCTAGCCCCTTGCCCCAACCAATTCAGCCTTGATGTCCAATAATCCAAAGTAACTTCAACTCACAATAGTTATGCCAGATAACCAAGAGACAATCTACTACTACTGGTACTAGATTGGCAGTGGGGGAAAGGTGCAGAATACTAGTGTAACCTGCTGTTATTGGTCCACAGCATTCTATATGTAGCTTCTGGACGTCCCTCAGGGGAAGGCCAAGAAGAATGCATTGCAGTAGTCTATTCTGGAGGTGACAGACATGGATGACCATAGCTAGGGATGGTTTCTGGAGGAAAAGACATTTTCTTGGCTTGGCAAATATGAAAAAAATCATTTCCAGCCACTGCTATCTGGGATATAATGAGAAGAAAGGGGTCTCATAGGACCCCAAGGTTGTATGCCACTTGGTGGATAAGTGTTTAACGATGTTTGGGGTCCCTGTCCATCAGCTTCTCAAAATATCTGCCCATTATTGTTATTATTATTGCTATTATTTATTTGAAACATGCCAACAGCCTTTTAGGTGCTTTCATATCCATCCAGGTACTCATATGGCTCACCTCACCACGACCTCTTAGTATCTCCCAAGTATTTACATAGAAATGACTTTTGTTAAATGAGCATCATCTCCATCTTACCTGGCTTGAGTCTTAACCAGCAAGTTATCATCATCAGGTCCCTGCTGCAGCCAGACAGTGAGAAAGCAGGAAGACTTTCTCCATCCAAGCTTGTTAAAAAAGAGACATACCCCTGGATTCCATGAGCATACCAAGGACATCTCAGCCCTTAATGTCTGACATTTCCACCCTCTTTCCCATCCCATGGCCTCAGAGACGTTGAGCAAGGGGAGTAATTAATTACACATGTCTCATGGAATCTCTCAGAGCAATGAATTAAGCCTTCTAAAAATGACTCCACTGAAGATTACTTGTTAATGTAGGTGAGTGAGCAGCACCTTATAATCAACAGGGCCAAAGGCTGATATTAGATCCAATATTATGAACAGGGATATCTGAGCCAAATTTTCAGAAGCACATGTGTCTACATGCATATGAAATTTTATGTGAGCAAGATTAAGGCACAAAAATTTCCCAATTCAAGTTGGGGTTAAGAGTGTCCAGATAGTCTTGAGCACCCAGAACTCTGCCCCAATCTTGCATGAGCATCATGAATGCCTATGTTTAACGTGCATGTCCACATGCACTATGCAAGGACACGCTTGAAAAACATTGGTCTTGATCTCTGTTGATTGCCATGAGCACAAGGCCAGTTGGTTCCTAGGTCTCTGGAAAGTTGTTAAATCATCAGTGCCAATAGCATAATCAATTTCTTGAAAATAACCTCTGTTTTCTTATCAAACATCTTCCTTACTGACAAGGTCGGCTCTACCATTTTTGCCGCCCCAAGCAGTGCGCCGAATTGCCACCGCAGACGGCTGAAGACACAAGCTGCCACCAAATTGCCGCTGAGGGTGGCGGAAGATAGATGCTGCCGCCGAATTGCCGCCGCTGCGGGCGGTGCGTGCCGCCCTAACGGGACATGGACTGCCGCCCCTTGCAAATTGCCGCCCCAAGCACCCGCTTGGAACGCTGGTGCCTGGAGCCAGCCCTGCTTACTGATTTAAATACCACCATTACTTCTGTTTCTACACTGCTTGCATTTGACTATACTCAATGGACTTAGACTGTTCATTTTAACTTTGGTGTATGTCCTTTTTTACTTTGTGGTTCACGGAAATTAGAGAAGATCTCTAAGATTTACTTTTTCCCTTCCGGTGATTTGAGATTGCTCCATTAAGTTCGCATCCTCTAGTGCTTCATCCTGTCTTTGTTGGGAGGCAAAGGGGTGCTCTTTCCTTCTGATGCACAATTCTGGTCTGTTTAGATTTCCTACACTGCAGGGGACTGCTTAACTGCTTAAATCCCCAAAATCTCTGTGCTCATTTAAATTTAAAACAATTAATAAAAACATTGCTGTTCATATTTAAGTTTAGTACCATTTGATAGAGCTCTTTTAAAATCAAATTCCCCTCACACACTGAGCAATCTTCTACATCAAAATGCCTTCCCAGAATCATTTTGATGGTCTCGCTGTAACCCCCATAAATATTGCTTCAAAATGGAAGTGCTGACACAACATTAACTACAGTAGGTACTTCTGTAATAACACCTTTTGATAACTACTAAAATGATTGGGTTTAAAGGATGGCGTTATAATGAGAGTGCAGGGTATTTAGAGCTGCAGGTGGCATTGTTTCCAATCTAAGAGCACAACTGGGCGCAGAAAATGGTGTGTGCTCTGCCTTCGAAATAGTAAATGCTACAATGATGCATCTTGCCCTGTACGGTTATGAACAAAGGATGAGGTGGGGAGCAGAGGCTGCATTATGATGAAGATGGAGTGGAGGGAGATTGACTTCATAATAGAACCATGCAGGATTTCAAATGTTGCTGTTTTAAGACAAAACGTATAACATTAAATGAGATCTGCATTGCAATCTCTCCACACCAAATGAGATTATTGTATATCATGATGAAGAGGTCTCAAGCAGACTAAATAGCTTTGTCCAAATTCTATCTTTTATATACTGTGACGGAGCAAGGCCAGATGGCTATAGGAAAGGAGTCTTATTGGGATCCGGAAAGTGGGTGGGCGAAGCCCGCCCACTGCTAAAGGATCCCCCCCTCCAGCCTAAGGGGAGGGATCCACAGGACCTGGATACCAAGTGATTCCGGGGGACAAAAAATGAAAAAACAGGAACGGGAGTGCGGTCAAAGGGTCAAACGAAGTGAACCAGATGGGGACACCGAGCAGAGAACCCCGGACAGTGCCCACTGCTCCTCAAAGGTGTCAAGGGAGCCAGTGGACGCTGCCCAGAGGAACTCTGCCCGGATGCGTGAACGAACAGAGGATCAAAAATAGGCCCCACAGTCACAGGAGCCTCCATCAGCCAACCTCCTCACCCTGGTTTTGTAGATGGCCAGTTTAGCTAGGGCCAGGAGGAGGTTGACCAGGAGGTCCCGTGACTTCGTGGGGCCGCGGGTTGGAAGTGCATAAATAAAAAGGTGAGGGGAAAAGTGCAGCCAAAACCTCAACAAAATGTCTAAGAGGAGCCAGAACAGGGGCTGCAGCCTGGTGCACTCCAGATAAATGTGCGCCAGGGTCTCCCTCACGCCGCAAAAAGGGAAGGTGTCGGGGATAGGGGTGAACCGCGCCAAGTACACGCCCGTGCTCATGGCTCCGTGAAGGAGCCGCCAACTGACATCCCCGGCGGGCCTTGGGACTAAGGAGGAGTAAAGGCTGGCCCACCGGGGCTTCTCACCCTCTAGAGGTGGCAGGAGGTCCCGCCATTTCGTATCGGGGCGGGACGTGAGGGTGAGGAGATGAAGGGTGTGGAGCACGAGCGTGTATAGATGTTTCCTTGGCGCGGTCTGGAAGCGGACCGGCTGCAGTTCGTGCAGCTGGCTCGCGGTGAAGGGACAGGGGACCCGGTTGGGTCCACGGGGCAGGGGCCCAATAAAAAGGTCTGGAGGGCTTGGGGTGAAGGGAGGGCGGGGCGTACCCTCTTGCAGGACCCGGTCGAGATAAGCCCGAGCAGTGGGCGGCAAAGCGGCCTTTCACCTCCTGAAGTACGTGCCGGGGAGTACGAGGTCTGGAGAGCCCCATGTGCTGAGCGAGCATCAGGAGATCCAGCCAGTCTCCCCGGTCGTAGTCCAGGAGGTCTCCGACCCTAGTGACTTCTGCCAGGACCAACCTCTGGCGCACCGAGAGGGACTCCGCCGCCTGCACACGGAGCTGGTGGTTGTGTAGCAGGGGCTCCGCGAGGAGATCTGCCCCCTTGGTGGCCGCCATGGACCTGGTCGCTGAGAATAGCTTCCAGGTCCGGAGGAGGTCCTGGTAGAAGACCGGCAGCCCAGAGAGGTCTCGCGGAAGACCTCTCGGATGGAGATAAAGGAGCTGCCGGTCGTATCGGAGCCCTCGGAAGCGGCGTAGGAAGGCGTGCGCCAATACGCTCCACGCCGGACTACCTGCACCATAAAGGAGCCTCTGCAGGGCCTGGAGATGGAAGACATGGACCTGAGTGTGTGGACACTTCAGGCCCTGCCCACCTTCCTCCAGAGGAAGATGGAGAACCCCTGCAGAGACCCAGTGCAGTCCTGACCAAAAGAACTCCAGAATCGACGTCTGGAGGTTGGCCAGGAAACCTGGGGCCGGGACCAGGGTGTTGAGCCGGTACCAGAGCATGGACAGGACTAATTGATTGATTACCAGTGCCCTCCCTCGAAAGGAGAGGCACCAGAGTAGTCCTGTCCATCTCCGGATCCGCTCTGTCACCCTGCCCTCTAAACCTTGCCAGTTCTCCGGCGGGGATGGATGCGTGGCAGAAAGGTAAACGCCGAGATAGAGCAGCGGACCCACACTCCACCTGATGGCCTGAAGCGTGGGTGGGAGGGAGCTTGCCTGCCACCCGTCCCCTACCACCAGGCCAGAGCTCTTGACCCAGTTGACCCGGGCAGAGGAGGCTGCCGAGTAGATCACCTGGCAAGCCTCCACCCGCACCAAGTCTCCCGGGTCCTGGACCACGAGGAGCACATCGTCGGCGTATGCCGACAGGACCAGCCACAGCTCTGGCTCTCGGAGCACCAACCCCGTCGCAGAGGAGACAGAGGAAGGGCTCAATCGCCAGAGTGTACAGCTGGCCCGAGAGGGGGCACCCCTGCCGTACTCCTCGCCCGAAGCTGACCGGCTTGGTCAGGGTCCAGTTGAGCCTGACCAGACACTCTGCGGAGGCGTACAGCACCTGGAGAAAACCCACAAACTGGGGCCCAAAGCCAAACGCTCACAGAGTGCTCAGGAGGTACCTGTGATCCACCCTGTCGAATGCCTTCTCCTGATCCAGAGACAGGAGGGCGAACGACAGACCTCCCTACACCCAGGCTCCAAGAGATCCCCGACCAGATACAGGTTGTCGAGGATGGTGCGGCCTGGGACGGTGTAGGTCTGGTCTGGGTGGACCACGTCCGCCAGCACGGACCCCAGCCGCAGCGAGATGGCTTTTGCTATGACTTTATAGTCCGTGCTGAGGAGCGAGACGGGACGCCAATTCCGTAAATCGCGGAGGTCCCCCTTCTTCGGCAATAAGGCGAGCACGGCTCGCCTGCACGAAAGAGGGAGGACCCCGCCCTGCAAGGACTCGGCCCAGACGGTGACAAGGTCTGGGCCGAGGACGTCCCAGAACACGCGGTAAAACTCCACGGTCAGCCCGTCCAGTCCCAGAGATTTGTTGGTGGGCATGCGACGGAGGGCTTCCGAGAACTCGGCCAGAGTGAGAGGCAGCTCTAGCCGCTCTCGGTCGCCCATGCTGACCGTAGGGAGTTTGTCCCAGAGCACTCTGCAAGCGTTAGGATCGGTCGGATCCGGGGAGAAAAGGCTCGCGTAGAAGGCCCTGGCCCTCTCGCACATCTCCGCCGGATCCGTGAGGGGGGTGCCATCGTCTGCGAGGAGGCAGGTGACGTGTTTCTTAGCCCCCCTCTTTTTCTCCAGGGCTTAGAAGAAGCGGGAGCAGCGATCCATCTCCCGAAGGAGACGGATGCAGGATTGAACGAAGGCGCCCCGGGCCCAATGGTCTTTGAGTTCCCGGAACTCCTCCCGCTTCTCCCGGCACGCCCCACAGAGGGATGGATTCTCAGGGCTGGCAGCCAGACGCCTCTCCAGCTCTAAGACCTCCCGTTCCAACTGCTCTATCGTCGCATCCCTCCGTTGGCTGGCGCCCTGGGTGTAGTCACGGCAGAAGAGCCAGGCTCGCACCGTCCCTAGATCCCACCATCGCCGCGCCGAGGGAAAGGCGCGCCGCTGCCCTCGCCAGGCCAGCCAGAACTCCTGGAAGGACGCCACGAAGCCCACATCCTCCAGCAAACTGTTATTAAAATGCCAATAGGCCGGCCCCGGCCTCTCCGCGCAGAGAGAGGCCGTCATGGAAGCGAGATGATGATCAGAGAACGGGGCCGGCCGGACGCTGGAGGAGTGGGCCCGCGAAAGGTGAAAATGTGATAAATAGATGCGGTCCAACCGGGAGTGGCACGACCGATGGGCCTCCACCTGGACAAAGGTGAAGGTCGGGATGTCGTCCGGGTGGTGGTCGCGCCAGACGTCCACCAGGGAGTGATGTTCGATGATCTCCCTGAGGACGTCTGCGGTGACCGGGCACTGCTCGATCCCCGAGCGGTCCCGTTCCTCAAGGGTGTTATTAAAGTCCCCGCCCAGGACCAGGCACTCGCGAGGATCCAAGGTGCCGAGGAAGGTGGACGCCTGCTGATAGAAACGAAGCTGTTCCGGGCCTGATGTCGGGGCATAGATGTTGATGAGATTGACCACGAGGTCCTGCCATACGGACCCGGAGGTGCAGCAGGCGGCCCGGCACAGCCTCGGCAACCCCCAGCACCTCAGGCCGTAGGTCGGGGGAGAACAGGGTCGCCACTCCAGCCTGGCGAACAGAGAGATGGCTGAAGTAGACTCTGTACCCCCATTCCAGCCGCCAGCTGTCTTCGGCGGCTGGATCCGTATGGGTCTCCTGCACGAATACTACAGAGTACCCCCCCTCCCGAAGGAAGGAGAGCACCTGGCTCCTGCGGAGACCCATCCTACAGCCCCGGGTGTTCAATGTTGCGAAGAAGAGAGATGCCATGAGGAGGGCTGGGGAGGATCCTCACCAGCAGGGTCGCTCACGGCCCTCGTCGGGCTGCGTAATAATCCGTGACCCACCCCGTAGGTGAGTAGTGAGTCACGGAAAAGGCGGACCCGTTGGTAGGCCGCAGCGGCCTGCTTCCCGGTCCTTTTACCCTCCCCCATGAGGGCCCTTGCGGCCCGGAGGATTTGGTGGAAATCCCCCCATCACTGGAGAGCGAGCTGTACTTTGTTGCGGGAGCCCCGGACGTTCTCCAGGAACTCCCGCAGCTCCTCTCGTAGCGTATGAGGGGCCGGGGTTACTGGCTCCCGGCTATCTAAAGAAGGGGTCCCTGACACAGCTCCGTGGCCCACCGAAATGGACAGGCAAGGGGCAGACCCTCGACGCAGCTCCTGCTGGGCTGGCGCCTTAGGGCCCACCCCGAAAGTCGGCTTAGTGGGGGGAGACGGCGGAGGGAGAAGAGCAGCCCCTGGTGGGTCGGGACGAGGAAATACTGGAGCCGCTCCCTGGGGTTCATCCTCCGAGAAGGGGAGGGAGACAGCCCCAGGGGCGGCAGTGTCATCGTGGGAGGTGGAGGAGATTGGGATGGCATCAGGGGCGGGGCAGGGATCAGAAGTAGGGGCAGGGAGTGGGACATGAGCAGGGCCGGGCTGAGGAACGGGTATAGGATCCTGAGCCACAGGAGCTGGGCCACTGGGAGGTGGCGTCTCTTGGTGTGGCTCAGGGATCTGGGAATTGGGAAGGGGACCCCCCGCGATGCCGGGCTCTAGTGTGATGGCTTGTGTAACAGCCACGGCATCGGGAGGTGGACAGATATTTGCGGGGTCCCCACCTGGGAAGGAAAACTATTGTCCCACCCCAATGAGGGGTACCCCCTGGGATTCGGGTCCCGGCCGCAGGGCACTGGCCATCACTTCAGGAGGCTTGGCGGCTGTCAGCGAGGTGCCACTTGCGACCGGGCAGGTGGAAGAACCCAGGGGATCCTCGGAGGTGGGAGTGGAATGGGCGGTCAGGGGGAGGGAGCATGGGGAGAGGGGGGAAAGGGGCACCGGGGTGAGGTCGTTGAGATCGAGGCCTGCTGGTAAAGGGTCGTCCTCCCCCTGGGTGATTGGGGTCAGACCCAGGGCCTCGATCTCCTCGTAGATGGAGGGCAGGTCACCTTCTGCCACCCCGGGGTTCTCCCCGCCGGCACCTGAAGCGATGCTCGGGTCGGGGCCCACAGGGTCGACAAAAGGGGCAGAAGGGGCTCTATCGGGGGCTTCCGAGGGAGGGGCGGTAATACCTTCCGGGGCTGCCACGTCTTTGCCAGCCGGTTCTGGTGGACAAAAGCCGCTCGGGGGCAAAGCAGAAGGCTCGGCATCAGTTCCCCCCTTCCTGGTCTCCCGGGGGGCTTCCGCATCGGTGGTAAGAGGTGGAGCTCGAGCCTTCCGCTTGCCTCACTTCCCCTGTGCTAAGGCCCAGCCCTCCATGGCATCATCTGGGGGCTGGCTAGCAGGGGTTGGGTTGGGGGGCGGGGGGGATTCTTAGGGACTCGGGGAGGTAGTGGTGGGGCAGCATAAGGGAGAGAAGAGTCCCTCTGGGGCGGGCCTTCTCCCACGCCTGGCGGTATCCCTGCCTCACCCTCCTCCACATGCCACGTCAGACTGTTCACAACGGGCCTCTCCCGCTCATCTGGGCACACTGGGGGAGGTACTCCCAGGGCCCGAGCAGGAGCAGCGGTGGACTGGGAAGGAGGAGGGGCGGCTCTGGGCACCGGGCATTCAGGGGTGCTGGCGATGACGGGGCCGACACCCTGCCAGGGCTCGGGGGTCTCAGATGCTCCTCCTTGCCGGGCCAAGGGACAGTCCCTCCGAATGTGTCCCATCGCCCGGCAGAGGTAGCACCGGGCCTCCCCCGTAGAATAGTACACTCGGTAACGGGCCCCTTGATAGGGGACCATAAAGGACCCCTCAAGCGTCTCCCCGTCATGTGCCGCCAGCAGCATTTGGAGCTGCACCTGCCGGCGGAAAGAGAGGATGTGATGGAGGGCGGGGTCTTTGCAGCCCAGTGGGAGAGGGCTGACTACAGAGATGGGTCTCCCCAGGGTGGAGAGGGCAGGTAACAGGGCAGCATTGGGGAGGAAGGGAGGGACGGAAGTGAGGACTAGGCGGACGCCCAAGTCCTCCAGCGGCTCTAGTGGGACGAACACGCCCCTCACTGCCAGGCCCTTCTCCACCGCCTCCTGGGCCGTGGCCTCTGATGCTCGGAAGAAGACTACCTTCCCGTACATTTTGGAGGCCGCTACGATGGCTGTGGGTCCCACCACTCTCACCAATGCCCGCACATAGGTTTCTACGTGGGGCGAGGCTGGTACCAGGAGGCAATGGACGCCATGCCTTCTGGTCAAGGTGGGAAAGGGGCCCCGGCCGCTATAGATGGTAGCTGAGGCAGTGGGCGGGTTAGGTGATGTTGCGGCAGGTGGGGGGGCTGCTGCCACCTGGGCGTACGCTCTAGGGGTCGGGGGCAGAAGCCCCGCAGAGCTGGTAGAGGGAACAGCAGGGAAGGGCGCCGTGGCCGGTGGCGGGGCCGCAGCAGTAGTGGCAGCCTCTGCCATGGAGGGCCTGGCCTTTGTCACAGGGCCCTTACCCTTCTTTTTACCCTGGCTCTCCCTGCCAGCTGGGGGGGCTCCCCCAGAATCATGGGGGGCGAGGGACGTGGCAGCAGAGGAGGTCTCTTCAGTGTCTGCCACTGCTGGTGCCCCAGCGGGGGCGAGAGCAGGTGGTTCGGCAGCGGCGGTTAAGGTAGAGGCTTGGGAGGGTGACGGGGGAACAGGCGGAGGAGGGGCGGTCGTGCCGTCTGGAGGGGCTCCTCCCTCCATGTCACCTGCCATGATGAGCAGGGGCGGGAAGGGAAAACACCTGAGAAAGGAAGGGGAAGGGAAGGGGAAGTGGGTCGACCACTCCTCCCCGCTAGGCTGCAGGCAGGGGAGGAGGGCATTGGAAGGTGCGGGGGACTGGATTGGAAGAGGGTTATCAAGGATTTGTGGGGGGATCAATCACCGACTCAAGGTAGGAATTCCAGCTCCTAAAGGGGGAATACATCAGCATAGGGGTGCAGTGAATCAAGGGGAAACTCAAATAGGGGAGGGGCACAAGTGCATGGGAGGGGGCATGGGTGCACAAAGGTGCGGGTCAATCAGGGCAAACGGAGCTGCAGGGGAGGGGGACAATCAGACTGGAAATGGGGCAGAAAATCGAGGGGCTAGCTTCAGGGCTGGGGCAGGGCTAACAAACAAAGGCTGTAGAGGGAAAAGGTCGGGGCAGGCAACTAAACTGAAGTTGGCAAGGGGCTGGGACAAAAAAAAGGGGGGGGTGGGCAAACAGCTACAAGGGGCAGGTAGCAAGGGGCAAAGCAAGGGGCGTGCTGCTGGGAGGAGAGGGTCAGTCCAGGGGGAATGGGTGGGGGGGCACGTGCACCCACGTGCGCTTGTGCAAAGTCAGTGTTGGGCTGGCTGCTGCTGCAGGCCCAAAAGGTGGAAACGGGCTTGGCAAGCCAAACAAGCAGCTTAGTCCAGAGGCAGGAACCAGGGCAGATGGTGAGCAGCTAGCAGAGGTGGTAGAGGGGGCAGCGGTGGTGGTGGGGGTTGGGGGGGGGCACAGATGGACCAGGGGGCAGGCTCCATGCCACACCCCCTGTGCCCCTACAAACACAGTCAATACCCCCACCACTAGAGCACAGTTCGAAAAATTACTCAGTTCTTGGAGGCCCCCTCCACAGTGGTCTGCAGAGACTCCGCTCACCCTCAGCAGCCAACGGTCTTCCGGGTCTTCCTCCTCTGGGTACCAGCAGCTTCCTGGCAGCAAACAGGGCAGCAGCAGCAGCTCCAGCAACTCCAGGCGGTGGTCCGATGGCCAGGCAGGACCCCTCACAGATGGTGGTGGTGGTGGTCGCAGCAGCAGCTGGAGCAGGGGTCCCTCAAACCCATCCTCTGGGGAGAGGGCCAGCGGGCCCCCTCCCCCCCAAGGGGCTGCTGCAGTAGCAGGAGTAGCAGCAACCAAGGTGTTGGGGTGTGTGGCAGGGTTCGTACTCCGTCGCCTCTCTGAGTCGCAGGGGAGCTAGGAGGTACCCTGCCTGTCTAGTTCCCGGTCCGATTTTTATGCCACTCCTGGCAGCCCGTCCAGCGGGACTCAATGGCCCGAGTCCCCCTTAGTCTCTTCCCCTGAAGGGATAGCACGGCCTAGGGGCCTGAGTTACTTCAGTGTGCCTTCCCAGTCAGGTAAGGCAGTCTTGAGTTCTGAGCTTGGGGCCCATCCCCTCAAGGGCGGCGGTCTTCGGTAGGGGACCTGGGGCCCAACCCAGGGCCTTAACAGCGGGTAACACAGGCCGCCAGGGTCAGCAGGGAATCCCACCGAAACACGCTGCCCTCACTGGGGTGGGAGGTACCACTTCCGCACCCCCCCTGGGTCACTTCCTACCGGCTCTTTTGATGCAGTAGTCCATGTGCTTTCTGAGCCCCCAGGCTCCTCAGTTCCCTGAACTTCCTGGGGTTCCAGTAGCAGCTGGCCTCCAGTCCCGGTCTTGGGCTCTTTAGCTCTCCCTGGTAAGGGCGGCCCTAGCTCCTGGGCTGGAGCCTCTGCTGGGCATCCTTCCTCCTCAGCAGCCAGCCCTGACTGAGCAGCTCTGCAGGCTTTTATACCTGGCCCTCTGCTGGAGCATGCCCAGCAGGGCCTCAGGGGCGTGGCTTCCTCTGTCAGCAGAGAAGGGTTAACCCTCTCATGGCCAGTGCGGGGCCAGTCTTCCCCGTCACAGGGGGGTTCAGCTGCCAGCCAGCCAGCAGCCAGAGAGTAGAGTAGTGGGAAGGGTGTCTGGCCTAGCCAGGGGAGTAGCTGGAGCAGCAGCAGAACAGCAGCTGGGAGGGCCCAGCTACAGCCCCAGCAGCGGGAGCAGGAGCAGCAGCCCTCTACCTCCCTCCTGGCCAGATGGCTATAGGAAAGGAGTGGGACATAGATATATTAGCCCCAGGCTAAACAAATCCATGGTACCAGGATAAGTAAATGAAGCTGCTCCAGGTCAATTAAGACACCTGGGGCCAATTAAGAACTTTCCAGAAGGCAGGGAGGATGCTAGGTTGATTGAGACACCTGAAGCCAATCAGGAGGTGGCTGAAACTAGTTAAAAGCCTCCCAGTTAGTCAGTGAGATGCGCATGTCAGGAGATGTGAGAGGAAAGTTGCACTGTTGGAGAGACTGAGCTGTACACACCATATTAGGCACAAGGAAGGAGGCCCTGAGGTAAGGGTGAAGTGGAGTTTCAGGAAGTGGGGGCTGCTGTGGGGAAATAGCCCAGGGAATTGTACGTGCCCTGTTTTTAAAAGGTCAGCTACCATAGCTGATACTATTAGGGTCCCTGGGCTGGAGCCTGGAGTAGAGGGAGGGCCCGGGCTCCCCTCCTCCTTTGCCCCCTGATTAATCACTAAGACTGGGAGACAACCGAGACTGTGCAAGGGAGGATAGCTTCTCCTTATCTCCCTCGCTGGCTTATGATGACAATGGCTCAGTAGACTGTGACCCTGGTCTCTAGAGAGAAAAGGGTTACGTGGAGGGTCACAGTGAGCCTCTGAGGCTAGCGAAATTCGCCAGGAAATGCAGGACCCATGGAGACAAGGACAGAGCTTTGTTATAATACGTATATACAGACCTTCACTGAGTAGGCCAGGTTCGGGCAAAAAATTGGTTGTGTATTAGAATACTGTAGACAACTGGAAACTGGCTACCATGTCTGCATAGTAGAAAATGTTGAAGTCCAAGGGTTTTGCTGTCCCGCTGTGATGCATGAGAGTACATATGCTTGCTTCCCCTTCAAAGACCTGCTGCTGCCTGGAAAAAGGAGAGAGATGCTCCCTGTAATTCCTGTTCCCTTTCTCCATGGGCAAGAGGCAGGAAGTGGGTGGAACCACAGACGGCAATGATTGCAAAAGGAGAAACACACACAGGGAGTAGAGAAAGGGCTATGAGATCCTTGGAGGGAAAGTGCTAGATCAAAGAACAGAAGAGGGACAAACTATTTATGTTTGTAATGATATTGCTCTGCTTAAAGGAAACAAGGAAGGCTTTTTGTTTTGATTGTTTGTAGATACAAAGTAGCATAAGCATAAGCAGAATAGATATCAACATGAAAGGACCTAAGCTTTCCACTCAGGCCATGTTGTATGGCTACAGCAGCCTGTCTGGAACCTACCTGGGTATGCACAAGTGACATGCCTGGGATCCCCAATTAATAAAAAGCAGTATTGTCAAATCTGGGAATTTATTACTAAAAGGTGAAATAATAAAATAAAAAATAGGAGGCAATCCTCATTCACAGGGCATACAGCCCTATGCTCCATGTGTATACAACAAGTGTAATAACCAAGTTGTTTTAGGACTCCCTAAAGGCCATTTATGGCCCTTTGAAATTGTGGCCAGCTCCACAAAAGAGTTCAGATGGATCCACCTTAATCAAGGTCAAGAGAGGCATCTCCGAAATACGGGTGGAGCACTTTACTGTCAACCCCCCAGGTGCTCGAGGAACTAACCCTGCACCCCATACGTGATGAAAGTACCTACTGTTGAGGAAGTGCAAAAAGCTCTCAAACAAATGAAGTCACGTAAATCACCAGGCAAAGATCGTATACCAGCTGAAATCTTTAATCTTGAAGGCCCCCAAACTGTCAACTATCTATATGACATTATTAAGGATATCTGGAAATCTGAGCACGTTCCCCACGATTTCAATCATAGTTACACTATATAAAAATAAAAGCAACAAATCTGATGGTGGCAGCTACCAACCTACCTCTCTGCAGGTAATAAAAACTGCACTCTTATTTTATTCAATCGGCTTGTCGAAATAGTACCAGAGAGGCTTCTACAAGACTCAGGGTGGATTTAGATCTTGTCGGCGCACCACAGTTGAAATTTTCATTTTGAGACAGATTCAAGAAAAATTAACTGAAGAATCATGGAACCGCATGCTGTCTTCAATGATCTAAAAAGAGCATTTGGCACTATGAGCTGAAAAGGCCTCTGGAAAATCCTAAAAAAGTTTGTCTGCCCCACCAAATTCCTGAACGTCATATGTTAATTTCACAAAGCGATGACTGGCCAACTGTTCTCAGATGGTGACATCTCTAAACCATTTCCCAGATCCAATGGGGGTGAAACAAGGCTGCGTGCTTGCACACGCTTGCTTGATCTCTTCTTAGCAGCCATTGTGAATGATGCAACTAAAAAACCTTCAAAAGGGCATCTTCATAAGGTACAGAACTGAGTGGAAACTCTTCAGTCTCCAAAGGATTATTGCAAAGACAAAAGTCCTTGAGGAACTCCCATGTAAAGCCCTTTTTGCAAATGATTGTGCTTTAGTCATAATGAAAGTGACCTACAGCTTATCCTTGTCAGGTTCTCAGAGCCACCTATTGAAGTACAGGGGGTGGGTGGGCTTCCACCAACCCACATTTTAAAGGGCCCCTCCCCCTGCATAAGGGGAGAAGCTCCTGGACCCCGGCATCAAATGATTATGAGGAACAACAAATGAAAAACAGGGACACCAAGCAGAGAACCCTGGATAGCACTCACTACTCCTCGAAGGCATCCAGGGAGCCAGGGGACCTGCTCGGAGATGTGATTTGAGGGAGGATCGGATGTATGCCCCACAGTATCAGAGCACCCCCAGTCCATCTTCCTCCTCCTGGTATGGTGGATGGCCAGTGCCAGGAGGAGATTAATGAGGAGGTCTTGTGACTTTGTGGGGCAATGGGTAAGGTGCAAGCAAAGCAGGAGGTGCAGGGAGAAGTGCAGCCAGAACCAGAGGAGGAATTCTGGAGGAGCCGGAAGAGGGGCTGCAACCTGGCGCACTTGATATAAATGTGTGCCAGGGACTCCCTCTCACCTCAGAAGGAGCAGGTGTCGGGGGAGGTGATGAACCGTGCCAGGTACATACCCATGCTCATGGCTCCATGAAGGACCACCAACTAATATCCCTGGTGGGTCGTGGGACCAGAATGAAATATGAACTAGCCCACCAGGGTTCCTCGCCTTCCTTGGGTGATAAGAGGTGCTGCCAATTGGTGTCAGGGTGGGATATGAGGGTGAGGAAGTGAAAGGTGTGGAGCATGGACAAGTACAGCTGTTTCTTGGGCGTGGTTTGGAGATGGACTGGCTGCATGTCTCACAGCCAGCTTAGATGATGCATGGGGGTGGCTGGGGAAGCTTCTGGGGAGAGGCCCGATGTTAAGGTCTGTAGGGCCAGGGTGAGGAAAGGGCAGAAAGAACCCTTCCGTAGGGTCCACCACAGGGTCCACCCATTCACTCTGATCATAGTCCAGGATATCTCTGATCCTGGTGGTGCCAGCCAGGACCAGTCTCTGGCACACCAAGGGGAACTCTGACACCTGCACACTGAGCTGGGGGCTATGTAGCAGGAACTCTATGAGGAGGTCCTCGCCCTCAGTGACTGCCACTGACCAGGTCATTCAGATTAGTTTCCAGGTCCTGAGGAGGTCTTGGTAAAAGAGTGGCAGCTTGGAAAGGTCTCACAGGTGACCCTTTAGGTGGAGATAGAAGAGCTGCCAGTCGTATCGGAGCCCTCGGAGGCAGTAGAGGAAGGCATGTGCCAATGCGCTCCTCGCTGGACTACCTGTACCATGAAGGAGTCTCTGCAGCGCTTGGAGGCAGAAGACTTGGACCTTAATGGAGAGGCAGAGCAGGCCCTGTCTGCCATCCTCTCCTGTAGAGACCCATTGCAGCCATGGCCAGAAAAAATCCAAAGTTGTCTTCTGGAGATTGGCCAGAGTGCCTGGCAGGAGGCACTCAGAAGCAACTGAATAGTTCAGACTCACCATCAGCCTAGAAAAAACTTAAGACCTCTTCTAACCGGTCCCATCAACCATTAGCAGTTAGCCAAAATTTACTATCAATGGTACCAAACTACAGAATGTCAGCCACTTTACATCCCTGGACAGCATCATCTCAAGTGACCGTTTCCTGGATCAAGAACTACCAAACAGAATATGGAAGGCAAGCCAGGCTTTGGCAAGACTTCGCCATAGGATACTTTAACCAGCATAGTGTTATACTAACAACATAATGTTTACAGTGATCTCTCATACCTTAACTGAAAGAACAGAGTGATGCATCTTACCAAAGATGTCTTCCAACCCTCTACCCACAAATGTCTAACACTGTCACGAAACTGTTTTAAACATTCTGACTAATAAATTAATTAATTAAATACATTAAATAAAAATCTGTTCCTCTTCAATTGGCTAGTTTTCAAGTCTCTTCTCTCTTATATTGTTATTATGATAACTAGTCACCACAGAAACATTAGGATCTGAATTTCTAATAAAAATGGGGGGCATGGGGAAGTGAAAACCTTTCAAGCCTTCTTCATACATGAGAAAGTAGCAAAAATGGAACAAGCCCAACCTTTTTTCCCCAAGTAACCTGAGCCCCTTCTCAGTGTAAGGAAGCAATATCCTCAACTCACTAGTAAGGCAACAGCAGCCCAGAAAAGGTTTCGTGACTTGTCCACGGTCACATGAGGAATCTGTGTATATAGGTTTTTATACACATGCCCATTGCCATATTATCCAAGTCCTTGGTCAGTGTCACTGCTAAAAAATCACAGGAAGTGAAGAAATCTGGGTTCTGATTACTAGACCATGCTGTCTGTGAAACCAGACCCAACTAAACTAATTGAACATGTGCAAATCCTAATCTCAAAATTTAAGGCACCATTGGCTTTGAACTATAGCAGTTCTTTCAAATTTTGGAAAGACCCTTTACTTGGGAAGCTAGAACCTGAATTTTAGGCCCACTCATAGCTACTCCGAGAGTTAAATAGATTTATTGCATATGATTTTCTATTACAACTTCATTCTCCTCTGAATTTTTAAAGAGATCGCAAAACAAAACTAGCCAATAAGACCAATTCAATTAGCCCAAGTTTCCTGTGTAACGTTGCACTTATCAACTGCTTCACTATGCAAAGACCAAAGCTGCACTTGAATACATGCAAAATATATTCATGCTCCACTAGATAGTCAAAAAGCAAATCTTGTTTTTATACCATAGGGACTTGTTTTGGTTAAGGTTCTGTTAGCTAAGTTCTAGCAATTCATTAGCCTTGTTTCTCCCCTGCAATGTAACAAAAACCAAACTGAAAACCAGAAGCAGCATATGAAACTTTGCAACATATTTAATTGTATTTTATGACTGGGGCCTTCAAAACAAACAGTGGCATTAATTTGTTCATGCACCATGTATTTCAGGCTCTGTGGGGAACATAGCTGTTTCTAGATTAAGATGTATTTTAAGGCAGGAGGCTTGGTATTGTTCCTTCAGTTACGATATACATAACCATTACACAACATGCATACATGCGTATGGACTACTTGGCTGTATTTATCTCCCTTTCCCATTTATATTTCATAGATTTAAACATATGTAAGTTTTACATCTATCTACAGGTTTCTTCTAAAAAAACTCACACCTGGAAAAGACCTTGAATAAAATAATAATCACCACATTGTAGGATTTATATAGTGCTTCGCACCTTCACACAATTGTACAGACATTCTTTATTCAAGCCCCAATCCTGCAAGACCTGTGCTTCTGTGGAACCCTACTGAATTCAGTGAGGCTCCAGCCAGCCTCAGGCATCTGCCTGCACAAAGATCATTGCATGATCAGTGCTTGTTTTTCACATCCCTGATAAGTACGTGGATAAGCATTATCATCTCCACATTATGAATGGGGAAACTGAGGCAGAAAGTCTGTGTGTGACTTGTGACAAGGAGTTAGTGACAAAGCTTGGATTGGAACTGAAGACTTCCTGTTTCCCAGCTGTGAGCGGATTCCTTGAGGGTGCTTCAATACCTATCTGTGTCTACGTACAAGGTAAACTAGAGTGTACCTTTTGGTTCAAGGCTGCATCATGGAAGAAATATCAAATACATATTTAACGTCATGGAATTGATAGGGCATCGAACATCTCTATTTCCATTTAAAGGAGGAGGACTGAAGTAAGAAGATTCCTAAATATCAAGAGCATTTTGTCAATTATTTAAAATTTTGTCTGTAGGTTTTTCTAAAGCATCACAGAAAGTTATATTTGCAGCAAATATATTAATGATCCCTGAGAATAGATATACACCTAACTCATAAGTCCATTTTATTTTCTCCTTTGGGAAAAAAGGCAGAAGACCATTGAAGAGGAAAGTAAAAATATCATGCTGCTGAACAAGAACATTTCTTCAGAAGTTGGACAAATTAAATGCACATCATCATTTAAAATATGCACTTGCTGTAGCAGCAATCACATTTCTACCTAACCCAAAAGAATGTTCTACCCAGCATCAGGAGAGGCTCTTAACCCAGCAAAGACAAAACACTAGTCACTGAGAAAGGTGACTTTTTTTTGGACAAACAAGGAAACTTAATGAATTCCCCACTCCACAGACGGCTGTGGTGTATGTTAGCGCACCTGCTGCAACTCACTTCATATCACATTGCGGTTATGAAAAATAGTTTGCTATTTTGGAACCCTCTGGCAGCCAGAGTGAATCACTGAGGGCCCAAAGCTCATTTATCTTGTGTCAGAACTGAAGCCAAATGAACACCATCTTGTCCAGCAGCTGAAGAATGGGGGGAAAAAACTCTTTGCGAGTAAAAATAACCAAAGGAGCACACAAGTGCTGCAGAGACAAGCTTCTCCTAGTAAGTAATATAAAGGTTTTCACAACTCACTCAAGCTTTTTACAACATACGTCTTCTCTGCCAAGGAAACTTTTTTTTTGGGGGGGGGGGGGGAGGAGAGAAAAGAAAAGAGAAAGTTTAATCTGTAATCCTGCACATCTGTGTAGCTGTAGGTGAAACATTTGGTTAATGCTTATTAGAAATATTTTTAAGACCAAAATCTTAAGTAGCAAGCAATGGGCTGGCACTGAAATGTTCAGATTAGATTTGAGTGCACCAGCAGTGCTCTGCATTGGTTGAGTGCACCATCTATCCCAAGAGAGTTCCCACCTCTTTGGAAATGACCCTGTAGCCGCTAGAGAGAAAAGGTGGGGGAAGTAATTTCTTTTATTGGATCAATTTCTGTTGATGAAAGAGACAAGCTTGCAAGCTACGCAGAGCTCTTCTTCAGGTCTGGGAAAGGTACTCAGAGTGTCACAGCTAACTGCAAGGTGGAACAGATAGTTTCACCATACCAAATCCTACCCTCAGGCCAGGGGTCGATCAAGGCAGTGGATACGTGCAATGCCTCTCCAACTATGTGGGGAATAATCATGCCACTGATGATTTTTGAAGTCTTGCCCCCCTTCAAGAGCACTCATCTAAAAAAGAAAAAAAAGGTAAGCTGTCTAGCAGCAATGGTGTCAAGCCTAAACTCAGGCATTAGTTATTTGTAGCTTACTTTGAAACAAGAATGTGCTGTCACCTGTAACAGGGGGAAAAAAACAAAAAAACCCAGCAAATTAATAGAAAATATTTAAGAGAAAGGGAGAGTTTGGCACATAATCTCCTAATCTAAATTTTCCAAGGACTAAATGGCTGACACCAGAATTTGTTATATCAAAGACCCAACATTAGGCATTCTCTCTCCTCTCTCTCCGTCCCTCTTTTTCATACACACATATTAAGGAATTGTATGAGATTCAAGACATTAACAGAACCAAAGCTTTTCTTAACAAATAGGAAGCAGCAATAGTAAAAGGATGGTATTTCCATGGCTCCAGTGGCACCACCGTATGTATCTCCTGGACCCTCCCCCCTTTTAAAAAACTTCTGGGAAGCTTTTAAGTCTCAGCCCTGGGCTACACTAGAGGGGGGGGGGTCAATCTACGATATGCAACTTCAGCGACGTGAATAACATAGCTGAAGTCGGCGTATCGTAGATCAACTTACCTGGCTGCGAGGACGGCGGCGAGTCGATTGCTGCCGCTCCCCCGTCGACTCCGCTTCTGCCTTTCACCGAGGTGGATTTCCGGAGTCAACGGGGAGCGCATTCGGGGATCGATTAATCACGTCTAAACGAGATGCGATAAATCGATCCCCAATAGATCGATTGCTACCCGCCGATCCGGCGGGTAGTGAAGACAAGCCCTCAGAGAAGCTTGCTTAATGAAATTTTTACTACAGAGCACCTGTAGGGCCTTCATAGAATGAATGACTTCAAATCCAGTGATTAAACATCATTCTAACATTATACGGTTAATGTTTCCAGAAACTCCCTGGAAAAACACAGGAACAGATCTGTACAGACACATGCCTAGAACCCCGACCAGGTATATTCTATTTGCTACCCAAGAGCCATAAAACTGGAAATCCTGGACGCCCCATTATCTCAGGCATTGGCACCCTAACAGCAGGATTGTCTGGCTATGTGGACTTTCTCCTCAGGCTCTACGCTACCAGCACTCCCAGCTATCTTTGAGACACCACTGACTTCCTGAGGAAACTACAATCCATTGGTGATCTTCCAGAAAACACCATCCTGGCCACTATGGATGTAGAAGCCCTCTACACCAACATTCCACACAACGATGGACTACAAGCTGTCAGGAACAGTATCCCTGATAATGCCATGGCTAACCTGGTGGCTGAACTTTGTGATTTTGTCCTCACCCACAACTATTTCACATTTGGGGACAATATATACCCTCAAGTCAGCGGCACTGCTATGGGTACCCGCATGGCCCCACAGTATGCCAACATTTTTATGGCTGACTTAGAACAATGCTTCCTTAGCTCTCGTCCCCTAACACCCATACTCTACTTGCACTACATTGATGACATCTTCATCTGGACCCACGGAAAAGAAAACCTTGAGGAATTCCACCACGATTTCAACAATTTCCACCCCACCATCAACCTCAGCCTAGACCAGTCCACACAAGTGGTTCATTTCCTAGACACTACTGTGCTAATAAGCGATAGTCATATAAACACCACCCTATACCGGAAATCTACTGACCGCTATACTTACCTACATGCCTCCAGCTTCCATCCAGGACACACCACACGATCCATTGTCTACAGCCAAGCTGTAAGATACAACCACATTTGCTCCAATCCCTCAGACAGAGACAAACACCTACAAGATCTCTATCAAGCATTCTTAAAACTACAATACCCACCTGCTGAAGTGAAAAAACAGATTGACAGAGCCAGAAGAGTACCCAGAAGTCACCTACTACAGGACAGGCCCAACAAAGAAAATAACAGAACACCACTAGCCATCACCTTCAGCCCCCAACTAAAACCTCTCCAGCGCATCATCAAGGATCTACAACCTATCCTGAAGGACTATCCCTCACTCTCAAAGATCTTGGGAGACAGGCCAGTCCTCGCTTACAGACAGCCCCAACCTGAAGCAAATACTCACCAGCAAACACACCATACAACAAAAACACTAACCCAGGAACCTATCCTTGCAACAAAGCCCGATGCCAACTCTGTCCACATATCTATTCAAGTGACACCATCATAGAACCTAATCACATCAGCCACGCCATCAGGGGCTCGTTCACCTGCACATCTACCAATGTGATATATGCCATCATGTGCCAGAAATGCCCCTCTGCCATGTACATTGGCCAAACCGGACAGTCTCTACGCAAAAGAATAAATGGACACAAATCTGACATCAGGAATCATAACATTCAAAAACCAGTAGGTGAACACTTCAACCTCTCTAATTACTCAGTGACAGACTTAAAGGTGGCAATTTTGCAACAGAAAAGCTTCAAAAAAAGACTCCAACGCAAAGCTGCTGAACTTGAATAATATGCAAACTAGATACCATTAACTTAGGTTTGAACAGAGACTGGGAGTGGCTCGGTCATTACATTAATTTAATCTATTTCCCCTAGTTTAGTATCCTAGTTAAATACCCTCACACCTTTGTCTCAACTGTCCGTAATGTGCCATCTTGATTATCACTTGAAAAGTTTTTCTTCCCCTGCTGATAATAGTTCCTCTCAATTAATTAGCCTCTTACAGTTGGTATGGTTACTTCCACCTTTTCATGTTTCTCTGAATGTATAAATATCCCCTTACTGTGTGTTCCATTCTATGCATCCGAAGAAGTGGATTGTAGTCCACGAAAGCTTATGCTGAAATAAATTTGTTAGTCTCTAAGGTGCCACAAGTATTCCTTTTCTTTTTGCTGACACAGACTAACACGGCTGCTACTCTGAAACCTGTCACTGAACAAGCAGCTGTCAGAAGTTTCTCAATAACTAGTCATAGTATTTCCCACAACACTAGAAATCCTATTTGGCAACAAACTACAAACAAACAAATCTAGACTCTAGCTATTTAAGTAGATAGAGCCAAATGTTGATATTCTTATGGAATGAAGGGGTAGCTTACTCCATATATAGTCTATTGACTTTAATGGGACAACTCATAGAATAAATTCAGTGTGAGCAGAGGTATCACACTCTGTCCCACAATAATTCTCTAATTACAATTAACTAGTGAAAATATCACCTCATGTCACCCCCAAGGTGATCCACATTGGTAATCCATGTTAATTCTTAGGTTCCATCAGCAGTTTCATTTGAAACTGACCCTCTCATCCCATGAGTATTAGCTCCTTGATAGACTTTATATACTCCGTTATTTACTGTAAACATTGTGCAGTACGAGGTGACAGGCCTGTTGTGTGTTGTACTACGGCCATCAATTTTAGGTCACTCTTTAGGTATTTAATTCTAAACATTTTTACCGTGGGACCCGATTCTGTAGTCTATAGGCAAAATTCCCACGGAGTACCACATATAGGTGTAATTTTAAAATTTGAAATAATAAATTATAAACATTCCAGAACTATGTGATGTTTGACATATCTCCCTGGGGTACTCCCTCTTAGCAAGCTGTAAAATTCTGTAATGTGTGCACATATTGAGTATAACCTATGTAACAATTTTATGATCATTTAGGAGGGAGGTTTATAGATATAGAGGTTCTTGCTTTCTGTCTACTGGCCTTTTTATGATTGGCAATATATCCAGCCTTTGTGACCAGGAATTTATTCTGGATTTCAACTCATGACATGGCAAAATATATCTTCACCAAGAAGACTGGAGTATGTGCAACCCCTGTACAGTGAAGAGTAAGACTTTTGAGGAGAAAGTAGTGGAGGCAGAAACTGATCTAAACTTAGTCTGAATTTGTGTACTCGTACTTGCATACGTGTGACTCAGTTTCTAGTTGCTCTGCAAGTGGCACACGGGTAGGATTGTTCAGTGGACACCAGTTGTGCATTGAAACACAAACTTTTTTTTACTGCAACTTAAGTTTTCCTTTCTTTTAACAGACAAAGATTTTTGTCTGGGAACATGTTCATATTTAGTAAGCTGCCTTCCAAGCATGTCAAGTGTCTATTTTGATGGTTTATGATCCTTCCTCTAGCTGTAATTAAACTTGAACTGCTGAACAACCTAACGGTCAATTTTTGGGAGCTACTTTAACAGACTTTCCTCATACTACTTTTTAATATTATAATTAACAGACTCTTGTAGCTCTAATATGCAGATTTACTGTGTGATCCATGTAGGGTAGTTACGCCTCTAGAGCACTTTTAGTAAAACCTGAGCATAGCTGTGATTTTTCCTTTCTGCCATCTGTCAGCAAAAAGATTCTCCTTACAATCTCTGGAAGCTGCTGGATTAAAATAAACCAGTGCCTGTTGCATTAAGTACATTTAAGGGATCCAACTGTATAAGCTCATCTTCAGGAGGCATAATTCAGGATGCTTCCCATACTAATGGTCATGCTTTGAGTACAAGAGAGAGGAGAAAATATGGAGGTTGTTCCATGAAGTTGTTACTCAAACAAAAAAGCAATACTTTTAAATACATTGTGAATAGTTTTAGTCAAGGGTTTTAGAGTTTAGTCAAGGTATTGCTGGGATATTATTTTAACTGGATTCTTCATTTAGCTTACAAACAAGTATTGATCTTCAGTCAATACCTTTATTACCTTTCCAACTTCCATTGAAATGGATAGAAACACTGCCAATGCCTTCATTGGGAGTCAGGTCAAGTCTTTTATTAGTTTTAATTACTCATCATTCCTGGTTTTACACTGCCGACCTTAAACATTTGTCATACCAAAATTTGTAGTGATGATAGCTAGTAAGTTCAAAGGTCTCTATCAATTCCAATTACATTACCTATACAATCTTTATTGCACTAAAGGGAGGTCCACAAGCTTGAAGAAATGTCCTCAAAAGTAACAATGCAATATCAACAGTACAAGTGCTGTAGTGTCATAAATCTTTGTTTATAAACAAAAAAATAATGAAAACTAAGTTATAATATCCTGATAAGCACAACAGTAAATCCTAGCATGATAACTCAGAGAATTGCTTTGATAGAGTCTTGATTAATTGAATTGCTTTTGTGCAGTTGTCCTCCATGAAATCAAGGTGAGCGTGGCATATTTATATTTATGGCTGATGAACACAACGACAAGCTGTCTCAGGGCTCTCAACTCCATTAGTTCGAAAATAGGAGAAAAGCCATTCGGACAACACTGGTACCAATGAATCCCTGCGTCTAGTGGTAGAAGTGCTATATGCTGAACCTGAGCAAAGGGAATTGAAACAAAGCAGGTATAGTACCGAATGGTCATAGGGACCCTTATTCTATACCAGGGGTAGGCAACCTATGGCACACGTGCCAAAGTCGGCATGCGAGCTGATTTTCAGTGGCACTCACACTGCCTGGGTCCTGGCCACCGGTCTGGGGGGCTCTGCATTTTAATTTAATTTTAAATGAAGCTTCTTAAACATTTTAAAAACCTTATTTACTTTACATACAATAATAGTTTAGTTATATATTATAGACTTATAGAAAGAGACCTTCTAAAAACATTAAAATGTATTACTGGCACGCGAAACCTTAAATTAGAGTGAATAAATGAAGACTGAGCACGCCACTTCTGAAAGGTTGCTGACCCCTGTTCTACACAGTGGTCAAAATGAACAGGGATGGGAATTGAGGATATACTCTCCTAACCATTGCTTAGCCATACAGATATCATTACAAGTTCCCAAACCTGAGCCAACATTAGCCTGGTAACTATTCCCCAACCTGGGTTCCTATCTGCTCAGATATTCTCACTCTGCCCAGTCTACCCATCTCTGATCTGTAAAATGGAATATGCAGTGATATGGGAAATATGCAGATGACAAAATATTATTTAGGTTAGTCAAGACTGGAGAAGAGTGTGAGGAACTTTAGAGAGACCTATCCAAGCTAGGTGAATGGTCAACATGTTGGCAAATGAAATTCAGTGTTGGCAAATGCATAATAATGCGTAGTAGAGGGAGTAATTTGAATTACTCAGGCACCTTACTGGGCTCTAAATTAACTAACACCTCGGGAAAGGACCTGGGCATAACTATGGACAGCTCAGTGAAGACCTCTGCCCAGCTTGCAGCAGTGGTCAAAAAGGTAAACAAAGTTAATATACATAAGGAAGATGACAGAAAATATATTGGAAAATATTCTAATTCATCAAATAAATCAAGGGGATGCCCTCACCTGGAATAGTGGATTCTGTTCTCAAGAATTTATTCACTTGTATCTCCTCTTTTTCAGGTAACAGTGAGAATGATCACAAAGATTAGAAAACTCAAAATAAAAATAGATTGGAAACAGAGGATGATGCGAGTTGATGTAATAAAAGTATACAAAACAATGAACAGCATAGAGAAAACAAGTCAGGAACTTTTATTATATGAGAATGAATAGAAGAATGAGGAAATATTCAATGAAAATAAATGTTGACAAATTCTAAACAGATAAAAGGAAATACTTTCCTATATGGCTCATGATTAGCCTATGAAACTTACTGCTTCTAAGGTTGAGTTTAGCAAAATTCAAGAAAGGCTATAAAGAATATCCATATTGAAAATCATCAAGACTTTTGTATTTGACATAAACCCTCATGCTTCAAGGCATACACCAACCTTTACCTAGTGGGGCTAGGAAGTAACTTTTCCAATGAACAAGGTATTCCATAACTGTCTGAACAGTTTCTTGCACCATTCTCTGAAGCCATTGTGAGAGACAAGATATTGGTCTGATCCAAAAAGTGACAAACCCTATATGATGTGAGTTTTATTTCTGGCTCTGCCAGAAATTTCTTCTATTACTTAATTCTCTCTGAGCCTCCAGTTTTCCTATCTGTAAAATAAGGATAGTAATAGTACTTCTCTACCTCACAGGGATGTACTAAGAATCATTTCAGCCATGTTTGCAAGATGCACATCAGCATAGTACCACAGAGAAGCTTATAAATAAAATACAAAAGAGCGGGTGCACCATGTAGGCAGTCACAGGTACTTAGGGCAGGTAAGGGCAAAGTGCCTGGATAGCAAGAAGTACCAGTGTGGCATGGAAGTGTCTACGGTCCTGTAGCTTTAAAAGATGCACTAGCCATGCTGATAGGGGTTTATTTATTTAGGCAGAGTCTCAATGCTATTCATTTGAGATTTCCCCCCCCCCCCCCCCCTGCAGAGTAATAAATCTCCTGCAGAACAAGAGGAACATAAAGGAACCAAGACTAGACCTAATAAATGTTCATAGACATTTGATAGTGCTATACATGGAGGCTGAACTCTGGCTTAGATTTTATTCTCTCCCCCATAGGCTGTCCTCGAGCCAAACATTCAAAAATATCTCTGCATGTGGATCAAGTGCAGTGTGTCACTCTGAGATCAACATGTCTCTGATGCCAATGATTAAATACCCAGCAGCTGAAGATTAAGTTGAAGTACCAAAGTTACATTCCAACAGTACATTGAAACAGATAGTGATTCTACCCAGTAATTTTAAAATAATTTGCAATTTCCTCCCCTTAACCTATTACTTGTAATAATCTTACAAACATTTTTCTTGTACTAATTTGGTCCTTTTCCATTTGGCTACTCCAATTTCCAACCTCCCATCCCCCTCACATAATGTTTTTTAAAAAGGATTTTCAATTCACATAACTTCATTTTAACTACAGCCTCAGCTTCAGGCTCCAGAATACGGATCACCTGTTATGCCAAAGTATCTTTGTACAAGAGCATCATTGATTGATGAAAAGGATGGCTCTTGGAATCATTTCCCATTTAGCTGCGGTACCAGCAGAGGGAGCACAAAACAAGATGTAAAACTAAATCTCTAATTTCTGAGCTATGAAGAGATCATTAGTTTTGAGTGAGTATTTTTACATTCCAGATGGCTGTCCTGAACCAATAATTTTGAAACAGATAATATTTGAACTTAAAATCGTAGTGGTTTTTTAAATCTGTGATACCATGAACCAACTGACCAGTTGCAAGCAAGGAGCATGCCACACAAACCTAGACAGGTTTATGCACATATCTGTTGCATTCTGAAACCACTGTGGGCAGGGCAAATCACAGTCCAAGCGCTGCTTTAACTTACACTGTCTGGTGTCAGTATAACAGGTCTATGCAGCAAATGCTGGCATCAGGGAGATACTTTATGTTGGCTCTATACCAGTGGAGCATCTCAGTTTAGTGGGGCCAGGAGCCAGATAAAAGTGGTGGTATGAACATCCCTTAATGGTGCAGTGTAGAGAAGCCATACTAAACCAGACCCACATTTTCAAATGTATTTTTTTCTGATATATTCGCATTTGGAATCTTACATTCCAATCAGGGAATGCAACATTATATTCAGTGATGGTTTCACTGATTTATTAATATACAATTATCTTGTACCTACTTAAACTCTCAGCTGAAATAAACTAAGACAGGGCAATTATTACTATTATGAGCATTGCAGTGTCACCTAGAAGCCCCCATCATGGGCCAGGACCCCATTGCACTAGGCACTGTACAAAAACACAAATACAGTCCCTGACAAAGAACAGACAAGAGACAACAGATGGAGACAGACAGACAGATTGGGGAATACCAGGAACCAAGACACTATTGGTCAGCGTGTCAGCACACCAGTGACCTAACAGCTGTCAAGTTTTTTGTAGACATTAGAAAATGAGAGTTTAAGGCAGGATTTGTTAGAGAATAATGAAGTCGCTTTGAAGAGATTTACAGGAGCTCCTCTCTAGCATGAGGGGAAGCAAGTGAGAAAGCACAAAGGAGCATGTTTGAAAGTTGAACAAGTGGGAAGTGGAGGCTGGCGTCATGGATGGATTGAAAGCAAGAGTTGGCATTTTTTGATAGTGAATGTACAGGACAGGGATAGGTTGTGAAGAACCTTGATAGTGAGAAGGTATACTTTATGTTTGATGCTAAAGAGGAGGGGTAGCTGGTTAAAGGAACAGGCTAGGAAAACGACCTTTGTGGCAGCATTCTGGATATAAGCTGGGCAAGATAACATTTGTCAAGGACTGACAAAACGATGTTGCAGTAATCCAGATGTGAGATCACAAGAGCCTGGATGAGCGTTTTAGCTACATGGATGAATAGGAAAAGATGCATTTTAGAGATGTTATGCCAAGAGAATCTGCAAGATTTAGGCATAGCCTGAATGTGAGTATCTAGACGGAGGGCCAAATTGAAGATGACACCCAGGTTATAGGCCGGAGGAAAAAAAGAGATGAGGAGAGGAGATTAAGAACTCTGCGTCAGCCATGTTGAGCTTGCTCTGACAGGCATCCACAAAAGAGATGTCAAAGATACAGACTGAAAATTTATTTTGGACAGAAGAAGACAACGTAGGAGTAGAGAGGTAGATTTGTCAGTTGTCAAAATAGAGATGATAGTTGAATTTACATTTGCATATGAGATTATGCAGAAATATGGTGCATTTAATAAAACCCGTTAGGAGTGAATTCAGGACCATTTCTGATTCTGACACTCCTCAATTCATGCACTTGAAGATGGCCAAATTTGATAACAAACGTCACTAAATTATATTTTAGGAATTCAGTGGAACTTTCACAATTGCTAGATTTTTTTGGGAGAATACTCAATATCTTCAGAAATAATCTGCCTACATGTGTCAAAATCATACAGAGGAGAAATACCCACAAAGAATTCCCACTGTCACCATCTCTACCATAAGGCTGATTATCAATGGCATTGTCAAGCTGTCGCTCTCTCCGGAGGTGAGTACACTACAGTTATTGGTGTCCAATCTACTTCTTTGGGGTGCCATCATGTTTCCTTGATGTCATTCTTAGCTGAGCCGTGTGAAAAATAAAATGTTTTCACGTGAAAATGTTTATCCTTCCCTTCTGGGCTGTTTCACAGCCCCAAAGTTAAATGTGCATGAAATATCTATGAAGCAGGAATATTTCATATTGAAACACAGGCAAAATTTGTTTTGTGTTTTTATGCTAACTCATTTGCCCAGGTACAACAAAAGACTTTCCCTAGTCTCTATTATAGTCACTTAATATCTACTCTCTAATCCAGAAAGAAGCTTTTATTTTTAATTATTTAATATCCACAGCCCAAAAACTAATTGTGGGATAATCAGGCAAGCTTGATCTTTTAATTGTCTAAGTAGATTCTCCCTATGTGTGCACTCAGAGTAGTAAAGTCATAGCACTGGAAAGTATTGAGCCACATTTAAAGAGTAATCAGAAGACATCAAGACTCAACCTGTTAATATTGTCATTTGACATGGAGCTCAATCCAAAGTAATATCATAGCTACATTACGTGGGTTTTTGCAGCTTGCAGTCTGCACATGTGGAGAATAACTCTAAAGATGAAAAAAAAAACATGGTTACTAACATAGCTCAGTGGTTTGAGCATTGGCCTGCTAAACCCAGGGTTGTGAGTTCAATCCTTGAGGAGGCCATTTGGGGATCTGGGGCAAAAATTGGGGATTGGTCCTGCTTTGAGCAGGGGGTTGGACTAGATGACCTACTAAGGTCCCTTCCAACCCTGATATTCTATGATTCTTTCATATGAAAATATGTCAGGCAACTGTAGCCCGAAGGGGATATACAGAACCAATGAAATAAGAGTGGAATGACCTGTTGAATAGAGTCATTTCCTAATCAAGAGAGAAAACTAAACAGTTTCAACTTTTATTTATTTATGTTTTAGGGGTGCATAAATTACATTGTGCTCTGGTCATCTATTCTGCTTAGTAAGAGACTCTTTGGAGAGGCAAAGGCTATTCATTGTCCGCCTTTCATCACAGGACAGGAAATATTACTGCTGTCACAAGAATGCCCTTCAACCAAAGATAAATCTATGTAATGGTTCACAAACACTATTACTTCTCATCAGAGGATCTCAAATTGCTTTATAAAAATTATCAATTAAGTTTTAACACCCCAGTCAGGTAAAACAAAATACCATTTTACAGGTATGGAAACTGAGGCTCAAAGAGGTTACATGACTTCCCCAAGGTCATATAGGAAGTTTATGATGGAACCAGGAGCAAAAACCCAAAATCCAAATGCTCAATTCCACATTTCAAAGGGACCCAACCATCACCTGCCACTATATACTGGTTTATTAGTATTTGTTGGGGGCGGGGAGCCTGTAGTATAGAAGTTTTCCTGCAGTTGTCTTCTACAGAAAGGCTGCCTCTCAAACAGATTTTAATACTAAACATCTGCTGGACATGCTTCTTCTGCCAAACAAATGTCACATCAAGAAGGTCACTTACATAGTGCTAACATCTTAATAAGTCATTCCGTTTCCATTTGGCTCGATGCTTTAATACATGGAGACAGTTTGAAGTTTTCCACATTATTAGCAAGCAGCTTACTCAAAAACTGCAGATGTGAAGGTTACATTCAATATGTCCTTATACTTTCTTATAGAGTTCATGTACTGTATTCCAAAGCAGTCTAAGGAAGCTCAGTCCTCATTCATCTAAGTTTTGAGTCTGAAAAATCCAGCATCAAAAGTCTTTTCTCCCTTACTTATATGCAATTTCTCTCCCTCCACTTTCATTTTAACTTTGTAACTGTATTACTTAACTCTCTAAAGCATTTGTGGAGACAGATTGTGATAGGCCCTTTGGGATACAGATTTGGTAGTAAAGGAAATTATTTATATTTCAGCTTCCAACTCATTTCTGGTCTTTTATAAACTCCTTTATAACATGCACTTTACTTTTAACACAGCATACCAACAGAAAGAGAACAAATATATGGTTCTGTGACCAAACACACTGCCACACGCAGCTTCTGTTGAAATCTGGTCTATGGATAGACTGTATTCTTAATGTCAGGAAAATACTTCAGATTAAATTACAACACAGTGATCCACGATACATAGAGTGAAGAATTTGACAGTCAGCTTTGTCAAACTGGCTCTTCCTAGAGAGTGAGACTTTGAAACCCAGTCCTGGTAGCTACACTGGGTTTTATGACAGCACATCCAGCAAATTTCAACAACTTTATGTGCTAAGTAAGATTGGGGAGTAGTAAGAATGTAAAGTAGTACAGCGCTCTATCTGATGAGGTAGCACACAGCAATGCTAAATTCTTTTCCTCACAGTGGGTAACACCAGAGGAACTTAACTAAACACCCATGCAGAGTAGTGATGTGACAATTGCTCAGTCAGCAATTCAAGGGAGAATCTGGGTGCCTGGGCTTAACTGTATCACAGCAGTTTCATATTTCACTGAATAGACTATTAATCGGCTTAATTTAGAAAAGCAATTGGTCCTTAAACATTCACTATTTTGGAAAATAAATGGATTAAAACAGCTCAGAGAACGTATGATTATTAGCTCCAGATTTTTAAAGGTATTTAGGCATTGCTGCACCCAGCTTCTTAACGTGTAACTGATTTAGGAGCCTAAATCTCATTTTCAAATGGGATTTAGGCACTTGATTGTAAAGTCCAGTCAGTGGGATTTAGGCTCGTAAGTGCCTAAATCCATTTTGAAAATTAAATTTAGGCTCCTAAATCAGTTAGGTGTTGCAACAGTGAGTGCAGCAGCTTTAAAAATTTTAAACAGCTTTAAAAACCTAGGCCTTAATCGTTAAATGGGCTTTAGAGCAATAGTTTTTTACAGAAAAATACAGGACACAGCCCTACCGTCAGATATGTGTACACAACTCATTGACTTTGGAGTGAATTCTAGAGGTGTATGAGAGCAAAATAAATAGCCTCTCTCTCATCTGCTTTCTGCCTTCACTACCTTATCCATCCTTACATTAAAACAAGACTATATTGTAGAGTAAATATCTTGAGTATCACTGTTGAAACCATGAAGAACAGTGCGGTGTTTTTTTTAAAAACAAGGACACTAAAAACACGTCAGTTCTTGTATTTACTTTCTCCTTGCTGCCTTGAAATTGATGTTGAGTCTCATTTTTTATCATAATCCATCTAAACAGTGAACCATTGCACTTTGTAATTCAATGCTTTGAAAGCATGCTTTCTATTTTTAATTAGCTTTTTAGGGTTAAAATGACATAATACAAAGGCTAGTAATAGGCACCAGGGGACAAAGCAAAAGGCTAATTGCTGAAGAGGAAGAAAGGGAAAAGGGAGCAAAAACAAAAGACAAAGTTTTCCAAGATGCATATGCATGGAGTCCTTTGAAAGAAAAGGATTTTAACTTCCATAAATATAATTAGAACAGAAATCAAAAATGGTGTAATATGTTTGCTATTATGTTAAGTATAAGGAATGCCAAGCTGGGCTTAGACTTCTGGAAAGGTTTAATTCTTTGTTTGGGAAGAAGTGAAAAGAAAGATCAAAGACATTCTTAATTTATTTTTATTTATAAAATAAGCACTTCATTCATTTCAGTGTAATCAGCTAAAATGGAAAACATGACCATTGGCACTGAGAATATGATATTAGCTACTCTGCTGGAGTTCTGGAAGTTATGTTCAAACCTTCAACCAGGCTGCTTTCCAAAGACTGTCCCAAACTAATGTGCAATTTTGAACTGTAAAATACCATAAAAATTTCTCTGCAAGCATATGTGCTTGGGCTGACACCCAATCATTCCACCCAGCCTCCCAGTCGTGTACCAACTCACATGGAGCTTGTCTAGTTTAACTAAAAGGGAGCTTATTATAAAACTACAGTATTATATTTGAAAGTAACATCTGCGTTAGAGCCCATAGGCGATCATTATATAATCTATGTTCATTATTTAAGTGTCTAAAGTAGGGCTTCTGATTAATCGCAGTTAACTCACGCAAGCGGGGGCCGCCTCCTGGCCCAGGCCGGCCTATCCCTGGCCCTGCCGTGTGGCGCTGCCCCAGGCGCAGTAGCCAGGGCTGCGCGCTGCGCTCCAGGGCCAGGAGGTGGCCCCCGCTTGCCCTCAGCTTGGCCCGGCCGGCGCTGGCCGCTCCTCATGCAGGCCGGGCTCTGCAGGCCGCGCTAGGCGCTGCATAGGCAGGGGGCAGAGCTCTCCCCCCCACCCGGCCAGTGATCACATCCAGAGTGGACGGGGCTGGGCTCCCAGCCGGGGGCGGGACGGGAGGCGGGGCGGGTGCCGGCCCCGCTGCCTCAGCCTGCCCACTTGCGCAACCTCACTCTGCCCGCCTGGGCCGTGGCCACACCTCCCTCCCTCCGGCACTTTCCCCCGTGGCTCCCCGCCGCCTGCCGCACAGCTGAGAGGCGGGCACCTGGGCTAAAAAAAAGCCACGGCTTTTCGGCGGGAGGCGCCTCCCAGAAGGTGAGTTGGGTGCGGGTGGGGGGGCCAGCGGGGAGCTGCCGGTTGGTGCTCAGCACCCACCAATTTTTCCCCGGGGGAGGAGGCGGGGGCAGGGATTTGGGGAAGGGGCAAGGCCGGGGGTGGAGTTGGATGTGGCAGGGGCGGGGTGGAGTTGGGGTGGGGGCAGGGCGCTAGCACCCACCGGCGCCGACAAAAGTCGGCACCTATGGTGGTAGATCCTTGATTATGCGCTGGAGAGGTTTTAGTTGGGGGCTGAAGGTGATGGCTAGTGGAGTTCTGTTACTTTCTTTGTTGGGCCTGTTCCGTAGTAGGTGACTTCTGGCTCTGTCAATGTTTCTTCACATCCCAAGGTGGGTATCGTAGTTTTAAGAATGCTTGATAGAAATCCTGTAGATGTTTGTCTCTGTCTGAGGGGTTGGAGCAAATGAGGTTGTATTTTAGGGCTTGGCTGTAGACAATGGATCATGTGATGTGGTCTGGATGAAAGCTGGAGGCATGTAGGTAAGTATAGCGGTCAGGAGGTTTCCAGTATAGGGTGGTATTTATGTGACCATCGCTTATTAGCACTGTAGTGTCCAGGAAGTGGATCTCTTGTGTGGACTGGTCCAGGCTGAGGTTGATGGTGGGGTGGAAATTGTTGAAATCCTGGTGGAATTCCCCAAGGGCCTCCTTCCCATGGGTCCAGATGATGAAAATGTCATCAATGTAGCACACGTAGAGTGGGGCGTTAGGGACGAGAGCTGAGGAAGCGTTGTTCTAAGTCAGCCATAAAAATGTTGGCATACTGTGGGGCCATGCAGGTACCCATAGCAGTGCCGCTGACTTGAAGGTATAAATCGTTCCCAAATCTGAGATAGTTGTGGGTGAGGACAAAGTCACAAAATTCAGCCACCAGGTTTGCCATGACATTAATTGGGAATACTGTTCCTGACAGCTTGTAGTCCATATTTGTGTAGAATGTTGGTGTAGAGAGCTTCTAAATCCATAGTGGCTAGGATGGTGCTTTTTGTAAGATCGCCAATTAATTGTAGTTTTCTCAGGAAGCCAGTGGTGTCTCGAAGATAGCTGGTAGTGCTGGTAGTGTAGAGCCTGAGGAAAGAGTCACATAGCCAGACTATCCTGCTGTCAGGGTGCCAATGCCTGAGATGATGGGGCATCCAGGATTCCCAGGTTTATGGACCTTGGGTAGCAGATATAATATCCCTGGTTGGGGATCTAGGGGTGTGTCTCTGCAGATTTGTTCTTGTGCTTCTTCAGGGAATTTCTTGAGCAGATGGTGTAGTTTCTTTTGGTACCCCTCAGTGGGATCAGAGGGTAATGGCCTGTAGAACGTGGTGTCAGAGAGTTGCCAACAGCCTCTCATTCATACTCCGACCCATTCATGATGACTACAGCACCTCCTTTGTCAGCCTTTTTTATTATGATGTCAGAGTTGTTTCTGAGGCTGTGGATGGCACTGTGTTCTGCACGGCTGAGGTTATAGGGCAAGTGATGCTGCTTTTGCACAATTTCAGCTCGTGCACGTCAGTGGAAGCACTCTATCTACAAGTCCAGTCTGTCATTTGAGGAGGAGTCCATGAAGAATCCTTCTTCTTGTAGTGTTGGTAGGAAGGTTTCTGTGGATTAGTGTGCTGTTCAGTGGTGTGGTGGAAATATTCCTTGAGTCAGAGTCAGCAAAAGTAGGATTCCAGGTCACCGCAGAACTGTATCATGTTCGTGGGGGTGGTGGGGCAGAAGGAGAGGCCCCGAGATAGGACAGACTCTTCTGCCAGACCAAGAGTATAGCTGGATAGATTTAAAATAGCGTTAGGTGAGTTAAGGGTACCACTGTTGTGGCCCCTTGTAGCATGTAGGAGTTTAGATAATTTGCTTCTCTACAGAGGAAAAAGGACACTAAAGTGTGTGTTGTAAATGGCTTGTCTAGTTTTTGTAAAGTTCAGCCATGAGGAAGTCTGCGTGGAAGGTTGGTTTTGAGAGCTCATTCTTGATCTTCTCCTGTTTGCTGTATAGGAGATACATGGCCTCACAGTATGCCAACATTTTTATGGCTGACTTAGAACAACGCTTTCTCAGCTCTCGTCCCCTAACGCCCCTACTCTACTTGCACTACATTGATGACATCTTCATCATCTGGACCCACGGAAAAGAAAACCTTGAGGAATTCCACCACGATTTCAACAATTTCCACCCCACCATCAACCTCAGCCTGGACCAGTCCACACAAGAGATCCACTTCCTGGACACTACAGTGCAAATAAGCGATGGTCATATAAACACCACCCTATACTGGAAACCTCCTGACCGCTATACTTACCTACATGCCTCCAGCTTTCATCCAGACCACATCACATGATCCATTGTCTTCAGCCAATCCTTAAGATACAACCGCATTTGCTCCAATCCCTCAGACAGAGACAAACACCTACAGGATCTCTATCAAGCATTCTTAAAACTATGATACCCACCTTGGGAAGTGAAGAAACAGATTTACAGAGCCAGAAGGGTACCCAGAAATCACTTACTACAGGACAGGCCCAACAAAGAAAGTAACAGAACTCCACTAGCCATCACCTTCAGCCCCCAACTAAAACCTCTCCAGCGCATCATCAAGGATCTACAACCTATCCTGAAGGATGATCCCTCACTCTTACAGACATTGGGAGATAGGCCAGTCCTCAGTTACAGACAGCCCCCCAACCTGAAGCAAATACTCACCAGCAACTACACACCACACAACAGAAACACTAACCCAGGAACCAATCCCTGCAACAAACCCCGTTGCCAACTCTGTCTGGATATCTATTCAAGGGACGCCATCATAGTACCTAACCACATCAGCCATACTATCAGGGGCTCATTCGTCTGCACATCTACCAATGTGATATATGCCATCATGTGCCAGCAATGCCCCTCTGCCATGTGCATTGGCCAAACTGGACAGTCTCTACACAAAAGAATAAATGGACACAAATCTGACATCAGGAATTATAACATTCAAAAATCAGTAGGAGAGCACTTCAGTCTCCCTGGACACTCAACAACAGACTTAAAAGTGGCAATTCTTCAACAAAAAAACTTCAAAAACAGACTCCAATGAGAAACTGAAGAACTGGAATTAATTTGCAAACTTGACACCATCAAATTAGGCCTGAATAAAGACTGGGAGTGGATGGGTCACTACAAAAAATAATTTCCCCTCTGTTGATACTCACACCTTCTTGTCAACTGTTTGGAATGGGCCACATCCACCATGATTGAACTGGCCTCGTTAGCACTACAAAAAGTAATTTTCCTTCTGTTGATATTCACCCCATCTTGTCAACTGTTGGGAATGGGCCACATCCACCCTCATTGAATTAGCCTTGTTAGCACCGACCCCCCACTTGGTAAGGCAACTCCCATCTTTTCATGTGCTGTATATTTATACCTGCTTACTGTATTTTCCACTCCATGCATCTGATGAAGTGATTTATAGCTCACAAAAGCTTATGCCCAAATAAATGTTTAGTCTCCAAGGTGCCACAAGGACTCCTCGTTGTTTTTACTGAGACAGACTAACACGGCTACCCCTCTGAAATTTGTATTCTGTGTTGTAATTGAAATCAATATATTTGAAAATTTAGAAAACATTCAAAAATATTTAAATAAAGGGAATTCTATTATTGTTTAATCGTGAGATTAATCACAATTAATTTGTTTAATCATTTGACAGCCCTAGTCTGAAGCATTGATGGTGTGATTTACAATGTCATTAAGTCTAGCTCACACTGGGGTCATCTCCTGCAATAGCTGTTTTGTTTAGCCCTTCTGTAGCAAGTCTCACCTCTTCTACTGCCCCCACCATAGCACTGATTTGATATCTATAACCACTTTTGTGACAAATTGTTAGGCACTTAACTACTTTTTAAATAATTGTTAGTAGTTTGGCTTCTTTTTTTAATTCTCCATTCTCAGTCTGCCATCATGTCATGCCCTGGAATTACAGAATGGGTGTGTAAAGAAGGGTGTTGTAATAACATGTATCCATAATGATGCAATTGGGCCATAGGCTAGTCTATTCACACATGCATCACTGTGGCATCTGAGTTCATCCGCCCTGTATGCTAAACTCTTATTGAAGTTGGTGAGTTCTACATATAGAACAAGGGTAGAAGACTGTACAAAAATACAGTGGCAGCATCAACTGAAGTTCCCTGTTTTCCTGGGTTTGTCAAGGCTTTAATGTTATTTGACAGCTTTTCATACAATATTTATTATGGCTGCAATTGTTCCCATTAACATGTTTTAAGCTGAAAAAAATGTCACTTTTACTGTATTAAATATACAGTCTATGACATTTTAAGTGAGCTTATCCTTAGTAGAGTTTTTTTGTTCTAACTCTTTGTTTTTTCGAAGATGCTGCTCACGTCTTCCTGTGGTTTTGGTTTTCCTTTGATGTCTATATACTCCCTATATTTGGGGCATATGTGTTGCAATGATTCTGAGCACAATGGAAATCACAGGTAGCACTCAAGTCATAAACCATTATTGTTCAAATTAAAAGTGAATAGAAAAAAATTATTTAGTAACATCAAAGTTAGAACAAGTCACGTATCAAAGAAATGGGCCAGAGCTTACTTCTTTGGGCAGCCTAGATTCTCTTTGATGCATCAGCATTTTGAATTAGCAGGTGCACATGTGCAGTGTATACAACAAATTGGTTAATTTGCTGCTTGATAGGCTTAGATATGTTAGCATTTCAGTCACCTTGCAGTTTATCAAGTGGCTGGAGAGAACTAATCACTTACCGTACTACATATGATCTACATTGCTAGCAGCAAAGTGGCGGGGGAGTCATAAGATTCCTTTCTGAAGTCACCAAAAGGCAGTTTTCCCCAACTATTTTTTCTTTCCTGTCACTTTTTTTTTTAAATAGTCAACTCATACAAACTGAAGTTTGTATCTGCTCATCTAGAGCTCCTGCCATGCATCAAAATTGAAAACATAATTTTCATTCCTTCTACATGAACTGAATTGTTATTATCCGGTTTTCCAGATGTGAAAATCTGTCATCTCTGTCAAGTTCCATGCATCTAAATTTGTATTTCAGCAACCTGGCTTACAGGTCTGAAATCACGCTGTGTATCTAAAAGGAAAAGGTAATTTCTTTCCCTCCTACAACAAATGCCCAATTGTTATGATTCTATTCTCCCTTATGAATTTGTCCCTATTATTTTTTAATAGTATATGTAATGTATCTAATATCCTGAGTAGCCTAGAATTCCTTATTTAAATCTTTACTCTCTGCTGAGATTAGAAGTATGTGTTTTATCATTTTAATCATTAGTGCAGCGAGGGTGGATTATTCACAAGAAATTACTTTTCCTCATAAAAACGTTTGTTTGTGAAGGTTTGTGAAATGGGAAGCAATTCTAGTAACATTTCACATGGAAATTTTTATAATTAATAAAATGACCACATTATGGTGACATTTTATGGTTGCAAAATCGTCATGCAAATGAGAAAAGTAAACTTTAAAAATAACTGACAGCTTCTGATTCAACACATGAGCACTATTCAGAGTGGAGATTTTATTTTTATTTTTATTTTTTTGCAGCTTAGTGTTCTAATGAGTTTAACGTGCACTCCTGGGCACGGTCATTAACATTTACTCTGAAGAAACAGCTTTGATAATGTCTATACTCTACTCAGCTTCTCTGTTTACTCCAAACATTGTTCATCACAGTGAACACTTATTCACTGAACTGCTTTTCCCAGGTGAACACAAATTCTACTTAATACAGCGATACATATTGAACAAACCTTGTATAATGACAAACATCCAAACAATTAGAATGGTATGTAAACAGGGACACTCAAGGTGTCCTTAACAGAAGTTCTTGGGACAATGTACAAAAGCAGAGTGTGCCTATGATACGGCCCTATGGTGTCTCACAGAAGGGGAAGCTTGAGATACATGAACAATTGTCCACGATCATACTCTGGATCCTACCATACAATAAAAAGCCAAGCCACCTCCTAAACGGTTCTATCTATTACTGCTAAGAACCATAGGCTTTTGCACAGCTTCAAGCTTCTGTTGATGAGATCGCTCTGTTTAAGCTCAAAAGCTTGTCTCTCTCACCAACAGAAGTTGGTCCAATAAAAGATATTGCCTCACCCACCTTGAGTCTCTAATACCCTGGGACCGACACAACCACAACACTGCATACAATGATATGAGGGCGCAGTCTAGGAAACAGTGATGTAATTTGTCACACATTAATTGTCATGTCCTACTACAACAATTTTTTGTTCAAATGTTATGCTGTAGAAATAGCTTTGCCTCATAAATTAGCAATCAACTCAGAATATTTGCTGCAGGATTGTTCTTCAACTCATAAGGCTACACAGTATTTTTAAAGGAAGTGAAATTGCCCTTTGTTATGCAAAGAGGTTGTTCCTTAGAAAATAGAAAATCTCTTATAATCCTTTAAAAAAAAAGAATAGTATGTTGCTTCTTATGAACATCTTACTCATAAAATTGAGGCTGTGTTGTCTATTGATGGGACTGGATTTAGAAGACCTGGATTCTATTCCCAGCAATCCCATTGATATGCTGCAACACTCTGGTCACATCCCTTCTCCTCTGTTTCCTGTTTCACCTATCTTGACTATTTAGCCTGCAAGCTCTATGGGGACAAGGACCGTCTTTTCCTATGGGTTAGTGCAACACCTAGTGCAATCTTTGGGTACTATTGTAATACAAATAATAAAGATAAAAGTGAAGATAATATGGAAATAAATGTACGTCTTATCTGGAGGAACACAATTTTACAAAATAAGAGGTACACGAGACTGTTAAGTAGGTGCTGGGACGAGGAAGTATGAGGTGGTGTCCAGGACTTGGTTTTTGCAAAGCATTTGCATGGCATTATTTGATTACTTTTATGGTTCCTATATTTTATGCTACTATGTATAGTTTTGAATCCTACTGTTTTTAAGGTTACCTTGCATTGCATTTGTGCATAACTGTTTTTGTTTAAGAAAAGTTGAGTAAGTGCACTTTAATGAAAGAAAAAATATTCCAAGTGTCCTTCCCTAATGCGTCATTATTTTTGTATATAAATAAATACAGGGTCTGATTTTTGTTATTCTGATTTATGTTGATTAGCCCTTCACTCCATGAGCAGTTCTGATGAAATCAAACCTGAGGGTGCCAGATACGAACCCTTAAACATGCTATAGGAAGGATGCTGGCACTGGCTTTATAACTTAAAAAACGAACTACCATTAGTGTTACTTGTATGGTGGTAGTACTCAAAGGCCAGAATTGTGATCATGCCCCATTGTGAGGGGTACGGTACAATCATACTGGCTTTAAGGTTAACTGCTTGAATACCACATGTCCAGTCAATGTTTTTAAAGACTACCACCTACTCTCATTTTATCACTCCCAAATGGCAATTACTAACCATTTTAAATCTGCCTCAAAAATGCTTAGGGGCTGCCCTAAAGGAAAGCATACACAAAAGCTGCAAACACAATTGCATGGTCAGTATTTATTGCATGATTTCATGAAGAATTATAGCAAGTCCATGAAAAAGAAATATTTCCAGTCGTCATTCTGTGTATTGGCACATTACCAGAGGATGCAAAAAAAGGCAGGCATAAAATGCAGTTTGGAATGAGTAAGTGCCATCCTTACTTTTTGAAAGCAGAGATCATATTATACATGACCGGAATATTCTTCCCTTTAAGTGGCCAGTCCTGTAAATTGCTGAGCATCCTCAAGACATGTCAGCTTCAGAGAGTGCTCAGGCAGATCAGCACCTCTCACAGGTTGCTCAGCATGTGGCAGGATTGGGACCAAGTGAATAGCTGTCATGTTAAAAACCTTAGATTTGTCCAGAGTAGATTTAATATCACTTGGAGAAGTAGAATACGGCATTCATTTTACATGTATTTAAAAGAAAAAGCGTTTCTTTAATCGATCCCGAGCATGATTTAAATAAAGCAGTAGACACAGCTAGGAAACATGAAATGGCACAATCTCATGTCTAAAGAGAAAGCAGTGCACAGAGGGAAAAACTCAAAGAGTAAATGTTTGTGGCTGTTGCATGAAAGTACCGACGTATAACCTACACTAGCAGTGTATGGCTCTTGGTCCCCTTTGAGGAGCAAGACCATGTATAAAGTTTTATTCATCTGCTACTGACAGTGAGCTAATGGACCTGGTCCTTTAGCCCAAGCAGTTGAAACTAGTGCTTTTAGATCCAGAGGTCCTGTGTTTAGTGACCCAGCCACCGGGTATTGTTACATGTACAAGCCAGCAAGCAACAAACCAAAGAACAAAAGGAAAGCAGGTGGCAAAAATGGGATAAACTGAACTGCCCATGGGCAGCAAAGTGAAAGAGAATGTGAAAAGTTGTAAAAATCCCACTATAAATAGGTAGATTTAATTGGCCCCAACCCCGATTAAAGCATTTGGTGCTCATTCTCTATATTCAGCTGAACAGAACTAGTGAGATTATCCATAATACCGCCATCTGGTGCCTCCAGATAATACCATAGACTACGCATGCACAATACAGACATTATTTGTTTTTGCTACAGTAATGCTCACAGTATGCTAAATGCAACGCATACATAATACACAGTTCCAGGTCCCCAACAAGCTTCTTTTGTTTTGGCCTATAAACAACTAAACAAGATTAAAACTGTATAACAGTTATTGAAGAGAATTTACAGCAACTCCCAACCTGATGCCAGCTAATGCTTTCTATTTTTGCCAATATCAAAAATAAGGCTAGCTGAAAAGTAGGTTCAAGTACTTCCTCTCTGCAGATGGACAATTTACAAATACAGATGATATGTCTGACACTTCCTTATCTCTGCAGCTGCATCTGGGCTCATAGTATCGAATTGCTACACCATCCTTTAAACAACTTATATTTTATATTCATATTTGTACATATATGTTTGTGTAATATGTTGAAACTTAAGATATCCCTAAGTAACTTGGTTTCATAATTGAACAGATCATTAATCACTATCCTCACAAATTTCTCCCAGTTGTTCTAATTCAAATTTTAAAAGCCTGATGTTTTTTTAAATGTGAAGAGAAAACAGTTTCTCTATAGTTGCCACTGTGTGAAATGTTCTATTTTAATTATTTTTATGACCCATTAAGCTTTCCCTTTGGCTCAAATGCCCCTGTGAGTTCTCCATTTACAGGAGGATATGAGGGTGGGGCCCAGGGCTATTACACATTTCAGGCTAATTGGTCAAGGTTATTGGTCAACTGGACAGTCTCTATGCAAAAGAATAAATGGACACAAATCAGACATCAAGAATTGTAACATTCAAAAACCAGTAGGAGAACACTTCAATCTCCCTGGACACTCAATAACAGACTTAAAAGTGGCAATTCTTCAACAAAAAAACGTCGAAAACAGACTCCAATGAGAAACTGCAGAACTGGAATTAATTTGTAAACTGGACACCATCAAATTAGGCCTGAATAAAGACTGGGAATGGATGGGTAACTACAAAAACTAATTTTCCCTCTGCTGAAAGTCACACCTTCTTGTGAACTGTTGGAAATGGGCTACTTGCACCTTAATTGAATTGGCCTTGTTAGCACTGGCCCCCCCACTTGGTAAGGCAACTCCCATCTTTTCATGTGTTATAATATATATTCTGCTTACTTTATTTTTCACTCCATGCATCTGCGGAAGTGGCTTTTAGCCCACGAAAGCTTATGCCCAAATAAAGTTACTAGTCTCTAAGGTGTCACAAGGACTCCTCGTTGTTTTTGCTGATACAGACTAACATGTCTACCACTTTAAGACACCATAATAGGAATTATAAGTCTGATTATCTGCAGGGCTGAGACCCTCATCCTTATTGACCTTGCAGGGTTGGATCTTATGGCTTTACAAACTAGATCTTTAGCCCAGATGGGCTAAAAGTTTGCAAACTTGGTTGCATTTTCAAGAATGCTTAGGAACTCAGATGGGTTTGAAAGTCTGTGCAAATTGTTCACTACAGCTCCAGTGTCCCTCTGCTGTTCTCACTTGTAAGTGTGTTTCTTGCTTTTTTACTTTTAACTTCATTCACATTTCATTTTCTCTCCCTTTCTGTAGGCTGGGACCTATTTTCAGGGTGCAATTGAGTCACACACGCAAAAATTCCATTCCATTCCAAAACAAATGCTTTAATCAGTGTGTTCACAAGTGATCTAGATGAGTAGTGGAGATGATGTACCTCCTGGATGACCTGTGCATACTCCCAGCAGTACATGAACCCTTGGTTGAGAATCACTAGTCTAAACTAACACATTTATACAGCCGGGTGGCTGGCTTCCTACAACTGACGTCAACAATGCTTCTTTTCGTGTCCCTCTTACAGATCAAAATTGCAAGTTTGTCTCCCAGCCTGGGAGATCGTTTCAGTAATAAACTCCCACAACTGGGATAAAACCTGTACCTAGACTTTTTAATAAATACAGTACCCAGCTTCCACAGCAATTCATTGGGGCTTTTCAAGGATATAGGTACTTCAGCACCTAAATCACTGGCTAGCAATGGCATATTCTGGGCAACACATTACACAACATACTATGCAACATTGGGATAGCCTCCCTCTTTCAGTCAGGATATTATCTTACTCAAAACCTACTCCAGTGCAAACATGGGGTAAACAGCCCCACTATTAGAAACTTCATAATTATATTTTAAGATCTACATAAGAGCAGATGAAGCCTGGACCATAAGCTACGTGTACGTAGATCTATAAATGTAACTTGTCATTTTCTTACACCATGCAATTGTCAGCACATAATAAAAGAACAAACCAACCAACAAACCTGCCAGACAGGAAGTAGTCAAGATGGGACATCACTACCAGCTTTATGTTGTTCCCATTGCAGAACTTCACCTGAACTTTAGTACAGGTCTAAGCTTCAGGTTTGAAATATCTGGAACTGCAAACTGATATTCCAAGCAGAACTGAGCTCTTTTCATTTTCTCAAGGTAGATACAAGAAGTTACAGAGTTTACTGTGTGCGGGTGTTTTAGATGAGACTTTAAAACTCAGTGAATGGACAGCTGGACTCTGCTTTACTACCCACCCAAAAGATTTTGGTTTTAAATAACAGCATTGTGACGGTGTACCCCATAAGGCTTTATGGGGAGAGGCTTATAAATGTATACATGATGTAACTGGAATATGTTTTATGCTACATGTGCCATGTAACATATCTCTGTGAAAGTTATGACCTACTGAATCTATTCCTCCTGTTTGTATGCATGTATCATTGTTGTAGTTGGAGTTATGAATATTGGTTTTATATTTGCTGGTTTTGTACATAGCCTTTGTAAGAGCCTGGGATCATGTCTTGAGAAAGGTATGTGCATGTAAAGAGACCAATCAAGAAACCCTTACACAGACAATAGGAGGTGCAGACCCCAATCCACATCTGGGCCTGGCCAGGAATGCAACTGGCTGGACTGGTTAGGGTGCATGGACATGTGACTTGCCCATGTGATCCCAAAACTACAGGGTAAGATGATGCTACACAGGGAGTGGGGGAAAGGCTATAAAAACCCTTGGAAGACCCCTCCATGTTGTCTTCAGCTGGCTAAAGAGAGAGGCTCTCCACCTCCCAAGGACATACCTGAAAGAGACTGAACAAAGGACAAAGACAATAGGGGGTGTGAGCGATTGCTGGACCCAGGCTAGAAGTTCTATAGCCTGTAAAAGGAAAAGACTGAAACTGGTGAGGCTTTTATCTGTGTTGAGGTGAATTAGATCTAGATGTGTGTGTTTTATTTTATTTTACTTAGTAAATCGCTTTGTTCTGTCTGCAACTACTTGGAATCACTTAAATCCTACTGTCTGTACTTATTAAAATCTCTTTTTACTTATTAAGTTACCTGGAGTACGTGTTAGTACCTAGGGGAGGGGCAAACAGCTGTGCATATCTTTCTATCTTTGAAATAGAGGGTGAACTATTTATGAGTTTACCCTGTATAAGCTTTATACAGGGTAAAATGGATTTATTAAGGGTTTGAACCTCATTGGGAGTTGGGCACCTGGGTGTCAAAGGCAAGCACACTTCCTGAGCTGCTTCCAGGCAGGCCTGCGGCTGTTAGGGGATGTGGTTCGGACCTGGGTCTGTGTTTGAAGCAGATCAGCAGAATCTGGCTCAAAACAGACAGGATTCGGGAGTCCCAAGCTGGAAAAGGCAGGAAAGCAGGGGCAGAAGTAGCCTTGACACACCAGGTGGCAGCACCAAGGTGGTTTCTGTGATCCCAACCCGTCACAAACATGTTCAAGTTTCTGTCAAGAATCAAGTAAGAACAAGTTTATTCTTTGTGCATCTTTTCCTATTCCCCATGGCTCTCTATGCACAAAGAATTCTCATTGTGTTGTGACTGAGGCTGGGGCAGTCGGCCCTAGTGGCCAGAGTCAGGAGTTGAGCCAAGGGTCGGAGCCAGAGTAGGGAGGCGAGCAAGAGAGAGTTGAGCCTAGGGTCAAAGCTGGAGTTCGAGAGCCCCTAGATCAGGAACAAGGAAGGAACGAGGAACAAGACAAAAAGGCAGGGTTCCATGTAGCAGTCAGCCAGGAATTTACCCTGTTGTCCAGATGTTCTGTGCCTCCTTCTGGCTTAAACTGTGATGCTGGACCCATCAGTGAGGCCGGGCACTCCTCCAATCATAACACCCGTGGGCGGTACCCCTGGTGGGGATAGTTTTCCATTAGCTACTCAGCCTTCTAATTACTAGCAAGTTGCCAGATGGGGCAGGTGGGGTGCAACGAGTGCCTGAGGACCTGTGGACCCAGATTCCAGACCAGTGGATCTGGGTTCAAGACTCACGGATCCTCACATGTAGCGTCAAGACTATAGTTCATAACGCTAATTCTCAGAGCCAAGTATCTTCTCGAAAAATTCCAACATCCATGAGACCTGCAAATAAGTGCAACTCCTTAAGAAGTTTGAAATTTCAAGATGACAACTTGGCTGCTGCTAGGAGGAATCATAGCAGGTAGTCTGTGATTATCCCTTCTGCAAGAAAGGGTGAGGGGAAAGACTACAAAAAACAATTTAAAAATCAGAGTTCTTAAGTCTTTAGTTGCTGATCACCTGAAGCATCTATACAGCTGTTTTGATTAATAATTGTGTTTTAAATATTTATGATGGATGATGTGCCTGAAAATAACTGGGTGTACTGCTGCTTGTCCTATGCTTCTCACCAGGACACTACTGAAAACAAGACCATAATATCGCAACAGGTTATATTTCCTGGCAAAAATATTGTAAGAAGCTAAGGAAAGGGGAAAGTACTGTCTGAGTCTCTTTTTCACAAATTGTTGAATCAGCTTTTAACTATGTTTTCTACAAACTAAAGTTTAGTTTGCTATGACTCACAAGGGCATATCGGTTGTTCACAAGTATTCTGACAACTGCTGGGTATTCATGAAAATGTTCTCATATCTGAAATTTCAATTAATTTTAGTGTTCCTCAGAAAGTTGGACTGGAAGTCCAATAACAATTTGTTATTCTCCTGATCACTTTGCTGGGCAGTCACACTATATACAAAAATGAATTTCAAATAGTTGCAAGTTAATTGTTTGAGATTACCCATATGTAGGCTTGGCAGAATTCAATAATTTTTTTAACATTTTGACAGATAATGTCTGTGTTTATTTTAAATTGTTTTTTAGATGATCAATTTAAATTTCCACACTTGAAGGAAATTATGGGGTGCAATCAGACAATTATTTAATGACAGTAGATACTGAGATTCAAAAAGTTAAAGCTTTATACTCACTAAAACAAGTTGTCAACATCACATGTCAAAAATATAGAAAGTAATTATCCCTAAATCAAATTCTAACAAGTTTTCAAGCAGCACTTTTCTTACTTCCCCTATCTGTAAATTTTGAGCATTGATTGAAAGATTTTTTCATTGGGGTGTGTACAATGAAATTAATGTTTACTAACATTTACCAGTAAAAATATAATCTTTCCAAGACTACCCATTATTTATCCAAACTGCTTAGCGGATGCTTAGAAACAATCCTCACCTCGCTAGCCAGGATATGTCTTTGATGGGTTCAGAAGCAATGGAGACATCCCACTTCTCGCACCCTCTGGGTAGTGGAGAAGTGGATGAGAAGATCCGGGAGAACAGGAGCGGATGGGGATAAAAGCATGCAGACATGGAAACAGAGACATATACACATCCCTCCCTGCAGCGTGAGCATAACGTGGAAAGAGGGAGGATGCTGCTTCTTTCTCGTTCTCTCTTCCCCTTACTCCCTGCGCAGTGGGGAGGCCTATTCCACATGGTTACAGATAAAAAAGCCTATGATGCCCACTCCTGCTGCCCCTGATTGGCTCTCTCCTGCTAGAGTAGGAGTAGTAGCTTCTGTTTGTAAGTAGCCATTTTGGACTCTGGTCTTGCTGCTGGGGAGTAGCCATTGGGGTTCTGTTCCAGCCCCATCCTTCTCTAGTGAGATGGGCCTCTTATGATGTCAGGGGTTAGTCTGGTTTTCAAGTGTTATTTGGAGACTAGAGAGGATTTCTCCCATTTTGCAAAATTGGTAAATTGCTGTGTGGGTTTTTTCACTTTCCATCCAGCACTTCAGACACTTGGTTTTGAGAGTTTAAATTACACTGTAACAAGTTTGGTAGATTCCAGCAGGGCCGTAACCAGGGTGGTACGAGTGAGGCAGCAGCCCATGGCGCCAAGCTGCTGGGGTGGGAAAATGGGCAGAAACAGAGGATGGAAGCTGGAAGCATGTAGGTAGGCAAAACGGTCGGTGGGTTTTCGGTATAGGGTGGTGTTAATGTGACCATCGCTTATTTGCACCGTGGTGTCTAGGAAGCAGACTTCCCATGTAGACTGGTCCAGGCTGACGTTGATGGTGGGGTGGAAGCTGTTGAAATCGTTGTGGAATTGTTCCAGAGTTTCCTTCCCATGGGTCCAGATGATAAAGATGTCATCAATGTAGCGTAGGTAGAGAAGGGGCATGAGAGGACGAGAGCTGAGGAAGCGTTGTTCCATGTCAGCCATAAAAATGTTGGCATATTGTGGGGCCATGCGGGTGCCCATAGCAGTGCCACTGGTATGGAGGTATATATTGTCACCAAATTTGAAATAATTGTGTGTGAGGATAAAGTCACAGAGCTCAGCAACCAGTTGTGCTGTGGCATCATCAGGGATACTGTTCCTGACAGCTAGTATCCCATCTGTGTGTGGGATGTTTGTGTAGAGAGCCTCTACATCCATGGTGGCTAGGATGGTGCTTTCTGGAAGATCACCAATGCATTGTACTTTTCTCAGGAAATCAGTAGTGTCACGGAGATAGCTGGGCGTGCTGGTGGCGTAGGGTCTGAGTAGAGAGTCCACATATCCGGACAGTTCTTCAGTGAGAGTGCCAATGCCTGAGATGATGGGGCGTCCAGGATTTCCAGGTTTGTGGATCTTGGGTAGTAGATAGAATAACCCCAGTAGGGGCTCTAAGGGTATATTGATTTGTTCCTGTGTTAGCGTAGGGAATTTCCTGAGTAGATGGTGCAGTTTCTTAGTGTATTCCTCAGTGGGATCTGAGGAGAGTGGCCTGTAGAATTTGGTATTGGAGAGTTGTCTGGCAGCCTCCTTTTGGTAGCCAGACCTGTTCATGATGACAACAGCACCTCCTTTATCAGCCTCTTTGATTATAATGTCAGGGTTGTTTCTGAGGCTGTGGATGGCATTGCGTTCTGCACGACTTAGGTTATGAGGCAGGCAACATTGTTTTTCCACAATTTCTGCCTGTGCACGTCGGCGGAAGCATCTTGTAGGTGTTGGTAGATCTTGAGGTACAACTGTATTTGCTCCAACCCCTCTGACAGAGACCTGCACCTACAAGATCTTCACCAAGCATTCTCAAAACTACGATACCCGCATGAGGAAATAAGGAAACAGATCAACAGGGCCAGACGTGTACCCAGAAGCCTCCTGCTGCAAGACAAACCAAAGAAAGAAACCAACAGAACTCCACTGGCCATCACTTACAGTCCTCAGCTAAAACCTCTCCAACCGATCATCAGTGATCTACAACCCATCCTGAACAACAATCCCTTACTTTCACAGGCCTTGGGAGGCAGGCCAGTCCTCGCCCATAGACAACCCACCAACCTGAAGCGTATTCTCACCAGCAACTACACACCGCACCATAATAACTCTAACTCAGGAACCAATCCATGCAACAAACCTCGATGCCAACTCTGCCCACATATCTACACCAGGCACACCATCACAGGACCTAACCAGATCAGCCACACCATCACCAGTTCATTCACCTGCACACCCACCAATGTAATATACGCCATCATGTGCCAGCAATGCCCCTCTGCTATGTACAGCGGCCAAACTGGACAGTCCTTACGCAAAAGGATAAATGGACACAAATCAGATATTAGGAATGGCAATATACAAAAACCTGTAGGAGAACACTTCAATCTCCCTGGACACACAATAGCAGATTTAAAGGTAGCCATCCTGCAGCAAAAAAAACTTCAGGACCAGACTTCAAAAAGAAACTGCTGAGCTTCAGTTCATTTGCAAATTTGACACCATCAGCTCAGGATTAAACAAAGACTATGAATGGCTAGCCAACTACAAAAGCAGTTTCTCCTCCCTTGGTGTTCACACCTCAACTGTTAAAAGAGGGCCTCATCCTCCCTGATTGAACTAACCTCATTATCTCTAGCCTGACTCTTCCCTGCACATTTATACCTGCCCCTGGACATTTCCACTGCATGCATCTGAAGAAGTGGGTATTCACCCACGAAAGCTTATGCTCCAATTCGTCTGTTAGTCTATAAGGTGTGTGATGGGGCAAGGCCAGAGGGCTATAGGAAAGTGGTAAGGAACCAGTATGTTAGCCCCAGGCTAAACAAATCCCTGATACCTTATGGCAGTTGCTCCAGGTTAATCAAGACACCTGGGGCCAGTTAAGAACTTTCCAGAAGGCAGGGAGGTTGATTGAGACACCTGCAGCCAATCGGGCTGGCTGAAACTAGTCAAAAGCCTCCCAGTGAGTCAGTGAGGCGTGCATGTCAGGAGCTGTGGAAGGAGGTTGCGTGTGAGGAGCTGGGAGCAAGAGGCACAAGGAGCTGAGAGTAAGAGGGCGTACTGCTGGAAGATCCTGTGGTGAGGATAAAGAAGGTGTTGGGAGGAGTCCATGGGGAAGTAGGCCAGGGAGTTGTAGCTGTCGTGCAGTTGTTCCAGGAGGCACTCTAAACAGCTGCAATCCACAGGGCCCTGGGCTGGAACCCGGAGTAGAGGGCGGGCCCGGGTTCCCCCCAAAACTCCCAACTCCTTATCAGACACAGGAGGAGTTAACCTGGACTCTAGTGGATTCTACTAGAGGGGAAGATCTCTGAGGCAAGCAAAATCCGCCAATAAGCGCAGGACCCACCGAGGTAGAGGAGGAACTTTGTCACAGGTGCCACAGGACTCTTTGTCGCTTCTACAGATCCAGACTAACACAGCTACCCCTCTGATACTTGAAATATTTCAATGGTTATCTAACCATAGCATCAAAACCAATCCATACTAAGATAGAAAGTGTGCATGTTAGGTTCCCATTTTCACTGCTGTCCTCTATTTCAAAAGACCTGAAGAGTTAGATGTGAAGTTATGGGAATGACAAATAAAGATGATCCCCCAGGCTCTAACAGAATACTGCTATTAGTTTATTGGCCATTATTTCTAGTATATATTTTAACAAATCTTAATTGGCACCAACAGTCTTACTCAGTTTCTCTGTCACTTTGGTAAGTACCTAACTTCTTTACAGTTTTTTTAAGCTTCTTGCAGTAATATTCTTCTCTCATATAGTAACTGGAGTTCTTAGAAATGTGTTGTCTCTATCTGTAGTCCACTGTGCGTTAGCATGTGTCTATGCACCTCAGACTGGAAGATTCTTGCTAGCAGTGTCCATTGGTCTGTGCCCAAGCCCCTCTCCTCCTTGTGCTCCAAATTGAGGGCATAAAGGGGCAGTGAGGACCAACCACCTCTCCAGTTACCTTTCCACCATGAACATCCTAGGATAAGGCTTCACAGCAGAGGGGAAGGGGGGTGGATAATGGAATACAGACAGGGACCACACATCTCAAAGAATTTCAGTAACTGCACAAGGTAACAAACCTTTTTTTCTTCTGAGAGCGGTGGTCCCTATGTGCACTCCACTATGTGGGTGACTCACAAACAGTGTTCATTGGAGGGGAGAGTGCGAGGACCCCTTCTGTACCACTGATTGCATCCTTCAGCAGAGCAGTCCTCCATCAGCTGAAGAAGCCTGCACAAGGGCATGTTGTTTCATAAAGGTATGAACGGAGCCTTACATTGCCACTCTGCAGATGTCCAGAAGAGGGACGTCAAAGAGGGGTGGATCTTACTCTTTCTTGAGTGCTGATGTAAGACACAGCTGCCATGTTGTCTGACATGAATTGGACATGCGAGGTCTGAACAAACAGGAGGAACAGTTTGCAGGTCTCATACTGCCCATAGCTCCAGGGGGGTTACGTGTAACAGGTCCATATACTTTGTGTTACCTGTTTGTCCAGGTAGACTCCCAACCCTAGTAGGGAGTTCTCAGTGATCAGGTTTTTTGTGGGAGGGAGAGATATGAAAGAGATACCTCACCACCCACCCATACTACCTCTTTGTAATCTCACAAGGAGAGAGAAGCCCATACCTCTGGGGGACAGAGTCTCGTTCGTCCAGGTTTTGTCTGTTTGTGGAGCAGCTGACAGAGCAAGTTGGTTGCATGCTCTGCTATCGGCCACTCTGCTGCCCACTCGCTCTGCCAGCTCCTCTGTCAGCCACTTGTTGCACCGTCAGCTGCTCGCTCCACTACAGGGATTCCAGCAACGCAGAGGGCAATGTCCTCAGGGGCGGTGTATCTATCCCATGACACAAAGGAGTGTGACAGACTCCTTTCTTTCGGTGGCACTGGCAGTGTCGATCTTGTTCTGGTCTTCGATACAGGCAACTCCTTTACATGGTGGATCGGTGCCATCAGTGTAGGAGGTTTCCACTGTTTTTCCCTCCCTGGTACCGGGAACAGTCTGACACCTGCAGATAGCATCCGTTTCAGGGCACTTTTGTCCTTTGGAGCTAGAAGAACAGTACTGTGGTCCTTGTGAGCTCCTAACTCTTCTGTACCAGGGCACAGCATCTCACCCAGCTTGGAGAGTGTCGGAGAAGACGTCCTGTTCTTGACTGAGGATGTGGAGGAGGATCTCTCTCATTTTGTGAGTGTTTCCTACCTCCTCACACTCCTGTTTGAAGGTGTCCTTTGCTCAACTCCCATCAGCCCTGGAGCCCTTCTCAGTGCCTCTGCCCGATGTATGGGGGAAGAGGGAGCTGATGGGCCAGGGCCTGACTGGGACCTTATAGCACAATCCATTAGGAATCTTCACAGCCTATATTCATGGACTTGATGAGTTTGGCAAGGGAAGTATCGGCCAATGCTGCACTTTGTGGAGATGTGAGCTTCCCCGAGTCAATAAAAGGTTCTTGAGGTGGTCATTTTTGACAAGGAAGGCCCAAGGGCAGGATACACAGTTCTTGAATCATGGGATTTGGAGCATATTAGTCACCCCATACAGGGGAAGGTGTTCAGGTAAGCGGAGGCCCCAAACTCTGACCACTAAAAACTATACTTATCTAAAACTATGATCTAAAAACTATATACAGGTAACAGTTAGACAGAAGAAGCTAGCTAATGCTGCAGACAGTGAAAAGCTTCAATCTCAGACCATGGACAGCAGAAAGGAACAGGAGATGTGATTGGTCCACACCGCTCCTTATGACCTCCGTTCAGAGTATGAGGAGGAGAGGGGGGCAGGCACAGACCAAAGGACACTGCTAGCAAGAATCTTTGGGTCTCCGATGCATGGAGTGCACATGTACCCACAGTGAAACACAGGGGTCATCACTTGAAGAAACATTCTCTGTCTTCAGCATCACATGGAAACTATATATTCCTCTAGCTTTACTAGTGGAAGAACATGTTACCAGCTATGCTAATATGTACTATTGGTCCATAGGAAAAAACTCTTCACTTGGAATGAAATTTCAAAATAGTTTAACTAGATTTTTTTTTTAAATAAACCAGCAAAAAAATATTTTCACCAGGGCTGAAATAGTTTATGGTATAGTTCAGCTTAGGGCAAAGTTTTAAAGCCAAGTTAGAATCTATTAAAATACTAATTCATAAAACAGGTTCTGACACAACCTGAAATACTGTACAGTTATAATCAGGACATTTTCTCTGTTCATAATCATCACTGCTAATGTTCTCCGGGTATTCAAATGATTCATTCAGGTCCTGACACTTCCAAAAGACAAAAAAACCCACTACCAAGTTTCAAAAAGTGCCTCCTGTACTTCACAATATTCAACATTTATTTTAATCTGCATACAATAATATTTAAGATTAATTTATTCTCCCAGTGTTATATATTGCAACTGTTCCTTTCTGTATAGTATTATGACTGTATAGTATTAGTGTATATATATTTATTTCACCCAAGAAAAAAATTCTTGTATAATTCAGTGCTACAATTAGAGAGCAGAAAACCTTAAGGCCACAATATGTAGTTAATATTCAGAATTAAGTCAGTTTATTATGCACCAACTGGTAGGTCAGATTCAGCTTTGTGTGCTATAATTTATAATACAGCTTTATGCCGAAAGCAACATACAGGCCCTGAAGCAACACTCTGAATTACTACAACTAAATTTCAACACGACCTGCCAAAATATACACCATTGCTTATATTTCTATTGCATGCAGACTATAAACATGATTTCAGATCTCTCTCTATGCTGCAAGGACATCTAAATAAAATATCAGTTTCACGACCACTGTCAGCATTTAACAGCTTACTTCCTGTTGTCTTAGCAAGCCCAGCTGCTTCAACTAGTTAAGTAACTGTAATTTAAGGGCCTTTATAACTTTGCAACAATTAATATATCTCTCTCCCATAATAGAATTGCAAATAAAATTGTATGGCAGTTTTGATAAGTATTAAAATTCTGCTTAGAGTGGGATTTTAAATGTAACATTAAGTAAGAACAATCTGGAAAAAAAGATGCTATTGTGAATTATCACTAGATATTTGAACTAGTTTGCTGTGTGTTTCACTATAATGCTTGGTTACACTTCAGCCCCCTTGTGCCTCAAAACTGTCTCACACGCCAACTGCTAGCCATAACAGCAGAGTCCCCACTGTCTATGGCCAAAGCCCCTCCCCCACCCCCTTTGCACTGATAGTTAGTCAGGGGAGACTTAGGAATGAGATAAAGGACCTATGGTTTCATGGAGTTGCAGCATAGTGGCCTTGGGGACAACCATCTCTGAAGCTACAGCAAGGAATCATGAAGCAGCCAGTTCCACTGGCACTCCATATCCAAACAGAGGCGAATTCCTTCCCTTCTGCACTTCCCACGAGTGGATGTTACTAGGTCCAATGCCAGCCACTCAGACTGTGTTCTGAGGCCACGTTTTGGACACAGCTAATAGAAGGTTTTATGCTATAAATACTGCCCAGCTGCCCAGAGACTGGATATGCTTGTACCTATAAATCATGACCAATATTTTTGAGCTTTAGCCCTGAAATCCTTGGGCCAAATACTTGTGACAAAAATACCCTGTTTAGAGGATACTTTCCAAGAGTCCTCAAGTGGAACTCATTACTTGGAAACTTAGTTCCTTCTCTATCACTCACAAGTTTAGGGTTACCCTGACTGCATCAACTGTTGCATGGTTATGAGCTGTAAATAAGTTTGCAGCTTCCATTTTGGAGGAAACTTCTTTTTTCTTGTTTTCCTGCTAGAACCCTCGAAGTAAAGTATAACAGACTGTAACGAATATACCACCACCAAGACAAGCACTTGCTCAAATATCAGCTTTGATTCATTCCCAGCATTTTCACGCTTTACCGGGGCATTTCTGAGGGGCCTTATTCTTATATTCCTTACAGCAATTTTACACTGACGTAGCTCTACTGTCTTCATTGTAGTTGTTCCAGAGTTACACCATCGAGAGATCAGACCCAAACACCCATTGGGTTAGGCCTCATTTAAATTATTCCTGATGTGAAACTAATTAGGGATTAATTGGCTAATATCTAAAAATTAGGGATTAATTAGTGTTTAGATAGTTCAGTGCTTTGAAAATGTAAATTGCTGTATAAGTACTATTATTTGTCAACTAACAGTGTTTCTATTGCTCTTAATCATTGACTACATACTGTAGTGTCTGCCACCTACATGTTTCTTCACAATCCCTTCTGTCTGTATAGTCACGGCTTATCCCATTTCATGGAAGAGTTCAGAGGGGAAAGGGGAAGCATTTACAGCAGAAGCATCTGCATCTCACAACTAGAGCCGTAAGAGAGAGAGTTCCCCCTCATACAGCCCAGAAAGAATGAGTGTCCTACAGGGGTACAGGTGGGAAATCACAAGATGCAAAGATTTCACTCACTCCCTAACCATATAGGGAACAGGGCCCTCTCCAATATTCTGACATTTCCCTTCTTCGTTGGCTCTTCCTTCCCAAGCCCTCGCCTCTTCAAAGATGGACTGATAGCACAGAAAGGGAGTTTATGGTGTTTGGCACATAAACTCTTGTGCAGATGAGAGATGTGTATGTTCTGCCTAGCTAAAGTTCTCGCTCTAGTTCTACAGGGATAAGGTAATCACTTCTTCTTGCACTAAACTGCTAAGCAGTGTTAATTTGCACCCTCAAAGAGCTGCTCCCAAGAGGTGGCTGTGTTTCAATGGTTTTCATTAACATAAGTCATTCCCGTTATGAGTTTTCAACCTAAATATGTGTACCCTCATCTATGGTGCTAAACTTTTAAGCAGTATGATTATTAATAAATTAGAATCAGAAAATGAAAGCACTGGGCCAGACCTGGAGGTGGTGAGATTTTCTCTCTTCTTTCCATCATTAAGGAAGAGCTTTAAAACTTGTGTCAGACAGTGCATAGGCTTTTTTTTTTTTTTTTTAAGTCACAATTTAACAACATGGACTAGGCACATACAACTGGTGAAAACCCAAGATCAATTAGTACAAAATAAATCAGATTTAGGTTTAGAACGACTTTTCAAGCTTTATAGACTACCCTGCTAGCCTGCACCAGTCCAAAGTCTTAAAGAAGTAGACCATAGCAATAATATTACATAGTGATATTGCTGAGCACACTTAAGACATGCCAATATTGCAGAAATGTTTATTAAAGGTAGCACTTTACCCCAAATTCCCTTCTCTAAAATCTTTTAGTTTGTTGAAAACTCTCTGAGAAACAAGCAAAAGAAAATCTTCTGGTAAATAACTTTTCATAGGAAAAAAAATGCTGGCATCTAAAGCTTTTTTACTTTTTTTCCCAGTATTGGCAAACTCAAGGTTCCAAAAATGATCAAATCTTTAGCAAGGAAAAACATTTGAAAAATGTTAAGGACAGTTACATTCTAGAACAGACCATACCCAAGAAAACCTCCTTAATAGGGTGACCAGATGTCCTGTTTTTATAGGGACAGTCCCGATATTTGGGGCTTTGTCGTACATAGGCACCTATTACCTCCACCCCGTCCCATTTTTTCTAGGTTGACCAGATGTCCCAATTTTATTGGGACAGTCCTGATTTTGGGGTCTTTTTCTTATATATTGGCTCCTATTACCCCCCACTCCCTGTCCCGATTTTTCACATTTGCTGTCTGGTCACCCTACAATTTTTCACACGTGCTGTCTGGTCACCCTGGTCCTTAAACAGGAGAATTTCTACAGAACAGCAGCTAAAGCAGACTCATGCCAAGTCCCCTATTGTTTCCAAGTTACACAAATAAACTAGCAGCCCAATAATGAAAGTATCTCAGATAACTTACACACAATGAGCTTCTGAGTCACACTTCTGAGTCTTCCTCTTGCCACAACAGTGAGCTCTTAACTAGCCCATAGCACACTGCTTGTAAGCACTCTGATTAATTCAACCAAATGATTTCAGATGGCTGCAGTTTCAACAACAGATTTGTTCCCTTGACAATAAACTGACATGCTCTGGACCTCCATACAAGACTATTTCAAGGCACCTTGGTAGGAAACAGTTTAATACAATATTCCTCCTCGACCTTGTAGTGAGCAATGCAACTACCAACAACTGTGCAGACCTACAACTGATCAGGTGATTTGTGTGTTAAATGAGGATCGTGTTAACAACGAACGCAAAATGTTCATTTTGTCTGTGCTACTCTGTATTTGCATGGAAGGGCTCTTGCTTATATTGCCATTTCAGTGGGGGCCAACAGGTACCGGAGCTCAGAATCCGCAACAGAAAGCTGCACAGAAAGAACTGATCCTGACAGAAAAATTTACATTAATGACAACAAACTTCATCTAAGACAAAATAAAATAGCTAATTTGCCAAACTCTTCTTTCATAAGCCAACAAAACTGTGTGTGCCAGGGTGTTTGTTGCCCCACTCCGGGAAGCCCTACTGCCTTGATGCACCTCTCCCAAAGAATGTGTCCTGGGGGGTGGGGGGAAGCAAGTTTACACCTGCAAGAGCCACCCAGGATCATCAGCAGGCAAAACCAGTGAGAGGTGGTCCTCCCTCCATTAGAAGAGCAGACAGAAGGCAATCAGGGCCCAACATATGCAATACAAAGGGCTGGCTGCTTCTGCATAGGGTCAGTGCTTGGTTGGGATGGGGAGGGCTTTCCCAGCCATGGGCCTAAGTTTGATTGCACCTTTTTGACTGAGTTAACAGAAGGCGGGTTTGTTTACACCTTGTGGAATTGAAAGCCCAAGTCACCGCACTGAGTTTGAACCTCAGTTTAAGTGCTGTAAAAATTAAAGGGAGCTTGCTTCAGGAGGTGCTCTGTTGGTTCAGCTGAACCCATGACACTTATCAATAAGGAGATGGTGAAAGGCTAGAAATACTGTTTAAGCTGTTAGGGTCTGAATGCAAAGGCTAAACAACTCGTATCCCATTTAAATTATGCTTCCAGTGGAAGAAGCAACCTAACTAAATAAATGTAGAAAAAGGATCTCATTTAAGAACATACAGCAGGATATTTAAATCTGTGGCCCCATGCCTCCATTGTCTCTTGTTGATTTTTGGGATACACCATTCAGTTTACCTAAATGTATTTGCATCTCTAACAAAACTAGAATCATTAAATTACTGAGCTCTGAAATGCTTAGTCATGAAACTGATGTTGTGGAAAACTGGTTACATGTTAAGGAGTTGAATCCCCAACACCATGTGAAGCTTTTTTGCAAGATACCCTATGTTGTCTCTACTGCAGGGTTTTTAATTACACATTTTAAAAGGCAGTGGCACACGTTTGAGTGCTCCAGTATCTGTTAACCATCTACTAAGCATCAAAGCGTATTGCTATTAGTCATCCTCAGGCCTTTTTCTCAGTAGTTCTTGTCTTTATGGCAAGGATGAGATCCATTCAGCTAGAACTGTTTCGATAACCACTGTTAAGTCTTAGTCATTGTCAGCAATGGGTGTTTGTCTAGTACAGACTGAGACTCGGGTTTTGTCTATGTACCCTGCTTGGGAGTGCCACTATTATGCCTGCTTGCAGTGAAGTCAGAGTGGCTTAAATTTACAGGCAGAAGTGGTCCCCTTAAGGCAGAAAAAGTGTGTTAGAAGTAACAAAATATGGAGTGCCTGGGCTGTGAGATTTTACTAGTGTGCCAAGGGCAGCAAAATTATTATGGAATATCCCCAGATCAGCTATTGAGTGCAGCGGTTTTCAGATAAAAGTGAAAATCCCCCCCTTCCCTCCCAAAAAAACCCTCCAAAATGGATAAATACCACAACGTTTCTGTACAGTTTCCAATCTAGGGCCACTTAGGTTTTTGGGATTTGTTCTTTTAAACTTTGTTTCCCCAACTACACCCACTTAGATGGTCTCTTCCCACACAAAGCCGGATTGTGAATCTCATTTTTCTCATGGGAGCAAGCTTGGCAGCTAGGACACTAGATCCTCCTTCACTGGCAAGGGCTACCTGTGTCTGTTGCCTGTGCCATACTGTTACCTTGGTACTTGGAAGATTGTGTCACTGGATCCTTCCCATTTGACTCATAGAAAGAGGGTTAGTCATAGAATGCTTAAAGCCTACCACTTTCACATCTGGGCTCACCCAGTGTTTTCTAGAACATTGGTGGATGGTTTCACTTCCCCTACATGACTGCAGCCATCAACACACACACACACACACACACTTTTCATTGCAAAGCACACATCTTTAATCTATACATGTTCATACCCCATAGAATGTAAGATGCAATAGGAATTGTGTAATGGGAATGCAGGAGGTGTGAAAACTCATGTGTGTTGCTCATTAATTAGTCAAGTCCCCAGCTGCCTTCCTCATCCAAGGCTGCTAGGTGGCTGTTTGAGGATTTTCTTTTTTTTTGCAAAGGGAAACTTGCACCATGCACCCAGCTGGCGTTAAAAAGGATTTTGTCTCTGCAGTATTTTACTTGTACCTCTCAGTATTCAATGCCTCTGATCCATGCCTCCTATGCAAAAGGTGCTCCATGGAAAACTTTGGAGAACTTGCTGGCCACATGGTGCTGACGGCTCCTTTGTTCCTGCTCAAAACAGCACTAAGGTACAGATGAAAAGATAAATGATATTAGGGAATTCATGTCTGCACAAGAAACTGCTGTTTCCACAGGGATGTTATGAGTATGAGAAGGAAGAAGGATGGCCCGTATACATATGAATATCAAAGGAAATGGTCCATGAGACAATTGTTGTACAACAATGTGGTTGACCCCATTCTTTTTTTTAAAAAAAACCTCTATTGATTTGTATTACAATCGTGCTTGCAGGCCCCAATTGTCATCAGTCCAGTTGTGCTAGGCACTCCACAAACAGATAGAAAGACAGTCCCTGCCCAAAGAGCTCACGGTTATCATCATCCCAGCTCTTATCCAGCTCCATCAGTAAATCTCAGAGCACTTTACAAAGGACGTCAGTCTCATTGACTGGCAAAGAGTCAGAGTAAGGAAGTATTATTCCCATTCAATAGATGGACAAATAAGTTCGGGGTAGAAGTGATTTGCCCAAGTTGCACAGCATCGGTAGCAGAGAAAAAAAGTTAATCCAGATCTCAGAGATCCAGTCCAGTGCTTTAACCAAGAGACCACTGTTCCTCTTTGGCCTCAAACTATACTGATCTATACACAATCGGTAAAATTCCTTTAAAACAGTATACAAAGTAGCATTGATAATAGGCTGGTTCCTTCATCACTGTGTGTGTGTGTGTGTGTACACACATACTCAATGGGGTTATGGACATACATCCAGTATGGTTGTATGTACACACACCCACACCCATTATAGTTTTCATAGTAAGGGCTTTTTCTTGATCCAAATAAATACTCAGCTTTCTTTAATGGTAATTGAAAAAGTCACCATTGACATTCATAGACTTCTCACTAACCTTTTATTTTTAATCAGAACTACACACACAGTAGAAATTAATCCAAAATTAAGCAGGGCACTTTGCTGAGACATGTCTTTCTGAAAAGTAAAGGAAGCTTAATTGCTCTCTTTTTAAGCCTACCATTGATAAAGGCCTACCCAGCCTGTAAGGGTACCATTCAGAAATGCTTTTCAATTGTTTATGTCTTCTTCTTTTACCTAATTTGTATGAAGGACAATCTTGAGCCATCTGGTGCCTATTTAATTTTTAACCACCTCTCAATTGGAATATTTATTTCTTTATACTTATTTTGTCTTAACAAATTGGCCATAAGCTAAACCGCACCATCTGTGACTTCCAGTAAATACAACTGTTACTAATGAAATTACCCAGCTTCATCATTTTGATTTAAATGCTTTGCTTTTTTCTATGACCTTTCATTGCTTGCCATCAAATAACAGCTTTCACACATTTAGATACATGCTCATGTAGGTCAGGCTTCAGGAATAAATCTTATCTGTGAATCTGAAGAAGCTTGGCCAAGCTTGCTCAGCAGGTTGGCATAAGAGACCCCAGCCAGGGCCATGCTAAGAAATCATTATGGCATTTGTGCCCATCCAGCTAGGGGCTGAACACTGTGTGTGTATCATGCTTCAGGGCAGATCCCCTGCCATGTGACCAATTGGTCACTGTTCCTTGTTTCCTTGCGTCCCATTTGTTAGACTGACTGTATTAATGATTCTAGAAGCTGAAGGCCATTCTTTTGACTCCTCATTCTCACTGTCAATAAAAGGACTCATGTGACCAGACTGAACAACAGTAAAGTCACAATGAAGATTTGGAATCTTACATTAGGAAAAGTGTACCGTGAATATGGGATATACATAAAGGGAAGGAATGTTTAATGACAGTTAAATACGAGTTTTTGTGAAAATGTATATAGTACTTCTGAAATAGTTTTCAGTGTGATTAATATGTACATACAGGAATCAATTCCCCCCCCCCCCCCCCCCACTAAATCACCAGCTTCAATCCCTTCAGCACTCTGGTGTTTCCTTGTAGGTCTCCCATCCAAGCACTGACTACGTTACCATAGGCAGTGGTCATCTTGTGACATCTTATGATATTGCAGCCTGAGGTGCCATGGCTACACACAGAGATTTGAGACAATCGTCACCTCTGTGTATGCATTCACTCCAAAAAAATCAGCCACTGAAAATTGTTGTGTGGCTGATGTAACAAAGAGTGGCTAACACAATACAAAGTTTTACAAAAACACACAATGATCCAGGCTCAGCTACTATAGAAATTGTCCATGCTACACACAGAAAGAACACTCATACATGGTTTCTTGCTTGGATACCATAGAGCTAACAGAACAAAGTCTCAGCTAGTGTAAATCTGGTGAAGCCAGTGGAACAACTCAAATTTACACTAGAGCAAGATCTGGTCTCAGTAACAGCAAACCTGAGAATGCTGCTGCAGTTCTGCAATGGAGTTCACTTACCACAGTGGTGCATCCTTGTGGTTGCATCTGGGAATTAGCTCTTTTCAGGTCAGATGCCCCATGTTGTTTACACCAGCCTGCCCATCTTTTCACTCTCCAAGACATGATGCTCCCTCTTTGTGAGTGAGCCCTCCTGTCAGATCGCTGGATAGTCCTCCCCTTCCAGGTTATGCAAGTCCCACTGGATTCACTGTCCACATGCCTGTTCAGACAGTCTGAAAGGCCAGATCCTGTTTCCCAGCATCTGGAAGAGGAACCTAGGCACACACCCTACACAAGATTCCAGCTCCGTGACCCTATGTCCATCAACAACAGTCTGCTCACTCCCAGGACCTGTTGCTATTCCCCCGGACTTCTTCCTAGTTCCCTTCTCTAACTTATAGGCCCCCACTTCTGGGTTTACCGGTCCAAACACCCTTCTCCCAGGGACTAACTGTAGACTACTCCTCCTCTCTTTCCAGACATCATAGCCTCAAACAAATCTCCCAGGGAGTGACTGCAGTCTACTGCCCCTGCAGCCCCCTTCTGGTCTCCACTTCATCCCTTCATACAGGCCCAACCTGCCCCTTCTCAAATGAACTTTATCTTCCATTAGGCTTTATTGAGCCCTGGCAGTCCAGGTGCAGTATATAACTTCAACTGATCTAATTTAACCTACTCTGCCTTATGTGGGGTGGACACCCCATCACTAGTTCCTAAAACCAGATGCATGTGGAATAGGAAAATAAACTGAAGACTTCATTCTGATTGCTCTTTCAGTTACTCCGAATCAAGGTGTAGAACTATGAAGTGCAGGTAAATCATTGCATAGTTTAAATCAAGGCGTAGGAGTTTGAACAGACCAGCATGGCAAACAAGCTCCTCCTCAATAGTGACAACAAAAGCCTTTAGAAACTTGTGAGCCTCAGAAGAGCTTAAATAAAATGAATTGTGGGTTTGAAATTTGGCAACTGCACCTCTGAAGCTGTGTCAGAGTGGGCATAGAGATACTATATTGTAAAATGAAAGGTCTTAAAAATGGTCTTCTCTGTGTTCTTCTGCTCTCATTGGCAGGTGTCAATTCTGATCACCGCAGTGAGCAGAAATTCGAGACAACGCTTCAGTTTTGTACATGTAAAATTGCATACACAAATGGGCCATGTCTATTTAACTACAAATCTCCCTTATATTCAGCCTGCTCTTCTTCTAGTTGGATTCATGAAGGGATGTTGTAATCTACTGCTTACATCACGGCTGTTCCGGCTGAGACAAAGGGTATGAGGTCACAAAAATGTAACTCTTGGTAATTTTACTAAATGAATCAGGCTAGAGGGCTCATTAGCAAGTAGACAGGTCATGTTTGTACAGGGATATCTTGGTAGTCAGATGGAAAAAGGGCAGATATCAGTTACAATGGAGTTTTTGATAAAATAGAAAGGTTTGTCAGACTAAGGCAGAGCTTGTGTAAAGAATATGTCTGGTTCTTTCTTCCCTTTGAGGAAAGTGAATCACCTCTAACATTGCACTTGTTTCATTTAGATTTCCAAGAAGGCTGTGGATGCCAGCTAGGCTTCACTCATGACAGCACCATGCTCCCTTGCCAGTTTTCAGCAAAATATATGTTGTTAAACATGCTGTTCACCAAACTGCAGTCCACGGGAGTTGCAGGTGCTCTTAGAATTTGGCCTACACGTACTGTATTCATTTTCTTCACTAGCACAGCCAAAGTTCAATGCTTAATAAGCAAAATATTTACAATAATCAATCATTAATTACACTGAATCCAACAAGTGTTTTGTTTTTCAGTGTTAGATTCCACAGCATTGAGGAGTCAAACTGCTATCCTGAATTTTATGAAAAATAGCAGGAAGCAAGGATAATTTCTCTTCGAGTGCACTGTAAAGAAGATATCTGGCTGGAATATGACATCTGGCAGCAGAACATGCTTCATAATATCTGAAGACATGAATATTTTCGTATCAGAGGGGTAGCCATGTTAGTGTGTATACACAAAAACAACGAGGAGTCCGGTGGCACCTTATTTTATTAATATTTTAAAGTCTCAAATCTATATACAGAGACAAAACTGCAAGGGCAAAAAGTATGGACAGCACCGTTCATCTGGAAAGACTTCTGAGAGTCAGCAGTAAGTTTAGTATTTAGCCCGTGGGAACAGTTAAGGCTGGTCAGAATGAAGGGTGATATATTGCTGCTAGTGGATTGACTTGCTGTGTGTATATTTACAGCACACAAATCCTGTGATCTGGAAAATGAAAAATTCCAGCAAAAAGGACCCCTGATACCTATTAAATATGCTTGGAAGTATTTTAGATATGTAATGTACAGTATACAAAGACAGAATATTTAGGCTGCAGATGTCTTGTAGGTTTTGAATTAGTTTCCTATTATACATACATACATGCCTGCAAATGGATGATCACAAAAATTCATGACTTTCCTTCCACAGCACCCTTTTATATTTGAGTTGAATATTCGAGAGAAAATTGTACTTGCACAGCTATTCACGAAAAGTGAATTTTAAGATTACAGACTAAAGCACTGTAATTGATAACATTATATTTTACATGGGATGGAACACAAGAGGAAAAGGGCTCCCAAATCAACTTGCAAAGCCCAAGCACAATGACAATTAGACCGTTCACAGCTAAGACTATGCATGTTCTTTCCATAACTGTGTGTCAACAATTGTAGTTATAACAGAAAATTGCAATGCAATTTGGTATATTTTATTACATGGAACTCTGCTTGCCTTAAAAAGATAAGGTTCCCGAACCCTTACAGACACACATGCAGAACCCTTACAGAGCCAGACACACATGCAGTTAAACATGCCTGAATGATTACCATACAGTCAAATTTTTACATCATAACAGCATACTATTTCAGATTTCAGATGTAAACTCATTCAGCACATAGACTGACAACTGCATGTCTTTTCTAGGTGTGAAGATTTTGGAAAATGTTATATAGAGTATATTATAAATCATTAATCTATTTTATCAGATATACCTCTGTAGCGGGGTCGTCACCCGCTCCTGCCCTCAAGGGCTTGAAAGCAGCCCTGGAGAGGGCTGTGGATGGGGATGGCTGACTGGGGAAATAGCCACAGCTGCGGCCACACCCCAATCAGGGCCCAGCTGGCCCTTATAAGAGGGCAGTGGGCCAGGAGCAAACAGTCTCTCTCTGGCTGTGGTCATTGAAGGACCTGGCTGCCGGGGAGCTAAAAAGGAACCTCAGGTGGGGCAGCGCCGAGGGAAGGCAAGAGGAGCTGGGGAGCTCCCGCCTGGAAACCCCCCAGGCTGTAAGGCTTTGTGTGGGGCCTGAACAGGTTCTGGGGCTGCAAAGGGGCAGCCCGGGCTAGGTAAAGGCAGCAGGTCCAGACCTCCCTTGTCTATGATGATTGGCTATTACAGACTGCAGTCTGGCCCAGGGAAAGAACCCCTGGAGAAGGCTGTGGCAGCACCCCAGCTAAAAGGGCACCGGGGCTCGGGAGGGACACAGAGGCCAATGGTGAGCGGGACAGTGACCAGTAGAGGGTGCTCTGGGCTGGAAAACACTAATTCTCTGGAGAACCAGCAGGAGGCGCCACTGGGCAAGTCCCACCCTGCTACAACCTCCAAGAGTCTCACTGTTCTCTTCACTTTCTCTTGATGTCTGACAGCTATATGTATCCAATCAGTGAACAAATACCCTGGTACCAATCATAGCTAACAAATATATCTTGAAATTTGCATATTAAATGTATACAGACAATTGTTTATAATGAACCCACAGGAAAAAAGCTTCACAAAAAGGTGTTAAATAACTTTGAATGATTTCGAGGAAAGCAGATTCAAATATTCCATAAGCAGTAGAAAGGGACTAAGTTTGTTGAGAAAATTATTTCATAATCTTTATTATACAACAACTGTTGTGATGCCATGGTCTGTCAAACACTAACAGTCTGTGGTGCCCTTCTTGGGGTTTCACATGATGAAACAGTGGAGAGTTGAACTGATGGGAGGGAAAGAGGGTCTAGTGAGGTGACTTCTGTTATGAAACATTCTGTTATGAAACCTGTTCTACAAGGCACACAGTGTTCTATCATCAACGAAACCACATCACACACGCCTTCTAATCAAGTTCACATTACACGATGCCCAGCCAGAATTGTTTTACACAGAAACCATTAAAGTAGAGAGGTTTATACAGGCATTGAGAGATTTTGAGGTGGAACAAAAAAAGGGTGCAAAGACTTGTTTATTTATATGTGCCTGTAACAGGATTACTGGGTTCCTCCATTGACCTACCCTAGGTTGGAACCCTGCAGAGAAATGCTAGTTGATTCTACTGATCCATTGCAACAGGAGCTGCATATTAACTCCACCCTGCATATGAAAGGGTAGGGGTGTGTGAAGCCCTTTGATGCCCCCCGCTGGGGGGCCTCATAATCCTACAACACCCCACCCCAGGAGAGGAGTAGTGAAGGTGGGTCCTCTAGACCTGCCTAGAAAGGGTGTAGGGAAGCAGCCAATCAGAGCACAGCAGGCTCCAACAAAAGGAGCTACAGGGCTTGAGCAGATCAGTTCCTGGCTGGGACCTGTGTGGCAAGGAAGGGTCCTCCGCCCTGACCACAGGAGCTTGAGAGATAAGCAAAAGTTGAGTTCTGATTGCATTTTGCTCTTTGCAAGGAGAGAGCAGACCTGAGAACTGTAATAGTAAAGTAATAACTGAAAAAGAAAGAGACATGAGAGAAGAAGCCCAGGGAAAACAATAGCAGCTAATTGAAGGGAGCAGTATGTGACTGCTGTTCAGAGGATCCCTGGGTTGGGACCTGGGATAGCGGGCAGGCCTGGGTTCCCCCAACCGGCCAGTGAAGACCCTGGTGAGGGCTGACCAGGCCCAGAGATGGGGCTGAAGATCCTGGTGAGGACTAACCATTTGTTGAACTGTGTTACCCCAGAAGGGGTTCATCCATTATTGACTGTGTGACTTGGCCAAAGGGCTGAGCCACGGAAGACCCACCCAGCAAGGGCAACAACCTACAGGGGGCGCCAGAACAAAAAAAAAGGTTGCAGCATCACACCCAGCCCACAAGAGGCACTGACGAGAGGTGAGTATGCCCCGTCACAGGGTGTTTCAATGGGTGGAAGGTACTGAGTCCAAGACAGAGGTTTCTGCAGAGAAACTCTAAGAACAGCTAAGACTATAGAGGAAGCTAAGGCTAAGAATTAAAGATTTTTGTTATTTGAGGTACCAGTAAAGAAAATCCAGAAAGAGGGTAAGTTTGGACTAAATACAAATGTAGGATACTGAGAGTAAGAACTATCTACTTAAAATTCTAATCCTTTGTAAAAGGGCTTCTGTTATATTGGTGGTGGTTATTAAGGTAACAGAGCTTAGACAGATGTTGCATTTTATTTCTAGTCTTTGTCTAAAATCTTTATTCCAGTTTAATGACATTACATATACATGAGGTAATTCACTATTCCCGGTAGCTTGTTTGTTCCATGTTATTCAGGTTACCATCGAGTTCAAATAGCAGTTTAACTAGTACATGCCCCTTTTAACTTTTGCTCCCCGTTAACAGAACTAAATTAAGGATATGGAAAGCTTCTTAAGATACATTTTCAATGCTTAATGGGAACTAGAAATGGTACAACAGTGGCTGAGCTGGCATTTAAGAGGGTAACTACCTTGACCTTAAAGTCAAAGAGATTTTTTTTCTCTTAAAGACTTGGAAATGCATTATTACATTAGCATCAATTATTTTTAATAACTAAGATTTTGTTAAAAATTCTTATCTTTCTAAAGTTTGGTTTCCTGGTTTTATAACCCTATGTCACATTCCCATTAATATTCATTACAAGTAGTTCAAAGTATCTGAAACTTCAAAAAAATCCTTAGTTTAAGATTTTCTTATTCACATCCTGTATTAATGTTTTCATTATTAGTTTTTATTGCATGGTTTCATATTTGTGTTTTAGTATTATATAGAGACAAGAAAAATAGTTTAAAATAACTTAAACTACTAAAGCAAGACACTAAAAGCAATCAATTTCTATTGAAATGTCAGGCTGACATTCTGTTTTTAACCTTTCCCTCCATCCTCGCTTTATGTTTGCTGGTTTTTCCACCGTGACTTCTACAATAAAATCATTGCATCATGAAGTTTGTCACTGCATAGCCACATAACTTCACGTTGTGATAACATGTTGACCTTTAGATACTTTGGGATGCTGCTAGTGTCCAATAATAGGTTTGTGGGATAATATACAACTCCATGAAAGTCAGGGCAGTTGCAGTTTTAATTTCAACAGTCCTAGCTGCCACGAGAAAGGCATTTCAAAAGAAACTTCTGTATGTTTTTCTCTAATGTAATGTCAATTTCTAATCTGAATTTTTCATTTTACTATAAAGTGAACTTATATCATATGAATCTTGGTTTAGGCTGCCACTGCTGTGTTTATAAAAGATGACTGATAAAACTTTTTGTAACAAAGATAAGAATCATTAGCAAGTATTTTTATTGGAGGTGCAATTATTTTTGATAAGCAATCCAGGTCAATGGATGAAGAAAAAGTTATGTATATTGAATTTATATTAAATTCCAATGTCTTTGTTAATTGTGTATGTAGATCAGATCTTCTAGAGAGGGTGAATATTACTTAGATGACACTTGTTAAGAACAAGGATGAGTTTTAAGCTGGTTCTCCCTGTCTTGCTCTCACAAGGCCTCATATATCCTTATGCCACATGAGGGCATGACAAAGTGTGAGGGGCCCATAATGTGTGCTTCCCAAGGTGTGTACATTTATCTTCCTTAGTAATGTTTGTGATGAGATTTCCCAGTGTATGTCTCATTGTAAAGAGGTGTTGGCCAACCTGCAGAATCCAAGGGGTTAAATAGATATTAAAAATAAGACCATGTGTTGTTGTAGTACAGCTATAAAAGAATATGGGAACAATAAAGAGTATACAAGTAAAAATCAATAGCATTCTTAGACCTATACCAAGAACCCACTATCCCCACTGGTATCAGAAGGATGGATAAATTCAAAGCCAGAAAGCTGCATATAAAAATAGCCATTTATTAACATTAAAGTAAGTGTGTGAGAGAGAGAGAGCGAGAGGGACAGACAGACCGGGAGATCAGCTTAACTTCAGTACCTAGAAAGATAATGGAGCAAACAATCAATTTGTAAGCACCTAGAAATAATAAGGTGATAATTAACAATCAGCATGGATTTGTCAAGAACAAATCATGTCAAATCATCCTCTCCTCATTCACTGACAGGGTAACAATCCTTGTGGAGAGTGAGGAAACAATAGATGTGATATATCTTGACTTTAGTAAGGCTTTTGATACTCCCTGCAGGCTGGAAGGGCATATAGAGTGGGATCCTGCAGGGATCTGTCTGGGTCTGGCTCTATTCAATATCTTCATACATAATTTTGATGAAGGCATAGAGAGTACACTTATAAAAATTGTTGATGATACCACAAGCTCAGAAGAGTTAGCAAGCACTTTGGAGGACATGATTAGAATTCAAAATTTCCTTGACAATCTGGAGAAATGGTCTGAAATAAAAAGGGTGAAATTCAGTAAGGACAAATGCAAAGTGCTATGATTAGGAAGGAACAATCAGTTGCACACATACAAAATGAGAAATGACTGCCTAGGAAGGAGTACTGCAGGAAAGGATCTGGGGGTTAAGGCGGAACACAAACTAAATATGAGTCAACAAGGGAATACTGTTGGGAAAAAAAGTACATCATTCTGGGATGTCATAGTAGGATGTTGGAAACAAGACACAAGAAGTAATTCTACCATTCTACTCAGCACCAATAAGCCTCAACTGGAGTATTGTGTCCAGTTCTAGGTACCACACTTTGGGAAAGAAGTGGACAAATTGGAGAAAGTCCAGAGAAGAGAAACAAAAATGATTACTTATCTAGAAAATATAACCTTTGAGGGGAAAAAAGTGAAAAAATTGGGTTTTAATCTGGAGAAGAGAAGACTGAGGAAGGACATAACAATCTTCAAGTATATAAAATGTTGTTACAAAGAGGAGGGTGATAAATTGTTCGCCTTACCCAATGAGGACAGGATAAGTAGTAATGGGCTTAAATTGCCGCAAGGGAGATTTAGATTAGACTTTAGGAAAAACTTCCTAATAGTAAGGGTAGTTAAGCACTCAAACAAATTACCTAGGGAGGTTGTGGAATCTTTGTCATTGGAGGTTTTTAAGAACAGATTAGACAAAAACCTGTCAGGGATGGTCTAGATAATATTTAGTCCTGCCTCGGGGCAGGGGACTGGACTAGATGACCAACTGAAGTACCTTCAGTCCTACATTTCTATTATTTAAAATCGAGCAGTGAGGGCAGTCTAGCAATCACTTCATAGCTAGGCCTAGAGAAGGAACTACAGTTGGAGGGGCAAGAGTCAGAGAAGTAAGCTTAGTTCAATGACCTAAAGAGACTTCCTCACAATTATCACGCTAACTGGCACCCTGTGTAGTTCCTGAATGGGCACCCAGTAACCTTTCATCGGGCCACATTCTCTCTCTCTCTCTCTCTCAAGGGAGAGAGAGAGAGAGAGAGAGAGAGAGAGAGGAAATTTTTCTCAGTTAACACACTCCCCCCAGGATCTAACATTCACTCCCATCTCTACTGGGAGCTGAAATCCAATTAACTTATCCCTTTCTGCGGCCATTTGCAGAATGTCTAGGTATAACTTAGGAATTCTGTTTGAAATTATGAACTGTGTGTTTAAGACCTCAAGATTAATTTCCTACTCCCAACATTTCAAGGGCTCAAGTGAGATCCAGCACTACTCAGGTTTGGCCCATCCGCCTCTCCATCTATGGAGTCACAACACCAGTTGGTTTGAGAGTCTTCTCAAATGGGGGGCCAAGGGAAAACTGCTTTCACACACACACACACACACACACACACACACACTTACTTTTGGGCAGCCCTCAATACAGGTGGTGTTCACTTCAACTGGGACAGAGGGTTTGGGGGTCAAAGTGAACAGGTCAGTGAAGCCCAGTTATTTGTACTATATTCTTGCCTTATATTCCTGGTGCTCAGGGGAGGGAAGTGGTGCCTGAATGGCTTTCTCTGAATTAGATACTCATTAAGGGCTATCATCAACAGGTTAATAGGCTGTGCCTGAATAGAACAATGGGATGACTGAAGCCCAGGGAAACCAGATCTCTAAAGGAGAAGGAATAGAATTTCAAAAGAAGGTGAACAAAGACTGAGGTGTTGATATCCTTTACAAAGAAAAAGGCTGAAAAGTTGTGAACAGGACTCAGAGGAACAAAGGGGCAGGTACCTGGAATGAAGGGGAACCTTTTTGACTGCCAAAGGAGCTGTAGAACATCGACTGCACAGGCCAAGAAGAAAGACTCCGTATTCTGGAGGAGAAGACGTGTGCAAGTGGAAAAGAGGAGAGGAAAGATACTCAACTCCTTAGAAGATGCTGACCAGGTCCCCAAGAATGCTCAAAAGTGGTGAGGTAACTGAGGCAGATAATAGTGTACAGGTGTTTATTGTTTTGCCTAGATCTGTGTATCTCTTGTGCTATGTTGATCCCAGGCTATCAAAGACAAGATGGTTGAGGTAATATCTTTTATTGGACCAACTTTGGTTGGTGAGAGAGACGAGCTTTCGAGCTTATACAGAACTCTTCTTCGGGTCTTGTGCTGTTTAAAGTAAAAAGAGTGATTGTTTTAAGAAATCCTTCTGCAAATCTATTCTATTTACTTCAACTATCACATGTCCCTGAAGGCATAAGCTCTAAACCACAGTGCCCGCAAGGCTGGGAACCTAGGAAAGAGTGTGCTTAAGCTACTGGGGTGTCCAGCACTGATCGTGAAGAACTAGGACAGCTGAACTGTGAGGTCCCACTTCCAGAAGGGGTAACAGACAATATGTCTGTGCTTAGGAAGCAGACCACAGAAAGAGACAGTGCTGGAGATTACTCAGACCAAGGGAAGCTTAAAAGCACCTGAGTCCAGTGCTGGGATCCAAACACTGCAGTCTGATGAGTATCCAAGCAGGCAGAGCATGACTAGGGCTGTGAAACCTTCCAATTAGGCTCCTTACAAAAAGTAACAGAAGAAAGAAATCACAGCTGGCCAGTCAGACAGAACAGAGAGAAAATAAGGAGACTTCCACCAGTGTGGAGGATTCTCCCCATCACAACCACTCACCACCACAGCAAGTAAAATAGAGTGGGTGGGAGGAGGGAGAACAGAAGCTGTACATAGTGTGAATCCTATCACTATCCACCACCACCACCACTCCCAGGGCCGGCTCCAGGCACCAGATGGCCAAGTGCGTGCCTGGGGCGGCGCCCTGTAGGGGGCGGCAGTCAGGGGATTCGAAGGCGGCGGAGGAGCTTCTCTCGCCACCCCTTTCTCCCCCCAAGGTGGAGCAGAATAGATGCGTGCTCGTCGTGCCAGTCTTTGTGTGAGAGCGCACGGGTGCCCCACACAGGGGAGGAGGGGGTGCCGGGCAGAGTGCGCCAGGCAGTGAGTGGGGCGGGTGGTGCTCTGGGGGTAGGGAAAGGAGTTCGGGCTGCGGCTGGGTAAGGATGGTGCTGTGCATGCGGCCGCTGGGCGGCCGGGAGAACTGAGGGGAGGGAGCAGCGCAGCACCCCCTTCCCCAGTGGGGTTGGAAAGTTTGGGGTGAGGTGCTGGGAAGCAGGGGCTGGCTGTAATGTCGGCTCTGTGGTGAGCCCGGGTCCTGCCCCACGAGTCCCAGCGGCTCCTTGGGCTCCCAGCCCGGCAGGAAGCGGCTCCTCCTCGGGGGACTCACTCTCCTGGGATGCTCCAACTTGGGACCGAAACTTTTTCCCTTCTGGGCAGCGCGGAGGTGCCTGGACCCCCGAGGGGCGGGTGGCAGCAGGCTGCCCCCAGGGCGCCGCGGGAGCACTGCGCCCCTGGGACACCACACCACGGGGCCAGCACATGGGAGGGGCCAGGCTGGCTGCAGCTGCTCAGACTGGAGCGGGGTGGGTTAGCCAGCGTGTCCCCCGGCAGCTGGGGTGGGTGGGACAAGCACCGGGGCAGGGGCGGCAGTCAGGGGATTCTGAGGCGGCATTGTTGTTTTTTTTGCTTCGGCACTTTGGCGGCGGCCATTTTTTGCTTGGGGCGGCCGAAAAGCTGGAGCCGGCCCTGACCACTCCCCTTGCTCTGGAAGAGGAAAGGGGAAGCTCCAAGCTGACACAATGTCCACATGTTTTCAGTTAAACCTCTGATAGTGCCAGGAAAAAAAAAGGACAGTCTCTACGCAAAAGAATAAACGGACACAAATCTGACATCAGGAATCATAACATTCAAAAACCAGTAGGAGAATACTTCAACCTCTCTAATCACTCAGTGACAGACTTAAAGGTGGCAATTTTGCAACAGAAAAGCTTCAAAAACAGACTCCAAGAAGAAGCTGCTGAGCATGAATTAATATGCAAACTAGATACCATTAACTTAGGTTTGAACAGAGACTGGGAGTGGCTCGGTCATTACGTTAATTGAATCTATTTCCCCTAGTTAACTATTCTCACTCACACCTTTGTGTCAACTGTCCGAAATGGGCCATCTTGATTATCACTTCAAAAGTTTTTTTCCCCCTGCTGATAATAGTTCCTCTTAATTAATTAGCCTCTTACAGTTGGTATGGGTACTTCCACCTTTTCATGTTTCTCTGAATGTATAAATATCTGCTTACTGTATTTCCATTCTATGCATCCGATGAAGTGGGACTATAGCCCACGAAAGCTTATGCTAAAATAAATTTGTTAGTCTTTAAGGTGCCTCAAGTAATCCTGTTATTTTTGCTGACACAGACTAACACGGCTGCTACTCTGAAAGATTTTAACAATCCATATACTTGAAAAGCAGATGCAATGGAGTCTTTTGTTTTTAAATTAGGCATTGAGGGCATAACTAAAAATCACCTATTATAACCCAGGTGTCTCAGAAACTTGCCAACTCTACAAAAGGATTGCTACATGCCCGAACACTTTCAGTTCGTGAATAACTAAATAGATCTCCAGTCTGCTTTCTGACTTCACCTACTTTGTATTTCACTGAACTGTGTCTTATCTGAGCACCTCAGTGTGTATCAAACAAAGAAAACACATTGTCTGCTTTGTTTCCTGCGTCGGACATTCCAATAAGCTCTGTAAGGTTCTAACACCGAAGGATGGTTGGTTGGAAAATGTTCAGAAAATCCATGAGCTGCAGAGCTATTTTCTGTGTTTTTTTCCTAAGTAAAATGCATAAAAGGCCAACAGTATCGTATCTCCCTCTCTCAATTCCAAATTGCCATGAACAAGTTAGAGAAATTCTTCTCAGAGGTAGTCTACTTGTTTTTGCAACTCTTTTGACAGAGACCACTGATGAGTGTTTGCTATGAAGAGTATTTTTACCTTCTGCCAGGACAGCATTTCATACCACAAAACGGGAATGGCTGTGTGACAAAATAATCTCTAGGGAGAGGAGAACTTGCTCACAAAGCTACAGTACTTGCAATCAAGAGTGGAGAGAACGGTGGTGAATATTTGAAGATTTAAGTGCCCCCAAAAGGGCGTGCACATACATTCATGCATCTTTCCCACATCTTTCACTTGAAAAACACTAGATATCACAGGACCCATTAGAAATACCTAGGATACGTTGTGATTAGTTTACTAAATGAAACAGAACTAACTAGATCAGCTCCTGAAATTGTATATGTCAGGAGACCCTCAGAGACAGCTTCTTTAAAATGAGGATTCTCACTAAAAATGAGGGGGTTCCATGGGGCTGAGTGGAGTACGAAGGCAAGTGCAGTGTCTTACAGTATACCAAACCCAATAGCAAGAAAATTGGTACTATTCTAGATCATCATATATGAAGGGACAACATGCCCTATACATTGTCATAATATTTTAGCTTCCAGATGAAATTTTTTGGGTAGCATGCACTGAAGTTAAGTTTTGACTTGTGGCTTTAAAACCAAAAACAAGGCATGAGGTATATCAAGTTTTGTTTTTTTCCTTCTCCCGGCTGATGCAAGTTTGAAAGGCAATGCTAGTAAGAAAAGTGACTGAAATCAACCTTCAGTAGTGAGCTTTCATACTCCCCCCCACCCCCACTTTTCAATGATTTCCAGATCAACTTAACTCAGTTTTAAAGTCACAGTATATCAGGCTGCTTTCTCTGCCTCCTGTGTTATCACTAGCAAAAGATTCTGCAGTTGGAACACAGCTGCCTCAAGCATCATCAGCAGAATTGTCAAACTGAAACCTAGGTTCTGTCCTAGCTGTATTTGCTCGACAGGGCTAACAGCAGGAGAAATAGGATTTTGTCAGAAAAGTTAATAACTATGAGAAAAGGCACAGTGAGCATAGAGGTTACATAACAGAGCACCATTCCAGTCACTTTTGTGTTCTCAGTTCCATGATGTCATGGGGCGCGCTACTCACTGCTGGAGCACGCCCTTCTGGCGGTGTCTGGGAATTAACTCCGCTGGGCCAGTGACCCTTCCTATGGTTGCTCTCTGTCACTCTCCCAGTCTTGCGCTCTCTAGACTTGACCACTCCCTCTTCATGGCTTGGAGCCGGCCAGGTCACTGTGGTTTTCCCCTTCCAGGGAAATCGCATGCATCAAATTTTCTCAGGACTCACTGTCCCTGGCAGTCTTCCCTTTCACTGCCCCTTAACGGTGCCACTTCCTCAGTGGCTGATAGGAGAACCCAGGCCTGCCCTCTACAGTGGGTTCCAGCCCAGGGATGGCATAACAAGCAGTCCTGTTCTTTTCCAGCTGAGCTTCCTCTTTAATTAGCCTTCATTGCTCCCTGGCGCCTCCTCCAGGTGCAGCCTAAACAGTTAATTGGCCCAGCTAGCCATCTTCACCCCCTCAGGCCTTGTGAGGGGTCAACATCCCATCATGTGTCTTACAACTAAGCCTGAAATTTGACTAGTCAGTAGCAGGGCTCTAAGGGAATCCTTACATACAGCCATCTAATGCAGGAAAATCCAATAGGAAGAGAAACTGAGGACCAGGAAACTATTCACTTTCCAACAAAGAAACTGATTTGCACAAAATCATACAGCAAGTCAGCAGCAGAGTTTATAATGAAACCCTTCTCTCTGGACTCCCAGTCTTGGATTTGAACCAGTATCCCTGGCTGAGTAAGGACTGCGGGATATGAGCCCTAGCCAGCCAACTCTATCTAATCTGTTTTAGAAAACCATTTGTTTCTCATTCTGAGTTCTCTCTTGGACAATTGAAAGCAATTTGTGAAATTTTTCTATAAGTCTAGTAAAACCTCAATTTCCTGTGAGTCACCCAGAAGTTATTGTTCAAGGTGGGAGGTTGCATTTCAGATTCTCAGCCTGGACAATAGGCTTTAGAACTGCAGTGGGAATATTTTGAGTTATTTCACCTTTCCCTTATAATGATAGGCACAGCTCAAAATTTCAGGATCTGCCAATTTAAAGCATGCTTTGGCATTGTTTATGGCCTTCTTACACTATTATAGTCACAGAAGACAGTGGAGTTTGTCCTTTAACAAGGTAGCACAGGAAAAAAATGTACAAAGACCAAAAGAAAAGAAAACACAAGTAAGTTATTTCCACAGGTCTAAATCGTGCTTGCCTTCAGCATATACATCTTCTCTACAGGTTGATGGGAGATTTGTATCTGTAGGGTATACAGGACATGGTCCATATTGTTACATGTCATCACATTCCTTCTCCAGAGAGCCCTTAGGCACCGGGCCAGGCCTTTGTACTCACCCAGCTTCTATTCTGCAACATTTGGATGTTCCACCACCCCAGTCCAGTTATAAGAAACTCAGTACTCCTGCTGAACCATGGACAGTCCACCCCTTTCAGGGTTATCAACTAACACAAAAAGAAATCAACACACACGAATTGTCCCATGGGTATGGGAAGGGTCTCTTTCTTCAGAGGGCTTCTGTGAAGCTGTAGCCCCCAACTAGGATCACAGGCTAATATGGAAGAAAAGTCCCATCAAAAGTGGATGAACATTAGGCCCTCCCTTCCTTCAGGGTAGAGCCTTCAGGCAGCAGAAGTTCAAGGAGCTCTTATCTTCAGCCAGCCCTTGCTCCGGGAGTTCAGGACTGGAGGCCTACACTCCTCTCTGGTCTGCCACCAACTGTGCAGTGCTTCCCCTTTTTAAACTCCCTCCAAGTCTGACATCTCTCACAGGTGTAGTGGGCTCACTGAGCCCACAATAGCTCATTAACCCTGTATTGTTCAGTGTGGGGGTTGCATATTCCATCAGTACAGACATTTAAATTCAGGTCATTGCTCGAAGAATACTGAAAATCATTTTCTTTCTATTCATGTGGCTTCAGAGAGAAGAGACTGCGCTACCTGACCAGATAACATTACACTTAAAAAACACAGCACATGCTGGATGCTTCATCTGTGGGGACTACACAGGGTTACTGACCCTGTTCTGCAAACAGATTTCACTTTCACAACGTATGTCCATGCTTCTCCAAAATTCAACTTATTAATCAACGTAGATAAACTTGTTTCTTTCAACTTTCTTGTTCATATTATGTATAATTAATTTTCTCTCTTTACCTGTCTGTCTTCCAAGGAGTTATACACAGCACAAGACTGCTGAGTTTGTCCATTGGTACCAGAGACACAAATTTATATTTTTTTTACCTCTAAATTTACTATACAAAAATTCAGCAATACTTTTAAGTGCCCTAGTTAAATCATCTATAAAAACTTGTGTTTCTCTCCACTACATTAGATTTCAATTCAAACATAACATATCACAGTCAGGGCTACCTCCCTATTTCACACTCATGTCTCTAACTGTAAGAGAAGCAGAAATGTGGATAGAATTTTTAATATATGTAGCCTCCCACACACACATTTTATATATTAGATTATGCTGACTGTTCCTCTGAGACCTTTCTGGAAAGCTTTCTATCCCTTGTTTCCCATCCTGTCTTTTAGGTCTCAAGGTTGACAGTTATTTTGAATTTCATGGGGTTTTATGTGCACACATACTTTTACCCGAGGTACAAAATTAGGATCAGTAATGTAGTATACATCTGGTGCTATCCACGTCACTGTAGATGCTGAGACAAGACCAGGACCAAAATCAGAAGCTGGTCTTCTTCAGGTTTTTGTTAGCATGGTTGCTAATTATTTTTCCTTATTATTTATGTAGCATATGTGCTGTCCGCCACATCCCGCAGCCCCCATTGGTCTGGAGCGGCGAACCTGCGAGCCACAACTGGCCGAACCTGCGGACACAGCAGGTAAACAAACCAGCCCGGCATGCCAGGGACTTTCCCTGAAGAAGTAGTGGACCACAGTTGAGAACCACTGCGCTAGAAGGCGGCTCTGGAAGCATTAGAGTACACCTCTCAGACTGAGAGTCTCAGGACCAGGAATAGAATCCAAGACTTCTGAGTCTCAGCATCCTCCTCTGGCAGCAAACAACAGCAAAAGCCACTGTCAACATGTGTGCCTCATCTCCCTTTACTGGCTGGTCCACACAGATGACAACCTACTACTGCTACCAGTTAGCTCAAGACCTAAAGTTTATAACCCTGATGAATCATAGATGAATCAGCAGGTTTGACATGATCAAATTTTTATTTTTTTAAATTTGTATTTTAAAAAACCCAGACAATTACAAATTAAAAACTACATTAAAAGAACATTTAGGATGTCAAGTCAAGCACTCAAAAATTAGGAAATGCTCATGCAACCTTAATTCATCCCCACTGTGAATATGCTTTCTAAGACAGTCTTTAATTACGTGATCATGTATTTTTTCCAAAGGACCCATGCCACATTCAGTGTAGAGAATGGGCAGTGCCCAGGGAATCAATTAGGGTTGCATAGTGAAGGAGGCTGTTGTCTGTAGGATCCTTGCCTGATTTGTTGCAGAAGTTTGATTGTCTGTAGTGAATGAGGCTGGGGATTGCAGGAAGAAAAAAGAGGATCTCATAGCTGAAGCATTTGAATGTGGCCCTGGAGAACTGGATTCTATCCTTGTCTCTGCTACTAAGTTCCTATGTGACGCTGGGCAAGTCATTTAAATTTTTCACATGTGGTCACTAATTGTGTTCCTCATTTTATGGGTGCCTGACTTGACACCTGGGGTCTGATTTACATAAGTGTTGAGCACTTGCAGCTGCAACAGGTGCTGTACTTTGAACATTATAAAACATATATATAATGTTTATATATAAGCATATATAATGTTAAATATTTTGGAAAATCAGCTCATAAGTGTCTCAAATTGGGCGCCCAAGATTAATGTATGCTTTTGACATTAGGGTCTGTGTCTCAGTTTCTCATCTTCAAAATATGAATAATACCACAGCCTTCTCTCAAACAAGTGTTATGAAGATAGATTAATATCTGTGAAGGATGCTGATGCTACAATTGATAAGCACCATAAAAAAGCCAATGAGGAAATAAGTCTGTATTCAGAGCAGGGTTTGACTAGTGTGCAGTAAATAAGGTATGGACCATGCATTTAATAATAATAAAACACAGCATTGAAGGGCTGCTTATTCAGTGAGCACTATCCATCCTGCACATTGAATGAGGCAGGGGCCCTGTGAAAAAATGGTATGCGATCATGTAATTAAATGTATAATACTAACACACCAGGGGCCAATTTAATCATGCATGAGCAACCTTAATCCTGGCATTTCCTATCTTTAGTGCAGCTCCATTCTAATCAGTTGACAACAACTAAGGATCTGAAATTGTGAAACTATATTAAAATTGAAAACCATAAACTGGACACAATTAATGTGCCAATTCAGCAGTATTAAAAAAAGTGTGGTTTAAAAAGCTGTAGCTTGTAAAGGCAAGCAGAGCTGGCAAAAGTTATATATTGCTCAAGGCATGCACAGGTGGATGGAACTGCAGGCCAGGTCAAAAAGAAAAAAAAGATTTATGTAATGTGCAAAAGAAAGGGCAGAAGAAAAATAGCCCATCCGGCTGGGTTGCACTGAAGTGAATGAAACAGCTGTTCATACAGGGAAGGAATGGTCAGGTAAGACAGGTTGGAAATAATAATCATAGGGCCATCTGCTGACCTGGGATTGTATACCCTCAAGGTATGAAACAAATTTTGTCCTCTAGGAGCTCAAGCTGTGGAACGGCTATTAGCCTGTCAAGTAAACAATGCCTGAACACGGCATTAAAGTTCCATGAGTTTCATGCAAAAGTTGCTTCACTAGTTGAATTCAAAATATTAACTCAAGTGAAACCAATGCCCTTGTATTTAGTCTGTCTAGTCCAACCAGGGCACTCACAAATGCAAAGATGGTGCAAACAGTTCATCATGTCACCACCGTTTCCAACCTTTGCTTTACAGCTATTCTGGGAAGATAAGCAAACAGCTGCTTTGTCATCTCTCGAAATGAATGATCTCAAACTACAGCAAAACACCCATTTTTGGCCAAAGTTTTTTGTAAAGATTGAGGCAAAACATCTTTGGCAATATCTGGAGTCCTCAATTCAAGTATCATCTCTTTGACCTCAGTCAGTTTGATTTCAGGCTTGGATGTGCCTGAAGCTGTGCTCGCTGGAATGATCAATGATTTCCTCATGCAGATGAAGAACATGGGTGACATCCTGGCTCCATTCAAATCAAAGAAGTTTTGTCATTGAATTTAGTGGGGGCCAGGTTTTCACCTCACATGGTCATGCAGATTCTTCTAGGTGCGTCAGCTGCTTTTAACACCACTGATCATGCCCACATGGGTGGCAAGCCTATAATCAATTGCATGGGAAACGGAGTTGCACAGGTGGTTTCAATTCCTTCTTTCTGAGATGTGCCAGAGGGGCCATGTGTTGGAAATTGCTCTTCTGCCCTAATGGCTCTCCCAAGAGGGGTATTGCAGGAGCGTGCTGCGGTCACCTCTCCTGTTGCATGCACATAGAAGAAAGTCAGGAGGGTAACAAGTTGTGAGCTCTAACGTTGGTGGCACTCAGCTCTGCCTGCATGTCACCTGGCCAAACTGAAATAGTTGAGGGTCTCACTCAATATCTGGCTGAAATGGACAATTGAAAAAGGCAACTGGCTGAGGCTTTCCCCTGGTCAGTCTGAGGTAAAGCTTGTAGGATGGAGAAAGCAACTTGTGGTGTTGATATCAGTCCCTTTGATTAGGGAAATGCACCACACCACTGATTATAAAGGTGAAATAAATGTTAAATGCCCCAGGCCAGCTGCTGAGGCCAACACTGCTTTTTCACCTCTGCTTATTGAGAAGGGTGCAGACTTTTCTTTCAGATGCAGACCTCACTGCAGTTATCCACATTGCAGTCACATTGAGATTACTCTGCTTCCACATGTTACACCTCAAGACAATTTGAAAAACTGAACTAATGTACAATGCAGCTGTCTGCTCTCTCAGTGGAGCTTGAAGCGAAGCACGTCACACCTGTGGTTCAAGGTCTGCCTCCACACTGCTTACTTATTAGCTTTCGTGCTGTTAAACCTAGGAAGCCCTGAATGACATGGGTCAGTGCTGTCCCACTGACTGTCTCCCCGCCTATGTGACACTGCCCGAGCTGTGTGCAGAGGATGTGCTTGAGCTACAAGCCCTGTCTTGGAAGCGAGGGTTGGCTGGTGGCATGGCATTTTCAGCCAGGAGACTTGTTAATTTGGAACTCAGTCTCCTTACCTGGGTCCAAAGGAACACAATTTTGATAGCCTTCAGGCCACTCTGCAAAGCCCATTCATTTCCTAGGGCTTTACTGGGAAAGGTGGGATGTTATGCTTTGGCTCGTATGTTTTAAGTAGATAGGCTCTCGTTTAAATAGAAATGACACTAGATTGGGGCTAGGAGTGTGCTGGTAGCTATTACTTAGGAGACAGGATTCTTTAATTTTATAACACCACAGCACATCAAGGAAAAGGGGGAGAACTTTTTTCCCCCCAGATGACCTACTGGGGGGAGGCATTGCCATAGGGAGAAATGAGAGAAGGAAGTGGAAATGACCTTGCATTAATGAAGAGCACACACTGCTGGAACAGTAGCCAGCATTAGTATGGCTTTGCTCTAAGGAAGCCTGCAGCAGCTAAGTCTTACCAATACTAATGAGTTTCATTATGGCCACTTGTAAAAATGAGCCAAATTTTACACAAAGAATAAAGGAGGTTGGGGTTTGGGGAGAGATTTACGATGTAATCATAAAATACAAAAGTTAAGACAAAATGTCCCTTCGGAAGCTCACTTAGCAACTGCTGATGCACCAGGGTCTGAAACAAGGAGTTCAAGCAAAGAACTCCTCAATTATTATGATTAACAGAAGCATGTCAGAAGTGTGCTGTAACTCAGCAAAGCAGAGTTTAATCCAGCACGGCAGCCCAGGTTAGGACATTGGGGGGTGGGGGGGTTCAATGCCTTTTTCGTCTTTTATTTCATCTTTCTAAGTAGTGAATACTTGATAGATCACATTTTTCACAGGTATCTTAGGAAGAATAAGTTAAAGAGAGGAGGGAAAGAAACACTTAGGCCATACACTCCATTCCTCCTCTACTGTCTAGCCCCTTCCCTCTTTACAGGTAACCAAGGTTCTTGTCCCCAGAACTGATATGTGCATGTTTTATAGCAGGATTTGAAAATACTAGTAAGTGACAGTTATTCTAGAAATGTGAGGAATGTGGATATGGGGGAGGCTGGGATGGAGAGAGAGGAATGGGAAGGAAAAGCAAAATCTCTTTGGGAGGGTTTTTTTCATCTGTGGTTACAGGCTATTTTCTTTGCTTTTTGGGTCCCATCCTCCCTCCCTTCTCTTGAAGATGTTGTAGTGTTTAGGCTTCAGCTGAGAGGAATCAGCTCTGAAAATCTGAGTACAGGAGCCAGTCGCAGCAGAAGGATTACACTAGCCAGAATCAAAAGATCTGTACACTCCAAGTTATGGTTATTCAGAAGTGACAGTACAGCAATGAAAACCATCCCGCTGCATTCTGATTGGCATTCATGCCTGCTAAATTACACCGATTCACATACTACATATTAATTCACAAATAACCATATAACAATTATGCAACTGAGACACACCAATCAGACTGTATGCAAACTGGAAAAAAACTGTACAGCTCTCTATCAGTAACTCCTCACTCTGATTGGCTGGAGAATCCATTTCAGTATAATGAGGTAAATTCACTGTTTGGGTTTCTCATAAGAAAGTTAGGTAACTTATTTTATCCAATATACTCAGATTGGTTGTATATGGATTTTGGCGTATTAATGTTCTAAAAGCCTTGGAAATGTGCACTCATTGGGTATCAACAGTTGGACATTCTCAAAGCTGGAGGCAAAGCCAAAGGCATTTAAATCTGCTGTGGGCATTATTTAATGGACGTTTGCACCTTATCAGATTTTTTTTTAAACAGTGCAGCGGATGTTTAATTTATTGCATTTGAAAATTCAGAATATAGTAATGCCTATGGTAACCTCAAAACTGAGGAGCAATGATTACAAAATAATGATTTGAAAGTCACCAAAGTATTTTGACCTCAGATTTTTAATTATGAAATATATTGGGTAAATCTATTGCCTGCCGTTCCAAGTTACTTTAACATACAGTCACACCATACTGGAAAGGCTCCTGGATATTCTGCATAAAACCATAACTGGTAAGATCATATATTGAGTAAAATTACATGTTTTAAAGTTCCTCTTACATGCATAATATTGCATTTGTTAAAAAACCTTTCCAGAGGATAAGCCAACCAGAACTTCTTGCTCAGAGGAGTATGGTGTCACCAGAGGTGAAACTGAAAACCACATGCAGTCTAGCTTAATAAAATCAGATTTTACTCCCAAGTATCTGCTTTGCTATTTATTATTGTCCATAATTCAGATTCTATTGCTGCTAGCTTTCCCCCCATACCTGTAACCGTTTTCTCATATCCTTTTCTAAAGTGAGGGAAAGAGCAAGAATAACAAAATCAATGTGTTATGGCTTATGTGCCAGACCTGCAACCACACCTATATAGATAGATCCCTATGGGAGCAATGGTACCTGAGAATAGACCCAAGTATTTTATGGACAGTAATAAGAAATGCCTCCTATTTTCATCTTCACATTTCCCTACTGTTAAATGCAGTACTTACCTAATTTTGCATTTCACTATTACCTAGCATTGCACTTATTCAATGGACTGCTTATGTTGAGAAACATACATTGAATAGAAACACCTCCATGATCGGGCCCTTAATGAGCATTTGCATAAAAGCAAGACATTTCCAGATTACTTCATTTTTATGTATTGTTTTTAAAAGGACTCATGTACTTCTCCGAACCAGCTGTGTGTATTGTTCAACCCATTGTTAGTAAGCTGGATGGGAAACAGTTTTTCAGTTCCACAAGAGTTTGAAATTTTGAAATATTTTCCCCATACCAAAATTGAAATTTCCAAAATTTTTATGAACCAATCTGAAATTTTTTTGGACCAGCTTAAGATAAACATCAAAATGAAACTTTTTGATTAATTAACTACCATTTCAAAACAAGTTGCTTCAAATTGAAAAACAAAAACTTGGTTTCAAAAATCCCATTTCAAAAATCTCAAACTTTTTTGAATCAAGTCCCAACCAGCTCTAGAAACTGGGAAATATAGTTTCTCCCTCTAACAATTTTTGCCCTTTCCCATCTGGAAAAAAAGAATGTTTTTCTTGCTTTAGGAGAACACAAACTAGCATGATATTCCTGATCAATATTTCTTATGTACCAGCACTGCTAGTGTCAGCGTCTCTATTGTATTAGGGTTTTTACTTTCTCTGCTGGCTCAAAACATGATAGGTCCTTTCCATTATTATTAAAGATGGGCCTCGGCCACAAAACTCAGATTTGGAATAAAATTGGAATCCAAGCCAAAGTTCAGGGGTATTTGGACCGTAGCGTCTCTTCTGGGTCCATTATAAAGATAGTTTTTGTGAGGGTCTTAACCTAGTCTCATTTACTTTAAAAAAAAACAAACCCCAATTGCTTGTGGTATAGAGTGGTTGATTTAATGAAATATAAATCCTTAGAACCCAGATGACATACTACTTAATGATAACAGTTTTAATGTACCAGCAGGTTAAATCTTAAACTAAATCCGGCAGTCCTGTCACAAGCAAAACTCCCATTAGTTTTAATGAGAATTTTGACTGTGAAAGGACTCCCAGGGTCAGTCCCAAAATACCTTTATAAAAATAAAACCCAAGGAGATAGGATAATAGAATTAAACTGATGATTAACTTAAAAAAATTGGAATCATCCCATGCCAATATTTCAGATATAATAAACAGTCTTGAAGAATAAATTCCACTTGTTGTGCATTGCAGAGTGATATCAGGTTCCTCTTCCCATTCCTATGTGAATTTGAGAGTTTTCAGAACCCTTCTGTAATTAGTTCTAGGCTAATACTTCTCCACATGTATTACTATTACAGCAATGATCAAGTTTTACACTAACTAACACCACATGAGCTAACAGTATTCATAACCTTGTATTTGGACACAATTCAATCACTTAATTCTCCAGCATTCTCATTCAGAACAGATTCAGAGCTGCAGAAGAGTCAGAGAAAAATCAAAATACACACTCTGAGCCCTTGCACAAACAGTACAAATACACAATGGTGGTTCATGTCTTCTGACATTAATCTCCTCACTCATCCATGATGATCTATCTCAATTATGAGATCAGACACCAGATATTTTTTTCATGTACTCCACACACGAGGTCATAACTACCTTGCTAGCAGCTATATTCGCATTTCCTCTTTTGATGAGGTCATAACTTGAGTGTCTCTCTTCACGTGGGAGCAAAGACAAATTTACAAGTTACAGTACCTGAACCCAAGTGCTGAAACTTATGTATGCTTACAAAACACTAAGTTTTTTTCCTCCATTTTCATTCTGTCCCTACTCTCTAAACCAGTGAGCCCCAAACTTTTCAGTATTGTGCCCCCCCCCTTACCCAACTGCACCAAGGGCTGTGGATCCGGGGGGAGGGGAAGGAAGAGGGAAGAGAGACACAGACAGGGGTAAGCGGGCAGAGGCTGGGATCGGGGCCACAGGTGGAGCTGGGAGCCAGGACCGGGTCCATGGGTGGAGCTGGAAGCCGGGACAGTGGGTGGAGCTGGGACCAGGTTCATGGGTGGAGCTGGAAGCCAGGACAGTGGGTGGAGCTGGGACCAGGTTCATGGGTGGAGCTGGGCTGGCTGGCACTTCCTTCCCCTAACCCGATGGGGGCTATCCCAGACCCCGCCGTGCCCCCCCTGAACGTTCCTCTATTCCCCGTAGGGGGGCATGCCCCACAGTTTGGGGACCTCTCCTCTAAACTCAAATACTTCTCCATTCCACAACCACCATCTTTACCCATCCTCTGAAATCCCACAACTCTGATCCTTTTCTTCCCCATTCCTCTTCACTACATTCAAACATTCAAACCAAGCCACAAACATTCAAACCAATCTCTGATGCCTCAATTTCTGGGAATAGGTGACATGTTAAACTTCCACAACTCTTCCTTTTCTCCTCCACCGAGCCAAAAGTCTACTAACCTTTTTTAGTGTGTTAAGCACATCCCTTCATTGCTGGGCCAAATGCCGGCATTATTCGTGCCATTTTTTCTTTAAGACACATACTCTGGTAGCTATAAGAAAACATGTAGTCCTCCAACACTATGGCTTCCCTCCTCCTCCCCACCATACACCAAACACCTAGGAGAAAAATAGAAACAATGGGAAAAACATGATCACTGATGCATATAACAACACTAAAGATCAGGTGAAAACACCAAAAACCCATGATACATTTTGAAAAGGTATTTGAATTTTAACCACTTCAGCTTTACATCAGTGCTATTCCTCACTGTACATGTTCTGCCCTTTTATTGATATCCAGATATAGGGAATGGACTATGTATGCCTTGCTTGTAATTATAAGGTCCCGGAAGAATGTTAGTTCTTGTAGGAGGAGTTAGCTCTTCTGCAAGTCCATGTGGCATTGTTCCAAGGTTGAGGAAGCATCACTAGAAATAGTAATGAGCAATTTACAGCAATTTTTTAATATAAGGATTTAGTAATGGATAAAACAAACCCTTGGGGTCTCAATCGCAAAGATTGAGTATCTTTTCTTCCTGGCATGCAATTACCAAGCATAGGTTAATACCATTATGTTAGAAAAAGCAACCAGCTAATCGCTTTTTGGTTTTGCATTTTCTTATTATACTACTAATACAAACGTGTGAAATCTAAGGATCCAGAGGTGAGCAACAAAGATGATCAAAGGGATGGAATGCAAGCCATATAAGCAAAGGCTGAAGGTACTGGGTATGTTTAGTTTGGAAAAGAGGAGATTAAGGGGAGACATGATAGCAGTCTTCAAATACTTGAAAGGCTGCCATAAAAAAGATGGAGGAAAGTTGTTCTCTCTTGCCACAGAAGGCAGGACAAGATGCAATGAGCTCAAACTACAGCATAGTAGATTTAGATTAAATCTCAGGAAAACTTTGCTAACCGTAAGAACAGGAGGACAATGGAACAGATTGCCTAGGGAGGTTGTGGGTGCTCCTACACTGGAGGTTTTCAAAGAGGAGGCTGGATAGCCATCTGTCTTGGATGGTTTAGACACAACAAAGGCTGCATCTTGGCATGAGGTTATACTAAATGACTCTTGTGGTCCCTTCTAACTCTATGATTTTACCTGGGACTGCAGGGACAGCTCCATTTGTCAAGGCAGGGATAGTTACTTTATCTCACAAATTCTTGTCTAGCCTGTGCAGTAGCTCAAGGTCATCACTTGCCTTTAGATCATCACAGCCTTGAGAAAATTTGGACTATAGGGATATAGCTCTCTCTTCACTCATTTATTTTCAGGAACTGTCTCTCTTTCCCATTGTTATGCAATAATAAAATGCAAGATCCCTCTTACCAGGGCAGTTCTCCCAAACTGAATGTGTTAATAGTCACAAACCTCCTTTTTGATTCAGAGTATGATACAAATATTGGCTTCAAATGTTAACTAGCTGCACACAGTTAATGGTAAAAGAACATTTTGGGGAAGAGACACTATCATTCTTATCTATTAAAGTTAGTGTAAAGACATTTGAAAGTGCTTAAATTTGAAAATCTAAGTTAAAATTGTTGTCTCCCAGAACTAAAATGGGCAGTTGTGGAAAGGAATCGTGATGCACAAGCTTAGGGTGCAGGAGAATTAAGCAGCTGGGTGGGCTGCTGTGTACCTGTAGAACTGGACTGCACATACATCTGCACAGAGTATTTCTCACTTCCAGAAAAAAAGTCATAGCAACCACTTTTCCTGATAACTTTCTCCTTCACCAAGCGACTTCTGTGCAGAGAACATATGGGTCAAGCAACTGACACCAACTCCTTGAGATAATGGCTTATGCTTCATTTTAAAGTGTTTATTAAATCTAAACTTATTTTTACAACTTGCTAATTGTACAGCTTGAACAAAATGCTTGATCATGCTCATGAATCATCTTGCAGTCCAGCATGTACAGATAGCATACAAGACTTTGGCCAAATGGAGGGGTTTTTTTGGGGGTGTGGGTGGTATTTTTTCAAACAACTTAAAGCGGATGCAAGCATGACAACTGATGAATATAAAAAGATGCAAGTGACCGAAGTGCTGTGTTCGCTGGAGATTAATATTGTAGAATTGGGTTGTAAAAACTTCCTGATTCTTTATTTGGGAGGTAGTAGAGAGAGCAGCAGTTCATTCTCTCTCTCTCTCTCTCTCTCTGAAACAAAAGAAAAATAATTTCTCTTTCACGCAGATGAGCTTTTATGCATCTTTTACAGCCAGTTGTAGAGAAGAGCAAGGAAAAGCCAGCCACACCTGAGGTCCACATAAAAAAAATGATTTACTCACATCATGTGTTGACACTCACTTTGCAGAAGAAACAAACATTTTGTACAACAGCATGAAATACTGACAGGGATGTTTATACCCTTCTAATTGACCTTTACACAGTAGAAAACTGGGCTCCTTCTTGTAGTCAAAGTCTACTACTTTCACGTACACGCTCACGGAAATTTAAACCAAAACAAAGTTTCAAGTCTAGTTTAAAAGATTGTCCTGTGGAACATGTCTAAATGTCTAAAACATCTGACCACCACAATTGTAGGTTTACATTCCTTCTTGATGAGTGCACAAAACGTCTATTAACGTTAATGGAGAATAACATGCATGCACACAGAAAGACTAAATCCATTTGTACCCATTTAAAATGTAAATTTGGTGGTTGCTTGGCTGGTAGATAACATGTAATTATTTATTTACAGAAGAATCAAATTGTTTACCTGTTCTGTGCCACAGTAATGTATTTCCTCTCCCATCTTTTTACGTTCTCTTTTATTATAAGGTTATTCTCCTAACTATCTTCTTCAAGGAATCTTGCACAAACTCATCAGTTTCAGCCTATGATTTATGGGCTATTGGCTATGAAATAACTCAAATCACTTTAAATTAGGACTGTCAAGCAATTAAAAAAATTAATTGTGATCAATCACGCTGAAACAATAATAGAATACCATTTATTTAAATATTTCTGGATTTTTTTCTACATTTTCAAATATATTGATTTAAATTACCAACACAGAATACAAAATGTACAGTGATCGCTTTATATTTATTTTTTATTACAAATATTTGTGCTGTAAAAAACAAAAGAAATAGTGTTTTTCAATTCACCTCATACAAGTACTGTAATGCAATCTCTTTATCATGAAAGTTGAAGTTACAAATATACAATTATGTACAAAAAAAAGCCTGCATTCAAAAATAAAACAATGTAAAACTTCAGAGCCTACAAGTCCACTCAGTTCTACTTCTTGTTCAGACAGTCACTCAGACAAACACGTTTGTTTACATTTGCAGGAGATAATGCTGCCCGCTTCTTGTTTATGTTGCCTGAAATTGAGACCAGGTGTTTACATGGCACTGTTGTAGCTGGCGTTGCAAGATAATTATGTGCCAGATGCGCTAAAGATTCATATATCCCTTCATCTTCAACCACCATTCCAGAGGACATGAGTCCATGCTGATGATGGATTCTGCTCAATAAAGATCCAAAAAGGTGCAGACCGACGCATGTTCACTTTCATCATCTGAGTCAGATACCACCAGCAGAAGGTTGATTTTCTTTTTTGGTGGTTCGGGTTCTGTAGTTTCCGCATCAGAGTGTTGCTCTTTTAAGACTTCTGAAGGCATGCTCCACACCTCATCCCTCTCAGATTTTGGAAGGCACTTCAGATTCTTAATTGGGTCGAGTGCTGTAGCTATCTTTAGAAATCTCACATTGGTACCTTCTTTGTGTTTTGTCAGATCTGCAGTGAAAGTGTTCTTAAAAAGAACAATGTGTGCTGGGTCAGCATCCAAGACTGCTATAACATGAAATACATGGCAGAATGCAGGTAAAACAGAGCAGGAGACATACTATTCTCCCCCAAGGATTTCAATCAAAATATAATTTTTTAATGAGTGTCATCAGCATGGAAGCATGTCCGATGGAATGGAGGCCAAAGCATGAAGGGACATACGAATGTTTAGCATAGCTGGCACGTAAATACCTTGCAAAGCCGGCTACAACAGTGCCATGCGAACGCATGTTCTCACTTTCAGGTGACATTGTATATAAGAAGCCGGCAGCATTATCTCCCGTAAATGTAAACAAACTTGTTTGTCTTAGCAATTGGCTGAATAAGAAGTAGGACTGAGTGAACTTGTAGGCTCTGAAGTTTTACATTGTTTTGTTTTTGAGTGCAGTTATATAACAAAAAAAAAATCTACATTTGTAAATTGCACTTTCACAATAAAGAGACTGCATTATGGTACTTGTATGAGGTGAAATGAAAAATACTGTTTCTTTTGTTTATTTTTTTACAGGGCAAATATTTGTAATGAAAATAATACTGTAAAGTGAGCACTGTACACTTTGTATTCTGTGTTGTAATTTAAATCAATATATTTGAAAATGTAGAAAAACATCCAAAAATGTTTACTAAATTTCAGTTGGTATTCTATTGTTTAACAGAGCAATTAAAACTGTGATTAAATTGCAATTAATTTTTTTAATCGTGCTTAATTTTTTTGAGTTAATCACATGAGTTAACTGCAATTAATCGACAGCCCTACTTTAAACATCTGTGGGCATAGGACTGAAGGTTCACTGTTGGCTGTTATTTGTAAACAGCACTTGGGGTTTGGGAAGATCTGATTTTTTTCCCCCAACATCAAAACTTATGAATTCTATACAGACACATTTAGAATTTTGTTAAATATAATATGCTGTTCTGGGAGCCGGGTGCAAGGAGATGCAATCCTATAGGAGGAGAAGTCCAAGCAATCAATTTTGTATTTTGGATGCAAATTTGATAAGTCACTCGTAATTTAATTATTCACAGATGTTCTCTTTCTTTGAGCCAGATATCCAAACCACAATTGTAACATAGTTATGGGGGTGGGGGTGTTAAGTAGCTGCAAGCCTGCAGAATTTGAGCCCGTTATTAAACATACATGTTTATTAAGGCTTAAAGGTGTCACATCCATTTTGCATGCACACCATTTTGCTTCGCCATAAACAAATTGACATGTGCGTGTGCAGGTACCAGGCTCAGCTTGGACAAGTGTGAAACCTACTGACAATGGGGCCGTCAACTCTGGAGCTGAAACAGATATCCACATTTGCTAAAACATTTTGTATATTGTTGACACAGATAAAATATAGGGTGGAAGGTAAATCCAGCCAGTTGCCAGCTTCCATCTCACCTCACTAAATTGATAGCACAGCAATAAATAATTGTTTTTGTCTTGTTGATTTGATGCATGAGTTGTCTCCTGTCAGTTCCCAGCTGTCACAGGTGTCTGTAGTTTAGTTTATACTATACTAACCTTCAAATTTCTCCTTAAAAGTCATTGCTGCCACAATTCCTACAAAACACTGGATGATGGCAAGGCTTTTAATATGCTGTGACCATTGTATATTAGACTTACAATCAAATTGTTACTGTGTGTTCCTCCATCTGTTTCTTGCATCCACCTTTTGGCTCTCATTTTACACATTTATTTTAAGTTCCTTGGGGCAGGGCCTTTTTTTAATGTATGTGCACAGTGTCTACCACAATGGGACCCTAATCCCTGATTGGGACCTGTAGGAGCTAACTACCATAATACAAATGGTAATTAATAATGTTTTTCATATAAAAAAGTCAATTTGCTTGTTAAAAGTGGCCAATAGCTTGAAGACTTGCAAGAGTGGTACTTTTGATCTAAATTCTTCTTGTGGTGAAGCCTGTATATGACATATTTCCAGGAAATTGTCCATCAATGATAATGATTACCTACACATTAAAGAATGTGGATTAGATGTACAGCAATCTCCTAGGATATACTGCAGAATTTCTGAACCAAGCAAGCTCAAGCTCCTTTTGCAAGAGGTCTGGCTATTGTTTAGATGTCAAGATGGACCCAAAGATAGAAATGGCATTTTTCTTAGAAATTTTGTAGATAATTATTCAAATGTCAGCCAAAGTGACTTCAGCAACAGGAAATGGCTCCACTCCTCAAAACCTGAGCTTTGCTTAATGCTATATTAAATCTGTGTGTGTATTGTTTAATCTCAGAACAAAGAAGGAACCGCACAGACAGGTTTAGTCTCTACTAAACAGCAACTACTGCTGTTGAGCTTTTTGAAGTATTGGCTCCCGGTCTCTGGCTAACACAATAATTGATACATGAAGAATTCAGTTTGGGTATCAGGATCAAAGTCATTGCCTCTTGGTTCTGAAGTAATTGGACATTTGAACTGTCAAGTCACATGTCACTTTGTTTATTCAACAAGTAAGCCTTGATGCACACTGTTCTGTTACTTAGGAATTAATTCTACCTTAGTTTACTCAGGTTTTTTCCTTCTTTAAACCCAGTAGCAGAGACCTTAACATCCATTGCCATTACTACAGGATGTTAAAAGGGTGCTTTTAAATCCTACAAGCTGCATTGCTTGTGAAAAGTTCTTCATGTCATACTCTTATTTAGATTGAACAGCTTTTTTGCTCACATCTTCTCCATTGTCTTATATGGGAGTGGATCAATTTTACACTTCCTGTTGTTGATTTAGTGGCCTATTCAAATTGAAAACTACTTATTAATTTGCCATTTGAGGTCTCTTGTAAAAGAAGAGTCTGGATGGTTTTTAGGGCTGTTCAGCTAACAAGCAAAGCTATTCTTCATACTACAAAAGTAAGTAGTAAGGTGATGGGACTGGAAATTTCTTGCAAACATTGGCCGGCTATACTGAAAGGAGGACAGGTGACATTTGATATGGTTTTAATCAGGCTGCAACTTTATTATTAGATATCTGGGTCTACCCAGAAGATAAAAGTGTACAGGGCAGCTAACTTCTTGTTCATTCAATAACTACCTGAGGGGCTTCCACCAGCCCCCCCTTTTTTCATTAAGGTCCCCCAGCCAACCCATTGCTATAAGAAAAGGGGGTTGGCTCCCTGCCATACCAGTCATAGGAGCCCTGAACCCTCCCTGGTTCTGCACCTTTAACCAACACTTTGTTTTTTAAGTCCTTTACCAAACCATTCATGCAGTCACTGTATACCTTCACAGTGTGTGTACCTGCACTGGACATCTGCCCCACACTTGCATAATGAGCTGTGACATCATAGTCCAACGCCCTTCCCTACTCACCATAACAAAGCCCTCCCTGAACCCACTGTGGGGAAGGCGAAAAAAAAACCTCAATCCACCGAGGCCAACCTGGTAGCGAGGGAAAAAATCCTTCCCAGCTCCCCTAGAAAGGAGCGGCTAGTGCAATGCCCACAGCAGGTCCTGACCAAACCTGGTATTTTTGCCACCTCAAGGGGAGGGAGGGCAGGTGCTGCTCCACCTGGTCTGGGGAAAAGAGGCTTCTCCCTCGGGGCTTGCATTTTGTGAACTCCCCAATCCTTCTGGTCCCTAGGGATGAGTCAGCGTCACTACACTGACCCACTCCTCCTTTTGCAGCAGCTTCTGAGCCTTCCCCCCGCTCCCACCACCCATAAAGTCCTATTCCCTCTCCCCCGGCAAGCTGGACAACACCCCTCCCACCCTCTTCCCCCCACTTAAAGGTGCGGTGCAGTCATTCATGTTGTAAAATGAGCACAGAATGTAGTTTGGATGGTCTAGTGTTCACATTTCTGCTAAAATGCTTAGAAACATAGATAGGGATGGCTTAAGACAGAAAAGGCTTATGCAATCCAGCTAAGTCTATCCCCCAATATGTCTGTCTTTAGTTGTTGGAGCTCACTTGTCTTTCCAAATACTTGTCTAGAACATTGAGGAGAAATCTTCCACATAGATTCCTTCAGCATTTAACTCATTCGCTTGTTATTCTACTTTACACTTATTAAGAACCTTCCATCTTGAGGATCTCAAAGTACTTTACACATATGAATTATGCTTCAGTACCCCAGTGAAATAGCAAATACTACATGCCTATTTCAGTATGTTAATTTTTTACTCACATAAACAGAGGCAAAGAAACAATAAGTGACCTGCCTATGTTCACACAGCAAGTCAATGGCAGAGCTAGGAACAGAACTGTCTCCGCACACTTCAAGCCACAGATCCGGTTTCCTCCCTTAGATGACTGCTTCATACATTTTGACATTGGTTCAACAACCTTATTGTGCCTATTACCTCTCATTGTTTAGGCCTTAGGGGGAGTTCCCCTCAACCTTCTCTTCTAAAAGGAATGCAGTCCTACTTGGACAGCCTGAATCCCTGTATCTTTCTGATTGTTACTCCTTTTGACCTGAGCTGTTAGACAGTATTCAGGCTCTTGAAAGTGACTTCCATTAGGAGGAGAAAATGATGGAATCAGGCATTTTTGATACAATCCTGTTATTTACTAAGAATGTACATAAAGTCCTCTTTTGCTGAACACGTAGAAATCAAGCAATGGGAGACAATTTCTTTTCTCACAGTTCCAAGCCCTTTTATAGCCAGTGCGCTAAGCATGCTCTCAGCTTTTTCTCAGGGTCATGCGACAAGATCTTCTCTGGTGTCTCTGGGGTTTCCTTACTGCCTTCTCTGTATGTTTCTGTGGTGTTTGCTGCCGCTTCTCTCTCTCACAGCCTCCTACAGCAATACCCAGTGCCCTGCCCTTGCATTCAGCCTCTAGTCAAACCTGCCCACATAGCTCAATTTCTTCACTAGCCTTGCCATGGCCTGTGTTTCCAGCGGTGACACCTATTGTTTCAGCTATCTATTCAACACAGGAACTTTATTGCTTATTGCATTTATCTTGAATTAAGGACAGCTGTTACGCTTACCATCTTCAATGAGGTTATACCGAATCCCCCAAACAACATGCTCATGGATGAGCTCAGCTGTATTTTCCCCAGCTGTTCTTTTTCTCCCTAGAGAATTTCAATTCTTGTAAAAGGTCTTAGTTTATCCATGATGAGGGCAAAGGCAGCACAAGTTTCCTTATTTATCTCTTGCCACCTGCCCCTGTGTAGGTCACTTCTGAGGATTAAAGTGTAGACCAGTTTCATTCTGGAGAGCACATGGCAGAGAAGGGAGCTTGCCGGCTGCTGCTTGAACACCTCTGGCTGGGCTTCAGCATAGAGAGATGATGCACAACTATTGGAATGCTGGTAAGTTGGTTCAGTCATAGATCCTGTGGTCACAAGATTGTCCATTATACCCCAATGGGAAGGGATGAGTTCAAGATGTAGACATATGGGAAACTAAGCTAAGACTGCAGCACTCATTTTCACTTGAGTCCAAAACCAGGATTTCATTTCAGGAGCCAAGAGGTGAATAATTAGTGCACTGGTCCCATGTCTCAGTTATTGGTAGCCACCCCTTCTTTTGTCCTGAGTACCAGCAGTTCAGAGCCACTCAATGAAATTTAGTAAGTTACTGGGAGAAAAATTCCTAAAATAAAATCACAAACTTCCCATCCTGTGAACAGGTTTAAGCACCAGCTAACAATCTGATTAAAGGCCCTTGTGGTGGTAAATACCATGTTTGTTTTCAGATTTAGTTCAACAGCTCATCCATGATTTTAATTCCACCTGTAGTACGATGAGACAATGATGAATGTATATTAATATCTTTTGGCTATTGCTTCTGTATTGCAGCCCTCTAAGGATTGGAACATTTAGTGAAAACACAGATAATTCCTACCTCCCACCCCCCTCACCCCAACAGCATGTCTCATTCATTCTAGTCAATCTTCTAATGGTACTAATGGTATACTAGCAGCCAGAAACAGAGCAGTTATAGAGGGCTAGAAATTATATGGAGAAGTCACTGAACTCACTTGTATTTAATTAATGAAATCTGCATGTCACTGTACAGGATCAGGATATGGTGAGGGATGAGCATGGCACAGCATGTATAAACTTTAATTTGTTTTAGCTTCAAAGAGATTTATATTAACAGAATCTTAAAAGCAGCCATGCCTTTAGACACTGTCAAAGCAAGGCAAACTTTCACCCACACTAAGCCACAAACTGTCAGTTCCCTAATTCCTTACTGTGGATAGGAGGCCCTCAGAGACATACTGAGAGAGTGAGATGTGTGAGTGGGTGAGAACCGAAGACAGTTTTCTTTGGGTCGTAAGTCATGTCCATGAAGGTGGCAAGGCCTATGTAGACTTGGAGCCAGCTGTATCCATTAACTCTTAACTCCAAAGGAGAAGGTTGAAGTAGCTTCTTTGGAATTATCTCCTATTGATCCCAGGGTTTGGGTATTTTTGGAGTAATCACATGCTTGAGGTCTAAGATGAGTATTGTAAAAGAACTGCCAGAGCTTGCCAAATTAACCAAAGGTCGTCAAGCCAGTTCACTGCTGCTCAGGGTTAGACCACGCTGTTGGTGGTCAAGACTTTTGATGCCTTGAATTGCATAGAGGACCTCTAAGAAGGTCCCATTGGGTGTAACCAGCTAGAATCGCAACCTTAAAAATCAAGCTAAATGCAGAAAATGTCATCTTCCCCTCTGGCCCCCAGAATACCAAAAAAGGCTCATGTCCCTACTTTCCCTGGGCTAGTCCTAAGTAAAGAGGAGACAAAATGACCACAGTTCCTGTCAGAGACAACACCTCACACTGGCCAACCGGCTTCCTCAGAGCAACTAGCTGAATAGCATGACACGTTCTGTGGTCATCTTAATCTCCTCTTTACTTAGGACTAGCCCAGGGAAAGTAGAGACATCAATCTTTTTTCAGTCTTCTGGTGGCCTGAGGGGAGGATAACATCTTCTGCATTTACCTTGACTTTTAAGGTCAAGATCCCCTGAATTGCAGATCCTGCCTCTGATGTTCCATAGATGCAGTGAGCCATAGGCGCCGACTCCAAGGGTGCTCCAGGGCTGGAGCACCCATGGGGAAAAATTGGTGGGTGCTCAGCACCCACCGGCAGCTCCCCGCCAGCCCCGCACCCGTTACCGGAGCACTTACCTTTGCCCCCGCTACGCCAGCCGACGTTGCGGGGCCCCGCCCCCGACACACCCAGCGGAGCCGATGGAAGTCGGCTCCTTTGCAATGAGCTGGAGAGAAGATTCCTTTTCTTGTGTTTCCTTATGTTGATATAGTCCTGGGGATGCTCACAACTAATATTATTGATTTTTCTAACACTTGTTAAGGTGTGAATGTGTATGTCTGTTTAACTAACTGTATGTGCATAAAACCCGATATTAGGAAAACACCATTAATTATTTAGTAACCCACATTCTAAGCAGGTTGTACCTTAGACCACACTGCGTATCTCTGGGTTATCAAAAGCATCACCATTAAACAACTCTGCTTGTAAAGGGAATCACGAGCTGTGATCACTCCTGTATTAAAAGCAGAGGAATTCACTGTGAGGGGAGACAGACAAGTACATCACTGAGTGGTACTTTAAAAGGGGTCTGGTTAATACTTTAAGAGCTGAGAAAGAAACCATGTCTCCTTAAGCTTCCAGGGTTAGTATGTGCATGGATTGATCACATATTCCATTGACCTCATGATCTGATTATCTCCTGCATTCATTTGATGACTTGATCAATTGGTGGTGATCCCACCCAATGCCATTGTGAACTTGTTGAATTAATTCCAGTTGTCACCTTGATTTGATTATTGTATTTTATTTTAATAAATGTAGCGAAGTTACAGTAATTTAGTGTGACATGGCTGTTTAGTTTTATATTTGCTTGCTTATTTTTCAAATGAAGTCCTCAAAAAGCACACAGCTATTTCTCTCTCAAAACTGCAAGAAGAGACCATCAGCCCCCTAGGCAAGTGTACTTCAGTTAAGACTTTGATGAGCCACTTGACTCTGCCCCTAAATTAGTACCTATGTCCTGAGTCCACCAACCCTAGTCCTTTCTTACCCTCTACCACAGGGGTCTCAAAGTCCTGGCCCACGGGCCATCTGCGGCCCGAGAACCTCCCCACTGCGGCCTGCGGAGGAGAGACACAGGCAGACACGCTGCCAGCAATGTCTGCTGCAGGTGCCACCCCCCCCAACTCCCACTGGCTGGGGGAGAGGGACAGAGATACCATCATTAGTTGCCAGGCAGAGTCAGCCGTGGTGACAGCATCACTTTTTTCCACAATGAATATAAACAACTCAAAATATCGAACACAACTATTTGATGCGCACCTTGCTGGAATCCTGAAGGTTTCAACTGCTCAGTCACTGAGGCCAAATATTAACAAACTGAAGCATTGCCACCCAGGTGTCTTGAAAACACTAAAAACTCTCTGGCAGGTGAAGAATTTATAGAGTTGCATGACAGTTTTATTATTTCTAAGAAATTCAAAATAAAAAATACAACATAAACATTATCTTTTCTGAACACCATCTTCAGTGACATTATTGGCCCGCTGGGAGGATTTGAGGACTGGTACTGGCCCTAAGGTAAATTGAGTTTGAGACCCCTGCTCTACCCACACCATGACCAAGAATAACTCAGTGGTTCACTCATGGAATAAGGAACTTTTCACTGCCAGGTCACCACAAATTCAAGCCCAGCTGAGGTAAGTTGCCCATGAAAAGTTGCTTCCACCTTATCGCTGATCCTGCTTTCGCTGAACTCAATGCCAAATTAGCTAATGACTTCATTGAGAGCAGGTTCAAGTCACTAATGAATGTTAATTGGCCTATATGAAATGAACATGCATTCACAATACAAAACCACCACCACACTAACACATTTGCTGATGGCCGCAGTAGAAAGCCCTAAGAGGGAACAGGCATGGAAGTTACTTCCTATAAATAGATCCCTCCATGGCAGGGCTAATCACAGTGACTGCAAAGGGCAACTTGTGCTGTTACTATCCCTAAAGTACATATGCTGTGGATAGTTATATGTTGCATTTGTACAGCACCTTTCATCAAGAATTTTTCAAACTACTTGCACACTGCTTCATTCAAACGCAGTCAAGGTAGTAACCAACGGGTGAACTGCACATAACACAATATAAAAGGGAAAGGAAAATGTTGGACAAGGGCACCACGGCAAACTCCTGCAATACAAACCACCAATCTTTAAAGTGCACAAAAAGCAGATAACATCTGAAGACCCTCACCAAGTGAACAGCATAAAATTTATTTTTTCTGCCTTGGTAGGCTGAAAGGCTCAATTGCCCATGCTAGGGTTTGAACTGTGGATTCGGGGGGGTAGGTGTTTCAGACGGGAGGCCGTGTCTATTAAGCTATCCTCTCTGGATAAACAGGGCTGCTCTAGAACTGCCAAGCCATCCTATTTCTCAAGTAATAAATTCACTAACGGCACATTTAAAAATAAATACATAAAAAGCAGTCTCTTCTATAAGTAGCTTAGCTGTGTTCCTCAAATTGAAAGCTTACACTGGGCATCCCTCTCCCTGACAGTAATACGGGACATCAAACTGCAAAGATTATTTACTGTGCTAGTGAAGAGCAACAAAATGGGTCTCAAAAAGTCAAGTGAAGAGTGACATTTAAATGTGTTCTATTTTCTGTTTGCAAAGAAGTAAAAAGCAGGCTCGGCACCTGAAAGCAAATCGAATACTATACAAATACAATAATGCTAAGCCGTTTCAAGAAACTGGTACCCTGGGGTTACGATGAAAATGTTTAGTATGTCTCTTTTCCAAGAAGGGTTACAAACAAGTCACTCCTGGAAAGAAATTTTGAAAAGAGTGATAGCAACGAAGCATCAAAGTCAAGTCTCAACACAAAGTTACTCACCTGCCAGAGGTGGCTGGGGGATATGGTAATACGCTTCGTAACTTACCTCAATGTCCTTCACCTGAATTCTTCATCTCCAGATCGTTATAGAAAGAAGGGATCCCTTTTATTTCAATAGGGACATGTGTTATGATTCATAGATTCCAAGGCCAGAAGGGATCATTACCATCCGCTAATCTGAACTCACATATCACACAGGCCAGAGAATGTCCCCAACATAATTCCAAGAGCAGATCTTTTAGAAAAACATCCAGTCTGGATTTTAAAATGGTCAGTGATGGAGAATTTACCATGGCCTTCGTTAAGTTCTTCCAGTGGTTAATTACCCTCACTGTTAGAAAAATTACCCCTTATTTCCAGTCTGAATTTGTCTAGCTTCAATTTCCAGGCACTGCAGAGATGACCCGCGCCTGCTGGTAGTGGGGAGGTACTATATAAAGGGGGGGTCTGTGTCACCTCTGCGAGGAAGCTTCCAACTCCATGGGCCATGGCAGCCAATCCTGCTGGCTCCTGGGGCCACAGGAGCAGGGAGCACGTGCTTATGGTCGGGGCGGCGAGTTATATACACTCGTGGTGCCCAGGCTCCAGCAATATTCAGGGCCCGGTGGCCTGGCTCCACCAATGTTTGGGGCCGGGTCTCCACCCCGGTCCCACCTGCCTCTCCCCCACGCCTCCCCCGAGTGTCCCCCGGCCTCCCCTTGCTGCTCCCGCGCCTCCCCCGAGTGTCCCCTGGCCTCCCCTTGCTGCTCCCGCACCTCCCCCGAGTGTCCCCCGGCCTCCCCTTGCTGCTCCCGCGCACCTCCCCAGACCCCGGAGCAGAGCGTCCCTGTCTCTCCCCTGCAGCTCCATGCTGCCTCCCAGCATCAACTGCCGCCGCAGGGTCCTAGTGCCCCCATCCACTAGTGGCAGGGCAGTACAGCCGCGCCCCCAGCCTGCAGTCACCACTCCTGCCCCACACTGGCCAAGGAGCAGCCCCATCCCTCACCCCCAGTGAGGCTACAGTGGGGGGGGAGGGCAGCAGCAGGGGAGGAGGCACACATGTGATAGCAGCCCCTCCCCCAGCACCCACCACAGGGAGGCGAGGGGGCTTCCTGGATCTGAGAGGGGCCCTAGGAGCATGTGCAGTGACAGTGGTGGGGGTGAGTGTGCTGCTGGGGGGGAAGGAAGAGGGGGGCCCTCCCCCAGAGCTCGCTGCTGCCGGTGGGGAAAGGGCTGGGGTGAGTCCTCCTCTCTGGCCCTAGTCCTGGGGCAGCCTGCCTGCACCCCAAACTCATCCCCAGCCCTGCCCCAGAGCCCACACCCTCAGCCAGAGCCCTCATTCCCCCCCACCCTAACCCTCTGCCCCCTCCCACATCACAAACCCCTCATCCCCAGCCCCAGACAGAGTCCTCATCCCCCCGCACCCTAACCCTCGGCTCCAACCCTGAGCCCCTTCCTGCATCATGAACCCCTCATCCCTAGCCCCACTCCACAGCCCTCACCCCACACCCCAACCCTCTGCCATAGCCCTGAGCCCCCTCCCACACACCAAACCCCTCATCCCCAGCCACACCCCAAACCCAGCCCCACCCTCCCCCAAACTCCTTCCCAGAGCCTGCACCCCCTCCCTCCACACCCCCTCTCATCCCCAAACTCCCTCCCAGAGCCTGCACCCCTCCTGCACCCCAATCCCCTTCCCCAGCCCAGGGCCTGCACCCCAAACCTCCTCCCCCACCCAAACTCCCTCCCAGAGCCTTGGGCAGGTGGGGGGCAGAGGCGGAGTTTGGGTGGGGGCAGGTTCTGGACACCACCAAAATTTCTACAAACCTGCCACCCCTGCCTCTGGTCCCGGCTGGGGCCAGCCTTGGCCTGAGTTGACTCTCAGCACCAGTGTGTCCCCGGAGCTGCCAGAACCTTGCAGACACCTCAGCAGGGGGAGGGGCACATGCAATGCCCCTTCCTCTGGCTGATCAGAGGGATCCTGCACCTTGCACCTTCCCCAGCAACCCCCCAACCTGTGTCCAGCGTGGGGCCGCCGCACTCTCCCCGACAGAGTTGCTTGCAGGGGGGTCTCTGTCCTCCTGCTGCTCCTCCCTCTGGCACGTTTTTGGCTCACTCGGACCCTGTCCCCGGCAGCCGTGATGGGTGGGGAGTGGAGGGCGTGGACTGCTGCTGCCTCCCCAGCTGGGCTCTCTTGCAGGCAGCTGCCACCTTGCGCAGAGGCAGCGACCCTGAGCCGAGTCGGCCGGCATGAGAAGCAGCTCCATAATGCCCCCTCCGCTCCCTGCCCAGGCTCGGCTACCGGGGGAGGGGCCGAGTGAGCTGGAAATGTGCTGGGGGGAGAACCAGAGCCCTCCTTCCCCACCAGCAGGCCGAGCAGAGCAAGCACTGCAAGGGCAGTTCAGCACTGGCAGAAATCTGGGGGTTGCCTCTGAGTCACTGGATTGTGTTATATCAGCTAGATTGAAGAGCCCTATGTCAAATATTTGTTTCCCATGTAGGTACTTAATAAACTGTGATAAAGTCACCCTTTATCGTCTCTTCGTTACGTTAAGCAGATTGAGTTCTTTCAGTCTATCCCTATACGGCATGTTTTCTAATCCTGCAATCATTCTTGTGGCTCTTCTCTGAACTCTCTCCAATTTATTGGCATCCTTCTTCAACTAGGGACACCAGAACCAGAGACAGCATTCCAGCAGCAGTCTCACCATTGCCAGACACAAAGGCTATTGTGAACCTCTCTATTCCTACTAAAGATTCCCTTGTTCATGCATCCAAGGACTGCATTAGGCCTTTGGGCTACAGCATCAGAGGGAGCTCAGGTTCAGCTGATTATCCACCACAACTCCCATCTCTTTTTAGAGTCACTGTTTCCCAGACTCGAGTCCCCATCCATTACTATAGCTTTCCTTCTTTGTTACTAGATATTTACATTTAGCCATACTAAAACACATTGTCTGCTTGTACCCAGTTTACACTATTTTATAGCTGCCTTGACTTCCCGTCTAAACCAGGCCAGTTTTTAAACCAATATGGCCTTCTTCAATTGTGGTTTTTTGGTCAGCTAGTAAAGTGTTCTTAAATAATACCCAATTACCATTCACATTTTTCTGATTAAATTATTCCAGCTAAAATTGCTCATAGCTGTTTGCAGCTTTGTGAAACTGATTCCTGTAAACTACCTAGAATATATATTACTGATCTGGACTTTATTCTGTTTGCACATTACCTTCCTGTCTTCAAACAAAGATCCTGAATTATTATAATACCCCACAGAATGCTCGTCTACTTTATCTTGAGACATACTGTACCTATCACAACTCTTGATGGGGATTTTCCCATTTATTGAATGGGAAGTGTGCATGCATCAATGCTGGCGATTTCACAGAAACACAAACTTACGCATACTACTACTAGTATGGTATCCTTAAAATAGGCAGGTTGAAGTTGGTCTACCGAGCTTTGGATACAGTATTGGATACAGTATTATTGAGGATTGCAAATGCATATCACAACATCCATTCACCCCTTTAGTGGATGCTTCATTCTTGTGAGTAGTAAGAAAGTATAAAACATTTTGGTGTGCATTTATTACCACCAGCTTTACCTACATGTGAGTGCATACCATGTTAAAACAACTGCCAGCACTGATGTCATCTACTTGAGGAAAAGGAGGAATTTTAGCTTGCATAGTAATCATTTGACTAGCACTCAGCAAGTTACCAAGATGGTAACCATGCAGCCAACTTCTTCATGTTCACTCCCTCCTTTGCTGTTTCTACATACTGAAACTCTTTGGTGAAAGAATTTATGGAAATCATTATATTTTAGTTAGGAGGATGGAAAATTCTGCAGGGAATGAAGGGTTGTAGAAACAGCACAGGATTTCAATCAAAGCCATGTGGATACACACACATTACAACAAACACCACACAACATTTAGCCCTTACATACCTCATGTATATCAGGAATTTCTATTTCTTCCTTTACCAGATGGGCTGAAAGCAGACAAAATGTGCATCTGGTACCAGCAAATATAGGAGATTAGCTGAAATAAAAAGGAAGAATCTAAAATGGGACCATTGCAATTGGTGTTAAAGAACTGTCACACCTTACCAAAACAGTTTACAAGTGTTGTGTTTCCAAAAGACAGAATGCTATCTAAATACAAAACACTTCCATGCCCCTATCTTCTCTCAGTAGGCAGGTACCATAAGTGATGGAAGGCAATAGTGACACACACACAGTTATTCTTTGACATCTAGAATACATTCCCCTCCAACTTTATGGTAGGTCATCTTCGTAGGACTACAAGGGCTTCTTCTATGAGACTAGTTTCTGATGTAAAATAGTGCTGCAGGCAATGTTCCCTCTAATTTTTGACAGGCCGTGTGCACAAAAAATTTCTTCTGTGCAAATTGTTGTGCTTCTGTGCAAATTTGTGTGCGCGCGGGGTTTAGGATCTGTGTGCGCACGCACACGCGCACAGCTTAGAGGGAACAGTGACTGCAGGCCACTTCAGTGTGAACATAATGCAAAAATGCAGTTAAATGAGAGTTCCTCTAGTTTGGATGTCATCTTTTTTGTTCTCCTTTAGCCTTCTCACTTACCTTAAGCTGCTTAAAATTATGCCCTCAGCTGCATCCCTGCATTTCTGCGAATTAAAAATTGAGAACTGCATTTCTCAGATTCTGTAGCACACTCCAGCTTTAGCTATGGGCCCAATTTGTGTGAGCAAGCACACAGAAAATTCTTTCTCAGATTATATGTCGTAAGGATTGATAGGATGTTATTTGATTATCATTGACCTACACTCAAATATCTCCAATGTTTTAATAACCTAAAAGTAGTTTAGGAAATAGTATTCTGAAATGCTGTGCTCATGAAAACTAAAGTAACATAGCTTTTTAACTCAATGAGGTTATCTGGTGCTGTAATGGAGTGGTTACTTCCTCAAGGGAAGCAGGAGGAACCTGACCACTTAGCTACACTGGATGGTCACAACCCGGGCCCCACTTCCACACTATTTGCCCTTTGTAAGCCTCCTTAAGTCTCTGCGGCTGGGGGATCAAAATGAAAGTCACAAACCCCCTCGCCTCCAGGGACACTCTGTCCCTGAAGTCCCAGCAAATGGAGGGGAGGACGGGAGCAGCGAATCTGCAGCACTGGCAATGATCCAGCCCCACACAACGGATTTGGGGAAATCACTCTGGGACAGGATCAGCCTGTCTGCCTTACCCTGGGAGTGCCTTACCACTGCACAGTCCTCAGCATCAGGGTGAAGGCGTCTTCCTAGGATTTCCCTCCACAGCTTCAGGGGTCAGTCACTCCTGCAGTCTGCTGCTTAGAGCAATCCCGTTTACCTCCCTCCCCCCTGCTGACTGATTGACAGGGCCAGAGGAATGGGGTTAACCACGCTGCCAGGCCCTCTCTAGCCCCTTCCTCTGCCAGGCCCTCTCTGGCCTCTCCCTCATCTGTGTGAGGCCTATAAACCCTATCACAAGTGCTAATCCTTTAAAACATTTTTAAACAATATCTTGCTTCAGTTGTACCTTCCTTAGGAGTTGCGTAGGCAGCACATTTTAATACAGTAATAACACAACTCTTACTTTTATAGCTGGATGGAACTTTCTCATCACCTACTTTGGACTTTTGGACTTGGCAGAAGAAATACCTTCTCTTGAAACCATAACATAACTGTACATGTACGTCTGGAAGGTAGCAGTCAGTTCCATGGGATAAAATGGGAAAGGTGTTTTTAAACCATCTTGTGCTAATGCTTTGGACACTAACAAGTGATATCAGTATACATGCAACATAAAGTGTTGGCAGCCATGACCACTATCAGACTATTATGAGACAAAAGGAAACAATGGATTCTTCACATAGGGAAACATTCAAGTGACATTCTCCATGGCCAAGATTTTCATAAATACAAGCCTTCATTTATGTTCCTAAACCCATAGGTGCTAATTTTCTTAAAGGCCAAGCAGCCAGTCTCTCTCTCTGATAACCATGGAAGCTTCTGAGCTCTCAGAACTTTTGAAATTCAGGCTACTTATTTGGATGCCTATTTGTGGGCTTCCCCCCCCCCCCCCCAAAAAAAAATCTGGACTAAAAGTGATGAAAAATCTTTATATACATTTTCATCATGCTTTACATGGTAATTTACAACTTTTCCATGCCCTGAAGAGCTTATATTCTCGACTGGCACCATTACTGAGGATCACTACTCTACCACAACTACTAAACAACTCCTCTATGACACTGAAGTTTTAAATGGGATACTATAAAAGGGAAGATGATCTTGTGCTCTCTGCTCGGGGTTTGATTAAGAGGCTAGAGGAGAACTGATACATAAAACCAACTATCTGTGTTGCCAAGAGCAGATGTACTTGTTCAAGAACTAGAACAGAATACTAGTGTCTTACACATGTGAATTTATAGAACACTCATATTTAACACCAATACATGAAAACTCCTTGTAAAATCAGTGCTTAATTTGTGCTGGGGCTGAGCCCTAGCACCTCTAGGTTTGGCAGTTCCTAGACCCAGCACCTCTGGGGTCCTGGCCTGCAGCCACCACTCTCCAGCCACCCAGCTCTGAAGGGAGTGCTGCCACCACCAGCAGAAATAAGGATGGCAATACCAGTAGCGTAGCCGGGGGGGAGCAGGGGGAGCGGCCGCTCCCGCACTGAGCAGAAGCGGCGCCTTTTTTGTGCCCCCGCAACTTTTGCTCCAGCGCTGCAGCCGGAGCGGAGCTTTTTTTGTTGTTGCTCCCGACGCTTTTTGCTCCCGGCACCGTTTTTTTAGCTCCGCTCCCCCTGTGCTCTAAACCTGGCTACGTCACTGGGCAATACACCATATCATGCCACCCTTACTTCTGCGCTGGTGCCGATGGTGACAGTGCTGCCTTCAGAGCTAGGTGCCTGGCCAGGAGCCGCCACTCTCTGGCTGCCTAACTGCAGCCCCGGCACCTTTTTCATTACAACTTTGTTTTTTTCCATCAAGTCCCAGTTCTTGGAGTCATTATGTGAGAATCTCAGCTTTCTGTTAAAGAAAAAAGTAAGCCTCCAGTCTTCACGGTTACAGAGAAAAGCTTGGGAAAGCAAAACCAAAAGGCTCAAAAGACCAGAAGGCAAACAGAACTGCCAAAATACTATTATTTTGTTCTCATTACTTTTAAGCCAGTCTCAGTTATTTTGGGGGGCCTGACTCATGGTTTCTGAATGCTTGGGTTGGCAAGACTGCTAAAGACAAATCTGATTAAAAACACAGCCAGTTTGTTCTGTTTTAAACAAATTCACTGGATTAAAAGTTTGGTTTCGTTCTTCCATTACATATTTTCTGGGACTGTCAATGCCAGACTCTGAAACTCCAAACTCTCATCCCTATGAGACAAGTATGAAAAATTAAAATATGCATTGTGTTCAGTATAAGCAAAAGCAGAACTTAACCCAGCCACTCATTGTTCAAGCTTTGCAGCTCCTCACATGCACTGTAAACCTTTCAGAGAAAGGAACAATGGCAACTGCCAGCTGCCATTGATCACTTGTTTTATGTTTAGAATGAATCTTTAATCACTGTCTCTCCATAAAGAAAGAGAAAATGGAGATGGATACTGAAGTGTCAAAGGCAGAGAGCTTTATAATTGAGGATCTTTCATTAAGTTCAAAAATTTTAAGTGGCTGTTCGAACTATTGAGCTTTCAGCCACCTTGATGACTCAGCACTCACATGCGTCAGTCCTCCTACATTCCCTTTCATCAGACAAGTGCTAGGACTTATTTCCTAGCTACAAGTGATAGCTTGGTGTGTTCTGGGGATAATCAGAGCACTAGCCACTCCTTTGATAGCGTACATGAGATAATTGCCTAGGACCACACTTATATTTGAAAACTTTTGGGGTCAGACTCGTATCTACTATGGCTTTAAGCAGCATGTTGGATCTCCGATGTGGTCTGCTGGTAGGCAACACTCATGTTGGTGCATTACTATGACAGTAGTTACAGTGGATAGTATTTCTAAGCACGAGTACTGATCGGTACATTTCTGCTTTTTAATGTTTAAAGCAATTTTTCAACTTTTTATGGAATTTACTTCCCGCTTAGATCTGGCCTTTCTGGCTCACCCCACACAGGCTTTCAGAACACACATTCAAAATAAATAAATTATGCCTTTTGAACTTAGCAAATGCTCAACATCTGAGAATAGTCAATGATTATATTTACAATCCTTTTAAAGTTCTTAAGCAAATTTCTAAGATAAGCAGTTCAGAGTGACTAGCCATTTGAATTGACTCTATAGATGAGGAATTAAACCAGAGGTCTAAACAGTTACAGAAATATTTCCTAAAGAAGAAAACAAAGTTTACATATTTTACAGTCCCAGCAGATTTCCAACTCAAAATGCATTGACACTCACTTGACATAGGAAAAACATAACTCCAACATCTCTGGAATGCAGATACGTTGAGGACAATTGTCAGTATTTTCTTGTGTTCCCCATACTATAACAGCCAGAGGGATTTATTCAGTACCTTTTATGTAAAGGTTGAATCTCTGATGGCTTTACAAATTAGAACAAGGCATCCTGTGCAAATTGTTAACTTTTAGATTAAACACAGAGATTGGGTCTCTGGGGTAATGCTGGGACCCAATCAAGGGAAGGTGTTGATGGCATCATAAATTATAAGAAAATATGGAATCTGAACTTCCACTTTGTTTCAGCTCCAAAGGACATTGGATTATTTATTATGCAAATAAACTGTGTAAGTTCTTGGAGCAAACACAAAGAATTAGAGCTAGGTAGATCATGGTAATTCAATTTCATGGAGGGTTTCAAGATTCTAATGTGGGAAGAAAGCCAAAAGTTCCAAAATTTTCATCTGAACGTTTCTGAGGCTCCCCAAGCTGCCCACAATGGTGACAAACTGCCAGATGGGCATTCAGGCAACATGGGGAACCTAGAAAACAGGTGGGCTAGCAAGAAACCAGGCAAGTTTCTGGTGGAATTTAATTCAAACAATTCAGAACATTTCAATTTCTATGTAACAGCAAATTCTGCAGGAAAAAAATTTTTCCTCAAAGTTTTTCGGAGCATCTCTCTCTCAATTAATAAAGAATTGAAAGTCAAGGTGCATGGAGTGGTGGACAAGGTTTGTTGAGTATGTATATAATCTAGAGACATTAGCCAAAATGGACATATGTGTTAAGGGCTGAGTATAATATTTACACTTATATAGCTCCTTTCATCTCAAAGGACCACCAAATGTGTCACACACCAAAGGGGGGAAGGGATAGCTCAGTGGTTTGAGCATTGGCCTGCTAAACCCAGGGTTGTGAGTTCAATCCTTGAGGGGGCCATTTAGGGATCTGGGGCAAAAATCTGTCAGGGGACAGTACTTGGTCCTGCTAGTGAAGGCAGGGGACTGGACTCAATGAGCTTTCAAGGTCCTTCCAGTTCTATGAGATAGGCATATCTCCATATATACTAACTATATACAAGGAATCACAAACTGAGACTATCTACTTATCTTAAGAACTGATAATGGGACCCACTCATTAGCCTATTATGTGAGAATGTCACAATTTTAATGTATTTATCCTCACAACACAAGAGTTAGGTAGGGAAATGCTATCATCCGCATTTTACAGATGGAGAGCTGAGGCAGAGACTAATGTGAAATTTTCAAAAGCACCTTGCCCAGGGTCACACGAAGTCTATGGCAGAGTAGGAAATTGAACTAGGCCGATGTTCTGACCACAAGGCCATCCTTACTTTCCATGAGTTGCGAATGCCTCCAAAGTGAAATGGAGCAACTGTGACAATGCAGAGAAAAACTTCAAAGTCTTTTGGACAGCAAGTGAAGAGCTTAATCCAACTAAAACAGCAGAGTGAATTTAAGATTATAGTTTAGGATACAGTTACCCACATTAGTATTTGGTCAGGACAAGGTGGTAATTACTACTATTAAGTTATACCATTTCTCCAGTATAGCTACTGTTTCAAAAAGTGCTAAGAGAATGACAATAATAGCCAGACAATCAATTTTTCATCTCCCATAGAAGCCTACTGCCTTCTTTCACCATTTTGGGGGAGTACTTACTTTAAGTTACAGGTATTATCTATGAATTTCTAATACTGACACCTGCAGTATCTTGGCTGTTTCATGGAGGCTTTATTCGTGAATACTGACTCAGCCCTATGCTGCTGAGCTGGCGGGAACACAAGAGGCATGAAAATATTTACGTTTTGAGGTTTCTATCTCATCACTGCTTCTCATCTGTCTTTCAAATTTTCTAGCAGTGCCAACACAGTAGAATCATAGAACTGGAAGGGACCTCGAGAGGTCATCTAGTCCAGTCCCCTCCACTCAAGGCAGGACTAAATATTATCTAGACTTGTTTGTCCAACCTGCTCTTAAAAATCCCCAATGATGGAGATTCCACAACCTCCCTAGGCAATTTATTCCAGTGCTTAACCACTCAGACAGGTAGGAAGTTTTTCCTAATGTCCAACCTGTCTTGCTGCAATTGAAGCCCATTGCTTCTTGTCCTTTCCTCAGAGGTTAAAAACAATTTTTCACCCTCCTCCTTGTAACAACCTTTTATGTACTTGAAAACTGTTATCATGTCCCCCTTTCAGTCTTCTCTTCTCCAGACTAAACAAACCCAATTTTTTCAATCTTCCCTCACAGGTCATGTTTTCTAAACCTTTAATCATTTTTGTTGCTCTTCTCTGGACTTTCTCCAATTTGTCCACATCTCTCCTGAAACATGGCACTGAGAACTGGACACAATACTCCAGTTGAGGCCTAATCAGTGCAGAGTAGAACAGAAGAATTACTTCTCGTGTGTTGTTTACAATAATCCTGCTAATACATCCCAGAATGATGTTTGCCTTTTTTGCAATAGCGTTACACTGTTTACTCATATTTAGCTTGTGATCCACTATGACCCCCAGATCCCTTTCTGCAGTTCTCCTTCCTAGCCAGTCATTTCCCATTTGTATGTGTGCAACTGCTTGTTCCTTTCTAAGTGGAGTACTTTGCATTTGTTCTTTTTGATTTTCATCCTATTTACTTCTGACTATTTCTCCAGTTCATCCAGATCATTTTGAATGTATTCCTATCCTCCAAAGCACTGGCAACCCCTCCCACCTTGATATTGTCCGCAAACTTTATAAGTGTACTCTCTATGCCATTATCTAAATAACTGGTGAAGATATTGAATACAACTAGACCCAGAACCAATCCCTGTGGGACCCTACTCCTTATGCCCTTCCAGCATGACTGTGAACCACTGATAACTACTCTCTGGGAACATTTTTCCAACCAGTTATGCACCCACCTTATGTAACTCCCTCTAGGTTGTATTTCCCTAGTTTGTTTATGAGGTCATGCAAGATAGTATCAAAAGCCTTACTAAAGTCAAGATATACCACCACATATACCGCTTCCCCCCTATCCACAAGGCTTGTTACCCTATCAAAGAAAGCTATCAGGTTGGTTTGACACGATTTGTTCTTGACAAATCCATGCTGACTGTTATTTATCACCTTATTATCTTCTAGGTGTTTGCAAATTGATTGCTTAATTATTTGCTCCATTATCTTTCCGGGTACAGAAGGTAAACTGACTGGTCTGTAATTCCCCAAGTTGTCCTTATTTCCCTTTTTATAGATGGGCACTATATTTTCCCTTTTCCAGTCTTCCATGACTTTTCAAAGATAATTGCTAATGGCTCAGATATCTCCTCAGTCAGCTCCTTGAGCATTCTAGGATGGATTTCATCAGGCCCTGGTGATCTGAAGACATCTAACTTGTCTAAGTAATTTTTGACTTGCTCTTTCCCTATTTTAGACTCTGATTCTACCTCATTTTCACTGGCATTCACTATGTTAGATGTCCAATCGCCACCAATTGTGAAAACCGAAACAAAGAAGTCATTAAGCACCTCTGCCATTTCCACATTTTCTGTTTTTGTCTCCCCCCCACCATTGAGTAATGGGCCTACTGTGTCCTTGGTCTTCCTCTTGCTTCTAATATATTTGTAGAATGTTTTCTTGTTACCCTTTATGTCCCTAGCTAGTTTGATCTCTTTTTGTGCCTTAGCCTTCTAATTTTGTCCCTACATACTTGTGTTATTTGTTTATATTGATCCTTTGTAATTTGACCAAGTTTCCACTTTTTGTAGGACCCTTTTTTGAGTTTTACATCATTGAAGATCTCCTGGTTAAGCCAGGGTGGTCTCTTGCCATACTTCCTATCTTTCCTATGCAGTGGGATAGTTTGCTCTTGTATCCTTAATAATGTCTCTTTGAAAAACTGAAAACTGTCTTCAATTGTTTTTCCCCTTAGACTTGCTTCTCATGGGATTTTACTACCAACTCCGTGAGTTTCCTAAAGTCTGCCTTCTTGAAATCCATTGTCTTTATTCTGTTGTTCTCCCTCCTACCATTCCTTAGAATCATGAACTCTACCATTTCATGATCATTTTCACCCAAGTTGCCTTCCACTTTCAAATTCTCAACCAGTTCCTCCCTATTTGTCAAAATCAAATTCAGAACAGCCTCTCCCTACTATCTTTCTCCACCTTCTGAAATAAAAAAATGTCTCCAACATATTCCAAGAACTTGCTGGATAATCTGTGCCTTGCTGTTATTATCCCAACAGATGTCTGGGTAATTGAAGTCCCCCATCACCACCAAGTCCTGTGCTTTGGATGATTTTGTTAGTTGTTTAAAAAAAGCCTCATCCACCTCTTCTTCCTGGTTTGGTGGTCTGTACATGATATCACCCTTCTTTTTTATCCCTTTTATCCTTACCCAGAGACTTTCAACAAGTCTGTCTCATTTCTATCTCAACTTCAGTCAAAGTGTATACATTTTTAATAGATAAGGAAACACCACCTCCATTTTTTCCCTGCCTGTCCTTCCTTCTATACCAATAGTCCAGTCAAGTGCATTATCCCTCCAGGTCTCTGTGATGGCAACTATGTCATAATTGTGTTTATTTACTAGCATTTCTTCCTGCTTATTCCCCATACTTCTCACATTAGTATACAGACATCTAAGATACTGATTTGATTCCCCCCCAGTTCTGTCTTGTCTCTCCCTTATTTCTGCTATAACAGCCCATGCTCCTCCCAGATTCCTACCCTTCTCCCACAGCTCCATGTTTTTGACTTACCTGTGGGCTTTAGTCACCTGCCCCCGTCAAACCTAGTTTAACGCCCTCCTCACTAGGTTAGCCAGTCTGTAGCCAAATATGCTCTTCCCCTTCCTCGATAGGTGGATCACATCTCTGTTTAGCAGTCCTTCTTCCTGGAACAGCATTCCTAGGTCAAGGAAGCCGAAGCCCTCCTGACGACACCATCTCTTCACAGCCAGGCATTCACCTCCAGGATGCATCTGTCTCTGCTGAGGCCCCTACCTGTGTGGCACACTGTGTACTGTGTACACAGTAGCAGATATTTAGCATCTTCATCCCTCATGTACCTGATCAACCTTCTCGAAGAGTTACTGCGTATGTGTAAATGTTCATGATTCAGCCTTACCACAAACATCTAATTCGGCATTACTCTGGTCTAACGTCAGAGTGCCTACACTGGAGTTTTCTTTTTAAATCTGGAAGAACAGGTTGCTTCTAGACAGAGAGCTGGTAAGCCAAGTTCAGTTCTAGACTGAGTTTTAAAACAGAGGTTTGTAATGGAAATGCTGACACAATCCTAATTATAAAACAGTTTCTCTCAAGTGGAAATGCGTTGACCTGGAAGACTCCATTTCCAAGCCCCTCTCACCTGTAATAGAATATGCCTAGTGGAATAGTGTGTGTAATACATTATGCATCTACTTATCCTGTGATCTCCACCTGGGTGCTTAGAAAAGGCTCTTTTTAATAAGAAAAACTGGTATTGGAAACACTTAACTGCATTAAGGACCAGTGCAATCATTCTACTCTGTATTGCTTTGCATTTCATATTAACTGAAATCTATTTCAGGTTCTGCTGAAAATGCAAGGAATGTCTCCTGACTGAAGTACTAGGAATTCGACTGGCCTCTGTTCAGAGACAGGATGTGGTCTCACACCATCTTTCCTGCATATTTATAATTTAAAATGTTAAGAGGTCTTCATACAAAAAGTTCCTTGGAAAGCATTGTTCACTCTCAGTGATTAGGTAACAGCTGTCATTCCTAACATCTAGATCTGCTTGTGATATTGTCAGAATTCACCCTTAAATCTTTTACTTCCTTTTGTTTTTGTCAGATGGCACTATATTTGGGGTTTGAATCATGTTCAGTTTGTCACACACTGGCAGGTAAGTGGATGTGACAGGGTTGCCCTACTCACCCCTGGATGGCACAGCCTCCTAGCAGTTCTGTGGATTAGCTCCATCAGGCGGATACCCCTTCCAGCCATTACACTCCATCAGTTTCTTCTCTGCAGTGCTTCTCGCAAACCAGGAACCGCAGCATCCTCTTCCTGACTCAGCCTTACAGCCAGGTCACTATTGTGGAGTGGGAGAGTGTCTCAAGAGGTCCCAGGCAGTCTTCTACTTTACTGCCTCACGGTGCCATTCCCACAGTGACTGGCAGGGGCACCCAGGCTCACCCTCTACTCTGGGTTCCAACAGAGCTGCGGATGAGGGGTTTGGGGTGTGAGAGGGGCTCAGGGCTGGGGCAGAGGGTTGGGGTGTGGGGGTGAGGGCTATGGGATGGGGCCAGGAGGGTCAGGGTGCAGGAGGGGGTCAGGGCTCTGGGCTGGGAATGAGGGTCTTGGGGTGCAGGAGAGGCTCTGGCCTTGGAGGGGGCTCAGGCCTGGGGCAGGAGGTTGGGATGTAGGAGGGGGTCAGGGCTGGGGATGAGGGGTTTGGGGTAGAGGAAGGGCTTGGGGTTTGGGGGGGCTCAGGGCTGGGGCATGCTCTTATCTCCAGTGGCTCAGCCAGCTGCACCATGCTGCACCCTGGAAGCAGTCAGCAGCAGGTCTGGCTCCTAGGCAGAGGCGCACAAGAGGCTCCGCGCGACTCTTCCCTGCAAGCACTGCCTCCCCCACCCCCAGTCGCCATTGGCCAGTTGCCGGCCAATAAGAGTGCGGAGCCAGTGCTCAGGGCGGGGGCAGCACACAGAGCCCGTGGTCCCTATGCCTAGAACACAGACACGCTGCTGGCCGTTTCCGGGGAGCAGCGTGGTGTCAGAAAAGGTACGCACTGGCCTGCCTTAGCTGGGCAGCACTGCCGATGGGACTTTTAACATCCCAGTCAGCGGTGCTGACCAGAGCAAGGTGACATAGCACCTTACATGCTGCGACCCAGTAGTGGGTCATGACCCATGGTGACTGCCATACACAGCAGCCAAGATCCATTCCCTGTCCCTTGCTGCCTTTCTCTGAGGCACTTCCATACCTTCTGACCCTCCCCACTCCTCCGGGTTTGCCAGTCCCTTCACTCCCTCCTCCCAGGGAGTAATTTTAGGCAACTCATCTCTACAGTCCCCGGGAGTGACTACAGATTCCTTCCCTGGAGGCCCCTCTGGAAGCTTCCAATTTCCTGTCTTTTGTAGAACCCCCACCTGTATTTAACAGGTGAGCTTCTCTCTAATTAGCTGCCTCCAGCCTAAAACTCCCCCATTTGCAGCCTAATTAGCTGATTGGGCCCACCTGGCTTAATTTAGCTCTTTCAGGGCCAGTGTAGAAAGCACACCCCATCACACTGAACTAAAACAAAATACATCTTAGTGGTGCTGCAGGGATTTTTTTTTTCAACATAGAGCCATAGGCTTAGCTGCCAACTTGTTGCCTGCCTTACCCACCTGCCCTAAGCCTTTGTAAAAAAAGTCACACCCTCGCTTATCTGGTGATAGATTGATGGATTGCCTGCGTGCATGCCAACAGCCTCTACTAAAATTGTAAAATCCGTGCACTCCACTCCTTTTATCTTGTGGTTGCAGTGCTTTATTGGACTGCAAAGGTACGGGCATAACAACCCTATAGTCTGCACAAGTGTTCCAGAAGATGAACTTCCCTTCCTTAAGTTAAGACTATTATACAGACACAGATCACTTGCTCTAGTCCTCAACTTCTCTTGTGAAAATTTAGCTCTACCGTTCTTGTTCCCCATATTCCTTCCCTCTCCAAAGGATATGCATCACACCCCTTTCCACTTCATAGTTTAGGATCCATTATAAAATTTACTAGCTATGTTTCCTCAGCAGCCCCAGCTGGGTTGGGTGCCTTCAGGAGCTGTGACCATTAGGAAAATGCAGTGACTCAGAACAGCTTCTTCGAAGCAAAGTATTATTTATTTATCCATAGGCATACAGCAGGGGTTGCCAAACTGCAGCCTGCAGGCCACATGCGGCTCTTTTACAGTTCAAGTGCTGCTCGCAGAGCCCCCTCCACATTCCTCCCATTCTCCGCCAACCAGACTGGGGGGAGTTAGCGGGCTTCTGCCCCACAGAGAGGGGGGGGGGGGGTCTTGGGGAAAACCTGCCAGGGCTCAGGGCTTCAGCAGGAGGGAGCTGAATCCCCAAGCCCCAGCAGGTGCATTCCGCATGGTTGGAGCTCCGGCAGGTGCGCCCCATCTCTCGAACTTCTGAAGATTGTCATCTCGGAGGGTCAGTACGTTTGGCTACCCCTGACATATAGAAATCAGAAATAAAAGGGTTAAGCAGCAGGAAGCCTTTTCTTCATATTTTCTTACCTAAAGCTTAGTCTTATTTTTCTCATGTCTTCGGCAGACCTAAACCTATCCCAAGTACCCCAATAGCATCTGGGAATGAAATCCAGTGTGATCCCCTGCAGCCACTGTGCCTCTCTCTCTGCTTCAGGGGTAAGGATTTTAACAATTTGTGTTTTTAAGGTTTCCCAGCTGAAGGGCCCTATTAGCTCTCTGAACTCTGTCTATTCTATAAAACATAAAATACTATTTAGTTGCATATGGTACAGTACCATCTTGCTGAAGGTATCCATGAGTAACAATTACAGACTCCCTCGGTGGACTACATCTCCCATGATGTACCATGGTCTCTCCTTGTTGGTGAGGGTAGGAGGTACACCATGGAAGGCTGGAAAGCCTGGCCCTTAAAGAAGATTGGAAGCATGAGGCAATGCCAATTACAACTCCCATGCGGTGGCATTTCAGAATTGAATTGAAAGGTTTTGGCTTTCAGCTGACAACCTATAATTTTTTGGTTCCTAATATTGCTAGGAAAAAAATCCATGCAAAGCAGACACACTCTGTGAAAGGTTAGTTTAATAAAATAAATAAATAAATAAATCCCCAAAAATCTCTTTAGTAAACAGTTTTGATGGAAAATTTTCAACCAGCCCTAGACAGCACTGGTTACGAGCCCAAACCATGCTGTGGGATTTGAACCTCCAGTCAGTTCGCTAGCAAAGAGCTATTGTGTTATTATATTAATTCTTCTTTCATGCTTCCCCTCATGTCATTTTCCCTTCAAAATCTTTCAAGGATGTCTGATGACCTTACAGAAAACACCCATTGAGCTCCCCACAGTGGAATTAACTCTCATTTCACTCTGCGCCTCTATAGACTTACGTGTGGTCATCAAATAAAAAAAATTGAAAAGCTTGGAGAAAACTGTTTTTATCTGAAGAGAAATGGGCTTTTGTAGTGAAGTTTAAATATGAATTAGAGTAATTAATTTCTCTCTCAGACTGCTGCAATTTTGAAATACTGCATTAACACAGGATAAGCCATCATGGGTAATTTAGTAGATTATGTTTCCGTGTTTGTATCATAGCACTTGATTATGAGGATGATAAAAATGTTGAAAAATGATGTTTATTTCCCATCTTATTTTTCATGAGTTTTGTACCCAAAGTTATTAAGATAATCAGTGACATGCTAGTTCCTCCCAAAATTAAAGTAATGCTATTCATTTTGGATTTATGACCAGTTTGTGTTTGAACTACAAAAATAGAGCTAACAGAACCTGAAGAATGGCAAAAGCAGAAGTTGCTGTCCTCTTATTCATCAAATGTATGCTGTAGACAAAGGCAGTAAAGCATGCTAATGAATGTAGGACTCTTGGAAGATGATAGGATTGTCATCTTTAGAGATGAAGTTCTGTTTCTCCACAGTAGAGGCACAATATTCATAGCTGCAGTGTGAGCATCCCCCGATGCACTATTCCACAGAGTTTATTTTTATATTCAATAGTTTGCAATAAAATGTGAAGTAAAGAGTTGGTATTTCTGCCCTGTTATGAAAAGAATAAGCTAGTTCATTTCTATTACTGTATTTAATCCTGAAATTACCACATTAAGAACAGACTGCACACACACACACACTAGGCTGACCAGATAGCAAGTGTGAAAAATCGGGACAAGGGGGTAATAGGAGCCTATATAAGTAAAAGCCCCAAATATCGGGACCGTCCCTATAAAATTGGGACACGTGGACACACACACACACACACACACACACACACACACACACACACACTCTATTTGCCCACAGAAACTAAGTTCCATTTTTTTAAAGAATTCCTGAATGCATTGATTTCCATTACAGAAATTAGAGTGGTTTCATTAATCCAAGAGAGTTTCTTTAAGTAATTCTTAGGCTACAAGTGTTAGCATTAATGATAAATTGGTTCTAGTAGAATTTTAAAAGCATGGCTAAGAAAAGAATACCTAATGCAGAGAGAATACAGTGTCACACGAACCATCCCTTTTTCTTGGAATTGGGGGTGGAGTTGGGTTTCCTTTTTTCTCCATAGCATTTAATGTTCCCTTTTCCTCATCCACTCTACATAATCCTCCTTCAAGCAAGTCTGGAAAGTGCCACGGAGTTAACTAGAAGGAAAGGGGAGAAGCTCCTGACAAAGGCCTACCATGACACTGATCTTATCCACTGTTATTGCCTCCAGAGGCAGCTGAGGGCAACACCTCATGAACAGGGAAGCCTTTAAAGCCAAGTCTTCCGGAGAGAGGCAGCTATAAAGGGAGATGAAGGGTACAGGGTCTAGGGGCTTCCTGCAGAGAAGAACCAGTTGGTCAACTCTGAGGAAGAAATGCAGATTTTACCTTCTGACTCCCCAGACAAGCTGCACTGTATGGAAGGGGTGAGTGGTCAATTGTTTTAACCCTCTCTTCTCATTTGGGCTGACTGCAGGAAGCCGGGACTGGATTATATTTTGAGAGGGATAGGAGAGCAACCTTGTTGCAAAGCATTAGTGTTGAGCAAGCATCCTCTGCTTCCCATGACAGTTCCCAGACCTCTAGAGTGGCTCAGAAGCAGCAGCCTCATTGCCCCCACAGGCATGGAAAGGAAGGAGCTCATGCATGTAACTGGAGGAGTTCCTGTGGGCCCTCAGAGGGAGCAGGAGGCCAGGGATGGGAAAAGCCAGAGCAGGACTGTTCCGAGACTCAAACTAATGGAAAAAGGAGTTAATGCAACCCTATAGCAGCCCTTCTCCCAGGTTCATTCCAGTAATCTCCAGGCTACCTGTTGTCCAGCAACTGCACTCCACCTTAGGCTGTCCCCCTTAACTTTATGGGGAGGAGTTAAAGGTGTCTCCATTTCCCCACATCCTTCCCCTGCCTGTCTGAGTGAAAGGAAACAGGACAGATAACGATGGCTGAAATTTTTTTGATGAGAAGTTTGTAAAAAAAAATAAAAATTAATCAAACACATTTTTGTGGGGAAAAAAATTCATTTTCAATGAAAAAAGTCTTTTCCCAAAAAGAATTCTTATTTCACAATTATAGACTTTACAGTCAGAAGGGACCATTATGATCATCTAGTCTGACCTCCTGCACAATGCAGACCACAGAATCTCACCCACCTACTCCTGCAATAATCCTCTCACCTATGTCTCCGCTATTGAAGTCCTCAAATCATGGTTTAAAGACTTCAAGATGCAGAGAATCCTCCAGCAAGTGACCTGTGCCCCATGCTGCAGAGAAAGGTGAAAAACCTCCAGGGCCTCTGCCAATCTACCCTGGAGGAAAATTCCTTCCCGACCCCAAATATAGCGATCAGCTGAACCCTGAGCATGTGGGCAAGACTCACCAGCCAGACACCCAGAAAAAAGTTCTCTGTAGTAACTTCTAACATCCCATCACTGGCCATTGGGCCTATTTACCACTTATAGTCAAAGGTCAATTAATTGCCAAGATCATGTTATCCCATCAAACCATCCCCTCCATAAACTTATCTAGCTTAATCTTGAAGCCAGATAGGTCTTTTGCCCCCACTGCTTCCCTTGGAAGGCTGTTCCAGAACTTCACTCCTCTGATGGTTTCTAACCATCATCTAATTTCAAGTCTAAACTTCCTGATGGCCAGATTATATCCATTTGTTCTTGTGTCTACATTGGTACTGAGCTTAAATAATTCCTCTCCCTCCCTGGTATTTATCCCTCTGATATATTTAAAGAGAGCAATCGTATCTCCCCTCAGCCTTCTTTTGGTTAAGGTAAAGAAACCAAGCTCCTTGAGTCTCTTTTCATAAGACAGGTTTTCCATTCCTCGGATCAGCTTAGTGGCCCTTCTTTGTACCTGTTCCAGTTTGAATTCATCCTTCTTAAACATGGGAGACCAGAACTGCACACAGTATTCCAAATGAGGTCTCATCAATGCCTTGTATAATGGTACTAACACCTCCTTATCTCTACTGGAAATATCTCGCCTAATGCATTGCAAGACCGCATTAGCTTTTTTCACGGACATATCACATTGATGGCTCAGGCATCCTGTGATCAACTAGTACTCCAAGGTCCTTCTCCTCTTCCGTTACTTCCAACTGATGTGTCCCCAGCTTATAACTAAAATTCTTATTAATCCCTAAATGCATAACCTTACACTTCTCACTATTAAATTTCATCCTATTACTATTACTCCAGTTTACAAGGTCATCCAGATCTTCCTGTATGATATCCCGATCCTTTTCTGAATTGGCAATACCTCCTAACTTTGTGTCATCCGCAAACTTTATTAGCACACTCCCACTTTTGGTGCCGAGGTCAGTAATAACAAGATTAAATAAGATTGGTCCCAAAACCGATCCCTGAGGAACTCCACTAGTAACCTCCCTCCAGCCTGACAGTTCACCTTTCAGTATGACCCGCTGTAGTCTCCCCTTTAACCAGTTCCTTATCCACCTCTCAATTTTCATATTGATCCCCATCTTTTCCAATTTAACTAATAATTCCCCATGTGGTACCATATCAAATGCCTTACTGAAATGGTAAAATTCCCTTCTCTCTCTCCCCTTTTTCCTTGCAAGAAAAATGTGGAGATAATTGAGAGAAAATGTATGTCGGAGGGAACAAAAAACCCTCTATTTTAATTCCTCCCCCACCCCCAACTATAAAACTGTGATTACTGTGTGTCATTTTTGTTTTTTCAAAAGGGAAATGGTTACTTATTTCACTATTCCATTACAACCAACCAAGCTCACTTTTCCCACATGGGAAAAAAAGAGGGAAAGTATTTTCCTTTCCTTTTTTGCCAGTGAATGTAAATCAATGTTGTGAGGTTTTTCACCCCTCATTTTTTCCTTTCTTCCCCCTCTCGCCCACCTTCTAACTATTATTAAGATGGAGACATTTTTAAAAGTTAGAGAAGAAAATGAAAATCTGAAAAAATAATCTGAATATCATTCATATTATTTCACTATGAGGCAAAAAGGAAAAAAATAGAAAAAGTGAGAGAAAGGGGAAAAACCCCAAAATGCAAAAATGATTTTTAGAAAAATGGTTCCATTTTGAACTCTGCAAAAACATTTTTTTTTATTTTTGCATTTTATAATCTGTTCTAATACATATTGGGTGAGATTCTCACCTCCCTTCTGACCCCATTATGTTGGGTAAAAGGGCTGGACTGGCATAAAAGGAGTCTTTTAAGCTCTGGATCCAGCCAGTACAGAATTCTCCTGGTGTAAGAACTGAGGGAGACAGCAACTAGCTGTCCTCAGAGGATCCTGTCATAAGATCTGAGCATAGGGTGCATAGTAGGGGTGAGGCTAAAGATGGGAAGGCCGCGCCAAAAGTGAGATTGCATAACGGAACTGTAGAGATTCTGGGCAGCCCAGTCACTCGGAAGAAGCAGGGCACAGGCTGTTGTAACTCAGCCAGCTCCTCATGTTTGCCTGAATTAGGCCAGGGGCCACTCCAGTGTTAACATTAGTGCAGAGTCACAAGGGTGCAGGGCCGGCTCCAGGCACCAGCGCAGCAAGCGCGTGCCTGGGGCGGCAAGCCGCAGGGGGGCGGCTGGCCGCTAACTGCGAGGGTGGCAGTCAGGCAGCCTTCGGCAGCGTTTCTGCGAGAGGTCCGCCGGTCCCGCGGATTCGGCGGCAATTTGGCAGTGGGAACGCCAACAGCGCGGGACCGGCAAAGCACCCACAGGAGTGCCGCCGAATCCGCGGGACTGGTGACCTCCCGCAGAAACGCTGCTGCCGGCTGCCTGACTGCCGTGCTTGGGGTGGCACAAAACATAGAGCTGCCCCTGCAAGGGTGTAAGGGTGGCTTAAAAAAACCTTAGCACCACTAAATCTCACGCTACCCCAGATTGCAACTTCAGTGCTGTGTTCCTGAGCAGTACAGTACAGACCTTCACCCAGTACATTTAAAAAAACCATCACATTGCTTCTAAGGTGTTTTATTGCATAATATACAACTGCATGTATGTGTGCGCGTGCCTATCATTTCTATGTAGTTACACACACACACACACCCCTAGGCAACTATAAAACCCCTGAAGTGAATGGCGTTTTTATACATAACCAAGACTCAAAGTTCAGTGCCATGAGGGGGCTCTTGTGCAGTTAAAACACTTTCTCCTAGAAGGTTCCTCAAGCTCACCGGTATGAAGAGGAGATGGTGAGTTCATAATGAAGGAATTATTTTTTTACGTATGTTTTCCTCAGTGTCCCGACAGAGAGAAGGTAGCAGCAATGACCCATGTTCTGAACGACTGTTAGAGCTTTCAGGTTTTTTAAATCAGCCAATCTCATCTCATTTTTATAACTATAAAACAGAGAAATTGTCCAACATGAGCCAACCCAGAACAGTAACAGTTCAAAAATTTTGAACTCATGGATCTTCCTAAAGCATTTTCCCTAATGGTCTCGTGTGTCAGACATTTCATTCTGTTACACAATGCTTAGACCATTCCACTCCTACGGAAAAATAATCACTTCTAGTCTCCCAAAAAATAAAAATTAGAGTTTCAGCTGAATAGTGTGAGGAAAAAGAAAGAATAATCCCATGAAGAGTTTTGGGAAGGCCTAAACAGAAGAACCTGGCAAGGATCTCAAATATTCTCAGATCACTCTGTGCCTGTTATTCTAGACAAGCAAAACGTAGTACAAACTTGACATAATACTCTGTCTTATACAAAGATCTACACACAAACTTCTGCATTTCAATATAGCAGAGAGATGAGTATGTTGAGTGAATATACACAGATTTTACTTAAACCTCAAAAGTAATATCCTTTCAGGTATGTTGTGCATTTGCAAATTGGGCAATTCATATTTCACAGTGGCCACAGCAAAATTAGTGCAAGAGTGTCCTTTATGCTGTATTTTTCAGTAGTCCTCCATAAAGCATTGGCTTTTGTCCACAGCTGGCAAACTTTATAACATCCTCTGATATACAGCTTATGTCCTGCATTAAAGATTTTAATTCCTTTCACCAATGTTGGTACGTGGAAAAAATGTTAAAAGGCAGCAGCAAAATATAAATGTTAAGTCATTCCTCCATCTTGTGGGCAATAACTGAAACAACAATTTATGGCACCATTTCACAATATAGTATAATACAATGATACATGTTGATACAATAACCAACAGAGGCATCTTGGTTTATTTAGCAAACTTCATATGTTATAGTTAATGTTAAGCTTTGCACTTTAAAAATCCTAGCAGTGAAATCAGAAAATGTAGTATTTTCTATTTTTTGCAAAGCCCTATAAAATTAAGGATGTATCTGTTTTATGCACAGTAAAGGATAACACGTGCAGAGAGCTTAGAAGAGTGAAAGAATTTAAATACTGAGGATCAATGTTCACCAATGACAGTGCCCTCCTGGATGATGCCTGGCTAATGTACCGACCACACACCTGGCCAGTCATAAAAAGAGAAATCAGTATGCTCTCCACGGAAATGAAGATGTTCAGATGGTTGAATGGTTGGGCACTCCATGACAGGAAATGAAATGAGGTTGTAAGGGGCCTAATGCTGGTTGCTCCAATTGAAGACAAGTTGAGGGAAATTAAGCTCAGTATGGGCATATGCAGCAGAGACCGGAGAGTTACATTGGCAGGATGATTGCAATGATTTTGGATGGAAGACAACCAAGTAGGAGACTGAAGACTAGGTACATGATATCAATGAAACTCAGAGAGATCAATCTCCCCGACAGTCTGGCATATGATCATAAGTTTTAAAGGAAGGCTATAAAAGTTGCTGACCCTGAACAGGAAAGTGGCAAGAAAGGAGGAGTACTGATTCTCTTGACATTTATTGCTAGCATCAGCCTGTTTCTTAAGCTTTCTTTTTAATGGATTACATCAAGATGGTTTCATAATACTGGCACAAGCTACAATTAAGGAAAAGTTAGACACTTTGTGGTCCATTCTAGAAGAGTCTTACATATAAAAAAGGATAATAAACCACTCCTCAAACAATCTTCATCACATTAATATATCATTCCAATTTACAAGAGAAAAATGGTCTCGCACAAAAACGGCACAACACTCACATTAGATTGTAATTAAACTAAGGTATTAACCATTGTATCTGATTGTTTTCTGATTATAAGATATAAGAAAGTTGCAACAGCTCACGTAACTTAAGTGTGGAGTCATTGACTACAGATATAACTCCCCACCTGTCCGCTATGGCATATTAGCATGCAACAATTCTCTTGGTTGTAATGAGTCAGTGGGACAAGCCAGAGTGGGCACATATATCAAAAGTTCTCACAGGTACCTTTAGCCTAGTCTCATTGCTCTTTCAAGGTAATACTTGATTTGGGTATCAGAGCTTGAAAGGCTCCCTCTGGCAAAGCTGCCTCGTCTCCACTGGGCACAGAGAAGTCCTTGTGGCACCTTAGAGACTAACACATTTATTTGGGCATAAGCTTTCATGGGCTAAAATCCACTTCATCAGCATCCCCGTTGTTTTTGCTGATACAGACTAACACGGCTACCCCTCTGAAAACTGGGCACAGAGGCAGCAGTGCCAGGGGAACTGAGATATGAACATATGGGGAAGCCTAAAACCATAGACATATTGGAACTCAAGATATGGGCTTATACCCCCACCCCTCCTTTCCTTATTACCCCCACCCCTCCTTTCTCCCCTATACTGTAACACAGCCCTGTAAATTAATTGCAGATTAAGGGTGCGAATCACAAGTACACTTTGACTGCTTTGCACTGGCTTTGGAGCATCACAGAACGATCCACAGCCAATGGTTTAGAGGGAGGTCTGGTAAGAGTGGAACTTTTACTAATGCTGTCCTGAATAAGGTGACATTGACATTCATTAGGCTAATTTGGCTCCCCAGGGACATCTGAATAAAGTGGTGACCCAAGTGGCTGTGACATTCACTGGTGTACAATCTGGACTGATGGACAGCTATGATCCCTCAATTCACCAATCTGGGATGCCTCTTCATTGAGAGAGCAACCACTCCTTGTCTGCTCTCTCACAGCCTCCAGATCACGCCCAGCTATGAGTGCTATAGCCAGCCATTCATGAATTATATTGCAGGTAACACCAGAAGACTCCTAGTCCCCGACTTTCCCCCAGAAATGTGTCTTATATTGTCTAGCACCCTCCTGGACAATACATGCTCATATAAAGTCCATCATTTCATTAATAGAAAGCCTTGTTATGTCAAAAGGAGTTTCCCAAACATTTCAATCCAAGCACACACTGATTTAAGACAATAAAATGAGTTTATTAGCTATGGAAAGATAGATTTCAAGTGATTACAAGTAATGAGGCATAAAAATCAGAGTTGGTTACAAAGAAATGAAAGGTGAAACGCAAACTAACACCTAACTTAAGCTAAGTGAAGTCAAAGTGAACATCTCTCTCATGTTCTAGTGTAATTCGTGAGTGGCTGGCTATAGCACTCACACAGTATAGGTAGGAGTGATTTACATACTGGAGGCTGAGAGAGAGCAGACCAGGAGTGGTTGCTCTCACAGTGAAGCAGTATAAGAGGCACACCAGGTTGGTGAATTGAAGGAACACAGCTGTCCATCAGTACCTTGGAGACTCTTACAGTGGCACATACTATACTATCAAGAGTGAAAACTGCTCATTATGATATACGAACTCCAAACATGAAAGATGAAAATGTAACCAAAGTACCCAGTCCCTTCCTAATGTTGAACATCAGGCAAACAACTAAGTGAAAGCTACCTTCTCAACCACAGCGAGAGACTGATACCAACCAAGGTAAGGCATTACCATTGTCAAATTCCACATCTGACCATCTACAGAGAGCGGGGACTTCATATTTGTCATGCCCTCTTTGGGTAACTAACTTGAAATTAAAAAACAAAAACAAAAATTAACTTAGTAAAGAAGTTTGATAAAAACAGACTATGTAGGAGAGACATTACAGCAAAATCAGAAAAATATTATATTAGATGTAAGTACGTGGCTAAGAGACTGAGACCAACAAACAGTAATCAGACTATAATACAATCCAGGATTATCCTAGAGTGCAAAGATTGAGCTCCGATTCCTCGGAAAGAAATTTGGTTTATTTCTACTTAGGATAAGAGAGGAAGGAGTAATACTCTTATAGTGATTGATGGATTATACTAAAAGGCAGTTTGACACCTGGTTAAGAAAAAAAAGAAAATTGACAATGTCAAACTATTTGGCCTCATACAGATTTATGATGCAGAGGCAACAAATCTGGCATAGACTCATCTCCTTCCACCCTATCAGCACAGAGGTTCACACATCTGCTTAGTGTCATGCCAAGCCAGGATGGCATGCAACTCCTGATGCCCTAGGAGCTTTGACCCGGGGACAGGGCTGCCACCAGTCCAGGGGCACAGTGTAGGAATAAGAGGAAAAGCCTTAAAATAACCAAAAGTCTCAGGAGATGATGAATATCTAAGAGCAGCAACTTTAAAGCAATGGAGCTCGATGTCCAATAATCTGCCTTACTGCAGGGAACCACCTCAGGATGTCACTCCACGCTCTTCCTGGAGCCCATCCTTCTACTAGAGCCCTCCCAACAGGATGCAGCTCTCCATGCAGACATGCTTGTCTGTGACCAGTCCACACATGGGCACCCATATGGCCTTCTTTGTGTTTGCCCCAATCTCTGACTGTGCTCTTCTCAGAAGATGATTCAATTGAAAGAGGCGATGCCTCCCCACCTACAGGAGATCATGAAGTTTGAGCTTGCCAGCACACTCAGGTGTAGGAGAATGGGACTGAAAATATGGAAACACTGTTTAGGAAATTTATCACTGCAGAGGCAGAAATAACAGGTGGCTATAGGTGCATTTGGGATTCAGTTGCAACTCTCCAAGAGAACTTTACCACCTAGATCAGATAAAATATGAACAGGCTGAACAGCGAAGAAAATAAAAGCAAGAAAAAGAGGAAATTTCTGACAGTGGCAACATTTTACATGTCTCTTCCCCTTTGCCACCCCCACCCCCAAAGAATCCTCCCCCCCCCATTAACAATTCTTGGGCTTACTCTCCTTCTGTTAAAAGAAAATAAGAAAGTCTCTAAGGTGCCACAAGTATTCCTAACTAATTTATTTCAGCACAAGCTTTCGTGGACTACAGTTCGCTTCGTCGGATGCACAGAATGGAACATACAGTGGGACGATATTTTTACATTCAGAGAAATATGAAAAGGTGGAAGTAACCATACCATCTGTAAAAGGCTAATTAATTGAAAGGAACTGTTATCAGTAGGAAAGAAACTTTTGAAGTGATAATCAACATGGCCCATTACAGACAGTTGACACAAAGGTGTTAAAGGTATTTAACGGGGGGAAGGGAATAAATTCAATTAATGTAATGACTGAGCTATTCACAGTCTATATTCAGACCTAAGGTAATGGTATCTAGTTTGCATATTAATTCAAGTTCGGCAGCTTCTCATTGGAGTCTGTTTTTGAAGTTTTTCTGTTGCAAAACTGCCACCTTTAAGTCTGTCATTGAGTGATTAGAGGTTGAAGTGTTCACCTACTGGCTTTTGAATGTGATGATTCCTGATGTCAGATTTGTGACCATTTATTCTTTTGCGTAGAGACATTGCTGGCACATGATGGCATACATCACATTGGTAGATCATAGAATCATAGAATATCAGGGTTGGAAGGGACCTTAGGAGGTCAACTAGTCCAACCCCCTGCTCAAAGCAGGACCAATCCCCAATTTTTGCCCCAGATCCCCAAATGGCCCCCTCAAGGATTGAACTCACAACCTTGGGTTTAGCAGGCCAATGCTTAAACCACTGAGCTATCCCTCCCACCACGAGATGTGCAGGTGAACGAGCCCCTGATGGTGTGGCTGATGTGATTAGGTCCTCTGATGGTGTCACTTGAATAGATATGTGGACAGAGTTGGCATCAGGCTTTGTTGCAAGGATAGGTTCCTGGGATAGTGTTTTTGTTGTATGGTGTGTGGTTGCTGGTGAGTATTTGCTTCAGGTTGGGGGGGGGCTGTCTGTAAGCGAGGACTGGCCTGTCTCCCAAGATCTGTGAGAGTGAGGGATCATCTTTCAGGATAGGTTGTAGATCTTTGATGATGCGCTGGAGAGGTTTTAGTTGGGGGCTGAAGGTGACGGCTAGTGGTGTTCTGTTATTTTCTTTGTTGGGCCTGTCCTGTAGTAGGTGACTTCTGGGTACTCTTCTGGCTGTCAATCTGTTTTTTCACTTCAGCAAGTGGGTACTGTCGTTTTAAGAATGCTTGATAGAGATCTTGTAGGTGTTTGTCTCTGTCTGAGGGATTGGAGCAAATGCGGTTGTATCTTAGAGCTTGGCTGTAGACAATGGATCGTGTGGTGTGTTCTGGATGGAAGCTGGAGGCATGCAGGTAAGTATAGCGGTCAATAGGTTTCCAGTATAGAGTGGTATTTATGTGACCATCGCTTATTAGCACAGTAGTGTCTAGGAAATGGACCGCTTGTGTGGACTGGTCTAGGCTAAGCCCGATGTCAACTCTGTCCACATATCTATTCAAGTGACACCATCATAGGACCTAATCACATCAGCCACACCATCAGGGGCTCGTTCACCTGCACATCTACCAATGTGATGTATGCCATCATGTGCCAGCAATGTCTCTACGCAAAAGAATAAATGGACACAAATCTGACATGAGGAATCATCACATTCAAAAGCCAGTAGGTGAACACTTCAACCTCTCTAATCACTCAATGACAGACTTAAAGGTGGCAATTTTGCAACAGAAAAACTTCATAAACAGACTCCAACGAGAAGCTGCCGAACTTGAATTAATATGCAAACTAGATACCATTACCTTAGGTCTGAATATAGACTGTGAATGGCTCAGTCATTACATTAATTGAATTTATTCCCCTCCCCCCGTTAAATACCCTTAACACCTTTGTGTCAACTGTCTGTAATGGGCCATGTTGATTATCACTTCAAAAGTTTCTTTCCTACTGATAACAGTTCCTTTCAATTAATTAGCCTTTTACAGATGGTATGGTTACTTCCACCTTTTCATGTTTCTCTGAATGTAAAAATATCGTCCCACTGAATGTTCCATTCTGTGCATCCGACGAAGCGGACTGTAGTCCACGAAAGCTTATGCTGAAATACATTTGTTAGTCTCTAAGGTGCCACAAGTATTCCTTTCTTATTTTCTTTTTGCTGACACAGACTAACACGGCTACTACACTGAAACCTCTCCTTCTGTTGTGTAGCTGGATGAGGTCTTTTCAGTTTGCTGATGTAACAGAAATTGACGTATGCAAAACTTTAACCACCTTTGCTTGTATGAACTTTTTATATTTAAAAAAGTTCGACCTTTTTGAGCTGTCCTTTGCTCCTCTACGCCCATCATCCTGTCTTCTCCTTCCTCCCTTCCCCATATCCTCTTTCTCCTCAATACACTGAACACATCAAGGCCTTTTTTCCACACTGAAACCCATCTATTGTTTGGAGGCTTTGGAAGGGGGTGTTGGACTCCCCTGATACATGTCTTTTAAGCACAAATAGACAATAGTTTTTCTGGAATAAAAATCTCTGCTGACCTGTAGAAAGAATGAAAGGAGAGGATGGAAGGAAATGAATCCAAAGTTTTAACTTCACAAGTTTGACAGGTCAATTTCTTTTCGGTATATTTTTCCCCTTTCACATACATTTCACAGTTTTTCTGCTTCAGCTAGATCAAGTGAATAGATGGAACTACCATCTTAGTTGCTGACAAACAGCTTGAAAACTCCACAAGCAGAAGCAAATCAGAGCGGAGAGATTATAGTAGCCAGAGTTGGGAGATTTGCATATTCACAGCATTGTTACTGAGACATAAGAATACAGTGATTATGCAAATAAAATATCCACAGTTTAAAGAAGGGAACTGCACAACTGGAAGGACATAAGCATTCATAACTGAACACAATTCCTGCACTGACTAAGAATATATATTTTATATTACATCTACAGGCATCACAAAAACACTAACTTTGATTTTGTTTTTCATATGGTGATATATATAATAGTGTACTGTTGTCATCAGTTGAAGGTATAATATAAACAGAGCCCTAATCTGTTTAAGGTAACTTGCACATCAGTCAAATGGCATCAGGTGCTTTCTTCTTAGTCTTAATGTTACTCCCCTTGAAGTTGGTAGTCCACTGGCATCCATTTTGAGAGTTAGGCATTGTTCATATTCACGCTTTGATACATATTTGTAAACTGTTGACATAACTGATTCAGACTGTATTAAATTTACACCAGCCATCACCAAAAGGTTTACACGTTAATTTTTTCACATTTTAAATTAAACTTTTTTGTACTCTTTTGTATTTTATGTTTTTTCATGACTTGAGATGTCCTGGGGGAGAAGTTCTTTGCAGCCAACTGAAGATATATATCTTGTTATATTAATTCAATAATTATATTTTCTCAGATGTTTTGTGAATACTACAAGCCATTAGCTGAAGAATCCATTGAAAACGACATTCATACTCCTGCTATGATAGCTTCAGTTTGAAAAGCACTGCGGAAAACAAAATAGAATGGTGTTTGGAGAGGAGTAAGAAAGGGAGGGGAACAGATGGGGTTTGCAGGAGTCAGAGGGAGGAGTCTGTAGAAGAGAGTGAGGGTGGACAGCAGCAGAGGAAGTTGGGGCATATGCAGGTGAAGAAGAGAGGGACAGGAGCCAGAGTGAAGGGATTAGATAAAAGGAGTGTAGAATAGAGGCAGGAGCTAGGGTAGGGAAGATAGATGCAAAGCAGGCAGGGTTTAACTAGTGGACCCACATTCCCATACATAATCTGGAATTGAACCAAGAGCATGGAGTCTCTACGTTCCTCTTCTGTTAGCAAACAGCTGTGATACCCACTGGGAAAGAGTACATCTAGGATCCCCTCTAGTGGCTGGTCCACATAGTTGGTAACAGCATGACATGACCACCAATTACTGTGTTGGCTCAAGTAGTGGAGATCTGCGATGTGAATCCAAAGGTCCACACCCCTTGCTAAATGACCAAAGTTGTAAAAATGTTAGTATAAAAAAAAAATCAGTTTTTTTTTCATTTTTTCACCTGTACATAAAACTATTTCATCATGTTTATTTAAATGATTACGTATTATCTACATTTGCAGACAAGACCAAACTACTATTACAGATATAATAGCAATTGTGAAGAGAGTCACATGAGTCAAGATCGCAGAAAATTGTGAGCAGAAATTTGGGATCAGTTTTAATCCTCACTACTCCCCTCAATCAACATGGCAGCCTCTAAAAATCCAAGACCAATTCTGGAAAGAGTAGTGAAATTTCTGATTTCTATCAGGATTTGCCAGTTTACTCCTCAGAGGCCAAAAACTGAGCTCAGGAAAAGCAGTGCAGAAAACAATGAAACAGTGAGAACTCTTGTGCAGTATGTAAGTTTACAATCTGAGTGTATGTGAGTACTCTTTTTCTACCTGTAGCCACCACCGTAAGTATTTTAAGAATGTTTATAAATTTCACTTGCAAAATAAACCTCATTCATCATTTGAGATTCATACCATGATTTTTGAGACTCAAACCATAAATAACTGCATATAAAGATTTTATTTTGTCCATATTTTAAACACAGTAGTTGAAATGTACAGAATATACCAGACAACTCATTCTATCAATTCACTGTACCGTTTTAACATTAGAATGAAACTACACATTCAGGACTTGTCTAGCCAACAGCTGTGTCTAAGGCCTCACAGTTAAGGAATTAAGGTTTTTTCTTCCTACTGTACTATGTGATGTTCAAAACTACAAATGTACATAGTAGCAGTAAATGAAGCACAGGTGCAAGTTTTCCCTAGATGCTTCATATTTGGCAGCACACTTTCATTATCTTTAATTTCTCTCCTTTGGTAAGACAGGCAAAGTATACCACTTAATTAGATATGGACCCAGGCCAGAACACTAGAATTCCATACTCCTGAAATCTGGGAAAGTTTAGATTCTGGTACAGATCTGAAATTTGGGTCCTCCTCTATCTTTGATGATTGCTTCAGTGGAAATAAATTTCAAGTATTAACAGAGCAAGAATCTATTCAACACTGAGTTCATACTGGCAGTCTTTAAGCTTGCATATATAAAGAAAAATAAGGATAAATCAATAAGAGGTCTTTTTCTCTAGTTGAGGTATGAAGTAAAAAATGCAAACATTTACAAGTGGTGTTTTAGGGCACATATTTTCTCATTTGAAAGCCAAACATTTGACAGTGGTAGGTCTCAGCTTACCGATGACTCAACTAAACAGTTTGCTCATATAGGCCTGATTCAGAAAGGTACTTAAGCATGTGTCTAACTTTAAGCAGTGAGTTGTCTCAATGAAGTCAGTGAGGCTATTCACACACTTAAAAATTAGTTATGTGCTTATGTATCTTGTTGAACTGGGGCCTAGTAGTATTCAAGAAAAGCAATAGTACACTCAATAAGAATACCACGGTCAGCTGTTGACTATATATCTTAAATAAATGGCAAAATCTCAGGCAAATATCAATTATACACTGAAATATGGACAACAAATCAATGTTCAAGTTTTTGACCAACTACATATATTTTGTTGTATAAAAATGAGTTGTATTTTCTTCACAGGGAAATCTTCCCACTAACTATTTAAGTTTTCAACTACAGCCAGTATTCATGTAGTCTATTACTAAATCCTTCCTATTATTAATACTTATTAAGATATTAAATGGCTTGTCATTTTAGGATAACCTAAGTTGTCAATTTTTAAAGTGAGTTAGAGCAATTTTATTTCGAATAATAAGCAAATTGGCTATTATTTCTAAATAATGAGAAGTAATGATGTGTTTTATATATACCCACATTCTTTTTTACATTATTCTAAAGTGCAATATTTTCTTGTATCACAGAGTAAAAACAGCCCTGTATTTCTTTCAAGTATAGAAAGATCAACACCACAAGAACATTTTTAAACATTAGAAATGTTTCCTAATATACAAGACATATTGATAATAAGCTTCAATTAGATATATATGGATTTTAGTTTTCAAAAGTTAGAATTATTATTTATTGCTAACTCATTTGTAAATCATTACATTATAGTGCAAATTAGGTATAATTTCATGCAAGTAGCAATCCAAGTCTGTGAAAAAGAATTGTTGGATATTTTTCTTAATACTGGAAAAAAGGTAAGAGGAAAATCAGTAGAGGTCTCTCTTTTCTAAAGGAAATTTTCAACTTATTGAATTTGTTTCCTGCAAAATAGTCAAAATACATATATATGCTTAAGGGGAATGTTAGAGTCCATCAGATGACGTTATGCAACAATTGTCAAGAAACTTAACTTTTACAAATGAAAGGTAGTCTAGATAACATAGGAGCTACACCCTGCAGGAAGACCATCAGTGTATTTCATTTTTTTCTGTACATTGTATACAACTTGCTTCTGGTAAATCTTCAGGAATAAGATCACATATAACTGGTTAAACCAAAGGCAAACCCTGTTATCACTGAGGTGGTGGTTGTGGTTTGATTAATTTCAGTGAAGCTTTCTTCACCAGTTTTTGCTGCTGTCTTGCTGCTTGGGCTTCATCAACAGCACGACAAATTCTCTGTAAAGAAATAATAAAATTAATAAAGGCCATGTTTATCTAGCTATCCTCACCAAAAAACAGTTGCAACTTACTGAATTATGGCCATTTTTGAAACAGGTGTATTTTCTAAAATGTGTTTTAGTTTTGCAAACAACAAAACACGGTGACTGATTAAAATGCTGGCACTCACTGTCTGAAAGCAATCAGTACTCGTGTAAAGGTGTGAACACTGGCCAAAACTATCACTTTTGTTCCTAACATCAGGCACCTAGGCCCTATTCAGCAAGACGCTTAAGCATGTGCCTAATCTTCGGCAAGTGAATAGTCCCAACTGAGGTCACTGGGAATATTTACATTCTTAAAATACATACATGACCCCTCACATGCTTAAATAGTTAGGCACACACTTAGGGCACTGATTCAACAAGGTTCCTTAAGTAACTTTATTTTCACATGTGCTGAACATGTCAAATTTCCATTTAAGTCAGTGCTCTGTAGCTTTGAAAATCAGACCACTTAGACGTCTAACTAAATGTATTCACCCAAGTTGGAAAGCTTTGGCTACTATAAATTGGATGTATAGCCAACACCTCAGTAAGGTTAACATTTTAATGACTGCTCTAAGTATCATATGGTATTCACAAAAATAGTAATAGATGGTTTTCTCAAAACAATGAAACAAAACAAGGATACCAAAGGAGAGTTTCATATTTAATGAAAAAAATAGAACAAGGAGCTTTTAAGCTAGAAGGATGCATTAATTTCCATTATCCTGGATTCAAACTGACATGCCTTTCTTTTTAGAAACAGTGTACTCTTTTAGTGTATGTAATATGATAGAGTGAAACGGGCCTGTAAAATGGATTGGAGAGGATAGCAAAAAGCCTTCATTGTTTATCAGTGTGGGATGGAGGTGAAGGCCCTATGAACTAGTCTAGGGAATCCACTATAGATTTTAAGTCAGCTTGAATACAGAAATAAGGTATAGTATCCAGCACTAATGCAAGAAACCTGCAGGCCCAAGCCTGCAAGGTATTAGCTTATAGAGTTAGCATAAGGAAGTCAGGCCTATAAGCCTTAGTGTAATTAAGTTGACCAGCAGTTACGCTGAGTCATAAGATATATTATTTTGCTTGTTTTGCTGTATATAGTTCTGCTGAGATCTTGCATAAAATGCTGACATGTAACCACAACAAATCTGTTCATACCACATTGGGATATTTTAGGTTAGGTATACCAGCAGATGTATAATCACAAGATTGCCATAGTAACCAACTGATGTATATGCTAATAAATTTGACATAATTAATTACTAAGCTATAGGATAAGGATACCCCCAACATTATTAAGGTGAGGAAGTTAGTTACGGGCAAAGGAGGAAGAACTCTCTTATGAATATTCAGGGCAGTCATCAGACCTTATAATAGGCCCAACCAACATCTAAGCCAAAGAGAGCTCAACCATTGGACTTGCTTGGCATGCTAGAGACAGGTTGGCTCATGGACCATCACCTATCTTCTCACTTCCAGAACATTTTTTATATTTATTTATTTATTTTATATATATATATATATATATATATATATATATATAAAACGTCAAATTAATATTGCACTACCTTGTTTGCATAGGAACATTTGTTACTTTCTTGTTTGCATAGGAACATTTGTGCAAACATTTGTTTGCATAGGAACATTTTACTAGTATTAATAAAATTACAGAAGCTTTTCCTAAGTGCAAGTGTTGCAGCTGTGCATGGCAGAGTTCCCAAACGAATAGTAATTCTAATCTACTGTACTTGATTCTGGGACTAGAACCTATCAAACCTCAGAAGTTTAGTTTATTAATTGGAGATTTTCAAATAATCAATATAGCCAATTAATAGAAGAGGCAACAACCCTAGGCAGAAGAGTCAATAGGTACGTGCATTGACCTCTTGCAATATGGAGAACGAGTGAGTACTTAAATCTGCCATTGTTATCTGAGTTCCTGAAGTGTCCAAAAACAAAAGTAAAGGTAAGTTACCTAACACTTCTACCTAGCTGTGATAATACAACAAAACATAAGAAATTAAGTGAATTTTTCCTCAAAATCTGAGAAGTAGCTCTGGGCATAGAGAGAGGGTCCTTACATGCACACTTGCTTTGAGAAAGGAGGGAACTGACATAGTTGGGGCCACAGTCTTCTCTGAAGCATACCTGCTACCTTTCAGCACTTATAGAAGGCACTTTTGAGGCCTCCTCACACACTGTCTTGCCTTTCACAAGATTCCCAGTGTTCAGAAGCATATCACCTTTGGGGAAATTTACAAAGACTATCCATCTCTGTTAGAATTGATATTGTACACAAAAGGTGTACATCTTAAAAAGGTACATGTATCTGGGTTCAGTGCAGTGTTAAATGACCTCTGTACCAAATAATCAGTATTCAGGGCAGGCCTGCTTTAATCCTTTCAAGCAGGCCCTCCCCTTTGGCTGAATTACAGTAGTTTCTGATTTAGCTAGAATGGCATGAGATGTAAAAAAAAGAAGTTACCCTTGCAGTAGTTTCATCCTTCAATTGAATTTTCTTCAGACATTCATGAGCTGCATGGTCCTTTTTTTGGAACATTAACAGCCCCTGATCCTGTTACAAAGAGGAATAAAAATAAATTTAAAAGCCTTGGGGAAAAGATTCACAACCCAATACTGGGTGCTTAAATGTCATCTTTTAAGTTATATCTGCTTTTCTTTCTGTACAGATCCACACCATATTATAAATATAGTAAATGATTTCACCCCATAATCATCCTAATTTATTATCAAAGTAGCTATGTTTAGAGACAGATGTTTACATATCTGAAAAAATAAATTTTAGTAAGTGAATTTCCATGGATAAGTATCATGCAACAAGACTACTAGCGAACTCATCACCAGTGAAAAATTAAAAATACTAGTCCATTTCCCTAAATTACAGGCAAAATCTTTCGATATAGGAGGACACAGTAAAATTAGCTCCACTCAGAAATGACAACAAAGTCCTAAGTTATGCAAGGATACAATTCAAGTAGAATGATGTTACAATCCAAGTTCTTGACAATCACGCTTTTTATATAATTAGGACATTTTAAAGAGTATAACAAGGCACAAAACATGTAATCAACATTACACTTGCAGCATGCACTGGCTGAATTATAGTAGTTTTTGATTTAGCTAGAACCCTGGAAATGGAAAGATTTTGAAATTGACTGACATGCAGTAACAATACAAGAACACCTGGTAATATAAACAGCCTGATAAGGTTGCTTCTTCAAATCTAGGATTTCTAACTTTCCACTAAGTTCTTGAATTTTCCAAGGAATTGGATGCACAATCTTCATTGGAAATTGATATATCAATATAGGTTTTAAGACCAAATGCTGAAAGCAGCAGAGGCTGTGCTACATGCAAAAAAAATTTTAAATCACAATTTTCAGTATACCCTTGAGGAAGAAAAGTTAAGCTTTTGGACTTGTTATAAAATGTTATAAAAATACAGGGTTGAGCCTTATTAAAACATACTTTTTCTGTACCTGACATTATAAGATTATTAAAAAGTTTCAGTCAATTACAACTGTGCATGTCTGTTAAAGGCAGTGAAGCTGGAGAGGTTTCACAGACAGCCTACGTACACATCATTGGGTTGCAAATGTTAGTCGAGGGCATAATTTTGCCTGCAAAACCTTTATTAATGGAAGATATAAGGTAGGTGTGTGTGTGTGTGAGAGACTCAATTTGACTTTCAGGGTGGTAGGAAAACACCACTCTCACTGTAATCACTGACACACAAAACTCCACAATGCCATTTTGATACTTTTTAAATCTAAGTCACTTTTCAGAGTAGATCTGCATTCCAAAGGCATAAACATTTCTTTTACCTTCACAGTGATTTTTAGTACATTTGTTTCAACAGAAGGAGGATGTGTAAAATCTTCAAATAAATAATCCCAGTCCGTTACATGGCCTAGGATATCCACGTCTTTTATACACATCAGCCTCCTATTCAAAAGACAAAAGCATTGTGAAATATTTAACCTTCTCCTAGGACCACGACTTTATCAGAAGAAAACAAGGTTAATTTTGACTTGTCCTTATATTTATGACAGACCAGTGATATCCGCCCCTTAGCTCTGGAGCTATGTTACTTGAGGGCTGTGGGTGTGGTGCTGGGACTACCTTGACAACTTGAGTATCAGGAGTACTCAAAAATATCTTATCTTTTAGACCAATCTGCTAACTCAAGCTGTAGCTGCATTCCTGCTGCATTATTAGCTGGAGCATCAGCAGCACTCAAACGTCAACCCATATCCCCAGGCCAGCTAGCTTGAGTTTAAACTTAACTCTAAATTAAGTTACGTTGAGTTTAAACATTTAACTCTAGCTACAAAATGTGTGTGTATATCTCGAGCTCACGCTGCAGTGAAGACAAGCCTTAACTTGTTACCACTATCAGGACTTCAATACTAATTTCAACAGGCTCTCTCTATTGCATTGTGAATTTCAGTAAGATCAGAAACCAGTCACTCGTGTTTCTCATGTGCTCTTTGCTTCTGTTCAAGCACTTCTAAAAAAACCATCAAACCTCTCAACTGTTTGTGTCTAAGACCATTAGGTAGTGACCTAATAAGTGATGTTCTCATTGTTCCTAAGCAGTGATTGTTATATTTCTTCCCATGTTTGTACAAAAAAGTCACAGGTGCCTCAACTGGCACATTAATGTTGGCACGGTTGTTGGAGCATGTGCGATAAAGTAGATTTATACAGTGCGTGAGTAATGTAATGAACAAAACAAGGTTGAAATCCATTTTTCAAACAATTAGAGTTTGATTGTTACAACAATTTAGGAATTTTAGTTTCAGTATAACCTAGTCTACCTATCTGAGTAAAAGACTGGTTACTCAGGGGCAAAACCACCATTTGGGAAATCAAACCCAGGGTGCTGGAGTCCATTCATCTAATACATGAAAGAGATTAACTGCTCTTTGTGGATGTTCATTTGCACGCATTGTATGCCTCCTAATCAAGTACAGTTGCATGAAAAATGCCACAAATCACAATGACATTGATTAAGATGAATTCCCAAGCAGGTATGTTAATATCATTTTAAATTTTTATAGGAACAAAATAAAGGACGTTGAAAATATCGGGAAATAGAAGACAGGAAAGTTCACAGAAGTTTAACATAACTTCTAATGGGCAAAGAATAATTGATTTTTATTTATCACACTAAGAAAGAGACAAAGCCCTGAAAATATGGAACACTTCTAAAAAGCAGCTTTTGAACAGACATTAGGCTATGCTGATAGTAATACCTATTGGTAACAACAAGGTTTGTCTTCTTGCCTCCTGGAAGCACACAATGGTATCGATAACTTTCTCCTTCCAGCTTTCTGATATGAGAGTTCTGAAAAAGAAAAAAGATTTAAACTGGTCATGTTTAGTCTTAAGAAGACTGAGGAGGGACCTGTTAACAGTCTTCAAATAAGTGAAGTTCTGTTATACAGAGGCCTTGATCAATTGTTCTCCATGTGCACTTAAGATAGGATGAGATGTAATGAGCTTAATCTAAGGCAAGGGAGATTTAGGTTAGATATTAGGAAAATCTTTCCAACTATAAAGGTAGTTAAGCACTAGAATAGGCTTCCAGGGTAGGTTGTGGAATCAACATCATTGGAGTTTATTAAGGACAGGTTGGACAAACACCTGTAGGGATGGTTTATGTTTACTTGGTCCTGCTTCAGCAGAGGGGGCTGGACTTAACTTCTTGAGGCCCCTTACATTTCTATGATTCTAGGAACATATTTTAAATACTCAATTTATATTGGATTTATTATTTCCAGCTCAAAAATTTATCTACTCATTCTAGTTCTTTGACGTTAGCTCATGGGAGTCTCGCACCCAAAGTTAAGTCCTCAGCCACTCAAACAGGTGGAGGATTCCTACTAATTTTTTCAACTGTCATTCTTTTTCTGCCACTGGCAGTCTAGGAACTCTCTCTTTCTGCCAGCCTCCCATTGGATCCTTGAACACAAGAGTGAGAATCCTGTGATATATTGTTTAAAGAATATGCCTAGTTTTAAACATACAACTCAGAGCATATGAGAGAGAGAGAGAGAGAGAGAGAGAGAGAGAGGTGTCCTGCACAAGAAACTATCAGGTTGCATCTACTCAGCACCTCTCAGGATCAGGCCTTTTATCATAAAATGTTAGCAAGTGAAATGTTAGATACAAGTATTTATGGAACATATAGGCTGAAAAAGAAGCTTAAGGGAAATGCATATTAAATCCAACATCTCAGGTAGGTTTGTGATATATAAGTAGTAGGGAGCTGAGTCTTCAAATAACAGTAAAGTTAAAAAAATTGTTTTTATGTCCAGCGAGTTTTTATGGACTTTATTTTGTTAAACCAAGTTCTTAGAATTAGCAACGTTTTTATCTGCTGTTTAATTGCAACATGACAATTCAAGAAAGTAAATACTATCTGGGGGCTGTCTGTAGACTGGTTTATACTAATGTACACTTCAAATATGACGCATTTTGAGCGATTCAGTCACTAATATCCAACCTTTATCTTTGTGATACATCACAGAAAAAATGCCAGGTACTGACATTTCATAAACACCAAAAAACCAAGCAGTCCCCTCTACACATTTACACACACAGAGGCTATGATAATGGTAATACTGAGGCTATGAGACTGATGGGGATATGACAGCACATCTGTGGGCTCTGGAGAAAGCAAACAGACCAAATGACAGTAAGTTATGAAGGTAAAACTGTGAAACAAATAATGTATTTCAAGAAATGAAATCATACTGAACACACAATTTTAACTCCACAATCATATGCAGACAAACTTGCACACATTAGAAAACTTGCTTCTCGCCTCATGTGGTAAACAGTGATTTAAAATCCAAGTCCTTCCCTTGTATTAACTTGTTTCTTGTTTACAGTCTGTATGTTGTGGGGAAACACACATAAAATTGCTCAACTGTAAGGCAGCTTATTAAGAGCAGGGGAGGTGATTTGCTAGGGTTAAAAAGGAATGTTAATATGGCAGTGTCACAGGGTCCATGCAGGTTTCTCCCTCTTCCCTGCGCCCTGTGTTTGGCTGGTGCAATAAAGAGTCCCAACACCTGCTGTCGCCGATTCACCCAAGTGTCTTTATTTATAGTGCTTGTGCAGTTCCCAGATCCCCCAACAGTTAGTGCCCCACAGACCCTCCCCAGGGTCTCCTAGCCCTTTGAGGTTTCCCACCACTGTAAGGAGACAGCTAAACCACCTTCCTGTCTCCTCTCAGGCTAGCCCCTTCTCTGAGGTTTGCCCTGGGCTTCATAGCCCTCCTGACTCCCTCCCAGCTGGCAGCACTTAGCTCAGCCTGTTCCTCTGAGCTGGCCCTCATTAGGGCTTGCAGCTGGGCCGCCTGCTGGATACCTGCAGCCCTACCGCTGGCCAGGGAGCAGGCAGCAGCCAGCAGTTTGGCAGGGCTTTAAAGGGGAATTTTACCCCTGCCCTGCCACAGGCAGCCTAGGATATGGGCTGTAGACTGCTTTATGCTCATGCACACTTTAAAATGTAGTGTTTGGGAGATTCTGTCACTAATATTCAAATTTAGACCATGTCCGTTACAAATGTAGTACATCATCAGGCATGAATCCTGCATCCTTTATTTTATGATTTATATGATTTATCATACTTGGATGGGTTTGGATTAAGTTTTGGCAATAGCAACTGTAACAAAAACAATATCCCTACTTTCCAAGTTCACAATCAACTTCACATGTTACTGCTAAGCACAAGAGATTTCAATACACAAGATTATTAGATATATATTTTCAAATAAATGTTTAATAAGATTTCAGCTCAATAATGTCAAGGCACTGTTAAACATTACTATAATTACTGTCTGAAGTCTTTGTAGAATACATAGACTTCTAAGAAATAATACTTTAATTAATAAAATGAGCAAGATAAAGCAAATCAGTGTATGCCAGTTTTTTCTAAATTAACCCAACTTCCTACACTGCCTGTTACAATGCAGCACGCACTGTCATCATGTGTGAAACTGATGCAACTATGTGGGGGAATGAAAGGAGTAATGAAAACCATATATCCTCTGCTTAGAGGGATGCAAAATGGATTTGTCTTGGATAAGAATACAGCTAGTGCCTATAACTGGATGCCCAGAAGTCCTGCTATCAAGATAATCCAAACCTTACTTAAATTATATAACTGATTAACATGAATCCTTTTAGCTCCTCATTGCTACCAATGTTACTTAATTTTCTTGGGTCAAGTTCCAATACCCTTACTCATGCTGAGTAGTAGCATATTTTGTGAGTTGCCCCACTTAAGTCAGTGGGCTACTCATGAACCTGAATGACATTCAATGGAAGAAAGGGTGAAAGAATTTGGGTCCATTTTTCTTCAGTTATCCCCCTTTTAAAGCAAATTTTCAATTCAGTATACTTCTTAAACAAATACTCACCGCATTAATGTACATCTATCAAGAACAATAAAAGTTAAGCTTAACTTTGCTTCTTTCTTTCTATATTCTACTGTGTAGGCTACAATTACTATTTAGCTCAAGTAAAATACATGGAAAGGTCTCAGAGTGATCATAGTTCACATCAATACCAAGTCCATTAAAACAGGTTTCAACGCTTATTTAGGTTTGCACTTAATTTTCACATATTTAAAAACTCTTTCCATGTAACTTAAAACATATTATACATTGCAATATACATAATCTTTCAACTCAGTTAAAATGGATAAAAATTCCAGCGTTTAAACTTATATGGACTCTGTGCACCTTTGGAGTGGGTTTCAATAACAAGACACTCCAATAAATCTTTTTAAATCCAATATCCATTTCTTTCAGTCACCACAAATCATTACAAACATGTTTCTAATCTACTATACGTTCATGTTATCACACTCTTTCAAATTAGACTTCTTCTGATATTCTAAAATATGCAATGCCAAATCAAAGAAATGAGAAAAGAAGGAGCTTCACATTCAAATACTGATCCAAGAACATTCTTCACATTGCTCCAAGTTGGAGAATGAAGGCAATGTATGAATTCTGAAACATATAACCCTCAACCTATCTAATGGACTTCCTATACATCTGAAGCATCATTGTTTTACTACTTCAAATAAATGGAGCAAAAAACATTTTGCCAGCTTCATTCCAAAGATAACTGTATGTTGTAATCTATGGGCCAAATCCTAAAGTTAGGTGTGCATATTCAATGGCTGATTTTGAAAGACACCGCATCTCAAACTGGAAATGGAAACCTGCTCCTAACATTTGGCCATAAAATAAGTTGATCTTCTATTTTTCTTCTTTGGCTGAATAATTAATTAAAATCCTTTTTGAAGAAACTCCATGGAAAAGAAGCCCTTGAGGAATTCCACCATGATTTCAACAATTTCCATCCCACCATCAACCTCAGCCTAGACCAGTCCACACAAGCAGTCCATTTCCTAGATACCACTGTGCTAATAAGTGATGGTCACATAAACACCACCCTATACCGGAAACCTACTGACCGCTATACTTACCTACATGCTTCCAGCTTCCATCCTGGACACACCACACGATCCATTGTTTACAGCCAAGCTCTAAGATACAACCGCATTTGCTCCAATCCCTCAGACAGAGACAAACACCTACAAGATCTCTATCAAGCATTCTTACAACTACAATACCCACCTGCTGAAGTGAAAAAACAGATTGACAGGGCCAAAAGAGTACCCAGGAGTCACCTACTACAAGACAGGCCCAAAAAAGAAAATAACAGAACACCACTAGCCATCACCTTTAGCCCCCAACTAAAACCTCTCCAGCGCATCATCAAAGATCTACAACCTATCCTAAAAGATGATCCCTCACTCTCACAGATCTTGGAGGACAGACCAATCCTTGCTTACAGACAGCCCCCCAACCTGAAGCAAATACTCACCAGCAACCACACACCATACAACAAAAACACCAACCCAGGAACCTATCCTTGCAACAAAGCCCGATGCCAACTCTGTCAACATATCGATTCAAGTGATACCATCACAGGGCCTAATCACATCCGCCACGCCATCAGGGGCTCATTCACCTGCACATCTACCAATGTGATATATGCCATCATGTGCCAGCAATGCGCCTCTGCCATGTACATTGGCCAAACCGGACAGTCTCTACGCAAAAGAATAAATGGACATAAATCTGACATCAGGAATCATAACATTCAAAAACCAGTAGGAGAACACTTCAACCTCCCTAATCACTCAGTGACAGACTTGAGGGTAGCAGTGTTGCGACAGATTAACTCCAAAAGCAGACTTCAAAGAGAAACTATTGAACTCGAATTGATATGCAAACTAGGTTGCATTGCGTCCGGATTAAATAGAGATTTGGAATGGCTCGGCCATTACGTTAATTGAATCTATTTCCCTTAAGTTAACGATCCTCATTCACACCTGTGTGACCATCTTGTTTATCACTTCAAAGGTTTTTCTTCCCCTGCTGTTATGGTTCCTCTCAACTAATTCGCCTCTTAAGGTTGGTCTATGCACCTCGACCTTATCATGTTTCTCTGACTGTATAAATATCTGTCTACTGTATGTTTCATTCCATGCATCCGATGAAGTGGGTATTAACCCACGAAAGCTTATGCTGAAATAAATTTGTTAGTCTCTAAGGTGCTACAAGTTTTTCTTTCTTATTTTCGTTTTGCTGACACAGACTAACACGGCTACTACACTGAAACCAAACATCTTTGGGAATTTCAGTCTGAGACGTGAGAATCTTCTTCACCTTCCTTCTAATAACAAGCTTAAAATGCTGACAAGGGCTCAGCCTTAAATAGAAACTTCAACTTACACTTATGTACAGTAGGCTAGCTTGTTACTTGCCACTATTTTACTAGCTTAGCTGTCTTTAGAAAAATTGAAGCCAGTTAAAGTTACAGAGATGACAAGTATATTTCAAAATAAAACCACCATCTATAAATTCAAGTCAATGCCATTTCCTGTTTCTTTTAACAATTTTGATTACACTATTAATAAATCAATAAACAAGCCAACAAATATAGCTGGAAAGTCTGAGAATGCAGCATTTCATTCTCAAGAGCTCCTACACTTTTCAAGGGGGACATCTTTTTTTGGGGAGAGGGACAGGGGAGGTTTTGGATACCTTACCTCCATGTCCAATTTACTGCTCTTTCAATAACCATTTATGGACAGTCATTTTCAACTCTCTTACAATACAAGACTGGATACAAGACTTCTCTGTCCCCAGTGATAATCGCATAATCATTGACTTCAGCCTGTCATACTGAAATACCCAGTTAAATGTTAGGACAATTGCAGTAAAACAACTGACCAGCTTTACTTGGCATTTTGTTCTAAAGGTGAAAATTTATTTTCAAGGAAATTTTATATTTACTGTAATTTTAAAATGTAACCATTTTTCAGTTTGTCAACATTTTTCAGTCATGTTTTTTGATAGAACAATTACAAGACAGACATTTTTATTTTAAAAGGGTTTTGATAAGCAAGCAGTTTCTAGAACCTCTGATAATTTTTTAATAAAATAAATTAAAGGATACAAAAAAAGAAAAACAAATTGCAAAAAAATAAAAAAATTAACCAGATCTACTACCAAAGGAGATTGGGGAATAACTGTCACTAGATGCATTTAGGGCTGAACTGGACATCCACTAAAATCACTTCAGCTACTACAGAAGAACAATTGTCGAATTGGAAGGGACCTCGAGAGGTCATGTAATCCAGTCCCCTGCACTCAAGGCAGGACTACGTATTATCTAGACCATCCTGACAGGTGTTTGTCCAACCTGCTCTTAAAAATCCCCAGTGATGGAGATTCCACAACCCCCCTAGGCAATTTATTCCAGTGCTTAACCACTCGGACAGGTAGGAAGTTTCCTAATGTCCAACCTATACCGCCCTTGCGGCAATTGAAGCCCGTTGCTTCTTGTCCTATCCTAAGAGGTTAAGAAGAACAAGTTTTCTCCCTCCTCCTTGTAACAACCTTTTATGTACTTGAAAACTGTAATCATGTCCCCTCTCAGTCTTCTCTTCTTCAGACTAAACAAACCCAATTTTTTCAAACTTCCCGCAGAGGTCATGTTTTCTAGACCTTTAATCATTTTTGTTGCTCTTCTCTGGACTGTCTCCAATTTGTCCACATCTTTCCTGAAACGTGGCACCCAGAACTGAACACAATACTCCAGTTGAGGACTAATCAGCATGCAGCAGAGCGGAAGAATTACTTCTCGTGTCTACTCCTGCTAATACATCCCAGAATGATGTTTGCTTTTTTTGCAATAGCATTACACTGTTGACTCATATTTAGCTTGTGATCCACTATGACCCCCAGATCCCTTTCTGCAGTACTCCTTCTTAGGCAATTATTTCCCATTTTGTATGTGTGCAACTGATTGTTCCTTCATAAGTGGAGTACTCTGCATTTGTCCTTATTGAATTTCATACTATTTACTTCAGACCATTTCTCCAGATCATTTTGTACATGTACATGATCCAGTAGAGGTCACCATCCCATGCAAATTATTTCACAGTCCTATAAATGCATAAAGCATTAACTATTGATTAAGTATGAAAAGTTAGCTCACTTTATCAAGAGGTTCTCTGCCTTTCTTTGCAAAGCACCATTATAGGCCCTTAGGCAAATAAAACAGACAAAGCCACTGCCCTCCCTACATACAGATTAGACTGAAACTGACTTCTGTGTAGAGTTGCAGAAGTTGTGGGGAACAGAGCAAAAAAACTCCCCATTAGCGTCATGATGCAGCAGTCAGTCACAACTGCAGTTTTTACATTCTGGACTATAGTGGGCCAAGACAACTAATGGCGCAAGCTATCCCAAGACTTGTTGGTGAGCAAACGAGTCTATTCCAACCTTCTGCACTGACCAGTAGAGCTGGTCAGCTATGGACACTCTGCTGTAGGGCGTTCCAAACGTTACTATCCAAGAGGCATTGTTACTTCCTCACAGGCAAAGTTCTTCTGGGATGCCAGTCTGCAGCACCCAATTCAATCAACTTGCCAGCAAGTTAAAGAAGTATGGGCTGGATGAATGGATGGTAAGGTGGATAGAAAACTGGCTAGATGGTCAGGCTCATCGGGTAGTGATCAATGGTTCCATGTCTAGTTGGCAGCCGGTATCAAGTGGAGTGCCCCAAGGGTCGGTGCTGGGGCCGGTTTTCTTCAATATCTTCATTAACGATCTGGAGGATGGTGTGGACTGCACCCTTAGCAAGTTTGCAGATGACACTAAACTGGGAGGAGTGGTTGATACGCTGGAGGGTAGGGAAAGGATACAGAGGGACCTAGACAAATTAGAGGATTGGGCCAAAAGAAATCTGATGAGGTTCAACAAGGACAAGTGCAGAGTCCTGCACTTAGGATGGAAGAATCCCATGCACTGCTTCAGACTAGGGACCGAATGGCTGGGCAGCAGTTCTGCAGAAAAGGACCTAGGGGTTACGGTGGACGAAAAGCTGAATATGAGTCAACAGTGTGCCCTTGTTGCCAAGAAGGCTAATGGCATTTTGGGTTGTATAAGTAGGGGCATTTCCAGCAGATCGAGGGACGTGATTATTCCCCTCTATTCGGCACTGGTGAGGCCTCATTTGGAGTACTGTGTCCAGTTTTGGGCCCCACCCTACAAGAAGGATGTGGATAAATTGGAAAGAGTCCAGCGGAGGGCAACAAAAATGATTAGGGAATGGAGCACATGATTTATGAGGAGAGGCTGAGGGAACTGGGATTGTTTAGCCTGCAGAAGAGAAGAATGAGGGGGGATTTGATATCTGCTTTCAACTACCTGAAAGGGGGTTCCAAAGAGGATGGATCTAGACTGTTCTCAGTGGTAGAAGATGACAGAACAAGGAGTAATGGTCTCAAGTTGCAGAGGGGGAGGTTTAGGTTGGATATTAGGAAAAACTTTTTCACTAGTAGGGTGGTGAAGCACTGGAATGGGTTACCTAGGGAGGTGGTGGAATCTCCTTCCTTAGAGGTTTTTAAGGTCAGGCTTGACAAAGCCCTGGCTGGGATGATTTAGTTGGGTTTGGTCCTGCTTTGAGCAGGGGGTTGGACTAGATGACCTCCTGAGGTCCCTTCCAACCCTGAGATTCTATGATTCTATAAGTGCCTTTCATGCATAATCCAGCTTTAAGACAGAACAAACCACCACCACCTGGGAGTCTGGAGAGTAAGGCATTCTTCCTCAAGATTCCAAGCCTTTGTCTTAATTATTTTAGAAACTTATATTTAATTTTAGAGGGGTATCCTAAATTTTATATGCCTTGTTGAAGACTGCATTTTAAGCAGGGACTTTAAGGAGGAGATGGTGGAAGCATGGTGGACTTTGTAAGGAAGTGAGTTCCAGATACAGAGGGAAAGAAATGGAAATAAGTGGGGGGAAATAATTAGTAGCTAGGCATCCACATTAGGAAGAGTGAAGGGGGTGAGGAAGGCAGCAGATACACAGGAGTGGGGTGGCAAGAGGGAGATAAAATTTGAGAAGGTCCAATCAAGCGACAATGAGAAGGCTAAATTTGTTGCAGAAGGCAAATGAATCCTAGTGATGGGATCTGAGAAAAGGTATGGTCCAGAGAGCAGTCTAGGTTTTCACTGGAGAACTCTGGTTGAATTACTCAACAAGACGAAATTAGTCAGTGTTTCAGACATGATATGTTCAAGACCAGAACAAGGATTTCAGAAGCAGGCAGAAAACAGCCTGGAAATGCTGTGGTGGTAAAGTGGCAGCAGTACAGTGGCAGAGAGGAGGAAAGTTGAACATGTCAATGGTGCAAGACTGTGAGACAGTGAGTATTGTGAAGCTACCAAATGCAACAGAATGAAAGGAACAAAACCTGAGACAAGTTTACACTACAGTAACTCATTTACAACTGAAAATAGTCGTTTTCTTAGGCTTATACTCTGGCCAATTCACTAGGAAAAAACCATGAGGATTACATGGAAATTACTCCTTGGGGAATTCTGCACCAAAAACATAAAAACGTTGTACACAATATTGTAAAATTTTGAAAATTCTGCGTATCTTAATTGTTAAAATACCAGAATATAATCACACCAGTTTCAATTATTTTGGTAGCTTATTTCAAAATACTTGTCAGCAAGTATGTCTGTAACAATACAGAAAACAAAAAAGATTCAAGAAATGGTTTTTGGCAAATAGATTCCTTACTAGGCATATTATTACAGAACTTTGAGTAATAATTCATTTAAACTACAAGACAGAAACCTATTTCCTGTACCCCTCAGAAGTAGTGCAAAGACTCAGGGGAGTCAGGGGTAACAGAGGAGCTGAGGGAAAGGCAAGTAATTCCTGGGCAGGAGCCTGGGAGTGAACCTGGAGGATTGTTGGATGTGGATGGGAGAAGTATGGAACAGGTGTGGAGTGTTTTGGTGGGGGGACGGACTGTTAGGGAGTTGGGGAGCCTCTCCCATGGAGACCCTAGCTGACCCCTAGCCTCTCCCATTGACTCAGGCACATCTGCTCCAGTCCCCGTGTGTCCCTGCACTCCTCTTCCTGCCCATCTCCATGTGTCCCTGCACCCGCACTCAGCCACTCCTCTACCCACATCCTCATGTGCCCTTGCATCCCCCCATGCCATCCCCATGTGTTTCTGCACCTCCACTCCCATTCAGCCTGACACAATGCTGTCACCACACTAGCTCCCAGGCCCCCACCCCATCTGTTCCCCCCACTAGCTTTTTCTGAACACCTGTCTTTGTAACCCCTCTCGCCCCAGCAGCCCCATCTGCCCCACACTGTCCATCCCTCCCATATCCCTTGTCTCCCCACCTGGCTCCATGGCAGGATACTATAATGGGGTAGTGGCTGCCCCACTCCCTATCTGCAGCTGGCTGCTCTGGCCCTGAGCTGGCTGCCCACTCTGACACCACAGCAGCCCCTGGTATGCAAAAGGTGTAATTGCAGCGCCTCCCCAACGTAATCTGTTTTCTGCAGGGGCGAGGGAATCTGCAGGGGGACATGAATTCTGCACATGTGCAGTGGCGCAGAATCCCCCCAGGAGTATGAAATAAAAATCTATGTTTCATGAACTGTAAGGTTCTGACAAATTTAGTTCAAGAAATTTCTAAATTAGGACTCAGACTGAGTTATGCAGTGTGTTGACAAGTGCAAGCTTTTTATGAGAAAAGGGTGATTTAGTTTAAAGGCTAAGACTCCTTTACTAAATGTCCTATTTTCCTGGAAAGCTCCCTCTGTATTTGTTTGATCATTAAAATAGATCATGTGTGCTATGCTACACCACCCCCTAATTTCTATAACCTCAAATGTACAAGTACAGCAACAGCGTGTGTGTGTGTGTGTGTGTGTGTGTGTGCGCGCGCGTGTGTGTGCGCGTGCGTCACAGTGACCTTAGCATTTCCTAGCTTTCAACAGAAAGAAAATTCAGTCTGGAAAACTATGTACCGGAATATTTATTTTTCATATTATTAAACTTTAGTCCACAAAAATTAGGTTAAACATACAAATCTTAGAGGCTCCGTACATGTATAGCAGCCAATTTCCAACATTAATTGTGCTACATCTTTCCTTTTCATGTACCAAAAGGATTTTCCCCACACAACAGACCAGGAAGTCTAACATTGCACTGAAAAGTGTTTTTAAGCAATAGAGTGACAAGCGCACACACCTAGAACTAACATTTATATTTTTATTTAATATGGTATGACAAACATGAATTTTTAAAAAATTTGCTTTTGCACTAAGTTTAAGATAGTGTTTTACAAAAGATTGCAACTATTTAATATTGAGAATTTTTGAGAGGGGAACTGAAAAAAATTCAAGCTAGTGCACAGAGATGCACTCAAGCACCATAACAACGCCAAAAAAGAAGCATTGAGTACTGATCACAATCTTATAAGTAATGATTAAGATAAATGTTCGAAGCCAGTAAAATTTGTTGTCAACAGCATATATGCATAAAACACAGAACAGACATTTTGTTGCTAGTAAGATTAATTATTGGTTTCCCTAATATGAAATTTCACACAGCAAGGAGAGACTTGTGGCTTCACTCACGTTAAAAAAGTTGGCATTTACATACTAGGAATTACAGTTTTAAATGATGTGTAATAGTATGTATATGCATCGCATAAAATGGAATACAAAAGGTTTATTTGGGGCAAAGGGCAGAGTCAACCAAGTCTTCTGTTCCTTGATTGGAAGAAGATATTATATAGAAGATTATTCATTTTTCAATATAAACATGGAGTCATGCGGCTAGTCAGAAATGTCAAGGGCAGACCTATAGAAGCTTATTTAAATCATGAATGGAAGCATTTTATCTGATCTATTTTCAAATTTTATATAACTGACTTACGAAATTGCAAAAGCGTTTTCATAGACAGGAGCAAATTTTTTATTCATTTTTAGTAGCCATGCTTGCTTTCCTTTCTTGGCATTTTTAAGCATGATCACTATATAAACACCCTCCAGAGAATGCTGACTAGTCAATGAGCATTTTATCATCTACACTACCCTGAATATTTCTTTAGTGACCACTTTATTAAACCCTTGCCATTCAGAGCTCAGAATTAAGGCCCAACATCATTAAAAAACAGGCAAGAGGAAATGATTTTATGTTAGTGTGTACTACCTTCCAGTCTTACCCTTTAGACTGTAACAAGTAAATTATTTTGTTCTTACTATGAATTGGGTAATTTAAAGTGCCATTCAATTGCTACATAGAGGTTCTAATAGAAGTCAATGAATATTTTGAGTTTTTTATGGAATCACACCCTTAATCTAAATTCTTAAAGGCCCATGAAGGAAATCATGAAAAAGTATGGAAAATGTTTACTCCATTATTCCAGTTCTTGCTGCGTATGCAAGGAAAGAGAGAGAGAGAGAGAGAGAGAGAGGACAACATTAGAAACCCATGCCGAGGGATCATAAACGATAGTTGACATCTACAGGAAATAAATGCAATCATCAATAATTAAGATGCACAAGTTTCAGTCTTAACTTAGAAGTAAACAATTTAAATCAGTTCTTTTGTTCCAGTATTTTTTATCATAACCAATACTTCAGCTAAATTATATTTGAAATCTCAGCCAGCATGTTCTTAAAGTGCTCTTCTTGTTTCCTGTCTTGTTGCATTTACTCAAAATTAACTGGATTAAAATTCCCCAGTATTTGAGAAATAGCATTCATTTTCAATATGGCACCCATGTCTAACACCATGCAGGTGGTCAACCAGACTATTCCATCATATGCGTTGTGTAGCTTTTAGCACACTACCATTAAAAACCACAGATTGACAACATGGGAAACATAAGTAACAGGATTAACCGCCTAAATATTGTCCCACAATAGACTGTCCCACAAATGCTAAAATATCTTCATTCCCCTTTTTTAAGTGAGGGTCATAGTGAAATATTTAACACAAAATGAGGAGATGAGCAACTGGTAAAACAGAATATTGAAAGGCTGTGCAGTAATCGGATTTACTCTGCACAGCACATATGTTAGTTCTTCATTGTGACTAAAGCTTGCATTGGATGGTAGGCATATTTTATAAACTGAAATAAGTATTCAGGTCCCCTCTCCAAAGTAGCATTTTAATAATATACCGCATTAAGCTCCTCAATGGACAGAAAATTTAGGCTATACTTAAGTTAACAATGCAACTCCTACCTGAAATAAACCATAACCCTCAGCTTCACCCCTGTCATATGGCCGGATAATGCCATCTTCATGAATGAGACGTGGAGGACGGAGATTAGATACCTCTTCAGTTGATTCTGCCACCCTGTCAAAGACCAACACTTTCAGTGTGTTCAGAACTACTACAGGACTTCAGTTTGCACCAACATTGTTTTTGTTACTTGCATTTCTTTTATTTCTTTTACTAGTTTAGTCAGCACAGATTTTTAAATAAGTTATTCAGAATTCATCTCCTCAAACCTTGAGAGATCCTGCTCATACTTGTTAGCTAGCCATGAATTATCCAAATTATTTGTGTCTCATGACAATCTATAACATCGCCATACTGCATCAGCCAGACAATTATGAAACTACATGCCTATGGGAGAAGTTTCTTCCCAACTCTAAATAATTATTGACTCTTCTATAGCTTGCAGAAAGAGTTTTTCAGTTGCACTTTCAAAAGTGCATAAATGATTTAGGATTATAAGTCCCACTGACAGTCATTGCAGTGGTCTAGGTACTAAAGCAGGGTAAAGAGAGATGGCTGTGAGCATTCAGGAGTTGAAAAACAACATTTTTAATTACTAAGTGTTCTATGTTTTTATTTAGCTTTTCCATTCTTGTATGGACTTTCAGTTGGTACACCAGAATATAGGACTTTCATTTTATTTTTCATGTTTGCATGGAGCTGATTTATAACCTGCATAACACTGTAGTATATTAAGTTATACTGTAATAGCGTCAGCCTCAGGTGGTTGTAGCACTCTTCCTTCATCTGGCGCCTTACAGAGCATCACTATGGCCCACTCTCAGTCCTCCTGATGCAGCTTGTACTTTAATTACATCAAATGACAAGCAAACATATGTTATCACTATCTCTAATCACACACTCCACATACTTGAGAACATTTGGTAAACAGACAATCACTAACTCCCACCCCATCATTTTACCTCTGAATTCCCTGGAAGGTACTGCTTGCCATATCTATGATGCCACCTGTCGGGCGGGCCACAACACCTACAAGCCCTTTTCCAACTCCTTTGAAGAATCCAGCTGCACCTTCCTTTTTAGCCCCTTCAGAAAAGAAAACACAGTATTAGTTACATACCCTTGCAGAAGATCCAAATTCTAAATTTAATCCACCTCCTGCTTTATGAAGAATTAACTTTAATTAGAACAATTCTATACCTGAAAAATTCCAAAATAGCTGGTTACATGCAGTTCAGCTCAGCAAAAATACTATGTATTAATGACACCAGTCTGTGTTTGGTGATACAGCTGTTCACCTTAAATCTCATTAGCCCTTCAGAACCAACACAGGTAAGAGAGGGTGAATGGGATTCTTCTTTCTTCTACATTATCAGAATTGTTTACTAAAAAAAGATACAATTATCAGAGCCAGTTACACCAGTGCACTTCCATTGAAGACAATGAGGCTCCTCCACAGGTCTGATTAAGAGCAAAATGTGAAGACTGTGGATTTACGGAAATGCAACTAAGGTCAGAGTTTAGCTTCCAAAACCATTCGCACTGGTGATGATGCATGAGTAGAAAGAACCTAACTACGGTGTGTAGTTTTTTTATACCATTTTTACAGAATCTCTGCTCAGAAGAGAAGAACAATTCAATTAATTTATTAGCAACCAGCAAAAATCAGGTAAAATTTAGTGCCATTAACTAATATTTAGATGGTTCTTCTGACAACATTTAAGGAATTGGGATTGTATATCTGTGAGAGTGTCCTGATTCCTTATCTAAATGCCAGATTTTAAAAGAAGCAATTACACCTATTTTTTATCTCCTTTACTCTTTTTACCATGCATCATATTGAAAGAGTGAAGCAGGCTTAAAACAAAAAAACTACCTGTCAGGTTTAAGCACAAGCCAGTTAAGCTTCCCAATGAAAAAAACAGCAAAAACAGACCAAGTGGTTAAAACAAATGTTATGTTTAAGTGACAGGGTAAAGAATAATTAGAGTGGGAGTCACACTAAGCAACAACAAAAAATACTACCCATGCTATTATTCAACATCTAATTGTACACACACACATAATTATGCATGTGCCACCTATTGGGTGAAATACCTTAATGCATATAGTTACTCAAGCCCTAGCTTTATACAGTTAATTTGCTGATACAGAGGAAACTCTACTGAAAGTGTTCAATAGCAAAAATATCTTAAATTTATATGCCTGCTGTAAATATGACAGTTCAGAGAAAGTTTTCATTTTAAACTTACTCATACGCAGCTGCACATGATATTATGTGAACTGGTCTGTCAAACTCTGCATGTGAATTTGCACAAGAACTTTTAGTAACAACTGTAAAAATATATGAAATCAAAACTTTAATTTTTACAAATGACATGATTTAAAAAATTTTACTTTTATAAGGAAACACAGAAATAATGAACTCAGACCTAAATAAGTATTATCATGTTTAAGTCAATATTTCTCAATAGAAAGTAAGTTATAAGTAGTACGTGTTAGCCTTCTGAAAAATGGGCTTTAGGTTTACTAATAATTTTTGCCTACCTTCTACAGGTTTAGTGATTATTCCAGTCACACCACCAACAATTCCCTGAAAGAAAAATGATAGTTTAATTGTCAACACTTGAAAGCCAGAAATGCTGAAGCATGTTTCCGCCACTAGGTGTCTCTCCTGCTGTGTTTTAAAATTAACATTTAGGCAGAGTTCAAATGAGATTTTTCCTAAGGCTTATTTTTGTTTATTATGAATTCCTGTTGACACGATCATCATGAAAGAAAACATCTTTGGATAATTAGAAGGCTCAGGGAACTAGTAAAGTGGACACAGAGACCATCCCTGCCAGATAACACGCTAGAATCTTGACTGGTAGTGGAAAACAACAGCTAATTTACTATTCTATGGCTGTTCTGTAGCCTGTGCCACAGGATGTGACCCACAGACCACTGGGAACAACTGGCAGAGGGCATATACAGCAGTTTACAGAGATCCCCTATGTAATCATTCACCAAAGAGTGGGGGCATGTGAGGTCTTTACCAAGAGCTGGTAGCTTACTGCTCATCATAATAATTGTGAAATGTATGTACAATGATAGTTAAGGAGTTACGTTTCTTTACTGAAACCTATGTTCTTAAGGTATATAAGTTAACACAGGTCACCAGAGGTGATAAACAGGATCTATTCAGGCAGAAGGGAGTAAACACTTCTCTCTCTGGCTGGTCATTGTGTACTGAGTGCCTTCCAATGGAAGTCTATTTGCAATAATGAGCCTGATGCTAATGAAAAGCTTGTAGAGTCTAAGAGGAAGGAGCACACAGGAAAAACAACTAGCAGGGGGTTATAAAGAAAGAATGGATTGTTGGGGGAGAACTTGGAGTGGAGAGACAGAGCCTTCACTGAGCGTAGCTTGTTTCATGAAAAGGGGATCACAGCTTACCTGGCTGAGAAACACTAGTGAGCAATATTATAAGACACAACATGAACTAGTTAACTAAGCCTAGATTATAGAATGCATGTTATAAGGGCTTCTCTACAGATAGTGTGCTGCAAGTCAGGATGTAAATTCACAGCATACTAGCCTCCCAAACAGTAAATGGCCATGCAGACTCTGCAACCACCCATTAAAAGTTGTCTAGGCCAGAGTGCACTTGGGAACTTCTAGTACACTTTGCTACCATGAACTAAAAGTTCTCCACGTCGGAGTCCACACAGCCAGTTAGTATGCAGCAGGTTTGTGCACTGTAGAATCACATCCTGGCTTGCCACTAAGGTCTTGTCTACACTGCAGGGGAAATTCGATCTAAGCTATGCAATTTGAGTTACGTGAATAGCATAACTCAAATCAATGTAGCTTAGATCTGCTTACTGTGCTCTCTCATTGACTCCCCCTTCTCTTCTCGATCTGGTGGAGTACAGAAGTCGACGGGAGAGCGATCTGCAGTCAATTTAGCGGGTCTTCACTAGACCTGCTAAACTGACTGCCAATGCATCGATCGCCACTCGTCGATCCCCTGGTAAGTGTAGACAAGCCCGAGTCCCCATCTAGGTAAGCCCTGATTCAACACGTATCACAACAGTACTTTGACTAATCTTAAGTGAGTGCTTTTAGAAATATTCAAAGTACAGTAAAGCCTTTTGGGAAAGGAAGTCACTAATACGCTGAATTGTTTTATAAAGTAAACAAAAGAAGTAAATGAACACATTAGGCAGTACCCCAACCACAACAGTACTAAAAAGATTAATGCTTAAGATTATCAGTGCAGTACAAAAATAGCAAACAGGCTTTTATGAATTTGTCAGTAAACAAAATTAGAAAAAAAATCTCACTCAATGTAGGCTCCTGAGCAAGTATGGGAGAGTAAAAGGTTTTTTTCTTTTGAATATCAATTATTAGCAGTTTCTAACGTGCTTAATTTGCATTTCATGTAACAAATAATTCTAGCATAAAGACGATAGGTATGAATCAAAACCCACATAAACAACAGACGTAAACATGGCCTTTCATCTCCTAGGAAGAATTCCTCACTTGAGATAAAATGGATCACATGGGCACTTAGCATCCATTTCAGAGAAACCTCGCGTAGGTAACGTCATGTTTATTTTGTGGTCATTTGTTCCATGCTCATCAGACTCTTAACAGATTTTTTTTTAAAATCAGTTTGTTGTATGTTACTGCAAGCTTCAGATTAGATGCTTGTTTTTCTTCTCTGGTGAACCAAATATTTAGTGATCGGAATTTGCACATGGGCCCCTTTACTGCATCTTACAGTTGTTTCTGTCACAGACAAAGGTGGACACAGCCTTCTTCAACTGTTCACCTGAGGTGTGAGTTCTTCCAAAACTGAATATAACTAGTAACTTATTTACATATGTAATTATAGGTGGAGCTGAGAGTGCTGCCTGTACTTAAGGCTACCCCAACACTTCTTATTAGGACACTGTTTTCAGTTCTTCTAACCTGGCCAGAACCTGAAAAATTTCAGCTGAAGTTTTACATGCTGGGTCTCTGACTCACATTCAACTTTTTTGGAAAGTTTTAGGAAAAATGTTACAGCTGCTTCTGAAAACAAGACTAGGGTGAAATATTTTTGCCCATGTAAAAATATTTTTATAACTATTCAATTTAGAAGCTCTAGTGGTGTCTCCATGCTTTGGAGCAATGAGGGGTGTGTGTACCCCAACATACCTAGCAGCATCTGCAAGAAAGAGCAAAAAAGCTTAACTGATACCGAAACCCAGCTTGGAAGGGCTGCAGGGATACCGTCTGTAGTCTCTCTCTGGGGGATAGAAAAGGTAGGATATGATCCAGGGAGGAAGCAGGAGTCTGAGGGAACAGACCTTGGCTGCCAGCTACAAGATCCCTGGGTTTCCGTACCGGTCACCAAGGTAGCTGGGGCCGTAGCACCGATCCTGTGGATTCATGACATCCTCCAACCACCAAGACAGATGGAAGGCCCACTGTACAGACTATCGCTGGGTGTGACTCTGTTATCCTGGAAGGGGTGGATTAAAGCATGACCTGGCCAGAAGGCCAAGCTGCAGGGAGAGACACCACCGCAACAATGGAGTTGTTAGGTAAAAATCAGCTTGTCCTACTCACCATTCCAACACCCGGGCAATGCGGAGTTGGATTTACAGCTCACAAACTGTCAGAGGCCATGTAAGAAAACACACTGAGGCCGAGTAGCTTTGATCAAAGGGCACACAGCTTCGGAGGCATGTGGCAACTTTATTAGTGACAAGCATCAGTATTTATAGTTAGTTGTAAGACAGACAAGAAGGAGGGGTACTGGGCACGTGTTTACCTCTGCATCATCTCAGGCTGACCTTGTTCAAACTAGTTTCTATAGTTACTCAACTTAGGCAGAGCAGGAGAGGGAACACCGCAAGAATATTTGTACAAGAGATTTTAAGCATTGTGGGAGGAGGAATTTATGACAAACCAGGAGAAATTCACTGCAAGAGCCCCTCTTATCTTACCTAAGAGTGACTATTGGCAGGGGATGCCATACACAGAGACTGCTGCCATGCCTGGCCACAAGGAGGTGGCTCCTGAGGTGAATGAACCACTTTGCAAGCAGGGACTTGAAATTTGGCAGGTGGGTCACACCCTGGAGTTGGCAATCTGCTTCCTTTGTGGTTTCCGTGAGAAACAGCCCACATTTGGCCAAATGATTACCTTCCTGAAAATCTCAGTTCACACATGCTCAGTAGAGATTTTTTTTAAAAGAATCTGGCAGCTAAATTCTCTTAAGAATCCATCTGTACTTTCCATGCTCCATCTCCTCACAGGTCCTATGTACCAAGCAGACTGGGCAAGACCATCTTGACAGAGCCATTGAGTGTGTTTTAGTCCAGGGAGGCAGGAACTGAGAAGCACCTCCACTTGAATTGCTCCTCCCAACTGCCAGGAGCCCCTCTGGTGTGGCACAGGAACTTAGAAAAGAGAGATTCTCTCCTGTGCTTCCAATGCTCCCGCTGGTGATGCCCAAGCAATTTCACAGAATCAGCAGCCTAACTCAATGCAGAGAGGACAAGAACCAAAGTGGGGTACGGGAGAGAAGGAGAAGGCAGTTTGGACAAGGAGCCCAGGGTGGGGAGGGAGGAAGAGACAGGGAGCTGGGTGGGGAGAAGACTGGGAGCCAGTGCGTAGGGACACCAGTACTCTGACAGGGAGCCCTGAGACGAGGAGCCCGAAGAGTCAAACTGAAACAAGAAGATGGGGGAACATGGTGAAGTGTGAAAGAGACTGGACTGAAACAGAAAAACTGGAGGAGATGGGACAGAAGGTCTGTGACCAGTAGAGGAATACTCCCCTTCAGGACCTACAACAGAACTCAAGATTATATACATATGGAGGGTCAATATATAGGTAAATATAGGTATATCAATATTTCTATAGGTAATATTATATACCTGTCCCTCCATGTGTTCTCCCCGACTGATGAGAGACACATCCATGGTCAAGGTCTTTATTGGGAGCAGAGAGTTGAACGGTACCCATACGCGTGCGCACACATTTTTCGTCTGTGTTCCCACCAAGTAAGAGAGTATAAGAACCTTTGGGGAACCCTGACTAGCAGGTTGAGTCTATGCTTGAACCAGGGTATACAAAGTCTGTAACTAAGCCTTCATACATCAGACATGAAGCCCAGCTAACAGGATCACATAGGTGCTTGTGGCTATATAATCCAACAGTGCCAGGATTGTATGGACATTCTGAGGGTCATTGGGGTCATTGTATGAGACTGATGGAGAGGAACTGGCCATCTGGTAAATATATCCTGGCAGTCACAGCATTCAACCTCATCCACAACTGTGGCTTCTAGGGTGGACCTCTTCAGGTTCACCCTGAATCCAATCTGTCAAAGAGATCTAGAAGCCCAGTATCTGCTTCTTACGTTTTGAAATAAGATTGTCCCTCTAGGAGCCAGTCCTCTAAGTAAGGGAATACTGTCGCTCCTTGTCAGCAGAAGAAACCTGCCACCACTGACCTTGGTGAACATTCTTGGTGTTGCCCTGAGTCCAAAGGGAAGAATCCTGTACCGATAGTGTTTGTTGGGTGTATGGTGAGCATGTGTAACCTGAAGGGCACTACACATAGGGACAATCACTCAGGAAAGCATTAGTGATTCCAGAGATAAAGTTCTAAAAACCAGTAAGTTTCAGGCCATAAGAAACTTGCTAGCCAGAGGGAAGGGGAGTTAAGCGGTTGGAAGGGGCCTGAGTCTGTCCTTCCCTTTTGTCCTTCATCTTTACTGCTATGGGGGAGAGTGGGAAGTCAAATAAGGAAAGGAGTGGAAGTTTCCTTCCTTCTCTGTTCCTGATACAGCTATTATCTATAAAATATATTAATTGCATGGTTCTTCACACTTACCCATCAAGATAGATTTTTAAAAGTAAAATACCCTTGATATGAGCCTCCTGTTTTGCAAAAGCTAGCTACAAAAAGACAGTAGCTCATTACTATAATTGATATTATTTCAGAAGCATTTAGCATATTTGTGTTAGATCTACAGAAACTGATAATAATGAGCAGTAATACTTAGGTATTACAGGACAATACTATTGTTAACTAGAATTTCACTTACTTATGATCAGATATCTCTTGGATTTTAACTCTCAACACTCCCCCATTCTGCCTCAGGTCACGTATCTATAGTATTAGGTGTCTTATTTTTCAAAATACTTGCATGATTGTCATGAACAGAACACACTTCAGAATCTAAGTACATTACATTTCAGAAATGTTGAAGCAATTTGTCTACATAGGCTTCCTCTTCAGATATTATTAAAAAATGTAAAATCTTTTTATGACACTCCTAGGTAGATTCTAGAAGAAACAGAAAATTAATCACCCTATGATAATATCCAATACTCCATGCTATGTAAATGGGCTTTAATTTGTTTCCTTCAGTTTCTGCTTCTTTTATTAGTTCATTAACTGAATCTGGAGGATGCCATTACATTGTTTCATATATGTAGTTAATGATTTTCTAGCACAGACCCAACTGTCAGTTCACCGAAGGTTTAGTTTGAATTTCATACCCGTAAAAAGCCTTTTCCTCCTTTGGCCAAACTGTCACCAAAGTCCTTCGGCTGACGGCCCATCTCCTCTCTCCGTTTTTGCTGGTATTCTTTGTCCATAGTTATAGCAGCCAAGCCTTTTCCAACTGAACCAGTGATCCGAGATACCACCCCGGCTGCACCCCCTGTCAGCCAAGGAGAGATTAAGTCACACGGTTCCTTCTTTATATTTAATAATGGACAAACCATAATGTACAATTTAAACAGCATGCAATTCAGAGGAATCTTTCTGTGCTAAAGTTAACAATATGATAATTTAGAAAAATCATCAGACTAGAAGCATGGAATGCCACATTACCTTTCAAGCAACAGTCTCCAGTGTATAGGCATGAAACTTACTGCAGCAAAAGACAAATATTTCATATTGACCTGACATGACTTGAAACATTTTTAGCACACAGTCAGGTTCCATCCTGTTATCTGAATTTTTCCAACAACTGTTGCAGTATTTAAAATAGATGCTTTAATAAATTAGCCAAAGCAATGATTGGTCTTGGATATACTATTCATGGACTCCAAAAAATGTCTTCGAAGTCTAATACTTATCACTGGTTTATCATCCCAGCACTGACAATGCATTCTACATTTTCATAAATTAGTTGCCTTTTTTTCCATCATGCTGAAAACTAGGAATTCTCAGTTAATTGTGTTTGCTATTAATAATCTGCAAATGAACAACGCTCTTGTGGAATGAGTGGCAGACTTTACAATTTTACAACACCTACACAGAATCAGAATTGCAGGACTGGAAGGGACTTTGATAAGTCATCTAGTCCAGTCCACTGCACTGAGGCAAGACTAAATATTACCCAGATGATTCCTGACAGGTGTTTGTCTAACTTATTCTTAAAAACCTCCAATGACGGAGATTCCACCACCTCCCTAGGTAATTTGAATCAGTGCTTAACCACCCTTACACTTAGGAAGTTTTTCATAATGTCTAGCCTAAATCTCCCTTACTGCAGTTTAAGCCCCTTTACTTCATGTCTTGTCCTTAGTGGTTAAGGAGAACCATTTCTCACCCTCCTTTTTATAATAACCTTTTACAAACCTATAACAATCTTCTGCCTCTTCTGAGAGGGCTTTGAGGGGAATCTTCTCTCCTGAAGGTACTCAAAGACTTATGTCCCCTCTCAGTTTTCTCTTCTCTAGACTAAACAAACTCAATTTTTTCAATCTTTCCGCAAGGTCATGTTTTCTAGACCTTATATCATTTTTGTTGCTCCCCTCTGGACTTTCTTCAATTTGTCTACATCTTTCTCCAAGTTTGGTGCCCAGAACTGGACACAATACTCTAGTTGAGGCCTTATCAGTGCTGAGTAAAATCACTTCTTGAGTCTTACTTACAACAGTCCTGCTAATACATCCCAGAATGAAGTTTGCTCTTTTTGAAACTGTATTACATTGTTAACTCATATTTAGTTTGTGATCCATTTTAATAAAGTACTCCTTTCCAGGCAGTCATTTCCCATTCTGTATTTGTGCAATTGATTATTCCTTCCACATCATAGTATTTTTCATTTTCCTCATTGATTTCATCCTTTTTATTTCAGACCATTTCTCCGTTTGTCAAGGTGATTTTGAATTATAATCTTGTCCTCCAAAGCACTTGCAACCTCTCCGAGCTTGGTATCATACACAAACTTGATAAAAGTGTATTCTCTATGCCACTATCCAAATCACTTATGAAGATATCGAATAAAACCGGACTGAAGACAGATACTTAAGGGACCCCACTTGATAGATCTTTCTAGCTTGACTATGGACAATTGATAACTACTCTGGAGTACAGTTTTCCAACCAGTTGTACACACACCTTACAATAGGCTCATCTAGGCTATACTTCCCTGGTTTGTTTATGAGAAGGTCATGTGAGGCAGTATTAAAAGCTTCACTATTATCAAAATATATCACATCTACTGCTTCTCCCCTATCCAAGAAGCTTGTTACCCTGTCAAAGAAGAAGATTAGGGTGGTTTGACAGGATTTGTTCTTGACAAATCCATGTTGACTGCTGCTTATCACCTTATTATCTTCTAGGTGATTATGAACAGATAGGTACTATATTTGCCCCTTTCCAGTCCTCTGTGATATCTCCCATCCTCCATGAGTTCTGAAAGATAATTGCTAATAGCTCAGAGATCTCTTCAGCCAGTGTTTTCTGTCACAGCTTCTGCCATGATTCCCATATTAGTGTTTTGAAAATGCTTCTCAACCAAATTAAAATAGCAAAAGCTCTACAAAGACATTTGGTCATACAGTACAAGAACTAGGTTTACAATTACTTTTGTCAATGACAAAGGTACATGGTACATACCTACTGTGTGACCAAGAAGACTCTTTACACCAATCACAAAGCCCTCTGCAAATTCTTCAGGTCCTTGAACAGCTCCCTAAAGATAAAATTTACTATAAATTAAAAGAAAGAAAGAAAGAAAGAAAGAGAGAGAGAGAGAGAGAGACACACACACACACACAAACCCCTCTCTTCATCCTACAGCTCTTCAAGAATCAAATGGCAATTGCTGTGCATTGGAAAATGTCTGTTCATTTAGGGTATGTCTACACTGTGATAAACCCAGAGCACTGAGTGTCAGAGCCCAGGTCAGCTCATGGGGCTCACAGGGCTCAGGCTTCAGGGCTAAAAATAGCAGTGTAGACGTTTGAGTTTGGGCTAGAGCCCAAGCTCTGAGACCCTCCCCCCTTGCAGGGTCTCAGAACCTGAGTTCCAGGCCGAGCCCAAACATTTACACTACAATTGCATAGCCCCCAAGCCCAGCAAGGCACAGTCAGCTAACCTGGGCCAACCGCAGCCATCCCATGCATCTTCTATTGCGGTACAGACATACCCTTTAAGAAGACTTTTCTTCAAGTAGAAAGTGTCATGATTTCCCAAGTCTTCATCGAGTTCAAAAATATTTTTAGCAGCCTATAGCTAACTGACTAATACAGTGACCTAAAAGAAGAAATCATACCTGGAAAGGCTCATAGAAGAAAGCTTCAACACCCTCAGACAAACCTCTGATTAAGCCAAATGGATTTCCCAGGACATCTAAACCCAGTACAAGAACATACATCTGCTTCAAGAACTAAAAGAAGAACAAAAGTGGACATAGTACATATCAGCTCTTGTTTAACATACTACCCAAGTTAGAATTAAAATCTATATAACATAGCTTTTTAAATCTTCCAAGCACAAGCAAGATGGCTTAGCAGAATCACAGAATCATAGAATCTCAGGGTTGGAAGGGACCTCAGGAGGTCATCTAGTCCAACCCCCTGCTCAAAGCAGGACCAAACCCAATTAGATCATCCCAGCCAGGGCTTTGTCAAGCCTGACCTTAAAAAACTCTAAGGAAGGAGATTCCACCACCTCCCTAGGTAACCCATTCCAGTGCTTCACCACCCTACTAGTGAAAAAGTTTTTCCTAATATCCAACCTAAACCTCCCCCTCTGCAACTTGAGACCATTACTCCTTGTTCTGTCATCTTCTACCACTGAGAACAGTCTAGATCCATCCTCTTTGGAACCCCCTTTCAGGTAGTTGAAAGCAGCTATCAAATCCCCCCTCATTCTTCTCTTCTGCAGGCTAAACAATCCCAGTTCCCTCAGCCTCTCCTCATAAGTCATGTGCTCCAGCCCCCTAATCATTTTTGTTGCCCTCCGTTGGACTCTTTCCAATTTATCCACATCCTTCTTGTAGGGTGGGGCCCAAAACTGGACACAGTACTCCAAATGAGGCCACACCAGTGCCGAATAGAGGGGAATAATCACGTCCCTCGATCTGCTGGAAATGCCCCTACTTATACAGCCCAAAATGCCGTTAGCCTTCTTGGCAACAAGGGCACACTGTTGACTCATATTCAGCTTTTCGTCCACCGTAACACCTAGGTCCTTTTCTGCAGAACTGCTGCCCAGCCATTCGGTCCCTAGTCTGTAGCAGTGCATGGGATTCTTCCGTTCTAAGTGCAGGACTCTGCACTTGTCCTTGTTGAACCTCATCAGATTTCTTTTGGCCCAATCCTCTAATTTGTCTAGGTCCCTCTGTATCCTTTCCCTACCCTCCAGCGTATCAACCACTCCTCCCAGTTTAGTGTCATCTGCAAACTTGCTAAGGGTGCAGTCCACACCATCCTCCAGATCGTTGATGAAGATATTGAACAAAACCGGCCCCAGCACCGACCCTTGGGGCACTCCACTTGATACCGGCTGCCAACTAGACATGGAGCCATTGATCACTACCCGTTGAGCACGACCATCCAGCCAGTTTTCTATCCACCTTACCGTCCATTCATCCAGCCCATACTTCCTTAACTTGCTGGCAAGAACACTGTGGGAGACTGTATCAAAAGCTTTGCTAAAGTCAAGAAATAGCACATCCACTGCTTTCCCCTCATCCACAGAGCCAGTTATCTCATCATAGAAGGCAATTAGGTTAGTCAGGCATGACTTGCCCTTGGTGAATCCATGCTGACTGTTCCTGATCACTTTCCCCTCCTTTAAGTGGTTCAGAATTGATTCCTTGAGGACCTGTTCCATGATTTTTCCAGGGACTGAGGTGAGACTGACTGGCCTGTAGTGCCCCGGATCTTCCTTCTTCCCTTTTTTAAAGATGGGCACTACATTAGCTTTTTTCCAGTCATCCGGGACCTCCCCCGATTGCCATGATTTGTCAAAGATAATGGCCAATGGCTCTGCAATCACATCGGCCAACTCCTTTAGCACCCTCGGATGCAGTGCATCCGGCCCCATGGACTTGTGTTCGTCCAGCTTTCCTAAATAGTCCCGAACTACTTCTTTCTCCACAGAGGGCTGGTCACCTCCTCCCCATACCGTGCTGCGGAGTGCAGCCGCCTGGGAGCTGACCTTGTCTGTGAAGACAGAGGCAAAAAAAGCATTGAGTACACTAGCTTTCTCCACATCCTCTGTCACTAGGTTCCCTCCCTCATTCAGCAAGGGGCCCACACTTTCCTTGACTTTCTTCTTGTTGCTCACATACCTGAAGAAACCCTTCTTGTTACTCCTAACATCTCCGGCTAGCTGCAACTCCAAGTGTGATTTGGCCTTCCTAATTTCACTCCTGCATGCCTGAACAATATTTATATACTCCTCCCTGGTCCTTTGTCCAATCTTCCACTTCTTGTAAGCTGCTTTTTTGTGTTTAAGACGAGCAAGGATTTCACTGTTAAGCCAAGCTGGTCGCCTGCCATATTTACTTTTCTTCCTACACATCGGGATGGTTTGTTCCTGCAACCTCAATAAGGATTCTTTAAAATACAGCCAGCTTTCCTCGACTCCTTTCCCCCTCATGTTATTCTTCCAGGGGACCTTGCCCATCAGTTCCCTGAGGGAGTCAAAGTCTGCTTTTCTGAAGTCCAGGGTCTCTGTTCTACTGCTCCTTTCTTCCTTGTGTCAGGATCCTGAACTCGACCATCTCATGGTCACTGCCTCCCAGGTTCCCATCCACTATTGCTTCCTCTACTATTTCCTCCCTGTTTGTGAGCAGCAGGTCAAGAAGAGCTTTTCCCCTAGTTGGTTCCTCCAGCACTTGCACCAGGAAATTGTCCCCTACACTTTCCAAAAACTTCCTGGATTGTCTGTGCACCGCTCTATTGCTCTCCCAGCAGATATCGGGGTGATTAAAGTCACCCATGAGAACCAGGGCCTGTGATCTAGTAACTTCTGTTAGTTGCTGGAAGAAAGCCTCGTCCACCTCATCCCCCTGGTCTGGTGGTCTGTAGCAGACTCCCACCACGACATTACCCTTGTTGCTCCCACTTCTAAATTTAATCCAGAGACTCTCAGGTTTTTCTGCAGTTTCATACTGGAGCTCTGAGCAGTCATACTGCTCTCTTACATACAACACAACTTCCCCACCTTTTCTGCCCTGCCTATCCTTCCTGAACAGTTTATATCCATCCATGACAGTACTCCAATCATGTGAGTTATCCCACCAAGTCTCTGTTATTCCAATTACATCATAATTCCTTGACTGTGCCAGGACTTCCAGTTCTCCCTGCTTGTTCCCCAGGCTTCTTGCATTTGTGTATAGGCATTTAAGATAACTCACCGATCGTCCTGCTGTCCCAGTATGGGGCAGGAGCCCTCCCCTCTTGCACTCACCTACTTGTGCTTCCTCCCAGTATCCCACTTCCCCACTTACCTCGGGGCTTTGGTCTCCTTCCCCCGGTGAACCTAGTTTAAAGCCCTCCTCACTAGGTTAGCCAGCCTGCTTGCAAAGATGCTCTTCCCTCTCTTCGTCAGGTGGAGCCCATCTCTGCCTAGCACTCCTTCTTCTTGGAACACCATCCCATGGTCAAAGAATCCGAACCCTTCTCTCCGACACCATCTGCGTAGCCATTCGTTGACTTCCACGATTCGACGGTCTCTACCCCGGCCTTTTCCTGCCACAGGGAGAATGGACGAGAACACCACTTGCGCCTCAAACTCCTTTATCCTTCTTCCCAGAGCCACGTAGTCTGCAGTAATATGCTCAAGGTCATTCTTGGCAGTATCATTGGTGCCCACGTGGAGAAGCAGGAAGGGGTAGCGATCTGAGGGCTTGATGAGTCTCGGCAGTCTCTCCGTCACATCACGAATCCTAGCCCCTGGCAAGCAGCACACCTCTCGGTTTTCCCGGTCAGAGCGGCAGATAGATGACTCAGTCCCCCTGAGGAGAGAGTCCCCGACCACCACCACCCTCCTCCTCCTCTTGGGAGTGGTGGTCGTGGAACCCCCATCTCTAGGACTGTGCATCTCATGCCTTCCAGTCAGTGGAGTCTCCTTCTGCTCTGTTCCCTCAGATGTATCATTCACTCCACTCTCTGCACTAGTACCTGTGGAGAGAACATGAAAACGGTTGCTCATCTGAATATGCGTTTGTGGTACATGGACTTGTCTCATACTCTTTCCTCTTCTGGAGGTCACATGCCACCAATTGTCCTCACTGGCCTTCTGTCCCCGCTGCGTAGCCTGCTCTGAATCCTCAGAACACTGTGCCCGCTGAAGCCGATCCTGACATCTATCCAGGAACTCCTCATTTTCTTTTATGGAGCGCAGGGTTGATACTCGTTTCTCCAGACCTTGAATCTTCTCTTCCAATATGGAGATCAGCTTGCACTTTGTACAGACAAAGTCGCTTCTATCCTGTACTGCGTAATGCTATAGATCAGGATAAAAGCACTACATAGGCACAGGGGTAAGCATGCTCTGCTTGAGTGACTGTGAAAGGGCCTGGCTATGGCAAAAGATGCTGCACATGTACAAGTAGCTCCATTAGAATGTCATGGTGGATGATGAGTCTAGTACTCAAGTATCAGATGGGTAGCCGTGTTAGTCTGGATCTGTAGAAGCGACAAAGGGTCCTGTGGCACCTTATAGACCTCTGTTAGTCTATAAGGTGCCACAGGACCCTTTGTTGAGTCTAGTACTATATTTGACACAGGTGGGCAAAAGTAAAAGCAGAAACAGTTGAAACTGAAATCCATTTGAAGTAGAAGTAATTCAGGTTTAGATGCTTTGCCACAAAAACGACTATGAACAATGGATTTGTAAAACTAATAGTTTATACCCAAATAAACACAAAAGCTTCACATTCCAGACAAGTATACTTATTCTAAAAATATATTTAAAAAGTAGAATTCACTGAATGAACTTACTTGTTCACTATAATGTGTAACAACTCTCCTTATTAGCTCGTCTCTTCTGTAAAACTGATACATAATTTCAAAGAAAGCAAGTCTGAAAGACAAATAGCAACATTTAATAGCTGAAAAAAAAATCTTATGGATTTAGTAACTAAAGATTAGTATTAGAGTATTTACATTTACAAAATTATTTAACTAACCTATATCTTTTATTGTGCATTATTCAGTAATGTAGCTAGAGCAGTACTTTATACATTTGCAGGGAGTGAAGGCTACCAAGGGATGCAGTGCCAGAGTTTATAACAATTAAATATCCTTCCTTTCCCATTCATCTCCTTCCTCCGAGGAGCTCACGTCGGCTTTTAAAAATAACACACACACACACACACACACACACACACACACACTTTACATGCATGTGACCTTACTTGATTACAAGGCAATTAAATCAGACCAATCATTTACTGACTACTGCTGAAGAACTGAAATACCTGCAGAATTCACTAACTCTATTTACAAATTAAACAGTCAAAATCTATTAGTCAGAAGTATCAGCTTACTTAAATATAAGATCATCCACATCAGTCAGAGTAGCCCCAATACTTTTCAATAGCAAGTTGATCGAATGAATAGCGATCATTTCTTTTTTGTCCTTATCTGATTCTTCTCCACCTGAACCCAAAGACAGACTCAAATGCAACTACAAGACAAAAATATTTGTAAAGAGTGAAATCAACAGGTATGTATGAAATTCAACAATCATGTTTGTAAATTATAGTTGACTTGGTTTTTAAAAATTGCACTACTTGAACAGCTACACCTGCAATGCACTTAAAAAATAGTGATCAAGTTCCATTAATAGCTCTTTTATTCTCCCATGTGTAGAGCCATGCACAGATACAAAATTTGGATCCGTATCCATCTGCAAGCTGCAAACATGGTTCGCGGATATGTGCAGATTTCTGCAGATTTGCAGGGCTCTACCCATGTGCACAGAGCACAGTAAAACACAAACAAAATCCTCTATTCATAAAAATTGCGAGAATAGCGCCAAAGTTTATTCATAAGTCATGATGACATCAATCACATTCATTGATAGAAAGTAATGTGGAATATAAATGACTCATTTGGGTCCCAATGGAAATTAGTATTGGCAAAAAAGGCTTGTATTTTAACTATCCTGAATTTATCTAGCAAATAAATATATCTTTTTTCCAACATTATTCTCTGGAACTACACATTTCGCAGTGTTGGCAATACATGATCTAAGTTCTGAGTCTCTTCAGGCAAAAAATGGTTGCCTTTCATAACTGTTTCATAACTCTTGTTCTTCGAGATGTGTTGCTCATGTCCATTCCATTCTATGTGTCTGCACACCCACGCGCACAGTTGTCAGAGACTTTTGCCTTAGCGGTATCTGTAGGGTCGGCGTCCCCTTGAGTGCCATGCTCATGCATCGGTATATTAGGCACCACCAATCTTATGCCCTCTCAGTTCCTTCTAGCCGGCAACTCCAACAGAGGAGTAGGAGGGTGAGTCTTGGAATGGACATGAGCAACATATCTCGAAGAACAAGAATTACAAAAGGTAAATGTTTTTTCTTCAAGTGCTTGCTCATGTCGATTCCATTCCAGGTGACTCTCGAGCAGTATCTACAGAGGTGGGCTCAGATTTCAGTTTCGCAGCTTGCAGTATTGCCCTCCAAAGCCAGCATCATCCCGGGCCTGTTGGGTCAGTGCGCAGTGGGATGTAAACGTATGGACGGACGACCAGGTGGCCGCCCTGCAGATGCCCTGGATAGGTACCTGGGCCAGAAAAGCTGCCAAAGAGGCCTGTGCCCTGGTCGAGTGGGTAGTGACAACCACAGGAGGCGACACCTTCGCTTGACTGTAGCAGAAGCAAATGCAGGCGGTGATCCAAGAAGAAATTCTTTGGGCGGATACAGGGTGCCTTTTCATCCTGTCAGTCACGACGATGAACAAATGTGTAGACTTACGGAATGGCTTGGTGCTGTCGATGTTGAAGGCCAGAGCCCTCCTAACGTCCAAGGCATGCAGTCTATCATCCTCTACCAAGTTATGCGGCTTCAGAAAAAAGACCGGTAAGTAAATGTCCTGGCTTGAATGAAATTGAGACACCACCTTGGGAAGGAAAGCCGGTGCAGTCTCAGCCTGCACCTTGTCCTTGTAGAAAAACATACAAGGTGGCTCCAAGGTGAGCGCCCGAAATCTCCAAGACTTGATGGGCCGAAGTCACCGCAACCAGGACAGGAGGAGAAGAGAACACGAAGCCAAAGGCTTGAAAGGGGGCCCCATGAGTCGTTACAGCATCAGATTCAAGTCCCACAGAGTAACGGGGTCCTTGACATGTGGGTAGAGGTGCTAAAGGCCCTTGAGGAATCTGGCAGTCATGTCCTGGACGAAAACTGACCTGCCCTTTAGCAGTGGATGGACTGCTGAGATGGCTGCTAGGTGGATCTTGATCGATGAAAGGGACAAACCCTGGAGCTTGAGATGCAAAAGGTATTCCAGAATGAGCTGCACCGAGGCCCGCTCAGGCCGGATGCCTTTTTCTGAGGTCCAACAGGGAGAACAGTTTCCACTTGGCCAGGTAGGTCGCCCTAGTAGAGGGCTTTCTACTTCCCAAAAGATCTGCTGAATGTCCACCAAGCACTGCTGCTCCCACTCGTTCAACCACACAACAGCCAAGCCGCCAAGTGCAGCACCGCCAGGTTCGGGTGCCGAAGACTGCCATGGTTTTGGAACGGCAAGTCTGGCCTGAGAGGCAGCTAGAACGGAGTTGCCGCCGAAAGGTCCAGCAGCGTGCTGTCCCAGTGCTCAGGCGACCAGGCCGGCGCTATGAGGATCACCCTTGCTCTGTCCTGCTTGATCTTTATAAGGACCCTGGGGAGCAACGGCACTGGAGGAAAGGCATACATCAGAGCCCCCAACCACAGGAGTAGAAAAGCATCCAACAGTGGGCCCCTGTCCAAGCCTCTCGTCGAGCAAAAGACGTAGCATTTCCTATTCTGTCTGGACACAAACAGGTCCACTCAGGGAGTTCCTCACTTGCAAAAGATGAAACTTACCACCTCTGGATGGAGGGACCACTCAAGGTGAAACAAGAAGATCCTTCTGAGGCAATCTGCAAGGCGTTCTTGGCCCCTGGAAGGTGCGCTGCAACGAGATGTATACCATACTGCAGACAGAGGTCTCAGAGCCTGAGGCCTTCTTGACAGAGGGCCGTCAACCTGGCTCCGCCTTGCTTGTTGATATAGAACACAGCGGCCGTGTTGTCCGTAAGGAGCTGAACCATGTTTCCCAGTATATTAGGTAGGAAAACTTGGCAGGCCAGGCACATTGCCCTGAGTTCCCTGACATTGATATGCAAGGAGCGATTGTGATTGGACCAATGACCTTGTGTACTGAAATAGCACAGATGGGCTCCCCACCACAGGTCCGAAGCATCGGAGACCAGGGTTGTCAACACGGCCAGAGCCTAGAAGGGAACTCCTTCCAGCACCGCTGCAGGGTCTGGCCACCAGGTGATAGACGACAGTACACTGTCTGGAATTCTGACCACCCGTTGGGGACATAAGCCGATGCCAGCCATGCCTGCAGGGGCCTGAAGTGCAGTCGCACGTGCCGGACCACGTACGTGTAGGCCGCCATGTGTCCCAACAGTCTCAGGCACGTGTGGGCGGTGATGAATGAGTCGGCTTGCATACACGAGGTGAGGTTCACCATGGCTTGGAACCGAGTCTCGAGGAGGAAGGCCCTGGCCCGAGTGGAGTAGAGAACCGCTCCGATAAATTCTATGCATTGCACTGGGGTTAAGGTTGACTTTTACTCATTTATTATCAGCCCCAGGTCGTGACAGGTTGGACAGACCAGCTCAAGATGCCTCTACACCTGGTCCCGGGACCAGCCCCTTATCAGCCAGTTGTCGAAGTATGGATAAATGTGGACTCCCCAACGTCGCAGGTAAGCAGCCACCAACGCTATGCACTTTGTGAACATCCTTGGGGCTGATGAGAGACCAAAGGGCATCGCCATGAACTGGAAATGGCGCAGGTCCAGCATGAAACAAAGGAAGCGCCGGGGCCCTGGAAAAATGAAAATATGGAAGTAAGCGTTTTTTAAACTGAGGGCAGTGAACCAGTCTCCCGGATCCAGGGAGGGGATGATGGAGGCCAGGGAGACCATGCAAAACTTCAACTTCTCGAGAGACTTGTTGAGGCGACACAGGTCCAGAATGGGTCTGAGGCCCCCTTTTGTCTTCAGAATTAGGAAGTTATGGAGTAGAACCCTCTTCCTTCCATGTTCCGAGGGACCTCCTACACTGCCCCCAGGCACAGGAGGTTGTCGACCTCCTGAACGAGGAGCTGCTCCTGAGAAGGGTCCCTGAAGAGGGACGGGGAAAGGGGGTGGGAGGGGTAGTTGGTGATATACTGTAGGGTATAGCTAAGGCTAAGATTTTGTCACAGATATTTTTAGTAAAAGTCATGGACAGCTCACAGATAAAGAAAAATTCATGTCAGACTTTTACTAAAAATATCCGGGACAAAATGGGGATCTGCGGATCCCAATACTGCCTGAAGGGGGGTGGGGCAGCTGTGCAAGAGATAGGAGCCACCTACAGCAGCTGGGAGCTGCAGAGTACCCCCAAGACCTGCAGCTCAGGGATTCCCCTGCTATCAAACGCAAGCTCAGGGGTTCCCCTGCTGCCCACAGCAGCCGGGAGCTGCGGGGGACCCTGCAGCTCCCCACCGCTGAAGTCACGGAGGTTGCTGGAAGTCATGGAATCCGTGACGTCCGTGACCTCTGTGACTAAATCACAGCCTTAGGTATAGCGTGATGAAACAGCATCGAGCACTCAACGGTCTGAGGAGATATGGGACTAGGCCGACTGGAAAGGGCGGGATGCATCAATCAGATTGAAAGGGGCATCAACGATTGCTTTTGGCCTCCCTGGCTTCGAGGAAGGTCAGGTTGTGCAGCCGAGTGGGAAGACGATGGGTATCGCCGCTTATGCCCTTTGTCTTTCTCCTGTAGGAGCCCGCTTTGGGAGTTCCCCAGGACCTAGACTGCTGAGGGGGAGGAAGGATGGAAAGGCTTCCTGGACTGTTGTAGGGTATGAAGGCCCAGGGAGCGGAGGGTGGTTCAGGAGTCTAAGTCCATGGAGCCTTGAGTCTGTAAGCTCAGAGAAGAGTCTGGTGCCCTCGAAAGGGAGGTCTTGGATTGTGGCCTGCATCTCTGGGGACAACCCAGAGGATTGCAGCCAAGAGCTGTGTCTCATGGCCACCGCAGATGTGACCACCCTGGCCACCGAGTCAGTGGCATTCCAGGTCATTTGAAGGACCGCCCTGGTGACCGACATGCCTTCATCCACCAGTGCAGCGAACTCGTGGGCACAATATTGTGGGAGGGCTTTGTTGAATGTATTCAGGGAGTCCCACAGATTGAAATTATATTGTCCCAGCAGGGCCTGGTGATTAGAGACCCTGAACTGTAGGCTAGTCGTCGAATAAACTTTTCTGCCAAACAAATCAAGTCTTTTGGCTTCTTTGGTCTTCAGCGTACTGCTAACTTGACCCTGTCTCTCCCTTTCGTTCACTGTGGACACAACCAGTTTTGCCACAGGGGGATGTGTATAGAGATATTCAAATCCCTTTGTGGGGACATAGTATTTATTTTCCGCCTTCTTAGAGGTCAGCGGAATAGAGGAAAGAGCTTGCCACAGTGACTTGGCAATTTTAAGGATCCCCCGGGTGGACGGGCAATGCGACCTGAGCAGGGGTGGTGGCTGAAATTACACTGAAGAGGTCGGCCTCCTCTGTGACCTCCTCAACCTGGAGGTTCAAGTTTTCAGTCACCCATTTAAGGAGGGCCTGGTACTGCTTCGGGCTCTGACAGAGGCCATGGAGCTTTGCCACTTCCCGGGGTCAGGGGTGGGTCCCTGGCCGGGCTGGGGGGGTATGACCTCAGCAGTACCCCCGTGAAGCCCCATGGTGAGCGTATGGCCTAACAAAGATCCTTTACCCACAACCCCCGTGTCCTTCGGTGCCGAGGGGCTCCTTTTCTTCTGGCACTTCTTCAGCACCGAGGAGGAAGTACTTGGCGTAGTTCGGCTGCAGAGGGCTCCAATATGAGACAAAATGCAGCCTCCATGAGAAGGGCCCTCAAGCAGATATCCTGCTCCTTTTATGTATGAGGACAAAAGTTTTTACAAATGTGACACTAGTCCTTTCTATGGGCTTCCCCCAAACACTTCAGGCAGCTGTCACTGATCGGCATTGGCCTGCTGCTTGATGCACATGGCTTGAAGCCAGGTGAGCGGGGCATGCCCCACTTGGGGCCAACACCCAGACAGGACTCTAAGTACTCTAACTTAACACTACAAAGACTAACTACTATTAACTATACACAGATTAGGTAGAACAAAGGACTATGAAGAACCACTAACGCTCTTGCTAAAGGCAAGACAAGGCACTCCAACCATCATGAGCGATAAGAAGGAACTGAGAGGGCGTAGGGTTGGCGGCACCTAATATACTGACGCATGAGTGCGACACTCAAGGGGGCACCACAGCCAACCCTACGGATACCGCTAAGGCAAAAGTCTCTGACAACTGTGCACGAGGGTGCACACACACCTAGAATGTAATCGACATGAGGAAGCACTCGAAGAAGAACTACCTGTTCAGCAAGTAGAGGGACTCTTCAAAATTTCTCTACCTTAGCAGGGAGCAGCATAAGAGAGAGACTTCTCTATCCATATTCATCCTCTCAGCTATGTTGATAAACTGCTTATTGCATCAACCTTATTGTGGGGTTTCTTAGTGTCTTTCCTTGCTTAAGTTTCGGTTTTGTTCCCTTCCCCGCCCCCCCCAACTGCTCACCTTAGTCACTTTCTGAGCCTCGCTACCATCCAGTTTTTTTGAATACTGGGACCTGCCAGGCTAGTTGGTGGAAAGAAAAAACAGCCCTTCTTTCCCAAAATAACCGACCCTTAAGATAGAGCTCCAAAACACCAAAAGGCATAGCCATCTCCCATGAAATTCAACAGGTATATGACCAAATTCCAGAAGTAGCTCTAGTTGTGCTTCCTCTTCTCTCCCCGCTCCAGAATTAAACTAGTGATTGTAACAATCACATAACTTCAGGACAAAATTTAAAAAAACCCACTAAATATCATGGTGCCCACAATAAAATGGTGGGATTTGACATTAAGTATAATGAAAGATTAATGCTTTGTATTCAGATTGTTCACATCTGTTAAAAAGGTGAACATTTTCACCATCATATGTGTTCGTATTTTCATATTCTTCCTAGTTTTGACATCCATATGACATCCATTATAATAGCCTTCTGTTTAGACAGTCATTGTTACTAAGTACAGATGGAACATAAACCAAATATTTGTTGATGATTCCTAGATCAACTGAGAAACATTTCCACCAGGTATTGAAAATCTGACAAGTCACAGATTCCTGCAGGGTCATATTACTATAAATGAAAGGCTAGAAAATAGTTATTTAATCTAATCAATGTGAATAGCTAGTTAAACATGATAAAGAAATTAGGAGATACTATTTAAGGATTTTGCTTCTCCAAAGTATTTTCCTCTACAACATACCTTAATTGGAGAAATATGGAAGTGCTCAAAGAAACTGAGGGTTGACATATCAGTGAAGGAAGATTCCATCAATTCAGCATTAAGAGAATCTACATCTTGCTGAATTAACTTTGTCTGTTTGTAAAAAAGAAAATTTTAAATCAAAACTCTGGTTTCCTCAATGTCAACCTGAATTCAAAATGGAAAAAAAAAAGCTATGGGATCAAAGAAAGGTAAAATAATTACACAATTGCTTAGATAGCTGTAGCAGAAATGTCCTCCAAATACACAAGTACAGTACATTAATTATCCATTATATACTAAATTGTGATAACTATGTTCATTCCTTTCTTATTCAAAGGGGGGCAACCTAATCCTTTCTAGATGACCTATTACACCCATTTTTCTTTTGATGAGTAAATTTTCTCGTTTTGATGACAAAAGTAACGTTTCACATTTATTACATCTCACTCAAGATTTTTCTTTTTTGATTTTTCTGTCATTCTTTAGTTTATTACTTTATTCATTGAGATGGAGTGCTGAGTACAAATTATAAACACTTATGATTTCCATGAAGTCTTTGTTCACCTAAAGCTTTTTTCCCCTCAATTAGACAGGGCCTTCAGTTCCACCTGGAAATAAGAAACTTTATGGGTTTGAAAGTTTCATTTCAAGAAAAACCAGTTTGTAGGAACTACTCTCACACAGAAATTATGGGGGATCTTTTTATTTCTGAAGATGTAGAGATGACAAAAAACACTCTTGTCTTACACTGCACAAGTAGCACCTGCTGCTCCCTTAGGAAGAAATGGAATGAGTATGCATACTTTACAGCAAAATGATGGGGTCTAAATTAGTTGTTACCACTCAAGAGAGAGATCTTGGCATCGTTGTGGATAGCTCTCTAAAAACATCCACTCAATGTTCAGCGGCAGTCAAAAAAAAGCTAACAATGTTGGTAATCATTAAGAAGGGGATAGATAATAAGACAGAAAATATCATATTGCCTCTATATAAATCCATGGTAAATCCATCCCACATCTTGAATACTGCATACAGATGTGGTCACCCCATCTCAAACGAGATATACTGGAATTGGAAAAGGTTCGGAAAAGGGCAACACAAATGATTAGGGGTATGGAACGGCTTCCATATGAAGAGAGAGATTAATAAGATTGGGACTTTTCAGTTTGGAAAGGAGACGACTAAAGGGGGAAATGATAGAGGTCTATAAAATCATGACGGGTGTGGAGAAAGTAAATAAAGAAGTGTTATTTACTCCTTCTCATAACACAAGAACAAGGGTTCACCAAATGAAATTAATAGGCAGCAGGTTTAAAACAAACAAACGGAAGTATTTCTTAACACAATGCAGAGTCAACCTGTGGAACTCCTTGCTAGAGGATGTTGCGAAGGCCAAAACAATTACAGGGTTTAAAAAAAGAACTAGATTAATTCATGGAGGATAGGTCCATCAATGGTTATGAGCCAGGATGGGCAGGTATGATGTCCCTAGCCTCTGTTTTCTACAAATTGGGAATGGGTGACAGGGGATGGATCACTTTATGATTACCTGTTCTGTTCATTCCCTCTGGAGCACCTGGCATTGGCCACTGTCGGAAGACAGGATACTGGGCTAGATGGATCTTTGGTCTGATCCAGTATGGCCATTCTTATATTCAATCTGACAGTGAATTAAAATGGGAACTATTAACAGATTCAGTTAAAGATACTCTATATGTAAGTTAACTGTGCATTTTTCATTAGCCCTATAAAATAATTTTATGTATCCTACTACAATCTTGGCCCCCAACACCTTGTAGCCATGAGATCCACAAGTTGAATATGCATTATGGAAACAAGTGTTTTAACATTTCTTATGAACAGTAGTTACCCTAACACTGACAAACTACTACTAGTAGGAGCCCGCACCAACTAACAGAGGACTCAATTCTATACCTCAAGTTAAGAATATATATTTTTCCCAGTTATCTGAGCATAACACTACTAGTCATTTTACTGTTTGGAAGATGCTTTCAATTTGTTTTAAATTTGATTTTCAAAATACCTAATTCACATGGTAATAAAATCAAACCTGTTTTAACAAAATAAGTACTTTTTTCCTAAACACACATTACCCTTTGCCTTTCAGCTTCTGGATCTGTAGATGGTGTGAAAAGCCCAATAAGTGCTCCTAGAAACCCCTGATCCAATTTTAGTGCCATCTCCTGGATAAGAACCATAAAATATCTAAGAGAAAATAAAAGGAAAAATATGGTAACTGACTTTTTCATACTTATAATCACAGATCATCTTGTAGATACAGATTTACATTAACTACCACATGCTGGGTACTAAGTGTTCAAGCTCATAACAATATTTTTATAAACATCAGTTTATAGTTGGAGGGGCCTAATAGAAAGACATCTGACTAGATCTGCTATTAATAATAGGCTACAATTCAACAAAGAAAAGGCACAATAGTACATTAATAATCTAATCTATTTAGGGTTTATCCTAATAACTAACCGGTATTTCATACATTACAATACAATTGCTTCATGAAATAAATTCTGAGAAAGTAGTAAAGGTCATGGGATACGTGGCTTCAGACCCTTAAACCCTCATTCTGATCACGGTAGAACTCCCATGTAAACTGCTCATTTACCTGGGTGGTCACCAGGGTTTGTCAGCTGAGGGGGAGGGACTGCATTTACAACACAAATGTTCTTTGAATGTGTTTAAGTATCTAATCAAACTGGCTTATGCTGGAAGTATACCAATGATACTGAGACTTGTTTTAGTACTTGGGATGGAAGACTTGGTATGCTAATTGCATCTTAGCATACAACGGTACAGGCTCAAAGTATTAGCTCCACAGGTATTAACATTTCTAAAGCAAGGTATAATATGCTTTTACTTACTTGAACTGCAGTACTTTACTGTACTCATTGAATCTAGTGATGATGCTGATATCTATGAATGGTTTTGGCTCTAATAAAAAAAATGTACAAATTAGTTAGTTTTATAATGGATTCCATTCCAATCAAAATATTTAATGTCAAAGCTAACTAATTTTAGATCACTCTTGCATCTACTTACCAGAATCCAAAGCTACTGACTTGGGAGGGGCTACAGGGTGAAACACAACTGGGAACATTGGACCAGGTAACTGGTTATCAACCTGAAACAAAGTCATATCAGATGAGCAGTATTTTGGTGAGAGTAAAAATTTATAAAGGATTCCTTGGCTTCAGGTGGCTTAAGCAGCTTAGGTTTATAATGATGTTTTGGAGTAAAAATTGACATTTGTAAGCTTATTTTGTGTTTGCCCTAATATCTGAAGCCTTGCCAGCACCTGTTTATCAAGAACAGTTTGGACAATCAGAGTAACAGTTGTGATTGGAAGCGTGCAAATAAGCTTTCAAATTTCAGCACAGGCGGGGGTTTAGGTACTATTAAAAACACCGTTTGTTGCTGCTTTATATTTTAAATCGTGAGGGGCCATATCTTGCAGTCCTTACTTACAAGCAAGGCTCCCACTAAAATCAACTCCCCTTTATTTCAAAGGGATTTTAAAAAAAAAGTTTTACAGGATTTGGCTCAAATCAAATAAAATGGTCTCTGTAAAAGTCACTTTCAACAATTTAGTCACGTGCCCCATTCCAGCACACATGCCTTACGTTATGATGTGAGATTCCAACTAAATGTGGTGTACAATGAATACTTGGTACCATATTGCATTACACCTCCAAGTACAAAGTGCTGATGCGAACACTAAGCTATAAATGACTGAAGTGACATAATAAGAAGCTAACAGAGCTTGGTAGACAGATAAAGACTGTTTAATTTCTTAAAATTTCACACCTCAAATGGACTGAACTTTTTAGGTTTGTAAGGTTTTTATATAATTAGGCTAATAAAAAGAAATGGAATATAAAAACACTTTCAGTTGTGGCCTTGAGTCAAGTAATAGTTACAGTCCCAGGATTTGGAAAAAAAAGCATCCAGTTATGAGGAACATTACTGGTTATTTAAAGAGAGGTTCTTTACAGAAGTATTAATACCAGAATACCACAAGGTTTCTTCCTCCACAAACTCTTATTTCTCATTCTTTAAGGAAGTATTATCTACCCTTCAGAGAACACTTTTAGCAAATATTCTCCCTTTCTTCTTTTGACTGAAGAACACTAAAATCTGCTAAGCTTGTATGTAATCAGAATCTACAATGTCAAATTTAATAGCTGTATTTCCACTTTAAGAGCACTTCAAAAGATTTACCTTTGGTGCTGAATTCATGGCAGTGAATGAATGGGTATGCAGTTACAGGGAGTGGTGAAGGGGAGGCCTAGAAGCTCAAGTTTTACAATGGAAATGTTTTGACTGTGCAAGTATTGTTTCAGACTTCCAATACACTGAAAAGTCCAAATCTTCCAACAATTATTACCCAAAATGGTAATTTCTATTTTGACTGCTCATGGTAGTGAACACAATGCCAGGTAATTCTTGCAGGATTGGACTCTGAACCTCTAGGTGCAGCACAGAGAGTAAGAGACATCTCATAACTAAATGCAAAATATACAACTTAAATGCTGAAACAATGTTTAAAATTATTTTCTCTGCCACAACAAGATTTCCATCATGACCTCAATTATAAGGTCTCCCACTCTTCTTTATTCTGCCCTACAGATTCCTCACCAGCAGAGCCGGCTCCAGGCACCAGCCTACCAAGCACGTGCTTGGGGTGGCACCTGGAGGGGGGCGGCACTCAAGGTTTTTTTTTTGTTTGTTTGTTTTTAATTTACAAAAAAAAACTAATCTTCCTCTGGTGCCCCTGCCGGGGGAGCGGGGCGGCCGGCGTGCTCCGCTCCCTGCCGGCGCCCTGGCCGGGGGAGCGGGGCAGCCGGCGTGCTCCGCTCCTCGCCGGCACCCCGGCCGGGGCAGCGGCAGGCGTGCTCCGCTCCCCGCCAGCGCTCCGGCTGGGGCAGCGGGGCGGCAGGCGTTCCATGCTCCCCCCTGGCGGCGGGCATGCCACCCTCCCCGCTGGCCCTCCGCCCCGGCGTTTTGGCAGGGCGGCGTTGTTGGGGGGGGGGGGGGGGGGCGTGTTTTGGCCAGCATTGGGGGGGGGCGGCGCTTGTGGGTTTGGTTTTTTTTTGCTTGGGGCGGACAAAAAGCTAGGGCCGGCCCTGCTCACCAGCACCACCTGTGAAATTCTGGGATACAGTAAAGTCTTGTAGAATATCTTTAAGGTCATCTAAGCTATACCCTGTTAGCTTTTCTTCATCAGTGAGCTCCAGATAAAAGGATTACTCACTACAAATATCTTGCGGCTACCCCTTCTTATTTTACCACAAGAGGACTATCAGCTTCAGATGATCTCACCTGCTGTGGAATTGATTTCAACGCTTACTAGCAATGCCTGTTCAGCCTATAGTGAATAATGAAAAATGATACCTGAAGCCAATTCAACTGTGCCCGTAAGCTTCTTTGGTGAGGAGACTGTTTGAACTCAATATGAATGCCCGATAGGAAGTTTCGTCGAATACTGCATTTGATTGGGAGGCGCATTTTCATTGGCATCTTACCAAAATTCACCTATAAACACATTATACATTTTAGCTCCATTTGGCTATTATTATTTCTCCTAGATTTCATTAAAATGGCCTTCACTAGACATGAATGGACATTCAATCAAAAGTATACTAGTATTAAAAAAGTTGAATTTCCAGAGCTTTCTCACTGTTGCATAATAGAATAGTTATTGAACTGGACGTACATAAGCCAACACTGAATTTTTCTTTTTCTTATAAAGAAGGAAAGAAAACCAGATGTTACTTTGTTACATTTGCTGCATATCTTCAGTTTGCTGAATGGAGAAGTTAGGAGCAATCTTATCCCAATTTAAGGTATCATTAACATTTTTAGTCAACAGAATTAAACATATATGCATGCAAATGAAAATGTTTTTTCCAGCATGGAATTTTTGTGACACAAATCTATGAAACTAGGATAATATTCTGAAGAAATAATCAGTTTAATAAAAACCCTACATCACTCCATTATTTTAACTCAAAAATGCTGAATCACAAAAAATTGTGTGCCCTATGTATCATTTATTTCAAACACAATCATAATCAAAGCTACACAAAAACTTAAGGCCTATATAATTTATCGTAGTATAAAAGATTACCTTTCTGGATACAAAATAGAAGAAAAGGTCAGATTGTCTATAATACTGTATATCATAAGAGTTTTGTCTCTATTTTATTTAGCCTTAAGTACTTCAAGAGATTTGTTCAACAATTCCAATATGCTTGGAATGTAAGTGTTCTACAAATGACTGGTTCTTTAGGGTACGTCTATACTACCCGCCTGATTCGGCGGGGAGCGCTTCCGGGATCGATTTATCACGTCTTGTCTAGACGCGATAAATCGATCCCGGAAGCGCTCCCTGTCGACACCGGAACTCCAGCTCCATGCGAGGAGTAAGCGGAGTCGACGGGGGAGCCTGCCTGCTGCGTCTGGACCCGCGGTAAGTGCTTTTAAGTTTGAACTAAGATACTTTGACTTCAGCTACATTATTCACGTAGCTGAAGTTGCGTATCTTAGTTTGACCTCCCCACTCCCCCACAGTGTGGACCAGCCCTTAGAAACATCTAAATCACAAGAGAGAAATGTTATAAACACCTGAAAAGCTGCAGATACTTTTTCTGAATCAACAATATAAAAATGGGTAATTCTATTTTTATCCTCAGACCACTATGCATTAACGGCTATAATGCTATGTCCTCAATTTTTATCTGTGCATCTCTTTGAGGATGATGAAGATTCCACAAAATGAAACAACAGCTCCCATTTTTAAGTAAGAGGCGATAATGCACTAGTCAACATTTACATTTATCACTGCCCTAAAACAGATGGAATCCAATGACCACAATTCAGCAGTACACACCTATTTAGTAAAGCGCTTAAGCATATGTTTAACTTTAGGCACATATTTAAGCCCAGTTGACTGCAATGGGATTTCAGCACATATACAATGCTGAATTGAGTGGAAGTGTGACTGATCTTATCTTTGTAGTGGCCGCCATCTGCTCCCTAATATTACTACAGCCAAAGGAGAATTTCTACTAGGAAAAGGTGTAGCAGCCTAAATTTTTAAAATCAGATATCTGAGTTTTCCCACCAATTATGGTCTTGAATTCCAAAAGCCCAAAGTAAGTGAAACAGCCAACTGTCATAAAGTCCAATGTGCTTATAAAGTTTCCAATTCCTGTGTCATAAAAGGGATGAGATGTGTTTCGGTGCTTCATAAAGAATATACATCAAGTATAACTTCTGCATGGTAGAAATTTTTTAGATCAATTTAAACAAGGTTTCATAACCAAATATCCTGCAATTCCTGGCATGTTTTAGTTTTACTCGATGCATCCTAAACGACATACAACTACTGCATAGTTGAAATTACAGTGTCTGTCAGACAAATATCATCAACAATGTTTATTATAGCTATTTGACAAATATCTGATTGGAGAGGATCTGTAACATACTTAAATGTACAATGCCATACATTCTGAAGGCATTTCCCAAATGAAAACTTTTACACGTTGTCTAAATACCTTACTGGTAGTAATATGGTAAAAACTGCTATACAAACTTTTCTATCAAAATTATTGATTAAACACTGAACAGCCACAAGTGTACCTCAAAGTTGTTGTCTATTTTAACCCAGCCCAGATCCTCCATGGCATTTGGGGAAAGGTATTTTTGATAGGCTTTTTCCAACAGGTTTATCTGCTTTTGATTAAATGGCTTCCATCTCTGCTTTGGTTTCGATTCCCAGACAACACCAGAACTACAAGATAAGTACATTAATGTAATTCATACTTTTGAATAAAAATGCATTCAAGTAGAGTATACCAAATTTTCTAATGTTTATGAACCACACAAAGTCTCATCCCCATGTTTCTGATGCTGATTTCCATTCATTTGTCAAAATTGTGATTCTTTCTCTAGGTCTGCCAAGTCAATGACTGATGAAAGTGGAAATGAAATTTAGAAATGAAATTTTTTTTTTTTAAACAGATTTCTACAGTTACTGTCACAACAAAGTGCAGACATGGCCCAAATTACTGGTGTCCTTTTGTGGATATTTCTGTATATCTATCTTTGCAATTTTTTGATGAGAAGGATATGATTTAATACAAAGAATCAAGTTAATAGGAAAGTTATTTCCAAATTATGAATAGGAAATTGAAGAAAAGAACTGATTATTTATAATCATGCACATACGAGTGTTTTCAAATTTAATTTGCAATTGTGAAAGTAAGTTACTAAAATGCAGATTGACAAATCAACTCAAAATTTACCTTCTGTTGTATCACGAGGCACAGTACTTTAACTTTTCACACAATAACTTCACTGTACTCAAATGACATCATAGGACTTGAAGTCCAGAAATAAATGTCAAATTAATTAGGGAACTGTGACAAGACAGGCATTTAAAACCTATATTTCCTTGATAGCTCTACTACAGCAAATTGTAATTTTAAAAATTCAGCATATAATGCTAAAAAAAGTCCGATTTTAGAAGCATAATCCACTTCAAAATGACAGTTTTCAAGTGTATTAAAGTATATGCCTAAACTACTCCTTGGTCCATTTAAAGGCAAACTTGCTTTCCATCGGCAGTACCTAGTAATCCCTATGTAAGAGATTTCTTGTTTATTCTCATTGTTGACCAGAGAAAGTCCAAGACTATGAAGTGACAAGTTTATTTCTTGATCAGGTTGCTCCATCTCCTCTGCTTGCCGTGCTTTAGAAACTAATGCAACGTCATCTGTAAAAAGCAGTACTCTCTGGCGTCCATCCAGAAAGGACACCCAGTGTATCTGAGTATTTGAATTATAAGGAAATTGACCACATTCATCCTGAGTTGGAAAAAAGAAAGGTACTTTAATTGGTTGCAAAAAAACCAAAGCAAGTAGCAAGCAAAATACAACTGCCCAAATTAAGCAGAACAATTAGAATTTCTGAGGTCAGGGCTGGCCCAAGCAAAACAATCTTTGGCCGCCCCCCACTTTTTTTTGGCTTTTACATGTTTGCACTTTGCAATGTTGGGGGTTTTTTTGACTGTTTAAAAGTAAAAAAAAAAAAAAAAAAAAAAAAAAAAAAAGAAAACTGAGAATTTGTAGTTAGTGAAATAAAACAATTTCCTACTAGTGTACTCACTGAATTTTAACAAAATCACAATTACAAACAATTTGGGTTCAACTATACACTGTAATGAAAAACTTTAGTGTCTTCCGGTGCGCCCAGTTTCTCATAAATTGAAAGAATTTATATGAACTGAATTTTTCTAGTTTTTATACTTGCGTAGTCTTTTAATAATTCAGTGAAATCTAAATTTTTTGCAATGGTACTTTCAATTGAAATTAATGCGAGTCCTGACAAACGATTTTGAGACATGGTGGATCTCAAACAATTTTTTAGTACTTTCAGTTTTGAGAAACTGCGCTCACCAGAACCACTGATAATGTTAAAAGAATGCGTTATAGATAATCTTTGGTTTGAATGGTCTTCATCAGTTGATGAATAATCACTTTCAATGGATTGCTTAGAGCTTTTTCCTTGATTGTTGACTTTTTAAAAATACTTATTTGAAGTATGAGATAGTTTTTCTAATTCTTTTTGCCGTTTCTCTTTGTTGCTGGTAGGCAGCACCAGACAGTCGTTTTCGTTTGTGTCTCGGCATTTTAGCCCTATAACTACTGGCACCGATGGGACATGGAAATTGGCGCGAATGGCACCGATAGGGCGGCACAGTACACACAAGTAATCGTTATTCCTGATTTAATTAATCAATAACCTTTAACATGAACATTTACACACGTTCACATGAGTAACCGTGTCACAACGTGACACGATATTTTTCACATCATGCTCCTATTGCACTACTGGAGATTTTTTTGATCTTCATGTATTTATTTTTTTTTGGTGGATTTTTCCCGCAAAAAAAAAAAAAAAAAAAAAGGATGGCCGGAATGCTGGCTGCCGCCCCTGGAAATGTGCCGCCCCAAGCACATGCTTGCTTTGCTGGTGCCTAGAGCTGGTCCTGTCTGAGATCCTTATTACTGCCTTTAATTTGTTGTAGGATATTAATGGGATGGAGTCTTCCATCACCAGGGGCTGCCTATACAACCCATACTTTTTTTTTTTAGTATTTACAGTCTTGTGGATCATTAAGCTGTTAAATAGGATATCCACATTTTTAAAAAGACGCTAAGGGTAATCTCAGAATTGAAGACCTTAGCAGTACAATGACATAGTTCAGAAAAATTAACCCGCTATTATACAGCACCTTACTATACTAATCACAATATTAAATGGACAAATGTAGTGTTTAAAAGTTATAGCATCCCCTTAACATGTTAGAATTCTTTCCAGGTTAACACAACTGTGAATGAAGGAAAACAGACAGTTATTTAGGCTTTTGAAATATAACTTCAGAAGTGAGTATTAATGTAATACTCATGTAATGTACAATAATTAATGTAATGCTAAACATACGGTGAGAAGATGTGTCTTAACATACATTAAAACAGGTTTAAATAGTCAGAAGCTACAAGGAAATAATAGCAATTTTCCAGTATGTAACGATGTTTACGTTGTAAGGTGCCTCCATTTAAAAAAACAACAACAAAAACCACCATCACTAAAATTGAGCGAAGAAAAATAAATTCCACCTGTGAGACTTGTAATAAAAAATGCTCCTTTATTCCTCTGCCTGTCAATTTCCAGTTATTTTCTATTTTCCTGTCCTAGACTATGATCTAATCCTTTGCCCATGCAAAATTGTCCAGCTTTTTTATATGAAGTGCTGTTTCTGGCAGGATGGATTTACTTGATCTTTTCCTAGGTTTATGTCTTCACTGTGGTTTTGCTTCCCTTTCTTCCTGTTTCCTGTCTCAGCATTGTCTTTCTACCCTAAATTATTTTTCTCTCCTACCTGCATGTTGCACGTGCTGCTGAACACTGAAGTAGCTCACAGTGAGCAACTCCTGCAGTCCAGTACTCTACTCAATGGAAGTGTTTCCTCTTAGTGAGGGGAAGGACATCAGAGTTGTGATTTTCCCACACCCCAGAAAAAATACATACTATATTTTGGAAAATAACTGCAGGAAGTGCTGCAGTCCAAACAGGAATAATTAGAGTGTACATTGTTCACTTTTGATACTGGTATGAGTGACCATCTTCACTTGCTGCACCACTTCCTCTTTATTGCCTCCTTTCTTTAGAGGTGTATCAGCAAAGACAGATTTCTAGTCCTGGCAACAGCAACAGTCTGCCCTTCTTACTCCTCATTATACACAGCCTGCTTCACAGGCGCCAACTTCCGGTGGCGCTGGTGGGGGCCGATGCCGGGCCCCGCCCCCGACGCCGGGTGACGTTGGGGGGCCCCGCCCCCGACGCCGGGTGACGTTGGGGGGCCCCGCCCCTGACGCCGACGCAATGTCACCCAGCATCGGGGGCGGGGCCCCGCAACGTCTCCCGGTGCTGAGGTGAGCTTGCTGCGGGTCCCGGGGCTGGCGGGGAGCTGGGCGCGGGCCCTGGGGTTGGCGGGGAACTGCCGGTGGGTGCTGAGCACCCACCAATTTTTCCCCGTGGGTGCTCCAGCCCCGGAGCACCCACGGAGTCGGCACCTATGGCCTGCTTATTAGGCTGATTAATGTTTGTTCTAGATAAAGGACATTGAGAGATCTGAGTTTTGCCCTACACACAAGGGCTTACAAGATTCTTCAACACACTCTCAAGTAGAAACAACAACTACACAAAAGGTTACCTATGTACAGAAACAAAAACCATGACCTAACACAATGGTTCCCAAACTGGGGTTAGGGAACCCCTTGGGGTTCGCAAAATGTTACAGGGGGTTTTTGGGGAAAAATTCCCTAATGGCGGACAGAGCTGTCCCTAGGGACCCCAGGCAGCACGGGGCAAGCAGCCCGGAGCCCCCGGACTTCCAAGAGATAAGCAGATCAAAGCCAGTATCTCTATCACACTGAGGAGATTTAAATTTCAAGACTCCTTATACGAAATGGAAAGGGAGGTGGATATTTTTTGCTGTTTTTAAAATGAAATAGGCAGCTAGTATTGTTTTTAAAATTGTGACGGTGTACCCCATAAAACTTTATGGGGAGATGCTTATAAATGTATACATGATGTAACTGGACTATGTTTTATGCTACATGTGCCATGTAACATATCTCTGTGAAAGTTATAACCTACTGAATTTATTCCTCCCGTTTATATGTATGTATCATTGTTGTAGTTGAAGTTATGAATATTGGTTGTATTTCTTGAGAAAGGAATGTGCAGGTTAAGTGCCCAATCAAGAAGCACTTAACAGACAATAGAACTTGCAGACACCAATCCACATCTGAGCTTTGCCAGGAATGTGGCTGGTCTGAGAAGGAACTGAGTTGTGCATGGACAGGTGACTTGTCCATGTGACCCCAACTCCATTTGGTAACTGGATGCTACACAGGGAGAGGGAGGGGTGTCCACCCAGAGGAGAAAATCTATTTAACCCCCTAGGAAACCCCTCCATTTTTGTCTTCAGCTGGCTAAAGAGAGAGACTCTCCACCCCCCAAGGACACACCTGAAAGAGACTGAACAAAGGACAAAGACATTAGGGGGGTGAGTGATTGCTGGACCCAGGCTAGGTGGAAGATAGCCTGTTCACTGGACCTAGTGAGGGTTTTATATCTGTGTGAAGTTTGATTAGACATAGAACTGCGTGTTCTATTTTATTTTATTTAGTAATTCACTTTGTTCTGTCTATCACTACTTGAAATCACTTAAATCCTACTTTCTGTACTTATTAAAATCACTTTTTACTTATTAAGTTGCCTGGAGTGCGAGTTGGTACCTAGGGGGGCAAACAGCTGTGCATATCTTTCTATCTTTGAAATAGAAGGCGAACTATTTATGAGTTTGCCCTGTATAAGCTTTATACAGGGTAAAACGGATTTATTAAGGCTTTGAACCTCCTTGGGAGTTGGACACCTGGGTGTCAAAGGCAAGAGCGCTTCCAGGAGCCTTACAGTTGTGAGTGGACTTGGTTCGGACCTGGGTCTGTGTTTGCAGCAGATCAGTGGAATCTGGCTCAAAACAGACAGGATTCGGGAGTCCCAAGCTGGAAAAGCCTGGAAGCAGGGGCATAAGTAGCCTTGGCACACCAGGTGGCAGCACCAAGCAGGTCTCTGTGACCCCAACCCGTCACAAAAATTATTATGAAGAACAAGTTTAAGCTTTTGTGTAACATGCGTTGTTTGCCTGGACTCCTCAAGACCTGAATGCTTGTGTAGGAGGAACTCTTTGAGTTGGCTTCTTAAATACCTTCCTGCTGTTTCACATCTGATACTCCTTGATGAAACATAGGAGCCTTGTCTTATAATAGGCTTATTCAAAGTGATACAAACTACGAAAGTGAGATCTTGGAAGAGTGTTGCCATTTTCATAACAATAAAAATACTGTAATGATAATTAATAATAAATAGTGTGTAATAAACATGTCATAAAAGCAGTAATCTTGGAAATATAAAATTTGTTTTAAAATTTATACTCAGGTAAGGAGAAAATCCCTGGAAATATTCATTTTTAGGAGGGGGTTCACGAGACTTGACATTTTAGTGAAAGGGGTTCACAGGTTGTTAAAGTTTGGGAACCACTGACCTAACAAAAGCTCTTGCATTTTAAATGACCATATCAAAGGACAAGGCCTAATCTCCAGTCTCTCAGTGAACTCATGATTCTAGTTTGGGTCACACCTTCCCTCCCCCAATCTTTTTTTTCTTTAAACGTACCTTAAGCAGGTCATGTTCACCAACGTTTTGTGCATACGTCCAACTTAGTTTTCTTATTCCAGTGGGATCTGCCCAGGCAAACAGTCGCACCTCCTTCGGTTTTAACTCCATCTCCTCCTGTAACCCACTGCGATAAAAATAAGGTAAATAAGCCACTGACACTCATGGCATAAGCCAAGTTTAATATGAAGCATGGTAAAATATCCATTTCTTATCTTCATTATACTGCATTCAAGAAAAGTGCATGAGAATTTAGATTCCTTACCTTCAACAGTAAAAAAACTGATAAAAGTTGAAAAAAATAGATGGCAGAATTCTTACTTTTACATACCTCTGTTTATATTTAAGGGTGTCCCACGGAGTCTGGTTAATGATAAGAGCTGGAGCAGCTCCCTCATGGTAATCTGAGAAGTTTATGACTGTAGAATTTTCAGAAATGTTCACATTTACCAGTATGCCTCCATTCTGTTGAAGATAAAGACTTGCACTGTATATAGTTTATTAAATATAAAATATGAACTGTAGTTACTGAAAATTAACGGTCACTTTGCATTATGATGTACCCTTCATAAACCATTTATAAATTAATGTATGTTGTAAGCATGTTACAGATGCACATATGTATAGTGGATAGTCATAAGCAACCTAATGATCTGCTGAACTCTACCAAATTGTGAAAACGATTAATCAATTATTAAACCATTTATTTACCCTTTATACACTATTTACAAGTGTAACCTTAATGTAGGTTGCAACTGATTTTTAGTTAAATCTTTGAAATAGCTTTTAAGATTATTTGTTTCAGTGTACTGGCTGAAACAATCACCCTAAAATACTGAAGATGTTAGAACTTATATTCAAACCTTCATATTTATTGCTTCTTAAGTTGGCATTCCCCATGTAAAAAATGGCAATGTTAAACTAATTCTAACAAAAACTTTAATGGTTAATTCACAGAGAAAATAATCCTCTAATATGGAAACAGTTGTACATGTGTTCCACAAGCTTTAAAGGGTCAGCACTTTTGTCTTTGGATGGCCAATGTCTTTCGGGGAGTGAGGAAGGCCTTTCCTGGGTATGTAAATTGATCAGTCTCCCAAGCAATCAAGCCTGAAAAAGCTTTCCCTGCCTTCTGAGAAGACTTTCCATAGGAATCTTGTCTCACATAGGGAAGAGCAGAGGGTCCAATATGTCTTTCAAAGTCAGAGCCACTCTCCCTAATCACGTGAGGGTTAGGGGCCTGAGAACAGTTGTCAAACCTCGCTATATGTAGCTTCAGAGAACATTCTCCCACACAGATGGTACACCTTAGGCTCACTTTGTTGTTCTGTGGAGTAGTGTGGGTATGGAGAGAGAAGGCACTTGTTATCAGTGAGGAGTTCTGTTGGTGGCCCTATTCAGCTAACATGTGCCTTCTGAAAATCTCCTAAGAGGACTGGATATAAAAGGGACTGGAGGACTTAAAATTAAATTTTCAAATAGAGTGTATGTCAAAATTTCAAGTTAAGGTGAAAGTACTAAAACTACACTCTATTTGTATTGTAGAGACAGGTTATTGTGAAAAGAAGGGTGTGGCCTAACCTGACAAATCCAAACTGCCTTCAATATTTGCAAAGAGAGGCACAGCCCAAACAGTTTAGATCAGGTTGCAGGTCAGGACACAAAAATGGGGAGTCAAAGCTATCACTCTTACATATCCTGTGTTTCTAACTATTTAAAAAAAATAAATGTAAGTGCCTCAGTACATCTCTCCAGACATCTACAATCCAAGATCATCCCCAACAATCAGTTGAATGACATGCCTAAATCCGTTCAACCATTCAGTGTTTAGTTTTGATTATATGTAAAGTAACTGCTTTGAGTGACTTGTTTGAGCATGCAACACTTATTTGCCTAGAATTTCACAGTGGCATATAATGCAAGTAAAAAAATTTTTTTATCAGTTTAAACATTAAATGATTTTTAGACCATACTAATAAACTGTCCATTTGTTTGTCAAGAATTCTACAAACGTATTTGTTTGCCAAGAATGCTACATCACATATCTTTAGGATGTTGTAATAGCTTAAGAATTTGAGATACTGAAGTGATCTTCCCTTCTTTTATGGTGGCACACACATCACAGCAAATCGTGCTGCAAATAAAGTAAACAAATTGCAAGTAACTTATACCATTCTATTTATAGATCAATACCGCTCTGCAGTTCTTTATAAGCCTGTGAAGAAGTTAATTTCACCTAGTTTCATACATCTAACAAAAAGGATTTTTAAAAGTACAAACTGCATATCCTGCATAAGCACAAAGTGCATAACCTGCTACATTCATCCTGACTTTTCAATAGGTACTTTAAATCTATCTGCCAGCACTCAGTACAGGGGAGTAAGGAATTACACTGAATTGGTTAACATCACAAACATAACAAAATTATAGAAAATATTATTTAAAGTAAAAAACTCACCAACTCTTCCAGACTTAACAAAGTACCATTGTCCTGTGTATTACAGAAGAACGGTTTGGATGCACTTTCACAGCCCACAACTCTGACACATAATTTACCAGACAAATTTTCAGGCCAAAATGGAAGACACTGGGGGGGAAAAGTCAAACAAAGGACACATGTAACATGCTGATAATTCAGCAATATTGTTATAAAGATTAATGACAAATATGGATTAGTCTTTCAGATACTCTCCCTCCATACCCCTGACATCCAGCAGTACATATTTACACTGTCACTTACTAAGTTACTCCATCTATGATGATCTAAGAACCTTATATCAGACTTCCTACTGAATTTTCTTCATTAATTTGACAAACACCTCAGCCTCATTAACAAAAATATGAGCATTTGTTTCTAAACATTTTACCTTACATAGAATCATGTATGTTTTAGAAACATCTAAAGCAAGAAAAACCAAGAATACCTCTGAAGATGAGAAATAATTCCAGTTATGAGTTGGCAAAGAGCCATTAGAGTTGATTTCTCCAACTTCCAGCTCCAGAGAAGAATTGTTTGCTATGGTGTAGAATGGAGTTAAGGTAACTATCCTGGTGAGATTAAAACTACTCATTTTAATGCTAACTCCAACCTGTTGAATGAAAATAACTTGGTTAAACTCAGCCCATTTCTCCATGGTATTTTCATCTGCTTGACATAAATAAAACAAGTGGAAAAGTAAACCTATATGTGATCCCATAAAGTTATTCCTTCTACATATTTATTATCCTATTAACAGCAATACCCAAAGGCCTCAACAGTAGCAGGACCAGTGCTAGAGACTACACAAACTCCAAGGAAAAGAGACTGTACCTCCAAAGAAGTGTGTGATATACCTAATACAATGGACACAGATTATTTTAGCAGTGGTATTCTGTATTCACTTAGAGAAGGGAAACCCAAGGAGGAGAAAATTACTGCAATAAAGACATGATAAATATGGCTTGATCAATGTGGGAGGGAGGGGGGAAAAGGTCAGATTTTTAAAATGGTATTGGGAGAAAAGTGACAGGCTTTGGATTTAGCCCAGATGAATAGAGCAAGAGATGAAAAAATGGAAAATAACCAGAGGTCAATTTGGCCTTTACTAGGACAGGGAATTGGTTCTAAATGGTTATTTAAAAAGGGGATACGTGGTTTTGGTTTGATGGGAAAGATAAAGTTTATCTTTAAAAGGAAATGTTTGTGGTCTCCCTATAAATGTTTCCATTTTCCCCCTAGGATGGTTATTTCAATATCTGCAAACAAGGTAATTTTATTTAGTTATCTGATTTTTATTTTTTTAAGATAGCCACTGTATATAGTCTGAATCTGATTTTTCAAAGACTGACACACAAAATTAAGTGCATACGTACTAATAATTATTTGTGTATTTATTATTTGTAGCACCTAGAAGTCCCAGTCATGAACCAGGATTCCCTGTAGTAGGCACTGTACAAATAAATCAAGTATTTGCAATTTGACCATCTGTGTCTCTAACTTATCTGAGATGGCATGTGCATCTTTGAAAAGGTAAGCCTCACCATGTCCAAATAGTTAACCATCTGTTTTCACAAACTACGCCTGAATCCCCAGGTGGCCTAACTACTGGCCACCAAACGTCAGACTAAGTGGTATTATGCATACTAGTGTGATTATATTAACAAACCAATGCACCCAAGAAATACAGATGAAATATCAAGTTGGCTTTTGTTAATTAAATATATTGGATACAAATAAGTTTACTATTATTAGGCTTCAGAAAAGTTAGTAAACAAATACACAAAGTAGGCCTTACCAGATAGTCCCTGTCATTGCCTGGGCACTTTACACATCCATAACTTCCTACAGTATCAAGGGAGAAGCTAGTGGACCATGAACTAGTTGAAATACATAATTGGATCTACAGAAGAAAAAGCATTTTTAAATAAATTTTAAAAACTTAAAGGTTCATATGCTGATAGACAGGAAAATTATCCATACTGTATTATATTAAATATCTAGCCCAATTGTGCAATGGCACCAGCGCCTAGGTCGTATGCTTTTGAAAATCCCACCCGTGATGTATTACTAGCAAAGTCACCCAGTTTCACCACTGCAATTCCAGCTAGCTGGGTTACTAAAACCGCGAAGTACTCAGGCTCTGGCAAAGAGGTGCACTGCAACAGAAGATAGGTGATCAATAGAAGAGCACACAAAACCAAATACGTCATCTGCCTTTGTAGCCCTTAGTGACCACAGCATGTAGATAAAGAGGGAGAGGAAAATATATAAATGATTGTGGTCTCTATTTAAAGGTCAGGGTAATAACTAAAAGATGCTGTCAAGACCAGTCTTCAGTTATTGCTGACAACTTAAAAGATGGAACGTCCAAAAAAATATGAAAAGAGTAATACTAACAAATTGTTTCATTTATTTTGTCATAGAAACACCTCTTTTTAAAAAAATCATGACTAACGTATTTAACACAAGTATCAGAGGAGTAGCCGGGTTAGTCTGGATCTGTAGAAGCGACAAAGGGTCCTGTGGCACCTTATAGACTAACAGAGGTATTGGAGCATAAGCTTTCGTGGGTGAATACCCACTTCTTCAGATGCAAGAAGAATCCGAAGACGTGGGTATTCACCCACGAAAGCTTATGCTTCAATACCTCTGTTAGTCTATAAGGTGCCACAGGACCCTTTGTCGTATTTAACACAATGTACCCTCAGACAAGGAAATAATGGATGTTCATCACCCAAACCCCTTTGCCTAGCAAACTTCTGTTAAATTGACTATGACTCTAAACAGCTATGAGAGAAACGATAGCCTTAAAAATCAAAAGCAAGCTACTCTCTCACCTGTCCGCCCTCCCACCTAATGTACCTCTCTTCAAATCTAATAAATAACAAATGAAATTGAGCAGCCACAAGGCAATAAAAGCATCTAACCCCCACAATAAGATGTAATTTTGAGGAGAAAAGTGTAATTCTACTCATTATAATTTTTGTAAATACAAGATTAGCACAGCTTCAAGTTTACCAAAGTTTTTATTTCCTTTTTTTAAAGTTGCACGCCAGATTATATCAGTGCAGAATGAACTAATGCTGCGTTGCCTTGCACAAGTTGCTTCCTTGTTTCCCCAAACTTCCCCGAGATTTTGGGAAGAGAAAGAGGCAAGAGAGAAATAAACTAGTGTTAATTTTTCTTCCCAAAAGGAGAGCTAAATTTAAACAAAACCACAAAAATACTTATGTTATATTGATCAATTTTTTTAAACAAGTATTGATACTGAAGCAGGGTAAGAATTTCAAGGCCAAGTATGAATAATGTCAAAAGTTAAATAATTCCTCACTTGAGGATATTTTAAAAGAAACTAGATAGCATACCTTGTTTTTACAAAAAATGTTCCTTTTCTTAAAGGAAAACAGGATAGTATCCCTGTAATCTGCTGGGTGTTTCACATGTATATCTTCAGCATGATACTGGAGAACCCGGGAAGTCTTATTGATTATCCAATAAGGACTGAACACAGACAGGATCATACGGCTACCAACTCGCCTAACATGTACATAGACATCTATTGTCATCATTTCTGTGGAATTGGAGGTAAAACACACAGGAAAAAATTCTGGCAGCCCATCATTGACTCTAAAATGTCCATTCCAGTTTTTACCCTGATATTTTATCAGAACTAACTCCATTATTTCCCCACTGATTCTTGAGTGAAGAACATCAGCAGCACTCCCTTCTAGCAACTCATGAGCTTCTGCAGTTCCCTAAAACAAAACAAACAAATTTTAAGAGGCTTACTGGTAAAAACTATACAGTATTGAACCAGTGGTTACTACAAAAAGAGTGTAATAGCTTAAATTCTACTTTTTAAGTCTTACCTGTTCACTTGACTCTAGAATTTCCACTAAGGGATATCTTTGACTACAGACACACAGTACAGGGCCATCATGAGTACCCACTGTACACAGGAAGCCTTAAGAACTCAGGGACAAGCCAATATATTACAGCATAATGATTAATCATCATCGTATTATTTCAAACATTATCTTAATAGCTATATTTGTCTAAAGTCCAAACTCAGTGTTTCAGCATTCAGTATGGCCGGATGGGGAAAAAGAATCAGAAATTTAATCTGGTTTCAAAATCTAAACAGATCATACCATCAACAAGGGGATTCTTGTACAACCCCTTTCACTCAACTATTTCACCGTTAAAGAGGTATTTTACAGGTAGTACAGTAGCTAAATCAACTTGCCTCAAGTTACACACAAAACCCGTGGCAGATCTGTGAGCTAACTAGGTCTTTTCCTCCAACTACTAGAACAGGGATCTCAAACTCAAAATTACCACGAGGGACGCATGAGGACTAGTGCATTGGCCCGAGGGCCGCATCACTGACCCCACCCCCTTGCTGCCCCCGGCCCCGCCCCCACTCCACCCCTTCCATTAGGCCCCACCCCTTCTCTGCCCCTTCTCCGCCTCCTCCCCCTCCCTCCCAGAAACCGCGAAGCTCTTCCCATGCGGCCCGCGGACCTCTTCCCTGCGGCCAGCTGGGCTCCCCGCGCCCTGCCCCCTCATTTTAAAAATGTTTTTATTTTTTTTAACCCCCAGGCAGTTCCCGCCGCCAGACAGTTGTTCTGGCGGCGGGAACTGCCTGGGGGTAAAAAAAAAAAAAAAAAGATTTTTTTTTAAATTATTTATTTTTTTAAAGAGGGGGCGGGGGGTGAGCACGGGGAGCCTGGCGGGCCGCATGTTTGAGACCCCTGTACTAGAACATACAAATTTAGTTTCACAAATGGAGAGCTATTTGTTTCTGTGAGCGGATCCCCTGCCCGGGGACAACAACTGTTCCTCATTTTTCTCTCCATAGAGGATTACACTCCTGTTACAATTTTGGATCCAAGCATGACCTACCCAGTCAGCCTGTCTGAAGTTTTTCAAGAGAAATTACTGTAGCAACCAGATCTACCTACAAAGTTTGTCTAGTAACTACCATGATTAGCTATATAAATAACTTAATTGGGCTAATTTGTGGCACGCCCATGATCCAGGAGCTCTCTCAGAAACTCAGTTTGTTGTTTGATAATTACCTGTCCATCCAAAGACTCTCCTAGTTTGGGACTAATATAGTAGTAGTATTCTGTAGTAGTATTCTGAAGCCTTAAGGTGGGCCTGTGGTGATCAGATGCAATTAATGCATTTTACCTTTCATCAATGAAGCCAGGACACACAAATCAGCTGGTGATACCAGAAACAAACACTAACAAGTGCTCTTCAATGCCTCAGAAATGTGTGCAATGAACACCAGGCTGCTTCTTGGTCGATCATGGGATAAATACCAATTTCCTTAATGCCAGGAGGCTGAAACATCTCACAGCAGTCATTTTAGGCTGTCTACTGCTGTACAAAAGCTTAAGAGTATTTCATTCTTTTAAGGGTCTTGTTTTCTTACAAAACAAAAAACCAAAACAATCCAAGACCAAATTTCCTTACTTCTGCAATATTTTAGCATTTTAACTACAGACTTAAAAGTATTTGGGTGGGTTTTTGGGTGGGTTTTTCTTTGGGTTTTTTGGGGGGGTGGGAGGGAAAGCACGTGTGCACAATGGATTAGGGGGGAAAGGTTGGGAGGTTATTGGCCTACTACTCTTTATGGAAGTCTGTTCTCCTTCGATGTGACACTGGAAACGCTTCTCCATGTTACCTCACCAAGAAAGTGAGAAGGGGAAATTATCAAGAAAGCCACTAACTTCTTTATATTTCTAGCCAAGTTAAATGTTATAGAAGACCATCATGAAGACCTAAATCAATAGCCAGGAAAAAAAATCTGGTGTCCATCACTTATGACATTTAGCAATATGGTTCTCCTTGGCACTAAACTAAGGTACAAGTGGGGAACAATTTTCCTTGTATGAACGACATCTGATCCTCTAGAAAAACCTGGTCCCTAACCATTGTTACTCTAGGTGGATGGCAACACAACTTCAGCTGTCTCTGGGTACTATGCCTCACCATACAAGAGCACTCAGACTGACTTGGGATGAAGGAAAAAGACTCCAGCTCACACTCCTTGCCCTAGAATCCAAGAGCCAATGTAGTCCATAGAATATATAACTTAATATCTTCTGTTTATAGATGAAAATCATTGAATGCTTTCCTTAACTTTATTTTAAAAAGTCATGATTGCTTAAATTCCATACCTCAAGTAAATATCGCAAAGAGTATGGCAGAAGATTCCTCAAAGTGAGCGTTGGGTAAAGATGGATAATGTAGGCTGGATCCCAGTCCTCCCCGTGTGTTGAAATAAAGTTTAGTTGATCAGGAACAGCAGTTGTTATGACCATTAGAGGCAAGAAGTTTACTTCGGTAGAAGGGCACTGTAACATACATCTCACTTCACTGCTTCTATGAAGCTCTTCTCTCCAGGCAATATAAGTTGTGGATTCTTTAAACTGACCTTCTAAGATCCCTGTTGGCTGAATAAATAGATGACACCTACGTGGAGGGGGAAAAAACAAAAACAACCAATAGAACCTTCACAAACACACAAGTGTGGACAACACATTTAATTTTAGTCTAAATGTAAATAGAATAACCTAATCACACTGAGTAATCAAAAAGCTCTGAAATCCCAAACTGATTAACCCTTTACGCAATGAAAAATAGTGCACTAGGGTTATCAGAAAGAGTAACATAATCAACCACGTTCCTGGACATTCATAGACAACCTTATTAACAGTACAAGAAATACTTATAATAAAAGATGCTCAATTCGTTAGTGCTCGTAACCTGGGCGAAAAAAGATGTTGCAGCCAATGCAGGACAATTCTATATTAGACCTTGTCCTAATAGATAAAGAGGAACTGATCACAGAAAAAACGGGTACTTACCTTCTCGTAACTGTTGCTCTTCGAGATGTGTTGTTCACGTCCACTCCAATCAGGTGCACGTGCCGCATGTGTGGTCGTCGGAAACTTTTTCCCTCAGCAGCTCCCGTTGGATTGGTTAGGGAGCCCCCTGGAGTGGCGCCTTCATGGCGCTCAATATATGACCCTGCCAACCCAACCCCGCTTCAGTTCCTTCTTGCCAGCTACTCCGACAGAGGGGAATGTGGGTGGATATTGGAATGGACGTGAACACCACACCTTGAAGAACAACAGGAGAAGGCGAGTAACCATTTTTTCTTCTTTGAGTACTTATTCATGTCGATTTCAATCAGGTGATTCCCAAGCTCTCCCCCTGGAGGTGGGGTTGGAGTTAGGGAATCGCTGATTGGAGAACTGCTCTGCCGAAGCTGCGGTTTTACCTCTCTGGCAGGCTGGGTGATGGCATAGCGGGTGGTAAACGTGTGCACGGAAGATCAGGTTGTCGCTCTGCAGATCTCCTGGATGGGGACCGGGGCCAGGAAGGCGGCTGACAAGGCTTGTGTTCTTGTTGAGTGGGCCGTAATCACTGGGACAGGGACCTTGGCCAACTCGTAACAGCTACGAATGCAGTCTGTGATCCAGTAAGAGAGGAGTTCTGAAGAGACCAGATGTGCCTTCATCCGGTCTGCCATTGCTACGAACAGTGGATTCGACTTCCTAAAAGGCTTTGTGCGCTTGATGTAGAATGCTAGCGCTCTCCCGACATCTAGAGAGTGAAGCCTCTGCTCCTGCGCACTAGCATGTGGCTTGGGATAAAAGACTGGAAGAAAGATGTCTTGGTCAATGTGGAATTGAGACACCACCTTGGGCAGGAAGTCTGGGTAAGGCCTGAGTTGTACTTTGTCCTTATGTAAGACCATGTAGGGGGCATCGGAGGTTAGTGCGTTTAACTCAGACACGCTCCTGGCTGATGTGATGGCAACCAGGAAAGCCACCTTCCACAAGAGGTACAGAAGGGAGCATGTTGCCAGTAGTTCAAACGGGGCCCCCATTAACCTGGAGACGACCAGATGGAGATCCCAAGCAGGTACCGGTGGTCGCGAATGTGGATATCGCCTCTCCATGCTCTTGAGGAAACATGCTACCATGGGGTTTGTCGAATACAGCATTCCCCAGCTCTCCTTGTGGAACACCGAGCTACGTAAGTGGCTCTGGTGGAAGGTTTCCTGCTATCAAGCAGTACCTCCCTCACCTGTTCTGAGCATTGGAGCTCCATGGGGTTTACCCATGAAGCTTCCAAACCATGAGGTGGAGGAACTGGGAGTCCGGGTGAAGGAGACAACTGTGGTCCTGTGTGATCAGATCGGGGTCGAGTGGCAGTGCAATCGGGGTGTCCACCGACAACTCCAGAAGCGTAGTGTACCAATGTTCGTGTGGCCACACTGGGACAAGCAAAATCACCTCTGCCTTGTCTCTGCAGATCTTGAGGAGCACCTTGTGGATGAGTGGGATCGGCAGGAAGGCATACATGAGCCGGCCTCCCCAGGAAGCATGAACATGTCCGATATAGAGCCCGGGCTGTTTCTGGAAAGAACAGAATGTTGGGCACTTCCTGTTGCTCTTGGTGGCAGAGAGATCTACCTGAGGAAATCCTCACCTTTGGAAAATGGAATGTATGACATCCGGACGGTTGGACCACTTGTGGTTGCAAAACAACCTGCTGAGATGGTCTGCAAGCTTGTTCCGCACTCCTGGGAGATAGGATGCCTCCAGGTTAATGGAGTGGGCTATACAGAATTCCTAAAGCTGGAGAGCTTCCTGACAGAGGGAAAGAGTGAGCTCCACCCTGCTTGTTTATGTAAAACATGGTGGTGGTGTTATCGGTCATAACCGCCATGCACTGCCCCTGCTTTCTCGTCAGGAAAGTCTGGCAGGCTAGTCGCACAGCTCTGAGCTCCCTGAAGTTGATATGAAGCGAGAGCTCGGTCTGCGACCACTGACGCCGTGTCTGTAAGTCTCCTAGAAGAGCGGACACGTCCATTACCAGGATCATGGAGAAATGAAGGGTGCTGAAAATGACTCCTTCACGAACTGCGTGAGGATCTAGCCACCACTGAAGGAATTCTAGAACTTGCTCCGGTACCAATACAACTGAGTCTAAACTGTCCCGACCTGGATGATAAGTTGAGGTGTGCCATGCCTGGAGTGGCCTCAGCCTGGCGTGCCTGACCACATAGGTGCAGGCTGCCATGTACCTGAGGAGACTCAGGCATGCCCTTGAGGTTGTGGTGGGGTATCGCCTGAGGTTTTGGATGATATCGGTCATTGTTTGAAATCTGGACTCTGGTAATATCGCTCTCACCTGCACAGAGTCCAGCACCACCCCAATGAATTCTAACCTTTGGGCTGGGGAAAGTGTCGACCTGTCCGAGTTGAGGAGGAGTCCTACTCTCTTGAACGTGTCTCTGACCAACTGGACTTGGGACTCCACCTGCTCCCTGGAGTGCCCCTGCAGCAGACAGTCATCGAGGTAGGGATATATCTGTACCTGTCTTTTGCGGAGAAAGGCTGCGACAACTGACATGCACTTGGTGAACGCTCGGGGAGCTGTCGACAGACCAAACGGGAGCACTGTGAATTAATAGTGTTTGTGGTCGTCAACCACAAAGCTCAGGAAATGCCTGTGGGCCAGACAAATGGCAATGTGAAAGTACGCATCTTTCATATCAAGAGCAGCGTACCACTCTCCCGGACGCAGGGAAGGTATGATCATGCTTAGGGAGACCATATGTAACATCAATTTCACCATGAACTGATTGAGTCTTCGTAGGTCTAAAATGGGTCTGAGACCCCCCTTTGCCTTGGGGATAAGGAAGTATCGGGAGTAGAATCCCTTGCCCCATAGCTCCTGAGGAACCTCCTCCAGTGCCCCTATGGCAAGGAGAGATTGCACCTTCTGCATAAGGAGCTGCTTGTGAGAAGGGTCCCTGAAGAGGGATGGGGAAGAGGAGGAGCAGAACTGGAGAGAATATCCTACTTCTACTGTGTGGAGCACCCAGCAGTCCAACATTATTTGCGGTCCCTGAAGAGGGACAGTAGAAGTGGGAAAGACAATTCAGGAAGCACGGGGAAGGATCCGGTAAGGTGGCTGGTACGCTGTCCTCAGGCGCACCTTCAAAATCCTTGTTTGGAGCCCCCAACAATGGCTTGGTCAGGCCCGGTCCCTGCCCTGAAGGCAGGTTTGAAGGCTTGCGCCTGTTATTCCTGCCCCTACGGCGGTAGGAGTCCTGACTTGGGTGAGGCTGATACTGCCGTTGTTGCTGGGGCTTAAAGTGTTTGTGCTGGGTAGCAGGCGTGTGCATCCCCAGCGACTTCATAGCTGCCCTCAAGTCTTTAAGGCTATGTAGCCTAGAGCCCTCAAGGGAAAGGTCCTGCAGGGTCTGTTGAACTTCCGGGGATTAGCCGGAAGCTTGGAGCCATGAGGTCCTCCTTATGACCACCTAGAGGAGATGGTACATGCGGCTGAGTCAGCCGAGGCGAGGGAGGCCTGCAGGGAGGTCCTCACTATCACGTTCCCCTCCTCAACCACAGCTGAAAATTCCAACCTCGACTCAGCGGGGAGCAACTCCTTATACTTGGTCACAGACGACCAAGAATTAAAGTTATACCTGCTGAGCATAGCCTGTTGGTTGGCTATCCTCAGCTGGAGGCCTCCAGCAGCATAGACCTTCCTTCCAAATAGGTCCATGCATTTAGCCTCCTTAGACTTAGGGGCTGGTGCCTGTTGCCTCTGACGCGCCTTCTCATTCACTGCTGAGACCACCATGGAGCAAGGGTGTGGGTGTGAGAAGTACTCGTAGCCCTTGGAAGGATGAAGTACTTCCTCTCAATTCCTCTGGCGGTGGGCAGGATGGAGGCTGGGTCTGCCACAGGGTCTTATTAGTGCTTTGGATGGTCTTTATGAATGGCAGCGCCACCCAGGAAGGCCCTTCTGGGGCAAGAATGTCCACCATCGGGTCCTCTGCCTTGACCACTTCCTCCGCCTGCAATCTCATGTTGCAGGCAATGCGACGGAGGTGGTCTTGGTGTGCCCTGTGGTCAACGGGCGGGGGCCCTATGGCTGACACTCCTGCTACCACCTCGTCAGGTGAGGAAGATGAGGTCGCCAGCAGTAGTACAGGGTCTTCCCTGGCCCTCAAGCTGTCTGGGTTGCTCTTGGACTGCAACAGGCTCCAACACTGGCTCCTCAAGGGAGGATGTCTCCTGAGGTGCTGGCAGGTATTGGGCAGGTTCCATTCCCACCTCCTCAGTCTGTGGGGGCGGCCAGGAGAGGGTCGCTTCAGCTCTCCGTGGAGCAGGTCTATCCTTAGGTGACTGGGAAGGAGGGCATCCCGAGATCACTGATTTAGATCTTCTGGAAGGGGTACCCTGGGCCTGTTGGTAAGCCCAGTGGGTCCAAAAAGACCATTGTGCAGGGGGTTGCCACTGTGGCTGCCAAGCCGCACGCACATCCCTTTGGCACCTGCTCAACCTGTGCCGACTGCACCTCGAATAGTAGGACTGCCGATCAGAGTCTGAAGAATCTAAGGGCGAAGACCATGGCGATGCTGAGGCCCCATGGGTTGGCCATCAGTCCTGCGAGGAAGAAGCAGGGGACTGGTGCTGCGACGATCTTGCCGATGACCGGTGCCAACAGTCTGGTGAGGGAGACCGGTACCACCTGTCCGGTGATGGCCATCGGCTTCTGCACTCTGGTTCCTCTTGTGAGGGCATTATGGACCAGTGCCGATGCGTGCTTGTAACCTGGATGAAAAAAGTGCTTGGTGCCAGGAAGATGGAGTGCTGCGCCCCTGGTGCCAAGGCAGCTGCTGAGCACAGTGCTGGGGAATGATGTGGTGATGGAGATCGGGAGTGGTGCTGGACACGATGCCGGTCCAGCGACTGAGAGTGCCGCATCATTACAGGCTTGCCTCTGGACGGTGCTGGTTTTACCAGTACTGGAGGCTTGTCCCTGGTGACTAGGGGGCTGGGCTGCAGTCATCTCTATGAGATCTCTTGCGGCCTCAAAGTTTCTGGGGTGGAGGGTGGCTCCAATACCTCCACCTGCCATGCCCTGCCAGAGAGTCACTTCACGCCGGACTCAATGGTGCCTTCTGGGGCACCGGAGTCAATGGCACCAACTCATGCTGCCTGGGAGCCGGGTCCTTGCGCGGGTGCCGCGAAGCATCCCCTGGCAGTCCGGGAGCTCTGTGAGGGAAGCGTCCTCTCTCGGGCTTTTTGCACTTGTGAGGCACCAGAGAAGTGGAGTGATGCCGGGGTGCTGCGCCTTTTTGCGGTGCTGGGGATCACAGGTGCCGAGGGTCTCCTACAGGAGTGTCCTTCCTTGGCACCGAATCGAGAACTGACACCAGAGCGCTCCGCACTGAGGTGCTCGGTCCTGAGCTGTGGTGGTCCACAGGCACTGGATGAGTGCGGATTCCATGAGCAGCTGCCTCAAACGGAAAACCCGCTGCTTCTTGATCCTGGTTTTAAAAGCTCTGCAGATCTTGCTTTGCTCAGACTGATATGCTTCCCCCAGATACCTCTGACAAGAGTCATGGGGGGTCACTGTTTGGCATAGACTTGTGGCACGAACTGCAAGCCTTAAAGGCTTGGGCTCGCGGCATGCCCCAGAACCCCGAAAGCGGTGAGGAGGTGGAAACTATCCCGCTCACACCCTCTATAGAAACTAACTACAACTACACTAATACTACTACTAACCACCAAAAAACAATAAACTGAGAAGAACAAGTAACTAGGTAAAGGGAGCACTTGCAAGACACAGTTCCAACACTGCCACGAACGGTAAGAAGGAACTGAAGAGGGGTCAGGTCGGCAGGGTGATATATTGAGCGCCATGAAGGCGCCACTCCAGGGGGCTCCCTAGCCAACCTGACGGAAGCTGCTAAGGGAAAAAGTTTCCGACAACCATGAACGCGGCACACTCACACCTGACTGGAATCAACGTGAACAAGCACTTGAAGAAGAACTACAAATTAATGGTAGCTTACGTACAAGTGATCATGAGTTGATCACATTTAGAACATGCAAGCAGAATAAAGTCCAGACCAGTAATATGTATACTAGGTTCTTTAGTAGAGTCAATTTCACAAAGCTGAAAACAATTATGAGCTCAATCAGCTGGGAGGAAGAATTGAATGAGAAAAATGTGCATAATAATTGGCAATCATTTAAGAACACCTTACTAGACACCCAGAAATCCCACAATCCCACAACCGAGGGATTGGCACAATCCCACAACCGAGGAAGAGGGCAGTGCTGGTCAATAAACTGACCTGGTTTAGAGGGAAAATGAAGGCAGCTGTAAAAAAAAAAAAAAAATACAACAAAGGGAAGAAAGAGGAAGTTGATAGTAATGAATATAAACCAGAAGTTAGGAATTGTAGAAAATTAATCAAGAAAGCCAAGGGATAGATATACAAGGAGAAATCTATGGCCAGCTGAGTTAAGTACAATAAGGAGTTTTTAAAATATATTAGGAACAACAAGAATCCCGACAATGGTATGGGCCCATTATTAGATGGAAATGATAGAATCATCAATAATAATGCAGAAAAGGTAGAAGCGTTAAATAAATATTTCTATTCTGTATTTGGGGACAAAACATGATATAGCCTCATCGCATAACACTCTCTCCAGTCTACTAGTACCTCTGGAGGATGTTAAACAGCAGCTATTAAAGTTACATGTTTTAAAATCAGCTGCTCCAATGACTTGCACCCAACAGTTTTAAAAGAGCTGGGTGAGGAGCTCGCTGGACCATTAACACTGGTTTTTAACAAGTCTTGGAGCACTGGGGAAGTTTCAGAAGATTGGATGAAAGCTAATGTTGTGCCAACTTTTCAAAAGGGCACAAGGGAAGAAGTGGGGAATTAGACACCTTTCAGCTTGGCATCAATCCTGGGGAAGATATTGGAGCAGCTGATAGGGCACTCCAATAAAGAACTGAAGGAGGATAATGTAGTTCATGCAAATCAGCATGGGTTTATGGATACTAGATCTTGTCAAACTAACCTGATATCTTTTTTTGATGAGATGACAAGTTTGGTTGATTAAAGTAATAGTGTTGATGTAACATATTTAGACTTCTATAAAATGTTTGACTTGATACCACATGGCATTTTCTTACAAAACCAGAATAATATAACATTAACATAGCATTCATTAAACAGATTAAAAACTGGCTAACTGATAGGTCTCAAATTATAACTGTAAATGGGAACTCATCATTGAACATGTCTGTGTCCAGTGGGGTCCCACAGGGATTGGTTCTTGGCCCTATGCTATTGAACATTTTTATTAAGGACCTGGAAGGAAACATAAAATCATCACTGATAAAATTTGCAGATGACACAAACATTGGGGAAGCCATAAATAATGAAGAGAACAGGGCACTGATTCAGAGTGATCTAGGTCACTCGGTAAACTGGATGCAAACAAATAATGCATGTTTTAATATGGCTAAATGTAAACATATACATCTGGGAAACAAAGAACATAGTTGATATGTACAGGATTGGGGACACTATTCTGGGAAGCAGTGACTCTGAAAAAGATTTTGCAGTTGAAACAGATAATCAGCTTAACATGAGCTCCCAGTGTGACACTGTGGGCAAAAGAAATAATGTGATCCTGGGATACTTAGAATCTATGAACTCTAAATTCTGTAAAACCAATAGAGACTGATGGGTTACACTGAGTCCTTATGAGACACTAAATGTAGTTTATTTCTAATTAGGTCTGACTCTGATTCCACTGTTTAATTCTGGTTTAGCCTATGATTCTTTGGATACATCATTCATCTTGATGAGTGTTTCACCAGACACAGGATGACAGGAGGTTAAATGAACTGTGACATCTGGAAACCTAAACAAAAATATGGACATTGGAGACTCGGATGAGAACCTATCTGTCTCCTTTTGAAATTTCTGCTTAACTAAGGCTCACAGTTCTAATATCCCATCTGTTTTAGGCCAGAATTCCACTGACTTGCAAGTGTTTAGAAGCTTCTACATTCCCTCAAGTCTCAAAGCACTGAAATTCACAATAAACATCAACAACTAAATATAAACACATTCTAAGTAAGATACACTATAAAGGAAAAAAGGAGTTAAAATTGGGGAGGGGAAATGAAACAATGGAAATAATAAACAATGATTCAAAAATACAATGAAAAAAGCCAAAGTGTTTCAATGAAAAAGCATGTAAATATACTAGAATGTTTTTGTGTTAGTTAAGCAACTACACATGCAGTTTGAATTTTTATGTTCAGGTTATTTAATTTTTCTGCCTCCAATGTGATTCAATTTTTTCTCTGGAATTTCTCTATACCATTCCTACCAAAGATAATGGATTGACTTTGCCCCTGGATCATAGAAAATCTCCCCTCATTGCAAGTTATTTCAGGTCAGATTTATAAAAATGTTAGATTTTCAAAGGCAGTTATGATTAGGCAAATGGAGTAATTGTTCACAAAATATGACTAATAACCATGGTTGTGTTCATGCAATACAAGTAACTGCACAAATGTAAACTGAGACCATTCTGAAGGACCATTTGCCCTTCATTACTACTATTTTGAGGGTTTTTTAATTGTATCCAATTGCATTATATACACATTTTAAAAAATAACTATCTTTTGGCTTTTGGCAATTTAATCATGACAAAAGCCCAGCACAAGGTGAGTATTAGTGGTACCTAGTAAGACTAATGGACTGAGTTGGTAAAAAAAATATTTTGATTCAAATAATAGTAATTTCATATCACATGCTGTAAGATTCGGCATAACAGAATAAGTGTACCTGTATGAATCTAAAGGAACATGGAATTCCTCTTCAGGATTAGATACTCCTATTGGCTCCAGCAGTCTAACATCTCTAACAAATTTGTAGATTGTAAATGGAACAGAGAAATGATTCTTGATCTATGATAAAAAGGTATACGTCTCATTAAATATATTTTGCAAATTTCAAAATGAAAATATGAACTATACATAATGTACAAAAATTAGTAAATGTAATTAGGATGCTCCTTTGCAAACTGAAACTTACAAAGATTTGTCCTCAGAAAGTAACTGTGTACATAAACCAAAAAAAGCAATGTGAAACATCAAAACAACACCACCACAACCATTCTACTTTGGAGCTACTCAAGTTACAATATTAGTTGCTTGGAAGAAAACATTGTATCTTGCCATACAAATTACATATTGAAAACCTATAGCTTAGAGCTGCAAGAGAGCCAATTTAAGCCACAATTTAATAACTACCACCTTTAAAGGGAACGTAACCAAGGTATCACTTCTATCCACTATAGGTATTTAACATGAAACAGATTTTTATACCAGCATATGAATACAACGTCTCCATTTAAATCCTATTACACATTTAAAATTACAATCTAAAATGTAAATTTAAAACAATATTACTTACATTTATAAAATAATTGCTTTTACTTTATATGTTCGTGTTTGCCTTTTGCTGAAGAATAATCTCAAAATGTATTAAGAAAAAAGGAAGCCCAAGTTATTCTCCAGAAGTTAAACTCGAAACAGTGGCCTTGGGCTTATTTAACTTTATGCATTTTATTACAGATTTTACCTGCAGAGGAGACCGTATGGTAATAACTTTATTCCCTTCTGTTGCATCTATCTGTACCAGAACAGAGTCCGAGTGGTCAACAATAGGAGTTCGTACACTGTGCAATCGTCGGCCTGGTTTTGCTATGGGGATGTTTGCCACTTCTGTATATCCTAGAGGCGCTGTTTTACAAAACAACACTGGTATGTGATTCTGCAAACTTACAACACAAATCATTACCATTTTCAAGCAAGCATGCAATGCCAGCCCCTTAATAAAATTATCCCATAGCCTCCAACATAAGAAACCTCAGAGGTTGTGTTTCTCGCACACAATAACTAGAAAATGGTTAACCAGAAAGGAAAATTGAAAGTAAGTTTTAAGTCAATAATTGCTGGGAAAACCAAGTATGATACCACCAGCCTCTACAACAAATCCTTGCTACATAATGGATATAGATTATGAGGCACCCTCAGCTATTTGTTAGGTGAATAAATTGAAGTCTTTCACACAGAAGCAACTCAAGATTCTTAATAAGGAGGAGATAGGGGGAATGCCAGTATAGTAGGATCTATCGTACTCCCTGGAATTGACCAGCACAACTTGCCATGTGGGAACTCCTGACTATCCCAAAGAGATTGAATCTAGCAATATAAAGTGAGGGGTAACAGGCGGATCTCCATTGGGGAGGTCAGCAGGACAGCTGGGGTGAAGTTGCATCAGCTCACAAGCTCTCCTAGTCCTCCGATGGAGTGGCAAGATGTTCTACCTGCCTGTGCTTCTTACTAACCTTTAGTTCTATTATTAGGGAAGTAAAGGAAAAGGGACTTGAATTTTCTCCACTCCTCTTTTCCCAGTACCCAAGTCAGTGTTATGAGAAATTGACTATGGTGTGACAACCCTGACTCAAGAAAACATTCAGCAGGGACAAGAGTAAAGACACTTGCCAGCTGGTGGCTAGCAGTTGTCTCCAGGTTGAACAAGGAATTTCAGTGGTTAAGTCTGACCACATGGTACTTGGCCCATGGACTACCCTAGTAATTTTCCCCTGAATCTCTTCACCAAACACAATTGCTACCAATAGTCATCCCTTGCACACTACCTAAGCTCAAAGCGAACAGGCAGCTCTCTTGACGGTATAATGCAGACAGCTTCCCTCGATGCAGAGGTTCCAAAACTGAATATTCCAGTTCCAATTTCTGACCAATTTGTACATCATGAATATCTTCTTTTAAGGTTGAACCAACCACTCGAAGATTGATGGTAGGATGCACTTTAAGAGGGACACCCAGTGCATTTTTCACTGTAAAAGGAGCCCTATCTTTTAAAGAATAATCAAAAGTGGAGGCAGTCCCTTCAGAAAATGCCTGTAAGAAAGTACAAAGATATGATTTTTAAAGGATAGTGGTCATGATAGAACAAAATATGTTAATCAGTTAACATAAAAACATCCATACACAATACTACCTTCTTTACAGAAGCAACAGTATATACACTGTATATCATAAAGTATGTGCTTTTGGCATGATTGTATAAAAGCAATATTCAGTATTTTGAAGTAATCTGGTATTACATAAATAAATATACGAGTCATTTTAACCATGCTAAAATGTAAATTCCACTAACATTATTATAACTTAGATGATCATTGTTAATTTATTAATAATAAGTCTGATATAAATTGGGTTTATTTATGTAGGTGGTAATTATATTTATTTAGTAAAGTATCAATGAGCAATATTCATACAATAGAACATCTTCTGGGACATGAACAAGCATGTCATACCTCCTGGGGAGTAAAAGGAAAATACAACAGAAGTTTAGCACACTGGTGGGCTGTAGAGGCTTGCCTCCATTAAATTTGAAGGGTCAACAGTCAGCAAGTATTTTTTTTTCCCCAGTATGCCTATTAAAAGGCAACCCTATAATGAAGAGACCACAGACCAGATTGATCATGCACCATGGGGAAGGGCTGCTTTTATGTCTTGTACCAATTCAGATTAAGTTATAAGACTCCCACTCAATCCTTTCCCTCCCACATTTTCTCCCTTTTGAAGTTCTATGTCAGCACCTTTATTTTCATAGTCACGGGAGCAGCTGGCTTCTTTCTGAACAAGTCAAACTCACTTTTTAATAGCTAGAAGGATCAACTGTATAGCAAAAGGAAGAATTCACCCCACCATGAAAGACAGAAAATGAGTGAGTGGACTCTCAACCTGACTGGCCGAGCAGAACACTAAGAAGAAGAATTTAGGACTGGTCACAAGGAAAATTAATTCACGACAAGTTCCATATTTATTAAAATTACCTTGGCTAAATTATTGAAAACAACAAGACAACATTTGGATATTGTTATATTCATTGTATCCTTTGAAGAGATGTTAACTGCAGTTTGTGCTTCAGGAAGAACAACAAAATCGTCCCCAGGTATCAAACTTTTATCTTGTATAGGGTTAGTCTTTATCTAAAGGAAAAAAACAGCATCAAACGTTCTAATTTTATAAGTATGAACACTAACTGTTTCTCCAAATTTAAGTAGCTTTCTGCAGATTTGCAATTTTCTCTTAAAACCATACTTCACAAATGTTTTGAGAAATCATTAGCAAATTCCTTTAATATGACCTTGTATGTATAATTTATTTCATACCCACCAACATGAAAAGTCAAACATAGCGCTGTTTTCTGCACTTTTATAACACATACCCTGCTGCATATTTATCATGTGGTGCTGGATGACTAATTGGTTATTATGAATTAATGAGCAATCTGGAAGATAATGGTGCAAGGTGACACTGAGGACCAATAGAATTCTCCATTTTATTTAATATCAAGACATAGACATTTGGTGGATTCTATTGCTTTCATTTAGGAAAATAGTCCAATGGCTTTTAGCTGTTAATATAAGCAAGGCTAAGAGTTTTTCCATTACCACCAATATTCAGGCTCTCCCATCTCAAGTGGTAATTGCATTCATTTCCAAGATGTCTAAATTAGCACTTAGCTCTTCTCCTCACCTTTGTCATATCATTATCAGCTGGGCCTCTCTCTTTTGAAGATACCTCCTTAGGCTCCAGGGTCTTGTTAGCAGTACAAAGAGCTAAACTCCCCTGAAGTGCTTTTCTGCTGCCTTCCCTATGTCTCAGACTAGGGGAGAGTTCTCCTCCAGAGATCTCCTCACCTTTTTGTCCTAAAGTGGTTTTTAGTATCATCACTGTTGGGTGATATTCATTTTTTTTTTGTTATAACTTTGTCCTCCTTCAGTTTTTACTAGTTCTTTTAGCTTTGACTAGTTCTTTGTTATGCTCTTAAATTTTTTTTTCACTTGAATACCCAGGGTCCCAAAATCCATCAGAAACTGGAAGAGGCTGTAAAAATTCTCTCTCATACTACATCATCAGTTTGATTCAGAATTTCCAAGTGCAAATCTTATAAAAAAATGGGATACAATCTGCCTATGGGGGCCAAAGATTTAAAGTACAGTGCTATCACTTAAAAGTGCACTTAGGCTCACTGCAATATCCACAAAGGCAGCATTTTCTCCACCTAGGCCTAACAGCATCTCTAAGAAGTGGGGATAATTACAATTCCCCCTCTACACAAAATGTTTTTAAATCGCTAATTAGTAGTGACTTATCTTGGAAAGTTCTCCTGAAAGCTTGTGTTGGCCCTCTTGTCAGTAAGACACATTTAGTATCATGTACAAGGAAGAGGCTATTATATTTATTTTGAAGGCAGTCTCCTTGAGAATTCCGCAAATAATATTTAGCATTTTCAACCCTGACAGATCTGTCTACACTGCAATTAGACACCTACAGTTAGCCTGTGCCAGTTGACTCTGGCTTGCGGGGCTGCGGATGTTGGGCTGTTCCATTGCAGTCTAGACTTCCAGGCTCAGGCTACAGCCCGAACTCTGGGACCTTCCCACCTCACAGGATCCTAGAGCCTCAGCTCCAGCCCAAGCCCACAAGTCTACAGTGCAATTAAACAGCCCTGTAGCCCAAGTTAGCTGACACAGGCTAACCATGGGGTTTTAATTGCAGTGTACACATACCCTCAGTCAAAGAGGACAGTATCTGGAAGGTCATGGGTCAATATCTTAATGCATCAACATGTTAAAAAAAGCTGTATATTCATAATGAATATTTCATATATTTTCTGTTGTTTCCATACTTCAAGTTTTAAATTCCATTGTTTCCTTCCTCCATCAATTCGTTCAATAAGAGGCTCCCACACGGCATAAGTTTCATTGTAATAATGAACCTGAAAGAAAATTAAAATTGGGTTTGAAAACAAAGCATATTTTTAGATCACTCCTTATAGTAGTTATAATATTACCATGTTATGAAAGCATATGCATTTCTTCCAACTCAAAATTTCATATAAAGGTTCTTTCATTGGGTTTAATATTAACTATTATAAAAACACAGACCTTTTTAATGTGTTTAACCAATATCTTTTATTAAAAAACAGGTATAACCTACTGGACACCAGCTTAGTTTCCTTACCTTTCATAGCACTAGACTTCTTTCTCAATCTATCACTTAGAAATTGTAACTAGCTCTAAATCTGACTTTGCCTGGACACTGATAATTCAAGTTAGTCTATTAGTCTATTCCTAATTCATTAATGTAACCACTGTCCCCTCCCAGAGCACCAGTGGGCAGCATCTGGAGACGCAGAAGTCTCAGTGTGAGCAGTTCTGGACTCAGAGGCTTGGTGGGGTTGGGAATTGACCACAGGGTGGGGCTGTGTGAGGAAAGGGATTAGAGCATTAGGTAATAGGTTTCAGAGTAGCAGCCGTGTTAGTCTGTGTCAGCAAAAAGAATTACAGGATTACTTGTGGCACCTTAGAGACTAACAAATTTATTTCAGCATAAGCTTTCGTGGGTTAGAACCCACTTCATCAGACGCATGGAATGGAACATACAGTGAGCAGATATTTATACATTCAGAGAAACATGAAAAGGTGGAAGTGCCTATACCAACTTTAAGAGGCTAATTAATTAAGAGGAACTATATCAGCAGGGAAAAAAACTTTTGAAGTGATAAACAAGATGGCCTATTGCGGACAGTTGACACCTTTGTGGTGTCAACTGTCCGCAATGGGCCATCTTGTTTACACTTTTGTGGTGTCAACTGTCCGCAATGGGCCATCTTGTTTACACTTTTGTGGTGTCAACTGTCCGCAATGGGCCATCTTGTTTATCACTTCAAAAGTTTTTTTTCCCTGCTGATATAGTTCCTCTTAATTAATTAGCCTCTTAAAGTTGGTATAGGCACTTCCACTTTTTCATGTTTCTCTGAACGTATAAATATCTGCTCACTGTATGTTCCATTCCATGCGTCTGATGAAGTGGGTTCTAACCCACGAAAGCTTATGCTGAAATAAATTTGTTAGTCTCTAAGGTGCCACAAGTAATCCTGTAATTCTTTTAGGTAATAGACAGACCCCTGCCAGCACATTCAGAATCCTGAACAACAGGGATATCTAGTGTACAGCTCATTAATATGTGTCCACTAACAAATTAATGGATTTTCTCACCTTCCTCAGCTGCAGGGACCCATTCCTGCCACTTGGACAGCACCAGAGAGGATGGAATGACCTCCCAACCCCATGTGGGACTCGACACCCTCCCCCGGGGAGAATTCAGCAGAAGGAGTTGTGGGGATAGATAATATTTTAAACACTAGCCAACCATGAGATAGATGCAGTAGCTGTTGACAGTCTGTGGCTACAAGTATACTACAAGCTAGGGGTGTGATTCCCAGCTTGCATAGACATACTCACACTAGCCCTCATTGAGCTAGCCTGATAAAAACAGAAATATAGCCGTGGTAGCACACACAGCATCAGCAAGGGCCAACTGCCCACAGTATGCACACATTTGGTTCAGGCAGGTTGGTAGTCAGGCTGGCTAGCCTGTGCTGCTGGTGCCGTGTCTACACTACTAGTTTCAACGCACTAGTTCGATGAGAGCTAGAGCTCCTACATCTACAGGAGTGAGAATCACACCGCTAGCTCACAGTGTAGACATAACCTGTATGGAGAAGAGGAAGTACATGAAGCATGATCATCATGCACACCCAAGATCACCTTTTCCATAGAGATTAAGAGGGATGGGGTTCATTACCAAGACCCCAAAGGATATGCAAAAATGTTAAAGAAGTAGAGAGGCAGAGGACTGTTATTTGATAGGAATTTTTAAAATAATTGTTTACATTTTTGGAATCATCAAGCTACGCACACCCTGATAGACTATGAAACAACATTACATTATAATGGTTTCTCCTGTCTGTCCCTCCTTCTCTCCCTGTTATCAGTTCTTACACTGATTACATTGTCTCTAATGCGACTAATTTCTTGGGAGTATTGACTATGACTACATATGCATTTTTACAGCACTAGTACAATGCTAGCCCAATAGTTATTGAGGACTTTAAGCACTCCTACATATAAATCAAACAACAATTGTCTTTTAGCATTTCAAAACATTTTTCTACATGTAACAATTTTAATTTGGAAGCATGAATTGAACCCACTTACCTCCAGTGTCAAGTCAGCAGTGGCACCCAACAGGGAAGACCAGTTTTTAAGTGTTCCTGAAAATGCTGATTCTATTAATAATAAAGGAACAGTACGATGTCCCAGACCACATTCCAAGGTGATCTGAACTGATTTCACACCAACATCAAAATTCTCATTTTTCGGAGCATGCTCACTGTCCGTGAAAGTTTCAGTTGCTTCCATGGCTACATCAACACCAAGGAACCAAGCATTGCACTGGTTAATGGGTTTCACATCCCACAAGTTTCCAGAATCACTTGTTGTCCGTTGGGAATCCTCTTCCTTGGCCTTTGGTTTTATGGCAGCCATTATAGTCATCACAGTATTCAAAATGATTGGTGAAATCTTTAAGAATAAAGAGTCACATTTGTAGCGTACATTTTTTTTTAATTTTACAGGTAAGCCCGATGGAAAACAATTGGACATTGAAGACATACCCCAAAAGTGTGGTACCTGTTACAGGTTATCCACCATCATATAGATAAGGCATGTATCTGATTACACTAACAAGTAACAACTTAAATTCAGACCACAAAAATGGCTATCGTGCAAACGTGTCTCTCACCTATATTTCCTAAAATCCTCACTAGTTTTCCACACACATTCTCAGAGTTGTAATAGTATTCTTGATGCTCTAACTCACAAAGTCCTAACCTTCTTAAAATATATGCTCTCTGTGCATAACAGTAACAACATTCTGATATATTCAGTGACCACCACCTCTGCTAAAATACTACCAATTTTCTCGTTTAAGCGTCAGTATTTATGTTAAAACACAAAATATTTATTTTAAAAGCTAAACCTGTTGTGTGGTATGGGTACATACTCTACAGAACTTCAACCCAAAGTTAATTTTACAGGCAAGCCACCAACATTCTTATTGTCGAGACTTGCTACAAGTGGTGAAATCTGATTTAGTGTAATACACCATATGTGCCAGTTTTCCTGATATGATTAGAACACACGTTATATAAAAATGGAGAGTTAACAGTAATGTCAAGTGAAGATTCTTATTGTAGCTATCCTTAAATTACTGATTAAGCCATTGAGTGAAAGGTATTTTACAACAGTTATTAGTGCTTCATTCTAAGAATTATCAAATTATACCATTTGCACAGAAGTAATTGTGCATAAATGTCAATCAACTATTAACTTAAGTTACAGATGTATGTCTTGCACTCAGTAATAGGGGAAAATATGTTAAAAAAAATAATTGTGAAACCAAAAAGACTGGCTGGAGACTCAGGAAAAAGGGTACTATCTGATTTTTTTTTAACTGACCAGATTTCAAACTACCCGACTATATATTAATACTAATTAATAATTTAGTACACTGTATTTTAAAATACCTCTGAACTATCAATGCTTGGTCATAGTGGTATTACCAAAATGTTTTAACAGCCACACCAAAATTACACATAGCATTTTGATGGTCTAAACTGGAAACTTTGGACAGCAATAAAAGAAAAAAAAACTTTAAAATTTTAATCCAGTGACTCTCCAACTTTTTTTACTGGTGACCCCTTTCACATAACAAGCCTCTGAGTGCGACCCCTCTCAAATTAAAAACACTTTTTAATATATTTAACACCATTATAAATGCTGGAGGCAAAGCGGGGTTTGGGGTGGAGGATGACAGCTCGTGACCCCCCCATGTAATCACCTCACGACCCCCTGAGGGGTCCCGACCCCGTTTGAGAACCCGTTTTAATCTGAGAAGCATAACTGTTTTTTCTATGTCAATTTTTTAAACAATATTACTAACCTTTATAATAAGTTGTTCTATTGTCACTGCCATACTTTGTACTCCTGAAACATGTGTCATATTTTCCACAACCAAAGAACAAGGCTGTAACACCTGAAAGGAGTATTTGATTTTATGTTATGAAATAAATTAATTCCAAGCTTCCACCTTTTAAAAATGTTTTTCCCCCACATCTTTCTAATTAATGGCCAAAGAGACTTAATACTTGTCAAAAAGCACGGAGCTTTGCAGCTGTTTCAGGGGAATACAGTCCTCCTATACTGGTTTTATATGGTCACATAGGAGCTATCTGAATATGGGATGCTGGCATGGAGGCAGGAGCTCCAGTAGCTGTGCACCAGATACTCTCCTGTGAGCAAGAGGACTGAAGGGCAGGGAGTGGACAGAGCTGACCAGATTCCTGGGGTGAGTAAGCTACTTCCTGAAAAGAGGTTAAACAAGTTTACTCCCCACACTCTCAGCAAAAGAGCGGAGTAGCCCAGTGGACTTCCACAGTGCTACTTCTGGAATAATGCCGTTACCAGTTGCCCATACTCAAGGCTAATTCTACATACTCAAATCTAACCCATAATATGAAGTCAACAGTTTTCTATTAACTATTCTTAACTCATCATTAGTAAGTTAACTTTAGTTTCCTATCTACAATATGTTCTTGCTATCATCAATTTCTGCTTTATGCTCAAGCCTTAGCTCACAAGCTTTCACTAAAATAGATTTTTAAATAAAAAACCACTATATAATCAGCATCTTCTCTAAGAAGAAATCTTTCATGGAATGTGCTTATGCTCCATAGTTTTACAACTTTTTCTGTAATATTTCTATGAGAGATCTGGGTCCCGTTGAAGTAGAACTTTCCCTTTTCCTTGGGGGATGGGGAAGGAAGGACAGAAGCAATTGGAGAGGTGGCTTATGGAGCTTAGCCATGTTGGCCTGAGCAAACAGAATGAAACGGAGCTGTGGAAATGGGGGGTTAACAGTATATTTGTAAAAATCTGAAAGAACACGCCACCCATACCAACTTGATGTTTTAATTATATGTGGCCTCTCCCCACATGCAATATTGACACAACTGATACTAACAGAGGTGCTGAAGCTGCAGCTTCTTTGATTTAAGATGAAGGGAATATCACAGCATTCGCTAGGTGATCCCATCACTTTTGAAACTAGCTCTCTCCCCTTTGACCAAAATAGTCCAAATCAGTTCTCTCTTCAGGGCACAGTACGATTTCCCTGCCCCCTCCCCTCCAGCACCACCCTTACACATCTCTTCATGTTACCCTGGAACTGAGCTGGACTTTTGGGGGGGGGGGGGGTGGGGGGGGGAGAAAAAGGGGGGGTGCATGACTGATTAAAGGCTATATGAACCAACAGTTCTGTGTCTAGTTTCCTTGAGTGTGAAGCATGCTAATAGTTTTCTTACAGTGGTGATATTCTTGTCCTGCTTTTCTCTGAGGAAAGCACAGGCCAGCACTTTTACATCCTTCACTTGAGCTGTCATCCTTTGCGCAAGCTTATCAGATGATAAAGAGAAATCACACTGGAATGAAGCTTTTAAAGCAGGAGCATCAGCCTTGGTCAAATTGGCAACAAATACAATTTCTGGGTCCAGGATCACTGCTTTAACTGTCATGTTTGGCCGTAAGGAACCCTCTGGGCAAAAAGAAAAAAGTACTGAGAGACATACTTTTATTACATCTTAAATTACATAATCAGAAATGCTATTCAACAATTAATGTATGGTGGATTAAGAAGGTCGTGATTTTATACAGTAGAAAAAAAAATCTAAAGAAACCTGTTCCTAGTTTCTGATCCGAAGCAGGATTTTATAAAGTTTTCCCTCAAATTATGACATGTTATGCTGTGACAAAGATTTTATCACAGCCGTTTAATAGAACCCTGTGTCTCCTATAAACAACACATTGCATAATCCACCAGTAGCCAGAAAAAGGAGCTGTACATGAAAAGGCTTGTTGAAGACAGTGGGGAGCCAGGGTATACAAGAGCTGTAAAGTGATCACTTAGGCCAAAAAAACAACAACCACACACAACTGAATGAAAAGCCACTGTAAACTTGTAGTTCCTAATATTAAAAATTACTCAATCTCCTATTTCCAAGTCTTTATGAGTAAATTTCTCTGAAAGAGGTCTCTTTATATAACACAAAGTTCTCTAACATGCTCCCCTACAGGAGGTTATACTGAAGTTAGAGAGTTCCTTATGTTGCAGATGGAGAATCCAAAGGCATGTGGGAAACTGATGCCTTGTGATACCATAAGTAAAAGGAAAGCAAATAACTGCTTTAGATGAAAAGCTTCTACACTGAATTTTTGCAGGATCAGTCAAGATACAGCCTCAATTCCTGACCCCTGGCCTATGAACAGAAAGAAATTATTCATATTAGACCACAGCTGTTCTGAAAAACAAATTGCTTCTTTTTCTTGTTTAATCATATTGCAGTGTTAGAGCCTTAAAATTCTACCTGGAAGGTAGGTAGGTTTTGGATGTTTAACTTAAAATCCCTCCAAAATTTCAAACTAGGGATTCAGTGTTGTTCTCAAGTCTTCTTTAGTCAAGGAGGAATTTTACACTCCAAAAGCATATATGTAAGATCAAATGCTCTTTGTAACCTGCATTTAAAGTGTGTGGTTTCTCTCTTCACTTTCTTGCTTTCTTAAAAGCAGAGAACTATGCTTGGACTAATGGCCCATATAGCAGTATGGTAATTTAAGTGTGCTTCCTTTGAATATTTAAGTGGTTTTTTTCAGTGCCTACAGCTACACAGCAACTGCTGAGTGAAAAAAATAGGTATGTAAGTTATTTTTACAAAAATTTACTGCAACAGGGAAAAATACTTCTAGTGTCACTGTAGAAATTGATCCCAGCCTATTAAGATCTCCAGAGAACATACCTAGATGTCGTAAAACAGCAAGAGTTAGATAAGATTACTGTTCAGTTCAGTATAATCCTGGCACCTTAACTGACCATACTTATCTTCATTTTGGGGACTTAACAGTGCCCTTTGATATACTGTTCCACACAACTTCAAAAAATATCAGTAAGTTATGTGATTTTAGATGTTTCCTTTCCCCCAGAGACTCCTTAAAAAGCCAGATACATTTTTGCAAACCTTTTTCATGTTTGGGCTTTCCAGGGGCATGCTTTAATTGAACTTGAGTAGACCTTTCAGTTGAAGCTGTTGGCATGGATTTAATAAAGAAGTCTGCCACTGTTAGCAGGAACTCCACACTGGCGCACACATATAGCTTATCAAGGATAGCAACTACTTCAATCCCATTTGTATCTTGCTTGTGGTTTATATCAATCATATAATTATCTGTCTTGTCATATTTCTTGTCAATCATTCTGAAAAACAATACATGTAAAAAAACATTATTTTAATGAACTTTTATAGCATTAGAATAATTTGGACAGAGAAGGGGAGCTCTCTCTTCAAAATCACTTATTTCAATATATCCCAACTCAAAAGTAATTAATTCCTTTTGTGTTCTATAAGCAAAGAAACTAGGGGGACAAGTATGAACTCTGTTTTACAGTCATACAAATGTAGTCTAGTGTATTTTATTACATTTCAAAAACTGATATAGTGTGACAGGGAATGTGAATCAAGTTTTTAAGTACACAAAACAACCTAACTCTAAACGGGGTTCAACTTGAGCCAGCAATTCCAAGCTTTATGAAGTTCCAGAGATCCAGGCCTATTTATTTCTCTTTCCATGTCTGGCAGCTCTATTTTGACATTTGTCCATCTATTATTCCATGGCTCAGCAAATATATACAACAGACAAATTATACCTAACATTTATTTATAAAATTTCAGTAAAGCTGCTAACGCCAAGATTCCTCTCAAAAGTAATTTACAAGTGGTAACACTTTCACTGCAGCTCTTCATTTGTGACGCGTTCAACTAACCTCGCTGTTACTTTCTGAATCCCTTCTCTGAGATCATCCAGGGTACACGTCTTGAGTTTAATATTAACATCCATTGAACCATCTGAAAACATCTTCCCTGATGATGCCATGAGATGTAGTCTGAGTTCACCAAGGCGTAAATTGTCACTATGCAGTGAAAGCAGGGACTGCTACAAAAACAGTGGGAAACAATTATGGGGAATGGAAAAACAGGGAATGGAAGATTAAACGTAAGTGTATTTCTGCTTAAATTAGAGATTGAATGTACTTTATGAGTTGGTTATGAGAGAAGTAAATTATACTTAATTTAGATGAGATTAGAGCATGGATGAGAGCAACCAAGGCTGGGGTGCTGAACTGCATCATCTGAGTCAGACGAATTACATAGACAGTTTTGTGTCATCAGAAGACTGAAAACAAGCCTCTTGACTAAATTCCTTAGCTGCGTACATGTCCACACGTGTGTGCACACACACACTATCAGGTGTGACTGAAAAACATCCTACAGAAGATCTCTTTACCAAGAAAAGCAATTGCCCACAACTGCTGAGGGGAGAAAAGAAACCAACTTAACGACAGCCTCATTCACTACTGTGGTCCATAGATGAACTAACACCATCTCATGATCAACAATATCAGAAGCCTCTGACAGATCCAATACAACCACTGCAGGGACATGTGATCTATATCCCCTACCAGGAGAGATCACTGATCAATAGAACCAAAGTTGTCTGTAACAAAGAAAGCCAGGTGTATATCATTCTTGTAGGATAAATATTTGCTTCATATATTATGGGTGTTTTTTTAGTGTTTTCTTTAACTACTTTAAAAAGTATGAACAATAAAGACTTTAACAGCAATTCATCTGATCCTCCTGAAGTCTATACTACGAATTTCTCAACTTGTATTTGTCCTATGGCAAATGGGCAAGAAGGCAACTGAGGCATCTCCAAACTGCACCACGCATACATGGGAAGGATGACAGCAAGGAAGAAAAAAAATAACCTGGTGTGATCCATCATGCTCAATTAACTGAAGTTTGTAAGCATAAAAACCTGGTATTTTGGCTGCACTTACAGCTATCACGACAAACCACGTTAAATTGAGGCTTGCCAAGGCTCTGATTATTATGGTACCATTGAGAGTACACTAAACTTTTAATGAGTAAATTGATCCCAATCTCAAACAACTTTTCTTAGCACCTTTTATCAAACTCCATTTATAATTCAAGAATTGTGGTAATAATTATGTGCAACATGGTTGCCTTTAGGATATTTTATTTGTACTAGATCACTGCTGGGAACAAACAGAATTGGAAATTAAGCATAAATGAGACTTAGTAAGTCTTTTTGTTTTGTTTAACTGTTTTGTTCTGGCAATTCTAATCCTGCTATTTCTGTTTCAGAAGCTTCAGGTTTTGGTACTACTTTCAAACACCAAATGATGCATTATGGTTTCTTTCATTTAAAAATGAGTGAGGAAAAGTCTACTTTAATCCGTGAAAGAGTAAGCTATACTTTTGGAATAATTCATTGTCTATTATTATAACTGATTTTATGCTAGTAGTTTATTAAGTTCAATTCCACATAAACAGTGATTGGGGGGAGGAGAAATTTATACTCTATCTGAACATTTGGGCTATTACAGAATAAATTTGAGGAAGCTCAGATATCAAGCAAGTAAAGAATAGAATTCATTCTGCATAATTAACAAGGAAGTGATTCAGGTACATCATCTGGCTACGACATATGTGATTTTTGTCACATCAGTCACACCAAATGTTAATTTCACTAGCCAGAGTATGGGTTTAACCAGGGGGGAGGACAAAAAAAAATCTCAGGTGGGAGCAACTGCCCCCTTCTACTTTACTTTCTCTCCCGCCCCACATGCAGGAGGCTGCTTCTTTTCTCACACCCCTTCTCCACCTCATGCTCAGGGTGTGGGGAGGGGTCCATATGCTGCATCTTGGGCCTGGGCTCCTGGGCCTGTACAACCCATTACTGCTGGCATCAAGTGGTGGGGGTGGAACTGGGCAATTGGCTCCTGCCTGGTTGGATAGAGCACGTGAGCATGTGTGTCTTGTCACTGTGGTAAGGTAGTTGCTGGATCTCTAGTGATGATGCTGGGAGCTAAAGCAGATAGCCAGTTTTGGGGTCTGAAAGGGATTTATTCCCATATGACCAAATTAGCAAACTGGTGTGGGTTTTGTCACCGAGCCAGAATCTAGGCGTTCTGGTTTTGAGGGTTTAAATTATAATTGTCCCAATGTTGGCTGGTTCCAGTGCAGCGGGTGGGTTAGAAAGGGTCTGACAGAGGTTTCTGTAACCCAGTGGCCTGTTTAGGCATTGGTCCTGGGCACAACGTGCATGGTGAGTGGGCATGCATCTATGTTTCTCACAGCTTGTGGTTCGTCTCAGCCTCTCCCCCTGATTTCTACTGTAAAAAAGGGGAGCAGATTAGGACCCTGGATTCCAGTCAGAGTCCTTGGGCATGCCTGAGGGTGCAAAAGGAGGGTGGCTTCATAGTTACCCTCAGATTTACAGTCCAACCAGGCTATTGGTGTTCTTTAACATCTGCATCAGCACAACCTTGCAGGTTAATTTGGGGCCGTCATTCCAGTTGGATTACAGTTTTAAATTAAATTGGGGCCTCTGCATTTAACCATATTATGCCATGTCTGTCTGTCAGTGTTTACAAATCCAAAACAACACAATAATTCAAGGTCGTAACCTGAAACAAACATTTTTTCATTATGCCTAGTGTTTAAGACACATACATGCAGACATTTTTGTTTAATTTTAAATAAACATTCCCATGTGTCAATTGTAGCCAATGGCATACCCAGGGGCCACTAACAGCAGATTTAGCCTTTGCCTTATAGCCAGCTACAAACACTTTACATTTTCCAAGATTAGCCTCACTTGTACATCTCATTTGTCTAAACACTTCGCAATTTTTTTAATAAATTGCCCTTTTTAGCTCAATAATGCAGTTTCCATTTTACATAATAAAGCCTAATGCCCAGTATGAACTGGAATGATGTTTCTGATACACACTTATGTAATTTTTCATGTGAACTGGGTTACCATATTCCTAGTAGTATTTATTAAAATGGAAAAGTATGTAACAATTTTACCCAAGCAGTTCTTAAGTAACAGAACATAAATCATAAGTTCTATTGCAGCAAAGGTGTCACACAAAGTTAACAAGAATAGAGAATGTTTTTATTCTCCTATCATGAGTTTTACTGACCAAAACTTGACATTTCCCCAACACCCCACCCCGCCCAGCTTTTAGAAGATTTCACCACATACCTGATTACGGTCATTGTTGTAAAGAACTATTGAAAGTGACTCAAAGTTGAAGTCAAATTTAAGAGTTGAATAATATTCCATAGGAGGCTGTGATGCAGAAATATCTGTTTGTCCTGAAGTGAGACCAGTATCTGCAAATTGAAAGAAAATTTCCTACACTCACAACAACTTAATTTTGCTTTTAAAAACCAAGAAGGCTATTAGAATATGTCCCAAAAAGCTTAATGGTATCTTTCAAATTCAGAAGGTTAAGACTGAATTAGTCCCAACAAAAAGGCCTCCTGATACAATTCAAGAACTGTGTTAAGATCATGCGTGGTAAACAAGACAGCGTGAGACCGAAAAATCAATGAATCAAAATTGGTTTATCAGAAACTAGGCTTAATTGGTAGACAAAATGAGCGAATGGGCTATTCCACCCATCATTCCTTTCTGAGGTCCTTTAAAAAAGTGATTTTGGGGAAGATACTGGCTACTGGAGCTGGCTTAACCATTGTGGTTGCCACTCCCACCATCTTCTGGGACTCCAAGCCTTTGTCATCCCGATATGAAAAATGTCCAGACCAGATGAGGCCAAAGACCCATATGACATTGCCACCTCGACCAGCTCCAGCTGAATCCCATACACCTACTGGGATTAGAGAATTCGTGTCTCTGCCTGCCACGTGTCCTTTTCCTGCCCCACCTTATTTCTTCTCTTTCCTATCCCACTCCTTTTTCCCCACTGTGTAACTATAAGCTGGCCAAGACTGTATATTTTGCAACATTGCTGTTACCCTGTGACCAGGAAGAGGCAATTAAAAGCAATGCTCTAAACAGCCTGACGCTGGTACACATTTTCCAGTTCTGGACGTGGTAGATAAGACCATGAACTGTGCCTGTGTTTCTCCAACAGCAACGCTACAAGTGAGAGTCAACACCAGAGCCAGAAGCTGCATTTTCTATCTTTGCTCTTATTTTCTCTTCCCCGTTGTGCACGTCTGTCTTGTTTTGTCTTCTAGGAAACTGGATAAGATTTTAACAGCAACACTAGCACCAACCCATCTCTACCAGCTTCTTCTCTTTTCTCCAAAAGAACAGCTATTACCGTCTTGACTGTCAAAGGAGGAAGTTTTTCTTTCTAAAAACTCTCTCCAGCAAAAGGGAACAATGGATGGTGCTAAAATGAAATCCTTACTTAATACTTTAGATTTCAAATGTTTTAACTGATTTTCCTTCTTTTCCGTATCCATAATAAAAAGTTAAAAGAATTTTTAAAGATGTGTTTGCAATGGTACTGAGCAAGCTGAGATCTCTGTATACCAAGCTCCAAACTTTGTTTAAGGCTCTTTAATGTGGACAGTGACAGGATCTTGTTAACACCTTTGACGCTTTGGGTCCATATACTCCAGTTAAATACAACAGCATGCGCAGTTAAGTACGTCTTTGACTCTATTTGGTTTTATCATTTAGGGTCTGTGTGGGTTGTCACTTTACCTCAAGAAACTACATCTATGGAAGTAATTTATTATGTTGAACTAACAAATGAAACTTCTTTTACAAAAGCAATAAGCATAAATATCTTAATAAATATTCTTCAGTTTTTATTCAGCTTCATAGTAATATCATTAGTCTTCCCTTAGCTACAGATTTTGTTGTATTCTGTAACTTCTCCATAATCCATTAAATAAATTCAATAAGCCAAAAGCAAGTATCAATATTTAAGCTCTAATGAATAACTAAGCAAAAGAAAGAAAAAATACACTGCATTTAACTGCAATGCCAGATGAGCTCCATGTATGCAAAGGTCAGCAGGTAGAACAATGCATTAGTTTACCAATGTTATACTTTCAAAGTACATGCAATTATTAAGTAAATAATTAACTAAATTAACTAAATAAAAAAACAGCTCATCTTTTTCTGAACTTGAGCCAAATTTTGGATTAAAGTTGTACCTTCACCGAGATGAGAATCACTTTGACCTTTTTCCTTTTTTGTTTTGTGAGCTTCTTGAAGGATCTGTTGTGTAGCACTTGACTGGGAAGAAGCGTCTCCAAGGTTATCCAGCAAAATTTTCATGAGGACTGTTAGGTCATCTTCACTGAGAGCAATCTGTAAATTGCCAAACACATAACTATTTCCAGTGAAGACATACATCAATACATATTAAGAACTTGCCTCCTTATTAGTAGTACCATCACCACATCACCCAACCTAGATGCTTCAGTCCAATTCATTCCACGTTAGTGAAAGTCTTTTCTTTCCGGCAATTCCTACCAACATTCTAATTAAGGGATGTTTCCTCTGTAAACAAGGTTGTAATTTGATTGAAAAACAACAATCTTGGCTGAAGAAGTCTAAACATTCTAAGATGAAAAATATTTTTCCTTTTTCCAAGATGCCATTTGCTTCTTTTCAATTTAAAACAAAAAGAACCTACTCCATCACTTTCAAACACTTGCTGGCCCCACATAGCTTAATAAAACTCTTTAATAAAAGAACGAGTTAATTTCATATGGAACAGAATTGCTTTGCCAATGAAAAGAAAAATAGGCAACATTAAGTCTGGGAAGTGTTAAAAACTATGACAACTCTTTTTATAACCGAGTAAATAAGTAATTCAACATTAAGGCATCCTAATGCAAAATAGAATGTTATGAATATATAATTATTAATACAATGTACAAGCAACAGCAATACACCTTTACAGGACAATTCTTTAAGTCTCTAGAAATGTATGATGTTAACGCATTTAGGTTTTACATTTGAATAATTACATTGGGCCTCCTTTGGTGCCATGTACCCCATCTTGTGCCATGGCATTGATAGATTCTGGCCATAGGACAGACATCTCTAATCCCTGACAGACATCTCTAATCCCAAAAAGGCCTGATATATCAATTCCCTCCTCCTTACTAGTACAGGGGCTAGGCAACCCCCTACTCTGATTCCTGGCTAAAATTTTGGACTCTTGGAGCAATTAAAGTGGGACTCTTGCTACACTGTGAAAATGATGGGGAAAGAAAGTGAGAGGATAAAGCTGAGGTCTGATGACTTCTATTTACAATAAATACTGATAAAGACTTAACATTCACTCAAATAACTGTGTAATACAGGGCAGTCAAACTAAGCTGAGTTTCAGAGCCTGCAGCTTAGCTTCTGGATTCTAGCAAAGCAGTTTTCTTTCTTGATATGATAAAGCAGCCAGGTTTGGTCTACTTGTGTTAAGCTGCTACTTAATAAAGGAAAACTCATGCGGATGGATGCTGCTGGCTATTAATCCACAAGACTATGGTATCTGAGCTCTGCCAGGATCAGCTGATCCTAAATACAGGCTTCATTTTATTTTGTTTATTGTATCATGCACCTAAATCACTTAGTATTGGTCACTGACTACAATGAAGCCATACAATACCTGGCACCACAACCACATCAGATCACTGTCAGGCTGGAATTGTACATGACTGGGAGACAGCCAAGGAACACCCTGGTACCAAATAAACCAGTATTCTGTAAATATCAAGAACCTAAAGTGCTACAAAACAAGTTTACAAGTTCTGCCTAATCATTACAGAAATCTATTACTACTTAAAATGTAACAAATAGTTTGCCGTGACTTTACCTGCATAGGTTTTAGGTCTCCTTTGATCCCAATTGCTGGAATATCGTGATACCAAGCTGCTGCTAAATTTCTCTGGACTGACAAAACCAGATTTACCGGCTGTAAAATTTCAACATCTGGTTGAGAAGCAGTGGGTATAATACTCCTGAAAACACATGGAAAAAGATTAAAGTAACATCTATTGAATCTCTGTTGACATACAGTTCTTCCCCTACTGCTCCATGTGTAGCTGGGAAATTAGAAGAGAATGGAGCAAGTTAAAACCTAGATTTCTGTACAGAAATCATGCCCAAAAACAACAGCTTGGAGCTTTGCCCTTCAGCCTTTTCATGGGACTGCAGCAATAAAGCCCATTCAAATCTCAACTCAGAACCATATCTTAAATGTTTTAATTTACGTATTCATGAGAAAAAGATACAGGGGTTTCCACTAGCAAGTAAAGATTTCCACAGATATCACACAATCTCTGCAGTTGTGCACTTCTTTTATATGTAAAAGTATTGGTTAGTGCAGTATCACAGGTACCACTGTGCAATAACTGTAGGTAAACATTAGCTTGTCAGCAGAAACCACTGTGGCAAGGCCAACAATCGTATGTTCCTGGCCAGTATATGGAATACAGTCATCTCTAATACTCTACGTAACAAGAGTGTTTCCCCAGCAATAACATATTAATTTATTTCTACTGATTTTACATTTATGATGCAAAAAATAAAAGTATATATAAAATGCTATAGAAGATATGAGCCTGTGTGTGAGTGTATATCTGTATTCTGGTAGTGAAAGGTAGTGCGTTGATTGTAAGTTTACAAATTAACCACAAGGCCCTTTCTACTGTTCATGTGTCAATTCCAAAGAACCCAAGCCAAGTATTTAAAAAACAAACAAACAGTTTTGTCCTTCCAGGAAACCTAGGAATCCTACTCCTATCCTCTAAAAACACTGTGTTAAATAGAACAGGAACTAAAGAAAAAAATTTTTAAAGCACATTTAACAATTAACATATTGAGCCTCTTCAATCAACCACTTTGCTTTTCTCTTGCACAACTTCCCCCTCCCGCATGACATCTGTACAATCTATTTAGGTATTACATTTTTCGAGGCACAGGCCTCATCTTCTTACTCTATGCAGAGCACTGTTGGCACTTTAACTGTTTTCTAACACCAATTATAAACATTCAGTATCAAGGGAAACACAGTAGTTTATACCTTGATAGCTTCAAATAAGTTAGTTGCACATCCATGTTGTCAATGACTGGAGGAACAGAAGATTTATCTGTGAAGTCCAATTTAAATTCATTCTGAATTCTGATCAAACCAAGATCTGCTACCAGAGCATTATGGGAGACCGAAGACTCAGGGATGACTACAACTGGAGCTTTTAAGTTGATGTCCATTGAAAGGCGGAAGCTCTTCTTAGCAAAATCTTTCATGCTGGAAGCAGCCATTTCTGCAGCCTGGACTGTAGCTGCACTCAGGGCTTCCTTTGCTGCTTGGAAATTGTTTAGGAAGTTCTGTTGGAAAACAGCATTATCTCGCATAGCACAAAAATAAGTACTTTCCCAAACCATGGGCCGCAACACAGTCCTGGGTGGTTCACTGGCACAGCTATGGGTGGAGTTGGGGGTGGCATGGGAGGGCGCTGCAAAGCAGACAGCAACATAGTGGCGGTTGGTGAAGTGGCAGAGGGCAAAGTGGAGCAGCTGGGCAGAAGACGAGGAGAAGGGGACAGTTCTGAGAGGCAGCGGCTGGAGGGTTCACAGCCATTCCCACTACGAGCCACCACACCCTGCCATCCATGGGTATCAAGGCCCCTGGAGTATTGGCCCCACGGCCCTCCCAGGGACCGGGGCTCAGCGGAGCTGCTGTTTCCACCTGGACAATGCCATGATCAGAATCATCATAGGTAATGGCCAGGCCTGGCCCAAGCACCTGCCTCTGCCCTGCACTGGGAGCCCTGAGCCCTTTTCTCATTCTTAGGCAGAGGGTGCCTGTGAGGCATGCCAGGATGCTGGGTGGGTGACTGGGGCAGAGCTGCCAGGTGACAAGCTCAAGGCACTCAACAGACTGCTGAGGCAAAGGTTGTTAGTGGGGGCTGGCTGTGGCACCTGCCTAGTCCCTTTGCGCTCTCGCTGGCCCTGGTCCCTGCTAAAATATAGTCAAGTTGGAGTTCACAATTCTTAAGTCTATCTGTCTCACTTACCCGATCATCTGCTAGCTAAGATTCTAAATTCATGGGTACTCAGTGTTGAATTCAACCCCACTTGGAACATGCATCTAAAGCAGGATGCACTATGTGCATTTATGTCTAGTAGTTGTACTTTATCAGCCAAAAGTATCTACATCTGAAGGGTTTACATTCACATTCAACTATTTGTACATGCCAAAACTAAGTTACCATATCACTCTTGTTCTTCATCATTCCCCTTCGTATTTATCAACCTCTCACTGAGTGGTGCAACTTCTAAGCATCATGTCTTCAGGGTAAGGGACTTGGTCTTACATGTTTATGTTTCAGAGAGAAAAAGTGAGTGAGGTAAAATCTTTTATTAGACCAACTTCTGCTTGTGAGAGAATTTGGTCCAATAAAAGATATTACCTCACCCAGCTTGTGTCTCATATATCCTGGGACCACAACAGCTACAACAACACTGCATAAAACAGGTTTCGGACTTGCATTTTTGGGCAGCATAGAAACTATTAACAAACTAAATGTACTAAATTATGCATGCTAGTAACAACATCTTACCAGAAGTGACATGAAGAATTTATGGAGATAAACTATCTGAATGCAGCCCACTTTTAGACACATTTTACCATCCACCTTGGACATATCGGTGTAGTCTTCTCCTTCAGTAGCATTTGGATAAAGGATCATTTTGAATCGAAACACTTCATCTCCCACTATGGAGACAGCCTGGAATAATTGAATTAAGATATTTTATTACATATATGTATTTAATATCCTGGAGTAACCTTTTGCTAATTCTGTCACAGCCCAAGAATGTAACACAAGCTGTCAAAACCAAATAGGATGTAACCACGAGTGAATTAACAAGCAATATATGTGACTTGGTGGTGATGGGGGACTTCAATCATCCAGACACCTATTGGGAAAATAATACAGCAAGGCAGAGATTATCCAACAAGTTTTGGGAATGGATTGGAGACAACTTTTTATTGCAGAAGGTGAAGAAAGCAATAGAGGGAGAGGCTATTCTAGATTTCATTCTGACAAATGGGGATGAACTGGTTGACAATTTGAAGATGGGAGGCACCTTGGGTGAAAGTGATCATGAAATGATAGAATCATAGAATATCAGGGTTAGAAGGGACCTCAGGAGGTCATCCAGTCCAATCTCCTGCTCAAAGCAGGACCAATCCCCAACTAAATCATCCCAGCCAGGGCTTTGTCAAGCCTGAACTTAAAAACCTCTAAGGAAGGAGATTCCACCACCTCGCTAGGTAACCCATTCCACTGCTTCACCACCCTACTAGTGAAAAAGGTTTTCCTAATATCCAACCTAAACCTCCCCCACTGCAACTTGAGACCATTTACTCTTTGTTCTGTCATCTGGTACCACTGAGACCACTGAGAACAGTCTAAATCCATCCTCTTTGGAACCCCCTTTCAGGTAGTGGAAAGCAACCATCAAATCCCCCCTCATTCTTCTCTTCTGCAGACTAAATAACCCCAGTTCCCTCAGCCTCTCCTCATAAGTCGTGTGCTCCAGCCCCCTAATCATTTTTGTTGCCCTCCGCTGGACTCTTTCCAATTTATCCACATCCTCCTTGTAGTGTGCGGCCCAAAACTGGACACAGTACTCCAGATGAGGCCTCACCAATGCCGAATAGAGGGGAATTATCACATCCCTTGATCTGCTGGCAATGCTTCTACTTATACAGCCCAAAATGTCGTTAGCCTTCTTGGCAACAAGGGCACACTGTTGACTCCTATCCAGCTTCTCGTCCACTGTAACCCTTAGGTCCTTTTCTGCAGAACTGCTGCCTAGCTCCTCAGTCCCTAGTCTGTAGCAGTGCATGGGATTCTTCCGTTCTAAGTGCAGGACTCTGCACTTGTCTTTGTTGAACCTCAACAGATTTATTTTGGCACAATCCTCTAATTTGTCTAGCTCCTCTGTATCCTATCCCTACCTTCCAGAGTATCTACCACTCCTCCCACTTTAGTGTCATCTGCAAACTTCCTGCAGATGCAATCCACACCATCCTCCAGATCATTAATGAAGATGTTGAACAAAACCGGCTCCAGGACCGACCCTTGGGGCACGCCGCTTGATACCAGCTGCCAACTAGACATGGAGCCATTGATCATTATCAACTGGAGCACTGTGTCCAGTTCTTGGCACCACAGTTCAGGAAAGATGCAGACAAATTGGAGAAACAGCAGAGGAGAGCAACAAAAGTGATCTAAGGTCTAGAAAATATGACCTTGGGAGGAACTTGATAAGAGTCTTCAAGTACATAAAAGGTTGTTATAAAGAGGAGAATAAATTCTTCTCCTTAGCAACTGAGGACAGGACAAGTAGTAGTGAGCTTAATTTGCAGCAAGGGAGATTTAGGTTAGACATTAAGAAAAGTTTCCTAAGTGAAAGGGTAGTTAAGCACTGAAACAAACTACATGGGGGTAAAGGGACGTAGAATCTCTATCACTGGAGGTTTTAAGAACAGGTTAGACAAACACCTGTCAGGATAGTCTATATGACCTATCGAGATTCAGTCCTACCTTTCTACGATTCTATGTTTAATACAGCATATGCTGGATACACAAGTTTGAGTGAATCCAGTCAATTATATTATCTCATTTAGCTATTTCTGGCTTACTGGAGATTTTAGTCATTTTGCCAAAGGGTATATCAGAACACTAGCCTAAGCAAATAATGAAATATTCAAAAGAAAATATTTTGCTTCCCTGGTTTAAATGCAGTTTTTAACTCCTTAGTTTTTTAATCTGACAATTTTTAAAGCAACACATTTGTCTTCCACATACATATCTCAATAAAATGTATTAAGCAATTGATTGTGCACTGTTTAGTCATACAGTATCTTTTTTAAAAAAATCATCATTTCTATAATCTTATCTCATTGTACAAGTCACCTTTTTATGAATGGTCTTTGGATCAACATTTGTGATTACTATGTCCTCTAGTCTGGAAAAAACCTTTATCTTTTTAGTTTTCATAGCAACAGAAGCATCCATTCCTGATGAAAAAAAATCCAATTTTAGTTCATAGTAACAACATGTATAAAACACAGTAAGGGATTCTGATACAATAGGACCTTCAAATAAATATGTTAATAAAGACATACATTCTTTTTTAATTTTAGCAAAAATGGTACAAGCTGTTCAACCTTAGGAGTTTCTGATCTAACAATTTACTACAATTTACCACATATCCTTAGATTAGTGATGAAGAGACAAGACCATTTCTAACTTTCTCTGAAAATACAGGGTTGAGTACCAGTTACTAACACTGATGAGTGCTTAACTCTTACAGAATTTCAAGTCCATAGTATTTCTAGTGAGTTAGCGACTCAAATTTTTTTAATTCACCCTATTAAAAACTAAGCACTTGTGTATCTTTGCCAAATACATTTTTCTCCATCACACATCTATCTTGGCTATTGAAAATCTCAGATTAATGCTCAGTTGCTCTCTTATCTCCTGTTAAAAATTTAAATAAATGCTATTGAAATACTGATGTACAACTTCTACTGTAGCTTTTTAAAACTTAGGGGGGAAAGCAATGATGCATCTCAAACTCTACTAGTCAAAATACTTAACTGATAACTTACCTTGTATTTTAATGTCTGCAATGTTACATTTCTGATCACAGACAAAAACGTTGAACGCATTCAGCTTCGCAGTAAGTTTCAAGTCATATACATCTTTATGGGTTGCACCACTAGATACTATATAGCAGAAAGAACCATGGTCAGAAGAGGGCACATTCATCCCAGTAATAAAACAAATGCAAATCATATTGTAGTAATTAAGGTTTATATATAGACACACTGTTCAAAAGTTATCTATTGCAACACCTTGGAAATCTTATCTTTATTTGATCAAAGCTACAGCAAAATTTGATTACATTGTGTAGAAGACTGATAATTGTTCTGGGACAAGAACAGCAGTCAAATTAAATATAGTCATAGCAATCACTTCAAAACAGAATATGGTTACATTTTCCATATTTATGCCTCATTTGAAACTTCGTCTGAGAATAGTATAATTCCAAACACAGTTTGTAGTTCATTCTTTACATATTCAGGAAAGAAAACTAGACTTCACAGTGTGGTGAGACATCACTCTCAACACTATCTATCCTGGACAGGAAGGGAAGCCTTCATGTGTAGGGAGAAAAGCAGCTCCTAAGACACAGACCAAGACTAATTAGGACAGTCAGTCAATTTCAAGCTCAAGCCTATCAGGCTTAAAAATAACCCTAGAAAACCCAAACTAGCCAATCCTTAAATAGCTTGTAACAAAACTCTCTTTACTGTTCCCATCACTAGGTTACAGGCAGCGCTTGCTGATATGAACATAATACAGATAGGAAATGTTGTTTAGGATTCCCCTTATAAACTGTGTTTCCATAGAGTCAGAAAGTTGGCAAATACACGGTGAAGTTTGGTTGATTCAAAAGACGCAAGCATTCAAATGGAATTGGCATACTAGGCAGCAAGAGGAGGTTGTGGCACATACACTTATGAAGCACACACTTCAGGTATGTTTCACTACTGTGCAGTGAGCTTTTATGAGTCATAGTTCAGTGAGGACATCTGACAACGATGCCTCATCCTCTGCAGCTCCAATAAGTGTTATAGGAAGTTAGTCTTGCCTTTTCAACTTGTCATGCTGTCTCCTTCAGTGAGATATTAAAGCTACCAACAATTTCTTGTTACATGTTTGAAAAATGCAGTGGAGGGGTATACATACTAATGCAGCTAACCTGTCATCTTTTACTAGAATCACCATTGTTTTTCACAACCATTGTTAATATTCAATTAAGACACTACTTTATCTACCTATAAGGAATCGTAAAGAAAGGTATTTGTTAAGAAACCAGTTTTAATGCATTCAGGTGATTAAAGTTATCCAAGAGGCTAATGGGGGAGAAGTGGGAGTGTGAAATGATCATACCTAACCTCACTAATTCATACTAATGAAATAGCTTAACCACTGATAAAGCCAGGTTTGTTTATTTTAGACTTTTGGTGGATGTGAATGTCAGGCAAATTAACCAGTCAAGATAATTGTCTATAAGAATGAATTCATTATTTGGGAAAATAACTAATGCTAGTAGTATTTGTGGAACAAGAAAGTGTTTAGCAATTACCAAAAAGAAGATTCAATATCCTTAGAAACTCATCTAATGTGATTTTTGTTCAAACAGATATTTAGCATTGTGACTTACTATGGTCTTTTTCCATGTACAACCGGGTGTGTGACTAATGTGTTGCCAGATGAACTGCAACAGAATTCTGTGTTGCTTGCAAACAATGTTGATTAACAGCAGCTGGCATGCTACTGAACCACAAATAAAAGATACGGAATTTCCAATATCACAATACCTGCTTTGAGAAGAGTGCTTTTTTGTTCCTCTCTTTGAGGTTTTGGGTCAAATCCCTTATCAGAGCTGGTGAGGCCATCTGATGGAACACTGTATGTGACAAAGTTCATGATGGAAAGTAAGGCTTCTGTGTGGAGTACTAGATCCAAAGATGAAAAGGACACCTGACATGATATGTGAGAGAGAGGGAAATGGTAATATTAACTAAAACATATCATACTGGTAAGTTATGTGTTTGTATGACTAATTCAAAATTATCACCACTGAAATGTAGAAAAAATTACTTACTCTCTACTCATGTAATCCTCCATTTTTGACCAACATAGCATTGCATAGCAATACAGAAGAAAGGCACCAAAATGCTGTCACATGAAAGCTTAGAATGATACAAGACGATCCTACAAGGACATTATACCACATTTTGTGCCAAATATAAAATCTGCTCTTTGATGTGAATCTGCATTTTTAACTAGCGCTACTTAGGTGAATATAATATACAGTATTAATATTACTTTATACTGCTTAATCCTTCTCCATGTCACAGCTCAGGGTCAGAAAGCATTGCATGTTTAACTATGGCTCTGAAAAAGCCAACCAAGGACACACAGCTGTTTCTGTCTAGAGCACCTACTACATCTAGGTGAAGTTCTGGAATAATAAAAGGCTTCAAAAACTCATCCACAATGGAGGGTGAGCTATAGTGGTTGTCACTAAAATCTATACAGTTAAAATATGACAAATGTAAGCTAGCATGGTATTGCCTTGTACTGTAGTAACTTTTGGCAAATATTTATTTGATTAACAATCATGGTCCCTCTGGTCTTCCCCACTCATCTCTGAAGTGCATATTTCATCACTTAATGAGGTTCAACAGGTGAGTTACCCCTGCAAAGAAGAAAGTAGTCTCCTATACTACAGCTGCACTGGAGCTGCTCACTATCGTCCAGGTGATCTGGGTTGTGTACAGAGCTTGCTTCAAAAGGATACTGAAAGGGGGTGGGGACAATAGAGCTGAGCTAGCTCACCTAGGGCGCAGTCTATCCACCAAGGAAACATTGTGAAGAACTCTTCCTCCGAGCAAGGAGTAGCCTCTCCGTGACATTGTCTCCCGTGTTCCACTTGGGATAGTACGGTGCTAGAGCCTGCTTGGCTCACATCATAATTTAAAAGCCGCCCAGTCCAGAGAATTTACATAGCACAACTGTCACTCCCCATACTGGTTCTATGAGCTTTTACTTTTCTACCACAAATATGTTCCCATTTGATATATTAACAAGTTTACTACTCTAGAGTACACCTCCTCCTCACTTTTAGCCAATCACATCCCACAAAAACTATTTTCAGAAATCGTCACTTAGGTTAAAAAAGAATAACCAATTCTAGACATGCCATTTTTTAAGTTACCTTAAAACCAAGTGTACCTTATTTAAAAAAAGATCTTTTTAGTTCATCTTTCAAAATAATTACATATTAACATAGGAGCTCATCTAAAAAGCTTGCTGAAGTCTACGTGCTTATACTTACATTGACAGCTTGCTTGGTATTTTTGTAAGTAGTGGTAAAGTCTGGTCCATTTGCATCAGCCTATGAAAAGAGTCAAGACTGAAGCACACAGTAGCAATATCTGTATTTTAATAGATGAAGTACAAAGTTAAAACTGAAATAAGATGACAATTTTTAACCATGAGAATAATTAATCAAAGGAAAAGATTACAAAGGGACGTAATCAATTCTCCATCGCTCAGAGACCTTAAAATTAAGACTGGATGTCTTTCTAAACAATATCTCCTTTGCCAACATAAGTTAGAGGGTCTATGTGCAAATGTACTGGATGAAATTCTATAGCCTATCTTAATTAGGGGGTTAGAATAAGCAATTATAATAGCGCCTCTTGCCTTCAAATCTACATCTACAAACCGCTTGACAGCCATTCTGAAAATACCACAAAAAGCTCTCAAAACTGGAGACTCTCATACAAAACCAACCTTCCACACAAACTTCCACATGGCTGGACTTTACAAAAAAAGACAAGCCATTTACAATGCACACATTACTTTACTGTCCTTTTTCCTCTGTAGAAAACTATCTAAACTCCTACATGCCACAGGGCACAGTACAACAGTGGTACCCTTAACTCACCCAACAATATTGTTATTTATCCAACCACACACTTCGCCCGGCAGAAGAGTTTGTCCTATCTCAGGGACTCTCTTTCTGCCCCACCACCTCCACACATACGATACAGTTCTGCGGTGATCTGGAAGCCTACTTTCGCCGTCCCAGACTCAAGCAATATTTTCAACACACCACTGAACAGAGCACTGACCTACAAGAACCCTCCTACCAACACTACAAGAAGAAGAATTCTGCGTGGACTCATCCTGATGGTCAAAATGACAGACTGGACTTCTACAGAGTGCTTCCGCAGACATACACAGGCTGAAATTGTGAACAAACAGCATCACTTGCCCCATAACCTTAGCTGTACAGAACGCAACGTCATCCACAGTCTCAGAAACAACTCTGACATTATAATCAAAGGGGCTGACAAAGGAGGTGTTGCAATCATCATGAACAGGTCAGATTATGAACAGGAGGCTGCCAGACAACTCTCCAAGAACACATTCTACAGGTCACTATCCTCCGATCCCACTGAGGAGTACCAAAAGAAACTAAACCATCTGCTCAAGAAACTCCCTGCTACAGCATGGGAACAAATCTACACAGACACACCACTAGAGCCCTGACAAGGTGTACTCTATCTGCTACCCAAGATCCATATACCTGGAAATCCAGGACGCCACATCATCTCAGGCATTAGCACTCTGATAGCAGGATTATAGGACAGTTACCTGTTCCGTAACTGGCGTTCTTCGAGATGTGTTGCTCAGGTCTATTCCACAGTAGGTGTGCGTGCTTGCCACGTGCATCGGTGCCGGAAGTTTTTTCTTTAGCAGTATCCGTAGGGGGGAGCGCCGCTGCGACCCCTGGAGTGACGCCACTATAGCGCGCTATATAGAGGGCTGCGCGCTCCCCCCACCCTCAGTTCCTTCTTGCCGGACCAACTCCGACAGAGGGGAAGGAGGGCGGGATGGGGAATAGACCTGAGCAACACATCTCGAAGAACTCCAGTTACGGAAAAGGTAACTGTCCCTTCTTCTTCGAGTGACTGCTCATGTCTATTCCACAGTAGGTGATTCCAAGCAATATGTCATGGAGGTGGGTAGGAGTTCACAACTTGTCTGGCTGGAGCACAGCTCTACCAAAGCCAGTGTCATCCCTAGCATGGGAGACGATCGTATAATGCGAAGTGAACGTGTGAACCGAGGACCAGGTAGCAGCCCTACAGATGTCCTGGATAGGGACATGGGCTAAAAAGGCGGCCGACGAGGCTTGCGCCCTGGAAGAGTGCGCCTTCACGATAGGCGGTGAGGGGACCTTCGCTAACTCGTAGCATGTGTGAATGCACGAAGTGATCCACCAGGAAAGCCTCTGGGTAGAGATTGGCTGACCCCTCATATGCTCGGCTGAGGCAACAAAGAGTTGCGGGGACCTACAGAACGGCTTAGTTTGATCCAAGTAGAAAGCCAGTGCCCTGCGCACGTCCAACGTTTGGAGGCAGCGCTCCTCGCCCGAGGCATGCGGCTTTGGGCAGAGGACAGGGAGGAAAATATCCTGGTTCATGTGAAAAGCGGAGACCACTTTAGGAAGGAAAGCGTTGTGGTAGGAGCTGGACCTTGTCATTGTAGAAGACCGCAAAGGGGGGGGTCTGAGGTCAAGGCCCTGAGCTCCGACACCCGTCGGGCTGACGTAATGGCCACGAGGAATGCTACCTTCCAGGAGAGGTGAGACCAGGAGCATGTGGCCAGGGGCTCGAACGGGGGCCCCGTGAGGCGAGATAACACCAAATTCAGGTCCCACTGTGGAATGGGGTCCTGGCATACGGGAAGGACCGGTCTAGGCCCTTGAAGAAATGCCCGGTCATGGCATGCGAGAAGACCGAGCGACCCTGGAACGCCGATATAGCCGCAGGTGCACCCTGACGGAGAAGGGAGCTAGACCTTGCGTTCTAAGGTGGAGGAGGTATTCGAGGATAACCTGGAGTGGGGCATCCCCTGGGGAGGTAACCCTCTCGCCCGCCCACCTAGAGAACCTGGCCCACTTTGCCAGGTAGGCCCGGCGAGTGGAAGGTTTCCTACTTTCCAGGAGGATGCTCCTGACTCCTTCCGAACACAGTCTCCTCCGCATCTAACCACTGAGCAGCCATGCTGTCAAGTGAAGGGAGGCTAGGTTGGGGTGAAGGAGGCGGCCCCGGTCCTGGGACAAGAGATCCGGCCGGAGCCATAGCGGATGCAGAGGGTCCGCCAGCAGCCCTAGGAGAGTCCCGTACCAGTGCTGTCTGGCCCAAGTTGGGGCGATCAGGAGGACGCGCGCTCTGTCCCTCTTTACCTTTTCCAGGACCTTGTCTATGAGGGGAAAGGGAGGGAATGCATAGAGGAGCTGGCGTGACCATGACAGGAGGAAGGCATCCGAGAGTGCATCCTTCTCCAGCCCTCCCTCTGGAGCAGAACCGGTGGCAACGTCGGTTCTGTCGAGTCGCAAACAGGTCTACTTGGGGAGTGCCCCAGGCTCGGAAGAGCTGACATGTGACCTCTGAGCGGAGGGACCACTCGTGTCGGGAGGAGAAGACCCTGCTCAGGCGATCGGCCTGGGAGTTGTTGACGCCCAGGAGGTGGAAAGCCCTGAGGGAGATGTCGTAGGCTATACAGAACTCCCATAGGCTGAGGGTTTCCTGGCAGAGAGCCGAGGACCTCGTCCCTCCCTGCCTGTTGATGTAAAACATCGCGGCCGTGTTGTCCGTAAGGACCCTGATCGTTCTGCTGCTCAGCCGCGAGCTGAACGCCACACAGGCCAAGCGGACTGCCCTGAGCTCCTTAACATTTATGTGTAGGGATAACTCTGCGGCCGACCACAGTCCCTGGGTTTAGGAATTCCCTACGTGGGCTCCCCAGCCCAAGTCCGACGCTTCCGACACCAGGTCTAGCGATGGGGGCGGTTCCCGGAAGGGGATCCCTTGCAACACATTGGTCGGGACGGTCCACCACTGAAGGGAGGATAGCACCCGACCCGGTACCGTGTCCATACCATCCCGAGCCTGGGAGAATTCTGAGGCCAGCCAGAGCTGGAGTGGCCTCATTCGAAGTCTGGCATGGCGTACCACGTATGTGCACGCCGCCATGTGGCCCAGGAGCTGTAGGCAGGTCCTGGCCATGGTCACGGGGAACTCCATGACCGTGGCTATGAGCCCTTCGAGGGTCTGGAATCTGCCCGGGGGCAGAGAGGCCCTGGCCTTGGAAGCATCCAGTAGAGCACCAATGAACTCTATGCGCTGGACCGGGACCAACGTCGACTTGGCCTCGTTTTCCCGAAGCCCCAGGTTGGCACAGGTAGCCAAGAGCAGCTGTAGGTGGTTCTGTACCTGCGACCTCGAGTTGCCCTTGAGCAGCCAGTCGTCAAGGTACGGGAATAGTTGGACCCCTCAGCATCTGAGAAAGGCCACCACAACCGCCATGCACTTTGTGAATACCGGAGGTGCGGTGGACAGGCCAAAGGGGAGGACCGTAAACTGGTAGTGGTCCTGCCCAACCAGAAAACGAAGGAAGCGCCTGTGCCCTTCGAATACGTAGATGTGGAAGTATGCGTTCTGGAGGTCCAGGGCCGCATAACAGTCGCCCGGGTCCAAGGCGGGTATAATCTTTACCAGGGAAACCATGCGGAATCGGTATTTGACCAGGAACTGATTGAGACCGCACAAGTCTAAAATAGGCCTGAGGCCCCCTTTTGCTTTCGGGATAAGGAAGTAACGGGAATAGAACCCTTTCCCCCGGAATTCCTTTGGGACTCCCTCTATGGCTCCGAGACTGAGGAGCCGGCCCACCTCCTGCTGCAGCAGGGGTAGATGTGACGGGTCTACCGTGCTGTGCCCGGGAGGGGGGCGGGAGATCAGGGGTGACACGAACTGGAGCGTGTAGCCCCGGGCAATGGTACTCAGGACCCACTGGTCCGAGGTTATATGGGACCATTGCAAAAGGAACGGACGCAAGGGGTTGGTGAAGGCCAACTTTATTTGTCAGAGGATCCTCTCGGGGTGCACCCGGGAACCCTCCTGCCCCCAGTCAAAACCGCCTCTTGCCCTGCTGCTTGCCCCTGGAGGGCAAAGGCTGCGGAGCAGAGCGGGACTGCCGTTGAGGTGGCCTCTTTTTTGGTCTGGACCTCTTGTAGGCTGGCTCATAGCGTGGTTGGGGCGCCTGGGTGGGAGCCTGCGGCTTAGGCTTTCCCTTAGCCAGCGGGACGTAGAGCCCGAGCGTTTGCAGGGTGGCATGGGAGTCCTTCATGCCATGAAGTCTCACGTCCGTTTGCTCCGCGAACAGGTCGGGAAGGAATTTTCCTCCAGGGTAGATTGGCAGAGGCCCTGGAGGTTTTTTGCCTTCCTCTGCGGCATGGGGCACGGGTCACTTACTGGAGGATTCTCTGCATCTTGAGGTCTTTAGACCATGATTTGAGGACTTCAATAGCTGAGACATAGGTGAGAGGATTATTCCAGGAGTGGGTGGGTGAGATTCTGTGGCCTGCATTGTGCAGGAGGTCAGACTAGATGATCATAATGGTCCCTTCTGACCTTAAAGTGTGTGTGTGTATGTATGTATGTATGTATGTATGTATGTATGTATGTATGTATGTATGTATGTAGGTCCTTGCTGTCGAATGGGAGATCCTGCATCATGGACTGCGCCTCCGAGGACAACCCCGATAGAAGGAGCCACGACGCCCTGCGCATGGACACCGCCGAGGCGATGGATCGCGCCGCCGTGTCCGCCGCATCTGATGCCGCCTGCAGAGCAGCCTTCGCAGCGGCAGCCCCCTCCTCCGCCAGCGCCTTAAACTCTCTGCGGTCGCGCTCTGGGAGGGAGGGCTCGAATTTTTGTAGGGACCCCCACAGGTTCAAGTCGTAGCGACTGAGGAGGGCCTGGTGATTTGCCACCCTGAGCTGGAAACTCGAGGACGAATAAAACTTCCTTCCAAATGAGTCCGGCATTTTCGAGTCCTTATTCTTAGGAGTAGGACCCGGTTGACCCTGACGCTCCCTGTGGTTTACGGATTCCACAACTAAGCAGTTGGGCGCCGGGTGGGTGTACAAGAATTCGTGTCCTTTCGTAGGGACAAAATACTTGCGCTCCGCCTTCTTGGATATGGGTGCAAGTGAGGCTGGCGTATGCCAAAGGGCTTTCGTGATATTGGCAACCCCTTCGTGTAGCGGGAGCGCCACTCTGCCTGGTGCCGAGGACAAAAGGACATTGAAGAGCGAGTCTGAAGGCCCCTCCATTTCCTCAGCTTGGAGCTGGAGATTTAAGGCGACTCGCTTCAATAGCTCCTGGTGAGCCCTGAAGTCCTCCTGCGGTACGGAGGGTGGCGGGGCCGCGACCTTGTCCTCCGGTACGGGGGAGGACGCCGGTACGGAGCTTAGTGCATCTGCTGGCACCGCGGGCTAGACGCCTTGCTCGGAGTCCGCATGCGATGCCGAGGACCCTTGGTCCGCAGATCTCTCTCTTGGAGCCCTGGATATAGTGGCCGAGGGAGCCTCGGATGCCCCTGCGACCGATCGAGTATCCGGCTGGACGTGTCCCGGGGGCCAAGGGGTCCACTGGCACCACTGTATCTGCCATGGAACCCCTTGCCACTGACCTTGCTGCGGCACCGGCGGCACCAGCTGGTCAGGTTGAAACACGGTGGCCCGTGAGTGGCTCACCGCTGGCATGAACATCGTCCGGTCGGTGCCGTGGGAACGGTAAGATCTACGGTGCCGACGATGACGTCTACCTCGGGACCGGGACTCTGACGATGAGGAATGTTACCGTCTCGAGCTACTGCTCCTTGATACGCTGCGACGCCTATGTCCGCGACGGTGCGGAGTCAGCGACCTCTTACGGGAGTCGTGTTCCCAGTGCCTCAAAGAACGAGAGCTGGAGCGTCGGCGGCCATGACGGGGACGGCCGCGGTAGCTCCGAGTCGACGGGGAGTGTCTACAGCGCCGGTGCCTGCCGTGTCGCGACTCCCTGCTCAGTGTGGAGCGGTGCCCGGAGCTCTGATCCAACGGCACCTTGCCCGAGAGCCTCACCATCAGTGACTGAGAAGGCTGTGGGCTATGGTCTGACCGGGCGCTGAGGGGCGAGCAGCCCCGGGAGCGGTCCCTTGACCGGGATCTGCGCCTGGTCGGAGTCGACGGCCTGGAGCCCAGTGGCGGCTTGCCTCTGGATCGGACTCCCAGTGCCGGGACTGCCAGTACCTGGAACGTCAGCAAGTCCTTGGCCGCCTGGAAGGCCTCCGGCGTCGAAGGCATTCGGGCCTCCGGAGAGGCCTGCGTCGAGGAAACCAGGCTACTCCGCTCAGCGTGAGTCGGAGCGCTGGGGCCCAGGGGAGAATTAGGGCTGCCGCACATGGGTCTAGCCTCTCCCTTATCCTTGTCTCGACTACCATGCGAAGACGGTGCCTTCCTCTGCCTACGCGACGGTGAGCGGTGCCAGCCACTTGAAGGCACCAGGGGATCGCCGCGCACCGAGGACAAGGTACCGGGTGCCAATTCCGCTCGGCGCACTGGGGTAGGAGCCAACGCGGACTCCATGCGGAGGGCCCGGAGTTGAATGTCTCTGTCCTTTTTAGTTCTTGGCTTAAAGGACTTGCAGATTTTGCAGCGTACGCTGACGTGGGACTCACCCAGGCAGCGGAAACAATCCAAGTGCAGGTCGCTTTTGGGCATAGAACGCCTGCAGGACTCGCACGATTTGAAGCCCGGGGCATGCCCCGGCCCGGACACTAACGAATCTAAACTAACTTACAAACTAACTAAAGATACCACTAACAATGAACAACGAACAGAGTTCTAGAAAAAAAGGCTGCAGCAATGAAGCTGGAGCAGAAGTTCTGATGCACCTACACTGGCGGCAAGAAGGAACTGAGGGTGGGGGGAAAGCGCAGCCCCCTATATTGCGCGCTATAGCGGTGCCACTCCAGGGGTCGCAGCAGTGCTCCCCCCTACGGATACTGCTAAGGGAAAAACTTCCGGCACCGATGCACGTGGCGAGCACGCACACCTACTGTGGAATAGACCTGAGCAATCACTCGAAGAAGAACTGGCTATTTGGACTCTCTCCTCAGACCGTACGCTGCCAGCGCTCCCAGTTATCTTTGAGACATCACTGACTTCCTGAGGAAACTACAATGCATTGGTAATCTTCCTGAACACACCATCCTGGCCACCATGGATGTAGAAGCTCTTTACACCAATATTCTACACAAGGATGGACTACAAGCTGTCAGGAACAGTATTCCTGATGAGGCCACGGCATAGCTGGTGGCTGAACTTTGTGACTTTGCCCTCACCCACAAACCATTTCAGATTTGGGGACAATTTATACCTTCAAGTCAGCGGCACTGCTATGGGTACCCCCATGGCCCCACAGTCAGTAGTGTAGCTAGGGGGGGAGCAGGGGGAGTGGCCGCTCCCCTTGAGCAGAGGCGGCGCCTTAAAAAGTGCTGCCTGAGCCCTGCTGCCGGAGCTGGGCTCGGGCAGCGCTTTAAAAGGCCAGCGGCTCCTGCCACCATGGGGAGCCGCGGGCCTTTTAAAGCGCCGCCCAAGCCCCACTGCCGGAGCTCCAGCGGCTCTTTAAAGGGCCCAGGGCTCCCCGCAGCGGCTGGAGCCCCGGGCCCTTTAAAGCACCGCCGGGAAAGCCGGTACGGTATGGTACGGCGTACTGGCTCTTGCCGGTACACCGTACCGGACCGTACCACCTCTGGTGAGGACCCACCGCCCCCCAAAGACCCGGAGCGCCGCCGGGTGAGTACAGGGGGAACCTGGGGGTGGGGTGCGCCTTTTTATAGTGCCGCTCCCCTTGTGCTACGGACCTGCCTACGCTATTGCCCACAGTATGCCATCCTTTTTATGGCTGACTTAGAACGCTTCCTCAGTTCTCGTCCCCTAGGATCCCTCCTCCACTTACGCTACATCTTGTGCTCATATGGATGATGGAGGTCCTTGAAGAATTCCATCTGGATCTAAACAATTTCCACCCCACCATCAACCTCAGCCTGGACCAGTCCACACAAGAGATCCACTTCCTGGACACTACAGTGCAAATAAATGAGGGTCACATAACCACCACCCTATACCGGAAACCTACTGACCGCTATATTTACCGATATGCCTCCAGCTTTCACCCAGACCACATCACATGATCCACTGTCTACAGCCAAGCTCTAAGATACAATCGCATTTGCTCCAATCCCTCAGACAGAGACAAACACCTCCAAGATCTCTATCAAGCATTCTTAAAACTACAACACGCACCTGGGAAAGTGAGGAAACAAGATTGACAGAGTGAGACGGGTACCCAGAAGTCACCTACTACAGGACAGGCCCAATAAGAAAAACAACAGAACACCACTGGCCATCATGTACAGCCCCCAGCCAAAACCTCTCCAGCGCATCATTAACGATCTACAACCTACCCTGGAAAACGATCCCCCACTCTCACAGGCCTTGGGAGGCAGGCCAATCCTCGCTTACAGACAGCCCCGCAACCTGAAGCAAATACTCACCAGCAACGACACATCCCAGCACAGAAACACTAACCCAGGCACCAATCCCTGTAACAAACCCAGCTGCCTTCTCTATCCCCATATCTACTCTAGCGACAACATCATAGGACCCAGCGACACCATCAGAGACTCATTCACCTGCACATCTACTAATGTGATATATGCCATCATGTGCCAGCAATGCCCTTCTGCCATGTACATTGCCCAAACCGGAAAGTCTCTATGTAAAAGGATAAATGGACACAAATCAGACATCAGGAATGGTAACATACAAAAGCCAGTAGGAGAACACTTCAGTCTCCCTGGACACTCAATAACAGATTTAAAAGTAGCCATCCTTCAACAAAAAAAACTTCAAAAACAGACTTCAAAGAGAAACCGCTGAACTACAATTCATTTGCAAACTTAACACCATCAATTTGGGCTTCAACAGGGACTGGGAGTGATTGGCTCACTACAAAAGCAATTGTCCCTCTCTTGGTATTGACAGCTCCTCATCAATTATTGGGAGTGGACCACATCCACCCTGACTAAATTGGCCTTCAACACTGGTTCTCCACTTGTAAGGTAACTCCCTTCTCTTCATGTGCCAATATATATTTATGCTTGTTTCTGTAATTTTCGCTCCATGCATCTGATGAAGTGGGTTTTGGCCCACGAAAGCTTATCCCCAAATAAATTTGTTAGTCTTTAAGGTGCCACTGGACTCCTCGTTGTTTTTGTGGATACAGACTAATACGGCTACCCCGCTGATACATAATAAGCTTGATCTCTTCTATCTCTTGTTAATTACAATTATGTACTTCCAGATTAAAAAGACAAAGAAACGCACTAAGAGAAAGGAATGCACTAGTGTTAAGGGCTACTGGACTGAGATGGTGTCCTGGACTTTCTCCCTAATAACCACATACCTTTGGAGGATACCCTGCATTGTAGGTTCTCTCGTTATAACTAAATCTACATTCATAGCTCACTCCCCTCTGAGAGGCTGCCTTGTTCAGAGTCCATCCCCCACAATTTGTGAACCCTACTGAGCCAGAACCACTATTAAAGGGGCACCTGCCACACAAATAGATATGAGCAAATGTTCCATTCCATTTAACAGAGCTGTCTTGCAAAGAAGGTTGTTCCTTGTGTTATGAATTGGAGTTCTGTCTCTACTGCTTTTGAATTGTGGACAGTTTTAAGAAATTGTATCATGTCAATACTCCAAGAAGGAGTGCTAGGCAGAGACGGGCTCCACCTCATGAAGAGAGGGAAGAGCATCTTTGCAAGCAGGCTGGCTAACCTAGTGAGGAGGGCTTTAAACTAAGTTCACCGGGGGAAGGAGACCAAAGCCCCGAGGTAAGTGGGGAAGTGGGATACCGGGAGGAAGCACAAGTAGGTGAGTGCAAGAGGGGAGGGCTCCTGCCCCATACTGGGACAGCAGGACAGTCGGTGAGTTATCTTAAATGCCTATACACAAATGCAAGAAGCCTGGGGAACAAGCAGGGAGAACTGGAAGTCCTGGCACAGTCAAGGAATTATGATGTAATTGGAATAACAGAGACTTGGTGGGATAACTCACATGACTGGAGTACTGTCATGGATGGATATAAACTGTTCAGGAAGGATAGGCAGGGCAGAAAAGGTGGGGGAGTTGCGTTGTATGTAAGAGAGCAGTATGACTGCTCAGAGCTCCAGTATGCAACTGCAGAAAAACCTGAGAGTCTCTGGATTAAATTTAGAAGTGGGAGCAACAAGGGTAATGTCGTGGTGGGAGTCTGCTACAGACCACCAGACCAGGGGGATGAGGTGGACGAGGCTTTCTTCCAGCAACTAACAGAAGTTGCTAGATCACAGGCCCTGGTTCTCATGGGTGACTTTAATCACCCTGATATCTGCTGGGAGAGCAATACAGCGGTGCACAGACAATCCAGGAAGTTTTTGGAAAGTGTAGGGGACAATTTCCTGGTGCAAGTGCTGGAGGAACCAACTAGGGGAAAAGCTCTTCTTGACCTGCTGCTCACAAACAGGGAAGAAATAGTAGAGGAAGCAATAGTGGATGGGAACCTGGGAGGCAGTGACCATGAGATGGTTGAGTTCAGGATCCTGACACAAGGAAGAAAGGAGAGCAGTAGAACAGAGACCCTGGACTTCAGAAAAGCAGACTTTGACTCCCTCAGGGAACTGATGGGCAAGGTCCCCTGGGAGAATAACATGAGGGGGAAAGGAGTCGAGGAAAGCTGGCTGTATTTTAAAGAATCCTTATTGAGGTTGCAGGAACAAACCACTCCGATGTGTAGGAAGAAAAGTAAACATGGCAGGCGACCAGCTTGGCTTAACAGTGAAATCCTTGCTCGTCTTAAACACAAAAAAGCAGCTTACAAGAAGTGGAAGATTGGACCAATGACCAGGGAGGAGTATAAAAGTATTGCTCAGGTATGCAGGAGTGAAATTAGGAAGGCCAAATCACACTTGGAGTTGCAGCTAGCCGGAGATGTTAGGAGTAACAAGAAGAGTTTCTTCAGGTATGTTAGCAACAAGAAGAAAGTCAAGGAAAGTGTGGGCCTCTTGCTGAATGAGGGAGGGAACCTAGTGACAGAGGATGTGGAGAAAGCTAGTGTACTCAATGCTTTTTTTGCCTCTGTCTTCACAGACAAGGTCAGATCCCAGACAGCTGCACTCTGCAGCATGGTATGGGGAGGAGATTACCAGCCCTCTGTGGAGAAAGAAATAGTTCGGGACTATTTAGAAAAGCTGGACAAGCACAAGTCCATGGGGCCGGAGGCACTGCATCCGAGGGTGCTAAAGGAGTTGGCCGATGTGATTGCAGAGCCATTGGCCATTATCTTTGAAAAATCATGGCAATCGGGGGCGGTTCCGGATGACTGGAAAAAAGCTAATGTAGTGCCCATCTTTAAAAAAGGGAAGACGGAAGATCCGGGGAACTACAGGCCAGTCAGTCTCACCTCAGTCCCTGGAAAATTCATGGAACAAGTCCTCAAGGAATCAATTCTGAACCACTTAAAGGAGGGGAAAGTGATCAGGAACAGTCAGCATGGATTCACCGAGGGCAAGTCATGCCTGACTAACCTAATTGCCTTCTATGATGAGATAACCGGCTCTGTGGATGAGGGGAAAGCAGTGGATGTGCTATTTCTTGACTTTAGCAAAGCTTTTGATACAGTCTCCCACAGTATTCTTGCCAGCAAGTTAAAGAAGTATGGGCTGGATGAATGGACGGTAAGGTTGATAGAAAACTGGCTAGATGGTCGGGCTCAACGGGTAGTGATCAATGGTTCCATGTCTAGTTGGCAGCTGGTATCAAGTGGAGTGCCCCAAGGGTCGGTGCTGGGGCCGGTTTTGTTCAATATCTTCATTAATGATCTGGAAGATGGTGTGGATTGCACCCTTAGCAAGTTTGCAGATGACACTAAACTGGGAGGAGTGGTTGATACGCTGGAGGGTAGGGACAGGATACAGAGGGACCTAGACAAATTAGAGGATTGGGCCAAAAGAAATCTGATGAGGTTCAACAAGGACAAGTGCAGAGTCCTGCACTTAGGACGGAAGAATCCCATACACTGCTACAGACTAGGGACCGAATGGCTGGGCAGCAGTTCTGCAGAAAAGGACCTAGGGGTTACGGTGGACGAAAAGCTGAATATGAGTCAACAGTGTGCCCTTGTTGCCAAGAAGGCTAATGGCATTTTGGGTTGTATAAGTAGGGGCATTTCCAGCAGATCGAGGGACGTGATCATTCCCCTCTATTCGGCACTGGTGAGGCCTCATTTGGAGTAGTGTGTCCAGTTTTGGGCCCCACACTACAAGAAGGATGTGGATAAATTGGAAAGAGTCCAGCGGAGGGCAACAAAAATGATTAGGGGACTGGAGCACATGACTTATGAGGAGAGGCTGAGGGAACTGGGATTGTTTAGCCTGCAGAAGAGAAGAATGGGGGGGGATATGTTAGCTGCTTTCAACTACCTGAAAGGGGGTTCCAAAGAAGATGGATCTAGACTGTTCTCAGTGGTAGAAGATGACAGAACAAGGAGTAATGGTCTCAAGTTGCAGAGGGGGAGGTTTAGGTTGGACATTAGGAAAAACTTTTTCACTAGTAGGGTGGTGAAGAACTGGAATGGGTTACCTAGGGAGGTGGTGGAATCTCCTTCCTTAGAGGTTTTTAAGGTCAGGCTTGACAAAGCCCTGGCTGGGATGATTTAGTTGGGTTTGGTCCTGCTTTGAGCAGGGGGTTGGACTAGATGACCTCCTGAGGTCCCTTCCAACCCTGAGATTCTATGATTCTATGAAATTATTGTATGATGGAAAGTCTACATGTATGTGCATCCCCCATGAGTTAACAGGGTTCTATTGTGTGTCTGCCAGGCCAGAGACTACGGTGAGTCATCAGCACTCAAGGAACATCTATTTAAAGTAAAGTATCTTGAGACAATGTGATTGCTCAAGCTGGCAGAAGAAAGTTACAAACTCCTTTTCCTTCAGACAAGAAGTGGAAGTGCAAAGTTAACAGGAGGAAAATAAAAGAAGTAGGTGATTCCCAGCAGGAATTTATAAAGAGACTCATGGGCAGGACCTGGGTAGAGAGAGCCATTTTGCATCAGATTAAGATAAGAGGCTGCTGCAAGGGCAGAGTAGGTAAAGTTGTGGAAGACCCGCCTGACAGAACACAGATGATCCTGGCCCTAAGGTTGAGCTAGTGAAGGACACTGTGTTTAGGATGTTTTACTGTTTTGTATGATTTGTACTCTCCTGTGCTTTCCATAATTAAGTATAAAGAGCATAAAGATGCTGCTGGACTGTACAAAGTGTGTGTGTTAACTGCTTCACCACAGCTGCACACCCCTAAGAGTTAAACTGTAAGACAGAAGTTTCATAACTTTGGAGTCGAGTTTTGGGACGGGGTATGTTCAACCACTGGGGAATTTGAAGGGTCACTGTTCTGCACCCAGAGGGCTAGGCAAATCACTTGTCGGACAATCAGTTCCGACACTTCGAAGGAGGGTGTCAAATACAAGGTCTGCATCTAGTCACCCCAAAATTGAGGAAGTGGCTAGACTCTGCTCAGACTCCAGAAGTATAATACACCACTGGGAATTCAAAGCACTTGAGGCTAGGATTCCGCTCACAGCAATGCTAGTGGGTGGCCAGGAAGGGGTGCTCACTAGGATCTGACACATTTTGTTCCCACTGGGAGAGGATATATTCAATCATTTGGAAGATATTGCTTTCAATTACTTCATATTGATTCTTCACATCAGTGAGCACTGTGCTTGCTAGTGTAAGAGCAGAATGCAAATTTTATTCTTGAAAACTGACAACTGGCACAGGACTTTGATAATTTAGACCTACAAATACTTCTGCCTGTGATTGAAGTTTAATGCATGTGTGTTTGCAGGATCAGGGCTTTAAAACTGGTTAAAATAATCCAGGCGATTAAATAAAGACTATACTAAAACCTTTATGTATTCCATTTTCAGAAGGTGTTCACCAGTCTCATCTGAAGAGTTAATAATATGAAGAGGATCTCCTTTTGAGTCTGTAGACAAAAGGGCACATATACATTTATATTACTTCAAATCACTCTGTCCCACATACACATTTTATAAGGAAGCAAGCCCCCATGCAAATGTTTTAACTGTTAATTGACTCAGCTATTGAAAGTGAACTAGTAATGGGTCTTAATGAAAATAATTGTAAGCAGTCATTTTCAGTTTAAAGACCACAGGTCAAGAGTTATCTAAGGAAAATAAATATTTTATGTAATTTAATCCAAGTAATGGTCTTAGTATAAAAATGACTATGAAAAATGTTTATACCCATGAAAAAATTTCAGTTTGGAAAAAATGTGCATCTTCCCACTGCTACTTTTACACCATCATAATGATATCATTATATACCATTCTTTGTAGCAAAAGTCAGAATCACTACTTAGTTATTTCAATTATACATCTAACACTGCACCACAATAAACTGACAGTTTGTCTTCATTGTGTTGTTAGCTCAAGCTATAGCCTGAGTTTTGTTCTTAACCAGACTTCCGTCATACACAAAACCATCTAGTTCAAATTAAGTGGTGCTTTAAGCTTGAACTAGCTGGCCTGACAGAAAGGGTTGAAGCTCCAACATTGCTGAGGACGCAGCAGCATGGGTTAAAACTCATCATCTGCTAATCTAATCACTCAGTGTACCTCTAGTGCTGGTTTGGAGTGTGGTTGCTCTCACTGGAGCTGTTACTCCATTTGAACTAGCTTAAGTGTACTAACTCAAGCTAACTTTTACACAAAAGACAAGTCCTTAGAGAAGGCATCGGCAACCTTCAGCACGCAGCTCGCCAGGGTAAGCCCCCTGGTGGGCCTCGCCGGTTTGTTTACTTGCCGCGTCCGCCAGTTCAGCCAATCGCAGCTCCCACTGGCCGTGGTTCACCGTCCCAAGCCAATGGGGGCTGCAGGAAGCAGCGGCCAGCGCGCCGCTTCCCGCATTGGCCGGGGACGGCGAACCGCGGCCAGTGGGAGCCTCGATCAGCCGAACCGGTGGACGCGGCAAGTAAACAAACCAGCCCGGCCCACCAGGGGGCTTACCCTGGCGAGCCACGTGCTGAAGGTTGCCAATGCCTGCCTTAGACCATTAGAGACTGACTTATTGCAACACCATTACTAAGGGCAATGTCCCAAAGTTAATGTTGCTGTAGAAATTAATTTCTGCACTTCTAAAATGTTTAACTGTACAACCTTATTGCTATAATGTTCGTGTACTGTATACAAAGTGCTAAGTTACAATGCACCTACCAGTAAATTCAAGGCACTTCAAAGTAATTTTATTCAGATATGCTGTTGCAGTCATATCATTGTTTCCAATTCTGGTTTCAGTTCCAAGCTGCAGCACAGTTAGGATATGTAAGGGATGCCCCTCCTTCTGCACCTGTCTCATCAAGGTTACCACAACCTACGGGGCGGATAAATTAAGGTTATATTCCAATAAAGTAGTTCACTGGTTATAGCAGGTAATTATAATGTCCACAACTCTACACCATCAGCAATGCCAGCCTTGACACCTTGTTTATTTACCTCACACCTGCCTGTATCTATGCTTGTTCCATACTTCTCTATATGTATGTAATGTTCTCCCAGTTCCACTTAGGAAAGCCACTATACCTGTAAAATCCCTCCAGAAAAATCTTCACTTACAATCTATAGCCACAGTATAAAAAGAGAAAAAGGTTCTCTTTCTCTGGCTTTTTCAGTACCTCCTTGTCTTATCTAGATCAATTTTATATGATAAACTCTTTGGTGTAAGACTCTGTTCAGTGCTGTACACAAAACAAGCAAATAAACACTTAGAAAAATACCAAGTTGCGCTCTCTGGGGGCAAGGCCGGCTCCAGGCACTAGCAAAAGAAGCAGGTGCTTGGGGCGGCACATGTGAAGGGACGGCATTCTGGCCATTCCTGGGGCAGCACATTTCAAGGGCCGTTTTGCGGGGGTGAGGGGTATTTTTTGATTCAGTGGCAGCTACGGCTGTGGCTTTTTTTTTTTTTGCCACTTGGGGTGGCAAAAAAGCTAGAGCTGGCCCTGAGGAGGGGGGTGCTGACACTAATGTGAACCATGTGCTATTTTAGATGAGTAATGTGTCTAAATCCTTGAGTGAATGAACAGAATGTGCAAGTAAATAACTGTTCTTCCAGTTAGAGTGACGATTAAAAAATAACCTCAACAACACCATCAATGTACCCCATCTCAGTAATATACAGTGCTTACCCCTCAACACCTTATGATCTGAGCTAAGGGGAAAAACCACCATGAGTCCAGATTCAGAGCACAGCAATTTTAAGTAAGAGATTGATGAGGTAGTAGAAAGCACTGCAGTATGCAGTTCGTTTTATAAAAGTAGATGAAAAATAATAAAGTGCTTGATAGAATATTATGAGGAAATCATTCCAAGTAGAGGGGCAGCATGATAAGAGGCATGAAGACAAGAAAACACAAGAATTATAGTGAGTCAATGAGAGGGACATAGGAGGAGTTGAGACATACAACCTTATAATCAAAACTACAATGTTTTAAATGAGATATCCCCTATTTTCAAACACAATCATTAGCTAAGACCCAGAATCCATCCCTGGTTCTGGCCATTTTGCAGCATGAAGCACAAAGAAACCTAATCCATCCCTAACTGAAGAAGTGAGTGTATCCCTGGCATAGGGGAAAATCTCAGATGATGTAAAGCAGAGCAGCTTGATCCTATAGCAACTGTCCCCCAAACCCTGTCATGTGCATCTGCATTCTGCCAATTCTCAGCTAGTGTATATCCCCACAGTGGTCAGGGCTAAGGGGACCAAATTAATACAGCCGTTAGCATGATCCAGTTTACAACAGAACTGGGGCCAGAGCTGGGACATTTCATATTCAGACAATCTCGGAAAACAAATTGGGTTCATAATACAGATCAGGCAGCTGATTACAGCTCCTGGATTGCTCCCACCCTCTCAGAAAAGGAGACAATTTCGGCCAGTATGTACATTATGAATCAGAGCATGTAATTAAGTCTGACTAAATGAAAAACTTAGAGGCTCTTTTCTCTTTGAGGATGAGAATTTTTATTTTCCATTTTGTAACTCCTCTAAAAACCAGTGATTCTAGGGACTATTTTGGATTCCACATGATTTCTTTGTTGGAATCCAAGGTTTTGCTTTGTTTCATTTTATTTGGACTGACACACAACATTCTGATATTGCAAAACGTCAAAAGCACAAGGATGTCAGTATTTACAGTTGATTTGGGTCCACTTAAAATTACCTAGGGAAATTATTATTTTCTATAGCAGCATCCATCTCTTACCAACATTTCTTCACTGAGCATGTAATAGACGGGTAGCTGAGAACCTCTGGGGGAAAAAAGGTGCTACACTGGGGACCAGGAAGCTGGCACTGAGTTGAGTGAGCTCCACCCACCAGTGATATGCTTAACCAAAGTCAATCTGAGTATCCTGCTGAACTGGCTTTATGGTTACTCTGTGCTGGTTGGTGCAAAGCAGCCACCGAGGGATACAAAACCTGATCCTCCCAGTCAGCCACAAGCAAGATATTCTACAGTTAAATATATACCTCTTTGATTTCAAAATTAAGGAGCATGTTGGTTACATCTTCACGTAATGCTACTTTTGTTGTATCAGGTAAGCTTTCTCCTGAAGTACTCTCATTCTGTGTTGACAGAGGTATCTCAGTTCCTTTAATTTTTCCTGCCATTTTCAATGATTTGTTAATTTCATTCAAAGAAGTGTTACAACAATTCATTTCACACAAGAAACACATTATGTATTTTATATATTTAAAGATTTTTAGTGAAAACATACAAAATTTCTTTCAACTGAGCCTTTCAGTAAAGAATGACAGGAGGAAGCATTGTTGATTACAAATACTCTCGCAATATGACAATATTGGCTAACTCCACGTGGATTTTTAGTTAGTAACATTTCTCATTTTTACTTCCAATATTTTCACTTTCAAATATATGTTTAAGTATGAGCAACGTCAACACACATACATAAGTCAAGAAAACAAGAGAACAAAACAATTGTGTATTAAAAATTAGGGATAGGCTTAGAGAGTTACACTTGCTTTTCATTTACATTTAACTGTTCACTTTCACTGAAAATTTAATGAAGACTAACACCCATTTAAAATTGAAGACTGCAGAAGAGAAATTTTCTCTTACCTTCCTCTTGCACTATTGGTTTTGCTTTACTTAACATTTCATCTGCTTCACCAAGGTTTTCTGTCAGTACTTTAAGCAGAACATTCAAATCCTCTTGACTTAAAATAACCTGTAAAGTAACAGCTTGATGTTTTTAAGAATGAATTGTATATCTGTTCCTTCTACTGTTCACCTATATCAGCAAAGTAGCTCTTTATGGCAGGAATACATTACTCTTTATTTATCACGTCTCACTCAGCAGTACCACTCAAAAGAATCAAACACCACAATAATATGGCTTTCATAAATGCAGCTCTAGATGTGATCATCCAAGAAATACAAAACAACAACAACAAAACAACACACAAGTTACTGGGTAATGACTTTTTAGGACTGTGAAAAGTAACCTATCTACAATAGAATTCAGTCTTATTTACAACATGTTCTTTCTAAAAGGTGGCTATGAGATTTAAACTCATCTGATTTTCTTTTTATACAAATGTATATACATTCTTGATTACGGTGTATTTTCTTTAACAGTTTAAAAACAGCATTTTAGTTCAATATTCTTGTGCAGTAAAATATTTTTAATGAGTTTTTTTTTTTTTTAATTCCAACTAAACCTAACACAACACACTGGGTCTCCTCTTGGTCCTAATAAACCTGCATAGATTTAACCAACCTGTAACTTTTTTTTAAACAAAGAATATTTATGGAATTGTTAACAATGTAAAGGTTCACACTATCAACACGATCAGAAAGTAGCGTGTTTAAAAAAAAAATACCTACATTCATTGTGTCAAGATGCCCTTTGATTTCCAACATAGGAATTTTGTGATACCAAGTTGCAGCTAGATTTCGATCCACAGACAAATTCAGATTAATAGGATGAAGTATCTGAATGTCAGGCTGTGAAAAACCAGGCTGTACAATTGTCCTAGTAAAGAAACAAACAAAAATATGAAACAAACCATATGTTCTGACATTTCAAAAAGCACCTTAAAGCTCAAATACAAACATTCTTGAAGTGTGTTTATATTTTCATAACTGGAACACTATTTGAGGTGATGCTGGCCTTTTGTTCTCACTCAACTCACTATTTAATGATTTACAGCTTTACTTACCTTCACAATGGAAAAAATAAACACCATCTTTTTAGCTTAAATTCATCACCTAATTTAAGCAATATTTTAAAAGTAATATTTTGTTCTATCACATGGAGTTCTAAACTACAGAGGAGTTACATTAAATAACTTCATAGCAGGCAAATTACTAATAATTAACTGTTGAATTTTCAGTTCAAGCTCAAGATGGTAAAATCAACTATCATACCTAGACAGCTTAAGCTTCGTGAGCTGCACATCCATTTTATCAATGACTGGAGGAAGTAAGCAGCCTTCAGCAGATACCAGGCTAAACTTGTTTTGTACCCTGATCAAACCAAGGTCTATTAAGACAGCATTATGGGACACCGAAGACTGAGGTATGATTATAACTGGTGCTTTCAGGTGAATATCCACTGAAAGGCGAAAACTCCTCTGAGCCAGATCTTTCACACTGGTAGCAGCCTTTTCTGCAGCTTGAACTGTAGCAGCACTGAGTGCCTCCTTTGCTGTTTGAAAGTTGTTCAGAAAGTTCTGTAACAAATATAAGGGGGTGGAAAGAAAAAAATAAAGATACAGCTTAGCTGCTCTCCCACTGTATAACTAATGGTTAAAAGCAAATTTATCTATTAACTTTTTCCCATCACAAGATAATATGGGTTCACAGATCAGATATGTCCTGTTATCTGTCATTCAGGAAGGAAGGTACCACTCAGAATTAGGCATTTTTTGCACTCATCTACACCCCCATCACCCATTCCCTACAAGAAGGCTCTTTTTGGTGACTTTTTGACATGTCTATTCATTTGGTTCTCTCTCTACTCAAGCCAGTACCTAAATGGCAAGTAACTACATCAATGTCACCTCATCATGGAAAAATACAACAGGTAAGGTACTTGTCTCTCCTATAGCAAGAGTGCCATAGGTACAGATAAATTCTCACAGATTAGTCCTTGCCATCTTCTTTCTTCTCACATCGTGGCAACTGATATTAGTGGAATTGTGTCTAAGCTTTAAGTTAATCATGAGTCTACCATGTAATAAGATACATGAAAGCAAAATCAGAGGCTGCCAGAGAGAGGCAATCCACAGGCCTCTTCTTTTTCCTTGGAATCTAGAGCTGGGTAAAGAGAGAGTGGGACTTCCTCCTCTATTTGGTACAGTCTAGATGAAGTTTAAGAATTCTATGGGAATGAAATGATTGTCAGAGAATCGTACTCAATGTAGCGATTTCAGAAGTGTGGGAACAAAATCTCCTGGTTATTGTGGAAAGCAGAAATTGTAATAAGAAGGAAACTGTTTTAGACTTTCTCTGACATTTCGAGGGTTAGGTCCAGAACCCATGCAAAAAGAATTTAGATCTCTTGAAAAGAGATAGTAAGTGTCTAAGTTTGTAGGATGGGTCTCCTGTCCTTGGACAGAGCGCTCTGAATACCAGGAGGGAGGATCCTAGGATGCCAGCCCCTCGATGGATGGATTTCTGGAACTTTACCAAATAAGTTAGTGGCTGGTAAGTGCCTGGTGAAGTTCCTGTGGACAAGTCTGGGTACTTTAAAAGCTGAGGCAACAAGGGATCTAGCCAAGATAGCACCTCAGCCAGAGACACGAGTTGCTTCTTCAAGCAAAGAAAGAAGTGAGCTGAGGAGCATGTCTGCTGAGAGGAGAGAAAAGGTGCAGCCTGGCACAAAATAGGTTACATTTTCACTAGCACCTCCCAGTCTTACTGGGAGAAAACAAGCCACAAACCTCATCTCCGTGCCACTTTCACAACAAGAAATCAATGCGTGGATAGACAGTGAATAACGTTAACATTAATACAGAAAATTTGAAAAACAGACACAGGCAACAATAGAGACAAATTTGTGAAACTGAAAACTAATTTTAAAAATATTAAGCTTTATGCTCTTTCCTCTAGTTTGCGTAACAAATTTAGTAAATGAAGGCTTCTTCAGAGTCTTCCCAGAAGGAATATAAAAAAATACTGGCAATTCTAATAATTTTAGATTTAGCAACATCTGTGATCCATAGAGTGAGAACACACATTTGTTTAAGGTTTTACTAAAGGAAGATACATGCATATGCTAGGGGATAATTCAGCAATAACATTGTGCTGGACACATTTAATTGATATGTCACTCTCCTTTCCATCAGAATTGTTATTTCCTAATTTCCAGATTCAAAAAATAAATGTTTTCCCCTTAAGCATAACCATACCAATTTTCCATAATTTTATTTAAAAAAAAGTAGTTATTTTTCTTTAAACTATTAATGTATGTTCACAGACACCTGAATGATTTGGACACCCATGTCTCATTAGTTTTAATGTAAATTGGGCATTCAAATCATTTTAATGTAAACTGGACATTCAGCTTTGAACATGTCAGCCCAGACCAAGGGCTTGGCTACACTTGCACTTTATACTGCAATAAAGCCTCCTAGAGCGCTCTACCTTACCCCCTGTCCACACTGGCAAGGCACGTAGAGCGCAATAACTCCCTGGCTGGAGCGCTCCTGGTACTCCACCTCCCCGAGAGGATTAACAGCTGTTGCATATTTACTGAGACACTCCAGCTCCAGTGTAAATGGGGAGTAATGTTATTACACATTGATTGACCTCCGGAAACTCCCCATAATCCTTTTAACTGAGGCTCCTCTCTTGTTTTGTTTTGAAATGGCACTTCCGCTTTCGGAGTTCAGAGCTCCATTTCAGGGCTGCTTATCAAAAAAACAAACACAGCTACTGTTTGCTTTGAATGAGTGAGAGGCAGGCAGGGGGGCTCTGTTTGGAGTGCCGACAGCAAACGTTTGCTTGAAGAGAGGCGGCGGGAGGGGAGAAGGGGGAGGAGTTGGGGTCTGTTTCGGTGAGTGGCTGCTTATCTGGTCTATAAGAAAAAAACAAACAGCTGCTGTTTGCTTTCAGTGAGTGAGAGAGGCGGAGGAGGGAGGGAGTTGTGAACTTAGGAGATAACGAGCTGACAGTCTGTGGGTACCCCCAAATACCCACTCTCTCCCCCCACGCTCCCTGTCACACTCCACCCCACCCCACCCCCATTTGAAAAGCACGTTGCAGCCACTTGAACGCGGGGATAGCTGCCCATAATGCACCGCTTCCAATACAGCTGCAAGTGCTGCAAATGAGGCCACACCAGTGCGCTTGCAGCTGTGAGTGTGGACAGACTGGAGCGCTTTCCCTAGTGCGCTCTCCGAAGGCTGGTTTAACTCAAACTGCTCTACAGCTGCAAGTGTAGCCATAGCCCAAAGGTACAGTGGTTTCTATTACTCCATTTTCTTGGGACATTCAGAATTAGAAGTACCACAAATTAACTAGTAAAAGTCTTGTAAAAAGAATACATAAAAAATAATGCTGTGCATTGGTTAAAGCAAAAAAGAGGAAAAATGTGGAATATAAACTTTCCCCAGAGATCACTTAGACAGAGCATTCTACTGGATAAGAGAATGGGGCTATTGGACACTCTACAACACTCATTCAGTAACAGTATATACAGCTTGTCCTGCTTAAACTGGCATTTTAACAATGGTCACCAGTGATTGAAGGGGTCCCCATTCTGCTATTTATCACCTGGATCACCTGGATCGATCGGACTTCAGCTGTCGTTAAGACTGCGCCGATCACAACACATCTGCCATTCTTCTCGCACTCTTGCCTTTCTTCTCCACGTTCGTCCGCCTAGCACCTGACATTTTTAGCAACCTCTTGTCGCTCAATTTCCGCTCCGCCACCGTAGAACGTGCATTTACTTGTGTTGTTTTAGCCGTTAACTTCAAGCCATCCCACTGGCTAGGTGGGCAGGCGTGCTATTTATCCAAATATAACAAACCTAATTCTTTACCATGATTCACTCTTATATCAACAAACTGCCAGCCTTCATGAAAGGAATCAAAACTCATTAGCCTCAGGGCACCACAACATTGCTCTTTTGCTCACAAGTCAGCTAAAGAAACCCAAGATATGGCTAAAACAAACAATATTCATTAACTGCATTTAAAAAAAGTCATTTTTCAGCAAACAGTTCTGAAACATGGAGAACAGAGGTCCTAATGACATCAGCTTTTTAGTATATCCTACTTAATGAAAGACAGTTTGCATCCTGTAAACTAGATAAAAACATTTAACTCATCAATTTTATGAAGAGCAGAAAAGCAAATAGTAATAAGTCTCATGAACTGTAGGTTATGGTAGAGGTAATCGACTGCAAGAGAAGATCACCTCTAATAATGCTGGGTTTTGCACGATGAATTTAAGTCACTGTGTGTGATGCTGAGAGAGAAAAAACACGTTTCAATTCTGATTACCTCCATGTCTCATTTTTGTAAAAAGAGTTTCAAGCTGATCAACATCAGCTTGTTAAATCCAACAGATATTAAAAATAAGAATTTATCCTACAAATTAATGCTTTATCTAACCTTTGTCTTCCTAGTATGTACTGAAAACAGTAAATCTGTCCTTTTCGTAATGGCAACTGCAAACTACCAGTGGCTTTCATACAGAGGAGGTACTCAAACAACTCTGAACTGGTAAATCAGTACAATCAGCAATCTTACCAGAAGTGACATGAGGAATTTATGAAGATAAACTATCTGAATGCAGCCCACTTTCAGAGAGACAATGCCATCCACTTTGGTCATATCAGTGTAAGCTTCTCCCTCGGTAGCATCTGGGTACAGTGCCAGGTTGAAACTGAAGACTTCATCTCCTACTATAGAGACAGCCTGGAGAAGACAGAGGTACAGGATCCTCACATCACTATTCCCAGTTCTCAAGTGCAAAACAAAATTTTAATCTACTTTTCATATTACCCTTCTGAAGGTTTATGAATAGATAAAGTAGGAAACTAAATATCTAAACAGCAGACAAAGCATATACATTAGTTCGAAATGGGTACTCAAAAGATTCTATTTCAAATTAAAAACAATTTGCATATCCATTTTTCAAGTATCAAATCCATCTGCTAGTTTGTCTTCATAACCACAAAATATTTTTATTTTAAGCCCACCTGGAGGCAATTTAGCTTTTTCAGTGACCGTCTCTAATGCAGTACATGCATGCAATAGTCTACAACTCACTTAATATTGAGGTCAAGCCAAGCTAGGAGTATTCATTCACAAAGTCTATTTAAACACTCCATGCTCTAATTAAAATTAAGGAGCCCTTTAAATGATACAAAATTCCATATACAGGTACAATATAAACAATTCTTACATCTGAAATTTCTCATACTTAGAGCACAGATATTTATTTTAACTCTTCTGAAATTTGTTAAGAATTCCTTTGTTATTTCAGACCTATGATCACGAAAATATTTTAAAACTAATTGTCAGATATTCACATAGCACTCTAATAATCCAGTGATTTGTCCTCATTTAATCTTCAATCTTGGCATGAACACCAATAAGGCATTGATTTGCATTCGAAGTCCAAGAGTAACTGGTTAAATATCAAGAAGTTATGGAATAGTGACAACATACTGTCTGTGCATGATATACCATTTTCCTTATGTATCCATGTATGGAGCACACATATATTTTGTGACTGATACCTGCAGACAAAATTTGATCCCCTAGGACTTATTTAGCATTATAATCATTTTTTTCCCCAAAGTCCTCTGAATCTCCAGTACTATTAAGAACGCATTAAAAGCCCCATACTTCTGTCAAATTCTGACCTGTGATGCTTGTAATTTTTGCTCTTTATAGCATACAACTTAAAAGCAAGTCTAATTTTAAAATGATGTATATGTAGTCAGTAAAAATCAGAATGTATATTTGACTTTCCTTCATCAAATAAATCTGCTATCTCTGGTCAGTTTTTTCCTCCCCTTTTTCTTTTCCTTTTTAAAGGGGGAAAATGCAATCAATTATGACAACATAGCACTGTAGTTCAATGTTTGGAGCGAAACAATTTGGAATAATAGAACATTCTCTGTTTTAACTACACCTTTAAATGTCTTAATGTAACTCCATATGCAGTAAGACAAATAAGGCTGCTGGGAACTATGTGATCTTCTTCCTTGAGAAGTTGCAAGTTACATGTTGCTGGATTTTTTATGTCATTTCAATCTTGTAGGTAAAATATTAAGAACCAACTCAGTATCACTCCTATCTAAATGCTTATTTATTTTTATTTAAAGAAGTACAAACAGTAATCAATTTGGCATAATGATCTGAAATATAAAAATTATGACAACTGCCACAGGAGGTGAAATACTTATACAGTAACTCCTCACTTAACGTTGTAGTCACGTTCCTGAAAGACACGACTTTAAGCAAAACGATGTTAAGTGAATCCAATTTCCCCATAAGATTTAATGTAAATGGGGAGAGTTAGGTTCCAGGGAAATTTTTTTCACCATTTTTTCTGGTGAAAAAAATTTCCCTGGAACCTAACCCTGTGTGTATGTATACACACAGTATATATGTGTGTATGTATATACATATATACTGTGTGTATACATATATATACACACACACACACAGTATAAAGTTTTAAACAATTTAATACTGGTACACAGCGATGATGATTGTGAAGCTGGGTTGAGGTGGTGAAGTCAGAGGGTGGGATATTTTCCAAGGAATGCCTTACGGCTAAATGATGAACTAGCATTTGGCTGAGCCCTCAAGGGTTAACTTGTTGTTAATGTAGCTTCACTCTACAAGGCAGCAGGCATGGAGGGAGGGGAGAAAGCATAGCAGACAGAGACATTGTGTGTGTGTGTGTGTGTGTGTGTGTGTGTGTGTGTGTGTGTGTGTGTGTGTGTGTGTGTGTGTGTGTGTGTGTGTGTGTGTGTGTGAGAGAGAGAGAGAGAGAGAGAGAGAGAGAGAGACAGAGACATACACACATTTCCCCTTAAGTAGCTGACCCCAGTCTTAAGTACACTGCCTTGTTAATTAGATCAGTTTTCTGAGAGGCAGCTGCTGCCTGGAAGTTCCCTCCGTCCTGAGCCCTGTTGTGTGTCTCCCCTACTCTATGGAAATGGGGTAAGCGGGGTGCAGGAGCAGGGGGAAGGGGGACACCCTGACATTAGCCCCCCCCCCATTTCTCCCCTCCACCCTGTACAGAGCTAGGAGCAGCTCCAAGGGAGAGGGTAGGAGTAGCACATGGCAGTGGGGGAGGGACAGCTGAACTGCCGGCAATTGATAGCCTGCTGGGCAGCTGCTGCACAGGGAACTTAGGGGAGTGGGGAGTTGATAGGGGGATCTGATAGGGGGGCTGCCGGTCCACCCTGGTTCCAAGCCCCCATCAACTAGCTGCAACAGGCTGCTCTTCCTGCAAGCAGTGGACAAAGCAGGCGGCTGCCAACAATGTTAGAAGGAAGCATTGCAAAACTTTAAATGAGCATGTTCCCTAATTGATCTGCAACGTAAGAATGAAACAATATTAACCAAGACAACTTTAAGTGAGGAGTTACTGTAATTATGTACAGTAGCAAGAAGGAAACTGGTAGCAAGACTGAGGAAACATACAATTATCCATATTTTTTTTTTAAACTCCCAAACGCGAGCCTTAAATCCATCTGTTGATTTGTGATAATGCTTCCCATTAGGTTAGCAAATGGGAGGCATGTAAATACGTTTTCATGTCAACTTACTTCCTGTGAAACTCAGTGTTTTGAGCCACGAAGACAGGACATTATGTAATTGTCCAAATGTAACTCTGCAATTTCACTTTTATTGAAACCTGCAATATTCCCTGGCTATTCTGGTGCTTGGGACTCATGAATCATAACTGCTATTGTGCCAAATTGAAGTTTTTGTGATTCAAGATCAATACCACCTACAATTAGATTTCTGGAATCACCAATGCAGATTTGCAAACCTTCACCACTGTAGACCTGCATGTAAAGCCTACTTGAAGGAGAGACTGCAACCCCACTGAACTACTTAATACACATTTGAAAAAAAAAAAAGTATTACCAGTGGTTTCACATTTTACAGCTCCACCTAGATATTACACATCATATCTTGTATGCAGCATTGCTGTAGCCTTGCTGGTCCCAAGATAGAGAGAGAAGTTGGGTGAGGTAATATCTTGAAAAAGTTGGTCCAATAAAAAGTATTACCTCACCTACCTGGTTTCTAACATCTTATCTTGTTAGAACTTAGCAAATCAAACATTTAAAGATATTCAGGTGAATTATTCTGTCACAAATGATTTATATACATAAAAGTAACTAAGGATCAAGTAAATTAGGAATACCCTTTTATCATGCATTATACCTTTTTATGAATAGTCCTTGAATCAACATCTGTGACAATTATGTCTTTAAGACGGGCAAAGAGCACAGTGTGACTTGGCTGAATGAAGAGCGATGAATCGACACCTGCAAGAGAATGAGATGTAAGTGCTACTCAATTACCTAATAGCATTATTTGTTTCAGAAATATTTGTCTAGTAGTTTTATGTATGATAGATAGTAAATGAATTCCTGTGAGAGCTCTGAAGAAGTTGTTATTTTTAAAACATAGTGTATGCCATCAGCCATTTTTTGTCCCTATGTTGATTGCAGGTATTGAAGAGAAACAAGCATCTATTTTTTGTCCTGCTACTGACACTTACAAAAATGTGTTTTATCCAGCAGCAGATAGAGATGTACATTTTTCACACTTCAGAATCAGATCCCATGCTGCTTGTTTTCAGTTATGTCCATGCAAATGCAGATTGTATCACAAAGTTTAATTACAAGTCTAACAGCCAGCTACAGCATCTCTAGCTTCATGCTCAAGCCTCCTCTGAAAGTCTATGGACAACGGTTCCTATCTGCCAAGAGAAAGTATCAACTCCATTCTGACTTACCACCTCCACAATCCACCCATATGTGTATAACGGAACTGCTTCCCCACATATCTTTCCTCATCTCCTGTCTGTATTTATGTGTTTGGATGCAGTGTGGTCTAGAGGACAGAGCGCTGTGTTGGGACTCAGGAGGCCTTTGTTCTAATACTGTTAGGTCACCTCAAGCAAGTCACTGCCTGCTCGGTGCCTCAGTTTCCCCATCTTTAAATGGGAATAATGATGTTGACCTTTGTAAAGTGCTTTGAAATCCATGGATGAAAAATGCTTTTTAAGAGCTAGTTATTATTATTCAGTTAAGGAAGTGCTAATGTTACATCAGAGATAACATATGTTAAATTTTCTTTATGTACATATTACAAAGTGGAAACATTTTACATCACGTGTGAATATTAAAAAATTAAAACTTGGGGCACAAGATAGTTCAGCGTACATACTTGGAACACCAGAAATAGATCCCAAAAAAGTGAAAGAACTTAAGTTCACACCTTCATGGTAAGATATACTTTATAACCTGGTAAAAAGTAATCAAAGAAACTACCGCTAATTTACTAACAAGTCCAATAATCACTTTCTTTACTAAAGAAGCCATTACCTTGTATTTTGATTTCAGCAATATTGTTCTTTTCATCACACACATTTAAACAGAAGGAATCCAACTTGGCAAACAGCTTGAAGTCAATAACATCCTTATCCTTGGCAGTTTTGGTCACTAAGTAAAAACAAAGAATACCATAACTCAGTTTGGTTTTTTTTAATATACTTTGAAGCTCTTCGGCCTCTGTCAAGTAGACAAAGGGAGTGTCAAGATTAACCTTGTTATTTTTTTAAATTAAGAACTCCTACCACTGCTGCCTCTGGTTCATCTTCATTGCTGATAGCATCAATGCAGTGCTAATTTTGACAAAGTTCCAGATGACCAACAGCATTTTAAGCTGCTCGGATCTAGTCTATATGACATGTTTTAAATGCCAGCAGTTGCCTGGAGCCCTGTTGAAAGTAGCACACCCATTTTTGCTAACTCTGGTGGATCAACAATTTTAGAGAAATCAAATGTGGTTACATTAGGCTTAAGTGCAGTCAATGTTAATTAAACTAATTTCTATATAAGCATCAATTATAAAATATGAGTTGTTATAGTGATTGATAAATATTTTCTAATTACGAAAACCCATGAGCATTTTATCAAATTTACATCTTCTATATACAGGTGGCCTTATTTTCATGATTAATTTTATTGCTTGCATAAGAAAGGATTTTCTTAAAATTTGAGACTAAATATTTGTGTTGATTAATAAAAGTGCTGACTGCCATAGTTAAAAGTAATGCTCAACACTGAAGTTTAAATGCTCATAGTTTGTTAATTGTCTGTTCAGTAACTTTGTTACTGGTCTGCAGGAGCGAACCTATCATCCGTAAACAGATCATTAGCTTGATAAACTGTTTTAGACTGCTCTTCTGCCAGAGTAGTCCATTTCTTGGCCCATGTGACACTTGCCAAGTACATTTTATAGATCTTGGGAAGCTGGCACAGACTGCTGCCTCTGTCACCAACTGTCTTGAGATTTCTCCATCTGTTGCTCCTATGTTCCAGAAGCACGTAGAGAATTTTCATTAGGCTGAAAAAAGGAACATGCTACTTCTTCAGCAAGTCTCTTGTCAGAAAAGGTTTATTCTTGCATTCTCAAGCTCAGCACCGAGCTCTTAAGTTAATAACTACTTGCAGAAAGCAGTGTGTGCGTCTTCTCTGTGTATTACCCTGCAATGAGGATTAAGATCCTGCCTTACTTTCTATTCCACAAGCAGAGAGAGAAAGCCATTGGCATATCTCAAAGTATGAGAGTGGTAGCCGTGTTAGTCTGTATCAGCAAGAAGAACGAGGAGTACTTGTGGCATCTTAGGGTAGGTCCACACTACCCGCCCGATTCAGCGGGTAGAGATCGATCTTCTGGGATCGATTTATCGCGTCTCATCTGGACGCGATAAATCGATCCCAGAAGTGCTCCCAGTTGACTGCGGAACTCCTTCTCGCCGAGAGGAGGAAGCGCTGTCGACGGGGGAGCCTGCCTGCGCCGCATGGAACCGCAGTAAGTAAACTTAGTTCGATCTAGGAAATGTCGACTTCAGCTACACTATTGTTGTAGCTGAAGTTGCGTTTCCTAGATCGACCCCCTACCCCAGTGTAGACCAGCCCTTAGAGACTAACACATTTATTTGGGCATAAGCTTTCTTGGGCTAAAACCCACTTCATCAGATGCATGGAGTGGAAGATACAGTAGGAAGATATATACACATACATAGGGAGAACATGAAAAGATGGGGGTTGCTATACCAACTTTAAGAGACTAATCAATTAAGGTGGACTATTATCAGCAGGAGAAGAAAAACTTTTGTAGTGATAATCAGGATGGCCCATTTCAAACAGCTGACAAGAAGGTGAGAGTAACAGTAGGGGAAAACTAGCATGGGGAAATAGTTTTTAGTTTGTGTAATGACCCAGCCACTCCCAGTCTTTATTCAAGCCTAATTTAATGGTGTCCAGTTTGCAAATTAACTCCAGTTCTGCAGTTTCTCATTGGAGTCTGTTTTTAAAGTTGTTTTCTTGAAGAATTGCCACTTTTAGGTCTGTTATTGAGTGACCAGAGAGACTGAAGTGTTCTCCTACTGGTTTTTGAATGCTATGATTCCTGATGTCAGATTTGTGTCCATTTATTCTTTTGCGTAGAGTCTTTGCGGTTTGGCCAATGTACATGGCAGAGGGGCATTGCTGGCACATATCACATTGGTAGATGTGCAGGTGAACGAGCCCTTGATGGCGTGACTGATGTGATTGGGTCCTATGATCCTGTCACTTGAATAGATGTGGGACAGAGTTGACAACGGGCTTTGTTGCAGGGATAGGTTCCTGCGTTAGTGTTTTTGTTGTGTGGTGTGTGGTTGCTGGTGAGTATTTGCTTCAGGTTGGGGGGCTGTCTGTAAGCGAGGACTGGTCCGTCTCCCAAGATCTGTGAGAGTGAGGGATTGTCCTTCAGGATAGGTTGTAGATCTCTGATGATGCGTGGAGAGGTTTTAGTTGGGGGTTGAAGGTGACAGCTAGTGGGGTTCTGTTACTTTTTTTGTTGGGCCTGTCCTGTAGTAGGTGACTTCTGGACACTCTTCTGGCTGTCAATCTGTCTCTTCATTTCAGCAGGTGGGTACTGTAGTTTTAAGAACACTTGAGAGAGATCTTGTAGGTGTTTGTCTCTGTCTCAGGGATTGGAGCAAATGCGGTTGCATCTTAGATCTTGGCTGTAGACCATGGATCGTGTGATGTGTCCTGGATGGAAGCTGGAGGCATGTAGGTAAGTATAGCGGTCAGTAGGTTTCCGGTATAGGGTGGTGTTTATGTGACCATCACTTATTAGCACTGTAGTGTCCAGGAAGTGGATCGCTTGTGTGGACTGGTCCAGGCTGAGGTTGATGGTGGGATGGAAATTGTTGAAATCATGGACTTGTTTTCCATGGGTCCAGATGATGAAGATGTCATCAATGTAGCGCAAGTAGAGTATGGGTGTTAGGGGACGAGAGCTAAGGAAGCGTTGTTCTAAGTCAGCCATAAAAATGTTGGCACACTGTGGGGCCATGGGGGTACCCATAGCAGTGCCACTGACTTGAAGGTATATATTGTCCCCAAATGTGAAATAGTTGTGGGTGAGGACAAAGTCACAAAGTTCAGCAACCAGGTTTGCTGTGACATTATCGGGGATACTGTTCCTGACAGCTTGTAGTCCATCTTTGTGTGGAATGTTGGTGTAGAGGGCTTCTACATCCACAGTGGCCAGGATGGTGTTTTCTGGAAAATCACCAATGGATTGTAGTTTCCTCAGGAAGTCAGTGGTGTCTCAAAGATAGCTGAGAGTGCTGGTAGCGTAGGGCCTGAGGAGAGAGTTCACGTAGCCAGACAATCCTGCTGTCAGGGTGCCAATTCCCGAGATGATGGGGCATCCAGGATTTCCAGGTTTATGGATCTTGGGTAGCAGACAGAATACCTCTGGTCGAGGTTCTAGGGGTGTGTCTATGCAGATTTGTTTCTGTGCTTTTTCAGGGAATTTCTTGAGCAGATGGTGTAGTTTCTTTTAGTAATCCTCAGTGGGATCAGAGGGTAATGGCCTGTAGAATGTGGTGTTAGAGAGCTGCCTAGCAGCCTCTCATTCATATTCCGACCTAATCATGATGACAACAGCACCTCCTTTGTCAGACTTTTTGTTTATGATGTCAGAGTTGTTCCCGAGGCTGTGGATGGCATTGTGTTCTGCATGGCTGAGGTTATGGGGCAAGTGATGCTGCTTTTCCACAATTTCAGCCCGTGCACGTCCACGGAAGCACTCTATGTAGAAGTCCAGTCTGTTGTTTTGACCTTCAGGAGGAGTCCACACAGAATCCTTCTTTTTGTAGTGTTGGTCGGCAAGTTTCTGTGGGTTAGTACGTTGTTCAGAGGTGTGTTGGAAATATTCCTTGAGTTGGAGATGTCGGAAGTAGGAGAACACTTCAGTCTCTGTGGTCACTCAATAACAGACCTAAATGTGGCAATTCTTCTAGAAAAAAAAACAACTTCAAAAACAGATTCCAACAAGAAACTCCAGAACTGGAATTAATTTGCAAACTGGACAACATTAAATTAGGCTTGAATAAAGACGGCGTGGATGGGTCATTACACAAATTAAAACCTATTTCCCCATGCTAAATTTTCCCCTACTGTTAACTCACACCTTCTTGTCAACTGTTTGAAATGGGCCATCCTGATTATCACTACAAACGTTTTTCTTCTCCTGCTGATAATAGTCCACCTTAATTGATTAGTCTCTTAGAGTTGGTATAGCAATCCCCATCTTTTCATGTTCTCTGTATACGTATCTTCCTACTGTATCTTCCACGCCGTTCATCTGATGAAGTGGGTTTTAGCCCAAGAAAGCTTATGCCCAAATAAATGTGTTAGTCTCTAAGGTGCCACAAGTACACCTCGTTCTCAAAGTTTGAGTGAGCCACATGTGAAGCAGCTCTTAAACAAGCACATATAGGAATAAAAAGCCCAACCGAAGACAACATAGGTGACAGACGTTTCAATTTTTTCCCCTTTTTACTAAGTGTTACGCCTGCCACACCTATTGTTAGATCACATCCATGTTCCTGCACCTTAATCCAACAAATTAAGCACATACTTAACTTTAAGTAAGCAAATTAGTTGAGCACTTGTTCTTAACTTGTCTGCTGGGTCAGGGCCAGAGTGCTTAGTATCTTGCATGATTGAACCCTTTACTGATCATGAAGATTTGATACAGGAGTTTTATAGCCAGGAGGCTTGGAAATGTAACAATACACATGTTTAGCTAATTATGTGGCAAAATGTTGAAGCTAATCCAAGACATTATAGAAGGTTTCTGCCTCTATCTCCCAAGAACAGCAAACACCAGACAAACCACGTAAACACTTTTCAGAAGCAACCTAATTGTGAAAGGAATGCAGAGCATTATCAGAGCAATATATCTAGAAGTAAAGTAGGCCTATACCAACCACCCCCATTTTTCTTTTAAAAGAAAAACCTGAATTTAAACTCTCACAAATAAAACTAGAAATATCCTTTACTAAAGAAATGAATTTCAAAAACACATTCAAGTCTTCATTCCTTGAAATTATGGTGGGAAATGTTTTACAGAAGATATTAGTTACTTCTAACTCATGTTTCCACTTAAAGATGAAAACCTTTGTTGGTTCTTCAGTGCTTGCAATGGCATAAGCTTCTTTTAATATGCACATTTGCAAATATTTTGTATCTAAATGAATGCCTTCATTTAACAACTTCCTAATTTCATTGATATATAAATAGTCAGATGTTTTATGCACAATTACAGCATGGTCATTTGAGGCTAAACTAATTACTCACGTAAGAAGTCATTGAAGTATACAATGTTTATATGAATGTAGAAATAATTAATTGCTGACAGTGCTCAAATAACTCTCAACCCACTCAGGAAGACGAGAAATCATCTTTCCAAAAATGATCATATAAAAGGAACAACTTAATTTGAAGACTTCCAATAAGCTACTTAATTTCAAAAGACTTTTGAGAAATAAAAACTGATAAAATAACAGGAGCATTTGTACTTTTTGAAAAGAGAATTTCTTTGTATTCCGTTCATTATCTGAGGTACTCTTTCAATTTTATTAGTGCTTGACTGGAAATAAAAGAGTTAAAACTAACTTTAAAGAATAACAGACGTATTGGAGCATAAGCTTTCATGGGTGAATACCCACTTCTTCAGATGCATGAAGTGGGTATTCACCCACGAAAGCTTATGCTCCAATACGTCTGTTAGTCTATAAGGTGCCAAAGAACTTTTTGTCGCTTCTACAGATCCAGACTAACACGACTACCCCTCTGATACTTAACTTTAAAGAGTTTTCTGGATCTTCCCTGCTATAATAATATTATATTAATAAAACAAAGTGCATATTCAGGAGCTAAAAGTGCCACCTAAGCCAACCCCAAAGGCATGGAGCCAATGAAAAAGTGACAGCAACCAACTTAAAGCTAAAGTAGTATGAAAAAGGTGTGTTCTATCATTTCATGAAAATAAAGAAAACGATATAAAAAACTCTGAAGTGAACACACACACACACACACACACACACACACACACACACACACCCCCGCTACTTCGACAGCAAGCACTCCACAACTCATCCTGGCCATCTCTATAAGCAACCTACATAAGGAAAATGGAAAAAACTCAAGAAACCAACCCAAGGAAATCTCCCCACTACTTCAACCTGGACTAGTGAGAGGAAATCAAGAGACTACCAAGGGATTAGCTTTAAAATTCTTGTTATGATATTCTTGGTAATACTGAAATGTTTTAACTTAAAAGACTAAAAAAAAGCAACCCTCAAACAAAAACAAAAAACAAAAAAAAAACCACCACCACCACCAAGTCCAGTGGCACCTTAAAGACTAACAGATTTATTTGGGCATAAGCTTCTGTGGGTAAAAAACCTGAAGTTGTAGGTTTTTTACCCACGAAAGCTTATGCCCAAATAAATCGGATAGTCTGAAAGATGCCACCGGACTCCTCATTGTTTTTGTGGCTACAGACTAACATGGCTATCCCTCTGATACTTAAAAGACTAAGTTTCTCCTGTTAATCACCAAGTGGTTAAACCTTGTATTTCTGGAGAGGAGAGAGAGGCTAAACATTGGTAAAGTGAGACACAGTGGGATTTAATTGGATTTAAGATTCTTAATAATGGCTAACTGGCCTGTCTCAAGATTGCTCCTTAAATGGCTTCTTCTAAGTAACTGATTTCCACGTTTTCTTCAGTTTCATAAGATGCAGTTAAGATTGCTTACTTTGCCATTGTTCTGCTTGGCCTTGATCATGGTGTCCCCTAAGCTATGTAAAATAACTCCTGTGACTAAACAGTGGGTGCCTCTGAGTTAGCAGTGAAAGAAAATTAGTAAGAACTGGCCTTAGTAAGAAAATTAGTAAGAACTGGCTATTTCTTGTTTCTGCAAACTAAATATTCTAACAATTTTTAAAACTAAATTAATGTCTAACAATTTAAATCTACCCTTTCAATCCAACATGACACGCTGAATAACACTAGGCTTTCCAAAAATATTAACTATACCTTTCTTCACACTAGTATCTTTTTGCTGCTTTTCTCCTTGTGTTTGTAAGTGTCCTATGTCACCAGTACTTGGACTGCTTGATGGAATAACATCTGTTAGAAAATTGATAGTAGAGAGAAGGGCCTGTGTATGTAGCAGAAAATTTAATGACGAAAAGGCCACCTGTTTAAAACAAAAGAATCCAAATCACAAAAAGTAAAGCTACAGGCAACATTCATTTAGCGTGTGGATCACTTCCATGTGTAGACATGCTGAATGGATTGGGATTTAGGCTTGCAGGGTGACAATTCTATGGGAAAATGACACAGATATGTAATCACCAATAAGTATTTGGCTTCCTCTTCCCATAGTACAAGAACAAGATGACATGCAACTAAACTAAAAAGACATCAAATACTCGACTAGTTGTGGGTTTTTTTCCCCCTTTTAGTTGACTCCAGTATATTCTTTGAGTAATTTTTCCTGATCTGTGTTTAATTTGTATTTTCTGGTTCTCTTAACCTTTGTTGCCCTGAGAATTTAGTCTGTTGAGGAAAATGCATAATACTAATTACCAGAAGATGCAGAAAATACCGTCCCAGAAAGTTCTTCAGGGGAACACTTGCATTATCAAACTGTCTGTTCTCAAACCTTTCAAGCAAGCTGAAGTTGAATGTTACCAAAAATCCCGTGCTATACCAGAGGTATTAGCCAGGCTTATACCACACTGTAGTTATCCCAAACACACAAAAAGACAGACAAGATGCAAGAGATGTTGTTTAATTAGGCCATAACTTGATAAATTCATCTGGGAACCATCAATAATAACTTCATTTTCATGAAAATTATGCTGATGTACCTAAGCCTAGTTCTATCACTTTTCACTAACCTTGACAGTTTCATATTAAGGAATGTAAAGATTTAACACTAAATATGTACCAAAGAATTCAACTCAATATATACAAGGATTCACAGAAATATTAAAAATATCTAAATTGGGAACAAACAGAATTCATAGACCCAACATAGAGCACTCTAGTTGACCACTCCAGTCAAATATTCAGTTCAACTGTAACTGGCAGATGCTTCAAAAGAAGGTGCCTTCATCCTCATCCTTACATCAATCACAGCTTATACCAGGGAAAAAGTTTCTTCCTGACACCAACTGGTGATATGCCCCAAGGTAAGAAAACCGACTGCCTTTGTCGTTTTTAATCTCAGGCACAGTAAATGGAGACTTTTTTTACTCCCCCTAAGGTTGCTTTAATCTCTTTTGACATTTCACCCAAACATCAGATATTGAGAGTACCACAAGTTAAATGTATGCTGTGTATTTCTCTTTCACAAACTTAAATTTGTTCCTTTTATAACTTTAATACCTCCTTGTTCTCGTACTGTGAAGGAAAAAAGCATTAGTACAGAGCTTGCTCGCACCGCCAATTGTTACAGTTATCTAGCCATTTGTAAATGTTTGGTGCCTGAAGTAAGGCTTTTAAACACATATTTCAGTTCATTGGCAGGGAATGGCTGAGGCTTCTGATCCATACTCAACTTAACAGCTTCTGGGAGAATTGGGCCTCTTTGCACTGCCAGAGTGGCACACAGGGACACTAAAACTGCCCTAAGTGGGCAGCTGATAATTTTCTAGGTTGGGGCGGCTGTTATAGCCATCTCCTATGAACCCCAAGGCATAGGAATGTGTCGGGGGCAGGGCTGGAGTGGTACAGTGGCAATCTGGACTTCACAGCCTTGTCTCCACTGTGGGGGTGGGGAGAGAGAGATGAAGGGAGTTAACTTGAGTTAGCTAGTTAAAACCCTAGTGGAGACCAAGCAGCCGGTAGTTTTCACAACAGTTTGCAGGTCAAGATAAGACTACGGAGGAGCCTAGGCTTCAACTTGACCTGCTGAAACTACAAGTTACCCTGTCATTACTAGCATTTTACCTTAACTTACCTAACACAAGATAAGAGCACACCACTTTACTTAGGGAAGTCAGACTAACATTCCACTCTTCAGTGAGTCTCAGCTTTGACTTGCAGGTACCTGCTAAGTAAAGAGGCTAATACTAGACACTTGAAAAAAATTCACTTACCTGAAGCATTTGTTCAGTGTTGTCAAAGCTTGACTGAAATTTTGGACCATTTTTGTCAGCCTAAAAGGGAAACGTTATGAAAGGTTAAAGACAGACAAATTGAATGAGCCATTGCATTGTATAGACAGCAATTATTTATACCTTGTGTACTAAATTTTTAACTTGTTACCAGATACACTTCACAGATCATTTTAATAAAATACTTATTAAATAGTAAGCATGTACCTTGACATATTCCACTTTCAAAAGGTTTAATCCATGTCCATCTGAAGAGCTAATTAAGTGAAGTGGTCCTTTTTTATCTGTAACATACCAAATGAGAGCATATTGAGAAGTCAGCTTTCGCAATAATGAATCAAGCAGAGAAATTTTATGAAACCCTTCTCCTCTAACATCATTTTCTATTTAACACTTCAAAATGTGAAGCATTGTGCCAATAACCTAGAATCCACATTTACATCTTGAGTTGAACGTTTAGGCAGGCAATGACAAGTCAACACTGTCATTACACAGTCTTGTACCTTTTCTTTTTGCCGTATTTAAAATACTTGTATTGAAAAATGAGAATATTAAAACATTTAAAGGGCTGTAATTTTCAAAAAAAGGTAGGTGCCAAACTCGCATTAGAAGTCCATGTGTGCTGGGAGACTAACGTTGATATGTGCTCCTGAAAAATGTTTTACAAAGCATTCTGTTTAAAAAAAAATAGTGACAAATGGAATAGGCTCTGCTTCAATATCTCAATACTGAATTCTTTATCATAAGGTAGTAAAGACAGCAACATCGACAAAATTTACAGTGTACACCAAAATCATTAACAAACAAGTATCAGGTAGTTGTTCTTATAGGGCTTGAATTGGGCTAGCATGCACTTGTGCACCTAGACTAACCAAAACAGCTAATTTATCAGTGTGTTCTGTCAATTGTCTGTTTTGTTTAATGTTTTCTTTTCCTTTCCTTAATAATAAAACAGCCATGGTTAATAACTGTGATTATTTTACTTAGCTTCAATCATGGTGTCCCATAAGGTATGTAAAAGAACTGCTGGAGACTAAATAGTAGGAATAATAATGCCTGAGGATAGTCTCATGAATAAGCCTGTAACAAAGATTCCATCTTTTGATTTGGTTTTCCCTGAATTAATAAGAGCTAGACTACCACTTCTTGTTTCTCTGGACCAAATTTAAAATTAACCCCCTTCCCATTCTACAACAGATACATTGCCACATATGTCTTACTAAGAAAGGTGACTTCCTTTCTAGGTGCTACTTACCTTCCTAAAAATTTACATGCATGTCAAAGGGTAAGGGCCAGGTTTTTAAAACTTAACTTCCACCATTTTGCAGCTACGACTGATTTTTCTAAATTACTCATTTACTAGCTAAGCATAGAAAACCTGGTGGATGTCTTAATGGCATCAACTCTGCAGGCACATAAGTTCCATGTGGAGAACTGCACACAATTATTTGGGCCCACACAACTGCAGCCTCAAAAGAGAGCCTCATTCTAAATATCAAACCTAATTATCATACTGTAGAACTTTTCTTTGAAAGGCTAGGGTAGGCAGTTGAAAGCTGGATACAAAAAAGTTTAACTATGAAGTCTACTAAGTAGAGACACTATTACTCTTATTCTCTACTTTGTTTTATTATTTTCATTACCTTGAATTTTGTGGTAATCCAAGCTGATTTTCTTTAAGTAAGATACAGCTGTTAAGTCATATGTTCTGACTGTAGCTTCTGTTCCGAGCTGCATTACATTAAATACAAGTATTGTGTCCTCTATTTTCTGTTGCTTTGTGAATTCTAAAACCACCTACATGAATAAGAATTACACAAATGTCAGTAATAGACCGGTATCAGATCATCTCTTTTCACATCTGATGTTCCATTTTTATTAATCAGAAAGAGGAAAATGAAATTGCTGCTACCTTTACTGTTTTATTTTCCTTAACAACTAGCATTCTTGCACAAGAGTCTGAAAAGGAAGATGGGCTGTCAAGATCTGAACCTCTTGAAGCATAATGGAAAGGGGGGGCATTTCTAATTCTTGGTGAACAAATATTTTCAGTAGAATTTTACTGTTACAAAGCAGAAGCAAACTCCTAGAGTTGGTTCTTTGTCAATGACTCTCCTGATGTTTCAACTTCCTCCTTCATATGTGGCATCACTATCAAGTAACTACATATGGAAGTCTGCTGGATTATGGTGCTAAAGTAAATGTATTATTTTCTGAAGTTACACTTCATCAACATTGTGCTGTTCATCAGACTAGTGGGGGTACCCTTTGACATGTACTGGATCTTATAACAACTGCTTTATAATGGTCCTTCAAATTAAGAGAGACTAATGCAATTTGAAGAAAGAAAAGTAACACACATGCCTCTTTAATTTCAAACTTCAATTGAAGGTCTGTGAACTCCTCATTAATAGCCTCTGTTTTGTTTTTCAGTTCACGTCCTTCAGGTAGAGCCTTTTCAGTTAGTGAAAAAGAATTTTCAGCATCAAAATATTCATCAGACTCTAGGAAATAAAGACATGTAATATTTTTATGCTGTCTGTGGAACTGACAGCCAAATATAAAAACAAGCAAATGTTCTTTTTGCAATGGCTAGTACCTTAACATACTGATTTGTCTGTCATTATCAATTCTGTATTCACCTGTGTTTGAGGCCTCTTCGTGTAATTATTTTCTAAATACGGTAATTACAAGCACAAGGTGGTTGTGACAATCAGGGTCCAGACACCACAAGTTAACATCCCATTGAATGACTGATCTCAGATTAGGAAAGCCTTCCATACATTAAATTTACATGATGAAAGCTATCTTCTGAACAAAAAAAGCTAATTATTTATTTTTAGAAAGCAAGCTTAGTATCTTAAGATAGTATCAGCAAGATCTGCAAGGCTGCCTTAAATTTTGCAATTCATAGATATGCATAGGTATCTATTGTCCACAGAACACTTATTTCATGATCAGAAACACCCAGCAAAGTTTTGTTGCTAAACAGACAATAGTTTTGCAGTTTTAGAAATAGTTACAAATATTTTCTTACCTGACTCTACTCCTTCCAGTAATATTGATGTGTCAAGTAACCCTTTCCTTGCATCAGTAATTGTGGGGATAGCAGGTACCTAGAAAAAAATAGCCAAGTACAGAAACTTATCTACTATAACTTTTTATGACTTCAGAATGTTCAATTATATTCTCATGAAAATCCACCCTGCTTCCCAAATAAAATTTGTGGATAAGACGCAAATTTTAATTTGAACTTTCAATTAATGTATGATAATACACTGCCTATTCAAATAAGACTAGTTGGGTGTGTTCAAGTGGACTTTGAAGACTATCTTCATCATCATTTATAGCAACACATGAACATATTACTGTATTTTTTTCAGATATCCTGTAGCCTTCTCTTACCTGCCAATATCTGCTTTCCGTAAATACTAAATGAAGGAATGCACTCACTAAAAGGGTTTTATGCAGTTATATCATGTTTTAGTTCAAATTTAACATTATTCTAGTCAGTTTACCTTTGTGCTTTGAACTGACATGGCTGACATCTGAGGAAATGGAATACTATCAATCAGATCAAAAATCCCCTTGATCTTTTTGTCAGAAAGTCTCACATGCACCAGGGGAAGGCCTCCTGAAACTTTAAACCTGGGAGGAGAGAATTAAAAAACCAGCATTGTGAACAGTGTAACATTGGAATCAAGTTACATGTGAGCCAACGTTTCAGCAGATACTAAGAGGTTTACTAAATTTTAATTTTAACCTGTGATTAACTGTTGGAGCAAAGAAGCTCATGATGCAGACATCTGTGTTCAGGGCCTGCTAGTACATATAGTTATAGTTAACACAGTCATAAAAAAAACTTCTATCACTGGAACTATATTAAACACCCAAGCTAAATGGAGATTTCCCTCCCCTATTAAATTTCACAGATAATCCCCCCCCCCCCACACCTTCCTATTGAAGCCCAAGGGGCTAGTCATAACTCCCTCCTCCTCTCAGCTCCTTCTTTGTGTTAGCCATAGTGATGGCTGGAGAACAATAGAAGATACTTGCCCCAAAAGTCAGGAATTCTGCCTCTATATACATTTTAGGTATTCGGGTCACTGGTTTTGCTCTTAACTTGTGATTTTTTTTTTCTTAGAAAAGTTAAGATGTGGGGATAACTCACCCAGGGCTACTTTATTCAAAACACATTCAGCTGTCACAATGTTCAAAAGCTTTTGTTCAGTGAATAGCAGAATAGTTTGTGCTTTTAGACAGAAATGTAGAATAATTATTTGCAGCCTGAGACTGTGACCAAAACCACTTCAGACAAGATTTCCTTGGAAACTTTAATGGTTGGTATGCAAAAAAACAATTACCAACTTGTTCCTCAACTGTGGTTATTCAAGGTGTGTTGCACATGACCGTTCCACTCTTGGCGTGTGCATGCCCTGAAACACAGTGGTGAGAAGTTTTTCCCTCAGCAATACCCATCAGGGCAGCTCAAGAGCTCTATGCTCTTGCATGCTTGTCCATATATGTATAAAAGGACTAGGTCACCATCACCCTCCCTCAGTTTCTTTTTGCCGGAAAAAACACAGATGCAGAGAGGTAAGACAGCAGGTCATAGAACGGACACGTGCAACACATCTCGAAGAACAACAGTTATGGAACAGGTTAGTTGTTTTTTTTCTCTTCAAGTGATTGCACATGTGCATTCCTCTCTTGATGATTCACAAGCCATAGAAACAGGTGGCAGGATCAAAGCCTAATCTGCACAGAGACTAAAAGACAACTTGCCCAAAACTGGCGGCATCCCGAGCTTGCTGAGTGATGGCATAATAGGAAGCAAACAGGAGCACCAAAGACCAAGTTGCCATCTTACAAATGTCTGAGATAGGAACTTTAGCCAGGAAGGCTGCAGAAGCAGCTTGTTCTCTCATTGAACATGCTGTCACTCCGCTTGGCAGGATAAAGTTAGCCAAATGGTAGCACAGGAGGATACATGAAGTTATCCAAGCTGATATGCTCTGAGAACGAACTGGGAGCCCATTCATTCTGTCTGTGACCACCACAAACAGTTGGGAAGACTGACAGAGAACTGTTTGGACCTGGGTAGAATGTCAATGCTCTCCTAATAACCAGAGTGCATGCAGTCTTCCTTTCATCTTTATCTGAGTGCAGTTTGGGAAGAATGAAGGTAGGTAACTGCTTGGTTGATATAAAAGCTAGGTACCACTTTTGAGAAAAACTTTGGATGAATACACAGGTAAACTTGGTCTTTAAAGAAAACACTACGAGGGCCAGACATCAGGGCCCACAGCTCACTTACCCTCCTAGAGGAAGTAACCGCCACCAAAAATGCTACCTTCACTGAAAGAGGCAGTCAAGAGAAGGGAGCTAAAAGCTTAAAAGAAAGAACATAAGCTTTGACAGTATCAAGTTTAGGTCCCATGGGGAACAGAATTTTGTACCTGAGAATACAATCTTTCCAGCCTTTCAAAAATGTACTGACATTCTGTTAGAAAATACAGAGCAGTCATCCACCTAAGGGTGGAAGACTGCGATAACAACTAAGTGGACCTTGATGGAACTAACAGCCAATCTGTGTTTTAGGTACAAAAGATAGTCCAAAATATACTGGATTGAAGACTGTATCAGCAAAATTCCAGACAGATGAGACCAAATAATGAAATGCTTCTGCTTAGAGGGTTTGTCTATACAGCAACTAGACACCTGCAACACGCCCTTGTCAGTCGGTTCAGGCTTGCACGGCTCAGGCTGAGGAGCTGTTTGATTGCTGTATAGACTTCTAGGCTCGAGCTGGAGTCTGGACTCCAAGACCCTGTGAGGTGGGAGGGTCCTAGAGCTCAGTCTCCAGCCCAAGCCTGGAAGTCTACACAGCAATCAAACAGCCTTGCAGCCCGAGCCCTGCAAGCCCAAGTTGACTGGGTGTTTTTTTTTTGCTGTGTAGATGTCCCCAGAGAGGCAAGTAGATGTAGATCATTTTCTACTATGCAATAGCACATCTTAACCTCTTTTGAACACAACTGCTCCCCAGAATCTAACCATGGAGCATCTATGCTATTCTATGGAGTGCATATAGGTTTGGGCGGAGCAGACAACCATGGTCCTGAGAAATAAAATGTTGGATGGTCTAGATAATACTTAGTCCTGCTGTGAGTGCAGGGGACTGGACTAGATGACCTCTCGAGGTCCCTTCCAGTCCTATGAAATTAAATCAGGGTCCAATGGAAGCAGTATCAGCTTTTTCACCGAAAGGTACAGGAAAGTGGAGAGTCAGTGCTGCCTTGGCCACGCTGGGGCAATAAGAATGATTCAGGCATGGTCCAGTCTGATTTTTTTAGTAGCACACTATGAAGGAGTGGAATTGATGGAAAAGCATACAGGAGATTGCTCTTCCAGGCAACAGGAAAGTGTCCATTAGGTAACCCAGACAGTGACCCTGTAAGTAACAAAACCGTTGGCATTTCCTGTTTTATCTCATTGCAAACAGGTCTACCGGAGGAGCCCCACAGGGCTGGAAAATGAACCTGGTTCCAGCCAGATAAATAGCCAACTCATGGTGATTCATCAATGACCTGCTTAGGTCATCTGCCAGCTTGTTCTGCACTTCTAGAAAAAGCCTTCTTGGCAGAGCAAGGATGAGTGGGCTGAGATAGAACATTGTTGCTGTGTTGTCTGTGACACTGAGAAAGTTTTTTCCCTGAAATGAGACAGAAAAACTGGGCACACCCGTCAGATAGTTTTCAACTCCCCTTACCTGATAAGTCAAGTCTTTCGCAGACTATAACCCCTAAAACTGAAGGGAACCCAGATCAGCTTCCCAACCTAAAGCAGATGCATCTGTTACTAGCATGAGTGATGGCTCAGGAGGACAAATAAACTCCTTCACAAATGTTGGCAGGGTTTGCCCACCAGTCTAGTCTAGAGAATCTAAAATGTGAGGTGCCCTTGGAGCACAATGTTCAGATAGTGACATCTTGGCAAAAATATTGATGCCAGCCATCCTTGCAGAATCCTGATATGAAATCTGGAACACCACACTACATATATGCATGAGGCCACATGTCCCAGAAGCCTCATACCCAATCACAAAAGCATGGCACTGTAAACAAGCAGAGCCTGAAGCCTGGTAATCAAGACATTCCTCAGAATCAATAATGTAACCCCAAACCAAAAACCAAGAAAAACCTAAAACCAAACTCAGACATTGAACTAAATCAACCAACACTAACTAACCCTAATACAGTGGAACCCCGCTATAACGCGATAATTGGGGTCCAAAAAATTCTATTGTGTTAATGCGGGGTCGCGTTATAGCAGGGTTCCACTGTATCCAGAAGCTAGGGGTTTGCTGGAGCAGGAGGAACAGGATGGCAAGAACCCTGGGGGCGTGCCACGGCTGCAGGGAGAGTCGCTCCTGCTACAGCCGCCGGGGCATGGATCTGGAATGCCCCACACCTGCCGGACTGACCCCGCACCCGCTGGGGACAGAGGCGAGAACCCCGGGGGCATGCCACGGCTGCAGGAAGAGTCGCTCCTGCTGCAGCCGCCGGGGCATGGATCTGGAACGTCCCGCGCCTGCCGGACTTGCCCTGCGCCCACCTCAGCCACCGGCGCCAGACTCGCCCCACGTTATAACCGAATTCACGTTATCGCGGGGCGCATTATAACGGAGTTTCACTGTAACTATATATATTTAACTATATGCAAGAAAAAACAAGCTGAGAGCACTTGCTAAAGTAAGACCAACAGACCTCAACTACCATCATAGGAAGAAAGAAGGAACTGTTGGGTGGAGGGAGCGGCTTTTCTCTTTATACTGACAGTGGTGTGCAACAGGGAAGAGTGGTTGAACTGCCATGAAGGGTACCTCAGAAGGAAAAATTTCTGACAACTGTGCTCGGGATGTGCCCATACCAAGAGTGTAATGTACATGTGCAATCATTCAAAGAATAGGTATTGCAGGCCAACAGGAATTGTGTGCACATGGAGCATAGTCAGTGAAGATAGAATCTTCTGAGAATTTAGCTGCCAAATGCTAACAAGTATCCACGTGCCATTTTTCAGAGGTTCACAACTAAGGCCAAATTTTCACAGGAATGACAAAAAGCACATCCTTGAAATGAGAGTGAATTCTCTTAAGTGCCTGCTCTAAAGCATAGAGACACTTTAGCAATTTAATATGAGCAAAACAAGGTGTTTTTCCTTTATCTGATTCTCACAAAGGGCTGCATTGTTTTAGCTGAAACTTTGCTGCAGACTAAGAATTTTGTAAACACCCAATATGGCAAGTTTCAGCCCAAATGACTGAAGCTTGGCAAAGTTACAAGCAACATGTGAACTGTTAGGCAGCCTTAATTATAGGTGTAGCTACTGACTTTCCCCATAAGGAGAAAATGAAGACCATGCATATAAGTCTTCAAACTCCATCTTGTCCCATTGGGCTTCAGTGACAATGCCCTGTTCCAATAAGCACAAATAACCAAGCAAAAATTAATTGTCTGACAGTGTTGATACATTACTTAGCCATTCTGATGTCTTTCTCCACCATTGATTTGGCTAATTGCACATGCATATCCATAGGCTGTAATATGTGCAAAGCTGATGGATGCTGAAATCGAGCCTTCTTCCAGTCTTCACCTGAAGGAGTGTTTATCCAGTTTAAAAATTAAACTTCACAAGCTTTATTTTGTAATGAAGAGACAGTATAAAAATAATCCAGAAAAATCATTTGAGAATTACTTTAAAAAATCTAGCCCATCTAATGAACGGCAGAAACCTAAGTTCATATAGGCAAGATATTGCATGGACTTCCACAGGTCAGAAAACAACCACCCCAACACCATTCTTTATCAGCATCTAGCATGGGCCAAAACCAAGAATTATTTTCACTTACAACCTTGAAACCCAGAAGCAAGAGCTATGAACTCAGCCATTATCAGTGTGTCAGATTTCTTCTTTTCCTCACAATATTTCCTAACATAAGAGTCCTCACATAAGAGTCCTCACATTTAAATCATCATAAAACACCATCATATATATTTTGCAGCTAGTCTGAGCTGTCTATTAATCCAGATAAACAAAACAAATTCATGAGCCTATCAATAGGCGCGTAATACTAAATTGCCTAACCCTAACTTACTTGCTAACACTTGAATGAGTACAGCAATAATATAGATTTCCAGAGAATGGGCATTTTACACAAGGTACTGGAAAATTCAAAATAAAGGAAGTTTTACAGTTTTAATTTGTATTGTCTTTACATTGTATGTAACTTATTTTAAGAACAAACCACTATCTACTAATATACATTTAAACATTTTTGATTGTTCTTTGATTGGGTTGTGATTATGCTTTAATACCTCTTCTGCCAAAGAGAAGTTGTACATTATTGATTTCCACATCAAACGTGTCATAAGCTTTGTCCATAATCTCTTCCAAGGATGAAAAACTGGAAGCTTGATGACCGCCTTGATTTATGCTAGTCAACTGGTGGGACAGATTAAAAGAAATAAAAGTACTTCTACTAAAAGCACAGTATTTATACACACACTATATTATTAATTTCAATACGGTACAGGTGAAACTATGAGATTTCTAAAGCCTGTAATTTTTGGTTTGACATTCTCCGAAGAGGTATTTTAGAAATGTCAACACCATTATCCTTAATGAAAATTAAGATATCACAACTGAAAATAGTGCAAGTTCAGTAAAAAAAAATTATTTTTTGTAAATAATCACATCATGTCTACAACAATATATTAGTCAACTTGTAGGACTTCAAGTTTCAGCTTTACAGCACCACCACAGCGTCAACTTTCACAGCTCCAGAGTAGCTCAATAGCTTTTCTTAAGTCTTCTTATTTGTTAAATAAAAGGAAGACTACTTAACTGAAAAATGTAGGTACACAGTGCTTTATGAACAAGTGAAAGATATGGCTTTGAAAATCACATAGCTCTTACAATTTAACTTGCTTGATATATGGAACCACATTTCACAAAGGGTACATCTATACTTACCTCCGGGTTTGGCGGTAAGCAATCGATCTTCTGAGATCGATTTATCGCGTCTTGTCTAGACGCGATAAATCGATTCCAGAAGTGCGCGCTGTCGACACCGGTACTCCTGCTTCGCGCAAGGAGTAAGCGGAGTCGATGGGGGAGCCTGCCTGCCGCGTCTAGACCCGCAGTAAGTGCTCTTTAGTTCAAACTAAGATACTTCGACTTCAGCTACGTTATTCACGTAGTTGAAGTTGCGTATCTTAGTTCGACACGGGGGGTTAGTGTGGACCAGCCCAAAGAATGAAATATAGTTCTTCTGGATTATTCTTATTCATGTGTTTATGACAAAGGTTATTATGCAAATGATACTAGTGGGTTTACAAAAAGGTGTCTTTCTGACCACTGATCAGCACTGTTGTCAGTCTTAAAACGAGACTCCTGGGAATAAACCAACAATTGTACTATTTCCCTCTTTCTTGAACTCAAATGAAACCAGAGGAAACCAACTGCATACCTGAAACGTACCGAAGTCCAAAATAAGTAGGTCTGACATATCATTGTGGAAACCCGTCTTTGGAACCACAAGATAAGATGGTTTCAGATTAATCCTCAAGTCAAGGACTTTCCTTGTTTCAATAATATGAGTTAGTCCTTAAATAAGGAAAAGAACAGATTACAAGATATTCACATCTGTAACCAATAGGAATGGGACATGGAACAAACAATACTATACCAAGGTAAAAGTCACATTTTCACTGTAGGAGCAGTTACAGATTAAATGTGATCAATCTTTAACACAGACATCTTTTTGGTTAACTTCTCTATATACTAACATCTTGTACGTTTTTAAATCAATTTTTCAATTTATTGCTAGAAAGCATTCTATTTGGAGGTTAATCACTTATCTGTGTTTTGACTCAAGAGAAACAGAACTCAAAGCAATTTTGATTCAGAGATCCCATGGTGTGATGTTTATTCAAACATCAATACTAATACTGCCTTGCAAGTAAGGCCCCCAGACTCTTTGCTAATATTTAAGGGTTCACTTATTAATGGTAGTTACTTTTATCTATTTACCTGTAGCAGTTCTTTCTTTAATTTCTTCCAGCTTCATCAACGTGGCTGATGTTAGTCGTTCCAGATCCATCCCCTTACTTGTCTGGAAGAATTCCACCATTGCATTTATTGTTCTCTTTAAAAACAAATAATATCAGTTTATATGCAATCATCCAATACACACTGCATCAGTTCCAAAATATAAATTAAATACTCATTAAACTGAGATGGCAAAAAATTAAGGCAAGGAAGAAAAACTAAACTACTTTGGTACAGTATTTGAAAGGTGATGGAAAGGCAATGAGGTTGAGCGAGAACAAAAGGTATTCCAATACGTTTTGAATTTGAATATTACTCACAGCATCATATATGATTTCCACAGGCTGTGATTCAACTATAAGGCTCTGGTCAGCAGTACTATCCTCTGGATTTGTCTCAAACACTATTTTAAGCAAAGATGATTTGGTATCCCCAATAGAAGCCACAAGAGAAGGTACAATACTTTGTTGTTTCAGTCCTGTTACATACCAGTGCTCAAGCTTTGCCTCCACTCTGAAAATGAAGACAAGAATTGTTTTAAAGCAATTTGTATTGAATATTCAATAGCATGTAAATGTATCAATGGAATACAAGCTGCAATTTCACTTTGTACAACACAAAACAGGAAAAATCACAGAGTCTTAGACAAGATGTAAGGGAACACAAGACATGGGCAGCTAATCATTAGCCAGAACTGTCTCAAGAAGTATCCTAAATTCATAGGACTAACTACATGCCAAAGGATTTTAGGAGATTCTTGCATATAAAAAGGCATCAAAGAAATACCTTAAACTATTTAGCTTCATTTAACCTAAGTGACAACACAGGCTACACAAAGAAAAGAATACAACAGGAGACTAAATTAAGCCCTGAAATTTTAATGTCCTTACATCTACATTCAACTTTATTTCATTTTAAATTCAGGTTCACATTTCTCTTGTAACTGAGTCTCTTATGCAGAGACAGTGCACTTGTGCTATATTAGGAAAAAAAGGTTATTAATGACTTAGGAGAGTCAGTTTGGAGCCCAATCCTGCAGATTTCAACGCAATTTATGGACCCAGTCTTGCTCCCTTTGATATCAATGAAAGTTCTTAATGGTTTACTTCAGTGGAAGCAGGAACCAGATTTCTGAATGTGAGATTATGTTGGTTGTTGCACCTTAGAAAAAAAATGCATGTTTTTTCTACAACTGACTATTAAGATCTTCATTCAGTTTTAGTGGTAAAGACTTGGAAGTTTAAAACAGGGAAGTCAGTTTAGGCCCAGTTTCAAAGAGATGTGATTTTTTTAGCCTTTTAAAAGAAAGGAGAATAACTAAGGCAGATTAGATCCATCTTTTTCATTATGAAATGTTATTAGTAAAATCATCACTTCCAAATTTTTGGGAATAAGTCTCATTGCCAACTATACTTTCAAATGTTTCTTATTTTTGGGCCAAGTGCTAGTTGTCTGTCCCAGAATCTGCCCAGTGAAACCACATTACACATTAAATAATATTTTAAACAGCTATTCTGTGAAATTGGGTTCTGAATAAATGAAAAGTGGGGGAAAAACAGGTTCTGTTAAAATTACTTATCCTACTCTCACCACCAATATGCTAACTTGAATTAGAAAAAAGTCTGCACAGGTTCATTTTCCAGATGCAGCAACTAAAGGAGAGTGTGTATTAGTTCCTTGGTGAAGATTCCATAAGCAGTTAGTGGCAGAGCTGGGAAATTAACTCTGATTTGAGGACAGACTCATATACTGGACACAGGCCACGTTGTCCATCATACCTATTATTTCAAATCTCTGTATTTGATTAGGTCACCCTTTAAGCAGGGTTAATCCTTTGTGATGAGCTTTGAGATTTTCAGGTGAAACAGAACTATGTGCAAGCAGGATTTGTCACTTTTTCAGCTAAAGGTAATCAAGGTAACCAATTTAAGGGGGGGGGGGGGGGGGGCGCACTCTGGCCAGAGCATTTGGCATTGACTGTGGAGCCAGGCTTGGTATTACTTTTAGCACTTTTTAATAAAATATGGTTTGAAGACAAGCTGCACATGTATGAATGGCTATCTTAAATAAAAGGTAATGGATGTTAAACATTGAATGAAGCAAGGCTCCAAAAGAGGCCTTTATTAGGCAAGCCAGCACGGCTCACTCCTTTAACTTTGTTTTTTTTAAATCAATATTTATAACTTCATTTACCTACAAAAAAGCGTTAAGGTGTAAAAAATCTGAGAAAATGTAATAAGGAGAGTCATATGCAACATATTGCTTTGTTCAAGAATCGTTAATTTTTAAAAGGAATAAGCATAGTGGAAATTAGCACACAAAATATAATTGATCACTGTTCACAGAAATATGAAAAAGCAAACATATAATTACTTAAGTGCTTGTGCTCCTGGTCTCTGAGATATTTTCGTGCTTAGATCAATTATCTGTACTTTAAGAGTCTCTGGCACATCCTTGTCTTCTTTAATTGTAAGAGAAGTACTTAACAGCTTCAGTGTCATTACATGAGCAACATACTAGTCAGGGAGATAAAAAAAATTGAGATTGAGTCTTTGCACAAATGCTTCATGAGAATTTCTATTTTTCTTATATTTACCACATATTCCACTGTTTTATATAGGTTTAGTGCAGCCAATCCAATGGCCCAACATATTGCCTGGTTACTCATGCAAGAAACTTGTCTTTCAGTCAGGTGATGTTCAATCATCATCCCCTCTCTCCAAGTTAAAAAAAAAAAAAAGTTACTGAGGTATTTCCTTTCTCTGACAGAACGGACATCAATTCCCTCTAACAGCAATTATTTTTACTCGAGATGTAGACATACTACTTTAATGGAAATCCAGTGTAGCCAGACAACTCCTAATCCCATGCCTAGTTGAACTCAAAAGATATAATTACTAGGTGTGGTCATTAATTTTGATTCATGATTTGAATAATTTACACATATATGTCAGTCACAGCAGCAAGAAAGATTATGTAAATAAAAATTATTGGATTACTTCCTGGGAACTATGTTTGAATGCATCCACATAAAATCAGAGCACACTTTTCCTTTTTGAGAACAATAGGTAATGATTTCTCTTTATCTCAATCAAAAAAGAAAAGTAGGATTGGAATATTCCTTGCCATATAAACATGGAAAAGAAACAGTTATGTAACCCGACAGGACTACCAGTGTGGAGAGAGAAATTAAGAGGGTAGCAATGTACACCGAGTATACTGACAGAGTACTGCTACCACCAAAGATTCCCTCATTAATTAATAAATGTTTTCCCACCACTGTATGAAAGACTTCTCTACAGAAAGGGAGATTCTTCGAAATGTGTGGTCCCTACCTGTATTCCACTAAGGGTAATGTGCATGCTTCATGCCCCTGGAGCTTTTGAAAATAGTGGTGTCTGGTCTGTGCATGCACCCTTTCACTGCCACGTGGTTTCGCCAAAGGCAATAAAGGGCAGGACGGACTAGTCACGTCTCCAGTTCCTTCTCCATCCCAGACGTATCAGATCCACAGCAGAGGGGAAGGACGGTGGGTTTGGAATACTTATAGGAACCACACATCTCGAAGAACCTCCAGTAACTGGTAAGTAACCTCTCCTTCTTCGAGTGATAGTCCCTATTGTATTCCACTGAGGTGACTGACAAGCAGTACCTATATAGGAAGATGCGAGGAGGATGACAGAATCACGGAATGAAGGACCGCTGTACTTAACGAAGTGTCCTTTGCCGAATCATGCACCAAGGCATAATGAGAAGAGAAGGAAGGAGTGCACCGAGCTCCATGTGGCCGCTTTACAAATGTCTGAGAGGGGCATGTCATGGAGTGCAGAGGTAGTTGATGCTTGCGCTCTTGTGGAATGGGCCTGTAATCCCACCTGGTGGGGATCATCCTGCTAGTTCATAGAGCGTAATGCATCCTGAGACCCATTTTGAGATCCTCAGGGTGGAAATGTGGTGTCCCTTAATTATCTCTGCTATGGCCACAAAGAATCTGGGAGACTTTCAGAATGGCCATGTCCTTCAAAGCTTACAGAATCAACCTTGTAAAAGTACAAACATTTTCTTGTGATACTGCCTTGCAAATATTTTTGGTGGATGTGCCTGCACTCTCTCCTCAGTAAGATGTTGCATACTTCGTATAGTGAAGTGATCACATCCAAGTTAATCTCTGCATGTTTATGTTTGCATTATGCACAATTTCCAATGGTATATTTTTGAACCCCTACCGCAGCATCAACAAACCTCTGAGAGGACCAACAGAGCAAGTTGAAATGATCAGCAGTCAAACAGTTAACAGGGTCAGTGAAACAGTATTCAGGGTCAATCTTGAGAGTGAACATTTCATTGGGATAAATAGAAGATTACTGTTTCAGGCTGCTTTCCATCTCTCATGAGCATCATGAATGATTTTCTTTCCCTTATGAGAAGTTACAACTCAGATTACACTACTAAGATCTCTAGTCAAGTCTTCAGGACAAAAAAAATCACATTCAAATAGATAACACTTGCTGAACTTCTGTATATCTACAATATCACAAATACATAAATGGTTAGTCCACTCTGTGCCAAAAGGGTAGAGCTGCAAGGACAATATTTTGTATACTTGAAGCTCTCTGATTTACTGCAAGGTTCTTATCTCAAGCAATATGCTGTAAATCAAAGTAGTACAACATTTTCTCCAGTCCTCCAATTATTTTGGTGCAACTTGCTCTGATTTTTTTTTTTTTTTTTTTAAATGTTGACACCGGAACTTGACATAGTATTCCAGCATCCGTCTCACCAATCCCATATACCATAGTAAAGTCACATCCATACTCATTACTTCCCTGTTTATATATATCTAAGGATCCCATTAGCTTTTTGCCACAGCTCATGTTCAGTTGCTTGTCCACTATGACCCCTTAATCCTTTTCAGAGTTACATCTGTCCAGGATTCAAACCCCCCATTCTGTAAGTAGAACCTATATTCCTTGTTCCTAGATGTATAACTGCATTTGGCTACATTAGAACACATTTTGTTTGAATGGGCCCATCTTACCCATCTGTATGACTGACTTGTCCACATTATTTACTGCTCTGCCAATCTTTGTGACATTTGCAAATTTTATCAGTAGTGATTTTCTACTACAAATGGCCGTATTCAATAATGATTCCCCACTGACAACAGCTTTTTTAAAATCTGTCAGTTGACCAATTCTTAATTCATTTAATGTGGGCTTTATTGACTGCGTGTAGTGCTAACTGTTTAATAGATTATTGTTTGGTACTAAGACAGATGACTTACGTAAGTTTAAGTACATTACATCTATGCAGCTAACTTTATCAACCAAACTGGTAGTCTCAAAGATTTAAATCAAGTTGGACTAGAACTCTCTTACATAAAATCATACTCACTGGCATTACTTATATTCCTATGTTTTAATTGTTTATAACAGCATCCCATATCAGCTTCTCTATTATTTTGGCCAGGACTGATGTCAACCTAGTCAGTCCACAGTTAGCTGGGTCACACAGTTTGTTTGTTTTTTAATATTGGCACAAAATTAGCACTCTTCCAGTCGTCTGGAATTTCCTAGGTATTCTAAGATGTATTAAAAAATTCATGTCAGCAGGGCAGAGATCTCAACCAACTCTTTTAGGACTCTTTAGTGCAAGTTACCTAGTCTTGCTGATTTAAAAAGGTTCATATCTCTAGCAGATGTTCTATGATTCTAGTACATTATCCTGCTTCTTTCCAAATACAGAACAGAAATATTTATTGAAACTTCTGCCTTTTTTGTATCATTAATTTTACTGTCTCTATCTAGTCTATACTACTGTTAGGATTTCTTTTGTTCCTAATATATTTAAAGTTCTCTTTGTCCTTAGCCCTGCAAGCCATGGATTTCTCCCCGAGGTCTTTAGCTGCCCTTATCAATTTTCTACACTTCCTAACTTCTCATTTATTCTCATTACTATCTATTTCCTCTTTTTCCATTTTTTGTGTATTGCTTTTTAATTTCTAATTATTGCCTACACTTCACCAGTAAACCAGGACAGGTTTTAGCCTGAGCTGCCCTCTTTCTTACCTGGAGTAATCGTGGCTTTTTGGCCATGTGAGCCTCTTGTGCACATACCTAGCTGGAGTGGCAGACTTTGGGATTTCTGAGCAATCCAATTGCTTTCTGCTTTTTGTTTCTATTGTGTTCATGGAAACAGCACCTTGTCCATATATTTTTTTAACCCAACAAAATTACACAGTGAATATACCTGACTCATCTAATCAATTTCTCATCCTAACATGAACAACCCTGCCAGGCTCTGAATATTGGTTAACCGTTGACCAAGGCATCAACAATACTATACTAACATTTGACCTAAATACATATTTATTTCACTTAATTACCACAGAACTGCACTGATATTAGAATTCTAAATTTAAACTCCAATTTAAGTTCTTCCCTCCAACACTCAGCAAGAAATAGAGACACTGAAGAGGTCCAACTATTTTTAGTTGTTTTTTTGTTTGTTGGAATTTGTTTTGTTTTCCCCATTTACAGAAAATGTTTTATTTTTCCTCTCTTTTATGCAGCAAGTTTATCTTTCAGCTCATTCTGCTCCCATTACCTATTTGCACATCATTTTGGGAATATAGATCACACATGAATGATTTTATTAAGACATCTTGATAGTAACATCAAGTGAGTGATTTGTCTGGATGCATTTGACTGCTGGACACAGGGCTGGCTCCAGGCACCAGCTTTCCAAGAATGGGGCGGCGGTCCGTGTCCCGCGGTGGCAATTCGGCGGCAGCTCCAAGACTTCCTGCCGCCGCGGCAATTCGGCGGTAGCTTTGCCGCTGTTGCAGTGGCGGCAATTCGGCGGTGGCTGCTTGGGGCGGCAAAATTGGTAGAGCCGCCCCTGGTTGGGCACCAAAATCTCAATAAGCCCAGATGTTTATACAGCCCAATATAACGATATTTTAGTCTATATATCAGGGATCGGCAACGTTTGGCATGCACCCCCCATTGGCCTGGAACGGCGAACCATGGCCAGTGGGAGCTGCAATCGGCCAAACCTGCGGATGCTGCAGGTAAACAAACCGTCCTGGCCTACCAGCGGATTTCCCTGAGGGGCCACGTGCCAACGGTTGCCGATCCCTGCTATATATTGTGAATAAGAACTCACAATGAATATATATTTGGCAGATCAGTATCAGTGAACAATCGGCACTCAAAATATAGTGTGACAAAGCTTTGTCCTTGTCTCCGTGGATCCTGCGCTTCCTGGCGGATTTGTGCTAGCCTCAGAGGCTCACTGTGACTCTCCTTGTAGCCCTTCTCTCTCTCTAGAGGCAAGGGTCACGGCCTACTGAGCCATTTTCATGATAAGCCAGCGAGGGAGGTGAGGAGAAGCTACCCTCCCTTGCACAGTCCCTGTAGTCTCCCAGTCTTGGTGATTAATTGGGGGGGAGAGAGGCAAAAGGCCCACCCTCTACTCTGGGCTCCAGCCCAGGGAGCCTAATAGTATCAGCTATGGTAGCTAACTTTTTAGAAATAGGACACATACAATTCCCTGGGCAACTTCCCCCACAGCAGCCCCCACTTCCTCCAACGGCCTCCTTCTTTGTGCCTGATATGGTGTCTCTCCAATAGCGCAACCTCCTTCCACAGCTCCTGACATCCCCCCCTCACTGACTAACTGGGAGGCTTTTAACTAGTTCCAGCCAGCCCTTGATTGGCTTCAGGTGTCCCAATCAATCTAGCCATCTCCACTGCTTTTTCTAGAAGGCTCTTAATTGACCCCAGGTGTCTTGATTAACCTGGAGCAACTACCATTTGGTTACCAAGGTATCAGGAATTTGTTTAGCCTGGGGCTAACATACGGGTTCCTCACCACTTTGCTATAGCCATCTGGCCTTGCCCCTTCACAATAGTCATTCCTAACATCACTCCTGTATTACTGACATATATCAGGACAACAAAGTTTTTGTTCTTCTTTCATTAAAAATGGTCAGTTTACCTTCTTAGGTAAAGTCAAGTTGTGAGAGCTGTCACTATACCCAATAGCAGTAAAGAGCTTAGCCTTTTCTTCTGGGGTCATGAGGTCATCAATGGCTAAAAAAAAAAAAGGGGGGGGGGTTCAAATTCACCTTAGTACCCATAACTGGTAAAGGAAAAACAATTTAATATACCTTAACACCACATGCTGCCAGGGCACTTAATTTAGTTTCTGCTATGAAGTATTTCTCAAAAAGATAGTAAATTATGCAATGTGACTCATATTCCCCCACCATAGGCTAGTAAGTGATATATACCTACATAGCGTAAGCTCCCCGAAATTACTTGCATCACAGTGGCACAGAGAAGCCCCAGCTGTGATCAAGACCCCATTGTGCTAAGCACCATGCAATACCCTAAGAATTCCTGGCCCAAACAGCCAACTGTCACTAGAGGAACTTGCTAGTGAATACTTGCCTTTTACAACTATCATAAATAACTCAGTATTTTTTCTTTACAATGCACTTCTGAAATTTTCATACATCATTTACAAGAAGCCACAGTTTATTTGCTGACATATTTTATTACTGTGTTTTCACAGAATTACTACTATCTATTCAGTGATATAACAGCAGAGACTCAAAATTAAACACAAGAAAAGAGTGCACTCCATACTCTACCTTATTCTTTTCCTAAAGCCAAGCAGGGCAGACAGTCACCTACCCATAAGTGAATTAAATATTAGTACTATTTGTTAAGATTCATGTGAGAATGACCTATTTAAATTCAAACCTACTTTCAGGAACTGGTGATTCTTCATCTTCCTTTTTTCTAGATTCCTTCTTACCCCAGAACCCACTAAACCATCCTCCACCTTTCTTCTCTCCATCAGCAGATTTCTTCCTCAGCAATTTCTGCCCTGATCTTATCACCTACAAACCAAAGATAATTAGTTAAATTAACATAAATGTTTTAATACGCAATGGTTCTCTTTTGTTTTCCCAGAAATTAAACAATAGATATATCAAATGATGTACAGGCATTTTCAGTAATGGGAGAGATCAGAGCATAAGATATAAGCATTATTACATTAGTCTCTGTATTTTAAAGGGACAAAAATGCTTCATTGCCTAACATAACATTTATTCTGTTTTGTGCCCTTTATCTACTTGAAATCCATTGCTTCAAAGAGGTTCCAATCTAATTGCAAACAAATCAAGTGAGAGCTACAAAAAAATTAAAGCAAGGGAGATAAAAGAAGGTAAGGACAACTTCTGGCCCTAAAATCTATATACTGTTAATATAGTTTAGAGACTTTCAGGTTTTCTATAAATCCATCTTGATAGTTCTACCATTTTAATTTCTTTTATTCGTATTTAGACCTTCCACTTTTAGGTTTTAAGCAGTAAGACCCTATTATGTCAAATTCTAAGTAACAGTTCCCAGTCCAAGGAACTTACAATTTCTTTGGACATGCACCACCAACCACCTCCCACCATTTTGGGTGGGAGAAAAGGAAAGCAAGGGAGAACTCTAGCTTGTGTTATTTCCTCTCCCCTTCCTTCCCAGGGGGGCTGTTGCTAATAGCATCTGAGCTCATCCTACCCACTCCTGCTGCCATTGCATGTGTGGGGTCATGTCAGACTGACTGTCTTACACAGGGGTCTCAAACATGCGGCCCGCGCCCGCGGAGCTCTTCCCTGCAGCCCACCGGGCTCCCCGCGTCCCCCCACCCCCAATTTTTTTTTTTTTACCCCCAGGCAGTTCCCGCTGCCAGAACAGCTGTCTGGCAACTTCGCGGTTTCTGGGAGGGAGGGGGGAGGAGCGAGAAGCCGTGCACACAGGGGAGGAGGCGGAGAAGGGGCAGGGCCTAATGGAAGGGGTGGAGTGGGAGCGGGGGCAGCGAGGGAGCAGGGTCAGTGATGCGGCCCTCAGGCCAATGCACTAGTCCTCATGCGGCCCTCGTGGTAATTTGAGTTTGAGACCCCTGGCCTTACACCTTCACAGGCAGTGTCAGGAAGTAGGGATTGCTTCTTGCATTTCTTGGCTCATTCCATAACAGTGTCCTAGCCTCCTCCTGGTGCTTATGAGATATAATCTATTAGGTGCTAGCACACATGGATCAGTGTTTACAGCCTATATTAAGCCACCCCAAATGGGTAACATCAATTTAAAATTTCATTATTAAATAAATTGTCTGTCTTTGTCAGGATCACATGGAAAAGCCACACCTATAGATCTCAGTATGTGAGCACAGCATTTTTCACTGGGCAAAAAAAAGGTGTCTGGCAAACTTAGGGACTCCATTTAGGCTTCTCTAATTAAGATCCCCACCTGAGATGGCAGGGAAGGAGAAAAATGCTGTGAGACCTGCTGGCCCCACTCATCCACCCTAGGCTGGCTGTTCCTATCCCTCACAGGTGATCATTATTCATTAATCATTGTGATTTAAGCACAGCAAAAGGTATTAGTCTGATCATTACATTAAAGAGCGATGTCAGCCAGATTTCAGCCCTTTCCCCTGGTGTTACCAAAAAACCTTCCAAAACTGGGTTGGCAAGGAATAGCCAGACCAGCAATAATGAACCAGGAATGGAAAGAGGTGAGCTGGGAAACGAGTAAGTATATTGCCACAATAAGGGGTGCAATGATTTCCCATTGAAGAATTAAGTATATCGCTCTTGAGCTGTTTAGAGAAAACATGGTACAGATATTTCCTTGGTCGACCTCATATTGATTCCTTTCTAGCTGCTCAGCAGTGTGTGAGTAGATGTAAACCAATTGCTGTCATCCCCTGCGGTGGGTTCCACTGAAATGGGTGGGTTGAGAAAGGGTAAGATGTGAAAACCTCGTAAACCAATGGGCTGCTTGGGCATGGGGCCCAAGTATGATATTGCATGGTGCAGAGATATGCCTCCAAATCTTGCGGAGCATAGGATTTCCTTCCTCTCCTACATCCAACATGGATGAAGGGGATAGATTGAGACTCTGGCTTCATGCCGGGATCTCCAACTAGGCCAGAGGATATACAGAGAGCACTGCCTACATACATATACACTCAGGTTTGTAGAACCCAAGGTTAGTGGTGCTCAGTTAAATTCTGCACTGTAACAGGCCTGCCAAGAAGTGGTTCCTTGTTGTTTAATAGCTTACTAAGTTGTGATCACTGCATTTAACCATACTCTGGTGTGTGTCTCATTGCTTCCATCTCTGCCTCAGTAGGCATAAGCTTGGCTGGGTGATAAAGAGAAGTGACCTAACAGTCACATATTTGGGGAGAATAACATCAAGGATGGAGATCAAGTATTGGGAGGTCATGCAGGAATAAAGAAAGGGGAATACTTAGGAAAAAATGACAGCAAGGTATATCATGCTATGGGATACCATGATGGCAGAAGTATTAAACGTCTCAGTGCTTGATACAAATTTAAGACTGAACACCAAACTAGGAAAATATAGTATAGTAAACTGTCTAGCAAAAAACAAGAATTATAACACAAGAGCTCCTCTCCATCTACCTTCTATGCTTCTAAAACGTAGGTAAGACGACAGCAGTGAAACACTGTAAATTCTTTCCTGAAAGTTAGAAATTCTCCAGAAGCCATGCCTTAACTTCACATACATAAATACCTGCTACTAAACATTAAAAACTGGTTTATTTATTTTGTTACCTCAACTTGTGCTTGCTGTCTTGCTAAAATGATGTTGAAAATGTCCAGTGCTCTTTCTAGATCCTGTTACACAAAGGAAATAAACACCCTGTTTAGTGTAAAATGAATTAACATACGGCCTCTTAAAAAAAATTGTTGCAGTAATCAATTCCACAAATCTACTTCCACCAATCCATTTAAGTCTCCTTTCTAGCCTCTGCCTTTTAGAGTTCATCTCTCTACAATAGGTCACTGGAAGGTGAAAGTTGGCTTAAGACAGAATATTTAATAAACCAGTTTTCCAGTTCTGTAAATGTTGGGAGTGCATTTCATCTATAATTCAGGAAGTTGAACATAACTGAAGTTCACAAATCCTTTTTAATAGTGCCCACATATTAACAATAATATGGAGGTTTTCTGATACTTTGGAGCTGAAAACTGAAGTATACCCATACAGAATTGCAGTACGGAAAGCAACCAGCAGTCAACTTTATCTTACTAAGTTTAAAGAATTAATTATCTTAGCTTTCTTTTCCCATGTATATTTTAACAAAACGTCAAGAATTGCAGTGATGAAATAAAGTAATAGCGATTAGAATTTCAACCTCCCCCAAGTTTTAAGCTCTATTTCTGAAATATTAAAAAAATGACACTATCCAAATGGTTAATATGCTATTTGAACACCAAACTGTAAAAATTAATGTCTCATTTTGGTACATATTGGTTTACAAATTCATTTACTATTCCTCAATTTACACTTCATTACACACATTTACATTGAAGAATCAGGCTCTCTCTCTGAATAAAAGGTTGATTGTTATTGTAAAACATTTTTGTTTTAAAAAAACATAGCAGAAGTAAAGAATACTCCAGATTTTCCCTTAGTTTTAGTCAAGTGTGACTATTAAGCAAGGTTCTTCTATAAGAAAGGAATTAATTTAATATATTGGTTGGCCAGAGAGATGTTACAAAAAATACACTAAAATATTCATCAGTAAAGATATCAAGATATACTCCACTGTCAAATACACCACCATATTAATAGCAAGTACCTGAATTTGTCGTTGTGTTTCTTCTGATAGTTTGCTCTGTGTTAGCTTGTTCTTGTACATATTTTTGTAACTCTTCAAAAGCTGCCTATGATGTTTCATGTTACTCCATGACCACATGCGAGTGCATCTTCTGATATGAACTTCAAGAATGCTGTTAGCTGCATATTTCCACCTGTAAGAATTTCATTTGCATTAATTATTTCCAGCTGCATTTTATGATTTACAACTTAAAATTAAATTGTGAGGAAAAAAAAAAACAGTAAATCAAGGTTTGATTATTTTGTTCATAGTATCTGAACAAGTTGTAACTCTAGGATTTACACTAGAAGATGAGTTGTTCAAGTTATTGTTCAAGAAATTAAATTTGAAACCAATGTCTGATTTTCACAAGTGTTGCACACCAGCATCCCGATTCACCTCATCTTTAGTTACCAGGCTTTAAGCTTTAACTATATTTTCACTCTGAATAGGGTAAAGCTGAAGCTGGCAATACAGTCCAACATTAAGTTGGATGGAAAAAGAAAAGAACTGCTATTGTACTAGATCTATGTTACAACAGTAAATCACATCACAAATTATTCATGTTCAGTGGTCTCATCCAAGGACCAACTGCAAATTAACCTATTTGACTTCAGCAACACAGAACTTGGCACAATAGGCACACTGCAGAAAATAAAAAGGGCTGGAACAACATTTTGCATGTTTTGACTAAAATGCATTAGCTTACCCATTTAGAACAGCTTGCAGAAAGCTACTAGCTATGACATTCTATATCAATTGCTTCTGTCTCTTCCTTAACTTGAAAGAGCTCAGCTATTTAACTGAAAAGAGAAAAGAGCTCAGCTATTCTAAGGAAGACCCCACAAGTTGCTATAGCAAGTTGCCACATTTTTCTGTTTAGCTTCCAGTTAGAACATGGAGTTGGCTTATTAACCATTTCTCCTGGAGAGTAGAATTTTGGAGTTCAGAATATCAATATTTTGCCAGTAGCTCAAAGGAAGTTCTACAGAAGAGAATGGGTAAGCTTATTCACCTGCAAGTCTTCAAGAGGCACTGAAATACAGCTCTTAGGAACCCAAGTTCCTAAACAAATAGTAAATGATGTACAGAAGAAAGGTGTTTAATTCCTCTGAACATACCCTGTTACTTCCAGAATTAAATCTGGCATTTTTTTAGTTGGGGCAGAGGAGCAGGGAGGGCTTACCTTGAATGGTCCTTTAGAATATGTGCTAACTACTTATGCTAAACCATCTGTTCCACCTTGCATTTAGCTGTGATGCTCAGAGTACCTTTCCCAGTCCTGAAGAAGAGCTCTGTATGGCTCAAAAGCTTGTCTCTCTCACCAACAGGTGTTGGTCCAATAAAAGATATTAGCTCATCCACCTTGTCTCTCTACTTGTTTAAATACAGTTTTCCTTATTGGCATTACTTTAGAAGTGAGAACTTAACATTGAACATTAACATTGAATCCCGGGGGGAGGGATAGCTCAGTGGTTTGAGCATTGGCCTGCTAAACCCAGGGTTGTGAGTTCAATCCTTGAGGGGGCCATTTAGAGATCTGGGGCAAAAATCTGTCAGGGGACAGTACTTGGTCCTGCTAGTGAAGGCAGGGGACTGGACTTGATGACCTTTCAGGTCGTTCCAGTTCTAGGAGATTGGAATGTAGTACCTAGACCATCTCATTAATTTTTAAAGCATATTAACAACAAAGTAAAATCAAGAGGGTAATAAATAGTCCTATCCTTAAGAGAAAGCATGAATAGTGGTCATGGCCCATAAAGCTTCCAGCATTTATTACTCAGTGATCCAGTAGTTGCAGGATATGCAGTACAAAGCCTGATAATTTAATGCAGTTCTGTAAGGCAGTACAACTTACCACTGTTTGGCATTTTTATGTAGAGGTACATCTGGTCTGTATTTTCTGTACGGTACATTTCGAACCATGTAATCTATGGACTCCAGAAGGTCAATCATACAGAGGTACTACACACATGAAACAAAACATTATTTCTTACCACCAGAGGTTTACATAGTTTAATTAAATGCAATGATCAGGTTACACTTAGAGCTATTTAATGGTCTTCAGTCTTTCTTGAAATATATAGAAATGCATGCTCTGGGGGTAACGAAGTATAGAGCTACATGCATGGCACACAGTATAAACTGTTGGTTGCGTAAGTCACAATCAAAAGGCACAATTTGTACTTCAGTTAGTGTGCTCGTCTCCCTGTGGTAGAGCTTCTCAAATTGGTTTCTTTTCCTCACTTCCACTCTGTGCATTCCCCACAATGCATTATCCTATGTGTCTCAGTTGTATTACTGGAACCCACCTAGAGATTGATTGGATTTCCCATGCTGTTTCTGTAATACAGCCAGTATGCCAAAAAATTACACCCTTGGACTAAACCAGACCTGAAAAACATCAGTCTAAACACAAAAGTTTGCCCAATTTCTAAGCAGCTGAAAAGGACTATGAAACTGAAAAATGCATACAGCTTTTAATTTGTTGCAATGTAGTCATGCAGCAGCCCCAAAATCATGGCTGTGAAGAATTCTATGTTATCAAGCCAACTTCCTAAACCAGGTACTAGCTATTCTCTACACTAATCTCTTGTTTAATGTTTCATGGAAATGCTTCAAAAGCCTCATACGCAATTGCTTCCGTGAACAACATTTACAATTTCACTGTTATTTACCTCAACTTCCCTTTAATTTGCACGGATTATTTCAAAAAAATACACCTTGGCCAATTTAAAATAAATTGCCCACCACTAACATTTTATATTTTTTGTTGTATTTTTATTCAAATGTCCATTCTATTTGCTTAAACTTGGTAAGTTTCTTCAAGTTTTACATATACCTCTCAAATTTGCAGAACATTATTGTCCTACAGTCTATTTTATACTTAATTAGCATCTTCCTACTGAGGTGCTTACACTTCTACATAATATTCAAAGTGAGGACTAAAAAAAAAAAAAAAAAAACGACATGCTATTTAGTTCTGTAACTTTAAATATGACTGTGTGTGGCTCTTCTCCGTGGTTCTCTCCTGAACATACTAATAATCACTTTCAATACTTCCAATACATGGTCCTCTCTTGGCTGCATACAGCCATTCCTACTTGTTTAGATTGCATTATGCCAAGTCATGCGACTACCACGCTCTTATTTGCATTGTCACTGATGCAGAAACTAGGTCCTATGTGACCACTGAGCACCACCACATGCCTTTATATAGATCATCATAGCACCGATTATCTACCAGAAACGAATATTGTTTAACATTATGGAAAATTGAAGGTATAGGCACCTGTGGATGCTCAACAGAAAATGTACAACATTAGCACGAAGGAAATTCAATTAGATTAAGATCAAGTTATAAATTAGATTAAAATCAGCATATTCTAAACAAAAGCCTATATCTCAAAATGGCAAGAAACAGAAAGATAAACTAGGAGACACTGACTTGGATTGAAAAAGTTGTTTGCTTGCCTTACCCAAAATATGAGCAAAATGCTCAGCATGCATAACCCTGATTCACTGTGCTAAATTTAGGTTTATGTGGGGCAAAGGCAAACAATATAACAGCCCTACAGGAAAGACACCTCAAATAGGTGGGAAACATGCCAATGTACAAGTGTTAAACAGAGATCGGCTGGGATCTTACCCAGTCAGCCCACAGATAGCACTGAGTCAAAGTATCATGAGCCAGCACCAGGCAATGCCTGTTACAACACAAACAAAAAGAAGCTGCCACACTGTCCCAGGGTTACCATTAGGTAGTTTAGACATGTGTGCAAATATAACTAACAAACCTGTCTGGTTGAATATATATAGGCAATGTCATAATCCTTAAACAGAGAATAAAAATAGCCAGATAACTTACCTGTGGCTTAGTGAGTTCAATGGCAATATTCTGTACTTCTATATTCCAATCAAGCTTTGGAGTTTTTAATTCAGTTTCTGCATGCGGATTGATGTAGAGTTTTGCAGAGGCTGATACTGGCCTAAAAACTTCAAAATACAAAACATGTATAACACTATGGTTCTGATTGGCCCAAAATTAGTAAAACCTAGTAAAGAAAACTACTATTACACAAATTCTGCCACTGGTGATGTTCTGAAGCATTCTGTGATATCACGTAATCAACAGGGCACAATACAACGTAGAAGATCTGTTTAAGACTCACGGTTTGAACCTAAATCAATTATTACATTTTATATTTACAGAAAAAATGTCAATGCAATATTTATGCCAAAATGGCAAGAACAAAACTTCTAGGTGATGCTCAGCTTAGTTAAACATTTCACAAATTGTTAATCTTCCATTACCTATAACTAGTAAGTCAACATTTCAGATAAATATTATTTAAGTTGACTGTGCCCCTTCAAAACTATCACAATGATGACAACAAAATGATTATTTTTATTTTCAATCAGCTGCAGTAGAAATGTGCTGTTAGAAAACCATGAGCATTAAAGCTACACGTTATGGCAGATGCTTCTGCGATAGACAAATCAACTATATGAGGAGACCATAAAAGAAAATGATGACTGCAGTACTGGCTACCAAGAAGGAAGCTCTACAGCATGTCTGGAGAAGGAGACCAAAAATACTCCATCAAACCTAGTTTTCGCAAGACAGATTAGAATTTAGAAGGAAAAGTTATCATTTCACACTTAAGGAATACACTTCTGTAGATGAACAAGTGTTTTTAAACCAAACTAAGCAAATTTGGGGTGCAAGAGGAGAAAACAAAGATGGATTCATTCCTCAGTACGGTCTGTAATGGATTTATCAAGTTACTTAAGTTATCTAAAGCCCACACTGCTCTTAATGATCTCCTTAAAGAGCACTGAAGGGATTCAGTACAAGGACAACAGCCACAACATAATACACCATTTACTACGTTGATATAAGAAAAAATTAAAATGTTTATTTGATCAATTTCTAGAACCTTTGTACAGTCTCACTCTGAGGACATCTGACTAAGATAGCTTGTTACATACATTTCAATGGTTTTATATAATTTCATTTTTTATTATTTAAGACAGAAAAGTGTACTGTGATTATCTCATCCACAACCCAGATAATTTGGCTCAGCATATCTCTTTTGAAGAGATTCAATCAGCAAGTTCGCAACCTGTCCTTTTTCTAATATTTTTAAGACACCCACTACCTTACTATTTCAGCATTAACACTTTACACAAAGCAGGAGTCCATGCTTAAATGGCATAATAATGTCTTTTGCTTCATCATAATGTATAGACAAGGTATGTATTTTAAAGGTTTATGTTTTGTTTAAATTTCAGGTAGGGTGGATAAAAATCAATTATTTTTTAAAAAAATCAGATTTTTTTAATCGGATTTTTTTGATAAAATGCTTTTTGAGGAAAAAACCTACCTAAAGATAGTTTTAATTAAGATACATTATAGCTCAAAGACATCTCATCGTGGAACAGAGATTATAAATTTGAATTCTATAGTATGAGACAATATATTCATGTAATGTTTAAGAAAAGTTTTGTATAGGAGTTCCAATAGTTCATGGATTCGGGACCCAATCTTATGGGGTTCCAGGAGCTTCTGTATAGATTATCTAGGTTAATCTTTCTATCTACCCAATGGAACTCAGTGCTCAGTCTAGAAGATACCATCAGAGATGCTTAGTTTTACAGTACTCAAACTGTGGATTTGTGTCTCCAGAGAAAACATGCTTGTTAACAGCAAAAATGTTTTTAAATAAATAATATATAGAGGTGAGAAATAACAGACCTCAACCCTATTGTCCCTCTGCAAATTTGTGTACACAGTCAATCCCTTACCTCTCTCTAAAAGTGAAAATTTCAAAAAGTTCAATGACTAGAAGATTATTGGGGGCGGAATAGATCTGGACAAGGAAAAGAAATCTGGAGATAAATGTGAGAAGGGAGGGACAGGCTGTACGGTTTGAGCAGCATATTCCAGAAGTCTTGAGGTCTTTCTGAGTTAGCCTTCATCGATTTGAGATCTACCATACCATTCTCTCACTAGAAGGGAAAACCTATAATGACAGCAGGCTGTAAAAGAGACTCCGTTTGGGAATATTTTAATGAAGTTCCTCTACCTGTGAGTAAGACAGGCATGCGTGCAAAATGCAAACAGTGCAACAAAGAAATGCAAGGCCTGGTTGCCCGAATGAAACAACATCATGAGAAGTGTTCTTCTCAGGAGGAAGCTGCATTGAAAATGATAAAAGGAACATGTCTGAACATGCAGAATCTTCAGGTTGCTAAACTTTTTTATTTCATACTTCTTTCTTAAGGACTGCCTGTCTTCCTTCTGGTCTATTCTTGAATTCTCATGTTTGAGCAAAAAATATAGCTGTTACTCTATAGTACTATCATTTTAGATGCAGTCGTGATAAAAAATAAACAGCTGAAATGGGCAGATCTTCCTTTTACAATTTCACCTTTAATGTAGTACTGAGTGTCACTGAATACAATGAGTAATACTAAATGAGCAGTATGGTATTAATCATTAAATAACTGCATGGACTTATTTTGTTTAGGAGAATCCATCCTCAACATACAGGATTCTGAAGACTATCCACCTTCAAGATCACCATCATTTTCTATAGTTTCAGAGTTATCTGCCAACGATAGTGTTTCAAGTCACATCATGTATGTCACATAACCACAGTATGTCACCGGTAGCAAAAGAAAAAAAAAAATCTCCATCATCCAGAAACAACCATACATAAGTTTGTGATAAGAACTAGCAGATTACAAAACGAGGTAATTGATGAAAAAATTGCCTGGTTTGTTTATGCAACGAACTCTCCTTTCCGTATGATTGAGAACCCACACTTCTTTAACATGGTTCACTCATTAAGACCAGGATACAGTCCACCTAACAGAGCAGATGTCGCAGGCAAATTGCTGGATAAAGTATATGAAAGAGAAATTGAGCAATGTGCAAAAGGTCTAGAGGGTAAAATTGTTTACCTGAATCTTGATGGGTGGAGCAATGTCCACAATGATCCTGTTGTATGTTCTTGTGTGACAACAGAAGGGAATGTCTTCCTTACAGAAACAACTGATACATCAGGAAATGCACACACAGCAGAATACTTGCAAGATGTAGCAATAAAAGCTATAACAAACTGAAAAAAATGCAAATGTCTAGTATGCAGCTTGGTCACAGACAATGCTGCAAATGTATCCAAGATGAGAAGAAATTTAGAAGAGAGTCCCAAGCTAATAACATACGGTTGCAGTGCTCATTTGATGCACCTCCTAGCCTAAGACTTCAGTGTTCCAGAAATAAAGGCTAATGTTGTTGAAATTGCAAAATACTTCCGTAACAACCACTTTGCAGCAGCTGCTCTGAAGAAAATGGGAGGAACCAAGCTAACTCTCCCACAAGACGTGCGATGGAACTCAGTGGTGAACTGTTTTGAGCACTATATCAAGAACTGGCCTAATCTGATGACCGTTTGTGAACAAAATCGTGAAAAAAAATAGATGGCACTGTCACAGCCAAAGTTCTCAACATTGGGTTTAAGAGAAATGTTGAACACATGCTGAGTATCCTGAAGCCTATTTCTGTAGCCTGGAACAAAATGCAGGGAAATAGCTGTTTTATTGCTGACGCTGTTGACATTTGGAAGGAACTGCGTGAGATCTTAAAAAGAGAAATATGCAATGACAGAGTTAAATTACAAGCATTAAAAAAAAGAATGGGACAAGCACTATCTCCAGCTCATTTTCTTGCAAATATTCTCAATACTCGGTACCAGGGTCAAACCTTAACTGCTGAAGAAGAGGAGGTGGCTATAACATGGACATCCAGCAATCATCCCTCCATAATGCCAACTATAATAAACTTCAGAGCTAAGGGTGAACCATTCAAGAAATATATGTTTGCTGATGAGGTTTTAAAAAAAGTCACACCAGTGAACTAGTGGAAGTCACTTAAGCACTTGGATTCAGAGACTGTTGAAGTGATAATCTCACTTTTAACAGCAATAGCTTCTTCGGCCGGTGTAGAAAGAATATTTTCTTCCTTTGGACTAATTCATTCCAAATTGAGAAATCGTTTGGGACCTGAAAAAGCAGGAAAGCTTGTTTTTCTTTTCCAGATTATGAACAAACAGGAAAATGAAGGTGAAGACGACTGAGTTAGCTGCAGACACCAATATTTTAAGTTTCTCATGTTGACCTGGCTGACATAGTGGATTTAATTTTTGTTGGTTTTTTTAAAAATATTTCATTTAACTATTTTAGTTAAACAATTTTACCAAAAACAAACCCGATTTTAAAAAACTTGAATGCTTAACTAAATTCAAAACTTCATATGCTTGGGTTTTTTTAAATATTCTATGTTTGCCGTTGAAGAAAAAAATCCAGAATACATAATGTTGTTTTATAAATAAATAGTTAAATAAAACAATTTAAATATGTTTGTCTGATGATGTTCTCCTCCTAATACAGCATGGCAAGAAAATCCTCCAAATATTAATGATTAACCTGTTGAATTGGAGATAGTTCACCTCCCAGTGACTTCATAAATATCTGCTTCAGTTATCTTTGGTAAATGAAATAACCAAACAATCATTCATTTTCTGATAAAGCTGTAAAACTAATCTGAAAAGTTTTCAAAACAAATCACTTTAAAAATGTACCGTGTGTAGCTTCTAAAAATGAAACCTACATCTATCTCTGAGCTGTGAAGAATATGTATTAAGGTTATAACAACCAACAAGAATGCACTTTTATGTAGAAATACATAATTAAATCACTTCCTGACTAGTGATTTAAATCAAATCCACCCTGATTTCAGGAATATCAAATCCTGACTTGCCTGTTTTTGCTGGTCCATGGAGGACCAAAGAATTTCATAGGAGCTATTTCAAGACTTAAGTATTGGTGTACAAAAAGAAAATATTTAACAAGAACCATTTCTTCTGTTTTTTCCAAGCTTTTGAATTAAGCTTTATTGTTTTTGAAAGAAGAGACTTGTATTCAGCTGCCTCATTTTTCAGGTTTCCCCTTGCACCCATGATGTCATATCATACTGCCTCTACAGTAGTGCCGAGTCATTTATGAAAATAGGATAAACAGTATCTGTAACTTCTAATGTCAAAAATGTGGGGGAAGTGGAGGAGAATGAGATGACACCATTGATAAAATTTGTAATGTCGTCTTTATATAACAAAGAAACGAAATATGGCACAACCTACCTTCCTCTCCCTCTACAATCACAAGCGTTATCACAGGTCTCGTTTAACAGAAGATTTTAAATTATCACAAAAATTGACTCCCAATGTTAATTTTAAAAACCTTAAGCACAGCAAAGTACTCACAAGTGCTGTATACGACTACACTCTTCAACATACTTACTATACTGGTAGTTTTGAGGTTGATTGCTGCTAGAAGGAACTCCTCTTTTTAGCTGATCCTGCAAATGGAAACAATTTAACTTTATGAGGATTTGGCTGTGTTGATTACTACCGTGTAGAAAGTTCTTAGTGAGCTCTTAATTAAGTCAAACTGAGCCTGTGTTTCAAGTTCACATACTTTGCAGATCAGATGGGAAGAAGTTTAATGCAACAGTTTATTTAGAACTCCTTACCTCTTACACTGCTGCTCTCCAATCAAGCTCTCTGTTTAAGTTTTCCCTCTATCTTTAATCCAGGGTTTAACTTGTAATTTAATTGAGCTTCTCTCAATTTCAAAACTATCAAAGCCAAACATTGGAGAGCACAGTGATGCTTTAGATTTTTTTTTGTTTAAAATGCTCATATTTCATCTTATATGCAACCTGAGTGTAACACTTCTTATGCCATAGTAGTGCAGTTACGTGCACTCCATATTCATGAGTCTGAAGAATCCAACATGCATCTATGCATATGCAGATGCAGCAGGGTCTCAGAAAAGCACACACAATATTCAGCATAAAAACAATTAACCAATTCCCCCGCTTATGACCTGTGGGTAACCAGTCCATGGCTAATCCCAGAGTATCAGAAGGTAAAAACAAACAAAAGAAAAGCAAGCATTATGAAGAATCCATTTACACAATGAAAACCTGCTCTACAACAACTGCTCTGTTATGTGCAAAGAAGCAGATCTATCCAGCACCACCAAAACTACACCAATAATCCCAGGCAGCAGAACTATATGCACTTCCAGCGACGCCTGCAAATGCTATCTGTACACAAGATATTTCCAACGGAAAGTAACAGAACTCAGTCACCACTATTTCATTGCAAGACTGGAATATAGAAGTGTGCCCCACAGCCCAGAAACGTCTCAAAAGATACAGAGTCCACTCCAAGTCAGCTCCTGTTCCTTCGAGTGAGAAAAAGGTATGAGAATAGAGTGCCTCAGCATACACTCTTCAACCACAGTAGGTCAAAGGTAACAGAGTCGAAATCATGATTTGCTATCCCCTTTGTAGCAAAGAATTCTCCTTTCTGAATATGGTTGTGAGTAGGTTCCAGAACTAGGAGATGAAGGAAACAAGCTTTTCAGTAGGCGGGCCAGATGTTTTTGGCCCTTATATTGTGTACAATTGTCATCCTTAAGGGTTACATAGTCTCCCTGTATGAACATTTCAGTAGGTACCAATAACTCTGTTTCTTGTTTGCCTGTATATTCTGAAAATCGAAACTTTTCACGTCTACCTTGGTCATGTTCTCACACTTCAAATACCTTTTAATTACTATATGTATGAAAACTGCATTATATTATTTTTACTACAACTTTTAGATTAAAAATATCACAAGGCGGCAAAATTAGGTGTGTGGTTTAAGTACAGTTGCAGCAATTTTATTTTGGAAAAAGAAACACTTATTTTATATCACTCCAAAAAAAGAAAATTAGTCATGGGAAGCACTTGAAGCCTATTCAAATATAATATAGGTAACAAACTACAAATCATATATATCCCCAAATATCCCTATTCAAGAACGAACTACAATTCAGAAGAAAATGCATCAATGTTTGCCTACCAGATGTTACTAGAATACACTGGATAGTTTATACAAGTGTTTCTTTATTGGAAAGATAACCAGATATTTAAAAAAACCTTTTTACCAGAAGGGGATTTTGTCACAACAAATTTCTTCAAAGTGTTCCGTTCCCCAGCTTCCTCGGTAAAGTTAATTTGTAATTTAATAGGAGATAGCTTTCTATTCACAATATTTGTATTTCATCATATATCCTGTCTGCTGGACTATATTAATGAAAGCTAACATTCAAATAGGGATATTTAATATGCAATAACCAATCTCGCAAACAACCTTATATTTTTGTTACTTAGAAACACCAAGCCCGTTGCTCTAAAAATGACAGATTGCGAAGGCTTACACAATTTATTATCACTAACACAAAGCAGACTAATTAGCCATTTATCAAACTGAGTTCTTGAGAATAAGGCTTAAAATTAAGACCCAAACATCCTGTTTAGAAGGAAGAACTAGTCCTCTGGGAAACAGGGTTTACTGAACGTTATTTAAATTAGATGTTTTCCTCTGAATAGCATGGAGCAGAATTCTACTCTTAGTACACAGATAAAACTACTGAATATATAGGCAACTGTCGATCCACAGATCATGGTATACGTGTAAGAGGTCTAGTCAGATGCCTGATGAATCCGCTTCTGGATGACAAGCCCAATTCAAGAGCGACACAGCTTGTTACAAATTTCATAGATCCATGTGTTTTACTGAATAAAAGGGTTGCAAAAAAAATCCCAGCACAGTCATTGAAAATTGAATTTACAAGCTTAATAATTTGATATTTCTGTTTACTTTGTATTTTAATCTGTTTCTCTGTTTAAAAGTCTTGATATACCGTTCCATTTTTTGCAAAGCTTAACCTATATTAATACTAGCTTGAAAAAAATTGGACAGAAAAAAAAACTCCTTTGCTTAGTAATTTAGCCTTAAATTTTCATCTGCTGAAAGATTTCTCTGCTTCTTTAAGTGTCTCTCTCTCTCTCATCACCTTTAATAGAGTACTAGTAATGGAGACTGAACAGCAGCAATAAGCAAGCTAAAAGGAAAAAGTACCTGACTAAAAGTTAAGAAGGAAGGCCCCATTATTATGCACACAGAAAGCAGCTGAAGCTTTGGGCAGTGAGCACTAATTTTGCTTAAGCAATGTTGTTAGTCTTTACTTTTTCCTTTATGGGCAAGAATCTGAGGTGACAACACTAGGGGCAGTGGGGGGTGAGCAGCGTAAGTTGCCTAGGTGACCAGTTCCCCACCCCAGTAACCCTTGGTACAGAAACAAGTCAAAATTAAGTTTTTTCCTATTCCATCCAATAATGGTAGATAAGTAAGCCTGCCAGCTAGATGGCTAAAATAATCTATAAAATGCTTTTGACGTGTAAAATCATCATCATAATATACTTCAGAGACTAAGATTAATTTGATAGCTCATGCTTCTCAATTATAGGTTCAGGTCATCTGAACGTTTGGGAAAACATCTCTGAATTAATTCATATTTTAAAAATTTTCGTCATTCCCATGAAAACTAGACACTTCTACTCTAAAATGGAGACCTTAGATGTTCCACATTTCCACTGCACAATTCTGCAACCAAAGAATCATGGGGTCCCTAACACAAAGGCCAGGAAATCCTGCCCACACTTTTCCTTGTATTTGTAATCAGTTAGAGGGACTGCTACCTTTACTGATTGCAAGTAACATGCTCCAGTTTGTGCACACAGCTGGGTTTTTTACATCCGCACTTATCAAGTTCCCTAATCTTTTCTCTATCAGTCCATTCTGAAGGTCTGGATAGCTCATTGCTTCAGCAAAGGAGAGTGCACCTGGAGAACATGGCCAATGAGTTGTGTCACAGTTCACGGAGACTGCACCCTCAGCCCTGGTCTACGCTGGGGGGTGGGAGGGAATCGACCTAAGATACGCAACTTCAGCTACGAGAATAGCGTAGCTGAAGTTGACGCATCTTAGGTCGACTTACCTCGCATCCTCGCGGCATGGGGTCGACTGCCGCCACTCCCCTGTCGACTGGAGTACAGGAGTCGCCTCTCGCCGCGGTGGAGTACAGGAGTCAACGGCAGGGCAATCGGGGATTAATTTATCGTGTCTACACTAAACACGATAAATCGATCCCCGATAGATCGATCACTACCCGTTGATCAGGCGGGTCGTATAGACGTACCCTTAGTGGTTCAGCAAGGACACCCACTCTCAGGCTTCCAAGCTCCTTAGCTGTTGTCTTTCTTGGGTGGAGACCCATGTATCACACTCCCTCCTGATAAGAGTATCTCCATGATTAACAGTTCCCTGCCTACACTGCTTTATTCTCAGCAAAAGATAGGCTACCTAACCAAGATCACTTGCCTTCTCTTCAGAGACTAATAACAGAATGATTGCCAACAGTTATAAGATATCACACAGTGCTTATGCGAACCAATTTCATTCTTAAGGTGAAAGCACTATAGAGAAAACATTAAAACAATAAAAGAATCTACATGCATGCTAATAAGCTTACCAGATATCACCTCAAATCTAACATTGGCTCTGTGAGGAGCAGCCCTTCAAAACCCCACCAAAGGGGTTTCACTGTGGTTTCAAGTTCATCACAGCTTCTGCTCAGATCATGCACACTCACGAAAAGTTTAATCCGTCTTTTATACAGTTTGGGGGTCTCTGAACTGGAGTTTTCAGAACTAGATAAAGGGTCTCTCCCATGGTGTAGCTTCAACAGGCCTCCCAAGTACCTCCTAGAAAAACCACTTCACACATCTTGTCCCAAACAATTCTTTGGAGTTCCTAATATTTACATTAGATACTTCCCTAGAAGTTACATATAATTAATAACACAAACAATTGCAATTTAGATACAATGGACCCCACAGGTATTAAACCTAATTCAATAAAGTTTAATTTAATTCAGTGAAGTTTATCTTAATTCCATATGGTTTGTCCAGGATACTGTCAGTCTGTCAGGAGCAACATACTCTGGGATACCATAGTGCACAAACAAATGGGAGCAAAGATGAACAGTCAAACCAGTTACACAAACATGGTCTGTCTCATATGTGCTACAAGGGAATAAAACAAAATTGTGTGTCAATTTAGGTGACAGGCAGAAGCCAAAAAATTTAGGTGACATAACTACAGAATTAACTATGTTACTATAAACCTGTTTAGAGCAGGAAGGACAGTTACCTGTTCCGTAACTGGCGTTCCTCGAGATGTGTTGCTCAGGTCTATTCCACAGTAAGTGTGCGTGCTCGCCACGTGCATTGGTGCCGGAAGTTTTTCCCTTAGCATTACCCGTAGGGGGGAGCGCCGCTGCAACCCCTGGAGTGGCGCCGCTATAGCGAGCTATATAGGGGACTGCGCGCTCCCCCCACCCTCAGTTCCTTCTTGCCGGACCAACTCCGACAGAGGGGAAGGAGGGCGGGATGGGGAATAGACCTGAGCAACACATCTCGAAGAACGCCAGTTATGGAACAGGTAACTGTCCCTTCTTCTTCGAGTGATTGCTCATGTCTATTCCACAGTAGGTGATTCCAAGCAATATGCCATGGAGGTGGGTAGGAATTCACACCCTGTTTGGCTGGAGCACAGCTCTACCAAAGCCAGCGTCATCCCTAGCATGGGAGACGATCGCATAATGCGAGGTGAACCTGTGAACCGAGGACCAGGTAGCGGCCCTACAGATGTCCTGGATAAGGACATAGGCTACAAAGGCAGCTGACGAGGCTTGCGCCCTGGTCGAGTGCGCCTTCACAACAGGCGGTGAGGGGACCTTCGCTAACTCATAGCATGTGTGAATGCATGAAGTGATCCATCGGGAAAGCCTCCAGGTAGAGACTGGCTGACCCCTCATACGCTCGGCTGAGGCAACAAAGACTTGCGGGGACCTATGGAACGGCTTAGTCTGATCCAAGTAGAAAGCCAGCGCCCTGCACACGTCCAACGTTTGGAGGCGGCGCTCCTCGCCCGAGGCATGCGGCTCCGGGCAGAGGACAGGGAGGAAAATATCCTGGTTCATGTGAAAAGCGGAGACCACTTTAAGAAGTAAAGCTGGGTGTGGTCGGAGCTGGACCTTGTCCTTGTAGGAGACGGTAAAGGGGGGGGTCTGAGGTCAAGGCCCTGAGCTCTGACACCCGTCGGGCTGACGTAATGGCCACGAGAAACGCTACCTTGCAGGAGAGGTGAGACCAGGAGCATGTGGCCAGAGGCTCGAACAGGGGCCCCGTGAGGCGAGATAACACTAACTTCAGGTCCCACTGTGGAACAGGGGTCCCGGTATATGGGAAGGACCGGTATAGGCCCTTGAGAAAACGCCCAGTCATGGCATGCGAAAAGACCGAGCGGCCCTGGTCCGGCGGGTGGAACGCCGATATAGCCGCCAGGTGCACCCTGACAGAGGAAGGAGCTAGACCTTGTATTCTAAGGTGGAGGAGGTATTCGAGGATAACCTGGAGCGGGGCAGCCCTCGGGGAGGAACCCCGCTCGCCCGTCCACCTAGAGAACCTGGCCCACTTTGCCAGGTAGGCCTGGCAAGTGGAAGGTTTCCTACTTTCCAGGAGGATGCTCCTGACTCCTTCCGAACACATAGTCTCCTCCGCGTCTAACCACTGAGCAGCCACGCTGTCAAGTGAAGGGAGGCTAGGCTGGGGTGAAGGAGGCGGCCCCGGTCTTGGGACAAGAGATCCGGTCGGAGCGGCAACAGACACGGAGGGGCCACCAGCAACCCTAGGAGGGTCCAGTACCAGTGCTGTCTGGCCCAAGCTGGGGCCATCAGGAGGACGTGGGCTTTGTCCCTCTTTACCTTTTCCAGGACCTTGTCTATGAGGGGAAAGGGAGGAAATGCATAGAGGAGCTGACCCAACCATGACAGGAGGAAGGCATCTGAGACTGCATCCTTCTCCAGCCCCCTCCGCGGCGCAGAACCGGTGGCAACGTCGGTTCTGTCGGGTTGCAAACAGGTCTACTTGGGGAGTGCCCCAGGCTCGGAAGAGCTGACCTGAGACCTCCGAGTGGAGGGACCACTCGTGTTGGGAGGAGAAGACCCTGCTCAGGCAATCGGCCTGGGAGTTGTTGACACCCGGCAGGTGGAAAGCCCTGAGGGACATGTCATGGGCTTTACAAAACTCCCATAGGCTGAGGGCTTCCTGGCAGAGAGCCGAGGACCTCGTCCCCCCAGCCTGTTGATGTAAAACTTCACGGCCATGTTGTCCGTAAGGACCCTAACCGTCCTGCCGCTCAGCTGCACGCTGAACACCACACAGGCCAAGCGGACTGCCCTGAGCTCCTTGACATTTATGTGCAAGGATAGCTCTGCGGCCGACCACAGTCCCTGGGTTTGCAAATTCCCTACATGGGCTCCCCAGCCCAAGTCTGATGCGTCCGACACCAGGTCTAGCGACGGGGGCGGTTCCCGGAAGGGGATCCCTTGCAACACGTTGGCCGGGACGATCCACCACTGAAGGGAGGCTAGCACCCGACCCGGTACCGTGAGAACCTTATCCAGACCGTCCCGAGCCTGAGAGAATTCTGAGGCCAGTCAGAGTTGGAGGGGCCTCATTCGAAGCCTGGTGTGGCGTACCACGTATGTGCACGCCGCCACGTGGCCCAGGAACTGTAGGCAGGTCCTGGCCGTAGTCATGCGGAACTCCGTGACCGTGGCTATGAGCCCTTTGAGGGTCTGAAATCTGCCCAGGGGGAGAGAGGCCCTGGCCTTGGAAACGTCCAGCAGAGCACCTATGAACTCTATGCGCTGGACCGGGACCAACGTCGACTTGGCCTCGTTTTCCCGAAGGCCCAAGTTGGCACAGGTAGCCAAGAGCAGCTCCAGGTGGTTCTGTACCTGCGACCTCGAGTTGCCCTTGAGCAGCCAGTCGTCGAGGTACGGGAATAGTTGGACCCCTTGGCATCTAAGAAAGGCCGCCACAACCGCCATACACTTTGTAAAACCCCGGAGGTGCGGTGGACAGGCCAAAGGGGAGGACCGTAAACTGATAGTGGTCCTGCCCAACCAGGAAGCGAAGGAAGCGCCTGTGTCCTTCGAATATGTGGATGTGGAAGTATGCGTCCTGGAGGTCCAGGGCCGCATACCAGTCGCCCGGGTCCAAGGCAGGTATAATGCTTAGCAGGGAGACCATGCGTAATCGGCATTTGACTATGAACCGATTGAGACCGCGCAAGTCTAAAATAGGCCTGAGGCCCCCTTTTGCTTTCGGGATAAGGAAGTAACGGGAATAGAACCCTTTCCCTTGGGACTCCCTCTATGGCTCCGAGACTGAGGAGCTGGCCCACCTCCTGCTGCAGCAGGGGTAGATGTGACAGGTCTACTATGCCGTGCCCGGGAGGGGGGCGGGAGATCGGAGGTGACACAAACTGGAGCGTGTAGCCCCGGGTAATGGTACTCAGGACCCACCGGTCCGAGGTTATATGGCACCATTGCGAAAGGAACAGACGCAAGCGGTTGCTGAAGGCCAACTTTATTTGTCGGAGGGTCCTCTCGGGGTGCACCCGGGTACCCTCCTGCCCCCAGTCAAAACCACCTCTTGCCCTGCTGCTTGCCCCTGGAGGGCCCAGGCTGCAGGGCAGAGCAGGACTGCCGCTGAGGTCACCTCTTTTGGGATCAGGACCTCTTGTAGGCTGGCTCATAGCGTGGTTGGGGCGCCTGGGCGGGAGCCTGCGGCTTAGGCTTTTCCTTAGCCGGCGGGACGTAGAGCCCGAGCGTTTGCAGGGTGGTACGGGACTCCTTCATGCCATGAAGTCTCACGTCCGTTTGCTCCACGAACAGGTCCTTGCCATTGAACGGGAGATCCTGCATCATGGACTGCGCCTCCAAGGACAGCCCCGACAGGAGGAGCCACGACGCCCTGCGCATGGACACCACCGAGGCGATGGATCGCGCCGCCGTGTCCGCCGCATCCGATGCCGCCTATAGAGCAGCCTTCGCAGCGGCAGCCCCCTCCTCCGCCAGCGCCTTAAACTCTTTGAGGTCGCGCTCTGGGAGGGAGGGCTCGAATTTTTGCAGGGACCCCCACAGGTTAAAGTCGCAGCGACTGAGGAGGGCCTGGTGATTTGCCACCCTGAGCTGGAAACTCAAGGACGAATAAAACTTCCTTCCAAATGAGTCCAGCCTTTTCGAGTCCTTATTCTTAGGAGTAGGACCCGGTTGACCCTGACGCTCCCTGTGGTTTACGGATTCCACAACCAAGGAGTTGGGCGCTGGGTGGGTGTACAAGAATTCGCGTCCTTTCGTAGGGACAAAATACTTGCGCTCCGCCTTTTTGGATATGGGCGCAAGTGAGGCTGGCGTATGCCAAAGGGCTTTCGTAATATTGGCAACCCCTTCGTGTAGCGGGAGCGCCACTCTGCCCGGTGCCGAGGACGAAAGGACTTTGAAAAGCGAGTCTGAAGGCCCTTCCATCTCCTCAGCTTGGAGCTGGAGATTTGAGGCAACTCGCTTCAATAGCTCCTGGTGAGCCCTGAAGTCCTCCTGCGGTGCGGAGGGTGGCGGGGCCACGACCTTGTCCTCCGGTACGGGAGAGGGTGCCGGTACGGAGCTTACTGCATCTGCTGGCACCGCAGGCTCCACGCCTTGCTCGGAGTCCGCATGCGGTGCCGAGGACCCTTGGAACACAGAACTATCGAGTATCCGGCTGGGCCTGTCCTGGGGGCCAAGGGGTCCACTGGCACCACTGTCCCTGCCATGGAGCCCCTTGCCACTGACCCTGCTGCGGCACCGGCGGCACCAGCTGGTCAGGTTGGAACACGGTGGCCCTTGAGTGCTGGCGTGAACGTCGTCCGGTTGGTGCCGTGGAAGCGGTAAGATCTATGGCGCCGACGATGTCGACCACCTCGGGACCGGGACTCTGACGACGAGGAGCGGTACCGTCTCGAGCTACTGCTCCTTGAGACGCTGCGACGCCTGTGTCCACGATGGTGCGGAGTCTGCGACCTCTTACAGGAGTCCTGTTCCCAGTGCCTCGAAGAACGGGAGCTGGAGCGTCGGCGGCCGTGACAGGAACGGCTGCAGTAGCTCCGACTCAACCGGGAGCATCTACGGCGCCGGTGCCTGCCGTGTTGCGACTCCCTGCTCTGTCTGGAGCGGTGCCCAGAGCTCTGATCCGACGGCATCTTGCCCGAGAGCCTCACCATCGGTGACTGTGGAGGCTGTGGGCTATGGTCTGACCGGGCGCTGAGGGGCGAGCGGTCCCAGGAGCGGTCCCTTGACCGGGATCTGCGCCTGGTCGGAGTCGACAGCCTGGAGCCCAATGGCGGCTTGCCTCCGGATCAAACTTCCGGTGCCGGGACTGCCCGTACCTGGAGCGTCAGCAAGTCCTTGGCCGCCTGGAAGGCCTCCGGCGTCGAAGGCATTCGGGTGTCCGGACAGGCCTGCGTCGAGGAAATCGGGCTACTCCGCTCAGCATGAGTCGGAGCGCTGGGGCCCGGGGGAGAATTAGGGCTGCCCAATGTGGGTCTAGCCTCTCCCTTATCCTTGTCTCGACGACGATGCAAAGACGGTGCCTTCTTCTGCCTACGCGATGGTGAGCGGTGCCGGCCACTCGAAGGCGCTGGGGGATCGCCGCGCACCAAGGACAAGGTACCGGGTGCCGATTCCGCTTGGCGCACCGGGGTAGGAGCCAACGCTGACTCCATGCGGAGGGCCCGGAGTCAAATGTCTCTGTCCTTTTTAGTTCTTGGCTTAAAGGACCTGCAGATTTTGCAGCGTACGCTGACGTGGCACTCACCCAGGCAGCGGAGACAATCCAAGTGCGGGTCGCTTCTGGGCATAGAACGCCTGCAGCACTCGCACGATTTGAAGCCCGGGGCATGCCCCGGCCTGGACACTAACGAATCTAAACTAACTTACAAACTAACTAAAGATACCACTAACAATGAACAAAGTTCTAGGAAAAAGGCTGCAGCAATGAAGCTGGAGCAGAAGTTCCGACGCACCTACACTGGCGGCAAGAAGGAACTGAGGGTGGGGGGAGTGCGCAGTCCCCTATATAGCGCGCTATAGCGGCGCCACTCCAGGGGTCGCAGCGGCACTCCCCCCTACGGATACTGTTAAGGGAAAAACTTCCGGCACCGATGCACGTGGTGAGCACGCACACCTACTGTGGAATAGACATGAGCAATCACTCGAAGAAGAAAAACAAATTTTGCCAGTAACTGGTTACACATTATTTAAAGCTTAAAACTTATAGGGCAGTATATTCTTGCACTGATTCCATCAAAAAGTAGGGTGTCATTAACCTATTAACTGCTTGTCAGCAGTGTGGATACATTTCAGTGAAGAATAGGTTCTTGCTGGATCAGTGTTCTGGACAGCCATCCCTGAGCCCTGACTTCTTCCCCATGTGAAGGAAGCTGGGGAAAGCCCAGAACAAAGTAGAGAAACTGTCATTATTCATGGAGTTTGTGACTGTGATAAATATGTAAGCAGTCTGGCAAAGATGCAGAAGATCTCAGGCTCGAATGAGGTCTTAATCTGACCTTGAAAGTTTATTCACACTGTGGCAGTTCAGTTTTGTATTCTGTAATGATCACAGAAGTTGCAGTAGGTGGGGAGGATGACATCATATGAGGTCCACTCCTCTGAAATCTTTTTTTTTAATTCTTCAATCCCCCCATTGTTTACTGCCTTCCGGTTTTCTACTCTTCCTTTACCTCCTTTTTTGTTTACTCTTAAGTCAGCTTTCTTCATTCTTTCAATGTTATCATGCTCTTCAGATCTACTTTTCTGTATTCACTTAACAATTCTCATGAGTGAGAATTAAACCAATCTTGTCAATATGTGAACCTAATCACAATCAATTTCCACACAGATAGACCACCTCAGTTACTTATTTTTGGAAGCCACCCTCCAACTTGTTTTCTATAAAATCGAGGCACAAATCATCCCATTATAACATTCATGCATGCAGCAATCAAATATTTCCTGATAATGCAATTTGTGGATTCTATGCCCTAACATATAGTACTAATTACTGGTGGGAAAGTGTATGTACACTTAAACACAAAAGGGATCAATGGGACCAAAAAAAGCTGGTTAAGTGGATACTTGTAAACTCTAGTGCTGATGGAAAATGGATTTTCCATCTCATGAAAAAGTTATTTTTTTCATCGTTAATCAGGACAAAAATGTTCATACGGAGCTACAGGATTGGCCATACAGGACACCCACCAGTGTCACACTCCACCTCTCTCTTTGAAACGTCCATTTGTATTCAACTTCTGCTAGTATCCATGCACACACTCCCCCCGGGGATGTTTTTGCATGTGTTCAGGCTTCTGAAAATGTGAATTTTTGAGATGAGAAGACCACATCTGTACACATCTTGAATACTGCGTACAGATGTGGTCTCATCTCAAAAAAAGATATACTGGCATTAGAAAAGGTTCAGAGAAGGACAACTAAAATTATTAGGGGTTTGGAAGGGGCCCCATATGAGGAGAGATTAAAGAGGCTAGGACTTTTCAACTTGGAAAAGAGGAGACTAAGGGGGGATATGATAGAGGTATATAAAATCATGAGTGGTGTGGAGAAAGTGAGTAAGGAAAAGTTATTTACTTGTTCCCATAATAGAAGAACGAGGGGCCACCCAATGAAATTAATGGGCAGCAGGTTTAACACAAATAAAAGGAAGTTCTTCTTCACACAACACACAGTCAACCTGTGGAACTCCTTGCCTGAGGAGGTTGTGAAGGCTAGGACTATAACAGGGTTTAAAAGAGAACTAGATAAATTCATGGAGGTTAAGTCCATTAATGGCTATTAGCCAGGATGGGCAAAGAATGGTGTCCCTAGCCTCTGTTTGTCAGAGGGTGGAGACGAATGGCAGGAGAGAGATCACTTGATCCTTACCTGTTAGGTTCACTCCCTCTGGGGCACCTGGCATTGGCCATGGTCGGCAGACAGGATACTGGGCTGGATGGACCTTTGGTCTGACCCAGTATGGCCATTCTTATGTTCTTATATTCTTATGTTTTTATGAGTCTTCTGAGAGTAATTATTTCTTAAGCCATCAGTTAGCTAAATGTACAAGCTTCACATTAGAATAATCTGTCTGAACAGATCATATTCCTTCATGAGCTGCACAGAAAGGTAAGTAGTTTACATAGATTTTGACTAAACATTCACATCAGTAAGTGAAAAAATGTTCAATATACAAAAAATTAAATGTCTGTCTTCAAAACCTTTCACAGCAAGGTAAAACTCCTGTACAGTACTTCTGAAAGCATATTTCACAAAGGACCATAAAGCTGCAAGATATTGAACAATGTACTACTTCGATTAAACAACAAATTTCAATGTACAATCTGTTAGTCATTACTTAAAAATGAGGGAACCCATTTAATCACATTATTGAAGCAGTCATATGATGTAATCTGCTTACTGGTAAATGGTGATTTGGCACTTCAGAGGTCTTTAACAAGTGTACAGAAAAAAAGGCTTACATTTGTCTATAATCACAATTATTATTAAAACCCAAATTAACTGATTCAAAACTAGATTGGAAGGGTCTATGGGGTTTCTTAAATCTATAAGCTGGCTTTGAAGAAATGTAATAGCTAGCAAATCATCATAGAGGCAATACTAGATTATGAATACAGCAGAAAGTAAACCTGCATGAGAGTCAATTTAAGTTTTTATTTCAGTTAAGCTATCATGGCTAGGCTCATATTTTAATGGATTATGTTCACAACTCCTGCTTTTGCCAGAGTTAATCTTACAACACAATAATGTATTAATATTGCAAAGAAAGGGAAACTGTTACAGAACACAGTAAGTCTTCTTTGCTAGTTAATAGAGATAAAAATTGTGTATATAAAAATTGCATTATTCGATTATTTATTGTTCATTTAGATAATAATAGCTTGAAGGAATTAAAACCAGACCATCTGACTTAAACCTAGATATGGCGCTCTCTCTTAACCCAAATATTCAAACCATGGTCAAATCTTGCCCTGGCCCTCATGTCAGCTTCATTATTTTTCTCAAACACATACAAAACACTGTTGCTATGACCATCTTCCTGGCTCATAATACCAACTGTCCACTCACGTCACTCTACTGGATCTCCCTCATCCACCACCATATCTAACACAAGTTCCTTCTGTTTGTCTTTAAAGCTTATTGTTGTTTAGCCCCACCCTATCTTTCATATATACCAACTTATTGAGCAGTTGATCTGTATCTTTCCTCTGCCAACAATGGCAGCCTTGTTCATGCAGTTGTCTGCTTTTCCCTCAAGTCTCTCCATCTTTTTGTTAATGCTGATCCCCATGACTGGGGGGAAAAAACCCAACAAAATCTACAAATCATCCTTATCCTTCAAATTCCTCCTCTAAAACTCTCTCTACTGTGAAGGCTACAAGTCACTTCCATCTGGCAGTGGTTAGTCAAGCTGCAAACATAGGCTTCCATTTTAATGCTCAACCTAGTTTTGTTAGGTCATACACCCACCCTGATTTATTTGGTTTTATTGATATGTCACATCCTATCCAACACCAGAACTGAAAGATCCCTGGGGCAGGGAATATCTGTTACTTGTAGCCATAGATGAGAACTGTGACAATATCATCATCAGAGTCAGCGATGGACTACTAACACCAGTGTAGCTGGGACCTTCCTGGTCTGGCTTTGGTCCCATCCACTGCCTCACTTTCCCTCTCTCAAATGTTCTCCTGGCTTTTAAAGTGGTCAGGTTGCCGAGATGTCTTGGCCTTCCGACCAACTCACAAAAAGCCCACTCCTTCCAGAGTAAAACTCAAGTCCAAACCAACTAATATTCTGTCCCAGACTCGCCGGGCATAGCCCTTTCTCCTCAACAGTCTGTCTTGTCTTTCACTATACACGATCTCAGCAGTCCCCATCCCTCGTGCTCTAGCCAGTGTCTTCATGCTTCCCTTTTTCATAGGTTTCAGTGTAGTAGCCGTGTTAGTCTGTGTCAGCAAAAAGAAAATAAGAAAAGGAATACTTGTGGCACCTTAGAGACTACCACAAGTATTCCTTTTCTTATTTCCTTTTTCATAGGTGTTACTATATTACTTCACTAGGTGGCAGCATAAGCCTCTCCATCCTCCCTTTAACAGCAGAGGACCCTGCATTCCTTCCAGTGTAACAGCACTGGGAAACCCACATCTACCTTTTGCTATGGGAACCCTAAACAACCAGATTATTTGCCTCTAAAACATTAACCTGTCCTGCTTCTTCCAAACGCCTCTTTCTACATTGCCAACCCTCCTGGCTTCCCTCCTACTCTTGATGGAGAGCTGACTCCCAGGTCTCTTCTCCCTGCCATCTTTTTCTTCTGATCTCCCAGGTCTACTGCTCCTAGGACTTATGACTGCTCATCAGCATGCCTTGTTTAGTCACATGACCCTTGACACAGGACTTCAGCACTCATCTCCTTCCCAACCCTTTTTATGGGCTAGCTTACCCTGTGATGGGAGTGTAGTACAATAGAGTCCTGATCTCTGATTCAGATTTAAGGTGCTACCATAATGAAATTAAAAATTCTATGAATGGAGAAACCAACACAAAGCCCAGATTAAGTTACTAAATGAGAAAAAAAGTAGGTAGCCCACAATCAATTTTTGAACAATATAAATAATCATATATGAGATAAGAAATTATAATGAATGATCCAACATTGTGAATTCTACAGTCATCAGTACTTGATAGTGTTTATGATCCCACAAGTCAATGGGATAATGCTCAACAGTCAGCAGAACAACTAGTAAATATTAACAGGATCAGTTCCTACGTTCATTATATTATTAGATAATTGAAGGGAGTAGGGGGAATAAAAATCAGTCACCCAGCTCTATTGGCTTTGCCTAAAAATTTCCTTAATGATCAGAGCACAATACACACTACGAAGGAGATTTTTACATCAGAATTGGGAGTTAGACACCTCATTTCTATTTTTGCATTTGAAATCTCCCTCTATGAGCTTATCCTAGTAGTATGATATTTATATCATATAACCGTTTACTGTATGCAGCCTTCTAAATTACCAGTATTTGTTCACGGGAGCCATGATAATACATCTCGCTATCCACATTCCAGTAGGCACTGAGGCAATCAAGACGGAGGAGCTGCAAAGTAAAGAAAACTCAATTGATTCCGCAATTTATGAAACTAAACAATACGACTTCTGTATTAATGAAATAAGCTTTCAATGTATGTGAAAACCCTTATTTTGATGGTAATTTCTTTTTGCCAAGTTTGATTTAAATGCATTGCTCAAAAATCTGGCCTTCTTTTCCTACTTCTGTACTTGAAGTCTATTTGTGAGGGTTAAAGAATAAATGCAAGGTGTGTCTGGTTAAATTTGCTTTTTGAAGTCAATATTTGATTCTTTGACTAAGAAAGCTGGAATCTGCATGAGGTTAACAATATCTTAGGCTTCATTTAATGAACAGATTGCTGCTTGTGCTTAGTATGAGGACCCCATTTACACACAGAGTTCAAAACAAATGCCTTGTATTTAAGCAGTAATCATGGTTCTACTTCTCACTAGTTATAAAAAGGAAAAACAACTGAAAAAAAAAAGGCAATAGGGAATGAAGAGCTACAAAGTAATATAAAAAAAACAAATTAAAGCACCATGATTTCCTTATTTTGGTTCATTAAACCAGTATGTTCCCCCCACCCACCCTTTTATGGACTACTGAATTGAGTTCATTTATCAGTGGATATTTTGGTCCAATTTCACTCCTGTCACAAGTAGTAATGAACTGACTGAAATAATGAATGACATATTACCTTGTATATGATTTTTGCAGCTTCATTTAAAATGGAAGGTGTCCAGTTTTCATTGGCTGTCTAGAAGTTGAAAAACATTAGAAATTATTCTCCATAAAGCCATTTTCAATTCGTTATGTAACATTTATTTCAAGGGTTGTTTTTTTAAATTCTTTTTAACCTGAAGGCATACAGATAACTTCACAATTTACAACACCTAACGTGTATTTAAATTTTGTTGCCTGGTTTTGAAAGTTTGACCACTTACGTTGATGTATTTCATGTTTCAACACCTTGTTCCATTTACAAGGCTCAACAGCGCCTCAGACATAACTTTCCTTAAAAAAGTGTTGATACATTTTACCATAAAGGGATTTTAAGACTTACATAACCCAATATGTTTAAAACCAGTATCTCTATAATATATAATTATGGATGTTTAAATATAAATAATTTAGGAGTTATAAATTTTTAAGGGTTGAATGGTATTGTTCATGTAAGGCTAAACTTGTGTGTGTCAAGCTACAAAGTTCATCAAGTTTAGACAACAGAGTTAAATATACAAAATTAAGGATTTATTGATGGAAACTGACACTCAGTTCCCAGCTCTCACAGCCAGGTATAGCTCATGACCTAGCACTTGTTTCTTCAGTACCTAACTTATCCAGATTTGCCTGACACTGACGGGAGAGTAGAATCTCTCTATTTTCAGAGGGCCATACAACCGATCCTATGTCAGATACAGTCAACGGGGTCTTAAGGCCTTTTTCACTGATGAAGGCATGGAACCGTCCACTCCCTATTACTATGTTACCAAGCAGTGATCAAGGAATAGGCTTTCCACAACAGAACAAACCAGTATGTATGCTGGCCCAACAACATTTAGGAGAATGAGACGCCTCACTGAATGATGCCCTTCCTACCCAGATCCTCGGAGGCTTTGTTGGACATGGAATTTTCATATCCAAAGACTAGAGATCCAGTTTGTTTGGCTGTTTGTTTTAAAGGAGATGTACAACAAACTTTTTCTTAAAAAAACTAAAAACCTTACGACCCATATTACAGAGCAATAATAAAATCAGGTATCAGAGGGGTAGCCGTGTTAGTCTGTATCCACAAAAACAATGAGGAGTCCGGTGGCACCTTAAAGACTAACAGATTTATTTGGGCATAAGCTTTCGTGGGTAAAAAAAACTCCACTTCTTCAGATGCATGAAGTGAAAATTACAGATACAGGCACAGGTAACTCCCTTCCCTTCTCTTCATGTGTCAGTATATCTATGCCTGTATCTGTAATTTTCACTGCATGCATCCCAAGAAGTGGGGTTTTTTTACCCATGAAACTTATGCCCACATAAATCTGTTAGTCTTTAAGGTGCTACTGGACTCCTCATTGTTTTAATAAAATCAGGGAAATCTGTGGATCAATAATGCCCCAACCAACCTGGCCTCAGCAGGGGGAAGTCACTCTAGGCCTTACACCAGCTAACCACACAAAAAGAAGGCAAAGGCTGGAGTGGTTCAAGCCACACAACACTTTAATAATTTCATCTCAGAAAAGTCAACGTCCTTTGGCACCAGTCATGGAGTGACTGCAGAAGCAAACTCAGTGGCAGCAGAAGACATGGCGCTTCCCACAAATGGGAGTACGCAGAGACCATCTCAAACAAGAATTTCAAGTTTCACATAGATAAGGAACAACACATTGTACACTCCAGAATCAACATTGCCAATTATATCCTTTTTAAAAAAAAGGATATTGAACTAGGATTTGGGACCTATGTGTAAGTAGCATGAATACGAAAATTAAGGCTGGGGATTTCAAAAGCCCTCAGTGCTGAGCTAACTTTGCTCACATTGTGGCCAATGCCAAGTGCTTCTGACAATCACAGCTTCCATCTCTACAGAACTCACAGAATACTGTTCTAGATTTTTCATCTAATACCAAAATGTTAAGCCTCTCCAACAGATCAGTGATGCAAAGAAAGTTACATTTGTTTTTGCATTTTTCATGTGTTACTGAATGTCAAAGGGTGCATAAAAGTATTAAGCAAAAATATTAATATACGATTTTTTTCTCTACTCCAGTAGATGTTTTCTAGTTAACTAGCAGACTGACTGACTGCACTAGTATTTTCTATGAATTCCTGTATCTCGTAGCTGACCTGGAAAAAAATTGTTCACTGTAGTACTGCAAAATGGAATTGTTTCTCCTATTTTACCTAAGACAGATAAATGCAAAATCAGCAGTAAACTCTTCCTTCTATCCAATTACACAGATGAGCTGAAGCATGAGGTCAAGTGACATAATCTAGGCCACAAACCAACCTTCCCCTACAGGCTTTCAGCCCATGTTTGACCACAAAAACATGAATAATATTTGTAGAGACAATGATTGATTGTTTGTTGTTACTTTCAACTACATGCACAGCTTTAAGTAAACAGATCCAAGTATTCTGTTTACAAATCTGTTCAGCAAGTCTGTATTATGTTCTAAATCAGGGGTCTCAAACACGCGGCCCAGCGGACCGCATGCGGCCTGCGGAGCTCTTCCCTGCAGCCCGTGGGGCTCCCCGCGTCCCCCCCTTTTAAAAAAAATATATATTTATTTATTTTATTTAATTTTTTTACCCCGTACAGTTCCCACCACCAGACAGTTGTTCTGGTAGGGGAACTGCCTGGGGGTATAAAAAAAAATTTTTTTTTAATTAATTTTTTTTAAAGGGGGGGGCCGCGAGGAGCCCGGCGGGCCACAGGGAAGAGCTCCGCAGGCCGCATGGGAAGAGCGTCGCGGTTTCTGGGAGGGAGGGGGGAGGAGCAGGAAGCCGCGCACTCGGGAGGAGGAGGAGAGGGGCGGGGCCTACTGGAAGGGGTGGAGTGTGGGCGGGGGCAGCGAAGGGGCGGGGTCAGTGATGCGGCCCTCAGACCAATGCACTCGTCCTCATGCGGCCCTCATGGTCATTTGAGTTTGAGACCCTTGTTCTAAATCCTGTAAACGTGTTCTTCGTCATAAATTAAATTAAATGAAACAGAGCTAAAAAAAACAAACATTACCAGTAAACTAAGTTCACCCAATGTCACTCCCAAAGAAAGTGGCCGAAGGGGATCTGTGATCTACAAACAGAAAAGGATAAAAAGGAATTTTTATTTAAATATTGCATTATTTTATGCAGCAAACCAAACACCTATCTGCTCATTAGACATCTTAAAACAGTGCCTCCATTTTGTAGCCTTGGAATTTAAATCTTCAATGTAACATACACTTCACTGTAACTAGCTATGCCCATGATAAATCTGATACCATGCAGGAACTTCTAAGAAAGCTTCCATTAATCTGTCCCTTCATTCCGTTTAGAGGGATTATCTCTAGCCTCTTCTTGCATCTAATATTGAGTTGAAAAGCTCTCTTTTAGTTGGTGGGATCCAACCTGTTATCCTTCACCCCAAACCCCATATCCACATCCCCCCTGTTCCATACAAACCACATGGAGACACTCTCCAGCCAACAGCTGTCTTGGTTACATCATTCTGCTTTTTAAAGGCTTCTCACCTTCAAATAGGTCCTGAAGTGAGGCTATTTTGAGATAAGAGGATATTTTTCTAAGCCTCAATACAACTTTTTCCTCTTTTCAGGTGTGTAACTTTCACAGTTAACTCCTAGCCTCTCTTTTTCCCCCAAAAGAAATATCTAAAAAAAGTCAAGTTTTTAACATGAAAATCCTCCATTATTGATCAAAATAGTATTAAGACTCCTTAAAAACTTTGTGGCATTTTCTTCTTTTTTAGAATGGATGCCTACTATTCTGTTCCTGCCATAATATACAGAACAATCAGCAGCTTCAATTGCATATACAAAGACATGAAAAACAGCTGTCTGTCCAAATTGGAGGGCCAAGTCCAGCTATATCTCAGTTGAAATTTGGTTTAAGAGAAAGCAAAAAACAAAAAAAACAAAAACAAAAAAAAGAGTTTAGGACACTTACATCATCCTCATATTTAACATGAATGCCTGTGATTTTGACCTGTACGTTTTTTATAACTTGAGTTGCCAGCTTTTCCAAGAATGTATCTTTTTTCTCTGCCTTTGGCTTATCTAAACAAAAAAAAGTTTTTAAAAAAAATCAGCATTCATTGTATTCATTACATTTTGCCCAACAAGACATACAAAGTTTCGTTCACCACATTTCAACAACTTCACACACTTATTCGCATTAAGTATTGCCATTTAAGCTTTAGTCTAAATTGTCTAGAGCCCTTTTGTGCTTAGAAAACAAATTAACAATATTAAAGCTTAAAGGGGGAAATTGCAAACTTGTTTAAATTACAGATATTAAATATGGTGTGAATGGAGACAGTTACGTTAGTTGACAAACTATATACTGTACTAAGAACTGCAGTAGACCTAGAAAAGGCAAAAGCAGAAGCTTTGGTGTATCCCTCTCGAGTGGACAATTTCCCCGATCCTTTGCCCAACCATAACATTCTGTTAATCTTTTCATATAAAAAAATGCATTCTGTGGATCATAAGAATTCTGCCTATACTGATGTTTCTAGTTCATGAAGTGTAACAAAAAAGAACTAGCAACACACGATCTGCACTACAGTTATATTTCCACTTGAAGCCAGATGCTTCTAACCAATCAACTTTCATCTTTCAGGCTGAAGTTTTTCAAACCCAATCTCTGCCCAAATTTCATGTTTTCTAGTTTGAACAAACCCAGTTTTGAATAAGAAATTGAAAAAACAAGCTTTACCCATAATGAAACAATGCTTTAGAAATGGCCTAACAGTGCCAGTACTGGTATAGATAAGAGTAGAAAGGTGCAATTTGGCAGGTGATACTCCTCAGTGAGGGAAAGTAGTTTTGAAAGGGTACTGGTGAAAAATGGTTTTGATTTGACCAAGCTATAGGGTTTGATTGTCACACGAGTGTGCTATCTTCCAAGTAAGACTTTTAAAACCATTTACAATTGGCAATTTAGGCAAACAAGGCTGCAGTGCATGTGTACAGGGCTGACTCAACTACACAGTCAATGGGTTTCTCTCCTCAGTGATGAACTCAATGAGACAAGGTTCTTGAAGCCTTGCTCATTCCATATACACCTTATAAGTAATTGGAATTTCACTGACTGGGACACAGGCTCTTACACTGTAAAAGAAAATGCTATGCATGGCTTTCAGCGGTTGTATACATGAATGTGCATATGCTGTATACATGTAGGCTTGGAAGAATTAGATTTTTATCTGTAAGTGTCGATTTCACTGTACCCAAAAAGACAAAAAAATATTTTCATCAATAATAAAGTGAAATTTACAGATAGGCTAAGTCAGAAAAAGGCTGCTTAGGAACGTATTAAAGTTTGATTTAAGGGTATTTACTTTGTGTATTTTGACATGTGATGTTGACAATTTGTGTTCTAAGAGTTATAAAGCTTTAACTTTCAGAATCAAAACATCTACTGTCATTAAATAATAACTGTGTGCCCCTCAACCCCACCGTCTGACTCCCCCTATAATTTCCCACAGCTGTGAAAATGTAAACTGACAAAATATATGGGGAAAATGCTTAAAAAGAAAAAACATGGATATTATCTGTAGAAAATATTTTTTTTAAATCAAACTCTGCCAAGCTATGTACAAGTGACAGTGTTAAGGCTACACTTAAGGTTGCACATAACTCCACCTGATTTTTGAATGCTTAATCTTGAAGACTTAACTGTTTTATGTATAATCTGTCCTTAAATATAGAATATATAGTTATTATGAATTGTACACACACAAACATCATCTATATGACCCCAAGTATACATGTACTGTATAGCTCACTTCAAGAGAAACGTGAAGATAGCTGTATCTCAAAAAAAAAAACTTCACACATCAAAGATCAGCAGCATTTTGTTCAAAATGGAAAGGTGCACATGTCTTGCTACTAAAAGTGAATGAGGACATTGCTCACTCAATGGAAAGCATGTAATCACAAACAAACAAACAAATCATCAGCAACTTTGAGCAGAAATGTGTGCAAGCAAAAACTGTATGACAAGACCACCTACTCATCATTCATTTTTCCCCCTCTTGTTTATATATATTGCACATTTCCACATAGATCTTCCCAGGTATGAAAAATTATCCCCAAATACCCAAGAATGTACCTTCCATTTCCCCCCCGTCCCCTCTAATTAAGCCATCTTAAACAGGCTCCCAAATTCCCCACAGACTTTCAGTAAGGGATGGGAGACTACCTGCCCTTTGTGCCTTTGAAAATCTTCGTATTTATTGCTTTCTGTGCAATCAAATAATAAGAAAGAAAAAGAGAGCCTCAGCACTGACATTGACTTTAACATCAGAGGATGTGAATTCTATTCTCTATGTGCTTTGTAATAGCTTATCTGCCTACAATAACTCTGTTTGGAGTTTAGCATATTATTTATTTATTTATAACAAATGCTAACAAAATTGGAGTTGAGAAAAACAATGCTTTCCTGTTGTGCCATCAATGTCATGTGGGCATCACAAGCCTCTTGATATATGACCACAACTATTTTCATGTTATGAAATAGTTTGACACACACAAAGAAAAAAAAAAACTTGTTTTAAAATTTTGTGCCTTCTTTTTCAACAGTAAGCTTGAATTTTACTGAAGTTTTATGTGCATAGGATGGGCCAAATTCTGCAATAAAGCCTGTTAATCTAAATTTTCACTACACTGAAATCAGTAACATTACTCCAGCTGTACAATGGAGAAGAAGAATTTGGCCCTGGAAGTCTGTGTTTTTCCCATTTGCTATTAAAAACCAAATAGCAAATAAAATATGCAATGTAGAAGGCTACATTGTACCCACCTTTTGAGTGATCATGACTTTTAAAGGGTTTCTTAAAATGCTTTTTATGCTTTTTACGCTTACGTCCTTCTCAATGCAGGCAATTTTGTAAGAAAAGGATAAAATTCAAGTTAGTAAAATTACAAAGCAAGTGAAGGTAAGAAGGAAAATGAGGAAAAGTAGGTAACTGGCTTTCTAAAAAGAAAAATAACATCTTAAACAGTTGCCTTTCTTCAAAACCTTTAAAATATTTTATATTCACTCAGGGAAGCAACATGCTATTCTGTATGTTTTATCATCTGTTTCCAATTCTCTCTCATCATTCAGTTCTATACATAAAAATGGTTCTTATATGAATAATTCAAGCAGGATTTTTATGCTTCTTTTACACACTATCAGATTTTAACTTTACTAAACTAATCTTTCTCTTCTCTGCTACGTCACATCAGCCCCAAACCTATACACTAACAATCATGAGGTATATGTTGAACATGGTAACGTCAGTTGTAATCAAGGCAATGAAAGTTTGAATTTTCTTTATGTTTATTCCTTAGTATCAGTTTTCAAGCTTTTTGGATGTTATAATCAGGGTAGGAAGGGAAGCTTAATGCTTAAAAAGACATGCATGTCCACATATAACATATACATCAGGATTCACTATGACCATATGTAATTAATTTAAGATTTTGTAGGAGCCATTAAACGTGTGATGAGACAAAACAAAATTCACAAGTAGAGAAACAATGTTTTTGTTCTGAAAAAGGGTAGTAGAATTCCACATGTGAAAGGTGTACCTGTTAGCACCCAAAACTGTCATCCTTTAAATGGCCTCTGACAGTTATTTTTTGGTCCAATCGACAAAGACACAAAAAGCTGAACCAATACAATACTTCAAGCAGTTATTTAAATGCACTGAGTGGAGAACAACAAACATTTACATATGTATGGGCCATCAAGTCCACTCCTGCCTCGCAGGGTCACAAAACACAGGTTAAAATGGTTTCAGTGAGAGCTATTTATTGTATGTCCCTTGTGCATTTATCCCTGCTCTTCTTACACTGATTAAATGAAGATCACGAAAATAGTTTTTCCATGCTTTTTGTGTCATCATTTTAAGAATGGCAAGGATAAATACACACCCAGTGTACCATGTATACATATTAATCCTTTGAGATTCAAGTTTAAACATGCTATTTCAATGCACAATAATGGCTGCTAAATACATCTATTTAACTTTACTGAAACTTGTCTTCTATCTCATATTTCTGAAATTGAAGTTTTGCCATTGAAGTCACTGAATTACATTACTTCAGTGTGCAGGACAGTAGGTGATGACTTTCCAGGAGTTTGTTTGAGCTCTGTAAGAATTTGTGGTGTCATGGTTTTGTGCCTTGAAAGACTTACATTAGCCTCTTGTTAAGGCTAATGAATTATTAAGTGAGTGTATTTTAATTCTACTACCAGGACTTGACACTTTCCAGAAGAAATGCAGTATATTAGTTATTTTTAAAAAAATGTATTTCTTAGGGCTGGTCCACACTAACCCCCCGGGTCGAACTAAGATACGCAACTTCAGCTACGTGAATAACATAGCTGAAGTCGAAGTATCTTAGTTCGAACTAAAAAGCACTTACTGCGGGTCCAGACGCGGCAGGCAAGCTCCCCCGTCGACTCCACTTACTCCTCACGTGGAGCAGGAGTACCGGTGTCGACGGCAAGCACTTCCGGGATCGATTTATCACGTCTAGATGAGACGCAATAAATCGATCCCAGAAGATCGATTGCTACCCGCCGAATCAGGCGGGTAGTATAGACGTACCCTTAGTTACATTGTTTAACTTCTCTTCATCATGGGGAGGTTGCATCCCCTCCAAAGTTAAGATTACATCATAGGATGTTATAGTGGAAGCTGGTTGCAACCTTAAATATACACTAAGGAGATAGACACCCTTTGCAAAATTTAACTGTTTGAGTAGCAGATCATTAAAAGTTTTCATGATTTTAAACTGAATTTAACCATTTGTCCATCACTTCTCCTTCTCAACATTGATCTGTTACTACCTGTACAAACTTTCCATACAGTTACGTTTCTTTGAAAACTCAAGTATCACCTACATTTGAAAAAAGATTCAAAACCTTAGTTTTGTGCCTTGAAAGACTTACATTAGCCTCTTGTTAAGGCTAATGAATTAGTAAGTGAGTGTATTTTAATTCAAGTCTACTACCAGGACTTGACACTTTCCAGAAGAAATGCAGTATATTAGTTTTTGTTTTATGTATTTTGGGGACTATGCTTTTTCCCCTTTCCATCCAATAGCATCTAAGACGCAGAGCAACTGTTCTCTTTGGGTGTGAACATGATTGCATCTACTGGCAATCTTATATCTGGCGTCTCTTATACAGAACATAAGGGTCCTTCTGTACCTGATGGCTAGTGGAGAACTTCCTTTAAAGAATAGTGGAGTCGTATGTTTTTGAGTCTGCATAACCCAAGCCTTGGACCTGGTCCTGTGAGGATATGTGGTTTTGCTCTCCACAGCTCAAGCTCATGAGATCATGGTTCCTTCCTTATTTTAAGATCCCTTTAAACCAGGGGTGGGCAAACTTTTTGGCCTGAGGGCCACATCTGCGTATATAAATTGTATGGCGGGCCATGATTGCACACGAAATTAGGGTTGGGGAGTGTGGGGGGGGGGGGCCTGCAGGCTCCTGGTGGGTCCAAAAATGAGGAGTTCAGGGTGCGGGAGGGGGCTCCGGGCTGGGGCAGGGAGGGCTCCGGCTGGGGGTGCGGGCTCTGGGGTGGGGCTGGGGATGAGGAGTTTGGGGTGTAGGAGGGTGCTCTGGGCTAGGACCAACAGGTTCCAAGGGGGATCAGGGTTGGAGCAGGGGATTGAGGCACAGGGGGAGGCTCAGGGGTGCAGGCTCTGGGCGGCATTTACCTCAAGCAGCTCCCAGAAGCAGCGGCATGGCCCCCCTCCTGCTCCTACGCAGAGGTGCGGCCAGGTGGCTCTGCTGCGCCCTGTCCCCTCCGCAGGCACCACCCCCGCAGCTCCCACTGGCTGCGGTTACCAGCCAATGTGAGCTGTGGGGGTGGCGCTTGGAGTGGGGGCAGCATGGAAAGCTGGCTGCCCCTACACATAGGAGCCTGAGGTGGGCCACGCCGCTGCTTCCAGGAGCCACATGGAGTGGCCCCGCCAATCCTGCTTGCCAGCTGGAGCACCAGAGCGGGGAAAGCTCCAGACTCCACTCCCCAGTGGGAGCTCGAGGGCCGAATTAAAACAACTGGTGGGCCAAATCCGGCGCACAGGCCGTACTTTGCCCACCCCTGCTTTAAACTCACCATCTGCCAAAAATCTTCCCATTGACAACTAGAATGTGTCCTGAAAACTGACCTGACATATTTTTGATACATAAAAACTTCAAAGGGGTTCCTTTCTGAAATTTTTGCAGCGTCAGTTTCACTGTTTTACCTGCTTACCAAAAAAAAAAAAAAATGTACACCACACAGATATAGGCGGAATTTGAATTTGACTTGTAAAAATAAGTTTTCAAGTGTTAAAACAGTAAAATGTGAGAGGAAATTGACACTTTTTGAAAACTAGACATATGCTCCATGAAGAAAGCTTAAATTTTTCATTGTTAACCTCTGGCTAATTTTCACAACTGAAGGCAAATTCCAGTATCTTGTAAAAATTATTCTCCATTTGTCCCTTGCCATTTTGGCCCCTTCAATTTAAAAATAAAAAGTGCACTGGTCCATTTTTCAGGTCAAGTCATGAAGGAACTGAGCCAAAATAAATAATATTCTTTCCTTAGTAGCTTTGTTTAGATTAGATTAATCTAGTTTTTCAAAAATTAGTCTTTCATTTCCCCCTCCATCAGCCCTCTGACATCAAAACAGCAGAATTAAGGCTGTCTGCTTGAATTCTGCATCTATTTGCTTTTAACATTAACCTTAATTCTGAATTTCCTGAGTTAATAAATTATCATTTTGGGGATAGTTAAAATATTCTTGTAATTCTTTTACCTTTAAATGACTGATACGTTCTCTCAACCTTACCTCCAGCTTTATATAGTTGTGTATCTGGGGTTATACTAGTAGGGTTATACTACCTGTTTCTTTTTCAGGAAAAATATATCAAGTGCATGGTGCTAAGGGTGATCTAAGTAGCCACTAAGTCTGAGAACTGTAATAATGGACCATTTCAACTAACCACATTAAATCAAATGTTTTTGTACTTGTATTGGTGTTTGATATATTTATTAATGATCCAGGAAAGAGGATTAACAGTGTGGTTACCAATTCTGTAATTAAAAAATTATCTAAGTTAATCAAGGCTACAATAGATTAAGGAAATTCAGTCAGCTTTAACAAAGCTGCTGGGTGAAAGAACAGCTTATTGACAGGAAAATCCAGTGTTGACTAATTTTAGACAATGCTTGCTACAAGGATTAACTTCAAGTATTCTTACACATTGCTTGGTTCTACATCAACTTTAGCCACGTTCAGGGAAAAGAGTTTAGACATCACTGTGGACAGCTCAATTAAAATCTCTCCTACCTGTTTAACACACAGTGGTGGTAAAATACAATTGCTAGCCTACATAAAAAATATAGGATAGAAAATACTAAAAGCCGCTATATAAAGACGAATGGCATACCTACACCTTAAATACTATGTTCTGATCTGATCACCGTATCTCTTAAGTGCAGAAAGAGATACATTTCTTGAAATCATGGTTAGAGACACAGAAAGATTTCTGTAAAAGGACTGTTTAGTTTCAAGAGATACAGCAATAAAAAGAAAATTATTAGGTGTACAAATTAATTAATGGTACAAAAGAGGTCACACATCTGCTTGTACTTGGCCCCCTCTCATAATGTAAGAGAAAAAGGTCATGCAATGAAATTTCAAAATGCATTTAAAACCATTATCAAGATACCTTTTTTTAAAAACATAAAATAAAGTTGACCTGTGGAATCCATAGCTACATGTTATCTGATAACATGTATATTAAGTGATAATAGATACATACAGGTCATGTGAACATCCGCAGTTAGACCGGATGGTCTTTAAAAAAACAAACCAAAAAACAAACAAACAACAAAACAACAAACAAAAAAAAACAAATCAATGCCCTGAAGATTTAGGGCTTAAATGAACCATCAACTTCTGGCGGAGATTACAAACAAGCTTTCCCAGTGCAAAAGCTATTTCACTAGTGTCTAATGCAGGCTTCTCTGCACCATCCTCAAAGTCATCTATTACTGTCCAGTCTCCTGTCTGACTGTGGGTAAGAGGAATCACTGGTATGATGCAGTATAGCAATCCTTATACGGGTAGTTGAATATTTCCTAATCCTTATTAATAAGTTTTCTTAGTCTTAAGCGCTTGCTTTTTTGTAAAGAACATAATAGGTAAATACCAGTGTAGCATTGTCACCCAGCAATCCGAATCTCAAGAGCCTCAAGGTTAGGTGGACAAAAAATGACTTATTTGCGGTAGAGAGGAGAATGGATTGCATTAAAAACAAAAAACTAACTCTGAGAAGTTCAACTAATATATGGCAACTTCCTTGAATTAATCCAACATCATACGACTCTAGCATCTTTCAACTAAATACCATGGTTACATGAGGACACAAAACATGATCATGTCATCTCGCATTACAAGAAACATGGGGCCAGACCCTCAGCCGGTGCAAATCCACTTAGTTTCATTGGCTTCGATGGAACTATGCCCGTTTGCAACAGCTAAGGACTTGGCCCATTAACAGCCACCTCACGGAAGAAGACTGGCTGCACTATTAAGGCAATAGTACAGCTTGGCCTTGAAATAGCGGTTCAGACAGATCTTAATGAACACGGTTAGAATACAGTATAATGATAATTGATGGGGACATTTTCAAAGACACCAATAGCAGGCGAGATATTCCCACTGTAAGCCAATGGGATTTGGGTGCCCAACTGCCATCTGTGTCTTTGAACTTTCCTTGAGAAAAATCAACAATACTGTTTTTAGAGACATTTTAGAGTAGAACCAGACTTCACTGTTTTCTATTTATCTTTCTTTTGAAAGCAGGACTCTCATAACATTCAAGTAACATAGTATGTTATTTTCAACCTTCTCTCAATGACATGTTACTTAGTATCTTATTTCCAGAGCCTCCTAAATTTCACTGCTTGCCTACATACTTGACTATCAAGTATGATATGTTAAGCTTTTTTCTTTCTTTTTTTTTAAATGAAGAAGGTAATCAACCATGCATACCCACCAGGCTTGTTATCCTTGCAAACAAAGCTCTCCAAGCCATATATGGTGTCTCCTGAATGAGTGCCTTGATCCACACGTCAGCAATAACCAAAAACACAATTTTTAAAGGAAATCTACTTTCAAATTTCAGAGCAAATGAAATCTTTAAACTTCAATGCAGATTTACATACCATTTAAATATAAGGATAATCCTTTCCTGATATTTAGAAGATAAATGCAAAATGATTTATTTGAAAAACTTGCTTTCTTATGCATGTAAATTACTTGTTTAAACTTGGGTTTTTTAACACATATGCAAGTAGTTTTAAGCTAACACTGATAATACAATGGGCAAAGGTTGTGGCAGTTTTTTGTATTGCATGGGCAATACAAGTCTCATTTTCTTTCATTCTTTATCTAATACCCAACACACCTATATACAAAGATGGTCTGTCTCCTTCCTCCTCTCCCCCCCAATCACCAAAAAACACTTCATGTCACTTTTCTAGCTATGTAACTTCTGGGATGGAGCAATCAACTCCCATCAAGTGTGCCCTTTTGTGGCTGATAAGGGAATGTCCTGCACATATGCAGGACAGCTTCAAATATTTAATAAGCAGTTGCAGTCCAACTGGCAACACCTCTCAGCAGGAAATGGTGAGATAGCTAGTGGCTTGGCTGCCTCTGTCAAATGCCACTTAGGCCCTATGACAAGGATGTCAAGGCAAATAACGACCAGCTTAAAGTAAGTCTTCACAGGGCATCTGGGATTCATCAGCCTTGGCAGGCAGCTCACCTTGGAGAAGGAAAGCTCCAATTTCAAACCAAAAGTGTCAGGCTTAAACAGCCAGCATGTAAAGCTTGTCCAATAGATACGCTCATATAAACTCATGTCCGTGTGAACTGTACCCCAGAGGATTCTGGCATTCCCCACAAGTGATATATAACAGTTGACTGTTGTAACTGGGCAAGAGTTTTCTAGCTATATAACTACATGGAAACTGGGCATGAGTTTAAGTACTACTTCTAAAAATCACCAGGGGTTTTTTTTTTTAAGCCAATGAAGAACTTCTCGTAATGTGTAACTAGTGAATAATAGGCTTCTCACTTCAAATTATTTTTGCCATGTACACTAGCAAATAGAGAAGCATCTTGATGAAAAGCATGTTGAAAGCCAGGGAGTTCACGTAGACCCCAAAGGACAATCATAGAATATCAGGGTTGGAAGGGACCTTAGGAGGTCATCTAGTTCAACCCCCTGCTCAAAGTAAGGCCAATCCCCAATTTTTGCCCCAGATCCCTAAATGGCCCCCTCAAGGATTGAACTCACAACCCTGGGTTTAGCAGGCCAATGCTCAAACCACTGAGCTATCCCTCCCCCCAGAACAGTCCAACTGGCAACACTTCTGTGTGAACTGTCATGGAACAGTCACGTCTCTTGCTAGAACAGTCACGTCTCTCCTTAATATACTCCCATGGGCTCTTAAATACATATTCACTGGATCTGTGGTACATATAGCACTGAAGGAACAACATCTACAGGATGAGATTCACTCCTCCACTCTGGCCCTTTACACTGTGTAAAGGGTCCAGAGTGGCATAAATGAGCCCTAAAAGCCTTGTACCCTAGCTGCGGTCAAGGAGATTCCTTCAGCAAGACAGCTGTAATACTTCTGCTCAATCAGTCACTGGCAAGCTCCAGAAGAGGGGTTGCGCCAGGGGCAGAAGGAGCATGCCAGAAGCAAGGCCACAGCACTGGAGAGATTCCAGGTACCAGCACAACCCATGAGGCTCCATAGGATACACAGTAATTTAGACAGACCCCCAGTGCTGCCTAAGTTACTCCAGGAGCCTCTCCAACTCTCAGAACAGCCCAAGATCAGGATGGCACAAAGGTATCTTAACCTCATTGGCCTTCCCTTCCCCCGGACTGCAAATTCAGGGCTGCACCTCTTAGAGACACAGCATAGAATCTCAGAAACAAGGGAATAAAGCGTGAAGATTATGTGTTGAATTTTCAAAGAGACTGTACTCCAAAGTTATTTCTAAAGATGTTTTTAAGTGTTATTTAATTTTCACTGACTTTAGAGTTATCATGAAAGTGAAATGATCTGCACCCCTGTAAATTGCAGTCACCTATTTATCTTAACGGGCACAACATAAGCAACAATAGTCCAAGACTCCTCTCACTACCCAGCCAATGAGTCTCACCCTTGACTCAGATGGGCCACCTAGGGTAGAGGATAAGATGATAGTCCCGTTTCTATTTAATTAAATCCTTGACCTTTATCAGGACTGAGAGGCACAGATGCCAATTAAGCTACTGATTTTTGCAATATGAACATCCATCCATGAAGCCAAACAGCTATCCATAAAACAGCCCCTACTGACCTGGGCCAAAATTAAGTGGCAACATTATTTTTTACTTTATCATTTTCCTGTGTCTTGCAATTATTTAACGGACCTCTTATTTATTAACCATTATTCTAACGCTGACTAGAATATTCAGATTTACAGCACAAATCAAAACCAAACTGAACATAAGATGTTTAACATTAAAAACTGCCAATATAAGTTTACTTATTATAGCACCAAAATTACAGCATTTTTCACAAAGTTACCAGTTTCCTGTAGGCTCAATATTTCCTTACCCTTAACAAAATTCAGCTTGCAAGAATTTCTAAAACATATGTTCATATACCAACATCCACAGCTTAAACATATTTGATAACGAACAGGCTGTCATTCTACAGCTGCATCAAGATCTACATTTTTGCTATTGTTTGAGGTAAGTCATATATTGTATATCACATACTCAACTTCACATTTCTAATGGAAGTTACTAACTAAGCAACTGTAGAGTAAACATGCAGGATTACATCTCTTACTTTAAGTTTTACAGAAATTGTTTTTAAAAAGCATGAAAATTACATCAGTTAATTAAAATGTTGAGTGTACCACTTATGAAGTCAGTCATAGAATAAAGTTTCTCTTACTTCCACAGTATTGTCTAAGTCCCCAAAACGTTTAATTAATTTTGTACACATATAGTACCTTTCTCTGCTGATTTCTGCAGAGCTTCTTCAATTCTTGATAGCTCTTTTTGCTTATTATCCTGCAAGTATTTTTCTTCCTTCTCCACATCGTATTTAATGCCTAAAAGACAAAAATTAGGAGAGATTTCATGTTTAATTCAACATACAACTACACAAATTAAATAAAAGCATACTAATATAATTAATATAAATTAATTAACGCATAATTAATATTTTGTATCTAATACTCACTAATATGAAGCTTACAAGATACCCAAGGGCTTCTCTACACAAACATTTAGGTCACGGCAAGCTGGGGCATGAATCTACCCTACACTAGCTTGCCATGGACTAACTGTTAACACGCTCTGACCTCGTCCTCTTTGAAACAGGACTAAATGTGTGTGCAGACAAGCCCTAAGTGTTATACAGGGAGCTTACAAATTTCACAGGTATTACTTGAGCTAGCTGTCAAAGTAAGATGGCCACATTATAGATTCCCTCAAGGACTCTTACAAGTTGGGCCTTCAGACCCATTTTGACCTGTCTATAGCTGTGGACCTTTTAAATAAATATGTTGCAGAAGTGTTATAATAGCTGAAATCCTTCATGACCAGATTTATCCGTTTTGCAAAATCTTCTGAAAAGAGAAGAATTACCATCAGCACAAAATTATTCATCTCAGATCTTATCAAGAAGCTTGTCAGAATCAGATTTTTTTAATATAATTTTGATGGATATCAATTTTCTTTAGGCATTTTTTAGATTTTTATCATTATAAATTTTCAAAGTTGTGCAAAATTATGGGTTTTAAACTTTTTTTCTATTTTTATCTATTTAAATTTTCACAGTTGCGGGAAATTATGAAGGGGCATAATTTATGGTGGGGGGGAGGGATAGCTCAGTGGTTTGAGCATTAGCCTGCTAAACCCAGGGTTGTGAGTTCAATCCTTGAGGGGGCCATTTAGGGATCTGGGGCAAAAATTAGGGATTGGTCCTGCTTTGAGCAGGGGGTTGGACTAGATGACCTCCTAAGGTCCCTTCCAACCCTGATATTCTATGATTCTAATGGAGGGGTCAGGCAATTATTTAATGACAGTAGATGTTGAGATTCAAAAAATTGAAACTGTTAAACCACAAACAGTCAACATCACATGTCAAACAATACTAAGTAAATATGCTTAAATCAAACTAAGAATTTCTCAAGCAGCATTTTTCTTATTTTGCCTACTTATAAATTTCAGTTATCACTGATGGACATGCTTTTTCGTCGGCTTCTGTGTGTATAGAGAAATCAAGGTTTTTCAGCATTTATGATAAAAACCTAATCTTTCCAAACTTATTTATCGCATTGAAGCACAACAAACAAGACAACAAGATTCAACCTCTGTGAATCCTTCTTTCAATGGCGCACAGGTCTTACACTATTCAACATAGCTGGTGGACTTCACAAGGTCCACAAGTCCTTCTCGATACTCTGACTTAAGTTCCACTCAGAAGCCTGCAGAATTGGCAACTCATATGAATCTCTCAGATACAAGATCCATGTGCCATCAAACACAGCTATTTCTATTTCTTTTGAGTTCTTCATGCATCAGACCCACTAAATCATGGAGATTCTAAAGTTCTATGAGAAATGTAAGGATAATGGAACTGACAAACTTACTGATCTTACAAGTTGCCCCTGGTAGGTTTATGAAATCAATAAGACAGTTATGACTTAAAAGAATTAAAACTCTTCCATTGAAGTGCAGCTGGTAAAAAATTAGACCATGCAGGTTATAAGTTCTATTAAACCAGCATTTAAGGATCTAGGAATTTACTGATTTTCCTGTCAAGATCAGAACTTTTACGTTTCATAAGATCACTAACGTAGCTAAGGTTCATGGAAATTCTCAGAGAAAAAATGCAAGATCAAGAAGCTTATCATTTTCAATGGTTAGAAGTCAGACAAGGTTTCCTGTAAAAGGATAAATTCATAGCCCTCATCTACATTATAACTTACTTTAGTATAACTTACATCGCTCAGGCATATGAATAATCCATGCCTCTGAGCAATGTAAGTTATACTGACCTAAGCGCTAGTGTAGACAGAGCTTCTCCCGCTGACATAGCTACTGCCTTTTGTGGAAGATGGAATAATTAAGTCAATGGGAGAGCTCTCTCCTGTCAGATTAGAGCGTCTTCACCAGAAGTGCTACAGGGGTATAGCTGCACCATTGTAGTGCTTCTAGTGTAGATGTAGCCTAAGTCTACAGCCCGATAAACTAGCCCATTCTGGAAAAAAAAAAACCCTATAGAAAACAGGATAAGCAAGTTTAAGAGGGCTTTTGGTTCACAAGTTGACAAAGGACAGGGAAACAAATGTAGGGATGAGGCAGTCTGTAAAAGCAACAAGTTTCTTTACTTGCCAATATTTGGCTAAAAATAAAGTATTCTAATAATGTTTCTCTCTGGAAACTGTGTGTAAGCGAGTAACTTACATTAGTTATCAGTTCCATTTTGTACTTATCCATATAGCATAATCAGATAGTAGTAGTTTTACTTCTCTTGCACCATGAATTATTCTATTTCACTATGATTTGATGACATTACTTACTTGCTCCAGGAACAATGAGCAGATATAAGCCTTCTAGAGTTGCAACCACTGCCTCACCATACAGATTCTTCCAAGGAATCTTCAAAGTAAGCTTATCTAAACAGACCAAAATGCAATACACATTCAGCTTCTTGGACTACAAAGCAAAAAACTGAGTAAGCCTAAGTAAAGCCTAGTGCTTTAGGTTGCACTAAATTTCAAACACTGAAAAATATTACTGATACTGTAAGATAAAGCAGGCATTTAGCAGATGTTCACTTTTGGTTACCTCTGTGGCACATGAGCATTTCTAGTTTTGACAACTTCTGAGAAGTACGTCCCTTTACTTTTCCAGAGCCCCAAATGCCTCAAGCTATGTAAGCAGTGGCAACCACTAAAAAAGGACTAAAATTGGGGCTGGTGGAGAGTTACTCAGAAATAGACAATGCTGCAATACCTTGGGCCTGGGAACAATTTTTAAAAGCTATTTAAGTGATAAGAACATATGAAAAAATAAATGTAACATTAAAGATCTGTGTTCAGGTTCAGACATCTCCATATCAGAGGGTGGGACCATTACCAAGGCATATATTGCTGCAGTGGGTTCTGTACTGCAGCACAATGTTAATATACTGGTGACCACTACCAGGAATAATGTACCTAACGTATATGAAAAGAAAATATTTTCAAATTCAGCTTGTCTACACCAGCTCTCAAGTTTGACCCCACATATCTGCTACCAAGATCTCTACTGACAGGTTTTTCAGGAATGCCGTGCAGAGGTATGCTAGAACAGGATTTTATTGTCATTCAGGCAAGATTTCAACACTTGCTATGGAATCAATGTTAAGACATCCACACAGCAAGTCAGTCATGGAAATCAAGCACTCAAAGATCTGTTTAATGGAACTCTCGGGATAAGGAAACTTGAGAGCAAGACAGTTCAGCATTAAGACTTACACTTTAACTTCCTCTTGAGAGTGAAAGCTTAGGTTATCCCAGCTTGTGTAGTAAGAAGTATTTACTTACCTATTTGCCCAACCTTTACTTTAAAAGGCACATCCAGTTCACTCTGTAGGGAAAAAAGTAATAGTATACCCATTAAATTTCAGAGCTATCATCTACTTTTAAGGTCAGCTCATTCTGCTGTAGAAACTAGGGATCCTAGCAATCTTAGCACTGATTTTCAAGTAGTTATTTTTCTTTGACAAGGAAATTTTGCCTTATGCAAAAGTATTCCTTCAGACTGAGACAGAATGTAGTAACAGTGATAATTGTGAAATTACAAACTAGGAAATTAGCGTGACAAACTCAAAATAAACGTCTATCAAGTACTGTAGATTATATGAGGTTCATAAAACTGAAGACAAAGCTAATTAGTTACAACTAGGACCATGTGGCAAAGAGGTTAAAAATCAGATATTTTCCCAATAGACAGATCTTTATTGCACAAAAAAAGGTAAATCTAAATTACTTAGTGTGTGTGTGTGTGTATATATATATATATACACACACACACACACACAATCTCAATATGACATACAACATATAAAGTTATTAGCATAACCTTTCATTCTTTACAGATAAATAATGCTCTCAGCAAATGCCAGAGCTAGTTTTCAAGTTACTCTACAAAAATCACGTTTTTATACAAAGGTTAAGAATAGCGATCAAATCCAAGAAGTAAGTTTCTGCAAAAAAATTTGAACTTGCTCTAGTGTAATCTGAATAATTTAGACAAAACATACACATGAAAACACTTAAAACGTGCTTTAAGTTAAGTATTTGCTTAAATCCCATTTACTTCAATGAGTCTTAGCATGCCCTTTCCTGAACAGCGATGCTTTCTTGAACTGGAGCCTCAGTGAAGAGAAGAATCCACACACACACGATGTGGAAGTTGGTAAGTGGCAAATCTCAAATATATTAGTTTATTAAAATCAGAGTTGACAGAAAACAGGATTTGGTCTTTCTGAAAGGTCAGAAACTGAATGAGCCACCTCCATACACTAAAGCCATAATCTTGTAAACGGGTACAGGGATCTGCCCCCCTGAATCAATGTGGATCAGCTTACAAGATCTTGATCTAAAGAAGCCATTTAAGTTCTAAATAAATGTATTTTATAAAAAGTTATAAAATAAGTTTACAGTGAAATTTTCTTCTGTAAAGTTGACACCACATAGCTTAGAAAATAATCAGACTGACAAAAACCTGGTTATAAAATAGTCTCTATTACTGAAAATGGGGTATTAAATAACTTATTGTATAAATCTGTGATATCCACAATCTTCACTATTCACCCACAACCTCCACTATTCACATAAGAAAAATTACCACTATTGTCTTATATTTTGTGGTATTTAAAAGGCAAGAAAAATATTTTCTTTAACTTTCCAGTTGTTAGGGCACTAACCTAGGACTTGCAAGACCCAGGTTCAGATCCCTGCTCCACCAGGCATCCCACTCAACCTTGGACAAGTCACTTAGGTGGCTCTCTGTTCCTCAGTGCCCCATCAGTAAAATGGGGAGAAAAGCACTTCCTTACCTCATAGGGGTATTGTAGGATAAATACGTCATGAAGCGTTTTGAGATCTACTAATGAAAATCACTAAATAAGAGCTAGGTGTAATATTATTAATATAGTGAAGACAAGTTCTACACAAGTATCAGAGGGGTAGCCGTGTTAGTCTGGATCTGTAGAAGCGACAAAGAGTTCTGTGGCACCTTATAGACTAACAGACGAATTGGAGCATAAGCTTTTGTGAGTGAATACCCACTTCTTCAGATGCATGCAGTGGAAATGTCCAGGGGCAGGTATAAATAAGCAGGGAAGAGTCAGGCTAGAGATAACGAGGTTAGTTCAATCAGGGAGGATGCGGCCCTCTTTTAGCTTTCAACTGCTAAAAGAGGGCCTCATCCTCCCTGATTCACCCATGAAAGCTTATGCTCCAATACGTCTGTTAGTCTATAAGGTGCCACAGAACTCTTTGTAAGTTCTACACAAAACTCCCTGCCAAGTATCAAGGACAGAGTAGACCTACAAACCCATACAAGGAAGATACTACTACTGTGCAGTCAGGACAGTTTATTAAACACAATCAAGAACCTAAGCTACAAAGTAGAAAGTGAAACAAATACCAACACTTAATAGAGGGACCAAATGTGTCTAAATAAGAAAGATAAAATGAATTTGAATGAGAATGATTATAACTCTTCTCAAACAGAATATATCTTCTTCAAGTCTACAATCTCACATTTTTCTACATTACAACAAGTATTTGCCAACTTTTGGGCATGTCTTAACTGACATGGGGTTTCTTTCACTTCCAATTAGTTTCTGAAACTCCTTACTACTCTGATGCTTTTTTAATGAACCATATCAATTGCTAAATTCAGGATCGGGGGGTGGGGGGTATTCTTAATCTCAAAGATTAAATACAAGCAATCAAACTCAACTCTACCAAGGAGACAGGTGTTAGTCACCTCTCCCCACTGACTGGGAGACAGATGCTAGAGCCCTGGCTCCCTTTACATTTTGGGAAGAAAAAGCAGAAAAATTTCCCGAAGAAGTAGCTTCACCCCCAGTCAAGACACAAAGTCTCTGGTTTAAAACTTACCAACTTGTATTTGGTGTAAACAAAGGCAAGATGTTAATTGTTTCTTACTGAAATCACTATGGGTCCAAAATTAAGATAATGGGCTGTTAGAGGGATGAGTTTTGAATGAGAAAAAAAACCCCTCAATTTCTTGAATGGATAAAAAACAAGAAGATAGAATGGAAAGCATAAATAAATAGTGAACAAAAGCTCAGTTTTGATTATTGCAAAGAAGAGTGAACATTTTAAAATTGTCCACTGACAGAAATGTAGGGAAACTCATTCTTTCTTCATCATCCACTTAAAAAGCAATCAAAAGGTCTGAAGTATTTTAATTCCTTTGTGTTATATTTGCATATTAATAATGAGATTCACTGTGTACATGAAGTCCCATAGGACAATGTGTGTACTTCCCATACACTGTGCTTTTAAAGTTAACCCCTTTCTTCTGAGTGGTCATTCCGTCCTAAGAAAGCTGCATATAATAAGTCATCTGTTCAGAAAGCTCAATTTGAAGCTTTTCAGTCAGCTTTATTTTTCATTACAAAAATCTTATTTTAATATATGAAAAGGAGCATGAGTGAATAAAGTTAATTATACACATCATTCATTTTTCTCTCACCATACAGGAAGCTATCATCCCGTGTTTGGTATTGTGTTTGTGCTGGCAGTGTTCCACTTTCCGATTGTAATGCCACTGTTAGTCTCCTCTTCCCACTCTCTTTTTTCTTATGACTATTTTTATTTCAAATAGTTACATTTGTAGCTATAATTAAAAGGGACAAGCTTTAAAATACCTGTTTCACTGATCTACAGTCCTATAATTGAACATGCAGTTCAAACCTAAACTTCATTTCCAATACCTACCTTCAGAAATCTTTTATTTACTATTGCTCAGATCCAACATAAAGCCTAAAGGTACTGTACTCATTCTACCAACTTCGGTAAAACAGTGCTCTCTTTTCATTCTCTCTAATTTGTCTTACTTCTCTTTCAGCCCTTATTCTGTTACTAATTACATGATAACACATCTTGCCTTAGGAACACTTATGTCAATATGTGAACTGTAAAGCAGAAGTTCTGTTTAGCCATGATCATGTACTGTAAGTACACTAAAGAAGAACCCACAACAGATAGCTTAAGGGCTCTATTACATGCAGGATCTGTTGAATCTCTTGAAAGCAAGTGGAATGGAGTATCTGCTTTCTACTGAGTCAAGGTAGAATGGCACTTTGTAGTACTGGTAATTTTGTTACATGAAATGACCAACCTAAAGTATGCCTGAAACCAAATGCTAAGCAAATGTGTTAAAGCTAATCTAAGTATTAAATCTAGAACAGATCAGTTCCACACAGATTACATTAATATCAGAGAATGATTATTCCATTGTTATTACCCTACTGCATACAAAATCAAATATATTAATTAAATACCATCCATTACTGACAATACAGATTGCCGCAGGCAGGCCCACGTAGTGTCTATTGGGCTCATATTTCAAGTACAGTAACTCCTTGCTTAACGATGCAGTTATGTTCCTGAAAAATGCTACGTTAAGCGAAACGATGTTAAGCGAATCCAATTTCCCCATAAGAATTAATGTAAATGGGGGGGGTTAGGTTCCAGGGAAAAAATTTTCACTAGACAAAAGACATTAAAACTTATACTGTGTGTATATATATTTAAACAAACAATTTAATACTATACACAGCAATGATGATTGTGAAGCTTGGTTGAGGTGGTGAAGTCAGAGGGTGGGATGTTTCCCAGGGAATGCCTTACTGCTAAATGATGAACTAGAACTCCGCTGAGCCCTCAAGGGTTAACACATTGATGTTAATGTAGCCTCACACTCTACAAGGCAGCACAAATGGAGGGAGGGGAGACAGCATCACAGACAGAGACAAAGACACACATCGTGTGTGAGAGAGATGAGCATTGCCCCTTTAAGTACACTGACCCCACTCTAAGTACACTGCCTTTTAAAGTAGATCAGCAAGTTGAGACAGCAGCTGCTGCCAGCAAACTCCCTCCGTCCTGAGCCCTGTCATGTCCCCCCACCCCCGCCTATAGAGATGTGATAAGCAGGAGGCAGGAGAAGGGGGAAGGGGGACACCCTGACATTATCTCCACTCTCCCCCCCTCCCCCGCCGCCGCACAGCAAGCAGGAGGCCCCCAGGAGCAGCTCCAGGGCAGGAGCAGCACATGGCAGTGGGGAGAGGGACAGCTGAACTGCCAGCAATTAATAACCTGCTGGGTGACTGCCACACAGGAAACTTGGGGGAGTAGGGAGCTGATAGGGGGGCTGCCGGTCCACTCTGGTTCCAAGCCCCCACCAGCTAGCTGCAATGGGCTGCTCTTTCTGCAAGCAGTGGACAAAGCAGGTGGCTGCCAAACAACATTATAAGGGGGCATTGCGCAACTTTAAACGAGCATGTTCTCTAATTGATCAGCAACGTAACAACGAAACAACGTTAACCGGGACGACTTTAAGTGAGGAGTTACTGTAGTACCAGTCAAGGGAGCATTAGGTAGTGGTTACAGGCAGAGCAGCAGGGCAACAGAACTAAAACAGATGCTATTTTTCAAATAGCAGTTTTGATGTGGTCCTTGAATTGAAACTCTTAGAATTTATCAGTTTGAATACATATTAAAGATCCCAAAGTAGGTAGGTGATTAAGATTAATAATTTCCAAACAGATAAGTAACATTTTCTTACAGACAAAAAAAAGATTTAAATGTTTAACAAAGTGTTTTTTATGTTTCTGTATTTAACTGCCATTTGTAGCAGTAATAGAGCACAACAGCAACATAGCCCCCCTTCAGCTAGGAAAGAGATGATTTCAGTGTTATTTTCCTAAGTATAATAAAACATATGGCTACAGAAATTTCCAAAGAGCAATAACATGCTTTACTAGTGTTACATTTCAGTTACTACAATTTTTCCTAGGCCTCTATATCAAATCCAATAGTGAAAAGCTGCCCACTTGCAAAGGCACAAGCTAAACTGACCAGCACAGCTGCTTCAGCAACATGTGCAACACCTACTCAAGTGGCTAGTCCCCATTCATGCCAGAAGAGAAAAACTAGTTACTCTGTCAGGGTGATACAGAAAGCATCTGAAGCGTTTTCTCAATACTTTGTAGGTTATTATTATCTTTAGCGTAACTTCGCTAGAGGCATATTATAGATCCTGCAGTAGGATTCACTCAGTACTACATAAATATCTGCCAGAACACCTACCAAGTAAAGCTGGTCCAAGTATTTGCTCAGTTATAGAAATTGTTTAGAATCAGCACAGGCACAAGGATCCACCCTTGTAGATCCACATGCAGGATAAAAGCTTGGGTTTTAACTACTCAAAATGTAATGACTGTAGAAGTTAAAATAAAGTAGTTCATTATATTAATTTGTTACAGAATGGAAGTAAGAATTTACAACAAAGTGGTAAGAGTAATCTACAAATGCAATTTGTTTTAAATCATCTTCAAAAAAGGTATGCCAATACCATTCAAAATGTGAAGTGTAGTGATGCTGCAAGGTTAGACTGAAATCTTTTTTTTTTATATCCTTTCAAGCTTCTATGTATTACTGTTGAACCAGAACTCAAATCTGAATAATAAAGATTATAAAAATCAAATTCCTAAATCATTAGTTTTATACCATATGGCTTGGTCATTGCAACCCACGAAAAAGCATCCTAAAAAGCAACTGATTATATTAAGATACTTACCAGCACATTCTCTTTTATCTGCAAGTTATCTAGTGCCACGTTACCTATAAAGCAGAAGATTAAAATTATCAATACTCCTGTAAATAAGTAGAACTACAGTATTATTTAACAAAATAGGAAGAGGCTTTTTTTCTGAGATGGAGGGAGAAGAACATCAATAACTCTGATATCTCTGGAGAAATTAAGTATTGCAAAAGGTATATATGTGACAGGGGGCTGTGTGTGTGTGTGTTTTACTATTTTTGTTTTAAAAGATAACATAGTAAGAGAAAAATATTAGGGGTTTTTTTCAGTTTGTTTACTTTGTTCATTTGATAGCGCTGAGTATGTTAGTTGCACTAAATCGCCTACATAATCTCTCGGTGTTCCTTGTTTTACTGAAGCGACAAAGGGTCCTGTGGCTTCTGCAGATCCAGACTAACACGGCTACCCCTCTGATACTTGTTTTACTGTGTCTTTTAAATATGTTTCTTTTCATATTGTTAACAAAAATATATGAATTGTAAAAATCAGAAAAATTTGTGTGGGCATCCTGGGGCAAATTAGTTCCTGTAACTACTATAAACTTATTTTTAAAAAATTGCTAAATTTCAAACACTTGTTGCTGTTCATACTCCATTTGCCTTAAGCATCAGAATTAAAGTATCATTCCCAAATGAAAGAGTTGGAGACTCAAAGGATTATATAATAATGATGGAAACATACATAACCAGCTTCCCTGTCCTGCATTTATATGCATGGCTTACAACAAATATGCCTTTAGTAATTAGTAAGTTTTCAGGCATACAGCACTTACCACTGCAACAAGGGGGAAAAAGTGTGCAGTAAAGCAAAAAAAAAAAAAGGGGGGGGGAGAGGAATTATCCCTTTTACGTTTCTAAGACTTTTTAAAAAGTATTAAATTCCTTACAGCAGGAGTTCCATCCATTTTATTAGCCCAATAAAGCACCACACATAGTATAAGCATAGAAATAAACACAGAGGATGAGTTATGTGATGCTGGTAAGCCAAATGCCAGCTCTGGCAAAGGCATAGGAATCAGATGAGAACTGACAAACTCACAGCTGGAAGCCAGGCAAATTCACTTGTTTATTAGTATAGATCAAAATGACTGTTAAATATATAAGAATGTATGCAGTGTTTAACTTCATGAAAACTAATGGGATGCTGCAGGCATTGTTTTCACTTATCTGTATCCTGTTAGAATGTAATAGCAAACATTTACATTGTATATACCCCTATAACTAAATAACTCATCAAACCAGAAAGAAGCCTTGTGTAATGTAAGTAATGGTCTCTCACAAAAAGATGTTAAATCCTGTTCATTAAACACAAATGATCCATTGCACAAGATCAAGGACCAAAGACTAAGTGCATTCCTTCCCCCTCCCTCCGCAAAGTGAAGAAGAGACCTGTGTGAGAACTGTTACTGTCAGTTTGGTTTCTTTGAGAAGCTGTAAATATGGACACAAGGAAAAACTTCATCTCTGCACTGCTTGGATTCTAACATGGCAGAACAACCCAATCAGAAGATGAAGATCCCCAAAGTTACTCTGAATAGCCATAATGACTTTTGGGAAACTGGTAGTTTAATAAATCTCTACTACCTTTTGGAATTATAGATAGTGCCTCACCTGTGTGTGTGTGTGTGTATATATATATATATATATATATATATGTATATGTACTTCCTTTAACCTCTCAATAACTCTCATTCCCTTTTCTTACCTAATAAACCTTTAGTTAGTTTACTATAATATTGGCTACACCACATTGTGAGAGAGCTAGGATGCAAACTGACCTGGGTAAGTGACTGGTCTCTTGGGTGTAATTTGGAATATTTGTGATTTCTGGTGTAAGTGACCCTTTATCACATAGTCCATCTTGCCTGGGCAGCAAGATAGACTGGATTGTCTAAGGGGACTGTCTGTGACTCCATTATAAGACTATTGTAATAGTTTAGGAGTTACTGCTCGGTGAAGTCTAATTACAGAACATGCCACCAGTTTGCAGTGTCTGTCCTGAGGTAGGCACTCACTGTTATGAGCCACACCAGACAGAGTGTCAAGTTATACAGACATAATTACAGAAATGTTTTTAAATGTTCAATTCTTCTACTACCAAGTTAATGTCAACAGCACTGTCCCACAAATATACAGTACCAGGTGCTGCTCAGCAACTCAGACCTCCCCCATCCCCCAGCCATTGCAACACATGCATATATACAACCCACTTTTTTCTGCCAACACAACATAGTTCCTCTAATGCTCCCCAGACTAACTGATTTAAAGAAGAACTTGTTTTGCTTGCAGGCCTAATGAGCTCATTGTCCCTCCTCTCAGTCAGCCTCTTGCTTCAGACCAGCCCAACAGAGCAAACAACTCACTGGGAAAGCTACCACCTCAACCAGGATTTGCTTTGTGGGTTTTGTTTTTTTTACGGGGAGGCTTCCGGTATCTGGCCGCTGTGTGTCGCACCTACAATGTTAATTTCCTCTTGCAGCAGGGGCCGACGGGGGAGAATGATTCTGAATTCCTCTCTCCCCTCTGCACCCCATACCCAGGCACCCCAAACTTATCCTCCCCTCCCCCGCCCCCATTTGCAAACAGCGAGCTCCAGGTCCTCGCTGCCCGGGCTTGGCAGAGCCGGGGACACCTGGGGCGCTGGCTGCACCCCGACCCCCCAGGTGACAGAGCAGAACCGCTGCCTCGGGCGCTGTCCAACGCGGAGGGAGGCAGCCAGGCCAGAAGCCGCGGCCGCGCTGGGGGCGGGGGTTTAACGGTCGGAGCCCGTGCAGGCAGCGCTGGGGGCAGCATCCCATGCAGGGGGGAGGGCTAACGGCCGGAGCCGGTGCACCGGCAGCGCTCGGGGGGGAGGCTCGCAGGCACCGCCCCGCGCTTACCCCCCCAGATGCCCAGCTTGAGCTGAGACTTGTTGAGGTTCTCCACGTAGTCGCCCAGGAAGCGGTTGAGCAGGTCCGCCACCACCGACTCCAGCACCATGGCGGCGGGCGGGCGGGCACGGGAGCACCCTCGGGGTTAGGCAGGGGACGGAAGCCTGGCGCGCCCCCGACAGCGCCCTGCTGTCATGTGACTGGCGCGGGAGGGGGCGGGTCCTCGCCGCAGCCAGCGCGTGACTGCGCCGTGGAACCGGCTGTCAGCCCGCGGCCGCCTGTCACTCACAGCGAGGCCTCGCGCGAGCCTGGCCGGTCCGCGAGGGGTGGGGATCCTCTCTCCAGCCAGCCCCCTCCTGCCCGACAACCAGAACGGGGCCCCCTATAGCCCCGCATCCCGCCACCATCCCAGCGCAGCCTGCACGGCCCGGGGAGCCCCGCTGCACGGCGGGGTAATGTGCCGCCCCCTCCGGGGAGCGATGGGCTCTCCTGCCCTGACGCTGCGAAGAGCGCGGCCCCCACACCTCGCTCCCCCTCCTCCCCTCGGACAGGTAGGTTCGTGGGGGCTTGGAGCGGAGGAAAGGCTGCGGCAGGGCGAGGGGTGTCAGAGCGCGGGGCCCCTGAGCCTGAGCTCGCAGAGAGCTCACTGGCGGGGGCAAGCCAGAGTCATCCCACCCCCCGCAGCAAGGGCGAGCTCCTTGGTATGTCCATGTCAATTTCAGCAGCTCAGCTCATCACTTGCTGGTTGTCGTGGCATTGTTTGTGTCAAACCAGTGGGGTCAAATTCTGTAAACAAAGTCCCTTCTGCAAAGACAGAGGGTGGTCACCTCACTAGCTGCCCCCCTCTAATGCAGTTAAACGGATTGCACATTTCAAGAAGGTAAAGGACAAATGTATGAATAATGTGGGTCAAAACATATTTCCGACACACTGTCTCACAGTACTTCATTTATGATTCCAGATCACACCTTGGCATCACACTCTATGGGGCTCTGCATGGTAACTTATGAGCCCTGATTAGGCACCAAATAAGGAACATTCCTTAAAATGGACAAATGGTCACCCTATATAGGGTCCATCTACAAACATGGAAAATTTCTTATGACCCTATAGCAGCATTTGTGGAAAGTAATGGGAATTCGTCTTCCACCATGAAATCTAAACTCATTTTAACTGAAGATTGCAGGAACCCAGATTTTATGACTGCAGGTGGCGCACCTACTCCTTGTTCATGTAGCAGTTCAGCCACAAACCATGATGTAGCTGCACTTTAAGTACTCCAAACTCAGCACTCTGTCATATCCCTTTATTATTGTTTATATTACATTAACTCCCTGTATGTGTTCAGGCATACAGAAGGAAACCAACCCTGCCCCCAAAGCACTAACAGTTTTGAAAACGATGAAGGATGGGAGAAAGATACAGTGTACCAGGCAAGTGATCAGGGTGAAGAATGGTCAGGCCCTATTACTTGCATTTGATTTTTTAAAAAAATATATACATCTTCTCGGTTACACCTCTATTAATCATTATTAGTTGGCTTACTTGTAAACTTAAAGGTAGGTATGAGAGATTTGTAGGTGAAAGAGAGTTATGAATGAATGTGAGCCTTACAAAGCAGCTCAGGGTGGATTTGTGTGTGTGTGTGTGTGTGTAATTTGCTACGTTTAAAAAAAAAACTTGAAAAAACTAATTCCATCACATAGAGTTATATTGACATCCATGTGGTTCATCAACAGGGCTGGAAGCTTTAGATCCACCACACAAACTATTGACACTTAAGCTAACGGGGTAACTAACAGCAGTGGTAGGCCATCATTCTCTACATAAACCATCACTAGAGAAGGATGACACATGTCTCCATTGAGTTCCACAGACATTTGCTGACAGCAGAGGAATGAGAGACACTGGAATACTGGGTTCAGTTCCAGGCTCTGGAGAGGAGCATGCTCTAGTAGGCACACTCTTTTCTCCCCTGTTGCCCACAAGTGTGACCCCTTTTGCCCAGTCCTTTTGAACCTGTCCCAGTCTTGTCCCTTCTTCATCCCAGTCTTCCCCGTCTCCAGGGGCTTCTTGCCCCTCTTCCAGCCCCATTTCCCAGCCAGTTCTAGACTTCCCTCAATCCTCCTCCCCAGCCCTCCTCTTTTACACACACACCCTCTCCTCTCTGGTCTCCTTGTCTAGCCTGTCCCAATTTCCCCCATTCCCCACAACTCCTCCTCCTCTTCCTGCACTGTCTCTTCTACTAGTGCTCAGGCAACCCTGTTCCATGCCCTTCAGCTGCTTCCCCAATCTGAGTTGTTCAGCCCCTGTTTCACTCCCACCTCCCACTCTCTTTATCCAGGCAGTTCCATTTTTTGTGCCCCTGGCTCCTTGTCCCATATACCCCACTGTCAACCCAATAGACTCATAGACTTTAAGGTCAGAAGGGACCATTATGATCATCTAGTCTGACCTCCTGCACAATGCAGGCCACAGAATCTCACCCACCCACTTCTGGAATAATCCTCTCACCTATGTCTCAGCTATTAAAGTCCTCAAAACATGGTTTAAAGACTTCAAGATGCAGAGAATCCTCCAGCAAGTGACTCATGCCCCATGCTGCAGAGGAAGGCGAAAAACCTCCAGGGCCTCTGCCAATCTACCCTGGAGGAAAATTCCTTCCCGACCCCAAATATGGTGATCAGCTGAACCCTGAGCATGTGAGCAAGACTCACCAGCCAGTCACCCAGGAAAAAGTTCTCTGTAGTAACTTCTAACATCCCATCACTGACAATTGGGCCTATTTACCACTGATAGTCAAAGGTCAATTAATTGCCAAGATCATGTTATTCCATCAAACCATCCCCTCCATAAACTTATCTAGCTTAATCTTGAAGCCAGCTATGTCTTTTGCCCTCACTGCTTCCCTTGGAAGGCTGTTCCAGAACTTCACTCTGTACTAACTCTTGTCTCCTCTCTCCTTCAGCTGAGGTAGCTTCCTCCTACACACTGTCTGAATATCCATAAGGGGAAGAGGAACTGAGAGCATTGGAGAAACAGTCAGGCAGTTGTCAATTCCTGTATCCATCTTACAGCAGCCAGAAGCAGCAATTTCAAATAAAGTCCTAGTCAGTCGCTGCAACCCTGGGTTGGAGTATGCTCAGTGCAGACAAACTGTTCTGAGAATTTTAGCAGTCAAACGTCAATAAGTCACTACTGAGCCTGTTCAAACAGATTTTTAGAAGGTTTATAACTTGGCCAGATCTTCACAGGGAGTGCCAAAGACACATCCCTGAAACAAGGGCAAGCCCCCATCTGAATTTCAAGTCTTTGTTCAAAATCTTGGAGAAGCTGGAGCTTCCAAAAAATAAAATAAAGCAAAAACTTGCAACCTATTCATTAAGAGGTGTATAACAACATATTTTTCGCTAATTTCATTCCTGGAAACTGCTGATTTGTTTTGGTTTGTTTATTTTTGCTGAAACTCAAAAACATTTCAGCCTAAAGCAAACACACCATATTGGTACTTTGAACCTGAACAGTTTAAATCTGGAAAAATTATAAGCGATTTGAAAACTGTCTTAGTGTTGGACAACCTTAACAAGCTTCAATACCTGCCCCACCTATAGAATATACATAAGAGCAATATGAAAGCATAAATGGAAGGGCAGTTACTGTCTACTTGTATTAAGTGGCCCCTTCAGTCTCAGAAGGGGGTATGCCAGCAGGAGAAAGAAAAAACAGTGGTCCATTCAAGGAGTACATGCCCCTTGCTGTGAGCACTCAGCCCCCTCATTGTGTTCAGAAGAGGGCTCTGGGTTGATTTTGCTACGCTCTTGTGTTTCATCAAAGCATATTGGCTCCACAGCACTTTATAGAAGGGTTTATAATCCCTCCCCCTAGTCCTGGAGCACAGTTCTTCTTCGAGTACTTGCTCATATCAATTCCAATTAGATGTGTGTGTGCGCACACCTCATGCACAGTCGACGGAAGGTTTTTCCCTTAGCAGCACCTGTCAGGTTGGCTGTGGAGCCCCTTGGAGTCACGCCTTCATGGTGCCGCATATAGGGCCCTGCCAACCCACCGCCTCTCCAGTTCCTTCTTACCGCCAGTGACGGTCGTTGGAGTGTTTCGTCTCTCGTCTTCACAGCGATCCTCTAGCATAGTCTCTCTGTAAATAGTTAAAAGGCAGTTTTTTAAAAAGTTGTTTTATAGTTAGGTTAGGTATCTGAACTCCTCCACCCCTTCCCCGTTTCCACTTCCCTATCCCGGGCTTGGGGCATGCCTTGGACCCAGGGTTTAAACCATGTGGGGTTTGCCAAAAGCCTATGCCCAAGGGCGACCCACACACAGCTTGTCTAAAGTGCCTGGGGGAGTCCCATCAAATGGACAGGTGTAAGATCTGCAGGAGTTTTAACCCCTGCATGAGAAAAGAGGGACCACAGGTTGAAGCTGCAGCTAATGGAAGCAGCTCTGTGCCTTCAGGCCGAGTCAAGCCCCATGGACATGGCACTGGGCTCCTCAGCATTGGTGCACAGCGCACTGACTTAGATCCAGGAGGTGCTGAGGAAGGACTCAGGTCACAGACCCTCAGCACCGGCACTCCCCAACACCGAAGACCATGGCGCAGGAGCAATCATGGCACCGATCACAGTCTCCTGTGCCAAGGAAGAAGCACAGGAAAATGGACAGGCGTTCTCCTTCCCAAGCAGTGAAACGGGAGCCACCCAAAGGAAGGCGACCTGTACAGGACCACACTCCCCTCCTGCTCAACAGCCAGCACCATCGACTCCTGGCCCGCAGCAGAGGCCGTTGAGTCCGCTGCCGCTGGAGGAGACCCAAGTGGAGGATTTAGACCTTTCCTCCACACTGGAGACTTACAAGGCGGCCTGGGACCTTATAACTCTGACAGGTCCACACTCTCCCGAATTCCATCTCCCCGGCACCAATCTGTGGCTCCGATGTGCACGGCGCTGCCATGGTCTCCATGCTCAGACTCCTTGGAGTCCGAACTGGAGACGGACTCCTATGTGCCCCAGAGGAGCTGGCACCCATAGCCGCCAACACTCACAGACTGTGGGGATGATGCAGACCTTCCCCAGTGCTGTGGCCGGCACAGTGGCAGGTACCAGGCCATATACCAGCACAGTGGCCTTTCTGGACCCTGTGGGCTTACCATCAGTCCCAGGGGTCCATCTCAGGACACTCCTTCTCGGTCGCATCTGAGAGAAGGACTGCATCCAGGGCCATGGATCCCTCTCAGGTATCAGCCACTGCTACTGCTGCTAGTGCCACCATCGGTACCATGCCCAGAACTGACAGCAGGACTGGAACTACACCCAGAACTGCACCTGGCACCATGTCCACCAGAGGTGCTACAATCAGCGCCACAGAAGGCACTACGGCCGGTACCAAGGTGGATACCGAAGTGGGGGCAGAGCCGCAGTGGTTTGAAGAACCGGATGGGCAGTAGGGACCCTCCCTGGTTGGAGGTTCCTCATCCTCACCAGATGAGGCAGTGGCAAGAACATCCTTGGGGCCTCCCACTCCCAACAGCAGAGCTCACCTTGAACTCCTGAGGCGGGTTGCTCAGAACCTTGGAATACAGATGGAAGAGGTCACCGAGGTGTCAGACCCAATAGTGAACATTTTATCCCCGGCAGGGTCCATCCCCGGCAGGCTCTTCCCCTGATTAAAACTATTCAGGAGAACACAAAGACCCTCTGGTAAACGCCAGCCTCTCTGGCCCTACAGCTAAAGGGGTCAAAAGAAAGTACTTTGTGCCCTCCACGGGCTATGAATATTTGTTCACCCATCCCACGCCAGACTCATTGGTGGTTGTGGCTGTCAATGAGAGGGAAAGGCAAGGGCCTACCCCTCAAGCTAAGGATGCAAAGAAGCTGGACCTCTTCGGGAGGAAGATATACTCCACTGGAGGGCTCCAGCTTTGGATTGCAAACCAGCAGGCGATCCTTAACCGATAGAACTTGAAATCATGGGATACAATGTTCAAATTTTCGGACCTTGTCCCACCGGACTCTAAGTCCAAATTCGCGGCTCTTGTGGATGAGGGCAAAACAGTCACCAGGACATCACTGCAAGCTGCATTAGACTCGGCAGACTCTGCAATGCGAGCAGGGCCGGCTCCAGGCACCAGCCTACCAAGCATGTGCTTGGGGCGGCACCTTAGGGGGGGGCGGCGCTCAGGGTTGTTTTGGTTTTTTTTAAACATTGCGGCCGGCTGGGAGAGCGGGCCAGGCTGGCCGCCCGGCCCCCACCACTCCAGCCACAAGAGCAGGTCCGGGCTGGCCGCCCTGGCCGCGGAGCTCCTGGAGAGCGGGGCCCGGGCCGGGCTGGCCGCCCTGGCCGGCCGCCCTGGCCGCAGAGCTCCTGGAGAGCAGGGCCTGGGCCGGGCTGGCCGCCCTGGCTGCAGAGCTCCGGCCGCGGCCGGGAAAGCGGGGCCTGGGCCGGGCTGGCCGCCCTGGCTGCAGAGCTCCAGCCGCGGCCGGGAGAGCGGGGCCTGGGCCAGGCTGGCCGCCCTCCCCGCAGCACTCCGGCAGGGAGAGGCACTGGCGGGGGGAGGGAGTTGTTGCGGCGCAACACTGGGGAGGGGGGTTCCGTGTGGGGGGGGTTGTTTTGGTTTTTTTTGTTTCAGTGGGGCGGCGCTTGGGGTGGGGTGTTTTTTTTCCTGCTTGGGGCAGCCAAATAGTTAGAGCCGGCCCTGAACACGAGCCATGTCCTCGGGCATCACAATGCACCATTGCTCCTGGCTACAGGCCTTGGGCCTCCCCAGAGAGGTCCAACAGACAATCCAGGATCTCCCATTCGAGGGCGCTACACTATTCTCAAAGAAAACGGACTCAAGACTCAACAGTTTGAAAGACTCCCAAGCCATTCTGAGATCGCTGGAGCTGCACACTTCTGCCACCCAGCATAGACAATTTAGGCCTCAGCCCACATCATGACAATACCAGGGGCAGTCTCAATAGGACCATAATTGCAGGCAACCCAGAAATCAAAACCGCCATCGCCCACCCCCAACCCCCAAACAACTGGGGATCTGGGTCATCCACTGGGCCCTAGGCAGACCTTTTGAGGATGCGCCCAAGGGTGTTATACCAGCCTGGCAACTGGATCCTTCTTTCCCTTTTTTGGCATATCTATCCCATTTCTACCGGGCGTGGTCCCAAATCACCTCAGACCGTTGGGTCCTATGGTAGAAATAGGATATTCTCTCCAATTCTCTTTTCCTACCCCCAACCCCTCTTCTCTGTTCCTCTTCAGGGACCCTTCTTACGAGCAACTCCTTATGCAGGAGGTACAAACCCTCCTATCGGCTGTGGAGGAGGTTCTGCTGGATCTCAGGGGAAGGGGGTTCTACTCCCGGCATTTCCTAATACCAAAAGCTAAGGGGGGCCTCAGACCCATCTTGGACCTGTGCAATCTCATCAGGTTCATGAAGAAACGAAAGTTTTGTATGGTCTCTTTGACCACCATTATCCCTTCCCTGGATCCAGGAGATTGGTATGCTGCCCTCGACTTGAAGGACGCATATTTCCATAACCCCGCCCCACAGCCACTTCCTAAGTTTTGTAGTCGAGGGCACTCACTACCTATTCGCAGTGCTCTCGTTCGGCCTATCATCGGCACCTCGGGTGTTCACCAATGTATGTCGATCATGGCTGCCTTTCTGCAAATAAGGCAGATTCAGGTATTCCCATACCTCGACGACTGGCTAGTCAAGGGCTGGTCCAGAACACAAGTGGATCACCAGGTCACCCTGATAAGATCCACCTTCGATGCATTGGGCCGCCTCCTAAACAGTCAAAAGTCAATGCTCACCCCCTACTCAAAGAATAGATTTCATAGGGGCAGTGCTAGACTTGAGACAGGCCAGAGCGTTCCTGCCTCAGTCCTGCTTCCAGCCATTCATGACGTCATACAGAACCTCAGATAATTATCTATAACCACAGTAAGAAGTTGCTTGAAACTCCTAGACACATGTCATCTTGCACATATGTCGTGCAACACATGAGGCTCAGACTCAGACCTCTCCAGGTGTATCGACCGAGCAGGCACAGCCTAGAGAAAGTACTTACCCTTCCACCGGGGGTTCTTGAGTCTCTTCAGTGGTGGCTCAACCTGTAGTTGGTGTGTGCAGGGGTTGTGTAACAAGGTCGAAGACTCACCGGCATGGCGCCTCCTGCTGGTCATCCTGGGAATTAGCTCTTTTCCAGCCTCAGAGCGCCCCCTGCCGGCAGGTGTCTCACCTGCCTCAGGCCACATGTGCCTCTCGGACCCAGTTGCCTTTTACCTCAGGGTTCTGTCACAGCAGTACCCCCACACTCTGGGTCTCCCCTCCCAGGGGAACCCCCAACCCTCTAACCCCACCTTGCCTCAGTGGCTACTGCCAGTCATCATCTAGCCCCCGCTCACTGGGGCAAACTGCCATCCATAATGGCCACTCATCATTGGCAAGGGTGTAGGACCTGCTGCCTTTTCCTATCCCCAGGATGCACCTCTGCAATCCCAGTACCTGCTTTGGCCTTAACCAAGGCCTCAGCCTGGGGAGTTGCCAGGCTAGAGCTCCCCAGCACTGCTCAGCCTCAGATACCCTTGCTCCTTCAGGAAGCTAGGTCCTGAGAGAGAGAGAGAGAGAGACTTCTCCAGCTCCTGGCCCCCAGCCCTCTTATAAGGGCCAGCTGTGGCCTGATTGGGGCATGGCCCCAGCTGTGGCTGCTTCCCCAATCAGCCTAGCCTTTCACAGGAGCGGGATATGCCCCGCTACAGTTGCCTTTTCCAAACCCCACCCCTTGCTATGTCTGACCACCGATGCCTCAGCCATGGGGTGGGAGGCGGACCTCAGAGAGCACAGAACTCAGGGCCTCTGGTCTCTGGAGGAACTGCTGCTTCACATCAACCTTGTGGGGCTCAGGGCGTTCTGTCTGGCAGGTGAAACCTTTCGGCCTCTCCTGGAGGGCAAATGCATATCAGTCCTGACAGACAATACAACAGCAGTGTTTTTTATCAACAAACGGGGGAGCACACTCCTCTCCCCTATCTCAGGAAGCCCTCAAGCTCTAGAAGTTCTTCATAGCACACTCGATACTCTTGGAAGAGTCCTATCTCCCCGGGTCTCAGAAAGAGCTAGCGGACCACTTCAGCAGGTCTTTTCACAATCATGAGTGCTCTATTCGCCCGGACATAATAAGCAATATCTTCCAATGGTGGGAAGTTCCCCAGATCGATCTGTTTGCCACAAGGGGCAACAGGAAGTGCCTGCAATTCTGCTTCTTCCTGAACCACAGCCTGGGCTCATTGGCAGACGTATTTCTTCTTCCATGGAAGGACTACCTCTTCTACATGTTCCCTCCTATTCTGCTAGTTCACAAGGTCCTCCTCAAGATCCAGAGCAACGGAACCTCGGTGATCCATGGCACCAGCCTGGCCATGTCAGCATTGGAACACCATGCTACTGCAGCTTTGAGTGGATACTCCAATCACTCTGCCATTAGTTTCAGACCTCATCACTCAACATCACGGTTGTCTCCAGCGTCCCAATCTCAAATCTCACCACCTCACAGCTTGGAAGTTGCATGGTTAAACCTGCTAGAGCTTACATGCTCAGACCCCGTTAGGGAGGTCCTTTTGGGTAGCAGAAAACCATTGACCAGAGCTACTTACCTGGCCAAGTGGAAAAGATTAGCGATTTGGTGCTCGCAGAGCCATATCCCTCCAACATAATCATTGATTCCCTTTATCTTGGACTACCTGGTGAAGTTGAAACAGCGGGGCTTGTCTCACTCCTCGATAAAGTTCACCTCAGCTTTTCACCCAGGAGAACATGGCTGCTCCATCTTCACTAACCAAATGGTGCGACGGTTCCTCAAAGGGTTGGAAAGGCTGTATCCTGAAATCCAACAGCCCACCCCAGCTTGGGACCTTAACCTGGTACTCTTGAGGCTGATGGGGCCCCTGGTTGAGCCCCTAGCGACATGCTCACTACTCTCTCTCTCTCTCTTATAAGGTGGCTTTCTTGGTCACAATAACGTCAGCCAGAAGAGTGTCCGAACTCAAGGCACTCACATCTGACCCTCTCTGTACCACATTTTATAAGGACAAGGTGCAACTGCAACCTCACCCACCGTTCCTCCCGAAGGTGGTCTAAAATTTTCACACCAACCAAGACATATTCGTTCCAGTCTTTTTCCCGAAGCCTCACGCCAATAGCCGCGACCAGAGGCTTCACTCCCTGGGCGTGCAGCATGCACTGGCCTTTTATATTGAACGAATTAAGCCGTTCCGCAAGTCAAACCAGCTGTTTGTTGCGGTGGCGGACAGGATCAAGGGTCTCCCAGTGTTCACACAAAGGATATCATTGTGGATCATGTCCTGTATCCGGGCACGTTATGACCTGGCAAGGGTCCCTGCCCCCGCTCTGACAGCACACTCCACCAGAACTCAAGCCTCCTCAGTGGCCTTCCTGGCCCAGGTCCCAATTCAGGAGATATGCAGGGCGGCAACATGGTCCTCGGTTCACACCTTCACTTCCCAGCACGCCAGGGATGATGCAGCATCTGGCAGAGCGGTGCTTCAGTCAGCGATTCCATGAACTCCGACCCCACTTCCTGTGTAAGACTTGGGAGTCACCTAATTGGAATGGATATGAGCAAGCGCTCGAAGAAGAAAAAACGGTTACCTACCTTCTCGTAACTGTTGTTCTTTGAGATGTGTTGCTCATATCCATTCCAAACCCACCTGCTTTCCCCTCTGTTGGAGTAATCCAGCAAGAAGGAACTGGAGAGGCAGCAGGTCGGCAGGGCCCTGTATGTGGCACCATGAAGGTGCAACTCCAGGGGGATCCACAGCCGACCCAACGCGTGCTGCTAGGGGGAAAATTTTCCGTCGACCATTCACGCGCCGCGTACACACACACCTAAATAGAATGGACATGAGCAACACATCTGGAAGAACAACAATTACAAGAAGGTAGGTAACAGTTTTTTCTGCTCTGGAAGAAAAGCTGCAAGGAAGCAGCAAAGGAGCCTGTCCCAGTTACACGTGACCACAGACACCTTCCTACCTCCCATGTGTGTGGCTCACATCCACTATTAGGGAAACATAGTCTGTTCTGGATTGAAAGTTAAAGTAAGGTTTTGTTTATTAAATCACTTTTGTTACCTTGCAAGTTTCCCAACATTTTATCAATGCTTCTGAAGTTTCACATGCTCTTTTAGATTTATTTTTTTTAGGTGGGCAGTAGTGATACTATCAAAAGGAGTAAGGAAATTTTATCAAGCTACATTGGGAAACAATATGCTATATAACCTTATGGTAATAGTAAGATACTTCTGCATAGCCTGTGGGTTAGGGTACATTAGACTCAGCTTTTGCACAGCCCATTGGTAGGTTTCAGAATCAGTAATACTTGTTATTTTTCCTCTGGGTATTATCCTCCATTCTCCCTCTACTACACATCTGTCAATTTATTTTGATTGATTTTTTTTTTTGAAACATCCAGCTATTGAGTGTGGGGGAATGGTCAGGTTGTGTAAGACTCACAGCAGCATGAGTCTGGGAAAGTATGAATGTAAATGCAATGCTTATCTGCTACTCCCACATATGCTTGATATAATGGCTTATACTTTCAGCAGTACTCCTAACTGAAAAGCTTCCTTCCATATACCCATGATTAGCTATTTGGTACAAATCTTGCCTTAGTTCCTTGTGTCCTTATTTGGACACAAGCACAGAACCACTGTCATATTTAAAAAGATTATTCAGATAGTGACTTCATATGCTGAAGGCATTATTTTGTGCTATCTGAGAACAGTACAAAATATTTTTCCCATTGTGTCCTAAATAAACTTTTCATCAAATGCTGCAACAGAAAGTAGAAAGTATTACTCCCTATAAAAGCATGATGCTTGTGCTTAATTAAGTAAGTAGATTATGTAATCAATTCAGATTAGTTAAGTTAATTGATGTTAAGAAAGAGATAAAAGGGCAGCAAGTGAGCTATATATGCTCAAGAAAAACATTATTTGAAAGATTTTACAACAAAATTGTTTCTACAATATATTTAATATCTTACTGAATCATAATTAAGGCCATACTTAATTCACAATATTGTGGCTTCCACCGCAATTTTGACAGTCGCAGCCCTGGCCGCCACTCGCAGCCCTGGGTGGCCACTCTCAGCCCCAGCTAGCCAACAGTCAGAGTCCCCACTCTCAGCCCCGGCCAACAGCGGAAAAATCACAGAAAAGTAATTAACCTTATTACCTCAAATAATAAGGTCCATTATTACTTTTCCGCAATTTTCCATGGCTTGTCCGCAACTCAGTCGCAATTTTTTGACAATCAGCCCGTGATTTAAGTAAGGCCTTAATCATAATCATGTTTTTATATATCTAGAAGCTATGATGCAGATCTTATAGGCACAGTATCAGAGTTGTGCAAAGGGCAGACGTTATACTGGTAGCAGTTTCCAGAGTTACTGTCCTTGTGTTGCAAAGGCAAAGAATGGTTAGATTAACATGAAGGGATGCATTGAAGAGCAAGTCCTCATGTCTCACTTCACTTGGAGTTGCTACATGTATATCCTCCCTTAAGTGCAAAAAGGCCATGGTCCTGGCCATCCACCCTGCTTTTGAGAAAGCTAGCTCCACCAGGAATGTTTCAACTTGGGAAACAAGTACCATGACTCTAGCTGCCAAATGTAATTTATGGCACTGGATAAAGGGAAAAGCACCTTACCTCTTTCTCTCAACCTCATATGTCCTGCACAGGACAAGTCAACATCTGCCCTTTTATTTTCACTGGTTAATTTACAAATACTTAAGCAGATGACAACCATCTTTCATCTTGACCTATATATGTTCCTTTTACAGCCAATAGACTGAGCATATATTGACTCCTGCTATGTGACAGGAATACATGAAATCTATTTTCTAAACCACTTCTTCTGTACCAGACCTTTTCTTATATGTTTCTGTAGCTTCTAAAAGTGTACCAGGTCAAAATATATGAATAACCCCTCGTGGCATGTGACGTGTTAGAGATGAGTAAGAGGTGACAATCCCACTTCCAGATTTTTCTGCAAATCAGGATTCTTGTAGGGAAACTAGAGGGTAAAGTACTGCTACATGTGACATATCCACAGGTACTGAGATCAATAACGCACTCCAGCGTGAACATCATTGGGACTAAAACCAGTTATGCCAAGTCATTCCAAAATTTTAAGAGTACTGTGATCCATGGAGGAACAGCACTTGGAAAGCCACACATTCTCTTTACAAGAAGCCAGCTCTCAGAAAAGACAAGTGAGTATTAGCAATATGTTATGTTGCCGCACAAAGGTGAATACCAGGGGCCAAGATCTGGCCCTGTAGCCTTAATTATTATAACATCATCTGATACTATTGTGATGAGGAATTTACACCACGGGTTTATCAGTAGATTTTCAGCATAAAAATGTCCAAACTATTTATTAGGGTATGAGGAATGCTTCAGAGGAGGGTTGTTTGGTTGCTTGTTTTGTTTTGTTTTAGTTCATTGGTTAACAGTTTTATTTAAAATCTCAAAAGACAACTAAAGTTAAGATTAGGGGGGACACCCATAAATTTCAGGTGTGCCAAGCCACAAAAATGCTCTGCGACTCCACAGTACAGCACCCCTGGAAGATAATGCAATTGTTAGCTGGTGAACAATGCCTGTGCTGTTGTTGATTTCTACTGACTGAAATAGTCTTCTGCCCCAATAATTGGGAACAATATGGTAGGGAGAAATGGGGCATTACGGAAGGATGTTGAAGTCACAATGAGAAGTAATCTGATTTTCTCCTTTACTCCTAGAATCTTGGAGAAGACTGACTTGGAAGATTGAGTCACTGTTCTAGAAACTGGCCAAAGAAAAACAAATGACAGTGTCAGAGCTTCAGAGCCACTTGGCATTGCTGCAGCAGAGAGAGATTTGCTGCTTACATTAGATGGCACAGTAAACAGATCAGGGAAAAAGAATGTTAGTGTGACGGGTTCGGTCACAGAGACCCCTTTGGGACTGTCACCTGACATACTGGAATTACCTTTGAGCCCGTTTTCCCTGCCAGCTTGGGACTCCAGAACCCTGCCTTGTTGAGCCAGACAAGCTAGCTTGCTGCAACACAGACCCATGTCTGGTCCATGCCCCCAAAGCTGCAGACTTTAACCAAAAACTGCTCGGCATGCAGACAACCAGTTCCCAATGGGATCCAAACTCCAAATAAATAAATTTTACTCTGTATAAAGCTTATATAGGGTAAACTCATAAATTGTCTGCCCTCTATAACACTGATAGAGAGATGTGCACAGCTGTTTGCTCCCCCAGGTATTAATCACTTATTCCGGGTTCATAAATAAACAGAAGTGATTTTATTAAGAATAAAAAGTAGGATTTAAGTGGTTTCAAGTAATAACAGACAGAACAAAGTAAGTCACCAAACAAAATAAAGCAAAAACACACAAGTCTAAACCTAATACATTAAGAAACTGATTCCAGGTAAAATCTCACCCTCCAAGATGTTCCAATAAGCTTCTTTCACAGACTAGACTCCTTCCTAGTCTGGGCCCAATCCTTTCCACTGATACAGTCCGTTAGTTTCAGCAGACATCTTAGAAGGAAACTAGGGGTTTTCTCATGACTGGCCACCCCCTTTGTTCTCTTCCACCCCCTTTTATAGATTTGGCACAAGGTGGGAATCTTTTGTCTCTCTGGGTCCCTGCCCTTCCTTCTAAATGGAAAAGCACCAGGTTTAAGATGGATTCCAGTATCAGGTAACATGTTCACATGTCCTGTGAGACCCCAGCCTCCATTCTTCCAGGGCTGGCCTGCACGCACCCAGGAAGGTTTGCACGTAAACAGAGCATTTACAACCAATTGTCCTAGTCAATGGGAGCTGTCAAGCTTCCAAACCACCATTAATGGCCCACACTGCATAATTACAATAGGACCTCAAGTTATACTTCATATTCCTAGTTTCAGATACAAGAATGATACATTCATACAAATGGGCTGAACACACTCAGTAGATAAGATTTGTAATGATACCTTACAAGAGACGTTTTGCATAAAGCATATTCCAGTTACATTATATTTACACTCATAAGCATATTTCTATAAAAAATTATGGAGTGTGTCACAGTTAGAATTGAAAGATAGCCTGAAAAAGCTGAAGGAGACAATCCAGTGTTGTATGTCAGAACTCTAATTGCAGAGTTCTTAAATCTGAGTTTTCTGGAAGATGTGAAAGTGAACAGAACACATACGAGTGTTATTCCCTCCTCTGGGGCCTCATATCAGACCAAGAGATTTGATTGTGAAATTTCTTCATTATGAGCAAAAATATTTAAGTATTGGAAAAAACCCAGAGAGCATCCAGCACTTATACTGAAAAACCACAAACTGCATTTTTTTCCAGGCTTTCCTGGAAAAGGGCTGGGGAAAATTACAGCAGTACTCAGGAGGGCAGAAATCCACTACAAATGGGGATTCCCTTTTAAACTCTCATTCAGCTTCCAAAATTGGTATCATATAGTAAGACTTTAAACAAGGGAAAATATATTCTAGTCACTTGGGATAAAAATCCAAATCTGAAATACAAACGGATACTCCAGAGGTAGAAACGAATGATAAACTGCTGAAAAAAAATCTTGGCAGATGAGGAAATCCAAGAAGAGGGTAGGGTGGGGCAAAAAACAAACTCTGAAGAATGTACTGGCAATGGCAGAAGTGAAGCTGAGCAAGAGGGATTCCTAATATCCAAGGGGTAACCTAACAATTAACCAGAAGGGACTTGTTCAGAATCATCAGGAACCAATAGTTGAACATTAACTATGTAAATGTTGTAAAGGATTGGAGCCTATCTTATAGCACCCTCCTCCTACCAGACCAGGTTTTGTTCTTACTGAGACAGCTCATTTCCTGGGTAATTCTGTCTCAGCTCTCTCACAGAATCCAGGAAAGCAGTTTCCAGCAGGGTTAGTTGTTTTTTTTATATGAAGCCTTCTTAACAAAACAAATCAAAACTTCACAGACTCTTCCCTCAAAAGTCTATGCAGGCCATTTAATCTCTTCTCCTAATCTGTCCCTCACACCAGTAACTTCAGCAACCCAAAAATTCCTGGCTTTTGCTTCCGAGCCTCAGTAATAAAGGACTTCACATGATCATGGAGCATCCAACCATTTCAACATCTTCATTTCTATGGTGGAGAGCATACTCATTTCTTTTCTAACGGCTGGCTGCATTACCATTCTGTACATTAAAATGGGTTGAATTACAGTTTTAGATCTGCTACCTTTTAACAGTATTGGCATCTTTTTGTCACAAAGAACTGGGGTTAGATCCCAACATTTGCATCAAGCAGCTTTACTATTTGATGCCATCATCAGCCACCATTGATCCTAGGTATTTAAATTCTTTCACTCTTCTAAGCTCTCTGCCTTTTATATCCTTTGTGGTGAGTCTTCATCCCGCAAGTACCATAGCTTTGGTCTGAATAATGTTCCTTCTAAGTCCAGCCTGCTCACAACTATGTTGCCACAGTTCAAAGTTGGCTTGCTGGTCTCAGTCTTCCACACGAACCATTAAATCATCAGCAAACAGTATGTTCCAAGGCAGCCCTCCCTTATCACATCCATGACAACCGCAAACAAACAGGGACCCCTGATACAGGCCAACGATTGCTGGAAATTCTCTGCTGTAGCCGCATTAGTTTTGACTGTGGTAGTCATTACGTCATGCCAGACCTCCAGGAATAGCTGCCAAATAGTGTCAATTTTGAAGTGATTTGTCAGCTGGAAAGGGGTTCAAATCCCGAGCCAAGTGACTTGGAAGTTCCAAATCCATATATAGATGTCCTTCTCCTAGTAGAAAGTCACTAAGAAACATACTCAATAGTTGCATGCTCATCAAAGTAACTGACAGTGTAAGTTGAATGCCTATGCAAAATGAAATGCTGATTTAAGTCCAGTACCTGCCCCTCTGTAGTGGTGATCCAGATCAGCCAGAACTTCTGTTAATAAGGGGGTGCTTCAGGCCCAAAGGGGGAAAAGACATTAATAAACCCTTATTAACTATTTCATGTGTAATAGTGTAGCAAGGCCTGGGGTTTTGTGTCAAGTTGCTGCTGGCTTACTCCCATTGCAACCACCATTACAAATATTTTTAACCTTTTATTTAACTAAGAAGGAAAATAGCCCATTTGAAACAAAGAATTGAGTAAGGGCTTGTCTTCACTACCCGCCGGATCGGCGGGTAGCAATCGATCTATCGGGGATCGATTTATCGCGTCTCATTTAGACGCGATTAATCGATCCCCGAACGCGCTCCCCGTCGACTCCGGACATCCACCTCGGTGAAAGGCAGAAGCGGAGTCGACGGGGGAGCAGCAGCGATCGATTCGCCACCGTCCTCACGGCCAGGTAAGTCGATCTACGATACGCCGACTTCAGCTATGTTATTCACGTAGCTGAAGTTGCGTATCGTAGATTGACCCCCCCCCCCCCCTAGTGTAGCCCAGGGCTCAGTAACATTTTCCCTTAATCCCTTCCCTTTAACTATATAGAATCTTTGATGGTACTGAATGTCCTTTTGGAAAAAACAGAAGAAATTCAAGACCATCTTAACTAATTTTCTCTTTGTTGATTAAGAGAAGCTCAATCCTACTCCCTTCAAGGCAAAGCAAGACATACACAGATGCAACAACAGAAAATACAGCTTCTGTCTCATGATTTTTGCTCAGAGACTAGCTACGGAGAAACACAGGCAGCGCGTACCATTTTATCAGACACTCTGAAACCTGGGAAACCTACCAGTATGGGGCTGCTGAAGACATTGCTTTTAGCTTCCTCTGCTCACAGGCTTATACCAGTGTTTCAGAGGGGAAAATGTCTTGGCTTGTTATGCCAGATTCTTATTAGACAAAAGACAGCAAAAGGACATTAAGAAAGAGGAGAAATAAGGTGAGAGAAGGATAGCAGTAACCAAAGGCTCTCAACCTAACAGTTGTTCAGATTATAACCAAGGTGTGAGAATCTGCAAGTCTGGAACTGCTATCTCATAGAACTAGAAGGACCTTGAAAGGTCATCAAGTCCAGTCCCCTGCCTTCACTAGCAAGACCAAGTACTGTCCCCTGACAGATTTTTGCCCCGGATCCCTAAATGGCCCCCTCAAGGATTGAACTCACAACCACGGGTTTAGCAGGCCAATGCTCAAACCAGTGAACTATCCCTCACCCCCCTGCTGGCATCTGGGCAGCTGCTGTGTCCACAGCACTACCACTGGAGGGCCCATGGATGTTCTGACTGGCCCAGGCACACTATTTAAGGCCTAAGGAAAACACCTGGTGACTATCTGTGCAACTAGGCAGAGCCCTGACTTGCTGCTGCAAACAGACCCCGCTGTGCACTTCTGATTCTTTGCCTCATTCCTGATCCCAGTTCCTGGTCCTCGTCCCTGCTTCTGATGTTTCACCTTGCCTCTCTTCCACTAACTCTACTTCAGCTGACTCACTTGGCTCCAACCCATTGCAGTTCATCAACCTCAACTCCATTATGATCCTACAGCATGACTCAGGCAGATTGCTGCTTCTGGCCTTGACCTGCTTGACTGAACTCTGAGTATGTTCTCAGTCCCTTGCCCTCAGGCTTTCATAGAATCATAGAATATCAGGGTTGGACGGGACCTTAGGAGGTCATCTAGTCCAACCCCCTGCTCAAAGCAGGACCAATCCCCAGTTTTTGCCCCAGATCCCCAAATGGCCCCCTCAAGGATTGAACTCACAACCCTGGGTTTAGCAGGCCAATGCTCAAACCACTGAGCTATCCCTCCCCCCATGCCCTCCATAATTGAGGTCCTGACACTAAATCAGTGGGATGGTGCCATCTTCTGGTTCCTTCTCAGTGGCATCATTTGGTTAGAGCATTTAAAGATCAGAAAAACAAAGGCCCAATGTTGTCATGGTAGATTGCAGGCTACCAAGATAGACTGGGGGAGACAGCCCTGGTAGTAAACCTCATTACTTCCAGTTCAGCCATGTCACTGATCCCTTCTTTCAGTGACCCACAAGATAATATTCAAAAGGAGGAAGCAAACTCATCCCATTAAAATTAACCAATCAAACCATATTTCAATTATTTCAACTATAAACTTCTCCTATTTCTATAATCTTTCATCTCACTGTTATGCCAACCTACGATTTATTATAAGCCTTTAAGATCCGTATCACAGTTCTTTAACAAATCATTTTTTATCAATATTTCTGTTTCCAATGCTGCATATTTTTATAAACAATTTAATACAGTGAAATGAGTTGTACTTTTTTTTTTTTTAACTTTGGACAGTAATACAGGCCTTTGCACAATGGTGGTTGCCCATGACTGATGTGCCCACATATTGACTTATTGGGCAGGAAAGGGACAAAGTGAATACTGAAATGTTTGTTTCCAACATAGCTAGGCCTCTGTACACAGAGACGTCTCATTCTTGCCTTTAAATCTGTGTTTTTACTTACCAGGGTTTTGGCAATAATTCTGGGCACGATATGATTTCCAAGATTTTGGAGATGGCTTTTCTGCTGCTCCATCTGTGATTGTCAAAAGAAAAGAAGTAATCAGAAGAGACCATCTTTCCAGCTGCTCTGCAGCAATGCAGTTACAGTTAACTTGGAATCTTACTACTCCCTGGTGTTCTTATCTGGAGATCGGCTCAAACCAGAACTCCAGGCCTTACTACCAACAGCTATTGGGCAATTCATACCTGGATCTCAACTTTGTGACTGAAGCCCTTTTGTCTTAGAAACCAGGGGATATTCTGATGAGCCGATTTCCTATGAACACTCTCCTCTGTGAAGCATCAATGCATGTTGGACCCAAGCTGGCTACTGATCAGAGTGTGTTAATGCGGAATACTGGATTCATCACTTGGGAGTCATCAGGGAACATTTGTACAGTTGCACTGCTGAGAATGTCACCCACACTGTGTTGGTAACTAAGACAGAGTATTGAAAGTGAACAGAAAGAGAAAATAGGGAGGGACTTAAGAGAGCCTTTTAAGGGCATTCACATGGATAGAATAATTATAATTTTGTCCAATGGAGAATGTGAAATGGGCAATTAGAGATCTAAGCAGCAAACCACTTGGAGCACGGAGGCTTAAATCCTTTGAGAAGGATTAACAGTAACATTATATCTTGTGGCTGATCTTGTTAAACATGACTGCTAAACAGAGCAAATCCAGAACTGATGAAAGGCCTTTTGATTTAGCTACTGAAAGATCAAATACTTTCAGTTATGCCACTTCAATAGAACAGACAATTCTAAACCCTCTTTGAAAAGGATGTTTCAAAAACATGATCCTGAAGATATGGCACAATCTGAACCATGGTGACATGCTCCAGGTGTTTGGGGTATGACTTAACTGAAAATTAGTCAGTATTTGAGAACAAAGTGATTTTGATAGTTCAGGGATAACCATAGCCTGTAAAAACAGATAGAAAATCCTCAGAAGCTGGCGAAGAATTAATAATGACTGTCATGGGTCCTGATATGAAGGAGCAAGTCACAGAGAAAGTCTAAGAAGATAGAATCAGAGATGCCTGTGTTGAGCATTGTGTCCATAATAAATGCATCAGTCATCAGAGAATTAGAATGTGAGAATTAATTTTAAGCAGACAGTAAAATGTACAGTCATCTACATCTGTTAGCCCAAGTCCAGACTCTACCTCTCATGACAAATTTTTCACTTGTAATCATTTGGATGATGGACCAGTCATCTATGGAAATGAACACCATTGTGACCAGTATCCCCTAGACCAGGCTTTCTAGGTGATTCAAAAATGAGAGGGACTGATGGGGCTGTGTTTTGCAGCCAAGCATTAATTGAATAAGGAGAGCTGCTGAATGGGCACATTCAGGTCAGGTTCAGGAGTCTGGGATTCCTATAGCTTCTGACAGTGCTTTCTTTCTTGAAGGATCACTGATTTGTCATTGGCTAAAATTTACTATAGAGACAGTTAAAGGCCTTTAAGTAAAAGAATAAAGATAAAAGCAGGATATGGCACAATTACAGCCTCCACTCTTGTCAGGGTTCCCTCCCCACTCTAAACTCTAGGGTAAAGACGTGGGGACCCGCATTAAGAGCCCCTAAGCTTATTTTTACCAGCTTAGGTTAAAACCCCCAAGGTACAAAATTCCCTGCACCCTGAGAAATGCTTCTTTCGCTGCCACCATCAAGTCTAACAGGAATCCAGGAAAGGAATCACTTGAACTTCCCTCCCCCCCAAAATACCCCCTCAAGCCCGTATACCCCCTTTCCTGGGAAGCTTGAGAACAATCTCCCAACCAATTGGTTACACAGTGATCTAAAAACCCACCCCCTGGGTTTTAACACCATAGAAAACAGTCAGCTTCTTAAAAGAAGGATTTTATTAAAACAAAGAAGGTAAAATCATCTCTGTAAAATCAGGATGGTAGCTAATTACAGGCTACTCAATTTCCAAACTCAGAGGGATTCCCCCTCTGGCAAAACTTAAAGCTACAGAAAAAGAAAGGAGTAACCCCTCCCTCTCCCTCTAACACAGGGAATACACCAAGCAAAATAAACAGAAATCTACTCGCTATGCTATCTAAACTTACTTTAGAAAAGTGAGTATTGGTGAGGAGATGGATTTTCTGTAGGTTCTTTCTGTCTTCCAAGATCACTCCGTCTGACTCAAACAAAGCCACACACCAAGCTTTTTCCCCCTCCCAAGATTTGAAAGTATCTTGTCCCCTTATTGGTCAGATGCCAGCCAGGTCAGGTGTCAGTCTGGCTACCTGCATTTCTTAACCCTTTACTGGTCAGAGGATCTTATAGCACTGCATCAGACCCTCTCCCCCTTCCCTTTATATTTATGACAACTCTTGACTAGCAAAGCAAATGAATTATCAGCTGAACTTCAGTCCTTCTAAGTAGCCCAACAAAGGATGGCAAGATTCCATATGTCCAACGCATCACCCAACCTAAAGTGAAAAGGTGAACGATTTCTGTCTCTCCACAAAAGATCCTCCTTACTCAAGGCATTGATCAACTAGACAGTTTCGCTATGGGGCAAGAAAGTGGTTCGCCTAAAAAAAAAAAAGAAGAGCCACAGCATTTTGGCAACTTTGCTCTAGCTTACTCTGAAACACAATCTTCCATGAAAGGTCCCTCTATTTTCCAAGGCTGATTGGAGTATGGGCAGTTGCCATATGGGGTCCCATACTTGCTTATGGGTCATGCCAAATGCCGATTCCAGATGATCCAGCAGCTCCACCGCCTTATCTATGTGCTTCATAGCACAGTGCCCCTTTCTGATAGAGAAAGGCAGATTATTCAGGAGTGGCTAAAAACTCCCCAGATAAATCCTAAGAAACAGGCATTATTCCAGAGAGCTAAGGCACCCTAGTGTTTTCTGAGATTATCTCTCGGCAATGAATACCTGGCATGGCCATGGATACACATTACATAACTAAGCAGATATTAAGATTGTTTCTCTTGTCACTTATGTTGGTGTAAAACTGCAGTAGCTCCATTACAATCAGTGACTACAGTATGTAAAATCAGTAAGAGAGAAGAATCATGCCCAGGTCAGGGAGTTTTACAGCAAGCATCCCAGCACTTTATGGTTCAGACCTTCTAGTGTTCATCATCAAGTTTGGGACTAAAGCAGACACTGATCATGGAATCATAGAAGATTAGGGTCGGAGGAGATCTCAGGAGGTCATCTAGTCCAACCCCCTGCTCAAAGCAGAATCAACCCCAACTGAGAACCTTGGATCAGAAGAGACCAAGCCCACTGGGTAACTTTTACTGAACTCCCCGCATCCATGGCAAATCCTATTTTGTGGGTTTCTGAAGGCTCCAGCAGCACCTGAACTGTGCAGCATGTTCTGACCGCACTAACATTTCAATAGCCTTATGTACCACAAGCTAATGTCAGACACCTTTCTCACTGCATGGGGAATCCTCATTCAGATTCTGACGCCTATCATTTGTTGGTTCAGGCAGAAGTCCAGCCAATGATATCACAAGTACTTTTGGGAAGTATACCATGAGGGGGAATATCAGTTTTTCGTAAGGCATACTATATTTTAGAGCGATTGCCTTGTTGACACTGGGGCGCGTTAGCTCTCTGGAATGATGCCTGCTGCGTAGGATTTATCTGGGGAGTTTTTAGCCACTCCTGAATAATCAGGAGCACTGTGCTATGAAGCACATAGATAAGGTGGTGGAGCTGTTGGACTATCTGGAATCGGCATTTGGCATGACCCATAAGCAAGGATGGAACCCCATATGGCAACTGCCGCATACTCCAATCAGCAGAGCCGGCTCTAGGTTTTTTGCTGCCCCCGCCCAAACCCACCAGCCCTGGGCTCTCACCGCCCCCACCACCAGTGCCCTCCCCCACCCGCACCCCCTTAGCCCATTGAAGTCCAGGGTCCAGATCTGCAGCTGGGGTAAATTAATCCATGTAGCTCTAGTCTAGGTCACTGGAGCTATGCTGATTTACACCAGCTGAAGCTCTAGCTCTGTGTGCGTGTGGGGCTCGATCATGTAAACCAATGTAAATGGAGGGCTCTCCGCCCCTTGCACATTTGGGCCCAGAGAGAGACCTCTGTGTAGCACATTACACAGCCCTTGGTCAAAACATCCCAAGGCTTGACAAAAAGCTAAGGGCTGCCAGAAGCCTGGCTTATCCCTATGCACTTAACATTCCCTGTCTTCTTTTACTCCCAGCCCCTTGGATTAAAATGCCCCTCTTCTCTCCTGCACTTTTCTGCCTGCCTCGTGCTCCAGGGTTGGGTGGTGTTTTCCACTCTGTTCTCTCGTGTCTGTCCTTTGCTCTGTGTGTATCCATCCTTTGCTCCATGTGTCTGTTCTTTGCTCTGTGTCCATCTGTCCTTCACTGTGTGTCTTTCCCATAGGTGTGTGCAGCACATTTCATTAGGGTGTGCCTCCCACTTCCTGTCCCCTGACTGCCCCCCTCAGAATCCCTGACCCATCCAACCCCACCCCCCCACTCCTTGTCCTGACTACCCCCTCCAGAGACCCCTCCCCCTAACCACCACCCCCGAGATCCTACCCCCTATCTAAGCCCCCCTGCTCTGTGTCCCCTGACTGCCCCCTCCAGAGACCCCTTGCCCCTAACCACCACCACCCCAGGACCCCACACCTTATCTAAGCCCCTCATCCCCTGACTGCCCCTCGGGACTCCGTGCCCCATATCCAAACCCCGGCTCCGGTTTATCCCGGTCTAGTGGCAGGGGGCACACGGGGTGGGGGAGGGAAGGATTCCGGGCCAGTGGCAGGGGGCGCACGGAGTGGGGGAGGGAAGGATTCTGGGGCAGTGGTGGGGGCAGTGGCGTAGCCAGGTTTAGAGCACAGGGGGAGCGGCGCTATAAAAAGGCGCCTCCCTGCTCCCCCTGTACTCACCCCGGCGGCGCTTTAAAGGGCCCGGGGCTCCAGCCGCTGCGGAGCCCCCAGGCCTTTTAAATCCCCTCCCGAGCCCGGGTCCGGCAGCGGGGCTGCGGGGGGGATGCTTTAAAGGGCCCATGGCTCCCCGCAGCGGCAGGAGCCGCGGGCCTTTTAAAGCGCCCCCACCCCCAGCCCGGGTCCGGTAGCAGGGCTGGGGGAGCGCTTTAAAGGGCCCGTGGTACATTGTTAATTGTAAATTGAGGCAGAGAACATTTGTGGCACAACTTAATTGCTGTTAACTAGGAAATTGCACCATTGGTGAACTGGTGTATTGACAGTTTTTTTAATAACTCCAAAAATCCCACTTTCTTACTTTAAAGTTCATGCTCACATGATCAAGTGTTTAATGCCACCCTGGTTGTACTTAAGATGTATTTGAATATGATACTACCAAGCCTTCAGGGCTTCCAGAAAAGTAATTACTTCTACCCCAATGGTTTTCGTATGGGCTATAGGGCTCTAGGATCATAGGTTTTATTTATCAGAATGGGAAAGTGGTCGATTAACTTCATTAACATGCTTCCAGCAGCATTCTAAGCCTCTTGTTGGAGAAAGCACATAAAACCCTAACACCTGGACACTTGTTCTCTAGTGCGTCTAGGGGAAAATGGCTTTCAATGACAACCTGGTAGTAGTGAGCTCCTCTCCTGAAGAATGATTTGATTACCCCACCTGATGTTTAAGCATTGTAAATGGTTCCATTCCGGCTCACATGAGCCTGAGCCACCCTGTGTGGCAGTACACAAAAGTGTGTTAGCATCGATGGTCTTGACAACCACAGCAGAAACCACAAAGGCCCTTGCTGTTGCATGTATGAGAACCACCTCAGTAATTAACACCTGGTGGGTTCCCTCAAGATTGACTCTAACTATGCAGGGGTTAAAAATGAAAGCAACCACTTTTACACAGAGTCTGGCCAAGATACAAGATAGGCAAAAATGAGGGTAATTTACTTCAGACATGTTGCCCTTACTGTTAGATAGTGAATAGGTTAGGGCTATAACACAATTAGCCATTCCAATAATTAACTAATTACAGTAAATTCTGCTGGCCCATACCAGATTTAATCCAAGTATCTCTTCATTTTCCCATCAGAACCACACCCTTTGGTTACAAGTCCTTTACCAAACTAGGATCCCGAAGACTATAAGCATTGTCTGTGGTGCATGTATCCGATTTGACCTTCAGACACAATTTAGTGTCTCACCTTTTGAACTAGCAACTGCTGTGGTGCCTAGGCTAGCTTTCCATCAGGATCTTCCATACTTATCCCACATCGTTTTTCACTTAACAGGCTGCTTATATATCTTTAACTGGGTACTTGTCTTTCCTTCCCGTTGGCAGGGTTGGTATGCACACCCTCCCTCTCTCTCCTCTGGGCCAAATAGCTGCCTCTCTCACTCTGCCTTTTTTTGCTCACCCAAAATAGCTCTGCACTAATTCATTCCCAAAGCAATCTAACTGGCCAGGAAGAACAGAGGAAGTTGTCTATCATGTCATCCTCTGATCAGTTCCAAAACTGCAGCAACTCAGCGCCCTGCTGGAAACATAATAATGGTCCTTTCAGTGGTGTACAGGAGTATGCAGTACAAGTGATTTTTCTTAGGCGCTGTTATGAGCTAGCTTTTTGTCTTCCTGTTTCCTTTTCTAGCTGCAAATAACTAAGAGATTTCCATCCTATAATTAAAAGGAAAAATGCTGCTCTTGTATGTAATTGACAGTTTTATTCTTATTTTCTTCTGTTCTCCACCCTGATAGACTCTTACCGGGAGCGAGAAACATCAAATCCATGCTCTATCAAGGAGATCTGAGAGCAGGCTTAGTTTTGTTCTGGAGTTTCTTCATTCCCTCCCATTCAGCCTTGGAGATACACAAACTTACAATAAAAAGCAGTGGTTCTCAGCATTATCATGCCTTCCTACTCACAGCTTTCACCACCATGCATTTCAAACATTCCAACTAGGCAGAAAAATTAGTATCTTATCGTCAAACCCCAGAAACATATGTGGATAAACAATGTGTGCTGTTGAGTTATGAAGATAACATAGTTATGTTTTGCCTAGCTGGAATGTTCAAAGTATATGGTAGTAAGAGATATGAGTGGGCGAAGTTAGACACTGTGCCAGTGAGGCAGGAGAAAGTGGCTAGTCCAGTGCATGAGACAAAGGAGTACTTTCCTTCAGCCCAGATTTGCCATCTTTGTTTGTCAGTCCTTTTGGCTCTATTATGACACAAACTGGTTACTGAACACAGCTTAAGGGGCTATATTATGGGGGAAGGGATAGATCAGTGGTTTGAGCATGGGCCTGCTAAACCCAGGGTTGTGAGTTCAATCCTTCAGAGGGCCATTTAGGGACCTGGGGCAAAAATTGGGGATGGTCCTGCTTTGAGCAGGGGGTTGGACTAGATGACCTTCTACAGTCACTTCCAACGCTGATATTCTATGATATTTATCTTCATTTTACTAATTCCAGGTCCTCAGCAATATCACATATTTTGACTCAAATGTTATTTCATCTTCCAGTCTCAAATTGTTCTGTTTTGCTTTTGGCTTTATTTTACGAATCATTTGATTCCAATCAAGGAAAGTTCATATTTCCATTATATTGCATCCTACAGTTTCAAGAGGAGAGAAAAAGATATATGTTAAGTCTAAGGCCCTGGGGGTGGCAAAAAGAGTAAACAGTGTGGTGAGTTTGTTTGGACCCTGCCACATCCCGAAACACCACATTAAAAATATTATTCAGTGGTGATCTGTGCGTTTAATAATTTTAATATATAGCCCACCTGAGAGCAACAGCAAGCATCAGTATACCCCACAACTTGATCTGAGTTTACAAACCAAAAGAAGCTTTGATATCTTCTGTAACCAAAGCCATTCAATGTCTTGAATATACCTATTGAAAAAGATGTACAGTGAAAGAAACAAGACATCTGTAAATTCCTTCACTGTTGCCTGCACTTTATTACAGGAATTTAATAGGCGTTTTGTGTAAAAAAACAAAAAACAAAAAACAACCCAAGCTAAGTTATGTATTTAAAAATCTCACCATCTTCCTTTTGATCACCCTTTAAGTCAACACCTGGAGTAAGCCTGCAGCTGCACTGGGTAATGTGAGTTTACCATCCCAGGTCTTCCAATCCCTCACCCACTTGCTGAACAAAAGTCCCAGTAGTTTGAAGATGTAATCCACAATAGCCCAGGACATTCCTTCCTGAGCTCGATTAAAAGGTTCTCACAGTAACAGCTACTGCTTTTATTTATTTTTCCAACTCACAATCAGCCAAGATTGTTTCCATTCATGTGATAATAGGTCTCCAAGTTGCCCTTCAAAGTTTATCCTATTTCAAAGTTTATCATATTTCAGTTTCCACAAGGAACAAATAATGTTATCACTGAACCTGTTGTAGCTCTGACGCTGATCCTGGGTATAGGTCTTACCAGGATTCTTGAGGGGTGGGGTGGGGGAGATGGTAACCTGTTGTGTGAATGTAAACAACAGTTATCCCAGAAGTAAGGTATTAGAACATTAGAGCTAGGCATCATCTAATATCACCTTTGCTTTCGCTGAATACTTCAGTGCTGACCTGAAACATCTGCATTCAAATCATTTACTTTTATATCTACTGAGAACAATTTCTAGGACTGAGCACTTCAAGTGAAAAATCCATGTATGGCAACTTTCACTCTCCAGGCCTGATCCTTCCCTCATATCTCCGTTACTTAGGGTACGTCCAATTGGGCGGGTAGCAATCGATGTTCTGGGATCGATTTATCGCATCTCATGTAGGCGCGATAAATCGATCCCAGAAGCGCTCCCCATCGACTCCAGAACTCCAGCTCGGCACGAGGAGTAAGCGGAGTCGATGGGGGAGCCTGCCTGCGCCGCGTGGTCCCGCAGTAAGTACTTGTAATTCGATCTAAGATACTTCGACTTCAGCTACGGTATTCACATAGCTGAAGTTGCGTATCTTAGATCGATCCCCTCCCCTAGTGTGGACCAGACCTTAGCCTTCTTCTACTTGCCTTTGGAATTCAGTTACCTGTAGAACACCACTCCAGGTTTCATCCAAAGATGACTAGAACCCCCTTAAAGCAAGTGTTTGTCAGAAATATTGACACAGCTTTAGTGTAATCTAGTCAAGGCTTTATGGAGTTTGGAAACGTTAATAGTTATAGTTAGCTCAAATTGTTTCATTTTACTTGAACAATAATTTTGACACTCAGATAGTACCCAATCCAACCAAAAAAATCCAATGAGTTTAACTTCAGTTCTACAGTACAGTTTTGCTGATTTATAAAGTGTCCAATGAGTTTAATGGGTATTGGGCTAACCAACTCTACAATCTTTTTTTTCCTGGGGTGGAAAGGCATCCTTCACTGAAACACCACAAATAAAGAACAGGGTTCAATAACTGGGGCAAGTCTTTTAATTTTGCCCTGAGATGCAAAAATCAATTTTCATCTTATCCCATATGTCATTGAGGTGAACTTTTTCCTCTCAAATCTGCATGGCAGTTGGGGACCCTGTATTCTTCTAAGGCCATCACCTCTTTTATGCCAGAGTTGAAAGAGTCATCTCATCCTCTGGACTCTTGGACCTACATTTTCAAATGTGTTAAATGACCTTAAAGGGGGCCTGGTTTTCAGAAAGTGCTAAGCATTGATCCTCTGAAAGTCTGACCCCTTTTACAGCTCTCATGTTGTACAGCCAGAAAGAGAGGCACCCAGAATCACCAGTCACCTTTGGTTATTTTAATCTTGCAGGTGGTGAGGCAGAGCCGCAAAACCCAGGACTGCTTAAAAAATTTGGATTCCAGCCCTGAAGAGCTCACTGTGGCTCAAAAGGTCATCTATCTCATCAAAGAAGTTGGTCAAATAAAAGATATTACCTCACCCACCTTGTCTCTCTAATGTCCTGGGACTGACATGGCTATATTACACTGCTTACTAAAAATTGGGGGACAGATGCAAATCCTCTGTTCTTTGAAGCATGTTACTGCAACGGAGGACAGGAACACTAGATAAATAGAAATAATTGCACTTTTGTCCCTACCTACAGAGCTCCCATGGGAAGTTGCCAGATACCACATGCAATGCACTGACAATACAATTTCCAGGGCTTAGCTGTATTATTTCCCCTCTACAACTTCTGAAGTTTCACGTTTCTCTGCAGATATCTTGTTAACACAATTTGTCACCTTTTGATATAGAAGCTGTTTTGATGACAACGCCTTACCCTGGTCTGTTGCAATGTGACCAAACCATGGGCTTGTTCAATGTGACTGGAATAGGAATGCTGCTTCTTTGATATTGGGAACATTCCATGTGGAAAGGAACAGCCATACATTATGGACTGAACCATTAAAAGGCCTAAACCTTACATGGAGAAGTTGATGCTTACACTTTTGCTCTGCACATTTATTGAAAATATTTATCTTGTTCTCACAGCATTGTCACAGAGCTTGAATCTAGCTAGAGATACATCTGAGTTCTCTGCTGGGAGATCCCTATTTAACTAGTGGTATCAATTTCCCTGTTGCCTTTAGAACAAGAGTGTAAGGAGTCCTTGATTCTTTTTATCTGGTAGATCCTCCCCTACAATTACTTGAAGGCATTAAGTTACTATAACAATAGTGGATCAAATACTATCCTACCACTCTCTCCACATACAGGTTCTCATTAACTATTGTGGCCTTCAGAGCAATTTCCCTCTCTCTTCTTGAGGATGCCTGCTGGTGGCAGGAGAAGAACTACAGCTGTGAAGCTTATAGATTCCATAGCCTGCCCAGGTAGCTCCAGTAGTAAGGGGCAGCTGCCTGATCTAGATTCAGTGATTTGCAAAGGGTGTTTGTGTACTGACCTATACTCATTGAGCCTGTTCTGCAACTCAGTGCAGTTTGGGTCAATAAAAGACTGGTTTATGTACTTAGGTTTCTGCCATAGGCCTGCCTTTCTCTCAAAACCATCAATCTACCATATACTCAAACTGTGTAGTCTGGAAAGGCAGAAAAGTTTGTGGGTAGAGTCTCAATGTATAGCCCAGTCTCTTACATTAAGTAAGGAAACGCTATTTAATGATACTGCATGACAGTAATGATAGAGAAAAACCAAGGATCTGTTCAAAAAATGGTTGCTCAGTAGAAGGTTGAATTAGGCAATTGAGAAACTAGGAATGAAGAGCCTCTGGTTCCTGTACAGTCAGTTCTTTCTTTCTGACAGCACTGAAGCATATGTACTAAAAGCAAACAGTGCTGCTGTTGCTATGACAAGAAAGTACTCTCTTAAATATTAAACAAAAACCACACATGAATAAAGGGCTCACATAGTCCATTTCAGGAGTCCATACAAGTATCTTTAATAATTTAGGACATTTAAAATATAGGGTTTTGGATAGCTTTATTTAGGTTCACTAATAATCCAAGGCACTGATTCTGTTCTGCTTTCCACTAGCTCATACCCCTGCACCTGAGCAATATCCCTATGCTATGATGAGGCTTTTCATGTAAGTGGGACTGTGCAGTAGTGCACGGGTTCATCTAGTGGATTCCAAAATAGCATCAAGGCCCAAGTGTTCTTTAATATATTTATTACCTGAAGTATTAGAGAGTGGATTTACACCACTACACTTGGAAGGACTGATGTAAAACTTAGCTTAATATAACAGAGGGGAAATTAAGACTCCAAAACTTTGAACTTCATTATTGCCGTCTACCCTGAACAAGGATTGTCTGGTGATGTTTGAGAACTTTTAAGAAGTGAGCTGGTGCACTGACTTTGCTGTTTTTAATTGTATCCCTTGCTTTATATAAAGCTTAACAGACACGTTTTGTAGTTGAAATCCCCTTCTCTATCTAAATTTTAATGATGCTACAGGACACTTTCCATATGAGAAAGTTATCACTTTCTACTACTTTCATTACCCCTAAATAATTTGTTACCTAAACAGGTGGGCCTGGATGACTCAGCATATTGGTAGGGGAACAGAAGAAGAAGGTATGTTACTGGTTTAAATCAAACCTAGGTTAGTAATGACTAAGTTGGATAATGCTTGTGTACATGCTATTGTTGTTATTCTTAGCACAAACGTCAAGGTCTGTTTATGTCATATAGAACTGAATTGCTCTTACCTTAGAGGAGGCTCCTGTGGCGTAAGGTTGAGGCTCAAGGCACTGTAGGAAATGTGTAGTACTGTTGCCCATGGTGCCCTGGCCTGTGGTCAAATAGCATAAGTCTTCAAGGCTGTCAATCCTACATCTACAACCAGTAATATATGTAAGATTACATCAAGGCTGGATATGCTAGTGTTTTGGAGCTGCACCTGTTTATCTCCTTGTGTCCTATTTTCCACACAGACTGACAAATACTCTTACCTAGTATTCTACCCTTCAGATTTAAGAATTTGTCCTAGTCAGGATTTTGGTTATAACAATATGGTAGGATTCTTTGGAGCTGGCTGTATGGGGGTAGCACTAAGTCCTTATCTGTGTTTTTAATGTATCCTGTAACTCTAATCCTCCTCTCTTTCAAACTGCCCAGACTAATGATCTGGGCTGGATTTAAATTAAAGAACAGACTGTATATCAAGCAACAAGAACACCACATTACCCCTTGAAGTGAGAAGAGGTTTAAAAAGGTGTTTAGGATTAATAGCATTAAAACCAACCCATTTCCTTACAGACATTTATTTCTTTGGTCTTGGTGTATGGCTGTTTGGAGAGCTCAGCTACGCTGGCATACTTCTGAAACTGGTAACAAGCAGCAGGTTGGCCTTGTTTCCACTAAATTTGATAGATCAAATGCATTCCTCAGTATCTTGTCTCTGGAGGGGGGTGGGGGAGAGAAACCTAAAATACTAGAGAGACCCACCCACCCTTTAGACTAAAAAAGCATCAGATGAAATTGAGTCACTGTCTCTCTGAATGAGTCAATGGAATCACAGCCACTTCCAAAGTCAGAGAATTTGAACCAAGAACTGCATCTGAGCACCAATTTCTGTTCAATTTATACTTTCTTGAGTCCATATTAAACTTCTTGAGGCAATGGAGTTACTCAGGTTTTATATCCATTAGACTTACATGTTCACATCTTACTACATGTAAGGGGATAACAGTCCCCTTACTAACATTCAGAGCTCCCAGTACCAAAAGGGGAAGGGTTGATGGGACTGACAGTCCCCAGGGGCAATGGGGAGAGGCCAATGCTCCAGGTCAGCCTGATTGACAGGGCGGGCAGGCGAATCAGGGGGTCAGGAGGTCAGGGTGAATCCCGTCCTCCGTGTGAGCTGAAGTTGCCTGAGTCAGAGTGAGTGGGGCTGAGCTGAGCTTAGGAGAGGGCAGAGGCCAGAGCTGAGCTGGGCCAGATCTGGAGGGGCCAGAAAAGCAGCCCAGAGACACAGACCTGCCCAGGGAGCAGAGGTGCAGCCCAGAGACACAGACCTGCCCAGGGAGCAGAGGTGCAGCCCAGAGACAGACCTGCCCTGGGAGCAGAGGTGCAGTCCAGGGAGACAGACCTGCCCTGGGGGGGAGAAGCTGCAGCAGCCAGAGCCAGAGGGCCCAGGGCAGCAGCCCAGGGAGCTAGAGGCAGAGCAGCAGCAGCCGTGCAGAGGCAGAGCGGTGGAGCTGGGGCTGGAGCAGTCCGGAGCCGGGTGCGGTGAGCAGCTGGGGAGAGCGAGGGGAACCCTGGGCAGTGGGCCCAGCGCAGGGAGAGGCCTCAGCCAAGAGGCCCTGCAGGCCAGACTTGCAGGGGGATCTAAACCCCGACAGGGCGGGGGCAACGCTGGGAAGAAGGGTCCTGCCACCCAGAGCCTGCGAGCGTGTGGCCACCGCCAGAACAAGTGTCCAAGCCACAGCGTCCCTGCAGCACAGCCAGGGCCTGAGAAGGAGCCTGGGACTTACACAGGAACAGACTGAACTGCCCTGACATTGCAGAGACACTGTTGGGATGTTCCCTGCCACAGAGCGGGGCGATGTGTTTTCATTAGCCTTTCCCATTTTTCCTTATTCCTGTTACAAATTAATTGTTAATTAAATAATTTGCATTTGCTTTGAATTGTATGCAGTGATCAGTGGGTCAGGGAAGCATCCTGTTTAGAGAGAGTACCCCGGAGTGGGGACACCCTACCCCCTGACCTAGGTGACCACAGCAAGGTTGGGGGTCGAGCCCCCCAGGAATCCTGGGCCCAGCCTTGTTGGGGGTTACGAGGACTCTGCCAGACAGAAGAGTGCAAGGGGAGTCCTCGAGGACAGGGAGGCCTCTGGGTAAAGGAAGTGGGAGCGAGGACTCAGATCCTTCTGCTAGCCCATTTCACCGGGGTAGTGCAGAGACGAGGAAAGTTCCCCACAAGAGCGGGACTATTCCCCCGCTTACATACAGAAGACTTTTTACACACATATACTTGCAGCATCTTCCCTTTGAATTACTTTACATTACAGGGGAAAAAAAGAAAAATAGTCTGGGGGTCCCAAATGAAAAATCCTGATTAAATCTAAAATTTGGCACATGCCCCCTCCATCAAAGGTGTAACACATTTTTATGAAGGGGGAGGTTGAGGGAGGTTAATCCAAGAGTGATGATGCACGGGGGGGGGGGGGAATGTGGTCTTAGGTAGGGTAACTTTGAGAATTATGGAAGCTTTTGTAAATCATGTCCGATTGCCTTCCCAAATTTCTTGAAAAAGTCAAAGTCGTGACTCTCCTTTTAATGTGTATAATTATTCATTGATTTCATCATATATTGATTTCATTATGGAAAATGTACATTAAATATCTTCTCTTTTTCTTGTTTTGTCTGTGTCATTTATGATCGACTTACAAAATGTAATTTATTTAAAAATAGCTTATTTCAACATGTTTTACAGCTATAAACATGGACAAAGGGTGTTTTCATTTTAGCTAGATATAATTTTACAAGGCAATTAATGTACTAATGAAATTATTTTTAGTAGCATTTTTTTTTTGTTACAACAGCTGAGAGGCTACAAAATGGCTGACGACCCTGCTAAGAATGTGACTTTCCTCACCAAAATACCCCACCTGACTAGTTACTAGCCTGCCAGAGCTATCAAAAGTTGAGTTTGAAAAAGGTACCTCTATTTTATATAGCTACATCACTGGCAATGTAGGTTCTTAATCATGTATTCTGATACAACAAATTACAACTGATTTCCTATGAAGTTTTACAGTAAAAGGACAGTCTGTAAGAGCATATATACTTCTTGTGTACTACCCTCAATCAACTGCTTTTACCTACAGACTCAAAATTATGTTGGAAGGAAAATATTGAACAGCTGGGCATGTTTACTAGTGATCTGAATTGTGTGCAGAAGCACCACTTGCCACATTTCTGGGAACTGGCGTAGCCAGAGAAGGATAAAAGCTTATTACAATGAATAACTGCATCAGTCAGCTCAGTCATAACCAACTTGGTCAGATCAGAAGAAAAACAGTCTTTCCTCAAATAAATTTCACTTTTTGCTGCTATTGGTAGTAAAATGCAAGAGTTGAGTTTAAGATAAAATAGAATATATAGTATAAAATATACTTTGTAAACTGAAGGTTTTTTCCCCTCTCTTTTTTTTTTAAACACTGTTACAGCTAGCTACATATAAAAGAATGAGCTTTACCTATCATTAATTTGTCCTCAGATTGAGCATGGCAAATTGGGTTCATTACACAAGAACAACATTTAAGATGTGGCTACTGACAGTAGCTAGCCATACTATACTAGACTATAATCTAATAGAAAAGTAGGACTCAGACTGGCCACTGTTTGGATGGGAGACCTTAGAAGTAAACCAAAGCACTACAGGAAAAAGTACTGGTGATTTAGCAAGTAGCATTCTTCCTACCCAGGTGAGCATTTAATTTCAATTTAAAAACATGCTGGGTTATAATTAAGTGGCACTGCTTCTAGATCGCTTCTAAATGGTAGTCTATCTAAAAGTAAGCATACACCCCCCACACAAATCATTTGCTTAATGACCTCAATACATGTAGCATCCTGCTGATATTTCATCTTGAATAGTTGTATTCTATAGTTTTAGTTAACAGCTCTTTAATGAATTGTTCCCATATTTAATGGCTGCCTGTAATGGGGGCCTTCAACCCTGGAACACCCTCATGGCAGCCTGGTGCAGCACTGCAGTTATATCTGCCTCAGTTTCCCCTACTGGGCTTTCAATAAGTCCAATGAAGCTTATGTATATTGAACAGTGCCCCTTCAGGGGTCTAGTTATTTAACCCAAAGGCAGAACATTATACAAATAAGCTTCCACTCCAGCAGGCTGGCTGGGAAGGGGCTGTGTTAACTTTAGTCTATCAACCCCACTTCTATCCAGGTCCCTTACTGGTGAAGCCCTCTTAACGCAGACCCCCTTTCTGGAGAAGAGCCTCTTGTCCTCATCTGGGAATGGGTCTCTCTGCTTGAGTCAAGGTCCCCAGAGAGTTCACACCATGACAATTCTTCTTCAGAAAGCATATAATTTCTTTGGTCGAGAGTTGCTGCTGCCTGGTGAAGTCTTTCCATTAGGACCAGGTTTCTCTGAAATATGGCATTCATAGCTCTGTCTGTTGGGAGCCTCTAACCTCTGTTCTCTAGAGAGACCTGAAGTAGTTGTCTAGTTAGTTCCCTTGAAGCATTCTTTCCCCCACCTACTTCCTCCTTGGGTTTTCTCCTCCCTGAGTTTATGTAACCCTTTAAAAGGCCCAGGTATTCCTTAGCTAATTAACTATTCCCCAGATACTTAGGCAATCAGTTATCCCAAGATGGATCTCTGCTGGCTTATTCTCTTTAGCAGAGCACGTTACAAGTATGCTGAGAATCTTAAGGGGCCAGCTACTCTATGGCACTGCCATCTTCACTATATTTCAATGGCTGGCAAAATAGCTATTTGTATGCCATAGAACTTCAGAGTTATGAACTGACCCCTCAACCACACATCTCATTTGGAACCTGAAATACACAATCAGGCAGCAGCAGAGACAAAAATAAAATAAAATAAAAAAAGCAAATACAGTACAGTACTGTGTTAAAAGTAAACTACTAAAAAAAGTAAAGGAAAGTTTTTTAAAAAATTTGACAAGGAAACTTCTGTGCTTGTTTCATTTAAATTAAGATAGTTAAAAGCATCCTTTTTCTTCCGCCTAGTAAAGTTTCAGAGCTGTATTAAGCCAATGTTCAGCTGTAAACTTTTGAAAGAACAACCATAATGTTTTGTGCAGAGTTACAGAACTTTCAGTTACAAACAACCTCCACTCTGAGGTTTTAGTAAAAAGAAGGCTAGATTTCTTAGTATAAAATACTTATTCATATTTGTTTTTGAATCTTGCATTTATATTTGCACATTTTTGAAGGGTTAAGCAAGGCAGGGACATATTCAGGGATGAAGAGTTGTGTGGTAGCAAAGTGTTCCTTTCCAGCTTAGCTTTATTTAAGAGACAGAATATTTGGCACATTTATGTAGTGTTAGCAGGACTTTATTTTAATGTGTTCAATCTCAACTCTTACGAACACTATTTATTCAGTAATATATTTGTCCTTCTGCATTGTTTCAGACAACACTCCACACTTGCTAATTTGATTTGTAGTTTATCCTGCCATCAATCTCACTGGAGATACCACATCAATTGATGTGCTTTTTGATTAGATTGGCTTAAAAAAACCTGTTCTGCTGCCAGGAAAGAATAAAAACAGCTTCTCTCATCAGGAATCAAAGGCTTCTTTGAAAACAAAGGAATAATCCCTGAATTGCTCAAGTGGGTAGAAATGTGATGTAATAAAGGTAATTTGAGAGTTTGCCTCTTCTCTGGAGACTGATCAGGAACTGTTTCATTGGGAGTCTGCATTAGATGTGTAATTAGCTATCAATGTGAAAGAGTGACCACTAACGACAGTGTTCAGACTAACTAGAATTTGTAGTAAATAAACTTTCAAAGAAGTCTGATTTACAGGTTAAAGCAACAATTTAAGTTGTTTTTACAGTTTAATAGTTAACAGTCACCACCAGTAAACAAATGTGTTACTGTATCTTGGGGTCTTTTTCATTCCCATGGAAAGAGCCCAGCTTGTAAACTACCCATGTGGCCTGAGAACCAGGGGAACCTAAGCTATCAGCTTCCCTCTCTCCATGGATTGAGAAGCTAAGACTTTTAATTGGCCCAGAAAGTGGGTTGGGCTGGAGTAAAATCAGGAACAGAGCCAGAATACCGGAGAGACCTATTGATTCAACACATGCAAGTAGTTTATGCTGTCAAGGCTTCTATGGATCCATTAAGCAACTTAAAGCTGCTTCCCCCTCTGGTGGAGGATAGCTGCACTACAAGCCTCACGCAGGGAACAATCCTTCCCTTTACCTGCCACATGATCAACAGCATATATTTTAGCTGAGTACGAGTTTGACTGCTACCTTCCTAATACTTGACTCTAGTTCAGTATGATTTAATTAGCATCATAGAATATCCCGGTTGGAAGGGACCTCAGGAGGTCATCTAGTCCAACCTCCTCCTCAAAGCAGGATCAATCCCCAACTAAATCATCCCAGCCAGGGCTTTGTCAAGCCTGACCTTAAAAACCTCTAAGGAAGGAGATTCCACCATCTCCCTAGGTAACCCATTCCAGTGCTTCACCACCCTCCTAATGAAAAAGTTTTTCCTAATATCCAACCTAAATCTCCCCCACTGCAACTTGAGACCATTACTCCTTGTTCTGTCATCTGGTACCACTGTGAACAGCCTAGATCCATCCTCTTTGGAACTCGCTTTCAGGTAGTTGAAAGCAGCTATCAAATCCCCCCTCATTCTTCTCTTCTGCAGACTAAATAATCCCAGTTCCCGCAGCCTCTCCTCATAAGTCATGTGCTCCAGCCCCCTAATCATTTTTGTTGCCCTCCGCTGGACTCTTTCCAATTTTTCTACATCCTTCTTGTAGTGTAGGGCCCAAAACTGGACACAGTACTCCAGATGAGGCCTCACCAATGCCAAATAGAGGGGAACGATCAGGTCCCTCAATCTGCTGGCAATGCTCCTACTTATACAGCCCAAAATGCTGTTAGCCTTCTTGGCAGCAAAGGCACACTGTTGACTCATATTCAGCTTCTCGTCTACTGTAACTCCTAGGTACTTTTCTGCAGAACTGCTGCCTAGCCACTTGATCCCTAGTCTGTAGCAGTGCATGGGATTCTTCCTTCATAAGTGCAGAACTCTGCACTTGTCCTTGTTGAACCTCATCAGATTTCTTTTGGCCTGCAGTGGGGTGGCACCCTGCTTGGGCCCTGAGGGGCTGGAAACAGCCCAGAGAGAGGGCTGAGGCTGAGAAACTGGGCTGATTGGCAAAGCAGCCACAGCTGTGGCCAGTTAATTAGGGCCCAGCTGTCCCTTATAAGAGGGCAGTGGGCCTAGAGCAGGGGTATCTCCCTGCTTTCAGAAAGGGAAGGGCTGCGCTGCGCTGCGCTGCGCTGCAGGGACCTGAGCAGGTACCTAGCATGGAGCTGGGGAAAGGCTAGAGGCACTGAGGCCTGAGAGAACCCCAGGCTGTGGCCTAGGCTTAGGTCAACTGGGTACAGGGATTGCAGGGGGCAGCCCACAGGTAGACTGAGGCAGCAGGTCCAAACCCAACCTTGCCTGTGATGAGTGGCTTATATTGCAGTCTTCCCCAGAGTGCAGGGGCTAGCTGGTGACTGGCAGTAACCTATGACTGAGATGAGGTGGGGATAATGGGTTGGGGGTTCCCCCAGGGAGGGGAGACCCAGATCTGTGGGATACTGCCAGGGGGAAGCACTCTAGTTAAAGGGGTCCTGGGGTCCTGGGAGGGACATGGGGCCAGAGTGGTCAGGCGGATCACCGACCTGAAGAGGGTGCTCCTGAGGCTGGCCGAGCTAATTCCCTGGAGTGACCAGCAGGGGGTGCTGCAGGGGTGAGTCCAACCCTGTTACATGGCCCAATCCTCTAATTTGTCTAGGTCCCTCTGTATCCTATCCCTACCCTCCAGCGTATCAACCACTCCTCCCAGTTTGAGTGTCATCTGCAAACTTGCTGAGGGTGCAATCCACGCCATCCTCCAGATCATTAATGAAGATATTGAACAAATCCAGCCCCAGGACCGACCCTTGGGGTAATCCGCTTGATACTGGCTGCCAGCTAGACATGGAGCCATTGATCACTACCCGCTGAGCCTGATGATCTAGCCAGCTTTCTATCCACCTTATAGTCCATTCATCTAGCCCATACTTCTTTAACTTGCTGGCAAGAATACTGTGGGAGACCATATGAAAAGCTTTACTAAAGTCAAGGAATAACACGTCCACTGCTTTATCCTCATCCACAGAGCCAGTTCCTCATCATAGAAGGCAATTAGGTTAGTCAGGCATGACTTGCCCTTGGTGAATCTATGCTGACTGTTCCTGATCACTTTCGTCTCCTCGAAGTGCCTACCTACATGCCTCCAGCTTCTATCCCGGACACACCACACAATCCATTGTCTACAGCCAAGCGCTGAGGTACAACCGTATTTGCTCCAACCCGTCAGACAGAGATCAACACCTACAAGATCTTCACCAAGCATTCTCAAAACTACGATACCCGCATGAGGAAATAAGGAAACAGGTCACCGCAGAACTGTATCATGTTTGTGGGGGTGGTGGGGAAAAAAGAGTCCCCGAGATAGGACAGACTCTTCTGCCGGGCTGAGTGTGTGGCTGGATAGATTGACGATATTGCTGGGTGAATTGGGGGTACCACTGTTGTGGCCCCATGTGGCAGGTCGGATTTTAGACCGCTTACAGTCCTTTTTCCTTTGTAGAGAGGTGAAGTGTTTAATGTAGATCTCCTGTCTTATTTTAGTAAAGTCCGTTTGTGTGGAAGATTGGTTATTTATGAAAGTCTTCAGGTTGGAGAGCTCTTTTTTGATGTTTTCCTGTTTGCTGTATAGGATGCTGATCAGGTGGTTCCTCAATTTCTTTGATAGTGTATGGCATAATCTCTCACTGTGGTCTGTACAGTATGTAGATAGCAATGGATTTTTCACCTTCAGTCCATTTGGTATGATGTCCATCCATTTGCATTTGGAGAGAAAGATGGTATCTGTCTGTACTTGTACAAGTTTCTTCATGAGGTTGATGGATTTCCACTCCATACAGCTGAATGCAGTGCCTTGCACAACAGGGCCAGACGTGTACCCAGAAGCCTCTTGCTGCAAGACAAGCCGAAGAAAGAAACCAACAGAACTCTACTGGCCATCACTTACAGTCCTCAACTAAAACCTCTCCAGCGGATCATTGGTGATCTACAACCCATCCTGAACAATGACCCCTCACTTTCACAGGCCTTGGGAGGCAGGCCAGTCCTCGCTCACAGACAGCCCGCCAACCTGAAGCATATTCTCACCAGCAACTACACACCGCACCATAATAACTCTAACTCAGGAACCAATCCATGCAACAAACCTCGATGCCAACTTTGCCCACATATCTACACCAGGGACACCATCACAGGACCTAACCAGATCAGCCACACCATCACCGATTCATTCACCTGCACACCCACCAATGTAATATACGCCATAATGTGTCAGCAATGCCCCTCTGCTATGTACATCGGCCAAACTGGACAGTCCTTATGTAAAAGGATAAATGGACACAAATCCGATATAAGGAATGGCAATATACAAAAGCCTGTAGGAGAACACTTCAGTCTCCCTGGCCACACAATAGCAGACCTAAAGGTAGCCATCCTGCAGCAAAAAAACTTCAGGACCAGACTCCAAAGAGAAACTGTGGAGCTTCAGTTCATTTGCAAATTTGACACCATCAGCTCAGGATTAAACAAAGATTATGAATGGCTAGCCAACTACAAAAGCAGTTTCTCCTCCCTTGGTATTCACACCTCAGCTGCTAGAAGAGGGCCTCTCCCTCCCTGATTGAGCTAACCTCGTTATCTCTAGCTTGACTCTTCCCTGCACATTTATATCTGCCCCTGGACATTTCCACTGCTTGCATCCGACGAAGTGGGTATTCACCCACGAAAGCTTATGCTCCAATACCTCTGTTAGTCTATAAGGTGCCACAGGACCCTTTGTCGCTTCTACAGATCCAGACTAACACGGCTACCCCTCTGATACTAGTAGCGTTTGTTTGGTGATTCAGCTTTTTAGGTCCCAGCAATCTTATTTGCTTGGTTTATCTACAAGACTACAAATTTCCTTTACTTATCTGCATGGCTGTGGAGCCTTTGTCATGTTTATCCTGGAGAAGAAAGGAAGTGGAGAATGACATTTAGTGTCAGACAGCTGCTGAATCATTGCCCAAACTGACATTAATGAACTATTATATCAGGTGTCAGTACACTGGTCTTACCTTTGCATAGTCATGAGCAATTGCAATAAGCTTTGACACAGGAGTCTGGAAAAAAAATCCTTGTAAATGTTAGGGAATCTACAGAATTACTTCATTTAATCTCTGTAGTAAGGCTTAATGTTTGGGAAATAATTGCTATCATAATTTGGTCAGTCTTCTCTGTGTTAATTGTCAATGAGTGATTGGATATCTTCAGTTTGGTTTTGATTAATTCTTCAATACGTTTGCAAAGCTCATTGCAAATAACCTGTACTTGAAATTTTATCCATTTATTACTTTTGATTTGAATGGTTTTGACTTGCTAATCTGGCATGTCTATGTAGGCTCAAATCCTGCTTCCGTTGATATCAATGGCAGTTTTCGAATGGCTGTCATATTTATTTTTTACTTACACATTTGGCAAAGATCCATGATTTCGCTACATGTATTAAATGGTTGCTGTTTGGTATGGAACACTCCTTTCCATGCTACCCAGATCTCTTAAATGATTTATTAATATTCCAACAAAATAGTTTTCAGAGTAGCAGCCGTGTTAGTCTGTGTCAGCAAAAAACAGGAGTCCTTGTGGCACCTTAGAGACTAACACATTTATTTCAGCATAAGCTTTTGTGGACTACAGTCCACCTTTCTTTTTCTTTTTTTTTCTTTTTTTTTTTTTTTGGCATATCAGTGTATGATCTACATTTAGCAGCTGAAGGAGTTATGCAGCACTAACATATAATTTCCCCCATCAGTTAATCTGGTGTATTACAAAGTGCACTTTTGCCAAGTTTGGTAATATAAATAGTAAGTATATAGCAGAAAGTGTAGGGAAGAGCACAAACTTTCCTTTTGGTAATATCAGGAAATGATGCTAGCCTTTTTGTCGGCTGACTCAAATTACGTATTGGAGTGGCTTTTCCCTGGAGCTTCTGTCAGTGCATTATTTGGGTTCTTTGATTTTGCTACAAGGGAGACAGTGTATGAAGTTTCTCGTGCTTTTGTAGAAATAGTTGAAGTTTTTTTTCATTTAAGGCTGACAAGTCTGGAACTCAGAAAGCTTTCTTTGAAAAAATGCTACTGACTTACCCTCATGCACTGGCTGTTTTGTCTACAAATGTCGATGCAAATGTCTGCAAAGGAAACAAAAAGCTTGAGGTGGATCGCTATTTGTAGATCTGAATCCAAAAGCAATATATTCCTCGCAGAACTGACAACAGGGTTTTTTTTGCAGTCATTTTCAATTTCTTACAATTTATCACTGTCGCTACTCCTGCCGCTTCCAGCTCCTCATTTTAAAAGTCAAACCATTTTTACATCACAACCATATACACTATGGCAACTTCAACCTCATTAACATGCTTGCACACATAAGTAAATGACATAAAATGCATGTTTAATACAGTGCATATTTGCAAGTTACATTACCGTATAATATAGTATATAGAGCAGTATAAATAAGTCAGTCTGTATGAAATTTTAATTTGTACTGACCTCGCTAGTTCTTTTATATGGCCTGTTGTAAAACTAGGCAAATATCTAGATGAGTTGACGTACCCCTGGAAGACCTCAGCATACCCCCCCCAGGGTACACATACGCCTGGTTGAAAACCACTGCATTAGAATAGATCATGAAATCTAAGAGACTTGGGGATTTATTCATAAAAAAATTCCTGATCAATGATAATTGTATACCTTAATGGGTTACTGGTGCAACCATTACTGCCCTAGTCTGATAGTCACAGCTAGTATCGGACAAGAGAGGCCATCCATATTGAGCATGTTGCTCCACAGAAACGAAGGTTTGCAGGCTTGGAACAGACGTGGCACAAACCTTCACTGGATCCTGAGAGCACCTCTTGCCTCTAGCATGCTCAATTTAGCCTGATCTCTTATTGTGGGGGAGAGGGATACTAATGAAGGAAAGATCAAGGAGTAATCTCTTTCCGGAAACCAAGGTCTGGAAATTTTGTCCCTTGAAGAGTCACAGATTCCAAGACCAAAATGGACTACTGTGGTCATCTAATCTGACCTCCTGTGTAACACAGACCACAGAACTTCCCCAAAATAATCCATAGAGTATATCTTTTAGAAAAACATCCAATCGTGATTTATAAATTGTCAGTGATGGAGAATCCACCACAACGTTTTTCATTCTTCAGAACTGGAAGCAGTTTTCCAGCAGCTCTTGCACCAATGCCAAATACATAGGTTAAAAAACATCTGTTCTCCTACTCCAAGATTTCCCTATTTGCCCTTTTGGCCACAGCATTGCACAGGGAGCTCATGTTCAGCTGATTATCTACCATGACCCACAAATCTTAAGAGGAAAGAAGAATGGGGGGAAACTTTTTAGTTTTAAAAGCTAAAGTTGCAACAGCCCTAGGAACAAGTTTAAATTTCTTCTGCTATCTGCAGAGAAAGAGGTGCTGTGCTGCCCCTTTGTCTCTTAAGGGAGACACCACTATGCAAAGTAGCTTTTCTGGTTTTAGCCATAAAAAAAAAACTGATTTTTTTTACGAGTTAAGCTAAGGTCTTTTCTTCTGCAACACTTCCTCCAGTTAAGGTTCTGTAAACCCATTCACATGCTCACTTACATCTGAGCAACTTCATGGTCTTCACTGGGTTTTCACAAGTATAACTTTTTTATACCAAATTCTCTTAATACTGTGTAGAGATCAAAGATAATGCCTCCTTATGAATGAGGACACCAAATGGACACAGCTGGGTTCTAGATACCAGTGTTTAACTATCAACAGACATCCAATGCTTATCTACATAGTGTTGCCCCTTTTAAACCCAAAAGGTTAGCCAAATTTCAGGGGCCTGGGGATGTTCCAGTTGGAAATAATAATTGATAGTCTCATATTTAATGCAATCTTGTTTTTTGACAAGGAATATGCAAAGTCCTGCTTCTCTGAATGCAAGAGGACCCAAGAATAAAAGCTTGCACCCCCAAGCCCTTTTAGCCAACACCAGATTCAAAAGCCCTCACTCTAGCTTTTTCCACACTGCGCTCACAGGCTACTGCTTGGCTTTCTTGCTTTTTGCCTCTGACCACTTTTATTAAAATGCTGGAACTAAACCGCTGTTGCACATCCACACTGTGCTCCTTGTGACACTGGAGCGCATCTACATTAACAGCTCTTGCACCTGCAAAGAGAACAGTGCATTGTGGTAGCTATCCCACTGTGGAACTGGCTGCTGGGTGCTCTGGGAAGGGTTTGCAATGCCTCATGGAGCAGGCACAGCGTCCCATCATGCAGGTTTCCCAATCCCATTTTTCCATGGGCATCCTACTACATTGCCAGCCGCTTTTCAACTGAAGTCGAGGGGGGTGAGGGGAGTGTGTGACAGGGAGTGTGTGTGTGTGTGTAACAGTGTGTTTTCAGGGACAGAGAGTGTCAGCACGCTGTCTTGTAAGTTCAGACAGAGGCAGGAAACAACTATGGGGGGAGGGCTAGCTCAGTGGTTTGAGCATTGGCCTGCTAAACCCAGGGTTGTGAGTTCAATCCTTGAGGGGGCCATTTAGGGATCTGGGGCAAAAATTGGGGATTGGTCCTGCTTTGAGCAGGGGGTTGAACTAGATGACCTCCTAAGGTCCCTTCCAACCCTGATATTCTATGATTCTATGAACTAGTCCTGAGGCAGGGAGCGGGGTAAATCCCCTCAAACCCCGCTAGGATGACCAGACGTCCCGATAAAATCGGGACCGTCCTGATTTTTGACCATTTGTCCTGCGTCCCAACCGATGGTCGGTCGGGATGCCTTTTGTCCCGATTTTCAGTCTTCTTCCGTTTTTGTTTTTGTTTTTTGCTCATCAGTTTCCAGCGGCAGAGGCTTTTCCTTTTTTTTTTTTTTTTTCTGCTCAACAACTTCGGCAACAGAGGCTCTTCTGTGGTTTTGGTTTTTTGGAGTTTTTTTGGGTGGGAAGTCCCGATTTTTGGGTCTTCTCATCTGGTCACCCTAACCCCTGCCTCCCTCCTTGGGCTCTCTGCACAGCGCACACACGCGCACACACCCCCGCCACCGTCGCGTTCAACAGCAGGAGCATTCCACATTAATGGTTTGCTTTATGTCCTGGAGCAGATCAGCACAACAGGCAAGGGCTGTCAGAAATGGTGCTTTGAAAGGGGAGGGGTGCCTGTCTCCAGGGCAGCTGAGTTCAAAACAATGAGCATAGTGGTCACTTGAGGCATTACAGGACTGCTCCGGTGTAGGGTTGCCAACTTTCTAATTCCAGAAAACTGAATGCCCTGCCCTGCCCCTTCCCTGAGGTCCTGCCCTGCCCCTTCCCGAGGCCCTGCCCCCACTCATTCTATCCCCCCCTCCTTCCATTGCTTGCTCTCCCCCCACCCTCGCTCACATGCTCATTTTCACTGCAAGGCCTAAACAGGCAGCAGGAGAAGGCCAAGAGCTGCAACAGTTTGAATGTAGGAGATGGAATGTGTGATTCAGATACCCTTCACCTCACCAGGGAGAGATTTTAAACACTACTGGAAAATTAAATTTTTTAAACTTCTTCTGAAGTGTAAAGAAGATACAAACAATATAAAACAAACGGTTTTAATGAGTGCCAATTGAAACTACTTAAATTTATACTTCTTTTTTTTGCCCCATCGTGCATGTACTGAGTTCAATAACTTGTTAAATTGCTTGTGTTTGGCTAAAGCATATCTTCCAGAAGTGCATCTGTCTTAATTTAAAGACCTTATGAGATGGAGAACCCATCACTTCCCATTGTAATTTGTTCCAATTAATCACTCTAAAAAATGTGCGCCTTATTTCTAATTTGAATTTTTTTCTGGATTCAGCTTCCAGACTTTAACGCCTTTCTCTGCTAAATTAAGGAGCTCTGTAGTATCTGATATTACTTCCCCATGAAGATACTTTTACACCGTAATCAAGTCACCTCTCAGTCTTCTTTTTGATAAACTAAACATATTGAACGCTTTAAGCCTCTCACAGTAAAGCATTTTCTCTAGTCTTCAAGTTATCTTTGTGGCTCTCTTCCACACCCTCTCCAGTTTTTCAACGTCCTATTTAAAATGTAGACACCAGAAACAGATGCAGTATTCCAGTATTGTTTCACCAACGCCATATACATATACTCCTACATGCTGGTGTTGCTCTCCAAAATGGATGAATGATAAAAAGGTGACTAGGTCAAAGTGAATTTAAGCTTCAAATGCAGGTGAGTAAGACCGCTAATAAGAATATAACTTGTGTGACAAAGTTCCTCCTCTACCTCAGTGGGTCCTGCGCTTGTTGGCGGATTTTGCTTGCCTCAGAGATCTTCCCCTCTAGTAGAATCCACAGTCCAGGTTAACTCCTCCTGTGTCTGATCAGGAGTTGGGAGTTTTGGGGGGAACCCGGGCCCGCCCTCTACTCCGGGTTCCAGCCCAGGGCCCTGTGGATTGCAGCTGTTTAGAGTGCCTCCTGGAACAACTGCACGACAGCTACAACTCCCTGGGCTACTTCCCCATGGACTCCTCCCAACACCTTCTTTATCCTCACCACAGGATCTTCCAGCAGTACACCCTCTTACTCTCAGCTCCTTGTGCCTCTTGCTCCCAGCTCCTCACACGCAACCTCCTTCCACAGCTCCTGACATGCGTGCCTCACTGACTCACTGGGAGGCTTTTGACTAGTTTCAGCCAGCCCCTGATTGGCTGCAGGTGTCTCAATCAACCTCCCTGCCTTCTGGAAAGTTCTTAATTGGCCCCAGGTGTCTTGATTAACCTGGAGCAACTGCCATAAGGTATCAGGGATTTGTTTAGCCTGGGGCTAACATACTGGTTCCTTACCACTTTCCTATAGCCCTCTGGCCTCGCCCCGTCTCACTTGTAAAACAGAAATCAGGATCAATTTTACTTTCTCGGGGGATAATGTGTCATCCAAAAGGGAAACTAAGAATCTGCTCCACCCTTAGCTCTATTTTCTTAACTTGTCAGATATTGCTCTTGACACATACAAACCCTGATTTGTTCATGTCCCATCATCTGTATAAATGCTTTGTATAATGTAACATTGGTGCAACCATTCTGTTCCATCTATGAGAAAATGCCCTACAGTTCACATTTGTCAATGGTGGTAACTTGTGGAAATGATAAACCAATAAATATATTTTTATTTCATAAATGTCTATAGTGTAATTTTATGTGTGTAATTAGGACCACACATTATCACAGCTGCAATGGGTCCCTTAAAGGCACACTCCAGAATCCCAAATACAAATCCATAGAGCACAATCACAGAAATGCACAGCTGTCCAGATACCTACAAAAATAAATCTGTAGAAACTGACTCCCACACCTACATGCATACACACATGTGCATTCATGTGTAAACATCTAGCATGCACTAACACATATACTTCCACATTATTTATTATTACAATTGTTGTTTAGTGCCTAGAGATGCCAACTAAAATCAGGGCTCCAGGGTGGTAGGTGCTGGACATACACATAAAAAGAGAGAATCTGCAACAAAGAGTTTATAATGTAGCTAGACAAAGGTGGGGAGAAATGTATGATACATTGGCTCTTCTGCAGTTACTAGTCAACAGCGTTCACTTTTTAAGAAACAATACATTTCTTTTAGAGTTCCCTTCTCTTTTAAAAACTTGTTATGAAATGAATACATACATATTTTATGTCATCGATATTTTTGTGCGCAAGCCACCAAAAGGAATAAAAGTCAGTTAGGCTGCAAATTTTATTCACACAGGTACACACACATGCGGCAATACATGCACCTCCCTACACAAAGACACACAGTCTCTTACAATGCATGCATGCACACACTTGCCTACACAAAGACACTTTTTTGCATACAGTTTTCCAGGGGCTGCCTAAAACACCCAGCTGGAAAAGGAGGAAGGTGGGTTGGAATGGAAAAGATGGGGTGTGGTGGAGGAGAGAGGCTGGGAGGGAAAGAGGCCAAGGACAAGAGCAGGGTGGAGGTGAGAGGGGGCAGTTAAGGAGAGAGGAGAGGGGCTATGTGGCGTGGATGGGGATGCAGGGGAGGCAGAAGGCTACAAATGCATGAGGATTGCGGGGCACAGGGGTGTATAGGAACATAATGGGAGTGCAGCAGTGTATGGAGGTGAATGGGCTGCAGTGGTGTGCGGGGTGAGTGACATGGGGTGGCGGCTCTGGGAGAGGATGGGTGGGAGAGCGCTGTATGAGGCACAGGGCTGGGATGGGTAGGTGTGGGGGCAGGATGGGATGGGATGGGGAGGGATGCAGTGAGGGGGATGAGGGTGCGGGGGGGTGTTGGGACAGGGAGGGATGCAATGACAGGGGATGAAGGGAGATTGGGATGAGAAGGAATGCAGTGAGGGGGATGAGGTTGCCGGGGGTTGGGACAGGGAAGGATGCAATGACAGGAGGATGGGAGTGCGGGGGGATTGGAATGAGGAGGGATGCAACTCCTGGGTGCCCATGATGGGGCAACAGGCCACGATTTGCCGCAGCTCAAGCCCAGCCACACAAGTACCATGGGGAAAAGAGGGCCGGGCAACAGCAGGAGAGGCGCGCACCACACAACCCCTCAACAGCCACCTGCTGAGTGCTCGCAAGCGGCGCTAGTTCCTCCCAGGCTCTGACCCAGCCAATGGGAGCTGCACCTGAGGGTGGAGCAGCTTGCGGACCCCCCCTGGCAGCCCCTAAGGCTAGGAGTCAGACATGCCAGCTGCTTCCCGACCCGGGAGCCGTGCGGTCCACAGCGCAGTGGCTAGCAGGGAGCCTGCCAGCCTCACTGCGGCGCCTCACAAACCGCATATTCAATGACCTGGTCAGCATTGCTGACCGGAGCCACCAGGATCCCTTTTGGATTCGGTGTTCTGGTTCAAAATCGGACACCTGGTTACCCTACTCCGGAGGCTAATTACAGCCCGGAAAGCAACCAAGTGTCTACACTGGCAATAGAGCACTGGAGCCTTTTCACAAATAGCCTTACGACTCTCGTCCAGGTGGTTTTTTGCAGCGCTGCAACTGAGGAGTTTCTGCGCACAAAGTGGCTTGGCAGTGTGTACACGTCTGCAGTTTGAGCACAAAAAGCCGCTTTACTGCACAGAAACTTGCCAGTGTAGACAAGCCCTTAGGATTCCACTTACTCTCAGCTGTGCTCCATTTGGAAGTCCTACAATAATAAAAATGGAGAAAAAGTAACTGACTTTCTGCATCATTTTCACAATGTCACCTGTCAGGTTAGACACACACACTACGTTTTAACCACCAAAATATTCTTATTTGACAGCAAACCCAAGATCCTCTGCAACACCAAGCCTCCTTCACCCCAAAAAACTGTGGGGAGCTATCTTAGATTTCTCTATAGAGAGAAGTCCATTCGATAAGACATTGCCCTTCCCTTTTCATAATGATAGGAAGCGCGTCAGCCAATTGGTTTCTCATAATGTAATTAGCAGTCATGCTGAAAAGCCGTCAGGCTACATTCACTTGCAGATCACAAAGTTGTCTGAGTTTACCATTTTGAAGGCATTTTAGCTACAACCATTAGGTTTCATTGTAACAAACCACACATGGGAAATATTTTGTATTGCAGTAGTGCTTAAGTCAGGACTGATGCCCTATGAGGTGCTGTATGAAACACCTAAGAGGATAGTCTGTGCCCTGAGCACTTAACAATCTGCAACAAGCATCCAAGATACACCAACAAATTTATAACTTGGTAAAATTTGGGGGAGATTTCCACAGAGATGACTACAAGCACACCCCTGACTCAATGGCCATCCCCTGCCATATTTCAGCATGGGAGCGCTAGAGTTTTTAAAGAAAAGGTCACAATCTTTTTTAACATGTCCAAACCAATACATTTTTCCCTATCCTTGTCATGAGTAACAGCTGTATATTTGGCTGAAATTTTCCACAAGAAATTCATCGTACGGCAGACACCCAGTAAGCCTGTGACATTCCCCTCTGGTGTTTTCCAGACCGGTGATCTGCTAGGTCACTCCAATCCTTGACTCTGGGAGCCAGCCTTACCCTGCTCTGCTATGAGAACCCCCCACTCCTGGGCTGTTCACACACAGCCTCTCGCATGTAAGCTGCTCGGATTGTGCAACCAAATGACACTAGCCAATATCTCCGGTCCCAGACACAACCCTAGGAACCTCCATCTTGCAGTGTCCAGTTATGCCCACTGGACACTGCAAGCTTATATGAGTTCATCGATTTAACAAAGAAATTGATATGTACCAGACTTGTTATCCCAAGGAGAGTCTCTGACACACTTCAAACCAAACACACTGCTTCAGGTAGAATAAACAAACAGATTTATTAACTACAAAGATAGATTTTAAGTGATTATAAGTCAAAGCATAACAAGTCGGATTTGGTCAAATGAAACAAAAACAAAACGCATTCTAAACTGATCTTAACCCTTTCAGTGCCCTTACAAACTTAGATGCTTCTCACCACAGGCTGGCTGGTTGCTCTTCAGCCAGGCTCTCCCCTTTGATCAGGACTTCAGTCTCTTGGTGGTAATGTCTATAGATGGAGGTGGGAGAGAGAGGAAGAGCATGGCAAACCTCTCTCCCTTTTATCATGTCCTTTCTTCACTCTTGGCTCCCCTTCCCCCCACCCCGCCCTGAGTCAGGTGAGTATTACCTCACTGCAGTCCCAAACTGACCAAAGGAAGGGGGGTGATTCACCTGAGAGTCCAACAGCTCCTTTGTTGTTGCCTCGGCCAGTGTCCTTTGTTCCTCTGAGGCTGGGCTGGGTTTGTCCCATACATGCCCTGATGAGGTGTAAACTGCCCCTCTGCTTCTGGAGAGTTTTTGCTGGGCTTGCTTTAAGCCATGAGGACACATTTTCAGCCTCATAACTAAATACATGAAATTACAACCTATAACATTACTATAACATTACCATAACAACAATGCTCAGTACATAATGAGCCTTCCGAAAACACCTGACATGACAAACTTTGCATTAGAGACTACACAATCTTATTATAAGGATGAACATGGGGATGCTGGGTGCTCCCCCGAGGTACAGAACATCACAAAGCCATAAAAAGAATCAGCTTTCTCATGTGATTTTTGAGCCCTGTAATTACAGCTGTTTAGTGCATTATACCTTCACTTAGTGAAAGGACATTTGTGAGCTTTACAAATATTTAATCAGCTATGCATGCAGCATGATTTTAAGTTTACCTCGCTCTTCATCTAGAGAATTAACAGCCATACCTAGAGGTTGCTATAGTTATGCTTCATTTGAGAACTATCTACACTGTTGTCTTTTGGTGCTACGCTTGGTTCCTAGGATTTTATTTCAGTTTCCACCTTTGGTTTTTCAGAAAGTAGATAATCTGGTTATAAGTTATTTTATTGGCTTTGCCCAAGGGATTCAGACACCAAAGTGTTCTGTATCTCCCAAATGAGGATACTTTGACCTAAGAAGTTTAAACATGCCCCAGTCCATAGTCCAATGACAGCCAGCACTCTTTATAGCAATCAGTGATAAATTTATCCAGACTGATCCGGATTAATGTTATTTTATTATTGAGTTGCAACTGCCAAAGGCCAATCAGAAGAAATGTAAGTACTACATATTGTTCCAGAGCTAGTTCGCCAAGGGATTTCCCAGAAATGCTGTGTTTTCACAGATGTCATTTCCAGCAGTCACTAGACAGAAGAGGGAACTAGATGTTTTGCAGCTCATGTATATCAGGTTTCAGTCCTTGTTCATCTTTTGTACATTTGGATGTTTGTCCTATTGTCATTCAAACTGGAAGCTCTAATATAAACACCCTCACACAATCTTTTAATTCTGGCCCTCGATCAGAACCAAAAGGAGCCTCTTTCTGCTTTTGTTTCAGATGCTGGATAACAACATTACATGATAATGGCTGGAGATCTTCCAAGAACTGTTGTCACACTTCCTGCCACATTGGACACAAGTCAAACCTCACCATTCCACAAGCTTTGTGCCATGGAAAAATGACTCCCAACCCCAGCAGCTATATCTTGGTTAGAGATTTTGCCCTCAACAAGGAAGGACATTTGAAAAATAGTTATGTCAACTGTATATGAAAAGTGTCCTTTCATTTGGAAGTTTTCTCACAATGTTGTGACAAACCAGGTAGGGAAGTAAAGAGGAGCCTTCGAAACATGCTTCAGGAGAAGAGTGCCAAGAAGGACTGAACATATAAAGGGAACGTGAGAAATAGGAGATAACAGACTTGTCATGTTTTAAATATGCACGGTAGGTATTGCATTAGGCCTACCCATACTCTCTCTTAACTGAGCCATTGGAAAAAATGAGGCTAATCAAGAGGCTACAACCCCAAACATAGGGTTCTTGGGCAGAATTCTGAGACACTCCAGGGTTTTCCCCCCCAGAGAAACATAGAGGGCCCAAGATACGCAGCCAGGTTTTCACCGGCTTACGTGTTGTGGATTCCTCAATTGTTGGCATTAGACTCTGAGAGACTCTGTTTTAGAGTGTGATTTAGAAAGTTGTCTTCTTTTTCTGTTCATATGACCTATGAGCACCTTCCAATTGTAAGTTGTATAGTAGTTAAATAAACTAAAACAAACCCCCTTATTTTTTCCAGCAAATAAGATTGCAAACTATTAATCTGAGCAACTGTACACAAAGTTACCTGGGAAATAAAATGCAAAGTTGCTGGCATAGTAAGTAAAAGCTAAATTTGTAGTGCCCAGGTCTTTGTTTTTTTCAGAAAGAGAACCAAGCTATCTGTATGGTAAAGTATTCAGTAGCCACTCCCCCACCCTCCAAAGCCACCAGCTAAGGAGGCAGACTGCTATACAGTGCACAAAGCATGCTACCTCTCTGCTACCAGTGCATAGAGCATGCTACCACAACCTGCCTCCTCTGTGCCATGGAAACAACTGAGTTTGGGTGCACTTAGAGTTCTCCATACACACAGCGAGGGAGGGTAAGGTTTCACCCATTCACTATGTTTATTTATAGAAATTAGCTCAAATTCATTTGCACCTGTCCTTTTCTTTCACTACTAAAACAGCATGAATGTGTGATAGCTAGTAAATCGTAGTAAAAAACAAATTAATGAAATGCCAGATACCTTATCTAGCCTCTTCAGTTACACCTCGGTTTATCTCAGTTGACATTTCAATAAGGCCGCAGTGCAGCTTTGCATATGAAAATTCATAAGATGAACATGTAAAATACCAGCTTTGATGTCAATAGAATATCAGTCATTGTCTACTTCATTGAGATTTAACTTAATTGTAGGAACCGTATTAAATAGTCAATATGAGCCATCTGTTTAAACATGTGTGTTTTGAAAGGAATGGCCACGTATAATAAACATGCTCAGCATGCACTGCAATGATTCAGAAATCTCTTTATGTGAAATGAGAGCTCTGCAATTTCCCCCACAAACACATTCAATTACAGATTGAGGCCTGGTCTACACTATAAAGTTAGGTCAATGTAACTCATCTTGAATTGACCTATTTGTGCCTAGGTCTACACTCAAATTTGTCTCTGGGCAATCTAAGTGCCCTGTTACAGTTGGACGGTAAAACCGCCTCCCCAAATGGCATGCACACATGGTATTACCTGTGTTGACCCTAACGGTCCTCCAGCAGCTGTCCCACAACGCCCGACACTGACCACTCTGATCACAATAGTTAACTGCACTACCTAGGGGTCACAGAGATCCAAAGTCATCCCCTTCTTAACAACACCCTGCATAGTTTTGAAATGTCTTTTCATGATTGGTGACCACATCTTGTAACTCTCCCCACTCACATGAAACTGCTCAACCAACCATGCTGGCTCTTCACACTATATGCGCTCCTGCCTGGAGTAAACAAGAACTATTGGATCTCCTGGGCCTGTGGGGAGAAGACGGTGTGCAAGTACAGCTATGGACCAGCCATAGAAACATAGACATTTATTAAAAGATTACACAGGGGATGTAGGCAAAGTGATACAAAGGGATCAGCAGCAGTGGTCCCTGAAAGCAAAAGAACTGCCACAGACCTACCATAAGGCCAGGGAGACCAATAATTGATCTGGTGCTGAGCCATAGACCAATGCTTTTACAATGAACTGCAAGTCATACTTGGTGGAGACCTCACCAGCACCCCACAAACCACTATGGACACCTCAAAGGAGGCTGAGATGGAGACCCATGCTGTGAACAGTGCGGGAGGGAGGAGAAGGAAGAGGAAGATGCAGTGGGGACCTGTTTGAGACTCCACCACAGTCTAGCCAGTCATGTCAGCCAAGCATGAAGGGAAAGGGACCCTGGGTAAGCATGTGCATGCATTATCCCTTACAATGTTTAAATTTAGAGACCTTGCCTGGCCCACTCTCAAATTAACAATACACAGAATAGACGTTGCATTGTTTTACTCATACAAGAAGAGTTGGAGCTACAACAAACAGAGGTAGAGTTGGTATCTGCTTTTTGTTCCCTATTGGGTTAGGCAGGTGAGGGGGCTGGCACATGGAGCAGTTTGTTTATGCACATTCCTTTCTTCCTCCTGAGAGACACCTAGATTAAAACTTTAATGGAGATACTCTGTAATCCTCTTCTGAAGGTTTCTAGGCACGGCAGCCTTATTTCTTCCTGTAGCGAGGCGGGGTGGTGCCCCACCACCCCGCAGAGGGACAAACCTTCCCAGAGGCCAGACTGGGCGGAGCCAGGGAGCTCTGGGCCCGCCCCTCAGAGAGACAGGCTGAGACCCGGAAGTATAAAGGCGGGCCCTCAGTGTTCACTTGAGACCCAGCCACCGGGGAGGCCGGACGCCGCCAGCCTAGCCGGCGACTGGGAAAACCCTGCGGCCCTAGGTACACGCCAAGACTGGCCGGACCTGCCGAGCAGCCGCTATCCAGAGGAGTTGCCGGACCACCGCTGCACCCGCGACCCAGAGGAGCTGCCAAGCCGGCCCCTCGCCCGTTACCCAGAGGAGGAGCCCATGGTGCTGGGACCTGCTGAAGACACCACCCCGACTCAGGTACCCTACGAGGGGGAGTCTGGAAGTAGCCCGGGGGCAGCCAACCCTAGTCTGGCTGCAGCACTGCCAGAGCCAAGGTCAGTGTGTTGCGGCCAGGATCCCCACTGACTCAGCAGCGGGTCTTCTGCCGCTGCTAGGGCCCCGGGCTGGGACGCAGTGGAGTGTGAGGGCCTGCGTCCCCCCTGCCACCCAAACTTGTGGGTGGCAGTCTCCCCCTCTTCCTGGTCACTCAGAGCCAGGAGCCTGGTGCCTTCTATTGGGCAATTTGCTCAGTCCCTGCCTGAGGGTCTGAGCCCCTGACTGTTGCTTACTGCCCCGCCCTAACCCAGGGCCTGGGCGTATATTCTACCGCTTGCAGGACCCTACCTGAGGTTTTAGGGCCATAGACTGAGGATTCCCCAACCCAGCCGAGGGTGTGCAGTGAGGCGGGGTGGTGCCCCACCACCCCGCAGAAGGCCAAGACCCCCTACACTTCCTCTTCAGTAAGATGCTTTCCCATGCCCCTCCACAATAAGTTCAGCTGTCACCATTGCAGTAAACATGCTAGCAGCATATAGAACTGAGAGGCTTCAAGATGCCAGTAGCAGCTGTCCCTTTGTTACTGTAGTGAGGCAGAGTGGCCTCCCTCTGGACTCGAGAGCGAGGGACCACAACACTCACCTTGATGGGCAGAGCCACACCCACACCATCCCCCTAGCCGGAAGTACCAGGGCGGGGCAGGAAGTATAAAGGGAGGGCCCTGCAGCTCATCTTTCACCACCCTCAAGCTACTTGTTTAACTTCTGTTGAAATCCTGAGTTCTAAACTAAGACAACAATCAGCCTATCATCAGTTGTTTAAATTGGATTTCTTAGCCGTACTAACACAATGGGCCAGATTTTTAAATCCAGATATATAGCCAGCACCACTTACTTTAAGATGCATAACTTTTCATGCATGGACACCTTTTTGTTTTTGTTTCATGGGATCATGCGCCATTTGGCTAGAGCTGTCCAGGAAACCAAATTTTAGTTCCACAAAGATTTAGTTTTCAAAGACATTTTTCATCCCAAATCAGGACAAACCCAAAACCCTCAAGATTCTTTGCAGACTTTAAACCCCACAGTATTCTGTTTTAGAAACTCCAAGACAAGGGCTAGAGGAGGAACTAAGGAGCCCTGGGAGTGCTGGCTCCAGGATTCCTGGCTCAGGTTTCCTGGCTCCCATTAAGCCCACTTGGTGAAGAGCCAATTCTTAGGTCTTTTGTTTGGGAAGCAGTAACACCACCATAGTTTGAAGCAAGCTAGAGGAAACCTCTCTAGCTACAGAAGTGCTTACTGTCTTTGTCCCATGAAATGCCTTTGTGATTTAGCCTAGTGGTAAAGGGTTGAAACCTAACTATTTCCCTGCTCTCACTTAGGCTGCTCAGAAATTTTTTGGCACGCTGCCAAAAATCACTGAATATTATGAAGAGCCCCTTCCATGTTTCCTCCAAAGCAACAATAGAGGCCGCTCTGGGAGTACCTGGGAGAAGCCACAGTAGCTGTAACTGGAGGGGGGAGAGGGATCCTGTGTTTGCCCTTGACAACCCCTGCACCTGAGCCAAAACAAGGCCTCAGCATCCCATATTCTCCCCCCACACACACACACACACACCCTGGGACACTACATGGGGAGCACATCACATTGCCAGGAGGGAGAGCGAGCACTGGGCTCTCCACAGCCATCCACAGGACCCAGCACAGGGTGGCAGTAGTCCCAACTCCTTCCTGCTGCCAGGTAATGTCATTAGTGCTTTAGCTCAAATGGTACATATCTGTGCTGCTGAAGGCTCAGCATTCAAACCCTGTGGATGATGCATGATGGGGAGATTTCTGGAACATTTTTACAGAATAGCTTATTTTTGTCCTTCAAAATCCTAGGAAATGATATACAAAAGCCGTGTTAAAAGTCAGGCACTCAACAGTTAGGAAATGCCAGACTTGATATTGCTGGAACCATTTTAATTTCACCTCCTTGTCCTCTTTAATTACATGATCACATACTTCTTTTCCCTGTCCCTTTCTGTCTACAGGTTGGATGCACAAGGGAGCTGAATTAAGGTTGCATGGCCAACTGTAAATCTGGCATTTCCTACCTTTTTAGTGCTTGACTTGAGAATGTGAGTTAGCTTACTAACAATTTTTCCTGTGTAATTTCTAAATATTACCAAGTTAAACTAATAGTTATGTAAGCAGAGTCAGGATGAGCTCTATCTTGACATCTGTTGGTGAGTTGTGGCGGGTTGTGGAAAAGAACTTTGGGGGCTGATCTCATTTGCATAGGCACACCCACCCCGCTTAGATGGTCTCTTTGGCTGCTGTAGGAGCCAAAGTTTCTCTGTTATTGGGGCAGGAAGAATAAACTGTTATTATCCTGATTATGTGAATAAGGACAGTGGAAATGTACTTGGCCTTTTGTTACGATGGAGGGACTCGCCATCAACTAAGTGGCACTCACTAGTCAAGAGACATGGGTTCCAAAACCCAGTGAATTGAGAGAGGTTGGGGACAGGTAGTTGTACCTGGTGGGGGGCAGCTCTTCTGAGGGTCTTAGACACCACCTTCGCCCTCTCCTTTCTCCACCGTGTAATATTAGAGCTAACTTTGATTCCATTAGGAGTCTGGTTACAGGCTGCAGAGCTGAATTCTCTTTGGGCCAATGGTGCACCAGTACTGAGGCTCCCCTACTACAAGCTTAAATCACTAAAGAGCTAAAAGTACTAAGCTGAAATCACTGAGTGCTGTGTAAGTAGTAGGGGGGCCTGAAGATATATTGCTGAGCAGCACTTTTCGGGATGGCTGTAGAGGCTCACGGGATGGCTGGTGGAGTGGAGCAGTTTTCAGGATGGCTGGAGCGGCTCATGGGATGGCTGCTGAAGCAGAGTGGAGCAGCTGGCGGAGAGGAGCGGCTCGCAGGACATCTGCTGGAGAGGAGCAGATTGCAGGACGTCAGCTGGCAGAGAGGAGCGGCTTGTGGTGAAGGCTGCAGCAGAACTCCGCAGTCGGCCTTCGGAGCACGTAAAGTCACCCTTCCCTCCCCCCATATCCCCCCCGCCATTTCCACCCAGGCTAGGAGGTAAAACTCTGCAGATGAACTTTTGAACTCTGAGGCTGCACTGACCAGGGACAGAGACTTTTGGGTTGCTGGACTTTTGGGACTTTGGGTGACCTTTGGCTTGCTGGACTCAAGAACCGCTCTGGGGAAAGGACCCGGCCTAATTTGCTTGGGGGTGGGTCTTTTGCTCATGGTTTGTTACAAATCCTGCTTGTGGTGTTTCCCCAACATAATGCCGCATTGTTTCTCTCTGTTATTAAAAGGCTTTTGCTACACTCAAACTGTGTTTGCGAAAGGGGGAAGTATTGCCTCTTAGAGGCGCCCAGGGCTGGTGGTATGTAGTTATCCCAGGTCACTGGGTGGGGGCTCGAGCCGGTTTTGCATTATGTTATTGGAACAGAACCCCCTAGATACTGAACCCGGCCCTTGTTGCTGCCAACTCTGACGGGCAGAAGAGTTACAGTTACAATGTCTGGACACCTAATGTTTATTCATAGTAAGTTACATGAATTGTTAATAGGATGGCCATGTACCCAGTGGGTGTTTGCTTACAGCTCTGCTGTATGTTTCCCACTCACGTGCGCTAAGGAGATTTTTGTGCTGTTTGTCAGGATCTAATATGCAGGATGACATTTACTGGTGCTTGTAAACAAGAAGGTTCAGCAATTGTGGAAAACACCATATGCTTCATTAAGTTCTGGTTACCAACTCAGGAAGTAAGTCACATTTCCTCATCCAGTACTTTAGGTTGCAGTGATGAGACCATCTCTTAATTAGAGTCTATCTAGCATCCTCTGGGATTTGTGTGCAGTACTTGTACCATACATGGACTCTACCTCTCCTTTTCTAAACCTTGTTAGTAATCTGGTTTGTTCCAGCAATGTACCATACCTCTAATGAGGAAATCAAAAACAGGAAGCCCCGGGTTATTTTGAAAATGCAGCTGCTATGAAAGAGAATGTCAAGCTGGAAAGTGAGACAGTGTTCAGGATCTTTTACTGTTTTGTGACAAAAAGCTTCACATATTTTGTGTGGGTGAAGGTTTAGGGAAGGGGTTAGTGCAGGTACTGGGGAGTCTAAAGGATCAGTGCTGCCCTCAGAAGGGGTGGGTGTCGGGGCAGCCATTCCAACACTCAGAGGGTGATGCCAGATGGAAGGTCTGTCCTCCAAGAGTGAGCCTGGGGATCCCTGAGATTGGAGCAGGGGCTGAACTCTCTCCAGGTTACAGGAGTCTGAACACACCTGTCCCAGAATTCCACCCCAAAAGGTGTGAAGCTTCTGGTTTACAGTTTATATCTCTCAGGGACATACAGCAGGTTGTGAAGCAACACACACACCCCTTTATGCTTTTTTATATTTAAGGAGGTGTTAGTACCATTATACAAGGCATTGGTGAGACCTTTTCTGGAATACTGTGTGCAGTTCTGGTCCCCCATGTTTAAGAAGGATGAATTCAAACTGGAACAGGTACAGAGAAGGGCTACTAGGATGATCCGAGGAATGGAAAACCTGTCTTATGAAAGGAGACTCAAAGAGTTTGGCTTGTTTAGCCTAACCAAAAGAAGGCTGAGGGGAGATATGATTGCTCTCTTTAAATATATCAGAGAGATAAATACCAGGGAGGGAGAGGAATTATTTCAGCTCAGTACCAATGTGGACACAAGAACAAATGGATATAAACTGGCCATCAGGAAGTTTAGACTTGAAATTAGACGAAGGTTTAACCATCAGAGGAGTGAAGTTCTGGAACAGCCTTCCAAGGGGAGCAGTGGGGGCAAAAGACATATCTGGCTTCAAGACTAAGCTTGATAAATTTATGGAGGATATGGTATGATGGGATAGCCTAATTTTGGCAATTAATTGATCTTTGACTATTAGCGGTAAATAGCCTGTGATGGGATGTTAGATGGGGTGGGATCTGAGTTACTATGGAGAATTTTTTCCTGGGTGTCTGGCTAGTGAGTCCAGCCCACATGTTCAGGGTTTAGCTGATCATCATATTTGGGGTCTGGAAGGAATTTTCCTCCAGAGCAGATTGGCAGAGGCCCTGGAGGGTTTTCGCCTTCCTCTGCAGCATGGGGCACAGGTCACTTGCTGGAGGATTCTCTGCACCTTGAAGTCTTTAAACCATGATTTGAGGACTTCAATAGGTCAGACATAAGTTAGGGGTTTATTACAGGAGTGGGTGGGTGAGATTCTGTGGCCTGCATTGTGCAGGAGGTCAGACTAGATGATCATAATGGTCCCTTTTGACCTTAAAGTCTATGACTCTATGAATCCTGGCTCTTCAATTAAGAGATCTCTCTTATTAGAAAAGAGTCTTTTCCAGCTAGCGACAAGTCACTAACTGATTTATAATCTTGTTTCCAAGCATTTTATCTCCTCCCACCCCCTTTGTACATCTACACCTACGAAGTTAAAGCCTTCCATTAATGGCTATCATTTTTTATGTAATTTGAACAATTTCACAGTCTACTTCTTCCTGGTCAGGAGGCCTAGAGCATTTACCAGTTAGTAGTTTAATTCTGAGACTTCAGCTGTCTCATCTATGACAACTTTTCCTCTTTAACATTATCTCAGATGTCTCATCATTGAGCTAGCTCTGTGGATGGAATAATTTCTCACCCCATCCCACCCTCATTAACTCAGGTGGGAGCATCGACTTAAGTAAATATGTATCTTTCAAGAGTGGTCCTACAAGTCAATTCAAGACTAGTTATGTGGCAGTTCTAGGCCTGTTTAGCTCACTTGCTCAGCTCTCAATGATACATTTCCCAATTTAAATTCTGTAGTCTCAGTGCATGGCAAGAGTCACTTTCCAGTCTTCACTTGTGCTACATGGTAGTACAGACGTATATACAGTAAGTTGTTTTACACTGAGGTTTCTCAGAATCTCCTCTGTATACAAGTTTTTGAGATACTCTTAATCTCTGTCATAAATATAAAGGGAAGGAGGAGAGGGTCTGATGCAGTGCTATAAAATCCTCTTACCAGTAAAGTGTTAAGAAATGCAGGTAGCCAGACTGACACCTGACCTGGCTGGCATCTGACCAATGAGGGGACAAGATACTTTCAAATCTTGGGAGGGGGGAAGGTGTGTGTGGCTCTTTGTCTGAGTCATAGTGATCTTGGAAGACAAGTACCACCTGCAGAAAATCAATCTCCTCAACCAGTCATCTTCTCACCAAACCTCACTTTTCTAAAGTAAGTTTAGTCAGCATTGCAAGTAGGTTTCTGTTTGTTTTGCTTGGTGAGCTTTCCCTGTGTTAGAGGGAGAGGTTATTCCTGTTTTTTCTGTAACTTTAAGGTTTTGTCCAGAGGGGGAATCCCTCTGAGTTTGGAAATTGAGTACCCTGTAAAATAGTTACCATCCTGATTTTACAGAGATGATTTTACCTTCTTTGTTTTAATAAAATCCTTCTTTTAAGAAGCTGACTGTTTTCTATGGTTTTAAAAATCCGTGGGTGGGTTTTTAGATCACTGTGTAACCAATTGGTTAGGAGATTATTCTCATGCTTCCCAGGAAAGGGGGTGTACGGGCTTGAGAGGGTATTTTGGGGGGAAGGGGAACTTCAAGTGGTTCCTTTCCCGGATTCCTGTTTAAAACACTTGATGGTGGCAGTGAGAGAAGCATTTCTCAGGGTGCAGGGAATTTTGTACCTTGGGGGTTTTAACCTAAGCTGGTAGAAACAAGCTTAGGAGCTCTTCATGCGGGTCCCCATGTCTTTACCCTAGAGTTTAGAGTGGGGAGGGAACCCTGACAATCTCCTTTTGAACTGCTATCATTTTGGGTTTTGCAGTGAAATAGTTGAAGGCAGGAGTTGAGTCCCGCCAAGCACTGAAGAAAAGCAAACCTTTTCCCTCTCTCCTCCTGGGACTTAATTACAGCCATCTCAAAAATTGTAGCCACTTGACAGGTTTTGCTCCAGGTCCATGAGAAACTCTAGATCAAAAGGAGATTTTTTTAGAAGCGTTGTTTCTCCGGGCATTACTTCAGATTTTAAGTGATAGGCAGGTACATAAACAGAACCATCAGCACAAAGATAAACTTGCCACCCTAATGCAACAGCAATCAAGAAGGTAAACAAGAGAAAATGAAAACAAGGACATGCAGTACAATTGTAGTCGTTTTAACCATTGTTCCAGTCAGTTAAAAAAATAAAATATTTCCTGTTGTGCACACGTCAGCATTTTATATCCTCTCTTGTTAGGACATCCATTATATCCTGTTTAGACAGTAATGGTTACTAAGTGCAGACAGGACATGATTTATTGATGCATCCTGCCTTAATAGAGAAATGTTTTTATCAGACAACGTAGCTCTTTTGCCTGTCTTTGAGCCCTGAAGATTTAGGCGGACAGAGCTATTACTGTTCATCTAAACCTAGTGAATGAAGCTAAACCCCACATTATGCACAGCTAGTTAAACATTATGTCAAGAAATGAAGTGAACTGCTTATTTTTAAGTTTCTTGCCTCTCCAAAATATTTTGCTTATCATACCTTAACTGGCGAGATTCAGGTATCCAAAGCAGCAGTGTCAACATGACAGAAAGCTGTTAACAGACAGCGTTGTGAATCCTAGGAAAGGGATTGCAAGTATATATAGAAAACTCAGTTTTGATAAAAAATCATATTACATCATCCGCATATAGAGCTACTTTCTGACATGTTCCTGCAAGTTTTATTCCTGTGATAGATTTATTGTTCTTATCCTCCCTGCACAAGGCTCCATGGCGAATGCAAAAAGTGAAGGAGACAATAGACATTCCTGCCTAGCCCCTCTGCATAATTCAAACAGGGGACACTTAACTCCATTAACTAACACACTGGCTTTTGGACTGGTGCAAAGAAGAGTTACCCATTTAAGGAACTGGGCGCATGTGATGGGGACTATCAGGCCTTCTCTGTCCCTTGCAGGAGGTTTCAGCATCCTGACTCCCCTCTGCGCAAGGACAAACCACTCAGTCCAGGCTACCAGCAAGACGTAGTCTGTCAGAGGTCTAGAAGGGCCAGGAGAAGACACTGACCAATTGGAAGCCAGCAGGTCTTGTTAAGAAGGCTTGCCCTCTTTTTCTCATGGGCAGTGTGGGGTGTGTCTGGGATAGAGGAGGAGCTCCTCAGTGCAAGACCAGAACCCCAAGACCAGGTGAGGGTCTTGCCCTCAAGCACTGCAACTAAGCTCTTACCTGTGAGCTTTATTTGTTTAAAGGTGCAGGCAGCCAAATTCTGACTTGTTATCCTTAGTTAGCTGCTTAGAGGCTGATGTTGCCGAACTTACAGCCTGGACCACTCTGCTCTGAGTCAGCAGCCACATCTTGTGTCCTTGGGTAGGGAGTGCTTGCAGCACCATGCTTGGCCCTGCAGAGAGTGCTGGAAAGCTGCCCAACCTGTGAAAGGGCCACTGCCCATATGGGACAGGACTTGAAATGGAAAGTTCCACTCTAGTCTATCAAAACCTCTCTCTGCAACAAGGGAAAACAAGAAATTGGGGGGAGGGGTTTGATCTGGCATTATGAATGATTCCAACTAGACTTCAAATATTGTCTGACATTTGTCTATCCTTAATTAATCTAGTTTGAGTGATGTTGAGAGCATGGACTCCAATCAGCTAGCTAGCATTTGTGCTAAAATATTCATGTCCTGATTCAACAGTGATATGGGCATAGACCTTACCTTATGCAGCTTTTCTTTTCCACTCTCCCATGATACTAGTACTTTCAATTTAGGCCTTATGTTTCTCAGCTTTCTAGAAAAGCTCTTTTATACAGATAGCTAACTTTAATAGAAGTGACAGCATCTGGTCAATTAGGAACAAAAATAACTAGTTTATATAATTCTTTGCAGACAGCTTTCCTAACAAAAGAATGCCCATATATGATATGCTAGGAACAAGACCTGGATAGACCTCAGAGGAACGGGGCTTGATCATGAAAAGAGGACCAATTGCCTTGGTCGGTAGCATAATAAAAGACAATTTCTTTAAGATACTATTTCAATGGTACCTGACACCAGTCAGGTTAAAAATAGAGAGAGATTGAATGGGGATAAATGTTAGAAAAACTGTGGTGACAGAGAAGATTTTAGGTACATATGGTAGACATGTCCAGGCACTTAAGAGTACTGGGATGCAATTTGTAACCAAGTATCACAAGTTATTGGATATTTATTATCAAATGATCCTTTTGAAATCCACCTGGGGCATCCTAACTGAAACAATCACACAAAAGGAAATGAAGAATTAAAGTCTTATCTACGAAGCTACTGATAGCCTTGTTGGAAAAAAATATAATCCAACTCTAGAGGAATGGATCAAAAATTATGGGAGGTGGTTGTTAAGGAAAAATTTACCCACCAATTATGTACCCACAAAATAGAAAGAGGACAGATAGATATTTAGACATTTAGCTACCATTTATTCAATATGCAGACAAAGTCCCATCCTGTGCAAAAAAAAACAGTACACCTGTCCAGTTTTTAGTAGACACGTGGTTTTTCAAATAAAATAAAATAAATCACTAATAAAATCACTAGAAATGACATATGGGTAGCATAAAAATGCTCATTCTGTAACATGGTAATATCCTGTTAAATAGATAGATCTGATTATTATATTACTACATAATATTTCTCTAATCAAAAGCTCACGGTTGCATGGATTGGATTGTCTCCAATACTTACAGGATTTGTAAGCCTGTTAAAATTAACTTCCTAAATAAAGACATAGTTTAAAAAAAAGAAAAGAAAATGCAGTTTCAAGAACAGAAGGTAAAGTCAGCTGCAGGTAGACACAGACTGAAGCTTTTTCTAGTGTATGATGTGATTATGAAAACAGTCATCTCTCTTTCAAGTATTACCTATTATGAAGCATGAATTTAAGAGCTTAGATATTTTGTACAGGTGACTGAAAGGCTATTAGCAAAGGACTTCAGCATTTAGATTGGCTGGGGGAAGCTAAGTTTCAAAACTGAGAAGTTTCTCCAAAGTTTCCAAAGCAGTACACAAGGATTTTGCCTGCAACTGCCATTAACACCAGTAGGCAACTCAAGCCAGACTACACAATGCTTTGAAATGTAGGCTTATGTACTGAGAACAGTGTGGGTTGCCAGTGTCTGGCATAAAAAAGCTTTAAAAAGTTTAAACACTAAAATGGCTAAAAAGTCATTCAAATGACTAAGCTATTTCCCTAACTTGGCCAAACATCTCATTTATTACATTCACCACAACCTCCAGATTGAGTTCCTTGTACGACCTAGCTCCATATCAAACAAATACTACCTTTAATGACAATTAAGGTTGTAGCAGAACATATCCCATCTCCCCAAAAACTTGGAAGTAGGGAACTATGAGCTTAAGGGGAAAGACTTGTGTTTCATTTTATACCTTCATATTGTCTCCAACACTGTCAATAACTCACTCCAACACTCTATGAAGCTTTTACTTCCATCTCAGACTGATATCCAAAAGCAGTGTGTACCCCAGCTTGCACTCATGCACCTCAGCGGCCTCACACTCATATATCAATTGTATTAAAAGCTAATCACACTTCACTATTACACATTCCATGCATTTGGGAAGTTACTTTACCTTAAACACGGCTGAGGTCGCTTAAAATTGTTTATTATAATGTCATCTTCAGTTTCATAGATCGCAAGATGTGCAGGGCAATATCAAAAGCTTTGACTAAGTCAACTTTGTCCAAGTACTCATTTAAAATAAACATGAGCTGATTATTAATTCAGCTGTTCTTCTCTCACTGCCACACTTTCCCTTTAAATGTGACCAGCTCTTATTTTATAGTAATAGTGTATAATTTACACACCTGAAAGCATTTTTGCCTATGTTTAACATTTGATCAAAACACTGTTCTCATCAGTGAATGGAAGAGATTTTAGCTTTGATGATGATTGGAACTTTTTCCATGACCCTTTCCCTTTCATGTTCTGTTTCTGTAGTGAGTGATCCATCCAATAATTAATTATAGAAACCTTTGTTCACCTTTCAAAGCCATCTCCTAGGTAAGAATTATACAGTATCCAAGAAAATACAACAGAAGCTAGAGTTAACTGGGACCTCATTTTATGGACCAACATTGCCCATCATCTTGTTAATTTAGATGTAAATAAAGCAGCAGGTTGAATACTAGGTATCCAAACTTATTATTCACTGTTTAAGTGCTTTGAGTAAAACTTTAAAAGCACCCATTATTAGATGGAATGGCCTACTAGAAAGCTCCATAGAGGTTTGTCACCAATCCTCTGTGCTGCAATACCTAAAATGCACAACACCAAATACTTTATATATTTCGGAATAATCTTAACAACTCACTGGCATGCCACATGGGCACATACTCTAAAATGGCTTCATATCATCTATCCAGGAAGTAGAGTGTTTGCAAACATGCCGCTAGCCCTACTTGAACACGCACCAATCACTTGATATGGTCATATTATACTACACTCTAATGATCATTCTCCAATATCAGCATTTTAGGACAAAACCCAACAATGAGAACCTGCTGATAACCTTAAATGAGAAAAGCAAACTGCCAGCTTTTTAATTTATTTTTTAGACACTTACTGGCTTAATTCATACCAAAAAGTTAGTGGTGCAGGCTAAATTTGCTGGGGTGTGAAGTGATGTCTCTGCCCCTCTCCCTTTTCTGTAGCTACAGAGGATGTAGCCTCAATACCTAACACCTTCTTTCCTAGGTGCCAAAACCAGAATCACCTAGTGTCACTTCCAGGGCACCATGAACATAACTGTCCATTCCCCAGCTTCCTCTGACAACTTTTAGAATCCCAGTCACTTCAAACAGCATGCTGAACTTCCAAAATTAAGAGTCAGATTCAAACAAGTTCAACTGCATGTCAAAGAAGCGACCCTAGAAGATGCTGGACTGACTGACCTGGGCATGGTAGACACCAGTGTCTGGCATGTGAGGTGCAGTGGTTATTAGTACTAAATTTTATTTGATACACCAAACTGCATGCTCACTTGTTTTAACATATAACAGCAGAAAGCCCTGTGTAGTCACTGATCAAGTGCCACAGGGTTCACTCATGATTATTGATACATTAGGCATCACAGAAACTTGGTGGAATGAGGATAATCAATGGGACACAGTAATACCAGGGTACAAAATATATCAGAAGGACAGAACAGGCCGTGCTGGTGGGGGAGTAGCACTATATGTGAAAAAAAGGGTAGAATCAAATGAAGTAAAAATCTTAAATGAACCTAACTGTACCATAGAATCTCTATGGATAGTAATTCCATGCTTAAATAATAAGAATATAGCAGTAGAGATCTATTACAGATCACCTGACCAGGATGGTGATAGTGCCTGTGAAATTCTCATGGAGATTAGAGAGGCTACTAAAATAAAAAACTCAGTAATAATGCGACAAAGGGTCCTGTGGCACCTTGTAGACTAACAGAGGTATTGGAGCATAAGCTTTCGTGGGTGAATACCCACTTCTTCGGATGCAAGCAGTGGAAATCATTTCCACTGCTTGCATCCGAAGAAGTGGGTATTCACCCACAAAAGCTTATGCTCCAATACCTCTGTTAGTCTATAAGGTGCCACAGGACCCTTTGTCGCTTCTACAGATCCAGACTAACACGGCTACTCCTCTGATACTTCAGTAATAATGGGGGATTTCAACTATCCCCATATTGACTAGATACATGTCATCTCAGGAAGGGATGCAGAGATAAAGTTTCTTGACACCTTAAATGACTGCTTCTTTGAGCAGCTAGTCCTGGAACCCACAAGAGGAGAGGCAATTCTTGATTTAATCCTAAATGGAGCACAGGATCAGGTCCAAGAGCTAAATATAGCTGGACTGCTTGGTAATAATGACCATAATATAATTAAATTTAATATCCCTGTGGCTGGGAAAAAACACCACAGCGGCCCAACACTGTAGCATTTAATTTCAGAAGGGAAACTACACAAAAATAAGGAGGTTAGTTACACAGAAATTAAAAGGTACAGCACCAAAAGTAAAATCCCCGTAAGCTACATGGAAACTTTTTAAAGACACCATAATAGAGGCTCAACTTAAATGTATACCCCAAATTAAAAAACATAGTAAGAGAACCAAAAAAGAGCCATCGTGGTTAAACAAAAAAGTAAAAGAAGCAGTGACAGGCAAAAAGGCATCCTTTAAAAAGTGGAAGTTAAATCCTAATGAGGAAAATAGAAAGGAGCATAAACGCTGGCAAATGAAGTGTAAAAATATCATTAGGAAGGCCAAAAAAGAATCTGAAGAACAGCTAGCCAAAGACTCAAAAAGTAATAGCAAAACAAATTTTAAATACATAAGAAGCAGGAAGCCTGCTGAACAACCAATGGGTGCTAAAGGAGACGCTAAAGGAGCACTCAAGGACAATAAGGCCATTGCAGAGAAATTAAATGAATGCTTTTCATCGGTCTTCACAGTTGAGGATGTGAGAGATTTCTAAACCTGAGCCATTCTTTTTAGGTGACAAATCTGAGGACCTCTCCCAGATTGAGGTGTCATTAGAGGAGGTTTTGGAACAAATCGATAAACAGTAATAAGTCACCATGACCAGATGGTATTCACCCAAGATTCCATGGTGATGCCAATTTTTAAAAAGGGCTCCAGAAAAGACCCTGGCAATTACAGGCTGGTGAGCCTGACTTCAGTACCGGGCAAACTGGTTGAAACTATAATAAAGAACAAAATTGTCAGACACAGATGAACATAATTTGTTGGGGAATAGTCAACATGGTTTTTGTAAAGTGAAATCATGCCTCACCAATGTACTCGAATTTTTTGAGGGGGTCAACAAGCATGTGGACAAGGAAGATCCAGTGGATATATGGATTTTCAAAAAGCTTTTGACAAGGTCCCTCACCAAAGGCTTTTAAGCAAAGGGGGGCGGGATAGCTCAGTGGTTTGAGCATTAGCCTGCTAAACCCGGCGTTGAGAGTTCAATCCTTGAAGGGGCCATTTAGGGATCTGGGGCAAAAATCTGTCAGGGGGCAGTAGTTGGTCCTGCTAGTGAAGGCAGGGGACTGGACTTGATGACCTTTCAGGGTCCTTCCAGCTCTATGAGATAGGCATATATTTATTTTTAAAGTAAGCATTCATGGAATAAGAAGGATGGTTCTCTCATGGATTGGTAATTGGTTACAAGATAGGAAACAAAGGGTAGGAATAAATGGTCAGTTTTCAGAACGGAGAGAGGTAAATAGTGGTGTTCCCCAGGGGTCTGTACTGGGCCCAGTCCTATTTAACATCTGAAAAAAGGGGTAAACAGTGAGGTGGCAAAATTTGCATATGATACAAAACTACTCAAGATAGTTAAGTCCTAGACAGACAGCAAAGAGCTACAAAAGGATCTCTCAAAACTGGGTGACTGGGCAACAAAATGGCAGATGAAATTCAATGTTGATAAATGCAAAGTAATGTATATTGGAAAACATAATCCCAACCATACATATAAAATGATGGGGCCTAAATTTACTGTTACCACTCAAGAAAGATCTTGGAGTCATTGTGGATAGTTCTCTGAAAACATCCACTCAATGTGCAGCGGCAGTCAAAAAAGCAAACAGAATGTTGGGAATCATTAAGAAAGGGATAGATAATAAGACAGAAAATATCATATTGCCTCTATATAAATCATCTTAAATACTGCATGCAGGTGTGGTCGCCCCACCTCAAAAAGGGTATATTGAACTTGGAAAAGGTTCAGAAAAGGGCAACAAAAATTAGGGATATGGAACGGCTGCCGTATGAGGAGAGATTAATAAGACTGGGACTTTTCAGTTTGGAAAAGAGACGACTAAGAGGGGGATATGATAGAGGTCTATAAAATCATGACTGACGTGGAGAAAGTAAATAAGGAAGTGTTATTTTCTTCTTCTCGTAACACAAGAACTAGGGGTCACCAAAAGAAATTAATAGGCAGCAGGTTTAAAACAAACAAAAGGAAGTATTTTTCACAATACACAGTCAACCTGTGGAACTCTTTGCCAGAGGATGTTGTGAAGGCCAAGACTATAAGAGGGTTAAAAAAAGAACTAGATAAATTCATGGAGGATAGGTCCATCAATGGCTATTAGCCAGGATGGGCAGTGATGGAGTTCCTAGCCTCTGTTTGCCAGAAGCTGGGAATGGGTGACCGGGGATGGATCACTTGACGATTACCTGTTCTGTTCATTTCCTCTGGGGCACCTGGCATTGGCCACTGTTGGAAGACAGGATACTGGGCTAGATGGACTTTTGGTCTGACCCAGTATGGCCATTCTTATGTTCTTATGTTGGTGCCTCCTCCTGGGTGCTCTGGGGTTCAACACCCCATTCAGGTTCAACACCCCTTTCAGGTTCAACACCCCATTCCCTCACTCCACAAACTTCCTCTTCATGGCTTGGCCTTCTGTCCAGGTCACTATGTGTTTTCCCCTTTCACGGTATCAAAGTCCCCCAGGACAAACAATCCCAGGTATTCTTCAAACCTACATTCCTGACTGTGCCACCTCCCCAGCAGCTGATGGGGGAATCCAGGCCCACCCTCAACTCTGGGTTCCAGCTCAGGGACCTTATAATCAGCAACCCAAGGTTTGCAACATCCCACCTTTCTGCCATTTTCCTGAGCCTTTTCCTAGGCTGCCTTTCTTAGACTTCTGCTCCACCACCCTTTTTGGTAAACCCTTCCTTCTGGGCCTGGATCCCAAGGGTTTCTGCTTTCCCTCACTAATGTCCAGAGAGTGATTGTAGGTTTCTTTTTCAGCTGTAAATATCCTGGCTTTATACCATCCCCCCGTGTCTTCTCAGCTGGGCTCCATCATCAACTAGGGATTGCCCATCAAGCCTAACTCTCCCCCGCAGGTGTGGCTTATCAGGTTACTTAACATGGCTCAGAGGGTGGCTAATCCTTTCCAGGCTGGTGTGGGCTTAACACCCCATCACACCAAGGTAGAACATGTAATTCCAAAGCAAATGTTTGTCCATCGTTCATTAGTCTTCTCTTCTTCTTTCAGACAACTTTCTGTCCTTTAAGGCTAACTCTCCTGTTTATTTGCCTTATTGTCATTGGCTTTCAGTAACAGAGTGCCTGCAAGCTTACGGTATTCACAAAATAATGTGAATTTCAGCAGGTCAACTATTGAAAGTCAAGGCATCACATAAGAACAAGAAGTGAACCTATTTCAGAAACTAACCCATTTCCAATGCCAAGGAGATACGTACTTATCACCAAGAAACTGAAGCTCATAAGAACAAGGAAGTCAGATTTAAGGATAGGTTATACCAACAATAACTCTTTCTGTACAGTATACTGGAACTGAATCTCAGCCCTCAATACATGCCTTTTATGCTGCTCCACAATGTCAAGGGAATGTAAAGGTGTATTGACAAGGTAACAGGAAGTTTCCCCTTAACTGGAGAAATACTCAGGTGGGTGTAAAGTTAGCATAATGAGTTGAACTCAAAATTAAAGCAGTAAAATGAGAATTGTCAGGAAGAGGGAACATTTGGAACTGCCCAGCATCTGCAGTTAGGTGGTTAGTGATATGGCTAAGACGTTTACTTTACTTAGATAACTGTCATTAAAGGCACTGTTATTAACCACAAAAACATACCTTTGCTGCTCCCTTCAAAAGCAAAAAGGAGTGTTCTGGTTGCTTCATCATCTTCAGCTTTAAAGTAGTCACTTGAAAGGCAACATTTCTGTATGTAAACTCTAAAGCAATTTTGTTTTAATCCCAAGGCAACCTTTAATATTAAATTTTGCACTGGCTTGCAACCTGCACAATCCCCTGGAAATCAGGACTGACATTACCCTTGAATTATTTTCTGTTCTACTTAAATAGTTTCTGGTTATTTTAAATGAAGTAATTTAATTCATTCATTAATCCAATGCAAGCAAGCCTGCCCATTAACATTTCAATAAGCATTTGCCCCTGAGTTTGTCAAATTACACCTTGAAGGAGAACAATTGCCACCATCTGACCTATTGTCTGAATTATGTAACCAAAACTCTCAGGTACTCACCTCACTTTCTTCCAAGGTTCAGCACCCTGGCTAGCAGTCCCTTTGTAAATCTCATGAAGAGCTGGGAAAGCTCTTAGGAAGAGACTGCTTTATTTATCCCTGTTTTCTGCTCACAGCTACTCTGAACACACTTCAAATTCGATCATAGGAGTTTATGAGAGTATTATTTGAACACATTTCAGCCTCTAGATTGCCCACAAACTCTTTGCAGTGAGTATTCCTTCATGTTTGTGCTCACATTTCTGAATTTGAACTGAGATTGGACATATGTTTGTGGTCATGTTTCCAGTGCTAATATATTATGGGTTCCAGGTTCACTAGCCATGAAAACTGCATCATCAATTTGTGTCCTCCCCATCATCAACTCACATGCCACTGGCTTTATGGGCTAAAATAACCAGGATATCCCATCAATTAATTTATAATCTCAACCATAGCCCACATCATTCAGTGACAGATTAGTATCATTAATCAGAATTGCAAGTGGCAGATTTAAATTCATCTGTCAATATTTCAGCATTTTGCTGTGGTGCAGAGTGAAATGTACTAAAATAAATTGGTAGGCACTGCTGGGAAAAAAAGGAACTGTCAAGTGGATGGTGAGACAAGCAGTCACAAACCTGAAAGGATGCCTTAAAATGGAATAGCCTTCTCATAACTAAAAGTTATAAGTAAGTCATGCTTGATAGTTCTCAAACACTACCAGAATACTGAGTGCTATAAAAACCACTTGGGTTGCAAAAAGGTTTGTTGACTGGATATACCGGCATCTAGTTTAGACTAAGGAGGAAATATGAAGGGATTAAAGGTATATAAACATAGGTGTTGTAGTTACTTTATTTTAAGGGTGGCTACTCCTTTCTCACTAGCTAAAGAATAGGGAAATATAAGAAGCAGGGAGGAAGAAAGACAGACTTTTCACATATTTTAGTAGGCCACTGTGAAGGCTCCCTTTGACATCCTAACAACATCCTAGTCTAAGAGTACTATCTAATTACCATCTTACTGTATCATCTGGATCAGGGGTCTCCAAACTTTATCAGATGAGGGCCATATTAGATTTTTGAATGGGCTTCGCAGGCCGAAGCGACTGCACTGCCAGCCTGGGTTCCTTCACCCAGGGCCGGCTTTAGGGAGTGCGGGGCCCCACCGCCAAAATACCACCGAGGTGGCAGCAGTGTTTGAGCTGCCGCCGAAATGCCGCAGAGGCAGGGGCCGCAGAGGCAGAGTCAGCAATTAAGCTGCCGCCAAATTGCCGCCAACTTCACCCAAGCCAGCAGCGGACTCTGGGTGGGGCCAGCAGCAGGACCCCAGCTGGCAGGAGCCCGCGGCGGGAATCCCAGAGCGGCTGCTCTGGGGTTCCCTCCGCGGGCTCCTGCGAGCAGGAGTCTCAGCCCACTGCCAGCCTGGGTTCCTTCACCCAGGCCAGCAGCAGGCACTGGGTGGGGTCAGCGGCGGGACCCCGGCTGTCAGGAGCCCACGGCGGGAATCTCTGGGGTTCCCGCTGCGGGCTCCTGACAGCCGGGGTTCTGCCGCCCGGTGAAATGTTGGTTGGGGGGCCGGATAAATCGAAGATTAGATGGAGGGGGTTATGTTGATTTCAAGATTATCCACTGATTTCATAATTTGCAGATATGCCAGATTAATGACACCAACTCATCTATTTTAGAGGCATCAGGATTTGAGAAGGTGGAACTAGCTCATGTCCTGTTATTCCTCCTCTTAATTTCAGATGCAGCCTTTGGTACCTTGCTCACGATGCAGACACTTGCCCATCTGCATCTAGATTGCACACTATCCAAATATTTACCACTAGCATGTGACGTGGGTGATTTACAGAGTAATGTATGCACTCTCATTTAGGAGGAATTCATTATTTAATGCCTGGTGTTTGAAGTCCTCCAACAAGCTAAATATAATACTTGAACATAGCTGAAAGAGTACTTCACCTGCCTCCATCTGCTTTGAATCTGTTAAGGAATTTTGCTTTTCATTTACTTGTTTTTAGCAGTGGCAGTTGGCAATGTCTGATAGCAGCTAGTACAAGTAGAGATACGTGCAAAGGTGCCCTCAGGTTTACAGGAGCAGGTATAGAGCAAGATTATTTGATACCAGACACATACCTTGAATAACCTCCACTATTGAAACAGTTTGCAAGCTATGATTTTTTAAATAAAGTTCAGTGCTATATTTTATCACTTGTGGTCATCATATCTACCATCTGTATGAAATATGGAACATGTTTTCAAGTTATTCAAAAATGCATTTCAACAAAAAGTTTTAACTGTCAGGGGAATGCTCTATTATCTTTGACTAAAACCATGATTCTGTTTGGGGCCTCATTTCGGACGTGATCTAATTTACCTATAATTGTATTACAAAGATTTCACTCAGCACCATCACCACCAATATGACAGCTTCCTTGGGCTGCCCCAAAATAAAGCATTTTGTACAGATGCCCCTTCTGTTTGATTTTTGGGGATGTGCAAAGACTGAGGAGAATCATTGTACCACACTCCCAAACTTCGTATTTTGACAATATTTTAACATTGGCTTAATAACCAAAGACACCATTTGTTTACCCTGAATCAGATTATATCCGTTTGTCTGTGTCTATCTGGGAGCTAATTGAGGGACACATGTCTGCAGGCTACAGCACTGGAGAAAAACACACACATAAATTTCTTCAAGTGCTTCTGCATCAGGTGATTATAAGCAATGTAGATGCTATTTGCTCAAATGATTCCCCTTAATTTAAGTCTTCTGTATGCCAATTTTATCAGATTTTTATTACAGGCACTGCCAAAAGTAGGCCACCTACCTTATATGTTGTTAGTATCTACTTCCCTTGTTGCTAGACACACATTAGGCTCCTGATTGCACAACATTTGTATTAGTGCCTAAAATAGGTTCTATGTTCTCGTATCCGCAGAAAGACCACTCCATGCACTGTCACTCTCTCAAGCAACAAACTTTTTTCCTCTACAATCTGAGAGATAAAATTGGAGACACATCCTGTTCTCTTGTGAATGTTAGCAAGATTTGGCTTGAAGTATCACCTGTCTTAAGCTCACAGCTCAACAATGTAAGAGTTTTCCCACTAAAGCTCTGATTTGCTTCCAATACAAGAAGGTTGGTCAGTGTAAGACAGTGACCTCTCGAGTTCCTTGGTGTGGGGGGCGTTCCTCCCCTAATCAATTTGTATTTCCTAAACATACAGCACATGATTCTCAAGGGAAATACTGAACTAGTACAAGAAATCAATTTTTAATGGATTACCAACAAAATCAAATGCTGCCTTCTTTCTCCTATATAAAGCTATAATGTACATGTTTTTCATGCGGGAACAGAATGCTCCCTCAGACTACGCCCCCAGATTGCCAGGGTGGTTTTATAGTTGCTTCTCTTTACAAAAAGGAAGAAAAGGCCATGAAGTGGCAATACTAATAAAAGCAAAACTTTTATACTACGTGCCTAGCAGTGCAACTCCCTGCAACACAGTGTTGATGAAGAGAGTTCAGGAAAGGCAGACATTTATGTTGCTAGAATCCTCAGCTACCTTAGATAGACAAAAGTAGATGTTAGCATGAAGTTTCCTGCATGGGAAGGTGATTTCTTGCATCCATTTCAGCTAGTACTGGCCACTGATGATGACAGGATATTTGTCTAAAGAAGAAGAATGTATCTGATCTGTGATGGCAATTTCTACAAATAAATATCTAGCCAAAGTGCCATGTGAGTTGTTCTTTATCACTTCTTCATATACTGAATTTAAAGGTGTGGGTGTATCAGAAAACCCACTGGAAAATGAGTTAATGGACAAATTACCTGCAGAAAACTCAGGGGTATAGTACACTTGTTGATTAGTTACAGAGGCAAGTCCTGTTACTTATCAATGGTACTCATTTTTCAACAACTTGCTGTCTCAGTTCAGACTCAAGTCTCTTCATGGAAGGGGGCCCAAGAGCCTTTTAGCACCCACTAGTAATTATACCCCAGTGACCAATTCCTTAAATACCAGCCAATGACTGTCCACTATGTTAAACTTTATAATCATCACTGACAACAAGCATAGGCTGAATTATTGCTATTGCTTTAAGAGTTTACATCCCACCCTCAATCTTCAACTACTTGAACCTTTTATTGGGGGTGGGATGGGAAATTGCTTTTGAAGCCTTCTGAGGAATCATATCATTTCCGTACGCCTACTGGAAACATACTAGGTTATGAAAACTTGCGTAGATATCAAGAACAGCACTACAGATATGCTGAAGCCTGGGAATTTCTTTTAATGAAACCTGGGTGTCAAATAGGCATTTAAATTAGTTTTGCATTATTTTATCCTGTGCCCTGAGTTTGGTAGGCATATTTTAAAATACTCAATATTTAAACTCATCCCTGCACAAACCACTTTCAGTTCTACTAGGCCAAATATTTGCTAATAATTTTCCTGTATGACATGCAGTCAGTTCAAAGTGTTACTTATGAATGTAGTTTATTATTTTTATACTTCGTGTCATCTCTAGACCATTGCACACAGATGTACTTTTTCTGTACTGTAATACCTCCACACACTTGCATCTGTATTCTTTCTGTTCTTAGTTAAAATAAGGCAATTTCATTACAATCTTATTAGGCAAGCCATATTTTTTAATTTTCAGTTTCAGTTGTAAAAAATCAAAAGCTGCAGTATTGGTGCAACAACTACACAGGAGGAAGTTACCAAATAATTTTCCTTGCTTAATAAGACTAGGAGAAATATTGACTGAGATTTAAGTAGGGAAATGTATATTTTTCAAGTATTCACTGCCTCATGTTTGCACTTAGCAATATATCATGTGCTTGATTATACAACTAAATTTCTACTTAACACTTCTGACCTTATTCTTTTTAGACTGCAATTACATTTAAACAGGAGCAGGATCAGACCCTAAATATATTTGTAGCAATTTTTAGAAAGCCAAGAGTGTTTTACCATAATTACAATCAGACTTCCTTGAAGTATTGTAGGCCATGTGTTTTGTGAGCAAAACACACCCCACAGAGTCCTTTTCTGTGTTTGAAAGGTGAAAATTAATAAAAGGAAACAAGATAAGTAGATGAAAATCAATAGCACCAGCTATTTAACTTTACATGGTACAATTTAACCTGCTAATAGCATTTGGCTCTAATACTCATATCAAGGGCAAGGAGTACTAAACTCACCGGAAGCATGTATTGAGTAGTAGTCAGTCTGAAAATAATATTTGTTTATAATGTGAACATTGAGTGGAAATATAAATAACTTAATCAGATTAGCCACGGCACTGATGCCCTTAATTCTCCATTATTAGTTTTCTCCTTTCTCAGCTTTGACCTTCTTTGGACTATGTTCCTTAGAATTATTTGTGTTAGCTTTTTTTTGACAAAAATATCTAGAACAAGTCTTAGTTCCATTTTGTAGTCAACTTTTCATACAGCCTCATGTAATGGCCAAGGCTCTGAGTGGGACAGAAACAGTTTTTCGTTTTCATTAAATGTTTTTATAGTATTCCTCTAGATTCCAGCTAGTCGTGTACACATAGAAAAATAGCATACTAGCCATAGAACTGATCTAATATTTAATAGTCTTCTGTCCGAATCATGTTCACCTTGGGAACTTGAAATGTAACTCTGCAGATCCATTTAGTGACTGGAGTTCTCAGCAAGAGTCATGGGAGATCCTGATAAGTTTTATCTCCCAGCTAAATGTGGAATTATTTCCCTGTGCCTGATGGATTTCGCCCCCTCTCACAGTACTGGTAAGATATCCCTGCCTGAGAGGGCTTCTCCAGACTTCATAAAAGTATTTCTCAATCACCAGGTTGTACCTACTTGAGACAGTCCCAAGAACATCCCAAGTACAGAACATCCCTGTACCCTACAAGCCCACCACATTAAAAGTTAACCTGTTAAACACTGCTGTACACGGTGCAGCACTCTTTTCAGGAACTAAATGTGAATGTTGCCAATGAACGCACTTCACTTAAGTAATTGAAATGGGGCGAGTCCCTTCCTTGGTTAAGTTAAGTACTTTGCTTTCTCATTTGAAGAAAGGATCATCATCCACAGCCTCACTACTTTTCTAAGTACACAGAGCCTGGCTATCACAGGCCGAGGGAGCATGAGGAAGGAGTTAGAGAGGTTTACCAGGATATGGCCAAGGAATCAGGAGGCATGATCTTTGCACATGTCCCCTCTCCCAGTAGTTTCCCACTGCATAGCTCCTCAACAGTTAATTTCATCTTTTCAATGAACTTTCCCCACAGAAACCAAATTTTGGCCCATTATTTCATTGTGTTCAGAAACTCAAGATTCTTTAGTTCATATAAGGTTACAGCAAGATATACCACTTTTATACTTACGTTCAACACAGAAGTTAGACTGATGCAGTAAGTTTGCTTGTTATTGGTACTTTAGATGAAGATCATATTTAGCTTTAACCTTGACTTTCTTAGAACAAGTTAGATAGGTTTTATGCTGGAAATAACCTGTGGTGCCAAAACCCGTGGTGCTGGAAAAGAGCCAGCTGCCAATGCTGCATTTTCCAGTCAGCTGGGGAAGGAAGGCGCCTTCTTCTCCCTATGGTGGGGGAAACCATGTGATGGATGGTTTACTGATATTCCCAAACCCTAGAATCAAGAAAAAGTGGGTGCCATCCACTTGCAGCCCCAAAATAAGCTATCACTCACAGAAATATGTTGATATTCATCCTACAGTAGAGGCTTTGATCAGCTGTGAGGTATTTAACATTGATTTGTACAATATCATCACTGGAGATTTGAGTTTATGCACCACTGAGATGAATGGGCACTTTACACCTCAGAGTTAATTTCATATTTTCTGAACATTCAGTCACAGCATGCCTGTATCAGTGACACTGCTTGCTTTGAGGGCTAGCAACTCATTTAAAAGAAGCGGAGATTTGAGAACAAGACAGCAACCTCAAAGTAAGGGCTGAGTCATTGACCTGGCTTAATTCAAACCCTGTTTAGTGATTGAGTCTTTTTTAAATATTTGAATTGTAGTTTTATTTAGGAAAAACAATAAAAAGGAAACACATGTTATCTTTCAGAGTTCTATGACTTACCTATGTCCTGCTTGTGAGTTCAACATAGCAGCAGCATTGCGTGTTGCACCTCATATGAGACAAGGTGTTTTGCGTGGGTATTTTGCCCTTAGCCAAGCTGAAGAATATCTGAAGAATTCCAAATATGTTTGGGTGCAATTTTCAAATTAAAAAAGTGTTCTGTAGAGGTCTGACTCATGCCCACTCACACCAAACTAATTGACCTGAATTCTGCATATCTTAATTTGTCAGTTTGGATCACCATCAAACTTGTTGAATGAAGCAAGTTTAATCTTTAGTGGGGTCAGAGGCATCATATAATTAAATGATCAGAGCCATGCTTTGCCACAGTCACTCTTTCGACCATTAGTGTTAACAAAGCATCCCTTAAACATCAGTGACTTTCATTTTGCTAATGTTGAAAGTGAACTAGAGTTGGCCTGAGGTTGGGTTTGTATTTTTGTGTGTGTGCGGGGGAAGGAGGGAGGGTTGGCTTTTTAAGGAGACTTCACTATGCTTGGGCTTCAAAGTGCCCCATGTGCTGAAGTCAGCTGCTCAACCTTGTTTTTGGTTTGGTACACTAATTTATGTACATTGTACAACATTTTAGCATTTTATCTGCCTGCAACTGAAAGGCTTGATGACTAGAGCTGTATAAAATTCATCTGGTGAGAAACATAGATTTAGCAAAACATAGCATTTCATAAATGTGTGCAAGTTTCACTGAATTCTTTCAGCCAAAAAGCCCTGTAAGAATTCGGAAAAATTTGGTGTGTGTCATTTGACATTGTTGAAACATTTCATTTTGATTTTTTAGTTCAAAACTTTTTCCTTCAAAGTTTCCTTTAATACAATTAAAGGATCAAAAACTAAAAATGGTGAAAATCAAAATGAAACATTATGTAATCTAAGTGTTTCATTCAACCCCAAAACAAAGTTCTTTTGGCTATTTGATTCACCAAAAATTTGGAAAAAATTTGTTTGGTTCAAAATTTCCCCTCTACACACTTCTTCAGAATTGCCAGTGAACCAAAAAAATCCATTATTTGCACAGCTCAATTTGTGACATCATAATGGTGATTCATCTGGTAAGATATTGGGTTGAAATTTAGTTGGTTCATCAAGCAAGCAGTTAGCTAAAACTTCTAGCAGCTAGGCTGAGGCCATCTGCATTTTAAAACAGCTATACATTTTGGCTGGACTAGTAATCTCTGAAGTAGCCTTACAGTGGAATAGAACATGCAGCAAGGTAGGACTGATTGGGTATTTTGAGCCAGTGATAAAACAGTGAGATTTACTTTGATCTTAAATCAATTAGAATTGGGGGAGGAGGGGAAATGTATTCCAGGTTTTACTATTAATGCATATTAACAAGATAGGAATAAAATGGATGTACCAAGATGCTTCAAAACATTATTTTCCTCGTCACTGGCTTTATAATACCTTACTCTGTTTTATGAGTAGTTTATAGTGAAGCTACTTTCATCCCAAACAATACTCAATTGCTGTACTCGTCCCATGTGCACAAACAGTGAAATGTACTGTCTGAATGGAGGTGTCACAGGGTCTGCACAGGGTTTCTCCCTCTTCTCCCTGCATCCTGTGTTTGGCTGGTGCAATTAAGAGTCCCAACACCTGCTGTTGCCAGTTCACCCAAGTGTCTTTATTTACAGTGTTTGTGCAGTTCCCAGATCCCCCAACAGTTAGTGCCCCACAGACCCTCCCCAGGGTCTCCTAGCCCTTTGAGGTTTCCCACCACTGTAAGGAGACAGCTTAAACCCCTTCCTGTCTCCTCTCAGGCTAGCCCCCTCTTTGGGGTTTGCCCTGGGCTTTATAGTCCTCCTGCCTCCGCCCAGCTGCCAGCACTTAGCTCAGCCTGTTCCTCTGAGCTGGCCCTCATTAGGGCTTGCAGCTGGTCCACCTGCTGGATACCTGCAGCCCTACCCCTGGCCAGGGAGCAGGCTGCAGCCCGCAGTTTGGCAGGGCTTTAAGGGGGATTTTACCCCTGCCCTGCCACAGGAGGGCAGGAACCAGTTGGTGGAAAACGGATCAAACTGTGTGGAAAGCAAAAGTTTAACTGGAGACGTTGGGCAAACCCTTGCTTTTATGGAGATGGCAACATTGAATGTTTTCCCAACGCAGAAGATACCATAGTTTTTACAGGTGGCTTCTAAAAGACCTTTACTCAATATAATACCTGCAGCTTCTTCAAGTTCACATTACATGAAATGCCTGGATAGGCTACTCCCCACTGCTTCCAGAGGTGACACATAGTGTGTGGCTCTTATTCTCTTCACATCACTGCGGCTACCATAGTTCAATATACTATAGATTATATGAATGGCATGAAAATAAGCTAATAACCTTCCTGACTGTTGTACATTAGCATCAATGTAACTCTCCTCCCTTATCAAAAGGTAGTGCCTGGCACCTGGTCAGCACCATAATTGTGCACCTTTCTATGATTTCATTACAGTAAGTGGAAACAAAGAATTACGTTTGAGGATCTGACTCATTTCCTGCTATACAATTTATATACAACACACTCATGCGTGAGCTACAGATTTTTCCATCCACTGCTCTCCACTGTGCATTTCTTCTTTTATTTAGACTATTTATTTAATGACTCCCTTCATATTTAATATAAAACTTATCAGTTGACAGACAAATGCTACACTTCCTCTTATAGAAACATGGACACTGATCCAGCTGGCAAGAAAATAGGTGTCCATGGCTAGCTGAGGTCCCTTTGCACACATGCCAGGTAGTGGACTGACTTGACACATAGCCAGGAAGGAGCACCGAGTGGGTGCCACTGGGACACAGTATTTTCCCCTCAGCATGCCATAGGTTTGTTTTGGTGAGAGAGATGACATAAGTAGCTCGCTCAGCCTTTACCTTCCATCCCCACCAGCTTTTAAGGTGCTTGAAAGGAAAGGACCAACATCTCTGGCCACACGTCTGAATGCATGATGTCAGCTAGATGCTGGGGTGAGCCAGAGCTGAAGGCTGGGACTGCAACTCCTATAGTGATGGCACTGACCTTGGAGGCAGCAGACAACCTGACAAGCTTTGGTGGTTGCCCAGGAAGCCACAGAGGCTCAGGAGAGGAAGCAGCACTTCAGTCAGCAGCAGGACTGATGATCTGTGGCATGAGGCCTGCTGCTAGGGCAAGAGGCAGCTGGAGGGTGGACTTTTGGTGAGATACTCTCCCAGGCAGCCTAGCCTGGCTCAAAGTCATAGCAGTAGAGGTTGGACACAGAGCACTTCTGGACCTAATTGTGTCCACCTATTAGGCCCGTCAGCACTCTCCCCTCCTCCAAGCATCTGTAATTCCATTCAGTTGAGGGGAGGCTTTCTCTGCCCCAGTGGGCATTTGTCCTTTCTGTGGATCTGTTGGAGAAGCAGCCCTGCAACAGCAGCAGACAGTGCCAGGCTCGGGTGACTAGTGGGTACCCTGGGAAGAGGCATCCATCACCCAAGAGTGAGGCAGAATCAGGATCATTAGCCAGCTGCTAGAGGGTGCAAGTGGACAGGAGCCCAGAGATGGTTTGATTGCAGTGACAGCACAGATGCCTACCAGTACCCGTGCATGCTGCTGTAGCCTCCATCCCTGGATCAAGGACTGACAGTCAGAGTGGTCCCCAAAGGGGTGAGACTCACATCCAGGGGATGGGTGGTGGTGTGGATAGGAGACATCAGTATGCTGGGTTCTCTCATCCTGTCTGTGTCCATTTATTAAAAAGCACCAGGGAAAAGTCTGGAAAGGAGACAGTTCATTGTTTTGGGAGAAATACAGAGTAAGGCTAAGGAATGGGATAAATCCTAGAAGCCCACGATCTTTAATCACTTGACAACTAGAGCAATGTTTTTCTCATAGGCACATGGGAGTACACCTGTCACGGAGTGTGGGGGGAGTCCGGCCCTGCACCCCTCTTTCCCGGATTCACTGGGAGTCTCAGCCAGCCAGTAGAACAGAAGGTTTATTAGAGATGCCAGGAACACAGTCCAACCAGAGCTTGTCAGTACATCCAGGACCCCTCAGTCGGGTCCTTCCGGGGGGCAGGGAGCTTAGACCCCAGCCTGGGGCTCCCTGCATTTCACCCCACAGCTCCAAACGGGGCAGGGAGGCCAGACCCTGTCTGCCCTCATCCCCTCCTCTTCCCAAGCCAGCTTCAAACTGAAAACACACAGACAAACACTCCAGGAGGCTCTTCCCCTCCCCCCGGGGCTCCTCCTCTCGCCTTTTGTCCGTTCTCCCAGCCAAAGGTGTCACCTCCCAGCCCCCGTCCTGGCTCATGTTACAGCCCCAGGTAAAGTCTCCCTTTCCTAATGCAATGCCAAAGGTCCCAGGGAACCTCCCCCACAAACCTCCCAGGTTGAATCCACCTCACTCTTTACTCCGTCACAACACCGAATGTTGTTTCCCTGTTTGATTATCTGTCTATTGTTTGTACACAGAAACCACATTGGTGTAGGGACAGGGTTTAGCTTCAACCAAGAATGCCAGTTTAGGGCTGCTGAAAAACTGATTACATTTTGGGATTGGACTTTAGAGTGCAACGCCTCATCCTATACCTGCTACTCAGACTAGAGCACATAGCCAGTGGGAACAGCCAATGCCCAAGGCCTGAGGCCCAAGTGCAGATCTGCTTTGTGTGTAAGAAGGGCAGCTGTTAACTCAGCTATAAACAAATGCACACACATCTCCCAGAAAGCAAGGGCAAAGCCAGACCAAATGGCAGCAGTCTCCCTTCTGTAACTTCAGTCCCATGGCAGGCACTAGAAAAAGCTGCCTCACAATTGAGGTAGACAGTCTGAATACTTTGTTACCGATTCTCCTAATACATCCAAAAGGACATATCAGTGGGTAAGTTTATCAGTAGTATTTCTTATTCCTTAGCAGCGTAAAAGCAGGTATTTATGAGCAGTAACCTTACACCGATTGTTTGTTGAGAGCAAATACCACCAGCCAAGTTGGCCCAAGAGTTTAGGATGGGGTATATCTCACAACTTTTCCAGAGCTGCTGTTATCAGATTGACAGTGTATCCTTTGGGCATAGCACCAAAAGGAATGCAGTCTGAGAGAAAGCAGGAGCCTGGTGAAACTGTCAGGGTATACTCATATGATCTCCAGGAGAGAATGAGAAAAGTGGAATGGCGAGACCCTCGACAAATTCCAGACCCAGATACGGTTCTGAAAGAGCAATTGGCTGGGGTTCTGGGATGATTCCCTCTGCCGTGAAATGAAAAGGAGGCTTAAGGAAGAGCCTGGTAAGAAGTTCCATAAACTCATGCAGGCTGCCATTATGTGGTCAGAAGAAGAGGAAGTTCCTGTGGAGGAGACGGCCAAGCCTAACCCCCATACATGAAGTGGGGCCTAGTGAATGCAACTGCTGAGGAAAAGACCCTGCCCCAAACACAATTAACACTGGAAAGTTTAAGTGAGGCTGTCCAAAAACTGGCGGTCCAACAGGAGGAGATGCTGAAAGCGATGACTGAGTTGATGAAAGAAAAAAATCCCATTAGTATGCCAAAGTATCCAAGGGCATCGGGAACCCGAAGATCCCTTCTGAAGGATGAGCTGGGAAGGTACATTTGTTACACTTCTGAAAAGCTAGGGCACACTAGCCGAGAATGTCGACTGAGACGAAGAACAGAGTCCCAGGCACTGGAAACCAATGGGGTACCAGGAGCGAGTGGTCCATCTACAGTAAAAGGCCAAGCAGTGGCTGAAGGATTCCTAGGCCTGTCCTTGGTGGAAAATCATTCTGCATACAGTATTGAAAGGAACGTTGGCAGTGCCAGCATATCTAGCGACTTCTGTAAGCGAGCATTTGGAGACTGTCTAACTGCTGAAGTATGTACAGCAGGGATGAAGACCAGATGTTTGTTAGATACTGACTCAGAAGTCACCACTATTACTGAGTTGCATTTTCAAATATTTTTGAAAGACAAGGAGCTGACCATGCACAGCACACCGTTTGTACGTCTAACAGCAGTTAATGGACTGGCAATCCCAGTGATGGGATGCCTCGAAGCAGACATAGACTACATGGGCCAGACACTGCCAGGGAAATGCATCTTCATCCTGAAATACAAAGCCTCTGAAGGGAGCCATATGGGAGAAGGAGTCCCAGGGATTCTAGGGATGAACATCATTAGTGAGCTGAAAGGAGCTACTGTTGCCAGTAGAAGGAACCAGGGGGATGAACCGTCATGGGCACTCTAAGAAGAATGCTTTGCTGAGTAAAGTACTGGCTCCAGCGGAGAGACAAATCCATTCACTGGGCCCTGCGGGGCAGATTGGAAATGTTAAAGTGGGCAGAAAAGAGAACACTGTTATTCCTCCTTGGAGAGGGAAGATCCTTGATAAACACTCCTGGGTACTAGGAAATACTAATAGATATCGAGCTCTTGTAGAGACCTACATCTGGGGTAAACCTACCTAATGGGCTGCAGCCAGCCAATGTACCAACTAATGCCATCAAAGGAAGAGTACCAGTGAGTCTTCTAAACTCAAGTTTGAAGGCTGTGGAGTTGCATCCTCAAAACAGAACTGCAGAGGTACACTGGCCTCAGGGAGTGAAAATGAGCTGTGGGTGACAAGGGGGGAGAAGAGAGGACGAGTTACCTTTCCTCAAAAAGATGCGGTGGGAGACTGCCAGTTCCAGTTAAAGCGACATGCCATAAGTGATTCCTGCATAAGTGGCTAACTTAAGGGATGAGGTGACCAATTTCAATGACTGGGTCAAAGGTGTCCATGACAGGCCAAAGACAGTCAGCGAAGTTGCTCTCAGTACAATTAAAAACACAGCCCAAAGTAGGAAAAGGACTTATGATTGCAAGTCCAGTGGGGCTCTCATCAGACCTGGTGACTGTGTACCAGTTCATAGCCATAGACGCCAGAGATGTAACAAAATACAGGACAAATGGGAGCCAAATCCCCAAACCGTGTTCACCCACAACAATTCCGAACAGCCGGTTTACACTATGCAGCCTGAACAAGGAGGTCATGAGAAAGTAGTACATAGGGACCAGCTAAAACATTGGACTTTTAATCTGACCAGGGCTCATAGGAGGCATAGAGCAGCATTTCCTGAGGAGACTGAAACCAATGGGGCAAACCCAAACCCTGACGAAAATGGCTAGATTCCTCAAATTGACCTGGTATTACCCAGGGGAATAGAAAAATGGGTAATGAACCATCTGTCCTAAGAAGGTCCCAGAGAATTACTAAGGTTGTACTGCCTTTTAAACTTAGAAATGATTGTTATTGGTTCTATGTAGTGTTTTAATGAATATTGTCATGTATAGTATGAAGAAGTAGACGTAGAATGCTAAATATGTTAAATGTCCTTTTGATAATTGTTAATGGGTTTTTGATATGACATGATGTGGGTATATGCTGTTAATATGGGGCCCGGAGGTATTGGTGTGAATATTGTGGCTGTGGCAGAATTTTAGCAAGGGGGAATATAAGGGGACTGTTGTCTCCTTACTAAAACTCAGTGAGTTTTTTTGGATGGCTAGCTCCCAGTACCAAAAGAAAGGGGAAGGGTCAATGGGAAATCAGGACCCTGAGACTGACAGTCCCCAGGAACAATGGGAAGAGGCCAATGCTCCAGGTCAGCCTGATTGACAGGGCAGGCGGGCTAATCAGGGAGTAATGAGGCCAGGGGGGTCCCATCCTCTGTGTGAGCTGGAATTGCCTGGGTCAGACAGAGTGGGGCTGAGCTAAGGAGAAAGCAGGGGCCTGAGCTGAGCTAGGGAGCAGAGCAACCAGAGCCAGAGGGGCCAGAAAAGCAGCCCAGGAAGCAGGTCAGAGCTGGGAGCAGAATCACAGAAGCAGCCCACAGAGCAGACCACTCCTGGGAGGGGAGCTGCAGCAACAGGAGCCAGAGGGGCCAGAGAAGCAGCCCAGGGATCTGGGGGCAGAGCAGCAGCAGTGCTGATGCAGCATAGAGCTGGGGCTGAGGCAGAGTGGAGCTGGAGCTGGAGCTGGAGCAGTCTTCAGAGCCGGGTGCGGTGAGCAGCTGGAGTATGCGAGGGGGACCTTAGGCAGCGGGCCCAGCGCAGGGAGACACCCCCAGCCAAGAGGCCCTGCAGGCCAGACTTCGAGGGGGATTGTAATCCCGACGGGGAGCGGGTGATGCTGGGAAGAAGGGTCCTGCCACCTAAAGCCTGAGGGCGTGTGGCCCCTGCCAGAGCAAGTGTCTGACCCCCAGCATCCCTGCAGCACAGCCAGGGCCTGGGCAGAAGGCCTGGGATTTTTGAGGAACAGACTGTGAACTGCCCTGACATTCTAGAGACGCTGATTGTGATGTCCCCGTGCCGCAGAGCCAGGTGACATGTTTTCCTTTAACATTTCACATTTTTTCCTTTTTTTTTTAATTGATTGCTGCTTAATACATTGTATTTGCTTTGAACTGTATGTAATGATCAGTGGGTCAGGGAAGCATCCAGTGCGGAGAGAGCACCCTAGAGTGGGGACACCCTAGCCTCTGCCCTAAGTGACCACGACAAGGTTGGGGGTTGAGCCCCCCAGGAATCCTGGGCCCAGCCTTGTTGCAGTTACAAGGCCTCTGCCACACAGGATTGTGAAAGGGGAGCCCTTGAGGTCAGGCAGGCCTCTGGGTAAAGGAAGTGGGAGCAAGGACCCAGATTCTTTCGCTAGCCCATTTCACCGAGGTAGTGTATAAGCCAGGAAAGTTCCCCACAATAGCAGGACCATTCCCCCTCTTACATGTTAGAATGGGGTGTGATCAGCACATAATGAAATGAACAGGTAATTTACTAAACCTGAAACTTTTCAAGTTTTACAGTTTGAAAAAAGTGAAGATATTTCATTGAGTTTTTCCCTTTTTCAACCAGCTCTATTTACAAGGACTATTTTCTTTCCATGCAATGAGCAGGGAGGGACACATCTCCCTGTCTTAACGACTTGATGGGAGTTTATAAAACTCATGGATGTTCTGCCAACCTTGGAGATGGCCAAAGACCCCACTACCATATGACACCTGGCAACAGAGCTGGACACACAGCTGTCCTTTCTTCCTTTGGACAAGCTCATGTGATTTCTGAACTCAGAGTGCCTGGAATTCCAAGCACATCATGCTGAGGCAATTGTAGGCTTTTTATGTCATGGTCATGTCATGGTCCCTGAGGCAAGGCCTATCATGCTCACTTGGCAATAGAAAGTTCAGAGATCACCCTGTCCCATAGTTTTGGCCAGGGCACTAGTAACATGCAAGTCATTTATAAGGATTTTAAGGGGTGGGATGGAGGCTTTCAGTGCTTAAAAAGAGGCTAGGAACTGCAGCTGTATATTGGGTTAGATGTATATTTTAGGAACGAAAGGTGCGCTTATCTGTGGCTGCAACATTAAGCAAAGCAAAGGACAGCATTAAATTGTTCTTTATCCATCTAACAGTCCAAGTCTTGGGGGAGGAATTCAGGAACTGGCAGGTGTAGTTCCAGTAGGACGACCAGGCCATTGTCCACAAAGCCACCATATAATTTCAACATATAGTAACTTTGTTAGGAATTTAATTAGCAAATTATGTCTCCTTTAACTACGTAATTACGAGATACAATGGAATGATTAATTCAGGCCTCTTGATCACTAACACAACTAATGATTAGTTAAAACAGTCACTAATTGCTGCTAGAATGGAAAGTAATCAGGATGTAGATTACTAAGGAAATCAGATGTTTTCCACCTCACACTATACTATATTTATTTTTTGTTGAAGGGATTATAGAAATAATAAGAAAATTCAAGGGGCAAGGTTGAGCACCATTCTAAACTTCATATTTTCATCTCTTGTCTCTTCATGTTACGAGATCAGTCCATTATAATTGTACATTATACAACCATTAGAGCCACACTGGTTCAGTGCATTTTTCTCATCTGTCATTTGTAAATGCAGAACACATGTTGGACAGTGAGCTGAGGCTTCAGTCCAATTCCAGAGTTGGGCACATGACCACAAAATCCATGGCACTTTAAGAATGTACCAAACACCAGAGATCTAAGCTTGTGTAACATCAAGCATCCCTGCACTTCATACACTCATCAGATTCATCTCAAAGGAATTGCAATTCTTACTTTCTTTCATGTTGCTACTTCAGTGTATATCAGTCATTTACACTTAGAGTCTTAACTGCTGAAAGAAACCCAAAACATTCTCAGCCAGCACAGTCTCATCTTGAACTAGAATGCTTTCTGCTTTTGCACTGAAGGTTAGTACAAATAGGAAAAACATCATTCAACAGCTGAGAAATGAGCCAGAACATCTTGTTCATTACTTGTCTCTCCAGCACCCATGCTGCTCAGCAAGGCCAAGTTTTCAGCTCTTCAAGTGGAAGAGCTAGCTTTGAAGTGTTACATTTATGCTCATGATAATGAAGGACTCACATCACTAGCCAGAGCCATCTGTAGTGGAGGCATGTGTTACCCTCCACCAGGCTCTGACACCAGGTTTCATTCCTGACCTGCCGTTCCTCTGCTCTTCATCTCTTGGACTCTAGGTAGTAGTTGTCACAGTTCAGGGCAACGGCCCCTGTATTCCCCCTCCATGGTCCAGCAAGAATACCCATTCTAGGCTCCTCAGCGGTCACCTCTTTTGTGTGGAGATGTGCATCTCTTGCCCTCCTGGCCAGGGACTTTTCAGGCTCCACAGACCCCTGTCTACATTGTGAATTTCCCTGCAAAGTGTGTCTGGCTGCCTAAGGAGGCCTGCTTTAATTTTGCCCTCAGAAACAGTAAGCATAATCATCAGAGGGGTAGCCGTGTTAGTCTGGATCTGTAGAAGCGACAAAGGGTCCGGTGGCACCTTATAGACTAACAGAGGTATTGGAGCATAAGCTTTCGTGGGTGAATACCCACTTCGTCGGATGCAAGCAGTGGAAATGTCCAGGGGCAGATATAAATATGCAGGGAAGAGTCAGGCTAGAGATAATGAGGTTAGTTCAATGAGGGAGGATGAGGCCCTCTTCTAGTAGTTGAGGTGTGAACACCAAGGGAGGAGAAACTGCTTTTGTAGTTGGCTAGCCATTCATAATCTTTGTTTAATCCTGAGCTGATGGTGTCAAATTTGCAAATGAACTGAAGCTCTACAGTTTCTCTTTGGAGTCTGGTCCTGAAGTTTTTTTGCTGCAGGATGGCTACTTTTAAATCTGCTATTGTGTGTCCAGGGAGACTGAAGTGTTCTCCTACAGGCTTTTATATATTGCCATTCCTTATATCGGATTTGTGTCCATTTATCCTTTTGCGTAAGGACTGTCCAGTTTGGCCAATGTACATAGCAGAGGGGCATTGCTGGCACATTATGGCATATATTACATTGGTGGATGTGCAGGTGAATGAACCGGTGATGGTGTGGCTGATCTGGTTAGGTCTTGTGATGGTGTCCCTGGTGTAGATATGTGGGCAAAGTTGGCATCGAGGTTTGTTGCATGGATTGGTTCCTGAGTTAGAGTTATTATGGTGCGGTGTGTAGTTGCTGGTGAGAATATGCTTCAGGTTGGCAGGTTGTCTGTGGGCGAGGACTGGCCTGCCTCCCAAGGCCTGTGAAAGTGAGGGGTCGTTGTCCAGGATGGGTTGTAGATCACTGATGATCGGTTGGAGAGGTTTTAGCTGAGGACTGTAAGTGATGGCCAGTGAAGTTCTGTTGGTAAGCATGATGACCACAGTTAAGTTACCACACAGCTCTTTCTAAGCAAGCAAGTATTCAAAATGATAAAAGAACCTACACAAATGTGAATAAGCTTGTGGGCTCTGTCCAGTGAACAGTCCTTCAAACCCTACCCAGAGGTTTTACTGTGGCTACAAATTCACAATCTCCTTTTGCTCAGAACAAGCACACCCCTGAATCAGTGAGTTACTCTTTTATGCCAATTGGGCCTTTTGATCCTGGGAATAGATAATTCATAATAAAGGCCCCTTCCCCAGGGCAGAGCTTCCTCCCCAGTGTTTCCTAGGAAACCTACTAATTCTAACAATTCATCTTAGCCCATTGTTTAAAAAACTCCTTTGACGTTCATAATCCTTCCCAAGGTTTACATTAGTCATGTCTCCAGACAAGTTAAATATCATCTCACAATGAAACAAACATTTACACTTTAATACAATGAGCTCCTAAGATACTTAATTCAATAAGGTTTAGCTTAACTCGGTGATGTTTGTCCAGCACATTGCGATACCTGTCACACTGGTATTCCAGTGACATATTCTAGCGCCTGGACCCAATTCCCCAATTTGTAAGGGCTTGTTGAGGTATGTGTTCAGATGACCAGAGACTTGTGAGGATATTGATGGAATTTTACTTCAGACTTTATATAGGAGAGACTTCTTACTCACTGGCCATTAGGGCTGCAGTGCAATTCAGCTCCTATCAGATAATCACATAAACATAAATAAGGAACCACTTGGGCCAAATGGGTATACGTGGGCCAAATCTGCTCAGTTTGGATATCCTCTAGGCCTCCTGCTTTCCCTGTTTGCAGGGCGTTGATGCTGGCATCCAATTCCTACATGGAGAAAGGCACTGTAAGATCTAGATTGCGGCTATTTGCCAAAATAATGACCAGTTGGCAGTGGTCCGCTTAACCTTCCCACTGAGTAGCACTTGGTGGCAAATGGATTCAGTGGTGACAACAGAAGACTGGCCTCCCACAACGTAGTATCTTAGCCCCTACATTATTCAACATCAACAAAAATAACCAGCCAAGATACCCTGGCATAGGGTAATTTAGGCATACAATCTGTGTGTAGCCCAAGGTCCGGTGTGCTCCAGCAGCAGCAGTGGGAACTGCAAGTTGTGGACTACACACTGCTGTGCGTTAGGAAAACTTCCCACCCACCCACCCACCCGGAACTTTCAGCACTGACTGGGAGCAGGATGCAAGCAACCAGAGAGGAGGCTGCTGGACTGTAATCCTGTTCTATGTTTCCTTACAGAATAAAACTTTGTTCCTGGTGGTTTGTTTCAGTGGGTCTGATCTGAGGTGAATACACACTGGCACACAATGCAGAGCACATGGGGCCTGAGGTTCATCAGTTTGCACAAAAAACCACAAGACAGATTTACTTTATCTTTAACAATCTCATACTGAGACAGCAAACAGGAGGGGAGTTACATCTGCGTCACCACACAGCACAAACATTTGGCATATTGGAGCGTACTCTGTTGAATGCACTTAAACTAGACAAGTACTATGCAGCCAACCAGCTGCATGCAAACCCAGCAAAGACAAATCTGTGCGCTCCATCTGAAAAACCAAGAGGTCAAATGTCAACTCAATATCAGCTGACTTGGGACAAAACTTACTCATTCCATAAATCCCATTGTGGCAGACTTTGTACCTCATCACCCCTTTAATTCCAGGGGGGGGCGAGGTTAACCCCGCCTCCCTGCTCTTATGGCAGTTCTACTACCTTCCCGGTAGTCAGGGCTGTATGGCCCAATGGTCAAAGTCCCTCTAAATCCTCTTCCCCCACCCCCGGGGGATAACGCGGCCTAGCGGCCGGAGTCCATCTATCTCCTTTGAGGTAAGAGAGGGGTTGGTGAACTATGTCTTCACAAGCAATGGGGTGTAGGGTTTAGAGACCCCGGTAGGGGAGCCCGGGCCCACCCACCTTCACCGGGCTCCAACCCAGGGCCTGGTCATTGACTGCATGATCCGCCATGGGTCAGTGGGGAATCCTACCGCAACACGCTGCCCTCAGAGTGGTAGGAGATACCACTCCCTTCCCTTGGTCACTTCCTACCACTTTTCCAAATGTAGCAGTCCCTGTGGCATCAGGGTCTTCAGGTTCCTCATCCCCCAGCGCTCCCTGGGGTTACGACAGCTGCCAGTCTCTGGTCCCACTTCCTGGCCCCTCAGTTCCCTCCTGTATGAAGCACCACTTCTCCTGGGCTGGAGCTTCTGCTGGGCGTCCTCCTCCCTCAGCCGCCAGCCCTGACTGAGCAGCTCTGCAGGCTTTTATACTTGGCTCCCTTTTGGAGCATGCCCAGCAGAGCCTCGGGCATGGCTTCCTCTGCCAGCAGGGATGGGTTAACCCTCTCAGTGCCAGTGTGGGGCCAGTCTGCGCCGTCACACCTATATACCTCAGTGTTATTCTCAACTGCACATGCTCCTTTAGCACCCATATCGAGAAAACCTAAAGCCAAGGTTAGCCTATGAAATAATATTCTCAGCAAGCTCATTACATCAAAGTGGGGTGCAGTCCACTCTGCAAATAACAGAGCTGGCACTTTGCTACTCTCTGCTGAATAGGCCTGTGCAGTGTGGGCATGATCCTCCCACACAAAGAAGCTATCTCCTCTACTCAACATTTCCTGCTGCTGTATTACAGGATATTTTAAGCTGACCCATGTCAGCAGCCTTTACATCCTCACAAGTATTGCTCCTCCTGATATATACCAGGAAGTTGCTAGTAGAGTAGAGCACACAAGGCAATTCCCAGATCCAAGACAGCCACTATACAATACCCATGCTGAGTTGACTGAAGTCGGGACAAATTTTTCTTGCCACCATTAAACCCCTAACATTGTCACCCAAACAGACGAGGATCCAGTTACGGCAAACAAGAGTAGAAAATGTCCCTGTAGCCTATACACTCTGGCTCCCGCTAGTTGAGCACCTACCACCCAGTGCAAATCAGTGCTGGACTATGTGATGTTCCCTTAAATCCACTCTGCACTGGAGCTGGCAGGTATAAAGACAGGATGATCAAATGGGGCTACACCACTAGCCCCCCAATACCTGCGAGTGCAGCAGAGAGCCTCAAAATATGAAGCATCTCCTGTGATGCCAACTGCTTGAGCGTGAATGCTCTTTCAAAGACCTGGTGGAGTGTAATGTTTGGGCAATCGCATGTGCACGCATCTGGCAGGAAGCAGTATGAGGATACAAGAACACAGCCAGATTTCTCATAAATAGCTTCAGATCACTCATTTCTCCAAATACCTACTCAAAGTTTGCATTAAGAGGTGCTGCTCCCTCCTTACATCATCTGTGGATGACTGGCTCTGCGCCCTGTTGTGGCCAGTTCTGTCAGTGACCCAGTATGGGATGTAGGTAAGGGGCTTTGTGGACTCACACCTGGTCACTTCCTGTAACACCAGACCCCTCCCCACACTTTGTTACAGATACTCCATCTTACTGTTGATTCCCATCCTCTTCAGCTGGACAAGTGAACCAAGGATATTTACACTATGGGACCCTATACCATTTCTAGCAGAGTAAAAGGGAGGTAAATTTGGATACTGGGGATTTACCTTTGTGTATAAGGTTTCCCTGGGTTGTGTAAAGCCAACAAAACAGCTTTGCACAAGTTCCTACCAACCACACAACATCCACACTGAGGGGGGAGTACCTGGGTCATGGAGGAATATGGGTGTTCTCTTCTGCCTCAATGCACTCCAGGAAGGTGTTGTAACCAAGTCTACATCAGCCCCTCAGCAATTCTAGTCCTGCACTGGTCCCAAGCCAGGCCAATCATTTGAGGACCATGAAGGAGGTATACGTCAACGTGCCCCCTCCTTATGACCTCTGCAGAGCTCAGAATTGCAGCCAGTGTCTAGAGCAGATATTATCCCATACCTATAATCAGATCTATATTTGACAGTATATTGCCACTGCCCAGTTTACCTTAAAAGGCTCTCCACTTGACCAGCATATAGAGTTCCTTTCCATAACTTCAATAACGTGAGCAGAATGTTCAGCTTGGTTTATTAGTCGTGATATAAAATGTTTCAGAGTCGATTTCAATCAGATGGTTATTAATTTGGGGGTTGTACTGAAACATTAGCATGGTCGTTTAATTCTACAGATGCGTTTTGTGTGCAATGTTTTGTTCGTAATGCATGGTAATAGGAAGTACATAGTATCTAATTATGAAGCTCATTTCAGGAGCATAAGACCACTCTTATTTGTTTTAATCAAACATCCTGCTGCAATAAACCACCAGAAAATGTGACTCACCACTCTAGCTATTATTTGGCTTTAGGCAGACACCATTCTTTGTTGTTTAGCCGGCTATTATAGTTACAACATTTTGGCCTGAACGTCAGGAAAGCTGAGTAATTATAAACCCAACTGCAATCTGTGGGGGCTCAGCACCTCTGAAGATCAGGCCCTTGGCACACACCTAGTTCTACATGGTGTACATTGTTCTTCTGCATAATTAGTATAATTAGCATTGAAAATGACAAGTGTAGACATGTGTTTTCATCTTTGCATCCTGTTTTCTATGCCTCCAGCAAGGTTTTGCTAACTCAGATATTATCCCAGCAACCACTCAGATTAACTTTTACACAGGAGTATGCATTTGACTTCTCGTCCTTTCCAAGTTGTTTAGGAAGGGTAACAAGACCTTCCAGTTCAGCACTGCAGCGAGTAAAGGCAAGAATGAGAAACAAGTTTTCTACCTCTTGGCACGTTCACTTACTTGTTCTACAAGAAACAGGAAAAGCCGGGAGAAAAACAAATCAGTCTCTCCAATGAGCAGTCCATCCTATCACAACATGCATTTTAAGACTGAGTAATTCAAAAGCCAACAGCTACTTGCATCATGCCCTTTTCAGCATGGGAGCTTTTGGACAGTTGCCTTTGAAAACAGAGATAGCTTAATGAGAACAAGTGACGTACTGAACTGAGTTTGAGATTGTCTTCAGCTCCATCATCACTATTGAAGCAGCTGTTTGGTTCCACATACCAGTCTCAGCTATGTTAAGTTGATTTTCTTCACCTGTGAAAGTCAACCTTTGAGCCGGTGTGCACCAATGAAGTGCTTCATACTCAGCACTTCTGGAGTATCTTTTCCAAAGCACTTGAAAATTTAAACAGTGCTTTAAATTACACCGTTGTCAGTGCTCTCTTACGGATAGGAAATTGAGCCAGAATTACCAATGTGCCTATCAACACTGAGGAAATCAGTATTAGAGTCAGGATTAGAACAGATGTGTTCCTGGCTCCCAGTTTCACACTCATACCACACCTCTCAAAGCCATGTTTGTGAATTACTGGGACCCCTCCCTGCAATATGTCATCTGAACTGTGGCCTGCTATAGACTTTGCATTCAGAGATTCTAACCTAAGGGAGATGCGGCAGGGATATCATGCCCACCTTCCTGTTTTCAAATGAGATGACATTGGACTGAAAAGCTTTAGTGTATGGCTGTAACACTGCATCCTGATTGCCAAGGAGCTGGATGGGCAAGAAAGCTGGTAAGAAAGGAGGCAACATTCGAACATCATCAAAATCAAAGTCTCTGTGGACTGTATAGATTTTCATAAATTAGCCAATTCCAATGAAAAAGTGTTTCATCAGAATTTTTCTGACCAGCTCCAGCACTGATATACTGCAAAAATTAATGGGATGCAGTTGGATAGTAAAGCAGCCCATTACTGGTGGGTTGACACAGGCAATGGAACTGACTTTAAATTACAGACATGAGGAATTTATGCACCTGGCTCACATGTGAACCCAGTCACTGAGGCACATTTATAGTTAGAAAGTACAAGCACATCGGACATATGGTAATGTCACCCTTCCTTCCTACCTCCAACTTGCCATTGCCTAGGGTCAGACTCCCCTTTGTACTTGCTCTATTTCTGTCCAGTCTGCTGCATCCTCATAATTTGCATCCCTGTCTCTCCAGTGTTCCAGCAGCTGTGTCTCTCATGAGTCCTGGTATCTAAGTCCCACTCAACCCTGTCTCCCCACCCTCATCTCTCCCTCTCTGGCTCTCTTTTGTTCATCCTCCTCCACTACTGCTTCCATTTCCTTCTACTGCTGCTTTCCACCCAGTTCAGTCCTCTCCCTCTTTTTCTTCAACCATATTGTTCTGGAACTGGCTCATTGTTACCCTAGCAGCTCAGACTGGAGTCCATGTTGAAGGAACATGAACAGCCTACAAACCCACTCTAGAAACTTAGTTTGAGCCTCTGTTCCTTACAGTGCAATAATCTATTTATTTTAAATCTGGACAGGTCCATGGCATACTAAGGCCAGATTTCTTTTGGACTACCGCTGTAAGTAGCTGTTGGTCTCAAATTGAGCAAACTGTCTGTTTGCTGGGGAACAGATGCTCTTTTTTGTAGCAGAAATTTTGTATTTGCCTCTCGCACCAGTTTGTGTGTGTCACAGGGATCTCTGCTCACCTCAAGGGGCACCTGCTCCTTGTGGTTCTGGGGATTCTCTTTTTCAGCCTGACTCCCTCTGCTTGCAGTTCCCCAGCCCCTTGTCTGACTCTCTTGCTCCTCAGGAGCTGCAGCACCTCATTTTCTTGGCTTAATCTTCTGCCTAAGTCACAAGAGTCCTCCCCTTCTGGTGTACTATTACTAACTTCCATGCCTCCCAGGCAGTCCTCAACTCCACTGCCCTAACTGAGCCATTCCCTTAGTGGCTAGAACAACTGGACCTGGACAGTCTTCAGGTTTACTACGCAGATGGTGCCTCTCATTCAGTGACTGGTAGGAGGACCCAGGCCCACCCTGTACTCTGGGTTCCAGTCCTGGGCCCTATCTCCAGCAGCAAACGTCTGGGCAACCATAAACCTTCCTGCTATTCCCTTAGACTACTTCTTACCTTGCCTATCCCAGGCTCCCATTTTCCACCCTTTTAACTAAACCTCTTTCCTTTGGGCCCGCTAGACAAATACCTCCTTTGGGGTCCAAATCCCTCTCTCTCCCTTGTCCTAGGGAAAGAGACTGCAGCCCTTTTTCTATTTTATACAAGCCTCAACTGTTCCTGCACTTGTGAGCTTCCCTTTTTAGGGTTTTCCTCTCAGCCTGAATGTCCCCCAGTTTGCAGCCTAATTGGCCCATATGACCTCTGTTAACCCCTCCAAGGTGAGTAGGGGGACAGGTCACACCCCATCACAATCTGTCATGTCCGATCTTTGTATTCCCATGCATACTTGATTTACAAGCAAACCCCCTTAATTCAAAAAAGTTGCATACACTGAGCCTGAAGAGGGCGCTTTGAGCTTTTCTTTGGGAAAACTCTTCATGGTGAAGAGGTACAGCTACAAAGCTATGATGGTGAGGAGAAACAGCTAGTTTGTAAGCAAAATTGATTATGCAGGCAACATTAAAGAAATTGCTTCTTTTCTTCACACCTATCCTGCATCTTTTTAATTCTGTTTTGTCCACTCCTCCCTCACACATCCCTGGTAGTGTTTTCCCTTCTACTTTTTGTTAATATGACATAAAAGTTTCTTTGCCTCAGCTCTGGTAAGCCCTAATTCGTCTGTCTGCTTAAACACAAAGGGATCATAATGAAATTTAATCTGCTTCTGTGCATGAACTCAGCATTATCTCCCCTCAAGCTTCTTTCCTACCCATTCCATTTTCACCAGGGCCCTGTGTTTTGGATCATAGCGATATCCATGTCTATTACAGATCTTCTGTTACACCAATCAGTTTTGGCTTTCATCAGCAGCCCATGCAAGTGAGAAAGATGCAGTTAAAACCATTTGCAAGACCTTTATGCAGCCCAACATGGTTTCCTTGGAAGAAGAACCAGCCCTTCTCTAGCCCTGCTCTCAAATAGGACTGCAAATTGCAGTCAGTCAGTTATAGTTCTCAAATATGAGAATGTTGCTAGACTCAACTTCAGAGGGCGAGAAAGGGGGAAGATCTGCTTCTGTTAGGAGTCTGACATCTTTTTGAAAGACGTCAGGCAATAATACGCTACACAAACAGCACCTTACATCTGCAATCCTGACTCTTATTTGTTCACAGTACATAGGAAAAGGCCCTCATTTTTCAGTTCCTGTGTCACTGTTCCCCTCCCTTATGCATTACAAGTATGAAATCTCATCTACATTTCACAGACTGAGCATCTGACTGAACCAAGGTCAGATAGCAAGTCAGCAGCAGACCTGGGAGTCCAATGCCTAGTTCCTAGACCCACTCCCATGCTCCATTCACAAAGCTATGTTTTCAGCTAAACCAACTGTACTAATTGGTCATTGCCATCTGCTCCCCTTGGTTCATGAGCAGAGGGAAGCCAATGAAGGTAGCAATTGGTCAGGAGACACATACATCTAGGGGTTTGGTGCCTCCTCCTGTCACTTTATTGAGAGTCTCAGGAACACTGATGGAGTTTACTCCACTGCATGGTAGGGAAGTATTAGCCCCATTTCACAGTTAAGGAACTGAAACAGATGCACGGATTGGTTCAAGGTCACACAAGTCTACAGCAGAACCAGGAATTCAGCCCACATTTTGTGACCTAACCCCAGATCCGGAACCCAGCTCCATTCTTCTTCTCATGCTTTGCCCCTCAGACACCACTATCTCAAACACCACTATCAAAGGCTGGGGGTGGGGCAGGGGAGGAGAGAGACAGGCTGCAATAGCTGCATCTCTCCAGTATCTAACTGAGCCCCCTTGATTATTTCCTGTCACGATAATGGTTACCAGCCAACACTGCTGCTTGCAGCATCTCCGTGTGTGCTGCACAACCCAACCCAGGACAGCCTCTTGCAGAGAGTGTGTATGGAAGAACAACATGCAGTCATCATTAGTGGTCCCAGGGCATAGCAGAGACAGGAAGCCCCCAGGTCAATGTCTTGGGTTTTCATTGAAGCCCTCTTCCCCAAAGAGGGTGGTGAAGCACTGGAATGGGTTACCTAGGGAGGTGGCAAAATCTCCATCCGTAGAGGTTTTTAAGGTCAGGCTTGACAAAGCCCTGGCTGGGATGATTTAGTTGAGGATTGGTCCTACTTTAAGGAGGGGGTTGGACTAGATGACCTCCTGAGGTCCCTTCCAACCCTGATATTCTATCTGAATAACTTCCCCCACTGATGGTCTGGTGGCCCTTAACCCTGCCTGCTCCAAAAGGAGCTAAACTTATTACCCTCGATAAGGTGAATAAGGGGCATTCTCTCAAGTTTAGGGTGTTAAGTTCTTAGCCTCTGCTTTGTGTTTTATTCTTTCCCTCCCATTCCTGAATAAGGAGCCATCTGGCCCCATAGCAGAGTAGAATTGGTTGTCAAGCATGTCACATCAAGGACCCCCAGCAAAAGCTAACTGGCACTGTTTTCCTTCTGTAGATTAGAAGAGTGTAAATGTTATTACCTTTCAAAAAGCAGTGTTCTGTTTTTATTTGTCTTATTGTAGCATTTGTAAGCCCCAGCCCAGATCAGGAAACCCTTGTGCTAAACATTTTGCATCTAACCTTGGTTTTAAAAAAAAAAAAACAAAAAAAAACCTCTCCTTTAGAAAGGAAACCTTTGCAGAACGTTTATCTCCATAAACCAGTAAGAAAGAATGCAACTACCCAATAGTATTCCATGCAGCCATGGAAATTATTATTACCACACAAACCTAAGATTTTGCTCTACAAATGATCAACTTACAATTAACATTGTTGTCAGTGGAAGAGCAGGTGACTTACCAGAAAAAACCAAATGAAGGCTTTTAAAAATTTGTTAAATAATCATTTATTTTAAAACACTTTAAAAATACAAAAATAAATATCTGCTTGCTTGCCTGGCATTTTAGATGGATAAAATATTCACTAAACTCAGTTCACTTTCACCTAACACACTGTCTCTTTTCAAGCTACTCCATTTATTTGTAGCTTTCATCCTCACTGAAAAACTGTACAGATCATCTTCTGCAATACCATCAAAGAAAAAATCCTCATTAAAGATAGGGTTTCTGCTTCTTTTTATAACAGTGCTTCTCTGCTTCTGAATTTTCCCAGGCACAAGGGAGAACGTGATGCAGCAGTTTATACTTTTAGGTTCCACAGACGCATCATATAAACCCTCTGCACTGATCAGACGGAGTCGCAGCCTTCTGTTTTCTGAACAATACTCAGCTGACAGTCTCAACAATCCTCCTCTGTCCAGTAGCACTGTGCTCTCCCCAACAAGCCTCTCTCGGCCACAGGTAAGGTCCAGTGGGAAAATAGCTGAATGTGACAGGTTAAAGCTCCGTGTACGGAAGGACTCAACTAACCCCTCTGAAGATCTCCTGGTGGCATTCGGGCTGTTATCATTGGAGCTGCTCTCATCTGTTGATAACGAGTTGTTCCTAACCATGCTGGATTTGCTCCTTGCTCTCAGTGCCCTGCCAAGCAGCCCCTCTTGGCTCCGAGCTTTGAACAATGGGCAGGATCTGGGAGGAGATCTACTCAGCAGTGGGGAGCTGAAAGGAGACGAGTCAGTGGAAGAGGTAGTATCACTGTCCACAGCGCCTTGCCTGTGCAGGAGTGGATGCTTAGAAGGCACTCCAGCAGAGGCAGAGCTAATGGCAATGGGGCTGGAAGCTGCCCCTCTGCCAGTGTAGGTATTGGCTCTGGATCGAGGCAGCATCAAGCTGGATAGAGAGCTGCTGCATGGGTCATTGTGGAAGATGGACTCCTTCCTCCTGGTGTGGGGACTCTCCAGCAAGGTGCAGAAGCCATAGGAGGTCTGGGCTTTGGGGAAGTGGGGCAGGGACAGCGCTGCCTGGGACTGCGGGTCCGAGTTGGAACAGTCCTCCTCCAGGGCTGGAATCTCCTCGGCACTTTCTATCTGGATGAGATGTGGCAAGAATGGGCTGGGGCCGCAATCTGCCATGCCAGGAGGATGTAGACTGGGCTCTGCCAGGCAGCAGTCGTGCAGAGAGGAAATGGTCAGTCTGGGTGGGATGCAGAACTCTGGGATCCTGTCTGGGGTTAAAATGTTGGGGAAAGCAGCTGCCCCTACCCGGGCTCTCTCTGGCACCATCTGACCAGGCTGCAGCCCCAGGAAGGAAGGACTAAGTGGGTTGCTGTTTCCAGGTGATGCTTTCATCTTCTCCAGGAACCACATCACTGCAGCTGGATACAGAGAGGGAAAGGTTCCTGCGGCAGAGCTCAAGTTCACCTGCAAACAGAAGCAGAAGCACATGAACATCTTCTGACAGGCAGCAGCCAAGCAAAGCCCTGCCTGCATGCTGAGTCCCTTTCTATCCTGCCGCACCACTAACCACCTAGTAGGATAAGATAATCTCCACCCCAGCCTCTTATAGCAAAGGATAAAACTAATCGGTTACTACAGAATTTAAACAGTGTCCTAAAGAAGTTAAATGCTATCAGCTCTTAGATTAACTAATATTCAAATCCATGCACTATAGAAGTTTCCCTCTCCATTAAATTCCATAAGGCTTCTCCATAAGTCAAGCTCACCCATACCTTCGCACGTTTAAGCCACTTGTTATTTCAGACAATTCGCTAAGAGCCCATTCATCAGTGTAGCGCAGCCCCCTCTTCCTGCTGCTGCTCTGGAGAGCTCACTTCAATAGTGGGTAGAAAAAGAGCCAGGCTCTGCTTTTATAAGCAAGCCAGGCAGCCTCATGCCCAATCATACACTGGGGGGAGGGGGGGGGAGGGTGGAAAGGGGAGATGCAACCAGCTCCTCCCTTTGGCTAATTTCCAAGCTGCTAAGAGGCTCCACGCAGTCCAAGCTGAGCTCCCAGTCAGCAAAGCTCCTGCTCCCCTCCGACTTGTTTTCCCTGGCTCTCAAGTGCCAACAGCTGCTGGGAGCGGGTGCACCTGAATCAAAGAAAGAAAGGAGACACCCTACACTCCTCACCCCCCAGAGTGCCAGGGCTGGTGGGGAAACACACACACACACACACCCATCTAATGCATGATGCCTGTACATTCAGCAGAAGGGGCCAAATTCATCCCTGGGGTAAAAAAAACAAAACAAAACCCACATTGGCATCAGTGATGTGGTTAGTTTACCACAGGGGAAGACAGCGATGTGAGAGATAGTTCTTACCAGCTGGCAGGAGCTAAACTTTCATCACATTTTAGTGCATCAAGCTATGCCAATCCCAGCAGGTTCCCTTCACCCAGGCATCATGGAACCATTGTCCTGGGTTGGGTCCATTCATACTATTTCACAGTGAAAGGAGTTTGAATTCACCTAAATGCTCAGAACAAAGCTTAACCCAGAACCACTGCATTTTGCAGCTAAATCCATAAACTGCATAATCCTATGTTCCTCCCCATTATCCCCCTGCTCCAATTACCACTTGCTTTATTGCAATGTCTATTTACACCATAAGCTGTTTCAAAATAAAATATCCAAAAACAAACAGTAACAAGTCATCTCCATGCTTCTGTTTATTTAGAAACTTTGGCACCTTTCCTGGATTTGAGCAGCAGAGAACATGGATTTTTATTTCCTTGACACTGTGATAATTTAGAGTAACTTCAGGTGGTTAACCCCTGCATTTCTGTATAAGTCAATGCATATATTTATATATTACCACTACCCCTCTTATCTTTATCTACAGAGAAACACAGATGAGTGTGTATTCTGGAGGAAGATGCAATCAGAAAGTGTTGGTATCAGGCTTGTACTAAGGGTGCAAGTGAATACAGGTGCAGGGATACAAAGCAAGTGAAGTCTGAGAGCAAGTGATTTTTATCCAGACTCTGGGTTTGTGCAGTTTAGGAAGAGAGGTTAGGCCATGGACAGACACCATATGGGCTAACCTTGACCTAGCCCCAACTTTTCTTCAAGTACAGACCCAGGTTAACCCCTTTTACCTTTGGTTAGCGAATAGAATTCACTGCTTAACTCCCTGTTAGGGTGAGCCTCAGTCACCTTAATAAAGGCAAAAGCAGCTCACCTGGGCCTTTTCTGGGAAGACTCTTGGATTAGCCAACGCCAACCTTTTTTTAAAAATCTAGTCCAATTTTTTTTTTTAATTAATTATTCTTATTAAAGGATTCAGCAGCCTGGAACTAAAGAAGTCCAGGCTGCAAAAGCCCTTAACACACTTCCATTCCAGAAGACAACACATGACATTCCCGATACAGCTAAGAGAAAATAAGTTTTGAGGGAGGGAGTGGAAGGAAGTTCTCATGATTTTTCAACACATCAGAAAGCAGCAAGAGATCATCAAGCCAATTCATTCTGCTTTGCTAATGATCTTTAAAGACGACACCTTCTGTGACCCTTAAAGCATCAGGATAGATGACCCTTCTCAGAGACTGTACTGAGTTCATAGAATCTCAGGGTTGGAAGGGACCTCAGGAGGTCATCTAGTCCAACCCCCTGCTCAAAGCAGGACCAACCCCAACTAAATCATCCCAGCCAGAGTTAGGTGGTGCTATGGCCACATGCGTTCCTGCAAGATTTCCAATAGGAATATCTCTTGTGATGAAAGACAATGTGAGCTGGAGAAGTTGCCAAGAAACTGCCAAATACTTGATTAAATCTGTAAGCCATCAATTAGAGGGATACAAGAAAGTAGTGTGTCTTAAATTTTGTTTTATCCTCTGACAAATAAACTTCCTGTTCACTTAGGCCCAGATCCACAAAATGTATTTCGGCTCCAAGTTTCCATAAGTGAAATAAATGGATCTAATCCCTGGTATCTAGATTAGAGCTTGACATGCTTAGAGAAACAAGTCAAATCAGTGCTGGTGGGAAAAAATACTTTCAATCTAATGAGAGATTCAACCACAGATGCCCCAAAACACACAAATACTGAATGTGATTCTCTGCCCCTTATGCCTCTTTTTACACTAGTTTACCTTCATTTCTTAAATGGAGTTATACAGGAATTACCACAGAGAAAGCAAGAGGAAAATGAGGCCTGCTTGAGCACAGGGTTCAGTTATTTATGGTTGAGTGGGGGAGGGGGTGTTAATGCAAGCAGCCACAGAAAGATTTTGATCAAGGCATGTCCTTGACAACTCTTGGTTTATGGACATTCATTTTAGAATCCCTGAAAAGTGACCACCACGAGTTGGGAGCACCCCTTTGTCTCAGTCCAGGGAAAAGAGAATAAAGTTTGGGTTGCCTTTTTCCTGGGACAAAAGGACATTTTATTTTCCTAGTCTAAAAGAAAAAAAAAACTCTCTTTAGTTCTTTAATGTTTTCTACTTGTTGTTATTTCCTCTGGGCCAGAATAAAAAAAAAAGGGTAAGTCCCACAGACACCGGTTGGTGCTAGTTAGCTGTTAAGAATTAATTTAAGACAAGTTCCTTCCGACGGGGTGGATGTGCCAAAAGAATGAGATTGTATAGCTTTTAATTGGGATACCCCTCTGGAAAGAGAAATAGGAGGACAAAACATGCCAAAACTTTCTGAAAATCAATTGTTTTTCTTTTAGCAAACTCACCTGCTTAAAGCTGATCTGCCACTGGAGAAAGCTGAAATCAAATACAGACCCTTAGAAAATGGTGCAGGTTGACCTTTCCACTTATAAAGAGACACAACTAACACAGGTGGGGCAGATTTGCTCAAAGCCTGTAAGTCACTTTAAGAATTCAGAGCTGCTTAGGACGCTCTGCTGGACTATTCACACAGGTTTGTTTTCTTTAGATAGGGATGTGGAAGAATGTAGTTAAGATTGTACAGCTGAGAAGTTAGATTAGTATCATAGACTAAACATAGATGAGAAACAATGACTCCACAACTGCTCTTTATAGTTAGAAATAAAGCTATGTTTGTTTTTCTCTTTTGTTACTTTGGGTGTTTTTCTTCAATGGGTGGGGGAGAACTTTATCTGTTGATATAGATGCTCTCCAGTGTGGTTGAGCAACCTAAGGAAAGAGATGTGTTTTTCAGTGACATTTCTGAATCTGACTTTTTTGTTTTAAATGCGCGCTGTCTCTTGAGGTGATTGAGAACACTTCACCTGAGAATCTTCAGAAGTCATGGGCAGTTCCATTTATAAAATGAATATCATCCCCTGCACCGAGAGAGACATTTTCACTGTGTGAGCAGCAGGCCCAGTACTACAGGGTGGGGAGCAAAGGGGACATTTACCACCCCCACGCAACAACCTTCAGGGGGCCCCAAATTATTGTCAGGCCAAAATACGTACAAAGTTATCCAGTGTTAAGCAGCAGCAACAGCAGCAGCAGTGATAATGGTCAGATATTCACACAAGAGCCAAATTTTACTTTTTTAAACTCTTAACATTTTCCAGGGGTCTGACTAGCCATGAGACTCCTGGAAAGTTGTTCATTTTTTAAATAGCAACATCCAGGAGCTCCAAAATGCCCAATTGTCCCCTCCGCAATAACAGGACCCTAGAACTAGCCCTGGTGAGCAGATAAGGATCCAATTGAAAGTGTACGCCAGTGTAATGCACAGCAACTGTTTATGCTTTCTGCTAACAAAATACCAGCTTTCCACTGCTCAGCAAAATCACATTTTCCTTTGTGTTTGCATGTGCATGTCTGTGTTAGAGACATCTCAGAGCACATTAGCCATGAAAATAGCATTTCCTCCCCCTGTAAAAACTAACTTTTCTTTTTGCCCCATGTGATAGCAGAGTGGAGTGTGTCGGGGGGTGTATAACACACACAGCTCTGTTTTTAATCCTTAACCTCCCAGCAGAGTTTGGACCCCCAAAAAGGGGGCAGTGCCAGACATGCCATGATCTTCTCCACTGGGAACTTCTCTATCACAATTGTTTTCACTCAGATGCCCTGGGGATGGGTGGCAGCATTACATTCTAAAATAAGATTAAAAAAAAGAATCCCAGCTGGTATCAGACAATAATAAAAGAAATAAGGCTCCAACTTTGAAAACAGTTAATAGAACTACTCATGTATAAAGTTAAGAATGTGCTTAAGGGTCTGCACATCTCTCATGGAAATAAGCACTCACATGTGTGGTTAGCTGTTTAGCTCACTGTGTTCAAAATGGTTTCTATTTTCCTTGATAATCACAGAGCACAATTAAAAGGCAGTGCCAGTGAGGCCTCCTGTAGCTACAAAATGTTCCTATAATAAACTGCTTTTAAAGCAGGAGGACATTTAATTTGTGATAGTGATAATATCACAAGGGCTTTAGTCCTCTTAGACCAAGTAACCGATGGATGGATCCTTTAGTCTGATGGATGCTGATGAAATACAGTGACAACTGGCAATGCTCCATTATCAGCTAGCTGCTGTCTGAATGACTTAGGAAACAGATTGTACAAGTTCTATAATGAAAACCAAAATTTGTTCTAGCTTGAATGCCTACGTCCTATTTTTGGGCTTGTTATTTTCAACAACAAAAGATATGTCACTGCTGTCTTGGTATTCAGTGTACTCTGTCTCTCTGACACACAAGCATGTAACTAACCTCAGATTTAATAACCCCTTTCACACAAGAACATGACTGCAGTCATTTCTTTTTCAACGAGAAATTCAGCTCAGCTCACCACCCCCTATGGGCAGCACTATGAATTTCAGTGGTTCAGTAGCTGATCATTAAGGCTGTGATTTTGGCGTGGGTATTTTTATTAAAAGTCACGGAAAGGACGCAGCCAATAAACAATAAATTGCAGATTTATAGAAGCTCGAGCCCTGGTGCCATGAGGCTGACACCTGAACACTGGTGCCATGAGGCTGAAGCCTGAGAGCCCCATGCCTGAGGCTGAATTATTGGAATTTTCAGGAAGTCACGGAGGTCTCGTAAAATCACAGAATCTGTGAACTCCGTTACTGACTTGTAGCCTGACTGATCATCGTGGGGCAATTCAGTTCCTTTCATCATGAAACAAATGCAGGCTTTTGATGAGCATTGAGTTTAAGAAGCTAATGGAAGTGAATTCTCCAGTTCTTGGGCCAGTTTCCACAGTCCGGTTCTAGTAGTTCATTTCAGCTCTGAACTGTAGAATGAATTAGGTCCTATGCTAAAGAAGCTTTGAGTTGAACTCCAACAATGCTAATCTTTGGTGTCATTATGGGGTCATCTAAGACTTAATGACTTATTTTAACCTCTGAAGGAAAGACCCATGAGAGGGGGAAACTAGAAGGCCCAGGAAACTCCATCAGGTTGAACTTCCAGCGTTTCCTCCTAACAGCCCAATCAAAGGGAGAGACCACAGAAGGGACAAGAGGGGCAGACCTCCAAAGCTGGGAAGTCCTGGGATCAATGGTGCACTCTGCTCCCAACCCCAAGGATCTTTAAGCCTCGGAAGGAAGGGTTTGTCCACCCATGATGACATATAGGCCTCTCCTCTTGGCAGCTGGTTCAGCCACTGGCTGCCTTCCCCTGAAGCCATGAAGAGCAAACTGCTGCAAGGTTCTGCAGGAGTGAATGTTGCTTGGAGCAGAATATGGCTTGTTCCCACACCCCCAAACCAGAAAGGGCTTCTGTGGCCTTGGCTGTCGTTGCTCCTCTCCCTCACACTCCCCCTAGCTGGCTTCTCCATGCTTGTCTTACTGGAGGAGAGCATCAGGCCCTAAATCAGGAGTCAGCATCACCACATTGTGCGATTGACACTTGACAAAATTACCAAACTTAGTGACGGATATTGGCGGTGGGTGAGAGGGGGCTCTGGGCTGGGACCAAGGGGGTTTGGGGTGTAGGAGGGTGCCCCGGGCTGGGACCAAGGGGTTCAGAGAGTGGGAGGGGCAGAGGGATCAGGGCTGGGGCAGGGGAGTGGGGCGTGGGAGGGTGTGTGCAGGCTCCATGCAGCGCTTACCTCCAGCAGCTCCTGGAAGCAGAGGCATGTCCCACCTCCAGCTCCTAAGCGGAGGCGCGGCCAGGAAGCTCTGTGTGCTGCCCCATCCACAGGCACCACCCCCGCAGCTCCCATTGGCTGCAGTTCCTGACCAATGGGCCGGGAGCCATGGAGTCAGTGCTCGGGGATGGGGGACAGAGGCAGCGTGCCTGCAGAGCCGCCTGGCTCCGGGCCATACCTCATCCAGCAACAGCAGGGATGGGGAGTCGCTTGCGGGGAGCCACCCGAAGTGAGTGCCCCCACGGACCTCAACATTTTTACCACGGACACTTGTGTCCGTGTACGGACGCGTTGCTGATCCTTGCCCTAAATGAGGGTAATATATGATGGCTAATCTGGTGTCCACTCTCTGGGAATCTGATTCATTATTGATGGATAGCTCTTACTTAGACGTAGCCTGTTCCCTTGTACCACTGTCTGCAAATGCTTGTGCTGGAGAAACTGCAAAGCAGCCCCACTGTGAAGTCTCCAGGTTCAGCAACCCCCCCAAACCAGTTCTACACCATCACAGAAGCATTTTGGGACAGGTTGGTGGATGGTACAGAGCTGGCCAGAAGAGGGAGGGAGTGTGTTGGAGGAAGAGGAAGAGTGGCCAGGATTATACTGTGCCCCAGCAATTCTTTGTTGTCACAAAACCCATAGGGTCTATGGCAGTGGTTCTCAGCCAGGGGTTTGGGGCCCACTGGGGGGCTTTGAGCAGTTTCAGGAAGTTCACTGAGCAGGGCCGGCATTAGACCAGGGCAGAAAGCTGAAGCCCCACTGCATGGGGCTGAAGTCTGGGGCTCCGAGCCCTGCCACCCACAGCTGAAAACGAAGCCTGAGCAACTTAACTTCGTGGGGAACCCTCGGGCATTGGGCCCTAGGCAGTTCCCCTGCTTGCTACCCACTAAAGCCGGCCTTGGCTTTTATATGCAGAAAAACAGTGGTTGTGGCACAGGTGGGCTGTGAAGTTTGTATAGTATGTTGGGGGTGGGTGGGGGCTCAGAAAGAAAAAGGTTGAGAACCCCTGATCTATGGCACTGGGGGTGTACAAGTTAGAATAGCTCTCAGGCTGCTCTAACCTACTCTGGGTCCTGGCCCAGCATAGGGAAGGTATAAAGCCTCCCCTTTCTGTCACTGTGCCAGTCTGCACTGCCTGAGGGATGAATTTGCCTGCAGGGCTGCAGTGGCTGAAGCTCCCCCACAAACCGTGTTTCTGCTCCCTCTGCATAGAGTGCTCTCTCTTCCGCATGCTCACACGTTCTCCCCATTCCCGCTTTTCTTTGGAAAAGCCTCTCTTTAGGGCTTGTGCTCCTGATAATCAACACCCTTATGCACATTTCTCTTATGTTTTGTCTAAGCACCATTCTTAGTAGCCTTTCAGAACTGCCATTTTAAAAGCTCTTAATTCCAATCTGTCGGCACAGATAAATAAAATGCACCTTAGGGTACGTCTATACTTACCCATCGCGTCGGAGGAGTCCAATCGATCTTCTGGTTCGATTTATCGCATCTTGTCTAGACGCGATAAATTGAACCAGGAAGTGCTCCCCCGTCGACGCTGGTAATCCCGCTCTGCGAACGGAGCAGGCGGAGTCGACGGGGGAGCCAGCGCGCCGCGGTGTGGACCAGGGATAAGTACTTTTAAGTTCGAAATAAGATACTTCGACTTCAGCTACGTTATTCACGTAGCTGAAGTTGTGTATCTTGCTTCGAACTTCGGGGCTAGTGTAGACCAGCCGTTAGTCTGCAAACAGCTGCAGGTGGACCTCTGCCCACAATTAGCCCCACTGATGGCAGTGCCTGTGTACATCTCTTTGCAGGATCCGGTGCTTAAAGTGCAAATCCTATGCAGTCCTCCATCAAGAAACCATAATGTTTAGACTTGACTTTTCATGCTTGTTGCCAATACTATATTCAGTTTATTTCTGTCATTCAGTTGTGACTTCATTCAGCCCTCGTTATGTCACATTAAAAGCATCTAGCTCAGTCTCATGTTCAGTTTCTCACTGAAATTTCCTGGCAAAGGATACCTAAAGTTATAACTGAATCCATTACCATAAATTGACAAAGGGCACCACCTATTGGCAACTGTTTGAAGATCATCACAAATTATCACATCTGTTCCATGTTGCTCATCCCTTTCCATTTTTTTATACAACTACTTGTAGAAAGAATGACTTTCTCCCCACATGAAGTATTTCAACTTAACAGTTAAATACTAGACAAAATATATTTAAAGCATACTAATACTACTACAGTGTGGATATTAAAACATATAGGCATTGTCTTAATATTTTCAGAATAAAATTAGTTTTGCTTAAACGGGTATTGCTTGCTCCTGTAAGGGAGGGGGAATAAACTATACCAGTATAAACCACCTAATATAACTGCATCCACACTAGAGGTTGTACTAGTATAACTATTTTGGTTAAAAACAATCATATCCTTAACCAAAATAGTTATACTGGTACCAAAACTGGGTGTAGACCAGGCCTTTATCCAGGGTACTGGTTGTCTCAAGGTACACTGTGGCCAAAAGAGCTAATGTGATCCTTAGATGCATAAAAAGGATAATCTTGAGTAAGAGTAGAAAGGTTGTTTTACCCCTGTATTTTGGCACTGCTGGAATTGTGTGTCCAGTTTTAGTGTCCACAATTCAAGAAGGATCTTGATAGATTGGAGAGGGATCAGAGAAGAGCCACGAGAATGATTAAAGAATGAGAAAATATGCCTTTAGGCTACATCTGCACTACAGCCAGGATCGACACTCTGAGACTGATCCACCGGCAGTCGATTTAGCAGGTCTAGTGAAGACCCGCCAAATTGACAGCAGAGTGTTCTCCGGTCGACCCCTGTACTCTACCCCCGACGAGAAGAGTAAGGTAAGTTGATGGGAGAGTTTCTCCCGTCGACCCCCTGCAGTGCAGACCATGTGGTAACTCGACCTAAGGTACGTCGACTCCAGCTACGTTATTCACATACCTGGAGTTGCATTGCGTAGGTCAGCTTACTGCGGAAGTGTAGACATAGCCTTATAGTGATAGACTTAAGGAGCACAGTCTAACAAAAGAGACGATTAAGGGGTGACTTTATCACTATAAGTACCTTTATAGGGGACAAATATTTAATAATGGGCTCTTCAATCTGAGAAAGGAATAACATGATCCAATGGCTGGAAGGTGAAGCTAGATAAATTCAGACTGGAAATAAGGTATACATTTTTTAAAGTAAAGGTAATTAACCATTGGAACAATTTATCAAGGATTGTGGTGAATTCTCCATCACTGGCAATTTTAAAATTAAGATTTGATGTTTTTCTAAAGAATATGCTCTAGTAATTATTTTGTAGATGTTTTATGGCCCTTGTTATACAGAGGGTCAGACTAGATGATCACAGTGGTCCCTTCTGTCAGGGTCTATTCAGACCAATTAATACGCAGTGTTAGTGCACCTGTTGTGTGCATTGTTGCTCCACGTGGATGAGCCTTAAGTGTGTCACAGTTACAGTGGGAAAAATGTTTTAGTGCACTAAGCTTTTTGCTAACAATATGTATATAATTTAATTCCCACAGAATCTATAATAAAAAAGAGATAATCCCAGCAGTTTTATTATTGGTGATGGGACAGCAGCGAGCCAATTGTGGTATCAGAATTTTAAATTTAAATTTAAATTTTAAAAGATTTTACTAGCCAAAACCTTAGCACGCTGAATTAGTGATGACTTTGAGAAAGGCAACCATATTTAGATAGTAATTCTCTCCTGGGGTGACCAGATGTTCCGATTTTATAGGGACAGTCCTGATATTTGGGGCTTTTTCTTATATAGGTGCTGTAGGGAGCCAGGGTGACCTCCCTCCGAACAAGAGGGTAAAGAGCCACGCTCTCAGCCTGAGTGAGCGGGGCCAGGCCAAGCTTACTGACTCTGGCCGGTGCTCCCCTGCCTGAGGGGAGCACCACTGACTCTTGCTGGCGCTCCCCAGCTTGAGGGGCATGTCAGGGACTCCTGTGTCACGCCAATTACAATGGCACACCTCCCTCCTCTAATTCCCTGTCGACAGAGAGGTGTCACTAAGGCCTTTCGGCAAGGCAGTAGCTCCCCACTGCCCCCCAGCAGCTCGGCAGACCAACTGAGACTTTGCTACATGTGGTGGAGAATGTGGGCACTTGACCCTATCCCTGAAGTAAGGGATTAGAACGAGGAGGCCTCTGAAGCTCCCCTAATCGAAATATGGAAATGGAGAAGATTTTCAAGTTCCTGGCTGAGAGCCAGCAACAGCAGTAGCAACAACTAGTACAGCACCTGGGTGCCCAACAGCAGCAGATGCTTCAGACCTTGGGGGCCCAGCACCGCGGACAACAACACCAATGCTTCCAGCAACTCACAGCCCTGTGGCCGGGCCTGGGTGGGGCTCAACCTGAGGGGGCAGCCAACGCCCCCACCTCCGCCACACCAATCCATCTGGCCAAGATGGGGCCTGAGGACGACCCGGAGGCCGATCTGGTGACTTTTGAGTGGGTTGCCTCAGGGGTTGGTTGGACATCTGCCCAATGGGCGACCCTCCTCGCCCCCTATCTGACAGGGCCCGCTCAGAGGGCTTACCGGGGACTTCCAGATGATGAGGCCCATGTCTATGCCTAAGTGAAAGCGGCGATCCTGGACACCTTGAACATCACCCTGGAGACATTTCGGCGACGGTTTCAGGGGGAGGTCTACCCACCAGGCACCCAACCCCGGGCCGTGGCCCAGGAGTTAAAGGACACCTGTTGCCGATGGCTACAGCCTGAGCATCAGACAGCGGCTGAGGTGACTGAACAGGTTATCTTCGAACAATTCGTACACATCCTCCCGACCCAGGGAGGGCATGGGTGTTGTGGCACCAGCCCCAAACCCTGAGCATGGCCATCACACTTATGGAGGACTTTCTAGAGGCGGAGGCCCCAATAGGACTGGCAGTCTGCCCCCCAACCCCCGGGCCCGGCACACAGAAACTTGAAAGGGGGCCCATGTCCAAAGCTAATGCACCACCCCACACCTGACAACCAGACGGCAGTGGGACCGACCTTCCCCGATGCCCGGAGCCCACACCCCACAGGCACTTGACATGGCCACTGGACCCTAGCCAACCCCGCAGTCCAACCGACGCACCAGCGCGGCCGGGGTGCCTGGAGGAAGGACCTTGCTTTCGGTGTAGCGAGTACGGACATCTGCAGCGGGACTGTACTGCGATAGATTGCAAGTTTGGCTGGATTTAAACCGGGGAGTTGTGGGCCTGTCCCCGATTCGCTGCAAAATTGCCGGTCCCCATGGAAGTCACAGGGACCCACATTATTGGTCTAGTTGATTCGGGCTGTGGGCAGACCCTTGTCCCCCGGGCATTCCTCCCGGATGCCGAGCAGACCATTGGGGAGGTACGGATTCAGTGCATCCATGGAGATATGAAACCATACCCCACGATTTGAGTCCCTCTCATGGTGAACGGGGCAACCCAGGTAATGAACGTGGCACTGGCATCATCCTTGACCTACCCAGTAATTCTGGGCCATGACTGGCAGGACTTTATTGAGGTGGTCCAATCCCTACCAACAGAAGAGGCATTCGAGGGAACTCCACCTGAGACGGCGGTAGCCCCCAACACGATCATAGAATCATAGAATCATAGAATCATAGAATCTCAGGGTTGGAAGGGACCTCAGGAGGTCATCTAGTCCAACCCCCTGCTCAAAGCAGGACCAACCCCAATTAGATCATCCCAGCCAGGGCTTTGTCAAGCCTGACCTTAAAAACCTCTAAGGAAGGAGATTCCACCACCTCCCTAGGTAACCCATTCCAGTGCTTCACCACCCTACTAGTGAAAAAGTTTTTCCTAATATCCAACCTAAACCTCCCCCTCTGCAACTTGAGACCGTTACTCCTTGTTCTGTCATCTTCTACCACTGAGAACAGTCTAGATCCATCCTCTTTGGAACCCCCTTTTAGGTAGTTGAAAGCAACTATCAAATCCCCCCTCATTCTTCTCTTCTGCAGGCTAAACAATCCCAGTTCCCTCAGCCTCTCCTCATAAGTCATGTGCTCCAGCCCCCTAATCATTTTTGTTGCCCTCCGTTGGACCCTTTCCAATTTATCCACATCCTTCTTGTAGTGTAGGGCCCAAAACTGGACACAGTACTCCAAATGAGGCCTCACCAGTGCCGAATAGAGGGGAATAATCACGTCCCTCGATCTGCTGGAAATGCCCCTACTTATACAGCCCAAAATGCCGTTAGCCTTCTTGGCTACAAGGGCACACTGTTGACTCATATTCAGCTTTTCGTCCACCGTAACCCCTAGGTCCTTTTCTGCAGAACTGCTGCCCAGCCATTCGGTCCCTAGTCTGTAGCAGTGCATGGGATTCTTCCGTCCTAAGTGCAGGACTCTGCACTTGTCCTTGTTGAACCTCATCAGATTTCTTTTGGCCCAATCCTCTAATTTGTCTAGGTCCCTCTGTATCCTGTCCCTACCCTCCAGCGTATCAACCACTCCTCCCAGTGTCCGAGATGTCCTTCCGGGATGTCCGACCCCAAAGTCGCCCAGTTCCCACACCCGGTTGGGACTGCCTTGAGATGGCTGGCTCCCCTCCCAACCTTGCGGACTTTAGTTGAGACCAAAGGGAAGACCCTATGCTATCGTTTGCCTAGAGCAGCTGGCCCGGGTGCATGGTGAGGTCATGGAGGCCCAGCGCGCAACCCAATGGCCTAGGTTTGAACTGAATCATGATCAGCTCTACCGCGTTGTTTGTGACCCCCAGACCCAAGAAGTCCGGACCCAACTCGTGGTTCCCCACGTTCATCGTCCGGCTGTCCTGAAGCTTGCACATGACATCCCAGCTGCAGGCCATTTAGGGCAGAAAACTTCTGGCCCAGGGTCCACCATGAGGTGAAGGATTACTGTATGTCGTGCCCGGACTGTCAACACATGGCACCGGCTGGGGTACGGAAGGCCCTCCTGATCCTTTACCGATCGTTGGTGTACCCTTTGAGCGGGTAACAATGGACCTGGTGGGGCCCTTTCCAAAAAGCAAGGCAGGCCATCAATACCTCCTTGTCCTGATAGACTACGCCACTCACTTCCCCGAGGCCATCCCCTTAAGAAGTATCACCGTCCGCATTATCGCTGTGGAGCTTGTGAAGATTTTCTCCAGGATGGGCCTCTCTTGAGAGATACTCACTGATCAGGGGGCCAACTTCACCTTTAAGCTGTTCCGCCAGGTATGTGCCCTGCTAGGGATCAAGAAACTGTAGACCTCGGTCTACCATCCCCAGATGGATGGGTTGGTAGAACTTTTTAACCGGCCCCTGAAGGGAATGTTGCGATGCTTCCCCACCAAGGACCTCCGCCAGTGGGACCAACTGCTCCCTCCTTTACTGCTGGCAATTCGAGAGGTCCCCCAGGAATCTATGAAGTTCTCTCCGTTTGAGCTCCTATATGGGCGGCGACCCTGCGGGGTGTTGGACCTCTTGAGAGAAGCCTGGGAACACACCCCATCCACAACACAGGGACTCTTACAATATGTCTTACAGCTGCAGAGACAGCTGGCACGGGCAGGCGAGCTCACGAAGGAGAACTTAAACACAGCCCAAAAAGCCCAGGAGCAAAACTATAATCACGGTGCTCAGGCCCAATCCTTTGCGCCTGGTGACTGAGTACTCCTACTGCTTCCTTCGGAGGAATCAAAACTTTTGGCCTGCTGGCAGGGCCTGTATGAGGTCCTTCGTCTGGTAGGACCAGTCAAGTACGAAATCCAGCAACCTGATCACCAGAAGGAAAAACAGATATATCATGTAAATCTCTTAAGCCCTGGTGGGAATGGGAAGGACTATTAATTGCCCCATACCCTCCCTCAAGCTGGACCTAGGGCCGCAACCTCCAGAGGAGCCAGACAATGGCGAGCCCCAGCTAGTAGAGATGCTCACAGTCAAGCAGCGAGAGCAAGCCCACTGCCTAGTGGTGGCATTCCCCAAGACATTCACCACAAAACCCGGGCAGACTGCCCTCGCCTACCATGTGATCCAGACTGAACCCGGGGTGGTAGTCCGAGAGGCGACCCAGCCATTGCCTAGGCGAATGCAGGAGGCCGTAGAGGAGGAAGTCCAGGCAAAGTTGGAACTGGGTGTTATTCATAGATTCATAGATTCTAGGGCTGGAAGGGACCTCGAGAGGTCATTGAGTCCAGCCCCCTGCCCTCATGGCAGGACCAAATACTGTCTAGACCATCCCTGATAGACATTTATCTAACCTACTCTTAAATATCTCCAGAGATGGAGATTCCACAACCTCCCTGGGCAGTTTATTCCAGTGTTTAACCACCCTGACAGTTAAGAACTTTTTCCTAATGTCCAACCTAAACCTCTCTTGCTGCAGTTTAAGCCCATTGCTTCTTGTTCTATCCTTAGAGGCTAAGATGAACAAGTTTTCTCCCGCCTCCTTATGACACCCTTTTAGATACCTGAAGACTGCTATCATGTCCCCTCTCAGTCTCCTCTTTTCCAAACTAAACAAACCCAATTCCTTCAGCCTTCCTTCATAGGTCATGTTCTCTAGACCCTTAATCATTCTTGTTGCTCTTCTCTGGACCCTCTCCAATTTCTCCACATCTTTCTTGAAATCCGGTGCCCAGAACTGGACACAATACTCCAGTTGAGGCCTAACCAGTGCAGAGTAGAGCGGAAGAATCATAGAATATCAGGGTTGGAAGGGACCTTAGGAGGTCATCTAGTCCAACCCCCTGCTCAAAGCAGGACCAATCCCCAATTTTTGCCCCCGATCCCTAAATGGCCCCCTCAAGGATTGAACTCACAACCCTGGGTTTAGCAGGCCAATGCTCAAACCACTGAGCTATCCCTCCCCCTCAGTGACTTCTCGTGTCTTGCTCACAACACACCTGTTAATGCAGCCCAGAATCAAGTTTGCTTTTTTGCAACAGCATCACACCGTTGACTCATATTTAGCTTGTGGTCCACTATAACCCCTAGATCCCTTTCTGCCGTACTCCTTCCTAGACAGTCTCCTCCCATTCTGTATGTGTGAAACTGATTGTTCCTACCTAAGTGGAGCACTTTGCATTTGTCCTTATTAAACTTCATCCTGTTTACCTCTGACCATTTCTCCAATTTGTCCAGATCATTTTGAATTATGACCCTATCCTCCAAAGCAGTTGCAATCCCTCCCAGTTTAGTATCATCTGCAAACTTAATAAGCGTACTTTCTATGCCAATATCCAAGTCGTTGATGAAGATATTGAACAGAGCCGGTCCCAAAACAGACCCTTGCGGAACCCCACTCGTTATACCTTTCCAGCAGGATTGGGAACCATTAATAAGTACTCTCTGAGTACGGTTATCCAGCCAGTTGTGCACCCACCTTATAGTAGCCCCATCTAAGTTGTATTTCCCTAGTTTATTGATAAGAATATCATGCGAGACCGTATCAAATGCCTTACTAAAGTCTAGGTATACCACATCCACCGCTTCTCCCTTATCCACAAGACTCGTTATCCTATCAAAGAAAGCTATCAGATTGGTTTGACATGATTTGTTCTTTACAAATCCATGCTGGTTATTCCCTATCACCTTACCACCTTCCAAGTGTTTGCAGATGATTTCCTTAATTACTTGCTCCATTATTTTCCCTGGCACAGAAGTTAAACTAACTGGTCTGTAGTTTCCTGGGTTGTTTTTATTTCCCTTTTTATAGATGGGCACTATATTTGCCCTTTTCCAGTCTTCTGGAATCTCTCCTGTCTCCCATGATTTACCAAAGATAATAGCTAGAGGCTCAGATACCTCCTCTATTAGCTCCTTAAGTATTCTAGGATGCATTTCATCAGGTCCTGGTGACTTGCAGGCATCTAACTTAGCTAAGTGATTTTTAACTTGTTCTTTTTTTATTTTATCTTCTAAACCTTCCCCCTTCCCATTAGCATTCACTACGTTAGGCATTCCCTCAGACTTCTCGGTGAAGACCGAAACAAAGAAGTCATTAAGCATCTCTGCCATTTCCAAGTTTCCTGTTACTGTTTCTCCCTCCTCACTGAGTAGTGGGCCTACCCTGTCCTTGGTCTTCCTCTTGCTTCTAATGTATTGATCAAAAGTTTTCTTGTTTCCCTTTATTCCTGTAGCTAGTTTGAGCTCATTTTGTGCCTTTGCCTTTCTAATCTTGCCCCTGCATTCCCGTGTTGTTTGCCTATATTCATCCTTTGTAATTTGTCCTGGTTTCCATTCTTTATATGACTCCTTTTTATTTTTTAGATCGTGCAAGGTCTCGTGGTTAAGCCAAGGTGGTCTTTTGCCACATTTTCTATCTTTCCTACCCAGTGGAATAGTTTGCTTTTGGGCCCTTAATAGTGTCCCTTTGAAATACTGCCAGCTCTCCTCAGTTGTTTTTCCCCTCCATCTTGATTCCCATGGGACCTTACCTATCAGCTCTCTGAGCTTACCAAAATCCACTTTCCTGAAATCCATTGTCTCTATTTTGCTGTACTCCCTTCTACCGTTCCTTAGAATTGTGAACTCTATGATTTCATGATCACTTCCACCCAAGCTGCCTTCTACTTTCAAGTTCTCAACAAGTTCCTCCCTATTTGTTAAAATCAAATCTAGAACAGCTTCCCCCCTAGTAGCTTTCTCAATCTTCTGAAATAAAAAGTTGTCTGCAATGCAGTCCAAGAACTTATTGGATAGTCTGTGCCCCGCTGTGTTATTTTCCCAACATATATCTGGATAGTTGAAGTCCCCCATCACCATCAAATCTTGGGCTTTGGATGATTTTGTTAGTTGTTTAAAAAAAGCCTCATCCACCTCTTCCACCTGGTTAGGTGGCCTGTAGTAGACTCCTAGCATGACATCACCCTTGTTTTTTACCCCTTTTAGCCTAACCCAGAGACTCTCAACACTTCCGTCCCCTATGTCCATCTCCACCTCAGTCCAAGTGTGTACATTTTTAATATATAAGGCAACACCACCTCCCTTTTTCCCCTGTCTGTCCTTCCTGAGCAAGCTCTACCCATCCATACCAACATTCCAATCATGTGTATTATCCCACCAAGTTTCAGTGATGCCAACAATGTCATAGTTGAATTTATTTATTAGCACTTCCAGTTCTTCCTGCTTATTACCCATACTTCTCGCATTTGTATACAGGCATCTAAGATACTGATTTGATCTTGCCTCCCAGTTTTGCCCTGACCCTCCTATCTCTTTGCCATTAGAGCCCACGCTCCCTCCTATTTCCGACCCATCTCCCAGGTCCCCATGTTCTCCACTTACCAGTGGGTTTTGCTCACCTGTCCCCATCGAACCTAGTTTAAAGCCCTCCCAGAATGAATGGCAGAGCCCCATTGTCCTCATCTCGAAGCCGGATGGGAGCCAGCGGTGCTGCATTGACTTCAGGAGAGTAAGCGCCATTTCAAAGTTCGACGCCTATCTGATGCCCCACTTCAACGAGCTCCTTGACCAGCTCGGGGAAGCCTGCTATATCACCACATTAGATCTCATGAAAGGGGCACTGGCAGATTCCCTTGGACCCCAGGTCCAAGGAGAAGACAGCATTCGCCACCCCTTCAGGGATGTACCATTTCACCTGGATGCCTTTTGGCCTCCATGGGGCCCCAGCAATCTTCCAGTGCTTGATGGATCGGATTTTGCAACCCACACCAAGTACGCCGCGGCCTATTTGGACCATGTGGTCATCTATGGCGGCCGCTGGGAGGAACATCTCAACCAGGTATTGGCTGTCCTCCGGGACCTCTGTCTGGCCAGGCTTACAGCCAATCCAAAAAAATGTCGAATCGGGCGACAGGAGACCACTTATCTGGAGTACCCCCTGGGTCAAGGGCAGGTATGACCTCTCATCGGGAAAGTCCAAGCACTCCAGAAATATCAGGCGCCGACCAAGAAGAGGCAGGTGCATCAATTCTTGGGCTTAGCTGGATATTACCGGCGGTTTGTACCCCACTTCGCAACCATTGCCGCCCCTCTGACGGAGCTCCTGATCAAAGACAGCTTCCATATGAGGAAAGATTAAAAAGACTGGGACTGTTCAGCTTGGGAAAGAGACGACTAAGGGGAAATATGGTAGAGGTCTATAAAATCATGAAGCGTGTGGAGAAAGTGAATGGAGTAGTGTTATTTACTCCTTCACATAACACAGGAACCAGGGATCACCTAATGAAATTAATAGGCAGTGGGTTTAAAACAAACAAAAAGAAGTACTTCTTCACACAACACACAGTCAACCTGTGGAACTCATTGCCGGGGATGTCATGAAGGCCAAAAGCATAACTGGGTTCAAAAAAGAATTAAATACGTTTATGGAGGATAGATCCATCAATGGTTATTAGCCAAGATGATCAGTGATTCAGCCCCATGCTCTGGGTGTCCTTAAGCTTCTGACTGCCAGAAGCTGAGAATGGACCACTGGGACTGGATCACTCAATAATTGCCCTGTTCTGTTCATTCCCTTTGAAGTATCTGCCATCGGAAGACAGGATACTGGGCAAGATGGACCATTGGTTTGACCCAGTATGGCCATTCTTATGTTTTAAAAATTCAATGCAGACTACTGTCATTTCATATTCTGCATTATAGTTGATTTTATATCTTGCCAATACAAAGTATGCCAGGAATTTCTTGTAGCTTTACTGGAAGACTTCATGTTAAGGTTTATGAGTGAGTGAATGCTGTCGAGTGATTAGAGCGCTGCAGCGAGAACTGGAACTCTTGAGTTCTATTTTTAGCATTGCCTTTAGCTCACTATAGGCTTTCAGCAAATTACCTAACCTCCCAGTAACGGGATCAGCTGACTCTCAAGCATCCCCTTGTGGCCGGGGTGGCTCTGTGGTGCCCTACCTCAGTTCCCCTCCTCAGGATTCTTTGACAAACTCCACACACAGGTTTCTCTCTGTTCAAACACCCCTCTTAGGGCCTACGTTTATTAATGGCCAAGTTCAGAACAAAACTCCAAGTTCCAAAAGGAAGTCTGCAAAGTTTGACTCAATTCCTCCTTTTAGTAAGCCACTCCCAGAGCTTCCCAGCTGGAACGTCTTTCTTTGTGTCTGGTCTTGCTGGCCCTCAACCTTCTGGCTCTGTTTTCTGGGCCTCACCTCTTCTCCCAGTTAAGGGTCTCCAACAGTAGTGCCAGCTGGGGGCAGGGGTGGAGGGCCACACCCCAACCACTTTTAAGCAGTGATCCCGTACTAGGGTTTTTGATTTCAAAAGGGCTAACTTTAATAAATTAAGGAAATTAGTTAGGGAAGTGGATTGGACTAAAGAATTTATGGACCTAAAGGCGGAGGAGGCCTGGGATTATTTCAAGTTAAAGTTGCAGAAGCTGTCAGAAGCCTGTATCCCAAGAAAGGGGAAACAATTCATAGGCAGGGGTTTTAGACCAAGCTGGATGAGCAAGCATCTCAGAGAGGTGATTAAGAAAAAACAGAAAGCATACAAGGAGTGGAAGATGGGAGGGATCAGCAAAGAAACCTACCTTATTGAGGTCAGAGCATGTAGGGATAAAGTGAGACAGGCTAAAAGTCATGTAGAATTGGACCTTGCAAAGGGAATTAAAACCAATAGTAAAAAGTTTTATAGCCATATAAATAGGAAGAAAACAAAGAAAGAAGAAGTGGGACCGCTAAACACTGAGGATGGAGTGGAGGTTAAGGATAATCTAGGCATGGCTCAATATCTAAACAAATACTTTGCCTCAGTCTTTAATGAGGCTAATGAGGAGCTTAGGAATAGTGGCAGCATGACAAATGGGAATAAGGATGTGGGGGTAGATATTACCATATCCGAGGTAGAAGCCAAACTTGAACAGCTTAATGAGAGTAAATCAGGCGGCCCAGATAATCTTCATCCAAGAATATTAAAGGAACTGGCACATGAAATTGCAAGCCCATTAGCAAAAATTTTTAATGAATCTCTAAACACAGGGGTTGTACCGTTTGACTGGAGAATAGCTAATATAGTTCCTATTTTTAAGAAAGGGAAAAAAAGTGACCCGGGTAACTACAGGCCTGTTAGTTTGACATCTGTAGTATGCAAGGTCTTGGAAAAAATTTTGAAGGAGAAAGTAGTTAAGGACCTTGAGGGCAATGGCAATTGGGACAAATTACAACATGGTTTTACAAAAGGTAGATCGTGCCAAACCAACTTGATCTCCTTCTTTGAGAAAGTAACAGATTTTTTAGATAAAGGAAACGCAGTGGATCTAATCTACCTCGATTTCAGTAAGGCATTTGATACAGTACCACATGAGGAATTATCGGTTAAATTGGAAAAGATGGGGATCAATATGAAAATTGAGAGGTGGATAAGGAACTGGTTAAAGGGGAGACTACAGCGGGTCATACTGAAAGGTGAACTGTCAGGTTGGAGGGAGGTTACTAGTGGAGTTCCTCAAGGTTCAGTTTTGGGACCAATTTTATTTAATCTTTTTATTACTGACCTCGGCACCAAAAGTGGGAGTGTGCTAATAAAGTTTGCAGATGACACAAAGTTGGGAGGTATTGCCAATTCAGAAAAGGATCGGGATATCCTACAGGAAGATCTGGATGACCTTGTAAACTGGAGTAATAGTAATAGGATGAAATTTAATAGTGAGAAGTGTAAGGTTATGCATTTAGGGATTAATAACAAGAATTTTAGTTATAAGCTGGGGACGCATCAGTTGGAAGTAACGGAAGAGGAGAAGGACCTCGGAGTCCTGGTTGATCACAGGATGACTATGAGTCGCCAATGTGATGTGGCCGTGAAAAAAGCTAATGCGGTCTTGGGATGCATTAGGCGAGGTATTTCTAGTAGAGATAAGGAGGTGTTAGTACCGTTATACAAGGCATTGGTAAGACCTCATTTGGAATACTGTGTGCAGTTCTGGTCTCCCATGTTCAAGAAGGATGAATTCAAACTGGAACAGGTACAAAGAAGGGCCACTAGGATGATCCGAGGAATGGAAAACCTGTCGTATGAAAGGAGACTCAAGGAGCTTGGTTTGTTTACCCTAACCAAAAGAAGGCTGAGGGGAGATATGATTGCTCTCTTTAAATATATCAGAGGGATAAATACCAGGGAGGGAGAGGAATTATTTCAGCTCAGTACCAATGTGGACACAAGAACAAATGGATATAAACTGGCCAGCAGGAAGTTTAGACTTGAAATTAGACGAAGGTTTCTAACCATCAGAGGAGTGAAGTTCTGGAACAGCCTTCCAAGGGAAGCAGTGGGGGCAAAAGACCTAACTGGCTTCAAGATTAAGCTAGATACGTTTATGGAGGGGATGGTTTGATGGGATAACATGATCTTAGTCAAGGGTCAATTAATTGCCATCAGTGGTAAATAGGACCAATGGTCAATGATGGGATGTTAGAAGTTACTACAGAGAACTTTTTCCTGGGTGTCTGGCTGGTGAGTCTTGCCCACATGCTCGGGGTTCAGCTGATCGCCATATTTGGGGTCGGGAAGGAATTTTCCTCCAGGGTAGATTGGCAGAGGCCCTGGAGGTTTTTTGCCTTCCTCTGCAGCATGGGGCACGGGTCACTTACCGGAGGATTCTCTGCATCTTGAAGTCTTTAAACTATGATTTGAGGACTTCAATAGCTGAGACATAGGTGAGAGAATTATTCCAGGAGTGGGTGGGTGAGATTCTGTGGCCTGCATTGTGCAGGAGGTCGGACTAGATGATCATAATGGTCCCTTCTGACCTTAAAGTCTATGAGTCTATGAGTCTATGAGATCACTAAATCTTCACACAGATGGAAGGGCAGCCAGGTCAAATTTCAGAGTGACATTGCGACCTGGCATAAGGGGTCACAACAACACTCAAATTTGGCCCAGCTTCTCCTACATCCTAATGGAGGGGCGGGTGCACCAAATGGTGTTGCAGCCTGGTGCATGGGGAGCCAGTTCCTGTTTGGCGGCACGCAGGGAAGTCCACCGAGAATTCCACTCCTGGCAGCACCAGCTCACGCACTGTGCAGGTAAGAGAAAGCAAAGACTTCCCACTCGAGGGAGACCCAGGTCCCTGCAGGAGGAGACAAGCTGGAACCAGAACAGGGTCCTGCTGTGGGAAGTGGACCTGAATTTGCCCCCACCACTGGTCTCCTGCAGGAGTGCCCTGCTCTCTGCAGCTCTTCTGCAGTCACTGCCATTGTTTCCTCTCTCTGTTTATAGGGATCAGCTCTTCACAGAGACCAACCACCCTCTACCAGGCCCCATTGTGAGGCTGTTAATGAGGCACAGATGGGCTGGACCAATTTCCTTTGAAAGAGCCCAGTCCTCCCTGTGACATTCCCCAGGCCTCAGTTTCCCCACCTGTAGAATTTACCAATCTGGAAGGGAATTGATGAGGCTTAATGTTTGTAATACACCTCAAGGCTCTTTAATGAGAGGCCATGTAGAAATGCTGTTTCTTATACAAATATTCTCATGCTGACATTTGCCATGTAAAAGGTAGAATGGTTACATTGGTCCTAATCCTCCTCGCATTGAAGTCAATGGGAAAATGTGCACCAGCTTCCGTGGATTGGGTTTTTTGAGAGGCATCAACTAGATCTTGTTTCACATGTTATCTTTCTAGCTTTAAAATGTACACGGCACGGGCAGCAACTCTTTAATGTTTATTTTAAACTTTAAAATAAATCTGAATATTTTTTTATTTTATGTTGTATCTTCTCAGTGTATCTAAATACCCTGCAGAGTTTAGGACCCTGTAAAGCAAGTTCCAGCTTCTTGCTCGCCAGCTGCTTCCGATGGAGCTCTGTGTCCTCTGCCAAACGATCTCGGATGTTACTCATGGAGAAGTCAGTCTGTACTCAAAGTCTGGCATTTTAGCTGGTAAAAAAAAAAAAAAAAAAAAAAGTTTTGTCTTGAATATCAAAAATCTTCAAAATTTGGCTCTGATCCAAAGAAAAAAGATCACTTTTCCTGAAATAGGAGCTTTTCCATACTGCCTGGGTTCCCCCCAACTCAAAGACTTTTCAAACCGGCATCTGGTAAAGGGGCTAATCCAAAGCCCGTGAAAGCCAATGTAAAGACTCCCATTTACTTCCATAGGCTTTGGATCAAGCTTGTAATGTACACAGCTCATTTTGACATGGCTGGTATGTTGCAAGTAGCTATGTGGTGTTAGACATTTTTAAGGGGAACTCACATGGGATAGGAGCTGTTCTTTAATGAGCTCCCCAAAAAATCACCCTTTGGATTATAAAGATATTTAAGACCTTTTATGCCTCATTCTCATCACCATATGAGCTACAGTATTAGGGCCAGATTCTAATTTACACTAAGGCCACTTTACACTTATCTAACGAAGTAAAGGAGCCTTAAAGGAGGTGAAAATATGTAAAGTGGAGGGCAGTGTAGAGTGGCTTTGATGTCAATAAGAATCAGGCCTTTGTTATATTTTCTATGTTTAGGTAAGCACCAGCAATCAGAAATGTCTTTTCGAAAAATCACGGGTTTTTTTTATCTTAAGCAGCATCAAGTGGGGAATTGTTTGTCCATTGCTCCAGAGCCACAGAATTCCCACTTCCAGCATGCACATGTGTGCATTTAGACAGCTGTCAGCTAATGAGATAGATTCCTAATTAAGCTAACTCTTGCTTTCCTGTCCATTTAGGCTGTATAATTATGTTACCACTAGCACATGTTGAGAAACCTTAGTATCGATTTCATAAAAGATAAATGAAAAACAAAACAAACCCCAAGGTCTGCATATTTCAGTTGCTGACAGTTATGATTCTAGATGTTTATCAGAAATGTTTTGTCCAGATACCATTTTTACATGGGAAACAAATGCCTTGATATGGAAGTCACCCGGTGAAACAAGGGACTCCAGATATATAGTAACGTCTACCAAGAGAAGAAGGCTGGAATAAAGAAAAAGAGCAGACTGCCAGTTTTAATCACATTTACTGAATTACCCAAAGGGAAGTTACCTGAATGAAAAATCAGACTTTTACTGCACTCATTAGGAAAGATTTACGATCACACATCTAATTTAATATAATGTCAACAGTTAAAATAAAAGCCTCTGCAGCCCACAAAACACTGGGGAATAGTTTTAAGGGTAAGTAGATTTGAATACCTTGAATATCTACAAATCCAGGCTCTGCCAGAACAATGTCATAAGCAAATTCCAGTCATGAGTCCTCCACTGTGTATGCCCTGCTATCAGACATATAAATCTTGCAATTTTCGGGTCTAGTATCTCAGCTGATCTCAGGTTCGGATAGAGAGAGAGAGGTGGTCTCTAGAATATACAGGACCCAACCCACAAAGGTCTTTATAGATATAAACTGTCCTTGTGAACTTCACTCAGGGAACCCAGAGCCATCTGTGAAAAACTCAATAATGTGTAATGGAATAATGTGCTCATTATTACACCAGAATATGAGACCTTGCCATAATTCTTCTGCCAATGAAACTAAAGATTGTTATGTACCAGGTAAAGTTGTGTGAAATGTTCCCAGTGAAAGCTGGAACCATCCTAAATTCCAACAGAAAATGGACACTCAGACCAGGTTCACAAACATGGCAGACCAAAAGCCACAGACTTTCCCAGAGCCTGAGACGATTTGGAACTACAGACATGGATACCAATGGGCTCTATATAATGTCCTGGGTCCACATTAATCTTTGTTGTTTGGTTGCTTGAGTTGTAAGTGTATTTATTTATTTAAAAAAAAGAGAGGTATGCCTTGTGACAGACTGACAATTGTCTGAAATATCCTGAATTAACTTTATTGAATTAAGCTAAACCTTATTAAATAAGTTTTAACATCACTGTATTAAAAATGCAAGTGTGTATTGTGGAATTGTTGGTATTTCCAAGGGAAGGGTAAATAGAAGACCATCAGAGAGTGTTTAGGAAAATGTACCCAGATTGTAGCATCTCCAGAGAGGCCGCCCCCCTGGAAAGGTGTGTGCATATACTAGTTTCAACTACATTCTCCAACCAAAGAAAGGGTTTTTGAATACATAGCCTGGTTTAAAACCAGCTCATGGCCTTCTTCTTGGTCCAGCAAACAGATGGGATCCCTGGTCCACAAAGGACTCCAGTCTTTAGGGTAGATTTGGAAGGACTGGGCCTGCCAGAATCCATGTGAGGGACGGAGTTAAATCTGGTAAATTTATTAGCATATGTGGAGGTTCTTTTATTGTTTAAAGATGTTTTCTCTGCTATGCATGTTACATTAAGAATAGGCTTGTCTAGGAAATGCAACCTATAACTGTTGACAGTCATTCTGTTATCAGTCTCTGAAGAGAAAGCAAGCAGGTATCCATGGGCAATCTGTCTGTGCTGAGAAATACACGGTGAAGGCAGGGAACCATGCAGCCTGGATTACACCAGTCAGGTCTTCATCCAAAAGGCAACGGCTGGGGATCTGGAAGCTGAGCGTGAGTGCCCTGGCTAAACCACTGAGGGGAAATACAGATGCATTTGCCCTGAATTGTGACATGTCTAATGTATTATTTGTTTTATTATTATCATACCTATTTGCATTTTTTCCAAGAGCCTTTCCTATCTTCCAGGATTTTATTGATGTTCACAGTTCAGCCTTCGTTATAATGTTCTATGTTTCACATGCTTACTGATAAGCAGCCACTTATACAGCAGGGCCTCGAGTACTTCGTGGCTGTGAAAAAAGCTAATGCGGTCTTGGGATGCATTAGGTGAGGTATTTCTAGTAGAGATAAGGAGGTGTTAGTACCGTTATACAAGGCATTGATGAGACCTCATCTGGAATACTGTGTGCAGTTCTGGTCTCCCATGTTTAAGAAGGATGAATTCAAACTGGAACAGGTACAAAGAAGGGCCACTAGGATGATCCGAGGAATGGAAAACCTGTGGTATGAAAGGAGACTCAAGGAGCTTGGTTTGCTTACCTTAACCAAAAGAAGGCTGAGTGGAGATATGATTGCTTTCTTTAAATATATCAGAGGGATAAGTACCAGGGAGGGAGAGGAATTATTTAAGCTCAGTACCAATGTGGACACAAGAACAAACGGATATAAACTGGCCATCAGGAAGTTTAGACTTGAAATTAGATGAAGGTTTCTAACCATCAGAGGAGTGAAGTTCTGGAACAGCCTTCCAAGGGAAGCAGTGGGGGGAAAAGACCTATCTGGCTTCAAGATTAAGCTAGATAAGTTTATGGAGGGGATGGTTTGATGGGATAACATGATCTTAGTCAAAGGTCTATTAATTGCCATCAGTGGTAAATAGGACCAATGGTCAATGATGGGCTGTTAGAAGTTACTGCAGAGAACTTTTTCCTGGGTGTCTGGCTAGTGAGTCTTGCCCACATGCTAGGGGTTCAGCTGATCGCCATATTTGGGGTCGGGAATAATTTTCCTCCAGGGTAGATTGGCAGAGGCCCTGGAGGTTTTTTGCCTTCCTCTGCAGCATGAGGCACAGGTCACTTACCGGAGGATTCTCTGCATCTTGAAGTCTTTAAACCATGATTTGAGGACTTCAATAGCTGAGACATAGGTGAGAGGATTATTCCAGGAGTGGGTGGGTGAGATTCTGTGGCCTGCATTGTGCAGGAAGTCAGACTAGATGATCATAATGGTCCCTTCTGACCTTAAAGTCTATGAGTCTAACATTACATTGCACTAAAATGATCACTGGGGACCTTAATAGGAAAACTGCTGCATGTTTCCTGAAGGGGTCACATAAGAAATTCAAGTCTGTCAATAACCTTGTCAGGAAGACTCATAACACTATGTGGGGAGACGGGGAGAAACCCTGGGAAGAACACTTTAAAAACTGTCAAAATCATGGAATTATATCTCAAAACAGATAATTCACCATCTGCACCTCTCACAGATACAGAGTAACTAAGTTCTTAATTCAGCTAATCATCTTAATATCAAGCAGCTGGAGGCAGATGAGCAGAAAAGCAAATCAATACAACTGGGCCCAATGCTTATTACACTACACTACTGACATACTATCATGCACGTTGTGTAATGTATTACGGTTGTCATTCCATTTAGGAGTTAAAGGTGTTTTGAACTGAAAGGGTATTTCACAAACCTCTTTCCTATCTGTCTGCAGACTCAGTCAGACAACCCTACATCCAGTCACCGTCAAGTTAGGTTTGCAACCAGTGGGACTAGAAATTCAATTTCTTTTAAATGAAATCTTTACATTCCACAGATTACATTTCAAATACCTTTAATCTGCATTATAGCCACAATTCATGGCATTGAAGGTTACCTTACATGGGCTGGCTGATATACCAGTTTGGGGAATGTTATGGTTAGCACTGAGGACTTTAACAAAAATGCTTCCAAACCTTCAAGAGCTTTGGAACCAAACCTAGATATTTTTCAGTGCTTCACAGTCAAACTACACAAAAAGCCACCAGTATCAATTGCAGCACATTGGCAACAGGTGTGAACACTGATTTTCCCAAAATGGAACTTTTAGCTCCCAAGCTCGAAAAACAGACACAACAAAGACACTGGAGCCTGAGAGAACACCTTCCATATTAGCCATATTTTGCCTTGGAAATGGAACAAAACTCGAGTCAACTGTATATTTTGAAAAAGAAATTATTTTCCCCAAAATATGACATTTCTAGCTAGAATTAGAGGACAAGTATATCTGAAGGGTAGAGGAATATCCCATTAAACTCTGGCTGCAAAAGGTCTGGAATACAAATTCAAGAGGGTTGTTGTCCAACCTTCCATGACAGTGTGGAAATGTTGCGTGCACATTTCATAGGCAGAGTAAAGAACATGGCCAAACCCCTGACAACTCCTTTGCATGTTTCCCAAGGACTCACATCACTGTTACAGCCATTTGACATCTGCCTGAAAAATGATCCAATCAGAACCATGTGGACAGAATGAAAGTGCTCTGGGGCAGTGGTATTAACCAATGGAGGAAATGAAATTAGATGCTGCTCCCATTGGAGTGAATGGCACAAAACTTCATTGACTTAAGTGAGAGGAGGACTGCCGCCCTCCCGCCCCCACCGGACTCTATGAAACAACAGCTTGAATCACAGCACTATTGACTCCTTTATATAAGCTATATAAGCATATAGTTTACTATATGGATTTTGGGGGGAAAGGTGGACTCCATTGCATTCTTTATAAGAGTAGGAATTTTCCTCCATTGACTTTAGCCAAAATGACCTCGCTCAATGCTGTTGCACACTGTGATATGCACTGCTAACCTTCACCCCTAAAATGGCTGGATTGCAGTGATGCTGCGTGTCTATGCCATAGCTGTGAAGTGTTCTAAAAGACTAGGAAATCAACAGCAATAACAATAAGTAATAATAATCATATCTAAGAATCTATCATTGCAGAGCTGACCCAAAGAACATTACATTTGGAATCAGCAAGTGAAATAAAGTGGTCATGATAGGGTTAACTGGATTATCCAGAGTATTATGGGATGAATTCAAGTCCCACCCCTCCCTTACTTTCTTGCTTTGTAAGTGGGAATTCACTCTTTCACTCCACCACCCCACCAAGACACATGCTCTGCCATGACGCAGTTGAATAAAGCAGCAATGTCCCAGCCCGCAGTCCTGTGAGTAGAGAGTTTGGTTTTGCTGAACTGAACGGTCCCTTTATAAAACTAGGCTTTGCATGTAATAAAGAATTATCCTAAAATGATGTGAATAATGCATCAGATTTCATACCGATATCATTATTGAGAGGGAAGTTCAGGATAATCCTCAGTATTTGTTTGTCAGCTCTGAGAGGTTAATAATTAGAGCCTGAATATTCTGTTTATTTGTTTACCGACACCTGTATGTTACATGGCTTCACTAAATAATAAAACGAATATTATGCTAAACAAATACCATCATAAGTAAAGTAGGGATCAACGTATAGAGAAGTTACTTGGCTTGTTAACTCTTTGGCAAAGACATGTAGGAGGCTGTGTGGGAAGTAGTCAATAGGAGAAAGGTGGTGAGGAGCAGCCAATCAGGGCCCAGCAGGTTCACATAAAAAGGCCTGCATGGCCAGAGGTAATCAGTTACTGCCTGGGATTCAAGAAGGGAGGACTGGATTCTTAGCAGGTGGATAGAAGCTAGCACCATGGACAGAGCAGTTGCTGGTAGGGACTGGGGAAATGAGAAGGAGTTCCTGGCTGGCTGCTAGGCCTGACATGCTGAAGCCTTGAGGTAAGGGTAAAGAAGGTGCTGGAATCGCGGGGAAGTGGCCCAGAGAAATATACTGAGAAGTTGGAGGGGATGCAGCATGTGTTGGCCATCTATGGGGTCCCTGAGTCTGGACCCTGCAGCAGTGGGTGGGCCTGGGTCCCCCCACACTTGCCACTGAGGAAGTGGTTGGACAGTTGGAAAGCTGTACTAGACCCCTGGAAGGGGGTAACATAGATGGTGACATGGCCGGAGGGCTGTGTCATGAAGGGAACACTGTGGTCCCTGGAGTGACATGGGTCAGAGAGCAGATGTGACAGTGGGTGAGGCACCATTGCGGGAGGGTGTACTGACCTGTGGAGCTAATCCCCAAGAGGGCCAGCAGGAAGCACCAGCATGGTGAGTGGAGCCTCATCAAAGAGGTTAATTAAGGACAACCCTTTTCAAAAGTATCTATTTGTTATGAGTGCTTCACTTTTTGGTGTCCAGTTATGAGCCTGACTTTGGAGGTGAAGAACAGTAATAGCTTCCATAACTTCACTTGGAGCTATAGGTACAAAACCCATGCATCGCTACAGACTGGGGACTGACTGGCTAAGCAGCAGTTATGCAGAAAAGGACCTGGGCATTACAGTGGATGAGAAGCTGGATATGAGTCAGCAATGTGCCCTTGTTGCCAAGAAGGCCAATAGCATATTGGGCTGTATTAGTAAGAGCATTGCCAGCAGATCGAGGGAAGTGATTATTCCCCTCTGTTCGGCACTGGTGAGGCCACACCTGGAGTATTGCATCCAGTTTTGGTCCCCCCACTACAGAAGGGATGTCGACAAATTGGAGAGAGTCCAGCGGATGGCAACGAAAATGATTAGGGGGCTGGGGTTATTTAATCGGCAGAAGAGAAGAGTGAGGAGGGATTTGATAGCAGCCTTCAATTACCTGAAGGGGGGTTCCAAAGAGGATGGAGCTCGGCTGTTCTCAGTGGTGGCAGATGACCGAACAAGAAGCAATGGTCTCAAGATGCAGTGGAGGAGGTCTAGGTTGGCTATTTGGAAACACTATTTCACTTGGAGGGTGGTGAAGCACTGTAAGGGTTACCTAGGGAGGTGGTGGAATCTCCAACCTTAGAGGTTTTTAAGGCTCAGCTTGACAAAGCCTTGGCTGGGATGATTTAGTTGGTGTTGGTCCTGCTTTGAGCAGGGGTTTGGACTAGATGACCTTTTGAGTCTCTTCCAACCCTACTACTCTATGAGTCTATGAAAACACCATGGAAAACCAGGCCCACACTGTCTTGAGTTAGGCCCCCCAAAAACAGTGAGCATTTTTGAAAATTTAGGCCTTAGTGACTTGCTCAAGATCCCTTAGGAAGTTAAGGGAAAAAACAGGAGTGCTAATTCCTACCTTTGTGCTCTAACTACTAGGATACACTCCATATGCAAAAAAGAAAAATGAATACCCAGTCTCCCACCACTACAAAAATATTTTGAACAAAATGCACCTGGAATATGACAGCTAATGTTCAAGCTCTGTTTCCTCTCATACATGCATCCTTCAAAAAAGCAAAATTCCAGACCATGACTCAACTGAGAGATTCAAGTCCTGGGTAACGAAATTTAAAAGTAAATTATTTTAAAGTCTTAGTAATAAAGTAAATGATGGGCCCTCTAATTTGGAAACTGATATTTGCTGGGTTATAGTACTGTGGGGATTAGTATAGCAGTTCCCTTCTGGCAGCAGCTCCCAACTGTATTTGATTGGAGCCTTCCTTGTGCTATTACTGGCACTTCTACTGCGTCTTTAGTTTTTCCTCTCCTTTCCTTTTCTGGTTATTTCTCCCCCCTTTGTTTTTTCACTCCTTTTTACTTTCTGCCTTTATTGATTTATATTTGTGTCCGGCTCCCCTCTCCTAGTTGTTTTCCTTGCTGAAACCCTCATGCACCAGAGACTACTTGCTGCTCAGAGTGAGGGGCCTCCAACGGAGGCTCTGCGGAGCCAGACAAATATCGGACACTTCCACAACAATAGGGTAGGAGGGTGAGTTTCAAGGAGCTGGCCACTGCTTCATCCAGTGAGCAACCTATGGAGTAGGGACTCACAGTGGATCCAGGATCAAGGAGGTTCCTCCTTCCCCTGGGCCCCACAGTGCTCCTTTCTCTGCCCTGCATCCCTGCAGCAGTCTGGCTTCCACCCCAAGGGCCTTGCCCTCCAGAATTGGAAGCATTGCTTTACGGGTGATGTTTGAAGGGTCTAGAACTGGATTATTACCAAACTGTTTAATAGATCTCCAGGATTTCCCTTCAGAAGATGTATACGGGGCACTTCTGTGTTGTGGAAGGCTATGAATTTATCTCTCCTACGGCTGGACTTTCTAGTGGCAAAAATCAACTAGGCTGCATTAGTGAGAAATGAAAGTTTCATGAGTCTCAGGCACAAAGTGGAGAAGGGAGGGAGAGCTCATATTAATGAGCTGTCAGTCTCCATTCTACCACCATTCAGGGCATTTTGCCAGACTCCTTAGGAAACCATCCCATTGCCAGATGGGCATCTACAAATTCTGTAGGAGAATTTTCCTAACTGAAGCGAAGGTTCCCTGCCTTTAATTTTGGTTGCATGCCATCTTCCTCTGCTCTCACAGGATATATGGGCTGTGGTCATATCTAGCCTGGTCTCCTTGTGCTGTCTCCCTTCATTTGACTAGTTAAATTACTCTAATCTAAGAATTTCCTATTTAAAATCCTCTCCAACCAATTGGCACACCTTGTGTAGGAAATCAGGCATGGAGAGCGGTAATTGCTATAGTCCTTCACATGGCTCCGCATAGCTACTACACTCTGGCTTAGAGCAATTTGTGCCATAGTTAATGAAATTTGAAAGTTACGTCTTGCGTTTTCCTCTAGGGTGGAAAAAAATAGGGCAGCACAACTTTATCTACAAAGAATTGTTCATTTCTGCTTCAGTGTCTAGGGAGTGAAGCACACACCATGTATGCATATTATGCAAGCATCATGGTCCCACTAGCATCGATGAAAGAGCATTTTCTGAGCCTGAGTCCTAGCTTTATTAAGAGGTGTATTTCATAGTAACTTGTTGTGTGTCCTACTATAAGGAAGCATTCACATACAAGGGGTATGCTTACACATGTAAAGTAAATCAGATGTGTATACTTATTCAGACAACATATTCCCACCCTCTATATACCCATTATTCTATGTGCAAATGCCTCCTAATGGTATATTGTATTATAAACAACAATATTTAAAGGACCAAATTAAACCAAAATGTAGACTAAGTCTGAAAATAAATTTCCACAAAACCAAAGACCAATAGAGATCTTATTTTTCAATAAGATTTAAAAAAAAATCAAAAGGAAGCAGTTTTATAATGAATAAGCCTAACCTAAACATTGCAGCATCGTGCTTGCACATGAGAGCCTGGAAGTGAAAAGGAGTGAAAACTGCTTGGAGAATACATTGGACATCTATTTGAAAGAAAAATAAGTATTGCAGTAAATTGACATTGTTTGCAAGTCCTCAAAGGGTATGTGACTTGTATGGTGATTTATTCTAATGTTATTAATTCTGTTCCATTAAAAGGGGTGTGACAAGGTCCAGAAGATCTTGTTGATTTCCAGCAAGTAAGGAATTAACTTCCTTATTAATTAATCTAGGCAGCTGTGAACCACAGAACTGGTCTGTCTCTGGAGAATATACTCTTGCTATTATAATTTCTTTTTTTTCATTTAGAATACCATGCTGAAACTGACTGGTCCAATAAAATCCACAGCCACATCAAGCCTTGAAACAATAGTGGTTTTAATAAGAAGTGTTTTCCCCGAGGACCTTCAATTATAGAATGAAAATGTGCTGCACTACAAAACAAGCACAAAACCTAAACCAGGGGATCCTTGATTCCCCACAGATCAGAGCTGGTTGGAGTATTCATGGCAAAACTTCTAGCCAACAAAGGATAGCATTTTCCATCAAATAAATTCGCTGTGAATATTTTTTGTCTTTGTTTGACCAGCTTTCCCACAGAGAGAGCAGATGAGAAACAGCCTTAAACTAAAAATAGAGAGAAGGTTAGCTCTCTGAGAACATGTGCTTCAGCTGCGTTAGCGTTTCTAGTCCTGATGCTTAATGTCCTGCTGGTACAGGATGTATGAAGCATAAAAGCATAGAAAGGTGCTCTCTGTCTTAAAACCAACCTGCTTGTACAAATATACAAGTCTCATTAGAATAAATGAAGCATCAAGCCAAGGACATTTGACAAGGGATAGTTTACCTTGTTATAAAAATAACGTTTTAAATCAAAGCTTAACATGTTTTAACTCTTTATTAGCATGTCTGCTTGCAGTTAGAACCTTAGTTTATTAGCTATGGCAGCAGGCAAAAAGGGTAAGAGCTCACTGCAGCTGGGGATGGAAGAATGTCAGCAAGTTCCTAGGTTCACTTCCAGAGGTGAAAGTAAGCTGGTATGCCCTGGTACGGCGTACCAGCAAGAGCTGGTGTGCTGTATCGGGGTGGCTGGCTTCCCAGGCGGCCATTTAAAGGGCCTGGGGCTCCCAGCAGTGGCTGGAGCCCCAGGCCCTTTAAATTGCCACCAGAGCCCCGCTGCTGGAGCCCTGGGATAGCGGCGGTGGGGCTCCAGCGGCATTTAAATGGCTGGGGTGGTAGAGGCAGCGGGAGCCCCGGGCCCTTTAAATAGCCCCCAGAGCCTCGCCGCTACCCCGGTGGGGAGGGAGGGAGTGGGGTTGGGAGGGGAGTCACTTACCGGTAGAGGGCAGGCTGGGGCTGGCTCTGACCCCCGCCCCTTCCAGGGCCCAGAGTCAGCCCCAGCCCAGCCCCCGTACCGGTAAGTCAGCAAATCTACTTTCACCCCTGTTCACTTCTAATTATCATCTCAAAGTACAGTTACCTGGAGGGCTGGTCTAACTTGCACATCTGCAATGTCTCCTAAGGGTCCACTGATCGGCCTTATTTTCAGTTGGCAGTGCAGAGGTGCTTGGCCATTCCCCTCTCTTCCATGACCACAGCCCCAAAATGTTCCTACTTTTCTGGCTACCAAATGGGGTGACAAAGAACTGTTCCTCCAGTTTTATCTGGGGAATCCTAGTTATGGAATTTATATATCCGAAACACTGGTATGTAGATATGTATTACAAAGAGAGCCATAATGGGCACATTGGAACATGTAACATTCGTAAGTTTGTAGGACCAATCAAGTTACTGTTGTGCACTGCAAAAGACTTCTATGTGACACAGTTGTTAATAAATTCCATTGCATCAGTGGATATTTCTTGGTAGCCAGCTCAGCCGAGGTAAAGAGAGAATCAGTGCTGTTTAGGGCTGTTGTTTTGCCTTTCAAATAAGATATGTTACAAGCTGCAGCAGACTCCCCTTCAGAGTTGAGTATTTGGGCCTGATTCGCTTTGCACTTGCACCAGTTTTATACCCGGGTACTACCTGACTTCAGTTGGCATTCTCTTGAGTGTGAGAGGAGACTCCGTCCCTTTGAGAACATAACAGCTTGGAGATTTTCACCTAGACCTGCATAACATATATATACAAATGTAATTAATCACCAAACAGTGCCCTTCATGTTGGTAAAGGCTTGTTCAGTAGTTTTTTCTATATAAGGAACACAGCACACCTATGGAAATGGCCTGAATATCTTGATGGGGAGGAAATGTAATCAGGAGAGTTACATTTTGAAGTGGAATAAATTTCAAAGTGGTATCACTAATCAGCAGTGTCTAATTAAGATAAACAGATGTTGCTTTTGATAAGCTGTAACAGTTTACTTTAGAAACCATTTTTAAAGAAGGCAACCATCTGTAGCTTAGGAAAATGCTATGCTACCAAGATTTTTTTTTTAAAAAAAAAATCCTGAGCCCGATTGACCTATCCCAGGGGAAAATCTGAAGGGGTGGTATGGGGGAGGTTATCTTTTGAGATGTTCTTTACAGCATGTCTACATGGGAAGTTAGTACAAAGTAAGCTAGGGTGTGAATTTACAGCACGCTAGCTACTCCACAGTAACTCCTCATGTGGATATTCTTAATGTGCACTAAAAGTGCCTTTGTGTACATTAGCTATCTACATTTTAAAGTATACTCTGTAGCAGATTGCCGGCCCTACTATGATGGGTCCAGCGCTTTCTCCTCTTGTGGGGGGAGTTCAGGGCACCGTTTCTTGCCCCTGAACTGGGGTATCAACTGTCCCACTCGTATCCCAGAGAGAGGGAGTGGAGAGGGAAGGACCCGGGCCCGCCCTCTACTCCAGGTCCCAGCCCAGGGGCCCTAAGGATAGCGGTAAACCACTTGAACTAATGATTCCTTCCCCTGAGCTACTTCCCTCTCCTGCCCTTCAGCTTGTGGGGCTTCCTGCCCTCCCTCTTTACAAGCCAGATGTTCCTTTACCTAGGGTCTTGGTCTTCTAGCCCGCCGCAGCACTTCTACAAACTCTCCTTTGCTTTCTTCCAACTGCAGTGTGTGGGAGTGGGTCACATGCCAGGATTATCTGGGTCTATCTCATTTAATTGTTTCCATGACATTGCAGAGGCCTTGGGCACTGGTGCACATCAGTCCTTCTTACACTCTGCCTGGGGCATATTATAGTTTAGTCTCCTGAGGGCTGTAATACCTTAGTGTAACTTCAGTTGTTCAATTTAGTGTGCTGGTGCTGGGTGCTGTTGGTGACCTGTGATATGCAGGAAGTCAGAGATGATCTGGTGATCCCATCTAGCCTTAAACTGTATGACTCGATTAAGAGTGTTCACACAGGGAGTTAGTGCAGAGTAGCTAGTGTGCTGTAAATTCACACTCTAGTTTACACTAACTTCCCATGTGGACAAGCCATAGGGAGAGTTATTTCCAAACGGGTTTGACAACCCTGTGGAACAAGTGATCTGACCAAGTCCTAAAACCTACAGATCCCCAGGGACCAGTGGGAGGTCAGAGCCATCCATGTGTTGACTCAATTTTTCCATGCTAGCTCTATGTCCAAAGCAGTCCCTGCTTGACGGCAGCACAGTTGTCCCCCTCCTTAAAGGGGGATCTCAAGCACAGAGGGGGAGCAGGAAGGTAACACAGCCTTGTATTATCTTTCCATGACCATGAGGAACTACCTGGGTTTGATGCAGGGACAACAATAAACCTGATCAGAAGTAATTTTACTGGTGATGGTGTTTGTGACATTCTATACCTTGGGGGAGCATATTGTAACCCCCATATTCCTCATTTTCATATAATTGTGATCTTACATATAAAGCATGCCTTGTAAGGTATCAGGGGAAAGGTTATGATCTGCTGAAAGTCATTTCTCTATCAATATATGTGTATCATTAATGCATATGAAGTTATGAGAATTGTGTTGTATGGTGGTCACTGAAACATGCTGTGAGTTGGGGAATCAGCCAGATATTAGCTCCCCAGAGGCAACAGCAAGGAAAGTAACCAACGCCCGGGTGGGGTGTCAAATCAGCAGCCATTGTCCAGCAAGGGAGCTACAATGCAATGACTCACCTGCATGAGGTCTCACCAGGGGAATAACTCAACCTTGCTTGGAGAGACTCAGCAATGCCCCTCAGACATGCCTGGACTTGTGTTCTACAAGCACATGCACTGAGGGTATAAAACAGACAAAGTGGACAACTACTGGGCCCTTCTCCTGCCCTCACCTATGTTGCAAGCAACCAAGACCTTGAGAAGAAGACAAGACTCCAACACAGGAGATTGGCCCAGGTTTAAGGAACAAACCTGTATATTAAGGATGGCAATATCCAATGGGGTGAAAAAAACTGCTTAATCTAGTTGCTGCCCCGTCTAATAGGGTTGAGAGTTTAGACTGCGTGCTTGTATTTTCTTTTCTTTTGGTAACGACTCTGACTTGTTATGCTTTGACTTATAATCGCTTAAAATCTATCTTTATCATTAATAAATCTGTTTGTTTATTCTACCTGAAGCAGTGCGTTTGGCTTGAAATGTGTCAGAAGCTCCCCTTGGGATAACGAGACTGGTACATATCAATTTCTTTTTTAAACTGATGAACTCGTATAAGCTTGCAGCGTCCAGCGGGCATAACTGGACACTGCAAGATGGAGGTTCCTAGGGTTGTGTCTGGGACTGGAGATATTGGCTAATGTCATTCCATTGCAAGTAGCTGGGAGCAGCTTACATGCCAGAGGCTGTGTGTGAACAAGCCAGGAATGGGGGTTCTCACAGCAGAGCAGAGTAAGGCTGGCTCCCAGAGTCAAGGACTGGAGAGGCCTAGTAAATCACCGGTCCAGATAACACCAGAGGAGAATGTCAGTGTTATACTGCAAAAAAGCATTTGTCCCTTCTACAGAACAAACCTAAAATGGGGGGGAAGAGGATGTAAACAAAGGCAAATTATTTTTTAAAATCTGTCACATACCTAGAAATGTGGTCTCTCTCTCTCTCTCTCTCTCTCTCTCTCTCACACACACACACACACACACACACACACAGTCTCTCTCTCTCTCTCTCACTTGGTGCAGCATTCAGCGTGGGGAGTCAAAAATGGCTGTGTGATATTGCACTCCATAATGTTTTATGGAAATATGCTTATGAGTGTGAATATAATGTAACTGGAATATGCTTTATGCAAAAGGTCTCTTGTAAGGTATCGTTACAAAGCTTATAATCTACTGAGTGTGTTCATCCCATTTGTATGAATGTATCATTCTTGTATCTGAAACTAGGAATATGAAGTATAACTCTGAGGTCCTATTGTAATTATGCAACGTGTGGGCCATTAATGGTGGTTTAGAAGCTTGATGGTTCCAATTGACTAGGACAATTGGTTGTAAATGGCCCGGCTACTTGCAAACCTACCTGGGTGCATGTGGGCCAGCCCTGGAAGAATGGAGCCTGGGGTCTCACAGGACATGTGAACATGTCACCTTATACTTGAATCCATCTTAGACCTGGTGCTTTTCCATTTAGAAGAAGGGTGGGGACCCAGAGAGACAAAAGATTCCCACCTTGTGCCAAATCTATAAAAGGGGGTGGAAGAGAACAAAGGGGGTGGCCAGTCATGAGAAAACCCCTAGTTTCCACCTAAGATGTCTGCTGAAACTAACAAGGACTGTACCAGGGCAAGGATTGGGCCCAGACTAGGAAGGAGTCTAGGCTGTGAAAGAAGCTTATTGGAACATCTCTGAGGGTGAAATTTTACCTGTAATCAATTTTTTAATGTATTAGGCTTAAACTTGCGTGTTTTTGCTTTATTTTGCTTGGTGACTTACTTTTTTCTGGCTGTTATTACTTGAAACCATTTAAATCATACTTTTTATTCTTAATAAAATCACTTTTGTTAATTATTGAACCCAGAGTAAGTGATTAATACCTGGGGGGAGCAAACAGCTGTGCGTATCTCTCTATCAGTGATATAGAGAGCGAACAATTTATGAGTTTACCCTGTATAAGCTTTATACAGAGTAAAACGGATTTATTTGGGGTTTGGATCCCATTGGGAGCTGGGTGTCTAGGTGCTGGAGATAGGTGACCTGCTGAGCAGTTTTTGGTTAAAGTCTGCAGCTTTGGGGACGTGGACCAGACCTGGGTCTGTGTTGCAGCAAGCTAGCGTGTCTGGTTCAACAAGGCAGGGTTCTGGGTAGGGTGACCAGATGTCCCAGTTTTATAGGGACAGTCCCGATTTTTGGGTCTTTTTCTTATATAAGCTCCTATTACCCCCCACCACCACCACCTGTCCTGATTTTTCACAGTTGCTGTCTGGTCAACCTAGTTCTGGGAGTCCCAAGCTGGCAGGGAAAATGGGCTCAGGGGTAACTTCATCATGTCAGGTGACCGTCCCAAGGGGGGTCTCTCTGACTGAACCCGTCACAGGCTGTATGCCAGGACTTGAGCCCTCCCCACGATTCCCTTTCCTCCATGGCACTGTGCAAGTTAGAACCACAGCTGTGCTCTTACTGCCTCTTGGTGTCCCTGTGCCCCAGTCATGTCCAACTGGCAGGAATATTCTCTAACTGGAGCAGCACAAAGCACATAGAATAGAGGATGGGATCTGGCCCTGTATGTTCTTAGCTGAGAAAGAAGAGTGACAAAGTACAGAAAGCAGATATGATCCTTTTGCGCTCTAGCAGCACAAGTCTCCTTCCACCAGGGAAATAATCCCTTTTGTACAATGCAGCTCACACTTTTTTGCAAGGAAAATTATTTTGAAAGTCCATGTTAGTAAGAAGCCTATCATCTAAATCATTTAAGCATTTGCCCCACAGGTGTACATTAACTATGCTCAAAATGTTGTAACTTAGATGACTAAAGGTCTGGAAAGCAATCAAGCCATAAGTAGAAGCAGCTGCCAAAAATGACAAGGTATTTAATCAACTTTAAAAGTGTTAAGAATTTTTCAGTAGGTTTTTGACATGTACTTAAGGGCCTCTTCAAAGATCTCTTGCTTTCCTGGGGTTTGCATATGATCAAAATCAAAAGCAGGAATTCAAGTTGCATTTGTGTTTTATTTTTAAAGTGACCAGTTGAAGTTAGTAAGGTTAAACATTTGATCTGCCTTTCCCCTCTGCTCACATTGTTCTGCTGAGCCAATGTATTTATGCCAAGATGCTTTTTAAAGAGCAATGATTTGGCGGGTGGAGATCGCGGGGTGGTGGGGGTGAGTTCTAGTAAAATGCCAGTGCTAACTGCAGCAAAACAATGGCTCTGGCCTTCAAACACTTTCACATATATGTAACTTTGCAGAAGTCCCCCTGAGTTCAGTTGAACTATGCGTGTGTATAAGGGTATGCGTACACTGCAATGTGAGTCCAGGGTTAGTAGAACTCAAGTTAGCAGATCCTATCATAGAATCTCAGGGTTGGAAGGGACCTCAGGAGGTCATCTAGGCAACCCCCTGCTTAAAATCCTGAATTTGTTAACCTAGGACTTGAGTATCTAACCTCAGTTGTACCCCCAGGTTAGGAATTGTTGAAACCTGGCTCCCAATCTGAGGGTTCAGTGTCTATGCTGCATTATGCAGGCCAGAGTCCAACCACCCACATCCCAGACTTTCTAGCACCCTCCCAAAATGTGGCCACTCTAGCCCTTTGTTCGTGGTACAATGTGGGGAAAACTTGAGTGTCCAAACTTGACTGTCTAGAAGACAAAGAAAGTCTGCTTGTGGAAATGTGGAATACTTTTGGTGGACTTCCAGAGCACAAGTCCAGTGCAGCTGCATCTATGCTGCAAAGCAATAGGGCTTCCTGGCTTGACTCAGGTTCATACCCACCACCCCTATGGGATCCTGGGACCCTCTGTCCAAGACCTGGGTTAGTGCGATTTGTGTGTAGACAGAGGATAGCTTAGATTTGAGCCTGAGCTTGAACCATGGGCTCACATTGTAATGTAGACATGCCCCATGTGTTTGCAGATTCGAGGCTAATGTGTATGTGGGCGATGGAGAAAGACAATTCAATAAGGGAACAGATTTCATCTGCCAAAGGGTTGACTCGAATCCCATTTAATGCAACACAAAGACTCCTATTGGCCTTGATGGGATTTGGATCAGGACTGAAGTCCTCTGGGGCTACGACACACCACCAGGACTGTGGCAAGCTGTTTGTCATGGCAAAAAATGGGAGTACACAATGGCTTCGTCATAAAAACAAACAAACAAATCAATGCAAGGGTCATGATTTTAGTTCAAAAGGAAAGTCACAGCACACAATGCTGTAATTATTATTAATGTTCTTTTCTTCAAGAGTTAAATAGCTGCCACTAATGGTTTATAAGCATAAAATATAGCAAAACAGCAACAAAAAAGCCAAATGTATGAATGTGTATAGAAGAGCCTTGCTCAGTAGTGAGCAGGAAGGGTGTGAGAATGGCCACAGCTTTTTATGAAAAACACGTAAGTTAAGGAAACCAAAGCCATGATCAACATACAGCCTCACCATGAGAACTGAGTAGAGAGAGTTTAAACATTATGCTAAATAAGAATAACAATGTGAAACTTACGCTCTTACTGCCATCATACACAAATACCCACTGGGAAAAGAGCAAATAAGCTCACATGACCATAATGTATGCACTCTGGCACTTTTTAAAAGCTGTTATGAGGTGTTCAAGTAATTGAACATGCCTATGAACAACTTCATTTGCCAGCTAGCAGTTGTAGCTCATGTTTTCCTTAAGTTGGTTTCATGCTTGAATCTACTTTTCCCTCACAGCATGGAACGGTGAAATGTGGAACACATGGAACCGTGTGCTGGGAATCTTCTCTGTGCCAAAAGGTAAAGCAAAAACAGGCTGCACTTTGCTTGCCGTGCATGTTTCACTTGAGGCCACTCACTATCAAAAAGCATGGTAGAACCAAACATTTCAGCTGTCTGAACCTATCCTCTGGCCTTGTACACATGTGGAGCTAGAGCAAAAGATGCTTTCCTCTGCAAGAGACTAAGAACTTGTCAAGAAGGCATGCTTGTTCTTGTTCCCTTCGGTTTACTTTTGAGGTACTCATGCTATGGCCAATACTTTGCGGTTTTATGATACTGTTTTAATTCCCCTGCCCCTTAATTAAAACAGCTGGAGCTGGAAGGTGATAGTCACATCTCAACCACTGGAAAGAGCTGGTTGGAGATAATGTGCTGGTCAAGGATTATTGGTGCCATTGGGTACTTTTTACCCAACATAGACCATCATGGGAAAGCATCCCTCTCCCCTTACCACCAGCTGCTTTTTCTTCAGAGGTAGGTAGGCTTGGCAAATTTAATTGTTAAAAATAAACATCAATATTTTTGGTGGGGGGGATCTTTTTTTCAATTTGTATTGATATACATTTTCACTTGCATGAAATTATGAAGGTTCGGACAATATCTACTTAATGACAGTAGATGCTGAGATTCAAAAAGTTAAAGCTTTATAACCAATGAAACACAAACTGTCAACATCACATGACAAAATATACAAAGTAAATAGCCTTAAATCAAACTCCAAGTTCTCAAACAGCATTTTTCTTTATCTGCAAATGCATGTTATTGATGGAAATAGTTTTTGTCGATTTGTGTGTGCATGGTGAAATCGACGTTTGCCAACACTTACAGATAAATATCTCATCCCTTCCAAGCCTAAAGACAGGGAAAAATAAATGTGTGGCTCAACAGACTTCTTGCTTTCCATCCCCATCTTTGCCTCAACCAACAGGAACAAAACTGTCTGCTAGGAAGATTCTTCTTTCTCTAGTCCATATGACCCCTGACTGACTAAATACTCAGACCCACTGTCAACCTGGGACAGTACCCAGCTCACATTAGGACACTGGAAACATACTGAGGTCAATTAGTTGGACACCCTGATTGCCAGACCACAGCCCATGACCCTTCAGAGAAATAGCCCCTACTGAGGGGTTGTTTCCGAGAAAACTGATGAACCTCTTTCTCCTACAGGTTGGAAAAGGGGGGAGGAAGAGAGAGGTTTTGCTTTATTTTTTTAATACTTTTTGAGAAGTGCTCCCATAGTCTGGTGATGAGGGTGATAGCTAAATAGAAGGGAGAGGAACATTTCTGGATCAGTGCACAACCCAGGAAAGCTGTGGAATATCACAGGACCAGTGTCCCCAGAGGTTCACTAGAGTGGGGTAGACCCAGGAAGTAGGGATTTCAACTCTCCAGATTTCTCACCTTACTCGTGAGGGGTTGCTACTGTCACTTGCCACAGAGAAAAATCTCATGTCGGGCCTCAAGGGCAGCTATTATTTTTCATTACTGTGAAAGATGAATATACTTGCATGATCAGCACTTTTTTAGAACAGTGCAATCAAGATCAGAAAGTCATTGACTTGTTCCTGTTGCTTTTAATTAAAAAGAATTCATCAGTGCAGAAGGTTAAACCAATGGCACAGACACTAATGAGCTTGACAGTATAACAGCCTTAGCTTATGATATTTCTAATATCAGCTTACACAGTAATAATATCTCCACTTATCCATGTAATTTACTAAAAGAAATTATTAAGCATGGTTAGTTGAAGATAGCTCTTCCTATCTGTGACAGATATGGCAATTTCTTGCAATATCCTTGAAAAACCTTATTGAATTAAGGCTAAGTATCTTTGGAGTCTATTATATTAAATGCAAAGGTTTTCTATTATTGTGGGCCAGGATTGTATATAAACTCTTTAGCGGGGAGATGTGATGTAAACCCTGAGAAGTGTTATGAACATCAAAGGACTGTATTGAACAATGTGACAGACAAGAATGCACTTTTGGGACAAACCGTGTCAAGTGGTTTGCTTGGGGAATCTGTAGGGGAAGGTGAATGCAAATTTCCCACCTCTAGTTGTGCAAAAACACCCTGCCTTGTTAAGCTACACCCTGAGGAGAGGACCACTGTCTGCTGATTATCTGTTCCTGGACTGCTATGAACTGGGGGAGTGGGGTGGGGGTGGCCCTCTTTTGTGGGGTTTCAAGGCCTGACTCCTAACAGAGCCCTGAGGATTTCGGGTGGGGATGTGATTTCTGGTAAGCTTCTAAGCATTCATGTAGGTTCTTCTATTGTGTTTGATGCATTTTCTCTTTAATGAAGAACCATAAGAATAACTATGATTGCTTATAAAGAGCTGCGTGGTAACTCATAACAACTGGCAATTACTTGTTCATAGCCTTTGAAGGGAAAGAAAAGCTCAGGAATTAGTGTTTTTGGCCATATGGCTTGCTGGGAATATCAGTGTAGGCAGGAAACTGTGCAGCCTGGAAAAACCCTGCCTCAGCAAGAGAGGCATAGGTGTCTACCCAAGAGGGTGATGGCTGAGAAGCTGAGAACCTAGAATGGGTGCCCTTGCTGGGCTATGAGAGGGAAATACAGGTGCAGTTACCCTGAACTTTGCCACCATCAATTTTAAGAAAGTATAATAGCTAACTGCTGCAAAATCCTACGTCAACGCCTCAAAGTGGCACAGCAGTGACTCTGGTGAGGATAGTGGAGTGTATGCTTCAGTAGATTCAACCATGCTATTAAGGTGTCAGACTACCAACCCAGGGAGAGGACAGCTGTCCTCCTTCTTGAGGTTGGGTGCTAGCTAAGTTGAGGAGGTAAACACGCCACTGACAGCATAGCCAGCGGGTGGATGAAGAAATGGCTAAAACACAAATAAATGGGCCTCAGCTCCTTGTGCGCTCCTCAATCTGTTCTATGACAGTGGTGGGGAGTTCAGGTGACGAGAGGCTATTAAGAATCTCAGGGGCCAGAAAAAGGACTGCCCTCTCAATGTGCACCTATAACTGCAGAACAATGATGAGAGACGATTCAATCAACCATCCAATGGAGGAGAAGGCAAGGACAGCCTGCGACATCCTTGGTCTCTGCAAAACACACCAAAGAAAGGAGATGGAAGTGAAGTAGAGAGACAAAAGTACAATCATGTTGGGAAAAGGAGAAGGTGCGAGAACCATTGGAGGAATTGGTTTAATCAGCAACAAGGAATGGTCTTCAAAAATCATCTCCTGCAAGTTTCAGTCATCGTGCATCAGGAATGCTATACCTCTAACTGAACAAGAACAGCACCCTCAAGATCATTCAGAACTTTACTCCCACAAGCACGAGCGAAGATGACAATGTGGAAGAATTCTATCAGGAGCTTGAGGAAATCCTCACTCAAAAATCCACATATATGATCATGATGGGAGATTTCAATGCTAAAGTTGGAAGATGGAAATAATGTGAAAAGTTCATTGGAAGGTATGGCATTGGCGAACGAAATCCACGAGGAGAGCAACTTGCAACTCTCACAGAGACGAAAGAAATGTTCATTGGGAACACCTGGTTTTCTGATCGATAAGCAGTGCATTGTACAAGACAACTCAGTAGTACCATCATTTAACACCAGTAGTGACCATCACTTGCTCAGAGCACGGCTCAATTTCAATGAAAAGGTGGAGAAGAAAGCTCTACAGATGGCAAATCAGAGACAGCAGCCAAAAATATTTGACAAGGCAATCTTGAAAGTGAACATTTCCAAGGAAGACTGGAGTCTTATAGATAACCGCAGTGAAGGTAATAAGAACTTCACTGATAAATTGAGGCAATGCGTTAAATTAGCTGAGAAAGAAAGACCAAAAAGAGTGAAGGGAAGAATCTTGGAGGAAATGCAGAACTTGCTAGAGAAACAGAGGAATATGAAGCGAAATGAGGGTGACAAACTTGAGTACTCCCTCCTCTGCAAGTTGATAAGAAGAAGACTAAAGGAGGACTTTGAGAAGTACCGAAATGAAAGACTCTTAAAGATGGCTGAAGATTGCAGAAGTCTCAAAAAATGCAAAAGGGAATTGACACTGTACATGTCAACGATAATGGCGCTGAAGAACAGGGATGGAAAACCAGTAATTGACAGAACAGGGATGGAAGCAGTCTGCAAAGATTTCTACACCAAACTGTTCGCGTCTCAGATACATGTCCCAGTACCAACACTTCAACAGACCAACGAGCATGTATTCCCAGTCTTTGTCACCAAAGTTCAACATGCAGTTCACAAAATGAAGGAAGGAAAAGCCCTAGGTAAAGATGGACTGACAATCAAAATGATAAGAGCTGGAGGTCAAGACCTCTGGGGAACCCTTGCTCAGAGGTTTAGCCGTTACTTGGAAATGCAGAAGATACCATCTAGCTGGAAAGAGTCCAATACCATTCTGCTGTACAAGAGGGAGATCATGAAGATCTAAATAACTATTGTCCAATTGCCTGCTTTCACATGTCTACAAGCTGTTCACCAAAAAAATAACAAACAGACTCTCACAGAGTCTGGACGAGCAGCAGCCAAGAGAGCAAGCAGGCTTTCAAAGGAATTTCAGCACAATGGACCATATTTTCACTATAAACCAGCTATTGGAACGCTCTAGGAAATACAAATTCCTTTTATGTATTGCCTTTGTTGACTATGAAAAAGCGTTCAACAGCGTAGAGATCAACAAAGTGTTGAAAGCTCTTGCAGAGCGGGCATCAACACAAACTATATCAAACTATTAAAGGAAGCAAATTCTGACTACACTACAGATATAACTGTATTTGAAACTCCCCTTCGCATCCCAGTTAAGAAAGGTGTGAAACAAGGAGACACGGTTTCACCGAAAATCTTCACAGCCTGCCTCAAAATGGTAATGAGGCAGATGAATTAGAAAGGTGGAATCAATATCAACAGAAAGCAGTTAAATCATCTCAGATTCGCGGATGATATTGTGTTGATCGCCGAAAATACTATCAAACTACAGAAAATGCTGCGAGAACTCAACACAAAAAGCAGCAAAGTCGGACTGAAAAATTAATGAAGAACCATAAAAATAACTATGATTGCTTATAAAGAGTTGCATGGTAACTCATAACAACTGGCAATTACTTGTTCATAGCCTTTGAAGGGAAAGAAAAGCTCAGGAAAACCGCTCCAAAACAAAATGTATGCGGTCTGATACCTTACCAAAAGTCCAAATAACAGTCAAGGGAGAACAAATAGAAGAAGTTAAGCAATATGTCTATTTAGGCCAAGAAATTAACATGCACCACGATTAGGAAGGTGAACTCTCCGAAGAAAGAAAGTGGGTTGGTGCACCTTCAATTCTATCAAGGATGTCCTCCAAGGAAAAATCAACAAGGCAACACACGCTAGCCTCTTCAACTCAACAGTACTGCCAGCAATGTTGTATGGCAGTGAAACATGGGCGCTGACAAAGACAGAGGAGCAGCAAATGTCTGTCATGGAGAGGGCGATGGAAAGAAGAATTCTGGGAATTTCAATCCGCGACCGAGTCCTCAATGAAGTGATCAGACAGCAGAGTGGAGTGCAGGAGTTGTTGTTGAGAACAGGCATAGTAAAATGCGATGGGCAGGGCATATAGTGAGGCTCACTGACAACTGATGGACTGCAGCTGTCACCGAGTGGTACCCACGGGAACTGAAACAACCACTTGGCCGACCTCGAAAGAGATGGGAAGATTTTATCCTGAAAACACATGGCCACACATGGAGAAGGAAGGCCAGGATACGAGAAGAATGGAAGACGTGTTGCGATCAGTGCAATCTATACGAGGGCTGAAGGACCGATCGATCAAGGTGATAATAGCTAAATTCACAGTTTTCTCTGTCAGCATCAACTCACTATTTTCCTAAAATGTCTTAACATATTCCAGGATAAATCACAAATAATATAACAGTAATAGTCTCAGACTTCTCTCCCAGATACTTGACCCATGTCTTCATTCAGAGATCACATGTCTGATGCAGTCTGAAACCATTAATGGCTGCCCCAGTCTAGCCGACAAGGGTTCAGATTTTTTGATTTGTCACAAACTTAACAATAGGCTTAGGTTCTTGTTAGGTGCTGGGACCGTGAATCAAATCCTCCTCTATTTTCCAAGGAAAATCCTGGAATCAGTGGCAAGACTCCCCACTGACGTCAATTGGCTTTGGATTAGTCTTCTAAAGAAGACCTATAGATCTATAGGTCACCATCTCCTGCATGTTTGATTATCACATTAAAATAACCAAAGCTAAATTCCTTGGGCCAGATCCATTGATTTCAGTGGAGGTATACAGGCATAAAACTGGTGCAACAGAGAATTTTTTAAAAAATTAATTAATCCTCAAAATAGGGTTTATGTGGGATTGGAATGGCACAGAAATCTAATGGCACGGACTATCTAAACAGAGGTGAATTCCATCCAGTATTAATATGGTGAGGAAGGGGGGAAAGTGATGAAATCAGGGCAGGTTGTGCTGTCGGAATGAATGCTACTCTATGATTATAAATATTTCTGAAAAGTGTCTGACTTTAGTATGCTGCTTAGTAAAACTGTGAAAAATGGTTTCATAAATCAATGTAAATGAACAACGAGTCATATCCTCCAGGCATACAAATGTTAGTTTGGGTCATTTACGTGATAAGACACGATTTTAAAAAAATTAACTGAGAACCGGTGTCACTGAGTGATTGAAAATAAGATGAAAGACAGATTTGATCAGCAGAAGAAATGCAAACAAATTGTCACTGACCTCCTAAACTATAATCCAGGGCCTAGATTCTAGGCAGAAACTGACAGTTTATTTGATTAAAATGAATTGCCATCAGAACCTTGAGACTGTGAGCGGACTATAAGGGTATGTCTACACTGCAATAAAACAACTCAGCTGACTCAGGTTTGCTGGGTTTGAGCTGTGGGGCTACAAACCTGCAGTGTAGATATTCGGGCTTGGGCTGGGTCCCAGGCTCTGGGACCCTGCAGGGGGAGAGCCCCAGAGTGTGGGTTCCAGCCTGAGCCCAAACATGTACACTGTAATTTTATAGCCCCACAGCCTGAGCCCCAGTCAGCTGACAGGGGCCAGCCACAGGTGTTTTGTTGCAGTATAGACATACCCTAACAGCCTGCTTTTCCTCTTACTCCCAGTAGTTTTATCCTAGTGTAACTTCATTTACTGCAGTGGAATTACTTCTGATTTACACCAAGCGAGAGGAAGATCAGGCCATTAACATATGTGACATTCTAGTTCTGATGAAAATTCACAACCGTGTATCAAGTGTAGAGATACTTGTATTAATTAACCCAGATGCATCATTCCTTTATTTGTCATGGGTGTGTTAGAGTTTAATGGTCATTGAATGAAATCTTAAAGAAAGGGGTTCCTCCATACCAGCATATAAGAGGGCAGGCCACCTACAGCCCAGAGGTATTTTGAAAGAAACGTGAAAGTACATTAAATTGTCATCCAGCAGGCAGACACATCCACTGGGAAGATAGAGTAAGGTCCCAAACTATAGTTCAGGTCAAGTCCCGTTCCTCAGGGGTGGCTTTATGAACACAAAGAAGATTAGAACAATAGGAGCAAAGCAACTTGGAACACTTGGTAGCAGCCACTAGTCTTGCCATCTTTCAGCAGCCTGGCAGGAGAGAGCACACACCCTTCCCCTAGGTAACTATCACTGCAGGAATGTATTGGGTCTCAGAGCCACACCCCTGATCATCCATGTGATAGGCAAGAATGCTGGGCTCTCTATGTAATTCCTTACTGGCTGTTACTTGTACCCTTCCATCCCTGCTTACAAGGGTGAGTGAAGGTAATGAAGCCTTCCTCTAACTGCCCTGCTCTTCCTGAGCCTCTGTTTGTGTTAGGGAAGACAAGCCTGGTGGGTTCCTTCTGTTTCTTGGTTGAACGCTGGGGAAGTGGCTCAGGGTGGCTGAGCCAAAATTGTACTTTAGTTAGTGTTTTTTTATAAATGTTTGGCTGCATGTGGGTTCTCTCTGTAAGGCGGGAAAGCTGAGGTTTCTCAAGTGGTCACTAATGCTGGGTACCTGGGGCCTGACTGTCAGAGATGCTGAGGAGTCCCAACTGGCTTCAGAGGAAGTTGAGTCCTGGAAAATCAGTGCCCCAAGATGAATGGGCACTTTTGAAAATTTAGGCTAAAGTCTGTGGCAGGGACAGAAGCAAAATCCAGTTGTTGTGGTTTAAGAGGGATTATCTTGTATGAAGGGAAGCAAATGCTGTGTGAGTCTGTGCGGTGAAAAGCTTCATGAAAGTGATGCCTTGTGAGTACTCCTTTCAGCCTCCCTGTAAAAAGAGATCCAGGGAATAGAGCTGTAATATGTTTTATCAGCCAGATCACCTCCTTGCTGGTCACCAGATGTGACTTCGGTAATGTTCTACAACTCTGAATTTTTGCAAATTTCAATTATGTTGCTTATTTGGAAAGTGAGAAATGTTGATGCAATCTAGGTTCACTGAAAAGGATCAGGGACAAGTTAAAGGAGTATGTGGCCTCAGGCCTAAAGAACATTTGCAGCTCTGAAATATAGAACAGTGTCTGATATTCGACTGGCCACTACTCCTGGGAGACTGTGGGAGCATGAGACCCTTTCTGTGAGGGTGCCCCCTGCTCCTGAAGAACAGCCAAAGGTTCAGAGAAGTTTTATCAAAACATCAGCAAAAGTCTGCTGTAATTGCCTCCTTCCCTCCTCTCTGAATTGGCAAAGACCACGACCAACAGCTGTTCCAGAGCGAACAAGAAATAAAGAACATGCAGCAGGTGGTACCTCTAATTCCAGCCCCACAATCTGTTATCCAGTTACAGAAGGGTGGAGAATGTGATTGTGAATCAGTCGGGGGAGTGGGAATGTGAAAGCAGCAGGGTTGGCTCAAGAAATTAGCCATTTTAGAGAGGTGGATTATTTTTATTCTTACTTGTGGCATTAGGACAGACTGTTCTTTCCTTCTTTATCCTCCCCTTCTCCTGAGCGATTCCATCATCTCAAAAATCTGGCTGTGAGCTCACTAGCTGCCACGTACAATATTCAAATGGCTGTGTGCGATAGGGTCAGTTATATTGTGCCCTTACTGATCTAACTGATGAACATGCTGCATTCATGGCAAGGTGGCTTTTTCGGGGACTGAGCCTCCTCTCACTCACAGTTGTTTTACACCAGTGTAAGACCATTCACTTAATGGAGTCTCTCCTGATGGAGTCTATATGAGAGGAAAATCAATTCACTGGAGTACTTAGTGTGATAGGGACTCTACAGTATGGATGCAACTCACTGGGTCTTGCTTTCACCAGAGACAGAGAAAGCTACAACTTAGCAGTGGCGTAGCCAGGTTTAGAGCACAGGGGGAGCGGCGCTATAAAAAGGTGCCTCCCCGCTCCCCCTGTACTCACCCCGGCGGCGCTTTAAAGGGCCCAGGGCTCAAGCCGCTGTGGAGCCCCCGGGCCTTTTAAATCCCCGCCCGAGCCCGGCTCCGGCAGTGGGGTGGGGGGGCACTTTAAAAGGCCCGCAGCTCCCCGCAGCGGCAGGAGCCGCCAGCCTTTTAAAGCGCCCCCGCCCCCCCAGCCCGGGTCCGGCAGCGGGGCTGGGGGGGGCACTTTAAAGGGCCCGTGGCTCCCCGCAGGAGCCGCGGGCCTTTTAAAGCGCCCCCGAGCCCGGCTCCCACAGCGGGGCTCGGGCGGCGCCTTAGCGCCGCTTCTCCTCACAGGGGGAGCGGCCGCTCCCCCTGCTCCCCCCCTGGCTACGCTACTGCAACTTAGTCACCATTCGTGATGCTGCTTTGTGGTGGTTTTCATAATGGTGTTGAGCTCAGTAAATGGCAATGTTAGTTAGTCATACTGACTCAACATCGTAGGCCGGATCTTGTCAGGAGTCAGGATATCAGGCAGCCATGATTATACTGTTGCTGTCTCAGACTCCATTCAGAGACAGTGTGGCTCTATGGGTGAACTTCACTGCACCACATACCACACTTGATGTCTTTGGGTGGGATGGAAATACTCCACAGCACAGGTAAAAAGCCTTTGTTTACTCAGTTCTTCTTTTAATCTCTCCACCCGTTTATCATCTGGTGACTTCCCCCTCACCCTGCCTTTTTTCCCATTTTGAAAGGGGGCACAGAACTGACAGGATATTGCTCTCAGCACAAGCTGTCATTTTGGGGTAATAAATGTGGGTCCATCCCTGAAAATGAACACACAATAGTTGCCACAACTCTTGTGTTAATCACCAATAGCCAAGTGTGAATTTAATCTCCACTCATCTCTAGTTCACAGGGAATATCACTGTGATACAGCCTTATTTGTAGACACTTTACTTGCTGGCCTTGACTTGAGGGGACCACCGGTGCTTAACAGACATGGCTAGGTTACATTATTTGCATATGCAAATTTTAAAACATTTTAAACATATTGTGTGGAGTGGTATGGCTGCAGAGTGGCCTCAGATAAGACAGCTGGACCCAGCTGAGAAAATATATCGCAACAGCAGCACACGTTCAAGGTTTGTGTGTGACAAGAGAAGTGACGAGGGATCTTTGCATCAACCATAGAAAGCCAAAGCTAGATTCTTCTGGAGGAAGTGGGTTCAATAGTCAGTGTACGCATGAACTGCTAGAATGGGACTGAGAGCCCCTCGTGGAGACATAAGAATGGATTGGATAAATCAGGAGAAGCTGAATTTGGAAGCGGCAGCGATGTGACAGGCACTTCACTCCTAAGAGTGAAAGAAAATGGAATCATAGACTCACTAGAATATAATTTACAGAGTGAGATGAAGTAAAGGACAAGAAAAAAGAAATTAGATTTGGCATGAGGCAATGATGTGTGCTAAATTGTTTAGTAACGTTTTATGAAATGAAAGGGTCTAACTCTACCAGATTAAATTTTCTTTGCTCAACATTTAATATTGTTTCAGTTGCCTTGGAATAGGAACTTCCAGAACTCTGATACATGTTGTGGTAGATTTTTTACTTGACAAGTTAAAATGCTGTGTCTGAGTCGCCTCACCCCATGCTAATGGTCAGCATTTCCAGGATCGTTCTCTTCCTGCCCTCATTTTTCTGTGTCCAATATTTTTGCCACTTCTGAAATGTATCCACTTTATACCTAGCACTTCTGTGTCTGTGCATGCCTATGGGTGGGCAAGTAGGGAGGTCATGACAGTACCATTTCCATTGTGCTCCTTTTAAAAGTGTGATCTAAGTGAGTTGGATTAAATTCTACTCTAAATAATACATATGGAACTACCCTGACTCCAGTGGGGTTGCATGGTTGTAACTGATGGCACAGTTTCTGAGGCCCAGACAAACTAAAGGCTGAGCAGAATATTTGTTATGGTGACTTGTTTAAGTAACTTGCTTGGATTTTTGCTAATTACCTTGTTGAAAGCTGCTTACTAATCATTGTTTCTTATTTCTGGTGAGTCATCAGACCATCTTACCCAAATGTATTGATGAGTAAACTGAATGCAAAGAAGTGAAGCTTCTTAGGCCAAGTTTACATAGGTATTTAGGTGCCTAAAAATGCAGATGGGTGCCTAGAAAGATCCACAAATGCATCTAAGCAACTTGGGCACCTAACTCCCCTGACTTACGTGTAGTAGTGAATCCTACTAAGTGCCCAATTGCATCTTTAGGCACCTAAATACCTTTATAAACCTGGCCCCTTACTCCTATACCACCTGATCTTGCTCCCACTAAAATCAATAACAAAATATCCATTGAATTCATTGATATATCAGGCTCACTGAATCAGTTGCACAGTTCCCCTAGAACTTTGACTCCCTGTCCCTTCCTCCAACCCCGAGGCCATGATGTATATCAAACATATGTAATATTCTCTGTGCAATTATTAATACTGTAATTAACATTTTCTTTTTCAGTTACAAAAAGTGACTTTTAGTTATTTGGATATTTAAACAACATTCTTTTTTGGAAGAAATAAGTATATATTTCCATACTTATTTAATTTAACTCTAGATATAGATATGTATTTAATAACATGAATAGTAGCAGCACAGTTGACAATCAGGAGGAGAGTCTTTTTTTTTTTCTTCAAAGAAGGCTTGTTTAGTAAGTGTCATTAAAAGTTAAAAATCAAGCCAAGCTGGAAGACTGTACGTACTGTTCCTTACTGTACAGAAATTACGTAGAATTTTCTATCATACCATCAATTTTTGTTCGTTGATGAATAGTTTGATAAAAAGAGAGTCCATATTTCAAGGTTTGAGCACAGAGGGCAGCTTTTCCTGATTTTTTGTTGTTGTTGAGTGGTTGATTTCTCAATGTTTGAGTTGTATTTGCAGTACTTTTTAAATAAAATATATATGGTTACCAAACTAAAAGTTTACATAAATCAAACAGACTATACAAAACACAGGTTGTTTTTTTTAATTTTGTCCCTTTAATGTAAACTGCATCCTATAATGCTTTACAAAGTTCAGTAATACCATCACTGAATTAAATAATAGAGATTAGCAAAGCAATTGAGAAGTTACACAGTGCCACCAAAGGAGAAAAGCTACATATTGGTCAGACATTTGAGAACAGATGGAGAACTGATGAGCTGGAAGAATGCAGGAAGGCTGTTGCAGATGTCAGCAGCTGCAGAGGAGAAGGCACTCACATCAGTTGTGGGGAGACTGTGTGAAGGGACCTAGAAAAGACCAACTCAGGATGGGTGGAGGAAGGGAGGTATGAACAAAAGCTATGAATAATCCCATTAATAAAGTCTTGCTTTTATTTTTCCACAGTATAGTCCAGAAAGGGTTGCTACGAGTCCAACTGTTGCTGAATCTGATGAATACGTTTTTCCTGTGACACGCATCCAGCCAAATCTTACTGCTGGGCTTTAAGTGATAGAATTCTCTTCCCTTGGCCACAGAAGCGTGATCTTTCTTTTCGACCACCAAATTAGCAATAGATCTGAATTTCTGCACAGGAATCCAGACTGCAGATTCTTCCAAGTGTCTACATCACAATAGACCATCACACATCAATTTTATTTGCAGTTTTAGATGCAATCGCCTCTGAGACAAATATCGATGTATATGTCTGGAATATTGCTATGGGGGGGAAATGAAGCCTTCTTCACTATTACATTTTAATGCATAACACTGAAATCCCTTAATATGATAGCATTTTTTCTGGCTACTGGTAACTAAGTCATGCAATTAAATTTATACTGAATTGATCTACATGTTTCATTGGTAAAACATATATTTTACAAACAGTAAAACGTTAACTGCATTCCTCCCCAAGGTTCATTTTCTATCAGCATCCTCAGCTCCTTGTCCCATTTGTCACATACTCTGCATGGTTTCCTTCAAACACTCAGCCTAAGCACTGTACACATCAGCAAATCTTTTCTTACATCCAGATCTACCATGGAACATCAATTCCAAAGTTGGCAATTTAGGTTAGGCATAATCAGGATTGAAGTCCTTATGAATGGCTCTAGCATCATAATGAAAAGAATTAGACTTAGGCAGGCTTAGGTTTTGAAGTTGTTTCTTGCTCAAGGCCCCAATTCAGCAAAGCACTTAGGGCTAGATTTGTAAAGGTATTTAAGTATCTAAAGAGACAAATAGTGCCACCAAATATTATCATACAAATTACGCACAGATCTTGGTCATGTTGTTTTTTTCCCTAAATATGAATTCAAATTTCATGGATTTACCCAGCCTGCCTAATTGGAGTTTGTAAAATTATTATTTTATACTCGTGCCATTAAAACTGCTGAATGTTTTTGTATCTAACTGAGAGAAGCCAATAAAGACCGTTCTTCCCCTTTAGCCTGAGGATTCACCTATGCTTTGTCACAACTCTTAGAAGATGATCCACCCAGGGTCCAGGAGCTTTATCTAACATATTCTTTCCAGCTGCAGCAGCAGCACCTGCCTTCACAAGCTGAGGGGAAAGCTGTGAGAACATGTGAATTTTTTCTTAATATATGCAACTTTATTTTGTCATGTGTGATGTGGACTATTGTTGGAGGGGAGCAGCTGGGCATTTTCCCGTAGGAATTTAGGGTTCCCTAATGGGGCTGCTGGCTTACTGCACGTGTTTTACTGTGGATTTTGAATCCTGTATAGCCTTACTGGAGTTGTGATTTCATTATTATTTACTCTCCCTCATGAGTATCAGTGTTGGGGGGAGAGCACTTACTATTGGCCTCCATTATAGGATTTAGAATCTTCAGAAGTAGTTGCTTTGATGTCATACAGTATGGATTGATACAGTTATGCTGTACAGTATGGTTTGATACAACACACATACTGTAGATTTAACAACACACGCTTAACTTGTAAGGAAGAGGGATGATTATGATTTTGCATTTAAGCTCTTTTTTTCTGGGTTTGATGGGGCTATTATTGACTAGAGAGGATTCGCAAAGTAAGGCCAGTAGAGTTCCTTATTAACTCTTTGATATTTCATCTACCGACCAGTCACAGAAGCAGGAGGAACAAGGCAATTTGACAATTTTCCTTTTTAGTTTACAATTCAGCAAGGTTGTTAAGGATATGTTTATCTTTAAGCATGTGAGTAGACCCTCAGAACTCAATATTTACAACATGAAATCATTTCATATCTCATGTTTACAGCTGTGGTCCTTCAGGGCCGGCTCTGGCTTTTTTGCCACCCCAGGCAAAAAAGCCGACGACCGCCCCGCTCCCCGAGCCGGGGCGCCTGCTGGGAGCGCAGCTCGCCCGCGGCCCCGCTCTCCCGGCTGGGGCACTGGCAGGGAGCGCGGGGAGCGCGGCTCTCCCACGGCCCCGCTCTCCTGGCCGGGGCACTGGCAGGGAGCGCGGCTCTCCCGCGGCCCCACTCTCCCGGCCGGGACGCCGGCGGGGAGAGCGGCTCGCTCGCATCCCCATTGCCCCGGCGAGGAGCGCTGCACGGCCGCCCCCCACTCTCCCTGCCGGGGCGCCAGCGGGGAGCGCGGCTCACGCGTGACCCAGCTCTCCCGGCTGGGGTGCCAGCAGGGAGCGCGGCTCTCCCGCGGCCCCGCTCTCCCGGCTGGGGCACCGGCGGGGAGCGTGGCACGGCCGCCCCACCGCTGCCCTGGCCGGGGCGCTGGCGGGGAGCGCAGCACAGCTGCTCTGCACTTTAAAAAAAAATTAATTTAAAAAAAACCCTCAGCGCCGCCCCCCTCCAGGTGCCGCTCCAAGCACATGCTTGTCAGCTGGTGCCTGGAGCCGGCCCTGTTGTCCTTTCTTCGTATGCACTGCACTTGTGCAATGCTGATTTTTATTTGCTTAGTTGAGCTCTGTCTGAAGCTGACATTTCAAACTGTTGTGAAATAACCTCTTCAGTATCACAAACATAACTTTTCCCTTCTTAGGTAAGTTAAGACACACTGTTAATCTGTGACACAAAAGACAGAGCATGCTGCATTGTCACGATGCCATTGTGTCTAGGCACTGCTGCCTGTATGGGGCATGACTCCATATCACTGAAAGAAATTTTGTTCGCGTCATTGGGAGCAGGATTGGGCACATAGTCCTGAGCTATCCCTGGAATATCAGCACTTCAAAGTGACAGACAGTACCTATTCTGTGGGGCTACATCTGACATACTACACCTCTTGGGAGCAAGCAAGAACCATGCCACCTGCCTGCTGTTGTAATGGTGGGTGGCTGGCTTCCCCATGACCACCTTAAATGCCATCTGGCCTTTCTCTCAGTGTTATGAAGTTGGGCTGACCATCAACCCTCTTATGAAGACTTATTTTCCGATCATCAGATAGAAGTAGATGAAACCTGACCTTTGTGACTAAAGAACAAGGCTGACTGTCTTTTTAAAGTACCTGGCCATTGTTTGTCCAAAGAGAAGAAAATGCCTGTCAGTAATAAATGAAAAAAGGGAAGACAATCACAAAGGGGAAAATAAGGAAGGAGAGTTCTGAAATGAGCTACAGGTACTTGAAGAGAATCAGGATTCCTTTGAATCTCAGTGAGAAATTATGTGCTATTATCTGGACTGATATTAATGGGGAAATTGGATGCCAGGATGCAGTTTTGTTATGCACCATTATAATTAATGCAATTTGAAATGATAAACATAAATCATTTAGATTTGATCAATAGGATAATTTGTTGTTCCCCCAAAAGTTCAATTTTAGCTCTCAGCTGGGTGATGATCCATGTCAATAAATGGTTTTCCCTGCTGGATTTCGAAAGCATAACTCATAATTCAGTGGCAAAGCTGATGGTTTCACAAAGCTACTCACTCTTAAGATCTCCTCTGACCTCACTATGCTGTATGCATCCAAACACATGGCTTTTCCATGAGCACTTGAAAATGAATAAAAGGCTTGGGGGGCGGGGGGCAAGGAAGAAAAGTAGTATTTGTTGTGGGGTGTGGTGGTAATGAGATACACCCTTAGCTCTCTGGCTGGAATGTTTCAGGTCAGCAGTGACTAAAAGCTGTCCAGTGGTATCTCCTGGTGGTCTCCCTCTACTTCCTCAAGGATTGACAGCAACATCACAAAGATCGGAGAGCAGGATGATGCCCTCCTGGAGTTTCCTGTGACGTACCTGGGTATCACCACACAGGCAAGTGCTATGGTCCACAGATTCAACAGAGACACCAAGCAGTGACTGCAAAAGAAAACTGAAGCATTCTGTTAGTCCCTAAGTAGTACCTCCTCAGCAACCTCAGCAACTTGCTGACAGGAAAATGCGGGAAAGATTCTTCTACAAGTGCTCATGTGAAGGGATGCTGTCTCTCTAGTTGTTAGTGTGAAGAGAGTGTCAGACTAGAGCTATGGAGGAACACTGTCTCTAGGGCTGTCAGATCACAGAAATAATTGTCAGGTGCCACAGGTTTCAAACCCAGGCCTGTGGGGTTACTGAGGGAACACCTCATCAGCTATGCTACCATACCCCAAAGTCAGATGAGGGAACTGCAGCTGATACCTGCAAACAGGAACCGTACTCATTGGTGCAGTGGGAGCAGCTGTCTGCTAGCAGCACTGATGATTGGGCCCCTCTTAGAATCATAGAATATCAGGGTTGGAAGGGACCTTAGGAGGTCATCTAGTCCAACCCCCTGCTCAAAGCAGGACCAATCCCCAATTTTTGCCCCAGATCCCTAAATGGCCCCCTCAAGGATTGAACTCACAACCCCGGGTTTAGCAGGCCAATGCTCAAAACCACTGAGCTATCCCTCCCTCTTAGCATAAAGCTTTCTGTTCCTGCCACACAACCCAGCTCTGGGGCCCATAACAACTCTCAGGGCCCAAAACATGGGCAGTGTGACCTAGTGGCTGGAGCCCAGATTAGCATCAGAGGCAAGAGCCATCCCAATGGTCAGAGGCAGAAGCCACGCCAAGGGCTAAACCAGAGTCACAAGCCACCCCAAGGGTTAAAACGGAGTCCGAGACAGAAGCCATGCCAGGGTTTAAACCGGAGCTGGAAGTCACGCCAAGGCTCAAAGCCAGAGTCAGGAGCTGGAGTTAGGGTAAGGAAGCAGTGGCCAGGAACAAGGAACAGCGAGCGGTAACAGGAAAAAGGAACAGGAACCAGGCAGAGAGCTCTCAAGGGTCTGGTCAGCACCAGGCCTAGTGACTGACCCCTGGCTCCCGCTCCTTGTTCCTGTTACCATGACCGGCCCTGGTCCCTGCTTCCTCTCCCTAGCTCCAGTTACTGACTCCAACTTGACCCTGGGCATGATTTCTGACTCTGGCTGTGAACTCTTGGCATGGCTCCTGACCCCAATGTTACTCCAGGCTCCAACCACTTGGTCAGACCGCCCACATTATAGGCCCTGACAAAGCACATGTAAAACAAGAAATGGTAAAGACTGATCTGGATACCACAGAACACAGAATGGTGCCTAAGGGCCTCATCCTGACCTCCCCTCACAGGCATAGCTCCCATTGAAATCCATGTCCCAGTGAGGCTCAGGATCTTGCTCCACGGGTCAGATTCACTCCATTGTAAAGGCCCTGCACTCCACTAAGTCCCACCACAGTTAGAGCTTAAGTGGAGCTTGAGTGAAGTTTAATACCTTGTGCTTATCCTCTTCCCTGGGGTGTGTTTCACCCCAAGTGAGTAAACATAAAATGAAAACAAGAAAAATACATGTGGCACCTTAGAGACTAACAAATTTATTTCAGCATAAGCTTTCGTGGGTTAAGAACCCACTTCATCGGATGCATGGAATGGAACATACAGTGAACAGATATTTATATGATATAAATATCTGTTCACTGTATGTTCCATTCCATGCATCCGATGAAGTGGGTTCTTAACCCACGAAAGCTTATGCTGAAATAAATTTGTTAGTCTCTAAGGTGTGTGACGGGGCAAGGCCAGAGGGCTATAGGAAAGTGGTAAGGAACCAGCATGTTCTTATTGGGATCCGGGAAGTGGGCGGGCGAAGCCCGCCCACTGCTAAAGGATCCCCCCCTTCAGCCTAAGGGGAGGGATCCACAGGACCTGGATACCAAGTGAGTCCGGGGGACAAAAAATGAAAAAACAGGAACGGGAGTGCGGTCAAAGGGTCAAACAAAGCGAACCAGATGGGGACACCGAGCAGAGAACCCCGGACAGCGCCCACTGCTCCTCAAAGGTGTCAAGGGAGCCAGTGGATGCTGCCCAGAGGAACTCTGCCCGTATGCGTGAACGAACAGAGGATCGAAAATAGGCCCCACAGTCACAGGAGCCTCCATCGGCCAACCTCCTCAACCTGGTTTTGTAGATGGCCAGTTTAGCTAGGGCCAGGAGGAGGTTGACCAGGAGGTCCCGTGACTTTGTGGGGCCGCGGATTGGAAGTGCATAAATAAAAAGGTGAGGGGAAAAGTGCAACCAAAACCTCAACAAAATGTCTAAGAGGAGCCGGAACAGTGGCTGAAGCCTGGCGCACTCTAGATAAATGTGCGCCAGGGTCTCCCTCACACCGCAAAAGGAACATGTGTCGGGGATAGGGGTGAACCGCGCCAGGTACACGCCCGTGCTCACGGCTCCGTGAAGGAGCCGCCAACTGACATCCCCGGCGGGCCTTGGGACTAAGGAGGAGTAAAGGCTGGCCCACCGGGGCTTCTCACCCTCTAGAGGTGGCAGGAGGTCTCGCCATTTCGTATCGGGGCGGGACGTGAGGGTGAGGAGATGAAGGGTGTGGAGCACGAGCGTGTATAGATGTTTCCTTGGCGCGGTCTGGAAGCGGACCGGCTGCAGTTCGTGCAGCCGGCTCACCGTGAAGGGACAGGGGACCCGGTTGGGTCCACGGGGCAGGGGCCCAATAAAAAGGTCCGGAGGGCTTGGGGTGAAGGGAGGGCGGGGCGTACCCTCTCGCAGGACCCGGTCGAGGTAAACCCGAGCAGCGGGCGGCAAAGCAGCCTTCACCTCCTGAAATACGCGCCGGGAAGTACGAGGTCTGGAGAGCCCCATGCGCTGAGCAAGCGTCAGGGGATCCAGCCAATCTCCCCGGTCGTAGTCCAGGAGGTCTCCGACCCTAGTGACTTCTGCCAGGACCAACCTCTGGCGCACCGAGGGGGACTCCGCCACGTGCACACGGAGCTGGGGGTTGTGTAGCAGGGGCTCCGCGAGGAGATCTGCCCCCTCGGTGGCCGCCACGGACCTGGTCGCTGAGAATAGCTTCCAGGTCCGGAGGAGGTCCTGGTAGAAGACCGGCAGCCCGTAGAGGTCTCGCGGAAGACCTCTCGGATGGAGATAAAGGAGCTGCCGGTCATATCGGAGCCCTCGGAAACGGCGCAGGAAGGCGTGCGCCAATACGCTCCACGCCGGACTACCTGCACCATAAAGGAGCCTCTGCAGGGCCTGGAGACGGAAGACATGGACCTGAGTGTGTGGACTCGGGGGTGGGGTTGCTCAGTGGTTTGAGAATTGGCCTGCTAAACCCAGGGTTGTGAGTTCAATCCTTGAGGGGGCCATTTGGGGATCTGGGGCAAAAATTGGGGATTGGTCCTGCTTTGAGCAGGGGGTTGGACTAGATGACCTACTAAGGTCCCTTCCAACCCTGATATTCTATGATTCTATGATTCTATGACACTTCATGCCCTGCCCACCCTCCTCCAGAGGAAGATGGAGAACCCCTGCAGAGACCCAGTGCAGTCCTGACCAAAAGAACTCCAGAATCGACGTCCGGAGGTTGGCCAGGAAACCCGGGGCCGGGACCAGGGTGTTGAGCCGGTACCAGAGCATGGACAGGACTAATTGATTGATTACCAGTGCTCTCCCTTGAAAGGAGAGGCACCAGAGCAGTCCTGTCCATTTCCGGATCCGCTCTATCACCCTGCCCTCTAAACCTTGCCAGTTCTCCGGCGGGGATGGATGCGTGGCAGAAAGGTAAACGCCGAGATAGAGCAGCGGACCCGCACTCCACCTGATGGCCTGAAGCGCGGGTGGGAGAGAGCTCGCCTGCCACCCGTCCCCTACCACCAGGCCAGAGCTCTTGACCCAGTTGACCCGGGCAGAGGAGGCCGCCGAGTAGATCGTCTGGCAAGCCTCCACCTGCACCAAGTCGCCCGGGTCCTGGACCACGAGGAGCACATCGTCGGTGTATGCCGACAGGACCAGCTGCAGCTCCGGCTCTCGGAGCACCAACCCCGTCAACCTCCTGCGGAGGAGACAAAGGAAGGGCTCGATTGCCAGAGCGTACAGCTGGCCCGAGAGGGGGCACCCCTGCCGTACTCCTCGCCCGAAGCTGACCGGCTCGGTCAGGGTCCAGTTGAGCCTGACCAGACACTCTGCGGAGGCGTACAGCACCTGGAGAAAACCCACAAACTGGGGCCCAAAGCCAAACGCTCGCAGAGTGCTCAGGAGGTACCCGTGATCCACCCTGTCGAACGCCTTCTCCTGATCCAGAGACAGGAGGGCGAACGACAGACCATCCCTACACCCAAGCTCCAAGAGATCCCGGACCAGATACAGGTTGTCGAGAATGGTGCGGCCCGGGACGGTGTAGGTCTGGTCTGGGTGGACCACGTCCGCCAGCACGGACCCAAGCCGCAGCGAGATGGCCTTTGCTACGACTTTATAGTCCGTGCTGAGGAGCGAGACGGGACGCCAATTCCGTAAATCGCAGAGGTCCCCCTTCTTCGGCAATAAGGCGAGCACGGCTCGCCTGCACGAAAGAGGGAGGACCTCGCCCTGCAAGGACTCGGCCCAGACGGTTACAAGGTCTGGGCCGAGGACGTCCCAGAACACGCGGTAGAACTCCACGGTCAGCCCGTCCAGTCCCGGAGATTTATTCGTTGGCATGCGACGGAGGGCTTCCGAGAACTCGGCCAGAGTGAGAGGCAGCTCTAGCCGGTCTCGGTCACCCGTGCTGACCGTAGGGAGTTCGTCCCAGAGCACTCTGCAAGCGTTAGGATCGGTCGGATCCGGGGAGAAAAGGCTCGCGTAGAAGGCCTTGGCCCTCCCGCACATCTCCACCGGATCCGTGAGGGGGGTGCCATCTTCTGCGAGGAGACAGGTGACATGTTTCTTAGCCCCCGTCTTTTTCTCCAGGGCGTAGAAGAAGCGGGAGCCGCGATCCATCTCCCGAAGGAGACGGATGCGGGATCGAACGAAGGCGCCCCGGGCCCGATGATCTTCGAGTTCCCGGAGCTCCTCCCGCTTCTCCCAGCACGCCCCACAGAGGGATGGATCCTCAGGGCTGGCGGCCAGACGCCTCTCCAGCTCTAAGACCTCCCGTTCCAACTGCCCTATCGTCGCATCCCTCCGTCGGCTGGCGCCCCGGGTGTAGTCACGGCAGAAGAGCCGGGCGCGTACCTTCCCTAGATCCCACCATCGCCGCGCCGAGGGAAAGGCGTGCCGCTGCCCTCGCCAGGCCAGCCAGAACTCCCGGAAGGACGCCATGAAACCCACATCCTCCAGCAAACTGTTATTAAAATGCCAATAGGCCGGCCCCGGCTTCTCCGCGCAGAGAGAGGTCGTCACGGTAGCGAGATGATGATCAGAGAACGGGGCCGGCCGGACGCTGGAGGAGTGGGCCCGCGAAAGGTGAAAACGTGATAAATAGATGCGGTCCAACCGGGAGTGGTGCGACCGATGGGCCTCCACTCGGACAAAGGTGAAGGTTGAGCTGTCGTCCGGGTGATGGTCGCGCCAGACGTCCACCAGGGAGTGATGTTCGACAATCTCCCTGAGGACGTCCGTGGCGGCCGGGCACTGCTCGATCCCCGAGCGGTCCCGTTTCTCAAGGGTGTTGTTAAAGTCCCCGCCCAGGACCAGGCACTCGCGAGGATCCAAGGTGCCGAGGAAGGTGGACGCCTGCTGATAGAAACGAAGTTGTTCCGGGCCCGGTGTCGGGGCATAGATGTTGACAAGATTGACCACGAGCCCCTCCATACGGACCCGTAGGTGCAGCAGGCGGCCCGGAACAGCCTCGGCAACCCCCAGCACCTCAGGCCGTAGGTCGGGAGAGAACAAGGTCGCCACTCCAGCCTGGCGAACAGAGAGATGGCTGAAGTAGACTCTGTCCCCCCATTCCAGCCGCCAGCTGTCTTCAGCGGCTGGATCCGTATGGGTCTCCTGCAGGAATACTACAGAGTACCCCCCCTCCCGAAGGAAGGAGAGCACCTGGCTCCTGCGGAGACCCATCCTACAGCCCCGGGTGTTCAATGTTGCGAAGAGGAGAGATGCCATGAGGAGGGCTGGGGGAGATCCATGCCGGCAGAGTCACTCACGGCCCCCATCGGGCCGCGTAACAATCCGTGACCCACCCCGTAGGCGAGTAGTGAGTCACGGAAAAGGCGGACCCGTTGGTAGGCCGTGGCGGCCTGCTTCCCAGTCCCTTTGCCCTCCCCCATGAGGGCCCTCGCGGCCCAGAGGATTTGGTGGAAATCCCCCCATCGCTGGAGAGCGAGCTGTACTTTGTTGCGGGAGCCCCGGACGTCCTCCAGGAACTCCCGCAGCTCCTCTCGCAGCGTATGTGGGGGCGGGGTTACTGGCTCCCGGCTATCGAAAGAAGGGGCCCCGGACACAGCCCTATGGCCCACCGAAACGGACAGGCAAGGGGCGGAGCCTCGACGCAGCTCCTGCTGGGCCGGCACCTTAGGGCCCAACCCAAAATTCGGCTTAGTTGGGGGAGGCGGCGGAGGGAGAAGAGCAGCCTCTGGTGGGTCGGGACGAGGAAATACTGGAGCCGCTCCCTGGGGGTCATCCTCCGAGAAGGGGAGGGAGACAGCCCCAGAGGCGGCAGTGTCATCATGGGAGGTGTGGGAGATTGGGATGGCATCAGGGGCGGGGCAGGGATCAGAAGTAGGGGCAGGGAGCGGGACATGAGCAGGGCCGGGCTGAGGAACGGGTAGAGGATCCTGAGCCGCAGGAGCTGGGCCACTGGGAGGTGGCCTCTCTTGGTGTGGCTGAGGGATCTGGGAATTGGGAAGGGGACCCCACACGATGCCGGGCTCTAGTATGATGGTCTGTGTTACAGCCACGGCATCGGGAGGTGGACAGATATTTGCGGGGTCCCCGCCTGGGAAGGAGAACTGTTGTCCCACCCCAATGAGGGGTACCCTCTGGGATTCGGGTCCCGGCCGCAGGGCACCGGCCGTCGCTTCAGGAGGCTTGGCGGCCGTCAGCGAGGTGTCATTTGCGACCGGGCAGGTGGAAGAGCCCAGGGGATCCTCAGAGGTGGGAGCGGAACCGGCGGTCAAGGGGAGGGAGCATGGGGAGATGGGGAAAGGGGCACCGGGGTGAGGTCATTGAGGTCGAGGCCTGCTGGTAAAGGGTCATCCTCCCCCTGGGTGATTGGGGTCAGACCCAGGGCCTTGATCTCCTCGTAGATGGAGGGCAGGTCACCTTCTGCCACCCCGGGGTTCTCCCCGCCGGCACCTGAAGCGATGCCCGGGTCGGGGCGTGCAGGGTTGACAAACAGGGCAGAAGGGGCTCCATCAGGGGCTCCCGAGGGAGGGGCGGTAATACCTTCCGGTGCTGCCACGTCTTTCCCAGCCGGTTCTGGTGGACTAAAGCCGCTCAGGGGCAAAGCGGAAGGCTCGGCATCAGTGCCCCCCTTCCTGGTCTTCCGGGGGGCTTCCGCATCGGCGGAAAGGAGCGGGGCTCGAGCCTTCCGCTTGCCCCGCTTCCCCTGTACTAAGGCCCAGCCCTCCATGGCATCATATGGGGGCTGGCTACTAAGGGTCGGGTCGGGGGGGGGGGGCACGACTTCTTAGGGACTCGGGGAGGTAGTGGTGGGGCAGCATAAGGGAGAGAAAAGTCTCCCTGGGGCGGGCCCTCTCCCACGCCCGGCGATATCCCTGCCTCTCCCTCCTCCACAGGCCTCAGCAGACTGTTCGCAGTGGGCCTCTCCCGCTCGTCTGGGCTCACTGGGGGAGGTACTCCCAGGGCCCGAGCGGGAGCAGCGGTGGACTGGGAAGGAGGAGGGGCAGCTCTGGGCACCGGGCATTCAGGGGCGCCGGCGATGACGGGGCCGACGCCCTGCCGGGGCTCGGGGGTCTCGGATGCTCCCCCTTGCCTGGCCAAGGGACAGTCCCTCCGGACGTGTCCCATTGCCCGGCAGAGGTAGCACCGGGCCTCCCCCATGGAATAGTACACCCGGTAACGGGCCCCGTGATAGGGGACCATAAAGGACCCCTCGAGCGCCTCCCCGTCACGTGCAGCCGGCGGCATTTGGAGCTGCACCTGCCGGCGGAACGAGAGGATGTGACGGAGGGCGGGGTCTTTGCAGCCCAGTGGGAGAGGGCTGACTACAGAGATGGGTCTCCCTAGGGCGGAGAGGGCAGGTAACAGGGCGGCATTGTGGAGGAAGGGAGGGACGGAAGTGAGGACTAGGCGGACGCCCAAGTCCTCCAGCGGCTCTAATGGGACGAACACGCCCCCCACCGCCAGGCCCTTCTCCACCGCCTCTTGGGCCGCGGCCTCCGATGCGAGGAAGAAGACTACCTTCCCGTACATTTTGGAGGCCGCTACGATGGCCGTGGGCCCCACTACCCTCGCCAACGCCCGCACATAGGTTTCTACGTGGGGCGAGGCGGGTACCAGGAGGCAACGGACGCCATGCCTCCTGGTCAAGGTGGGAAAGGGGCCCCGGCCGCTATAGATGGTAGCTGAGGCGGTGGGCGGGTTAGGTGACGTTGTGGCAGGTGGGGGGGTTGCCGCCACCTGGGCGTACGCTCTGGGGGCCGGGGGTGGGACACCCGCAGAGCTGGTAGAGGGAACAGCAGGGAAGGGCGCCGCGGCCGGTGGCGGGGCAGCAGCAGTAGTGGCTGCCTCTGCCATGGAGGGTCTGGCCTTTGTCGCGGGGCCCTTACCCTTCTTTTTACCCTGGCCCTTCCTGCCGGCTGGGGGGGCTCCCCCAGGATCATGGGGGGCTAGGGACGTGGCAGCAGCGGAGGTCTCTTCAATGTCCGCCACTGCCGGTGCCCCAGCGGGGGCGAGAGCAGGTGGTTCGGCAGCGGCGGTCGAGGTGGAGGCTAGGGAGGGTGACGGGGGAACAGGCGGAGGAGGAGCGGCCGTGCCGTCTGGAGGGGCTCCTCCCTCCATGTTGCCTGCCATGATGAACAGGGGGGGAAGGGAAAACTCCTGAGAGGGGTTGGGGAGAGGAATTGGGGTGACCACTCCTCCCTGCTAGGCTGCAGGCAGGGGAGGAGGGCAATAAAAGTGGGGACAGGGTTCAGGGTTAACTCGGACTAGTGCGGGGGTAAGGTTCAGTCACCGACACAAGATGGGAAATCCGGCTCCTCTTGTTGCACTAGGGGAGGGGATGATATAACAGCATGGGGGTGCAGTGAGATAGGGTCAAAATTAAACAGGGGAGGGGCACAAGCGCATGGGAGGGGACGTGGGTTCACGGAAGCGGGGGGCTAATCAGGGCAAATGGAGCTTCAGGGGGAGGGAGACAACCAACTAAGAATGGGGCAGAAAAACAAGGGACTAGTCTCAGGGCTAGGGTAGGGCAAACAAACAAGGCTGTAGAGGGAGAGGGGAGGGGCAGGCAAAACAGAAAATAGCAAGGGGCTGGGACCAAAAAAAAAAGGGGGCAAACAACTGCAAGTGGTAAATGGGGCAGGTGGCAAGGGACAAAGCAAGGGACGTGCTGCTGGGGGGAAGAGGGTCAGTCCAAGGGGTATGGGAGGGGGCACGTGCACCAACGTGCGCTTGCACAAAGTCAATGGTTGGGGCTGGTTGCCGCTGCAGGCCCAAATGATGTTAAAAGGTTGTGGCGGGCCATGGAAGCAGCTAAGTCCAGAGGCCGTAGCACAAGGCAGATGGTGAGCAGCCAGCAGAGGTGGTGGAGGGGGTAGCAGTGGTGGTGGTGGAGGTTATGGGGGGGCACAGGTGGACCAGGGGGCAGGCTCGGCGCCACACCCCCTGTGCCCCTACAAAAACAGTCAATACCCCCACCACTAGAGCACAGTTCGAAAGATTACTCAGTTCTTGGAGGCCCCCTCCACGGTGGTCTGCAGAGTCTCTGCCGACGGTCTTCCGGGCCTTCCTCGTCTGGGTACCAGCAGCTTCCTGGCAGCAAACAGGGCAGCAGCAGCAGCTCCAGCAACTCCAGGCGGTGGTCCGGTGGTCAGGCAGGACCCCTCACAGATGCTGGTGGTGGTGGTGGTCACAGCAGCGGCTGGAGCAGGGGCCCCTCACACCCCTCCTCTGGGGAGAGGGCCAGCAGGCCCCCTCCCCCCCAAGGGGTTGCTGCAGCAGCAGGAGTAGCAGCAACCAAGGTGTTGGGGGGTGTTGGGGGGGTTCAGCTGCCAGGCAGCCAGCAACCAGAGAGTAGAGTAGTGGGAGGGGTGTCTGGCCCAGCCAGGGGAGAAGCTGGAGCAGCAGTAGCAGCAAACAGCAGCTGGGAGGGCCCAGGGCCTAGCAGCAGCCCCAGCAGGAGGAGCAGGAGGAGCAGCTGCAGCCCTCTACCACCTTCCCGGCCAGAGGGCTATAGGAAAGTGGTAAGGAACCAGCATGTTAGCCCCAGGCTAAACAAATCCCTGATACCTTATGGCAGTTGCTCCAGGTTAATCAAGACACCTGGGGCCAATTAAGAACTTTCCAGAAGGCAGGGAGGTTGACTGAGACACCTGCAGCCAATCAGGGGCTGGCTGAAACTAGTCAAAAGCCTCCCAGTGAGTCAGTGAGGGGCGCATGTCAGGAGCTGTGGAAGGAGGTTGTGTGTGAGGAGCTGGGAGCAAGAGGCACTAGGAGCTGAGAGTAAGAGGGTGTACTGCTGGAAGATCCTGTGGTGAGGATAAAGAAGGTGTTGGGAGGAGTCCATGGGGAAGTAGCCCAGGGAGTTGTAGCTGTTGTGCAGTTGTTCCAGGAGGCATTCTAAACAGCTGCAGTCCACAGGGCCCTGGGCTGGAACCCGGAGTAGAGGGTGGGCCCGGGTTCCCCCCGAACCTCCCAACTCCTGATCAAGCACAGGAGGAGTTGATCTAGACTGTGGGTTCTACCAGAGGGGAAGATCTCTGAGGCAAACAAAAAAATCCGCCAATAAGCGCAGGACCCACCGAGGTAGAGGAGAAACTTTGTCACAGGTGCCACAGGTATTTTTCTTGTTTTCTTTTTGCTGACACAGACTAACACGGCTACTACACTGAAACCAACATAAAATGAATGATTCATATGCATAAGGAGCAGATTCCTGGAAGGACATGAACCAGTGCTTTCTCCATACTAAGGTGGCAGGGTTACCACTGGTGCTATGCTCGTATTCCCCCTTCAGCAAGATGCATTAAGCTCCATTATGAGGAGTATATAATAAATGGAGACTACCAGCTCTGCTAGTCATGTAAATCTGAGGTAAAACTTCTAATTTTACTCTTGGGGCGAAGACTGGGATTGAAGAAGAAAGCGTTTCCTTTGCTGAAATTCACTGCAATTGTGGAAAAACTAGGAATCACAGGTCTCTTCTCAACAATGGAAACAAGTCAGGTCCAGGTTTATGAAGTGCCTGTTCAGCTCTGGCAGAGGAGAGGTAGCTTGGCAGAAATAGTAAAGCTGATTGTGGATTTGGCACTTTTCCTTTGTTCCTTAAAGTCCTGATTACAATTAATAGGTTTAATAGACTCTGCTGGTATGAGAGCTCTGAAAATGTAGGAGAGGGGCCACTGCAAAAGGAAGCCTAGCCTTAGCCCACCAGACCCCAAATACATCAGGCTCGGTTCTCTGTGGAACACTGATTCCTTCACTTTGTGCTGCTGGCATAAAGGGAGCAGAAACAGCCCCTCCAGGGAATACCCCTACATTAGGGGGTCCTCTAGATGACAGAGTGGCTCTGTGCTGTTTCCCATTTGCCCTCCCCCTGGACTTGGGGCCATGTTGGAAGCAGGGAGAGGGAACAAGGCCAGAGTAAAGTGTGTACCAACTATTTGTCCTATGGCCCCTCAGGAACCACAGGCAACCAGAGCCAAAGTTAGAGGAGCCCTAAGATCTAACTTACACGATGGCACTGGCTTCCCTGAAAATATGGGAAGCACAGAGGTGGCTTAAAGCTGAGCACTATGGTATGTCTACACTGCGAAAAAACCCCTGCAGCAGCAAGTCTCAGAGCCCAGTGTGACATTATCTGATTACAATATAACCATATAGATCATTGTTGCAACCACTGTTATATATTTGCAGCAAATATTGTACAAAGGTTGTCGAGTGAGGTGTTTATGAAAAGGTTATGATTTGCTGGTTATGATTATGCTATCTGTATACACGTATCATTTATGTACGTGAGTTATAACTATTGGCTCTATACTTGGATTTCAAATGTTTGCTCCTGGGGTAATGCCCACAAGGTAATGCCCAGCACATCTTGGAGGGACTGTTCAAATGAAGTGGCTCATCAAGAAACACTTGGTTGACAATGGACCATGGGAGACACCCATCTATACTGGGTGGACTGTCATGTAAATGTGCTGTCTGGAGTGTAGGTAATGGCTTCCTGCCATGACTGAGGGAAATTGGGCATGAACATGTGACTTGCCCATGTGACTCCAAACTCCATCTTGTTGCTGTGGGATGCCCTCCACATGGCAAAAGCTATAAAACGCCCTGGAAATACCTCCATTTTGTCTTCAATTCTGCTTCTTACCTCTGGAGGTACTTTGCTACAAACTGAAGCTCTGAACAATGAACTGAATGATCCATCCAAGCTGTGGATGTACTCCAGAGACTTGACTTAAGCCAGCAGTTTATTCCATCACTGCTACAAACCTGAACCAAGAACTTTGCCATAAGTGTATGTGATGGATTCCTTTTAACCAGTTTTAACTCTCACCTTTCTTTCTTTGGTTTTATGAATAAACCTTTAGATTTTAGATACTAAAGGATTAGCATCAGCGTGATTTTTGGGTAAGATCTAAGTTCTATATTGACCAGGGTGTGTGGCTGATCCTTTGGGATCAGAAGAACCTATTATTTGCTGAGACTGGATGTAAAGAACCACTCATCTCTGAATCCAGTATTTTTGGTGGTGATATAAGAACTGGAATGTCTGAGGAAACTGCCTTTATGTTTTCTTGTTAGCCAGTGTGGTGAAACAGGAGTTTACTTTTGTGGCTGATTTGGTATATCTTATAAAAGAATAACCACCAGTTTGCCCTATTTCTCAGCAGTTTGTCCTGAATTTGGCATCCTCAGTTGTGACCCACTAAGGCACAGTTACACTGGGTCAACTGACTTTGGCTCAACGGGGCTCGCACTATGGGGCTAAAAATAGCAATGTAGATGTTCAGGATTGGGCTGGACGGAGCCCAGGGTCTGATACCTAGCAAGAACACAAGCCTTTTGGGCTCTCAGAACACAAGCCCGAGCCCAAAAGGCTATGCTGCTATTTTTAGCCCTGTAGCATGAGCCCCAATGAGCCCAAGTCAGTTGGCCCAGGCTCTGAGACTTGCTGCAGCATCTGCGGGCCTTTTTTTGCAGCGCAGACATATCCAGAGCCAGAGGTACATACTGCCTTTTTCTCTACTAATCCAGACTTCAGGCATCCTACCCTAATTACAGATCTGTTACTTATAAGGAAATATGTTAATAGGTTTTTTTTTCTCAGTGATGATTTCACAGGAGAACACAGCAGATCAGTGAGATTACAGAAAATGCATTTTAAATCTGAAGATGCAGCATAAGGAAAAGAGCCATGAGAAGGTTTTAAAAATCCTTTTTTATAAAATTATTCAAATTTGATTTATATGTCTGAAAAATTCACAATCTTCAGATGTGATTTACAGCACACAATTTTTATGTTTTGCTGTGGGTAGATTTAGTTAGTTATTCCCATTGGTGATAAATTGATGAGTATAAATCTGATATCCAGCAAAAAATATTAGGCTTGAGAACGTGGCTGGGGCTATACAAGCAAGAAAGACGAGGTGCTCAGCTGGGGGCTGGAGGAGAGCCAGAGCCAGCAGAAAGGGCTGCACCACCAAAAATATGCATATGAACAACTCAGATGATCTGAATGTCTTCTAAAACGTTAAGTGCAGTACCTATATTGGCCTGGGCCATTCTGGTTTATATGCCCAGCACGTGTACACAGGAGCAACTAAGCTGCTTCCTTGGCAATGTTAGAGAAGGAATCATCTTGCACGATTACCCTTCTTTTACACAATGTTTGAGAAATCATCCATAAATATGCTGTGGCTGTTTTATTTTCCCTCCTGTACTATTGTTCTGAAAACAGGTCTATTATAGACAATATTCATAATAGTGTGTTTTTCACCAATTGGAGGAGGGTTGGACTAGCTGACTTCAGACATCACTGCAAGAATTAGACTGGATGGATCACTGATCTATTCTAGTATAACGACTCCTTTGTTCCTTTAAGTAACTGATAGTCTTCTGCTACGCAATTGCTTTGTTTATGTGGTGAAACTGAGCATCCACAGCTTGCATGTATTCAGAGTCATGGCACCACCAATGGGGAATAACTTTCTTAACTTCTAGCCCACTGGTTTTACCAATACTGGATAAATGCTGCTTGTCAACAAGAGAGGAATCAGTAGAAGATGATCCTGGTGAGAGAGTTCTCTGGTAACAACAACAAAATGCCTACATTTTTCTGGAGCACTGTGCAATGATGAAAGATATCCCTCCATCCACAGAACTTAATACCTTTATAGGGTGCCTTTTATCTTCAAAGTGATTTATTAACTGATTTTTAAATATTATTATGTATTTGTTGCAGTAGCTTACAATCTAATTCTCACAACATTGTAGAGATGGAGAAACAGATACAAACCAGTTAAGGTCTCAGTCACGAGGAGCTATGGGTGCTCAGCATTTGTGGAGGCTGTTTGGGGGCTCCCAGAAATGGAGGCATCCAAAGTTAATAGAATCTTTTGATAATGTAGAGAGGAAGTATTAGTGCTGGGAGCACATGGTTTGCAGCATGGTGCTCAGACCACAAGGCTAGACCTCCATGGTATTGTTTACTCTGTGGCTGGGAGCAAGACTTCCAGCATGGGTAGAGAGACTTGCGCTAGTGGGTGTTGAGCTAGTACACTAAAAACAGCAGTATGGACATTGTGGCGCCGTCCCCCTAACCTTGAGAACCTGAGCTACAGTGTCCACACTGCTATTTTTAGCATGCTAGCTTTATCCCCACTCGTGTGAGTCTCTGCCTGGGCTGGGAGGCTTGCTCCCAGCTGTGGTGTAGACATACCTTGTATCTCCCTGCGTGTGCAAACAAAATGCCAAGGGTGCTTCCTGAATCTATGGCTTCTCCACCCTATGAGGGGGCAGGCCTTTTTTCCATGAGCTCTAGAATTTCAAATCGGGGCTGTCCTTTTCTTTGGTCATTCAAAGAAGACATTACAGACCCTGAGCTGCACATTGGCTCAAAATCTGTTTTGGCAAACTCTGGCTGGATGTTGGGAACTCAGTGTTGCAGTGTGGGATTGCTTCCTCTTGAAGAGTGTACAGAAAACGAACTCACCCAAAAGAAAAATGGTGAGAGCCAAAGTCTTAAGATGTATTTATTGATGGATTTATGTAAAATGGAACATGGTAGCTGATTTGAAATCCTAGAGCTCGGGAGGGAGGAAAGGCCTGCCCCATCAAAGGGAGGAGAGGCCACAGAGTCAGGAAGCAACTGATCACAAGGAATAACGAATGATAACAGAGAAAGGGGAATGCAGGTCATCATTTGAGAATGAAGGGAACAGATGGGGACACAGATCAGAGAACCCTAGACTGCAGCCACTGCTTTGCGACAGAGTCGGTGGGTACTGCCCAGAGAACTCCGTCTAAGTATGTGAAACAAGCAGGGACCGAAAGTAGGCCCCACAGTTGCAGAGAACCCTGCATCAAGCTTTCTCCTCCTGGACTAATCTATAGTCATCTTGCCCAGTGCCACAAGGAGGTTGACAGGGTGGTGCCATGGCTTTGCTGGGTAGTGGACAGGGAGTGCATATAGGAAAAGATGTAGGGAAAAGTGCAGCCAGAACCCAAGCAGGAGGAGGAGCTAGAAGAGGGGTTTCAGCCTCTGGAGGTAGATGTGTGCCAAGGTCTCCCTCTTGCCACAGAAGGAGCTGGCATCAGGGACATCTGTGAACCACACCAGTCATATGCACATACTCACTGCTCCATGCAGAAGCCACCCACTAATAACCTCAGCAGGCCAAGGGATCAGAGTTTGGAAGGCGGCAGCCTTAGAGCCCTGAAGACTCAAGTCTTCTGTTGTGTAGCACAGGCAGGAGCTATATGTGCCTCCCACGCACCAACCTGCCATTCACACTTACCCCACAAGGACTGACCATTCCTCGAAGCAGCTTGCCTGCCCCGTGATTATTTGGCTCCCCAGTCATTTACAGCCCTGATTATTGTCATGCACAGACCCAATCACTAGGATGCTGAACTGAGACCACCAGTTAATTTCACAGAGGCCAGAGCCCGACCATGGGATGGCAGTTGTCGCCAGGAGGGAGCCCAGGAGGAGGGAATCTCTGTGAGGATACCTTCTGGGAGGTCCTTCCCAACCTTTCCACTGAGAGGAGAGGTTCACCCTCCATGGAAGAAGCCATGGGGATGGCCCCATATCTGGTATATCCCAGTGGATCCCTGGAGGCCAGGACCATACCAACTCTGAGCCCCAGCATGATACAGAATGAAACCCCAGCCCCCTTCCACAAGGGAAATCTGGGAGCAGAGAGTCCTCTCTGTGCACAGATCTTAGTTTGTAGGGGGTGATAATCTTTGGTAATTACCAGCCTGGACAGGATTCAAGGTGTGACCTAGAAGTGAAAGGCTTCATATCCCACTACTAACTCCCTGAGCCATCCGGATCCCCAGAGGCATAACACTGTCCTGCAAAGAAGCTCTCAGCACATATCGGAGTTTGATCTGATCTCAGATATTTGCAGTTAATGAACACACCCTTAAAATGGCTTGTACTACTGATTTTAAAGCTAATGTATATGCTCAGTGTACAGCACCATCATACTGAGGGTGAAATTCACCTCCGTGCAGAGGGCTAGCATGTGTAACTTAGGGTTTAAGTGGGACTGAAGTGCTGCACATGGTCTGTACTGCATAAAAGGAGGTTTGTTTTCTCCTCTGAGTGAAAAAGTGTGCAAATAAATATTGATTTTGAAAGAAATTATATAGTTTATGCACAAACAGCTTACAGCATGGACTCAGTTTTGCTAATATCATAAGCAGATGTTGGTGCTTTATTAAACTTACAAATAAGATGAGAATCACAATAATGAGCATTACTAGTGCAGCCAATTTTTCTTTGGCAGACCTCCAGCAGGAAATATTCTTGTGTCAACTTCAATTCTTTCCTTTGGTATTGCACAGGCTCAGACAATGCATTTGTTTGATTCATTTACATATGCCCAAATCTGTATTTTATTGTTTCAGAGCATAAAACAATTGTTCTGTTATAAATCATAACAAACAATCTATAAATCTGAACAGTAAAACGGATATAGCCAAGTACCGAAGGAGACTGTAACACAGAAAGGAAACAGAGTTATGTATAATATAGAGCTTATTATTAGAATGATTTGTATGAAGACAAGGTGCTAATAATGCCTCGTATTTTCCATAACACTGAATTGCTGTAATTAAAAAAAAAAGGCAAACATTTTCCTTTATAATGGCAACAAAGCTAATGTGTGGTAACATAGGGGGGAACTAAGGGCCAGGAAAACACCAATTTTATTTCCTAAAAGGTATGGCATTGTTCCAATACTTTATCAGCAGCCTTAAAAGGAGTGGCAACTGAAAAACTCTGCTACTATAGCACAGCATAGATTTCATCATTCAGATATTAGGCTTGATATTATTTCCTGGATAAAATTTTCCAAATGGCTTAAGTGACTTCAGAGTCTACATCCCATTTTCAAAAGTGCAATATTTTATGTGTATTTAATGCAATAGTTTTTTTGTACATACTGTCTTTGAAAATGGGCAAGATATTAGATTAAAAAACTATATAACTTACTGTTCATGTTGTGAGTCACCACTTAGTTACATACAAGTGATTTGGAGAGCATCCCTCGTGTATTCTGTGAGTCCTGTCACATGTTTCAAAACCCTGGAAATGTTTTGTAGCTCAGCTCCAAACACTAATTTTAAGATATGTTTGGAAACCACAAGTGGAAACACCAACCCATATTGGATACTGTGACGGTCTGAATCCAAGCCTTTAATTCAGACATTTTCATTAACCTTGTTTTTCATAATCAAAGGCTTAAGCAAAATAAGTTGCCTTCGGAGTGACAGGGTAATGCCATGGGAAACTCTGCTTTTTAGATATTAAAATGTTTTGGATGTTGCTAATACTGTGTATGAGGGGAGCTGGAATAAGCAATTGTGAAATCAACCCATGACCCTAACTACTATTATTACTATTAGGTGTAGTGTCTCTAAAAGTGACCCTTGGTTCTTAGTCTCCAGGCCTTATACATTTCCGAATCTGGGTCCCAAATCTGACCAACAATCCTGTTCTTCCACCCTTTGAAATCCCCATTTCCCGTAAAATTAGGCATTGGTTCACATGCGCCTGATTTTCTGCTCTCCAGAGATACTTGTGTCTCTTTGTGGTTTTTTTTTTACCTAGCATATTAATTCTGTAAAGTCATTCTGTAGTTAATTTAAAATTGGTTGAGTGACTTTCTGCAAATGCAGCAACTATCATATAAGGGAAAATATAATTTCTCTACAAGACTATATTTAGACTGTAATGTAACTATGGAGCTAAGAGAAGTTGATAAGATCAGCTGCTCCTGCATAGACACAAATCATTCAATACTCTAGAGCTCTGTTTTTTGTCACTGGTGACTATAGACTTCAGAGTTGGGGAAGGAGAAGTGGTGAGGTCATAGGATGATTACCACAGTTCTAAGCTTGATGTTAAACAGCAAAATGCTGATAATGTAATATGGAGGGAGGGAGGGATGGAGGGAAGGGAAGGTGACCGCTTAGGCAATTTCGTTTTACTATTAAAAGATTTAGGTCCTTAAAAAGACATTTTTCTAATGAATGAATCTCTTCCAGAAACTCCCATGCAAAGCTAAGTAGTAAGAGTCAATGGTGCCACAACCCTTTTTGGAATAACTTCTGTTGTCTCCCGCAAGATGTAATCACGTTACGTGGGACTGAAAATAATTTTACAACAAGAATTGGGGGCTTCCATTATTACCAGAATGAGCAATCTGAGTCACAATGAAGAAACTGATGTAACAGAGTAACACAAACAGGTGAGATTTTCTTTGTGTATTGTTCTTTGAAGCGCTGGGGTGTGGAAGAGACAAAGTAAGGAGACTGTAGTAAGTAGTAAGAGACAAAGTAAGGAGACTGAGCAGAAACACAGAAGCGGTGCTTCGATAAGACTACGCAAAAAGCAAACAATATGAAGACTTAGGCCCACATTCAACCTTCCATTACACAAACTTGATCCTTCCTTACATTCAGAGAGAGAAAAGTATGGCTTTTAATGTCTGAGAGACAGTGTGTCACTGAAATGGGTGTGAGTAATGAGGAAGAATGCCCAAAGAGCCTTCTCCTTACACACATAATGCCAGGGCTACTCACAATTCGAGCCCCAGTGCTCAAGGAAGTATTGGGACATCACCCCAGAAGGGCAGAGAGTGGTGGTGGTGGGGGGCGAGGTGTGATATGGCTGATAAAGCCTAACAGCTCTGTATCCACAGGCTACTTTAAGAGATTGAACTGTCAGGGACAGCAGGCTGTACCAAACTATGTTAATGTTCCAAGGTACTTAGGAGCCCTAATTAAATACAAAATTAGGAACTAGAATAGCATTTTTGCAATTATTCTGTGGTGACTTTTTAATGAAATGTTACTTCACCACTTGCTCTTTTGTTAGACAATCGCTAAATCAGAATCTAACACCACATCTGTTTGTTTTAAGCTATTAGCAAACCATTTGCTTAACTATACTTTCCAAAGACAGGGTAAATGTGCCAGAGGAAGATGGTCTAGTGGTCAGAGCACAAGCCCATGCTCTAGATACTCTGGGCTTATTCCTAGCTTTGTGACTGTCACAGATTCGCTGTGTACTGTATATAATTCACATAACCTCTCTAGCTTTGACCCACTAGGGCTCCTGCGTTTGACTTTTCCAAACCTTCTTACATAGGTATAAAAATAATCTGTCACATTTTAGCTAAAACATGTTCCTCTACTAGCTTTTAATAAATCCATTTACCTTGCTGGAGTCTTGTTTCCTGAGCTTTGTAAGTGTTCTCCTTCCCATCCAAAGCTTTCGCAGGATCTTAGTAACTGGCATTGCATTCCTGTTGTAATGTATAAGATGGTAGAAGATTATTTTCTCAGTTGTCAGTTTTCTAAAGATGCCCTATCCTAATGGAATATCTATATGCATATATTTTTACGATCTCATTTGCATACCTAGATTTAATTTATGCTGCATTTAAATGGGCCCATTCTGAGCCATTGATTTTTTTTCTTGATTTAAAGTGCATTTGCACTGACATTAGAAAATTGTTTATAGCATGTACCTGACCTGACATCCGACACGGTAAGCAAAAATGCCAGAAAGGTTTAGCTAGAAATGCTGTCACCTGAAGGCGGGCAACCATGATATAGTTTAGGTATCAAAGTTCTGACATTTTCAATACAAAGATTAACCCAGAGCCATGAACAAGTGGGTCAGCATTAATGGGCAGTTCGTATAGAAGTTTCATTATTCTGTGGGCATCTACTGACATCTGCCTCTCGAGCTTAAAAAAGGGGGTCCCCATCTCTACTAACACACCTGGCAAACAACTGAAAACTGCTCTCCCATTCCGGATGGTCAGTGCCACTTTGTTTCATGGAAACGTATGATTGTTGTACTTCTTGATCTGCCAAAGTGCATTTGCTTTTGAGCCTCTGAAGGTCTGGTAATGAGGATGATGCAGAGAGATGAGGTAAAACTGCTGGGATGGAGGGAAAGTAAAGTCAGATGCCTGAAATAGAATGTCTCAATTTTTAAGCTTTGTCTGGATGGAAACAAAGCCTAGAAATGTTATTTTCTTCCAAGCAGTCATAATTTTTCCCCTCGTTCATAATGAACCATAAACACGTCAGCTCAGCTGTCACAGCTGGTAATTGCGGCTAGAGTCTGGTTTGATTGTGAGAGGTTATTATGTCATGCAGGTTGTCAGACAAATCTCAAACTCAGCAGTTACTACTACTAGCTAAACCAGTTTAATGATATTCCAAGAGACAAGTGACAGACTAAATAGGAAAGAGGTGAAGGGCCAAAGTTGTCTTCACAACGAAACGGAAGGGAATGTTGGATAATTTCAGAACTGTGATGTAAGCACCTTTTTGGTTCATCTCAATTATTCTGAGGTACTTTTATCAGAAATATTTCCATCTGCAAATGTTAATAAAGTGAACTAATGTAAATTCATCACTAGACAGAATGTTCCAGCTGTTGTAGAGGACCAACAACAGAGTTCTTTCTGATTATCCTCGTCTCTGTGGAATCAGGAGATTTTTCTGAGTACAGACTGGAATCAGAATTGGGAAAAAGTAGAGTATGACATGCTGATTCCTGCAGGCTGTGAAGCTTAAGTGAAACCCAAAAGTGTCTCACTTTTACACACTGACATTATCTAGGAACTATCATCCCAGTTTGGAATAAAGTTTAGGATTTTGTCACCTCATTATTTATGTATCCTTGATGAGTTGTGTATAAAACTTGAACTGTAAGCTCTTTGAGGCAGGGACTCTGTCTTTTATTTACCTGTCAAGCACCTAGCATGCATAAGTAAACATGATGAAAAATAATTAATTTCTATTTTCTGAAAGCTCAGACTCACCATTATGCTATCAACGTCTAATGTTTTGGGCTTAATTTATCAGCTCTGCTGCACAGGACTTGGAGGTGGGTGGAGAAAATTGATTTTGTTACCTTTTCACAGTCCTATTTTGGCACTAGTCAGTCTTCTTGGGCCTGGCAAATTTGAAAGCATCCTCTGGGCTCCTCTAACTTACAATTGGCTGCTTGTGGTCCCAATAGGCCTTTCTGATAGTTGAGAATAGATGAAATGCAGTCAATCTGTGGCCATGCCCTTACTTATCCCTGGCTATCCCCCAAGGTGTCGCCAGTACTGGGAGCTGTGAAGGGGTGTGAACAATGCCTCAGAACGCCATACTTTTATTTAGGTATGTATATCCTTAAACTTATAAAAAGGCAAATACACCTCCAAACAAAGTATTCTAATGCAATAAAGCAAATAAGTACACCTTCTAGTGTGATTTTCAAGATGCTTTTTGCCCCTACTGCAAGTGGTTTAAGTAGCTCAGAATGACTGTTACGGTAGTTAACACTGAGATGCCTTAATCATGCAGCATAGATGTACAAGGTAACTGCTGTTGGGTATAATAACTATGAGACCATCTTCAACAAGCTCGCCAGGGAATGAATTGCTGTAGAAATCCTGAAAGGGTTTCAGGACTTGCTAGTTCTACAGTCCAATTGCATGTTGGCCCAGTGGTTTAATGCTCACTTGACTGCTCAGAATTACTGCTGACTGGCAGAATGGCTGAATGATGATGCAACTGAGAAAACACTTTCTCCCATTTACAAACAATGCTGAAGAACAGTTGATCATTTAGGCCTCTATAATTTTTGTATTGGAAAAAATATTTTGATTATAGCTATGATTTTTTGTCTTTACTAAAAGAGTTATATTGATATAAACTGTACAGTGAATGCAGTTATATCACTGTAAGGGGTTCGAAGCAGTATAGCTTATTCTCCTCCCTGTATGGGTATAACTATACTGATATAAAGTGCCTTTATATTGGTACAACTTTGCCTGCACTAACGGGGCTATACTAGTAGAGTTAATGCAGAACAAACCCTTAGTTTCCCTTGTTACAACAGCAGTTTCCAGCTAGTACTACGTTTAAAAGCTTAATCTGACCAAATATAAATGGCTGTTTTGCCTTGAATAACTTGATATTTTAGTCACGTTGAAATAATCCATTGCGCAGAATTTTGTTTGGCCCAGAAGCTCCTAAGATGGTGATGAATAAACAGGAGGTGTGACCTACCTCCAGTGTAGGTACAGGGGTGCCTAAACTGGCGTTTTATAGATGTTTGATGAACAAAATGTAAATTGCACCAATATAAAGTACAGGTCAACAAGCCTCTGTATGGGAAAGGATCTGCCCTTGTGGGTCTCTATATTCAAGTTTAGGTTCACTTACTGTTTAGCCCTCGGGGTTGGTTTCAGAATAAAATATAGTTACCTCAGTGCCAGGGGAAGGAAGGAAGACTCATCAAGCCCTCAGATCGCTACCCCTTCCTGCTTTTCCACGTGGGCACCAATGATACTGCCAAGAATGACCTTGAGCGTATTACTGCAGACTACATGGCTCTGGGAAGAAGGATAAAGGAATTTGAGGCGCAAGTGGTGTTCTCGTCCATTCTCCCAGTGGCAGGAAAAGGCCGGGGTAGAGACCGTCGAATCGTGGAAGTCAACGAATGGCTACGCAGATGGTGTCGGAGAGAAGGGTTCGGATTCTTTGACCATGGGATGGTGTTCCAAGAAGGAGTGCTAGGCAGAGATGGGCTCCACCTGACGAAGAGAGAGAAGAGCATCTTTGGAAGCAGACTGGCTAACCTAGTGAGGAGGGCTTTAAACTAGGTTCACCGGGGGAAGGAGACCAAAGCCCCGAGGTAAGTGGGGAAGTGGGATACCGGGAGGAAGCACAAATAGGTGAGTGCAAGAGGGGAGGGCTCCTGCCCCATACTGGGACAGCAGGACAGTCGGTGAGTTATCTTAAATGCCTATACACAAATGCAAGAAGCCTGGGGAACAAGCAGGGAGAACTGGAAGTCCTGGCACAGTCAAGGAATTATGATGTAATTGGAATAACAGAGACTTGGTGGGATAACTCACATGATTGGAGTACTGTCATGGATGGATATAAACTGTTCAGGAAGGATAGGCAGGGCAGAAAAGGTGGGGAAGTTGCGTTGTATGTAAGAGAGCAGTATGACTGCTCAGAGCTCCAGTATGAAACTGCAGAAAAACCTGAGAGTCTCTGGATTAAATTTAGAAGTGTGAGCAACAAGGGTAATGTCGTGGTGGGAGTCTGCTACAGACCACCAGACCAGGGGGATGAGGTGGACGAGGCTTTCTTCCAGCAACTAACAGAAGTTACTAGATCACAGGCCCTGGTTCTCATGGGTGACTTTAATCACCCCGATATCTGCTGGGAGAGCAATACAGCGGTCCACAGACAATCCAGGAAGTTTTTGGAAAGTGTAGGGGACAATTTCCTGGTGCAATTGCTGGAGGAACCAACTAGGGGAAAAGCTCTTCTTGACCAGCTGCTCACAAACAGGGAGGAAATAGTAGAGGAAGCAATAGTGGATGGGAACCTGGGAGGCAGTGACCATGAGATGGTCGAGTTCAGGATCCTGACACAAGGAAGAAAGGAGAGCAGTAGAACAGAGACCCTGGACTTCAGAAAAGCAGACTTTGACTCCCTCAGGGAACTGATGGGCAAGGTCCCCTGGGAGAATAACATGAGGGGGAAAGGAGTCGAGGAAAGCTGGCTGTATTTTAAAGAATCCTTATTGAGGTTGCAGGAACAAACCATCCCGATGTGTAGAAAGAAAAGTAAATATGGCAGGCGACCAGCTTGGCTTAACAGTGAAATCCTTGCTCGTCTTAAACACAAAAAAGCAGCTTACAAGAAGTGGAAGATTGGACAAATGACCAGGGAGGAGTATAAAAATATTGTTCAGGCATGCAGGAGTGAAATTAGGAAGGCCAAATCACACTTGGAGTTGCAGCTAGCCAGAGATGTTAGGAGTAACAAGAAGGGTTTCTTCAGGTATGTGAGCAACAAGAAGAAAGTCAAGGAAAGTGTGGGCCCCTTGCTGAATGAGGGAGGGAACCTAGTGACAGAGGATGTGGAGAAAGCTAGTGTACTCAATGCTTTTTTGGCCTTGGTCTTCACAGACAAGGTCAGCTCCCAGGCGGCTGCACTCCGCAGCACAGTATGGGGAGGAGGTGACCAGCCCTCTGTGGAGAAAGAAGTAGTTCGGGACTATTTAGAAAAGCTGGACGAACACAAGTCCATGGGGCCGGATGCACTGCATCCGAGGGTGCTAAAGGAGTTGGCCGATGTGATTGCAGAACCATTGGCCATTATCTTTGACAAATCATGGCAATCGGGGGAGGTCCCGGATGACTGGAAAAAAGCTAATGTAGTGCCCATCTTTAAAAAAGGGAAGAAGGAAGATCCGGGGAACTACAGGCCAGTCAGTCTCACCTCAGTCCCTGGAAAAATCATGGAACAGGTCCTCAAGGAATCAATTCTGAACCACTTAAAGGAGGGGAAAGTGATCAGGAACAGTCAGCATGGATTCACCAAGGGCAAGTCATGCCTGACTAACCTAATTGCCTTCTATGATGAGATAACTGGCTCTGTGGATGAGGGGAAAGCAGTGGATGTGCTATTTCTTGACTTTAGCAAAGCTTTTGATACAGTCTCCCACAGTGTTCTTGCCAGCAAGTTAAAGAAGTATGGGCTGGACGAATGGACAGTAAGGTGGATAGAAAACTGGCTGGATGGTCGTGCTCAACGGGTAGTGATCAATGGCTCCATGTCTAGTTGGCAGCCGGTATCAAGTGGAGTGCCCCAAGGGTCGGTGCTGGGGCCGGTTTTCTTCAATATCTTCATCAACGATCTGGAGGATGGTGTGGACTGCACCCTTAGCAAGTTTGCAGATGACACTAAACTGGGAGGAGTGGTTGATATACTGGAGGGTAGGGACAGGATACAGAGGGACCTAGACAAATTAGAGGATTGGGCCAAAAGAAATCTGATGAGGTTCAACAAGGACAAGTGCAGAGTCCTGCACTTAGGACGGACGAATCCCATGCACTGCTACAGACTAGGGACCGAATGGCTGGGCAGCAGTTCTGCAGAAAAGGACCTAAGGGTTACAGTGGACGAAAAGCTGAATATGAGTCAACAGTGTGCCCTTGTTGCCAAGAAGGCTAACGGCATTTTGGGCTGTATAAGTAGGGGCATTTCCAGCAGATCGAGGGACGTGATTATTCCCCTCTATTCGGCACTGGTGAGGCCTCATTTGGAGTACTGTGTCCAGTTTTGGGCCCCACACTACAAGAAGGATGTGGATAAATTGGAAAGAGTCCAGCAGAGGGCAACAAAAATGATTAGGGGGCTGGAGCACATGACTTATGAGGAGAGGCTGAGGGAACTGGGATTGTTTAGCCTGCAGAAGAGAAGAATGAGGGGGGATTTGATAGCTGCTTTCAACTACCTAAAAGGGGGTTCCAAAGAGGATGGATCTAGACTGTTCTCACTAGTAGAAGATGACAGAACAAGGAGTAATGGTCTCAAGTTGCAGAGTGGGAGGTTTAGGTTGGATATTAGGAAAAACCTTTTCACTAGTAGGGTGGTGAAGCACTGGAATGGGTTACCTAGGGAGGTGGTGGAATCTCCTTCCTTAGAGGTTTTTAAGGTCAGGCTTGACAAAGCCCTGGCTGGGATGATCTAGTTGGGGTTGGTCCTGCTTTGAGCAGGGGGTTGGACTAGATGACCTCCTGAGGTCCCTTCCAACCCTGAGATTCTATGATTCTATGAAGCTTAAAGGGACCTATTAATTTAATCCAGCTCTGTAGAAACATTGTCTCAATTTTTGAGAATTCCTGCAATCTCCATCTTGGGTCTCCGACATGTCTATTGCTGTAATATCTAAGTATGTAACACAATCTCAGCCCTTTAACCCCACTTCCTAAGAGTTTGCAGTGTTAGAAAAGTCTGGTACTCACTACCTGGGTTTACATACAGTATTGTGGTACAGATACGAGTAAAGGTGAGGGCAAGTGTCTAGCCAATGTGGAGAACACTGTATTTTCAAGACCAGTAAATGAATTGCTCCACAAATCGATTTCCCTACTTAAAGAATACTTTATTCTCCCCTGCTTTCCACATCCCTGAAACGAAGCCATGCCCTGGCCTACTTCCCTCCTGAAAACTATCCCAGGGCCACTGGCAGCTATGACTGAAGAGGGGGACATCTTCCATGGGGGCAGAGCTCCTTGCTGTAGTGCCAGCTGCCCTGCAGAGGAGGGACAGAGGGCAGCCTGTTATTGGGGGAGAGAGGTTAATACTGCAGCTGAGAGCAGAGACCCCTCCCCGTTCCTATCACCCAGATGGATCAATAGATTTTTTTCAGCAGGGTCCCCCTTTCCTCCCTTCTCAGCTGGGAGTGAGAACGCTGGGTGGAGTGGGCTGGGGGGGTCTCTGCAGCAGCAGCTGCCCCCATATCCTCCCTGGCAGATAAGAGAGGGCGACAGGGGGACCTTGCTGCCTAAATCCAGTGAACAGGGGGTCTCTGTGGCAGCTGCCCTTGGAGGGGAAGCTGCTGCTGCACCAGCGAGGTGCCAAGGTCGGGTACGAGTGGGGGGGTCCCTGCTCCAGCTGGGGTGGGGGGAGGAGAAGGCGGCTGCATGGTGGGGAGGAGGAAGGCAAAGCAGTCCCAGAGTGATGACGCGTTTCCTGCTCTCCCTGGGTAGGGGGCTCCGAGCCTGGAGTGAGCAGCAGCTGCAGGAGGCTGAGGAGCAGCAGAGCGCAGGAGCAAGCGGCACTGGCAGGCAAGGAAGGGGGGAAGGAAGCGAACTGCCTGGGGTAGGCGCTTTGCAATGCAACAGTAACGCCTGTCCCGGTAGGAGCCTCTGGGGAACCTTTTGCCTCTCCTGCTATTGCACGTTGCATGGAATTTCTCCTGTTTCTTTTTTTAACCAAGGGAATAATCCCGGTGTGCACGGGCTGAGTGGTGGGAATGCCGAAAGCCAGCGCGAAGCCTGGCCGTGCAAAGGGAGCGCTGGATCTGCAGGGAAATGAGCCTCCACCTGTCTTTTGCATGTAGCTATTGCCTTGCATTCCGCCTCGCAAGGAGACGGGTGAATTTCCTTGAACCTGGTAGAGGAATCTTGTCGGGAAGCTGAAGGCTGGCTCGGCTCAGCTTTCGCCCCTGATCCCTTTTCCGGTGGTTGGGCTTTTGCAAAAGGCAGACCAGATGCATGGAGTGACCCTTCCAGATCCCAGCTGCTGGAACTGGAGCGTGATAACGCTTGTTGATAGCTAGCTTCATTCCAGCACAATCTAATCCACGCCGAAACGCTGCCCTGCTCGCTGGAGGCTGGCTGCAGAATGCAGGAGACCCGGGGAGCTGTAATAAAAGCAGTTTTAAACCTGGAGTAAGGCTCTTCCCCTGCCCCGCTTACATTTCTCCACCACACCCCCCACAGCGGAGCAGGCGAAAGAAGCAGTGCAGCCCAGCACGGGAGGAGACCGGGGAAAAGATGCAAGAGGGGCTGCTTTGCTTATTCCCCCCTGCACCGGCTGGAGCGAGCTCGGTGTGGAGCAATTCTCTGCGACTTGTAATTGAACTCTGGGGCCCCGGGTGTGGTTTGGGGGCGGCGGCTGGGAGCCGGTGGAACAGGCTGAGGGGAGGGAGCCATATTTTTGTGACTCTGAGATTGTATTAGACCAGCCCCCGTTGCGTGCATTGAGCAGCAGTGAAGGGTGAGGTGAGCGCCTTGCGGGGGGGTGGGGGTGGTCACCATTCCTCGCCTCCGGTACGTGTGTCCAGAAGAGCCAACTTCGGATGTATTGGGGAGGTGGGAGGCGGGCGGTGGCTGATGCAGGAACTGGCTGGCTGGGCTGATGTGCAGAGCGGGTGAGAGATTGCGCTGAAGATAAGAGCTGCCCATGCCCGTTACAAGGCAGCGAGCGCCGACCTCTCAAGGACGATCATTTCTCTCTCTCCTTTTCTTGCCGAGATGGGCGCGGGGGCCGGGGTTCGGCAGCGGGGCTAGTTTGCAGGTTGCGGAATAGACGCAGGCTCGCCCAGCAGGCGAGGGCTGGACCCTGCGCTCGGGTGGGGAGAGCTGCGGGCTCTCCCAACTCTCTTCCTCTGGCAGGAAGGCAGGGCAGAGTCAAGGGAAGGGGGCGTGGGAGGCTGGCGGAGCCTGGGGGATGGGCTGGCAGTGTGTGAAAAGACGAGCGGCTTTTTCCATCGGGCTCCCAGAAAGGCTGCTGGTAGTTCCGGGGATTGTTCTGCCCCAGGGGGCGAGCATCTGTCTGCACAAGGTGTGAAGAAGAACTTGGGCTCCCAGCGTGGGTCGAGTGCATCGATTGTACTTGAGTTGCTGCTGAGGTGGGATGATTTACAGCTTCCGTGGGGCTAGGGTTTCCCGTGCGTTTCTTTCCTTTGAAATGATCCTAAAAGGTGCATCTGTTTGCTTACTGCATATTCATGCCTTTCTGTTGTGATTGCAAGATGTCCCTAGACAACGTAGGGTAGTTTCATAGCAGCAAATTGACCTCTGCAAGCAGTTGGCGTAAAAGGATATTTGCAATTTTAACAATAAACATTAGTGATTGTTTTTATTATCTTATGGAAAACATCATTTCCCTGGGTTTTTTTTGCTCTTCGTTAACTCTAGACGAGTCACATTCACTTGTTTATTGTCTCTTTCACTTAGTCCTTCCCACTAAACTAGTTCTGCAATGCCTGGCTTAAATAACAAGATAACGTTCACTGATTTAAAAAAAATCCAACAAATTAAACAATTGCTCACTTCCTTTCCAAGTCTTGTAAAAATGTACTGTTGTCAAACTTACTTTGGAAGCCAAGTTTCATCCATGTTCCTTTCATGCCAGAGACTGTGCTCTAAGTTTGAAAGTATGCTTCTAACAAACATTAGTTCATGCTGTGTAAGAGGTTCTGTATGAGCAGGGAAAGAAAACCTAAGTGTGCATGGTGGGAATCTTCCGAACACACTCATACTGAGGGAAAAAAAATCTTAGATTGTTTGCAGGTACAATGTGAAACACCACATCTCCTGCATGCTAATTTAGTCTCAGTTGTAGGGCAGTGTACTGCATGATGAAAGCTGCCAATATTAGTCATAATATCATATACAAATCTAGCAAATGGAAAATTTCCGTATGTTGATTCTCTTTGAGATAACAAATAACTACTGTGTAGTTAGCATAAATGAGTCTTAACTCCAGCAAATGAAAGTTAAGTATAGACGAGTTGGTTTGTTTAAGAAACAAATTAGACCAACTGTGTGAAAATAGCTGGATAAATATTATCACTCCTGTGATCTACATCCTATACGAACTCAGTGCTGTGATATTTTTGACGTTTTACTCACTAGTTGCTGCAAAGCTATGGGATTATGTTGAGTTCTCTCGTTTCCTGTGCATCAGCAGCAGAATTGTGGAATTTAAATCAGATTGTAATATATTTGGATCCTGGATCCAGATTGAATGCTGTTTGACGTCTACTCCCGGGGCTGAGTTTGCAGGGTTGGCAGACAAACTAGCTTAGTTTACAAGTTTTTTATCTCAAACTTTACAGCAAATATGGAACCTCACAATAGTACTTCTAGTGACTTTACAGTATTAACTGTAGTGCTTAAGTTTGCATATTGCTGAATAGCTGACCTGCATACTGTTAAAATAACATCGTCTGTTACATGATATCATGTAACGGAATGTGGTCAACTCTAACTTGAATCTATTTGAAATGTTGCCATAACACCATAATAGCGACTAAAGATTTTTTGCAGTGGTGGTTAAACTAGAGGGGATCCTAAGATAATAGAGGTGGGGGTGGAAATGAATTTACCTTCTGGAGTGATCGCTGTAAGCTGCCAAGGATTAAGTAGTTAAACTCTGAGCTCATTTGTTATGCAGTTTGATTTTTTTATCAGGTTCCAGCTGATCAAACTGCTGAATTCAACTTAAATTAGAAAATTCACCTGCAGTTAAAATACAGCTGTGATGGCACATAGCTGTGTTATATTCTATACAAGTCTCAAGGTTTTTATGGCTTGAAAGATCTCTAGCTATTGTTGAAATCATGTGATTTATGGTGACTTAAAAACTCTGCTTGTGAAAGCTCTTTCCTCCCCTGTTAGGTACTAAGTCTGGAGGGGTCCTGACTCATTGAAGCAAGGGTGTTTGTTCATGGCTTTCAGAACTGGATTTATATAATGTATGTTTGTTTTTTTTACTGTACAAATGTGAGGATTGGGCATGGGCAGGTTCCAGAGCTGCCAGTGGTGAATTAGTCATTAGAGCTAGACAGCAGTGTAGGCTTCCAACTCCATTCATTTCCGTGGCATTCTGCTACTGGTGCATTATTCCAACCTGTATTGTCAGCATTATATGACTTAATGCAGTATCCAAAGTAATGCCTACATATTAGTGATAGGCTGGCCTCAGAAATATCAGTTAAACATCCAGGTTTTTTGGCAGTTTGTTTGTAAAAGTGGCCTGGTTAAAAAAGGCTTTGGCTTTCAGATGCTGCTGCTCCACCTAGTCATAACTAGGAAAGGTAGAGACAAGAAAGTGTGTGTAAAACACTATACCCAACTTTAGAACATCAAAGGCTTGCATCAGGTTCACTGTCCGAGGTTTGGTTTGCATATTTACTAGTGAGTCCTTCCTTACTATTTGCAGACAATTGGATGCTGATAAAGTAGAAAATAGCAAAAGGAATGGATGAGTGGTTTTGAAGGATGTGGGAGTTGCCCCTAATACTTTGTGCATAATACATGTTCAAACTGTTTGATTTTTGTTGTGGTGTTTGCTGTATTATTGCAAGGGGTTAAATCAAGTAGGTGTTACCTGCACATAGCAGGAAAGGGAACAATAGCATCAGATAGCCCCATTTACCCATAATTAAAGGACAATGCAGGTGTCACTGGGCGTTTGAAGATTTACCTCTGACTGTGCTGATTTCAACAGTCTGGCTTGTAAACATGGGAGTAGGAATCCATGTGAGGAAAAGAACCAAGAATGTAGGAGTGTATAAAAAGTCCCTGGAGATGAGAGGGAAGGGGGAGGCAGACACTACGGGGGAGTCCCCAGAAGTTGGGGTGTCTGGGATGAGCTAAGCCTATGTAAACCTTTACGTAAGATTGATATGCGTAGATTTTTTTAATTGTATTTAAATCCCCTTTCTCTCATGCTTTGTTCCCACTGCTGATATTAAATAAAACTATATATTTATTTGTGAAAAGGGCATCTAGTCACTGAATAAACCACTAATCACGGCTCCTGAAGGGAAGACTTGCAGGTAGCTGAACCCAGTCAGATCTGTTGGGCCAGCATGGTTGATAAAATGTTAAAATGACCGTGGGCCCAGACTAAATGTAGGGAATTGTGAGACTGCACCCCAGGACAAAAAGAACGAGGCGTACTTGTGACACCTTAGAGACTAAAATTTATTTTGGCATAAGCTTTCGTGGGCTAAAACCCACTTCATCAGATGCATGGAGTGGAAAATACAGTAGGAAGATATATATACACACAGAGAACATGAAAAGATGGGGGTCGCCATACCAACTCTAATGAGACTAATCCATTAAGGTGAGCTATTATCAGCAGGAGAAAAAAAAACTTTTGTAGTGATAGTCAGGATGGCTCATTTCAAACAGTTGACAAGAAGGCGTGAGTAACAGTAGGGGGAAAAGTAGCATGGGGAAATAGTTTTTAGTTTGTGTAATGACCCATCCACTCCCAGTCTTTATTCAAGCCTAATTTAATGGTGTCCAGTTTGCAAATTAATTCCAGTTCAGCAGTTTCTCGTTGGAGTCTGTTTTTGAAGTTTTTTTGTTGAAGAATTGCGACATTTAGGTCTGTAATTGAGTGTCCAGGGAGGTTGAAGTGTTCTCCAACTGGTTTTTGAATGTTATAATTCTTGATGTCTGATTTGTGTCCGTTTATTCTTTTGCGTAGAGACTGTCCGGTTTGGCCAATGTACATGGCAGAGGGGCATTGCTGGCACATGATGGTATATATCACATCGGTAGATGTGCAGGTGAACGAGCCCCTGATGGTGTGGCTGATGTGATTAGGTCCTATGATGGTGTCCCTTGAATAGATATGTGGACAGAGTTGGCAACAGGCTTTGTTGCAGGGATTGGTTTCTGGGTTAGTGTTTTTGTTGTGTGGTTGCTGGTGAGTATTGCTTCAGGTTGGGGGGGTGTCTGTAAGCGAGGACTGGCCTGTCTCCCAAGATCTGTGAGAGTGAGGGATTGTCCTTCTGGATAGGTTGTAGATCCTTGATGATGCGCTGGAGAGGTTTTAATTGGGGGCTGAAGGTGGCGGCTAGTGGCGTTCTGTTACTTTCTTTGTTGGGCCTGTCCTGTAGTAGGTGTCTTCTGGGTACTCTTCTGGCTCTGTCAATCTGTTTCTTCACTTCAGCAGGTGGGTATTGTAGTTTTAAGAACACTTGATAGAAATCTTGTAGGTGTTTGTATCTGAAACCTGTCACCCCAGGACAGGTGAAGGAAACAAGCCTATCATCTGAGGAGGTGCATTCAGAGACCAGAAGTGTGGACGGGAGTACAGATAGCTCTGAAACCGTGACTGGTAACCCACAATACTTGGTGCTGAAGTGTGAATATTGAATTTTTAGTTTTCAGAGTATTCAGTAAAGCTGTGCCAACGCTGGGAATCTTGCTTCATGGTGGTGTCAGGAAACCATTTTCCTGGGCTTGGTGTACACATGCTTATCTTAGAATTGATCTTGAATTAATCTGAGTATGCAAGGGGAAGCTGGTAAATTCTCATTGTTTTCCAGCCAAACTCATAAATTGGGATTCCATCTCCAGAGATCCACCCACTCAGTTCTCAAAGTTTTACCAAAGCATCCTGATAAAACTAGAAAATTGAGTGCCTACATTTGCTACGTGATGGTTAATGTACAATATAGTCATCTGAAAATACCTTTGCAATACCATTGTGCTAATTTCTCAGTTGAGTCTGTCCTTTTACTTGGCAACAGCCCTGTTTCTGCCAAGCTGAGGTCAGGTTGGTACTTGAAATTAAACAACCTACACTCTCTTTTGTATTCAAAGCCATTATCTTTCTGTACATGTGCGCTGGGAAAAAAGTGTCAGAACTTAGGACGCAAAGACAAAGAGTATCGTGCTTTAATATCTGATAGCTTTTGTATGGTTGAGACTTGCTCTTTCTTTTAAAAAGGTGACTTCTCACCTTTGGGAAAAGGGGGAAGAAAAATGTTCATGCTACTAAATCATCTTGAATAACAATTAAAGAACTAAATGATGAGTAGTACTATCTGGGTCACTTCACTTCTTGGCCAATGCAAGGATAACTTATATTTTTGTCAGTTGTGGAGTAGGCACTAGTTCCAACTGTATATCATTAGCATTTAGCGATTTGTTAACAGGACTGAAGTAACGGGATTAGCACCTTACATGGTAGAATTGTCTCCTACTGCAAAAAAGCCTCACTGATACGTCTACTTGAAAATTGCCTACATCGCACCATTATAAAATATATATACATACATCTGTTTTTTCCCCATCTCCCGTTGCTCTTAGTTTGGCCTGGCTATATTTATTGTGCATATCTTATATAAAAATCATTAGAAAAGCCTGCTGTTTCTCAAAACAGTGGGTCTTTCTGGACTCAAAGGCATTTCATTATTCTGGAATTTAACTGTTTCACGTAACATTTGAGTGTTGTGTGAGCATAAAATAAATTTGAAAACTCTTTGAAACTGAAGACTTTTTAGCATCAATCTGTATGGATGAGAACTTTAACTAGTCTTAAGGTTATTGATGGCAGGACTGGCTACTTAAAATTCTGTTCTAACTGACCTAATAAATAGTTAGTTTAGTTATAGGAATAGTTGCCTTAGCGTGGTAGCAGTGAAGGTGAAAAATGAGTCTGCATCAGAGATGATCCTGGGGTGAGGAAAAGGAAGGAAAAAAAAAAGCGTGATACAGTCTAATTGGTGAGGGAAAGGACAAGACAAGTAAGACTTTTTGTAGGAATAATGCATGAAATGCTGGATGACCTATTCAATGTGTTGCACTGTCGTGACCCCAGACAGAATCAACCTGCAGCTAGGCAGGTGTTTTTATATGAAACCAAGAAGCAGAAGGAAGAAAAGCAATTTAAGTTACCTCCCTGAAGTATGGCACACATGTAATTTTTGGAATAAGACTTCCCAGTCAGCCAGGATTGTTTGTAAGATACATTCCAACCTAAGGAAATAATTGCCTTGATTTTCTCCAGGGCAGAGAAATGTCTCCAGTTTGTAAGGGAGAACTGAACTGTCCAAGGAAAGGATCAAAAGAAGCAGCCACTAGTGCAGAACAAGAACATGGGGTCAGGCTAAAGGAATCTAGGAGGAAGGACAGATCAACGGAGAATGCTGACATCCTGATCCAGTGTGTATTGTGGAAATCCAACACTAAAGGCAGGAGGAAAATGCGCAACCTATGCATAAAGGTGTGGGATATGACCACTTTGTATTCATGCTGAAGCTACCCCAAGAGAGAGAATACATGCAATGGCAAAGGATGTGGTAACCACAGAAGACAAGCTAAGAACTCTCAACATACATATAGCCGATTTAACTGCTGTATTTGCAACTTCATGTGTAAGGCCAAAAACCAACTTGATTCCAGCCGGATTGCACAGCCAGCTGCAAAGTAATCCAGCAAGTTTTAAAACCAGCAATAGTGAACTGGAGAAACGGGACCAAGTGCTGCCTAAGTACAATAAAACTACCCAGGCTAGTGGGCCAATGCAAGTGGACTAAAACCCATGCAGAGGTGACTGTTTGGACTTTGGTGCCCAGTTGGTGAGACAGGGCAATGTTATTCTTTGTTGGGCAGGACAAATTATGGTTTTCATTACCCTACAGTATCAGGAGAGCAAACAAGTTGGAGTGGGCAACATGGGCTTTGTCCAGTATTGCCACCGAGTAGTAGGGCATACTTAAGAACGGACACCTAGAGGACAAGCTCAGGTTAGAGATGATCCCCAGGGACTGCCCAGGAGATGTCCAAATGTTGAGTTTTGTCCTGGTGGAGCTACTGAAGCAAGTAACAAGCTTGATGAGTGGTGGGTTTCTTACAGCTGTCAGAATTAGGAATGGTGAGTGGGTCAGCCGTCAAGGTAGCCATCAGTTAATATGCATTGATGCAAAAATGCTGAATGGAACCCTGAAAAGAAGTTGAGGACATGTTACCTGAGATACCAGCACACAAGCGTTCCCTCTTAAATGATAATGGGTTCTGGAATAACAACGTAGGGGAACTTTGTCATCCCTCTGACAAATGATGTTGGATACATGGGCCTGTGGAAATTGATTTAGGCTGAAGTGTTTAAAGATAAACTGAATCAGATGCAAGAGGCATTTGCAGGCATCAAGATTGTGGCCAGTGAGGACATGATTGCAAGAGAAGGGGTATGTTTTGTGATCAGGACCATGATTGCAAGCTGCATCTCCTGCACAGGTGCTGGGACTGGAATACAAGGCTGGATGTAGAAGAGCTGAAGGCATCATTCTAGCAACTGCTGGCCCTAACAAGAAATCAAACATACTCAGTTTTTGGATAAATGTAGCAACCTGTGTGGAACCTGGAGGGATGAGCACTGGTTGCAGCATCTGGAAGAGGCCACAGGTAGTCTGTCACGAGAGACATGGAGGGTAAGGACTGGCTAGCTGCAGTCAAAGCCTGCCTGTAAATTAGTAGAGGAAAAATTACTTTTTGTAGTGACCCAGCCACTCTCAGTCTTTATTCAGGACTAATTTGATGGTGTCAAGTTTGCAAATTAATTCTAGCTCTGCAGTTTCTCATTGAAGACTGTGTTTTGAATTTTTTTTTTGTTGCAGAATGGCCACTTTTGTAATTTTCACTCTACTGATTTACCCTCTGTTGATATTCACACCTCCTTGTCAACTGTTGGGAATGGGCCACATCCACCCTGATTGAATTGGCCTCGTTAGCTCTGACCCCCACCTGTTAAGGCAACTCCCATCTTTTCATGTGCTGTATATTTATACCTGCCTACTGTATTTTTCACTCCATGCATCTGATGAAGTTGGTTATAGCCCATGAAAGCTTATGCCAAAATAAATTAGTTTGTCTCTAAGGTGCCACCAGTACTCCTCGTTGTTTTTGTCTTCCTTTGTGTCACTGACTCCTGCATGTACTCCTTTAGCAAGACTTAAACAGGCAGGTCCACTACTATCTTCTGCAGTGGAAGAGAGGATAAACTAAGCAAGCAAACATACCTATACTGAAACAACTACAAGTTGTCATCAAACATGTCTACAAAAATAGTCTACTGAGGACTGGTTGCGCCAGTCGGAGTATCACAATTAATGGCGTCACACCAGGCATCGTGTAGTGATGTTTCCAGATCTGGCTCAATCTTGTGAATTCATGAATCCTTGGCGTGACCCTGCAGGCGGTGCCAGGTAGGGTCAGGCCATGTACCGCTCTGCTTGTTGATGGAGAGCATGGCGTGCTGGGGTGTCTTTTGTCCATCCTGGTGACATGACTGAAGAGGGTACAATGCCTCTTGTTAAGGTAATGAGCAATTAAAGGAAGACCGGATCTTTGAGGTTATGATTTTTCCCACAAGGTCAAACAATGGAACTGACTCAATAAAGGCTAAAAATATCTATACAGGAAAAATGCATTCCTACTTAATGCTATTATTGGTTCCCTTCTGAAATGGAGAATAAGAGTTCAAGTGGCTGAAGATGCCATCCAAATACGAGAGGGAGCTCTCTGGCACTTGAGGCTGATAACAATAAAACGAAAGATGCAATCAAAATTAATTTCTCACATACAGGTGTCCAGCATGCTTTCTAAAATCCTAAATAATTCTATAGAAGTTGCAATTTCTCAAAAAAATATAACCCTCATGATCAACTGAAGAGAGAGAATGGATTCCCAGCTTAACAGTGACATACTGTGCCACTCTTGAAGACTGTCTTTTATAGGAGTCCAGTTACCATAATAGTAGAAATGCTGACTGGACACAAAGTTGACTTAGATCTCAAAATTGGTGCTCATATTGTACAGCTGAGTACTTTGTAGAGTGATGCTAAATGGAAAAAGGTATTTAAGGAAGTTTCAGGCTTCACAGGCTACAGGTTTGATACTGTTAGGGTAAAAAGGAAACTTGACTAGCTAGAACTAGAATGGCACAAGATCAGTAAAAATTAGAAGCTATAGAACGTTTCAGTGAAACAGCCAAGGTGACTTAACACAATTACAAGGGTGATTGAGTTCAAAAGATGAAAAGTGGATGAAAACGCAACTTTAAATTCCATTCTTCCTTTCCACCATTCAACACCGAAGACCTGGATTTCTGTGTCATTTGTGTTGGTGAAATAGGCTGTTGGTTTATTGAATCAAAATCATGGAGAACAAAGTGGGGAAAAAGACAAGGTAGTGAAATTGAGAATTATTTACTTTTTTAAAAGACGTGTTGTTATGAAACCAGCTCAGTACTAATTGAATATTTGGCTCACATGGATAAGCTGAGTGTTTACAGCAAAAAATTTTGGTGGGGTCTGTTTCTGGAGGCAGGTAAAAGAGGTTGGTCTGAGAGGTTCGTGTGGATGTGGTGATTATTTTGTCTTAACTAAGCAATGCAAGTTCTTCACTTTAGACAGTACGTGTCTCTGAGTTTTGAGGATTGACTCTATTTTGTGTCTTGCTACATTTAATGGAACTTCATGGTTCAGTTTGCTTTTTCCCATACTAGTATTTGAGTTTGGGTGGCGCCAGTAACAACAAAAAAACTCAAGTTTCTGCTTCTTGATGAAATGTAACCATCTCATTTGAATTCCACCTGATAAAGAGTACGCTATATACTGAGGTGTTCAGAATTGTGCATGGTATTGTAAGTGGGTTCTCCATAGCAAGCATAGCTCTAGTGAAAAAATGGAGTGCTACCTGACATAGTACTTGGTTTGCATACAGTGAGGGTTATCTTCAAATCGCTTGCTGATAATCCATCCTATGTTTGTGAGGCAGTAAATAAGTATGGCCTTAAGTTGAAGCTAACTCCAGTTAGAAACGTTTCAACTCTGGCTTTTAAGAGCTCTTTTACATAGAAGAGTGCATACTTGAAATGTCAGCTGGGAACATAGTACTCAGGATGTTAAGTGCCGCTGTGTAGTGTATGTACTAGTGTGTAGCTTTTAAGGTCCGGCAGTATTGCATTCTTGTTTAAGGCTTCCAGTAAACTGCTTTCTAGGACCCTGGGTAGGTAACTGGTTCCAAACTCTTGTCTGCACTAGAGCGCTTAAATATTGCAGCTTTGAGTGTCCTTCCTCAATTCTAGTACCCCCAAGAGTTTGTCGTGGTGCACAAGCATTCCGATCTGTTGTATTCTCCCCTGTCCTTTCCCACCACTATATGACAAGCACAAGTGCAGCACCTGTACTACTGGTTTTGGCCTTTCCAGTGCAATACCAAATGCTCCTGACCATTAACTAACAGACCTGTCTGTTCAGATGATGGACCCACTGCCTGAATCATTTGCAGACAGTTGGTAGGCAGGCGTGACCATCCAGGCAGTACTTGTCCGGTCTTGGTTTCACAGTTTGGCAGTGACTTGGAAAAAGATCAGGGGTTGTGGTGGATAACCAGCTGAATGTCAGCTTCCAAGTGCAGCGCTGTGGCCAGGAGGGCTAATGGGATCCTCGGATGCATAAACAGAGGAATCTTCAGTAGGAGTCGAGAAGTTAATTTCCCTCTGTACTTGGCAGTGGTGCGACTGCTGCTGGAATGTGGTGTCAGCAATTCAAGAAGGATAATGAAAAATGGGAGAGGGTTCACAGAAGAGCCGCGAGAATGATTAATGGATTGGAAAACATGCAGTACAATGATAGACTCAAGGACCTCAATCTTAACAAAGAGAAGGCTAAGCAGTGACTTGATTACAGTCTGTAAGTACCTACCTAGGGAACAAGTATTGGATAATGGGCTCTTCGGTCTAGTAGAGAACATGATTCAATGGTTGGAAGTTGAAATTAGATACATTCATACTGCAAACAAGGTGTAAATGTTTAAGAGTGAAGGTAATTAATCACTGAACCAATTTACCAAGGCTGGTGGTAGATTCTTCAATCCCATCTTGATTTATAAATTGTCAATGTTGGTTTTTTTTCTCTAAACGTTGTGCTCTAAGGATTATTTTGGGTAGGTTCTATGGCCTGTGTTATACCGGAGTTTAGACTAGATCATCACAGAGGTCCCTTCCGGCCTTGGAATCTATGAATGTGGGTTGGCCATCTCCTCGTCCCTACACCAATTTCTCAGTATAGGGAATCACCTGTACTTAAAATACAACTTTGTTTATGCTTTTATGAAGATATTTTAAAAGGTTACACAGGGTGTCACCTGAATAACAGAAAAATCAGCAACTGCTGCATGCCTGTGCACACAGGTTAATGTGATTATTTGCTCAAGTCCATTCATTGCCAAAGTAGCATCTCCTTCTCTCACACGGGTATGTTTCACTGCACCCCATAGTATTGGATGCAGGAAGGGGGCACAAAGGAATATTGTCTTGCTTTTAGGTCTTGGCCCCCAGATCACTCCGATCTTACACCTTGAGAGAGGCATGCCAAGAGAGTGAACTATTAGGGCAGCTGCAAAACAGCAAAACCAACCAACGAAATGAAGCTCCTTACCTCCTTTATCACTGCCAACAGAATGGGTGGTGGTCTTTGTAGCATATGCTCTGTTTCTAGGCCGAGGGTAGATTTGCTAACAGGCACTGTTGACGCTTTGCTTTAATGTGTGCGAGTAAATGATGGGATAACCCCGCCTTTTTACATCACGTGGATGGATCTATCAACACAGTGAGAGCAGTGAAAACAGCACAATTATTGTGGATGCCTTGTGTTACACTGTTGTTGCACTGGCGCAAATTGCACTACGTTGCAACAATACAGTTGCTTAGAGTAAGATGGTAGGATTACTGTCTTCCACATGAAATTAAAGGCTCAGATCCCTAATGATAGGCTATACTTGCATTAGCAGCCTGCACAGCTGCCAACATAGTGAAGTTAGGGATGGCTTTAACTTGATGTCTTTTTGTCTTCACATCAGTCATGAACTTACTTTGTCCCTCCTCACTACTAGTCCCTTCTTCAGAAGCAAAATATTTTTTGTCATTTACGATAATCGAAGGCAGCTTTCAAATACACAACATAAAGTGGGTGATGGGTTCTTTCAGCACAAGGCATAGCTTATGTGAGCATTTAGGGTAACATAGCATGGTCCTGTGGCACTGGACTCAGACTGGCAAGACCTAGCTTCTATTTCTGGCTCTGCCACTGACCTGCAGAGTGAAAAAAATCACTTGACTTGTTCCCCTCCCATCCTGTGTCTGTTTTTGTCATTCAGACACCTTGCAAAATTCTTTGCAACCTCAGCAAGAGGAACTCTTTCTGTGTTTGTACAGCCCCTGGCACAATAGCATCCTGATCTTGGTTAGTTCTTGTGTTATCTTGGTGATGGCTGAGTTCGGAGAAGGAAAGTTAAGCTTGTTTCCAATTCCTTGTTTCAGGTAAATGAATTGGTGACTAAAAATTAAACTCTTGGGACAGTGAGTGAAATAGAAACAGTAGCTGAGAACTTGATGGGCAAATCTCAGGTCATCTGTATAATGGTACAATAGTTTATTTGGAAGTAAACGTGAATGTTGGCTCTGTAGTCTAAAGCACATAGTGTCAGCATATTGAACGGAGGAGTGCAATACTTTAAATACTGGAATTTAAAGGTGAACTGAAAGGTCTTTGTTTGCTCATAGCTGAGAGTTCAAGATCCTAGCTATTGACGTAACACCACTGCAGCGTAGACATATGCTAAGTGAGCTGTGATCTTGTCAGGTAACTAACGCTTAACTTAAGTGTAAGGTCACATTCAAGTAAAGGTCAAATCTGTCGTCGAGTCTGTATATATGGCTGATTTCTTAAGACTTACCTAGAAGTTCTTTAGGCAAAATCACCAGTACAGTGGATCGTAAGTGATTTGTTTCATATTCCCTCTGTTTGCACCTTGCCTGCCACTCCCGTGCTTCAGGACATGGTATTTAGTTACATAACACCTGTAAATCCCGATAGCATGCTGATTTTAATGTGTGTCTCTGACAAAGTGTGGCCCTAGGTCTTGGATGTTGAAGCTCCAAAGATAAGCTTTCTTTAATGATTTAAGATTGTTGTCTGTGACTCCTAAGGGAAAGCAACCATTATCATTCAGTTTGTAGGGCAGGCAGCACAACGCAGCCCTGGTTTCGATTGAGGCCTCAAGCTACCATCTTAAAACAGATACAGTCCTTGGACTGGTACATGAAACACATCCCTGCTACACAGGTGCCATGGGGCACTTATTCTGTCTGGCTACCTGCCTACTGAGAGACCAGCCATCCTTTCTTGTGCTGCTCAGCTTTCTGTAGCTTCCATTTATGAGCCATGAGTAGTAAAGTAAACTTCCAGCCTGCTAGGGGGAGAGAGGAACATGGAGGATTGCAGACAGCATAGGGTGGAAAGTTACCCAGAGCTGTTAGGGAGGAAGACATGGATTAAAAGGGCAAGTGACAAAATCTCATGCCCAAAATCCCTGCCCAAACTCTAGCAAAGGCCTTACAGCTTTGTAAAACTGAAGATCTGCAGTGTTGCTGTTTAGATGGACTTCGGTTGTTTAAACCTGCATACTAGTCTAAAATTATCTTGAATTCAGAAATTACAAGAAGGGTGGACCAGTGGTTAAGGTACTAACTCAGGCCTTGAAACACCCAGGTTCAAATCCCTGATCAGACACACTTCCTCCGTGACCTTGAATACTTCACTTATGTGCTTTGTTTCTCAGTTCCCCATCATTAAAATGGGGATAATAGCAGTTCCCTACCTCACAGTGGTGGTGTAAGGATAAATACATCAAAAATTTAGGTGCTCAAATACAAAGTAATGGCCAGATAAGTAGCATAGATAGAAGTTGAATGCTACCACAAACTCAGATAAAAGTAAAACTAATTGGAAAGTAGAATCAAGGTGAGCTTGTTAAGAGTTGGCCCTCGCTTTTTTGTTTTTGATTTGGCATCAAATAATAATTAAGTGGACTCCAAACTTAACTTAAGGCTCCTTTCAACCGCTATCTTGCCACTGTTCAAGAACCTAACAATGTTCAGAAAGCTTAGTAAGATACCACTTGGAGACTTACTTAAAATGTAATTGATTCAGTTGATATAATATGTGGTAATGCTCAGGTACCAGTGTCCTGCTGCATTTGTGGAGCCCACCTACTGGTTTTGGCTGTACATCTACAATGTTTTTGAAGGCCATCGGGAGTTAACTACTACTTTTTTCAGATGAAAGCATGTGTATCTATCTAAAGTCTAGCTTGATTGAACAGAAGAGAGATTTCTAGAGTTGCCATATCTGGTAAGTAGAATTTGTCCTCTAGACTTCACAAGGTATTTGTTTGCTTCTAGAGTCAAAGCTTCAAAAAAGCGATATAAGGTAACTTTTGGGACACTGGTGTTTAGATAGTTCTGCATTTGTTCTGTGGGAACTAAGGCTATGTCTGCAGTACAGCTTATGTCGGCATAACTTAAGTTGCTCAGGGGTGGGATAAATCACCCGCCTCAGTGACATAAGTTACACTGACATAAGCACCAGTGTGGACAGCACTATATTTGCAGGAGAGCTCCTGCTGCTCACTGGAGCTGGAGTAGTTAAACCAACAGGAGAGCCCTCTCCCCTCTGCGTAGACTGGCTACATTAGAGAGCTTACAGCTGTAGCCATGTCCTAAGTGACTTTTAGAAGGGATATGAATAGCAGGAAGTTGACAGTGGATGTTACTTTACATGACAGAAGAAAACAAGGATATTTGAGATTGCTGTGCAAGTGGAGGTTTTGGGTTCTTTGGTGGGTCAAGAGAGGACAATAAATTGGGTCTTCCTTGTGAATTAGCAGATGTTAAGTCTTTTGAGCTTGTAATAATTGGTTAGGCTCAAGTACACTTATATTCAACTGCATTTCAAAATTATGATTCGTATTTCAGACTTACCAAAGTAACTTCTAAACAGTAAAAACAGTAATTTCATTTGCTGACCAACAGCAATGTTGAGGAAAACAGTATGAATGACATTTCTTTATAAGTACTGGAGAGACAAGGTGGGTGAGACACACAGCTCTTCTTCAGGTGACCTGAATAAGCTCGAAAGCTTGTCTCTTTCACCAACAGAAGTTGGTCCAATAAAAGATATTACCTCACCCAGCTTGTCTCTCTAGTATCCTGGGTCCAACGTGGCTATAATACTGCAAATTATAAATACCGGTCTATGAAGAACGAGATTATTTACTTAGCTGCCTGCAGTATAGTAACACACTAATGGAATTCTGTATCAGATGGCTTTTGGCGAAAGAGCTGATATTTTGGTTTAGATTGGAGTGGACATATCAATTGCCACTAGATAGTGAAATAGTTGGTACACTTGATGCCTGCCTAGGAGGGAATAGCATGGAGGTTATTCTTCGCATTCATTGTTAAAATTATTCCTTGAAGTTCAGGGTTATGGAGTGCCAACAGGGTGTGTGGGCAAGTTTGTACTGGATGCTCTCAGTAAAGGAGGTAATTCTTGAGTGTTCAGTGATGGTTTAATCTGGCACCATCTAAGTGGTCTCACAAGTGTTAAATGAGGTTGGTGCTTTAAAAATGTCGACATTCAAAACTGATTTGGATTAAAAAAACAGGTGAATGTGGGTTACTGTTAGTCATGACAAACAGAAAATAAATTAAGTAGGTCATTCGGAGCAGAACTTTGAAGAGAAAACAATGTGCACTTCCAGGAGTGTCTTTACGTCTATTGTTAAATAGACAACCTTGCAGTGAAATCCAGTTATTGCTCAAGACACCAGCCACGATTGCTGAATTTAAGAGCCTACTTTTATGATGACCATACTGACTGGGTTAACGAGTAACTGGTTCCTATCCAGATTAGTCATGTTAAGGGAGAACATCAAACTGGCCGTAGGTTGAAAATATGTTATATTTCATGAAAACAACTAGAACTAGTTTTTTGTACCATGTAAAGCCTTAGCTACTTATTCAGTGTTTGAACTGGCAGACTGTGACTGTAGCTGCCTGCTGCACTGCATGGCAATTTACGGTGTGTAAGCCTGATGATCTGATTAGTTTAAGTATTAAATGCCGGGGAAACTTTGGTGTTAAATTCCTTACCATTGTCAGCTCTCTTCCTGGATGCTATATTAAAACGTACATTGAGGCGATGCGATCTCTCCTTTGCAGAGTGGTGGTAGAAATAAAAAAATAAACCAATTAAAACAAATGTCTGTTTCAAAGGTTAAGGAATCTACTTCTGAACTGGAAAAACAAGTACCTGATGAGTGTCAGATCCTGTTTCTGCGGTAGTCTTCAAAATGAGGATTCATGGTACATAAAGTGCAATACTAGAGCCTATCATATTGTGCACTAAACAACACTGAGAGTCTGGGTCAGACTGTCAGCTAGTGTTTTTTCCAGGCCTCTGTTCTTGACTTGTTTTGTGGCAACTCTTGTTACAATCAGAGTGAGTTTCAGGTTATAAGTGAGTGAAGTAACAAAATCAAAGAGTTTTTTAACGTCAGGGAGAAATGAAAATAACTGCATCACAATGCCCACCAGCTGCTGTAGAGAAGTTTCTCTGCTACGTGGCTTTGAATTGCCTGGATTAAGAGAAATCTCTTTAACTTCCTTTGCTCCTTAGCGTCTTTTGTTTGTAATTTGAAGTATCCCAAGTAAAAATAACATTACCATAGTCCTACCTAAAATAAAGTGCAGCCAGGAGCAGGTTTGACCCTTTCTGTAAGTCTGCTTGAGCAGTGTGTGAATGTTGACATTTTGAAGTATCGTCATTGACTTCACAGATTTCAGAGTAGCAGCCATGTTAGTCTGTATCCGTAAAAAGAACAGGAGTACTTGTGGCACCTTAGAGACTAACAAATTTATTTAAGCATAAACTTTCGTAGTCTATAGCCCACTTCATCGGATATTCTAAGGTGCCACAAGTACTCCTGTTCTTTTCATTGTCTTCACAGTTAACCACAGAAGTGAATGGGGTGGTTAGCTATCTTCAGAGCTATTGGTTCAGGTTCTTGGCCTAGTCATGTTGACATAGGTGCTTTAGTGACTATTACTTAATATTTTTGAATGTGTTCTTCACAAACAGATCAGCTAGAGATTGATTTAAATGAAGGTTGAGACTCTCTGTTGCTGCTTAGAGGTCTGTTAGTGCCTCCCAACTGAAAGATGTCAATGAGAGCTATTTGGATGCTCACAATTGAGGACAAATATGGCTGGCTTCTTAGGGATTTCAGTGTGTTTTGAGGAATCTAGCTTTAGGCACACTGCTTTCAAAAATTGCATCCTCATTTTATCTGGTGTATGAAATACACAGTACCTGGCTTAAAATGCACTACCATAATTACAATGGAAGTGAAGAGACAAACTTTGAAGTGAAGAAGGGGTGTATAGAGGGGATGTGCGGGAGACTGGTCCTGCCTTACAAATAGATTTAAAATTAATTTTGCCCACAAAACTTAAACCCATTCAAGCAAGGTGTCAAAAGCTTAAGTACCACAACTGGAACACTTTAGGGCTAATTAACAGGTGAGCATCTAAAAGTGTAGCTTGAGAGGTCTGTCTTCGAAGGTCTTACCATTTTCATGATGTATGCTAAATACCTCCCAGTTAAATGAACACAAATAATCTCTAATAAGAAGGGGCCTAGACTGAGAGACCTTAAAGTAGAAGAGGAATTGGTTTATTAAAAAACAAATACCAAAAAAAAAAAAAAAGTGCCACTTGGTTCTGACTGGTAGCTGAGGGACAGATATGTCTGGGTGGGTAGAAGGAATTGACTGTTTGTTACCATTTTCTGGAAGTTATTTAGAATCTTGCTAAACAATTTATTAATTAATTTAACATCAATAGTCAGAGGAACTAAACTTTGCACATTTTTAAGACTACACATAAGTCTAATTTTGAGATTCACTTGACTCCTTGAGAGTTGAGGATAAATAGAAGTGCTCATGAATAAAATGAGTAGTGCGGCGTGTGTATGGATGATGTTTATTGTGCGTTAGAGACAAGAGTTATTGTTTCCATTAAAGCTGCCTAAGTATCTCCCATTAATCATATGCTAAAATTATTCTTTTGCATTAAATTCTCATGCAAGCGGTTAATTTTGTCCCCGTTTCCCTCCCCCCCCCCCCACGCTTTTTTTTTTTTTTTTAACTGGCATCCTTTCTCCATTGCCACCAGGAAAACATATACCGGCTTGGTAGTTGAATACCATGTTCTCTTGTCATTTGATACTGCTTTCTCTTCACACAGCATGTAGCCAGGCTGTGGAATTCACCACTTCAGGAGGTCAGACATGCTAAAGCTGGGTATATTTATGAGCAGGATTGAGGTAGTTATGCATGCTATAATAAGGTCTCTAACTGCATGCATCAAACTTTGAGAGCCTTGGGAGACAGTTTTTTCTGCCATAGCATATGGTACAATCGGCTGGGTTCAGGATCAGGATTTTATCTTCCTCTGAAGCTAAGGACACAGATTGGCACTGTAAAAGGCAGGACAGGAGGCTGGAATAAAAAAGGAACAGTAGTCGTAACAAATGGATTACCTGAGCCCAAGCATCAAGTTTGGATTTTAGCAACTCACTTTTCAGGCATGTTTGGATCTGTGGTTTGAGCTTGAAGCTTTATTCAGCTCATATCCCCAAAAACTAAAATACCCTATAAGTGGAAGTAGGACTTAACATGAAGAAAGCAACACGTCCAAACTGCTGGCTGATCTGTCTACGTAACTGAGACATACAAGGCAGTTTCTACACATCAGTGTAAGTAGCGGAATAGGATTTGCTCTGAATTTGCAAATGCTTGGTCTGAATCAGGAAACCAATATATTTAAATAAAACTTTCCCAAGAGGAATGGCCATTTGGAGCACGGTGGTGTCAATCCCCAGATACTCTGCCTGAAGAGCATACTGTAATAAATTATAAGGCAAGCGTACTTAGCAAATGGCTATTCTGATTTGAATAGGAATTTTGATTCTTGTACAACACTAATAAACCCAGCCATTGTAATATGTGCATGACTTCAGTGAACTGCCTTAAAAATACTAATTACACAGAATACTGCAGTAGCACTATTTGATCTTTTAAGATATTATCAGTTGCGTATAGGAAAACTTAATAAACTGTGCTTTTGTACAAGACAATTACATTGACTCCTGGTGTTTTAGTGACCGAACATATTGTGCAATGTGTCCACGTGCTGTAGAAGTGGCTGCCAAAAAGTTGGGTCAGAGTAATAGGCTGGCGAGTACTTACGATTCAGCTTTGGTTTTTATAATGTTTTACTGAAACATAAGTATTGTGTTAAGCGCAGGCTGTGGATTGCAAGTGGTGCTAAGTACTCTGATCTTTGATGAGTGAGCTGACACAAATATTCGGCAAAGAAACGTGAACCACTTCGGGCATATTATCCCAACACAACTGTGAATTTAGGAAAGATTAAAACTCTTTGGTTCCTTTCCCTAGCCTTGTATTGCTGTGTAGTTTCCTATAGTTATTGGCCTAAACAGTAGTTACTATCCCATCCTAAAGACTTGATTTTTACAAATCAGTGTCTTTTTGAAGTAATTGTACTGCAGCTTAATGAGTGCAAAGAGTGTTCAGGGAAGATTTTGCATCTGGCTTGCTTTCCATTGGTATTCCATTTATGATTTTCTGTGTGCCAAACTTAATTACCACGTAAAGTAAGATAGACTCAGGATGTGCTTCTGAGTTTGTTCTAATTGCAACATAAAGCCAGGGGGTTATAGCTTTATAATCTGTCTTGCAGTTAAAAACAGTGGAGCCCATCAGTCTATTTAGCCTACAAACTTACCATTAAATGGTTAAGTAGCTGAACAATTTTTCAGTTATCTACTTCAGTTGCTACGTAGGGTGATGGCTTTCATATGTTTTCCAGAATGTTTCTTGTAAAATGTCTAGTGGTGCCTTCCTATATGAAGGAAATTCCCACCAGTGAAATGGCAGAGATTGGTAAACACTGAAGTGAGCTGTGCTGGTGTTCAGGGGGTTGCACAGGTGAAAGTACATGCATAAAATTACACTGTGAATTTCCTTATTGCAAAAGGGCCTGTGATTATGGTCAGCAGAAGTGTGTGTAAAATATTGGATTCTGACAAGTCTTGACTAATTTAGAGTTAGCTTCAAGAGAAACCTCCAAAGGCTAGTGTAATAAACCATATAACAATTCAGAAGTTAAAAAACATGAGAGCATAAAAAAACAAGGTGGAGAAAATAGTGTAAGGTCTGTGCTGTGACAGGTTCCCCCCGGGGTGCCACCTGGAACTGGGTTACCACATAGACCTCTGACTCACCGGTCTGGGCTCCCTCTCAGACTGTGCTGCTGTGACAAGCTGCAGACCCGCTCCCGGTCCTACACTTCCACCAGCATTTGCACAGGTAGGGATACACCCAGCTGCAGTTATATGCAGGCTGACCAGCCACTGCATGAATCAACAATAGAGAGGCTCCAGTCAAAATAACCACCAGCTTCCCAACCTAGGACCCCAGAACTATACCGTTCTGCCCTGATCAAAACCCCAACCAGTATGAATTTATTATACAGTTCGCCTCCCCCTCAATGTGGAGAGGAAATGCAACAGCCTTTGCCTCTTGAGCTAAGATTTCTAAGCACTTCATTCAAACTCACAGGGTAGAAATCCCTTTAGCGTGGGTCCAACACTTCCCCCAGCTCAGTCTTTGTTCCTCAGGTGTTTCCAGGAGTCCTCTTGTGTGGGGACTGAAGAACAACCGATGATGTCATTCCCTGCCTTATATAGCTTTAGCATACCCTTTGTTTCAAACTTGGTTCCCAGACCAGTTTGTGGAAAAATACAGACACCCTAAATTAGAATCCAGAGTCATGTGGCCTGGTTACATGCCCTTGCAGAGTCATAGGAGCCATTACTTACAGTCTGGCCAAAATGTCCACAGGAAGGTTAAGCTATTTCACAACGTGTTGTCTTTGTTGATGAGCCATTAGCACTGTCTGGCTTCTTCATGGTTGTACCCGAAAGGCTGTCTGTCGGGGTTTTCCAGAGTAAGCCCACTTGAAATACAGATCCATAGTCAATATTTATAACTTCAGATACAAAAATGATAAATATATACAAATAGGATAAATCGTATTCAGCAAATTGTAACTTTTTCCATGATACCTCACATGATCCATCTTGTACGAAATGTATCATAATTATGCCGTAATCATATCATCATAATATCACTGTGAAGAATATGGGGGGCAGTGTCACATGTGCATTCCACACGACATAAACCTGAGGATGTTTGTACGCTACAGGGACTGTAGAATCATAGCTACTGCACTGTAGCCATGCTGGCATAACCCTGTAGCATAGATGAAGACAACAGTGATGGAAGGGGTTTTTCTGTCAATAGGTCCTCCACCTCCCTGAATGACAGTAGCTAGGTCTACAGAAGCATTCTTTGTCATTCTAGGTGTGTCTACATGGGGGGGTTAGGTCAACATAGTTATGGCACTCGTGGGTGTGGATTTTTCATGCCCTGACTCCTGTAGCTGTGTTGATGAAAGTTTTAGGTATAGACCAGGTCTTTTAGTCTATTAAGTTTGTTATTTGTTGCACAGCTATTCTCTTTTTTATTATTAAGTAGTGCATCAACTGTGCTTGTCCATACTAGTGAGCAGTCCTGTTCAAGAATTTCAGTGGCATTTTATTTCAACTAAATGAAGTTGTCGGGTCACTTAGGACCTTTGTTAGATTTAAAAAAAAAAAAAAAATTGTACATCTCAGTGCAACCTTAGAAGGAATGTGTATCGAGACATTGATCTGGACCTAAATAATACAGTGGCCAAATATCAGACTTGCTTAAACAGTGTAGCCAAAAAGGGTTTTAGAATATAAATGCAGTCTGCAGGGCTATAGGCAGTGTCGAAAACTTCAAATGAAACACCTTCCAGAAAACTTGATACTGGGAAAGAGTGTGGTAGTTCAACAGAGCTTGGTTACAAAGAGATAAAAATAGAATAACAGAAATGTAGAGACTTGAAGACCTGAGGCAGGACCAAGTAAATCTAGGCCATCCCTGACAAGTGTTTGTCCAGCCTGGTCTTAAAAGCCTCCAATGATGGGGATTCCACTGCCTCCCTTGGAAGCATGATCCAGAGCTTAACTATTCTTTCATGTTTAGAACGTTATTCCGGATATCTCCGCTAAATCTCCCTTTCTCTGGAGGTAGCCAGTTAGTTTTTGTCCTTCCTTCAGTAGACAGGGAGAACAATTGATCACCATTCTCTTTGTAACAGCTCTTAACATATTTGATGACTGTTCTCAGGTCCCTCTCCCTCAGTCGTCTTTTCCCAAGAGTAAACATGCCCATTATTTTAATCTTTCCTCATAGGTCACATTTTTTAACCCTTTTATCATTTTTGTTGCTCTCCTCTGGTTTCTGTCCAGTTTATCCACATCTTTCCTAAAGCGTGGTGCCCTGAATTGGACATGGCATTGCCAGCTGAGGCCTTACTAGTGCCAAGTGGAGCAGGACAGATACACCCCCCATGTCTTACATACAGCACTCCTGTTTATATATCCAGAATATTAGCCTTTTTTCGCAACTAAATCACATGGTTGACTCATATTCAATTTGTGATCCACTACAACCTGAGATCCTTTTCAGCAGTTCTACCACCTAGCTAGTTATTTCCCATTTTGTGGCTGTGCATTTGATGTTTCCTTCCTAAGTGTAGTATTTTGCACTTGTCTTTACTGGATTTCATCTTGTTGATTTCAAACTAATTCTCCATTTTTTTTCAAGGTCACTTTGAATTCTAATCCTGTTCTCCAAAGTGCTTGCAACCTTCCCAACTTGGTGTCATCTGCATAGTTTATATACATACTCTCCATTCCATTATCCAAGTCACTAATGAAAATATTGAATAGTGGTAGACTCAGGACAGATCCCTGAAAGACTGCATTAGACATGCTTTCCAAGTTTGACAGAGAACCAGTGATAATTACTCTTTGAGTATGGTCTTTCAACCAGTTGTGCACCCACTTTATAGTAATTCCATCTAGACAACATTTCCCTAGTTTGCTTATGAGACTCATGTGGGACTGTATCTGGAGCCTTGCTAAAATCAAGATCTATCCCATCTACTGTTTCTGCACTATCCAGTAGGCCAGTAACCCTGTCAAAGAAGGAATTTTGGTTGGTTTGGCACAATTTGTTCTTGAAAAATCCATGCTTGGTATTCTTTATAATCCTATTTTCCACCAGGTGCTTACAAATTGATTGTTTAGTAATTTGTTCCAATATCTTTCCAGGTATTGAAGTTAGGCTAACTGGTCTATAACTCCCTGGATCCTGTTTGTTTTCTTTCTTAAAGATAGGTACCTCTCCAGTCCTCTGGAACCTCACTCATTCTTAATGAGTTCTCAAAGATAATTGTTAATGGTTCTGAGATTGCTTCAGCTAGTTTCTTATGTACCTAGGGCAAATTTAATCAGGCCCTACATAAATATATCTGATTTATCTAAATATTCTTTAATCTGTTCTTTCCCTATTGTGGCTTGTGTTCCTTCCCCTTTGTTGATAATATTAATGGTTTTAAGTATCTGGTCACAATTTCCTGGTTAGCGAAGACTGAAGCAAAATAGGCTTTAAACACCTCAGCCTTCTTGTTGTCCATTATTAGCTGCTTCCCCTCTGAATAGACTTATACTTAATCCATACTGTGTTGCCTTGTCTATTACCACTGTCACCAGTGCAGTTTCATTGTGATGCAGAAGTGCTGAGAAGTCTTAGGCTAAGTCCACACTACCCGCCCGATTCGGCGGGTAGAGATCGATCTTCTGGGATTGATTTATTGCGTCTCATCTGGACGCGATAAATTGATCCCAGAAGCGCTCCCCCGGCGACTGCGGAACTCCTGCTCGCTGAGAAGAGGAAGTGCTGTCGATGGGGGAGCCTGCCTGCGCCGCGTGGACCCGCAGTAAGTAAATTTAGTTCGATCTAGGAAACGTTGACTTCAGCTGCGCTATTCTCATAGCTGGAGTTGCATTTCCTAGATCGATCCCCCACCCCAGTGTGGACCAGCCCTTAGTGTTCAGAGATGGCATCTTTGGAGTAAGTAAAAATCACCCGGCTTTCTCTGTGGAACCATAGGGATCTGTTTGCTGTCTTGCCTCTCTCTTGAGAGAGAGTACACAACAAGTACACTAAAGTGGCGAGGTGCATGAGCTGAGCTAATACATTAACTAATCTTGTAAAATGCCCCTTTTTTCCTAATGAAGACATGATCTTAGAGCCTCCAACCAAGTTAGGAGGTGATTGTGGCTGGTGTTCTTTAACTTAATAAATAAAGCTTGGTTCTGAATTGCACTCCCTGGGAACTGGGTGCTTTCTGATTAGCCAAAAGTAGTTTTTCCCCATCCTGTGCCAGGAGTCAAACACGTACCCCTCTGTTAACCCAGACTGTCTTCACAGAGGGACTTTTTTGTTTGTTTTGTTTTTTACAGCAAGATAACTGAAGTGTGTTTGTCTCACTGAAATTCTAGTTGAGACAAGGCACCTTTAGATTTTACTGTGAGGTACCTAGGTGAAGTCAGTTGTGTACTCCCCAGCTTGTGGTTTATCTAGCAGTAAAATGTTAGTGCCTTGTCTCCACTGTGTGTTTACATGTGATGGCAAACGTGTGTTATCTTGTGGTAAAAACACACCTTTTTGTCAGAGAAGATGTAGTCTAAAATGTTCATGACTCCTCGGCCTTGCCACAGCCTGCTGCTGAGCCTTCGTGTTTGGGTTAAGAGAAGTTTTGATCTCTGAGTTCAAATACAGGTTTTCAAACTGAATGCTTTGAGAATACCTTGATAGAAACAAGATAACGTGTCAGCATGCACTGCCAAGTTTTATTCTAGCCTTGCTACGGATTTGAATTGCTCAAGTCTACTAATATCTGGCTTTGTCTAAACCAGGACTTGAAGAGGTAGCATGTGTTGAGTGACTTTTTTGAATGTGATGGTGAAAACATGTTGGTGTATATAGGGGCAGTCAATCTGTCTAGAACAGGGGTTCTCAAACTTTTTTTGCTGGGACCCCCTTTGAAAATATTTCAGGCTGTGACCACCCTGGCCCCTTACTTCTGCACTGCTGCTGGTGGCAGTGATGCCTTTGGAGCTGGGCAGCTGGAGAGCGGTAGCTGCTGGCCAGGTGCCCAGCTCTGAAGGCAGCAGTAGTAAGGGTGGCATGGTATTGCCACACTTCTGCGCTGCTGCTGGCAGAGCTGGGTGCTCGGACAGTAGCTGCCGCTCTCTGGCTGCCCAGCTTTGAAGAAAGCGCAGAAGTAAGGGTGGCAATACCATGACCCTCCCACCCCCACCCCCATAGGCTTATGATCCTTTTTGCATCAGGACCCCCAGTTTAAGAAACACTGTTCTAGAATATGTTAACTTACAGTTTCTAAAGCAGAACCCTAGTCTAAGCAAAACCTCTGGTTACCCACATGTAACACTGAGCATCTATCTCTCAGACTAGCTGAAATGTAATTACTGAAGTTCTTTGAAATCCTCATGAACAGGTGCTGACCAGATGCTACGTATTGACTAAAAACCTGTGATCTGTCCTCCAAAACTTCTTAATGGAGTCACTTGAAAGAGCTGCGTCTTCCAAGTGAAAGAGTGGACGGGATTGGGTTCATCTGAAATTTTAACTCTCTCAGAATGTCCAGGTTCAAAAGCAGTTGACAAGCAGGATTCTGCTAGTGGGATTTACTAAAATGTTCCCTACTTCAGCAATCCTGCTGTGCAACAGGCACTAAAAGCTATAAAAAACGCACAGAAGACATGAACAGGAAAATTTGACTTACCAGTGACAGTCCTTCAACAATACTAAGAAGCTGGATGCAGGAATTGCTCGTTATCATCTCTGCCTGTCTACCTGTTTAAAACTGGTTTAAACTGTTAAATGCGAAATTGTCCAAGTTGTAATGCAGTGTACTGTGCATGCAGTACAATTATTCTTATAATGATCTAAATGCTATTGCAGCCTGTCAGTGATTTTTTTCTCTTCCTCTCCTTCATTCATGTCTGTCAGCCTTCCTACTGACACATGGCCTAACACAGGCTTTTGCAGATTCATTAGTGTGCAGCTCTAGCTGCGGTAGGAACCAGGGCTCTGATATTACTGACAGGTGTAAGGTATTTCCTGTAACACTTCTTTTACTATAATATAAGCTTTCACTAAACAATGCTACTGCGTGGAGTCTTCCTAAGGGGAGTATCTCGCATGTTTAAAACATAAATCAGTATCTTTCAGTGTTGTTCATTAACCTGTTTAAATATTGGGAGCCTGATCCAACAAGTAAGGTAAGATGTGCTATAAAATTAGGAAATGAAACCCAATTTTAGGGTCTGTGTGTTTGCTAAATGATCTTTCATTTGATTTTTTTCTTTTTAATCTGTATTTACTTTGTTCCACATCTCTTCACTAGTAGCTCCCGAATGGCTCTACTGCTTGTTGTAAGCAGAGCTGGTGGTGTTGTGAGGTTGCCTAATACTTAAATGAAAGAGTCCAGCTTTAGCTGCTTATAATGTGGCCCAACTTTAACTATTTGATGTGAATTTCCACGCCAGTTGTCTCCTTCCAGATGAATTACCTTGCTGACTCTTGGCTAAAAGAGTCCATCACTTTCAGAGAACAAGTTTACGAAAATGGCTACATCTTTTTCATTAAGTCTAGTCTATCTGTGGTTTGAAGTAGAGACATCATTGGGCAGAGGGGGTTGTGATTTAGAGCTGATTGGGAATTTTTAAACAAAACGGCTTTTGTTGGAAAATGCTGATTTACCAGAACTGAAACATTACAGTTTTAGTCAGCTTCTGCTGAAACACAGGCAGGCTTTTGTTGGAAACCTGCTTGGTTTCTCACTAGTTTTCCTAGCGGGCTGCTAGAGACCCCGAGTCATCCAGGTCCATAGCTCGATGGCAGCCCTGCCTTTCAGACTGTCCAGGGCTTCCATGGTCCCTGCTGTGCAACTGGGAGCCCCGGGAGCCCCATGTCGAGCCATGCGTCTCATGGGTTGAGGCTTCTCGCTTGGTGGTGGGGGAGCTTCTTTGGGCCGTTTGATTTTGGAAAAATACAATGAGAACATTTTGGGTTTTCCCAAAATGAAAAAAATTCAGCATTTCCTTTCCATGGGAAAGTTTGAAATTTCAAGCTTTTGTACCCATTTGGAGCAAACACTGTTTTAAAACTTTGGATTTTCCTGTGGTACATAAATTCTGAATTTCGACAAGTCTAGTTGCCAGTCTGTTGCTTAGTTCCCACCAGTAAAATGGAGAGAGCACCACCTTACCTCCGTTGGTAGAGACAAATTCATTGCGCTGTGGAGCACTAAGATCACCGTAGAGAAGCCCCTGAGGAAATTAGTAACCATGGACCGAGTGTGGGCATTGGATGGTATGTGGTATTTGAGGCATGGGGCCATACACAGAACAATGAGGATGGAGATATTGAGTTGTTATGCACATAGTGAATGCCGTCTCTCCTGTGCACTGAATGAAAACCAGTGGCAAAGGTAGTATTGAAATCTGAAGCAAAATATGTTGCTGATTCACTAAACACAAGCTTCAGAGTCTCATTTGGCTATTTCCGGTCTAGCTTCTTAAAAGTCGAATTAGCTCACGTGGGAGCCTCAGAAAAGGGCATTTCCATTCACTGACTTGTACTAATATGATTGAAACTTCGTACTACTGCAACTCTGAATTGTGACTGAGGGGTCAGTGGGAGAGAACAGTGTTCTAAAAAAAATAAAAGAAAAGCGAATAACTGCTTAGGAGTGATGCATATTGTTTAGAGAGGTCCTCTGTCAAGGAGGAGTGGCCCGAAACACACCCGTCATTCATGGCAGGGGGCCAGTGAGAATGGAGGTAGGCCCCTGGAATTTTGGTCAAGTAGCTGCTAGTTGACCAAGTGCATTGGAACAGCGTATCCTGGACAGGAGAACTTCAAGGCGGCGACACCTGGTAGCAGCAAAGAGGCAGTGAGGTATCTTGTCACCTGCCCCAGGCACCAGCTCTTCCCTTCCTAAGAAGAAGCTTTATTCATGAGTATTGCCAGTTCTCTAAGGCTTAATCAGCCTATGTGAAACAAGGCCATGAGAGCCCAAACTATTCCTGGACTTTTGGAACAAAACCCATTGAATACCCCCGGAGAATACCACTGAGTCTTGTAGTAGGATTTCCATAACACACACATTCCAAGCCCTGCTCTCTAAAGGAGAGTGGATGGTTAAATGAAAAGGATGGTACTTCAGCATATCCTCTTTGGTCCTTCTCCCAACCACCACCTTTTAAAAGCGGGAAGGGGTGGAGGGGAAGTTTGTAGGTATCCTAGGTATCAGGATTTATACCACAGATGCTGCTTTATGCTAGATGGCAGCCCACATCAGGTAAACCTTGCAGAAAATGCATGCCATCAGCAGGAGTTCCCGCAGCAGAGATGTACACGTGGATGCAAGTGATCATTGTTGCTGCTGTTGTCTTTCAGCTGCTGCATAAGCAAAAGATCTCATGAGCTGATTGAGGTGCCTGTGCACATCTCTTCACTGATTTGCCAGTCTCTTAACTTCTCTGGACTTGTAACTGTAGGGTAATCTAAATTAGCTTTCGCTGTGGATAGGATGGTCCTTGTGATAAATAGAATTGTAATAGTTTCTCAGGTTCCTAGTAGAAATGTAGCTGCCTCTCTGCACCTCATTATGGTTCCCTTTTATAGAGGCAAGATGTGGGGAAAAGATTATATCTGTAAATACATTGCTTACAACAAACTTACACTTAAAATACGCCAATCCTGAAATACCAACTCCTATGTTAGCATCGGTGCTTAAAGGGGTGTATATCATTGTGATCCCATGGTACGAATACATTTTTTTTTCTATAACACAAAACAAATTCTAGTTGTTCTGCTAAAGGTAATTCAACCCATCCATATTCAGAGAGGGCGCGCCATCTAAATCATTGCCCACCTGTGGAATTCCCAGGTCTGTTTTAGCATTGAACTTAGAAGAAAATCATTGTTTATTATTTCACTTATGTTAATAGTTGTGATTTAGACATACAAACATCCTGTCTTATAATGTTAGAGTTGCAGAGTAACAAGTGAGGAATGGAATGGAAGTTAACATTGCTATAGAATCTTAAGTTTGTATGCGTTAGCTTGATACATGTGGTGAAAACACACCAGCTACCCAGGCTACATAATTATAAATGACTGTTTTAGTTCTCATATATATCACCTTGCAACTTTTTGAAAAATTGACGACTCAGCAAGCTAAGCAAAGCTGAGGATATTGACACAATTAATGTAACTCTTCACAGTGATGTGAACCTAAAACATAGATTCTACTTGTCGAAATACTGTGTTTTGAAATGAATCCTGCAGATAGGTTGCACAGCTGTAAAGGCACTTTTTTCTACAGGGCCACTTTTTTCATGTCTTCTCCCCAACTCCGGGTAAAACACCTTAATTTTCTGTTGAGGGGTGATAATACCACTTGTGGGTAGTGCTGGTAGGAAAACATGAAGCTTTCTATATGAAATTCTAAATAGCAGTATTTTATATTGTATTTTGTACCACACATATTGGTAAACATGATACTAGAGCACATCTCCATTTTATTCTTCAAATGAACAAGGATAATGCATTGCGTCTGTAAGACACTCTGCTGATTATTATGGACATGAATAATTCATGGCCCATCCAACAGTGCAACAAATTGATTTACAGTCTCCTGAGTGCAGGAGGATCTGCAACTAGCTCCCTAATATGATTAGCTACAGTACTGGCTGCCATTCAACATTTTTTCTAAAAAAAAGTAGTAGCATAACTGGAATTTTCCCAGTGCAGATATGGTAGCAAAATATTTGAACAATGAGTCACCAGTAAGTTTAGTTTCCTTCCAGTATGCGTAACCAGTGGTATTGTGGCCTTTTTTCCCAAGACAAAAGCTTCTGATTTAAACATTCAATCATTGATCAGAAAGACCTTGTTAGGTTGAACATTGCCTGACAGCAAGGGAGGTAGTGTGTGCGTGTGGAGTCCTGCTCATCAAGGGTATTTTTGAGCTATCATGAGAAACAGCTAAGCAAGGTTTTTCAACATGCATGCACAGTTCTGCACTGGTTACTCTGCATGCTGGGGAGCACCTGTGTGGTAGGAATTCTTGTCCCTTGTAGGCATTTTAAGGTAGGGACAGTCTGTTTTGTCTGTACAGTGCTTGTCAAGCTGGCTGGAGTGCCTCAAACTGTTATAGACCAGGACACAAACTGATTGTGAGTTCCATAATTAGATTTCACCTACTACCTATCAAGTATGAACTCCTCTTGCACTATGTCAGTGTTAACGTGGAGTCCCAGACAGTCCCTTGGGGCATTCCGGTCTATCTTGCCATCCAGGTAAGCGTGCCTTTGTGATAGATGGTCCCATACACCAAAAATCACAATAATGCTCAGGTTACTCACAGTCCCAAAGGACCAGTTATTTACTTTAGCTTACCCTAAATCTCTCACCAAATGCAACACTTGTAGCCAGTCCTGTAATAAACTGACAAAATGTCTATTAACTAGGAAGAAGAAATAAGAGTTATTTACGAGGTTAAAGCAGGTAAACCTGTATACACACAACTCAGTTTTACAGTCTTAGGTTTCAAAAGGTAAAAGATGTTGCTGTAATATTCAAGCTCCCTATGCCCTTTAGGGGTAACCCAAACTAATCAGCTTGGGGATCCCTTGCTTATGCTTAGAAATATTCCCCTCTCCAAATTCCAAGCAGCATAGTGATCATTTCTACTTAAATATTTTTATTCCCCTCCTCCAGCCCCCATCAAGCTGTCACAGGACACAGGCTTATGCACGTATCCTCTTCATGGATGTTGGTGGAAGCAATCAAGTCTTTTGTTCACGGATGTTTCATAATGGTTTGTCTGGTGTCAATAGGCCTCTTTTGTTGGAAAGAATATGACCCCTCTTGCGGTAAACTAGTATTTCACACTTGGTAAAGCTTTTTTCCTGACTGGGGGTGGGGGGAGGGGGAAGGAGGAGGGAGCTTACAGTCTTAGCAAACATTTTTATAGTTACAGAGCAAACAGATATTTCCTTAACCTCGGATATAGATAGTATAAGATTAATACACGCAGCATCCTACAAGCATTTCCTAAGGTCTTAACACATTCTTAAAACTCTGTCTATTTTAATACTAACACACAGGTAGGCCAGATTGGTTCCCAACTATGCATCTGTCAGTGTTCAGTGAGGGCTGGGGACCTGGTTTGGCAGCGTCACAGTACTAACACAATGGTGCCATAACTCGGGCTGCCAGGTGGCACTGTCACACAACAAAGGAATATTGTATTCATAGAATCATAGAATCATAGACTATCAGGGTTGGAGGGGACCTTAGGAGGTCTTCTAGTCCAACCCCCTGCTCAAAGCAGGACCAATCCCCAATTGTTGCCCCAGATCCCTAAATGGCCCCCTCAAGGATTGAACTCACAACCCTGGGTTTAGCAGGCCAATACTCAAACCACTGAGCTATCCCTCCCCCCCTATTATTAGCCCCTACCAATGGGATCCTCAAAATTCCAAGTCTTAAAATATTTGGGTGTGTTTTTTAAAGTGGCATGTGTAATGAGCAAAATGCTAATGTTACAAGTAAGCCCAACCAGTAAAATAGCCACCCTGTTTGTTGTAGCATAAACTGATAATGAAGTTGGTTTTCATGTTCCGTGCCAAATACTTCAAGGTTTCCTGTCTTTGGTACACTTCATCTTGCATGTCTGTGAAGTCTTCCAGTTGTTGGCTCAGTGGATTTGTATGAAATACTGGAGTCTTCATTCCTTTTCCCCCTCCCTAGAAGGAAATATTGCCTTAAGAATTGAGTCTTCTCTTCAAAGTGACCTTACTCGTCTCAGGCTATAAATTGAGAGAGGCGGGAGGGGAATTCCTCTGACTACCCATGCCCATTTCATGGTTTTTTATTTCTGGTAGTCCTGTATCCAGTAGTGTCCATTGACTTCCAGTCTTGCATGGGTTTTGTTGCTACTCAGCATGATGTGACAGTTAAATTGTTGCTCATTGGTTAAGTTGGGACAGTTAAATGGTCAGCTTATGCCTAGGTCAGGTAACTGTGATGCAAGACAGTCACTTAGTCTAGAGATGCTAGAGGTGACATGAGACCATGTTAAAACCATTTCCATTTGGTGTTCAGGGCAGCATGCTGCCACTGGAGCTGGAAGCATCCGTCTTGGCAGTTGGACTGTTCTGTAAATGGAGATAGTTATGTGAGCTATAAAACTGTCATGCAACATAATTCTAAAATACACTTGTATACAAAACGGAGTCTTCTGCAGTGGGGAAGAACAGTAAGTTTTCCCCTCACATGTTGTGGATGGCCTGCTTCTACATTATACTCTAACACTTCTTGTACTCTAGTTATTTTCGGACTGCTACTTCCAGAGTGGACTAAACTTAAACAAGAACAAGGCACTCCTTATTCTGGAATAAGAGTGTCCATTCATGGGGTGCATCAGCAAGAACCCTGTGTAGACAAGCCCTAAAGAATAAAATTTTCAGTGGTGCCAAAGACACTTATGTGCTTTTGAAAATATTAGCCAGTGATTGCTCAGCTTCAGCTGGGGGAGGGGGTGGCGGTGGCGGCGTGGTTAGTGCAGAAGTTGAGTTTGGCCTCCAAACTTCTTGACTTCGCCTTCAAAGGCCTCCACAATTTAGTCTTGTCCTACTATCATGAGGTCAACTTTTGCATTGCCAGTGATGCTAGCCTGTACCTCCAACTGGTTTGCTTCTCCCCTAAGTCCATTGGTAGTCACTTCGCACACTGTCCTCTACTTGTGGGAGGGACAACATCCAGTCAAAACTCATGCAGTCATTGCTTTTATCCTTTGTCTCTGCACAAAACTCCTACGTGCCCTAATACCTATAGTAAACTGCTGCATAGAGATTGAGCTTACTTCTGTTGTTTAACACAGAATCACGTGCACAAAGCTGGTCTGTACTAAAACATCTATTTTTCTTTTATATCCCTTCTCCCCCCACTTAGTGTGTCATCCACCTGTTTCTTTGCCTTTTTAGACGGCAAGCTCTTTAAGGCAGGGACTGTCGCACACATTTGAACAGTGTCTGTCTAATGCAGTGCAGCCCTGAACAGTTTGAGGTTTTTGAAGGCTGCTGCAATATATATGCTCATAAGGTAACAGCATAAGAGTCTTAACTTTTTATCTTTCTGCGCTAATTAATGAGCAAACAGTTATCCTGATGATCAAATGACCTCCTATTAACTTGGCTATTGGTCGAGTTCCATCTTATGAGTGGAAAGCCCATGAATGTGCATTGAAAAGCTAACTGTCCTGGTGTGTTATTTCCTGGTAACTTTTCCAATCAAGTGTCTTTTGGGGAGTTAAGTGGAGAGCTTCACTGCAGGCTCTGCTATGCGGGTAAACGTTTAGTTAGCGAAACTAGATATGTGGGGAGAGGCGTCTTAATGGAGTAGTCGTGAATAGCAGGAGACTGAATTTTCCATAGCCCAGGTTCTTGGATTTTACCCTAAACATATGCTGTGCCTGTTAATCACTCGTGCCTCACATAAGCAGCTCTTTGACCAATAGTGATGCACCTTAAAAGAATGAACGAGAGCTTGCAACATATTGGTTTAAAGAGGAGGAAGCTGCAGCCTGCTTGGCCACTAATGGAAGCATTGTGCACTACGCTTGTGGACCTGAGTAAGATGGTGTCTCCATTAGGATCTGAACAGACTTGTCCATAGCACATGCAAAGCTTTAAGTTTAGGAAATTCCTGTGTAGGCACTGTTCTAATCTATCAGACATTGCACCTTTCAATCCCTTAGCTGATATGATTGACTTGCTATCATTTTTACTTTGGGAGGGATCTGTTGTTAAGAAGTCTTTCTGTCACCTGTGGTTGCTTTATGGATAACACTGAGGTTTGGTTTGGCCTGTATTTGAATGAGTATCTGTAGACCCAGTTGTGTGATTACAGTCTAAGATTTATGAATTTACTCCCATCGTTCACCAGTTGAGCTGTACAGCAGAGAACTGAATCTGAGCTGGTGGGTATTCACTATAGAAGCGGGGCAGGGACAGTATTGTAAGAAACACAATTAAACCCTCGGTCTACTGTTGGGGCAACTGAACTGGTGCTGCCACTGAACACAGGGCTTGTGGTAGAAGCCCAATCCACAGTTTGCATCTTTGACCTCTCAGTAGTTTTGATTTCAGGTATCGAGTGCCATCTCCCAAGAAATAGATTCTGCCCTTCGGTCATTACATCCTCTGCCATCCAACTGGTCTGTGACAGATGGCTGCAAACTGCCTGCTCATTCCTTAGACTTTTGCCATCTCCCACAGTACTTCTCTTTATGTCTCTGCTGTATGTTGACCTAAACCTCTCATCTCATGACTCCCCATTTGTGACTGCTTTCTCCCATATTGCTCTCTAAACCTCTTCCTTTCCCACTTGGGATACCCTCTTGAATCTTGATTCTCAGTTTGCTATCACCGCTGCCACCTACTTTGACTCCTAAGGCAGAATCTTTGCCTAAGGTAGCACCATAAATGTACATGGTACTTGAGTCACAGTATGTTAACTTAGTCTAAAGAGCCAGTTTCATTTAAATCTTGGATTCCACAGCTGTTGAGGATATGCAGAGCATTGGTTATATCAACCATCCTGACATCATCTTGGGAGTCTGAGAATGCAGAGAGATAGAAACCAGGGGAAAGAGCAGGTGGATTAAGTTTGTGAAACTAACCTAATTCTTTCACAGGGGTTGACTAGATCATTTATTTGGCCAAGGTCTTAGTATTAATTTACAGCCTTCAAGTTTAGTGTAACAGCAATCACTAGCCATTCTTTCTAGAGGTCAACTATGCAGGAGGTGTGGGGGCCTGGGAGCTCATCATTCTTGGACTTTCAGGAGTGCAGAGATTGGGAGCCTGAACTTGTAAATAAGCAACTTGAAGTTGCTGCAGAGGCCCATGTCCTGATCACCGAAGGAAAAGATGATCCTCAACCAGTGGTATCCCAGCCAGTGGGGCTAGCCACCCCAACCTCAGCGTTGCCACTAGCCTCAATTTTAAGCGAATTTAGAAAGTGTTTTCCCCCTTTCATGCCTCACCACCAATACTGAACCAAATGCACTATTCACTTATGGTTATCGTGGCCACCATACAGACAAGCTTGTCAGTACTTTCTATCCACCCAGGTGCACAGGAGGGGGAGTTGGGCCTTGCAGAGACTGCTGTCCCCACTAGGCTGAAACATGTGACACAGGTTATCTGAGCTGGGGAAATTACATGGAACAAAGGCTGGAGCTAGTCTTAAATTAGACAGCATACACCATCTACTCCCACTCTGATGAGCAGGAGTTGCATTAGTCACTTTTAGGTTCCCCTCTGAGGATTTTTGCCACCATGGGGATAAACATAAAATGAAAGTGCTTTAAAAGGTAGGTGGAGAAGTGATGGAGTCATGTTGCCCTAGCCTGGGATGCAAATGCTAATGAACAAGTAGATTGTTGTCTTGGTCATCAGCTTACTCTATACCCATTCTGATCTCTTTGGCTTTCACCCTGCTTATGCTAGCTTTTGCCTCCCCCTTGGAAGGAAGGAGTAGTCACTCTTAAACAGAATATGGATGTAGTAGGTCTTGAGTCAAAACTTTGATGTCATAAACTGTGGGTGAAAAAAATGGGTAATGGGCATTGACCTGCCTGTAGTTAAAAACATTATTTGGTTGTATCAAAGAGATTTAAGCGTACTCCTTTCAGAAAGAAGTCGGCATTCCTGATTACTGTCTGTAATGGTGAGTCCTCAGTATTGTACTTAAGAGTGCACTCTTGATATCTTATGAATGGAGCTGGTGTCACTTGGAGAGAACACTACCTAGCACTCTGGCACTGAAGTTTACCCTTCAGGAAGACCTGCTTGGCTCTGAGATGGAGACCTGATGACATTTCAGTGTGCTTAAATCCATGTTCCTCCGAGAGGAACAAGTTTTATATTAGTTGTATATGAAAGGTATATTAGTTGTACAGGCGAGTCGCATCTTAGGCGCATTTAACATGCTTGAATTCAGCTTTGCGCGGTCGGCAAAACCAGAAAAAAAAAAAAAAGAAAAACAACGGTTTAAAAACTGCATTGGTAGTGTGGGCGATTCCGTCCGCCATTCAACTCAATGAGTGTTTCACTATATGCGGTTTTCGCTTTATGCGCTAACCATGGAACGGAACCCCCGCGTAAGATGAGACTTGCCAGTATATGCAATTTTCAAACAGCTAGAAGAAACTCAAGGTGTATCTGGAGTTACAATGAGGAACAGATGAACATACAGCTTTCAAGTACTTGAGAACTTGCACTGAGATGTAAATGCATTGAGACCAGCTCGTGAATAATTACTGACCACTGGGACTAAGTAAACCCAACTGAGATGTGCCACTGGTACCAAAGTTTGATGGTATTTGTGCACTTTGCTAAGGCAGATGTTTGCTGAGGTGCTAGCCATGGTCATCAGGTAGCTCACTTTGAAAAGCTCTTTGTAAAAGCTCAGTTCATACTGAAAGAGGGTGTAAGCTAATAATACATGATGATCTTCAATCTTTTGCGTTCCAGTTGGCTTGCACAAGTGTGTGTGGGATTGGCTTTCCCTGCTCAAAATTTGTAATGTTAAATTATTCAACAAAGCCTCTGTTTGTTTCGAATGAATGCCAGCTAAATAAAGTAGGCTGTAATCATTGGGTGCGTGGAATTTATTAGGAGCAAAGGCTTACAAGAAAAATGGAGTGAGGACAAAGCTCCCTATCATCCCAGTGCAGTGTAACTTGCAAAACCCCTTCGTAGTTAAGTAGTGGGCTAGGCTGTGTCCCTGCTCTTGCATAAATCCATGTTGCATAACATGAATGGGCGTGCTGCAAATACGACTGTTGACAAAGAATTTCAAAGTGACTAACAAACTGCATTAGTGAAAATCCTGTGTGTTGTCGAAGAACTTGCAGAAGCACTTTCAAAGCTCCCTATGCTTTGGAAAGCATCTTTTTTGTTTTAAACGGAAACACTAAATTTAGTTTATAACAAAACCTGATTCCCTTAAAATGGCTAATATCAGACAGCCTTCTGTAAATTGTAAACCCATGCTTACGTTAAACCTTCAATGGTTGCTGAAGGCAGTTTCCAGCCCTTTTTTCTAACAGCAGCTTTACAAACTACCAAGAAGGAAAATGTTTTCTCTGGTCTTCTGTTCGTAGCTAAGGAATAAGCACGGTTTCCCGGAGCTGTTAACATTCCTGTTGTATTAAGATGCAAGCAGGAACGTACAGCTGATTGACTTCACCTTATTATTAATAAAGCACCCAACTTTGATACCACATGTATCTGCTTGCACTGTAGTGTGATTTCTGACAGTGTTGAGTAAACCAAGAGCTTCGTGTTAAAATTTCAGACAGATACATAGGGGAATGGCTTATTAGTGGAAAGGATGAAACCAAGGAAACTGATTTTTGAAAATTTCTTACTATTTTGGAAATGGTGCCATCTCCCATCACTGACCTTCCTGTCTGTGCTATCCTTAACCTGAAATGTGCATGTAAGATTTGTCTGGGATTTTTTAGCAGTTAATGTTTTTTAACCATGGATGTCCTGCTCGTAAACTCCTTGCTGATGAATCTCCTTTAGTGGGGCGGTTTTGTACAGTTCTTTGCCTAGTGCAAAATTGGTTCCTGTTGAGCTTAATAGTGATGAGATTTTCTCACGAACGAGAAAGAGGAGGCACGGGAGAGCTGGCCTTTTGGAATGCAGTGGGGGAAAAAGCAGGAGGACTGTCCAACCTTGAACTCTTTAGTTGGTGGCATGTTTGAGCAATTATTGGAACCGACAGCGATCCACTTTAAGCAATTGGTGTTACTGTTGCAGGAGCTTCTGCAGTTGGTTATTTTCTCCCTAGTAATAGGATATAAAAAGACTTAACAGTTCTGGGCCTCATGAGTACCTTTACCCTTAAACTTGAAATTATTTTACCGCCTACCCCAGCAACTAGAACGGAAGGGAATTCAGTTTTTCCATTCCTAAACATTTGCTTCAGACCTTTTAAAAACAAAACAAACAAGAGCTATAGTACTTTGAGGGCTGAAATGATAGGTGCATTTGCTTGGTTGGTGCAGATAGGATGAAATGCAAAACATTCCTCTAGTTCTTGTGATAAACATAAGCTACTATTTTGATGAATGTATCCTCATGCCGCATTGGTCAGTGTTGACCCCTAAACTAATCCTTAGAATAGAATTCGTTCCTGATGCACAGCAGCTTCTTTGATCATGCTGACACTGTGATTCATAACTACTTGGTTTTCTTTGATCACACTCAGTTCCATTGTACAGGAAATGGTTGAGGAGTGTGCAGTATGATTACATTACCCTGATGCTACTGCTTATTTCAGTCTTTCAGTCAGGTTTTCTTTGACAGTACTTCAAAACTAAAATCTGTTTATGCGTGTGGATTTTGGAGCACTTAGAAATATCTGCTCTTAAACCAGAAGCATTGCTCCCCAAGCAGAACTTCCCGAAGGGGTCCTTGCTGCATGCTGCTAGAGAGCAATAATGTGCACAAAACACATTCTCAGAAAGCTGCCAAAAACTTCCAGTATATGGGTGTTGCTCTGGTTCAATGGCCACTGCATGTCACATTGAGCCACCCATTTACTGTGACTAAAGACTAAGGCCAGCTGCAAAAGATCTGGTTTGCTATAGAGCCCCCGTCCTGCTGCAGATGCACAAATGACTCTCTCTGGCTCATCAGGTTGGCTCAAGTCATGTTGTAGATGAACTTTGTATGCTGAGTAACTTCAGAAATGTTGTTCCCCAGAGGGTTAATAGATGCTGGACGTTAGCAGAGATCCACCCTGAGTGGGTGGTAACTATTTGGGGAGAGTTAGAGCCGTAGTCTGAGGCCCTGAATTTAAAAAACAAAACATAAAATTGTTGATCAAGTTTTTAAGGGGGAAAAGGCTGAATCTCAAAAACCCCTTGCTCAGACAATGTTAAATGTGGGCTACTAACCCTATCCTGGATCCCCAGGAATCTCAGCTATTTTTAGGATAATGAGCGTAAGTGGCGTACAGCTCTTAGAAACTTTAAAACACTTGGCAAGTAGAAAAACCAACTGTTGAACGGTAAGCAGGTCTCAACTACAGTGGAACGACCCCCTCCCACTACAAGACATGAGTCCAAGCCCTGTCAGAGATACCTGAGAGAGAACTCTCAGTGGTTGGAAAGCTGGTGTCTCTCACCAAAAGAAGTTGGTCCAATAAAAGATATTACCTCCCCAACTTTGTCTCGCTAATACCCTGGTACGGACATGGCTACAACAACACTGCATAAGCCCTAGCAAGTAATGGACTTGTTAGTTACCACATTGTTTCTTTACCATAGTAATTATCTTGATTAAACTGTCTTCTAGCCAGGCAGAAATAATTTAGGGATTTAACTGTTATTGTAAGTAATGTATGCGGAAGACATGCCTGCACAAGGATTCCAGTTGGTTTGGAGAACTGGAGCTGGTGTAGGTATTGACCCTCACAGTGCCTTTTTTTGTTGCCACCCCTAGTGAATGGCAGTTCCCTTGTGCTTTAATGTTGTGTGCTGAACATTGTGTGCTGTTTAGGGAGTACTAACTTCTCTTTAAATCAGATGATTGCTGTTTGAGCTGAATTTACCATCTGCCAAACAACTCTCACTTCTGGGGCCAATGTTGAGACCCAAGGAATGCCTTGGCCTTGCTACTCTTTTCAGGTAGGAGAGGAGGGGAGGAGTTGTGAAGAAATCCATGCAGATGGGTTTTGTGAAATTTGTCTCCATGCTAAAAGTTCCCCTCTCTAACGTGCCGTGTCAGATAAAGCTCTGCTCTCTTCTAGAAAATGATCTGGGGGCTCATCTACATTTGAATTGCTATAGTGGCACAGGTGCAACTGCTCTGCTATTGCGCTTAAGTGTAGACTCTCCCTATGTCAACAGGAGGGCTTCTCCTGTTGGTGTTGGTAATCCACCTCCCCGAGAGGTGGTAGCTAGGTCAGTCGAAAAATTCTTTTCGCACACCCTGAGTGATGTAGTTAAACCAACCTAATTTTCTAGTGTAGACCAGGCCTGGGTCTTCATTTGGTAACACGGGGCTTGAAGAAGTAGTGACACTTTCTGGCGTATGTATGAACATAATTGTGCTATTAACCTGGTTGTGTCAGTAGAAACCCGGCAGTTGACTCAAGCATAGCAGCAGTGACCTCTCTTGTGCATCATCTTAAACCTGTCAGGTCCATCAACAAGATGTGCCAGATCTGCCAGAAAGGCTGGAAGAACAAAGGAAGTAATGTGAACTGGTCTACAAGTTGTGATTAACCCTCCTCTCTTCCTGTTAATTTTCTCTTCTGGTCTGTTTCTTTTTCACCCTTATGCAGGTGCTTGTTCTTTGCCTGCTTTGCATCCTCCCTTGGAAGGAAAAAGTTTCCAGTTCTTACACCTACAATCCAGATTAGCCTTCTGTGCTCTGCCACTTCTCCCTTTCCTTGGTTGCTTTCCCCCACTATTTCTAGCAATTATTCCCCATGCCTCCTGAGCTACTTTTGTGCTCGGATGACGACAGTACCAAAGAACTGTAGGGCGCGGGGCAGAATAGGGCGGCATGAGTTGCAGGAGAACAAGAGGCAGAACGTTAGGGAAAATTTAGTTGTCCTCTAATAGGGATGAGACCTATAGGAACCAGAAATCTATAAACCTGTACGTTAACAGTTAATAACAGAATAACTAAAAATGTTCTATTGAAGTCTACAGAACTAGCCCCTAAAGGCAGTAAGGAACAATGTATCAGTAGCAACAGTATCTTTACATTTGGAAACAGGGCCTGAAGCTGAGTGTTCAGTGAAGTTACACTTCGGACAAAGGCTACCTGCTCTAAAAGTACTTGTTTTAGGGCACTTTATTGATGGAGATTACGAACCCTGAAACATATGGTGGCTTTGACACGCTGAGTAGCTTCCCTGTTCTCTGACCTTAGTTTTGTAGTGTATAAGCTGAAGTACTGTCACTGGTAGCTGGCAAAGATGCCAATTGATTGTTTAAATTTAGTCTTGGGTGACTAATGAAGATGCACAAGGCCGTGTTGAGTTGTAAAGCTTATCAAAATTTAGGCCTCTGCTGTGGGCAGGGGTGAAAGTGCTGGCTTCTGTAAAAATGAGGTTTCAGTAGCAGTTAAATAGTGTGATATCTTTGCATTTAGGCAAGTCAACAGTTGATACACTCAGTATCACTAACTGACATCGCTGCATATTTTTGCAGCACAATTTCAATTAAAGTTCCAGACAATTAGCACATAGGCCAGACATTGTTTGAGGTTTGTTACCAGAACTGGAGTTCGATCATGGGAATGGTTTTCTACCTAATTTAACCTTCATGTAGCATGTTTTCCTAAGAGCCAGTTAGGTGTTTAATAACTTGATTAGCTGTAATTAGTGTGCAGCATACTTCAATACACCAGGGTATGCAAATAGAGATTAATTTTTGTTCTGTTCAAATTACTTGGAAAAAGGCAGTGTACTAATTAACTTTTCTCAATTTGGTTTCACTAAGCATTGTTTTCTGGATTTTGGCTTCCCGGCCCTGGGTATGAGTTCATGGAATGGTTTGCTTTGACATTATCCTTTTTTATATGACAATGCAGCCTTTTAGGGCATCATCAAAAACCAGGTAATTCGATATTGATCAATGTAAGGATCCCTCACTAACTACTTCAGCACACCTCGTCCATCTACAGTAGAGGAGAAAAAAAGCCCATACTCAAATCCTCTTAAGGTAGCTCAAGTAGAACTGTCTGAGTGCCCCTTCTTGGAGTAATTGTTAATGGCCCTCCATCTATTGACTTACTGCTTGTCAAGGGCAGCCCACTGGTGTGCAACAAGTCATTTAGGGCTGTAAAATGTGACACATCTCTTTTATCTGAGATGATGTGCGTCCAGCTGTGCTGTGGGGAAGGATGTAAGCATTTTGGTGCAGTTGTGCCTTTTGGCTTTTAGAGTTGGCTGTGGCTGCCTGGCAAGCAGGCGTCTCCTTCCCCTTCTGGATCAGGGAGAAAAATAAGCCGGGGGGATTTGATAGTTGCTTTCAACTACCTGAAAGGGCGTTCCAAAGATAGATCTAGACTGTTCTCAGTGGTACCAGATGACAGAACAAGGAGTAATGGTCTCAAGTTGCAGTGGGGGAGGTTTAGGTTGGATATTAGGAAAAACTTTTTCACTAGGAGGGTGGTGAAGCACTGGAAGGGGTTACCTAGAGAGGTGGTGGAATCTCATTCCTTAGAGGTTTTTAAGGTCAGGCTTGACAGAGCCCTGGCTGGGATGATTTAGTTGGGGATTGGATCCTGCTTTGAGCAGGGGGTTGGACTAGATGACCTCCTGAGGTCCCTTCGAACCCTGAGATTCTATGATTCTAACTCAATGGTTCCCAAACTTTAACAATCTGTGAACCCCTTTCACTAAAATGTCAAGTCTCGCAAACCCGCTCCTAAAAATGAATATTTCCCAGGATTTTCTCCTTTACCTGAGTATAAATTATAAAAGCAGTGATCTTGGAAATATAAAATTTGTTTTTATGACATGCTTATTACACACTATTTATTATTATTAATTATTTATCATTACAGTATTTTTATTACATTGTGAAAACGGCAACACTCTTCCAAGATCTCACTTTCGTAGCTTGTATCACTTTGAATAAGCCTGTTATAAGACAAGGCTCCTATGTTTCATCAAGGAGTATCAGATGTGAAACAGCATGAATGTATTTAAGAAGCCAACTCAAAAAGTTCCTCCTACACAAGCATTCGGGTCTTGAGCAATCCAGGCAAACAATGTACGTTACAACAAAGCTTAAACTTGTTCTTCATAATAATTTAAAAAACAATATTAGCTGCCTATTTAATTTTAAAAACAGCAAAAAATATTCACCTCCCTTTCCATTTCTTATAAGGAGTATTGAAGTTTAAATCTCCTTGGTGTGATAGCTCTGCTTGCTTTGGTCTGCTTAGCTCTTGGAAGTCCAGGAGCTCCGGGCTGCTGGCCCCGTGCTGCCTGAGGTCTCTAGGGACAGCTCTGTCCGCCATTAGGGAATTTTTCCCTGAGAACCCCCTGTAACATTTCGCGAACCCCCAGGGGTTCACGAACCCCAGTTTGGGAACCACTGTTCTAACTCATAAGAACATAAGAACGGCCATATTGGGTCCGACCAAAAGTCCATCTAGCCCAGTATCCTGTTTTCCGACAGTGGCCAGCACAAGGTGCCCCAGAGGGAATGAACAGAATAGGTAATCATCAAGTGATCCATATGCTGTCGCCCATTCTCAGCTTCTGGCAAACAGAAGCTAGGGACACCATCCCTGCCCATCCTGGCTAATAGCCATTGATGGACCCATCCTCCATTAATTTATCTAGTTCTTTTTTGAACCCTGTTATAATCTCGGCCTTCACAACATCCTCTGGCAAGGAGTTTCACAGGTTGACTCAAGCCTCCCTAGCACAAGTCTGTCTACCTGGGCTGGGAGGCTCACTCCGAGCTGCAGGGTAGACAGGCCCTTAAGGACCTGGTCCTGTGGCTTCATAGTGGAATCTTCCAGCAGCCATCCGGCCCCCAGAGTCCCAAGGAAAAGGTCTTTCACCTCTCATCTCAACCACATGAAACAGATCATAGGCTGAGATTTGTCAGGGCCAGGCCAGGCATGAACTTAGAGGTAAGGAAGAGTAGCCTTAAGCCATTTCAGCCCAATGGTTGTGCCCAGGACATGTGAAGCATTTAGTACTTTGTTAGAGGAGAAATTGGAGCATCTCACCTAGTTGTATTGCAGGCATGTCATCTTCTCGCTACCTAAGGACTAGGTTTAGGACCAGAAGGTTCAGCCCTTCAGATGTTGAATGGACAGGATGGTGCTGCTAAGTCTCATCCACCTATGGAAATTTGAATCAGTTGGAAGTAACGGAAGAGGAGAAGGACCTCGGAGTCCTGGTTGATCACAGGATGACTATGAGTCGCCAATGTGATGTGGCCGTGAAAAAAGCTAATGCGGTCTTGGGATGCATTAGGCGAGGTATTTCTAGTAGAGATAAGGAGGTGTTAGTACCGTTATACAAGGCATTGGTAAGACCTCATTTGGAATACTGTGTGCAGTTCTGGTCTCCCATATTTAAGAAGGATGAATTCAAACTGGAACAGGTACAAAGAAGGGCCACTAGGATGATCCGAGGAATGGAAAACCTGTCGTATGAAAGGAGACTCAAGGAGCTTGGTTTGTTTACCCTAACCAAAAGAAGGCTGAGGGGAGATATGATTGCTCTCTTTAAATATATCAGAGGGATAAATACCAGGGAGGGAGAGGAATTATTTCAGCTCAGTACCAATGTGGACACAAGAACAAATGGATATAAACTGGCCATCAGGAAGTTTAGACTTGAAATTAGACGAAGGTTTCTAACCATCAGAGGAGTGAAGTTCTGGAACAGCCTTCCAAGGGAAGCAGTGGGGGCAAAAGACCTAACTGGCTTCAAGATTAAGCTAGATACGTTTATGGAGGGGATGGTTTGATGGGATAACATGATCTTAGTCAAGGGTCAATTAATTGCCATCAGTGGTAAATAGGACCAATGGTCAATGATGGGATGTTAGAAGTTACTACAGAGAACTTTTTCCTGGGTGTCTGGCTGGTGAGTCTTTCCCACATGCTCGGGGTTCAGCTGATCGCCATATTTGGGGTCGGGAAGGAATTTTCCTCCAGGGTAGATTGGCAGAGGCCCTGGAGGTTTTTTGCCTTCCTCTGCAGCATGGGGCACGGGTCACTTACCGGAGGATTCTCTGCATCTTGAAGTCTTTAAACCATGATTTGAGGACTTCATTAGCTGAGACATAGGTGAGAGAATTATTCCAGGAGTGGGTGGGTGAGATTCTGTGGCCTGCATTGTGCAGGAGGTCAGACTAGATGATCATAATGGTCCCTTCTGACCTTAAAGTCTATGAGTCTATGAGAATCCTTCTGCCAATATCGTGTGCCCTTTGGGGTAGGGCCCATCGTTATGTTTGTACAGGGCCTTGGACAGTGGGGTCCTGGTGCACGGTAAATGCTTCTAGGTGCTATGTTAATGCAAATAACTAATAGCATTCTCTTCCCTGTCTCATCCCCCAGAGGCTTGTTTGACATAACTGTCACAACTCCCAGGGAAAGGCATGATTCTGCTGTGTCAGACTGATCACCAGAGGCCTCCAGATTAATGACAATTCAAAAGGAAAAAAGTAGGTGAAAGATGAATAGCTTGTTTGGAAAGACAGTACTTGGTTCAAAGGAGTGAATAATTAGTGCTGCCAATTTACTGGCCTAGGATTATGACCTCAGTGGGTGTATATACTAGTAAACACTTTTAGGATTCCATTACCTCACTGAGTGGCTTACAGCCCTGAAAATGAGCCACTGAAATACTAGTAAAACTGTCATTGTATGCCCAGGCTGCTGACTGAGCTTTAGATTCTGGGTTGGATGGAACAGGGATGATTTAGTGCTTCACGAGCAGTACGTCCATTCTTAACAACTGAAATCTTGATGGTTTCCATGGTAGCAGGAAGAGATGAATCTGTAACTTGGAGATGAAGTAAGGGGAATAAAAGAAAACCAGGAAGAATTGCCCTGATTTGTCATAAGCCCTCCTCTTAAATATTCCAAACCAGAGCCTCCTAGTGTGACCCAGGACAATGTCCAGCCCAGTATATTCCATTGTCATCAGCCATTCCAAGTCCATGGCTCTGTGCAGCCTGTTACGTGGCACAGCCATTGATGCTGACATGAGAGCTTTCGCCTCCATGACAATCCAGTTGTCTTCTGTAAAGAGCTCTGGAACCCCGCAGGGACCTCCAGCCTGAGCCCAAATGTCTAAACAGCCATTGTTAGCCCCTCAGCCCGAGCCCTGTGAGCCCAAGTCAGCCGATTCGGGCCAGCCGTGGGTTTTTTATCCCTGTGTAGACATACCCATTGTGTTTTTCAACTGTCATGAGTCACTGACCAACCTCGGAGACACATTAAGCAAACCTGTTAAGTGACCTGCTTGTTGCCAAAACGGTCTCTGTGCAACAGGAATTCTAGGCTATTGCTCCATATTGTGCCCAAGAACGTGTCTGCATTGTGCTCAAGGGCAAGTTGAACTGCTGAGCTGGGTGGGTTCCACTGAACAAGGCACGCAAGTGAAACACTTCAGGGAATGGCTTGCGTGAGATCGCTAAATGATAGAGCCCTCACTAAGGTATCGTTAATGGTATCTCCAGAACTCAGACTTAATTATGATTAATCGGAGTTCATTGAGTTTTAGAGGCAACAATGGGCAGTGGCTGCTATAACTCATGTGCAATGGTTGTATTATCTGACAAGGTGCTGTTAATTTGAAATGTAGCAGGAGACCAAAATATTCTCTACTCTTATTAATCTTAACAAATTGTGAAATGTGACTAATGTCATATTGCTCCTTTTGGACAGGCTCTGTTAAGGATATAACTATTTGTATATAACCATTAGCAATTTGACTTGATGTTTTCAAGCAATAGCTCATCCATGTTCTGTTCATGGGCAATTTTTCTCACTCTAACAATAAAACTTTACTTTTCAAAAGCTGCCTAGGGGGATTGATTGCCAGTTTTTGTTTTAAAACTACTGGAAATTGGTCATCCACACCGCAAAGCATCGTTGAAAATCTCAGTCCAACTGTCCTAAAGGGGAAAGCTTAATCTGATCTTGAGATTTGACCATTTACAAAAGTGCTAATTCTTGGATACAAAAAGATCAATTGTCCACTTCCAAACCTTCCCCTACCCTCAAATGTGCATTATGAATCCAGTGGTAAACCTCTCAGATCTATGTACACTTTCATACTCAATGCCCATAGTATAATCTTACAGGGGGTACAACTTTCTGTTTTGGAGAACAGTGAGGAAATCAGCCCAAGAAAGCTGGTGATTATATGAATGCTGCTAATGGGCACCCATCCAGCATTGGAACAGTAAATAGTAGTAACTTCTGCATAGGAAGGTCCACAGATCCTAAACAGTGGATCACTGGTGATTCCCTGCTGCTTGTGAGGTGAATCAGACCTCAGTCATGTACAGCAGTGGTACTCCACCTTCTAACCACTCCACCAGTGGCGAGGGCAGGTCAATTACATTTGGCAGGGTGATTCATAAAGTATTGACAAAACAATGTAGTGGTGTTTCTACGAATACAACTTCGAAGGCAACTATCTCACTTGGGTTGAAAAATATGTTGAGTTTGGCTAATCAGCTCTTTAGAAGTGCTATAGTGATCTCCCTGTAATGCTAGCTCATGGAAATGACACACAATTTCCAAAGGCTCCAAGGCAGAAAATGATGGTCAACCAATAAGCTTCAAAGTTGGTCTGACTAGGTCTTTGCAGCTTTGGAAGTTCTTGCTGGTGAGCTCATCAGGAAGCAGAAGGCGCCTGTCTGTTTTGGATTTGCATGTCTGAGCTGCAAAGGGAAGGCAGAAGAACCCCTGTTTGTGTCTCTACACTAAGTAGATTCTTTTCTAGTAGAAGTGCCAGTAAACTGAGCTTCTCAATGTGCATTATAAAACATGAATTTGTCTGTACACAGGCCAGATAACCATGAAGTCATGTGATTTATGCTAGTCCTGGTGTATAAAAGAAGCTTATTTTCCAGGCTTGAAATATTCCTGTCCTTCATGACACAGAAGATGACAAGTTTTTGTAGGGTTAATGAGTATCTGATCTCTCTAAAAGTGCAGCAAAGAGTTGCGTGTAACAAGCTTACTTCGCTGCCCTGCTCAGTGCATAGCCCCTCTTTAAATCACGCTTGAATTAAAATGTTCACCTGCCTTGATATTCAAATGTTAGCTAGAAAGACCATCTAAATATAGAACAGATGCAGAAATGCATTTGAGCATGAATTAATTATGTGCATGAATGAATGTGTGGGCAGCTGTGACAAAGTAATGATAAAACTCAGAATGTGAGAGTGGGTGGTTTTTCTTTGGCATGGTGGTGGTGGCGGGGGGCGCCAAGAAACACACACAGATTTGTGGAACTGGCATACCAGTATATAACTTAATGTCCACACTGACAAAGCATCAGGGCAGGAAAATGTGGTAGGTAGACAGTGGAAATATTAAACCTAACATTTGTATTTTTCTCTGCTCTTGTCAGTGGGTTAGCCTAGATTTTGAGGTACTTTGTAAAACATCTAACTTCACAGGAAACAGCATGAAAACAATTATATAATGAATCCATCACTCGAATCTTTTATAAGCCTAACTTTACAGCCCAAGCTGGTGCTCATACTTAGCAATAACATAACAACCCTAGAGATTTTTCTGAGGTCAGTTGAGACAAAATCAGTTAGAAGGTCAGTTTTTCCATCATTGCAGATTATGGCCGTGACCTTAGACTCAGTGCTGTAAACTCAATTGAATAGGCAAGATCTCATAAATCAGTTATCCATGGCATTAAACAATATGCCTGGTAGTGCCTACAGTAAGGGTCCTTAATTTGGCCCCAAATGTGCTGCTTTATTTAGTGTTTCCAAAAGGAAAACTTTTTGGCTGAGGGTTCAGTAGTGTTTGCCTCAGGTGTTGTGGGATTGACAGTATCAGGTAAAGGGTCCAGGACTTCTATTTTGACTATGGGTACTTTAATATAAAAAACATTGTCATCTGTTTGCCAGGGAAATAGGATAAAAGTGGATGGTGCTGAAAGTGGAGGAGCTGGGTTTCTTAAATTGTAAAGAAAAGGTAAATCTAAGGTTCTGATGGTACTCAAACCAGATGTGCTCCTGCTGCATCAGACTAAGGAAAAACTGACTTTAGTACAGTTAATCCTGGTGTCTGCCTAAAAGTATGTACTATATAAAAATGAATTTTCAGATTGAAATGGAATTCCTTAAGTTGAGTCCCCTCTATATTGAGATTTCCAATTCATATTGGAGGAGTCAGTGTTGCTTTATCTGTCTGGCACACCAGCAAAAAGAGGATAATTGTAAATAAAAACGGTCTTAAATCAACCTCTGTCTGACATTGGACAGTGTTAATTGTAACATTACTTAATAGATGAAGGTTTCTGATGTGCCATAACAGAAGTAATCTGTCTTTGTGGAAGCTGGTCTGTCTCTCTTTCCAATTGTCCAGGAAATACTTTCGGTATTTGTTTGAAGCAAGCTTCTAAAAGCTTTGAGTAGGAACAGCTGTTGTTGTAGTGGACTATAAGCATTTTAGCAGGAGAGGAGCACTTTCTGTACTGATGCTGGCTCATAAGAACAATCCCATGACAAAAGAAACCATTAACTTTCTAATGGTGTCTGCATGTAATATTCAAGAACAAAGTCTGACTTAGTTTACAAATTTACAAAATATTAAGCTATGTGTAAACTGATTTCTCTCATTGATTAGTTTTATCAAAATGGTGCTTATCTAATTGACTGTGAGCAGTGAGGAACATTTCTTCACCCTGGTACCTATTTCTCCCAGTGCTACTCGAAGGTTTGAGACATTGGCCAACTTGTAGTGAACTATGACAAACTCAACCTTGGCCAAAGCAGTGTCCCATTTAACTTGGTGGGAGTTGTCCTCACTTAAATTAGAGCTGAATTTCACCTTTAGGCCATGGACACTTGAATGGATCACAGGGTGTTAATAAATGATGGTGCACTTGAGCTGGCATTACATGCCAAAGAGAACCAACCTAACGTTGCAGATAATTATTAGTGTTCTTGGCATTTAACCTGTTTCATGTTCTAAAAATGTAGTTTTGCTTTTCCCCACACTCTTAATCTTTTATGTCACAGCCTTGCAGAGAAGCCCTGAGCAGAGACAATTCACAGCCATAGTATAGCACAAATCCAGAACAGCTGGCTGTGCATCAAATATGTTTCTGTTTAGACAGGGGTATTTTACTAGTCAGATTTCTATAGCAATGGTCCTTCATGTCAAGCTAGTAATGATACTGGTAACTGAATCCTACAGAGTGTCATCTGCAATTGTGACAATCTGCACCACTCACTAGGCTTTGCGCAAAGATTCGTTACATGCCTAATTATACGCGTATACATTTAGAATTCAGTGAATGGGAGGAGCAGACCCCACACTGGTACAATTCCAGTGAAAGCTTCAATTTAAGCTATAAATGAACCTAACTTTGAGTAACATTTTAGAACACTTTAAAATTGCAATTACATATTGATCTCATCTCAAATATAAACTAGCGCTATAATTGGAAACCCTATGATGTTTATAATTTAAAAAACTTGGTTTCTGGCCTTAACTAATGTACAGAATTTACTAAGTTCAGCAACTGAGCATGGGATTTAACCTTTAAAAATCTACCGCGGCCAGGGTTAGAACATATTTCCTAACAAGGTTCTGACACAGCTTGATCCCATTCACTCAGGCAAGAGTGAACCTTTTTTAAATAAACAATAAATATTCCTGAGTAGATGGGGCCCTTGGTTGTTTCTTTTACCATAAGGTATTGTAGTATTACGTGGGAGCAATGTAGTCCATTGAAATGAGTTACTGGTGTTGGAAGACTTAAAACCATACATACTTCTGGTTAGCGACACTAATGGGATTGATAATCTATTAAAAAGTTTTACTGTTCTAACCATTTTTCAGGCAAGTTCTGTAAGTAGCCTCACTTCTTGTCTGCATTGGCAACGGATTCTGAAATCAGTTCTTGTTCACCTTGATTTAACAAGTACGTTTCCTCTTAGGAACAGACTTCGGTGCTTTCAAGTGATCATTACCATAATTTTAGAAACAGTTACATTCTGCAGCAAGTATGACTGCTGGAAACCAGTTTCATCTACCAGTCCATGCTAACTCAAAAGATGTTGGACTGCAGAACCACATTACTTGAAATTATAGACACTATAGATAGAAAAGGCCAACTGAGTTGGCTCTTGCCTTCTACTGGTAGAGCATAACAGTGGAGTTAATTACACTTCCTAGTGCGCTGATGAGCCTCATCTCAAATGTTCTGACCAATGCTACTTCCATTACTTGTATTAGGAGGCTTAGGGCTTGGCTACACTTGCACTTTATACCGCAATAAAGCCTCCTAGAGTGCTGTACCTTACTCCCCGTCCACACTGGCAAGGCACGTAGAGCGCTCTAACTCCCTGGTTAGAGCGCTCCTGGTACTCTACCTCCCCAAGAGGGATAACGGCAGTTGTGTCTTTGCTGAGTCGCCCCAGGGCCAGTGTGAACGGGGAGTTAAATTATTGCGCTCTAATTGACCTCCGGAAACTGTCCCATAATCCCATTAAGCCAAGTGGCCTCTTTTCTCTTTGTTGTGAAATTGGCTGAGTAATGCGGAAGTACCGTTTCAAAGCTCCATTTCAACAGCAGCTGCTTATCTGCTTCTGGCTGCTTATCTGCAACAGTAAATGTTTGCTGTGAATGAGTGAGAGGCAGGGGGGTCTGGGGTCTGAACTTACAAGATAGCGTGCTGACACACTGTCACCACTCCAAAAACCTACCTTCTCTCTCTCTCTCTCTCTCTCTCTCTCTCTCCCCACATACACACACTCCACCCTCCTCCCCCTCATTTGAAAAGCACGTTGCAGCCACTGGAATGCTGGGATAGCTGCCCGTAATTCACCGCTCTCAATACCTCTGCAAGTGCTGCGAATGTGGCCACACCAGTGTGCTTGCAGGTGTCAGTGTGGACAGACTGCAGCGCTTTCCCTCGTGCGCTCTCTGAAGGCTGGTTTAACTCAAACTGCTCTACAGCTGCAAGTGTAGCCAAAGCCTTAGGTTGCGCAATACAACTCACCACAAGTTTTCCCTAATAGCTGGCCTAAAACATCTTCTCTTAATGCTTACTGCACCATTCTAACCAATCTCCTCTCATGTATTTGGGGGTGAGGGAGTCTATTGCTTCTCAGGTATGTGATGTGTCTTGGGATAATGTAGCTTGACCTCACATTGTCTTCCTATGCTGCTAAGTTGCTAAATCCATTAGCAGAGCTGAATAATAATAATAATTAATAATGCCAGGCTCTTACATAGCACTTTTCATCCATAGATCCTAAAACACTTGATAAAGAGGTCAGTGTCATCACCCTTTAACGGTTGGGGAAACTGAGGCAAAGGGAGGGAAGCCACTTTCCCGTGGTCAGCTAGTAAAGTGTTGGTAGAGCCAGGAATAGAGCTTGTATCTCCTTTTTTTGTTTTTAGTCACTTATTTTCATATTGAGTTTTGGGTGATCAGTTTGTGTTTCGGCAGTAGTAGTCTAGTTTGGGATATTATGGGGCTTTTAAGGAACTTGATTTTTTAAAAAAAATTGTAATAGTGCCCAATTGTGATTGAGGCCCGCTGTGAGAAGCACTGCTTACAAATACCAAACTCACTGGTAATAATGCCGCATGCTGACTAGATGACTTCTCCTAATTTACTTTCCAACTAGTTTCTGAAAACCTGGGCATTGCTGTGGTCTGTGAACCCATTGCTGAAAGCTGGGTAACACAAAAAGGTAACAGTTACAAGTTTCCCTGTTCTAGCCGTTGCTTATTGACGGGAAGAAGTAAATTGAGGATAGCTCCTCTCCCTGTTTGGGCTTTGTGGTATAAGGCTATTTTTTGCATAACCTGGGTGCCTTTTGATTGAATTTGTTACCCGGCAGTTGACTCAACACTAAGTTCCCTGGCCAAGGTTTTCCAAATGTCTAGTGATGGAGGACCTCAATTTTTGGATGCCCAGCATGAGATGCTTTAAAGAGATCTGACTCTTCAACATGTTCATCGCCTGCACTCAGAAGATCAGGACCCCTATGAAGTGTCAAGTTTCCAAAGACTGAATGGTCACTAGTCACATTAGGGAAATCTTGGTTTCCTATGTGAAAGGTCTCCATTGTGAAAGGCGTTACGTAGTTTCAAGAGTTTTAGTCCTGGAAATCTTCATTCCTCCCCTGCAGTCCAGTTGGTCAGTGACAGATGCTCATAGTAGCTTTTCACTGTGTGCAAGCACTTGGGCTGGCTGAAAAAATATTTGACTAAGCCTGCCTCACTGGCTTCACTTAAATAGCGAGTCAAGTGCGTAAGTGCAAGCCACAACTTATAACAGACATAAGTTCAATGTTTGGCTTGTACAAATCTTATTAAATCCTGAAATCATCATACACCACCTGTCAGGGGTGGGGAAACAATTTTAATAGTGGGGGTGCTGAGAGACGTTGAATCAAACTCTAAACCCTGTATATAATGGAACCTACTTCAAGCCAGGGGGTGCAGCAGTACCTCCTGCACCTCTTGTTTCAGCACCTATGCCATCTGTTATTCACTTGGGTGACCTTTCATCTGTGAAACATCTGTTTTAGGGCATCACCCTCCTTTAGTTCGGTGTTACACTTCTTATTACAAAATGTATTTTCTTTCTCCTGCTTTGTGCTGGTTATTTCTGTAATGTCAGCACTCACCTCATAAAGCATTTCGTAGTTATCTTGTTGTTTCTTTGAGTAGTGTCCCTATGGCTGTTCCACTGTAGGTGTACGTGCGTCTCTGCGCTGCTGATTGGAGAACTTCAGTAGCAGTGTCTGTTAGGCCCGCACATGCGTTCTTTCCTCGTGCTGTGCTACAAGGCCAGTCAACGAACACGGGCTAACCTTCCCCCCCACCCCCCGTTCCTTCTCAACCGCCCCTGGCTAGAGATGGAGCAGTTAGCAGTCTGTTAATGACTATTATCTCAACCTTACTTTTGTAACGTAGAGCTTAGTTTTTGGTGGTAGTTATTGTAGTCTCTTATTTTCTCAAACCCGCCCCCCCAAACAATGGTCTTTTGTGTCTTGTTCCTGCCCTTTATCGTTGGGGGCCCTTCCTCCCACCAGGGCATACCCGATTCCCCGGGCTTCAAGAAGTGTCTCTTGTGCAACCACGCTATCCCCATTGAAGACATGCACTCCCAGTTAATTCGTTGCCTCGGGGAAGGACACATCCCTCAAAAGTGTGCTCTCTGCTAGCAGCTTAGACCTCAGTCTCGCAAGGACAGAGAGCTGAGACAGAAGATTACATTAATGGAAGTTGTCCTCAGACCCTCTACGGACCTGTGCCAAGAGTTACCAGGCAGACATTGGTCTTCCCCACAGTCTTCAACATCCAAGGGCTATGGGGTGAAGAAATCAGCCGCTTACCACTCTCATAAATTGAACCAGAGAGTAGGAAGGCCTCACAGTGAGCCATGAGCTAGCCGTAGATGATTCCTGGCACACTTGATATCCTCAGTACCATCGATACTGAGACAGACCAAGCCTGATACCCACAGCTCAAGAAAGTCTACTGTGGTGCCTGAATGTCTAGTGCGGGCAAGATCCTTGTCCTCCCCAGCACTGCCAATGGCATCAAGCTGGTCGGCACCACCGAAATTCCAGCAGTCGAGGGACCTCCATATAACAGGTCAGAGTCTCCTCTTCTTGGTACTGGACCTCCGCACTGAATCTTTGTCTCGCATAAGAGTCTTCCCCACTACTCTGCCATGCTCCGAGTGCAGACTTGGATAGCGAACCAGAGGAGGGTGGTATCTTAGTACTCCTCCCAGGCTCCCTACAGTGCCCAATACCAACAGGGCCCCCAGGCATATCCTCATATGGCCCCACCACCGTCATTCTGGTACGGTCAACCATGGGTACCCTTACCGGGCTCTATGCCATCTCCACCCCAGTGGCCATACTGGGACTCCATGGCTGCTTACTGACCCCATACTTCTTGGGCTTCCTACGGTAGGGACTGGAAGCATGTGGACCTTTTTGGGAGGAAGGTATGCTCTTTGGCCATGCTTCAGTTTCAAGTCTACAGTTACCAAGCCCTGTCAGTGAAATATGACTGTAAAACTATTCAAAACTGAACGATTTTATTGAACAGCTGCCCGAGTCGCATCGGGACCAATTTAAGGCCATCAGTCAGGAGGGTCAGCTAGTAGTAAAGACAGTACTACAATCTGCCCTCGATGCAGCTGACATTACAGCCAGATCCATCTCCACAGTGGTGGTGATGCGGTGTGCCTCTTGGCTCCGTTGGGCTTCTCAAAGGAGGTACAGTCAACCGTTGAAACTCTTCTCTTTGAGGGCACTAAGCTCAATGCCTCTCTTCACACCTTGAAGGATTCTTGAGCCTGTACACATCAGGCCAGAACAGATTATTTAGTCTGCAGCTCCAGCATAAGCCACGCACCTCCCAACACCCGGCTCAATGCTACTACGTGCCACAAGAGGAAGAAAACTAAAATTTCAAGATGTAAACCTCCTGGCCTGCAATCTTCTTCATTCCAGCCATCCAGGTCCAAACACCAATTTTGACATGTTGGTTGAGGTGGTGATAGACCACTTCCCACAACTGCTACAACCAACCATCACTGTCCACCCATTTGGTTACCATCTGGCAGCACCTGGGAATGCATAACGTCAGACCGATGGGTCTTGGAGATCGTTCGCAATGGGTACTCTATCCATTTTACCTCTATGCCCTCTCCACAACATCCTTCCCTGTCCCTTTTCAGGTACCCTTCTCATGAGACTTTACTATGAGGTAGATCATCTCCTCCAGTTAGGAGCCATAGAACCAGTACGTCAACATCTACAGGGCCAAGGGTTCTACTCTCGTTATTTCCTAATACCTTAGAGGAAGGGAAGTTGAAGACCCATATTAGATCTCAGAGCTCTCAAAAAGTTTGTCAGGCTCAAAAATTCAAGATGGTCACTCTAGCAACGATGATTCCAGCATTGGAACAAGGAGACTAGTTTTTAGCCCTCAACCGTCAAGATGCCTACTTTCATATCTCAATCCTACCAACTCACAGGTGATTTTTCAGCTTGACTCTGGGACAAGAGCACTGCCAATATAGGGTGCTCTCCTTCAGGCTATCATTGGCTCTGAGAGAATTTTCCAAGGTTCTCTCAGTGGTGGGTGCCCACTTATGCTCCCAAGGGGTCATGATTTACCCTTATGTGGATGATTGCCTCCTCAGAGCCTGGTCTTTTCAAGAGGCTCACTGAGTCACCAAAGCTGCAGTGCACATGACCAGAAATCAATCCTCACTCTAGTGCAGCACCTGGAGTTGATAGGCGCTGACCTCGAGACTCTATGGACCAGAGCCCTCTTACCTCAGCACAGATCTCTCTCTCTCTCTCTCTCTCTCTCTCTGTCTGACTATGCTCACAGAGAAGGTTCAAAACAACCCACAAATATCATCCAGCCATTGCCTATAACTCTTGGGGGCACATGGTAGCGGGCACACTGGTAATTCTGCACACGAGCATTCACATGCAGTGTCTTCAGATAGGTTTCAGCTCGGTTTACAGCCCAAACAGGGACAGACCAATCCCTGTCACTACCCACCAGGGTGAAAATCTACCGAGACTGGTGGAGAGACCCAACCAACATTTGCAAAGGGATCTCCTCGCAAAACCCCCCGTCACTGCTTCTCACTACTGACACGTTGCTCATAGAGTGGGGTGCACATCTAAATGGCCTTATAACACAAGGCAAATGGTCACCCACAGAGAGATCCCTTCACATCAACCTCCTTGAGCTAAGGACAGCCAGGAATACTTGCACCCATTACGCCCTGCTGATCAAAGGGTCACGCATGAGAGTCCTAAAGACAACATAGCTTGCATGTTCTAAATAAACTGACACGGTGGAGCTCGGTCACCCTCCCTTTCAGAGGAAGTGATCAGACTATGGAATTGGTTTATCTCCCATAACATCACACTTTTTGCAGCCTGCCTCCCAGGTACACTGAACTCAATAGCAGACAGTTTCGGTCACAAATTCTCACATGACCACGAGTAGGAACTCGACCCAGTAGACTTCACAATCTATTCAGTCTGATCACAGACTTGTTCATCACTTACCTGAACAAGAAATGTCCACGCTATTGTTCCAGAGTGGGGATAGGCCAAAATTCCCTAGGTGATGCTCTCCTCCTCCCCTGGGATGGGGACCTTTTTCATGCCTTTTTACTCCTTTCCCCCTTCTATTGAAGGTCCTACTGAAAATAAAGAGAGATGGAGCACACGTCATTCTGATGGCTCCTACTTGGCCAAGACAGACCTGGTACCCTTACCTGTCACAGCTTGCGACGTGCCTGCTGATCTCTCTTCCAGTCACTCCATACCTCCTTTTTCAGAACAGAGGATGTACCCTACATCCCAACCTGGTGATTCTCCACCTCAAGGCCTGGCTGCTTCTTGGCTCAAACACCTAGAAAGCTTCTGTTTGATGGAAGTTCAAGAGGTATTATTACACAGTAGAAAGTCTTTGACACGACATACTTACCTACAAAAATGGTCCAGGTTTCAGATTTGGTGCATTTCCCAACAAATCTCCCTGACATCCATGATTCCTCCACACAGCTTAGACTATGCACTGGCCCTAAAAAGATCAGGGCTGTCTCTAAGCTCTTTGAGTTCACCCAGCCTTCCATCTCCAGTAGAGGGATACTCGATGCTGGCGCATCCGACTACCAAAAGATTCCTCAAGAGTAGAGTTAACCTATTCCCACAACCGTAGCTTCTTACACCCATCAGGGACTTATATCTGGTACTGAAAGGACTGACTAGGCCTCCGTTCGAACCCAGGGCCATCTGTTTGCTTATGTACCTCTCAATGAAAATGGCCTTCCTGATAGCAATTACTTTGGCCAAAGAATGGGAGAAATAGCGGTTCTGCGGGCACATTCCCGCCCCCCCCCCCCCCCCCCCGGATATTCTTTTGGGGCAAGGTTATGCTCAGACCACATCCAAAATTGATTCCTAAAATAATCTCCCCATTTCACATGAACCAATTTATTTATTGTTCAACCTTCTATCCCAAGACACAGAGAGGCTCTATTACACCCTCTAGATGTCAGGCGAGTTGGAGCCTTCTACCTGGACAGAACGAACACCTTCAGGAAGGCCCCAGGCTTTTCCTTTCCATTGTAGAAAGATCCAAGGGCTCAGCAATGTGAGCCCAAAGATTTTTCTAAGTGGGTCTTGAACTGTGTCAGCCATTGTTACCAAGTTCACAATAGACTCCTCCAGATACTATTCGTACACACTCCACAAGGTCGGTCGATCTTATTTGTTGCGTTCTTCAAGAAGGCTCCAATCTCAGATCTGTAGAGTGGTGACATAGGTGTCAGTCCACACCTTCGCAGAACATTATGCGATCACTGGGGACTCCGCCGCCGATGCCATCTTCTGCACAGTGCTGTCATCTGTAACTGATCCGACTCCAAAGCCCCAGCCCTCCAATAGGGGTACTGCTCGGGAGTCACCTACATTGGAGCACCAATAGGGACACTACTCAAAGAAGTTAGTCACCTTGTGCAGTAACAATGGTTCTTAGAGACGTGTGCTCCACAACCTATGGGTTGCTCCACAACCCAGTCTCCTCCCCTCTACTTTGGAGTTCTTGTCAATGACTCTGTGGTAGAGAAGGAACTGAGGGGGGTTGGCCTATGCGCGCTGACTGGCCTAGTGGTACATCATGAGGAGGGACAGCGCATGTGCGGGCCTAATGGGTTTATGAAGCATGTTAGTGTTTCCTTTTTACACATGGCACAGAATTTCAGTGACTTGCCCAAGTTCATGAACTAAGTGGCAGATGGTTTGTACCTTGATCTTCGTGGGGACAACTCTTGGCAGCACAGCAGCAGATGTGACCGCTATTTAGCCCAAATCCACAGGGCAACCAAAATCTGGCTGTTGTTCTGCAGCTACTATAGTACTGATGTTACAGCTTGTCACTTGAGCAAAAAATAAGTGCTGCCATTTGCAACTTAGCTAGAGTAATCTGCTCATTGGATTTCCAGACACTGTTACTTTTGTGAGACCATTTTAAAACAATGATTTTAGTGTCTTGGAATGGAAAGGAGAATGGGCCATTGTTAGGGTTTTCATAAAATATGTGCTGCACAAGTTGCGTCCCTTCTGTTGGCATATCATAGATTGCCAGTGATAAAATGAATGGCATTGCTTGTAAGGAAAGGCTACTTCTTCTGGCATGAGAAATTGAGGTGGTATGGCAGGAAGGAAAGATATAGAGCACAAACTGAATATTTGCATTACACTGAATCCAGTTGCATCCAAGGATCCAGACTGCCTTAATCATGAATGCTGGAAAGGGTACAGAACATCTCTTTGATAATGAGCAAGCTAGCATCTGATATTGTAGGAATTGATGGAAACTTGAGCTCAAGCTGATCCTTTTATGGCAGGTCACTGTGTATTGCCTTGGTTTATAATTGCAAACATTTGTTCAGTGTCTTGATAAATCATGTTTCAGGATTGATGATAGGTTACTTTTACTTGGTTGTCTGGCTCAAGCTTTCAGTCTCTTTCATGGTCTTAAATGTAAAAGGATAGTACAAGGGAGCAACTTAAAGGGGAGGAAGGAGAAGGATCCGCCCTGAGTTGTGGGGCTCTTTGGTTACCCCTTCCATCCTTGAGAATGGTGTCTTTTAGGGCAGAGAGCTTTACCTGCTTCCTACAGAAACTATGATTGGCTGCTCTTTCCCAGAAGAGGGGAATCAGAGAAAGTTCCCCCAGGCAGGGCTGAAATTTACAAGAGGGCTAGTGCTTCTTGTGTCATCATCAGATAACTCTAGCTCTGGCCAAACATTCAAGACTCACAATAAAACTGCAAGTTGACAACACTGTAATTCCCTCCACCTGGTCTGAATGTGATTCCTAAACTTATACAGGCTTAAAACTGAAGGTTAAACTCTTAACGCTGTTCATTGTTCTAAAAGCAACGAAAAACAAATGAACATAACAAACATAAATCACTATCTTAGTTTTGTGTACTGCTCTGATGTTGGATTAGCTTTGCAATACTAGGCCAAGTTATTTTATTGTGTCAGAGGGCTGGCATTCATGATGTGAGTGATTGCACATCTAATCAAACAGCAACCTTACTATACAGATGAGCTACACTGCTAAAAAATGAACAATAGTGGTGGCTGCTATAGTTTCACAACAAATAAATGACTTCTTTTTTTTTTTTTTTTTTGGTGAAATTTTGTAAAACAAACTCAAAACAGAATATTGTACAAGTGTGTTCATTGTCGCTATTGGGAGGAAAAGAAATCAATTAGCAGTGAACAGAAGAAGAAACACTATATATACCTGTGCCAACCATATCAGAAATTAGAATACTAGTCTGGTTTTGTTGCTTCAGTCAGGCATTGCAAGTTAGTTTGTTTATTTTTGAGAATCTTGTCTTGAAGACTGGCTGCTTCATGCATCAGTTCTTTCTGTGGTTTTGCTACCCTATATCCTCGCTGCTCTGTGCTTTGTAAAGACTTCCTGTTAATCAGCATGGTTCTTTATGTGCTAGAGCTGGACTTTAACAGTTTGAGACCATGAACTTTAATATTCTAGGGCTAACAGAAATGTGGTAGAATAGTAGTTATGACTGGAATACAGGTATTGAAGGGTATGTGTTGTATAGGAAAACTAGAAGTAAAGATAAAGCTGGTGGAATAGCATTGTATATTACTGATGAGGTAGACTGTAAAGGAATTAGAAGTGATGGAATGGATAAAACTGCATCTGTCTGGGTCAAAATCACTTTGGGGAAGAAAGCTAACAGAGGTTCCACTGGAATAGTGCTTGAGGTCTGCTACGGACTCCCAGGATCTAAGTTGGATATGGATAGACACCTTGTTAATATTTTTAATGAAATAAATACTACTGGAAATTTTGTGATTATGGGAGACTTGAATTTCCCCAGATACAGATTGGAGGACAAGTGGGAGTGCCGAGATATTCCTGGATGTGATAGTTGTCAGATTTCTTCACCAAGTAGTCACCAAACAAGAGATGATGCTATTTCAGTTTGAGTGTTGATAAGTAAGTAGCGAGGACTTCATAGGAGAACTGGTTGTAGAGGACAACCTTGTTTTGAATGATTATGAGCTAATTCAGTTTAAACTAAATGGAAGGATAAACAAAAATAGGTCAGCAACTAGGATCCTTGATTTCAAAAGGTAAAACTTTAAATAAATTAAAAAAAAAAAAAAAAAGGAAATGAGTTATGGAAGTGGACTGGACTGAAGGAACTCAAGGATCTGAATGCGGAAGAGGCTTGGAATTAGTTTCTTCAACTTTGACTTAAAATATCTGATGCCTGCATTTCAAGCAAGGAGAAATAATTTGTAGGAATTGATTGCAGACCAAACTGGATGAGCAAGCATCTCAAACAAGTTATTGAGAGAGCAGAAAGTCTACAAGGAATGAGAGATGTGAGGGATCATCAAGGAAAGCTACCTTTTGGAGGTCAGAAAGTGCAGGGATAAAGTGAGAACCGCAAAAGCCAAGCAGAGATGGACCATGCAAAGGAAATTAAAACCAGCAGTAAAAGGTTCTATAGCCTCATAAATAAAAGGAAAACAAGTAAAGAAGAAGTGGGACCTCTAAGCACTGAGGACGGGGCGGAGATTAAAGATAATCTAGGCATGGCCCACTACCTAATCAAATATTTTGCCTCAGTTTTTAATGAGTAATGAGGCGCTTAAGAGCAATAACTGTGTGGCAAATGGAAATGAGGCTATGAAAGTAGAAATTACTACATCCAAGGTGCAAGTCGAACTCAAACAATGTGCTAATAAAATTCGCAGATGACACAAAATTGGGAGGTATTGTCAATATGGAGGAGGACTGGAATATCATACACGAAAATTTGGATTACCTTGAAAACTGGAGTAATAGAAATGGGATGAAATTTGGTAGTGCGAAGTGCAAGGTCATGCACTTAGTGACTAACAACAAGAATTTTGCTGTAAGATGGGAATGTATCAGTTGGAAGTGACGGAGGAGAAAGACCCTGTGTTCCTTGGTTAATCACAGGATGACTATAAGCTGCCAATGAGATGTGGCCATGAAAAAGGCTAATGCAATCATAGGATGGATCAGGTGAGGTATTTCCAGTAGTGTTAGGGAAGTGTTAGTACCATTATACAAGACACTGGTGAGACCTCATCTACAATACTGTGTTCAATTCTGCATGTTTAAGAAAGATGAATTCAAACTGGAACAGGTGCAGAGAAGGGTTACTAGGATGATCTGAGAAATGAAAAACCTACCTTACAAGAAGAGACTCAACGAGTTTGGCTTGTTTAGCCTAACTAAATGAAGGTTGGGGTGGTTGTGATGTTCCCCTCTGGGGTTATCTGGACTGATGATCTGCTAGGTCACTCCAATCCTTGACTATGGGAGAACCCCCACTCCTGGGCTGTTCATGCACAGCCTCTGGCATGTAAGCTGCTCCCAGCTACTTGCAATGGAATTACACTAGCCAATATTTCCAGTCCCAGACACAACGCTAGGAACCTCCAACTTGCAGTGTCCAGTTATGCCTGCTGGACGCTGCAAGCTTATACGAGTTTGTCAATTTAACAAAGAAATTGATACATACCTGGCTTGTTATCCCAAGGGGAGTCTCTGACATGCTTCAAACCAAACACACTGCTTCAGGTAGAATAAACAAACAAATTTATTAACTATGAAATATAGATTGTAAGTAATGATAAGTCAAAGCATAACAAGTCGGATTTGGTCAAATGAAATAAAAACAAAACACATTCTAAGCTGATCTTAACACTTTCAATGCCCTTACAAACTTAGATGCTTCTCACCACAGGCTGGCTGGTTACCCTTCAGCCTGGCTCTCTCCTTTGATCAGCGCTTCAGTCGCTTGGTGGTGGTGTCTGTTGATGGAGGTGGAAGAGAGAGGAAGAGCATGGCAAAGTCTCTCCCTTTTATCATGTTCCTTCTTCCCTCCTGGCTTTGCGCCCCCCCCCCCCCACCTCCCCTTCAGAGTCAGGTGAGCATTACCTCATCGCAGTCCCAAACTGACCAAAGGAAGGGGGGTGACTCACTCGAGAGTCCAACAGATCCTTTGTTGTTACCTAGGCCAGTGTCCTTTGTACCCTGATGAGGTATGAACTGCCTCTCTGCTCTTGGAGAGTTTTTTCCTGGGCGTGCTTTAAGCCATGAGGGCACATTTTCAGCCTCATGACGATATACATGAAATTACAACCTATAACATTTCTATAACAACGATTACTATAACATCACTATAACAACAATGCTCAGTCCCAACATGACAAACTTTGCATTGGATACTACATAATCATTTTATAAGGATGAACATGGGGGAGTAGGGTGTTCCCATGAGGTACAGAGCGTCACAGTGGGAGGCTATGATTGCACTCTATAAATACATCAGTGGGATAAACACTGGGAGAGAGAGGAGTTAAGCGCCAATGTTGACACAAGAACAAATGGCTATTAACTGGCTATCAACAAGTTTGGGCTCGAAATTAGACAAAGGTTTCTGACCATCAGAGGAGTCAAGTTTTGGAACAGCCTTTGAAAGGCAGAAGTGAAGGGGAAAAACCTAACTGGCTTCAAGACTGAGCTTGATAGGTTTATGGAGGGGTTGGTATGATGAGGTTGCCTACAATGGCATGTGCCCATCTGCAACTGCTAGTAGCCAATATCCCCAGCAGCTGGAGATAAGGACACTAGATGGGGAGGGCTCTGAATTACTACAGAGAATTCTTTCGCAGGTGTCTGGCAGGTGGGTCTTTCCCATATGCTCAGGTTCCAATGTATCTTCATATTTAGGGTTGGGAAGGAATTTTCTCCAAGATCAGATTGGCAGAGACCCTAAAGGTTTTTTGCCTTCCTCTGTGGCATGGGTAACTTGCAGGTTTAAACTAGAATAAACGGTTTTTCTGTAACTTGAAGCTTTTAAATCATGATTTGAGGACTTCAGTAACTTAGCTAGAGGTTATGGGTATACTACTGGAGTGGGTGAGTGCGGGCCACGGAATCTCAGTGTGCAGGAGGTCAGACTCGATCACAATGGTCCCTTCTGGCCTTAACGTCTGAGAGTCTGAGATAAGTTACTTGAGCTGTAGACAATGTTTTTTCTGATCAGTGAGCGAAAATTCCAATATTCTAGCACAATCGTGGATTGGCGGTATGATTTCACTTGGTTGAGATATTTATTCTTTCATTGGCTCCACTATAACCATGTGCTTAGTTGCTTATACTCAGTTGTAGCTCAGTGACTTATAACTTCAAATTTCAGTTGAGTTATATGGGACTGAAACATGACACTAAAAAATAGGTTCTTTGGTATGATCTTGCTCAAATACTGTAATTTTTGAACTTCTCACAGACTTTGATGTTCATGAGAACAAATGCCTTGGGCATTTTGAAAGAAACTAGATTCACAGGCAAGTTCTAAGTGACTGAAAAATGACTGACCATACCCAATACTTCACTTAGAGTACCACGTAAGGATTGGTAGAAAATTGTAACATCCTGGTAAACTGAAATAATACCATAATTACTGGTAATTGGTGATTAGTTGTAATCTTTCCCTGTTTACCTACCTGCATTGTGCATGTGATTATCCCCAGGAGTAACGAATAAACAATACTTGCAATACTTGGAGATTCTTAGATTGAAGAGTTTTGTACTGCAGTAACATAGTAGTAACTAAATACTACAAAATAGACCATGTTGGCTTGCTTCCAACTTGACTCTGCCACTCACCCATGTATGGGGCACTTGAGTGTCAAATTTCATGCTGCCTTTCTTTGTTAACTTAGTGTTGCTTTCGTTTTGAAGAATGGTGTCATGATGTAAGGTTGTTTCTCTTACCATTACTAAACGGTGTGTCTTTAAATGGAATCCTTACAGTGTTTTTATTTCACCAGTGCTCTGCTGTGGGATAACATCCAGATCTTGTTTGCCCCTAGACTGCATTGCTGGTCTGTTCTGCTCCGCTAAATGCCCAGATCAGTTTGAAGGAATCCGTAAGTACAATAGTATATCTCTTGAAGTGTATGCATAATTATCTTCAAAGGCGAGTGTGTAGGTCTTAAAAGCTAAAGAAGGAGCTAGTTAGATGTGATGATGTGCTTCTAGTGAGTGGGTATGAGAGGAAATGATATCTTATAACACAAGCCACATGTGACAGACTGTTACTTACACTACTTAGTGCTTACACAACGGTGGTGTACTTGAGCTTTAAGAATGCTGATAGCATAAATTGTATTAACTCTTCAAATTGCATTTTATATCTTCAATGCTTAAAGAAATAAGTTAACAGATGAAAATAGCTCACTAAGATAATAGAAAACTCTACTAAACATGTAAAATCTGGATTTTTCTTATATTGTAATCTCCTTTTGCTAAATGATCTTAACTTGACTTGAAAAAGAACTTGACTTCCTAACCCATTAAAATTTGTAGTAGAAGGGGAATATAGCATGATAATAGCTAAGTTAATTTTAGAATTACTAATATGATACAACTAAGTCTGATAGTTCAGAGTTCGCTACTGAGTATCTCCATCACTGACTGGAAGTGTTCCTTAATAAATGTCTGTTACGGTATAGGTGCTTTTAAAACAAAAAATGTACAGGCTTTGGAGCTACATACATGTAGTTAGGTGGCTTTGCTGTCAACAAATACAAAACAAAATGTGATCTGTAAATGCCAAATGGCTTGTGATTCTTAAGTGCTTTAAATTTCTGACAGCTAATTGACTCTGCAGTGTTCCAAATTGCTTGAATGATTGTCTTTTCTAGGTTAGTGTAGTAGGTTTGTCCATAACTTGATTCCTGGAAACTCCGTGTGTGAACCAATTGCAACATTCATTAGTACACCAGAAAATTACAACATTCTAATGTTATGATTTTAAGTAGAATCTATTACTGCATCTGAAAACCACTGCTACGCAGATTGTGCAGACATGCCTAGTTGCAGACTGTGGGTGGCTTTATAGTCACCACAAGCCATGGCTGGGGCAGATAAACTGTTGGTTTTGGTTATACTAGATATGATACTTGCATAATAGTGTCCTGGACTATCTTAGCTCTGCTCATTCCACTACTAACTGTTCATCAGTTCCATTGGCAGCTATAGTTTCTCCATGCTCTGTCAATAACTCCCCACTATTTCCTCTTTGTGGGTATCTTTAAATTGCTTCCATTACCCATCTCCAGTCCACTTTCTTTCATGGAGATCTTTGAATTGGAGGACCTCAGTTTTAAAGCATGGTGGATGAAATAGTTCTATTGCTCTAATAGCATGTCTACTCTACAGTATATTGAATGAAAAACGGGATGAATTTTTCTCTTTTGTCCATCGTGTTGGGAAATTGGTGTGGTACCAGTAGCTTGTAAAAAGATCCCATATCATAGTTCTTTTAACTGAATCCCATTCCGGCTAGTTTGTCTCCAACTTGGGTGTTTTTTGTTTTGTTTTGTTTTTTGCCGTGATAGCAATTTTATGTAACAGGCTGAGCTGCACCTTTGTTACCTGAAATAACTTAGAATACAGGCATTTGCTGAACAATTGCTCAGGGATGCACTTGGGATTTACCCTGCAATTTGTGTTGTGTTGCTGTAGAAGAGTTGGACAGAATAGGCATGCTACACAGGAATGAATACTCTTGGAGAAATGGCAGCAGGTACAGAAAAATGGAGTGGTAGTGAAACTGATGTTTCAAACAAACATATTAAAAAAAAAAAAAAAAAGACTGTAGGACTGCCTCCAAAGAGCAGTCAATCAAATAGCAGTTGTGGTATATGTGATACTTAGGACTTAACTGCTTGGGGTATCAACAGGGAAATTAGTGCAGAATACCTAGGGTGTGAATTTAAAGTGGAATAGATATTTTGCACAAGCTCTCTGTGTGGACACTCTTACACTGCAGATTAAGACAATATTATGTCAAAGACATTATGTCCAAACTGTGGCTCAAGTGGTTGGGAGCCGAGATATCCCGGGTTCTATTACTGGCACTTCCACAAGTGTCATGTCACCTTGGGAAAGTTATTCAGTGTTTCTGTGCCAGTTTGCCTTACTTGAAAATGGGATTACTTTCCTACTTCATCGGATTTGGATTTTTTAAATTCTTTAATGTGAGCTGCACAGATAATGCATTTAGTGCCAAAAATGTCTGTGATTTTTTTTTTTGACTGGTTTGTTTTAGACTGTCTGTCTGTGGAGATAAGAATTATCAGGTAGCCATAAAATCAGCATTGTTTCACTTATTAACTCTTCTGCAGCACCTATTGCCGTGGCTTTCCTGTATCATTTCAGAATTTGGTGCTTGAAGACTGTTGATTTGAAGCATGAACACCCAAAAACTCACCTGGGAAATTTTTTTTTCCATAAGACTACTTTTCTTGAGCCAGGGTTAAGTATTCCTTGCCACGCTGGTATTTTATGTTCTCAGCTATGACTATTTATACTGACATTACCTGCCAGTGCCAAGGAAAAAAATTAATAAATGTCAGGTTGTCTTTTTTTCAAGTATTTTCTGGTTTTGTGGTATGAGGAAGGAGGGTTCCAGTGTCGTCCTGCTAACGTCACATGAAAATCAAGTATTTGTTTGAAAGGCTGATTAAATTTTACTGTAAAATAGATCACATTAATACCCTAAGTCTTGGTTGTGGATTTCACTTGTGGATAGAATCCATAGTTGCTATGCTATCCTCTATCTGTGGTGAGTACAAGAAGACACCTCTTGTAACTGATCTGGGATCTATAGAACCTGCAATTGTACGCCTGGAATCTCCATAGCAACATGAGAGTACAGATTTCATGAATCATTGATTTGACTCAGACTGCTCCTGAATTCAATTGGGAACTGGACATTATATTGTCTAAAGTTATCCTTATTTGCTGTATGAATAGGAAGCAACTTACACATCCTGAACCTTAAAATAAGTTTAAACCACAAGCTAAAGCTCTTACTCTTAAAACCCCTGAGACTTAAGGGAACTCTGGAAATTTCCCAGTCTGAAAAGACAAGCGAGTGCTTCAGGAAAGTGAAAAATCAGACCAGTTTTGAATTTGTCAGCATAGAAGTTGACCCCCCCCCCCCTTCCCAGTGCATACATAGTTTAAACTAAAACCAGGTGACTAAAAGAGTTACTTAAATAGTATCTATTTGGCTTCAAGAATTGTTTAACCTTTCCCTTGAGTTCAGTGTGCTATTAATATAATGAACAAGAATTGAAGAGGGAGGAGGGTAGTATAAAATGGTTAGTCTCAAAAAAAACCAAACAAACCAAACCAAACTCCACACATCTATACTGGATTAGTGAAGGAAACTTACCGTGAATACTCCACCCAAATTGGCTACAGACTAACATTTAATGTCCCACTCCAACAGTGCCCTCATGTTACTTGGCTTTTTGGCTTGCAGGGGCACACTCTGAACTAACTTTGAGATTGCACGTAAAATTTTCATTGTCCTGTGGAAGCTTTTGCTATATCACTAATTCCCCAAGGGTGACTAAGTGACCTTGGTTTCTGTTTAAATGGAGTTCTAGGAAGCTTGCCAGTAGAATGGAGTCTTGCTTCTTGAAAGATGCACTGCAGTCTGGGGTTGTGCGTTTGTGTACTGCTAGCAAGTATTGTTCTTTGCTGTAAGTTAAGTATGGCAATTGACTGCATGTTTAAAGTTGACTAAAAATACTTAACCCTGGCGTTAGTAATAATACCTTGTGTCGAACACCCTAAGAATTAAAATACCCTCTTTTTTTTTTCTTTTCTTTTTTTTTTTTTTAAAGGCTCATTAGGTGTTTATATCCCCAAAACATTGAAGAAGCTTTGCCAGGCCTTCTGATGTAGTTGAGTCCCTGGCCTCCCCTAGCATGCTCAGTAATCCAGTGGGGCTCATGGTGACATCAGGATAGTGCATGCCGGGACAGCCCTTGAAGTTGGGACTAGTGTACCTGGCCTCGAAATTCAAGCTAAAATGTGCTTTTACTGAACTATACTGTAAAAAACTTGTTTATCAGAATAAAAACGTAAGAAGTATTACAGTAATATGCAGTGCTACTAAATTACATGCAAACAAGTTTCCATTCCCCCCAAACTGCTTAACTCTTTCTCAGTAGTGTAGCCGGGGTGGAAGCGGAGGTAGCGGCCGTTCCCCCTCTGAGCAGAAGCAGCGCCTTAAAAAGAAGTGGCACCTTTTTTTAAAGGGGGAGCGGAGCAAAAAAAAGGCACCGCTTCTTTTTAAGGCGCAGCTTCTTGCATTCACCCGGCGGTGCTCCAGCTGTTTGGCACTTCGGCGGTGGGTACTTCACTCGCTCTGGGACTTCGGCAGCACTTCAGCGGCAGGTACCACCGAAGACCTGGCGCGTGTGAGTGGACGGGACCCGCCGCCCATGTGCCGCGCTGAAGAGCTGGAGTGCTGCAGGAGTGCTGCCGGGTGAGTACAAGGGGAGGCGCCTTTTTATTTTTTTTTAATTTTTTTTAATTATTATTATTTTTAATAGCTTCGCTCCCCCTGTGCTCTGGACCTGGCTACGCCACTGCTCTTTCTACAGTTCCAAGGAAGAGGACTTAAAACTTCTCTCATAGTTGTCCAGTTCTAAATAGAGTGCTTATTGTTACCTATCACTACTTCCTTTCTTCTCCTTTTTATTTTTTAAACTGGCTTTTTCTAGCCAATTGATGGTCAATTTCCTTTCACTTGACCATGTAGGGAAAATAGGCTAGAATTGAGTTTGGGCCTGGATAATTTTATTTGGTCAAATGTTAAATGAAGTGTAGTATTAATCAGGAATGCTAAAGCAGCTTGGATTTTAGGTGAAAGGACACTGAAGTAGGCTCACAGCCCGTGCTGCTTCCCACAGCTGCCATTGGCCAGGAACGGCGAACCGCAGCCACTGGGAGCTGCAGGGAGGGGGCAGTGCCTACGGATGGTCAACGTAAACAAAATGTCTCGCGGCCCGCCAGCGGATTACCCTGATGGATTGCGTGCCGAAGGTTGCTGAGCCCTGGTCTAGGTATACTTGGTCTTGCCTCAGTGCTGGGGGGATGGACTAGCTGACCTCTTAAGGTCCCTTCCAGCCATACGTTTCTCTGGTTCTGTGATTCTCTTTTCTTACGCTGCCAACACATACGCTTCTTGAGTTGCTCAAAGACTACTGGGAGTTGGAAATGCTACTGGCCATGTTTGGAAATCACTTATAAGTTATAACAGTGGAAGTCAAAGCCTAGTCAGTAGCTGGACTCCCTGTTGTTGTTGTTCGTCTGAAATACTCTTCATATCTTAGTCAAGACAATAGACCACAAGCAATGAAGAAAAATGTGTATCAAGTGAGAGCAGTGCTCTGCCAAAATATCATCCCTCCAGCTATGTTAATAAAAAGCTTGCAAATAGATGTTGGCACATTAGCTGGTGTTCATTCTCATGGAAAAACCTGGTGACAAGCAATAGTGCAGGTAAGGGTTGTGCAAGCCTTTTGACATTGGTCAGCCAGGCAGTTAAATCCTCACCTGCATCAAATCCTTCTTGCCTGGCTCTCTGGAGCCAGATTATTAATATTAGATATAAATGGAATTAGATAGCTACTAAACTCTGGACTGCAAAGGGGAGCATTACTGAGCACTGATCATTGTTGCCACTTGAAGTGTTTCATCTTAATTAGGCAGTTATTCTACTTTGATGGCAAGCAAGTGCAGTCTCTCTCTTGACACCGAGAGACCAGCCTTTCAGAATAAACGCACCAGTTATTTTTTTGTACGTAACGTTCCTCTCTGTTGCACCCATTCCCAAACCCTGAGCAGAAGCTGCTCTTGATGAGTTGTTACTTTATAGGTACATTTTCTACCCTTCAACTCATTTGTCCTTCCATTGCATTGCCAGGCTGTGCCGGCTGTACATGTTTTAGGGTGGCAAAGCTTCCATTTCTTTCACCTTTATTTTTACCAGAAGGTCAAAGGTCCTCCACTTGAGCAGAAAAGCCAATAGCATTTCTTTTGTAGCTATAAACACCATAGAGCTCTTTCAGGGCTAAGTTCTGAAGGCCTTGTTCAGATCTTACTTGAACAAAACTTCCATTGATGTGGATGGAGTCTGCTTGAACAAGGGAAGTGAAGAGAGACACATCAGGAGTTGGCCTAATGCATTATTCCAACAGATTGATGCTCAATTAAGAGATACTTTGTCATTTGAATGACAAGGGGAGAGGTTGAAGCAGACACTATCTTCTTGCTTTCTGAGCTACTTAAGCCATTTTGGTAGCACTCTGTGAACTTGGCTGTTATGTTTTAACCTTCTGTATTTTTTCCATCTCAGTATGCTCAACTCATCCGTCTCCTGTGTTAGGTAAAAAGCAAGTCCCTACTCACCTCTCCAGCACCCGAGTTCGTGCGGAGTTGGTATGGGGCTCACAATCTGTCAGAGACCAGACACCAATTCGTTGATCAACGGGCTCACACTATCCTTAGCTCAAAAAGCTTCAGAGTAAGTGTGGCAAGTTTATTAGGGGTGAGCATCAATATTTATACACAGAAGTAAACAAAGTGATTAACAGGTCATAATGGTCATGCATAATCAATCAAGATTCTACAGGATAAAACAGGTTAAAATGTAAATTCTAAAAGACAAAGGGGAGATGGCTACTTAAGGGGAGGGGGGGTTGTCATGAGTAGTTCGCAGGTCAGAGCTTTGATTAAAAGTTCAGACAGAGACATCAAGTCTGGGTTAAGTTTAAGCTCATCAAAAGTTCAGACTCAACACCTGTATTCTGTCAAATTTCACTTCTTTGGCAGTCTGACTTGACTTCCTGACACTTGCCTGATAATGTTCCTTGTAGATGGCATTGGTTGAACATGTTCATGTTCTTACTGTGCGTGGGTATCCGTTCTGGTTTCCACTGGGTACACCTGCAACTAGAATTGGCTAATACTGTTAAGTTGATATTAGTTTGTGTTCTTAAAGTAGGGAATGCTTCTCCCCCCGCACACTAAAATAAATGTAGTTCAACCCAGAATTTGATTTTCAAAGCTCTGGACCAAAACTCTGCTCAGTGTAGTGGGTTGACTTCCTGCAAGGCAGCTATTTCAGTAGCCATGGACAGTGCTTGCTTAAGTAGTGTAGTGGCTTGTTTAAACTGTTGGGTTACTGTCCACAAGCAGCCAGGATGGTGCTACCATGCTCTTGAATGGCTTGGAGACTGTACACCTTAAAGAGGTTTTTCGAAAAATGTGCTGCTGGCTTCTCACCTTTCAGGCTGCTATTTAGTAGCTCCACTGTGTGGCCCTCAGGCTAAGTGTGCCTTTATGGCCATCTGAAGGGCTGAATATTTAGTAAGGCTTTTCATTAGAGAGGCTATCACTTATAACATCCCATGCCCACAAGACAGGTACAACAAACGTTTTCTAGAGTTACCAGTAATTATTTTGGTGCCCCACTGAAGGTGCGTTAGAGGGGCTAATTTTCAGAGTGCGTGCTCAGCATTCTTATACATCAGGCCATGTGAGGTTTTTCAGGTTAGGCATCCAGAATCCTTGCTCAGTTCTGATATTGTTGCTTGTATGCTCTGCATTGACTTTGTCCCTTAATGGTCAAGGGCCTTAAATGAAAACTGAGTTGAGTCAACTTGTTGAGATTCTGGCATAACTTCATCTACTTGAGTGGTCCCCAAATGTGGGGTATGCCCCCCAAGGGGGATGCAGAGCAAAATTTGGGGGCATGCGGTGGCCCAGACAAGCCCCCATAGGGGGCGGGAGCACCACCCAGCCCCAGTCTGCCCCCAGCTCTGCTCCCGTCCTGCTCCCAGCTGCAGCCCTGGCCTCGGCTCCTGGCCCCACTCCCAGTCCTGACCTTGGCCCTTGGCTCCCGGCCCCAGCTGTGGCTTTACTCCTAGACCCGGCTCCTGACTGCAGTCTAGCCCCACTCCTGGCCGTCACTCTGAGAGGGGTGGGGGGCATGGACAGGTTCCATTACAGGAAAAAGTTGGAGGACCACTTATCTACCTGGTCCAGTTCCAAAAAGGCTGTATCCTCACTGACGAGAGAATGGGATCTAGGTCCTTAAGTGGGTATAACCTTCTGATCTTAATGAACATTTATGTAACATAGACATACGTATAGACCTTTTGCCATTAAATGAGACCATATAAGATATTGGAGTGCTTTCACACCAGTGTCTGTTATATAGTGACCATGGATTAATTTAGGCCATGTGACCTTTACCTAAGAACTTGCATGTTTGATATAACAGCTTTCATTAACAGACGTATTGCTTTTTGGACATAAATAGTAGTGCAACCTGAGAAGAGGGCTGTAGTACAGCAACTAAATTGATCTCTGTAGCACAGCAGACAAGCCAGCATTGAGAATCTAACTTTGCAAAGCAAGTGGAAAGTCATTGAGACAGGATATTTATTAATCTTTCTACAAATATACCAAGAAAGTAGGAAGTTTCTTTTCTGGCAGTGGGTTCATTTTATTAGCATGAGTGGCTGAGTCACTATTAGATTTACTGGTGTCAAATTATAAATGAATAGTCTCTAGTAGACAAAAGAACTAGAATCAGGCTGAATGTGAATTAAGTCAACACAGGCGAAGTGATGTTGCTCAACTTGGGGAAGGGATTAAACTGCTTATTCAAGAATGTGCCAAAATTAATTGAGTTACCTGGTAGATGGTTGAAATATTTTTAAAGTGTTGCCTCCAGATGCATACAATGGATTTTCCCATAGTAGAAATGCCTGGGAAGCTGTCTTGAAGTTGCAGTAGTGGGATGTGTTAATTGAATGTTAATGTGGAAATAACATGGTCAATGTGAACTACTGGATAATTGCTGCTTTAAGTGTTGGATGCTAATTAAGCAGTTGAGTTCCTTCTAGCTGCTGTGCGTGCAAGAATGTAGCACAATAAACTAATCAATCTTTTAAGAAAGCTCCCCTTGTTCTGATTGCATTTCATGGGGTTTTAAGGGAGAATGCTGTAAAGAGGCTTTTCAGTCCTAGAGTAGACTGAAATCTAAATTTGCTCTTCTGCGTGAGTGGTGAGCTGGTATCACATTCCAGCGTCAAGGTGAAATCCATTCAATTTTCCAATGTCCAGAATTGTGTTTTTTAGAAGTGTCTAATATCAGGTGGGTTTGTATTGAATAACTTGTTGCTGTAGACAAGCATGCTATAGGTTGCACTGAGATGCAGTGCAGTATAACTACTGTTAGGTGCAGAATTGCAAACCTCTGGATTTTGCATGTGAAACCAGAAGTAGTATGTCACTACTATAAATGTGCATGCAAACAATCTTTTAGATGGCTGGGCTAGCAATTTGTCCAGTTTATTGCATTTGTGTGTTCAATTGCATATATGCATTTGTGTGTCGATCACAAGCCTCCTTGTCCACAATGCAGGCTTGAATATCAGCCCTTATTTTACAGAACTGTAGCAAAGTTGATGTTGATTATATTAGTTAATGGTTCAGTGTGAGGCTGTCTATGGAGGATTACATTATCTCTTTGAAGAACTGCACAGATGGAGAATACATAACCAGCTTCCTCAAACTCTGCTTATGTAAGCTGTCTTCTAGTTCACCCTCCCTCTCCCCCTCCCCCTTAGGAAAAGATATATAAAACCATTTTCAGTTGGAGTTAAGCGAGGCATGTGTTTATCTGATGGCTGTCAATTACTCTCACTGACACAGAGTAATTATAGTTGATTGTTATTTTAATGAGTCTTTATGCAATTTGATTAGCAAATGCTCTCCTTCCTTGAAGTTAGTTTATAAGGCCTTGGCTACACTTACGAGTTACAGCGCAATAAAACTGCCTACAGCGCTGTAACTCACTAACTGGCTACACTTGCAAGGCACGTGCAACGGTGTATCTCCTCAGATACAGCGCTGCATGTACTCCATCTCCCCGAGAGGAATAGTAACTGTTGTGAAGTGGGTGGAATGCTGGCCCTTCAATGTAGCCGTGGAATTCCGCAGTTACTGACCTCTGGAAGCTCCCTTTGTTTTGAAACGGCACTTCCGGGTTGGAGTTCAGAGCTCCTGTTCTTGAGCTGCTTTACAAAAAAGCAAACACAGCTACTGTTTGCAGGCGGGGCGGGGAGGGGGGCTCCGTTAGGAATGCTGGCAGCAAAGTTGCCTTGGGCAAGGGGGGAGAAGAACGGCAGGGGGGAGGGGGAGGGCTCTGTTTCTCCAAGTTCTCTTTTATCTGCTCCTTTAAAAACAAACAAAGCCCCTGCTCTTTGCTTTCAGTGATTGAGAGAGAGGCAGGGGATGTGGAGGTGTGTAAACTTAGGAGATAATGAGCTGACACTCTGTGGAGATTCCAAAAACCCACTCTCTCTCCCAAAACGCTCCCTGTCAAAGTCCCCCTCACCCCCCCCATTTGAAAAGCACATTGCAGCCACTTGAATTCCCATAATGCACCGCTCCCAATACAGCTGCAAATGCCTCAAATGTAGCCACCTTACTGCGCTGGCAGCTGCCAGTGTGGACAGGCTGCAGCGCTTTCCCTACTCAGCTGTACGAAGACGGGTTTAACTCACAGCGCTGTACATCTGCAAGTGTAGCCAAGGCCTTAGGGAGCTCTTGGCACCTACCAGGGAAATGATCAATGCTAGAGGAAAAAGAGAGCCTTCCTGTTGTCTTATAACAACACTGTCTCGCTTCTCCAGGGTTCCATTAGCAAGTTACTGTTGGTGGCAGTCCGAGCCAGGCTCTGGAAACACGACACCTTTTGCTTCATTGTCTCCTTCTACTGTCGAGCCAAAGGTGAGGGTGAGAGTTATGACCGTTACAGTGCGATCTTGTGAACTGTCAATTTCTTGTGCATCCAGTGGCTGAAGCTTTTCCAGGAACCGCAGTGGGTGGAGCCATTTTCCAGTAGTAGGGTGCTAATGTTTGTTCTCAGTCTGGTCCAAATATAAGATTTTCGCAGCAGTCTCCTCCTAGTTGTACATCTGCTGTGCAACTAACTTTATTTAGTCACACACCAGAAGTTTGTCCTCCCATTGCCTGGAAGCCACTGTACATCTCTCTGGTATTAATGCCACACATTAATAAAGCACAGGTGTGGGAGGATGGTGGGGAGGAGTTGGGGAGCCAGCCACAATATGGCCAGACAGAGCAGTATTTGTGTTTGTGTGCCAGTTGGTTTACCAAAAAACCCCAAACAGATCCCAGTCTCCTTTTGCAGAACCAAGCCTTGTCTAAATACTAAGTGGTATCATGCTAACTAAACCTAGGAGGGAAGCCTGGTCTCTAATTCAGCCAGGTTAGCACATATTAGATAACAAGTGCTTTGTGTTTGCTAGAGTTTTGAGTTTTAGACGAGTTAAACTGAGCTGGCAACTGGATCACACTTGTTAAATCCTAGTCTAGACAAAGCTGTAGTTAGACTAGTACAGCTTTGCGTGTGGATATTCTTCAACTGATTTAAGTATCTATGCTTGAGGGGGCTGTTAAATCAATGCACAGACTGTACAGATAAAGCTGACATAAAGACTGGGTGATAAAGTTGCACTGGTAATGCCAGTATATTTTGATCTGACTCTTGAATTGTCCTTGCTGTACTTCCATTGGCTCAAACTCTGCTTACCTGTTAAAATCTGCCTTCCCTTGCTGGGCTCCGTGGTCTCCCCTTATCACTTTTCTCGGTAGGTTTTTGGTTCCTTCCTTTATAAGTTAGAAGGAGAGAAACCAAAGATGAAGGTGTTCTTCTAATCACAACGAAGTTCCCAGTCTAGAACCTGGTACCTGGACTAATTGTTCATTTGGGCTTGATCTACTTGGTGTCATGGCAACATGCTTCACAGCCACCATGGTAACTAGGAAGTGGAGGTAGTGAATGGGTGTGGTCTAACTTCCAGTTTGTGTGTCAGTGAATGCAAAACAATTCTTGGGCTTGCTTCAAGGATGGCTTCTCTGTTGAAAGTGTGTGGTTAGGTGGAAGTGATTTAACTTGCCTGCGGCCAAGCCTGGATCAGATCTTAGCCATCCTGACTCAGACCCTTCTGTTCTTCCCACTAAACAGGTTTCCTGTCTAGCCATTACTCTGCTCTATCCAAGCCTTCTTGTAGGTTAAAGCCAGAAGAGACCATTGTAATGATCTCATCTGACTTCCTGCTTGATGCAAGCCATAGAATTTATCTTGCAGTCTGTGCATTACATAGTTTGAATATTAAGATATGTAAAACAGTGGTACCTGACTTCGATTAAATACAAAAACTTGCTTGAGTATAGAGGATTTATTTAAATCCTTGTATTCGAAGGTCAAGTTAGTTTTTAACAGAATAATGGTGCACCCAGAAAACAAGTGCATAGCACAGAAAATGGAGAAATGATACATATCCTTTGCAGAGCTGGTCAGAAGAAGACCTTTTTTCCACAGAGAACTTTTGACTTTTCAGCCCCAAACCTCCCATTGAAAGCAGTAACCTTCATTTAGAAAATGCTGCTATGAGTTGTAGTTTGGGTGCCTCATGCTCCCAGTGTTCTCTATGGGTCAGGCTTCCTAGCTGGATTATAAATGCCTGTGAGACACTACAGTAGGCATTTCTGAAACTAAGGGTTATGTCTACACTGCACAATAAACCCGTGTCCACTTGGCCCATGCTTGCAGACCTGATCTTTCCAAGCTCAGTCTCGAGCATCCGTGCTGAGTTGCTAGGCAAGCCTCATACCCCTGCCAGTGCATCCATACTGTGCTCTGCAGACACAAGTCAGACATTATGGCTTCTGAGGGTGTATTCCAGGGTTCTTAGTATCCTCACTAGCTGTAGGTACTCTGGGGCTTAGTTCATGTGAATTGTGGGAGAAGTTGTCTGTCCATCCCATGGCACTTGACCAGAAATGCCCTTAGCCCACCAACACATCCTTCTGAGTCATTTTGCACATTCCCTGGAACCGGAGCCAGGAACACGGAGCCAGCACTGGTGAAAGAACTTCTCTTGCTCATACTTTCACTCCTATTTTGGCAAAGCATCTCTGAGCTGCTGCTGGACATTTCGGCACTGATACATGTCTTATTGAAAGCAACTCATAGGGGTACAGACATGGTAGCTGCAACCAAGCTGAGGCTGCTCATGCTTGTTGCAATGACCGCAGATTCCCTATATGTAGACTGCTGTTTCTTGAGCCAAGCCATGAGCACAGACCAGTGGCATTATGTGGGCCTGGAATCACCTGCAGTGACTCTGGAACTTTGCGTGAAAAAAAAAAAAAGATATATATGCTTAAGTTGCACCACACTCCTCCTACAATTTGTGGGACTGGGGTAGCTCATGAATGTTATTTTTTAATTAAATGTTTGGCATTTTTTAGGAACTGGTTGTGTACTTCAACCCACAGCTTATGGAATACCGTGATGAAGTTCCATTGTAATAAATTTAATAAATCCCACTTTCGTAATTGTCTGCAAATTGAACGCTTTATTTTAAGCATGCACGTAAAGAAAGAATGTAAAAATCTGGTAGGCAGACCAGCTGCCATCAAGATGTAAAGAACAGTACCCAGTACCGGTACAAAGTAGGAAATCAAGTGAACAAAAGTGCAAAACAGTCAAACTACGTACACTGTCACCATACCAGTTTCAGTGTTCTGGAACAGTCTCTCTCCCCTGTTCTGTTTGGCCCTTCTGGTGCATTTTGCATACATGGGCCATGATTAAACCAGGTGTGGAGGAATGTGTGACGCTGCACCCCATATTTTTCATAGTGGTATAATTATGATATGATTGACATGATTATGCTGCATCTGGTACAAGATGTGTCTGGTGAGGTGTCTATGGAAAAGTTATGATTTGCTGAATATGATTATCCTATTTTGTGTGCATATATCATTTTTGTATCTGAAGTTATGAATATTGACTATCTGTATTTCAGTTATGCTTATTCTGTGTGACACCCACAAGTAGCTTTTCATGTACAACAGTGAAGAAGCTAGACAATGCTGATGGCTCACCGTCAAAGACAATGGAACATGAAAGAGCTTAGCCTTCCAGTGAACCTTTCAGCCAGCCCATGAGTAATGGCTGCTATGACCAGACCACATGACACTGAACTCCATTTTGGTACCTGTATTTTTCCACAAACTGAACTGGGAACTTAGCTTGGAACAAAGGGTTCCTGCCATATGGAAAAGCCAAAGAAGGTGGGGTGTGACATCATTTCTTGGCCTCACTCCCCACATGAGAGAACTCCTGGAAACAACTGAGGAACAAAGACTGAACTGGGAGGAAGTGCCAGTCCCAGACTAAAGGGATTTCTAGCCTGTGTATGGAAACTTGGTGGATTCTTTGTATCATCAGTTAGGGTGAGAAATTTGTTAATTAAAATCCTATCTATCTAGTATGTTAGACTTAGTTTGCATTTTTTTTGTCTGTAGGTAATCTGCTTTGATCTGTTTGCTGTCACTTATCACTTAAAATCTATCTTTCTGTTGTTAATAAACTTGTTGTATGTTTTATCTAAACCCCAGTGTGCCTTTGAGTGAAGTGTCTGGGGAAAATCTTACCTCTGTAAGCAAAGGCTGTTGCATATCTTTCTCACATCGAGGGGAAGGTGAACTTGATTAACAAGCTTACATTGTACAAATCCCTGTGCAGTGCAAGACGGTATAATTTTGGGTTTATACTCCAGCATGGGTGCAAGGCAGGGAAGCTGGGAAATTGACTGTTTGTCCTTGAGTGGCTTAGGTAAAGCACTCAGATAACTCAGTGATAACTGGGTCTGGTGAGGCTGGCTGTATCTCCAACAAAGCAGTGTGGGAGAGGCCTGTCCAGCTGGGGGGTTAAAGCCCACAGTGGTTCCCATGGCTCCCAGACTGCACCCCAGGGCTGACAACCTGTCGCAGAATATACAAGGGTACATTTGACTGTTCCACTTACTGTTTGTTACTTGAGCCATTGACCAGTCAAGCCCAGGATTGTCCAAAGACTGTGCATGCTGCAGGACATGGTTATGTGGAGGGGGCTCAGTATGGGGCGTTAGATCCTGAAGCCTGGTGGCGAGAATGATCAACCTCTCAAAAAGCTGCTCCTGCTGTGCTCGGTCTTCCTCCCTCAGCAACTGGTCATGGTCAAGGAACTGTGCCACCAATCTCTCCATGTTCTGGGCAGCCCTGCCATCCCCCAACCTTTGGTCTTCCTCCTCTCCAAGCTGTTCACTGGTTTTGGTCAAAATGTCTAGCATTTAATCCCTCACTCTTCCTTCTTGTCTGCTGGTTGAGAGTCTGCTTTCCGAGGGTACTGGTTCATTTTCACAGCCCAGCAGAGGTGGAAGGGCCTGCCAGGGAAAATGAAAGAACACATTATTGCCTGACCATGAGGAAAGACACTCCTGCCATTTTCCAGGGGCTGCATCACTTCAAGGTTCAAAGATATTTTTTATCATTCGTCTTTATTTTATTCACACAAAAATACCCTGTTGAGAAACTCCTGCAAGATGTGCTTCAAGCCATGGTGAGATGCACACACCAAAAGCAATGAAAATCATTTATAAATCCCCCACAATAATTTCTTGGGGGTGGAGGGGTTCCTAAGAAAAGGATCCCTTTCACTAGTGATGGTTTTATAATCCTTTCAGGCAGGGAAAGCTCTGGAGGACCGTGTGCTTCTGGAGGTGTCTGAGTGGAAGTGTGCTCATCTCTTCCAGGCCAACAGAGGAGAGACATCCATCTGTGTTAAGCAGATTTTTTCACATCTGCGAATGGAGGAGGCTCGTGAGCTACAGAGGCTGCCCTAATAAGTATGCCTTGCCCTGGAATTGAACTAACCTTCTGGAGTTCCTATTCCATGAGAAGTTTGCATGCGTCACCATCAAGCAATGGGTGACATTTATGGCACAATCAATAAGGTGCTGATTTTTAGGATGGAAACGCATTATGGCCTCCTTAAAGTATCCGACATTCCTGCACAAACCTGACTGGCAGCCCAAGACTAAATACTTCCTTTGCTACCATGTGGGCTCATGATCTACACAGCCATGCACTAAATACATCCTCCGCTACCATTTGGACTGACAGTATAGGCAACCCAAGACACATCAGCTGTGGGCAGTCTGAGTGGCTCATTTCTAAGCTGTGCTGTACTTGCAGGAAAGAGAATGTAAGGTTCATAAGTCTAATACCCCAATTCATCTTTCTAACAATGTTATAAAAATATATATAATGCTTTTGAACTGTTTTTCCCCCCATTTCTCAATATCCATTTTGTATCCCATGTGGTGGCAGTGGGCAGAGGCACTAGGGAAGTGGTGTGGCTTCTGCCCTCAACAGATGTGCACCACGACCTCCTGCTTGGAATAATAATTTAATTGAACATAATCCAAAAATCCTTCCCATTCTTATGAACAGCAAAAAATTATAGGGGCCAAAAAATACAAGGCTCTGGCTGTGGTGCTGCTTCTGCTGCCTCTTCAGCTGTGGGCTGCTCTCCCTGCATCATCCCCAAAGAGGTCCTCTGAGTATGGACCGTAGTGTCAGCACCAAGGTTATTTCGTGTGCTAGATTTGGCAGCTGCAAGCTCTTCTCAGATGGTGCCTCTGATTGTGGGGTTATAAGTATGCCACCCCTGGATGCAGCATTGTGGGCTCTGTTTTTGGTGCAGTTCCCAGCACCTGATTGAATTCCTCATAGAATAGACAGGGAGTTAACTGAGGTGTAGTTCTCATTCCTGGTTTTGTGGTAGTGGGTCTTGAAATGGTTGATGAGCTCCAGGCATTGGTCAATGGTCTGGCAATGCCACCAGCCTCTCGCTGGTACTTTTGTACACACGCTCAAAGGATTTCTTGTGCTTTTGCTGAAGTCGTGGGTCTTGTTCTCCTTATTCCACAGTTTTACTAGAATCTAGCTGTGTTCCTCTGGCCAGCTAGCCACACTTGCTGTAGGGCTTCTTCTTAGTGCTGGCCATAGCTAACACACGATAAATTAACTAGTTTACAGGGGAGAAGTCTATGTGGAAAGGAATGGTTAAATGCTGAGCAGCTGTACTTGAAGCAGGAGATTTCTTCTGGTTCCTGGGAGTAGTGTGGGAAGTTTGGGATAGCAGGGTTAGGACACACAGGCCTACAGGACTGTGGAATAACATTGGCTGATTCTCCAAACATGAGCACAAGCCCAGGTTTCTGTTATGTCCACAATGCAAAATGGGGGGAGGGATAGCTCAGTGGTTTGAGCATTGACCTGCTAAACCCAGGGTTGTGAGTTCAGTCCTTGAGGGGGCCATTTAGGGATCTGGGTCAAAAATTGGGGATTGGTCCTGCTTTGAGCAGGGGGTTGGACTAGATGGCCTCCTAAGGTCCCTTCCAACCCTGATATTCTATGAGTGGGCTTGGACCCATGCTATAGTGGGAATTGGGCTTAGACCCAGTCCTCTGGGGCAAGGTTGCAGGACCAAGTCTTTGAGAGTTTCTGGCAGGTGTGAGAAGGTTTTGTGTGTGGATGGCAGAAGGGGTTGGGCTTAAACCTGTGTCTGAGCCCAGGTTTACTATGCAGTGCAGACATACTCCTAAGTGTTTTGGTTGTCAGTCAAAAGTTACTCAATGAAAAGTAGATGCTATTTTTTGGGGGGGAAAGTTTCACTTTTAATCAAAATGAAACCTGTATAAAGTTTTGGTGGAAAGCTTTTGATCAGCCCCAAATCTTCGGTTTACGTAGCAGAAGCCTGGATTCCCAGGCTTGTGTTTGGAGAGTCTGTTAATGATATCCCACAGTCCCCTAGGCCTGTGTGTTCCTTAATAAAGTGAAATCAAGGACCACAGACTAATAATTAACATCAAATATTCTTGGGGAAGTTAGCAGAAATACCAAGGAACCAAGGTGTAAATAAAAGGAAACAGACATACTGCTACAAATAACGTACTTAAATAGTTAACCAAATACAATCACTAAATTTTATATCATTTTTGTATGATTAAAAGTTTAATTCAATTTACTTGCTTAAGTCCATACTGACCCGGAGCACTTATTGTAACTACAGAAATTCGGGAATAGCAAACAAACTATATAGAGAATCAATAAGATTTAACTTTTGTGTGGGAGGATTTCCTTTTGGAACTGGTCATGGAGCCTGTTAAAAAGCTTCATTAAGGTTCATTATAAAAGGATTCATCTCTTCGTCCTACGGAGTATTGTGTTTGGCACAAGAATTTCTGAAAACAGTTTGATTCTAGAGTTAGTGTCCACTGAAGTCTGGGTTTTTTCTGTACATGTGGGTCAAATTCAACCTTTGTGTAAGCACGTGTAACTCACACCGAAGCTGGAGTTAGCTCAGTTTATCTAGTTGAAATGTGTTCCGTGTTAATCTGCTCTCAACTAGTCTGTTTTGAGGGCTTTGGATTTTTTTTTATTCCAAAAGGGTAAGATCCGTTAAATTAGCAGTGCTTTAATTTCACCATGGTTGCAGGGAAGAGTTTAACTGAAAGAGACTTTTCTGGAAAATTTGTTACTGGTGTTACTTCATCACTCTCTAGAATCCATGCTTAGCCTGAAGTTCATAGATTCCAGTGCCAGAATGCACCATGGTCGTCATCTGATCTGACCTCCTATATAACAGGCTATAGAACTTCTCCAAAATGATTCCTAGAGCATATATATTTTTTAAAAATAGCCATCTTGATTTAAAAATGGCTAGTGATGGAGAATCTACCAGGAAACATGGCAAATTGTTCCATTGGTTAATTACCCTCACTGTTGAAAGTTTACACTTTATCTCCAGCCCAAATTTGCCTACCTTCAACGTCCAGCCATTGGGTAATGTTATACCTTTGTCTGCTAAGCTGAGGAGCCCAGTATCAAATACTTGTTCCCCATGTAGTTACTTATGGTGGTGGTCAGGGTCGGCGCTTCCACTAGGCGATCCTAGGCAGTCGCCTAGGGTGGCAGGATTTGGGAGGCGGCGTTTCGCTGCTCTCGGCAGCATTTCGGCGGCGACTCATTTCCCAGCGGCGATTCGGCAGCAAGAAAAGTGGCTGATGAAATGCCGCCGAGAACGCAGCTTCAGAGGAGCTGCCACCGAAGCACCGCCGATTACGGCAGAGGAGCGCTGCTGCCTAGAGCGGCAAAAACCCTGGCGCTGCTACTGGTGGTGGTCAGTGATCCCTCAGTGTTCGATGATGATTGTCTTCCATAAAATGAATAACCATTTATTGCTGGTGGATCTGCAGATGGTTAATGAGACGGATCCGGAACCCACAGATCTTGTCACAGTTGGGGCAGACATTTCCCAGTGGAAGGGGCAGATCTGGATTGTTGAGTCAGGCTGCAGTGCTTTTTTTCCTGTTTTCCCATTTCCTGTTGTCTCCATTGGATCTCGAAATACTGGGATCCTTGCCACAAGGTCTTTTTTCATTTTGATTGGTTGAGGGTTTGGGTTTCCCATGAATTTGGGTTTCCCATGAATGGGTGTCCTTGAAGTGCTTTTTTTTTTGCCTGCCCCATGTCTGTTGGCCATGGCTCAGTTGTGAGAACATGACCTGCTTTGGGAGTTGATTGACTATGGAAGATGTCTGTGTGTAAATTCTTTTAATGTGGAGACAACGTTGCATACCAATACCCACATGGTGCTTGACAGCATGAGGATCATAATTCAATGGCAAGGAGACCATAATGATTGGAGAGCTTTATCCTGCTCCAGCCTTCACCCGCCTGATATGACGTTGAGGACTTTGAGGGGAGGGGGGGATTGGATTGCTGTTCGTCTGGAACCTCACCTTCGACCTTGCTGCCTTGGGTAACCCTGCCAGGAGTGCAAGACTCTCGACGGCTTCCCTCTCAGGATCATGGGGGCACTCAAGCCGCTCCACCACATCAAGGTCACAGTCCACTGGGGCGGAGTTACTTATAGACTGTGATAAAGTCATGCCTTAACCTTCTCTTTTTTTAAGCTAAGTAGATTGAGCTCCTTAAGTCTCTCGCTATATGGCACGTTTTCTAATCCTTTAATCATTCTTGTGACTCCTCTCTGATCCCCTTACCAGCATCCTTCTTGATCCTTTTCTCACAGAATATGGTGCCCTTTCTAAGGGCTGACCTGTGCCAACAGATCCCTTGTGCTAGGGCTGACTATCTAGTAACTGTAGTTCCTAAGGGGTGATGTGACTGCTGGCTGGAAGCAGGACCTGCTAGGGAAAAGGGACCAGGCTACCAAAACAGTTCTCTATGATTCAGAACAGTGAGAAAGCTGAGTGTGCCTGCAAGTCTCTGTGGAGAGCCAATGAGTGGCCTGAGATGGGCTGTCTGAAAGGAGGCTGGGCTAAGAAAAGCAGAGCTTTAGAATGGAGTGGAGGCCACTTGTATGGTATGGGCCTCTGGGCTGGATTTGAGAGATAAGGGAGAGTCTGTGCTTTATGGTGCTCATTAGAGGTGTGACATGCATATACCCAAGGGGCCGGACATAGAGCTGTAGTCAGAGCAGAATGAAGGGACAGTTGAAGCTGTTGAGAAGCAGCCTGTGCACCAAGTGGGAAGGATTTAGCAGTCTTATTACCTCAAGGACAGTAACTGAAGCAGTGGAAGGGTGGTAGCTTCTTTTACTTATAATGGGGATGTCTAAACTACAAAATATATTCGACCTCATGTCAGCCACAGCAGTTAAATCGCTCGTGCGTGTCTACCCTTTGCTTCTTGTGTCGGCAATGCCTGACCTCACCAGCAGTGCTTGCACCAGTTGAACTGTCGGTGTGAGGCATTGTGGGATGGCTTCTGAAAGCCAGCAACAGTCGATTGTAAGCAACTGAATTGACATGCATTAACCTAACTACATTGACATTGACTCTACGCCTCTTGTGGAGGTGGAGTTATTAAGTCGGTGTAGCGGGTGAGTTACTTCAGCGGGAGTGAAATTTTAGTGTAGATGCTTACAGAGTTAGGACAGCATAAGTTGCTTTGTTCTTTGTAGTGTAGACCTGGGCAATGAAAGAGCCTTGCATCTCTAGAGTCATTCTTTTCTCTCTCCTGACCCTTTTGCAGGCCAGCCTCTCACAGGCCAGACTTGCCTACATCCAGGAGACTGTTGAAATAGATCCCTGCTGTTGTGAACACTGAGGCTGACAATGTTGGGAGCTGTAGAGTAGCAGCTGGCTGGCATGGTGTCACCTAACTTTACTGGCAGCTGAATCTGTGATGAAAGACATTGGCAGCTGGTGCCCCTCAACAGCTAAGGCTGTCGCTGTTCCTGACACTAGTTCAACTGAATTGATGTTACCAGTGGTGTAAAACACTTCAAAACCATCCCCAGCACAGATTCAGCCATTAATTTTAGGTGTAGTAAATCATTCTACCTTGCCTCACCTGGCTTAAAGCCCTGGTCATAATTGTGGAACAGAAGCAACACTGTAGTGTAGGATGTACAGAACTGTTCCCTGTAACTTCCTGGTTTATTTAATGTGTCTGTGTTACATTGACACACATGATCACAGGCATCTTCAGTCAGCTGTATTGTCTGTTCCCCAAATACATTAGCATTGTGTCTGTTGCTCTGCATAGCTTCGTTAGTTTCTCCTGCCACATTCTTATATGTTTTCATCACATGTAATTCCTTTCTGAATTGTTTGGTCCATGTGTGCTGCGCTAGTGACTGTGCTAGGCATGGTAACTGGCTTGGATGGAGGTGTGGAGCTGAAGCTAGCGGTCTGCTTTCAAAGATGCCTGGTTTATATGATTCCATTAATGTTTATTATGGTCAGAGCTAATCATGGACAGAAACTGATTTGTCAAATTAATGGAGATTAAGACTTTCATAAAAGCTTTTGTTAATTTCAGCAAACAGTACAATTCAAGAGTAGTCATTGAAAGCAACTGAAATATAACGAATATAAATAACTCAGACCTTCTTGTCAACTGTTTGAAATGGGCCATCCTGATTATCACTACAAAAGTTTTTTCCTCCTGATAATAGCCCACCTTAATTGATTTGTCTCGTTAGAGTTGGTATGGCAACTCCCATCTTTTCATGTTCTCTGTATATATATTTTTTCCTACTGTATTTTCCACTCCATGCATCTGATGAAGTGGGTTTTAGCCCACAAAAGCTTATGCCCAAATAAATTTGTTAGTCTCTAAGGTGCCACAAGTACTCCTTGTTCTTCTTCTTCTTCTTTTTTTTTTAAATACTCTCGTTCACTCTAATGCTGCACAAATCAGTGCTGTTTTACTCATTTCTGCTCCATCTCCCTGCCTTCATTTTGTGTGACTTCTCTGATGCCTCTTATGTTTCCTTTGTTACCCTTTAGTTTTCACCCTCCAAAAATCCCTCCCCAGAGCTTACAAGCTGAATTTAGTTTTTATAGTGGCCCAGACTAAGACTATGGACATTTCCTTTCTGTACAGAGCAAGAGCAAAGTAGTATAGACTAGATTCATATTAGTTTTACTTTGGTGCTCCTGTTACGTAGACAAGAAAAAGTTATATATCAGCAACCCTGTGTAAAACATAAAGCCCTATCATAACAAAGAAAATTGTGCCATACAGTGTTAGCAGCAGTCTGTTATTCATAGAACTACAGACAGGATCCAGAGGCTAGCAACAAAGATGATTAAAGGGATGGAATGCAAGCCATATGAGCAAAGGCTAAAGGAACTGGGTATGTTTAGTTTGGAAAAAAGGAGATTAAGGGGGAACATGATAGCGGTCTTCAAATACTTGAAAGGCTGCCATAAAAAAGATGGAGAAAAATTATTCTCTCTTGCCACAGAGGGCAGGATGAGAGGCAATGAGTTCAAACTACAGCATAGCAGATTTTGATTAAATCTCAGGAAAAACTTCCTAACTGTAAGAACAGTAGGACAATGGAACAAACTGCCTAGGGAAGTCATGGAATCTCCTTCCCTGGAAGTTTTCAAAAAGAGGCTGAATAGCCATCTATTTTGGGTGTTCTAGACGCAACAAAGTCCGCACCTTGGCAGGGGGTTAGATTAGATGACCTTTGTGGTCCCTTCTAGCCTTATGGTTCTATGATTGTAGAGATGTATAGCTGGAAGGGATTTCAAGAGGTCTTCTAGTCCATCCCCCTGTGCTGAGAGAGGAGCCAATATATCTAACCGTTCCTAACAGGTGTTTTGTCTAACCTATTCTTAAAAACTTAAAATGATGGGGGTCCCACAACCTCCCTTGAAAGCCTGTTCCAGAACTTAACTATCCTTGTTGTTGAAAGTTTTTTTCCGAATATATAACCTAAATCTTCCTTGCTGCAGATTACGTCCGTTATGTCTTATCCTACTGTCAGGGGACATGGAGAACCAAATTGATCACCATCCTCTTTACAATAGCTCTCAATTTATTTGAAGACCACTATCAGGCCCTTCCCCATCTTCTTTTCTTAAGACTAAATATACCCAGTTTTTTAACCTTTCTTCAGAGGACGTATCTTTTAAACTTTATCAAATTTGAGCCACCTCATCTCTCGCCCCCCCCCCCCCCCCTGCCACTCTCCAGTTTGTCCACATCTTAAAATGTAACACCCAAAACTGGACACAGTACTGCAGCTGAGGCTTCACCAGTGCCAAGTAGAGCGGAATAATTACTCACATGTCTTACATGCGACATTCCTTTTAATACACTGCAGAATATTTCCCTTTGTTGAAATTCCATCACATTGTTGGCGTATGTTCAGTTTGTGATCCCCTATGACCTCTAGATCCTATCACATGTTAGAACGAAGGCTACAATAGCCACGTGGCACAGACAGCAGTTTGTCCAGAAGGTTCAGTTAGCCTGGCTCAGTTGCAGTTGAAAATTGTCAAAACTCTAAAGGTAACAGGACTTGATCTTGGCTTTTCACCATTCAGATAGAGATACTTCTAGCTTCAATCAGAATTAAGACATAAAAAGTAAATAACTGGATTTGACTGCTTAGTGCCAGAGATCTGGATTTCCATGTGGGCCTCCCCTTCTGCAAAATGCATCAGTACTTAAAGCAGAAACTTGAGAATGACTTGGCATATAGGAATGAACTGAAAATAAGTGGCATGAGACAGGTGGCGTATCCTGTAGTCGCTCGTAGAATAATTTTAAAAGGCTGTGTTAAAGCTGAAATGGACTTCTTAAGTGTTTTTGTTGACTATTCTGTAGGATTTAGTTGGAGCAGGGGATTAAGGTCAGAAAATGCATAATAAAAAACCATAGTGGAACTGTGATATATGTGTAATAGCAATTGGACAACAAAATTCCCCTGGTAGATCACTTCAGACCACTTCTGAGGTCTGACTTGGTAATCAAAAGGATAATTATTTTTGATATGGTATAATCACTCTGGAAATCATGTTTTCTGTTTTATGAAAATTATAGTCACATCCAAGGCATTGTGGTAGCTGTTATGTAGACTTGAATTACATCTGGAGAGTGTAAAATTGGACATTTTTCCAAACTTTCTTAGCTTCAGAGGAGAGGTGTAATTATCTTTGCTGATTGCATGCTTGTGTAAATTTCTGTCATAATTAACTAGCTTAAATTATTTCAGGTCAGATGTAATTTCTCATTTAACAATATGCTTAAAAAGAGTTTGTTTTAAAGACATTACCCCCAATTATTACAAAATGACAGTCCAGAATAATGAGTTAGCATCACAGAGCTAAACTGGATTAAACCCTTTGGATGAAGGGGCTGTTTTTTGTGTGGGTCAAATGCAGGCCTTTCACAAAGCCCCTAACATCTCTTCAGTTGGTTGCTTTGGGTGAGTTGTGAGCACTCTGTCATGCAGTCCTATGCTTTTAAGCCTGAAAAACTAAAGAAGTGGCTATTTTTTTTTCCAGCCGACTGTTGGGAGCAATGGTTTGCTCCTGTAGCATGAAGTGCTGTTAAATACTTGATTTTAGGGAAACTCAAAACAAAAAGTACATGGCATCAATGTTTGCTAAACCAGAAATAACAGTTAAAGTATTTTTATGCGATTGATATCCCAACCTAGCGTCCAGTTGGTTTTCTTTGACTAGACTGATACAGTATTCTCCTTGGGGGGAGATGGACAGTATTTTGCCTCTTAGGAATCAAGTGCACAGGAGAGTTCTGCCTGATAGCAGTACCCGTGTGTGTCAACCCCTTATTACCGTGCAGGCCTGTCTGTGTTTGGGCACTTGCTTGATCCTCCCTTGGGAACCTCTGACTAGTGATATTGACCAACAACAGCTTTCTTAAAACCAAGTGTTTTTAGTTAGCATTTGGAACCAAGCATTAGAGAAAACTGAAACCAGCCTATCAACCTTTAGTCTCGGCAACAACCTACCCATATTTAGGGTTTTTAAAGGGACAGTCCCGTATTTAAGCCCTCCTGCAGGTGTCCCAACTTTTTTTAAAAAAGGAAAATTGTCCCTTATTTTCTGCCTCCCTCCCATCAGTCCTGGTGGGTCCTGCTTCTGGCCGGATCCCTGCTCGCCAGCTGCCCTCCCACCAACGGTGAGTGGTGGGGGTGGGGGACCAATGATAGGGGTGGGTGTTCAAGGCTGGTGGCAGGGTGAAGCTGCAGCGCGTGGGGCCAGCTGCTGCCCCTGCTGGTCCATCAGCGCAGTCCCTGCTGCGTGCTGGCTCTTGGCCAGCAGGGCCCTGTTCCCCATCCTGTTTCTGGCCAGAACTGGCTGCGAGCTGCAGTGACGGAGTGCGAGCAGGTGCTAGGCAGCGGCGGGTTATGTGTCGCCTCTGCTGCCCACCCATCGGCCCTTTTACGTGCTTCCCCTCTCGCTGTCCCCTCCCTGCTTTGCCCCTTCACCCCCCTCAGCCTCACTGCTCCTCTGTATCCCCCACGGCAGGGCGCATCCTGCTCCCAGAGCTGTGTGGAGAAGCAGCCTCTGGTCAGAGCACTGAGCTCACCAACAGCCTGGCCAGCAGGCTCCTTCCTTCACTGCCTCTGGCTGGGCTGGTGCCCCGGGAAAGCCCAAGACCCTCCGGCCCGAGGCGCTGGCTAGGAGGAGCCGAGCCCTGTATGTGCCAAAGCCCTGCACAGTTCGGGCACGGGGAAGCCACTAAGCTCTGGACCGGGGTGGGAAGCGATTTCCAGCCTGTTCCCATCCCGAACAGAGAGGACGGGGACAGGAGGTGGCTGGGTTATGTCGGTGGCCATAGGTGTTAACTGCCTTTCGACACTGTGCGGGCAGGAAGGCACAAAGTGCTTAGAGCCACAGAGGACGGGGGTGGGAAGAAGGGACAAGAAGAGATGAGCTCTGCAAAGACAAGGACCTGGTCATCCCTTCCGGCTGGAAGCAACTCCCGTCCCTTTCCTCCCACACAGTGCCGAAAGGCTGCAGCTGGCCACATTCTGGTGTAAACCCTGGCAGAAATCTGGGGGAGGGAGGAGGGACATGTGACCATGCGTGCCCCCCACTCACGTGTTGCCTTGGGATGACGCGGTGCCAGGTACCAGGAGAGATGTGCAGGGAGCGGGTTGGGTTGGTCATCCCCACCCCATCCGCCCCCCCATGTGAGAGAGGTATATGGGAGTGTGTGTGTCACCTCTCCCCGTGCGTGTAGGATATGGGGGTATGTGTCACCCCTCCCTTTGTGAACCCTAAAAACTTAAGGATAAGAAGGTAAATAAAAAGAATCCAACTACTCAATATTTCTTTTTAACGGGGGCTCAGTCAACTTGATGTTAATTTGAATATTTGTACTGCATAGTTCTGATTGTCATTGAACTCACTTGAATACGAGTAATTTTACCAGGTGTCCTGTATTCAGCATAGGGAAATATGATCACCCTATCCATATTTCATCTCCACTAATCTAATGCTACAGTAAAATTTAAGTTAGATATAAAGGCTTTCCCCTTACATTAAAAGAAAGCAACTGAGATAGCTCACATGTTCTTGAAAACCAAAGGTGGTCCTGTGATCCATCCTGGTCTTAGTTGGCAGCTTACTGTTCTTTTAGCTCACTTGCATTGGCTATCTTGTATATGAGTCTCCCTTGTGGAAGAGACCCTGATCTTGCAGAGGGAATCCATTACCATATATATAAAAAATAAAATAATATATACGGTAATGGATTCCCTCTGCAAGATCAGGGTCTCTTCCACAAGGGAGACTCACATACAAGATAGCCAATGCAAGTGAGCTAAAAGAACAGTTAGCTGCTGTCTGTCTATATACATATATATACGTGTGTGTGTGTGTGTGTATATATATGTATCTACATATATATGTATATGTGTGTGTATATATATGTATATACGTATATGTATGTATGTATGTTGTGATAAACCCAGGCCAGTTTGGTACAACAGAATAGTAGAAGGCAGATATACTGGCCATTGGGTTAACAGTTTTCTGTTCCCTAACTGACCAGAGCAGGGACTGCTCCAGGCTAATGAGAACACCTGACTCTAATTAACCTGCAAAGAGTCAGGTGAGGCCATTAAGGTGAAGTGAACACCTGACCCTAATTAAGGCTCTTCTGAGCATATAAAAGGGCTCACTCCAGTCAGGCTGAGAGAGAGCCAGGGAGCCAGAGGAGAGGAAGTGCTGTTGCTATTGAAGGACTGAGTAAATGAGGACATGCTCGTGCCATCAGTAAGGGAGCCCTAAGGTAAGGGTGAAGAAGTGAGAAGCAGGAGAGCTGTGGGGAAGTGGCCCAGGGAATTGTAGCAACTCTGGAAGTGAGAGATTGGCTGCCAACAGCTGCTACCATTAGGGTCCCTGGGCTGGAACCCGGAGTAGAGGGCGGGCCTGGGTTCCCCCCACCAACCTGCCACTACAAGGAGAAGACAGGCCTCTGGCAGAACAGGAGGCTAAACTGTTCTGCAATAAGTCCAGAGGGACAACAGGGACTGTGTGAGTTCTCTCACCATCCTCTGAGGCTAGCATAAACCGCCTAGAAACGCGGGACCCACAGGGACAAGATTGGAGCTCTGCCACAATGTGTATATGTGTTTTGTTTCAGTGCTCATGTGTGATGTTTCCTAGTGCCACAGGAGGGTTTCTCCTGGCAGACCCTGTTTGCTCATGGGCCATCAGAGGATGATACCTTGATGGTTGCTCTGTTGTTTGAGTGGCTGGACCAATGTGGTCTTAATGGACTGAAATTACTGGCTGGCTGGCACTGTCTCCTCGTGGATGAGGGGTTATCTGTCAAGGAAGAGTGGGACGTGTTAGTCTAGAACAATCAAGTGCATAAATAGCATTTTGGATACAGATGAAAATATGTTATGAATAGAGATGCACGTTATGTATTGTCACAATGAATATTCTCATTTGTCCTTTTCTCTTCTATTCTTCTGTCTCCTTCCCTGAAACAGGCACCCTGTATCACAACAATGTAGCGTGCCTGGTCCTTCTCAGGTGCAAGGGGAGATAAGCAAAGCAGACACCAATCCAGGACGGTAGCTGTCATAAAGTAAGTATGTAGCTAAGCTGCCTGTAAGCTCAGCACCGCAGACAGTCAGTGTTTGACTGCTTGTTAAATCAAATGTTGTATGAGGAGGAAAACTGGCCTGAGGACTTGAGACAGCATGCGGCTCACCAGTAATTGCTGTAGGACCTGGGAGGAGGTATCCACATGTGATAGGCCTAATGGAGGTTAGTCCTTCACATGCAGACATGCTTAGGCAATGAATACACTGTCCATTTCACTGGCTTAGTTGGCTATAACCTGGTTCAGGTGACCCAAGTCCGTGGAGCTTAAAAAAAAAAGATATACTCAGTTTTGTACAATGGACAGGAACAGACCTTGATAAAGGGGACGTGGTTTTCAAGGAGACATGGTTCATATGTTCATCTTGACTTTATCAGTGACCCTCAGCTTAAAGGAGAGGTTTTATGATTAACATCCGAGTTCACATTGCTGCTGCTGATCAAGAACTCCCCAGTTAGTGCCCAGTTTTCCTTCCCTTTACACTGAACAGTACCTTACTTGGTGAGTAGTTACACTGAAATCTGTGGGGCTAATTAAGCAAGCTGATGTTAAACGTCATTAGGGTGGCAGAAACAAACCCTTGAAGATGTAGCATAGGAGCAAGTACCTCCTTGTCTTCCTGGCTCAAATACTTGACATAGTTTATCATGTTGATGTAGCTTTAGTGCTTTGGGATCCACTAAAGGAGCTACACAAATGGGAAGTTAGTTATTAGTATTGCAGTTTTTTCCTTTCACCTTTTGAAGTGTACTCAGAGTAACAAACTTTGTGCACAGCAGTGTAACATTTCAAGGAAAAATGTTCATTAGTAAGTAATCCATTTATCTCCTTCTACCATTTTGTATAGGACTTGATTTTGACCTGTGAAGCACCAGCATGTTTATATCCGTACAAAAGTATCGCATTGAAGAGAATAAGGTTTATAGAGCTTAATTATTTAAGATTTTACTTTTGAAGCATTCAAGTGGGTTATTCCTTGTTAGGGTTCAATGTACTGCCGCTGTTTTTTCTTAATGCTATCCCCGTCTAATGCCATTCTTTTAACTAACTTGTAGACGCTGTTAGCTTTGAGGATCTAAACCAGTAGTGACTTACAATAATTCCTCAGATATGGGCCACTGAATCTTTTAACAAAGACGTAAATATTTTAACTGCCGAAATGCCATGTTGTGGAATGAAATATAATTTTCTGTTTTGTATTGTGTTGTTAGCTCTTTAATTGAATCACAAAATGTTTAGATTTGTTCAGTGTTCTTTTTGTATTAGGCTAGAGCTGCACTACAGAGCTTATAGTGGTGCAGCTGTACCAATGCAGTTGCGCCACTATAGCACTGCTACTGCAGAACGCTCTAAGCCAGTGGGGGAGAGAGCTCTCCTGTTGACGTAATTACTCCAGCCCCTGCGAGCAGCGGTAGCTATGTTGGCGGGAGAAGCTCTCCTGACAACATAGCATTGTCCACACTGGCAATGTGGGTGTAACTTACTCCGCTCAGGGGGATGGCTTATTCACACCCCTGAGCAACATAACTTACACAGATGTAAGCTGTAGTGTGTACGTAGCCTTAGAAGCAGACAAAAAGTGTAGTGTGATGGAAACCTGAATTGGTTTACTTTCACTTTGCTCATGGTGGCTCTAATTTGAAATGCACAACTAGTCTAGAGTAAGCTTCTTCCAGGACAGCGTGGGAAAAGCTCACTGGAATTTTAATTGCTGGCTTCCTGCTATGGATAATAAGTGTAAGCAAATGCAGCACCATTGCATTTTTCACTGTATTGGCTTTTGAAAATGAGAGTTCAGCTAGAAGGGCAGAACCAATGGTGATGGTGATAAAAGTAATTGTAGGTAGTTTCTGTTCAAGTAGTGCACCTCTGCACTTTCTGCAAGAGGCATCAAAAGAGCAGATTACTTGTGATGTATCACACCGATAAAAACAAGTGGATATTCGTATGGAGTCTGCTAGTGTTCAGCCTGTAGTTCAATCACTTTCCTGTTTTAGAAGTCAAAAATGCCCCTCCTTGGGGACTAGGTCTATTAAGATAAAATAAACTTCAAAATTCCACCACAAAATCCATTCCTAACTCCACACAATACCAAGTTTCTCTTCCTCCTCCCCAGCCTCCGTGCCTGGAGAGCTTTGCAGTCTCTCCCCTCTTTGCTCAGGGTCTCTCCCTGGCTGAGACAGCTTGCCTGGTCTCGTGGTCTTCCCTGCAGAAGCCTTTCCTCACACTCTGCATACTCTGCCAAAGCTTTCTGAGCTTCCCCCCTTCACTGTAATCACCCCCCCCCCTTACTGGCAACCACCTGCGAAAACTCAGGTATACCTCATTCTGTATGCAGGGTTGGGAAGGCCCAACCCTGAAGGGGAAAGCCACCCTGTTACATTGTGCTCTGTGTGTCTTGTGGGGCTGTGTTAGACTATGGCAAGAAACTAGTGATGTAGAGTAGAATCTTTGTTGGACTAACCTGGCTTTATAATAAATTCCCTTCACTTTCTAGTCATATGTTATAGCTATGGGACTATTGAATATGGAAAAGAGTATCTCAAAGGGGAGGGTCATTTTTTGTCTCTAAAATGTATTCAAGCGCCCAGTGTAAGCTTAGCTGCAAGAATCCCTAGAAGTACCACTGTGTGTTTGTAGCACCGTGTTACTAAAGATGCCTCTAGCTGTGAAGCTAACCAGTTTAGTATTACTGCCAACAGTGTGTTTTATCATGCCTGTTTCTGAATGTTCCCTATGTTAGTTCCCCAAGCATTCCTCTGGTTCTTGAAACTTGCTGCATCCAATTTACACAACATCAGTTTCAAGCCAATAGTCAGTCAGTTGGTGTTCTCTAATCCCCCTGCATGCTCAAATGCTTTGATGCATTAGCTAAAACAAGTGCAGTTTCATGGTTTGAATTTATGGTGAGAATCAAGACAGCTGCTTAAATGAGACCTTTATATTGACACATTTTAAATGGCCCTTCATTCCTTTTGATCAATTTCTAGTACTAAAAGCAGTGCACTGTTAATTTACTTACTGGAAACCCCGAGCTTCTACACAGTTGTTAAAATAATCTTAAAGCTTTACTGTAATACCTATAGTTCAGTTGACTCTTTGCTTTACTCATAGTAAGGATTAAATATAATGGACAATGTACATTTATCAATTGAAATGTGAAGTAAAGGAGCTAATGTCATGAGTCTTCAGTTCCTTCTCTTTCTACTACAAAAGACTGAGAAAATTTTAATCCAGTTTGACTTGGAGGTGATGAATTGGTCCCCGTGAGAAAGTTCAGGTGTAGTTTCAGGAATATGAAACCCAGTTTTATAGGCGCAAACTGAGTTTTCTTCTGCCTACTGTAATAAATCTTGGGATTTGTTACGTAATATTGGTGGGATGAGTAGAGAATTGGCTTAATTTGTTGACTGCTGAATACAGAGTTGCTACACTTAAAACCATTGTGAATAATCTTCATTTTATCCTTGCAATATTTTCCATCTATAAGAAATCCTACGTCTGCAACGACAGTGCACCCTATTTCTTTGAATAAAGTGCTGCTGCAACAAGTTCAAGTGAATCAGGGTTCTCTCCTATAACTGAGTGCTGGGACCTCAGCAACCTTTGAAGGAAAAGGCTACAGGACGTTGGGCAGGGCGCACACATAGGGGAATAATAAATTGAATTAGTTGGGAACAGCAGAGGAAGTGGTAGGTATAACACTGAAACAAACCTTTAGTGACAGTGTCTGAAGGGATTGGTTGACTCTTTCTAGCAACTCACAGGCATGTCGGTATTTTATAGGATTGTAGGACTGGAAGGGACCTTGAGAGGTCATCTAGTCCAGTCCCTTGCACTCCATGTTTGTGTAACCTGCTCTTAAAAATTTCCAATGACAGAGATTCCACAACCTGTCTGGGCAATTTATTCCAGTGCTTAACCACCCTAACAGTTGAGAAGTTTTTCCTAATGCCTAAACTGCCCTTGCTGCATTGCTGCTTGTCCTATCCTCAGACGTTAAGAACAACAATTTTTCTCCTGCCTCCTTGTAACAACCTTTTATGTACTGGTTTAACATGAATCCTTCCCATCTGCACATACACACAAACCCTGGATTGGCAGTGGTTACCAGTGAAGGGGAAAGCTTTGCTCACGTAACCACTTACATACATGTTGTGTCCAGTGAAATTCAGGGTGGAATATGGGTGCAGGAACCAAGTAATCTTGGCACTGGGGTTCCTGAGGTGGCCTTATTATATATGTGTTTCTACCATTAGTCACTCAGTAGTGAAATGTGTAACTTGGCATTCTTGATGGAGATTTTTGACCTTGTTAAAACTGCTTGCATAACTTGGTTCTGTGTCTGCTCTACCGTCATTTTAAATGCACTCAGCAGCAAAGTGTCATCATTCCTTTTCAAATAAATGGGGTATGTTTTGTCCTACCATATATAATACCCTGTGAACATAGTTAAAAATTTGATTTTTGTAGTAAGTTGTGACTAATTTCACTCACCACCTAAAAAGGTGCAAGTCAGCTACTGTAGAATTATCTTTCTGTTCAGCCATTTCTTTCTTAGCTGGCTTTGTTGCCTGCATCTAGTCTGCCATTAGTTGGGCCTTAATTTAATTGTCAGAGTGTAGGGTGAGAATGTGAAACATGCCCTGGTACACGACCTTCTATTCTGTCGATGTTGCAATCTCAGCAGTTGTCTGCTGTAAGCAAGCAACTGTGGGCCAAGGTAACAATTCAGTTATGTTCATGCTCTTTCCTGGTAGATAGAATTGAAGCAAAATACCCATGAAAAACTGGTTGCTAAAGATCTCCTGAACCACCGTGTCCATATGCTCTGTGCTGATAATGAGCTTTCAGGATGTGTCTGTAAATCTCCCATGTGAAATGATTTACTGGCAGCCTGGCTACTTGGAATATCCGTATTCTAGAATTTGGACTCTCCCCCGGCCCCAGGTTGTTCTGAGCCGTGGAAGGATTATTCAGAGGCTTGAGTAACTGCATCCAGTAATATGCAACAATTTTGAGGGGAATATAGCTTGCGAAACAGTTCTTGGATCATGTCCTCCTCAGAAGGTGGTCTTTTAACCATGGGTGGTATATATCATAGGGGGAACTCCTTTAAAGCCTCTGTCTTATAGGAATAAGATCTGCTTTCTAAACTACCCATTGAGTGGTTTTATTTAACACCTATGGTCATAGCTCTTCCTGCACTTGTAAATGCCACATCTTTAAAAAAAAAAAAAAAAAAAACACCCAGCAAAATCAGACACCTTCAGTAAAAAGTCTTGGTAGTGGTGCTGCAATCTGATTATAAGAAGCAGATTCTATTTTATTCTAGTTTAATTAACTGGAATAAAAATGGAATGTAGACGAAAAGCAAATTCTATTAACTGGGGTGGGAAAAAGACCTTGGCTATGCATAATTTCTGCTGTCTATATGGGAAAAAAAAGTAGTCACTAACTGCCATAGCACAGTTCCATCTAATCAAGGCTTCTGTGTTCATCCACTGTACCTTATTTAAATAACTGTATAAGCAAAACTTGATCGTGTGCCTAACTGAATAACTGCAGCACTAACTACATTTTATTCTAATATGTCAATGTTGCTGACCCTGAAAAATGTGTTTCTAAACAATAGAGGTAGCAGAGGAAGTGGATCGAAGTAGTTACTAAAAATATGCAGTATTTCTATTCACCAGGAAATGGATGACATATTAAATGGGTTTAAAAATACTTCAGCTGAAGGAGCAAATCTCATAAACTTTTGATGTATTGCACTTCCTCATCCAGCTTCCCTGAGACACTTCAGATTTGCAGTTGAGTTAAAACAAGTTGTCCTGCTTCCTCTTCAATGCAAATTCAAGTTACTTATGGTATTAAATGTATTCCAGCTGAAGTTCTGCACAGCTGTACGTCACTGACTATGCTTCAAGTGAGATGTTTAGCCTTAACTAACAGTGAAGCTGGAGAGGGGAGAGGAAGGATAATACTGAACATTTCTTCTCTTTTGCAAACTCTGCCACCCTACAGATAGCATGGTATTTACCACTAACTTGGTGGTTTATGTCCATACTAAAAATTACTTGAAGTTTTCACTGTCTAATGTACTCTATTTTAAACTAACATAATCCATTTTGCCTTAATTTGAAGTCATATAGCAACATCTAATGAGTCATTAACCCATGCTTCTGTACAAGGGATTGATGTATTTTTCCAGTTCATCACAGTTACCTTTTGCAGCATCCAAAAGCCAATGCGCCAGGCCAGACAAAGAAATAGTAGTATCCCAAAGAAGGGCATACAGATGTTTCCATAGAAATTACCACCGACAGTTCTGCTCTTATTACGATAGTGCTTCCTTTGCTTGTATGTTCTATTTCTTTCTTCACCTTTCACCTCCTTTCCTCATTCTTTCTAGAACATAAGCTCTTTGGAGCAATGGTGGCCTTGCTTATATCTGCATGGTGACATCCAATATCGAGTGGTATGGGGGAAAATAAAGGGCAAGCTCTCATAGTGTATATAACAGTAACTTTATACTTCCCTACATCCCAGTGTTTGGCATGTGATGTAGCAGGAATTTGATGCAGTCAAATGGGCGTTTTGTAAACTGAACTCATTTCTGCTGAGTTGTCCTCATCCCATAATCCATGGAAATTTTCCATAAATCATAATAGGTAGTGGCAAGCCAACTTGTATGCTTGTAATAAATTATAGCCAGCACCATTGAAAAAGAGACCACGTGACCTGTACCTCTTCATGTGAATTAGATTTAAATGGTCTATTTAGAAGAATGGGCCCTATTCTAACTGGCTGTTTGCAGTATTTCACAATGGATTTGAATCTCCATTGATGTTTCCTTGGAAACCTCCTACAAAGACTTAGTTCACTTGGAGGAAGACAGGAGAGGGAAGGATATGCCTGTTAAGTACATTCTTGTTAAGACTAATGAAATGGATCCTGAGAGGTGCATGAACAGATTCAGTTTAGTTTTTACAGTAGAGTAGCTCTCTTGAATAATCACTGTAGTGTTACCTGAGGCCTTTTGTTAGAAGAAGTGAAGCCTTTTAAAAGTATTTTATGGCTCCTGTGAAGTATCCACCCTGACTTTTCCCTGTCTGCATGAGCTGAAGCTTATTTGGCACCTGCTAGCCTGAAGATTAAGTTTACTAGCCAGGGCAAATAAAAGTGGTGCTACTGGTCATGTCCTGGCAATTTAAAGGAACAAAACAGATGTGCGCTGGTTTTAATTGTGACTTAGTCAGTCAGTTTATGTTGAATTACTATAACTGAAAGCTGGCTGAACAGAAATTTCTGCTCTGTGTATTTGACAAATGCCTTTGGTATTCATGGTTGCTGAAGACTGATTAGCTGTAGAATTGGTAGAACACCACAAATATTAATACAGTGTTAGATGAATGCAGGCAAAATTAGTTGAATAAAGTATTTGCCAGATACTCTTCCACTAACACTACTTACTATAATCTTTGCTTTTGTTACTTTCTTTCCCTTCCTGTCTTCCTCCTCCTCTTACTACTTCCCCCTCAGACTGCAACTTCTTGATTATACATCACTACTGTAACCAATTCCATCAAGTGCTTCCAGTCAACCATGCACACCTGCAACACTTGAAAGGTCTTTTCTACCCTCTCCTCAGCCTTTTGGCTGCTCTAAGGGATGAGTTTTTGGCTCCTCTAATTACTTTAACCTTTTTTTTTTTTTTTTTTTTTTAATCATTTACCCAGTGCCTCGCTCAGCAACAGAATGAAACCATTCTCTCGCCTATTAGTTTTGCTGTTATCCACTGACACAGTGTATGCTGACGAGTGGTCAGCTTTCACTCTGCTTCAGCTTATGGATGTTCTGAGCAGCAGCAGTATTGGAGCCTTCTGCAAATTTAAAATTTTGGCATCAATTTACAGTGCATTTGGATTCAACAAGTAAAGCTAAAAACTCCTATATATTTCAAAGGAAGTTGAAATTCTAAAGATGCTTCCACTCACCTGAAAAAGCTTTGGTTTCCTTCATGAGCCCCTTGTATTTCGTTAAGCTACACTGAAGTCTTATTCCATTTAGTCTTCAGTTTAATCGCCCAGATGCTTCTCAGAAATCTAAGATTTGATTTGGGCTGTGCTCTCAAGCCGACTGTGATCTTGCTCCTGTCCTTTTTCACTGAGAAAAGTTCAGTTGCTTCCCTTAAATATTTCCCATTTTATTTAGGTACAACCTCAGGGAAATTTGCCAAGATAAAAATGTGCTTGTATGGTTTTCCCCAGTCATGCCAGTGCAGAAATGTTTGGCCTGATGTTCTTGGCCTGAATGCTTTTAAATGGTTATGGTCTGTCTGCAAAGCCAGTTGTCATCTGTATAGCAAATAGCACACACTTGCAAGAGGACTTGCATGTCATTCATTCGTGAAAGTAGTTGGGATATAAGTCAGTCCAACAGGTAGGTCTGAATTAACTCTAACCATTTGGTCATAAGACCATTTTGAACTTTCCCATCTCACCAACAGCTGATTTTTGGGAACATTTCCACTTCCTGCAGTGTCTCAGCTAAGGTTAGTTAATTGTGGATAATGTACAAGATGTTTTTAGTGATGTTCTTGTTCTTTGTGGGGTAGTGCACAAGTACTGGCTACCTAGTACTGGCGCAGTAAGTGGTGATGGGAGGATGGGTTAAACTGTAAAAATCTATTAAATTTCCCTACTTACGCTGACCATGAAAAGATGAGTGGGAAATGGGATAAATTGTTCGTTTGGATCTGCCATTTTTTTTTGATAAATAAAATTGAGTGAGGTGACGACTCAAGAGTGCAAGTATGCTGGGAACACGTCTGTAGGCAAATAAAATGCCATTTAAATAGATTGGTAGAACTGCATTCCAGCTGTGGCCTGGTGTACACTACAAATGCTTTGCTGGTGTAAATATTCTGGCAGAGCCCCCTACTGTACGTGCAGCTGATGCTGACAGATTTCTTTCAGCGTAGTAACACCACCTCCCCGAATGACATTAGCTGTGCTGACAGAAGCACTCCTCTGTCGGTATAGCTGCATCTATGCTGGGGGAGGGGTATGGAGGGGTTGCTACCATAGAATGTCGGCAAGGGGGTGTGGTTTTTTTCACGCCCTTGATTGACATAGGTATGCCAACAAAACTTTGTAGTGTAGACCAAGCCTAACTGAATACCTAGAATAAACTCTCCAATGTGCATGTAACGCTCACAACTGTTAGATAACACATTTCTCACTTGCACGCACACTACCTAAGGTTCTGCTGCTTTGGGAGCTATTCAGTGCACAAGGCATCAGTTCAGCAGTGCAAACTTGGACAGTGTTACTCGGCCAGTTGACCTTGGCCATCTCCTGTTGGGTAAATCCTGTCTAACCAAGTACTACTTCTTAATAAGTGGCCAATTTTCATAGGTAGATCCACCCTCTGTCTTCCTCTGTTGGTATACATCAGGCTTCACACAGCCTTATGACGGTGTAATCAGTCAGTTAATTTTGGTTTTTCGGTTGCTATGGTCTCTGATCCAAGTTCATGACCATAAACAGATTTGTAGACCCACCACACCAGGCAAATTAGTTTGATATTCTTTATCGACTTTTTTACATTTGGAAAGTGAGCTATAAGATCAGTAGTATTAAGAAGCTTCTGTGGGCACTAACTGGTGGGACAAGAGTTTGTCTCAGATTTTGGACTTTGCTCGTAAGCATTGTTACTAGTGTCCCTTCTGCCGGTGTTTAAATGCAAATTCCGCTTCCTAGCAATTCTGATAGTAGAGACATTATGTTTCTAGAATTGATAATCCAAAGGCAAACATCTTCTTCATTTATCATCCACTTGGTAAAACTGATTTGTCATTCTTTCCTGCAATCTCGGTATTTGTTCTTGCACCTGGGAGAAGGATGTCAGTTTTGTCCCTATACACTACGTAGGTCCTGTGAAACTGTCCAGTAGCAGTATCAGATTTAAGTCCTGTGGGTCAAATTTAGTTTTTACTGCAGATTCACAATATGCTACTTGCGTTTCACTGGCAGGAGGATTTTATCTTAAAAGGATTTTGGGATGTGGCTTTCAGTTTCAAACAGAAGGAAGTATGAATAGTCACTCTTCTGCAGTAATCTTCACTGTTGGAGAGTATTTTGCCTAAAACTTAAGTATGAGCTTTTCAAAAGAGCTGGCTGAAGATGTAGGAAATGTGTTCATAGTGAGGGCTAGTCTACACGCAGCAACGCTTTAACATGCCTTGTGTGGTCACGGCTCAACACTGGGAGAGAGCTCTCCCAGCGCTCTAAGAACCCCCCCTCTCCTCCCCCCCCCTCCCCGACGGGCATAGCTACCAGCGTTGGGAGCGCTGGTGCACTGTCTACACTGGTGCTTTACAGCGCTGAAACTTGCTGCGCTCAGGGGTGTGTTTTTTCACACCCCTGAGTGAGAAAGTTGCAGCGCTGTAAATCGCCAGTGTAGACAAGCCCTGAGACTCTGGGCTGAAAACCAGCAAGGCTTTAGCAGAAGTATTAAAACAACCCAGCTGACTCTTAACAGCAGTTTCTCCTTCGAAAGATTGGAAGGTGGCAAACGTTTCAAATATGTTCTGTAATGTAGTGGGAATTGCAGGCCAATCATTCTGGTATCAGGTTTGTGTAAAATCGTAGGCGTTAATTTCAGGGGTCAACTGAACAATTCCTGGAAATAACAGCTTTCCTAGGCCATCTGATTTTGGTAAAGGAAGTGATGATTCACTTCAGTGACACTCTCAAGAGTTTCTGCCATATGGATACAATGCTGCCATACTGGTCTATTTACAAAAAGATGGGATGAGTAGGAAAAATGCCTCTTTATTTAGATCAAGAGCTAGCTCAGAGAATGGACACTCAATAAGAATATATTATATTTTTTGCGGAGTCTTTGATTCCTAACGTTTCTAGAATTTTCACAAGCCAAACAAATTACAATATACAACCACTGCATCGCTTACTGCTGAAATGTTGCGCGCTCTGATGTGGAATACATTAGCTATACCAGGGGGTATAGCCATACTAAATTTTCTACAGGAAGTAAAGAATAAAACACCTAGTTGCAGTGGAATGGGGACTACATCTTTCCTACTGCGTAGTGTCACCACCCTGCTGCAGCCAGTCCTTCAAAGTGATTGAGATCTCAGAATAGTTCTGTACTTCATTAAAGGGAAAGACACAAACTGAGCCTTTTCTTCAGCCTCCTGGACGGTGTCTTGGTATGGTAGGAGGAGGAGAGTTGTCAGCGTCCTTTCTCAGAATGGAGCGGTAGCCGGGGCTGACATGGACGAGGAACCTGCTACCGGGGCTGACTTGAAATACTGGCCATTATAAGGCAGGAGCTGTGAGGAAGTGAGACTGAAACAGCCACTGGTACAGGGAGCACATGAGAGCCTGAAAGAGTGGGAGCTGGTGTTGAAGCGCTCTTTGTGGGAGTGTGGGGCTGAAGAACAGATTCAGCCTAGGTTGTGAGAGACAGGCCAGTAGGGCCCAAAGGTGGTCAGGTGTCAAGAAAGAGTTCTAACAGCCTGTGCAGGTGAAGGAATTACTTGAATCCCAGGTGCTCCCTTATCTTCCTGAACAAAGAGACGTGACGTGTCAGAACATAAGTCTGAGGCTTCCTGTTTAAGGGAAGCAGGGAGTGAGGAGGTCATGACAGGGCTGTCAAAACTATATGGGGACAGGCTCTGAGTCAGCCCAGAAACCGCAGCCACATCAGGAAGCTCAGACAGGTATCAGAGGGCACTTCTTCTCAAGTCCTTCCACTAAAGAAAATGCTTCTGGTTGGTTAATCTTGAACTACATTGAAGAGTGTAAGCAGAATTTTAGTTGCCTTTGTATCTTTTTTTGCTATTAAATAAAGCTATTAGAGACACTGCTCTCTCCTGGGATGGAGTGAGTGCTTTTCAACATACAGATGAATGCTGAACAACATCATTTTCGTTCTTCGGGGGCATGAAGTAAAGCAATTACAATGACAGCGAAGTGTCTGGGTCTGAAAGATTAATGTCCATAGGAAGACATAATGGAAGTAAAAACACGTTCTAATTGGAAAGGTTTGATATGAAAGTCATGTGGTTACAGTAACAGATTTGTAAATGCAGCAATTTCTTCTCTGACAAGTTCTTTTAAAATATCATTTGAATTGAGAAACTCAGTTAGAGGTGGCAAATTCCACACACACACACACACCCACTTCCCAAAAGAAAAATGAACTTTTGGAGATAGTTTTATGTTCAAAAAGTAGCTAACTATGCCCAGGAAACTGAGAAGCAATGATAACCATTAAATTCATCTACACTTGCGTATCATTTTGGAAGTGAAGATCTCAGAGTACTAGAAACCACCACATCTTAGAAGCTTGCACAATATAAAATCTTCTATACATCGATCTTATTTCTTCCTTTCTATACATCTGTTCCGAGAGAGGTACCAAACTTTTACTAATTTTCACCATTGGGACAGCAGGTCCAGAAATGCACCTTGGCAAGACTAGGAAGATACATTGACACAATATTCAATTGAGAAACAATTAATAATTTAGGCTACTGACAACTTAGTAACCAGTATTTCAACTTAGTAACCTGTTGCTTATTAGAGCTTAATAGTAAATTAGCATCCAGTAGTTCTACAAAATGAACTTGCTAATTTTTCCCTGTGCGTTATGTTGAATACACATCAAGTTAATTTTCTCTGTCAAGAATGTCTGTTTGACAATGTTAAAACATCAGTAAAACCTACCTATCTTCATGTCCCAACAAACCTTTACTTGTAAAAGTCTTGGCAGCCTTCATAGTGCAAATGGCTGGGATTGTTTAAGATGTAGTAACTTCACAGGATAGGCTGCAATTTACTTTCTATTAAAAACTCTGTTTTGGCACCCTATATCTCCAGACCGCCTCGCGCTCCATGTGTGGTCTGCCAGGAGATAATTTTTATTTGTACTGCCGAAGGGCCAATTGCATAAACATTTTGGATATAGCTTGACAAATTAGAATAAATATCAAACTTTTTTTGAATACTTTGTCAAGCCATTTAATCAGGAGACTAAAACAGTTTGTGTTCATTTATTTTCTCCAAGGAATAGTTTCTTTAAATAACTTTATGGAGATTGAGAATTGGGTGGAGGGGATATATCAATTATGGCGTTCCTGACTTAATACTTGAACATCTGTGGAGCTTTATAAACAACTTATCAAAGTGGGAAGTGATTCATTAACAATGCACTCCAAAATCCAGAGCTGATGAACCCTTTAACTCCACGTACTTTCCTTATTCACCACTGTGTTCTATAGTTTAGATACCATTTTTCTGCATGTACAGATGCTTTTTCTGAAATTTAAGCAGAAGCTGTAGCATAAGGTACCAAATTGTACATATCCACACACAGTATTAATGTGTCAATATTAGGTAGGCATGTGATGATTAAAGATGTATTTTTGTGGAACCTTAACATTGAATTTTCTGGACTTGAAGTGTTTAAGTACAGTATTTTAATGAGGAAGAGCTTAAGCTGTAAATTATGTACTTGTGTTCCATATCACCTAGATACCCCAACGGAGATCACAGTCCCATTGTGCCAGACACTGTACAAAAGCATAATAAAATGGTCAATGCCCTTAAATCTGTCTTGTCTGTTTATATTGTGAGCTGGGAGGTAAATTAGAAGTGCAGAAAGGTGAAGGAATTTGCACATGGTCACTTGGCAGTTCAGTGGCCAAGATTATTTTTAAGTTTCGATTAATGTAAAATACCAAAATGGAACAATTAATATATTGCAGTACTTAAACGGAAGAACTAATTTAGTTTGTACTGGTGGATCAAAATTTTAATGCAGTTATGTGGCTCGCTTTTGAAAAGTTAAAAATTGAGATGAATATCGCATGCACTGGGAAAGCCAAAGCACTGCATTGAAAACTAATCAGTTAAACTTGCTAGCTTTTCAAAAATAGAAAAAGGTAAAAAGGCATATCAGGAGCAGCAAGTGGAGTTGCACAGTTAGTTGCTGGATGAAAAGGGCTGTTAAAAATTGCTGGATAGTTTAGCCTCTTGACACTCTTGAGAGATGGAGATAAGAAAGTAAGTGGTTTTACTAGTAGCATGATCATTTGAATTAAACAAGTCTAACCCAGCATATGACATAACTGCCCCCCCCCCCCCCAAGCCACGTCTGGCTTTAGATACTCCACTGTGAGCAATAAGTATACTTGATGCATTATGCATTCTATGGGAAACATACCTAGAGCCTGTATTTTTATCTTGTTTTTGTTGTTGTTCATTACATTTTCTTTGCACTTCATGGAAGACTATTTCAGCAGTCTTTAATTCCTTCTAACTGCTGACTGGTCTGAACAAAAAGGCTTACTTCAGTCACAGTGAAATTGGAGCTGTTGAAAATCTGCAGGCTTTCCCCGTGTTGAAAGTATCCTTACGTTGTTATATCTGAAAGTAATTGCATACGAGGTAGAGGTCTACTTTCTTAGGTAAGTTCCAGTTAAAATATTTGCCAAATTGACTTACTAATTTTTTTAAAAAGTTTTCTAATAACACAATTTGAGCTGCAGTTTACTTTGGTGTTAGGAAGAAAATTAGCTACATGCTTAATTTGTAAAAATACTATTTCATGTGATCTACAGCTTGATTTTTTTCTTTACTAAACCTTTTTTGGGGAGAGGGATAGTAGCAGTCTAGGGGAAACCTGTAATGTATATTCTCACTTGGTTGCTGGTACAAGCACTTCTAAGTCATGAAGGATTTTTATTGTATCTGGTATGGTGAGTTGCCATTATATCGAACAGCCGTTTTTAGAATCTGTGACTAAATTTTTGATACTTCAGCATCTGAAGCAGCTACCCTAACAGTGTTTATTGCTAGGTAATAGGGAATCAAAAATTTGAGAAAGGGTTATGGTCCGGAAGTCAACCTCTTCCCTTACCCCCAAAGTTTGTGACCTTTATAAAGATCCTATGATTGAAGACAAAACTCATGTGGGTTCCATAGGATCTCTCATAAAGAGCTTGACATCCCAGTTCAGGTCCATCTCTACTGAACACCGATGGCAGTATATCAATATTGTGGGTTGAAGCGGCAAAAACTTCCAAATTAGGCTGACCAGCTCTGAACATGTTGCTTTAGATTTCCTTAATTAGACTTACCATTTGAAAAGTCTAGAACCTGTGCCAAATGTTTAAAAGTTTCCTTTCTACATGTAGAACTGCGCAAAGATTCTTTAATGAAACCAGATGACTCTGAATCAGGTTTGCCAATATGTTGGTGAAGACTATGACATAAGCTTGGGCAGAGCTTTTGTGTGAATCGATACCAATATGGAATGGGTGGAAAGAAAGCTATTTTTTAACCCAACAAGGTAAAGTTAACAGTTTGATGATCTGTGCAATGAATATTTAGGTTACTAGTGTATCGTGGCTTGTGAGTATGTTTCTTACCATCTTATTGGTCAGTATATTTAATACATTAAATACTCAACTGTTGGATCTAAAAGTTATCAAACTATATAAACCACTATCCCCAAGGGAGAAACCCCTGAATCAAATATTTAGGTTGACTTTTGGTTTGTTTTCAGTATATCTCCAAGGTGGACAGCTGGCATTGTATATGATTTGTTTGCTTGAAGCACTGCTATACTAGCCCCCTAGATACCTATGTAATAGCAGCCTAACTTTCGAAGAACATGTTTGGAAAGTTGGCAGACCTCTGCTTTGTCATGCCAAAAAAAAAATTGTATGTTTCCTCCCTAACAGTATAAATGGACTGTGGCTCTGTAAGGGGGGAAACTTAGCAGGCATATTTTATGTTAAGTTTAGGCAGTTTGAGAGCAGGTAAACTCACCAGGTAGTTAAAATTTTAAGTAATGTTCTTCAGTAACATACTGGGAAGAAAAATATAGAGGGAAAACTCTCTCTGCTTTATCTGTTTTCTTGTTTAGCTAACTGTTGTAAGTTTAGACCTCATTATTTTCTCCCCACCTGTTCCGTTTGCTTCAACCCCACAAATTAAGTCCCTACCCCTCAAACAGGTTCATATATTGCAAGTAAGCTTCTTACTTTGTTTTTGGCCAAGTTTTCATATGAAGGATTCCAGCTGCAATTGCTATTGGGCATGAGTGTTCCAACTTCATCTTAGTTGTACAGTGTACGTTGTACTCTATGGGCAACCTCACTGCTTCATTCTAATCTCATAACGTCTCTGTGCAAAGCACAATAATTGCTTACATGACAGTAATATTAGAAAAGCAATAGATTTCCATGTGCCCTCATCTTTTTTTTTTTTTTGGCCGGGGGAGGGGTGGAGGGGGGAGAAAGTTAAATGGGAATATTGTAGGTTGGACAAATGTATGTGATAGGCCAGACTTGTCACTGGCTTCCTATTTGTGCAGCTGGTATCACTGCGTGTAAGCATTAATGCAAAATTTAGGCCCATAATATTGAAGGATGAAGGCTCAAAGCATAATGGATCTTATAACACTTGGGTTTCTCAGTGTTGCCTTTCTCAAAGAGAAACTTGTTTCATGTGCTCTGTATAATGTAGGTTCCTGTATGATGGTGAAAAGAACTAAATAGGTAGTTGGAGACCATGAGTAAATGACACTCACTGTGACTCTGGTTAAGTTGTTATACGTTCTCCGCTATTACACAGCAATGCTTACTTAATGGATACCTGCTTGTGAGGGATGTAATCTTCCTGTAGTGGAAATTTGAGATTCAATGGAAAACTGAAAATACTCTTAATCTGCCTGGTTGAAAGTGTTCAGGTTAAGGTTTCAGTGCAAGAGCTTGTTAACTGTATTAATTTCAGTTTGTTACGAAGTAACGAAGGTAGGAAATGAGATCCAAAGTTGAAAATAACGCGTTAATTTACTGTAGTGTGAATCTGTAAGTCATGATATTCAGTGGAGCATATACTACAGTACTGTATAAGTAGTGTTATTTCTGCTTAATATTACTGTTTTTTTCAAGTTAATCAAATCAAAATACCATTTAAAGTCTATTTCTGTAGAGGTCTTCAGATACATTTGATGTAGGTGAAAATGAATTTAAGCCAAATTTTCCCAACTTAACCCCTAAGAAGACTTTTTTTATGTGCGTAATTTTAAGGCACCTAAATTTGAATGTTGGCTTAAGTGAGATCAGCATGGTCAGTAGCTGTCATTAGACTGTCCCAATATTTACCTTACTTTTTGCCACAAATTAACTTAGTTCAGGAGATGATCAGTACTGGCCTATCCAGGGGCACTGATGTTAATTGCTGAGACGGGTCCATTAACTAGTTCCTCTGATGGCACCGAAGAGTACCGTGAAAAACCTAACATTCTGTTCTTGTATTTTTACCAGGGAATAGTTTAACATGTGAAAGCATTTGACACAGTAAAGAACAAAACAAGACATTTCCTTCAGTCATTTTTATTGGAGGTTGCTACATGTTTTCCCTTAATACATTATGAAGGCAGGCCTGTTGCAGTTAAATGTGTCTTGGGGATTTTTAGTATTGCCTTTTTCATGCAGGTAGAAATAAGGCTGACTTGAGAAATGAATGTGTTAGCAGTAGGGTCACACCGGAGACCTTATAAAATGGGTCAATAACTGTTGCTGGCTGCATACTCGGTTCCTGAGTCTTCAGAGTTTCTGATGTTTGACATGGTTGCTCTGCATGGGATGTTTAACTCATGCAATATATACATATGCCTTGATAAGTAGTCAATGGGGAGTCTTATTAGCAGAGGAAATGTATGTGGTAAGCTGTGGAAGAAACAAAATAGCAGTGAGTGTTTCTGGTGCTCCTGCTTCTCTTAAGTATGTTGCAGAGCAGACTGGGAATGTTCAAGTGTACGGAGACTCATTTTCAATTAATGTAAGCAAACAAAGCAAGGACAATGCATTGCAAAATACGGTGTTCATTTGACTAGTGTACAGTAGTTGACTTTAAATTTATTTATACTTTATAGAACCGTGTAAATGCTTCATATTTAAATGAGCTCAGTTGGTCTTGTTAGGGCTTTGGCATAGCTTCAGTTGACACTGAGATTGCAAGGGTGAAGCCAAATCAACCTCTGAGTTTGGTTTTCAGGTTTCCTGACTAAAAGTCTGGGGCATTTTATGCCTGAACACTTGCTGCTTCTATATGTGATAGTCTAAAATAATTAATAATGATTCACTGTCAGCAGTGCTTTCTTAAACATTCCTCCGTGTCTGAGTGTAGTCCTAAAGCTAAACTGATATTACTGTGGTCTGTTTTTTGTTTCTGGGGCTTCTAATTTAATTTTAAGAAATATCATTAAAACTCTAATTGTGTTCATATTGATTGTGGAATCTTATCAACTTTGGATAGGTGAAAATGTCGTTAAATATGGCCTACAATGTTTCCTGCAGTTTTAAAAGGTCACTTGAGTCCCACTCTGTTCTGTTATATATCCTAAGCTTATTTAAAGTGCACGCACACTTTTATAGAAAATATAACCTGTGCTGAATAAGCTGAGGACCAAGGAAGGAAGTTTGTGGCACTACCTTAATCATTTTTACTGCTTGGAATTTGTGGAGGCTGACAAAATATAAAATGAAAAACAGCTCTAGTTTGTATTAACTTGAATAATAATAATAAAAAAACCTCCCACACAGGAAAACACACCCAGGATTTTACTAACTTTTGTTCAGATGAAAATCCCAATAGTGTTGTTCAGTACTTCTTCCTTTTTATTTTTTTCTGGGTACAATAAATCTAGTGAACTTATGCAACTAAAATTTTGCCTTGTTATGGTATAATACCAACTTACTACTTGTTTTGATTTTGACTAACTTTGTTCAATGGAAAAGGTGAATGTGAACTGTTGGAAGGTATCATGGAAAAAAGTGGAATGTGACAAACTGCCAAGAAGTGTTTGAATCAAGTGATGATGGCTAGAGATTTATAGATAACTTTCACACCTCGAGATATCATGTTAGTTTAATAACAAATACACTGGTCCTTTCTCGTCATGCAGCTCAATGATTGGGAATAAGGCAAATGTGCTGTGAAGGGATTTTGCCATTCACTTTTATTTCCAGTACAGCGATATAGCCAGTACAAATCATGTTTATTACACAGTCCAGGGGTAGTTACAAGTAGCTGGTATCCAGTAATATGGCACGTCCAGATACGTTCACTCTACAGATTACTAGAGATAGAAGTATGTGTGCCCATGTCCATTGCTACTAACATTACTACATATTGTTTGTAGTTGGGAGGAGATGGTTAGTGGTACGGTGATAGCTTTTCTATGTTGGAAAATGTAGCTCACTCAGTGGGAGCATGAAATGTAATAAACTGGAACTGAAGAAACTCCTCAAAACTCTGTCTTGCCTTTCAGTGCGGAACCTCAAAATTCGAAGGGCCCTAGGACTCTGTCTGTCCTCTAAGTTTGTCTTACTGGCCTGTGAGTTGCCCCGTCCAATAACAGGTGCTCCCCAGAAATCTACAGACCCAAAAACAGTGCTAATGGGCAGAGCAAGTAGGCAAAGCTTTTCAGAATCCATGTGTTAGAATTAAGATGAGTCCAATTTGACAGTGCAGTGCTTGACAGCAAGCAGTGCAACAGTGTCTGAAACTAAACTACCCCAGTAGTCCTAATTCCCATGCCACTTAATTGTGAAAGAGAAGCTCTACTCTGACAGCTGTTCTGCTTTGAGTTTTATAACCACTGAGTTTGTGTACCATATTATGCCTGTGCAGTGTCAGGGCTTCACCTTTTGATTTAGCCAAAAACTTAAGGGAAAGTATTTCAGTGCTGCTTTAATTAATCCTTGTTCTCTTCACTGGTTACCTCTGGTGGTGATCTTAGCATCTTGGACACTTGGTTAGTCTTCCATGTTGTTATGAAATAAGCCTTGCAATACTAACTGTAAAGCTCTATAGAGTAAGGTTATTAATGCATTCAATTTTTTTTGAGAACTTGAGTCCAGTAAATGCTCTTTCTAGTTTCTAAACTCAAGCATCTTGGAAGATATTTCTCAAATTACATGGATTTATATGAACATCATGGATGAAACACCTCTGGCAAGTGTTCAAATGTATAACCTTTCAAATGACTACATAATCTGAACTGGCTAAACTCAGTATACAAGAATAGTGCATGGATTGACATGAGTTTTGAAGTGTTCAGTGCTTTTTTTCAGCAGTTTTTATCCAGCCACAGAAAGGTAGCAATAGCTTAAAGCGTTTACTCTTAAGAACATAAAAATTGCTAGTCTTTTGCTTGGAAACGTGACAACTAACACTTTGAATGCTAAACTCAGTTGCAGAAGTAATTTGCTCTCGATCTCCTTCTGTATGTTTCAATGCCTTCCTGCCACTAGAATCGTGGAAAGAAACAATCTTGCCATGTAAACTCCCTCAGCACTGTGTAAAACCATAAATTCTCACACAATGGTACTGTTTCCAAACCTATTCAAACATAGTTCCCTGTAGATCTAAGTGAAATACTAGTCTGAAACCACTTATCCAGTGAATCTATTTCTGGTTAGAATTGTCTGCAAACACTTTGATAGTTAATAATTTGTTTTCTAGAAATCTGACAGTAATTCATGAAGACATATTTCATCCTGTGGGTTGCTTATAAATATGTGACTGACATTACTTTGTATATTTGTGCTGTTATTGCTCACTGACTTGCATGTTTGTCTGTCCCCGATCAGATATTTACCAAACCTGGAAACAATTTTCAAGATAGCTGATGAACGCTTCAGGCAGGAATACTCCTGAAAATACATATTTATCAGTGTGTTTGTGATACTGTCCTCCTGGCGAACAGTCCCACAAACAACTTTCCTAACCTAACTTCATACTCTGCCTTTTGAAGTCTGACCAAAAATCCAGGTGTGTGTTAGTATACCAGATGTTTGGTCTGGTGAGAGTTTAATTTCTATCTGGAGCTGAGTCAACCATGCTGTTAATCAAACCGTGTGGTTTGCTTAGATCTTGGTAAATTTTGTTCCTTGCAGATTAAGGAAAGGTATGGGATATGACAACCACTAATTGTGTGGTATTGCAGTAGTTGTAATTGTCTATGATGTCTGAGGGAGCAGCCTACTGAAATTAATGAAGTCGTCCTTGACTATAGAAATTTAATTTTCCTTTGGCCAAACAGAACTCAGGTACTGACCTTTAGGGTACACAAAAGTGAACTTGTTCTCTAGCTTTCCCTGAGGGAATTGATTGAACGCGGTATGGGAACAAGGGACAGTTTTATCTGTGGTAGATTGGGATACTCTTTTCGGTTACTAACACACATGATTTTTTAAAGGATCTGAGTGCCTACATTGCTGGGGGCTCAATAAACCTCAAGGTTTATATAGCTTCCTTAGTACAACTACGCACCATTTGGGTAGGATGTTCAGGGCAGGGGGGAGAAGCTCATAGCTGTTAATAGAAATGAGAAGATAGAAGTTCCTGTATTTAACTTGTTGACTGCACTGGCGCAAGATATCTGCACTAAACAGAATCTTGTAGAGAAAGAGGGAGTTCTATGTAGTATTTCATATAAATATCTTGCCCCTCAGGTTAGCTGTTTGATATTAACCTGCCCGAAAGCCAGGAGTTTAAATCAAAGGAAATGGAAAATAGCAAAGATAAGGCTCCTTGAAGTAGCTCCCCTCACTCTGTTATCAGCTGGGGAATACCCCCTGTCTAGGTCCAGCTAGGTTAGAATGGCTTACTCTTCCCAAGGCTGCGCCTGGGATGAAAGCGGATCGTAAACCTCAAAGATGCTCGAAAGAGAAAGGAGGGTTTGAGTGTGTGGCCAGAGGCTACCAAGCCTGTCAGTGAAAGCTGACTGACTGAGACAGGGAGCCTGCTGCAGCAGGACAGGCAGCTTCTCCCTGCCAGAGATGGAGTTCGCTGGGCTGAGGAAAATTTATAAAAGCTGTCAAGGAGAATTTGAGGTATAAGACAGACCCTTGGACCCATGGACTTTCTAGTGGTTATCCTCTACACTACGTGCTTTGTATTTTGGAGGAATGAATAAATAATACTTTATTTTGAAGATGCTTATAGTGTTACAAGCTCCTGAGGGGAGCCTGTTACAACTGCCAAAATCAAGATGGTCCTGTGTTAGTATCATGGTTGGGAATCTAGGCGGGGTTTGTGTCTGGAACACACAGTTCTATCCAGAGTGAGGTGCAGGAAGCCGGGTCTGTCACCTAACGGATACACTCGAAAGGGACTAAAGAGGTCTATATTGCCCTTTGTCTGGTGGCCGTGACAATATTCAAAGTATGACTTGCAGGCGTATGACTGTAAGTGCAGGGAGCCACGTTTTGGGTCATGTTGGAAATCAGACTTCACTCGCAGTTTTAGAGATTGTAGTAGTCAAGAGAACAGTAGTCAATGCAGTGTGCAGTGAAAAATCTCAAGGTATGTTTAGAGCTGTTAAGATCTTGCTATACCTCCCTGTGTTTTGTTTCCTTTAATATTTCTTTGGAAATGCTCCCAAGCTGATGCAAGCAGGCACTGTAAACTTAAAAATTGAACTAATTTACTCTTTAAAGACCTTGCTGAGACTGGGTGTTCTGCATAGAATCCAGGGCTGGGTCATGCATCCCTTAAGCATATTTGGGAAAAGTTACCAGCTGGCTGATTGGCTCTATATCATATGTCATCATAAAGGGTTAATAAACCTGATTGGTGTTGAGTTGCAAGGGATTTGACTTGGGAGTGGGAGATCAGTTCATTGCAACACGAGTGTCCTGCTTAGTGTTTAGGGGTTATGCTTTCAGTAGAGAAGTTCTGAAACTATTCAAAGGAAAGTTCCTCTGCCCTTCCACTCCCAGGAAAACTATGTTCAATATTTTATTTGTGTTTTTTTAAACTGCTTCCAGATTGTCCAGTTGGAAATGAAGGATAGTTTCCAAATCAGGAGGAGACAGATTATAGCTTATGCATATGGCACTCTGATGTGGAAACTGTATTATTTCACTCTAGTGTTACCTGGCTTTGTTGTACTATCATGCATTTTATCACGTTAGTGAAATTAGGCTTTTAAAACCAGAAGTATAAATATATATGTCCTGTGCTTAAATCTAGAGCCACCACACATGCATTAAATGAAGAACAATTAATGCTTAGACGGTAGTTAACTCCTTGTATTAGAGATGGCAAGTCCAACACAGTTAACGATGGCTAGTAGTTGGCCCTCTCTGGATTCTTTTTATCTGTAGCAGTTTTCAGGTCCATACCATTCGCATAGTGACAGAGCAGTAGATGGATTTGACACTTGGCACTTCCTAGTGCCTCCCTGACTTATCAGAAGGGCAGTAAAGCATGACTTCGTTCTACTTCAGATCACTCCTTTGAATCAGTCAGACTTACTTTGTGTCATCAAAGGAAAGGCATTCATTTTGATGCCAGGATGACATACCGTTCAGGACAAATGTGTTTCAAAGAACTTGCCAAGAGAGACTGTACAAGAATGTTTGCAGCAACCACAGCCTTAATAAATTCTTTAAAATAAGGCTGGCTGAAATTCTAGTAAATCTTTTACTTTTTTTTAAATTTGACTGAACTCTACATGAAACATGACTCTGCATTTCTTCTGGACAAAACCAGAGCCAGTTTTCAATATGTCTAGGTACTGTACTGTTTGAAGTTAATATGGGAGTCCTGATGGGAGTTAAAGAAAGCCAACCTCTGCTTTATTCAGAAACTTAATTCTAATACTTGAGCAGTCCAAGAGTGGCAGAATATGTGTGTTCTAGGATTCCCCCATAAAAGTTTCTCTAGGATAAATTATGAAAAAATGGAAAGACAAGACAGACACTTAATATCAGAGCAAATTCAATACTTAACTAGTGATCTTAAGGTCAGGATATCTCTTGTACTGACTATGGAGAGCTGATTAAAACTAACGTAGGTATCAAATCACACACATTCCTTTGAAAATATAGTGGAATGAGCAGTTCTAGTGTCTTAGTTGATTCTATACTGTGAAATACATACCACTTTCTCCCGTCTTTGGAGTGCAGATGTGGAAATTTCAGACTCAACCTATTGACATATACTCTCTTGGAGAGTATTTACTGTTTTCTTGTGGGATTCATGTCGTACTCTTTTAAAAATATGTTAATTTATTTCAGTTAATGCATTATTTCCTTCCTTGGGGACTGCATCTTGACATGGTGGGAAGGCTTATGTGCGCCAATGACCCTCAAAGCTGTGCCCTTGGGAGCTTTAACTCCTGGTAGCGCCGCCCAGGCCCAAGGATAGGTACTAGACGAAAAGCAGTCCACTGGTCCCCCCAGGTTGAGGCTTGAGCAATAGGCCAACAACCTATTGATATAAAAAAATGTAAGTTATAGAAACACAACAAGGTAGCCATTCTGCCAAAAGGATAGTAGAGCCTTGTTTGGGCCTGAGTGGTGTCTGAAGTCATGGGAAGGATTCAGATTTGGAGAGTTGCATTTTTTGGAGCAAGGGACTGAATAAAAGCTACAAAACTTTGTCTAGTTGCTGTTGACATGAAGAAACCAGGCCAATTAAACACACTTGCACTGTCACATGGTCCAGATGCTGCTGTTGGTTTTTAGATTTGTTTGGCCGTATTTTGTAGCTGGGGCATACTGCTCTTAAGCAGAGAAGCGGAGGTGAAGCCACTCTTGTTCCTGCTAGGAGAATAGATGGACAGGCTCTATTTTTGCCCCCTCCTGTCTCATCACGAGATGCACTTTGGAATGGGTGGGGTTGTCCCAGAGCGAAGGCAGAAAATATGGAGTAACTAAAATCAAAAGTGGACCTAGGTTGATTGTTGTGTGCTAGGGGAGGCACCACTGTGCATACATTGAGAGTGAAAGACTAAAATAGGGCTGAGGGGGGTAGTAGTGTTCCCTCGTTACTGGAAGCCCAGGGAATTCTTAAGAGGATAGACTACATGGCCTACATGTCAGACCTTTTAATGTACTGTGGCAAACAGTTGACTTGGGAAAGGTTCATCTTGCACCTAGGTCCTAATTTAAAATATGTCCAGCATCCTTCAGTTGGAAAAAAACAGAAACCACAGACCTGGAAAATAAGGTTGCTTTAGTGCTCGGCAGGAAGATCCAAACAGACTTGCAGAGCGTTCATTCCATCTGTTTGGTCCTCCTTTCATAAGCAAAAAAATAGTAGAGGTAGCTGTGGAAATTCATAAAGCAGCCACCTAGGTATCCATGCTCAATTCATCAAGTTCTGTTATACAAATCAAAGGTTGTTGCCAACTCGAAGGATTCTACCACTGAACTCATACTTGGGATTTTCCTTAAAGCATCAGCTCCTATAGTCATGTGAATATATCAAAATATTAATTTTCATTTAAAAAAAGTTTATAGTCTTCATGGTTGTGGAGAAAAGCTTGAAATTGTGACATGAATATATCTGTAAGACTCCAAGAACCAGAAGGCAAATAAAAAACCCAAAATGTGATTTATTTATTTTTTAGGGGTGGGGAGGGGAATACATAGCTCATGCTTTTTAAACACTTTGGGATTGGTAATACTTTGCAGGTATCACTGGGTGCATTGACTTTCAGATGCTGCAGCTAGTTGTTGGACACTTAGTTCCCAAATGCTGGATTTTTGGGGCATTGGGAATTCACAAGCATTTGGACTGAGAGAAGAAACTGAAGAGGGAAGTTGTTGATTTCTCTTGAGATCTTCTATACCTGTCCAGACTGCTTCCCTGGAATGGTTGGTGCAATGTCCTTGATCAATGGCTCATTTGGTTTCGTAGATATTCAAGCTTGCTTTAGCTAGTACTGATCTTGAAATTCCAGATTTCTTTGAGCTGTGAACTCTTCATCCCTTACATGTGCCATTGAGAGGTTGTCTTCATCTGCTGATAGAGAAAGGAAGATGAAGAAGAAAAGAAAATAATTAAGAAAACATCTCCCTCCCTGCCTTCTGTAATGAAAATGACTGAAAAATTATGCATTGCAATATGAATAACTAGTCTGATATTAGGCTAAATATGCAAATCTTATAATCTTGTTCACAGATTGAACCTCACTGTTCACCCCAACAAATGTGTGTCTCAATAACAGTGTAATGCCCAAGTCATGGTTGAATATTGTTCAGGTTCAGATGTGCAACAGAACTGGGTAGCAAGTTGTCCAAAGTCTTTGAGGGAATCTGAATTGAAATGACAAAAGCAGTTTCCTCATAGCACAAGTAAAGGTAGCAGATGGGACAAGGGGGAGCAGGTGGTAGGCCCATGTACAGTCAGTCACCGATACACAGTGTTACCGATTCATTCTGTTTTCTGAACTGGATTTTGCTCAATGAAATGAGCTTTCTGCTCATGCGTAGCAGACAAGCCCTACAACGCCTTGCAGAGTGGCACTTCAAATGAATTAAAGGTGATTAAGGAAGCACTAAGTTTTGGTTTTCAAAGGAATATACTTATGCATCATTTCAACTTGGTTGCAAGAAGATGAATTGCGTTTAGCATCTATGGATTGTCCGGTATTTGGGAAAAAATCTTCCTTCTCTCTCCCCCTTCATACATCCCACAACATCCTTCCCGGACGATATAGTAAGAAAAACGCTATTTTGGTCCCAAACAAGCAAAATGCCAAAACATTTGGGTCTTTGGGGTGCTCAGTGTGTCAGATATGATAGAGTTCAATTAGAATTTGCCATTTTTGTGTTTTTACAATATTATTTTGTTCAACTTCTGTAACTAGAACATCTTGCTGGTTTCAGAGCACAGTGCAACACCTAGTACTGCTCCCCTTCCTCCCTCCCCCCGCATCACTGTAATTGAAATGTAGCTTTAGGCATAAATGAGGTTGGACTCTCATAATTTAATCAGTGTTTTGCCTATTAAGCAAGAGTAGTACAGTAAGTGTTTTGGTGTGATTGCTTGATGTTTCATGCTAAGTGTTGTTATAGCACCTTGGAGGAACATTTATATAAAATATTTAAAGCTTTATCTTAATGGCTTTTGGCAATGAACCGTTATCCAAATGAAAACCATTTGGAAACTCTTAGGATTTAAGTCTCTCCAAGACAGCAGCATGCTAAGGTTTGTGACAACTATTTGTGAGATGTGAACAATTCTGGTCTCTGCATAAGTCCATAGAAGTGTCTCTTCTCATCCAGATGTGGGTGCAGAAGTTCTGGAGTGTTCATTCTGGTAAGAAGTTGATTCTGTGTCAGGAGAGCTGCATCATGACATACCACTGACTCCCAGCTATGCCAGTGTAATGTACATTGGTTTAGCAGATTTGCTCTGAAGGAAGGGAGAAGCAGTTAGATGTTTTTGCAGTGCTCTTCCACTTACACACCAGTGTAAATCAGTAGTTAACCCAGAAGTAAACTGTGGATTTATACTGGTGAGTAAAATCAGATCAGAATCTGGCCCAAGTTTCAAAGCTGATAGCTCCCAGTTTATTCTCTTATACAAGGAGGCATATCTGCTGGTTTGGGAAGCCATTTGTATCCAACTCTGTTATAGAGACAAGTCATTATTTTAATTAGAGTATTGGTTATAAGAGTGTTCCATATGATGAATACCAGTGAATGTTTGCAATATGAAAAGTCCACGTTTTGATCCCCTTAGAAAAAAAGGCTACTCAATTCATTTTATTTACTTCTGTGTTTAATAAGTAAGTTTGCATGACTTTCAGCATGAACTTACTGAGAGATGTGTGGATACTTCCAGTAATGGGTCAGGTTTTTTTTGTTTCCTTTTGTTTTAAAAAGCACCCAAATAAGGGATAGCTGCAGCTTGCACACATTCTCTTTCAGCATTTTCTGACACGGTATTTCTTCATTTGATTTACTTGCCGCCACGTGGTGTTTTGAACCGCTAACCAGTCCCAGCTGCATTTCCAGATAACCATTAAAAATCTCAACTAACTTAAGTTTCTAATAAAATAATAATTGTTTATATGGAATGTGTTATCAAAGGGTCTCAAATTGCTTAACAAACCTTAAATTACCTCCCTCCCTTCTATAAAAATGGGAGAACTGAGGTAGAGGCTAAGTAATTTGTTCAGTTTTTAAATATTTTTCTGTGATTTATTTGTACATTTTTATCTAAACTTTTGTTGAGATGGCATTTCCATCTTGCCTGACACAGATATAAGGCATTAAACCAAAAAGGAATTTTCTTATGTGGTGGTTAGATTTTACCAATACCGTTGTCTGTACACACGCTGCTCTTAATTGCTTCTATGCAATTGCTGTTTAGAAAGTTCAGTAGCTCTTTTCCTTGGTTATATGTAGATGCTTATTGCCACCACTTTGCCTTCCGTGTGACCTGTTGCATGCCTGGCCAGGCTGGCAGGTATGGTTCTTAATTATGGGTGATATCATTCCTCTTGCCTTGCAAAGATGGTAATAGGATTAACAGCCCATTGTACATCAGACCTAAATATATGGTAAGCCTCCCCACACCAGTTGATGCAGAAGAATGTAATGGAATTACAGTACACACTGGCTGTAATGAACCCCTGGGGATCCAAGCCATTTATTCATTATAGCCAGGGGTTCATTATAATGAACAAGCCCTGCAGGAGGGAAGAGAGCCACGCAGTGCGAGCTGACAGCTCCTCCGCACCCAGGGCGGACAGCTCTTCTGGCCCTGGGGTATGAGGAGCTGGCCCTGGGGCTGGAAGAGCTCTAGGGCCCCTCTGCACTGGCAGAGATCCAGGGACCGGGTTTTCTATAGCCCAAGGTTCGTAATTGTGAAGGGCGTTATAACTAGGGTGTTGTGTATGCAGTGTTCTGAGAACGTTGTATGATCAAAAGTATCAAATGTAAATAATGAAATGAGGGGACGGGGGCATTGTGGAAAGAGATGAACTCTCTTATAGGCAGCAGAAGGAGCCTGGTGCATTATTTAGCTACCACCTAAGTCCAAAGCCACAAAGGGACATGGTTCCTCTCTTGCAGGGCTAAGGAGCTAAGCAGTTGGGAAAGATCCCAAATGCAATGAAAGTGGAGCTCTGCTCTTGCATTTTGTGAACCCTTGGGCTTGGCAGCCACTTTCTCCAGTGTCCCAAGATCCGGCGTGCAAGCCACTTGTGACCCTCATGCTGCTGCATGCCCTGAATTCCCCCACTCAGTCAGTTATGGAACCTCCTGTCTGCAGTGCTCTTCAAGAGGCAGGCTGAGGAGCAAACAGTCATCTCGGTTTGTGTGACATCTTGATGGTTAATACAGACATTTGAGTGGCTGCAGAGCCGTATGGCCCTGTTGCTAAGGAAAAGAAACAATTCTGAAGTGCTGGTTGCTAATTAAACTTCACAGTACTCTCTGTGTAAGTGGGGAAGTATTATTCCCATTTCATAGCGGGGAAAGCTGTGACACAGATTTAGCGACATAGGTAAGACCGTACAGCAACCTTGTGGCACAGCCAGGACTAAAATTTAAGAGCATCTGAATTGCAGTCCATGTTTGGTTAGCTAGACCATCCTGCTTTTCCACAGCATAATATAAATAGAAAAAAGATCCATGAACTCAAGGGAAATAGTTTGGCAGAAATATCTTCCAAAATCCCAAAACATAGTATAAGTGAAAGATAGAATCTGTCCATGTAATCTCAGTAAACCTGCAATCATCATTTCCTTAAGACTATTGCAGTTATCCACCTTGCTTTGAGACTCATGATGTGAAATCGCTAGGAAATGGTTTTGTAACCACAGATGAGTCATCCGCCTCGAGTGTGCAATATGTCTTGTATAGACTCCTGCAGAGGTATTGACCCAGGAATATCAGACAATCTGCAGTGTGCTTAACTTTTTACTGCAGAGGATGTTTCTCTTTTCACTGGACCCGATGACGATGAAGCGGACTGTAGTCCACGAAAGCTTATGCTGAAATAAATTTGTTAGTCTCTAAGGTGCCACAAGTATTCCTTTTCTTATTTTCTTAAAATTAGGATGTGCTCCTTTGACTAACTCACAGAGAACTTGGCCAAGGACAACTTCATGTTGGTGGCCATTACAAATGCAGGAGAAAGTTCATTCTGCTTGCAGTCCAGTGATCAGGACAGAATGGAAGGGTTAAATGCCGAGCAGCTCTACTTGATCTAGGGGGTTTCTTCCATTTTCTGGAAGTTTATTGACCAGTCTCGGGCTAGAAAGGACAAAGGATGATGTCCCATGGGACTGAGAAATACTGTTGGCAGACTCTCAGAGCCCAAGTCTGTGGGGGCTGGGGACCAAGCTGTGTCCACACTGCAAAACAATGGAGTTTGGGTACAAGCATCCACGGGATTCAGGCTCGAACCCTCCACTCCTGAGGGATCCCTGGAGCCAGGGCCCAGGCCTACGTTAGACAGAACTTTTCTATAGACGTATAGAGATTTGAGCTTGAGTCTGAGCCTGGGCTTACATTGCAGGGTAGGCATACCTCCTGCCCCTGTGTAGGTCCCTTGGGCCTAGCACACTATAGGGGTCACTCTCAAGGAACTGGAGCATAGACCGGACCCTGTGGATCTCTGACAAAGGGAAATAAGCTTTTCTAAGGAAAAGAAATGCAAGTATGTGACGGACCCAGGCATCATCAGAAGGGTGGTTTAATGTTTGCTGAAGCTTTTCAGGAATGTTGCTGCTGGAGTCTCCCAGTGAGCACATTCGACGAAGTGATAGATTTGACCTCCTGTTAGCAGGCAGGAAGTGTCAATGCACTAGACTATCTAATTGAACTGTAGCACAACAAAACAAGTGTGTGTAATTAACACTTCTCTCTTTACCATAATGGTAGCAGTCCCTATTTAACATCCATTGTGGTTTCTGCAGTGCTGTTGAATCTGTTTTTCAACCTGTGTTTAGTGAAACCCCCCTCCCAAACAGACTTCATGGGGATCACAACCATCTCACTTGTGATATCTCTGGTTTTTCTCCTGTTCTTTCTAACTGCGAGTCCTCTTATCCTTTATTCTCTCTTGCCATCTTCTGCAAGTCATCCTGTATCCTCCTGGTCTCTGAACTCCCGGTATCTCCTTTGGTTCTTCCCCTCTTCTTACAGGACTAGCCGCTCTTCTCTTCTTCCTTGCCATCCCTCCTTCAGTTACAGCCTGCTGTGCCCCTTCTTCATTTTCCAACTCAGCACACCTGTTCCTGAGCTCTGTTTCTCCTTCACTAGCTGGTCTTTTCCTCTGCCTGGATTTTGTAGTCACAAGCTTCCACTGGGCACTTTCCTCACCCAGCTATCTCCCCTCCGAGTTCTTTAGTCCAGCTTGCATCTGCAATTCTTGACTTTTCCCGTCATCTTCAAGAGCTCCTGGTGCATGCCAAAGTGTGTTGTCTTGCTCATGGCCAAATTCTGAATTGAGTGTTTGAGCTCGGAAGAGGCAGTGGTTTTCCTTGTGACGCTGCCTTTGCAGAGTGCCTCCCCCACCAGCACTGTTTTGCTCTGCATGCTTCTCCCCAGAGGTGGAATACGTTCTGGGTCAGAATATGACACGAGGGGTCGATTTTTGGGACCGCAAACTCATGTTGGTTGTAACCACCCTGCTCTTCTTATAATGCTAAATGGGAGGAGGACATGGGTTAGGTGGAGGAGATTTTGGGGGCAGTGCCAGTATTGAAGAGGTTGAGAACTACAGCTCTAAGTATTGCACTTTTGTATCATACTGATGGAGTCTCCATGAGCTGTCACTTACAAAGATGCTCAGCCTTTGTGAAATATAAAATGACTAAATCCAGAGTCTAACTTTTGTGTACCATTTGTAGTTCTTGTATTTGACAATTAAAAGTTGTATGTTGTGTGATAGAAGTTGATTAGTATAATACCCTTAATTACGGTATTATATAAAGTTATTAACACCAAGTGCTTGTGGTCTATCGATTTTTTTTTTGTAGGAGGCCTTTTATTGCTGCTGTGTACTAAAGAGGGGAGCTGTTGACACATCCTGTGAAGCTATTTAAATCTGCACAAGGGGAAATGTTCTCTTCTCTGCATTTGCCACTATAATGGAAGTACTTGTATCTTATGTGATGCGGTGGGGGAGTTGTATTTATTTAAAATTCAGGAAAACTAACACCTAACACAAGTAGTTCATTCTCCATCAACTGCACTGAAGAGTTGACTCAACTGTACACCCAATGACTGATCTACCCAGTCAACCAGCTGTTGAAGTTTCCTACTTCCCTCAGTACTCTAACTTTTGCCAATTACTGAACACTCCAGGATCCACAAGTGCCCCTTCACCCCATGAAGTTCCCCTGTCTGAATTTGTTCCCAGTTAATGAGCCTGCAGCCCCACCTTCCATCCTTATATCTTCATCCTAGCTAACAATTTCCAACTATCCCCTTTCCAAAAAAGGGATTCCTTTAGAGAAGCTTAATATTCCTAGTAATTAGAATGCACATTCTGTTTCATGGCTGGGAATGGAGAATCCAGAGAATTAAAATCATTACAATACCCTGCATTTAGTCTCTAAATTCCTGTTTGAGAGTGTATTAAATGGTTAAAGAATATAATCCCCCATGCAGCTGCTAACATGGTTACGTGAAAGGAGCATACATTGAACTTGATTAAGCTTGCTGCAGCACTATGTGAAAATCTATTGGCATTCTAGGTATTGCATGCAGTGATCAGCAGCTGCATTCATAATGCATCTTAAACAGCTGGTAGGGCTTTCAAACAGGAAAACATTGTTTTGGCAACTATTCAAATTTTCATTGTGTTTTTGTGTGACCGTTTCCCATTAGAGACTAATGAGGACACTTTTGTGAATGCATATTTTAATTAGCAGCTGTTTGTTACCTACTGGGATCCATTGTTGAATACATCGTTGTGTATATTACTATTTTGCCTGCCACAACAGAAGAAGAGCTCCATGTAGCTCGCAAGCTTGTCTCTTCCACCAACAGAAGTTAGTCCAATAAAATACTACTTTCTCCACCTTGTGTGTCTCTAATATCCTGGAACCAACATGGCTACAACAACACCACAATACAAACATCCTAGAGGTCCCTGAACACCTTGTGAACAAGGGGTGCGTGTTGTAGGGCAGGATTATGACTTGAGTCCGAACAATCAAAGATATTTGGGGTAGGCTTATTATTGTGGTCTCCATGAATATGCAAGTACTTTCTTTGGTGTGTTACGTTGTTCCTAAAGTTAATACAGTGACAGGGGAATTACTACAGAAGTTGGTGTGTGAGTGTGATGGGTTTCACTACTCACCGCTAGGGTTGTTGCCTGCTGGCTGCTCTGGGATTAGCCCTTTCACCCTGACATCCTCTTCTTGTAGTTCCTCAGCCCGTCCTCTCACTCTGTGGCCCCTCTTGCTCCTCCGGAGCTGCAGTGCCTCGTCTGGCCAAATCACACTAGTTCTCCTCCGGGGTTCTATCAAAGTCCTCCACAGCAACTGGGCAAGCTTTAAGTCCACTGCCCTGGGTTAGTCACTCCCTCCGTCACTGGGATGAAGGGTTCCAGTCAGTCTTCAAGGTCACTGCACAGTTTGTGCCACTTATTCAGTGGCTGGTAGGGGAATCCAGGTCTGCCCTCTACTCTGGGCTCCAGTCCAGGAGCCAGCCAAAGTCTGGCAGCCAAAGTCTGTGCTACCCCAAACCTTCCTGCCTTTCCCCGGGACTGTTTCTGACCTTACTTATCCCAGACTAGCTTATCCAAAAAGAACAGGATTACCCCATCTCCTGGGTCTGCTAGACAAATCCTTCCTCTTTGGTCCAAAGCCCCTTTCTCTCCCTTATTCCAGGTGGAGTGACTGCAGCTCTCCTACCTGCATCCCCCTTTCTGCTCCCAGCTCCCTGGTTGTATAGAAGCCCCTCCTGTTTCTCCACTGGTGAGCTTCCGTTAACTAGGGCTCTCCTCTTAGTGGAAATATCCCGCAGCTTGCAGCTTAATAGGTTAATTGGCCCATCTGACCTAGGTTAACTCCTTCATGGTGAGTGTGGGGAAGCACACCTGGCCCAGTGTGTTATATATTGTAGTGGTAAGTTGGGTCAAGACTAGAGTGTTCCAGAGGTAGAGCAGAAGGGGGATGGAAGTATGATTGGGATAATTATAAGTTTGGCTAAAGTGGAAGCTGGCTGCGTTTGAAGCATTCCAGTAAATTGTACAGGGCAAGAATAAAAGTATCCTGGAGAACTCACTGTTGTGAGTTATAGGATGCTAATAGTAACTGTTTGCTACTTTACTTAATATTTGTATAAACAATGTATTATTATTTCTATGGACTTTGGTCCTCCATCTCTTGTGAGTATTGGAAAAACCTGATTTAATTTTGGTACTATGGCATGCTAGTCACTTTAGGTACAGCGATTTTGTCTGAAAAATGTGCACACGTGTATCTTAAACTAACCAGTTACCACTACTGTGGTTTATTGTGCTCCTGTCTTGACAGTATTAAGAGATCACATTAATGTGAAATGCAAATCCTGAATATAGATTTGCTTTTCATAAGCCATTAAATAAAAACTCTGCCATGCTTTTTAATTAGAACAATCACCAGAGAGAAGAATTGAGCTACTAAAGGATAGAGTAGTCTTAATCTTCAGTGTGCCTTTGCTTAAATCAGAGATTATGAAAAATATTGCTGATAAACACTTCTAAAAAAGTTTGTACTATTTGCAAATTAATTCGGAGCCCAGTCCTGCTCTCGCTGGGAATGGGAATTAACATGCGAAATCCTGACTTTCATTTCACTGAGCAGAACTGGTAGAAACCTACTTACTAGAACGTTTGATACACTGTATTCTCACTAAAGAATTAAAATGGTTTAGTACGCTTCAGTTGTGTAAATTACACCCCTAAACCACTCCCCAAACGAGTTGTCTTTTTTCCTCCCTTGCAAGAATGAATCTAGGTGGTTCCTTACCATTCACATCTCCTGAATGAAGGCCTGTGTAGACATAGCCATTGGAATCCTCCTCTAGCGATCATTTTAGGGACCACTCTTTTCTCTCTCAGAGAGATCCTATTTATCCGTGTCCCCAAAAGGCTTCTATCTTGAGTCTACTTCTACTAGGCAAGTCTGTAGTGGTCATGTTTTTAATAGGTCTAAAATATATGCCTTTACAAATTCAGTATTGAATGCCGTATGCTCAGCTCTGTTTAGGGTAAACATAAAGGCTTTATCCAATAGCAAAAAAGTATGTTAACAGAGAGGTAAGGTTGGTTAGTGGTATATCGTTGCCTTGCAGAATGTTTATTTGAGCAGAACTCAAACTTCTGAAAACTAGAACTGCACAGTTAAGGTTGCCCAGGCAACCTTAACTTGCCCTCGTTCAGAAGTGCCCCAATACAGCCCATCAACACACTCTTTACTCTGCCAACCCCTATAGATGGGTACGGGCTCCCCAGAGAGGGGTGGCAGGTTTATAGAAATTTTCATAGATTCATAGATTCTAGGGCTGGAAGGGACCTCGAGAGGTCATCGAATCCAGCCCCCTGCCCTCATGGCAGGACCAAATACTGTCTAGACCATCCCTGATAGACATTTATCTAACCTACTCTTAAATATCTCCAGAGATGGAGATTCCACAACCTCCCTGGGCAGTTTATTCCAGTGTTTAACCACCCTGACAGTTAAGAACTTTTTCCTAATGTCCAACCTAAACCTCTCTTGCTGCAGTTTAAGCCCATTGCTTCTTGTTCTGTCCTTAGAGGCTAAGATGAACAAGTTTTCTCCCTCCTCCTTATGACACCCTTTTAGATACCTGAAGACTGCTATCATGTCCCCTCTCAGTCTCCTCTTTTCCAAACTAAACAAACCCAATTCCTTCAGCCTTCCTTCATAGGTCATGTTCTCTAGACCCTTAATCATTCTTGTTGCTCTTCTCTGGACCCTCTCCAATTTCTCCACATCTTTCTTGAAATCCGGTGCCCAGAACTGGACACAATACTCCAGTCGAGGCCTAACCAGCGTAGAGTAGAGCGGAAGAATAACTTCTCGTGTCTTGCTCACAACACACCTGTTAATGCAGCCCAGAATCAAGTTTGCTTTTTTTGCAACAGCATCACACTGTTGACTCATATTTAGCTTGTGGTCCACTATAACCCCTAGATCCCTTTCTGCCGTACTCCTTCCTAGACAGTCTCCTCCCATTCTGTATGTGTGAAACTGTTCCTACCTAAGTGGAGCACTTTGCATTTGTCCTTATTAAACTTCATCCTGTTTACCTCTGACCATTTCTCCAATTTGTCCAGATTATTTTGAATTATGACCCTATCCTCCAAAGCAGTTGCAATCCCTCCCAGTTTGGTATCATCTGCAAACTTAATAAGCGTACTTTCGATGCCAATATCCAAGTCGTTGACGAAGATATTGAACAGAGCCGGTCCCAAAACAGACCCTTGCGGAACCCCACTCGTTATACCTTTCCAGCAGGATTGGGAACCATTAATAAGTACTCTCTGAGTACGGTTATCCAGCCAGTTGTGCACCCACCTTATAGTAGCCCCATCTAAGTTGTATTTCCCTAGTTTATTGATAAGAATATCATGCGAGACCGTATCAAATGCCTTACTAAAGTCTAGGTATACCACATCCACCGCTTCTCCCTTATCCACAAGACTCGTTATCCTATCAAAGAAAGCTATCAGATTGGTTTGACATGATTTGTTCTTTACAAATCCATGCTGGTTATTCCCTATCACCTTACTACCTTCCAAGTGTTTGCAGATGATTTCCTTAATTACTTGCTCCATTATTTTCCCTGGCACAGAAGATAAACTAACTGGTCTGTAGTTTCCTGGGTTGTTTTTATTTCCCTTTTTATAGATGGGCACTATATTTGCCCTTTTCCAGTCTTCTGGAATCTCTCCTGTCTCCCATGATTTACCAAAGATAATAGCTAGAGGCTCAGATACCTCCTCTATTAGCTCCTTGAGTATTCTAGGATGCATTTCATCAGGTCCTGGTGACTTGCAGGCATCTAACTTATCTAAGTGATTTTTAACTTGTTCTTTTTTTATTTTATCTTCTAAACCTTCCCCCTTCCCATTAGCATTCACTACGTTAGGCATTCCTTCAGACTTCTCGGTGAAGACCGAAACAAAGAAGTCATTAAGCATTTCTGCCATTTCCAAGTTTCCTGTTACTGTTTCTCCCTCCTCACTGAGTAGTGGGCCTACCCTGTCCTTGGTCTTCCTCTTGCTTCTAATGTATTGATCAAAAGTTTTTTTGTTTCCCTTTATTCCTGTAGCTAGTTTGAGCTCATTTTGTGCCTTTGCCTTTCTAATCTTGCCCCTGCATTCCCGTGTTGTTTGCCTATATTCATCCTTTGTAATTTGTCCTTGTTTCCATTTTTTATATGACTCCTTTTTATTTTTTAGATCTTGCAAGATCTCGTGGTTAAGCCAAGGTGGTCTTTTGCCACATTTTCTATCTTTCCTACCCAGCGGAATAGTTTGCTTTTGGACCCTTAATAGTGTCCCTTTGAAATACTGCCAGCTCTCCTCAGTTGTTTTGCCCCTCAGTCTTGATTCCCATGGGACCTTACCTATCAGCTCTCTGAGCTTACCAAAATCCACTTTCCTGAAATCCATTGTCTCTATTTTGCTGTACTCCCTTCTACCGTTCCTTAGAATTGTGAACTCTATGATTTCATGATCACTTCCACCCAAGCTGCCTTCTACTTTCAAGTTCTCAACGAGTTCCTCCCTATTTGTTAAAATCAAATCTAGAACAGCTTCCCCCCTAGTAGCTTTCTCAATCTTCTGAAATAAAAAGTTGTCTGCAATGCAGTCCAAGAACTTATTGGATAGTCTGTGCCCCGCTGTGTTATTTTCCCAACATATATCTGGATAGTTGAAGTCCCCCATCACCACCAAATCTTGGGCTTTGGATGATTTTGTTAGTTGTTTAAAAAAAGCCTCATCCACCTCTTCCACCTGGTTAGGTGGCCTGTAGTAGACTCCTAGCATGACATCACCCTTGTTTTTTACCCCTTTTAGCCTAACCCAGAGACTCTCAACACTCCCGTCCCCTATGTCCATCTCCACCTCAGTCCAAGTGTGTACATTTTTAATATATAAGGCAACACCTCCTCCCTTTTCCCCCGTCTGTCCTTCCTGAGCAAGCTGTACCCATCCATACCAACATTCCAATCGTGTATTATTCCACCAAGTTTCAGTGATGCCAACAATGTCATAGTTGAATTTATTTATTAGCACTTCCAGTTCTTCCTGCTTATTACCCATACTTCTCGCATTTGTATACAGGCATCTAAGATACTGATTTGATCTTGCCTCCCAGTTTTGCCCTGACCCTGCTATTTCTTTGTTGTTAGAGCCCACGCTCCCTCTTATTTCCGACCCATCTCCCAGGTCCCCATGTTCTCCACTTACTTGTGGGCTTTGCTCACCTGTCCCCGTCGAACCTAGTTTAAAGCCCTCCTCACTAGGTTAGCCAGTCTGTATCCAAATAGGGTCTTTCCCCTCCTCGAAAGGTGAACGCCATCTCTGCCTAGCAGTTCTTCCTGGATTAGCATCCCGTGGTCAGGGAAGCCAAAGCCCTCCTGGCAACACCATCTTGGTGGTGCCCAGGCCCTGCACCTGCCCAGACTGTGCCCCCCACCTACCCAAGGCTCTGGGAGGGAGTTTGGGTGGGGGAGGAGGTCTGGGGTGCAGACCCTGGGCTGGGGCAGGGGAATGGGGTGCAGGAGGGGTGCAGGCTCTGGGAAGGAGTTTGGGGGAGGGAAGGGGTGCAGGGGTGGGGCTGAGTTTGGGGTGTGGCTGGGGATGAGAGGTTTGGAGTGTGGGAGGGGGCTCAGGGCTATGGCAGAGGGTTGGGGTGAGGGCTGTGGGATGGGGCTGGGGATGAGGGGTTCATGATGCAGGAGGGGGCCTCAGGGTTGGGGCAGAGGGTTAAGAGGCCAGGGGATGAGGGCTCTGGGGGTGTGGGCTCTGGGGTGGGGCAGGGCTGGGGATGAGTTTGGGGTGCAGGCAGGCTGCCCTGGGACTGGGGCCAAAGAGGAGGACTCACCCCCCAGCCCTTTCTCTGCTGGCAGCAGCGAGCTCTGGGGGAGGGGCCCCGCTCACCCCTCTCTCCCTCCCTGGCAGCACACTCACTCCCACCACTGTCACTGCCCGTGCTCCTAGGGCCCCTTTCAGGTCCAGGAAGCCCCCTCGCCTCCCTGTGGTGGGTGCCGTGTGGGGTGGCTGCCATCACACGTATGCCTCCTCCCCTGCTGCTGCTGCCGCCGCCCCTCACTGTAGCCTCACTGGGGGTGGGGGATGGGGCGGTGACTGCGAGCAGGGGGGTCAGCTGTACTGGTGGAGGGTCCCGTTGGAAAATGAAAGGGTCTGAGGGGGAAGGGCAGCCTGCCCTGCCACTAATGAATGGGGGGCACTAGGACCCTGCGATGGCAGTTGATGCAGGGAGGCAGCATGGAGCTGCAGGGGAGAAGCAGGGATGCTCTACTCCGGAGCCCAGAGAGGTTCGTGGGGGCAGCAAGGGGAGGCCGAGGGACACTCGGGGGAGGTGCGGGGGAGTGGCAGGTGGGGCTGGGGTGGGGGAGACTGGGCCCCAAACATTGGTGGAGCCGGGCACCTGGTGTGACAGTTACCAATCTACCTAAGTGGATCAGACCCCAAGTGATCAGTCTGGGATCGCAGGACTGGGGGGGCGGGGGGAGATACAAGAACACACACCACACCATGTGACTGAATTTTAAAGCTTTCATGATAAAATGATAAAGTAACAGCGGAGAGTGCTGGAAAACGCTTCAGCATCACTCAGAGGAAGGAAGGAAGTGTTAGTGCCCCAACAAGCCCGTAACCCACTTTCATACTCACATATGCCCGACCCAAAGCTGTCCAAGCCCGGATATAACGTGAGAAGAAGAGGGGGGTGCGGGGGAAAGGGTGGATGGGAGTGCTGTCCTGGGCCCAGGTCGTCCAAGAATCCGCTCTGATCTCCGAGTTGCTCCAGCTCTCGGGAGGGTTTTATGTCCTGGGCTCCTTGAGCGGGATGGGGGGTGTTCCACTCAAGGACTTCTGTTTTTGATGCTCTTTGTGCCAGTCCAAACCCCTTTTCTGTGGTCTCTTTCCCTTTCCCAAAACACCCCGGCTTTAGAGACACCTGGCTCGGCTCCCCCTCTTGTCGTCTCGTCTGTGTTTTCGGATTCTGCAACCCTGGGCTTTTTCTTCTTCGCTGGCCTTGCTATCTTGCAGTTGCAGGTCGGTCTGTACCATTGGATTTTCTTTCTCACGGCTGCTTGGGCAACTTTCAAGCCCCCGTCTTTCTCGGCTCGCAGCTGAATGTTGGCTGGAAGCTGCGACCTTGAGCTGGCTGGAGCCAGCGTCTTATCTTCAAATTGAGCTAGCTGAAATGTTGAATTTACTCATTCTCTGCTCTCTTCTTCTCCCCTCCCCCCGGCCTCTCGTACCCTGTAAAGGAAACTTCTACTCCCCACTCGCACACCTTTGACCCTCCCCAACATGCTTTGCATGACTTGCAACAGCGTTAGCAATATACAGTGCCTTCCCAGGGGACTTGAGGGAGGAGGCCATTGGGGTGTGACACCGGGCCCTGAATATTTCTGGAGCCCGGGCACCACGAATGTATATTACTCGCCGCCGCTGTCCCCAGATCCTAGCATACACATTGCATGCAGTGAGAGGGGCTCAGACAACTGTAGGGGGACAAAGCCCTCCATATCCCAGCTCATATAAGTGAGGCAAGGAGAGAAGCTCAGACCTCCTAGCAGGTCAAGAGCCTCTCAGATCTGGGCATACACAGGAGAGGAGAATATGGGGCTAACGTGCCCTTGCCCCATTTCTCCTCCATTCACCCTACCATCCACCTCTCATCCCCATTCGCACTGTCCCACTCCTCCTTTCCTACCTCCAAACCTGCCTCACCTGATTCCCCCAACCTCTCTTCCCTCCCCTGCCATCCATATTGTGGACAATATAATGACACCTTAACTGTTAGTGAATGGCTTCATGGGTGCCTAGATAACAAAAATCATAGATCTCCATGTGTTCTAAATATTGCAGATACTGATACAATACAGGAAAGCTAAATTATTTGTTGGGTTTGTCTTGATGCTGAAACTGAATGCAGCATTTCAGAAATGAAACCCACTTATTTTGACACTTCAGTGGTCTAGTCAAAATATGCAGTTGGATAATCTTGATTAGTAGAGCCACTGCATACGATGAACTGAATTTCAAAATCCATAGATAAAAGGTAATGCTGGAAAGTGAACCTATGAACAGATGGATTTATTTACAATTGGATATGACCATTCATATTTTTAAATGATAAAGTGAATGGGCGTGTGCTTAGTAAAAATAAAGCTTTGTTCCAGATTCTATTCTTACACTGGTGCAGCCTCAATGGGGTTGCATTAACATAATTGAGCCAGGACCTGCCCCTGTGCTCCCTATCCTTTTAGTATGGAGTGTGTCACTGGCTTCAGTTCCAAAACTATGTGTGCTGTAAATTTGTAGTGAGAGGTCATAATTCCTATACACTAGATTCAGATTGTTTGGTGAATTAAAAGTGCAAGCTGAGATGCTAGACCAGAATCTTTTGGAAAAGTATATTGGGCTTTTTTTGTAGGTTCAGATATTACCTTTGTCATATGTTTCATTTTGTGTTCAGTGGACTGAAACACCTACTGCCACTTTTTTGGGTAAGTGTAGTTTTATTGGTCATAAACAAATGCAATATGCTCGTGACATAAAGTGAGTCATTTAATCACTTCGTTTAAATTATACATTTATACAATCTTGATACTCCCCCACCAGCATAAGAATTAAGCCTGTTTTTATCCAATTGTGATTAAAAATAGCTCCACTTTGATGCTATTCAGCTGCTTTAGCAGGGAAGATGTGAATTGTTCTAGAAATTGACTTAAATGCTGTAGAAGAGTATAGACTTCATCGGAGTGTGTAGGTTGGTGCCTCCACTTTGGAAATGCGCCATGAACTGAACTATAGTGGTAATGGCTGAGCTCTTTCAAGCTAGCATAGAGGATTTAGCTACCTACTGTGCATTTAAAAACCAATGGGAGATGTTTGGCTAAATGGCATACATTGCTTAGAAAATTCCAGCTATTAGGCTGGAAGTGATGTGGTCTGGAATTTAGTCTCCAAAACTATTTGATTTTTTTTTTTACTTGTACTGCATACAGTAGTCACCATTAACATTTTTATAATTTCCCTTTAGGGAGTATTTGGTACAGGGAATCACTCTCATATGTCTGTAATATTAAGTATTTAGAAAGACTTTTGTAAGGCTTTAAGTGGCTTTTTTTAAACTGAGTTACGTGTTTAGCAAAATGTTATGGATTTCTTTCCCAATCCCAAAGCAAATTTACCCAGGGGATGTTGCATGACTGGAGCCTATTGGAGCCACTCTCCAATAATCTGAAACAGGTTGTTTTAGTCCAGTAAGATGCTCTTCTCAAAAAAGATCGAGTCTTTTCTCTGTGAGCACCTACTGGGCCAGGTAGCCATGATGTGAAGCTGAATCTGGCTCTTATGCATAGCTTGTCCTTAAGATGCATTTTATTTTTCTTAACCAATTGCTTCACTGACTGACAGTTTTCATAGGGATGTATACTGGAAAACCCCCAAACCCTTCTGAGCCAATTTTCAACATCAACACTGCAGCAAATATTGGTTATACTGGTGTCATAAAAATAAAGGGAAGGAGGAGAGGGTCTGATGCAGTGCTATAAAATCCTCTTACCAGTAAAGGGTTAAGAAATGCAGGTAGCCAGACAGACACCTGACCTGGCTGGCATCTGACCAATAAGGGGACAAGATGCTTTCAAATCTTGGGAGGGGGGAAAGCTTTGTGTGTGGGTCTTTGTCTGAGCCAGAGTGATCTTGGAGCCAGAAGGAACCTACAGAAAATCAAACCTCCCTTTTCTAAAGTAAGTTTAGTCAGCATAGCGAGTAGATTTCTGTTTATTTTGCTTGGTGTGTGTTCCCTGTGTTAGAGGGAGGGGTTATTCCTGTTTTTCTGTAACTTTAAGGTTTTGTCCAGAGGGGGAATCCCTCTGAGTTTGGAAATTGAGTACCCTGTGGGATTCCCCCTCTGGACAAAACCTTAAAGTTACAGAAAAACAGGAATAACCCCTCCCTCTAACACAGGGAACACACACCAAGCAAAATAAACAGAAATCTACTCGCTATGCTGACTAAACTTACTTTAGAAAAGGGAGGTTTGATTTTCTGTAGGTTCCTTCTGGCTCCAAGATCACTCTGGCTCAGACAAAGACCCACACACAAAGCTTTCCCCCCTCCCAAGATTTGAAAGCATCTTGTCCCCTTATTGGTCAGATGCCAGCCAGGTCAGGTGTCTGTCTGGCTACCTGCATTTCTTAACCCTTTACTGGTAAGAGGATTTTATAGCACTGCATCAGACCCTCTCCTTCTTCCCTTTATTTTTATGACAACTGGCGTGGCTGGCCATTGGGTGCAATTGGGGTTACGCCCTGTCAGTAATGTCATAGCTGCATAATGTGGCTGATGTACTGCACCTCCAGTATCACCTGTAGCTACAGGGGGACTCCTGGGTGGGCGAGAACTACATAGAGACTTCACTACACTGGGTTGCCACCAAGGATTTCTGATCTTGCAGCACAGAAGACAGCAGGCAACAGCACAAAGCAGGGAATACAGGGTTCTGTTGGGCTGTTGCAACTGTCAGCCCCACCCTTCGCTCTGAGCTTCAGCTCTTGGTTGTGGAGCAAAGAAACGGGAATTCTGTTATGAACTCCCAAGGAATCATTTTACAAAATTGGGGTGTTAAAAATATCATGGGAAGTATCTACAAAATCTTTCCTTTCCTTTTGAAAACTCTAGTTTTGCAGTGCAAATTCTCTGGCTTCTTGATGCTTGCAGAAGTCATTCTGTTTGGTTTATTATTCATGGTGGAAAAAGTGCTCTTAAAACCTAATTTTTAATACATTTTTACAAGGAACAGAGTGTTTCTGGGTTGTTTGTGTACTTTCGCCATCCCTGACAGGGAGAAGTCTCCTGAGGACTCCGTGGGAAAAATGACTTTTTAGGCTTGGTGAGCTTTTGGCTGTATCTTGGCATGTCAACATAGCATGTAGCAGATAACACTGGCAAGCAGCATAAAGCCAGTTGCAGTAACTATAACTAAAAAATAGGTGAAAATGTAAATACACTTATTTAAAATAGTTGGTTAGACATGCTGGATGCATTAACTTGGAGTGCCTCACAAGTTGCAAATAATTACATTGTAACATTTGTGTGGTTGCTTGGGTTTGTCTCTATTCCCCAAATGTTGTCTGACACTTTCGATTAGTCATGCACTACACTGTCCCTTTCTGAATCTTGTGGCAGCTGAATCTCCACCTAATGAGAGAAGTTGGTAGTTAAGGCTTAGTTTCACAATAACAAATTTAATGCTAGAGATATTGGCCAGAATTATTCCTCTTTGGGTCTGTATCGAAGGCTCTGTCAGTTCCCTTCATCAGTCTTGAAACCCAAGAAAGTTATAAAGATGTAACTAGAAGGGTTAAGAAATGGGTTTTTAGTTGCATGGGTGCAATGCTGATTTTGGTTTGAGTGCCTTTTTCTTGTTTTGTCTTAAGTCAGTAAGCAATCTACTTTCTCCTTAAAGGAGCATCCCCTGCTTTCGAGGCCATCGTGACCTTGGTTCCAGTAGGATAAGGTTATTGCTGGCTTTAACTTCAAAAACTAAAGTAATATACTGGATAGTATCTGGTATCCAGAACTTCAGTACCAGCAGCACTACCACTGCCTGCTGTGTAAAAATGATTCAAAGACCAGTTCAGGAAGGCTTTTTTTTTTTTTTTTTTTTTTTTTTTAAAAAGAGACCAAGGAAAGGGCATACAGCACTGGTTACACATTCTGAAGAGTTCTGTTTTAAGTTCAAGGGCTGTATAGTGTATCCCCAGGACACATCCAAGCCCTTAACTCAGAGTAGGAATTTTTATTAGGGGAAAGTGGATAGACTGGGACTTGGGAGACCTGGATTCAAGTCCTTGCTCCGCCACAGGTTTCCTGTATAACTTTGGACAAATCATTTAGTGTGTCTGTGCTTCATTTCCCCCATCAAATAGTCTTGTAGCCAAGTGATGACTCACCGGCGCGGCGCCTCCTGCTCGTTGTCTTGGGAATTAGCTGTTCAGCCTTGGAGCTCCCTCTGCTGGCCGATGTCTCACTTGCCGCTGGCACCTGTGTCCCTCCCGGACCCCGGTGCCCCTTTACCTTGGGGTGCTGCCCCCTGGCAGTGCCCCTTTTTCTCAGGGTTCTGCCCCCCAGCAGTAACCCACAATCTGGGTCTCCACTCCCAGGGGAACCCCCAATCCTCTATTCTCACCTTGCCTCAGTGGCTACTGCCAATCAGAATCTAGCCCCCGCTCACTGGGGCAGACTGCAGTCAGTAAACCACTCATCACTGGCAAGGGGGTTTTGGACCAGCTGCCTCTGCCTAAGCCTGTGCTGCACCTCTGCAACCTCAGTACCTGCTTTGGCTTTTCCCAAGGCCTGCAGCCTGGGGAGTTGCCAGGCCGGAGCTCCCCAGCTCCTCTTGCCTTTCCCCAGCACTGCTCTATCCTGGTACCCTGAGCTCCCAGGCAGGCAGGTCCTTCTCTCTCCAGAGCAAGAGAGAGACTGACTCAGCTGCTGGTTCACAGCCCTTTTATAGGGCCAGCTGTCTCCTAATTGGGCGTGGCCCCTGCTGTGGCTGCTTCCCCAATCAGCCTTTTCTTATTGGCTCTCAGCCCCAGCCCTCCCCAAGAGCGGGCTTTTAACCCTTTCAGGAATGGAGCGCGGCGACTACCCCACTACAAGTCTACTTCTGAGTGATGGGGGACAGAACAGATATGGGGCATAATTGATTGGGGCATGGCTGAAGGAGACATGCATATGTGATGTTGCTTTAATTTCTATAGGAAATGATAGACCCCCACCCTCATTTTTTCAGACTACTGTAAGCACTGCATTTATTGTATACTAGTCTGTGAACCAGACAGGAGATTAGTCAGTTACTGAAAAGTCTGACCCAGCTGGGTCAAAGATGGCTGTGCTTGTCTTTCTTGCTATCGTAAAAAAATTGCAAATATAATGATAGCAACAGATCATCCATTAGTGAATCACGATAGTCCAATACATCTAATTTTTTTTTAGTCTAGGAGCACTGGATTTTTGCTTAGGTCATTCAAAATATAATACATTTTCAAGACTTCTGTTGGAAGTACCTCCTTGGGTAAACTATTTCCAGTGCAGTGAGGTGTGGTGCTTTTCTAAATACTCCTTGTCATGACTCATATCTGAGGCCTCGTCAGTATGGTCTGCTTAAGTGGAATAACTAAATGGCATCGCGGTGAGTCAGCATGATCACAGTTTTCCTCTGAAATCGTTTTTCAAGTGGTCAGTGCACACTAGATTCTAACATTGCAGAAACAATATATGTCTGTTATGTTACCAAAATTATGTCCCAGATATTCTCAAAAATAAGTTGAGGCATGGAGAGCATTTAAGATGACCATAGTTTCCACCCTACTCAAATTGCCATGTTTGGGGGTTCATAATAAGAATCCAATAGTAAAGTCTCTTACTAGCAACAAATTCCATTAAAGGCGCATTGCTAACTTGACCATTAGTTTAATGATAACTAATCTGGTCGTTCTTCGAGTGCTTGCTCATGTCCATTCCATATTAGGGGTGTGTGTGCTCGGCACATGCACCGGTGCTGCTGGCTCTGGCGCCCTCTGGAGTGGTGCCCGCATGGCGCGGTATAAGGGGCGCTGCCAGCTCCCTCCCCCCTCAGTTCCTTCTTGCCATCAGTGACGGTGCTGGAACTTCTGCTGCTTTGGCTAGTTTTCGCTTAGTTCAGTATGTCTCATGAATGTTTCTTTGTAAAGTAGTTGTATATAGTTTAGTATTTACCCTTAGTATTAGTTCTAGTTAGTTTGTCCCAGCCGGGACTCAGCCTAGGAATGGGGCATGCCCCGATCTGCAAGCTTTAAACCATATGATCCTTGTAAGCGGCCCATGTCCATCAGCAACCCGAATGTTAGCTGTTTAAGGTGTCTAGGAGAAGGGCACACAAGCGACAAGTGTCGCATCTGTAAGTCGTTCAAACGCAGAACAAAAAAGGAGAGAGACATCCATCTCCGGGCACTCCTGATGGAGTCGGCGCTGACCCCGGCACTGGAGCAGAGGTCTGACTTGGCCCCGAGCACCTCAGCGTCGGTACGGAGTGCCACACCTGTGCCGTGTATGAGCTGGCACCGATCCCCCTCTCCAATCCCGGCAAAGAAGACAGAGGTCCACGAGGGGAAGATCTCCCACTTCCTATGAGGGAAAGGAGAGGGCCAGCGGAGAGCCAATCCCGTGCTGGGTGGCTCAACTCCTCCATCAGGGAGTTGGGCCCCAGCTCATGTCGAACCCCTCCCATACTATGCCTGCCACACCGGACAGTGACAAGGGCCTCCGTCAACTCAAAGTCCCATCTATGCTCTAGGCCTGCAGGCAGCGCAGGAGATCCTACCCACACCCAGGAGATGCTGCCCACACCGGCTCTGGCGGTACCCAAGCCCGGGGGTAAATCTACCTTGGGACCATTCCGAGTGTCCCCGCCTCAGCAGTGCTGCTCCCCATCGCGGAGGACATCCCACAAGCGCTCGCCCGCATGGAGCTGTCATGCATCGGACTTTGGGAGGCAGGCTCAGGGAAGCCCTCTTTGGTCTCTGGACCCTGGGCACTGACAGTGGGATCTGAGGTGCAGCTCCAGGCAGAGGAACTTGAGAAGCCATCGGACTCTCTGTTCGACCGGCTAGAGTGGCGTTACCCCATACGAGCGGTTATCAAAAATAATCAGTGCCCTGTGGCAAACCCCCTCCTCCCTGCCACCCATCTCAAAAAGGGCTGAGCGCAAATATTTTGTGTCAGCTAAAGGCCATGAGTATCTCTATACTCACCCGGCCCCAAACTCCCTCGTAGTTGAGGCTGTTAACCAGAGGGAGAGGCAGGGTCAACACCGGGCTACACCCAAGAATAAAGACTCAAAGAGACTGGATCTGTTTGGGCAAAAAAATTATTCATCCTCCAGCCTTCAGTTGGCAGTGGCCAACCACCAAGCCCACCTTGGCCACTGTGACTACAATATAAGGCATATGGCCAAATTCGAGGTCTTGCTCTGAGAAGGGTCCAAGAAGGAATTCTGGTCGCTCCTCGAAGAGGGCACGGCTGCTGCGAGAGTGGCTCTCCAAGTAGCCTCGGATGCAGCAGACTCCGCGGATCGCACCATGGCCTCAGCCATCTCCATTCGAAGGGCGTCCTGGCTGCTTCTCTTGGGTCTGTTAATGGAGGCTCAGCTATCGGTGCAGGACCTCCCCTTCCACAGCCAGGACTTGTTTGCAGAACATATGGACGGTAAACTGCATGGCCTTAAGGACTCCCACACTACCCTGAAAACTCTGGGGCTGAACGTTCCAGGTCCAGTCTGTAAGCAGTTCAAACCGCAGCAGTCTCAGGGTCAAGGGAGTCAAACCCACCAGGAGCCTCCTATAAGAAGAGTAGGGGCTACAAGCACCACCCAAGCCACCCACCCGTACACGGTCTTTTACAAAGATAAGGTTCAGCTGTGGTCCCAACCTGCCTTCCTGTCAAAGGTGGTTTCCACCTTCCATATGAACCAGGACATCTTCCTTCCTGTGTTCCATCCTAAGCCGCATAGAAAAGTGAGGAGAGGCGTCTTCACAGCCTGGACGTCCAGAGGGCCTTGGCTTTCTACTTAGAATGTACCAAGCCTTTCCGAAAATTGACTCATCTTTTCATCGCTACAGCGGATAGGATGAAGGGTCACCTGGTGTCCTCACAGGGGATTTCCAATTGCATTACCTTGTGCATAAGGATTTATTACGACCTGGTCAAAGCATCTCACAAGTGGTTATAATAGGTTGGTTTTTTTATAATTTCAGTTAAAATTTGCTGACCAGCTCAGTTTCTCATTGAAGGTTGTGCATCAGTAGCAGGAGATTGTGTGCCTGTAGTTTGTACTGCATAGTAGGTAGATATAAATGTACATGAATTCCTAGTGTAATGGCTTCTCCATCTGTAAGCTTTTGTACATACATTGTAGTATCTAGTTTGCCTCTTAGAAGGTTTTGATTTATAATTGCCTATGCATGTAGTACTAGCCTTCGAAATATTCTAGAAACTAGCTTTTGAATTCAGTGATACTTAAGCACAACTCAGTATTAGCATGACAGATGAATGTGCAATGAATATGAATATGCAAAAGCTATGAGAGGAAAAAGTGGCCTAACCAGAAGTAGTGAAGACAAAGTCCACAGACAAGCCCTTGCCTCTGCACTGAAGAGGTACAACTGTTACCAGCTATGTCAAACTCATTTGATCCTGAATCACATCCAGTGGTGCTCATCAACAGATCTACTGAACTGTATGTAACACCAGATGTACAAGAGTCTCTAATGGAAATAGCAGGTTTTGGAAAAGAACAAATGGAGAGATTTCTGAGGTGTTCTCTTAGGCTTGGTCCACACTAAGCCCCCAGTTCGAACTAAGATACGCAACTTTCACATAGCTGAAGTCGAAGTATCTTAGTTCAAACTAAAAGGTACTTACCGCGGGTCCAGACGCAGCAGGCAGGCTCCCCCGTCGACTCCGCCTACTCCTCTCGTGGAGCAGGATTACCGGCGTCGACGGCGAGCACTTCCGGGATCGATTTATCGCGTCTAGACAAGACGCGATAAATCGAACCCAGAAGATCGATTGCTTGCTGCCGAACCAGCCGGTAAGTATGGACGTACCCTTATTCTAATAGGACACGTAGCTTCTTCAGGCCAGTCAAGACATCTGGTATCGGTACTTTTCCTGACATGGCCAAGAAGACCAAATTTCAATCTGGCAAGGGAGGGACAGTCACAGCAGCTATCAGTCCAGAAATTGTTTTCCTCCTTGCCCTGTCCTTAGCAAGATGCAGAGATGATGTTTCAATGGCAATTGTCTTTAATCACTGGATTGGACCTGGGCCTATGTCCCTTTCCATGCTGGTGGAACAATGAGAAGAACAGATGAAGCTGAGTTAGTGCATCAGCATGAAGCTCAAGCTGAAGGAATCCCTGAACTAAGAGCATGCAAAAAAGAAACCCCAGTGAACATCAGAGATGTCATGGCTGTCGTACAAATGATGGCTGGAGAAAAATTCTGCACAGGCCGTGAATTGGCTGCTGAGTACTTGAGGAAGGTCCTAAAAGACAAAGCTAAGTCTGCAATGGGAATCTTTGACAGGTATGACAACAGTAACTCTGTGAAAACTGCAGAAGGATAGTGCCAAACAGGTCTAAGGTTGGACATAGGAAATCTGAGGTGATTGGTAGACACCCTGTGTCTCTGTGGAAAAAGTTTCTAAACTTGATATCCAACAAGCAGTCACTTTTAAAATTCTCCATGAATATATGGTTAAAAATGCACCTGATAGTGTAGGATTATACCCAACACAAATCCTCCTTCTTGCTGGAAGCTTTTCTGATAGTGAAGTACCAAAGGCCACCACCAGTAGAGATGTGATCAGAGGAATAAGTGGTCAGTTTTCAAAATGGTGAGAGGTAAACAGCAGTGTCCCCTGAAGTTCTGTACTGGGACCAGTGCTGTTCAACATATTCATAAATGATCTGGAAAAAGGGGTAAACAAAGACGTGGCAAATTTTGCAGACAATACAAAATTGCTCAAGATAGTTAAGTCCAAAGCAGACTGTGAGGAGTTACAAAGGGATCTCACAAAACTGGGTGACTGGGCAATAAAATGACAGATGAAATTCAGTATGGATAAATGTACGTTGGAAAACACAATCCCAACTATAATACAAAATTATGGGATCTAAATTAGCTGTTACCACTCAAGAAAGATCTTGGAGTCATTGTGGATTGTTCTCTGAAAACATCCGCTCAATGTGCAGCAGCAGCATTTGAAAAAGCTAACAATGTTAGGAACCACTAGGACAGTAATAGATGATAAAACAGAAAATATCATAATGCCACTATGTAAATCCAAACTATGCCCACATCTTGAATTCTGTGTGCAGTTCTGGTTGCCCCATATCAAAAAAGTTGTATGAGAATTGGGAAAAGTACAGAGAAGAGGAACAAAAATGAATAAGGATATGGAACAACTTCTGTATGAGGAAAGATTTAAAAAGACTGGGACTGTTCAGCTTGGAAAAGGTCTATAAAATCATGAGTGGAGTGAAGAAAGTGAATAAGGAAGTGTTATTTACCCCTTCTCATAACACAAGAACCCGGGCTCACTCAATGAAATTAATAGGCAGCAGGTTTAGAACAAACAAAGGGAAATACTTCTTCACATAACGCACAGTCACCCGTGGAACTCATTGCCAGAGGATGTTGTGAATGCCAAAATTATAACGGTATCCAAAAAGAATTAGATAAGTTCATGGAGGATAGGTCCATGAATGGTTATTAGCCAAGATGGACAGGGATGCAACTCCATGCTCTGGGTGTCCGTAGCCTCTGATTGCCAGAAGCTGTGAGTGGAAGACGGGGGATGGATCACTAGATGATTGCTTGTTCTGTTCATTCCTTCGGAAGTGTCTGGCATAGGCCACTGTTGGAAGACAGGAGACTGGGCTAGATGGACCTTTGGTCTGAGCCAATATGGACATTCTTATGTTATTAATATCATCATGCTTCAAAACAGCTAGAACAGGCCTGCACAACTCGTAAAGCGGCGAGGGCCATATTACTCCAAAGAAAACAGCTGAGGGCCGAAACCCCCCGGCCCCGCGGAAACATCCCCTCCCCCTCTCCCCCCCCCCCCCCCCCCCCCAGCGCCGCCTGCCCTGCAGAAACAACCCCTACTTCCCCACCGCTGGGGTGTGGAAGCCTGTAGAGGGGCAAAGAAACAGCGCGCATAGGGTGACCAGATCACAGCAGTAAAATAGGAGCCACCACCTCCCTGCTCTGCCCCACCATCACACCTCTTCACCCCTCGCTCGGCCCCCCACTCCTCCAGCTCACCTCCTCAGCACCCCTCGCTCGCCTCCTCAGCCCCCTCCCCCGCCCCGCCGCTGGCTCACCTGCCACTGCCCATCCACTTGGCTCGTCATCCCCCCCCGCTGCCCGGCTCGCCTCCTCAGCCCCCCTGCCGCCCTCTCACAGGCTCCCCCTGCTACCAGCTCACCTGCCTGCCCGCTGCTGGCCTCTTACCTTCTGGCGCTGCCCCCTCCCCCTGCTGCTGGCTCACCCTCACTCCCCAGCCTGCCACTGGCCTCTTCACCAGCCCTGCCATTGGCTTGCCCCACCCTGCCACTTGCCTACTCACCCCCCCCCACCCCCGTGGGCCGCACAGTGAGCCCACCTACTCACCCGCCCCGCGGGCCGCACAGTGAGCCCACGCGGGCCGCATGCGGCCCCCGGGCCGCATGTTGTACAGGCCTGAGCTAGAATATGACCTAATGGGTTCATTCGATGCATTCCAAGTATTCTTAAATGTTTTCCTTTCTATTTAAAATGATTATATATATCCCCAGCGTATTCTGAAGTACTACTTTATGCTATTATGCCCTCTGCCTATTCAGAGCCATATCCGGGTATCTTAGTCTTCAGATGCAGTGACAGCACAGTTATGTTTATAGTACAAATGCTTAGACAGATTAATTTAAGTATGAATTTCTTGCATATAACTAAGATTCGCCTTTAATATTCTTTGAAAATTATTAATCTTAATATGTAATGTTGATTGATACTACTTCATCTCTTTTCTAGAGCACGTGTAATTGCTTAACAATACCACAACTCTGATATTGAACCAACTAATGCCTTCTCTGAGTTTCCTATAGGTAAATTTTATCAACAGCTGCTTTATTCACTATGGAAGTTCAACTATCAGCCCATATGGATATTAAGTAAAACATAATCCATTAAATACTGAAATCACAGAATAGAGGCCGTGTAGATCATTATGATCAGTGCTGTCATCCAGAATTAGATAGGCTCGCCAAGCATTCAGAGCCAGCCAGTGTTACATATTGCAAGACAACTTATGAGTTCTCAAACAATACTCTGTTCAGGCAACACCATGATATGTTGCATTTGGAGTATGTATCAGTTTTCATTGATCTGAAAATAAATACGTAGTCACCCCTAGGCTAACACAAAAAGGTCTAAACTGGTCAGGAACAGCCTATCCCAGCAATTGTTGTATAGGTAACTGAAGTAATCCTTTAGGTAGCGGTAGTAGGGAAAACAGAAGTCATTAGTAATGTAGTATTTGGACTAATACAAATTTGATCTAATAAACTAGCATTACCCCAATTCAGTTAGTCCCTTACAGCCAGTAGAAAGAGTACTCCAGAGTGGAAGCTACAATGTACTTGTCCGATGGACAAGACTAGAGTCTTTGTGTGCATCTCGGCCGCTTTTCCAGAAATTTCACACACTGCAGATTAAAGCAAAGGGATTCCTGACTTGGAAACTCATTTCATCCAGGTCCATCTGTACTGGAGGACACTTGGTAAAATTTGCCTGATTACTTTATGCAAATTAAACAGCACAACTTTAGCCATTACAGCCTAAAATACTGATTCTTCCATTTATATTAAGAGAGCAATTCCCTGATGACCAAACAGATCTTAATAGGAGAATTAATTCTATACATCAGGTAAACTAGCTATACCTTATTATGTTTAAATACTTAATGATAGTGCATTAACATTTTTCCTGAATTAAAATAGCCACATAGAGTAACTCTGAGGGTGCCTCATTATGGTATAATTAAGTTACAAATCTGGGTGCTTGAACTACTTTCTATGGATTTAGCTTCCAGTATCTATTGAGCGTAACAAATGGAAGCAAAATTAGTGTCAGGAACAATATTAATGCCCATTAGCGTAACAGGTCATTTTGTCTTAAAACACAGCTTCCATTTTTGCTTCAACGATGGGCAGTAACAGGGTTGTCTTTCTTCCTATCAGTCTGAGCTGCAACCTGGCTCTCCAGATATTGATCAAAAAAACCCCAAGGGTCACTGAGCACCTCAGGATTTAGTTCACTGTATTTATACTCCTCACTTCACAAGAAGCCGCACTATACAATGCAGACTTCCATACTTTCCAGTGTTAGTACAAAATAGTGCACAGTGCATTAGCAGCACTACTTCCAGAAGAGAAAGCGTAGCACAGCGTTTATCCCTGCAACAATGTTGTACATAATTATTAGAGCTATAGGGGTCAAAGAAGTGATTGACCCACAGTAACATCACTATGATGAATTGCAAAGCAGCACAATATATTTTTGAGTTCATCCTGTGAAACTGCAGAGAGATAAAAGAAGTTAAAGGATAATTAAAGTGTGTGCAGCTGTGACAAAAAACCCCATAAGGGCTTGGATTAATTGCAGAGGTAAATATAATAGGCCATCAAGAAGCCATTGAACAATAATTCAAGATTAAAGAAAATAATGACTGATCATCAGATGGTGTTAGCAAGTATATGAGAAGCCAGACAATGGTCGTTGTGGTGTTGAGCAGCTATAAAAGGGTTTTAATATTAATAGCATATTAATAATAAGCATTTGATGCTTTAAACGTTGTACAAGATATTTTATGGGTTCAGTTTAGGTACTGAAGTTAACATTTATTGCAGCTCCTGTCAGTAACTGTATAGGGAAGCGGCCGATACCACCTATTTGATAAGCTTAATGTACCATTTCTGAACACTCACACATCATTTTCAAAGCTTAGTATGTCGACTTTAAGATGAGGTATGATGTACAGCTGTCAAGTAGTGTCGTTATCATAAAAACAGGAATAAACGATGACACCATCAATATTTTGAAATATTTGCATTTGTTTCTGTTAATTTAATTACTGTGTATTATTTCAAGACATAAAATTGGATTTCTCTGTAACCTTAAAGCATCACAACAACAATTTAAAGGGTAAAATAAAATCTATAATAAATTGGTAGAGGCATCATTTAAATGTAATAATGCTGGTATATTTCTAGTCAACATTGTCGTCATCTTGTTCTTCATTATGATCTCTGTCAAAAGTAGGTGGGTAACAACGGTCTTCAGTGCCTTGGCATGCAGGCAGCTCTGTGCAGGAAATATTGTTCTGACTAGACAGTTAGTTGTGCAGCAGCCCCAGCTGGTAGAAGCACTGATAAGGTCTTGTAGAAACTCAAATATCTTTGGGCCCTTGAACTATTTCCTGTATTCTTCATCATCTACATTTTTCCATCCCTGTTGCAATGGTAATCCAATATGTAGCTTACCTTTGTGCAAAGACATCCAAATCTTGGTTTGCCAAAATGATCTTTTGACATGCTCTTTAAAAGTCTCCTCACATGGTGGGAGTTTGGCCAGTGACTTGTCCTTTTTGATGGCTAGATTGAGCCACGACTAATTCAGGGCTCCGTGGGACTTTCGTTCTTTCGTTCTTTATAGCATGGCTACCAACTTTCTTGCTACAGAAATTAAGGTACTCTTCCCCCAGTTTGGCAAGATCACCAAAGTGGTAAGGTTCCTTTGTTTTGACAATAGTAAACACAGATTTTTTTTCCCCCAATACCAAACAGGGATGACACAGAGTCACATCCTGCTAAAGTATGTACAGCAGGAAGTATGTTGCTGAAAACAAGAGTGAGTGCTGACAAACTGTATGCACAAGTATGAAGTGATGCTCATCAGTTGTGCTGGTAATGGCGCCTGTTTCAATTCACACATTATCTCTGTGTTTCATTTTTAAAATTAGTGAACAGCAAGGACCAAAACGTCTGTATCAGGTAAAGTAATTATTATGGTTTCTTTGACACCATGGGAACCAAAAGCCATATTGGCACATGCCGAAGCATCCTTGTCTCTGCTTCCTCTTGACTGCCATACAAATCTTGGGCTTCACAGGGTAGAGCTTGAATAGATTATATGTGGATAAAATATATAAATCTAATTTTTCCAAAGGAACAGTTTCATAGCACATTGATTGCGTCATGTTATTTATTTGACCTATTTAATTTACCTGTCTACTCTTAAGTTAACTAAAATCAGAAATAGATCGCTGAAAGACTACATTACAGCTGTGTGTCCTAAGTGAGTTGCAGAACTTGCACTAGTGATACCTTATCCTTTCAGGCAGACTTATGTTTACAATCCCTCCCCACCCCCCAACCGCTCCGCCTTTGTCCTCAGGTACTGCTTAATGAAATGATTCACATTGTCAGCATCTTCTTTAAGTTCCTCTTAAAAGGGTTTTTCTGCATCTTGAAACTATTCAGTTGGAATAACTTGGCAAGAAGATGTTCAGTGGTCTCTCATAAATCCAGTGACTTTTGATTTGCAGACTCTGCTTTCAGTTATTTCATAATAATTGCCTCCCTCATGATAAGTGAAGCCTGCTCAACTAGGAGTTCTTTAAGAGAACTATGGCAGGACTGGTTCCTCTGGAATTTGTATGATATTCAGCTGTGCAAGTTATCTTTAAGTCACATTGTACATTTGCAATATAACTATTGCTGAGTTACCAGTGAACTGCATGCCCTACAAACCACTCTAGGTCTCGAGTAATAGTTCCTCAACTAGACTCACGCATGGTGGGGGAGCGATAGCTCAGTGGTTTGAGCATTGGCCTGCTAAACCCAGGGTTGAGAGTTCAATCCTGGAGGGGGCCATTTAGGGATATGGGGCAAAAATTGGGGATTGGTCCTGCTTTGAGCAGGGGGTTGGACTAGATGACTTCCTAAGGTCCCTTCTAACCCTGATATTCTATGATTCTATGATTGTGTCCTTTTGTACAGTTGAGTTTGAGGATACTTTCCCTGAATATCATAGCCAATAAAATGGAATTTGTTTTACAAATACTAGAATATGTGTATTGACGCAGTGTATTTATTTGATGGAAGATAAGTGTAACATTAGCACTTCTAAATGAAGGTTGACTTGGCATTTCGAATCCAAATTTTTTTTTTCAGAATTCTTTTACTTTAGTTTCAAATTCATTTGGTCTAAGACTGTACTTTACTATATAAATACAGTGAATTATTTGTTCTGTTTCCTGAAGATTTAAAATCTAATTTTGTTTACCAGGTCTTGGAATGTACGTGCACACATGAGAGGTTGTTTGGCAAGTGCCACTCATTGATTTTCCATAAAACTCAAACTTTCATGAAAATAATCCAGCCTTTAAGATGGCTGCGGGGAAACGTCCAAACACAGAAGTGACGTGAACTGGTGCTGTGTTGTCTTCCTAAGTCTGCAGGCAGACAGTGGATGTCACTGCTGTTCCTTGCTTGAGTGAATTGTACCAGAGTGAAGACTCAAAGGCCTGGCAGCTCTAGATGCTGCTGTTTAGATCACAGTGGGCAGCACCAGTACAGAAAAGAAATAACTCATTGGCTAGGCAAAAGTTAGTGTCAGAAGGCATAAAACTCTCTTCTGTGCCTGTAAGTTAAACTTTCTAAGGATGATTAAGTAGTTTAATGTATATTTAAATGCAGTCTGCAGCTTACCACTGTTGTTGTCTTAAATTTCAGAGGACTGAGGCATAGGGTATGTTCATAGTTGTTCTTGTGCCTTGTGAGACAAGAAGCCACCCTGTCTTTTCACCGCTGTCTAATGTCATGTTTCTTGCTTCATTGTAGTCTTTCTGACAGTGACATCTTTCTCGATAGTTTTCTTTTATATCACTTGTTGTCTTGCTTTTCTCTGTCTTCTGTGAAGTGGTATCCAGTCAACAGCTTGTTCTAGGAATACAGGTATTTTTGGTTTTTTGTGTGGTTTTTTTTGGCATCCCTACAACATGTCCAAAACACTTCAGCCTTCTTTCTCGAATCATTGTCTCTACAGTCTGTAAGGCGTGTTGGTTGCTTTATCCCACCAGCAGACACCAAGTATTTTTCTCAAGCATCTCTGCTGGAATGCATTTTTCCTTTTGGGGTTTCTAGCACTTACCAAGTTTCAGAAACATATAGCAGTGTGGGTATCAAAATGGCAATGTATAATTTTTGTCTTGATACTTGTGTGCATCTCCTTATTTTTTCCAGTCATTGGTTAGTCTCAAATAGGCTCCACTTGCCTTCCCAGTTCTTGTTTTTTCTATCCTTACAAAGTTGACCATTAACACTAATTGTGCTTGCAAGATATACAGATTTGTTAACCAAGCCTTATTCTTCACTCTCAGTTACATATACACCATCATTGCTGACTCCTCTTTCAGTGATCATAACTTTCATTTCCTTTTGGCTGATTAAACTTACTTGGGCACATTTGACATTGGTAATGGTCTTTTTCATAGCATCATTGTGTGCCAGCAGAACAATGTCATCAACAAAATCAAGACCTGAAAGTGTTTCTCTACTCCACGTAATTCATGTATCTTCCTTTGATTTTGCTTTTCGCATCACATAATCACAATGCAGAAGAGGAGATGCGATGAGACACATCTCTGTTGCACTCCAGTGATGATATCAGATCAGTCCTTGCATAACATTTTGAACCTTCATTCAGCATCTTAGTCAGTAAAAACTATCTTTTTAGGAAGCCCATATTTTTCTAATATTTTCCATAGTGACTTGCCGTCAATGTAGTCAGAAGCTTTGGTGAACTCTGTACAATTCAGGTCTAATCTCTGGTGAACAAGCCTTTTTTCAATCAATTGTCTCTGGGTAAAGATGTGCTTTACATACTTTTTTCCCCCTTTTTTTGTTCTAAAGCCTCCTTTCTCAGTACACAGATTTTCATCTATAATCAGTTTGATTCTGTTCAAAATGTAGCTTGTGCTACTGACAGGTTCTTTTGTTCATTTGCTTAAGGGAATGTTCTGAGGCACCAGTCTGGGAGCAAATCTTTAAGATGTTGCCACAGAATTAAGTTTTTGTCTCCCACAAACAATAATGAATGTCATGTGCCCTGTTTTGCTGGTGCCCTGTGCTAACAATTAGAGGAATGCAGAACTCTTGACCAACTGGATCTTGCTACAAAGTTAATCTAGTATAAAAGTATTTTGCTTTTGACCATACTGGCATGTATGCAGATTTCTAGACTGTGGCAGTCTCATGACCTACATTTGTGTTGGCTGATGCTTAAATGAACCAGTTAGGAAATATCTCCTGGGAGCAGACCCTGCTAAATCATAAAAGAACTTTGCATTAAAACAAGATGGTGTTAGTCACTACTGTACTTCCACTGGATATGTTTAGTCCTGATTTGATAGAGCACTGCCATTGTACATGTGCCTAGATTAGAAGTTCAGTTATATCAGATTACATATTCACTTCAAAATATTAAATTGATGGGGATATAAAATGGAAGGGGAGGCAATGTTCCTAACCAAATAATATCAAGAAAAGACAGCTTCTAAAATGCTCATATTCTCTGTTAACTTAGTGTTGAAATTCTAATAAAAACAAATTGCCCTGCAACATAAAACATCTGGAACAAACCCAATACAACAGCTCTCCAGAGCACGGGGCAAACATGATAGGCTGAGTTCAGCCTTGGAGTAATTTAATGGAGTTACCATAAGAGATGGTTTTGGCCCAGTCCTAATTCTGATTTATTTTGTCAGTTTGCGCTATTTCAGAAACATATTTTCTGTGGGAGAGAAGCACTTTAGAATTTGCTTCTCTAGTGAACTTGTCTCAATATGGCTAGTCAGGCTTGTAAGCTGCCATTGGTAAGCATCCATTTTTGGTAAGCATCCATTGGCTGTACCAGAAACTACTGTGTGGGGTCTCCATGTAGACAGTTGGGAGGAGGCTGTCTAAGGAAGTACGCATTGTGTGTGTGCTTACGGAAGGCTTAGTGGAAACAAGGAAAGGGCAGTACACATCTGTTCCATATTCTATTAATAAAGCAAAGTTATTTGAAACAGAATTACATTCTAGCATGCCCCGCAGAGGAGAAAGATAATTTACTCTTGTGCTAAGATGCCTGCAGTATACGTCTTTTCCAATGCAAAAAAGTGACCTGAAAGATGATGTTAGGAAAAAAATATATGATTTACCATATTGGATGGATAAATGGCTTGACTGCAGCTCTGTTAAAAGCTAATTTTCTGAAGTAGTTTAGTGGCACTTGAGGCTGCAGTTGACTTGGTTGGTGTTTCCATTAACTCAGTTTTCACATTGGCAAACTAATTGGCAACCAGGCCGTTTTAAAAATTGTGTTGTCAGTTGCCCTTTTGCTGTGTTTTGACCAAATTGGAACAGCTAATAGCTAAAAGTGCAGAGGTTAGTTAAGTAATACAAGCTTGAGAGAAACATTTGAAGATGGAGAATTCATGTCAGCCTGCCTGTTTTAAAAGGAGTTCATGAACAATCTCTGAAGATGCTATATTGGGTTGATTGCTCCAATATATTGACTGCTAGGGCACCTGAACAACTATGCAGATATCCACAATTACTGCTGAGATAATGTGAATTTGAAATGGTAGTTTGATATACATAGTATCTTCTGTGAATACTGTAGAGAGTGTGAGACTTGCCAGGGCTTGTAAATATTAAGTAGTTAAATGCTTTTTCTACAGACACATGGAAAGAAGTAAGGAGAGAATATAGTCTCCCTGATCTGTACACTCTTTGCACGGGTTCATTTTTTGGGTGTGGTGGGTTCCCAATAGGAACCTAAAAATTGCATTTTGCCCTTGATATATTATTTGTAGGCAGTTGTTCTGGGGGTCACATTATGACTGTCCCAGTAGTAAGCATTTCAGCTATGCAGGATTTTTATAAACTTGAATTGTTATAAAAGCGATGGTCGTAGACACTCTGTCAGATGACATGTTCGACATTTAAGCTATAGTGTGCTGTAATGCTTGAATATCAGTTCAGACACAATTCTGAGTGTGGGTATATTGTGTTTCTCTGGAATCTAAACTTGTTTTAGTCAAGGATAGTCACTAGGTTGTGCAGTGCCCAGCACAATGAAGCTGTGGCCTGTAGATGCCACCACAATACAAACGCTAAATAGTATAATTCATGGCATGTTCCACCTGTAACGCTTTACTGTACTGGGGATGGGATGAATCACTTTTGGGGGTCGGTGCCGGATTAAGACCTTTAGAGGCCCTAAGCACTGAAAAGATTATGGTGCCCCACCCCATATGTAATTCAAAGTAAAAACTATACTATACCGTAAAATAAAATTTTATTTTTCAAAATGACACAAAACTTACATGTATGCTGAAATTAAAATAGCTTCTTTCTAGATTTTCTGATTGCAAAATTCTGGATAGGTTCATCAAAGCTGACTCAACAAAGCATGTCCGCTTCCATACACAATAGGGAAAGTGAATCAAGTCTGTCCTGACACATTCTTGTTCTCTGAGGGTTTTTTATTCTTTTCAGCTGAGAGAAAGAGCGTTCTGCGGAGCAGTTAGTAATCATCAATGTTAGAAAAATACATAGTGCGATCTCTACATTTGGAAATACACATTGTATTCCGTCTTTCAATATTGTGTCATGAAGATCAATGTGACTGAATTTCATTTTTCCTATTTCATTAAACTTTGCACGCCTATAACAGTGGAACTGCCGTACTTCTCCACAGAGATTCATGTTCAAGTCAACAGGGTATGAGTCAACTAGCTTTTGGGAACCTTGTGAATATTGTTTGTCAGATAAGTCCATATCGTTTAGAAAATAAAATCTACTTGATACTTCTGTGTACACTTCACCTCTCCTCTTCATATGAGCCTCAAGTGTATCAATTATAGCGTAGTAAGTAGATACGCAAAATTTGTCTCTAGGATTCAATGCTGTTTCTGTTGCACTGCTATCATTTGCTTGTTTTTTCCTGATTCGCTTGCGGGACTGGGTTTCTTTGTAGTTAGTATCAGGCAAGATATCTTTTGATATGTCTTCAAATCTTTCGAAATCATTCCTCAAAGTGTGTAAGTGGTCTGCTAATGATTGACAGAGGTCTGCACGTGTTTTCAGATCCAATTCTTTTTCTTGGAGAGCTTGACTTGTGTGGTAAAAGTGTTGTAAAATTTCATTCCACATGGTCAACATGAATACAAACTCTAGTTCTTGCATCTTGTTTTCAGTGTTTTCTGCCTCTCGTATAGTTTCTCCCTTTTGTGATTGGTCTTCAGCTATACTTTCTAATGCATCCACAATCTTTGAGTAGGACTCCAGAACTGCACTTGTTGCCACTGCATGTGCCTCCGAGCAAGTATTAGAAAGAGATTTCAACACACGATCATTGCCGAAATATGTTTTAAGAACTGCCCATCGGTGTGTTGAGGCAGAGAAAAATTTATAAAGAAACTGGACTGTTGAGAAAAAACTTACTGCCACCGGACAACAATCAACAGCACTGCGGCCAACAAGATTGAGAGAGTGTGCAGCACATGGTATGAATATGGCATATTTGTTCTATTCTAAAAGCTGCTTCTGCATTCCTTGATAACGCCCTGACATGTTGGCAGTGTTGTCATAAGATTGACCTCTGCACTTTGAGAAATCTGTTTTGCAAACTTGGCACAGATAATGCAGTACTTGATTTGCCATTTCTTCACCAGTGTGGCTTTTCAAATTGAGGAATGTTATAAATCGTTCAACTGGTTTTCCGTCTGTGGGAGACGCATATCTTAGTACAATACTCAATTGATCAATATGTGAAAGATCAGGTGTAGAGTTTATCGACAGATAAACTGAAGTACCCAGCAGGACTTATTTCATCCACAGTAGCTGAACGAACTTTGTCACTCATTAGACCAATGAGTTCATCACATATTGTCTTGGATAAGTATGATGGGTTACCTTTGCCAGCATTCCATATTTTGAGATATTTCCTGCTAAAAATGGGTCAAACTGAGCCACAAGCTCCAACAATCCCAAGAAATTTCCATTCTGCAATGATCATTTGATCCCCGGAAAGGCAGACCACGTTCAACTAATGTTTGAATAACAGCTATAACACGTTGCAAGACATGTTGCCAGTAGTCACACTCCCCTTTAATTTGTTCTTCCAATTTTTGCGTCAATTCAAAGCCCTCTCTTCAATTTAAATATGTCAACATTGAATCTCTGTGAATAGTGCTATTTTCATGTTGTTCAATTAAAACAGTATTCCACCAGTCACTAAATCCATCTGCAGCATTATTTCAATCTACGTTAGTAGGACACCCCCGTGGTTTAGGTGGGGATAAGTAATAAAAAGAGAACAGAAAAATGGAGGAAGAGTGTGTAGTGGAGTGTAAGAGAGTCTAACAAAGTTCTGATTTTTCCTATGATGACTACTTCAATGCTTTTTTTGAAATATCAAATATTTTAAAAAAAAAACCTCATTTTTTTTTGTGCCCCCTGCTTTGCTGGTGCCCTAAGCATATGCTTAGTCTGCCTATTGGGTAATCCAACCCTGTTGGGGGTTTATCCCAAAGTTAGAGTTCCTCCCAAATGTTTGACCCTAATTATTTCCAAGTCCCTTTAGAAGGAGGGTGGTAGTTATTGTGGAAGAGGAAAGGCATTGAAAGCCCTACAAGGTATTACACGCTTATCACTGCTGCGGCCTAGAGAATTTGGGACAGCTGTCACTAGGAGACGTGGTAGAAGAAGTGTAGGAGCATATGAAGACATTACTCAGCACTGGGGTTATGTAGGATTTTAGCTGATTCTGGAGCTGCTTCACATCCATAAGTGTTTTAGATTGATAGCAAGAGGGAAAGCAATTTTAACTGAGTCTTCCATAGAAATAGAGGATTGGCTTGCATTGACATTGGATTTCTGGGGATGCATCTCAAGGCGATTTTATGAATATGTTTGGTTCTGTATTTATTTGATTTATGATCTTATGGCTTGCCTTCTGGTTACCTTTATGCTTTTTCCTGGCTTGTTATGTATCACAAAAGTAAATCAATAAAAGTGTGTTAAAAAACCTTCTTACATTTCAGGAAAAATGAAACAACACTATCTATATTTATATTTATATTTATCTATGACATGAAAGCTTTTTACATTTGACATTCGGAGTAGTTCACTGAAAAACTCACTTTAAAGAGGTGAAAAGAAATGTAAATGTTTTTCTCAAAGAATTTCAGTACAACTTTTTGATGAAGAAAAAGTATTAAAGTTTCAAGTCTTTCCTTGAATATGCGTATTATTCTAAACACTGGCCCATTGTAATTTAGCAGTAACAGAGTTATGGCTGTTGGTGATGCAGAAAGAAGACTATCGTAGTAATTATTTTAAGAATTGTTTCATAATGTAAACAAATATTTGCTACTTCTCATCCTTTCTGGGGTGCAAGAATGATATGGGGGGAGCTAAGTAGTGTTCTGATTTTGCATCATGTTGCTTTTTTATGGTCCGTTGTCTGTTTCCAGTTTGGGGAGTGGGGGGGGGGGAAATCTGTATATAGAATAAAAAAAATCTGAATTTTCTACTGACTAATTAGCTCTCTTCTGTTCCTCTAACCTCAGATTAAACAAACTCTTGCCATGGATGAGATAAGATTATGTAGAAATTGTAGGGTTTTTTTAATTCATTGGGCCTTACCTTAGTGTTGAAGGGTATTTTGGGAAGAGAACAACATGACTCCTAAGAAATCTAAATGAACCTTTCACTAAAGTATATGCAGAACACTGAAATTGCAACAATAAAAACAATTCGAGAGTTTAAACAGGAGAGACGTAGAGAGGTTAATTTATTCATGAAGGTGTTGAAACAATTTTTTAAAAAAGCAAAAAGATAGCTGAGAGTTCTGTGTAATTGGCGTAAATTTCAGTTAAATGGTGTTATGAAGTAAGTCTTTTACAAACGTGTAGATAATAAATGAGGATAGTACTGCATTATTGTTCAGCTATTGCAATCAAAAGCTATCCACACAATCTATTACTAGTATAAATACATCAATATCTTTGTCATTACTGAGGTTAATAAAAGATGGTGAGAGTGAAGTTTGAAAATGGCTTGAAAAAACATCTGTAGAGCAATTAATTGTGTTAGGTCTTGAAAAGTTCCCTAGTTTTTCTTTTGATTGTTTACTAAAATAAGACCATGGAACTTCTCGCATTGTCTCAAGCCTCACTTTTTAGGAACCATAAGCAGATGTTTGATGTCCTGTCACTTTATTACTTGAGGTTGTTTTTCTTAGTGTTATAAACCTGAAGAGCTGTTGTAATAGACTCAAACCATGGATTCCATGGGCTCTTGACTTGCTGGGATTGAGTAGAGGCACTGTCTCTCTAGCCCTGTGCATCTTGGCACACATTCCAGGTGCAGACCTCGCATCTTACACCCTTCTTGGCAGTGGAAACTCTATGATCCAATTGCCAAGGCCCTGAAACTCGCACCAGCTCTTCTATGTCTCCCCAGAAGCTGTTGTATGCTCTTTGAGTCCCACTAAAGCTGTGGACCCTCTAGTTTACTGTTTCATTTGGTGACCTCATGAGAGTGTAAGCTAATATCACTCAGACTTTGCAAAGGATGTCTAAATACACACAGTTCTCCTAGAGAAAGTATAAGAGACTTAAAGATCCATGCAAAAAAATAAAGAAATAAAACTGCAGACACAAACCCTCCTTCCAGTGTTTACACCACGCTGAAAGCACTTTGGGTTTGGGACAGTCCTCTCAGGATCTCAAGATCCTCCTTTCTTCCTATTCTCCTTGTTCTGGTTGGTCAGAGAGAGCTACTAAGAGCAGATCTTGTCCTTTTATAACTTTCCATTCCCCTCTGTCATGTGACCTTTCTAGTCAGCCTCAAAGCCCCCCTCAGGTGATCCGCCCCCTTCCCCCAGGTCAAGTGATCAGTTGCTTGGGTACTACCCATCTGAAGTCCAGTCTGGAAAAACTGGCTTGGCTTCCCTCTTTAGCATATTCATTGTATTGCCAGGGAAAAGTCATTCAGTATTAATGACGCTTGATCCTCTGTATTGTTCCCCTTCAGTCAACACTTCTTGGAACTCCAGTCCACGATGGAGATAAAAAGGCAGCAGGGAAGATATAGCAACCAAAATAGTTCTCTCAAAACAAAATGCAGTTGGTAGTGTGATATAGGCATGTGCAGTAGGGTGACCCGGTGTCCGGTTTCCGACCGGAACACCTGGGTGAAAAGGGATCCTGTTGGCCTCGGTCAGCACCGTTGACCAGGCCGTTGATTGTCTGGTTGGTGGTGCCACTCAGTGCGGCTGGCAGGCTCCCTACTAGCCTCCACGCCGCATGGCTCCTGGGAAGCAGCTGGCATGTCCCCTGTCCATCTCCTACTCATAGGGACAGCCAGGGGACACTCTCTATGCTGCCCCACCCCAAGCACTGCCCCCGCAGCTCCCATTGGCCTGGAACCATGGCCAATGGGAGCTGTGGGGGAGGTGCCTGCAGATGGGGCACGGCTCAGAGCTGCCTGGCCACACCTCTGCATAGGAGCCGGAGGGGGGATATGCTGTTGTTTCCAGGAGCTGCTTGAGGTAAGTGCTGCCCAGAGCCTGCACCCCTGGGCCCCGCCATACCCCAACCCCCTGCCACAGCCCTGACCTCCCTCCTACCCTATGAACCCCTCAATCCCAGCCCAGAGCACCCTTCTGCACTCCAAACCCCTCATCCCCAGCCCCACAGAACCTGCATCCCCAGCCAGAGCCCTCAGACTCCACACACACCCCAACCCCCTGCCCCAGCCCAGAGCCCCCTCCCACACTCCAAACCCTTCAGCCCCAGCCCCACATCAGAGTCCGCCCCCCCAACCGGAGCCCTCACCCCCCCACACACCCCAACCCCCTCCCTCAGCACAGAGCCCCCTCCCATACTTCGAACCCCTCGGCTCCACCCCCTAACACAGAGTCCCCTCCTGCACCCCAGACCCCGCACCCCCCAGCCCCACCCCAGAGCCCACACTCCCAGCCGGAGCCCTCACCCCCTCTCCCATCCCAACCCACTGCCTCAGTCTGGAACTCCCTCCCGCACTGTGAACGCCTCATTTCTGGCCCCACCCCGGAGCCCTCCTGCACCCCCGTCCCCTGAGCCAACCCGGTGAAAATTAGCGAGTGAGTGAGGGTTGGGAGCACGAGTGACGAGTGGGGAGGAATGGAGTGAGTGGGGGTGGGGCACACGCTGGGCCTCAGAGGAGGGGCGGCAGGGCCTGGGGCAAAGGTGTTCGGTTTTGTGCAAGTTGAAAGTTGGCAATCCTAATGTGCGGACATACTAAACCAGGGGTCTCAAACATGCAGCCCGCAGAGCTCTTCCGTGCAGCCCGCCGGGCTCCCCGTGCCCCCCCTCCCCCCATTTTTTTTTTAATTATTATTTTTTTACCCCCAGGCAGTTCCCTCCGCCAGACAGCTGTTCTGGCGACGGGAACTGCCTGGGGATTTAAAAAAAAATAGGGGGGCGCGGGGAGCCCGGTGGGCCGCAGGGAAGAGTTTCACGGTTTCTGGGAGGGAGGAGGGAGGAGTGGGAAGCTGTGCGCACAGGGGAGGAGGCGGAGAAGGGGCGGGGCCTAATGGAAGGGGTGGAGTGGGGGCGGGCTCAGTGATGCGGCCCTCGGGCCAATGCACTAGTCCTCATGCGGCCCTCGTGGTAATTTGAGTTTGAGACCCCTGTACTAAACCATCACAAGTGGTTTTTAAGGATCCAAGAAGGGATCTTATAAATACACGGTACATCTCAGAAGAACTCTGCAGGGAATTTTCTTTGCTGGATTCTTGTGTCTCTAACAGATAAAAATACTTGACTTCACTGAGCGCAGGTTCAGGACCTCCAGGAGTAACAACCATACCCATTTAAAAGGAATGAGAAGTGAGAGAAATCTAAATGTCAGAAGTCCATGTTACTGTACACTTAATCTATTCTCCTTTTCCTCTCATGTCTTCTTGCTATTGTTTTAATTTAATTTAGAGAACACAGAATGCTCCCTGCCCACAAAACCTAATTGCTCCTTATTTTTTTCTTTCCTGACTTGATTTTCACACTTAAACTAAAATAGTTTATCCATGTAATGTCACTTCACTGGATAAAATACAGCTATTTCAACACCTTGGAGGACAAATATAACTCCCAGTGAAGTAATCGGAGTGTGACTGAATAGCAGTAGCTGCACCTTGGATTCAGTTGATTTGTATATATTTCCTAATACAAAAATAAACTTTTATGTTATCCTGATCACCTAAAGTGAAAAGCTATAATATTTAGAGACTGATGAAGCAAATAATATATGGATGTCTCCAGTGTTTTACGGTTTTTTCTGTTTGAAAACTATTTCTATTGTTTAATTTTAATATAAAATGGCTTTTTAAAAAGAGCCCCAAACTAAGGAAATAAATTACACTAAACCTGGCCGGGAACAGATGTTTGGAGAGTCCCTTACACAGAATCTGAGACAAGCTTCAAGTAGACAGGTCCGGTGAAAGATACTCTCATGTATAGTGGCTAAACATTTCCAGTAGTTGCATCCCAGCTGTATGATGTAATGACTCAACAGAGGAGGTCAATACTGAATCAATCCCTGTTCCCATTGGTGACTAAGAGTATGTCTACAGTGTGGTTGGAAGGTGTGCATTCCAGCTCAAGGAGACATCCTGTACTAGTTCTCATTGAACTAGTATGCTAAAATACAAGTGTAGCAGTAGCGGCGTAAGCAAAAAGTGGGACTGTCCCTCTCCCCATTCTCCAGGTGCGATCTTGTCTGAGACTATAGACATGTACTCATGGCTGCTAACCCCTCTCACTGCTCATGTTGCCATGGCTAAACTTCTCTTTATGGCACACTAGGGGTATGTCTTCTCGAGTGGGGAATTGCACCATCCAGTTCCAACGTAGATATACCCTAAATACGAGACCCATCTCCTTCATAAGACTTTCTCCTGTAGTGGCATCTTCCCAGAAACAACAGCTAACTGGTGAGAAAGTAAGAGGTAAAGTAGAGGAAAAGTTATGGTCTCTTCTCACGGGAAAGTTGTTCACTGGGAATAAGGGAGGCTGAAAGATTTTGCTATCTAGAATTCTTAGTGGTGCATTTAATTGATGCACAGTGCTTAGACACCACTGTGATGGATTTAGGTTTCTAATTGAAAGATGGATCATAGTTTCAGGGTTTTTTTTTAACGCTGACAGAAACGCTATTTTAGATTAAAATATTCCACCTTGGGTTAATATTTGGTTAAATTAAAATCTGCTGTTTTATTTCCCTTTTGCCATGGCAGGAACTCTTCCGGTAACACTTGATTGTGGGGAAACTGCATTTTGATTTACTGGTGGTGGGCAACAGCCCACAGTGAACATGCTTTCAGAGAAGTGGAATGTGGGGGAAAGGAAATGGGAAAAAAAAGTGGGAGACTGCAGAAAAAGTCAGATTTGATAGCAGTTAGAAGCATTCTTCAAGGAGGGCAATTATACTTCCATCTGCTTATCAATCTTTGTACAGAACATCTGCTCTGAACTGTAGATCTATCCTGGGTCTCAAAGAATTTACTTTGTATATTTTGTTAATGAAGCGTTGCTTCATTACTTAAATGTTTTTGCTTCACCTTACTAACTTTCTGAAGCTAGGGGATGATAGCTCTTCATACACACACCTTGGTGTTTAAGCTCCATTTTCCAAGTCACTACTGGCTGAATTGCGAGTTACGACACTGGCCAATGCCAGATGCTTCAGAGGGAATGAAAAGAACTGGGGCAATTATCAACTGATCCATCCCCTGTCGTCCAGTCCCAGCATCTGACAGTCAGAAGCTTAGGGACACCGAGAGCATGCGGTTGCCCCTCTGACCATCTTGTCTTAACAGCCATTGATGGACTGATCCTCCATGAATTTACCTAATTCTTTTTTAACCCAGTTGTACTTTTGGCCTTCACAACATCGTCTAGTAATGAGTTCCACAGGTTGACTGTGTGTTGTGTGAAGAAGTACTTCCTTTTGTTTGTTTTAAACTTGCTACCTACTAACGTAGTTCTTGTGTTGTATGAAGGGGTAAATAACACTTCCTTATTCATTTTCTCCATACCAGTCATGATTGTATAGACCTCTGTCATATCTCTTCCTATTGTCTCTATTCCAAGCTGAACAGTCCGTCTTTTTAATCTCGCATCATGTGGAAGCTGTTCCATACCCCTAATTATATTTGTTGCCCTTCTGTGTACCTTTTCCAATTCTCATATATCTTATTTGTGGGTTACAACCCACAGTGAGCGTGCTTTCAGTGAAGTTGAATGTGGGGAAAGAAAATGGAGAAATAAGTGAGACACTGCATAATAGCTCAGCAGGATAAATCAGAATAAACCAGAACTGGCCACAGTATTCAAGGTATGGGTGTACTATTGCTTTATATAGTGGCATTACGATATTTTCTGATTTATTATTGATCCCTTTCCTAATGGGTTGCTAACATTATTAACGGTTTTGACTACCATTGCGCACTGAGCGGTTTTCCAAGATCTACTCGACGACGACTCCAAGATCTTTTTCCTGAGTGGTAACAGCTAATTTAGACCCCATCATTTTGTATGTATAGTTGGAATTATGTTTTCCAATGTGCATTATTTTACATTTATCAATGTTGAGGTTCATCTGCCATTTTGTTGCCCAAGCATGAAAAATGACTATAGTTATTTGTAGAATTGTAGCCCTCAAAAGGGTCAAATACAGATTGAGACCCCATTGTGCTAGGCGCTGTACAGACCGAGTCCCTGCCCTGAAGAGCTTGCAGTTGGAAAAGAAATATTTAAACATTGTTGAAATATGTTTTGTCTTGCTCTGACCTTCAACACTAACTTTACTATAGTAGGCATAATTCTTGCATTCTGATGTTAATTTTGATATGGTTAAAGCAACATTTTTTTCTTGAGCAGGAGCTTTCCCCTTTGTAACAAAGTGAACAATTCATGACATCGAGTTGGATTTCTATGTGCTCTTATTGAGGAATTTATACTGCATTCTCCACTGCAGAAAGAGGTGTCACCAGAGACTCCGCTTCATGCAAAACTGTTGTGTCTGGATAAAGATTATGCACAAGCTGTAATGAGTTGTCTTCCTTATAGAAGGTCTGTTTGAAAATTGTCATCTGGCCCAAACATGGAGCGTGAGGTAGTGAAAAGCAACGAGTATTAATCTTGAACTAAATCCCTGCGCTGGAACTTCTGTTGCCCTGTTTAATTCAGCTGGTGGTTAACATCTGTGTTACAGACCAAACATTTCTAGTATTTCCTCTTACCTATTGACTATACTGAGCAATATTTCTGATGGAATTTAGTGAAGCTGAATGGTGGTTTTACTCTGCTACACCAATATTAAAGCAGGTTAAATAACACTTTGATATTAATTTTCTCTGTCAAGTCTACTGGACCCTAGTGATTAACTTGAAATCAGAACTCAGACTGTTCATTGCTACAGGCTTTGCATTTTAAAGTACAGATGGAAATTTTCTCTTGGACTCATAAAATAAAGGTGTTGCGTATCGCAGCATCTGTAAAAAGAATTGTGTAAAGGCTTGTTCCCGCAATAAACCTTGGCAAACAGTTCAAACTTTGTTTCTCTTGCATCTCACAATGGTCCCTTCTGCCCTTACAGTCTATGAGAATCTTTGTGGAGAAACTTTTCAGAATAGTAACAAACAAATGGCGTCCCTCGTTCCCAATTTCTAGGAATTTGTTTTCAGCCTTGATTTGTAGTCCCTTTTCATTATAAAATGTATAGAATTATGGCTGTCCAACGATTTAAACAAATTGTGATTAATCATGAGAATAAAAAAAATTGTGATTAATCGCACTATTAATAGAATGCCATTTATTCTATTAGAATAGAATCGCAATAATAGAATAATAAAACAATAGAATCGCAATAATAGAATGCCATTTATTTAAATATTTTTGGATGTTTTCTACATTTTCAAATATATTGATTTCAATTACAACATTGAACACAAAGTGTACAGAGCTCATTTTATATTTTTATTACAAATATTTGCACTGTAAAAAAGAAAAAATTTTCAATTCATCTCATGCAAATACTGTAGTGCAATCTCTTTATTGTGAAAGTGCAACTTACAAATTTAGAATTTTTTTTACATAACTGCTCTCAAAACCAAAACAAAGTAAAACTGTAGCACCTACAAGTCCACTCAGTCCTCCTTGTTTAGCCAATTTCTAAGACGAACAAGTTTGTTGACATTTACAGAGATAATGCTGCCCACTTCTTATTTACAATGTAGCCTGAAAGTGAGAACAGGCGTTCACATGGTACTGTTGTAGCCGGTATTGCAAGGTATTTATGTGCCAGATATGCTAAACATTTGTATGCCCCTTCATGCTTCGACCACGAAGCCACAGGACATGCTTTCATGCTTAGATCCATTTTTTTTTCAGATTTTATTAGTCTGATCTAGTATGGGCTGAAGTTTGTACTTCTGTAAGTTTCAGAGAAACTTATAAAGGGAGTTGTTCGCTATTAAAACCAGGACTAACTTTTTGCAACTTCAGTGTCTTATGTTTTACCAGAAAGCACTCGTAGTTGAGTATTTTTGACTCTTAATATTGAAGAGTGATGGTTAAACTTCTCCCATCATATTCCCCCCTCCCTTACAAACAAAAACTGGTCTCCAAATCAGAGACTGCATTTAGAAGTTCCTTAAATGTAAGCTGTTTCACCAGTCCTATTCAGCTTACTAAGAGTGTCCAGTCTGAAAAGGTTATTTTAAAAAAATCAGACAGTTCAGTTCTTGTATTTACATGGACCCTAATTTTAGGGCTGAGCCTTCATTTTCTGAAACTGGATAAAAGGATGCAGATCTGAGAAGTAAGTGACTTACAGCAATGAGCCTTAAAGTGGGGCCCAATTGTGGTGGCATTCATGATGTGATAACTGCAGGGTGTCAAACTTTCTGAAGATACACGCTCACTTGAACTTTATCTTTGTTTAGTATATAAATCTTTTGCCTTTTACTAAAGATTTCCTTTGCAAGAGGAGGTTGTCTTTGTTTAGTATTCCTCTTTGGAAGAGGAGGTTGTGAAGGCCACAACTATAACAGAGTTTAAAAAAGAACTAGATAAATTCATGGAGGATATGTCCATCAGTGGCTATTAGCCAGGATGGGCAGGGATGGTGTCCCTAGCCTCTATTTGCCAGAAGCTGGGAATGGGCAACAGGGCATGGAGCACTTGATGATTACCTGTTCCGTTCATTCCCTCTGGGGCACCTGGCATTGGCCACTGTCGGAAGACAGGATACTGGGTTAGATGGACCTTTGGTCTGACCCAGTATGGCTGCTCTTATGTTCTTAAGGTGGTTCAACCCTTTAGGGTAGAAGAACCAGGCCAGACAGCCCTGTTGAGAGGTCTGGCTCATCTAAATCCAGGCATGCTGGGAAATGTAGTTACTTGAGAGAATTAGAGATCTGTGATGTTAGGTGGCAGTCACATGACCAGCCACAGCAGGAAATCCTGTAACTAACTTAGTCTGTGGCTGAAGGAGTACAAGGTAGAGTTCTGCAGAGATCCCAGGCAGCCCTCTGGGAGAGGAGACCTGCAGAGACCGTCTCAGTTTAGAGATTGTCTAGCCCTGGGTGGGAGAGGAAGGACTATACAGATGCTGGGGCCTATTACAAACTGATACTGATTGAGCCCAGGGAAGAGGGCTATAAGGTTTTGAGTGTTAATTTTTATAAACCAGACCCAACTACTGTGAAAACCGCACATCTGGAAGCTGAAACTAGAGGAATTAAGAATATGAAGTGAAAATTTTTAACAGTGAGCATAATCAACCATTAGAAGAACTAAACAAGGGGTTCCAGTGGATTCTCCATTGCTGGAAATATTAAAATCAAGATTGGATGCTTTCCTAGAAGCTATTGGACTTGAAGCAGGAATTAATTACAGGAAGCCCTATGGCCAATGTTATAGAAAAAGTCAAACTAGATGATCACAGTGATCTCTTCTGGCTTTAAAAATCTATGAGTGTGAAAATAATTAAGAACTTTACTTTGGATCCATATGTAGCTTTGACAAGAGGACATGTTAATATTTGTTTTGATTTAAGCATGCATTGTTCCTTAAAGTAGGGCTTTTAATATGAATTTATACTATTGAAGAGTTCAAAACTAATGAAATAATTCAGTTAAAATCATGAAACCACTATTCAGTCAATACTAAAGGACGCACTGTTGGATGGATGCCCAAGGAAGAGGTATTGTCAGCTGGTGCGTTATTTGACATGCCTCAAACAATATGTTAGATTTGTAAAATTATGTACAAACTTGTCTTAAAGTGACTTTAAAACATGCCAACAAAAATCTCTCTTTTGAATATCTCCTAGATGTGATATGTTAGTGAAAGTTTTTACAGAATTGATATTTGAATGTGTTTAATTTGTATGGTCTTTAATTTGTATGCACTTCATTTTAAATTAATTGAAAGATGGATGTGTGAAAACATTAATTACAAAATGCAGAGGGCTCATTCTATTACTACTTTTTCAGGTATTTTTAGCGGGTTCCCACAAGTGATCTGGCACCATGGTGGCCCTGTCCTTGAAGATCTGTGTCCGCCAGTGCAATGTGGTGAAGACGATGCAATTTGAACCATCCACTGCAGTGTATGATGCATGTAGAGTTATTCGTGAGCGAGTGCCTGAGGCTCAAACAGGACAAGGTTAGTCTGTAAATCTATATCCCCCACTCTCAAGTTTGTTTAAAGAAAAAAAATACACTTCAGAAATTCGTTCTACTTGAAAGGTGTTCCATTCTCTCTGCACCTAATGTTCTTGGTTGAATAGCAATTGTTTTAAAAATCCCATTGTTTCAAGGTCTAATATGCACTAAAACCACAAGAGTAAATCTGTAACTGGTTACAGCTAGAGTGGGTCAACTGTCTCGTTTACTTTTTTAATGAAAAATGGGTTTGAACAAACAACTCTTTTTTGTGAAACTTTCAGAGTCTCATAAAATGAACTTTTTTTGACTGCCAAAAAGCAGAAGACTCAGTTTTTAGGTTTTCGATGAACATTTTCATCATCAAAACTTTCACTTCCCGACCAGCTCTCTCACATGCAGGTTGTGTCCACAGAGCAGCTTTCCCTGTCACGTTTGCACAGCCACATCTACCACATTGTCAAGCTATGTTGGTAACAGGGCAGTCTGGGGAAATATGGGCAGCTGCTCCCCAGTATTGCAGTGAGTGGAGACTATCTGGAGCCTGCACAGTCAGTGACTTCAGCAGGAAACAGGACACAATGCACTCAGAGCTGGGGAGGATACTGGGCCAAACAGACTACACAAGCATGGTTAGAGAGCCTTGTGCACAGCAAAGAAAAGTGCTGAAATGGTTAAAAAAAAGACAACTATGTGCCAGCCTAGGCCTACAACAGGCAAAACAATGTTGGCTCCCATCGTTACTAACCTAGGTTAAACATGCCACATGCAGATACAAGTTGTGTTGAGTGAAACCATGCTGCCACCTGGTTACAAACTCAGTTGAGAACTGTGGTGTGGACACGGAAAGGACTTTAGCCAGCCAGTTGTAAGAGCTATTTAGGAGTAATGCACAGGTATTGTAGCTATAACACAAGGACCTACAGGCCTGAGGTCTTTCCCTTTCCCTAAAATTACAAAAGTATACTTCTGAGGCATCTTACTTCACCTGTTCCCAACACGTACCACTCTTGTTTATTTTAATACTTATCTTGTGACTCAGTCAAACTATCGGTTAATTACAACTTACCTAATAACCACCTACATCGGGGTGGCCAACCTGAGCCTGAGAAGGAGCCAGAATTTACCAATGTACATTGCCAAAGAGCCACAGTAATACGTCAGCAGCCCCGCATCAGCTTCTCCCGCCCACCTCCCACCCACCGGCAGCCCTCCCCACACCTCCCAATCAGCTATTCCGTGGCATGCGGGAGGCTCTTGGGAGGGTGGGGGAGTGAGGGCACGGCAGGCTCAGGGGAGGGCGCAGGAAGGGGTGGAGTGGGGGCAGGGCCTGTGGCAGAGCCAGGGGTTGAGCAGTGAGCACCCCCCGGCACATTGGAAAGCTGGCGCCTGTAGCTCCAGCCCCGGAGTCGGTGCCTATACAAGGAGCTGCATGTTAACTTTTGAAGAGCCGCATGTGGCTCCGGAGCCACAGGTTGGCCACCCCTGCAGTAGAGATACAGGAGGAGAGAGTTGGCCAGGCCCTTTTCATATCCTGACCCTTTTTTTTTTTTTTTTTACTGATAAAGTCCTTGCTGTTTCATGGGGTCCGGATGTCCCATTGCTAGAGCCCTGCAAATCTGTGGATATCTGCGGCTCATTTTTGCAAATCACGGATTGGATGAGGATACACATTTTATATCTAAAGCCCTGTGGGTATCCGCAGATCATTTTTGTGGACTGCAGATTTGATGCAGATAAAAATTTTGTATCTGCGTACAGCTCTACCCATTACCTACATGCTCTGCACTCAGTCCTTCATATGAATTACAAATTATTGCTCGCACCTTCTGTATACCTGCAGCTTGAGGTGTTTCTGGGGATGGTATGCCAGTACTTTGTTATTTCTAAAGAGCTAGTCTGTATTTGTTTCAGTAACAAACATATGGCAAATCTCATAACTCCACATACAGTGTGGATGCACACATTTTAAACAGGCCACAGACTGACTTTTCTAATGTTCTCTCTCAAGACATACTTTGTACAAGATTTATCATAATTTTGTAAAAGTGGTCAGCATTATAGTGTAGACCAGTGGTTCCCAAACTGGGGTCCATGAACCCCCGGGGTTTCACGAAATGTTACAGGGGGTTCTCGGGGAAAAAATTCCCTAATGGCGGACAGAGCTGTCCCTAGGGACCCCAGGCAGAATGGGGCCAGCAACCCCGAACCCCTGGACTTCCAAGAGCTAAGCAGATCAAAGCAAGCATATATATCATACTGAGGAGATTTAAACTTCAAGACTCCTTATAAGAAATGGAAAGGGAGGTGGCTATTTTTTGCTGTTTTTAAAATTAAATAAGCAGCTAGTATTGTTTTTAAAATGATTATGAAGAACAAATTTAAGCTTTGTTGTAACATGTGTTGTTTGCCTGGACTCCACAAGACCTGAATGCTTGTGTAAGAGGAACTCTGAGTTGGCTTCTTAAATCCCTTCATGCGGTTTCACATCTGATACTCCTTGATGAAACCTAGGAGCCTCGTCTTATAACAGGCTTATTCAAAATGATACAAGCTACGAAAGTGAGATCTTGGAAGAGTGTTGCCATTTTCATAATGTAATAAAAATACTGTCATGATAAGTAGTCATTAATAATAAATAGTGTGTAATAAGCATGTCATAAAAACAAATTGTATATGTCCAAGATCACTGCTTTCATCATTTGACTCAGGTCAAGGAGAATATCCCTGGAAATATTCATTTTTAGGAGGGGGTTCGCGAGACTTGACATTTTAGTGAAAGGAGTTCACGGGTTGTTAAAGTTTGGGAACCATTGGTGTAGACTGTCATGACAGGTTAGTTTGGGATACTACATAATTACACCAAGTGACACAGACTGGTTGGCTTGTCACTGTCACACCAGCACCAGAATACAATAAAGACAATATGCTGATTTTTCTGTAAGATAAATATGTACTGTGCAAAGGTCATTGCTTGTCCATGATTGAACTGAGAGGAATGAACATTTGGAGCTATATTAGATGCACAATTTGTGGAATGATTTGATGTAATTGACTGTATGCTGAACTTATGTTTCCTAATCATCACTGTGTGTATGTGTTTACTTTCCAGTGATTAGCTTCCTAAATTAATGTATGGTTACAGTGTAGTAGACGTGTTAGTCTGTGTCAGCAAAAAGAAAATAAGAAAGAAAGAAATACTTGTGGCACCTTGAGGGAACAAATACTCTGACCAGAGGCTAATTAATTGAGGGGAACCATAACAGCAGGGGAAGAAAAACCTTTGAAGTGATAAACAAGATGGACAGTCTCTACGCAAAAGAATAAACAGACATAAATCGGACATCAGGAATCATAACATTCAAAAACCAGTAGGAGAACATTTCAACCTCCCTAACCACTCAGTGACAGACTTGAGGGTTGCAATTTTACAACAGATAAACTTAAAAAACAGGCTACAACGAGAAGCTGTTGAACTTGAATTGATATGCAAACTAGATACCATCAACTCAGGATTAAATAGAGACTTGGAATGGCCTGGCCATTACGTTAATTGATTCTATTTCCCTTAAGTTAATGATCCTCATTCACACCTGTGTGTCAACTGTCCGCAATGGCCATCTTGTTTATCACTTCAAAGGTTTTTCTTCCCCTGCTGTTATGGTTCCTCTCAATTAATTAGCCTCTTAAGGTTGGTATAGGCACTTCCACCTTATCATGTTTCTCTGACTGTATAAATATCTGTCCACTGTATGTTCCATTCCATGCATCCGATGAAGTGGGTTCTAACCCACGAAAGCTTATGCTGAAATAAATTTGTTAGTCTCTAAGGTGCCACAAGTATTTCTTTCTTTCTTATTTTCTTTAAATTAATGTATGTAAGGAACTTTCTGTTGTGTTTTTACTTTCAGGGGCTTTGGGGAAGATTTCTCCATTAAAACTCCATATTTTTAGGCTAACTTCCTCTGAGAAGCTTATGTCTTCATAAATTGTATATTTGAGGCAGGCTACACAGCATCTATTAAAAATGCATGCAGAATTTTTCTTTGAAATCCGGCTCAAAGCAGTTTGTATAAAAGTTCACTATCTTTAGGTGTTTGACCATTTTGTTAAACAAGAAGATAAACCTCTTTAGGCTTTATTGGCAGAAACTATGGTCTTTATTTTGTTGCACTTCTAATGGCTGGTAGTCTGTACGAGCCTGACTCTACACTGTTGCTTTTAACGTGTCATTAAAGAGATTGTGAAGTGTTTAGTCCAAAGTATGTGCAGCATACTCACAGACACTGTTATGATGGATACAAAAGAGAGAAATAACTTCATATAGTTGAAATTGCCAGGAAGGTAGTATCAATTGAATTAGATGTTTTCGTGGATTCCTAGTTTATTCAGTGAAACACTTTCATCAAGTAAACTCTGCATATTTTAAAGCTGAACTGTTGGTTAGTAGTATGAAGTGACTGAGTGAAAACTCTGTTAGCCTTCAATCTGAACTCTTCTGCATTTTTGATTATTATAAAAGTGTCTTATTCAAGTATAGTTAATTATACCTATGTATTACACATGCAGGATGAGGTCTGCTTGATGAACCATCCACATCAGTCTAGAGTAAAGCCTATCTTTAAAATCCTGCCCTCTGCTGTTTAAGCTACATTTTCTTTAACTGAAGTAACCATACTTCTGCCAAACACTCATTAAGGGTAGGTCTACAGTACGTGCCAGATCGGCGGGCAGTGATCGATCTATCGGGGATAGACGTGATAAATCGATCCCTGATCGCTCTACCGTCGACTCCTGTACTCCACTGCGGCGCAAGGCAGAAGTGGAGTCGACGGGGGAGCGGCAGCGGTCGACGCTCCCCCGCCCCTCCAAGTGTAGACCAGGGCTTAGAGTGAAAGGTAAATTGACAGAAGCTTGAACTTGAATTCTGGTCACCATATTGTTTTTCTTTGTTTGTTTTACCTCAGTAATAGTGCCTTTTCTATTTTGTTCCTCAGCCTCTGACTATGGACTGTTCTTGTCAGATGAAGATCCTCGGAAAGGTATTTGGTTGGAAGCTGGAAGAACGCTGGATTATTATATGCTGCGAAGCGGGGTATGGCAAAATTCTGTCATCTTTTTTTCACCAACAGATTTTGAGACAGTCATACAGTACAAAGAACTTTAGTCCTTGAAAAACATTTGGATGCAAGGACAAACCACTTGTTATCCTATAAGTGTCAGATTTGGCAGTCACCATAGAACAGAATACCCAGCTAAAAGAATGAAAAATACACTCTAATTTTCCGAGTAAGACACAAATATTGGTCATTTTGCATCCAAACGTATACATTGGCGCATGGTACCAGGAGGTGGTTTAGCCTTTTCATTCCAAGGAAGGGATTCGCCTTTCTTTGTTACGTGTGAGTGGGAAGCAGAAGTGAACTGATATTTTTAATAGGGTTTGAACTCCTGGGTGAGATTCTGGGCCGAGCCTTTGAGAGGTGCAGTGCAGAACTAGCACCTTTTAGCCACCTTTATGCCTACCCAATCGTGGGCTGCTCTAGGGGCTATAGAGACCACCGTTGTAACTTGGACAACCCTTGGGGCCTAAGTAACAGCTGGACAAAACTTCTGCAATGCTGCAGCCCTTCCCCGACACACCCTTCCTGACCCCCGCTCCACCTCAGCATGCCCTGTATACCAGGGCTTGTGAGGGGTCCTCAGCTCCATTATGGCTAGTCTTTCACAGTACCTGTACTGGAGAAATCCTCTGGGAGCAGCCAGGGCTTTTCGATCCCCTTCATGCCGTTCTGGCATGAAGACTCCGCAGCAGGTTATTGAAGGCCTGAAGAATAGGGTTTAGTAGAGTCACTAACACAGTTTTTAAACTAAAGCAATGTTGACTGTCAATATTGGAACTAGCCCCTGATGCAGGCAACAAACTTTTAAAGTTTGTCTAAATAGTTCTTAAAAAAATAATATTTTTGTATTTGTCAAATTTAAAAATTCTGTCTGCTCCAGATTTCAGCTACATCAGTGGCTTACTGGCTTGGAATGGTTCTGAAGCTGTGTAATTCTTTGTGTGGTTTATTCCCTAGGATATTTTGGAGTACAAAAAGAAACAGAGACCTCAGAAAATACGAATGTTGGATGGGTCAGTGAAAACAGTTATGGTGGATGATTCTAAAACTGTTGGTGAATTGCTGGTTACCATTTGCAGCAGGATAGGTGAGTTTTCTTGGTCTGAATCTCTAAGGGGTGGTCCACACTAACCCCCCGGTTCGAACTAAGATACGCAACTTCAGCTACGTGAATAACGTAGCTGAAGTCGAAGTATCTTAGTTCGAACTAAAAGGTACTTACCACGGGTCCAGACGCGGCAGGCAGGCTACCCCGTCGACTTCGCATACTCCTCTCGCGGAGCAGGAGTACCGGTGTCGACGGCGAGCACTTCCGGGATCGATTTATCGCGTCTAGACAAGACGCGATAAATCGATCCCAGAAGATTGATTGCTTCCCGCCAAACCAGGAAGTAAGTATAGACATACCCTAAGAGAATATTGGGGGGAGGGATAGCTCAGTGGTTTGAGCATTGGCCTGCTAAACCTAGGGTTGTGAGTTCAAACCTTGAGGGGGCCATTTAGGGATCTGGGGCAAAAATTGGGGATTGGTCCTGCTTTGAGCAGGGGGTTGGACTAGATGACCTCCTAAGGTCCCTTCCAACCCCGATATTCTATGATTCTATGAATATGATTATTTTTCCCTATGTTTTTTACCTTGGGTTTCAGGATTCTATGCATGTTATATACAGCAATGTATCAACATCAGCCTTGGTATGCCTGTTTAAAAATAGGTAGTGTTCAGCATCAGTTACGCTGCATTAAAATACTCAATATGGCTTTTTTCCCATTCTATAAAGCAGTTACATCTGCCTTCCTGTGTGACTCAGTAGGATTTACACCTTAAATATTTTGCTGCCAGATAGCACTCACCAGTCAGAGGCGCTTACGTTATTTGACACCTAATGTTCTAAATATTTCAATATTTATTTCTTCCACGTACAGTTTCCTTCTGTGAGGTGGTGAAATAAAACAAGCTTGTTGTCTAACTAATGTTTAAGCAGGGATAGAACTTACTCTTCTATCTTATTGAGTCGCTAAGGCTTCTATTTATATTAATGTGATCACTAAAGACATACAGGACTGGTTTATGCTAGTGTCTTAATGCTGGTTTAAATTGGGTACTACATTTAAATATGAATTGCACATTGAAAAACTGCTACCATTTAGTGTTCAGTGGAAAAAGTAGGTCATTTCTCCAGGTGATGTAAGCAAAGGCTTGGTGACCAGGAATGCCTTCTTGCATTTTCACCTGCTCATTTCACAAACATGCCTAGCCATGGGAACCCATATTGTTGTTACTTCTAGACTTCACTGTGATATTGTGTTCTGCCTGGAGTTGACCATGGAAGCCACTCAGAGCAGCTGGTATACAGTATGGCTCCTTAGGCATCATAGACTGTCTTTCTGTCCTGAATAGCACAACTCACATTGTCAGTGCTTAACAAATACTGGAAAACACAAGCAAGACAAAGAAATGAACATGTGCTAAGTGCTCTACACAGGCACTCAGTACAGTTTCAGGTGAAATTTATAGAGAGGATTAACATCTGTAAAGCCCTAAAGTTGCCTAGAATCCCGATGTTTCAGAGGCTTTCTTTCCCAGTGCTCTGCCACATTTTCTCTGCCCGTACTTAAGGAAGAAATTGCAGGAGTCCGTGACCCGGAATTCTACATCACATGGCCTCAGTTCTGGAACTTTAATCTGCTCAAAATCCACTAGAACTTGACCTGGGTACCTTTCTCAGGAGGTTTAAAATTTAAGAAAGCAACCTTCTTGAGACTGATAAAAGGTAGATACTGAATCAACTCCACATACACAGAGTGTATAATTTTTTGAAGGATAATTTTCTCAGCCTGACAGAGGGATGTTCTGCTTTTGGTGCCAATTTTTATTGGAAAGATTGACTAGGTACCATACTCGATAAATTCATATATTAATACATTTTAGCACTTGGTCTGGATTTTAACTTCAAATATACTACATTTTAATCAATATTTAGAATAAACGCTTTCCTGCTGTCCTAGTATACATTACATTTTCATGTTTTGGCTGCTGGAGTTGCATGCTTATCCTGTGTTCATACTTGTAGGAATAACCAATTATGAAGAGTACTCCGTAATCCAGGAGAGCATTGAGGAGAAAAAGGAGGAGGGCACAGGTACACTTAAGAAAGACAGGACATTGTTACGAGATGAAAGAAAAATGGAGAAGTTGAAGGCAAAGCTTCATACAGATGATGATTGTGAGTACTGTAACCCAAGAGGCTGTTTGACTAGTCGGGTGTGTTTCTGGAGAACCATCACGTAGGGAGAAAGAGAAGAACCCAGAAGGTAGATATTGGTTTTGGGACATTTCTCATGAAATTACCTGCTGCACTTACCTTCCATTACAAATCCAGGAAAATGTTATACGACTACGTGGAGTATCATATACTGTATCTGTGTGTGGTATCTTATTGCTGCAGCGCTTTTTAAAATCCATTTGCAAAGCTGTTAGCCACAGGAGGACAGTTATTATTATGTATGTTGAAAACTAGTTCTAGATCCAGTAGTAGTGATTTCTATGTAGTTGGTGGAGGGATTTCAGTCCCACCGTGGTCTCACTACATTCTACTGAGGAAGATTATTTGTTCAACTACTGATGCCATCTCATTCTTCTGATTCATTGCCCTTGTGCTGAAGGTCAATGAAATGTTGTTTTGCCTCTCTCTCTCTCTCTCTCTATGTAAAATAAAAAGGGTACATTCCAGGAAACCAAAACACTGCTCGCCTTGTTAGATGTGTTTAAATAGTCGTCAGTGTAGAGTGCTCTCAATACAGCAAAACAAAACAGTTTTTAAGTGGCACACTACCTTTGTTCCATCTTGCATAAAGGCTCTTAGCTTAAGTTCCTCATTTTTGGCATGTGTTTTTGCCCCTGTTATTTGCATCACAGGCCAATGTTTTAAAACAATGTGAAATTAAGAAAAGGAAGCTATGGGGACAAAACATATTTGTATGTCCATAGTTGATTCCGTTTTATCCCACTTCTTGGAAGACGTGTGAAACTAATATGTAAGCTACAACCGTCTTTGCATTTATTCTTCCAGTCATTTTAATAAATTATGCTACAACAAATTCCCGCTAAATGCTAACTCAAATTCCCATTATTCATTTGCTGATATTTTGGACTGTAATATCAATTGCAACCTCCATAGCATCAGCTGAGAAGTGGAGCATATTCATGCATATGATGGGTGCTCATTCCATGATACATCTGTTTAGCTTGAAAGAAAACTTACAAAACCTCACAGTATCTTGTCACTTTAGTACTGTGCATATTTCATCTAGCTAACTTGTATTTCTGTAACATTTATCACTGTGGTTTCAAGTGCAAATATTGTCTCAGACAAGCAGAACACACATGAATGTCAACGTATGTAAATGCGTATGTAGAGCACACTTTGCATCCTGGTTTAAGGCAGTGGTTCTCAACCAGAGGCCTGGGGCCCCCTGGGGGGCCATGAGCAGGTTTCAGGGGGTCCACCAAGCAGGACCAGAGTTAGACTCACTGCGGCATAGGTCAGAAAACCGAAGCCCTTCTGCATGGGGCTGAAGCCCGGGACCCTGAGCCCCACCACCTGGGGCTGAAACAGAAGTCTGAGCAACTTAGCTTTGCGGAGCCCCCTGTGGTGTGGGGCCCTGGGCAATTGTCCTACTTACTACCCCTTAACGCTGACCGTGGCTTTCATATGCAGAAAACCGGTTATTGTGGCACAGGTGGGCCATGGAGTTTTTATAGCATGTTGCGGGGGGCCTCAGAAAGAAAAAGGTTGAGAACCCCTGGTTTAGGGTAATTTTTGCAAGATAAAATATAAATTTGTGATATTATAAGGTGTTTGTGTTTCTGTTCCAGTAAACTGGCTAGATCACAGTCGAACATTCAGAGAACAAGGAGTTGATGAAAATGAAACACTGCTGCTGAGGCGAAAATTCTTTTATTCAGACCAGAATGTAGATTCAAGAGATCCTGTTCAGCTGAACTTGCTTTATGTTCAGGTATAATACGTATAGGAGAGAAACCTCTTCCATCCTACTGAGGAATTCTGCATGGTACTGTTATAGCCAATACTGTAATTGCTTGTGTGTTTAGCTGCCACGTGCTCTTATTTCTTTACCATCCCAGCCCTGGATTTGAATTGGAACTGAGGGAAGTTCTGTATCTCTTTCATGAGCCTCATTTCTGGAGTTGGGAGCAGGTCTTGATGTCTTGTTTGCAGGACCAAATTTTGTTCTCGCTTACCTTTTGCAACCCCACACGCGATTGTGTGAACAGTGGGGTTGCAGCATTTGAAGACTATGGGTTTGTCTGTTAACTGAGGGCAGACTGCCTCAGGAAAAATATTAATGATGTATAATCCTGAAAAAGCGCTGCTTGACTTTTGCAGACTGGTTGAGGTGTTGGCAGCTGGAAAAACAATTTACTGTTAAAATGAGCAAATTGGATGTGTAGGCCATTGTAAAAATGGCATTTGAAGTTACTTTGTGTCTTGGTGTGCATTTTCATGATAGAACCACGCTTCCCATTTTCTATGGCCTTGTTAATAATGACCCAACTGACCATATTGAGATGGGAGATGCAGTTACATATTGTTTGGGGAATGAGGCCAGAGCACCTGTCCTCATTATAAAAGCGGATTTCAGTTTTTTGCCCTTAATTTTCACAATCATTAAAGTTCTTGTAATTGCCATGTCTTAAAGCTGAACTCTCTTTGGCTTTCACAGGGGCATTGGGGCTACCAGAAAAAGGCAAAAAATATCTGAGCCAGATGGGTAAACTTTGCAGTGGGAATAGTTAGCTAAATTCTTAAAGCACCCCTGCTTTTAAATTCTACTTGTTTTACCGGTAATTTATAAAAATCTTGTCCAAAATAGACAAGCTGGTTCTAACAAAACATATTGTTGTAATGCATCAGTAGTATGAACACAATGGTTTAACACTGCTGTTCAATTACAAGTTTTTTCCAAACATGCTAAAGGTGCTCCTTAAGCAAATGTGTAAAAAATCACTTCCTAGGAATTAATTGTGTGATATAGAAATTAAGTAATAGGTCAGTCCTCCTGAATCTGGTCCAAGTCCATCATTACTGAAAGCTTGTCATCAGATGACTGTTCAGGCTGAGAGAGAGGAGTTCTTCAGGGGTTGGTCCCTGTCTGTATTCCACTTCAGGGATATACATGCTGTCCATGCCCCTGAGGTTGGAGAATTTTGGCCTATGCATGTGCCTTTGCTCTCCTTGTGTCTCCAACCAAGGAGAGAAAGGGCGGGGCAGACCAACTGTCTCTCTAGTTCATCACCTCATGGCCTGGGTTGGAGCCTCCAGGGTTCAGAGCTCTCCTTTGGGTTCTTTGTTCTTTAAATATTAAACATTGCCTTCATGCTTTTTGTATATAGTTCTTTCCACAGTTCGTAGTTCTAATAGTTGTTGTAGCTTTTAGTAAAGTTTTTATAGTTAGATCGAATCTCCACCTGATGAACTCCTCCCCCACCCAGATACTCAATTAGAGTTTTCAGATTACACCAGGAACTCTAGGCTTCAAGATTTGTGTGTCCTGCCTCCGTTCCTTCTTGGTCAGCGACAACCATATGCAGTGCTTGTACTGTTTTGGTAAGATGCATATCACGGCTAGGTGTAATATCTGCTGCTCTTTCCCTAGCTGTACCCGTGAAGCACAGGAACTTCGGCTTAGAAAATGCCTCATAGAGAAGGCCATGAGGCCGCAGTCGGACCCAGGACAGGGGGCACCTGTTGTACATCAACCTAAATCTACACGGAATACACCTCCCACCATGAGGTCCTACTCTGCTACAGTGGAGTCTGTACCCACAGACTCCTTATTGGGGTCTCATTGGGGAGGCAGCGAACACTCACACAAACATAAGAATAGGTCTCCTCCTAAATCATCTATGAAATTGTCAATCCTTAGAGGTTGAGCAGGCCTACTCTGTCAACCTCTAAGGACTTGGGACATGCAAAATCCCATGACCAGGACTCTAACACCCATAAAGTAAGGGCTTCTTTGGTACCAGACCCTGTTTCAGTGACACCCATTGCACCAGTACCGTCAAAGTCTCTGGGTCCATCAATTCCAGTGCAATCGAAGCTGCTGCTACCGGTGGTAGCAACACGAAGTCTCCCTCTTCTGACCGGTTCAGTACAATTGACCCCTCACACTCCAAGGAAGTCAGAGACTTACACTGCACCGGAGAATGTCTTTGCTCTTTCCCCATCATCAGGACCTTCCTTAATGAGGGAGATGGTGACTCCACCAGTTGATGTTACCTTAGGCCAGTGGTTTTCAACCTGTGGTCTGTGTAGACAGACTCTAAGGGTTCTGCGAAACAGTCTTGATGTTCCAGTACCTTTTGCAGCCACTACATTTACACACACACGACAAGAAAGGAAAATGCAGATGGCTGTTATCCATCACTGTTCATACATTTCCAATCAGTATTTTCCATGTTAATTAGGTAGATAACTTTCCTTTCTATTACAGCAGGGTATATTGTATATGAATCACATTAAATATTTAGGCAAGAGGTTCAGTTTTTAAAACTGGGGCAGTTCTCTTGGCCTCATTGGGACTGTGCAGATTTACACCAGAGAAGGACCTGGCCCTTTGTTTATTTTGGTATTTCATTGTGAATATGTTTATAACTAACAAATGCATTCCGACAGGAAAGCTTGCTGCTTGATTCTTGGCTTGTGTTCTGGCTGTTCAGGAATTTCAAAGACACCGTAACTGCTTCTGATGCACTTGACATGTCTCTACTTACCTTTATAGGCTCGAGATGACATTCTGAATGGCTCCCATCCGGTCTCCTTCGAGAAGGCTTGCGAGTTTGGAGGCTTTCAAGCACAAATCCAGTTTGGACCTCATGTGGAGCACAAACACAAACCTGGATTTTTAGAGTAAACCATTTTTGCTAATTTCTAAATTTGTGTGTCATTCTGTCCACACAGCAATACATAAAACAGTGGGCGTGTATTGTGTTTCTGTCCTCTTAGGGCTGGTCCACACTGGGGCGGGGGATCGATCTAGGAAACGCAACTTCAGCTACGAGAATAGCGTAGCTGAAGTCGACGTTTCCTAGATCGAACTAAGTTTACTTACTGCGGGTCCACGCGGCGCAGGCAGGCTCCCCCGTCGACAGCGCTTCCTCCTCTCGGCGAGCAGGAGTTCTGCAGTCGATGGGGGAGCGCTTCTGGGATCGATTTATCGCGTCCAGATGAGACGTGATAAATCAATCCCAGAAGATTGATCTCTACCCGCCGAATTGGGCGGGTAGTGTGGACCTACCCTTTGACTGATCCTTGATGATCAGTCAGTGCCATTTCTTAAATCGTTACCTTAGTGAGTTTTATACTTGATTTAAGGTATTCAAGAGACTCTCTTAAAAATGGTGGTGTGCTTTGGAACGTACTATGCGTCAGCCTTGATTGTCAAGAACTCTTAATTATTGTAACTGTTCCCTAAAGCAACTGTTACATGATGCTCAGTTATGCAGACAAATCACAGAAGCAAATATCCTTCAGTTCCAATTAATTTGAGTAATCAAACTTCCCGTGTACCGTCTGTATTTAGTCTCACTACTGTTTGGTTGATGACTCTTTACTTAAAGAGCTACTGATGTCTTAGAAAACACTATATGTAATAGACTTAATTTATTCCTGGTCCTCATTACTAGTTACTGAGGCTGGTTGCATAACAATTACATAACAGCATCTTGATTTCTTCAGGGTTTGACCATTGTCTGTGTGTTCCCCTCCTGATGTGATGTGATACAGTGGGATGCTGTAGAAGTGCTAAGATAATACTAAGTGCAGGTTGATACTTAATACTAAGTGAAGGTTTCCCATGTTAGAGCTCATTTAGCTTCTCTCAAACTGCTGTGCTATGTCAACAGAGTTCAACTGCTGATAACCTTTTCAGGTTTAGTCTTTCCTAGTTAATTCCAAAGAATAAAAAAAATGTCGTACCTAGCAACTCTGTGTGTTGGACACAAACTGCAGAATGTAGATTTCCACTGTGCGGGCTGTGGCAGACATAATGTAACTCATTAAACTACAAAATCCATTGCAGTGTAAGGACTAGGTTTACTTGGTCCTGCCTCAGCACAGTGGGCTGGACTTAATGACCTCTCGAGGTCCCTTCACCAACCCTATGTTTCTAGGATTGTATGATTCTATCTTAGACAAACAATATATAAATAACTGAATTTCATATCTTAGGGGAGAGAGGAGAGTTTTCCTCTAGTGGAGTACACATACAGCTCAACTTAAAAAGAGCCTATTGTCTCTAGGGTTTTTTCTTAGAAATGATTTTATTTTAATTAGCCATAATTCAGTCAGAATAGTGAGGCATTTTATGTGACACTGATATAAACAGTATATATCATTGTGCAGGCGCATGCCAATTCTTGCATGTACCTTTCATTAGCCTGTTTGTAAAATTCAGTTAATGTTCCTTGATCGGCTTTTCTAAGTGTTCTGATTTTTTCCGTTGAAAAATATTGATATGTTTAATCTAAGTCTGAAAGAGTTTAAGTTTGCATGTAAATTGCACATTTCAACTCAATTGAAATAGTGTTGAGCAGTGTTCATTGACTAAACAATGTGACCTCAATACATAACAGGCTTCTATAAGAGATTCCATCTGCTTATACAAAAACAAATGAAGCAAATAGGGTTGATTACTCTTCAGCATTTTTCCAAAACAGATTGGTTTAGTTTACCATATCTACAGTACGTTTATAGAGAGAGCTCCTTAATATTATCCTTTTTTGTCATTGATAAATGACTCTTGGCAAATAAAGATTATTTCCTGCGTTTGGTAACACTTAGATACTGGTTTTTGGAATTTCCTTACAGAACATGCCAAAATAAATTTCCATTAGTATTGACTGTGTAAGTTCCTGGTTGATCAAATCTTAAATAGCTGGATGAAGAAATATTTAAGTTTTGCATGGCACCTACGTGGGCAGGCTGTGCTTTTAAATTTGAGAAAATAGCTATTAGAGCGGTCTTAAAGAAGCCCTCTAACATAAGAGGGGAGTATTAAGTAGCTGAACTGCCCACCCAGATGTTTGGTCTCCAAGCAAAACTAGTAACCAATCACATTGCTCCTTTAATCCAAGCTATTTTGTAACAAGCAGTAACTACCCCTTTGTGATGTTTTCTTTCTTAATAAACATTAGAAAAATGTTCTTGATGCTCACGACAAACATCAAACTTTGGCAGTGTGTATTTAATACCTTAAGCAAGCGACAGAGCAAACTTCTACAGGATCAAATTACTTAAATGCTGCTTTTCTATTGCATGTTGGACTGAATGAATAGTTCAACAGATGAGCAATTAAAGAGATTTCGGTGTATTTGGGATGTGATATTTAGGTGGTTTTGTTAGCACAATTAAATGAACTGCTAAATAAGAGTATAGTGTCACAGCATAGATGAACAATATGTATTTTCTTCAGAAGTAGGATTAAAATAATTTTAAACAGGGGTATGTCTACACTGCAGTGTAAACTCAGGGTAAGTAGAACTGAAGTCAGCAGACCCTAGGTTTGTTAATTTAGGGCTTGAGCATCTGCACTCATTTGTAACCCCAGGTTAAGAATTGTTGAACCCTGAGTCCCAACTTGCGGCTCCAGCATCTACACCGCGGGCTTGAGTCCCACCACCAATATGCCAGACTTAGAATCATAGAAGATTAGGATTGGAAGAGACCTCAGGAGGTCATCTAGTCCAACCCCCTGCTCAAAGCAGGACCAACCCCAACTTAATCATCCCAGCCAGGGCTTTGTCAAGCTGGGCCTTAAAAACCTCTAAGGATGGAGATTCCACCACCTCCCTAGGTAACCCATTCCAGTGCTTCACCACCCTCCTAGTGAAATAGTTTTTCCTAATATCCAATTTAGACCTCCCCCACTGCAACTCTAGATGGTTGCTCCTGAGAGCAGGTGACCATCTGCCACCACTAAGAACAGCCTAGTTCCATTCTCTTTGGAACCCCTCTTCAGGTAGTTGACGGCTGCTATCAAATCCCCCCTCACTCTTCTCTTCTGCGGACTAAATAATCCCGGTTCCCTCAGCCTCTCCTCATAAGTCATGTGCCCCAGATCCCTAATCATTTTCGTTGCCTTCCACTGGACTCTCTTCAATTTGTCCACATCCTTTCTGTAGTGTGGGGCCCAAAACTGGACACGATACTCCAGATGTGGCCTCACTAGTGCCGAATAGAGGGGAATAATCACTTCCCTCGATCTGCTGGCAATGTTCCTACTAATGCAGCCCAGTATGCCATTAGCTTCTTGGCAACAAGGACACACTGTTGACTCATATTCAGCTTCTCGTCCCTTGTAATCCCCAGGTCCTTTTCTGCACAACTGCTGCTTAAAAAGTCGGTCCCCAACCTGTAGCAGTGCATGGGATTCTTCCGTCCTAAGTGCAGAACTCTGCGTTTGTCCTTGTTGAACCTCATCGGATTTCTTTTGGCCCAATCCTCCAATTTGTCTAGGTCACTCTGGACCCTAACCCTACCCTCCAGCATATCTACCTCTCCCCCCAGCTTAGTGTCATCCGCGAACTTGCTGAGGGTGCAATCCATCTCATCATCCAGCCCATTAATGACTTCCTAAAATGAGTCAGCACTAGCCCTTTGTGGTGCAGTGTAGGAAAATTTGACTCTCCACCAAAGATGACTGTCCAGAGGACAAAGAAAGTCAGCTCATGGCATTGTGGGATACATTTGGCAGACTCCCAGAGCATGAGTAGAATGGGGCTGTGTCTACACTGCAAAGCAATATGGCTTGAACACTTGGTCCCAGCTTGACTCAGGTTCAGACCCTCCACCCTCTTGGGGTCTTGGTATTCTGGGTCTGAGCCCTGGTTAGCGCAATTTGTGTGTAGATGGAAGGTGGGGTAAGGCTGGAGCCTGAGTTTGAACCCTGGGCTTACATTGTAGTATAGATATAGCTAGTATTACAACAAGTCCTTCATTCCATCCATGATATCACTACGTGTGTAGTACACTATAAATACAAAGCCCTTCAAGATAACAATCCCAAAGACTAATTTAAATGACTGGTAGTAAATAATAATAATAATTGCCTGGCGCTTAATGGGTGACTTGCCACTTCACTTTCTTGTGTGTAACTGAGGCCCTGGAGTGAGAATGGGAAGAGGAGTGTGTAAGGGGAAGGAGATACCTCTGGAGAATCATGTTCAATGGCTGCCCTTAGACTGACATCAGCTCCAAGTGGGCTGAGATTTTTGTGATTTGGGAGCCTTTTAAAGCTATTTATTGTGCCAAATTCCACCTTGGGGACTGAACACATTTAATTAACTTAATGTTTTGAGACCTTAAGTGCCACAGAAATTAAAACTGCTTATTTATTACTTTGTTTTCAGGATACTACTATATTAAGCATCCACTTAACCACTTTTGTGGATAACATTTTATTCTTCCAACACTTCTGGAGAGATGGGGAGCAATAGGTAGTAGTACACACATTAATAAACTGTAGTGCCACTAGAAAGCAGAGGTAGTGACTGAAGTGCAGATGTATAGTTGTCTTGTGCTTTGATTTCTTTCCCTAAACTAAACTAAAATCAGTGTTTAACATCTGTATATGAACTCTTTTGAGCAATATTTCAAACGGTTGAAATATATCAGAAGATTTAGTGAAGGAAAGAATCCCAGTTATTTACTTTGTCAGCCAGAAAAATATGAATTATCATCACATAAGGATGTAGCTGAAATGGCTATTTTTAATGCCAGTTTATCTCCTTAACCTCACCTCTGATATTTAGTCAGTCATGGTCGTCTTTCATCATATGGTATCTTATGCCTGTTTAAGGAGCCAACAGGGCTTATTGATGGCAAAGAGGTAACAGGAAGCAAAGAAATTGTTTAACTATAGTATTTTTTTTCCAGTCTGAAAGAATTCCTGCCTAAAGAATACATCAAACAAAGAGGAGCTGAAAAGAAAATATTTCAGGTAATTATGAGACTGAAAAGCCTAATAGTCTCTTGTCTTTTGTAAGTGTAATAAGAGTTTGCTTTCACAGCTCTGTAGTCTGTGCATGTCCTCTGCTTACATAATAAATTCTCACTAACTCAAGTGTAAAGATGCTGACAACCTCTCTTTTCTTCCATTGGCAGATTTATTATCCTTTGTTGTTGAAGGTTATTCTCTTTTCAGTGCATGTTCAAAGATCCTTAGACCTTTTTCTCAATTATGTTGAACCATGAAGATGTGCATTGGCACTGAAATAGAACCACACTTAGGGAGGTCAGTTTAATTTTATCCATAGAACTTTTCATGCCTTTATAGCTCAAGCGTGAGCTTCAAGCATTGTGTACGACAGAGTTCTGTTGGCAAATGCTTGAATTCAGAGAGGTGGCTGGGAAGGATCAAATTGTAAATGACTGAAATGATCAAATACACAACATCCTGATACTGCGGGAAATGTTTTATAGGATCTTGCACTGAGGTGTCAGTGTTGATTAATATATAAACCTGGCAACACGTAAGTATATGAGCAATTTTATCTAGTTTGGAAAATTCTGAAGTTAGCAGTTGATATATGGTTATTCATATCATGAAAGAAAATGGCAGTGACATATGATCTCAGCATGGAACATAATTTTAATTACACACTGCTAGAGTTTGTCAAGTGCTGACCTCTTTATCCCTTGCACTCCCAGTCAAGGAATTCTTTAACTCATGAATTTGTTACAGATGGAATTACTGCTGCCACCTATAGTTGTGGAGGCCCAACCCTTTTCCAGGCTGAATGTCAGCCACAGACTGAATTTTTTGCAATATTTCAGCAAAAATGGCTCAGCTGTTTCTGAGGATGAGATTAGGGGTAAATGTGTTGTTTTGTCCATGTTAAAAATAATTACTTCAACAGATTTGTTAAGATGCTGTTGCACCTACATACTTAGGAGCATGGACTTGAAATTTGGCAAGGGGTTGTCTTGTTGTTAGGGTTGTGTCATTTGCCATCCCTGTGACAAGCAGTCCCAATTTGGCCAAGTTATAGGCTTAAGAAGAATTTCATTTTGAATGTTTTCAAGAGGCTTGTTGGAGTGAGTTTGGCAGCTAAATGATCCAAATATTCCATCTGCACTGAGTATGCTCCAGCCTCTCAGAGTTCCTATGTGCCAACTAGTCTATACATACAGTCCCAACAATGCCAACTGACAGCGCTCCATCTTGGGGATACAGTGGCTCGGCAGGTCTGTGTGCAGTTGCTCCTCCCAGCTACCACGGGCCATTGTGGTGCCGGTCATCAGATAAGAGAACAGGGAGGCAGTTCCCTGTGTTCTTGATTCTTCCTCTGCTGGCACCCAGTCAGAATGGAAGCGGATGAAGAAGAGGAGGAAACAGACTCACGGAAATGCAGAAGGAGATAGCAGAAGGTGTGGGCAAGGCATGAAAAGAATATATTAAGGGAAGGCAGTGACTGGGAGCAGGGGATGGATTGTGAGACGGGCTGGGGTGAGGAGCTGAGAGGGAGAGGGCCAAGAGAAGAGGAGTGGGGGAGATTAGGACTGACTGAGCAAGGGGACTTGGCCAAAAAGCTCTAGAAGAGTAACAGTGAAGGTAATAGGATAGTAATAGACGAGTAAGCCTTCCTTCAGTATCCGGTAACTTGGTTTAAATGATAGTTCTTCGAGTGATTGTTCATGTCCATTCCAACCAGGTGTGTGCGCGCTGCGTGCACGCCAGCCGGAAGATTTTTCCCTTATCAGTGTCCGTAGGGTCGGCCTGGGCACCCCCTGGAGTCGCGCCTTCATGGCGCCCAATCTAGGGCCCTGCCGACCCCTCACCCCCCTCAGTTCCTTCTTACCGCTGGTGATGGCTAGCTGGAACATCGTTCGCTCTTGTAGCAAGCGCTTTAGCAGTGTCTTCATAGCATACCATGTAAAGAGTTGTTTTTTTAGTTAGTTTTTTCAGTAGTAGTAGTTTGTTTGGGGGTTTTCCCCTCCCCCCGACAACGTTTCCCTGCTTCTAGGGTATGCCCGAGTGTCCAGGGTTTAAGCTCTGCGAGGACTGCAGCAAGTTTATGCCTGAGTGACCCTCACTCTTCCTGTCTGCGGTGCCTCGGAGAGAGTCACCAGAAAGAAAGGTGCCAAATCTGTAAGGGTTTCCGACCCAGAACCCTCAAAGACCGGGAGCAGAGACTTAAACTTCTGCTAATGGAGGCGGTGCTACGGCCACACTCCGACCCCGGACCTGCTGAACCTGCGCCGAGTACTTCTTCGTCGGTGCACAGTGCTCTGGCGCCGACGGTGCACGAACCAGCACTGGCCAAGGACTCTAAGGCCCCTCGGCACGTCATGGCTCAGGCCATAAGAAGCCAGCCTCGGTGCGGTACCGCTCTCAATCTCTGGTGCTGTTGAAGAAGAAGAGGACGGAAAGGGGTTGGTCCCCAAGCCGAAACCCAAAGGATCGGTGGCGTCCACAATTGCCTCGGGACAGACCACCTCCTCCCTTCAGCCTCGGGGTCGACTCCTGCCCCGGCTGGGGTACAGTAGAGTCCGAAACCTCTTCAGCTACCATCAATGCTGGAAGTGTTCAAGACAGCCAGGGACCTGATGCACCTCCCGGTGCTGTCCTCCCCACAGAGGAGGGACAAGTTGCTGGTGACTGTGCGCCCCTCCTTCCATTCTAGGGGCAAACTGGCGATGATGGCGCGCCATTCTCCATCCCCGGCATGGCCCGTGCAGGCAGAGAAGCCGTACCAATCCCTGGGCCCTCGGCACCGCTCGCCAGCAGCCCAGGGTACTCCGAGACCTCAGAGGTGAACTCTTATTGCTCCAGCAGGTCGAGGAGCAGGAGGTCCAGATCATACCGGAGCCACCAACCCTACCCGGCACCGTGGCCGCAGCAGTGGCAGCCATCGTCCCAATGGCCCTTTTGGACACCCTGGGCATACCACCAGAGCCAGGGTCAGGCCCACGGTCCAAGATCCTGTTCGGTGTCTTCAGCGTCCTTTGTCCCGCAACCAACGCCGGCACTGCCGACAGCGGCACCGTTGACCGAAGCGACAGCCCCGCTGTTACAGCTGCCTCCGTCCTCGACCCTGTAGTCAATGGCACCACCGATGGCTCCAGCTCCAACTCCGCTGGCATCGACGAGCTCAGCACCGCTGGACCTAGCAGCCCCTGCACCGGCTGCGGTGCCGAGACTCCCACTACCAGTGCCGGCACCGCACCCTCTCGAGTACCGTGTGCCGAGAGACCCGAAAGACGCTGAGGGTAGTGAGCAAGGTCCACTGCCAGTTTTCTCCTCCTCATCCTCGCCGGATGAAGCGGTCATGGGGACTTCGATGGCCCCAGCTCTCGAGGACAATCGAGTTCTCCAGCAGCTTCTGTGACAGGCTGCCCAAAGCCTGAGTATAGAGGTGGAGGAGGAGTCGGACCCAGTTGTGAACATCCTCGCTCCCTTGGGTCCATCGAGGGTAGCCCTGCCACTGATAAAAACAGTAGTGGACACGACAGAATCTCTGTTGCAGACCCCCGCTTTTCTGGCCCCTATGGCCAAGAGAACTGAACGGCGCTATTTTGTACCATCTAAAGAGTATGAACACCTATATACCCATCCTCCCCCAGATTCTTTGGTGGTTGATGCGGCCAATCAGAGGGAGCGCCAGGGTTTCCAAGGCTCCACCCCAAAAAATAGGGAGGCAAAAAGACTGTACCTGTTCAGCAGGAAGGTCTATTCGATGGGGGGCCTGCAACTCCGCATCGCAAATAAGCAGGCCATTATGAGCAGTGGCCTGCATTGTGCAGGAGGTCAGACTAGATGATCATAATGGTCCCTTCTGACCTTAAAGTCTATGAGATATAGGCACAATACCTGCTCAGTGATGGCCAAGTTTGCGGAGCTCCTGCCACAAGACTCTCTTATGGAGTTCTCTGCACTGGTGGAGGAAGGGAAGCTGGTCTCCCGGGCCTCCCTTCAAGCGACTTTGGACGCGGCGGACGCAACCTCGCGCACGCTGGCCACGGGGGTGGTGATGAGGCGGGGCTCCTGGTTGCAGGTCTCTGCGCTACCACATGAGGTCCAGCAGACTATCCAGGACCTCCCCTTTGAGGGCTCGTCCCTCTTCTCCGAAAAAAGGGACAAGAGACTTCACAGTTTGAAGGACTCTAGGGCCAAACTGCGCTCTCTGAGGCTTCACACGCCGGCTACTCAGCGCAGGCATTTTAGACCTCCACCTGCCCCGTCAGTCTACCAGACTCCGAACCGCCAGAACACTCCTCGTAGGCGAAATAGGAGTGGTAGGAGGAGGCAGCATCCCTCCTCAGGGCAGAACTCTGGTCAGCCCAAGCCTCCGTCCAGGCCCAGACCCCCCTTTTGAAGGTGCGGTCGAGGATGGCTCACCAGTTCGGACTCTGGATCCATCTCCTCTTACCTTCTCGTCCCGCCTATCTCCTTTCTGCCGTGCCTGGTCCCGTATCACCTTGGACCGTTGGGTGGTCCACACGGTAGAGAGGGGATATTCCATCCAATTCTGTGCCCTCCTGCCCCTCCACCCCCTTTCCCCCTCCCTCTTCAGGGACCCTTCTCACGAGCAACTTCTAATTGAGGAAGCGCAATCCCTCCTTTCGGTGGGGGCAGTGGAGGAGGTTCCAAAGGGGCAAAGGCTTCTACTCCTGGTATTTCCCAATACCGAAAGCCAAGGGGGGCCTCAGACCCATCCTGGACCTGCGGCAGCTCAACAACTTTGTAAAGAGGCTCAAGTTCCGCATCATCTCTCTGACCTCCATTATCCTCTCATTGGATCCAGGAGACTGGTACACCGCCCTCAACTTGAAGGACGCATATTTTCACATAGCAATAGTTCCACATCACAGACGTTACCTCAGATTTGTGGTGAACATCTTGCGTGCCAAGTTTTCAGGACCCACATGGCTGGCAGGTGCGTTTCAGTCTTCACGGACAACACCGCGGCGATGTTTGATACCAACAAACAGGGTGGGGCATGCGCCTCTCCCCTGTGCCGAGAAGCCCTCGTGCTGTGGGACTTCTGCATAGAGCACTCAATACACTTGCAGGCTTCATACCTCCCTGGAGTACAGAACGAGCTGGCAGACAGTCTCAGCTGAACTTTTTACGGCCGCGAGTGGTCCCTCGGGCCAGACATAGCGAGCTCAATTTTCCATTTCTGGGGCTCTCCCCAGGTAGACCTGCTGGGTCACACGCAGCAACAGGAAATGTCAGCTCTTCTGCTCCTTCATGAATCACAGCCTGGGTCCATCGCGGATGCCTTTCTTCTCCCATGGGGGGGACCGCCTGGTTTACGCGTTCCCACCGATACCGTTGATCCACAAGGTGCTCCTCAAGATCCACAGGGACCGGGACCAGGTCATACTGGTAGCTCCAGCATCTCCACGCCAGCACTGGTTTACATCGCTCCTGGAAATGTCCGTAGCCGCTGGTCCCGGACCTGATCACGCAGGACCCCAGCCGCCTCCGGCACCCGAACTTAGAGTCACTCTACCTCATGGCCTGGATGCTCCATGGCTAAATACTGCGGAATTGATCTGCTCAGATCAAGTCAGGCAAGTTCTCTTTGGCAGTAGGAAGCCCTCTACAAGGGCAACGTACCTTGCCAAGTGGAAGAGGTTCTCTCTCTGGTTAGAGCAGCACCATCAGTCGCCGACGCTCGCCCCTATACCATTCATACTGGTCTACCTCCTTCATTTTAAACAGCAGGATCTGTCCTTGTTATCAATAAGAGTCCACTTGGCCGCCATCTCCACCTTCCATCCGGGCGCGGACGGCTTCTTGGTCTTCGCGAGCCCTATGGTCAGCCGTTTTCCTCAAAGGCCTCAACAGACTCTACCTGCAAACGCGCCAGCCTGTCCCGGCTTGGGACCTTAACCTGCTCCTCACCAGGCTTACGGTCCCTCCATTTGAGCCACTGGTGACGTGCTCCCTGCTCTCTCTCTCTCTCTCTCTCTCTCTCTCTCTCTCTCTCTCTCTTACAAGGTGGCGTTCCTTGTGGCGACAACCTCAGCTAGGAGAGTGTCGGAGCTCAGGGCCCTTACATCTGAGTGCCCTTACACAGTTTTTCCTAAGGACAAGGTACAGCTCAGGCCTCATCTGGCTTTTCTCCCTAAAGTTGTCTCCCAGTTCCATATGACCCAAGACATCTTCCTCCCAGTGTTTTACCCCAAGCCACACTCCTGCGATAGGGAGCGTAGGCTTCACTCACTGGATGTATGCAGGGTGCTGGCCTTCTATATTGAGAGAAATAAGCCATTCCGAAAGTCCGTCCAGGTATTTGTAGCAGTAGCGGAAAGAATGAAGGGCCCCCCTGTCTCTTCCCAATGCATTTCATCGTGGATCACATCCTGCATTTGGGAGAGTGTTATAACCTGGCGAAGATGGCTGCCCCTCTGGTCACTGCTCTCTCCACCAGGGCTCAGGCCTCCTCAGCTGCACTCCTGGCGCAGGTCCCCACCCAGGAAATCCGCAGAGTGACAACATGGTCCTCGATACACACGTTTACGACGCACTATGTGATCACACAACGGGCCAGAGACAATGTGGCCTTTGGACTAGCCGTGCTCCAGTCAGTAGATAACTCCGACTCCACCTCCTGAACTTTGGCTTGTGAGTCACCTGGTTGGAATGGACATGTACAATCACTTGAAGAAGAAAAAACGGTTACTCACCTTCTTGTAACTGTTGTTTTTCTAGATGTGTTGTTCATGTCCATTCCAATACACACCCTCCTACCCCTCTGTCGGAATGGCCGGCAAGAAGGAACTGAGGGGGTGGGGGGTCAGCAGGGCCCTATATTGGGCACCATGAAGTCGCGACTCCAGGGGGTGCCCAGGCCGACCCTATGGATGCAGTTAAGGGAAATATCTTGTGGCTGGAGTGCATGCGGCGCACACACACCTGGTTGGAATGGACATGAACAACACGTCTCGAAGAACAACAGTTACGAGAAGGTGAGGAACTGTTTTTTTTAAAAAGAATTCAAAACCTAGATGAACATATCATCATTGGGATGAAGCAGCTTGGCTTCTGTATGGAACTCTATATCGGAACTCCTTGAGCATGTCAACAAAGTACTGGATAAAGAGGAACCAGCTAACATTATTTTGGACTTTCAAAATGTCTTTGGGAAAGTCTCTTACAAGAGGCTATTAGGGAAACTAAGTAGTCGTGAGGTAAATGGTAAAGGACTCTTAAGAGTAAGAAACTGGCCAAGAGACAAAACAGAGAAATAAATGCTCCATTTTCAACAAGCTGAAGGCTGAAGTGCCGCTAGGTGAATGGATATCAGTGACTAAAACTTAATTGTGTTGAATACAATGCAATATATTTTGGAACTAATATTGAACTATTAATATTTGAATACTTCTAAATAAATTGTAACCACTAGGAAACAGATGTCTCTGTCGTTGTGGACAGGTTAAAAATCCCTTTTCAATGTACAGTGGCTGTCCAAAAAAAAATTAAAGTTAAAATGTGCAAAAATAGGATGGATAATGGCATAACTTTAGTGTATAAATCAGGGTATGGCCTCACATGGAAAGTTGTATTAATCTCCAATGGCAATATCTCAAAAAGTATACAACAGAGAGAGATTGGGGTTCAGAGGCAAGTATTAAAATGATTAGGGACGTGGAAAAACACCGCAGAGAGAGAAATGATTGGGCCTGTTTACCTTAGAAAGGAGTGGAAAAAAAGCTGATGATATACAAATAATGGATAGTATAGTGAAGGTAAATCAATGAAAATGACAGATATCAAGTTTATAACTAATAGAAGGAAGTGCAGTGTTGCACAACTATCATATGGCATTGAATTTCACTGCCTATCGGGCTAAGTGTAGCAAGATTTTTCAAAGATTGGTCATTTGTGTGAATGTTGGGAATCTCCAGAGTGGCTTTATGTAAGATTTGAAAATTTTTTGAAGGGATATTAAACTTCCATGATTTGAGGGATAAACATAACTGATGATGATTAGGCAGAAACTTCCCCTTTGGGCAGCTTGTTCCATAATTCTTTGTTTCAGAAAATTTGAATATATAACCTTGCTAACATTTCTGCCTAGGAATATTTTGATTTACTTAGTTTCACAATTAAAAAGCAGCTCCGATCAGTTAAAAGCTGGCACACATCACTTTCAGTTCCTTTCATAGTTTCCAGTGGGAATTATTTCTATTCAGTCTAAGTTATACAAAGTAAAACTGAGCTCTTATTCTAGGAACACAAGAACTGTGGAGAGATGACAGAAATTGAAGCCAAAGTGAAGTATGTGAAGCTAGCACGCTCCCTCAGGACATATGGAGTGTCCTTTTTTCTTGTTAAGGTAAGTTCGGATTATGCTGGCAACAGATGTGCTTGATTATGCATTACCCTAGACCACATTCTGAAAGCAAAGTTTGCATATCCAAGGTTTAAGCCTGTAGGACAGCCTTTTCCACTAAAAAAAGAGCTCACTGAATTGTATTGTGGTAGCACACCAATCAGCTTAGGGCTTTGACTTTTTTTCATTGACCTACCAAAATATTTTCTCATCAAAACATTTAGAAAAACACCACAAGTGTGCTTTCCCCAGCTTGGGGGTTAGAGGTTTACCTGAATGTGCATATTGAAATCTCTGCATCTTACAAGAACCATATTCTCAATTGTGCAGTTATTTTCTCTTACACTTTATACAGCCACCACCCTAAGGACTTGAATTTTCTGCATTTTAAATCACAATAATTTTATAATTGGGAGAAGATGACTAAATCATGACTTGGCAGATACAGAATTGTTTTGCTGCTGCTAAACAAGACTTGAATCATTGCTTGATCAGTGTTCTCTCAATGAGGTGGTCCAGGTAAGAAGAGAACTGCAGTCTAGATTTTTTCATCCTTGGTTCCCAAAATTAGGATCCTAAATCCATCAAGTGGCCTGATTTTCTGAAGTGCTGAGCACCCACAAATTCTACTGCCGCTGGTGGAACATTCAGGTGCTCTGCAGAAAGTACAGTGGATGATAACTTGCTAAAAGCTTGACATCATGAATTAGCGCTTGCTCTTTTAAGTAGAAGTGACACTGTCATATTAGGCACCTTTTTATGGAGACCTATTAAAGTAGAATCTCATCTCTGAGGCTGTTGTTTTCAGACATCATAGGCCAGTATTAATTTTATCCACTGGAGAGAATATATGGTGTGCATTTGGCATCTTTCCAGGGATGCCTATTACCATGCTTGTTTGATTTTGCTCTCTCTATGTATTTATTCCATTTTCCTAAATTCGTTTTCTTTTCTTTCAAAACCTAAATACTTCATTACTGTTCAGTGCATTAAATTATTTTGCAAGTGAGTTAAGTGGCTTTCAATATAGTGATTTATGAATGAAGAACTAAATGGTTCTTCAGGATCGTAAGTAATGAAATTTAATTTGGGCATAAATTTTAAAAAAAACCGCTGGAATTATTTAGAAAGCACAATAAGCTAGTGATGGTTTCACACTGGTTTCATCAGCTAATCATGAAGTTGTATATTAGAAGCTATCTGGAAAATATCTGTGCAATTTTCAGTAACTAAAATATTAAAACTGTACAAGCATGCACATTTACAGCAAGCAATCAAGTTGAGAATTCAGTCCGATTTTTCAGCGATGACTAACTGGATCATTGGGCTGAAGATAGAAATACTTACCCTTGCATTTTCATGGATGCGTCAATTTGGCTCCATGATTTTACTTGTAGCTTGAAGCAAATAGTGACTGAACCATTCTGTAACTATGGCATAGAACTTCAGTCTGAAAGAAGTGTGTGAGAGGAAGATGGAATAATTTGAAGTCCAGGTCTGATGTCTAACAAAGGACGTAGGACGTAAATAGGAGTTGATTCTCTGTAGCCCACGGCATAAAATAAATTCAGGGGGAGCAGAACATATTGACTCATTTGCATTGCATGATAGATTTTTTTTGTTGCACAGTAAATTGGTATCAGCTGTAACTGAAGAAGTGGGTTTTTTACCCACGAAAGCATATGCCCAAATAAATGTGTTAGTCTTTATGGTGCCATCGGTCATTGAACTGTCATGTGAGCGGTTTTCGATGTAATTTTTAAATTGGAAAGCTAGTTTACAAAAATATCACCACCAGGGTAGTTGAAAATAACTTTCAAAGACTTGGACTGTAAAATGCCTTTTTTATTTGAAGGAAGGTTTCTTCTCCCCACCACAAGTGGTTACTTGTGCTGAATTGCACAGTGAAGGTCAGTTGCAGTTTAATGTCTTCAAGCTGTACCGGATTAAGGGTGAAGACAGTTTCTCAAGACCGGAGTAAAGCTTTGAACATGAGTAGAATTTTGGTATGAAATCTGTTGGCTCACATCTCTTTTCAAGTTATGCTAAGTGCAATATCTACATCTAAGAAGCAAAGTAGGATAGATGTGGACCACGTAGACGGAAGTTGTAATGAAAAATCAAGGAATAGGTATACAGCGTGATGCTCCATTGTTCTGTAGCTTGGTGTTACGTGCTTGGGAGGCTGCGGGCCTACCCAGGGTGCTCTGCAAGAACGAGGCCCACACACACTGTGTGTTATTGGCTTTATTAAAGGCAAAGTGACACATCTGCAACGGGGACTCCTGGCGTTGCTGTCACGGAGATGGGGAACCCAGCTCACCGAAGTTCGGCCTGGTACGGAGTCCAAAACGGGGTCGGGCTCATACAACTATATACAAACAGCTCATACATAAGTAAGCAGGGGCCGCCTCCTGGCTCAAGGCCATACAAAGCAAAAGCAATTTTAATTAGCTCAAAACAGATTGCAGCTGGCCGGCCCTGACCTACAGTGACCGGCTGCTGAAAGAGTGTGAGAAAGCAAAAACACCCTTGCTAGCATGAGAAAGCGTAAACACCCTTGCTATGCCGTAACAAAGTCTTCCGTGGTACCCTACACTTGGATAGTCACTTCAGTCAGTAAAAGTGGCTGTAAATTGCTGCCAAACCACAATGGCAGTGATAGTCACATCACACCAGTATAAATGAATACACAAGATGTGGGGCATTGGAGAATGAAGCCATAGTCTAAAAGTCACTGGAGATGTGTGTTCAGAGTTGTGTGTCTTTAAGAGGATAACTCTGGACTGAGTCCCTCTGAGCATTTAATTAACCATGTTGTAGGTAAGATGAAAAAAAGACAGTGAACGATTGAGGCTCTGAATACAACACAGTGTTTTGAAAATGAATGAAAAACACTTCCAGCAGTTTGTCAACATTAAATTCATCTATGCACTTGCCATGTCCAGAGAAACTCAGTTTGGGCCTGTGAATTGTCCTCTGCAGTGTGTCTAGTTCTTCCTTTATGTAGGTGTATCCAGTCACGGTCATTCCCACTCTACTTCCTCCTTTCCCCTCTGACGTATGCCAGTTGGTAAATGAAAACGAATTCTTGATACTTCCGCTACAGGAAAAAATGAAGGGCAAAAACAAGCTGGTTCCTCGTTTGCTGGGCATCACCAAAGAGTCAGTGATGCGTGTGGATGAGAAGACCAAGGAGGTGTTGCAGGAATGGCCACTGACGACTGTGAAGCGCTGGGCTGCCTCTCCAAAAAGCTTCACTCTGGTACTCTTTCTGTATGTTGTTACAGAGAAGGAGGGTTCTGTCTGTCATGGGGAAAGGAGTGTGGACCAATGCAATAAATTGATTGGCCCTATAGGGTTTGGTTTGGTTTGGTTTAGTTTAGTTTAGTCCTGAAGAAACAACTGGGCCAATTTTCTTATGGCCAACAAACTGTCTCATGTACATAACCCAACCCCGATTATCCAAAGCACTGTTTTAAAGAGCCGTTTGACTGACATCTGCTAATTTTGATTGTGAATAATCAAGGTTTTCAGAGTGCAGGGTAAAAGTGACAGACAGGCTGTGAAACTAAATAGGGGTAAAGAAAATGCCTTACAGTTTGAGACTTAAAGAGCTCCATTTGTTTAGCTTATCAAAAAGATGATTGAGAAATGACTTGATAATGGTGTGGAAGTACCTTCCTAAAGAGAAGATGCTGGAGTCTCTTCAGTTAGTGCAGGGGTTCTCAACATTTTTCTTTGAGGCCCCCCCAACATGCTATAAAAATTCTATGGCCCGCCTGTGCCACAACAACTGGTTTGTGCATATAAAAGCCAGGGCCAGCATTAGGGGATAGAAAGCAGGGCCATTGTCCGGGGTCCTGTGAAGCTACACTGCTCAGGCTTCAGCTTCCACCCCAGGTGGTGAGGCTTAGGGCCCCGAGCTTCAGCCCCTTGCAGTGGGGCTTTGGCTTTCTGCCCCGTGCCCCAGACAGAAAGCTGAAGCCCCACTGCATGGCCCTGCTTGGTGGACCCTCTGAAACCTGCTTGTGGCCCCCCCGGGGGACCCCAGACCCTGGTTGAGAACCACTGGTCTAGTGGAGAAAGACGTATTTGAGAACCAATGGCTGGAAGTTGATTCAGACAAGATAAAAATGTGTGCCTTATTTCTAATTTAAAGTGAGAGTAAGTAACCATTGGACCAAACTGCCAAGGAATGTGGTAGATTTTCTGTCCTGACTGGATGTCTTTCTGGAAGAAAAGGTTTAGTCAAACACAAGTTAATAGGCATAGTGCAAGGGTACTGGGTGAAATTCTGTGGCCTGTGTTACATGTAGGAGGTCAGAGTATATGATTTAATGGTCCATTCTGACCTTAAAATCAATACATGTATTAAATGAATCCAATCGAAAGAGCCTTTTTTCCCTCGCATAGTTTATTGTGGAGCCTTGGAATGGTTTTATCTGCCATTAGAGCCATTAGCTATAATAAGACATCAAAGGTAAAAGGAAATTTCAGCTGCTTTTATTGGGTTTTGACTTTGGTGTAGACTCTGATCCTTACATGGTAGATATGAGCTTATTGGATTAAAAGCAAAAGAAAGTTAAAAATTTATTTCCCTATATCTCTAATTTTGGTCATCTTAATACAGCTGATGTTCATTTATTTAAATTCATTCCCAAGGGTGAACTGCTTGTTATACCTTTTTTTCCTCAGGATTTTGGTGAATATCAAGAAAGTTACTACTCAGTACAAACCACTGAAGGAGAACAGATCTCTCAGCTAATTGCAGGTTACATTGATATCATATTGAAGAAGGTAAAACTTTAGGATGTCAGTAAAAGTGCCATAAAATTAGTAAATGCAATGTCTCTCTCACAAAAGATAGGTTACCTCATAGCAGTAGTTCGCTTTCTTTTGTAAAGCTAACTAGGTATAATTTTTCTTTGCTGTGACTGGCTTGTAGCAAGAACTCCTAGAAAATAGTTCAGATTAATTACTATAAAGAAGTGTTTACGGAAGTAATATTGAAACTATTAGCTGTATTGAGGGAATGGGTTAGAAGACTTAACCTGCATGCTTGGGCATTTAAGTGGATACTCTTCCGGAAAGCAGCTACATGTCAGTGGGCTTATATCAAGAGAATAATGGCTTAAAGCTTTCTCCTTAACTGTAGAGAATAAACCACTTAACTATAGTAGTTACCAACAAAAGTTAGCATTTGCCAACAAATGCCACATGATTACTAGTTGTGTTCTAAGCACTTTCTGTGGGAAACCTGTGGCATCTTAAATACTACTGTGTGCTTGCTGTTGACAAATGTTATTAGGATTAACCAAACTACAACATAATCCATTATAAATATATGTTCATGCCAGAGAAGTGACAGAACTGGAAATTTCAGTAGGATTGAGGATTTTTGTTTAGGGGAACTCCAGGCCTAGAATATCAGGGGTGTTTCAATTTGGGGCTGGGATTGATTGCCAGTATTCATCACAACTCTCTTTTTCTAAGACTGGCTCAAGCCAGCATTGTCAGTTCCAAATTTAATGAGCACTAAATATGTTCAAATTTTAGTTTAAGTAGAAACTTGCATTGTTCTTTGAGTGATTGTTCATGTCCATTCAACTTAGGTATGTGTGCTCGCCACATGCACTGGAGGTCTTTCCCTCAGCAATATCCGTGGGAGACCGGCTCTGGCACCCCCTGGAGTGGCGCGCATATGCTGCGGCATATAGGGCACCGCTGGCCCCCTCCACCCTCCGTTCTTCCTTGCCGCCAGTGGTAGTGCGTGGAACTGTTGCTGCTTCAGCTAGCACTGTTGCTTCTTGTTCGTTCAAACTCATTTACCTCTTGTATATTATTATATAGTTTCCCTCTAGTTTTAGTTTCCCTATTTGTTAGTTAGAGACTTAGTAGGTCCCAAACAGGACTTCGCCTTGGGATGGGGCATGCCCCAGTGCCCTGGGCTTTAAGCCATGTGATAGTTGTAAAAGGCCCATGCCCATTAGCAATCCACATAACAGTTGTTTATGGTGCTTAGGCGAAGGGCACATCAGTGATAAGTGCAGAATCTGCAAGTCCTTCAAGCCCAGGACGAAGGAGTGTGACATTCGCTTGAGTGAAGCTCAGTGAGCTCCGTGACCTTGGTGCGCAGTGCCCCACCGGTACCATCTGCGAGCTGGCACCAGTCCCCTTCCGTGGCTCCAGGCAAGGAGCCCAGCAAGGAAGGTCTCCAGCTTCCCACAAGGGAAAGGACAAGTCTGGGGTGGACTAAGGCCCTGTCTCAGGCACCTCTTCACCCCCTTCAGGATCTCGGGCCCCAGGTCAGCAGTGTAACCCAGCCCGCTCCCCACCGGCTACCCCGGATAGCAGCGGAGGTCCTCGTCAGTTTGGGGTGCTGTCCATGCCGGAGGCCCTGCAAGCTGCACAAGACATTATGTCCTTCCCAGTGCTGCCCACTCCGGCCCCTGCGGGGTCCCGGTCACAGTGTAAACCTGTGTTTGGACCACCACAGTCTCCACCTCTACAGCAGCGGTCTCCGTCGTGGAGGACGTCCTGCCAACGATTGCCCTCTCGCAGCCGACATACTTCTGACCGTGATAGGCAGAAGCTTCACAGCCCCATCTGGTCTCCGGACCTCAGACAAGGGCAGAGAGGCTCAAGGTGCGGCTCGCCAGGGACCGGGTGCAGACCTCTGGAGGCACACACCCCCCACCCACACCCAGGACAGGTTGAGGGACCGATGTTACCGTTCTCCGGACCATCGATGATCCCCCAAGGCGGCGTCACCGTGTACAGCTACATCTTCACAACTCCAAGCCCACTCTGGTTTCCAGTCCCACTCGTCAAGTGTGAGGCGCAGATCGCTGGCCCAGGGCTGTCGCGGATCCGCCAAGCACCGCCGGTTGCCAAGGCCCCAATCCAGGCACTTGTCGAGGTCAGCCAGATCCAACTCCGGGAGAAGCGACCAGTACTGATTGGGACAGAGCCACCACTCAGCCCCGTGTTGGTCACAGGGGAGCGATCGCTTGGGCTCTAGCTTGGGTTCGGAGTGAGGTTCCCTAGCTGCGGGACAAGCTCCAATACCTACGGTGCAGATTACGTCGATGGCACCACAGCCAGCCCCGTGGCCTCAAACTCTGTGGCCAGCACAGTGGTACCCATGGAACCCATGGGGGTTCACTCGGTCCACCCAGGCAGCCTGCTCGGTATCTGGACCTTTGGAGAGAGTGGCTACCGCCCTCTCCCGCCCCCCTCCAGTTCAAGAGACCTCGTCTGTAGGCACAGGAGGAAGTGGGTGAGCAAGCTGCTGGACCACCTCTGGTTGCAGAGGACCCCTTGGTACCGGTTTCCTCCTAGTCATCGCCAGTCGAGGCTGTAGTGGGGCCCCTTCCACTGGTTCCCCTAAGAATAAAGACTCAAGGAGACTAGACTTGTTTGGGCGTAAAGTTTATTCATACTCCAGTCTACAGTTGCGGGTGGCCAACCGTCAGACCCTCCTAGGCCGCTATGATTTTAATATGTGGCAGGCCATAACCAAGTTCGAGAGCACCCTTCCTGAGGCCTCGAGGAAGGAGTTCCTGGCGATCCTGGATGAGGGCTCGACTGCAGCCAGAGCAACTCTCCAGGCAGCGACGAACACTGCCACCCGTACCATGGTATCTGTCATCTTGTTGCGTAGGGCTTCTTGGCTGCTCCTCTCTGGTCTTTCCTCAGAGGCTCAGCAGTCAATGCAAGACTTCCCTTTCAATGGCCACGCCCTGTTTGCAGAAGAGACAGACAGTAAACTCCACGGCCTGAAAGATTCCCGCATGACCCTAAAAACACTGGGCCTGTATGTCCCCAGCCCTTCCCACAAGTGGTTTAAGCCACAGCAGCCTCAGAGTCAGGGGAGCCACCCTCTCCAGGAGCCTCCCCATAAAAAAATCCAGGGGCTACAAGAGGCGGCCTGGCCACCATCTACATCTACATCCCAGTCAGGCTTGACCCAAAGTAAGCAGATGGGCAAGGGTCCATTTTGAGGGTATGACCGAGGGCGACCTACCAGACTGTTCCCTGGATCCTTCCTCCCCTCTGTTTGCCCAACTGCCTTTCTTCCTTCCTCCCTGTGGGGGTGTCTATAAAATTGGACCGATGGGTCCTCAATACGGTGGCGCGGGGTTACACCCTTGAGTTACTTTCTACCTTCCTCTTCCTGTCCCTCTTCAAGGACCCTTCTCACAAGAGTCTTCTTGTGCAGGAGGTAGAGGGTCTACTGCAGCTGGGTGTGGTGGAGGTAGTTACTGTGGAGTACAGGAACGAGGGATTCCATTCACGATACTTTTTAATCCCCAAGGGCGGTCTGCGGCCCATACTAGACCTTCAGGGCTTGAACTGCTACTTAGCAAAACTGAAGTTCTGCATGGTCTCCCTGGCCTCCATCATCCCCTCCCTGGATCTGGGAGACTGGTACGCCGCCCTCGATCTGAAAGATGCGTACTTCCACTTCGCCATCTTCCTCCGGTTCATGGTAGATCCTGACCATTATTAGTTTGCGGTCCTTCTGTTTGGCCTAGTGACAGCACTATGGGTATATACCAAGTGCATGTCGGTGGTGGCAGCTTACCTCAGACTTTGGGGTAACCAGATTTACCCGTACCTCAACGACTGGCTCATCAAGGGCAGCTCCAGGTCCAAGGGGACATTGCGGTGCTGTTGGCCACTTGCTGTCGCCTCGGCCTGTTGGTGACCAACACAAAATCCACATTAGTTCAGGTACAGAGGATAGAGTTCATCGGAGTGGTGCTCGACTCAACCTCAGCCAGGCGTTCCTGCCGCTGGAGAGGTTCAGGGCATTCGCGGACCTAATCAAGGAAGTCTCTGTGTTTCCCCTGACCATGGCCAGGGTTTGCTTGCACCTCCTAGGTCACATGGCGGCATGCACATATGTTGTGTGCCATGCCAGGCTCTGGATGCGACCCCTGCAGCAATGGCTGGTGACTGTCTACTCCCAGTCCAGGCACCACCTGGAAAAGGTTGTTACCATTCCCGCAACGATACTCACCTCATTCCAATGGTAGTCCGACCCCGGGAATGTCCTGGAAGGAGTCCCCTTCGACAGCACTCCCCACTCGATTGAGTTGATCTCGGACGCCTTGGATCTCGGTTGGGGTGTGCACCTCGGCGATCTCCAGACCCAGGGTGCGTGGTCCCTGGAAGAGATGACATTACACATAAACATCAAAGAGCTCAGGGTGGTCTGCAGGGCATGCGCGGTCTTCCTACCTCATCTGTTGAGCAGAGTGGTCAGAGTCTTGATGGAGAACACAGCCTCGATGTTCTATATCAACAGACAGGGGAGCTTAATCCTCGGCCCTATGCCAAGAGGCACTCCGTCTTTGGGACTTCTGCATCGACCACGGAATCCATCTAGAAGCCTGTCACCTCCCGGGAGTCAAGAACACGTTAGCAGATCATCTAAGCAGGGACTTCTTCTCTCACCACGAGTGGGTGCTCCACGCAGAGGTAGCCTGCGCGGTCTTCCAGAGGTGGGGATCTCCCGAAGTGCATCTGTTCGCCGCCAGGCAGAACAGGAAGTGCCACCACTTCTGCTCCAGATGGGGTCTAGGCAAGGGCTTCCTCTCCAATGCCTTCCTTCTGTCCTGGGCGGGAAGCCTGACGTATGCATTCTACCCGATCTCGCTCATCGGCAGGATCCTGGCGAAAGTCAGGAGAGACAGGGCCCAAGTTATCATGATCGCCCCAGCGTGGCCTCACCAACATTGGTTCGGCACACTGTTGAGCTTAACAGCAGTCCCCCCGTGGCCCCTGCCGGACCGGCCAGACCTGCTGTCACAGGACCACGGTCGCCTCTTGCACCCCAACCTCACGTCTCTCCACCTCACGGCGTGGATGCTGTGTGGCTGAACCCTGAAGAATGAACCTGTTGGGAGGGGGTCCAGTAGGTCCTCCTGGGGAGTAGAAAATCCTCAACTAGGCAGATCTACCTGGCAAAATGCATGAGGTTTTCCCCCTGGGGGCCGAACGGGGCATCTCCCCTTCGCATTCTTCAATGCAGTCGATTTTAGACTACCTGCTTCATTTGAGGAACCAGGGCCTGGCCCACTCCTCAATCAAGATGCATCTGGTGGCCATTTCTGCCTTTCATCTGCCCGTCCAAGGCAGACAGTGTTCTCCCATGTCATGATGGTTCCTCAGAGGTCTCGAGAGACTTTTTCCTCAAGTACGGTCCCCAGTCCCTCAGTGGGATCTCAACTTGGTTCTGTCCAGGCTCACAGGCCTGCCCTTTGAGCCTTTGGCCTCATACTCCCTGTCTCACCTATCGTGGAAGGTAGCTTTCCTGGTAGTGGTGACGTCGACAAGACGAGTCTCCAAGCTATGAACCTTGACCTCAGAACCGCTGTACATGGTCTTCTATAAAGACAAGGTCCAGCTCCAGCCCCACCCGGCCTTCCTTCCCAAGGTGATATCTACTTTCCACGTGTGCCAGGACATCTTCCTTCTGGTCTTCTGCCCTAAGCCCCATGAGACTAGTGAAGAGAGGTGCCTCCATGCTTTGGACGTAAGAAGGGCGTTAGCTTTCTACCTAGATTGGACAAAGCCTTTCCGTGGGTCGACTCAGCTTTTCATCTCTACAGCTGATAAGATGAAAGGCCTCCTGGTGTCCACGCAGAGGATTTCTAAGTGGATTACCTCTAGCATAAGGACTTGTTACAAGCTGGCGTGTGCCCCGCCACCATCGATCGTCAGAGCCCACTCGACTAGAGCACAGGCATCCTTGGCGGCCTTTCTGGCACACGTTCCAATCCAGTGCATCTGTAAAGCCATGACATGGTCCTCGGTACACACGTTCACGGCCCACTGTGCCATCACGCAGCAGGCCAAGGACGATGCTGGGTTCAGCAGAGCTGTGTTGCAATCTACATGTCCATGAACTCCTTACCTGCCTCCATGGGTACTGCCTGGAATCACCTAAATTGAATGGACATGAGCAATCACTCGAAGAAGAAAAAACAGTAACCTTTTTCCATAGCTGGTATTCTTCGAGATGTGTTGCTCATGTCCATTCAACGACCCGCCTTCCTTCCCCACTGTCAGTTTCTGGCAAGAAAGAATTGAGGGTGGAGGGGGCTGGTGGCGTGCCACTCCAGGGGGCCACTCCAGGGAGCACCAGAGCCAGTCCCCTATGGATACTGCTGAGGGAAAAACTTCTGGCACTGTTGCACGTGGCGAGCGCACACACACCTAAGTTGAATGGACATGAGCAACACATCTCAAAGAACACCAGTTATGGAAAAAGGTAACTGTCTTTTCGAACTGCTCTAAGTTTTACAAGTAGAATTCCAAGCGAAGGCAGCTTCTCTGTATATACTGAGAGTGCACAGATGTGCAGATTTCCACTCCCAAACCAATCCTTTGATTTCTTCTTTAAAATCTGCTCACACAACCAGCTTCTGAATGAGTGAAATAGGAATAGGTTAACAAACTAACTCCCATTCTGTGTCATGACTGGAATGAGAAACATGCTGTTTCCAGTTGTCAAGCTTAAGTTCTCTCTCTGCCATATCTGTTTATCACCTACAGTCATGTAGAAATCTTGTAATGTCAATTCTCAGGGCATCTTTAATGACCTATTCTGGTGTAGATTTATTTTTTTTTGCCGTCCCTTACACTAATAGCAAAGTAAGAACGTTGAAGTTTCAGAGTGTCTTGGCTCTAAAAATGAATGGCCTGTTTCAGCCCACACCTAAACTCAAACTGAAATGAAACAGGGTTTGTTCATGGGTAAAGAAGAGGGTTCCCATTAAACTACCTCCAGAGACATAGCTATCTCTTTTGTCTTTGCCTCGGTATAATGAGCGTTACAAGACTAAGACTGAAGCAATCCATTTCTGACACAGCATTTCTTCCACAACGTACCATGCCTCTCTACAGTCACTTGCTCATGAGGAATATCTCAATTCACATCCTAATTCACCTCCTAATTTAATTACCCTGTGCACATTTACCTCCCTTACATTATTGTAAATAATTCACCTCAGAAATGAACAACTAAGTGTCTAGAAAATAATGATAAAGAAATGAATCTGGCACCATGTAACACTTGGCATGTTACTTTTCTTGCGGTGATCATTTGTGTCCATTAATCATATATTGGTTCACATATGGGTGCTTTTGGATACAAGATACCTTGTAGCAGAGTTGTATGCACAGTTCCTGTAAGCTATATGGGAAGCCTCAACAGCACATTTACTGCTGCATGGAGGGTACCTGTGCTGCTGAGTCACATTAAGGGAGTTGGTAGGAGGCACCACTGTCCATCTGAGCTTGGTGGTATTAAGCCTCTATGAAACATACTATGTAGTAGGTGGTGCTGATTTCTGGGAGGGGCGAGTGCTTCGTCGTATTCAGAGACAAGGCCTGCTAGCACTACTATTCATGTTAGTCTTCTCCCCTTATGCACCTTAAGTCCACCAGTGCTGGGACCCAGATTGGTTTGCCCAATCCAGGTGCTCTGGATGCTGTAGTTCCTTGTGACCTTTCTCCGCTTTACTGCACCCACGATGTGGAGGTGTATCCTATCACAAAGTGCCCGCTCACATATGAGTACCAAAACATCATGGTGTAGCACTAGAGAGAGAGCAAGAGAGAGAGCATGCAGATGACTTGACACAATATGTGTAAAATAGTGACAAAATAAAGGTAGATGAGTTCAAAAAATGAAATGAAATAGAAATGCCACAAGTGTGTGTTTGCTTTTTTCCAGAAACAAAGTAAGGATAGATTTGGGCTCGAAGGTGATGAGGAGTCAACAATGTTGGAAGAATCTGTGTCGCCTAAGAAGTGAGTTTGTGCCATGGGAAAAATGGCTCTTTCCGTAAGAGTGAAACATTTAGTAAGCAGTGGGTAGTTTTCTTTTATCCCAGATATGGTTTAATATATTTCTGTCCTTAGAAGAATTACTTAACTTCAGGGTAATTTAACAGAAAACAGCTCTGTCTCCATGCCCTTCTGCAGAGTTAAGCTTTGTTGTGAAGTCTGCTGTTTTGTCTTAAGACTATTTTTTTGTGTAAAGTATGCACAGTTGTGGTAATTTGAACCACAAACTAGGGAACTGAAACTAACTCAGTAGCAATCTGTATGCAGAGTTGTAAAATTTGAATTAGTGGAAGGTTGTGTGTTCTGTTTGTGAATATTTACTTGCTTTTGATGGCTTACATTTGCTAAATTGATGGCTTTAATTGGGGTTTGCATGCAGTATTATTCTGTAACTATCATTAGCAGAGTTTTGTTTAATATGGAAAAAAATCATTAATCTTTCAGATGCTGCTAAAGACAAGGTGGGTGGCTTGTGCAGCACAAATTAAGTGGGGTCTGGGATTTCATTGGGGAGAGAGTGGATTATACTGGGTTACTGAAAAGAGCCAAGTGTAGGATCCTGGAGCTGGCGGTTCACTTGAAAAGGAATATTGAATTGGCTCTTTACTGTTAAGTAACAGAAACAGTTTCAGCACAATGCGAGCTATAATGAGGCCTAACTTAAGCCTCTTCTTTGAACTCAAAGGGAAAGGAGGGTAGTGTCTCTACAATGTGTGAAGATCCGGCTGTGATTGATGTTACACATATGGCTTACAGGAAATGAATTGGTTAGATCTTTTATGTGGCCTTACATGAATTTTTAGCTTGAGCGTAGTGCACGTTTTCACGTGCTTATCTCCCCAAAAATATCCCCCCAAGCTCTACACCCCTTTCCTGGGAAGGCTTGAGAATAATATCCTCATCAGTTGGCACAGGTGAACACAGACCCAAACCCCTGGATCTTTAGAACAATGGAAAAAATCTGTCAGGTTCTTAAAAGAAGAATTTTATTTAAAGAAAAGGTAAAAGAATCACCGCTGTAAAATCAGGATGGAAGATAACTTTACAGAGTAACAAAAGATTCAAAAAACACAGAGGAACCCCCTCTAGGTTTAGTTTCAAAGTTACAAAAAACAGGAATAAATCTCCCTCTAGCAAAGGGAAAATTCACAAGCTAAAAACAAAAGAGAGTCTAACACGCCTTGCCTGGCTTTTACTTACAATTTTTGTAATATGAGAGACTTGCTTAGGATTGTGTGGAGGAGATGGATTCTTTTATATGGTCCCTCTCAGTTCCAAGAGCGAACACTCACACAAACAAAGAGCACAAACAAAAATCTCCCCCACCCCAGATTTGAAAGCATCTTCTTTCCCCATTGGTCCTTTTGGTTAGGTGGGTTATTTGAGCTCCTTAACCCCTTACAGGTAAGGAGGAATTCTAGGCTACTCTTAGCTGTATGGTTATGACACACGTTGTTGCTCTTTAAGTCAAAAGTTATGCCAATGCCTCCAACTGTTGGAGCTTAGACTATACTTAATATGAGCAGTACATCTGGCAAAGTGATCATGCCCATAGTTAATGATCATAGAATCACAGAATATCAGGGTTGGAAGGGACCTTAGGAGGTCATCTAGTCCAACTCCCTGCTCAAAGCAGGACCAATCCTTGCTTAGAAACTGAAAGGGAAAGATGGCAGCCAGGGATTAGTTTACAGGAGCTCATAAAGTCAGAGTTTAAGGCCAGAAGGGACCAGTGGATCATCTAGTCTGGCCTTGTGTATATCACTGACCATCAACCCCACCCATCACCCACACGCTAAACCCAACAATGGAAATGAGACCAAAGTAAATGAGACCCATGGGATATTAGACTATCACGTGCCCACAGCCAGAGAATAGGCAGTACCAAGAGGCATCAGTGCTCAAGGCCTCTGTAATGGCAGGGAAACTATTACATGAGATACACACAGACAATCCTGGTAAGTGACTCCACTCACCCACTGCAGAGAGGCGAAACCCCACCCAAGGTCACTACTAATCTGAGCTAGGGAAAATTCCTTCCCAGCCTCACATATGGCTATCAGTTAAATCCTGAGCATGTGAACAAGAACCAGCCAGATTAACACCTGAGAGAGAGAATGCTCGGTGCCACCTAAGAGCCCTAGTCCACCCTGGCCACTGTCCCATCTCCAGCTGTGGCCATCTCTGATGCTTCAGAGGTAGGAAATGGTGGGGGGGAGGGGAAGAACCCATTCAAAATACATAGAGGGGGATATCCCTTTCTGACCCTGTTCAGGTGGCCAGCTGAAACCCTGAAGCATGAGTTTTAGGAACATAAGACAAGTCGGAAGTCACAAGCAATCCCATCATACAACTGTGCTCATAAGTTTGCCCAGTTGTTTTAATTCATTTGTTTGACCCACAACTCCTATTGAGAGGCTGTTCCAGAACCTCACACTTCTGATGGATAGAAATATTCTTCTAAATTCCAGGTTGAATTTGTTTATGGCCAGTTTATATCTATTTGTTCTTGTGCCAACTTTCTCCTTTTGCTTACATAGCTCTTCACCCTCCCTGGTATTTACCCCCAATATGTTTATAGAGAGCAATCATATCCGTTCTCAGCCTTCTTTTTGTGAGACTAAGCAGGCCTAGCTCTTCCAGTTTCCGAGAGGCCCTCAATTCCCTGATCATCCTAGTAGCTTTTCTCTGCACCTGTTCCAGTTTAAATTAATCTTTCTTGAACATGGGTGACCAGAACTGTACACAGTATTCCAGATGAGGTCTTACCAGTGGCCAGGGCCAGCGCTTTCATTAGGCGACCCTAGGCGGTTGCGTAGGGTGCCAGTCTTTGGGGGGCAGCATTTCACTGCCCTCAGCGGCGGGCGGCTGCCTCCTGCCTCCCAGCTCGAGCGTGGAGCTGGGAGGCAGGAGGCAGCCACCCACTTCCTTGTGAAGTCCTGCTGTGGTGAGGGCTGTTGCCATGCCGCTGGGGCTCAGCAAGGTCTCGCGAGGAAATGGGCGGCTCACCGCGGCTGCCTCCCGGCTCCACGCTCAGCCGCCGTGGGTGGGGGGGTGGGGAGCCACCTGCTGCGGGCAGGGGAGCTGGCTACCACGGATGGAGCATTAATACTTATCTGTCTGTACTGTGTGGCAGATTGCTGGCACGACAATGATGGGTCCCGCGCTTTCTCTTCTTATGGGGGGGTTTCAGGGTGCCGTTTCTTGCCCCTGAACAGGGGTATCAACTGTCCCACTAGTATCCCAGAGAAGGGGAGTGGAGAGGGAGGGACCCAGGCCCGCCCTTTACTCCGGGTCCCAGCCAGGATAGCGGTAAACCACTTGAACTAGCGATTCCTTCCCCTGGGCTACTTCCCTCTCCTGCCCGTCAGCTTGTGGGGCTTCCTGCCCTCCTCTGCACAAGCTAGTTATCCCTTTAGCTAGGGTCTTGGTCTTCTTAGCCCACCACAGAACTTCTCCAAACTCTCCTCTGCTTTTCTCCAACTGCTCTCTGTTCCAACACCAATCCACTCTGCTTCAACTCCTCTCCCTCTCTCATTGAAGCAGGGTTTTTTTTTACCAGGTGACTGGCTTCAGGTGCTCTAATTGGCTTCAGGTGCTTTAATTAATCTATAGCAAACTTTCTTCCCTCTACAGGGAATAAGAGCTCTCATCATCCTGGGGTTTACATCTCTCTCCTCTAATACTCTCCTGCTGCCCTCTGGCCAGGAGGGAGGTGGGAGGGAGGGGGCTGCTACTCCTGCTGGCATTGCTACTAGGCCCTGGGCCCTCCCTGCTTCTGCTGCTGCTCCAGCTACTCCCCTGGCTAGTACAGGGGAAGAGGGTCCTCGAGCTCCACTCCTGTCGTTGGATGTGGAGGCCCCAGGAAGGGGGGCACCAACACTGAGCCTTCCGCCTTGCCCTCGGGTGTATCCCATCCACCGGCTGGGGAATACGTGGCAGCACTGGAGGCTAGCACTGCCCCTCCATTGGAGTCCCTTCTCGCAGAGGCCCCCAATGGAGCCCCTCCTGCCCCCTGGCAACCTAAGGCCCCAGCGAGCCCCAAGGCAAGCGTCGCTTTGGGACCCCAGGGTGGTGGGGGGTGATCTTCCCTCCATCTATGAAGAGATTGAGGCCCTGGGTCTCACCCCAGTCACCCAAGGGGAGGATGACCCTCTGCCAGCGGGCCTCGATCTGGGCGACCTCACCCCGGCCCCCCTTTCCCCATGCTCCCTCCCTCTAACCGCTGCTTCTGCTCCCACCTCCGAGGGTCCTCTGGGCTCTTCCATCTGCCCGGCCGCATGTGGCACCCCGCTGACGGCCGCCGAGCCTACTGAGGCGATGGCCAGTGCCACGCGGCCGGGACCCAAGTTCCATGGGGTATCCCTCGTAGGTGTGGGGCAACCGAGCAGTGCCTTGCTGCCGCAGACGTCCTCCGGGAGATTGTTGACCATCACTCCCTGGTGGATGTCTGGCATGACTACCACCTGGACAACATTTCGACGTTCACTTTTGTCCGGGTGGAGGCTCATCGGTCGTGCCACTCCTGGTTGGACCACATCTACTTGTCACGCTTCCACCTTTCACGAGCCCACTCTTCCAGCATCCGTCCGGCCCCGTTTTCTGATCACCATCTAGCCACCGTGACGGCCTCTCTCTGCAAGGAGAGGCTGGGACCGGCCTATTGGCACTTCAACAACAGCTTGCTGGAGGACGTGGGCTTCATGGCGTCCTTCCGGGAGTTCTGGCTGGCCTGGCGAGGGCAGCGGCGCGCCTTTCCCTCAGTGCGGCGGTAGTGGAACGTGAGGAAGGTGCGCGCCCGGCTCTTCTGCCGTGACTACACCCGGGGCGCCAGCCGACGGAGAGATGCCACGATAGAGCAGATGGAATGGGAAGTCTTAGAGCTGGAAAGGCATCTGGCCGCCAGCCCCGAGGATCCATCCCTCTGCGGAGCGTGCCAGGAAAAGCGGGAGGAACTCTGGGCCCTCGAAGACCATCGGACCCGGGGCCTTTGTTCGATCCCGCATCCACCTCCTTCGGGAGATGGATCGCGGCTCCCGCTTCTTCTACGCCCTGGAGAGAAGGACGGGGGCCAAGAATCACATCCTCTGCCATCTGGCAGAGGACGGCACCCCCCTCACGGATCCAGCGGAGATGTGTGGGAGGGCCAGGGACTTCTACGCAGGTTTTTTCTCCCCAGATCCGACCGATCCTAACGCTTGCAGAGTGCTCTCGGACGAACTCCCAATGGTCAGCACAGGCGACCGAGACTGGCTAGAGCTGCCTCTCACTCTGGCCAAGTTCTCGGAAGCCCTCCCCTGCATGCCCACCAATAAGTCTCTGGACATGGACGGGCTGACCATGGAGTTCTACCGCGTGTTCTGGGACATCCTCGGCCCGGACCTTGTCACCGTCTGGGCCGAGTCCTTGCAGGGCAGGGTCCTCCCTCTTTCGTGCAGGCGAGCCGTGCTCGCCTTATTGCCGAAGAAGGGGGATCTCTGCGACTTACAGAATTGACGTCCCGTCTCACTCCTCAGCACAGACTACAAAGTCATAGCGAAGGTCATCTCGCTGCGGCTGGGGTCCGTGCTGGCGGACGTGGTCCACTCAGACCAGACCTACACCGTCCCGGGTCATACCATCTTTGGTAACCTGTTTCTGGTCCGGGATCTCTTGGCGCTCGGGTGTAGGGATGGGTTGTCGTTCGCCCTCCTGTCCCTGGATCAGGAGAAGGTGTTTGACAGGGTGGACCACGGGTATCTCCTGAGCACTCTGTGAGCGTTTGGCCTCAGACCCCAGTTTGTGGGTTTTCTCCAGGTGCTGTACGCCTCCACAGAGTGTCTGGTCAGGCTCAACTGGACCCTGACCAAGCCGGTCAGCTTCGGGCGAGGAGTACGGCAGGGGTGCCCCCTCTCGGGCCAGCTGTACGCTCTGGCAATCGAGCCCTTCCTCTGTCTCCTCCGCAGGAGGTTGACGGGGTTGGTGCTGCGAGAGCCAGAGCTGCGGCTGGTCCTGTCGGCGTACGCCAACGACGTGCTCCTCATGGTCCAGGGCCCGGGCAACTTGGCGTGGGTGGAGGCTTGCTAGGCCATCTACTCAGTAGCCTCCTCCGCCCGTGTCAACTGGGTTGAGCTCTGGCCTGGTGGTCGGGGACAGGTGGCAGGCGAGCTCCCTCCCACCCGCGCTTCAGGCTATCCAGTGGAGCGCGGGTCCGCTGCTCTATCACGGCATTTACCTTTCTGCCACGCATCCGTCTCCGCCGGAGAACTGGCACGGTTCAGAGGGCAAGGTGACAGAGTGGCTCCGGAACTGAACAGGACTACTCCGGTGCCTCTCCCTTCGAGGCAGGGCACTGGTGCTCAATCAACTAGTCCTGTCCATGCTCTGGTACCAGCTCAACACCCTGGTTCCAGCCCCGGGTTTCCTAGCCCTCCTCCGGACAGCGATTCTGGAATTCTTCTGGCCGGGACTGCACTGGGTCTCTGCAGGGGTTCTCCACCTACCCCTGGAGGAGGAAGGGCAGGGCCTGAAGTGCCTACACATCAGGTCCATGTCTTCCGCCTCCAGGCCCTGCAGAGGCTCCTGTGTGGTGCAGGTAGTCCGGCATGGAGTGTACTGGCGCACGCCTTCCTGCGCTGCTTCTGAGGGCTCCGGTATGACCAGAAGCTCCTTTATCTCCATCCGAGAGGTCTTCTGCGAGACCTCTCTGGGCTGTCGGTCATCTACCAGGACCTCTTCCGGACCTGGAAACTGTTTTCAGCTACCAGGTCCGTGGCGGTCACCATGGGGGCAGATTCCTCACGGAGCACCTGCTACACAATCCCCAGCTCTGTGTGCAGGTGGCGGAGTCCCCATCGGTGCGCCAGAGGTTGGTCCTGGCAGAAGTCACCAGAGTCAGAGACCTCCTGGACTATGACCGGGGAGACTGGCTGGATCCCCTGATGCTCGCTCAGCGCATGGGTCTCTCCAGGCCTCGTACTCCCCGGCAGGTACTTCAGGAGGTGAAGGCCGCTTTGTCGCCCACTGCTCAGGCCTACCTCGACCGGGTCCTGTAAGAGGGCACCCCCTGCCCCCACCCTCCACCCCAGGCCCTCCGGACCTTTTCATCGACCCCCGCTCCGAGGACCCAACCACTTCCCCGCCCCTTCACCGTGAGCTGGCTTCACAACTTGCAGCCGGTTCGTTTCCAGACCGTGCCAAGGAAACATCTCTACATGCTCGTGCTCCACACCCTTCATCCCCTCACCCTCGTGTCCCGCCCCGACACAAAGTGGTGGGACCTCTTGCCACCTCTTGAGAGTGAGGAGTCCCGGTGGGCCCGTCTATATTCCACCTTAGTCCCGAGGCCCGCCGGGGATATCAGTTGGCGGCTCCTTCACAGAGCCGTGAGCACGGGTGTGTACTTGGCGCGGTTCACCCCCATCCCAGACACCTGCCCTTTCTGCAGCGTGAGGGAGACCCTGGCACACGCTTACCTGGAGTGCGCCAGGTTGCAGCCCCTATTCCGGCTCCTCTTAGACATCCTTTTACGTTTCTGGTTGCACTTTTCCCCTCACCTTCTTATTTATGCGCTCCCTATCCATGGCCCCACAAAGTCACGGGACGTCCTGGTTAACCTTCTCCTGGCCCTAGCTAAAACAGCCATCTATAAAACCAGGGAGAGAAGGTTGGCCGATGGAGTCTCCTGGGACTGTGGGGCCTATTTCCGATCCTCCGTCTGTTCACACATCTGGGCAGAGTTCCTCTGGGCGGTGTCCACTGACTCCCTTGACGCCTTTGAGGAGCAGTGGGCGCTGTCTGGGGTTCTCTGCTCGGTGTCCCCATCCTTATCCTCTTTACATGCTTGCACTGATCCTTATCGTCCCTAATATAACTAATAATTTCCCATGTGGTACCATGTCCAATGCTTTACTGAAGTCCAAGTATATTAGACCTACTGCACTTCCCTTATTTAAAAATCAGTTATTTTCTCAAAAAAGGAAATCAGGTTAGTCCGGTGAATGCATGTTGCAGTACATCCCCTTTACAATTCATCTCTATTAATTTAATTATTCTTTCTCTCACAACTTGCTCTAAAACTTTGCATACTACTGAGGTCAGACTGACAAGTCTGTGATGGTCTGGATTATTTTTGACCCTTTTTTAAAATATAGGTATGATGTTAGCTATTGTCCAGTCATACGGTATTACCCCCAAATGGATAGATTTATTAAGAATCCTTGCTACTCTACTAGCAAGCTCATGTGTCAGTTCTCTGAGTATTCTGGGATGGAAACTATCCAGTCTCCCCGATTTGAGCGCATTAAGCTCTTTAAATTTATTCTTCCACCTCAGATGTGATAATTTCCCTTTCTAGACACTGATTTCCATCAGATGAACTGCCTTTATGCATGTGTTTCATATTATTATTGTTATTGAAACTGAGGCAAAATATTCATTTAATTTTGGGGCCATATCGAGATTAAAGATAATCTCCACTGCATAGCAGCCCAACCTCATTCTTCCTTATTCTCTTATTTATCACCTTGATCAATTGGTCCTTCAGCCCTCGTATAGATTGCGCTGATCACAACATGTCTCCCATTTGTTATTTATAGAACTAAAAAATCTCATCTTATTTATTTTAATTTCCTTGGCAAGAGCTATTTCAGCTTCACTTTTAGCAGTTCTCCCTTTACTACTACATTTTCTAACTTCCATGATGTAGCTTTCTTTGCTAATTAACCCTTTTTTCCATCCCCTATAGCAGTGGTGGGCAACCTGTGGCTCACAGGCCACACACGGAACAGTTTGTTTACATTGACTGTCCACAGGCACGGCCGCCTGCAGCTCCAAGTGGCTGCGGTTCGCCTATCCCGGCCAGTGGGAGCTGCGGGTCACCGTGCCTGCGGACGATCAATGTAAACAAACTGTTTTGCAGCCCACCAGCGGATTACCCTAATGGGCCACAGGTTTCCCACCACTGCTCTATAAGCTCTCTGCTTACTCCTAATAACCTTTGTGAGGTGATTATTCTTCCAGCTGGGTCTGGAGCCTTTACCTACACGTTTTTTCCCTTTCTTGGGATGTGAATTTCAGATAATTTTTATAGTTGATTTGAAGAATTTCCATGTCATCTCTCCATGTAAGTCCTTGAGCTCTTCAGTCCAGCTGACTTATTTAACTAATTCCCTAATATCCCAAAGTCTGCTCTTTAGAAATCAAAAGCCATGGTTAATGACCTGATTTGGATTATCCTTTCATTTAATGTAAACAGAATCAACTTGTGATCATTCAATCCAAGGTTATTTCTTATGACCAGCTCTTTTGTGATGTCCTCACTACTTAATAAAACAAAGTCTAAAATTACATAACCTCTTGTTGGTTCAATGATTTGATGAAGAAAACGGTTATCTATCACATCCAGGAATAACTGGGCCCTAGCAGTATAAGTAGCATTTATTCTCCAATCTATACCTGGGAAGTTAGCCTCCCATTATGACCCAACTCCCAAAAGTATTTATCTCTGTAATAATATTAGAGATCACTATTCATATCCTAGTCTGACCCTGGGAGTCTATAGCAGACCTTAATACTACCTCAGCAGAACCTCTTTTACAATCCTTCCCCAAAGTGATTTTGACCCAAAGAGATGCTGTGTTGTCCATACTATCACTTCGTATTCTTTACAATGTACTGTTTCAATTATATATGCTACTCTCAACTTTACCTTTATTTCTCTCTCTCTTAAACAACACATACCTTACAATACCTGTATTCCAGGCATCACCAGTAGTTCTGGTTTCTCCATTTTATTGTCCAGACTCCTTGCATTCATGTAAAAGCCTTTCAGTTGTTTCCCTCAAACCTCAGTTTTCTCATTTTGTGGAGTTCCATTATCCTTTACTCTGTCTTTATTTAACTGATTTTACTCCTCCTGTGTGTTGAAGCCAGGGGTGGAAATTTCATGAGTCTCTCCCAATCTTTTCCCCTCATCTCCTAGTTTAAAACTCGTCTTATCAGTCATGCCCGTCTTGATCCCAGAAGATTAATACACCAGATATTCAAGTGGAGTCCATCAGTTCAGAAGCTTCTTCTTTCTGTGAATGCCTTCCAATGTTCAATCATCCCAAAATCTTCCTCATAGCACCAGTCCTTGAGCCATCTGTTGATCTTCATTAGTTTATCATGCCTTTGCCACCTTCTCTAGGGACTGGAAGTACATTCTGCTGAAAATCACCTGAGCTTCCACTTCTTTAAGCGTCTTTCCCAGCTACATGTAGTCATCCTTGATCCATTCCAATGGGAATCCCGCAGTGTCATTCATCCACAATCAGTGGATTCCCCCCCCCCCGCCACACTTCTAACAGTATCCTCTTCAGCCTCACGTCCACACTCAGTGCCCTTGATCCTGTGCGACAGCACTCTCTTTGGTTCTCTAGATTTGGTATGTCGATTCTTCTGAGTGTGGATTCCCCAGTTACGTAGACCTGTCTCTTGCTGGTGTCGGGATGAATTTGTTTTATGTTCTCTCTCGCAGTCCCCTCTACATCATCCTCATTTTTCCTTCGGCTCTGGTCCCTGGCTACCTTTGTCATTTCTTCCTCTCTGCTGTAGAGTCTGACTTACCTTCTTTTCTTCCTTGCCACCCCATCTTCCGCCTGTTTCTCCTCCTCATTCCCCAGTGCAGCAAATTCAGTTTCACCACCACGAGCCGGTCTCTTCCTCTGCTTTGTCCTGCATGGTCATATTCTTCCATGAGTCACCTTCCAGGTCCTTTTGTTCAGCAGGTGTCTTTGAATCTTGAGTTGTCTATACCACCTCCTCTCTCCTCTCCTGCATTATGCCTTCAAATCCATGTCTGAATTTCCTCGTTGTCTCCAGCTGTATATCTAATCATTGAACTTCTCTGCCATGAGTTCTATCAGGCATAAGTAGTTTCCATCGGATTCCCCCTCGAAGATGATGTGCATTAGCAGCTTCTGCATCTGACCATCATCTTTCTCTCCTCCTCTTCGGGTCACTTCTAGTGCTGCCTCATTAGCCATCAGTGTGTTGTTTTCCTAGACTTTATTCCTAGAAAAAAAAAAAGAAATTGGGGGACCCTCCCCCAGCTCCCTCCCATGGAAGCTGCTGCTAGCTGCTCACTGCTCCAGTGTTCGCTAGTGACTAGCTTTTTAACCTAGCCAAACTAGGTCAGAACCGGCCGCTTGTTAAGGGATATCAGCAAGCACTGAATAAGCCACATACCTGGAACAAATCACTCCGGTAGTGATTTTGTGCTCTGTTCTGAGCAGAACACAAAATCACCACTCTTCTCTCAGGCCAAACTCCCACAGAAACTCTGCTGTTAACTGCGCGCTGCCATATTCTAATGTGCATTCCCTTTTCAGATCTACCATCTTGCAGCAGCAGTTCAACCGAACCGGGAAGGTAGAACATGGCTCGGTGGCATTGCCTGCTGTGATGCGTTCAGGCTCCAGTGGCCCGGAGACTTTCAATATTGGCAGCATGCCTTCTCCCCAGCAACAAGTCATGATTGGGCAAATGCACAGAGGCCACATGCCTCCCCTGGTGAGCAACCTGTTTGTTTTATCATGTCCTTGGAAACCAGCACGTGTAGCCTGTGCTGTGAATGGTCTGAAATAAGTATGTGCACACACCCTGTTATTAGATAAGGGCTGGGAGTGGTCTGTGTTTGTTTTACTGCACTGTTTGGCTGACTCTCCTGTTAAACTGCACACTTTCAATTTCCTTGAAACACCCAGAGTAACATAGTCATAGTCCACCTCTTTGCGCCCTCCTCTTTGCCTTAAAACTTTTCTTAAAGTAGTTATAAAACTGTCTGTCATGACCTGGGAAAGAGGGTAGGAAAGCAAAATGTTGTTGATGAGGGCAAGCGGTATTGTATGGAAAATACAATATGTATTGTAACAGGGTCGGACTCACCCCTGCGGCGCCTCCTACTGGTCTGTCCAGGGAATTAGCTCACCAGCCTCTGGAGCGCCCTCTGCAGGCCAGCGATCCTCCTGACTGCTCGGGCCCATGAGTCCCTCCCAGGACCCGGTGCCCCTTTAACTGGGGTGTTGCCCCCTAGCAATACCCCCAGATCTGGGTCTCCCCTCCCCAGGGGACCCCCAATCCACTATCCCCACCTCGCCTCAGTCATAGGCTACTGCCAGTCACCAGCTAGCCCCTGCGCCCTGGGGCAGACTGCAGTATAAGCCACTTATCACAGGCAAAGGGGGTTTGGACCTGCTGCCTCAGCCTATCTGTGGGCTGCCCCCGCAACCCCAGTACCTAGTGGGGCCTAACCCTAGGCCACAGCCTGGGGTTCTCTCAGGCCGGAGCTCCCCAGCTCCTCTGGCCTTCCCCAGCCCTGCTCCACCCTAGGTACCTGCTCAGGTCCCTGCAGCCAAGCCCTTCTCCCTCTAACAGCAGAGAGAGAGAGATTGCTCCAGGCCCACTGCCCTTTTATACGGGCCAGCTGGGCCCTGATTAAACTGGCCACAGCTGTGGCTGCTTTGCCAAACAGCCCAGCTTTCAGCCTCAGCCCTCTCCCAGGGCTGTTTCAAGCCCCTTCAGGGCTTGAGCGGGGTTCCACCCCGCTACAGTATTTATTTACATTGTTCTAAAAAAAATCACTCATCTAGGCATCACTTTCTGCTTTGGATGTTCCTATGAAGTCTGTTAGCTCCGAGTATATACTGTCGGTTTTTTTAGTGTGCTGCCACGGGACTTGAATATTAAGATCACTTTATTAAACTGTCATTTTAATATAATTTTAATTTCTCTGTACAACTGTAAAAGTTACCCTTTGTGTCTACCAGTTGTTAAACGTGTATTGACTAAGACCATTTATTTAATTTTAAAGGCTCTGTTAACGAAGGCCTATACATATGCTCTAGATCAGAGGTGGGCAAACTTTTTGGCCCGAGGGCCACACCGGGGTGTGAAACTGTATGGAGGGCTGGGTAGGGAAGGCTGTGTCTCCCCAAACAGCCTGGCCCCCGCCCCCTATCCGCCCCCTCCCACTTCCCACCCCCTGACTGTCCCCCTCAGAATCCCCGACCCATCCAACCTCCCCACTCCTTGTCCCCTGACCACCCCCTCCCAGGACCCCACGCCCCAAACCGCCCCCCAGAACCCCACTCCCTGCTCCCTATCCCCTGACTTCCCCCCAGGACCTCCAGCCCCTTATCCAACACCCCCCCCCCCCCCGCCCCTTTACCATGCAGCTGAGAGCAGCAAGAACACGCAGCCCTGCTGCCCAGCCAGAGCCAGCCGCGTTGCCTGCGTGGCTGCCATAGAGTGGGGACAGCAGGGAAGGGGCCGGGGGCTAGCTTCCCCGGCCGAGAGCTCAAGTGCCGGGCAGGATGGTCCCGTGGGCTGGATGTGGCCTGTGGGCCGTAGTTTGCCCACCTCTGCTCTAGATACCCTAACAATAGAGCAATTTTTCATAATATCATAGCTGCATAATTCAGACGAATATTAATTTACTCATCAGTAGGTAACGCATATAGCAATACATACTCATCCCACACCACTTCACAGCCTTCAGCTCTGCAGCAGCCATATCACATAGATGTCAGTTTGATTTTAGAATTATTCCTGATGAAGCTAATGCGGTATCAAATTCCAGGAAGCTGATGATGCTGTCCTGGAAGTAAATTCAAAACTCATGTTCACATTCATAGAACTCATGTCAAAAAGTTCTTTTTTACATGAATAGTGGGCATGTTGATTGTGAAAAATCCGGCTTTTTTACAATACATATAACTGAGAATAGCAAAATATTTTAAACAGCCTTGAGACTGAATCAGAGAAATGTCTGAGTGATCATGTTGCACTGTTAGATAATAAAAATCTTAAAACATGATATTCAGCTGTTTCTGCCAGTCCTGGGGGGACGAGGAAGATAAATTCAGACTCAAACTAAAACCATAGCAATGGAAATCAGTGAGGATGCACCCCTGGTTAAACCTGTATTAGCCCTGTTGGCTAAAATCTTAGTGGTCAGCATGCTCCAGTTTTTATATTTGCTTGTAAGTTTCTTCACCCTTTGTATTCTAATATTAGCTTACCCTTAGCTCTGTTTATGGAAGATTTATGAAAATTAACAGTAATAGCAAAAACTATCCCCTCTGTCTGAAAGTAGAGAAGTCCCTGAGTTGCTCTGTCAAAATGTGGCATGGAGCATGGATGCCTTTTCGAATAATAGTTTTATGTGGAAAGCGCATAAATTGTTCTAGAAACAAGATGCACTGTAGACAGGTTAGTCCTATCAGCAAAACTTTGTCTTCCTACGTGAAGTTTCTAGGATTTTGCAGCTCCCATGACACTGCTGCAGTTTGGGGGGAGTTCGTGTTCTCAATTAATAGCAAAGAGTTACTGTACTGAAAAGCTTCCTCTTGCTTAAAGAAGCTCATCTGGTTTTCTTCTCCTGCATGGGAGCTGATCAAGTTTCCCAAAGTTGTACAAGTTTGAAATAGGGCAGACAAGTACCTTGGGAGGCTGCTTGGATTTGGCTGTTGCTTCCTTTCCCATTTTTTCTCAGGATTCCACTTCCAGGTTTGGGCCCAAAGACGTGCATCTGGGAGCCAGGTGCTGCTAGCATGGTCCATTAATGCTGGAAGTTTCTGAGCTGCTGTGGGTTAGCCATTAAGGAGCCATGAAACTGTATGTATTAAGTAAAGAAGGGAATCAAAGGCAGTGAGGAGATAGGGAGCTAGTTAATAAGTGCTGCCTTGGATCTGGCAATTGGACCTGTTAACATTGGCATGTTAACGTTGATGTGCATCGGTTGCTTTTTTTTACTGTCCTATCTAGAGCGCTAGTGTGATGCTTAGAAACCAACCTGCCCTTTCAGGCTCTCTGGCAAACCCATACCATTCAGACCTGCATGAGCATTCTTTCTGTGTGACCCAGGAGGAGACTGTGGCTAGAAACAGAACAATCGAAATAAAATTCACCATTTACACAAGTCTAATGATTTAATCTCATTTACTTAGTGTAGAGCAGAAAACATTTCAGATCCACCTAAATCATCACTTGCAGCTTGGCAGACACTCATTTTCCTTGTCTATTTCACAGACCTCAGCACAGCAGGCCTTGATGGGGACTATTAATACTAGTATGCATGCTGTTCAGCAGGCACAGTCCGACCTCAATGAAGTTGATAACCTACCACCTCTAGGACAAGATATGGTGAGTTAATTCATGTGATCCCTAGAGAGATTCATTTAAATGGCATGAGTTATTTATTTCAGAGCTTATTCATTGTCCCTGGATGTAGATAGATATCTCAACAGCTTTATAAATAAGATGAAAATCCTTGTTTACTTTAAGGAATCTGTGTAAGAATATCTTGTTCTGTTTGACTCATATTAACCTTCTGAGGCTATGCACCATGGATCCAGTTGTCCCTTCCTGCACACCTTTACAGTCACATTTACTTTAATGGGTCTACACGTGTGAGACTGGGAAAAACTTGAGTCAGTAAATCGGGGAAACTACGGCTTGGACTGTTGTAGTAAGTAGCTCCTGAGGGGAGAAATTGAAGGAATGGCTGTAAAGCAAAACCAAGATGCTGAAGAAGGCACAGCTTGTATAGAGATAGCTCATGACCCTAAAGAAGGGTGGGTGTAATCCTGTCAGATACATCTCAAGGTTCCTCACCTATTTTTGGTTCTAGAAATTTTTGGCTCAAGCCTGTCTGTTGTGCACCATTTTGACACTGTATTTATGGCATTCACCTGGCAATCAGAGCTGTCAACCTATGATCTAGCCGTTACGGTAAGGATAGACTTGTATTTCAGCCTAAAAGCTTAGCTAATGCCATCTGCTTCATTTAAAAGGCTTCTGAAAGAATCAAGGGCTTGTAAAGAACTTTACCCATTACCATATCTGGAGTTTGTTTCACTTGCAGCATGGCATTGCAGTCCTTAATACTCTGATGTTGTTTCTTTGTAGGCATCGAGGGTATGGGTTCAGAACAAAGTTGATGAATCAAAACATGAAATTCACTCTCAGGTTGATGCTATTACTGCAGGAACTGCCTCTGTTGTTAACCTCACAGCAGGTAAATTATAGGGATTAGACTTTTCCAGGCTGCTGTTGTGTATGTACCAACCTCTTTTCAACAAGATGGGGGCTGCCCAGGAGATGTTCAGGAATATATTTTCCTCCAAATACATAAATGGCCTTTATGACTGAAACAGACCATATTGTCTTTTTTTTACCAGTGTTCACACAGAATCTATTAATGCTCTCCTGATAAAGATAAAACCTAATATTTTACTCGCCTCAAGTAATTGAGAGTAAAATTTTACATGGGTGTTCTGAAGTATCATTTATTGGCCACTCCTAGAGCCAGGATATTTAGTTTTGTGGACAAATGGCTTGCTCTGTTCTGTCTGATCCTGTGTCTTACACAGTTTTTCAGTTTTGCTCTGAGTTGCACGTTAGGTATAAGATGTGTAAAGGCAACTAGTATTCAATACTGCATTTCTTTGAGTCCCTCCATATAGTGAATATGGGAGAGGTAACTGAAATTATGGATGTTTTGCTTACCTGGACAGTCATGAAGAGAAAAAATTCCATTAGAACGTACATATGTCATATCTATGGGCAGGAAAAAGTGAATAGTAGATGCTATATTTTCAAAATGATGCCTGAATTATGTAGCCAAGTCTTCCTTACCCCCTTCAATTTTACTCCTAATTATCTGACCAGAAACCAACTTGTGCTGTACTACTTGCTTCTGCACTTATCATTCCCTTCACTTATTCAGGTGACCCAGTTGACACTGATTACACGGCCGTGGGATGTGCAATTACAACCATCTCTTCTAACCTGACTGAAATGTCCAAGGGTGTGAAACTGCTTGCTGCCCTAATGGACGATGAAGTTGGAAGTGGGGAGGACCTTCTGAAAGCTGCTCGGACTCTGGCAGGTGCTGTCTCGGACCTGCTGAAAGCGGTGCAGCCCACCTCAGGAGAGGTGAGAATATGGAGAAAGCACTGAGCTTTCACAGGCTCTCCTTGGCTGAAATGCATTACCCTCAGTTAAAGTGTTTGGGTATAAACCATTTATCCGATTAACCAGAATGGCTCTTTCCAGGCTGTGTGTCTTCCCAAATCTCTCCTGCCATTGTTTCCCCTATAATCCCCAAGAGACTATCCAAGCACTTCTCCTGGCTGCTTTCTTTCTGTCCTCCACATACCTCTGACTTCATGCCTTTAAGTGCGGCACCTTGATCCTAGAACAGCCTCCCAGTTGATGTTCACCCATCTGTTTCTTCTTTCATATATCAGCCAGCTGTTTCACTATATCGTGTCCACACTGTTGTATCCAGTCATGCCCTTATATTGTAAATGGCCCAGGTTCAGTGTTTGATGTTGTATGCATTATCTGTTGTCAAGTGACACATGTATTTATAATGCTGTTTATAAGAAGTAGATTTTCACGAGTTGTTTGCAAAGCCTTCGGGTGGCCACTGACGACTCTCTGTCTGGCTAGTATTGAAAAATCAAGTCGCTGGCTTTGATTCAACACTGTGGTACAGTGCCAACTGCAAACAGTAGCCCCATTAAGATGCTAGCCAGTCATGAGGGGCATATTTGAGTGGCTGGGGGGCTATCTTGGTAATGTGAACTCTAGAAGCAGACATGGGGAAATTGATTCAACCCTAAAAATCTTTATCTGTGTATTCTTTATTTGACAGAAGCCTGCTGCCACATCCTCTATTCATTCCTTATTTGTGGGAGGATTTTTTTTGGTGGGGGGAGGCACTTTTGATTTTTTACTTTCTAAATTGAGGCAGTCTGAATACACAGTAATATTCCATTCTGTATTTTTACTGGAAATATTGAAAAAAGTGTTACCACATTTTTCTCTTCTCTCAAATAGTATACAAACTCAATTACAAGTTACTAGGGAAGTAAGTGGGGCTGGTACCTGATTTTTTTTGTCTTTAATATCAGGGTTGCATGTAGCAACAGATAAAAGGAGAATAAAGCTACGGTCTCCATCAAATTTTATGGAAATAGGAAATTGTACAGACCAAGACAGAATTTGATATTTCAGACAATCTGGCTTGAGTTTGTGTCTGCTATCAGTTTGCCCCGGATCTTTGCAGTTTCAAGGCAAAACCAGAAATCTGTGACCACTTCCAAGCAGATTGCAATAAAAGCTGCCTAACACATACCTTTCCTTCAGCTGCTATGATGATGTGTATTAAAGCTGATCAGATTTCTTCTCTCAGTCAGCAACATATTGATACATGTGTCATTAAGATGCTGTAGGATAAATGAAGTAGGAATACGGAAAAGTAAGAATACTCGAAGAAGTATCTTGAGTAGAGATTTCAGTGGCATTACCCTGTATACAGTAATGTGGTTAACAAAGGTGTCTTGAGAGAGTTACAAAGTCAAAGAAAAACGTATTTGCTTTTCATTAACCTGTTTTGTAGCCTCGCCAAACAGTTTTAACTGCAGCTGGAAGCATTGGCCAAGCCAGTGGGGAGCTCCTGAGACAGATAGGAGAGAATGAAACTGATGAAAGATTTCAGGTAAGGTCATGTGAATTGCCCACTGCCAGAACCATGCAATTCCACAGTGAAGCTTGCTACTGTATGTAAGATTCACAGTAATGTTATACTATGTCTGTATGCAAGTCTTTTGTATTTCACTTTGATTAGGTGAAAAGATGTCTGTAATTTTGTCTAAAATTTGAACTGGTCCAAATCTTTAATAGGTTTAAAAGTTTAGTTTTGTTTTGTTTCTCTCGACACTTTCCTCTTTCATCCAATTTAAGAAGATGAATATTATCAATTAGCACAGCATGTTTTCTGTGTGGATTAATACCCCAGTCATCCATTAATAATTTAGAACCATTGGTGTTAAATGCTCGATAAGAAATATGCCCTGATTGTTTTTCTTGGTGTCAAGAACAGGTTTGCCTTAGAACCAAAGGGAAGTAATATTAAAACAGCAGATAGAGTATACTGTATGTGAGACATATCCCAACAGAACTTAATAGCCAATGTAAACACTTATTCGAACAATAAAGCTGTCTGTGTGTTTCAGTAATGTTGTATTCCTAGTCCTATATCTATCACAGCCCCATGCATCCTTACTTGTTTTATGGAAGAGCCTAGACTTTTCAGTCAGTATCAGGGAGATCTTTACCTGGCCTTCTAGTCCTTTTAGAATTTTTTTTTTTTACCGTAACTTGCCAATTTCATGAAACTTAAATGTTTTTATCCTAGCCCACAGTAAAAATCCAGTGCACAAAATACATACTGTCTTCTCCCATGTGCAGTTCAGACCATTTTAGAACTATTTGCTTATACAATATGCTTTCAGTTAGTGGTAGAGCCTTTATGATTGTATAAATCCAATATTTTTGGACCTTTAGACAGCAGTTTTGTTTGCCAGTGCATTGATACAGCAGGTTGACGTACTGTCCTTGAGTACCTATTGCATTTAGTAAACATGATTAAAATTACATTGAAAAACTACTGATGTAATGTCCAAGAAGGCATGCTGCTTAACAAAATAATATGGGTATTTTGGAGGGTCTCAGTCCGGCTCTGTTGTACCAAAAATAATTGAAGCACATTGGAAGCAGAATTTTAAATGAGGTTGTGTATTTGAATAATAGAAATACAAGCATTCAACCACTTTTACAGCTTCAAACAACCAAATGCATTTTTCTTCAAGAAGAAAACATCTTCTGGTGCTGGGGCCTCTGAGGAGTTACAGCTTGGAGCCAATTTTTTATAGTGTAAAAGAAAACTGTACTAGCAAATGGATAGCCCCCAGTCACGCTGTTTACACCTGTTTATAAATGAAGGTTACAGTGCCATTTTCTTTTGCTTTTCAATACTTTGTATTGAATACACAGTGTCCGATACCTGCCCATAGTCAGTTATCATTTTGAGATCTGAAATCTTCAACTTGACCTTAGGTAAAACATATGACTGTAGATCACCGCTTACCCAGTGAGATCAACTCAGGTTTTGAGTGTGCATATCTAGTAACTAACTTCACATGTTCTTACAGTGATGTATTCCCGCATGTCTACACTGTGATTACAGCTCTAAATTGTACTCCAATATACTTTGTAGTATGGAGTCAATATCTTGCATTTGGCTATCACAAATCCGAAGTGTGTAGTTCTACCCATTCCCAAAAGGTGATCTATTCACTCAGCTTAGTAACCTGTTTGCACAAAGCATTTCGACCCTGTAAGCAGGCCATGTGTAACAAAGAACATTTCTGGGTAATACATAGCAATGTTTCACTGGGAATCTACCATAGCCTCCCCTTTGTAGGTGCTTTGAGTCTCCTTAAAATCAGAATGTTCTAGTTTAATTTTAAGGAATCCAAAATATTGATGCTAATGAGTATTTCTGACTGCTTAGGTCAAATTTTGTCCTTTGTTTTGCCAGGATGTACTGATGAGTCTTGCCAAAGCTGTTGCAAATGCTGCTGCCATGTTGGTGTTGAAGGCTAAAAATGTGGCTCAAGTTGCTGAGGATACGGTCCTGCAGAACAGGGTTATTGCTGCTGCTACACAATGTGCACTATCCACCTCTCAGCTTGTGGCATGTGCCAAGGTAAGGCTAATGGTGTTCGTGAAAGGGGCAATTCGTTGTTTCAGTATTTTACACACACATGGTTTAGTCTTCCCTGGGTGTATTGTTGATATGGTTTAATCAGTTATCCTTGAATATCCTAGAGTTAGAGCTGCTACAAAAAGAGAAAACTATGCAAAGATATTTAGGGTTCTGTCCCCAAGACACAGTAGATAGTTCCTTGTTTCTCAGTTGCCTTCTCTAGCAGGTGTCGATTGCTGCTGCTGTGAGCATTTCGCAACTTGGCCATCCAGTGTAGTGATTATTTAATGAAGCATGTCTTTCCTTCTTTTGTTTCCCCTTTGGGCCAGCCCAGACTAGACAGGTTCTCTAGTGTATCATTATTAAACAATTGCTAATTAGTGTGTTTATGGTTTGGCTTCTTATTAGATTACACTGAACATCAAAGAGCAGCCTTTAGAATATGAAGTGCTGCCATACTATTCCAGAGGAAGATCGATAGATAACTGATATGGCCTACTGTATTGCAAATATTGATAAAAATGCTGAAAATATTACTCTGAGAAACACAGCTTGCTGTGGAGTTATGTGAAATGTTTAACAAAACCTGCACACATTCACCTGCATTATTTTCATCATAACTGAAATTCAAGCCAGGTTTGATGAAAGGTTTGTGTTCAGATGTATGCGCTTCTGCATCATTTCAGTTTCTGATGGGAGCAAAGAGAGACCCATCAGTTTTGCCTGCGTATTTAAAGTTGGCCTAAGAAAAATACAAAGGAGCTCCGATCCACATAATGAATATGTAAGGTCATTAACTGGATCTGTTGTTCTGACTGCTTTTAAATTTCCACAGGATGGCACAAGGCAGTCAATGTCATTTTTTTCTTCTGTGGAAAAATACCCATCCAACTTCTTTCCTTTGCCTGTAACTTACTTGACATTCCTGAATGATATGGACTGAATCTATTGCATCATTAGAGCACATCCACGGGTTGCTCAGCTTGGTAGTTTTGTACTTTCAGACACACAATTTTCTTATCTGTTTTTCCAGGAGTTATTTTTGGCTTTAGCAGAATATTGGCTGACAGTGGAAGGCTTTGCAATACCAACTTTAATTAAACTTCAGTAAAGGATCACAGTCCCTATGATAAGCTTTCTTCAAGTGAAGTTCTAGGATACAGGGCTGTGTGAAATGACTGCAGCTATCTTGCCAGAATCTACCCAATACCTGCCATTCAGAACCAACTTCATGTATTTCTCCATTTGTTCAGTAATCCAAAGAAGTCTTAACTTAAAAGGGCAAGGGCATTTTTAACCCTTTAATAGCCTGCAGTTGTAATCATTTACCAACTGTTACTGTGCTGTGGCATGATATACATTACTAATCTATTTTCTTACAGTAGTAGAAGATAACCGTGGTATCTCATGCTGTGGTGTGGCAACTGTTAGTAGGTGAATAAGCTGTTTTCTGAATGCTAAGGAGACTGATGTGTTACCTGTTAGCAGTGGGCTGATAACTTCTGGCCTATTAAATCTTTTCTAAACACCGTGTTCTCTCTCAATGTAGGTTGTGAGCCCCACTATCAGCTCTCCCGTATGCCAGGAACAGCTGATCGAGGCTGGAAAACTGGTGGATCGTTCAGTGGAGAATTGTGTCAGAGCCTGTCAGGCTGCCACAGATGACTCTGAGCTGCTGAAGCAGGTCAGTGCAGCAGCCAGTGTAGTCAGCCAGGCCCTGAATGACCTCTTGCAGCACGTCCGTCAGTTTGCAAGCAGGGGAGAGCCCATTGGACGCTATGACCAGGCAACGGATACCATTATGTGTGTCACTGAAAGTATCTTCAGTTCGATGGGGGATGCTGGTGAGCTGCTTTATCTTCATACTCTCTCTAATGGGGATACTACTTTTGTCTGACTCATACCCTCCGACATATACCCGTTTCAAGTCATGCAAGTCAGAAATCCTTAACTCTTGTGGTGCCCATAGGCTTGTGCTCCCGTGAGCAGTCATTCTAACCACAATATTAAATCATTAAAGCACCCGTAAGTGTGCGTTTGGGGGAGGTGGGGGTGGAGTCTTCTAAATTATATAATGGATGTGTATGGAGCTCTGCTAACACAACTAATATCGTACCTGGAAAATCAGGGGATGCAGTGTATATGATGTCTAATCCTAGCAAAGAGGATTATAGAAACCTTGGATAAGGTGACCTTGGATAGTGATTGTATACAGTTCACAGCCATACATGCATGTGATGCTTGTCACATTCAAGGGTACAATCCAGACCAGTAAGGGGCTGTGTCACCACCTGCCCTGCAACCCGGGGTGCCTCACGATGCTTTGCTGTTGTCACTCCCAGCCTGGGCCGTTCACAAACAGCCAGACCGCACACAGGTCACACCCTGAGTGTCTGTGTATAGCTGCAGCCCTGGTCCAACAGCTCTGACCCCAGCAGACTGCCAGCAACACTCCAGTCACACCCTGGCTTCCACCAGCCTTGGTTACTAGTTGCAGGGTGACCTGAACACACTCCTGGTTCTGAATTTTCCCCAATACATGTGTTCTGCACTGTCTAGCCCTATACTAGGCACTTCAGATATTCTAGGTCTCTTGCCCCTGTAAGCGGTCAATATTCAGCAGTTTGCTACTTCTACTGAGTTACCCAAACACTTCAGTTTAAACACAACACTGGGTTAGTTTTTGATTAAAAAGTAAAACAAGTTTAGTTTACTACTAAGAGAGAGATTTTAAGTGAGTACAAGTATAAGGCATTAAAGTCAGAAATGGTTACAAGAGAAATAAACATAAAACACTTTCTAGTAACTAAAACTAAACTTAAGCTAGATTTGGTACAGGGTAAAATCATTTCTGCAGGTTTCCAGCAGCATTGCCGACCGAATTCTCAGGTCAGGACCTCCCTGAAAGTCTAAGGGCTGGTTTCTTTGTCATCTTAGGTAAAAAGAGAGAGAGAGAGAGAAAGATAACACCTGGGGTGTTTTTGCCCCTCACGTTCATAGTCCAATTACCCTTTGAAATGCGTTTTCCTGAGGGTCATCCCAAGGTAGAGTTCCCTCCAGCTGCTGAGGAAACAGACATTCTCATAGTGAAAGAGGTTCCCTAAAGTGCAGACTGATCTGTTCCTTCCCCCCTTCATTACCAAAGAACGGCCACTTGACAGGTGATTTGCCAATTAACCTTGATGACACCTGGCTAGAGGCATTGGCTTGTCCTTTGTCTTTGAGGAACTGATTTACCCTCTCTTGCTGTCCCAAGGACCCTGTTTACTACATATATATAAACTGAGGTCTAAACACATTTCTTTGTTTAGGATAGAGCTGTTTAACAACTTCTGCATAGTCAAGGCTATGTGGGTTTGAACATGTGCTAACAACTTTATATAATAATATACACACATTTCACATGATATTATTAACCAGTGAGTTATTAGTTTTCAAATGATAACTCACAAGGCATATTTTGTTCAAAGATTATTACAGTAGTGTGTAGGGTGTGAATACAGTGATGCATTTGGTCACGGTGCTATGCTAGGTTTTTAGTATAGGCTATTCACATTCAAACAACTTGTGGTTGTAGTGTCATCCTGTTGAATACCGATTTGGTAGCGATGGGCAAATGTCCAAGTGTTTGGGATAGCAAGTAGTCTGTGGCTTGTGAATGCTTTAATACTGGCCAAGCTGGTTCCCTTTTCCTTAGTGTCTGATTTGCTAGTGGCAGGATATTTCAGGGATATAAGAATGAATATTGTCTGATGGAATTTCAGCCAATCTGTTTGTTCATAGATTAATAGATTCCAAGGCAGAAGGAACTATTGTGATTATTTATTCTGATTTCCTGTGTACTATGATTTCACGTTATAGAACTCCCGATAATAATTCCTAGAGCCGTATCTTTTAGAAAAGCATCCAACTTTATTTTAAATGTTGTCTATGATGGAGAATCTACCATCACTCTTGTTACATTGTTCCAGTAGTTAATTAGTCTCAACATTAAATATTTACACTTTATTTCCATTCTGAATTTCTGTCTTCAACTTTCAGCCTTTGGATTGAGTTATAGCTTTCTCTGTTAGATTTAAGAACCCGTTACTAAATATTTGTTCCCTATGTAGATACTGTAACCTTCTCTATGTTAAGATAAATAGATTGGGCTCTTTGAGGCTATCATTTTAAGCATGTTTTCCAATCCTTTAATCATTCTTGTGGGTCTTCTCTGAACCCTCTCCAGTTTAACACCATTCTTCTTTAATTGTGGGCACTAGAACTGGACACAATATTCCAGTAGCAGTTGCACTGGTGCCAAATATAGAAGTAAAATAACCACTCTGGTTCTACCTGAGATTCTCCTATTTATGCATCCTAGGATCATATTAACTATTTTGGCCACAAGGTCACACTGGGAACTCGTGTTAGCTGATTATCCACCACAATCCGAAATCTTTTTCAGAGTCACTGGTTCCCAGGATAGAGTCCCCCATCCTGTAAGAATGGCCTATATTCTTTGTTCCTAGATGTATACATTTACATTTAGCAATATTAAAATGCATATTGTTTGCTTGCGCCTTGCTTACCAAGAAATCTCGATTGTTCTAAATTTGTGAACTGTCCTCTTCATTATTTACCACTTGCTGGGTTACCCTTTATTCCTGGTAACTATGGGGCTTTTTTAAGTGCAAAAATTACATGTCAGAAGATAGCTGTAAAGGTGCAGTGAAATCTGTTACTTTTATTCATATTCCGTTCCGGACTGGAGGAGTGTGCTAAGAAGGCACTTCCTCATAAACACCATTGTTAACTTCCTGTAGTATTTGAGAAATCCCAATGGCAGTATGGGGAAGCTTTGAAAAATTTGCATGTCAAAACTACTTTGAAACATATACTGTTGAGACTTCTTAAACACAACAGTAGGCTTTTGAGCTAAGCACCTGCTGCCTTTTGTTAAACTTTGGGAAAAGAAGGGAGCCAATGAGTTAATCTGGAAGCTTCAATGAATTCACTTTGCTTTTAAGTTTGGTGTAGTACCAGTTATATTAATAAAGTAAGTGTGTTCTGAAAATGATCTGCATCCACTTCAGAAACAAACATCTCCATTCAACCTCTGTGCTTGACCATGAGTGACGCATAAACTCATTGTGTTAACATCACTTTAATTTATGCCTATTTTCAAGTTAAAAACCCTGACACTGTTACTGATGAATTGGTACTGAGTCACTTCTGCCAGAAGTGTTAAATTATTCTGTACAGTTCAGTAAAAGAGACTTCTTGAAATGCATTTGAGGAAGAAACAAGAAGAGGGAACCTATGGTTTCCTCACTATGAGAAAACAAATCAGTAGTATTGTAGTGAAGGGGTGAAATACTCACCCTATTGAAGTCAGTGGCAAAACTCCCATTGACTTCTATGGGGCCAAGACTTCACCTAAGGCATGTAGGTAGAATTAGGTATATAATTAGTGTTAAGCATAGCGCTATGCATGTTCATCCTACTGCATTTCTTGTTAGTCAAATGTTATCCGTTTCCCATGATCAGTTGTGTTGTCATCTACCTTTGTGTTTAAAGCTTTTGAGCAATGAAGTGTCTACTTGTAATTTTAATTCAAACGAGGATTTCAGAAAATCTAATTTTATTTTAGTCTTAAGTAGGAGATTTTTGAAACTGAAATTTAGATAAAGGTGAAGAAATTCAAAACTTAACTTGTTAATATTGTAGGTGAAATGGTGCGGCAGGCCAGGGTACTTGCTCAAGCTACTTCGGATCTTGTCAATGCTATGAGGTCAGATGCTGAGGCTGAAATTGACATGGACAACTCTAAAAAGCTTCTAGCTGCGGCTAAACTTTTGGCAGATTCTACAGCCCGCATGGTTGAAGCGGCAAAGGTACCTACCAGGAAATGGTGAACTGAAGAACCTGAAAGGCACTGAATATCAACTTAATTGTTCATAACTGTGCACAAACATGAGACATTATGTGCAGTTACTAGACTGTAAATAGAAATTATTATAAAGTAGAAACAATTGGTTAGCCTATGAAGGTTTGGGTTGCATTTGACAACTTCCATTGGGAACTTTAACTAAAAGTCCAGTAGAAATGTGCGTATTAGTTGATCCATTCTTTTGGATTCCAAAACTATTTCCATATTCTTTTGGTGACTTTATTGACCTGAAAGGTGTGTTTGTCCTTGACTTACTAATACTTTTTCAGGCCTTAAAAAGGGAAAAACTAACATGTCAAACTTGAGTCCTAATTCAACGTTCTGATAATCAGATTATAACTACCATAAATCTTGTTAAATTGGGAATTAAAAAGTGAACTTTAAATACTGTGATTATATAAATCCTTTATCAGTGCTCTAACAATGTAATACACCATTTACAGAATAGTAGTTTCCTACTATATGTGCAGTTTTAACATGTAGTTGCCCAGTAGAAGTAAATATTGGACTGAAGAACAATATTTTCATTGACATTGTGTGAGGAGTACTGGAGATATGTGGTTTAATACGCTGGACTGTGTACTAAATGTCTGACTGCCTTCTTTACCATATTTAATATGGTAAGCAGTAACCTGTACCTACAATTAATTTCTACCTGAAATCATGATAATCATTGAAACTTTCTTCTCTAATTCATTTTAGAGTGACGTTAATCCATAGAAAACAGGTTGATCAGATAGAGGATAATAGGAATTAAATTCCTTGTATATTTTAATATGTAGACGTGGACATTTTTTGAAGATTTGTATTTTACTCACAACTCTTATGCAGGGGGCTGCAGCAAATCCTGAAAATGAAGACCAACAGCAGAGACTGAGAGAAGCAGCAGAGGGACTACGGGTTGCTACGAATGCAGCTGCTCAGAATGCCATCAAGAAGAAAATTGTCAACAGATTAGAGGTTTGAAGCCAAACTCTCTCGTTTCTATTATTTTACACTTCTTTAATTATGCAAACCCGTATCTGTGTAGGCACATTCCAACAATTATAAATGCAGACTTTAGACAAAAAATGACTTTACACACAGCTAATATGGGGCACTTTCATTTGAAAGTTGCATTCCAGACTGAGCGTAGTGTGAATTAACTAGTTTGCATATTAAATGTTTTATTAACTTGCAATAGTTTAGTTGTCCGTAACAAACAGGCTGGAGGGATTTTTGTTATTATGAAACTGTTATATTCATTCAGCCATTTTATTCAGAAGGACTTTGATGGTGTGGTCTTCAGCGTAAATACAGTAGAGTGCTCACTGTTTCATTTCCATTTAAATAATCGTCCGTAGTCCTGTGATTTGTGTTTATTACCAAATATTATTTGAGATTTTTTACAAGAATGTGCAACAGCGCTTCACTTAAACTGCCCCCAAAACACATGTGATTGCATCACAACTAAACTCTAAAGCCACCCAAAGAAGCAAAGGAGCAGAAACAAAGTTGGAAGCAATACATAATGGCAGCGAAGGAAAAAAGGCAATTTATTATACTGTGGAGAAGAAATTCAGCCTACTTTAATCTTCTAGAGAAGTCTGACCTTCACAATTGCAAATTAAATGTACAAAAGACTGGGGGGAAAAAACCCCTCTTAGTTACTGTTTTCAAATGTGATTTTATAATAGTCTGAAAATGATTCTAGTGGATTAAGATGAGACCAACAAGAAGATCTGAGTAAATAATCTCCATCTGGATGTGTATTGTATTAAAACTACTGTGTCAATGTAAAACAAGAGAATCTTGAGTAATTTAAGCAGTGATGCATTAGAATTAACTTTTTAGCTACATTACAAGAAACCCTTGTAGAAAATAAGACTTTTTTATTTTGCTGTAGAAATATCTTACTACTTTACCTTATATGAGTAATCTGTGCCAGTAATAGTTTAGATGAACTAACAAGCTTGTGTTCAAGGATGGATGTATTTATTAGGTGGGTTAGTTAAGGAATGGTGTTAAGAATAAAGTTAAGAATAATGTTCATATTGGAATGTATTTGGCAAGAGGTGGAATTTTATTTTTTTGGTAGAGAGAGGTGTGTAGAGAGAGACCAGTAATAAGATGTCTTAGTATTTGAGTTCAGGTTTTCCCTCTATATTTTTAGACCCAAGCAAACTCGTCCCTTCATGTCTTCCACTTATGATCACCTTAGTGTCTTGCCTTTTTGGCCTTGAGCAGTCCCAAATAGAACTGGTCCTTTGCTCCCATGAGGAATGCTTTTCAAGGTACAGCCATGATTCTGCTCTTTGGACTGCTAATGTAGCAATGTGGACTGCTGTATTTACCCTCCTTTTCTTTTATTGACCCCTTATATCCCTAGAGCTAAACCCCTGCAAGTTGTTGCACTCCATAGGCATGGTCTCTTCCGTGGTGGTGCAATTCATTATTGCCAAGCGACTATAGCATTTAGCAGAGTATTGAGCAATCAAGATATCAGTGACACATCACTTTAGGTCAGAGGTGGGCAAACTATGGCCCGCTGGCCACATCCTGCCCAGCCCAGGAGCCTAGCCCTCGGCCCCTCCCCCGCTGTCCTCCCTCCCCCGCAGCTCCAGCTCGCCATGCTGCCAGCACTCTGGGCGGCAGGGCTGCAAGCTCCTGACGGGCAGCGTGGTGGCGTGGCTGGCTTCGACCGGATGGCACGGCTCAGGGGCGGATTTACCAGTAAAGACAGGGTGCCCTGGCATGGGGCCCCCCAACAACGGGGAGGGAGGGGCTGCACTGCGGGGGCAGGGGAGAGCAGGGAGGGATGCTCACCTACAGCCTATGGGGAGCGGGCGGTGCGGGTGATGGGAGCACGGCAAACGCGGGCAGAGGACTCAGGAGGACAACCAGGCGGCTGCGCAACGAGCCGGAGAGAAGCGGCGCTTTGAAGGGGAAACCGACGCTTCTCTCTGGCTGCACGGCTGCTCCTGCTCCTCCTGAGTCCTCTGCCCATGTTCGCAGGGCCGCATTCCGAAAGGGGCTTTAGAGGAGGGTTGGGTGGGATCCCGGGGGACCTGTCGGGGAAGGGGTGTGTAGGGATTGGGGCAGTCAGGGGACAGGGAGCAGGGGGGTTGGATATGGGGTGGGGTCTCGGGGGGGGGGGCAGTTAGGGGATGGGAAGTGGGAGGGGGTGGATAGGGGGCGGGGGCCAGGCTGTTTGGGGAGGCACAGCCTTCCCTACTCGTCCCGCCATACAGTTTTGGAACCCCGATGTGGCCCTCAGGCCTGAAAGTTTGCCCACCCCTGCTTTAGGTTAAACTTGAGAGCTAGTTTGCAAACGTGTCTACGTTGTTTTTAAATTTGGTGCCAAGTTCTTCTTTGGAAACTAAATCCAGTTTGTATTACTAGTTTCCTTGATGTGTTTTGCATATTGCAGTTCCATGATAGTTGAATTCACAACCCTTTCAGTTGACTTTCTGCACATAACAGACAAAACTCTTACTACTTCAACCTGCATCTTAATTAAAATGCTACGAGGGGAGAGGCTCCTTTGAAAGAATTCCTGAATCCACACAAACAACTGTACTTTATTTCTAATGCTTTAGATCAGAGGCCTGGGGCCCCCTGGGGGGGCCGCAAGCAGGTTTCAGGGGCTTCACCAAGCAGAGCCAGCATTTGATTTGCTGGAGCCCAGGACAGAAAGCGGAAGCCCCACAGCATGGGGCTGAAAGCCCAGGTCTCCAAGCCCCACACCTGGGGCTGTAACCAAAGCCTGAGCAACTTAGCTTTGCGGAGGCCCTGTGGAATGGGGCCCTGGGAAATTGCCCTGCTTACTACCCCCTAACACTGGCCCTGGCTTTTATATGGAGAAAAACAGCTATGGCACAGGTGGGCCATGGAGGTTTTTTTAGCATGTTGGGGGGCGGGGGGGCTTAGAAAGAAAAGGTTGAGAACCCCTGCTTTAGATTGCTGTGGGTCTTCACATCTCATTCAGCAGCCTGTCATTATGCTGTAGGCTATGTTAACAATAGCTCTGCAGTATTCCTAATAAGTTTTTGCTATGAAAGACTAACAGTGTGAAGAAGGAAGCTCTTATAATGTTTTTTTTCTTTGTTAGAAATTTAAGGATTGATAATAATGATCATTCCATTTTTCATCTGGGGTGGAAAGTGACAGAGTTCTTTATCATAAATTAAGTCAAGGGGAGGTAATGACTTCATAGGTTCCAGTTGCTAAATGCATTAATGCCTATTTTATCTGTTGTGTTCTCTATATTACTCAAGCTTATACCAGTTCAGCCTTTTAACTGTTTTTCCCCCCTTTAAAGTTTGCAGCTAAACAGGCAGCAGCTGCTGCCACTCAGACAATTGCAGCCTCTCAGAATGCGGCCGTTTCCAACAAGAACACAGTAGCCCACCAACAACTCGTGCAGAGCTGCAAGGTAATATTTCCTAACAGAAGAAGCAGTCACTTGGCAGATAATCTGTAGTATGTGTCCCTTTTAATGCAAGTATCAGAGGGGTAGCCGTGTTAGTCTGGATCTGTAGAAGCGACAAAGGGTCCTGTGGCACCTTATAGACTAACAGAGGTATTGAAGCATAAGCTTTCGTGGGTGAATACCCACTTCTTCGGATGCAAGCAGTGGAAAACTTGCATCCGAAGAAGTGGGTATTCACCCATGAAAGCTTATGCTTCAATACCTCTGTTAGTCTATAAGGTGCCACAGGACCCTTTGTCCCTTTTAATGCAGTTAACTTCTTAGGAAACTGAAATTCAGCTCCCTTGATTTAATCACTTTGTGCCTGTGGACAAGAATTCTTAAATTGCCTGTGTCAGTCTGACTCCAAAGCATTTGATTCTTGTTCCGTTGCTGTACCAAATATAACACTGCATATACATCTAAGAATGCTTTTTTCCTGTTTTGTTGTCCACAGTTAGTTATCTGTTAAAATCAGGGAAATGTTGTTTTAGAATGTGTGCAAGGCAGCAGTGTGCCTTTTCTAATGTAGATGCCTTTTACAAATGTTTAGGCAGTACCTATTACAAAGGATGGGCGGATGTGAATATTTTTGCAAGTATCTCCAAAATGCAAACCTGTTGCAAATGTGGCATATTTCTTGGGGTGTATGCTGCAGATAAATCAGCAATACCCTACATGCAGAGTACGTCAGGCAGAGAGATGTTAGATTTGGTTATCAACTGGATTACTTAGGGGTTGCCTTGCAGTTAATGCACTGAAAGAGTAGTGAACTGCCAGGAAGCCTTCACAGCCAATTCACTGTGTAGGAACCACCCTATGGTGAATCGCCTTCAAAGTGTGTATGTTTTCCAGAGCTGTCTAAGGAGCATTGCTTTGAAGTAGTGTAGTACTCAGGGGACAGATACAAAGCCTACTGCAACTTAATTAGGCCTTACCTGTTTTTTGGCTAAGGTCTTAATTGATCCTGACTAGAGAAATAGGAGACATTGTCCCTTTGGTAGTGACCAGTGGAATTAGGTGCAACACTCATGTTCAGTGGTTGGTGTTTATTAGCTGTGCCCCCAGCATCACTTGACACAGCAGAAGTACAGATCTTCTACCCTATTAGTAATTGGTATGTGTCGTGCTTCTTGAACTGAGTGTGGCTGCTAATCACAATACCCGTACATCGCCTCCCTGAAGGCTGTTCAGGGAGAGATTTGTGTGGTGTTCTGTGGGGTGGAAATTCTTATACAGATCTCATGAATATGAGGAATTATCACTTGTGGCTGTCAACTTGTGCTTTTCTCTTGTGCATTACAAGAGATTTAACTTCATGTCAAATAAGTGTCTGTGTGGTGTCACGTAGGCCAACTGGCAGACTGCTCTTTATGGTCAGAGTTGGTATCCAGTGAATATTGTACAGGTGGGGAAGGGAATGTATGTGTCTGTGCTCCAGGGGTGCTCATATACAGGTAAGGAGGTCATGTCGCAGTGCAGAGTGCAGCTGCCCAAGAACAGTACTTTCCTTCCTATTTATTTTTACTGTTTCCTTCCCTTTCCTTGGTCCATGGACCTGACTTGTCTAATTTAGATTGTAATCAGATTGAGCAGGGACTGACCTTCTACACATGTGTAAAGCACCATGTTCACCATAAATGATATGGAAATGATGAATAGTGTAATGAAACTGGACTGGGGTGACTACTACTAGTGACATTTCTGAATGCTCTACTTCAACACACTATAAAGCAAGGCTAGTGGCTTGTAGTGTAATGAGATTAAATCCTTCCCTAGTGTACCAAGACAACATGGATAGCAGCTTGATACTGTGACCCAGGTTCACTTGGTCAACCTACATGCAGTCTATGCCCTTAAATTCCCTTTCCAAACCAAATTGTAATTAGACCATAGTGTTGGGTTATGGGATTCCAGAATCAGTGACAAGTAGGTTGCTGAGAGCACAGAGCTGAGATATGCCAGAGGTAAGCACATGGAGACGCCCTCACATTTTCCTGATTGTAAGCCAGAGCGCAGAGTAAGTTACTTGACAAGAGACTGTTCTTTTGTGGTGTAGCTACAGCTGGCAGACTAATTTGTGCTTGTGAATAATGTTGCTTCAAGGCCTCTAGAGAAATAAAGAAATAAAGTGGAGTGCAAAAGAGCCTATTCTTCTACTGAGAGAAGCTATGCAGAGGTCAGGAACACAGCCACTATAATAGACATACATTTTCAAGTCAAAGATCCCAGAAAAAGACATTAGCACTTAACAATTGGCTGTTAAGTATATTACCTTCCACGTTACAGTTTTTGAAAATTTGGTAAATAAAAGTAGTAGCTTGAACATATCTCAAAGGGCGGGGCATACGAAAGTTGTCTGATAGATAGTTGATTTTTTTTTCAATAGAAATGCAAAAGGCAGTTTGTCCTATGTGTTGACTGTTGTTCATTCAAATTTAGCTTTGACATTGATTTATTATACAGTAGATAAAATCTTCTTTTGAAGTTTCTTCCTGAAGTAGAGCACTTAAGCTTTAGGAAAACATTTTTGGAGACTGTATTGGAGATAAATCATATGAGCATGAGTTGACATTTGAATAGGGGTGAGAATACAGTTTTAACAATGTACATTTTCAAAACATTACAATCATACTATAAACATCTTATTGGAAGTCAGATAAAAGTAAGCTGAGTACCAAAGGAGAGAGTTGAAGTTTTCTTGATGCAAGAGGGATGCTTGAAAGATCTGGAGCAATTTGGAGTGTAAAACAGTAGTTTTAATGTCCAAAACAAAAGATTCCTGAGTCAATGAGAACATCTCTGCTAAACCTTTTTTTGTTTCAGAAAAGTCTTAACCTTTCTTTATAAACTAACGTAGAATTCTATAGGAAGAGTCAAGTTCTCCAAACACTATAGGAAATCTCCTAAACAGTCAATCTCGGATTTATTAAATTCTGTGGAACCCTAACCATTGTCATATTGGTATCATCCCTATTAAATTCTATAGGTCTCTTCCATAGGATGTGAGGCTTTGTTTAGTACTGAATGAGTTTTTAAATGTAACAATTAAAACTTTCTCCTTTGTTGCCGACAGAATGTTGCTGACCACATTCCTCAGCTGGTGCAGGGTGTGAGGGGAAGCCAGGCTCAGGCAGAAGACCTCAGTGCTCAGCTTGCTCTGATAAATTCCAGCCAGAACTTCCTTCAGGTAAACTGAATCAAAGAAATGCAGTAGATTTTTTTCCCTCCAAGCGCCTTGTGGGTCTTGAATGGTCTTCACTTCGTGGAGTGAGAAAATTGCATGTCACATTGGAGGGACAAATTGAGAGCTCTATGTTAAGTCATTGCTTGTGGTGAGGAGAACTTAGTTTGTCACTGGGGCAGTAGGTGATGCCACAACTGCCCTGAGTTTGAGCTGCAGGTAGCACAGGCTACTGGCTGTTCAGCTTTCCTTGAAAGTATGAAAATGTGATACACTTTGCACTGAGACTGGCTACTGAAAAGGAGGCTCAATTGGCAAGGCAGTGAAAATGCCATGAGTGTCTGGAACCTTGCCTAAACTAGAGCTATTACACATTCCACTGGAGCTGGAAGTACCATCATTGTACAGTTCCTTAGTTTAGATACTGTGTTTCATCTGGAGTTCTCAGGCCCTTTATAAGGAGGAGGAAGTATCTTCCCTGCTTTTCAGGTGGCTTTCTGAGACACAGAGGTGATCTAACTTGACCAAGGTTTTGAGGAGAACCCAGGTGATAAGCAATAGTCTATGCTTCCTTCCAAACACCAAACAAAAGATAAAGGGTGTTAATAACAAAGGGCCAGCTGTTGCTTCAAGATAAATGTTGGAGCTATTGTTGGCAGTTAAAATAAAATCAGGAAGCTCTGTGTACTGAAATGTTAGCATTAATGTGCACTATACATTTTTCAGATTTGCCAGGCACACCCTTCTGTCTTATGGGGAAGAAGTGAATCTTTTCAGTGGTCACTGCTATACCACTTGGTGGGGTATTAAAAGTGAAATAAGGCATTGAATCTAATTCTACTCATGTTGCTGTCACAGGACTGTCTCAAGCTGTGGTCTGGCTTGCATAAAAGCAAAAATTACAGGTGCTTTTTTCTTTTGAGATACACGTTTTATTTCCCCTCCCTGAAGACATTCCAAAGCACAAAGGAAAAGAACAAAGCCCAAAATGACAAGTCAAGTCCGCCAGCTTCCTGTGTTTAAAACTGCCTCCACTCAAGCTCAGGAGCTGTTTTTCTCTGTGCTTGGCCTGATTGGCGCCAGACCTAATCAGCCACACCTGACCTGCCATGATTTAATTAGGGCAATTATCCCCTTTCTGTTCTGCCTAATTTGTCATTAAGGTACTCCATGCAGCACTGGAGCACCCTGTCACAGTTGCGCACTCATATGGTCCCATTGAAGTCACTAGGACTACTCACCTTGTCTGTTTAAGTACTTGGGGACCGTGGAGATGACGTAGTATTGGAAGGTAAGCAAGATGTGTTATCTGCAGATCCTGTGCTGGTTTATTACTTGACTGATTTTTTTTCTGTTTACTAATATTGAGAAGAAAAACATTAAATCTTCAGAAATGTTGCAAGAAATTACAAATGTACCATGTATATTGTCCATGCATGTCTGTGTAAACGTGCACATAGCGCCTCCAGTCAGACATTGGTACCCATTGAGCTAGGCACTGTACAAATAAATAAAGCAAAGACAGTGTCTGCTACAGAGATCCCACTGCTCAGGATTATGACAAAGCACAACATGTGAATACACGAATCGGGATTAGATAGGGACAAAGCATATGTAAAATTGGGTGCATTTGCAGTGGTCCTAGTAGTCAGGTGGCTACCAGCCTAAACAGTGGTAATGGCAAAACTTAGTGACCTAACTGTTCTGTCAGTTCTAGACCTAGTTTCCTGTTTGAAACATTTATACAAGGTTATAGGCGTGAGCTGATGAATCACAATGCATTCTTCTCTAATCTTTAAATAGCCTGGAAGTAAGATGGTGGCGTCAGCCAAAGCTGCAGTACCTACTGTAAGTGACCAAGCCGCAGCAATGCAGCTAAGTCAGTGTGCCAAGAACCTTGCAACGAGCTTAGCTGAGCTGAGAACTGCCTCCCAAAAGGTGGGTCTATATTCCTTAACTGTGGCTTGCAACACCTGATTTTGTAAAAGCTTGTGTGCAGTGGGAAATGTCATTTGGAAGTCGGTATTCATTGCTGTTCTTTTAGCTCTATTGATTGAGAGTTAATCACGTAAAATGAAATTGAACGATGCTAAATATGTCTCAGTTCCCTTTGTGGCTCTGGACAATGAATTTCTCTGTTGGCAAGCTAAGTGTGTTGTGCAGTAGTTTTGTATCCAAGATATGCAATGTGCCATGATGACCTTTGGTGTCTGCATAATCTCTCCAGAAACCGATAATCTTCCAAGATATGATCACTGATGAATCTTCCCATTTTTGGTGGTAGGACAGTTGCTTAATGATACTAACCGTTTCTGTTTGTCTGTTTTCTGGATAGGCTCATGAAGCATGTGGCCCTATGGAAATTGACTCTGCTTTGAACACAGTCCAAACACTCAGAAATGAACTGCAAGATGCGAAGATGGCCGCTGTAGATGGACAGTTAAAACCACTCCCGGGAGAAACGGTAACTGGTGGGGCAGAAGAGGCTTAGCATGGTCATCATTTAGGACTTCTGTCCCATAACTTGAGTGAGCTGTTGTTAAAATTCAGTTTTAAGGTGTCATTGGTAAAAAGGAGTCACATGATTGGCTGATGCTCATTCCAATGGCATTTTACACAGATATTCTTCCAAAATCCATCCCCAACTAGGGTGACCAGATGTCCTGATTTTATAGGGACAGTCCTGATTTTTGGGTCTTTTTCTCACATAGACACCTATTACCCCCCACCTCCTGTCCCGATTTTTGACACTTGCTATCTGGTCAGCCTATCTCCAACTCATGCTGGGAGTGCTGCTGCAGCCCTCGGCTTGAAGTTGTTTCCATCATATATAGGGTTAACAATTTAGTTCAATGGCTCTAAGCACCCCCACTATACAAATTGTTCCAGCACCTCTGACACCATGAAACATCTTTATGCCAATAAGAATCCTATCCTCTGGCTGAAATAACTATTGGAGGCAGGGCCTTCTTCCCTAGAGTACTGAGAGGGAAAAAACAGCTTTTAAGGATGCTGTAATAAAGATTTTTAAGGTCTTTCTTTCCTTTGTTTAGCCAGCTCATTGTAATGAAAAATACTTGAGAGCTCATTTCTTGTGTGTTTGTGGTGGTGGTGTTTTTTTACCTTTGGGCTTAGAGAGCAAAATATGTTCTTAAAAAACAAATGTCATTATTTATATTGCTAATTATCAGAACTAAATTTTAACGCTCTAATTTCCTTCTCATTGTGCATCCTATTTGCTACTTCATTTCATTCAACTTGTACAATGAAAATATGCTAGTTAGGGCCTGAGACTCACTAATGCAGGGCGGCAAGGTGTAGGTTTCAGTAGCTGAGGTGGATGCTAGTTTGGAGGGAGGGAGGGGGCGGGAAATCTTTCCATTGCTCTTGGAAGGAAAATTTATTTTAATTCAGTTTAAACAAAGACTGTTATCTCTTGAATATTTTCACAGCTGGAAAAATGTGCGCAGGACCTCGGAAGTACCTCCAAAGCTGTTGGTTCATCAATGGCCCAGCTGTTAACTTGCGCTGCTCAAGGCAATGAGCACTACACGGGTACTGTTACTGGAAATGGCTAACGAAAATAAAACACTTTGTAAAAGGAGATGCTAGATCACAGATAGACAGCAGCCTCTGCATATATTCAATATAGGTTGGGGCTTCTGTTGATTTAAAAAAAAAATGCAATCCAAACCTTTTTCGTGGAGGAGATAGCTCTTCAATGTACAATTAAACGCCATGTGGTTTGGAGGTTAGTGTTGAGAACCCAGTTAAACTGAAAATGCTGTGATGTGCGTATTGAATAGTTGAAAGTGCTTGGGTTTTTTATGTTCTGTGGTCCAAAACACACCCAAGATGTGTTGGTTAAAACGGTGCAACCCTTACTGCATGTTCTGAATTTACATGTATCATGCAGTTAGCATCTCTAATTCATGCATCAGATTTGCATAGTAAGGGATAAAGCCAATGGACGACATGGACGCACAATCTTTCCATATGTGGTTTTCCGCAGTTACTCCAGCTCACGTTTTGTGTGCATTATTTTAGGGACTGAAAAGGTCTGTTCTAAAAAGTATGCATACATTTAAATGGACGTGAAATATTAGTCCTTAAAATTCTCTAAGTAGGTGTTGATGTTAATGCTGCAGTAGGGTATGCTGCAGTGGGATATGCAATTGGATCAAGATTACACAGATGTCAGTTGCTTTCATTTGAACCGGATATATAATTGGATTAAGAGGACACAAATTTTTATTATAGTCATACAGTAGTTACTGTTGGATGTCAATGAAAATTCAGAAGTCTTGATACTTGAAGCTGAAATCTAGTAGCTCTTTTAAAATCAAGCAGTAAGATAGCTGTTAGGTTAGAAAATCCTGTCCGGTAATGCTTTCCTATGTAGCTGAAAGTCCTCTTCAGTATCTGTTTCTGTACTTTCTAATACAAACTTTGGTAATATGAGGATCTTTTTGTGTTTGAACAAATGCTGAGGTGTTTGGTGGTAGTATATGTTGTTTACTGCATAGCACTTGGGTACTGTTAAACCTAATTTTATATTCCACTGGTGGCAGAGCCACCACAGTTCATATTTGTCCTTCAGTTCATTTGCAAGTTTCCCTCGTTTTGCTTGAGTGAAACTCACTGCCCCCAAATCAGACTGAACAATCAGGCATTTTTTTTTAATTGTTGCTGCATGATACGTGACAATGATCCCCCCCTTTTATCAATCTGCATGGCTGTTATATTAGACATTTCAGGTGCTGACCTGCCTCCTGGAGGACTTTGGCATGATCTATAAAAGGACCAAGTTGGAGCCATAAATATTAAAACTCATCTTTCTCATTCTCCCTTTTATTGAGACCGACAGTAGCTGCATCTCAGGCTCAGCAGTGATCAGGACCCTATTGATCTGTGTGCTGTGAGAGTCCCTGCCCTGAAGAGGTCAAAAGTTAAATAAACAAATCAGAACAATTATGGGAAGGGGAATGGTGCCATAGAAAGGTGAAGTGACTTCCACAGGGTCATAAAGCAGGTGGGTGGATTATCTGGGATTAGAAGCCAGGGCTCCTGACTCCCATTCCAGTGGGAAGTAAATAGTGAAGGAAAAAAGAATTCAGAACCTGATGCTTCTAATGTAGAAAAAAGAGAGGATTTTTCTGGGAAGAGTTGAGGAGTTATTTGTGGCTCATAAGTAAGGAATATGCAAGGGCAAAATTTGTATTGCAGGTCACTGAAGAGATGGATAGAAACTAGAAACAGTGGCAAACCCTATCACTGCATAGAATTAACCCTGCTTTACTTCTGCAATTGTAGTACTGAGCATGTTAACATTAATACACTTTTAACTGGCGGCCATGTAATTTGTATTCATTAGGTTGTGAAACTACATCCCAGCTGTGTGACTGTCTAAATATTTATAGATTGGAAAGCAAGTGATGTAACAAAGCAGGCTGGTGCAGTAAATGGGAACCTTTTTGTAGTATTTTTGTTGTAGGAATGACATAGTTAACTTCTGTGCTGTAATTGAAAAAGACCACCTACATAAATGGAGCACGTTGTTATGCAGTTCATTGCTGTGTAGACAATGATTTTACCTCTATTACTCTGGGGGCTAATAAAGATCATTTAAGAATTCAGAGTACTGTATAGCATTTCGATAAGGGCTGAATTAAACACAAGATAGCTACATTCTTCCACTCCTTTCAGGGTCACAGGTCTTGGCAACACGGCTGTGAACATATTGAGAGTCTAGGTCAGACAGGCTACACAAGCCAGTTTTCATAGGTCTGCTGTATGACTGTCTGCATAATGAAACTAAGTTATGCTACTGCGCTGCTTTCTCCTTGAAAGCCTCTATGTAGCTTTTATACTTGAATTTCAGCTTGTGCCCTATCCAGCTTTGGTGGAAAATTTCAAAAGCCGAAATCCCATTTTCCAAAGAGACTTAGACTCTCAGGGCCCAAGTCTCCTTGAAAGCCAATAGGATTTAGACTCGTGAGTCATTTAGTGTTTTTTGAACTTGTTACCGCTGGTAGCTAAGACTTGTACTTTCACTAGGTAAATTGGAAGTAACTTGAAACTGTTACATTTTTCTTCTTCTCCCGCCATAAAAAAAGATCTGTTTGGTGATTTAGAACCACCCTGAAATGTGCTCTTGTGGGTATAATATTGATTTTATGGCTTTGCTGTGGGCATTTCTCAAACATGTTCACATCTAATTTTAAAATGTTTGCAATGTTCTGTAGAAAGGGGGTCATTACCTTGCAATTCAGCTGCCATAAAAGAATACAGATTGCGCCTTAGAGGATACTAACCGAGTATGTGATGAAATCTGAATTTAGGGGTTGCTGCCAGGGAGACAGCTCAAGCGCTGAAGACTTTGGCTCAGGCAGCACGAGGCGTTTCAGCATCCACCACTGACCCAGTGGCAGCACATGCAATGTTAGATTCTGCAAGGGACGTCATGGAAGGCTCTGCTATGCTTATCCAGGAAGCAAAACAGGCTCTGGTTGCACCTGGGGATGCAGAAAGTCAGCAGAGGTTAGCTCAGGTAAGTTGCAATCTGGCCTAGTACACCTGCTGTACAAAAAGTGCAGAGTGACTTCAAAATGTTTAGCTCAGGGCACTAATAATGCAGCCAGTGCTGGCATGTAATATTCTAGGCACCTTTGGGAGGCATGCAGTTAGTGTAATTCTCTTTACAAAGGCTTCTTTTTAAGAGATGCAGTGATGTACATACTGTACCTTACTGCATGTGAATAAGGCCTTTAACCCATGCCTTATTTGGGCAGTATACTCTTTATTATGAAATAGAAAAAGTAATTAAATTTGATGTTACCAAATGAAGGGTCCTGAGTTGACTTGCAGTGTTTGTAACACATCCGTTTTTCTAAACAAGTGGTGTTTCTGGATCCACCATTACTGGATCTCATCATTGTGTTATCAGAACGAAAGGTCCTTTTTCTGTTGATTTAGGGAGTTTGACTATTTTTAAATCAAAATTTGAGAGACATGTTTTAAGTAATAGTGCCTTGAGGCCAGGGCTGCACAGAAGTTTCTGGGAATCTGGGGAAATATCTGAAACTGAGGTCCTCCACCCTTTTGAAAATATTACCCCTGTGGGGCGGCAAGGGGTGGGTGGATAGAGAATGATCCTGCACCATTCTCACCCCACTGCAGCAGCTTGACTCCTGTCTCACAGGGCTGGCCCTGGCTCCATGCCTCAGGTGTTATGACCTGGTGTGCAGGGTCGTAACTCCATTCAGGTTTTGCCCAGCAGCCCCTTCATCGTGATGGTAGGGGGCAAATTTCAGTGAGTGGTGTTGCAACTCAGCATGTTGGATCTCAGTGTCTCCCAGGCCAAACCTAAGTGGCACTGTGACCCTGCACACCAGGTTGCAACACCGTTTGGTTTGGGGCACTCTCAAAGAGGAGGCCCAGGGCAAACTGCCCCATTTGCTCCTTCCCCCCCCCGCCCCCCGTCCCCAGGTGGCATTGCTGCAGACTTGTGTGAACAATGATACTTAAAGCTTTTCTGTAACTGACACCCGGTTAGTTGGCTAGTTTCCCCTGTAGATGGGGAAACTGAGGAAGAGAGGTTAAGTGACTAGCCTCAGAGGAGGAGTCATTGTTAAACCAGGATTAGGATTTAGACATTCCAAAATTTAGGATTTAGATGTTCCACACTGCCTTTTAGCTAGATTTTATTGTGGCATAGGACCTTAGTCCTCATTGGGATTTCTTGTTTGTGTTGCTTTTGCCTGTATGTATATTTCCAGGTGGCCAAAGCAGTGTCTCACTCATTAAATAACTGCGTGAATTGTCTGCCTGGACAAAAGGATGTTGATGTGGCCTTGAAGAGCATTGGAGAATCCAGCAAGAAACTGCTTGTTGATTCGGTGAGAAATCTTAAATGTTAAATGGTGTTTCAGAAGTAAAAATCTGACTTGGGTTCCTCACATTTTAAATTCTTTAAATTCTCGAATAGCCAATATACTCTAGATTACAAGTCAGTCTTGTATAGTAGCCATTTTTTATCCTGAACTGCTTTTCTGTTGATTTGGGGGAAGTCTCTGTGTTTGTGACTTGTAAAGATTGTTAATCCTGCCTAGGTTAACGTTCATTCCTTTGTTTTAGTCTCAGCAGAGGGATCAATGTTTGAATGGATGTGGACACTTGAAACATACAATCTGTTTTCTTCCTAGAAGTGATCCTTTTGAGTCAGTGTAAGGACCATGATCCCTGCCACCCTTCTGATGCTTTGTATCAAAATGTCATTATTTTTCTCTTGCATCCCTTCTAAAAATCTGTGGTGAATCTGTTTAAATGAAATTACAAGTCATGTCCCTATTTCCCTCCCTGAATGTCACTAATAGCTGGCAAAAGTTGTAACTTGCTTGAGGCATATGGGTGTTGTGTAGTTTGGTCAAGTTTACTCTTCCACTGTTTGTTCCACGGATGAATGGAGGATTGCACTTTCAAGTACAATCAGCAAAGTACTTCCATGAACACAATAGTCACTTCAGGCCTCAGACACAATTAGGAGCCATTTAATACTAACACAGTCACTGTAATTTTCAGTGTTGTAGCCATGTTGGTCCCAGGATATTACAGAGACACGGTGGGAGAGGTAATATTTTTTATTGGACCAACTTCTGTTGGTGAAAGAGAGAAATTTCTGAGCTTACACAGAGCTCATCTACAGTACAGTTACTCTAAATCTGTTCTGTGAAGCTTATTTTGGGGAGTGGATAATGCCTTGGAATACTGGAGCCTCCAAAGTTTCTGCCTAGTGTACAGCTGCCAGTATTTTAGAATGAAAGGGCAAATCAGAGTATTTCCACGTCACCTCTGAGACGGAGATCAATTACTTACTCCTAACCCACCAATATCTAAAGCAGAAATGGATTTGATCCCCAAAAATCAGAACTGGTTTTATGTATTGAACAATCCTGAAGTTTTAGGGACTGCTGGGATCTGGAAGTAACACTGACCGAGGGTCTGTTCCCTTCTGTGTCTGAGCCTGAAGATGATAGCTGCTATTCCTCCTGGCTTATCGACTAGCTACTTTGAGCTCAACTGGTAGAGTCCTGCACTTTGGAACAAGACGTAGTTTAGAGTTTAGTACCTGCAGTCAGCCCAGCCAGCAGAATGGGTGTTGCACAGGATTATGGTTTGGGCCCATCTCTGAAATAAAAGAAATCCTAACAATCCAGGTACTGGATGTCAAACTAGATGATCACAGTGGTCCCTTTTGGCCATGGAATCTATGAAAAGTATTGTCAGGTTCAAAGATCACACGTCCATTACTTTAATGTTTTGAATTGTGTTGAGCTGCGCAGTTAAGGGCTAGTCTGAATGGCTGGTCTCTGTGGTCACTAAGACACGTCTCTTCTTCTCTTGAAGCTGCCTCCAAGTTCTAAATCTTTCCAAGAAGCCCAAAGTGAACTGAACCAGGCTGCAGCTGACCTGAACCAGTCGGCAGGGGAAGTGGTTCATGCTACCCGGGGCCAAAGCGGAGAGTTGGCTGCAGCCTCTGGAAAGTTCAGTGATGACTTCGATGAGTTCCTTGATGCTGGTATTGAAATGGCTGGTCAAGCACAAGTGAGTTTTGGTGACTGTAGTCGGTAGCTGTATTACGCTGGGCATGTAGGGGTGCTAAACTGTGCTAGGGTATGTCTATACTTACCCGCCGCATCGGAGGAGTCCAATCGATCTTCTGGGTTCGATTTATCGCGTCTTGTCTAGACGTGATAAATCGAACCAGGAAGTGCTGCCCCGTCGATGCCGGTAATCCTGCTCCACGAACGGAGCAGGCAGAGTCGACGGGGGAGCCTGCGCGCCGCCGTGTGGACCAGCGGTGAGTACTTTGAAGTTCAAAATAAGATACTTCAACTTCAGCTACGTTATTCACGTAGCTGAAGTCGCTTATCTTAGTTCAAACTTGGGGGGTAGTGTGGACTAGCCCTTAGTCTAAACCTATATGGAGCCGGTGGATGTTATGGAAGAGTCAGATCTACCATTCAGAAGTGACAAGAGCATGGTGGGGTTTGCATATTGTGCAAAATAGATCAGTGTATCTGTTCCTGGTGCTTATTGAAACTATGATTTCTTGCTCATCCATGTAGAGTGAGCCTTGTGGTAATTGATTTGTGATCTGTATAGCTGAAGATAGAGTAATCCATTGCCTTTTCCAGTGGTCAGTAGCTTTGTAAAAGACCACTTTCTATTTTGGTGCAATTACCCAGGAGTGTAATGGGAGTTTGTTAGTTAAACTTAAGCAGCTCTAGAGCTTGAGTGCCCAATGCCCCAAAGAATCAGAGTATGAAGGGGACTCAGCACACAGTAAAACCCCTATAATCTGAATTTGGCATCTTCTATTCAATGTGACACCAGAGCATACATTTTACATCACATCCACAGATCTGTTGAAGACTGGAGCCAACCTGTAGAGAAGGTTGGTGAAGTGCAATGTGTGTGACAACATTATGTAGTTTTGCAAGGTGGAAGCCCAGGGACTGAATGGACATGGAAACAAAGGAATTATTTCACCCCTGTTCCTCCAGGCCAGAAATATAGTTTAACGGACACTAGGTCAGCACAATAACCAAAGTGTGACTTCAATAAGTTTAGTGGGGTATAGAATGAGTGGGGTGTAGAATGAGTCAAGTTGCCCTGCTACCACCTTGATTTTTACCTATTCTGCATCTAACTGGTTGAATTGCAGGCTCCAGGGCTACAAATCAGTGCTCTTCAACATCACTATATTTATTAAAGTCACACTTTGGGTCTTGGGCTGACCTAGTGTCCCTTTCACCTAATGCTTTGTGGCTAGAGCTGGGCTAATATAGCAAAAAGCAACCCTGAATATTCTTGCAAACAAAATCCATCAATTTGTGCTGTGCTGGTGCTGGTCAGCTCTTAATCACTTACTCACAAACACTAGTGTGGGAGGCCTTTAGTCACAAGGCTGTTCACTGAAGTAAAAAATTTAAATTTTAGTGCAAATGCCTATTTGCAAGAGATTTTCTACCAGCAATGATCTTGTGGCCCTTTTGAAAGGTTTGTCTCTATCACACAATATCCATGAATAACTGATTGATTGTTTTCATCTAATGTATGAACAAAAAAGGATGCTTTCTGTCTGTAAATAGTCATTTAATCAGAACAGAAACAGTATCATATGACTTTGGTGACCTGTGAAAGCAGTTCACATATATAGACTCAAACCCGGTTCACATAAACCAAGTAAAATACAACCTGTTTGCAAATATTTCTAACACGGAAAGGCTAATTTTATTGCATAAATCGTTGACAAGAAATCTAACCACTGCTGTTTGTCACATACCGTAACCCTGCAATACTATTTTCTAACTTCACGTGTATAAAATTATTTCTTAGTCATTCCCTGAAAGTAATGTCATGTGATGTCAAATTCAAACTATTTATCAAATAAAGCTACATGGTAGATTTAGTTTTCCAGAAACTATTGCTTCTTCATATAGAGCACCCCTACAATTAAATGTTTATGAAGGTGTCTTTGCAAAATTTCTGTTTGCTTAAGCCATTAATCCAGTAAAGGTGTAAGTAAGAGTGCTTGTAAATGACACAGAAGGTGCTGGAATATAGTCGGTACCCATTGACCGAACAATGTGGGTCAGTTGTGCCAGGCAGAGACATACAAGAGACTTGACAACAAAAGCATTGTTCAGCAAGTAGTTAAATTTCCCTCCTCTTCTCTGTGAATGCTTTTACTGTTGGAAATCAAGCTCCTTGTATATGGGTTTCTTTTTGTGCTGTATGAAAGGAGCTAAAGGCACCTATCTGGGCAAGCAGAGGCGATGCTCAGTGGCCCTATCTGGAATGTTGTCCCATGCATATCATTGGTTTTAGATGGATAATTCAATTGAATTCCAAAATGCAGTGCTTAAAGTTTTAGCTGGCTCTCTAGCTGATGCAAACTGTGTACATAATGTTATACTGCTGTGGGTTTCCAGACTAAAGAGGACCAGATTCAAGTAATTGGGAACCTCAAGAACATCTCTATGGCCTCCAGCAAGCTACTGTTGGCTGCCAAGTCTCTCTCCGTTGATCCTGGAGCTCCTAATGCCAAGAACCTCCTAGCTGCCGCTGCAAGGTACAGGCATATCACCTGCTTTCCTTTTCCTAAGATGGTGTTTAACTGTTTTTCTTTGCCATATGTATTATTTGTTAGCTTATTCTTCTGGTACTCTTGGTTAACCATATAGGATGTTCCATGCTGCAGCTTATTAAGTGAAACTGAAATCAGAGGATGCTTGCTTATAAGGGATTGGTGTAAATCAATATAGCTCTATTGAAGTCAGAGCCATGCTGACTTCAAGCAGATGAAGATCTGGTCTGTTTTTTTAAGAAGAGTATTTTGAATGCTTGTTCTTTGTCCGTCCTATCTACCTCCTTCCCTGCTCTCACGCATGCAGATGCTGAGGATGTTGCTATATGCCTGCTGCTGGCAAGGCTTTCAAAGAAAACTCTTACTAAGCAATGTCCTTGCATATGTTGTGGTTATAAGTGGCTCAGTGGGTTCGGGGAGAGATCTCGCTTTTATTTTTTGGCTAGGCACCAGGTTTTTATTTTTGGAGTTTTCATCTCATTTGGGGGTTGCTGCTGATCCCCTCTTAAATGTCCACTCCCACTCCCCAGTCAAGGAGATGGAATGTGTAGACCTTTTGCAAGCCTGCTGTCAGAGCTGCCCAAAAATCTGGTTAGCGGTCTGCTGCAGTACCACTATCGGGTGCTCTCACTGTGTTATCTTCTTTTCCCGAGTTGCTTTTATCAAATGAAGTGCACACTATACAGTTAGATGACTTAACTTACCCTGGATGTCTCTATGTGGTCAGTGGGAAAGTACTATTATATAACCCTTGACTGCAAGGAAATTCAGAGGAGGGGAAAATACCTGGCACCGTAATTCCATCGGTTAGAAGTTGGTGACTTTGTTGTCACTCACAGCATAACGAGAAGAATTCTGTTAAAACCTATGTGGAATGTAAATCCCTTTCACTGCCACTGGTATCTCTGCATTTATTTTCATGACATTACATAGGAGTTTGGTTCCCTGAATTTAAGTTGCACAGGAACTCTGCATAATCTATTACAGAAATCGAGAATTTAATAGACTCCGTATAGTCTATTCAAAGTGAAATCTATGCCCTCTCCTTACCATCCATGTTTTGATCAGAGAACACAAGTATTAGTAGCTATACAGCTGGCTGTCTTTCACTTTCTTATCATTTTCATGGGGTTTTTTGGTTTAAGTCATTCGAAAAATTTCCAGACCTGGATAAGTTATTTACACTTTGGATTGCTGAAAGTGGTGGGGTGGGGAGATTAAACTAGTCTTCAGAAGGGGAATATTAAGGGATTAGGAAGAAACTGGCATTTTTGAAACCTAGACATTAAATAAAAGTGATTTCCAAGGTGAAGCTTGGACTCCATTTGTGAGTATCATGTTCCATTCACACCAGTAAAGAATGTATTGGGAAACAAGTGAAAAAGTGTCCATAGACAAATGAACAGAGTCCTAGCCCAAGAGCTATTTTTGTAGGTCATCAGATGAAAATTGCTCAGCCTCGAGATGAATGCGATGCATTAGCTGGTGCTTTCGTCACAGTGCCCAAGTTCCATAAACTGCTGCTTTTGACATGCAGGCGGTGTGTAATAAGGGGGTGAGAATGATCAGCAACTCCAGTTGTCTGATGGACCTGTTCTGTGGTGCTAATATACACACTTTGTGCTAAGCTTTGCTCGCCAGACTGACACTAATCATGGTGCAATGCCACTCATTGGTTCTCAACTTGTGATCTGTGTACTGCAAGGGTCCCAGGGAAACCTGGCTCATAAGGTGGTCCAGAATCTCCTCCTTGGATCAAAATTGCTAAGCTGCTTTAAAACAATTTCCTCTCATTATCCATTTAAGCAATTGCTGCAGTTTCCACTGAGCTGTTGTACAATTTTGGCTAAGAGTGAAACATTGTACATGTCGCACTGTCTATGACAACGTGGTCCCCAGTGTTAAATTGAGTTACTGCTACCCATCTCTGAGCACTGAATTTAAGAAATCCTCATTAAAGAAAACTTTGTGCATATATGTCACTTGTGTTCTAGCAGATCGTCAAATGGCAGCCATTGTATTTTTCCACATAGTGTTAAGCATCACCAGTATTGTGGAAATCTTTGCTGTGTGTAGGTACTGTACAAAACAAAGGGTTGCTCCTGTGAATGGTGTGGGCCATGTTGTGAAATTTGTTCAAGGGCTGATGACACCTTCACTAGTTTCTATACTGAGCCTCAAACACAGGACAAAACAAAACTGGAAAAATGCAAATTATACATAACTGTCAGACTCAGGATAGCTCTAAAACATACAATTCCTTAGCTTACAATCATACTAACATCTGTCTCTGATATTCACAAAGCCATTCTTTAGTCTGTCTATGCTAGTTTTCCCCTACAGTTTCCAATGGTGGGTATAGTTTTGTTAGTTGTGCACATGTATCATGTCATGTCTGAGTGCCCGAAGAAAGCAATGGAGACACACGTACATATCTGTGTGTGTCACACACAAAAACTGTGCTAAATGAACATTCAAGTTGGAAAAAAAATATCATGGAACAAACCATGGCATTTGCTGACATATTTTTCATTCTGCTTGTGTCTTAGACCCTCCCACTATCCCCGCCCCCTACCCCTGTATCTGCAGAATCTTTTCAGTTGAATTTTTATATTCCACAGAAGATTAACTTGAAGGCACAAGGCAGGGCTTACCAGTGAGATGTAGGATAGATTCATATGATTTAAAATACTTTTAATTGCATCTGATGTAGTCTGTGAGATCAGGTATTGTTAGCAGCATTCTTGATGTTTAAAAAAAAAAGGGGGGGCGATTGTTTTCAAAACACACATTTTTATTAGTGTCTATAATGCTGTGAGTCTGATCAACAAGAAACCAAACACAACATCCTCTAAAGTATACACTCTGTCTAAACCAGGGCTTGTGTGGTATTTGAAATTGTTGAAAAATTTGGTTCCACCCTCATTTGGTTATACAGAGTGGTAGTCAGGTTTAGAATTCATGCCATAGACTTTCCCATGGGGTTTCTGGGCAACACAGTTGCTAAAGTTCTGGGGTTTTTTAGGGGAGGGATGTTGGGTTGTTGTTGTTTTTTGTTGGGTTTTAGGTGCTGCTGTTTCCTGACATTTCCAAGCATAGTGGTTGTGTGGCCAGGCTTAATTTTGAAATTGTACCATAACATTAGATCCAGAATAAAATAAACTGTCAAATAATTTACATTTATTATGCATCAAATTCCCTTTATGAATCAAAACTGTGCAAATGTCCTAGAAACTTGCCATCATGACAGGAAGATCCCACCTGTTGCTTATGTGCTAAATGACAAATGATTTGGACAGGGGGCTTATGTTTGAGGTGAGGATTACTGTTGATCAGTTTCACTTGGAGCCTTTTTCACTGTGTTTTTCTTAGCAGGGTGGTTAGTATTGTGTTCTCCCCACCAAATACAGTATAGCTCACTCAGGGCTGGTCCACACTGGGGCGGGGGATTGATCTAGGAAACGCAACTTCAGCTACGAGAATAGCGTAGCTGAAGTCGAGGTTTCCTAGATCGAACTAAATTTACTTACTGCGGGTCCACGCGGCGCAGGCAGGCTCCCCCGTAGACAGCGCTTCCTCCTCTCGGCGAGCAGGAGTTCCAGAGTTGACGGGGGAGCGCTTCGGGGAAAGATTTATCGCGTCCAGATGAGACGCGATAAATCGACCCCAGAAGATCGATCTCTACCCGCCGAATTGGGCGGGTAGTGTGGACCTAGCCTTAATCCGCAAGCACCAGCAGTGAGAGAAGTGGAAGAACATTTGGGCTTAAAACTGCTTTTCATAGTGTACAGATGAATAAGACAAAATTGGATATAATGGAAGTTGGTCAGTTTCCAAAATGTCTTTTTTTTTTCTTCCCCTCCTTAGAGCTGTGACGGAGAGTATTAACCAGCTCATCACTCTGTGTACCCAACAGGCACCTGGACAGAAGGAATGTGACAATGCTCTCAGAGAACTGGAGGTATTCTTAAGCTTGTGGTCTCATGGGGTGAACCTTCCTGTGGTGAAGATGTCGGTCAGGCTTTACATTTTCTTTTCCCTGTCTGAAAAATCGCTGTGTCATAGTCTCCCCCACTTGACATCTGTGGCAGAATTTTTTTCCCTTTAGTTGTATGAGATATGCAAAGAGCTTTCTAGTGGAGACAAACTTAGCACAACTTCTACTGAGTTGGCGAAAAGGAGTTTACATTTTACCCCACATCACAGAGCAGCTGTATATGGGACTATAAAGATACCAGTCTCCACTGCAGCAATTTTGAGGGTGCACACACAAGAGTCACTTTCAGAGGACCTGGGGAGAAGGGTTTACACTAAGAAATCTTTCACTAAGATGGCTGATAGTGCACTGAAGGAAGCCGTGACATCTTAGCTTTTCTGCTGTGGCTCTGTGTAATTTGAAATCCATGATTCTGAAAGTCACATTTATCTAAGAAAAGGTGATCATGAATTACTCCATGATTTTTATTTTCCTCTAGACTTCTAATTCCTAATGTTTTCTTTATCTCAGTCTAGCTGAATGTCTTTCAACATTGCGTGTTCTAGTACACTCTCTCTGTTGTGTACTGCTACATGAGTGTTGTGACAATAGCTCTGTAAATTGACTCTGTAGTGGATAGCTAGTTGGCTCTTGTTGAAAGGCCAAGTGCCTACGTTAATATCAAACCAATCAGCACCTGCTCCAAAATGCTAGGCAATAGTGTGTTAAGCTAAGCTAAATTGGTGTTAAGTTTTAGGCGGTTTATGTCAACCTAACTATGTCAATGTCTACACTACAGCCTTGCTCCCGCCGATGTAAGTGCCCTACTACACCGACATCATAACTCCACCTGCACAAGAGGCGTAGGGCTTATGTCAGTGTAGTTAGGGTGACACAGTGTGTGTAGTTCTGAGGGAGGATGTTAATGATGCTGAGTTTGTGAAGGAAGTCAGTTGTGTCCAGAAGGAAGCTGGCCCTTTGTGTCGTGAGTGGTTTGAGGATGGTTTCTATGAATCCCAATATTCCTTGAGTAAAAGTGCCATGGGCAGATATGATGAGTCTGCCAGGGTTTTCTTGTTTGTGTATCTTGGGACACATGTGGAAGGTCCCTGGGGTGGGTTTGTGAGGGATGAGTTTGTAGAGTTTCTCTTGGAGTTGTTTGGGAAAGGATTTGATGATGTCTTTAAGTTCCTAGGTAAGTTGTGGTTTGGAGTGGGGGGATCTTTGAGTTCTTTATAGTAGGTGGTCTAGGAGAGTTGTCAGTTGGACTTGTTAACTTAGTCATCACAGTCCAATAAAAGATATTACTTCACCCACCTGGTCGCTAATATCCTGATACCAACAAGGCTGAAACTACACTGCATACTACATTGTTCCTACACATGCCCATGCTATTTTTGTAGTGATTCAAGACAAAAAATGAAAGGGCCATGGGAGGTGGGAAGTGTTTTCTCTTGGTAATTTAAGACTTCCCTCAGCATGATATTAGCTCTTCTGTGCAGAGCTGATGTGATCAGCAGTGTGATGTGGCTTTCTGGCTGTGTTCGTAATGCTGATTACTGCCTTACCATGTTGAGGCTTTTACTTTATGCCTACATTTTTTCCATCATTCCTTCTTCAGGCCAAAAGGAACAAATAAGTTAGTAAGATGCCTTAGATGCCACCAGTTCTGTTAGAAGCAAGGGCTTCTTAAATTATTGTATTCCAGACGTCACGATCCCTAAAGCCAGATGGTTTAGGATCTTGTAAGGAAAGGAGGTATGAGTGGGATGATACACTCAAAACCAAATTTGGCCCTGATGAAACTGGGTACGACACAGTGTAATCTCATTTGGCTCTGTTGTTACAGCGTACTTATTATAGATATTGTTTCAAGCTACAGTGTGTGACTTTGCCACAGTTCAGAGCTACTGCCAGGAGAAAGAGCCTCCGTTCTCATCTGTGGATGTGCCTTGTTCAGTGGGGCAAAGAGAATGAGTCTCTAAATCAGAAATGTTACGGTGCTGTGCTTTGTTTCTTCTCTTTATTAATTATATTATTTAGAAAAGGCATATTAACAGAGTGAATGGGAAATCGCAAATCCAATGAACTTGTGTATTTTGGGTTGGCAACAAACATGAAAATGCTTTGCTTTTTGTTGGGGGGAGGGAGAAGGATGTCACGATGATGAATTCAAGCTGAAATCCAACCAGTGCTAAGTGTGTTATAGTAGGTGTGGGAGTGGAGATATGGAGCTGTCACACTTTTAATAACAGTAACTGTTTCATTGAACGTTTGTAAGAACTCTCAGCAGTAATAGTCCCAGGACATTGCCCTGGCATTTTTACTACTAAACAAAACCCTTTTTTCTTTTGCTTTTAAATTTCAAATCACCTGTGTACAGTACAGTTGTGCTTAAAATCAACTTTTCTGCTTGATTTACTGCATGACCAGTGTATGGAAATATCAGTGAAGAGTGATATTTTTAATAACACAGGCCAAGGAGAAAGTCAATGGAAAAACGTATAGGCTGATTACACAGCTCTTCCTTCATTCTTTCATCCCAAAGGAGGAATGGAAAGAGAAGGGATTTAACTGGAGTTAAAAACGATAGTAGAGCGAAGGGGATTAAGCACCGAGTGAACAAATGAGGTCTCAGATCTGCTACCACCCAGGTTGATGCGACTGGCAAGCTCTGATCAGAGTCTCTGGACACAAATAGCAAATATTAGCAGAGCTTTGGATGAAAGCTTGCAGAGTGCTTGCTCTCTCGCTATCCCTGTCTTTGGCCATTACTGTTAATTGTCCATTTCTGTGAGACTTGACTATATTAATATAAAAGTCAAACTAGAAATGAGATTGACTGCCTGTAGCTTCTTCCATATAAACTGGAACCAAGTTGAGAAGAGCAGGTGACATCTCTCCAGCGACCTGTAAGGAGCAAGAGCCTGCTGGGAGGGAATCCTCAGCTAGGAGAGCTGCCAAGGACTGTGAGCCTGACGGGAGACGTATAAGCAAGGGGAAGCTCTGATAAAGGGCTGCAAAGACTTGAGCCTAGAGGAAAAACTAGGTGGATCCTGAAGCCAGTTACCAACTGAAATGACTAATTTTGTCTGAGGAAGGCTGGGTGGAAGATTCGTGGTGTTTTGAACTTTGTTAATAAACCGGACTCTTGAAAAGGAGACTGTTAGTGGGAAAACTCCTGCAGTGTGAAGTCAGACGATTCACTTGGGTAGAAGGGGAAACAGAAGCAGCAGCAGGGTCTGAAGCCAGACCTGGGTAAACCTATAAGAAGCTTATAGGAGTGCCCATCAACATCAACAGATGTTATCCATTTCACCTTTATTATGGTTAAGCTATAAGGGTCTGTCCCCATACCCTGCCTTTTTCCCTACCTCATTCACCAACTTCTCCTACTAGCCTCCTCTGGGCTCCCCACAATAACTGGGAAGTATAGCGTTAGTAGAACTCAAGTGTTTCATCGGTGACTTAAGTATAGTGTCCACATACCCTGGGGCCTGCCCTATGGATCAGATAAAGCAAAGCTGCACAGACTTTGTGCTTTCCCAGGAATATGGAGACCTTGTTTGACACTCCCTAGGCAGATGGATGTGGCGAGTCACTCCTAGCACTTCAGGATAAGGAACAGACGGGAGGGTTTTTAGCAGCAACAGTTGCATTTTAACTGTCAATCTGCTGTTCTGTTTTTTCGCTCCTTCCTGTCATCTGTCCAGGGAGTCTTACAGCTCCTGGCTCTGGAGCAGTGAAAATGTGGATAGAACATGATTTGCTCACTGCTACTCAGTAAATTGCTAGGGAGGGGTGGAGCAGGGTATTGAAGTACTCTAGGGAATAGAGAAAGAGAGGGGCAGGAAGCAACAGCAGAACTGTTGGAAGAAGAGATCTCTTGTTAACATTGCCTTTTTCATACAGTAAGATAACTGGCAGTAAAGCACTTAAAGGAAATGATCTTGACCGTAACTTTTAGGCTGCTACAAGGCAACAGACAAAGCATGGCTGAACTTCAAAAAATTGCTTTAGAATTAAAAGTTCAGCTCTGATAAAGATCTAACATTTAAATTCTTGCCCAGAGTTCCTTTGCTGAAAAAAATCACACAGCAAATCTTTCAGCTGTAGCCCTTTACCAACTTCCTATACTTCCTCATGTTGGAAAGACCATAAGAATAGCTCATCGAGCTGTTATTCAGCTTCCATTCTTGACTGTAAGCATGAAAATCAGCTTTTAAAAAAAAACAATTTAAGCAAAAGAGGAGACTCACCTGTTGGATTTTTTTTTTAATATTGTGAGAATTTTTGTATCCAAATATATTGATTCCTCTTTACAATATATGAAGTAGCTTCTCCCTTGGATAACTCTGTGCAGTACTCTCAAGGTCTGGGTTCACCCCAGGAGAAGGGCAACTCTTACTTGTAACATAAGTATTTTCAGATAGCATTTGGCAGAGGGACGGTGCTGGGAGGTTCTGTTGGCAGGGGGAAAAAATGTAAGCAGATGGTGCACTTACATTTAGCCAGGTGACTGTTTGTGTCGCCGCGCAGCAGGTAAGAAGAGGTGGCAGCTTCTTGAATCAATTTTTTTTATTCCCAGGAAGGCTCTGAGTTCAAAAGGGGGTTTGCTGGTTTGTGATATGGTGACACAAAGGAAAGTTTACAAATAGTCAGCTACTAAAATATCTATATACTGCAGTGTCTGGGAATCATGTTTTTTGCCTGGAGATAAAGAAACTAGGATGTGCAGATGTGTTTAATTATTGTGGTGGTATCTTTGTCCGGCTCAGATCCGTGTTATAGCTACTGTAGTAACTGAAGCTGCTCTCCTTCCTTTCAGACAGTTAAGGGAATGCTGGATAACCCCAATGAACCTGTAAGCGACCTCTCATATTTTGATTGTATTGAAGGTGTTATGGAAAACTCCAAGGTAATTCTGTTACTCTACTTCCGTGTGTATGTGTTAAACAATTTCTAATCAGTGGAGGGGTTTGCATGCTAATAAAATACATTGGAAAAAGAAGGCCTGCTTCAGTCTGCTTCTGGGAAAAATTCTTGTGCTCTAACTTTAGTAAATTCCCTGGTAAATCTCCGTTTGAGACTCTTGTGAGCAATCTTTATGCTGCTGTTTGGATTGTTTGTTCATCTGAAGACCTATTGTGCTGATAGCATTTAGTGTCATCTGATTGCCTTGTGATATTGTCTGAGACCTAACTCACTAACAATCCAAATACTTCAGGATACCAGCAAGTACTGTAATATCTGAATTATTTTTAGTCATTTTGTGTCCTGTGTCTAAACTAGAAAAAATCATAATCTATGGGAACCATCTTTTTTAGTTTTAAAACTTCATTTCCCCCCACCCCCCAAAAAAGCTTGTGTTAATTGACTAGCTGCCTATTGGAATAAACCTTTGTTCCAACTGCAATTCAAACTGAAATTAGTTTTTCACTGTGTTTGCTCTATAGTGGTTCATCAATTCTGTAAGTGTTAAAAGTTACATCACTGCAAAAGTATTTTACAGTGAAAATCTTACCACACTCTGGAAATCCTCCCCTGAAAGTTTTAGTGCATCTTCATTTTGACCTTTTCAGTATGTGATGCATTGGAATAATCCCAAAGTCTTCATAATCTAAAAGAAAAGGAGGATGCCTAATGCACTGGAGCATGGAATTAGTTTGCTTTGCTGCTATACCAAAGACATTGCAAGCTTTAAAAAAACCAAGCAAGATAGGCTTCAGTGAGACAAACACTAAAATTTTACAGGCATTCCGATATTGGGACCTTTCCTATATGCCAAGCTACAAGTACTTTTTCCACTAAGTTTCAGCAAGTGTTTTGGGGCAGACAAAGAAGCTGTGCTGAGTAGTTGCCTCTGCTCCTGTGTGCAGTCCAGGAAAGCTTGGAAAACACTGCTGTGTAGAGTGAAGTATATTAGGGGACTAATTTACCCTATTTTCAATTGTTAAGGTCCTTGGAGAGTCAATGGCAGGCATTTCCCAGAATGCCAAGACTGGGGATCTGCTGGTCTTTGGAGAATGTGTTGGAGTTGCTTCCAAGGCTCTTTGTGGTCTCACAGAGGCTGCAGCCCAGGTAACCACTTGTTCATGAAGCCTGTGAAACAAATATGAATCTGCTTCTGTATTGCTGTATCTTGTGTGTCTGAATATTTGAGCTTTCATTCATGTTGGTCAAAGAATCAAAATATTTGCATTGTTCAGTGGTTTTCATCTTGGAAGAGTGGGACAGACATTAACTAATACAGCATCACAGCACACTTGTGAGGTTAGGGAAGCAATATTATGCCTGTTTTGTATGGAGGAAGAATGAGGCAGGGAGTTTAAATGAGTTTCCCAAGGTTATAGAGGAAGTAAGTGTCAGAGCAATTCCATGAATTTGTGTGTTTGTACCTCCCAGTTCTATGCACAGTCCCCAAGGTCTTGCCCCCTCAGAACTAATTTAGCAGAAGGAAACTCAGGCAAGCCTGAGTTACTTTGAAGCTGGGTAATTTGAGCTTGGTGCCTTAAGTTAATCGCAAAAAAAGCATTCTGGGGTCATTTCTAATAATCAGCCCATATCTTCAAACTATACATAATCTCATTCCCTTTTAGCACAGGAAAAGAGATTATGGTAAATGTATGTTTTAGACCCATTACAACTGTCTGGATATTTTCTCAGTATCTAAGAAGCTTAAAATGTTGCAACATTCGGAGGTGGTATTAATGTTGTTGGATCAGTCTGCCGAAATCGCATACTTCAGACCAGCCTGAGTCCCGAGTTATTGAACTGCTCCACCTGGTGACCAAAAGCTATATTGCCTTCTCAGTGGAGGAGCCAACTATGGGGGACCATCCCGTGCAGCTGCAAATTGCTCTGCCGTCCCCGCCCCCCCCCCCCCCCCCCCAAAAAAAAATACAGTGAATCTGTGACTGTGGGCTTCCTGGGCCCCACAGTTAGTCCTGGGTGGCTTTGTTGGGGGACGGGACGGCCTGTGAATATTTTACTATCTGTAAGGGAAATCAGAAAGAAACCTCCAAACATAGCTTTGACTATATAAATAAATCCTGATCTCTGTGGCGAGAAGGGTAGAATCATTGTTTAAATAAAAACTTGAGATTATCACTGACCATTATGTGTCCTTACCTGGGGTGGGGCCTGCAGCTGTAGGTTTCATGGGCCCTGCGGTCAGCTCTAGAAACAAAGCATCTCTTTGTAAAATGTGTAACTTTACACTTCGTTGTACATTGAAGAGGATAGTTTTTTCTTCAAGGCATGAAAAGGTGATGCGTGGGCAACTGTAGTCTTTAGTTTTCTATTCATACCTGGCCAAAGTACTGGGCCCCTCAAAATCTGGCTGCTCTGGGTGGATGAAAGTTACCTTGAACAGTCAGCATCAGAGTTCTGACCTGGCTACCCTAGGGATAAATCAGTTCTCCTTCGATTCTTATTAGATAATGAAGTATCTTTACCCTTTTGATTTTGCTGAGCAGTTTTGTTTAGGCTAATGAGATTTCACAAATCATATTACAGAGACCAGCTTTTACATCCTCCTTACAGACTTGTTGCTAGGCATTTATTAATAGCAGCTTTGCTATATGACTTCTAACTACAGCCTGACCACCCCGGTCAATAAACATTTGGCTGGCTCATTAAACAGCTGGAATGGGTTTAGCGTAATCTTTGCATTTGTTTTTAATTTCTTGCTCCCTTTCTAGGCCGCTTACCTTGTTGGCATCTCAGATCCCAACAGTCAGGCTGGTCACCAGGGGCTTGTCGATCCTATCCAGTTTGCCAGGGCCAATCAGGCAATCCAGATGGCGTGTCAGAATCTGGTGGATCCAGCAAGTAGCCCATCACAGGTAACTCTTTCCAGAGGATTGTAATGAGACCATTTCTGAGTTTCATTAGGAGCCATCTGTTTGCTTTATATTGATGGTTGGTGAGGGGAAATACTCAATTTGTGAACATAGAAAGGGTTTGAATCGCTATTTGTTCAGTATTAGAATGTCATTACTATGTCATTCCTTTGCGTGATTCTTCACCTCTTTTGTGCCATCTGTTTTTTCAGGTTTTATCAGCTGCCACAATAGTGGCCAAGCATACTTCTGCTTTGTGTAACGCTTGTCGTATCGCTTCATCGAAGACAGCCAACCCTGTTGCCAAGAGACATTTTGTGCAATCTGCTAAGGAGGTCGCAAACAGCACCGCCAACCTGGTGAAAACTATCAAGGTACATGTCCTCTTTCGTTGTGCTTTCATTTCTCCTCTGCTCTGCTGAAACAGAAGATCTAGTTAACAGTGTCTTCTTTCTCTTTATAGAACACTTTTTAAAATATTGTCATTCATTAAGAGCCCCCATCATGGACCAAAACCCCGTTATGCTAGGTACTTTACAGACACACCTTTGTGTAAACTGAAAAGCTGAAACACTTTAACTGTACTGGTATAGTTCAAGTGGCACAAGCCTCCTTAGTGTGGATGCAGTTATAAAGAAGCTGTATAAATAGTTATGAATTGCTCTACTGGCATAAAGGGGCTTTATACCATAGAGCTATTCCACACACACGCACGCGCACACACACACACACACACACACACACACACACAGTCAAGCACTCAAAATGCAATCTGTGCAACCTTAATTTGACCTCTTGTGCATATGCATTGTGATAGTCTTTGATCACATACCATTTTTTCCACAGGACTCCTGCCTCATTGAGTACATAGAATGGATGGTGCTCACTTAATGAGCAGCTGTTCAATATTATTTTATTTTCCCCATTCAGAATGTGGCCCATGCCTTATTTACTGTACATTATTAAAACGCTGCTTTGAAGATAGAATTATTAATGTGTTCAGGGGCTTTTCTGCAGTGCTCATCACTATCATATCTGAGTGCTTCACACTCAGACAACATTAATTTATCTACACAACACCCAGCAAGTAAAGCAGGGTTCCTACAGACAACAGCTTCCTTTGCTACATATCCATGATAGAGCCTCAGAGCAGGTCCATCCTGTGCACAGGCAGGAGACTAGAAGAAAGTATGTGATTGTGGAATTAAAGACTGTATCATGATGTATAAGCACATGGGAGACTAATTAAGGTTGCACAGGCAACCTTAATTCTTGCAGCTCTTAACTTTGGAGTGCTTGCCTTCATAACCTTAACAAAATGTTCTTTTAACATAGTTTTGTATGTGTAATTCCCTATGTTTTGGGGGGGTGTTAAATGAAAGAACAGGATGGACCTGCTACAAGGATAGAAAGTTTCATCCCAAACAATTAAAGTTTGGCAAAGTTATAAGCATCTAAAATCAGGGTCTTATAATGGGAAGTGTTGGGCAACCTTAATAAGAGGAGAGACTAGATTCATAGATTTTTAAGGCCAGAAAGGACCATTGTGATCATTTGGTCTGACATCCTGTATAGTGCAGGCCATAGAACTTCCCCAAAATAATTCCTAGAGCGTATCAGCACTATGCTTATTATAGGCATGTGTACACTTGGGCTTGTACTTGTATATCAGTAAAACATCATACCCCAAGTGGCATAGTAACACGGGTACAACTTTCAGGTATAGACCAGGCCTAAATGTTTTTGCTGCATATGGAACAGGTGACCTCTGCACCTCTCGCTATTAGTTATCTGGAATCCAGGGTTTGAGGCTGGTGAGACCCTCTCAGGGGTTCCGCTTGTGTATCAGAAATAACACTTAGAATTGAGAGACTAGCTTGTTTCAGAGTTGAAATATACAAGTTAAAAATAATATTTAACTTTTGTTAAATGTCAACCATTTGTTTTCTAAATACCTCCCTGAGTTCCGGTAGGAAGCGGTTTCTCTTCTTGTGAGAAGGAATGAAGCTTGTGAGAAACCTGGGAATCATGAATCTGTGTCTTTCAGTAAGCCATTAGGTGGCCTGCTGCTAAAATTCTTGTAAAACAACTATATTCAGAGGGCTTGAGTTTATTATGATTTTACACTGAAGCTGCTTTCATGTTGAGCTATTTCCTGCGAGATTATGAAGGAGATGAGTTCACTTATGTGAAAATGAGTCAATAACAGCTATGAAGACGAATGTCTGCTTTAGAGGTTTTAGTTTCCAAGAAAAGGATCGACTTGTTAGCAACTTCCACCTCTGTAGACTTGAGGTATTAAAACATGATTTATGGGAAGTCATCAGAGTGCAATTATTTTAAGCTTTTTCCTGTTCTTCGTAACAGCACAGCTGGTTTGGGCTTGGGGTCAATAATCATATGAATAAGTGAAGAAACATACTGTGTTAAATTTTACTTCTTTTTTCTAAAGTGTTAAGATCAGTCTTGTGTCTGGAGAAACTTTCAAATCTATTTGCAAATCTCAAATGTTATAAATGTTTTGAAAGTTACAATGAATTAAACCATCTTCCTTCAGTATGTGACCCTGCCGAGCCTTTACAAATGGGCTCTGGCATGCCAGAGACTAATTGCCATGTTCTTTGCCAGGCCCTGGACGGTGATTTCTCTGAAGATAACCGCAATAAGTGTAGAATTGCAACTGCACCTTTGATTGAAGCTGTGGAAAATCTGACAGCATTTGCTTCCAATCCAGAGTTTGTCAGTATACCAGCCCAGATCAGCATGGAGGTAGGTAGAGTTGTATTTGTATCACAAAGTAAGCATGTGGGGTGTCCTCCTGTCCTCAAGATAGCTTTATTATCAAAGTTAAAATGTCGAGTTGAACTTTTGTAACCAAGAAAACCTTTGAAGAACTTGATCCTACATTGAGTTCCATGTGGGCATGCAGAACTCATCGCAGGATCAGGGCCTATGATCCCAAATCAGGAACAAAATGTATGTGGATTTAAAGCGGGGGTTCTCAAACTGGGGCTCGGGACCCCTCAGGGGCTCATGTGGTTATACACGGGGGGTCGCGAGCTGTCAGCCTTGACCCCAAACCCTGTTTTGCATCCAGCATTTATAATGGTGTTAAATATATTAATAAGTGTTTTTTAATTTATAAGGGGGGGGGTCGCACTCAGAGGCTTGCTATGTGAAAGGGGTCATCAGTACAAAAGTTTGAGAACCACTGATTTAAAGTAACAAGTGATACACTGTAACCAAAGGAGTGGATAATCCTTTATTTTTCTTACTTGGCCAGTCCTGTGTTCAAGATTCCTTCTTTTCCCTTGAGAATTGCTTGCAGCACAGATACATGAAACACAGTTTTTTCCCACATTCCCTGTACAATTGATACCCTGCGACAAAAGCACATTCCTGGTTGAAATCTCTGCCCTAGCTGAAGGGCTGATCTCATCTGCCAGGCTACATTGCTTGAGTTCCTTCATATGGACCTCTTGCAGGCAGTCCTCTCTTTCAGTTAACCACTGACCTTGAATTTTGTACAAGCATGACAAGCCTTGTGATGCTGCGATAACCACTTTTATCTCTTGTTGCTAGCTTGCAACGTGGTACTGATGACTTGCACGTTGTGTCAGATACTTCTCGCCATCTGGTGAAGTCATAAATCTGCCAGGTTTCAAAGGCAGCATTACAATTTAAAATGAAATTATCACTAGGATGCACTGAATGGCTTACGTGACAGTTGTCCCGAGTCTGGATCAAGTGGTGGGAATTTGTGCTGACAAGAAGTAGCTTTTTGTGGGGAGTTATGTTTCACAAAACAAAACCATTTAACATGCAGGTAGGAAATTCCTGGGGTGTTTCGGGAGACTAAAGCTCATTCAAAACGATGTAAAATCCCATTGTAACAGAGTTTATATAGCATTGCAGACATAGACTCATAGACTTTAAGGTCAGAAGGGACCATTATGATCATCTAGTCTGACCTACTGCACAATGCAGGCCACAGAATCTCACCCACCCGCTCCTGTAATAAACCCCTAACCTATGTTCAGAGTTGATTTGCAAACTGTTTCCTGCTTTCAGTGGCCTCATCCCAAACTGGAGACAGCAGAAGCAGAGGATTCAATAATATTTTAGTCCATATTCAACTAATCCTCTGAGAAGGCATGTTTGCCTATATCTCATAATGGTTGCAACTGGCTATCATGCTGCTAAATTATACCCACCAGTTCTCCATTTGGCAGGAGTCATGGGCTTCTCCTTTCACTTGAATGTATCCCCTTCGCTAATCTGAAAGTGGTCTCCTTAAGTACAGCAAACAGAAAATTAGCCAGATTTTTTTGCTTACTGCAGTGACTTCTCCCTGTCTAATATTACATGATGTGCAGTTCTTGATGATCTACTCATGCCCTAAATAGAACCAGTTCTTCGGGAGCAAAATGAATTGACAAGTTCCAAGGGTGACTTACAAATGTTCTGCATTTCCTGCTAGTGCTGGAGAGATGAATAGTTCAGTGTTATGTTCAGTCCTCCCTCAATACATGTCTTTGTTAGAATGCAGGCGAGTGCAAGCATTTGCCACTCGTTTTGAAGATTCTAATTCTGTTCCTTGTGCATGTGTCTTGCTGCTCTTTTGATTACAGGGATCTCGAGCACAGGAGCCAATTCTGATTTCTGCCAAGACGATGTTGGAGAGCTCAGCTTTATTGATCAAAACTGCTCGTTCGCTGGCCATCAATCCAAAAGACCCACCTACCTGGTCTATACTTGCTGGGCATTCGCACACAGTTTCAGATTCAATTAAGAGTCTGATCACTTCCATTAGGTGCGTTTTCTGTCATAACTTTTTTTTATCTTCCACACTCATGCCGTAATGCCCCAGAGCCTTATCCAGTAATGTTGAATGAAATGGTAGTACCTAATGGCCCATGCTGCCATTGTCGTTTTATCGATGAAAACCATGTAAAGGGACTTGAACGCCATTTGCTTTCCATAGAGCAAATGTTTCTTATCCTAGATAGCTGAATAGTAAGTCATGGATTGTTGAAGGGACAGAGGGAGCTGTGGTAAGAGAGTTATTTTTTCTTTATTGCCCTCCATTGTTTTAGTCATTCTTAGAAACTTGAAAATGAAATTTAATTCCTTAGCAGCTTGCGCCTTTGTTTGTTAGACAAATATTGATTGCGTTCTATGGTGCACACGGTCTCTCTGTTTATACTTTGTGCACAATCATCATTGATGATTGCACAGCTCTGGAAAGTGGGGGTTTTGCCAAGTTCCTCCTTTTATTGATTTTAAAGCAAATAGAGCAGAAAATATGGTAGGGCCTATGTAAATTGGAACATATTTAAAACATACTTAGCAGTACTCAGAACACTGAAAACATTCCCTACAAATTGACAATAATTTTGAGGCAAATCAAATGGGATGTCTAGGCACACATTCTGAAGTGCTTAGCTATATCAGGACCAAAATAACTTGAATGTTATTCTCTATTACAGTTTTTTTTTCTGTTTACTTTATAAGATTGTTCTAGCGTGTGTGTGCGCATGCGTGCCTTAATTTTAGAAGAATCACTAAATCGCTTTTGTATGCAAATTTAAAGACACTTGAAAAAAGGGATTACATTATGTATTCTAACTCTTAGTGGAACTGGGTACTGAGTAAATAAACTGTATGTTTTGGTGGCTGTGTATTTGCATCTAAGGTAATATTGTCCTTTCCTGATTTTATACTTCAACCACAAACTGTCAGTCTAGATTAAAGTCCCCACAGATTAATTTCCATTAAAATGTACTTACATTTGAGAGTAAAACTTAGCTAATACCCAAGGAGTTCTTCATGGAGCTATTGGCTGATTTCTCTTCTGCATTCAACAGAAGGTTCATCTGTCTCAGTTGCTCCTTAAGTCCTTCTTTTTCAAGTCCTCTGCCATGGCCACCTTAGGAGGGCTTTTTTCTGAGGTGGCTAGTGCAGCTACTTCTTCACCTGGGAGAGTATCATGGTTCTGCTTCATTAAAGGCTCCTTTTTCTTGCCGAATCATAGAATCTCAGGGTTGGAAGGGACCTCAGGAGGTCATCTAGTCCAACCCCCTGCTCAAAGCAGGACCAATCCCCAATTTTTTATATTTTTTTTTTTGCCCCATATCCCCAAATGGCCCCCTCAAGGATTGAACTCACAAGCCTGGGTTTAGCAGGCCAATGCTCAAACCACTGATCTATCCCTCCCCCCCCAAAAAAAAATCCTTAGGGCTTACATGCCACAAAACATTCAGAATATCTCAGCTATTTATGTGTATCAAACCCTTATTGGTACAACAAACCTAGTTCTTTTCCTTGCTGCCCCACTTGCCTCATATATTGTCTATTAATGAAATACATTTGTGTATGAATTCATAAATGAGGACCTCCTTCAACCTTAAATTACCATATCTTCTTTTGTTTCAGGGACAAAGCCCCAGGCCAGAGAGAATGTGATTACTCCATTGATGGAATCAATAGATGTATTAGAGATATTGAGCAGGCTTCCCTTGCAGCAGTCAGTCAGAACTTGGCCACAAGGGATGACATCTCAGTTGAGGTAAGGCAGACTGCACTGTAACTGAGTATAATTTAGCACTCCTACTTGTCTTTTGCTTTTCTTCATATCAGAAGGAAAACATTGGAACTAGGAACTGTGTAGCGGCAGCACAGACTGCCCTCAGGGGAGAAATTTCCCCATTAGAAGGCTCTTATGGCAAATCCGCAGATTTGTTCATGGAGAGACTGATTTCTGGCCTAATCTGGGGTGTTTAATGGTGGTGTTAATAGGGCTTTATGATAGGGAAGGTAGTGAGGCAAAATAAAATTTGGGATGACATTGACATTTGCCTATAGGGGAATGGAGCTTGCTTAAATTGTATATAAGATAATAAGATGGGGAAAAGCAAAGGAACCAGAAATGCAGATGAAATGAGTGTTTTGTTAAGGGTGGATGACTAGATGCGATTTAGCAGCTCATCAGAGCAGGCCTGAGGGATATCATTTTTGCATATTTGCTTTTGTGCCTTAATAATAAGATATCAACCATTGATCAACTGCTTCAGTAAATTGGACAGCAGACAGCACAGTCCCAAGCTAAGCGTTCCACATTGCAAGTGTTCAATATATTCATGAGAGAAAAGCCACTAACAATTACTCGCCGCATGTAGTGAGCACTCTGAGCGATAAACTTCATATTTTAAGTAAAGTTCTTCATTAATAGTAAATGTTATCACTGTCCCTGTCTCCTACACAAAACAGCTGTACATTTTCTTCCAATTTTAATGAAATTGGTATGAAATTCTTCTCTCTCACATTTGCCCTCTTGCATTTGCACATGCAAGTGGTTGTTTATTTTCAAGCTAAGCAGCAATGCTAGATACACCACTAAAACTTTCATCTTCCTGGAGTGGCTCATAAGAAATAAGTGTATAAAATTACCACAAAAGTGGGGTTTTTTAAAAACAACTTAATTCCTCTTTCCTCTTGTTAAAAATGTCCATCCTGTTTTGCACCTTGCTAACAGTGTTAGAAGTTTGAATAAGCACTATCAAGCTACCAAGTCTTATTTAAAACAATATATAAATAAAGCAAATCATAAAGATGGTGTTTTATTTCTTGGTTTTTTTTGCAGGATGAGCTAAATCCTGGCTACAAAGGCATTAACTGCCTTTGAACTAGATGGAAATAGTTCTAGTATTGGCATTTCTAATACCTGCCCTTCTTTATCCTTATGTCTCCACTACCGTATTTTGGAGATCAGTCCATATCTCCTACTTCGAGATTACTTATTTTTCCGTTCCCTTTCATATCAATGTATAAGCAGTCCACAATTAAAACTTCCCTCTTTGTGCTGCACTGTTGCCTTGAAAGTGCTGATTCATGTTTAGCTCAGCAGTCCTGGTGATTTTTCTGAGCAGTCTAATGTCATTAAATCAGAGGCAACAATAGCATCACTTGTCATGTTACCACTGGAGCTAGAAGCGAATGGAGGAACAGGCACTGCAAGCCAGAGCTGGAAGGAGCTTTTTTTTCGCCTTGCCTCATGATTATGTGCAGCAAACAGCCTCTGTCAGGGCACCCTGCAAGAGGGGAAGATAAATGTGGAGAAATGGACAAGCATGTAAATAAAACTTACTAGGTTGCATCTGCTCTTTATACCGTTGAATGTGGTTTGACAGAGTTCTTTGCAGTTCAGCTGGCATGAGGGTATCTTGTGAAATGGTGTGGCTCAGTGAATGAATTGCTGTGGAAAGAACTGACAATGTTTCTTTTTGTTAGGCTTTACAGGAGCAGTTGACATCAGTTGTTCAGGAAATTGGGCACCTTATTGATCCCATAGCAACAGCAGCTCGGGGAGAGGCAGCTCAGCTAGGACACAAGGTACTTGGTCCTGTATTTATTGTAATTTCTAAAGTCCTGATTCCTTAGAGTGTATGGAATTGTCGGTCAGTAATGAGACAATGGTAGATGCTACAGTGTGTTGCAAGCTTATTCATATGACACTAAAAATGTACAGGGAAATATGGGGTGGGGGAAAGATCTTGGATTCCTGAAGACAGAAAATTTAAATCAGAGGCAAAAATTGTTTGAACCTATTTGCCTAATTATTGCAAAGTACAGGACATGCAAGATTGCTCACTGTCCTCGGGCTACTTAGATACAGGACCACTAGCTTCAATTCCTGGCCACATGAAGGTGAATTGAGGACTGATCTTTGGAGTTAATTCTGATTTTTTAGGGTTTTTATAAGTTTAAGTGCTTTTTTAAAGTAACTTTCATAAACCAATGTCCTTTGCCTTCTTTTCATTTTGGATTTTAATGATACTTTTTAAAATGTCTGCTTCTTTATATCCTTAACACTGTGGGTATTGAGTGCTTTTCCTGTTTAGCATATAACTAGGTGTTTTAGGACTTACTAAAAATGTCTAATTACATGTTGAAGACCTCAGTCTATTGCATTAATACTTGCTTAATTGCAAAAATGTTTATTTTTAGATTAATGTATCAAATCTGCAGCTCCTAGGCAGGTATTTGGCAGGTGGAGTCATTAAAAGGTGGTATGTCAATCCACAGTGAGGGGAGGAGGAGTTAAATAGGTCTTTGACATAACTAGTAAAAGCTCAACAGTGCTAATCGGTGTTAAAATATCAGTACAGATGTACGTTATAAAAAACCTAAGATGAAAATCAGCAGCACATGTCCTTTTTACAAGTGTCAGTAGCTTACCCCTTTTAAATTCCTGGTGGCCTGCCAAATTTTCCTTTAGAAGTCTAGTCATGGGTGAGTTACTGAAAGGCCAGTACAACTTGTATCAATTTAAAAATTGCCAAAACTATTTTTAACTGTAAAAGAAACATGGCTCAGGCCTGCAGTTCCAGTGAAAATTTGCTACTGAATGTTGTCTTCAAAATGGAAAGATTATGGAGCGACTCGGACTCAGGTTGTGCTATGCCTACTACAATAGATGTGCATTGTAGTGTACAAACATTTGTTCCTCTTGGGGCTTTAGTTTAGCATATTAAACATAAAAAACCCACCACTGCTACCTAATAAAGTTATATGTACTGGGTTTTAGCAGTTTCTCAGAAATTATTTATTACCATATTCTGAAATACTTCTAATTTTGAGACCAATAAATGTAATCTTTCTATGTCAACACATTTAACATGTGAAAGACAGAAGCAAATAATTATTTCTTTTATTTTTGTCTTCATGTGCTAGATTTTCTGAACACTTGATGTCTATTTAGTTTTGGATAATCATCAAATAACTGAGGCATTTGATATTGCCTTGGTTTCTCGCAACTTTGTATTCTGTGCTTAGATTAGTGTTGTCTTTGGCTCATAGTATCTCAAACTCTAAATCAGTGATGCTCAGATCTCAGTGGTTCCGAATCTAAAGGAGCAATCAACATTATCCAAAAGAGCCACAATACAGTGAATTCATTGTTTCATTTACTAAAGTACTATATCACCTGGATCGATCGGACTTCAGCTGTCGTTAAGACTGCGCTGATCACAACACGTCTGCCATTCTTCTCGCACTCTTGCCTTTCTTCTCCACGTTCGTCCGAAACGTTTAACGATGTCATCTTCCCATCTTCTTGGAGGCCGACCAGGGGGTCTTTTCTGTTCTCGCGGGTACCACTCAGCAATGATTGCGATCCACCTGTTATCCGTGAGCCGTGCTGCGTGGCCCGCCCATCGCATCTTGTTATGTCTGCTTTCCACGACAATATCTTTCACACCGCTGCGTTCTCTTTTCCATGTTGGCCTAGCACCTGACATTTTTAGCAAACTCTTGTCGCTCAATTTCCACTCCGCCACCGTAGAACGTGCATTTACTTGTGTTGTTTTAGCCGTTAACTTCAAGCCATCACACTGGCTAGGTGGGCAGGCATGCGTACCTCCTCAAGCTTAGCTAGCCTTCAACCTCTAAGGAGAAGGAAAAGCGCTCTTTCCTCTGAGAGAGCAACCCTCCTCCCTGGATTGGATAGTCCGACACCTTTGTAGCATGGTAAAACCTACCAGGGCATACGCCCCGCTACCATAGCTGTCAGACGGCCAGGGTCACCGCTGCACCACGTTGAGGCAGGATTTTGCAGCAGAAGTACTGAATATATAATAAATAATATATGTACTATATATTCATATTTAAACAATCCAAACAGGGAAATATTTAGGTTTTTAGAGATCTATAAAGCAAAATGAGTGACCAAGTATTACTATTTTATCAACTAAAGTTGGTTAATAAGATAGTAAAAGCCTCCTGATTGGTTAATAACTTGGATTGGTTAATAATTAAATCACAGCATTTTGATATCATGTTCTCGAAAGAGCCGCAGGAGACACATTAGAGAGCCACAGTCTGAGCATCACTGCTCTAGTTGGAAAAGATGTGTGATATTAAATAGTCCTCTCCATCCTCTTGCCCATGCAGAGTGGTTCTTTATATACCAAATAAACAGCTGTTCTCTATGTGGGAATGTCCACTGTTTTAAATGAATTAAGTGATATGGTTTCCACTGTTTCCTTTGGAAGACTTTGCCACCGTTTAATAGACCTCACATTTAGGAAGTCTCTCTTTATATTCAGCCTAACTTTCCTTAGTTTCATCCTGTTTCTTGTTTAAGTTTTTGTAACCAAAATAATGAAGAGAAATTACTTGAATGTTTCCTGGCTTCAAATATTAGTTAACCATTATCCATTTAGTCAATGTTTTTCTGAATTAGACATAAACATCTTTTTAGCTACATTATGTTTTTATGTACTACTGATTTTTCCTCCTAAGCAGAAACGTAATCATTTTTATAGATTGTCAGAGAAGTTCTTTCACTTTAGTGTCTTTCCATTTCTGCGCTATGCAGAACTGTGCGCTATATTCTACATGCTGTTTCAGCAGTGCACGATGGATTGCTATTTATGTGTGTTGTGATATCTTACCTCGAAGTAAGCACATCCAAAGTCATCCTGGCTTTCCTTGCCAACAGCTGTGATAGATTCTCCATAAGAGTTAGATTCTATCTTGATTTAAAAATTATCTTTTAGAAAAATATCCTATCTCAACAGGAATTAATTTAGGGAAGTCCTATAGTCTGTGTTACAGAGGAGGTCAGTCTGGCCTAGAATATTTTAATCTTTAAACGCCAAGCTCCCCCCGCCCCCCTCCCGGCGTTATTTCCTGCATCTGCCAAGCTCCCCTCCCTCACCCCCCCTCACCCCCAGCGTGCTGCGTCCCCGCTCCTATGCCTGCCTCCAGGCACTTCCCGCCGCCAAACAGCTGTTTGGCAGTGCTTAGCACTTTCCAGGAGGGAGGGGGGAGGAGCAGGGAGCCGCGTGCTCAGGGGAGGAGGAGGAGAAGAGGCAGGGCAGGGGCGGGAATTTTGGGAAGGGGTTGGAATAGGGGCAGGGAGGGGGCGGAATTGGGGTGGGGACTTCGGGGAAGGGGTTGGAATGGGGGTGGGAAGAGGCGGGACAGGGTCAGGGCCTCATGGAAGGGGTGGAGTGGGGGGCGGGGACAACAAGGTGCGGGGGGAGTGTCAGTGATGCGGCCCTCGGGCCAATGCACCTGGCCCTCGTGGTCATTTGAGTTTGAGATCCCTGCCCTAGATAATCCACAAAATGAGAGGTGCATTGTCAAATTTTCATTTTAGGTTGTAGATTTTACATAGTAAAATCTCATTTGCTTTGGGTGAGTTGTGTCTCAGCCAGTGGTGGAAGGTCTTCAGCAGCACAACAGTGAATTAGTTGAGTAACTTGGGGAAAGGATGAGACTATGTGAGGTTTTGAAGAACCTCTCAGTGCAGGAAAATCAAACCAGAATAAGCTAGCTCAGTATAAATCACCATTGGAATTGGTCTTGAGGTACTGCAAAGAAATATATACAACGTATTGATTCCAAACCTCTATTGGACAACTTTTGTCAAACTGTTTTTGTTAGTCAATTGAGAAACTGTTTATTTTTCCATTTAAATGTTATTTATAAGAACCACCTCTGTATCTATCTAATCCACTCTGTTATACTTGTTACATGCTTGAATCTATTGACGCTCACTTATTTTAAGAGTATAAGCGCCACTTAACTCCCTTACAGACCTGGTTATTCGTGGTAGAATAGTGGACTATATCCTTAAGCAATATTAGCCCTTCAACAAAATATAGCATCTTAAAAAATGTTTCTGAATCATTCAGGTCTTTTTTGAGATAAGACTTAAATGAGGCTTTCAGAGAAATTTGTTTGTTCCTTCATAGAGCCAGTAACTGTCTGAAAGGTTCCAAATACAGACTGTCTAGCTGAGATCAATTAAATCTCTTCTGAAATTCCAGGTGCAATACCATTCTACTCTGTTTTCTGTTGTCTGCAACTAAAGATGAGAAATTCCAGCGTTTAATTACAGATCCTTCCCCATGTGGTGGAGGAGACTGTCTTCGTTTATGCCCTTAAGTACTGTCTGACTTCCATGTCAGTTTTGAAAACAATTGGATCTGACGTCAGAGTCTCACACACAAAGTTGAGAAGATCTGAGAGGGAAGCGTTGCTATATTGCAGCGTTCACAGCTGAAGAAAAGATGGAATAGTTTAGGAGGCATTAGAATGAACTATATTTCGTGCAAATTTGAAGCATTATGAAGGTGTGCTATTCACATTATGCTCAAAAAACAGCTAAAGATTTTCTTGATGTTAGAGAGGTATGTTGTCTCCTCTCAGAAACTGAGTCACAAGCTTTTCATCATCTCTGTTATCTTAGGTTACACAACTGGCGAGTTACTTTGAACCCCTGATTTTAGCTGCAGTTGGTGTGGCATCCAAGATGCTAGATCATCAGCAACAGATGACTGTCCTGGACCAGACAAAGACGCTAGCAGAATCTGCCCTCCAGATGCTGTATGCAGCCAAAGAAGGAGGAGGAAATCCCAAGGTATAGTACATGTGTGTAATGAAATGGGAGCAGTCATTAGAAGCAGTCATCTGAAATGAATCCTGCAGTGTTTAGAGTGGAATCTAGAAAGTAGCAGTGAACAATAAGGATTGTATGTTAATGATCAGATATTTTATTTTCTCATAATGGTGACTCACAGATAAGCCCTTCTTCAAGTTGTTGTTTTCTTAATGATTTAAGTCTTTGTTGTTTTCCTTTCATTTGTGAAAAATAGCAGCAAGCTAAGATCACTAGGGGCAAACTATATTCTGACTGCTGTGTGAAGTATTATGAATAATAATCTAAGCATGCACAGAGTTTTAGTTGCATATGATATAGAAAAATGCTTGTATATCCATTAAGCATTCATCTTTAGTGTATACTAGCCTGGCTTTAACTTTCAGTAATTTATTTAATTACTGCCATAATTGTCATGTTAAAGGAAAGGAAAGGCGAATAGAATTTTGAGCTTGGTTTTCAATATTTGACAGTTTTGCAAAGCTGTTGTAATATAACGGTATATTAAGACCTCCAGAAAAATGTATAGCCAATAAGTCTTTCACACATTAGATGTTAGCTGAACTGATGAATAACTCAAAGATTTTGCCTCATTTATGTTTCTGGTAGAAGAAAAGAAATAACTTGATTATAAAATGACTCCCTGAGTATCTGGAAAAAACCCTAAGTACTTTTTTAAGGATCAGGAAATAAATACATAGTAACAGAGCCAAATATAATGTCCATTTAATTAGAGGTGATTAGAATATAACGATGCTTGCTTAATATATGAACTAAAAAATGCCTCCAGTTTTTCAGTGTTGGAGTTACTAATGGTACAGCATGTCACTACTGATTTACAGCAGCTGACCCAAACAGGATGGACACAAATTATCACTGTGTACTCTCTCTCTCTCTCTCTCAGTTGAAAATATAATTTTAAAAATCTTATTGCTTAACAAGATCCCAGAACAAAACAGTCCATGCATGCTCTGTGAAGGTGCTTCTGTGGTTAACAGGGCAGAGAGAAGGGAAAGCTTTAAGGTACAAGCATCAGGTTTGGAACACACATCTTCGAATCCTGACAGGGTCAGTTCAGCCCATCCTTTTAAATAGTCAGTAAAATACTCTTTACTGTACAGGCAGTCCTCAGACTTGCGACACAATTGGTTCCTGAAAATTACACCGGAACCGCAATCCACTCCATTGCGGGACTGAGCATCGTAAAGTCAAAACCAATTGTCGTAAGTCGAATCAGGGTGTCAATTCAGAAGCGTCGTAAGTGCCATTCGTTGAAAGTCGTAAAGTTGAGGACTGTCTAGTTTATGCTTGAGGATGTGTGGGGGCATGGGGCATTGGTATGCTCAAGACCTTAAAAGCCAGTCTTGTTGGCTTTGAGATTCCTACTAATTGCAAGAGCATGTCCTTGGCCAAAATAACTTGTATTTTTACCTTCTGCCTGTGCTGTTCTTTGGGTTGTGTGCTGCTTTCTTTGGCTAGCTGCTTCTTTCCAGCCTCATGAAAGGTTTGCATTTCCATGGTGTGTTCTGCATGTGGTTTAGGAAGTATTCCATGTAGATGTTGCCTAACTGGTGCATGTAAATTGTTTTTGAACTCTGAGGCTTTCAAATGGTGATAGGGCTGAGGGATTTAGAACAATGTATTATAAAATTGTATCTCATTTAGAAAGAAGTTGGGTAACTAAAACTACTTTACACATAGACTAACACACTAATACCCATCTAGAAATGGTCAGGTACAAAAAGGTTTCCTTTGTATCTGAGCCCCAAAGCTCATTGAAGTCAACAGAAGGATTCTCTTTGATTTCAGTGAATTCTGGTTCAGGTTCCTTGTATGGAGTGATGATGGTCAATAAACACAACTGAAGTTGGTAGGATTTTTTGAGCTTTCCAAGTGCAAGAAATTTGTTTTGCAGTGGTTTTTTTCCACTGTCCATATTCTGGAGAGGAATTCATACACCACAAGAGTTTTGTCATTGCATGGATTCATCTACTCCCCATACTTACTCCTGGGGAAATTCTGCACCACTGCGCATGTACAGAATTTATGTCTCCCGCAGGTTGCTTTGTTTCCCCGTGGAAAAAATGACTTTCTGATGGGGAAGCAAAGGAAAGCCACGAGCAGTCATGTGACCCTCCCCAGCAGTATGTTTCGGGTCCCCAGGGCAGCCAGCGGAGAGGCAAATCACTGTGTGGCAGGGGGCAGGACTGGGGAAGATCCAGCTGGTGACTCCTACCCTGCGCCGTGCTCGGCTTTAGTCCCGGCTGGGCTGGGGAGGACAGGACTTTCTCTTCCCCTGCACGGCATCCAGGGCCGCGTCAGACCCACCCCCAGATTTCTCCCCCGGTTGTAGGAAGCCCTGCAAACTTCCTTCCTCCCTCCCCCCGACCCCGCACTTCCTGCACCCTTCGCTTCTCAGCTGCAGGGGGAGGGATCACTGTACAGGGAGCTACTTCCCCATCTGCTCAACCCCCGTGCATCCAGACCCCCTTATACCCAGACTTTCCCAGTGAGCCTCGCTCCTCCCTTCTTCCCGCCCGCACCCAGAACACACACACACACACCCCAACGAGCCCCACTCCCCCTGTACCTGGACCACCCCAACAATCCACCTGGATCCCCATCCTACTGAGTCCCAACTAGCTGCACCTGCATCCCCACCCCAATGAGCCCCACTCCCCCAGCATCTGGACCCCCGCCACTGAACCCCCCACACCCAGACCCCCTTGCTGAGTTCTATCCGCCCCACACCCTGACCCACCCCCTCACTGAGCCCCAACCACCTTCACCTGGATGGACCTCCCTGCAGAGTCACATTACCATTGCACCCAGAACCCTCCAACAAGCCCCTGTGCATCCAGATCCCTCCATCCAGATACCCCACTGAGCTCCCGCACCCAGATTGCCCCACAAAGAACCCTCTCAACCCACACCTGGATCCCCCCACACTTGGATCCTGGCTTACTGAGCCTGTCTACCCACATCTTGTGCACCTGTCATGGAGGGGCAGGGCCAGTCCTTGCACTGTGTCAGGGTTGGGTGAAGTCTCACCACCGAGTCCGTGTCCTGGAAGGGGAGCTCTGCACAGTGATTTCCCACCTCTGTGCAGCCAGTGGCCTGTGCTCCCCAATGCCATGCTGGAGCCTTCACATTTATTTGACAAATACAATTTGCAGAATTTTGCAGAATTTTTAATTTCTTGGCGCAGAATGCCCTCAGGAATACCATACTTCAGTAAGAACTCTCAGATGACATGGGACCAATGTTACTTCATGGTGAGCACTAGCCTCCAGAGATACTTGCCTTTTGGGCTGAGCAATAGTGTGGGGAGTTTTCTTCCAGTGTAGTGCAGAATAGGATGGGCCTTGGGTTTGCTAATACCCATTGTCTGTTTGAGGAAATGGCACCTACCCTTGTCTGTCAGGTGACCCTTTCTGTATGGATCCTTTCTGGATGAATCCACAAAAGGGGATTGCCACCTAACTTCTGGCCATTTCCAGTCTGAGCTGGATTCTGAACAAAGGCGTTGAGATGAGAGCTCCTTATTGCATTCCCATTCCATGGAGCCCTTCTGTCCATATGTAAGTCTTCTTTCCTTGCACTGTTGAGCTGCAGGCTCTTGAGCGCTCCCTTTCAGAATGTTTTCTCAGTGAGACTTCAGAAGTTGATTGAGTCCAGTTGATGTCCACAGGTTTGTCTGCTACCAGCTCTTCTTTCAGAGCAACTGCAGTTGCACAGTTGAATCCTAACACTTTTGTCCCGTCTACACTCACTCCACATTCATGCAATCTGAATTGTTCATAGTACTTCAAAAAAAGTGCAACACCCCTATCGTATTTAAATAAATCGGATGGTGGTTGTATGTTTCAACTTATGTTATCTAAATTCCACAGTGCGTTTTAAAATTTGGTAGTGAGCGTAATTGCCTGTTGGCTTGTTTCTTCTGCAGGCTTTGCTCTGATTGCCTATTGCCTCATCTTGTTCAGTAAACACTGACTTCCTTCATTCCCCTCCTCCACTTCTTCTTGATTAATGAATTGGGCATCATTATTAATATAGACTAATGCAGTATCACAGACCTAGGATATAGGGCAGAGATGATAGGCAAATACAAACACTGTATCCTCGATTGTTGGCAATACCAAGGAACATCAGGGCTGATGTTTAAAGACTCCTGCAAGAGTTAATTTAGAACTAAATGCTTAAAAAAATACTGCATTAGCTTGAACATATCCCGTGCAGTGCCTCCAGGTGAGCCAGTACTTGCATACATAGGCTTTTATACTTCACTTTGCCACACACACGCAAGTCTATTGTGTAGCCTGGAAAAGACTTCTGATCAATGCAGCCATTGTTTATCCTTTCTGCTGCTTGCGCTTGGCTGCTCAGTTTACGTTTGATTGTAGTAGGGTGAACAAAGATGGTTCGATCTGTTCTGAAGATGCCTGACAAGGAAACCTTTTCTGAAGCTTGTTGCGTCACTGAAATGAAATACAGAGGAGGAACAAATGTAATAAATAAAGAACTGCTGCCTGATAATTAATTCAAACCAAACAGAGCTTTCAGCTTTAAATTTTATATATTTTTAATTGTTTTATATCCCTACAAGATACTAAATCTCTTCAGTGTGCACAATACCTACATGTTGTATCTGTCACTAAAGGTTTGCCTAAAAATAACTGAAGCACAGGAAGGAAGATGATACCAGCAAAAATGCAAAGGGAAATGGTGGAGGTTGAAGGCTGAACTACATATGCGTGAAGCTCCTCACTGGACTTAACCAAATCATCTGAGCTATGATGCTTGCGTTCAAAAATCACGCTTTGTCGCCTTATTCCCTTTATGTAAAAGAAATTGCTGCATTATCTTTGGGCTGTTTGGGGGAAAGGGGTGGGGGGACTATATTTTCCCTTGAAACATTTTTACCAGTGCCATTAGCTTTCTCGGGAGTTAAAAGCATGCATGAAGAGGAGATGAAAGTGCAATTCATTTCTGCATGCTTTGTAAGGAGGTATTGGTATTTCTGCCAGCTTTAGTTAGTATGTTTTGGGCTGGGGTAATAGCCTATTGAGTGTTGAAAATTCAAGGTGTACTGGTCTCAATGGAAAACATTTCAAACTGAAGGGAAAAAATTAATGTGGATTCAAGAAGGACTAGCTCATTCCCTTTGGTCTCTGTATTAGCAGTAGATCAACAGACATATTGCTATGCCTCATCACAAGCATATACATTAAGCTATTTACAATAGCGCTGGGTTCTTTGAATTACTCATCTGATATACTATATTAAGTAGAGCTGATCGAAGTAGGTGATCACGGAAATGTCGTCCCTTTTTTGTAGTTCAGATTTTGAGTTCTAATAATAATCTGGTCCAAAGCACATTCAACCCAGTTAATACTCTTTCTGAAACATGCCGAACTGTTATAACATACTTTTATTAAACCTAATAGTGAATTGCTCTCATTTTCTTAATTTGTCAGTCAAATTTGTCAAAGCAGTTAATGATCCAACAGTGTTGAAGAATGACATTAGTAAGGAGTTTTTCTGAAACGTTTCTCTTGGATGAGAAAGCTGCCTGTCCTGCCCTGACTATTACCTGTGTTTTGAACCAAGATAATTTAAAGTGTATTGGGTCCTCTTCATCAACTCTACTTGACCTCAGTGTGGCCAATACTATAAACCTTGGGTACCTTGAGCAAGGAATCATTTTTGTCCCCTTCCCTCCCTCTCTTGGCTTGAAACCTGCCCTTTTAACTGTTCATCTTTCTCCTTTGTTTGAAGCTTTACAACTTCCAGGGTGTGGGGAGTTCTCCAGGCCTTATCCCCAGCTCTCTTATATATTTCTTTTATCCCTCTCGGTCACCTTGTTGCTAGTTTAAGGCTTGGCCTTATCTTGGCTATCTTCACTGTATCAACTCCCAGCTATAACTTAAACTCACACTGAATTTCTCCTTGGTAAAAGATTTTGTGTGCGTTGCGCGCTCTCTCTCTCTCTCACACACACACTTTACCTGAAACATTTAAATTAGCTCTCAAGACCAGAAACCTTGGAGTGATCTTTGGTTCTGGCCTTTATTCTTTCCCACATCACCCTTGACTGAACATCTCCCTGTAGGATTGTATTGGTACTAAATTGAAATTCCCCATTGATTTTTAGTGTCTCCCTAGCCATCTCTGAAAACTAGAAGGGTAATGTTAAATTGTGTTAAGTTACCTTGTATGTCTCCACTTTCTGTCTTAACTCAAGCACAGCTATTTATTGCTCATCCTCTCACTCTACACCGTCTAGTTCTAGGTTCTTCCATTTATCTCTGCGCTGTTGGATGTCTCTTGTAGTGATCATTTTTAGCTAAAATGTTTGAGGTGTAGTCTTAGGAAACCCGGAAACTAAGAACTCTTGACTATTGTTCTTGCTTTTACCATTATGACGCAAGGCAAGTTACTTCATATCTCTGCTTCACTTCTAAAACTGGATGTTAAGGGTATTTAACTGGGGGAAATAGATTCAAGTAATGCCTCTCTTGCAGGATATTGAGAGGATCAATGTAGTCGGTGTTTCAGCAATACTTGAAGGTGGAAAACATTACACAAAGGCTAAATATTTATCCATCTGAAACTCCTGAAATACTGGTTTCAGTGTAGTAGCCATGTTAGTCTGTGTTAGCAAAAAGAAAATAAGAAAGGAATACTTGTGGCACCTTAGAGATTAACAAAATTATTTCAGCATAAACTTTCGTGAACTACAGTCCGCTTCGTCGGATGCATAGAATGGAACATACAGTGGGACGATATTTATACATTCAGAGAAAAGTGAAAAGGTGGAAGTAACCTTACCAACTGTAAAAGGCTAATTAATTGAAAGGAACAGTTATCAGTAGGAAAGAAACTTCTGAAGTGATGATCAACATGGCCCATTACAGACAGTTGACACAAAGGTGTTAAGGGTATTTAACTGGGGGAAATAGATGCAATTAACGTAATGACCAAGCCATTCCCAGTCAATATTCAAACCTAAGGTAATGGTATCTAGTTTGCATATTAATTCAAGTTCGGCAGCTTTTCATTGGAGCCTGTTTTTGAAGTTTTTCTGTTGCAAAATTGCCACCTTTAAGTCTGTCACTGAGTGATTAGAGAGGTTGAAGTGTTCACCTACTGGCTTTTGAATGTGATGATTCCTGAAATACTGTGGGCTAGTATGCTGTGAATTATTGAGCATTTACATAAATGTAACTGAGCAAAATCTGACCCGGAATCACTTCTGTTGTTTAAATCTTGCCTTAAAACTTCCTGGTCTCTTCAATTTATAAGTGACTGAAAAGCATGTAATCCTGCTCTTCGCAGGAGATGCTATAGAAAAATGAAATTTAGAAATGCCCATATTAAAGGAAAGCATGTTCTCCTTTCCATATTTTCTCTTGTTTTCTTAAGTTCTTTGTGTAAAAACAAAAATGTGTTTCTATACGGATTTTCGGTTCAATTGAATAGCAAACAAGCTTGTTGATGTAGACCCTAATCATATGAGATGACTGTTTTTGATTACAGAACTCTGGATTAATTATCTGTGTCAAGAAAGATGGCTATGAAAGAATCTCCGAAGAGTCTTAATTCCTACCTAGTGCTTTGTTAATTGCACATGTGTGGGACGTGTTCCAAGCCCAGTATGTGCAAAATGTTCCTCCTTTCTGCTTATGCTTTAATCTAATTTTAAGTCGTGTGGCATAAACAGGCTATATTGAAAGACTAGGTGCCCTACTGCCTTTGTGGCAGGGACCTTAGCAATGCAGTTTTCAATATCCTAAATGTTGTTTAAAATTATCCCTGCTGAGTGTTCTCCATTGCTTTCCTCAGGTACATAATCAGTAAAGATTAAGCATGTTTGACCCATACAGCTGCCATTTATGACAAGGCCTTTTCTGAACCGGTTTAAAACTGGAATGATCTGTTGCCTTTCTTTAGCTTTATTTCCACTGCATTTACATGGTGATCATTTTCCTTAATCTGTTCTGTTTTAAACTACTCTGAATTTAGGGTATATTGAGTGAGTGAGGCATGCTCTTGTTTAAAGAGGCATTCTCATTCATATGAGGTTGATATGTATCATGAATCAGTCTCTTTCCTGTTTAGCGTGAAATGAGATTTTCAAAGAGGTGTGGTTAAAACTACCACGGGATGCTGCCATAATAAGCATTATTTGCAGAACAAATGACTACTTCTGCACAGATGAGTCCTTAATATTATCTCTCTTCTCTTACTCTCCCCTGTACAGGCATCTCACACTCATGATGCAATCACAGAGGCTGCTCAGCTGATGAAGGAGGCAGTGGATGATATAATGGTTACATTGAATGAAGCTGCCAGTGAAGTGGGCATGGTTGGAGGTATGGTAGACTCAATAGCTGAGGCCATGAGCAAGGTGAGTATTGGGTACCTAGCAATCCCAAATTACATGGAAGGAAAATAATGGTTATTCTAGATGATACTGGCAACAATTGCTTAACATTTAATATATGTTCCATTGTACCACTGAAGTAGTTCAGAGAGCCGGATGCTAAATGTTCCTTAAATGGCCAGTGCTATGTCAGTTCAGCTTTCTGTGCTGATGGAACCTGTAGTATTGATATTGATCATAAAGGCCTGACGAGTTAAGTGTTTCTAAACGCTTTCACTATCCTGTATTAAACAGTAAGAGTTGGGTTGGGCATGATTTTTAAACAAAGCCCTTGCTTTTACTCAGTTACTTGGCAAACACCCAAAAAGGATTCATTCCAATTGAAAGTTTATTGATTAAACACCAGAAAGAACAAGAAATGAAAACAAGCATTTGTATTGAAACTGTGTTTGAGTGATTATGCAAACAAACTTAATCAGACCTTATCAAAGCCTTTTGCAGTCAAAATATCAGTCTCTTATTTTCAGAGGTGAAAAGGAAAAGGTTCTTTGATGAAAAAGAAAAAGTTAATTTTACTCTCAGCCCTGATCTGAAGAGCATTCATTCACTTGTCCTGTTCTTAACAAACAGACCGACACAAGGTGAAGGAGTGACAGGATAGAAAAGATGGGTGAAATAGGTTGCTGTTTCTGGAACACTGATTAGTTACGAGTGGATGCTTTGACCGGCAAGTCAACCATGACCATGACTTTAATAAAGGATAGTGAAAGAGTTTAGAAACACTTTTAACTCTTCAGGCCTTTATGATCAATATCTACTGCTTGGACCCTGGTTAGTTACTGTCTGGTCAGGGCCATCATTTGGTTGCATCCTTTCTCTTTAGACAAGACAGGTTTGGTTGAATGCAATATGATTGACTTCAGGATTTGATGCAAAGCCAGGAGAGTGAGATAGGATAGAAGGAACAAAATAGTGGGACAGAAAATAACACAACAAGGGAATGCAATACAGGATCCTATGTGGCTCTGCAGTGCTGGTAAATAGATATTCCCCCGGGTGGGCTGAGGACTGGATGTCATGATAATATGACGACTTTCAGCACTCACAGGTGAAAACAAAGTTACTTAAACAAGAGCAAGGCTAGCTGGCCTTCCTTGTGGAAGAAAGTCTATCAGTCTGGTTTGCTCCTTCTGTCTGGGGATAAGGGAAGATGCAATGAGATAAGATGAGCTGGGATACGGATGAGAGAGAGAGTGGTTTTTGGGTTTGTTTTTTTTTCAAAGTCTCTTTTTAATAACCCAAAAAGGGGAAAAGTGGGCAACATAGTTCATCTACCTCATTATTTTGTCCACCGATTAGGCTAATATCTGTCTCACTTGTTTTGTTACATTAACTTCCAGCCCCATATCATCTGTTTTTAACAGATATAATTTCAGCAGTCCTTGGATTATGTTGACATGGCCTTTTTTGTTTAGACTAACCCAGTTTGTCTGTTTCATTCTCTTGCACCTGTTTAAAACATTCAGTATTGTAAACAACATGACCAGTTTTTCATGGTTGTTGTAACATCTTACAGAATTTCACATGCTTTTTACAGTTGAGGTTACGGTGACTTTGTAGGTCCAGCAATCACAACAAACCCTACCGTATGAAACCATAAAACTAGAAGATGATTAGCATTAATTGCAAAATAGCAATGATGCATATGATAGAACTTGCACTTTCAATAGACACAAAATCATTCCCTTGTGTTAGCGCTGATTGGGTAGGGTTATTTTGGAGATCTATTCCATTGAGGGTGTGTCAGTATTTAAAAAAACAATCAAAAATTTGAAATTTCCATTATTTGATCTTGCAAATGGTTTAAACTGCCTTGTAAATGAGCACTGGAGTAGTACTGGTTTAGCATTACAACCTAGGTTTTTTTTCCTCATTAAGTGACTCTCCCTTCTTAGACTAAGTCTTGTTTTGTCTTATTTGATAAACATAACAATATACATAACAAGTTTCTGAAATGACAGGTGATAGAAACATTTCTGATATTCAAAGAAAAAAGAAAGAGTGCTCTAAAGAGGAAATAACTGTTTTCAGATATCTCTGTGTACTGGTTGATGGCATGGTATCCCAGTGCTTCAGTTGGCTGGAGACATGGTGCTGGGCTGCTTGATTTAATTGCATACAGGAGAGTCATTTTAGATTGCATCTGCTTTAAATGAAGTTAGCAGCCTGTAATTTTCAGTTTTTGCGTTGACCATTTTTATCTCTGTGCTAAGAATTTCCTTTCCATCTGCCAGGGTTTGTGTCAAGTCTTCTCTTATGAACGTTGTCCCTTACCTCCCTCCTGCCCCCCAAACTTAATATGCTTTTCTCTTCTTGGAAGACTCTTCACAACTAGAATTCAGTTCTGAGGTCAGGTTGTATGTGGTAAACATTGTTGGTACAAAACTCTGCCATTTCAGAATTTTGAGATTAGGAGTAACTTCCCTAGGAACTTTATCAATGATTAACGCTTCATTCAGATTCCTCATTCGCTTGTTAATTTTGAACTAACCTCAAAGAATTGAAGCTTACGCTTGAATGAAGTACATGAAGGTCAAAGAGAAAACAAAACCTAACTAATCTATCAGTGGTCATTTGCTATGGGGAAAAATGGGCAGTTATTTCCCTTCCCCTCAGCCAGTCTATGTCCTACATTATGTTTTTCACTTCTTGCATGCTCACTCACACACACTCAACTTTTCAGGATATAATATCCCATATAATCTTTATGCTAAAACATCTCCCTTCCTCTCCCCCTAGTTTTTCTTAAATTACACTCTGGTTGCATATCCATATGTAGAGGAATTTGCCAATTTTAACACAAAATAACAAGTTGAAAGCTGTTGCATAGCAACCAAGTATGTGGGGCTTTCTAGGAAGAGAAATCAGAAGGATGGATTAGCGATTATCTTCCCTTGAAGGGAAGTGTCTCAAAACTGTAATCCGTATTTTGTTATCGGGGGAACTACCTTTTGTGGCAGAAATGCATATAGTAGTCCTATTAAATTCTGGACAATATTTTCTGTCATGTTGTCTTCTAAAAAATAGTTAGTCTGGTTTTAGTTCATGGCGGGGAAAATGAGATGAACTTGAGGAATACAGTGGAGGAAGCCACATCTGAAAAGTCTTTACTTAAGATAATTAGCAAGTCGCTCTGAGAAAAACATAACTAGTAAGTTGAGAGTATGCGAGGCTCAAAAGGAATGTATGGGGAAGTAACCTATTAAGCAAGTACATTTTCCATCATCTCTTGCTACCAAAAAAAAATTAAACAATTTATTTATACAGGGTTTCTTGTTTAATTTTACTCCGTCTCTGGCATTTTGGTGGCTGAGTGGTATGCAGAACGGAAAGTTTTATGGCATGGCCTAAAGGAATGTTATAGAGACTGTTCAGGTGAAAGATCTGTTTTGTGGTCATTGTACATTCATTTTTAGATCTAATGGGCTGCGGGTCAGGGAAACTAAAAGAAAAAAAAAGAAAAAGTGAACTTGGAAAGAAAGTCAGGACTTGTTGAATATGTGGGCACTAAATTGCATATTCTATACAAATTACATGAAATTAGTGATGTAAACTACGAAGCTTTACTATACATCTGAGCTCATTTTGTATTTAACTCTGTGTTGTGCAATTGCAGTACTAGACTGAAAAGTTTAGTAATGTGTCCTGCATGGCTGTCATTGCTTTCATGTCTTCCCCTCTCTCCACAGCTGGATGAGGGCACACCTCCAGATCCAAAGGGAACATTTGTTGATTATCAAACTACTGTAGTGAAATATTCTAAAGCCATTGCTGTAACAGCACAGGAAATGGTAAGAGAAACTAGCAAGTGTTCTATAAAATAGCTGGGTAACAACTGCTGAGTATGTGTAAGAAATGCAAACTGCTGTAGTGTTAATCTGAACCAATTCCAACTGGAGCTGCTTCTTTGTGACATTAACTTCCAGTTAATCTGTTTTGTGGTTAGGCAAAATAAGGGTGTTAACACCATTTCCTGGACTTCTTCATTGGAACCTGATTGCATGATGAACAGGAGTGCACTACCGGCAGAGTCATTCTGTTGCATCTCTCTCTGGCTAACTCAAAGTACGGAGCTTTAAACAGTATATGCTATTCTCTGTACCTTACTGCCCAAAAGAACAAGCTATGAAAACAGGAGAGAACACCTTAGGAGGCCTGTGCTAGAACTTGACAGTAACCAAAAGAGATGCCTCCATGATGAAGAGGGTGGAGGGAATGGGGTAGAAATATAGCGTTCAGGACCAAATGAAGTGAAGCAAAAAGAAAGTTATGCTGATTACTGGGGAGACAATGAAGTTAGGAATTGCAGTAGTACAAAACTCTGTCCACCATGTCATTATTGATCTGTTTTGGACCTAACTGATTTAGACTATTGTAGATGTTGATATGATTTATACCCCCATCAAGAGAATAATACTGGAGCTGGTCTGTTACTTGAGCCTGTCTTGAAACAATGGTTTGACTGTGCCAGAACATTTTATAGCTGAGGATTTCTTTCCACTAGAGGCTGAACTAAGACCAACCGATTCATTTAGTTAACTTGATCGTGAAGCAGTCTGTGAACACTCCACAGCTGGTTTTAAATAGGCTTTTTCTAGCCAGTTTTACAGTTTGAAAGTGGCTATATTCCTCCTACTGTAATGGGAAAAGCCATCAAATTTGGAAGTCTGTGTTAACAGTGGTTCTTTGGCATGAGATGTATATATTAGTGGAATGTGATGTCAAGTACTTCTCATGAGGCTTATTTTTTATGAGAAACAAATGAAGGTATGTGTTGAAACAGCTTTAATCAACCCTTCAAATCATTAGAATCTTGTCCTATCATAAGTTTCTTGCTGACCTACATTAGCCCTTTGGGGTGTGATACTTAATTATTCTTTAACTTTATCCCTTAATTGAGATCAAACCTTGCAAGACAATTGTTAAATTCATGAAATGAGCAATGATCAAATTCTTGTTTTCTCTCACAGAATTCCTGATACTGTGATTCAGTTGGGCATAAAATGAAGTGGGGAGGGATCTTTGGCTAATTAGGTCCTTTCTTGATTCTGATGAGTCATAGTAATGGTTAATATAATAAACTGTATTCATCCATTAGTAAAGAATACTCTACCTTTTTTAATATAAGGATGATAATAGTGCACGCTACAAAAAACCAACAACCCTACATTGCTGTGCAAAAAAAAAAAAGGCTTTGCCAACAAAATTTTTTTTAAAAAGGAGAGAATCTCTGCAGGTACTGTAGTGAGTTGTCATTTCAACCGATAGCAGTTAGCTCTTCTCTGTGCATGTTAGGAATTTGTCTAAGGGCAGTTTATGGTTTTATCCAAAGGCTGAAATATCACTCCTTTCACCTGTTTTTACAAGCAGAAATGGAACAATGTCACCTTCACAGAGTTGGCAGATATTCCAGGAAAAGTTTCACTTTTTGTGCTCCCCGATCAGAAACTCTTTATTTTGTACATTTCCAGCCATTTCCTTCTTGCCCCGGAGGTCTTGCATGTACTGTGAGTCTTGGGATCCACTTAAGATCCTTCCACTGCACATCATGGCAACCATCAGTGGGGCTGAGGAGGGTCTAGAAGAGAGTGGGTTTCTTAGCCCATCAGTGCCAAATGGAGAGGCTGCTGTTGTGCAGTGTGAAGCGCTCTTCCCCCCCTCTCTACCCCTCCCCAAATTCACCTACTAAGCTGAGAGTAGAGTACTTCTGCAGTCATTTACTGTACTGAGGAGTGAATTTCCATTTCTAACTGCTCCTCAGTTACTTTGTGTTCTGTGGGTGCCTAGTTACTGTGGTTCTAATAAAGCATGTTTGCTTGTCTTTTCGGCTCATAGAATTCTAGCTGGAAACTGAATTGCTAAAACAGCAGCAGGTACCCTATCACCGGTGCTGCAAAAACATACTTGTGTGCTTCTAGGCAGAGTGGAGTATTAACAAGCTGGTTTTATGCCTGTCATTGTTTTATTGCTTGTTTTCTTTTTTCAGATGACTAAGTCGGTTACTAACCCGGAGGAGTTGGGAGGACTTGCATCACAAATGACCAATGACTATGGGCATTTGGCTCTCCAGGGCCGAATGGCAGCAGCTACAGCTGAACCAGAGGAGGTCTGCAGTTTTTAGACCTCTAAACTCTGAATGCACAGTGGTGTCAACATTAAGTATTCTCTTGCACTTTAATATAGGGGGGGGGAATGGGGTACGGTAACCAAAGACTGCCCAGTTGCTATAATGCAGCTGCAGCTATGAGTCTTCTCTTGTGCAGTCAAATAGAAAATAGGGTTGTAACCTTCTGGTAGTAGGGGTGTTTTCTGAGATCGTTTTAAATGAATACAGTAAATATTTTCCCAGACAGGAAAATTCTGTTTACTGTACTTCAGTCTTGTCAACCAGCTGTTTGTCCAACATGTAGGAAGAGACAGTCTCTGTCCCATTGACACTAGAAATATTGGGTAGTAAGACACATGGGGTGGGATTTTCAGAAGGATTCCACATGGGTCTAACATTGCATTATTGGCCCCATCCATGGTTTGGATCAGAACCAAAGGTGAGGTTTCAGATCTGGAGATTTGTACTCAAACCTCTCTCTCTCTTCCACCAGATTTCAGGTTTGGGCCTATCTGTTTTAGCACTCTATCAGCACCTTTTAAAAAGAGTCGATTTGAGCATACAGTACACACAACTAGATAAAAGCTTTAATGCTATTATTTTCTCTTAAGCGAAGGGGGAGTGAGTAGAATATGTTTACATTCCATCTCGTTGGCATAAAGTCCAAAATATTGCCACCTTCGTTTTCATCACAGTTGAATCATAAGTCGGCCACTGTTTGCCATTACAGTACCTATATATCTTAAGTAGGCTATCTAATCTACTTATTTTGCACCACTTTCACTACTGTGGCATATGACCACCTGTGGAAAACATCTATAGTTAGATATTTATTTACAATACAGACATAGCCTGGCACAATACTGTGTATGTATATATACATGTAGGCTGTAACATGCATTCTGTTGCAGCATTGCTCATGCAAAGTGTGGTGAATAAGAGCTGCGGAATACAGCAAAATATTTTCTATTAATATTTAAGTTTTTAAACAAGTTTGTTTCTACTGTTCTTATCCCTTTTTATCTCACTTTTTGTGAAATGTCTCGGGCACTAGTTTTCTGTTAGGAATGTTACAAATTAGCAAGTAGTAGAGGCCAAAGCAAGTAAGCTTTTAATTTCTAAAAGTGTGTGTGTTCACACCACAAGCCACATTATAGGAGTTACTCACCAAGTCAGAGAACAGAAACATCCAATCAAGCATGAACAACACCTCAACTTCGATCATCAAATATTTGAAACAAATTGCTTGCAACACTCCACAGACAAGAACTGTTCTCCAGAATGACCTGGAAACAGAAAATTGGAGACATTTCTCTAGTTATTCACTACAGATCATTTCCCCCAGTCTCATGATTTGATGAATCACATAAACATACTTTTTTCTCCTCTCCTCAAACTGTTTCACGTATACCAGGGATTCTCAAACTTCATTGCACTGCGACCCCTTTTCTGACAACAAAAATTACTACAGGACCCCAGGAGGGAGGACCGAAGCCTGAGCCCGCCTGAGCCCCACCACCCCGGGTTGGGAGGCCAAAGCCCGAGCCATGTCGTCCCATGCAGGGGGACCAAAGCCAAAGCCCAAGGGCTTCAGCCGCAGGCAGGGGACCTGTAACTTGAGCCCTGCCACCCAAAGCTGAAGCTCTCTGGCTTTCTCTTCAGCCCCGGATGGTGGGGCTCGGGCTTCAGCTTTGACCCCAGGCTCCAGCAAGTCTAAGCCAGCCCTGGCGACCCCATTAAAATGGGGTCCCAACCCACTATTTGAGAACCGCTGACATATACCATACTGCACTGAGAGGGAGATTCAGAGAGATGATAGGAGGAAGGGAATGGTCTTTGTCCTCTTTCTCCATCATGTGTATGATACTCAGGACATGATTAAAAATCTTTGAATCAGTGAAGATGACTGTTTTTTCCCTATTGATTCTTAGGCTGTTGGTGTTAGCTCCATTGGCCAGTTACAGTATCAGATTATCAAGGCAAAAGACCTTCAAACAGCTTTTGACTTATTTATTACACCTCCCCACTGACAGTTCACTTGAGTTTTTTCAAATATTCTTGGTGCTGAATAGCTAAGTCAAAATCAATGGCTTATATTCATCATGGGTATTGTTAGACATAATGAACATTCATTTATGAAAATAGTGCACATTAACTTCAGCTTTAAGTAGAAATAATTTCATTATTGAAACTAATAGCTGCAATTCTTACTTACATATTAACCAAAATACACACACAATTATATGTAAACGTATGTAGCAGTACTAAAACTAGCATTGGTTCGTGTTTCTCAGACCACACTGCTGGGCTCCATTTCAAGATTAATAGTAAATCTGAAATAGTGATGCATTTAGAGGTGTGTATAGGTTTGGCTATTTTATAGGGATGTGCTAAGTATTGGAGAATAAATGAATAGCCAAGAATGTGTGCTAGATTCATCTGTGAATGAAACTGAGGTACTCAGAACTAAGCTTACATACTCCTCAACTTAGTTTGATCAGAGTGGAGGAGGAGCCTGAATGCTTTGAGGTCAACTCACCCTGAGAACAAGCAGTTCATTTTTGCTTTATACCTTGGGCAAAGAAATACTGCAGCATGGAGGCATACACATTTTTGTGACGTTTCTATCATCTTTTAGAAATACCTAAATTAGATTTGGGTAAATTCCCTATGCTAATCACATAAGACATGTCCAGATTCTGATCCCCTAGCTCAGGTCAAATAGTATTTCTCCTTCATGAGTAGTCCCATTGAAGTCGAGGGGACCACTTGTGGATTAAGATGCTACTTAGCATGAATAAGGGATGTCAGAATTTGGCCCTTATTTCTGATCTTCGCAGGAACTGTACTGGTGGGCAAGTATTTGCAACAAAAATTGTGCACGTTTTACAATGTTTCCATTTATTCAAAGCCTCAACATTCTAAGCACCTTCTTTGTCTCCTATCTCCCCTTCCCCACAATTTGTTGCCTATCTAGATAGGATTCCAGATCAGGACTCGGGTACAGGATCTTGGTCATGGATGTATCTTTCTAGTACAGAAAGCTGGAGCTCTACAGATTTGCCCTATGGACAGCTACACCAAGAGGGAGTTGATAGAATGTGCTCGTGCTGTCACTGAAAAGGTAAGATGTCCCTTGTTGTTTCATAGATTCAGAAGGGATCATTGTGATCATCTAGTCTGACCTCTTGCATAACACAAGTCATAGACCTTCCCTTTACAAGATCTGGAGCAGATCTTGTAAAAAAAAAACATCCAGTCTTGAATTAACAGTTGTCAGTGATGGAGAAGCCTCCATGACCCTTGGTTAAATTGTTCCAATGGTTAATTACACTCTCCATTAAAAAATGTACGCCTAATTTCTAGTCTGAATTTGTCTAGCTTCAACTTCCAGCCATTGGATCGTGTTATACTTTACTTAAATTATGATGTAGTTTTCTCAGATTTCATCATTTTGAGGCTGATACACTGTGAACACTGTGTAGCTAGCAGTGGGTGTCTGTTAGCAGAGTGTTACTTCCCATGAGATGCGGTTTGCCCTATAGCCCTTGGCCAAGGTTCATCTCCTCCCCCACCATCTTTCTGGTGTTAATGTGTGTCACTTGTTCACCTGGCTGTTGCTTTCCTTCCCAGCAGTAGCTTAATTTCAGTGGTTCTGATACATACATATTCCAAACAAGTGATTTGGGATAAAGGGTGCTATTGCAGCATTTACACATCCACTCTTGGGAGCCCAAATTCCCAGTGTCTGCCATGTTGCTAGGCCAGAATAACTAACTGAAGATACAAACTATGCTTCTCTATTTGAAAGACACACTGTAGTTTGACAAAAAATATCATTTTGATGTAGTGAACTGTTATGAGAGGGTAGCTGTAGTACTGCTATTAAATTAATACCCCCTAAGGGAAAATGGAGTAACTTCTGCACCTCTTAACCTCTTGGCATAGTCTCACAATATGGACTTGTGCATTGCGCCAGCATTTAGGGTTGGGTTCTTTATTCTGAATCAGGGATGGGGAGATCATTATATCACTGAAGCACAAGAGTGGGAAGAGCTGTGTAGTGTGGGACAGCAGAGATTTGTCTTTTAAACAAGCCGCATAACAAAGTTGAGTTGCCAAGAGCTTCAGTCCTCTTGTGATCATGTTACTGAGCAGCACCGTAGATTGCTGAAAAGTAATTGTGACACTGAAATAAATGCACCAAGCTCCCTTATTGACTGTGCAGAGTACTGTAGGATAATTGGAATTCTTATTTATTGTAGCTGAGGGAAGCTTTTCCTTTCATTTAGATATTATGGAAGATGAGTGCTTACACTATTGATTGCAGAGTGATATTATTTATATGCACAGCAGATGCAGTTAAGGCCTCCATGATCTGCTCATTTATTGTGTATCCTGCTTGATCAAGAGACAGCCTTTTCCTACTGTGAAAGACAAATGCCAATAGCGGGCTTCCTTCTATGGAAAAACTAATCAAACCTGCTAATGTGCAGATAGAGCAGGCAGGGGAAGGGAAAGGGTGAGGTTTATCGTAGATTGTGAAATGAGATCACAAAATGAATTGCACCTGTTGATTCTCATCACAGGAGTTAGTTTAACTCAGAAATCAGTTCATTATGCTTTGTTTTAATATGACCCTCTTTTTTATTTTCCTGCTTCCAGGTTTCCTTAGTTCTGTCTGCCCTTCAAGCAGGAAACAAAGGTACTCAGGCTTGTATCACTGCAGCTAGTGCTGTGTCGGGGATAATTGCAGATCTGGACACAACTATCATGTTTGCTACAGCTGGAACCCTTAATGCTGAGAACAATGAATCATTTGCGGATCACAGGTCAGTGATACCGAAAAAGCTGGTGGAAGGGGCTGGCTGCAACAAGGGGGTTGAGGGGGAAGTAATAGATAAATGTCCTGCTAATGGCAAACAAGAGCGGGTGGAGATGCACTTTTCCTGCTTTTTCAAACCCCTAATAATGAAGCCAGATGAGCAGAGGAGCGAGAGAGAAATAGAAATGGTTGAGGGAGGGGGGTCAGCGCTTCAAAAGCTGGATAAAGTAGCCTGTACAGTAAAAGCAAATTTCATTTTGCCCATTTATGTGGGAGAGGAAATTTTAAGTAACAGCTGGATAATTTCTCAACTGTTTCAAAAGAAAACCTCGAAGATCAGTTTTATCCAATTGTTTTAATAACTCCATTACTATATTTCATTCTTACTGGTTACGTTACACTGTGATCCTAGTATGAATAATCCTAAACACTGTGATCCTAACATGTCCATGCATTCAAAGAGAAATAGTTTTCCGGTGTTTTTTGCAAGACTTCTTTTTGGCTTCATGGCTTTTTCTTCATGGGTTACTAAATGCACTTTCCGACTACTGATGTTGGACATTATTAATGGAAGAGATGCTGGAGTGTCAATCATGTTGTCATTTGATGATAGGGTGACCTGATGTCCCAATTTTATAGGGACAGTCCCAATATTTGGGGCTTTGTCTTATATAGGCGCCTATTACCCCCCACCCCCGTCCTGATTTTTCACACTTGCTGTCTGGTTACCCTATTTGGTGTGATGATGACACAGGTTTCCTTCTGATAGTGTCTGATATAGAATGAGAGATTTGCAGCATCCAGGCCATTATTCCCCTCATATTAAAAATCTGATTCTAATGGGCAAGACTGTGAGCTGTTGCTTAACAGCACAATTGGCCTACACTGCCAGCATTTAACTCAGTACTGTGCCAGTGGCTTTGGGAGTATGAAAAGTGCAATGCAGCCCAAATTCTTGCAGCTTTATACAGTAAGAGTTATGATTCATTTTTATCATCACAACCCCACAAAGCAACAGTGTGGTGTCCATGTACAGTTGCTGAACAGTTTCTCCTCCTTATAGTAAATCTTAATATTGTACCTCAAAACTTACTTTTGCTGTTAAAAATAGCAGTCTTGTTTGGGAAGGAGACAGATAAGCAAATTGCTCAAACAGGGTCCAGCAAGTTAAAAACTCAGTATGTTTTGTATCTTGCATTATAAAACATAATTCAGTTCTAATTAAAACTTTCTTTAAAGCAAACAACCAAACTGCTGTCTACTGTCTCTTTGAATTCAAAAGGTATTACCTGTTTTTTGCATTGTGTCTGTGTTTTATAATCTTTAATTGCTGTGGGAAGTGCAGCAATTGATCTTTTTTCAGTAAAGCTGGATAATCATTTTGATTTCCTTCTACCTAAATGAGTAATTGGAGAAAGAGAGTATGCATGAAACAGCTGCTATGTAAGAGCAGATTTTTCCAAACTCTGAATATATGGATTTAATACTGTGCACTTCCGACATAATTGAAGATTGCCCCATTTCTATAAAAAGAAACATACTTTCCAACTCGTATGCTCTCATGAGTTATCTTACCACAGGCCTTGTTTAAACTAGAGTTTAAAGGTGTGATGTTAGCATGTGTTTGACTTGAATATACATTAAACTGGTCAAAATAAATCCTAGAAGAGCTCCTGTACTTTAACTCAACCAGTTGTGCATTGCAGTGTGCCTTGTCTAGACCAGATTTTTAATGTGTGTTACCATACATTGGCTAATGTGCTAACATCACACTTTTCCCCTCCACTATATCTAGCAATCCTGAGAGTTCCAGTTGCTGGGTTTTGTGCAGGTTTTGTTTATTTCTAGGCTTACTCTTTTTATGTTCAGTAAAGCATAAGGGCTGTGGGTCTGGCAGCTCTGAACCCTTCACTTTCATTTTCTAACCTTTTTTCTGAAGTTCAGTACTCATAATAGTTGACTGGATGGTCTGTTCTTTCCCCAGAATATGGGGGCAAGAGGTCGAAAAGTTTAGATTTGTCTGCCTGAAGAGTTTATGTGAAGAAAAAAAAAGATCTGTTTCAGTCACATGTTTTCTGCAGCGTTCCCCTTTCTCATCCTCCCCCACAAATCATCCTTTTCTTTTCCATAGAACATGCTGGTGGAGGTCTGACAACTGGTAGTTACAGCATGGCTCGGGGTAATCTCTCCATGTTAGGACCCAGTGCTCCCTCCCTCTCCCTATTCCCATATCTCATTTCCTTTCAAGAGGAAGTCATTTCATTGAGTCATCCTGAGTCTGGTGTGTTGACAACCTGAAACATAATGCAACTGTTCTAAGTGGGAATTGCAACCTGTAGCTAGGATTATCACTAGTAGACACTGGTATGCTGACCTACATAGAGCCCTTTGTCTACGTAGCACTGTCTCTGTTAGTCAGGACAATGTTGAATAGCTGTTTTTTTTTCTCTCTCTTCTATCTTTCCCCTCTCCTGCGTCCTCTTTTTCCCCAGGGAAAATATCCTGAAAACAGCAAAAGCTTTAGTTGAAGATACAAAATTGCTCGTGTCTGGGGCTGCCTCAAGTCAGGATAAACTAGCCCAAGCAGCTCAGTCATCAGCTACCACCATCACACAGCTAGCAGAGGTGGTAAAACTGGGAGCAGCCAGCTTGGGATCAGATGACCCTGAAACACAGGTATGAGGGGCTGCGGGAGCAGAAAATAGACCAGTGTTTGTAGTGTTTAAGAAGTGAGAACTCTGGAGGTACAGTGCAATTTTTTTTTAAAGTTTCTTTCAGTGGAACTGAGGCTTCCAAGTCAGTTAGGCACGTATGAACATTTTACCCACCAATAGCACAAACCTTGCACTGCCTCTCTTGAATGATTTGTGGTTGAATCAGGCACCTCCCCTCTTCGAAATAATGCTGCAAAAATGGACAAGACCTGGTATAGGGTGTCTAGTCCTGCCCCCACAAGTTTTGGAATGTTTTTTTGCAAAAATATTCTCCAATGCCTTGTTTTTAAATGGCTCATCATGGGGCTTCCCTTGGGAGACTATCCCATCGTTTAATTGATTTCACTGCAAGAAAGCTTTTCATTGAGTTTAAGACTAAGCTAAACACCTGTTGTTGTTTGTATGGTGTGAACAGTATGCTAGAACTTCACAGATATATCTGGATTATTTTACTCACTTTTAAGTCATTTAATTCTTCAAAGTAGATTCAATTAAACATGTAATTGTTGTTTGAATCCTAGTGAAATGTGGGCTGGTAAATGCACTGTAGATGTGTCTGTGTTTGTAAGTTAATTTGAAAATGTCTGATTGTTTGTTTGAGGCACTGGAAAAAATGTGTATCTCACTCTCCTCTTTGACCTCACATATGATCTTTGTTCCAGTGTCAACTTCCAGAGCATTCCTCTGTGCGGGAATATTTTTGAAACTGAAAAAGTTTGCTTAAGGCGCCATTTTTTGATAACTTCATATTTCAAACTAGCAACCCTGGGGAATTTTAAGTATTTATTACACTTCCTGGCTTTGTCTTCAAGTAAAGGCTGACAATACCAGTATGCCAGTAAAAACCACATAGCACTAGCAATTATTTATTTGTACAACTTGTATATGTGGTGTGATAATCCATAGTGGGGGTGGAGGAAGGAGTTCACATTATAGTTTTAAGTATAGTGTGTGTCTTAAGGTACAGACATTTTCAATAGCTTCTGCACAAGGTACGAAGATACAAAATGTAACTTCTCCATATAAGTTAAAAGCTCATTTTACTCAGGCTGCTGAAGCGAGAGAGAGAGAGAGAGAGAGAGAGAGAGAGAGCGTGTGTGTGTGTGTGTGTGTGTGTGTGTGTGTTTTGCCATTGTTGTGTAACACAGCCTGATAGAGAAGTGAGAGCTGCACCAACCTACATTGGGTCTTGTCTTTTCATCGTTGCTGATCAAAGAGGTTCTGAGTTACCAAAGCTTGAGTAAGCTTTCACAAGAAAGCAAAGATTCTAACATAGCCATAGACTGTAATAAACTGCAAACAGGCTGAACTGAGGCAGTGCTAAAGTTTTTATTTCCTATCCATTACTGAGAAGTAATAGATTCATGTATCTTTTTTTTTTTTTTTTTTTTTTTTTTTTTTTTTTTGGAGCTGTCCCATTTTTCATGCATGTTATCACTTTGAAAAAGGGTACAATGGTGCTGATATCACTAAACCAAAGCAAAGAGTTGAACGTATCTGACCACTTAGCAGATGAGAAGAGAGTAGGGAAAAGGTTTTTTGGGGAGAGAGTTATTCCGATGTTTCTTGGAAATAATAAATGTGCTCATGGGGAGGGACGTAATAGGCTTTTTTTCCCCTGTACTTGGTTGGGGAGGCAGTTTACTTGAATTTGACTGCTGCTGACTCTAACCTCGGGCAAGTCATTCATCATTTAGTTCCTTGGGGGCTCTTAGGAGACTAGACTATATAAAACTTCCTTTTCCCTGAAATGGAGTGTTTCCCTTATGTCCAGGGTATACCAAGTATGTCTGATCTGCTTACGTCTGTCAGAATAGTAGCTGACGTCACAGTAACTGGGGTCATTCTCCAAGGGAGGATCAAGCTGTAAGTTTGTACCCAGTGTAACTGCTCCCATTCTATTCCCATGCTGAACAGAACACTGACGTGAATAAGCCCCTCTTTGGGACATGATGGGAAAGAGAAAATCCTACCTTAGAGAACCATTTAATTACAGGAGATGGTAACTGAGTCGGGTTCTGAACGTTGTATAAAATACTGTACAGATGAACACAGCTTTATCTTATGCAGGAAACTACATGTCGTTTTTTAGCATTTGTGCATACAGTGTCTTTTTCTCTCTTAACACTGTGTAGCAACATTTGCCCTGTGCTTAGCAGACTCCTTCAGTGTACAACTTGCCCAAATCTTCCATCTCTGGGCTGAGGTGAGATGTGATTGCACTAACCTCGCATCCAAATTTCTCATTCTTGTAGGTTGTACTGATCAATGCTATTAAGGATGTTGCTAAGGCCCTTTCTGATCTCATTGGTGCTACAAAAGGAGCTGCTAGCAAACCAGCAGATGATCCATCCATGTACCAGCTCAAAGGTGCAGCTAAGGTAGGTAGTGTGATAGCTCTCCTTTTTAGAGAAGTTTAGAGGTTATCTCAGTTTCTGTTACAAAAGTCGAAAACATTCCTTTGCTTATTCCCTGCTGTTTGCTTTGATGTTTATTTAAAGAAAAAGCTAGCATCACTTCGTTGCTAGAATCCTAAAGACTGGTGGCAGTAAATTCTGGTTCACTTCAGTCTCTTATTTTCTTTCTGTTTCATCTGTATCCTACTAACTTAAACTAGGCAGTTTATGTTTGGTGGAAAGCTGGATAGTATCGTTCACGTCAGTGCCTGTAAACATAATATCAGTTTTCTTAGTCATCTCACCATAGCTAGTTAAAGTGTTGTATTCCTTCTGACAGGCACCTCCGTTGTTCTGCAAGCATATGTGTCTGGAGAGAGGATGAAGGCCCCTGGTATATTCAGGCTACAAGACTAAAAGTTTACCCTATAAAAATGTGTACTTGAATCCTATAGCAAGGGTAATGAACAAGTAATGAGAAATCCACAGTATAAGTGTCCAGCTGTGAAGATGCTGACTTGGATCTTTCAGCACTTAGAAAGTGGTCTGGAGATTTCAAACAGGCTTTCTATAAAATGTAGTGTACTTTGGTCACATTTCTCCCAGGCCGTGCTTCTAAGCAAAAGTGTCTTTTGGTCAGAGCACAGGATTTGGACAGCTTCTGCTGCTGTTTTATTGTGTCACCTCTTTGTGCTTCAGTTTTCCCACATCGGAGACCTCTGTGAAACTTGTTTCACAGGGCTCATAGGGCTTAATGTTTGTAAAGTGCTTTGAGATGCTGAAATTTGGGCAGTATTGGATCTGCTTCCAGATGATCAGGTAGTCAAAGTGACTTTTACGCATTTGCTTGGCAAAGAGATTTTGCCCTTTCCTATCAAATGTAGACCTGCAGTGATCGATGCCTCAGATTGGATTACTGCGATGCACTCTGTGAGGGGGCACTCATCAAAGACCAAGCAAAGTTCACCTACTACAGAACAGTGTCTGCTTGCTTAGCTGGTTCCCTTTGCTTTACAGAGCTCAATGTGATTTGAGTCCTGGTTATCTGAAAGTTTACCTTCCTCTTTGCGTTCCATCCGAAGATCTGAGATGGGCTTAGGTGCTGTCATGAGAGCATTTGTACAGGCTGGAGGGAAGATGTGCCCTTAACTTTGAAATTTGCTTACTCTGTGTTTTGGAGCCAGTGTTTGACCATGAGGGCATAAGGCAAGGCTAGCTACAGTATTGACTCAGCCTTTTGCCTGAGGGTAAAGTTGTTAAATCAAGGTTTGGGTTGATTTCCTGGGATCTGGTTGACTTCTTTTCAATTGATGATGGCAGTTGTGTGTTTTAATTGTGGTTTTACAAATTGTGCCAATAAAACGTAATACTGGCATTTCACGAATTAGTAAATAATGTGCCTGGTCTCTGACAAGGTTTTTTGAGATTATAGTCTTGCATGTGTGCGGTAATGGAGGCAAAGGAGGGCACTAATTTCTATGTTAGAAACCTATTGACTTTTCATCTTTCTGTAGACAATTCATACTAGATGTGGAGAAGGGACTCTGATAACTTGAAATTGTATGAGAGGTGATGTTATAGCATAAGTGCTGTTAAGCAAAATTGCATGATGAGGTACGTTATTGCATAAAGACATGCCGAGGAGTGCCCAGAGACACAGACACTAGGACTACTGGAGAGGCGTTCCACCCAGACTGCCTGTTTGTAACTTTGGGGGTTTAAATCTGACAAGTGATCACTTCATAGAATCATAGAATCTCAGGGTTGGAAGGGACCTTAGGAGGTCATCTAGTCCAACCCCCTGCTCAAAGCAGGACCAATCCCCAATTTTTGCCCCAGATCCCTAAATGGCCCCCTCAGGGATTGAACTCACAACCCTGGGTTTAGCAGGCCAATGCTCAAACCACTGAGCTATCCCTCCCCCCGTAGAATATCAGGGTTGGAAGGGACCTTAGGAGGTCATCTAGTCCAACCCCCTGCTCAGAGCAGGACCAATCCCCAATTTTTGCCCCAGATCCCTAAATGGCCCCCTCAAGGATTGAACTCACAACCCTGGGGTTAGCAGACCACTGCTCAAACCACTGAGCTATCCCTCCCCTCTCTCCTTAGGACTTGGGTCCTAAGGAGAGAGGGACAGGATCCCGGGGGAGGGGGGTTGGGAACAAGACTAGGGTCAGGAAGGGAAGCACTGCCTGGCCCTTGTAAGATCATGTTTTCCCTGTGGAAGCACAAAGTAAAAGGGTACTGAATGCTATTGGGACGTTTGTTTTGTTTACTATGGTTAAGTGAAGTTTAGTGGTTTTTCAAACCCAGAAATCAGCAGCATAGTCAATTGGTCAGTTTGCAAGAGATCTGCAGGGCCCTCGAAATAGTTAGGAAAAGCATCCAGGTTCACCTGATACTCACAAGCAAGTGTCCTGAGAGAAAGCTTAGAGGGGTAAAAGGGCTGTACTAGCAACCCAGAGACACTGGTGTTGGAAAAGGTTTGTGCCCAGGCATGGGCGAGTTGTGGCACCGTGCACTCCTGTTTAGGAATGCACCATTATTCAGTGAATCTGGCTGTATCAATCTAAGTTCAATAGGGATCATGCAAAAATAAACCAAACTAGACAGTCTCTGAGGGCAGGTCTTCACTACCCGCCGGATCGGCGGGTAGCAATCGATCTATCGGGGATCGATTTTTCGCGTCTCGTTAAGACGTGATTAATCGATCCCCGATCGCGCTCCCCGTCGGCTCCGGAAATCCACCTCATCAAAAGGCGGAAGCGGAGTCGACGCGGGAGCGGCAGCGATCGACTCGCCGCCGTCCTCATGGCCAGGTAAGTCGATTACGATACGCCGACTTCAGCTACGCTATTCACGTAGCTGAAGTTGCGTATCGTAGATCGACCCCCTCCCCTAGTGTAGCCCAGGGCTGAGACCTAAGAATAAATGGACATAAATCTGACATCAGGAATCATAACATTCAAATACCAGTAGGAGAACATTTCAGTCTCTCTGGTCACTCAGTAACAGACCTAAATGTGGCAATTCTTCAACAAAAAAACTTCAAAAACAGACTCCGACGAGAAACTGCTGAACTGGAATTAATTTGCAAACTGGATACCATTAAATTAGACTTGAATAAAGACTGGGAGTGGCTGGGTCATTACACAAAGTGATATCTGTTTCCCCATGCTAAGTTTCCCCCTTCTTGTCAACTGTTTGAAATGGGCCATCCTGATTATCACTACAAAAGTTTTTTTTTCTCCTGTTGATAATAGCCCACCTTAATTGATTGGTCTCTTAGAATTGGTATGGCAAACCCCATCTTTTCGTGTGTGTGTGTGTGTAATCTTCCTACTGTATGTTCCACTCTATGCATCTGATGAAGTGGGTTTTAGCCCAAGAAAGCTTATGCCCAAATAAATTTGTTAGTCTCTAAGGTGCCACAAGTACAGTACAGACCCGTTTACGCACGGATGTCGGGAGTCAAGCCGTCACGACCGCGTGTTAATGAACCGCAGATTAAGAGGGCCATGCTGAAATATCTTAAGATATCTATATATACATGTATAATTATCTAGGATTACATAGGTATTCACAGCGTCCCAAATACTGCAGGCCTATCTGTTAGCGGCACTTTGCAAGAATATAAATTCAGATGTGTAATCTAATAAAAACATTAAATACACAGTAAATCACTAAAACTTTGAAAAAGTACCAGTTTAAGCGTGACAATGACTAAGTGTGCGTGATACATCTTTACCAATATCAGCGATCAAAAGGAAGAGAAAACGCCAGTAGGCCTACAACATGTTTCCGCTCCGCACTTCCTGTCAATTTCTATGTCAGTGAGTTAGTGAGCAAATCTGTAGCCCTACATAGCAAGTTCCTGTACCACATGTTAACGAGTCTCGTGTGTTAAATAGGTAGCACTGGAAGCATGGCGCTACCCCGCGTTAAGCAGATTTGTGCGTAAACGGGTCTGTACTCTACTCGGTTTTTTTGCGGATACAGACTAACACGACTCCCACTCTGAAACCTGTCAAAAATAAAAGCCTGTCTATAGAGTACACGCTCAGCTGTTTAACCCATACTGTATATAAAGCTTGTTGTTCCGTACAAGGATTAATAATGGCTTCATAGCTTGATGTTCCTTGAATCATGTGGGGATGTCTCCTAAATGTGGGAGAAGGGAATGATATATTTTCATCTCTCCCTCTCTCCTTTTCAGGTGATGGTAACCAATGTCACATCACTTCTGAAGACTGTTAAAGCAGTTGAAGATGAAGCTACTCGAGGCACAAGAGCTCTTGAGGCCACGATTGAGTGCATCAAACAGGAACTCACGGTAAAGAACAGAATAATTGCACATGGCAGCTTTCTAAAGCACACTCTTAAAATCAAATCAGGCTTCACTGGAGGTGCCTCCAGGGATGTTTTGGATGCTCTGTTGTGAGTTAGAGGCGGTATGGTGCCTACCCACAGCTCTCAACACACGATTGCATGTCACTTCAACCTATCCACTCCCACATGTCACCAGTCTCCCCTGTTAGGCTGTATTTCTCAGGTGTGAGATGCTACTGTCATGAAATACGCTTGGAGAAACTGGTTCTTTATTCCTCCAGACATGAAACTTTCACTGTAAATGTTATTTTCTGAATCAAATGTTCGCCTTTCATTGACCTTAGTTTGTCAAAGAGCAGTACTGTTGGCACTTGCAGTTTGAAACTCGTCTCCATTTTTTTGTTTTTTTATAAAGCCACATTACCAGGATAAATAACCTGATAACTGATGTTTCATCTGAGCAGAAATTACATGTAGCACCAAATTAGATCTTAAACAAAGAGGGTTATTTCCTCCACCCTTCACATTATAGTTTTCTGACACACACACACCCCCCAGCTGCTGCTTTCAGATGCTCCTTTTGTAAACCACTGGTGAGTGATGTAAATTAATATCTTTTGTATGTTTGGGGAGGCTAAAATATCCTTCCTTGCCTAGCAAAATAACCACCGAACATATGGAGAGAGACTGTACTGGAGAATACTTTGTTATATAATTTGTGGACTTAGTGTTCAATAGTTTTATTGACACAACCTTGTCGTCTTGAACATTGCCATTGTTGCAGTCCCTAAGGGCTCGCTCTGTTCTGGCTTGTTTTTCACTGAACATAAGAACGGCCATACTAGGTCAGACCAGTGGTTCATGTAGCCCAGTATCCTGTCTTCCGAGAGTGGCTAGTGCCAGATGCTTCAGAGGGAATGAAACAACAGAGAAATAATTGAGCGATCCATTCCCTGTCATCCACTCCCAGCTTCTACCAGTTAAAAGCTTCAGACATCCAGAGCATGGGATTGCGTCCCTGATCATCTTGGCTAATAGACATTGATGAACCTATCCTCCATCAACTTATCTATTTTTGAACCTCATTATAGTTTTGTCCTTGACATCATCCCTTGGAAGTGAGTTCCACAGGTTAACTTTGCATTGTGCAAAGTAGTATTTCCTTTTGTTTATTTTAAACCTGCTGCCTATTAATTTCATGGGTGACCCCTGGTTCTTGTGTTATGTGAAGGGGTAAATACCACTGCCTTATTTATTTTCTCCACATGATTTATGATTTTATAGACTTGGTCTACACTACGATTTTAGGTTGAATTTAGCAGCGTTAGATCGATTTAACCCTGCACCTGTCCACACAGCGAAGCCATTTTTGTCGACTTAAAGGGCTCTTAAAATCAATTTCTGTACTCCTCCCTGACAAGGGGATTAGTGCTGAAATCGACATCGCCGGGTCGAATTTGGGTAATGTGGACGCTATTCGATGGTATTGGCCTCCAGGAGCTATCCCAGAGTGCTCCATTGTGACCGCTCTGGACAGCACTTTCAACTCAGATGCACTAGCCAGGTACACAGGAAAAGCACCGGGAACTTTTGAATTTCATTTCCTGTTTGGCCAGCGTGGCAAGCTCATCAGCAGAGGTGACCATGCAGAGCTCATCAGCACAGGTGACCATGCAGTCCTAGAATTGCAAAAGAGCTCCAGCATGGACCGAATGGGAGGTACTGGATTTGATCGCTATATGGGGAGATGAATCCATGCTATCAGAAGTCCGTTCCAAAAGACGAAATGCCAAAATATTTGAAAAAATCTCCAAGGGCATGATGGACAGAGGCTATAACAGGGACCCGCAGCAGTGCCGTGTGAAAATTAAGGAGCTCAGCCTACCAAGCCTACCAAAAAAACAAAGAGTAAAACGCCCGCTCCGGGTCAGAGCCCCAGACATGCCGCTTCTATCATGAGCTGCATGCAATTCTAGGGGGTGCCCCTACCACTACCGTGGACACCTGCAAGGGCGGAGTCTCACGCAACAGAGATGAGGATTTTGGGGATGAGGAAGATGAGGAGGAGGATAGTGCATAACAGGCAGGCCGAGAAACCATTCTCCCTGACAGCCAGGACCCGTTTATCACCCTGGAGCCAATACCCTCCCAACCCTCCCAAGGCGGGCTCCTGGACCAGGAAGCCAGAGAAGGCACCTCTGGTGAGTGTACCTTTGTAAATATAATACATGGTTTAAAAGCAAGCGTGTTTAATGATTAATTTGCCCTGAAGACTTGGGATGCATTCGCGGCCAATACAGCTACTGGAAAAGTCCGTTAACATGTCTGGGGATGGAGCGGAAATCCTCCAGGGACATTATTAAGGGGACATTCAGAGGTGGCCGTTCCTGCTGGGCTGTTTGCCTGTGGCTGAAAAGAAATCATCCCCGCTTTTAGCCACGCGGTTGGAGGCGGGGGGGGGGGGGGCCCGTTCACGCTGAGCTGTTCGCGTTTGGCTGGCAGGGATCTTCCCTGATACTAGTCATGCAGTGGGAGGAGGGGTGAAGCGATCATCTCAGATAATTGGGGGAGGGGATTAGTTGGGTTTGTGCTGCACATTAACCCGAAAACCGCAGCCTCTCCTTTTAAATGGCCAATCCAACGGGTGCTTGGTATAGGAAAGGAGGGCGCTGCCTGCTTTGCTGCCTGCAAGCTGAATTCTGTTGCCCGGCCCTGCGTGTGTGATCTTTCACACCGAACCGGTAGGCCGTCAATATAAGAGGCAAAATGCGACCTTGTACCAAAAGCATATGTGCTATGTAATGTTAACAGCTTGGTTCGCCGTGAAAGAGTCTACCCATTGTTCTCTAAAATGTGTCTTTTTAAATACTACTCTCCCTTTTTTTCCTCCCGCAGTTGCAAATGTTTCTATGCTCCCCCTATCATCTCCGTCCCAGAGGCTAGCGCAGATAAGAAGGCGAAAAAAACACACTCACGATGAAATGTTCTCTGAGCTCATGCAGTCCTCCCACACTGAAAGAGCTCAGCAGAATGCATGGAGGCAAACAATGGCAGAGTCCAGGAAAGCACAAAATGAATGCGAGGACAGGAGGGACGAGCAAGATGAGAGGTTTCGGGAGCAAGAGGAGAGGTGGCAGCAGCATGATGAGAGGAGGCAGAATGCAATGCTGAGGCTACTGGGGGATCAAACTGATATGCTCCAGCGTCTGATGGAGCTACAGGAAAGGCAGCAGGAGCACAGATCGCCTCTGCAGCCCCTGTGTAACCGTCCGCCCTCCTCCCCAAGTTCCATAGCCTCCTCACCCAGACACCCAAGAACACGGGGCGGGGCCTCCGGGCACCCAACCACTCCACCCCAGAGGACTGCCCAAGCAACCAAAGCCCGGCATTCAATAAGTTTTGAAGTGCAGTGTGGCCTTGTCCTTCTCTCCTCCCCTCATCCACCACCCGACCAGGTGCTTCCCTCCTCCCACACCCTTCGCGGGCTACCTTGGCAGTTATCCCCCTATTTGTGTGATGAAGTAATAAAGAATGCATGATTTTGAAACAACGATGACTGTATTGCCTCTGCAAGCGGTGATCGAAGCGCGGAGGGCGGTTGGCTTACAGGGAAGTAGAGTGAACCAAGGGGGTGGGTTTTCATCAAGGAGAAACAAACTGAACTGTCACACCGTAGCCTGGCCAGTCATGAAACTGGTTTTCAAAGCTTCTCTGATGCGCAGCGCCCCCTGCTGTGCTCTTCTAATTGCCCTGGTGTCTTGCTTCGTGTAATCAGTGGCCAGGCGATTTGCCTCAACCTCCCACCCCGCCATAAACATCTCCCCCTTACTCTCACAGATATTGTGGAGCACACAGCAAGCAGCAATAACAATGGGAATATTGGTTTCACTGAGGTCTAACCAAGTCAGTAAACTGCACCAGCAAACTTTTAAAAATCCAAATGTACATTCTACCACCATTCTGCACTTGCTCAGCCTGTAGTTGAACAGCTTCTTACTACTGTCCAGGGTGCCTGTGTATGGCTTCACGAGCCATGGCATTAAGGGGTAGGCTGGGTCCCCAAGGATAACTATTGGCATTTCAACATCCCCAACAGTTATTTCTGGTCTGGGAAGTAAGTCCCTTCCTGCAGCTGTTCAAACAGACCAGAGTTCCTGAAGATGCGAGCGTCATGTACCTTTCCCGGCCATCCCACGTTGATGTCGGTGAAACGTCCCTTTGTGATCCACCAGTGCTTGCAGCGCTATTGAAAAGTACCCCTTGCGGTTTATGTACTGGCTGCGGTCCCAAGGTGGTCCGGTCCCAAGATGGGGATATGCATTCCGTCTATCGCCCCACCACAGTTAGGGAATCCCATTGCAGCAAAGCCATCCACTATGACCTGCACATTTCCCAGAGTCACTACCCTTGATAGCAGCAAATCAGTGATTGCGTTGGCTACTTGGATCACAGCAGCCCCCACAGTAGATTTGCCCACTCCAAATTGATTACCGACTGACCGGTAGCTGTCTGGCGTTGCAAGCTTCCATAGGGCTATCGCCACTCGCTTGTGAACTGCGAGGGCTGCTCTCATCTTGGTATTCTTGTGCTTCAGGGCAGGGGAAAGAAAGTCACAATGTTCAATGAAAGTGCCCTTACGCATGCGAAGTTTTCACAGCCACTAGGAATCATCCCAGACCTGCAACACTGTGCGGTCCCACCAGACTGTGCTTGTTTCCCAGGCCCAGAATCGGCATTCCATTTCATGAGCCTGCCCCATTGCCACCAGGATGTCCAAATTGTCGGGGCCCGTACTTTGAGAGAAATCTGTGTCCATGTCCTCATCACTCTCGTCACCATGCTGCCGTCGTCTCCTGGCCCGCTTTTGGAGGTTCTGGTTTGCACATACTGCAGGATAATGCACACGGTGTTTACAATGCTCATAACTGCTGCAGTGATCTGAGCGGGATCCATGCTTGCCGTGGTATGGTGTCTGCAGGAGAGCAGAGTTGCAGCGAAAGCGGTGGCTGACGACGGATGCCACGAGAATAGATATTTATAGAAAACAACGAGAGGACCTGCGAGGTGGATTCATGAGAGCAGGAGAGCAGAGTTGCAGCAGAGGCGGTGGATGACGAGTTAGCACCGCGCACATTTCCCAAGGAAGAACACACGTACCCAGAAGCCCATGACAGACAACATGGAGAAATTCACTATTGAGACAATAGCAGCAGAGCAGAGTTGCAGCGGAAGCGGTGGATGACGATGGTTAGCAGTCCTACTCCACAGACTGCTGAAAGCAGTATGGCGTCTGCACGGAAAAAAGGCGCAAAACGATTGTCTGCTGTTGCTTTCATGGAGGAAGGGGCGACTGACGACATGTACCCAAAACCACCCGCGACAATGTTTTTGCCCCATCAGGCATTGGGAGCTTAACCCACGATTCCAATGGGCAGCGGACAGTGCGGGAACTGTGGGATAGCTACCCACAGTGCACCGCTCCGTAAGTCGATGCTAGCCACAGTAGTGAGAACGCACTCCGCCAACTTAATGCGCTTAGTGTGGACATACGCAATTGACCGTATAAAATCAATTTCTAAAAATGGATTTCTAGAATATCGACCTAATTTCGTATTGTAGACATACCCTAATATAACATTTTTGAGGTGGTGCAACCGGGACTGTGGACATAGCATGGATTTATATTATGACATTTTCTGTCTTATTATCTATCCTTTTCCTAATAGTTCCTAACATTCTGTTAGCTTTTTTGACAACTGATGCACATTGAGTGGATTTTTTCAGAGAGCTATCCACAGTGATTCCAAGATCTTTTTCTTGAATGGTGGTAACTAATTTAGACCCCATCATTTTTTGTATGTTTTAGTTGGAATTATGTTTTCCAGTATGCATTACTTTGCATTTATCAACATTGAATTTCATCTCCCATTTTGTTGCCCAGTTACCCAGTTTTGTGAGATCCCTTTGTAACTTTTCGCAGTCTGCTTTGGACTTAACTATCTTGAATAATTTTGTTCATCTGCAAATTTTTCCACCTCACTGTTTACCCCTTTTTCCATCTCATTTATGAACATGTTGAACAGCACTGGTCCCGGTACAGACCCCGAGGGGACACCACTATTTACCTCTTTCCTTTCTGAAAACTGACTATTTATTGCTACCCTTTGTTTCTTCTATTTAACCAGTTACTGATCCACGAGAGGACCTTCCCTCTTACCCCATGACTGCTTGCTTTCCTTAAGAGCCTTTGATGAGGGACCTCGTCAAAGATGTTCTGAAAGTCTAAGTACACTATATCCACTGAATCACCCTTGTCCATGTGTTTATTGGCCCCCTCAAGAATTATAATAGATTGATGAGTCATGATTTCCCTTTACAAAAGCCATGTTAACTCTTCCCCAACAAAGTGTGTTCATTTACGTGTCTGGTAATTCTTTTCTTTACTATAGTTTCAACCAATTTGTCTGGTACTGAAGTTAGGCTTACATTAGCTAATCACATTAGCTATCCTTCTGCCATCTGGTACATAAGCAGATTTAGGTGATAGGTTACGTACCACAATTTCATATTTGAGTTCCTTCAGAACTCTTGGGTAAATACCATTTGGTCATGGTGACTTATTACTGTTTAATTTATTAATTTGTTCCAAAACTTCCTCTATTGACACCTCAGTCTGGGACAGCTCCTCAGATTTGTCACCTAAAAAGAATGGCTCAGGTGTGGGAATCTCCCTCACATCCTCTGCAGTGAAGACCGATGCAAAGAATTCATTTAGCTTTTCCGCAATGGCCTTGTATTCTTCAAGTGCTCTGATTGATTGTTTGGCCGGCTTCCTCCTTTTGATGTATTTAATTTTTTATTTTATTTTTTATTATTTTATTTTGCTGTTAGTTTTTGTGTCCTTTGCTCGTTGCTCTTCAAATTCTTTTTTGGCCTGCCTAATTATGCTTTCACATTTGACTTGCCAGATTTTATGTTTCTTTCTATTTTCCTCAGTAGGATTTGACTTCCAATTTTTAAAGGATGCCTTTTTGCCTCTAACTGCTTTTTCTACTTTGTTGTTTAACCCTGGTGGCACTTTTTTTGGTCCTCTTATTATGTTGTTCTTTTTAATTGGGGTATACATTTAATTTGAGCCTCTGTTACGGTATTTTTAAAAAGTTTCTGCAGCTTGCAGGTATTTCACTTTTGTGACTACACCTTTTCATTTCTGTTTAACTAGCTTCCTTATTTTTATGTGAAAAATGCAGATACTGACAAAGGAAGAATAATTACAGAATATATTTTTTTTAAAAAAATTAAATCCCCAAGTAAGCTGTGGCACAGTAAATGAACCATTCAAATCCTTTGGATAAACTCAGCAATCTAAAACTTTCCAGATACTAAGTCAGTCAAGGAATTGTACTTCATCATGTCAGTTCCTATGCTCTTTCAAGCAGAAATCATGTGGTGATTTCTTTTGAATACTTCTAGTGCATTATTATACCCATGAGTCAATTGTTTTGGTTGATTGCTTGGGGCAGTCTCAGGAGTGTCTATATATTTATTAAAAATAAGATTAAATCCTGACCCCAATGAACTCAATGGAGAAACTTCATCCAGGATTTTACCCAATATGGAAATATTGTGTATGTGTGTGCACTGTTTTAACTGGCTTGATACAGGTTGAATTTGAGTACTATTCAGAGATGTCTTTGTAACAGTTGGCAAGGGCTTGTTCCTCAGTTTCTCCCCCACACTGAGAGGGGATGAAAGCCAAATAATAACCTGGATAAAGGGAGTGGCCCTTCCTAATGTGTGTTCAGGCATTTAGATACTACCACAATGGGCACACTAGAAAACCCTAATAAGGAATAGATAATGCTGGAATTGCATAATGGATGTGACTGGTAAAATTTATCCAATTACTCCTTGGGGAATTCTGCGCATGCCCAAATTTCCTTGCTTCTCTGGAGAAAAATGACTTTCTGACTTGGAAGCAAAGGGAAGCAGCAAGAACGGTCGTGTACCACTCCCCAGCAGCGTGGGTGCATTGTTTCGGGCATCCGGAGTAGCCAGCAGAGTGGTAAATCACTGAGGGTTGGGGGGCTGGGGATGCTCCAGCCAGTGGCTCCAACCCTGTGCCAGGCTCAGCTACTAGTCCTGGCTGGGATGGGGAGGACAGGACTTCCTCTTCTTCTGCAAGGAGCATCCGGGGCTGTGTCAGACCCACTGCCAGAAACCTCTCCAGCTGCAAGAAGCGCCGCACACACCCCCTTCCTTCCCCCATCGCTCCTCAGTCATGGTGGGGAGGGGTCACTGTACAGGGAGCTGCTCCCCCATTCGCCAATCCCCGTGCTTCTGGACCCACCTCATACCCAGATTGCCCCGCCAACTCTCACCCCGTGCACCTAGAACCCACACCCTGACATGCCTCACCTTCTGCACCTAGACCCCCCCCCCACCAATCCTCATCTCCCTGCACCTGGACCCCACCCCTGCATCTAGACCACCCCCTGCACTTGAACCCCTCCCCCAAAGAATTCTCTATTCATCCAGATCTCTCTCGCACCTGCACCCCACTCCCCCCACCGAGCCACCTGCACCCAGATTGCCCCACACAGAACCCTATTGCCCCACACCTGGATCTCCCTACACTCAGCTCCTCCATACTTGGATACTGCTGGGCTGAGCCTGCCTGCCTACCTCTAGTGTGCTTGGCACAGAGGTACAGGGCCCCGGGGTATTTCTGGGAAAGTCCTGGTCGAGTGCAACTTTACCGTCAAAGTCCAGGAGAGTGGAGGCGCAGGGTGATCTCCTACCTCTGTGCAGTCAGTGGCCTGTGCTCCCCACTGTTATGCTGGAGCTTCCACATTTATTTGTTGACAAATAAAATTTACAGAACTTTAAAATATTGTGTGCAGAATTTTAAATTTTTTGGTGCAGAATCCCCTCAGGAGTAACCCGGTGCAGTACCTGGAATGTTCTGTAAGGTTTAAGAATGGCAAGCTAATAAGGAATAAAGCTGGAAAAAGGAGGCAAGTAGGAGCCAGAATAAGCTCTAACTGACTTATGTTAGCTATAATGTTTTAATACAGTTAATTACTTCCAACATTCATAGGAATGAGGTGTGCGTGGTCAGATAATTGAATGCCTTCCTCTTGATACAAGTTCCTCTACACAATTATATAGTTAGGTTTGTAACAGAGGACTAAGTATAGAAAAGAGACAGTGCTCCATTTTCTCTGTCCCTCCCCCTTTCAACCCTTTACAGAAAAGATTTTTGAACATTTTATTAATATGTCCAGTTCAGTCCTTCTCTCTGCTGCTTCTGGCTGAGGGGGACACATTAGAGCAGGGGTCGGCAACCTTTCAGAAGTGGTGTGCCGAATCTTCATTTATTCACTCGAATTTAAGGTTTCGCGTGCCGGAGATACATTTTAACGTTTTTAGAAGGTCTCTTTCTATAAGTCTATAATATAGAACTAAACTATTGTATGTAAAGTAAATAAGGTTTTTAAAATGTTTAAGAAGCTTCATTTAAAATTAAATTAAAATGCAGATCCCCCGCCCCTCCCAACCGGTGGCCAGGACCGAGCAGTGTGAGTGCCACTGAAAATCAGCTCGCGTGCCGCAGGTTGCCTACCCCTGCATTAGAGCTTGGCCTATATGGGAGGAGGATCTCGGCATGCCTGTCCAATAGTCAGGATGGAAGAATATATGAATAGGACTAGTAGCTATCTATATGCTATAAATATTGGTTTCTGGCTATCCTATATCACATATAGTTTAAATGACAAATGTTGGGTGTCATCCATTTCAAGTGAATGGGTTAACCTTTTGTGCACACTTCCCACAGCTTAGTGTTTCTCTCTGCTGTGTGTAGATGTGCAAGTCTTATCAGAGCCAGACTCCTGACAAGCAGGAGTGATATTGCAGAACAGTACTCCAATTAAATTTCTGATTTCCTGCCATTTGAAGGCTGCTTCCAATTGCCGTGTCTGTTTCAAGCTCCGTGTGTTCTGACTTAAAGGGCAACTAGATCTCCCTTCTGCTTTAACTTCCAGGTGTTTCAGTCGAAGGAGATTCCAGAAAAGACATCATCACCTGAAGAATCGATCCGGATGACGAAAGGAATCACCATGGCAACTGCCAAAGCTGTTGCAGCTGGGAACTCATGCAGACAGGAAGATGTGATTGCTACAGCGAATCTGAGCCGCAAAGCAGTAGCTGATATGCTAACAGCTTGTAAGGTAAAAATTAATTTCCTCTCCTAATTTTTTAGGTTTCTATGTCCTTACATTTAGTTTGTGTTTGTCTTTATCTGAGAAGTTAATGATTGTGAGAATTATTAAGTCTGACTAACATCTTATACCAGAAAGAGGGGATTTCTATGCTATGTAAAAGAAATATGGATTAATACACACTGGTTTCTTTTTGAAGAGAGAGGATAGTTTTTTTTGATTGACACAAAACCTGCTTGAGTTCTTGTTTCTTTTAAACTGCAAGACAGACTCGGTACAAACAGTAAAGCATAAAATAATGTAATGGTGACCTGATTTTAATATAGTTAGGAGTTCTCTAATGGAAAAAAATGTGCAGATGTATTGTCAATATTCCTTTGCTTTCTTAAAAAAACTAATTGGTCTGCTGAATTTTTACTGTGCTTTTAAGGAGTGTGTGCCTTTTGTCTTGTACTAAAAGTAATGCTCCTGTGAGCTGAACTTTTGGAATCTTTGAGACAGACAACTTTAAAGAAACAGGTCTGTAAAACTGTTTGCATGCATGGTACAGGTAGTAATGCAAAAATATACTCATGATCCCTACCTCAGCATGAAGGGAAGTGGGAGGGATTATTCATAATTAACGGGGGCAGGACCAGAAAGGGGTTTTACAAAGGTAATTCTTTGAGTTTTGAGCCGTGAAATTAAGACAACTCTTATTCATAATCATCATTTAGGCATCTTTGCTCTTCAAGGTACAAATGACTATGAGAGAAGAATTAAGGCTTGGGCAGTTTGGCGGGTGTGGAGTTCAAAGTTTAGTCAAATCTTTCCCTGCGTAGGTTCCCAGATCACTTTTTAGCTCCATTATGACTGGATGTAAGGATAGGACAGGGTTTAATTTTGTTTTTAAAATAATGATTCTGCACTTAAGCATGATGCAATGTGATTTTGAACATGATTTATGTATATATTATGAATTGCAATCCTTGCGTCATTTTGACCTTGATGGTTCTTGTATGTATTTAGCAGAGTACATCTGTTCCTGAACACTCTGCTTGCTTCAAGCTTTGATCTCCTCTCCTCTCCCCACTTTCCCCCTCTCCCCCAGCTAAACATAGATACTTGAAAGTATAGCTATAGTTTGCACTGGAACCCAGAAGTCACCACATCTTGTATCATCCAGTCTCGTATCATGCCTCTGTCAAAGTCCAGTACAGTCTCAGGTGCAGTTGTGCAAAGATATAGGATTAATTAATGCTCTGAAGCATATTAGTTAAATATCCTTTGTAACTTTATGACCTGGCTAGTGTAGGTGCATATTCATATGGAGATCTATCATTTCACTCTGCAGGTTCTCTGGATTACAGTTCTTCATATTTAAATTATATTTTCAGCCTAATATTCTGCTTTTTAGTTGTATGTTTTTGTATACTTTCAAATTATTGTTTCCTCTTGTTTTCACTTTCATTCCTATCATTGCTATAATTAAATTTGGTGCCTCTCCTGCTCTGGTTCATAGATGGCCACAGGCCTGCAGGATAAACCATTTAGAGACCAAGCAGTGGGGAACTGGGATGTTGATAAGGTCTGAGTATCCATGAGTTGTCTTTACAAAGCAATCTAAAGAATGAAAACAACTGAGAACAATTTTATTTATCTGAAATGACAGATTGAAAAGCAGTCTACCTGAGAGCTTGTTGGGTATGGTAGTCATTCTTTGGGCTAGGGCCTACCAGGTTAACTTGGTAATAGTGGTAAATTGTTACTACTCGAGTAGCAAGTACTGATCCCTGAAGTCACCATTGTTATTGCTTGCAGATGACATTATTAATCTCTAGCCAGAAAGTCGGCTATGTGCCACAGAGCACCACCTTGAAAGCAGCAGAGTATGAATAACAGCTGGAAGGCAGCCTGAAGCTAAAACCAGAAATAGAATGTTTCAGAACAGTGAGAATAAAAGCTTGCCCTCTATTTAGCCCAGTGGATTTGGTTTTGGTCTCCTTATGTCCTTTGAGCTGGAAAGGATTATTAGGCAAGGAGAAACAAGTCTCTGAAAACACTGGAGAGAGGTGGAAAGTCTAGAAGACTAATCATAGGCATTATTTAAAACATGTGACCCAAAATTTGTCAAAAAAATCTGTTAGTCTTAAGTGTGACAAGGTTGGTGAGGTAATATCTTCTAATGGATAGTCAAGGGCCACTCTTCCTTGAATGGTCCCTTAGAATATGCGCTAACTACTTATCCTAAACAATCTCTTCCACCTTTCATTTAGCTGTGACTCTGGGAGTATCTGTCCCAGACCTAAAGAAGAACTCTGTGTGGCTTGAAAGCTTCTCTTGTTCATGGCTACAACTCCACTCCACAGTCTTAAATTTGTTAAATAACTTAATTATGTGTACCACATCCCCTTAGCCAGAGCTATATCAGTTAATGTTAGACAGTAATTTAAAATGTCTGGTGGAGAAGCTAGCCCTTCAATTTTTGGCACTTACACTAGTGTGTTTTTATCCACTCATATACTTATTTTGGTAATAGGTGGAATCAAGCTGTATGAAGGAGTATCAGATCTCTTGTAGAAAGTCTTCTTACCTCCTTTTGAACATAAGAATAGCCATACTGGGTCAGACCAAAGGTCCATCTAGCTCATTATCCTGTCTTCCGACAGTGGCCAATGCCAGGTGCCCCAGAGGGAATGAACAGAACAGGTAATCATCAAGTGATCCAGCCCCTGTCACCCATTCCCACCTTCTGGCAAACAGAGGCTAGGGACACCATCCCTGCCCATCGTGACTAATAGCCATTCATGGACCTATCCTCCATGAATTTATCTAGTTCTTTTTTTGAGCCTTGTTATAGTCTTGGCCTTCACAGCATCCTCTGGCAAGGAGTTCCACAGATTGACTGTGTGTTGTGTGAAAAAATACTTCCTTTTATTTGATTTAAACCTGATGCCTATTAATTTCATTTGGTGACCCCTAGTTCTTGTGTTATGAGGAGGAGTAAATAACACTTTCTTATTTACTTTCTCCACACCGGTCATGATTTTATAGACCGCTATCCTATCCCTCCTTAGTCGTCCTTTTTCCAAGCTGAACTGTCCGAGTCTTATTAATCACACCTCATATGAAAGCCGTTCCATACCCCTAATAATTTTTGTTGCCCTTTTCTGAACCTTTTCCATTTCCAATACATCTTTTTTGAGATGGGGCGACCACATTTCATAGATTCTAGGGCTGGAAGGGACCTCAAGAGGTCATCATTTGCACGCAGTATTCAGGATGTGGGCGTACCATGGATTTATATAGAGGCAATATGATATTTTCTGGGGTATTAAAAAAATTCCATGATAAATCTGAATAGCCACTTCTGTTGTACTTTAATATGGTGACCAGGGAGCACCTGACTTTCTTTGCTGTACCATCAAGGCAGCATGACACCTGCAAAACTTGATCTTTTTGTGATATTTGGCAAAATAGGTGTTTCTCATCAAATACCGAGCAATCCAATCTTCTGAATGTTTTGATAGGACTAATATTGTCTAGTAATAAGCAAATAATGACACACATTATGGGTTGGATGTACCACTACATGGAATGAAACCCACCAAAATGCATGTGTTTGAATAAAATATAGCATGAATTGTTACGTACAGTACACTTTCTGCTTCTCTAATGTCAAGAATATAAATGTACATTAAATTTCACTGCAACTTCCCTGAAGCAGAGGGGTTCAGCTCTGGGATATTTAAACAAGTCTACAGTAATTGTGCAATATGTAAATAATGCACTGGCGACAGGGTTCTGTGGCCTGCAACGTGCAGAAGGTCAGACTAGATCATGGTGGTCCATTGTGGCCTTAAAGTCTGAGAGTCTGTAAGTGAGCATTTATCAATAGTTACCATTTGGAAAAAAAATATATTGGTTACAGTGCAATGTCAGGAACTGATCCTGTGGGTGCCATTAAACTTGATGGAGACCCTTAACCGAAAGTACTCGAGGTTGGATCGGACCCGAAGATAAAAACAGATTTTGTCTTTATACCATGTGTGTAAAGTAATAACTCTGCATTAACTACTGGGAAATATTGATTTTTTTATTTTCTTACAGGTGACTTTTGTAGCAAAAATAGAAGGCTATGAGAACTATCTAAGGCAGAGAAATGGTCTTAGTTATAGAGTTGCAGTTAAAGATTACACATCTTCTATCATATGAAGGGTATGTCTGTGCTTACAATGTTAGCATTGTACGCATACTGCTAACCCATAATGCTAGAAGCACTTGAAGAGAGAATGGGGCATGATCGCAAAGAGGAACTGAGTGTGAAGTGGACAGGTACAACAGAAGTATCAAAAACAGGAGAGAAAAGAGATGAAAGAGCAGAGATGGACTCATGGACTGGCAACCAAGATGCTGGCCTGGATCTTGGGTTCAGTTTACAGATGCTAAGCAGAATTCCTGTATCACCTTTGGAAAGTCCATATTTCTGTGCTACAGTTCCCCACCTGCACAACAAGGATAATAATGATCCTTTCTCCCATCCATTCTCTTGTTTGTGTAGATTCTTAGCTCTGTGAGACAGAAGATGGGTGTGCAAGAGAGATGCCTTGTGAACTGTGGTCTCAATCTCACTTGGGAAACCCTAGACACTTCTGTGATTATAAAAATAATTAATAATAATGAAACAGTGTGTCTTGAGAGCATGTATTGCCAATTGCAGCAGGGAAAACTGGCAGTAGAAATTCACAGAAGCAACAGAGGATAACTAAATTGTCTGACCTGAGGAGAAAAACAATACAATATTTTTGAAGCTTTGTCCGTTATTGTTTGTCATTACTTTAGCATTCCCCAGGTGCCTGAAACAAAGTTGCTAATCAGAGTTGGGAATGCAAGAGAACATCAAACCATAGGCAGAAGGTTTGGGAAAATCCTTTAAAAACTAACCTAAGCCACTTCCTCCACTTGAAGCAGAAAGAAATCCATCTTGTTGAATAGTTTGGAAGGACGAACTGTGTGTCTTGGTATAATACAATATGTCACACAGGAAGTAACTAAAAAAAAGTCTGAGTTCACCATATTTCACAGACAAGGATATGAATTTATATAATGTATATACATTCTGTCCAAGAAACTTTCTGAGGAAATTTAATTTAATTTATATTGCAGGAAAACATTCTGATGTAAATGAATGAATAAGCTTTTTGTTAATTTACCACTGGTTGAAGAACCATTTGAATATGTATTCTTGATATAAGAAATAGGGCCTGATTCTGTTCCCAGGGAAGTAAATAGTTTTTTCATGGACTTCAATGGGAGGCAGAATAGGCCTTAAAGATGTTTTTATAGGTTAATTGTTTCTTCCAAAAATATTGTATTGTCTCAGTCAGTTGTGTACACTAAGGTTAATAGGAATACTTGGGCTTATCTCTGGTAGAAGTTTGAAGAGATTCTTGGTATCTGAGTGGTTTTGTAGCATCCGTCACCATAGTATTGAAGTATGTACAAGGTAAATTAAATGTATGGAATAAGGTCACTGTTGGACTTCAAGGAGTTTCTGGACCTTTCTAAATTCGTTAATTCTCTCCAGTAGAATAGTCACCCAGCCTTAAATATGCCAAAAAAAAATCCAAAACAAACTCCAAAAACTTCTATTTACAAAGTGGGGAGCCAACAATATTTAATGTAAGTTGTAGGGATTGTTGCTCAGCTGCTCTTCAACTAGCCAGTAGAGGGAGCCCATTAACCAACTCAGCCCATTAATCAACTGAGTCTAATGTGACATCATCAATTATGATGATAAGGAAAGAAAGAACTGATCAAAATGAACAAACAGCCAAATTAAGTTTAGTCCCAGTTGCAAATGCCAGAAGACAAAAAGAAATTGGTAGGAGCATATTAGCAAAAGTGGACAGGTGAGTTCAATAAAACTGCCTGAAAATAAGCATTTTTTAAAAATGTATACCAAGTTTACCCAGTTGTACTTTCTAAATACCATTTTAGAAGTGATAAATCTATGATGCAGGGTCTACTTCCGAGTTTTTTTATTTTGCCCTCTAAAAGATTCTACTGGTAGAAGATGCTCTTTTACTGCTTGTTGTATGTATTTAACCACATGAAATCTAATACTGCACATGACAGGTAGTTGTTCCATTTAACCTCTATATCAAGCTCATGTCATTAATCAGCCCTTTGCTGCAGTATGTTTAAAAGGCAGGCATGCTTCTTTGCAATCTTCCGTTTTCCCATATACAGAATAATATTGGCCCTCAAATCACTTTACAAAGAAGGTCACCATCATTATCTCCATTTTATAGAGTGGGAAAGTTATGCACAGATGTAACTTGCCCAAGGACCCTGGATCTCTTAAGCCAGGGGTTCTCAAACTGTGGGTCAGGACCCTGAAGTGAGTCGCAACCCTGTTTTAATGGGGTCGCCAGGGCTGGTGTAGACTGCTGGGGCCAGACCGGCCGGTGTTAGACTTGTTGGGACCGAAGCCTGAGTCCCACCACCCGGGGTTGAAGCTGACGCCCAAGGGCTAAAGCCTTGGACGGCAAGGCTCAGACTTCAGCTTTAGCCCTGAGCGGCAGAGCTCAGGTTACAGACCCCTTGCTTGGGGCTGAAACGCTTGGGCTTTGGCCCCCTCCATGGGGTGGCAGGGCTTCAGCTTCACTCCCCGCATCCTGGGGTTGTGTAGTAATTTTAGTTGTCAGAAGGGGGTCGTAGTGCAACGAAGTTTGAGAACCCCCTGTCCTAAGCCCAAGTACAGTGCTCTATCCACTAGGCTGCACTGTGTCTGATGTGAAGCCATACGTTGTGTTCACTCTTGGGTGCTGCACAGAAAACTCACATTTTAGATGGAAAGTCTGAGGGTTTATGGGAGGGAGAGTTTTGAGGGGGGTTGTGGTTCTAAAATCTGTAACACTGTATGTATTTGTGGATAGAGAAACAATTGCTTAGACTTCTTTCATTTTCTTTCCTCTTCCTATGTGTCAGTAGGAATATAGAGGCGCCATCTTCGTTCTTATTAGCATCACTTCTTGTACGAAACTGTAGTACACATCCCCCACAAGCTACCAGCTCGGTCCATTCCCAGAATCTGTTACGATTATACTAAAAAAACAACCAACTTGCTGCCGTTCTCCTTTGGACCTTTCCTGGGGTTAGCTGTTTTGTTTGGGCTGATGACAGGATGTGTATGTGATGCTGACCATGTCTAATGAAGAACGTTAAGAAAGAGTGAGCTGTTGCATCCCCAGAGTGAAGAATATGATAACAGAAGGAAACTTCTTCGTAAATCTATTTTCACAGTTGAGGCTCTGCTGCTTTGGCAGGCCAGTTAAGCCACACCTTTGCAACAGCAGTGACTTGCTGGCTTGGATGTTGTTTACAAATGATGGAAAATTGCTTTTTTCTGGCCTTTTTATGCCATTTATATAGTCTCCATCCATATGTCTGCTCCTCCCCACTACCTCTGCTTTGTAGTTTTTGAGTGTTAATATTGCTTGTCTCCTTAGCAAGCTTCCTATCACCCAGACGTGAGTGAAGATGTTCGAGCGAGAGCGCTGCGATTTGGAACAGAATGTACCCTGGGATACTTGGAACTCCTAGAACATGTCCTCCTGGTAAGAAGGAGCCTATAGGCATGTATTGAAGCTTTGCCAAGAACAAATAATCCCACTGAGCCCTTTTCATAATCATTGCCAAGGTTAACTTTTTATTAGCTTGCTGCAAGTTCCTGAACAAATGGTTAAAATAGCTCAACACTTTCTAAAAAAAGAGAGAAGGGAAGCTGGAAGGGTTTGCATAGAGTTCTCTTCTGGAGCTTACTTTATCATGAGTCAGTGAAGGCATCACAGCATCAAAAAATGGGCTCCTTTAAAATCATACATTGGTGTTCTCCAGTAGGTCTCTCTCTTAACCTGATGTAGTAGAACACACACCAATCAAGCAAACCACCGATGTTGTGAAAATCACTAGGGGAGCACTACATTTACGTGCTTGGCTGACCCTGTCCTGAGGTAAACAAAGCAGATGCCTATCCAAGGCCCCAAAGCCCCACCTAAAAGCTCCCCAACTGACCCTGCCCTGAGGTAAACAAAGCAAATGCCTATCCAAGGCCCCAAAGCCCCACCTAAAAGCTCCCCAACTCTATCAGTTTTTTCACTTAAAGTCTTGTGACTATTTCACTGCACTCTGAAGCCGTGTATACTGAACTGTGTATGCTTTTCAGGAATCTGAATACTTATCTGGTAATATTGTAGCATTGTTTCAACATGGGCATTCCACATGTATAGCATGGGGTGTATAAAAACAAAGGTTTAATAAAATATCCAACTTTTTCGAGTTGACTTGCAGCTGCAGTTATCATGTGCGCTACCTCTGAGAAGCTACTTTTTAGTGGCTGGTGTGTTACATAGGCCTCCTGGGTAGAAATACATTGCCAGGCAGAGATTTTAGTGTGTCTAGTTAAATTAACGACTACGTATAGGAATACAGATAAAATAAAAAATAAAGGCCTGATTATATTAATGCTTGTCACTAGCAAGGAAGATAGTGTAAGAAAAATTAAACTTGTTAGATCTCATTACTGGAACTTGCCCAGCAGGGAATAATTTGCATTTAGAAGTCTAGTGTATTTTTAGTACAGTTGTACTTGGGGAAGTTTGTCATGTTTTATCCACTCTATTGAATATTGCAGTATCTTACTCAACATTATGCATCTCAACAGAGCAGAGACTAATCAGATTTTGTTTGATCCCACTCCTTCATCTTTTGCCTTTCACTTCTCCCATTGATTCCATTTTCTTAGCAGAGCAGCCTGTCTTACCTCTTAGCAGCTTCACTTACAAGGCCTGAGTACACTGGGGAAATTTACCCAAAAATGCCAGCTGACTCGAGCCATATGTAGACTAGGTTTAGGTTACAAGCCCATGCACACAAAGCCAAAATTAGTGAACATAAAGTTTGTGTAGAAATGAAGATGGATAAGATGTCACCATTTAACTGCTTCCAGGAAGCTGGATAGAAATGGCTACTTACGTTCACAGTATATACTTTGTTAAAAAGTTGATTGCACCCCAGAACTGTAAATAGAATCGTGCTGGATGTTGCTTAGTAACAAGTTCAGAAGGACCACTGTATCAGTCATTTTCCAGTGAGGGTGGCCAGCTTGGCTCTACCCAGTACATTAACTCTACCTTGGGGCAGTTTCCCCAAAATTCTAACTGGTTGGAATTATAGCGTAGAACCGGCTTAGACAGCCTGCACAGGTTTTTTTAATTGAACAATTTTCTTGACATAGGATGATAGTTAGCAAGTTTGGACACGGTTGTTCAGAAGGTGATGGCAAGGCAACTTTCAAGTCAGCCAGAGTCCACACACTTCTTAATCTCTCTGTCTGGTTTAGTATGCTGAGCTGGTTCATTAGTTTATGATCTCATAGCAACAAGATTGGTTGGCATCAGACCTTTCAGCTCATTCGTCTTATTGACAGCTGTTGATATGAGTGCTAACAATGTCTTGTTGAGCCTGACGGCTATGGACAAGATTGCTTGAGTGGTTCTGTTGACATTCAGAGAGACCAGAGAGCGTGATGTTTGTCAGTCTGAGCCCTTCAAAATACTATCCTCTAAAGATTTAAGGTTTAGTAAGCACAATAACCAGGAATCCACATGCCAAAAACTCACTCTGTGCTGGGACTGTGAAGTGTAAAGTGCATGCTACTGACTTGAGTGCTCACATACAAGCAATACGACTTTGACATTCTTGTGGATTATCAAATTATCTAGGGGATAAACATCTCAATCTTGTAGTCAAAAGGGTTGTTAGGTGACCTGTGCGAAGTGATTTGTGTGTTTGTACCCCATTTCCCAATGGACATGTGCACATTTGAGTATGAGTCAGTATCCAGAGAGGCACACTCAGGAAGAGGGTAAAAGATGGAACTATCCTCTCATACCTTCAGATTGCCCCTGCAGGTCAGGGTTGAGGTGCACTGGCAGATCAGTGTGTGAGAAGCTTTTCCTCTATGTCCATTCTGAACCTGTGCTTTGAGTAAATACAGGACTTCAGTCTCCAGCACCTGGGTTTTAGCCCACGAAAGCTTATGCCCAAATACATTTGTTAGTCTCTAAGGTGCCACAAGTACTCCTCGTTCTACGTACAGAAAGGTAACTGGAAAACCTCAGAGTTCGTGCACTTGCACCCACTCATTTAATTGCCACTTTGTTCCCATTGTCAAGGGTAGTACTGATGTTACAAACTGTTTCCACAGCAGAAAACATGGTGCTTTGCTGCAGTCATGATCACACTGTGTATGTATTTTTGGAAATTTCAGCTGTGTGGGAAGGTTAGCTCTGAAAGGCACAATAATACTGTCTGCTGGATTGAAGGAGTCTCAGACAGGGCCCTGGTTATAGCCCTCATTGTTGCAAAAGGTATTCATTTTGTTAATATGGCAGCAGATTGCTTAGCTATTGAGGATTCAGGTACTTATATTTACTATGGAAACGGGGCTCTTCAACCTTAGCGGATTCATGTGACAGTTAATAACCTACCACCTGGGTTTCTCTAGCATCTTCTGGCACGGTAATGAATGAGGAAATGCACCATCAATTTCTACGTTTGTGTGTTGGTCCTTTTACTGCAGCGCTCACCAGCACTAGAGGAACGGTGAGCTTGGAAGGAAAGCAGAATTCTTCTAGAATTATTGAAAACTATATTTGAAATTTCTGATATATTTTGGCATTGAGAGACCGGGAAGAATTGCTCTGTCAAACTTCACTAGTGCTTGTGAATGACACTAACTTCATCAACATGGGGATGCCCAAAATTAAAGCCACGTAATTCTTACTGTCTGGGGACCCCTCCTCATCTCCCTCAAAAATTAACTTGATTGCAACACCCAAAAGTGTACTAGGCACTTTACAGATGATAAAGAAAACATAGTCTTTGCCTCCAAAGTACTTACAATCTGTTGACAGGTTTTGGGGTGGGTTTTTTTTTGTGTTCAATATACTTTCCGGTTTCAGAGTGGTAGCTGTGTTAGTCTGTATCCGCAAAAAGAACGAGGAGTACTTGGGGCACCTTAGAGACTAACAAATTTAGTTGGTCCACATGCTGTGTCTAAGGGGTCTATGAAAGGTGGTTGTTACCATAAACAGTGTTTCAACCAGTGGTCCGTGAACCCTGGGGGTCCTCAGGCTATGTTTAAGATTTCCAAAGGGGTCCGCACCTCCATTCAAAATTTTTTAGAGGTCCGTAAATTAAAAAAGGTTGAAAACCACTGACCTAGGAGGGGTCAGACCTGACAATTCAATTATAATTCTATTTGCTAATAAGGAATTAAAATGTATACTGTGAATCTTACATTATTTCAGGTACAGCAGTATTCTTTATATGAACAAACATTCCTGGTGTGATTTGAAAAGCACACACACATTCCATATTTGCTCTATATCAGTTACATAATTTGAGCTATGAGGAGACCTCTAGCTTCCACTCTTATCCTTCTTAAATATGAAAGAAAAAGAAAGATCACCCTTAGCGGACAGATATAGCCATATGCTATATCTGTGGCACTGAACCCTTATTTCCACAAGCAAATCTTTTGTTCATTCTTCCATCCCATTAAGTCAAATTGAATTCCAGGGAGAAGTACTGAGCAAAAGTGACTATAGAATTCTTCCGCTCAATCCCATCTTAAAAAGTTCATGTATCCTTAACTGCAAAATCATTCCCCTATTTCTCATGTTGCTAGTGCTGGAATAAATGAAATAATGAATTCTTTTCTCAGTAAGGTATTCTTTTTCACCCACTTGTAACTTCTGCCAGCCATTAAAGCAAAGATTAGTGTTGGATTCCTAAACCTTGCTTTCTGGTACAACTGCTTTTCTGTTGTTTCATTTCTATTCCCTTTTGTATCTGCCTGCTCTGCTACAGAGCTACTTTGAGGGTATCTAATTAAGAGATTATGAAGAATATTAGAAGGAGCAAAAGAGAGCAGAGGTGGGGAATGACTCTCAATTTATAACAAGGATAATTGAAAGAAACAGTGACAATGGTGATAGTGTACAACATGTAGTTTTGTACCCTGTTTACCCATTTAGTTTACATTTGTCCCCAAAATGAAAATGCAACACGAAGCACTTGGCTTGCATTTTAATTTGGTTAAATGTTCTTCATTAATAGATTGACACATGAGATCATGTGTCAAATATTGAGTACTTGCGGAAACAGCCTTGTGGAATACTTTCACAATGATAGGCAGCTTTGCTTTCCTAGCATGGGCTAGATGCCTTACACAGTCTCGCAACCAGTCTGCTAGGGGTCTTTATTTTAGTTTTGCTTCTGAGTTGTGGGCATTTTTGCATTTTTCTGTAGACTCAGATTGTTGTTTTTTTCACTAGCGTAGTATTAGGACTTAATCTAATTCATTGGGAACTTGCAGTGTGTATGTTCTGTGAAACCTTAGCCTCTAATTCCTAATTAATTTGTTATCTTTTTATAGATTCTTCAGAAGCCAACCCCAGAACTGAAGCATCCGTTGTCTGCCTTCTCAAAGCGGGTAGCTGGTGCTGTGACAGAGCTTATCCAGACGGCAGAAGCAATGAAAGGTGGGTCTGACAACCCCTTAGTTAATACACAAAGTGGTTCACGTTCCAGAAATGACAAAGGACATGAAATATTTACCTGGATGTTATTTTCATAGTTAGTTTTTGATATTTAAAAACTTTGTGATTCCCTTGCCCACCTCCACTTGCCCTGGTACAACTTAATTGCACAAAAATGTTATGATTGGCCCCACAAAATTATCAATAAAATGGCAACTGGATGAACAGCGCTTTTTCTGCTGCCTGCCTGGAGGCCCAGTGGTTCTACTAGTCCCCAAGGGCAGACCACCAAAATAGGTCCGTTACCCTTCTGGGGTTGTTGTGTCCCAACTTCAGATCAAGTCAGCTCATTACAAAGTTACATCCAACCTCCAGTGCTGATGCAAACACCTCAGTCCAGACTCCAGAGTGCATCCAACCTAAAGTGTGGAACTTCAGCATCCCAGGCTGTCTCTGCAGTGGTGAATCAAAGAAATAAAAGTAAATTAAAAATTGGGTGATTCTTTGAGCATTCTCCCAGGTAGGAAGAAATTGCAGCGATAAAAATGAAACTGGTTAGCAGGGTTGGGTTTTTTAAGGGCATAAGCATGTTTATATTCATGACTCAATTACTTAGAAAAAGTTTCTTGTATTGTATGTACAAATCATGGCTGAGCAATGCCATTTTAGATGTTTATTGCTCTTGGATTTTATAACTGATTTTTGTCTAAATTTTCATCCTCTGGTTTGGGCAGACTCCTAAAACCATAATTGTAAAACAAAGAGTACGGTAAACAAGGTGAATTATATTATCAAGAAGGAGTTGTAAATCTACAGAGATGCTTATAGAGGTAGTGAAAGAAATATTACTCTGCCATTACTAAAGTGAATTGAGTACAGGGTGTTCTGGTAGTGTTAGTTCAATGAGCACATTTACATGACCAGCAAATAGGCACCTAAATACTTCAATATTATAGGCAATGTTACATGAAAATCATTTCAGTGCTACTTATTCTTATTTTGGAAGAAGGATATCTAGTAAAACTACGTTTGTTTGCTTATCCTATCATAAGTTTGGCATATAATTGTCCTAATTTTAATTGTAATATAATATCAGTCTCACCAGAGGGTTAAAAATAATTCTCTTCTACATGAGTTTTCTACACTATTCCCGGTAAGTTGCAGAACTTTGGAGTGAACTGCATCTGAGCATTTGTTTTGTGAGGTCTCCAAAAGTGTAAGATCTTTCCTCTCCAAAAAATGTTCAGTCTTGTATGTCTAGGAGAAACTTGCTTATTGGCCTTATTGGCACTGGGATTAGAATGGCACTGTTCACTCTCATGTTTTCCATGGATGGGCGCTAGCCCTGTCTCCCTAGCCTCTGTAGATGGGGACTTTACCGAGAACTGTTAGTCAGCCCATGATCTCCTGAATAGTCTAATACATCCTTTGTGCTCTTTTGTCACAGTTCTCAGACAATGCATCTGTCAGCCTTGGTTAAGGAAAGCACACTAGAATCTTTCTAAGTACCAACCATGATTAAACCTGGTCGGCTGATACAATAGTTCAGCACACAGTGTAGACATGGTCTTTCAAGGAGCAATTTAGAGTTGCTTTTCTTACACAAGTTCTTAATCAAGCCACTTTCATAGTAATACATAAGTGCTCTTTCCATTCTGACTTGTGTTTTACAGTCAGTGGCTTAAATTATAGTATTTTATGCCATTAATGGTATCAAAATGAGGTCTCCATATTATACACACACTGTGTATTTAGCACATAGTTTTGAGGTGTGACAGGGCATCAGCTTGGTCAAAAGGCACTAACAATGCTACTGAAATTATTGTCTTCCCCTCTGTTAATTTCAGGCACCGAGTGGGTGGATCCAGAGGACCCAACAGTAATTGCTGAGACAGAGCTATTGGGGGCTGCAGCTTCAATTGAGGCTGCAGCAAAGAAGTTAGAGCAGTTGAAACCACGAGCCAAGCCAAAGGTGAGTGTTCATCTTCCATGTTCTTTTTAGAGTTAATGCCGCAGAAATGCAAATAACTGGTATTGTGGGGAGCTGATTGCTATAGATCAGGCCAGCACAACTCGTAAAGCGGCGAGGGCCATATTACTCCAAAGAAAACAGCTGAGGGCCAAAAACCCCAGCCCTGTGAAAACACTCCCCTCCCCCAGTGCCGCCCGCCCCGCGGAAACAACCCCTCCTTCCCCAGCGCTGGGGTGTGAAAGCCTGTAGAGGGGGAAAGAAACAGCGGGTGACCAGATCACAGCAGTAAAATAGGACCCGACCCTCCCTGCTCGGCCCCACCATCACACCCCTCTTCACGCCCCCCAGGGGTCACTATATTACTACACACAACAGTCAATCAATGCAGTTATAGATAAATCTCTGCATTATGCATTTTTGTATAACTTTTATGTGACTTTGTATTGAACCTTGGTAATATGTTATAGCAGGCCCCTAAGGTAGTATAATTAAGGTAAAAGAAAAATGTCTTTTTGCTAGAAGTAGAATAAGATCTTCCCCCCACTTTGTATTCAATTGCCCTGTTGAATGAATGAGGTATGAATGAGGAAGGCGTGGAAGGCAGGCACCTCCAGACAGCTGCAACCCTTGGAGAGGGGATGGGAACCAGACCAAGGACAATCAAACTTGTCAAGTGGGCTGACTAGAGAAGAGCAGACATACTGACAGCCTCGGGGGTTAGAAGCAAGCACCTTCCTTTGGGAACACCCTCTTTGCAGCATTGGGACAACCCCCAGCCCAGAGACAAGCAGCAAAAGGGACCAACGGGGACAGTCCCAGATTTTGAATCTGGGAGACTTGCCCCCCTCCAGCCACGGACTCGCCGCTCGCCTCCTCCCCCGCAGTATAAAGCCTCGCCACCACTGCCCGCCCACTCGGCTGATGATCCTCCCCACCCCCCTTGGGCTCGCCGCCTCAGCACCCCACGCCGCCGGCTCACCTGCCGCCCTGCCACTGCCTGCCCACTCGACTCGTCATCCCCCACCCCGCCCGGCTCGCCTACTCACCCCCTGTCGCCTGCTCACCTCCTCAGCCCCGCCGCCACTAGCTCCCCCCGCCGCCAGCTCACCTGCCTGCCCGCTGCTGGCTTCTTACCTTCTGCCGCTGCCCCCGCCCCCTGCCGCTGGCTCACCCTCACTCTCCAGCCTGCCACTGGCCTCTTCACCAGCCCGCCCACCCGCCAGCCGGCTGTTGGCTTGCCCCACCCCGCCGCTTGCCTACTCATCCCCTCCCTCCCCCCACGCGGGCCACACAGTGAGCCCACGTGGGCCGCATGCAGCCCCCGGGCCGCATGTTGTGCAGACCTGCTATAGATCAAGGTGATGGTTGGAACGATCAATCCTTACATTGTCCTCAGCTGGTGCCAGTAGAAGCTACGCTTTTCAGACAAGCTAGGTGTGACTTACCACAAAGGCAAAAGATATTTGGTGGCTCTTTCAAGTGGTAGACGTGCGAGTAATAGATTTGGATATGGAGGGGAAGGAAAGGGAATTCTTAGGAAAAGCTTTTTCAAGTTACTGGATAGTTCTTGTCAGTTCACTCACTCTTCTCTGTCCAAAAAAAATTTTCTGATGTGGAAGATCATTCTTGTTCCTCGGTTTCAGAGGCTTTTGAGCACGCTCACTCACTCTTCAGTGTGTGTGCAGTGAACTAGGGGAGGTTGTGGCCAAAAGATCTTATAAGATCAACACACATTATCTGACTTGTAGCAAACAGGTGTCTCCTTTTAAACTCTTTGTTTAAAATATAAACTGATTCTTTTGTGCTTATTTTCTCTTAATTCTATAAAGGGAAATGTATAAATGAAGGTCCCATATGAATGCTTATGTAGTCTCATATTTTTGTGTGCTTCAGATAATTCCACTTTACTTAAAAATATTCTTATGGACATAACTGCTTGCATGTGTGTCAGAGGAATTATATGGCAGTTATTATAACCTGAAGTAGTTAGTCTACCTGCACAGTTCAGGGAGTGGGGGCATGACACAGAATCACTTCACTCCACAGTGTAGAACCCCTGACAAGTTTTGGAATAAATCTCCATGAGACCCGGGACTGAGCCTCTTTTAATAAAAATAAGGCATGCCATTAATTTCAGAATGCAATACTGTGGTCATGTCCTTTTCTCAGTAGCTTCAGAGTTACCGGACTTTGTTCTAAGCAGATGAGGAGTCTTTTCAAGAAAGCAAGTTCTAAAGGTCATTCAGTGTCAGACCATTGTTGTCAGGGAATTGTGGTATTTTCTGTCATTCTGAAGCATAAGATTAAGACAGTTTTTTAATAGCCTCACAAGGTGGGCTGTGGTGATGCCCACTGCTTGGGGAATTTTTCTTTTGGTGGGGAGAATGAAGTCCACGAAAAAGCAATGCTTTTCTTTGTTCTATGGGTTTTGTAATTGGTACATTCATTTTTTGTGAAAAAAGACAGTCGCTTGTAATGAGATTATATAAAGCGGAGGATCAAGGCTGGAAAAGTCCTCTAACACCTTTTCTATGCAACCATTACACAATAGCATATCTGAATTGCCTAGTAACCTTGAAACCATTCTCCTGCTAATATCTAAACCACTTCAGTGGCCATTGTCATTTAAAAATGAATACAAATCCTACACCTGCTCCTCATTTAACATGTTAATTTGAGTATTCAGTCTGCCTGTGCTTTATTGGGCTCTTTCTTTGTCATTTTGTGGAAAACACATTCATATCTCTGGATTTATATTTCATTTTGGAATAAAACTTTCCTTCCATCATCTTAATTCAGTTTATCTTTCACAGACATTTACTGTAATGCAAGTGAAAGGTGCTGGAATGACCCCAGTGGATATTTTAAACCCTCTGTTTATCCACACAGCAGAGAACAGTGTCAAAGGGCACTTCCTATCTCAGGCCTATGAATGTATTTCAACACAGATCAAGAGATACTGCCTGAAGGGGGAAGAATGTTTTAGGTAGCTCACTCTTAGATGTTTCAATCTTAAACTTCTGTATCAACAAGGCATCTCTGTCACTCAAATCTAAACTAGTAATTAGACAACCTCTGTTCTCTTATACACAATCCACCCAATACAGAAACATAAAAATTACTGTATTGGATCAGACCAATGGTCCATCTAGCCCAGTATCCTGCCTCTGGCAGTGGCCATTAGCTTCAGAAAAAAGTTGCCAGAGAGCCTGCAGGGGAAGTTTCTTCCTCACCTCTCTTAATTAGAGGTGAATTTACACCCTGAAGTCTGAGGGGCTGGATCCCTTCCCAAATTCTTGGGGTTTTGTGGGGTTTTTTGCTTGTTTGTTTTAATCCTTGCTATTTTAGCTCTGTCTGTGTTCCAGTTTATTAATATAATAGAAATGAAACAATAAAGCTAACACTTGTTCTAATTTTCTAATTGAGCTGCACTAGTTTTGTTCCATCTCTATATAACCTCTATTTTTTATTCCATTTCCCCTTTCTTTTTGTTGTGCCACCACCCCATTGCATCTCTGCATCACACACCTCCCATTCCTGTCTTAATAAGATTAAGAAGGATAGAGTGGGCCAGCAACTTTCCACTTCAAGCGAATCATTCCTATCTCAGAGAATTCTCTGTTAAGGAATAGGTCTGTGAACTCCTGTCCATGTTTTATTGCATAATGTACATTCTTTCTGAATTAAACACAACAGCCTGGCTACAGAGCAGATACAGTCTCTCACCTTTCAAAAGCTTAAATGCTCTGACTACTAGTACAATGTCCAGATGATGTTTTAGTACTTGTCTTGTTTCTGAGCTTCTGTATCTAAAAGTATTTTGAGGAAGACCCTCCTTATCTGTTCCTCCTTCAGGTGTAATACAGACCGTCTTGGATTTTAATTGTGGTGTTCACAGGAAAAAATGGTCTGCTGAGCTGTACAAACTTTTCTGTTCATTATATAAAACAGGTTATAGTGGGTGATATGTCCTTTACAACACAGTTACGGATTGTGGTGTATTTTTTAGTGGGTTGAATATCTTTTGCTTTGGGGCCTTATATTGCCTGTTCTAATATAACATGGTCCTTGATTTGTAAAGATACCACCTGGTACAAAATAACTATCCAAAAGAGCAAGTTAAAAAAAAAGGAAAAGAAAAAGTGGTCTCTGTATTTATTTTATGGAATTAAAAATTACATGTTTCATTAACTCTTACAATGGAAAAAATAGTTATAGGAAAACAATGTTGTGGCTTAGGTACATCACCAGAGACCATTGCTGTATGTGGATTATATTCCTGTTGGTGCACTCTTCATACCTCCGTGCAGGCTTATGCCTTCAAACACAAGGCAAGGGGTTGCGTCTTTAGCAGTCGATAACAGTTCCCTGCTGTTAGCCTTCAGCAGTGTATCTTTTTTTCCCCCCAAGATGAATCAAACCTGGATGCCTTTTCTGCAGGGCTCTGTGTGATATGTTTGATATATTAGGTTGTTATTTAATCCAACTATATATCAAACATATTCCTATAGTGTCCTGCCCTGTCTCCGGGGGTTTATAAAGTAGTATAAGGCAATATGAAGGAATACTTTAAATCACAAGCAGATTTAGAAGACTTCCTGCAGACTCTCATTCTAATCTGATTTTTTTTAAAACATATAAAGTGAAGTGCTCTTTTTAATAGGGTTGTTCTTGGGGAGATGTATAAATTGCATAGGTTCATTTATAATGGGCATCAGCCATACAAGTACTGAATCTCATAGGAGTGGTCTCTTGTGTTTACCTGGCTGTGTGCAGTAACTTACCCTTGTTGCTGTCTCTTTATTAAATTGAAGCCGAGAGGCGCTTCAGAAGAAACATGGTTTGTCTTTCATGACTGTTGGCAACAAGTTAATGGTGGTTCACTCATTCTTCTACTGATCCTGAATCTATTCATGCTGTCCATTACATTTGAAGGATGTGTAGGAAACTGGTTAAAAGTAAGAAAGTACAAAAATATCTGTATCTAACTCTTTAAAAAATAACAGCATGGTATTTTTGTCACTGTTTTGTGACATAATGTTTTATCCTACACCATTTTGTAGTTGGCCCAGTAATTTGTGTTTATTTTTTGTGATCTCATGTGACAGACTTAATCATCAAAGCATATGATGACTCTATTAGCCTAAGTTTGTGGACATAGATGTTGACTTTGATTTTTTTTTAAACATTATTAAGTCTCATGAGCTTGGTTTTTAAAGTGACCCAAATTGCTATCTCAAGGAACTAAAGATATAAACAGTGGAATTTTGTGTCACATATCATGTCAGGAAGTCTGGTTTCATGTTCATGCATTCTGAGAACTGCATAATTTGAGAGCAATATTGATGAAAATGAACAAAAACAATTTGACACAAAAAGGGTAGCCAAATGACATTGGACAATGACGACGCCTGTAGGACTTCTCATGCTGCTCAGTCTTGGATTGTATATGTAGTGAACAGTTTGAACCTCTCATTTTGCGGTATACTCTTCAAACCACACTGCTAAGGTGTAGATGAACACAAGTATGGACCTTTTGTTGTGCCCAGCAGGATGTGCAAGCTGGTTATGCTCCAAGACCAGCTTGTGGGGTGGGTAAGCATGCCCACAAGCATGACTAACCAAATTTACCCTGGCAAGCATCTGCTTTCCACAGAAAATGTTTGACTTCTAGCTGGAAAACAGAAAACTGGGAAGTATTCAGCTAACTGAAAAAATTGGGGGTTAGTTTTTTGAAAAAGTCAATTTTCTGCTGAAAATGTGAGTAAAAACAAGAAAATTAATTTTCATAGAAATTTTCTGTGGAGGGAAAACCTGTTTTCCAGCCAGCTCTAGTGCTTAGCTATCCATTCCCGTGATAGGTCTTATGCCTGCCCCTATGTAGCGGTACCTTAGTAGCTGCACCATAGCTTTCTCATTGATGCGAAATGTGTTTATATGTACAACACTGAGCACATCATGCTATGCTGAATGAATCCATACAGGTACTTTTCTTCCCCATCTGGGGTTGGTTCTCTGGAAACTTGTAGAATATTTAGAAAAGGTGTTTCATGTTGTAGACGTATTTCTAATTCAGTAGTTAAAGGCTAATTGAAAAGCTTTCTAGCCCTGATATAGATATCCATATAGCAAAGCCATGGGAGCGAACATTTTATTAGGCTGTGTCATATACTACTATTGATATAAAGAAGTAAAATAGCTCTCAGCTCATGGACGCTTCCACTGTTTTGGAAACAGGCTCCATAATTCCAGGTCAAGACAGTATTTTCCTTAAAAATCAGTGAATGAAAACTGTGCTGTGACACATCAGAGAGGCAAAAGGTAGATGGAGCTGTGTACTAACCTTCCTCTGCTTGGTACTTGAATTTGGATTTCAGCTGTAATCAAAATGGAATTGCTGGTCTCTACTTTCTCTACAGTGAATGTTGGCCCTTGTCCTCAAATCACCAGATATTTGGGTGAAGTTGGCACTATATTCGCTATAGAGGCCCAGACTGGAAATAGCAGCATTGCCGCGCATTGGCAGAAATATGTGCTGCAACTTGTCCACTGTCTGCTCCCATGAAGCTTAGGACTTTTTTGTGTGAGTTACTAGATTTTCACTTCGAGAGCCAAATTTACCTACATGTGTTTTTAAAAAATGATACCGACTGAGCTAAATATAGTCCCTCTGGTCTACAAATTGGGCGCTTGTGTTAGTGGTCAAAGTAAAAGATTAACATTTGAGGCCTGTTGCATAAATCATAGGCCATTTTAGTTATTGTTTAGATACTATAGTTGTGGTGGTGTTGCATTACGAACATGGCCAAAAATCCATCTGCTAAGATGACTTGTTTCATGAGCATGGTAATTTCTTATCATAACCCTTTTGTACAGATGTACACGTGTGCTGTTCCTAATTAGCAGAGGCAAATATTCTGCATTTAGTAGGCAGCTCTTGTTCTTTTATCTCATCCCTTAAGGTGCCATCCAACATTATCATTACACAGCAGAAGTTGATGCTAAATAGTTTTCATTTAGGATGCCATATTTCTTCACCAGTGTCTTGACTTCCATGGATGCTGTGTTTTCATCTCCAGGATTTTGTGACTTTCTATTTTATTCACATGGAATGTTGTAGAATCAAGTGCCCTACGGCTTATTTTTTAAGCTATGTGACATGAATTAATGCCCATGAAAGTAACAGGAGAATACAATTGGCGTTTGATTGGGTATAGAATGGGCAGGGGACGTACATGTTTCTGTATAACAGCTTCCCAAGATATTTCTTATTGCATGTGCAGTGCTCCAGTTACTTCACCTCTGAGCCCCTTGTGGCTCCCAACTCCCCCAGAATATGTCTGGTAGTTTTGTAGTGTCCCACAGAGAACTAGAATGAGAGTAATTTAAGTGACTTTTGATTGTGATTTTCACCAACACATCAAGTTAGGACTTTACAGATGAGCTAGGGCACAAAAATCAGTGCACTTTGTAGCCCCTTGATTTAGGAAAGGGTAACGTGCATAGAAACAAGGGGCTGATATTAAACATACCTTTTCCTTCTGTAAAGGCAAATTGAGAGAAATGCAGGAATGGCCATATTTTCAAAAAGACTCTGCTCTCTTTTAGACCCCTCAATTAAGTGCTCAGTTTTTCAAATGGATGCAGCACCCAGAAGCTAGTTGCTGCTGTGCCCATTTGAAAATCTGCCTCCAATTTTGGATGCTGAACACTTCTGAAAATTTGAACAAACTCTCCACACCATGGCTTTCAGCTCTGTGCAGCTTTAGAGTGGGATTTGGCACACGGTAATTAAAATGGTCAAAAAAATTTAAATATTTAGGCACTGCAGTTTAGGAGTATTTTGGGTTTTTCATATTCACAGTTCTTGTCCTACTTTCTCTGAAGGAAAGATCTCCAGATTAATCCTGAAAATGCTGTATATCTGATATCCTCCACCCAAAACCAAACCACCTGAAGGCCACCAAGTTAAGGCTGTTCTAAATGGTGGAGTAAAATGTGATAAGTGTAGTATTCAGTCTATGGTACCATTGATGTATGTGGTGCTTTTCAAACACTTAGGAAGACAGGGTCCCTATAACAAATATTTTTAAATCTCAATTCAATGCAACATAAGAGAGGTTCAGCCACAAGAGTGGAGTAGGTACCACCAGAAATAAGATTCACTATGGAAGATATTAACCTTTTGACAGGAGATGTAATTTCTTGTCATTAAAACCAGTGCACGTGACAAATGCCTTTAAGTGTCATGGCAATTGATCTAATCATACATTACAGACCAAGCTCATGTGGAAAGTTCTGTTTCATCAGATGTTAATTCACTTTCTTATTTGAATAGTCAAGTCGCATCAGTGTGCGTAAAGGATAAGAAATAAACATGTCCATTGTTTCGGTTACTTCCCCACACCCTACTAAGTTACCAAAAATATTAGAAGAATCTGAACATTATGCATTTTAGCTCAAAATGCTGCTTAGCCTCAGTTGGAAGAGTTAGTGGTGGTGATATGAGAAAGCTGTACTCACATGGACTGTGGGAAAACATGTGAAAAGACCCATTTCTCTTAAGGAGTCCAGTTAGGGGATGCATCATACTTATGACCTAATGCCCTCGCTGATCATTCTGCTTTTGGTGTCATTTAATATATCATTTGTTCGTGGTCACAGTCTAAAATCAAAGAAAACCAACAAATAACACACGTACACTTATAACCATGCTTATAATTGTTCTGAAAGTAATAAACATACCTAAGCTAGGAGTAGATGGAGGAGGTTGACACATGGGCAAAGCAGCACCTCCATATTAACCTGCCCAGGCTATTGCAGCCACATTACATGGAACGGACACTCCATCCTTGCTGGCGGCATGGACACAACACAGGAGTAGATAGATACAACTTCCTATGCAGATTTAAATGGCTTAAAGTTTTTTGTTTGTTTTCCTTTATTCATGTTAAGCCCAGGTTTAGGAAACTGACATTTGCAGAGCAATAGTTTTATCTTTCATTTAGTGAAAAATATTATTAGGAGCAGTTAATCTTCCTGTTCAGTACATGCTTGTTACAATGTTGGTTTAGGCGTTTGAATGGTTCCAGACAGACCTTCAACATTTTGTAACTCCAAGAGGACTGAACTGGACTGCTTTGCAGTACTTGCTTTCAATGAAGTGATGCAGCTTACAAAAAGCAATTAAATTAACTTACTTGATAACTATGTTGTGCTTTTCATTACAGATGAACAAAGAAGCATAATGATAACATTAGAGTTACAGTTTTTTTAAAGCTTTTATGCGTTCCCTTTATTATATTTACTAAGTAACTATGTGCTTTGTTTAGCAAACTCTAATAATCTCAGCAAACAAACCACTTTAGAACACTACGAAGATAATACTGTGTGGGAAAACAAGAATTCCATTTCAGGCTACTGAAATTTTACCTGTATTTTTGAAAATAATTTTAATGCTTCTAGTGGAAACCAGAAACTCGGTGGCATGCACTGAAATATCTTGTGTGTGGTATTTAAATAAAATGTGTCATTTTAAATTTTGCACAAGGTTGGCCACAAGGGGAACATTACTTTCAAGTTAATATTTGTGTTTGTATCCAATAGTTAATACTGTTGTCTCTTAAGTTAGGCCTCAGGAAGGGAGTGCTTTATAGAGTTCAAATAAGGCATTGTTAATTCTTTGTCTCTGTGTAGCTGGATTACAGAATCCAAAGAAAATGTGTCCTGGAAATTGAAGAGAAAGCACTCTGTTCTGAATTGTGTGTGACACTGTTCTGTTTTGGTTATAGCAAGCCGATGAGTCTCTGGATTTTGAAGAACAGATCCTGGAAGCAGCTAAGTCCATTGCAGCTGCTACCAGTGCCCTAGTCAAGTCAGCCTCTGCAGCCCAGAGGGAGCTGGTGGCACAGGGAAAGGTGGGTGAACAGGACATTCAATGCAGCGGAAGTATTTTAAATTGTAAAGCATGTAGCTTCTTAACTTTTCTATGTATGGAAGGCACTCTGGATTGACTAATAAAAATGTAAATCTATTGGATTGCATGTCCTGGCCGCGGTTGGTTGAAAAGTCTGTTTAAAGATAGCAAATGTAATTAGATATTTGGCTTTCAAATGTTTCAGCTGTTTCTTGTTAAGAAAAGTGCTTCTCTCCATGAAGGGCAACGATCCAGGCTCATAATGTACGTTTCCATAGTACATTTTGGGGTTTAAAAAGCAACGAAGTAGTAAACAATAACATTCTGGTCCAAATTAGCAGAGGGGCATCACTAATTGTGCCTTCAGTGTGTTGAATGATTCAGTTAGGGCCCCTGTATGAACACAAATTAGGCACGTGCAAATGGATACACTTACAGCTATTGCTAGGACAACTAAAGTGCTTATAAAATGGCTCTGTGTCCATTTGCCTTGTTAGCATCGAGTGCTTTTTATTCCATTTTACTTCCATTTCTCCTTTTTATCTAATTCACTTAATATGAATAGAACTTAAATCTCAACAGCACCCAGCTTGTTTGCTTCTGAGAACAGTTTGCCATAAGACTACAATTGTTTTGTATTTGTGGTTTCTAATTATATTTAAGCGCTGATTCTGAGCAGACTGTACCATTGAACCCTGGGACAAAACAGCTATTCTGTCTTATTCAGCTGGGCTTTCTGGGGAACTTGTGTTTGATTCCACCGTGATCACAAAGCAGTTGTTCTGTTCGAAAAGATCTAGAGAACTTACTTAAAATGCATAAAACACTTATTAAATAGGTAGTTATTGAAAACTGGCAGCAAGAATAGTCAAGCAAATGAGAATTTAGACCCCTGCCTTATTCTCCACTTAGATTATTGCATTGTTAGCCTTTATGTGATGGAACTTGTTCACATTTAGTTACATTACGATGTACAGCATCCTTTGCTATTCTCACCACCACCACCACCCCCAGAAGAGAGAGAGAATATATCCTGGTATAAGTCCTAAATATCTGTCCATTTAGACTTCTTGTCGGAGGGAACAGTTGCATCTTTCTCATGTCTTTTTGAGATGGAAGCAAGCAGCACTTTTGCCTTGTTCCAGCAGAGCTCAGAGAAATTGCTAAAAACACTTTCATTCCTCCACTCCAGGAAAACCATAGCTTGCCATTCTGATGTGAGCACATTAGTCAAATGTAGTGCCATATTAGCAAACCTGTTCTTCCAGCTTTGATGGACGACTTCTTAGCCCCAGCTCTCCCATGCTATCACACTAACTCTTTAAGACCAGGAATTTTCACAGTCAGTGCTGTTTATCGACAGTGGGTTGCCTGCTGGCATGAACACTGCCTTCTCAGCTCAACTAATCCAGCAAATAGTGCAGTGCCACTTAATGGCAGAGCCGAACCCAAACCCTTGCCCTGAATACCCACGTACTTTGGAAAAGCATCAGGAAGGATCCAAATTTTGCTTGCTTGGCTCAACTGGAGTTACTCAGAGTGGTTTAAAACAGATCCTTTCATTAGGCAGAGAACCGTTCACAAGTAAATGAACAATAATGAAGATTCCTCTGAGATAATGAATTCAAGACACACACCTCGTACCTGTTTCCTAATTATCAATCTTCAGTTAATTGGTACTGTGGGTGTCTTACAATTCCTGTCTACAGCAGACACTTGCTAGCCAGATTTACAGCACGATGGCCTTTGAAATGAGCAGACAGAATGCTTCCCAAATCTCCCGTCTGCACGTAGCGGATGCAGTCTGGTATCATTCCTTTAAGCAGCGCAGCATACTTTCCTCCCTTTTACACGTGTCAAAAGAGATGGCTGATGCCTGATGAGGGTGCCATAGTTCAATCTACTATCCACCTATCGCCTCAGTGGCAAGCAGCAAATAGCTCCCTTGGTAACAGCTAACAGGCTGTTCCCCTTACTGGCAGTGTGGGGGAAGAGAGGAAGGTAACAGGGAGTTCTTACCCCTTCATTCGACCATGTGGACCAGACACAATATTGTCCTATATAAATTCCCAGCAGCAGTCAGTCAAGGCTGTAAAATGTCTTGCAGGAAAAGTCAATGAAGTGTTTCAGCAAAAAGGTTTGTTAAGCTTCCTTCTTTCCAGTTTGTTCTGCCTGCTCATATGAAATTGTTGTAGTGGCATTAGTTTGACATTAGGCAGCTATTTCAGGTTTTGGAATAAAGGTAATGTTTTATGAAGTCAGATCTGATCTACTTTACTTTTTCTCATTCTTCAGGCACTAGTGTCCAAACTGGTAGATCTCTGCTGAACTTTAGATGCTTTTGCTAGGGAAGGTGATGCAAGAAAACTTTGAAACCTAAAAAACCCATAGACCTCAAGCATTTTATTGTAAAACTGAACTTTTCTCTTACAGCAACATTATTAATGTTTTGCTATAACACTAAAAAACTCCACTCAGGATGTTCCAACTGTATCAAGAGTCTGACACATTTTGGTGTTTTTCTTTAACCCCCACCCCTGAAGTCATGCAATTATATGAGAATTTTGGCTTTCATTTTTAAAGAAATTCAACAAGTTTGCAGCCTTCATGGTTAAGGAGAAAAGTTGGAAAATGAGAACCCTAAAAGCTCAAAAACCAAAAGACAATTAAAAAGACACCAAACTTTTTTTTTCTTTAATCTCTCGATTTTGGGGGGCCCTGACTCATGACTTCTGAACACATGGGGTTGGGAATACTAGGATCAGAAGACAATAGTACGAAGTGCTGTATGAACACACAGAAAAAGGCATTTGCTACCTTGAATTGGTAATCAAACATCGGGCAGGAGTGTGGGAACTCAAAGGAACTTTGTTTTTCTACTCTGTGGCAACTTGAACATATTGAAGGAATATAGAATAACTCTACTGAAAAATCAGTAGCCTTGAACAACGGCATGAATATCACGAATGAGTGTTATAGACAGGAATAAATCCTTTCAACTGACTAGTATTTCCCAGCCTCTTCTGGCAAGCCTTGACCAGGCAAATCCTCAGCCGTTGTACCAGTCATTGCCCTTTATTGGTTTCTCTAAACTTATAGCAAGACTGGAGCAGCTCAGGTAACAATGTAGGTTAGAGTGTCCCTGAATGAACAAGAGACAGGTAGTGGCAGGGGATCAACAGCCATAAAAGGCACATTGTTATGGTGGAAGGGGGAGCACCTAGAGTACTAGTCAGAAAACCTTGGTTAGTACAGAGATACATGCCAGAGTCTGGGAACCACTGACTTATATTAGCATAGGAATGTAAGTCAGAAATTTTCTTCTGTCATCACTAGATAGAGTGTGCACTGAGATAAATGGGGGTGGGAGGGGAATGTGTACAAAAAGTTTCTTTTTCAGATGTTTATGGTCTCTGAATGCAAATCAAGGCAAAGCAATTGCATTTTATATTTCACTCTAAGCAAGTGTCTGAACGGTTCTTCCAGGTTGGAGCTATCCCTGCAAATGCAGTTGATGATGGACAGTGGTCCCAGGGGCTTATTTCCGCTGTGAGTAATTTCCATTTTTTCTTTCTCTTGAAAGTCTCGGAGAAACTAGAACGCTGAGTAACTTTAGTTATTGACTCCTAGGCCCGAATGGTGGCAGCTGCAACCAGCAATCTGTGTGAGGCAGCTAATGCCTCGGTACAAGGTCATGCTAGTGAGGAGAAACTCATCTCATCTGCCAAACAAGTTGCAGCTTCTACAGCACAGTTACTTGTGGCGTGCAAAGTGAAGGCTGATCAAGACTCTGAGGCCATGAGAAGACTACAGGTAACAGCGTTCATAAACAATGTAAAAATCCATCTCTGAGCTATGTAACAGTCACCGTCACACCTTTTCAACAAATCCAGAATTCAGCCAATAGCTTCAGGAAATTGCCTGAACAAATCATGGCTGGGTTTTATCTTCTCCAGTAGTGAAATACATTGTGTTAAGTCCAAGGCTGCCATGCTGCATGTTGCCATTGTTAATCAGCATCTGAAGCTCATTCTGTGATCATTGTAGCCATTACCTTTGAGATGGTTGATCTTTTAGAAAGATAGAAATGTGAAGTAGTCTGCACCTTGCACCAGCTGAGGGAAGATATAGTGATCAGAGGGAACTCTGCTAATGCTCAGTGTCTCAGAATCAAAAACGACGAGTGTGCCACCCTGCCTGTTGGTAGTGCCCCCAAAATGAAACTGCTGTTAAAAAACGTTGTACTTGTTGATGTCAGAAGTAACACTTCAGTTTACTAGAACAAAGATATTGGGGGAAATGATCTTTTCAGTCTCTTAACTGGGTATTTCTTGATAGCACTTTGTATCTAGTTGGCTTTACTGTTTTCATTCTATGTTCAGTTGCAAACACTCATGCACGTGCTTACCGGATTTCAGTGAGACTACTCATGTCTTTAAGTACGTCACTAAGACCATATCTGCACTACAAACTTCGGTTGACACACATTACATCAGCATCAAGCCACTGCAGAGAATATATCACTTGTCCACGTGTATACTTGGCTCCTTGCATCAGTGCTGGGCGTACTCACCAGGAGTGCTCATGCCAATGCACAGCGCCGAGCACCCTGGGTAGGAATTCCACTGTACAACCCGCCACCACTCAGCGCACTGTCTTTTGGGAAGTTTTGACAATACTTGGTGGGGCAGAAACAAGTTGTACAGGGTGGCTGGGAGCAAGGGATCAACTTCCTAGCATGCAACTGGCTCCATCCCATAATGTTGTCTATATCCTATAATTTTCACACCTCTTTTAAACATTCCCACAAACCTCATAGACTCATAGACTTTAAGGTCAGAAGGGACCATTATGATCATCTAGTCTGACCTCTCTGAGCAGCTCTCCCTGCTGTCTGCCATCTCTGATGGAAGCATGGAGCCTGCACAGCTCTGTACTGTTGTGGTAAGTGTTGCAAGCTCAGGACACGTGATCCTCTGGTATTTGCAAAGCCGTAAGAAGAACCAAATCAGCATGGAACGTGACAGGTTTTTGGAGGACAGATTGCTGTGAGATGTAGCAAGACTCCGTTTCAGGGTTGGTGATGGTGTTCATGGAACAGCTGCAGAAGGGGGAGTGCCACTGCTGGGCCCTAGATATGATTAGCGACTGGTGGGATCACATCATAATGCAGGCTTGGGATGACGAGCAGTGGCTGCAAAACTTCCAGATGCAGAAGGCCATGTTCCTGAGTCTGTGTGCCGAGCACACGCCGCCCTCAAGTGCAGGGACACGAGAATAAGAGCTTCACTGACAGTGGAGAAGCGCGTGGTGATCACACTATGGAAACTTGAAATGCCAGATTGCTTCTGGTCAGTGGGAAATCATTTTGGAGTTGGAAAATCCACTGTGGGGGGCATTGTCGTGCAAGTGTTCAGGGTCATTAATGGTCATTAATACGGCCATGCAGATCTAACAGACAGCAACAGAGGAGAGAACATTTTAAAATAAGAAAATTGTTGTAAGACCACGATCGTTGGCAGAGAAACAACAGATTCTGGCTTAGGACCAGAACTGACTTAATTCGTTTTTTGTAAAAACTAATATGGTTTCATGTGGAGTGTCCCCTTTGGAGCAGAGTTTATCTGAAAGGTGACTGTGTTAACACTGCACTCTGTGGTATTAAGCTTGTTGTCTCAAGGATTTACAATTGCAATGTGCTCCGTTTAGAAATGACTGCAGCTTTTACTGTATGCAGTGGTGTGGTAGCTGTGTCAGTCCCAGTATATTAGAAAGACAAGGCGAGGCAGGTAATGTCTTTTATTATACCAACTTCTGTTGGTGAGAGAGAGACGCTTTTGTGCTTACACACAGCTCTTCTTCCGGTCTGGGAAACGTACTCAGTCACAGCTAAATACAAGGTGGAACAGATTGTTTAGCATAAGTACAGTAACTCCTCACTTAACGTTGTAGTTATGTTCCTGAAAAACATAAATGAAACGATGTTAAGCGAATCCAATTCCCCCATAAGAATGAATGTAAATTGGGGGGGGGGGGGGTGTTGGTTCCAGGGAAATTTTTTTTTGCCATACAGTGCAGTACTATAGTTGGGAGGTTCCCCCGCCTTACCTCACACAGGCACAGCCCCCTGGCACTGGAGACAACGCGGCAGGCAAGGAGGCTGAAGGTGCTGTAGGCTAGGAGAAGCACGTTGCGTAGCGGCAGCTTCCCCTACTCTGCAAGCACCAGGGGCGGGGGGCTCAACCCTTAGCCCACCCACTCCACCCCTTCCCCCAAGCCCTCACCCTTGACCAGGGCCGGCGCGCCCACTAGGCGACCCTAGGTGGTCGCCTAGGGCGCCAGGATTTGGGGGGCGGCGGGCAGCTGCCTCAGCCGGGGGGGAGGGGGGCTGGCTGCGGCTGCTGCCTGCCTCCCGACTCCGCAGCTGAGCCGGGGGGGGGAGGGGGCAGCTCACCGGCAGCTGCCTCCCGCCTCCGCGGCTGAGCCTGGAGCTGGGGGGGAGCCACGGGCAGGGGGGGAGGCTGCCGAGGCCTGCGGGCTGGGGGGGCCGAGCTGCCGCGGCCCGCAGGGGGGTGGGGAGCTGCGGGGGAGCTGGGAGGGGGGCTCAGGGCTGGTGCAAGGAAGTTTTGCCTAGGGCGCGAAACTTCCTTGCACTGGCCCTGCCCCTGACCCGCCTCTTCTCCCCCTCACCTCCTCCCCCTTTACTTCGCACACCCTGTCCTTGCTCCTCCCCCCTCCCTCCCCTGCCTTCTGAATGCCGCAAACCAGCTGATTGCCGCGGGCAGGAGGCAGGGGAGGGAGGGGGGAACCTGCACGCCGTGTCCTCGCTCCTCCCCCCTCCCTCCTGCCTCCTAAATGCTGCAAGCCAGCTGATTGCCGCGGGCAGGAGGCAGGGGGAGGAAGGGGAAGGCGCTGATCCACAGGGTCTGCCGGCGGGCAGGAGGTGCTGGCGGAGGGGGCCGTAGGGAGGCTGTCAGCTGTGGAGAAAGCAGGCAGCCAAACAACGTAATAGTGGAGCATTGCACAACTTTAAACGAGCATGTTCCCTAATTGATCAACAACATAACAATGAAACAAGGTTAACCGGGACGACTTTAAGTGAGGAGTTACTGTAGTTAACACACGTTTCAAGGGACCGTTCAGTATGAACTTGGATTTTACTGCAGCTTTTACTGACTTATAGCCGTGCAGTCTCGGTCTGTATTCTAACCGCTGGGTTCTGGTTCTAAGTTTTGTGGGAATAAAAACAAATAAACGTATTTGTTACTAAAATCAGCAATTATGACTGAGTGCAGATATCTGAGAAAGAGGAGTCTATTTTCAGTCATTTTTCAAAATAGAACCGTGATTTTAAATCATGGCCAAACCTTGAGGCAAATTTAGGGTTCTGTGGAGGTTTAAATAGAAAACAATGGTTTTGTAATTTTATCCCTGCTGGGAGGCAGGTAAAACGGGTAGTTTTGGCAGTTGATGAGGGACTCCTGTTGGATAGGTTTGTCACAGTAGTGGTCATGTATCAGTAACTGGAGGATCGTTTTCTTTCTAATGCGTCCCCACATTAGTATCTGAGTGCCAAGATGGGGCTGGAGGAACTTCAAATGCAGATCCCTAAAAAGGGGGACAGAATGCTAGTATTCATCATCAGAGGGGTAGCCATGTTAGTCTGGATCTGTAGAAGCGACAAAGAGTTCTGTGGCACCTTATAGACTAACAGACGTATTGGAGCATAAGCTTTCATGGGTGAATACCCACTTCTTCAGATGCAGGTATTTATACCTGCCCCTGAACATTTCCACTGCATGCATCTGAAGAAGTGGGTATTCACCCACGAAAGCTTATGCTCCAATATGTCTGTTAGTCTATAAGTTGCCACAGAACTCTTTGTCGCTTCTACAGTATTCATGTTCTGCCCGCCCTCCTTCCAGGAAGATCAGGGCGTTGGGTTACCCTAAGCACATTTTATTAAATGGACATAGAATACAGTTAAGCGCGAGGCTCAAGGAGGCAGGCCCAAGAGCCCTGGAAAAGTGTTTCTTTTTAAGTATTCAGATGCAGGCTTTGAATAGTTTCTTAACCAAGCAGTGGAGGAGGTTTGAAGGTGGGAACAGCACTTTCCACTTGAAAGTAATGCTCTTTACTGTAGCAGAACTGTTGGGTTAGTGCACATCACATATTTTGTGTTGGTGCGTTTGGCAAGCACCTGGGTTCATCTGTTGGCTCTGCTGATAGCATCCAAGTTTCCATAGAGCCTTAATAAATAATGTGGCTATGGGAGTTGGAATGTCCTGGTTTCCTCTTTGACACCCACACAGACAGACAAGTTTGTGGAGAAGAAGTTTGAGCTACGTTCCATGTGAACGCTGTTTTGGAAGGAGCTGTAGTCGGAGTCTGGGAGAATGAAAATGCGTGTGAATCCTCTAATTTTTCTTTGAATTATTGTCCATATGAATTCCTCTCTTGCTGCATATGTGCCCTGTGCATGCTAGATTGGATTCTTTTTGCTAGCAGTGTCCATTTGGGCCACGCCTGCACCCAAGATGAGGGCATACAGTGTGAAGCAGGTCCAACAGTCCCTCCATTCCTTCTTATCCCCCTGGGCAGCAAGATGGAACCCCTGCAGCGACTGTCTGATTCTCTGCACGCTGTGCTAGCATTGGTGTGCATTAGTTATTGGTATTATTAATTAATAGCTAGTGTCTTTATGCCAGTTGGCATAAACAAAAAAAACTGCTTTAGTCAGATATTTAGTGTATAGGCCAGACCCTCAACCATGTACAGGGGCTCTACCAATATGGCAAAATTGAAATCCCCAGGGTTCAAAACCTGCCCCTCATGTGAGACTTCAATGCCACTTAACGATAGGTACTACAGGTGCAACTCTTGTTTCGGAGAGGGAAATATTCCTGAGCAGCTATCCATATGTTGCTCCTTGCCTAAGCTGACTCAGAAAGCTAGAGAGGCCCTTGGGCCCCCTAAAATTGTTCCCATGGGGTGCTGAACGCAAGCCTCCGTGGACGCTGAAAGTAAGGCTGTGGCTATACCTCCGTCTTCTGGTCAGTCCCTCTCCGTGAGCTCCCCAGCAAGTTGAGATTCCACCTTGAGCTCCCTCGCTACCTTGACCAAGAGGCTCCAGTCATCTGCCTCCATCCTGCCATCGATGATCTCAGGGAGGGTTAGGAAGAAGTACCACTCCAGAGACAAGATGAGCCATAGGCCATCATCTCCAGTTCATGCCAAGTCAAGTCATTAGGTAGCAGGTGTCTGATTTGTCTGGGGCTCAGCAGTGTGGTCTGGGAGGCACTTGACACCAGCCATTGTAGCAAATGATTGACTCCACATCCATGGAGGCATTCAGTGATACAACATTTTCATAAAATCAACCACAATTCATAACTTGTACATAGAGCCCCAAATCGGGTCAGAGACCTACAGAATTATTCATGTTCACCTTATAGCACTGATGGTAAAAGCGCATTTGGTGTTCGGTGAGGAAAACAAGTGTCCTGCCTCTGGAGTTCAGTGGAGATCTCTCTCCTGCCCAGAAGGAGCCCACATTACATATACTGTGTGCCTTCATGTTTTTTGCTACTAAATTCCCTTTATCTCCTCTCTAGGCTGCAGGGAATGCTGTTAAACGAGCATCTGACAATCTTGTCAGGGCAGCCCAGAAAGCAGCATTTAGGAAAGCGGACGACGATGATGTGGTGGTCAAAACCAAGTTTGTGGGTGGCATCGCTCAGGTTTGTGTGAACATCCAGAGCAACAGTAGGAAAAATTTGTGTCCCAAAAATATTGCCTTATGTAACACAGTAATAGATTCATGCAGTACTGCATGAAACTGCACTATAAATATATTTCTGTTATGGGCAAATGGACGAATATGCAATACTCTGAGTTTGTCCTACACAGTGTGTTGGACAGTTGTCATGGTAGTTGTTGCCACTGTATAATATCTTTATGTATCCCTCTCTGTTGTTGTTAAAGTGAAGATTTCCTGCTACTTAAACTAATGGTTCTTTCCCGATGCTCCTAGACCTGCTTTAAATCTTCTGAAATCTCAATTACATGACAGTTTGTATGCAGATAATCTTGTAATAAGGCTGTGGTGGGGAGAATTACTTATACTTCATTATTATGGCTTTAACAAATACACAGGACTAAAATAACTTTAAAAACCTATTTCAATCAATTTCTAGAATTGCCACTTATTAAAAAATAATGAAAAACTCCTTCTACAGTGGCTGCCATTAAAAATATGGGAATTTGCCATTCCTGAGTATTTTACAGCACAGTAATATCTCCTATGTTACTCCTAGATATAGGACACTCTTGCAGGTACGTGGGACAGTAAATGTTCAGTTATTACTGTTGCTCAGTGTATTACATTATGAAGTGTTTGCAGGAGAGGTTCAAGGTCAGTGTCCGCTTTGCTACTGTGGATCCAACAGACACCAAAAGAGGAGAGAAGATTTTAAAATAGGAAAAGGTACAATAGTTAGTAAAATTGAAACAGCTCAGATTGATTTCTCCAACTCTCCTCATCCAACTCTCCTCGTCCTGTTTCCACCTACCACTGTTTTACAGCTAGTTTATTCTGAGGGCTTGTCTTCACTACCCGCCGGATCGGCGGGTAGCAATCGATCTATCGGGGATCGATTTTCGCGTCTCATTTAGACGCGATTAATCGATTCCCCGAAAGCGCTCCTCGTCGACTCCGGAAATCCACCTCCGTGAAAGGCAGAAGAGAAGTCGACATGGGAGCGGCAGCGATCGACTCGCCGCCGTCCTCACGGCCAGGTAAGTTGATCAACGATACGCTGACTTCAGCTACGGTATTCACGTAGCTGAAGTTGCATATCGTAGATCGACACCACCACGCCCCCCCCCCAGTGTAGCCCTGGGCTGAGATGCGTCTGATTGGTAGGCCTGTGTAGTGGTCCAATAGACCATCATAGACGGATGGTAGAATCTGCTGACAGCCCTCTTTTCCTGCACTCGGGGATCACTGAAGAGGAGGGATGGGAGCTTAATAATGCATTTTAGTGGCTTGATCCTGCAAGGGACTGGGCATGCTGGCCTGGCCTAGCAAAGCACTTAAGAACATAAGAACGACCATACTGGGTCAGATCAAAGTTCCATCTACCCAGTATCCTGTCGTCCAACAGTGGTCAATGCCAGGTGCTTCAGAGGGAATGAACAGAACAGGTAATCATCAAGTGATCCATCCCCTGTCACCCATTCCCAGCTTCTGGCAAACAGAGGTTAGGGACACCGTCCCTGCCCATCCTGGCAAATAGCCATTGATTGACCTATCCTCCATGAATTTACCCAGTTCTTTTTTGAACCCTGTTATACTTTTGGCCTTCACAACATCCTCTGGCAAAGAGGTCCACAGGTTGTGTGTTATGTGAAGAAATACTTCCTTTTGGTTTTTTTTAAACCTGCTGCCTATTCATTTAATTTAGTGCCCCTTAGTTCTTGTATTATGAGGAGTAAATAACACTTCCTTATTTACTTTCTCCACACCTGTCATGATTTTATAGACCTCTATCATATCCCCCCCTTAGTCATCTCTTTTCCAAGCTAAAAAGTCCCAGTCTTGTTAATCTCTCTCCTCATATGGAAGCTGTTCCATACCCTTAATCATTTTTGTTGCCCTTTTCTGTACCTTTTGCAATTCATATATATATATATATATATATATATATATATATATATATTTTGAGATGGAGTGACCACATCTGCATGCAGTATTCAAGACATGAGCATACCATGGATTTATATAGAGGCAATAGGATATTTTCTGTCTTAATATCTATCCCTTTCCTAATGATACCCAACATTCTGGTCACTTTTTTGACTGCCACTGCACATTGAGTGGATGTTTTCAGAGAATTATCCACACTGACTTCAAGATCTCTTTTTTGAGTGGTAACAGCTAATTTAGACCCCATCATTTTATATGTGCTTTACTTTGTGTTTATCAACATTGAATTTCATCTGCCATTTTGTTGCCCAGTCACGCAGTTTTGTGAGATCCCTTTGTAACTCTTTGCAGTCTGCTTTGGACTTAACTATCTTGAGTAGTTTTGTATCATCTGCAAACTTTGCCACCTCACTGTTTACCCCTTTTTCCAGATCATTTATGAATATTGAACAGCACTGGTCCCAGTACAGACCTCTGGGGGACACCACTGTTTACTTCTCTGCATTCTGAAAACTGACCATTTATTCCTACCCTTTGTTTCCTATCTTTTAACCAGTTACTGATCCATGAGAGTACCTTCCCTCTTATCCCATGACAGCTTACTTTGCTTAAGCACTTGAGCCCACAAGTCCTGTTGAAATCAGTGGGATTCTTCATATGCTTAAATGCTTTCTTGGATTGGGGACAGTGTGTTAATTGCTTTGCAGGAATACATCTTAGAACTGTTTGTGCACTGATCACGAATCCCCTTGTGAAAGGGACAAAGATCCTCACCCTTTTTTTTTTCCTCTCATTAATCATCTTCTCCACTATCACAGTCCTTTCTCTTTTTCTCTAGATCATTGCAGCCCAGGAGGAAATGCTGAAGAAGGAAAGAGAGCTGGAAGAGGCAAGGAAAAAACTGGCTCAGATCCGCCAGCAGCAGTATAAATTTCTCCCCACAGAACTGAGAGAAGATGAGGGCTAAACTGCTGAGATGTTTTTAATGAAATGAGCTCAAGGGGGACAGTACAGAGAGAACTAACCTGACAGCATTCTGATATGCCAAGCACTTACCTAAACAAATTGCCTGTAATAGCTTTAGGTGAGTAGAAGGCAATAAACATTTGTTCTTTCTCATCTGTTCAGCTAAGGTGTGTGCTCATCAAACAGATGGTACAGTGTTAAGTCCACCATTCCTGTTCCTTCCTTCCCTGACTCACTGTATCTCAGGAGAGAATGCCTCACTTTTTACAGAAGGTTATAAAATCAGTATTATGTCATTACCTTAAGCTTGATCTATTTATTGTTCCTTGACCTGTTGTAAGACTTTGTAATATTAATAGGAAAACCGTTTATCATAGCTATCTACCACTATGGAGCCAGTGGATTTTTTTTCCTCCAACAAGACGACCAAGATTGAGGTGAATATTTATTTGAGAGGAAACGGCACCTGAGTGTGGGTTCTAGAGATTTTGTCCTCTTTCAGTGTTATGAAGCTGGTTCGCCCCAGGATCGGAGGGATTTTCTTTGTACCTGTTTGCACTAGTTTTATTAGTTCCTGCACAGTATCCACCAGCTTCTGCTTGTACAGTATTTAGATTCACATTTCCCTGGCCTGCAAAACATGGCAGTATCCATTCTTTTCATTGTTCAAATAAACCAAGAAATGGAAATCTTGTCACGGTCGTAGTACCAGGTTCATGAAGGAAAATGTTTTTCAATTATATACCTCTCAGCGTGCGACTACTTTTACAATAGGAAATATCCACAAAAACTCAATTAACATTGGACTGAATAGCTCCTTTCGAAGTACCACACCTGGCTCAAACTGTGGGATTTCTGCTAGAATGTATGCTAGCTGAAGTAGAGACATTCTTAGTACTACAAAAGACTACCAGAACTCTTGCTATTCTCATAAGGATTTTATTTCTAATTGTTTTGTTTTGAAATCTAGATGGGTTGGTTGTTGGTTATTTTTTGTGTGTTTGGTTGTGGTTTTTTTTTTGAAAAAACTAATAGCTGTTTTAGAAAGGGCCCTTTTCTGAAATATAAAAGAACATCTGCAAATCTGAGGTATGGACGCTTGGAAGGTGATATTTTCCTAATTTGCATTTATCAAAATGCCCTCTCTAAGGAACTGCATTGCGGAGAAGGGACAGCAGAAATTGTGCTTGTGTCTTGAGTTTCAAAAAGTACTGTAATTTTCTCAGTCTCTGACGTGGCATAAACCCACAGTGTGGACTACAGCTATAGCATGACATGTTCCCAAGATGGGTCGAGTCAATGGTGCATTTTATAATGTCTGATTTAAAAACATTGCAGAAACCGGAACTAGCAAAAGCCACCTGTTAGACGAGCTACAGAAATAAGGTCTGTCTTAACCATGGTTCTCCAGCACACACCCATCCCTGCACAAGCCCTCTGAGCAAATAATGCAAAGTCCATTTGGGTCAAAGAATGTTGTTGCTCCACTCCTTCTGAAAGCCATGCTGCCATTTTAGATACCTACCATTACTTCCAACTGAGCCAGTTGTGTTAGATGCCTACCCACTTAATTGTCCTTGGGGGGAGGGATGGCTCAGTGGTTTGAGCATTGGCCTGCTAAACCCAGGGTTGTGAGTTCAATCCTTGAGGGGGCCATTTAGGGATCTGGGGCAAAAATTGGGGATTGATCCTGCTTTGAGCAGGGGGTTGGACTAGATGACCTCCTAAGGTCCCTTCCAACCCTGATATTCTATGATTCCTTGTTGCAGAAGTATTTGTCATGTAGACTCAGAAGTAACCCTCTTGCGTTAAGTATCAGAGGGGTAGCCGTGTTAGTCTGGATCTGTAGAAGCGACAAAGGGTTAGGTTACCAATTTAGATATTGCTAACTTCTCATTTAAGTTACTTGCATGTATTATACCTATCAGAAATTTTGTCACACTAGTATAAATAGATCACAAAAATTCATAGAAAATAAATATTTAAATGTACACATTTTTTTAGTGTCTCTTCTCTGATGCTGAAGTATTTCAGACTCAGTAGAATCGTGGATTCTCAGTAAATGATGAGAAAGCGATTGGCAAGCCCTGAGTAGAATCCTTTTGATAGGCGCAAATATGGATTTGCGTCAGTGTGTCCAAAATGAGCCTCTGCCCTAACTGTGTAGACCAGGTAAAATGAGACTGAAAGCGATGTGTAGCCTCTCTGCACGCAACTGCCACCAGAGAGAGATTCCAGTCTATGCTTTACAACCCCAGCAGTAGCTGTATTGGTTAGATTGTCACCATGAGTTTGTGCGGTGAGTCCAGTGAGCAGTGGCACAAAACAGCGATATAAAAAATTATTTAGAAAAACAAAACAAATCCTTCATTTGAGATTTTTAAGTAACCTGGAAGGCTGAAACACGGCTTATTTTTGTAGTCTCTAAATACACATGTTCTTATCAGAGCTTTCTGCTGCTTTTTGCTTATTCAGTATGTCAGGCTTCCAGTTTGTAGCTTGTTCTTTTGCTTACGTGGATAGTATCCACATTCCTGTCACTTTTTTTTTAGTATTATTATTATTATTAAGGTTTAGGGTTTTTTTGTGGCCTGTGTCTTGCAGATGCTTTCTTATACTACATATTGCTTTTATTTCACTTACTGTAATTTAAAGTACTCCAAGTAAGGAGACGTTTTCACTAATAATGTACCAGTGCTTCATTGTGATCACTGTAGTACAATAACACAGCATTTTAATTGTGCAGACAGTGAGAATGGTATTTCCCTGTTTTAGGAAAAGAAAAAGCCAAAACCCCAGTAAAATTAAATTGCATACAGAAATTGTACTGCTAGAATTTTTTTAAGCTAAGAGAAATTTTTATGTTCAAATCATTCTCTTGTCAAAGTTGTGAGAGAAATTGATTTCAGTACTTATACTTGAGGGATGATTATTTCTCAATTTAGTGCTCTTAGTTGAGACACTGTATTAGTCAGACTTTTTTCTCCCTAGTCGTATGGTCAACAGAGGAGCTGCAATCAGACTGGGAACTTATCTAAACCAGTGGTTCTCAACCAGGGGTCCGAGGCCCCCTGAGGGTCCGCAAGCAGGTTTCAGGGGGTCCACTGAGCAAGGCCAGAGTGAGACTCCCTGGGGCCCGGGGCAGAAAGTCGGAGCCCCTGAGCAATGTAGCTTCCCTAGGCAATTGCCCTGCTTGCTACCCACTAAAGCCAGCCCTGGCTTTATATGCAGAAAACCAGTTGTTGTGGCACAGATGGGCTGAGGAGTTTTTATAGCATGTTGGTGGGGAGGCTCAAAAAGAAAAAGGTTGAGGACCCCTGATCTACACAGAAGGTTACTGGGCAGCAAGCCAAGGTGTGAATCTACAGCACAATAGCTTGCTGCACAGTAACATCGCCTGTGGATACTTGCTAGAGTGCACTCTGGGACTTTCAGACATTATTGCACAGCAGGCTGGTGCACTGTAGATGCACACCGTGGCTTGCCAGGGAGTAACTTTCCATCTAGACAACTTGGGATATCCAGCAGACTAGCTGAAGTGTTTTTCAGCTTGATTTTTGGATTTTGTTCTGGGAGACCGCTAGATTCCACAAACTCATCTGAAGTCTATTTCACTTGCTTCTCATTTGTGGGACTTGTAATAGCACTGAAATCAAAGTTAAAACATCTGTGGTGTTTGTAATTAATGCAGTGCAGTTATTTGGCATGGAGAGTTGCAACAGAAAATCTCAGGCAGAGATGAGGAGTGGGTAGTAATTAGACCTATTTTCTTCCTTACCTATTTTTCTGGGTTTTAAGTTTTGAAATAGCAAACAAGTTACATAGTATCTTGCCCATCTTCGTTATGTGGAACTTGCTTTAACAAATGTCTGGAAATTAGAAGCAAAATGCCTCAAAGTTCTGTATGTACAAATATTCTAGAGAGGCTTTACCCGAAGGTCCAGAAGATAAGTTGGAATTGGAGGATACACTTTTTGTAGTTTGTCTAAACTTTCCTTTTTTCTAGGCCAGCAACTGCAAAGTGAGGGATGGGGGGGAGTTTTTTTAAACCAGAAGTTGAAGACTGAGCTCTTGCTTCCTTTTGTCCAATTGCCTTTGATCTCCTGCATCTTCAGACTAGTTTCTATGACAGAATTTATCATAATTTCAATATAAATGGTCTTTTAAATTTACCTAGGAAATAAACAGGTTTTTCTAGCCTCACGTTACTAAAAAAACACTCAGACTAGCCCCCAGAACATGCTGATGACAAGGCCATCAAGGAATACATCTTGTGTTTTGTGCCATGGCTAATCTATTCTTCTTTTGATCATTACTCCTGGAGCTTTTTGTGCCTTATTATGTATATTAAAAGCTCCTGCCCTATCTTACACTTAAAGTTCGGGAAAGTTAAACTTTATGTACTGTTGGTTTCTGTGAGTTTGTATAGAAATTTGGAAGATTTCAGTGGACTCGGCTAATCATACCTAGGCGATATTAATCCTGGAACTTGCTTTTCTGTATTTGCAGTAATATAAAGAGAAATACACTGCTCAAAAGGGGGTGTGTTTACTCCTGTTACCAGCAATGTCACGACATTGCTGGTAACACTACACAATTCTGCAACACTACCATAGAACTTACATAGCATCTACAAAGTCAATACCATTTTTTTTTTTTAGGTAATACATGTTACCAGTCTGCTACTGATTACTGTAAGGTAACCGTTTATGCTGGACTTCCCATATTAACTAATGCTGCAGTGAAATCTGACAAGTGAGGTGCTAATGCTGTTGATGCAATATTCTACATTAATTAAAATCTCAAAAGAGATGAAGCTATTGGACTGCTGAACTTCACTACATCTAGCAGAGATGTGGAATGGTAGCACGGTGGCTATATTAGAGATTTTTCTCTACCATCCATCCTTAATAATACTAACCAGTGCAAGAATACAACTGATAATAAATGGGGGAAAGCAGCATAGGAAAGCTTTGCTGCAATTTTTCTGAAATGGAGAAATTTAAGTGGAGCTCTGTCTTTCAAAAACAACAAAATCATTCTAAGCTGGGCATGGGCCAATGGGATAACATGTCCTATTCACCTATAGCAGAGAGCTGGCAAACCTTACCATGCACATCTTAAAAGCCTAACACCTCCACGGCATAGTTCTGTTCTAACTTACCTTGTAAGGGAACCAAGTAACTTTTAGTGTAAAAATGACAAGGATGTAAACATACTTTTTTCATGTCCTTTATTTCATTTGCATGTGGCAACATGGTATATGAAAGATAATTACTTTGCCTAGCGAGAATTCCTGTCCATCAATAGAGTAATATATTGAGTTGTAAGTAATTAGGGCTGCCTTTGTTGCTTTAAAAAATCAAACCACTATGGATTTTTTTCTTACTGAAATTTACTAACTTTATTAATATGATTGCAGCTGAAGAACCTGTGTGAGATAGTTTTATAGTGGTATGCTTGCAAGTTGTGCTGGAGTTTGGGGTGTGAGCTCTTGTTCTGTAGCTCAACTTTCTCCTAGAGCTTTAACCACACATAAAAGCATGAAGGGGCGGCTAGCCATGCTGTTACACTGTATGTATGCTGTTTATCTGGCCACAAAAAGTATTTTTTTGTATTCACCAAAAATAAACTTTTGAAGGAATGACCACCTTTCTTTTGCATGTGTGTGTATTTGTGTGGCTTGACCTACTTCACATCCCTTCCCACAGATTGGCATGGAAAGGTTCATATTGCCCTGAATACAAGCTATGTGACATCCTTATCAGTTTGTGAAAGATGTGGGGGAAAGGGGTAGCTTATTTAAAGCTATGCTGGATCCACTCAGACACTAATGAGCCTTCAGCAGCCTTTTGAAGGAAGAAAGTGTTATCTTTGTACAGCTGTGGTATACAATAGAATTGTATGCCAATAGTTGAAGCATGTTTGGGGGTCTTTATTTTTCGGTTCTTATCTATAATGCTGCTTCCATTTCACCAGGACTTTTGTAGGTCAAATTTTATATGGAAGTGATACCACCACGTGCTGGATGCAACTCTGCATGCAAAGTGTGTAGATGTAAACAGTGGAACTGTTTATAGTAATGACTCTTCCTACACTAAATGCAAGCTTGCAGTTTCCCTTGGCTGTGACCATCTTTACACTGGTGTCCTTGACATCAGTACTGAAGTTGTCATGGCTGCAGATACTAGCAGTAAGCTCTGGTTATCATAATGGTCTATCACCACATTTGTATGCACCTACTGCCCATAGTACCAGTGCTAGTAGGTAATCTCCCTTCCCTGCTTGCTCCATTGAGGGAGAAGGGTTTAGGAAACGTATCTTTTAGTGGTTGGTCAGATCAGTGTTACATAGAGGGGTGGGAAGCACTGGCCATGCTGTAGACAAACTTACTTTTAACATGTGTTTTTAAAAAATGACTCAAAAGTATCTTGGTGTTCATGTCTCTTCCTGATCTCCCCATTAAAATGGCTTTGATTTACATGTAAAAAAAGCACATTTCCAAATACCAACCCTGCAAACTCAGCCTGCGCCTTAGAGTCAACAAAGGCTCATTCCTTATGTTTCATCACCTGTAACTAAGGGCTTGTCTTCACTACCCGCCGGATCGGTGGGTAGCAATCGATCTATCGGGGATCGATTTATCGCGTCTCATTTAGACGCGATTAATCGATCCCCGAAAGCGCTCCTCGTCGACTCCGGAAATCCACCTCCGTGAAAGGCGGAAGCAGAGTCGACGTGGGAGTGGCAGCAATCGACTCGCCGCCGTCCTCATGGCCAGGTAAGTCGATCAACGATACGCCGACTTCAGCTACGGTATTCACGTAGCTGAAGTTGCGTATCGTAGATTGACACACACTCCCGCCCCCCCAGTGTAGCCCTGGGCTAAAGGTTTCGAAGGCTGAACTGTGTCCTTAGTCATGCTTCTACTACTCTGATGACTTAAATTTGTTTAATTACTTTTGTTTGCTTGCTTTTTCTTTCTCTTCTGCACAGCTATGGGAGAGGGACAGGAGCAGCACCAGCCTCTTCTCAGCGGGAGTGCTGAGGTGGGTTAGACAGATAAGGGTGGGAGGGCTGCACTATACATCTTGTAGGCGCACACACTTATTTTTTTTAACAATAAGCACTTAAAAGCTTACTTCTCCACTGCTGCTGGCAGCAACACTGCCTTCAGAGCTGGAGAGAACTGCAGAAGTAAGGTGGCAATGCCAGACGATGCCACCTTTACTTTCGTGCTGCAGCTGGTGGCAGGGCTGTCTTTAAAGCTGGATGCCTGGCCAGCAGCCACCACTCTGTGGCTGCTCAGCTCTGAAAGCAGCTCAGCAGCAGTGGAGAAGTAAGGGTGGCAATAACATACCATGCCACTCTTCTGCATAACATTTGACCTTTGCTCTAGGAGGGGTAGCTACGAGCGGGCTAAGGCAAACTTCGGGGTGGCTATAGCACCTGCAGCCCCGCCCTGCAGCACCATCCCTGAAGAGGGAGCTGAATTCTGTTCATCCTTAGGCATCCTCAGCTGAATTGTTCACTAAATCCTAAACTTGTGCAAGCCCTTTCAAAACTCTGGGTTGTTTTAAAATTTGGCACTTTTGGCTTAGTGACGGCTGAGCATGCTAGTCATCCACCTGTGTTAAAACTGAAGTTCATCCCCCCAAAAAAGGGATTTTTTTTAGGACTTTACCCTCCCTCATGTTGCTTCTGAGTCAGAGTCCCTTGATTTAAAATACTCTGTGCAACATGCAGCCAACACAAAGCCCAGCACCTGGAAGAGATGAAGATTCTTTCATGTTCGCTCACCACAGTACAGTGTGTTATCTTAACTTTAGTAGTAATATGATTCAGCATTTCAAAGCACGAGAAAAAGCATTAATATTGCTTTAGTACAGTGAGAAAGCTCTTCCATATTGTTAGGTATTTATTTAATTCTTGATCCCCAACCCAAGTGCTGGCTTTGATGTTGTTGGCTGAAAGTTACATTTCCAGCTCAGATGCAACATCCAGTGGTCCTAAAGCATTAATATAATCCTTTTATTTTGAAATGATTACCAGGATTTACTTCACTTTCTAGAAATATGGATTAGCAGGTTCCTGAAGTCCTTATGCCCACTGTTGGCATTCAGTAAGGTGTGTCTGACTAATTAAAATATGAATCAGTTAAAGGTGTATTCCATCATTAAATTTCATTATTAATGCTCTTTCACTTGTAATTGCCTTGGAGACGCATGTTGCACTTTATTGGTCTAAATATTAGTTAGTGTACATTGAAATATTAATGACCCAATTTAAGCCATGAAGAGAGTGCCCAGGTTCCATGGTGGTGTACATATGAATGCATGCAGTAATACGTTCATATTTGATGGTCTTGTATTTTTGTTTTCCAGTCTAACGGGAAATACATTAAACTTGCTAACAATCAATTGTCGGTTAATGCCATTACTAGCACTACTTATGAAATAGAAAATGTTTGTAGGTCCCGATTCAGCAAAGAACTTCTGCGCATGCTTAAGTCTATTAACTTCAGTAGGATTTAACCACATGCTGAAAGGTTAGCACATGCTTAAGTGATTTGCCAAATGGGCTAATGGGAGCAGAACAAAGTGCTGGAATGTATTAATGTGCACCCCACTTCCTGTTCATTGGGTGTGTCAGGTACTCAAGGAATGCAGAGTCAGGCCCAGAGCATTCTTCTTTTTATCATGCTTGTCAAGGTTGCCTTTTCCATTGAACAAATATCCCCTAGATCACCTTAGTGTGCTCAAGTACTAAAAATGATACCTGGCTCTTATATAGCACGTTTCATCCATTGATCTCAAAGCACTTTACAAAGGAGATAAAAGTACAGTATCAATATCCCCATTTTACAGGTGGAGAAGGCAGAGAGAGAGAAAGTGACTTATCCAAGGTCACCACGCAGGTGTTCTTGGAAGTAAATGTTTACTTCCTACACTGTTGCTCCTACACTGTGGGAACGAAATAGACTAGCAATGGTAACACAGTATCCAGTGGATATTTAATATCTATAATACTATTTACTTCACTCACTGGTCTGCTTTACTTAATGTGCCATAACTTTTCCGTTCTCTATTTCAGATACACAGAAATCAAATGCATTCTTTCCCTGTAACTTATATAGCAAAGGGCTTAGACAGTGATTGAGATCAATGCCAAGAACAACTCCATCTTTCACTGCAAACTCTTTAAACAAACATCCTGTCTTCCAGAATTGATTTTCATCTGCGAGAATCTGTCTCTTGCCTGCTGTCTTGGTTTTGTCTCGTTTCATGTGAAGTCCTGCTAAGTCACTGGATTCAGGCCTCACTTTCAACTTTCACAATAGACACTAACTCTGCATTTTTTTTAGACTCCAAGTCTGCTGCAAGGGAAGTGGCTGCTTTAATCCTTTTTGAGAAAGCTCTTGCAGCTTATTTTGATCAGCCTCCCACTTTACCAGGGCAGTATTCAAAACTTAATTGCAAGAATTCTGAGGCACTGAGCCCTTTGGCACAGCAGTTTTAACCACAATACCGGTTTTAAAGTTTATCCACAAATGCCTTTAATCTTCGGTAGCTATGTGAGATTTAGACATTTACTGCCAACCTAGTGACTCTTGCTGTCTGCCTGCTCTGATTCATTTTTTCCTTGCGGCTATATAAGAATGCGCATTTTGCCTGGTTTCAATGTTTCTCTTTGCAGTTTTTAGAAAGTAATGGCGTTGCCATGATACTAAGTTTTGAAAAAGATGCTGGGACAGTTTCTCTGTGGCTAATCAAAGGGTTGGTTTTGGCCTTTTTTTGCATTCTCTGCGTAGGTTGTGAGTTGTATGAAATAGTTGGCATTTAGTCATCTCATCCCAGCTCTGACCTGTCGGTATAATGCTTGAGTGGCTACTAAATGTCTAACCTTCAGCCAAACCCCTTGAGCCCTTATTGCAGCAATGTATTGTCTAAATAACAACTAAAGACTGCAGGATTTGGCACTCAGTGAGTCCAAGAAATCCAGAGAAGCGTTGGAAACACCGTGGGCTTAAAAAAAGAAGTCACTTCAAGCCCATGGGTGAACATTTGCCTTGTGTGGGTTTTGGAAGTTCAGCTCAATGTTTAGTGTCATTTATTTATGTTTTTGGTGGAACCTGCATTTCTCTGCATTATCTGACTTTGGTCAGCTTTCTGCCTTTGAAAGTGGGTATGTGTTTGGAAGGCTTTCCAGCTACAGGGGGGGGGAGAAGCAGCAGTTTTTATGTTTACATTTTATCCACAAATACGGGAACTGCATCTGTTACAAATTGCAGTCACATCCTGATCACTGCACTGGAAATCAATGAACTCTGTGGGAGCAGGATCAGCCCCATGTCCTGCTCACTTTACTCATGCTAGCTTCCCATTGGGAGCATAATTTGGCCCTCCTGTGGTAAGTAAATAGAACTACTGCTGTCACTGAATAGTCACATCTACATATCTTAAATCTTTTCCTCATTAACATACTCAGTGTATTGAGGTCTGCTTAAACTAGTCTCAGCAGCCTGTGAGATAGGTCTCAAACACATGGATTAGAAGAGCTTTTGCTTTTAAACACAGCACAAATGTTTTCCCAAAACTTCTTTGAATCTGTGTTTCTTTTTGTCTTGGAGGAAATTTAGTTAGATTAAAAAAGTTTCTGGTGACCATTTTGACCTGCTGGAGCAGTGACATGTCTCATTGCCTCTTGTATTGCAGAGGACAGATTTTTGTATAGGAAAAGCATGGACAAAAATCTTTGTAGTGCCAAGATAGGATGATCTGACCCAGGAAACCAGGTATCCCAGCTCTGCTGGCTTTCTTACAGAACTGCTTGTCCTTTGGTTTAGGAGCCAACTCTCAGTCTCCAGTGATCACCTAGTGGTATCAATACTCCTTAGAGCAGTAGTCTATTCTAACCAGGTGTCAGAAGTATCTTCGCTACCTCGAACTCTCACAATGCATCCGTTTGAACCATAAAGAAAGCTTCTTGGTCTCTATTTCCTCCTTGTTTTGAAATGGTCTCTGGTATCTTTCAGAAGGCGCAAATCTTACTTCATATTCCATGAGGGTATGTTGATGGTTCTTGCTATGGAGTCACGTGTTACCAAGATTAATTTTTTATTTTCATATGTCACAGGAGATCACTCTTCATTTGGTTTGGCTAAATCCTCACCACCTGAAAAGAAGGTGGTACAGGCTAGATGCAAAGAGGAGCTCGTAAGTTTTACCTTAGTAGAAATGGCCAGTGCAGGACACCGTCTTTATTCTGCTCCTAGGTCTGAAAAAGTCTATATCTGCCATAGCAAGGTACAAGAAGTGCTCTATCACTGGAAACACACTCAGATGCCAGTAGACTGATTCCAGAAGGGATTGGAGCCCATTCAACTTGCTACTTATGTGTTATACCCTGTCCCCAAATCTGTGTCTGCCTTGTCTATTTAGATTGTAAATAGATTGAATCCAGTGCTGTGGCTTGGATTCCCATATAGCCAGCAAATTCTAGAACAAGCCACAATCCAAAGGAATTTCAGGCTACCTATTAACTGCCTAAAAATTTCTTAACATATAAAGATGATTAAATAGTGCCAGCTAGCTAAACATGAAAAGTTACAGATGCATTTCAGGACTCCCAAGAAAGAACTGAGAAGTGGTCTATCAGAATCAAACAGTGAGTATGCACAACGTTAACATTTACAACTGAGCAGAATGCTTGAGTAACATAGGAGCCTCATGGTCTGGTCTTGTATCATAATTCCATGGGTGTTGCAGTGGGAACTTAAGGCTAAAATGACAAGTGGTGGTGAAGGAGGAATTAGGTTGCTGAATTATAGAGAAAGAGGTTATGTTTCAAATGAGATAAGCTTTCATTGCACAAGGCCTTTGATCTTACAGACAAGTGGGCAAAGGTTGTCGAGATTTTCTCATTTTTCACATACAGAAGGCCACCTTTAGAGAGTGAAGAGAAACACATGGTAACCAAAGTATGTTGAAAGCTATGACTTCATTTCTTAGAACTTTCACAGCTGAATAACTCAGGAGAAAGAACTCATCCCTGGCTGGTCTCTGCAATAACAGACATCCAAAAAATGTCTGGTATTTGTTTGGTTCGCTACATGGGAGCACATTTCTTAACTGTTTCCTCTGGATTTAGAATCTGTTATTCTTAAAGTTTCAGCAATGACAAAGGGACGAGAATTTTTATCCAATGTAAGCACAGTTAACGTGAATTCATTTGAGAGGATTGTAAATCAAGATGACTGTAAATCAGCTGTTGTGGAGGTGGATGTGAACACATGGTGATTCTGTCCCTGAAGTAGTCTGCTTTAGACTACTGAGTTTCAAAAAGCAATTTATTCACAAACCCAGTTAGTCAGCATCCTCAGCCAACCCTTATTCCTAAGGCTCGTGCTGAAAAGCAATGATATTCTAGTACTGCTGTACTACACAGCCGCAGGATTGTCAGGGAACATGTGCTGCTTTTGCCCCAATGTCTAAAGTGACGAGGAGGAGAGGAACTAGAGCTGTGTATGGAATGGAAACTAAGAGGATGTCTACATGGCAAGCAGAAACCACAGCAGAGAGTCTCAGAAACCAGGTCCACAGACTCAGGCTCACAGGGCTCGTGATTGCACTAAAAATAGCTGCGTCGACGTTTGAGCTCATGGTATGAAGCCCACCCCCTCCCTGGGCTTCAGAGCTAGCATAAATAGCAGTATAGCCACTGTCGCACAGGTAGAAGCATCAGAGGCACAGCTGTGCCCCATACGTACCCACTCTTTGCAGGAAGGTTTGTGCTCAGCATGGCCAAAGTGTGCATCCGCTGCTCCTACCCATGGTATCACGGCCACGCTGCTATCGATCCTCATGCGAGCGCTCATCAAGCTGTGTACATAAGCAGGGGCAAATCACATCCATAGCCTAAGGGTATGTCTACACTGCAAACGAAGGTGTGATTATGGGCAGGCATGCTCCCATTAGCTTTCATCTACCTGGTACAGGTAACAATAGTAATGTAGACACGGTAACATGGGCTTCAGCCTGAGCGATCTGCTGCATTACGACCTACAAGCCGCATGTGATTGAAAGGGAATGGTGGTTCTCTAATGCTGAATTGCCCCAAGGTTTCTAATTCCTTCTAGTTCTTCCAGCAGCAGCGGCCAGGGAATCCTGCTAGAGAAGTATGAGCTGCTACAGAGCACTCACTCAAACAACAGTGCCAAAGATCACTCATTCTTATATGTAAGGAAAGTTTTACAGACTCGGTGTTTATCCTTTTTAAAAAAAAACCGAGAATTTAAAGGAGTCACCTGGTTTTGAAATCTTATTCTCCATAGACTAAGAAACTAAATGCTGACTCAGGGTTTTATCAGTTCAGATGACGCTCTGCTCAACTCCCTATACTTCCTGCATGTGAAGCAGCTGTTGCATCGTCTTTACACACAAACATCCGTGATCCAATTACTACTTTTATAAACTCTTCAGTGAAGCGCTTCCCAAGGGCATAGGCCAACGCCTAGAATTATATTTAGCTTAGTCTGAAAAGTGAAGCCACAGGCTGAGAGTTCTTCAAGACGTTCAGAAGATCTGTTGTTTGAGTTAGCAGCAGACCCCTCCATAGATGTCAGTGGAAGAGTTGCGTGTGGAGAGACTCGTTGACGAGAAGTAGCTGCAATACAGTAGACCCTTGCTATAGTGCCCTTCGCAATAGCAAACCTTGTGCTAAAGTGAACATGGTCTCTGGATCCCACCTCCTATGCCCGCCCGCTGTGGTGGGAGATCTAGAGCCTCTCCAGCCTCAGGACTGCACAGGGTGGGTTTCAAACTCTTCCGGCACCAGGGCTGCACGGGAGGAGGCGGGAGTGCTGAGAGCTCCTCCAGCCCTGGGATTGCCACTGGGGCAGAGTGCTCCTCTGGCCCTGGGGCTGGAGGCATGCGCTGTACGCTCCTGCTGCAGGGCTGGGGCCGGGGGAGCTCTCTCACCCTGCTGCTGCCCTGGAGCCAGAGGATCACTTGCTGCTGCTGGTGGTGGTCCCAGGGCTGGAGGAGCTGTCCCCTTCCTCTCGCTGTAATGAACCCCTGGCTATACCGAACAAATAGCTTGGATCCCCAGGGGTTCATTATAGCAAGGGTGTAATGTAGTCACTAGATGAACACTGGTTGTCGCTGAACATCTCTTAGCTGACAGGATCATGCTAAGATGCAAAGCAGCTGCTGGCAGGACTTCATCATGGATTCTCATTCCCATCTCGTCCCCCTGGAACCTTTCAGGCAAACTGTGTAACCTGGTCACACAGGGAACCTCTCTAAAGTATAGGCTGTGCTTCTGTAACACTTGTGTGAACAGAGAGCCGCATTCAGCTTCCCACTTCTGATACCCCAGCTGATCCTTCTCTTGCTGTAGGGTGACTGCCATTAAACCCTTTGCAAGCAATCCACACTACCACACTATGCTTCTTGTGCTGTAACTTTCTTTGGGCAAAATGTAAAACTGGAAATACTTTCCTGGTGACTGCAGTACTATATAGAGACCCAGTACCATAGAGACAGAGAGAATTCATTTACATGGTTCTAAAAATGCTTATGAAATAATTTCTGGTTAAGGGTCCTGTGGCACCTTATAGACTAACAGAGGTATTGAAGCATAAGCTTTCGTGGGTGAATACCCACTTCTCTTGCATCCGAAGAAGTGGGTATTCACCCACGAAAGCTTATGCTTCAATACCTCTGTTAGTCTATAAGGTGCCACAGGACCCTTTGTCGCTTCTACAGATCCAGACTAACACGGCTACCCCTCTGATCCTTTCTGGTTAAAATGTTCTTTGTTCTGATGGGTTGCATATGAGAACAAAAGGCATGAGGGTGCACAGGTTTAAAAATGTAGCTTAATATAAAATAATATATTGCATATTGGGGGTTTTTTACAAGTGTTGCTTAAAGAAATCTAAACTATCTGTAACTCCTAAATAAATCATGGAAAGTGGGAAGAATTCAGCAAACGTTTGGAAATAAAAGTACAAAGACCTGAGTATGGCCTTGACTTTTGTATGCCAAAAAAACGTATATTATTGATTGTGAACTTGGTCAACGTGACTAACCAACACAAGGGTAAGAAAAAATATCAAAAATGAATTTCATTTCTCAAACTCGCAAAACTGGAAAAAAAATTACACCAGCTCAGGCCTAAAGCATATTCACTTGCCTTCATCATGGCGATAGACAATGAAAAGAACTCAGGAAAGGTTATTTCTGAAAAAAGGGTAAAATACCCTTTGGCCAAATAGAAATGTATAAAGCGTGGTTCACAGTACCTAGGAGTTCGGATCTGTGACCCTTCTGTCAACATAGATATTCTGTATCTATGACTGCAGCAACAGCCACTTTTCAGCCAGTGAAAGGGTATCTTGGCTGGTCAACCACAGAGGGATCTGGAAAGTGCTGAAAGAGGGAAGTCTCTGAGAAAGCAGGATAAGCGAAGCCAGATGGAATATGCAGGATCCTGTTTGCTCAGGAGACCAAGCATAAGAGAGGCTGTAGTTGCTGCTTTAGAATTGCAATACTACAGCTCTTGCCAAGTAGCAACAGGCAAGACAGATGATCTTGGATGTCTCTGAAAAGCAAACCCATGCACACATACTATCTATATCTACACACACATGCAAAAAGTAAAAGGGGAATGAAAAATTTCAATCTACCTAGGTCAAGCCATGAGGTATAGCAGAAAGAGGGAGTTCAGAGAAGGGCAACAAGAATGACTACAAGCCTGGTGAAACTTCTGTATGAAAGGAGACCAGCAACTGAGACTTTCAGGAGAGGAGGTAGCCAAGGGGAGACATGAAAAAAATACAGAAATAGGAATGGTGTAGAGGAGATTAATCAAATACTTACCATCTCTCGGGTCAAAGAACCAGAAACATTCAAGAAAGCTGAAGGGCAAGTAAATGTTAACTGATAAAAGGAAATGCTTTACAGCATGTATAATTTACCCGTGGAAGTCGCCGGTAAACGACAGAGAGGCCAATATCTTAGCAAAAGGAAGAGGTTTACTTGTGTGCGGATAAAGAAAACATTCAAAGTGATATTCCATAAGAGGTGAACAAATCACAAGGGATATAAACCCTCAGGCTTCAGTTCAGAAGCCAACTGCTAACTGATGAGGGTTTGGAAAATCCTATGCATTGGGGAAATTCTTCCTCACCATTACAGAGTTTCTTGCACTTTCCTCTCCAAGCATCTGTTAATGGCTACTGCTGGAGATAGGATATTGGACTGTATAGACCACTGGTCTATACCCATACAGCACTGTCTAATGTTCAGCAAGAAAAAAACACTGGCAGATTTCTCCCTGGATCTGAAAGTGGTATGTTTTTCTCCTACAAATTACACAGCCCCTATTTTTTTCCCCATTTCTAGAGAGTAAACTGGATTGAGGGAGCAAACTGATTTCTGAAGCTCCCCAGTGTGGTTCAAGTGAAAATTTAGGTTTAACTGCTTTCCCTGCACAGATTCCAAGTGTGTTACGTCCTGGTCTTCTAATCCTCTATGTGCTTAGTGTGTCATATGTGAAGAATGGACTCTCCAAACTTATAACAAAGTACAGCATTAGGAAGCAGCACGCCTAGGCTAAGGGCTAGCCTGCACTAGAAAAGTTGGCTGATACAGCAATAGCTGCAAATCCTCCTCGGAAAGAGACAGCTTTTACTAGCGTAAGTGTGCTTTTGCTGATATAGCTTATACCAGCTCCCTGAACAAAGTGAGATACACTGGCAAAAACACTTCTTCTTTTCTTTTTTTTTTGCCAGCATAACAGGGCTACTGCCAGAGTAGAAATGTTGTTAATAATAGTAAAATCACACCACTATCCAACATAATTACAGACCTGGCCTAAGCAAATGGCAACATTTTCACAGAGAAACAGCACTAGAAATAGGCTCAAGCCTCAAGTTCATTGGTGACACTAGGGTTTTGGTGAAGGCTCATCTTTAATTAACTGCTCTGCAATAGTCTTATACGTAGAGCTCAAGTAAACTAATGGCAGTAGGATATCTATGACCATCATCTCAAGCAGATTTGTCCCCTCAGCATTCTGCCTTCTAGGTGCTAAAGATAAGTTAACTCACCCTCAGAGACACTCACCTCCCTGGAAAAATGATGGAGCGAGGAGTAACTTTCAGTCACACAGCAAGACTACGGGTGAGCCTGTCACAGATTCCAGGAATCCTGACTCCTAGTCCTGTGCTTTAACCACTAGATGATGCTCCTTCTAACATACACAATGCTTGTTTGGTAATGATTACCTGTGCAGGTAAATTACTCTGTGAGCAACTAGTCAAAGGCCATGTTAAAATTAAAATATATTAAAAAGAGAAATTCCCTTGGCTCCTGGAATTATTAAACCTGACAGAAAGATTACAATTTTGTTTACTTTTTACCATTAACACTGTTTAATTCTGTGCTTCACCTTGTTTCAACTATGAAAAGCACATTGGTCAGATTTGCTTTTGTTTGTACTCAGCTTTTAGAGAGACAAGGTAGGTGAGGTAACGTTTTTTATTGGACCAACTTCTGTTGGTGAAAGAGACAAGCTTCCGAGCTCTTCTTCAGGTCTGGCAAAGGTACTCAGAAGGTATAGCTACATTGCAATCAAACACCCACAGCTGCCCATATCAGCTGACTTGAGCTTGTGGGGCTTGAGCTACGGGGTTGTTTAACTGCAATGTAGACTTTTGGGCTCGGGCTGGAGCCTGGGTTCTTGTATCCTGGAGAGGGCAAAGTTCCAGAGCCCAAAGTCAGCTGATCTGAGCCAGCCATGGCCATGCCACAGGTCTCTGCTTCCAGTGTAGAGGTGCCCATAGTGTGACAGCTAAATAGTCAATTTCACTGCCTGGTTCTTCGAAAGTGGATTAAGCTAAACCACCTAAAGGCTCTTTTAGTGTCAAGAAGGAGTGTTCACTGGGAGCTAGTACACAATAATTGTGCTTTCAATTCACACCCTAGCTTATTTTGTGCAATAGCTTCCCCCTGTAGACAAGCCCTAAGTGAGGCTTCCATTCTTCCTTGAAATTTTGTAGGAGGCAAGCATAGGGACATTTTCTGCTTAGCACAAGAGACAATCTCTATTCTCTTCTTCACTTTTTATATCATAGTTTTTCCTTAAGTAGAACACCTTCTCTAACACGTCCATAGACACGGATGGGTAACCTTTCACGGTGCTTTTCTGACATAGGACTTTCTACAGGCATCTGGTCATCAGTCTGACATCTTTTAAGTCATTATGAGCTATTTCAGTACAAATACAGCTCACTTACTAATTTTGCACTGAAAATCCAGAATGATCAGCTAGATGTAAAAGATTTTCTGCTGTAATCTGCATAGTGAGCTCAATGCCGAAAACTTGCATTACTCTGGCAGCATATATCATCCAAGACACTCTGGTTCCCTAAGCAGTACCATATTAGGTTATTTCTCTTCATAGTCTCTGTCTGGTTGCAGAGGAGGTATTTGCATCATGGTAACATTCCAGAGCTGCTGCTAAATTTACATTAGGGAGCTCTGTTTTCAGTCTTCAGGGATGTTAGACAGCTTTAAAGAAATGGGGACTGAAAGGGAAACAGAAAAAGGCCTTCAGAAGAACACCCGAGTCTCTCTGAAATTCACACCCACCCATGTAATAAGTGTGTTCCCTTGATATTTAGCTTAAAACTTGTTTGTTTCACATTTGCTGGCAACTAATGTAACTCTTTTTTAAGCTTGCTGCAAACAATAGAACTTTTTCATCTCTGAATGGTCAGAGGCCCCGAATTGCTTTGCAGTTTTTGTAGTGAAAGTTATCATTCGTCCTCTCATTAACCGTGGTGTCCAGAGTCCCTCCAGCAGTAAATCTCCACATTGTAAAATCTTGTGTGTTAAAAAAGGAGAGTTCCTCCAAGAGGAGCAGTTTGCCTGATCGAATGGCATACACTGTTGTATGCAGTGTTGGTCCGTGTTGGTCCCAGGATATTAGAGAGACACGGTGGGTGAGGTAATATCTTTTATTGGACTAACTTCTGTTGGTGAGAGAGACAAGCTTTCAAGCCACATGAAGTTCTTCTGGTACCTTTCCAAGCCCTGAAGAATTGCTCTGTATAGCTTGAAAGCTTCTCTCTCTCACCAGCAGAAATTCGTCCAATAAAAGATATTCCTTCCCCACCTTGTCTCTCAAAAGGCATGCAGTAATATATCATTCCAAATGGCTACTAAAAGGTGTTTTTGGCAGTTCAAGGGTTCAGTGGGTTTCTGAGGAAATTTAAAGATGATAAATGTTGGAAAACTGAAAGTGTGAGTACTAGAGCTAGTTGATGGGGGAGGCAGTTCACAATGGAACTATAATATTTGAAAACTTTTGGTCAGTTTTGACATTTAAAAAAATGTAAAGCCAGCTGGTGGTAACATACATGAAAAAATTGCCATATTTTGTCTGACTTCCTACTGATTTTTGAGATTTTGTTGAAATTTGAAAAAGTTTGACCAGCTCCGCTGGGTAGGAATGGAAGATAAAATGAAATCAGACTGGATTTGCTTTCTTGCTATCCAGCTATTGCAATTACAAATTAGACATACACATGGTAATGTATGTGTGTAGATCATAAGCACAGCACACAACTTACTGTTAGTTTATAATCTAATGTGGTGAGCTCACTCGTGTATGTATGTCTTTACATTATTTTTTCTGTAGTTCTTTAAGGCATGCTGACGTGAGTGTTTTATACAAAGAAGGCATATAGATGACTGCTGGAGGGGTTGCAGGGAAAAGCAGATCCCAAAAATATCTGTTAGGTCAGCTCTGTAACAAACTCTTTGGGGGAACAAATAAGGTGGGAGACACAGAAAAGCTCCCAGAGTCTTGGCTCCTAACTGATCCCTTCGTTATTTCATTGTGTTTCTTTAAAAGGGATGCTTAGTTTAAAAATAAATGGATATTTGCTTTACTAATAGCAGCCAGATGTTCTGTAGCTATTTATTGTTTACTACTTATGATGGCAGTTCCCGAGGATCCCTATTAGCATTACAGAGAATATCCCTTCTCTGTATTATTGGTATGAACAAGTATTGGTATGAAGATTTTTGGTCAGGGAGGTCCATGATTTGCTCTCCCGCCAGAGGATTAGGAAGGGCTACAAGGCCCTACATGAGGTTCTGACTGGGAAACTCGTACTCAATGCTCCTGTGAGGATGAGGTTCATGGGGAGCATGTCCTAACTTTACTGGAGCTTTGTTCCCAATCCCATAGGTTCTGAGGCCCCCCACCCTAGCAATGCATCTGGGAGACATACTGCCATTTTTTGCCTCCTAAGACGTAAATGCCAGGCTGGGTCAGATCCAAGGCCCGTCCCTGCCTCTCGCAGTGGCCAATTCCAGGTGTTTCGGAGGAAGGAGGAAGAAACCCCTCAGCGGGTTTCCTCCATGGACCGAGTGGCATTAGGTGAGCATTCTTTGGCCCCATTCCCTCCTTACGCTGGTCTTGGGACTGTTCAACCACATTTCAGCACTTCAAGGTGAAAGGGTATGGGAAATTAATGTAGTTTCCTTCCTTGGTATGCCACACTTAGGTGGAAGTACTATTTCTGAGTGAGCAACGGGTTTCTGTAACCTCCATGTCAGTGTGTGGTTCTTTGTCCCTCTCTAACAGCCAGTCAATGCGAGAGGTTAATGAGTTTCCTTTCCCTTTCTGTTCTGCAGGAAGCAGGTGTTTCCTGCCCCTCAGAACACACTGACCAAACTGGGGAGGCACTCACCACAGAGCCCCCTCCTGGCTAGCCAATGGTGGGGAGTGGCCAGCTGGGTTTCCATGGAGATTCTGGGCCCCAGAAGGCAGCTGGAGAGGAAGTGTCAGGCTGTTGGAGCTCCCTCTGTAAGATGAACATGGTTTCTCCAGGCCCTGGGGAAGGCATGGAAGTGGGAGTGGAAGGTGCCTGAGGAGAAGTCAAGTTTCCAGAAGGTCTGGGTTGGCACATTGCAAACTCTTACAATTGGACCCAACGGTACCCAGTTTGTGTCCTCTCCAGGAACCAAATTCTCCTGGGTCCATTTAGCTCCACTAATGAATCACCAACAAGACTCATCCATATTGCTTTATCTGAGTTCAGCACAGCAGTGACCACTGGAATGTGTTAATATCTCTTCCTATACCGAGTTACCCGACAGGCCCCCATCACCCAGAAGGGTTCTGTAGATTGCCTGCCTACAGTTTTTAACCTGTCAACTGGGAAATACACCTACATGCAGTGGGGAGTCTGATGGGCATTTGCCGTAATCCTTTGTGCTGTGATTTTTAAGGCATCTGGCTGGTTCAGCCTTGATGCAAATCTGACTGGGAACAAAAAGAGTGATGGAAAATTCCCAGTGCTAGCCTTACACCAGCACAGAAATCTCAGATACCAAGCCAAGGGCAGTGCACAGCCACCTGAATAAAAAACAGCAATAAACAGTCTGGGATAGCAGTCTACCCAGAACATGCTGCCTCACTCTGTGCGGCAGCTGTACAGCTCTGCATGGTCACCTGTGGGGCTTTCACACACATGTGGAGGGCATCTGCGATGGTGGATGTGCGTGATGCGGGAGATCTAGATGTTACTCATAGCTGAAGAGGCAGGAATGGCTCTTAACTATCTCTGGAGAGGAAAGGAGGATGCCTCTGGCTGTGTCAATTCAGTCACACCATGCAAATTATGATATCAGGGTCCCGTCCACAGGAAAACACTCATTCCCACCAAGTCTCCTTTCCGGCTTGCAAATGCAATGCTTAGCTGGCAGCTACTGGCAAGAGAGGGAGACGCAAAAGCAACAGGCAGTGACTAATAGTTACAGCGTGAATTCAGAAGTGTATCACCTCAGTGGTTCAGCAGGTGGTACTGCTCAAGGTACAGTGATTTCCAGTAGTGGCCATGCTGCATAGACGCTCTCCAAAGAGAAGGCAGAAGGCCATGTCCCGAAAAGCTCACTAAGGGAGAAAATGGTGCCATCACAGGATGTGGAAGATCCTGTAGTGTTAGAAGTGCTCACTCTTTGGATGATGCATAAAATTGAGATCCTGCCCACTTGTAGTAACTAAAGCTGTCATGGTACTCTCTTTTGCAAGGATGGGTGTTGGCCTCAGTCTTGTAGCCAAACTCCACTCTGAGTAATTACATTATAAATTCCCACAGTCATTTCAGCTGGAGGTGGCAGACTTCACTTCCTTTCCTAAACTACCGGGTAGTGTTGCTCCTTCACCCATTTTTGACACACAGCCTCTTGAAGTCGTTCTTCTGTCTCATAAACACTGATTTGTGAAGCATGTTAGCATAAATGGAAGGCACTGGTGAAGCATAAATTGTTTTGTTAATCGGGATTGTATAATGTGTTCTCTGTCAAGAATGTTCACCCCAAGTGGTTTCAAGGCCCCGTGGTTGGAGGAGAAAGATTGCATTCTTTAGGTTTTCCCAGCCTGGAGAGCCTGTTCTGAATAACATCCTATCGAAGTACTGTAAATGACCTCAATACAGTAATAAATCCTCCCATGCAATTCCTGTCATTCTTTCAGTGTGTGTGTGTATGCGCGCGCACACGCGCGCATTTGGGTTGTGTGTGTGTGTGTGTGTGCATTTGGCGGGGGGGGTGCGTGCACATTTGGCATGGTGCCGGAGAATATTTAGAATCACCAAAAAAAAAAAAATCCACTCTCTAGCACTGATTTCTGGGAACACTGAAGACTTTTCTTGCCTTCCTTCGGAGACTTGTGCTGTTACAGTTGAAGTCAATGTCAAAATTCTCACCGTTTTGAATGGTGATAGAATTGGAGTCCTTATAGAAAGGATGGGTCAATGGTTAGGGTGCGCACTTGGGATTTGGGAGACCCAGGTTCAATTCCCTGCTCTGCCACAGACTTCCTGTGTGACCTTGGGCAAATCGCTAAGTCTTGTGCCTCAGTTCTCATCTGTAAAATAGAATAATAGCACTTCCCTAGCTCACAGAGCAGTTTGGGACAAAGACATGAAAGATTGTGAGGCACTTGGATAATCCAGCAATAGGACCCATCCACACCCCTTAGACTGATAGCTTTGCAGAGGCACTGTACAAATCAAATCTCTTATTACGCCAGACATAATGTTCCACAGTGGAGGAACTGAATGAAACGTGGCTGTGGAAGGGCTGTAGCGTGTCCTTCTGTTTAACAAGTTGACCCCTGCTTTCTGAAGAACCTCGGCTCAGCCTCCAGTTTGGTTTTTACACCCAGAGATAACGGCAGATACATATTAGGAGCATTTGAATAATGCTTTGGTGTATAACAACCTGATGTGAGGGCACAATCAGGGGCATAGTACTTGAATGACTATTAAATGGACCAAACTTCATTCAGGAGCGCCATTATTACACAAAAACAGACACCAAATTCGAAATTTGGGTCCATTATATTCCAGATAAGGTTATTGAGCTCTTCCTTACAAAGACCATCCTAGCCGCTGTAGTGGGAAGATACGCTAGCAGGATGATGATAAAAATAACAAGGTATTTAAACCTAATCTCTTGCTAAGCTCTCTAGAACCCTTATGCAACTTGGGCTGAAGGTTAAAAAGTTAATTGGACGGAGAATGCAGTGGGGTAAGTTGAGGCAGCTGTTGTTGTTGGAGGCATGATGACCATCCAGAGATCAGCGACACGCTTTGTCTGATATTAGCTGGTGTCAAATACTTCTCGTTTGTTACTGTGGAGGCCAGCAACCTGATCCACTTGGTGTAAATATAGCAGGCAATTATTTGTTTGCATGCATGCTATCTCTTTGAATACAACACGTGCAGTACTCCCCAGTTTTGGGGATTTGGATAACACAGGACCAGCTTCCAGGCCAAACCACTCCTGCTTCTCTCCAGCTCTGGAAAATCTGTTCTGAACCATTACACTGAAGAAAAAATATTGAGGAGAATGGGTTAGGTTCTTCTGGGGCACAGCCTGTATGGACACTTGGTTGTGTTTTTCATGTCAATGCCAATAATTTGTGAGGAACATAACTTTCCAAATCAGACCAATGGCCTTTGTGTTAAAGGGACTTTGGCAGCTCCTCAGCTAGTATAAATGGATGCAGCTCCATTGAAGGCAAATTGACTTGAATGGAGTTATGCCAGATTGCATCAGCTGAAGATCTGGCCCACTGTGTTGATCCTTGGGTCTCGTAAGCAACTGGTTTGGACACGTAAAGGGGAATTTTAAGTGGGGAAATAAAAACTGCTCAAGGTCCTAGTTCAATAACACGATTCACCTGAAGACTTCAAAAAGAACAGAAGTACTTGTCGCACCTTAGAGACTAACATTTATTTCAGCTTAAGCTTTTGTGGGCTACAGTCCACTTCATTGGATGCATAGAATGGAACCTACAGTAAGAAGATATTTATACATTCAGAGAAACATGAAAAGGTGGAAGTACCCATACCAACTGTAAGAGGCTAATTAATTAAGAGGAACTAATATCAGCAGGGGTGCCCATCTCCGATCTAGGGGCTACCACAAGATCAGTGTTCAATAGGCATTTGGGATGTCAGCTTTTTGTTGAGGGTCTCAGGCAGTGGAGCTTGGGAGTAAGTAACAGAGGAATTAACTTTCAAATAACCTGCTAAAATGGAATTGTGTTGGGTGAAGTCTGCACATGCTTGAGCTGCTGAATGTGGAGCTTGTGGCCAGTCTGACAGTGCACTGCCCTGGGATATGGTTAGAGTTCAGACAACATGTGCTTGCTTGGACTGGTCATTACTCACAGGCTTGAACAGACATGCATTGAAGTCAATGACAGAAAGTCCATCCACCAGTAATGATAGGTTTGGGCCAATATTGGGTTACTGATTTGGAAGTGTAAATATACTTAACATTTCTCAGCTCACCTTTAACAGGAGAGTGTCTAAGATTTTTAGGTTAAAAAATGTGGCCTGCATATCTTATAATTATGTTTTTGATTACTAGATTCTTCAATGTTCTAGGATATGTTGGTGTTTTACAACAATTCACTTAAACTTTATTGATAAGTTAAATAAGAAATACCCAGAAAGGAATTTGTAGTACTTCTGCACCCAGAACTTTCTGTGATCTCTCCACTAGCTTTGCAGTAGAAGTTATCCAGTGATCATTTTCAGTGTAATTTTGCAGGCACCCTCACTGCAGGGTAGGTGTAGTGTGTGTTGCAATGGTAAGGCATAAGGCAGTGTTCTCAACCAGTGATATGCGTACCCCTGGGGAATGCAGAGGTCTTCCAGGGGGTATGTCAACTCATCTCAATATTTGCCTAGCTTTACAACAGACTACATAAAAACCCTAGCAAAGTCAGTACAAACTAAAATGTCATACATACAATGACTTGTTTATACGGCTCTATATACTATACACTGAAATGTAAGTACAATATATTCCAATTGATTTATTTTATAATTATACGGTAAAATGAGAAAGTAAGGAATTTTTCAGTAACAGTGTGCTGTGACCCTTTTGTATTTTTATGTCTGATTTTGTAAGTAAGTAATTTTTAAGTGAGGTGAAACTGGGGATACGCAAGACAAATCAGACTCCTGAAAAGGGGCACAGTAGTCTGGAAAGGTTGAGAGACACTGGCGTAGGATATAGGGCTGTTGTCAAGTGAGCTGCTGAGTCAAACCTGATGCAACTTTACAATAACCCCAGACCAATGGCTTCTGTTTAATCACTAATTCCAACGTGCACTGAGAAGTACTCAAAAAAATGTGCCAACTCTCTGGCAGCCAGATCCTGTTTCCTGTTGCCACTTGCCCTCCTGACTGGCCAAACCTCAATTCCCTTGGGCAGTAGGCTGTGGTGACCCCAAAGACTGCATGGACAGCTGGAAAAATATTTGAAAGTAAAGTTACTTGCATCTCCTGAGAATCCTGTCACTGCGCTCAAAAATTCAGGCAGCTCCAGGGATTGGCAACATTTGTATTGTACGTGATAAAATGGGAACAGTTAAACTAAAACCACAACTTCAACTTCATCTACATCTAAAACACAATGGTGAAAGGAGGCAGGAAAAGGAGGGGTTGCCAGTTGGCTCTATAGGGTAAAACCTATAGATGGGGACAGTTCATTCCAAGCTTTTAAGAGGCTATTGCAACTAATGCAGAGGGGAAAAGTGCTTCTCAACCCAAAGGCAATTGAAAAGCCAGTTATCTTGGATCTTTAGATATGAGTGTTCTGGGGAATTATGATTTATTACACTAAAGGTGGTTCTCTCTCTCTCTATCTGGAGTAGAGTCTTCTCTGTCCAACTTGTCTGAGTAAAGGCTCACTCCAGCAGACAACACTCACCACTGAATGTTGTGCTTGCTACTGCGAGCAATCCCACTGAGATTCACTACTCGTACTCAGCATGATGCCTGATAGTGAATGTTGGCAGGATTGGGCCTTTATCAGTGTGTGGCAGGTACCCAGCCATGTATATGATACAGCATGTTGTGTACACTCACTTGTGGGGCTGTGTAAATAACCAGAAATGGTTCCCTATCTCAGTCCTGATCCAGATCCAAGCATTCACAAAGCTCAGGCAGGTTTCAGAGTGGTAACCGTGTTAGTCTGTATCAGCAAAAACAATGAGGAGTACTTATGGGACCTTATCAAGGATCTACAACCTATCCTGAAGGACAATCCCTCACTCTCACAGACCTTGGGAGACAGGCCAGTCCTTGCTTACAGACAGCCCCCCAACCTGAAGCAAATACTCACCAGCAACTACACACCACACAACAAAACACTAACCCAGGAACCTATCCCTGCAACAAACCCCGTTGCCAACTCTGTCCGCATATCTATTCAAGGGACACCATCATAGGACCTAACCACATCAGCCACACCATCAGGGGCTCGTTCACCTGCACATCTACCAATGTGATATATGCCATCATGTGCCAGCAATGCCCCTCTGCCATGTACATTGGCCAGACTGGACAGTCTCTACGCAAAAGAATAAATGGACACAGATCAGACGTCAAGAATTATAACATTCAAAAACCAGTAGGAGAACACTTCAGCCTCTCTGGACATTCAATAACAGATTTAAAAGTGGCAATCCTTCAACAACAAAACTTCAAAAACAGACTTCAACGAGAAACTGCAGAACTGGAATTAATTTGGAAACTGGACACCATCACATTAGGCCTGAATAAAGACTGGGAGAGGATGAGTCACTACAAGAACTAAAAAAAAACCCTAATTTCCCCATGCTAATTTGCCCCTACTGTTACTCACACTTTCTTAAAAAGAACAGGAGTACTTGTGGTACCTTAGACACTAACAAATTCTTGTTAACTATTTGAAATGAACCACCCTGATTACCACTGCAGAAGTGATTTTTCATCCTGTTGATAATAGCCCACTTTAATTGATTTGTCTCAACCCCCGCACTGGGTAAGGCAACTCCCATCTTTTCATGTACTGCTATATATATCTTCCTACTGTATTTTCCACTCTATGCATCTGATGAAGTGGGTTTTAGCCCACGAAAGCTTATGCCCAAATAAATTTGTTAGTCTATAAGATGCCACAAGTACTCCTCGTTGTTAAAGCTCAGGCAGTTTTTGGATCTGAGATTTGTAGTTGCTGTATTATAGAGAGTTGGGCCATCCCCATAGACCAGTATTTCCCCCCCAAAAAAAACGTCTGGGGGCATTCATGTCTGGTGTTCTGGTTCAGACACTTGTCTGCAAATAATAAATATTCTCCTGTAGGCCGTCTTGGGTGGGTGGCAGAGCCTCTGCCTTTAGTATCACTGTGTTCTTTCACAGTGGGTCCCTCTATGGTAGCCCTCTTTTAATGGAAAATCTCTCCTAGTACAGTACTTAAAATGCTGTGGCGTGATTGGGTTGTTTCTTTTGGGCGTGGGGGGGCGGGTTTGATGAAATTTAACTGAGGTGGTGATTCCACAGGCTCATAAATGCTGAGTATGTCATGAAGCTTTGGCAGGGGCAGATTATATAACTCTGGCACAGAGAGGCGTGCGTCTATAAAAGGCAAGCTCTAGCCTTTGTTTATTCCTTAGTAAATCTGCACTGTGTCATGGTATTTTAACCTCAACTTATCATATTTTATTTTCCCTGCTAATGTCCAGGTCAGTGAAGAACAGAGGCTGACCGAGGAGTATTACTGAGGCAGAGGCTGTTCATAAAAAAGGTCTGGTAAGGAAATAGTGTAGCTCAGCTATAAAGATGCTGGTCAGTACAGCACATTCAGGGTGTGGTTATTGCAAACCTCAGGTGGTGCCATCAAGCAAGAAGTCACGCACGGCTCAAGTGACTTAAAACCACCCAGGCAGGCAATTAACTTGAAATGGCTTTTGTGCACAAAGGAGAAGTCAGACTGCATGCCCTGAAGGGGCATGATTGATATGGCTGTGACAGCATTGCCATCTAACAACTGTGAGTGTTTCTCTACAACTTCATCACAGAAGAATAGCACGGAAACGTCATACTCATCAATATATTTTGCATCTACCACATTTTCAATGTGTTGGGTCAGATCCCCAGCTGGTGTAAATCAGTGTAGGGAGTCAGTGTACTTCCAGTGAAGACAAACGTTCTGTGCCAATTGACACCAATGAAGAATGTGGCCCAAAGTGGCGTTGTTACAGCAGCTTTATTGTTGTGGGTTAGGGGAAGTGAGACCAACTAAATATGTGGCAGCCATGCTCTTTTTGTTGAAGGTACATTGTCAGACTACACACGATGAACTAATTTTAGGAAAGATATCTAAGATTCTTTGACTGAAAAAAATTGTATCAAGTGGGCCTTTTTTGGCCTGTCAGTCAGGTTGACTCTTCTCCACAACTGCTTTCACTTTTTGGTTTTCATGTGCTAGCGCAGTGATTCAATGTTGTGGGGAGCAAGTAGGAAGATGAAGGAGGCTTGCAGTGCCTTAGGGTGGGAGACATGGATCTAAGGTTTAGAGGAAGAGTTCATAGGACAAGCATGGCTCAGTACTGCAAGGGTTAATAAAAATGTCAAACGTTGTGTGGAAATGTTCCTGTAAATAGTACCAAGAAGCGTGGTGTTTGCTCCAGGAGGTGGCAATATCTGATGGCTCCACATCCAAGGGAACAAACAGTGCCCTCTCGTCTTCTAGGGAAAATCCCACTGCTCATGTGCTCCATCATCTATCCACTATCCCCATCTCCCATTGTGTGTGTGGCAAAGAGTGGGGAGAGAGCCATAGGGCTACGTAGAGGGAGATGACGGTGGGATGCTTCAACCCCTGTGCAGCCATCTTCCCCTACCCCCTTCTGCAAAATAAAAGTTGGCAGAGGCCAGGGTGGATGCGAGGAGCTACCCCAGGTAGCCTGCTTCCCAACCCCAAAACTGCAGCCAATCCCACAGGAAATGCCTGCAGAAGTTAAAGATGCCAAGGTCAGCATTAACTCCAGTGCATTTTCTACAACTTCCCTCAGTAGTCCTAGAGTACAGTCAGGTGCTGGCACCCAATGGCACCCTCGATATTGGGCCTGCCATAGTGGCAGAGGAAGTGGTGCAAACACCTGAAAGGGGAGTTTTCCATTCCACTGGCTAAGATCTCTGAGATTCTTCATATCATGCTCTGCCACCTGTCCATTCTGCACCCCTGCTGATCCCATGGTTTGCATGCTCTGAATGTATGGTGCCCTGAGAGCCTTCTGCACTGGAGGGAAGCATACGGGCTTTGGCTATGTACCATCATGGTTATTGGGTATGTACCATCAAGTGCTTTGGAGGATAGGATTAAAATTCAAAATGATCTAGACAAACTGGAGAAATGGTCTGAAGTAAATAGGATGAATTTCAATAAGGACAAATGCAAAGTACTTCACTTAGGAAGGAACAATCAGTTGCACTAACATAGGCGCCGACTCAGTGGGTGCTCTGGGGCTAGAGCACCCACAGGGAAAAATTGATGGGTGCTGAGCACCCACCGGCAGCTCCCCAGCAGCCCCGCACGCACCCGCCCAACTCAGTCACCTTCCGGGTTCCCTGCGCATCCGGAGGCCCCTCCAGCTGCGCAGGGATCCCAGAAGGTGATTGAGTTGGGCGGGCAGGGAGCTGCCGGTGGGTGCTCGCGGCCCCGGCTCCTCCCCTGGCCCCGGGCGTGCTGCATTTCCCCACCCCCCTCCCCCCCACTTGCAAGCGGGGCGAGGTTGGGGGAAAGCAGCAGAGCACCCGGGCACCCACCGGGCCCTGCTGCAGCTCCCCGCCAGCCCCGCCCCCAGCTGCTTACCAGTGCAGCTGGGCTGGGCTGGGCTGGCTTCCTTCCCCAGGCAGGCAGGGCTCTCAGGCTTCTCCCTCCGGCTCTGGCAGCATGCTGGGGAAAGCCCCGCCCCTGCACTTTCCCCCACCCCCCAGCGTGCCGCCAGAGCCGGAGGGAGGAGCCTGAGAGCCCCATCTGCCTGGGGAAGGAAGGAAGGAAGCCAGCCCAGCCCAGCCACACTGGTAAGCAGCCGGGAGCGGGGCTGGCGGGGAGCTGCAGCAGGGCCCGGTGGGTGCCCGGGTGCTCTGCTGCTTTCCCCCCCCTCGCCCCGCTTGCAAGCGGGTGGGGGGGAATGCAGCACGCCCGGGGCCAGGGGAGGAGCCGGGGGGCGCGAGCACCCACCGGCAGCTCCCCGCCCGCCCAACTCAGTCACCTTCCGGGTTCTGCGCAGGGAACCCGGAAGGTGACTGAGTTGGGTGGGCAGGGAGCTACCGGTGAGCTGTTGGTGGGTGTTCAGCACCCACCAATTTTTCCCAGGGCGGGGATTTGGGGAAGGGGCGGGGGTGGGGCCAGGGCGGAGCACCCAGCAGCGTCAACAAAAGGCGGCGCCTATGGTTGCACACATACAAAATGGGAAATGAATGCCTAGGAAGGAGTACTGTGGAAATAGATCTGGGGGTCATAGTGGATCATAAGCTAAACATGAGTCAACAGTGTAACGCTGTTGCAAAAAAAGTAAACATCATTCTGGAATGTATTAGCAGGAGTATTGAATTACTTCTCATGTCTTGCTTACTTCTGCTCTACTCCATGCTGATTAGGCCTCAACTGGAGTATTGTGTCCAGTTCTGGGTGCCACATTTCAGGAAAGATGTGGACAAATTGGAGAAAGTCCAGAGAAGAGCAACAAAAATGATTAAAGGTCTAGAAAACATGACCTATGAGGGAAGATTGAAAAAACTGGGTTTGTTTAGTCTGGAGAAGAGAAGACACAGAGGGGACACAACAGTTTTCTAGTACATAAAAGGTTGTTACAAGGAGGAGGGAGAAAAATTGTTCTTAACTTCTGAGGCTTGGACAAGGAGCAATGGGTTTAAATTGCAGCAAGGGCGATTTAGGTTGGAGGTTAGGAAAAACTTCCTACCTGCCCGAGTGATTAAGCACTGGAATAAAGGTTGTGGTATCTCCATCACTGGAGATTTTTAAGAGCAGGTTGGACAAACACCTGTCCAGGATGGTCTAGATAATATTTAGTCCTGCCTTGAGTGCAGGGGACTGGACTAGATGACCTCTCGAGGTCCCTTCCAGTTCTATGATTCTATGGTTATACTAGCTATAAAAGATGTTAAATAGCTACAAGTGCTTAGTATCCCACATGCCAAGGAAGATGAATTTCTTTGACTCTGAGTCATTGACTCTCCTCATCTATGTTAATAAGATCAAGAATCTGCAGAGTTAGAAATGTGTTGGTAAAGTTCTGATCTGTTTCTCATTAGTTTAATTGAAAATCATGTCTTTGTACAGCAGTTAGGGAAGACATGGCTGGTTATTTTGTAGTTCTAGATCTCAAACTGTAGTCAAGTTAGCTTTTTCCAGTAAAAACCCTGACATAGAAATAATTTTCATCTTGAATGACACCAGTTTAAATAACAAATGAAGTTGAAAATGACACTCTGTGATGGGAGTCAGGGAAGAGTTTCCATGGTATTGCTGGATGCAAAGAGCTGTGTGGCTTCTTGGGGCGGGGGTAGTATTGCAAAACAAAATTACAGGAGAAAGACAAATTAGGCAAAAGGCTTGTGGGCTCTACAAACTAGAGGCCAAGCCAATGGCTGGGAGAATGCCTGATGCTTCAGAGCTTTCCAGCAGAGTTTCATGGCAACCAGATGTGAATTTTTTGGGGAGAGGCTATAGGGGTGAGAGTCTTTGCATGGAGTAATTATTTTAAGGAGGCCTCAATGAGATCTGCGTAGCATCTGCTCCCATACTGAGTAGTCAGACTTGCCCATTCAGCCCATATTACAGTGCAGGGGCTTGCCTCTGGGCTTGCAGTCTGCAGCCAAACTGTCTTAGCGTCTGTTGTTGTGAAGCAGTGCCAATGAAATTCTACCCAGATCCTGTTTAGTTAGAGGCCAACTTTGATCATCTCTAATGCCCCACACGGATTTGCTGTTTTTTTTAACTGCCAGCTCTTCTTAAAGCCAATCTCTGTTGGTGGCTTAGACTTTGCATCTTGTAGCTAAACCTTTTTTCTTTAAGCTTGAATTGAGATTCCCTTCTTTCTGTAACCAATTTTATTCTGACCTGGAGTGTCTCTCATCTCGTCACTCATCTATGCACCATAATCTGTGTGGCATTTACCTAGTGGAACCTATCTGAAATAATACAATCCATCAGGGCTCAGAAACGCTGCTATTCCATTGGTTGCTTGGACCTATTCAACCGTAATGTCCTGTTTGGCCATCACAGAAATACCAGGCCCAGAAACGAGAAATTCAGCCTAGAAATGTGTGCTCAAACTCTCTTTTGTTTGCTCTCCCTTTTAAGTGAACATCACCTTTCACCATGTCTTGAAAGCCTATACAATGTTGGAATAAACTCAGTGGCCGAACAGAAGTGCATATAATGCTTCTCTGAGCATTGTGTGCCTGTTAAATGGATTAATCACTTCAGTGGAAATTCATGCCAAGGTTAAACTCTGTTAAATGAATATCTGATAAAGGAAATGAATCTTCAACCAGAATAGATGAATTGTAAGTTAAGGACTATGTTTCGAAGATACTCAGGGACTGCGGTAGCAGAAATAGGCAACTTAAAATTCTTCTGTAGTGTCTGGTTACATTGAGACTGTTTTGTATCCTTTAAAAAGGAAGTTAACGTGAAAAGGCAATGTGGGAACACTTTAACTTGCAATATTTATATATTTTTTTAATATCAAGAGACTACAGAATGTGTGCTCAGAGGTTTCCCGTAACAGCGCCCGTAATGGTGACTGCTTAACGTCGGATGTAACCTGTTCAACAAACTTTTTTGTAACTAGATACAGCGCCTAAAATAAAAATTGTTAATCAGAAACCACTTGAGGTTTTATAATCACCTCTTTTAGGTCGGGAAGAAAATATGACTTTTAATTTAAATTTCAAGTAGATTTGAGTTCAAGATGCAAATATAGAATCTAGAACTTCATTGCATTCCCAGCCCCCCACTCTTCCCAAGCACACTCCAGAGTTTTTCTCCACAGTTTTGGTTTGACCCACCTGGGTCCAGGATGATATTTCAAATGCTCTCAAAGTGAGAAGGGCCGTGTGAGACAACCATTTTCCTGTTCTCCATAGGGGGAAGTGAGGACCTCAGTCAAATGAGAAATCCCAAGTATGGCAGTGAAATTTATACTGCTGTGGCTTCTAGAAGCTGCCTGCCAAGTCCTATCACTACTTCTAAAAGCTAGCCAGGGGGTTGTGTGAATCTTGGCTGTTTCATTAAGAGTGAATTCCGTCAAAAAATGCTGTCTTATGGGCGTCTGTTTGCTGTTTGATCCCTTTGATGACTGTATGACTTGTCCTTTGTGGTAGCCATTTCATTTCTGCTAAAATAAACCCTGTGTTCTGTATACAGCAGACAGCAGCTTCAGTGTAGGCATGCAGCCTTTAACGTTCAAAGGGGAGAGAATGCATGGGTGGAATGAACCACAGCTGCTTGCAGTCTCTTTTCCTCCACCATAGCAATTATTTCTAAGTGGGCAAGGTCCCAAGGGATGCTCTGGCTTCTACACATGCCGGTGCTGATTATAAGCAACATGTATCATTCAGAAGACTGGAGAAGCGTGAAGTTGTAGACAACCTGGGCCTGATTCTAATGTCATTCACCCCAGTGTAAATTACAAGTAATTCTGCTGAAAGTGACCCTGGTGTAAAATGGCTCGTGAGATCGGAATCAAGTCTTCCCAGTTATCATTAAGGTATTAATAAGTGGCGTCCTTTCTGATCAGTAGGGCAATGAAACAAAAATGAGGGCAAAACTGCTTGTAGCAAACTTCCTGGTGGGTTTTGGTTTTCTCTGCCACCGGTGTAGGCAAGTATATATCAGCTGCACTGTCATATGCATTTCTGGGGGAAACATTTCTTACAATGCCTGGCAGAGATTTTTTTTTTATCCTTCAACAGATCTTTCCTTAACACGCTGTTAGAGCTGTCTAACCACTGTGTTAGTGATCATAAAGTGTGCAATAGCACATCTGTCTTGGGAGGGAGGAGAGTTATAATGCAAATGTAGGGCAACAGATTGTGTTTCAGATTCCAAATGGCTAGCTAGACAACTAGTCTCTACTGCACATTCTAGTGACTCCGTCAGTTCATTGCAGCCAGAGAGCCAAATTCTGGCAGGCATGGGATGTAAGATACCACTAGAAAATGTGTGGCCTGAAGATCTTTACTCTGTTCTGCAGCTTGATAAGTGTATCTTCCATGAAGTGAACCCTGTAGGGGTATTCTCGAATGGGTTCTAAAGAGCCAGAGCCATTGTCTGCATGTTTGTGCTCCCTCTGACTAGATAATGGCCCCCACATACAGCTGGAGGAAACTGCATTTAGCTAGCATATAGATACTGTGACAAAGTTCCTCCTCTACCTCAGTGGGTCCTGCGCTTATTGGCGGATTCTGCTTGCCTCAGAGATCTTCCCCTCTAGTAGAATCCACAGTCCAGGTTAACTCCTCCTGTGTCTGATAAGGAGTTGGGAGTTTTGGGGGGAACCTGGGCCCGCCCTTTACTCCGGGTTCCAGCCCAGGGCCCTGTGGATTGCAGCTGTTTAGAGTGCCTCCTGGAACAACTGCACGACAGCTACAACTCCCTGGGCTACTTCCCCATGGACTCCTCCCAACACCTTCTTTGTCCTCACCACAGGATCTTCCAGCAGTACGCCCTCTTACTCTCAGCTCCTAGTGCCTCTTGCTCCCAGCTCCTCACACGCTATCTCCTTCCACAGCTCCTGACATGCACCCCTCACTGACTCACTGGGAGGCTTTTAACTAGTTTCAGCCAGCCCCTGATTGGCTGCAGGTATCTCAATTAACCTCCCTGCCTTCTGGAAAGTTCTTAATTGGCCCCAGGTGTCTTGATTAACCTGGAGCAACTGCCATAAGGTATCAGGGATTTGTTTAGCCTGGGGCTAACATACTGGTTCCTTACCACTTTCCTATAGCCCTCTGGCCTTGCCCCGTCACAATACATACTGTCCCTATTCTTGCAAATGTGTGTCTGCACACATTTTGTGTATCGCACTCCCTACACATGCTGCAATTTGACCCTCAGAGATTTTTCGCTGTATTGCAGCAACTCTCCTGTGACCTTAGATGCCACTTTCCAGGGACTGTAACGTAGTTCCTCAGCAGTGACTAGCAAGCTCATTATAAAGCAGTGCTGTATGGTAATGGTACAGACGGCTGCACTGTGCAGCATGGTTGCTTTGGCATCCCAGCAGAAATATTTACTATAAAGCTGAGACAAAGCGTAATCCTTTTAATAATATAAAAGAGAGGTGGGGGGAAGAGGGTAACTCGGTTTAATTCCCTTCCAAATGCCCTCTGGTGATAGCTCACGCTGGCGTTATTGTGTGAGAAATTACTAGGACTGGGGTCGGAAGTAGGGTGAACAGTGTGTCTTGTAACCACTTCCCCACCTAGATACTGTGAGGGAAAATTGACTAAGGGTGGCCTAAATTCTGTGCTAAGATGCATACATCCTAAGATTACATGGATCAGCTAAAAATGTGGGGCCTGCCATCTATTTGTGTGGTCTGGGCTGCTCCTACTGGCCTGGGGCCCTCTTGGGAGCAGACTTTGCTGTTGGTGGTTGCTTGCCTGGTTCACCCTGAGCCCACCTTGTCTCCTCTGCCCCACCCCATTTCCACTGCATTACAACACTTGGTTGCCAATACCTCTTAGCTGTCCCACTCCTGGCTTGCCCCAGTGCTGTCCACCTCAGCCTCCAGTTCCCTCTGCTTCCTACTGGCCTGTCCACTTCCACCCTCCATTGCCTTCTAATATGTTTGTCTGTACGCCCATCCCATTGGTCCATAACCCACAGCACACACTGCTGGCTTCACCTGACCCTTCCCTATGGTCCCATAGCATTCTGAGAGGGGCTTCATCCAACCCCTCCTCATATGCCACCTGTCTCGCCAGCCTGACTCCCCAAGACACATTCTCGACTTGACTCTCCTCAGCTCATGCTTGCTGCCCCAGGACTCCATCCTTGAGCCCCAGTGCTCCCCACCATTTGTGCCCACCCCTGCCCCCTTTCCCGGCTTTGGCTTTACCTCCTGTTCAGCTAGCCTCTCCTCATACACCAACTACCTCCCTCACTCCAAAGCGAAACGAGATGGAAATTTAGTGAAGAGTGAAGAGTGAAGAGCTCATGGGGGTAGAACCAGCCACTGCCAAACCAGGTGTTAAATCAGGGTAGGGGTCTCCATTCCAGTCTTCCGATACAGAAGTTGCCAAATAAAATTCCTAATAGAACCGCAATAGCTCCTAAGGGCCCCAGTAGTTGGGGCCTTATTGTTCTAGGTGCTGTACAAACACATAGTGAGAGACTGCTCTTCCCTGAAGACCTTAGTCGAAATAGACAAGACAAACAAAGGGCGGGAGGGGGAATGGAGACTGCGACGCAACCTGCCCAGTGACACAGCATGTCAGTGGTAGTGCCCGGAATAGAAGCTAGATCTGCTGACTCCCAGTCCAGTGCCTGATCTGCTAGACCAGATTTAATTTTAGACGTTATTCTCTATGCAGTATTTTATTCATTTTAATTGTCTTCAATGTCTCTTTCCTTAATCAGCTGCTTAATTAGAATGAGAAGCCTAAGGTGTCCCAACTGCAGTCATGCAAGTAAACTGAAATAATTAAGACGTTCACCATTTGCGCATGAAATTTGTGGAAATGAGCAATGAACTGTTGTTGTAGGCTAACATCACAATGAGCTTAAAGGCAAAGCCGCTCCCCTTCACAGAGAATTTAGCTCTCTTGTTTCCTTAGTGTGGAATAGAACAGTAGAAAATGTCAGCTTTATAATTAAGTCTTATTTTTGTAGATTTAAAAAAATTCTCTGAAAGGGCATAGCTGTGTTGTTTAACACAATTTCAGCCACTTCTCAGGACAAAAAAATCAATCTGTCGTGTTGCTTGTATGCTAATCTTGCAATAGACACCATTGAAAATATTTGAGTTATTCAGCCTCTGCTGAATAATCTAATCTGCATAATTAGATTTATAGTGGAAATTGCATCTGACCCTTCTAAATAGCTTCAGGAACAAGCTGCACTCAGTGTGAAGGCACTCACAGAGACAGTGGAAGCTACAGAAGTGCTGTTTAATTTCTCTCTCTGTAATTACTCAACCTCTGTGGATTCAATACCCTGGACTTTTGCCCAGCCCTGAGATTAAATTTTAAGTCTTACAAGGAGAGCTCTGGAAAATGTTTTCAGCAACACTCCTTTCTTACCTACCCATATTAGACCAAAGAAACCCAAGCAAGAAGCATGACTCAAGCATTCTAAAGACTCCGGAGTGTAAGAAATATTGGATCTGTGCAACTCAGTCATGGTGCAAAAGGAAAATGGTAGTTCCCTAGAATCTAGTTTTTAATCACTAGAAGGAAGTTTCTGTGAGCAAATTGAGAGGCTTACTCCAGTAATTTGGGAATGATAGGACTCATTCCATAGGTAAAGTTGCAACTGAGTTTCCTTTGGAAGCCTGAATTTAGGACCTCCTCTAAAATTCACTGACGTTGTATCCTCCTCAAAGGCAGCATTTCAGATCGGGAGATGAAAGAGAATTTTTCAGGAAACATAAAGAGAATTAAAGGAGCCACTCTTGATTTTCATTCCCAAAGGGAGATTTGTTCACTTAAGGTAAATAGTTTCCCAACTTTATTCACCTATTTTTGTAGCAAAAAGCAGAAAGTGGGAAGGGGATCGGGGGGAGAGAGAACTTGATTTCCCAAACTCCTCGGCTTGGGCTTGGGTTCATCATCTGGACCAGTGGTTCCCAAACGGGTTCATGAACCCCTGGGGGTTCGCGAAATGTTACAGGGGGTTCTCGGGGGGAAAATTCCCTAATGGCGGACAGAGCTGTCTCTAGGGACCCCGGGCAGCACGGGGCCAGCAGCCCGGAGCCCCTGGACTTCCAAGAGCTAAGCAGATCAAAGCAAGCATCTCTGTCACACTGAGGAGATTTAAACTTCAAGACTCCTTATAAGAAATGGAAAGGGAGGTGGACATTTTTTGCTGTTTTTAAAATGAAATAGGCAGCTAGTATTGTTTTTTAAATTATTATGAAGAACAAGTTTAAGCTTTGGTGTAACGTGCGTTGTTTGCCTGGACTGCTCAAGACCTGAATGCTTGTGTAGGAGGAACTCTTTGAGTTGGCTTCTTAAATACCTTCATGCTGTTTCACATCCGATACTCCTTGATGAAACATAGGAGCCTGGTCTTATAACAGGCTTATTCAAAGTGATACAAGCTACAAAAGTGAGATCTTGGAAGAGTGTTGCCATTTTCATAATGTAATAAAAATACTGTAATGATAAATAATAATGAATAATAAATAGTGTGTAATAAGCATGTCATAAAAACAAATGTTATATTTCCAAGATCACTGCTTTTATCATTTATACTCAGGCAAAGGAGAAAATCCCTGGAAATATTCATTTTTAGGAGGGGGTTCGCGAGACTTGACATTTCAGTGAAAGGGGTTCACAGGTTGTTAAAGTTTGGGAACCACTGATCTGGACCCATAGAAAAGAAGCCCTTGAGGAATTCCACCATGATTTCAACAATTTCCATCCCACCGTCAACCTCAGCCTGGACTAATCCACACAAGCGATCCACTTTCTGGACACTACAGTGCTAATAAGAGATGGTCACATAAACACCACTCTATACCGGAAACCTACTGACCATTATACTTACCTATATGCCTCCAGCTTCCATCCAGGACACACCACATGATCCATTGTCTACAGCCAAGCTCTAAGATACAACTGCCTTTGCTCCAATCCCTCAGACAGAGACAAACACCTACAAGATTTCTATCAAGCATTCTTAAAACTACAATACCCACCTGCTGAAGTGAAGAAACAGATTGACAGAGCCAAAAGAGTACCCAAAAGTCACCTACTACAGGAGAGGCCCAACAAAGAAAGTAACAGAATGCCACTAGCCGTCACCTTCAGCCCCCAACTAAAACCTCTCCAGCGCAGCATCAAAGATCTACAACCTATCCTGAAGGACGATCCCTCACTCTCACAGATCTTGGGAGACAGACTAGTCCTTGCTTACAGACAGCCCCCCAACCTGAAGCAAATACTCACCAGCAACTACACAACAAAAACACTAACCCGGGAACCTATCCTTGCAACAAAGCCTGGTGCCAACTCTGTCCACATATCTATTCAAGAGACACCATCATAGGACCTAATCACATCAGCCACGCCATCAGGGGCTCATTCACCTGCATATCTACCAATGTGATACATGCCATCATGTGCCAGCAATGCCCCTCTGCCATGTACATTGGCCAAACTGGACAGTCTCTATGCAAAAGAATAAATGGACACAAATCTGACATCAGGAATCATAACATTCAAAAACCAGGAGGAGAACACTTCAATCTTTCTGGTCACTCAATAACAGACTTAAAAGTGGCAATTCTGCAACAAAAAAAACTTCAAAAACAGACTCCAACGAGAAACTGCTGACCTGGAATTAATTTGCAAATTGGATACCATTGAATTAGGCTTGAATAAAGACTGGGAGTGGCTGAGTCATTACTCAAACTAAAACTATTTCCCCATGCTAATTTTTCCCCCTTCTGTTACTCACACCTTTTTGTCAACTGTTTGAAATAGGCCATCCTGATTATCACTACAAACGTTTTTTTTTTCTCCTGATAATAGCTCACCTTAATTGATTAGCCACTTAAAGTTGGTATGGCAACCATCTCCACCTTTTCATGTTCTGTGTGTGTGTATGTATGTTATATATACTGTATGTTCCACTCTATGCATCTGATGAAGTGGGGTTTAGCCCACAAAAGCTTATGCCCAAATACATTTGTTAGTCTCTAAGGTGCCACAAGTACTCCTCATTCTTTTTGTAGCCGAGACAGTCTTGCCCAATAGAGCCCTGAGATGTTTAGGCACCTCTCTCTCCAGATATTTGATGGCTCAAAATCACTCTGGCATTTTAGCATCTCAAATATCTTAATGAATTGATCCTCTTAGTAGCCTCATTATGTGCTAAGATTGTAAGGTCTTTGCAGCAGCGAGGGACAGGGAGGATTTGTGTGTGTGTGTGTGTGTGTGTGTGCGTGAAGATGAGCTCTGTGTAAGTTCGAAATCGTGTCTCTCTCATCAACAGAAGTTGGTCCAAGAAAAGGTATTACCTCATCCACCTTGTCTCACTGTTGATCCTGGGAGTGAGCGTTGGTGGCAGCGTTGCATTTCTTTTCTCAGTTATATCTGTAATCAGGTGTGTCTGACTCCTCTCTTTCCCCCCCTGCTTTTTGTGACCTATGCTGCCTACATTTCCCTATGGTACCTCACACTCCCGGTGGCTTTTTAATGAGGGCTTGGTTTAGTCAAGTGTGTTTTCCCTAATCAAAAAAAGGAAGTCGAGAGAGAGGTGATGATGCTAACTTGCTTTGTCCCACCAGAGGGTGCTGTTCTGTACTGTAATCCATACCTGTGCTCTGTAGATGAGACAGAAATTTACATTAGAGACAAAACCAGCAGAATACTGATAACCAGATGTGAGAATGCTAAGTCTGGCTCACCCCTGAATGTCTAGCTGAGACTGGCACCTCATTTCCATTCATAGGCACCGATTAGGTGGGTGCTCTGGGGCTGGAGCACGCAGGGGGAAAAATTGGTGGGTGCAGAGCACCCACCGGCAGCTCCCCGCCAGCCCACCCTCCCGCCCAGCTCACCTCCGCTCTGCCTCCTCCCACAAGGCGCTGCTGCTTCGCTTCTCCCCCCTCCCTCCCAGGCTTGCCGCGCGCCAAACAGCTGATTCTCCCGCAAGCTTGGGAGAGGGGAGGGGAGAAGCAGAGCAGCGGCGCCTGGAGGGAGGAGGCGGAGCGGAGGTGAGCTGGGGTAGGGAGCAGTTCCTCTGCATCCCCCTACCCCAGCTCACCTCCGCTCCGCCTCCTCCCCCAAAGCGCTGCTGCTCCGCTTTTCCCCCACTCCCTCCAGGCTTGCCGGAATCAGCTGTTTGGCGCGGTGACAAGCCTGAGAGGGTGAGGGGGAGAAGTGAAGCAGCAGCGCCTCAGGAGAGGAGGCAGAGTGGAGGAGAGCTGTGTGGGGAGGGGTGCCGGGGAGCTGCCGGTGGGTGCTCTGCTTCTCCCCCCTCCCTCCCAGGCTTGCAAGCCTGGGGCGGGGGTGGAGGGGAAATGCGGAGTGCCCAGGGGAGGAGGCAGGGGTGCAGATTTGGGGAAGGGGTGGAATGGGGGCGGGGCCAGGGTGCTTCCATTCCATTGTTTTTGTCTCTTTAAAGTAGTTAAGTTTATGTATAGCCTTTTGGAGAGAAGCTGGGTTGACAGCCCTGGAAGATCTTCTATGTTCCTGGAACAAACAGATCATTAGCAAAAAACGGTGGCAGTGCAAACTTTCCCCATGCTCCCCCAACAATGCAACTAACCCTTCTCTGGAGTCAGTTCCTTTGTGGTTGAGCAGATGGTTCAGTCTTCCTGCTCCTTTGTTCCTGATGGTTTGTTATCTGGGTGGCTGTTTGCCAGGAAACAGAGAGAGAGAGATGCCAATTCATTTCACGTAGCCCCTGAATAGATATCAAATTGTCCGTACCATCCTGGGGTGGATTGGAACCAGTGACCTAGAAGAGAAATATGGGATGGTTTATTACAAGGCCCTAACCCCCTGAGTCACCCAGACCCCACATAAGTTGGGGATCAGTAAACTATTGCTCCAGGTTTTTCTATGTGGCAACAGCAGCTTTCAAAATGTTTGAAGACTCTCCCCAAACTGGTCTGTATTGCTTTGAAATCTCCTAACAGAGCTCCTTGTTTGCTTGTATTTCTCCTGAGGAAGCCCTGCTCTGGGAAGCCTTCCCTATAGGGCCTCCTGGTACAGAGTGAATTTGAGGTTACCATAAAATTGTCCTCTAAACAAATGTAATCATTTGATTCCGATGTAACTTGTCAGGAGAAAAGTGTGGAGAAACAATTAGTCCCACAGCGCGTGGCTCTGGGACACGGCACAGAATGCTGCAGTTGTGTTCCAGCCGAGCTGAAAGCTGATGCCCGCCCTGCACTCTGATGTTTAAATACAGCAGTGGGTGCCAGGCCTGTTATCGAGATGAAGTGTGTGGCCCTTATTAGTAAGCATGCTGGGAGCCAATTGGTGAGAGAATGCAGGGAGTTGGGAAAGGGAGCGGAGTGTGAATGCAGCTCCTCCCTTCTCAGATTTCACAGCTGTTCTCCCCTGCTCTGTTAACAATGCAAGGATGATGACATGGGATGGGATTTTATGAAACCATCTTACCCCATATGCCATCCCCAGGGCACAGCCTGTGCAGCTAAACTGTGTCCTCAGGATTGCTCTGGGGGATCCTCCTCCCCCCCCCACACACACACACAGGCTGCCTTGGGGTTGGAGTCACTTCTGCATTAGTTGCACCCCACGCAGGTAAACTTGGCTGGTAGATTGCATTGTGGCAGATACCCTGGCCTACTTCCAATACAAACTCCCAATGCACAGCAGCATCCCAGGAGCTGCTGTGGAGATGCATGACCACTGTATGGATGCCCCAGATCTTCCCCACTCCTTATGCAATAAAACCTCCCTTGGTTTCACTTCAAGCAAGGCGCTCTTCAGCTGAAGAGGCAGGGTAGGATTTGTCCTATATGTCCTTCTCACATGCTGTTCCTTCATGGCATTCCCCCATGCAAATATATTATGTTATAACAGGGCAACATTGTCCACCTGAGAGACTCCACCCTGTTAACAGGTGTTGATCTTGCTGAGGAAGGGTTAAGTGTATTCTGCTGACTCACTGAGGCAAGATGGTTCATTAGTCATGTATAAGGGAGATGGGAGTGGCTCTCCAGAAGTAGATGATCTAGGGTGTGGGCTGAATAGTCCTAAAGGAGGAGACCTAGGAGCAAAGGAGCCTGGGACAAAATCTGAGGTACCCTTTGTTGTCGTCTTATTTTTTTTCCTTTGTTACTAAAGCCAAATTTCTGGGAGGAGGGTAAGTGGACTTTGCACAGTGTGCAGACTTATGTTTACAGAGCTGGTTGGGGAAAGTGGTTGCTCACACATATTACAAACTGTAGGTCTCCATTGTGTGCTGCATGTGAAACACGTGTTCTTTCCCTTCTGCCATAAAGAGAGCAAGAGCTAAATTTGGATCTGTGCTCATCTAATGCTGCTCTCCAATAAGGAAATCAGGTAATTAAAATATGAGACAACTTACCAAATGTCATACATCAAATAAAACAAAGCTGTGTGTGTGTGAGAGAGAGAAAGAAACCAACCTCAGCAGGGACATCATGCCAAGCCAATGAATGGGTCTGATTTGGATTCTGAGCGACTGCATGCTCTTGGCAGGTTAGTCAGGTGGGAGTCCCCATTCTGACTAAATAAATATCACAGCTTTGAACTATACAGTACTTAGTCATCTTCATGTTTTACTTCACTGTAATTTTATCAAAAGTGTTACCCTCAGTTTGATTCTTCAAGGTACATTTCTTGCAACAGAACAGCACTGAAACGAGAGCTGCATCTAAATTAAGCCCAGGTCCAAACACCATCCTTGTTCCCTCGGAATTCCAGTTGGCATTGGAGATGTTCTTCTAGAGCCATATTTTGTAGCTTCTTTACCTCTCTCATGATGTAAACAAAAACTTGAAATCCAAACACCTTCCAAACATTGAGGGTACAAGGGCTGTATCTGAATTTTGCAGCTCAATCTCCTCTCCTGTTATAATACAAGTATCAGAGGCTTAGCCATGTTAGTCTGGATCTGTAGAAGCGACAAAGAGTCCTATGGCACCTTATAGAATAACAGATGTATTGGAGCATAAGCTTTTGTGGGTGAATACATCCGACGAAGTGGGTATTCACCCACGAAAGCTTATGCTCCAATACGTCCGTTGCCACAGGACTCTTTGTCGCTATTATAATACAGGAATTTATAATACAAGGTGCACTGGGAAGTTTCAGAATATTGGAGAGAAATGTATCCATGTGAGTTACATTCCCTATGGGCCTAATCCAAAGCCAATTTAAATCACTGGAAACACTGCTACTGACCTCAGTTGGGCATTGGATCGGTCCCTATAAGCGTACAGTATAGAATTAATATATAGGGGGATTAATTTAGCTCTGTGGCCAAATTTCAACTTAGGTAATTTATATTCTCCTCCACAATTTCAGCTGGATACAGCATTATTCTTTACTTCCCTGTTTCCTCTGAATGTTATGCAGTGTTATAGAATGCCTATTAGTATATCAGTTTGTTTCCACAGTGCTTTGGGATGATGGCCACGCTGCAGATAAATGAGCGTGTTATACAGAGAGCATGTGGTGATCATTACACACAGAGTACGTTTCTAGATCTCTCTCTTAAATTTATTCTTTCTTTATTCAGACCCATTTATGACATTTGTCAACTGATATAACTTGAGCTACACTCAGGCTCTTCCAGTTTTGCATTGTATGGTGCAGTACCTTCTTGCTTAGTGTGTCTCAGCGCTTATCTTTGAAATGTAACAGAGAGGAAGAACTATTTCTGAGTCAGCACTAAGTGCCTTTCTAAACTGGGTCTCAGCTCCTTACCCGGAATTTATTTTTGGAGGGCCTTGAAGCTTGATAGGATTTGATTTCTTCAGCTTCAGGATTTCACCAGTATGAATGGCCAGAGGCCTCCAACTAAATATGAACCATAGTCCTAAAACCCTGTAACTGGAGATGCACCTGAACAAAAACCATGGATCTCAAATGTTGGGAAACTTAGGCCCTGTCTACACTGGCAAGTTTCTGCGCAGTAAAGCAGCTTTCTGCACTGTAACTTCCAAGATGTACACACTGCCAAGCCACTTAGTGCACAGGCACTGCGCAGTTGTAGCACTTTACACCTCTCATCAGGGTGTTTTTTTTTAGAGCTTTCTGCATCTGGGCTACAGCACTGCAGTGCCAGTATAGACACCGTGGCTATTACAGTGCTACGATTGGCTTCTGGGAGGTGTCCCACAATGCCTGTTCTCACCTCTCCGGTCATCGGTTTGATCTCTACTGCCCTGCCGTCAGGTGCCCAACCGTCATCCCCACCCCATACATTACTTTCCAAATTTGAAAGTCCCCTTCCTGTTTGCTCAGTGATGTGTGCAATGGTCTCAGTGCATCTTTCCAGGTGACCATGCCTGTTCCATGCACCAGGCGATTCCCCACTTGGAGCAATGCCGAGCTGTTGGACCTCATCAGCATTTGGGGAGAGGAGGCTGTGCAGTCCCAGCTGTGCTCCAGCCGTCGGAATTATGATACCTATGGACAGATTTCTAGATGCATGACAGAAAGGGACCATGACCAGGACACATTGCAATATAGGGTAAAAGTGAAGGAGCTTCAGAACGCCTACCACAAGGCACTGGAGGCAAACCGCTGCTCCGGTGCTGTGCCCACAAGCTGCCGGTTCTACAAAGAGCTGGATGTGATACTCAGTGGCGACCCCACCTCCACTGCGAAGTCCTCTATGAATATTTCGTTGGCTTTGTTGCCAGTCGAGAGTGGACCAAGCCAGGAGGAGGCAATCTTGGATGAAGAGGGGTGGGGGAACCAGAGGCAGAGGATGACTCGGAGGCCAGAGATGCATGCAGCCAGGAGCTCTTTTCTACTCCAGAGGAGCCTAGCCAGTGTGTCTTCCCCTCTGGTATTGTCTGGACCAATGATCTGCTAGGCCACTCCAATCCTTGACTCTGGGAGTCAGCCTTACCCTGCACTGCTGTGAGAACCCCCCCCCCCCCCCCCCCCCCCCGCTTCAGAGTCAGGTGAGCATTACCTCATCACAGTTTCAAACTGACCAGAGGAAGGGGGTGACTCCCTCAAGGGTCTAACAGATTCTTTTGTTGCTACATGAGCCAGTGTCCATTGTTCCTGTGAGTCTGGGCTGGGTTTGTCCCATGGATGCCCTGACGAGGTGTGAACTGCCTCTCTGTTGGAGAGTTTTTGCATGGGCTTGCTTTAAACCATGAGGATACATTTTCAGCCTCATAACTATATATATGAAATTATAACCTATAACTGTATTATAACATTACTGTAACGTCACTATAACAACAATGCTTAGTGCATCATGAGCCTTCTGAAGACACCCAACATGACAAAATTTGCATTGGATACCACACAATAATTTTATAAAGATGAACATGGGGGTGTAGGGTGTTCCCCCAAGGTACAGAGCGTCACCAGTCACAGCAGTCGGATCTTGGTGAAGCGCAAAGAGGAGAGGAGGCTCCTGGTAAGTGAATCTGATTTTGGTAATTGCTGAAGCAAGTTGTTGGGGGCAGCAGGGTTTCAGAAAGCAGGCTTTTCTCCCACCGCATGCCTCATCTGAGTGGCAGAGCAGGCTGTTGATAGATTTCCTCACTTCACGGGAATCTTCCTCAGAAATCTCCAGAAAACTCTCATGGAGATACTGGGCAATCTGCTGCTGAAGGTTCCTCGGCAGAGCTGCTTTGTTTCTTGCCCCATTAATGGTAACTTTCCCATGCCACTGTGCTGTCATGGGAGGAGGGCACCATTTCTGCACACAGGCGAGCAGCATAGGGGCCAGGGCAGAAGACGCAGGCTTGGAGAAGACCCTCCCGTGATTCCCTGTTCACCCTCAGCAGTGAGATATCTTCCAAAATGATCAGATCCTGTGGAAAGTGTGGGGACAGGAATGAGTATCAGGCTCCCCCTATAGTGCTGGCTCTCCCCAAGAACCATGTGCTCAGTGTACATCTGGGTCCGGGAAGAGTGATTTACCCTGCCCCTGTGCCAACTCACCATTTTGGGCGACTTATGGTTCATGTGTGTTTGCCTGGGGTCAGCTAGTTAGTGACAGGTGTGTGAGTACTGGCTGTGTTTTAAAGCACTGATTCAGTGTTGTCTGTGTTGCAAACAATACTGCTTCTGTAAAACGTTGCATTTAAACTTCACAGAGATGACCTTGGGAGCCCAGCCTCCCTCTTTATCAGCAGCAAAACAGCTGCGCAGAATTAGAAAGCGGCCAAGAAGAATTAAGGAGGACTTTCTCCATGATGTGATGATGCACTCCACCGCCGAGAAACAGGAATTGAAGGAGTGATGGGACAGCAAGAAGAGGGACTGAAAGGAGAATGCGGCACACCAGAATGAAGCAGCTCTTAAAGGTTATGGAGCGCCAAGCAGACACGCTCCAGGCAATACTAGTTCTTCAAACCAAGCAGCTCTGCACCCGCCCTACCCTGCAGTTGGTGTCACAAAACCCCCCGCCAACACACTGTTATCAACCTCCTGGCTCCACTCTCTATCTGCAGCGTTCCACTCCTTCCTCCTCACAGTCCAGCAGTGTGGATTCCCACTGCACTCAACACCCATCCCTCTGCAGTTTGGCCCTGCTGAAGTACAGCACCCGCTGCATTGAACTCCAAAGGAGAAGGTTGGGTATGATCCCTGGACATACACAAATCTGTAGCCATCCCGGGACCCCTCCTCCTCCTCTTGAGACCCTCCCATCCCCCTCCCTGCTGATGAATATTTTTATTTGACTCTCTCCTCCAGTTGTTGTCTTCTAAGAAAAGAAATTTTTGTTTGAAAGCAATCTTTATTCTATTAAGTGAAAGCAAAAAGAGTACTGCAAAGCAACATACAATTATGTTAAGCCCCCTTCTTGCATCATGCGCACCAATCACCTCCTAGCATTACAAGCACTGCACTCCCGAGCATAACAACAAATATTAGTGGCTTTCAGCTTCAAATTGCTGACTCAAGGCATCCCTGATCCTTATGGCCCCGCACTGTGCCCCTCTACTAGCCCTGGTCTCTGGCTGTTCAAACTCAGCCTCCAGGTGCTGAGCCTCTGCAGTCCAGCCCTGAATATTATCATCGGCCATGTCCAGCTTCCCATACAGGCATCACCAGCGGGCTTTTAAACAGCCAAATGCACACTCCACAGTCATTCTGCACTTGCTCAGCCTTTTGTTGAACCGCTCCTTGCTGCTGTCAAGTTGCCCCGTGTATGGCTTCATAAGCCATGGCATTAAGGGGTAGGCGAGGTCTCCCAGGATCACAATGGGCATTTTGACTTCCCCCATGTGATCTTCTGGTCTGGGAAGAAAGTCCCTGATTTCAGCTTCTTAACCAGGCCAGTGTTCGAAAAGGTGTGTGCGTCATGTGAAACACCCACGGTGATCCACAAGCGCCTGGAGAACCGTTGAGAAATACTCCTTGCGATTAATGTACTCGGTGGCTAAGTGGTCTGGTGCCAGAATTGGAATGTGCATGCCATTTATCGCCCCTCCACAGTTAGAGATGCCCATTTGTGCAAAGCCATCCGCAATGTCACACATGTTACCCAGAGTCATGGTCTTTCGGAGCAGGATGCAATTAATGGCCCTGCACACTTCCATCAACACGACTCCAGCGGTCGACTTTCCCACTCCGAACTGACTAGCAACCAATCAGTAGCAGTCTGGAGTAACCAGCTTCCACAGTGCAATCGCCATGCGCTTCTCCAGCAACAGGGCAGTTCTCATTCTTATGTCCCTGTGCCACAGGGCTAGGGCGAGCTCATCACACAGTCCCATGAATATTGCTTTCCTCATCCAAAAGTTCTGCAGCCACTGCTCCTCATCCCAGACATGCATCACGATGTGATCTCACCACTCTGTGCTTGTTTCCCGAGCCCAAAAGCAGCATTCCACTGTGGTCAGCACCTCCGTGAATGCCACAAGCAATCTCATGTCATAGCTACTACATGTGGCGAGATCAATGTCGCACTCCTCTTGCTTTTGTAGTTTAAGGAATAACTCAACTGCCACTCGTGATGTGTTGGTCAGAGTGAGCAGCATACTGGTCAGCAGTTCGGGATCCATTCCTGCAGACGGAAGAGGCAGAGCGTGCAGTACACAAACCGTTGAAAGATGGCGCCAAATGTGGAATGAAGCACGGGGATTGCTGGGATGTGAAGCAATGCATCATGGGTCATTGGGACCCTCCACTTTCCCACAAGTCTTGGCAGCAAAAGAGAAAGAGGTGCTCTGTGGGATAGCTGCCCAGAGTGCACCGCTCTGAATAGCACTGCAAGTGCCGCAAGTGTGAACACACTATTGCGCAGGCAGCTGTCAGTGTGAACATCCAACAGCGGTTTTCCTTCTGCGCTCTCTGGCTGTAACTGCTGGCGCTGTTATTTTGCCAGTGTAGACGTGCTCTTAGAGCTGAATATGAACCATCTCACTTTGACCCACCTTTGGCTTGAACATCCTTTCTAGATCAAATACCTGCATAGGGGTAAAATTTTCCAGGATAAAAGCAGTTGAAGCACTTTCTCCTCACCCAAAACAACTAAAAGCTTTAAGGAACAACATATCTTAAACAATGCGTCAAGCCTGCATAGGCTTTTTGGTAAGGTGGCCTCAGGCTTGCCACGCTGTATACATTTTTCTATGTTGCAATTGCTGCATGATGCTGAAAAGCAGGGAATAGCTTTTGTGAAGCTGAAAAGGAGATTTTTTCAATTTGCAGGAATGAGTGTGTGAGGAAGGGGGGAAAAGAGTGTGGGGGGGGCAGTAGGTGAATGGTTTTGTAATGAGGTATAAGCCTTCTTCCCTTGACTCACTTTGCTTTAAGAAATTCTGACTGCTGATTGCACATACTCATCCTTTGGCAGAGATGTGCAGGGCAACACGTCCCTTGTTCTGGAAGTTAAACAGTTTACACTGAGCTAACCGCCCTTCCCTCCTACTCCCTCCTTCCTTGTTCACAAAGGAGCTTTTCATTTGGTAATCAAAGGCTTAAGTTTTCATAGCTGTAGTCTGTTCGAGGATGGACAACAATATTGCTACAAAGCACTATTTTCAGGTATTTAGTTTTAAGTAGTGTTTAACTCTGATGTACTCTGAAAGTAAAGCTGGAAGTGTTCTAACTGCACAAGGTTATTTGAACATTTCAGAGTCTGGAAGCTCATTTTTTAGCTACAAAAGCTACCTGTGATCTACAAAGTTTTGGTTCTGGGCCAAAATTATGCTTTCAGAGTCTCAGATGACTAAACATTACACTTTGTGCACAGATAGAACTTTCCCAACTTCATGTTCATCGTACGTCGGAGGTGAAACTTCTTAAAACTGAGTATCAATACGTTGACGATCAGGCATTTTAGCAGAAATGATTGTGCAGTTGGTTTCCTAGTGAAATTCCCCTAATGGGTAGCTCCATTTATGTCACTGTTGCTCTGAGTTTCAATGCGCAGGAAGTCCTCATGCTCCATAAACCCCTTGAGAAGAAACCTATTTCCTGGTGTCATGGCATGAATGCTTTTGAGATCCAGTTTGCCTCTCTTTTTATACCTGAAGATCTTAGGCTGTGAAACGTCATTCTAATTTCTGCACAAACCCTTGAATAAACTCTCAGACCACCATGTCTTTGTATTTCAAACACTTTATTTTTCATTGTAAAAACAAAAATGCTGAGAAAAAACTAGCTGATAGACTAAATTCCCCCTTCATTGTTTTGCATGGGATAACAGAACAGACTGTAGCTTCACCTTCAAAACCCAGCATTTCTTAAACAGCCTCTGGCTTCTTCCCGCTATCACTTAAAGCACCACTGGCTAGAGCTGGGAAGGTGCAATGCTTCACTGCATTCTTCATGAACTGTGAAATACCATATCAGGCAGCATAACGGTTTGAGGTCAGCTTACTAAAGACAAGCTGGGGATTCGATACTGTTTGAGGGTGTGCAGAGAGAGCGTGTGTGTGGGAAATGTCTGATTTTACACATTACCAAATTAAAAGAACACGGGTCCTGTGGCCTGAATGAACAGCCATCCCCATACTTCACTCCTACCTCCCACTAATGGACATCTATTGATACTTTTACTGTGTTCAGAGGATCTAGACCTGTGCATAACCCTGCTTTATTTTTTTCCTCTTTAAAAACTGCATACAATTGTTTTGTGTAACTCGCCCTGGCTGTGACTGGTCACTTCATACCACTGCTCTTTGGTCATTTTCATTCACTTGTGCAACAATTCTTTATGTACTGTGACAAAGCTCTGTCCTTGTCTTCGTGGGTCCTGCGTTTCCTGGTGGATTTCACTAGCCTCAGAGGCTCACTGTGACCCTCCACGTAACCCTTTTCTCTCTAGAGACGAGGGTCACAGTCTATTGAGCCATTGTCATCATAAGCCAGTGAGGGAGATAAGGAAAAGCTTTCCTCCCTTGCACAGTCTCTGTTGTCTCCTAGTCTTAGTGATTAATCAGGGGGCAAAGAGTGGGGGGAGCCCGGGCCTGCCCTCTACTCTGGGCTCCAGCCCAGGGACCCTAATAGTATCAGCTATGGTAGCTGATACTACCCCAGCTTGACCTTTAAAAAAACAGGACAGGTACAATTCCCTGGGCTACTTCCCCACAGCAGCCCCCACTTCCTGAAACTCCACTTCACCCTTACCTCAGGGCCTCCTTCCTTGTGCCTAATATGATGTGTACAGCTCAGTCTCTCCAACAGCGCAACTTTCCTCTCACATCTCCTGACATGCGCATCTCACTGACTCACTGGGAGGCTTTTAACTAGTTTCAGCCACCTCCTGATTGGCTGCAGGTGTCTTAATCAACCTAGCATCCTCCCTGCCTTCTGGAAAGTTCTTAATTGGCCTCAGGTGTCTTAATTGACCTGGAGCAGCTTCCATTTACTTATCCTGGTACCATGGATTTGTTTAGCCTGGGGCTAATATATCTAAGGGTACGTCTAAACTACAGAATTAGGTCGAATTTATATAAGTCGATATTTTAAAACCCGAATTTATGGAATCGATTGTGTGTCCCCACTAAAGAGCGTTAAGACCATGAGGTCGATTGACTGTGTCCACAGTAGCGGGGCTAGCATCGACTTTCGGAGCATTGCATTGCGGGTAGCTATCCCACAGTTCCCGCAGTCTCCGCTGCCCATTGGAATTCTGGGTTGCGATCCCAAAGCCTGATGGGGCAGAAAACATTGTCGCTGGTGGTTCTGGGTACATGTCATCCCTCCCTCCCTCCCTCCCTCCGTGAAAGCAATATTTTTCGCGCCTTTTTTCCGGGGTTTCCGTGTTTGCTACGGAAGCCTGCTCAGCTCACAATTACCGTACATCTCCAGCGTACGCCTGGACATTAGGTCTAGTGGGGATTCAGTCACACTATAATACGGGCAGAGGGATAGCTCAGCGTTCTGAGCGTTGGCCCGCTAAACCCAGGGTTGCGAGTTCAATCCTTGAGGGGGCCATTCCGCCTGAGGCTGGTAGTCGCGGGACTACACAGCAGAAGCTCCTTGCCTTCTAGCTGCAGATGGTGCAATATGCCATAAATGGTCGTGGTCGTGGGACCATACAGCAGAAGCTCCTTTCCTTCTCGCAGCAGATTGTACAATATGATTGGTATTCGTGTGCTCCTGGCCGGCGGCCTATGGTGTGGCTGGCCGGGGGCGCTTGGACATAAATGGGAGTGACTCTGGTCATTCTCTTTTTTACGTTTTGTTTAAGGGAGATTCAGTACTGCCTGGAACACGGGCGGAGGGATAGCTCAGCGGTCTGAGCGTTGGCCCGCTAAACCCGGGGTTGCGAGTTCAATCCTTGAGGGGGCCAGGAGCTGATGATGGATATCAAGCATATTGTACCATCTGCTGCTAGAAGGGACGGCGCCTCCTTGCTCACCGCATATTGTACCATCTGCAGCTAGAAGGAAATGAGCCTAACCCTTGCTCCCCCCTCCCTCCGTGAAAGCAACTGAGGGGGGAGCAAAAAATCCTTTCGCGCCTTTTTTCATATGGGCGCCATATTGCTTTATCCATTGTTATCCACCCGCTGCTTCTGCTGCCACTCTGCTGTCCTGCAAACAGCATACCAGGGAAAGCATGGAGCACGATCAGATCACCGCGGCTGTTCTCGCCGTTATGAACACCACGCGCATTGTCCAGGAGTATATGGAGAACGAGAACCAGGAGCTGCTAGAGCTACAGCAGGCGAGGAGGCGACAGCAGCACCCTGAGGACAGTGATGAGGACATGGACACAGACCTCTCTCAAAAAAGGCCCCCCCGCAAGGTGGACATCATGGTGTTAATGGGGCTTGTTGATACAGTGGAACGCCGATTCTGGGCCCGGGAAACAAGCACAGACTGGTGGGACCACATAGTGCTGCAGGTCTGGGATGAATCCCAGTGGCTGCGAAACTTTCGCATGCGTAAGGGCACTTTCATGGAACTTTGTGAGTTGCTTTCCCCTGCCCTGAAGCGCAAGAACACCAAGATGAGAGCAGCCCTCACAGTACAGAAGCAACTGGCGATAGCCCTGTGGAAGCTTGCAACGCCAGACAGCTACCGGTCAGTCGCGAATCAATTCGGAGTGGGAAAATCTACAGTGGGGGCTGTTGTGATGGAAGTAGCCAGGGCGATCACCAAGCTGCTGGTACCAAGGGTTGTGAGTCTGGGAAATGTGCAGCTCATACTGGATGGCTTTGCAGCAATGGGGTTCCCGAACTGCGGTGGGGCGATAGACGGAACCCATATCCCTATCTTGGCACCGGACCACCAAGCCAGCGAGTACATAAACCGAAAGGGTTACTTTTCAATAGTGCTGCAAGCACTGGTGGATCACAAGGGACGTTTCACCAACATCAACGTGGGATGGCCGGGAAAGGTACATGACGCTCGCATCTTCAGGAACTCTGGTCTGTTTCAGCTGCTGCAGCAAGGGACTTTCTTCCCAGACCAGAAAATAACCGTTGGGGATGTTGAGATGCCAATAGTTATCCTTGGGGACCCAGCCTACCCCTTAATGCCATGGCTCATGAAGCCATACACAGGTAGCCTGGACAGTAGTCAGGACCTTTTCAACTATAGGCTGAGCAAGTGCAGAATGGTGGTGGAATGTGCATTTGGTCGTTTAAAAGCTCGCTGGCGAAGTTTATTGACTAGGTTAGATCTCAGCGAAAACAATATTCCCATTATTATTACTGCTTGCTGTGCGCTCCACAATATCTGTGAGAGTAAGGGGGAGACGTTTATGGCAGGGTGGGAGGTTGAGGCAAATCGCCTGGCCACTGGTTATGCGCAGCCAGACACCAGGGCTATTACAAGAGTACAGCAGGGTGCGTTGCGCATCAGGGAAGCTTTGAAAACCAGTTTCATGAATGGCCAGGATGCTGTGTGAAAGTTCTGTTTTTCCCCTGTAATGAAAAGCCCCGCCCCTTCATTCACTCTACTTCCCTTTACCCAAACCGCCCTGCCCTCCCCCCCTCGATCACCGCTCGCAGAGGAAATAAAGTCATTGTTGCTTAAAAATCATGCATTCTTTATTAATTCGTAAAACAAAGAGGGGGAACTATGGGGCTAACTGCCACAGTCTCCCGGGATAGCTGGTGGAGGAAGGGAAGCACCAGGATGGGTGGTGGAGGAGGGGATGAGGGAAGGACAAGGACACACAGCACTTTAAAACTTATTGAATGCCAGCCCTTTCTTGCTTGGACTGTTCTCTTGACTTGAGTGGTTGGGTGCACGGAGGCCGCCCAAACGCGTTCTTGGGCGTCTCGGGGATGAGGTTATGGGACTCGGGAAGGAGGGCTGTTGGTTACACAGGGGCTGTAGCGGCGGTCTGGGCTCAGGCGGCCTTTCCTGAACCATACGCCTTTCCTCAGCCATAAGCCGGAGGATTTCCGTTTGATCCTCCAGTAGCCTCAGAATTGCATCCTGCCTTCTCTCTGCACGCTGACGCCACCTACTCTCTTCATCACGCCACCTGTCCGCGCGATCAAAATCTGCCTTCCTGGACTCCGACAGTGTCTGCCTCCACGCATTCTGCTGGGCAGCTTCAGTGTGGGAGGATTCCATGAGTTCTGAGAACATTTCATCTCGATTCCTTTTTTTTTTACTTCTAATCTTCGCTAGCCTCTGGGACGGTGATGAAGGGGGTGGCGTTGAAACATTTGCAGCTGCGGGAGGAAACAAACGGGAGAGGAGTAGTTTAAAAGACACATATTAGAGAACAATGCTCCAAACATTACATATCACATGTGCATTTGGTCCAAGGTTGCACTTTGCCTGTTATATTGAGGGTCTGCCGGTTTGGTGTGAGAGATCACACAAGCAGGTCCGGCGGGCAACAGAATTCGGCTTGCACACAGCCATGGTAAGCCACAGTCTATAGGCTTCTTTAACCTTCATAACGTGGGAATGTTTTCAAACAGCAACCCCCTCATTTCCCATAACAAACAGCCTTTGGGCTGGCAATTTAAAACTGGTTGGCAATTGAAAAGGGAGGGGTGGCAGTTTTTGGGTTAACGTGCAGCGCGAACCTAATCGAAACCCCCACACACACACAGACACACATCCAAGATGTTCGCTGTTCCCCCTCCCCCCACCGCGTGGGTCACAGCGGGGAAGATTTCTGTTCAGCCACAGGCAAACAGCCCAGCAGGGACGGAGCCCCTCTGAATACCCCCTTAATAAAATTCCCCTATTTCAACCAGGTGACCATGAATGATATCACTCTTCTGAGGATAACACAGACAGATAAAGAACGGATGTTGCTTGAATGCCAGCAAACACCGGGACCATACGCCGCCATGCTTTGCAAAGCAATGATTCCAGACTACGTGCTACTGGCCTGGCGTGGTAGAGTGTGTTACCACGGAGCACAGGATAAGGCTGCCCTCCCCAGAAACCTTTTGCACAGGCTTTGGGAGTACATCCAGGAGATCTTTCTGGAGATGTCCCCGGAGGATTTCTGCTCCATCCCCGAACATGTTAACAGACTTTTCCAGTAGCTGTAGCTGTACTGGCCGCGAATTGATCATTAAACACGCTTGCTTATAAAACATGTATTAATTAACAGAGGTACACTCACCAGAGGCACCAGAGGTCCCTTCTCCTGCATCGAGCACGCCTTGGGCGGGTTCGTAGGGTACTGGCTCCAGGGTGACAGAGTTCCTGGCTGTCGGGGAAAAGGGCTTCTCCGCTTCCTTGCTGTGTCTGGGCGCTATTTTCAGCATCATTATCATCATCATGCTCCTCTGTGGTTTCTGATGATCCACATACGGAGTCATACCACATGGGTGGGTCAGTGCTGGCTGCACCTCCTAGAATGGCATGCAGCTCATCATAGAAGCGGCATGTCTGGGGCTCTGACCCAGAGCGTTTGTTTGCATCTCTGGTTTTTTGGTAGGCTTGCCTGAGCTCCTTAATTTTCACGCGGCACTGTTGCGCGTCCCTGTTGTAGCCTCTGTCCTGCATGCCCTTGGAGACTTTGGCATATGTATTGGCGTTTCTTCTTTTGGACCGTAGCTCTGCTAGCACGGTTTCGTCTCCCCATACAGCGATCAGATCGCGTACTTCACCATCGGTCCATGCTGGAGCTCGTCTTCGGTTCTGGGACTCCATCATGGTCACCTCTGCTGATGAGATCTGCGCTCACCTGCAGCTCACCACGCTGGCCAAACAGGAAATGAAATTCAAAAGTTCGCGGGGCTTTTCCTGTCTACCTGGGCAGAGCATTCGAGCTCAGACTGCTGTCCAGAGCGGTCAAATGTTGCACTGTGGGATAGATCCAGGAGGCCAATACCGTCGAATTGCGTCCTCACTAAATCTACATCGATTCGGCAATATCGATTTAAGCGCTAATCCCCTCGTTGGGGGTGGAGTGGCGAGATCGATTTTAAGAGCCCTAGAAGTCGATGTTAAGGGCTTCGTCGTGTGGACGGGTGCACGGATCAATCGAAATAACGCTAATAAATTCGACCTAAACTCGTAGTGTAGACCAGGGCTATGTCCCACTCCTTTCCTATAGCCATCTGGCCAGGAGGGAGGTAGAGGGCTGCTGCTCCTGCTCCCGCTGCTGGGGCTGTTGCTAGGCCCTCCCAGCTGCTGTTTGCTGCTGCTGCTCCAGCTACTCCCCTGGCTGAGCCAGACACCCCTCCCACTACTCTACTCTCTGGTTGCTGGCTGGCTGGCAGCTGAACCCCCCCAACACCTTGGTCACTGCTACTCCTGCTACTGCAGCAGCCCCTTGGGGGGGAGGGGGCCCGCTGGTCCTCTCCCCAGAGGAGGGATGTGAGGGACCCCTGCTCCAGCCACTGCTGTGACCACCACCACCACCATTTGTGAGGGGTCCTGCCTGGCCACCGGACCACCGCCTGGAGTTGCTGGAGCTGCTGCTGCTGCCCTGTTTGCTGCCAGGAAGCTGCTGGAACCCAGAGGAGGAAGACCCGGAAGACCGTCGGCTGCTGAAGGAGTGTGCAGTGTTTCTGCAGACCACCGTGGAGGGGGCCTCCAAGAACTGAGTATTTTTTCGAACTGTGCTCTAGTGGTGGGGGTATTGACTGTGTTGGTAGGGGCACAGGGGGTGTGGCGTGGAGCCTGCCCCCAGGTTCATCTGTGCCCCCCCCAACCCCCACCACCACCGCTGCCCCCTCCACCACCTCTGCTAGCTGCTCACCATCTGCCCTGGTTCCTGCCTCTGGACTAAACTGCTTGTTTGGCTTGCCGAGCCCGTTTCCACCTTTTGGGCCTGCAGCAGCAGCCAGCCCAACATTGACTTTGTACAAGCGCACGTGGGTGCACGTGGCCCCCACTACCATTCCCCCTGGACTGACCCTCTCCTCCCAGCAGCACGCCCCTTGCTTTGCCCCTTGCTACCTGCCCCTTGTAGCTGTTTGCCCACCCCCCCTTTTTTTTTGTCCCAGCCCCTTGCCAGCTTCAGTTTAGTTGCCTGCCCCGACCGTTTCCCTCTACAGCCTTTGTTTGTTTGCCCCGCCCCAGCCCTGTAGCTAACCCCTCAATTTTCTGCCCCATTTCCAGCCTGACTGTCCCCCTCCCCTGCAGCTCCATTAGCCCTGATTAACCCCCGCCTTCGTGCCCCCTCCCATGCGCTTGTGCCCCTCCCCTATTTGTTTCCCCTTGATTCACTGCACCCCCATGCTGATGTATTCCCCATTTAGTGTAGATAGAGGAGCCGAAATTCCTACCTTGAGTCGGTGACTGATCCCCCGACAAATCCTTGATAACCCTCTTCCAATCCAGTCCCCCCCACCTTCCAATGCCCTCCTCCCCTGCCTGCAGCCTAGCGGGGAGGAGTGGTCGACCCACTTCCCCTTCCCCTCCCCTTCCTTTCTCAGGTGTTTTCCCTTCCCCCCGTGCTCATCATAGCAGGCGACATGGAGGGGGGAGCCCCTCTAAACAGCACGGCCACCCCTCCTCCGCCTGTTCCCCCGTCACCCTCCCTAGCCTCCACCTCGACCACCGCTGCCGAACCACCTGCTCTCGCCCCCGCTGGGGCACCGGCAGCGGCGGACACTGAAGAGACCTCCGCTGCTGCCACGTCCCTCGCCCCCCCGGATTCTGGGGGAGCCCCCCCAGCCGGCAGGAAGGGCCAGGGTAAAAAGAAGGGTAAGGGCCCCGCGACAAAGGCCAGGCCCTCCATGGCAGAGGCTGCCACTACTGCTGCGGCCCCACCACCGGCCGCGGCGTCCTTCCCTGCTGTTCCCTCTACCAGCTCTGCGGGGATTCTGCCCCCGGCCCCCACAGCGTACGCCCAGGTGGCGGCAGCCCCCCCACCTGCCGCAACATCACCTAACCCACCCACCACCTCAGCTACCATCTATAGTGGCCGGGGCCCCTTTCCCACCTTGACCAGGAGGCATGGCATCCATTGCTTCCTGGTACCCACCTCGCCCCACATAGAAACCTATGTGTGGGCGTTGGCGAGGGTGGTGGGGCCCACGGCCATCGTAGCGGCCTCTAAAATGTACGGAAAGGTAGTCTTCTTCCTAGCATCGGAGGCCGCGGCCCAAGAGGCGGTGGAGAAGGGCCTGGCGGTGGGGGTCGTGTTCGTCCCACTAGAGCCGCTGGAGGACTTGGGCATCCGCCTAGTCCTCACTTCCGTCCCTCCCTTCCTCCCCAATGCCGCCCTGTTACCTGCCCTCTTCGCCCTGGGGAGACCCATCTCTGTAGTCAGCCCTCTCCCACTGCGCTGCAAAGACCCCGCCCTCCGTCACATCCTCTCTTTCCGCCGGCAGGTGCAGCTCCAAATGCCGCCGGCGGCACGTGACGGGGAGGCGCTCGAGGGGTCCTTTATGGTCCCCTATCAAGGGGCCCGTTACCTGGTGTACTATTCTACGGGGGAGGCCCGGTGCTACCTCTGCCAGGAGATGGGACACGTCCGGAGGGACTGTCCCTTGGCCCGGCAAGGAGGAGCATCCGAGACCCCCGAGCCCCGGCAGGACGTCGGCCACGTCATCGCTGGCGCCCCTGAATGCCCGGTGCCCAGAGCCGCCCCTCCTCCTTCCCAGTCCACCGCTGCTCCTGCTCAGGCCCTGGGAGTACCTCCCCCAGTGCGCCCAGACAAGTGGGAGAGGCCCGCTGCGAACAGACTGACGAGGCCTCTGGAGGAGGGTGGAGGCAGGGATACCGCCGGGTGTGGGAGAGGACCCGCCCCAGGGAGACTTTTCTCTCCCTTATGTTGCCCCACCACTACCTCCCCGAGTCTCTAAGAAATTGCCCCTCCCCCCTGACCCGACCCTTACTAGCCAGCCCCCAGGTGATGCCATGGAGGGCTGGGCCTTAGTACAGGGGAAGCGGGGCAAGCGGAAGGCTCGAGCCCCGCTCCTTTCCACCAATGCGGAAGCCCCCCGGAAGACCAGGAAGGGGGGCACTGATGCCGAGCCTTCCGCTTTGCCCCCGAGCGGCTTTTGTCCACCAGTACCGGCTGGGAAAGACGTGGCAGCACCGGAAGGTATTACCGCTCCTCCGTCGGAAGCCCCCGATAGAGCCCCTTCTGCCCCTTTCCCAATTGTCGACCCTGCGCGCCCCAACCCGAGCATCGCTTCCGGTGCTGGTGGGGAGAACCCCGGGGTGGCAGAAGGTGACCTGCCCTCCATCTACGAGGAGATCGAGGCCCTGGGTCTGACCCCAATCACCCAGGGGAAGGACGACCCTTTACCAGCGGGCCTCGATCTCAACGACCTCACCCCGGTGCCCCTTTCCCCATCTCCCCATGCTCCCTCCCCTTGACTGCCGGTTCCGCTCCCACCTCCGAGGATCCCCTGGGCTCTTCCACCTGCCCAGTCGCAAATGGCACCCTGCTGACGGCCGCCAAGCCTCCTGAAGCGACGGCCGGTGCCCTGCGGTCGGGACCCGAATCCCAGGGGGTACCCCTCGTTGGGGTGGGACAACAGTTCTCCTTCCCAGGCGGGGACCCCGCAAATATCTGTCCACCTTCCGATGCCGTGGCTGTTACATAAGCCATCACACTAGAGCCCGGCATCGCGGGGGGTCCCCTTCCCGATTCCCAGCTCCCTGAGCCGCACCAAGAGGGGCCACATCCCAGTGGCCCAGCTCCTGTGGCTCAGGATCCTGTATCCATTCCTCAACCTGGCCCTGCCCATGATCCCCTCCCTGCCCCTACTTCTGACCCCCGCCCGGCCCCCATGCCTGATCCCTGCCCCGCCCCTGGTGCCGTCCCAATCTCCTCCACCTCCCATGATGACATTGCCGCCCCTGGGGCTGTCTCCCTCCCCTTCTCGGAGGATGACCCCCAGGGAGCGGCTCCAGTATTTCGTCGTCCCGACCCACCGGGGGCTGCTCTTCTCCCTCTGCCGCCTCCCCCGTCTAAGCCGAATTTCGGAGTGGACCCTAAGGCGCCGGCCCAGCAGGAGCTGCGTCGAGGTTCCGCCCCTTGCCTGTCCATTTCGGTGGGCCACGGGGCTGTGCCAGGGGCCCCTTCGTTAGATAGCCGGGAGCCAGTAACCCCGGCCCCCCATACGCTGCGAGAGGAGCTGCAGGAGTTCCTGGAAGACGTCCGGGGCTCCCGCAACAAAGTACAGCTCGCTCTCCAGCGATGGGGGGATTTCCACCAAATCCTCCGGGCCGTGAGGGCCCTCATGGGGGAGGGTAAAAGGACCGGGAAGCAGGCCGCCGCAGCCTACCAATGGGTCCGCCTTTTCCGTGACTCACTACTCACCTACGGGGTGGGTCACAGATTGTTACGCGGCCCGACGGGCCGTGAGCGACCCTGCCGGCAAGGATCCCCCCCAGCCCTCCTCATGGCACCCATCCACTTTGTAACATTGAACACCCGGGGCTGTAGGATGGGTCTCCGCAGGAACCAGGTGCTCTCCTTCCTTTGGGAGGGGGGGTACTCTGTAGTATTCTTGCAGGAGACCCATACGGATCCAGCCACCGAAGACAGCTGGCGGCTGGAATGGAGGGACAGAGTCTACTTCAGCCATCTCTCTGTTCGCCAGGCTGGAGTGGCGACCCTGTTCTCCCCCGACCTACGGCCTGAGGTGCTGGGGGTTGCCGAGGTTGTGCCGGGCCGCCTGCTGCACCTACAGGTCCATATGGAGGGGCTCGTGGTCAATCTCATCAACATCTATGCCCCGACATCGGGCCCGGAACAGCTTCGTTTCTATCAGCAGGTGTCCACCTTCCTCGGCACCTTGGATCCTCGCGAGTGCCTGGTCTTGGGCGGGGACTTTAATAACACCCTTGAGGAACGGGACCGCTCGGGGATCGAGCAGTGCCCGGCCGCCGCGGACATCCTCAGGGAGATCGTCGAACATCACTCCCTGGTGGACGTCTGGCGCGACCACCACCCGGACGACATCTCGACCTTCACCTTTGTCCAGGTGGAGGCCCATCGGTCGTGCCATCGGTTGGACCGCATCGATCACGTTTTCACCTTTCGCGGGCCCACTCCTCCAGCGTCTGGCTGGCCCCGTTCTCTGATCATCATCTCGCTACCGTGACGGCCTCTCTCTGTGCGGAGAGGCCGGGGCCAGCCTATTGGCATTTTAATAACAGTTTGCTGGAGGATGTGGGTTTCGTGGCGTCCTTCTGGGAGTTCTGGCTGGCCTGGCGAGGGCAGCGGCGCGCCTTTCCCTCGGCGCGGCGATGGTGGGATCTAGGGAAGGTGCGCGCCCGGCTCTTCTGCCGTGACTACACCTGGGGCGCCAGCCGACGGAGGGATGCGACGATAGAGCAGTTGGAACGGGAGGTCTTAGAGCTGGAGAGGCGTCTGGCCGCCAGCCCTGAGGATCCATTCCTCTGTGGGGCGTGCCGGGAGAAGCGGGAGGAGCTCCAGGAAATCGAAGACCATTGGGCCCGGGGCGCCTTCGTTCGATCCCGCGTCCGTCTCCTTCAGGAGATGGATCGCGGCTCCCGCTTCTTCTACGCCCTGGAGAAAAAGGGGGGCTAAGAAACACGTCACCTGCCTCCTCGCAGAAGATGGCACCCCCCTCACGGATCCGGCGGAGATGTGTGGGCGGGCCAGGGACTTCTACGTGAGCCTTTTCTCCCCGGATCCGACCGATCCTAACACTTGCAGAGTGCTCTGGGACGAACTCCCTATGGTCAGCATGGGCGACCGAGACCGGCTAGAGCTGCCTCTCACTCTGGCCGAGTTCTCGGAAGCCCTCCGTCGCATGCCAACTAATAAATCTCCGGGACTGGACGGGCTGACCATGGAGTTCTACCGCGTGTTCTGGGACATCCTCGGCCCAGACCTTGTCACCGTCCGGGCCGAGTCCTTGCAGGATGGGGTCCTCCCTCTTTCATGCAGGTGAGCCGTGCTCGCCTTATTGCTGAAGAAGAGGGACTTCCGCGATTTACGGAATTGGCGTCCCGTCTCGCTCCTCAGCACGGACTATAAAGTCGTAGCGAAGGCCATCTGGTTGCGGCTGGGGTCCATGCTGGCGGATGTGGTCCACCCAGACCAGACCTACACCGTCCCGGGCCACACCATCCTCGACAGCCTGTATCTGGTCCGGGATCTCTTGGAGCTTGGGTGTAGGGATGGTCTGTCGTTCGCCCTCCTGTCTCTGGATCAGGAGAAGGCGTTCGACAGGGTGGATCACGGGTACCTCCTGAGCACTCTGCGAGCGTTTGGCTTCGGGCCGCAGTTTGTGGGTTTTCTCCAGGTGCTGTATGCCTCCGCAGAGTGTCTGGTCAGGCTCAACTGGACCCTGACCGAGCCGGTCAGCTTTGGGCGAGGAGTACGGCAGGGGTGCCCCCTCTCGGGCCAGCTGTACGCTCTGGCAATCGAGCCCTTCCTCTGTCACCTCTGCAGAAGGTTGACGGGGTTGGTGCTCCGAGAGCCGGAGCTGCGGCTGGTCCTGTCAGCATACGCTGACGATGTGCTCCTCGTGGTCCAGGACCCGGGCGACTTGGTGCGGGTGGAGGCTTGCCAGGCGAACTACTCGGCGGCCTCCTCTGCCTGTGTCAACTGGGTCAAGAGCTCTGGCCTGGTGGTAGGGGACGGGTGGCAGGCGAGCTCCCTCCCACCCGCGCTTCAGGCCATCAAGTGGAGCGCGGGTCCGCTGCTCTATCTCGGCGTTTACCTTTCTGCCACGCATCCATCCCCGCCGGACAACTGGCAAGGTTTAGAGGGCAGGGTGACCGAGCGAATCCGGAGATGGACAGGACTACTCCGGTGCCTCTCCTATCGAGGGAGGGCACTGGTAATCAATCAATTAGTCCTGTCCATGCTCTGGTACCGGCTCAACACCCTGGTCCCGGCCCCGGGTTTCCTGGCCAACCTCCGAACGTCAATTCTGGAGTTCTTTTGGTCAGGACTGCACTGGGTCTCTGCGGGGGTTCTCCATCTTCCTCTGGAGGAGGGCGGGCAGGGCCTGAAGTGTCCACACACTCAGGTCCATGTCTTCCGTCTCCAGGCCCTGCAGAGGCTCCTTTATGGTGCAGGTAGTCCAGCGTGGAGCGTATTGGCGCACGCCTTTCTACGCCACTTCTGAGGGCTCCGATACGACTGGCAGCTTCTTTATCTCCATCCGAGAGGTCTTCCGCGAGACCTCTCCGGGCTGCTGGTCTTCTACCAGGACCTCCTCCGGACCTGGAAGCTATTCTCAGCGACCAGGTCCATGGCGGCCACCGAGGGGGCAGATCTCCTCACGGAGCCCCTGCTACACAACCCCCAGCTCCGTGTGCAGGCGGCGGAGTCCCCCTCGGTGCACCAGAGGTTGGTCCTGGCAGAAGTCACTAGGGTCGGAGACCTCCTGGACTACGACCAGGGAGACTGGCTGGATCCCCTGACACTCGCTCAGCGCATGGGGCTCTCCAGACCTCGTACTCCCCGGCGCGTACTTCAGGAGGTGAAGGCCACTTTGCCGCCCACTGCTCGGGTTTACCTCGACCGGGTCCTGCGAGAGGGTACGCCCCGCCCTCCCTTCACCCCAAGCCCTCCGGACCTTTTTATTGGGCCCCTTCCCCGTGGACCCAACCGGGTCCCCTGTCCCTTCACCGCGAGCCGGCTGCACGAACTGCAGCCGGTCCACTTCCAGACCGCGCCAAGGAAACATCTTTACACGCTCGTGCTCCACACCCTTCATCTCCTCACCCTCATGTCCCGCCCCGATACGAAATGGCGGGACCTCCTGCCACCTCTAGAGGGTGAGAAGCCCCGGTGTGCCAGCCTTTACTCCTCCTTAGTCCCAAGGCCCGCCGGGGATGTCAGTTGGCGGCTCCTTCACGGAGCCGTGAGCACGGGCGTGTACTTGGCATGGTTCACCCCTATCCCCAACACCTGCCCCTTTTGCAGTGTGAGGGAGACCCTGGCGCACATTTATCTGGAGCGCGCCAGGCTGCAGCCCCTGTTCCGGCTCCTCTTAGACATTTTGTTGAGGTTTTGGTTGCACTTTTCCCCTCACCTCTTTATTTATGCACTTCCAATCCGCGGCCCCACAAAGTCGTGGGACCTCCTGGTCAACCTCCTCCTGGCCCTAGCTAAACTGACCATCTACAAAACCAGGGTGAGGAGGTTGGCCGATGGAGGCTCCTGTGACTGTGGGGCCTATTTTCGATCCTCTGTTCGTTCACGCATCCGGGCGGAGTTCCTCTGGGCAGCGTCCACTGGCTCCCTTGACGCCTTTGAGGAGCAGTGGGCGCAGTCCGGGGTTCTCTGCTCGGTGTCCCCATCTGGTTCACTTCGTTTGATCCTTTGACCGCACTCCCGTTCCTGTTTTTTCATTTTTTGTCCCCCGGAATCACTTGGCATCCAGGTCCTGTGGATCCCTCCCCTTAGGCTGGAGGGGGGGATCCTTTAGCAGTGGGCGGGCTTTGCCCACCCACTTTCCGGATCCCAATAGGACTCCTTTCCTATAGCCATCTGGCCTTGCCCCGTCACAGTACACACATGATGAAAGAGCAAAAATCAGATGACAACTAAATCCCTATTCTCTCTAGTGTATGACAGTGCCACAGCACATGGTGTGATGCATTGGGAACACTGCATGCATTCTGTCACTAAACAGATGCAACAACTTCATTGTGAAATATGTTGCATGCAATGTTGTATTCAATATCATGGTTAGGGTGGGAGTATTTTTCAGAGGAAGAGCATTATGGTGCCTGCACCATAGTCAGTTTACTTCTAGGGATGTACCTATTTTCTTTACATGAGGATTCTTGGTGCATACTACATTTATGAAAAGTGACCGAAGTCCCATTTTTTTCAACGGGTGGTAGTGGGAATTTGGAGCTACAGATGAGACCCTTGTTTTACGTTCAGTGGCTCCTTTCAATAACCCACAGCAGCAGGTGCTATTGCTGCAGGCCCTGAGAAGCAATTTTCCCAACCCCCTGGGCAGAGCATCAACACTTTGACACAGAGGCTGGGGACAGTGCCAAGTGGCCACATCACTGTAGCCCTGTGGGTGGCATCATGGAGCCAGCCGGAGGAAGGCCTTACTACCAGATAGGAACCACCCAGGCTGGCAGGAGCGGGGCCCAGCCAGCAACGGCACTAACCCAGGTGGCAAGGGAAGAGGAGTAATAACAGGGAACAGGCTATCCACTGGATGGGGAATGACAGATGTCCTGTTTCCTTAGTGTGATCATCTTTACAGTGCCATCTCCAGGGCTCTAAACTCAAGACTAGTCTCATTTAATGCCAAAGCGGGAAATGTAGAAATCCCCTGCAACTGCCTAATATGTCCAAAAAGTGAGACAAAGTTAGATGCATCTGGATTCAAACTTTCCAAAATTACCCTGCTTGTAACCACTGTCTTTGGACTGGCTCCCGGATGAGTCAGGGCCTGAGCCAATTTATAGGCCAAATACAAGTTATAAGTAACTTGCAAAAAGAGCACGAGTGAGGAAAAGAAGCATACATCTCTTATCACAATAGTGCCTTTAATTTCTAACAGGCATAGGCTTGTGTTTTCTGTCCATACCAGAGCTAGCTCAGTTAGACCACTAAATGCAGGTCAAAATACAAAGGAAACAGACAAATCAAAAGAGTAATTACGCTGCTTAAAATTACAAGATGCTGTTAAAATATAATAAGCAAAATATGTTCCACATCAAAGAGAACTTTAAAATACAATCTAAAAGGCTACAACCTAAACCCAAACCATGTCAATACTGCATTGCAGAGCTCATTGAGGACAAATGAAAAACCCAAACTGTGCCAAACAACTCCAGATACTGACATGGTTACAGATAAGATGTGTGTGTTCAGGTCCAGTGGGAACGTGAAATTAATTTCAACTGTCAAGTGTTGGGGTGAAATCCCATAAAGCAGAATATGGCTACATTCCACAGGACCCAAATACCACGTTTGCTTAAACCACTTCCAAAGTGGACTAAACTAAAACAGAAAAAAATCTTATTTGGGAATTAGCATGTCCACATGGGGAGTTATTGAAAACAAGCCCTAACTCCCATACTCCTGGAAAGCCTCTCATTGAGAGATCATCTGCTGTGAAAGGACCATCTCTTCCTGGACCCTGAGGATGTTACAAGAGTCATATGTAGCCATCTTGACTTGCAAAAGTAACAGGAACAAGTTGATCTAGAACACTGGATTTTTTTTGGTTTAATATAGTCATGTTATTGATCCTCATGGGGACCATAAAACTAGGACTTAAAACAGCTGGAAATCCTAGTTGCATCATAGTTAATCAGTGATTCCCAGCAAGAGCAGGCTTTTCTTAAGGTGTGCCACTATTAAATTACTTGTTTCTGCATGCAGGTAGCCCATAAGGTATATCTATGAGCATAACCTTTAACCCTCGATGACGTAGCCTCATTCTAAGATATACCAAGTGGATAACAGGTATATCTTCTTTTGGTGAGGAAGTATGCAATTATTCATAGTATGACAAGAATCTGGCAAATTAAACCTGAAGTTGCAGATGCAAGTCTGTTCTCTTTGTTTAGTAGGGCCCTGAGTTGTTGCTAAAGCCATTAACTTTGAGGGGTTTTTTTGTTTGTTTGAGAGTATTGATTATTTGTATTGGTGGCCATGGACTCATTACCTTAGATCAGTGATCCTCAAACTGGGGCACGGGGTGTGGAGGAACGTTCGAGGGGCACAGCAGGGCCCAGGCCAGCCCCCCCCCCCAAGGGGCAGGAAGGGAGGGGGTACTACCCAGCTCCACTCCACCCCCAGCTCCACCCCCAGCCAAGGCCCCAGCTTCAACTCCCAGCTCCAACTCTCAGCTCCAACCGCGGCTCGGCCCCTGGCTGTGGCTCTGGCCTCAGCTGCAGCCCCAGTCACAGCTCTGGCCCCTGCCTCGGCTCCTGGCCCCGAGGGCACAGTCTGATTACACGACATAAAAAGTTTGGGGGCCACTGCCCTAAATGCTGTATAAACAGAACAGAAAGGACAGCCCTTGCCCCAAAGAGCTTACAATCTAAGTATGAGACAAGAAACAACAGCTGGAAACAGACAGACAGATGGGGAAGCCCAAGGACACAGTGAGGCAATATTACTTTAACAATTTTGCTTTGTTCGTCATGGCCAAGAGCATATACCATTAGCCAGTGGGATAGGGCTGGGAAGGGAAGCTGCAGTGTGATATTGTACATGATAGAGGATGTGCAGCAGGAGATTGTGCAATTTACAGTGGAATTAAAAGTCCCTGGAAGGGTGTTGGTTCTGTTGCTTTTGAGGGCCATGTGCTAGTGTAATGCTGGATGGGGTAACATGGTACAGAGGTGGCCATTTTACAGTTAAAGCATTCCATGTATCTTGTAGTATAATCACATATGAATCATGGAGTCTAACACACCAGTAACAAAATATCCTTTTGCATGGCACAACTCCTCCAAGATGGAGCCAACCAATCTCTCCCCTGAGTCTCTTTCCTGTCTTTTCAATTTGCTATACTGTCCATTTCCAGATTAGCAGCTTTGAAAGAATCTGCTCCCTGCTCTTGCAGCTGCTGAAATCACAGCTAGCTACTTCACATTTGGGGAAGAGGCAGGCAAAATACCCCTGAAGGAAGGGCTGTGCTGGGCACACCACAGAGGTATTCCTGCCACCATGGGCAGCACGTGAACCACTGGCTGGGGGAGCATAGCCCCCAGCCCTGCCCCTTCCATGCTGCCCCCCCACTGGAGCCCAGAGCCCCCTCACAGTGTCCGCCAGCCCCTGCCCCAGACTAGTGTCCCCAGCCCTGCTGGCCTGGGAAGGCGGGCAGCACGGCCCCAGCCCCGGAGCACTGGAAGGGCAGGCAGCTCGGCCGCAGCCCCAGAGCACCGGGTGGGCAGCGCGGTCCCAGTGCCAGCCCCAGCCCTAGCCAGGGCCACCACACAGGGACGGGGAACTGGCAGGAGGGGGCCTGTGAGTGGAGCGTGAGCGGGGCCATGCCTGGCTGTTTGGGGAAGCACAGCCTCCCCCAGCCTATGATACCCGCTGCCCATTCCTGCCACCACAACATCTATCCATTTTGATTTGTTCTGCCTTGCCAAGTGTTGTTGAGAGTGCTTCTCGGACACTTGAGTCTGCTTCTAAATGAGGGACAAAATGAGAGAGAGCACTTGCCCCACTATGCCAAACCTTAGTTGATTTGCAGCGTTTCCCTCAAACAAAAGCACTAGTATCATAACCTTTATATCTCTCTCAGATTTTGCTCTCAATAGAAAATGTTCTCTTATGAAGCTATGATCTCCCCATTTGTCTTTCAGATAGCTCGGCCTTTTACAGATTAAAAGTAATTACCCTGACATTTTATTTCCTGAGAGGATTCATTCATTTCCTTTCAGTGCCTTTTTAGGCCTTGGTTCTTCAATTTTTTTGGGTTAAACAACCCAATGTGATCTGGGTTGAATAATCTGTAAATTGGGGCATGGTGTAGGGTGGTAGTCCTCTCAAAGATTCTGTGTTACTGTTTAAATTATTAGAGTAATTGGGATTTTTTTCAGTGCTGTCTCACAGGACAAACTAATTCTTTCATTCCAGTTGTAATTAAACATTGCTTTTCCCCCCCGCTTCACTTGTTCCCTCGGGCAACTTTGATTTCTTACAAATGCATTATTTAATGTAAGATGTTAATTAAGTAGAAGGAGTGTTGTCTAGTGGTTATAACAAAGGATTTGGAATCAGGTCCTCTGAGTTTTCTTCCCAATTCTGGTAGCGACTTCCTGTGCAACTTTGGGCAATCCCCTTAAATGCCCTAGAAGTACCCGTCTATAATATGCATAGATCATACCAGACTTGATTATTCAACATTTCTAAAGTGCTCTTTGATCTTCATGTGAGAAATGCAAAGTATTACGTTATGATTCACACAGACTGAATCAATCCTTGCTGTTTTTTCATGGAACGTCACTGATCGCTCATAGACACTTCCTGCCCTGGAAAATCTCTTTGATGTATCCTTCACTATGGAAAAGGTGTTTCCTAACTTTATGTGGATTATTTCTTTTCAAAGCTTCATCTTGACCACAAGAAATTCTTTCTAAAAACAAAAAAAGCCTCATTTAAATGCAAGGCTGGTGTCAGAACACTCATTTTCCTTGAGTCTATATATAGGAAATGTTTCCAAATACGTGTTCAATGAAGATACAGTACCAAGTCTTTTGTTTCTCTTCACAACAAATTAGATTTCCCTTGGGGATGCTCTTTCCAAGTAACTGAGCTAAGGCATGCTAAATTTCTATAATGCACTGTGTCCCATTTCCAGAACTAAGGAAAGGTGTTGCTGTTAATCATGTCAATTTTGTTTCCTTAATTTTTTTAAAGCTTGGCTGTGTTTATAGGATTCAAATTAATACAACTTCGGACCCATTTTTACAGGTCTCCATCCTTCTCCGGTCGATGCAATTTTTGCCATTGGCATTCTCTGATCAGGAGAAGGCTCACAAAACTACTTTCTCCTATCTTGTTTAAATACCTTTAGGGGAGTAGTTATTTCTTTCTCTGCTACATGTAAGGCTTGGTTTTAGGGTCCCTAATTTGATACTTGGATATTGGTTTATAAAAAGTTGAGCCAGCCCTTTAGCATTTTCTCTTCTAGATTTTTTTTTAAACAGGTTCAAATTTTCTGCAAAAATCATGTATGTAGTCTTCAGCCAATCAGAAATTCAGCAATGGTTGTCATTCACCAGTTGCTGGAAATGGGCCAAAATTAGATGTTTTTATCTGAGAGCCATCCCACCCTACCCCCAACTTTGGCACTCCAGGTAAAACAGAACCTAGATCTGAAACTAGGCTGATTTAGAACTTTGTATAACCATACATTCAATTCCTTCAGCCCATCTCAACTGGCTATGTCTTACAAAGGGATCTTCCATCTTTTCCTTCCATGTGTTCTGTCTGTTACTAAGCTACTTGCTTTTGCTATTTTAAAGAACCGGGTAAAGTGCTGACTGGGTGCTGTTTAAGCTTCCCACACATTACTTCCATTTCATGGTATTCCTGCCTGGTAAACACCTTTACTTTTCCCATTCTCGATCTCCAGCAGGCAGGGCCTGCTGCTTGTGTTTTGGGGTGGGAGTGGTTCTGTGATGTGATGAAAACTGTTAGGGGCTAAATTGAGACCATCATGATCATTTAATTGCACCTCATCTGGATTTGAGCCTAGGCCTTTAGAAATGACAGCCTCTATATGCTTTATATATATATATGATCTCTATACCATACTGTGACAAGGTTTAAAAAAGGTGTTCTGGCATGTAAAGGGTTACCTGTGCCTGCCTATCACATCTAGGCAGGGTGAGAAAAGGAAAGGGGGAGTTGGCACAAAGAGATCTAGCAAAGGAAGGGTGTGTCCAGCCTCCTCCCAGATGGCTGTCACTCAGTAGCTTGAATTGATTTGGTCTGGTTTTGAATGTTGTGTTTGGAAATGAAGCAAGCCCCGAGGAAAGGAATAGGAAGTGACTTGTAGTTGGGACTTTCCTTTTTCCTTCCCCGGTGGGTGAGTCTGCACACTGGCTTACACCCAGTTATAACTCCTCTGGATTGTTTCTTTCGTTAGTTAACAATATTGGATGTGGAAGAAAAGGATGTTTCCTTGGGGTTTCTTCCCTGAGTTTGCAGCTAAAAAACCATTCTTCTTCCAAACTAAGTTCAGGTAACAGAGTCCTTGAGAGACTGTAACCTTGGAGCCTCACAGTTAGAGCTTACTTGGTTCGTGGCCAAGCTCAAAAACTTGAAACAAAAATTCATTTCAGGTTGACGCGAACAGAAAAGTTGGGGCGGGGGGGAAAGTTTTGGGTCAAACTAAATATTCTGTTCAACCTGAAACAAAAAGTTTCATTTGGTTTTCAAGTTTTTAATCTTTTTTTAAAAAATAAAATAGAAGTAGAATTTGACACAAGAAGGTGTTTCCAATTGAAAAAATCAAAATAGTACATTTTGAAAATTTCCAAGTTTAAATGTTCTGGGGTTTTTTTCAGAACTTTTTTGGGTGGAGAGGGAGGGGATTTTTTGACTGAAACATTTAATCAGATTAAATTAATTCACAAAATGTTTCGGTCGACCTAAGTCTGCATTTTCTGGGCGGGGACGGGGGGCTTAATTTGAAAATTTTTGCCCAGCTCTACTCACAATCCCATTTTCACAGTCACTTTAGAGAGTAGAAATACTCTTCCAGGGTTTAGAGCTAAATCTGCAGCTAGATGAACCTCACCTGCTATCATTTTATGTTACTGAAGAGTCACATTGTTCTGCTCTGTCTCCCCCTTGTAAAGGGAATTTGTGGGATAGCTCAAAGGTTTAGGATGTCAGGTAAGCAAAGAGATATTATAAAGGGCTCTCTGGATAAATCTCAGTTTGGGCCATCCCTCTTTGCAATGATATCTCTATGGTCTGGATTGCAACAAAGCATCACTCCTGACCCGTTGGCCTGTTACAGCATAGATCATCAGAAAGAACAATGTATAGCTTACTTATGAGCACAAAGAGCATCAAGACACTGCCCTCTACAATAGGTAGAATGAAAACAATGATGGGAAAGGAAATGCAGGGAAGCAGCATGGGATATTTAAGTAAGAGATAATGTTCTATAAGGTTTCCTGGAGCTTGCTAGTGGCTCAAGTGAAATATGATTGAAAATGTCCATTTTACAATGTTGGGTGTAACTTTAAAACGCTGAATGGGTTTCAAAATGTTTAAAGTGGCCTCACAGAATTCTTCAAATGCCTCCGCCCCTGCTCATGGTTCCTTTCTTTAGTAACTTGGTGCCCATGCTACTGTCATTTTCCACACTTCCAAGTTCAGTTCTAATTGGTCTGCCTAGGGCTAGGAAGAGCATAAAGCTTTAGAAGCTCTTGGGGAACTTATAGTTTTCAAGGTTTGCTTTGACATACACAAATCACGATCAGATCAATGGGGATGTATTTTCCTTGACAACCTTTCTACAGATATCCAGGATGTTGTAAAATCTAAATTACTAAGTCATGTAATTGCTTGCCAGCCAGCTGGGGTATTTTGCTGATAGTGACTTCATGAGATCCTGGTTTCCTACAGTCCAAGTTCTGGGATAGAAATTTGACGTTAAGACTGGCCCTAAGGCTATCTTTTGAACATGTAGGTAGTGTGATAAAGTTCCTCCTCTACCTTGGTGAGTCCTGCGCTTATTGGCGGATTTTGATCGCCTCAGATCTTCCCCTCTGGTAGAACCCACAGTCAAATTCCTCCTGTATCTGATCAGGAGTTGGGAGGTTTGGGGGGAACCCGGGCCCACCCTCTACTCCGGGTTCCAGCCCAGGGCCCTGTGGATTGCAGTTGTCTATAGGGTTTCCTGTAACAGCTGCATGACAGCTACAACTCCCTGGGCTACTTCCCCACAGCCTCCTCCCAACACCTTCTTTACGCTTACTGCAGGACCTTCCTCCTGATGGTCTGCTGATGCTTGTACTCCTCAGTCCTTCAACTCTTCTCACTCTCAACTCCTTGTGTGCCTCTTGCTCCCAGCTCCTCACACACCACACCACAAACTAAAGTGAGCTCCTTTTTAAACCCAGGTGCCCTGATTAGCCTGCCTGTCTTAATTGATTCTAGCAGGTTCTTCTTAATTGGCTCCAGGTGTCCTAATTAGCCTGCCTGCCTTAAATTGGTTCCAGAAAGTTCCTGCTTGTTCTAGTGCAGCCCCTGCTCTGGTCACTCAGGGAACAGAAAACTATTAATCCAATGGCCAGTATATTTGCCTTCTATGAGATTTCGGTATCCCACTTGTCTGGGTCTGTCACAGTAGTCATGCTGATTTCTCTCTCTGTAAGATTTTTGCCGTACTGTCAGAACAGTGCACAGTGAAGGAGATAATCTGGTTTTGTCCTGGTAGCAATCAGTAAATTTTTGTTATATTTTTGCTCAAGATTTTACTTTTTAAAAGCTGGTAGTTATGTGCTTCCCAATGTACTATGCATGCAATGCAATCTGACATAGTAACTCTATTTTAATCTTTTCTTTTAATAAGTGATCTTTTGGGGGGACAGATTTCTGAGTTGCAACTATGGAACGTGCATGATTAGTTTATTTTTACTGATGCTAAGAGTTATAAAATCAGAAGAGAGAAACATACAAAAAAAACCATGAATGGTATAACAATCCTGAGATGATTCTTCGAGTGATTGCTCATGTCTATTCCACCGTAGGTGTGCGTGCTCGCCACGTGCATCGGTGCCGGAAGTTTTCCCCTTAGCAGTATCCGTAGGGGGGAGCGCCACTGCAACTCCTGGAGTGGCGCCGCTATAGTGCACTATATAGGGGACTGCGCTCTCCCCCCACCCTCAGTTCCTTCTTGCCACCAGTGTAGGTGCGTCGGAACTTCTGCTCCAGCTTCATTGCTGCAGCCTTTTTCCTAGAACTCTGTTTGTTGTTCGTTATTAGTGGTATCTTTAGTTAGTTTGTGAGTTAGTTCAGTTTAGTTAGTGTCCGGGCCGGGGCATGCCCCGGACCCTGGGCTTCAAATCGTGCGAGTCCTGCAGGCGCTCTATGCCTAGAAGCGACCCGCACTCAGCTTGTCTCCGCTGCCTGGGTGAGTCCCACGTCAGCGCACGCTGCAAAAGCTGCAGGTCCTTTAAACCTAGAACCAAAAAGGACAGAGACATTTGACTCCGGTCCCTCCTCATAGAGTCCGCGTTGACTCCTACCCTGGTGTGCCGAGCGGAATCGGCACCCGGTACCTTCTCCTTGGTGCATGGTGATCCCCCGGCATCCTCGAGTGGCCAGCACCGCTCACCGTCGCAAGGGCAGAGGAAGGCACAGTCTACGCATCGTCGTCGAGGCAAGGATAAGGGAGAGGCTCGACCCATGTGTGGCAGCCCTAATTCTCCCCCGGGCCCCATCGCTCCAACTCGCGCTGAGCGGAGTAGCCCGGTTTCCTCGACGCAGGCCTCTCCGAACACCCGAATGCCTTCGACGCTCAAGGCCTTCCAGGCGGCCAGTGACTTGCTCACACTCCAGGTACCAGCAGTCCCGGCACCAGGAGTTCGTTCCAGAGGCAAGCCGCCATTGAGCTCCAGGCCGTCGACCCTGACCAGGCGCAAATCCCGATCAAGGGATCGGTCCCGGGACCACTTGCCCCTCAGCACCCAGTCTGACCATAGCCTGCAGCCTCCGCAGTCACCGATGGTGAGGCTCTCGGGCAAGGTGCCGTCGGATCAGAGCTCCGGGCACCGCTCTCGATTGAGCAGGGAGTCGCGACATGGCAGGCACCGGCGCCGTAGACGCTCCCGGTCGAGTCGGAGCTATCGCAGCCGTTCCCGTCACGCCCGCCAATGCTCCAGCTCCCGTTCCTCGAGGCGCCAGGAAGCGGACTCCCGTAAGAGGTCGCCGACTCCGCACCGTCGCGGACATAGGCGTCGCAGCGTCTCAAGGAGCAGTAGCTCGAGACGGTACCGTTCCTCGTCGTCAGAGTCCCGGTCCCGAGGTGGACGTCATCGTCGGCGCCGTAGATCGTACCGTTCCCATGGCACCGACCGATCGGCATTCACACCAGCGGTGAGTCACTCCAGGGCCTCCGCATTCCAACCTGACCAGCTGGTGCCACCGGTGCCGCAGAAGGGTCAGTGGCAAGGGGCTCCATGGCAGGGACAGTGGTGCCAGTGGACCCCTTGGCCCCCAGGACATGCCCAGCCGGATACTCGATTGGTCGCAGGGGCAACCGAGGCTCCTTCGGTCACTATATCCAGGGCTCCTAGATCTGCGGACCAAGGGTCCTCGGCACCGAATGCGGACTCCGAGCAAGGCGTCGAGCCCGCGGTGCCAGCACTAAGCTCCGTACCGGCGTTCTCCCCCGTACCGGAGGACAAGGTCGCGGCCCCGCCACCCTCCGTACCGCAGGAGGACTACAGGGCTCACCAGGAGCTATTAAAGCGAGTTGCCTCGAACCTCCAGCTCCAAGCTGAGGAGATGGAAGGGCCTTCAGACTCGCTCTTCAATGTCCTTTCGTCTTCGTCACCGGGCAGAGTGGCGCTCCTGCTACAAGAAGGGGTTGCCAACATCACTATAACCCTTTGGCATAGGCCAGCCTCACTTGCGCCCATATCCAGAAAGGCAGAGCGCAAGTATTTTGTCTCTACTAAAGGACACGAATTCTTGTACACCCACCCGGCTCCCAACTCCTTGGTCGTGGAATCCGTCAACCACAGGGAGCGCCAGGGTCAACCAGGTCCTACTCCTAAAAATAAGGACTCGAAAAGCCTGGACTCATTTGGAAGGAAGTTTTATTCGTCCTGAATTTTCCAGCTCAGGGTGGCAAATCACCAGGCCCTCCTCAGTCGCTATGACTTTAACCTGTGGGGGTCCCTGCAAAAATTCAAGCCCTTCCTCCCAGAGCACGAACGCAAGGAGTTCAAGGCGCTGGCGGAGGAGGGGGCTGCCGCTGCGAAGGCTGCTCTGCAGGCGGCATCAGATGCGGCGGACACGGCGGTGCGATCCATCGCCTCGGCAGTGTCCATGCGCAGGGCGTTGTGGCTCCTCCTGTCGGGGCTGTCCTCGGAGGCACAGTCGGTGATGCAGGATCTCCCGTTCGACGGCAAGGACGTGTTTGCGGAGCAAACGGACGTGAGACTTCATGGGATGAAGGACTCCCGTACCACCCTGCAAACGCTCGGGCTCTATGTCCCACCGGCTAAGGAAAAGCCTAAGCTGCAGGCTCCCGCCCAGGCGCCCCAACCGCACTACAAGCCAGCCTACAAGAGGTCCAGGCCACAAAAGAGGTGACCTCAATGGCAGTCCCGCTCTGCCCCGCAGCCTGGGCCCTCCAGGGGCAAGCAGCAGGGCAAGCAGCGGTTTTGACTGGGGGCAGGAGGGTACCCGGGTGAACCCCGAGGACACCCTCTGACAAATAAAGTTGGCCTTCAGCAACCGCTTGCGTCCATTCCTTTTGCAATGGTCCCATATAACCTCGGACCGGTGGGTCCTGAGTACCATTGCCCGCGGCTACACGCTCCAGTTCAGGTATCCCCCGATCTCCCGACCCCCTCCCGGGCACGGCACGGTAGACCCGTCACATCTACCCCTGCTGCAGCAGGAGGTAGGCCGGCTCCTCAGTCTCGGAGCCATAGAGGGAGTCCCAAGGGAATTCCAAGGGAAAGGGTTCTATTCCCGTTATTTCCTGATCCCGAAAGCGAAAGGGGGCCTCAGGCCTATTTTAGACTTGCGCGGTCTCAATCGCTTCATGGTCAAATACCGATTCCGCATGGTCTCCCTGGTAAAGATTATACCTGCCTTGGCCCCGGGCGACTGGTATGCGGCCCTATACCTCCAGGATGCATACTTTCACATACACATATTCGGAGGACACAGGCGCTTCCTTCGTTTCCTGGTTGGGCAGGACCACTACCAGTTTACGGTCCTCCCCTTTGGCCTGTCCACAGCACCTCGGGTGTTCACAAAGTGTATGGCAGTTGTAGCGGCCTTTCTCAGACGCAGAGGGGTCCAATTATTCCCGTACCTCGACGACTGGCTGCTCAAGGGCAACTCGAGGTTGCCCATGTAGGGAACTCCCAAACCCAGGGACTGTGGTCAGCCGCAGAGTTATCCCTACACATAAATGTCAAGGAGCTCAGGGCAGTCCGCTTGGCCTGTGTGGCGTTCAGCCCGCGGCTGAGTGGCAAAACGATCAGGGTCCTTACAGACAACACGGCCGCGATGTTTTACGTCAACAAGCAGGGAGGGACGAGGTCCTCGGCTCTCTGCCAGGAAGCCCTCAGCCTGTGGGAGTTCTGTATAGCCCACGATATCTCCCTCAGGGCTTTCCACCTGCCAGGAGTCAACAACTCCCAGGCCGATCGACTGAGCAGGGTCTTTTCCTCCCAGCATGAGTGATCCCTCCACACGGAGGTCACGGGTCAGCTCTTCCGAGCCTGGGGAACTCCCCAAGTAGACCTGTTTGCGACTCGACAGAACCGACGTTGCCACCGGTTCTGCTCCAGGGGAGGGCTGGAGAAGGATGCACTCTCAGATGCCTTCCTCCTGTCATGGTCGGGCCAGCTCCTCTATGCGTTCCCTCCCTTTCCCCTCATAGACAAGGTCCTGGAAAAGGTAATGAGGGACAGGGCCCTCATCCTACTGATCGCCCCAGCTTGGGCCAGACAGCACTGGTACGGGACTCTCCTCGGGTTGCTGGCAGCCCGTCCGCTACCGCTCCGACCGGATCTCCTGTCCCAAGACCGGGGCCGCCTCCTTCACCCCAACCTAGACTCCCTTCACTTGACAGCGTGGCTGCTCAGTGGTTAGACGCGGAGGAGACTATGTGTTCGGAAGGAGTCAGGAGCATCGTCCTGGAAAGTAGGAAACCCTCCACTTGCCGGGCATACCTGGTGAAGTGGTCCAGGTTCTCTAGGTGGGCGGGCGAGAGGGGTTCCTCCCCGAGGGATGCCCCGCTCCAGGTTATCCTCGATTACCTCCTCCACCTTAGAACGCAAGGTCTAGCTCCCTCCTCCGTCAGGGTGCACCTGGCGGCTATATCGGCGTTCCACCCGCCTGTCCAGGGCCTCTCGGTCTTCTCGCATGCCATGACCGGGCGCTTCCTCAAGGGCTTGGACCGGTCCTTCCCGTATGCCAGGACCCCTGTTCCACAGTGGGACCTGAATTTGGTGTTATCTTGCCTCACGGGGCCCCCGTTCAAGCCCCTGGCCACATGCTCCTGGTCTCACCTCTCCTGGAAGGTAGCATTCCTCGTGGCCATTACGTCAGCCCGATGGGTGTCGGAGATCAGGGCCTTGACCTCAGACCCCCCCTTTGCAGTCTTCTACAAGGACACGGTCCAGCTCCGACCACACCCAGCTTTCCTTCCTAAAGTGGTCTCCGCTTTCCACATGAACCAGGATATTTTCCTCCCTGTCCTCTGCCCAAAGCCACATGCCTCGGGCGAGGAGCACCGTCTCCATACATTGGACGTGCTCAGGGCGCTGGCTTTCTACTTGGATCGGACTAAGCCGTTCCGTAGGTCCCCGCAACTCTTTGTTGCCTCAGCCAAGCGTATGAGGGGTCAGCCAGTCTCTACCCAGAGGCTTTCCCGGTGGATCACTTTGTGCATTCACACATGCTACGAGTTAGCGAAGGTCACCTCACTGCCTATCGTGAGGGCGCACTCGACCAGGGCGCAAGCCTCGTCGGCCGCCTTTGTAGCCCATGTCCCTATCCCGGACATCTGTAGGACCGTTACCTGGTCCTCGGTTCACACGTTCACCTCGCATTATGTGATCGTCTCCCATGCTAGGGATGACGCTGGCTTTGGTAGAGCTGTGCTCCAGCCAGACAAGGTGTGAACTCCTACCCACCCCCATGACGTATTGCTTGGAATCACCTAGGGTGGAATAGACATGAGCAATCACTCGAAGAAGAAAGGACAGTTACCTGTTCCGTAACTGGCGTTCTTCAAGATGTGTTGCTCAGGTCTATACCACATCCTATCCTCCTTCCCCTCTGTCGGAGTTGGTCCGGCAAGAAGGAACCGAGGGTGGGGGGAGCGCGCAGTCCCCTATATAGTGCGCTATAGTGGCGCCACTCCAGGGGTTGCAGCGGCGCTCCCCCCTACGGATACTGCTAAGGGAAAAACTTCCGGCACCGATGCACGTGGCGAGCGCACACACCTACTGTGGAATAGACCTGAGCAACACATCTCGAAGAACGCCGGTTACGGAACAGGTAACTGTCCTTTCTTCTTAACAAATGTGGTTGTACTGAGACCTTTGATTTAGGTTAGCTTGAAGGACATAGGAAACATAATAAATATTAGCTATTTATCTTCTTCCTAGAAACTTTATCCGCTGGTAGGTCTGTCTGCATCCTGCCTGGAGAAATAGTTGTATCATGGGAAGTTCAGGAAGTTAAACAATAATATATAGTATGCATTTATTCTGCAGATGGTTTATTAGTTACTTTTTGTGATACTATACACGTCAAATTAAAACATCACTTTTTACTCTATGCAATTTGTTGCTACATACAACACATTAGCGTTATTGTTGAATATTTTGGATAAAATATTCATTTGCAAAAGCTCTTGAGGTATTTAGTACTAGGAAGTAGGGTTTGTACAAGGTGCTATAAAAACTTCTACAAACACACTAGGGTCTCTCAGAACCTTTTAGCACGTTGGGCCAAATTCATCCCTGGTCTAAGTACAGTGGTGTTAGAACAGGGATGACTTTGGCCCACTGAGGTTATTGTGAGAACGGTCACTGATGACTCTTAAGACTGGCCTCATTCCACAGAATAAGTTTGCTAATGTACAACCTCATATGGTCATTTGGTAAAGACTAATTTTTAAGGTTGGCTTATATTCCCCTCCCCATTCTCCCTCTTCCTCTGCAAAAAAGGCAACACCATAATGCAGCAGACCTACTCTTCCAGGAATTAGGAGGTCTGGAGGGTGCAGGGCTAGAGAGAAGGAAAGAGTACTTTTGGCTGAAGTAAGTGACCTTAGGCAGAGAAGCAGTGCATGCTGGAAGCCTAAGGTGGAAATCTACTTCCTGTAGGGGCCCTGAGGTTGGAGCTTCTTGTACGTGGTGAATGGAAGTGCCCCATCAGCTCTCTCATCCAGGATGGGAGTTAATTACCCACTTCACCACAGAGGCTGGTCTCGATATGACTGAAGACTGGGCCAGGGTTTGTTTATTTGGATGTTTTTGTTTTGGCACTTGTTAGCTGAGGTGAAACTTAATTTAGCAGAAGAGCTAAACCAACTAATAAACAGGGGAAACTGAAGCAGAGTTCCAAGACAGGAAGCAAACCAGTATGTCCCAAAGCAGCATCTCTGCCAGGAGAGTGACTAGGAGCCATGTTCAAATTGCTTTGGCAAGAAGTCACTGTTTTTATCACTCACATTTTTTGCCTATTCAGGAACTTCAGGTGAGAACCTGTGCTACCCTCATAACTAGATGTCATCAAACAACTGGTGGACAGACATGGGCAGGACCCAAAGGAATCTCAAAAAAGCCAAACTGAAGCAGACACTTCATGCAATACCTCCTGCAGTTTTGCACTCTCTCACAATGCCTTGTAGGAGAACGCCTGCTGTTTTCTAGAGAAGATTGTGAACCCAGGAGAGGTGTCCAATAAGGAAATGTGAACAAGCTCAGTCTGTGGTACTGGAGATCAGCAGTAGCGTTCCCTGTCGGGGTTGGTGAGGAAATCTATACTGCATGATTTGTTGTTCCCCAGGGCTGAGACTCTGGTGGAGTGGACAGGAGTCTACAGAAACCTATAGGAAGGAGACAGTTTTTCAGTGTTCAAGACTGGAGCACTATAACATCTGAAGACTGGAGGGAAAAATTAAGGCATCTTGAGAGAATCTGGGAGCCTGGTAAGCATGGATGGGTGAACTGGTTTGGATTCCTTCCAGAGGTGGAAACTTGCTGCTTCTCCAAAGAATACCCAGTGGTCATAGGGCTGGAATAGCTGGCCCTATTTCCATCCCCCACCCCTTTTGGAGCCTGGGGGAATGTAGGGTGGAGAGGTAGGAAGGGAAGGGGGTGTGGCTAGAGCCCACTGCAGTCTGCTATTTCCAGTTGCCTGATGCTCTTTGGGAGCCACTGCCAGCTTAGGCAGTTTAAATTCTCCTGGGGCTGGTGTCAAACTGGCCCCAGGATCAGGGAAACTTCATTGGCTCCCTGATGCCGTCGCCATCCCCTTCCACCTTAATACACCAGGCTGAGACTGGGCACAGATTAGAAACAGCCACAGTAAACTGGATTTGCATTTCTTGGACTTCTGAAGTTGAAATGGTTAAACTGAATGTCCCTCACAACTAGTGTGAGCAGTATGACTACCTCAGGCAGCACTGTCTTTCTTCTTCATTTACCTTGACCTTACCTTATGCTTCTCCAAACCCTTCCTTCAGACTCATTTCTGCTGCAACACTTGTTGACAGCTAGGTAGAAGGAGAGCCATTGTCTAGTGCAGGGGTCTCAAACTCAAATTACCATGAGGGCCGCATGAGGACTAGTGCATTGGCCTGAGGGCGCATCACTGACCCCGCCGCCCCGCCCCTTCTCCGCCTCCTCCCCTGAGCGCGCGGCTCCTCCCCCCTCCTTTCCAGAAACCGCGAAGCTGCCAGACAGCTGTTCTGGCGGTGGGAACTGCCTGGGGGTAAAAATAGAACCTTGGAGCAGCGCGGAGGGAACGGGGATCTTAGCAGCCACAGAACGCAACTGGGGGAGGAGTTGGCAGCCACAAAACGTAACTGGGGTGGGCGGGGGTGAGGGGAGTTGGCGGCCATAGGGTGTAACTGGGAGGGGGGGCAGGGGAGCCCAGCGGCCTGCCTCTTCTCCCCCCCTCCTCCCCTGTGTGCGTGCTTCCCGCTCCTCCTCCCTCCCTCCCAGAAACCGCGAAGCCGCCAGACAGCTGTTCTGGCGGCGGGAACTGCCTGGGGGTAAAAATAGAACCTTGGAGCTGTGCGGAGGGAACGGGGATCTTAGTGACCACAGAACGTAACTGGGGGGGGGGTGGCGGGGGTGAGGGGAGTTGGCGGCCATAGGACGTAACTGGGAGGCGGGGGAGGAGCGGGAAGCCGCGCACACAGGGGAGAAGGGGGGGAGAAGAGGCGGGTCGCCAGGCTCCCCCCGCCCCCCTCCTAGTTACATCCTATGGCCGCCAACTCCCCTCACCCCCGCCCTCCCCCCAGTTACGTTCTGTGTTCTCTAAGATCCCCGTTCCCTCCGCGCTGCTCCAAGGTTCTATTTTTACGCCCAGGCAGTTCCCGCTGCCAGAACAGCTGTCTGGAGGCTTCGGAGTTTCTGGGAGGGAGGGGGGAGGAGCGGGAAGCGCGCACACAGGGGAGGAGGGGGGGGAAGAAGAGGCAGAGCTCCTCCCCTCCTCCCCTGTGTGCGCGCTTCCCGCTCCTCCCCACTCCCTCCCAGAAACCGCGAAGCCGCCAGACAGCTGTTCTGGTGGCGGAACTTCAGAACGTAACTCGAGGGGTGGGCCGCGGGGAGCCCAGCGGGCCGCAGGGAAGCGCTCTGAGGGCCGCATGTGGCCCGCGGACTGCGTGTTTGAGACCCCTGGTTTAGTGCATGCTAGTCTATGAAAAAACATACACCTATTACCATTACCTCATCCGTCCACCCCTTCACCCACACCTGTTTGTTTCTTCCATTTGTTGCACCTTTTAATTAACCAAGACAGTAAGCTCTTTGGGACAGGAACGGTCTCTACTACACTCTGGTACAGTGCCTAACACAATGGGGCCTGGATCCCTGGCGGGAACATCTAAGCACTGCTATAATACTAAGAATGAGGAACACACTAAAATAAGAACCTTTAGAACCTTTGTCCAAAACCTCAAACCCTTTGTGAGAGTCGGAAACATTGTTAACTTCCTCTTTCAGTGTTTTTCACTTTCATGCACTTTCAGGTTCTGAGTGGAAGCATATGATGGTGGCTATTCTTGGGGTTTCTGGTCTGAAGGGAAATGGGAAATAGAGGAAATCTGAGGAAGGAGCTTGTTCTCCCAAGGCTGCTATCTCAGTATTACAGTGCCTGAACCTGTATACCCAGCCTTTGGGGATTGCGTATGAGGGATTGTACAACCAGCACTTAAAGAAGAAAGCAGAAAGTAAATGTGGAGCATGGACTTTTCTTTTTCTTCTGGGATAAGTGCATTGGGAAAATCAAAGCAAAGGGAGTATTTGTTTTGTGTTTTATATCACTGTTGAAATGGCACTCAAAGGAGGAGACTGTCTGGAGTAGTCATAAACCTCCACAGTTATCAAAGCATGACCAGGATTTTCCTTTCTGTCAGCTCACTGACATGTAAAGAGCCAGTGATGTAAGAGCTCTGGGAATCCAGACAGATTTGTTGATCTTACCTCACTGTATGAAGCAGCTTCTCCTTACAAGACATTGTCCTGCCTTTCTTACACGAAGGATTCCTGTGCAACTCAGTCAGATGAGGGATTCACATTTCACTTGGGCTCATTATGCTGCCTCCCTCTCTTCCCATTGGCTGTCATAAATTAATATCACCATGCATGGGTCTATCCATTCTGGAAATAGCTTTTGCTACAAGTACAGCTATTTATATCTGCTTAGTGTAGATATAAAACAGGCAGATGTACCCACAAGGAGCTTTCCAACTTTTAATAGTTTCTGCAGCAGTTAAGTCGAAGAGGGGTGAATTGCAAAGTTTCTATAGTCATTGCTTGTTGCATTCTGAAATGTTCTCCACTTCAACACTTTTGTCTCTGGAAAATGATGCAGAAACTGAAAACGTTGGTGGATTTCTGTGCACTACAATGGCACCCAGATTTCTGCCAGAATGTGCACTTGATATTTCGCATCTTTATGTATGTAAACTTACTTGTAAGAGGAATTTGTCTAGCCACCCTCCGTTTAATACATTGTCAGCGTTCAGCAACTAATAGCTTCACATCTGAGTATGCATTCAGGAAAGTATTTAATTCTGGCCTAATAACTTCCTCTATCTAAAAGTGATACATTCTGGTGTAAATGTTCCTGAGTGGTTGTTGCAATAGCATCTAGGGACCTTGATCAAGGATCAACTAAGAAGGCAATCCATGCTCCAAGAGAACTCACAATCTGGGTGGCAGGCAGGGCACAACACATGAAAAAAACAGAGGATGGAGTAGTTAACAGGCAAACATGGTGTTGGGGGAATAAGGAAGGAACAAAACTAACAGTATTGAGTAGAAAAGCAGCACCATGTTCCTCCTCCTGCTAGCATGGAGTTCAGCTGGTGATTTCAGTTTTTGTTCATATGTAGCCATAAATTTTGAGGCTTTTCCCAACACACATGCGGCTGTCAATGGGACAGTCTATCCAGCTATGGTGTTCCCCACAGTGCTTTAGGATCTAGTAATGTGTTGTTTTTAAAACATATTTATTTTGTAACTTAGTCTGCATATGCTGTATTCGTGGCATAGGATCTTTAAACATATCTCAGGAATATTTTAAGTGTTTCAGTTGACCACCCCACGTTTGTGCTATAAATCTCCGTAGCTGGGGTGATATTTTATGTACAGTACACAGGTACCATTTTTGGTAATGGCTGCTTTACATGTTGCTTATCTAAGTTGTACTTCAGAAATTTTAGAGCTTGGCAAATCATTGTATCCTGCTCAAGTACATGGAAACCCCAAAATTCAGTATACAGTCTTTCAAATGCCAATACAAAGGCAGAGAACTATAACATAAACCCAGGTCAGAGGTGTTGAGCACTCACAGTTCCGATGTGCTTCTGTATGGGTTTGGGAAGCTTTATCGAGCTCTGCAAAGGATGGAAGTTCTGTTTTGTGAAGGATTTTGAATTTGGCTTTGTTCTGAATTGGAATGAAAATCAAAAATTTCAAAATTCTCCACTAAGGAAAACTCCCCCCAAAATTCCTTTTGTGTTGATCAAAACATTTCATTTTGACAAAATTGAAATGTTTCATTTCTATTGTGACTTTCTTAATTTTGTATTGTATTAATGGATGGTCAACTTTATTTTTTAATTTCAAAACAAAATGTCATTTCAAAAGCAAATTGAAACATTTTTGTCGGAAAATGTTTCAGCATTATCGGAAATTTTATTCCTGGTTTTCCTCCAAAATGTAATTCTGGTAAAACTGACCCAATTTTATGAAGCATTTCAGTTTCAATGAAACAACCCATTCTGATGGAATATGGTTCTGCCAAAGCTGCTCCATCCAGCTCTAGCACTTGGCACTGCCACAAACCAACCCTTTGCTGAATCATACGAATGCAGCCAATCTATGTTTTGACCAATCTATGCAAACTGAGCCCAGGGCTGAAGGGGCAGGAGAGAGATTGAGGGCATTGCCCCTGCTCTCACCAGAGTTGGAGCAGAGATGGCAGCGGCAGCTCTCATGGAGCCATCATACACTCTGCCCAGCTCCCCTGGGATAAGGGACAGAGTGGCAGGAGCAGAAGACCACAGAGGCATTCACCTTTGCAACCCTTACTGACCTAACATCCTGTGAATTTCTGTTTGCTTGTTTTTTGAACTCTAGGAACACATGTTAATGTATGGGTTGGGACAAAGAGGGATTGACATGGGTTGGAAGGCAAAGAAACAGTTGGATCTTGGTTATTCTGTGACTCGGGGAAATAGTACAATTCTGGGCTGCTGCAGCCCCAGTGATCATTGGAAATGGACCACTTCTCAGTGTGGTGGTGGAGGAGGATGGAGCTGTTGGTTACGAAAAAGATTAAAATAGTTGCAGGTTGCAACAATTAAAGACTAACACAACTATGAAGTAATTCAAGCTGAGTTTTGTGGTGGTGCAAACAGCTTGCTGACCATCTAAAGATATTGGTGAGTAGGGTTCTGAGCTGCCCAACTATAATTAGAAGCAAACACTAATAGCATGGAAGGGTCTCATGAAAGCACAGGCAAAGAAATGTGGGTTCAGATGTGGGTTAGATTCCAGACAGAAGACAAGGTCAAGAATGGGATAAGGGTAGGGTCAGATTTGATAATGGCAAAATCTCAGGAGTTGTTTGAGTGGCTTCCACCCAAAATATGAAATCAGCAGCGATTGTGAAATTTCTGCCATTTCCCTGTGAGAGGCAGTTCTTGTGAGATTTTTGGCTTCAGAGAAAGCAAAACCAAAGAAAAGTGCTTTCCATTCTGGAACTAAAACCACAGAGAATCCAGGGGTTGTTTGGATGTGAACCTCCCACTCTCAGTCCCCAGGGAGGGAAAGTGCGGGAGGGGTTTGAAGTCTAGGTTCGGATTTCACCCCAGTGTGATAGGAGGAAATGTCTATGCTGCTTCTGCAATATCTGGTATTTCCATATTGATTTCTATGTTTAAACAACAAAACTAATCAACCCCCCTCCCCCCCCCCACACAGAAAACCTCATCAGCTCTATACAGTAAGTTAAGAATGTGAAAATATTTGTTAGGACAGATGCTCCTCATTTACAGTATGTGTGAAATGAAAATCGGTTCTCACTTCTGAAATACTGACATTTCCATAAACTATCTGTCATGAAGTGGATGAAACCCTGCTGAGAATAATGAACCCCAATAAATCTTCACCTCCAAATGCTAAAGTAGCATTTGGAGGTGAATGGAAACCGTTCATTTAGAATCAAGTTAGAGCTACTAGTATTGTCAAAGGCTTTGTGAAGCAGCAAAGTTGTGTGATGACTTGGACGCACCTGAGTTATAAAAAGCTAATGATGCCTTGTGAGAAATGTCAATTGAATCTGTTCTGAAATTATTCTGCTGCCTTTCTCAATTCTCCATCCTGACAGGTACACAAGGGGCTGGGGAGTGGGGGGGAGCCTGGCTCTTCCCTTCAACCCCCACTTTCTCAGGAGAACTGGGTGTAAAGGTTGTGCAGTCCCTCCTCTTAGAATCATAGAATCTCAGGGTTGGAAGGGACCTTAGGAGGTCATCTAGTCCAACCCCCTGCTCAAAGCAGGACCAATCCCCAATTTTTGCCCCAGATCCCTAAATGGCCCCCTCAAGGATTGAACTCACAACCCTGGGTTTAGCAGGCCAATGCTCAAACCACTGAGCTATCCCTCTTCCCCTTGTGTCCTCCACTGCGATCTGGATTGTCTCAATACAACTGCACAAGGCAGTCCTTGTGTGACCCGCTGGTGAGTGTATGTAACACCTCGTCCTCTATCCACAGCAGCGGTCGGATATGAGTTGTTCCAGACCCCAGCTAGGGAGGGCTGGCTTTTTTTAGCTCAAGCTGTAGCAGCTCCTGCTTTTAGCTTTGGAGCTCCCTGTGTCAATCCTTGGTGTATGTGCCCAGTTGGTTGCTGTCACCCTTCCACTGTCCTTCAAGGGAGAGGATAAGAGAGAACAAACTACATACGACAGTTAATCTTGTTGCTCAATGTGCTCCTGGAAGGGGCTTAGAACCCCTTCAGTAGTTTAAGTGCCCGTATCAGACCCTATATAGAATAGATGAGCACTCCCTTGTGCGGCTGCTTTAGACAGACAGTTTGGCTCTATATTATGATTCCATTCTGATATTAAAATTCTTCCTTGATTAGGGGTATGCGTAGCCTGATTAATTAATTAATTAGATGGTGTGTGTTAATTGCTCTAAACAGCAGGGCCAGTTCCTGCTGCTGCTATTATTTTTATTATTTATTATAATGACCTTAGGGCCCTGTCCTGGAATGTGTTGAGCAGCATCCCCATCCCTTGTTAAGTTGAGTGGGAGTTGGAGGGGCTCAGTACCTTGTAAGTGGCACTCAGCCCCTCATAAGATCAGCCCCATAGTACTTGAGCTGCTATTTAGTGTGAGCAAAGGTGGCAAAATCTCCCCCCTTAGGGCAGAATCTAGCCCTACGAGGGTGGGGGTGGGGGAGCCCCTGATTCCCCTACAGATCATCTATTCTGAGTCCCTCTAATATCCGATCTGAGACACCCATTCAGGGAGCTCTTCCTCTAAATTCTATTGAGAAGGTTGTGTTTGGTGGAGACTTGTGTATTTATTTGTCTTCCAGCAGCACACATAGCAGAGGCCCTGTCAAAGGGGGCAGTGCCACAGTGCTATTTATGCCGACATGTAGTCAGTGAGTCTCTACCCTGCAGAGCTCACAATCTGAAAGGGGAAAAACCACAGGAACTTACCGTAGCAGCCTCTGCAGCTGAATGATGGTGATGATGAGTGCGTCCCAGCTTTTTATTAATAATGGCCAAATGGGATGTGTAGTTCCGTGATATACTCCGAGGCCATAATTATTTCACGTAGCAGAAATTAAAAGTGACTCAGCCGCTCAAATGAAAGTTGAATGTTTGTTGCTTCAAAGGCTGTAGTTATGAAAATAGCAGACAGTGGCTGACCCGAGCAATTAGTTAACCCTGACCAACTCCACAGCTAATAGTGCAAAGCATGTGGAACATGTACTTCCAATGCATATAGTGACTTGGGGGGCGCTGTTTGGAAATGCAGGTAAACCCACATTGCACATGACATCAGGTTAATATAAGGGTCTATGGATCTGTTGGGTAAAACTAGATCTTAGTGTAAATTTGGGGGTGTTTATATTGCTGTGGGTGGGGGTTGGTGCTTATGAAAGTGAGAGACTAATGATCGAGTCAAACATAAAACAGAGGTGAGGAGGTGCAAGCTTCATGTACCTCTTTCCACAGCCGCATCAAGGCCTGCCTCTCCCAAACAGAAATTGTTAATCATGCCAAACTGTGTGCTGGCCTATGGATAAAATTGAAACCACCACATTTATTTTCATATGTGATCTGAGATAAGAGATTAGTGCACAAATGCACTGTCCCAGCTACCGCAAAATAATGCCCCCACCCCCAGAGCCCAGCTACACTGTTAATCTCTTTTACAGGGATTTACACAGGGTGAGTATATGCTGCATGAAGAATTATGGCTCTTATTATGTAAAAAAGACTTGAATAAGAACTGAAAATAATAATGGAACACACACAGGTCTATCCAAGATAGGTCTATCCTGGTATTTCACTTAGAATGTTAATGAACAAATGGCTTTTCTTACTAATTCATGTTTGAAGAGAGATATAAGAACAGTAATTCATAGTCCTATTACTGAAGCATCTTTCCATTCTCCTTAGAATCTGGCCTGGTTTAATATCCATCATGCCTACAAAGCCGAAAAGAGGAGAATTTACAGTGATGAAAACTTCCCAGACAGTGCAGGAAATGAGTGAGGCCCTGTGCAGAGAACTCCCATGGTGCAAACGTATCAGAGGACCCCTTTGTGGAAATATGTGATCTATTTGCCTTTGGGGATGCTGATTTATGCCTCTAGATTCCATTTCCTAATCGGTGGAAACAATAATATGGCCCACCTATTTTTGTACATTGCTATGCATCTCTCAGTAAGTGTATTGCTACAATTGATTGGACACAAAAAGCACAGCTGAAAAACAGACTATTTTCCCAGACTGTATCTTTGCAGTGTTGTAAACTCTCACAATTTCATCTTGGGTACTTGTGATATTTGGTGGTTTTCATAAAGCCCCAGTTTCTGGAGTCATATGCACATGTAAGACTCTCATATTTTGTTAAAAAACAAGTTTCTAACACTCATGGTTGTGGAACAAAGATTAAACATGTGACCTAAGTGTACCCCCAAAGGTTCAAAAATCAGGAGACAACCCCCCAAAATGTATTGTTTTACAAAATCTCATGGATTTTTAGGCCACTCTCGTTTTGGATGGCCTGACTCCTGATTTTTGGATGCCTGGGATTGTCAATACTGCTTTTGCCAACTACCTTATGTGTTTAAGTGTGCGAGTTATACACTCTCTCTTCACTTCTATAGGAGACTGTAGAGCATATGTGCTTTGCTGAATCAGTTCAAATAGTTCAAAATGGGAGGAGAGGGAGGAATAGGCCAACATGCTTTTTTAAGAGTAAGCTAGTCTGGTGCTTTCTCTGCAATTACCAGCTCATGATAACAATCAGCCCTTGGGGTTTTCTCTCAGAAGCTTTCTCAGCAGTTGTGCACGCCTCTCTGGGGTTTGGTTAGGGAAGTTGTTATTAACAGAGACTAGGGACCCATTGTGTTTGGGGCTGGACAAACACGTAGACAGTACCTGAGCAGAAGAGCTTGCCCTGTAAATCAGGAAAACAGGCAAAGGGAGGGAGAGGAAATGGGCACACACAGAGGAAGCAACTTGCCCAAGGTCACAAGTTGGCCCTGGGCCAAGCTGGGAATAGAGCCCAGGTCTTCAGAGTCCCAGTCCAATGTCCTGTACAATAGACCAGGCATTCTACATTATTATTCTTCATTGCTTGTGGGTGTTTTGAAAACACTGGCAAATCCCAACTAACTTTATCACAAATACATATTTGTGCAAAAATATGTCCCAGAGTACATTGATGTTCTTCGTTTGTTGGTTTCTGTGTGACACTTTTTAAACCTATCCGGGGGCAAACAAATACCATGTCACTGAGGTGAAAATTACATGCTGCAAACAATATATGAACAACACGTGGGCATAAATGGCAAACCTTTTGTAAAGGGACCCTCAGTGCACAAGAACCACACTCTGCTTACAGTAGACCAGGAACATGCTGCTTTATTCAAGTACATAAACAAAGTCGTTAACTAAACAGGGAGTAAGGGAGGAATGGAGCATGTTCCAACCCATAATACTCTGAGTAACCCAGTTAACCCCTTGACAATCATTTTACTACAGAACCATTAGGGAATAACAAATGTATTAGCAGAAATCAAATTATGTGCACAGAAAAGGAGCTACATTTTCATTTATTTTTTTGCAATGAATAATTCCACCATGTGCAGCAAGTAACAAAATCACTAGGGATAAAATCTCTGCAGGAAACTGAGTGACTTAGGAGCCTAAATCCTACTGTCTTTCAATGGGGTTTAGAAGCCTATGTCACATAGGCTCTTTTGAAAATTTTACCTTATCTTAGACCATTCCACTGTAGAAATAACTTATTGCACCTTAAAACTGTGATTTGAGATGCTTAGCTAAACCAGGTAGTATGTTGTTGTTACCATCCATGGCCTTTCTAAGGAACGCAGGATATTCCTGGCACGTTGCAACCTAGCTATCAAGCATGGATTATCTGTGGGTGGTGAGAATGACAGCCCTAGCAGAAAAATGATTGACAGACGCTGAAGAACCTCTGTGCTTTCAGTAAAAGTGAGTTAAAAAAATGTGACTAGGCAAGTGAAATGAATCCTTTACAATTTCTGTGAGCACGACTGCGTGTAAGGTAGATGCGTGTATTTTAATTGTGGCATTTTTGTGTGTCAGTTCAGCCTTTACTTTAACTCTCTGCAGCCTGCACTCTCCACATCAGTTGGGTTACTGTGGGATCCTCCTTGATTTTAAGAGCCACATTCTTTCCAACTGGGTAATGTGTTTAGTGATAATGAAAGCAAGTAGCTCACTGCATTGGTATGAGCCAGGTGTAATGTAAACAGGAACTATGTGAACTTCCCCAAACTGCCAAGACAAATTATTTCTGACTAATCCCAGGCCTTCTTTAATCACAGACTGACAATCATGGGGAATGTATTTCTCTAAAAGCTGCTCCTGCATCCATGGCCATGGCATCTGGAGACTTGCCAGTAAATATAAAACCAAATAGCAAAATGTATCAGTTATCCCAATGGGTGAACCATTAAAATCACTGCCCCTCTACTTACACAGAAACCTTGATGGTAAACAGTTAATCAACATATGATTAAAAACTAAAAAACCTTTGTCTTGTGCTGAGAAGCTCACTCAATATGAAGTCTGGAAAATGAGAGAGCTGCTTCCAAATGGTGGGTGCCCTTTGACCAGTCCTGGAGTTGTCAGGTGGTTTGGTAGGAGCACTAGTGGGAACTAAAATGCCACCAGCCAGTTAATTTGTGACCAAGGGAGGATTGGAACTCAGCTTTCCAGACGTGAAAAGCTAGCCTGTTAAGTCCATGTACCATCTAGCTGTGAGCATGTTCCAGATATGTTGGAGTAGATACAGGGAAGTGCTTCTGTGAACCAATGACACCCCCAAGCAGAGAGACATGCTTTAACTTTAGCTTCCATCTCCTTTCCTTCTGACCACCCATCCCCATTACTAGTGCCAGGATTTGCAGAATCCCTTAAGTCTGTAATAAAAGAAGACATAGTGTGCTGTAAAGGGAGGATTAGTTATATTTGCAAAGGGACATACTTATATTTGCATTCTGTAGACTGAACACCCATTGTACTGATAAGTATATTTACTTAGGGTCACTAATCTCAAACATTTAATTAGCACTGCCTCAACAGCTCAAAGCTTTAAGACACAGTCAGACATTCCCCAGCACTGAAACAGAATCATCTTTCCTAAAACTCCTACTGGATCAAAATTTAGTTCTAAACATATATCTCAAGGTGCTTATTAAAATAAGCACCTGTGGCAGGGGAACAGATGTAAAAGCAAATTCAATCTTTTAGTTAAATGGTAATATCAAATACCATTATCCTTTGTGCTATGTCATTGTTAGGTCTTAGTTGTTTCTCTATTTTTCACAGTGAATCTTCATTATGCAATTCTATTTCCTTAAATTCTCCCTCTAGATACAGATAATTACATATACATGTGTATCTCTAGCAAGCTTACTTTAAAAGCAATGCATTTCTAATGCAACCATCAGTGCAGGATCCAGAAATATTTAGCTAAAGCAGCCCCTGTTCTCATTTACTAAACTACAGTTCCTCTTCGTTGAATGCTGTTGGAATTTCCTGGAGGCAGAGCAATATTGTACCCTAGAGCAAACCTTCCACATGTTCTATATTAGGTGGCCCCGTTAAATACCAAATTTCCACCTGTTGCCTAGGAAAAAACACTCCCACTTGGCATGGGAAAACAGAGACTGGGCCCCCCAGTTAATGTTTCTTATAAAAATAGAATTTACATACTGTGTGCAATCCATTTTTCTGAATTCCCATGTTTGTTGATTTCTTATGAGTTTCATATTGTAACTGCTGGCACTCACTGTTTGAGTGATGAAAGACTGAGAAGTATATAAAGGTGTGATAGAGACAGGAGGTGAAAGCCTACCAAAGTCACCGGCAACCTGCAGCTCACGCTGTTAAAAAGCCAATAGTCTTATTCTGCTACTTGCTACAGTATTTCTGTTACAACTGCTCCACGCACATAAGGCCCAAACCTGTTCCCAGGGTCTCATCCTGCTCTCACTCTTACCATTAGAGTCTGTAGAATCCTTATCCAGAACGTGAGGGGCAGTAACATATAACTGTAAAACTGGTCATCAGCACATATAGCAAGGTGTTCAGGCTGCCTACAGATTAGTATTAATTCTCCTATTTAGATAACACTATCAAATACTGCTGCTATACTTATTATCACCAATGTTTGTGGCAACAGGATTGAGCTCTTAAGAGGACAAGGAATGTGGTTAGACACTGCTCAAAAACCTGTGGTGAGCCAGTTTTACAGCCCTGTGGAGACGTAGTCTCAGAAGAGAATATCATTCTACCAGTAGAAGTGGACCCATCATGACAGTGCTCATCTGAAGAGAAACAACAAAGCGAGAAATAAAACGGGATGCCTTAAAAGTTCATTGACTCACCAAGAAATCATTGTTTTCTTCCTCAAGCCTGTACACAAGCAAACAGCCATGGACACACCATGGTTGGGCCGTATATCACTATTCTATTTAATCTATATATCTCCCCAGATATAATAATAATTATATTATATCTCCAAAATAATTCCTAGAGGAGATCTTCTAATATAGTTAGATTAAATAGAATAGCGATATATCTCCCCACACAAGGGAGGATTAGTTATATTTGCAAAGGGACATACTTATATTTGCATTCTGTAGACTGAACACCCATTGTACTGTGTTATGCAGGAGGTCAGATTAGATTATCACAATGGTTCCTTCTGGCCTTGAAATCTATGAAATTATTAATCTTAATAAGGAAGATATCAAAGTCCTTTTCCTGAATTTGTGTGGGCCCTCATGGGTAGATCTGGTTGCAGGATCAGGGCTCAGTAGCATGCTGTAGAAATTACTCTAAAATCCATGGAATATAGTAGTGTGATAACTTTTCTATAGTTTTTTTTTTTAACTAGTCTATAGAATTTCGTAGCATTAAATTCTATAAAAAGCTATGATGATCTGCTATATTCTATAAGATTTTCCATAAGGATAAGACATTACACAATGCAAAAGAATAATATTCTGTCACTGGAGACCTTGGTCAGGAAACCAAGAGACCTGGGTCTAATTTTGTTCTATTTCCCAGCAATAAGGTTGGTGCTATTGTTTGTTGTTGTTGCATTTAAACTTTCTTTGGGGCATACGACTGAAGTAGTAAATGTTTCTGTTATTACTGGCACGTCCCATGTCCCCCGCCCCCACAGGGAAAGCACAGCTGTCTATATTGATTTGGTTTAAGATTTATCACCAACTCGTAATACAGTAGACGTGCACTCAGCGGGTGATACTCTCAAATCCCAGTTCTCAAGAGTCATCAACTGTAATGGCTTTCTCAGGAAACTTTAAGTATAGTGAAAATACAATTTATATTGAGGGGCAGGGCGGGGTCAGGGGGGAAGCAGGTCAGCCTTGAATGGTTGCTTCAGATGCAGTAGCACTGAGCCTAGGAATCTTTGCCTTTTGCCTCATTAGCAGAGAACTATTTCCTCTTGATTTTCTTCAAGTAGCTCAGAGCATTCTGAAATTGCAGTAACATGGATGAGTGTTCAGATTTGTTTTTAAACTAGGTTCTGGGTGCTGTCAATCCCCTTTGTTCTGTTTAGGTTCTCACATCATATTCATCATGCAGCATCTAGGGGTGAAAGAAATAGGCCCTGACTCAGAAATGCACTTGAGTACATAGTTTAACTCTGAGCACCCACTGAGCAAACAAAAAGGGGTGTGAGCATGATTGAATTACAAAGCAAGAGAATTTGTGAAAATGTCTCCAAATTTCTCATGCTCTTTGCCTAGCTGTATACGTTATATTATTATGGAAGAAGCAGGGTGGATGGGTAGGTGGTAGCTAAGCAGAAAGAGCAGAGGATTGAATTGCCTTCACTGGCTTTGTCTCCCGATCTATTTAGAAGTTGCCCTCCCAGTTTTCTAGACTCTCTCTCTGATCACACATCCACTGCTTTTCTCTTGTCTCCTCCCTGAAACACTCCATGACTGAGTGTGGAGTTGGAGGTTGTTCTTTTATTGTAAGTGGCCCCACCTATCTGAAATCCTCTCCCTCTTAGCCAATGACTTAATCCCTTTTCATTAGAAACCTTCCTTTTTCTCTTTAGCCTATGACTGTCTCTCTGTGATGCATTTTAAGAGACTTAATTAAGCACATGGAATAAAAATATAAAAGTACTGAAATCGCCATAATGGCTGTTTATATCAGTGCCTTTTATTTTTTAAATCAGAAGGTTTCCTTGGTGTATTTCTAGCATAGCTACAAAGACCTCCCTTTCGTCTGTAACAGCAAAAACCATCTCTCTCTCTCTCTCTCTTTTCCTTTTACCTTTCTGTTATATTTTATAATGTTGGCACGTTACAGTCTGGCTCTTTAAGTTCTTCCACTGGTTACATTCCTCTGTGACAGTGGTGGGCAACCTATGGCCCTTCAGGGTAATCCACTGGCAGGCCACAGGACAGTTTGTTTACATTAGAACAACAAGGAGTTCGGTGGGCATAAGCTTTCGTGAGTAAAAAACCCACTTCTTTAGATGCATGGAGTGAAAATTACAGATGCAGGCATTATTATACTGACACATGAAGAGAAGGGAGTTACCTCACAAGTGGAGAACCAGTGTTGACAGGGCCAATACAATCAGGGTGGATGTGGTCCACTCCCAATAATTGATGATGAGGTGTCAATTCCAGGAGAGGGAAAGTTGCTTTTGTAGTGAGCCAGCGACTCCCAGTCCCTATTCAAACCCAAATTAATGGTGTTAAATTTGCAAATGAATTTTAGTTCTGCAGTTTCTCTTTGAAGTCTATTTCTGAAGTTTTTTTGTTCACATATAGCTACTCTAAAATCTGTTACAGAATGCAGGCCGCAGGGACCTGCTGGCCGCCACTTCCCACAGCTCCCATTGGCCAGGAATGGCAAACTGCGGCCACTGGGAGCTGCCGGCGTCTGTGCCTGCGGACAGTCAATGTAAACAAACTGTCTTGCGGCCTGCCAGCGGATTATCCTGAAGGGCTGCGTGCGGCTCACAGGTTGCCCACCACTGCTCTGTGACCTTGGACATAAAGGTGAAAAGACATTTCCTCTCAGGTGAAGTGGGTGTCAGCATCTGAAGGCAAGTAACACTTGTTCAATGGATGTGAGAGTGGTTTATGCTAAAGTATTCGCTGTGACTTCCTGAACAGGAATACAAAAGGCCCTTTCTTGTGAATTATAGCTCATAGTTAGCATTTTTCCTGCAATATAATTATGATTGGATTAACTTTATTACCGGTCCCATCAAGCTTTTCTCTGCACTTCACATCTTCCAGTCCTCTTATTGCATCCAAAATACTTACTGTGGTCTCTAAATTTTTCCTTATATAATGATCCAGCAGAGTTGTCTACTTTTGGTTTTCTATAAGCTGTGGATCTCATGAGGACTGGATGCAGTAAATCACAAAAGGCTGCTTTGTCAATCTACCTGACTTCCAGTTTCTCACATAGTTTTACTGTTGTCATTTTTAAAGAGATGGTGTCCATACTGCAAAGGCAAGGACGGATCACAGCTGTAAATTATTAATTTAGCACACAAATTTGTTATGTGATCAGTAGGTCTTGTCCATTCTGTGGCTCATAATAGTGCTTGAAAGAATTTTCAGTGACCGTTATGGCCGAACATAAGATGGTGTATAGCTAAGCTCAGTGCAATTGCATATAAACAGTGACTGCTTCTTATTGTACTAAATATGATTGCTTCACATGCCTACCCTCTTTCTCCATCTGTTGGGTGTCCCATTAAATCAATATATTGTAAGCCCTGTGGGGAACGAGCTATGTCACAATTACAGGGCTAGTCTCACCTTTGACCCCTCTTCTGTCTCCTGAGTGCACCATCTCAAGGGACAGGCCCTATGCCTTCATTCCTTTTGGGATGGAACTCTATAATTCTCCCATTAACAGACCAGGACTCCAGGCTACAGCACCCCTGTTTACTAGCCATCTTTCCTCAGCGGGTGCAACTGGGTCTGGCACCTTCAAAAGACTTCAGGAGCTGACACCAGTAGGTAAATCCATTGACTCAGAACAACTTCTTCAAAACCAAGTATTACTTATTTTTCCATAGGAGCATAGTAATCCGAGAGAAAAGGGTTAAAACAAGAAAAGGCCTACACACATATTAGTCTTACCTAACGCTTACCAGTTCTCTCACAGTTTAGGCAGGCCCAGCCAGCTCCAGGTATTGGATTTTAAGCCTTGGCTACACTTGCACTTTATACCACAATAAAGCCGCCTAGGGCACTCAACCTTACTCCCCATCCACACTGGCAAGGCACGTAGAGCACCCTAGGTGAAAGGGATAACGGCTGTTGCGTCTTGGCTGAGATGCCCCAGGGTCAGTGTGAATGAGGAGTTAAGTTACTGCACTCTGACTGACCTCTGGAAATGTCCCATAATCCCCTTAAATCAAGTGGCCTCTCTTCTCTTTGTTGTGAAATCGGCTGAGGAAAGCAGAAGTGCCATTTCAAAACTCAGTTTCAAAAAACAGCCGGCTGCTTATCTGCTCCCGGCTGCTTATCTGCAACAGTAAATGTTTGCTGTGAGTGTGGGGGAGGGGGAGAGGAGGGTCTGAACTTACAAGACAGCGTGATGACACACTCTCAGCACTCCAAAAACCCACTCTCTCTCTCCCCCCACATACACACAACACACTCCACCCCACCCCGCGCATTTGAAAAGCACGTTGCAGCCACTTGAACGCTGGGATAGCTGCCCATAATGCACCACTCCCAATGCCGCTGCAAGAGCTGCAAATGTGGCCACGCCAGTGCGTTTGCAGCTGTCAGTGTGGACAGACTGGATCGCTTTCCCTAGTGTGCTTTCCGAAGGCTGGTTTAACTCAAAGCGCTCTACATCTGCAAGTGTAGCCATAGCTTAAGTCTGCATCCTTCAGCCACTGTTTCTCCCCCTCTATTCTTTAAAAGCTGTACTTTTAACAGTTCCAATGTTCTGTTGTTCTGAGTTTTCACACCTGAAGGGCCCCTCCCCTATCCCAAGTTGGAAGAGATGTTGTGACCTGTTTGGACGGAGAAAACTTCAAAGGCCTTGACCCCTGCCTGTATTGTAAGTACCAGTGATTGAATTATCTAAAGCCACTGTCTGCCTTCTTGGGATATGCACTGAGCTCCAAGAGGAGTTAAACCTTTGAACCCAGCTAGCAAACCAAATAATAATCAAATAAAGAGGTTGTGACTGGGGTCCTAGTGGGGATCCAGCTGTGGTCACTCAATTAGGGTGAACTGCAAAGAATGGGGCGGACAATCCCCATAAAACTTGTGGATATTCCAATACTTATTTACCAATAACTTTTGAGGGTTATTTATTTTGCAGGATGTTTAACCCATTCTAGCCATGCGTCACACCCCCAGCGTGAGACTGGTGTGGAAGGGTGAAAGTAGAGCTCCTGGATACACCTTAAAGACCTTACAACATTGATATGAGCTGTTTATACATTGAATTCTTTGTAAGGCCAAATTATTGATGCTTGCTTTGGCCCCAGCCAAAAACTTAGTCTATGCTTTGTGAAACACTGGAATCACTAAAGTGTTTCATAAAGCATGGATTTATGTATCAGACTTTGGCCGCTAGGCACCAACACACTTTCCTCAGAAGAGAGACTGTTAACTATAAACAATGGCCCATTAAGAGTCAATGGAAACAATTCCTTCTAGCGGACTTTCAAGACTTCACCAAGACTTTCCTTCTGCAATATCCTGCACTGCAACAGATTCTTTCTGAGCTTTATTTATGTCCAGAACCGACTTTGGCACAAAGACAAATCACCAAACTTATTCTGAGTTTCACTTACATCCAGAATCACCTCTGGCCCATCAGGAGGGTTTTCACACAACCCCCTTTCAGGTAAACTGCTAGATTTCATAGTCAAAATATTAGAAGCATTCTCTTCCTGATTTGACTATGTTACCCACTGTCAGTGGGTAACATAGTCAAATTATCTTCATGCTTTCCTTGTGCCCTGGCTATTATATCACCCTGATCAGACAAGGTCGTCATATCTTTACCCAGCAACACACCAGCAACAGGCAAAATAGAAGCACCAGAATCGCTTGGTCTCTGGGAGCTATTTATGACATCAACTGGATGCAACCTAGCTACAATATCATCATCCCTAGCAGACACAAATTCAGGACCACTTTCTTCCTGGGCTTTAGTTGTATCCAAAATCAACTCTGGGTTAACTGATAAATCTTCAACCATCATAGGCTGACAGGCTTCTTCTGTCTGCTTTACAGAAAGAAAAGAGATGGAGAAACATTCCCCTTTAACAGACAAACAGCTTGGGATATATTTTCCTTTGTCCCAGCACACATGACTGTTCACGGACAATTGTGTGGAGGCTGGGGTAGCTCCCTTCATAGGCAAGTCATTACCCTTAACAAACAGAAAAATTTCCTTCACTGTCACAATTCTCCACACTGGTAACAGATAAGGTATAGGGATACTCAAGTTCCACTAACCTTGCCTTCACAAACTGCTGATTAGACAAAGCCATCAGCTCAGAAGGCTGCCTATGATCATCTAAACTTTCTTTGCCTTTCCCTCCCTTAACAGATAAACTGCTGTTTTCCACAAATAGTGTCTTACTACACTGAGCTACTTTAAGCACATCACTTTTACCTGGTTCAGGCTTACTTTCCCAAGCTTTGATACCAGACAGACAATTAGGAATTTTTTCCACATATACACTGCTTCTTTGCACAGATAAGCAGCTATCTTCCTCATACAAACATTTGGAGAAACACTCCATAGGCAAATCCTTGCCCCTAGTAGACACAGGTTCAGGATTATTTCTTTCCTAAGACTGGTTTATGTCATCAATTTGACTGAACAAAGTTTTAATATCATCCCCAATCAAAAGATCCTTAGGCAAAAGATCCTTACACCAGCTAGAACTTCATGTTTAACACCATTCCATTCACGATGTATTCTGGCTAAAAGCACACTTACCGTAAACTCATAGAGGATTACAATATTCACACTCTGATTTGGTAAATAATCTTCCTCTCTGACAAAATCTGTTTAACAAGACTGATGTTAGAAGCTGTAATATGCCCTAAACAGCTTTTACCATTGACCTTTACATTTTCTGCACAAGTTATGGAGTTACTGTCACCTGAGCTCACAGTAAAAGCATTTACATAAAAGGTGGCAATGTTGGGGTAAATTTGGTTACACAAAGACAACTGCTTAGAGTCAAACAACATACCAACATTGTTACAAACTGGATGGATTCTATCCCCATCTTTGCTGCTGAGAGGAGCTGCTGGTTTTTCAGGATGATACAGTTTCTCTTGTTCCTTTATTCTCTTGAGTTGAAACTTAAGTCTGTCCACTTTTGCCTTAGCTTCTAGTTCCTGCAATCAAATATATGGCATTTTTTGTTCCTGTTCAAAACACAGGCGTTCTCTTTCAGCAGCTTCTCCTTCCATATCAGCTATTTTTTGCTTTTGTTCAAGTTCTAGCTGCTGGTTTCTCACTGCAAGCATTTTCACTGGGTCTGCTTCCTTATCACTGGCAATAAACGGATTTTTCTGTTCCTGCTCTGGGGCCTTTTGCTCCAAATACAACCCTCTCTGTAAGCACAATTCTTCCAGGCTTTTTCTGTCAGGATCTTGATCGTGGGTCACTCACTGTAACTGATTTTTAACCCTTAAACTCTCCAATATCAAAATTAAATTTTGACATGTGTGTGTGGTTCTGATCCAAAAACTCAATTAACCTGTGGTAATGTGTATCCAAGCACGACTACGCCACTGTGACTGGGGTCCTAGTGGGGAACCTGCTGTGATCACTCAATTAGGGTGAACTGCAAAGAATGGGGCAGACAATCCCCATAAAGCTGGTGGATATTCCAATGCCTAGATTTACCAAGACAGCATAAAACAGCTTCTTTATTACTTTACTGGTTACTCAGATATGCAACAACACAGGTACCCAAATATACGCTACAGCCAATTCTTATTAACTAAATTAAAATGTATTAAAAAAACGAGAGAGAGTATGTTTAAAAGATCAATATACATACAGACATGAGTTCAATTCATTGAGGTGCAGATTCCTAGCTGAGATGGTGAGTTTTGTAGCTGCGAAAAGTTCCTGAAGAATTCAGTTCATAGGTCATAGTCCAATGTCCAAATCTCATATTCAGGGCATACCAGCATAGCTGGGACCTCAGTCTTGCAATTCAAACTTCCCCTGATGAAGTCTAAGCAGATCTGAGATGACAGAATCAGGACCCAAGGATCTTTTATACAATTTCATGTCCTCTTTGACAAGTTGGGATTTCCTCAGGGAACAAAAGGTAATTAGGATGACTTTGAAGGCGGTCCATCACAGTACTTAGCTATATGAATTAATATAAGACCACTTGCTTGTTCCTCCACCATTCACAGTACATTTCAAAGAGAGATGAATACCGAGATATCCCGTGTTTACAATTCATTTAAATGCTAGAATCTTCTTTTGACCTCTGAATTATCAGACTACAGCATAGACAGGGACTGTTGATTACATTGTCAACCCTACTCATACATATGTAAATACACAAAAACACAAACATTATCTCCCCACATGTCTTTTGAGCATTATTTATTGTGCAGGATGTTTAACCCTTTCTAGCCGTGTGTCACACAGGTTCACATAATATTCATAAAAATAATGCAGATATCTCCCATGCACTTCAAATTGTCTTCATCACATGCATGTTAAGTGCCTAGCATAATGGGGCTCTGATCCATAATTGGGGTTTCTGGGTACTAACAAAATACAGGTAATTAAAGATCATTTAAAAACTGTTCTGAGACCATTTTAGAACCCTGCGTCTGCAGTGGTCTATAGCACATATTCTGCTAGCCCATTTTAAAAAAGATCCCTGTCCACACTGGACAGTAAAACCATCTTAAACTGGCTGGCCACACCCATGTTCTAAAATGATTATCAAGCAGAGCCATATTACAGAGTCATCCTAATTACCTTTTGTTCCCTGAGGAAATCCCAGCTTGTCAAGTAAGGTAATAAAGAAGCTTACCTTACCTTACCTAACTTGTCTAGTTCCTACATTTAGGGGCAGCCAGGGGGCCCTGCACGCTGCCCCTTCTTCAGGCGCCACCCCTACAGCTCCCATTGGCCGCAGTTCCTGGCCAATGGGAGCTGCAGGGGCGGCATCTGCGGATGGGGCAGTGTGCAGAGCCTCCTGGCCATGACGGAACCAGAGGGGGGATGTGCTGCTGGTTCTGGGAGCTTCTTGAGGTAAACGCTACCCAGAGCCTGCACCCCGACCCCCTCCCGTGCCCCAACCCCTTGTCCCAGCCCTGATCCCCCTCCCACCCTTTGAATCCCTCAGTCCCAGCCCGGAACACCCTCCTGCACCCCAAACCCTTCATCCGCAGACCCACCCCTAGCCAAAGCCCTCACCATAACCACCACCCCTGCACCCCAACCCTCTGCCCCAGCCCGGAGCCACCTCCCGCACCCTGAACTCCCCTTTTCTGTCCCCACCCCAGAGCCCTCACCCGCTCCTGAACCCCAACTTCAATTTCATGAGCATTAATGGCCCACCATACAATTTCCATACCCAGATGTGGCCCTTGGGCCAAAAAGTTTGCCCACCCCTGCTCTAGTACATTACAATCTCAGTGCCAAACTAACAAATTATAGAAATATGGGACCTCTTGCTCCAGAATGGCAGGGGGTGGGGACACAAAAGGGGTGGCTCTTATTTCTGAAAGACCAAAGACCTGGGTTAAGCCTCAGCTCCTATCACGTGATGCAGGTTTGAAAGTAAACAAGTTTGTCATCCTGGGTCTTTTCACAGCAGGTCACAGAAGGGATCAGAACACCCCATACACAGACCCTGCAGTTCAATTATCATATGCCAAGGTGGGGCTTCAGAAATCAGGAAACCAATTATTCACCATATGGAGAAGTGCAGTGCCTCAGCAAGCCCTGCATTTCTAGGAGTCTAAAGTTTTTTGAGCAAAAAATGATGCAAATTTGCATAAACAAACCCCACATGGTTTACAGTTGTTCTCATCTGCCCTTATAATCTATTGCTTTCAGATATTGTGTGTCCCTGTGACAAGAGACCACTGAAATCTGCCAACCATTTCTTCCACTGCACGATCAGCTAAGTTTTTAATGAAAGACTAAGGGCATTTCTATGCTTAGAACCCGATTGCAGCACAACTGGGCTGCTGCAGCTGCATCACCGTGGCGCTTCAGTGTAGACACGATTTATATCGATGGGAGGGATTCTCCCACCGGTGTAGTCAGTCAACCTCCCCAAAAGGCAGCAGTTAGGTCAATGGAAGAATTCTTCTGCTGACCTTGCGCTGTCTACACAGGCACTTTGGTTGGCTTAACTACAGCACTCGGGTGTAGATTTTTCACACCCCTCAGCAACATAGTTATGCTGACCCCTGTCCCTCTCATTCCATCACCTCTGGGTGGGAGTGAAATAAACTATACCGGTAATAGCACTGGTATAAACTGTGTTCCCACTATTAGCGTTTTGCTAGTCTAGTGTCCCACTATTCATAGACCAATGAAGTGTTTCAACTGTAGACATAGCCTACCACTGTCAGCGCTGCTGAGTGTTAAAAACTAGGAGCAGGCCTTTGAGAAGGCAGTTTAATGAGCTCTCTCCCTCCCCACCACAAGGGGAGTTTCACTGCTTGGAATTCAAAGCACAGAACACCCAAACCAGCCAGTATGGAAAGTGCAGGTGGGTTTAATCGACCGTATTTCAAACAGGTTTTGTGAAAAGTTTAATCTTTAATGACAAATCTTGGAGCAAGGCAGGTTAAGCCAAGATCTTGGGATCTATTCTGGGCCAGATATAGCCCTGGGAACCAAAGGCCCAATTCTCCCCTCATTTGCACAAGTGCAGCTGCTATTGCCATCAGTGGGAGTTGCACCCATGTAACAGAAGCAAGAACTGGGTTTCCGGAAGGACAGGATTTGAGGGAGGAAAATGCAAGGAATCCAAGTATGTTCTGGACAGCTCTGTGTTTTGGTGACCATAACCCACCACTCCTTACAATATACAAATCAGTTCTATTCTTTTTTCTGCTATGGACAAGCCTTTCCTCTGGCAGAGAAAAGGGTGGGAAGAATATCAAAAAACAGATTTCTTGGACATATGATTCAAAGTTGTGGTGTCAGGCCGCTGTGGTGTCCGTATGATATCCTGAGGCAAGTGAGGTTAAGCATGTACTTCATCACTGATTACAGGGTTCAGAACACTGCAGACAGCCCCACCAAAGGCCAAAACCCAGCACATTTTTCACAAGGGAGTAGACTTTTTGAAAGCTGCAGTCCAGTTTTTAGGAACAGAAGAATTTCCAACCCAGAATAGACCTAAAGTCCAGCTAGTCGGCTTTTTTGTCTCCAACAGTAGCCATCACTGCATGTTATAGAGGAAGGCCAAAAATACAAACAAATTTTTAAAACCCCCCACAAATACATCCAATTATGCATTATTATCCTGGGCAGGGATGGGATTTCTTCTCTGTAAATGTGACACAGACCCTGAAAATGCAGGAGGAGAGCAGCAGCACTATGCAGATGTCTCTTTTTAACCAGCTGTGTATGCTTTCAATGAAAGAAATCACAGAACCCATGACTCCACATAGCAAACCACTGGTCCTACTTATCAGGAGTTACTGTTTGTTCTTTAACCTCCCATGCAGCTCCAGTTTCAGTTTGGCAGCTCCCACTGAAATTAGCTCAGCTGTATTACCCTCACAGACACCTATTCACATTCAAAACTTTCTGTATGGATATGGATTTTATTTGAACAAAATGCATGAAAATCCCAGAATCCATGACTCCTGCAACAGCCAGGACAAAATGCAGCCAGAATACTTTGTACTTGTTGTATGTGGCTCTTTCTAGGTGCTTTACAAAGTCCTTTAGTTAAGAATGTTTAAGCTGGACAATAAAATTTGTCTCTGGTGTAGCTCTCTTATCTTCAATAGAGTTGTGCCAGGGATTAATTCAATCCATTGTTTCCCCAGTATTTGGGGACAGACGTTTGAATTGCTGCCCAGAATAAAAAGAGCGGGATGTCATCTTGTGCCCCCCTCCCTTCCCTCCAAACACATTGCCAAGGGCTTGCTTTGAGTTAAATTTACCCTTCCCCATGATCTGAAGTACTTTCCAATAAGGTGCAAGATTGTGGTTGAAAATTACCAAAAAGTCATAACATTTTTAATGTACTTTTTCGTCTTCAGAGGCATTAAATATAACTCTCCGGATAACTGATGGGAAGGGAGCAATTGTGTGATAAAGGGCTGTGTGTTATATAATAAACTGACACCAGCATTTGTGCAGTGCAAGATGGATTTGTTTGAAGGAACCAAATTTCACTTTTCAGTCTTTCCTTTTCCCTTTATCGTAGTAGAGAGATGAATGTATCTATCTGCTGCTGTAGCTGCAAAGGGAAAAGCAGATTAGAGTGAGCTATCACATTGCAGAAAATTAGTGTTCTGGATACAATTACTCCAGCGAGCAGGCAGAACCTTGGGAAGTAGTCAAGCCAAGCTTTGCTTCTCACCCAGATGGGATACGTGCCTGCTGGAGCAACACATGTCCATGCCAGTCTGCAGCACACTTGGCTATTAATCCTCAGGATTTGACCTCCACACGTTAAACAAATGCCATCCAGGACTACAAATATATTTAGGAATGTTTTGCTGTCAGGAACATTTTGGGGATATCATGCAATCTGCTGGGTTTTATGATAATCAAGTTTGATAACAATGGGTGCTATCTATTACTGGACTTCAGTATCAGGTCAGGTGAATCCTGGAAGCCTGTCCTGTAATGATTGGTGGAAGGACTTGCTTTGTTCTCACATGGGCTTGCTCTCATCTCCTGAAATGTTGTTAATTTCTTTTTGGAAAAGGCTACAAATGCAGCTTGATATTCTCACTAGCCATTTGGTTTAAATAAATATCTGTATTGATTTACAGGGCTGCTGGGCCTCACTCCAATTGTTCCTTCATGCTGCCCTTAAGAGTACAAAAGGATTCCTGATACAATGTGCCCTTGACTAAGCCTGTATCTTGTCTGCTGCATTCTAACACACTCTGTTACATTCTGCATGTGAAAGCCACCAATGAAGGTACGTCTGTCTGATGTGAAAGCTGAAAGTGGGTAGTCAGCCTGCTCGTGGCTTGGTTCTTTTCAGCCCGAGCCCACATGTTTCCCAATCCCTCTGTGATTTCCAACATATTCTTCTAAAGTATTCTAAGTATGATTCCATCCCTGCCATTTATTTTTTAAAAGAAAACCCTTAGAAAATGCCCTACTGTGAAATGCATCTCACAGGAGACTAGAATAAAGCAGAAAATCTCACAAGGCTAAGTTAAGGCCCAGATGTGAGAGCTTCCCTCAGCTAGCATCTCTAACAAGAGCTGAAACCTCCCACCAAGAAGTCTGAGCCTGCCTTCCTCATGCCATGACCCCCAAACTTAGCCTCCAACAGCTACAAGGCACTGCACAGTTTTTCGTATTGGCTTGGAGTGTGCTGCCAGGGAGGCCCCAGGTCCTGCAGTGCTTCAAACATGACATCTCAGGAGTTGTCTAAGTGATTTATGGGGCATCCCAGCATGTAAGAAGGACCTGGGTGAGAGTGGAAGTGTGTGTTCCATTCTATGCATCTGATGAAGTGAGCTGTAGCCCACGAAAGCTTATGCTGAAATAAATTTGTTAGTCTCTAAGGTGCCACAAGTACTCCTGTTCTTTTTGCTGACACAGACTACTCTGAAATCTGGGTGAGAGTGAATGTGTAAGGTGGCATCAGTCAAAAGACAGGGATAATAAGAGTCAGACACACAGGAGTTGCTGTAAAGGAGCTAGACTTTATTTTCAGTCCTCAGTCACTCAGTCTGAGTCAGGGTGACTAAGGTCAGGGGTCAGCAGCTGCTGACTCCAGTGGCCACTGCTACTTCAGAAGACAAGGTAACTTGACTCCAGATAACTGCTGTGGGGCAGAAGTGCTGCTCCAACTGCGGCTCTGAAATGCAACAGATCAGTTTCATGCCTGGCATGTTTGTGTATGAATAAACAGACAATAATATTCAGTCTCACAGAACTATAGTAAAGAGGGATTCATCCCACTGTTCTTTCTGTCTGTTCTGCTGCGCTGTTCTTTCTGTCTGTTCTCAACTTTCCAAAGGCTCGATTGTGATCTCTGGTAGGCAGGCCTGGAGTGTTGGCTATCTTGTAAAATCACAGGAAGTGACCTAACATGCTGAGTCACACCCCTAACTGCAGCTCCCTTTGTGGTTTGTCTGAGAGGTTGTTTCAGAACTCGGTTTTTGCTGAAGAGGGGGTGGAAAATGCTCTAGTCCTGCTTTTTCTTCATTTACTGCTGAAAAGCTCAAAGTCCCTTAGACCCACCAAAAGGTGAATGGAAAGAGACCTGTTTGTAGACCTCCAGTTTTGTCAGTGGCAGGGATACCCTACCATGATGTTCAATTTTTGGTGTCACTGTTATTTGCCCAGATTATGGGATTAGATCTGTTTTTGGAGAGAGAGCAGAATGTACAGGGAGGGAATTATTTGCCCCATTGATCCATGCCGTGCAGTGCAGTGATACAAACCTCTTGCAGTCCCCGCTTCAGTGGGGCTCACCATTGCCTGGTGCATCCCAGAAAGTGGGTGAGGGATGGTTCAGGAAAGAGCAGCATCTGAGAAATTCAGGGATGTCACATCTTCAAGGTAACCTCAGCTGGCAGGACTCACATGGAACCTTGCAGCTGTCCTCCCTTACAGAACTCACAAGGGAAGAGCAGTAAGAGTCCTTCCATCTGTCCTCCTTGGGGCTTGCTGACCCCACAAACATACATTTCTCCTCCTGCATCTGTTTGGAGTTTAAGATCACAGTTGTAAGAGTCTAATACAGCCTGTTCCTCCTCTCTTATTCTTGAATCTCCTGTCCCTTGAATGGATGCCCAGTGACCCTTTAAAAAAATGCAGTCATGAAACTTGTACCCAGAAAGTTCTGTGTACTGCTAACAGAATAGAGCTAGAGTAAGCATGAGAAGAAATAGTTTCCATTTTTAATTTGTGCATGTACACTACAGCGTAAGTAACCACATGACATACTGACAAATACAGAATCATAGAAGTGTAGAACTGGAAGAGACCTCAATTGGTCATCTAGTCCAGTCCCCTGCACTCAAGGCAGGACTAAATAATAACTAGAAGACCATTTCTGACAGATGTTTGTCTAACCTGTTCTTTAAAACCTTCAATGACACAGATTCCACAACCTCCCTAGGCAATTTGTGCCAGTGATTAACTATCCTGACAGGAAGTTTTTCCTAATGTTCAACCTAAACCTCCCTTGCTACAATTTAATTCCATTCCTTCTTGTCCTATTCTCCGAGGTTAAGGAGAACAATTTTTCACCTTCCTCCTTGTAACTACCTTTGGTGTACTTTTGAAAACTGTTATCATGTCCCACCTCAGTCTTCTCTTCTCCAGACTAAACAAACCCAATTTTTTCAATCTTTCCTCACAGGTTATATTTTCTAAACCTTTAATAATGTTTGTTGCTTTTCTCTGGACTTTCTCCAATTTGTCCACATCTTTCCTGAAGTGTGGCACCCAGAACTGGACATAATACTCCAGTTTGAGTCCTAATCAGCGCGGAGTAGAGTGGAAGAATTACTTCTCATGATATATATAGATAATGTGTATTGTGCTGACAAATGTATATGTAAACTACTGCCCCTTACTGAGTGCAATCGGCATTGCTCATCTCATCACCTAATATGGCTTCAGCTAAAGACGATTCTCGTTCAGTTCACCTGGCAGGGCTTGTACTTTTGGAGCAGAATCATAAGAGCTCAGTTCCTGTAGTTAACATGAAAATCTGAGTATCCACTTTACACAATAATTCTGTCCATGAAGTGCTAGCTGTTCATAGAACTGTCCTGGTACACAGACTCGTGTCCAGATGTTCCACTGCATCATAACCCATTGGTGACACTGTGTTGTAGAGCAGCATTACAACAGAGTGAGGTCTGGCCTCTAATTATTGCCCAAACTTGACCATCATTATTAAGAACGATGTTTATTATGGTGGTGCCTAGGGACCCACCAAGAACAGGATCCCTCCTTCTGTGGTTGTCCATGTCCATGTCTTATTTTACATTGTGCTGAGCCCATTTATGCCTTTCTGGCCAGGCTGAAACTATCTACTGCAGGGAGAGGGAGCCCAGGAGCCTTCCTTTCCTTCGGGTTGTACAAGAACTGGCATCACCAGCTAGCCCAAAGGGGAGGAGGAGGAGGAGGCAAGGAAGGTGAACAGAGCAGGAGGACCCACACACACTGTGCACCAGCCAGGGGCGTGCATGCTGCACCATTTAATGGGATTGTGACGAACTAGGACTGTTGTTAAGGTTTCCCTGAATACTGTGTGGGTGCCTCGGTTTCCCCTATGCAGTGCTTGAGTATCTAGGTGGTGGGACAACGGTGCATGATTGTTACAGAGCCCTAGAAGGCAGGGGTGGGCAGAGGCCTGGACACAGAGAATGGCCCTGTCTCCTGGCAACAGATGGCCCTGGCCCCTCCCCTGCAAAGGTGAGAGATGAAGGTGTTGGAACAAAGGGATCAGGTGACCTCCTGGCCCTGGAAGGAGACAAAGAGGGAGGAGGGGCTGGAGAGTTTCAGTTTGGAACTGGCTGGAGAGGAGGGGAGAGAGGCAGACAGGGTCTGGCCTCCCTGCCTCTGTTTGGAGCTGTGGGGTGAAATGCAGGGAGCCCCGAGCTGGGGTCTAAGCTCCCTGCCCCCCGGAAGGGCCCGACTGAGGGGTCCTGGATGTACTGACAAGCTCTGGTTGGACTGTGTTCCTGGCATCTCTAATAAACCTTCTGTTCTACTGGCTGGCTGAGACTCCCAGTGAATCCGGGGAAGAGGGGTGCAGGGCCGGACTCCCCCACACTCCGTGACAACTGGTGGCAGCGGTGGGATGTACTGCACCCCGTGGAAGACGCTTCCTGCAGTAAGTAACTGGGGAGCAGTAGAACGAAGGGGGGCTAACGAGGACCAGGCGTGCTGAAGGCTCACAGAGGAGCGGTTTCGGGGAGCGGAGGAGCTACGCTTAACCCCTGGGAGTGTGTGACCAGCGAGAAGGACTGTGCAATGATGGGGTCCCCCTGGGGGCTGCGGTGAGCAGTCCCAGGGGCAGAGGAGCCTGCGGCTTGGCCCTGGGAGAGAGAAGGATTTTTGCAGTGACAGGGTTCCCCTGGGGGTGCCGTGAGTGGACCCAGGGGCGGAGGAGCTGCAGCTCGACCCTGCCAAAGAGGCGGTGACCTGGAGAAGGGCTGGCACACTTGGGGTTCGTCCTGGAAACCGTGGGGAGCTAAGAGCACACAGGCCTGCGAATCCACAGCAACTTGGCAGCAGTGAAGTGATGGCATATCGCTTTCTCCTTAAAAGAAGCATTGTAACCCTGTGCAAAAAGAGAGGGATACGCATTGGGAAGCTCACGAAAGCCCAGCTAATTGTGCAGCTGGAGGAGGATGACCACTCTAAGGAGCAGATTCCTGACCCCGATGGGGCTACAGCAGGATCTGGGAGCAGCTGGAGCGGTAGCCTGGCATCCCCAAGAGTCTGGTCCCCAACCAGACGGGGGTCTTCACGATCGGGTTCCCCAGCAGGGGATCGGAGACGAATGGGACTGGAGCTGAGTCCGAGAGAGCAAGAGGACTGTGAGAGACAGCGAGAGCCCGAGAAAGGGCTACAGGAGAAGCAGCAGCAGCATAAACTGGCGGTGGTGGAACGGAGAGGCATAGGGGACTGGCCAGGGGTAAGTGGGGATAGATCCCGGGGTGCCAGCTCCGCAGGGAACCTCGATCCTAAATTGCTGCCCCTGGTTAAGGAGGGTGGGGATGTGGAGGCCCACCTCACTGCCTTTGAGCAGGCTGGTGATTGGAACCAGGGAGACCCTGCGGAAAAGCCCCGGGATCTAACCCCCTTGCTGGGTCCCAAGGCCATAAACTCCGTCAGCCAGATGGGTGGGATGGTGGACAGATTTCCACTCCTGGCCCTGGACTCAAGCCCTGCGGATCCCCAGTGGGAGCGGAAGGTGATGGTCAATGGAGAGACATTCTTGGGGTGGCGAGATCCCGGGACAGAGAGAACTGTGGTCAGGCCCCGGGTGGTGCACCCCCACCAGATGCTGAGGGGCTGTGTGACCTGGGTGAGGGTCCCAGGGATGGACCCATTCGCCCTGCCTATGGCCCAGTTCCCTGTGCAGACCCAGGAGGGGTCGGGCTGGCTGGTTGTTTGGGTTCTCCAGGATATCAGCGGTGAGGTGCTGTTGGGGGGTGACTGTGTATCTTTGGGACAGGATCCAGGCCCTGGCCCTGTAACGGCCGAGGATTTGAATTTGAACTCAGGGAACCAATTGGCGAAGAGGGAAATGGTCAGTGAAAATGCAAATGACCTGGCAGGCAGGGGGGAGGAGCTGCCAGGCCCCGGTTACCTGCCTGCCTGTAACCAGACCCCTAGGGCGGGGTGGGACAGAGAGATGCTCCCCACCCCCCTGCACAATGGAGAGGTGGCTCAGGCAATCTCTGATGCAGAGAGCAAAGCAGCGAGCTCGCTGCCTGGCCCCACAGGGACAGCCAGGGCAGCGCTGAGCACGGGGGGAGCGGAGACCCCAGCTGAGTGGGGGGACACACAGGCAGGGCAGGACGGCTGCCAACCAGGCTTGCCTGGTCCAGAGGTGCGGCCGGGAAGTGATTCCACGGCAGGGAGGGAGCCACCAGGGACAGGGCTCAGTGGGGCGGTGACCCCAGGCCTGGCCAGTGAGCTGCAGAGGGATCCCGCCTTGGAGAAGCTAAGGGAACTTGCTGGCCACAGCGCTGCAAACCCCCTTGGGGAAGACTGCAGAGACAGATCCCTGTGGGAGAAGGAATCCCTGTGCCGGGAATGGGCTCCCCAAGGGGAAGTAGAACTGTGGGGAATCATGAGGCAGCCGGTGGGGCCCCAGAAGTATCATCACCGGCTATTGTACCTGGCCCGGGGTAAGGGAGAAGATCCCTGGAGGTCCCTGCCCATCAGAGAGGAACCTTTCCAGAAGGTGGCTATGAATAGGGTGGGCCCCCTCAACAGGGCAACCTGGTCAGGGAAGAAATGCATCCTGGTGGTGATGGATTTCGCCACCCGCTACCCAGAGGTGGTGGCTCTGTCCTCCACCAGGGCAGATGCGCTGCTGACCATCTTCAGCAGAATGGGGGTCCCCAGCGAGGTCCTTACAGACCAGGGATCCGAGGCCATCTCAGCCCGGCTCCGGGGCGTGTGGGAGAAAGGTGGGGTCTGGCCCACCTGGGCCTCTGCATATCACCCTCAGTCCAACGGGCTGGTGGAGAGAGTTCAAGGGACCGTGAGGCTGATGCTGAGGACTTGTATAAATCAGCATCCACAGGACTGGGACAAGTACCTGCCCCACCGATGGCACAGGGAAGTGCCCCAGGAATCACCAGGGGGCTTCCCTTTCCAGCTGTGGTATGGGAGGAGAATAAGGGGACCCCTAGAACCGGTAAGGGACGATTGGGAGGAGAAGGGGGAAGACCCCCTGATGGATCTCTCCCCTGAGATGGGAGCCCATCCTCCCATCAGGTGTCCCCCATTCAGAGTAACTGGGAAAAGAGCCCAGAACCTGGAGAGAGAGGCCAAGGACAGGCTGGCTTTAGAGGTGAACCAGTCATTCAACAGCCCAGGGCTGGCCAAGGTGGAGGCGATCAGAGATTGGCCTGTTCCCCAGACCAAGGAACAGGTCCAGGCCTTTAGCGGGATGGCGGGGTACTACCAGAGGTTTGTACCCCCCTTTAGCTCCCTAGCTGCCCCCATCACAGAGCTAGGTAAGAAGGGGAAGCCAGACGAGGCAGTCTGGACCGAGCAGGGCCAGAGGGCTCTCTGTGCACTGAAGGAGGCTCTAATCCAGGGGCCGATAAATCGAGTAAACCCAGACCGGGCCAAGCCCTGTACAGTGTTCACCGAAGCCTCAGACACAGGGCTGGGCGTGGTGCTGATGCAGGCCTATGCGAAGCGGGGGAGACACCCCATCGGGTATGTGAGCAAGGAGCCGCTGCCCTGGAGGCAGAACGGTCCGGCCATAGAGAGGGAATGCCTGGCCATGGTGCAGGCCCTTAAGAAGCAGCAGCCGGATCTATTTGGGTGGCGCTTTACGGTCTATAGTCACCACCTCGCCCCGACGTGGCTGCATCCAGGAAAAGGGGCCGATGCCGAGCGGCTGGTGACAGAGACACGTGGTCAGAGAGGGGACCAGATCAAGAGGGAGGCTCTTAACCAAGAGAGCCTGAATTACAGCCCTCCAGACTGGAGCGCTGGGAAAAGACTTGATCTCAGCTTGAACCCCAGGGGTTTTGGGATGGAAAAAGGGCACGGGCCACATAAACCTTCCCACATGCGGCCTGTGGGTGCCATCAAGCCCACCCGACCTAAGGGAGCACGTGGAACTGGAACGGCCTGGTGTGACCAGGTTCGAACTTCCCCAGGTCACTGGCTAAAGTGACCCCGCTCAGTTCAGTCTCGAAGGGGGGAGAGATGTGACGAACTAGGACTGTTGTTAAGGTTTCCCTGAATACTGTGTGGGTGCCTCGGTTTCCCCTATGCAGTGCTTGAGTATCTAGGTGGTGGGACAACGGTGCATGATTGTTACAGAGCCCTAGAAGGCAGGGGTGGGCAGAGGCCTGGACACAGAGAATGGCCCTGTCTCCTGGCAACAGATGGCCCTGGCCCCTCCCCTGCAAAGGTGAGAGATGAAGGTGTTGGAACAAAGGGATCAGGTGACCTCCTGGCCCTGGAAGGAGACAAAGGGGGAGGAGGGGCTGGAGAGTTTCAGTTTGGAACTGGCTGGAGAGGAGGGGAGAGAGGCAGACAGGGTCTGGCCTCCCTGCCTCCGTTTGGAGCTGTGGGGTGAAATGCAGGGAGCCCCGAGCTGGGGTCTAAGCTCCCTGCCCCCCCCGGAAGGGCCCGACTGAGGGGTCCTGGATGTACTGACAAGCTCTGGTTGGACTGTGTTCCTGGCATCTCTAATAAACCTTCTGTTCTACTGGCTGGCTGAGACTCCCAGTGAATCCGGGGAAGAGGGGTGCAGGGCCGGACTCCCCCACACTCCGTGACAGGGATGTAACAGGAGCTGTGCTTCCCTGCATGTTGGGGTCTTCTAGGAAGGAGACTCTGCCACCCCCAACAGGTGCCAATGCTTTAAAAGCACGATAGGCTTTTACTGTCATTGGCACATTGATCAGTGATGTGAGTATCTTGGGGAGCTAAATAATGATACATTGTTTCTCTTATTTTTCATAACAAACTTCTGCTGAATTCAACGAAGTCCACCCCTGCAATATGTTTTGCCTTCTCAATCACTCCATAACAGAGCACCCTCCAAGGACAACCCCTCTATTTTGGCTCGCAGTTTGAACAGTGGTGTCTTTGCTGAAACTCATTATGGGCGGAGGGGGGGGGGAGTATCTTTAATGGGATGTTTGTTCATTTACCTGAACTTTGTATGAGATGGGAGCAGGGCTTTGGAGCTGTGCGCCGGCTCTGCTCCAGCTCCAGGCAAAAACCTGCAGTTCCGCTGCTCCGCGCTCCAGCTCCAGCCTCCGCTCCAAAGCCCTGGATGGGAGCAAGATGTGGTATTTTAAAAAAATCCCAAGCCAACAACTTCAGAGGCAGATCAGATTTTAATTGTGATATCCCCAAAATTTTGGGACTACTTAAACCCAGGATTTTTGTTCAGCTCTTCAAGGAAAAATCCTTGCAGGGATAATAGGGATAGCTTTCTAATTGTATGCGCAAAATAAAAAGGCCTATAATCCTCAAATCAAGCAGTGAAAACATACTTGGATAGCTAAAGAATCCCACCGGTGTCCCAATGGAATGGTGTGATCATTGCCAAAAACTAAAGGATCCTTTTTAAATATCTTGGCAGTGGCAAACTTGCACATTAACATAATATCACAGAGACCAAATAAGGTGTTTTTTGCTGCTACACTTGTTACTACTATCTTGCTGTGGTTGAGATTGGAAAGAAATTTAATCAATGGGTAATTAATCAAGCAGTTTACTTTGCAGTCCTCCTAAGAGAAGTGTTGAACTTTTTAGCTTCAAGCAATCAGAATTAAGCTGGGACTTAAACTAGAGAAATTTTAATTAGATGCATAGAACTGTCCAAATCCCTCCTTCCCACTTGGAATATTATGTTTAACTTAGACAGGAAGAGGAAAGGATGGAGGTTCTGAGTGTGAAACAATCTTCTGCACTTTGTGTTCTAGATAATCTGTAACATTTCAAAGATTTAAAAATAAAAACAAGCGCAAAGAGGTAGCTGGCAATACCTCTTTTCGGGCTACCTCTAAAGGGATGGACATGTAAGTGCTAGAGCTTATAACTTGTTAGACATGTTTTATTTTTTTATTGACTGAATGAATGTTATTTCTGCTTCAACACCCTCTGTTACAGTTTGGGAATTTTACAATGTTAGAAAGAGTTGGGAGTTTTGGGGGGTTTTTTGGTCAATGGAAATTATTTGTCAAATAGGGAAGGAAGTGTTGTCTGCTGATAAGAGCCACTTACTGGGATTGCAAACCCCTTGGGTTCTCTTCATTACTCTGCCACTGAATCACTGTATCCACATTTCATCAGCCAATCCATGCAGTTCTGAAACATGGGAGGGTCAGGTGCCCAACTCAGGATCTCAATTTGCAGATGCACCTCTGGTGCTTGGGATTCCTCTCTCTTCCCCATAGGCCTTACCTTGATGCGTGACCAGAAAAGTTTAAGGTACACAGGACATGGACCATAATAGCACAACGTGTATGAAAAACACAGTGCTGGGGAGATGCTGTGGGGTACATAGCACTTCCCTTGTTTAGTGTTTTTTTGATCACATCTTTTTTATGTGCTCTGTTGGCAAAGTTGGAGCCATAGGAAAATAATGGCTGGGTTGCTCTGTTAAACAGGTTTCAGTGTAGTAGCCGTGTTAGTCTGTGTCAGCAAAACAAAAATAAGAAAGAAAAACTTGTAGCACCTTAGAGACTAACAAATTTATTTCAGCATAAGCTTTCGTGGGTTAGTACCCACTTCATCGGATGCATGGAATGAAACATACAGTAGACAGATATTTATACAGTCAGAGAAACATGATAAGGTGGAGGTGCATAGACCAACCTTAAGAGGCTAATTAATTGAGAGGAACCATAACAGCAGGGGAAGAAAAACCTTTGAAGTGATAAACAAGATGGTCACACAGGTGTGAATGAGGATCGTTAACTTAAGGGAAATAGATTCAATTAACGTAATGGCCGAGCCATTCGAGGTCCTTATTTAATCCTGAGGTAATGCAATCTAGTTTGCATATCAATTCGAGTTCAACAGTTTCTCTTTGAAGTCTGTTTTTGGAGTTAATCTGTCGCAACACTGCTACCCTCAAGTCTGTCAGTGAGTGATTAGGGAGGTTGAAGTGTTCTCCTACTGGTTTTTGAATGTTATGATTCCTGATGTCAGATTTATGTCCATTTATTCTTTTGCGTAGAGACTGTCCGGTTTGGCCAATGTACATGGCAGAGGGGCATTGCTGGCACATGATGGCATATATCACATTGGTAGATGTGCAGGTGAATGAGCCCCTGATGGCGTGGCGGATGTGATTAGGCCCTGTGATGGTATCACTTGAATCGATATGTGGACAGAGTTGGCATCGGGCTTTGTTGCAAGGATAGGTTCCTGGGTTAGTGTTTTTGTTGTATGGTGTGTGGTTGCTGGTGAGTATTTGCTTCAGGTTGGGGGGCTGTCTGTAAGCAAGGATTGGTCTGTCCTCCAAGATCTGTGAGAGTGAGGAATCATCTTTTAGGATAGGTTGTAGATCTTTGATGATGCACTGGAGAGGTTTTAGTTGGGGGCTAAAGGTGACGGCTAGTGGTATTCTGTTATTTTCTTTTTTGGGCCTGTCTTGTAGTAGGTGACTCCTGGGTACTCTTCTGGCTCTGTCAATCTGTTTTTTCACTTCAGCAGGTGGGGTAGGTGTTTGTCTGAGGGATTGGAGCAAATGCGGTTGTATCTTAGAGCTTGGCTGTAAACAATGGATCGTGTGGTGTGTCCAGGATGGAAGCTGGAAGCATGTAGGTAAGTATAGCGGTCAGTAGGTTTCCGGTATAGGGTGGTGTTTATGTGACCATCACTTATTAGCACAGTGGTGTCTAGGAAATGGACCGCTTGTGTGGACTGGTCTAAGCTGAGGTTGATGGTGGGATGGAAATTGTTGAAATCATGGTGGAATTCCTCAAGGGCTTCTTTTCCATGGGTCCAAATGATGAAGATATCATCAATGTAGTGCAAGTAGAGTAGGGGTGTTAGGTGATGAGAGCTGAGGAAGCGTTGTTCTAAGTCAGCCATAAAAATGTTGGCATACTGTGGGGCCATACGGGTACCCATAGCAGTGCCACTGACTTGGAGGTATACATTGTCCCCAAATGTGAAATAGTTGTGGGTGAGGACAAAATCACAAAGTTCGGCCACCAGGTTAGCCGTGGTAGTATCGGGGATACTGTTCCTGACAGCTTGTAGTCCATCGTTGTGTGGAATGTTAGTGTAGAGGGCTTCTACATCCATAGTGGCCAGGATGGTGTTGTCTGGAAGATCACCGATGGATTGTAGTTTCCTCAGGAAGTCAGTGGTGTCGCGAAGATAGCTGGGAGTGCTGGTAGCATAGGGCCTGAGGAGAGAGTCTATATAGCCAGACAATCCTGCTGTTAGGGTGCCAATGCCTGAGATGATGGGGCATCCAGGATTTCCAGGTTTATGGTTAAACAGGAGGTTGCTGCCTCTGCCAAAGCCTAGATAAAGGGAAGATTCCTTTGAGGCCTCAAGCTCAAGGGATAAATTCACCCAGATAATATCACATGAGCCCACTCCTCTGTGTAGGGTTGATATGAGGGGTCAGCCTGCCTGTACTGTACTGTGGATACTCCAGAAAGGTGCGGGGAGGAAGCCAGCCAAGCAAAGGAGAAAGGGAGAAGATTCACATCATGGATGTGACACATTAATCTTCCTGCCTGGCTTCATGTCCTGTACGCTCATGGCAATATCTGCATATGGATAATGTTGTATCTCACTGAAAATAATAATGCAATCTGGAAATGTTCCAGGAAGTGGCCAAGCCGCAAGAAGTTCAGCAGCCCCCCTCTGTCTCTTCAAAAGTTAGTTATCTGAGATTTGCCCTGGGAACTAGCGGTCGGATCAAGTCCCAGAATTTTGGTCCATGTCCATATTCTGACTACCACAAATTCTGGTGGTGATTCAGGGCGCTGTTAAGACAGGAGACATTGACAAGCATCAGATCTGGGTTCAGAGTACGAACACCTGCAAATGTTCAGGGGACACTGGATCTGTGTGTTCCTTTTCTCAGGCCTCATTCTGTTCATTTTTTATCTAAATTGCTTGGGCCCAATTCTCTCAAATTAGGGTTAAAAAATGGCCTGGTTTTCAAAGGTTCTGAGCCCTCCCCATTCCCTTTGTCTTAAATGGGATTTCTCAGCCCTTCTAGAAATCAGGCCACTTTGATTTATTATTATTATTTATTTGTGTTTTTGTTGTAGGGTGCAGGAGCCCCAGGTATGCACCAAGACCCCATGATGATAGGTGCTGTACAAGGGCAGAATATAGGTGCCTAAATATGGATTTAGAAGCCTAATGTTTTAAATTCCTTGGTTTGAAAAAATTGGCCTTTATCCATTGATTGCATAAACTAAGCCGCCTTCTTTTTTGCATGCATGTCTAACGTCAAATAGCAGATCTCACGAGAAAAATGATCAATGGTCTCTGTACCTGTGGTAAACATATCTGAAGTGGCTTTGTTGTTTACCAGGTATAAGATGTATCCCTTAGGAGAGCAAGGGCACATAGGAAGTTGATTGACACTTCTGACTCTTGACTGGGCATTACTGGAACAAGCTGAGGTCACTCTAGAGTGTGTGTTTTGATCCTGTCTTCCCTTAGGTCGGCGCTGAGTGAAGGGGATTAAGGGATTGTCTTTAGCACTGTGTGAGAGGTTCATTGCCGGGTATAGCCATGAAAAGAATGTCTGTCATGCCTATTGCCTGGTGTGGAAAATTCATAGGCTCTCTGCATCAACTGCTTTGATTTCCAGACAGTCATAAAGTCTGAAGGAACCTCAGATGAAATGTATCTTTCCCATCTGACTGTGGCATCTCTCTGAGAGCTGCTGCTTTACAGCATTGGTTGCAGATATGTAATTCACAGAGATTTGCATGCAAGTTTAATATTTAGTTTCTTATTTTTTCCCTACCACATACTTTTTAGATAATATGAATTTTATTTAAGTGTTTTGCCCCAGAGATCCTTTCTCTGCATTCTTCCTGCCTATGTGAAAACTCACACAAGGCCTTCTAGACAACAGTATTTGGAGAAAGGAGAAGGCTGCCTGCAAAGCTGCAAAAACTGGAATAATCATTCGGAGCGAATACTAACCTGGCACAAGGCCTCCAGCACGTGTTGTATTTTACCTGGGGGAAGAAATTGCTCAAGTCTAGAGAGCCACTTCTTTGGAGAGGAGGGTAGGGCCTGGTCTAAAACATAGCAGACCTAGATTCAAATCCCTACTCTGCTATACACTTCCTGGGTAACCTTTAGCCTCTTTTAGTGGATGACAGTTTCTATTAGTTCCTCATCTGTAAAATGGGTATAATAGCAAGTCCTTACCTTGCAGGAGTGTTGTGAGGAAACATACATTAAAGATTGCTCAGATACTATGGCAATAGGGGGCATATAAGTACCTAAAATAGATAGATTTGTCTTTGTGTAGTCTTTTTTTGTGGGGAGAGGTTAGGAAATACAGCCTTCCTTGTATGCTTTATCTTCAGATACAAATGTTCAGTACCTGTTTCCAGCAAGTTCTGAAAGACCCTTTGATTTGGGGGGCTATATCGCTATTGAGACTTGATTAGAGTGCCTGGCAGCCCTGTTGTATTAATTTAGGTGGAATAAACAGGCCAAAGTTGTTACCATAACTCAGTCACTGTCTAACATTAAGCAGTGTTAGCCAAGGTCCAGAGTTTGGTATATGGAGACCATAACTTGCTTAGTACCATGACAAACACACTATTAAAAATACTTTTAACCTTTTATTGAAAATAAAGAAAAAGAAGGAAAAACAGTTAAAGCATTTGAAATGTAAAGTATTAAGTGAGGCTTTCATTTTAACAACATCCCTTTAGCTGGAGAGAGTTTTTAGAAGGAACCCCCCTCTCACCACCCTTGGCTGACAGTCTCTTAGGTGGCATAGAAGATGGTAATAACTGTCCTTCTGGGGAAAAGAGAAGAAGTTAGTCAAGATGGGCTGTGAAAAGAGAAGATGTTGCTGTTGCTGCTGCTGTTAAAGTCCAATCCTGTTTCATCCCAGGTGGCGTTTGGAATCCAGCTGGAGCCGGTAGAGGTGGCAATATCGTCTGGTTCCCAATCTCTGGCCCTGTCTGGTTAGGACGTCTCTCAGGCTCAGGATGATGAAGGCCTGGAGTCCCAGGAGATGGTGGGGGTGGCAGTCATGTTGGTGAAGCTCTATCCAGTAGTCAAATTTTCTCCCCAAAGCCTCTTTCTTTCAGGACCCACAAAAGGAGTGGTAGGCAAAATAGCTCTTCCCCTCATAATTTTGTTCACCAGTAAGGCCTAGTTTCTGATTAGTTTTTTCCTAGTTTTTGATTTACTGATTTTTGGTTCCACTTTTCTTGTTTACCAGGCATGATCTTAAAATAGGCCTTGAATTATATTAATAGGCCTTTTTGTTTGGACTAATGTAGTCTATCTCCATTTCATACCTTTTCTTATTAACATTTGTTACAGGTTATTGTGACATTTTAAAAACTTTCATTTACTTTTTACAGTTGAGTTCACAGGGTAAATTTGTAGGCCCAATTATGACAACAGATACAAATGTTCATTGCCTGTTTCCTGCATATTCTGAGATACCCTCTATTTGGGTGGGGTCTATATCAATACTCAGACTTGATTACAGTGCCTGGCAGGCCTAATAACTTCTTGTACTGAGTTTTGATTAGTATTATTTTAATAAAATGAAAGACCCTTCTGTTGCCAAGTCCTTCAAGAAGGACTGTTTAAACCTTTCCCAGTGAGAATAATAAGTAAACATTAACCATAACTACCTGAACAGGGGGAGCCATTTTACTTAATCTACTCATAATCAGCTTTTAAAAAATAAGATCAACCTTGTTTACTTTCTCAGTAGCGCAACAGTGTGGAAGAAGGGAATTCTCAGTGTACAGGCTCTTGTTGTGTTCCTTTGATATTGCCTTGTGGGTACACTTCTAGCAACTCACTTCTCTCTCTCTTATATTATCAACCTGTTTGACTCCAAGGCTATGTCTACACAGCACTTTTGTCATTAAAACTTTTGTCAGTCAAGTGTGGGGGAAAAAAACCCAACCAACAAAAGTTTTAACGACAAAAAGCGCTGGTGTGGACAGTGTAGTGTCTCCTGCCAACAAAGCTACTGCCCCACATTGGGGGTGGTTTTGGGGGCTGGCAAAGAGTGGCTATGGCTGTAGCTGCACAGCTGTGCCACTGTAAGGTACACAGTGTAGACATAGCCTAAGTGTCGCTCTAGGTCCCTATGGCTCAAACCATATGTATTTTGATAATTGGGTTCAAACTTTTAATGTAGTTCCCATGGCTGCTATTTTAAACAACAATATCTTATATTTTATGCAGGAACTTTTATGCCTGAGGATCTCAAAGTGCAAAATCTTTCTGATCCAGAGTGCACTATGTTGCAGATCTCCATTGTGTTTTCCTTCAATCGATCTTGACTATTACCTGCCCCAGCACCTGGACAGTGTACGCTTTGAGAGTGGGGACTGTCTTTACTTACTATGTGGTATATCTATGGGTCTCTATATAACAATATTGAACATTCCAAACTCATTTTTCATGCTGAAAGTTGGCTACATTCAGTGGTTATGGTAGCACTTGGATGCAACAGTGATCCACCCTAGAAATACCTAAGAGAGAGATGGGCAACCAAGAGCAGAATCTTGTCCTACAAAAGCCTTGAAAATGGTGATGAAATGAATGTTCTTGTTAGCCCTTTGGCACATTGTGGCATCACAATTCCACTTGCCGATGGTGTTGATTACTAGAGGTTATTTGTTTGGCCACAAATCCCGCTGATGCTTGAAGAATCTAATTGTATCACTTGGTACCATCCCTACTGCAGCTAAAAGGAAACATCTGTAAATTTGAAAGACAAATTCAACTGCACCATCCAGCTCCCAGATGCTGGTAATCACTCGCCTCCTTCCATTGTTAGGGATTTTACAGAACTGGTTTGATGCAGTAGGAACTCATCATGAGATAATCTAATTGTGAATAATCTCATTTGCAAGACAGTCTTTTTCTGGGGATAATCTTATTAAAGTCTCAAGGATTTATCACCTTGAATCTCTTCTATAACTGGATCCTAGTCCTGTTACTATCTTTCCTATAATTGCTGATTGTATCAGTTTGTTGTTTGGACTCTCAAGTTGTCGTCCATCTATGCAGCCCTCTCAGGAGAGAAAACAGTGTGAAGATCTATTTATTTAAAGACTTAATTCTATTATTTATTCTGATTCTTTCTAGAATACCCTGAATAAGTGTGTAACAGGAACAGTGGCTCTAAGGAGCTATATAAAAGGAATAGAAGTTGCTATTTTAAAATAAGCCTATAGATCTGTAAGAGTTTTATGCTGCTGCCTGTCATCATAGTATCTGAAGAACCCTGCAGGTAACATAGATTAGCCACAGCAAAGCTTCCAGAAGACTTCATGGAGTCTCTCTGGCTCCTCCCCCTTTTCACAATACAGTTCTTAATTGTTCTATTTAGGTAATCAGAAACAGACAAATATTTACTATTGAAAGTCATTGTTCAACGAAGAAAGTAAATCACTGGCACTTGATGGGATTATTATCCAGAGGTGGTGAGACTGTATGATTTTTTGTTTGTTTGTTTTAACTTTTCATGGAAAATGTTCTGGATACAGCTTAATCATTTTCTGCTCTCTCTTCACTTTTTCTCCGCACCTAGTTTGAAATGGGAAATGTGATCCAGTCAATACATGATGTTACGATAGGCTCATCTTAGCTTCTGTAGTTGAACAGTTAATATATGGAGCCCTTGTTTAAAAGTCAGTGTGCAGCATCTCAAAAAGATGGACATCAAGCAGGAATACACCTCCATAATACAAGAATGTGTCTTCCACTAAGCCGCTGCTTTGTAATTTCTAATGCACAAGTGGCAGAGTACTGCAATCCTTACTACTGTGAGTTGTTCCATGGACTCTCACTTTGCAGAAGTTAAGGGCTACTTGCATCTGGTATTTTAGCAAGGATCAGGCCCTAGAACAATGTGGAGCAATAGGCCCCACCCCTTTCGGGGGCCAGAGGTGGCCCCCAGCCCAGGCCCGTACTGGTAAGTTGTTTGACTTACTTTCACCCCTGGGCAGGGGACTTCTGGAAATATCTCACAGTGTGATCTTGCTGGGGGCGATAGGGGACTACATTAATGTATGTACATACATACGTGTGTGTGGCTTTTTAAAGGAAACCAGCAGCTCACAAATATGCTATAGGAGCAGATGGCACCACAATGGGACTCCAAAGGAAAAAATGTAAAGACATCAGTAAAAATACCCTTTAAAAAAGTAATAACTTGGAAACCAAGGGGATTGATTTTTCCCCTTTATTAATAAAGTTGCTTTCATGCCTACCTAAGAGAAGAGATTTTTTTGAGCGAGAGTCTTTGGCCTCCTACACCTGCCTTTACAACATTATTAAAAGGTTTAAGCAGCAGTGTCGTGACCAAACAGGCCCCATCCCCTTTTGTAGATCAGTGCAATATAACCCTCTTCCACATACCAGCAATTGCATTTCTAGTTCACTTACAGCTCCACTGTGATCTAGTTTGTTTCTTAGGCCTTGCACACACTAAGCTTTACAGCTAAAAATAATTCTCACAATCGGTCCCATCTGTTCTACTCTCAGTGGTGCCAATGGTGGGAGTGCTAGCATAGCTCGGACTGACTTGTCTGCCAGCATTTTTACCACTGTGTTGTGTAAACTACTCGGAGCAGGGGCATCATCCACTCTAGCACTCCTACCATAGCTACCAGAGGTAAAGGACAATCTGTAAAAGCAGTCATAGGCACTGACTGACTTTCCCGCTTTCCCCTGGGTGCTCCACCGCCCTCTGCCCCCGCCCCCACTCCACCCCTTCCATGAGGCCCCGCCCCCCTGCCCCGCTCTGAGAGTCTTTGGCCACCTCTGCTTCTCCAGCAATGCTCATCAGGAGTTTCTCCTAAGAAAGCTTTCCATGTTGATCGCATCTTGTATGAGTTTTTCCTCCCTTGCCCAACAGAGCTCTTCCTGCTAACATTTCTGCCAGGGAACGTGCTTTTTGACACACAATGTTGCTTTTAAATCTCTCTTTGCAAGTTCCAACCTTCCATGTTTATAGTTGAATAACAGAGATCAGGGCTGCATTGTACTAGGCGCTATATAAAAACAGAGACAGTTCCTGCCCCTAAGAGCTTACAACCTAGATGAACAAGACAGCAGTGGTGCTGGAACAGTTTTTATAGTGTGGGTGCTGAAGGCGGAAACCGTGTGTTTGGGTTGTTATTGCTTCAAGCCAGGGGGTGCAGCAGCACCCCCAGCATCCATAGTTCCAGCACCTATGCAAGGCAGACAAAAGGTGGGAGGAGAAACAGAGGTACAGGGAGGGAAATGACTTACCTAAAGTCACCAGCAGGCCCCTGGCACAGCCTGGTCTCCTGTTCCCAGTCCAGTGCCATATCCACTGGAACATGAAGAGTCTATTGAACATGAGACCTGGATGGGAAATGGTTTCTCTGTCCCACAAATAGTTTTGAGAGTTTCAAATTTTTTCCCATCTCAAATTGGGATGAAAAAGTTGAAATCTTGAAAACATTCACAACTTGGAAAATGAAAATGTTTTTCCTTTGGGCCAATTGAAACATTTTGTTTCAATTTCAACCTTTTTTTTCCCCTTTTGTTTAACGTTTTTTGAGTCTGATTAGCTTAAATTTTAAAACAGAGGTCATTTTGAACAAGAACACTGGACTCTTTTGTTTCAACAACACTAAAATGAAACACGTTAACAACTTTGAAACTTTTTTCTTGACATTTTTTTGAACTGGGGAAATTCCTTGAATCCAACGCCGTTTCAGGAACAGTTTTGGTTTTGATGATTTGGCAATTTTTGATGAAAAAATTATTCCCAAAGAGTTCTATAAAGTGCATCATTTCTGTGCACATCACAGGCTTGTTTCCTACTCTGTTAAGACTGAGATTTTAAAAGCTGTTTAAGGGAGTTGGAGGCCCAACTCCCATGAATTTTAATAGAAACTGGTGTCCAAATTCCATAGATGGCTTTGTAAACCCCTCCCTAAGTGTTTTGTCCAATCCTCTGAAACATCTTTTCCAGTGGGAGACCACTGCACTGTATTAAAACTTGTAATATGGCAAGATAAACCTACTATTCTGATTTTTTCTATATTATGGGCCTGTTCCTTTAGTAGTCACATGAGTAAGGGAGTAGTGAAAGCAAGAAGAGGAATGACAGAGCAGTGATCAAGAGGAAGGGTGGTCCAGTGATTGCGGTATGTGTGGAGGACTTGAGAGACCTGGGTTCAAGTCCACCTTAGTCTTACTGTGTGACCTTGAGCATGTCACTTAGCCTTCCTTTGCCTCAGTTTCTTATCTGTAAAATGGGGCTGCTAGCACTGTCCTACTGCACCCAGATGTTGTGAGACTAAATACATCAAGGCTGCGAGATGCTCTTAAACTATGGTAATGGGGGCCGTATTAGTACCTAAGATAGAAGTTCACTAGCAAGGCCAAGCTTTTAAACCCAGGCACCTGCCCGTTTTCACTCCTCCTTTATTTTCAATTAAACTGGCTGGCAACATTGCTCCTTCACTCTCCTTTCAATCTTGGAGTGGGGGAGTGTGTTGGGATGGTGACCACTTCCCTGGAACACTGGGCTCATACAGTGCTTGGTCTAAACACAGAGGTTACAACAGTTTAACCAAACCAGTTAAAACGATTTAGCTATCTTGTGTGTGGACATTCATTCATTGGTTTAAACCTGATTTACAACAGTTAAGTTTGCGCTGCTAGGTCACAGAAGTCTCAGACTACATCTGTCTGTAAAAGTCCCCAAAAAGTCAACCGTTAAACTTCCACAAACCTGGATTTATTTACAACAGATTTTAAACACGTTCAAACATACCCAGATCAGTGTTCCAAACCAGTGCTTTTCTTCTAGAAAAGAGTGTCACAGGCTTCTCTTTGTCACAGTTCTTCTGTTCCCATGGAAGGAAGGAAACCTCTGTGGACTGTAAGTTTTACCATTTTTATTGCTAAACACAAGGGGTATTTTTTAAAGCTAATTCCATTGATTTGTGAGCTTCCGAAAAGATCCTGGAGTCCTTCATTACCATACTGCACTAAATAATGGCCAGCATAAGGGACATTCCTGACTCTGGGTCAAGTCCTGCTCACCTCAGCCATGCAAGTGGTCCCAGCTCCCTGGCCCAGATTCTCACTTGTACCGGGCATCTCAGAACAGGAGAGTGGGGTTGAGGTGTTCTGGGAGCGAGTTACGACTCTCTGATTCTCATGGAACATTTGCACTGACCCAGCCCATTGACATCAGTTCAAGCATCTTAGAAGCTTCTCTAAGTTACGCCAACAGGCTATGGTCTGCATGGGACCACTTGCTAGCTGGGAATTGGTGTACTACAGGTGCATCCCCCTGATTCCTGTCCCCTTTGACTGTGTGTACAGAGATATGTGGTGTAGGATCAGGCTATGCCACTTTACTCCTCCTCTAAGAATTCCCCTACGCTAGGAAGGTGAATTCTCAGTTGGCCAATTAGGGCAAGAACAAGAGGAAAGAATCTGGAACAATGGGGTTACCTGGGATAATAAAGCAAGCGTGATTCATCCCCTAGTCCCTGTTGATCCAGGGGGGTAGTTCCTTTTCATAGAACTACAGAAGGAGTTAGTTGAATTATTTTGGTGGTGTTTTTTTAATGTGCTTCCCCCACAAGAAATGTTGAGCATTTTCATGTGTTCATGCAGCGGGAGAGGGATGCCAGCCTGAGATTCAAGCAGGAAGGGAACAGTTCACAAAGTTCAAGGCTGACACAACCAAGTATCTTGCTACTGGAAGCAGTTTCTTTCCTTTCTCTTTCTCTTAAAAAAAGAATTGGTTAAATCTTCCATATAAAACCCCCAAACATTTAAATCAATACACTTTGGGGCAGAGGGAGAAAGAAGAGGGGAACTCCAGTTCCTTAAAGCCTGCTTTTAAGTATGAGATGAATTTTGAGACAATATATGAACATTCAGCATTTGTGGTTAGTTTCCCCCGCCCAGAAAGCCAGTGGTTTCTGCAGACATTCCATAAACACAGGAAGCTTTGACTGTGTCTGTAACAGATAGGGAACTTGCAAAGCTAAATACCCACATGTGAAGGCAAATGTTAAACACAGGAAATGCCATACCAGCTGAGAGCACTGATTTGTCTAGTCCAGGATTCTGGCTCTGATGGCCAGTTCCAGCAGTTTCATTGGAATGTATATGAAAATCTGTAGAGTGCAATTCTGGAATAACAGGTTAGGTTTCTTCCTGCTGCCTGACTTATACCTTGAGGCATGAGAGTTTATATCAGGGATCTCAAATTCAAATTCCCACGAGGGCCACATGAGAACTAGTAAATTGGCCCGAGGGCCACATCACTGAAACCTTTTCATACAATGATACAAAAGTATAGTCAAAAATGAAAAAAAAATGAAGAGTAATATAGTATTCTATTAAAAGTCAATGTATTAACTTTTTAAAAACTGTAATGCAAAGAGGGGTTTTAATAAAATTAAAAAAAACACTCAGTAATGTTTGGAGCTTGGCTGCCAGTGGAGTCGGCGCCTATGGCGGGTTGCAGGAAATAACTCCGCGGGCCGCATGTGGCCCGTGGGCCGCGTGTTTGAGACCCCTGGTTTATATCCTATCTTTAATAAAAATAAAAAAAAAATAAAAAAAAAGTATCCTATCTAATGTTGCAATGGATGTTCTCATTATTTGCATAAATATTCAATCCTAATTAAAATCCTACTAATGCCTTGCCCTGAATGATACCTGGTGGCAATCAGTTCTGCAGGTTAATTGTGTTGTGTAAAAGCATTTCTTTTGATCAGTTTTAAATTTGCTATCTTGCACTTACACTGTGATGTCTCATTTTCCTTTTCATATGAGAGAGGGTAATTAGAAACGCCCGATTTACCTTCTCTACGCTGTTCATTACATACATTAACTGTATCCCCTCTTACTAGTCTCCTTTCTAATATATAAACCGTTCCAATCTTCTCACTCTCTCTCCAGTCATATGGCCGTCTTTCCATTCCTCCAATCGTTTCCATCCCCCATCTCTGAACCTCCTCTAATTCTGCTCTTTGCTATGGGCTGACCAGAGCGGAACGCACTGGTCCAGGTGAGGACATACCTTTGGTTTTATAATGGCACTATAATATTTTCAGTATTTTCTCTCCCATCCAAACATTTACTTTTTTGCCTACTTCTTCACATTGAGCAGACATTTTAATTGAGCTGCCCCCAATGAACCCAGGTTGCTTTCCTGAATGGTTACAGTTAATTTTTTATAACTTTTTAAACGTTTCATTAAAATAATGTTGCACCATTTTGTTTTGTTTAAATAATGTCAAAACATTTCATTTCAATGGCTATATTATATTAAACATGCATAAGTGTACTAAAATTAATATTTCAATATAATAGCCAAAATGAAATGACACAGCATTTTATTTGATCGAAACAAAACATTTCAACTTGTTTCCATCAAAATTTTCATAAAAATTGACATGTTCTCACAAAACATTTAGATTTTGGTTAAACTGCATTTTCCTACAGAAAATTCTACTGTCAAAATTTTTTGGACCAGCTCTAAACGTTACTTTTTGAGCCAACTCCTGTATGTTACTTAGACAAGTCAGAAGTAGACTATATTATTGTGTGCTCTAAAATTAACTGCAATAAGATATTTAAGGTGTCAAGAAATTGAGTCTCTAAACCAGGGGTTCTCAAACTTCATTGCACCGTGACCCCCTTCTGACAACAAAAATTACTACACAACCCCACAAGGGGGGACCAAAGCCTGAGCCTGCCCAGGTTGGGGGGAGAGAGGGCAAAGCCCAAGGGCTTCAGCCCCAGTGGGGGGCCTGTAACTTGAGCCCTGCCACCCAAGGCTGAAGCTTGAGCTCCGGCCCTGAGCCCCAGCAAGTCTAACGCCATCCCTGGTGACCCCATTAAAATGGAGTCATGACCCACTTTGGGGTCCCGACCCACAGTTTGAGAACTGCTGCTCTAAACCTTGCTTCATTGTGACATTTGACTAGAATATGCAGATAGAATAAATCACCCATTATTACTGTTTTTATTAGACTAACTTGCATCTTTGATCTCATCTACACCATGCACTCAATGGTAGTGTAAAACAAATAAAGGAACATCTTGTTTTACCATACAGTAGATTTACACTGGAACACAGTGGTTAAATTACATATTAGTCCTGCAGATTATGGATTTCCAAAATAGCCCCTAGCAATGTGTACCAAATCCTAATGCAAAACCACTTGGAAATGGCAACTCTTTTTTAAAAAAAGAAAAAGTAAGATTGTAAAACTTTCCACAGCTGCCCTAATGTCATCTGTTCCTACCAGCTAACATTTGGTTTTAACGCCGTAAAATTGCAACATCCTCAAATCTTTTAATGTGTAACTGTTGTTGCTAGCAATATATTTCACCCATGTGCAATGTTTGCCTTGATGAGAATTGTAGCCAACATTTCCAAATATGGAAGCCTAAAGTTAAGTCCTAAATGGGAGATTTTCAAAGGCATAAATAGCAGTAAGGTACCTACTACCTCCCATAGGTTGTGTCTACACTGGAGCTAAGGATATCATTTCCAGCTCACATAGCCATACCCCCACTAGCTCTAACTGATAGTGTGCTAAAAATAGAAGTGTAGCTGCAGAGGGCAGCACAAGTGGCTATGCTGCCCCAAGTATGATCCTGTTGAAACCCTAGATACACTGTCAATGGAAGTGAGGTGCTCAGCTGACTTTTGTGCCCTTGAAATCTCCCCCTAGATCAGTGATACTCAGACTGAGGTTTGCAAGCTGCAAGTGACTCTTTAATGTGTCTCCTGCCGCTCTGTGCAGCACATGGTATTAAAGCACTGTGTGATTTAATTATTAACTAGTCTAAGATATTAACCAATCAGGATGTTTTTACTATGTTATTAACCAATTGTAGTTGATAAAATAATAATACTTGGTCAATCATTTTGCTATAAATAGTAAATGAAACAATGAATTCACACTACTGTGGCTCTTCTGGGTAGTGTTGACCACTAATTTGGCTTTCAACCACTGAGGTCTGAGTATCACTGCCCTAGATCCATACTTAGGCACTAAAGTGGCCTAATTTTAGAGGTTCTGAGCATCTGCAAGTTAGTAAAAGCTGTGGGCGCTCAGTACCTCAAAGTAGCTTACTTATTTAGATACTTAAGTATGGATTTAGCGCCTAGGCACCCACAAGAGAAAGTTTTGGCCTCTGTTCTATATTACAGTGACTGCCTTTGGTGCTACAGACCAGAAGTGATGTTTGAAGCCTCACGAAAGACTAAATGAATGTGTTGGGTTGTTTGTTTGTTTTTTAATTTCAGCATGGTAGTTAGGTTAATGTGATTAAGTCACAGACTTCAGAAAACGTGTGTGTGTGTGTGGGTATAAGGATTATAGCTGTCCACATTTCTATTCTGGTTTTAGGGGGGCGGTTAATAATTCAGCCACAAAAAAATTTGCTTCAGGCTAAAACTTGGCATAAAAAAGACACCGCTCAGGAATGAATTTTGTTTGCAAGTTTGAATTTAATCTATTTGGCCATTTTAAGTGGGAGAAAACAATGTGTCTCTAAAGGGCCTGATGTGTGAGGAGCTATTCAGGATAGGATTATCAAAAGCACCCTACTGACTGAAAAGCACACGTCCCTTTGACTTTCAGTTGCATTTGCACTCTTAAGTCACTTGGGGTGCTTTTGAAAACCCCTCCTTTACTGAATATTCCATTTCAGCAATGAGTGTTCTCTCTGCCTATGTCCAATCCAAATGAAATCATGCTGTTAGGGGCCTGAAAGTTTCCTACCTCCCTTAGTCATCCTTGATCTCCTGTAACTGGCATCCCTGATCTCTCTCGCTGCTGAGGGTGAGCAGAGAATCACGGGAGGGTCTTCGTGGCAAGCCTGTGAGGGAGGGGGAGGAGGCGGAGCGGAGGTGAGCTGGGGTGCGGGGAGGGCCATAGAAAGCGGAGATGAGCTGGGGGGGAGAGGTGCAGAAGAACCGCTCCCTGCCCCAGATCACCTGTTCTCCGCCGCCTCCCCTGAGCGTGCCGCCGCTCCGCTTCTTCCCCCTCCCTCACAGGCTTGCCGCCCATGAAACAGCTGATTCGCGGAAAGCCTGGGAGGGAGGAGTAGAGCAGCAGCGTGCTCGCGGGAGGAGGCGGAGCGGAGGTGAGCTGGACGGCGGGGCTGGCGGGGAGCTGCCAGTGGATGCTCTGCACCCACCAATTTTTCCCCGTGGGTGCTCTGGGGCTGGAGCACCCACGGAATCAGCGACTGTGCACATGCCTAGTTTGAGCAGCAGAACAGGCTGTTGATACACTCCCTCGCTTCACGGGAATCTCCCTCAGAGATCTCAAGGAAACTCTCGTGAAGATACTGGGCAATCTGCTCCTGCAGGTTCCTTGGCAGAGCTACTTTGTTTCTTGCCCCATTAACAGTAACTTTCCTGTGCCAGTGTGCGTCATGGGACCATAGCTGAACACAGGCTAGCTGCATAGGGGCCAGGGTGGAAGCCACAGGCTTGGAGAAGACCCTCCCTTGATTCCCTGCTCACCCTCAGCAGTGAGAGATCTTCTATAATAATCACCTCCTGTGGAGAGTGTGGGGACAGGAATGATTGTCAGCCCCGCACCCTCCCAGTGCTGGTTCTTCCCAAGAGCCACGTGCCAGTGTACAGCAGGGTCCGGGAACAGTGACTTACCCTGCCCCTGCAGCTACTCACCATTTTGGGGGTCTTGTGGCCTGGGGTCACCCAGTTAGTGACAGGTGTGTGAGTACTGGCTGTGCAATACAACACTGAATCAGTGTTGTCTGTGTTGCAAACAATATTGCTTCTGTAAAATGTTGCATTTAAACTTCACAGAGATGACCTTGGGAGGCTAGCCTCCCTTATCGGCAGCAGAACGGTTGTGAAGAATTAGAAAGCGTCCAAGAAGAACTAAGGAGGACTTTATGCGTGAGGTTATGATGCACTCCGCCGCTGCAAAAAAGGAATTGAAGGAATGGCGGGACAGCAAGAAGAGGGACCGAAAGGAGAATGCGGCACACCAGAAAGAAGCCACGGAGTGGCTCTTAACAGTTATGGAGCACCAAGCGAACACGCTCCAGGCGATACTAGCTCTTCAAACAGAGCAGCTCCGCGCCCGCCCTCCCCTGCAGCCGCTGTCGCAAAACTCTTTCCCATGCGCCCCCCCACACACACCACCAACACACGTTTATCAAGCTCCTGGCTCCACTCTCTACCCACAGCGTTCCACTCCTCCCTCCTCACAGTCCAGCAGTGTGCACTCCCAATACCCACTGCACTCAACATACATCCATCTGCAGTTTGGCCCTGCTGAAGTACAGCACCTGCTGCATCCTACTCCAAAGGAGAAGGTTGGGTATGATCCCTGGACATACACAAATCTGTAGCTCTCCCAGGTCCCCTCCTCCTCTTGCGACCTTCCATTACCCCATTCCTTCCATTCCCCCATCCGCCTCTCTGTTGATGAATTTTTTCATATGACTCTCTCCTCTGGTTGTTGTCTTTCAATAAAATAATTGTGTTGGTTTGAAAGCAATCTTTATTTTATTAAGAGAAAGCAAAAAGAGCACTGCAAAGCAACATACAATTTTATTAAGGCCCCTTCTTGCATCATGTGGACCAATCACTTCCTAGCATTACAAGCACTGCAATCCCAAGCATAGCAACAAATATTAGTGGCTTTTAGCTTCAAATTGCTGCCTCAAAGCTTCCCTGATCCTTATGGCCCTGCGCTGTGTCTCTCTAATAGCCCTGGTCTCTGGCTGTTCAAACTCAGCCTCCAGGCACTGAACCTCTGCTGTCCAGCCTGGAGTGACGCTTTCACCCTTCCCTTCACAAATATTATGGAGCGTACAGTATGCAGCTATAAGCATAGGAATATTGTCATCGGCCATGTCCAGCTTCCCATACAGGCATCGCCAACGGGCTTTTAAACAGCCGAATGCACACTCCATAGTCATTCTGCACTTCCTCAGCCTGTTGTTGAACCACTCCTTGCTGCTGTGAAGTTGCCCCATGTATGGCTTCATAAGCCACGGCATTAAGGGGGAGGCGAGGTCTCCTAGGATCACAGTGGGCATTTCGACTTCCCCTATGATGATCTTCTGGTCTGAAAAGAAAGTACCTGCTTGCAGCTTCTTGACCAGGCCAGTGTCCCGAAAGATGTGTGCGTCATGTGAAACACCCACGTTAATGTCTGTGAAACATCCACAGTGATCCACAAGCACCTGGAGAACCATTGAGAAATACCCCTTGTGATTAATGTACTCAGTGGCTAGGTGGTCTGGTGCCAGAATTGGAATGTGCGTGCCATCTATCGCCCCTCCGCAGTTAGGGAAGCCCATTTGTGCAAAGCCATCCACAATGTCACACACGTTGCCCAGAGTCACAGTCTTTCGGAGCAGGATGCTATTAATGGCCCTGCAGACTTCCATCAACACGACTCCAGCGGTCGACTTTCCCACTCCAAACTGGTTAGTGACCAATCAGTAGCAGTCTGGAGTAGCCAGCTTCCACAGTGCAATCACCACACACTTCTCCAGCGACAGGGCAGCTCTCATTCTCATGTCCTTGCGCCGCAGGTCTGGGGCGAGTTCATCACACAGTCCCATGCATGTGGCTTTCCTCATGCGAAAGTTCTGCAGCTACTGCTCGTCATCCCAGACGTGCTTCACGATGTGATCCCACCACTCAGTGCTTGTTTCCCGAGCCCAAAAGCGGTGTTCCACTGTGGTCAGCACCTCCGTGAATACCACAGGCATTCTCGTGTCATAGCTACTACGTGTGGCGAGATCAATGTCGCACTCCTCTTGCCTTTGTAGTTTTAGGAGTAACTCCACTGCCACTCGTGATGTGTTGGTCAGTGCGAACAGCATTCTTGTCAACAGCTCAGGACCATTCCTGCAGCCAGAAAGAGGCAGGGCAGGGTGCGCAATACACAAATCGTTGAAAGATGGCGCCAAATGCGGACGGGACAGGACCCAGGATGCCGTGACCCCTTCTGCCTTCCCACATGTCTTAGCGGCAAAAGGGAAAGAGGTGCTCTGTGGAATAGCTGCCCAGAGTGCACCACTCCGAATAGTGCCGCAAGTGCCGCAAATATGAACATGCTATTGCGCAGGCGGTTTTCCTTCGGCGCTCTCTGAGCGGTGCTGTAACTGCCGGCACTGTAACTTTGCCAGTGTAGACGTGCCTTAAGTGGTCTTGGTGCCACTAGATGGGACAGAACACCACACCCAGGAGGTGTGTGGGTTATATTTGCAGCCACTGAACCGTGTTATACAGTGCACTGGGGAGTTTACCAGCTGGGCCAGTCCTGTAGTGGAAAGAGGGTGGATTTGATGACCTGATAAGTTCTTTTTCCATCTTCGTCTCCAGTGTTTAGCTTATGTTCAGAAATAGGCAGTGTAGGTTCCACATGGCATTTTAGGATTGAATAACTCTGTAAACACACAGCTTTGTGTTAGGTTAAAATGTGCCACAAGGTAACAAAGAAAGCAGCATTCTGAATCTTGTGCTTTATTTTAAAAATTGCCTACGAACTTTGCCTTAAAGGGCCTTACAATCGATTGGACAAGAGAGACAAAGTGTGAGAGAGCAGAAGTATCATCCCTATTTCACAAATGGGAACTGAGGCCAAGAGAGAGGTTACTTTGTCTAAAATCCCACAGGAAGTCCATGGCAGAGCTGAGAATTGAAACTAGACCACCTGCATCCCAGTCTAGTGTCTTAACCATAGGACGATCTTGCCAGTCTAGTACCTTCATTAACTTTGTCCATGCAGCACTCACTACGGCCAGTATCCACATGTGGGACTGATCAGGAGCCTTGAGGTGATCCACAGACTTGGATCCCTTTGTTGGTGGCGCAGAGTATTTCTACTGAGGCTAGCCTCAAGCTGGTTAATATTCATTTTCTAAAGCACCTCTCTGCTTGTTATCGGTCCATGACCAGGCTGAGTTGCTTTGTCCTCTGCCAGCTGCTGGATTTCACCCTTTCTGAATACCAGAAGGACAAGTACGATGCTAACAACCAGTCACACTGAAGCCATTTCATAATTTTTACACTGTCGGGCTGGCTTTGCCATCACAGATTTAAGGTATGTCTACATTGCAATCCCAGAGTGCGACTCCTGTAGCTTTAATTTGTCTAGCTCAGGTACCAGAAGCAATGAAGCCGCTTCAGCACGGGAACACTTTTTATAGTGGGGGTGCTGCGCCCCTCCTTACACCTGTCTGCATCCCCCCTCCCCCACAAGAGCTGGGGCCAGGAGCAGGGATGTGGCTCCAGGAGGGGGATGTGGACAGGTGTAAGGGGACTGATGCTGGGGCCACAGCTGGGAGCGGGCCGGCAGCCAGGAGCCAAGCCCCGGGTGCCAGGAGTGGAGCTTGGGCACGTGGCTGGCAGCCTGGACCCCAGGTGCGGGGCCAGGAACAGAGCCCTGGGTGCACCCCCATACCCCTTGTTCCCATGCCTATGGTTATACAAGTGCACCTGGGACCCTGGGTAATTATGTGGGTGGCTAGCCCATACTGCCGTGGCTTTACTGGTACCCGCGCTGGCTACATTAAAGTTTGCTCAGGTATTTCTATAAGAGCTGCAATCACAGCCTCTGACTGCAGTATAGACACATCCTCTGCCTCTGCTGGTCAGATAGCTGGGCATTTTCTCCTCCTGAAGCTCCTCATGACATGGCTGGGGAAATGCCAATAGTAACAATGTGATGCAATCTTCAAATCAATATGATGGATCCTTGTTCTATAGAATAACAGAACCCAATAAAAGTATATTTTATTTCTATTTTTAAAAGGTTGCTTTAAAGCCCCAATGAGCTTGATCAGGAAACAGAACTGTTTCTTTGATTGATTGGTGGTACGATGCCCTTGTGCCCCAGGACACATGCAGTGTCGGCCAATTATATTTACAGATGGGTTACAAAGCCCCATGTGTTACAAATACAGGTAGAAACACTAATAGAGAAAACCTAGGTAACGAACGGCATTTGTTCAGCCTTGCCTGTGAGCAGACAAATAGGGCTAACTTTTTAAAACGGGTAAATCCTAATGTGTAGTCATGGTTGTGTAACCTCAGACCAGTGATTCTGTATTGCTCAGGACTTCCAGGAGCATGGTGAGTGCTAGAGCTACTTAGGCCACTGATGTCACAGCAGTGAAATTGACACACTGGATAGATCAAAGGAGGAATTTGAAATGGGTCCTATCCGGGCAGGCTTCAAAGATGACAATTCTTGATTGAGATACTGGAGTTTAATGTTGCTCTAAGAGTGATAGAACTTGAGCATTGCTCTTGTCTAAATTCCTTTTAAAGGGGAAGGGATATTATTTAAGAGGCTATATTTGCTGTCAATTTTTTTGCCAAAAGGTATAAAGAACTGAGGGGGAAATGTAAGGCTTTTTCATTTCCTCTTGTGGGCAGGTATGTGCACAGTACAAAGCATGTGTGGAGCCCAATTAATTAAACACTTTTCAGTGCTCCTTGTACAGAATATTTGCCATCCAAGTGTTGGATCTATGAGAATAACCACCGGCTGACTAAGGATATTTTTACTAAATGAATTATTAGCTTCATAAGAAATGAGCTGTCATTAGGGATTTTTTTTGCATCCTTAAAGTGGTGCAACATTCTTTTTCTCTGTTTAAAAACCACTCTAGGGAAGTGGGTATATTTAACTCATTGCCCTGCTCATGGTCAGAGGGCATTGGCTATACCGTTCCCCATGGGATTATAGAGACAATTACTTAGGTTACTTAATAACACTTCAGTTTCTAAAGACTTTTTAAAAACCTGACTTTCTTCCTTTCATCATGTCAATAGTTTGCTGACCTTTAGTATTTTTCTCCTCTGGGATAATAATGATACTGGAGTTTGGCCAGCTTTGCTCTGTGGGTGCATATGGATTTCTCCTTCTGGTTTTCATAGACCAGCACATTGTTGTTCTTGTTGTTTTTAATAGTGCACACTACATGCTAGGAACTTTCCACACACTCAGGAAGGATGGTGCCTGCTCTGAGTTGTTTGCAACTGAGGGTCAGAGCAGTAAACAGAGGTCAGGGAAGGGAAACAACAACAGGCAAGTTATATGCACATCCAGATGGTTTACTGAAAGCAGACTGGCGGTCTTTAAGAGGGACTTAATGTTACATAGAATCATACGGTATCACATGGGGAATTATTAGTTACATTGGAAAAGATGGGGATCAATATGAAAATTGAGAGGTGGATAAGGAACTGGTTAAAGGGGAGACTACAGCGGGTCATACTGAAAGGTGAACTGTCAGGCTGGAGGGAGGTTACCAGTGGAGTTCCTCGGGGATCGGTTTTGGGACCAATCTTATTTAATCTTTTTATTACTGACCTCAGCACCAAAAGTGGGAGTGTGCTAATAAAATTTGCGGATGACACAAAGTTGGGAGGTATTGCCAATTCAGAAAAGGATCAGGATATCATACAGGAAGATCTGGATGACCTTGTAAACTGGAGTAATAGTAATAGGATGAAATTTAATAGTGAGAAGTGTAAGGTTATGCATTTAGGGATTAATAACAAGAATTTTAGTTATAAGCTGGGGACGCATCAGTTGGAAGTAACGGAAGAGGAGAAGGACCTCGGAGTACTGGTTGATCACAGGATGACTATGAGCCGCCAATGTGATATGGCCGTGAAAAAAACTAATTCAGTCTTGGGATGCATTAGGAGAGGTATTTCCAGTAGAGATAAGGAGGTGTTAGTACAGTTATACAAGGCACTGGTGAGACCTCATTTGGAATACTGTGTGCAGTTCTGGCCTCCCATGTTTAAGAAGGATGAATTCAAACTGGAACAGGTACAGAGAAGGGCCACTAGGATGATCCGAGGAATGGAAAACCTATCTTATGAAAGGAGACTCAAGGAGCTTGGCTTGTTTATCTTAACCAAAAGAAGACTGAGGGGAGATATGATTGCTTTCTTTAAATATATCAGAGGGATAAATACCAGGGAGGGAGAGGAATTATTTAAGATCAGTACAAATGTGGACACAAGAACAAATGGATATAAACTGGACATCAGGAAGTTTAGACTTGAAATTAGACGAAGGTTTCTAACCATCAGAGGAGTGAAGTTCTGGAACAGCCTTCCAAGGGAAGCAGTGGGGGGAAAAGACCTATCTGGCTTCAAGATTAAGCTAGATAAGTTTATGGAGGGGATGGTTTGATGGGATAACATGATCTTGGCAATTAATTGACCTTTGACTATCAGTGGTAAATAGGCCCAATGGCCAGTGATGGGATGTTAGAAATTACTACAGAGAATTTTTTTCTTGGGTATCTGGCTGGTGAGTCTTGCCCATATGCTCATGGCAGAGGCCCTAGGGGTTTTTCGCCTCCTCTGCAGCATGGGGCATGGGTCACTTGCTGGAGGATTCTCTGCATCTTGAAGTCTTTAAACCATGATTTGAGGACTTCAATAGCTGAGACATAGGTGAGAGGATTATTGCAAGAGTGGGTGGGTGAGATTCTGTGGCCTGCATTGTGCAGGAGGTCAGACTAGATGATCATAATGGTCCCTTCTGACCTTAAAGTCTATGAGAATATCAGGGTTGGAAGGGACCTCAGGAGGTCATCTGGGGTGACCAGATGTCCCGATAAAATCGGGACCGTCCCGATTTTTCATCTTTTGTCCCGCCTTTTGTCCCGATTTCTGGTCTTCTTCCGTTTCCATTTTTTTTTTTTTTTTTTGCTCAACAACTTCAGGCGGGAAGTCCCGATTTTCGGGTCTTCTCATCTGGTCACCCTAAGGTCATCTAGCCCAACTCCCAATCCCCAACTAAATCATCCCAGCCAGGGCTTTGTCATGAACATAGGTTCAAGATTCTGAAGAGGATTGCTTAAATTCTTCAAAATGTTTTCTCACTAGATTATTTTCATTTACACACAAACTTGTCTTAAAAACAAAGAGGCTACTAAATTGTGGGTCTAAACTAAATCGACAGTGTCCTTTAAATCAAGGATACCACTCTCCACATAATGATCAACTCTAATATTTATGAAAAATCTCATTTTTAGTAGATTCAGTACAGGACATTTTTTGAAACAAGTTATGGGTTTTTAATGCACCAGCTATGCTGTAGCTATAACTGGGGGATGAGCTTAGAATGTTCTTAAGATTTCTTTTCACTTTGTTCAACTTTTTTTTTTTTTTTACTCAAATAGACTTGTAGCATCCGTTTGCATCAGCATTGTCTGTTGCTGTTCTTGACACTTCACCCAATGGGATGTTCTTAATGTCAAGAGGGGGGAAAACTGCTGTCTTCCTGGAAACAAGGAATGAAGCAGCTGAAAAACAATGTTCCATATCTTGCCAACAGCTGGACTATCTAACAACAAACTTTGACAATGTAAGCAAAGGAGAGCATAACACATGAAGAACTGTGCTTAGATGTTATTGACAGATAATAGAATGGACTTCACTTAAGATAAACTTGAGTTAATTCCCCATACACATGCCTTCTCCCCCACCCCCAGGCAATTAGACTAGCCTCAAAATAATGTGTCTTCCTATAAACCAACTCTTGTTGGTTTGGTTATTGATTTAATTTCTTATGAAAAGTCACATTTTCCAGATCAAGTTCCGTTCCCCTGCTTAGCTCTCTAATGATTTTCAGTACTTTTCCTCCTTTTCTGCAACTTCCCAGACTAATAGATTTCACTTGGCAAAACATTATATTAGCTTAACATGGGCATAGGGTAAAAAAGATTTGTTAGGCATTGTCCTGGTGAGTCCATCTGAAGCAGTTTTGCATGTAAACTCTGCTTTCTCTTGTCTCTTCCTCTAGCCCTTAAGCCTAGAGTTATTTTTAACACATGATTCTGGGGACATTTTGTTGCAATTAAAAGGACAATATTTAGAATTCCTATAAAGCCTTAAGTTAAATCATGTGCTTACAGTTAGCTGAAGTGCTGTGCTGAATCACAGGCCTAGAATTTTAGATACTATCGTACTCTAATATCTTGAGTAAATATAACCCCGATAAAGTAACTGATCAAGTTATTTCATGTTGACTCCTATTTCCAATGTTTTTTTAGTAATGTTTTATGTTGACATTTGTAAATTAAATTTTCCCCAGTTATTAGTCTTAAGACATTGCACAGACTGCTAGACATTATTTTCATGTATTCAAGTTGACACTTGTTGTAATAGATTACTGTACTAATATTTAGTACATGTTACATGCATAGTTCATTGCATCTGCGAATGTCAAATTTTACTATACCTCTGTAATTGCCCCAATATATAGATATAGAAACTTACGCAGAGAGGTGAAGTGACTTGTCAAAGATACCACAGACAGTGGCCAAGCCTGGGTTAGAACATAGGTGTTCCTTGTTCCCAGTCCTAGGTCAGAGCCATAGACTGTGCTGCCTCTCTAATGGTTATAACATCATCCATCAAGTATTTAAAATTCATTTCTACTTGTCTCTGCAACATGTTTGATGACATTTTATTTTTAATACAGGAAATGGTATTAATTATTTAATCCCAAGTAGACAAAACATTTACATTTGTCTTTAACTTAAAGCCAACATTTAACGTTAAGCACAGGATTAAGTGCTGTGATGGATCGAGACTTCATTATATATGAATAAATTACATTTTTTAAATTGCTGGGGTTTTTTCAACCATTTTCTCAGACTCCCTGAGCATCTAAAATGGTTTTAGTTCTTGCATTCACTTTTTCCAACACCACAGTTGTTAGGCAAAGAAATTGTACAGGAAAATCAAATTTAAAATAAGTCACACAGAGTTCAGAAGGAAAGTGAAACTGCTATAAATAGCTGATTCTCACCTTGGGACACCTATATTAACAAAGACTATGAATTATGCAGGCTCAGACAAAGGGTGAACAGACCCTGTGGCTTTGAATTCTAAATATAGGCCTTTTAATTACAACAAAATGTGCCCAACACCATGTCTGAGACCAGATTTTCCTTTTATGATTTGTTAAAATATGTTTTGAGGCAGGAATTGTCATCCTGAAAGTCTAGTTAGTGTCTAGCACAGGGGTTCTCAAACTGGGGGTTGGGACTCCTCAGGGGGTCATGAGGTTATTACATGGAGATCGCAAGCGGTCAGCCTCCACTCCAAACTCTGCTTTGCCTCCAGCATTTATAGTGCTGTTAAATATGTTTAAAGGTGTTTTTAATTTATAAGTGGAGGATTGCTATGTGAAAGGGATCACCAGTACAAAAGTTTGAGATCCACTGGTCTAGCACACTGAGTGCTATCAGAAATGTACAATGATTAAACAGAATGGTTTACCTATTACAGGTCGGATTTGGGAACACCAGACTGATTTCTGCGTAACAATGTGAGTTAGATTTTTTGCCAATACATGAATGCTGAGGCCAAATTTTACTGAATAGTAGTACAGAACCTTAGTGTTGTGGGGGATTGGTGAAAAGTTTTGATTTGCCTGCACTTTTCCTATATACTTTAAATGGAAAAATAAAAAGAGTCCATTGAGTGAATTCAGTAATGGGTGAACTGAACAGGGTTAAAATTTACAAAAGCAACCGAGGTACCTAGGAACTTAAATCCCATTGACTTTCAAACGAATAATTCTGATCGATTAGGGTTTTTTGAAAAGTTTGCCCCAGAGCTCCAACTTAAAAATGAAGCCAGCTGTGGACAGCACTGTAGAACTTGGAGATTCACTGGGCAGTTGAATAGGGTGATCATACGTCCCGTTTGGCCAGGACAGTCCCTTTTTTAAGCCCTGTCCCAGCTGTCCTCACTTTTTTGGCAAGAGTGGGCATTTGTCATAAAAGTGGGGTGCAGAAGAACGTGCGGGGCGGGGAGGGGGGTGGGAAACGGTGATGCCAGCCCCATGTGTGTGGGGGGGGGGGGGGGGGAGGCGAGGCAGGGTTCCAGTGAGCAGCGATGCCAGTCCTAGCCTTTGGGAAATATGGTCACTCTATGTAGTATACGCATCACTGCTCGCCCGAGCCCTGTCTGCCACCATGTGGGGAGGAGGGCTTGGGTGAGTGGCTCAGGCCAGCCCCACGTGGGGGGCTCAGGCGAGCCCCACATGGTGTCCTGATTTCCCTTTGGGGAATATGTCTCATCGTACAGTTGAACCACACGTTGTTGTGTCATCATAAGTGGAATTACAAGCCGTGCGACCTAGATTAGAAATTATCCTTCTTTCTCATAAATGGCTTAAGAGCAATTGTGTTCAACAGAAAAAAACTTCCCCCAAGAGGCCATTGGGGCATTTAGTCCCTTGTTAACCTCACTGCTGGTTCCATGGGAGAAATGTACAGTTATTTCCTTGTAAAATGTTAATTTTAGTGATGAACTTTCAAGAGTCACTCTGTCAGAGGGCTATAGTAAAAGTCCAATTGTTTACTAAGCTTACCGTCCCTATGGACTAATGAATGTTAAAATAGCCTCTAACGAAACGTTAGCTTCTGGCTGGCTCCTGGCCTGTTATCCAGCTGTAACAGCTATGCCACTTCAGCGCCAGTTTTCAATTCTACTTCATTAACAATTCACGCAGATCATGGGATGGTTGGGATGGATATTAAACATACTGACACACGGAGGATTAGCTCTTCAACTGCTTTCATTGTTGGCACCTGGAAGCTGCTATTTTGATACCCATTGTTACTACATCAGTGATCAGATGAGAGAGGCGTGACATGCGACACTAGAAGTGTTTAAAACAACAATCTGCTACTCAGAGTATGTCTCTGCTGCAGTAGCAGTGTGAGACTGAAGCTTGTAAACATAGCCAAACTGGCTTTAATCTAGCTAGCTCGGATCCCAGAACAGTGAAGCTGTGGCAGCCCATGCTTCAGCACAATTTGTACAAGCTCACCCAGAACCCTGGGAAATTATGGGACTAGGCAGCACCGAAGCTTCTGCTGCTGCAACTTCACAGCTCTAGGACTCTCCAGCTAGTTAGATTAAAGATAGCTCAGGCGTGTCTACACCAGTTGCACCCCCAGCCTGGGATTTCAGTGTAGCCATAACCTCAGAAATATTAATATGGAAACTTGAAGTATACAGACCACTTCCCGTTTAGAATGAAAAACAAAAATATCTTAAGAACTTTGTTTTGCTATAAACTATAAATACCCTGGAGCTGTCTTAGAAAGGACTGTTTGAAACTGCAAAACGCACATTCAAATGCATCAAACTTAATATAAAAATGTCTTCATGAAAGGCCTGCAAGGGTCACAGCCTCTTGTCTAACCCAGGAGCTGGAGTAGCAGGTGCAGAATGGCTGTCCTGCCACATGCCCACAGGTTGAGATAGATTCCATCTCTCTAACCCGCCCTATATAGTTTCTCCAAACAAAGCCTTTCATTCTGGCATCAGGCACAGATGGCTGGGATGAATTTAACCCACAGAGAAGTATTTTTTTTAATCCAAAGAACAATTTCACACTAAAGGGAAGGTTCCAATAACTGGTGTTAAAATCCGCATGTTGGATGCGATGATTTAGATCTGTCTTACGCTGGTGTAAATCAGAAGTAACTCCATTGAAGTCTATGAAGCTAGCCCTTGTGTAAAACCAGTTTAAGTTAGAGGAGAATCAGGCCAGGGAGACAACTTGGGTCTTTCTATTAAGCAGGTCCCGCTCTAGTGCAGGGACAAAATTAGGTGTTGTAGATTTAAACTTTCACAAAGCTATTCAGAGCTTGTGTATCCTTATGGCTCTTCTATGGCAAAAAGTGGCTTTAGTCCAATGAGAACAAGAAGTAAACGCTCTAACTAGAAAACTATTAACAGCTAAGAAATTAGTAAAAGGATTCAGCGGTACAAAGAAAAAACTATCAAAGAAGAAATGCAGGGACAATTTAAAATGGTTGTTTTTCCAGTGGACTGAAGTTATTACATTGGCTACTGCTGAATCTCATTTGTCATTCTTAAATAATTAGTCAAGTAACCAACTCAAAGATCTCGATAATGTAGGTTGTATGTTTGAAATCAAGGAGAGAAGGAAAAAGCAAGTTAAGCTTATTGAATATGTAGAGAGAGATGTTGGAATAGTAGAGTTACAATTATTGTGCTGTACCTAGTTTACTGATCCGAGACTAAACCCTTTCAGTTTCTTTGCTGCAGTAGCAGTTTTCATATTGTGCAAATATAAGGCTTCTATTTCAGTGGATAAAATAGTATCAATTCAGCTCCATGGACAGAGGACGAACTGACATTTGAAAAAGAGGATTGTTTCTATTAAAGCTGAATGTCTCTTCTTTACTTAATTTCCTTACTGGCCAAAAATTCAGAACAGACCACGACATATCCTGCTGTTGGTTATAACGCAGACCTTTCCATTGTTTTCACTGGAAAACTCTATGTACAGAGGCTCCTGGCCTATAGAGTAAGAACACAAATGTATAGGGGAACTGGATATGGAGCCTTTTCCCCACTAGGTTGCTGCATCAAATTTTTGTCCCAAGCTTGTATTGACAGAAATTTGTTCTTGAAATAAGGTGACAGTTGCAGTCAAGTTCTAAATGGACAGGTGTCTGCATCACACTCATCAGCACTGCATGGTCTCAACAGAAAGACCAAACTGAATAAGCACTGAAACTGAACACACCCCACCTTGAAGTCTATCCCTTTGGCTCAGAACTGAGGTGAGCTGGAGAAGCTGCCAGTGCTATTTATACAGTTCCCAAAGCACATTAGGAAATGTACAGAACAAAGAGATGAGACCCATGCCCAGCGTATCTCTACACTCTAATTTAGATATGATTAAATGAGTCAGAGCAACAAACAACAGAATGGGGGCTGTGCAAGGGGGAATGAATCAGAGTTAGGCTGTGCTCCCGCACATCTTGGTTTGTGCATAAATAAGAGTTGGGTCTGAAGGCTTGACAACCCAGCACATTTTGGTCACCCTTATCCCCAACCACAAAAATAATGTATTATTTAAAATGTCTGTTTAGAGTAATTTGTTGAATGCTCAATAAAGGTGCTGGATTGACAGCCCTGCAGATCAAAGTCCTCGGCTTATTAATAGACTAGGTAAAAAAACATAGAAGAGTAGCAGCTTCCCCTCACGGCCCTGCCAATGTACCTCAATAGACAGCAATGACCTCAAGGAACCTTTTCCATAGTTGAGATGGTAGCTCATATATTCAAAGCCCATTTGATTGGTGACCCCTCTGCCCAGGCTGCCAATAGAGGAGTCAAATGTAATGGTGGTTCTTGCGATGCCTGTGTTTGGTCATTCATGTGAAATTCATGTTACATAGACAACAGAACAGCTGTTAGATGGCATCCACATTAAGACCTCAATCCTGCAACTTTACGACTGTGGCAGACTGCTGCATCTGCACAGAGCCTACTGAAGTCGATGGGGCTCCATGCCTGGGTAGCAGAATGTCTGTATGTAAAAAGTTTCAGGATCAAGGCCTAAGTCTCTAATAGTGTTAACTAGATTCAATTGCTTAGAACTGTTCTGTCTGTGTACCTGTAACCAATACCATAGGTCATCCAGCTACCCATTAAACATATCTCACCAATGTTTGGGTGGGAATGAGCATGTGAGTGAGTTTGGTGGTGCTGGGTACTGTTTGCTTTTATATTGCTGATTGGAACTCTTAATTTCCATATGCATCTTTGGGATCTTTATATTAAGCATGTGCTTAAGTGCTTTACTGAATCAGAGCCTAAATACGTAACTCTGTTTCAAGTAATGAGTCATACCCTCAAAATAAGACACAATTTCTACCTATATTCAGAGCCCAAATTATATTTCATTTTTAAGTCTCATGGGTATTGTTGCTAATGCTTAAAATAATGGTTTTAGCTACAGCATGTTTTTAGATTTTTTTTTTTTTTTTTAATGGGGACTTTGACAGGTGGAGGTCTAGAATTGTAAGAACTCCATCACTGTGAATTCCTTTAGGTTTGACTGACAGGGCTATGCATGTGACCAAGCACTCATCATCCCACAGTCATCTGACATAAAAAGTTTTGTCCCAGAAGTTTCATCAGTCACAATGTTGGGGTTACTACTAACTTGGAATGAACATTTTATTTGACTGAGTAGCAGGAAAATACTGTGTAAACATTGGAAATGACAAGACAGAGTAGTGATTATTGAACGCTGTCTAAAGACAGGTTTCAGAGTGGTAGCCGTGTTAGTCTGTATCAGCGAAAACAATGAGGGGTCCTTGTGGCACCTTAGAGACTAACACATTTATTTGGGCATAAAACCCACTTCATCAGACGCATGGAGTGAAAATGTACATGGCAGAGGGGCACTGCTGGCACATGATGGCATATATCACATTGGTAGCTGTGCAGGTGAACGAGCCCCTGATGGTGTGGCTGATGTGGTTAGGTCCTGTGATGGTGTCCCTTGAATAGATATGTAGACAGAGTTGGCAACGGGGTTTGTTGCAGGCATTGGTTCCTGGGTTAGTGTTTTTATTGTGTGGTGTGTAGTTGCTGGTGAGTATTTGCTTCAGGTTGGGGGCCAAACTGGACAGTCTCTACATAAAAGAATAAATGGACACAAATGAGACATCAAGAATTGTAACATTCAAAAACCAGTAGGAGAGCACTTCAGTCTCCCTGGACATTCAATAACAGACTTAAAAGTGGCAATTCTTCAACAAAAAAACTTCCAAAACAGACTCCAATGAGAAACTGCAGAACTGGAATTAATTTGCAAACTGGACACCATCAAATTAGGCCGGAATAAAGACTGGGAGTGGATGGGTCACTACAAAAAGTAATTTTCCCTCTGCTGATAGTCACACCTTCTTGTCAACTGTTGGAAATGGGCGACGTCCACCTTGATTGCATTGGCCTTGTTAACACTACAAAAGTAATAGGGTGACCAGACAGCAAATGTGAAAAATCGGGACGGGGGTGGGGGTTAATAGGAGCCAATATAAAAAAAAAGACCCCAAAATCGGGACTGTCCCTATAAAATCGGGACATCTGGTCACCCTAAAAAGTAATCAACTGTTGAGAATAGGCCACTTCCACCTTAATTGAATTGGCCTCATTAGCACTGACTTCCCACTTGGTAAGGCAACTCCCATCTTTTCATGTGCTGTAATATATATATATACGGCTTACTGTATTTTTCACTCCATGCATCTGATGAAGTGGGTTTTAGCCCACGAAAGCTTATGCCCAAATAAATTTGTTAGTCTCTAATGTGCCACAAGGACTCCTCGTTGTTTTTGTTTAAAGACAGTATCCGCTTAACTCCCTGACTCTTCCAAGAGAAAAAGTACATATTTAAATCAATTCATATTCAAAGGGTGGGCTCCAGAGCAAAGTTGGCTATCTTCCAGAAGCATTTGTTTCACCCCGTGTAACACAATATGACAATATAATTTCAAAATAGCCGTGTAATTACTGGCCCATTTTCGAGATGTCTACCATCAGTGGTTTTTGAAGCTTAACTATATCTGAAGATCAAACATTCTGGTAGCCTGCCTCAGATATGAATGGTAAACCAGAACATTTACTTCTTGTATCCAACATTTCTTTCTATGTCTTTGTACCGTGCCTGTCACAATGAGGCCCAATCCGGACTGGAACATCTGAGCATACAATACAAAAAGTAATTCCTGCAAGGAAATTACCATTCCCATGCAGTATTGCTGCTGTTCTTGTATTCCACTTTCTGCACTGCCTCTGCTGCTCTAGAAATTGCTGTTATTATATAGTCAGAGTCACAGGTTCTGCCACAGGATCTCAGAACATTCCTAATCAGGTTTCCCCTCAGCCATAAAGAAGAGATAAACAGCTTTCTGCCACAATCCATTTCTACATCCTCCTCCACGGAACTGGAGTGCTAAAGGGTGAGTGTCAGAAATGCCATCAGATTTCTTGGCTGCTGTTTTTATCATCATTGTATCTCAATGATTTATTATTATATGTCATCATATCAATACGGACAGCAATATAAAACAGTTCAGTGGTTTCATAAATGGGTACGTTTGTTGTTCTGCCAAAAAATTGCAGACCTGTACTTTAGCAGAGCTTGTAATTATCTAGATGTGCTGGTGGACATTATAATCATAGTGTGTGTGTATATATAGCTCAGTGCACTGGCAAAAGAACTGCTTAATAGAAATGAGCTACTGTCTTCTGAATTTAGGGTCTTTGTTATTGTCAAGTTTGTCCCACTCCAATCTGCTAACCAGGCCTAACTGGTGGGCATTTTTACCACCTTTTTCCTGTCCTCACACACAAAAGGGCTAAATCTGATTAGCAATTGCACTGATGTAGATCAGGAGCAACTTCAGTTAAATTAATGGTTTCAGAGTGGTAGCCGTGTTTAGTCTGTACAAGCAAAAACAATGAGGAGTCCCTGTGGCACCGTTCCCAAATAAATGTGTTAGTCTCTAAGGTGCAAAGACTATGAATGGCTAGCCAACTACAAAAGCAGTTTCTCCTCCCTTGGTGTTCACACCTCAACTGCTAGAAGAGGGCCTCACCCTCCCTGATTAAGCTAACCTCATTATCTCTAGCCTGAATTTTCCCTGCACATGTATATCTGCCCCTGGACATTTCCACTCCTTGCATCCGAAGAAGTGGGTATTCACCCACGAAAGCTTATGCTTCAATACCTCTGTTAGTCTATAAGGTGCCACAGGATCCTTTGTCACTTCTACAGATCCAGACTAACACGGCTACCCCTCTGATACTTAAGGTGCCATAGGGACTCCTCGTTGTTTTAGTTAAGTTAATAAATGCCAGTTTCACACCAATGTGAGATGACAGTCAGCCCCCAGTCCAAAAGTTCTTCTTTTTTGATCTCTGATGTAGTTAATGCACAATCCATTTCAGCTTGTTGTTTGTGTGGACAGGCTTTATGTCATACTTTTACCTCCATAACACATTATGAAAACTTTACCTTGAGTTTTACTTGTCATCTTTGGCATTCTTCCCTTCTATGTCACAGTACCGTGCTCAGTACTTTCAAGAGCAAACAGACTGTAATCAAATTGAATGGAAGAAACGGAACATTTTCACTGACTGTTCCTCCAGGCCTTTCAATAGACTTCCTGCGAAAACAATCCCACGTGTATTTTTTAAATGAAAGCAGGCAGACACGCGCTTCATGGTTACATACTGTTTATTGTGTGGGGTATCCACACACAAACCTGACAATATGGTTCTACCATAAAAGTGACTTTGTAAAGATGGCATTTGGGGGTCCCATATTAGCTGAGCCTCATTGACCTCCATATTAAATAGACTTAGCTAACAAGTAACAAGTTTTTTTTCTCTTACCTGACATTTCCATATTTATTGGGTTTAGGTGCAAGGAGTGGAGAAGTGGAACGAACTTGCGTCGGGGACAGAAGTAGCCTCCCAATTCAATGGTTGTACTGTACTAAACTGCTGAAGGGGCACTGACTACCCACAGCAACATCCTTCACCCCAGCACCACAACATCCTTCACCCCAGCACCTAATCCCAGCCTGCAAAGGGGAGGCTCTGGGGGAGGGGGCCAGCCCTACACTCCCCCAGCAGCAGTGCCTCCTATCCTGCGGGGCTATGCCCAGCTCTTTGCTCCATATGTTGCAACCTGGCACATGGGATCACAGTGCCACTTTGGATTGGCTCAGCCACCCTTCCATCATGATGGAGGGGTAGCTGGGCCTACCCTGGACAGCGCTGCAACCCCATGCACCAGGTTGCAAGGCCTGGATCAGAGAGCCAGCCCAGCCCTTTGGGACAAGAGCCACCACTGCAGGGTGGGCTGGCTCTTCAATTCCCACTACCCTGGGGCCTCCCCTTTGCAAGGGGCTGGGAGAAGTGTATGTTTGCCTGTTTTTGCACCCTTGCTTTCGTGATTTCTCTGATTGCAACTGAATCCATGAACCCCTGTAAAGGGGACACACACACACACCCCGACTTGTGTAATATTACAGGCCGTGATGTTGAAGAGTAAGAGGGGATGACCAGAACACACAGAATAAGGCTTTTCCATACTCCCTTTCAAGAAAATAAGACAGAGGCAGCTACTAAGTCCCCTGGAAAGCAGTAACTCTGACAAGGATTTAGGGAGGACCAACAGCTCACTGAGAGCTCCCAGCACAATAATGGAGATATAATGCTACGTCCAGTTCAGATGTCTGCATTTTAAAAAGGATATTGAAAAAAATTGGAGAGGGTGCTGGAATAAATACATTACAGCAAGAGAGCTCGATCTGTTTTAGCTTATCAAAAAGAAGATTGCAGGGTGATTTGATTACAATGTATAACTACCTTCACAGGGAGAAAATACCGGGTACTAAAGAACATAATCTAGTGAAGAAAGTGTAACAAGAACCAATGGCTGGGAACTGAAGCGAGACAAATTCTTATGAGAAATAAGGCACACATTTTTAACAGCAAGGATGATTAACCATTGAAACAAACTGCTAAGAGATTTTCCATCTCTTGATGATTATTATTTGTCTTACCGTAGAGCCTTGGAGTCCGAGTAATGGGAAAGAATTCCCTTGTGCTGTACCTGCCCCAAGTGTCATCAGTCAAGACTAGTGGATGCTTTAGCCAAATACAAGTAAGTGAGCTCAATGCAGGGGTAACTGGGTGACGTTTAATGGTCTGTGATATGCAGGAGGTCAGACACGATGATCTAATAGTCCCTTCTGGCCTTAAACTCTCTGAATCTATGAAAGGCAGGATGTGGGAAAATGTTCCAATTTTGGTCTTTTTCTGCCTCTTCACTGCTCAGCTCTTGTTGTTTTTTTCAGAGAATGAAAATAGCATTTCATAATTACCTGCTCCCTGAATCCAAGGGCCTCTTGATTTAAAAGAGGAAAAAATGGGGACATGTAATATTGCATAGTTTAGTAGTAGTAATAATAGTAGAGTGACTAGGATTGAGTCTTACAAGAAAAGACCTTCTTGGAGATATTTTAAGACATTAGCTCATGGTTTCGAATCAACAGCATTTGGTGTGGTATCTGAGCAGACCCTTGCGTTATAGATCAGAGCAGGTGCAGAAGACTGTACTATAAATACTTCCACCTTTAAGGAAATTAGCAGACTGTAGGGAAGGGAACTGCCTTCTTGGATGACAGAAGTTCAGAAAGGAACAGAGTATTTTCTAAAGGAAAAATTGTAAAATCATTTTAGAAAATGTCAGTGGTTTATTACCCACTTTACTATTTCCCAATCTTAAATTAACACCTGCCCTGCTCATCTTAGAAACATGACTGAAAACATTCACAGTGGTGACACTGAGAGCTTTTTAGTACATGCAGCTGTGATATTCACAGACATTTTTGCATGTGCGTGTTATCCACTGGATTGAGCAGGGAACTGGGGGTCAAGATTCCCATGTTACATTTCAAGTTCTACCACTAACTTAAGCCTTGCACCACTGAAGTCAATGGGAGGTTTTGCCATTGATTTCAGTGAGCCCAAGATCAAGACTGAATTGTGCGACTGTGGGGAGGTAATTTATCCTCTCAGTTGCTTTCGTTTTATTTTCTCACTTCATGCTCTGTATAATATACCTATCTCACCATAATATTATGTGGTTTAGCTAATTTATTGTAAAGCTCTTTGAGATCCATAGATGAAAAGATCAATACAAACTATTGGCAAAGCCTGCCTAATTGATCACTGCTTGCATCCGAAGAAGTGGGTATTCACCCACGAAAGCTTATGCTTCAATACCTCTGTTAGTCTATAAGGTGCCACAGGACCCTTTGTTGCTTCTACAGATCCAGACTAACACGGCTACCCCTCTGATAATTGATCAGTAATTGTGATTTTTAGTGTTGTATTTGTTATACAGCTAAATAGTGTTTTTTTTTCTGATCCCCAAAATTCATGTTGTTCTCTCCATCCCAAATTCATTTTTATGGACCCTAATTATAAAAATGTTTCAGATCTCTGTGAGACCTTTGTTCAAATCAGGTTTTGCCTGTAATGAAATGAATTAGTGTTGCTAACTCTCTCCCTGCATGAAACAGACCTATGAGCTCATACAACTGACCTATTTGAGTGCTTAATCACCTTTATCTGTTTGCCAAGAACTGGCAAAACCAGTCCTCATCAGTAGCTAGGTGTCATGTCTTAACAGCTCAGACACCTGACAAATTCAAAAACCCTGTTTGAAATGCATCTATGATAGTGAAAAGTTTATTCCTAAAAAACAGCCTTATCAGGAAGGGATGTGTTTCAAGGCAATATGCATATGAATACTACATCCACTTGCTCCTTTGTGTGTTTTCAGAATCTTCAGTGAGACCTGAGCTCTGAACAAAGAGAGACATCCCTCCCAAGTTACATTCCACTGCTGCATGTGGTCTAAGAAAAGGCAGCTTCTAGTCATGTCCTGGGAGGTAACACCATCTGGCAATTAAGCTTACTAGACAACAGACCCCTTTGTTGCAGGAAAAACTAAAAGTATTGTTTAAACCAGGAGTGGGCAAACTTTTTGGCCTGAGGGCCACATCCACATTGCAAAACTGTATGGAGGGACGGTATGGCCCCCATCCCCTCCCCACCCCACTCAGAACTCCCAACCCATCCAACCCCCCTGCTCTTTGTCCCCTGACTGCCCCCTCCTGGGACCCCCGCCCCTAACTGCCCCCCCCAAGACCTCACCCCCTATCCAACCGCCCCTGCTCCCTGACTGCCCCAACCCCTGTCCACACCCCTGCCCCTAGACAGGCCCCGCAGGACTCCCATGCCTATCCAATCCCCCCTGTTCCCCATCCCCTGACCCCCCACTCCAGAACTTCCACCCCATCCAACCTCCCCTGTCCCCTGACTGTCCTGACCCCTATCCACACCCTTGTCCCTAACCTCCCCCCGGGACCCCACCCCCTATCCAACCCCCTCGTGCCCTGACTGCCCCGACCCATATCCACACCTCTGCCCCCGACAGCCCCCCTGGGACTCTCCCCCTATCCAACTGCCCCCTGCTCCCTGTCCCCTGACTGCCTCCCGGGACCCCCTTCCCCTGATCCAACCTTCCTGCTCCCCATCCCCTTTACCATGCTGCTCAGAGCAACAGGAGCTCGTAGCCCCGTCGCACGGCCGGAGCCAGCCACGCCACCCGCTCTGCCCGACAGGAACGGCAGGCCGGAGCGCTGGCGGCACGGCAAGCTGAGGCTGTGGGGGAGGGCGGATAGCAGGGGAGGGGCCGGGGGCTGGCCGGGCAGCTCAGGGGCCAGGCAGGACAGTCCCGTGGGCCGGATGTGGCCCGCAGGCCATAGTTTGCCCACCTCTGGTTTTAACTTACTCTTTCTGTATCTTTCTTCTCTGTATTGTCCAACTTTTAAAAAGCCTAATTTATTTAACAAAACACAACATAACTGCAATAGGTATTTTCTTTTAGCAACGTCAAATATCTTTGTCATCTTGCCAGAGACCGGTAAAACGGTTGTTAAGGAGCCAGTGTGCTGGTTGTGAATTAAGAGGGATTACAACTCAACTCAGCCAAAGTGCTATGGCAGAGATCTCTGGCTAAAAGTGGTGAAAGAGTAACTAAAGCTAACAGTAACGTACGAGTATTATCATTATCTTGGGGGGGAGGGATAGCTCAGTGGTTTGAGCATTGGCCTGCTAAACCCAGGGTTGTGAGTTCAATCCTTGAGGGGGCCATTTAGGGATCTGGGGCAAAAATTGGGGATTGGTCCTGCTTTGAGCAGGGGGTTGGACTAGATGACCTCATAAAGTCCCTTCCAACCCTGATATTCTATGATTCTATGATCAGTGTTTATGCTGCATCTTTTTTCAATATTCATAATTAACTTCAGAACATACTTTCCTCAAGTGTCACTTTTTAAAGCAGAGAGAAAACAATCGTGTATATCTCTTAAATGCAAGGCCTACCTTTTCTAGCCAGATGGAGCAGAAATACACAAGCAACTTGAAATGTTCAGTAAAAGGTAAGATGACCATGTTTGTGCTTCTCTTCTTCTCTATCAGAAAAACAATTTAAATCACCTCTAAAATTCAGATCCATGGGAGACCGTGGAGTCTTGATATAAACAAATCACACTAATCAGAGATTTTAGTGTGAGAAGAACCTCAAGATTTCCTTTTTCCTGGGGAGGCGGCAACTTCCTCTAGATATCTTCCTGAGATCCAAGGATCACTCCATCTGTCTCCCGTCCTCCCCACGACCAATATACACGTTACTTTCCAACTTCCCCATCACACCCTTGAGGCTCCTAGGTCAGGGCCAACATCCTTTCAGCTAAAGGGAACTGGATGCGAGTCTTGTCAGAGCCTATGAGCCCCACTCCTTAATTGGCTATTCAGGATGTTGTTTTAATTTTGCAAGACATTCATTCTACCCAGAGGGTGACAGAGCTACCTCATAGTATTCCCAGCCCCACAGCATTTTACACTTTTAAAGTCATTTTTGGTGACTAACATCTGCATGAAACATATTGCTGCATTTCAAAATAAAATCGGTTTGCCATGCAAAATGTAATTCGTTTTTTTTTAAATCCATACCAACCCAGGTAAGAGCCCGATCCTGCTCCCACTGAAGCTGATGGAAGTTAAAGAGGCGGTCACAAATAAATGACTAAGCAGACAAATTAATTTACAAAGGATTTTTAAAGAGAGACTCTTTGTTCCTATCTAGGTATACTTAAAATATATTTCCCACAATTTTGTCTTATGACACCTCATCCAGATGGAATTAACCATTGACACCCAGTCTCAGTTGAAATTCATTTTAAAGGAAGACAGAGGGAAGAATTTCATCCTCTAGATAACCCTATTACTATCTTTTACTCTTGTAGGACGATCAGATACCATCGCAATGAGCACCACAATTGACCTTTACTCTAGGGATAACAATATAGAAAGCATATCCTTAGCTGGTGAAATTGTACATTCTGTAGTAGAGATTGGTCCAAACACCTTTGACTTTACACCATTTGATATGTGAACTCCGATCCTGCAAATGGCCACTGCCTTTCATAGAATCATCATAGAATATCAGGGTTGGAAGGGACCTTAGGAGGTCATCTAGTCCAACCCCCTGCTCAAAGCAGGACCAATCCCCAATTTTTTTTTTTTTTTTTTTGCCCCAGATCCCTAAATGGCCCCCTCAAGGATTGAACTCTAGCAGGCCAATGCTCAAACCACTGAGCTATCCCTCCCCCCCTTTATAATGTGCTGAAACCAACCCACAGACTCAAACTCCGGTGGGTTGAAATTTAGGGTTGTTTGTTTTTTGGTTTGTTCCCCCTCCCTCCCTTGATGCTCTGAACATTGAAATTCAAAGGGAGATGGGTACTTACCTCCCTTTGCTCCTTTGATTCACAGCTCTAATTGCCCCAGCAGCTAGGGTGACCAGAAAACAATTGTGAAAATTTGGGACACACTTTTTTTTCCGGGGAGGCAGGTAAGACAAAGCCCCTAATATCGGGACAGTCCCAATAATATAGGGATGTCTGATCACTCTAGCAGCAGGTAAGCATGCTAGAAGCCATTGGAGATTGGCCTATATGCTATGGTTAACACTGATTCAGTTGAACCAATCGTAACCTCATTGAAGAATTCTCTGCTAAAATTCCTTAAGCCAGACAAAAGCCACATGAGGTTGATTCATTGCCACCTTTGTGCAAACAAATCCTGCAGATCATGCACTTCCCCATACAGCACAGTTTATTTTTTTCAATTGTGAGAAGGCACACCTGTGTTGTGTTTGTCAGGGTCTGACAAACCTGTTGTATCTTGCTCCTTGTGCTAATGAGACATAACACCTTATTTCACTATGGAAAAACCACAATAGGGAAAATAAGTCTCCATTTAATTATACATCATTTTCTTAATTGTTTTCAGGGTTGTTTGTCTCTCATTTTTAACTTAAACTATCTAAACATTTCCTTCATACATTTCTGGTTTTGTGAAAATCTTTTAATTTCATATGAGTAGAGCCCAGGAGTAGCAGCCATCTATCATTTCACATGCATCTACTTGTCTTTGTTCTTTACAGCACAAACTATGCAAAGCTTTACATAGTTGTGTTAAACAAGATCTGCCCAACTCACACCATACCCGACTAGTTGCCTCAACATTTTCTGTAGTTTAACTGCCCAGTAAGCCCCAAATAAATTGTTAGAAAGTTAACACTTGCACCACTTTTACGTGTAACAGCAGTTTCCCACCCACCCCCTCCCTCCTGGTTAAGAATTTGATGAAATACTGGAGAGGAATATGATAGACCTCAGAAGTGCTAATACGTTGTTTGGTCAGCCCTATCAACTCCGTTATTTTCAGAGGGGCAAGTCATGTTGTGAACTACGCTGGGGGCATTGTGAACAAACTCCTCTCCTTGTCACAGCTACTTTACAGCCACTCAGAAATCTTTCTGGGCTGCAACATTCTTTTGTCTGGGGGTTGGTTGCAGTGATGCTTGCTCACTGAGAAAACAAATGGGGGGGGGGGGGGAAATCGATCTATTTAAGGGGATGTGGGAAGAAGATATGCCTGTTGGTAAATCAATCCCTATTTACAATACTGCTGTATTTTACTTAAATTATTGATATTACAGTAGTGCCTAGAGGTCCTATTCAGTATTGTCCTAGGCACTGTACAAACACAGAATAAGAGACAGCCCCTATTTCTAAAAGCTCACAATCTGCCTACATTCTATTAGGAATATAATTTCTCTATCCAATGAGGTAAACTGATGATTTTTATAACTTTGTCCCCATGTGTGTGCCAGGACATGAAATATTTTAAATGAATCCATTTTTAAAATGCAGAAAGTTAACCCCTAGCAGGCCCTCTTGCCTTCTTTCCCCATACTGTATTCCCAAATCTGGCAGTCCTAGTAGAAATGAGTAACAAGCCAGAAGATGATCGGCTTCAGTTGTGGTTGCAAAAATATGACTTCCTGCCTGTGCGAAGGGCAAAAGCGAATGAGGCTCTTGGGGTTTCCTTGAAGTTGTGTGTGAAAACTGTGAATGGATTTGTGAGACACACACACACACACCCCCTCCAGACTTCACCACACCCCAGGGAATGACCTGACAGTGAATGCCTATACACCGTGGTCTGTTAGAAGCCTGTTGTTACAGGAAGGGAGGAAAGCTCGGTGGGCTCCCAGTGCTGTTGAGGCTGGGATGTATTGGAGGCTGTAGGATGGGACGAGCCAGCCACGCTACGGAGCAGAACAATCATCCACGCGCTCGGCTCACGCCAGTACTTTGCAGAATGGGCATTTCAGGCATAACTTTGCTCCCTGCAGACAATCAGCATCACTCGTGCAACCCGCTCTGGCAGCGGCAGCAGCAAACGTCCCGTCCCGCGTATTCAGAGCAGACACAAGCAAAAACCTCTCTGCCCCTGCCTGCCTTCCCTCCCTAGCCCGTCGGATCCCATATATAGTCATATCCACGGTCAAAGGGTAGGCCGCAGCGAATGGGAGAGCAGAGGCTGGAGGTGGAAACAAGCAGGGAGTGAGCGAGAGCCAGGGGGCGGGGGGGAGAAAAGCCCTCTCCAAAAAAGTATTGGATGGCTGGCTTGAGGAATGCAGGCAGCCCCCGTGGAACGTACATATCTGCGCGGCGCTGCCCGCCCGGCGCTCGCACTGCAGCCCGGCGCTCGGCCCCAGCACAGACCCGCCTCCCGCAGCTCGCCCCGTCCCTTCCTCCGCCCGGGTCCCGTCTGTGTAGGTGTGTGGAGTCCTAGCCCGCCGCCACCATGGATGCCATCAAGAAGAAGATGCAGATGCTGAAGCTCGACAAGGAGAACGCCCTGGACCGAGCCGAGCAAGCCGAAGCGGACAAGAAGGCGGCGGAGGACAGGAGCAAGCAGGTCTGCATCTCGCCACATGCCAGCGCGCGAGGCAATAGCCACCGGCAGCACCCCGCGGGCTCCTCGTGCAGCTCGCAGGCCGGAGCAGCAGTTTGTCCCCGCTATTCTCCGTGTGGGCTCTTACCGCCTGGCTGGACTTCGCTTACTGGGATCCCCCTCCCCGCCCAAAGAGACTGAGTAACTCGAAAGAGCGGAATTTTCACACTAGTGGAGTAGATTTGCATAACTACCCGAGCCCTCCGAGGGATTTGGGGAGGGGGAAGGGGGCTCAGACAGTCTTAAAATGCCCTTTAGAGCGGGAATAAAGTGTAAAAATTAGCAGCTGGCTGGTAATGGACAGCTCTGCTTTGATTTAGCTAAGTGCAAGTTACCCCATGTGTTCCCCAGCCTCCTCTCCCCCATTTTATGCGAAGTAGCTGAACAAACGTGTTCCCTTGCAAATGCAGTGCCGCTTTCCAGATGTGTTCCACTCCTTTCCTGGGCTGGAGTTGGATTTTTTTAAAATTGCATTTACGGGGAGGTTGGTGAAGGGAAGAGGGGGAAATATCCAGAAAAAAATGTATCTGTGCGTTGTATTTCCTCTGTGTGCGCCTAGTTTGAGGAGGACATTGTGCAATTGGAAAAGCAATTGCATGTGACGGAGGATACGCGGGACCAAGTGCTGGAGGAGCTGCACAAGGCTGAGGAAAGCCTCTTCTCAGCAGAAGAGAATGCCACCAAGGTAGCGTGCCTCTGCCAAGAGCAAAAGGGAATCTAACTCTCTCTCTCCTTTTCTCTCTCTCTCTGTCCGTCTGTCCTTTTCTGTCCCTCTGCACCCACACTTCTCCTTTGCGCGATCACATTGCCTGCTGCACCCTTCCTCCTCTCCCCCCTTCCTACCCCACCGCTTTCCACCCGTCTCGCAGCTGGAGGACGAGTTGGTGGCTCTGCAAAAGAAGCTGAAGGGCACTGAGGATGAGCTGGACAAATACTCCGAGTCCCTGAAAGATGCCCAGGAAAAGCTGGAAGTGGCTGAGAAAAAGGCCGCAGACGTAAGTTAGCGCCCCCCACTTCCCCTCAATAGACACAGACAACACCCTCTCTACCCTCGCAAACCCTACTTCCCTCTGCACAGGAGACATGCCTGTGCTTCAGTCCAGCTGCGTCCCAGGGACATGCTTGCTATAGGGGCCAGGTGTTTCCTTGTCAGAGGTGAAACCACGCTGCCTTCTTGCATGAGGTGCACACACCATCAAAGGCGCTGACATGGATTTCCGTTCACTCAGCACATGTGCATTTCATGTGTACCCACCTCTCTAGACAGAGCTTGTAAGGGGTGGGATGTTTATTTAGATGATTAAAAGGGGGCAGGGCAAACAGGAAAAAATTACCATTTCTCCTGTCTGAGAACAGTATTTGGAGCCTGACATCACTGAAGCACTACATCTTAGGTTACCATAACTGGGTGGTTCTTAAGTTGAAGGCCATCTCCTGGATTTTAATGTCTGGAGATACATGAGGTTAATACTTCACCTGTTAAAGGATAAGACAGCCCTCCGGAAGATGATATTTGCTAGGTCTGCAGTCAGTAGGATAGAGATCCAGAGAGCAAGCTGGGGGTTATATATAGCTCAGTGCTTTATATGGTATAGTGTGAGAGCTTGCACCCCACCCAAACCCTCATCCCACCCACCTGTTTGCCCCTTGACAAGCATTAAATAGTTTTATGCATGTAGTACATACAAATTTAGCATTTCTACAGCCTTATGTCCAGATCCCTCTGGCCACCACTGTAGGATTCAATTCCCTATGTGTGAATTTCACCTCTGAATTATAGGATTAGGTGATGCACAACTCTTCCAAATTGATGATGTATTTCCCCCCTTAACTCAGCTTTTAAAATGAATCTCTAAAAATAAAACAGTTAGGAAGGCGTTTTAGAGATGATGATGATGAAGCAAAGTATTTTAGGTGCAGGGTAAATACTTTTAGAGGGTAAAATGTAAACAAGAAAGATCTAATGTGTGAAAGAAGACAATACATTTCTGTTTACTTTTTTAAAAAAGTATTTCAGCCCCATTATAGACTGTACAACTTGATTTCTAATTTTCAGATGGAGCTCAGGGTCTTAAAAAAGTGTGTGTGTGAGAGAGAGACTCTGTATAATATGGATCAGATGTCTTTCTTTCTCTGTATAAGGCTAAATGGATGAGAGGCAGCTCTCCGGCAGGACGTTTATTTAACTTTTTCAAAAGAGCCGCATATAGATCCAGGGAGATATTCCTTATAAGGAAAAGTATGCAAACTATTTGGGAATAGCTTGCCTAAAGAAGAAGGGAAGGAGAGGGGAGAGAAATGTTACTAGATTGTTTTCATGAAAAGAGAGACGTCTCCAATGCAGCCATGATGCCATTTCCCTTTACTGGAAGGAAAACACCATTTTGGAATTGGTGTGGAGAAAGCAGTTTTATTTGCAATAACCGCTCAAGCAGAGGGTAGCTAGGGTGCCTGGCTTGATTTTAAAAGCTGCTCTGCAATATTGTGTTTCCTGGTGCATGCAGTGTCTCCTGTTGTGATAAGGGGTTGTGGGGAAGAAGATATGTAGAGTATCTTTGGGGCACAAATGGTTTATTCAGAATATTCTTCCTCCTGCACATCGGTCTAAGCGTTGAGAGGGAGATCTGTCACAGGAAGGGGAGGAGGAGAAAGCTCCTTAGGGTGGGCTCACATGTGGGGGTTAGGAAAATCAAATGACTCACCAATGTAAAATCCACTCTTTAAACCACTTCCTGAGAGCCACCAACCCCCCTCCCCTGGCGGGTATCAACCCCCTGAGCATTGCTCCGAGATGTTACAACCCCCTTCCCAGCCTGCCTGGCAGGCTCCAGCCTCAGTGCCTTAAACCCCACCACGTGGCACGTGCCGCAAGCTTCCCGAGCGACTCAATCAGCTAATGAGGCCCTTGTCCCTATTCAGTATTCCTCTGCGATGCACGGGAGGGTGGGGAACTCCTGGGCTTCCACCCACTTTGGTGGGTGACTTTTCATTCACCGTCCGTCCCCTCCTCACGCCTTGGGGAACAGCCCGTGGACAGAGGGTACGATGGGTCTCCAGCTGGCCAGCAGGTGGCGCTGCCGCCTCTCGCTGCCAGGTTAGTTGCTCTTTTCCCTCCGCAGCGCTCGTGCATGAATGGAGGCAGCAGGACCGTGCCCACCGACTCTGCAGAAATCCCTCTGCTCTGCACCCTGGCCTTGCCTCGCCTCACACTGGCCGGTCTAGCGTCCTCCCAGCCTGTTCAGCGGCCAGGGCCGCGCCCCCACTGCATAGGCCATATTGCCCCTGCCCGGTTCCCCTTCATCTGCACGGGTCAGTCTGGGATCTTCTCCATCTCCACCCCCCATTGCACAGGCCATTCTGGGTCCACCGGTGCCCAGCCCAGACTGGGTCCGTGTGTCCTCCATCGGCTTCCCCGCCAAGCCCATTGCAGAGCCTAGCCTGGGTCCCTCCCACCACGCCCCATTGCAGAGCCCAGCCTGGGTCCATGTCTCTCCTCCCCCCAATTGCAGAGTCCAAGGGGCCCTGTGTCTTCTCTCCACCCCACCCCCGATTACAGGGTCCAGCCTGGGTCCTACCTCCTCCTCCCCGCTTATTGCAGAGCCTAACCTGGATCCCTGGGGCCTCCCCACCACGCCCCAGTACAGAGCCCAGCCGGGTCCCTGCGTCCTTTCTCCTCCCCTAACCCCCATTGTAGAGCCCAGTCTGTATCCTCCCCTCCCCCCGTTTGCAGAGCCGGAGGTTCCCTCTGCCTGCCCCCGCACGCTCCCTGTGGCACCGGCCGGCCTGGGGCTCCGTGTGCTGCCCCGTTGCCTGGCCCCTAGCCCAGCCCGCGGGGCAGCCCCGAGCGCTGTGCAGAGGCCGCGGGCAGCGCAGGGGGAGGCGGGGGAACTTCCGGGGCCGAGGCGGGGCGAGGTGTAGCCGAGCCGCAGCGCAGGGAGCGGCGGCGGGCGGTGCGGGGCCGGGGCCATGGCGGGGCTGGAGGCGGTGCGGAGGAAGATCCGGAGCCTGCAGCAGCAGGCGGACAGCGCCGAGGAGCAGGCGGGCAGCCTGCAGCGGGTCCTGGACCAGGAGCGGGCTCTGCGAGAGCAGGTACCGGACCGCAGCCAGCGCCTCCCAGGGCTGCTCCTGCCTTCTCCGTGGGGCCGGCGCCCGGCCCTTTCCGCTCTTCCCCAGGGCTGTCTGCGCGCCCTATTCCCTCTGCCCTGCTGGCGGGCACACCCTGCCTGCCCCTCCTGGGGCTGGGGACAGGGAAGAGCTGATTGCAGGGCAGGTTTCTTCTCGCTCCCTGTATGTGGCTCTGCAGGGGCTGGGGTGGGAGCGTGTCTGGGGAAGGGAAGGGAAGGGCTGTGCTTAGATTCGTAGCAGAACAGCAGTATCCTGGAGACAAATCTCAGAGATGGTGGGCGAGACTAAGTTATACCCGGAGGCTGTACCCTGTTCCCCCTTCCCCCACCCTCTCATTCAGCTCTTTGCAGCTTTTAGGGGCTAGGCAAGGGCACATACATCCTTTCCCTTTAAAATAGCTTTTACACTGGCAAGCGTGTAGCTGGCCCTTTGCTGTGGGCTGTGTTCTGCTCAGTGGCCTAACGAGGCTTCATAATCTCAATTCCATTGTGAAACTCAGCGCCAGTGTTTGTGATCCTCCTAATTCCCCAGGGAGGAAAGCCTGCTTTTCAGAGTTGTGATCATTGATGTACAGCAGTCTACCTGATTGGAATGGTTGCAAATTTCAGAAATATTTATTGTTGCATTCCTTTTCAGGGGACAACCAGACATAGAGATTTCATTGACAGGTTTCTCTAACAAAATGGTTACTTTAAATGCCATTTCAATGGGTTCCATTTTTATCTGAAGAATGTAAGGTCAGGCTTAAGACAGACACTCAAGACAAATATCATTTTTAGCAAGTATGGTTTGGATTTCAGATAAGTACTAGATAATTGTGGCTATTAGTCTAAAATATTAAGTTTAAAAATAAAAGATTCTGAAGATATTTTAGGTAGACTAGGTTGTTTAGCATAAATGTTCATGCTAAGGAACACTGAACAAAATGTTCAAAGTTAGGTGCTTACAGTGGGGTTCTAAGTTTATATTTAGGCATCTAAATAAGTGGTCTGATTTTCTGAAGTGCCGGATACCTACATCTCCCGTTGAGGTAAGTGCTCAGCTCTTCTGAAAATCAGGTTACTTTTACTTTGGTGACTATGAACTGAGGCAGCCAATTCTGAGCATTTGGCAACAATGTCGCTAAATGCCATACAAATCTGTGTGTCTGAGGTGTTTATATGGCCCACATTACCCTGGTAACTAAGTGTCTCACAGTCTTTAATATATTTATCCTCACACTACCCCGTGACGTAGAAAAGTGCTATTATCCCCATTCTACAGATGGGTAACCGAGGCACAGAGAAACTACGTGACTTCCCCCAAGGTCACACAGGAAGTCTATAAGAACAGTAGGGAAGTGAACCTGGACCTACTGAGGCCCAGGGTAGTGCCTTAACCATCCTTCCTCTGTCTAAAGTGAACAAACTTTTTTTCAGGCTAGCAAATGTTTTAAAGGTCTGTGAATGGCTTAGGTATAAAAAGTAGGAACCAAGATACTCCTTACGGAAATATTTGTTTTGTTCAGGTTTTTATATAGTAATAAATTACAAAAAAGGAAAGAGAATCACCCAGTATGTGTCTAGGGATGTAGTTTTGTCTAGTGGTTACTGCAAGGGACTGGGAGTTCTATTTTTTGCTTTGCCACTGACCTTTGGTAATGCTTTTAGTATCTCTGTACCTAAAGTTTCCCATATGTAGAAAGTGTATAGTGAAAATTTACCTCACAGAGGTATTTTGTGTCTTCAGTGTTTATAGAAAACTTTGTTCTTTGATGTCACTTATCCGCATTCATTTATTTCATTATAATTGAAAAACTAGTTGTAGGGTCTCTAGTGGCCTTTCCCTATAATCTGGAATTTTGTGTGTTCTAATCTAGGCAGTAAATGCACAAGCGTGTTATCTGATATCCATCAGCAAGTGGAATGCTTCCTGATAGGTTGCAGATGGCCTTCTCAGAGACAACAGTGATGGCTCATTCGAATTCTGTAACAATACATTCTCACAGGTCACTTCAAATACCATTTTCACAATTAGAAGCAGATCATCTCATAGTTTTGCTAATTTAATAGTTCCCATATTAAACATTCTTAAATATGGATTCCTCTTCTAAGAACTTGAGAACAATAATAAGATCCCTGGAGTAAAGCACCCTGATTTCCCCAGTTGAGATAATAGCTTGATTACTGTGGAATCTTTTAAGTATATAACTAGTTTTGCTACTAAATTATTAGGGCCTGATCTTACACTATTGAAAACAGTGGCAGTTTTGCCACTGACTTCACTGGAAGCAGGATCAAATCCATACAAGCTGTCTTAACTGTTTTATCAAGTGTTGTCATTAGAGGAAGTTAGAGGTTTTCTTCCTTTCCTGGAATATTTTATTTAGATTGTGGAAATTCTCCAGAATTTATTTGCATGATATTTTAAGTTCCTTTGAAATGAGGTCAGCAATGATGTGAATAAATGGAGAAAACATAATTGATGGGCACATCTAAATATGCGGCTCTGCTATATGAAATAAGCATCCATGCTGAGGCTTCACTCTGACTCCATTTTTCTTCCCAAAGAGTGAACTGCAGCAAGCAGCCTACATGATCCTTTCCATAGTGTATTGCTTGACTTGTATGGCATGTGACCAGCTAGATATTTTTTCTTTTGTGCAAGGTACAGATATGCAAAACAATCAAAAAGCTAAAGCTCTAGCCAAACGATATCATAGCTTACCACTTTTGAACACTAAACCAGACTGTTATTTTCTTGCACCATTGGCTGCCATTTTCGTAAAATATAACAAGTGAATTATTCTTCATTCTACCTTCCCCTCCTCCCACCCACATATTTTATACATTGCTAGTGACCACATTTGATAATACATTTTGCATTCCACCCCAATCTGTTATATGATTAGCTGGAAAACAAAATCTTCTTTACACTGAACAATAATTAACACACAATAGTATATTATTCATGTAATCTCTCACTGTAAAAGTATGCAGTATACAGTGAACGCTGTGGCACCAGTGCAAAAGGTTGTGTTTATCTATTAGCTATGGGAGTACCCTCCATGTCATCAGTAATTTTTTCCTTTCCTTACCATATAAGGACAGAAGTCCTGCTCTGCAGCAGAATAGCATAGGCCTTATAAGGCTAGTTGGTAAACCCTTGCTGAGTTACTGCTTGTAGAACAGGAAGTAAGAACTTGAACTTTAATCATCCTGTTTCCTAAGTATGTTGTATGCTCTTATCACATTAAGAATACTTTTAACATAATTGTTAACTTGTAATATTACCACTTTCCCAAGGTGTTTTTAGACTAACATTTGCAAACCCCTTCCCCCATAAAAAGTTGCACTTTTCAAGTTAAAATATCCAAGTGCTTTTCATAAAACCTCTGACCTTTAATAAGAGTTCTGAGTTCTGTAGTTTGTGGTTGGGAAAAGAATAAAATTGGAGGTAATACTGACACTTAGGGATTTTTTTTATTTTTTTTGTCCCTAGTCCTACTGTCAATGCTCTCATTCACTTCAAATAGATTACCGATTTGTGCCCTTGTTGTGTGTGCATAATTTCATTCTAGTGGCGGTTGTGCATCAAAGGATAGATGGTATCCAGTACGTAAGCTATCCTCATTTACACCTTGCACAATGGGGTCCTGGTCCATGACGAGCATTCCTAGACACTACTGTAATACAAATGTTGTTGTTGTTCTTATGGCTGTCAATGATGGATCCTAAAACACTTTAATTGCAAAAAGGCACTGACTTGTACCTTTGCCATGAAAGAAATGTGCAGTTTCAATTAGATGTGGTGGCAAACACCATAATCACACTTTCTTGTTCGAGCAAAGTTAATAAATGTTGAAATAGTTTTCAGTACATTAGAAGTCATTTGTATTCCTGGAAGTAATTTTCCTTTTAAAATAGTGACCCTTTATTCTAAACACTACTGCCCTTCATATCCTTTGGAAAGAAACATAGAGGCTTAATAAGGGAGTTGTTTACAAAATGCTGTCACAGTACTTACTCTGTGACTAGAACAAATGTAGCTTGGAAAATGTCAGAAGTGAAAGCTTGTAAAGATAAGAGGCGCATAGTCTTGGCGTAAATGTTACACAGAAGATTAAGCAAATATCCAATGCAAGTAAAGCAAAGCTGAGGGCAATATGCAGATAGTATTATTAAAATATGTAACCAAATGTGTTGTGAGAGTTGGTGAGGCCAGGATTCCTGTGTTAAAGTAACATAGGCTAGACTCTTGTTTTTTAGCCTTGTATCCCCACCCGTGAACAAAACTCATTAGTATCCAGTACACCGTGTTTTCTTTCTTTTCTTTCCTTTTTTTTTAAATGTTCTGTACACTCTTTGTGAGCTGGATATTTGCAAATACCTTCACCCATGTATTGTAATTTTGGGTGTTTCCTCTATGCCTTGTCATAGAGATGCTGCTTCCTACCTTTCTTAAACTCAAGGAAATGTTCATACAACTTCTGTTGCTAAAATAAGGGCAAGTTCCCACATACAGATTCAAGATATAGGATTTAAAACCCTTTATATTCCTATAATATGTTGTTCTGGGTAAAATGGGAAAAACGTAATTTTGACATTGTTTAATGTTTATGTTAAGATTCTCATCTCTGTAATCTGAGGATATGTGCAAGATGAATACATAGTAACCAAAAAATAAACATTACTCACAGAACACTTGAATTTCTTAGGACATGTTGTACAGTATTTAGGTATTTCATATAAGGTGAAAGATCAATCAGTTGTCCTCCATTATGAGATAACTACACAATTAATGAAGGAGTAGGAGAGAGAGAATGTGCAAGTGAGTGTGTGCGTGTGCATCTGTAGAGATATATAAAAAATATCTGTTGGCCACTTACCCAGTTAGACTAGTGTTCTGTTTTACTACATTCTCCCAACTGTTGTTCTAAAACCATCTAAATAGTCCTTTACAAAAGAAGACTCTTAGGTTGTATTATGGATTCATTTTCTGTACTACTTCTATTTAGGCTGAGAGCGATGTAGCTTCTCTGAACAGACGTATCCAGCTGGTTGAGGAAGAGTTGGATCGTGCTCAGGAGCGTTTGGCAACTGCTCTGCAGAAGCTGGAGGAAGCTGAGAAGGCAGCAGATGAGAGTGAAAGGTGAGTATGGCTTAATTCGTGTTCTCATTTGAGCGGCAAGCTATCTTTATGACAAGCCAAGTATTGTCCAGGTGTGGGGTGGATAAAAATAAATTAACCACCTTCTATATCTTGTGATTGCACGTGATCTGCTGTGCCTTTACATGTGTTGACTTCAGTCAGTTAAAATTTGTCTGGAGGGACGTGTTGAACATGCAGGCTTCCATCCTTGTTTATGTGTCAGGTTTTGAGATAACTTTACAGATATTCTGTGACCATTAACCTTGGTGCTTTGGCTTTTGATGTGTTGTTCTACCCCTTGGGAGACCCAGGTTAATCCAACCCCAAGACTTTTGTATCTTGGGCCAGGAGTTCTGCAGTGGTGTTGCACACTCAGTCTCCTGATGGGAGACTATAGAGTGCATCTCTCCTGAGCATCCAACTGAGAAGCCCACCCAGAGACTAGCAAGCCTTTGAAGAGACTGCTGCTGTGCCTGTTCATATGGTTTATGCATTAATGCAGTTTTGTGCTTTCGTGGCCAAGGAAGGGGAGAGAGACAGTCAGTCCAGATAGGGATTTGAGGTAGGGTTTTCAAAAGCACTTAAGTGAGTTAGGAGTCCAGGGACTAAGTGCTTTTTAAAATCCCACCTGTAGACTTGTACTGTAAAGTTATATTTAATACCCATAATAGTGCCTTTCATCTGGAAAGGTTGCTAAACGTTTTCCAGATTCACTCTACACCATTATTCATCATGCAGCCACCTTTTGAGGTGGGAAGCATTTGACAGACCCACAGCACATTGCACAACAGTTGGGGAAGGGAATTTTGGTCTAGCAAACTGGGGCAAATCTGGCTCTTGAAAAAATGCTAAATGTTTTGTTTGTGCGGATCAGAAAGTACTTTAGGTTCTAAGGTCCAGATACAGCAGATCACAAAGAACTTTATTTATCTACCTCAGAAAAATACCCAGCAGGGATTTGAACATGCAGTGCAAGAGAGTTGAGGCTTAAACTACATATTGTCCTTAGTCACTTTCTTAGGATATCAAAAGCAGGTCCCCTTTGTCATTCACCTTTGGGTGAGGGGGCACTTTCACTGAATTGAAGAAAAATGTGGTCAGGCTGCTGATTGCAAACTTTCATGCAATGCTGAGTTGTGCAAGCAGCATAACGAACCACTCTTATTTAATTCAGATACCATTAGTTTCTTCTCAACCTCCTACATGAAAGCACGCAGGGAGCCAGGACTAAACCTGAGAAGTTTTGCCTCAGTTTGTAAAATAAAACACCTCTGACATGCTGCATCCATCTCAGTCTGTCTTAGAAAGATGCGCTCCAAATGGTGTAGGGATTGGAGATAAACTAGGAAGCACTAAGCCTAGTATTTCCTGTTTTTCCTGACTTTCAGAGGAATGAAGGTCATAGAGAACAGAGCCCAGAAGGATGAGGAGAAAATGGAAATCCAGGAGATCCAGCTTAAAGAGGCCAAGCACATTGCTGAGGAGGCTGACCGCAAGTATGAAGAGGTCAGTTCCTGAGTGCAAAGCAAAGAGCTGAGGCCTTACAGGCTTTGACTACAGCTTTTCTCTTTTGTTTGCCTTACAAGTACAAAAGGTCACAAGATTTCCGGTCAGTAGGAGAGTGGCACTGTTCCCATGAAGGATTGATATGAGAAATAGGCTCCTGAGTGCCTCGAGAGACAAGACTGTGGTTTGTCTGCTGGAGATCTGATCCATACTCAGATTCCACTGTGCAGTATGAGTGGAGATCTGTGCTCATTCCTTCGCAGAGAGTAGCCCACTGCACAGAACCATATTTGCTAAAATGGCAGACAAAAATGGACAATAATAGCACAGACAGGATTAAACACATGTTGGCCTGTCCATCATCCTTGTATATGATATCATGACATCGCATACCAAGATGCTGGTGCGTCAGCTATGATTGCTCCAGAATGGCTGAGAGAAGGATCACTGCTGTCTTCAGAGAGGCTATAAAAAGAAAAAATTATTTTTAAACTGTCATGTTGGTGAATGGGAGTAGGGGACATGAAAATCCTGGTCAGGCAATGCAGTCAGGCCCATATAAGTAACAAGGGTCTAGTGCAGCCAGGACCTCATTAGATTTCCTTGAATCAGTAATTCCAGGAGAAGTGTACTCTCCCTGTATGTAGAACATTATAGTAAGAGATACTATCCAACGTTTTGGCTCCACTAGCATATCGTGTGCAATAATGTGTGGTTTGGTTTTGTTTTATTTGCCTTACTCTAGGTGGCTCGTAAGCTGGTGATCATTGAGAGTGATCTGGAGCGTGCTGAGGAACGTGCTGAACTCTCAGAAGGGTAAGTGCTGTGACTTCCCAGAGAGGTGTGTGAGATGCTGCGAGACAGTGACAATACTTGCATGAGATGTTGGCAGTACACTTCTTTGTGTTCAGCTCAAAGCTATGTTTTGCTCATTTACTGTAACGATTGAGATAAATGTTAAACACCAAAGTAAACGGGTGTGTAGGTGTATGTGTGTGTGCGTGTGTTTTTTGTCACTGCATGCCCTACCTGCACACTGATTTTGTGAATGGCTTTTGTGCATTTCATGTGTTCACTAACAGCCAAGTCCGACAGCTGGAAGAACAATTAAGAATAATGGATCAAACCTTGAAAGCATTAATGGCTGCAGAGGATAAGGTACTGATACTAATATACAGTTTTCAGGTTTAACTGCAACCCAAGTCTTTGATGAGCTTTTATAGCTGTTAGTTCACTCAGTAATGATGAATGAGCCTTCACTGCACTCTTTACTCTCTTTGCATCTTGCTTTGGTGGCTTTCTTTGGTCTTTTTTATTTTATTTTATTTTATTTAACCTTTACAACTGATCTTTTGGCAGCCAAAAAGAAGCTGAACTATCTCATATTTAAAGGGTCTGTCAGTACTTCCAAGTAAGCCTGATGCTGTAGGTAACTTGTTTGTAATGGGGTTTGTTTTTGTTTTTTAAAGAGAATTCTGGCACTGTAATGAATTGCTTTCAATTTGTGATGGATTCAGCTGCTTTTTAGGCTGTTCTTTTGCTCTGTAATTCAGTTTTCATTTTTCTCAATCTTTCTCCCCCCTTTTTTTCTATTTCTTTTGCTTGACTGATCTCCCACCTGCCCCCTTTTCTGCCTCTGTTCCAAAATAATAGCAAATGTGCTGAGCTTGAAGAGGAGTTGAAAACTGTGACCAACAACCTGAAGTCGCTGGAGGCTCAGGCTGAGAAGGTAGGCTAGAGCCTTATAACCCCAATGGCCTGGATTTTTATGCATTGTCCTTAAATGTTGACACCGTATCTCAATAAGGCTTTTGGTAAATGGAAATATTTAGACTTGTTACTTAGATACTATCTGGCCATTGCCAGAAATCTGACATTAATTCAAGTACATAATCAATTATATTTAAATATGCATAACATTAATTATCCATCAGTGTTACTTAAAACTTTATATTTGTAGCTATAAAATGCAATTTGTGTGCTAAGATATTTAATTTTTTCCAACTTATCCTCCTACCTTAAAATTATAGTTCCAAATGCTGCCCTGAGTTACCACTCTGTAACTTGGGCAAAATGTGGCCCTTTTAATAAATGAGAGCAAGAACACTATGTCTTGAAAAATAAACTAAAGTACATCCATACCTAGAACTAGTATATGGTTATCATTACAATGTAAGATTGTCATACATGTATTTTCATATAGAGAATATTTGGTCTGACATCTGATGCTCTTTCTAATTACAGTACTCACAGAAGGAAGACAAATATGAAGAGGAGATTAAGATCCTGACTGACAAACTGAAGGAGGTAAAATTAGAACAATCCTGTATTAATGGATTTTACCATACTGCTCTGATTAATGTGAAATTAACTTGTCAGTGTGAAAAATAGAATAATGTTAGGTGCCAGCGTCAAAGCTATAGCGCATTAGACAATATTGGAGGATGATTGTGATTTTACACCTATTTCCTATTATTCTGTCATTGAACAGACTTTTTTTTCTCATATTCATTGTTACCTTTGTATTTGTAAATATCATGAAAGTTTCCTAATGTCATTTGTATAGTTTTTGACCTTGTATGTCTTTTTAACTCCAGGCTGAGACCCGTGCTGAATTTGCCGAGAGGTCAGTAACCAAGCTGGAGAAGAGCATCGACGACTTAGAAGGTAGGCTTATGCTTTATTTTTCACACTTCCTGCAGAATAGAAAGCTGATATTCACCCATGGGCTTCATCTTGTGCCCAATCCTACAATATTTATTCCATGTGACTAGTCCCATGCAAATAAGTAGGACTACTCACATAACTAAAATGGGCAGGATAAGACCCTAAATTAATAAAGTGTTTTCCAATCCAAATTTATTACTCACTTAATTAAACTTTTTGCTGGACAGTGTTTTGCTCTTGCCTGTTTCTTGTTCTTTGATATCTAAGACTTTTTTTTTTTTGCTTTAAACTCTTCTACTTGGATATTCAGATAAGGAAAATGATCAGATAGTAAATGTTATTAATATGCTAGTTTAATTACTTTAAAATATCAGCAATGGGTAGTATGTTTGTTATAATTAGGAATATTGAATTAATTTAATTTATGACTGAGATAAATGCAGGTCAGGGCAACTATTTCATGGCATAGAACAGCTGCTATTTTCAGTGAAGTTAATGGGTTGTATACACATTCGGGGCACAGCCTATTTAACTCCACAAAGTTTTCTTTTAGGGCTGTGATAAATCTATCAGAATTGCAGTAAAGAGAATTTTGTCTCTTTTGTCTCGAGAATAGAATCCAATAGTGCTTTGTAATTAAAAGTTAAGCTATATGAGATTTACTCCTAAAATTGTGTTAACTTTAAGCTCAGTATTGTAAGAAGCTCAATTGCTTGATATAGAACGCTGACTTGTGCAAGAGGTCTTTAAAGGTTATAAAAGAGCCAGCCAGCTGCAGAGAATTTATGGTCACTTTCTCAGTTAAAAAATAAATAAATAAGATGATTGGGAAGAACCCATGTATGTCATACCCTCTGGACAGTAGCGTAGCCGGGGGGGAGCAGGGGGAGCGGCCACTCCCCCACTGAGCAGAAGCGGCGCCTTTTTTGTGCTCCGGCGCCTTTTGCTCCTGCGCTGCAGCGGAGCGGAGCATTTTTTTTTTTTTTTTTTTTTGCTCCTGCGCCTTTTTTTGCTCCCGACGCTTTCTGCTCCCAGCTCCTTTTGCTTCTACAAGCGGAGCGGCACTACAAGCGGAGCAGAGCTAAAAAAAGCATTCACCCAGTAGTGCTCCAGCTGTTCGGCGGCACTTTGGCGGCGAGTCCTTCACTCACTCTGGGTCTTCGGCGGCATTTCGGCGGCGGGTACCACCGAAGACCTGGAGCGAGTGAAGGACCCGCCACCGCAGTGCTGCCGAACAGCTGGAGCGCCGCCAGGTGAGTACAGGGGGAGACGCCTTTTTTTAGCTCCGCTCCCCCTGTGCTCTAAACCTGGCTACGACACTGCTTCTGGAAAAGCCAGAGGGTATGACATCATACAAAACCCAAAACATCTTTTAAAGGCAGAAGTGAGATACCTGGTTCTCCCTAAGCACCATTTTCAAGCCTCTTCCCTCTGCTGATGGCTTGTAGCTCATTGAATGTGCCTTGTTAACCTGTATAATGCAAGTTAAATACAGTTTAGGGAAATGGGAATTATTTTTTCATCACACACTTTATTTTCTTCGGCTTTATCTATATCTCAGCTTGGCTTACTGATGATGCAGTACTTTTAATTGACTTTGCACATAAAGCTGTTCACCATTTGTATTCCTTCCTAATTTATATATTGTTTCTTTTTGTTTTCTGCCTGCCACACCACTTCATTCTATGCACTGTTCCCCTTTTTTGATGCTGTTTCCGGATGGTGTCCCATGCCACCACCTTCACCTTCCATCACCTGATCATTCTCCATTTCCTTTCACCTCTGCCTTCCCTGGTGAATGTTAGATGAGTTATATTCTCAGAAACTGAAGTACAAAGCAATCAGCGAGGAGCTGGACCACGCTCTCAATGATATGACTTCCATGTAAATGTCCTCTCAACCTGTGCCTGCATCTGCTTCTCTACCCTCATGATTGTACAGTTGCAGCCTTGCAAAATTATACTTGCTCACTCTTTAGGGGGAGGAATACACTGAATGGGTGTGGTCGCGTGTTAAAGCATGGTTAGTATTTTCTTCCTCATGCTAAAGGGTGGACAAGTATTGTGCCTGGCCTGGTAAATTTCCTGACAATTTTGCAAGGCTGGCTTAATCAACTCACTTTTACCCATTTGTTTTGTATCCGTGAACCCTCTTTCCCTTGCAGTTATCTGGCTCATTTCCCTTTGGTTGTTCTTTTACTTTCCACTTCTGAGTTCGCTTCTGTTCAAGAATTTCTACAATGCTCATCATTTTGAACTTGCCAAAAGATAAGAGTCTCCTTCATGCCATACAGAGAGTACTTTCTACAGAGAATGTTTTTTTCATTTTATCATAGTGATTACCTTTAAGACCATTTTTAAAAATAGAAGTGACAGCTGTTGAGATGTGGGTTGTTTCTGTGAAGAGCATTTGAAAAATAAACCTTCACACATTTGTTACCGGTGAAGAAGTAGTTTGAGAGAAAAAGCGGTGGAAGTATAGAGTATTGGCTTGGGTAAAAAGGCAGAAATTTTTACTTTGAGTAGAAAAAGTGGTAAAATTGCAAGATACATAGGGTCTGACTGACCAACGTCTTGTTTGGGTGGTATAGTGTTGTTTCAAGCAAACTGAATTTTCTTGCGTGCTTTGAAAACATTGAACAGAAGTCAGCTATGCTGAAACCTTTACATTCTCTCTCCCCTCCCCATACTGATAACTCTCATGTGCACTAACTTTTTAAAAGTGAGATCACAAAACCCTGAACACTTGTGGCTCTGTCTAAAGCACACCTACCTGTAGATGTTACTTTCCATTTCTACACTTCAGTTTCAGAATTCAACACATTTTAGCCTTTGGTTAGAGTCACCAGTGTGTTTTGCATGTATTGAAGGTTTTACATTTTTTCACCCTGCTTAATTTTTTTTTAAATCCCTAAATATACAAACTATTTTTTTTCCTAACTTTCAAGTGTTGGAAATCCTTGCTTATGGTCTAATATTATCTGTTTTGTATGTTTTGATTCTAAGCCCAGAAATACAATTCCACACAGTGATTTATCACACTAATATCCTTATAAACAGTTTGTAGGACTGTAACAGCTTTATCTCCATTTACAGAGAACAACGTGCAGTGCCTTGCATGCAAAATCTTCTCGCTAACAATTGTAGCATAATTTAAATTTGGGAGATTTCCAATTTGAAAGTAGACTTAAAATCTGAGACAACACCATAAACTTTGAAGGTTTCCTAACTATAACTGGATTTCTGTAATTATCTTTGAATTATAGGTAACTTTTTTTTGTAAATGGAGTTTAACAAATGGAACGATAATCAGGAATTGACTCTCAACTATAAATACATTTCTCCATAGATATTTAAATGGAGGCATTGCTATAACGTTCCAAAAGGAGGTGTGGTGTGATATTTCACTTGTAATCATCTTTGCATGTTTGCTCCCACTGTGCTATTGCTGCTGCTTTCTGAGTTCTTTCCATTATGCCACTTTTATTTCCCACCTTTTATCTTCATGCAGATAAATTTCTTTGCTTCACCTCTCCAAAGATATCTTCATCAAGCTGGATAAACCACCTTTCCATGCCCTTGGATGTTTCACGGGTTCATTGTCCTGTCCTCCAGCTTATTCTTTCCTTTTAGCATCCTGGCTCAGGACATTGCTCTCTTCGTGCCTTCTATTGTACAGAAACTCTACTTCTTTCAATGTAAAATAAACATCCCACTGTGTAAGATGTATCCCTTTTGCTATTCCTTTGCCTTTTATTTATTTAAATTATCATTTTAACTATTAATCATATTAAAAATCTGCCTTTTTTGCCATTAGGGATTTATTTTTTATTTTGTTTGTTTTTCTGATGCTCCTTCCTCCCCCTCCTCACTGACCCCGGCAAACATCTTGCCAGAATATCAACAATGCAGAATTTCAAAATGAAAAATACCAGTCTGTGGCATGATAATGCTACTCTTGGCTATCTTAAATTGATCGCTTTTGTAACGCAATCCTCATTTTCTCTCAAATTAAAATTCAGATGATGTGACTTTTTCTTAGAGTTTAGTGTTTTTTTAGAATATTATTGTTGGGCCAAAATCTGCAAGGACACAGCTCCCTCTGGGGTCATTTGGTCGTGGGAACATAGCTGAGAGTCCAGTTTGGCCCTTAAGCGCTTGACAGTTGTGTTTTTCTAGAGAGTCCAAAATTTCAATTAGCTTGAAGTCTTGATGTGGAAGACTTCCTGCATTATATGCGTTTGTTGTTTAACTCTAGTAAAAGAACTTTTAAAGGGATAGCGTCAGGTGAAAAATCCTATGGTTTTTTGTTTTGTTTTTTTAAAATAAGATAACCAAATGTCCCTATCGGTGTTCATTAACAACATGGGTTATAGAATTTTAAAAATTGATTTATCTATCACCATAGGTACTGTTAGTTTACTTTTTACATTTCACTGGGGAGATAATAGTTTCACTTTCATTCTTAGTCAGTTTCACAGCCTGCTAGCACAAAGCTGCAAGTTCCAGTTGCAGAGACTTCAGTGGAATGTTTTTAAATCTGAACAAAAAAAAATTATGTCATTGTCATGTATAATTAAAATCCATTGATTTCAGGTTTTGTAAAATTTTGTCTGACAAAACCTAAATGATGGGTTCAGATTGACCTGACAGTGTTCCTTTTAAATACAAAACACTAAATATTGACGGTTTTTGCTCTCCTACTGTAATGTACAACTAAGCCTTAATGCTGCTTCAGGAGGACTTATGTTCATTGTAACTATTTTAACTTCATTTCCTTCACAATGGAAAAAGTCCTTTTTTTAAAAAAAAAATAGTTTTACATTAAAGTGAATATCAATTTAAACTGAACTGACTACTAATTGTTCCTTTCATTTGATTTTGTTGCTAAAGTTCTAATGCGCAAAACATTAATAAGCTTTGGCCCATGTACTTGAGTTTGAATTTGAGGGTGGTCCATTTTAAAGTTGTAGAACAGTAACTTTTTAATTTGGCTATGTTTCATTCCAGTTTAAAAGATAGCATCAAGTAACCTCGTGTAGAGCTTTTCCATTTATATTTTTAAAACCTGCCATTAGTTGCAATTCTCCATGAGGCTTGAAAATACTTCCTTTATCCCTCCCTGTTTCTTCACATTTGGTAATTGCTCCTCACTCCCCTCGTTTTTTGAATAGAGTTGGAAATTACCTCCTCACCTTTTCTTTAATAACTTCGGCTCATGCCATCTTGTCAGCTCAGTATATCTGTTTGTTCACCCATGTTACTGCTTATTAGGAAAAGTTCTGGAACCAGCTGTGGAGGGAACACAATGGGTTTATTCATTTGTTTATTGTAACTTCAGTAGAGTCTAACCACATAGTTGCTATGTTTGTGAAGATTGTCCAGATTATAAACATATTTATTTTTAAATTTGGCTGTGGCCTTGCCAATGGTTTTTCTTTCTTTTTCTTTTTCTAATTTAAATCCACTAGTTATCAAGGTTAAAAGCCCCTATTTGGCTTTTTCCCTTTTTATGTATACATTTAAAAGTTAGTGAATTAAGCACAAGATCAACATTTCCAAGTGTGGCTAGTTATTTTAAGACTAGTCTCAATTTGGGCACAGAGAAAGATTGGGAATCCTTACTTCAATGATTTATATAACTTTAGTTTTGACTGACGCAGGTAAACATTCAGATTTTCATTCAAATTGTAACACAGTATTGTTTCTATAACCGCTAAATGCATTTTGGCATTCAAATGGCAGCTTAGCTACATCTAGGTTTGGATACAGTTTCCAAGTGTATGTTAATATAAAACATTGAAGTGGGAAAAGAGAAGGTAAAAGAGGGAAATTGAGGCAGTCTGGTAGTGGTGTTTTGGTATATCCTCTGATCTTACTCTCCTGGTCAGTGGAGCCTGGGTTCTCAGGAGGAGCAATTGATGATTGCCTCTCATTACACAAGGTGCATCCTACAAACTAATTCATTGCAAGGTCTTGCCATCTTCATGAGGTGCTGGACACCTATCTTCTAGGGGAAAAGCACTGCAGTTGCAGCTATCAAGAAGGGTAAAAGAAGCAAAATGGATGGTTCCCCACAATTGAATAAGTTGTGGAGTAACGATGTTCAGAAACCCGTGTAGACCTGTGTCAGAATTCACAGCCAGGCTATCAAGAAAAATGAAAGGGAAACTGAATGCAACTTCATGGAATAGTCCTTTCTAGATTTAGTGTCTAAATACTGTAGCTGTGGATGTTTGCCCAGTCTTGAAAATCAACTCTGTTGACGGTCCTTTAGTAGTTTTCAAGCAACACATTCATCTGTGAATTTGCATGCTATCATTTCGTCTATAACATGAAAGGTGTCTTTTGTGAAAGCTGTAAAGGGGCACTTGTGAGTTTTTTATTCCAATTTAAAGGCCTCAAAATCCCCCTATTTCAATAGCTGAGAAATCCACGTTCTCTTCCTAAAGTACCATTTCAGCTACCAAAATGCGCAATAAAGGGAACATGCAGTGAAGCATGTGGATCTTGAGCAAATTCCTGTTGCACTCAATGGTAAAACTCCAAATGGGAGACTCGGTGGAAAAGCTCCAGTGATTTCAGTGTGACTTGGATTGAGCCAAGAAATAGTATGTTGTTGACTAATGTATTTCTGCTGCAGTGAATGCTGATTATACTATTGCTTTTAGTCAGCTAATATTGAATACGATTCTGCCACCTCTTCTGCATTTGCAAGGAGTCCTGGCATTCATAAAATAAATAAACCCTATGTACATTGCTCATGTATGTGAATTCAAGCTAGGAAGTTTGTTTCATGTGGCTTCACTGAGAATACTGTAGCAATTGTCCCATTTTTCTTCCTGTTTTCCTGACTCACAAGCCTACTCCACAAAAGGGGTCTTAGAGAAATCCTATATAGATTGTAAACTGTTTCTTGAGCTTTGGAGTAGGTATTTAGTCATCAGAGAACTAGAATATAAAGGGATTCCTAAGGTAAAGAATTTCTCTCAATGTGTAACTAGTTACTGAACTGTCTGTGGTGTGACTAGTTTCTTTATTAACTCTTGCTCTCCTGTTTCTCTGTCTAATCTTTGTTCATTCTGCCTCTTTTTCTAACCTGCTTGCTGACTGTACAGACCGACTCTACCAGCAACTTGAGCAAAACAGTCGCCTAACTAATGAACTAAAGCTGGCATTGAATGAGGATTAAACTTTAGTATGAATAAACTTAGTTGTGTCTAAACAAACTTACTCTGAAGTTCCTCGAGAATGAATGAGTCAAGGTAGAAATATGCAAGAAACCTATAAATTGATTTCCAAGATACTAAAACTGCTGTAAATTAATGGATGAAATTCTCAATTCACTCTTGGGGAAAGAAGTGCAAGTGGAAGTAGTAACACTTCTGATAAGGCTCCTGTAGTATCTTGGAGCAGCCAGAAAGTCTTTCTTTGCCTGTGTAATAGTTTCTTTCCACTTCAGTACCAGTTACAGTAGGTAGCTGATGGTATTTTTAAAACGACCCCCCCTCTTTATAGAGAGATCATAATCCTTTTTAGCTGATGTCACAAATTAGAGTTTTACTGGTAACTAGGGGAAGAAGAATATTAGCCAAGATTCAGGTTTCAAAACCAAATAAAATATATTCGCAGCTGTTTTGCATCTGGAAATGTAATGCACTGTTCTGAATTGCAATAAAATTGGCTTGTATTTGAATAAAATCAGTCCTGAAATAGGAACCCCTTTTGGAAATACCTGGTCAGTTTAGAGGTATGCTTGCATCAGAATAAAGTCGGTTTTACTGGATTCTGGTAGCATGTAGCTCCAGAACATTGTGCTCACATATTGTATCACGTAAGAGTGTTAAATGACTGTTCTATAAAAAAAAGTGTGCATGCAACATAAAATTACTAACTGCCGATAAAACTGCTGTTATTTTATTTAACAGCTAATATAACTTGTTAATTTCAGTTTTTGGTTCTTTTGTTCTCATTCTCTGCAAGTTCTGAATTATAATGCGACTTCAAAAGTATGGAACTGCCTAGAATACAGATTAACAAATTCTGTCATTTATTGTTACCCTGTTCATTAAAAAAAGTTTAAACCTCCCCATTTCCACAGCACATGGCTTCTGGAATTTACAAAAAATCTAGTCTATTTTTGGCAATGTGTTGTTTTTAACATATACAGCTGCAGAACAGTTCAAAACTTGCATCACTTGCAGTTCATTTTGTTAGTTGGACCGTTCCCTTGCTGTCTTGGCTGGGAACATTGGTATTTATGAGCATGTATGTTTCTTATCATAATAAACCCCTCCATTATAAGTGATGATTGCATGCCTTCATGTAAAGAAAATTGATGTGTCCAAAGAGCTGCTATTCACATTTTGATTTTCTAATCCCATAACAGAGAAAGTGGCGCATGCCAAAGAAGAAAACCTTAGTATGCATCAGATGCTGGATCAAACTTTACTGGAGTTAAACAACATGTGAAAACCTCCTTAGCTGCAACCACATATATATTTCTTTATTTTTACACCTGCTTGCCATGAAACCCCTTAAACATGTTTTTATTTTAGTTTCACCACAGTCAGAGGAACATCTGCTAAATACTAGGCAGGGGTCAGGGAAACACCAAAATGGGCAAGCCATATGCAGGTTGAACTATTCTGTGATGGTTTCAATGTGCCATTCCCCAATATAATGTTGCCTACACTTTGTAGAGAGTTCAGCAACACCAGTATGCTTAGTCTGTCCAGGCATCTTTGATGTGTCAGAAAGAATACCACCTCAAGTGCCAGATATATATTTAACAAGACAGTTAATGTTGGAGAGACAAATCAGGTGTGGACTGGTGCTACTTTGAACAAAAGGTACAGCTGTGGTCTTTTGTTTGATATTGTACAAATCAGAAGTTAGTCCAGCATGGTAATTTATTTTATCTGAGTTTTATTGAGCTGTGCTAATTCAATAAAACCAAGGATTTGTAAGCCACATACAATATTTAAGACTTTTTGGTTTTTAGCTTGTATACTTGCAGCTCATTACAAATGTGTAGGTCAGCATTTCAACTTGAGTATCCATTCCATTGTATTTTTCATGTTGAAATGAAAGATTAAGTAAATTCTGGAGAAAACATAAATTTGGGAGATTGTTTTAAAATGTATTTTATTTGTGTGGAATTGGGGGAAATTTATAAATTGGTATTTGCCTCACTTTATTTTACACACATATTGAGCAGTTTTAAAAGTATACCTGTATGTAAACGTTGTATAATGATATGAAATAAAACGCACATTTTAGGACATTTTTTAAAATTTTGCTGTCCTGTGATTTATATTTTTAATCTTTTCAGCTTTTTGTCTATGTAAAGCATGAATATGGATGGATGTGGCTCATCGGGATAAATATATTGACAAGCTGGCTTTCTATCTTCTCTAAAAGTAAAGTGAAAACAATGCCAAAATGAATAACATTACATTTTGTTTGCCCGATTGCTAGAGGGTCACAGTAGTTAAAAACTTTTTAAAAAACTATTTGTGCTATAATAACGTGCTCTTAATTTTTAATTATTGTCGTGTGTGTGTATTCTTAGAGATTGGTCAGAACCAGTAGCGCAGCCAGGTCCGGAGCGCAGGGGGAGCGGCGCTATAAAAAGGCGCCTCCCCCTGTACTCACCCAGCGGCGAGGGGGCACTTCGGCGGCGGGTCCTCACTCACTCCAGGTCTTCAATGGTACCCGCCGCCGAAATGCCGCCGAAGACCCGGAGCGCCGCCGGGTGAGTGCAAGAAGCGGCGCTTAAAAAGAAGCGTCGCCTTTTTTTAGCGCTGCTAAAAAAAGGCGCCGCTTCTGCTCACAGGGGGAGCGGCCGCTCTCCCTGCTCCCCCCCGGCTACGCTACTGGTCAGAATCAAACCTCCCAATCCAAACACACTCAGGACTTGTCTTCACCGCAGAGTTAAATCAAATCATAACTCGGGTATTGCCCCTAACTCGAGTCTGTCCAAACCCTTATTTCGAGAAGGATGGTGCTTTTAACTCGAGTTGTCTGGCTCCTTGGGATATAGGCTACAACTCGAGTTAGTATGTCTTGCCAGCTGCTAATATACCATTCTGTGTAGCTTGAACATTATTTCGCAGTCAAGTAGTTAACTGGGCAGTAAAGACATGTATCCTCACACTCTGATCCAGTTTTACAGCTCAGGCCCATCTCTCTATACTGGTGGATAGGATTTTCAAAAGGCCTTGGTCTTGGCCTAACTCTGTTCTCAGTGAAGTCAGTGACAAAACTCCCAACAATGAGCACATCTGAAAATCCCACCATGGCATATTTGTGTATCTCGGGCTATGGCTACACTTGCAGCTGTAGAGCGCTTTGGGTTAAACCAGCCTTTGGAGAGCTCACTAGGGAAAGCGCTCCAGTCTGTCCACACTGACAGCTGCAAGCGCACTGGCGTGGCCACATTTGCAGCACTTGCAGCGGCATTAGAAGCGGTGCATTATGGGATGCTATCCCAGCGTTCAAGTGGCTGCAACGTGCTTTTCAAATGAGGGGGGTAGGGTGGAGTGTGTTGTGTGTATGTGGGGGGAGAGAGTGAGTGGGTTTTTGGAGTGCTGAGAGTGTGTCAGCACGTTGTCTTGTAAGTTCAGACCCCCCCAACCCCCCTGCCTCTCACTCACTCACTCAAAGCAAACAGTAAATGTTTGTAGGAGCAGATAAGCAGCTGCTGTCAGAAACAGAGCTTTGAAAAGGCACTTCCACATTCCTGCGATTTCACAACAAAGAGAAGAGTGACCACTTGGCTTAAGGGGATTATGGGACGTTTCCGGAAGTCAATCAGAGCACAGTAACTGTTCACACTGACCCTCTCGTGGAGGTGGAGTACCAGGAGCGTTCCATCCAGGGAGTCAGAGCGCTCCACGTGCCTTGCCAGTGTGGACAGGGAGTGAGGTAGAGTGCTCTAGGCGGCTTTATTGCGGTATAAAGTACGAGTGTAGCCAAGGCCTTAGATGTTAATGTACTTGGTATAGTAACTCTTCGAAAGTTCTGTGGTCAAGCCCACTCTGAATGAGCTATTCTTTTCCTCCCCCCTCCACAGTTTCAGCAGCTGGATTCTAAATATGTATTTATCTTTATTTTAATTGCCTGCTCTGTCATTGGAAACTTGAAAAAATGGGGATAGGGATGGATTGGTGACTATTATGCCTCATCCCCTTTTTTTTCTCCACACACACGCCCTGGTTTCTGGGAGAGGGAGTACGCTACCCATTCTCCTTCCTTTCTCCCAGCAGCCAGGGTAGTGGAATGGGAGCAAGTTAAAAAGATGCTTCCAGATCATCCAAAGGTTTGTACTACTGGATCCTGGGCAATTGATGGAAACTAAGGAATTTCACAATGTGTTGTGCTCTATAAGAAATAGTGGAAGGATAAGGAAGCATGAAATGTTTTCAGGTACTAATTGGAAATGTTTTCAGGTACTAATTGGGGAGGAGGGGAGATATACTGGAGCTGTTTCTCCATTGCCCCTGGCCTCTGTTCATCACTGTAGAAAGGGGACGGAAATAACATGGCAGGGAATAATTCTAGTGTCACAGGCCTCCCTCAATGGTGTAGAGCTGCTGTCATGGCACTATATCTGCCTCCCACTAAGCCCCAAGTGTAAGGGCAGGCTAGAACATTGCCAGAGCATTTCCCCGCTTCAGCTATTCTCTGTTTCCAATGACCCATGCGTGGCTATGGGAAACAAGCAGAATATGTTGGAGCTCTAGGTCTGATCTAACTTGGATGGGGCTGTCCCTCCGAAGACATGAAAATACCAGAGGTGCAAAAATAGATTAATAATAATCCCCCTTCCTTAGTGCAAGGCTGGAATACCAGATAATGGGGCTGTAAGAGTCCAGTCCTGTGCTTGCTCACTGTTGTGAAGTCGATGTGACTGCTCACAGTAGTAAATCCTATGCTAGGTAGTAATGGTTTGTAGGATTGGGCCCTAAGCCACGCAGTGAGTCATTGGCTGGGCTGGGATGTGAATGGAGGCATTCTTGGCTCTCAGCCCTGAGTTAAATGCTGCAGCGTACACTGCCTCTCCCAATGGCTGTTTTAATGGTCCTATAGACTGTCCTTAGTTCTAAACTACTATACGCTTGAGTAAGGACAAACCTTCTAAGTATGCACATTAAAATCTCTCACCTTCAAGGAAGCAATGAATAGTGCTCCCCCCTTCTTGCGTGGTTGTCAGGTTTTCAATATCTCTTAATGAGATGATCTTAAATATTAAAATGGCAAATGTCTGCCGACAGAGATGTGAATTCAGCTGAAAGTCACATTCTTTCTCTCAGCTCCTGTAGTAACTTTCCTCAAGTGAAGTGCTGTAGTTGTTGTTATAAGCCTTCACAATAGGCAAATAAATGTTTGCCTTCTCCTTGGAGAACTGAAGGTAAATGTGAGCTCTAGAGAATGAGCCAGCCCCACGCGTCTTTTATTTGCTGACTCTAGCCACAGGCAGTGCACACAAATGTACACTTGTATTGGCACAGTAAAATCTGTTTGGATCAGGCTAATCAAGTATTTCATACCCCTGAGCCACTTGCCATTGTGGGCCCACTCCTATAGTTCTTTAGCAGGCAAGACACATTGATGTTAGATAGTGATTGTTGGCATGCAGGATTAGTTGTTCCACTTTTTAGACCCAAATCTAACTCCTAACAAACATGGGTTTCTCTCCCTACTGCTGTTGCCCATTCCTTACAGCAGACATGCTAACTCAGGAAATTGAGTTAATAGAAAATTGATTTTGTTAAATCACTGATTCCCATGTCATTTTGAGTTTTCTGCAGCGTACGCTCTCATGTGACAGTCCAATTCATTTCTTCCTTGAATGCCAGAACACATTTGGCAGATTGAAATCTACCATTATGTATTACTTGTCTAGCACTTTAAATATGCTGTAGTGCTTTGCAAGCTTAATGTCTATTAGGTACTTTTCCCAGTCGCCTGTGATTTATCCTTTGTCAGTAAAATATTGTCAGTCCCCATCAATGGGACATGACCCTTTAGAGAATTAGCTCTAAGAGGAATTTAACGGGCCAATTTCTGCTCTCATTTCCACTAGTGGAAAACTGGGTTAAGATCACTAACTTCAATGGAATTACTCTCAATTCCTACAGATGGAAGTAAGAGCAGAAGTTGGCCCAAAATAATTAGCAAGCAAAAAAATAAAAAGAGGGGGAGATTAAAAAAATATCAGCCAGTCCACTATGAAATGGAATCTCTTTCCTCAGACATTTCTTTTGGACGAAGATTTGTATTTTGGGGGGGGGGGGGGGGCGTTATTTAATAAAACAGGAACATCAATGAAAGAATGATTGGGAATTAAGACAAAAAGGTTAATGAAAGGTTAAATATTATAGAGAAAATAAGTGGAGATTTTCCATCCTAATATGTCCCCTTGAAAAACACACACAGGAATACTCTTTTTTTTTTTAATGGAGGAAAGCTGTGTAATTTTCCTTCTTCAGTGTGTTTTGTGTTCTTTCCAAGAGTTACGCTATGGAAAATCAGTATAAATGTGAATAGGATTCTTGGCTTCAGCTGCAAACCTCTCTCATTGTCTCTAAGCCAGAGCCCTGCCAATTTGTAAACTATTCCTGAGTATTGCATAAACATAGGGTACCCCTAAAAATGAATGGAGCTTAGTAAGTAATGTGGATGTGGATCAGTTGATTTATATAGGGGAGAGTAATGAAGAATTCACAAAAAACCTTTTCTGTTCAGAGAATTCAAATACTATTTCTGTTAAGAGTTAGTAAAGATGTTGACCTTGTCTGCACCATTTCCCACAGCCTCATAATCTGATCTCTGTAACCCACCGAAATTCTACATCCTTGTAACCTAGGAAGCTATTGCGTTCTAAGAACCTAATTCTGCATGTCCTACAAAGGCCAAATTCCCATTGACTTAAATGGAAGATTTGCCTGTATAAGGACACCCTTATTGGGTCCCATTTTGTCACTTCTTCACTCACAGGTCATCAAATGCCAGGAGTCCTTAGTGTAGCATTAATATATACTGGTCTCTTCTTCCTACTTTGCTATTTTTTTTAAACAGCAGCTCCTTCCTGAACATTGTTAGTCCACTGTTTAATAATGTCACATCTGCAATTGACAAGTATAAGATGAGATGCAAATTTCATACAACAGCTTGCAGTGTCATGAAAATCAGTTTCATTTGTATATAGCCTCAAACAGCAAATATGAGTAGCAGGGGAACAAAAAACTAACTGTGGCCCCAATCCTGCAAAGTGTGGGCCCTTATTCATATGCAGAGCCCTGCTTGGAAACTGCATTCGCAGATCTATATGAGGATCAGCACCTTTAACAGTGTTCTCCAGCTTCCATACTAAAATGCTACCAGAAATAATTTAATTGCAAGCTCCTTTTAGCAGCAAAGACTTGGCTATTTTTCACTTGCAAAGTGTTGTGCATGCTATGGGCCCAATGAAAAGTCCACTGAAGTCAATTAGTCTTTCTTTCAACTTCAGTGATTGTTTGGATCAGGCCCTAAGCCTAATAAAAATTAACAGTGCCAAGTGAGAGCTCTGATACAGTCCTGTAGTGTTTCTGAAAAGAAATTTGTGGGAGAATGACAATAATGGGGCACTCTAGCTTGAACAGCCCCTTAGAATATGTGCTAACTACTTATGCTAAACAATCTGTTCCAATTTGCGTTTAGCTGTGACGCTTGAAGTACCTTTCCCAGCCCTGAAGAAGAGCTCTGTGTGGCTCGAAAGCTTCTCTCTCTCACCAACAGAAGTTGATCCAGTAAAAGTTATTAGCTCATCCATCTTGTCTCTCTAATAACCTGGGACCGACACAGCTACAATTACACTGCATACAAGTTTAACCACAGAAACTCTTCGCTGAAAGTGTAGTTATGTTCCTGAAAAACGCTACTTTAAGCGAAACAATGTTAAGCGAATCCAATTTCCCCATAAGTATTAATGTAAATAGAGGGGTTAGGTTCCAGGGAAATTTTTTTCACTAGACAAAAGCCTATATTTTATATATATCTATATATATATACACAATATAAGTTTTAAACAATTTAATACTGTGCACAACGATGATTGTGAAGCTTGGTTGAGGTGGTGAAGTCAGAGGGTGGAAGCGGGTGGGATATTTGCCAGGGAATGCCTTGCTGCTAAATGATGAACTAGCACTCAGCTGAGCCCTCGAGGGTTAACATGTTAATGTAGCCTCACACTCTACAAGGCAGCAGGAATGGAGAGAGGAGTCACAGTATGGCAGAGAGAGAGTGTGTGTGTGAGAGTGAGAGAGATGCGCATTGCCCCTTTAAGCACGCTGACCCCCCTCTAAGTACACTGCCTTTTTAAGTAAATCTGCAAGTTGAGACAGCAGCTGCTGCCAGCAAGCTTCCACAGTCCTGAGCCCAGTCCTGTCCTTTGCCCCCCACTCTATGGAGATACAGGAGTATCTCCTGTACAGAGGTACAGGAGCGGGGGGAGGGGGACACCCTGATATTAGCAACCCTCTTTCCCCCTGCTCTGTACAGCAAGAGGCTCCCGGGAGCAGCTCCAAGGCAGAGGGCAGGAGCAGCACAGGGCAGTGGGGAGAGGAACAGCTGAACTGTCAGCAATTGACAGCCTGCTGGGCAGCTGCCGCACAGGGAACTTAGGATAGCTGACCGGGGGCTGCCGGCCCACCCTGGTTCCAAGCCCCCACCAGCTAGCTCCAACAGGCTGCTCTTCCTGCAAGCAGTGGACAAAGCAGGCGGCTGTCAAACGTAAGGGAGCATTGCACAACTTTAAACGAGCATGTTCTCTAATTGTTCAGCAATGTAACAATGAAACAATGTTAACCAGGACCACATTAAGTGAGGAGTTACTGTATAGCTATGTCTACACTACCACTTATGTCGTTATCCCTTATGCATGCATCCAACGAAGTGGGTATTCACCCACAAAAGCTTATGCTCCAATACGTCTGTTAGTCTATAAGGTGCCACAGGACTCTTTGCTGTTATCCCTTATGTCACTCAGGGGTGTGAATAAGCCCCCCACACACCCCTGAGTGACATAAGTGATACTGACTTAAGTGCTGGTGTGGACAGCATTAGCTACCGCCTCTCATTGGATTAATGAAGTCAACTGGAAAGCTCTTGTCGGCTTAGAGCGGCTATCCTACACTGCTACCCTGACTACACTGTAAGTTCTCTAGTGTAGCCGTAGCCTGAGTCTATCTGTTTATGAACTCCCGTTCTTATCAGAATTTATGGAGACTCAGCAAATATATTTCCATTTTAAAACACAGTATTCCCTTATTGCTGAGCAACTAGTTTGTGTGGTTAAAATTAGCATTAAAATGTTCTACCTTCTTTTGAGAGAAAAAAGTACTATTACAGTGTTACAGGAAACCTGCACAAATTTTTCCCTCCTCACCCTTAGTGCTGCTCTACTTGTTTACATGCTAAAAATAAAATATGAAGAGTATTACGCACATTCCAGAGTATGACGCAGACAGGAGAGCAGGATGATTTTATTTGTGCAGATAGTTTTGCTGTCCAGAGAAAATCAAAACCAGGAAGAGAAATGAACTACAGAAAAAGCAGCTAAACAAGGGAAACTATAGGGCAGAGCTCTGCACAGGAGGCTAAGAGCCAAGCAGAAATGTTGTCAGAGATGCTATAAAGGGGAGCTGCAGGGATCTCGGGGGTAGGGGGAAATCCTCCCCTCAGGCCTCCTGCCATGTGATTGCTACTGCTTTGGGTCTGCAGTATCACCCATCCTCCCAGCCAGTGCACTCCTCTTCCATGGGTGAAAATGGCTGGTAAAATACAGGTAGCAGCGGATCCACTGACTTCCCTCCCCTGACTTTAAAGCTCCTGCAGCAGGCTGGAGCTAAAAGTCCCTGCAGAACAAAGCCCTGTGATGCATCCAGTGTGTGGACTCCTGTGTGAGTTCTTCAGATTCTCCCCACTGCACTCTTCATGCAACAGAATAGTGTGGGCTCCTGGGACAAGGCCCCAGAGACTACTGCCCAATTTGGCCTTTGGTGATTTAGCTACTGCACCATGAGAAATGATTTTGTTTGTCCAAGTCTCTGTAGCAACAGAGTTGACCCATTTCCCCAATGAGCAGGCACACGCTCCTTTCTGCTATTTCTATACCCCCAAGAGTTGGCAGGTACATGCAGTAGACAGTAAGGTACTGCTGACTGCTGGAGCCAGTATTGTTTCTCTCTGAATGGCCTCCAATTTCAGAAGCTTGTGGGTTTTTTGAGGGCAGAGGGGAGCGGGGGCGGGAGTTTGAATTAAGTTAGCCCAGGTGCTGTAAATAAGTCTTCAGCGTTCCCAAGCCACAAAGGATCTTGTGTTAGGCCCCAATTACCCCTGTTGTCTTTGGCTGTGTAGATGAGATCAAACCATGTCCCAGAACAGAGTTACAGCCTGAATTCCAGCACATATCAGCAACAACTACCATAACACAGTTGGGTACAGGCACTTGCTGTGTTACAACACAGTCCTTAGACTGAGCGCTCCTCAGAGCAGGACTGTCCTGAAGTGCTTGGAAAGCACCCACAACATAGGTCAAGGCTACTGCAAATTAATAAGAATAATTCTCAGGGTTGTTTTGGCTGCCTCAGTGGAACCTCACTGGGCTAGGACTTCATAACCCAGGAAGTTTCTTGACTTTAAAAAAGGCCAAAGTCCCCACCATTTTCCCCCATTGCTTTTTTTTTTCAGCTGTCAGCAGCCTGCTACCAAATGAGTGAGTGAGCGTATTTTGTATGTATATACGACCCCAGTACAGGGCATTTCTTGGGGATTAACAACCAGCTACAAGGGATTGTGGGTGCAAGGTGCAGTCCAAGGGGTCCCAGCTGGTCATTAATCCCCAGGAAATGCTCTGTGCGGAAGTTGCTATTGCTGTAAGGTGAAAATGAGCCCCACACAGGCATACGGAGCTCTTGTTCCTCAAGGGTGATGCAGTTTCAGTGGGTAGGAGAGTGCTGTCCATTAACCAATGAAATTCTTGAATCCTCTCCCTGTCCACTAATTCTGGCCACAGAGAAGCAGTGCATTCCAAGGTGCACAAGCACAAGAAACCACACAGACTGTCGGATCCATCAGTACCGCCGACTGAACCTCACAGTCCTTCCAGGTTGCCGCTGCCAAGGTCCAGGGAATCTTCGGTTCCATGACAGTCCTCCACTCTGTCCCATTCCAGGTCCAGTTGCAGCTGAGGAGCATGTACCACTGACGCTGGAGAGACTTGGGCCAGCCCCAGAGTCTCATGAACTGTTTGTCTTAGCTGAGGAGAGGTTGCCTCATCTGCGTGTGCCATCGCCTCCTCACAGAGTGCGCTCCCCACACTGAACTTGCCTCCTTTGGGCCGTGTGCCCGCTTGCTCCCCAGAGGCACCTACACTTCTGTCAATTCTGACAGGGCCACCATTTCAACCAGGCTCTGATTTCTTGGAATCGGAAGATTCTGACAGGTTATCAGGGTCCTCCCCTCCCATACCACCAGTGTGAGTACCTCAAGGCCCTGCCAGCTCAATGGAAGTGTATTCCCTTTAATCAGCATCGGGGTCACTGGTACCCTCCTCTATGGGGCCCTCCTCCTATCATGGCCTCACTATTTGCCGTTGGAACCTTCAGGTTCTGCTTGTGAGGACTCTATCTCCCCCTTTTAACCATCATCCAGCAGGTATTCCGAACCACCATTAGATGATGCATCACTGAGTCTGACTCTGACGGTACAGCTGGAACCAGAACGCGTCCTCTCTTCATCCCCGGATGTTGCAGTGTCTTCGACTCCTCCCTCGCTCCTGGATGACTATTGACAATTCCAAGAATTGCTTCATAAAGTGGCTGGAGCCCTCAACATCCCACTGGAGAAAGTGCAAGATAAACAACATCAACTGCTCACAACATCAACTGCTCAACATCTTGCACACCTTGGTACCAGATAGAATGGCTCTGCCAATCAACAAGTGTGACGTTCCCCTGGTGTCATCTGGACCGGTGATCTGCTAGGTCACTCCAATCCTTGACTCTGGGAGCCAGCCATACCTTACTCTGCTGTGAGAACCCCCCACTCCTGGGCTGTTCACACAGCCTCTGGCATGTAAACTGCTTGGATTGTGCAACTGAATGACAGTAGCCAGTATCTCCGATCCCAGACACAATCATAGGAACCTCCATCTTGCAGTGTCCAGTTATGCCCACTGGATGCTGCAAGCTTATATGAGTTTGTCAATGTAACAAAGAACTTGATATTTACCAGGCTTGTTATCCCAAGGGGCGTCTCTGACATGCTTCAAACCAAACGCATTGCTTCAGGTAGAATAAACAAACAGATTTATTAACTACAAAGATAGATTTTAAGTGATTATATGTCAAAGCATAACAAGTCGGATTTAGTCAAATGAAATAAAAGCAAAACACACTCTAAGCTGATCTTAACACTTTCAATGCCCTTACAAACTTAGATGCTTCTCACCACAGGCTGGCTGGTTGCCCTTCAGAGAAGGCTCTCCCGTTTGATCAGCGCTTCAGTCGCTTGGTGGTGATGTCTGTAGATGGAGGTAGAAGAGAGAAAGCATGGCACATGTCTGTCTCTTTTATCATGTTCTTTCTTCTCTCTTGGCCTCTGTGGCCCCTGGCAGGGGGTCAGGGGGAAGCAGCTCCACGTGCTGCCCCCGCCCTCAGCACTGTCCCGGGAGCTGCAGGGCCAGTGCTTGCAGGCAGCGCACGGAGACACGTCCTCCTCCCCCCACAGGGTGTGCAAAGACGCGCCAGCAGCCAGCCACTTCCGGGAGTGGTGTGGGGCTATGGCAGCCTGCCTGAGCCCTGCTGCACTGCCAGCTGGGAGCCACCTGTGGTAAGTGCCTCCCAGCTACAGCCTGCACCTTGCACCCCCTCCTGCACCCCAACCCCCTGCCCCAGGTCAAAATCCCCTCCTGCATCAAATTCCCTCCCAGAGCCCGCACCCCTCACCCTCTCCTGCATCCCAACACTCTGTCCCAGCCTGGAGCCCCCTCCTGCACCCAAACTCCCTCCCAGAAAGAAACTAATATAACAGCTGTTCTAAGGTAAGAAGTAGGCTATTTTGAATTAACTTAACTATATTCTACATATTTTAAGATTGAAATGTAACCACAGAATGGCTTTATGTTAATTAAAAGGCAAGTTTAGTAGAGTGTTAATAGCCTCAATGCCATAATTGTGATCATTTTGTTTTAAATTAGGAAAAAGACTTGTATACAGGGGCCCCACAAAATTGAATAGCCCTGGGCCCATAGGAGAGTTAAGACAGCCCTGGCCACGGTGCAGAGGAAGCTTACAGTGTGAGCTGCCCAAGCTGTATACCTTTGTGCGCACGCGTTTGCGTATACACAACTGCAGTTTCCAGGGTGATCAGTGCAGCTTCTTTGATGAAAACTAAAAGAGAGGCGTTGAATGAGGAGAAAAGTTGGAGATGAGCAAAGAGATCAGAATGGATAATTAACTGGCTTTACTTCTAGTTATAAATCCACTTTTAAGAATCAAATTCTGTACTCCTTATAGAGCCCAAACACCTGCTGACTACAAGAGCGGGTTTGTCTGAGGGGAAAATTAGGAGGTAAACCTGATTGTTATTTTTATATTTTTATTTTTTACCCTGTTAAAAGATGTCTTTCTCAAAAGTTTCTCCCACCACTTATTTTTAATTAGTTAAAAGAATATATTTTTAAATCCCAAGAGAATTAAAATGGTCTCAATACAAAGTATGTAAAATCCTCCACATGAGAAAATGGAGTTTCTAAACAATTTTCTTTTTTCATGAAGACATTACACATCTGTGTCCCTTTAATTTTCCTGCAACCAGACCATGGTCTCTTCAGGATTATTTTCCCAGGCATCTGGAGTAGTAATAATAACTTTCCAGTGCCCATTCATTGTTCCCTGGGAGAGTGTCAGTCTGATATAGCAATTAAGTAGCACAGTGGTGCTGCAAAACACCCTCATTTTCTATATTATTTAAAGTCAACAATCTTCAGCAGCTAACATCCCATACACATACAGGAAAGGGGAGTAAATCAAGATTTAATCACATCACTTTTGTGATATGTATAAAGAAACAATAAACAGCCTATGGTTGTACAAAACCCAGGGGCTGCACAGAGGAAGCCATTTGCAGTGCACAACCAGTTCCTACAGTACCTAGGAGCTGTGCTACAAAATTGTGAGCACCACCTACTGCCACCTTATCTATTAACTACTTACAGATATAGAGCACTACTATAACACCAGTCCCGCCACAGTTACATCAGTGGTCTTGTCTAGGCTAGGAAAAGGTCATGCTTAACTAGACTACGCAGGATGTAACACCTTTAAATTGTGTTGGCTGGTTGTGGTCCAGCTACAGTTAATCATGACCATCTAATTCATTTTTAAAGTTGTTAGAAATTGTCTATTAGTGTTTACAGAATTCTTAGTTAAAAACGACTTTGCTACCATGTTTTTCAATGCTACTATTTTGCTAGTCTAGGTGTGGACAATGGGCATTTTACAATTTACTTCAATGGGAGTAGGACTGAGCCCATAGTATCTTATTCCCAGAATCTTGAAATTAAATAAGCATTGGTGAGAAACACCTGGCTAGTCTATCCTGCATTTGATATGGGGAAAGACAGAGGAAAGTGTCGCCAAACATACCTATAAACTCTGTTCCTCTAAAAATGGGACTGCTTTTTAGAGGGACAAAATGAAAAAAGATAGATCTTTTGCTTAAAAAAGCCATTTGGTCATGCATATTAGAGCTGGTCAAATAGCTATAAAGCAAACAAACCCTAATTTGTAAATATTTTTATGAATCAAAGCAGTGAGTTCAATTTCTTGGGTCACATTGTTCATTATTGGTAAGGCTGTGGGTTTGTCACGGAGGTCACGGAAGTCACAGTTCAGGCAGCCCCTGCACCAGTCGCACTGGCTGCTGCTGGGGCAGTCTTGGGCCACCACACCCCAGCAGCAGCAGAGTTTGGGTATGGGAGGAGACAGGGGGTTGGGGCACGGGACCGGGTGAGGCAGGCTCTGGGCAGCACTTACCTGGGGGCCTCCCCGGAAGCAGCGACATCCCCCTCACTCAGCTGCTAGGCGGAGGCATGGCCAGGCAGGTCTGCATGCTCCCTCTGCCCAGAGCGCTGGCTTCGCAGCTCCCTTTGGCCAGGAACCGTGGCCAATGGGAGCTGTGGGGGTGGTGCCTGCAGGTGGCGGTGGCCACGCCTCTGCCTAGCAGCTGAGTGAGGGGGATGTCGCCGCTTCCAGGGAGCCCCCCCGGTAAGTGCCACCCAGAGCCCACCTCACCCCATTCTGTGCCCCAAACCCCTGCTCCCTCCCACACCCAAACTCTGCTGCTGGGGGTGGGAGGAGATGTGGAGCCAGGTAGGGAGCCTGCCGGCCCCGCCCAACACCCCACCCTCCAGCACCAGTGGGGGTCCTGGGCCGTGTGCCGTTGCTCCCCTCCCCAGTACCCGGGCCATCCTCTCCCAGTACCCCCTCCCTCCCAAGTTTTAGTCAGGGGTATATACTAAAAGTCATGGACAGGTCATGGGCCAGGAATTTTTGTTTACTGCCCGTGACCTGTCCCTGACTTTTACTAAAAATACCCGTGACTAAAATGTAGCCTTAATTATTGGTGATCATTCAGACAACCTCTACAAATTGCTGAAAAGGTTTGCAAATCCTGAAAGCTTCAGAAATGTTTACACACCTGTAAATTCATGCTGGAAGGGCACAATGCCTTATTTTCCTATTTTAAAAGTTTTGGTCATCCAATCAAGAAACAGAAACAAGACCATGTGACTCAGGGTTTGTCTACACAGGGAGTTATTCCTAATTAACAACACGTCTGGACACTCTTATTCCGGAAAATGTATGTCCCCATGTGGACTTAATCAGGAACAATAGGTAGACAAATCCACACACACTCATCAAGAGTGAACAGTTGGGAAACAACACACAGATTGAGAATTATTTGGGGAAATTATTTGGCAAATTATTCTTACACAAATGTTCAAAGAAAATCAGGATCCATTTGCAAATGATTCACAAATGGGGGAAAGGAGGTGAAATATGTAATGCATATAATTCACAACAGATGGTTTACCTCCACATCCACATAATGAATGGTGCAAGACAGGTTTTTCCTCTCAAAGCAAAAGCTGTAACTATATAGCCACTTACATACCTTTGGTGAAGGAATGTCTAGATTTCAGCCAGGTCTAGGCATCCTAGCATAGAATTTTGTTGTTCCTCATTGGTGAGGACAGCACTACTTCTGTAATATCACACACCCAGCAATAATACTTGGAGATTCAAACAGCTGAAAATTGTAGTTTTTGCTCACAGGAAAAAAAATAATAATGTGTTTGGTTGGTCAGTTTTAGAGCCAGTTTAGTCAGCGTGCCAGCTAGTTAGAGTCCCACTGTAGTGCAGCTATTTCCTTTTCTGTTACCGGTTGATTAAACCAATAAGGTTTCTTACTGCCACCTACTGAATGAATATTCCAAGTCAAAGGGAATGTAAAGTTCCATCCCTTGGTTCTCCAAAAAAACAAAAAGTCTTTTTGAAGAAAAGATGAAGGAAAGGAAAGATTGATTTCTAGCTACATTTAACATCCTCTTCTTTACTTCCCTTCATCTTTTATTCAAAAAGAGTTTTTGTCTTGTTTTGAAATGTCCCTTTCATAGTTTGAGTGCAGAAGCATTAGATGTGGTCAAGTAAATCACTAACCACATGCTGGCTGAATCTTCCACTAACATAACTGTCTTCCCACAGAAAATAACCATGTACTGATCTGCTGAAAATGCCTTAATCTCTCCTAGATCCTGAATTTTTTTATTGCACAATAAATCTTTAAGTTGCAACCTCCCCAGCCCCTTATTTTCCTTCTGGCATTTTCTCCCTCAAAAAATAATAAATTAGATTCTTAGTAATAATTTTCTCTTTGCACATATTTATAGGGACTTTTCCATTTGATTTAACTTGCTGACACGTAGAAGGGAAAGGTTGAGGACCTAATTTTAATTTGTTTTTAAAATGTTTTACAACTGTTACAGACCCTCATATTAATGAAAAACTAGAATGTGTCAGTCATATCACATTAAAATGATCTTTTCGTTGGATTTAAAAATTCCTCTCACATCAGTGGCTCCTAAACTCTTTAAATTTGAACCCCCCTCTTCAGGAAAATTAAATCAATTGTGCTCCAACTGCAGACTCATTGTCTGGTGTTAAAATCAAAATGAGTGGTCACACTGAGTAGATATATGTGGCACTTCTTAATATATTTCTTCTTTCTGAGCCCTGGTCGACACTACGAAGCCACCTTGTGTCGACTTAGCTGTGCACGTGTTCACGCTTAAATTTGTCTCCCGCAGATGAAAGCATCCCATTATGGCAACACACTAACACCACTTCCCCAAAGAGCATTGCGCCATGGGTGAGGTACTGAGGTCAATTTAGTGTGAGTGTAGACATGGTGTAACCTATGTTGACCTTAACAGTTCTCCAGCAGCTGTCCTACAATGCCCAACGGTGATCGCTCTAGTCACAGTGGTGAACTTCACTGCCCAGAGGCCATGGGGACCGGAAGACCATCCCACTCCCCCTTTAAATTGTTGTGAATTTTTGGAATGCTTTTTCCTGATTGCACCCCCAGCAACTCTCCCGTGGTGTGTGCTACTGCCCAGCCGCCCATGTCAGCTTAGGGTCACCAGATGTCCTGATATTATTGGGACTGTTCTGATATTAGGGGCTTTGTAATATATAGGCAACTATTCCCCTCTCCCACCCCCTGAAAAAAATGTGTCCTGATTTTTCCACACTTACTTACTATCTGGTCATCCTATGTCAGCTACATGCTCCAGACGTGCTCCTGCCTGGAGTAGACAGCAGGTATTGGATCTCCTGGGCCTGTGGGGAGAAGAGGCTGTGCAGGCACAGCTATGCAGATGTCATAGAAACATCGACATTTATGAGCAGATTGCACAGGGGATGCAGGCAAAGGGGTAGGACAGGAATCTGCAGCAGCCCAAACTCCTTCTACACTGCTGTCTCCATGGGCAGGGGAAGGAGATCTGGCAGCTCAGCACTGTGCTGTCTTGTGGCCACAGCAGGAGCAGAACAACCAGCTGGGAGGCAAAATGTTATTGAATGTGTTGGGAGCAGGGTGGGGCTTCACCCTCCCACCCCCACTTGCGGCGCCCCGCTGGGAAGTCCAGCCATGCTGCAAGCCAGGACTTGTTTCAGACTCCACCACAGTCCTGGCAGTTGAGTCTGGGCAAGCCCAATGCAGGGAAAAGAACCTCGGGTAAGTGTGTGATGCATGTCCAGTTACAACATTCAAATGTACTGATGGTGCCCGACCGCAATGTAGCAGAACACAGCTATCAGCTTTTCATTAATTTACTCGTACTAGACAAGGTAGAAGTACAACGAAGAGAGGTAGAGAGAGTTATAATCTACTTTTCAGGCCCCTGTAGAGTTAGGCAGGAGTGGGACATGCAGAGCAATTTGCTTACGTGCACAGGGATGTTCCTTCAGTCCTCCTGAGAGAGCTTGATGAAATGTACATGGAGGTACTCTGCAATCCTCTCCCAAAGGTTTCTACGGAAAGCACCCACTCCTTGTTATTGTACAGGGCACCAGAACTCATGGGATGAGTGGCAAACACAGCATACTAATTATATTGGTACAGCAAGCACTGCAAAATGAATAGGTTCTTTAACAAACAGTGCTATCATAAATGTACACGAAGCACCACGCAGTCCCTAGTAGCCCGGTGATGGGGTGTATTCCCCACACTGGCCCGGAGATGGTAAATTAGGCCAGGCATGCCTAATTAACCAATTGAGCAGCAAGGAGGGGAGAGACACAGGCTACAAGGAGGCTACTAATTAGAAGCAGGCTCAGCTGGGCAAGATCAGAAGGAGCCTGTATAAAGCCCAGGAGCTATGAGCACCAAAGGTGGGCTGTAGGGAATGAGTCCGGTTACTCTCTGAGAGGAGGGAGAGTGCGCTGGCAAACCCGAAGAGCGAGCCAGAGCCAGTTATGTAGGAAGAAGCCATGGGAAATCGCAGCAAGGACTAGGACAGTACAGGCCTTGGCTGCATGTTTTAGGGCCCCTTGGCTGGAACCCAGTGTAGAGGGTGGGTCCGGGTTCCCTTACTAGCCACTGGGCAGTGGAACAGGGCATTAAAGACATCATCTGGGACAGCTGGTCTGGAAGGACTGTGATTTCCCCAGAAGGGAAGGAACATAGCGACCTGGCTGGAGGGCCAAGCCATGAACTAGTCAGAGAGGCTGCAGACTGAGGAAGACAGGTAGAGAGACCACTGAGGCGGCCGCCACACCTGGCAGAGCTAATCCCCAAGACAAGCAGGAGGAGGTGCCACAAGTGGTGAGGGGACCCCGTCACAAGTCCCCCAGAGGTAAGGGCCAGGTGGAGCACAGTCCACCACACTGCGTTCCTGTGACTGATGGTAAAAGTGCTCTTTCAAGGCTTCCCTCAGTCACAAAACTCCATTCTGAGCTCTTCTAATAGCCCTTGTGTCAGCCTCTTCAAACTTGAAAGCCAGCCACTCCCCCTCTACCTTCTTGCAGTCTTTGCCTCACAGATATTATGCAGGACACGAGGGGCAGCTCTAATTATTGGGTTCTTTTTATTTCCCCACTGAGATCCAATCTTGTGAGTAAACAATGCCAGCATCCCTTCAATCTACATTCAGCTGTCATTCTGCCTCTGCTGAGCTGGTAGTTGAATCTTTCCTGGGTGCTGTCGAGGTGGCCGATGTACGGCTGCATGAGCTTGGGGAGCAAGGGCTGGGTCTTCCAGGATCACTGCTGGCATTTCAACATCGCCAACATCATAGTCCACCATCTTGGAAAGAAAGTCCCTGCCTGCAGCTTTCTGAACAGTCCTGTGTTCTTAAAAATGTGTATGTCAGGCACCTTCCCTGACCAGCCAACACTGATGTCAGTGAAGTGTCCTCCGTGATCCACCAATGCTTGCATAACTATAGAAAGTAGCCCTTTCTGTTGATGTGTGGCCAGGTGGGCTGGTGCCAAAATAGGAATATGCATGTCATCTATTGCTCCACTGCAGTTCAGGAACCTCATTGCTGCAAATCCAATGTGTCCTGGCCATTGCCAAGAGTCACTGTCCTGTATAGCAGGAAACAATTAATGGCCCTGCACAACTGGAAGACAATGGCCCCCCCACTGTGGATTTGTCAACTGTCCAACTCATCCAAAATGATTTCCCACTGACAGATAACAATCTGGCATTGAAAGCTTCCACAGTATGGTCACCAGTTGCTTCTCCTCTGTCAGCTCTCATTCGGGTGTCTCTGCACTGGATGGGTGGAACGAGCTCAGCACACAGATCTAAGAATGTGGCCTTCCACATCCGAAAGTTCTGCAACCACTGCTCATTGTCCAAACCCGCATTACGATGTGATCCCACCAGTCAGCGCTTGTTTCTCAGGCCCAGAAGCGGAGCTTCGTTATCTATAGCTACTCTATGAACACCGCCAACAACCCTGAATTGGTTTTCGCTATGTTGCACAGCAATCTGTCCTCCATGAAATTGTCATGTTCCCTACTACTGTGGTTCTTCTTGCAGTGCTGTAAATACCAGAGGATCATGCGTCCTGTATTTGCACTGCTCATGACAATAGTGCAGAGCTGTGCGGGCTCCATGATTCCATCAGCAATGGCGGTCCAGTGTTAAGTCCTGCATCGGTAAATTAAAAGCAAAAAGTGAACACGTAGCATCAATAGTGAAAACTAAACTCAGTTAATAAAAAACGTCCTGCTTTAACAATCCAAGGTTGTCAAGGTTCCCTCCCCACTCTGAAATCTAGGGTACAGACGTGGGGACCCGCATGAAAGACCCCCTAAGCTTATTCTACCAGCTTAGGTTAAAACTCCCCAAGGTACAAATCTCCCCTGCACCCTGAGAAATGCTTCTCGCTGCCACCATCAAGTGATTTAAACAGGAACCAGGGAAAGGGACCACTTGACATTCCCCTTCCCCCCAAAATACCCTCTCAAGCCCATACACCCCCTTTCCTGGGGAGCTTGAGAATAATCTCCTAACCAATTGGTTACACAGTGATACAAAAACCCACCCCCCGGCGGGTCTTAGAACAATAGAAAACAGTCAGCTTCTTAAAAGAAGGATTTTATTAAAACAAGAAAGGTAAAAATCATCTCTGTAAAATCAGGATGGTATATCTATTACAGGGTACTCAATTTCCTAACTCAGAGGGATTCTCCTCCCGCCGCCCCCCGGGCAAAACCTTCCAGTTACAGAAAAAATGCAACAAAACCAGGAATACACATTCCCTCCAGCATAGCGAATTACCCAAGCTAAAACAATAGAAAAAGCTAAACACATTTTATATAACTCACTAATCACTTACTAACTCCATAGAAGATGGATGGTTGCTGACTTGATCTCTCTCTTACTGAGAGCTCACACAGACAGAGAGACAAAGACCTTTTTCCCCCCTCCCAAGATTTGAAAGTATCTTGAGCCCTTATTGGTCAGATGCCAGCCCAGTCAGGTGTCAGCCGGGCTACCTGCATTTCTTAACCCTTTATTGGTAAGAGGATTTTATAGTACTGCATCAGACCCTCTCACCCCTTCCCTTTATATTTATGACAAAGGTATTGTCAGTAACACATATAAGGAAATAGTTGCAATTACATAAACAGTATAAGGACAAATTCTGTACTGTCTTCCATCCTGTGCCATCCATGGACATAAGTGGGGCTGAATGGGATATAAATCAGGACAGAATTGGGCATATGATTTTTTTGACCTAACATTGTCCCTTTATTGGCAGAATATTACTACCTACTGATGACTTCTTATTGCTTTTTTTTTTACAACCCTACCAAAACAAAACATTACACTGCACACACACAGTTGTGTAGGGGAGAGAATGAACCATATGTGACGGGTATTCGTCATGTTGCTTAGTGCGCTACTGGAAAGCAGTTGGATACTATGGGGATGAGGGTGGTACAAGAATCAATAGAGACTAACAGAATGACTTCAGTTCCAACACAAAAATTTCCCTTAGGATCTATTAAGGTTGTATCAGAAATGGAGGAATGTCACTAGAAATCATGGAAATGTTTCTGAGACTGCCTTTCATAGTACCATATCTGGAAAAAGACTGAAATAACTTCTACTGAAACCTGGCTCCTTGTTATCCTTTCTAGACCATGCAGCCTGTAAATTTGAATTAGCACATGAAGGAATTAGCATATCACTCTATTTTGAGGGAGGGGCAACTGTTGAGGTGCAGCGGAGCAGTACAAAGTAACAGCTGCTTCTTGGGCGAGTTATCCATTCTAACATTATTATGAATGGGCCAATTAACACAATAATCTTCAAATACCAGAGCAGGATAATTGGGTGGATGCACCAGCACTTTGTTTCAAAGACTCATCTTGTTGAATCTTTTGTGTTTGCCTCACTCAAAGGCACTGAGGCCTAAACGGATTCTCCATGGTGATATGGTAGGCAGGGACTGAAATTAGCCTGCGTTGAAATGTTAGCACAGCAATGTAAGTGAAGAAGGACATGGTTTGCATTGCTGCTTGTCCTGCATATGTGGAAGAAATGTTTAAAGACAGAGTTTTATGACACTTCCTAACTATCTTAACTAAGGCCCTCTTTCCATGCAGGCGTTTTCAAGCTTGGTGAGTCGTACAGTATGGGGGCGGGGGGGTGAGAAGGGGAGCAGGATGGTGTAAGCTCCCAGCTATGCTGGGTTTAAACCATCTGGCGTCTCCCCCATGCCAGAAGGAGCACCAGCTGGGGCTTTCTAGCTGCTTTCCAACCCCTTGAGTGGCACAAAGACGCTAGATCGTAGCTGAGAATCTGGCCCTGTATTTCTGAGTACCATGTGAAGCCGGAAGAGGCATAGAATCATAGAATCATAGAATATCAGGGTTGGAAGGGACCTTAGTAGGTCATCTAGTCCAACCCCCTGCTCAAAGCAGGACCAATCCCCAATTTTTGCCCTAGATCCCCAAATGGCCCCCTCAAGGATTGAACTCACAACCCTGGGTTTAGCAGGCCAATGCTCAAACCACTGCAAAACTGACTCTTTTCTTTTATTTTCTTCTAAAATTTAAAAGTGAATAAGTGTTCAATCCTGCATAGTGCGGAATGCCCTCAACTCCTATGGAAGTCAATGGGAGCAGAGGGCACTCAGCAATTTACAGGACTGAAGCCTACAACCCTGAAGCACACAACACAAATAATTCAATTAAAATGGCAGCTTTGAGGAGTCACCTGTTTACTATAGCACTATGGGCCATATTATTGCACTGGTTTTTATGCAGCGCTCCCCACTGAAGTGATTTAGAAAACTATGGCAAGATTAATATTTACAAGAATGATACTAAAGAGTCACCCTGCTAAACAGGTTAATTTAAGAATGCAGCAAATACTCTCACTGCAAACCGTTTCCTTTGTAAGTAATATGATGAAATTAAATGCTACACTACTAGAAAAGGGGTTCAGCCCTTGTGAATGTTAGGTATGAATTTGCAGTGTGATAAATGACCAAGCTTTATTGAGCAAATAGTAAGAGAAATCAAATCCTGTACACTGAAATGTGTATCATCTGTTCTGCATTTGACTTTACACATGAAAGCTATTTGGTCTGGCTTACTGCCAAATCCTGTAGTTTGAAAGATCATCAGATGTGGGGAAGGATGTCAAAATTCCTTAGGCTGGATTCCTAGAATTTTCTCCTAGTTTATTTTATGATGAGTTGTAACAACTCAACCCGCTCCCTGCAGACAGACAGACACCCTCCCCCATCGTGGCTCCATTTTGTTGCAGTTTTTAAGATGTCCTGTTCCCAGTCAATGGTAATAAAATTTATGGAATGGACGTTGTTAACACACAACAGCTATTGTGCTGGATTACTTAAACTTGCATATATTTTTTAAAGTCACTATTTAAATGTCCTGAAATTCACTAGAAAAGGAAGTGACAATCCATTTAATATGGCACTGTAGGTGTTATGTATAATGAAATGTCATTGCAACAATTTGGAGTGACGCTTCCAGCATTCCTGTCTGTGCTTTTTCTATTCTATGGATCATTAGAGGAGTTCAGGCTCTAGTGCGCCGCCATTAAAATAACTAAATTAAAAAGGTTAACAATAAAAGTCACTGTGATAATTTCTCAACCTTACTGAGCACTTTATTCTTTCACCCCTTAGTCATATGTCATCAAAAAGAACCTTTGGCCCCTTCTTTCCCTATGTTACATCATCAAAGAGAGATTGATGTGCAGAGTTGAAAATCCAGTGACTTGTGTATGTCTTTGACCTTTGTCTCTTGGCTAGCTGATAAGATCCTCCTCTTGCTAACTTGGCAACTTAACTAGTTATTGTTTCTCTATCAGTCAGTATCTGGGAGTAGACCATCCCCTCCATGGAAAAACACAGGTAAGGGGTCCAGAGGGAGGAAAACTCAGTAAGGTATCCCCAGTTGAGTAGTTCCCAGATTATTCTGAGAGGAAATGGTTAATCCAGCTCTCCCCTCAGGTGAAATAAGTGAAGATTCAGCCCTGCCAAATTTGCAGATCTCCCAAGATTTACTAGAAGTTAGGGCCATTTGTGTAGAGGCCCTGTGCCTTTACACTGGTTCTGCAGCCCCTCAGGACTTTTCTGGTTCCATGCCAGCACAGCACCAATGGAATTACATAGCCAGGGACTCCACTCCCCCAGTATCGCCTTTAGAATTCACTGCTTGCCAAGGAGGATAATGCACCCATTCCAACCCCTCCCTGTGCACAGATCCCTGGATTTGTTGCTCCAAACCGGGAATGTCATGAAGATGGCTGACTCCACTGCTTTCGATGAAGAGACGTGCAGAGTTCTTTTCCTTAGCACAGTGGTCCCCAAACTTTTGAGGGTTGTGCCCCCCCTTACCTCTGTCTGTATCTGTACGAGTTTTTTCATGAAGTTGATGGATTTCCACTTCATACGGCTAAATTCAGTGCCTTGCATGGTGACAGGTTTCAGAGTGGTAGCCGTGTTAGTCTGTATCAGCAAAAAGAATGAGGAGTTCTTGTGGCACCTTAGAGACACAAACACCATCACAGGACCTAACCACATCAGCCATGTCATAAGGAGCTTGTTCACCTGCACAGCTACCAATGTATATATGTCATCATGTGCCAGCAATGCTCCTCTGCCATGTACATTGGCCAAACCAGACAGTCTCTATGCAAAAGAATAAATGGACACAAATCAGCTGTCAAGAATTATAACATTCAAAAACCAGTCGGAGAACACTTCAACCTCCCTGGACACTCAATTACAGACCTAAAAGTCACAATTCTTCAATAAAAAAACCTTCAAAAACAGACTCCAACGAGAAACTGCAGAACTGGAATTAATTTGCAAATTGGACGCCATTAAATTAGGCTTGAATAAAGACTGGGAGTGACTGGGTCATTACACAAACTGAAAACTATTTCCCCATGCTAATTTCGCCCCCTACTGTTACTCACACCTTCTTGTCAAGTGTTTGAAATGGGCCATCCTGATTATCACTACAAAAGTTTTTTTTCTCCTGCTGATAATAGCCCACCTTAATTGATTAGTCTTGTTAGAGTTGGTATGACAACACCCATCTTTTCATGTTCTCTGTATATATATATCTTCCTACTGTATTTTCCATTCCATGCACAGGCGCCAACTTCTGGTGGCGCCGGTGGGGGCTGAGGCCGGGTGACGTGGCGGGGCCTCGCCCCTGATGCCGGGCCCCGCCCCCGACGCCGGGCGACGTTGCGGGGCCTCGCCCCCGATGACAGGTGACGTTGCGAGGCCCCGCCCCCGATGCCGACGCAACGTCGCCCGGCGTCGGGGGCGGGGCCCCGGAACGTCTCCCGGTGGTGAGGTGAGCTGGGCACGGGCCCCGGGGCTGGCGGGGAGCTGGCCGTGGGCCCCGGGGCTGGCGGGGAGCTGCCGGTGGGTGCTGAGCACCCACCAATTTTTCCCCGTGGGTGCTCCAGCCCTGGAGCACCCACGGAGTCGGCGCCTATGATTCCATGCATCTGATGAAGTGGGTTTTGGCCCACGGAAGCTTATCCCCAAATAAATTTGTTAGTCTCTAAGGTGCCACAAGTACTCCTCATTCTTTTTGCTGATACAGACTAACACGGCTACCACTCTGAAACCTGATGTCCAGGGGGTAACTCTGGATTTGCCCTGGTGTAACTGATGTCAGAATCAAACGCTTTAATGTTAATAATCTAAGGTCTCTTTAACTGTCAACTAGGATACTTCCAAAAACTGTCAGGTTGCCAGAGTTGCAGATTTAGCTGCTTGGGTAGCTCAGTGGAATCCTGACTGTTGGACCCAGACTCTTGGCTAACTGCCTGGTTCTTGGACTTGGACCTGGTTGACACACAACTCACCAGCTGTCAGGCTGAATCTGCTGATGAAATGAAAATCACTTTTCTCTCTGCTTTCTTAACTTTTGTTCACTGTAGTCTCTGTATTTTTCATTCCCTTTTAAAATCAATATTCAAACTGAAGAGTAAGCTATTAAAGGGTAGTTGGAAAACAATTGTATGGAAAGGCTAGTGAAAACCCCAATGTGAGATGCTTTAAAAGTGTCACTGTTAGGAAACCTAACTTTCCTAGTCTCAGCCCATAAGAAAGAGAATAACTATAGGAAAGAATATTTTTAAAGGGAAATGCCTGCTTTGCCATTAAAGTGCTCTGGTCTGAAAATTGACTCTAAAAATGGCATTAAGGGGTACCATGTTTGTAATCTCTCTCAGTGATTCCAGATCAAATGTGTTCAGGTTACAAATAAAATATTTTATCTTATTGCCAGCCTACCTTGGGCTCTGAGAATCAAAAGAGTTATTTCTGGCTCATACATCCCCAGTGATGAAGATTTTTCACCTGGAATTTAGGTCTGAAATGAATCCTGCAAACACTTGCTACCCAGTGCAGTGTTTACCATCAAGAGTGATCCCATAGCAACCAGTCATGCTGGTAAGCACTTTGGTTACAATTGGTCCCTTTACTATACCGCTTATGTGTGGAGACAGAATAGAATCCAGTTCATTCTCCAAATGCTGTATTGGTGTGGCAGTGCTAATAGGGGTAAAAAGTGGTATCAATTTATTTCAGTTGATGCAAGCAGCAGATAAGACTAATACACACTGGGAGTAGAATGGTTGAGTTAAGGTGATGTCACTTTTACAGGCACTTTTCTGAATAGAAATTCACTTCAAATCAAATCAAATCAAATCAAAACAAACAGGCAAGAAGAGAATTTATGATGATTTGACTAATCTGAAGGGGCTGCAAATCATTCAACACTGTAGATGGGAGTATGGACTTTTTAAAAAAGGTTAAGTAAGCAAAAGTGCTATTAAAAAGATAAAATTGTTGCTTATCAACTTTATTGTTGCTTATCAGCTATAGTGAAAATTCCTTTGGAATACAATCCTGGCTATCAAGGGTTATAATCAATGGTCACATACTTCTTCAAGAGAGAGCTGTAGCCACTCGTTAAGAGCACTGGCTCTTTGAAACTAACTCCCAGCTAGCCTCCAAGAGCAATAAAGCCTGCAGGGCAGGGGCACAGGTCAAGACTATTAACTAGCAGCTCTAGGGCTGGTTAGATCAATCTATTTTTTCCCCAAAATTAATTTAATCTTTGTAAGTGTGGATTGAATTGTTCCTCTGGCTGACTTAAACTTGCATTTATTCAATAATTGTCTACAGTTAACTCAGTATTTTTATGGTTCTGATTGGCGCTGGAGGATAATAGGAGGCTTAAAAAGCAGCCTTTCATTTATGGAAAGCAGAGCTTCTTGGGATTTAGACCTTGTCTACACTACTGGGGTAAGCTGATCTAAGTTACACTACTCCAGCTACCTGAATAACATAGCTGGAGTCAATGTAGCTTAGGTTGACTTACTGCGGTGTCTACACTGCGCTGAGTCAACAGGAGACACTCTCCCATCGACTTACTGTACTCCTCTCTTTCTGGTGGAGTACTAGAGAGAGCTCTGCAGTTGATTTAGAAGTACCGCTAAATTGACCTCCTTCCCCCCCCCGCCCCCCGGCGCAGCATCGATCGCAGCAGAGTTGATCCCTGGTAAGTGTAGATGGAGCCTTAGACATTAATGTTATGACTAGGGTGAAGCGATAAATGGACCAAAATAGGGCATGTGCTGCTAGGCTGCCCATCAGTAACCCCTGGAGGTATGCAGAGATCTTCCAGGGGGTACTCAACTCCTGTAGATCAGTGTTTCTCAACACTGGGGATTCATGGGATGGGTTTAGGGAGGGATTGCAAGTGCAGGACCGGTGCTAGGGGGTGGCAAGCCCAGCAATTGCCTGGGGCCACACGCCACAAAGAGCCCCACGAAGCAAACTTGCATGCTTCAGCCCCAGAAGGGTTGCCAACTTTCTAATAGCACAAAACCGAACACTCTTGCCCCACCCCGAGGCCCTGCCCCTGATCACTCCCTCCCCTCGCTCTCCCCCACCCTCACTCGCTTTCACTGGGCAGGGGTAGGGGGTTGGGGTGCGGGGGGATGCGGGCTCTGAGGTGGGGCCAGAAATGAGGGGTTCAGGGTGCGGGAGGGGGCTCTGGGCTGGGGCAGGATGTTGGGGTACGGGAGGGAGTGAGGGCTCCGGCTGGGGGTGTGGGCTCTGGGGTGGGGCTGGGGATGAGGGGTTTGGGATCCAGGAGAGGGCTCAGGGCTGGGGCAGGGGCTTGGGGTGTGGGAGGTGGTGCGGGGTGCAGCTCTGGCCGAGCGGCGCTTACCTCAGGCAGCTCCCAGAAGCGGACGGCACGTCCGGTTCCTAGGCGGAGGGGCCAGGGAGCTGTGCGCACTGCCCGTGCCCGCAGGCGCCACCCCTGCAGCTCCCATTGGCTGTGGCTCCTGGCCAATAGGAGCTGCGGAGCTGTTGCTCGGGTTGGGGGCAGCGCATGGAGCCCCTATGGCCTTCCTGCGCCTAGGAGCTGGACATACCAGCCACTTCCGGGAGCCGCGCGGAGCCAGGGAGCCTGCCTTAGCCCCGCTGCACCGCCAGCCAGACTTTTAGTGGCCTGGTCTGTGGTGCTGACTGGAGCCCAGGGATCCCTTTTCAACCCAGCCTTCTGGTCAAAAACCGGACGCCTGGCAACCCTCGCCCTGGTGGTGGGGCTCGGGCTTCAGACAAGGCTCAGGGGCTCGGGGACCACACTGAAATGTAAGTACGCTATATGCCAGCCTACTTATTTTATAATTCTGAGGTATGAGAAAGTGAGCGATTTTTCAGTGCTAGTGGGCTGGGACACGGCTGGATTTTGTAAGCAAGTCGTTCCTCAGGGAGGTGAAACTTGACAAGCCAGAGTGGGCAAAGGGATCTCGCAGCCGCGTGGACACTGTTCTAGAGCGCCCGCGCCCGCGCCCCTCCCCGCGGCCTCGGCCCCGCCCCCAGGCTGCGGCCGGCGAGAACGCACAGGCGGGAGGGGAAGGGCTGCAGGGAGACGGCAGGAAGGGGGCAAGTGAAGCGAGGGGGGGGATGGGCACCGGGCGAGGAAGAGGTTAGAAGCCAACTGTCGCCAGCGCCCGCTCGATGTGCTCGGGGCTTGGCCGGTCGAGCTCTCTGGAGCAGCTGCTCCTGCCTGGCGGCGGCCGAGCTGAAGCGATGCACTGCTTGGCGCGGGCCCTGCGCCGAGCTCCTGGCCCCGCCCGGGGCTGGGGGCAGCAGCGGCTGCAGCGCCTGGGGAGCGGCCCGTGCCCACCCCGGGGATCCGGAGCCTGGGGCTGGGGGGTCGGTCTGGGCCTCGCGCTGGGGGTGAAGGTGGCGGCCGGCTGCGAGCAGGAGGGGGCCCCGCGGCAGGAGGCGGCGGGAGAGGTGAAGCCACCGCCCCACATGGGCTTCGCCCGGGCCATCGAGAGCAGCAGGGACCTGCTGCAGAGGATTAAGGTGCCGCAGCCTGGGTCCCCCTGTGGGGGAGGGGCGGGCCCGGCACCCGGGGGGAGGGGGGAGAGGAGGAGCCCTGGGCGTCGTGTTTCCCAGCCCACAGCTGAATTCGCTTCTTGCTGCTGCCCTTGGTCCCCCCGCCGGCACTGCCGCACGTACCAGCGAGCCTAGCAGTGACTGTAGGGTGCGAGGAGAAGGAGCCCTGGCCCGGTGCTGGGCGCTGCTCAAAAAAAAACCATAAGAAACTTGCTCCTCCTGCAGGGCTTTGGTGCGAGAGTGGCGCCGGGTAACGTTACTACTTATCTGGTGGGAATTCAGGTGTCACTTGCAGGGGGAAGACGTTTGAGACACATGTGGTTTTGAAATTGAACATATCCGTTAAACTACTTCACTGAGTGCTGTGTGTGTGTTTGAGCACTTTCAAAAACTTTCTCTGTGTAACCTAATCACTAGTGTTTAGGTTACTGGGAAGGAGAGGGGAACAACCCCATCCAGCTTGGGCACTCTTAGGAGTCTGGTCCCTGACTAGTGCAATATCTCCCCAGCCCAGGGAACGTATCTACTTTTTCTTCTGTGCGGCTTGTGATGTTATTTGGTCTGTTCACATCAGGATTTCACAGTCAATCCCTGAATGTCATCATTGCTTGTATGTAAGAACTGTCAGAAGGGTTTCAAAATGCATTTCAGTTACTTAATTCATTTACTGTCGGGAAGGGCTTCCCTTAAAGGGGTGAATTAAACCAGTGTAGGCCTGATATACACTAGTGGTAGACGTATCTTTAGTAGTGAGTACATGTGAACTCAGGGGACTATTTGAAGGACTGGAGGAGAGCACAGAGCCATGTGAACTATATAAATAGAATGTCATGATTCTTCTGAAAATTTGGAATTGAAGCTTCAGGATATAGTTTAAATCAGAACATCCCAGACTCACTAAAATGATCTGTGTTGACTGTCATGTGATATCACTCACATATTGCATCTTAGTTTGAAAAATGTTATGTTCCCTGTCTACAGTTGGTGTAGTTAGTATTAAATTAGTCTTTAAGCTCATTGGACTCTCAATTGTAGCTGTCCAGCACCATGACAGATATCTGCAGCTTTTCAAAGGGGATTTGTACAAATTCAGCCCAAGTGGTATTTAAACAAAATAATTTCAATAATCATGTACTTACTGGGAACACTGCTTATCCTAAATCCCATAAAAACCGAATGTGTTTTATGTATTTGAATTCTGAAGCAGCAGAGCCCTTTAATGACTGCAGTATTTTTGTGACAGGATGAAGTGGGAGCCCCAGGCATAGTAATTGGAGTTTCTGTAGATGGAAAGGAAGTATGGTCAGAAGGTTAGTATACAGGAACTTAGTTGTTCTGCATGTTCTTTAAAAGTAACATTTCATTTGTGTTACAAATCTTAAGTAATTATTGTTCTTCAGTTTGTGCCAGGTACTGTCCATTAACTTCACAATCATTAAAGTACAGGCAGTCCTCGACTTTATGACATTTGAGTTCTGACAGAACGGCATTTACGACGTTTGTAAATTGATGTCCCATTCCAACTTTGACGTCGGTTCCGACTTTATGACGCTCGATCCCACTGTGTTCGTATGGGATTCGAGTTACGACATTTTCGACTTATGACGTGATTCTCAGGAATCAATTGTGTTGTAAGTCCGCGAACTGCCTGTATTATAAAATCTGCCCTAAAAGCTACAGATGACAAGAAATAATAATAGTCTCTATGGCCTTAAAATCTTTAAAATGGGGGAGGGTTCAAGTAAAGGGAAGAATAAAGTATCTCTGTAGAAGATAGTAGTGGTTGTAATTGAAACACCTTTTTGAGGGATTGTTTATAAATCATGTTGATGACTGTGGAGGAAAAGGCCAAGACCACTACTGGGAGGGGAACAAGTTTCATGCTCTGAAGGCTTTACAGAATGTGCACAGTTGAATGGTGACCTAAAATGGGATAGGGTAATTCCTGAGTGGTGTCAAAAGAAATGCCTCAGTATGAGGCTTAAGAAGGAGGTTTTGACTATAAACTGGCTCAAAATGCCTGACTTTAATGAGAGACTTACCAAAGGGAGGTAATGTACTTTAATCTTGCTTGCATAGGTCTATCTTGCATTGTAACTAATTATGAGGAAATGTGCTGTTGTCGGTCATAAGTGATTTTAGCTGTAATAAGTGATAACTAGCAATCCACACTTAGCTTGGCACTCACCCTGTTGAGTTAGGTTGAATCTGGTTTAAATTAAGTTTGCTTAATAAAGTCTTTCCCAAACTCTTTCTGCAAATGTTTTACAGAAGAATTTTCCCCCCAGTAAGCATTATGGGAGATTCATGAAAGAGGGTGGATATCGTAATTAAAAAAAGAGAATATTTCCTTGGACTCTCTCCTGATCTACATCTAAGTGAATACCTGCTGTGCACAATCATTCTGCCATACATCCTCCCCCTTAAAGTTCTCCTTCACTGTGCTAGGTGTTATATGGTACTCTTTCAGACAGAACTGTACATCATATTTATGCAGCTGCTGGTGGAAATAAAATAGTTGATATCTACAGATATTAAATTAATTGTGTTTGGCTTTGCTTGAGAAACAACTGTTATTTTACTATTATGTACTAGACATAATCTTTCTCTGAGAATCTACATAATGGTCAGAATAAACTTGAGTGGTTCCAATTCAGTGATATTTCATATATTAGTGGACTGTGCTTAGTCTTCCTTTGGGAACATGTTGAGATTTGACAGCTGTTAACCTGCAAAATAATTTATGACTATTGAAAGGATATGTAGATCTCCCTGAAAAGACATGTCTAGATAGGTCTGAACAGAACTCCAATGAATACTTATTTATTGATCTTTATTGACCCTACCTTACTTATCTTTCCAAAAATATTTTGATGTTTGTTTCAGGCAACTAAGATAACAGAAACAAACAGTAATGCAGTTTGCTAAAGTGCAATTATAGAATCCCTGAAAGTCTCATTAGCAAGGTTGTAACAGACTTTCCATTGTAAGCCAGTGTGTGGCAGAATCTTCAGGTATTCCTTCAAAAAGCTGATTTCCATTTTTCATGTGCCTTTTGCTGCCACAGGAGTGTGGTGTGGTTTTTTTGGTGATTTCTTTTTTTTTTTAAAATGTGGCGTGTGAAAATTCTGCCACAAAATTTTTTTCCCTCCAATTATGCTTTTCAATTCAGAAGGTTTTGCAGCAGTGTTGTTAAGAGAAAATGTCAGTGCAACCAGCTGACCCAAGAAGGAGGAGTTGATGCTTCTCTGCTGCTTCAGCAGAATCTTTCTCCTGGAGACATGGAAAGATATTGGGTAGGGGTAGAACTCTCAGTGCCTACTACAGTTGAGTCCTGCTCCATGACTGGTGTTCCTAGGCACAGTGGTAATACAAATAATAAACAATAATATCATAAAGGGGTGCAGGTTGTGGTAGATTCTTCATCCACAGGGCCGAGGAGAGCACCATTATCTTAAAATAAAGTCATGAGGTTGAAGGGAAATTCATGGAAAATAACAAAATCTGTGTATTCTGTAAAAATTCTGCCCAGTTTATTTTCTTGCCAATCTGATCATAGTGATTTTAGGCTTGGATGTGCTACTTTTGCAGACAGTTGAATGGGGAGGGGTGCCCTCAGTGCTCTCAGCTGCTCTCAGTAGCACAACATAAGCATCTGGGTTTCAGCTTCCGTTAGAGAAGACTTGGGCAATATTGACTGGTCAATCTGATTTCTTCCTTTCCTTGTATTTTGGCAAGTTTTACTGCTTTATGAGAATCTCATCACTAGACTGCAGCATGTTAGGGGACTGTGTTCCACTTATATACATAGACAGATGGCTAATAAAACGCCTTTGCAAGTGTGCTGTATCTTAAATCAGAAATAAACCAATAGTGCACTGCAACATTCCATATACAACTTAACCAAGGTAGCGCAGATTGAAATATAACACTCTGGTGAGTTCACTACTGAATTTATCTCTGTTGAATTGCACACTACTATGCAGTGGTTCTAAGATGTAGAACAAATATATTGGATGCAGACTACTGAATTTTCTTCATTTCTGATGTAAGCCCTCTTTAAGTCTATATCTGAAGAGGTTAAAAATAATTTATTAAACCACTATGTAGTTAAACTTTATTACTTGAGTTAAATGCTGTAAGGTTGTGTGTAAATTTCCTGTTTTTAACTTATTTATTGATCTTTATTGACCCTACTTATCTTTAAAAAAATATTTTGATGTTAGTTTCAGGCAACTAAAATAACAGAAACAAACAGTAATGCACTTTGCTAAAGTGCAATTAAGGAGTCCCTGAAAGGCTCATTAGCAAGGTTGTAACAGACTTTTCATTGTAAGCCAGTCTGTATAGAAGTTGCATTGTATTTTGAAAAGAGTAATTCACAGTAGCTCTTTCAAAGAATTAAGATATGGATTTATGAATGTGGGGCACTTAACTTGATTGACAGTCTAGGTTATGGTTTCTGAGGGTTTTTTCCTTTGAATGTTTGCCCTTAAGGATGTATGCAGTATAGTTTTAACAGTATGGGTCCCAGAATATTAGAGAGACCAGGTGGGTGAGGTAATATCTTTTATTGGACCAACCTCTGTTGGTGAGAGAGACAAGCTTGTCTGCCCTTAGGATATAATTTTAATTTTTCACTAAGATAAATTAGTCTTAAGTTTTATGTTGTCACGGGTCAGATTGATTCAAAGGAGTAACGTAGGATGTATTTTCAAAAACACTCTTCAATGGCCTGACTCTGCTCCCATTGAAATTACTATCGTTGATATCAATGAGAGCAGAGTTAGGGCAACACTGAGCACTTTTGAAAATAGCACCTTTCATGCCTATGTTTTACTTAGATGCAAAGTGTTCTGGAGAATTCTGGTAAACTTCTTAAGTTTGTGACCATTGTAAAATCTCAAAGAATTCTCTCTCTTTATGTAACCCACTAACAGCGACCTTTTATTCTTCCTAAAGGTCTGGGTTATGCTGATGTAGAGAACCGTGTAATCTGTAAACCAGAGACAATCATGCGAATTGCTAGTATTAGCAAGTGTCTTACAATGATGGCTGTTGCTAAACTGTGGGAAGAAGGAAAACTGGATTTGGATGCTCCAGTGCAGAAATATGTTCCTGAGTTTCCAGAAAAAGAATATGAAGGTGAAAAGGTAATGGGACAGTTTGTTCTGTAACAATTGTTGGTTGTTTGAGTTTCATGTCTGTTCCATACTTTCCCTATCCACCTACACGCTTCAAGTGCACACAGCTTTATGTATGTGGTGCACCACACATCAGTTAAAAGAAGTAGGGGCAGGAAGCAATACTTGCTGCTGACAAAAGGAATGTTGGAAATTTTGGATCTTCAGACTAATATTTAAATATTTTTTCTAACTGACTTTACAATAGAAAGAATGGCTAGGAATTCTTATTTCCTCATTTTTTCTTAACATACCAAATATATAAATTGCAGAAATAAAAGTTCACCTTGTATGGTATCATTCATTAAGCAGGCATACACTTAATATTCTTCTTTTAAACTAGGTCACCATTACTTCAAGATTGTTAGTTTCACATTTAAGTGGAATTCGTCACTATGAGAAAGATATTACAAAAGTAAAGGAACAGAAAGAAAAGGCCAACAAAGCCCTTAAACTAATGCAAGATGTAAAAAAATCTAACCAGGAGAAGGAACTGAAAGAAAAAGAAGATAAAGACACTGAAAAAAATGACTTAGCTTTAGCAAAGTCAGAACAGGATGGTGAAGCTAAAGGCCGAAATTTAAAACCTGTCAAGAGAACAAAGGAATTTGAACATGAAGAGTATTATTTGAAAGAAAAATTTGAAAATGTGATTGATTCACTGAAAATATTTAAAAATGATCCTTTAGTCTTTAAACCAGGTGAGTTTCTATTCTGTTTGATCAAAAGTTAATATTTTTTCTTTAACTTCTAGATTTTTAGTATACATCAGATTGTAGTTTGTCTGATACATTATGTGGGATTGAGACTTTCCTGAGACTAAACCAGAAGATTCATTTTCCTGTTATCCAATGAGAGACTCAAAAGGGAGTGATCAAGCTATGTTCTAACTACCTGGTCACTCTAAATATGCCCTGCAAGGGATTAAAAATAAAATAAAATTGGGAATCTTATTGAATATAGTCACATTGGTGCAACCCCCTAGTATGTATGCAGTTATATCGCTCTAAAGGTGCTTATCTCAGTGTAGCTTATTTTTCATAGTTTCGGAAATAAACTGTACTGATTATAAGCACACCTTCTACTAGTATAACTGCATCCACACTGGGAGTTGTACAGACTTAACTATCAGTTTATAGACTGATAAAGAGGTAGAAAAAATGTGTAGACAAGCCCTAAGATGGAATATAAAGAGTCCTGGAGAGTGGGTAGAAATGGATTCTTTTTGAAGTTCTTTCAAAATAGTTCCATGTACAGCATATGCTGCAAAATTTGCCTATTGAATTACAAAGGTTAAGGTATATCGTAAATTTGTTAGCTGACTCACTGTAACACACACATGACCTTTTATTGAGTTTCAACATGGAGACCTTGTAAGATCAGTCAAATTAATCTTTTCCCATAAGTCTTTTTTCTTAATTTACGTTTTCTTTGGCTCTCTTGCCTCTTCTTCCTACAACAGCATGAGTGTTTTACGGTAGGTAAGGAACTGAACAAGTTGTTTAATCAGTGGATCAAGAACTGGTTAAGAAACAGAAAACTAGGAAAATTAAATATTAAATTTTCAGTATTGCCAAAGGTTAACTACAGAGTGCCTCACATTCCTACTAGATTTTGTGGTGTTTATAATAATTATTTACATTATATGGAAATAGGAATTGAGTGGTGAGGTAGCAAAATTTGAAGATAAAAGTTAGGTTAGTCAAGACCAGAGAGAACAGTGAGGAACTTCTTCAGAGTCTTAAACAAGCTAGGTGAACAAGCAACATGATGGCAAGTGAAATTCAGTGCTGATAAATGCACAGTAATGCGCAGTGGAGTGAGAAAATTAAACTACTCATACAACTTATAGGGTTCTAAATTAACTATCAATTCAAGACGGACTTGGGCATCGTTGTAGACGGCGCTGTGAAAACGTTTGCTCAACGTGCAGCTGAAGTCAAACAGGGAAACAAAATGTTAGGTTGTATAAGGAAAAGGTTGGTGAAATGTTATAATTCCTCTATATAAATCAATGGTATGGCCTTATCTAGAATACTGTGTGCAGTGGTGGTCACCCCATTTCAAAAAGGATATTGCAGAACTAGAGGGAATCAGAGAAGAGCACTAAGAATGATAAAGGGTGTGGAAAAACTCATATTAAATAAGATAGAAAAGATTGGGATTGTTTATTTTAGAAAGAAGATGAATAAGAGGGAACAAAAGTATAAACAATAACAAACAATATAGGGAGGGTAGATCAGGAACTTCTCTGCCCATTTCATAACACAAGAAAAAAGGTACATTGAATGAAATGTAAATAGTGGGAAATTCAAAACCGATAGAAGGAAATATTTTTTCACACAATGTGTAACTAAACGGTGGAATTCATTGCCACAGTCCTTGAGGCCAAGAACTTATCCAATTATTTTTTAATTTTTCTATTTATATGGATAAGAAGACTATCCAGAGTTGTCATTAATCTCGTGGAAAGGTTATTAAACCTCCTGCTTTCAGGGCTTTGCCAGTCTCTAACAGAGATCAGGAAGAGACCTAACATGGGGGTCAGATTGCTCTACATCTGCCTACTCTGGGTTTCTTACACATACCTGTGAGGCATGTGGTGTTGGAGACAGGATAGTGGAGCAACTAGACCTCTGTCTGATCCACTATATCAATTCCTATGGTTATGTTCTGGGTATTTATTTTTTAAATTTTAACATAGATTAAATATCACTTCCTTGGTTGACTATTCAGTGTCATGCATGGCTTTTAATTGCATTTACCTTTTTTTTTTACCCTTAAAGTTTTATCCTTCACTGTTACATACTTAAATCTTTATTTATTAGTTTGTGTTCTGGTGAATATGGGTATTTGAATAGTAGCTATTAAAAAGAACAAAATAAATGTAGGTCTTCCTAATCACATGAATAGAATTCAGCTGATGCTATATTTTTGTGTAGATTTAACATAGAAAAGAGAATAATACTTTTTAATTCTGTATGTCTGATTCCACTGTGGGGAAGCTAATATTGATATAGTGTGATGGCATAAGATGTATTGAGAATAAGTGTGTTTTGACAAAGTTACATACAGATCCCTGTGTAAAAACTTTATTTGTTGAATAGGAAACTTCATAGGAAAAGATCGCAGAAGAAAACATTAAACTTTTCATTCAAGTGGTATGTAAATAACCTATCTTTCTCTCCTTCCATTTCCCCTCCCACCTTCTCCCCCCCCAGGAAGCCAGTTTTTGTATTCGACTTATGGCTTTACCCTTCTGAGTGCTGTGGTGGAGAGAGCTTCAGGGTGTAAATTTACAGACTACATGCTGAAAATGTTTCGTGACTTGGATATGCTGGCAACTGTCTTGGATGACAATGAGTCAATGATATACAATAGAGCAAGGTAAATGAGAATGAAATTGCACCCTGTATTCCTATGCTGGCGACTGCTTGCTCAAGTTATTCACTGTACTGGTAAGGGTTAATTGATGTGTGTGTTTAAAAGCTAATTTAAAGATGAAATGATTTGTAAAAAATTCTTAATCATATGGCTGAAATAATGGCATTTATGTAGGGCGGTTAGAAAAATTTATTGTGATTAATCACGCTGTTAATAGAATACCATTTATATAAATATTTTGGATGTTTTCCACATTTTCAAATATATTGATTTCAATTACAACACAGAATACAAAGTGTAAAGTGCTCACTTTATATTTTTTATTATAAATATTTTCACTGTAAAAATAAAAGAAATAGTATTTTTCCATTCACTTAATACAAGTACTATAGTGCAATCTCGTTATCATGAAAGTTGAACTTACAAATGTAGTTATGTACAAAAAATAACTGCACTAAAAAACAAAATAATGTAAAACTTCAGAGCCTACAAGTCCACTCAGTCCTACTTCTTGTTCAGCCAATCACTCAGACAAACAAGTTTGTTTACATTTGCAGGAGATAATGCTGCCTGCTTCTTGTTTATAATATCCCCTTAAAGTGAGAACAGGCTTTCGCATGGCACAGTTGTAGCCGGCATTGCAAGATATTTACGTGCCAGATGCGCTAAAGAGTCATCTGTCCCTTCATGCTTCGGCCACCATTCCGGAGGACATGCGTTCATGCTGATGATGGGTTCTGCTCGATAGCAGTCCAAAGTAGAGCAGACCAACGCATGTTCATTTTCATCATCTGACTCAGATGTCACCAGCAGAAGGTTGATTTTCTTTTTTGGTAGTTCGGGTTCTGTCGTTTTCGCATCGGAGTTTTGGTCTTTTAAGACATCTTAAAGCATGCCCCACACCACATCCCTCTCAGATTTTGGAAGGGACTTCAGATTCTTAAACCTCGGGTTGAGTGCTGTAGCTATCGTTAGAAGGTACAAATGTGAGATTTCTTTGCGTTTTTGTCGAATCTGCAGTGAAAGTGTTCTTAAAACGAACAACATGTGCTGGGTCATCATCTGAGACTGCTATAACATGAAATATATGGCAGAATGTGGGTAAAACACTGAGCAGGAAACATACAATTCTCCCCCAAGGAGTTCAGTCACAAATTTAATTAATGCATTTTTTTTTTACGAGTGTCATCAACATGGGAGCATGTCCTCTGGAATGGTGGCCAAAGAATGAAGGGGCACACGAATGTTTAGCATATCTGGCACGTAAATACCTTGCAGTGCCGCTACAAAAGTGCCATGCGAACATCTGGTCTCACTTTCAGGTGACATTGTAAATAAGAAGCGGGCAGCATTATCTCCCGTAAATGTAAACAAACTTGTTTCTCTTAGTGATTGGCTGCACAGGAAGTAGGACTGAGTGGACTTGTATGCACTAAAGCGGGCCTGCACAACTTGTAAAGCGGCGAGGGCCATATTACTCCAAAGAAAACAGCCGAGGGCCGAAGCCCCGCGGAAACAACCCCTCCTTCCCCAGCGCTGGGGTGTGGAAGCCTGTAGAGGGGAAAAGAAACAGCGTGCATAGGATGACCAGATCACAGCAGTAAAATAGGACCCGCCCCCTCCCTGCTCGGCCCCACCATCACCCCCCTCTTCACCCCCCCAGGGGTCACTATATTACTGCACACAACAGTCAATCAATGCAGTTGTAGATAAATCTCTGCATTATGCATTTTTGTATAACTTTTATATGATTTTGTATTGAAACCTTGGTAATATGTTATAGCGGGCCCCTAAGGTAGTGTAATTAAGGTAAAAGAAAAATGTCTTTTTGCTAGGAGTAGAATAAGATCTTCCCCCCCACTTTGTATTTAATTGCCCTGTTGAATGAATGAGGTGTGAATGAGGAAGGCGTGGAAGGCAGGCACCTCCAGACAGCTGCAACCCTTGGAGAGGGGATGGGAATCAGACCAAGGACAATTAAACTTGTCAAGTGGGCTGACTAGAGAAGAGCAGATATACTGACAGCCTCGGGGGATAGAAGCAAGCACCTTCCTTTGGGAACACCCTCTTTGCAGCATTGGGACAACCTCCAGCCCAGGGACAAGCAGCAAAAAGGACCAACGGACACAGTCCCAGATTTTGAATCTGGGAGATTTGCCCTCCTCCAGCCACCGACTTGCTGCTCGCCTCCTCACTTCCCCCCCGCCCCCCCAGTATAAAGCCTCGCCGCCACTGCCCACCCGCTCGGCTTATCATCACCCCACCCCCCTGGCTCGACTCCTCAGCCCCCCGCCGCCGGCTCCCCCCGCTGCCAGCTCGCCTGCCTGCCTGCTGCTGGCCTCTTATCTTCTGCCGCTGCCCCCGCCCCCTGCCGCTGGCTCACCCTCACTCCCCAGCCTGCCACTGGCCTCTTTACCAGCCCGCCCATTCGCCGGCCTGCCATTGGCTTCCCCACCCCGCTGCTTGCCTACTCACCCCCCCGTGGGCCGCACAGTGAGCCCACCTACTCACCCCCCCGCGGGCCGCACAGTGAGCCCACATGGGCCGCATGTTGTGCAGGCTTGTGCTAAAGTTTTACATTGTTTTGTTTCTGCAGTTATGTAACAAAAAAAAAATCTACATTTGTAAATTGCGCTTTCATGATAGAGATTGCACTACAGTCCTTGTATGAGGTGAATTGAAAAATACTATTTTATCATTTTTACAGTGCAAATATTTGATAAAAGTAATATAAAGTGAGCACTGTACACTTTGTATTCTGTGTTGTAATTGAAATCAATATATTTGAAAATGTAGAAAAACATCAAAAATATTTAATAAATTTCAATTGGTATTCTATTTAACAGTGCAGTTAAAATGGCAATTTTATTGCGATTAATTTTTTTGAGTTAATCGTGTGAGTTAACTGCGATTAATCGCAGCTGTAGTATTATGATATTGATTTCATGAGTTCAAATTTATTTTTAAGTCCTAATGTCTAAGGATTGATCACACGTGTTTCCTATTGTAAGAGTATATATTTTAAGAAGGGAGAGGTAGGAATTCTGAAATTCACATTTGTTTAGTTCAGTTGGGTGAGGAAGTGAATGGAAAATAAGGATGATATAACCCCCAAAATAATGCTACAATTATTTCTATAATAAGAGTAGAAACAATAAAAACTTGTTATAGTGGAGATAGTTGCATCAGTTTCTTTAATTGTTCGTTTTAATTGCTCTCCAAAAATGTACGTTATCAGGTTTCTTGAATCTCATCTTTTTTCATTTATTTGAAATCTTCTTTAATCTGCCTATGTCACTTAAACCTACATATCATAAAGAATGATTTCAAGTTCTTTATCAGGCTTCAATTATATGCACTGAGGAGAGTATGTTCATAGAACCTGAACACCAGTTATAAAGAAAACAAATTTTAAATTTATTTTTAAACTCAATCCATTATAGTTGATAAAATACATATGGATTTAAAGTATAGCCTCTGAGTTTACAAAATCTTTGATTGTAGTATTGCTTACACTGAAAAAAAAATTGGGTTTAATTGTAAAGTATGTAGACACCACAATGTGCTTCTAAAATTACCTCCAAAATGTTTCATGGAACAGTAATAGTATAATCTTCCTATAATATTCCACTGTTATTTATAAATTAGACTCTTTAAATGCCAATGGCAGCACCAGAACACTTATAAATATCTGTATCTAAAAGAACCTTTTAATAGTTTGCCATTTTGACAGATTTTAAGAACGTTAAGGAGGAATTTGTATATGAGTTCGTATTTAATGGGTTAGAGTCATTCTTGCTGCTTCCCTCACCAATCTTATTTTACTGAGTTACCTCGCCACAAAAATCACCCACAAGCACTGAATTTGAGGTTTGTTGACTCAGCTGTTAGAATCCTATTCCCGTGCCAAAATTTAACTGAATATCATGAGCAGATTATGGAAAAACCTCATGGGTATCTGAGTTTGATATGCAGCTTTCAGATTTCCTGTGTTGGAAAAAATACTTTGTGTTCTTAATGGACAATGGTTATCCAAGTTAACTTTTTTTGTTAACTCTAAAGCAATGGAAATAGTACTCCTATGAAAAGATATGTAATTCAAGTTCAAGATTTATAAAAGTTTGTTACATCCTTTAATTCAAATGTGTATGAATGGACTAGTGTGTTGGTATTACTGCTGCAGACATTTAGGTTTTTGTTTTGTTTTTTTTTTTAATTTAAAATATTGTAATCTGAATATTGCAGCCCCTTTACAAATGCACATTAGAGCAAATTGCAGACAGTGATAAAATAATCTAGATAATAACCATACTACCACCAACTGGTGATGTGATTATGTGTAGCTAGAATGTTTATGTATGTGGTAACACTCCTGTTGCTCAATTTATGAAAATTACATTATTTTCCTAATGTATTTCATTGCTTTGATGGAGGAGGAGAAAATAATCTGTTAAGAAAATTGGCCACACTGCATGGCCAATTTATCTGTTCTTGGGAAACTCACTTATTTCACTTGCTTAAGTAACATTCATCAGGTCTCAAGGTGTACCAAAATATAAAGCAAGTTCTCTCCTAAAAGATGTACTTGGCTAAGCTTCAGTATAGTAGTAGGAAATTAACTGTAACTCAGTGAGCTGCTGCTATCATGAATGTAGTTATAATGGGCTGATCTTTTCAGTTGCTGAGCATGCTGTAACTCCAGCTGAGCACTTTGAGGATAGCAAGTTGGTTAGCAACTGGCAAGATCAGGCCCTCGATTTTAGTGTATTTTTTTGGGGCACTAGTGATGAGACTTAGTTTTTGAGTTGACAAAACATAAGGTAACAGTTGCATATCTAGTATTGTGGGGAAGGGTGGATGAATGCAAGCCTTAGCCAACCATCTCTTCTTTTCCACCCCGGGTAATTTTATATGTAGATAAGTTTTGCATCTGATCAATACTACTCCTGCTGTATTCTAAAGTTAAACCAGGATTTTTCCAATCTCTTTATTCTGCTGATCTCTTTATAAGAGAGCTTCCCTCTCCTTCGTAGTCTAGCACCCTTCTCAATACCCCAAGGCCCTATTATTATTGACTTTCAAAATATTTCATTCTGCTGACCCCTAGACAGGGCTTTTCAGGGTAAAGTATAAGAACTACTAAGCTAGGCAAAACCACAGAGGCTGTAATATACTCTTGTAATATAATGGAAATGCTAGTCAATTTACAAGCCTCTATTTTTACTTAGAGGGTGGGTGGGGGTTTTATGCCAAAATGTGGGCTCCATTTTTCCGCTTAAACTGTGAAAGAATTTAATTGCTTCTTCTCCTTAGATCTGTACCTTCTTGGTACTTCCAGCTTTGCTGGAAATTACTTCATCTGCACAACTATTTTCGCTTCCAAGTTACCACATTCAACTATTCAAAGTGAAAGTTAATTAATTTGAAATGGCTTCCTAAACTCTTTTTTTCCCTCCTCCTTTCCTTCCCTTCCCACCACTTTTTCTTGTCCCTTTTTTATTTCATTTTAGTAATTTTATTATTTTATCCTTGTCATTTTCTACTTTCTGTGTTTTCATAATCTTTTTCCTGGCTGGCTGATTACTTAAGTCTTTTTTTCTAAAAGCATGAAAAATACTGTTTTGAAAGTGATCTCACCAGTAGTGAGTCAATTTGGTGAGCAGGCAAGATCAGCTCTGCCCTGACTTGTTTATCTATTATTTAGAAACCAAGACTATTTCACTGAGTACTGAAACAGAAGGTAGAGGTAATTAATGTAAAACTGCTGAGCCACCGTAGTAATTAAATCGCCTTTGCATGTCCACACTATAGTCCTTGTGTTGGCAGTGTGTGTCCTCACTTGAAGTGATTGCATCGATGCAGGCAACAGTGCACCCTGGATAGGTATTCTACTGTGCAGCTCACCACTATCTAGCTCAGGGTGTTTTGGGAAGGGTTTATAATGCCTTGGGGCAAACGAGTCTCATAGGGGTGACTGGGAACATGGTTTCAACATCCCATGATGCAGTTTTCTCCATCCCATAATTTTATCTGCATCCCATAACATTTTATGCCTCTTTTCAAAAGCTGTGCAAATCCGTGTGTCTGCCATCTCTGTGAGAAGCATGGATCCTGAACAGCTCAGCACTATTGTAATGAGCATTGTGAACACAACGCACCTGATCCTGCAGTATCTGCAGAGCCGTGGGGAAGATGATGATTCTGTGCAGGCTAGCTTGCTGTACGCCATGGAAAGAAACAATTCAAGATGGTTGTTGGCAGTTGTGGAGCAGCTGCAGAGGGTGTAGCAGCAGTCTGGGCCCGAGGAACAAGTGCTAACTGATGGGATCACAAGTGATGGTGGATCATTGGGGGCATTTTACCGCCATCAACACGGGATGGTAAGGGAAGGTCAGGTGCATGACGCACCCATCTTTAAGAACACAGGCCAATTCAGAAAGCTGCAAGTCGGGACTTTCTTTCCAAACCAGAGGATTACCATTGGGGATGTTGAAATGTCAGTAGTGATCCTGGGAGACCCAGCGTTCTCCATAGACCTGTGGCTTATGAAGTCGTACATTGGACACCTCGACAGCAGCAAGGAGCACTTCAACCACAGGCTCAGCAGGTGCAGAATGACAGCTGAATGTGCCTTTGGATGCTTGAAAGGCTGCTGGCACTGTGTACTCACGTGATTAGACTTCAGAGGAAAAAGTATCCCAATGGTTATAGTTGCCTGCTGTGTGCTTCATAATATCTGTGAGACAAAGGGGGAGAAGTTACCACTGGAGTAGAGGTGGAATGGCTGTCTGCTGATTTTTGAGCAGCCAGGTACCAGGGCTATAAGAAGAGTTCAAGGGGGAGCTATGCAGCTCAGGGAAGCTTTGAAAGACCATTTTAATAATGAATCACCGTAATGTGTTGCTGTTGTGTCTGGCATTGGGGGGAGGGGAGGAGGTTTGCAGCCCAATATGAACCTTGTAATGAGTGCTGTGTGTAGAGTAATATAACATAGCAGATGCACCTATTGCTATTATCTGTGAATGATGTCAGCCCCAGCCAGCATATGTTGTGAACTAATAAAGATGAATTGTTTCCATAAATAGACTTTTATTCCAAACACGTGTAAACAAACATCTATTTATAACTGAATGAAACTTTATAAATACAGGGAAAAGAATCTTTGAAGGGGAAAGAACAGTCATTTTCATTTCTCAAAGACGTACAGAGACACAATTGGTATATGTAAGGCCATGATTGTCTGTACTCTCCCCTGTGGTGGAGTGGTAGGGGTAGTGCAGGGGCCCCAGATGCCACCTGGAATGCAGGGGGTGTAGGGAGGTTCCATAATGCAGGTCTCTATGGGCTGCAGAGGGAGGCAAGCAAGGATCTGTTGAGCCTGAAGGTCAACAAGACTGTCCAGCATGTCTGATTGCCACTTGAAAAGCGCTAGTACATTTATGCCTGTACATTCTGTCCGTGAGCATGATCCTGCAAGCCCTCTGCTTAGTATCCACAGCACCAGAGGCTTGCAGGATCTCTTGGAACATGTTGTCCCGCATCCTCTTCCTTCTCCTCCTCATCTGACTGAGCTGCTCTGCTGGTGTGACTGGAGAGACCCTCAAGACTACATTTCTAGCTGCAAAAAATACAGTGCACAGAGGTCCTATTGTGAATGTATTCACTACCCTTGATCCATACAAGTTACAAGCACTACATTATCACTTCTGCTTGGGATTCATAGAGCACGGCAGCAGTCCCAGCCATGGTGAGTACAGCCCGGGGAGGAAAGGGATATATATGGATAGGGCAATTGAACTGAATATTGGCACCGTTTTCCATAGGCAGCGGCGATTTTAGCTGATACCTCACTCTTGAGGGTAATGGAGGCTGAAAGGGAACAACTCCTACACGCATCTGACTGCAGACCACGTCCATATGCTGCTTCCCAGTGTGCTGCAGTGGTGCCTGCTGAAGTAATTACTGAATGGTATGGGAAAGTGTCCTACCATGGCAGAAGAAATAGGGCAACTATCCCTAGAAACCTTCAGCAGAGGATTGCAAACTCCCTTCAGGAAAGTTTCCTCAAAATCTCTCTGGAGGGTTCACAGGATATACCGGTGCACACAAATCATTCTGCATGCCCGTCTCTGCATAACTGTATGGAGGAATGAGAAGCAGATAGAGGTGGAGTTGCTATCAGTTATTTCACTGCCTCTTCTTGCCTGATTTTAAAAAAGAGTAAATGAACAAATGTGTCCCTGCAAGATCAAAGCAAAGTACATACTTAAACAGAGTTCCTTCCCCTTCATCAGGCGCGCCTGTGCTGGACTCTAGGGACTGGCTTAACTGCTCTGGAGTCAAACACATCCTCAGGGTTCACTCTGGTGGCCTGTGACTCTGAGTCCTCCAAAGTATCCACAGGGCCCTGGAGGAGGAGGGGCAGGGTGTCGCTCCAGAGGATGGCATGCAGCTCCTTGTAAAAGCGGCATGTCTGCTGCTGTGCACCAGAGTGATTGTTAGCCTCCCTTGCCTTCTGATACCCCTGCCGCAGCTCTTTGACTTTCACGCAGCACTGCTGCGTGTGCCTGTTGTAGCCTGTCTCCTCCATATCCTGAACGATCTGCTTGTAGATATCAACGTTTCTGCGGCTGGATCAGAGCTGTCCCTGCACAGCTTCTTCTCCTTACAGACCCAGGAGACACACCACTTCCTGTGTAATCCTGGCAAGATGTGGAGCCGGCATGGTCAGCTGAGTAGTTGCTCTGTGAGCTCTCCACGCCCAAGCAAACAGGAAATGGAAGTTCAAAAATTCATGGGGCTTTAAAAGGGATGGGGCATGTGTACCTGCAAAACTGGCCACAGGGCAGTGGAGTTCAAAACAGTGACGAGTGAACACATAGGTCATTGTGGGACACCTTCTGGAAACCACTAAAGTCTAACTATCACAGTGTCTACACTGACACTGTCGCCCTAACTATGTCAACATAAGAGCTATGCCTCTCACAGGGGTGGAGTTATTAAGTTGGCGTAGTGAGCAAAATACATTAGCGGGAGTAAGGTGACCAGATGTCCCAATTTTATAGGGACAGTCCCGATTTTTGGGTCTTTTTCTTATATAGGCTTCTATTACCCCCCTCCTCCCCACCCCAGTCCCGATTTTTCACACTCGCTGTCTGGTCACCCTAAGCAGGATCGACATTTTAGTGTAGACGCTTAGTTAGGTCAGTGGAAGCTGCTTTGCGTCGACCTAACTCTAGTGTAGACCAGGCTCGAGTGTCCTTCACAGCCGTGAAGAACAGCTCTGTGTCAAAAATGGTTTGGTGTATTTTCTTGTTTAACTGGTGTACCCTCAGCTATCTGAATAGTTCTGCAGCTAGAAAGTCCAAATCTGGGGAAGGCCCACATGAATTCTGGGGAACTGTTAAAAAAAAAATTCATTAAACCCGAGATTTAACTTTTAGATTCTGGAGAAAAATTCCCACTCTAATTTTTTTTTTTTTTTTTTTTTTTTTTTTTTTTTTTTTAGGATGCAGTATCCTGAATTGTAATAAAGGGTCTCTACTACATTATTCATAGTTTAGTTTAGTTTAAAAGAAAATATAGTTTCAAAATGGGTCTGTCTAAAAGGCATCTTAAACTTCAGTTTTGTTTGAATTGATTTTCCTCAATCCAAGATTTTGTGTAAGCAGAATGATCATGATACCATTCCAACATATTCACGAGTCATGTTTTGATATGCAGTTATGTCACTGTGCTTACAGTGAGTGCTACAGGCAACACATGATATTTCTATGAGCTAATGGGTTATCGTTATCATTCAGGTATATTCGGTTGGATAAAAAAACAAAATAAGAAAGTTCACAGCTGTTATAATATTGTGAACTTCAAGTGTTCAAAAAACATGTCAGGCCCCCCCAAACCAATGAGATTTTTTTTAAAAAAATTGGGTGTACTTTATTTGTCTTCTGGATTTTTGAGGTTTTTAGGGTGTGTGTATTCAAGCTTTTCTCTGCAGCCATGAGAATTAGAAATTACCTTTGCTTTTAAATGAAAGCTGTCTTGTGTAATCATGATTCAAGGAGCTGGGGCTTTAAAAGAAGCACCAAATATCATAAGACCAGCAACAAAATCATGAATCGGTAACACCATTATTGTCTGTAATGTTAATGAAGGAACAAGTGCTCCAACATGCATAACTACGCATAAAGGAGATAAATGAGACGTATCAGTTCTTTAAGAAGAGGTGTGTGTAGTTTTGCAAAAGAGAAGGCTGGAGAGTTCTGTGAGTTTATATGGAGTTGAGTTATTATGCTGTTGTGGAATTAGCAACGAATGATTTTGTAAACTGTATCACGAGTACCCAGTTTTAGGTTCCTTTTTTAACCTTTCATAAACTGAAATAAATATTGTTGGGGGAGAGGAGAAATGTAATTGGGGGTATTCTATTTGTCCCAGGGACTATTTAATGCTAGACAAAATTCAGGGACCCTTGTTGAAATCCTTGGAAGCTAAACTATAGCTCTCAAACTATAAAACACTGCCACCCTGTGGCTTATTTCATGATATTTATGATCTAATTCAATAGCACTGAAGTAAACTGCAAAACCTCTGAGAGGTATTATCACCATTGTAGACAAGGAAAGTTAGAGCAGTTAAGTGCCATAATAAGTCCCTGGCAAAGCTGAAATCAGTTCTGAGTTCATTTCTTAGATAGTTACCCTACACCTCTCACATATTATGTAAAATAATCCAATTAAATATTTGAGTTATTTATGTTGTTGAGACACAGTTCAACAGTGGCTCTTTTCCATTGTTGCTGATGGATCATCCCAGTGGTGATTTCCAAAGTAGTCATCTTGTGACAGCTTTTGCAAGATCGTTGTGTGTCTTAAGTGGTTCTGGAATACCTCCTGTTTACAGATGGCCTACAGTGTAATTAACAACATCCCATTACCTTGATAAGGTGGCACTAGGAGAAACAGGATGAAATGAAGAATGGAGAAACTTGGGCTGAATGGTAAACATTCGGACAGTTACACTAATAAGTAAACAAACAGATTTATTAATGTCTGAATATCAGTGACATCATAGCAGAATTTCCTTAAGCCAGGGTAGTCAATTATTTTTTGTCAAGGTCCAAATTTCTTGATCAAGGTATAGTCAAGGTCCAGGCTCCAGAGAAGAAAATAAAAATAACAGCCATAATGATGGCAAGTAGATAAGATTTCAGGATCCGTTCAAAAGTGGCTGGCAGTTAGGGTTGCCATTTTTGCTTGGATGTATTTCTGGAGATTTCATCACATGACAGTCTTTAATTAAAGATTAATCTTTAATTCCTGGAGACTCCAGGCCAGTACTGGCGATCCACCTGTTGACTACCCCTGCCTTAAGCCTTCATGATCCAGCACTAATTTTGAGCACTCAGTAGCTGTCTTTCCTGTGATCAGCCACAAACCATCCACTATTTCCTCACTGGTTATCCCATGCTATGATGACCCTCCACCATTCCTCCCTTAATTTTTTCTCAAGGTTATTTCCATCGCTATGCTTAATAAGACCAAAGTGAATAAGACTGCGTGTTAATTTCTAACATCAGGGTCTGCTTCTCTCCAGTAATACTTCTAACATCGCCATTCATCTTTTTTCCCATTCAGGAGATATACAAGAGTCTTTCCCAGCACCACGTTTTCAAAGCTTTTATTTTCTTCCTACCAGCAACATTAACTTTCCATGATTCACGTCCATAAATCACTATGGAATAAATTGTTTTTTTCACTAGTCACACCTTTGTACATTTCAAGATGCCACAGTTTTTCCATACTTTCTTAAGGGAGGCCATAGCTGAGCAAGTGATCCCTAGTTGTCCTCTGATTTCTTTGGAACAGCCTCATTGGCTGGATATATATGATCTCAGTTAATTAAATTAATCTACTGCTGCTACAGTTTTCTGTTAATCAAAATGTCTGCTTGCATCCTGTTTTTCTTAGTCATCCTTTTGTTGCATTCAGGAATAGTCCGTATTCTTTACTAATTCTTTTTACATTTGTTGCATTGCATCGGTGATTGTAGCAAAGAATATCATACCATCAGCATATCTGAGGTTGGTTAAGAGGCGTCTTTTGTAGTTTTAATTTTATGTTTGAGGCTAACAGCTCATAATCTGACCCACAGCCGTACTCAGTGTTGCTGTAGTATTAAACAGCTGATTTAGTTCTTTGTCTTACCATCAGGTGACCTCCATGTGTATAAACATCTAGGATGCTGAGTGAAGATAGTTTTTGTAATGACCAGATGATTAGAGCAGTGGTTCTCAACTAGGGGTACGTGTACTCCTGGGGGCACTCAGAGGTCTTCTAGGGGATACATCAGTTCATCTAGATATTTGCCTAGTTTTACAACAGGCTACAAAGAAAGCACTAGCGAAGTCAGTATAAACTAAAATTTCATAGACCATTATTTGTTTATACTGCTCTGTATACTATATGCTGAAATGTAAGTACAGTATTTGTATTCCAACTGATTTATTTTATAATTATATGGTAAAAATGAGAAAGTAAGCAGTTTTTCAGTAATAATGTCCTGTGACACTTCTGTATTTTTATGTCAGAGGTTTGTAAGTTTTAAGTGAGGTGTAACTTGGGGGTACAGAAGACAAATCAGACTCCTGAAAGGGATACAGTAGTTTGGACAGGTTGCGAACCACTGGATTAGAGTAGCAGAATTCAGCTAAATGTCTTCCTTTCTCACTTTGTGAACCCAGACCATTGTTTCCCATTAGTTCTTTGAGAGCCTACAGCTCCGTTGCTCACATTCAAGTCCCTAGTTACAAGGGTGATATCTTTACTTGATGTTTTAGTGCATGTCGAGTCCTTTATGGAATTCTTTAATCACATTGTCATCAACTCGAGTAGGAGTGTAAACCTGTTTGATGGAAAGACTGACTGACTTTACTCGAAGACAAATTTTTAATGGTTCTTTCACTGAGTGGATTATATCCAAGCACACACTTGGATGTTTCCTTGGATGAGATTAACGTGATCCCATTTTCTCTCGTTTTCTTGGATCCTGAGTAGTCCACTGCGTATCCATCCATCCGCATGAAATGATTCTTACCCTTCCAACATAGCTTTGAGGTTCCACATATTCCATCTTGCATCTTTCCAATTCTTTGGTCACAATGGAGAGGTTCCCTTCATACATACTCTCACACTCTGTGTTCCTACTCTGATTCATTTATGAAAGTTCAGGTCATTCATTTTCTTTGGTGCAGACATCAGGCACAGTATTTCCCAAAGAACTTGGTGCAGCACCATCATAACTACAGCCTGTACTCTTAATGGCCGGAGCCTCCTCCCCAGTATTATTCGTTGTGCCTTCTGGCCTGGGGGGGAGGGGGGGTGTCCAGCGTTGCATGTGGATCGCTTTGACTTTGTGCTGCAGTAATACTTCTTGTCAGAGAAAGTACAGAAGGTTTCCTGTTGCTTTCCTCTGGTTTGTGGCTGATGTTGGTTAAACCAGTTAAGACAGTTATATTAGGCTGTAGAATAGTCTCCCAAAGGAACTGGTGGAAGCCCTATCACCTGAAACACTTAAAGCCAGGTAAAATGTTAGTGACCATAGTCCGAGGAGCAGTCCTGCACTGGATAACCTAATGATTCTGTCACAGCCCTTATTTCTCTAAGGGAAATCTACACTACAAGCACTATAGTGGCACAGCTGCAGCACTGCCACTGCACTGTTCTAGAGTAGTATAGCTGTTCTAGCTCTAGTGTAGACAGTGGAAGGGTTTGTTCCGTCACTGTAGTGAATCCACCCCGGCCAGAGGTGGTAGCTTGGTCAATGGAAGAATTCTTCGATCAACCTAGCAGTATCTACACCGGGGCATAGGTCACTTTAACTACGTCTCTCAGGGGTGTGAATTTTTTACATCCCAGATGGACATAGCTCTGTCGCCTAAGTTTTAGGTGTAGCTCGCCTAATTCTTTGATCTTAGCAGTATGCTGTGAATAGCCTTATAATGAGACTGAAAAACAGCAGCAGATTGAACAACTAATTACTACTTTTTTTTGGTTCTCTGCCTCCTGAATTAGTGTAACAGGGCCCTTTCCCATTGTTCTTTAGTTCTGCAATACATCATCTTTTTATATGTAATTAATTTTTTTTTCTTCTGCTGTAAAAGCAACTTGTCAGAACCGTGTCATACAGCTTAAAAAAGTATGTACCTGATCCCCTCTGCTGGTTCTGTGGTAGTATTAACATGACAAGAATTGTATGAGGTGGTGGTGTAGCTGTATCAGTCCCAGGAAAAAAGACATTACCTCACCCACCTTGTCTAGCTCAAGAATTGAGCATGCTGGCGTGTTATATCAGCCAGAGCTAGCCCAATACTATGGGGAGGAATCTCATGGACCTTAAAAAGAGAAGAAACCAGATTGGAGTGTTCAGACGGGAGGCGGGGGGCATTTCAAACGATTCAACAACTGATCAGTGAGGACAATCGGTACAAACTGCTAAAAATTAGGAATTCAGTTCAATCCATTTGCACATAACCTGTAAAACTTACTATGGACACTTGTATTGCCCGAGGTGGCCACTGGACATTTTGGTCTATGCATTCTCATGGGTGAGTTCAGACTCTAGTCTCAATCCTTAGGGGTCTGAATGTGAAGAAAATCTTGTGACAACCTCAAAAACAGCCATTCTCAGCTGTTTTGCTTTTCCCAGCACACTACAAAATGCCTGCTTGTCTGATAGGTTAATTTCCTTCTCTGTTGCAACTTGTATGGATAAGAGGTTGCGTAAGAAAAAGCAGCTAAGATGTTACCCCAAATTTGGGGGAGGGGTGTACCCCAGATTTTGATCAAGCTAATTTGCAACCTTATTGTGTTCATTCAGCCACCATGAATTAATAAAATAGAACATCACATAGTTGAGGATTAATTTGAACAAGTAGGGCTTCTGGAGGCAAACTAGCTGCGGGCTTGCAGTTTCTGCTAATCAGAATGGGATGAGGGGAGAAAAGAGTCAACAAATTGAGACTGAAAGAAAATAAGTGGATGGAGATCTTGAGTTTTTGGGCACCTTTGATATAGAAGCTTATTATGACTAAGCTTGTTAGGAATGTTTGTGGATGAGTAGTTTATTGAAGTTAGGAGAGGTGATGACCCAAGAGGGGTCACTATGGGCTGTGTGTTTTGTAAAAGTTAGTTATAGAAAGACTAGATAATATTTGGAGCTTTTCTCTGACGCTATCCTGAGAGACTTTTTCCTGACACCATACTCCTTGGAAGCAACCAGCCATTGCAGACCACTAGTTAATTACTCAATACCAGCTCAGATTCTAGGTCATTATTTGGGATGTTCTAAACCTATTACTTATTGTCTGTGTGAGATTTAATCTAATAAATTATAGTTTTAGATAAGAGCATGCTTAATTGTATTAGTTTTTCATCAGCCGGAAGCACTGTGTTCTCATTGATTTATTTCTGACACTGCTTGGAGTGAAACAGTTAAGTTACCACTGCTTTGGGTTCTGAAAATCCTGGGTAACAGAGTTACATTTACTCACAGGGCTATTTCCAAATTCCCTTGTTGCTTCTATATCTTGGCTTTTACAGTAGGCTTTAAGCTCTGTTTAAAGTTCTAGGTTTAAATTCTTATTTATTTATTTATTTGTATTACAATAGGATTTAGAGGCTAAGAACAGTTTGTGTTAGGCACTCACTGCACATACCTAGAGAGATGGTTCCTGTCTTAGCTTACAACCTAAATAGACAAGACTGAAAAAGCATTAGGGAAAGGGATATAAAGTACGAATGAACAGGGATGGTTTGCAAACATAATTAGTTCCATGATTTTTTGAGGGGGAGGGCGGTGAAGGGATTGGGTTTCTTTAAATGTCTTGCTGGGGATTTGTTAGATCAGTTAAATGGAAATGCAAAGGAAGGGAGGGGAAAATTGCTGGGAAGGATAAAAGGAACATGGAAGGCAGGTGGAGGGAGTCAGGTCTAGAAATTGTGAGGGAGGCATGGGGGTGGAGGGTTGCAGCAAATAATCAATTGACACAGGGAAGAGAATGTCTAGAGTAAAAACTGCTGCAAGGAGTCTGATGGTCTTCCACTGTGGCTGAATACCTGCTGCAACTGCTTCTGTTTGCAGCTGGCTAACTGTCTGACTGGTGCTGTTCAGGAGTTTCTTTTAATCTATAACTTTATAACTCTCTGTGATAGGGTGTATCAGGCATTTGCTGCCTACTGCCAGAGACCTCACTGCCTTGGTACAACCTGCCCTAGGAAAAGAAGGGCAATGAGTTTGGACCGCCAATTGTTTAGAAAGGCCTCCTGCTTTAGTTGCTTAGAAAGGCCTCCCCAGTCAGCTGCTGGCGGAACCAGCAAGTTGTTGTCCTCTAGCAGCTAGAAGGGCTGGGAGCAGGCAAAAGCCAATCAGGGATCAGCAGGTCAGATGATAAGGACTGGCTGCTATCAGATGGCAATTCTGGGTGAAGCAGAAGAAAGAATCTTCACTCTGCCTTAGCCCACAAAGCCAGGCTTTATCAGGGGCTATTTCTGACCGCTCTTCTCTTTTATGTCAGTGAGAGGCTTTTGATTTATTTTGTGGCATGGGAAGCCCAGACAGGCCATTGTGAGTCCAATATTAATTGGACTTTGAAATAAGCATGCTCACTTCACAGGACACCCTCAGCTTCAGGCAGGTCCATGACACACTTCTATCAGTATTGCTAAGCCTAGGCATGGTACATTTGGTGTGACTTGCTTTTGTGGATTGCAGACCCTGAAGATGATTGGAACTTAGGTTTTAGTCATTTTAAATGCATCCATAAAGTGAGTTTGCAGTGTATGGAGCACGCTGATGTTGAACAAAGTTTAGTACTCACTGTCCTTTTGTCTGTTATGAAACACATGCTCTTGGGGACAAATAGCACCCACTGGGTTAGACTGTCAAAGCAAGAGTCCTGAGATCCATTTTTAGCAGAATTACCATCACTGTGTGTTTACTGCCTTTATGCACACAAATATGTATTTAGCCATCTATTGGCCATTGAACTACAAGCCACTTACTTTATCCTTCCCCTAACCAATCTTCTACATTGCCCCAGAATCTTACTTCATGACTTCTCTGTCGTTTTCTGCCTGGTCTGCAGAACTATACTGCCTTAGGGTTTCCTGTGCTTGTGGAAGGTTAGCAAGCTTTGGCGTGTTTTTGTATCCTGAATTCTCAAGCTGTTTTTAATCTCTGATAGCTGTAAACTCCATGGCATCAGAAATCCAGTGTGCTGAACTGGTATGTAGTACGTGGCAATTACAACTCCCAGTATTAAAATTGGACTCAATTGCACAGTGTCTTGAGTGTGCGCCATCTCATCACTGTTTTGCTTTTATTATAACCTAGAATTTTAGAAGATTATTATTTCCATTATATTTAAGGGTGATAACTAAAACTTTCTTGTTTAATTCTAGGTGTTATGTTTGCAACAAAAAAGGACGGCTGGTAAATGCACCCTATGTGGACAACTCCTACAAGTGGGCTGGTGGCGGCTTTCTTTCTTCAGCAGGTGACCTCCTGAAATTTGGAAATGCCTTGCTGTATAGTTATCAAGTTGGACAGTTTAAAAACAATGCCAACAAATTTCTTCCTGGCTACCTCAAACCAGACACTATTACAATGATGTGGACTCCAGTGCCAAACACTGAGGCGTCATGGGATAAGGATGGTAAATATGCAATGGGTTGGGTTGTTGTGGAGAAACATCAAGAATATGGTTTTTGCAGACAGCAGCGACACTACATCTCCCATACTGGTGGAGCTGTGGGTGCAAGCAGTGTCCTGCTTATTCTTCCTAAAGAGTTGGACTCTGAGGTTATAAACAGTGGGTTAGTGACGCCTCCCAGAGGAGTAGTTGTTAACATTATTTGTAATATGCAGTCAGTTTCCCTCAACAGCACTGCCTTAAAGATTGCAAAAGAATTTGATAAAGACAAATTGGCGTCATACTTTGATTAAAATATAGTGTAGGTCTGAATAACTGTACTGTAGTATTGAAATAGGAACAAAGTTTAAAAAAAAAAAACATTTAAAAGGGTACATGTGAGTGCCAAGATGGCTAGGAATACACATTTCTGAGAGAATGTATCACATTGTAAAGAAATTAACCTATATGACTTTTGTTAGTGGTGCTACATTTTTGTGCATTTGGAAGTCTTCGCTCAGGGAAGTAGCTCTATAGTTGCTAACTTATGGAAAAGGGGTGAAAAAAGGCATTCTAAGAGAACACAGTTATTTTGCAAATCACCAATGTTGTAGCAATGATTTTTCATATCAAGCCAAGGTACTGACCAGCCAAAATTGATAAATATTATTGTTGGCCTTTACCAGAAAGAGAGTGATGTTTACTCTTGTCTTCTAGACATTTTTGTATTAGCAAATAGTTTCCTTAAATGTAGTAAAATTAAGGAAAACTTGTATAGAATCAAATAATCACAACATGCAAGACTGACTTCGTTAATTATCATATTATATTTTTCACATTCATGCTGACCAAAGTTGTGTTCACCAGTATTTTTGAACAGTCACTTTAAAAATAGAGATTTTGCTTTTTAAAAAACATTGAATACAAAGTTTTGTACTTCTGTCCAAAAACAAACCCCACTGAAACGAAACTGAAGTTGCTCCCAGGCTGAGGATGACTGTACGCTAGATTTCATCGGAAGCATGTTTTTAGCAGAGTTATAACTCAAGTTCCTGTTCAAAATTAGAAAAGGATGAAACTTAGCATGGTGAGTTAAGCTGGTCTTTCATCTTTTAGAGGACTGCTTTTCTATTCTGACTGGGCACAAAACAAATGAGTGAAGCCAGCCTGCTGGCCCAGTGGTATTTGTGTTGGATCAGAATTAAAATAGTCTATATAATGAGCAAAATCAAGAGAGATTACTCTTGATGTCTGTAGTGGGATGGCTATCCCACTCCTGCCCTGAGGGGCTTAAAACAGCCCTGGGAGAGGGCTGTGGCTGGGCTGATTGGCAAAGTAGCCACAGCTGTGGCCAGTGTAATCAGGGCCTAGCTGGCCTTTATAAGAAGGCAGTGGGCCTGGAGCAGACAGTCTCTCTCTGCTTCCAGAGGGGGAGGAACCTGGCTGCTAGAGCTAAGCGTGTACCTCAACTGGAGCAGGGCTGGGGGACGACCTGAGGAAACCCCTAGGCTGCAAGGCCTAGACTAAGGCCAAAAGGGGTACTGAGGTTGCAGGGGGCAGCCCATGGGTAGGCAGAGGCAGCAGGTCCAACCCCCCTGCCCCCCTTACCTGTGGTGACTGGCTAATACAGACTGAAGTCTGCCCCAGTGAATGGGGGCTTGATGGTGACTGGCAGTAGCCCATAGGCTGAGGCAAGGTGGGGATAGTGGGTAAGGGCCCTCTTGGGAGGGGGTACTTCCAGGGGCCAGCACCCCAGTTAAAGGGGCACCGGGGTCCAGAAGGGACACTGGCCTGTGAAGGGCGCTCCGGAGGCTGGATGAGCTAATTCCCTGGATCGACCAGCAGGAGGCGCCGCAGGGGTGAGTCATTGCCCGTTTACAATGTCAATATCAAAATTCCCATTGACTTCAAGATGAGCAAGATCACACCGAGAATCTCTCACTTCCCAATTCAGAAGCTGTGCTGTGCAGACAACTCTGCTCAACAGTAATCCCCTCTGGATGAGGAAGAAGTGATGCTGAGAGCTTTCCAAAGGAAATCTCATCTCTCTGCTGTAGAGGCACAAGGAATATTGAATCAGGGATCCAGCACCTAAAGGTGCTCCATAATGGCTGTGGAGGTTCTCTTCTCTCCCTCTTTCCAGAGGGACACTAAAGAAAATTTGCTAAATGATCTCTGCTTAGTATTTAGTCATCCTTCACTTAAAAATAATCTACATTCTTTCTTTCAGAGTCCCCTTTAGTTAATCTAATTTTGCCTTGAATATCTTCAATATGGGCAATTATGTTCCTCTTTTTGGCAGGTTATTCTGTTGTTTAATTAAAACTGTTACAAAAGGCTTCCTACTACTTTATTTTTTTCTTAATTTTAAACAATTTTGGTTATACTTCCTAACAGAAAAACTTGTCTAAAATTCCCATAAAACCTTGTAGACAGGGACATATTTTATGTATCTCCTTACCACCTTTTTCTGTTGTTTTTACATGATCATTATTTTTTAATTCAATTTTTTTTACTGTAGATGTGCCAAATTCTTAGTAGTTTCCCCTACAAATTTAACATATTGAGCCCAGATTGAGTTTCTTGAAGTTCAAGAACTGATTAAATAATCTATTAACTTTGTTCCTTTCATGTGCATCTTTTGATAAAATTTGTCACCAGCAAAACAATTTTTGATGCTGGCTTTGTTAGAGTGACGAGGCTGTTGTGTGCCCTATATTATACCAAAAAAAAAAAAAATCAAATCAGGAATTTTACAAGAACTGAAATATTTTATCATTTAATATATACACTTACTGAAGTTTGAGCAAATGGAAAGGTAGTATAACATGCGTATGATTTTAAATTGCATGACTGTATAGATAATGTAGAGTTGAGGCATCACCCATGTTCCTTTTGTTCTAAGGTATTATTATTTATTTAGAGAGGGCCAAGTGTTCACAGGCTCAAAAGCAATCTACAGAAGATGATCATGATACTTGCTATAATAGTAGCAGATCTTCTGTATTCTCATTTTATGAGTTCTGATTAAAATCCAGATTGATTGTTACATTGTAAAGTATACAGAGAGGAAAATGAAAGTTTACCACATTAATGAATTCATAGTTCAAGTTGTGGGGTTTTTTTAACATTTACCGTATGGTCTTAATTAATTTATTTTAGCAAATGTTTTGCTGAATTTTAATGGATTTTGATAAAGCTGTACCTGTAATCCAGAATACTGTTTTAGTATTAATAGTGAGTTAAAGGAATTTAAGTACATTTTTTCTTCCTGTATATCATGTTCACAGAGCATCAGGTTGGTGTACCCAAAAAAAGCACTGTACTCCTCCACACATGTAGCTGGCTACTTACAATGCTACTGCTGCTGTTGATATTGCAGAGCTTGGCTAGCATTCTTATAGCCCCTGTGCTTGCATACTTCACTAGCGATGTATTTCTTCATGAGGTTGCAATGTGGGAAGAATGTTGGATACGTACATCTTTCCCCAAATTATATCGGGTTTTGCAGGAGCATGCCCCCACCCTTAGTCAAAACCTTAAACACAAAAGTTGCTCCAAAATGAATCTCTAACACTGATGCAGGTGCCACAGCACTGCTTAGCAATTCTGCTTCTCTACCTGAAGGGGCAGGATACTACAGGCAGTAGCTGAGAAAACATTGGCTTGCCTGTCCCTAACTTTGCTACTACCATTAGCATTAATTTCACAAAGATTTGACTTCAACCATGTGGAGAAATACCATGTCACGGCTGCATTCACATTTCTCCTGTGTTATAGTTTGAGATGTTACATACCAAGAAATCTATTTTTATTATAGATGATCTGTGATATTTAGCAGAATTGTCAGCAGTTTACTTTACACAGATTCCTAATTAAATGTAAACGCCTGTCTAGTGCTTTCATTATAGTTGTTTTATGCCTTAAACAATAAAAACTAATTTTATTAAACTATTTGTTTTGTGCTAAGTGAGTTTGTTTCTTGGCTGACCAAAACTGTATTATCTAGTCAGTGTTTTAAAAATTATTTTTTTAATATACCAAATGTTGGGGGGGAAAAAATGTTCATGGAAGCTGAGGACTGGGTTTCTTCTAAAGTAGCCGGGAGCTAGTTTGACATTTTAGTATTGTCACAAAATTAGTTCATGTAATTTTTAACCTAAATCTTTAACACTGATGGAAAAATATATCCAGTATAAAAACAATGGAGATAAAAGTTGTAAACTTGTAACATTATAATTGGAACGCTCTTTCATAGTCTTGAGTATCTAGTGACTTGGTAAATGTTGCGCAACAGCAGAAATCTGTACTGTTTCATAAACAGAACATGAGTTGTTTGCCCTGGATGGCTTAGTTCCTGCTGGGTTCGTGAACAGACGACCGCCTATGAGCTATTAAATGCAGAAACACTAAAATGTAAAACTTCTACTCTAACATGATGTTGCTTTATTTTTTTTCTTTGTCATATAAATACTCTGGAAATAGTGATCTTTGTTTAATGGTTCTTAAAAGTAAGATGTTTTGGTTGTGGGGAAGGGGTTTATGAAAAACAAACTTATTGACCCTTGCATTGGATCAGATAAAGATCTAATATAACGTGCATATACCCAAGCATATTGCCAAGACTACGAAAGAGCATACAGCACTAGTGATACAAAACACCCCAATGTAGATATTGAAATGGGTATGAAAGCAAGATTCATGGCAAGAAATAAGTTTGAAAACACTTTTAGCAATCAAAGCTACTAGTGAGAACATTTTACTAGCATATACATAGCAGTTGCAGACTTTTTATATCCAAAAAGAACATACTTTCAGATACTCTCACTGTGGAGTTGATTGTGTTCGCTTTTTTTTTTAATATAAATAAAAAGCAATCATTCTTCTTTCTTGATGGTAAATCAGAATCACTGGCTGATGTAACTTCCCCATATAGAAGCATTACAGGAGTTTACATCTCATTTAAACTACTGCCAACAGCCAGGATTAGACAGAATGACAAAATGGGTTATTCAGCTACTCTGGTTTGGCAATACTTAGTTATTCCAGGTTTTCTTAAAATCTCATGTGTGCCAGGGATATCAAACACTAGTTTTAACCTGTGCTTATATCTAGAAAGAACTGAGTGGCTTACTTGCCTCATTGGCATTTCTAATAGGCCAGGCCTGCACAACTCGTAAAGTGGTGAGGGCCAGATGCAAGGAAAATTGTTGAGCAAAAAAAAACCACTCTGGCCACCAAAGTTGTTGAGCAAAAAAAAAAAAAAAAAATTTTTTTTTTAGCCAGCCCCCCGCGGACTGCATGTTGTCCAGGCCTATAATAGGCTGTGGGTAGTGTTTAGCTAACCTTGAGCAATCTGAATGATGCATCAAATCTGACTTGAGTTACTTTGCTCCTAAGTTTTCCTGTGTTTGTCATGAAATCTCAATATGGTTTAAAGTTAGTTGATCCCTACATAACTGTTACATATTCTACCAATTGACAAGCCACTTTGCACCTTTAAGAAAAACATACATACTAAGGATTTTTTTAAATGAAGAGATAGACATTAAGAATTCATTCTCACTTTCTAAGAAGTTCAGTAAAACATCTCAAACTGATGCAAATACGGTATCAAGCACTATTTTTTTATTGATTTGAAGCCAATATCATGCTCTTATCACAAAAGAATAGAGTTTAAACTGGGAAAGACAAAATTTCCAATGCCAGCCAAATGATGAGACTTATGTAATTTATGCAATTTTGAAAAAAATTCTGTTTACATATAAATCAAGACATTACTATAAAATTATTCTTCTTAAAATATAGGTTTAAGAATTCACTGTCTACATGGCTTACCATGTAAAAAAATAACAAATGTCAATTCTGTTAGTATTCCATGGTAAATTAGAAAGAGAAGCAGTCCTTTTAAAAACGAAAGCCAACCAATTATTTTTTTTCTCGACCGGTTAATTGTTATGCATAATATCTTTGCAGAATTTAAAATGCTAAACAGGATAAAACCTATTTAATAGCAGTTTACTAGACTTAACAAGCTTTATAACAATATACTTTATTTTCTAGATTAATCCTGTCACAGAATGGAACTAACTTTTTTTTAACTGAATTTTATTCATTTCCTTGTGACTTGATGCCATTCACAGCTCTCTAATAGTTTGCTGTCGAATAGGTGTTTGTTCATATGCCATATCCCCTATACATAAGAATGCTTTCTAGTTTTCCTGTGGAAAAGTGTTTGCTTTATATATCCATCTAGCAGTTTTAACCCCATATATCACAACAGTGGTGCAAAAAAAAGTATAAGGGTAGCTATGTTAGTCTGTATCCACAAAAAAACACCAAGGAGTCCGGTGGCACCTTAAAAACTAGCAGATTTATTTGGGCATAAGCTTTCGTGGGGGAAAAAAACCCACCATGAGTCTGAAGAAGTGGGTTTTTTAACCACGAAAGCTTATGCCCACATAAATCTGTTTTAAAAAAAACAACAAAAACCTTGATGCTTAAATATAGGAAATGTATTCCTACAACAGTCTCCATTTGTAAGTGCACAGAAACTTGCCTTTCATTTCTATAACTGATATAGCCGGAGTGATTAGTCAGTTTATAATTAACAAAATGGTGTGCAGCAAGTCTTAACTTCTGATTCTCATGTGGAATGGCATCACCCATTCAAAATACAGTAATAAAAAGCTATAAAAATAGAGCTCAATTACCCATAGACTTCCAGGAAAAATCTGCACATTATTAAGACGTTTTATGGGGGAAAAAACAAACAAACCCACCAGATAACTGCTGGTGTTTCTTACAAAGTTGAACAATTAACTTGTTAGATTAACCGACATTTTTGAACAGATAAGGCTTCCAGGAGCATATAACGTGAGTCATGTTGGCAAAGGGAGCATTCAATGTTGCTTTCTTCTAAATGAGCAACCTGTAAACAAATCACATAAAAAGATATCAAACTGGGATAGTCCTTTAAGTTGTTATAGAAGACAACCCTGAGACCATCCTATTGCCCTGTCCGTTTCTGTAGCTGAGTTTACATAAATAATGTGTTTAATTTACTTTTTCTCTACAAGACATTCAAGTGGAAAATTAGCATTTCAGATCAGGCCTACTCTGATTATAATAATGACATAGCTACATTTTAACATCTCAACGTGCAGTGAGAGGGGCTTTATGCCTATGCCATTAAAAGCTTAACTTTGCATCTTTTTAAAGGCAAATCTCCTGCTCCCTCCTCCAATGGCAAACACCCTAAATTGCAGTGATTTCTCTAGTAAGGGTGGGTTGTTCTGTAGCTTGGTCAGCCAGCATCCTTATTCCAGGCACCCTGCGCTTCTGTGAATGTACATATATGCAGCACTACTACTTTATGCCTATATATCCTTATTTAGCCTGGTTTACCACTGAAAAGTATAGCCCAGAAATCAACTTTGAATGCATACTTTTTTTTCTGAAAAGAGATTAAATATAACCTCATGGGGTTTTTTTATACCACCTTTCATATTTTAAGCATCTTGCTACACTTAAATAGTAATGAGTTAAACACTGGTTCTACCCCAGTTATCTATGCAAACAGAGCAGCCATTATTTTCTCAACTATAGTTTGACAAAAACAAATTGTAATCATGGGGAACGTTAACCAAGGAATCTTGCTGATACTGGGGGAGAGGGCAAGCAGAGACTGCTTTAATCTGACAGCAGTACCCCACAGCATAACAGTGAACGTGTGACCCAGGGATTTAAACCTCATAACTTTCAGGTTCGGAAGTAAATGAACCATACTATAAGCTTTGGCCACATGCTTACTGTTAATTTGAAAGGAATTACAACTCAGAGTATAGGGAATCGTTAAAGCCTATTCAGGCTGTTGAATTTATTTTTGATGAATACTGGTTTCATTACACCACCCTTATATAATACAAAAAAGATAAGCTGCAGCTACAGTTGCAATCCAGCTCCCAATTTACCAGAAATCAACACTTCTCAAACACACACTCACTTCTGAGGGATTTGAAGAATGTTGGTTTTCTGTCTTTGATTTATAAGTCACAGCAAAAATGAAACCTGTAGCACTTTGCAAGTATATTAATGCACAGCCTTCAAAAGGAATAAAACTAGCTTCATTATTAAACATACTCCCTTACCTTCTGTGAGCCTGGCCTTTCCTCCAGTAGGCTGGCACAACACAGTTGAGCACCCAACACACAGAACCACTGTCTGAGCATGGCTGAACACTGTGGTGATCTTGTAGCATCCTAAAAGGGAATATTGGTAGATTTCATTAAAGTGATCCAGGTTAAATATGTAAAGAGACATAGCAAAGTCTGCATCTATTTGGTTTACACCCTTCCTCCAACAAAAAGTTGGCAACTGCAAGGTTCTAGAGAATTACATTTAACAGTGCCTGATAGTGGCAGTTGGACATTGCCTACAACGATACAAGTTACTCTAGGATGACACACAACTGTTCTACCGAATCAAGCCTCTGAAGCCTTGTCTACACTATCTAGTTAATCTTTCACTATTATGACTTCATGTGGGCAGGATTAGATATGACTGATTAAAATGCCAAGAACTAGCTTACATTTGTATTCCCATTAGTACCACCAATGCATTTGGAATAATGGAAGATTAACAAAAGTACAGCTAAGAGCATCTATTGTGTGTCACCTGAACAACAGGCTTAGCTTTTCGTTGCCAAAACCCCACCCATTTCACTCAAACTTTTAATATACATTTGGGAGAAAAATCTAAGAGCCTGAAGCATAAGAGAGCTCCCAAGTCAGTCCTCTGACAAAAACAAAGTGAAACCCTGATATTTCTAATATAAAAAGCAAACAGAAGTGTTCTGGAAAAAAAAATCAAACCCTCTTTATTGGAGCACAGAAAGTACACTCATTTTCCCTTTTATAGCTGGTTCATGCCACAATTAAGATTATTTCATTGACCTTTCATTATCAGTCTTCACTGCACATAAGTTTCATTATTGTTATGCATAATGAAAGGGTGTAAAGCTCTTAATTATTTACCTGGACACTTTACATCCATAAAGTAGGAATTTGGACTCTGCACCAGACGTTTCTTTTTGTGCTTTCTCTTCTCCTCCTCTAGAGATGGATGTGCTATGTCTCTATCCAACTAGATTTAATAGCAAAAAAGGGCAAGTCATGGTATTGAATGATAAATACTGGTCCATCCAGTTACATTAGTTGGATGGGAGACTTCCTGTTGAGTTTATGCTGCTGTTTTGTTCCTAGTTAGTATATGCACAAATTCCAGGGCATTAAAACTAAACAACAACATATGCAAGCATTTGTGTGTTAGAAACAGCTCCAATACCACCACTACCTTTGGAGATGCTTCTTATTGTAATGTAATAGAACATGTACTATACTAGGACACACTCTGTTACATCATTCTTGCCAATGCAATGTCTCACACTACTGAACTAGCTGCATGAATAAATTCATCACTCTTAACTAAAAAAAAATCAGATGTGAGTAGTGGAATAAAGAAAACTGGCAATGATTTCTGGATAGTTTGTTTTAGAGAGGGATTTCGAGTTCTACAATCTATCTTGGTTTCTAAAATCAGTGTGAAGGCATCAGGCTGCCATCACTGGAAAGGATAAGTGTGTTGCTGGAAGAGGCATTTCTACACAAAGAAAACAGGAATGCCTGGAAGAAACAAAGCCGCTAAAACCATGCATAATAGAACTGATGATTAAAGAAAACTAAAACCTAGGCCACTGTGCCAGCTCAAGGTAGCTGGAGTGCAGCCAATAGGCCAAGCCCAGTACCATGTGATTGATTGTTCCTTGAACTGCTTTTCAAAAGACAGCCCCACATCTGCCACCTGCTAATCTGATAGTTCAGAACAGATTAAACCAATTAAGAACCCAACCCTCCCAAAGTGCAAACGAGTGTCCTCAGTGTTACCAGAGCAGAAATGAAACGGGCCACCGTGGTCTAGAGGGGGGCTCGATCCTCCTGCTCTTGATTTGAATGACTAAACTTTGTCTTCACTAGAGCAGGATGAGATGTAACACCCCGAACTGGCCTCCCTCCTGGCAGAGACAGTCCACACTCAAGATAAGGGGAGAGGAAAAAGGGAGAAGGCTGGAAAAGGGATTTGGACAGGTCCCACAGCGAGGCCCCTAGCACTCTCAGCCCCACTGCAGGGCAGAAGTGGGCAGGCTCCGCAGCCAGGCCCCTGCCATCACAGACCCCAGCACAGGGCAGGCCGGGAGATTGGAGCAGCCAGGCCCGTGGCGCGCTCACTCCCCTTTGGCGCAAGGCTGCTACAGTCTGAGAAGCCAACGCGAGACGCCTGTAACGGGCGTCCCGCCACGTGCGAAGGCCACTAGGCGCCCTCAGCCTCCCGTGAGCACGCGGGCGCCCTGCTAGCGCCGCCGCCCCCCCCTCCCTCCACAACGTCCCGGGTGTCAGTTACTCCGTCCCACAGTGCCCTTGGTGTCACGTGGCCGCGCCCCCTCCCCAGTGTCCCTCCCGCCCAGCGCAGCGGCAAAGGATAATCCCCCCTCCCCCCCATCTATCCAGGTCACGAGGGGAGGGCTGCCGTGAGCGGCCCGCACTGCGGGCCCCTGGAGCTGGGTCCCACACACAGGGCTGGGGGGGGGGCACATTCCCCTGGCCGCAGTCTGAGGCCCTTCGCCCCACCCTTCAGGGGGCTGCCACGGTGATTCACTCGCTGGGTCCCAACGCTGTAAACAAAACAACTCACAGGCATGTTGTCTCCCCAACCGGAAGTACCCTTCGACTGACTGCAGCGAACAGGGCGGGCCTGTCGGGCCACGGCAACGAATCGGGGCTCATAGTCCGACTTCCGCTTCCGGGAGGCGGCGCGCAAGAAGCGTGGTAGTCTAGTCTCTATGGTCTACGTGGCGCTCTCATCCCTCCTACGGCGGGGCTTGGTGATTCTCTGCCGTGGAGAGTTACGGGAACTCGGGCGCTTCCCTCGCCGCGTGAGTCCTGCAGCCTCCGCGGGCCTCGCGCTGAGATATGGAGCCCATCAGCCAGCCTGGATCCCGGGGGCGTCCGGCCCGAGCCCCGCTTGCAGCTGCCCCCACAGACAGGACGGAGGTGGGCACAATCCGGCCGCTCTGCGGGGAAACTCCAGGGCCCGCGGCCTGATACGCAGCCCTGATCCCAGCCGACCCACGCCAATGGTGTGCTCCGGGGGGTGGATGGCTAGCCACTGGGCACCCCTTCCTGAGAGGGCCCCAAGGCCTGGCTTCCCCGGCCACACGGCCCTTCGGCGGTGACCAAGCCAGTTCCACAGAGACCAAGAAAACCTGAACCTCGTCCTCAGGCAATGCTCCAGGCCCTTGTAGTGCAGTGGTTCTCAACCTTCCCAGACTGCTGTATCCCTTTCAGGAGTCTGTTTTGTGTACCCCAAGTTTCACCACACTTAAAAATGACTTGCTTACAAAATCAGACCTAAAAATACAGAAGTGTCACAGTACATTAGTACTGAAAAATTGCTGACTTTCTCATTTTTACCATATCATTATAAAATAAATCAATTGGAATATAAATATTGTACTTACATTTCAGTGTGCTACTTAAGCCTGTGATTCACTTGTGAGCCTTGTCTACAGCCCAAGCCCCGCCACCCAAATCTGAAGCATGGAGCTTAGCTTTGCGGGGACCCCAGGCAATTGCCCTGCTTGCTACCCCCCTAATGCTGGCCCTGCGCTTACGACCCCCTACACCTGCTCCATGATTCCCCCTGGTGGTTGCAATCCCCAGATTGAGAAACTGATCTAGAAGAATTGAGTACTCCCTGGAAGACCTCTGTGTACCCGCAGGGGTATGTGTACTCCTCGTTAAGAAACACTGCTGTAGTGCTTCAGGCCATTTTATAGGCTTTTCACTTTTAAGGTTTCTTCTCTAGGGCACACAAATTGAGTTATGACACAATAACAGTAAGCTGACAGTGTCTCTCAGTGATCTGATGTCTTGATGGTAGGGGCACTCTATTATAAAATTTTATTTTATATTAGAAAAATTATTTTATTGTATAATTTTCAGATTAAAGCACTTATAATACAAATTGCATTATAAATACTTTAATCTGAAAAGACTCAGCTAACACTTTGCTCTGTTTACTGTCCTACTAGTTATCAGTACAGAGCAGCTGACTCCAATTCTTGTTTTGTAACACTTTCCTCTCCCTTCCAGTCTTTTGCCTTCAAATGTATCCTATTTACCTGTAGGTTGAAAATAAAAATGTAACAAGCAGATGGTTCAGTTTCAGGAGGAGGATTATAAAATCCTTCGACCAAGACAATACCTTCATTATACATAACACACCAAAAAAATGACAAAGCATTTGAAATATCCTCCTTTTCCCCTCCTACATTACCATTCCCTTATAATTTTTCTCCTGCTAGGACACTCTAATGCCTTATGAAGATCTTTGAGTTAGAGTTTACATTAAAAATAGAGGGTTTTAGGGAAGGAGAGGCACAGATGCATGATCCAAAAGCAGGATGTCAGCACCACGGTTGACCTGGTTCGCTATTTTAAGTTTATCTGGAGCGTCATTTTGTAGTGTTCGCTGCTTACTGTGTGAAAGTGTGAGTGCTTGCCACTGTCAGCTCGGTGCTCAGAATGTCTCCATAGATCCGTCTGTGCACCCTCTTAAAAGCAGAGACTACAGCTGCAATTCAAATGTTAATAAAATACAAGTTTATTTTGTTACAGAATAAGAACAGGAAATTAAAGATATTGAACATCAACTGTATAAAGGGATAACTTGAAACATTCCTGAAGGTGGACTGGAAACATCAAGGCCCAGTATAATAGTAGTTATGTTTAGAAAAAGGTGATAGACAACAAAAAGTTTTCAAACAGCTGAAACTAAACTTCTCTTGGTGGGAGAGAGAGCTCAGGGGTTTGAGCATTGGCCTGCTAAACCCAGGGTTGTGAGTTCAATCCTTGAGGGGGCCATTTAGGAATCTGAGGCAAAAATTGGGGATTGGTCCTGCTTTGAGCAGGGGGTTGGACTAGATGACCTCCTAAGATCCCTTCCAACCCTGATAGTCTATATGCACCATAGTGTCCTTTTGCTGGACTATCCCTTTTTGCATAGAATCCTTCTCCATTGCTGTTGCAAGGCAGAACTTGAGTATCCTGCTTACCCCGTTTCACTCAGTTCTGCTCCATTCATTGCCTTCTGGAGCTGGGATATTTTTCTGGGGTTTGCTCCCTGGTGTTGTCAGAGTATATGGTGGATTTTGATTAGAAAGTATCTTCTTGATGTTATACACAGATTACAATATTGTTTTTCCTGGACTTGGTCTACACCAGTGGTTCTCAACATTTTTTCATTTGTGGACCCTGGAAAAATTTCAAATGAAGGCGAGGACCCCTTTTGAAATCTATTGTCTATATATATAGTTGAATTCTGTTTAATTAGTTTTCAGTCTAATACATTCGCAGACCCCTTAGACATAGTGGTGCATGGACCACAGGTTGTGAACCACTGGTCTACACTACAGAGTTATGTGGACATAAGGCTTACATTGACCTAATTATGTCAATGTACACTAGAATGCTGCTTCCGCCAAGTAAGTGGCCTGCTACAGTGATATCATAACTCCACCTCCACGAGAGGCATAGTGCTTATGTCAGTGTAGTTAGGGTGACGCAATGTCCGTGTAGACACTGCCTTACTTACACTGGCTGTCATTCTTGTCAGTTTCAGCCTGCCTCTGGCTCAGAGCAGCATGGGGCTCCTAGCTAGAGCTGTGAAACTGACTAGAATATCAATTTCACAGCTGGTAGGCTCCTGCTGTGAAATCCAGTGGTGTGCTGGGCTCCTAGCTGGATACCCCATCCTGGAGTGACAGCTGAGCTGTGAGTCCCCTGAGGGACTCAATTTCACAGCATGGGAGCCTACCAGCTGTGAAATTGACATTCTTGTCAGTTTCAGGGCTCCAGTTGTGAGCCTCCCATGCTGCTGACAAGAATGTCAATTTCAGTGCTGGTAGGCTCTGTGCTGTTAAATTGACTCAGGGCTGGGCTCACAGCTGTCACCGTGGGGCAGGGGCTCCAACTATGAGTTCTGTGAGCTGTCAGTGCCACACAATGCCCCACTTCAGTTGGTGCAAACTCTCCTGGTGAGAACATGCACCACCAGCTTAAGGAGGGTAGTGTGGACACCAGCAGCCAATTAAATTACTGCTGTGGCTGTAGCAGGTTGGCCTAAATTAAGTCAACCTAATTTTGTACTGTAGACAAACCCCTGGAAAGAGATACTTATTGACTGATCATTAAAATGACTCCACAATAATAATTTAATTTCTAATGGCTTGTTTAGAAGAGGGAAATTTGTACAGGTGTAACTAGATTGATGTTACAGGCAGATTTCCACGCTGTAGATCTAAGTTCAATTAAGTGGCATGTTTGAACTGGAGACTCTGTTGGCCTGGGGTCTTATCTGTATTACAAGTTGAAGCAGTTTAAGAAATATCTGTGTTTAGATTGATTTTAAGTGGACTCTTAAATGGATTTTAACTTGTCATATTGGCTTAGCTTAAATTGACAAGGAAATTTTAAGCAGTTTTAAAATTATTTGAGTGTCCAGGCAAAGTTAGCATTGATTTAAACAAATTGATTTAATAGCACACCAAAGATAGCCCTGGTTTAACTAACTTGATTTAGTAGCACACACATACATGCAACTTGTATCATATATAAGATTCAAAGTAATGCTTTTCCTTTTGGGGGTATGGGCAGATTGAAATGTGTGCATATTTAATTAACTTTTCATTGCATTACTAAATGAGTCCATGTAACACCTTCCTAGATAGAGTTCTCTTAATATGCATATGAAAAGAGTTCACACTGTCCATCGTTTGTGTAATGAAGAGCACATTTCTGCTTAAAGACTAAAAAATTAAGAATACAGATAAATCCACTCTCAAGTAACAGCAGGGCTTACAGAAGGCACTGTCACAAGGCATAGAATGAATCCAGAAGCACCTAGATGCAATGCAGGACCTGCTTACAACAACTGAGAAAAAAATGGCAGATGATTTTGAAGTAATAGATGTAACAATTTCAGGTGATGGATACCAACTGGTTTTAACTCACAATAGCATCTTCCCAAACCAGTCGTACTTAAGTGAAGAATACTATTATATTTAGTTAGCAGAGTCCAAAAGCTGGAGAACAAAGCTCATAATGATGTGCAGTTAGATGGTGTTCGTAAAAGGTTGAAGCAGTTCTGGGACCTGTGGATTCCACAAGTGCTTAAAATAACAGCATCTAGAGGGGTCCAAGAGCTACCCGTGTATTTCAAACCATTCTGTTGGTGTTTGAAATCTTATAGTCTTACAACAAAGAATTAAAAGCTCCCAGAATTTCTGACCCCTGGAGCAAAAGATCTTGATTTTCTGAGTTTTGCCACTACTGAACAAGTTCTGCATTCAGTGGGCCTTTCTGTTTTGTATTCAGTCAGGCTTTCCTTTGAACAAGGAGGAAAGAGATTTTTGAAAATTCAGAAGTGATGGTATTTGCCAACCAAGACAGTAGAAATGGGAATGGAAGTTGAATTTGATGCATTACTCTCATACAAATTTCAGATAATTCATTTGAGTATGTGCAGACCAATTACAAATATTTTGTATTTTTCCTCTGTACATAAAATCGTTTATTTAGATTTTATATTTGTGACGTTTTATATGATATTAGTGAGCATAAAAGGACTGTTTTGCTATGCACGTTTTTAATGCCTTTCCCCACCTGAGTGCTTTACAAACCATCTGTTCTTCATTAAATCTTACTACAGTTCTTTGAGGAAGGTAAGGGCTACATATGTATTACTTCACCCCCAATGAGTTGTTGCCATCTCTTGGGTGGGACTTAGCAGCTGCTTAACAGTACACAGTACAAAAAGACATGGGTTAATTTAAAACTATTATAATCAGGTGATATAACCAGGGGAATTTAGTTTAAAGTTGAAATTGATTAGGGTTAATATATGATTTGGGGCTTAAGAAAGGCTGCATTACCGTTCCTTCAACATACAAATCAACACTACAGACAATCTTTTCTATTTTGTTCCTATGGAAGTGTAACCCTTTAGATAGCCCATCTTCTACCTCCCACTCTCTTTAAAAACAAAACAAAAAGAAACCCCGTAGTCCCCCATTAGTAGATAGAAATACATCTGTTAAACAGAAATAAAATTTTCTATCATTGCTCACATTTGTCTAGCATGTGATGCACAGCATTTTTTTTTTTTAAATGTAATGCTATAGCAAAGATTGGGTTTGAAAGAGTGGAATTTTTATAGGGCAAATGTCACGGTAGTTGTTAAGGCCTAACAGCCTTTCAAAACACGGTCAAAGAGCTTTGTGAAGTATACGGTTTGTACTGTAGCAGTTTTTACATACAAAACAAAGACAGGAAAAAATGTAAATATCAGTGTGTTTTCATGTCTTGTTTTTAAGGTAATTTTTAAGTTAGTGGTTAAATAAACATCTGTCTTGCAAGTCTAGCAAACTGGCACTTTTCCCATTCAGAACTGAGTACAATATTGCAAAGCACCACAGTAATTAAAGAGTGAAGCGATTTTCATTATTTTTCTATAAAACTACTCTTGAGTAGCAGATGGTGAACACAAATGTGTTGCTCCAGAGACATATGAAAACCTATCTGTTCCATAAAAGCCTCTTCATTGCTGAACTAAGCTGATGTGGTAATCTTTAAAAGGGCCCTAATTAGGCTATGTAGCCACTCAGGCCTCAGAAAATAAAATAAATGGAAAATGTTTCAGTGATTAGTTTTTCATTAGTAGTTTCCCCTAATCTGATGGTTCATGCTAGTCTGAAATAATTAACCTATTGTTTTATTGCTCCAGTGCCAGATTAGGCTGTCATCATTTATAATCTTAAATCTTGTAATAAATAGCCTAACAGCCCATCTTAATAACACACACACAGCCCACTACCATTGCTGTAGAAAGAAAAAAACTAGGCAATCATATTCCAGAATTTCAGTTTGAACAATGTTGAGCATTACGAGTGTGAAAAAGTCTTGTATTGCTCCATTGTCTTTGCTCTACAGATCATATCCTGATCTCCCTGCCTGAGGTGTTCGTCAGCTGAACAGACTGAGATTTCTGCTCCACTTGTTGACATGATATCCAGTTGTGGAGGTCATCCTAATATAGTAAACCTAATATATTTAAATCCTAATATAGTAAAACAAAGGTTAGTTCCAAGTTCTTGTTGAAACAGACTTCCAACTTTTAGAGAATTTGAAACCAGATTTGTCATTGGATTTGTGTTCATAGTTTGTAACTAGTACATCTGGCTCCCATGCCAGGAATCTCAGGATGCTTTAGATCTTTATTTAACAAGAAAGGTTTGGAATCATGCTGATTGCATTTGTTTCTTCAAGACTTCTTATTAATGTATTTCATTGTTTGGGGCAGCTCCTGACTACATTTTGTCCAAATGCAGCAGTCCATATTCTTGTAGGTGGCCAATTAATAGAATGCTTTGGCCCTGTTTTAAGACCTCTACGTTGGTTCCTCCATCAAATTATGGTTTAATTTCAAAGAGTGATTATGATGTTTGATGCACATGATGTATGTTGGCTATCTATGTATGACTGAACCCCATGCATCTCAAGTTCTTTACTTAGTTCAAAGTCAGCAGGTAACATAGCTTGTCCTAATGAACATCGGTGAGAAAGGACCTTTAGCAACTATGGGCCAGGTCCTAGCCCCACAATCCTGGTGCAGTTGGGACACTTGTCACACAGATTGGCCCTAGACTACCTGTTATGGAGGGTTATTCCCATCCTCTCCCCCACATTTCTGGAACCCCCCTTTTCTCTGCAAAGGGCTTGAGAATCTGTATGCAATGAGGGGTCATGGTTGCACATCATCTCCACAACCTCCATCAGTACTGTGGAAGGCCCACTCAGAGGTTAGTACAGCTTAACTATTGAGCAGAATATCCTTTAAGAAAGATATCAAGCACCACTGCTTTGTCAGCAGGGCCTCACTGGAGCCATAGTTACAGGAAAGTGAGGGAGAGCTCATAGGGGATTGGAAGGGAAACCTGGGGTCTTTAAGGCCAGACTCTTCCCCTCCAGTTAAGGGGCAATCCTTAACTGAATAATTTGGAGCAAACTGTGCCAAGACCATTTCCTGTAGGTTTTCCTGTGGGAGAGAATAATCTGTCCCAATGATTTACAATTGTATAACTCCCTGTTTCTGTTCATAGGGATCACTTTGTTACAGCTTTTAAAACTAAATTAAAGCAGTAGTTCTTTCCTATTGCTGTCAGTTGTTTTTATAGTTTTGTTTATTTTGATAGAACCCTGCGACATCCTGTAGGATACTGTAGAAATGCATAATGATGCTGACTCACTCCAGACTATTACAGGTACCAAATGAAAGAAGCAAATACTGACATGTTAACAATACTTAAAAGACTTTGGGGGAAAAATCTGTAAGTTACAATCTTCTTATCTCACTTTATACAGATATATAACCATTTAAGGTGGCTAAGTGAAACATTTGCTGCCAAAATTAAATCAGCTTTCACCAGCTGTCTTTTTGCACCTGCAAAATTTTATGTGCATATAACTGAAGTATTATGTCCTCATTTATTTGTGGGTATAGCTTCTATCACTTGAACATCTAAATACCTGATTATGCCCACAAATTGAATTTAGATATTGAGATATCCAAGTGGCAGTAATTGTGGATGCAAAATTGACCCCAGTACCTCACAGGATGAAGCCATATGATCACAGGTGGCAGCCAATTATCCAAGTGTCATTAAACTCTGAGATAATGTGTCTCCATGTACAAACCTCGTGTCCCAAAGCACTTACATAAAAAGAACAAAGGTTAGTATGTTGACAAGTCATCATGCTTACCAATAGTATCAGAGACATAGGTATGGAAGAACTGATAAACCCCATGTTTTTGGTGCACATTTTTGATACTGTACATGTTGGCATCTCTATGGGATGCCTCAGCTCAGAAGTGAAACTTCTACTCTGCATTTCCTGGGTTACTAATTTTTTTCTAAATTTTAATATTTATGAAAGGTAATACACACCCAATACACCGAAACCTTAGCATCACCTTAAAAACAATTTTTGTGGAGGATTGTTATATACAGATAAAAACAAATATCTGGTGCAGTACTTTTTAAAGTTTATATACAGGCAGTTGGTGAAACATTGCTATACACAAATATATCCACAGCTATTTAATAGAGTATTGTTGTGCAGTGTAGGGTTTACAAGCAGCCAGTGTAATGTTTGTATTCATAGGAACTCTAGGTACATAGCAGATATTCAGGTGCTCTGATACCAGAGTGATGTCTGTGTTCTAAAAATAAAATTAGATAATTGATGCAGAATTGTTAGGAGAGTTGTGTGGATGTAATTTTTCATGCCCAAACCAAATACGCTTTATAAAAGGAAGCCGTGGGTTCTATAAATAAGTGTAGGTATCTAAATGTATTTACCCAAACCACAAAGTCTGCAGTTGGCTCACTTCTGCCACTGGATGCAAAGGAAGCCTTTCATATGATGAAATGGACACATCTGTTTGCAGTGCTCCATCACATGGTATTCAAAGATCCATTAGTTAAAAATAAGCTTGGTATAACTGAAAGTCACTACCACCTCACTGATGTTTTGTGTCAATGTTAAATGCATTGCTGATCCTTGTCCTGGATCTAGTGCTAAGGGATCCATATTACTGGGAAAATCTTAGTAGGGAGATTAATGCTTGAATGGTCATGGAGACTGAACTCCCCATTTTTAGGTGGTTCCACGGACATGTTTGCAGCACAGGGCCACAACCACAATCTATGCCACTACACCTATTCTGAAAAGAGAGGGATAGCTTCTGTCTTTACAGTTACCAAACCATGAACGTTCACCAAGGCTAATGCCACGGCAGATAAACATTCGTTGTGTTGGAAACAGTACACTCAAGGGAAGGGCAGATGCGGCTGGAGCAGGGCAGAAACCCCCATGTTCACCATTTCCCCTGATGGCAGTGGAGGCCCGGCAGTGACAGCCTCTGAAATGAATCCTTCTGGGGGGGAAGGAGGGAGAGAGTCCAGGTGTTTCAAGCTGATCCTTAGGCAATGTCCTCTGGCGACTAGGTACCATTCATTAGAACTAATTCAGTTAATGAGTTAGGCGATATTAAATTGCAGGGCGGTTTCCTCGCCCCAGAGCCACTCAGCTCAGCACACCCAGGCTCCTTGCATCACCGGGGCCTTCTCTCAGCACCCCTGGCAGCAAGGCGCCTCACTGCAGCCGTGCCTACCCTCCCCCCGCCGTAAATTGAGTGAGTTTTCACACTACATGGTCCTGTCTGTCCCAGAGCCGCTACCCGGGGAGCCGCAGGCCTCTGCTCCAGCACAAGAGCCGCTGCCCCTACGCTCCGGAAATGAGTCCGGGGCGGCCTTGACTCGGGAGACTACATACCCCGTCAGCCCCTGCGCACTTCCGGCGCGTAGTGATTAGCCTCGGGGTGTTGCCGGGAGTGATTGGATGCCGGCTTTGGCGCGTCAGTGTTGTGGGCGGGGAGTGGCGGTGGAGTTCCCCCCTTCCTAGCTCCCGGTAAACCAGAGCCTTGGCTGCGCGAAGATGGCGAAGACCTACGACTATCTTTTCAAGCTGCTGTTGATCGGCGACTCGGGCGTGGGCAAGACCTGCCTGCTGTTCCGCTTCAGCGAGGACGCCTTCAACACCACCTTCATCTCCACCATCGGTGAGGGGCCGGGCCGGGCGGGAAACGGAGCCACGGGCTGCCCCGGAACCCCCCGATCACATCCCTTGAGGGGCCGGGCCGGGGGAGCCGAGAGGGGAAAGGGGCGCGGGCTGCCCAGGCACCCCCCGCCCCATCACCTATCGCGAGGGGCTGGGCTGGGGAGAGGAGCCCGAGCGAGGAGAGCTGGGACGGGGCCGCCTCCCCTCACGCAGCCGGGTCGGAGTTGAGGCGCCTCAGTCCTCGTTGTCCTCTTCCTTCTGGTGAGGGGCTTCGCAGGCGGCGGGGGAACCGGAGACACCGGGGCGGGGAGAACTGGCTGGCCGCCCCCGTTACCGCTGTGGGGGCTGGGCAGAGAGAGTCGAGTGGTAGGGGAAGCGGCCTGGGGTTTCCCTCTTGGCGCTGGCCCGGCTACACGGCTCGCCGTCGGGCTAGCTGTCATGGAGCGAGCGAGTGCCCGTGAGGTGGGTCTTCGCCTCGCTCGGAGCCAGTCTAGCGCGGGGGAAGCCGGGTCCTTCTGCCCTCGGGGGTGGGGGGAGAGATGCCAGCCCGGGGCACTTCCCGGCCCCGGGGAGCCTGCTGGTCGCGCCGTCCCCTCTCCACGACATCCCGCAAGCCCGCCTGGCTGCCCTCTGCCCGTTGACGGGAGGTAGGAGGGAGTGAAACTTCTCTCCCCTCCCCCCGGTCCCATTTTCTTGGCTCCCGGCTGCTCAGCACCATCTCGGCCGCCGCCTCGGGGCTGGCTCTAGGCTGCGGTTCGCATTATCTCTGGCGAAGTGCATTACTGCGCGCTGGCTTGCTCATCTCCGGCTGCGGCTTCGAGATCGCTATGTGCATTTCCCCCTTGTTTAGCAACTTGACAAGTCATTAGGGAGGTGCCCTTTGCTGAGCTCTCAGCCCAAACCTTGTAGCAGTGACTGGCAGTCTGCTCAAAACATTGAACTTTGCTGGTTTCGTTGTTAAATCGCCTAAATAAGACCTAGGAGCCCCAGTCATTGATCAGGACTCCATTGGGCTAGGGTGCTGCCCAAACACAGAACAAAAAGACCCCTACCCCAAAGGAGTTAAATTTGGAGGACAAATTCTGGGCTCTCTAAATGGAGTGGATAGTGGAGACCATAATGGATAAATATAAACTATCATAGTTCAGTCTTGCAATAAAACAAATAGCTACACCTTTTTTTCCTCAAAGCAGTTTCTCTGACACTTACAGACCTACCTCTTTCTTCAATCAGATAATCCAGTTTTGAATGTAAAATGTTTTCATGTGACTTGAGAAATGGCCAACTGTTGACAGTTGTATAAACTCCCTGGACCATCTTGCTCTCCCAGTAATGGAAATCACTTTAATGGGTTAGGGTGTTTTAGAAATGCTCTTTAAAATATTGACCAAAGACTGAACTGAAAACAAAATCCAGAACATGACACTAATGGATTTGGGGGAGGTCTTTTCTACTCTGATCAGGAGCTGTCCTCGTAACTGTTTCCCTGTTGATGATGGCTAAATTCTTTATGATGTGCATATGCAAGTTATCAGGAAATGGAAGAAGACTCAAACTGCTTAAACTGGGTATTGCTCAAGTTGTAGTTTAAAAAAACCCTACTTGATTACAGGGAGTAAACAACGGTAGCAATTTGTAGTCCTAGTTGAAGGCTAGTTGATTTTATTGGTTATGGATAATATTAATAATTGTCTTAAACTTTAGTTCCATAAAAGTGGAGTACATATGAATGTGTATATTGAGTTTCTGAGATTTGGAGTGGCTTTTCTTGTGATTTAAAGTTAGTGTTTTTTATGTAATTAAGAAAACTTCAAGGCAATCTATCTATTTATTTATTTATTTATTTATTTTTAAAGCACAGATACTTTTGCAACAGTGGTGTCCCAAAAATTACTGAGATATGCATGACTTAATTGTTTAACATAATAGTCTGTTGTATTAGATATTTTCACATTGACTGATACTTGCATGATGAAAGCAAAGATATGCATAATATCTTTACAACTGAAGACTAAATCTTTATGCACATTGCTAGTGTTTGGCACGATGAAATCCATGCTCATCTGAAAGAATAAAACTTTTTTTATTTTCTGGAGACATAAGTAAAGGTGATCTGGAGTGGAGAAACAAGGTTTGTGCTTGTGTTTTGTGAGAAAAGAACACCTGAAATGTCTTCTACTCTAATTATTCATGTTTTGTTATCCTGGAGACTTGATGGACTGCTGGTGTTATGAGATGCTGGCTACAGAGGAAGTGAATTCTGACTAAGATAGGCAGTGTCTAGTTTTAAGTAGCCCGAATGATATTTTTGTGTTAGGACTAATTAACTACCATTTGGGAGAAAAGATAGCTCTGTTAAAGATTAAAACTCTACTCTTTCAGTTAAGGACTGAGAGCATATAGTCCACATCAGAGTCCCAAGAATTCTCCAGGGAAGACTAGCCGACACTATGACACATCTAGGCTTTTTTTTTTTTTTTTTTTTTTGGGGGGGGGGGGGGGATTTAAACAAAGCACGAAGGTTGTTGTTTTTTTAATTCTTTGTAAGGAAAGGGGGAAATTGCTTGTTTCTTCTGCAGCCATCTTCAGAATGTAATCTCAACAGTTCTGTTTATTAATAAGAGTTTGATTAGTGGTTTTTTCTAAAGGTTTTTTTCACTGTGTATTAAGTTGAATAAGAAGTTTTGGTCATAGAAATGTTATTAACAAGCAGCATACCCACCTCCCAAAAATCCATGCACAGGTTAGACCTGAACCTATTCCTGTGTTTATAGTTACAGAAATAACTGGATAAAGTAAATTGAGCTGCATTCAGATTCATTCTCTCTCTCTCTCTCTCTCTCTCTCTCTCTCTCTCTCTCTCTCTCTCTCTCTCTCTCTCATATATACACACACACACACACACATATATACACACACACACACACCCCCTTTCCTGGTTATACTTCATGGCCTTCTGCTTAGTTTCTTAAACCTTAAGTGCAATTTCATTGGTCTGCTTTGGATTTTAAAGATACTTTGTATATATGACACTACTTTTCTCTATCTTGCCTAGGTCAGCTTAATGTGTTACTTTTTTGTTCTCACTCTTCCTTCCCTCCCCGTTTTTTATTATGGGTTTTAAAAGGATGCTAACTTTAAGTCTCATCAATTTGACAAAGTTACTGGTAGTTTTAAGATCTGCCCCGACTCTCCAGTTGATTGGGCTTTTACAATCAGATTTTCCTATTTTTGTAATTGTTTTTCCTCTCCTGTTGGTTTATGGAAGACCTCACAGAGGGAAACTGAGTTACTATAGGGGAAACTGACTGTATGCGAAGTGCTGGCAAATGCCCAAATCGAATGCTCCATTTTGTGCTAAGACCTGGGTGTATGCATGTGGTTTTTGCTTGTTTGTTTAGAACAGTGGTGGGCAACCTGCGGGCCGCACCGTTAGGGTAAGCTGCTGGTGGGCTGCCAGACCGTTTGTTTACATTTGCATGGCCACCCGCAGCTCCCAGTGGCTGTGGTTTGCTGTTCCCTGGCCAATGGGAGCTGTAGGAAGCAGTGTGAGCCAGGCTGCCGCTTCCCGCAGCTCCCATTGGCCATGAGCTGCAGCCACTGGGAGCTGCGGGTGGTCATGCAAATGTAAACAAATGGTCTGGTGGCCCGCTAGCAGCTTACCATGATGGGCCGTAGGTTGCCCACCACTGGTTTAGAACAACATTCAGACTTCTACTTAAATGGATGGTATCCTCTTAAAAGCTTGCTGTCTGATCTAACTTGATCAGTTTTACAATGCTAAATAACACATCATACATGTAGTGCTGTCCATCCTGAAGGATCCTGAGTGCTGTGTATAATAAATTGAATTATTTCTCCCATGATTAAAATGCAGCTGTCTCAAGGGTGGAACAACACAATGCTGTATCCAAATGGGAGTAAATCGAGTAAAATCTAGCTACAGGAATTGAAGCTGTCAGAATATTGGCTTCACGCGACCTCCAGAAGAAGATACCTCCAACAATATGGTGACCCCCAGCATCATGTTGTGCATGGAATCTACCATAATTTGGAGCACCATCTAATACGAGTTGGTGGCATCCTTAAGAGAAATGGGGTATGTCTACACGTTGAGCTGGGGGTGTGAGTTCCAGCTCAAGGAGACATACCTGTGCTAGTTCTCATCAGAATGTAGCTGCTATAGCCTAATCGGTGGGAGGGGCTATCTGCCCTGAGTGCATGCCTGCAAGCTGGGAATCACACACACACCCTGCTTTGAGTGTAGACATACACTGTTCAAGTACTGATAAGCTGGAGCTGGCTTAATTTTTGAGATCTGACATGATATCCTTTTCAATATGTGATGTTCTTGTCTTTTTATTATATGAATTAGCCTTCTGTTATGCCCCATTTGTGTGGGGGTGGGTGGAAGAGGGGTTGGTGAGGTGTTTGTGTGTGGGTTTTTGGTTTTGACTGCATTGTGTTACTCTTTACACTTTTCTTTTCAGCCTCAGATCCATTCCTAGCTATGTTTCAGTGTAGTAGTCTGTGTCAGCAAAAAGAAAATAAGAAAGAAATACTTGTGGCACCTTAGAGACTAACAAATTTATTTCCGCATAAGCTTTCGTGGACTACAGTGCAAGCGGACTGTAGTCCACGAAAGCTTATGCTGCAATAAATTTGTTAGTCTCTAAGGTGCCACAAGTATTTCTTTCTTATTTTCTTATTCCTAGCTATGGGATTCTGCCTTCTCTGTGTCATAGCATCTTAGGCCTGCCATGTGCTGTTGCAAGACATTTCTCTGGTTGCTCCTACTGTTTCCCAATCACGACCTCCATTGTCACTTAGCAATTTCAGTCACCACAGCATTGGAAGTTATTCTGTCTGATTTTTTTTTAAAAATAGCTGAGAAGAAGGTGGGGAATGTGGTAATCTGTCAATTTCATTTCTACCAATTGTAGAATTAAATCACTGAAGTTATATGCTTGTGTCCTTTCTGTCCTTGTCTGGGTCTTTCAAAACTGAAGGTGCTCTGTTGATGTGCCCAACCTTTGGTTTTATGGATTCCTCTCTCTCTCTTTCCCTCTTTCCCCTGCCCACATTGTGGGGGGAGGGAAGGGGAGGAAAATATACCTCATGCTGAATACAGGTGTTTGTCTGGATGCTTGCAGCTAGTCCCCCTGATTTCTGCCTCCCACCCCCTTTTTTTTCCTCCCCCTGACTACAACTGTGTTCATGCTGTCTCTTTACTTAACTACTTTTTTTTTCTTTCTTCCTCCTAGAAAGAGGTCCTTTTTCCTCAGTTACTCTAATCGTTAGCAGGGCTCCACTCTTCTGTCTTTACATCTTAAAACTTTTTCTGAAGGGGAAACTCACTGCTAACATGGACTTGTCACTACTGCTTCCTTGAATGGAAACTCTTGCTTTCATACAAAACTAAAAGGGAAGTAAAACTCAATCAAATAAATGGAGCCAGTTTGCTTAATATAAAGCAACTTAAATTCCTGTGAAAGCTGATAAAAGATAATTTATCCAAAATATAGAATATGTACTTTGCTGGTCCTATCAATTACTGATTCTAAAGTCTGGGCCCTAAAGTGTACGCAGTCCTACTACATAATTTACTTGTGCACAGTATTGAATGACAGTCTAATAGTCTGCAGTTATCTAGCTTGCTGTTTTGAGTAGTGATGGCCAGCAGAACTGGATCCATTTTATTTAGTGTTAGGAGGCTTATTCTTTAGATTTCTCCGGGTTCCTTTCACTCTTTTGTATAACTGGATTTCCATGAGACTAGTAGGTCGTCTTTCTCTTGTTTAACAGTGATTACTGATTGCAAAATAAAGTTTTACATTTTTATCCAAGATGATATCAACAAGTGGCAAAAAGTCATCCAGAGTGTATTGTATCTGATGGTTAGAACAAATTACCTCACTTTACAAAGGTAATTTTTTCTTGGACTTCATTTTTGAAAAAAAGGGCCATCCAGAAAAAATTAAGCACATGTATACTGACTTTAGCTTGTCAAATTAGTTTAATCCAGAGTATACAAAACTATCCACTTCTCCCCAGAATGAAACTTCAGCCTCTGTAATAGCCGTAATAGAAACTATTTCAACACATTTTATTGTTAAATTATACCAGACTGAATATTCTGGTACAAGTTAGTGAAGGAGAGTTATGTAAAGGGAGTTAATTGTCATAGGCCAAAAAGAGGGAGTGCTGAAGCTTTGATGAAGAGGAAAATTTCAGTTGGGCTATTCTTGATGGCAGGAGCTATAGATGGAAAGTTCATTGCTGGTGAGATGGTGGAAAGAAACAGCAGAAACAGTGATGGAAGAACAGGGAAAGAATATTCAGGAGTGGGTTGGTGGCAAGAACTTGTAGCTTCTCTTTAAAATTAGGGGTTTTGAAATGAAGGAGCCAATGGAACTGTCTGGAGGGGGTGACAAGGTGGTGCTGCTTTGCATTAGTGGGCTATGTGTACAGGAGTCCTGAGGAGTGGGACTTGAAGATGGGTCAAGGCGTGAGGAGGTGAAGGCTTGCTTGGGAGAAACAAACAATATTACAGGTGTGGTGTTAGGCAAATATGCAGCAAGAGGAAGATTCAGGCTGAAGCTGCAGAGACAAAAGTGAGGCCTGAGTCAGGAGGAAAGATGGCATTGTGTTATTTAGGAGACTTCTCTTGACCAAGAGAAGCAATCTTCTGGGTACATTATAGGTGAATAAACATATAGAGGTACTTAGAGTATTTTCACTTCAGCTTTGAATGTTCCATGGTGTACATTAATCAATACAGGGGACATCTTAGGGCTGGTCCACGCTTTGTGGGGGGGCGTGTGTCGAACTAAGATACGCAACTTCAGCTACATGAATAACGTAGCTGAAGTCGAAGTATCTTAGTTCAAACTTAAAAGCACTTACTGTGGGTCCAGATGCAGCAGGCAGGCTCCCCCGTCAACTCCGCTTACTCCTCGCGTGGAGCTGGAGTTCCCGTGTCGATGGGGAGCGCTTCCGGGATCGATTTATCGCATCTAGACAAGATGCGATAAATCGATCCCAGAAGATCGATTGCTACCCGCCAAATCAGACGGGTAGTATAGACTTACCCTTAGGTTGCAACCCTTTTTTATTATTAAAATGACACTACTTACCCTTTCTGTGCTCTACAATAAGAGCAAATCAATGTTGAGTGAAGTTGCTTGGTTTGTATTAAAAATGATATTGCTGCTTTGTCTTTGTGTGTTACCCTGAAATAACATGACAGATGTCTAACTGTTTCATCCCCACTTTTAACTGGCAGATGGAGCTGTCTTGGTTGTGTTGCCTGATTATTTGCCCAACAGAGGGGCAGATTGAAGCAGTGTTGGTAGTCTGCTCTGAATAAACAATGTTTGTTTAAGAATAGATTAACACTTAATGAATTTAGGAACAAATGTGAAACTTGTAGTTTGTTAGCATATGCATTGTAAGGCATTTAAAAAAGTGATTACTATTATCTAGGCTCCTTAACAGTCTTGCTCCTGTTTTAATAAGAGTTGAAAATAACAGTTCTGCAGTTTGTCACTTTAAGCTGACTTTTTAGTGGTGGTATTTGTCTTGACCTGGCTTTCTTTTTTAAAAGTTGGCTCAAGTTCATAGTATGATTCACATGGCGAAGAACACATGCTGTGTTTAAAGTGAGGTATTGCTTGATTTTAATCTTTGAGATTGCAGTACAAATTAACGTTGTTTACATAATCATCCAAAATCTCCAGTTGAAGCCTCCAAAGACAAACTGTCACTTTTAACTTTTATCTTCAAAACGTTTCAGTGTTAGATTTAAATAGCCCTGTTTGCAAAGATGAGTTCTCACTTGGGGTAAATTGGGAGTAATGCCATTTATTTCTAAGAAGTTACAGGAGTGTAAAGCTTGTATGTGAATTTAGAGTTGAGCATCATTCATTTTAGCTTCTTGACTTTGAACTCAAAATCAAAAAACCAAAATTCTCACATTGGAAGGAGTTCTTTCTTGTCTTTGGAGGATGTAGTAAGGGACTTTGTGGTCCTGGTGTGTGTGTATATTTTTGTTTTTCCCTAGAGCTTTCTAACAGATAACCCTGTTGTGTAATGGCCTGTAGGAAGCTTTCACGAACAGCTGTCAAATTCTATACAATCAGTTCTCCATTAAAAAACCCAAAACTCATAGTTGTAAAGATAGCTCCTTTGTTTCTCTCAAGTTGCAACAGCCAAATATAAAATGACTGGTATTAGTTCCTCAATGTGTATCAGCAGGCAAAAAAAAGCTAACAAAGTTAGGAACATTGGGAAAGGAATAGATAAGACAGCAAATATCATAATGCATAGTATGCCCAAATCTTGAATGCTGCGTGCAGCTCTGGTCACCCCATCTCAAAAAAAGGTATATTAGAATTGGAAAAAGCACAGAGAATAGCAACAGAAATGATTAGGGGTATGGAACAGCTGCCATATGAGGAGAGATTAAAAAGACTGGGACTGTTTAGCTTTGAAAAGAGATGGGTATAAAATCATGAATGTTGTGGAGAAAGTGAATAAAGAAGAGTTATTTACCCATTCACAGCAACCAGGGGTCACCCAATGAAATTAGTAGGCAGCAGACTTAAAAGAAACACAAGGAAGTACTCCTTCACACAATGTAGAGTCAACGTGTGGAACTTATTGCGAGAGGATGTTGTGAAGGCTAAGAAGTATTACTGGGTTTAAAAAAAAATTAGATTGGCTATTAGCCAAGAGCAGGCCTGCACAACTTGTAAAGCGGTGAGGGCCATATTACTCCAAAGAAAACAGCTGAGGGCCAAAACCCTCCGGCGCCGCCTGCCCAGAAACAACCCCTCCTTGTAGTTGTAGATAAATTTCTGCAAGGATAATCCACAAACTTGTCAAGTGGCTGACTAGAGAAGAGCAGACATACTGACGGCCTCGGGGGTTAGAAGCAAGCACCTTCCTTTGGGAACACCCTCTTTGCAGCATTGGGACAATCCCCACCCCAGAGAAAAGCAGCAAAAAGGACCAACGGACACAGTCCCAAATTTTGAATCTAGGAGATTTGCCCCCCTCCAGCCATGGTATATTTCACGCTGGCTTGCATGCTTTACCCTTGGGTTACGGTTGTCAGGTAAACTTTTAAAGTCCTACTGATGATCATTCACATTTTGTGACAATAAACCAGAGCAATAGCTTGTTCGATGTGATACTGAAAATAAAAGGGATGATGTTTCCTCTGAACATCTTCACATATTAGCTGGCTCCAGATTGTGAATGTCACTTTTATCCTTGTAATTTCATATCTGCTCCCCCTTTGTATAAGATTTATTTCCTTCACATGTAACCATTTTGTTGTGCCACCTGTGGTGTTCCAGGATCACCTTAATATCACAAGTCTAATTACAATATGTGATGAACCTTTGGCCTCTTTTCAGGTAGCATTTTGTCTTCTGAGGCGCCTAATTTTATTAGACCCTTATTAAAACCCCCGTAAAGCTTTTCATTAGTATGTACTAATCATCCCTATGCACTGAACACTGCAAGCCTCTAAATCCCTTTTGTCAGGAATCTACCAATCTATTTTCTTATGACAGTATATGTTTTCGTATATTTCTTAGACAAGAGTTTGACCTTTACAAGTGTGGGATATAGAATAAGGAAAACCCTCTGAAGGAAAAAATAAGATTTTCATGCCCTCAATTTGACATACTTTATAACATCCGCTAAGCCTATATATTGCCCTCATCTACCTGTTTCAGTGAGTTATTTAAAACTAAAGCAAAAATCAAACAACTCAGAACCAGATATATGCATGATTGTTACCGAGAAGCTAAAGTTCCCATGGAAATAGTCTCTAAACATTCCCATGCAGTGTTTGCAAACTCTGCAACTTGGTAGGAGAATGAGATCCAGAAGTGAAACTGACTAGGTAAAAATGAAACATTATGCTGTTTTCATCCTCCCAACTGAGTAAAAAATATAAACGTTGAAGAATTAATTTTAGATTGTAATAGTCAGAAATGGTGTGGGTAACATAGGCAAGTAAAACAGCTTTTCAAAATGACTTTTAGCCTGTGCTTTTTAACTGTCACTTTACTGCTGGGTGAGGAAGCAGAAGGGGGAATAGGAAGAGTGGACTGGGCTTCCAAGCAGTTCTTTTATCAAAAGGTGCTTCAGAGCAATTGTACTTGAGTACTTGCCTTTTTATAATAATAAAAAAAAGGCTGCTATCTCTGCAGTGAACCTGACTTCAGCTGGCTTAGAGGGAGGAGTCTCAAATTAACTGGTGACTTTGGGGTCCAATATATATGCCATTCTGATGCAGGAGGCTAGTTCTTGTTGTCATGCCCACTAAAGGATGTGGTTAAATCCTTGATTCAGAAAGCTCTGAAGTTTCTCTAAAGCAAAAGTTACTTTCTATGGAACTAAACTTCAAAGCCAGTGTCCTATGTCCAACACAGAAAATTTCATGTGCTGCATGCCATCCTGCTTACGCAATGGGCTTTTCTCAGAGTGGAATCTTCATACATTTTAATGAGGAGGTCACTTGCATGCATGATTCTATTTGAACAATACATTAACTGTTTGAAGCAAGCTGGTTGACTTTGGAATGTCCTATGAAAATTGCATGTTGAGTTTGTAGGGACTACTTCTCTAAATGATTAAGTTAGCGATGCCATCTTAAAGGGATATTGAGCTAAAAACAATACACCCGGATGGAACAAGTACACACTTATTTGTTACTAATGCTTTTTTAAATTATTACAACATAAAAATGTCAGGCTGAGTTGACTTCACCAGTTGCTGTTTGCTTACTCTGTTTTGCTTATGAAAATAGACAGTGAAAACAGACTAGCTGCTTTTCCTTTTATAATGCACTTGCTTAATGTTGCAGTATCTTGGTTGCAGACACTATGGGGAGTTGTTCAGAGGCCAGAAATCCTGTTTTTCATATGAAACTTCTGTTTTGTACATGTTTGTTAAACTGCCCTTACCCTAAAACATATTTTAAAAAGCGTTGCTGAAGGGGGACAGTGAACTTTAACTCACGTTGAACAAAGTTGCAACCAAATGAAAGTTCCTACTGCCATTGTGGCTTGCAATTTAAAAGCTGGACTCAGTTTGCTTTCAGCGTCTCAAATTATTTAGTGCAAAGGTCCCTCCAAGGTATGGTGTGTGAGCTCTGCTTTCTGCAAAAAGACCTTTTGGGGAGGTTTCCCTGGCTGTGTGTGCTCCTTGCTTGGAAACTGAATTTGGTTCTGGGTGGGCCTCTCCTGTTCCTCATTGTAGAACACTTGGTGAATGTATTCCTTTTGGCAGTGGTCCTGACAGGATCACTGATGTAAATAAGAAGCTGAACCATGAGACAGTCAACTGAACACTAAATGTGCGATCCTGGTATTCTGACCTGTTTATGCTGTAGGTCACTGACATGTAAAAGACTAAGTTTCCAAGTGTACTTTAGGGGAAAATCCTAGTTCTGTGCTGATGGTTAAAGACTTAACACAGAAAGTATGTCACTTCCCTTTACTGAAGATAGATTCTTTCCTTTTTCAAACCATAGTAGGATAGCTTCTCTTTGCCAAGGAGACAGGTGCTGGAGGAAGCTACAGCTCGCTTTACTCCATTCTGAGCATTGGTCCGATCTGGTTAACGAGTCTCAAGTGCTTCGGAGTAGGAAATCTTTTCATATTCTACCTACACATACTTTGCATTCTTTGTCATCTTATCTAAATTGGCCGTAACTATATCTATTTTGTCTCCTCCTACTCCACCTTTAACCTTTTTCTCCATGAAGCTGAGGGTTTTATAATATCTTGCAAGGTGAGAAAAATGTGGCTGAATGGGAGGTAGGCTGTCCTCATGAAAAACTATTCCACTGAGGGGATCAAGGCATTTGAACCATGGCCATGAGCAGGGCTCTTGAAATATCAGCTTCATCAGGCCTCTCTTGGGTTGGCTAGGTGGTAGCTGCTCCATGTACCATCATGTGGGAAAGCAGAGTTTTTGTCCTGACTTCCTTGCTGCCCAAGCTAGAAGTGAGATGAAGGGGAGGGAGTGCCTAGAGTTGCTCTTGACTGACTAGTGCTGATTGTCATTTAAAGAGAATTTTGCTGAGTCCTCCAGAGTCTTTTAAAACAAAACACAAGAAAAAAACCCACCAAAAACATGGGTCCCTTACTTTCAAAAGGCTGAATAACTGGTTGCATTTGTGTGTCAAATGTCTTGCAGATGTTTGGGAGTAAACCCAAATGTTAAAGTTCAAAATTATTAGACTTCGCTCTTTTGCATTCAGTATTGTATGACGCTAAGATGTTGCAAGTGCACTCCACCCTCACTGTTCTACTCTGACCATGCCTCCCACGCTGTAACTTTCTTACATGCCACCTCATTACTCAAAACCCTGTTAGGAGGACCTAATATCAATGCAATTTTTGTGAGGTGCTATCTTTTTATTTTATTTTATAGGCCCAGTATATCTTGTGTCTGAGGCAGAGTAAGATGTTCCCTAAACTTCCCTTTTAATACAACTTAGCTGATGTTTCTAAGAATTTATCAACTAGGGATAATCTATATCTGCTTCACAGAGTCTAAATTGGAGCAGGCATGTACTCTTTGCCTACAGATTTCCCCTTAAGGGAATGAAGCAGACATCCTCAACTCTTTAGAAATAGTGTGAAGAGTGCATGTAGCAAGTAATGAGTTCTTGAATATCTTGTCCAGAGAGCAACACAACTGGCTGTCTGGTGCTTGGAATCTGATTGGAAGGTATTAAAACTTTTCAACTGTCTCCCAAAAGACTCTCATGTGCATATAATCATATGCAGATACATCTGCACATGATTAATACTCGTGCACTGAGCGAGGCATGTAAATTAGAATCTGCTTAGGGTTCAGCATTGCTTACTTGCGACTCTTCAAAGTATAATTAAAAGCAAATGTCACTGGCAGCAGTTTGTTCTGAGAGTCATGCTTTAGTAATATCTTGGAGTGTGCTATAGGCTTGCAGTCTTGCAGAATTCAAACCTGTCCACTTAAGAATCAGCAAAAACATACTAACTGTATTGTGAACATACTTTGACTTTCAGAAGAATCTAAACTATCGCTAGTATTACTGCTGAATAGCACTGATGTATGTGCACATCTAACAATTGCTTACTGTCACCAAAAGGCAGAACCTGTAATGAGCATATATCTTCAGTGTTTTTCCATCAGGAATTCTACAGCAATATTCTGTCTCCAATCTATTGGGAGCTTAAAAGTGAGGGGTGGGAAGAGAGAACATAATCAATTATCTTTGAACAACTGACTTAGAAACCAGTTTGTGGATTTTGTCTATCATTGGCACGTTAGTAGGGCTCTATAGTTGATGGCTTCTCAGTAGCCTTCTTCCCAGCTAATATCCTTAGAGGTCTAGATTTGGTAGATTTATGGTGTTCACATGCTAAAGGAGTGGGTAACCTTTTTTAAAATAAATAAATAAAACCTAAATAAGTTAGGCTGGATAGCTTTTTGCTTCTCCTTAAAGTAGGCCCAAAGCTTAGACCTACCTTTTTAAAAGTTGTTTAATTTTACATTGCCAGTATTATACTACAAGTGGTGGAGTTCTTCAGCTGTAACTTGATGCCATACAAAAGCTGGTTTTGAGTATGCAAGTTTGAGTATGCATGTACCTTTTCTCATACTGTGCTCTGGTACTGAGCACGCCCATACAACAAGCTAACAGTCTTGTTCCCCTGAAGAGCTCTAAGACACTTTTTTGTAAATTTCACTCTGTCTGCTTACAAGAGCCAAAGGAACACAAGACAGGTATGCTAGTTACAGCATTCCCCCCCCCCCCCCCCCCCCAGTAAAAATATGCTGACTTAAAGTGCAAATACTTGAAACTTAAAATTAAGTGAAAACTTCCAATGTTGAATGGAAATGCAACTTACTAGAGCCCAAATTCTGTCTGAAGCCTTCATTTGTACCCTATACAAATAAGATGGGACTCTTTGGCAAGGATCCAAGTGGTAAGGAAGTCTTGTATGCTCAGGAGATTGTACAGCTTCTTAAAAAATCACTCGAGGCTTGCTGCCTTCCAGTCAAACAGCAGTGGATATTGGTTCTGATTTCCTGTTTCAATAAGACCTACACTAGCAAGTTTGTAAGAATCCCTTGTTTGCTCTTACTGCAGTTTCTCCTCCTGTCTGTGTTCCTCTGGGTGGCCCAAAAGTGACTGCTTGTCCTGTTTATTAACAGGAGACCGCAAGCCTTGTCTTACTCTGCAATCTCAGCCCTGTCCTAAAAAAAAAAACCACACACTTGAGGGCAGGCTATACAAAGACCAGAGACATCTTAGAGGTGAAACAGTGTTAACTTGGAGGCTGCTGTGTGGACTTGGATCATAGTCCCTTACATCCCTTAAAGGGGAAGGCAGCTTTCTATTTTGAGACTCCGTTCCCTTCTTGTAATTTCCCTTTTTATTGCAGCCCATATTCTCTGGGTAATAAGCACTAGAGCATTGCTGCCCTTCGTGCTGGGGAAACTCACTGAAAAATCCTCTTGGTTTTTCTGGTCTGTAGTCTTTCCATTGACATTTTCAAAAAAATAAGGAGAGAATGGTCTGAGAGTGTATAACAAGAATTCAAATAGAATTGTCAAACTGCCTATTTAAAAGGCCATGGTTGCATTTATATGTACATACCATACACAAAGATCTAGTGGATTTTAGTTGAAGAAGCAATTATATGAAGTCCATAACCAACTTCTAATGTTAGCTGTGCATGGGATGTAGAAAACTATTTAATTCAGCACTAAACCTACACATTGAAAATCTGTGGAAATCCCAAAGGGAAGTTCTTAACTGAGTTTCTAGCCTAGCCATGATGTCCATCCTAAATGTTCCATGATGCACCTATTATGTAACAGCAATATATTGAGTTACACTAGCTACTTGACTGGTACTGCTGTTGCTGGAGCTGGAGTTCCCAGGAGCATCCCATAAAAGCTGTACCCAGAGGCACTAGCAGTTCATGGCAAACTGCTAATAACTAGACTTGGTAGATATTTAACCTAACTTTCCTTTCCTTTCCTTTCCTTTCCTTTCCTTTCCTTTCCACAACAGTGGCTGTGTGTGTTTTATGCAGTTGAGGTCCTCATCCAAAAACAAATAAAATGCCATCCTCACACATGCTGTAGTTCGGATATGCTATTGGTTGTCACTGTCCAAGCCTTTTATTTCTCTTAAACGAAGAATGCTTTCATAGTCCTTTCAGCCTGTAGTTACCATTCTGTAAATAGCTGTCATGTTCAGTCATTTACAATTTTGCTGTATACTAGGATTCTGAGCAAGCACTGTGCAGTAGTTGAGCCTTGAGTATTTAATCAATAAATCAAAAACTGGTTCCTCACTGCTTCTGTGCAGATGGTTGGCAGTTAAACGGACAACTTGCCAAGAAGTAAGTATTGGCTCTTTAAATCTCTAACACTTTAGGTACTAGGAGTTTACTGGGCATGTATCCCACTGCTAGAAATGGGAAGTATTGTGACTGTTTACACTGTAGAGCGTAGGTCAGCATACACCATGACAGATGGGTGCAGTTTCCCTGCATCATTGAAGGTTTAATTTCCTGACAATACTGACTTCCTATAAAGACTGCACCAAATAGTAAGCGCGTGATTACTAAATGTGGATACTCTGTAGATGTGTTGAAATAGGAAACTAAGGATTAAATCAGCTTGAGTAAAGAGCAGTCTGAAAACTGATGTGGTGTTTTCACAGGATATGCTCCCGCTGCTGTGATGCTAATGGTGAACTATAGATGGTTTAGTTTTGATCTGCACAAATGTAAAACCCCAAACGTTGCATGTTGCTCCCCTGTCACTTTGCTGAAGAGGGTGTGTGATCTTCATTTGATTTTTCTTTTTGATTACTTGAGGACTGGGCTCTTGCTGCATGCAGACCTAAGGCAGGTGCTAACCTAGAAAAGGTTTGCAGGCTATACCAGCAAACCTTGCTAGTGTAGCTGCAGCTTAAACTTGTTCCCTGAGTGAAATAAGCCAAACTGGCACAAGCACTTTTATGCTGGGGTAATAACTGCACCTTCATTAGGGCTTTTGTTGCTATAAAAGTCATAAAAATCATACCCCAAATGACATTACTAGACTAGTAAGTTTATAGTGTAGACCTGGTCTATTGTACTTGGAGTGTGTCTGCAGTATCAAGTGAAACAAGAGTTCAGCCTTTGTCATTTAAGGGGTTACATTCTCCCAATGATGGGATTTCACTAGCACTGCAGAGTTACCTTTCATTTAATAGTAATGACAAATTAATACAAAGCCTTCCAATGTTTCTCTTAAAAAAAACTGGATTCCACTCCGATTAATTTATTGAATAGAAGAGCTGGATTGAGGCTGTTTTTGGTTTACTGCCTAAGCCCCGTTGAAAGCGTTACACAACTTCTTTAAAGATGAACTGCAAAGGAAATATAATTGTACCCCCTTGTTTCACTTTGCTGGAGTAAGAAGGCTTGAAAGGCTTCTTCAGTATGGCAGTTTTGATGGATCTTCCTTGAAAGACCTCAACTAGAGGGAAGCTTTATCAATTGATAATTGAAGCAGTGGAGTTGTTTGGTTTTTAACAAACTTTTCTGCTAACTGTTTGTTGGGTATTATAGCTAAATTGGTGCTCAAGTATTATACCTGCTCTGAATTCAGAGGGAATTGGTTCTCATTTCCTTGGATTTTATAAAGTTAAATCAATCAGACACTTTGGGGGGGGGGCGAGGAAGGGGAACACTAGCAAAACTCTGGGATGGAGCTGCCTTCATAAAATTATAAAGAATCAAAATGGTACAAATCCAGGTACTAGTCTCTTTGCATGTCCTCTTTAAAACTACCCAAGGGTAGTTCTGTCACTGCAGAATTAACTCTGGAAAACTGACTGCTTACCTTGTTAAAGAAACTTTTGAATAATGAACCTTATTGGGCAGTTCAATACTTAAGTCATTGATATAATGAAATAAGTACTCAAGACTGATGGAAAATGTCTTGATATCCATTTTTCATCAGATGTTTTATTGTTTAACATCTTGGTATTTTTCTTAAATCTTCTTAGATACCGTCTTCTTGGGGGTGTGGGGGGGAGACAGTGTACATGTCACTGAAGAGCCTTCAGTGTAGGTGGGGGAAACTTCTTGGATCAGACTAAAAATGTTAATTACCTAATGCTTGAGTATGAGGCTCATTACTTTAACCTCCATCAACACACCAACCCAGTTTTTGTGTATGGTATGGGGATTGGGAGATGCTGTCCTGAAATCTGTAACTAGCACTGATTTTATTAGTCACAGATACCAAGTGCTAGATGTACTGAAAAGGACAACAGTCTTCAGCTTGGCCTGTGTTTTGTTTTGGTTTTTTATATACACACCATTTGAATTGCAAGCTAGCATACAGAAATAATGTAATTTTCAGTCCTTAGGACTTCTCTGCCTTCAGCAAGGAGACTGATGGAGGCTGAGGTCCAGTGTGCATTGACCCACTCCTTCCCCCCTCCTTGCAAGTAGTCCATGTATTTTTTTCTCTTCTGATTACACATTGTACTGGTTCAGTAGGCTGAAATCTTTGTTGTGATGACTTGAGTTTTGCAGCTGTTGTGACCTGGTGCTCAAGTGGCTACAAAATTCCAATGTTCCATGTATATTCAGGCCTGAATATGTAACCTACTTGACTGTAAAAATTCAGGACTTACCTCTGCTCGAGGCAAATAGAGGAAAGAAGCCCTCTTTCTGACGCTCTTGCTCCAGTGTTATACAAGCAATGCAATGTTCTCTCTCTCAGGCAAACTAGCAGACTTTCCATTTCAGCGCACATTTAGCTGTTACCTTCAGAAATGCAAATCTAGGCCAGGTTCTTTCTGGGAGTCTAGCATTGGTGAGAAGTTGTATGGTGATTTCTGATATGCAATCAGTTGTATTAGGAAATACTTAGCTGGTTAAAGTGTCCTAGAGTAACTGATTTGATTACTCTTTTTTTTGGCTAAGATGTCTGAGTTTGATAGTATTAGACTTGTATCTACATCCGCCTAATATGGCTTGCCAGTCTGGTCATGTGACCATCCCAACTTATTCGTGTTCCAAAACCTAAAGAGAACCTGTGGATCTTGTGGTATCTACTAGAGGCAGGGCCGGCTCTAGGTTTTTTGCCACTCCAAGCAAAAAAAAGTTTGGCTCCCCCCCCCCCCCCCCCCGCGCTTTTTTGTTGGCCACGAGCGGAGGAGCAGGGCAGCCAGAGGCAGCAGAGCAGTGGTGGCCGCTGCTGCTGGAGAGCAGGGCCACAGGACCCCGCTCAGCTGGCTCCCTATCCCAGCTGCGGGCGGGGCAGGGCAGCCAGGGGCGGCTCCCCCCTGGGGGGCAGCTGGTGTCTGCCACGGGAGAGTGGCGCTGCGTGACCCCGCTCAGCCGGGGCAGGGCAGCGTTACCGGCTCCCGTGGTGGGGGGTGGCCACTGCCTGCAGGGGAGTGGCAGGGCCCCGCTCTCCGCTCTGCCAGCTCCCCGCCCTGGCTGTGGCGGGGCAGGGCAGCCAGGGGTGCCTGGTCACTGCTGCGGGAGAGCAGCGCTGCGGGACGCCGCTCCCCGCTCAGCCGGCTCCCTATCCCAGCTGTGGTGGGGCAGGGCAGCCAGGGGCAGCTTCCCTGTGGGGCGGATGGCCGCTGCCGCGAGAGAGCGGCACGACCCCGCTCCCCCGGCTCACTGCCCTGGCTGCGGCGGGGCAGGGAAGCCAAGGGCAGCTCCCCCATGGGGCGGGTAGCCACTGCCACAGGAGAGCGGCACAGCGGGACGCTGCTCCCCACTCAGCCAGCTCCCTGCCCCACCGCAACCAGGGCAGGGGAGCCAGGGGCGGCTCCTCCCTGGGGGGGGTGGCCGCTGCCGCGGGAGAGCAGCACGACCCCGCTTCCCACTCTGCCGGCTCCCTGCCCCAGCTGTGGCAGGACAGGGCAGCCAGGGGTGACTGGCCGCTGCCGCGGGAGAGCGGTGCGGCACGACCCCACTCCCCACTTCGCCGGCTCCCTGCTGCAGCTGGGCAGTGCAGCCAGGGGCGGCTCTCCCCTGACCCCACTCCCCGCTTGGGCAGGGCAGCGTTACCGGCTCCAGGGGGGCGGCCGCTGCCTGTGCCGCCCCTAATAGTTTGCCGCCCCAAGCACCAGCTTGTTCTGCTGGTGCCTGTAGCAGCCCTGACTAGAGGGCAAGACCTTCTACAGGGCTCCCTTAAACCCGACGTCCACCATGTCAGCAAGGCTCCCATAGTCATGGTCTCTCCAATGTGCCTAGCTCAATACCATCCACATCATTGTGTTTGAAAGATGCAGAGTGGAAATATATCTGTGATTCAGCAAGGAAGATGATGCTATCAAAGCCAACCATGCCCCCAAATCTTGTATAATTCCCCCAAATCTTGTATAATTCCCCCAAAGGAAGGAGAGGGATGTTTCCACATTGCCTGAAACCTCTAGCTGAACTTGGACCCAGTGGATCAATATGTGTACTCCTCTAATCCCCTACCTGGGGTAAATATGATGGCATGGAATCCCAAAGTAATATCAATTCTCACTCTTCTCTGCTCCAAATCTGACAGGCTTCTGCTTGTCCCGATGTGTTGGATTTTCTTCTAGTTAAATTTTGGCTGGCTTGTGTGGTAGGAAGCTTATTATTCCTGCAATAATTCCCTATTCTACAGGAAAAGTTGATATGCCTAGCTCTGATGGAGTTCATCTGCCAATCTAAAAGCACTTTCCAAAGATCATTAACCCTATTTAACAGAAGGAGAAAAACAGGCCTGGAGGCAAAGTCTTGTCCAAGATCGCCCAGCAGGCCAGTGGCATGTGTGTATCCAAACGTTTTTCGTTCAAGGCTGTGTAACATTACATACTGTATTTTAGAGCTGTGACAGTTATGTGCCCCTTTCAGTTGCAACATTTTTGTTTATCTGTGGTTACACTTTTAAAAAGTGTAGGGAATCTTCCAAAGAGGTTTTTTATTTCCAGTGAATGGAAACCTCTGCATCTTAATGTGTGGTTAAGGGGTATGTGTGTGGATACATCTGCTATGTTAATGAAATGAAAATGGCTTTTTACAAGTTGATATGTCAACCTATGAAATGTTAGTCTCGGCTATATGTTATGCCATAACCTGACTTCAGTAACCAAAGTGCTGCACATGCTTAGCCATGCAGTGTATACAGCAGGAAGTGGTAGCACATGTCACTAGATCTGCGCTAAATGGGTGCAGCTCACCACTTCCTGTTACTGTAGTGAAGAACAAAGGAAATGTCAGTGTCTAGTTCACTTAAACCTCTCAGAATGCTGTAGTCACTTATTTGATGATTGGTTTTTCGTTTTTTTTTTTTTTTGGTAATTTTAATTGTAACTGTGAGGCTCAAGGTTTTTCTCACTACCTGTTGTTCCTTGTTTTTAGATTCTTAAAATTTTTCAAGGTCTTTTTTTGGATTCTGTAGAGCTGTTTTGTTCCAAGAAATTAGAGTAGGTCAGATTATGTTGTATAAATCTTTTCGTAGTACGTGGGGAAAATACTAACCATAAGAGAATAGCCAGTGTTCACCAGAGTGGATTGAGGCACACCGTGTGCTTGGTTTGAGTGTGCAACATATGCCCATTCCTCAGGAAAGCTGCCCCTTCTGGGGCTTTATTTGAAACGTCTTAAACTGCAGCTCTAGTTGGTATGATCTTCGTTTATTGTGCATTGTGAACGAATGATTTTAAACCACACTAGTTTCAGAACCTTTTTTTCTTTGCATGACAGTTGTTATAATTAGCATTTAAAACTTCAGGCCTAGAGATGATGAATAAGGAACTCTTAAAACCCTCTGACTTAAATTGCTATTGTCCATAATATTATTTTTTTAGAAGAGAAGTGAATATTGCATTTGTGTCTTCAGTTTTAGTAAAAACGTTAAATTTAAATTCCAGCATCTGTGAAGGGCTTTGCAATGGCAGCCAAGCTTATTCAGAATGTTTCCAAATGTAAAAACTTTGAACATTTTTTTTAATCCATTCATATTTTTAACACTTTTTTTTCTCCCCTGTTGCTGTAAACACTCACCTCTCCAATAAACAAGAAAATCTGTTTATAGAAACTAACAGGGTGCTAGACGCACAGTGCTATCAAATGTTAAGTGAAAATATCTTTTCTAATTTCAGTTATAGTAATCCTGAGTGTAACTTGTAAGGATATGAAAATCAGTAACAGGAGTGCCCTGCTAAATTGACATAAAAGTGAAGTTCATGAACTAATCTAATTTTCTCAACAACTTTGAAACTTGTTAATGAATCATGAATAATAAAAAAAATTAATATCTGGAGTTGACAATAGCTAGTCATTACATTAAGTTAGAACAGTGTTATTAGTAAAAGTTCATGCAGTATCAAAATATTAATGTGGTGTTTGTAGTGACAACATACATTCCTACAAACTAGGGTTGCTTTAAATTTCATATCCTCACTTCATTGCACCTGATATCGAACAGCTGAAATATGGTGGCATCTTCACTAAATCAAAATGTTTCCACCTCCTGAGTGTGTAAGTCAAAGTTCAAGTGATTCATGCATTTGTATACTGATGTGTCATCTTCAAACTCAATTGCAATATAAAAAATCCTAGAACTTCCTGTTTTTAGCTGTATATAAGCTCTTGATGCTAGAAACAGAATTTTCTTCACTAAGTGTAGTTGTCTATTAAATGGCTATTGTCAAATGTATATTAGAGGAAAATCCATGTGGATCATAGACCGTGATTAAATGTTGGGTAATTTATTTAGGAAAAGAAATCGGGCCATGATTTTCAAAATGGATTGGTAATCTAGGGGCAGTGGCAGACTTACCCATTATTTGCAAGTCAGAACTCTTATTTGGTGCTATCAGAAAAATCAAGCTATGAAGTTGGATATCCAAAAGCCAAGATGCCCAAAGAACTAATCAGTTTGGAAATCATGGTCTTAACTCCTAGATCCATTGTTTTTACTATCACATTCTCAGATTCTAATAGGTGAGCTTGAAAATTCAACCCATATGTTATAGGAGTTACTGCCAGTTTTGCCCATTGTGTATGCAACTTATTATGTTTTCATAACTACAGAACTAACTTGTAGCATTTCCTTACTACATTTGAGAGGTTATGACTTAGTCTAGCACACAAGACTTGGGGTAAAATTTTGAAAAGTGAGGTGTGTGTGTGTGTGTGTGTGTGTGTGTGTGTGTGTGTGAAATTAGTGGCTACTTCTGAAAACTTTGGTGCTACAGTATAAATAAGTAGAAGGATCTTGGGGTGAGATCTTGAACTGGTGTAAACTAGCATAGCGCCATTAACTTCAATGTCTGGTTTTCTGTACAAATTCAGCAGAGTAATTTCAGAGCAACAACTTCAGAATCTTTACTGCTTGCCTACCATGACCCTTACTTTATTTCAGAGCAATCAATAGCAAATTGAATATTTATTTCCTTTTTGTCATTAAACTTAATATATGTTTCTCTCTGCCAGGAATTGATTTTAAAATCAGAACAGTAGAACTAGATGGAAAGAAAATTAAGCTACAAATATGGTAAGTATTACAAAGCAACGTAAATAAAATAAGTTTTTTTTCAGTCAGGCTAAATTACTCATGGGCAGTACAGTGTGATAGCATAAACAGGGCAGACTTTGGCCTGGTCTACACTATGGGAGGTGGTGTGTGGGGGGGGTGGGATCGATCTAAGTTACACAACTTCAGCTACATGAATAACGTAGCTGAAGTTGACGTACTTAGATCAACTCGCTGCAGTGAGTCGACAGCTGACACTCCCCCGTCGACTCCGCCTGCGCCTCTCGCTCCAGTGAAGTACTGGAGTCGACGGGAGGGCGCTCAGCGGTCGATTTATCGTATCTAGACTATCTATCACTGCCCGTCGATCCTGCGGGTAATGTAGACAAGCGCTGAGTGATGGAGAAGCTGTAAAACTTGTGGTAAGCTCTAGCACGATAGCTCAATAGCTATCTGCCACCTTGTTGTTGCAGCAAAGGTTCTCATAACATTTGTGTGTGTGTGTGAACACATTGAGTCAGTTTTCTTTAGTTATGACTATGACAGCTCCTGATAAAAAGGGAAGTTATTAAAACTGCATTTAAAGGGTTTTACTACTCCAGAGGCAAGAGAGATCCTAACAGCACAATCATAGTCTAAGCAGTGAGAGCTGCTAGTTTTTGGGTTTTTTTAATCTAATTTAAATTGGATGGCTGTTTAATGTATTGGTGCCTGGATTCAGACTGCATAATTGGAAATGGGGATTGTCAAAAGTTCTTGGATCGTGGGGGAAGGACAGACTGGTGTCCACCAGTGTTGGTCTCCTGCCATCACATGGAATTGTCAGATGGGTGCATGCAGACTGTTAAATGCTACAACAGTTTTTCCACTTAAAATATCAGGTGCTTGCTGATATATTTTAAGGTGGGGCTGGAATGAGCCCTTTCTGACACTGGTTTAAGGCAGGGATGCTCAGACTGAGGCTTGTGAGTTGCAAGTGGCTTTTTAATGTGTTGCCTGTGGCTCTTTGCAGCACATGATATTAAAACACTGATTTTAATTATTAACCAATCAGGATGCTTTTACGATGTTAACCAATTACATTATCAACTTGCATTAAGTTAACTTATTTTCTGTGAGAATAATATATATAAAAATATATAGTACTATAGAAAATGAAACTGTGAATTCACCGTACTGTGCATCTCTTGGGTAATGTTGATGGCTAATTTGGCTCCTGAAACACTGATGTCTGAGTATCACTGGTTTAACATTTGCATGTAATGAAAAATCATCGCTAAATAGCTAAATCTTCTTTTATCTGTTGGTGTCCAACTGTTATATCAATACAGCGTTGAGAAATCAGCCAGCCCACTTCCACAGACATCTGGGATTTAGCTCCCTCTGGATGCGATTGACATTCATACACTTCCTGATCTCACTAGTTAAAACTGGTCTTATCCTCACATGGCCAGATTCCTTGAAGCATCCAAGATACTTTACAAACTGTCCTATGGTGGTTGGTCCTAATACTTAATTGTGCATGAAATTGTCCTATCCTGTATTTGTTTTTAATGACTTCTGGGGGCATACTTTTTTGTTTAATACAAGGTTAAAATGTATAGAAACTGCTTCAGAAGAATTGCTTACACTTGTTATTGTAAGCGGGGTCATGCAGTACTGAGTCTCCGTTGACTACTGTTGTGTCAGTTTCTTAACTGAAAATTTGATTTATCTTTTTACTATTTCCCAGGGTGGATTTGATTTAAATCAAATTGTTTTAAATCACTAGTCAGGAAGACTCGATTTAATCATGGACTTCTACATAAAAGTGCATTCTTGTTGGTTGTTATAACCTTAATACATATTCTTCACAACTCAGAGATAGATGTAGGTTTCATTTTTAGAAGGTACACACTATATATTTTTTAAGTGATTTATTTTGAAAACTTTTCAGATTAGTTTTACAGCTATATCAGAAAATGAATGATTGTTTGGTTATTTCATTTACCAAAGATAATTGAAGCAGATATTTATGAAGTCATTGGGAGGTAAACGATCTCCAATTCAACAGGTTAATCATTAATATTTGAAGGATTTTCTTGCCATGCTGTATTAGGAGGAGAACATCACCAGACATTTAAATTGTTTTATTTAACTAAAACAACAACGTTATGTATTCTGGATTTTTTTAATCAACAGCAAACATAGAATATTTTAACAAAACAAGCATATGAATTTTTGTTTTTAGTTAAAAGCATTCAGGTTTTTTAAAATCAGATTTGTTTTTGTTAAAACTGTTTTTTAACTAAAATAGTTAAATGAAATATTAAAAAAAAACAAAACCCACGAAAGTTAAATACCATCAGCCAGGTCAATATGAGAAACTTAAAATATTGGCTTCTGCAACTAACTCAGTCGTCTTCACCTTCGTTTTCCTGTTTCTTCATAATCTGGAAAAGAAAAACAAGCTTTCCTGCTTTTTCAGGTCCCAAAGGATTTCTCAATTTGGAATGAATTAGTCCAAAGGAAGAAAATATTCTTTCTACACCGGCAGAAGAAGCTACTGCTGTTAAAAGTGAGATTATCACTTCAACAGTCTCTGAATCCAAGTGCTTAAGTGACTTCCTCCAGTTCACTGGTGTGACTTTCTTTAAAATATCATCAGCAAATATATATTTCTTGGATGCTTCACCCTTAGCTCTGAAGTTTATCATACTTGGCATTATGAGGGATGATTGCTGGATGACCATGTCATAGCCAACTCTTCTTCAGCAGTTAAGGTTTGACCCTGGTACTGAGTCTTGAGAATATTTGCAAAAAAATGAGCTGGAGATGGTGCTTGTCCCATTTGTTTGTTTTTTTTTTTTTAATGCCTGTAATTTAACTCTCATTGCATATTTCTTTTTAAGATCTCACTCAGTTCCTTACAAATTTCAAGTGTCAGCAATAAAACAGTTATTTCCTGCATTTTGTTCAAGGCTCCAGAAATAGGCTTCAGGGTACTCAGCATGTGTTCAACATTTCTCTTAAGCCCAATCTTGAGAACTTTGGTTGTGACAGTGCCATCTATTTTTTTCCACAGTTTTGTTCACTGTTATCAGATTAGGCCAGATCTTGATATAGTGCTCAAAACAGTCCACTACTGAGTTCCATCACACGTCTTGTGGGAGAGTTAGCTTGGTTCCTCCCATTTTTTTCAAAGCAGCTGCTGCAAAGTGGTTGTTACAGTATTTTGCAATTTCAACAACATTAGGCTTTATTTCTGGAACACAGAAGTCTTTGGCTAGGAGGTGCATCAAATGAGCACTGCAACCATATGTCATTAGCTTGGGACTCTCCCACTCTCTTCTAAATTTCTTCTCAGATACATTTGCAGCATTGTCTGTGACCAAGCTGCGTACTAGACATTTGAATTTTTTTTCACAGTTTGCTGTAGCTTTTACTGCTACTTCTTGTAAGTATTCTGCTGTGTGTGCATTTCCTGATGTATCAATTGTTTCTGTGAGGAAGACATTCCCTTCTTCTGTTGTCACACACGCACATAAACCAGGATCATTGTGGACATTGCTCCATCTATCAAGACTCAGGTTAACAATTTTACCCTCTAGACCTTTTGCACACTGCTCAATTTCTCTTTCATACACATTCTCCAGCAATTTGCCTGCAACATCTGCTCTGTTGGCTGGACTGTATCCTGGTCTTAATGACTGAAGCATGTTAATGAAGTGTGGGTTCTCAATCCTGTGGCAAGGAGAGTTTGTTGCATAAACAAACCGGGCAATTTTCCCATCTATTACCTCTTTTTGTAATCTGCTGGTTCTTATCACAGATTTATCTATGGTTGTTTCTGGATGATGGAGATTTTTTTCTTTTCTTTTTGGTACAGGTGATATATACTGTGGCTATGTGACATACATGATGTGATTGAAACACTCTCATTGGCAGATAAAACTGAAACTATACCATAATTTTCTAATCTTGAAGGTGAATAGTCTTCAGAATCCTGTATGTTGAAGATGGATTCTCCTAAACAAAATAAGTCAATGCAGTTATTCAATTATTATTACCGTACTTCTCATTTAGTATTACTCCTTGCAGTCACTGACACTCAATACTACTTTAAAAGTGAAACTGTAAAAGGAAGATCTGCCTATTTCAGCTCTTTATTTTTTATCACAACTGCATCTAAAATGATAGTACCATAGAGTAACAACTATATTTTTTGCTTAAACATGAAAATTCAAGAATAGACCAGAAGGAAGACAGGCAGTCCTTAAGAAAAGTATGAAATAAAAAAGTTTACCAACCTGAAGATCCTGCATGTTCAGACATGTTCCTTTTCAGGAGAAAGCTGTGTTGAAGATGATGAAAGGAACACTTCTCATGACGATGTTTCATTTGGGCAACCAGGACTGGCATTTCATTGTTGCGCTGTTTGCATTTTGCACGCATGCCTGTCTTACCCACAGTTTAGAGGAACTTCATTAAAATAGTCCCAAACTAGGTCTCTTTTACGGCCTGCTGCCATTATAGGTTTTCCCTTCTAGTGAGAGAATGGTATGGTAGATCTCAAATCAATGAAGCCTACACTCAGAAAGACCTCAAAACTTCTGGAATATGCTGCTCAAACAGTTTCACTTTTGTTTCTGTTTCCTGTAGCTCCCTTCTCACATTTATCTAGGGTGACCAGATGTCCTGATTTTATAGGGACAGTCCTGATTTTTGGGTCTTTTTCTTATATAGGCTCCTATTACCCTCCACCCCCTGTCCCAATTTTTCACAGTTGCTGTCTGGTCACCCTACATTTATCTCCAGACTTCTTCTCCTTGTCCAGATCTATTCTGCTCCCGACAATCTTCTATTCATTGAACTTCTTGAAACTTTGCACTTTTAGAGAGAGGTAAGGGATTGACTCTGTGTACACAAATTTGCAGAGGGACAGTAGGGTTGAGGTCTGTTATTTCTCACCTTTTATTTATTTTATTTATTTAAAAACATTTTTGCCATTAACAAGCATGTTATCTCTGGAGACACAAATCCACAGTTTGAGATCTGCAAAACTAAGCATCTCTGATGGTATCTTCTAGACCATGGATCAGCAACCTTTGGCACGCAGCCTGTCAGGGAAAGCAGCTGGCGGACCATCAGGGCTGGCTCTGGCTTTTTTGCCGCCCCAGGCAAAAAAGCCGATGGCTGCCCCGCTCCCCCGGCCGGGGCACCGGCGGGGAGCGCGGCAGCATGCCCCGCTCTCCCCCGGCCGGAGGAGCGCCGCAGGGAGGGTGGTGGCATGCCCGCCCGCACCCTGCTCTCCCCTGGGCAGAGGAAGGCTGCGGGGAGGGCAGCGCGGCATGCCCCGCTCTCCCCTGGCCTGAAGGAGCGCCGCGGGGAGGGCGGCAGCATGCCCCGCTCTCCCCTGCCCGGAGGAGTGCCGCGGGGAGGTTGGTGGCATGCCCGCCCGCGCCCTGCTCTCCCCCGGGCAGAGGAGCGCTGCGGGGAGGGCGGCGCGGCATGCCCCGCTCTCCCCTGGCCGGAGGAGTGCTGCGGAGAGGGTGGTGGCATGCCCGCCCGCGCCCCACTCTCCCCCAGGCAGAGGAGCGCCACGGGAAGGGCGGCACGGCATGCCCTGCTGCCCAAGCCCGCAGGAGCGCCGCGGGGAGAGTGGCGCGGCATGCCCCGCTCTTCCCCAGCCCCGCTCTCCCCTGGCCAGAGAAGCGCCGGCAGGGAGGGTGGCGCAGCATGCCTGCTGCCCCGGCCGGGGTGCCGGCAGGGAAGGCGGCATGCCCGCGGCCCCGCTGCTCCGGCCGGGCGCTGGCAAGGAAGAGCACCACCCCCCCCGCGGCTTGTCGCCCCAGGCACGTGCTTGCTGCGCTGGTGCCTGGTGCCACCCCTGCAGGCCAGGATAGTTTGTTTACCTGCTGTGTCCCCAGGTTTGGCCGATTGCCTCTTCCTCTGGCCACGGTTTGCCGTTCTAGGCCAATGGGGGCTGTGGGAAGCGTTGTGGGCCGAGGGGTGTGCTGGCTGCCACTTCCCACAGCCTCCATTGGCTTGGAACAGCAAACCGCGGCCAGTGGGAGATGCGATCGGCCAAACCTGCGAACGCTGCAGATCAACAAACCGTCCTGGCCCGCCAGTGGCCGTCCCTGACGGGCTGCATGCCAAATGGTTGCCGATCGCTGTTCTAGACTGAGCACTGAGTCCCATTGGGTAGATAGATTAACCTAAATAATCTATACAGAAGCCCCTAAACCCCATAAAATTGGGTTCCTAATCCATGAACTATTGGAACTCATTTACAAAACTTTTCTTAAACATTACATGAATATATTGTCTCATACTATAGAATTAGAATGTATAATCCCTATTCCATGATGAGATACATTATAGCTCAGTTTTAATTAAGATAGGGTGTTTTTCCTCAGCATTTTATCAAAAAAATCCCATTAAAAAAAATTGATTTTTATCAACCCTGCCCTTTCCCCCTCATAAATATCCATCTTAGTATAGTGGTTTGTTGGTACCTTTTTGACTGCAAAGGAGAAGGATATACTTATTTAAATGAAAATAAGAAAGAAAAACTTGTAGCACCTTAGAGACTAACAAATTTATTTCAGCATAAGCTTTCGTGGGTTAGTACCCACTTCATCGGATGCATGGAATGAAACATACAGTAGACAGATATTTATACAGTCAGAGAAACATAAGGTGGAGGTGCATAGACCAACCTTAAGAGGCTAAGACTAACACGGCTACTACACTGAAACCTATACTTATTTAACTCTTTTAAAGGGTACTTTTCTTAATATCCAGGAGTATCAACACATTAATTACCTTTTTGTTTTTTATGAACTCTGTTTTTAAACCTTGTTTTCACTACTTTCAATCAAACAAGTGTCTGTTTTCACCAAATTCTAGGGATACGGCAGGTCAGGAGAGATTCCGCACAATCACAACAGCATACTACAGAGGAGCCATGGTGAGTGATTATCTGTTCAGGCGTGACTAAAATAATAATTAGTTTGAACCCTTTAAACCAAAGGAAGCAAACTGTCTTGCTAGGGAGAAATTATAACTCAAAGGTAGGGGATAACAGGACTATTGCTGTTTTTGTGATGTCTTGTTCTCCAGTTTTCTGCCCCCTCCATCTTGTATATAGTCACAATCTCTCTGTGGACATAAGAGGCTTAATTCACCAAGTTTTGTTTGAGAAATTTGTTTTTATGCAATCACAACATTTTCCTTGTTTCAAGTGATAGCAGGATAGGTGATATGTCTGCTAATATTAAAAGTGAATATGACTGAGTTAGTTTTCCTGCTGTGTCCCCTTCAGCAGCACTAGAATGCAGCAGCTAGATTCAGACATGATCAAGTATATAAACCAGGGGTGGGCAAACTTTTTGGCCCGAGGGCAACATCACGGTTGAGAAACTGTATGGAGGGCCGCGTAGGGAAGGCTGTGCCTCCCCAAACAGCCTGGCCCCCTATCTGCCCCCTCCCACTTCTCCCATCAGAACCCCCGACCCACCCATTCCCTATCCTGTCCCCGGACGGCCCAGACCCCTATCCACACCCCCGCCCTCTGACAGGCCCCTCAGGACTCCCACCCCTACCCAACCCCCACCATTCCCCATCCCCTGACCGCCTCCCCTCCAAAACCTCTGCCCCATCCAACTGCCCCCTGTCCCGTGACTTCCCGGCCCGGCACCTCCTGCCCCTTATCTAACCTCCCAGCTACCCGCCCCCTTACCATGCCACTCAGAGCAGCAGGACTGGCTTATTGGAAAGGGGAGGAGGAGGAGCAGCAGGGGAGGGGCCGGGGGCTAGCCTCCCCAGCCGGGAGCTCAGGGACCGGGAAGGACGGTCCCGAGAAGGACGGGAAGGTGGGCTGAATGTTGCCCGTAGGCTGTAGTTGGCCCACTTTTGATATAAACTGTCTCTAGTGCAACTGCTACTGATTCTAGTTAGTCAACTATTTGACTTCTAAATAGTTCCTTACATTTTGACACCCCATATGTGACAGAGCTATTCGCAATATACCATGACTCTGAGACATCCTAGGTCAGGCATTAATGCAGTTGTAGTCTGGTTTTACTTACTTTACTGCCACCATGTTACAGGGAGATGCACATACATACACACAGCTATGGAAGAGCAGATTTGCCTTGACAACATTCAGCATCAGCCTTGCTGTAAAACTACTCATCTGTCAAGTAGAGCTACTTACCCCAGGCAAGCAGAATCTTACAAAAGCTGTTCCTAGGCCCTTTTGAGGGGTGGCGGTGGGGTGATGCATAATAAACACTGAATACATGTTGTAAACATGGCTTACTTAAGACACACAGGATATTAGGTCATGATTACTTTATGGTGATCACAGCCTTTCTTTCTAGTAAGACCAAATGCTAGCTACTTTTTAGTTATAGAATTTACAAATTCTTGCTCACCATAGTTTAGCTAGTTTTAACTTAATATTAAGAGCATAATATGTTTAAAAACAATAGGTGACAATTAATGGATATTTATTGGGTCAAGACCATTGAAAATTTATTCAAAGAGAGATCATATAAAGTCTTCAGAAAGAGCTGTTAATTATAAAGTTATATGTGGCTTACTGACTTTTAGGAGTTTTAACCGCAAACAAGCAATATGTACATCAAATCTAAACTAATATTAAGATTAGATTTTTGTTTTGTTTTCCCCCACAGGGAATTATGCTGGTATATGACATCACAAATGAGAAGTCTTTTGACAACATTAAAAACTGGATAAGGAACATAGAAGAGGTAGGTGATTGGGGAAATAAGTATCTGTTGATATTCTCTAAGCTCTCCAAAGCAATGACTAACATCTGAGCAATTTTATTTTCTTTCAACGGTGGGGTGTATATGTGTAGCCAAGCTAGAATGGATGTAAACTAGAGCAGTTGTCCTTGAGCATATGGTGGTTTTCTGGTTTACCAGGGGCTGGAAGAGGAAAGTTAGACTTTCATTCAAAAATGATCATGTAGAGCAAGGATTTCAAAACTGCTTGCTTTCAGTGGATGCCTTTAATTTAACCTTTGCTTTGAAGTATGGCTAAGAGACGAGGAGAACTATTTTCAGTATCTCTTGGTGAAGCTGAGAAATGCCGAACGCTATTCTGGTGATGTTAAGTGTAGATTTACCTGCTTGTGTACATTCAATACCCAAATTTTGCCTTTGGTCTTATTTTGAACTTCAGTTATGTGTTCGTTTTCCCTCACCTTGTAAGTTATTTGAATAGCAAATACATTGACCATACTTGAATCTGAAGGCAGTGCTAGAGGAATTGGGAATAGGAAGCCTTGAGCATTAGATCCAAGCAAAATAAGGCTTAATCTGGTGGTGACAGAAATTTTATTCTACTTGCTCTCAAAAAAAGAAACCTGCCACCATTCTCTGATTACATTTGACTATTGGACCTTGCAAAGAAGGGACCTATCCCAAAGAGACCTCTGATACCATCACATCAGTCTGGTCATTGGTGATAAGGGTTAGAAAAGCCTTCCACTCTGGATCAGTGTGCTTCCATTCTTGACTAATCAGGCAATTTGTGACCACTTTGCAAGCCAGTAAACATCAGTCTTGTTTTAATAACTTCATTTTGAAGTCAAGCAGGGCATCTACAAAGAAAAATACTTTTATTCAGCCTTTCAAAAAAGCTTATTCTTCTCTTTCCCCACTGATGCCCTTATTAGGGTTTTATTAGAGAGAGTTCTTATTGTCTGTGTGGATCTGTTTCTGATAGGTGAAGATGTATCTTTTAACTCTGCTGCTTTAACAAGAGCTTATTTTTCCCTTCAGCATGCCTCTTCAGATGTGGAAAGAATGATTTTGGGTAATAAATGTGATATGAATGAAAAGAGACAAGTCTCAAAAGAAAAAGGAGAGAAGGTAAACTTTTGAACTACTAAATTCTTTAATAAAGGCCTAATATTTTCTCTGTTCTACTGTTCCTAATGATGCTTGTTACTCTACTTTTAGCAACACCAAACAAAATAATCAGTCTTAAACTCCTTTATGCTTTAGAACCGGGAGGAGGGGGGCTTTTTGGCCTGAGGGCTACATCGGGTTTCTGAAATTGTATCGGGGGCCGGTTAGGGGAGGCCCCTATCCGACCCCTTTTTCTCTTCCCCCCCCCCCCCCCCCCGCCCCGCTTCTCGCCCCCTGATGGCCCCCTCGGGACTCCTGTCCCATCCACCCCTCCCTGACCGACCCCAAACCCCCAGCCCCTGACTCCCCCCCCCCCCCCCCGGGACCCCACCCCTATTCAACCCCCTTGTTCCCTGCCCTCTGACTGCCCTGACCCCTATCCACACCCACACCTCCTGAACACTACCCTGAACTCCCCTGCCCTCTGTCTAGCCCCCCTCCCCCTCCGATCCATGCCCCCTTACCACGCTGCCTGGAGCACTGGTGGCTGGCGGCGCTATAGCCACACTGCCCAGAGCACAAGGACAGGCAGCCATGCCGCCCGGCTGGAGCCAGGGGTGAAAGTAACTTAAAGGACTTACCGGTACTCCGGAGCCCTGAGCAGGGGGCTGGGCCTCAACCGGAAGGGACGTGGCCTCAACCGGAAGAGGCGGGGCCTTTAGAGCCACGGGCCCTTTAAATTAAAGGGCCCCGGGCTCCAGCTGCGGTAGTGGCGGCTGGGAGCCCCAGGGTTTGGGGGCCATTTAAAGGGCTCGGGGCTCCAGTTGCCGTTACCACAGCGGAGCCCTGGGCCCTTTAAATTGCCGTTGGAGCCCCGGGGGTCCCGACTGCTGCTGCGACCCCTGGGGCTCCGGCGGCAATTTAAAGGGCCCAGGGTGGTAGCAGCGGCCGAAGCCCCGGGCCCTGCTGCCGCTACCCCAGGGCTCTGGCAGCGGGGCTCTGGCGGCAATTTAAAGGGCCATGGGCTCCAGCCGCTGCTGGGAGCCCCAGGCCCTTCAAATTGCCGCTTGGGGAAGCTGGTCCGGTACGGTGTACCGACTTACTTTCACCTCTGGCTGGAGCCAGCCACGCCACCGCCCAGCACAGAGCACTGGGTCAGGCCGTGGCGGCACTGCCCGGCAAGAGCTCACAGCCCTGCCACCCAGAGCATTGCGCCGGCAGCGCAGTGAGCTGAGGTTGGAGGCTAGCCTCCCAGTTGCTCAGGGGGCTGGGCAGGAGGGTCCTGTGGGACAGATGTGGCCCGCGGGCCATAGTTTGCCCACCTCTGCTTTAGAACCTTCTACACATCATAGGATGTCCATCTTTTTTTAAGATGGTACTTAATATATGGAATCCAATTGAGCTTCAATACGCATCTCAAGTGAGATGTTCTAAATGTTGGCCTTCCCTATGATAACACAATTCTTCCCTTTGAGGAAACCTAAAAGGGATGATAATCAGGATGTCATTTAAGTGCATTGTGGTTGATCATTCTCTGAATAACTCCTTTTTGCAATGGAGAATTATGAATATGTTAAAGTGGCCATATTAAGGGTAAAGTTAATTGTTTTAACTTTCTGGGACACTTTTTCTAAGGATCCTGAAGTAAGGCTGCACACATGAAATTATAGTATACACAATCCAAGTATTATGATACTGGCTAGCAGGTCACTGGTAGGATTATCTACACCTGCATATGATTGTCTTAAACTACTATTAAGACTTTAAGAAAAAAAAAAACTTTTGGTATCCATAGGAAAAGTCCTATAGAACTTGAGTGATTTCCATACAGTAATTTAAAAAAACTACGGCATAGACAAGATTTACATCAGGATCTGCCTCTGGTAGTATTCTGTGGTGGGGATACAATTCAGTGCAACTACATCAGTTTACACCAGCAGGGGGTCTGGTCCACCATGTTTAGAAAACCCTTAAGCTAGTCTCTCAATTTCTGTAGGAACCATTCAAACGTCTGTCGCAACTGTTGATTTAGTCCTTCATTAAATGCTATACAACTCTTCAGTAAAAGGGTAATGTTAACATTTTTCCAGGGCAAAAAAAGTAAATTTGGGATTATGATATAAACTTGGTTACACCCTTAATGGAGCCACTGCAAAATGTCTTGTCACTTTGCAAACTTAATTTATAAATATCAAAACTTTTTAAAACCTGTCTTCCAGTTAGCAATAGATTATGGCATCAAGTTTCTAGAGACAAGTGCAAAATCCAGCATAAATGTGGAAGAGGTAAGATTAGAATTACATTTTTTGTTGTCTAAAGTTTTTAATACTGTTATATAGTGTTGCTTGCAATGTGATTTCTAACTGTTAGCTTTTCTGACCTGATGCATAATGTGGTATTGACCACTTTGCTCCTATGTCTTCATGTGCTTCAGCTTGAGTATTTCCTTGTAGCATCCAAAACACCAGATGTCTTCTGGTAAAATTTCTACATTTGTAGATGGGTGTTAATAGTAACTTTTTATTAATGTTGCAGATAGTATAATTGTACACTTACTAGTAACTAAAAGCAGTTACTTTGGTGCTTTCTTTAGGGCAGATGAAGCTATTTGTTCATTCAAGATGGCTTAAATGTACAGATCTGTTAATGACTAGACACCAGTCATGACATATATAGTAATCTTTTTAGAGTGTTTATTAAAACTAATATTGGTTGAAGGTAAAAAATAGCATAAGAGTCAGGACAGCTGGTAAATGCTCTCTTCTGGTGGGCACAGTGTTCTAAAAGCATTCCAAAGATTATATAAAAGGGCGGGTACACTTTTTTTTTTTTTTTGAGGCTTCAATAAGCATTGAGTTCACAATCGTGAACTTGAAATTGTGGAAATTAACATGTGCATTTTTAAAAATAGCTCAACTGATCTAAGATACCACTAAAGTAACGTTGTACATTGAGAAATCTGTGTGGCACAGTATATAGTTTATAGCTAGAATGGATTTCTATTTTCATTGTCCTGCATCAGGGATAGCGTTTGACCTATTTAATGTTATCACTATACCAGTGCTTTTCTGTTTGTAATGGTCTGCAGAATTGTGAAAATAAAAGTAACATTAATATTAATAGTGGATAAGGAGATAAAAGCATATCCCTTATTCCAGTTGTTTACCCACTGTGGTATTTTTTGCTGCTTAAGTGTCAGGAGCATCCTGCAATTTTATCATTATTCCTACCCTCCATAATTAAATGCAGGGGATACATTGGCGCCAGAGCTCCAAGCTAGTTTCCTAGGTAACTTTTAGAATTTTCATGTTTTCCTCTCATCTTTATTACGTAGCTGGTCTAGACATGTCAGACTCAAATGTAATGTGTAAATCTTGAATCTTATTTCCAACCACTTAACTTCTAGAAGTTAATACTTAATTCTGTTAATAAGTGAATCATGTATGGAACTCAGTTTGTGGTATTGTAATTTTTTCTCCTTTTATAAATCCATGCTTTCCTCTCCTCATCCCCCAAACACATATTCACTCCCATTTCTTCCCTTGAGAACCTTGTCTCCAGTTCTAAACCCTCCCCTGAAATCCCACTTTCCTTTTGGTCCCTGACAATTCAAGTTCTCTCAATCGAGGATTTCAGTTGCCTTAAAAAATAAACCCTGACCATCACTTAACTTGTATCCCTGTCTGCTTAGCCCAACTGTCAAACAGCATGGCACAAACAAGCCAAAGTGGTTTTTGGCTGTGGGAGCAGGTTGGTTAGCTGGGAACCTATGTGCAAAGCGTTGGCAGGGAAAAAAGGAAATGGAGCTTTGAATTTTCTGTTACAAGCCAACTCTTGAGCTTTTCCACCTTGAATGGTGCTCCTAAAAGGCTAGATTCTAACCACAGCACACAACTTGATACTATGTAACACATGCTGAATGTTTGAATTTGGACTCTGGCCCCGAGTCTTTGAAAAGCAGTCTGATGTGCAGCAGTGGTCTGCCTCATCAGAAGGGCTGCTCAACAGCAGAAGATGGGGTCAAAGATGTTGACCTAAACACCAGATTATAAAACATGACTATTGCCATATGAGAAAGTATCCATTGCACACTTAGTGCCTTTGTAATTTTTAATATTGCATATTTTGCAGACCATTGTTACTAAACATGTAAGACCATTCAATCTAGTTTGTCACTAATTTTTCCCTTCTCCTTGGTTTCAGGCATTCTTCACACTTGCACGGGATATAATGACAAAACTCAACAGAAAAATGGTTTGTACCTTTTACTTTGCAATACATTAATTTCTCTGCATGATGCAGGCTGTTACAAGGACAGTGTTAAAATATTTCAGTTTTATACTTCTAGGAAAACCCACTATTTTTACGGTAATCTAACCAGCAGTTTTGTGACTGGCAAAAGAAGAAGTCTCTGCATAGACTTGCAATTACAAGTGAAGGCAGGCAATGCTACTCTTACAGTTCAGCACTTGTGATTAAATTCTCTACAAAACTATGTAGAGAACATCAAAGCTGCACAGAAACTTTCTGTAAATGAGAAATGCCAGAGTTAAGGTTCCACTCTGCCCCCTTGTGTGCATTCATTATAGCAGTCTTTATTTTACTTTTCACTCTTTCTGCTGCTAAGACTAGGGCACTATGCAAAATATACCACATGTGCGCAAGTTTCTACAATGGCACTACTCTTACAAATAGCATTTTTTTTCCCCTTTAGGAAGTGTTAAATTTCCTTCTCGTACTCAAAAGTGGTTGACCCTCCTTTACTCCCTTTCAAAAAATAAAAAACACCTTCAGGCAGATATCATGCCTGAAAACCTTTTGTTAAAAGAAACTTTTTGCATAGATGTATGCATTTGATAATGAAGTATTTAACATGGAAAATGTTTAACCTTAAAGTTTCAGCTATAGTTTGCTTTAATGACTCTTGAACATGAGAGGCTTGGGAATGGACCCTAAACTTACATGGTCAGTAAGAAGTGGCCCTCTCTGTATGGGGGAGGAGGGGGCCCAGAATACAAAAAACAATGATCAGTCATCATTACCTATTTCTAAAAAAGGACATTTGGACAAGCCTTATGGGTAAACTACTTGATTTCAATTTTCAGTATTTTGTCACTTATCAGTGGACAAGCATTTAGCTATGCCAATCCTATTAATGCTATGCAAACCATTTTTACAAACTTTGTTCCTCTCGTATCTTTCCTTGTTAAACAAAACTTCAGAAGAACAAAAAATGTTTTAGTGTGATAAATTCTGTGAATCCCAGAGCAGTCTACATCTTGTGTACAGATTATATATGGGATCTCTTTACCCACCATTAAACAACCATCTCCTGCAAAGAGGTGCATAGTACATGTTGAGTTTATAAATCTTAGAACATTAAGTGAACACTTAGACTTTAAAAGTCCTAAAACTGTGCTGCAGGCTTCACCTAAATCATAAAGGTGGTTTTTGCCCCACTAAACTGTCCTAGCAATTCAGTTTGGCTATTCTTTCAGGCTGGGATTTCCATATGGATGCATTAATAATGTGGTAATTTGAGTTTCCAAACTATCCAGCTCCCAAGAGATTAATTGTAAATTACCCAATAAAACTGCCCCTCTGCTTACAAAAAAAACCAGTTGATGCCAATATTTCACTTATGCTTTGGAGGCTGAGGAGTGAAGGAGAAGGGGGAATGCTAAGGCTGCTTTTCTCCATTCATAACATAGTTGTTTTGTTTTTTCAGAATGACAACAGTTCACCAGGAGCTGGTGGGCCGGTGAAAATAACTGAAAATCGATCGAAGAAGAGCAGCTTCTTTCGATGCACGCTACTTTGATGAACTCCTAATGATAGACTGCAGCACACTTAGAAGAACCTTTTCTGCTTCTTTGAAAGCACAGGGTCACAAAGCCTCAGAAATAATACCACCAAGCTGCTGCTGAGAGCTTCAATGAATGTCGACTGCGTTAAACAAGTGGATTTTGCTCACTAAGCCCATCGACCTGTCAGGCTCCTTTTTCTCAAATGTGGAAGCAATGAAGTGGAGACACACACATGCAGGACTTAATTTTCTTCATTACTTTCTGTTTTAATGCCTGTTGCAAAAGCTGCTACATTTCTTTTAACTTTGCACATCCATATTAGCCTTTTATTGCCTGTTACCGCACAATCTAACACTTGTATTTGCACAGTTTATTGTCCTGTAAGTAAGTTCTTTAACGGATTTGTGCATTCTTTTCTTTTACAAATTTATTTTAAAAAGCCAGAAGGAATAGATTAAATCACATCTCCAGTAGTCTTTGCTCTACACATGTGATCATGTCTGCTATATGGATATGTTTACAGTAATGGGGCTTATTAAAACAAATTGGCATTTAAGAACATGTATAGGTTTTTATTCAGTTATTCTCACAAATGCACAAATCCGTTCATACAGAAGCTACTGCATCTTCTATTCTGAATGTAGGATGTTTCTTTTCTATTGGCTTTTACCAAATTTAAGAGAATCTTTTTAGAGCAGAGTTGTCTTCTAAATAGATGTAGTTCTTGTCTCATTTGTTGAATGCACCCTTAAAGCATGTGACTGAACCCCAGTGGTCCATTCATTTTTCACCTAGTTTTCTCCTCTTGGCCCAACTCATCTGCTCTTTTGTTTTTGTTCTTGTTTCTGTTGACACTTGAGTTGAAATCTTCAACATAGCACAGGTGGGCATCCTAGCTATCGCTTAAGTGATTTGTGGTAGCTAAGCTGAATGAGCGTATTCAAAACTCCTAGATTCTGTTCTCCAGTGTATGAAGAGTAATTGCAGCTCCTAAGTGTGACTTACCGTGATGCTGAGGATGTTCGCTTCACATTTTGACTGCAAAGGCATGCACAAACTAGCTTCCTGTTTAGTAACTATAGTTATTAAGCCCCACCAGTAAAGAAAATGGCACACTGTGGTTTATAATGCAATATTATGCAGCTGGTACTGAATGTGTAAAGCCTTCAGTCTGAACAAGCAATTATAGAAGTTAATTATCAGAAACTGGAACAATGATTTAGACTGCTAGAAGCCAAGTTGAAACTTAATTGCCTTTCTCACTCCTCTGAACACCTGCAACCTAGTTTATGTATTTTATCACTTGCTTGTTTGTTTTTGAAAGATGTCTCTCCATGAATAACTGGTGCTTTAGTTTGTTGTGCCAAACTTAGACCATTGTTAGCTTTAACTACAAACTTAAGAGTCCACCACTTTGGTTATAAGGTGCAGATGGATTGTCTTGTTGACAAACAGCTAACTTTTCTGATGTCTGCTTGTTTCACTACAGTCACTTAACTTTGTGGTAACAACCAGTCCACTGTTTAATATGTTAATGTTTCACTCTGCTTTAGTTTGGGATGTCTGATATTGAATTTGTCATCTTGGGGTCTATCTCAAATATTTTGAAACTAATTCAGTAAGTCATCAGCCGTGAATCCAAAAAGGACTTTGATTAGTGTCCTGAACAGACTTGAGAAACTTCATTTGATTCCTCCAAAGTTTAAGTGGCTTTCTACACTTCTCCCCACACCGCTACTTAATTACAATTAAAGTGATGCTTGTAATTAGATTGTGATTCACAATCTCCTATTCTTACTGAACTAGAAGGCACAGCAAAATTTTTGAGGTAGCAAGAATGTTTTTAAAACAAAAACAACCTTAGCTGCTCTGGCCTACACTTTGCAAAGGCTAATGCAGTTAAGTTTTCTGTATGGTAACAAAGTGCTTTCTATACAGCAACTGTTATGACTTCAGTTATGAATGTTGTTAATTTTCAGTAATTTACCTCTGACTTATTTGGTGTCGTAACACACAGATTTTTATCTCGGGGTTGTCTGCAAACCAAAACTGACATGTTCTGTGCTTGGCAACTTTTACAGAATGTGTTGCTTATGTTGCATTTCCTCTGTCCTCTTTCTATTTGGTTCTGTGTACAAACAAGATTAGTCTCCATGAACTTCCTTTTGAAAGAGCCTGTAAGTGAGAATCCATAAAGTGCTTCTTGACGCAGCAGCAAATTGGGGTATCTGCTCTGTTGTATTAAAAAGAAAAAAATCCTTGCTATTTTCTTACATTTAGCTATGCTAAACTGTACATACATTTGAGGTAAGACCATAGGAAATTCACTTTATGCATGATAAAATGATGCAGTAAATATTTCACTTTGCTTAATGTTCATATAATGCTCATCTTTCTCTATTTGTAGAAGGAGTTAGCGACAGATAATTTTGTCTGTCCCCTGCTGAAACTGAAAAATTCCAGTTTCATATAAAAACATTATGGTCTTATGGATAAGGTAAAACACAGATATTTTTTTTTTTTTTTTTTTTGCAGCAGTATTAAGTGGTTGAGGGGCCGCACTTTATCAGTATATTAACTTTTGATAATGGTCAACATAGACCTCTTTACTCATACAGTCTGTTGTCAGACATTGAAAAATGTGCTGTATTTTAGCATGTAAATCAGCTGATTATGTTTCACTGGGAACTTTTTCTAGCTATATTTGGCTTTAGGCAAGCAGACCAATAATAACTGTTATGTCTGAGCATCAGTTGCTGGGTGCTGCAGGTTTTTCTAATACCGGTATGATTGTTTTGTGCAGTCTTTTTTGTTGTAATTTTACTCAAGACTTTAATCTTAATTTTGAAAGACTAACTATACCTCAGCTAACTAATATTCTAATATCCATTCAAACACAGGTGATCCAACTATTATTCATTATACAAAGCAGAAAATGTGCAGCCTGCCTTGCTCTAAAGACCTCGATTAGTCTTTAAGGAAAGGCAGGCATTACTTTGCGTTTTGTTAAGAATAGAACCTACTTGCTGTCAAGTTGGGGGTTTTTCCCCCACAACTCTCTTCTTCCCTCCCAGTTTGTGCAGTGTGTTCTGTTTTTTTCCTAAATGGTGAGAAAATAGAACCTGAAAATATATGGTCTCAATGCTTCTTTTGCTATAGCTTTCAATCCTGTGATCCGCAAACCATGCACATAAAATGCTTAGTTCTTGTTGAGTAGACATAGAATACTTGATTTAGGTTTAGTTATTAAATCTCTTGAAGTTTAATGTTAAAACTTTGAAACCGCATATTAAATGTAATGCAATTTACTTTTATTGAATGTGGGAGTTTCTACAGTACTAGTCAAGGTTTTTGAAAAGTGCAGTTTTATAAATGGGGTATTTCCTGTTACAAGTGCATTTCCTCTTTTAGTCTTTTGTTTGTCAAGTGAAATCAAGTCCATTATTTTCACAAGCCAAAAGTGGAGGGGGGTGTATTTTTGAAATACTTTTTTTTTTTCTGTGAATAACTCTTGATGGGTAACAACTTGGAAGTTACACCAATGGCATGTAAAATGCATAAATGTGTTGCTAATTTTGTGGAAATGCATCCATCATCTGATTATGTAATCAAGTGAAATTTGCCAGGTTAAAGTTTAAGGACAAGCTGTTTGCAGATATTGGCTCCTTCCCTCTACTGCCCCCGAGCTGCTTGTGCCACATTACTCTTCTTAATATACCTTGTATCTCAAAATGCCATGTAAAGGCAGGACTTCCCACTTTTTCTTTGTTTCCAGTGAATTTAAACACGTTAGTGCATTCCTATGGCCTTATAAACATATATTTTGCAAATGACACTTTTACTTGGGATTACAATTATTTTAATGCAATATACAGTTACTAAATTCAGACTAAAAAGCATGGCCCTAAAGAAAATGCTTAATTTTCAAATAGAATTGCTCTACCATGTGTGTGTTTAAGCACATTTTATCTCTGCTCCAAAGGCGTAATGTGAAAATCCTGCAGATAAAGTGGACTTGTCATGTTAACTTGTAAACTTAATCATTAATTGTGTACTGATACTGTGTTAAAAAAGAATGGTTTTATTATTCCATGTGAACTTTTTTACAGCAATGTGCATCTCAAATAAAATTACATAATGAAAAATATTCAGCTTCTTCTATGAAGTAACTCCATGTAATCAATCTTATGCAAGTTGCATTTCCACTCTATTCTAACACATGATTATGTTGGGGAGGGTCCAATTTAACTCATGCCTGAAGTTTTGTTTAACTTCAGTAAACTTCCTGAATAGCTTGCTTGCTTCTGAAATTGACTCTTTTGGGAGTAGCTTCTTCAAGAACTTCTATCCCTATACTAATTCCTTCTGCATCGGAACAAGGGGAAGTTTTAAGGTAATTACTAGGAGGGAACACTTGAATATCTTAAAGATATGTGTTAGGGAGTGGGAATACTCTCCCAAAGCATGTGTTGAAAGCAAGACTAGACAAACACTAGTAAATGTAAAATGGGGTGCAATCCTGCATTACCAGAGAGACAAGAGGGGTGGGAAGAAGTGGAAAGTACTGGGCCATCTAGTCAATCTCTGACATCTGTGATTTAAATAAGCTTATGTGAGGGGGAGAAAAGTCTTTAATTCTCCAATAGACTTTGGCAATCTGAGGCACATACAATTGACTGACCCAGCAAATACTAGGACTGCCCAGGCTAATTCAAATGCTGAATGAGTATTGAGGTGTCTGACACAAGTAATTGCTAACAAGTACATAGTAGTACTGAACTTGGCAATTAATACAGTTAACTTTGTCACACGTATCTAAGCAATGCACTTGTAATTTTAACCAGGAATTAGTTGGGAAAGGATTGAATCTATTGCATCAAAATGGGAAAACAAGAGACATCTTGTCTTAACACTTTTCTATAATATCGGTATCCTTTATTTTAAAAATATCTTCCCCAGAAGTCATCGTTACATCTGGTCTCCAAACTTAAAACCTCTACTGAATTCAGATTCTGCCAATGGCATCATAACATACCCACTTATCTAACTTTTCTGCCTCCCAGTTGGATTCTCGCTTGGACACAGTGCTAATATATATCACTACTACATCTTTACCGTTGAATGCAACTAGTGCCTAAACAGTTGCTAAAATCTTCTTTCTACATGTCCTTTGGCATAGTGTAACACAAAAAGATATCCAACCACTTCATTCTGAGAACTACTTTATAAGAGCTCCTGTCATGGACCACCACCTTGTCCCCATTGCTCATTCACACTATTACTTTTTGTGAATCACCTGAAGACCAGTTGGAGAACTGCACACTTAGGGCCAGGTTTTTAAATGTGCTGATAACTTGCAGCTCCTGATTTTAATTGTTTTTTGATGCTCAGCATATCTGATAATTGAGCCCTTTGTCTCAAGTCTTGGAGATATAATAATAAATTGTTTGGTTTCCCCCCTACAACAGCATCTTATTTTGTGTATATTCAGTTATTCTAGCCTCTTCCCTCCATCTCCAATAGAAACTTTTACCCTTAATTTAAAGAAAATGGTTTTTATTAAAATTTGTGTAAATTCTCATCTTTATTTGGGTAAAATTAATTGCACTTTAGTGCCTCATCTGTCCCAAAAAAGATGACTTCTTCAAGTAGTGTCCCTATGGATGCTCCACTGTAGGTGTGTGCATCCCCGTGCTGCTGATCAGAGACCTTTGGTAGCAGTCTGTCCTGCCTGCGCATGTGCAGCTCCCCACCTACCATGAGGCTAGCCAGCACACGCAGACAATCCCTCCTTAGTTCCTTCTGAACCACCCTGCTAGAGCCGGAGTTATAGCTGTTCATGGAGTAACGTTTTAGAATAGCTAATTTTAGCTTCCCTTAAAGCTTTTTCTTTGTTACTTCATTTGTATTTTTATTTGGCTATGCCTGGAAAAAAGAAAGGGCTTGTCTTCCGCCAACCCTGTGGGGGTGACCCCTCTCCCCAGACAAGGGTATGCTCAGCTTCAAAAAGTGCCTCAGTTGCAAGGAATCTATTCCAGTGACTGATGGACACTCTCAGTGTGTTTGCTGCCTGGGAGAGTACATTCCACAAAAGTGTGGCTTGCATCAGCAACTGAAGCCCAGATCCAGGAAAGACAGAGCGCTACGACTCAAAATCCTACTCGTAGAGTCAGACCTTCAACTGCCGGAGTCTCGGCAGGAACTCTCTCACCACAGCCCTTTACTTTGAAGGGAGGTGAGCCCAAAGAGACAAACCACTCACACAAGGCTTCCTAATAAAAGGTCTGTTAGTCCCCATAGTGAGCCCTGATCAAGCCGAAATGTTCTCTGGCTCCATCGGTACCAACGGCACCTTTTATTGGGAATTCCTGATTCTCACAAAGATCAATTCAAGGCCATAGTCAACAAGGGCCAACTCGTGGCTAAAATGTCCCTTCAGTCCACGCTAGAGGCAGCTGACACGGCGGCACACTTAATTTCCACGGCTGTTGTGATGAGATGGGCTTTATGGCTTCATTTATCCAGCTTTCCTAAAGAGATCCAAATTACAGAGGAAGACCTTCCTTTTGCAGGGATGAAGTTATTTGCTGAGAAAACTGATGCATCCTTTCACACGTCGAAGGATTGTAGGGCAACTCTTCAATCCCTCAGGATCTATACTCCTGCCTACAAAAGAAAGTACAGCCCTCAGCCACCGTTCAAGCCCCACTCATCACAATACACATCTCCGTACTTGTCGCAGAGATCTTACGAGATTTCTTACAAAGGAAGAAGCCTAGGCTCCCTAGATGAGAGCAGTCAGGATATCAGCCAACTTCCTCTCAGCCCTCCACCTCAAAGCGGTAGTTATTGACGGGTTGGTCAGGTGCCTGTAGAACATTCTCCTTGCCATCTCGTGCTGGAAAACACCACCCATCCCTTCGGAGACAGTCTTACCTCATTCCGCAGCACCTGGGAATGGATAACCTCTGACAAGTGGGTGCTGAAGATCATCCAGGATGGATACATCATCCATTATCCTCCCTCCCTCCTCCCAAACACTCTTCCCTGTTCCTCTTTAGGTACCCTTCTCATGAGTCTGCTACATCAGGAGGTAAACCATCTCCTCAGCGTAGGAACCATAGAGCCTCTGCCCACACATCTTAGAGACAAAGGCTTCTACTTTCACTACTTTCCAATACCAAAGAAAAAGGGAGGTTGGAGACTCATACTGGACCTCAAAGTGCTCAACAGATATATCAAGGCACACAAGTTCAAGATGGTTGCCCTATCAACGATTATTCCAGCGTTAGAGAAAGGAGATTGGTTCTCGGCCCTTGACCTCCAAAACCTCCAAATTTCCATCATACCGGCTTGCAGACGTTACCTCAGATTCACGCTAGACCAAGACCACTATCAGTACAGAGTACTCCCTTTTTGGCCTCTCATCAGCCACCAGGGCATTCTCCAAGGTCCTCTCAGTAGTGGCGGCCCACTTATGCTCTCAGAAAATCATTATCCTTACCTGGACGACTGCCTTCTCTGGGCATGTTCTTTCACCAAAGGCCAGCAAGTCACCCAGGCCACACTGAATCTGGGCCTACAAATCAAGGCACAAAAATTGGTTAACACTGGTACAAAGACTAGAATTCATAGAAGCCAACCTCGGCTCCATCCAGGTGAAGGTGCTCTTCCCACATCACAGGTTCCTCAGCCTCTCCACGCTGTTGGAGACAGTACAATCAGCCCCTAAATTTTGGCCAGACACTGCCTCCAGCTCTTGGGGCATATGGCCATGGGCACATCAGTCATAGCTCGTGCCAGACTACACATGAGATGCCTCAAAGCCTGGTTTGGTTTGCAGGCTGAACAGAGACAGCATAAACAAATTATTATTGATGCTGACCAAGGTCAAGCAATCCTTGGACTGGTGGAAAGATCCAGTGAATGTATGTATGGGAATCCCATTTGTTCAGCCTCCCCCCATTATTACTCCTGCCACCAATGCATCCGTCATAGGATGCGGTGTGCATCTCAACGGTCTCATCATCAAGACAAATGTTTGCTATGCGAGATGTGCCTTCACATCAACCTGCTCAAACTCAGAGCAGTCAAACGCGTGTGCTCTCTTCCACCACTGATCAGATACGCACACAAAAGTCATGACTGACAATGTGGTCTGCATGTATTATATAAACTAGGGAGGCACCAGATCACATTTCCTGTGCATGGAAGCACTAAAGTTTTATGGAACTGGTGCATTTCCCACAATATCTTTAATATCAGCAGCCTACCTGCCGGGAGTATGCAACATGATAGCGGACAACCTCAACCCCAAGTTACCATTCAATCATGAATGGGATATAAATTTGATTGTCCTACATGACATATTCCAGCAATGGGGGACACTGACAGTTTCGGTTTGCTACTTATCAGAACAAGAAATGTCCTCAGTACTGCTGCTCCAGACCAGGGATTGGACGACACTCCGTGGGGGACACTCTCCTCCTCCCATGGGACAAGGGTCTTCTTTACACTTCCACCATTCCCTCTAATTCTGAAAGTCCTGTTGAAAGTGAAAAGAGAGAAAACAAACATCTTACTGATTTGCTTCTACCTGGCCCAGGCAGATGTGGTACCCTTACCTGTCACAGCTAACACTATGTCCAACAATGAGTGTCCCAATCACTCAGAACCTGCTGCTATCACAGAACGAGGGGTGCACTCTCCATTCCAACCTGCAAATTCTGCTACTCAAACATCTGGCTCCTTCATGGTTCCAGCACATAAAGACATCGTGCGTTCAGGTGGTACGGGAGGTGTTATTACACAGTAGGAAAGGAGCTACTCATCATACCTACCTACAAAAATGGACCCCCATCTTTTTGTGTGTGTGTGTATACCTTCCTACTGTATGTTCCACTCTATGCATCTGAAGTGGGCTTTAGCCCATGAAAACCTATGCCCAAATAAATTTGTTAGTCTCTTAAAATGCCACAAGTACTCCTTGTTCTTTTAACCTGAATGCAACCACCCTACCGATGCTCCTGAACTATCTGACTCTAAAGAAATCTAGTTGCTCTCTCAGCTCGGTAAAGGTTCACTTAGCAGCAATTGCAACCTTCCACCAGCAGGTAGAAAGATACTAATTTTTTTTGTAATCTGACCATGAAGAGGTTTCTCAAAGACATATCAAACCTCTTTCCCCAATCCAGACTTCACACTCCTCAATGGGATCTCAACCTGGTGTTTAAAAGGGCTGACTAGACCACCATTTGAACCCATACTACTTGTTCATTAACTCGCCTTTCAATAAAGACCGCATTCCTGACCGTCATTACCTCAGCAAGAAGGATAGGGGAGATGATAGCTCTGATGGCACATCCCCACCCCACCCCCCATCCCCTTCACTGTGTTCTTCTCCAACAAGGTCACTTTTTTTTTTTTTTTTTTTTTTTTTAAGACCACATCCGAAGTTCACTCCCAAGGTGACTTCTGCTTTTCATATAAATCCACTTATTCAGCTTCCAACCATTTTATCCTAAATCTCCTCAGGATAACAGGGAAGCCATCCTCCATACACTCAATGTGAGGAGAGCCTTGTTCTGGCTAAATAGAAGGTCAAGAGCTTTCAGAAAATCTCTTCCTCTCCGTTGCAGATAGATCAAAAGGTATGGCGATTTCAGCTCAAAGGCTCTCCAAATGGGTATCAAACTGTATCAAACTCTATCAGATGCACAGCGTAGCACCCCCATCTTCAATACATATGCACTCTATGAAATTGGTCTCCTCTTCCATCACCTTCTCCAAGGGTATCCCTATATCAGAAATCTACAGAGAAGCTACCTGGTCATCTGCCCATACCTTTGCAGAACGTTATGCCATCCTCAGGGACTTGGCTGCAGATGCCAGATTTGGAGTTGGTGCTCTCATCTATAACAGACTTGACTCTGAAGACCCAGTCTCCAGTGGTGGGCACTGCTTGGGAGTCCCCCACAGGGATGCACCCATAGGGACATGTGGAAGTCGGTAAAGGAAATTTGGATGCAGGCCTTTATATAAGCAAGAGTTAGGCTAACTTTAGCTGTAATAACGCAAGATTTGTAAAAGCTGTTTTTCTCCAACAGACACTATTCAAATAAAGTTACTCACCTTGTGCAGTGACAATGGTTCTTCAAGATGTGTCCCTATAGGTACCCCAGGACCCACCCTCCTCCCCTCTACTTTGGAATTCTCATAGTTGACTCTGCAGTAGAGAAGGAACTGAGGGATTGTCTGTGGGTGCTGGCTAGCCTCATGACAGGTGGGAGCAGTGCACGGTCGGTATAGACTGTGACCAAAGTTCTCCAATCAGCAGCGCAGAGACACGGACACCAACAGTGGAGCACCCCTAGGGGGACACATCTCTAAGAAACTTCATTACTGCACAAGGTAACTTCTTATGTGAAAACTCTCCAGTTTTTATCATCAGAAACTTTTTGTAAAGCCCTCTCCCCACCCCTTTATTTTGCCACTGTGGTTTAAAAACTCTAAAATACTTCTTAGGGATCTTGTATACAGTGTTGACACTCAGTTTTTAAACACTTATACCATAATGAATAACTATCATCAAGACACCATAAACATAAACGGAGCTCTTTTACAAGACCAGTTTGAATAAAGTTGTTTATCTAATAGCCATGTGTAGAGGTTGGTGAAGGAACATGGAATTGCAACCACTAAAAGTTACTGCTGTATACTATATGTAGTTTACTTTTCAACCTTCTACTATGATATGCTACCTATTAATTTCCTTTCTTAAAAAAAACATTTGGTATATTCTCAGTGGAGGGGACACATCAGTGTTAAGTTGCCAGAGATGACTGTACACATACAGGAACTCCTCCAAGCATAATAAATGTAGAATTACCATAATGCTTATGTAATAATTTAGTCAATCCCAGCTGCATTAAATGTACTGTTCTTTTCTAGTTGGCTTTTTATGAAACTAGTTCCATAGATTTGCTTAGCATATGGCTTTAAGTGGGATGTTATCAACTACTCTGGTCACTTAAAGTTTTCTCTCTTGTATTTATCTTTCTGCCAACAGAGGAAGAAGCTGACATGTAAATTCTGCCCTTGAATCTGCTGTATTGTATTCTCTCCTGTAATTCTGCATGAGGGTATCACCTTCCAGATGAATGTGAAGGAGTTCTGTGAACACTCAGTAATGGCTGACTTCCTCCATTTGATTTTTAAACTCTTTCCTTGTACTCTTTCTGTCATCTGGCTATTTAGTGGCCTATGTGAAACGAACTTAGTCTTACCCATCTGCAGAGAAGTGGAGTATGCACATTACAAAATGACCACAGCTAGGATCCCTGAAGCCTTATACAGGGGAAATAATCCCCCAAATTCAAATAATGTTGAGGTTAGGTTAGCTGGAGCTTTTAACAATGGCTTGACTGTGTAGGAAAACGTGACCCATTTAGACAGGGCTTAAATTAAGTGGCCCCGCTCTAACTTGGCACTCTGTAGCAGTGTGGAAGGGCCTCCATTGCTGCCTATTCACTGTCATCTTGGAATAAATGATGTTAAGCTCCACAGCTGTCGAGAAGGCACCTTTCATAACTGCTACATTCATTAAACTCTTATAAATGTTCAGGGTTTTTTTTTTTAGAAGACTTCAGCTATGTGTTTTGTTTCTGCTGGAGTTTTTATGGTGACAAGTTCATCTGTGTGACTAGAGAGAAAAGATTTACCTTCTGCTTTCCAAATTGAACTTCCAGTTTTTCTTATTTAATTCAGAATCTCCTTTTTTTAAGCTGCATGACAGGTATATTTAGCATGTTTCATTGTAATCAAGAATGTTTCCAGTTCTTTGAAGTTACTTATCTTTTTCTTTTTCGGGCACCGTGTATCCAGCCCTTAAGAACATGAGAGGCCGTACTGGGTCAGACCAAAGGTCCATCCAACCCAGTATCCTGTCCACTGACAGTGGCCAATGCCAAGTACCCTGGAGTGAGTGGACCTAACAGGTAATGATCAAGTGATCTTTCTCCTGCCATCCATCACCCCCCTCTGACAAACAGAGGCTAAGGACACCATTTCTTACCCATCCTGGTTAATAGCTATTAACGGACTTCATCTCCATGAATTTATCCAGTTCTCTTTTAAACCCTCTTATAGTCCTAGCCTTCACAGCCTCCTTAGGCAAGGAGTTCCACAGGTTGACTGTGTGCTGTGTGAAGAACTTCCTTTTATTAGTTTTAAACTTGCTGCTCACTAATTTCAGTGGGTGGCCCCTAGTTCTTTTATTATGAGAACAAGTAAATAACTTTTCTTTATTCACTTTCTCCACACCACTCATAATTTTATATACCTCTATCATATCCCCCCTTAGTCTCCTCTTTTCCAAGCTAAAAAGTCTTAGCCTCTTTACTCTCTCCTCATAGGGGACCCATTCTAGATCCCTAATCATTTTAGTTGCCCTTCTCTGAACCTTTTCTAATGCCAGTATATCCTTTTTTGAGATGAGGAGACCACAGTTGTATGCAGTATTCAGGATGTGGGCACACTATGGATTTGTATAAGGGCAATAACATATTCTGTCTTATTCTCTATCCCTTTTTTAATGATTCCTAACATACTGTTTGCTTTTTTGACTGCCGCTGCACACTGTATGGAGGTCTTCAGAGAATTATCCACGATGATTCCAAGATCTCTTTCCTGATTAGTTGTAGCTAAATTAGCCCCCTCTTAGGTGAAGGCTGAATATTTGGAGGAATGAAAGGGAGTTCTTTTCTTGAGCTGGTTGCTCACCATCACTTCATAACTCTGAAAACTTCCTCTACAACTACTCAACCAAAATGTATGAGACACTTCAGGGTATGAACCAACAAAATGGAAAGAAAAAGTTACCCACTACAGCGTTGACACTTCTGACATAGGTCTGATTTCTGTCTAAAATCTGTCAATGTAGGAATGCTTAGTGCTGTTATAAAAAAAAAAATAGCATGCATTGCTGTGGCTGGAGTATGAAGGCTTTTTTTTTTTTTTTTTTTTTTTTTTTTTTTTTTTTTTTTTTTGCAGTTTCAGTACTGAATTTTTAATTGTATCTTATTTCATCATATAGCTACTAGTGACTTGGCAGGGATTATTGTTCTAATGTCTTAGTCAATAACAAAGAAGCTATAGGTCAAGTACTCTATTCCTCCACTTCACTTTAAACCATGTTAACACACTTTAAATTCTTCATGTTGTAGATCTCTAATCTCAGGCACTGAAGACAATCTTGCCCCTTGCTTAAGTTTCCTACGAACTTTGTAAGAGGAAGCTGAACCCTGTGCCTTTTAGGTATCCCTTCTATTGCTGTATGCCTTTTCAAGGGGAGGGATGGTACCAAAACGATTTGGTAAAATGGGGAAACTGAGTTCATAAGAAAAATGGATTCAACCCAAGCTTGGCCCTATGGGGGCTGTATCTGGAGAACTTCATTTTATGAACAGGACACAATTGAAACGTTCTTGGCTGAAGATTTAGGAGTATAAAGATGGTGGTTGTGAAGACGCATTACTTTTCTCTCTGATTAAGGGATCTCTTCCCCTAATTTGGGAGGGGGTATCTGTCATGTGGCTTGTACTCTGAATACTTTGGAATCCTTAACAGCTCTTGAAGCTGCAGGCAGATAGGGTGGCTATAAGTGCTTTTTTAAATGGTGGCACAAAGATTGTAATGATTCCCCCTTAAATGTACAGCTTGCCTTATACCTATGTTTCTGTGCTCACTTCCAGCCTTGATCATTTAATGTAATATAATATAATTTGGGGTTACAGTACATAGAACTGGGGTTCTTACACTGGGTGTTGGGACTCCTTAGGGGGTCATGAGCTGTCAGCCTTCACCCCAAACAGACTTTTCCTCCAACATTTATAATGGTGTTAAATATATTTTAAGTGTTTTTCATTTAAGGGGGAGGAGGGTCACACTCCGAGCCTTGCTATCTGAAAGGAGTCACTGCTCCAAAAGTTTGAGAACCACTGACATAGAAGCTATAGGATGGTAGAGAATGCCTTTGTAGAGGTGGATATGTGATACCAGCCCTGAGAAACATGCTACAGGCCATGCAATGTATTGGTCTGTAAAGTCCTGCGGTGAGGTCCTAGCGCTCTTGTGAGACTATTTGTGTCCTCTGTAAAGCCAAAGCTGTGTTCTTATTCATTGTGCTTAAACGTTTACAGAAGGAGTATGATTTGGAAAGCATAATTTCTGGTGGAGGCCCGAGGAAGACTGTAGGAGGAGAGAAATGTTATCCTGGCTCGAGGGCGGCGGTCATCCACCAGCACCTAGTGACCATCTTACCGAGTAAGCAAAAACACAGTCTGGCTTTAGGACGTAGTGAGCTGGCCCTACGGGCTTTACAGCCAGCAGCTTGATGGGGAGGGGTTGGGACGGGGATAGCTCGTACTGTCAACGGCCTATTGAAGGAGCTGGTGCTAAGCCTACATCACCTCAAGCCAGGCGTGGTGCGAACTGGACCGGAAAGGGCCAGCCCAGCCCCCTCCTTCAGCCTGACTCCTAGCGCACAGCCAGCGCTTGTGTCAAGTCCTCAGGCTCGCCTCACGTGCATGTCTCCCACCTCCCCCTGCCAGCCCTAGTCCCACCACTGGGGGGGGGACTGCGCAGCTCTGAGGAGCCAGAGCCCAGCCCGTGACCCGCTTCCCTGCCTGGGCGCCGGAGCTCAGCTGCTCCCTCAGCCAGAGTGTGCGGGGGTCGGGGACAGCCCGGCGCCCGCAGAGCCCGCGGGAGGACGAAGCCCTGGCTCCGGGTCCAGCCCGGCAGCGGGCGGCGGCAGCAGCGGGCTTTGGACGGGCCGGGGGCGTGTCCAGGTCAGGGCCAAGCTCCTCCGCCATGACCGCGGCCGTGTTCATTGGGTGCAGCTTCATCGCCTTCGGGCCGGCGCTGGCCCTGTGCGTCGGCACCATCGCGGCCGAGCCGCTGCGCCTTCTCTTCCTCATCGCGGGGTGAGCCGGGCCGGGCCGGACCGGGGGGAGCGACACCCGCCTGGGCCCTCCTGAGGCCGCTCGGCAGTCACACAGCGCCTATGCAGGGGCAGGGGGGAGGAGCCCCCAGCCCCCCCCCCTCGGGCGTCAGCCCCTTCCCCCCCCCCCGCAAGGGGAACCCCCAGTCCTCCTACCTCGGGTCTCAGCCCCTCCCCCCCCTCCCACGGGAGATACCCCCAGACTGTCCTCGGCCCGGGGGGCTACCCGCTCTCTGCCGTCGACGGTAGAAGCCCCCTGATCCCCACCCCATGGCGCGAATCCCACCTCCCGGCGGGAGAAGCCCCCAGACCCAGACTGTATTTGATGTTGTGACCTCAGATCACACCTGAGTGTTTGAGCCTCCTGATCCGCTGAAGCCGGAGAGAGGTTGTTGCATCTCAGTAAAACAGCAGGACCCGCGCCCGCAAAGGTCCGACACACTCCCCAGTTAGGGAGACGTTAGGGGTGTGGGGAACTCCAGCGTAGTACTAGGGCATGAGCCCCCCAATTCAGGGTGTTGGGTTTAGGGGCACGTGGGGGACCCCAGCCTCCACTCCAGGTGTGCGCAGCACTAGAGGACCAACCCTTATTGAAGGATCACATTCTGCAGTGATAGCCCCTAGTCATGTTTATATGAACCAGACAACAGGAGTAGGGGTATCACTGGAGAATAAGGATTAGGGAGGGGGGGCGGTGTCCAGACAGTTGTGATTCTAAATTGAGTGAACTCCTGAGTGCTCTCTAGACCACATAGCCAGGATGACAACCCTATGCTACCAAGAATTAGCTCCGGAAGGACAGGGTTAAACCACGTCTAGCAGCCTTGGCTATGGTAGGAAATAGATGTTAGCAAAAATAGTTTTTAGCAGCAGTGCCCCCATAACTGCTATTGAAAATAACCGTAGCCCAGTCAAAACCTTTTCACTGTTGTCTCAGGCAGCATGACTGAGAGTGGTCAGTCCACTTCCGGCAATGGTTCAGTTTCCTTGTGTAGTCAAGGCTCTCAAACAGTTTTCTGAAACCATTTTAATCACAGTATGCTCTGTCTACATTGGGGGTAAAACTGTTAGTCTAAGCTGTTTTTAAAATTAGTTTTTCAAATAGTTTATTAGCATGATAAACCCTGTGGGAGGGTATATGTTTACTTCAAGCCAGGTCTCCCTTGTCAATGCATCTGCTGCACTGAGGGGTCCCTTATTAGAGATTTAAATACACAAGCTATGGAATCTTCTTTTTTTTTGTAATTGAATAGTATGAATAATGGGTTGTTTCTCTCCCCTGCTTCCTCTTCCTTCCTTTTTTTTTTGATTTTTTTTTTTGATTTTTAAACTCTAGAGGTTTCTTCTGGCTGGTCTCGCTGCTGCTTTCTTCCCTTGTATGGTTCATTGCAGTGCAGATTGGTGGGAGCAACAATGCATCAGTAAAGAAAAATTTGCTCATCTTTGGAGTGGTGTTATCTGTCCTGCTCCAGGAAGTCTTCCGATTTGCCTATTACAAACTGTTAAAGTAAGTTAAATGTTTCTGGTGTCTCTTAGGCCTTGTCTACACTGCCCTTTATAACGCTGCGACTTTCTTGCTCAGGGGTGTGAAAAAACACACCCCTGAGCGCTGCAAGTTTCAGTGCTGTAAAGTGGCAGTGTAGACAAGGCAGTGTAGATGGTGCATCAATGCTGGGAGCCACTCCGCTGGTGGGGGTGGGTTTTTTTTTTACAGCGCTGGGAGAGCTCTCTCCCAGCCCTGGTGCCGCGACTACACAGTCATGTTAAAGTGCTGCTGCGGCAGCGCTTTAACATTGCTAGTGAAGACATACCCTTACTCTTTCGAGGATCATACTGAGTAGGTAGCCTGTAGTATGCCAGCACTCTTCTTATGGCCTCATCAGTTTCTGCATAATTTGGGATTTAATAAGTTTGAAGTCATTATGTTACCAAGATAACTTTCTAAACGTGACTTGAAAATCAGGTTTGAAAGTGTTGTATTATATGATGCATTTAGATTGGAGATTGATAAAAATAATAGGCCTAATAGACAAATTAATGTATGCCATTATCTCTCCTATAATAAGACTATCCTTGGGTATAGAAAGAATTTAAAAATAAATAACTTGGGTCTCATCTGTCAATGATCTCCATAAAAAAACCTTAATTGTTAATTAGACAAACTCCAGTGTTTCAGCCTTGTATCTTGACTTTTTTGTGAATTATTATTCTCTCTCACTTGTGAGTTTTCCAGAATTTCTGATTACTCACTGCTAGATCAGTAATTTAGTTATTAAAAACTCAGATTAAATCTTTGATCCTATATCCCTAAGCAAAATGAAATCTGAGAAATATAGCATCTAGGAAAAAGTTTTAAAATACAATGTTTTTGTTTTTTTAAATTCCATCTAAGTCTGAATACAAAATTAATACAGGCTGGAAAACTGGGGGAACTGAAGTAACAATGTCATATGGTGGCATTTTAGATCATGATAATTTACATTCTGTGAATGCTATAGAAACAGTAGTTGAGTGAACATGGCTGACTGCAAGAACAACAGCTTGTCTCACTGACCTCAATAAGAAATGCATGCACGACTTGTGATTATTACATGATGATATAAGTGGTGACATTTCACGTGACACAAATGTTACTCTCCACTGCTACCATTTTTGCAAAAGAATCAGATATCAAATCCATCTTTCACAAGTGGCTTCGCAATATTTAGGTGTTGGATAAAAATATTTGCAAAATAATCAAGGTATCTGCTTAGGCAATTTTATTTAAAGACCAGTGAATGAGGGTAGGTAAACCAGAAGAAAATCTTTATTTTTGTTCTTGGCATCAGAATAATTGGTGTAAACCCTGTAACAAGTTCTAACAAATCTTTCCAAATTCTTATTATACTAGCAAACTGAATATTGCTTGGACAAAGGTTCTTAAGGTACTTGGCATTAATTTGAGGTTTTAACATTTGAGTCCCTGAAAAGAGTGCAGACATGGGCACTGATCCTGCAAAGAATTAAGCGTATGTTTAGCTTTATGCACTGTGCGCAATCCCATTTAAGTTAAGTTTAATTTAAGCATATGAGTAAGTATTTGCAGGATCAGGACCAAGATATAGTAACTGTTAGAGCTAAAACCTCCTATTAGGAATTCCACTGAACAGGCTGAAATGTTTGGCTTAGGTTTACCTGGGTTTGTTTATCCAGAATTAAAATACTATAGGTGGGGCTGGTAGCACCATCTATTATGAAGGCTGCCCAACACTTCTTATTATAATATCCTGTTTTCAGTTGTGTATAACTTTGCCCATCTTCAGCCATATGGTTTGAAATTTTCCATGCTGGATGTCTACCACAGGGTGAATTTTTTTTTGGAAAATTCAGCCAAAATATTTCAGCCATTTCTGAGAATAAGACTATGAGAAAATAAGTTGTTTGCCCATGTTGAAAAATTCTGGTGACCCTTGCTTTGAAAAGCCTCCTCCCATTCTTTGCATATAATTATTTAAGTGGCTTTCTTGTTTCATTTAGATATTTAAAAATAAGATCTCACTAGTTTGAAGTAGCAAAGTTGAAAAATAGAATGTATGGACATTAAAATACTATTTTAGAAAATATTGTCTTTATTTCAGAAAAGCTAATAAGGGCTTAATGACTATAAGCCAGGAAGAAACCATGCCCATCTCTGTCAGACAGTTGTCCTATGGTAAGTTGAAATGCAGTCAAAACTGTTTAACATGTACCCCAAAAAGTCATGTTAGAAAAATAATCATTTATAAAATGTTATAGTCAGAAAATGTTAACTTTTGCAAGCAGACTGTGTGTTTATTTGCTACTCATTTTTATTTGTTTCACAAAGTCTCGTAGACTCCCAACAGGCATGTAAAAACTTACTTTATAGATGTTCAGTTTACGTAAGGCAAAAGGTATTAAAATTATTTTACCATTAACATCAAAAGAAAGTTATTAATGAAAAGCACTATAATTGCTAAGAATTATTTTCTCAAATTCAGAGCCATTTTATAACCATTGATTGATTAATTCTTACAAATGCCCCAGGAGCTAGGTAATTATTTTCATCCCTACTTCATAAATGGGAAAATTGACTTATTTTAAAAAACTTACCCAAGATCCTAGAGGCAGTTACTGTATTAGAATTCAGGAATTTCGTATTCCCAGTTCTCTGGTTACTATAGTAGACCACACTGTTTCTCAAGATCTTTTTTTTATTTTTTTTGAGCTCAGTTCATTTGTGTGAAGATGACCAGGGTTGTGCTGAAATATGAGATGCAGTAAAACTATTATTCTACTTTGTCATGAAGCATTATGTTAATTCTGTATATTTCTTTCAATAAAGTTCAGTCTCTATAGTTTGCAGAAAAATATATATTATTCTTTTCAAAAATATATGGATTTAGCACTTGTGAAAGATAACATGTTAACAGCTCTGAAAAATGAAGTTCTCTCTTTACAGAAGAGATGTTATATAATAGAGGCAATGTCAGTGCCCACATGACCCAGCCAGCATACGTCAACCTTGACATTGCAAGATACCTCTTACCTTTTGGGGTGAGATGGTGCTTCAGTCTCCAAGCCCCTTTTGTCCTTGTCTCTTCTAATAAAACTGCCATCAATTGAGAGGAGACAATAATACCTGAGTTCTGATTCTAACTCTGACATGGATTCACTCTGTGGTCTTTGAAAAATCACTTAACCACTCTCCCACTTCCATCTTGAGGCAATAGTGTGACAGATTTATGTTACCAATCTGCCTGGGCCTCAGTTGATCAGATTAAGGCCACAGGATCATTAAGGGCGGAGATGACGGAACACACCAAGTGACTGAATTTTAAAGCTTTATTAATAAAATAACAGCGGAGAGTGCAGGGTGTTCCCCCACATCACTCAGAGGAAGGAAGAAAGCGTTAGTGCCCCAAGCCCTAACCCACTTTCATACTCACACATGCACTACCCAAGGCTGGCCAAGCCTGGATGTAACATAAGAAGAACGGGGGGAAGGGTAGATGGGAGTTCTGCCCTGTGCACAAGTCGTCCGGGGTCTGCTGTAGATCTCCAAATTGCTCCAGCTCTCAGAAGGGTTTTTAAGTCCTGGGTTCCTTTACGGGTGTTCTGTTTAAGGACCTCTGTTCCTGGTGCTCTTTGTACCAATCCTAACCGGCTTTCTGTGGTCTCCTCAGCTTTCCCAAAACACGCTGGCTAGACTTTGTTTTCTTTTTTGTTTTCCTCCGTGCTGGCCTTCGCTGTCTTGCTTGTTTTGGGCTGCCTCTGCAGGTCTGTTCAGCTGAATTCTCCTTTCTCACGGCTGGTTGTGGTGGAGTCCGAGCCTCACTCTTTTGGCAGGCAACCGAGAGTCAGATGTGCACTGCGGCCTTAAGCTGGCTGGAGTCAGCGTCTTATCTCGGGCCTAGCAGGAGAGTGGAGTTAACCCGTTCTCTGCTCTCTTCCCCCCCACCCCCACCCCCCTCGGCCTGTCGTAACCTGCAAAGAAATCTTTCACTCCGCACCTTTAACCCTTCCCAACATGCCTTGTGATGCTTGCAACAGCATTAGCAATATACAATATACAATGCCGATCTGCCATTGGGGTGTGACAATGGAGATAATTATATTTGTTCGCTTCACAGCAGAATTGTGAGTGTTGATTGATGTTCGTAAAGCACTTTGAAGATGAAAAGTCCTATGTAAGTTCTAAGTATTCTTTTCCTCCTCCATCACAACCAAAGAATTAGTTGGTTTCCAATAAAAATGGAATGTAGGAATGAAATGGAGAGATTCCTTAGAATTCTTTGGTTTTTGAATATGACTTCACTTATAAATCTTGCCACCTGCAGGTAATGTGAGGATTTCTAAAGGCTTGTAATTAGTCTTGTGTGTGTTTGTTTTTTCTTTGTATAGTGTCTGGCCTGGGTTTTGGGATCATGAGTGGAGTATTTTCTCTTGTGAATATCCTGACTGACTCCTTGGGACCAGGCACAGTGGGTATTTATGGAGATTCTCCTCAGTACTTTCTGTCTTCCGGTAGGTAAATTTGTGCATGGGAATGTGGCCTGATTATTGTTGTGGGGGCTGAGGGGCAAGTGAAGACTGAATTTATTCAGCCATTTTTTTCTGAAAAGCGACTAATATTTCCTGGCATAAGTGGCCCATGGAAAACTTTATTTAACCCATGTGAGGGCTTTAACTGTATTGTGAGATATTTGTGTGTCTCTTAGTATACATTTGAGAAAACATAACTTTCACTAAACAGTTATGTTCATTTTTGGCTCATGAAGCACAGGATTAATTAAGAATTCAGCTTTTTAAGAATTATTTTACTAGTTTTGCCTCAAGACATTCAGGATCCCAACCAGGAAGTCAATCTCACATTGGTAAACATCCAGCATTCAGTGTGTTACATAGGAGGTGTGTTATTTTTCTGCAACTTAAAGCCTGTTGTAAATATTTAAATTTTGGTGTACTTTATGGCTTTTTAAAAATATGCTACTTTCTTGACATGGAAGAAAGTTTGTTTAATGAGACATTTTAAGTGTAATAAAATAGAGGTTGCAATGATGTCAAATTATAAAGAATGTAAATCACTTGTATTTATTTATGTATACTATTGTAACTGTTCACTGGCCTTTTCCTTTAAGGGTATTCCTCCCATATATGAAAGTCTGAAATGACTATAACACAAATTAGGGCTTTGGCACTGTTCTTTCTTAGTTTACTATTTCTTTGAAGTCAGATATGTTTGTCATTCTGATCTTGATTATGGCAAAACTAGAGTACCTCTTTAGGCAATGCAAAGCTATGGAAAATACATTTTTCTGAATGAGTCTTGCTGGACACCTTCAGTGTTTATCTCACAGTTGATATATAAGTCAGATCACCAGGATCTTGCATAAATAATACCCCTAGTAATATGAAAACATCAACTTTGAATTATTGCAGAATAATAGAACAAGAGCAAGATAGATTTCCAAAATGTCATGTTTTGGAAAGGGTATATGCTTTGATAAGTCATCCATGGTCTCTGGTGGTGTTTTCAAAAGAGACTGATTAGGGGATTCTTTCTTTTAATGGATGCAGTGTACATTCATTAAAACTCATCATCCTGTAAGGCAGACATTTCATCTGGAATTGAAGTAAAATAAAAATGAAATGACCATACTTCAGGCCAGACTGTTTAAACATATGCTCGCTGCTAGGCTCTGGTAGAGAAAAATAAACTCTCTCTGCTGGTATAGTGGCTGGTAGAGAGAAATAGATTCTTTGTGCAGGTTCAACTGGATACATTAAAAATTGGTAGGAAAAATTGGGTCATTTGACTGCAGCACTGACTGGGTTTGGCTAGGTCCTTGCCTCTGTTAGGGTCAAATATTGTTCTGTTTTGCAGAAATATTAACTCACACATTTATTATTTTCCCTAATGGTTTTTGATCCCTCCACCATAAAGCAGAGTCTATAATGGTTGCCAGGAAGGGAATCACTCCTCACCCTGTTACGGAAGTGTCAGTTGTCCATAGAGGCATGAATAGTGGAGAAGCAGAGCAGAACTGTTGGACTATCATAAGGTTTTCCCATGAGTTTTTTAAGGGATGTCCACTCGTTTGTAAACAATTTTGGCAATGGAGAACGACAGGGTGAAAGGTACAATAGGTTTTATCAGATTTTACAAATTGTAAGTTGCCCCTATTTGTTAATTGCCTTACTTCCTAATTATTAACATTAATTTGAGTTGCCAGGAACTTGGTTTTGCTTGTTGAACATCACAGAGCAAGAAATTGTTCTTTTTGTTTGTTAAACACACAGAAAGCAAAGAACTAGGCAGAAAATGTTAATGAAAAAGCTAAAAACAAAGTCTTCATTTCAACACATTCCCTTATTCCCTCTCCTTCTCTTTGTATAGAGACTTACAAAGGGTAAAATGCTTACTTGAATTTCCCTTACACATGGCATGATATCTTGTTGAGAAATAAGTGGTTCAGTCACTTTATGTGGTAGGTGTCTGTTTCTGTTGTTCAGTCCTTTTTCTTAAGCCAATAGAACACAGGGAGAGGAGAGTAACGCAAAAAAAAAAAAAAAAAAAAAAGGCAGCACTGGTCTCTGCTGGTTGTAGGTCCATTGCTGAAAGATCACAAAAAAAAGTGCACAACATATGACCCAATTTTATTGATTCTGAATACCCCGTATCAGTTGTAGAAGCTTGTAGAAGATCTTGGGAAGAACAGTAGAAATGTGAACCCATAAATGTATAAAGTCAGTCTAAATCTTGACTTATTTAAGAACACCATATGTGTGTTATTGATTGAATAGAAAGATCCATCATTTTTAAACATTTATACTTGTGTTGAGGTAAGATGTGCCCAAAATTATGCAAATTGTTTCCAAAAACTGACAGTTTTGTAGCTAACTTCATTGCCTATAGTGTTACAATTAATCTCCTGATACCTCTTTAATTAACTATTGTTGCCAGTTTAAAAAGTGTAAGGGCTAGTCCACACTACCTGCCTGATTCGGCGGGTAGAGATCGATCTTCTGGGATCGATTTATCGCGTCTCATCTGGACACGATAAATCGATCCCAGAAGCGCTCCCCCGTCGACTGCGGAACTTCTGCTCGCCGAGAGGAGGAAGCGCTGTCGACAGGGGAGCCTGCCTGCGCCGCGTGGACCCTCAGTAAGTATATTTAGTTCGATCTAGGAAACGTCGACTTCAGCTACGCTATTCTTGTAGCTGAAGTCGCGTTTCCTAGATCGATCCCCCACCCCAGTGTGGACCAGCCCTAAGTGAGTGAGAGAGAGAGAGAGTGTGTGTGTGTGTATCACTGCCCTTGGCTTTTTCTTTAAAACAACCATTAGACACTTTGTATTATGATTAGTATATATTTATATGGTGTATATTGCAAGCAACCCCACAGCACTTTAAGGAACTGTAAATTATAAATACACAACTAATGTTAACTTTCCAGCTTTCTTGTTGCATAACGGGTGTTCCTAAACTTCCTGTTGTTGTTTAAAACTTTAAATCAAACTGTTAAGATGTGTTATGAAGAAACTGAAATGTTCTTAACCAAGCTTCCCAATTTAATTTTGCAATATTTAGTCCCTAGATGGTGCTATCTCACATCATTGTGACTTCAGATGTTTGTGATTTCATGTAATTTAAATATGTTGCTAATTTTGTTTTAAGAGAAAAGATAAGAATTAAACTCTCCATTTCCTTTTTGGAAGTTCCTCTTTTCTAAGATTACTAAATATAAATATTTTATTCAAAGAAGAACAGTGCATTATTGAAATGTCATATTTGATTTCTTTGAGAGCACCTACTTGAATACCAGATGCTGTTGACCTTAGCTCATACTTTTGAAATATTAGCTCTTTTTGATTAAAAAGGCAAGGATTTGTTTAATTTCTTTTTCCCCCTTGAGATCTTGTGAACATGCTCAGTTGGTGTAGACCAATAGCTCAGTTATTTCAATTGTCTGCCTACTGCTTTCTAAACTTGGATAGTTGTGTATTAATTGAGTACATTAATAAAGACCCCAATCTAATGGAGTGGGGAGAGCAGTGACTCAGATACATGCTTTCCTCTTGTCCCAAGACATCATAGAAACAACTCTGTGCAGTAAAGGCAACACAGAGTGATAGCTGAAAAAGGTAAGCATTCAACTTCTGTGTCAAAATTTCATATATGAACCCTAAGTCATGGTTTGCTTTATATCAGCATTACAATCCCTAGAGGAAGTTCCAAACCTAAAGTCCCTACACTGTTTTTCTGAATAGTCCTATTTTAATATGAGCATTTTCTAACTGGCTGGTTAAGTGGTCAGAAAACAAAATATGAGAGTTTTTTTGTCAAACTGTTTTGACACATTTTCTAAGTTTTCTGTAAAACTCAGCATGGTAAATGGAATCTACCTTAGTGTTTACCTGAATGTTTGTTATTAGTAAGATGATGTGTTTCAAGTGACAAGTAGTAAAGTACTATGGTATTCAGCTGTTTGGTTAGCTAAACTCTTACAGTATGTGAGTCAGGAATAATGTCATCATTATACAATCACAGATGTAGAGTTGTGGTATAACTTCTTTCATTTTTGCAGTCTGGCCAAGGTGACATGAGTTAGTTGAGTATTAGGACCACTTGATAGACGTCAGAAATTAAGATATAGAGAATAAATTACTTGACCAAGGCGACACAGTAGGTCCGGCACAGTGCTGGGTTAGAACTCAGGTAGTCCTTGAGCCCAGAAACAAGACTTCTGTAGGTGGGTGTTACAAATCATCAGTCGTCCTTGGGAGTGGGTGTGGCCTAATGGATAGGCCTGGGAGTCAAGAGATGTGGATGCCATTCCCAGCTTTACCAGTGATCTTCGATATAACCTTGGGCAAGCCAATTCCCCACTCTGTGTCTCTGTTTCCTCTTCCATCTTTTTTCCTCATTTTGATTTTAATCTTTTGGGGGCAGAAATTCTCTCTTACTATTTGTCTGTTCGCTTTTTGGGGTTGGGACTGTCATTTATTGTATGTTTGTACTGCTCCTAGCACAATGGTGTCCAACCTGGTTCACAACTCTGGGTGATACTACAGAATAAACTTAAATAATAAAATAATAATGGGATCTTAATCCCAATTGGAACCCCTGGATGCTTCTATACTTCAAATAATAATGCTGCTGCCTCTTGTATAACTGCTCATTCTGCTGCTCATAATTTGGTTATTAAATTATGGCACTTGTAGCATGCCATTGGGAAGCTAGGTACCTCCAACATGGGTCTCTAACTCTGAAAATCAGATGCCACATCAGTTAAAAAGCAAATTGAGTACTTTATTCCCAAATTTAACAATTCTCCAATGTACTTTAGCACCCAGTATCTCCTGATTCAATAAGCAGAGCATAATGTATGCTGTGTACTTCATCAATAGTGTCTAAATATTTCATAACAACATGCTGGATGAGTGTGTGTGTGCGTTTGTTTAAAACAGACGTTTACAATCCAGCTTCAGTGATCACCAGATTTTAGTAATTTTAAAATGGATCAAACACCCTTTTTTGTTTACTCCTTTCTATAACTCTCGTATTCATGGTTTAGCATGTCCTAAAAGCGACCCAAACTAGGCAACCTGGACTCTTTCGTACCTTTCCATTTTAAGTAGTACATTCAAGAGGTAACATTTTAAAAAAAAAGATTTATTTTCACCTTTTTATACACCAATATGAGCAAAGTCTGTAAAAATATAGTAGAGGACTTAGAAAATTGACAAATATACATGATCCACAAACCTAACACTAACTATTGTGGGTTCTCTCAAAAGATTTAACAATAAATCCTCTTGTTTTTGTGCATGCAGTAATGTGGACCAAGTCAATGGACTCCTCTGGAGTGAGATCTTTCCCAGTTCTCCTCCTTTGGGCTGTAAAGGGAGGTTTTATTCCTCTCTAGTTCAAGTTCAAAACACAGCTAACTTTTTTTTTTTTTCTTTTTTTTCTTCACTAGCTCATTCCCATTTGAGTTACCTTCCCTGAAAGGAAACTGTAAGCCTGGTGTGCTCCTAAAGGAGCATATGTGATGTTTCTAATCCTTTGGAAACCAGAACGGTCACTTCATTCAATTATGTAACTGCCTAGTTACCATGTTTGATTCCCTGATCTTTTGAAGCCACCTCTTTGCTACCTTATTGTTTATCAGGAAAAAATAGTGTTCTCTGCGTTTAACAAACATTCATGTTAACAAAGTGAAATTTCAGTGTGGTGCGTTGTCTGGTACCTACTGCAAGACATTCTGCACCTGCCTGCGTTATTCCTGGCATTTGAACATTTTCATCTTAAAGTGGCATATGACTGTCCATCACATTACTAAGAAAGAAAAACTTGTAGCACCTTAGAGACTAACAAATTTATTTCAGCATAAGCTTTCATGGGTTAGAACCCACTTCATCGGATGCATGGAATGAAACATACAGTAGACAGATATTTATACAGTCAGAGAAACATGATAAGGTGGAGGTGCATAGACCAACCTTAAGAGGCTAATTAATTGAGAGGAACCATAACAGCAGGGGAAGAAAAAACCTTTGAAGTGTTAAACAAGATGGCCACACAGGTGTGTATATCACATTACTGATATTTTTTTGGTGGGGCCTGGGGGAAAAACATGGGACGTTTTTGTGTAGTTTGTGTATTACTGTATTTGCTTTTACTTGTGTTTTAATTAAATCACGGTATCCAAAAATTGTCCTTGTATGTTTACTTGACTGAGTTGGGAACTAACACTAGTACCTGATGTCTTGTTTGATTTTCCTTTAATAGTACCAGTTACATAGCACTTTTATAAAAGTCTTAAACTTGAGAATATTTAAAAATGGCTTCCTTCTAAAGGGGTGTTGCCACATGGATTATGCCTGAAGTTTACATTTTCTAAAAATATAGAGAAATTTATATTATGTGGTTATTTTAAAAAAAAAAAACCCAAACCCTAAATATTATAAAGCAAAATAGTTATTTGCATTTAAATTATTCCTCTGCAATATGGCCATACAAACCTTGCAGCATTTGCCCCTGTATAATTATGGCCCAAGCTACATGAAATGCAGAAATAAACAGCAATAATTGTAAGAAGTAAATTTGATTTTTAAAAATAGTAATTGGACCAGAAAGTGTGGAAGTGAGTGTAGAGCCCACCAGTTAGAGCACTCTCCTGGAAACGGAGACCCAGGTTCCAGTCCCCCAGCTCCATTGACTATTTAATTATTTTTATGCAGTGGAACAGTTTCAACAGGAGAGAGTGAGAGAGCTCTGCCCCAGAATACCCTATACCCCAATGATTAGGACACTCTCTTAAGAGGTGAGACACCCCAGTTCAAATCCCTTCTCCACATTAGGAAGAGGGGGGAATTGAACTTAGATTGCCCACATCCTGGGTGAGTGCTCTAACCACTGAGAGAAAAGTAATAAGACAGGGGCACCTCCTCTTCTGTCCCCCGCCCCTTTTGTGTGTGGGTTGGTGCGCTCTGAGCATGCCTACCATATCAGTCCCCTCCGGCAAGATAAATGGGGGAAAGCCTATTCTGAGAATCTTCCGGGGCTGAGGTGCAAGATAGTTGCCCAAGTGCCTAGACTGAGACAGTTGTGCTCACTGGCAGAAACTTAGGCACCCAGTGTTTTTTCATGGTGGAAATTTAGGTGCCTACTGACTTTAGGCACCTACAAAGCTAGGCAGCAACTGAGAAGACATTTGGGGGATCTTGGTGGCACATAAATGCTGGATTGAGGTGCCTACATTATCAGTTAGGTGCCTAAGTTCTTTTGTGGACCTAGCCCTTAGTCCCTTTCTCCTTTTTGCTGTACAATACTAGTAAGCAGGATTGCCTTTCAACTAGTTTTGAAGTTTAAAACACATTTATTTTTTTCTTTGTCTTTGCTTCAGGATATAAATGTGTTTCAGGTTATAAATGTGACTTTTACGCACTTCCCTACCTCTTCCAAAATATGGATTTGAAATCCTCTGCTGGAAGACAAGGAAAACAGTCCCTATTTCTTATGCATAGTGAAGGAGGAGCAGTTGATCTGATCAGTTGTGTGAATAGTTTTGCTATGATGCTGTATAAGTCCTGGGATAAGCACACCAGAACCAATATGTGTTTTTGGCTGCCTTGCTATATTCCATTTACAGCTAATGTTTGTGCAAAATACATGGAGTTTTGTGTTCTCTTGTGTAGACTGTTGTTCAGGTATTAATGGATACTCATACTACAGGTTTGAACCAGAGGTTGTGTCATGAATGAAAATGATATCTGTTTGTACATTTAATGCCTTACCAGTAATGAGGACTAATGCTATACTGTTTTTCAGCATTCATGACTTTGGCCATTGTTCTGCTGCACATATTTTGGGGCATTGTATTTTTTGATGCTTGTGAAAAGAAGAAGTGGTGGGCACTGGCACTGGTCATCCTGAGCCATTTGCTGGTATCAGGTCTGGTGAGTTCACCTGTCGTTATATATTCTTAAAGCCTGCTAGATTGATATGGGGGGAGGGGAAGAAGGGAATAAATTTCTAATTAGGGCTGCTGATCATGGCTTTAATAATCAAACAAAAATTTTAATTAATGAATTATTTGTAGGGTGAAAGCCAAATAAGTATTTTCACTCAAGCAATTGTCTGATTCTAAATATCCAATAACTTTCCAGTCAGGGGGTAGATTTGTCCTTTGCATTATTTGCCTACCCCATCCTTCTTAAGGTGTCTTTTGTAAGCATTTTTGGTACAAAATAGTTTGGGGCCATAAGATGCACAGCTACTAACTGTTGAAATGCAGCAACATCTGCAATGAAGAGCTGCAGTTAGAGCACTGCCAAATGCAGAATTTTGGCCAAGACACTTGGCAAACTCTTGATGTATTAAAAATAGTCCCCCTGGCTTGTTAGTATCCATGCAGAGCAGGCAGCCTGGATTTCTAAGATCTCATCTGATTGAAAAAAACTTTGGATCGTAACTTAATTGTTGCTGTTTAACTGAACTTTGATTTTTCTTTTGCAGACTTTCCTGAATCCTCAGTATGAAGGCAACCTAGTGCCATCTTACATTATCATGATGCTTATGGGTACCTGGGCTTTCTTCACTGCTGGTGGATCCCTTAGAAATCTGAAACTGTGTCTGATGTGCAGAGACAAGGACTTCCTTCTAGCCAACCAGCGCCCCAGATAACCTCTAAGCATCTGGATTTTACCCATCCATCTCTCTACATGTTTAGTGAAAGCACAACTGGTGCTTCTTGACCTTTCTTGAATGCCAAGTTGAGATATATATGTATTCCTGTGTAACTTGGCTTCTTTCAGGCAGCAGTCTGAACTGTATATATGAGTGAAATCTCCTTAAGAGTACCCCAAAATTAGACTGTTTACATATTAGCTGCTGCTTTATGCACTGAATTTGGGCTGAGTTAATAGAACAAATGAACACATATCAAACATGGATAGACTAGATTTAAAACTAAAAGGCTATCAGCTAACTTCAGTTGTGAATTACACATCCATTTTGCTATGGAATTAATAAAGATAACATTTCATTGTGCCACAATGAACTTCTAGATGCAATAATGAAAAAACACAGTTTTCCTATGGTGTTTTAGCCAAAGTTAAGATGTTTTCTTTTTAAAAAAGCTATATTATTTTATTAGTTAGGCTTTCTGAATTTTTAAAATATATTTTAGCGCATAGGGCAATAACTTCTCTGTGTAAATATTAGAAAAATCCCTTCTGGACTATGTTGTTTGTATAGTAGAGATGACACACAAAAGACCATCACTTTTTCTGACTCCTGAATGAATTTTGAAATGCACTCAGGGTATGTCTACACTACAAAATTAGGTCGATTTTATTTAAGTCGACACTGAGCCTCCAATTTAAACAAGTCGATTCTGCATGCCCCACTATGCACATTGTGTCAGTGGAGCGCATCCTCACTAGCAGGGCTTGCATCGACTCATGGAGTGCTGCACTGTGGGTAGCTATCCCATAGTGAGCTGAGTGGAATGTTGGGTTGGGCTTGCAATGCCTCATGGGACCAAAACATTTGCGGGGGTGGTTATGGGAACATGGCATTAGCCTCCCATGATGCACTTACCTCCCTCCCTCCCTGAAATCAATGGCAAACAAACCAAGCCTTTTTTCCTAAGCCTGGGTTACCTGTGCAGATGCCATAGCATGGACCCCGCTCAGCTGTACACTGTTGTGAGTATAACAGAGACCTCATGCCTTATCCTGCAGTATTTGCTCAGCTGAAGCAGGAGCTGCCGCGTGGAACAGAGTGATGCCACGCAAGCAGCCCTGCTGGAAGCCATGGAGCGGAGCAATTCGCAGATTCTGACAACAGTTGTGTATCACCTTGACACGGTGGAGCACTGCTTCTGGGCCCAGGAAACAAGCACTGACTGGTGGGACCGCATAGTTATGCAGCTATGGGATGATGAGCAGTGGCTGCAGAACTTTTGAATGCGCAAGTCCGCTTTCATGAAACTGCAAAGAACTTTCACCAGCCCTGAAGTGCAGCGATACTAAAATGAGAGCTGCTCTGACAGTTGAGAAGTGAGTGGCGATAGCTCTGTGGAAGCTTGCAACGTCAAACTGCTACCGGTCAGTGGGGAATCAATTTGGAGTGGGTAAATCTACCGGTGGGTCTGTTGTGATCCAAGTTGCCAGGGCAATCAATAGACTTCTGCTAAGGGTAGTGACTCTGGGAAATGTGCAGGACATGGTAGATGGTTTTGCCATGATGGGGTTCTGTGATGTGGTGGGGCGATAGATGGAACACATATCCCTATCTTGGCACCAGACCACCTTGCCAAAGAGTACATAAATCGAAAGGGTTACTTCTCAATGGTGTTGCAAGCACTGGTGGATCACAGGGGTCATTTCACCGACATCAACGTGGGACAGTGGCGTAGCCAGGTTCTAACACCAGGGGGAGCGAACACATAAAAAAAGGCGCCACCCAACCCGACCTGGGTGAAAGAACCCAGGCCAGCAGGGGTGTCTCAGCCCGCTGCCAGTCTGGGTTCTTTCATCCAGGCCAGCAGCGGGCTCTTGGTGGGGCCAGCGGCGGGACTCCTGCGTTATTTTGTTGCTCCAGCTCCGTCCACTCCGTCTCCACCCTTTCAAAAATTAAAAAGGCACCACTTTTGGAAAATGTGCTCGGGGGAGCAGCCGCTCCCCCTGCTCCCCGCCCCCAGCTACGCTACTGACGTGGGATGGTAGGAAAGGTGAATGATGCGAGCATCTTTAGGAACTCCAGTCTGTTCAGAAAGCTACAAGCAGGAACTTTCTTTCCAGACTGCAAAATAACCATTGGTGATGTTAAAACGTGATCCTGGGAGACCCAGCCTACCCCTTGCTCCCATGGCTCATGAAGCCATACACAGGCAGCCTGGTCAGCAGTAAGGAGTTAAGTCATAGGCTGAGCAGGTGCAGAATGATGGTGGAATGTGCCTTTGGATGTTTTAAAAGCCCTCATTGTTGCTGTTTGCTCCATAATATCGGTGAAATAAAGGGAGAAAAGTTTCCAGCAGGATGGGGAGTGGAGACATATTGCTTGTCAGCCAGTTTTGAGCAGCCTGACACCAGGGCAATAAGAAAAGCACATCGAGGTGCACTGCGTCTCCTTGAGGCTTTGAAAACTAGATTAATCAATGACCCACAGTAACGTGACACTTATTTGTGTTGTTACTTACCTATTTGTCCCCTTCATTGCATGTACTCTCCTGTAAACTACAACCCTGCTAACCGCTGTGTGCTGAATGAATAAAGAGCCTTTTCTCCTCAATCCATTGATTTTTATTATGCTCACAAACACTGAGAAACAGCAAAGAAAAGTAAGATAACCTGGGGCAAAAGGGCTGATAACACAGGGATGGGGGGAGAAACAAGGACAGCTTGCTTACAATTGCACTGCAATATCAATCAAAAGTGTGGGAATGAGTGCCTTCTGGTCCTTGTACCCTTCCCTGGAGTTGAGGGCAAGGGATACCGGACTGACACACACACACCCCGCCGCATCCTAGGACGTCTGGGAGAGGAGGATGTGGAACTTGTTCACAATGGCAGCAGGTTCACCATAGGCTGCAGCAGGACTCTAGCATCCAGCTGCCTTTCTTGAACCTCAACCAAATGCCTCAACATGTCTGCTCCCTCACAATCCGCACCATTTTGTCCTGTGTGTCACACTCGTCTTCCCTGCATGCTCTTCTGTCCTCGTGGTCATTGTGCAGGCTCTCCGACAGTGCAGTTCTCCATGCACTGAACTCCGTCTTGTCACGCTTGGAGGCACGCGTTAACTCATTGAACATGTCCTCCCGAGTCTTCTTTTTCCGCCTTCTAATTTGGGAAAGTCTCTGACCCGGTGTGGAGGATGTGCTTACGGACAAGGTTTCAGCTGCAAAGAACACAAAGCACAAGGGTAGCATTGACAGTGCATACATAGTTTCTGGTGCAAGGTTAAATCTTTTTATGAAAGAAACACACCTCAATGCACTTCCCTGCAAGCCACAACTTAAGGAGAACTGCTGGCTACTGCAAGAGTTGGTTTGCTGCTACAGCCATGGTGAGTAAGGCCACAAGGCATAGGTGAGAGGTCTTGTGCTGCAGCTTTTGTTAAGACATGCTTGGGATCAATGGTTGCAACCTCAGCACAACCCCCTTTCCCATAACAACCTGGATTGTGCTTGAGGACAGGCACCAGTGTAAAGACCCACAAATAGTTTGATTGTTACAAAAGCGGCACTGGGTTGGGATGGAAGGGAGACAAACAGGAAGCGTCGCCCCCCCCCCCTCCCCTTTTTAAATCCTGGCTGCAATACATGGTGATCCCTTCCAAGCACACAACAGGGCACTCCTGGGAAAGTGTGGTTGTGTGACCCAGAATTTACCAAACGGACGGATTACTTATCGAATTGCTTGCGGTTTAAGGGCTAGCATTTAAAACCTTCCCCTAGGTGACCATAAGCGATATCACTTTCCTGACGGTAACAAAAGTGGAAAGGGAGCAGATGTTATAAGTGTCTGGGTACAGACCTGGTCCTTATGCTGCAATGCTGTGTGCTGCAATGATGCCAGAAGAGTTAATACTGGAATGATGTGGGAAAGTGTCCTACCATGGTGGACAAAACAAGGCAGCCCTTTCCAGGAACCTTCTGCAAAGGATTGCAGAGTATCTCCATGAAAGCTTTCTAGAGATCTCAAGGGACGATTCCCGGGCCATCCCCGGACACATAAACAGTCCTTTTTAGAGAGGACTGCATAACTGGAGTGGCTGCCGATAACTTGTATCCCAATTTTTTAATTCAGATTCAACATTAAAAATAAGAGCATGTAACCCCTATAGTCTGATTGAAAATGTTTACTCACCAGAGGTGCCTTCCCTGACATCACACTCCACCAACAATTGCTCCTGTGAGGGGATGGACTCCAGAGTTAAAAAAAATTCTTGGCTGTTGGGGAGAATGGATCCTCTGCTTGCCTGCGGCACATTCTCCTCCTCCTCCTCCTCTTCCTTGTCAACAATGTCCGCCTTGTTGTTGCCCGAGGTCGCCCGGGGCCAGGGCCAGCTCCAGGCACCAGCCGACCAAGCACATGCTTGGGGCGGCACCTGGTTGGGGTGGGGGGTGCGGTGCTGAGGGTCTTTTTTTGTTTGTTTTAAATTAAAAAAAAACACTCTGGCCCGCGCTTCCCGCTGGTGCCCCGGCCAGGGGAGCGGGGTGGTGGGCATGCTGCCTTCCCTGCCGGCGCCCCGGCCGCAGGACGGTGGGTGGCTTTTTTGCCTGGGGCGGCAAAAAAGCCAGAGCCGTCCCTGCCCGGGGCTCCTGGGAGGTATCCGCAGAGCATTTTGGGGTACTGGTGGGGTCGCCGCCTAGAATCGCATGCGTCTGTGGCTCAGAACCAGAGCGACTGTTCGCTTCCCCGGTCTTCTGGTACACTTGTCAAAACTCCTTTATTTTCATGCGGCACTGCAGTGTGTCCCTGGTGTAGCCCTTCTCCCCTATGCCCTGTGCGATTTTGGCATAGATGTTAGCGTTTCTTCTGCTGGTTCGGAGCTCTGCCTGCACAGACTCTTCTCACACAGCAATAAGATCCACTACCTGCTGTGTGCTCCATGCTGGAGCGCGTTTGTGGCCTCCAGTATTCTTTGTCAGCTGTGCTGGTGAGCTCTCCACGGGATCAAACAGGAAATGAAAATTCAAAAGTTCCCAGGGTTTTAACAGGGGGGCGATTGTTTCCTGTGTACTGGCTGAAGTGTGGTCCCAAGACCCTCTAGCCCAGGACACTGGCCAGGAGGAGCCGAGCCCTGCATGTGCCAAAGCATCACACAATGCTGGCACAGGAAAGCCTCCCCGCCCCTCAGCTAAGCTCTGGAGTGGCAGGGGGGTGGGGAGGGAAGCGATTTCCAGCCTGTTCATGCCCTGAATCTTCAGGCTCCACAGCAGCCCCTAGGGCAGGGGCTTAGCACCCTCTTCACCTGCCCTCCCACCCTCCATAGGTCCTGGCTCAGGGAGCGCAGGGCTGCTCCGTCCCCTAGGCACCCTCCCTTGCTGAGCCACCTCTGTGGCTGGGTTCGCTGAAGCCCCTACAGTCAGGTTCCCTGGGCCCTAGTGCACAATGAATATTTAGGGCTTAACCACTTCCTGCCCGTACTGTAGCTGGGGGACAGCCAGACAGGAGGGAGCTGGGTTATGTCGGTGGCCAGCAGCCGCCTGGAGGTGTTAGCTGCCTTTGGACACTGTGGGCAGGAAGGGACAAGCTGCTTCCAACCACATGGGGGGGAGAGGGAGGGGGAAGAAGAGATGAGCTCTGCAAAGACACGGGCCAGGTCACCCCCCCCGACCCCCCCCGCCCCCACACACACATACCCCATTGCCCCTGTGGCTGGAAGCAGCTTACATTCCTTCCCTCCTGCACATTGCCAAAAGGCTGCTGCTGGCCACATTCTGGTGTGAACCCTGGCAGAAATCTGGAGAGTGGGGGCATGAGACCCTGTGTGCCCCCCCATGTGTTGCTTTTTATATTTGCTGATTTGTTAGAAGCCTGTAAATATTTTGATTCCAGAGAAATTAGATGATTAAACTTATATGGGAAATGATGTGGTATGGTTGAATGTTTATTGCTGAGCTGAGCCCTTCGGCATTCGTTAGGGCTGAAGCTTTAGATGTGGTAACGCAAATGAGCTTCAGTCAGCTAATTACTTGTTTTTACTCTCTAAGGCCATGTCTGTACATACAGCACGGCACCGACGCAGCTGTACCAATACAGCCGCTGAGCAGGGATGCAGGAGGCAGCCATGGCGAGCCACCCCGAGTTGGGAGGCAGGACTCAGGAGGCAGCAGCGGCGAGCCTCCCCTTGCCTCCCAGCTCCTCGCTCAGCCGCTGAGCGGGGAGGCAGGAGGCAGGAGGCAGCCGCCCGCTGCCCCCCAAATCCTGGTGTCCTAGGCGACCACCTAAGGTCGCCTAGTGCAAGCGCCGGCCCTGTCTGTGCCGACAGGGGAGAGCTCTCCCATTGGCATAAAAACCCCACTTCCATGAATGGCAGAAGCTATGTTGGCGGGAGAAGCTCTCCTGCCGACATAGCGGTGTGCATATGAACGTCAATGCCGGCGTTTATTTACACCCTGAGCAACATAAAGTGTGTCATCATAAGATGTGGTGTAGACATAGACTAAGTCAGTGATACAGAGACCTCAGTGATTCACAAGCCAAATTAGCAATCAACCTTACCCAAAAGAGCCACAGTACAGTAGTAAGAAATACTTGTGGCACCTTAGAGACTAACAAATTTATTTATTTGTTTAATTTTATTTAATTTGTTTTAAATTAATTTGTATAAATTTATTCAGTAGTGTGAATTAGTTGTTTCATTTACTATAGTACTATTCATATTTAAACAGTATGACAGGGGAAATATTTATTGTGTGTATATATATTCTCACAACAAATAAGTTAATAACTTAATGCAAGTTGATAAGTTAATTGGTTAATAACATAGTAAAAGTATCCTGATTGGTTAATAATTAAATCACCTGGTGTTTTAATATCATGTGCAGCAGAGAGACTCATTAAAGAACCAGAACTGCAGTCTGAGTATCACTGGTCTAAATAGTTACTCCTGGGGGAATTCTGTGCCCTGCAGGGGGCGCAGAATCCCATTCATACCTTCTGCAGATTTCTTGGCTCCCCTGCAGAAAAACTGGGGAGCAAAGAAATCTGTGGGGAATACACGCCCCTTCCACGGCAGCCCGGGCGCGTCTGCTGGGAGCAGGCAGCAGAAGAGAGCAGATCACCGGGGAGGGTGGGGATAGGCTGGGCGTGCGTGTGTCCATGGAGAGGCATTAAGGGGATGGAGATGGGCACCTGCCTGCATGTGAATGAGTGAGAGAGATTCACTCTGTCCCTCTCCTCCCTGTTGCTGCATCCTGGGCTTGAAGGCATAGGGATGTGTGAAGCAGGCTCTGTCCTGGAGGCAGAGCAGGGGGTTGGACTAGATGACCTCCTGAGGTCCCTTCCAACCCTGATATTCTATGAACAGCTAAGCAGGCAGCTAATGTTTGTTAGTTGTTCCCATTCTTAGTCAGTTAAGGCTCCTTTACCTTACTAGAGTGGTGTAAGGGAGCCTTATATTGTAAATGACAGTAATAGAATCCTCAGCTAGGAAGGTCTATGGCCTTTCTCGCTTTTTTTTCCTGTGCCAGAGAGGCACAATGGGGTTAGATTACAGCTCAGGATCTATTTTACTCATCCATTTAAAAAAAAATCCAGGACAACAATTAGCAAAACTGTATGATTTCCTTATGTGAAAGTCTGAGCAATTTAAAGCAATACTCTACTTTACAGAACACTGAACACCAAAATAAAAGTAATGTAATTTAAATGAAAATCCAGGATTATAACTGGAATGCAGGGTCTTGGTTACCAAGTATCTGTAACTTAACTTCCATATGTTCAGGAAATGCTGAACAGTTATTGTGATTTTTCCCCCTGTATAGTAGTTTAAATAAATTCCCAAATTAAGTGAAACTGGTGTCATTATATTGCATTATTTTGACAAATAAAATATGCAGAATTTTGCATTTTTGGTGCAGAATTTTGGATTTGGGGATGCAGAATTCCCCCAGGAGTAAAGTAGTTGCACCTTTACACTTTAAGTGAATTTAGAGGAGTAAGTGTGAGCTCTCAAGACTGAAAGATTCTCTGTGTGGCACAGGCATGATACTGACAGCAGTAGTACAAGATTCCCCAACACTGCCCTAAGAATCTGCTTTATCCTTTATCTGGAGTGAGGATTTTTGTTGTTAATTATTTATTATTTCCATGGTCTTTTGCATCACTGGTGCCTCTGAGACTACCAATATTTACCCTTGAAGTTGGCAGTGTTAATATTTTGGAAGACAGGGACTTCCAACAAACTATATCCGGGTTGATCACAATTGATGAGTTTTTTAAAGTTTAAAAAAAAAAGGATTTTATATAAATCAGGTGTTTTATTTAAATACATCTTTTTCAAATTAAACCTGCTTAAAATTAAATTTGAAATCATAACAACTTATGTTAAGGACTAGACTTACTATAATTTATTAAAATAATTTTTTAAAAAGCCTGAATCATTGAACCCTCAAATGTTAATGTAAAGGATGCTATTTTCTAAATTATATACAGATTCATGATTAAAAGTATCTCCAACTTTTGAGGTCAGCTCAAGCTTTATCAGTGTCACGATGTCATGTATTGCATTAAATATTATTTTCAGACTGTACAATGGAGTAAATGGTGGTATTTAAATATTTCCAAATGTAAGCATTTCAGTTTCCGTTCTGCAGAAAAGCATTTGTCTTAATTACTTTTGGCTTCAGTTTAGCTAGCAGGTGTGCAGACAATATTTTCTTCATTTGCACTAGTTCTTTCAAAGCTGAGAAACTGATTGGGAGCCGAAAAAGCAAGAAAACATGTTTTCTTTCCTCTCTCAATTTGTGATGAAAAACCAAGTGGGAAAGAATGAGATCTACTCTGCTAAAACCTTGTAGGACCTGGGGCCAGATTTTCAAAGGTATTTAGGTGCCTAAGTATGCAAATAGAGGCCTACTGCACTTGCCAGAAGCACATAACACATAATATCAATGTGATCAGTATTATAACTTAACATCTTCCATACAGGCGTGTGACTGCCACCTGTCATGACAGGATAGAGCCACTCAAAGCAAGGTTTTGTCAGAAATTAGTTGTCCCTTTGGCAGATGGAAAAAGGTGGTGATTAAGCAGATCAAAAAGCAAACTCCTGTCTTTGAAATTAACCATTAAAAGAGCAAATCCTGATGAGCACGAAAGAATTCCAGGAGGACAGCGTATTGGGCCAAAGTGATTCCAGATCTAATTCCATTCATTGTGGCATTCTGGTCTGTTGTATCATGAGGTTTATTAGAGTGATTAATAAGAATAATAGTGGCAATCAGTTTTAAAATTAGACTTTGCAGAAAGTTTTATGGCTTCAATTTAACCCTTCCTTTATTGCTTCAATTTAACCCTTCCCTTCATACCTTTCTTTCTGTATCTCATGAAAGTTTCCTGAACCTCTGAGCCCACAAAATTTATATTCCAATAGAGCTTTGGGGCTCCAGTCAGGGTTTCCTAGGTGCTATACATACAAAATTCCTGGTCCAAGGAGCTTACACTCTAGCTTGAGAAAACTTAAAAAATAAATAATTAATAGGGAAAAGGGGAAGGATGATGATACTAGTCAGACTATTAACTGCATAACTTATATCAGTGTGCTCAATTTGAAAGTTCAAACATATCATATTCTTGGTAATTATGGTATTACTAACTGTCCTCCTTCCCAGTGCTAATTCTTCAGTACTATATGCCAACGGTAGTGTGTGCTTGAGCCACTCGGAAGGGAAATGGATCCAAACTGCAAAGTTCAGATCGGAACTTCCCCAATGTTCAGTGGTGGTCAGATCTGGGATTATGTTTCAGGCCCATTTCTACTATGACTGAGTTCCTGTCTGGCAAGTCATGCGTGAGCCTTTCAAATTGCTGAGATGTTACCCTAGTGTCACACCTAAAGATTCAGAAATACAAGTTCCAGAGCTATTCCCTATATATGGAGATTGAGATTAGCTTGATTTTGTTCCCACTGAAGTCAATGATAAATCTCCCATTGTCTTCAATGGAAGCAGAGTCCATGCTGAACACTTTTGAAGATGCATAATGGAAATAATGCTGGAGCCAGTGAAAACTTTAAGTGTACTCATTTTATGAGATCTGAGATGATAATTCTAATTAAATACATTTTCTCTTCTAATAATTAAATTGCTAAATTCGGACAACTAATTCATCAAAACCATCTACTATGCAATCTCATAACAGATGCTGAGTATTAGTCAATACTCATTTCATACAATCAAAAGAATCCGCTTCATGATTATAATGGAAAGCGGACTGATTAAAAGTAGTAATTGTATTATCCCCCCCATCATTCAGGCACAAATTTTAAATAAAATTAGCATAATAAAATGTGAGGACGAGTTTAGGTTATATCTATGGAAATCACACAAGGGGAATATCGTTTTCATCACCCTTTAGCAATTGACACACATAACAGGTAATGAGTCTTATACAGCAACTAGCTTAGGAGTCTTTAGCTCAAATAGTAGAGAGACATATGTGTCTAACACTTGAGGTTCTAGGTTCAAACCCCACTGACTGCCCAAGAGGCTCTGGTTATATCTATGCTAGCCTCTTCCCCCTAATATTTCCCATTGTTGCAGCTCCACCAATGGCTGTGCTCCATAGAAGACTGTCCACTGCAATTAGCAACTATCGTCTAAACCAGGGGTGGCCAACCTGAGCCTGCGAAGGAGCCAGAATTTACCAATGAACATTGTCAAAGAGCCACAGTAATTTGTCAGCAGCCCCCCCATCCGCTACCCGCCTCCAGCACCTTCTGTCCACCAGCAAGCCCACCAATCAGCGCCTCCTCCTCCCTCCCCATGCCTCCTGCCTGCCGCAATCAGCTGTTTTGCAGTGTGCAGGAGGCTCCGGTGGGGTGGGGGAGCGAGGGCATGGCATGCTTGGGGGAAGGGGTGGAGTGGTGGCAGGACCTGAGGCAGAGCAAGGGGTTGAGCAGTGAGCACCCCACAGCACATTGGAAAGTTAGCATCTGTAGCTCCAGCCTTGGAGTCAGCACCTATGCAAGGAGCCACATATTAACCTCTGAAGAGCCACATGCGGCTCCAGAGCCACAGGTTGGCCACCCCTGAACCTGTGGTTAAAATGCCACTGGCTGATCTAAACTAGCAGGTCTAGGAGACACAGTGCTTACACTGGCACCTGGTCTACACTAAAGCTCCCACTGTTGGAGAAGCACCCAGTTCCAATTTTTAGCGGGGAAGTGGATATAGACACCCCCATACAGTAGTGATAACGGATTAATGAATGTCTTTAGACTTCAATGTTTTGTGGGAAATATGTGGCATGAACAGCCCACAAAGCTTAAGTTTATGATTAATTAATAAATTTAAAAGGCCCAACATGCAGCCAACATGAATTTCTCAAGGTACCTTCCAGCCCTGCATTTCTAAGATTCTATGAAAATAGTGTAGTGAAATATTTAGCCCTCAAGGCCAGTCAGGATACTGGCTGATTACATCTCTCCAAGCTCTTATGCAAATAGACAAGCATTTGATTAGATTGCTTGCTCCAGGTAATTTAGGACAAACTTTAACAGGTGTGTATTTTTTGTTCCTTCATATCAGTGACATTTTGTGATATTTGACACAAAAACAAAAAAGTTCTCAGTGACGGCTTTTCATGCTTAGGAGAAAACTGGTTTGGTTTAGGTGAGCAAAGACTACCACAGAGTGTTTTAGCTGCTTTGTTTTAAAGGTGCATCCAAGGCTTATAACTGGCTGGAGACAAGAAACATGTTGCCCAAGGCAAACTCCTCTCGATGCCATGATTGAAAAGAGACTTCTGTGGCAGAGTAGGAATTCATACTTTAGATGTGTTGTCATTCTCTTTGTCAATGGCTGGCTTGTAGATGACTCTTCTGTTGTCTTCTCGTTCCTTTTTGCAACTATAACAAAATAATTATATTAACAAAGTGAAATAGTAGTGAGAGAAAAGCATCCATGACTATTTAAAACACGTTATTTTTCAGGGTATGCAGTGATTCTTTCAGTACTCGTGCATTTTGCACCACACACTGGGGACTATACTTAAAAATATGTAGGGATAACAGTGTATGCATCATACAAGCCTAGTGTTCATTACAAGGGAAATCTTTGAGTAGGCAAAGGGGGGAAGTAAGCAACCTTGGTCTCTCCTCCAGAACTAACCCAGACTAATTGCTATAAAAGTCAAGTGCTCTCAGTATATATCATATAGGACTCTGTCCCTTAATTGACAACCATTCCTGTGATAGGGATTTATTCTAAAACTCCACTCTCTTCTAGTCTGACTTTCTTTCCAACTACATATGCACAGCAACAGATTCAGAGAGCAGCTAAAAGCAGGTAAATTTTAAGCAACAGAAATGGGATCAGGAAAAGAAACATAGAGGGAGGTGAGAGATGGCAAATGCTGGGAGAGAGCACATCATCTAGCCAGCTGTTCACCCCAGTTAGAATGCAGAGTTGAAGGAGAAAGGTAGGAGCTCATTCCCTAGCCTCTACTCCCTGGAGCTGTCCAGGACAGAAAGCATTTCAGTCCTCTCTCCATAGACTTATGCTACAAGGCTTTTCCTCACTTCTGAACTCCATATCTTTGGGGGTTTAATGTGAGCATCGCTGAGGTATTTTGGCAAAAAACTGAGCACCTCTATAAGGGTTAGGGTAGAGGGACAGGTACATTGGGACAAAAGTCATCTCCGGTACACCAGCATTTCATATTTATTCTCTATTGTCTATGAAATGGGTTTTGTCTGCTCAGGTCCACTAGTCATAGAGGAGAATCAACATATTTACCATGCTTAAACAAAGGTGGGACAGCAAAATCTCTTACCTCTTCTTCCTAAGCAGCCAAAAGGCTACTGCAAGCATGATGATAACTCCAAGAACACTGGCTAACACAACTGAAAGGACAACACCTAGGAAAAGGAGGAAAATGCACAGGTTTGTTTTCTCTCTTTCTTTCATGTACAAAGCTACTTAAAGGAAGTAAAATGGCAAACTTATTCCTTTACTAGGTAGACTTCTCAAAAGATGCAAACCTGAAGACCCCATCCTGAAATTGGATCCACACAGGCATACGTCTAACGTCTGTATTCACCCAGAGCCCCAAGGAGCGCTGAATTGGCACAAGAGTCATGGAGCAGCTTACAGGATCGGGGTTCTTTATGCCTGCTGTCAGTTAACATCTCTGTTCAGTGCAGGCAAAATTCAAGAATCAGGCCCAAATGAGAGAGAATGCCAAACGAATTCCTGCTCTTTTTCCATGCCCAAAGAACACAGCTGAATATAGTCCTTGCTGCAGGTGGTGTGTTTTGTAATTGAGAATATTATTTTCAGGTATTGCTACAAAGGTTAAAGGGGGTGGAGGATTAAATCATGATATTAATATAACATTTAAAAAATGTCATTGGTTCATGTCTGTAAGCACTTTGGAGATGTGTTGGATAATCCTTTCAAGCTTGAGATTCTGCAGACCTGATACTTGTAAATAATTGGGGTGAGTTTAATCATCAGCAACAAAGGCAAACACTAACTTGACATGCATATCTGCACTCCATGAAAACAGCACAACAATCCCACCTTGCATCCCTTATGCTCAACAAGAGACGCAGCCGTCTGTTCTCGCCTCTCTGAAAGTCAGAAAGGCTTCTCTGTAGGTCTGCTGCGGTTGGAGTCATGGATGTGCACAATAAGGTTTTGCTCTACTGTGGCTGCCTGGATAAAAACACCTCCCTATGCACTTCCCCACCATCTCCTCCACCTTCCAAAATGAAGTTTGTTCCTACTCTTGGCACAAGTGGTTGTAAAAGGCTCTGCACCATGCTGCTCTCAATCGGCATACAGATGCATATGTTAATAGTGCTCTTGCAGGGTTGTTGGGTTTTTGGGGTGGGGGAGGGGGAGAGAGTGTTTTGCACCTGTTAGGGAACACTTAAAACCACAACAGGTGGAATGTGCCTAAAAGTTGTTTGGGAGGTTTTGCTGCTGCTAAATGTTCCTTTTTTACTGTTAGAAATCTTTGCTTTGGTTCATTGACCTAGTCAGTTAACTGCAACAAAAGATTGAATGGGTTTTCTATCAAAATATCACCACACCTGAACAATGGATTCTGTAACCCCAGAGACCATTCCTGGTGTGAGAACAGCAGGATGTGTTTTGGGGTATATATTCGGAATGTCTTTAAAGGAAATGTTGCTTACAAACAGGAGATAAATTATGTGGTTGTTTGGATGGACTGGGAGACAGGAAACCTAAACTCTATTCCTGGCTTTGACACCGACTCTCTGTGTGATTTTTGGGCAAGTCGCTTCATGTTCCCTGTTAGATGGTAATAACAATGCTTACACCATTTTGTAAAGCACTTGGCGATTATGGGTGAAAAGTATATTATTTGATTTGTTTTAGGTTAGTTAAATCATACATTATAATTCAATATAATTTTGTGTTAACCATAGGGCAGGACTTACAGCAAAGAGGTACACTAGATATTGAAAGGTCCCTTTAAGACAGAAATGGAAAATTGCATAGAATGAGAAGCTCAATCAATCTGAATCACAAAGATCACTGTTGTGTATATATGCTGTTAGCAATCCAACAACATACCCGTGCTCAGTCCACCATGTACTGAATCTTGACAAAATGAAGGGGGCAGGGAGGGAAAAAGTGAAAGGTTAATCACTAAGGTTACACTGGAAATGAGTATTAAAGAAATATAGATCAGGTATTTTCCTCATAACTTTTTGTTTCTTGGTAAAATGGTACTGGTTAGGTACTAGTCTTGTAGACATTTGGTAAATGGTGCTGGCTGGCTACTAGTCTTGTAGACATTTTTAATGTGTGACTTTTAAGACAGACCCTGCAGATTGCCTGTTATTTAAAGTACTGCTATCTGAGAAATGTTATAGTCAGTATTGCAATTGCTGCTTCCTAGACACCTTAAAATCTTTGCACATTGTTTGGCCAGATCAGAGGTTTGGAGTGGATCACAGACAGACATACTGGAGCACACCAGTTATTCAGTGTCTGATAAAGACTAATTCTGGAAGCTTCAGGAAAAAAGGCATAAACTCCTACTATATGCAGTTGTGTTCTACCGCTAATCATCTGATCTTCTGAAGCATGAGTCAGTAGGAAGTGCATTGGTCTGACGTTGAGTCCCTTTGTCCTATTATAGCACAGCATCTGAAGTAGTTAAGGAGGCAGAATGGCTTATGATGGCAAGAATTACTGCTGTGTTCAGCAGAACATCAAAGAAATCTGACCTGTCACAGGAAGTTGAAACCTGAGCTAATCTCTCCCAGCCATCAAGTGAGAGGAGAGGGAATGTTGAGGATTAAAGACTCAATATTCCCTCAGTTGGTGGCTGGCAGAGTTGCATCTCATGTCTCAGTTTCCTGTATAGTAATGAGCCAGGTCCTCCAAAGTGTGAATTTTGGGTTTTTTACACTGACAGTGTCCTTTTAAGAAACACAGTGCTCAGTTTGCAAGGCCTCCAGCAGAACAAACTGTGGCTGGTATGAAGCTCCAAAGCAGAGGCTTAGTGTAAGAGCACAGTCCTACCCTCAATTCTGCAGCACAGATACTGATTCCAGTACTCTGCTCCCCTTACACGGGTAGAACCCCCTGATGAAAGCAATGAGGATTTTGACTAGGAGAAAAAGTATGAGTAGGAGTCTTCCAGGAGAAGGATTCTACCTATAGTTGCTAATTAGTTGCTTTTCTTTGAGCTGGAGCAAATCAAATTTAACGTGAGAAGGGCTTACTTGGCTGAATAAAAAAACATGCAGAAGAGAACAAAAATATAGATACATAAGCAGGGATGGTACAATAAGTCAGATAATTAATACAGGATAGCTATAGAATGTTCCAGTTCTCAGGACTGCAGCTTCAAAAGATTTCCTGTGCCTGGAAGCAGTTTTTGATGTAGCCTTGGTGAATTTCACCTCAAGTTTCCTGGTGGAGGTGTAAGTGAATGTTACTCAGCTGTTTGTTTCACAGTAAAAATGGGCCTGGGCTAAAACCCTTCATTTTTGGGGTGCTTGAAATTTGAACTCTGATCTGACTAGCAAGTACTTCCCTATCTTTATAACTGGACAAACCAAAACCTGGGATCCAAACCCCTAGAACTTGAAATTCCAGCTTGGGTACTTCTGACTGCAACACATTTGATGGGCTGTGGAGTAAATGTTCAGAAACAAAATAGTGAGGTTGATGAAGGGCCATGAAATGAAGATTGGTTTACTAATGTCAATATTCATTCAGCCAAATATGATGACGTATGATTGCATAGCTCTACTGACTTAAATAGGAAACTGGCCCTTATTGGTCTGGGGAATGGTCAGGCCAATTTGGATTTAAGTGTTTTTACAATGTAAATCTAAGTCTAATGCCCAGTGAAATAAGGGCATTATAGAAAAGGTCGAAATGTTTCAGATACACTAAATATGTTTTCAGTTGTCTGGAGCCTTAAAATTCCATCTGTTATGTAGAAGAGTATGTTGTTTACAGCAACTCACTGTTATTCGATAGAACTCACTTGGTGGGGTCGAATTTTAAAGCTTCAAGACTGTAAAATGGACACCATTTCTAAAGCGAGGCACTTAAAACTGGGTGGACTTCAGATTCATTCTTTATAGTCAAAATCACAGAACCGTCCTTACAGTAACTTAGGTTTATTTGTGTATGGGTGGGGTTTTTTTGTGTTTTTTTTTTTTGCACTTGGGCCCCAAAGATTGAGATTTAAGTTTGTAGTGTTTGAGACGTTTTAATTTATCCCTCCTGTTAATAAAGATGGGGGAAAAGCAGAAGCCAGTTGTTTTTTAATTGTTGAATCTAACTCAGTTAGTAGTTAAGACTCTTGAAAGTTTTATATATTTGCAGAAGTGCAGTCATCGAGCATTTTATTTTATTGACAGGGCATGTGTGTTATCTAATAGTTCAAAGAAGGCTGGGAGCCAGTACTCCTGGGTTCTGTCCCACTCGGGAACTGACTTCCTGTAAAACTTTGAGAAAGTCTTCCTGTTCTTCAATTTCCCCATCTGTAAATTGGAGATCATGAATATGCCTCCTGGGGGCTGTGAAATGCCTTGAGAACTTGGGGTAAAAGGTGCTAAATAAATGCAAAGTGTTATACTGACCTCTTTCATCAAGTGTAAAACTGCTTCCCCTTCACCATTAACATCTGTTAACTCTAGATACATTTTACTCATACTCTAACCAAAAATGTAGAGAGGTGAGACATCTGTTCTTAAAGTACTGTCCCTCCTCAAGTGCTGCAAGTGAAATTAGTGACTTTTATATGCACAGAAATAAGGCCTAAGTGAACCGGAGGTACATTAAATCCCTGATTTAGTTTAAAGGCACTTTTGAAAGTTCCCTGAATTGCCGTTAGCACCAAAACGCCAATCTGACCTTTTCAAATGCATCTGCTCCATAAGGGCTTTCCCTGAGAGGCAACTATTTTGTAGTTCCCAGCAAGAGTGGTTAATTAATTAGAAATCAGGAGACACAGTAGTGTAAGAAGCAAAGTAGCCTTTGACGTTGAAGCATTGGAGAAGGCAAGGTGTGGGAATTTAATGTATTCCTGGAAAATATCACAAAACTGGGAAGACATGCTTTGCTATTTAACTATAATACATCCAGCCTGTTCTGTATTGTAGATTTTTTTTCTCCAATATAAGTATAAAGGAATGCCTAGTTAAATGAATATTAGAACTGATCAGAAAAAGTGTGCTTAAAGAGCAAGGAAATAGACATATGAATTTAAAATATTACTGTCTAGGCTATATGCAATAGTTCAGAACAAGGCATTTACACATTAATAGAAGGCTTTGTGGTAGTGTTTTACTCCCATATAGTGTGTATTAAAGGGATAAAGATGTTGTTCACAGAGGTTTTGTATGTACATTTTAGTAGAAGTGGGTCCAAGCCACAACATTGAAATCTGGAGCCTCATCTGGATTTCACACACCCCAAAGTTTACAGCTTTGCTTAAGCCCATTGTAGAGGTTAGAGCCAGTGATGAAATTTTCATGCATATCTGGGTTTGGATTCTAAATCCTTCCAAATCTCTATGGTATTTGGAGCCAAAGTTTTGATGCAGCCCATTAGAGGAAGGGGCTAGATATGATCAGATCTGGAGCCAAACTACCCCAAATTTGGGGAGAGTTTTTAATCTGGGATTTGTTTGGGCCCATCTCTAAATTTCATATGTCTGTTTCCTAGTTGTATATTTATCTAAGGGCTTGTCTACATGGGGGAAATTGACCAGAATAGTTACTGCGGACTAATTATTCTTGAATAAAGTGATTTATTCCAGAATAGAGTTCCCGCTGTGGATACTATTGCAGAATGGTTTATTCTAGGATAGCTAGTCTGGTCAGTTATCTGAGGGAGGCACAATTTCCTACCTGTGTTTTGTTCATTTGACAAAAAGTGGAATAACAAGCAGATTCTGTTGCCTGAAGATTTTGTAATGGATACACTAGTATGTGCCTTTATTAATCTGCAGACTGACTGTTTCACTGGATTGGATTCTTAATTTGTTTTAAGCTTCTGTAATCAGTCTGATGATGTGCAGTATCTGACTTAGACCCATCTGCCAAAGCAATGCATTGAATGTGCCAGCACTCCAAGGGCTTTGTACAACTCAATGATAGCCCACTTAATGGTTTTGACTGATTTCAGAGCAACACACTGATCATTACAGTTCATTTTGCACAAATAAGACAAGTAAACCTTACTGATACACAGCAAAGCTCATCATCAAAGGTGCAGGCATTTATGCAAAAGCCCCTCACACACAATTGTCATTATGTAGCACTACATAATAAATTCTTTAAACCAATTGTGTCTTTAGACTTCAACCTAATAAGATGGCTAATTTTACATCCATAACAGTGGATTTTACATCCATAATAGTGGATTGTGCAATTCATTGTTATGAGTTATTTTTACTTCTAGGTGTCAAACTCAAACTCCTCAAAGACATCCTCTGTAATTCCCCATTCCCTGCAATGCAAAATTATGATTCCTTTTAAGAGTGTGGTCAGCACAATAATTATCCTGGAACAGCTGAGTTTGACATCACTGTGGCTGAAATCTCTTTCCAATATCAAGGTGCTATTTTTGTTTTTGTTTTTTCAATTAAAAACACACATGCTAAGTACCTGACCCTGCAAACACTCACAGTCTAGTTCAGAGCCCACAGAAAGAAACCTATTGACTTTAGTGGTCACTGGATTGGAATAACTTTATTCCCATACATATTTGCAGGATCAGGCCTCAAGACTGGATCAAAAAATGGTCTTTCTTCAATCCAAAATGCAAAAGTATGTGGTTTTTCCCCAAAAAATTCTACCTCATTATAATCAGATACTTATAAAAAGGAATACGTTTCCACTATTCTCTGCATTACTAGATTTCCAATTTGTAACATGCCCTTTCCTGTCTTTTGTGTATTAAAATCAAATTGCATATCTCATGAAACTTCCCCAGGGCCCAGTCCTGTCTCTGTTGAAGTCAGCAGGCATTTTGTAATTGACTTTGATTGGAGCAGGATTGGAGCCTCAGCAAAAGTTTTTTAACAATATGTTTGGGGTCCAGAGATGTGGGGCTGCAGTGCAGTTACAGAGTATGCTAGAGTTAATTGATAAAAGCTTAGGCAGGCTAATTAAAATGAGGAAACATTGGCAACATAGAACTGGAGGATGTTCGTGATCATAATGCCACTTAAAACAGTGACTGAAATGAAAAGATTCAAAATTAGAAACAAAAACTGTCTAGTGTAAAGAATGTCAAAAAGTTCTCCCATTGAACATGACAGGAAGGGCTGAGGCTCCCCAATACACTTTCCCTTGCTCGATCTTCCTCACTCTACTCTCCAAGATCAAAGGACAATGACTGATTGGGATCTGCTCACTTGATCCTAATGGGTGACAAATAGAACTTTGTATACACCTTACTCGCATCCAGTTGCTCATGTAAGCAAATGTAAGAGGAGAAAAAGGGAGACAGTAATGTAAGGGGAATCCACAGTGTGTGAAAACTACTGATTTCTTTGTGCCTGAAGAAATCAAAGCAATGTTATAGGCACCCAGTATTCCAAATCCACATGCATAACTATTTACCATTTCTTTACACAGGCATTTATTTTACTTACCTTGACGGAAGGAGACAGAAACCAGCCTTTCATCAAACTCCTGAATGTGTCTGAAGTTATTAACCATTTCCAGGGGCGCAGGGTCATTGGGCTGTGTGCAGTACAGAGCTGTTTCCAGTGCCAGCAGCTAGGGACAAAACATACAATTCAGCATCCAGTGTATAGAGAAAGCAAGGTGGGTATGTTTAGACATCTTCTTATGCTGAAATGACACTTGAGAATCAGTTCCATCCAATGAGGGACTGTTTCAACACACACGATGCATGAAGGAGGTGGGTTCAGTCATGCAGTAGCTACAAATGCAATGTGCTGTGTAAGCCCAAATGTCAGGGGTGCTGAAACAATTTTCATAATGGGGGTGCTGAGAGCCAGTGAACCAAACTTTAAACCCTGGATATGATGGAAACCATTTCAAACCAGGGGATGCAATTGGCAGCACCCCTAGTTCCAGCACTTATGCCAAATATAATTTGATGTGCAAACAGTGTGACCTCAATTGTCTGAAAGGCTGTTTCTCCATGTCCATATATGAACTTAATTTAATTATGTTAGAGTAACCCTAATAATTGATATTTAGCTGTCAGGAAAATGGAGAAGAGGAAGCCCTTATTTCATGATGAGTGTTTGTAGTCTTGTTCTCTGCTTGTTTTTCTTAAACCTCAAAACACAGCAAACAAATATCTGTGTGTGCAGAACCCCCCAAAAAGTACCCAATCCCACTCGTTCCTGCTGTCTGACCTGGAATGGAATAGGTAACACGTGAGTGGTTCTGATTTTAAGTTAATAAAAGGACTAGTGTAGAAAAAAAGAATTTTTATTGAGGAAAGTTTCCTTCCACGAAGGGGTGGTTGAAATATTAGCGCAAACAGTCCAAGTCTGAAGCAATAGAAGTAATCTTAATAAGCTGCATATTTTGGGAAGGTAAGGAATGCACATGCAGTGGTGAGCTTCATAAAAATGAATGCTCACCGAAAGGAGTGCAGCTGCTAACTTGATCATAGATTTCTGTGATAAAAGAGTTTGGATTTCTTATTTGTAAGTTACTAGCTAAGCTCTTTCCATCTGATATGGGTCAGAAGAAGCTGGTGTTTGGGAGTTATATAACTCAATATAGAACATGTTTCTATTCTTTTCCTGCTAGCTTATCAGTTGACCACCTGAGTGGGGGGAAAAACTTAATTTGTTTCTAAGACATGCACATGAAGACTAGAGGAGGGTAAAAACCAGGGTAGCTTTGGTTTTTGCCAAATAACTGTTTGTCAGTTAGGCTTTGGTTTTATGAAACCAAAATCAAAGCTAGAAGTTGTTCCTATCTGGATATTACTGTTACATAGGATTGGATTAGCAATTCGTGAAAGATACTTGCATGTAGAGAGCAAGTGCTGAAGCAAAGGAAGAATACAGATTGACTACAAGTTTCAAACACAAATCTCTCTGTGCCTATTTAACTGTGGGTGAAACTTTTCACCTATGATGATTAGACACAATTAAGGTGTCCTGTATCTAATTTTCAGGGGCAGTCAGGTACTTGGAACTAAAGTTCAAGTGACCTTAAACTGCATCACCAGTTATTTTTATCCACAAAGTTGTGGGCACAAAAATAAAGATCCCATTAAAGTGAGACTGAAAATTTGGACCATAATGTCTTTATTATGAATTAAAGAGCCATCCAGTCTCCAGTCCCGTGGCCTTTGCATGTCAATTGCAAACAAAGTATGATAGATCAAAGAGATTAAATAATTTTTTTTTCCCACTCCAAGATTAATTTTAGTAATTACACCTTTTAGTTTTATGAGACCTTATGGAAAACTTCCTATTTGGAATCCAGGAAATGAGAATACAATTTAACATTCCTTAATAAACACCAAACAGATTAATTTATTAGCATTTAATTTAATATCAGACTTTAGGCTACAATGACAGGCTAAATAAGAAAATATCTGTTTTACTTAAACTTGCCTGTTCTTGTGAAACTTTTACTGGGTGTCGGAAAACTGTCCAGAGAACACTAGGGTAACAAGGAGGAGTGGTCAGGGATCCTTCATAGCGATAATACTCATCCAGTTGGTCAGGAAGCAGTTCTTGGATGTCAAAACCTGAGACTAGAGCTACCTGGTCTGAAAGAGAATCCATGTTAATTCCGTATTCTTAATCACACGTCTATCAGTGCTAATCTACTTTGTATCATCATGACTTTCTACTGGACTGCATTGGTTTGCTGTATATCTCTGCACATGTGAGTCCCAGTAGGGGAAATTTGTTTTCAGCAAGCATTCTGATCTCAATGGAAAAGGAAAGAGTGTACTTTGATAGATGCTAGACCCAATTTAATATAGAAATGTAGTTCATTAAACCACTTCTAAATTTGTTCTTATACAAGTCTGACATGTTACACCTGGATACCAAACCAGGATTGTGATTAATGAGGAAAGTTGCTCTTTACTATTGAGTGTGCTCTGCTCAGGTGTACTACTGGATGAATTTCTTTATAAGCAGTGCAGGCAACTACCCAATATTAGACATTTAGGGTTTGTCTACACTGCAATCAGAGGTGTGACTGCAGGTTGGATAGGTGTATCTGTACTAGCTTTAATTTAGCTAGCAGACCTAAAAATAGCAGAGAGGACGTGCTTGTACAGGCTTCACCACCGAGCTGTACAAGTACACCAAGGAGCCTGAATATGTACTCAAGTTGCTAACCTGCGCCGAAGCTCATGCTGCCACATCTTCACTGCTATTTTTAGCTGTGCTAGCTAGATTAAAGCTAGCATGGATATACCAACCCATGCTGCAATCACACCTCCAACCACAGTGTAGATCTATGTGTAGAGGACTGGGGTTTGAAATACTCTGTCTGCTATGCATAATGGTTTGAGTAATTTTGCCATGATGCTGAATATTTTCTTGTCAACACCATGTTTTTACACATCTCGTGAACACTGTCTGCATTTTACTGCATCCATCAACACCTTTTATAAAAAAGATACCTGAAGAAAAAATCCTGAGACTTCTGACCATTTGTTTCCTGGGAGTGAGAACACCAGTGATCATTATTAGCATAAATCAGCTATCTGCATACTAAATTAAGGGGCAGGTAACCAAAGTAACAGCACATGCAAGCAGGGCCGGTTCTGGCTTTTTTGTCGCCCCGGGCAAAAAAAAAAAAAAGCATCCAGAGCGCTGCCACCAAAGCAAAAAAAAAAGAAGACACAAGCTGCCACCGAATTGCCACCGCGGGTGGCTGAAGATAGAAGCTGCTACAGAATTGCCGCCGCTGCGGAAACGCACGTGCCGCCCTAATGGCACAGGGACTGCCGCCCCTTACAGATTGCCGCCCCAAGCACCTGCTTGGAAAGCTGGTGCCTGGAGCCGGCCCTGCATGCAAGTCATACGACCTAGTTAGGAACATGTGATACTAATGCACAGAAGTGTACCTAAAGCATGACATGCCCCGCATGAATCCCATCAATGATAAGGTTCTGATACATTCAGCCACTGTTGATCTTTTGCATACAACAGCCACTCACCTTTGTATTTCACGTTCTGGAAATGACTGAAGATCTTTTCATAGGATGGATTGAATGGGCCTCTCTGTAACAAATAGATTGTTAACAGCTGTCCAAGTAATCAGGGTTCTGTGTGCATAATCTTAAATTCTTCAGACAACTGATGTTCAACATTTGATTGACAGTGTCATCTTTTAGTGAAATTTTCCATCCAACACCAATACTGATGTAATAACATAGGCTGATGTAGAAATTAAGGCTGTGCCCTGGGATTGTTTTGTTTAGTCTGTCACGTCCTTCCTCTCCATTTCAATACACTCTTACTCTCTAAAATAATAAGCTGCAGCCTGGGGGTATTAGATTTCTTTACCACACTACACAATATTAAATTGCCATAATTATGGCTTATCAGTTGTTTGAAATATGATGAATTGGAAAGTTAAAACCTTAATGTTCAAGGAGAAATATTTTGCATTAAATCAGTTCAGTGATTATTGTATGTGTTAATTAAATTGAGCTGTATAATAATGCTTACTGAATAACTGTGTGAAATTTAAAGGCCTGTGACAAACAAGAGGTCAAACTAGATAATCTAATAGTCCCTTCTGGCCTTAGACTCAATGAATAACAGTAGTCTTAAACTAAATAACCAGTAATATCTGACTGTAGGATAAATTTCCAAAGCATATTGCTGCACAACTCTCATTAGCTGAAACTCCACACAGTTCTTCATAAAATGTAACCTGTTAGGGTCTCATCTTGCAATCCTTTATATAGCTAGAATTTCCACTGGCTTCAATGGAAGTGATTTCTGCACAGGGACTGCAGGAGTGGTCCCTTACTGCAGAACAGCATTATGGAGCAGAAGACTTCAGACCAGGAAGGTTTTTTTAGATAAAGTTTACATTCTTTATTCTGTAACACACCTTATAGTGTGTGTTTGAAAAAACAGGTAGCCTTTTAGTGGCTAGCCTGCTGTGCAAACAAATGGAAGCCTGTTTCCTTTAAGAACTTTATTCATGCTAATTCTACACTGACAGGCTTCTCAGATCATGCATGGGTTTCTAGTCATAGCCATAGGTAGCATATTTTGGGCTCTCTGTTGCCAACCAGAAACCGTTAGTCTGCTGCTTGCGATCCACAATAAAGAATGAAGGGTAGGACCAGTGGTGAGGGTCATAACTCTAATATCCAATAAGAGACTGGCTGCTATAGCTTCTAACCAATGCCTGTTCTCTCAATAATTTGGAGCTGATTCTCAGCAACTCATCTGGCAACCAGAAAAAATTGTGTCCTAAGTTCAACTTTGAAAACCACCATGTTTCTGAAGTTCTCAGATGGAAATAAGTAAATAATGTTAAATTTGGAGATATCCTTATTTGATTTTTAAGCAGCATTATATAATAAGCATTTTGTAGAAAAACCAGAAGCCTTCTGACAGATAGTTGGGTTTTCAAATAAACAAAACTTTTCTCAGAAAGTGTCTGCATTCCTTGAACACTTTCAGGTTTTCGATAGAAAACTGGAAGTTTTGGGGTTTTCAGTTTTGTTGACAAAAAGTCAAAATGTTCTTCAGGGGGGAAACACATTTTCCAATCCGCTCTACTGTGAAGTTCATTAGCTCAGTGCTGAGTTTATAGCTGGTCTTTACACAAAGTAATTGGAAGTTCATTAGCTCAGTGCTGAGTTTATAGCTGGTCTTTACACAAAGTAATTGGAAGTTCATTAGCTCAGTGCTGAGTTTATAGCTAGTCTTTACACAAAGTAATTGGAAATATTTGCCTGGCAGAGTTACAGGAGGTTCCATTAGATTGCTGACTGGGTTATTTAATTGCCTCTGTGTCAAGGTTAGGTGTGGAAACCTGTCCCCCTGCTGTGTTGAAAGATGCACTGAATTTACTTCTCATAATTTTTTTGTCACCACAAGCTTCATTGATACAAAGGAACTGTGTGTCTGTGAAGTACTAGTTGTGAAGGGTGTGGTCACACCCTAGTCATCTATAATTAATTACCTGTGCGAGGGCTCTGCCAGCCTGGTGACCCCTGCTGTGTTAAATGGTGTTCCTTGCTACATATACAACTGCCTTTACTATCTGGGAATATTCAAATGTGCAGATCTTCACTTTCTACTATCATTTGTGAGAAACTCACGTGCTCCTTAGTCTGTAGAAAGCAAATTCAAAGGATATGAACATGCCTGATATATTTTAAAATGAAATAACGAGTGAATACTCAAAATCTTTTCTCCTGCACTATACACCTAGTTCACAGAAATATAACGGAGGGCAGAATCTGGCCCTACATGTATGTATAGGTGGAGTGGAAGAGAGAGACCATATATCCAGACATGCCAATATTGATGGACTCCAAGTTAATCCCAGTCATCTCATTGTACTTAAAGTTTACAGATGCTTTAATTATAGCATTATTATTAAATATGAAAAAAACAAGGCATGCATCTTACCTCAATGAGAACAGCCAAAACTGCTAGCCCATCTGATTTGTCTATTGCTGCTGTTACATCGGGATATTTGTCAGAGTTATAATGTACAATATGTAGCTACAAAGAGGGAGAAGTAATGGTATTATCACCTCTGGCTCATGGTAACATTTCTGTTGTCATAAAACAATCCAGGGCCCTAGACCCCACAACATAAGGCCTCCTAGCACCTTTCCCTTTAGCAGTGGCAGGAGGCCCCCTCCCATTTCAGAGAAGCAAAGGCAGTGTTATGGTGCTGCCTTCTTTCACCCATGATTGGCGGGGATCCCCTCTCCTCCACAGAGAGGCAGAGTCAATAGCAGGTGTTCTCCTCCCACCCAGTACTTGCCACAGTAATCAAGGTGTATCTGCTTGGGTGGGTATGATGGGCCCCCTGTACTCTTCTCCTGTCGCACAGAGTCCTCTGCTGGGGTGGATTTGGTGGGAACCGAGCAGTGGCTCTTGGGGTTAACCCCAATTGAGACTTATAGTACAGTTCACCTCTGAGGGATAGCTCAGGGGTTTGAGCATTGGCCTGCTAAACCCAGGGTTGTGAGTTCAATCCTTGAGGGGGCCATTTAGGGATCTGGGGCAAAAATTGGGGATTGGTCCTGCTTTGAGCAGGGGGTTGGACTAGATGACCTCCTAAGGTCCCTTCCAACCCTGATATTCTATGATTCTTTAAGAGCAATTGTTTCAGACTGCCTGCAGACTGAGGCAGATGTCACTGCATCAATTACCCTGGATTACATTTCCAAGCTTTTCTTTGTGACCACAAGGACTAGAAACTTTATTTTATTTAAATTAAAGATGAGATTGTGATCTAATCACACAGTGCCAAAAGCTACTGCCTTCAGCATGGGCCTGTGGTGTCTATGCCTCATACTGTCCCTGAGACTGGTCATGGAGAGGCCAAGTCATTTAAAAATAATCCCAGCCCAAACTTGAAATGGCCAAGTGAACACACTTACATGCACATCAATCATGCATAAAAATTCATTCTGAATTTTTTCATTGTACTTTAATTACATTAAAACACCTGGCCTGTGATTCTTTGTCATCAGAAATTGAACAGTTTTAGAACTGCCTTGTAAAGTTAAATATTTTGAACAAGAAATGTTAACATGATGACACTGAAGCTACCAGTGTGGAAATATAAATAAATAGGCTGCAAGAGAGACTTAGTTACACAGCTGGAATGGGGTCTACCAACAGCACCCTTATTTGTGCTTATTGTGTGTAGATAACTACAAAAAGGACATGGAAGAAAAGGGTATTTAAAATTAAGTCCTCTACATACCTGTGTTTAACAAATATTCTGATTTTTTTACAACTTTTTAAAAGAGTTGCAAAAAGGGTTTTGGATTCAGTTTTGTACCATTGAAGTAGATGGAAAAATTCTAATAGTTCAGGATCAGGCACTCGCATAGTAATTTGCAAGAGAGAACAACTGCATGACAGGTGACAGTACTTAGTCTCTCCGTTCACAGTGATTCGGGAACATAGAAATCTAATACTGAATCTTAATATGCTTATTGTTTTCAAAAAAGAGTCAAGAATTTAGTGTAAATAGTGTGTTCAGTTTATTGTTGCTAAGATTCCCAGAGACCTCATGTATAGGTACCTATCAATTAAAGATTATTAGTAATAACAAAATGACGTTCTGGAAGCTGATGCTTGGTTTGGTCTTGCTTAATGGATCACTCTTTAACAATCTGCAAATTTTCCATTAAAACATCAGATGAGCATTGGGAATTCTCTGATGGAAGTCTGACTTACTAAGCTTTCCCCTGGGTTTTGCTACGTACCTTACCCTACTTTCCTATCCAATATGGAACATCGTCTATTACACTGTTACTATATAATATTATGCAAACTCTTCAGCAGTTATGCAATTAACTTGCTTAACATGAGCATTTAGCATGTTAATTGGATAATATTGTGGTTTGGCTCTCTGATGTAGTCTTGGATAGCTGAGCAAGTCACCAGCTGTGCAGTTATTTCATGTTAAAGTGTGTGAATCAAGCCAAAACCAGACTGGCTACACCCTTGGTTGCTACATGTAGGAAATAGGCAGTTATAAAACTATGCATCTAACTTGTAGTTGGCTATGAGCCAGATTTTCTTTTCTTTTGCAGCAATATAAATCCAGAGGAATTCTATTGAAGTCAATGGAGTCAATCTTGAGTCATACTGGTGTTAGTGTGAGAGGATTCTAGCCTCATATAGCTCCTCCTCAGGGCCAAGCAGCATTGTTCTATGCCTATCCCAACGCTATTTATTCCAAACCAGAAAATATCCTGGTAGAAGGCTTATGAATTACCATATGAACGAAGTGGCCTCAGATAGGCATTAACTCCCCACCCCGACAACAACAAAAAAACCTACCAAAACAAAGCACTGCATTGTACATACAATTCTCCCCATGGGGAAAGGATGAGAGAACAAATCACACATGAGAGCATAGGCGCCGACTTCCCCTCTTTTCCGTAGGTACTCGACCCCCGCTCTGCCCTGCCCTGCCCCCATTCCAACCATTCCATGAGGCCCTGCCTCTTCCCACCCCTTCCCCGCCCCCATTCCAACCCCTTCCCCAAAGTCCCTGCCCCAACTCCACCCCTTCCCTGCCCCTATTCCAACCCCTTCCCCAAATCCCCTCCCAGCCCGGCCTCTTCCCTGCCTCCTCCCCTGAGCGCGCCATGTTCCCACTCCTCCCCCCACTCCCAGAGCTTGCTAATGCTGCCAAACAGCTATTGGCGGCAGGCGGGAGGGAAGCACTAGGAGGTAGGCAGAGGAGCGGGGACGTGGGGTGCTCATGGGGGCGGGGAGAGCTTGGCTGCTGGTGGGTGCAGAGCACCCACTAATTTTTCCCCATGGGTGCTCCAGCCCCGGAGCACCCACGGAGTCAGCACCTATGCATGAGAGGTTAGTCACATTGCTTAATGCACTACTGTAAAGTGCTCAGCTATTACAGTGATGAGCATGGTATAAGAACCTATATTGAATAGAGTAGGCAGAGGTACCAAAGATTCTAGCATTCCTGAATTTAAATTTATAATATAGTATAGTTGTTTCTTGGAAATTGGAAGGTTAAATTCCTTTTAGAAACAAGTCTCCATAACCAGCTAACGTATATACGTCCAACTGAATGAGCTTTCATTAATGAAGTATGTTTGACTGGACTTCTCCAACTTCACCCTTGTGATGACTTGGTGTGTGTAGAGCGGGGATTTAAGGTAACAGACAAATTTATTCTGAAAAATATTTGAACTGCACAGAACCCCTTCCCACAGCCACTGAAGAAGGGGAAGTCTCCACTTTTGGAGTTAGCCTGTAAGAAAGAAATTGCCTTTCCAATAGCTTCAGCAAAGGGTATGGTATTGTCCTTAGCCTAGATTTGTACCTTTAATCCTACTTCAATTTCAGATAGACTTGTAATTACTCTGGGATTATGAATTGAATAAATTGAGCATATAATTATTCATTGCTAAATCCAGTGGCTGATTACTAAAATAGATTTCCATGAATTGTGCTGTATGCATTTAGAACTGATTGATTACAGACCCCTACTGGTACGCATCCCTCTCTGGCCTCAAGCTATCACTGCTCTTGAGGTGGGTTCATGCAGTTCTCGCACTCTCAGATCAGGCCTTGGACTGCCATTCCCAGGTGCTAACTGCGATTACCTCAGCAGGCCTGATTTATAGTTCATAGCTGCAGGTCTGTTGATGCAAAGAACACTGACGGTGGTATCCAGTAATCAGACAGCCTTCTTAAAGCCGAGCATTATTTGTTTAGAACAAAACCATTGCAGAGAAAAAGATCTTAAAACAATAACAGATTATGTGCCCATCTAGTTTACCAGGTGCTTGCCCATCTGCACATCAGGATGCTGGTAGGTCTAAGCTTCCTACAGGCACCCAAAGACCGCTATAGTCTATGTGATGGTTTCTTCCCATAACTCACCAATCATTTCTCCCCACTGCTTCAGGGAATGACTCCTTTACAAACTGCTCAGTCTCTTCTCAGAGAATGTTTCAGTTTTAAACTGTTTTGTAGCTCTTTGATCTGTTAGTGTCCAGAACTGGCAAAACAACAGTGTAACTTCGGATTGGAGCCTGCAAGTAGGCCATTTTCCTGTAATTGCCCCACAGATATGTTTGGAGTATGGCCTAGCTAGATCCATTGCGTTGCATCCCTGCTTGTTTTTCCAACAGCCCCCTATTAAGCTAGACTAATATATTCCTATGGCAAATTCTGTTAAACCAATCTAACCTTATGTTGCTGACCAGGACCCAGACATTATTCAGATTACATAGCACTTCCACATCCGCTACACTGAACCCAAGCAGAACTGCACAGAGAGTATTTGAGCTTGTGTCATGCAACAAAGAGCATAATTACACATTGTTACTTAAACATCTGCATCACCTCTAGTTTCCAGTTAGATAGAGAGGTGTTAAGCAGCGGAATTTAGACTGTCTGCGTGGTACAAACATTTTAAGATTACATGTATGCGAACCTCTAAGCAAAACACTTAGATCAATTTTGAAAGGCCTTAAGAGTGTTATCTGCAGCAAGTATGCAAATCTGGCAACATATATTGTAAAATTTACATTTATCTCACAACTAAGTCCAATAGTTACAAGAAAATATTATTAGTTGTAATTATTTATATTAAGGTAGTACTTTAAGGCCCCAGTCAGGATTGGGGACCCGTAATGTTGGGTGCAGTACAAATAGAAAAGAGACAACTTCCTGTCCTGAAGGGCTTACAATGTAAAGAGCTTTCTAGGTGAAGAGCTAAAGCAAAATCAGTAGCCAAACATTTTTGATTCAATGCTTTCTCAGTGATGTAGCAGTTGGTGCTGCTTTTCAATATCTATTCCCAAATCAGTATCACAGAAGCAGGAAAGGTAGAAGTGGAAAAGACCTACCAAATCATTCTTAGTCCAATGGACACATCTATATAAATGCTATGGCAAAGCATGTCAAAACAGTGAGATTAAACCTCACAAAACACTGTTGTTGCAGGTAATCACTATCCCCATTGTGGAGATATTGAGGTGCCAAGAAAATAAACAATTTACTTGAAATTACAGAGCAAGTCAGTGTCAATACTGAGAGTAGAACTCAGATCTCTTGATTCCCAGTGTCATGCTATAGCAACAAGGCCATACCACTTACTGAGTCCAGCCCCCATCCAGAGCATCTTGTAGCATCTTGATATAGGATATATTAAATATTAAGAGCATAGGTGCTTAAATTAGTGCCCGTGGGCCTTCTTTGGCAGAATGTACTTAAACACAAATGGTGAATAAGTCAACCATTGTCTATACAAATTTTAGCTTTGAAATAGTGGAAACTGTCTAACTTTCCTTTCAGGTTTCTCTGACTTGAGACCATCTTACCTCTGCTGCAAAATGCCTTCCACTGACTGTGTGCTCCGAGCCTTCTGGCTTGTTCCTGTTTCCCCAGTGTAGGTGAAGCTGAGTTGCAGTGTATTGGAAAGGGAGGTTTCTGATGTGCATGGTAGGAAACAGACTCATTCTTACTGCAAGTAGACCAAAAATATGGGAGAAGATTATATTGCTGTGTTGACGCATTTGGTGCACAGAACTAGTGTGTCTGACTTTATCGGCTACAGAGCATTAGAATAGCAGAATAAACCATTCAGGTTCTTAACCCAGAATCCAACACATGCCAATGTTATAGTATCTGGAAGATGATCATTTTTAGCAGTCTTTGGAACTTTCTAGGCAATTCAAGGGAGTCTAGAACATTTCCCCCCTATATTCTTGTAGAATTTAATACATGGAATGTGAATTGAATGGGAGAGTTGTGATTTCCTTATCTGTACTGGAATTTTCTCCCTTCCTTGGATTCTGCTAAACCCTCCTAAGCTTATGAAAGGGGATCTCTGAAGCAAAACAACATTTTTGAGCCTAAAGATGGCTTAATAAACTAATATTTCCCCCAGATTTAAATAAGTATTTAGTTAACATTTGACATTAGGTTCTTCTCTCCCTCTCCTTACCGGAGAGCCTTGTTATGAACCTTAAGAGTGATGTCAAGAAAAGCTACAGCCACAAACTTAAGAATCATCATTCTTCTCCCTTCAGCTTGGTGGAGGGAATGCTGCAGCACAGGTTACAGCCTGGTGTAACATTCCTAAGGTCCTCCAGCAAAGGGGAAGGGAGAGGTTGTGTTCTTTCTTGTGTAGAATTAAAATGAGAAAAGAAACTGTATGTAGGCTTTTGGGGTTTTTTTACCATTAAACTGACAACTTCTGAACATCATAAAGAACTGTAAAAGATGCCCCTTTCTTTGCAGTTCACTTTCAGGTGACTTCCAAAGGGGTAATGTTTTGTCCCTGGAATGCCCCAGATTTGGAGCAAAACATGTGCATTTCAGACTTTTTCCAGAGGAAGATATCCCTGGAGCCTCTACAAAGGACCATCACCCAACACATGAATTATTCAGCTAGTGTTAAAGAGCTTTTCCTTGTGCTCCAGTGTTTTAAATCTAATTTAAGTAGATAAGTGTATCTAGGGGAACCAGTTATGAAGCACTCTAATTATAGGTAAGAATTAATATGACACCACAGTGCTTTACAGGCCATTGAATCAGTTTGTTGACATAAGGGACTATAACAGCAGGTGCTATAATGATGTTATCCACAACCGAGACTGAATTTTTCATTACTCAAAGCAATTTAGGGTTTGTGTTTGAGCACTGTTTCCAGACAACTAGCTCTCCTTGTCCTTTATTGTTACCACTTTAGAGCCACTTTGTTTTGGGGAACCGTGGGAGAGCAGGGGTCAGACCTTAGAAGGTTTGGTCTTACCTAAAGAATGGACTCATAATAAGAATAGCCATAGTGGGTCAGACCAATAGACCATCTGGCTCAATATCCTGTCTTCTGACAGGTTTCAGAGGGTTAGCCAAGTTAGTCTGTATCAGCAAAAACAGCGAGGAGTTCTTGTGGCACCTTAGAGCCTAACAAATTTACAGAGGACAGTCCCGGATGTTTCAGAGGGAGTGACCAGAACAAGGTAATTTATTGAGTGTTCCATCCACTGTCGTCCAGTCCCTGCTTCTAGCAGTCAAAGATTTAGGAACACCCAGAACATGGGGTTGCATCCCTGACCATCTTGGCAAGTAGCCATTGAGGGACCTATCCTCCATGAACTTATTTAAATCTTTTTTTTTAACCCAGTTATACTTTTGGCCTTTACAGCATTCCCTGGCAACAAGTTCCACAGGTTGACTGTGTGTTGTGTGAAGAAGTACTTCCTTATTTTAGTTTTAATTCTGCTGCCTATTAATTTCATTGGGTGACTGGTTCTTGTGTAGAATTCCCTATTTTTCCTTATTCACTTTCTCCACACCATTTATGATTTTTACAGACCTCATATCATATCCCCCCTCAGTCTCTTTTCCAAGCTGAACAGTCCCACTCTTTTTAATCTCTCCTTATCTGGAAGCTGTTCAGAGGTGCTTAATGACTATGCAGAGGTGCTTAATGACTTCTTTGTTTTGGTTTTCACCAAGAAGGTTGGTAGCGATTGAACATCTAACATAGTGAATGCCAGTGAAAATGAGGTATGGGGGAAGGATAGCTCAGTGGTTTGAGCATTGGCCTGCTAAACCCAGGGTTGTGAGTTCAATCCTTGAGGGGGCTATTTAGGGATCTGGGGCAAAAATCTGTCAGGGGATTGGACTCGATAACCTTTCAAGGTCGTTCCAGTTCTAGGAGATTGGCATATCTCCATTTATAAATAAATAAAGGATCAGAATCTAAAATAGGGAAAGAACAAGTCAAAAATTACTTAGACAAGTTAGATGTCTTAAAATCACCAGGGCCTGATGAAATGCATCCTAGAATACTCAAGGATCTTACTGAGGAGATATCTAAGCCATTAGCAATTATCTTTGAAAAGTCATGGAAGATGGGAGAGATTCCAGAAGACTGGAAAAGGGCAAATATAGTGCCCATCTATAAAAAGGGAAATAAGGACAACCTGGGGAATTACAGACCAGTCAGCTTAACTTCTGTACCTGAAAAGATAATGGAGCAAATAATTAAGAATCAATTTGCAAACACCTAGAAGATAATATGGTGATAAATAACAGTCAGTGTGGATTTGTCAAGAACAAATTGTGTCAAACCAACCTGATAGCTTTCTTTGATTGGGATATGCCTTGTGGATATGGGGGAAGCGGTAGATGTGGTATATCTTGACTTTAGTGAGGCTTTTGATACCGTGTCGCATGACCTTCTTATAAACAAATGAGAGAAATGCAACCTAGAAAATCGTTCCCAGAGAGTAGTTATCAGTGGTTCACAGTCATGCTGGAAAGGTATAATGAGTGAAGTCCCGCAGGGATCAGTTCTGGGTCCAGTTCTGTTCAATATCTTCATCAATGATTTAGATAATGGGATAGAGAGTACACTTATAAAAGTTTGCGGACAATAGCAAGCTGGGAGGGGTTGCAAGTGCTTTGGAGGATAGGATTAAAATTCAAAATGATCTGGACAAACTGGAGAAATGGTGTGAAGTAAATAGGATAAAATTCAATAAGGACAAATGCAAAGTACTCCACTTAGGAAGGAACAATCAGTTGCACACTTACAAAATGGGAAATGACTGCCTAGGAAGGAGTACTGTGGAAAGGGATCTGGGGGTCATAGTGGATAACAGGCTAAATATGAGTCAACAGTGTAACGCTGTTGTAAAAAAAGCAAACATCACTCTGGGACATCACCTCTGCCACACCGCTCACCCCTCCTGCACACCACACTCCCTGCCCTGAGCCCTCTGCCATACCCTGCACACCTCCTGCACCTCAACCCCCTGCCCTAAGCCCTCTGCCGCACCCCGCACCCCTACCCCCTGCTGCACCCCTCACCCCTTCTGCACCCGACACCCCAACTCCCTGCCCTGAGCCCCCTGCCACACCCTGCACACCTCCTGCACCTCAACTCATTGCCCTCGGCCCCCTGCCACACCCCACATCCCTCCTGTGGGCAGGGAGGGGGCGGAGTTGGGGGTGGGGATTTCGAGGAAGGGGTTGGAATGGGGGCAGGGAAGGGGTGGGAAGAGGCAGGGCATGGGCGGGGCCTCATGGAAGGGGTGGAGTGGGGGCAGTGCTGGGGGCAGCGGGGGGGTGTGTCAGGGATGTAGCCCTCAGGCCAATGTACTAGTTCTCATGCAGCCCTCGTGGTCATTTGAGTTTGAGACCCCTGCTCTGGGATGTATTAGCAGGAGTATTGTAAGCAAGACACGAGAAGTAATTCTTCCGCTGTACTCTGCACTGATTAGGCCTCAACTGAAGTATTGTGTCCAGTTCTGGGCGCCACATTTCAGGAAAGATGTGGACAAATTGGAGAAAGTCCAGAGAAAAGTAACAAAAATGATTAAAGGTGTAGAAAATATGATCTATGAGGGAAGATTGAAAAAAATTGGGTTTGTTTAGTCTGGAGAAGAGAAGACTGAGAGGGGACATGATAACAGTTTTCAAGTACATAAAAGGTTGTTACAAGGAGGAGGGAGAAAAATTGTTCTTCTTAACCTCTGAGGATAGGACAAGAAGCAATGGACTTAAATTGAAGCAAGAGTGGTTTAGGTTGGGCGTTAGGAAAAACTTCCTACTGTCAGAGTGGTTAAGCACTGGAATAAATTGCCTAGGGCAGTGGTGGGAACTCCATCATCGGGGATTTTTAAGAGCAGATTGGACAAACACCTGTCAGGGATGGTCTAGATAATACTTAGTCCTGCCTTGAGTGCAGGGAACTGGACTAGATGACCTCTCGAGATCCCTTCCAGTTCTATGAGTCTATATCTGTAGTAATTTTTGTTGCCTTTCTGTGTACTTTTCCAATTCTAATATATCTTTTTGGAGACGGGATCAGAACTGCATAACGTATTCAAGTTGTGGGCACATCATGGGATTTATAGAGTGGCATTATGGTATTTTCTGTCTTATCTATCCCTTTCCTCATGGTTCCTAACATTCCATTAGCTTTTTTGACTGCTGTTGCACATTGAGCGGCTGTTTTCAGAAAACTATCCCCGATGACTCCACGATCTCTTTCTTGAGTGATAATCACAAATTTAGACCCCATCATTTTGTATGTATAGTTGGGGGTTATGTTTTGCAGTGTGCATTACTTTGCATTTAACAACATTGAATTTCATTTGCAATTTTGTTGCCCAGTCACCCAATTTTCTGAGATCCCTTTGTAACTGTTCACAGTATGGTTTGGATTTAACTATCCTGAGTAATTTTGTATCATCTGCAAACTTTGCCACCTCACTGTTTACCCCTTTTTCCAGGTCATTTATGAATATATTGAACAGAACTGGTCCCAGTACAGTTCCTTGGGGGACCTGGCTATTTACGGGTATGGTACAGAGCATGTTTATCCCACAGAAACAGTGAGAAAAGAGGCTTGCCTGTCAAGCTCCTTTTAACAAAGCATGCTGGGAAGGGGTGAAGTCTGAGGTATTTTATAATGCAGGGGGTTTTGACACCTTGGCAGTACTGGAGAAGGATGTGCTGCGGGAGAGCCTTGCTGCTGTTCTTGTTTGTAAGTCTTTAACTTGTTTCTAGAAAAATTTGTGGGGAATGGCTTATAAGTATTCTACTCTGTGGTGTTGAAATATTCTGGAGTTTTAAGAGACTGCTTCATCTCTGTTCTCATCCCTGTTGTTGTTGGTAGGGTATCTTGCCTGAACGCTACAGTGGAGGGCGCTAGGCGTGTGTGTCAGCTGATCCTAATGGTTACATATGTCTTTGTGTCTCACACTTAAGGAAGTTCTCTATCTTCATTCAAGTAGTAGAGGTGTTTGCTGAAACTCCCAGGTTTGCTTGATTTTTGTCTTAAATTCAGTGAACCACTTTTTATCTTTCCAGTTGATTACAATATCTATTAAGGGTGACTTCATCCAGATTTACTGACTTTTCCCTTCTTTCTAAACAAAGCTGCAAATTCTGTTCCTATTTCTGAGTATTTTAACCAAATTAATATGAAAAACTTTTCACAAGTGTAAATTAATGTAAAGTGCCACAGCTATATTTATGGTACACTGATGTGTGTTTTATAATTACAAGTTTCTTTAGATGTTTGTATTCTATTGCAAGGGCTTGGTCCATCACAGCCAATAATGTAAGAAATGAAATACAAGTCCAATAACTCTTTCTTTCAAATTCTCTTGCTGCACATTTGGTTTCCTTACCTGAATGACCATTATTGGTCAACATAAAATGGTCAGTGGAGGACACATTGTAGCCTACAAGCTCTAAAGGTAAGAGAGTGGTATCATATTGGAGAATATCATTATGAAAATCTATTGGAGACTGGAATACTCCTCCACAAAATGGATATTTCTTGGGCCAAGTTTTCTCTCCATCGGGACCTGGGAATGTTAACAGAAGAGACAGGTTTAATAATCTTTGTTGTCATCTTCATTGGTACTTTTCCTACACGCTAGTAACAACTGGTTTGGATAATATAAGAACTCCTCTGTTTTCCCTGAATATTCACCCAAAATCCAGAACAGAACTGTCCTTTTCTCTGTTTAAAATGGTGAGAAACTGTTTCTCAATTTCACACATTCAGTCTATTACTGGAAGGAGTGGGCCAAATTACTGCAATCAAAGCTGTTCGTGTAACTTCCTTAACTGAGTAGTTTGACTTTCACCCATCATTACTAAGAAATTGTGGTGCAAAAAATGCTTATATATTAAAACTCAAATTCATTTAATCCTAATGGTAATTATACATTAATCTACGATCTTATTAGTCACTACATACATGAACTCTCATCTAGTCATCTCCACCCTCAAATAGGAAAAGCCTTCAAAGAACTTGACATATATATTTAAATGATTCACTTTCATAGAAACAAACTAGCGTATTTTAGAGTATATTCTATCTATTAAAAATAGTCCCTTTTCTGAGGGATCGGATGTCTCATAGGCAATGTGAGAACTAAAGGTGCCATGCCGCCAGCTGGCATCTGCAGAAAGAAATCTGGGCTCCCAGGAACTGCGCCTCCCGCAGCACAGTGTGCAGTATACTCATCCAGTGGCTACTATGGGGAAGGTCAGCCATGGCCCCTCCCTGGCCCATTTCAGACACCTAGGCACCAATGGGCAGAAGGAGAGAGCTAAGAACTACATTTCTAGTCTGGAATCTGGCCAGCTGCTGCTTGGATGTGTGATGGGAGAGGGGCACCTCTTATACTCTTGGGGATCCATGCAGGTGCTGCCCAGAAGAGGCTCTATGCTTGGGTTGAAGTTGAATAGCCTCAAACTACTTGATTTGTCTCAGACATAATCTGTCATAATAATTTTGATGATCTCTTTCAAACATGCTCTACTGTTTGATTAAAAACATTTCATTTTTACAAGTAAACACCTCTTCTCTAGATGCTATAGAAGTAGTCTCTTTGTGTTGAGCCATTGCACTAGAACTCACACTTTGTACTCCATGCCATTATTGTATTCTAGACTGACTATTTTTAGGGAAGTAAAATGGCAACAAGAGATAGACACATGAAGTGTGAGTGTCAGCTTGATTTGGTGGGTATGTCCTTCCTGAAAGCCATCAAAATGGGGTTGCTTTTGAAGCTCCAAGGGTGCCTGAAGCTACACACTTTTTCTTGGCTCACTGGGAATAGATATATGAAGTAATCACAATAAAAAGACTGGGAAAATCTTGTAGCTAGAAGGGAAAGCACGGCAGAGAGACACACACACAGACCTTTGATCAAGGCAGGTATTCAGGCAGTGGGTCCAAGGGCCTGGAATATTTTACTAGAGGTCTCCAAAACATCTGAAGCTCTTACGGAAAGCTGATTTGATGATATGCACTGATTTTAGTTGTCTTGTCATTTTGTGCTGTAGCCAGGCAATTTCACAGACACTTTTAAAAGAAGTGTTAAAAATGCTGATTTGGTAGTTAATGGTGCTGCTTCGGTGAATAAAATCACTTACATACATGTTGGCAAGTTTGGGACCTAACAGAGTATATTTTTACCAGATATGTTATGTTTTAATTTTCTCCACTTTAGTGTCCACCCACTGAATCTTGTTATACCTTTATCTGCTAAATTGAAGAGCCCTCTATTACCAAATTTCTGTTCCCCATATAGGTACTTATAGAGAGTGAATAAGTCACCTCTGAATCCTCTCTTTGTTAAGCTAAACAGAGTGACCTGCTTGACTATATCACTATAAAACATGATTTTCAATCCTTTAATCATTCTCGTGGCTCTTCTCTGATCCCTCGCCAATTTACCAACATCCTTCTTGAACTGTCGGTGCCAGAATCTAACCTAGATCAGAACATTGCTGTCAAAACTAGTTCAAATATTTTAAAAAGGAAAACTAATGAATATGAAAATTATTGATAGACGCTGATGTTGTTAAGGTTCAATGATCTGGGAGCTTGTCTTCCACAAATATAATCTAAACTGGATCTCACTAAGTGCTGGAGTAGCTTCTATCTTAGTTTCCATTTGACTGCAAATCACTTTGATTTTTTTATCTCCCAGATTTTCATGGCATATTTTAAACAGCATTTAAATTCTCTTTAGTGGGTTTGAGAACTAATAAATGGTGCACTGAAACTGTTGAAAGGTGAATGCTATCCATCTTGCATATGTTTTAGCAAAACACTGATCCATTCATCAGAACATAGAACAGAAATCTGAACTGTGTACTATTTGTTTTGGCACTGGATTATGGGAATACACACACTTTGAGGATATAACCCAGCTCATCAGGAAATGAGAATAATTGGCCTCTTGAGGTTGAGACTTGATGTGCAAGTCTTGATTAAGCTTTAGTGCAAGAAGTAAAACCTGTATTTCAACTTTTGTTAGATTTGACAGTGGCAAATATACTACAAAATCTGTTTAGTTTGTCTCTCTCCAACAAATGTATGACATCAACTAAAGCACCTACACCAATTCTATCCTCAAGTGCCATCCCTTTCACTTCAATACAAGTTCTGTTAGTCTAACAGAGTAGAATTTAGCCCTTTCTATCTTATTCATGCATTTCAGATGGCATGGGCCTGATCCTGTAGTCACTATTCAGATAAAACTTCCAGGGTTCTCCCTGGCCTCTACCCTACAACTCTTCATACCTTCTTTTCCAGCACCAGTGCAGCTGTAGTTTCATGACTGACAGGGTGTACCATGCATTTGTTGGCTTCTGCTGTAGGCCCTACCACGTTGGTGCACCCTGCCTGAAGGAGGTGTCCTTTTGGGGAAAAAGAGCACCAAGTTTAGTCCTCCATGAGCTGCCTAGAGAGGCCTCCAAGGATCAGTTGCAGGTGGAACCAGTGAAAATCAGTCCTCCAGCAGCTAGATGGGCTAGGACTAGGCGGCAGTCAGTTAGGGCCCAGCAGGCAGGATAAAAAGGGATGTCTGCTTCCTTGAATCAGGGGCTAGATTTCTGTGTGGAGCTGGGACAGGGGAGGAAGGGTTGCCCCAGTCTTAACCCAAGAAGCCAGGCCCAAACTCTGACTGCACCTTGCTAAGGTATTGGGTTTCCAGGAAGACATTAATATCTTGTACCAAAAAGATTATGGCAGTCGTGTGATTGCTAAATGGCTAGTCTTTAAAGATTAGTAAAACAGAAATCTCACTTCAGCCATTGGAAACCACATCATGAAGTGCAATACACTTTTTCAGACCTACTTTTTTGGAGGGATTGGATGACTGGGATTAGTAACAGGGCAGCAGTTGAGATTGGAGGTCATTTTTTATCTTGTAAAATGTGCCTAAAAACCGCAGTAATTAGCATATCAATGACATCAGGGTGGATGTGCACATTTCTGGTAAGCAAAGAGAATGACAGCCAAAGGGGATTAAACTACGGAGATTCTTGTCCGTTTTCCCACACCAGCTTCAGCTAACTCATTAACTTGTTTCCTTGTCCATAACCAGTTTTTCCAGGCATTGCAGGAACCCTGCATATTGTCATGTAGCCTTCCTTGTTTTAGTGCACCAGAACTCACTTGAAAGAGCTGGACTCTTGTCTCACTTTGTTTGCAGTTATGAAATTACGGTTTCCTTAGCAGATAAGCAATGGCGCTCGAAGGCACTTTTTAATTAACTTAGCTGTAACAGATTCTGGGTGAAACAGAGTTTGCCTTTGGTGAGCCAGACTGAACCCTGGCATTTATAGGGGAAGTCACAGGAAGCTGGGCCTGCATGCACTAGGGTTCAGTCTGGCTCGCTATTGCATAAGGGACATCAGGGATGGACTCAAGGAATGAGTGATAGGTTTACATGGTATTTAAATGCCAAACATTGGAGAACAGCTCTGCTGTTTTAGTGCTCTTCCTTCTGGTGCAATGGGTACGAAGAGTGGGTAGCAACAGAGTGGAAATGGATTGCTATGGAAATAGGAGTCCTATGTTGCAGAACAAGGGCCAAATTCAGAGGTAAATCTAGGGAGCCTGTATTGGAACTTACCCTTTCTTCCAGATCCTCTTAACATGTATGTTGCATAAACTTAAACTGATTTAGTGCTTGTCTACAGCAAAAAAAATAATCTTATGTTTGAAAATGGAGAGCCCTCAAATTAGATGACATGCTGTCCAGGGCTTTGCAGTCATGGTGGACCAGCACAAGCTGTGCTCGGCATTGTCTCCTAACACTGCCAATTGTGTTCAAATGTAAGATTCTATAAAGTGGGCAAGGCCCCCTGAAGGCCGAGTGTGACTGACTTAAATCTGCTCAGGTTCAGGCCCATTTGTACACACAACCCTTACACATCACCTCCCAGTTTAGTCCACTGCTCAAGGGTGTCTGTAACTCTCAGTGAACACTGGAGAAGATAGTTGCTTTTCTTTCCCTGCTCCTAACAGCAGAGTGTAAGAAGTTGCAATAAAAGGCAGATAGGGCCAGATTAAGGCATAGGCACTGCTGGCTCGTGTTGACAGCCCCAGCTCCTGGGGTCGTGCTATTACAGTAAAATTGTAGTTTTCCAAATAGAAAGTTTCTAGCCCTCATAGTTGTGAAGAAAACATCAAAACATGACAAGTGTAATCAATGTAGCGACAGCTGCAGCCAAACGATAGCTCAGGAGGAGTGAGCTGTCCCATGCATCTCAACAGGTGATCATCCACAAGTCACTGCTCCCTACCTATGATATAACTATGATAGTAGAGGAATCTGGGTGTGGAAAAAGAGTGTAGTGATCCTGGACCACCCACCCAAAACATACCTCATCTACTAGAGGAAGGTGGGATGCTGTTACCATGTGAGAAAGGAGGCCCCTTGCTGCTGCCTCTGCCTCTCTGGGAGGAGAAGGGACCCCTGCCTCCACCATTCCAGGTGCTGGAGGGTGAGGCCACAGTGTGCCCCTGTCATAGTGTCTTTAGGACCCCAGATTACTGTCGACCACCTGCCCTGTAGATCATCACCTGTTCTAATGTGCAGCTTCTAGCTCCTGGTCACGCACTCCCTCACACGCTGTAAGTAATCCTGAGTGAGTCAGTGTAAGGAGATCTGACTTTGCCCTCATGGCTGCATTACAAGAGACGCTTGTAAGTAAAATATTATGATTAATAAAAATTACTTGAAACTATACCAATGCACAGCTTTGTAATGAGCTGAGCAACCCACACCCCAAAACCGGGGCTGCATGTTGGGGTTGTGCCATCTCCCTGCCCCCACCTTGTGACCTGTATGCATACAGTTGTAGCAAGCAAGCATCGCTGTCATTGGGCCACCCAGGATAGGAGCTGGAAGATGAATGCTAGTGTTCTCTGCTTTAGAGAAGTGAATGGTTTCTTCGGTATGGCAGGAGGGACTGCAGTTCATGAGACTGAAAACGGTACTAGCACATATCCAGGGAAATATCTCCAACGAGTGTTTGTACTAACAGCTGATTAATATTTGGATTATTCAGTCTTTTACTAGGGTAGTGTGGTGTAAAACGAGACCCAAGAAGCCACGCTGCAGTCACAAATGTGGTATCATGCAGAAGCTCAGTGATAGGCATTATCTAGAGAAACCTGTTAAGTGGTCATCTTGGTTAGCTGCCAAAACCAGCCTTTAACTAAAGCCCTAACAATTGTGCTGGAAACTTTAGGGGCATTCTAACATGGTCATCAAAGTTGCACGTTTCCCATTTGAGGTGAGAGTTCTTAGCACAGGCTTCTGTGCACCTTGCTGAACTGAAGTAAACATATGGCAACAATAAAACTAAAGACTGTTCAGCTTTAATTAGAGTGTTGTTAGTTTATGACACTTAAGGTTACTTGCAGTGGTACCCACTTCCCCTCCACCTAGATGCACTGTCCCCTCACACGCATCCTACACACTAAAGTGCATTAATAACCTTGCTGGGATTCTTCTTTAATACTCTTGTGGAACACCAGCTAACTTTCTGCATTCTAGCCATCTGTCCGCCTTAAAGTAGGAATTCTGTGGGTATGTCTACACTTACATTTTATAGCGCTCTAACTTGTTGGCTCAGGTGTGTGAAAAATCACCCTCCTGAGTGCAGCAAGTCTGAGCGCTTTAAAGCGCTAGTGTAGACAGGCTCCCAGCACTCAGAGGTAATCCCTTTGTGGAGGTGGATTACCAGGAGCACTGGGAGAGCTCTCTCCCAGCGCTCGCACGCGACCACACTCGCACTTCAAAGCGCTGCTTCGGGAGCGTTCCTGTGGCAGCGCTTTGAAGTTTCCAGTGTAGACATACCCTAGTATGTTCAATTTCTATTCAGTACTCCTGTATTAAGGAGGCAGAGGGCCAGCATACAAAGAGCACTGGGTCAATTGACTTTCAGCTTCTAATGAGGAGTTGCAGAAGAATTGAAACAGTCACTTAAACCGTGGCCAGACTGCACTGCTGACAAAGGGGTCCAATAAAACCCACCTCGTTCCAGGGCTGGGGATGGAAACTGTCACTGATTAAATCAGCCCTGTAATTCCAGTTTTCTAGCTGAAGTTGAAATCGTTTTTGTAGCAAGCACTTCTAGATCCTCTCAACTCTCTGACCTTTACCATGGAAAGAGAATGGTCAAGAAAAGGCAAACACATCAGCACTAATAGGAAATGGTTTTTGGATAGTACTAAGGCTTAATCTGTATAGCAGAGAGAAACACAAATTTGTTACTCAGATTAGTCTATCCCCAGCTTCAGACCTCAATGCTGTGTAAAACTGACCATTCTTGGGACTCTTAGTTCTGGCTATGCAGAGTGCTGGGCAGTGCAGAAGCCCAGCAGGGCTAGGGCCAGGAAAGTGACAGGATATGTCTACATTGCAATTAGACACCCATGGAGGCCCGTGCCAGCTGATTTGGGCTGGCAGGGCTGCGAGGCTGTTGAACTGCGGTGTAGAGGTTCAGGCTGCAGCCTGAGCTCTGGGACCCTCCCACCTCGCAGGCTCCAACCCAAGCCTGAACGTCTACACGCAATTAAACAGCCCCTGATCCTGAGCCAGCTGGCACGGGTCAGCTGCGGGTTTTTATTTGCAGTGTAGACATATCTTCTGTGTATGTGGCAAAGGATATGCCTACACGGCCGATGCTGAAGCGCTGCCGGGGCAGTGCTTCAACATGCCTGTGTAGTCGTGGCTCCAGCGCCTCCGCAAGGGGAATAGCTGCCAGCGCTGTAGCACTGTCTACACTGGCACTTTACAGCGCTGAAACTTGCATCGCTCAGGGGTGTGTTTTTTCACACCCCTGAGCGAAGAAAGTTTCAGTGCTGTAAGTGGCAGTGTAGACAAAGGCACATGGTTTCTCAGCACATCTGTTTCCTTGGCCAGACCGTGCCAGACCTCTGTGCAGGGCCAAAAGAGGAAGGAAGGTACCAGGAATCTCTGTCCTTCTGTTCCCCTGAAAACGGGTGAGAACAATAGCTCCCTCCTAACATCACCTGCAGGGACCAGTCACCACAAAGAAGTGTGTCATTAAGTATCATTATGACCATTTTACCGATGGGGAACTCTCTGAGGTGCAGTAACTTCCCAAAGGTCACAGAGCAGACCAGAGGCAGGCTGGGAGTGGAACACAGGTACAAGTCCCAGTTCAGTGTGTGATCCATTCAGCCGCACTTGTTCCTACACAAATAGGCATGTTCTACTCTCACACTGTATACCATTCTTAACTATGTCAACAAGATTGCTGTACAGAACACAGTTGAGCTACACTTTTATACGGGAACAGTGCAGATAGTGGAACAGTTTTGGCTTTAAGGATACTGTATAAAATACAGCAGGTTCTATTTGTATCCAAGACAAGTACCTAGTTCTGTCAGGTTCACAGTTTGCTCTGGAAAGTAATGTTTTGTCAAATGAAATGGTATCCTGTGATACAGCCCTGGGCTCTAATGTCACTAGTGGTGTAGAAACGTCAGTGTTCAGTCCCATCCAGTGTTCATTTAACAAACAGTGATTTTGGTCACGAATAGCAGCTCTAGCTCTAGCATTGCTCATGGATCTCATGGTTTTTTCCCTTGCCCCATAACTGCATGCTCATCTCCATCACCACGAGTGGGTATAATGCCACTGTTTTCCTTTCTCTTGCTGCTGACTTCATTTTAGTGCCTGACATTGCATAGTGAAAGGCGATAGGGTGACAGAGGTGGAGGGAGATGACTTCCAGCACACAGAAGACATGCTTTACTGTTTTGATGTGGGTCACATAGATACAGTGTTGTTTTTCCATACAACCCAGTGAGCAGTGTTCTAACCAGGTTTTGCTGCAGTTGCATTCAAATGAAATTTCATCACAAATTAAAGTTTCTATTCTATTCTAATCCCAGTCTTTAAAATTGGTTTTACAATGCTGCCTTCTCTTCTGTACCCTAAAATAAAAAGTCATTAGATTAATAACATTTTTAAAATATCTTTAGCTTGGACATTCTCCTCCAGCATGTATTAGGGATTGGACTGGAGAATAAGAGGTGTTGTGCACAGCCCTACAGGGAGGTATGGAGACAGCACCTTCGGGGAACCTCTGCAGTTCCATGGCATAACTTAATGCTGCTGCAGTTCTTGTCATTTTGCAGGTTAGCACAGATCCCTCTAGCTGGCACTTGTTAATATTGCTAAGCAATCCTTCCCGATGCTGAACCCTGACACCTAAGTAGGAGGTTGCTAGACAACGGGCCCAATTCAACCCTGGTATAACTACACTGATTCCAGTGTGGTGTTTCCAGGTTGAATTTGGCCTGTTCCCCTTAAAAGTACAAAATACAGAATTAAATTTCAGCGTATGAATTAAAATAACTACTTACCAATGTAAGACCAATTAGATCCTGTTTAAAAAAAACCAAAAACAAATACAACTGTAAATATGTGAAATTGAGCTTATTCTATATAGTGTCAAAAAAGCAAACTGAGATTTTAAAACTCAGCTGGTGAATTTTACAATACTTAACTGTCCTCTGATTTCAGCTGTCCAGTACAAGCAGGCCAGTTTTCACAGATTATTAAAGACTGAACCCATGTACTGTCAGTCACAGTGATCCCTGTGCTCCTGCCCACAGAGCTAGAGAATCCATTAGTTATTTGAGTCCTTGGCAAAGGCAGTGTTTCTTAGTGGATAGACCCTTTGATGGACACTCATGAGACCTGAGTTCTATTCCCAGCTCTGCCACTGGCCTGCTGGGGGACCTTGGGCAAGTCACGGTCCCCTTTCTGTGCCTCAGTTTCCCTAACTGTAAAATGGGGATGGTGATGCTGCCCTCCATTGTAAAGCACTTTGAGAGCTACAGGTGAAAAGTGCTAAATAGGGGCTAGGGTGGATGGATTGATTGATGTTATTAATTACCTCTCTAAAGCCAATTTTTTTGGAATGGCAAGAAACAACACATAGAAATCAGCTCTTCTCTCTGGCTGGTACAATGTGAAGCATAAATGGGCAGGCATGTGGTTGTCATTTAAGGTCACATGCATAGTTCAGATGGTTGAAGCACACCTGCAGCAAGCAAAATGTTGATTGTCAGCTGCCAAAGTGAGAGAGAAAAGGAAGTCCTTTCTGCAGAATCATACTGGGTATTCACCATGTGATGCTTGTAGGAAATGGCTGTGGTTTGTTAGAAGACAGTGTAAAGGCCTCTTCCTGTGAGGTGTGAGACCATGACTTGGTGGCTATTTGCTTATTTGTTAAAATAGTCAATGGGACTGAATTTGGATCAATGTCTTTGCAAGTCACTGGAAGGTCAAGTGTCATCTCTGTAAGAAGCATAGCAATATTTTAAATAGTTGTTGGCTTTTGTTAGCCTGTCAACCTAAGTATCAGAATACACAAACAAAGACAAGGGTTCAGAAATAAAATTGGGGAGCATAAATAACTAGCCAGGATTGATTAAAATCTTGAATGTGGTCCATGGTTTGTCAATTTCCACAGCTACAGATCACACCAAATATAGCTTTGATATTACTTGCAGCAATGTACTGTAGGTATTCAGATCTGATAGGCACACTCAAAACAAACTATCACATTTCTTGTTAATGAAATCTCTCTTGTTTCTTCTCAATGCAGAGGTGACTGGTTAGAGTAAAATTCCATTTAGTCATTCTAGTGTGGGATGGAAATGTTTCACACTAAGGAACTGCTCAAATGCTTTTTTTTTTTTTTTTGGCATGGGGAACTATTCATATTTTTAAAACTTCAAGCTTTTCCACGGAGTTAGAGGCACTTGTCCTCATGAAGGACTGACATACCTGAAGTAGAATTGGTTCCAAGCTGAACTAGCCCAAACTTTGGGGTATTTAGATCTGGGTTTTCATTTGAAAAAGGAACCTAAGTTATGAGAGTCTGACAACTAGTGTTTATGTGCATAATAAGTGATTCTTGTCTAAAGAACTAGGAGTACTTGTGGCACCTTAGAGACTAACAAATGTATTTGGGCATAAGCTTTCGTGGGCTAAAACCCACTTCATCAGATGCATAGAGTGGAACATACAGTAGGAAGATATATAGAGATATATATATATACACACATACACACAGAGAGAGAGAGAGAACATGAAAAGATGGTATTGCCACACCAACTCTAAGAGACTAATCAATTAAGGTGGGTTATTATCAGCAGGAGAAAAAAATTTTTTGTAGTGATAATCAGGATGGCCCATTTCAAACAGTTGACAAGAAGGTGTGAGTAACAGTAGGGGAAAACTTAGCATGGGGAAATAGTTTTCAGTTTGTGTAATGACCCAGCCACTCCCAGTCTTTATTCAAGCCTAATTTAATGGTATCCAGTTTGCAAATTAATTCCAGTTCTGCAGTTTCTTGTTGGAGTATGTTTTTGAAGTTTTTTTGTTGAAGAATTGCCACTTTTAGGTCTGTTATTGAGTGACCAGAGAGATTGAAGTGTTCTCCTACTGGTTTTTGAATGTTATGATTCCTGATGTCAGATTTGTGTCCATTTATTCTTTTGCATAGAGACTGTCCAGTTTGGCCAATGTACATGGCAGAGGGGCATTGCTGGCACATATCACATTGGTAGATGTGCAGGTGAACGAGCCCCTGATGGTGTGGCTGATGTGATCAGGTCCTATGATGGTGTCATTTGAATAGATATGTGGAGAGAGTTAATGAAAACATTAATAAATCTCAGCATCCACAGGATGTCCTGATGGAATAGTTTAAACTGCTGCCAATATTTTTCAGTTTCATAGTTCATGGTTAAGGCTTTCCACCAGATGGTTTGCTAAGGCTGGATTCATTAGCTCTCAATATCCCAACTGTATCTTTAACAGCATGTTAGATGACATTCTTCACCTGCAGTTTATCTTCATGGTTCGTATACGATAGATATTTGAATTCCCGAGTGAGCCAAAAGCAATGTTTGACATGGTCCAGAGAAACAAAATCTTCTGCTACTTTAATACAACTGTATAAGTTATGAACCTGGTGTGGGCTTTGTTGCAAGGATAGGTTCCTGGGTTAGTGTTTTTGTTGTGTGTGGTTGCTGGTGAGTATTTGCTTCAGGTTGGGGGGCTGTCTGTAAGCGAAGACTGGCCTGTCTCCCAAGATCTGTGAGAGTGAGGGATCGTCCTTCAGATCTTGGGAGACAGGCCAGTCCTAGGCTTGAATAAAGACTGGGAGTGGCTGGGTCATTACACATACTGAAAACTATTCCCCCATATTTCCCCATACATAAGTTTTCCCCTACTGTTACTCACACCTTCTTGTCAACTGTTTGAAATGGGCCATCTTGATTATCACTACAAAAGTTTTTTTTTCTCCTGCTGATAATAGCCCACCTGAATTGATTAGTCTCTTAGAGTTGGTACGCATCTTTTCATGTTGTGTGAGTGTGTGTGTGTGTGTATATATATATATTCCTACTGTATGTTTCATTCTGTGCATCTGATGAAGTGGGTTTTAGCCCACGAAAGCTTATGCCCAAATACATTTGTTAGTCTCTAAGGTGCCACAAGTACTCCTTGTTCTTTTTGCAGATACAGACTAATACGACTACCACTCTGAAACCTGATTCTTGTCTGACTTTCCAGTGTCCTGAAGTGCAGTTACCTGCATAGTCCTGCACACATACACAATTTAAATCATCAAGATGAACTAGTAGGGCTCTGAAAAGTAGAGGTACTCAGCTCTTGTGTCCTGATTAGGGCTGGGATTTTCAAAGCAAGGTAAGGTTAGGCCTCAAATTCTGTTTCAGTGGTAGTTATAGGGCCCTGATTCCCTTGTGCTGAAATTTTCAAAGGAGATGCAAACTTCTGCACTGCAAGTAGCAGCTGAGGTAGCAGAATTAATGCACTCTTTCGGACTTTTATTTCAGGCACCTTGTTCTCTCCTCCCCCATCTGTTAAAAATAACACATACCCTGTGAGGGCCACATACTACCGGCCAGATACAAGTCTGATAAGACTAGTAAAAGTGCTAAACAGTGTTAGAAATCCCACAGGGTTTGACTGGCTTAACTCCAGCACCTACTTTACACTAGCACAACCACTGGCAGAGCTAGCCTGGGGTTGGGGGATTTTTCCCTAAACTGGCAGTTCAGTCACAGCTGCAGTGCTTAATACACAGAAATACCAGGTGTTAACTGTCCCATTTCCCTCCATTGCTGCATCTACGGTGGGAAACTAGACCTATAAAACTGGCTGAAAAATCTTTGGTGGGACCATTTTTCCTCAGAAAATACAGTTCTGTCAAAATCTAAATGTTTTATGAAATTTTGCTTTGGAACAAAAAGGGAAGGAGTGGGAGTTCAAAATAATGTCATGAAGTTCCATTCTGGAATGAAGAGTTCTGATTTTTTTGAAAACTTTTCTTTGGTTGTTTTTTTGTATTTTATGTATTATAAAATTTAAAAAGTCAAAATGAAACATTTTGATTGACTGATATTTTTTTTCTGAATTTTTTGTGTGGAGAACTTTGAAATGTTCAGGTTTAATTCCAAATCAGAATGAAAACAAATTTCAATACCTCAAAATCCTTGGCAAAATGGAATTTCCATTCTCTGCCCAGCTCTAATGACCTGTGATTCACTACTGTTGTAGCTTCACTGGTGGTAGCAACAGTAGAAACTAGGGTGACCAGATGTCCCGATTTTATAGGGACAGTCCCGATTTTTGGGTCTTTTTCTTATATATGCTCCTATTACCCCCCACCCCGTCCCGATTTTTCACATTTGCTGTCTGGTCATCCTAGTAGAAACAGGTCCCAGGCACTCTTACCACAGTGCCATCTAACTCTGATCAGAATAGGCATGGATGACAGAGTGGCAAAATCTCCTAGGCTCTGTCTACACTACAGCTTTCAGTGTTGCTACCATCTGCAGATCTGCAATGGTGGTGAAATCTGGATCCTAAATTTGCTCATGTAGACAAGGCCACTGTCATCCCTATTTTTCTCAGTAAAATAAATGCCACTGTATCTAGAAAATGCCAGCCAGGATGGAGATAGAGCTTAGCATAGCAGCAACTAGCAAAGGTTGAGGAGAGTGTCACGAGAATGTGGGATTCACTTTGCTGTGAGGGGGGAAAGAGCAGCAGGTAACCCTTGGTTTTCCCTCTGCATGTGGGAGAGACAGTCTCTTGTGCAGAATCACCCCCATTTGTGTGGGGAAGTCTGAGTAATGAGTGACTCAGTTATGTTTCTGGGCATGGGAGAGGAGGAATATAGTGACACTGTCCCATCACATATATATATGGGAAGTGCTAATCTTTCAAAATGCACCTCTGAGTTGGAAAAGTGAGAAGTGATAGCTATCCCTTACTTATGTGTGTGGAGGGAGTGATGGTCTCCCCATCTGTTACCCCTATTGCTCGGCGAAGTGGGAAGGACGGGCACATACCTCGATTACCACTTCTGTTACAGTGGAACATATAATTTTTCAGATTACTTATGAGAGAGCTCCTCTCCCAGACATGCCACAACTTCCAAGCCTCCCACTACTTTGTTCTTAAATACTTTATTCTGTGAACTACCAATAGGACTCTGAACAGCACAGTTTGAAAACCACTGGCCCAAAGGTGGGAGATTCTGTTGAAGAAGATGAAACTCCTTAGGAAAAAATGCCTGAAATAACACGTTGACCCAAAACATGTTGATTCTAGCCCCTGCGTAACCCTTGCTAGCAAACAGCCATAATCCAGTAGTTGGTACTGGCATGGCACTGTATGAGGCTGAGTGCTCAAAGTCACTCTAAATCTCAAAAACTCCATAAACACACAGGTGCTGAGCAGTCCTCTCTCCCCCAGATCCCTGCTGCAGTTCTCCCTTATTTCCTATATAATTCACTGGATCTTTTCTTAATGGATGAGAATTAACTGCAGTCAAAAGCCGAGAGGGGAGGGCTGACCATCATCTTTTTAAAAACAAAAAAATCAAGTCTAGTATGAAAGAAAGGTGGCATTTCACAGTGACTTGAGCCATGTTTTTCTTCATTAAAACTAAAGGGATGAGTATACAGTGCTCACACTAACTCAGGGAGGGTCCCTTTTCTGCCTCACTCCCCGAGGAGCAGAGAGATCACAGACTGAGCAGTACTGAGTGTAGAATGAGTCCATAACACAAACTCACACGCTTTCCCCCAGGAACGTACCTGCCCTGAGAAATTTCCTAACACTTACTCCAAGCACTCCGCTAGAACAACACGAATGAGCATACTAGGAAGACCAATAATCTCTCCATTTTACTGCCCACGTTAGACGTGCCAGATTAGGAATGCCAATAAAATAAAAAGCTGAAAGGCTTTACCATTTAACGGTGCTTGCACTGAGAGCTGTGTCTTTTGGAAGAGAATAAGCACTGCAGCAGCTGTGACTATGCTGAAGCTCTTGGCTGACATCTCAAGGAAAGATTTATAATCTCCAAACAGTTCACAGGCTTTTTCTTCACTTCCTGAAGAAATTCCCTTGCAGATAGCTGGCTAACAGTAACATGCACACAGAACTGCTGCTAATGAGCTATTACCTCTCTCTCTCTTTTGGTCTGGTTTTTACAAAGATCCTCCTCAGATTCAGCCCAAAACAAATGATGTCATCAGAGACCTGCCTTCCAGGTCACTGCATCTTCATGAAACTGATCATTTCCTTGATAACTAACCCCTACTCAGCTGGGCTGCAGAAGTGTTAGAGCTTGGCACTTAGCTGGAGAATTGAGAAGCAGAGCTTCAGAAGAGCTATTAATGTGTAACAAACTTATCGAAGCAAAAAAGTAGTAACTTTTATAGGTAACTGGAGTAACTTACACATACTTAGCTACTTAGGAAGATGCAACATATCTGTATTGGAGCATGTGATAACCATTTAGCTCGTCTATAGTTGTAGTAGAGTTTAGCATTTGTTAAGTGCATGCATAGCATGATATAATCACAAGAGGAAATGTCTATTAACTGCAGGTTGTGTTCCCCTTTAATTTTCTTTACTTATAATCACATGGCCACTTGTCCTATCAGTCTTCTTACTACAGCAGTGCATATGTTTTAGATAATGACATGCCCATAGAGGTTTGTTGGTTTTTTTTTATCCTTCCCATTTATACATACAAAGATTAAACGATTGTGGCTTTCTAGGCACAAACAGTCTCAGAAGGGTCTAGCTACAAATAACTGTGCTCATGGCAGTAGATCTTTTACCCTTTGAAATATGTTTTAATACTAAAGTTTACTTAAATTTTTTAAATGTCATTTCTGCAAAGTAAGGTGTTTAATTTCTTAATTTAATTTCAGGGCTCTTCAGGTTCAAGGTGTTTTACCAGTGTAAGTTCCAATGTAACTTGGAGAAGTCATGGCTGCCCTGTACACTGGAATCTTTCTTTCTGGCTTAAGCATTGCAGAGGTAATGGGCAGATGCCTGCCAATGGCAGGAGACGCAGCCTTGCTGTCATTGCTTTGGAGAGCCTCCGGAAAGCATGAGCCAGGCTTTTTGGATGAGAACTAAAGTGCTGGAATGGAATGTTGTCACTGAACTGCTATGGGGAGAAACAAGGTATGAAGAAATGGTAATAGATATGACACAGCAGAGCTTGAGTTTTCTACCTGCTAAACAGAACTACCTTAGTGCAATGATAAAACCGAGATTATAATCCCATAATAAGGATATTTAAAATTGAGGTTCCCACAGAAATTCTAAACTCCATCCTTTTGCACACATGCCATGCCTTGCAATAGGTTATTTCATTTCATGATCCCGTTTCATTAGGGAAGGGTGTGTTATCTAGCAGTTGGAGCAAGGGACTTGGGGTCAGGAGTTGTAGGATCTGTTCTTATCTCTGTCACTGTGAATTTAGGCAAAACATCTTACTTTTTTTTACCTCTCTTTCCTCAGCTATAAAGTGGGGATAATGTTTGCTTGTAGAGGGTAAGGTGTTGAGGCTTAATATAACATAACTTCATATTTGCAGCTCTTTTCATCTGAAGATATCGTAACATTACTCAGCCACATTCTGAGGCCCTTACTCCTGTTGAGTAGTTAGTTTCAAAGGGGCTAATTAAGAACTAAGAATCTGGCCCTAGGTTTGTAACTTGCAGAGTAGCACCTGATACCCTTGCATATGTTAACATACATTATGTGGAAAAATACAAAAATATCATTCTGCCCAGATCTCCATGCTGCCTACCCCTCCACCCAAGCATCTTTTATGGCTATGGCTTTTTTTGTCCTTTACTCACACCAGCTTTGTGCTACTTTTCATATGACCCTGTATTATTTATCCAGGCTTCCAATTTAATATGCTGAAAGACAGCTTCCTCTACTTTAAAAAAAAACCAACCATCTTTTGCATGAAGGTTTCCACTTCTAACGGTGGTTTATTCAGTGTTGTGTCTTGTACTGCATTGTTCATGTGTTTTAATATTGTTAAGTCTCCAAGGCAAGAACCCCATTTGTTTAAGTCTTATTTACTATATAGCAGGGTGTACTAGAGTGCTATATACATTTAAATGCTAACATCAGATGGCGTAGCTTGAACTTTCCAGAGACTCACGTTAGACCATAAATTGCTGTTGGCCCACTGAAGACAAGGGGGCTTAAGTACAACTCAGTGGCAGGATCTGGTCCCATTATAATGATATGCCCACAAAATTCAGATCAGATGTTGGACGTTTGGATCCAAATTCATCCATGGCCCCTCCCCGCCAACTCCCAGCTGAAATTTGGGAAAGTTCTACTTTGGTACTGTCTTGGGTAGAAGTTATGCTGAAAAATGACAGTTGCCCAATGGCAAAGTGCATTCTAGAAAGAATAAAAATGGTAAGACCTGCTGGGTTTTCTGTAGCATACAGAAAAGTAACTGTGGGGGAAGTATTTTTCTGTGGTTGTATGTGCAGAGGGAAAAGCAGAGAAGCTTTCCATCACATGCAGCCTCAAAAGCCCAAGTGCTTCCCAAAATTCCTTCTTGGGTTGACGCCAAACAATTACAACTGAAACATGGCACTGGGGAGGTGTGGTTTGTGGAAATGCAGGAGGAGTTGCGGGAGAGCCTGTAAACAACATTCTTTTTCTGCAGAAAAGACTGCACATCACTGCAGTAACTTGCCATTAGCTTACCAGCCATGCACACCTTGGTGTAAGATATCAAGCTCTTGATGGACTTGGGTGGGAAATAAGTGGGAGAAGAGTGTTTGATATGAGGCCCACACACTCACAGCAATTTCAGATTGCAGGGCTCAGAAATGTTCTCTGCATCTTTATGCCCATCTTGACCCTGTAGGCCCGTTATGGAGCATGGTGTTACAGAGTGTCCCCAAACAAGTCATCTGTGGATTATGTCGCTCCCATAGCCACAACCCCTGTAGTTTGCCACATCTTGGTTTTCTCATGGAATAGATGTTATGCTGCCATTTCCTATGAATGACTTACTGTGTCTTATGGATTTTCTTCATATTTAGCTCCTTAAATGCTTTTCTTCGTGGAAAGTTGTCACATGACCCCAAGTAAATAATAATCAGATGAAAGGTTCTCTCTCTGTGTGAGGAATCCATTCTAGCGAGGAATTAAATTGGGGATCTGGGTATTTAAATGGTCTCCAAAATGCCTGATCATTGGTCAATGAGGTAATTTCATTAGTTTGTAAGAACATTAGGCTTTGGATAATGTTGTTCATATGACCCCTTGACAGTAACTGACCCACTTTGGAGCTCTCTTTTTGGCCCAGGTCTGCAGCCCCATGGTAGCCAGCCCACTCGAAAGCCTGAAGAAATAAGCCTGTTTATTGAGAAGCTGCTTTTATTAATGTGGTTTCTTACTGACCTCCTAGACAAACTGGATTTCTAGGAGTGAAGCTTAAGTGCCTTATACAGCTTCCACCAGTCACTGGGAGTCTTTTTCATATATCTTAATGGGAGCTGGGTGGCTTGGACCTTCATTTTGTCCTTTAATCATTCTGCAAGCACAGTGCTCATGGTGAATGTATGGCACACCTCGCCTATGAAAAGCACAAAAAGATGCATCACGATGGAGTAGGGGGGAGCAGTCATTCTGATTTTAAGGACCGGTGTTGGGCGATTTGTCTAAGACAGTAAGAGTTTGCATATAGCAAACTTTGAAATGGCTTGACTGAAAAATGAATCTTTAACTTTAAAAATTAAATGGAATTGAAATGGAGGGGGAAATCCTTTGACATGAGCAATATCAAAGTTCCATTGATATGTGCCCATAAAAGAATTGTACTGATCATATGGCTAAGTGGCAAAAGCAAACAGCTGAACAGATTTTCTATTGGGTACGGTGCATACTGGAAACAGAACAGAAACAAAAAGATCAGCTAGACCCAAAAGAAGGAATTAATTCAACATCTGAAATATCAAAACCTCTCTGGTTCATAGTGACACCTAGTGGTATCCTGTTTGCTTTGTACAATTTTGAGACTAGTGCACATTAAAATGAAACTAATAGCAATGAGGCATAGTGTAGGTAGATGCTGTGCCAGTCTTGATCCCAGCTTTGTCCAAGCTTCTCAGTTCTGAGCTACAATTTTATATGCTCTAGAGTCTCTCTTGAGAAGACACTAGATGTCACTCCGCTGTCCCAGTTGGCTGGTAGTTCTGTTGGGTGCATAAACAGAGGTATTAGGCTGAGTCTACACTTGATCTATATTGGAACATAAACAGTGGTGTAAGGCTAGTGCCAGTGCCTATTTCCGCCCCCCCCCCCCAGCATGTTTAGTTTTAATGATTAAATAGTTTGTGCAAATCTTCCATTTTTGTTCTTTTCATCTTTGGATGGACTCCTGAGGGGGCAGTCCATTGTTAAACTAGACCGTTCCAGTTGACAGGATTTTACGTGGGGTATTTTCTGTTGAGTGAGTTCCTTGTTGCTTTGACACTGATTTCCTTAAAGTCTCTCATCCTGTTCAGAATTGCATTTATGAATTAATAGGCAATAAAGGCAATAAATGTTGTCTAACATCCTTGGAAGAATCATATCCAGCCTATGGTAGGATGATAAAAAATTGTTTTGTTGCCTGACAAGTGAAGCAGATGTATCCCGCAGGAACTAACCCTAGTAGCTGCAGCATTCAGTGTGCACCCTTTGCCTTTACTGCTAGAAATGCCCTCTTCTTGGAACAGTGTGCACTGGCAGGTGAAAACCTGTTTGCTGATCATCATAACAACCAAGTCTTGTTGGGTCTGGCTGCAGTGCTGGTTACAGGCGCTTCTCACAAGTGACCCAGGATCTGGCAGGAACAAGATCTGATATCTGTTTCACGTAAACATACAAGTCTCTTCCTTTAATCAGTGATGTAGGAGGAATAGCTCTCCTGCTGAATTGGTACTGCTGCTTTTCAGCCTGCAGCATTGTTGTGGGAAGCAACAAATTGGCATACAAGGGGGTGAGAGCAATAGAGCTCATAGCTACAATAATACCTAGGACTCCTACTGCACTTTTCAGCCAGGTATCAGAAAGCATCAGTTCCTTTTATGATGTGCCAAACGTAGGCTTGGGGCCTAGTTAAATCTCGTAGTATTCTGGATGGGAGATGAGCTTGCTTGAGAGAGTAGCCCAAATATATGGGGCTATAGTAAATAGAGGTAGGACTAAACCAAAGCCCTGAATCCAAATATCTCCAAACTTCAGGGGCTGAATTTTGCCCTCAGTTACACCTGGGCATACACCATTGAGTTCAGTGGGCACAACCATCCAGGGAAGGGAGAAGCTGGGAGGCGCATGCTTTTGTGAGACAGTAGGTTCCCCTTGGAAATGTACAACTTACTCTGGTCAAAGCATTCCACAGTCTTTTGTCTTCAAACCCTCTCTGCCTCATTTTCAGCTGCTGCCACTCTTAACCTGTTGCTTCGCATCTTGCAGCCACACAAGAGAAGCCCAGAAACATAATTCCAGAGGGGGTGAAGAGCAATTACAGATGGAACTGACTTTTAATAGGAATTCCAGTAGATTCAATTTGAATCTTGCATTTGGTTTCTACTGGAGGACCAGTAGCTTGAGGAACCAGTACACCTACAGTATTGCTCTCTTCGAAAACACACTTCTCAACTGGAACTGGGTGAGTTTTCAGCAGTAACTTCTAGTATTCCTATCAGCCAGTGCATGAGGGGCAGCTATAATTTCAGTCTCTGGAAAAGTGATTGTTCAATCCTCCTGGGTGCAAGATATATTTGGTCACTATGACTCTTGCCACCTTAGCAGAATGAATGATGAGATCAGGATGAAGGTTCTCCCAGAAAACTCTCTGTGAATGAGCCTCTATGTGTCTGGGCAGAAGAGTCTACTGTAAAGCAAACAAGCTGGGAAGAGAGAGGGGTGTCAATTTTATTTATCAGAAGGAATGCATCAAGAAACTTAAGAGTTCTGTACAATAAATAGCTAGCCAGCTATTAATGATTAGTGCATGTTGCATTATGATTGGTAAAAAGATTGATCTTTAAAGTGAACTTTACACTTTCAGATAAGCAGTGTGGACAGTAGATAGTGTGTTTTCCAAGGCAAGGGGGGGATGAATGTGGGTCCAGAAGCACAATGAACAGCTGTAGAATTGCGCTCACTGTGGTTTTATTTTGTACTTGCCTTGTTGTCTTTACATCAGCAAGACTGGAAGGTAAGAGAGCTACTTTCTTTAACATACCTTTGTATTTTGTATGATGTACAACATCAAGGCGTTGACCATTGGTCATTATAGACTACATGGTTATGGAGCTTTTCGGAAGGGTAGGGATTAAAAAATCCAATGCCCTGGCCAAATCCCCACCTGTAAATTACATGCTGCCTCCCTCTAATTCCCTTTGTAGAAGTTACTTTTCACCTGCCCTTTTACATTTTTTATGCAGTGCCCATAGCATAATATACTTTTCATCTTCCCCCTAACAAGTATAAGCATGCTGTGATCACCCCTTTAACTAGTGCTACATAAATACAAGGAATTATTATTATCTCCAGTAAACATGATTTCATGGCTGTCTAGAAGAATATTTCAAGTGAGATTAGGGATGGGTGCCAAGTGTTTTGGGATTTGTTTCTTTTCATATGAGTTCTGATCAGTTTTAGGAAAAGATTGAAAAGCATACCTAATGTTACTTATCCAATCCAGTATTGTATTATCATGGATACAATACATTGCCACTTGCGTGACTACAAAATAATAGATCTGCATCAAATACTTTGAGCCTGCTCAAGTTTTGACTAAAAATGCATAATCCAGCTGCGTTGTTGCTGATAGTGTCTAACATTTATCTTGCAAGAAATACACCCAAATTAAGGTTTTCAGTAAGTTTCTTTTTGACAATAGCTCAGTGAAGTTTCATTTACAGTTTTGAAGATAACAGGGAGTCCGGTGGCATCTTAAAGACTAACAGATTTAAGGTGCCACTGGACTCCCTGATGTTTTTATGGATACAGACTAACACAGCTACCCCCTGAGTTTTGAAGATGTATGTGTTAGGTATATAAAATATTCATCCAAACCAGCAAATGATGGAAATCACACACTGAATTGTATGCACAATTGCAATACTTCCATGTAGAATTTTATGCTAATGCATGCCCTTTTTTTTAAAAAAATACTCCTCTAGATTTAATCTGAGGCCACCTTTTACTTTGCTGTAGGATTGTTCTGCACGTGGTGTTTGACTTGATTGTTTTAAATATGCCCATTGCGCCTCAGCTGCAATATGTATAATTAACCACTTGTCTACACTTTTTCCCATCCCATGCAACTCTATATAAAGATACAGAGTGCAGTGCTTGTTTTTGTACCAGTCTATTAGTCTTGATTTCCAGACAGTATGGATTTTACACACTCCTGAGCAATGCCGTTATGCTGACCTAAATCCCGGTGTAGGCAGCACTATGTTGATGGGAGAGTGACATAGCTATTACCTCTTGGGGAGGTGGATTACCTGTGCCAACAGGAAAAACCCTCCCGTTGGCATAGGTAGCGTCTTTCTTGAAGTGCTGTAGTGACAACTGCGCCACTGCAACATTTTAAGTGTAGACAAGCCCTTACTCAGAATGTCACAGCTAAACACAAGATGGACTAGATTGTTTAGCATAAATAGTTAAGACATATTTCAAGATGAAGTGGCCTAATACCTCTCCAGTCATAGGGAGGGAGCAGTTCGGGAGGGAGGGGTTGTTAATGGGTTATAGATTGTTGTAATAAACCATAAATCCAGTGTCTGTATTCAGTCCATGATATTTAGTGTCTAACAAAGTTATGAATTTAAGCTCCCATGCTTGTCTCTTGAAAGTGTTGTGCAGGTTTCCTTTGAGGATGAGGACTGATAGGTCAGCTATAGAGTGATCGCTTTGTGAAAAGTTTGTGACAAGTTCACCCACAGGTGATGTGATGTTTTTGTCTTTTATCATTTTCCTGTGTGAGTTTATTTGAGAGCATTGTGATTGTCTGGCTTCTCCCACATAGTTTCTTTTGGGCCATTTAGTGCACTGGAGGAGGTTCACCACATGTTGTGATAGGCATGTGTAGGACCCATAGATCTTGAAAGGTGTGCTGTAGGGGGTGTTGATCATTGTAGTGGTAGAGATATGGCTGCAGGTTTTGCATCTGTTGTTCTGGCAGTGTCTGGTGCGGCTTTGAATCGGTGTGTCCTGGTCTGTGGGGAGCTTGAGCATGGAGAGGTTATGGGCCAGAAGAGGGGATTCAGGAAAGATTTCTTTCAGGGTGGGTGTAACGTTCCTCTCTGGTGTTATCTGGACTGGTGATCTGTTAGGTCATTCCAATCCTTGATCCAATCCTTGAAGGGAGCTGGCCTTACCTTGCTCGGCTGTGAGAACCCCCCATTCCTGGGCTGTTCACACACAACCTCTGGCATGTAAGCTGCTCCTTGGACTGTGCAACTGAATGACACTAGCCAGTATCTCCGGTCCCAGACACAACCCTAGGAACCTCCATCTTGCAGTGTCCGGTTATGCCCGCTGGACGCTGCAAGCTTATATATGTTCGTCAGTTTAACATAGAAATTTATATGTACCAGGCTTGTTATCCCAAGGGGAGCCTCTGACACTCTTCAAACCAAATGCACTGCTTCAGGTAAAAGAAACACACACATTTATTAACTATAATGATAGATTTTAAGTGATTATAAATCAAAACATAAGTCATGTGGTCAAATGAAATAAAAGTAAAATGCATTCTAAACTGATCTTAACACTTTCAATGCCTTTACAAACTTAGATGCTTCTCACCACAGGCTGGCTGGTTGCTCTTCAGCCAGGCTCTCCCCTTTGATCAGCGCTTCAGTCGCTTGGTGTGGTGTCTGGGGATGTAGGTGGAAGAGAGAGGAAGAGCATGGCAAATGTCTCTTCCTTTTATCATGTCCTCTCCTCCCTCTTGGCTTTGCCCCCCCCTTCAGAATCAGGTGAGCATTACTGAATCGCTACAAGCAAGGTTGAGCATTTCCCCTGGTGTGGCCTCATGCAGGTGACTCATTGCATTGTAGCTCCCTTGCTGGACAATGGCTGTTGATGGGTTGTTTGACACCCAACCTGGGCGTTGGTTACTTTTCTTGCTATTGCCTCCGGGGAGCTAATATCTAGCTGATTCTCCCCAACTTACAGCATGTTTTAGTGACAACCATACTATACAATTCTCATAACGTCATATGCATTAATGATATACATATATGGATAGAGAAATGACTTTCAGCAAATCATAACCTTTCCCTTGATACCTTACAAGGCATGCTTTATACGCAAGATCATTATTATATGAAAATGATGAATATGGGGGTTACAGCACACTGCCCTAAGGTATAGAATGTCACACCTCCCCCCTTAGTTTACTGCAAGAGGGTTAGTCACAGACTAGCTCGAAGGCAGTTTGTGTTATAGTTCTCTTGGCACCTACTGGGAAGCCTTGGAGTGTTCAGCACTGGCCTAGGGCAGCTTGGCCAGGGGATCCCACTTCCAGAGGAGGTACTAGACAGAGTCTATGGCCAGGAAGTGTGCCAGAAACTGTACAGGAGCCTAGCCAGACCAAGGGAAGCTTAAAAGCCCACGAGTCCAGCGTGTATATCAGAGGTGGGCAAACTACAGCCCACGGGCCACATCCAGCCCACGGGACCCTCCTGCCCAGCCCCTGAGCTCCTGGCCCGGGAGGCTAGCCCCCGGCCCTCCCCTGCTGTTCCCCCTCCCCTGCAGCCTCAGCTCACTGCACCGCTGGCACAATGCTCTGGGCGGTGGGGCTGCAGAGCCACAGCCTGACCCGGTGCTCTGTGCTGCACGGTGGCGTGGCCGTCTCCAGCTGGGTGGCATGGGTGCTTGTCCTGTGCTCTGGGTGGCACGACTGTAGTGCTGTCAGCCACCGGTGCGCCAGGCAGCGCAGTAAGAAGGCAGGGAGCAGGGGGGATTGGATACAGGGCAGGGGAGTTCGGGGTGGTGGTCAGGGGGCAGGAGTGTGGATAGAGGTCGGGGCAGTCAGAGGGCGGGGAACAAGGGGGTTGAATGGGGGCAGGGGTCTCAGGGGGGCAGTCAGGAAGGAGAGGGGGTGTTGGATGGTGTGGTGGGTGGCAGTCAGAGGCAGGGGTTCCGGGGGAGGTCAGAGAGAAGGGGTGGTTAGATGGGTCAGGGGTCCCGGGCGTGGGCAGTCAGGAATGAGAGGAGGAGTTGGATGAGGTGGCGGGGGGGCAGTCAGGGGCGGGGAGTCCGCAGGCGGTCAGGGGACAGGGAGGGGTGGATGGGGCAGGAGTCCTAGGGGGGCCTCCAGGGGGCAAGAAGCGGGGGGGTCGGATAGGGGGCAGGGGCCGGGCCACGCCTGGCTGTTTGGGGAGGCACAGCCTCCCCTAACCTTCCCTCCATACAATTTGGGAAACCCAATGTGTCCCTCAGGCCAAAAAGTTTGCCTGCCCCTGGTGTATATCCAAACATAGCTGTCTGGTGAGTGTCCAGCATAGGGAGCTTGACCAGGGCTGTCACAAGACCATTGGACTGTATCCTCTTGCTGTGTCTAGTTCTGGCCATGTGCCAACAACAGGATGCTTCCCTGTTCATCTTTTGGTCCCCCGTCTCTAGTTCTCTGCTGTAGAGGCTTCCTTTGGCAGCCAGCTCCCAGGTTCTGCCTCTATCCCGCTGCCCCTGTTCACATGTGCTGCCTTTTTCTCTCCTTGAGTCTCATCTCCTCTGCAGTAGCGTAAGCAGGTCCGGAGCACAGGGGGAGCGGCGCTATAAAAAGGCGCCTCCCCCTGTACTCACCCGGCGGTGCCTCTGGCGGTGCTCCAGGTCTTCAGCGCTACTTAGGCAGTGGGTCCTCACTCACTCTGGGTCTTCAGTGGTACCCGCTGCCGAAATGTCGCCAAAGACCTGGAGCGCCGCCGGGTGAGTGCAAGAAGCAGCGCTTAAAAAGAAGTGGCGGCTTTCTTTAGCTCTGCCAAAAAAATGTGCCGCTTCCTTTTTAAGGTGCCGCTCCCCCTGCTCCCCCCCCCCGGCTACGCTACTGCTCCTCTGACCTCAGGGTGTTGCTCCCTTTTCCTGTACTTTAGGGATTATGGAGCCCTCTGCTGTGTAAGAGTGCCCTGCAGTGTCTAGGATATTATTATACCTATTTGACCCTACAAGTTCATTACAATTAGAGCATGTCAGAAAAAAATTCCAATTGGTTTTTTTTCCATTGGAAAATTGTTTTATCCAACATAACTATTTTCAGAAAAACTTCCTTTTTCATGATTTTTCATTAAAAATTTCCAAACCCCCCACCCCACCAAATCAAACAACATTTTAAAGAAAATTGAGGGAGAAAACATGAAAATTTTCAGTTTTTTTTTCTCCAAATTGTGGGGTTCTCACTTTATGACCTTTGAAAAACAGTCAAAGGATAGAAAATTGTGCTTTCTCTCTGAAAACAGCTTGCTATTAAGTGTTCTCCTTCTCCACTCACTTCTGTTATTGTCTCTCAAGTGGAAAATATCAGGGAACAGTGTTGGGATGGAGTAAAAAACTTTTGCATGCTCTCAGACTTTCCCACGCAAAACCTGGCATTTCCCCTATAGGGTAGGGTAACCAGATGTCCCGATTTTATAGGGACAGTCCTGATTTTTGGGTCTTTTTCTTATATAGGCTCCTATCCCCCCGCCCCCGTCTTGATTTTTCACACTTGCTGTCTGGTCACCCTACTATGTGGAAATTGCAAAAGAGGATTCTTCTGTGACAACTGCCATGCGAAAAATTCTAGGGCTGTCTGTAAGCGAGGACTGGTCTGTCTCCCAAGATCTGTGAGAGTGAGGGATCATCTTTCAGGATAGGTTGTAGATCTTTGATGATGAGCTGGAGAGGTTTTAGTTGGGAGCTGAAGGTGATGGCTAGTGGCGTTCTGTTATTTTCTTTGTTGGGCCTGTCCTGTAGTAGGTGACTTCTGGGTACTCTTCTGGCTGTCAATCTGTTTTTTCACTTCAGCAGGTGGGTATTGTAGTTGTAAGAATGCTTGATAGAGATCTTGTAGGTGTTTGTCTCTGTCTGAGTGATTGGAGCAAATGCGGTTGTATCTTAGAGCTTGGCTGTAGACAATGGATCGTGTAGTGTGTCCCGGATGGAAGCTGGAGGCATGTAGGTAAGTATAGCGGTCAGTAGGTTTCCGGTATAGGGTGGTGTTTATGTGACCATCGCTTATTAGCACAGTAGTGTCTCTCAGATCTTGGGAGACAGACCAGTCCTCGCTTACAGACAGCCCCCAAACCTGAAGCAAATACTCACCAGCAACCACACACCATACAACAAAAACACTAACCCAGGAACCTATCCTTGCAACAAAGCCTGATGCCAACTCTGTCCACATGTCTATTCAAGTGACACCATCATAGGACCTAATCACATCAGCCACACCATCAGGGGCTCGTTCACCTGCACATCTACCAATGTGATATGTGCCAGCAATGCCCCTCTGCCATGTACATTGGCCAAACTGGACAGTCTCTATGCAAAAGAATAAATGGACACAAATCTGACATCAGGAATCATCACATTCAAAAGCCAGTAGGTGAACACTTCAACCTCTCTAATCACTCAGTGACAGACTTAAAGGTGGCAATTTTGCAACAGAAAAACTTCAAAAACAGGCTCCAATGAAAAGCTGCTGAACTAGAATTAATATGCAAACTAGATACCATTACCTTAGGTTTTAATAGAGACTGGGAATGGCTCGGTCATTACGTTAATTAAATCTGTTTCCCCTAGTTTAATATCCTAGTTAAATACCTTAACACCTTTGTGTCAACTGTCCGTAATGGGCCATCTTGATTATCACTTCAAAAGTTTCTTTCCCCTGCTGATAACAGTTCCTTTCAATTAATTAGCCTTTTACAGTTGGTATGGTTACTTCCACCTTTTCATGTTTCGCTGAATGTATAAATATCCTCCTACTGTATGTTCCATTCTATGCATCCGACAAAGCGGACTGTAGTCCACAAAAGCTTATGCTGAAATAAATTTGTTAGTCTCTAAGGTCCCACAAGTATTCCTTTTCTTATTTTCTTTTTGCTGACACAGACTAACACGGCTACTACTTGAAACCTGTTTTAACAGTACTTTACAACATAATGTTATTAACGTAAGTCTAGAACACTCTGGTTCATAATGCAAACTTAGGGTTCAGATTTAGGGCCTTCATTCTCTTTTCAGCTACACCTGTCTTCACTGAAGTTAGTTGTTACATGATTTACAACAAATTAGGACTGGAATCAGGTCATTCATCTATGGATAAGATTAATAAATTCATTCAACCATATTTCAAACCCATTTACAGTGCATACATTGTGCTTGTTGGATGTATTTTTCTGAAGGCTCCAGTTCATGTAAATTGCTAGGTTGAACTTGTTACAGAATATAATCAATGCAAAGCACCTTGACCACAAGTCCCAGCTGCTGTGAAAGTTTAGCTTAAGTTTGAACAGTAGACTAAACTATGTTGCTTAGAATAGGTTAGCACCCTCAGAGAAGCAGACTGAGCACAGTATTTACAATGGTTATAACTACAAGCTATTCAGAAATATTTCTAATCCTGAGTATGACTGACTTAGAAGTTCAAATATATTTAGCCAGTTAACTTCAAGGCAGTCTCAGAGCAAATGGCTGGGAAAGACCTTCATGCAATTAACTATGGACAAGTTGCCTGTGGTTTGGTGGAAATGTAATGGATTGGAACTGGAGTGCTGGTATTTAAGGCTAACTATTTGCCTTCCTAACACACACTATTAAAATCATCTCAGTGTTGATCTACAATTAAGAAAACAGTATGGGTGTGGGGAAGATGTGCTGCTTTAGCATGCCAACCTTAGGGCCCAAGGCTGATCTTTTCAACCTATGTGCTGGATTGATGTGTAATATTCAATGTAAGTTCTTATGTTGTGCTTATCACTGTATTATCTGATGTCCAGATCCTCAAAATTATTTGGGTGCCTAATTCTCATTGAAATCAATGGGAGCTGGACGCCTAAATATCTTTGTGGATCTTGACCTGAGTGCCTTCCAGTAGTGTATTACGTGACATGAGTAACACATGCCATGTGTGGTTCATTCTCTGTTCTGACAGGGAGACTTGTGCAGTGGGGCTGGGGAAACCTTCCCCATAGCAGTGCTGCTACATGCCCAGAGAGGGGACATCTCCCTAGTCCTCACTGTTCTGAAGATTCTGGGTTGCAAAGCAGCCCATAGGTTGGGTGGCAGTTAGATGGCAACCATAAACTAGACCACTGCTGAGGTTGCTCCATCTTATCCGAAGAACTGTCTTGGCCTTTGGGGCAGACCAGAATCCCAAGCAAAGGTGGGATGGCTTGTTTGCTTTTCCTCAGAGCTGCGTTCTCTGTGTGCCATGGCCTAGAGGCACTGCACAGATTCTCAAGCCAGAGCTAAAAGTCCCATTATTCCAGCAAGGTGATCAAACACATAGCTATGTATATCCCTAGAGGGCAAGAAGGCGTAATGGTGAACACCTGTACCATATCTGTGCTATGGTGGTGCTCCCAAAGCTGCTGCTGCTGGAACTGTATAAGCAGTTGTGTAGCCATTGAGGATTTCCTGAAAAATACTAGTGGGGAGAAATCTGTGTCCTTGAGCAAGCCACCTCTGTCACATGGAGCTAGGCATCAAAGAGTGGGATTCACACACAAGTCACCGTGCTGAGCCGTTTAAACTAGCCAGCAGCAAAAGCCAAGGAGATGGGTGTGGCTGAAGCCCTGCCCCCCAAAGGGAGTTAGGTGTTTAATCTGTGGGCTGCAGGAAGCTACCTCCCTGCCTTCCATGTGGGAGTCACAGCTGTGAACTCTTTCCTAGAGGTAGGCACCTTTTACCCAATAGTCCTCACCCAGGATGTGCAAGAACCGAGGTTCAAATCCCCTCTCTGCCTAACATGAATAACATGAATATGAACCCAGCTCTCCAATATCTTGATGAGTGCCCTAAACCACTGAGCTATGTAATAGGATGTGGCATAGCTCTCTTGTTGAAGCTGTTCTAAATTATAAATTAAATTATTTAGATATTTGCTGGAGCAGGGACTTGAATATGGATCTCCCAGGTGAATGCCCTAACAGCTAGGCTTACACAGTCATTATTCTCTCAGTGGTGCACTGAATATTTAAGCTTTTCATACAAAGTGGAACAGCTTCAAGAGGAGAGACGAGTAGAGAGAGACTACCACCACCATCTAAATGTGGGGTAACACCTCATTTGAGAAGGCCACTGGGGTTCAGGCAAGAGTTAGGCGTGGAACTCCTTGGAGGTGTCAGGAGTTAGGTGGCTTTGCACATGCCTATGGGCAGAAATTTTGGTGCCTGTAGGGCTATGTGGGGTTTTGAGGATCTAAATTTTGGAGTTAGGTGCCTAAGGTGGCAGTTAGGCACATAAATCCCTTTGTTGGTCTAGGCCTTAGTCTCACAACAGGAAGAAGACATGCTGAAGACCTTTATTTCAAGCAGCCTACAATTTCTTGAAAGACAGATACTCCAGAATGGTTGGAGACATGCACTGACAATGAATCTACATGTACTAGTTTGCCTGCCAGCAGTCAGGTGTATCATCTCAAGTTTTAAGGGATGTGGCTTGTGGAAGGGCCTTCCTTATGTTGTTCTCCATTGGTTAAGCTGTTTTTGTCACTGATATGTTAAGCAGTTGTGAGTAATAATGCTATTTTTGTATTAAGGACATTTATCCTTTGACTTCAGTAGGATGGCTCCTGTATGCAAGGATGAGTTGTCTGAGAAATGCTGCAGGATCAAACCCCTGATCTGTCCAGAGGCTGGTGGGAGTGAACACAAGATGTTCAGCACAGTGGATTAGCTTCACCTTATGTGCAGCCATACTTAAATGGACAAGGCTTTGGTTGGAGACTCGATTTACTTTCCTTCTGTAAGCTGGGTTTACTACCCTCTGCAGAAGGTGATTTTAGTGATGTGTGTATGTTCAATACAGCATAATATAGTCACCGTCTGTACATTATTGTTAATCATAAACAGATTTTTGACCCATAGAGATGATAAAGGATGGGTTAGACAAACAATCCAGCTCTGAATATGTGGCGTAGACTTTCAATTGCTATGGAAATCTGAATGGATCATTTGTGTGAACATCTGATTATGTTTATCAAATTTACCTTTAGTTTATCCATTTACCAAAGCATTCTAAGGTTCCTCTCTATTCAGACTCTTGCCTTCTTAAGCCTCTTACTCAATCCATTTCTCCTTGCTCCTCTTTCAACCTTGCTAGAGTGAACTCATTGACATTCTGGACTCCATTTAGATTGCAAAGAACTGACAAAATAAAGATAAGAGCTAATATCTAGCTAGGAAATTAAGAATGTGATTGTGCCACACCTGAACCTTGTAATTATGGCAGAAGTCTATTAGTTAATTAAAATCTCTGCTGGTTTAAATTACTTAAATGTCAGAGTTTACCTGCTATAAATTGAGAACTGTACTTTAGTCTCAATGGAATGTCTGTTTCAAATGACGTCATGTATGGGGAAACCAGCTCCAAACAGATTAAGATGAGGTGCAACTTACATCTGCAAGTGCATGGGTATCTCAAAGCAAATCCCATCTGGCATTCAGCCTAGGACCTGCTATAAGTTATGAGTGGTAGGTGATGTGATAAGAAATTGTGGCTAATGAGTTTAGACTGCAATACTCTGCCTTTATCTCACAATTTCCATCTTCAAAGCTCTTCTCAGACATGAACTGATTAACCTTTACATGTGTGAAAGGTAAGTGTTTCCTATTTGTAACACAGGGACAATAGGGCAGAGAGGTTAAGTGGCTTCCTCCAAGGAAGTCAGTAACAGAGCAGAATAAGAATGCAAGAGGTTCTGCTCCCCTGAAAGTTTCTTCTCCACAAAGCTTTACTTCTCTCAAATCTTGTTTTTTGGTGCTATGAGAAACACTTTCCCTATGTTTCCAGTTTCTGCAAGCTATAAAAATCAAGTCCTGCTGCATTTCACTGTATCCCAGTTTAACTGATGCAAGGGGATTTGTTAAGAGCACAGTATGAGGTAGAGAAAAAGTATATTATATCTCCTCCCCCATTGTCTTCAGAGTACTTCATAAACATTCACTAATCTTCACAAATGCCCTGTCAGGTAGGTACTTGAGAGGTTTGAAGCAGAGAGGTTAAAGTGACAGGTCCAAGGCCAAAGAGGAAATTGGTGTCCATTCCACTTCTGTAAAATGGACTGATTTCCTCCCTCCACAAGGGGTGTGTGGGGATTAATGAGTTGCTGTTTGTAAAGCAGCTTGATGAAAAGTAGTAATATTAACCCTGTTAACGCTCTCTTTGTCTGTAGTCCTCATCCAAACATTGGCCCACATCTAGTCTTTCATGGCAGCTTGTGAATGCCCCGTGTCAACTTGACTTAGGGTCACACTCTTATCTGGAACTAAAATTAATTTTATGTTTATCTTAATGGGAATCCTTCACTGTACTTAGAGTGGAGTAGAGCATGTGAGTCCCCATGGGATGCTGGCTGCTGGTAGTATGAAGGGTGCCTAGCAGGGTTTGGTTACCAAAAATTGTTTTCTCTGTCAGGCCTTCTGGCTACCTATCAAACTGTGGTGTCTGCCACCAAGTGAAGAGGGCACAAATGAGAGTCTAGATGATTGGCAGTTTCATAGTAGAGAAATGGTGAAATTGGCTTTCTCCTTCAAGATGAGTTTTTCTGTGATCAGTGCTGTGACTAACAGGGTTCTTTGTACACATGGAGAAGTGGGTGAGATGTGGGTGGGGGAATTATTCTTCCAAGGTGGCAACAGCAAATTCTGAGAAAGTGAAGGGATGTTTCCAGCAGTCCCTGGAGTGTAAATGCATGGAGCTCTCTCGACGGCTTTAGCGAGAAACCAAATAGGTGTGCAATGGTAAATCCACTGTGTTTGTCCTGGCTGTATACACCGGAAAGCCTGGATTAAAAAGGGAACCAGACAGTGCGCAAGCCAAGAAGCAAGAGGTACTGCTTAGTGAGGCTTCCTGCTAAAAATGGAACACAGCATTTTTCTCACTGTACTTTGTATTGATTCTGGATCCCTCCATAAATAACTCCTATAATAACAGGACCATTTTTGTCACTGGCCTCGCGGCAGTATCTCTGCTCCATCTGCTTCATTCACAGGATGTGCTTGTTGTTGGCTCTGAGAGATGAGTAGGAGACTGTCTGCGCAGGCAGACTTTTAGGTCTTGTGTTAAGAAGAAGTGGGCATTTCAGCATACAAGCTCAGTTCAGACCGAGCTTGATTGAGGTAGGCAGCTGAGTGATGTGCAGCAAGCCAAAGCACAAGTGTTCAGCAGCTTCTCAGAGCAATGAAGTCTGTGAAGTGTGCAGGCCCCTCTGCCTGCATGTTCTGAGGGCTGGAGCAAGAGGGGAGCATGACAGGGGTGCACAAAGAGTAGTAAGGCCATACAAGTAATGGCAGATTATGTGCCTAGCGGCCATTGGTAGGATTATTATCCAGGGGGCTGCAGTGGTAAGTGCAGCTCTTACCCCCATCTGAGTAGTCATTGTGGGCAATTGAAGTGAGAGAAGGAGCAGCAATAAGGACCGGCCGCTGACTCAGAAGTGTGTGTGAGGGTAACAACAAACCAATATCACTAATCAGTGCCTCATGACCTACGCATAGGGTCCTTGTCAACTGGCAGGGCCTGTTCCCATCAGCTTGCTTCATGTTACTGGCTCATGGGTAGCCAAGAGCCATGTTCAGACTGAGCGTTATTCAAGAGGAGCTGAGTCTTTAAGGCAATTACGGTTTGACCCTGGCCTGCACGACGAAGAATGATGTCTCAGGGCTGTGCTCTCACAATCTCTTCATCATGCAGGATTCTGGATTTCAGTTCCTGACGTTGCTGCTGACTCTTGACGTCTACCTCAATTCCCCATCTGTACATTAGAGATAATGCCCATTGGTGAAGTGTACTTCCCTCTCTGCAGCTGGCCAGCACCATTAGCCAGTGCAAAAGGAAGGGGGTGGGACAATGACAATGACTTCACTGCCCCGTTCCATCCTTCATCTGGTTAGCTTGTGCTGATAGAATCAGAGCACAGAGATTGACTATGCCTGGCCCTTTCAGGTCTACACTACAACCGGGATCGCTCTGAAATCGATCCACCGGCAGTCGATTTAGCGGGTCTAGTAAAGACCTGCCAAATCAACTGCAGATCGCTCTGCAGTCGACCCCTGTACTCAACCCCCAACGAGAAGAGTAAAGTCAGTCACCGGGAGATTTTCTCCCATTGACCCCCTGCAGTGTAGACCCCGCAGTTATTCAAATAGCTAGAGTTGCGTAGAGTAGGTTGACTTACTGCGGTAGTGTAGACCTAAGAGGGAGCAGATACAGTCTCCTTGTGTCCTCCCCTCTAGCATTAACAGGCAATGGATGGGTACAATCTGGCCCCAAATAACCTTGGCTCCTCTTGGAGGGCCTACATTGCTGTGCAAAGTCTTGTGCTTTGACTGCTTTATGTTTTCCCATAATCATATGCTCAAATAAAAAAAGTCAAAAGAACAGGGAAATATTGCTCGTTAATTTCTATGCATCTCTTCCTCTAATGCAAAACAAAAGCAAAGAGCTAAACAGTCTGCTCATGATTGCAAACAAACTACTCTACAGCTTTTTCCAAAATATCTTTAAGTTGTCTGATGTGACTCACTAGTGTCAGCTGCCCATCATCTGAGCTAACAGTATATTTTAAAATGGAACCAGACAGATAGCTATTAACCCTTATCCAACTCCAAGTTTACTTACTAACTTACTTTTTGGTTGAGACTGATAACATAGGAACCTGTGATTTAAGTCACTACTGGATGGTTAAAATAGGTTACCCCAATGTCAGACTTTTAGAACAGTTTCCTCTGGTGCAGAAACTCAAAGCAAGCTTCAGAGTGGTAGCCATGTTAGTCTGTATCAGCAAAAATTACGAGGAGTCCTTGTGGCACCTTAGAGACTAACAAATTTATTTGGGCATAAGATTTCATGGGCTAGAACCCACTTCATCAGTTACATGGAGTGGAAAATACAGGAGCAGGTATAAATACATGAAAAGATGGGAGTTGCCTTACCAAGTGTGAGGTCAGTCTAACAAGACAATTCAATTAACAGTAGGATACCAAGGAGGAAAAATAACTTTTGTAGTGGTAATGAGAGTGGCCCATTTCAAACAGTTGACAAGAAGGTGTGAGTAACAGTAGGGGGAAATTAGTATGGGGGTGTGACAGTGCAGGACTCACCCCTGCGGTGCCTCCTGCTGGTTTCTCCGGGAATTAACTCTTCTACCAGCCCAGAGCATCCTCTGCAGGCTGATGTCCCGCTTGACCTCATGTCCCTCCTGGTGCCCCGTTCCACTGGGTGCTGCCCCCTGGCAGTACCCCCAACAGTCTCTGTGGGTCTCCCCTCTCTGGGAAACCCCCAACCCTCTTATCCCCACTTTGCCTCAGTCTGGGCTACTGCCAGTCATCACCAAGCCCCTGTTCACTGAGGCAGACTGCAGTGTAAATGGCACTCATCATAGGCAAGGGGGTTCGGACCTGCTGCCTTCCCCATAACTCTATGGGCCTTAGACCAGGCCCTGGAGCCTGGGGAATTGCCAGCCTGGAGCTCCCCTGGCTTTCCCCAGCCCTCCTTCACTCCCAGTACCCTTTCTACAGGCAGCCAGACGCTGCTCTCTCCCAGCCTGGACAAAGACTCTTTCTGGGCCTCTGGCTCACAGCCTTTTTACACAGGCCAGCTGCGGCCTGATTGGGGCGTGGCCCAGCTGCAGCCGCTTCCCCAATCAGCCCAGTTTACCAGCTCTCAGCCCCAGCCTTCTCCCAGGGCTGACTTTAACCCTTTCTCTGCTGGAGTGGGGGAACCACCCCACTACAGGGGGAAATTAGGCATATATCACATTGGTAGATGTGCTGGTGAATGAGCCCCTGATGGTGTGGCTGATGTGATTAGGTCCTCTGATGGTGTCCCTTGAATAGATATGTGGACAGAGTTGGCACCGGGGCTTGTTGCACGGTTTGATTCCTGGGTTGTTGTTTTTGTTGTGTGGTGTGTAGTTGCTGGTGAGTATTTGCTTTAGGTTGGGGGGCTGTCTGTAAGTGAGGACTGGCCTGTCTCCCAAGGTCTGTGAGAGTGAGGGATCATCCTTCAGGATAAGTTGTAGATCCTTGATGATGCGCTGGAGAGGTTTTAGTTGGGGACTGTATGTGATATATGCCATCATGTGCCAGCAATGCCCCTCTGCCATGTACATTGGCCAAACCAGACAGTCTCTACGCAAAAGAATAAATGGACACAAAATCTGACATCAGGAATTATAACATTCAAAAACCAGTAGGAGAACACGTCAATCTCCCTGGTTACTCAATAACAGACTTAAAAGTGGCAATTCTTCAACAAAAAAACTTCAAAACCAGACTCCAATGTGAAATGGCAGAACTGGAATTAATTTGCAAACTGGACACCATCAAATTAAGCCTGAATAAAGACTGGCAGTGGTTGGGTCATTACAAAACCTAAACCTAATTCCCCCCATACTAATTTCCCCCAACTGTTAGTCACATCTTCTTGTCAACTGTTTGAAATGGGCCACTTTCATTACCACTACAAAAGTTACTTTTCCTCCCTTGGTATCCTACTGTTAATTGAATTGTCTCGTTAGACTGACCTCACACTTGGTAAGGCAACTCCCATCTTTTCGTGTATTTATACCTGCTCCTGTATTTTCCACTCCATGCATCTAATGAAGTGGGTTCTAGCCCATGAAAGCTTATGCCCAAATAAATTTGTTAGTCTCCAAGGTGCCACAAGGACTCCTCAAAGCAAGCTGTGGTCCAGCCAGCACAGTGAATTGGTATTTTGTTAGCTTTGGAGTGAGATATAAAAAGATTGTTTGGTTTTGGCTGTTTGTTAACAGGGTTGGCTCTAAAAACTAACATGAAAGAAGCTACTGTCATAGCTTTTAGTCTCTAAAGGTGACCAGCAAAAGGAGGGAAAGGAGAAATTGAGTTAGTGCCTTTTTTCCTGTCTGAAGGCCTGAACGATGTCTGGTTTTAAAAAACTTTTTTACAAAATGCATTTACAAAAGTTATTCTGCTTATTTTTTATCATTAGAAATTTCAAAACAAAGTGATTTAAACAGTCTAAATATTCTGGCCCTCACTCCATCAGGGAAGGGAATGTGTTGGCAGTGCAGCTGTTGAGTTGAAGCAGCCTTTGGAATGGTGTTGCAGTCTCTCCACAGGAGATTCTTCCTCATGTTACCCCCTGCACCCCTTGGGGCAATGGCTACACCTTGGTAAGAGTTCTACCATGAGGTCGCTCTCAGCAAGAACACTGGGCCAGCAGCCTTAAAATGGCACGTCAGTGTGTAGCAATAAGAACATTATCAGGCCAAATGGGGAAATTATACCAGAATAAACTAGCACCTCTTGCCATTGTAAATATTATCAGGTAGACTTTGCCTGTGAGTAACATGCTTTCCATTTTGGTGTTTCCTGGAGCAGTATGTAATGAGCCAATGGATGAAGGGATACATGGAGACAAGATTGGGATCCGACTCTACTATGATAAAACCACAGATCGCTGTAAACCATTTGCATACAGAGGTGCTGGTGGGAATGGGAATCGCTTCTTCACTGACAGGCAGTGTATGAAGAGATGCTCTACATTAGCTGAACAGATCTATCCAGATGATGGTAAGTCAGATTGGCTTTTATTTTGACTTTTCCATTCTCAGCATAGCTTCTTCTAATTGTAGAAGAGGCAAAGTCAGGAGAAGAACCCGAGGCCCATCTGTTGCTATGGAAAGTGGTGACTGCTTAGGATCATACAGAAGCTGCAGGTCAACCATCAATACCCACTCCGCTAGCTTTACACCATCCACATCATCATCAGCGTATCCCCAGTAGGAATGGTGGAAGTTAAAATTGCCACAGTAGAGTGAAGGTCCTGAGAAGGTGGGGAGGAGTTGGCCAGTTGGCAGACGGAGGTTTCTAGACATTGATAAGGGTCAAGTCCTTCATTTTTATAGCCTGACATTTTATTATATCATTTGGACCTGATGATGAGACTGGAGTTGCTGGAATGCCTTCCCTGATGTAAGATGCCATCCTAGGTACAGGCAATAGGATGGAGGTGAGACACAACAGCAAAAACGGGGATTGATTGTTGACTGTTAGTGGTACTGTGTATTTCCTGAAACAAGATGACATGTGCTTTGTATACTACTGCCAGTTGGAGGAGGACATCCCTGATGGCCACTGAAATTCCCGCAATATTGACCCTGAGTCTAACTGTGTAGGACTCAGAAGGAGAGAAATTATAGTCAGTACATATTTACAAATCTGTTAAAACTTCCTAAAGTTAGTTTCCCTGGACATGATTTGAAGTCTGGTATCTCAGAGCTGGCTAGAAGAAAGTGCTGTACGTTCTACTGGACAGTTTGGGGATCTCCGCTTTACAGTCATAGAAAAACTCCTCTTTTTAGATCTGCAGGATTATGAGATGTTGGATTTTAGATATGTAACTGATGCCAAACTGAATATTGCCAACCCTGAAATAAGAAACACTTCTCTGGCTCTTCTACCTTATTACATAAACTGTCAAATGTTTGATGGAGATAACTCTGGGTTTTTTTTTACTAGTCTCTCAGTTTAGTTTAGTTCCATCCTATGAGGTAACACTACATTTCTCAAGGTGCTAGTAGCAAAATTCTAGCCTTTAAAGTATTTCATAACATTAAAAATTTAGTTCATACTAAATACTATAACTTCCTGATCCTCTCCTCCTGGCAAGATTTCACCACCCTAACTACTAGAATTACATCTGGGTGTCTTGGACATTATTTTTAGTGTCTAAAGCAAGTCCAGATCCAAACTATGACTTGGGTCCTTCTCGGCGTCTCAAAGTTAAGGGCCATGGATCTGAGGTGTTGGCCCATTCTTCAGCACTCCACAGAAGGTCTCTATTTGAGGCCCTGTAAATTGGAGGCTGATTTATTCTCATTTGGATTTTGTCAGTCAGTTCAGAGTTTGGGTTTGCTGTGTACATTAGCAACCAAACATGCTGGTATTTATCTGGACTGGTTTGGGAAACTAATGAAGAACATCGTTTCTCAGGAGACTCCCATGGTTTTCCACTTCAGAGCAGGTGAAAAATCCTAATAACAGCCCCTTCCTCCTGCTGTCTTTTACCATTTCTTCTTCCAGTTCCATCTGGAACCTGGAAACAGACCTTCAAAAAGGCCTACTTCAGTCCTAGAAACAGGCAGAGGCCTGGGGGAAAGGGAGTTTGAGCCAGTTCTGCCTTTTGGATTCAGATTGCAGCTGAACACTGGGAACAACTGAGCTTGAAAAATTACTTTGCATGCAGTAAAGGCAGGGCCGGCTCTAGGTATCAGTAAAACAAGCATTTGCTTGGGGCGGCCAAATTGCAGGTGCGGCCGGGAGCCCAGGGGGTTGTAGTTCCTTGGTTAGCTTCCTGCCTATAGAGTCAGCCCTGGAGCAGGGAAAGAACTATATTTCCCAGCATTCCCTTGGCCGCTATCAACAGGAAAGGGAGGGGGAGGGAGTGAGATAGCTGAGACATGCTCTGGCTTCCTGTATTAATGTAAAGCTGGCTGCTGAACAGTAGGGATTAGGGTGACCAGATGTCCCGATTTTATGGGGACAGTCCTGATTTTTGGGTCTTTTTCTTATATAGGCTCCTATTATCCCCCACCCCCGTCCCGGTTTTTCACATTTGCTGTCTGGTCACCCTAGAAGGGATACCATATTTTAACATTAAAAAAAAAAAAAAAAAAAAGAGGACACTCCACTGGTGTGACCTCACCTTGCTGCCCCCAAAGAAAGAATTGGATGGATGAAATGGACAGTGCACCTCTCTATCTGAAGCCTAGCAAGGGAGGTAGGTGGATCCCACTAGAATTTAAAATGAAAAGTAAGGGAGGGAAGGCTCTACTAGAGGACCTGGGCAGCTTTAGATACTGTAAAGCACGTAGGAGGATTTCCACTTCTGAGCCATGGAAGCAGAAATTGGCTTTTCCTTTCCAGATTTAGCTAATATTCAGAAAGGGAATCTAGCACCTGCATTCCAGACTTGAACACCCTCAAAAATCGGGAGTGCTCAAGCTCATTTTGGGCAGCTGTTACTTCATTTCTCCCAAATCAAATATACTGATCCACTGTAACTTGCTGTAGAAAAAGTAGGATAAAATTGAGCAAGAAATGCTTCCCAGTGGTTATTAGGACTGGAATTGCTATTTTCAACAGCCATTGTCTTTTTGTTTTGTTTTGTTTTATTTGTTTAAAAGGAAGACAGTGATATTGCATTGTCAAATTCCCCACAGAAACAAAGAATGGAACAAAAGAATAATAAAGGCACCTCAGCTTTTCCTCATTAATGTAGGACAGTCTTATAATATGCATCCAGATATCCTTCAATCACACAATCTGAAAATTGTTCCACTTTACTGCAGTTCTGTAACCATATGGGAACCAATCCTGTCTGTGTTCTGTGCACATCCAAAATTCCTGCTGAATGACCTGCCTGGGACCGACTTACCAGTGACCCTGGGCTGGGGCGGCAGGAGGGTGCGGGTGGCGGGGGGAGAGCCCAGGGCTGGGGTGGTAGGGGGTGTGGGTTGGGGGGGAGAGCCCAGGGCTGGGGTGGCAGGGGGTGGGGGGAAGACCAGGGCTGGGGCAGCGGGTGGGGGAGGGGAGCCCAGGGCTGGGGTGGGGGGCAGCCAATTTTTTTTTTGCTTGGGGTGGCAAGAAACCTAGAGCCAGCCCTGAGTAAAGGAGAAGGAACTAGGAATGTTGCAAGACTAAGTCCCAGGAAAACTGCCATTTGCCTGTCCCATGGACAAGTCCATGAGCATATGAATTAGGATTTCCCCTCAACTATCCCAGGGTGAAATGCCCCCAATTACTAGGCAGAACAAGTCTCATTTCAGCCCATCCTAAGTTAAGGCCCTTGTGCTAGCCCTGCAAACCCTGAGGCATTTTGCCCAGAGATGCTTGTTCACAGCAATAGAAACTGACCAGGACAAAAGTGTTCTGAGCCATCAAACCTTTTTGTTCCTATACGTCCACTAGAGCGAAGTGGCACTAGGATCAGATATATGCAGGGAACAGTGGAGTGTTATTTAAACAAAGCTAGAATTGAGTATGTGCAGCACAGAGGCAGATGCCTTGGGGCTTACAACAAACAGCACAGGAGAAATATTGTGCAGAGTATTTTGGCTACAAACATACTTGTTTAATGTAGGGGGGGAAATTATACAGTCTGTGTACAGTTACAATTTACAGACACTGAAACAGCTGCCATGCTTCTATTGCTGTGTACTGTACAAACAGAAATTAGGGCTGGAAAAGACCCATTAGTTCACCCTGTCTATCTCACTAGTACCAGTGCAGGATGGTTCCTGGCAGGATGTTTTCTGTGCTGGGCTTGGGACTTATATAAATAGATTGAACAAGGTTTCATCCACCACTTCCTCAGGAAGTCTCTTCCATAGCCTACTAGATCTTGCTATTAGGACACTTGTTTTTTTCCCCCTGAGACAGACTAAATTTCCCTTCTGTTGTTTTCATTCCATTCTTTCCAGTTCTACCCCTCCAAATGCTTTGGTATATACTAGCAACAAGCAAATAATTTGTAACACATCATTTATTAGTTGAATTTTGCAGATAGATTATGAAGTGCTCAAATCTATTTCACTTCAAGTTATTCATAAGCTATTCATGGAGGGAGGAAAATCTAAAACTTGAAAACAGTTTGAGTATTCAATATTTTCAATGCAAAAGTTTGTGCTTTGTGTTTTGCCCCATGTGACTTAGCTAACCAAATTAATGGGACTTGGGCTCCTAAATTACTTAAGAGCTCCTTTAAATTTTCTCTGTGGTTTTGTTCTCTGACTGACTTGGTTAACTCCAATACAGCATGAGTGCCAAATGCTTCAGTCTAATGGACAGTGTTGGGTTCCACTTCATCAGGAGGTTTGTGAGAACTTGGAGTCCTTCTCTGTATCCCAGCGCACTTTATGTATACTGAGTTAGGCTTTTTTTGTTTTGTTTAATACACCCAAGCTTTCTTAACTAGCCGTCTCTCAAATCTTTAGGCCAAACATGTTCATGATGCTGTAATCATAGTGGAATAAAATCAATTGCGCTAAACAGACAATGTTCTGTTTAACCAATGAAAGGATGTAATAAATACTCCTGAGCACTTAATAGTGTTAGACGCATGAGTACACAACCATGATTATATTTGCAAGATTGCGTTTGAAGAGACTGTCACATGAAATTTACATAAGCAGTTACTGTAAGTGTTAGCAAGCCCTAAAGCTAGTTAAAGGAAATAACACTGTTGGATCTCACCCCCTGATGTCACTCACATTGTTGCATAGACGAAGATGGGCAGTTTAACAATTGATTAGACTGGTATGTAAAACTGTAAAATGTAGGAGAACTTTCAGTTTAAAAGAATTCCTTACCTTAGGTAATTAAAACTGGAGACTTTTTAAAAATGGAGATTGCTTATTCCATGTATTCTTTTCTACTTTCTTTACACAAACCGAGTGAAATGTATAGTCACGTTCACTTTTGGCTATACTCTGCAGCATTGTGCTAATGCATGACAGAAGATGAAGCAAGGTTTAGGTTACAAACACTACAAGGGAAATGCTTTAGTTGTTCAAAAAAGCTTCCATTGGAATCTTTGAGATCATTTTATTGTAAAATCTAGAATACAGGCCCAGATAGGCAAGGCCTTTGGGAGATCTTATGAATGTCCGTCTAGCATTTAATTTCTTCCCCCAAAGCTCTTTTTCTGCAGCTGGAAAAGAGATTGTAGTTCCTTGTCTTGTCTGCTGTACACAGTGTTCCACGATTGCTAATTTCTACTGCAGCTGTAAGCACTGCTGCTACCAGAATGTGCTCTATGGGATCAGTGCCTTTGAATTCAGCTGCCTTCCTTCAGGGCTCAAGTTTGGAACAAATTTGTACTGCTCATCTTCACAACTATAATTCTTGACACTGTCCTGCCAATTAAATGGTTACTCTGAAGAGTTTCTTATATGACGGTACTAGAGTAAAGATTATTATTTCCTTATCCAGGTTGTGCTGTGGAAGTGTGAGAATGAATGTGTTTGCCTCTGAGGGAGGCATCCAGTTCTCTGAGCTCACATCACCAGTTACCCAAGATCTCAAAGTAGCCTTTAAAAATGTCCATTCTAGGGACTGTATTTTGCAGATGTGCTCAGAAATGACAGAATCAGGTATGTTTTGACAGTTGTCTCAAAGTTTTGAGGTGTTGTCAAAGGCAGGAAAGAGCTGGCAGGAAAGAGCTGGCACTCTGGGCAAAACACAAATCATGGGAAAGGTCAAGTTTCTTCTAAGAGTGGCACATCATCACATTGTGCCTTTAGTCACCCTGAGTCACCAATATGAAGGAGAGGAAAACAATCTTTCAATGTGGTTTAAAATAAACAAATAGAACAAGATTCTCAGCTGGTGTAAATCAATGTATAGCTCTATTGAAGTAAGTAGAACTACACCAGTTTATATCAGCTGAGGATCTGGTCTATAATTCCAACTCCGCCGTAGACCATGTCAGCAGAACGCTGAGTCCCACTCTTTCTAGAAAACAAGAAAAATACCTGTGGCACCTTAGAGACTAACAAATTTATTTCAGCATAAGCTTTCATGGGTTAAGAACCCACTTCATCGGATGCATGGAATGGAACATACAGTAATCAGATATTTATACATTCAGAGAAACATGAAAAGGTGGGAGTGTCTATATCAATGTTAAGAGGCTAATTAATTGAAAGGAACTGTTATCAGTAGAAACTTTTGAAGTGATAATCAACATGGCCCATTACATTACAGACAGTTGACTCAAACATCAAGAATCATCACATTCAAAAGCCAGTAGGTGAACACTTCAACCTCTCTAATCACTCAATGAAAGACTTTAAAGTGGCTATTTTGCAACAAATAAACTTCAAAAACAGGCTCCAAGGAGAAACTGCTGAATTGGAATTAATATGCAAACTAGATACCACTACCTTAGGTTTGAATATTGACTGTGGGTGGCTCGGTCATTACGTTAATTGAATTTATTTCCCCCTCCTTAAAAAACTCTTAACACCTTTGTGTCAACTGTCTGTAATGTAATGCATCCAATGAAGTGGGTTCTTAACCCACGAAAGCTTATGCTGAAATAAATTTGTTAGTCTCTAAGGTGCCACAGGTATTTTTCTTGTTTTCTTTTTGCTGACACAGACTAACATGGCTACTACACTGAAACTCTTTCTAGAGAATCTTTTGTGCTATCCAACCCTTATGGATCCTGTCCATAATAAGCAATTTTGATCAGGTTACCTTAATTCCAATCTGTTTCTTGTGTCACATTTACAGGAACACAATTGCTCTGTAGATCTCAGAAACGTACTTTAATTTGAGTTTAGAGTAAATACAGCCTTTTCCACTGTAGGACTATGCATGTATTCTACAACTGTGGGAATCCTTATTAGGCTATTACAATTGTAACGCTGCAGTAAATGTCATCACCACTGAGAAAAAGTCACTTGGAATGGAAGGGATCCACCTCAGAGTGTAATAGGAAAAGCATTAAACCCATGAAGTGGAAATTAAGATGGTTTCATTCAGAGCTACAGTATTAAAATTACCTTACTTTCTATCAGGGTGCCCCCTGGAAATACACATAGGGAACTGGGGTGGAAATAATCTATCCAAGAGGGCATCAATTGTCTCTTTACTTTGTGAGTTCTTAAATCTGAATACTGCAACAACTGCAGTCAGCTGTTTTTATAAGTAGCTGGTAAGGCATGCTCTGTGAGGGTTCCAGGATTCTGAAACTTGCTCCCTCATTGGTCGAAAATGGCCTGAATTTGGTGACCCTCTGGGTGCTCTGCATTTGTTTGATGGGGTTTCTGGACAGAGCTCTGTGTGTGTACTTGTTACAACAATACAAGGGGGAAGGTAGAGAGGGAGTTCCTGTAGGTGACTGGCTGGCTGAGTTGCTGAATGATTACTGTAAAGCTGCTGGGATATCACTGTATTAGTGATGTATTAGGCGGCCAAAAGCCTTGGATTGGTAGCTTTAAAATTAGCATTTACATTTACAAAAATAAGAACATGATCACACAAGCAGTTTTTTACTGAAAGCTTTTCCTCTTCTTGAAAAGGGGTTGTGATTTATAACATTATAATTCAAGAAAGCTGTTATAAAGAATTTGTTGGCGATACCACCAAGAAATCATGTGTAATACTCTTTAAGTGCATTAGGCTTAGATTCTTAACCAGGGATAGACATTCTGAACTCGATGTGTCACTCAACATTCTCAGCCTTTCTTTCCTAAAATATATAACACTGCTGGCTTGATTTGAAGGAAAATAGCTCCACCCCCCATCATCAAATTATATATTATAATTTCACCTAGAAGTCTCAGCTGAGATCAGGGACCCGCTATATAAGCCTATGTGACTGTTCATACCCCAGAGAACTTAAAATCTTAAAACAAAAATACTCCCCAGTGAAGTGATTTGCCCAAGGTCACACCAGATCAGTGGCAGAGTTAGGAACAGACCCCAGATCTCTTAGGTCATTGTCCTATCTACTACTCCACACTGCTGTGTATGTATAAGAGGTCTGGGCCAGTAAATGAGACTTTCAAGTCCCACACCACATGTCATAGAGGAATTGGTTCCTACTAACACACAGGACTAAGTTATGCCCTTGGTTACCTGTGCAACCTCATTGAACTAATAGGAGTAACTGTAGACTTTGGCCCATTATACACCTGCCATTAAGCTAATCAAATCTGGTGTATATCTATCCTCTTAGTATATCTATGATAAGTAACCCTGGCTTTCTTATTGATAACAAACCAGTCTGCCAGAGCCCAGACTTGATGATCTTCCAGAGAAACACTGCAGAGCCCCTCTATGCAGACATTTGGGGATGAGATTGGCTGAGGAATGCATTGTAGTTATGGGCTTTATTACTGTATATGTTGGTCAGTAGTTAGAAACTGATCATATCACTTTGAATTCAGCGGTTTTGCGTGTGAAATCCTGTATTTTAAATTACTGCATGGTGCTAAGCTGATCAGAACAAAGAAAACAGATGAGGTTGATTCAAAGAGTTGCTTCATCTCCAATGTTCTGATTGTAACCTTTTGTTCTTCATACAGACCGTGTTTGCCTCTTGGAAAAGGATCTTGGACATTGTAAAGGAACCTACTTGTTGTGGTATTTTGATCATGCGCTGAAGATGTGTAGGACCTTCATTTATGGAGGTTGTGCAGGAAATGGAAATAGATTTGTTAATGAGACAACATGTTGCCAGAAGTGTGCTCAGGGTATGTACAGTGCACTCTATGGTACTTTCACATAGAGCTGTGGGCATCTAAAGGTCCATTACCCACTGTCCTGATTAGATATGACTTGCTGTAGGCAGAGCTGGTAGCACTGCCAATAGCTAAGGTTGCCTAATATGTTCCATTATAAAACCCCATTTTCAGGTACTGATAACTTGGACAAACCTGAGGCAAAGAATTAATTTCATCATGTTTTTTTAAATTATACTCATCTCTATCATATCTGAGTGCTTCACAAATATTAATAAACTTACCTTAACACACACACCCCCCTATGAGGTAGAAAGGTATTCTCCCCATTGTACAGATGGGAAACTGAGGCACAGAGAGATGAAGACCAAAATTGTCAAGTATCTTCTAATTTTGGATGCTCAGTTTGAGATGCCTAGATCCTGATTTTTTCAGAATATTTATCACTTTATATGTTCAGAGCACAGCTGCTATTGACTTCAGCTGCAGTTGTGGGTGCTTGGCACTTCTGCAAATCAGACCCCAGGTGTCTCAAGTTGGGCATCTATAAATAAAGAACACACTTAGGGGCCATCTATGAAAACTTGGTTTACATGACTTGCTCAGTATCACAGAAATCTGTGCCAGTGGCAGGGGCAGAATCCACTTCTCCAGGGCAGCATTCAGTTGCCTTAACCAGGAGACCCTACTTTTTCTTTCTGCAGTCCTCTGCCTTCCAACTTCTATAGCAATGAGGCCAATAGTCTTACAGACAACAGCACAATTCCCTACACAATCTTGATTCATGGAGTAACATTCATCCTGTGTACTGAATGAGGCAGGACTCCTTTGGAATATGGCATGAGATCATTTAATTAAAACTATATTATAATGCATATGCACTGGGGCCTGAATTAACTATTTTTGAGTGCCTGACTTTACAACCTTAAGGTCCTTCTAATATTTGTTTTGTATGTAAGAATTAGAGAGCCAACACTTTGACTGACCTCAGGTGGCCATTCTTGGAACTGCCTAAGCAATAAATAACAGTAGTGACAAAACGTGACTTGTCGGTGTGGCTGCTGCTTATCCCTCATATCCTTTTATTGCCAAAGTTACCCTTGCTTCTCACAGACTCAGGCTCTCTCTCTCTCTCTCTCTCTCTCTCTCTCTCTTTTATTGCTGAAAAACACAACTGACATAAACAATCATGAAGCTGACCTTTGTGTATTTTACTTCTTTTAGTATAAATACTCTTTAGTATGCAGAGTGCTACCAAGTCAGAGCCGAATTCTGGCCTCAGATATTCATGGATGGCTCCTGTTGAAGTCCATGGTAGCTGTCTGCACATATTCTATAGCAGAACATTATGCATAGGCGTTTAACTATGGTACGAGTTGTGTTCTGCTGTGCTCAGCAGATGGTTTTATGCTATAGCACTGATTCTTAGGGCCACATTCTAAAGAGACATGCACCCTGTGCATAGCCCCCAGAGGACTTCTTCAGCCATAATTTTAATTAGACTGTTGCCTTCAAACTGTTACCTTACAGTCTGAATAAGGATGGTAGGATCCAGCTCTCAATCAGATGGCGTGTATTACAGAAGTTTTATGGATATTCTTTGTATAAAACATAAAGGATTATTTTAATCTGAATTTCTTGTCATCAGCATTCCAGAGATCCTGTACAGCTAACCTTCCTAGTCAGAGTCTCCCCAGCAATCCACATTTTATTCCTCCATGGGCAAGTCACTTGTAACGCTTCCTTCTTCCAAACACTCAGGGTGGATATTTTTCAATAGAAAAAGAGATTGCATTAATAGCATACCCATTGTGTGACATTAAAATCAGCCTTTTGCAATTTGATGTATTTGATAACTTGTGAGTGCACCACTGCTCTCTGCTGGATGGAATCAAACTTGCTCTAGTATTTGTAACTTACCTTGACCACTAGAGGCTGCTCTACAAGCTTTTCTGTTTTATTCATAAACACCACAATTCGGGAAAGCACATAAGCAAGTGAGTAAAGTTAAGCATGTGCTTAAAGTGTTTTACTGAATTGGGGTTGCAATGAAAAAGGAAGGTAAAAATAAGACTGAATTCATTATCATAATGCCAAAGACCAATGTGTGGTAATGTATGTGCTTTTAGCTCCTGCGTGTGAACGAACAGGAAAGGAAGATGAAGGGCTTGATATAGGTAAGATGACACCTTTTTTATTTAATAGTAATTCAACAGTCAATGTTGTCTGAAGCAGTTATTACTTGGATTATTGTATTCTAAAAGTAATGAATTGGCTACCATTGCAATCATTCCAGTAAGCTCTAATGATCACCTATTACTTTCCCACTATGTCAGTGGAGCAACTTAATTGAAATTACATTACATTGAAGGGACAGATGCAGGTTAAAATTCATAAATATTAATCATAAATATCATCCCACTAAATTAACAAAGGCCGTTTAAAAACAATTGATTCATTTGCCTGGTTGGTTTGGCTAAGATCCAGGAAGAGACGTAGGCATTGGAACGCTGAGTGTCACGGCATCTAGAAAATCAGAGAAACAACACTGCAATCCACAAAGCCTGAGTTAGGTGCCTCCTTGCGCTATACAATGAATGGGAAGAGCTAGGCCCTTGAGAGTGTGATCCACAAAGCCAGCATGCTAGAGTGGGAGCTGCCTAAGGTACCCAATGGAGGATGCTGACCAGAAGGGTGTGTGCTAAGCCCTGTTCTTCTCAGAGATAGGTGCCAAGACCAGACTGCAGGCTAGATCTGGTGGTGGTCCACGAACTGGGGGGGAGTTAGACAGTCAGCCTCTTAAGTGGCTTTCAGAGCCCAAAACAAAATGGCCTGTGGGCAGGGGGGAGGAAGGAGGAGCTTCCTTATAATCTTTAGCCTATTTAGGGTACTCACACAGGATGTGGGAAACCATCAGTTTAAGTCCCCCTCTGCCTGAGCGGAAAACTGGATTTGAATGGGGATTTGCCACCCTCAGGTGAGTGTCCTGATCACTGGGCTTTGGGATATTCTAATGCAGATCTTTTGTTTAGTCTGTTTTGATCCTTCCAACTTTCTGCTTCTCATACAGTTTGATGCTGAACTGTTGTATGCGCTCATGGGCATATGCACAACCAAGAGAATCATGCTGGGATCCAGAGCTGAGGTCTTGGGAAGCTGAGATAGGGGCACCAATCTCAAGGGAGTTGCGGGGTTGCAGAGAAACCCAAAGAGAAGCACTGTTTCAGTGGTGCAGGATATTTAATCTGATATGTTTAGGGGTAAACCCTCTGCTTAGCTCCCAGAAGGGAGGAATCCTCTTGCCCAGGCTGCTGTGTCCTCCACAGACAACCTGCTCCCTGGGTGATCCTCACCCTTGCTGACTGGTCCACTACTAGGCAGGGCCCCTCTGCAGAACTGCTGTGCTCTGCAGGGTGATCATACTCCCCATGTATCTCTCTGGTATCCCCACCCCATTGCTTACAGTGCTATGGGCATCTTCACAGCTCTGGAGTCGGGGAGGATTTGGCTCTTGTTGGATAATACTAGATGCTCTGATGTTCCCATCTTAAAGTCAAACCTGGGTGGGGGAAAAGGCAGAACCACATTCTCCCTCTGAGTGGAGGGATTCGCAGCCTCATGGAGTGAAGAGAGGGGAAGTCTGCAAATCTCATGGGATCTGTGGGAAAAGTGGAACATCCCTCCTACATGCCCCCTATACATTCCAGAGGATGTTCTTTCCTTCTGGCCTACTCTCTGAGGTCCGGCCTACACCAGGGCCACAAGGCTTCCATAAGATCTTTGCTGCCATGGGCCATTCTCTCCCTTTTCCCCTCCACAAGCTGCATGCTAGACCCATCTCCAGCAATAGTAACTCCGTTCCTCATCTGCCACCCTATTCAATTCATTACTCGATCAGAAATACACCAGGTCCTGAGCAGAACATGCTGCAGGCCATGGCTGCTCCCTGGCTAGGCTCCCTCTCACTGAGCCCCAGCTCCATGTTCTGTCCTGGCTGATGGGTTCTAAGAGGGAGGGAAGCATGCTGTGGTGGTGGTGTTCCCCTTTACCAGGGCAATGGAGGGGACCAATCCCATCCTTAGGTTCCAGAACATGAATAACTTCCTTGTTGCTGCTGCCTGTTCATACCATGGCTGCCCATTCTAGCATAAGTCAGAATTTTTGGGCTTACGGCTCAGCACTGACTTGCCTTTCCATGGAGTATATTGATAGGTGACAGTTCTTGTACTGTTCAGCTACTGTGAGACAGGGCACCTGATGTGCAATAAGGTATCAAAGAAAGTGTATCCAATGTACTGGGTGGAATCAGATATAGAAGGGTCGCTTCTGACATCAGCAGAAGTAACACAAGACAAAGTCATTCGTGGAGCGGTGGCATTGGCACCAGCTGTGCCCTGAAGCTACTGGTGCACAGGCAGCAGTGGAAACCAACACAATCTGGCTGCTTTCTCAGACATTCAGTCTTCTGTCTCTGTCATTGGTGAAATGAAATGTAAGGACACAAGACATCTATTCTCTCCAGTTAACCATGCACTGATTTTCCTGCAGGCTTGGTGCTTGGAATCACTGTGGGATGTACTGCAGCAGTTATCTTGGTATCTGCACTCGCCATGTTCCTTCAGAAAATGTAAGACTTATGCATTCCATTCAATACAGGTGTTTGGGACTGTGGATATTGTATGAGATATTGTAAATCCAGTGACTTTTCTCCAAAAGGATAAAAGCTAACCAAAAATTCACCTTCACTGGGGAGGGTGGGTGTCAATCTCAATCTCTATTTCCACACTCAGGGAGACTTGCACATGTATTATAAAATGAATATAATCTAAAAACTTTTTGTAGTTTAAAAAGCCTGGGAGGAAATCAAATAAGGTAGTGACAGCTATAAGGAAAGCTATGTTATTAGAGTGAGCTTTCACATGGCAAGTTAAAATGCAACTGTGGATAGTTTAGCATCTTCCTGAGGTTCATAAACCCAAACTGGTACAAGACGGAGCTGGGCCTCACTGTATCTTGTTCCAATGTTTCATACTCTTTCAGCGTGACTGTTTTTATAGATCCTCCCCTGGTGTGAATTGTCATAGTACCATTGATTCAGTAAATAATAAATTTACTTCAATAGAGCTATGATGATTTACAGCATCTGCGGATCTACCCCAATGTTTTTGTATGGCTGAACTGTTCTATTTCCCACTTGCCTTGTTGTTTTTACATATGAAATAATTTGGATGAGATAATGTTCAGAAAGTGGTCAACTGTATTATCAGGTTGACAGGAAGGGGATTTTTTAATGGAAGTACAACATTAACCGGGTTTAAATACTGGATCATTAAGAGGGGACACTTAGGCTCAGAACCTCAAAGGTATTTAGGCTGCTAACTTCCATTGATTTTAGTGGAAGTTAGCAGGCTAAATACTGTTGAGGATCTGCCCGTAATTTATTAGGCTACACAGTCTATGGGAATGGGTAGATCTGAGGTGGTATTTCTTGCTCTGATATGTTTCTACTTGTGAAGCAAACCTGTTGAAACAAGGAAAATTTTACCTAATAAATTGCTAGAGTTCAAGCAAAGCTTCTTTGATTCATACCAAGATCCACATTCATGCTTGCTTTTTTTTTTAAACAAATCAGACTTAATTTACGTTGTTTTGGTGCTTCAAAATAAACTATAGAAGCTGGAAAAACAAGAGTTTTGCAGCAGCTTTATATCTTTAGCCCACATTCATCCCTAGTATATTTATTTTACCTGTAAACATCGCCATTAACTGACTCCTGACCCCTGAGTGTGCTACTGGCATAACACTCTCAGCCTCACATACTTGTTATAAGAGGTAGAGCAGGCCAAAGTTAATGAAAACCCCTCTTGATTTCAAGGGGAGCTGGATAGTCCCAGTAAGGGTTTCTGTTGGCTTGTATAAAACAATGTGACAAATAGGGGACAGTGTTAAACATATGCATTGTTTGGAAAAGAGAATGCACCTACAATGGAACTGTTGCGCTAGTATAATCTCTCTCTCTCTCTTAATTGTCCAGAGTGAAGAAATATTCAACCAGAGAAAAGAAGCAAAATAACCCCCTGGCTAATATGGAAATGTACTAACCAGAAAGAAAAACCTTATTTCCTCGGATTAATGCAGTGAATTCCTTGATTTGTATCATATGGTTTTGTTATATGAAATACTGTTTATACTTTCTAAAGAATCTATAAAATGCATACTGGGATTTGTACATCCTATTCATCCGATCCAGTGTATGGCAGAGTTCTCATCCCATTTGAGGGACGTATGTAAGAAACCCCATAGCTTAGTGTCAAGGTGCACTAGTGGTAGCTTAACTCAAAACACTGTATCTCTGAACTAAATCCTGCATTTAGCTACACAGCTGGAAATGAAGAATAACTCCACTGAGCTTAGTCTAAATTGTTTATGATGTGGGTAACTGGACCATATGTGCATTTAGTGAGTCTGTTCTCCCCCCTTCATGCACATGCAGAATTTCCATTAATGTTAATTAGAGTTACTTGTGTGGGACAGCAAGACAATGTTCTCCCAAGACTTCTTGTGGCTCAATAGTGCACTGTATGAGATGCTTCCAATCTCATCATCAGAGAATCTTTACTGAGATGTTAGTTCCAAAATCAGCTGCATTATTAAATGGTGCTGTAACACTTAAGTCACCTGCTATACTTGTGCCAATTGTCCATGTGCAGTGCAGAATGCAGCCAAAAATGAGAGAGAGCAAAGGAATGCAAGGCTTAGAAGTACTGGAATGCAACAGGCAATCCTCTGATCTTTACGGCCCCCATTTTTACAATGCTCAGCATTGCATGTTACTGTAGAAAGTCTATTGGGTTTTTTTCTGTAGTACACTTGTATTGATATAATATAAGCTGTCAGGTTGCTGAACCATTAAATCATGGCCTTCTATGTTGTCTGCCTGCCTGAACTATTTCTTATAACTTAATTGTGATCTTTGTTACAGAAGCTGGAAGTTTATTTAAAGAAGCCAAATTCTAAGTCAAGTAACTGTTTTTCTTTAAGGTGTAAGGCAAATATATTTGCAGCAAGAGAACAGTCCCCAGAAGTAGGGTGACCAGATGTCCCGATTTTATAGGAACAGTCCCGATTTTGGGGTCTTTTTCTTATATAAGCTCCTATTATCCCCCACCCCCATCCCGATTTTTCACATTTGCTGTCTGGTCACCCTACCCAGAAGGTACAGAAGAAGCATCACCTTCTTGTCTCTAATGTAAATTAACACACTGCACTTTTTCTAAAATAGAAAACTATTCACAAGACATACTCCTGTGAATAGTTCTCAGAGTAAGCAAGCACCGTGGGCTGTACCATCATAAATAAGACATGGCTTGAATAACTTCTGTCTCACCACATACAAATTTCATTTAGACTGCTTCACGCTTCCTTTTAAATGTCCAGAGCTATAGTAAATGAATGGGGGCTGAGTGCACGTGGACCTTAGAGGGCAAGATGATACCACCTAATATTGGATAGAGGACTACTACTTCAGGTAAAGTTGGTAGTTAAGGTTACTCAATACTGTCCCTTATAAGACTCTGTTTTTTGTGGCTTATAACTTTGCCAAACTATAATAATTTGGGCTGAACATTTTCAGGCTGACTTTTTTTGAAAGTTTCAACAAAAAGAGTTCAGCCATTTCAGAGAATGATATCAAGGGAAAAATACAATTTTGATAAAAAAAATCTTATTCTTATTTACTTCGGCTTTCTTTTCATTCTCTGGTGTGCCTCATCCCTTCCCTTAAAGCTTCCCTGGCCCCACTGGCAGTCACACCCTCCATCACTGTACTGCATCCAGCTGAAATCTGTTAGCACTGGATACTGTACAACCACCTATTTCACCATGAGGTCTCTTCAGCTTGATACCGGCTGAGCTCCATCTCCTGGGCTCCTATATATCAGTCATTTGACACCTATGTCCCTCTGCATCCAAGGAGACAGTGACAGCTCCCTATCAAGTGAAGGTCTTAAAGCCAAGGCATCTACTTCCTTTCTCCCATTGCTCTAAAAAAGTGACCCATGTTGTTAATATATAGAACTAATTACACCTACAAAACAAGAGCTGTGTTCCATATTCAGGACCTGTCAATACTACAATTTACCTATGTTGGAAGAAAAAGAGAGCTAGACAAATTTATGAGTGTAGTTGTATGATGGGTTGCTTGTGATGGTAGGGGAAAAAGCTCAATAGTACTTGGACTCATTTCTGGTTTATGTCTCATGTTTCTAAAGTTCATGCTTCAGCATTTCAGATGGCCACTGCAGAGGTGGGCCAGAGGTGGATGGGGTGGGCCAGGGCTCAGGTTGTACAAAGCATGCTCTCTCTCAGGTGCTTGGCTGGATGGTTCTTGCTCACATGATCAGGGTCTAACTGATTGCCATATGTTGTTACAAGGAGGAGGGGAAAAAATTGTTTTTCTTAACCTCTGAGGATAGGACAAGAAGCAATGGGCTTAAATTGCAGCAAGGGAAGTTTAGGTTGGACATTAGGAAAAACTTCCTAACTGCCAGGGTGGTTAAGCACTGGAATAAATTGCCTAGGGAGCTTGTGGAATCTCCATCATTGGAGATTTTTAAGAGCAGGCTAGACAAACACCTGTCAGGAATGGTCTAGATCAATGGTGGGCAACACGGGGCCCATGGACTGCATGTGGCTCATCAGGGTAATCTGATTGTGGGCCGCGAGACATTTTGCTGACGTTGACCGTCCGCAGGCCTGTCTCTCCTCAGCTCCCTGTGGCCGCGGTTCGCCGTTCCTGGCCAATGGGTGCTGTGGGAATCGGTGCCATCATGTCCCTGTGGCCCGCCACTCCCATTGGCTGGGAATGATGAACCGCGGCCACAGGGAGCTGAGGGGAGCCAGGCCTTCGGACAGTCAACGTCAGCAAAATGTCTTGGGGCCCACAATCAGATTACCCTGATGGGCTGCATGCAGCCTGCGGGTTGCCCATCACTGGTCCAGATAATACTTAATCCTGCCATGAGTGCAGGGGACTGGACTAGATGACCTCTCAAGGTTCCTTCTAGTCCTATGATTCTGTGTTGGGTTGGGAAGGAATTTCCTCCCAGCTCAGATTAGCAGACTCCTTGGGGATTTTTCACCTTCCTCGGCAGTGTGGGCATGAAGTAAACTTGCTGGAAATATCTGGGTCTCTTAATAGTTTCCCTGCCATTTACAGTCCATGGGCATAGGGGTACCTCAGTCCCACATACTCTCTGCCTGTGGCACATAATAGTGGGCTGTAATATATTGGACTAATTTTAGTTGTTGGGTTTAATGTGCAGGTGCTTAGTGGCATGTGATATACAGGTCAGACTAGATGATCTGATGGGCCCTTCGCCAGGCCTCCACAACTTGTAAAGCGGTGAGGGCCATATTACTCCAAAGAAAACAGCCGAGGGCCGAAACTAGGGTGACCAGATGCGAGGAAAGTTGTTGAGCCAAATATATATATATATATATTTTTCTCTACCCCACCCCCCCGCGGGCCGCACAGTGAGCCTGCGGCCCACGGGCCGCATGTTGTGCAGGCCTGCCATGATGATGACTCTATGACTGGCCAGGCCGGGGAACAGCTAGTACACAGCACAGCCTGTACCAGCACCTCTGAAACCATCACTTGGCTCACGACTCGCACGGGGGTGAGCTAGGTGTGCCTGAGAGCGCAGCCAGGGGAAGCGCTGGCTGACAGGGCAGCTCGTGTTTCTTCTCTCCTGGGGCACGGGCCATGCCCAGTCTGGGAGCCCCTTACTCTGCTGGCCATGGGCTCCTGCACTCTGCTCCAGGCTTGTGAACCTGCTCCTCGAAGGGGCTGCCTGGGGCCCCAGCGGCTGCATGCGTGCTGCTGCCGGGGCCGGGCAACAGGCTGCCACTTCCCCCCCACGGTACCCAGACTTTTAGTGTCCAGTCACTAGATGGGACCGGATGCTGCCAAGAAGCCCCCCAAGGGCTGTCCGGACGGGAGGGCGTCGCGGAAGGCCCGGCGGGCGGATCGCGGACGGGACGGCGGTGCGCAGGGCCCGGCGGGCGGATCGCGGACGGGAGGGCGGCGCGGAAGGCCCGGCGGGCGGATCGCGGACGGGAGGGCGGCGCGCAAGGCCCGGCGGGCGGATCGCGGACGGGAGGGCGGCGCAGAAGGCCCGGCGCGCGGATCGCGGACGGGAGGGCGGCGCGGAAGGCCCGGCGGGCGGATCGCGGCGCTGGCTCTAAGATGGCTGTTGTGAGTGGGGCGCAGTTGCTGTGAGGAGCCGCCCGCCTGTGCCATGGAGTGCCCGCACCTCGGCTCCAGCGTCTGCATCGCGCCCGCCTCGGCCCGGTTCCCGCAGGGCTCGCCCTCCTCCTGGTGCTGCAGCGGTGAGTGTCCCCGGCGCGGCCCGCACGGCAGGCCCCGGGGACCGCGGCCTAGGCGGCGCCCGCCGGCCCGGCCTCGCCTCGGGAGGGAGCCCGGGAGTCGCCTCCCCAGCGCGAGCCGGGCTGGCTCCGGGGAGGGGGCGCCGGGGGCCCCATTGTTCCCCGCTGCCGCCTGGGCCGGGGCGGGCTCCCCGGGCGAGGGGCTGGGGCGGGAGCGCGGACCCCCGCAGAGCCGGTGCCCGGCTCAGGTTCCCCTCCTCGAGCGGGGCAGCTCCTCGCGGGGTGTTAAGCTGCTCCCCCGCCATCGCCTGCCCCGCCACGCGCACCCCTCAGGCCTTGCTCGGGCCCGGGGGCGGGGGTGTCTCGCTGTCCCGGCTGCCCAGGCCTCTCCCCGCAGAGCTTTGTCTGGGCTCTGGGACGGGCAGGGTCTAGCAGGCTGGGCTCATGTGCCGGGCGGGGAGACTGTGTGTCGTGGCCCCCCCCGTCGGCTCATGGCTGCGTCGCCGGCCAAGGAATTCCAGGTTTTCTGTTCTTAGCCCCCTTTGTTTGCGCGAGGAGCAGCGCGCTCGTCTCTACCCCGGGGAAGCCGAGCCCAAGGTGTGTGGAGAAAGGGGGCCTGTGAATCTCGCAGGATCGGTGTAAAAGTAGCTGCTTAGCCGGGGAAGCTCTCTCTTAATTTTTAAAACATTTTTATTTGTCCAGGGTTTTGCACGATGTGGTTTGGATGGGAGTGCTGGGGGGGTGGGTAAAAGACACCACTGTGTTCTGCAGATTGAAGGAGCCAGTAGATTGAGTGGTGAGTAGTAATAAAGTGGAGTGTGATCCCTGTGTATAAATCTACACAGTATAAATGAACAGTTACATATTCTAGACGGGTGGTTCAGGAGGAATGCAGGAGTCAACACTGCTCTGCACATTGGCTTAATAACACAAATACGTATGTGTGACATTTGTATTATTTTTTCAGTACTATCTTTGTCAAGATATTGTTTGTTCAAAGCTTTCCCCGTGAAGGGTTGCTCTGCCCAAGCAGCTCTGAATTCAACTTGTTAATGGCACCGTAATTATTGCTAGTTTTTCAAACAGATGACCTCTGATGGTAGCTGTCATTTTAGCTTACATTCTTCTCTGTATTCATTGTCAACATGTTTAGACTTAAAACAGAAAACCCCCCACAAACCCTAGCACGTTAAGTGTATATCTAGCAATAGGCGTGTTTGTAACAGTAAGATGTGTCCCCCCCCCCCCCCCCCCCCCCCCCCCCCCCCCCCCCCCCGTCTGTGGGTAATGGTCGGGAGGGGAGAGATCGTCATTTGAGATATTAGTCCATGGAACAATGAAATGTTAACTAAGTCTTCAGTTGTTTCCTTTAATGTGGGAATGCTGTTTATTTTTTGTCCTATTGCATGGATGCTTTAGCGTGGGACAATTCTGCAGCTTGCTTGAGTTCTATGATTTGCATTTCCTGGAGCCAAGGTTGGGTAGTTCTGCTGCTTTCTTTGGTAAAGCCAGTTATTTTACTCTTTAAAGCTTTTTCTTTTACACGAGAGTTTGTTTTTCAGTGGAATAATGCAGAGTAATGGTTCGAGACCGAGAGTGCATAAAGGAAAATGTGTTCATTTCTGTGTATTTCTTTACCTGGAAATCCAGCCCGTATGGTTAGATCTGTCACCTCATGGTGTTGACATATGGTGCTAAGGTTTACTCTTCAAAGAACACCAGAAAGATAACATTACCAAAGCTGAAAATATACTAAGCTGTTAATGCAACTGTTTAACTAAAAAAAAGAGCCAATCTTCTAGAAAACATGAAAATGTTAATGTTGTGGAAAGCCTCATTTCATACAGAAAGGTGAGGTTTGATCAATAGATATGCTGTTTTCTGAGGCAAGAAGTTCATCGATTAGAACGAATTTTCCTTTGTCAGGCAAGTGCATGTCCGCCAAGCTAGCACTTATGGGAAGAGACTGTGCTGGATGCTGAACTGATTTATTACAGTTGGGAGGAGCTGGGAAGGAGTTAAACTCTTTGAGAAACTGACTAGATTTATAATGGTGCTAGTTATATATACGTACTCCCACTAGTTTCATATTTTTAAATAAAACCTAGAAACAATAACAAAATCCCATATAAATTATTTGGACAGGTAAATCAGAAGTACAGTATTAATTGCCAACAAGTGGATAAAGAAACATTTATAGTTAGCACACTAAATTTAAAACATTCAGTAAAAACATAAGCCAGTTATCAATTACATGAGACAAATTGCTCATAACTCTCTTTAATTGAATTCTTCAGTGCCTTCACAGGATTGCCAGATGAAACTACTCTAGTCCATTTTTAGTAGTCTGAGTGACATTTCCCATGCGGGCTGCCTATCTTGATAGGCTATTATTTATTAGTGTTACATGATCTCTGCAGTGGTGCACAGGATACTCTCTTATCTGGCATCGTTTCAGTGACAGTAGCACTTTGAATGATGCCCACAGAAGTCAACTTGTGGTGGGTGGTAATGGATCCCAATTTTCCCTAAGAACTCTGATAACTCTTTTATATGAAGATTTGTCCAGGGCAGAATTTCTGTGCCATGTACCATTGTTCTCAGCTGTTTTAGGTAGGAATGTGATCGATGCTTTTGTTCCTTCAACGATGAAAGAATAAAACTTCAGTTACTCCTCATTGTCACCTCTGTTTTTGCTCTTTGTCACTGAAGAAGTGAACCCCATTAGCAGGAATCTTATTCTTTCTTGTTCTGCTAAATGGTAATATACCATTCAAAAAGAAAATGGCTTATGTATAATTTCATACGTTGTCAAGACTTACTGGGACTGGATAAGGCTGGATAAATGGGGGATTTCTTTATTTGTCTTTTGTTGTCCTAAATTGGAGAGAAATATTTAGCCAGGTAATTGTCTTCTTTCCTTTTATTCTGAAATTCCACAGTTTCTCCGACCTCTAACATGGCCCAAAAGTATCTCCAAAGGATGTGTGATCTGTCCCATTCTGAGTTAGCTGACCTTCCTCTGAAAAGGAGAATGAAGATACTGATTGATATATATATATATATATATATATATATATATATATATATATATATATATATATATATAGTCCCTATATATAATATCCCCCATATATATATATATATATATATATATATATATATATATATATATATGGAATATTTTGGCTGCCATACATTCTGGAATACCTTGGAGAGTGGGTCCTTGATATAAGAAGTGACTTAGAGTTTGGACTGTTTCAGGTACCCTGGATTTGAAGGCCCTCTAAATGTTAGATTGACTGATGCACAGGAATTGAATACTTTTTTTATCCCCCAAAAGAGTCTTGATAGCAATGACACTTCATTGTATAATGTGGAAGCATCTCAAAACATTTTCATGAGAAGTGCAATAATATAACAATGCTATCTACACTACACAGCTGACATTTGAAAAATAACATTATCAGAGACAGGGTGGTTAGGGGGAAGGTGTGCACCAGGCTGAAGAGGTGTATGATCTTTGAAGCTAACAGTCCCTTTGCTAACAACTCCCTTTGAAGCTAACAGTCAAGATTCCTTTGGAGGTCTCTTGATTGATGATGGTGAACAGTGAGAATAATAAAAGGCAGTATTTGTGAGCACACGTGCGCCAAATCTGAAGTTTCTGCTCCAAATCAAAGAATAAGGGCCTGTGCCCATTTCTAGACAACACCTAGAACTTTAATCAACACAAATAACGTGGCAGTATAGTTCAGAAACTGGAGAGTTAAAGTTCCACCCTTTAAAACATAGCAAGCCATTTCCCCGGATTATTATTTGAAGCCTGGTAATGTGTTCTGTGCATGATGAAATACAAAAGGCAGCACGTTCCTTGCTTTGTGGAGTTTGCAATCTAAATAAATGGACAACACACAGTGCATTGTGAGACACCCACAGGGAAGTTCTATCTTAAAGATTTTTTTAAATAGCTAATTACTTAAAACATTTAATTTTGTAAAATTTTAATTTAATAAGAGCAATGGGTCAATGAGTCTTGTGAAAGAACATGAAAGGAAGAGATAAGATCAATCACTAGGAAAAGCAGAAATTGTGTAGAAACATGCTGAAAATCCCTTCTAATCAGTACTGTCACATTAAATATTATTTGCAGATTTCTGCTACCAATTAGAGCTAAATGTTTCCATGCATTTTATTTTCTATAATTTCTGCTGGTCTTAGGATATTGGAAATAGTCCCAGGCAAAACCAGTAAAATTTATGACATGCCACACTCTCAGGACACTTGTGCAAACCATGTAATTTAAAAAAAAGGATTCTCAACAGCTCAGATGTGGTATTTTTCTATCACCTTTTCACAGACTCACTCGTGCAACTGCAGCCAACCGTATCTCATCTATCACAGCACACTTCCAAGCAGACCTGTGCAAGCTTGAAGGGTCTTGCCAACTTTTTTGGCATGGAGAAGACGAATTAATGCTTTGTGCAGTGCGAAATTGCAAAATGTTCCTCTAGAAAAACTCATGACAGTTAGGCTTGTCTCTGCTTAAATATTCAGTACTTTTAATAGGAAATTGTTGCGCTTCAAGTATGCTTAAAACCTCCACTACTTCAGATCACTATCAGCTGAATACCTGGTTTTTAAAATAACACACATGGTTGTTTTTATTAAGTATTGAAGGATTCCTCTGGCTGTAGAACTGTGTTTCCTGCAGAAGTTCAATATATTTGCTTGGGACTTGTGCTATCTTTGCATGGTAGCTTGTGATGCAATAAAAGCTGCAAGTAACATTTGCTCAGAGCCTCATATTGTGATGTCCACAGATGTCTGTTGGATTTTAAAAAGTAGGAGAGAGAGAGAGAGCTTGGGTGAATAATTTTGGCCTACTGAAATATTAGAGTGGAAATCCAAATGCTGGATTTAATTTCTACCCAATTAAAATAACTTTACAAAATGGCATTGCTAATTTTCTGTCTTCCAAACTTTTATTTATATATGAGAGCCCAAATGCTATCAATGCAAGTGGGAGAATTTTCAGGGACAGGAGTTTATTGGATCTGACTGACTGCTGGTTGTGTTTTTTCCTTAGATAAACCAGTTACACTGTTCTCTATTCATTTGGGTAGGTAGCAGCATCCTGCCACACTGTTTTTTTTGGCATTGCAATCTTGGACTGTAGTAAGCAGTGCCAAGACACACATGCCGTAAAAGTACATGTACACAGACTTTAACCTTCTCAGCTCAGCTCCTCCTTTCTTCTCCATCCTCATCAATACTAGTGTCTGCCATAGTTCATAATAAGGAGAGAGCAAAGTCCCTAATTTCCTTTCATTCTTCCGATAATAGGAAAAAACCCCACTGAATTATATATAGAGAAAGAACCCACTCTATATTAAGACCCTGATTCTTCAGTCAGATTGAGATGGCCCCAGCCCTTTATGCCCCCATAGAGTCTCATTGAATTCAGTGACATTGTGAGGATATGAGTCTGTCTGTGCATGGGGATTTGTTTCTGGGATTAGGATTGCAACCAAGTTCCATTATTCTGTGGTTTTTTTTTTTTTGTCCTGTAACTTTGGCTTGGAAAATTGGTTTGGCCTAAAAATTACTAGCCTTACTCTGAAGTTAAAGGAAAGAGCTTCTTTGCAAAAACATTTTTAGACTTGTTTATGTTAAAGGTCACTTAAATCAAATTTCAAAGCACGGTAGATTTTTTTTTAATTTAATGTTTCTTTGGGTCCTTCGGATCAAAAGTGGCTTGTTAATAACCCTTCAAACTTTGTATATTGATAAATCTCCTTAAAAGCTCATGTACCAGCTATATCTGAAGAAAATAGGTTCTAATTTAAGCAAAGTTCATTAATGTTTTGTGCTATTTAGTTTTGGACCCAATCTTGCTTCCATTAAACCAAATGGAAATTTTAGATGTCTAATGGATGGACAGTCCCTACACATCTGTCAGCAGGTTGCCCTCTATTGGCTAGTTCAGCCTAGAAAGAGAGGAAGGAATTTTTAGAGGTATTGGTAAAGCAGAGATCTTCCTTCGGCGCTAGTAGTAGAGACCTGTGTTTTTTAGAGCTGAAAGACCAGAGTTCCAATCTCAGCACAGCAGGCATGTGCTTTATGGAGGGGAGATAATTCTTTTATATTTAATGTGGCAACACCACACTCCCAATATAATGTTGATTTTGATTCCTTTTCCAATTTCAAAAGGAGAATTTAGTGTTTTCAGATATGTAGAACTATGTCTTGTTGGATTACATTGAGTAAATACTATTTGAAAATAATATATTTTGAAATTACTTCTCTATGAAGTGTTTGTACTATCTCAGTCTGCCCCAAAAAATCATATTGCACCACAAAATATGAAACAGGTTTTTAACTTGGGCCGTTGCATGAGACAGTCTTCAAGGAGGGGAATGGATGTTAAAGGTGCTGCTATTATTTGGACACTAGATGTGTTCCTATGTCAGGGAAGTTGTCTGGGAAGAGAACATGGCAGTGAAGAATACGTGTATATATCTGAATTCACCAGGGCAACTTCTGAAAAGTGAAAAAAAATTCCAGGATCTAGTTAAAAATCTCTTTATGCTGTGTGTTTCCAAAAGGCCCCGTTGGTGTAGGACGAAATGTGGACAAGGAGGTTTAGCAGAGGCATATAAACCGAGGCAGTATAAACAAGTTATTGTATGGAATTTTTACTGACTTCACTGGTGCTTATTATACAGCTTTTTGTAAAATTAGGGAACTATCTAGATGAGTTGGTGTACCCCCTGGAAGACTTCTGCGTACCCCCAGGGGTATGTGTACCCCTGGTTGAGAACCACTGATATAGAAGTACAGATGACTTGCAGAGCTTGTGGTTGACGCTACCCTCATCTGAGGTGGCAGATACACAGCTCACCTATGTAGCACAGTGAATCATGCAGATTGGAATCAATCCAGTTACAGTTGTCTAATTATAATTAGGCCAATAAAGCTTACCCACTTTCCCTGCACCCTTCAAGATGGTGGAAAAGCACTAGGTAATTGCGAAGTATCATTAGTCTGTTTTTCAGATGGGGTAGTTAAGGTTTAGCTAGGTTCACTAACTCAGTTGAAAGGCGTGGTCTAGTGGTTTAGGCAGGAGCTGTGGAACTATACAGTGTGAGTCCGAGTCTTGGGTCTGACGCTTGGTTCAAGCAGCTTTAGCTGCCTTTCCCAGTATTTGGAATGAAGGTAGGTTAGGCCTTGGGAGCTATGGTTAACTTGGCCGACACAAATCATTTAATTTTAGTAATCTGGTGCCATTTCACTTCACATTTATTTGTCTTCATTCATCTGTGCAAAAAATGTTTAGAAAAACAAAACAAATACACGACTTCACCCTCCCCCCTAAAGCAAATGCCGAGTGGTTTCCAAAACCAATTCCCTCAGTTTTGGAAACCAGCTAAGGGTTTTGTGTTTTGTTTATGTTCTGAGATTACTAGAGGAAACTGTTTTCATTTAGGTCAGAGTAGAAGAGGCTTTTGTGTTGTGATGGAATATGCATTACTTTATACTTCATATTGATAATTTGCTTACTGTGTGGGCAGCGTAAACTTTGGTATCCTTAATGAGTAATTTCCTTGCTTGTAAGTGGGGATTTTATTTTGTTTTTGTTTTGTAAATGATATGATAGGTGAGTACGCTTATCACTCAGCATTCTTAAATAGTTTGTAAAACCAATTCTCTTTTCTAAAACTTTTCTCTTTTGAGACCATCTATTAAATCTGGATTTCTACAAATATGGCTGTGAAATTTCTCTTAACATTTGTTGTTGCCCATTTGGATCTAATACTGACCGGTAACCTATCTAAATAAGGCAGTTTCACAGAAGGTGGCTAATCTTTCTAGAATATTGCAGATTGATAGTGATTTACCTTTCCTGTAAAATATCTCCATACTCTGAGGCCCTGCAGCTACACTAGTTCGGCACAGACAGACCCTTGTGCCTGGGCTGAGCCACATTTACACTGTTGGAATTTTGTGTAGGTGCAAATGTTTGCTCGGGCAGATCAGATTGCAGGATCTGGGCCTTAGATGGCGAATGATAACTCTGGATACTTAGGCTGTGTCTACACTAGCACTTTTGTCAGTAAAACTTTGGCACTCGGGGTGTGAACCCCCCCAGATGGACATAAGTTGCACCGACAAAAGTGCTGGTGTGGACAGCACTGTGTCGGCAGGAGAGCGTCTCCTGCTGACATAGCTACCACTGCTTGTTGAAGGTGGGCATAGGTCGGCTGCACAGGAGTCCTTTCAGCGGCGTAGCTGCAGTGGTACAGCTGTGCCACTGTAAGGTCTGTAGTGTAGACATAGCCTTACTTTTCTGCTTTTAATTGGGAAGTAACATTTTAGTCAGGTGGACTCTTGAAACTCTCTTCCTGTATCTTGTTCACTCTGTTTTGATGGCTTCCTTTGTGTCTGGCAGGCAGAATAGAGGGGGATGGTCTGCAATAAATAGGCTGTTAGAATCTCCCCCCAAATACATTGTGACCTCAGACTACTCGGGGATTCAGAGGATTCCTCTCCTTAAGAGATGGGTAGGATCTTGAGAATTGCAATGGAATCTGTTTTGGTTTTCCTTGGCCTCTCTCTGAAATTGGTCTGTGTCTGATTTGTTTGTCTTCTTTTTATATTGGTGTAAAGTCTTTTTTAGGTGCATGCTACTGTATTCTATGATATTTGTCTTCCTTACAAGGCTTGATTTAAAAAAAATTTTTTTTTGTAAATGTATGTACTCTTTATTTTCAAGAATTGTTAACGTGACTTTTACATAATTGTTTGTACTAGTAAGAATAAAACTAATCAGATACTGATTATTCAAAATGTGACAGGTTAAATAACAGTTTTAGAAGTAAAATCATATATGATATAGTTTGCTAGATTAAACTAATGGTGGGGAAAAATGCCCTAGTTATTTTCTGGTGGAATTGCCTAAAAATATGGAATCTCTGTAAACTGAAAACTAAACTTTTCACTATTATTAAAGAAGCATCCTGGTGCAATGTTAGTGGTATTTAAGTGACCTTTTTTTCCTCCACAGCCCCTGACAAAAAAGCCAGAATTGACTGACTGCCCTACTTTTAGTAGTGTCTAATTTTTGTTTGGCCTGGTTCTCTATTCTTTGTTTAACCACTTCCTCAGGAACTAGTACCTCTGTTTAGCCTGAGTTAGAAGTTATAGTGTAATTACAGGTTTTTTCCTACCTGAGAGTCTGCTTGTCCAGTATCTGTTTAAAGAATACAAACAAATATGGAGCTTGCTGCACTTTTCCATTACATACACCTTTTCGATTGCTTACATAATCACAAAGTATCAGGGCTGCAGCCAGCACAGTTGAGTGCAATTTCGGAAGTGAATTGTAAACAATAGAAATTAATCTGTTCTCTGATGAGCATGCTTCAATGCTAGCATGTTCCTAGCACTTTAATTACCTTTTTTATTTATTCTTGGGGAATGAGTGTTTACTTCCCATCATGTTACTTTTGAATTCTTATTCAGCAGTTGTTTCTATGCTCAGTTTGATGTTTCCAAATTAAGTTGACTTAGGCCAGCCAGGAAAGTTCTTGCATTTAGCATTGCTTTTACTTACAATGACAAGTAGCAAATATCAGGACATACTGCAAATGTACTGTCATGTATTAGTTTCTGCATGAGTATAGTGAGAGCAGGAAAACAAAATGTGGCCCCAGCTCTTTTTCTGACTTCATCATTGCTTTGCTTTGTTTTTGATGCTTAAGGCAGATGGGCAGAAGAAATGAGACTGACTTTTTCACAGGTTTATGGTGAGGGTGGGAGGGTTACTGTAATTCTGAAAACCCCATTTGCAATCTGTAATTTTAAATGAAGTCTCAACCAGCCAGAGACTTGATATAAACTACAATTAATTCTTCTGCATCTCTTTGTCACGTGAAAGCATGTGTCATTAAAAGAATAGTTAACTCATTTTTGTACAGAATGATAAACTCTGTGAAACCAGATTCCTTGGAAGAATATTCCTTTGACAGTTGAGACATTAATTTGCCTTCTTTCCTTCTCTTTTCCTTTCCCCGGTAAATGGGTGTTTAAAATGTTTTGTTAACAGGAAGTGATTTTTAATTAGACTGTCAGTCAGATTTCACTTTGGCCCTGGATCCTGCAGGGAGCTCAGGGGAGGCTTGACTTGTGCCCATGCAGAGCCCCGTTGGGGCACTGGTAAGATCACATCATAGTTTAGGTTCACATGGAAGGTTCTGTAAAAGTGCAGGGATCCATCTGCAGTGATGCTTATTGTAGGACTGACACCGTAAATAGTATCCGTGATATCCTCTTACTAGTTCATTGGTTGTCCAGAGGGTCTTACAGGAACAACAGGTAGATGAGACTTGAATTTTCAGATGATTTAGTTCAGAGGTCTGTGGCCTACCAGTGGTCTGCAAGCTCCCTTCAGGTGGGCTGTGGATAGTTCCCGCCAAGGTGCGTGCCTGGGCGGCCGCACTCAAGAGAATGAAGGGCCACCTACCTAATTAGTGGAGCTGCGCAGGCGTGACTCCACTAATTAGATGCCTGGACCCTGGAGAAGACGCACATGCAAGGTGAGGTGATGGCCTTGGGGGGAATAAGGGGTGGAGGGGGCAGTGGGGTAAGAAGGGGTGGGGGAAATTTGGGATGTGCAGGGCTGTGGAGGCCAAAGAAAGAGGTGACTTTCCCCAGCTCCAGGGCTGTGGGGGAGAGATGGCCCTCCTTCCCAGGCCGGGGGCTGCCGTCACATTAAAAAGTTGTGTGCTTTTTATTTGTAGAACAAAAAATGTTAATTATTAAGGTTTTTTTAATATCGCGCTTTTATCCAAAGCGCTTTACAGTAGTTAGTTAATGGTACAAACAACATTTGGAAAGATCATTAAGTGATCCGCCGAGACCCTCAGCAATTTTCAAGTGGTCCACGGGAATTTTTTTTTTTTTTGAGAACCACTGATTTAGTTTTTACCAGGAATGACCAAGTTGTCATTTTTAAATTGCAACAGTTTCCCAGTACATTTCCTCTTTCAGTTTTACATAAATATTGATGCCAAATTACTTTTGCAGATTAGAAACTCTCCACAAACAACATGCAGTCATACTTACTCTGCTTTAGGCCTGCTTCCTGCAGCTGGGTCTGGGCAGGCAGACACCTATGAACATCCTCATAGTGTTTATAACTCAAATATTGTGACATCAAGCTATTGCATGAGACCTAGAAAATGACTTTTACCCCTACATTTTTAAAGCAGCACATAATGTTTAACTTGCCAACTCCTAGTCAAGTTGTTTAGGGTGGGGTTTGTGGCTAACTTCCTACCCAGTATTTGAAAATTTCCTCATAACACTTTTCCCCTTTCTCTTCCTCATGCAAAACAGCTTTTATTACAGTTGCTCAGCCAGAGTTGATAGCATCCAATTTGTTAAATTCAAAACAGATACTCATTTTAAGATGTGTATATAGTCAAAAATAAGTCATTTGGATGGGTATTTTGGCTTTTTAAATCCTGGAAGCCTTCACTAGATTTAGAGGATTAATTCTGTAAATTTGTAGCATTCTGCTTGGAGGTGTTTTTGGGACACTTCTGTCCGTCTAACTTCATCGTGATTGTAAATATTAGTACTCATTTCAGCATTAACAGACCCCGTGCTAAGTGTAAAATTACTTTTCTGTGCTTCAGCTGCCAACATTGCTTCCATGTATGCTTGTGGCTACTCCAGTTGCCTAAGGTAGTCTCCCTTTTTGTAGATGCATACTCATTTCAAGAGTGCCAGTCAAGGGAAACTATGGCAACATATGAATTAATAAAATACTAATTGGCATCAGTAAAATCCAGAACAAGTATTAATATTTATGTATAAAACCATGAGGGTGCTGGAAATAGATTGGAAAATAATAATGAATCCAGTTAAGTATAGAAACAAACCAAGGTTAAAAGAAGAGATTGGAAGAAAAGATAATCAATATGGAGTCAACAGCTGTTGTTCTAAAATCCATTTGTGGAGGAGAGAACTGTAAGGCACTGAAGTTGGAAGGAAGGAAGGAAGGAAATGAGATGGGTTTCAGAGGGTAATGAATGCCACACTGTTTAGCCCACCATAGCAAAAGCGCAATCAGCTCTGACTTCAGTAGTAGAAGTGGGATCCTTTCAACAGCATATGTGAGCAGAGGTGTCTGTTTGTTAGTACAAGGTTCAAGAAGCAGGACTCCAGGGTTGCCAGAGCCAACTCCATTAAAGACTTTAACAACCAGTAATTCAAGTGGTCTGTCTGTCACTGTAAGCGGGTCGGACTCACTCCTGCAGCGCCTCCTGCTGGTTGTCTTGGAAAATTAGCTCATCCAGCTCCGGAGTGCCATCTTCAGGCCGGTGATCTGCCTGACCGCTGGCCCCATGTCCCTCCCAGGACCCCGGTGCCCCTTTAACTGGGGTGTTGCCCCCTGGCAGTACCCCACAGATCTGGGTCTCCCCTTCCTGGGGAACCCCCAACCCACTATCCCCCCTCAGTCGTAGGCTACTGCCAGTCACCAGCTAGCCCCCGGGCCCTGGGGAAGACTGCAGTATAAGCCACTCATCACAGGCAAGGTTGGGTTTGGACCTGCTGCCTCTGTCTAACCTTGGGCTGTCCCCTGCAACCCCAATACCTGTTGGGCCTAACAGTAGGCCACAGCCTGGGGCTTTCCTGGCCGGAGCTCCCCAGCTCCTTTAGCCTGCCCCAGCCCTGCTCCACCGTAGGTATCCTGCTTAGCTTTTGGCAGCCAGGCCCTTCTTCCTCTACAGGCAGAGGGAGACTCTGAGTGGGTTTCTGGCTCAACAGCCTTTATAGGGCCAGCTGGGCCCTGATTGGGGTGTGGCCCAGCTGCGGCCCTTCCCCAATCAGCCCTGCTGCCTTCTACTGTCACAGCCCTTTCCCAGACTGCTTTAACCCCCTCAGGGCAGGAGCAGGGTAGCCACCCCGCTACAGTCACTGTACAGACAGGCAAAGTAAAGAAGGTAAGAGGTTAGCAGACCTGGATTCTAATCACAGCTCTGCCAGCTACCTGTAGTGTGACCTTGGCCAAGTCACTTGATCTCTGTTTCTGAGAAATGAGGCTAGTACTTTATACCATGGTCTGAGCTCCTCAGATGGAAGGCCCTGTGTAAGTGCAGAGTTCTGTTTGATGGAAAATTTCCATCAAAATGAAACTGATTAAAGACTTCATGTATAAATTTAACGTTTTTAGTGAAGAGTTTTGTTTTCCCACCACTATTAATCATTTCCCAGCCTTTTGGTTTACAGCTCTCTCTTCTCCCTATTTACTTCCTCAAGTCTTTGTAGAACTGATAGTAGAGGAGAATCTTGGCCTGGTTTCATAGGCTTGATTAGTATCCTGTGACACATCATACATCACGCAATACAGATGCTATTTCATGATTTTCTCTGTGAGCCACTGCTCCTTTTCCCCTGAAAGGGCTGCTGCTGGAGTTTGCCCAACTCGTCTTGCTGTATTGCCAGTCTCGTGCCAGACAGACAAGCTTCTGAGAAAGATGAAGTAGGGACATTTTTCTTAGCAAAACAGAGCAGTGCATCGCTATTAGACAATATGGGGTAAAAATAGGAGAAGTGAAAGCAATTCTAATTGTGCTTCCAAATATTTTAACATTATTCTCTACATGCAACTTTCCCTGGAAGCTCAGTACTGTAGTCCCCCTACCTCCCAAGGTCTTCTCAACACCAGGTAGATAGGTATAATTATACTGTTGGTTACACTGGTCTTTCTCCCCGTATGGATGCTCTTATACCAGTGGCTTTTATTTATTTATTTTTATTCCATTTAGCTTGTACTGACACGAGCAAGACTGAAAACAGGCCACTGTTTTTCCAAATAAACAGTATTTTTACACTAACTGTACAAAAAGTGTCCATATGGGGAGTCACATTAGTATAACTACTGCTGTATAATTATACCTGTGTAGTAATGCTGGTAAATTTTGGTAGACAAGCCCTAAGATATTTTATAAAGGATGAAAGAGCTGATATTGGAAACTGCTCAATGATCTTAATCTCGGTCCCTATTCAACCAGCTTCTAGACTTCATTAGTTACTGGCTGAACTTCATACTCATCCCAGAGTGTTGCTCTTGTTATGTTTATGGCTTTTTCTTTACCTTTATTCCATTGTTAAGGAGCTGTTTCCTCACATCCAGGTTGTGAAGTAAAGTCTGTGGTAGCCATGGCCTTAGGTTTTCTACTCCCTGTGATTTGCAAGGCAGCCAATTAGAGCTCATTACATACCCTTAACACCAAATGCTGCCATGGGTACTACATCACACAGGGGTTCTTAACTTGGCACTTTACAAAGGCTGTTTCCTGTTTGTCTCCTGCTCTTCCTGATCCTTTTTTCTTTGTGTATGTGTGTCTGAGTTAATATGGTGGATTCTTTAGACAAAACTATTCTTAGTGTATGCACAACGTGTCTCAGGTGGCACGTGGCCAGGATTCATCACCGGATTTGGTCCACTGGTTGAATCATTAGCTTCCCCGGCCTGTGCTGTGTACTGATGGACAGCGCAACATGAACACTGATCCATGCCCCCCACAAAACTATTAATTTTAGGCTTTGTTTGTATGCAGGTTTAAACTAGTGTAAATGGGGGAGTCTCTGTAACTTGAAGTCTTTAAACCATGATTTGAGGACTTCAGTATCTCAGCCAGATGTTAGGGGGTCTATTACACGAGCAGGTGGGTGAGGTTCTGTGGCCTGCAGTGTGCACGAGGTCAGCTAGATGATCAGGATGGTCCCTTCTGACCTTAAGTCTGAGTCAGTGGTCCCCAAACTTTTTCAATTCTGCCCCCCACCTTTACCCAGTCCACACACCCCCAGGAGCTGGGGCAGGGTATGTGGGGGTGAGTGGTGCAGGACAGGGGAGAGGGAGCCACGCTTTTAGTGTCTGGATTGCTGGAACTGGGGCTGGGACTGGAGCAGAACTGGGGCCAGGAGCAGAGCTGAGTGGCTTTCTCTCTCCGCCCCCGGGGGGCTGGTCTGGGCCTGCCATGGCCCCCTGGACATTCCACTGTGCTCCCCTAGGGTGGTGCGCCCCACAGTTTGGAGACCACTGGTCTGAATCTATGAGAGAACAATTTGAAATAGTCACTGTCAAATACTGTAGATTCTTTAAAATAAGTTTTACAACATATGAATAGGAGTGCTTTTTTCCATAGTGAATGTATTGGAGATTTTACATTTAAATATTCCTGTGAGGGGTTGTGAATTTAACACACAACAGCATTGTGCTTATGAATCAGAAAATGAAACGTTTTCTTAAGAAGTGAAACTGCCCTGTCTGCTTTTATCTTCTTACCTGGCTGAAGTTAAAAAAGGAAACGCACTATTAATGGTGAAAAGTCAGTTATTTAAATTCTTGGAGTTCTAAATCTAGGATGGAGTTAGGAGTTTTATTGTAAAATATGGCTGTCTTGGCCCAGTTCCCCCTTTAAAAGTTGGTAAAATTTTGGGGTTAAAACTTCTCCCCTACAAGGAAAACTGCATTTCAATATTAGACATTATTTTTGCAGATATAATGAAGAATAAATTTACTAACTGTTCTGAGTCTGAGATTTGACACTAATATAGTACAAGAGCTGAATGTGCAGAAGTTCCTATTTTAACGTGTGAGAGGACAGATTTGCAACTTGCATTCAAGGATGACCTGTGTTCTTTGTGTCCTAAAGCACATCCTTTGGAGTTCTTGTGGGAGTTCTGTGCACTTGGTGTCAGTGGAGACCATTCCATTATAAGTTTTGTGACAGTGTTGATGTCTATTTTAAGAAACAGCCTGGAAAAATACATGTGGCCATGAGCAATGAAACCTCTATGGGACCGGTAAAAATCTATTACCCTGTGAAGACACTAGTATTCAGATTCTTCAGGAGATTACAGCCAGGTCTTACTATACATTCCTTTAAACATTGGGAGCATGGACAAAGGCTGATTGATGTCTTCAATTAATTTACCCTATTATCTACATTGAGACATTTCCCCCCCGGACCTCCTACTATTCTCATTGGTCTCTTCAGGGGTGGCAAACTTAGAGGGCTGGTTAATATTGTGGCTGGTTGAGAAGAGCTATAAATGTGTGCTCAGTGATTGTGGGTGCAGTCCTAATGGATGGTAGGAAAGGGCACTCGCTAGGATCTATGACAGGGTGTGTATGTAAAGACCTTATGTAAGTCTTGAGACACCCTAAGAACTGTAGCTTTTTTAACCAGAACACTGAACTTTCCCTTCTGTGCTCTAGATTGGACTGTAAAACAGAGTCCTTTCATGTGTCCACCATTTTGATCCAGCACATGACTGATCAAAATCAGCACTTGCATACAGAAATGAGCATTCGGAATGGCATATGTTAACATACTGTACAGCTTAATGTACTCTACTTACTACTGATAGAATTGGCAGGCGCTCTCAGAGTAATTTCTCTGAAGTAGTCTTTCTTATAATAGGTTTTATGAACTAATGGTCAAGTGCAGTGACTACAGGTGTGTTCTTTTCAGTCTTACAGGCTTCAGTGATGACAGGCAAAAGACATGCTTTAAAACGTTCACTGCTGGTTTTGGAATTGTAATTTGTGATGTTTTTGTATTGTATTTGAAAATCAACTAGTGATCTAATGGAAGCAAAAATGTGATCCTTTGCAATATGAACAGTAGGTAAATGCCTGTGCCTAAAATTAAAAATGAAGGAAGGTTAACATGCCTTGGTATCAGCCACCTCTCCTGCAGTCCCTACTATACCTTAACATGACTATTTTGATATTTTATATAACCATACAGTTAAAGTGGATCCAGAGGAGAGCTAGTTCCCATCTCACAAGATGGATTCTATAACTGTAATATCACAGCCAATTCACCTGACTTTCTTTTTGTTTAATAGTGTGCCGATCCAATAAAAGTCCCTGGGTCTGTCTGACTTGTTCAAGTGTCCATTGTGGAAGGTAAGTACAGCACATATTGATTTGGAAATTACTTAACCCCCCTTTTTAATACTCTTTTCATCACCTTCCCTCTGCTTCTTGTTCTGTTTAAAATAATCTCCCTCCAAAGGATCTCTGAATGTCCCTGTTCCATTGTTCCTCTACACCGGAATACAGTGTCAAAGGAGCTATTGCAGTTCAGCGATTTATATACGCATGCTGAACACTCCTCTCTACTTTCCATACGTGTGTGATGAGGTATTTTTCTTTTGAATTAAAAGCACAAATAGTTTATTAATGTTGCAGTAGCAGTTAATATGATGTGTCTGTGGAACTGTTTAAAGCTGAAGACACAGTGGCAGTGGAACTAGATTTTTTTTCTTATAAAAACCTTCATAATATTTGACACACTTATATTTACAAAAGGAGTTTACTGCATTGACTGATTAGTAGATTGATTCAAAATAAAGCTGCTTCTGCTGTAGCAGATTAAAAACAAATAGGTATTTCTTGGTATTCTTTAAATCAAAATCTTGCCCAACTTGTTTTGTGAGGTAGCAAGTATCCAGTTTAAACTGAAAAGATCTTAAATTCAGGGTACCTTAGAATAAAAGAGTTTCCCTTAGCTATATTGACAGCAGCTGGTGCAGGTGTGTCTTTATCTGATTTCTATGTACATTGAAATACATAGAAATATGTGCATACAACAATGTAGTGGTTGAGCTGATAATTCACACTTCAAAAGACCTAGTAGAAATTTGCTGGTAGATGTGCATGTCTAAGGTTAGTCTAGCTGGTTGTCACATTCAGACAAAGACTATGGGAAATAAAAACAGATAAACTGAGGTCTACCACATACACTGCCAGGTTTTTGTCCTTGAAAACCACCATTAAGCTTAGCGAGTTTCTCTCTTAGATAGATCCCAGTAAATTCTATTTTCAGTTTACTTTAACTGCCTGTTCCTGTAGAGGTAAGAATATGCTAACTATTTCAAAAGTTAATAGCTTGGAGGGAGGGAGATGGGGAAACAGCACCATATTATGTGAATGATCAAAGGCTGAAATCCATAGCTTGGAATATTTTACTCATTCTGTGTTTGTTTTTTGGGGTTTTTTTTTTACTGTTGTTACCAAACCTTTGTTATATGCAGTTAGTAGGATTTGAATTAAATTTTTACTCAGTTTGTGTTAGATCTTAAAACTGCTGTCAACCCAGGAATTAAACATGTTTGAATGAGCAAGAACCATCATTGTGGTCTGGAAATCTCTAGGATGTAGGGAACCAGCAGGATCTTTTGTTCAGGTAACATTTAAAATACAAAAAGAGAAAACAGAATCACCCATATCTTCATTTGAAGTGCCACGTTGTTCTCTCACCTAGATTTGGGGAAGAGAGAAGAATTACAATACAACAAAAGTATCTCTTGCGTTTCCAAAATAAACTTTTTCCCCCCCTATTGTCGGAGAGCCTTAGATTTATGGGGGCACCTCAAATTTTGGGAATGAAAATGTTCACCTTTTCATCTGGTATGCTTTTTATATACAAAGGGCTCTACAGACATATTGCTTTTCATTACATGACCTCAGGCCCAGTGCCTCCCAAATTCATGGACTTTACAGTAAAATGCAAGAGCTTCAGTTTTAAATCACTGTCTGCAGAGCAGTGGAGCTTAAAACGGATGTGCTTGTATGTAGGAGTTAGTGTTCAGTTAAAGCAATTGCAGACATGGCGAACACTGGAAGGAAAACCAACAAGGAGTCCGGTGGCACCTTAAAGACTAACAGATTTATTTGGGCATAAGCTTTTGTGGGTAAAAAACCCACTTCTTCAGATTCAGGTGCCACCGGACTCCTTGTTGTTTTTGTGGATACAGACTAACACGGCTACTCCCTGATACTGGAAGGAAAGAAAGCGAGGCTGTAGGAAAAGCATACTGGGAAGGAGAGGGATAAACTAAATGCTGATGTCTTAATGTGGAAAAGGAGACCTAACATTCTTTTCCTTTATAAATATGTGGCAGGTCATAAGAGGCTTATATGCAGGGGGTTGGCTTAAAGAGACCAGTGTTGTGTGTGTGTGTGTGTGTGCGCGTGCATGCATGCCTCAGGGGGGAGAGAGGAGGAGAGATTTTAAAAGGAGCTTAGCCAGTGTTCATAATTGCAAAGTCTCTCCTATTTTTTTCATAGAGATGACTTTCATATTTAACACACTAATGGCTGCATTTGGGATTACTTTTTTTTTTTTTTTTAAGACTACTATATCTTTTCCCTTAGGCTTTGGTTAAATAACTGTTTAAAATACAAAGAGTTTTTTGTGGTCTCTTCTTTCTTTAAGATATGTGAATGGCCATGCAAAGAAACATTATGAAGATGCACAGATTCCTTTAACTAATCTTAAGAAAACAGAAAAGCAAGAGAAAGTTCAGCATACTGTGTGTATGGATTGCAGTAGTTACAGTACATATTGGTAAGTAAATATTTGCAGCATGTCAGTTCATGCCATTGTTATATATTCAGATGTGCAGATATTTGTAACCCATTTGGAACTTAGAGAAACATTATATATTTTTTGAAGTCATTGTATACATATTCCCATCCTTGGCTGTTTCGAAATAGAAACAGAATGTGAAAGCTCTCTCTGCTTTGAGATGTATTTTAGATCTGTGATTACGGCTAGATTCCTGTTTTACAAGTGACATACAAGAGGTTTTTCAATGTGTATAATGTAGATTTGTTTAGTTGCAGCCTTTCATGTTTAGGGGTATGTAAAAGCGTATCTTTGGAATGCAAATAAGAGTACCAGTCCATTCCAGTTCCTCATTTCATGAAGCTAGCCAGTCTTGCACAGAATAAACATTTACAAATGGTTCAAGTGTGATTATGATTATGGTCAGAGGATTGAGTGATTAAGTAAAAATGGCAAATTCTTGCCCAACGGCTCTGCTTCCTCTGTCTGTGCCTTTGTGTCATCTTCTCTGCAGATTTTCTGGTGGAAAGACTAGTTTTTCCTGATGGAAGCCTTGCAGAGCAATATGGCTATGAGAGGGGGAGCTAGAAGCTACTTGGGTGCAAAATTAAACTGTCAACCAAATTCAAATAGCAGAATCTTTATAAATGGGGATATAAGAGGCAGAACACAGCCCTGGCTGAGTTTGCTCTGGTAGCAATAGCCCTGTAAACTGAGCAAACAGACAGCAAAGGCTGGGAGTGGTGGTGTGGAAGTGATGCTCACCATCTTTCTCCCTCCTCCACCCCAAGCAGAATTGTTGACAGCATCTGTTGTTTTTTTTCCTCTTGGATTCAGCATTGTTGCTACATATGTGATTGCTCAAGGGGAAAAGCAGAATGAGACTTAAATAGCTCCGTAGTTCTGAATGTGATGTTCTCATAACTCTACAGGACAGATCTCCTCTGAATAAGATGCAATTTTGGGCAGGTGACTTAATATTTTGGTGTACTGGGTCAGCAAGAGTCCATGCTCTGATGCCTCAGGTGTCCTGCTGTAAGAAGGAATGGTTCCATATTAAATGTCCTCAGTGAACCTTGGATTAAGTGGTCTGAGCCAAGAGAAATTGTTTAGTGCAAGTCAGAAAATTAAGAGTTAAGGCTTTTGTAATATATGCAGCAATACCAAATGCTTTATATGAATTGATAGGCATAGGAGAATGCAGTTTTAACAGTCTTAGGTGGAGTTTACTTCCATTTATATTTTATTTCTCTGCCAAATGAAGAGGCACATGGTCCAGTGTGATAATGTATTGAAAATCCCTATTGTATATGCACAAGGCAGCAGAGATGGGTTGCTGTGTGAAGATTAAGTCTAAATTTCCTGACTTACACTGTTAACATGTCAGTCTTAATGTTGCAATGAAATTCTTGGCATTACGTATTCTATACTCTGCTCATCATCAAAGTAAGCATGTGGATAGGAATTTGATCTGGATAATATTTGGAATGTTGGCTATATCTTCTGTTAATTGCGCAACAGGTTTGAAAATTTATTTCAGGTGCTATTTTGCAGGACTGTTTTATTGTCTATATAATCTGTCAAAATATGCTGAGACTTTATGAATTGCATATCTGATCTCACTGTGAAGTTGCAATGAAATCTCAGGGTGAAGCTGTATGAATATTTCATTTTCCCAAACAAAAAGCCTTAAGATCAGAGCTCACAAAGGAAATTGTGAGATTATAATGTGATCTTCAAATACAGAACTATGGAAGTGGTGCAGCCCTCCTTGTGAGAAAGGTACCTGAAGTAGTGTTTTATGGAGTCTGTTTGTTTCTAAAATGAAATACATTTACAAGCTACTTATGAGCTCACGCTTACTGAGGCTCAGTGAATTGTCCATAGGATACTTGCATCAGCAGTAAAAGAGAAACAAAGCAGCATGCAAAGCTTCTTCTGCAGTAAACCGAGTAAAATATTTGAGTCGTATTATGGATTAATTGGAATTAAACTACATGTTTTGCCCTGGGGAATTATTATTACACTATAATTCACTAGGAAATGAACGTGGCATTTTGTGCAAAGTTTTATGCAAAGCTGGACACGTTACAGAAGCAGAATTCTTCTGCTTTCACCAAAAGGCCTCAGTGCTTTCACTCTAGCATTCGGAAAAGGATAGCAGCATCTGGTGAAATGCAGGTGTCTTCTAGGGACACTATCAAAACTGATTCCATAGGCCATTCAGCGTGGTCAGCATTTTATTTTGTAACTCTCCTGGGACATGTGGGAGAGAACCTACATCCAGTACAGCGATTCACAGTGCATCAGTTCTAGTTCTATACAGTCTTTACTTCAAAATACTTGTGATCAATTCCAATTCATATTTTGTTGTTGTGGTGCTCATGGAAGAGACAATAATTGGACTAAACTGAGGCTGACGCTATTCAGATTTCTCTATGCTCCTGTAATGTTTTACGTCAGTCTGTAGAACAATGGCTGTTGCTCAACTAAATTTTACCAGTTTATGTAAATTGTTAGGTGGATTCCAGTTGTGATTAACTACTGCAATATAACGCTTTTTAAAATGTTACTCAGTGGCTTTATAAACGTAGACAGTATAATGCAAATCACATTTGCGTGACACTGTGCCTTTCAAGTGAGCATGCGTTTAGGATTAATGTTAGTGTGTCATGCAAATAGTGTGGCTAGCCACTAGCATTCAGAAGTTTAGAATAACAAAATAAAATCCTGAGATTTTACTTCTAACTACTAGTACTTCTGACTCTTAAATCCATAGGCACACACGGTTTGTCTCCCTCTTGCAGTTCGTGCATTGAGTTTTGAAGCTGAAAGGTTGTGTGTGGGGAAGGCTGCCTGGCTGTTTGAAAGAGGACTTCGCTATTTCGTTTCCCTGTGTGTAGTAGCAAAGAGAGCTTTCATTTCACTACTGTGCCACAAGCCCCCATTTAGCCTGCAGGAAGGCTCTCTGCTGACTAGAGGTCACATCATCTCTTCAGCTCTTAGGAAGTGCCATAGACGTACACACAATAGGGACAGGGAAATTGTAATCATACAAAAATTAAGATTTGGATCAGCAGTTCAGAAAGCTCCTGAACATTTCTGTCCCTCAGACTGACCTGCATACCTAGGGTTTCACCCTACACACTATTGTAATAATCTTTGTATAAAATATGCTTTGTGACATATCAGAAAACTGACTCCGCACTGTCAATAATATCATGAAATGTATGTAGTAAAGTTATAAACATAAGCTGAAATTAGGTCTGAAATGTTTCAGAGGGGTAGCCGTGTTAGTCTGTATCAGCAAAAACAACGAGGAGTCCTTGTAGCACCTTAGAGACGAACAAATTTATTTGGGCATAAGCTTTTCGTAAGTGGGTTCTAGCCCATGAAAGCTTATGCCCAAATAAGTGTGCCACTCTAAGGTGCCACAAGGACTTCTCAGTCTGAAATGTGTTTATCAGACAAGTCTGGGTAAACCATTTTTTCAAAGACAAAGGATGAGCTGACGCCTCTAGCCAGGTGTCAGGAAAGTTGGTGGGCAATTGCCTATCAAGTGGACATTCTTTGGCAAGGGAGGGGGGCAGGAACAAACAGATCTGTATCTTAGCAAACAGCTTGAAACCTCTTTCCCCCTGTCCTCAGAACATGAATAAACTTTATCTAGATGTAACCCCCAGGAAAAGGGGGACTGTAAAAGCGAGGGGCAAAAACACCCCAAGGTGGTCCTCCCTATCCATCTTTCTCTCTTTCACCTAAAGACAAAAGAAACAGCCTTTGGACTTGGGAGCAGATCCTGGCCTGAGACTTTGTTCAGCAGTGTTACTGGAAACATGGGGTAAGGGATTTCACCTTGAACCAAGTCTAGTTTGTTAAGCTTTAGTACTAAGGAAGCATATTTTTCTTGTAACCATTTCTGACTTTAATGGCTTATACTTGTACTCACTTAAAACCTTTGCAGTTAAATAAACTTGTTTTCTTCTTTAATCAAAACTAACCCAGTGTTGTGTTTTAAACTGAATTGTGTGGGTAACTCCATTTAAAGTAGCAAACTATGGATATTGATCCTCATAGAGGGGCAATGGACCTAAAATAGCTGAGCTGTTCAGGAGAGGGCTGGACAGTGCAGAATACCCATTCTGGGGGAAAAATTTGGACTGGGAATGTGTTGGGGTCACCCTGCAAGTGGTAACCAAGGCTGGTGGAAACCAGTGTGATTGGAAGGTGGCTGGCAGGCCGCAGCGATACACAGACACTCGGGGGGTGACCTGCATGCTGTTTGTGAGGGGCCCAGGTTGGAAGCTACAGCAGCAAAATATTGTGAGATTCCCCAGGTTTCAGGGCAAGGGTGACACAGCCCCTCACTGGTCTGGACTGTGCCCTGGAGTGTCATACCCTAGTATTGAAATGCATAGCTAAGGTATTCTAATTTTTATTTGTAGTTTGCACATAACCTCGATGTAAATCAAAATTAGATCAAATAGCTTTCTGCAATTAATCTCAGACTCTTGGCTGTTTACACACTAGTAGGACTGTGATAGCTGCAAAAATAGCAGTGCCATAACCGAGGCTACCTTTGCAGCCTGAGCGATTAGACACTTCATAGTTATTCCACATTTTTCAGAACGCAGAAAAATACTTAGAAGGAACATTACCTGTAAATATTTGGGTGTAAAGGATTTTGTTTTTCAGCAGATTCTGTCTCTCCCCCCCCCCCCCCCCCCCCCCCCCCCCCCCCCCGACATCAGTCTCCACACATTGAAAAATAAAACGGTATGTAAATCTCCTCTTATTTCTAGAATGTGTTCTGGCTGCAGTTTAGGACACTAGAAAGCAGTGACTTTCTGCTGTAATGTTCAGCCCTCTTTCTAGTAAGAGTAGCTTGTCAAAGGGGAATTTCCCAAGCTAGTAGATGTGCCTTCCTTCTCTCACCGTATGTATAGAGAGGGGTCTGTGTGTAAGAAATACACTCTTGAATACATTTACAAAGATAATTGAAAATCAAATCTTCCTTTCCTTGTATGTTTAGGGTTCTGAATTTTGACTCTCTAACTCCTGAAGCAGTAGATAGAGTGCAGCTCCCTGTATTGGGGATGAGAGCATGAGTTTCAGGAGATGTGTAGACTCCTGAATTTCAGTTCTTAACCGGTAAATGGCTTTTCAGTTTACTCTAACCAGCCACTATGTGCTTACAAGGAGTAGAGGTTTTGCTTCTCAGGCTAGCACAAAATGCTTTCCCCTGCTGTGCTCTTCTGCTCTTTTCCTGTGCAGTAGCAGTAAAATGATATTTATAAGAAGCCTGCTTCCTGAAGTATAAGGTTTCCTGAAGGAGGATTCTTGTAAATCTGTTTGCTCTGTTCTAACATGCATACAGATGACTAGCACAGCAGGAGAAAGAGTCCTATTCATATATTTGCACAATATGCTTCTCGTGTGTGTGTTATCCCAGATTCAACTGGTAGGTCAAATTTCGGACTTCTCAGTCTTGTTGTTCTCTCTTAAAACAGTGGTTCTCAAACTTTTGTACTGGTGACCCCTTTCACACAGCAAGCCTTTGAGTACGATCCCCTTTATAAATAAATATAAAAAATAAGTGTTTTTAAACACTATTATAAATGCTGGAGGTGAAGCAGGGTTTGGGGTGGAGGCTGACGGCTCGTGACCCCCTGAGGAGTCCCGACCCCCCAGTTTGAGAACCCCTGTCTTAAAGGGATATGGTTGCCACCCCAACATCCATCTACTCCATCCTTTTCAGTGATTCAGAGTTGGGCTGTGTGTAGCTTGCCCTAAAATAGTGGGCTTTGTTGGAAAGAAACAAACATAGCAGCACCCTGTTAGTGTGAGCAGGGAAGTGAAACTGACCAATGTAATGCAAAGTACTTTTACTTAAAAAATCATAAATGGCTGAAAGGTAAAGAAAACTCAACAGGTCTCTTCTTTTTTTCATAATAGGGTGTCACCGGTAACGTAGATGGAGAAAACCTGTTTCTTTATCGGTTTCCATATATTGACAATGGCCATTCTGTGGCTGTATATTTCATACTTGGAAGTGATAGTTGGGTCATTTTCAGTGTATGGAAATCTTAGTTGTTTTAAGACATTTGAGTGAATTTCTTCTTGTGCATACTGCATTTGCAGAAATCCTGTGCAAGCTGATCTTGTGGATATCACTTTCTGCAAATTTTTCAACTCCAAACGTTCTTAAACTACAACAGGGCAAGTTATTTATATTTGAATTAAGGCTAGTAATATTGCTGACTTTGTGAACTATCTCAAAGATTCGTGCAGTGAAAACATTGTTTTCATTAACTGACAAAGCACTGATTCAGACAAGCAGGGGAGTAACCTGAGCTGCTGATTATGTATTCACACTTTTAGAAAAAACTAAGCAAGTCTTATACTAGAGGGAAAAGGAGAGAAAATGGCTACAGTTCCGAAAGTAAGTATTTTCAAGGAAATAAACTTAAAATATAAAAGGTGCTCTTCCTTTAGCTCTGCATAGGAGATAAAATGAGGAGTGCATTTTCATTCTGTAACTAAGGGCTAGTGTACAGGAGTGGCAGTGCATACCAGAGGGTTGTAAACTATAGAGTGCTTTAAATGCCCTGTGTAGACCCTGCTGACACACTCTAAAACAGGGGTCTCAAACACGCGGCCCGTGGAGTTATTTCCTGCGGCCCACCATAGGAGCCAGCTCCACTGGCAGCCAAGCTCCAAACATTACTGAGTGTTTATATTTTATTAAAACCCCTCTTTGCATTACAGTTTTTAAAAAGTTAATACATTTACTTTTAATAGAATACTATATTACTCTTCATTTTTGACTATACTTTTGTGTCATTGTATGAAAATGTTTCAGTGATGCGGCCCTCAGGCCAATTTACTAGTTCTCATGTGGCCCTCGTGGTGATTTGAGTTCGAGATCCCTGCTCTAAAAGCTAGCATGCGTCCATGTAGTCTTGTCTGATTCAGTACTGTACTAATGTGCATTAGGAACCTTCTAGCATGTGTCAGTAGGTTCTACATAGGGCAGTTAGAATGCACCTTGCCCCTTTCTTCCCCCAGCCCCTGTACTGTAGTGGTTCTCCTATGAGAAGCATCAGGGTGCAGTCCTTGCATTCTGATGGCTCAAAGTAGCACTGCATCTGCACTGACTCTGCCTCCATTGCTGAGAGGTGTTGGGAGCCTCCATGTGGCTGGGGCTTGTTCAGGGCTGGAGTCTGGGTTTCTCTCAGTTCCCTGGCTGCCGCATCTTTTTGAAGCGACACCCCCTGCCTATTTGCATCGTCTCTGACCCCAGAAGCAGCAAAGGGGATGCACCTGAGTGGCTCCGCATCAAACCCATGGAGGGGAAGGTTTGTCGTCTTTGTTCTATGTGCATATGTGGGAGGGGAATATGAGAGGCTTGGCTGAGAGCAGTCGGGGATATCCTCTTGAAGCAGTCTTCTCCGTGGGACATAAATCTTTTCCCCATCCTCCTCTCTCCCTCTCCAAATGCATGCACACACTGTGGATTTACTTGTACCTCAAGACAAAAGAGTGGAGTGTGTTTTTTCAGAGACAGTTTTTGTAAGCATTCCTTGAAGTCCTAGTCTCTCTTTAGAAAGAGGCTGCTAGCTGTGTGTGTACGTTTAAAGCATTTGCTTAAAAATTCTTGATGTGACTGTCACTATATGTTTATACAGTGCGTAAACAGTGGGCTGTAATCTGGGTGAGGCCTCAGCAATACTGCAATAGAAATGTTAAACAACGACGTTTCTCCTCCCCTCTTCATGTGTGCAGGATTCCTCTCTGGTTCTGGTTCATCCTTTCTAGATCTCTTCTAAGGCAGCTCGATTTTCTACCATTGTCAACTTCACTATTGTAGACCTAGTAACTGAACATGAATATTGCACGCTGTAGAATTGTTCTCGCTAGTTAGTTTATGTCTTTTCTTAGAGTAGACTCTTGCAATGAAGAGTTCTTTGTGGGGGACCTTTGGAAAGCTTGAGCTGCCTGAAGAGAGGATCTTATGGTTGTTTTGATGCACAGTATTGGGAAGCTGGTAGACTGAACTGCATGTCAAATTACAGGATTAAAGTATAGCTAGCTGTTCTGTGGGAGTGGAATATAGCTTCTTCAGAAGTGTAGATTTTGATAGTGGACTCTCCTCTATCAGGAAAGCAGCATGAGCTATCTGCCCTCGTTAAGAGCTTCATCCCAGGGGAAGAATATGTAGACTGGTGTGAAACATGCGTTGAAGTTGTTATATGTTATTAGGATTCTCTGTTAGCATTTGTTCATTGGCTGTGTTACAAATGCCTTGGGGCCTGATTCTCTACTGCTATGTAATTTGTGTAATCTCGCTTCTGCAGAGGGGCTGAAATGCTGCCATTTTGATTTGATAGAATTTTATGCTGACTTTGTATAAGGTATGAAGGCAGCTGAGGAATCAGGCTCTTTCTTTACACAACACAGTTAATGGTTTCTGCTAATAGCAGCCTCCCTGCTGCTGCGTCTCCTGATAACTTCCAAATGCTTACTTGATGTATAGACATTTCCATGCTGCTTGCTCCCATTGCACAGCACATACATAAAACCTTCTTAGACAAATAACTTGTAGTGGAAATACATCTTACAAAAACCTATTGGATGAGCTTGTGGTTAAGGCACTGGACTTGGACTTGGAAATTTAACCAAGATCTCCCAGCTCTTCCACAGACTTCATGTGCAACTTAGGTCAAATCACATAATCTGTCTGTGCCTCCGTTCCTCACTCTTTTGTGTTTCTTCTGTTTGGAACGTAAGCTGTTCAGGGCAGGAGCTTTCTCTCTTGTTGAGTGCGTACAGCACCCCGCACAGTGGGGCTCATGGCACGACCGTAATAACAATAATTCACAATCAGTTTAATTATTTGTATTGAGAAAACATACAATCGCAGATTTCATTTGCCTGTTCTGCATACACTATAGTTTCTGTCCGAGTGGTATGGCTTTTCTTTGAACCAGAGCCTCTAATGCAGTGGTCCCCAACCTTTTTGTGGCCAAGAGCACATTCATGTTTTCAGAAGAGTGTGGCGGGCGCCAACAATTTTTCAATACTTATTTTGTATTTGTACATTAAATAATATGAAAACCATCATATTTAATATTACATAATATATGAATCCATAAGATACAAAAGGTAATTTTACATGTAAAAGGTATTAATTAAATTATTCGACAATTATTCTTTCACCTTACCATGTGAATGTGCTCTTTTTTTATTTACCTTTTTTTGTGGGGGGGAGTAGTTCTGGGCAGTGGAGAGGGAAGCCGCAGCCCCCCGCCTGCCGGGGACAGAGAACACCGGCGCCTGCAGCCCCGGAGTTCTCTGCAGTAGTGTAGCCAGGTCTTGAGCACAGGGGGAGCGGCGCTATAAAAAGGCGCCTCCCCTGTACTCACCCTGGGACGCTTTAAAGGGCCTGGGGCTCCAGCTGCTGCGGAGCCCTGGGACCTTTAAAGTGCCGCCGCCAGAGCTCCGGCAGCAGGGCTCCGGCGGCGCTTTAAAAGGCCCGCCGCTCCCCAGCGGGACAGCAGCTGCGGCTGCCCCTTGTCTCCCTGCTAAGCTGCTGAGTGGCTTGCCCTGGCTGGCTGCCCCTTGTCTCCCCGCTGAGCTGCTGAGCGGGGAGACAAGGGGCGGCTCGCCGTGGCTGCCCCTTGTCTCCCCGCTGAGCTGCTGAGCGGGGAGACAAGGGGCGGCTCGCCGTGGCTGCCCCTTGTCTCCCCGCTGAGCTGCTGAGTGGGGAGACAAGGGGCGGCTCGCCGCGGCTGCGGGCGCCGGTGTTCTCTGTCCCCGGCAGGCGCGGGGCTGCGGCTTCTCTCCGCGCTGCCCCAGCCTGCCGGGGACAGAGAACACCGGCGCCCGCAGCCCCGGAGTTCTCTGTCCCTGGCAGGCCGGGGCAGCATGGAGAGAAGCCGCAGCCCCGCGCCTGCCGGGGACTGAGATCACCGGCGCCCGCAGCCCCGAAGTTCTCTGTCCCCGGCAGGCCGGGGCAGCATGGAGAGAAGCCGCAGCCCCGAGCCTGCCGGGGACAGAGATCACCGGCACGGGCGCCCATAAATGACCCAGCGGGCGCCATGGCGCCCGCAGGCACCGCGTTGGGGATCACTGCTCTAATGCCAATATCCGTTCCACAGAGAATGTTTGCATTTTGAAGCCTTGGAGTTCTGAAGTAGGACTAATGACACTTGATGCTTTTAGTTTTACTTTTTGGTGGGAAGATGACAGTTGGAGTCCTGGATTTAATTTTACAAGCTGTTGTTTGATTGGGTCTGGGGATAGAGCTGCAGTAGAGAAAAGAGTAAGAATCTGCCCGCACCTCTTGTAAATAGAAAAACAGCTTTGAGAAGTGGGTTAAATTCAGTGTTTTGCCTCCTTGTTTCAGATCCCTCCATCTCTTGCACCAAATACCTATTGCCTCCAGTACTTGCTCCGATAATCATGTGAGCTCACCTGCTATATGCAGGCTTTGAAGTGCTATGCATCACTGAAACCCTTTACAATTCCTGATTTGTTTTTCTTGCAGTTATCGCTGTGATGATTTTGTAGTCAATGATACCAAGCTGGGCCTGGTACAGAAAGTCAGGGAGCACCTACAGAACTTGGAAAAGTAAGTAACCTGCTTACCACTCCCCTCCCTGATCTGGGTGGACTTGGATATTGTTTCATTTGAATGGATTTTCTTTTTGTACATTGTCCTTGTACAAGCCTTTTGTCATAAAAATAAAGGGAAGGGGGAGAGGGTCGGATGCAGTGCTATAAAATCCTCTTACCAGTAAAGGGTTAAGAAATGCAGGTAGCCAGACTGACACCTGACCTGGCTAGCATCTGACCAATAAGGGGACAAGATACTTTCAAATCTTGGGAGGGGGGAAGGTGTGTGTGGCTCTTTGTCTGAGTCAGAGTGATCTTGGAAGACAAGAAGTACCTGCAGAAAATCAATCTCCTCAACCAGTCATCTTCTCACCAAACCTCACTTTTCTAAAGTAAGTTTAGTCAGCATAGCGAGTAGGTTTCTGTTTGTTTTGCTTGGTGAGCTTTCCCTGTGTTAGAGGGAGGGGTTATTCCTGTTTTTTCTGTAACTTTAAGGTTTTGTCCAGAGGGGGAATCCCTCTGAGTTTGGAAATTGAGTACCCTGTAAAATAGTTACCATCCTGATTTTACAGAGATGATTTTACCTTCTTTGTTTTAATAAAATCCTTCTTTTAAGAAGCTGACTGTTTTCTATGGTTTTAAAACCCTGGGGGTGGGTTTTTAGATCACTGTGTAACCAATTGGTTAGGAGATTATTCTCAAGCTTCCCAGGAAAGGGGGTGTACAGGCTTGAGAGGGTATTTTGGGGGGAAGGGGAACTTCAAGTGGTTCCTTTCCTGGATTCCTGTTTAAAACACTTGATGGTGGCAGTGAGAGAAGCATTTCTCAGAGTGCAGGGAATTTTGTACCTTGGGGGTTTTAACCTAAGCTGGTAGAAATAAGCTTAGGAGCTCTTCATGCGGGTCCCCACGTCTTTACCCTAGAGTTTAGAGTGGGGAGGGAACCCTGACACTTTTTCATTACCTAAGAGAGATACCAGGATTACGGGGTTGGGATGACTTCTACATAGAAACTCATGGAAACAGGATTAACAAGCAGCTTTGTCTACGTGCTGACTGAGGCATTCAGACTTGTCCTTGTCAAGAATGTCTTGGGAAACATCTTGCCAAGAAGCAGGCATGGGTTCCCAAAATTAAGATTTGGTTGCTGGAGCAGAACACTTAAAGTGGAAATGGAAGAGGGAAATATCTTGATAAATGTTAACTGTGTGGTCTGGTTTTCGAACATCTGAAGATGAGGAAAGCTCATGAGCTTATAATAACTGTATATTTAGTTATAGAAGAACAGTGCTTTACTGTGACTTATCCAGCTCTCTTCTACCGAGAAATATTATAATCTTTATTATGCAGATGCTGCAGCCAGTTCAGGAGAGCAAAATATTAGGGCTTTCATAGTTTGCTTGGAAACTTAGCAAAATATCTTGTAGAAGTCTAGGCACACACAGGTCCTTCCAAATATTGTTTGGCTGCCCCAGAGTTCAGACACCAACATCACTAACAAGTGGCTGTGATGTGGGAAAATCTTCTGGTACACTAAATGTGTCACTTTGGCATCAGAATCTCCCGTTTGGCATTGTCCTAATCTGAGGCCCCTCCACGTCCAGTTGCTGTCTCATGTGAATGGGGCTAGGAAATCCTAACACCTTGTTTTCATTCCGTTTTTTGCTGGGTTAATAAAAGTGCACAACACGTGGATGAGGGATGTATTTAATATTTAGCGAAGCCTAGGAGAAAATCTGCAACTTAATTTTTCAGAGGTGAAGGTTGTCACTGTCAAGGCCAGTGGATGGCTAGTAACCACGTCCCAAGGTGAAAGCCCATTACAGTGACTTCATGGTCAAAAGGATTTAAATTATAGACTTGAAATGGCAAAGGAAATATTGAAGAACGTTGCTATAGCATGCTACTTGTCTTCAGGTTTTTTATATTTTATATTTTGCCTCTTGGCTGGTGCCGGAGCACTCTTGGAGGAACACTGCTATCCTAGAATGCACATTTCTATCAAGGAACTTGTTGTTTAGGAGTTTCCCTCACCCTGGCCTGACAAACACTGATTTATTTTGCACAAAGCAGTGGAGGACCTAGACACATTAGGTCACACTGCAATGGTGCACTGCACAATTTCTCATGAACCAATAGCACCTCAACAGTTTATATTGTGCTTCTTACAGGTTCCCGCTGTTTTGAATAACTGTAACTGTTCACTTCTTACTTGGGCACTTTGTCTTCTAAAAGCTTATCTTAAAGGCTATAAAAGTATGTTTAGTGTAAGTGACTGTCACTGATTAGCAACATATGAAGCCCTTAGTGCATTACACCCAATAATTTTCTAAGAATGGACTTTTTTGATATAATGTTGTTAGTGTTTGTCTGAGAGAAACTGCAAAACTTGGGGCTCAAGTTTTCTGCCTTAAATTGGTTGGCTCTGCACTTATTTTAAAGTATCTTTCTAAAGCTCTGGAGAGACACTTCTGAAGACAAGAAGTGCCACTGGAGAAATTCTATATGAAGTGTCCCTTTGATTAAAAAAATATTAAGTTTATTTCAGATCAGAAGTTGCATGCTAATTAGGACATGCTTCAGGGTACTCACTGTAGCATAACAAAATTACATTAATTCAGATACTAGATACTATTAAAAGAAGAGTTTGTTTTGAGTCAGTGCTCTGGAAAAGATACAATCTATTTTAAGACAAATATTAAGTGTTTATTGTATCTCTATAAAAGGATACGTTGAAACCAGGGGAAGGCCTTTCCGTTGTTGAATGTTAATGATCTGTTGCGGATGTAACTGTTAGACGTTAAGATGAATGCACACTCACTTTGTCCATTTTATATTTTTTTAATAATAAATAAGATGTTTTAACTAATTTATTCCTTTACTATAGTTCAGCTTTTACAGCAGACAGACATAGGAAAAGAAAACTATTGGAAAATTCATCTCTGAACAGCAAGTTATTAAAAGTAAATGTAAGTACAACAGTATCAGTGCCTGAAGGGGCTTCGTCAACTTACCGAGGCTCAAAATGGGCCTAACGTTGACCTAGTTTTAAAGTGGTTATAATCTGGCTTCAAATTCTAAATGTAATGTATTTGTTGCATCTCTCTGCCTTCCTCTAATGGAGAGGTGACTCATTTCTTTTTCAAAAATTGCTGGTGTCATCTTGTAATCACACTAACCTAGTGCTTGAGCTTCCCTGTTGCTTAGCAGCATCCGTTAACTAGGAAACAGCTAGTGCCTATTGGCCTAAAAAGCAGAGGTAGGTAAGAGGCAACCTCTTGTCTGGCATATAAGTATTGCAGTCAAATTGTCAATTGCAAAAGAAAAGGGCACACACCATTTCTCCCTATTAGTTAAGAAGGTAATTGCAAATTAAGAAAAGGGGGTAAACAGTGAGGTGGCAAAGTTTGTATATGATACAAAGTTACTCAAGATAGGGAGGTCCAAAGCTGACTGTGAAGAGTTCCAAAGGGATCTCACTAAACCAAGTGACTTGTCAACAAAATGGCAGATGAAATTCAGTGTTGATAATAAGTTCAAAGTAATGCTCATGGAGGGAGGGAAGTTGCAGTTATACATACAAAATGATTAGTTCTAAATTAGCTGTAGCCACGTAAGAAAGAGATCTTGGAGTCATCGTGGATAGTTCTATGAAAACATCTGTTAAATGTGCAGCAGCAGTCAAAAAACCTTAAAGTATGTTAGGAACCAATAGGAAAGGGACAAAGATAATAAGACAGAAAATATCATAATGCTATTCTATAAATTCATAGTACGTTCGCAACTTGAATACTGCATGCAGTTCTGGTTGTCCTAGCTCAAAAAAGATGTATTAGAACTGGAAAAGATACAGAGAAGGGCAACAAAAATGATTAGGGCATGGTATAGCTTTCATACAAGGAGATATTAAAAAAGACTAGGACTGGTCAGTTTAGAAAAGAGATGACTTGGGGGGCTATGATACGACTTGGGTATGATAGATGGCTATAAATATCCATTTTAGAGTCTGAGCTATCTTTGTTTTCTCTGTTTTATTAATACGTGAATGTTGCCCAAGGCAACTGATGGTCTTCTTTGTGCTGGCACATTGGATCAGTGTCTAGAAAAAGCAGGGCACAGGGTGTTTGCAATAATGCCATGCTGTCTAACCAGAGATGGGGTGAGAAGGGTACTAAAAGGCATTTTGTGGGGGGGGGTGGGGGTGGGGGTGGTTGTATGTTGGAAACAACACCTTTAAAAATAGGCTCTTGCAATTACTCAACTGCTAAAATGCTGCATCTGATTAATGCTGTGTTTTCTATCTAAATATTATAAAATATTCTTATGCTGTTCGCTCTTTAGGCTTTACTTGAGACTCGAGTTTTGTATATTTGTGGTAGTGTTAATTTCTCTAATGATATCAAGACACAAGCCAGGGGACAGTATCTGAATTACAGAAGTTTTCTCCCATTGTCCATACTTGAAAGCGCACTGCTCTTGTTGTCAGGACTAGAGGTGATTTTGAACTCCTGTTGTTAGAAGTCTGTTGTTAGTTCTATTTGAATGTACACTGCTGCACAGGTGACTGTTGTGTGCTTCGGGGGTAGCTGTCTGTCTCTTTTTGACTTACCTCTTTCTTCTGGTTCCCAGGGGAGCACCACTGCCCTTTGTGCTACAGGCCTTCGCAATCTGGGGAACACGTGTTTCATGAATGCGATCCTTCAGTCTCTCAGGTATCAATCATGTTTTATATGCAATCATCAAATCAGATTCCCACCCTGGGCTTGAGGTTGATTTGGCGGTATCTGTTCTGCAGTGCTAGACAAGAGAGGCCAGCTACTTCTCTTCCTCACTCTTGCCCTATAGACCTGTCGGAATTGGGGGGTGCTGCCCCGGCAACATACTCTGTCCTCCAGGAGGAGGGAGGATCTCTCCAAAGTGATCCCTGTGATTGATTCAGGAGTAGCAATGATGTTCAGGGGAAGCCCCTATATGTTCAGCTTGAAGGGTAGTGGGTAAGACATGACTCCCCTTGTGGGTGAGGGATCAGTTAAGGCATCTGCAGGGGAAGAGGTTTTCTGTGCTCTGAGGGATGCAGTGTCTTCAGAGAGAGAGGCAGACCATTATTGCTGGGAAATGGTAACATCATTTGAGTAGCTGGTTACTGGACCTGGTTTCTCACTAACAGATCTGTAGGTGCTGTAGTGGCATGGTGCCACTGGAACTCTGACCAGACAGGCAAACCCGATTCTTGACCCTTGTTTCCAGGCCTTGGGAGACTGGGCTTCTTGTGGAGTTTTGCTTGGTCTCCATTATGTCATCTTTTTGCTCCCCTCTCCCTTTAATGTACTAGTGAAGCTACTTAAAATGCAAGTTAGAAAATGTCATGCAGCCTGGCTGAGAGCTGCACCGAAATTTTTGTGACCTCAGTGACCCTTCCTTCACCCCATAAGTGCACGCTCTTCTGTGTAACAGCAGCATCCCCTGCCCTCCTCATCCCAAAGTTAACACGTGAAATTGAATCATCATTGTATTGCTCACAAAAAGTAACTTCAAAATGTAATTTTGTACAAGTATTTTGTGCATATCCACAGTAAAAATGCATCAGATGGTGCATCCTCAGGGCCAAATTGTCACTGGGTAGAGAGACAGTTGTGTACGTGCATCTGAGCATGCAGTTACATGTGCACTGGCAGGAGTCATGCGTACTCTTCAGCCAGTAGATTGCTGGCCTCTTTCTGAAAACCAGGGCCAAATTCTCAGCTAGTGTAAATTGGCATAGCTCTGTTGATTACATTGGAAATACTCCGATTTAAACCATCTGAGGATCAGGCCCTGGTCTTTTTAGTCTTGTCAGACCTGCTGTTTCACCCTTCTAATGATCTAGGTACTTGCCATCCATCTACCTTCCCTATCCCTCTGTAGTTCCAGCTAGATACTGTATGCAGTTCCTGCGCTTAACTGTTGAGTATTATGACTGTACTGTGTAATTACAATTTTTGTGTTTCACTGAGATATGGTGGCATAACAGTGATAGGGAAATCATTTTTATATGTAGTCTATAAATCAATTTCTAATGCTTTAAGTTCCTTCTACATGGTATGAACTATATTAAAGTCTACTGATGCATTAATGTTCATGCCACTTATAGACATGGATTTGTTTACAGTGAGCATGATGTAAGAACTCAGCACTCAGTAATTGTGGAACCTTGGTATCTCCTAATCAAGAGAGAAAAGATATAATTGTTGTAGGTAACTGGGCTGGTGAATGCTGTTTAGTGGTGCCCACTGTACATGTGATGTGTAGATAATTATATTGTAACACTAGATGCATCTTGACTAGTTCTCTTGATGGGAAACTTGAGCTATTCAGTGTTATAAGAACTAGTTCAAGAAGCTAAGTGAGCATCTCCAAATCGTACTGTGCAAAGCACACACGTATCCTTCCTATTATCTATTCTATATCTTTCTCACTCTCATTTCTTTTTCCTACAGTAACATTCACCAGTTTTGCTGTTACTTCAAAGAGTTGCCAGCCGTGGAGTTGCGGAATGGGAAAACAGCTGGCAGGCGAACTTACCATACCAGGAGCCAAGGGGATAACAATGTGTAAGTTAACACATTCCTTGCTAGTACTGAACTTCAAGAAGCAGCACTAGAAACCGAAAGAGGTAGTGCCAGGTGCTATTTGGGTGTATTGTAAAAGTCGAGATGTTTACATAATTTCCACTGTGTTCTTGTAGCTGTCAAAGGAGAGAAGACTAGCATCCATCAAACAGTGCTGGAGTGAAGTTAAATATATTTAGAGCTGGAATTATTAATTTAACCGGACAAGGTGTCACCTAGTGCTTCTTAATCTTACTCGAAAAATTCTTTCCAGCGTGCTCGAAAATTAGCACAGAAGCTTGGATTTTAAAAAATTGGCCGAAGGACCTTAAACAAGAATAATAAACACTGTGTTGAGTTGTGGGAGAGGAGGAAAAAGGTCTGCTAGTGTACCAGAGGGGGAGTAGTTTTGGGCTTGGTTTATTAAACATCTTAGCACTAAATTATCGTATAGGCAACAACCTTGAGATAATTTCAAGGTGAACAAGTGGACTGAATCTTCACCGACATGCAAATAATTGTGTGCACAAGATTTACAGGTACAATTTTAGAGGTGCTCAGATACTACAGTGATGAAAACTTAGATAGAAAATCTGTCCCACGTCCATCCTTAACATCTGTGATTTGACAACGTTGCTAATCTGTCTTCTCTACCCCTCCAATTTCAATGTCAATACCCCAGTGCAATTAGATTTAGATTTGTAAGATTTTTAGGGACTTGGAATATGTCTTTGTGTAAGAAGCTAAAATGATTTGCCAAGTGAACCATTTTCATCAAAGGAAATTCTTTGACATTTGTACCACTGAAGTCCTGAAGATCAGCAAAATGTAGATTAGAGTATGAATTCACCCTCATTCATTTTTACTTTCTCTCCCCAGTTCATTGGTTGAAGAGTTTAGAAAGACACTTTGTGCTTTATGGCAAGGGAGCCAAACTGCATTTAGCCCAGAGTCTTTATTTTACGTCGTTTGGAAAATCATGCCAAATTTTAGGTAAGTTCTGTAAGACAAAGAGCAGTGTTCTTAAATCTAACCATATGCCACCTGTGCCCTAATCTGGCTCCTGGAAAATACTCCATGCAGCCTTCCCCTATGCCCACAAATGTAGCTTTCAAATATGACTTCACTTTGATCTAGAGACTTTCATTCATTGAGATAATTGCTTGTTGCCAATACGCGCACAGCATATAGTAGAGTCAGAGAAGACAAATCCCTTATATACAGGGACTAGAGTACATAATTTTGATGAGTTTGCTTGCTTCTAGGGGCAGGAGAGCCAAGATAAGATCCTATGGTTCATCACTAAGAATAAGGAATTTACAGAACTCAAACTTTTGACTATGATAAGAATGATATTTAAAAAAAAAAAAAAAAATAGAGTTGCCATAGTCCTAAGTAAAACATACTGGGCAAAACTTCCTTGATTCTCAAAACATTCCAGCCACTGCCAGTGTAACTCTAAGTAAGGGTTATAAGAGTCTATGGGTGTTACGCACACTGTCAAAAAAAGGTTACCCAAGTAAATCAAAGTATCATTCCTCTCCAAGGTCTCCCTGGCCTGGCCCCAGAACCTCTTTCAAAGGAGCACTGAAACCTGTTAGGATTTGTGAAGGTAAGTTGCTCCATGTTCTCAGGTAGTAAAGATGTTCTGTTATCTGTTACATCTCCAGCAGTGCTGAAAAGATGCTGTGAACACACATGCTTAGCTGAATAACCCAGATAGTAAAAGGCCATCTTTAGTATTCTTCACACTGCCTAATATGTGTTTTACTGGCTTATGAGAATCAAGGAAGTTTAATACCAGTGGCTTCAAGCAATGGCCAAAACGTTCTAGGCATCAGAACATTATCTCAAATATCCTTGATGAGTTACCCCGTTACCAGTAATAAACCTACCCTACAGATCTTGTGTGACTGAGCAGGGAAATCTGTTCTCTAGCAAATTTTCAGCACTGTGGGTTCTATCATGGCTTTTAACATAAAGTGCTGCCCTCTTCTGGGAACTTGGCACTCTCAGGGGAGAGGGAGAATTTGTGACCCACTGGTAACACCAGCTGTCTGGGAACACTTCATTAGTGAAAGGTACTAGTTGTGCACTCTGCCTTCCTTCGGCCATATCTTCCCCGCTATTGAGTGAAGCAAAATAATGCGATAAGCCACATGGAAAGGAAAGTCAGCCACTTGCTATGTTTCCCCTGCATTTGGAGGAGGGGAGGGGCAGCAGCCTTGGCTGGAGAGGGAAAATAGATGTTCTGTGTTGAATTGCATCATGCTGTGTAAGTTACTGGTGTTCCATTTAGAATCCCCAGTCTCCCTCTGCAATGTTAGCCAGCTCAGAGGGGCTACATGCAGAGTGGGCTTAAGATAGATGGACAGGGTTGGAGCTGGTGGCATGACAGCAACAGCACAGATATGCTGCTTGTGTTTGCGCAAGGTGGAGTGATGGAGAGGCCTTGGAGCTGAGATTTGGTTGTTTAGTTTTCCCATGAATCTCAGCCTTTAAGAGGATTTAGCTATCTGTGGCATCTTCTGCCCACCCTCGCCAGCATAGGCCCCGTCTCCCTAATAGAAAAGTGTAGCATAGTGGAAAGCAATTGGAAATTGCTGATATTGCAGTGTAGACCTCTCCAAATCCATGTGGGAATAGGGAATATAGCTCATGGCTAGGAGTTGCATATTGTACGTTCAGTACAGTTGTGGTGGAATGATGGCAAACTGTAGTGTGCCCCTGCAGGCTGTATCTTTGCTATGAAAACTTGGTCTCTGAGCTGTCTAATATGACAGGTCTGCTGCACACTGAGAGTGCGCTCCATAGCCTCTTAGTGGGTTGAGGTATGTTTAGTATTTGTGAATTCTGAGGGTTTTTCCCCCCTGGTGTCTGTTCCTTTTGTATCACGTTGTATCATGGGAAAGAGAATGTGGATGGGCTGGATTGAATTGTTTAGGTGCTGCTGGGATCTGAGGTCTGTGTGAGAAGCTGTGTTCCCCACCACAGGCTCTTTGGTCATTTTATTTTAGATTGTTCAGTTAATATTACAAATATATTTGTACTTGGGTGAACAGAATACAAACCTTACAAAGTGCTATATTATAAATGTAAATAACAATAAAACATTTACAAATCAAATTACATCACATTTCAGATCACATATATGTCCCATTTCATTTAAAATATCTATCCTTTGGCTCAAGTAATGTTGTCTGTAACACATTCTTGCTGATAATGCTGTTCCCATAAATTGTCTTTCTTCTGTTGTAACTCTGCTAAGCTATATAAAATGTGGATATATCTATTAAACAAACTAAGCAATTCCTTCATTAACTCAGTAACTTCTAATGACTGCATTTAAACCCTAGTCCTTCTTACATTGATCACACAGCTCGGAAAGAATTCTGCCTCATTCATTTGTTCTGGAGTGATAGTACAGTTTGTATAAACATTAAACATCTTATGTTTAGTATCTATACAAAGTTAACGTGCAGATATCACATCCTTTACTCAATAATCTTTTTAATTCTGAATTCCATCTCTAGTGACCTGATGAAGATAAATACCAATCAGGAACACTACACATTCGAAATTTTAGATTTTGGAGTATTAATAATTTTACTTTCAAAATATTTACTTGATGTTGGTTTTAATAAATCTAACTCTAGCAGGGGTCGGCAACCTGTGGCACGCATGCCAAACACGACACGCGAGCCTATTTTTAATGGCATGCTGCTGCCTGCTGGGGTCCCGGCGAACCCCAGCAGGGACCCCGGCAGGCAGCAGCGTGCCATTAAAAATCCTGCCCAGCCCGGCCTGCTTTTCTCCGCCCACCTCTCTCTCCTGTGGGGGCAGGAGGCAGAAGTGTAGTCCTGCTGGCTCCTGCTGCAGGGCAGGCTCCTCCAGCAGCCAAGCTCCTCCTCCCTCCCCCGCCTCTTCCCTGAGCCTGCTGGTTTCCCACCCGTCCTCTACTCCCTCCCTGCTGCCGAACAGCTGATGGCCCTTGCGAGGGAGGGGGAGAAGCGGAGCTGCAGCGCACTCGCTGCTCCGGGGAGGGGGCGGAGAAGGGACGGAGCCTTGGGGAAGGGGGTGGAATTAGGGCATACCCCTTCCAGCCCCTTGCCATGAGCCGCTCAGGGCAGGGGGCTGGGCGCACCGCCACGAGCCAAGCCCACACCCTCTGCCCCAAGCCCTGCACCCCCCAACACATACCCAGCCACCCCATACCCTGACTCCTGCACCCCACCACACCCCCAGCCCTGACTCCTGCACCCCACCACACACCCCATCCTGACTCCTGCATCCCCCAAACATACCCTGACTCCTCCACCCGCCTCACACACCCCCAGCCCTGACTCTTGCACTCCCCACATCCCCACCCCCTACCCTGAGCACCAAACGGGAGCTCCTGCACACACACCCCCTCCCCCCATTCCCACCTGCACCCCTCGCACCAAGTGGGAGCTGCCCAGGTAAGTGCTCCACATCCAAACCTGCCCCAACCCTGAGCCTCTTCCCTCATTCTAGCTCCTGGCCAGACCCTGCACCCTAACCCCCATCCTACTCCACCCCCAGCCCTGTGCTTAGCGTACCCCCACTCTCAGCTCAGTGCGGAGAGAGACACAGAGAATGGGCTACAACCAGGGAGAAGGTAGGTACCCACTCTATGTGGGCAGGGCCGGGATCCCAGACCGGCAGCGGGCTGAGCGGGGCCCTGGCTGGCAGGAGCCGGCAGATGGAACCCCAGACCGGCAGCGGGCTGAGCCACTCAGCTCGCTGCTGGTCTGGGGTCCTGGCCGCCGGCCCCGCTCAGCCCGCTGCTGGTCTGGGGTTCTGGCCGCCGGCCCCGCTCAGCCCACTGCAGGCCTAGGTGAACGGAACCCCAGGCCGGCAGCGGGCTGAGTGGGCCGGCGCTGTAAGATCAGCATTTTAATTTAATTTTAAATGAAGCTTCTGAAACTTTTTGAAAGCCTTGTTAACTAAACTATTGTTGTATGTAAAGTAATATAATATATAGACTTAGAGAGAGAGACCTTCTCAAAAACGTTAAAATGTACTACTGGCACTCAAAACCTTCAATTAAAGTGAATAAATGAAGACTCGGCACAACACTTCTGAAAGGTTGCTGACCCCTGCTCTATAGGGTAACAGTTTGGAACCACTATTCTAACATAGTAATGGATTGAAGGTTCCTTACCTCTGCTTACATCATGCATGTATAGTTGTTGCACAATAATTATTGTACTGTAACAAATTTATTCTAAACATTTAGATAAAGCACTTAATTGCACCACCAATGATATAAAAGGAATAGGAGGGGTAACCAAGCTGATCTTCTTAAGAGTTCAGGCTTCAACGTGACACAGCACAGCAGTAGTCTGCTCTAAATGTTCTGAGTCACAACTGCCTTCGTTTTCCTGAGTTTGATTTCACAGCTCTGCTTTTCACTGCTGTTGTGGCAAAGCTAGGCAGTTTCTCTAAGTAATGCTTGTTGTGACTGCTCGTTTGGAGGAAATAGCTCTTGTTATGCTTGTTTGGGGACAAAGGAGGGAGGCTTATTTAAGGTTTTAGTGTGTGTTCACTTTAACCTTGGCTGAGATTTTGTAGGAAGCTTGGTGTGCAGTGACTGCGTTCTGCATTAGCCATGTCACCTTTCCTATGGGCATGTGCCAGCTTACGCATTCTGTGCTCGCTCAGCTAAACTGCAGGTTCTCCAACTCTAAGATGTGTTCCATACTGTTGAGAGTTTTGCATAGGCATTGCCCTTTCTGTTCATGACTTTAGAAACCACCACCCATCCCACTAAGTCACATAATATCCTGGTGGTAACTGCATCAGTTGCTTACATGGAATAGGAGAGTAATATGTACTGGATTTTTAGCTTATTAGTGAAACTTAAAGGACCAGAACTGCAGAGAATGCAGCTCTCTCCAGACCATGGTTTGGGAACTTCTGTACTAATCCTACGAAGGGTTGTGTAGCTATCTGTTACTGTGATGTGTCACACTTATTGTGTGGCAGGATGTGTCCCCCCACTTCATTTGGGGCTGGGTGCTTTGAGTCTTATGATGTATTCCTCCTGACTTTCCTGCATTATTACATCCTTTAGCTTACTAGTAATTTACTGGTAATACTTTCCCCTCTAGGTTGCTACACATTAACCAATCCAAGTGCTTGAAAGAAGTGCTTGGACTTAACCAATAGCAGCCTCCATAACCACATAGGTTCACAATTGGTCAGCAGTTGCAGTGGCTTGGCACAAGTGTGACACTGCCCCACGTTGCAATATGGGCTAGCCATGACGGTCCAACCCTCCTTGCTGCACAGTAGTGAGAGTCACTGCCCATCCCTTGCCAGAACTGTTCAAGAGGCAAGAATCAAGTACATGTACAATTATTGCTCGGTGTCCAGCTCTCCTTTGTATTGTTTTAAAAAAACAAGGAATTTTGCTTTTAAATCTAAAGTCTTTAAAAAAAAATTGGACAAGAGGAGTGGGAAGTTTAGAATTCTGCCAATCATACACATACATGTATGTACACAAGCTGTGTCTTTGAGATCATATTGCACTCTGATCTGAACTAATTGCTTAGCTTGTCTAGACCAGTTCACTACAGGTTTCCAGAGATGTGTGGAATTTTTTTCCCAGTATAGCAAAAGTATTAGAAATTGCACAAACAAGTGTATCCTGTAAGATATTAAGTAACAGGCTTTGGTTTGGTTTGAATATTGGAACTACTTTGAATGTTGGAACTACTTTGAGCCAATATGTCAGAAATAAAGATGCAGCCTCTTTAAATTCTCTGAATATTTTTGTGTTAAGGGGATACCAGCAACAAGATGCCCATGAATTCATGCGTTACCTGTTGGACCATCTACATTTGGAACTCCAAGGTGGCTTTAATGGTGTTTCCCGCTCGGTAATTTTGCAAGAAAATTCAGGTCTCTCTGCAAGCAACAAATGTTGCATGTAAGATACTGTTTTAATTCCTTCAACAACTTACCATCATGGTGGGACTCCATGCGTGAATCAAAGTGATCTACCCTATGGCATCATTATTTTATATATCTGAATATCTAAAGAAATAAACTAAAGTAGTATCACACTGTGGAGCCTCTTAGTCAAAGCACCCAAGTCCTACTGTGTGTCTTGGATCGATTTTTTCCCCCATAGTAGTTATGGGAATTGGTCAAAATAAATAAAATAGTTTATCTGGTGGGCTGTGAATGTGGCGCTTTGATTCAGTATCTCTCAAAATAAAAACCAATCCCATTTTTTTCTGTCTTGAGTTCAGGCTAAACAGAATTACACACTGATCAATGGCATGTTAATTATAAATGGGCAACAGGTTTTTCACATGAGTGGAACAGGAAGTGGCAGTACATTCAAGATTTTCCATAACTGGATTTTTTCCCGGCAATACAACATTCGGTATTTGTATCTCACCTAAGAGATACCCTTGAAGCAGCTGCTGCTTTAATTTGCCTTTGATAATGTTGGAGGGTGTCTCTTCAGTTTTCCTATCATTCCGTTTTGAAAGTGAAGCACTTTGGGTGCCTTTCAAATCTTTTGGTCTGGAAATGCTGACACTTCCTGAATTATTTTTTCTAAGTGTGCTCTGCTAGATTGAAAACAGCACTGAGACCAAAACATTTATTTTGCTTTAGGTAGGAATGTTAACAGTCAGTTCAGCCTGGATTTTGGTCAAGGGGCAGACTCCCTATGTTAGGATTATCTGAGAGTTAAGTCAGTCCTGATCTATGCAGGAAAAGGGATTACAAGTTTAACAGGCCTGAGCAGGGCAGGTGAGTACTGCGTAGGCTTGATTACAGTATGTTACTAGTGTTCTACGACCCACTTTTAGTTAACTCTGTAAATATAGCTGTTTTGCTTGAAGTCACTGGTCTTAAAGGGCTAGGAGTGTGCTCTTTAGTATAAAATAACATTAGTCATTACATTTCTTGGTTCATGCAAAACACATGCAACCACAATCAACTGTATCTAAAAACCCTGTTAGACTTGAATACAGAATGTTGCAGGGTTGGTGTTAGAGTATCTGGCCCAAAATCTTGCAATTGTCAGCTGATTTGAGCCTGGAAAAACTTTGAGGCCTTGAAAGGCAGCTTTGCCTGAAAAAAAGATTTGCCCCAATGAGACCAGTGTACAGATAGTGCTGTAAACTTGCCTTGTACGAAATATTGAGAGTTTATTAATCAGGTCCGAAGGAGGTGGCTTGTAATCTCACAGTGCAGGTTTTCTGCAGCCCAGCAGGTGGTTGGAAACCTGACAATATAAACTAGTAAATTATTCTGGTTTCTTGTAATGTTAATTACTTTGAAGTATTTGTTTTCATTAAGCATTAAGAACATGGCAAAATGTAGCAGTGTTAGGAATTTACACTTGAATGTTTTAAAAGGTCAGTGTCCCCAGTTGTTACTTATTTCTGTTGTCCTTCATCTTTCTCACCACCTCCACCATTGTAATGGCTTCCAGGGGTAAGATCAGGAGAAAGCAGTGCTCCTGGCAGTTAGCCCGAGGTTTTGTATCAGACAAGCGCAAGTTGATAGGGTGGGTTTTTTCCTTGCCTCAGCAGAAAAATGATTGTTTCTTTCTTCATATAGTACTACATTATAGAAACACATCTCATGGTGCATATAGCAGTGCTCCTTTGGCCTGGTTGAATTAGCAGTCTAGCTAAGAATCTCCTTCTATTCTGGAGCTTTTAAAACAAAAAGATTACTATAAGTGCATTGTGAATGTACAAGGAACGATGACGTGTTTAGCATGTTCTTGCAATGTAAATGTCTTTTTGGAGGTGACTAAATGGGAGGAAACTTGCTTTAAAAAGCCCTAAAGATGTGCAGTAAAAAGTAGGGAGCAGGTTCAAAGAGAAAATACATCCTAGTTCACCTAGCTTGAGAGACAGCTGTTGCATAGAAAACTGCTCTTAAAAATAACATCCTTATAATAATGTTAAAATCATATGCGCTCTGGAGAGAATGGACTGTATATAAACATAGCCTTTAAAAAGATTTGAGATGCTTATCTAGTTTTTCCATTGAAGATCTGTTTGTTATGAGTACCTGCATAGAGTATAAATTCCTGTTTCTTCTAAGTTTCCAGTTTCTTTGCTGTATTACCATTTGCTCCATGGAATCTAGTGATGAGTGAAAGGGCCATGTAAATTAACCCAATCCTTGTTTGTTACACCCAGACCAAACTGCCTGATGGTTTTTGACATATAAGCAATAAAATATTTCACATGCTAAAATGCAGCCTAAAACAGAAATTCTGATGAGTTTCTTTTCTTCATGGGTGGTTTGTTTAGAAATGGAGCCTCTACCGTTGTCACAGCTATATTTGGAGGCATTCTTCAAAATGAAGTAAACTGCTTAATATGTGGGACTGAATCTAGAAAGTTTGATCCATTCCTAGGTAAGGTATCTTTCTCTTGCACAGTATTGGCTATGACGTTAAAGCGCTGAATCGTCATGTATCTGACAAATGATATGTGCTGAGGCTGAGTTTTTACAATGTAAGACTTCAGTGAGAACTAACTTTTTATTTTGATCTAAGAAATCCAATTGTATTTTTTCTTTCCTAGACCTTTCACTAGATATTCCAAGTCAGTTCAGAAATAAACGTACTAAGAATCAAGAAAATGGACCAATGTGCACACTACGGGGTAAGAGTTCGTGGTGAGTGAAATCTTGGCCCCACTGAAATCAACAGGAGGTTTTCAACTGACTTCAGTGAAGCCAGGATTTCACCCAGAATGTTTCGTAAATGTGATTACTGCAACCATATCCCACTCAGTTCTCTATCTGGAACATGATAGTGCCTTTAGGGGAGGGGGAGATTTTATTTCTTGAGTTAGAGCTCAAAATTCAGAATTACATGGATCCAGTTTAAGACTGAACTTTCACTGAAGCAGAGAGATAAGGTTGAGAGAAAAGAAATCAAAATATTAGTGGACTATTCAAATGGCTGGATTACAAGCCCTGGCTCTTGAATTCCTCTGTATAGCACCAACAGTGCAAGCGTCACTCACCACCGCATTAGTGTGCTTCAGAAATGAGCTGTAAGGGTTAGTGGGTACTTTAGCCTCTGTGTCTGTTCAATCCTTGGCCTTTATGAAGAGATTGCCTACAAAGGGTAACTGCCCACTAAAACCCAGCCAGAACTCATCTCTTGTATACACGTGGCTTTTGTTCAAGTTCTGGGCTTGAAAAGGCAGTATTGGCACCATGCTTCTTGCATGCAGTAGGGGTGGATGTTGCTTGTTCTGCCCATTTAAAAATTGTGTATAAATACCGATGAACCAATAATCCCATCCTTGGACCGTCATTTAAAGAGTACAAACCTGTGTGGTTTGTAAAATGTTTAACAGAGTGAGGGGATTATTCTTCTTTCTCTACCCACCCAATCCCCAAAGACAAAGTATCTGTGATCTAGATCAACTTTTTCCTAATTTACTAGTGTGATGGGAAGGCTATTCAGTTTCTGCTGACAACAGTGGCGCTGAAACATTTTTAATGGGGGGGCGGGGGCGCGGTGCTGAAAGCCAGTTCCCTTACCCTGGTCTGTACCCCTTCATCCCCAGACTGGAGTAAGGAGTCCGAGGCTGGGATTACAGCTGGGGGTTGGCGTGGGGCCGGCAGCAGGACCCACGGCCGGGACCCCTGAGTGTGGGGCCAGAACCGGAGGCAGGGAGCAGGCGGTTGGGAATCCCAAGTGCAGGGCCAGGAGCCTGCGTGCGGGGCCAGTAGCGGAGGCGTGGGGCTGGCAGCCAGGACCCAGTGTGCGGGACTGGGAGCAGAGCCCCCCGGACCCCTAGTTTCTGTGCCCATGTCTGACATTCTACCAGCAATTCCTACTGTAGGTGAGAAGGAAGCTTGTTTGATACCCAGATTTCTTTATTCTTGAATTACCAGTAAATCCATGCCCTCAAAGCCAAGGAATTTAGCATGATGCAATAGATGTTAGCCACAGCTGCATGAACCTGCACAGAGCTAATCAAAAGTGCAGTCAGTCTTTTCTTCAGTCAGAGGTGAGATCTGAAACCTTTTGAATTCTCTAGTTGGTGACCGTATGAGCAGTGCTGGCTCACTCTATTTTCTGTTGATCCAAATGCTAACTTTGGCATGTTTACAATAACTATTTTACACTTTCCATGTCCTTTGGTTTCTTATTAGTGTTTCTGAATTCTCTTCCTTTTAGATTGTCTTCGCAGTTTTACAGACTTGGAAGAACTTGATGAGACAGAGCTCTATATGTGCCACAAATGTAAAAAGAAACAGAAATCCACCAAAAAATTCTGGATTCAGAAACTACCAAAGGTTAGTGCAAATATCAGTGTGTGGTGAAACTTTAAAGGAAATTAATAACTTGACCAATAAACATATGTAACCATAATTAAAGACTTAACCTAATGAACTCTGTCTTTCATGTTTAATACTATAGGTGCTATGCTTACACTTGAAACGATTTCACTGGACAGAATATCTGAGGAACAAGGTTGATACATATGTAGAATTTCCCCTCCGGGACCTAGACATGAAATGCTACTTGTTAGAGGTACAGAGACTTACTGATGTATACACTGGACATTTATTCTGTTTTATCGTATGTTATGGAACATAGAAGGTGTCAGTTGACTTCTTAAAAGCTGTTTTCTCTACTTTGAACTGCAGCCGGAGAACAGTGGCCCAGAAAGCTGTCTATATGATCTTGCAGCTGTTGTTGTACATCATGGTTCAGGGTAAGTGTGCCAAATGAGTACCTGGGGTGAAGTACTGGCTTTATTGAAGGCAGCGGCCAAACTCCTTTTGACTTCATTGCGGTCAGGACTTCCCCCCTAATGTGCATGTTGGTTCTGGTAGCAGCTGTGCTAACATGGAAATAAAAAGCAGCTTTATATTTCAATGGGGACTTTTACCAAAAATGTTAATTGTTCAAAATATCAGAGGTCTCCTGCTGTGAATCTCCACTCTTGTCCTGAGTAATAGGTGGAAATCTGACATGAGGCTAGTCCCGTTGCTACTTTCAAATTGGAAAGTAAAGCCATTCTGGAAAGTATTTAAACTTAGTGAGAGGTCCTGTGTCCATAAAAACTGACATTTCTCTTAGCCACTAAGTTACATTTCACAAAAAGGACAGGAGTACGTGTGGCACCTTAGAGACTAAGATAGAGGAATGGTGGGACAATTCTTTAGAAGAAACTACACTGTTTTCTAATAGTGGGAGTTCTTGCTGTTGTCACTAGAACTCACTATTCTATCTCAGTTGAATTGAAGGTGTTTTCAGCAAACATGTATTTGAAAACATTCGCTCTAGCAGGCTGCCCTCATTGCTTTCTGCCGAAGATGAGTGGTCTGAATCTGAAGTAGTACTAAATCAAACGGTATGACTTTCAAAGGGAGTCTTCATTAGCACTACCCCAGAACACCCATGGCAGCCGCTTCAAAGCTCAGAGAAAACAAAACGTAGTTGTAATGGACATCCAGTGTAAACTGGACATGATTGGAATGGAATTAGACGAGTGTGAACTATAATGATCTATAAGATACAGCCGTTAGTCATGCAAGTGTGAGATGGCCTTGTCTTGAGGCAGCATGGGTAATGAAACTTGGCTGTTTTCTGGTTCTTAATTATATGTACAAGTATCCAAGCCATGGGATCTGTATAAAAACTTCAGAAGCGACAAAGGGTCCTGTGGCACCTTATAGACTAACAGAGGTATCGCAGCATAAGCTTTCGTGGGTGAATACCCACTTCTTCGGATGCAAGCAGTGGAAATGTCCAGGGGCAGATATCAATGTGCAGGGAAGAGTCAGACTAGAGATAACGAGGTTAGCTTAATCAGGGAGGGTGAGGCCCTCTTCTAGCAGTTGAGGTGTGAACACCAAGGGAGGAGAAACTGCTTTTGTAGTTGGCTAGCCATTCATAATCTTTGTTTAGTCCTGAGCTGATGGTGTCAAATTTGCAAATGAACTGAAGCTCTACAGTTTCTCTTTGGAGTCTGGTCCTGAAGTTTTTTTGCTGCAGGATGGCTTCCTTTAAATCTGCTATTGTGTGTCCAGGGAGGTTGAAGTGTTCTCCTACAGGCTTTTGTATATTGCCATTCCTTATATCTGATTTGTGTCCATTTATCCTTTTGCGTAAGGACTGTCCAGTTTGGCCGATGTACATAGCAGAGGGGCATTGCTGGCACATGATGGTGTATATTACATCGGTGGATGTGCAGGTGAATGAACCGGTGATGGTGTGGCTGATCTGGTTAGGTCCTGTGATGGTGTCCCTGGTGTAGATACGTGGGCAAAGTTGGCATCGAGGTTTGTTGCATGGATTGGTTCCTGAGTTAGAGTTGTTGTTATGGTGCGGTGTGTAGTTGCTGGTGAGAATATGCTTCAGGTTGGCGGGTTGTCTGTGGGCGAGGACTGGCCTGTCTCCCAAGGCCTGTGAAAGTGAGGGATCATTGTTCAGGATGGGTCTTAAGCTAACCTCGTTATTTCTAGTCTGACTCTTCCCTGCACATTTATATCTGCCCCTGGACATTTCCACTGCTTGCATCCGAAGAAGTGGGTATTCACCCACGAAAGCTTATACTGCAATACCTCTGTTAGTCTATAAGGTGCCACAGGACCCTTTGTCGCTTCTACAGATCCAGACTAACACGGCTACCCCTCTGATACATAAAAACTTCAGTTAGTTTCCAACCTATGTTCATTGTGATGACACTTTCCCTGTGCGCTTGGTTTGAAATCATGTAACTCAAACAGGATTCAGCAAGAACTAGTTGGAAGGAATTCTGAATATAAAATTAAATGACAGAACATGGTAAAACTCAAATTTTATTTCTATTTGTAGGCTAATGATTACTTTTATCTTAAATGCTACTGAACCTGATCTTACAGAGGCAAAACTTGCCTTGAAGTTCACTGGGAGTTTTGCTTGCAAAAGGACTGGGGGCTTGAGGGGGTTGGATTATGCTAAAACTTTGATTAAAAACCTTTTATGAAGTCCCAAAAAGGAAGCAATTGTGTGCATGTGGTTGGTATCAAATCTTGACATTACTAAAGATGCTATTGCATGGAATATCTTTCCTACCCTTTCAACACCTTTGGGTTTAAGCGTACAGTTATGGAGGCTGTCCAGTTTTCCCCCCTCTAACCTGGCTGAAGCCTTGTGATAGAATATAGTCAATTAGCGCTTGCCCTGTTGGTGTCCTGTACAGCGGAGAATGAGGTGGTAAATTTCCTTTGGTTGATCTCACTTTGTGTGTCTCATTGCTTTCAGTGTTGGCTCTGGACATTACACAGCCTATGCAACTCATGAAGGTCGCTGGTTCCATTTCAATGACAGTACTGTAACTCTGACCGACGAGGAGACCGTGGTAAAGGCAAAGGCCTACATCCTCTTCTATGTGGACCGGCAGGCCAAATCTGGATCTGATAAACTTTAATACCTTTTAATCCTCACTTATCAAGTCCATCGGACAAAACATTTCCAATTCTCCATAAATACTTGATCCAAGACTATTAATTTCATTGTGCACTTTTCAACTTCCTCGTGTGGGTTTTAGTTTTGTTGTGTCAATGGTAGCAGTTGACTTATTGAACTTGGACACAAATTAACTTTTTTTTAGTTCTACCAGAAAACCTCAGCAGATATTTTGATTTGCTGCTTTAGTTGTGATAACTCAATTTTTATATATATAGTTTCATGAACTTAGTTATTTGATTTTTATATTAATGTTTTCAGTTCTCACTTTCTAAAGGCACATTTACATCAGAGAAGCTTTGTATCCTCTTTATAAGCAAGAGAAATGTGTTCCTGATTATGAAGAGCAATAGAATTTCATGCTGCTCTCACAGCTGTTATGTAGATAAGATTGAATCACTTTTAAATCAAGGAATTGCTTGCACATACTGTTTGCCCCAGTGCAAGAAACTTAACAGTGACCTCTGAACAATCACTCTTTGCCTGCAGAAGAGATGAGATGTGGCATCATTAAGTAGACTGGGTAATTGCTGCTATCAGTGTGTATCAAGGCTGCTGTCTTTCAGGACTCCTTGTAAATAAATAGCTAATTCAGTTGTATTTGTACTGCAAATTCAAGTGTTTCTCATTTGTACTTTTTCCCCTACAAAAGAGACATTTAAATTATTACCCTAATCATATACGTGTCCTTATACATGTCTTGGGATTTTAATTTACTTTTTTTAAACTGAAATGGAATTGCTAGGGTAATGTCTCAATTTTTAGCATTTATCCCAAAGTTTGATAGCAAGCACTTGCTTTTGAAGCTAGCAGGCTCCATGGGATTGGGCCACTGTCCCTTTTATATCCTAAAATGAGAGTTCAATGTGAGGGCTTCACACAGGAGATGTTTTTGTCTCAATGCAACTCCCAACTCCATTTAGGACTGAAAGACAGGTTTGTTATGGGTTTGGAAATAGAATTTGCATGGAATGTTGTTATACCTAATCCAGACTCAGGCTCAGACTGGTAGGGAAGTTGTATTCCAATCTATATGCAGGGATATTACAGCTCATGCAAATTGTGGAGCTAACACTGCCCCTTATAGGTGAGCATATACCCTCACAAATTGCAGTATTTAATTAGTAGTTCAACATTTCTCATGGTCTCTTGACCAAAAGAAGAGGCAAGACGTTATTTCTGAAGTTGAAATGTAAGCCATCTGTTTATATTAAACCTCTTATCAGCTTAATGGAAGAAGAATTCAGTGTTAGCAGCTGGAATTTCAGCTGTTCTGGTACTGCTGAGAGAGAGGAGCCCAGTATAAACTGAATGACACTGAACTCAGCTTTCCCTCCTCCTTTGTTTGCCTACTGCCTTTCACCACACTCCCATAATCTCAAAGTTTGTGGGAAAGCTGGAGCTCACTGCCTGCCAAGTCAGCTATCCCACCAGACCCCTCTTACTAGTGATATAGTCCCAAGCGTTTACAAACAGGTGTGTTTTATATTTAACTGAGTAAAAACATCTGCCTTCCCCTGGTTGCATCTCCTTGAAGGGCCACATTAGTCAGCAGATAGATGTAGTATGCATTTCAGTATTAGTTGACTAAGCACCAGCTCTCCTGACTGGGGGGAGCCTGACAATTGCAAAAAAAGTTTTAATTACCTGTTTGGTCCTTCTCAGATGGCTTTTACCACTGTCATTTAAAAAAAAATTGGCTTTGTATCAAACTGCAGAAATGTTCAATATTGCTAAATTGTGTATGAAAATATGTAAACTATACACTTACCTAAACCTAGTACTGACTATCACTTGATATGTTAAGTGACAGATATACCAGGATGTCTTTATTTTGTTGTTGAACAATAAATAGATTATTCATTGCTTCAAACTGTAGCCATCAGCATGTTAACTACTGTTTTCGGACCTTTGCAGCTAGAGTTTATGTTCTGATCAGAACCAGCAGCTGTTTTCACATTTAAACACAATAAAAAGGTAACTGGCAGAATTCATTATTGTTTTTTCACCACGAACTGATGGCAATTCAGGATGTACTTTGGGGGGATTAAACCTTAGGCCACTGGCTCTTGAGCCAGCGCTATATGCTACTTAGATGGCTCTAGAATTTGTTTAAAATATGTGTTGAGAATAACAATCATGAAATGATCTGGACAATTTGTTTAACTCGCGGTGAATTTAGTGCATATTGTTCAGCCACCCAGTGATGTAAATGTGCCTTTGTGTATTTTTAGGAACTTAATTTCGTAAACTTCATTAACATTATTCCCTTTATTTTAAAGGCGATTGTTTCTCTCTTGAGTCATCAACTTTTTTGCCCAATTATTGTCTCTCACACTTTTCCTCTCAATACCATTTCTCATGTATCATAAGTGAATTGTCTTAGCCAATGGCATACATCATATTCTGTTTAGGCCATAGCCATCATAACACCATGCAGTTATCATAGTTTGTTCTTGAAGCAGTTTCTAATACAACTCACCCATATGTGTCTATGGGACAAGTACACTGTAAATCCTTTCCTAATGTAGCTTACTCCCACTGCAAACACAGATGGACAGTATAAACAATTTGTTGTGGCAACACAAGTATTTCTCTTCCTGGTGGAGAACTTTCCTTATCCACTGTATTCTAGTCAGTGTCCAAAAAAAAAAAGGGGGGGGGGGGCGGGGGGATAACTGAGCACTGAACCAGTGACCTATACTGCACCTGGCTTAGTATTACATGTAAGGTTAACAATTTATATCCTATATTTATCTACTTTCTTTGAGCAGGATGGGGGGAAATGACATTTTAAGCCCAATCTGTTTCTTTTCTATTATTCACTGCTGGTCTGATTTGCTGTCTGCAAGCAAATATTTTTTGCAGTTCATGAACTTGGCCAGTATTCTACACCAAAAGAAAAAGGTTGTCCTGGGGGTGTTGTTCATTGTTTAAAGTTGTGTCTACAACTGGAAATATATGTAAAACAAAATGGTGGCATTTGCAGTTGTTCACTCCTGCTTCAGCAGATTGCATGGTGATTGATCCCATACAGTATGGTGCAGACCTTTATGGTGAGGTACTACAAGGCGTTCATTCAGAAGGTGCTTTTCCCAGTGATGTCATGTGAAGTGGGTTTAAATCTTTTTCTTGATGGTACAGGGCAGTGTGGACCTGTGTCAAAAGCAGAAAGCCATTTGTAAGACTTGCTGAATGGATGGAAAGCGTGCCACTTGTGGTGTTCAAAAGTTTGCCTAGTGCTGTTTCATTACTGATGTGTCTTTGTCTTACTAATGAGGTAATCAGCACCTTGAAAGCTCTGGTTCCATTGTGCTTTAGAATATCCTCTAGTACTGTAGTGCCATAGATGTAATTGTTTACCATTAAAATCTAATGTGTAAGTTTCAGTGAGGAACACTGACTGTGCTAATCTTGTGTATTGGAGCATTAATGGGGGGAATTCAACTTGAAATCATAAAATGTTTTATATGGAAAATGTGCCATTAAATGCTCTCTCTAAAATGTGAAAAACTTCCTATCCTGCCCTCAGGTTTTCAGCATATTATTACTGTGTGAGAGTAAAACTGCTTTTTAGAATCCTGTGCAGGGGCAATGGAATCAGCATATTTTTCTTTACTTTCTGAAAAATAGCTGATCATAGTTGCATTTTTCCAAAACTGCTTTAGTTATGTCTGTTCGCTATTTAGCCTCTAATTTACTTGTGATCTGGTATGATTACAGTGCACTTAACTTCCACTGGGCCTATAAATTTATACCAAAAGTAATGCACTGTGTGGAGGGCCCTTACCATACACAGTTCTGCACAGAGTGATCACAAAACCAAAAAGGTTTTATCAGCAGGTGCTATTTGTTCACAAGTAAAACCAAAGCAGTGTGTAGGGCAACATTCCTCCCCCCTTTCCTTAACTACTGGTACATCACCCATCAGATTCTTTGCCACCTATTCTGTGGTTTTAGTCACATCCTCCTTTTTTGAAATGCCTCTTTCCGGGGGGGGGGGGAGAAGAGAGAGACCCTTTCTCACCCACCCAGAGCAACTGCCTGACATTATGAAACAGGAATTATATATAAATACTTAATCTTTACAATAGAAATTAACAATTCCTGCTGAAGAGGCTACTGTTGCCCCTTCCTCAAACTATTGTCTTTAATGTACACACAACAAAAAGCCCACTGCATGAGGCACAATAACTGTTTGAGTCCTGGCCTATGCTAAAAGTTAAGTCTCCCACAACACTTCTGGATGTGAAAACTCCATGCCAATTTAACCCGGGGTGTAGACAGTGCTAGATTGATGAGGTGGGGGTGGCTACAGCATTTCATGTGTAGACAAGGCCTAAGAACAGATCGAAATCCATAGCCTAAGTCTCATGACAGAAAGAGGCAATTTCATGGTACCACTAGGGAAAGGAGGAAGGTGTTAAATGCATCTTCAGTATCATCACTCACACTGGTAAACTAAGCTCAATTCAAAGTGTAACTTTAGCCATATCGCTTTACTGATTGTACTCAAATCCCAGAAGTTAATATTAGTGTCTATTAAACCACCCTGTGCAAACTGACAGAATTTAGGTTTAGCATAGCATGGTGTTAAAGGAGTAAGTAACTTATAGTAGCTTGAGATTCACCTAGCTAGCCACAATTGCCACTTTAATATCAAACTCCACAGTATATTTATTGTAGCCTCTAACCTGGCCATAGAAAAGGACTATGCCACTGAAAACAGTCTTACCAGCTACCTCAGAGGTGGCCAGCTCTTCAGAAGTTAATATGCGGTTCCTTGTATAGGCACCAACTCTGGGGCTGGAGTTATAGGTGCCAACTTTCCAGGGGTGCTTGCTGCTCAACCTCTGGCCAGGGCCCTCCCCACACAGCTGATCAGGAGGTGCGAGGCAGGGTGGGGCTGCTGCTATATTACTGCAGCTCTTTCTTTGGCAATGTACATTGATAAATTCTAGCTCCTTCTCAGGCTGGCCACCCCTGAGCTACCTGTTTTTCAAATGTCACTTCTCTGTGAGCACTGCAATCATTCAGGAGGACACTTTACAGAATCAAGTGTTAGTGAAGGCACTTTGAGCCTCTTGTGGAGACCACTCTAACAAATCATTGCTGGAAAAATATTGTAAATAGAGGTGGCACTACAGAGCCTCCCATTTAGTGATTGGTCATTGTGTCTGTTCAGCATCTTCCTTTCCAAATCCAACCATAGATATTGTCTTCCCACAATCCTTTCGCTCAAGCCAACATGGGCTTGGAGCTGGTGCCTGCCTCATTACCACCACATTTAGCAATGGTGCACTAATGAGTTAGACCATTTTTGCTGCTCTGTCCCCTTGCTGCAGCCCCCTCCATGAGCAGAGAGGTGCAGACCTAAGCCCCTTCTGGTGGTAGAGCTCTTATTTTCTTTGCACCGCTTTCTACCCTGCATGTAGACCCTGATGGGGGCTAATGCATGAACAATGCTACTGCGCTTAGGCCTTTTCTCCATGGTTTCAGTAGCTATGTGTTCACTTATCAAGCTTTTATGTTCCAAAAGCACTAACTGACATAATGGCCTCTAATTAGTCGTGGGCAAACTCCAAGGAGGCAGAAAACTTAATTAGCAGAAGTAATGCAAGGAAATTTCTGATGACTAGCAGGAAAGGTGCAAAATGAATGAGGCTGTATAAAGTCTCCTAAATAAAGTGGGACGAGGCACCAGTGCTGGATATCTTTAATAGCCAGCTGGCCCATGTACTTTGAAAGGAACAATCCAGCATTCAGACAGACATGATATTCTAATAGGATTTTTTTCATTTTACAGCTACACTTGTGTGTAATCACACTGATTCCCTCTGTTCCTCCCCTCCACCTCTTGTCAAAGACATTTTGTGCTGTACAAGTGAAAAAGATCTTGTTTAAAATCTACTTAAGTAAAGGCTAGGTCACACCTTAGAGCGAGGGTGCTTTTGCTGCCTCGTACCAACTGCAAACTCAGAGATTAGACATTACCTAACTGCTGCTTTATATTTTTACAGTACTTTTTCCCACTTTCAAACAGTCTACCTCTCCTCCATGCTTAGATCAAAGGCCAAATATGGCTCAAGCAACAGCTTAAACCTACACTCCTCAACACCATTAAACTGCTTAAGCCAGGCTGAGTAATTTATCCCGTTACCTCATAAGGTACATTAATATTCATCTATTAATTACCACATACAAGACAAAGCATAAAAATAGCAAGGAGGCATTATTCCATTAATGAGATGGAAAAGAATCAAGACAACTAGATTCATTAACTCAGGCAAAAATTGCTACAGTGTCTTTGGGAAGGGCTTAGTAAAGTTTTCTTTCTGTCATGGTTACATAAGTAAATTAAAAATAGTCTTGGCTTATCGTCTAAGTTATTAGTCTCCATTAAAATAAGTGACTGGAGGTGTTCAGAACAATTTACTTACTTACTATATAACATGGCTATCACAAATTCTGTATCTTAAAATGCAATGACTCAGCAGGAAAGTGGCTAACTCACCATCTTGAGAATGGCCAGCAGGACAGGAACAAACCTGAGACAGAACTGCAGCCAGAGCCATAGGGAACAGCAGAGGTTTTCCATAGGTCTCTTAGATTGGGGTCCATGAATACATCCATATAGGATCCTTCATGTGGACTCCCTCTCTAAAAGCCCAATGTTGAGAACCGCTGTTCTGACCTTCTTGCTATGATAGGCCGTTGCCTGTTGTAATTGTTATACTTGAAGTGGCAGCAAGCAGGGAATTACACTGATGCTCAATTCAGGTAAATGGAAACCTTAAAACCCTTTGATATAATTAAAGCTATTAATGGGCCTGTTCGGCTTACAGAGTCCCACTACATACACGTTTCCTATCACTTAAGATTTGCTTTGCTTAAGTGTGTTTTATTGAACAACACATCTATTTCAATGTATGTTTAACGTCCATCATCAATAATACATGACTTGATCCTTGGGCCTGTTAGGATACAAAAACGGCCCCTCGAATGGTCAGTATTTTCTAACAAAGCGTTAAGAATATCACACTTTTCACCCAAAGCAAAGGCCTGCACAGCTTTTCCTTTGCAGCTGTGGCTACTAGGAGTTCATCTAAACTGCCTCAAGCCCTTTACTAAACATCAGGATTGACTAAAAGGAAAATAATTCCTTTTAAGGAAACATTTGATTTAACTCAATTGCTTCTTTTCTGCTTGGCCATTCCATTCCCCTGGACAAGAAATGGAGCAACAGCCTGGTGCACGTGGGACTCTGAGCTGCTTCCTTTTTTTAACTCCTGCACCAGTTGTTGGCCAAAAATAAACACCATTCCACAACCATATATGTTCAACAGCCCAGTGGTGATTGTGAGGCCGGTCAGGCCCCTACAGTATTGCTGTTAGTCCACTCAGCCAGAACACACTGTCCTTTTTCCTAAGAGCACGGCTCTGCACGGGCTATGCATATAACCCAGCTTAACCGGGAGTGCCTTTTGCACCTATTTTCTTTCCTGGACAAAAACAGTAGAAAGAGTTTAGCCCAGACGTGTCAGAAATTGCTGGAAGTGTTTCAGGATCCTTTTCTGTGGCCTGTGCTGAATTTCCATTCTCCTGTGGAACTAAAGGAGGATAATTTTCTCTTGGGACCAACTTTAAGGTACCTGTCCATCTGCTGGCATTCAAGCAGAGTCAAGGTGTGTAACATTGAGGACTGGATGAAAAACACATTCCAGAAAGACATCTGTCGCAAGCATGAAAATGCTGTCAATGATTTTTTAATACAAGTTTGTAACAGGTATGTTCTTGGGGTGTGAAATTTTACATCTAATGTAAAGCTTAAGCTTATTAAATTGAAAGCATTGAAGCTTTTAACTGTTTATGCATCCTTTCTGGAACAGAACACTAAATACCCAAACATTCTGGCTTTGGAGCACCATTATTTAGTTTTAGCACCACATAAGAAATTGGTTTTAGTGAAAATGTAGTGCATCTTCTGTTGACTTTTACTGGGCTTCCCTCAGCCCTTACTTGCTTGACGAATGCATGTGATATTCCCAGGGTATCAGTGACAATGCATGCTAAAAAAATATGGCTAAGGAACTATTTTGCAGGACAAAAATATCCTCAGAAATGGAGCGAGAAAAAGAGAGGGCGATTCTTTTTATGAATAAAACTAGCATCTCCCTAAACATGTTGATAAGCTCAAATTCCACTTTTCCTCACAGGTGCCAGGCACACACATGTGAAGGTAGAATGGATCTAAGGTTTACATCATTTTATTCTGTGTTAGAGCAGCCTAACTCTATTTCTCTGTAAATTGTTAATGCCCATGTTATCTATGCTGAGGTTTAATGATTATAAATATATTTCTGAGCTTTATGTAAACTACTTTGGGGTCATACAGACAAGGAGACAGTACAGTGAGGAAAAGCAGAGCTCAGTGCAACTGCACCAGGAGTTTTGAGCTGTGCTAGCTACAGTAAATTACAAAAACAAAAGCTAACACCAATCAAACCAGCAAATGATGCGGAGGCACAGCCATTTCTTGTACAATTTAGCAACTACAGAAAATTGCTGCTCCTAGATTAGATCTGGAATTAAAAACGAAGATTTCCATCACCTGCACTCTGAACTGTGTGCTTACGCTGCAGAGCCTGCAGTTCTAGGTGGCCGATGGGACGAGAAAGACAATGTGAGAGCTAGAAATACTTTAATATTTGCGGCTTTTAGCTTGCACTAGCTTTGAATTTGTATTGTACATAATTGCCAGCTGCAAAAGATGGTCAGAGCAACGGAATCAAATGGATGAAGGTACAGGCTCAGATTATTTTTCTTTGCAGAGGCAGGCAGGCAGCGTTGGAAACAGTAGCTCTCTTCAAGCCATGTGTATCTAAGGCTGCATCTGTTTCACAACAGTGACTGTGCTAGAACCAGTTTTAAAGAAAAGTTTCCAGTTAATTTGGTTTTAATGCGCAAAATGATTGTTGAGAATGGGAGTGGGAAATGGAGCGGGTGTGTATTCTTCAATTCCAGACAGTCTAACAGCATCCACGCTGACTGCAGAATTGCATATCACATTCTAAGCTTTTATGTTTTATATATAAAATGTTTTTAGCTAAAGCCAATAGCTTTCAACCACTAGATTCTCAACGAGTCAACTCTGAAACCTAACAATGACTGCATGCGCAACCATTAACTATTTCAATGCTGATTATTTTAGACTGCCTAGCTGCCAAAACCACAAACTTGTTCCCCCTTCCTGCTGCTCATAACTTCTATAATGCAGTTATGTCAATACAAAAATCTCAGGCACACTGAACATGGAAAATGGGGACAGCGTAAAATACATTACATTGAGAAGTTCAGTCTTAACTCTGCATTTCCTGTCTCTCAGGTATTTTATCTCCAATGACAAGTAATCTGCATTCAAACCAATCAGAGGCGTCTGCATCCTTCCTCAGTAAAGTTTTTTGGGGCAGGAACTGAACTCCATGCAGCACTCATGCTTTCCTCCAGAGCACCTCTCCTGCTTCATTCTCATGGGCAGAAAATGAAGCAAAGTGAAATTCCCAAGGAACCTCTCTGCTAACATGATCACACTTTATCTCCTCACAACAGTGGAGCCAGACAGGCATGGTGGGGGATACCTGGCATTAGCAAACATGCTCAAGATTAAAAACACAAGCTGAATTGATTTTGCCCTACAGTTAACGACCACTTCCCCTTTTACTGAGCAATTGTTTGTGGCCTCTAAAATCCCTTCATAGTCTGAAAGCATGAAGCTGTTTTGAAAGGCTCACTGAGTTGAGTGTAGGCAGCCTATTCCAGCTCTGGCAGAGCTCTGGAATGCAAACTCCTAAATAAAGGTCTCACCAGTCACAGGACTATAAAGCAGCATTAAGCATTTCTGTAGTCAGATTCCATGCAAACAATCCTACAGGAGCTCCATCTCAAAGCAGATTTAGTTTTATAAATTAGGTAGTAAACCCAGTGCTTTTAAAATTGTCTTTCTGACAGCTTCCTCGGGGAAGCAAAGTCACTTCAGATAGAAGGGTTGTATCTCTAAAGAGGCCAGATCTCCCACCAACTTCTGACCTGAAGCTGCCAGTCCTGACAGTTTTTACATACATTTAGCACAAGTCACTTTCGAGCTAGTAGAAGGGAAACAGGAAAAGTGACACTGGTCCTTTTGGTTAGCATTTGGCACAAGTGTCCTCATAAGATTCTGCATTTGCCTCTGGACAGGGTTTAAATGAAGCTTATTAGGAGAGTGGATTCCACACATTATTTATTAGACTTTGATTTTTATCTGTTATGCAGTAGTTTAAACTACTGCATAACAGATAAAACTACTCTGTTCTCCTTTCCTCCGTTTGCGGGGTGTGTGTTAATATTTGCAGGTGGTTCAATATTGTGGCTATTGGGGGGGGGGTAGGGGGAATGTGTACATATTAAGTAAAACCAAGCAGTTTTGATCAAATCCAATGAATTACTCAGTTAAGTTGGCCCCAACTTAATATCCATATTTATCCCTGCTCCTTAATTCTGGGGGATGACCATTTCTCTGAGTTGCAGTCACAATACTTATCCTCCAGTATGCAGGATGGGCCAAGCAGGCTCCTTCACTCTTGCTATATCAGCCAACCAAAGTCCTTTCAGTACAGGTATCCATTAAAATCTCTGGCCAGGACCTGATGCTGGAATTCCCCAATGTGCCAGGGCACTATGAGCAGGGTTCAGAGGGTGTTGTTGACCTGAATAGATAGATGGGCTGAGGCAGAGAGAAGTTAAGTGACTTCTGTGAGGTCACACAGCAAGTCAGTGGTAGATTCAGGATTTATAACCCAAATGTTTTGATTCCCAGACCATTGCTGGAAGAGCTTGCTTTGCATTGCTTTTCGGAACTTGATTTTGGGAATCTCTAAGTGGGAATTGCTTTTGCAGATTCTACACATTATTCTTCTGTCTCACATACTATGACCATGTTTTCAGGTGCCCAAACTTGCTGTCTCTGACCCTTTCTGGATGTGGCCATGTCACAGATGATTACCTGTTGTTGCTTCTCAAGAGCTGCCCAAACCTCAAGATACTCAAACTGGAAAACTGTGTACGGATCACTGACCGGACTCTAGAAGCTGTGACCCTCTATGGGGATTCTTTACAAACCCTCCATGTGGATTTCTGCCGGAACATAACTCAGGCTGGTCTGGAGACAGTCCAGGAAAAATGTCCTTCAGTAATGCTGAAAGCAGAGAGAAGTGCAGACATGATTCCGGACAACAAACCAGGGGAAAAATTGATGCTTGAAAGAGCAGTGAGAAAACTGGTACGGCACTAAGAGGGACTAATTGCAGAAATTCAATATATGTGAAGAGAGATTGACGTTTTGAGGTTCCACCCAGTTCGCAGTTAAGCCTATCTATATGCATATTGGCTATGTTCATAAAATAATATTTTATACATTTCACAAATACTCCCGTTTCACCCAGGCACGGAGTTTACCTTGATGGTGATGGTCTGGCACCACTGGTCCTACATAGGGAAAATTCCCTGTGCTGACACAAAGGAGATGGTAAATCCTGACAAGCTTTGTGGGGAAGTCTGTGGTATATTTTGCTTGGCTGATATGTATGATGATGTATCCAAATCTCAGGGCCCAAGGGGATGGATAACAAACTTTTTATTCCCAAGGAAATATGCCTGTTCTGTCACAGAAGGATCATGAATTCTAATTAGGTAACTTAGGTAACTCTCTGTCACATGTTCACCTTTTCTGCTAAGGCAGATCTCACTCCTGACAAATGTCACCTACTATACTTCACACGTGATCTGTTAGTGTACTTTATTTAAACCGTAAGTGCTATGAAAATGTGTGCAACCCAAGCTTTTAACATTAGTTACATAATGTACAGTGACAATTTATGCTTCTGTTTACGTTACTGTAAATAGTAATGTAAGTTTAACATTAACACAAGCTTGTTTACACAACTGTCTGAGCTGAGAAGGCACTGATTTAAAAAAAGTGCCCTTAAACTCTCTTTTCGAAAGCCTTCTACAGCAATGATATATTTGTCTAAATCAGAGGATTTTATACACCCAACCCCATCCATGTGCAGTAATAAAACACATGGAGGGCAGTTACAGTAATCAGACTGTTACAATAACACATGTAGAACACAGTACCACTGTATGTGGTTTTGCTACCACATATTGTATTATACTGAAAGATTACTCTGAAATGGGCAGCACTATCTTTATGTTTTGTCTAAAATTGGCCTTAGACCAGAGGTTCTCAAACTGGTCCATGGACCACCAGTGGTCTGCGAGCGGTGCACGCCTGGGTGGTCGCACACAAGAAAATGAAGGGCCACCCACCTAATTAGTGGAGCCGCGCAGGTGTGGCTCCACTAATTAGGTGCCTGGACCCTAGAAGATGCACATGTAAGGGGGCAATAGGGGGTAAGTGGGGTGAGTGGAATTTGGGACGTGCAGGACTGCAGGGGCCAGAGAAAGAGGCGGCTTTCCCCAGCTCCAGGGCTGCGGCTGCCGGGGAGAGACCCCCCTCCTTCCCAGCCTCAGCTCAGGGGCTGCTGAAGCAGGGGAGAGAGGGCACATCCAATGCATTAGAAAGGTAAGACTACTGATATTAAAATATATGAGTTGTGTGTTTTTATTTGTAGAACAAAAAAACCTTAATTATTTTTAAGGGTTTTTTTATATAGCGCTTTTATCCAAAGCACTTTACAGTAGTTAGCTAATGGTACAAACAACTTTTGGAAAGATCATTAAGTGATCTGCCGGAACGCTCAGCAATTCTCAAGTGGTCCTCAAAAAAAAAAGTTTGAGAACCACTGCCTTAAACAGCTGGGGCTTGTATCTTGCAAGGTTTCAAGAATCTGACCTATATTACAATGTCTTTTGTCTAAGACTTATGTCCACCTTTCTGTACATTGGGGTACAGATAAGCTAACCCTAATCTTCCTGATGCTCAGTTTATTGCACAAGACCAGCGTACAGCGGTTGCCATTAAAAGCCTTCAATCTTTGCCTTGGGTAACATTACCTCAGAACTTGTAATTATTGTTGTACTTCATACTAAACATAGTCAGGAACACGGCAATACTGGAGGTAACTTATCTAAGGCAACTGAAACTTCAAATTTGTCAAGAAATGTTATATTCCAAAATAATTATATCAATAACACACACCAGTTGCAACTAATCCCACATCTGTACCTGTTTGCCTCAAATTTTCTCTCTCCACCCATCATAAGCCCCTTAAGAACTTTGTGCTTATGATAATGATGGATAGATCATTTATCTTTTTCTACAAGGCTAGACTTCTCAATCACAAGGAAGGAGGCTGGACTGCCCATTTGGAAACATAATCCAGTCAGTATGCTTTAAAGTGGGAAAACATAGCATTACTTTATTAGATAACTAATCATTAGTTTCTCCTGATTAAAGCCATCTACTGAGCATAGTAACTTTGTCCTTTTAAGTATAGGCTGGGTTAGAATGAAGAGTATTGTGTAGTCACAGAAGAGAAATCCATAGGATAGCAAAATGATCTCTTCCTCCTCTCCTCTCCCCCATCCAGGTATGCGATATATTTCAAAGGCTCACGGTGCTTCCACAGTATCCAAGATCCTCCTACCAAAAGCAGTGTCCATATGCTTCACTTAGTGTCTAGCAAATGAGTGACAAGATGAGCAAACTGCTGCCTTGCAGATTTTTTTGTAGGATATGAATGGCTTTTCTGCCCATCACATAGAATGTGGTCTTACTTGATCTTCCCTGTGAGATTTTTCTCTATTATTTACATTTATATTGCAGTACAGTCTAAAGGTTGGGCCCCACTGTTCTAGGTACTGAAGTAAATCATATTGCTTATAGACAGCTTTATACTCTTATTTAATGCTATACTTTAAACACTCACTTGCTCTTGGGAGGGTCAGAACAAAGCCCTAGATTAGGGGTTCTCAACTGTGGTCCACCGCTTCTTCAGGGAAAACCCCTGGTGCTCCGGGCCGGTATGCGTACCTGCCACGTCCACAGGTTTGGCCGGTCGCGTCTCCCACTGGCTGCGGTTCGCTGCTCTAGGCCAATAGGGGTTGCGGGATGCAGCGGACAGCACATCTCTCGGCCCGCGCCGCATCCCGCAGCTCCACGTCAGTCCCTCAGCCTCACCTCAGTCCCTGGAAAAATCATGGAGCAGGTCCTCAAGGAATCAATTCTGAAGCACTTAAAGGAGAGGAAAGTGATCAGGAACAGTCAGCATGGATTCACCAAGGGCAAGTCATGCCTGACGAACCTAATTGCCGCCTATGATGAGATAACTGGCTGTGGATGAGGGGGAAGCAGTGGACATGTTATTCCTTGACTTTAGCAAAGCTTTTGATACGGTCTCCCACAGTATTCTTGCCAGCAAGTTAAAGAAGTGTGGGCTGGATGAATGGACTATAAGGTGGATAGAAAGCTGGCAAGATCGTCGGGCTCAACGGGTAGTGATCAATGGCTCCATGTCTAGTTGGCAGCCGGTATCAAGCGGGGTGCCCCAAGAGTCGGTCCTGGGGCTGGTTTTGTTCAATATCTTCATTAATGATCTGGAGGATGGCGTGGACTGCAGCCTCGGCAAGTTTGCAGATGACACTAAACTGGGAGGAGTGGTAGATACGCTGGAGGGTAGGGATAGGATACAGAGGGACCTAGACAAATTAGAGGATTGGGCCAAAAGAAATCTGATGAGGTTCAACAAGGACAAGTGCTTTCAACTGCTTTCAACTAGCTGCTTTCAACTATCTGAAAGGGGGTTCCAAAGAGGATGGATCTAAACTGTTCTCAGTGGTAACAGATGACAGAACAAGGAGTAATGGTCTCAAGTTGCAGTGGGGGAGTTTAGGTTGGATATTAGGAAAAACTTTTTTACTAGGAGGGTGGTGAAGCACTGGAATGGGTTACCTAGGGAGGTGGTGGAATCTCATACCTTAGTGGTTTTTAAGGTCAGGCTTGACAAAGCCCTGGCTGGGATGTCTTAGCTGGGGATTGGTCCTGCTTTGAGCAGGGGGTTGGACTAGATGACCTCCAGAGGTCCCTTCCAACCCTGATATTCTATGATTCCCGCTTCAGGTGCTATGACCTGACCTTTGGTGCACAGGATGGCAGTGTTGCTCAGGTTTGGCTCTTCCCCAAATTTGAGTGAGTAGCATTGCAATGTTAGCTGAGATGTGTTAACATTCAAGTGGTTTCTTTCACTGGCCCTGTCTCGTCTCACTCAGATATCTGAGGGCCAGAATGAAAACCAGCTCATGAGTTTAAAGGAATGCACAAGCAATGTAAGTATAAAAAAAATAGGTGATGAAAAAATGTCAAAGTCAAACCTCAATCTGGTAAAGAGCTAACATGTTATTTCAGATACACTTAAAGGTGGAGCAGTGAAAGGGAAAGGACAATTAAACAACCGTCTCAGAAATAACATCGTGCACTTCAATCACCCTACTTTGCCCTCAGTTGCCTTCCCCAAATATCACCACTACAGATGAACCAAACGGTGAAAACATCCCATAAAAATTATCATCTTGTTTCCGCTATACAGTAGAACCTCAGTTATGAACACCTTGGGAATGGAGGTTGTTTGTAACTCTGAACAAAACGTTATGGTGGTTCTTTTAAAAGTTTACAACTGAACATTGACTTAACACAGCTTTGAAACTTTACTATGCGGAAGAAAAACGCTGCTCCTCCCACCCTGTTTTTAGTAGTTTACATTTAACACAGTACTGGACTGGATTTGCTTTTCTCTCTTTTTTTTTTTTTTTGGTCTCTGCTGCTGCCTGTGTACTTCCGGTTCCAAATGAGGAAAGACAGTTACCTTTTTCCGTAACTGGTATTCTTCGAGATGTGTTGCTCATGTCTATTCCACAGTAGGTGTGCATGCTCGCCACGTGCACCTGTGCCGGATGTTTTTCTCCTAGCAGTACCCATAGGGGGAGCACTGCTGTGCCCCCTGGAGTAGGCCTCTATGGCACGGTATAAGGGGAGCTGCGCGCTCCCCCCCACCCTCGGTTCCTTCTTGCCGGACAACTCCGACAGAGGGAAAGGAGGGTGGGATGTGGAATAGACATGGGCAACACATCGCGAAGAACACCAGTTACAGGAAAAGGTAACTGTCTTTTCCTCGAGTGATTGCTCATGTGTATTCCACAGTTGGTGATTCCAAGCTATATCAGTTGGAGGTGGGTAGGAGTTCACAGATTCCCAGAACAGAGTACAGCCCCACCGAACCCGGCGTCATCCCTGGTTTGGGAGACAATCGCATAGTGTGAGGTGAACGTGTGAACAGAGGACCAGGCAGTGGCCCTACAGATGTCCTGAATTGGGACGTGGGCCGCGAAGGCAGCTGATGAGGCCTGTGCCCGCATCAAGTGTGCCTTCACAATTGGTGGTGGGGGAACTCCTGCCAGATTGTAACAGATGCGGATGCACGAGGTGATCCAGTGAGAGAGGAGCTGGGTGGAGACTGACCCCCTGCCCCCTCATGTGCTCAGCCGAATCAATAAACAGTTGTGAGGACTTCCTGAACGGCTTAGTCCGTTCCAGGTAGAAAGCCAGCTCCCTACTCACATCGAGTGTTTGGAGGTGGCGTTCCTCATTGGACGCGTGAGGCTCGGGGCAGAGGACAGGCATGAAGATGTCCTGGCCCATGTGAAAGGCGGAGACCACCTTAGGGAGGAACGCAGGGTGTGAGCGGAGTTGGACCTTATCCTTGTGAAAAACCATGTACGGGGGTCCAGAGGTCAGAGCCCTGAGCTCCGATACCTGCCTGGCCGACGTGATGGCAACCACGAAGGCCATCTTCCATGAGAGATGAGACCAGGAGCACGTGGCCAGCGGTTCGAAGGGGGGGTCCCATGAGATGGGACAACACCAAGCTAAGATCCCACTGTGGGACAGGGGGCCTAGCATATGGGAAAAGACGGTCCAATCCTTTGAGGAACCGTCCGGTCATAGTATGGGAGAACACCGTACGTCTCTGCACCGGTGGATGGAAGGCCGATATGGCCACCAGGTGCACCCTAACCAAGGAGGGGGCCAGGCCCTGGGTCCTAAGGTGGAGGAGGTAGTCCAGGATAAACTGAATCAGGGCGGCCGTCGGGGAAACACCCCACTCGACAGCCCACCTGGAGAACCTGGACCACTTTGCCAAGTAGGCTCGGCCTGTGGACGGCCGCCGACTTTCCAGGACGACGCGTTGGACCCCTTCCAAACACGCCCGCTCCTCCCCGCCTAGCCATTGAGCAGCCACGCCGTGAGGTGGAGAGCCTTTAAGTTGGGGTGGAGGAGACAGCCTCAGTCCTGGGAGAGCAAGTCTGGGCGGAGAGGCAACGGCTGCGGTGGGGCCACCACTAGGCTCATGAGGGTGCCGTACCAATGGTGCCGGGGCCAAGCCGGGGCAATTAAAATGACCCATGCCTTGTCTAGCTTCACCTTCTCTAGGACCTTACTGATGAGGGGGAACGGGGGGAAGGCATAGAGAAGCTGGCCTGACCACGGCAGGAGGAAGGCATCTGAGATAGCACCAGGGGCAACGCCTGTTCTGCCTTGTCGTGAATAGGTCCATCTGGGGAATTCCCCACGCTCGGAAGGTCTGGTGAGCCACCTCCAAGTGGAGAGACCACTCGTTTTGGGAGGAGAAATCCCTGCTCAAATGATCGGCCCGCGTGTTGCGGGCTCCCGGCAGGTGGAAGGGAGATATCGTGGGCTATACAGAAGTCTCACAGCCTGAGGGCTTCTTCGCAGAGGGCCGAGGACTGCGTCCTACCTTGCCTGTTGATGTAAAACATCGAGGCTGTGTTGTCCATGAGGACCCTGATTATTTTGCTAAGTGTGAGCGAAAAGCCACACACGCCAGGCGCACCGCGCTGAGCTCCCTAACATTTATGTGGAAGGACAACTCCGTGGTCGACCACAGCCCTTGGGTCTGAACTGTCCCCATATGGGCCCCCCAACCCAGGTCCAACACATTGGACACTAGCTCCAGTGACGGGGCCGAGTCCCGAAAGGGGACCCCTTGGAGCATGTTGCTCGAGGAGGACCACCACTGTAAGGAGGCGATCACCTGGTCGGGCACGGTGAGGACTTTGTCTATATTGTCCCGGGCCTGGGAGAACTTTGAGGACAACCAAACTTGGAGGGGCCTCATCCGGAGTCTGGCATGGCGTACTACGTATGTGCACGCCAACATGTGACCCAGGAGCTGGAGGCACACCCTGGCCGTTGTCACAGGGAATTTTGAGACTGAGGTGATTAGTCCTTTCAGGGTCTCGAACCTGCCCGGCGGGAGGAAGGCCATGGCCGTTGAGGTGTCCAGGAGCGCCCCAATGAACTCTCTGCGCTGGATTGGAACTAATGTTGACTTGGCCTTGTTTACTAACAGACCCAGGTTGGCACAAGTGTACAAAAGGAGCGCCACGTGGTCCCACACCTGCAACCAGGAGATGCCCTTGACCAGCCAGTCGTCCAGGTAGGGGAAGATCTGGACGCCCCCGGCGCCTGAGATAGGCTGCCACTGCTGACATACACTTCGTGAACACCCTGGGGGCAGTGGATAGGCCAAACCGGAGGACCATGAACTGATAGTGGTTCTGTCCCACTAGGAACCGGAGGAAGCGCCTGTGCCCCTCGAATATATGGATATGGAAATACGCGTCCTGTAGGTCCAGAGCCACGTATCAATCCCCGGGGTCCAGGGAGGGTATGACAGAGGCCAGGGAGACCATGCGGAACTTGAGCTTGACCATGAACTGGTTCAGGTCCCACAGATCCAGGATAGGCCTGAGACCCCCTTTCACCTTGGGGCTAAGGAAATAACAGGAGTAAAACCCTTTGCCCTTGAACTCCCCAGGCACCATTTCCACAGCTCTCAGGCTTAGGAGCCAGCCTACCTCCTGTTCTAGCAGGTCAGCATGTGATGGGACCCCCAGACCATGCAGACGTGGGGGGTGGTTGGGCAGGGGTGAGACAAACTGCAGTGTGTAGCCCCGAGAGATGGTGTTGAGGACCCATTGGTCCGAGGTTAGTCACGACCATTCCGCGAGGAAAGCACACAAGCGATTGCAGAAGGGAAGCTTTACTGAAGGGGGAGTCACCTCAGGAGTTGCCTGGGTACCCCCCGGCGCCTCATCAAAAACGCCTTTTTCCCGCCTGCTTGCCCTTAGAGGGCCCAGGTTGCAGGGAAGGACGCGACTGCCGTTGAGGGAACCTCTTTTGGTCCTTAGACCTCTTATAGGCGGGCTCATAGCTAGGCTGAGGAGCCTGGGCAGGGATCTGCTGCAGCTTGAATTTGGCTTTGGCCGGCGGTATGTAAAGACCCAGGTTGTGCGGGAATCCTTCATGCCATGCAGCCTGGCATCTGTCTGTTCTGCAAACAGGGCCTTGCCATCAAACAGGGGATCCTGCATAATTGACTGGGACTCCGTGGATAACCCAGACAGCAGGAGCCATGACGCCCTCCGCATGGACACAGCCGAGGCCATGGATGGAGCAGCCGTGTCCGCCACATCCGCTGCTGCCTGTAGGGCAGCCTTGGCGGCAGCCGCACCCTCCTCCAGCAGAACCTTTAACTCTTTCTTGTCTCGCTCCGGGAGGGAGACCTCAAATTTTGGCAGCGAGCCCCACAAGTTAAATTCGTATCTGCTCAGGACAGCTTGGTGGTTAACCACCCGCAGCTGGAAGATGAATACAGCTTCCTACTGAAAGAGTCCAGTCTCTTTAAGTCTTGATTTTTGGGCGTGGGGGCTGGTCAGCCCTGTCTCTCTCTGTGGTTGGCAGATTCAACCACCAGGGAGTTGGGCGCCGGGTGGGTATAAAGGTATTCATGCCCTTTTGTGGATACAAAATATTTGCATTCTGCCTTCTTTGAAATAGGGGCCAGGGAAGCCGGCGTTTGCCACAAGGTGTTCAAAATGTTTGCCATGCCGTCGTGGAGGGGCAAAGCCACCCTGCTCGGTACCGAGGAGGACAGGACATTACAAAGGGAGTCTGAGGGCCCCTCCATCTCCTCTGCTTGGAGGTTAAGGCTCAATGCTACCATTTTCAGGAGCTCCTAGTGTGCTCTGAAGTCCGCCTCAGGGGCAGAGGGTGGCAAGTGTCTCATCTCATCATGAGGGTCTCTCATCTAGAGCAGGCCGGCACAGAGCTCTGAGTGTCTGCCGGCACCAGAGGGTCCACCCCTTGGTCGGACTCTGGGCGCGGCGTCGAGGACGTATGTCCCACCTATTTAGCTCCCGGGGGCCTAGAGAGCGAGGCCAACGGTGCCTCTAAAGCTCCGGCTACTGAGCGAGCCCCCACCTGGGGCTGCGTCTGAGGCTACGGTGCCCACTGGTACCACTGCCCTTGACACGGGGCCCCGTGCCACTACCCTTGCTGCAGCATTGACGGCACCGGCTGGTCGGCTTGACTAGGCTGGCCCAAGGAGGGGCGGCTGCGAGCGGAGGTCAGGCTGACAAGTGACCTGGCGCTATCTTGGGAGGAACGGCGGTGCCTGGAGCGATGGCATCCATGGGACCGCGACTCCGACGCAGAGGACCAGTACTGCTCATAGCTGCTGCTCCGCGTTCTGCTCTAACGCGCGGACCTTCGACGGCGTAGTGACGGCGATCTACGGCTCGAGCTGCGGAGGTGTGTCTCAGCGGGGAGCGAGAGCAGGAGTCTGATTGGGAGCGGCACCAGCGTCCGTGCCGCGACCGACTACGGTAGCCCCGACAACTCGGAGACCAGCTGAGACACCTTTTTCGGTCACGTCAGTAATTGCTCCGTGGTGCGGAGCGGTATCGGGAGCCCTGTTCGGACGGCACCCAACCAGACAGTCTAGTGGGCGTCGACGGCAATGAACGAGGACTGCATCCTGAACGATCGCTGGGCAGCGAGCTGGGTCGGGAGCGGTCTCCTGACCAAGATCTGCGCCAAGCTGGGGGCAATTGCAAGGAGCCCAGCGGCGCTTTGCCTCTGAAGTGGGGACCCGACGCCAGCAGCACCACCGGTACCGGCATGGTCATGACGTCTCAAGCCGCTCGCAAGACCTCCGGCGTCGAAGGCATCCAGACATCCGGGGAGGTCTGACCCGACGTGGCCCGGGCTACTCCACTCAATAGGAGTTGGAGGCCTAGGGGCCGGGGGGAACGAGGGCTGCCTGACATGGGTCTAGCCTCTGCCCCTACTTTCTCTCGATGCCACTGTGACGACGGGCCTTTCCTCAGCTTCTTGTGTCCTGTAGATGGGAAGCGGTGCTGGCTGATGGAAGACACTGAAGGGTCACCACGCACCGAAGCCACGGTGCCCAGAGCCGAATCGGTGCGGCGCGCCAGAGCCGGGGTCAGCGCTGACTCCATAAGAATGGCCTGGAGTCTAATGTCTCTTTCCCTTTTTGTTCGGGGTTTAAAAGATCTACAAATCTTACAGCGGTCGCTGATGTGAGTCTCACCCAAACCGCATAGGCAATCCACGTGCGGGTCACTTCTTAGCACAGAACGCCTGCAAGTGCCCCATGACTTAAAGCCTGGGGCATGCCCTGGCATACTCTAGCTAACTGAACTAACTGAAAGAACTGACTAACAACAGGTACTAGCACTAAGCGAACGGAAAAGTTCTGGGGACGAGCTACAGCTAAGCTGGAGAAGAGTAGTTCCGACGCACCTTCACTGGCAGCAAGAAGGAACTGAGGGTGGGGGGAGCGCGCAGCTCCACTTATACCGCGTCATAGAGGCGCCACTCCAGGGGGCGCAGCGGTGCTCCCCCTATGGGTACTGCTAGGGGAAAAACCTCCGGCACCAGTGCACGTGGCGAGCACGCACACCTACTGTGGAATACACGAGCAATCACTCGAAGAAGTGTGGTTAACTGGTCAGTTCGTAACTCTGGTGTTCTACTGTAGTTCTAGTTTCTGATCTCCTGTGTCTGACTGAAGAAGACTGACAAGATAGCATCCTTAGTCCCTTGGCACAATTTTGCTGTGGTGCTGAGATTCAGTGGGAATTCTTTACTTTTAAGACCTTTCTTCAATCACAACATAAAGAAGTTAATATTTTCTACAGAACATTACTGCATACAATCCAAATACTGCTGATGTAATCCAACTGTCACTGTAACAAGACAATCCCAGAAATATGTGATTTACTAGTGTTAAAAGCAGACAGAATGAAATATAAAATTCATACCATTTAAAATCTGCATATCCAGCAATACAACTGACAGTGGGAGTTATTTATTCTTTGTCCTCTGTCCAGACCAACTATCACAGCTCTTTGATATACAATTCTCTAATATTTTCGGAGAAATAATTTTAAAAGCTAATCTCAATAATATCTCAAAAGCTGGCAGTGGCTTGGCACGGCCAACAAAAACTATTTTGTAGGTGAAGCAAAGCTTTTAAAATGAGAAGCAATGTGGAAATGAACTACCAGAGAGTGAAGCAAAGCTTTTAGTTATACTGAAGTACAGCTGAAAAGTACAGATATATCTCAATCAGGCCATGTCTACACTGCAGAGTTAAGTCGACTTAAGTTTTGTCGATGATCATAAGTCATTTTAACAACAATCGGTGGAGCACATCCACACAACACTCCTTGTGTCGGCTGAGCATGTCCACAGTTGTTGCTCTTGCATTGACAGAGAGAGTGTTGCATCGTGGTAGCTATCCCACTGTGCAACTCGCCACCTCTGTTGCTGGGAGCTCTAGGAATGGATTGCAGTGCCTCATGGGGATATGCTCGCTGTCCTGTGACACAGTTCTTTCCATCCCAGCATTCCATGGGCTTCCTACTTCGTTTCGCACTGTTTTTCAACAGACCTTGTAAACTGTGTGCCCGCCATCTCTGCCTGGCAGCATGAATACTGAGTTGCTGACCAATCTGGTTATGAGCATTATGAACACAACACAGCTGGTCCTGCAGTATTTCATGAGCTGCAAAACAGAGAATAAATCAGTAGTAGCTGCCCTGCTGTCTGCCATGGAAACAAATAATTCAAGATTGCTGCTGGGCTCGGGAAACAAGAACTGAGTGGTGGGAATACATTGTGATGCATATATGGGCTGATGAGCAGCAGCTGCAGAACTTTCAGATGCGCAACTGTGAGCAGAGCTCGCCCCAGCACTGCGGTGCAAGGCTACCAGAATGAGAGCTGCCCTCACTGTAGAAAAGCAAGTGGCGATTGCTGCGTGGAGGTTGGCAACTCCAGAATGCTACTGGTGAGTCATGAATCAGTTTAGAGTTGGAAAGTCCACTGTGTGCAGGGCCATTAATCGCCTCCTGCTATGAAGGACTGTGACGCTCAGTAATGTCCAGGAAATAAGTGATGGTTTTGAGGCAATGGGATTCCCTAACGGCGGAGGGGCAATAATTGGAACATATATCCCAATTTTGGCCCCTGACCATCGTGTGACAGACTGTATCAACCGAAAGGGCTACTTCTCCATGGTCTTGCAGGTGCTGGTGGCTCACCAGGGACGTTTCACTGACATCAATGTGGGGTTGTCAGGGAAGGTGCATGATGCACACATCTTTCGGAACACTGGACTGTATAGAAAGCTGCACACTGGGACTTTCTTTCCAGACTAGAAAATTCCAATGGGGGATGTCCAAATGCCCATAGTGATCTTTGGAGACCACACATACCCCTTGGCTCATGAAGCCTTACACTGGGAACCCAGACAACAGCAAGGCAGCTTTCTTTTTGGCCGGTTAGGCCTCAGTGAGGAAGACATTCTGATGGTCATTGCGGCATGCTGTACTCTCTAATATTTGCGAATCAAAGGGGGAAAAGTTTCTCCAGTGGTGGGCCGCTGAGGCTGATTGGTTGGCTGCTGATTTTGAGCAGCCAGATACAAGAGCAACTAGAGGGGCACAGTGGGACGCTATTCGAATCAGGGAGGCTTTGAAGGAGCATTTTGACAGTGATTCCCAGTAATGTGTCTGTATGTGATGCATTCGACCAGGCAATGTTTACTTCCTGCCAGGGCCGTCCCTAGACAGTGTGGTGCCATACACAGACCCCCCCCGCGGGTGTGTGTGTGTGTGGCTGGCCCCAGGCCTCTGGGGGGGGGGGGGGGGGGGGAGGGGGGGAAGAAGGATGTGTGTCCCCAGACCTTCATTGGGGGGGGGGGGGGGAAGAGGGGAAGCGCCCCCCACCCCCCCACGAGCTGGCAGAGCGGAGCGGGTTGGGGCCCCAGTGATTGCAGGGCAGGCCCAACCCCACACTCACAGGGCAACGGGACGTGGAGTGACCAAGCCCCAGCCCACTCTGCTCTGCTCCCCTGGCTCCCAGCCTTGGGGGGCAGGGGGCAACCACCCCCCAGCACTCACTGGTGGAGTGGAGCGGGTTGGGGCCGGGTCGCTCCCTTCCCGCCGCCCAGTGAGTGCAGGGCACACCTGATTCCTGCTGCAGTCCCCGAGGACATTGCTCAGGGAAAGGGGTGGAGTGGGGGAGGGGCGGAGCAGAGGCTATGGGGAAGAGGTGGAGTCGGGGCGGGAGCGGGGGCAAGTTTTTCTGGCCAGCTCAGCTGGCCGGGGAATTGGGCTGGTCACTGGAGCAGCATGCAGCTGCATAGGGCACCAAGAAATTTGAGGCAATTTGGTGCCCCAAATTTCCTGGTGTCCTATGCAGCTGCGTAGTTTGTGTATGGGTAAGGACAGCCCTGCTTCCTGCCATGCCCTGTAATGCTTGCTTCATGAGCTCGTTAATTGTAAGGAGCTAATGTTCCTACCTACAGTCATTGTGTTTCAATGTTAGCACTGAGCGATGTATGTGTGTCACAAACAAAGACTCAAGTTTAATAACAGGGTAAAACACAAACTTTGGACAAAAGGGACATGAAAATGAAGAACAGTCTCATGGTTACGGATCTCACAGCTGGCTGCAATTCCAGTTCTCATTGGAAAACCAGTGCCCAGGCGTGGAGTCCCTGGGGTACTGTTAGAGACCAAGAACATGCGAAGAATGTGGCACGGAAGTTTGGGGAGGGCAAGGACTGGAGTTCTGTAGTGGCTGGAAGGGGAGTCGGAAACGGATTTGCTCTGATTGCAGGCTAATGACAGACGTCAACATCTGTCTGGTCCTCCAGGAGTTTTATCATCCGCTCCTACCCGTGTCTTTTCCTGGCTATCGAGCCTCAGGCTTTCATTAATTGTCGCCCTCCACGCTCGTTTCACTACGTGCTGCATCTGGTGACGCAATACTTCGGAAAACATAGCCTCCTTACTCCTCCTGGGTTGCCCCCTTATCTGATGGAGGTGCTCTGCTGTGGTGGAGGAGTATGTTCTCAAGGGCACATCTGCAGAAGGCAAAGAAACAATGAAAAGAAACAATGAGTGCGCTCAGTCGTGAATCACAAAAGTTATACACACCTCTTTCTCATTGTCCCTGGGCTAGCACACAGGTTGCCGAGAGTCCCAATTATGGTGAGTTCGCGGGGGGTGGATGTGAGCAAAGGGCAAAGGGGAAGAGGAGACAAAGGGTGATTACTATAAGCGGGTAGGGAGCTTATTCTGAATATTGGTACCTTTTTCCATAATCTAGGGCAGGGATCTCAAACTCAAATTACCACAAGGGCCACATGAGAACTAGTAAATTGGCCCGAGGGCCGCATCACTGAAACCTTTTCATACAATGATACAAAAGTATAGTCAAAAATGAAAAAAATGAAGAGTAATATAGTATTCTATTAAAAGTCAATGTATTAACTTTTTAAAAACTATAATGCAAAGAGAGGTTTTAATAAAATACAAACACTCAGTAATGTTTGGAACTTGGCTGCCAGTGGAGTCGGCGCCTATGGCGGGCCGCAGGAAATAACTCCGTGGGCCGCATGTGGCCCGCGGGTTGCGTGTTTGAGACCCCTGATCTAGGGTAATTGAACCCAATATCTCACTCCTAAAGTTAACCTAGGATGCAAGGGAGCATCTCCTGCATGCATGTGGCTTCAGACCAGCTCCATATGCTGCTTGCTTGTGTGCCGCTCTGGTCCCTACAGAAATAATTGCCAGGTGGCACAGCAAAGTTTCCTACAGTGTGGGGGAGAAACAAGGCAGCTCTCCCAAGGAACCTTCAGCAGAGGATTGCAGAATACCTACAGGAAAGTTTCCTAGAGATCATTATGGAGGATTCCAAAGACGTTCCCGTATACATTAACAAACTTTTCTGCCTTGGCCCCACTGCGTAGATGGACAGGCTCTGTTGTTAATTTCTGTCCCTTATCCCTCCTCTATCATATAACAAAATACATGAGAGCTCAATCTCCTCTCACCGTGCAGTATCAAAGCAAAATGAGCACTTACCAGAGCTCCCCTCTCCTGCATCCTGTGTGCCAAAGCTGCAGTGCTGGGACTGGCTAGACCGCTTGGGAGTGGAAATGAGGTCCTGACTCGCCGCACCACTGGATGACCCTGCCATGTGCTCCACATCGTCATCCAGCTCCACCTCCTCGTCCAGCACTTCCTCATTGGGGTTGAGTCCGCTGGCCACTGCCTCCAGTCCCCCAGAAGTATTGGCGGTGGAGGTGGGGTTGCCGCCGAGGATGGCATGCAGCTCCTTATAGAAGCAGCATGTTTTTGGCGACAGCAAAGCAATGGGTTGGCTTCTTTTGCCTTCTGATACACCTGCCTCAGCCTCTTCATTTTAGCATGACACTGCTGCATGTCCCTTTCATGCCTCTTCTCCTGCATGCCACTGGCAATCAGCTCGTAGGTATCAAAATTCCTACAGCTGGTGCAAAGGTGCAACTGCAGAGCCTCCTCTCCCCATATACTTAGCAGATCCAACAGCTCTGGTGTGCTCCAACGGTGTGCTCAGGAGCGTGTCTGCTGCGTAAAGCTGGCATGATCAGCTGGGAATATGCTGTATGAACTGTGCATGCTGAGCAAATATGAAAAGGAATTTCAAAAATTCCTGGGCTTTAAAAGGGGAGAGGGGCACATATCCGTGTACCTTCAGGGCAGCAGAGTTCAAGCTGCTGACCAGAGCGGTCATGATAAGCATCATAGGACACCTCCTGGAGGCCAATTAGGGCAACATAACCAAGTGAGGTGTCTATACTGATGCTGTGTCGCTCTGACTATGTCGCAAAAAGCTCTATGCCACTTGTGGAGGTGGTTTTATTATGTCAGTATAGCAGTGGAGTTGTATCTGTGGGAGAAGCATTTCAGTGTGTACACCTCCACTCTTTTCTCGACAAAAGCTGACTTTTGTTGGCAAAACTGTATATAGACAAGATGCAAGTCAATGTTGCAATGTTATTAAAATGCTGGTATACTGTTCAACATGCAATGCACAGTAACCACACATACATGGCTATTCATATGCAAATAAGCTATCTGACACTGTTTCAAACATCCTAATAGATTTGCTAACTGAGAAGTTTAAAAGTCTAAATGTGTAAATGCTGAATAAACCCTGTAAACAGTTGAAAACACACACACACACACACACACACACACACACACAAAAAAACCCCACTCATTCTTGTATTTGCTTTATTTTCTCTGCATAAGGAACCCTGCACAGGCAATTCAAATTAAAACAAAATAAATATAGGACTATTCATGTAAAACTGTCCTTGCTAATGAACAATTATACACAATGTACAACTCTTTATGTTCACTGGGAGGGCTTACAAATGTACCATTCCCAACAAAAAATGCACCAAAATGGCTCCATGCAAAATTATCAAAAGTGACCAAAATATGGAAAAAACTTACTGACTGCACTTTTTGGGGGTTTTTTTGCCCTTTTTTTTTTTAAACAATCACCAAAAAATAAAAACATCTAATTTGTTGTTACATTTAGAGTAACTAAAATGTGGCCACTGCTTATTAATGTCTGTTTATGCTCCTAAAACATCTATGGTTACCATAAAATTGTGTCAACATTGAATTGGACTTAGGGCACTATTTGTAATAAAAAGGAAGATGATTTTATTCACAGAAAGTTAATAATCTGTGTCCGAGCCCTCTGCATTGTCCACATTGCGTGAGAGCATGTAATTGTCCATATCTATAGACCTGCAATTATTGATTGCATACCGCAAACGCTCTGCCATGATTAGTTGACTGGAGTATGGTGGAAGCCTCAGTTGAAAGAAACAAGTCTGTGAGGTAGGCAAGCTGTCATAAGGCTGTGGAAACGGACGAAAAGTAGGACATGGTTAAGACTGCAAAGGAAATTAAAAGGTGTAGCAAATTCATTATTTTTCCCTGCCCAAAACACAACTTTAAAAAAAAGCACACCTCTCTCATCCACAATAAGGTCTCATTAATCAAGCCAACAAGCAGTCAAGAATTCCTCTTAACGAAAACACCAGACTTGTACCATCTTACATTTTTATAAAATTTTTCAGCTCAAAATAATTAAAACACTACCGTCCACCCAATAAATGATTTCAACCACCAGTGACATGCATCTATTTTAAGAATGGAACTTCCAGGTGTTTGTCTACTGCAATATATTAAATAATAATTTAGACCAAGCAGTAAAATTTTTGTATCAAATTGAAGCTACAGGGGGCATGCAGGTAGACATATTATAATTATCCCAAATTTAAAAATAAAGAAAATACCTTTTACATGCAAGATTAAAAAAGTTATTTTTTAAACAGAAATTAAAGTGCAGAGCTTAATTATTAGGAGTAGCAAAATATTATCAGTTTCTACTTGCTATCTAGCTTTCAAAATATCATATGATAATATGGAGGAGGAATATTCCAATTGTAATATGAATACTTAATTTTCATGAAGATATATCCATAAGGTAGCTTTAAACACATTTAAATTTGTTCTAAATCTTAAGAAATAGCTGCAGTCAGTTTTCAACCAATGCATTAGAAGCCAGTGAGCTGCAACTGTATTTCTTGGGGTAGTGTCTGAATATAGTGGATTTCCACATGGGTAAGAGGGTGATATTTGGTGGCAATTAACATGCCAACAGTTTCAGCAGCTCCACTTCTATTTTCCATTTTCCCAAGTCATTCTATAATGTAGTATATTGAGAACGCTTTCATAGAGACGGAACAAGACTTCATTAAGTTTGGGTTTTTTTTAAATCTTTAAAATACTAAATCAGAAAATGTATTGTATTAGGAAATTACTGTAGATTAAATATGATGCAATAATTCACACTGTGTTGTTTAGATACTAGCCTAAACTCCGCCTAATAATTATATTTGCACTTTATACGTTCAAAGTGCTGAGTGAATTACGCTATCATTCACGCAATGTTAGGCACTATTGTATAATTAAATCCCATGGCCCTAGCAGTCAGAAGCTCATTCCATAATGCACAGTGCCTCCAGGCTTAATGTTAGTGAAACTTAGCTGTTTTGGACAAAGGATTGATTAAAGTGGACAGAAATGAACAACATAAAGAAAATAGTATCTTACCCTATCAACCTTCATTATTTGGAATCGCTGAGAGATATCAGCAGTGTTTGCTGGCAATCGAGATCTTCCTGACACAAACCTCATGAAAAGGACTCTTTCCTCATTTGAAAACTCTTCGAGGGTATGCCAGAACCACTGAACTAACTGATGCTGTTCATCAACCTCTCTGTACCGCACAACTTTCTTCAGGACCTCAACTGAGATTTCTGGCATTCCACAAACCATCTGTTCCAATTGCTTAGCAGTCAGAAGAGACAACAAGGGAACTGGAACAATCCAAGACATTCCTTCTCTCACAGCAGCCACCTTTAACCCAAAAAGAATAGTTACTAAAAGGGTCATTACACTTATTTTAGATCCTTAGCTTTGCATACAGATTGTGTGCTAAGACTGAGAATGAATACACATGTGGATGAACAGGCTAAGGGTACAGTTTAAGTCATTGCCTAAACACAAAAATACTACGTAGTAACGCATATGGCTCCCTTCAAAGGATAACATTCCCCCTCAAAAACTGTCGATGTGTTGCAGAGAATTATCTTTGACCAAAATGATTTTATAGCACTTTCATGCTAAGAAAAAACTTCAGATAAAACCATCTAAAAAGCGGAAGAGTTATCAACACAAATGAGCATCTGCTAAACCAAAAACTTTGTTGCCAGCATACTGCTAGGACTGGGATGAAACCATGTTAAAAAAGGGGTCTATGTTTGAACTGAAAGACTTAAAGTCTTGGGGTCAGTATTGAGAGGGCTACTGCCCAAAAGTGGAACAGGCACGTGACCTTGTACGCATCTATCTTTGGAGAAAGAGGAAAATTAGTTCCCTAGTGTAATATTGCTGTATTAAGACACAAGGCTCCCATCTGATTCACATAATGCTACTGTATAAGTCACAAAATAGCATTTCAGCAGATGATACAAAGGTATTTTACATAGATTACTACGTACTTTTTCAATCCACTTATTGAAGTATTTACAGTTACTAGTCAAAAGCAGGTAAAGTAAATATTAAGTAAAAATATATCCACAGTCCATTAATAAGTTAAACAAATATTATTGCCTTCCAATGACATGTGCCAGATTATGTGATGGTGTAAATGCAGGGTTAAAGGTGCTCAGCTTTCTGTGTGAGATCCTCGTTTAGTTTCCCAGTCAGTTTAATTATCTCAATGGGGCAATTCTGATGACTATAAAGCAAGTCCTCAGTTTTTCAGTACTCTTGTGGTCTTTCTTGACATTCTAAACAGCTGGGTAACATCTGAGATGTGAATCAGATTTAATTTAAAAATGATTCACAAATTATTTGAAAAAACAGAGAGGAAAAATCCAATAAATGTGTAAACCAAAACCTTTGTTATTTTTGGTATATTGTGATGGTCACCAACTAGTTAACAAAATAGGTTGAGTTCAGTAAGATTCTCACCTGACGGTCAATTTCATGAAGTCTGTACTCAATTGCCCTCTCCACATATTCTTTCCTGTTTGAAAAGGTAAGTGGGATACTGTTCCCACCAGGAATTATGGGAACCATTTTACCATCAGCACTTTGGCCGACAAAGGAATCTAGAGGAATCATCTATTAACAGAAAAGAAAAAGTATTGTGCCAGTTAAGATATTTGTGTAAAGTATTGAATTAAAAATTACTGTAAATCACTTAGCAATAATTATGAATACCAGATTATATCCACCTGAGACAGTTATGAGGTGTCTGTTACCTTTAAGTATAAATGCCACCTCAATTTTTTTTTCAATTAGTGCGTTTTAATTAAGGTCAGTCTATAAAAAACAACTGGATTCAGAAGATTTGTGGGGGAGAGGGAGGAAGCATATTTCCATAATTTACCTCATGGAAATTCTCTTCAGTAATCCCACTGTCTTCAATGTGAAGAATGCTGTTGAGGGTCTGCACATACAGCAAGTCCACCTCCTCTAAATCTTCCAAAGTAAGTGGGATACAACAAAGTTGCTTCCAAACCATTGGGGCCAAATGAAGATCTAAAGGCTTCTTGGTACGAATAGCCACGCCCATCAGAATGCCTAAGAACTTAAACTGCATCAGATGTTCATCTAAACAGGCTGAAGAGTTAAAAAGAAACCTAAAAGAAAACAGAAACAATGTAAAGGCTTTAATAAAATCAACCTCTCACTTCTTCATATGGCTACAAGTTAAAAGACAGACAGCTATATGTAGGGTAAGATCCCCAAGTTCACCATAGCAGCGTTCTGCAAATCTGGAGACGGGGAGAATAGGTAGATTAATGTTATCTTTCTGCCCTTTCTTCCCAAATCCTGAAAGTTGCCAGAGCCAAACTGTCTCCAGCCACAAGCTAGATCAGGGGTTCTCAACCTTTTTCTTTCTGAGGCCTCCCAACATACTATAAGAACTCCACGGCCCACCTGTGCCACAACAACTGGTTTCTCCATATAAAAAACAGAGCTGGTGTCAGGGGGGTAGCAAGTAGGGCAATTGCCTGGGGCCCCATGCCACAGGGGCCCCTGCAAAGCTAAGTTGCTCAGGCTTTGGCTTCAGCCCCAGGGTGGCAGGGCTCAGGGCCCCAGTCTTCAGCCCAATGCGAGTCTAACGCTGGCCCTGCTTCGAGGACCCCGAAACCTGGACCCCGGATTGAGAACCACTGAGCTAGAGCACCTTCAGTGTCGCTTTAATTTATGCTCCAGCAACCTAGCTGCTAGAGCTACCTCTTGGGAACCATTACTTGCAGGTGCATCATGCTCTGGCCTTGCCCCCTCCCTCACCTTGAAATAACCCCTACATACAAGGGTGAGAAAGAAGAATGCCTAGAATGGAGCAATCAAGAAGCCTCAACATTTGTCAAAACAGCTGTTACGGAAATTTTTTTCTTCCATTTTGTCAGCTAATATCCTGTAATAAGATGAAATGCTGTCCAACTTACCTATCCCTATTGTAGCCTACTTCAGCGGTAGCATTTGGGGAAGGAATAAGCAGGTCTACCACACCAGTTTCAAGTTCCTTAAAAATAAAATAAAAAGTGCTTCTTAACCATTATAGTTCAGCACATTGTATTATCTTAATGATAATTTTGCCAGAAGAAGCATTTTGAATTTTTTTTAAGGAAATCAGCACATGGTAAGTATTTTTACCATGATAAAACGAGAAGAAAATAACAGAATAATCTAAGAACCAGAAATCTCTGTCTGATTTGTGATGGTATTTTATTTAAATTGATTTTGCTGCATTTCTGAGGCTAGCACAGAATAGCTATGTACATTCTATAGTAACAACATTTAATGGCACCATCATCAAGAGTTAACATGCTATGCAAGATCTGCTGTCCTCCTCCCAAGTTGAGGAAGATGCATGGTGGCCCTAGTGTAGCCTTAGAACTGCATGGTCCAAGGAGAAAGATTTCTTTCCTTCATGCAGGTACCCAGTGCACACACTAGTACACAGGCTGGGAATCAGATGAGAAGATTTGGGTCAAAGTGCTGCATAACAGGAAGTGGTCATAGGAATTGAAAAACAAATAGTGTGCTTTAAGATATTTAAAACGTTTGTCATACCTGGCACATTTCTGTAATAGTGTCATCAAACACCCCCCCGGCATCATCAGCCCCTTCTCCAACCAATTTCACTTTCCAGGCACGGGAAGGTAGGCGAAGGTCTGAAGCATTCAGCTTTACCACTTGTCTTGCTATTTGTACAAAAATAGGCTTACATTTCCGACCTCTTCAATGAAAAAGAAAGTGACAGAAAATGTAATTCATAGAAAGATCACTTTTGTACACTCTAAAGGCTTGTCTACAGAGTAGGGTAATGAGTACTACAGGGGTGATTTCTAAAACACACTAAAATGTTGTATTTTAGCTGGTCCAAGCAGAGCCTTCGTGGTGCGCACTAGAGGTTCCAGAGTGCACTTTAACGGAAAGTGCATGAGAGAGCGCCTTGGTACATTATAGCAGGGTCTACGTAGACCAATTAATGCACAATATATTAGCATGCTTTAGAAATCACGTCCCTATACCATGTATTAACTCACTGTGTAGGTTGACCTAGGGCTTGCCATCAAATCTCTCACAAACACAAAGGAGCCAATACTGACCTTGTCGATATTCTTTTTACAGTAATTTGAGGCCCGTAGTTTTTCCCCTGAACCATGGTTTTTCCTATGGAGCGTACCATGGGAAGTGTGTAGACTCTTGGTGCCAATAATGGTCTTAGCTGTCCTTGGACTATTCCCCATGTTCCAGCATTGTAATGAGATGTGCTGTTCTGTAATACAGCAGCATATTCATAAACATAAAATGCTTTCATTTATTCATATTAATTCTAATATTTCTGGAATAAGAATCTCCATAATTAAATACTACATGAACTTTCCTCATAATAGTGCAGAAATTGATGAAAATATACAAAAAGAACTACATAAAAAGGGATTTTAGTCTTACCAGAATCTTACAAAATGTTTCTCACCAGTTATAGATGTTAGGCTAATGGGTTTATGACATCAAGATACTGAAATGTCATAAATCAGAATTTATTACAACTATTTTGGGGAGAGATTGATTTAATGAAGTGTTTATTCTACAGACACAAAGACAAGAGAGCACTATTATCAGAATTGGCTTTTGAAGGAGAACACTTTGGTGATAAGGCACAAAGATAAATTTGTTAACTCTTTTCAAAAGAATGTTTTACCTGGTTATTGGGGCTGAGATTAAGTAATCTCCATGAAGAGTACATGAGGTCTGAAAAATGGTATAGCAGTCTGAGTCTCGCTCTCACTGTATGAACGCTCACTTCCTTTAGTGCCCCATACTGTGGTGGAATGGCATCAGGTAAACCAAGCTGTAAAGGCACTGACACACCTACCACAGAAAACAAAAAATTATTTAATAAAGTGCCCGATCTTGCTCCTCCTTAAGCTAATGGCAAAATTCCTGTGGGCTACAGTGGAAGCAGTTTTGGGCTTATAGTGAAACACATTTTAATAGACATATTACCTCACCCACCTTGTCTCTCTAATGATATCCTGGGACTGACAAAGCGACAACAACACTGCATACAAATTTTAATAGGTTCTTGCTGTATTATACTGCGTGCGGGGACATGCACTAAAAGCTCATGAAAGCAGAATAAAATTATAATACGAGCAATCATCTATTCTTCACCTGGAGCTCTTGGTGGGACAGGTGGGGCAGTCCATGCAGCACTGTGACAACGTCCTGCTGAGATCTGTCGAATATTCTTTCCTTGTAGAACAGTTATTAAGGTTGGTTCTCTGACATGGTTGGTATGGCCCAGTCCAAGCTAGCAATTTACAACAGATTTAAAAAAAGGGTGCATCATGAGGTTCTACTAATAGGACCAAAAATTAGCTTTATTATTTGCAAAATTCTCTAAGCAAACGTCCAAAAGGAACAGGAGATGAAAACTGGTAAGATGACTCTCTCAGCATATGCTGACTAATGGTTTATGATTTGTGACCAACTTTGTACATAGTGTTTTGCAGAATAAAAAAAATATATATTTTGTGATTCAATGGCTCATAATGACTGTTTAATAATGATTATTATTTGTGTTTTATTATTTCTGTGTTTGCCATTCAAAGTTGGGCTTTATTTGGTTCTAATATATAAATTCCCACAATAGGCTTTTAAAATGTATCCTCTGTAAAAGAAAAACATTTATTGGATGTATTAGTTTTTCCTACTAAATCCCATTTGAATTTCATATTCTAAAACCAAAAGATATAAATAACTATACAAAAGTTATAAATCATTGACATTGCAGCGGAAGACATATAAAACTAACAGTCTTTTAGAATCCAGACTATATAGTTTTTTAAACCAAACAAATGTTTACCCTCCATAAAAATACAATGCTTTCACTACAGAGAAAGCCCAAGGCTTTCCCTTTAGGGATTAATTCAAAATAGCCTGCTCATCCCAACAATGCCGACGTACCAATCCCGCCACTATCCTCGGAACACCAGTTTCACACACTTCGAGCCTCCTGCTTAAATCTGCAACCCACACAATGGTCAAAATGCCATCCTATATCCCATATCCAACAATCCCATGAATCTTCAATGGTTTGAGAGGTACCATGGGGTCATGGAACATTTTTGGGGTCATGGACCAAAACAGGCCAATAACTACTGCAACAGACCATTAAGATTCGCTCATAATAACTACAGCTGGTCAAAACGTTCAAATTTGACATGAGAATGTAGATTTTTCAAAATGGAAAAAAATTGATGAAATTTTTAGTTTGTTTTCAAGTTTCAAATTGGTTGTAAAAGTTTTATCTTTAAAAAATTGGATGAAATTTTGAGAAATCAGTAAAAAAAAATTTCAAAAAATGTGTGACATTTTCACCATATTTTCAATAATCTCTATTATAACATTTTTAATTTGGGGGAGAGGGGAAGAGTGTCAATACTGCATCGTATTTTTCTTCACTAAAAGATTCCAAGTGCATCTAGGAAGCTATACTTATTCTTATGAACACCTGAAATAAACATGATATTGTACACACCTGTCCTTCCGAGTTGCTACCCCAGGCATACACATCACCAGATGATGATAAAGCTAGTGTATGCTCTGCTCCTACAGCTATATCTTCAATTAAGATTCCTGACAGCACTGGAACTTGCTGTGGTCTGTTGTGATTTCGAGCTCGGCCCTCAGGCAAGCCAATCAGCCGATCTAAAATTGCACAAAAAATTCTCATGTAGTACTGTCACGGAATATAGGGGAGTCCGGCCCTGCACCCCTCTTCCCCGGATTCACTGGGAGTCTCAGCCAGCCAGTAGAACAGAAGGTTTATTAGAGATGCCAGGAACACAGTCCAACCAGAGCTTGTCTGTACATCCAGGACCCCTCAGCCGGGCCCTTCCGGGGGGCAGGGAGCTTAGACCCCAGCCCGGGGCTCCCTGCATTTCACCCCACAGCTCCAAACGGGGTGGGGGGTGGGGGTGCGGGGGGGCAGGGAGGCCAGACCCTGTCTGCCCTTTTTCCCTCTTCCCCAGCCAGCTCCAAACTGAAAACTCTCCAGCCCCTCCTTTCCCTTTGTCTCCTTCCCGGGCCAGGAGGTCACCTGATCCCTTTGTTCCAACACCTTTAGCTCTCACCTTTGCAGGGGAGGGCCTGGGGCCATCAGTTGCTAAGAGACAGAGTGTCAGCCATTCTCTGTGTCCAGGCCCCTCTGTAACACTCATGCACCCTTGTCCCACCACCTAGATACTCAAGCACTACATAGGGAAACCGAGGCACCCACACAGTACTCAGGGAAAACATTAACAATAGTCCTAGTTCGTCACAAGTACAGAAACATTGCAGTCCCTTTTAAGGGTTAATTTTATTATGGGGAGAGACAGATAGTATTCATGAAAGTGGGATACTAATAGCATTGCATAGAGACAGACCTAGTGGGCACTTACTTCCCTGAAAAGCTTTGTCAGTATCCCTCAGTACTGATCTGAAGTTCCTGCTATTTGTGTTTTAAGCCTGATACAGCCAATCACACCTTTTGGTGCTAGACTGTACAGTGATTTTGTGATTCAGGTTGATGTCCACAAGGCGGTAAATGAAAATCATTTAACTAATTTCACTTGGAGCCTCAATTCTATAGATTTCTACACAGCCTCTGTAAGTGCATGGTTAATGACAGTAATTGAACATGGGTACAATCCATTACCTCTGTTCATATCAAATTTAATCAAGATTCAGGAAAAAGATCTGAAAGGTTACAGGTAAATGAGGTTAGTGTTTATATTAAGTTTGTCATCCTTGAAAAATAGATACACAGCTATTAAATTGGACTTTAAGAATGCGTCAAAAAGTAATTTGTCTCAGAAAGTCACATTTACATGAAGCGACAAAGAGTCCTGTGGCACCTTATAGACTAACAAGACGTATTGGAGCATAAGCTTTCATGGGTGAATACCCACTTCGTCAGATGCATGCAGTGGAAATGTCCAGAGGCAGGTATAAATGTGCAGGGAAGAGTCCGGCTAGAGATAACGAGGTTAGTACAATCAGGGAGGACGAGGCCCTCTTTTGAACTGCTAAAAGAGGGCCTCATCCTTCCTGATTGAACTAACCTCGTTATCTCTAGCCTGACTCTTCCCTGCACATTTATACCTGCCTCTGGACATTTCCACTGCATGCATCTGACGAAGTGGGTATTCACCCACGAAAGCTTATGCTCCAATACGTCTGTTAGTCTATAAGGTGCCACAGGACTCTGTCGCTTCTACAGATCCAGACTAACACGGCTACCCCTCTGATACTTGACATTTACATGAGGCTCTAGCACAAATCTATAGAGTAACACTGTATTATGATTTCATATATTTTATATCTAATATTCTTCCTTATTACTTTTAATGATTATATTAGTGGTTACGCAACAGTGGTGGGAATTATAGAGTAATAATTGTCAAGCCTATAAATGATCGCTTATGTACTGTATGGTTGGGCAGGTATCGTATGGTGGGGTCAATAATCTAAAACATTATTGGCTTCTATATATCTTTAAACGTATGAAAGCCTACAATATAGAAATCCCTCTATATAGACAACTTACCTTGTCCAAAAGTATATACATGACCATCTTTTGTCAATGCAACGGAAAACTGCGTTCCACAGGCAACTTTTTTTATTCCAATTCCACAAAGAATATCCACTTTCTGAGAAGAAGAAAGAAAGAGCTAAATACCGTACTATGAGTATACAAATGGAAAGTAGACAAAAAACTCCTCCATTTCCCCCTCCCCTCAAAAAGTGGTTTATAATTCTCAGAAAGACAATCTGTTTGTTATAGCTTTAGTGTGGTTCTTGTATTAAACTTGAATGTATTAAATAAAGACACTAATTTCTTGTAAAATTTCATTATATTAACACATTATTCCACGTTTAATGAGTCTGAATGCATCTCTATACTAAGGTAAAAATCTCTCTCCTTCAAGCTAGCCTTCAAGTTTTTACTATTTCTAGAGTTGCAGAAGGGTGGTTTCTATGGTTTAGAGACCATTGTGGCAATTAGTCTCAGTTTAACAAAACAATGGATAATTGTTTGCACTCTAAGCACTCAGGTGGGAATTTTCAATGGAAGTTGGGTGCCCAATTCCCACAGGCTCCTTTGAAAACCCAACCCTCAGATCCCAGTATTGTAAAAATACCAGCTAGTGATTCATGTAACTATACTAGTCAATATATTGCCATAGTAAAATTTTCAAAAGCAGTTAAGTCCCACTGAAAGTTACTTATGCCGTTTTGAAAATTTACATCATATAAAAAATGAAATAAAATAAGAAGTTGAAAATTTGCAAACACACATTTACAGACACTAAGCAATTATTCAAAGGATAATTTCAAGTATGAATTCTAACCTGTGGTGAGGATTTTGCTGTGGAATTTCCCAGACCAAGTTTTCCATAATCTCCATCTCCAAAAGCCCACACCATTGAGCCATCTGTGGACACAACTACAGTATGGTTTAGTCCACAGGCCACCTGGTAAGTGTAATAGAGTTTTAATTAGTTTTTCGTCAACTTACTGATACAAAAAATAAAATGCCATATTCTGAAAAACAAAACAAAAAAACCTGAAACCCTTTTCTAAACATTTAGGAAAAAATGTTAAATGTTAAAACCTTTGTTTAAAATTTTATACTGAAAAAATGTAGTGGGGTTTATACATTAACACCCTTAGATAACACTCTTTGGACAGTTCTTCCCTCACCCAAACTATAGAACAGCTTTCAAATTATATATCCTCATTGGAGATCTTTAAACATTAATTCAGTAATGGTTAGGGCTAAAACAACAAACCCTAATTTTATCACTCTCTCTTTCACAATTCAGTATTTATAAATGTTGTAAAATAGGGACACACCATTGCAGCAGAAGGATTATTCAATAACAAAATAATATGAGATTATTATGGATAGATATTTGAGTGTTCTGAGTGTATTAAAAATGCAGAGGCAGTAAAAACCATCAACAAAAATTATAAAGAGAATTTTTAAACTGCCACTACTAAGGATCATAGCAACTGAACATCCTCAGGCACAACAGTTACTAATAAATACATTTTGTTACATAATTGCATGTAAGTAACACTAGATAAACCATGCCTGTCCAATTTGATAACCCTCCAGTGCTGTCACTCTTTCAGGAAGTTTCTTGTTGGAAGTGTTTCCTAGACCCAGTCGACCATAGTCACCATTTCCAAATGTAAACAGTTTGCCATCTGCCGTCACCACCGCTGAGTGTTTAAAGCCACATGACATCTAGAAGCCAGAATTAATATTAATTTTAAAATGGAATATTAGCACCATACAATTCAAGAAAGAGGAGAACAGAACTTTCTGAATGCAGACCTAGTCATTCATTACAGTTTAAGAGGATAATTAAAAACCAGACTAACTGAATAAATTAACTGTTTTAGACTCTTCTTGTATTTCAATAACCTTGTCATAAAACAATTAAAAAGTCTGAATACAGGATGACACAGGGAATCAAATCATAGCCAAAGACAGACAGAAGAGTTTTCCCCCCAACCCTCCCAATAATCAGTTTACACAGTAAAGAAAGGAGTTCACTTGCTTCAATTTGTACCAGCACAACTAGCCGGGATTCTTATTCATATTTCTGTGATTACTTAATTCTTTAAAGAAGCATGCTAAACGATTTGCCTTGCTTTCTAGTATTACATTACCAGGTCAATTATATACTGTGTAAATTCCCCCCTTCTGTTTTCTGTTCTCATCTGAGTCTCAAAAGAATTACTTGTAGCAAAGACCTTTGTTTCAGTTTTTATTTTAAAATTTCCCAGGAATTTATCAGTGTTAATTACCTTTAAAAAAAAAAAGGGGGGGTGAAAATCGGAGGAAAAAATTAACTTCAGAGTTTTCTGGGTAAATATTGGGGGATGATCGGACAGAAAAAAAGCACGGATTTACCTAGTATAATGTATTGGATTTTCTTAATATAATCAGTATTTTCAGAGGTCCAAAATTTGGATGAAAACTAGTAAAAACCAAATAATAGCTTTTGTAAAACCCAATAATTTTTTTTAGTAAAAACCAGTAAAAACTTAAAATGAAGGGCCTCATCAACAGGGAAGAAAAGAATTCTCTCTCGTAGTAAAGAATTTAGACTCCATTATCCCATGTTTGTCAAATAATGTCACAATACAATGCATCAAATATGAGATCCCCAGGTACACAATGTCTGATAAGTCAGCTCATCTCCTGGTTACACCAAAATACAAAGATAGAAAAGTTTTCTAATGACCCACAATATGAAAGATAAAATGCCTCCCCCTCTGTTTACAATATTATTCCTGTTCATATAAGTATCAACTACTTAAAAAATTAATAACTGCCTACACATTACAGTATGTTTGAATGCAGAATGTTTTAAACTTTTATTTGAAATTTGTAAAATGTGCAATATTAACTACAGGAAATTTATAGTTTTTCCAAAACTAAGCATAATGTTAAAAAGACAGTATTTTTCTAATGGTATCCTCAGCAAAACAGTTCTTATTTTAGTGATGTAAAACTATAGTAGTAATCTTTAGCCAGTCACTACTACATAGATGCACAAAATTATTTTCTATTGCAAGTATACGGAAAAATCAATGGTGTCCTATTTTAACATTTGAACACAGATGCAGCTAAGCATGAAGATACAGTGGTTGCCTTAACACAGGCAACACAATATGTCAGTCATATTTACTGACATTTTCAAACTGAAACTGAACCAAATGATAGCATATATGATGGTGACTGAGATTAAAATTATGTACTGTCAATTATTCAAGCCAATATAGATATATTGGACAGTTGCAATCAGCACAGATGCTTGGGCTGCAGTCCCTTAGTATAGAAGAGGGAGCTGCCTCAGTGCATTCTCCACACAGTGCCCTCAATTTTGGAACCAACTCCCCAACTTGGTCTGAAACAGCCTGAATTTCTTGACCTCCAGGGAATGCTGCAACCTTGTTTATCTACCCAGGCTTTGGAGGAGTGAAGGGCATGAAAATGGGCTATTTGTGTGGCAATACAAATATTATTGGGATTGATTTTTATTACATTTGTTATTGTTTGTGTGGGGGTGCAGACTAACTGCTGGCTTTGCTTTTAATTTTGGTTAAAGACACCAACAGCCAAAGACAGGCACTTTTTTGTATATTGTTACAATACACGTCAGTTCTAGTACTGTATTTCACCATTTAAGTGAATTTAGAACTAATGAAAATGGCTAGTTTGACATAAAAACGGCCATACTGGATCAGACCAATGATCTATCTAGCACAGTATCCTGTCTTACAACTGTGGTAAACGCCAGATTCTTCAGAGGGAGTGAACAGAATAGGGCAATTTATCTAGTGATTCATCCCTTGTCGTTTAGCCCAGATTCCAGCAGTTAGAGGTTCATGGACACCCAGGGCATGGGATTGCGTCCCTGACTGTCTTGGCTAACAGACATTGATGGACGTATCCTCCATGAATTTATCCAATTCTTTTTCGATCCCCTTTATACTTTTGGCCTTCACAACAGTTGCGCCAATGAGTTTCACGGGTTGACTGTGTGTTGTGTGAAGCAGTACTTCCTTTTGTTTGTATTAAACCTTCTGGCTATTAATTTAATTGGGTGACCCCTGGTTCTTGTGAGAAGGGGTAAATAATAGTTCCCTATTCACTTTTTCCATGCACTTTCTCATGATTTTATAGACCACAATCATATCCCCCCTCAGTTACCTTTTTTCCAAGGTGAACAGTCATATAGTCTTTTAAATCTTTCCTTATATGGCAGCTGTTTCATATCACTAATAATTTTGGTAGCCCTTTTCTGTACTTTTTCCACACAGTATTCAAGGTGCGGACACAGCATGGATTTATACAGTGGCACTATGATATTTTCCATTTTATTGTTTATCCATTTCCTAAATGTTCCTAACATTCTGATAGCTTTTTTGATTGCTGCTGCACAGGGAGCAGTTATTTTTAGAAAACTATCCACGGTGTCTCCAAGATCTCTTCCTTGACTGATAACAGTTAATTTAGACCTCATCATTTTGTATGTATAGTTGGGATTATGTTTTCCCAGTGTGCATTCCTTTGCATTTATCAACACTAAATTTAATCTGCCATTTTACTGCCCAGTCACCCAGCTTTGTGCAATCCCTTTGTAACTCTTTCACAGTCTGCTTTGGACTTAACTATTTTGAGGAATGTTGTATTGTCTGCAAACTTTGCTTCCTTACTATTTACCCCTTTTTTCAGATCATTTATTAATATGATGAACAGCACAGGTCCCAGTACAGATCCCTGGGAACCCTGCTATTTACCTCTCTCCACCGTGAAAATTGTTTATTCCTACTCTTTCTTTCCTATCTTTTAACCAGTGACTGATACATAGAGGACGTTCCTTCTTCTCCCATGACTTCCTTTGCTTAAGAGCTTCTGTGAGAAACCTTGTCAAATGCTTTCTGAAAATCCAAGTATACTATATTCACTGGATTACCATTGTTCACATGCGCTGACACTGTTAAATAATTCTAATAGTGTGGTGAGGCACGATTTCCCTTTACAAAAGCCGAGTTGTCTCTTTCCAACACATTGTATTCACCTCTGTGTCTGATAATTCTGTTCTTTACTATAGATTACACCACTTTGCCTGGTACTGAAGTCAGACTTTCTGGCCTGTAATTGCCAGGATCACCTCTGGAGCGTTTTATAAAAATGGGCATCACATTAGCTATCTGCCAGTCATCTGGTACAGAGGCTGATTTAAGTGGTAAATTACATATCACAGTTAATAGTAATGCAATTTCATATTCAAGTTCTTTCACAACTCTTGGTGGTCTGGTTCTGGTGACTTATTACTGTTTAACTTACCAATTTGTTCCAAAATCTCCTCTAGGGACCCCTAAATTTGGAACAGTTCCTCAGAATGGCTCAGGTGTGGGAATCTCCCTCACATCTTCTACAATGAGACCAATGCAAAGAATTCACTTAGCTTCTCTGCAATAGCCTTATGTTCATTGAGTGCTCCGTTAGCGCCCAGTGTGCCAGGATTGGGTCTTCTTGGAATCCGGTTGCTTGGGAATCCTAACCTCCATCTAAGGCTAAATACTGGCAGGTGCCCTAGAGACTGAAAGAGGTGCAGCACAGACAGGAGCAATGGAAGCTTCACCAACACTACTCTCAACTTTCACACACATGGACACACACACCAGTATTGAGAAGTTTTGTGCTGTTGACACTCTTAGTTGGGAACTTGACTGAAACCACCAACTCATTTCACAATGGCCAGAGAACCATCAGCTGATGATGACTTTTATTCATTACTTACCTGTGCTGAATTCAATTTTGTGACATTGAAGAGAAAGGCTCCATATCCCACTGTCAATCCCTGTGTGAGCCATCCAGTTGCCTACCAGCATTTATTAATGAGCTCTAGCTAATGTTCCTAGCAGCAATTATCATGACTACATTTAATAGGTGAATAATAAATTTGTTCTTGAACCTGTGCCACTTCTTCTCCTTGTAAGGCCTCTATTTGCCTGGGTCTGCGCTGTCTGTCACTGTTCCCATGGCCCAGTTTACCATAATCTCCATCTCCCCAGCTAAAGACCTCACCACTTTCTGTCAAAGCCATGGAATGTCCATCAGATCCACAAGAGGTCACTAGCTGGGTTACAACAAAACCTTTAACAAAATGAAAAACAAAATCAGAATAAGTTAGAAATATAAATTCAATTATTTTGCATCGTACAAAATAGTCCATAATAATAACAATTACAAGCTAGTGAATGGAATCAGCTCTGTATATACAATTCTGTATACAGTCTTCCCTTTCCTTTAAGATTTAACTTATGCTTGAACTGCTGCAATAACAAATATTATGTTATTATTAATTACCTAATTCTACTGTGCTAGTCTATTAAGTTTGTTTAGGTGTTCAGTTACATAAATGTATTTCCTTTTTCAGTCCTACTTAAAATGATAAATAATAGAGTTTAAAAACATTAAGTACAGCTTGAATAAATGCATCAAAAGAGACTCAAACATATGGTTTATTTGTTCAAATTAAAATGAATACAAGATCTTTAATAAAGAGAGTAAAGTAAATTATTTTATTCAGTAAATTGTGTAAAGACTTAACAATTGTCCTTTTAGTTTTTGAAATGTGAACTTCTGCCTCACTAATAGAGCAACTAAAAAAAATTAAGACAATTTTACCTTGAAGTGCTGAAATAACAGTTAACACATGAAGGTCATCAGAATTTCCTTGTCCCAATCGGCCGTAACTCCCTTCTCCACAAGCCAAAACTGTACCATTAGCTTGAATGACAAAAGTACAGTTCTGACCACAAATAACCTGTTAAAGAAAGAAATTAGGGTTTTTTAAATGCAATTACATCACAAACCATGAACCATAATGTGCTAACTTGGTCTTTATTCATAACCTGAATTGAGACTACAAAACTGAAAACAGAAGGTTCGGGATAACCACCAACATATTTCTTAGTTTAATCACCTAACTGTTATTTCACTTATTCTGAATTTAGCAGAAAAATATGTTTTAAACTAAGGGGATTTTACCACATTATCACATCACAATAAAATTCCTTCATTCAGTGTTTTGGATGAAGCTGGCCCCTGGAGATTTAAAAACGGCACGACACAGAAAGAGCTCTCTTTATGATTTAGCTACAAAGACTTTCCCTTTCTCTGCAAAACCATTTGGCCTGCTAGTATTTCACCCTATGCTCCAGCATCATATTATTTCAGAAAGCAATCTTTCAACATGGATTATATCAAAACCGTGCAAATATTTTTTTACATTGTACTCACTTTAATTCTAAAAAATGATTTTGCCAGTTTTGAACAGTTTCTTGGTGTGAATTTGGCAAAAACTAGAGCAAACCTAATAAAAATTCTATAACTAGGGAAAAGTACCTTATACATTTCAGGGTTCTTTTGTTTTTTGGAAAATTAGCACCGAGTCCAAAAGGGGTATTGATAGATATTTTGTAACTAACAACTGAAAATAAGGCAATTTGTGAAGAATAAAATGTAAATCTCTCCTAACACTGTTACCTGTTGAGCCTGTGAGAACGAAGGTGCTGCTACTGGTATCATGACATTTCTACCAGCTTCTGCTAGCTGCCCATGGCGCCCTGCTCCCCATAGATACACATCACATTTGCCACCAAGGTGCCAATCCTATGAAACAGCATAAAGGAGCACTTGAAAATTATATTGATAATTTTAGTATTTTAAATTTAAAATAATCAATTTTACCAACCTCAGGCCTTGATGTTGCCCAAGACATAATCTGCTCATCCATACCATTAATCCATTTACTGTTATCCTGAATGATTAAAAACAGGTATATTAGGGTCAGCCCACCATTTGTGCATTATTCTTTCAGTTAATAATCTTGATTTCCCTTTAAATAGTCACTTGGAAATGGCAAGCCTTTTCCTAGATGAAAAACTGTTATATGGGTCTACTACTGAACAACAAACAGTTTTTGAACTTAAATGTAAAATAGTTTTAACTGTGTCTAAAGCAACATTTATGTACAAATTATTTTTATAACTTCATTCATATTCAGTATTACTCATGTAAACTTGAATGTAACATTTTTGTCCTGGGGGTACACCTATTTTTCTTAATACTGGAATCTAACATTTAATATTGTTACCATAAGAAAAAATTCTGACTCGTGAGTATCTAAAACTACTTATGGTAAAAAGGGTTGCTTTTAACTGCTGCAGTGGAAAACAAGCAAAGTTTGCTACTCAAAATGGGCTAGTGAAGGAAGATGTGACAATGGGTTCAAGAAATGTATAGAAATATAAAATCTGCCATGCAGATTTGGACCAACAACCTGCCAAGTCTAATAGCATGCATCTTGCACTGGCATATGCCCAATGCTTCAGAAAAAGGCAAAACCCTTGTACTCTTGTACACAGAAGGAAATCCTTCCTGATCACTGTGATAATCTATATGAGTATTTAAAAGTAAAGGACTACGGTATATGTTGGGTCAATAGGTATATAGCAAGGAAAGCAACTAAGAAGAGTCATAATTATGTTTTCCCCATGTAGCCTTAATTTTAGGAGTACATAAGTGAAAGTATTTATTTGCAAAATTATACAGACTTACTGATAAAATCCAATAAATACAAAGTTTTCACTTTAAATTCACCTATCATAGCCCATTATATTGGCATTTGGTAGTGCCAATATAGTTAAAGTGTAGGACTATTCTGAAAAACTACTTTAAAGATGGCATAATAGGGTGCCATTGCCTTTCAATGACTCCATATAAAATTTACTGTCTACATGTTAAAAAAAATGAATTAATTGTCAGCCCTACAAGCTCCCCTTGGAATGTCACAGTCAAGCCAAATTCTCACTGGTTTATGTAACAACAACAGAGGTTCTACAAATGGAACTTTGTTCATTCTGTTGATCTGTGAACCAGAATTAGTCTAGCTCGCTTTTCCCTGTGTCAACACTGCAGGCTAAGACAATATAACAAAAACTTACTGTAGTTAGTAAACAAGTAGACAGGACCCTGACTACACACAGAGGGAGCAGATCTGCTAAACAGGAAGATGGCACTTTCACACTATTACTTCTATTACAAACATTTATATGGCACCAATTGTCACATTTTGTATCAATTAAAATAAAGTCTGTGTCTCTCTTGGTATTTCCATTAAATAAAGCATAACAATTTACTCTTTACAAGCTTTTCAATTTTTTCAGATAATTATTACAGATGTTATCTGCACAATACAGTGCATTATATATATATATATACACACACACACACACACACACACACACACACACTTAATAATTGGCTGAATGTAGTGCATATTACCATTAGAAGTGTAAGCTCATCTTCTGGCACAGGCTCCAGATCTGGAACGGTAAAGGATTCTGGAAACTGTGCTCCTTTGGCCAGAGCTTCAGCAGCTTTTATAGTAGTTGAAAAACATTCTAACCAGGCCCACTCTGTAGGATTCCAAGCTGAGGGATCAGGGAGGCAGTTCTGGTGATGAGGCGGTATTGGTGGATTACACAAAAGCTGATCGAGGTGAAGCCCCACAGCAAGTGAAGCCAGGCACTGCATATAAGGGCTATGAACAAGCTGATCTCCACAGACCACATGGGGCTAGAGGGAAAAAATGGAGGGTCAACATATGAAGCTAGAGGCATACTTTCATTGCTTCAGAAACAGTAATTCTTCAAAGCTCTTTCTGTAGAAATACATTTCCCAGGAAAACCCCTTTCCAATAATTTTCATTCATTTCCTCACAATGAACCGGGACTATTTGTCAAATTACCAGACTTCACTCTCATTTGGTATTTGAAACAGAAATACTGCAAACATATTAAAAATGATTTCACTAGCAAATGCACTTCAGCATATTATCAGAAATTACCATTTTTTAAACAAGGTAAATCACTCAAATATATTACAATATAAAACAACGTTTGTTTTTTAATTTTTTTTTTCCTTTCTTTTTTCCCTTTCCTCTTTTTAAGTAGAATACAATACATACTGGAATAATTTCTTAACCTAAACAGCAAATTTACAATAATTTGATGTAATTTACAAACAGTTTAAATAATTCTCTGAAAAGCCTACAATAATCTTCTCTTCTTTCTTTCTTTGTGTCTTAAGGAAGACACAAAATCCAGTTTTCAGACATGATTTTGTTTCTCTTTGGTTGGGAAGTTCTGAAGAATGAAAAGCAGAAGTGGGGAAGTGAGCATTATTACATGCCTGAATGAAAATAACCTGAAGGAAAGAGGTTACTATGGCATTACAACACACGGTGAATAGAGATTGAAAAAACTATTGATGGTGACGGATGTTGTAGACATAAACAGATGAGGGAATGCATCAGAGTACCAGCAAAATAAAGTACTTGTGACATATCTCTGTGCTCCTAGGTTTAAAGGCCTCAAACGAGTGGACAGAATTTGGAGATGTGTTCGGGAAAAGGATATGTAGCAGACTTAGCTGCCTGCTGCATGGAGTGCTGTATTGTACCCAGCTAGAGAGAACTGGATAGGTCTAAATGGAAAAAATGTACCTTGGACTCCAAATTAGGGATGTAAAAGTTCACTGATAAACTTGATGCTTATCAGTTTCTGTTAACTATTAAACTCTGCCCAGTGTCCCGGCTACCACCCTGAGCAGAGCCCCGGGGGCGGGTCTGGCAATGGAGCCCTGCCTAAAATGTGGGGGTGCTGCAGCACCCCCCACATCCCTAGCGCTACAGTTAAACGTTTAACTGTGTAACTGATAGAATTTTAATCGGTTACACGGTTATTGTTTTTACACATTATTTACATCCCTACTCCAAATTGCTTACTGCTAAAAGTACAGCAGCATCCTAGTTTGTATGGGAATCTGAAATGAGGTTTTGTTATTAAAGGTCATTACAAAAGAAGACTAACGATAAAAAAACGTCAGATAAGTTTTGCAGAGTTTCCTATAACTATTCTGGCAGAGATTCTGTAGTAGACAGATAAAGAACTTTACAAATATGATTCAGACATATGATCAAATATGTTTTTTTCAAAGTCCACATGTTCTAAAACTAGTGTGTCTTGGTTAGCCATTGTTAAAAGTATATTAGAGTCAAGCCGGAGGAAAGGCGATTAAAGTAAGTGATGGATGTCTTGTAGGATAATGTCTGGTTGCAGTTCAGGAAATCAAAATAGCCTGAATCCAGTATCCAATTTTGTGTCAACAACAGATGTAAAGGGTGGAAAAGATCTAGATTTCAGTGTGTAACAATAAATTCTATCTACATTGCCCCCATCATTTATACTGCTAACACTGACGGGAGGGGAGGGACGTGACACAGGACTGGCAATGCCAATAGGATCAGAATCCTGGGTTTTCAGTTAAGGCAGTTGGTGTCTTATTTTTAAAGAGACAAAGCAGAATAGTGTCTCTTCTATTTGTTTGAGTAGAGATACTTTCTTTTCTCACAACTGGTTTTATGGGAAATATACATAAGATCCTATATCCTTCTTGGTATATCAGTCCCCAACTCAGGAAGGTTAGTTCATAATTGTTATAATTTATAAAATTCTTTAGGACATTTATTCTATTGACTGCTCAGTAGTGTTAAGGCACACAGTGATTTCTGTGAAGTACATCCAGCTATACAACTGAATAAATTGGAGAGAGAGTAAGGGCATGGAAAGTGCTAATGGAGTAGTTCAGTAGGCAAAATCACATTTATTTGCATCAGGACTATATGTTAATTCCACTGAAGAGGTGCAGATATTAATACCAGCACCAGGACTGGGGATCTAAATAAACACTTCCAGAGAAATCTGTAAATTCCTGTATTAAAAAGGAAACACTGGCTATAATTCATAACAAGGCCTTGCAAGAGATTTTGTGAAGATTATTTGTATACCAGCCCTTACAGTCATAAAGAAGCTAAAAGAATGAGATTCTGAGTGGATTTTGCACAAAGGAAATTTTTTATATATGTGCAACAAATTGATTTGTGAGACATGAGAGCAATCTCCTAGCCTTATTATTTCTTATTCTAGAGGAGGATGCAAAGTAATGGGGACAAGTTTAACATTATGTTTCAGGTCATTCAAATTAGGTCTCAAAACAACCATTTTGAAAAAACATGTGGATACCACAGAAAATTAAAACAAACAAAGGTGAAAAAAGCCTAACTTCCTGGGTTTTTTTCCCCGGTTGGTTGGTTTTAAGGGAGTGTGTGTGGGCGAGGGAGGGGTGAGGGAGACAGCAACCTGATGAAGCATCAGTTTGAGGATGCTTTATCCAAGTGCCGCAGTTAAAGCAATACAGCAGTACATGTGTAGTGGTGAGGTCAAAGTGAGTTAACAAAGCAGAAACTTCTAGGATAGCTGAAACACCTATATAAGGCCACAAGAGCCCAGGATCTTGCAGTAGGTGACAAAACAAGAGGATGATCAGAAACAGCCCGACATCAGGAAAATGTAGTTCTGCTAGAGTACTTAAAAGAGTAACTATAAATCTGATGTCCAAAGGTGGGATTGAACCTCAACAAAGGTTTCTTGGGTTGGCCGTCAAAAGTTTAAGACCGTTGTAATTCAAGACAGACATCTCATGTTACATATGTCAGTATTTGATGTTCCGCATTCAACTATTCTTACCTTTTCATAGGCATACTGTTCCTGAAGCATTATTGGCAAACGTTCCAAGAAAGCCCTCATGCAAGGGGCCATATTTAATCCTAAAACTCCCTGCTGTTTCAGTGCAGTCCTACATGTTGCAAGGACATGATTGGAAGATATCCACTCTGGTGTGCAATTCACCACCAACACATCCTGTTCAACAATACAATCACCAGATACATTTTATATACCAGAAATTAAACACCGGAAATATGCTTATTCAGATCAATCTGACTACTCTCACTAATTGTCTTCGTCCCAACACTGCTCAACACCTAGAAGTATCACTGTGAGTAAGTAGCAATGCTGAGTTGAAAGAAAAATTATGTACCATTATCATCTCTGTATTTATATAACACTTAAAATAATTGTTCTTGGACAGCATTATTAAATGGATTGGTAGCACCTATTATTATTAAGGTTGCCTGATATCCCTCATTATAAAACCATTTTCAGTTTCTTACACCTTTGCTAAACTTTAGATGTTTGAGCTGAGGTTTTCTATGCTGGGTGTCATCCTCAAACTGAAATGTTTTGAAAAATGTAAACCAAAATGGTTCAGCCATTTTCCAAAAACAAGGCTAGGGAAAAATACATCAAGAACAAATCATGCCCAACCAAACTAATTTCCTTCTTTGACAGGGTTACTGGCCTAGTGGCTGGGGGAAAGCAGTATATGTTGATTTTAGTAAGGTTTTGACTCAGTCCAACATGACATTTTCATACACAAACTAGGGAAATGTGGTCTAGGTGAAATTAGCATGAAGTGGGTGCACAACTGGATGAAATACAATACTGAAAGTAGTTTCAATAGTTCACTGTCAGACTGGGAGGGTGTATCTAGTAGTACGTAAAAACACCCAGCATAGAACATTTCAGCCCAAATGGTTAAAATTTGGTAAAATTATAAGCCAATGAAAAATGAAGGTTACTCATCAGTACCACTTACAGGTGAGTAACCTTCATGTCTTCTTTGAATGACCTTAGCACATTCGATCGTTTGATAAATAGAACTGTCTTCCAAGGAAGGTGGGATGTGTTTTTCTAATTAAACTGTGACTGAAGTACCACTGTACCAAACTGAGCATCTGACCAGGATGCATAATGTTTTGTTAATGTAAGAATAAAGCTCCATGTAGCAGCTCTGCAAATTTATGCAACGGGAATATACCTAAAGCAGTATATGCCAGGGAGGCTGCCTTTGCCCTTGTGGAATGGGATCTAATCGCTACTGGGAGAGGGAGAGAGGCTAATTTGTAGCTCTTTTCAATGCATTGCCTAAGCCACTTAGATAGTCTTTGTGAAGTAAATGCCTGTCCATTATTTTGTGAATAAGAAAAATGATCTGGTGACTTTCTAAACTCTTTGGTTATATTTAGATAGAAAGCTAAAGCCCTTTTAGCATCTAGTGTGTGAAGCTTTGCTTTGCCTGAATGAGCATAGGATCTAGGAAAGAATACTGGTAGAATACTGATTGGATGAGATGAAAATCGGTTACCACTTAGAATAAGAATTACAGGTAGAGGTGGAAAAATCACTTTGTCCTTGTGGAAAATAGTGAGAAGTGGGATCAGCCGTCATGGCTTGAAGTTTGCTTACTCTCCTGGCAGATGTTATGGCTATAACAAATGCTGTTTAGATTAACAGGTAAAACCGTGAACATTCATTCAGATGCTCAAAGGAAACCTTTATAAACTGAGTAAGGACTAGGTAAAGGTCCCATGATGAAGGTGCATCTTTGACTGATGGATAGATGTTCACTAGACCTAAGCCCTGGTCTGTAAAATATTCTGTGGTGAATCTTTCTCAGTCTCTCCTTCAAAGCTGTTCCATTTTGCAAATTAGTCATTAGGCCAGAGAGAGCAAGAAAGAATGACTCTATAGACTGGTGGTTAGAGGACTCACTTGAGAAGTGGAAGACTCAAGTTCATGTCCTTGTTACAATTACTATTTAATTATTTATACATAGTGGAACAGCTTCATCAACAGAGAGCGCCCCACACCATATCATCTCATAGTCCAGTGGGTAAGGCACTCTCCTGCAATGTGGAAGAACCAAGTTCAAATCCACATTAGCTAGAGGGGGAATTTACTTGGAGTCTCCCACATCCCAGGTGAGTGTTCTAACCACTGGGCTAAAGTTCAAAAGGAAGGAACCACTACCTCCAACCCATTTTTTGTAACTGGTGCCTCAGTCCTGAAAAAAAAAAAAAAAGTTTTTTTTGACAAGAACTATTTGGCAAATTCACAAATAGTTTTGGTCAACTGAAAAATGCATTTTTCAAATTTCACTATAGGCCAAAAAGAAAAAATCACCCAGCTCTATTTGCAATAGGACACTGAAGAAAGGTACTGTACAATGCCAAATTTTACATTTTCAATCACAAAGACTATTTTAACCTTCTGAAGCAGATATTTCTTCTGTGACAGACACATTTCACATCTCTGCCATAAAGAGGGGTGACATTTCTCACATGCAATAAATTTCAAAATGACAAAGCGTTCACCTGGATGCATATATTTTAAATTAAATTTCCCCATTTCTCTCTTTCTCATACATGAAGTCTGAAATATAAACTAAGTTTTTTAAAACTTTTTTTTAAAAGATAAGATGGCAGTTGAGAGTCAAAACAATGTATTCTGCATGTAAATAGACAAACTATGTACAGCAGAATTTTAATTACTCAAGCTCCTTAATTGACAGCAGATATGTGTGGATAACATGGACTAAGCAGAACAGGGAGAGAAATATGCTAGCAGTTTGTTAGAAAGAAAGGTTTGGGTAAATGGGCTTCTTTTTGTAATAAGAACCTTCCCTTACTACCTCACAAATTTAACTCAAAAGAACAGCACTTTAATATACAATAATACCTTTGATCTATTCGAGCAAGCAGCTACTCCAACATCAGGGATCCATACTGCAGTCTGAATAGCTCCAGAACCGATCACAACACTTTGTAATACAGAGCCATCCTAAAACAAGAAATGTTTTGATCAATACACGTTTAGCTATTTAAACATGTGAATTTATTATCCTGTAGTACTGTAAATAAACATCCCCCCAAACATTTCAATTAATGATTGTTTTGAGTATTTTAAACCCCTTGAACTAAAATTCCTATACGATAGTCAGAAAGGCATATGCATTTTCCAAAAGATATTATTAAAAGTTAAAATTAGTATTGATGTAACATTTTCAAACTGTTTTACACAGTCTCAACAGCCTGTGAAGAAGGCAACTATTATTCCCTTTTTTCAGAGGAGAGAAACAAAAGCACAAACTGGCTAAGGACCCGAGGTCATAAATTACTTGACCAAGCACATAATCAGTTGCAGAGCCAGGATAAGAATTTAGGTATTTTTTCCCAAATCTTGTATTCATTATTCTTGAGTACGCTTCCTCTAATTTTATGAAGTATTTATCAAAGAAAACTATGAAGACATAAAATTATCCTTTAGCTTTTGATCTTAAACATACCTATTTTAACAAACTTTAAGAAATATAACTATGATTTTATCACTGCTATTATTAGTAAAAGTCACGGACAGGTAATAAACAAAAATTCACAGAAGCCCTTGATCTGTCTGTGACTTTTACTAAATATAACGTGGGGGGAACGTGGAGGGAGAGCTGACGGTGGGATGACTGAAGACCAAGTGTGGGAGAGGGGAGCCCAAGCTGCGAGGGTGTCCCCACCACTCTAGAATCCATGAATACTGTGACATCCATGACATAATCATTGGGTAATCTTTAATAGAACTCAAAGATAACCTTACCCGTAAAGACCAAATGTTCATGAGCCCACCAAGCCCACCAGACACTAATACCAGTCCATCAGAGCTGAAGGCCACAGTTCGAACAGGCGTAATATGTCCTCTCAGCTGATAAATGCACTTGGCATCTACTGCTTTTCTGTATCCATCCTGCAAATTATTTCATCATTATGACATATCCTGGACTACATACATAGAAAATTGTGAATAGAAAAGTGTTTCAGATTTAGACTTCTTTGCAACCAGTGTACAGATTTTCTTGGTATAACTACTTTTATTTTATCAGGGAAAGAAGAATAAGGCACCATAAAAAAAAAGGCCTTATGGAAGCATTCAAGCTGATACAACAGACTATGAGCACCTAACAGTGATGTTGCACTCTAAGTAAATATATCTAAATGCATATTTACTTAATAGACCTTAGGGTTCTTTTGTAATTTTTATTTGTAATTATTTTAGTCATGTTTTATAAGGATGCCATTAACTTATTACCATCTATATTTTCCTCTTCAAAATACCATAAGCATTCAAGACCACATTACGGCTGGATCTTACCATTTAAAAAAACATTTTAGTTAAAATTAAGTCAAGGCGAATTCATATGCTAAGAAACTTTCAATGTTATTTTAGTTTTCTCTTTTGGAAATAACTGCATAATTTTAAAAGAACTAGATAGCATTACCAAGTTTTAGCCAAGATTAATAGCTCTTGCAAATAAGTTGTTTTTAAACCTTGACCTCCCATTTAGAGTCATAGACCTTAAGACCATAATGGACCACCAGATCATCTAGTCTGACAACAGGCCACTGACAGCACTCACATACTAAACTCAACATCCAAAATTAGACCAAAGAATTACAACCCACAGGAAACAATACTATTAGGCAGGGAATAGGAGGGACCGAGGTGCACCAAGTACCTGCAATGGCAGGGAATTGAATAAGGGAAGTTTACCCAGATAATCCTGGTAAAGTGACCTGTACTGTAATGCTACAGAGAAGGGCGAAAACCCCCTAAAGTCACTGCCAATCTGACCCGGGGGAAAATTCCTGAGCATGTGAGCAAGACCCTGAGCATGTGAGCAAGAGCCATTTCCTGCCTTGGAAACACCTGCATGTGCATAAGCACAGACAAATCAAAATAAATAACGTTTTTAACCTAAATGATTTTCAAATATTTCTCTCTTCTTCCTCTCCATCCATGTAGATATTTAAATATCTTGCTCCCATACTTTCCTATAATCGTAGAGAAAACCATGGATACAACCAGGTTAAGATTTCCTAACATTTGTTCAACTGTCTTTACCTTGCCACTTGTTTCCTGTTCCCACCATCCTTCTGCACTACTTGAGCTGGACTGCAACACGATCAGCATGTCCTGGGGAACACTCCAAACACACACTAAGCCATTCTGGCATCCTCTGAAGAAAGTTAGAATAAATCACATGAAAACAAAGTAAAGTTATTAACATACAGCACCAATCAACAAATGTCCTAAAAGTATGTCAGTCTGTTATGATGTACCTTTAGAGCAAGGTGATTAAGAAAGATAATCTGCTTAAAAACAAAGTCCAAGGGCAGCAGATAATTTTTTAAAAGTTGCATACAGATTTAGGAGTAATACTCATTGAAAAAGTGCATTTTTTCTTTGTTTAACTCTTTCTTAATATTAAATTTTGCCAAAACTATTTTGTCAGCACCACTATGTTTAAAAGGAAATTAGCGAAGTAGTATCTCCAATATAAAAGGAAAGCTGAGGCAGACTGGAAAAAGGAAAAACTTGGTTTTTCATTGTACTGTTTGAAATTTAACTATATTCTTTAATTCACTTTTTATTTTTAAATAATATATGCCTATCAACAGTGATTTTTTTTATTCCTACTCAAAATATTTAGGAATATCCTCCATAGGTTTTCACCCTATTTTTCACATTAAATATTTTACCTAATGCTCCCTTGCAATCACTGTGCCATCAGAACGTATAGGTCCGAGGTATATTTATCAGCACAGGAAGTATTTGCAACTATGGACATTACTGGCACATTCCACAAGGATTAATTGATGTTTCCAATAACCTGCAAACATACCACATTACGTTTTCATTGTGACAAATTCAAGTTAATTAACTACGATCAGCCATGGTCAGTACTTGGCGCAGATCCCTCCAGAGAAAAGCCTAGGTGGAGGGGAAAATTCAGTAATGGGCACTTTTTGTATTTAAGTCAGTGCTGAACCAGTGTTCTACAATGCCTACAATGAACAGCTTGTTGAATTTTGTTTATTTTTTGTTTAGGATGAAAGATGCTACATAAATCCAAGCTGCTATAAGTATTAATAACTAGTACAAAGACTACACAGGAAGTATTAAAGCAAAAACTTTAACATACGTAGCCAGTAACAGCTGCAACTTGGGTCCTTTCCCTGGAATGTTGCACCAGGTAATACTATTCACAATAGCTGGATGGGAGAGTGAATGCAAACGCCTCCAGCATCCCCCCATATATCTCCAGAGTTTCACCGTTTCTTCTTTGGCACACGTCATGAGAATCTTACCAGTTGGATCCCACTTCACACTAACGATGGTGTCCTAAAAGATTCAAACAAACAAAAAGATTACACCATTCAGTGTCTTCATAATGTGACTTACGAATATGAACATCACACAAATCCAATTAAACTTCCTTCCAGCACAAAAGTATTAAGCACTTGAACTTCATATACATAGTTCCTTTTTTGTGGTTTATATGACGATCTTGATGATTTGATGAAGCAATTTATAACAGAAATGAAGTCATACCTAGTCGTTATCACAGTTCTATGAGTGCGAGAAAAAAAACCAGTTACTCACCTTCTCATAACTGTTGTTCTTTGAGATGTGTTATTCATGTCCATTCCAATCAGGTGTGCGTGTATGCATGTACACAGTAGTTGGAAGACTTTCCCCCTAGCAGCATCCGTGGGGTTGGCCTGAGTGCCCCCTGGAGTTGCACTTTCATGGTGCCCAATAAAGGGCCCTGCCGACCTGCCACCCCCACAGTTCCTTCTTGCCGGATACTCCGACAGAGAGGTAGGAGGGTGGGTATTGGAATGGACATGAACAACACATCTGGAAGAACAACAGTTACGAGAAGGTGAGTAACTGTTTTTTCTTCTTCAAGAGCTTGTTCATGTCAATTCCAATCAGGTGACTGACAAGCCCAAGTTCAGGGGGTGGGGTCAGAGTTGTCCATTGACTGGAGCACTGCTCGTCCGAAGGCCACATAGTCTCTGGCCTGCTGGGTAATTGCATAGTGTGTGGTGAAAGTATGAATGGAGGACCACGTAGTCACTCTGTAGATTTCCTGAGTCAGAACCTCAGCCAGGAACGCTGTTGATGAAGCCTGCACCCTGGTGGACTGCACAGTGATTGGAGGTGCAGGAACCCCTGCCAGGTTGTAGCACTCACAAATGCAGGATGTGATCCATGATGAAATGCATTGCGACAACACAGGCAGACCTTTCATTCTGTCTGCCACTGCCACAAATAACTGGACCGACCTGAACGGCTTCGTTCTCTTGATGTAGAAGGCTAGCGCCCTACTGACATCCAATGAGTGAAGTCTCTTCTCCCTCCCACTGGAATGCGGCTTTGGGTAGAATATTGGGAGACAGATGTCCTGGTTGATGTGAAACTGCATACAACCTTCGGTAGGAAAGCAGGATGAGGTCTGAGCTGAACCTTGTCCTTATGGAACACAGTGTAAGGGGGCTCTGATGTTAGGGCTTTAAGTTCAGACACTCTCCTGGCTGAGGAACACGACCTTGTAAGAGAGGTAGAGCAGGGAGCATGATGCCAAGGGTTCAAAGCGCAGTCCCATGAGTCTAGAAAGGACCAGGTTGCGGTCCCAAGCTGGGACAGGCTGCCAGATGTGAGGGTATAGCCTGTCGAGACCTTTTAGAAACTGGCTGACCATTGGGTTAGCAAAGACAGAGCGGCACTCCACACCCAGGTGGAAAGCCGAGATGGCAGCCAAGTGAACCCTTATTGATGCCACTGAAAGCCCCTGCTGCTTCAAATAGAGGAGGTAGTTCAGAATAAGCAGCACTGACACTAACATTGGGAACGAATGGTGCTGTGCTGACCAGATGGAAAATCTCTTCCACTTGGCAAGATAGGTAGCTCTCGTAGAAGGTTTCCTGCTGACAAGGAGGACTTGTCTAACCTGGTCTGAACAGGAAAGCTCCACCGGGTTCAACCACAGAGCTTCCACGCCGTGAGGTGCAGTGACCCGAGGTTCGGATGTTGGAGACGACCGTGATCTTGTGTCAGAAGGTCTGGGAAGAGCAGCAGGGTGACAGGAGCTTCCATGGACATGTCTAGGAGAGATGTGTACCAGTGCTGGCGGGGCCAGGCTGGAGCTATCAATATGACCTGAGCTCGTTCCCTCCGGATCTTGAGGAGTATCTTGTGAACGAGCAGTATGGGTGGAAAAGCATATAGGAGACAACCTCTCCCTGGGAGGAGGAATGCGTCCACGCTGGAGCCCAGGCTGTGATTTTGGAAGGAGTAGAACTGCTGGCACGTCCTGTTGTGTCGGGTGGCAAATAGGTCTATCTGGGGAAACCCCCACCTCTGGAAGATTGAATTTGCGACGTCCAGGTGAAAGGACCTGCTGAGGTGGTCCGCCAGCTCGTTCTATACCCTGGGGAGGTACGATGCTTGTAGGTGAATTGAATGTTCTACACAGAAGTCCCATAGCATGAGGGCTTCCTGGCACAGGGGAGAGGAGTGTGCACCCCCCGTTTGTTGATATAGAACATTGCCGTGGTGTTGTCCATCATAACTGATACACATTGTCCCCATTAAGTATGCCCAGAAGGTCTGGCACGCCAAGCACACCGCTCTCAGCTCTCTGACAAGGTGGAGAGCCAGATCCGCCTGAGACCAGAGACCGTGAGTTCTTCGGTCTCCTAGATGTGATCCCCAGCCCAAGTTTGATTTGTCCGTCACTAGTGAAATACATGGCTGTGGACTGGCGAAGGGAACCCTGGAGCAAACCTCCTGAGGGTTGAGCCACCACAGGAGGGAGTTGAGGACCAGGCGAGGCAGGGTCACGATCCTGTCCAAGTTGTCCTGGGCTGGTCGATGCTAACCGATGCTAAGCATGACTGGAGCAGTCAGAGCCTGAGTCTGGCATGCTGCATCACGTAGCTACAGGCAGCCATGTGTCCCAGAAGCTTCAGGCAGTTTCTTGCTGTGGTGGTGGGAAACTGTCTGAGACCTCGAATGATACTGGTCAGGGCCTGGAACCTCGCTTCCGGCAGGTATGCCCTGGGTTGGGTCGAATCCACCTGCAGTGCCCCTATAAACTCTATCCTCTGAACAGGGCACAGAGTCGATTTTGCTTCATTTAGAAGGAGACCCAGATTGTCAAAGGTGGCCCTGATGAATCTGACTTGAGCTTCCACTTGGGTCCTGAAGCGACCCTTGATCAGCCAGTTGCCGAGGTATGGAAACATGTATACCTAGTGCCTGCGCAGGAACACAGCGACTACTGCCATGAATTTGGTGAAGACTCGAGGTGCTGCTGACAAGCCGAAAGGAAGAACTGTAAATTGGTAGTGGGTATTGTTCACCACAAACCTGAGGTACTTTCTGTGGGGATGAGTGATTGCAATATGAAAGTAAGCATCCTTCAAGTCAAGGGTGGCATACCAGTCTGCTGGATCCAGTGAGGGGATGACAAAGGCCAACAAGACCATGTGGAATCTGAGTTTCTTTATGAACTTGTTGAGTTCTTGCAGGTTCAGGATGGGCCTGAGGCCACCTTTGGCTTTTGGTATTAAGAAATACCGGGAATAAAAGCCCTCGCCCCTGTGCTCCCGAGGAACCTTCTCCACTGCCCCATGGAATAGGAACTGCACCTCCTCGATAAGGAGTTGCTCGTGAGAAGGGTCCCTGAAGAGGGACAGGGAAGGGGGGTGGAAGGGCAGGAGGGCACAGAATTGGATGGAGTATCCCCTCTCTACCGTGCGGAGCACCCAGTGGTCCGAGGTGATACGAGACCATGCACGGTAGAAAGGGGATAGTCGGGAAAAGAAGGTAAGGCGAGGTGGATCCAGTCTTTGGTGTGGTACACCGTCCTTGACCATACCTTCAAAAGACCAGTTTGGGCCCTGAAGGCGGCTTGGGTTGTCCCAAGCCCTTCCCAGTGGGTTGACGCGGCCTTCTTCTACTGGTCCTGTTTCTCCTTCTGGACCTGTCCTGGCGGTTCTGGTGACCGAACCACTGAGGAGGCTGCGGATGGAAATATCTCTGCTGCGTTGATGGTGTATAGAGGCCCAGGGACCTGAGGGTGGCTCTGGAGTCCTTTAGGCTGTTTATCCTCATGCCCATTTTCTCCTTAAAGAGTCTCACCCTCAAAAAGCAGGTCTTGTATGGTCTGCTGGACCTCATAGGGTAGACCAGAAACCTGGAGCCATGAGTACACCTTTTGCCCGAACAGGTCTAGTTTTTTAGCATCCCTATTCTTGGGAAAAGGGCCCTGAAAGCCTTACCTCTCCTGCTGGTTAGCAGCGTCCACCACCAAAGAGTCAGGCTGGGGGTGGGAATTTAGGTGTTCATAACCCCTGGAGGGCACAAAGTACCAGCGTTTGTTACGCTTGGCAGTGGGTGGCAGCGAGGCCAGTCTGCCACAGGGTCTTAGTCATCTCCGTAATTGTCTTTATAAACGGTAAGGCAATACAGGAATCGCGCGAGGGGGCCAGGATGTCAGCCATAGGGCCTGCATCATCTACCACTTCCTTCCTACCTCTCATAGGGTAGACCAGAAACCTGGAGCCATGAGTCCCTTCTCATGGCTACTCCTGTGGCCATAACCCTGGTGGCAGCATCTGCCCCATCAATGTCCAGACCCTGGGCGATGCAGCGCAGCAACCGCTGCAACCCCTTGTAGTCTTCCAGAGCTGGGGCCACAGTGAAGAGGCACTCTACCATCCCCACCCAGGATCTCGTGCCGACGTAGGGTCCCACCTGGTGCTGGTATAGACACCTGGTGTAGCATCTGTTCCGGGGTCTTCATGGAAGCCGCCGCAGCCGGCTTAGACTATGTCAGTGCCAGTGCCGTTGTCGGTACCGAAGGTGCAGTCGGCACCATAGCAGCAGTCTGAGCCGCTGACGCCTCCGGTGCTGAAGGCGTTGTCGAGGGCGGTGCCACGGTCGGTAATGGCTGGAGATAATGGCTCAGTCGCTGGTCGTGGCGGAACAAACATTACGGAGGCCACTGATGCAGCTCCCGAGCGGGATCCTTGGCTCCGATCCTGGCCTTGATGGAAAGCCCCTGGAGTCCAAAAGGGCCATTGAGCCACGTTCTACCATTGTGAGGGTCACTGCATTGGGCAGGACCCTCTATGGCTCCTTGAGCTGGACCTTCTGCTCCTGCTATAGTCAGAGCAGTATGAGTTCGACTCCGACTCGGATGTTTCAGAATAGAAGGACCAGGGTGGCACTACACCTCTCGACAGACAGTGTTGGGAGCCTGGGGACCGACTGCACTCCCTGGATGGAGGCGCTGGCATTGGGGGGTGCCGAGGTGACATCATCGCCGACTTTCCCTCGGACTGAATGGGGTGCTGGGATGGAGCCTGCAGTGCTGGCACATCTTCCTGTCTTGGGCACAAGAATGGCGCCGTCTCAGCAGGTCCTGCGCTGCCTCCAGGATGGACGGAAGTGGCAGGTGCTCCAAGGGGTTTGGCGAGCATGGTGGGCCTGGACTCAACTGCCTCACTTGGGCAGGAATCGACGTAGCTCCACTCTGAGCCTCGGAACCAAGGCCCGACTGACGTGTCACTGATGGCTGGTCCTTGGATTTTGCCAAGGGGGATCGGCCTCTTTCCATCCTCTTCTTCTGCACCGGTGATTGGGACCGGTGCCAAAGCTGGAATGCCCCCGAGAGGCTCCATGATGGTGCTGAGCCTCCTTGTCGGTGTCTCTCTTTGAACAAAGATGGTGCTGGAGCGCTCCGCGCCGAAGACGACGTACCGGGAGCATGATCTCCGGTACCGGGTCCGACTGAGGTCGGAGAGCTGCCTCCATGAGGAGGATTTTAAGCCACTGCTCCTGCTCAGAGTTCTCAGTGAGAATTTCTGACAGATCTTGCAGCGGTCTTTTTGGTGACTCTCGCCCAGACACTGTAAACAGGAAGTGTGGGAGGTAACTTTTAGGCATGCACTTCGCGCAATCCTGGCAAGTCTTGAAGCACGGGGATTGCGGCAGGCCCCATGACAAATAAGGGGGGAGAGAAAAACGGGGGGGAGTGGACACACCCCGTAACCGAAACTTTTAAGTGAACTAACTATGCTATACTAACCAACTAGAACTAACTATCTACAGCGAAAACCAAAAGTACTGCTAAGCTGCTTGCCAATGCAAGAGCAAGGGGAAGTTCCAGCTACCATCACTGGCGGTAAGAAGGAACTGAAGGGGTGGCGGGTCGGCAGGGCCCTTTACTGGGTACGACTCCAGACGGCGCCCAGGCCGACACCCCGGATGCTGCTAGAGGAAAAACCTTCCGGCTACTGTGCACATGCGCCCGCACACACCTGACTGACATTGACATGAACAAGCACTCGAAGAACAAAAGCTTCATGAAAACAGGATCATTACTAATAATAAAGAATATGGGGAAAGGTTCATAGAAAGTACATGATAAGCAGAATTCTCTTTCTACAAAATGTTTTTCAAAGTATCCTGTGAGGCTTTATGCAACTTTTTAGTTATGAAGTTGTAATATTAAAGTACTCCAGTGACACAAAGTACTTACCTGAATCTGTAGATAATGGGCCAGATTCTGTGCTGTGCCTCCTGGAAGATACAGCACAAAAGGTGCAGCCCAGAAGATGGAGCAAAGGTGACTTTATGCCACCTTTTCATTCTTGGATTCTAGCCCGCTGTCAGGGCCAAAATGGATCCTGGCATTTGTTATAACATCCCAGGAAGTTCTGTAATTTATGGCAGCCATTCGTAGGCTGTTTATGGGTTGCACTGCAGATATTTCCCTTCCTGCTTCCAACTTGCCCCGTCCTGTGCATGGCATGCTCCATACAATGGGACTTGTGAGTGGAACAGCACTGGGTCTGCTTACATCAGCCCTTCACTGTCTCTTTGCAAATTATTTATGGATTTTACTGGCCACTGGACTGGCATATATTGGCCAGAACAGGGACTTAAGGAGCAATGCCTGAGTACTTTGAGAAACATCTTTTACATTTCACAACAACTTTTTTCGTTTTTTTTTTTTTGGGGGGGGGGGGGGGAAATCTATCACATAAATGATACATTTTAAGTAAGAAAATTTAATAACAGGCTAGTATCTAAAATTACTTTTACTTTGTCAAATTGTTCATAGAGAACTACAACTTTTTTAGATCAGAAGTGCACAGCAAATCTTGAAATGCACTTCGGTTACAATCTAAACAACATACATCTGAAGAGCCCTACTGGAAGAACTCTTGTTGCGCGTGGGGGGGGGGGGGGGGGGGGGGGGGGGGGGGGGAGGATGGGGATGCGCAAATCAGCTGGACTTCTTTTGGCCTCTAAATTTACTTCAGTTTAAAATGTATATCGGACTGGATGTCAATCATCAGGAACAGGTGGCTTTCTTAAAAGATAATAGCCCATTTTTTAAAGTCATTTTTATACAAAATTTTGAAATGAAGAATATAGTTTAAATCCTGAATTCTCTTTGGGAAGCTAGGAGAGTATGAATTAGTTTTCAAGAAAATTAAAACTCTACCTTATGTGCATCAACTAGAACAATTCCTCCTTTTTCAAGTGGCTCCTTCGTACCTATCAGCAATTTTCCATCTGAATAGCCAACTGCAAATGGTCTGTCTTCACTGAACCAGGCAAGGCATGTGACAGACACTATTGGAACAATAAGCACAAATAAAATATATTAAATTACAAGCTAAACTGTTCAATTCCCATTGCATTTAGCTCATCAGAGAAAAAGATTACTTGCCTTTTCGTAACTCTTGTTCTTTGAGATGTGTTGCTCATGTCCATTCTATTCTAGGTACGCGCGTGCCCATGTGTGTGGTTTTCGGAGATTTTTGCCTTAGAGTCAGCTGTGACACCCCCTTGAGTGCATTGGTATATCAGGCACTGCTGACTCTATGCCCTCTCAGTTCCTTCTTGCCGGCAACTCCGACAGAGGGTTAGGGTAATGGAATGGACATAAGCAACACATCTTGAAGAACAACAGTTACAAAAAGGCAGGTAACCGGTTTTTCTTCTTCAAGTACTTGCTCATGTCAATTCCATTCTAGGTGACTCAAGTATCCTTGGAGGTAGGCTCGGAGCTCACAGTCGTGCAGCTTGCAGCACTGCTCTGCCAAAACCAGTGTTATCTCAAGCCTGCTGGGTAAGTGCATAATAAGACGTGAACATGTGGACAGATGACCAGGTAGCGGCCCTGCAGATCTCTTGGATTGGTGCCTGCACCAGGAAGGCTGCTAATGACACTTGTGCCCTAGTCGAGTATGCTGTCACAATTGCCGGTGGAGGCACTTTTGCCAGCTCACAGCAGTAGTGGATGCAGGCAGTGATTCGGGACGAAATCCTTTGAGCAGACACTGGGCAACATCTCATTCTGTCTGCCACTGCAATGAACAACTCTGTTGATATACAGGACGGTCTTGTCCTATCTATGTAGAAAGCCAGTGCCCTCCTAATGTCCAGGGCATGCAGCCTGCATTCCTCATCTGACATATGAGGCTTTGGAAAGAAGACAGGTAAGTATATGTCCCAGCCAGTATGAAACTGAGAAACTACCTTGGGCAGAAACGCCGGGTCTGGTCACAGCTGTACCTTATCCTTGTAGAATACCGTATAGGGAGGTTCTGAAGTAAACGCCCTTATCTCAGATATCCTGTGGGTTAACGTTGTCGCAACCAGGAACAAAACCTTCCAGGAGAGAAGCAGGGAGAGCAGAAAGCCAGAGGCTTGAAGGGAGGCCCCATGAGCCTCGACAGCATGAGATTCAGGTCCCAGGGAGGGACGGGATCCTGGACATGTGGGTAGAGACGCTCCAGACCTTTCAAAAACCGGGCCATCATGTCGTGAACAAAGACAGACCTGCATTGCAATAGAGGGTGGAAAGGCAAAATAGTGGCCAGGTGGACCTTGATCGATGACGGGGACGAACCCTGGAGTTTGAGGTGCAGAAGATAATCCAGGATCTCCAACATCGAGGCCTGTGAGCTCGGTTACACCATTCTGAGGCCCAGCACGTGAACTTTTTCCACTTGGCCAAGTTGCTCCGGTGGAGGGTTTTCTGCTACCCAACAAGACCTGCTGAACCCGGACCGAGAATTCCCGTTTGTCCGCAATTAGCCATAGTCAAGTGTCAGCGCCGCCAGGTTTGGGCGCAGAAGACTGCCATTGTTCTGGGACAGCAGATCTAGCCAGAGGGGTAGCTGCAGCGAGGCGGCTACTGAAAGGTCGAGCATGCTAGACTGGCGAGGCCATGCAGGGGCTATTCGGATAATCCTGTCCTGTTTGATCTTCATGAGGACTCTCTGAATCAACGGCACTGGTGGGAAGGCATACATTAGAGCCCCCGACCACGGGAGGAGAAACACATCTGACACGGAGACCCTGTCAATCCCCTGGAACAAACAGAACACGTGGCATTTCCTGTTCTGCCTGGACGCAAACAGGTCCACCTGGGCAGTTCCCCACCTCTGGAAGATTGTACTGACTGCCTCCAGATGAAGCAACCAACTGTGGCCAGACGAGAAGGTCCTGCTGACATGATCTGCTAATACGTTCCTGGTCCCGGGCAGGTGTGCGGCTACCAGATGTGCGGCCACACAAAAATCCAAAAGGTGGAGAAGTTCTTGGCAAAGGGCCAACAACCTGGCTCCGCCATGCCTCTTATAATACACTGCGGCAGTTTTCTCCCTCAGGACCTGCACCACCTTGCCCTTCAGGTGGGGAAAGAAAGCCTGGCAGGCCAGGCGAATCACTCTGAGCTCCCTGACATTGATATAGAGGGCCAGATCACCCTGCAACCAGCAGCCCTGCATTTCATACTGGCTGGACCTGCCACAAGTCTGAGCCCCCTACCGCTCCTGGGAGTCAGTGGTGGATTCTTTGCGGGGCTAAGGGCCCCAAATAGGGAGGCATGTCCATGTGGTTCCGCTGTGGACGGGCAGCCCGAACTGGGTCCTTTGCCTGATAGCCCATGTCCTTTCTTGTTCGGTGCTGGGGAGCCGTATTTCTGGATCTTTTTTTGGGCACTGGCGACGGAGAGCAGTGCCGGGCAGAGCCCGGTGCCGAGGGTGCACTATGCACAGAGGCCAAGGTACTAGGGGTAGAGTCCGGCTGGGATGTCTCGGAAGCCAGTTGGTAGGGCAGCCTCCCTGAGGAGAGCCCTGAAATGGATATCGCACTCTTTCTGGGTCCTGGGTCAAAAGTTTTTACAGATACAACACTTGTCCTTCGCACGTGATTCCCCCAAGCACTTGAGGCAGCTGCTGTGTAGGTCACTAACAGGCATAGGCCTGTTGCAGTCCGAGCAGGGCTTAAACCCGGGAGACTGGGGTATGCCCTGCCTGGGGCGAAGTCCCCGATGGAACTCTAACTTCTAACTACAGTTAACACTAACTACTATAAACAAACTATTTACAAGGCCCTAAGGCTCGAAGTCAGAAGAGACGAAACTGCTAGACTTCGCTATGCAAGAAAAAGCGCTTTGACTAACCACCACGAGCGGTAAGAAGGAACTGAGAGGGTGTAGGGCCAGTGGTGCCTGATATACCGACGCATGAGCATGGAACTTCGGAGGGCGCCACAGCCGACCCTATGGATACCGCTGAGGCAAAAATCTCAGACGATCGCGCACGTGGGCGTGCACACACTTAGAATAGAATCGACATGAGCAAACACTTAAAGAACTTTTAGTATTGTAATTACTTTCAGAAAACAAAAATGACATGAGAAAAATACAGTTTAATGAAAGTTAATATAGCTGTTTACTTTATGTTTTTTATTCTATACTTATCACCTTAGATATTTAGGTACCACTGTAGTCATACATTTCTATCAACACAGCTATTTTATAGGAGACAGTACCATAAAAGCTTTTTGTAGTAGTTTAGATATAAATGCAATTCTAAATATACATTTCAATAGGATGAGCATAACCTATGTATTTACCCAGCTACCCTTCAAGTTTTATTTAATATAGTATTGCCACTTCTTTTTTTTCTTCTTCTACATTTTAAGTGGGATTCAAAATGGACAGTCCTTGTCTACTTTGAATAAGTTAATGACCAAAGAATTTCAGTTGCAAGTCATGCCACAGTACTTATGGCCAGAAACCGTGAACTTCCCACTGCACGTCTTTTATTCATGTCACTATTCATACGATTTTACCCCACTTTTTTTTAATTCATGCATTTGCTAACAGTCTATCTTAAAGAGGGAGGCAAATAGCTTTCCTGTTCTAGCCCTGATTACTTCTATGTTTTTTCACAAAGTCTGTGTTTCCTTTTGGGAAGTCTCTTATGATTTCACAGTCACTAATGGAGGTGCACCAGTTACAGTAAGATTGCTCCTCCCCTCCCAAAAAAATTGCTAATGTAGATAAGATCAGAGAGGATACGTATGTCTTTCTTCATACATCCAACCTGTAACTGTTAGGCAAGGGAGTCTTGAATTCTACGTTACTCACATAGCAATTTAACAATAAACAATTACACTGGTTTTTAAGTGCCCTTTTGAAGAAGCAGCATTTGTAGTTGTAATAAAATCCCTGTTGGAAGATTAGGCATTAAAAGAATGAAAATGGTTACCTATTCTACTGCAACTGCAGATCTTCAAGATGTGTAGTCCACATAGGTTCCACTTCTAGTGTGCATGCATCCCATGAACACAAGATGATATTCTTTTGACCAGTAGTGTGCACTGGTGCTGTCCCTGTACTCTGGATGCCCTCATGCCCCCCCCACTCGAGGGCATAAAGAACAGAATGGTCCAACTGTCCCTCAGTTCCTTTGCCAATATGGAGTCCAGATAGCCTAAGACTCCAGAGTAGCAGGGAAGGAGAGTGAGGCACAGAATATACGTGGATAGCACATCTTGAAAAATGACAGTTGCTGTTTTCTCTCTGAGTGATTGTCCACATGGATTTCACTTCTGATGACTTGCAAGCTCTGACCACATCAGAAGGGTGGATGTTAGCAGTCCTATTTAAATAATCACTGCAGAATATCACTGCCCAAGAGACCATCAGATCTTGCAGCCTCAACTGACGAATAATGCTGGATGAAAGGTAGACTAATCCCCATGTAGTTGCCCTGCACATTTCTGACAGGGATGTTTCCTGAAGTCACATACTTCCTTCAATACAGGGGGGCAACATTCGATTTTGGACTTTAATGTTGCACCCTATATGGAAGGATATTCTAGCACTTTATATGTTAATTGATTAAGCCACACAATTTCCTGTGTGGTGTATATTAAAATCCCCATTTAACAGAGATAAACTGAGGCATGCAGAGGTTAAGTGACTTGCCAAACATCACACAGAGTCAGCGTCAGAGTTCGGAATGGAAATCAAGGGTCCAGGCTCCCTGCTCCATGTACATCGGTAATATCAATCATCATGCTTTAGGGCATTAACTGGCCAGCAGTTAATGAGGTCAAGAAGAAGCCTCTTCCCTCATGGTAAGGTAGTGATTTATGAAGTACTGTCCAACATCATACAAAAGATAGTATGATGCACACCATTCTGAGACCTGGTGGAATGGGCTCTAATCTGTATGGGTGCTGTATTTAATATAGATACCCATTTAGACAATTTTTGGTTGGATATTGCCTGACCAAAGTGGACACTGCAGGGGTACCACCTTGATGCCACAGACAATAAGAAGGAACCAAGGGACAGCTGAGCCTGCTATACTTTTTATGCCCGTGGGGGGGGAGTTGGGGATGAGGCAAGAGTATCCAGGGGTGCAGACACAGCTCTAACAGACACTGCTGGCCAAAAGAATCCAATCTTGTGTTTATGGGGCATATGTGTACTAGAACTGGAATATATGTGGACAGTTCTTCATAAAACTGAAGTACACTCTGCATTTTATATATAGATGACAAAAAATTCTAAGTTTGTAACTTACACGTTTTCTTTAGAAATATCAGCACCGTCACCTACCATCCTTTCTGTAGCAATGCTCCAGTTCTAATCGATGCATGGTTGAAACATCTACAACTTCAATAAGACCAAGAGATCCATCCATACGACCTACTAATAATACTTCTGGAGTGTCTCCTGTCCATGTTGCAGTTGGCCCTTCTTCTGGCCAAGCTAGAGCAGATACCCAGTGTGGCTGAAGGTCTAATAATCCTTTTCCTCCTAAAACCCCCAAAAATCTGTTACTATAATACTTCATTTTACTACACATTAAAAGACCAAAGAGTACCTTTCAGAGGACAATGTTGAAAAACTATGTCTACAACTGGGACATATACTACTGATGATCCTTAAAATCTTTTAAACTGACATACGGTATATGATTACAAAGTAACTGGTTACTAACTTGCCATGAAACAAAAATCAATATAATGTCTCTAACAGCATCACATATAGAACAAATCTTCAAACAAATTACTCCAGAAAAAGTAATTCACAGAAGAAGGCAGTTAAATTTTATGAAAGACTGCAGCATTCAGACAACGATGCTTTCTCCTCTGGAGTGCCCGTAACCATATAAATGAAACAATATACCGAACCAAGCGTGTGTCAAGCACATAGGAACAGTTCTCTATGGAAACATCCAAGATTGTCAAAGACTGTAACCAGTGATTTTTGCAAACATTAGGAGTTAGATAGGGATCCTACAGCTATCTAATGGATTAATGCTCTTCTCCTTTCAGAGTTAGTCTCAAACGTACCATTTTGAGCATTCCGGTGCACTTATGGAAGGAAAATGTTGGAACCTTTTTGAACTGCTTTCTAAAGAAACTATTTATACAAATTTTTAGAGATACCTTGGTTAAATGTCAAATATATTTTACACCCTATAAAAAGAATAGTATTTATAGGCAATGATTGCTATTGCAGTAGCCAAGTCTAAAGCCCAGCACAAATTTCGATGAGACTTTTCTGGTTCAATGATAGGCTAGAAGGATTTATGTAAACTACTGAGTTTCCAATGCCTATGTTGTAACAAATGTTGAAAAAAGGCACTAAAGTGCTAGTGAATTAGCTGGATTCAGAGCACCTAATGAAGGACAGTAGGCACATTAATTGGCAATTAAATCTGCTAAAACACCTACCTATACAAAAGTGCCATTTCTCAGCAGTTTTTAAACAGCTGTCATAGACACGGGTTATACTATTTAACAAAAAAAACCCCAAAAAACGTGCATCATACCATTGACTTGCCAAATGTTCACCATTTTTTCCAAAGCTCCAGCCAGATACTTGCCACTGATGCTCCAACAGATAAGAGACAAGCTAGGGTCACTGGGTGACCCCAGACTTTCTTCTGAATCACCTTCTCTACAATAAAATAAAACAGTGCACTTAAAGTAGGCATTTCCAAAGGGAGAAAACGAGAAAAAGTTTAATCTATTAAAGATCTGAGTCATTTTCTGTACTCCCCTTGCTGTTCTTGCAGATATAGAAGCAAAGCATTTTTTTCCTCAATTTTTCATTCCACTTCATCCCCTAGTAAAGTTATTAGAGACACTCTCTCTGTAGCTAGATGTTGCAGCTAGCTGTCTATAACAGTCCTAACTACCTCTGACTACCTCTGACATTGCCAAACTAAACCAACCTGCCTGAAACATCACAAACTTTATCTTATGCCAAAGTAGAGTTTTCTGGGAAGTCTCCAGAAAAACAAACAGGAAAGTTAAGAAGTCTAAGAACAAAAGTTAGAAGAGGTACTCTTTCCTCTCGATTTCTGGCCCCAATTCTACCCCACACTGGGGCAGCTCTGCATGGCTCAACTAAAGTAAAGCTATTTTAAAGCCAGTTTTGCCAACCACAGTAGGATCACTGATTAAAGGTCTAGAAAACATGACCTATGAGAGAGAAGATTGAAAAAATTGGGTTTGTTTAGTATGGAGAAGAGAAGACAGAGGAAACATGATAACAGTTTTCAAGTACATAAAAGGTTCTTAAAAGGAGGAGGAAGAAAAATTGTTTTCCTTAACCTCTGAGGATAGGACAAGAAGCAATGGGCTTAAATTGCAGCAATGGCAATTTAGGTTGGACATTAAGAAAAACTTACTGTCAGGATAATTAAGCAATGGAATAAGTTGCCAAGGGAGGTTGTGGAATCTCCATCATTGGAGATTTTTAAGAGCAGGTTAGACAAACACTTGTCAGGGACAGTCTAGAGAATACTTAGTCCTGCCATGAGTGCAGGGGACTGGACTAGATTAACTCTCGAGGTCCCTTCTAGTCCTATGATTCTATGATCACCTTAGTGTAATGGGATTCTTTAGAGTACAGAGCTGCTATACGGCCTCTACTTCTCTCTGACCAGTGCAGGGGGTGCGATCAGGGTATCCCCATGCCTCAGACATCATATCAGCCCACTGGGGCCACTGGCAGCCAGTGGAAGTTGCAGTACTCCTCAGGCTGTTCTAATTTATGCTGAAGGAACAGCTCAGTAGCACAAAGACACCAAGATAAGACAGTGAAATGATGGCTTTAAGCTATCATTGACCCTCCCCGCTAACTTCTATTAATCACTCCTTGGCTGGAATTGGCAACTGTAGCCACTTCATTTTTATTTTTTTTTGGCTCATCACAATGCCAAAAAAGCTTGGCCAAGAAACATCCAGCTTGTTTTAATCTCTTTTGTCTGGAACTGGTTTCATTTATCAGTTTTGGAGAGTTGCTTGGTGAATTATTTAGTTTTTGAAAAACAGTTCATGTGTGTATTATGAGCGCTGCAAAATTTTTAATTCTGAAAGCCATCTTTTACAGAGCTTAAGAAGTCCACGCTAGAGAGAGATGAAATTTCTGAACTGTACAAAAATGTGTGTGTGCAAAAAACTCCTCAGGAGACAGCTCTAATGTAAGCCTGCTAGAGCCCATAACAAATACATACTTCACGAAACTTGCAACCAGTACATACAGGTACCTAAAATACACAAATGCCATGAGAAGGGAGTACCACTTCCTGCGAGGCCAAATGGCCTAGAGAAATAAGCAGTGGAATGCAAGCCCACAAGTCCTGAATTCTATTCCCACAATTAACCCCAAAATTACCTTAATACTTAGTACATTATAAACACATTTTTGGGCCATATCTAATGCCCTTTGAAATAAAAGGAAAGACTCCCACTGATTGAATAGGAATCAGGCCCTTCGTTAGGCTTCTTAACATCCCTATGAAGCAGGCAAATATAATTTGATATACTACAACTTTACAGATAAGGAAGAATAAGCATTTAAGAAGTTCAGGGACTTACCCAAGGTCACACAGCAATTAGGAAAACAAAATTAAATTCATTCAAAAGTACATTTAAGTCAATATATTTGTAAGTTAGCCTCAGTATGACAGTCCCTCTGTAAAATTATATTTTGCTTGCTAATCTTTGTTCTTTGGTAAAAACTTATTATGAAATAATACATAAAAAACATTCTCAGGTTAAAAAAAAAATTTGTAATCCCCTTACCTGGACTACTACCTCAACTTTTAATTTTAGGTTCTCTTTTCAGTTTTAAATCATTTACTTTTGATCATGTTTGTTATTTTAAATACAGCAAACATGCCAAAGAATAAGAACATCCTACGCTCAGGCAGTACCCTGTGCCCATGGGAATCCCCATAGGATTGCTATTGTGGATCAATTAATAACTGACTTCCATAAAGAAACAACTTACAATTTGTTGAATACACACGTTTGCTGCAATGAATATTGCTTCTTTGTTACATTCCACACTCTTATAGTCCCATCAGTCCCACTAGTTGCCAAAAGTCCTTTTTTATTGCACCAAACACATGTCATCACCTGCAGAAATTAAATTAACAAGTATAAAACCAGAGTTTAAAATTTAAGGGTAGACATATTCATCTCATGCAACTCATTAAGTTTGCCTGATTTCGACAAAGCATTAGCTGTATTATTTAAATCAACTATACTAAACAGAATCCAACAGTGCCCGAGAAGAAATTTCCTTTCATTGTACAGTATTGCATAATTAGGCGATATGGGGTACTGCACACTGCTGTGAATCATCTTCCATAGGCCACTGTCAAACAGAATAGTGAACAAGACAGATTATTTATTATGGCAAAACAAATTAATACGTGTGCTTTTAAAACAAATGTATAAGAAAAGCTTTGTAATAATTCAGTTGACTTTGTGTGTTTATTTTTAAAAATCGGTTTCATGAATCCTACAGATTCAAAAGGTCTCATTTCTGCAACTGGCTCTATGTTGGCAGATCCCCCTGCATGGAGCTCTAATGATGTCAAAAAGATGCTGCTCATGCAAAGCCATTTTTGCAAGATCAGTGCCTTAATTATTGAAGCTGATACTAGAATAAGGAATTTGAAATGTAGTTACCCTCATTCCCCATCCCACTCCCAACACATTTCATTTGTTCATTTTTTGGGCTATAACTTACTGTGATCCTCCTCTCATTCATTTCTTTTGTAAAAAGGGATTAAGCAAAGTTAAATCTTAATTTTAAAACATTTGTAGCTACAACAAAATTAGTAGCAGAAGGCCAAAATCTTTGATAAAAGTAAACTGCACAGAAGCAACAGCTTAAACATTTTATGGCATAAGATGTTGTCCCAAACAGTATTTATCACTACAAAATGTTATTTATTTTTTGTAGGAAAATACTTTTTCTATAAAATACCAGAAGTCTGTTGCTTTGCTTATATAGTTATTTAGTTACTTGCATTTTTTCTGTGTTCTAAAGAAAAAGGTCAATAAAGAATAAATTATACATTAAAAATCTATTTTGGGAGGAATAATGCTTACCCTGTTCTGATGAGCCTCCAGTTTTATGAAAGAGCATTTTCGTAGATCTCCACCCATATCCGCAAGGGTCTGAGGACTAACTTGGTTGTCTCGGTCATGTGCTGCAAGAGTTCGCACAAGCTGCTGTGCAGCCCACTGCCTATGTTGTGAAGACAACCTTGAGGAAAGGCAGCAAGCTGCTAATGCATTAGCCAGCTCCAGAGGGCCTACAGCAGAAGGATCATAGGGAGGATGGGCATACAAATGGGCAATTAAACCTGCTTAAACAAAACAATGAGATGATATCCAAATGAATATTGATAGTATTAAATAAGCAAATAAAATATTACCCACAACTGCCAGAAAGAACAAAATTTCTGCAAAAAGTTGTTTTTTTTTTTTTTAATACTAAAAATACCACAGAGCCATCTTACATTTGGAAAAACTGTTCTGATACAGACTGAAAACCAGCCATCCTCTAATCTTTTTTCCACAAAACCTTTCAGAAGCCCTTTAGATTAAGGGCGAAATACTGTCCCCATTAAAGTCAATGGGGAAACTCCAATTGACATCATTGGGCCAGGATTTCATCCTGAAACACCAGGCTTTTTAAGGCCCCAATCCTGCATTGGGATCTATCAGCGTGAATGTCTGCACCTACGTAGAGCCTCACTGGCAGTCAATGAGACTCCATAAGAATATGAACCATACATACATCAATGGTTTTATAACTAACTGGTATGTAAATGTCTCTGATGATTATTAAGGTCTGATGCTAACAACCACATCAACTTTTGTTCTTTCATGTAAGTGTCATCATTTTATGCATCTATGTTTAGGAGGGTAAGATCCTTAGTTCTGTGCCTGATGACACTTCTGTGGTTGGTGGCATGTGGAATAGTAATGAAAAGTGGGTAATGATTGCTTTAAGTATGCTATCTGTCTAATCAGGAATTAGTAAAGTATATCTTTTACTGTGGACTGTGTATGCCCATAAAAAAGACTAGAGCTGGAGCAATCACTGTGATTAAGAGTGAAGCATTTTACTTTCTGTGGTCCCTAAAGACATGAAGTTTTGACATGAATAAAATCTCCCGAGGGCTTTTCTCCCCACTCCACTGCCTCACTATAGGGGCAGAGTTAGAACTGAATGCCTAAGCTGTGGATTTTCATACTTTCAAATATTTGGGTTTCTTTCCAAGGAACAACCAGCAACTTGAGAATCACATTTCTGCCTGAAAATTTTGCATCTACTACAGTTAAGTAACACCTAAGATTACTCTCATTGAAATCAATTAGTGAAAAAAAATCGAATCTTTAATTTATTTGTGAATTTGACAGCAATTTATGTATAAGCAGTTTCACAGTGTCCTGTGTATAAACAGTTTTACTCTTGTAAACATCAACAGGGAGCAGAAACCTCTTAAAATAATTTTAAAATTCAGGACATACCATTTAAAGGGTGCTCTGTCAGAAACTGGATTTTTTAAATTAATCGATTTTTTTAAAAATTAAGGTAAATTCAAGTTCCAATCTGAATTTCCTGGGTTTATAATGGTGATTTTTATTGACAATTACAAAACTCTTGCAGGGTTTTTAAAAAAAACATGTATTTCTCTTATGTGCTCTCAAGCGTAACTCCAGTTTAACAAATTTGTCTGGGAATACAAATGAGAAAGTGCAGATTTTTGTGAATTATATTGACAAACTATTTTTTTAAATATAAAAAATACCTTTCTTTTCGATTTCTGCTTTATCATAGTTCGGCCTCAATTTGGCCCCTTTGTCTGCCAACAATGCTACAAGTGCCTGAGTTACCACAAAGTTGGGTGATGTTACAAGCTTGTTTTCTTCTGCAATTCCTCGCAGAAAGCTTGGCAAAAATTTTCTTTGAATTGGATCATCAACTGTAGTCAAATTTACACCAGTCGCAGCAGAAATCAAGTTCTAAGAGAAAGGCAATCAAGTGAAAAATTAAACGTATCCACATGTTTTTAGTCAAACAAAAATAAAATCTAAAATGTATAGATTTTTCAAGAACTTCAGTTTATTTGTAGAGATTATCATTTGCTAAACAACATCCTCTAATTATGCAAATATTACATAAAAAACAGAATTCAAGACCTGTATCCCACAAGCTGACTGGACTGAATGGACTCCTGTGCCAGTGTGAAACAGGTTGTTTGTTGCTTGCACGTTCAGGGACAAAGAGTTAATGTGTTGTTATCGTCATCAATGTCAGCTAGGGAATTTAATCTATTGGAGAATTTTGAAAGTTTAGAAAGTTGTGGATAGGAGAAGCAAAAACAAAATATGTAATAAAATCAATTACTCCTTCTCAGAGTAGTTATAAGTCCTTCACTTGCATACACTTCACAGTCAGTAAAAGCAAACCAATAATGAGCTTGTGTGCTACAGAGGTTATAGATATACATGATACCTTGCTATATATATCCACTTGTTCACTTTTTTCAAACTTGAATGTACAGCACTGGGTACAGTTGACTCAATAAAATGTAGGCAATTTGTGTAATCAAAGATTGCTCCCTTTTAGAGTGACCTGTTTAAGCAGCAGCAATTTAAAAAAAAAAAAAACCCAACAGATTCATGTTTTCCTTGGCAGATATACATCCCTAGCACCCAAATAAAGACACATGAAGTTAACAACAATAAAACAAACTTGTGCTAAAGCATGAGGGAAAACTTCAGAGGGAATAATCTCTTACATTTTACTTTCATCTTAATTCTTTTATAAAAAGAAAGGTGATAAACATGAACAAGTTTCAGATAAATTTTTCAAGCAGTCCTTTGTAATGGAAATAACTTTTCACATCCAGTTGCACATGGTATGGTAGAGCATACAATATCCTTGGCATATTAGTGCCTTCTTTATGTAAACCATTTCTCACAAAATTACCACTTCGACTCATATAAAAATTTCAAGGGTAAAATACCAGAGTTTTAGACAAATGTTTGTATAGAAATAACAATCCTACCTGCGTACACAACTGCACCAGCAGTTTTGCAGCACTAGGAGTATTTGATGCCAAACAGCCTACGGCTGTACTCAGGTACGCCAGGCAAGATATCGGCTTGCTTGTTTTACTATGTACTCCTCTAGAACGCTCTGTAGAACTGGACATAGTGGATGGACTTGTGGAGAGGCCTGCTCTCCCTGCTGCAGCCAGGCACATTAATCGAACCAAAGTTCGGATATCTGTTAAACCCAAGGACTCAAGACCAGCCGCAAGACTACAACTGGACCCACTGCCAAAAATGAAAAAAAAATGCTTTAGTTAAGGGTGCTGGTTTTTTTAATGTTAGGTACATAATAGGAAATTTCATCTTGCATACAACATAACTATTACCAAATGCGATTAATAAATAGAATACTGCTTGCTTGATTAGTGGGAAATTATTTCCCTAGAAAAGGATAGGAGAAAGGAAGTATTACCCCCAGTTTACAGATGGGGAACTGAGAAAGAGTTCTGATCTTGCAAACACCAACGTGCTAAACTTTAAGAACGTGTGCAGTTCCACTTCAGAAGAAGGGACTACTCATGCTTAGAGTTAACCACAGAGATAAGTATGCTTAATACCGGGGACTAAATAACTTCTTCACATCTGCATCCTAAATACCCCCATGCTGTGGTATGAGGGCATGCAAGACCCCTGTGTGTCATAACTACAAGACCACCTTTCCTTTACTGATTTAGCTTTAGAAATTCTAACATCTTATATTATGTGTTTCTACAATGTGCAGCACAATTGGGCACTAACCTCAGTTGGGTCCTCTAGGCATTGACTATGATATATAAAGGAACAAATGTCTTTTAGGGAAGGAAAGTGAAGAGGAATGGCAGACTGGGGTAAGAGATGGGATTCAAAAGAAAGCCCTCCTCATAAAAACAGCATCAAATTATTTAAAATGCGTAACACTGGCCCCACCAGATAACAAAACTGAATCCCTAGCAAATACAAGTTGATAATTAAACCCAGAGGAAATAAAGAATGTCACAAACCTGACAGACAATAGCGAGAGTGCTCTCATAACCATGGTTCTTGCAAGAAGCACTTGGGCTGCTGCTGTCACTCTTCTTAGTGCCATAATACGGTCATGTGGATTTACTAGAGCAGCAGCTTGTTCCCCTAGGGTTATCCTGCCAGAAGAACTTTTTTCTATCGAGCCGTGACAGCCTTAAACGTAATAATGACTTGAATTAGTGTTAAACAAAAAGGGACAATTATAGTGTGTTAAACACAAAACTACTGTATACAAATTAATATAAATTTCACAGATTTCAGTTTGAGAGTCCTTATAAAAACTAAACATTGTTTGTATACTCCTAAAGTTCTACACCCAATTTAGCCTTTTTTAATTTTCAGCAGATTGGGAACAATTTGACAACAGCCAAAATGCATTACAAAACCCCTTCAAAACAGTGGGCTAGAGACAGACCTCACTACTACACTCTGATCTCCTAGGATGGCCCCTTGCGAGAAGTCCATTTAAGTTATTGTAACTCCCCCAGGGGCTCAGGTGCCATGCTAGTGAAGCCCATTGCAGGACTGGAGACATAGTGTTAACTGAAAATCACAGGTTTAATTCTTTTCTCAATATAAAACATCTTGTCCCTCCATCACCATAGCTTCTCTAAAAAAATAAGAAAAATAAGGCCTAATGCATTTCCTGATGTTGGGAGGCTGGGCAGACTGACTGACCCATGATATCGTAACTGCCCATATAAGCACACACCAAAGAAAACAAAATGTCTGTACTTTAAATTAGACTTGAAATGTATCTCCTTCGCTCAAATTTACCTATCTGCATCAAAGTCTCCTCCATACTGTTGGTGGCTGTGACCATTGCAACTGATGCTCCCAGTGGATCGCTGTCAGGGAACTGAACTGCCTCAGGTACAATACGGCGATCATTTAACCCCAGGGGTCCAGCCAGTAACTCAAATTCCTCTTCTCCTGTCAACTTTTCATCCTCATCAACATCCAACATATCCCAGTCTTCTAAGGTTGGAGAAATAAACAAAGGTTAGGCACAAAATCTAAACTAGTGCTATTAACTATGCAATAATGGGATGCATTTTAAGTAACACCATGCTTGTGCATTTAAATAATTTCAATGGATTTAAGAACCTAGGCCTAGTGTCATAAACAAATTTGAATTGCAATCCGCATCCTGATTTTTATTAAAAACAACCCTCATCTTTAGAGGCTTGTATAGGTACAGTACAACTGAAACTAAAAAAATCTAAAATTGCTACATTTGTACAATTTCTGTATTTCTTGTATAAAAAAGTTGTATGGATAACATTTCTCAAAAGTAAGTGGCATATGTTATGTGACCACTTGCAGCACCAAACTAACTAGTTATCCTTTATATCCTTTAAAGTACAGAAACGGGAAACTCAAAGAGAAGGTTACTCACCTTGTGCAGTAATTAAGTTTCTTCGAGATGGTTGTCCCTGTGGGTGCTCCACTTTAGGAGTCTTGGAGCCCTGCGCTTCTAATCAGAGATTTGTAGTAGCAGTGCCCCGGTTGGCTGCGCAGCTCCAAGCAGTTACCCCAAGTGCAGCCAACTATCCCCCAGTTCCTTCTCTACCCCAGAGGATCAACATGAAACTCCGAAGTGGGGGGAAGGGGTAGTGGAGTACCCACAGGGACAACCATCTTGAAAAACCTCAGTTACTGCACAAGGTGAGTAACCTTCTCTTCCTGTTCGAGGAGTGTCCCTGTGGGTGCTCCATTTTGGTGACTGCCCCACAATGGAGGGGAGGGGCTTCAGAGTAGATTTATATGCAGCAGAGAGGACCGATAGTTCAAACTGCACATCTGCAGCTGATTGTTGTTCTAATGCATAGTGTTTGGTAAAGATATGGGCTGATGCCCAGCTAGCTGCTTTGCAAATGTCCGTGATGGGTACTGTGACGGTGTCCCCATAAAACTTTATGGGGAGATGCTTATAAATGTATATATGATGTAACTGGAATATGTTTTATGCTACATGTGCCATGTAACATATCTCTGTAAAAGTTATGATCTACTGAATCTATTCCTCCTGTTTGTATGCATGTATCATTGTTGTAGTTGAAGTTATGAATATTGGTTGTATATTTGCTGGTTTTATACATAGCCTTTGTAAGAGCATGGGATCATGTCTTGAGAACGGAATGGGCAGGTAAAGAGCCCAATCAAGAAACTCTTAAACAGACAAAAGGAGTTCCAGACACCAATCCACATCTGAGCTTGGCCAAGAATGTCACTGGGCTAGTTTCCGAATTGTACATGGACATGTGACTTGCCCATGTGATCCCAAAACTCCAGGGTAACATGATGCTACACAGGGAGTGAAGAGGAGCATCCATCCAGGGGAGAAAGTCTATTTAAACCCTGGGGAGGCCCCTCCATGTTGTCTTCAGCTGGCTAAAGAGAGAGGCTCTCCACACCCCCAAGGACACACCTGAAAGAGACTGAACAAAGGATAAAGACAATAGGGGGTGTGAGCGATTGCTGGACCCAGGCTAGGACTTCTATAGCCTGTAAAAGAAAGACTGGAACTGGTGAGGTTTTTATCTGTGTTGAGTTTGATTAGACATAGACTTGCGTGTTTTATTTTATTTTACTTAGTAATTCACTTTGTTCTATCTGTTACTACTTGGAATCACTTAAATCCTACTTTCTGTACTTATTAAAATCACTTCTTACTTATTAAGTTACCTGGAGTACGTGTTAGTACCTGGAGGGGGCAAACAGCTGTGCATATCTTTCTATCTTTGAAATAGAGGGCGAACTATTTATGAGTTTACCCTGTACAAACTTTATACAGGGTAAAACGGATTTATTCAGGGTTTGAACCCCATTAGGAGTTGGGCACCTGGGTGTCAAAGGCAAGGGCACTTCCTGAGCTGCTTCCAAGCAGGCCTACAGCTGTTAGGGGACGTGGTTCGGACCTGGGTCTGTGTTTGCAGCAGATCAGCGGATCTGGCTCAAAACAGAAAGGATTCTGGAGTCCCAAGCTGGAAAAGGCAGGAAAGCAGGGGCAGAAGTAGCCTTGGCACACCAGGTGGCAGCTCCAAGGGGGTTTCTGTGATACCAACCCGTCACAGGTACATTATTGAGAAATGCTACAGATGTGGATAGTGCCTTAGTGGAATGTGTGAGAAGTCCAGAGGGAGTTTGCATATTATAATTTTGGTAACATAATTGGATACATGTAGAGATCCATTTCGGTAGACTCTGCTTGCAGATTGTTTGACCCTGAGAACTTTCTGTTGTGGATAGGAACAGTCTGGATGCAGTTTGGGGAAAAATACAGATAAGTAAACGGGCTGGTTGAGATGGAAGGGGGAGGCAACCTTGGGTATGAACTTGGGATGTGCTCGCAAGATTACTTTGTCTTTGAGGAATATGATATAAGGTGGGTGTACCATTAGGGCACCCAGATCTCCCACCCTTCTTGCTGACATGATGGCTACGAGGAAGGCGACCTTCATGGAGATCTCATGAGAGATGTAACGGCGACCTTCATGGAGATCTCATGCGAGATGTAACAATGAGCAGGTCGCTAGTGGTTCAAAGGGCTTGCCCATGAGGGCACGGAGAACGAGATTGAGGTCCCATATGGGTGTTGGGTCCTGTAATGTGGGGTAAGTGTTCACTATGCCTTGAGGAAGCATTTAGTCAGTGAGTGAGCAAAGATGGCCTTGAGATGGAGTACTGAGATGTTAGGGTGACGAAGGCGTCCTGTGTTGACAGATGAGACACAAGGGGAAGGGTTCAAGGTAGTCTCACCGCCATCTGTTTCAGGTATGGAAACCATGTTTGTCTGGGCCATATTGGTGCGATAAGGATTATCCTGGACCTGTCTTGCTTGATCTTTTGGAGGACACGGTGCAATAGTGGGATTGAGGGAAAGGCATACATTAGTGGGGCCTCCCATTTCACAAGAAACATGTCTCCCAGGGAATTGTGGCCCAATCCAGCTGGTGAGCAGTATTGCGGGCACTTGGCATTGTGTTTCATTGCAAAGAGATCTATTGTGGGGAATCCCCATTGTCTGAATATAGTTTTTATTATTCCAGGATCCATTTCCCACTCGTGGGTTTGTCCTGCTTAGGTCGTCTGATGTTACATTCTGGCGTCCGAGCAGGTAAGATGCTATGAGGTCTATGTTGTTGGAGATGCACCAGTGTCAGTGGGGAACTGCTTCTGCACAGAGGGGATAAGATCAGGCCTCTCCTTGGCGATTTACATAAAACAGTAGCCAAGTTGTCCATAAGAATCTGTACAGTCCTATCACGGATCGGGGAGAAAGTGTTGGCAGGTGTTTTGGACCGCTCTTAGCTCCAGCAGATTTATGTGGAGATTGGATTCCTCTGGAAACCAGCGACCTTGAATGCCATTGTCTCCCAAGTGTGCTCCCCATCCCACCAGAGAGGTGTCTGTGGTGAGTGTCATTGTTGGGTTTTTTTTGTTGGGGACACCTGAGTAAACATTTGTATGTTGTATCCACCATAGGAGCAAGTCCTTTACCCTGCTGGGCATTGCAAGACGTCTGTTGATGGAGTGTCTGTGTGGAATGTATACAGTGCGGAGCCAGGCATGTAGGCATCTCATGTGGAGCCTGGCGTGTTTCATGACAAACGTCGTAGCAGCCATGTGCCCAAGGAGTTGTAGGCACGTTCTGGCATATGTTTGTGGGCTGTGTCTGACAGTTGTAATTAGGTTTGTTAAGGTCAGGAAGCGTTGCTGTGGTAGGCGTGCTGTTGCTGTGCGGCAATTGAGGTGTGCCCCTATAAACTCCAACTGTTGGGTCGGTGTCAGAGTGGATTTTTGAAGGTTGATTTGTAACCGTAGGTCTGTAAATAGGACTATAGTGGTTCAAGTGGCATCGATTGCCGCCTAGTGTGTTTGTGCTTTTAGGAGGCAGTCGTCTAGGTAGGTAAAGATAACCACACCCTGCCTGTGAAGGTGCGCCGCTGCAGCAGCGAGAATCTTGGAAAACACTCTTGGGGCAGTGGAGAGGCCAAAGGGGAGTACTTTGTGCTGATAATGGAGGTTGCCTAGAGTGAAGCACAGGAATTGCCTGTGTTTCTGAGTGAATCGTGACATGAAAGTAGGCATCTTGTAGGTTGAGGGCTGAGAATCACACTCCTTTCTACAATGCCAGAATTATAGTTGTCAGAGTCACCATCTTGAAGCATTGTGTTCTTACAAACTTGTTCCGCTTTCGCAAGTCGAGAATGGGCCTCCATCTGCCTGTTTTCTTCTGGGTGAGAAAGTAATGGGAATAGAACCCTCTGCCCCTCTGTTGAGCTGGCACAAGTTCCACAGCACCTGATTGGAGGAGATGTTTTATTTCCTGTTCCAGCAGGTGCTCATGAGAGGGATCCCTGAAGAGGGTAGGGGGGTGGGTAGGTGGAATAGAAGTAAAGGGGATGGAATAGCCCTTCTGAATAATTTCCAGAACCCATTTGTCCATGGTGATGGTTTGCCAAACTGGGTAGAATGGTGATAGGCAGTCTCCAAATGGGCTGGAGGTTAGATGTAATTCTGGGATTGGAGAATGTGGGGTTCTCGTGTCCTTGAACAACACTTCAAAACACTTGTCTCGAAGTGGATGGTTGAGATGTAGATGACTGATCTTGTGGTTGTCAATGCCTTGTCTGCCTCTGCGGAGCTGGTCGTAGTGTCTTTGAGGCTGCACACATGGGGCAGTTCGGAATCGGTTATCAAGCGAAGCCTGCAGGGCAGTTCCGGCAATGAGGGAACCCTCTGTAATATTGGCCTTGCATTGCTCTTTGTCGTCTGCTGGGAGATGGTAAATAAAGGCTGACATCTGCGAAAATGTGTTGTGTATGTATTTGGCTAGTAAGGCCGAGTAGTTGGCAATGCGGAATTGGAGGGTAGCCAATGAGTAGGCTTTCCTCCCAAAAAGGTCTAGCCTTTTCCAGTCTTTATTGTAAGGGGTGGTTTTTGACTGATGTTGCTTCCCCCTTTGATTAACAGCTTCTACCACTAATGAGTTTAGAGTAGGATGGGTGAACAAAAGCTCAGCCCCCTTTGCCAACACATAGTACTTCTTGTCAAATCTTTTACAGGAAGGCGGGGCTATGATTGGCGTCTGCCAGACAATTTTAGCCGGGTCCATAATGGCTGCATTGATGGTTGGTATCGTAGGCTTGCTGCATTGTATTGGTGTGACAGGTGGAACCACTGCATTGCTCGGTGCCTGAGTTTTTGTAGGCTCCCCCGGTGCCAAGTGAGGCTTAGTTTTGTTGTGTGTGCCTCCATGAGAGCTAGACTGCATGGGTCTTTAGCTCCTCAAGATGTCTTGGTACCAGACGGTCCCGGTGCCTCGTGCAACCTTGGCTGCTAGAGAGGCTTGGAGTGTGTCAGTCAGTTTATGCTGTGTCTCAGGTAGCTGTCAGTGATATGTCAAGTGAGTCAGCTACTCGTTTAAACAACTCCTGAAATGATCTGAAGTTGTCACCCGATGTGGGAGACGGTAGCATTATTGTTTCGTCTGGTGACGAGGACGAAATGTGAGTAGGTGGGAGGGTATCACCCTCAGACGCCTCCTCAGGTTCTTCTACTTTCTCCTCCAGTGTTTCTGTAGGTGCTGGAGCCAGTGGCGAAGGTGATCGCATTGCTCTACACCTGGATGGGTTGGGGGGCCTGATGTTCTGTGCCCTGTATAATGTCCATGGGTCCCAGTATGACTAGTTGGGTGTGAGTGCCATGTGGGGTGGCACTCATTGTGGACCTTTCCAGCCTCTCACATCGAGGGTCCAGGTTTGAGTGAGAAGTGTTGCGGGGTGTACATTCCTGCCTCCACTTCCTCCTCATCGCTGGAAAGAGGAGGGCTGAGCCAGTGGGGGTAGCAGTCAGGCTTAGTCCCATTCTGGCTGGGGTGCCGTTGGTGCCGAAAAGCAGAGTCCCCGGAGTAGAAGAAACAAAAGAGGCCCGCCTGCCTGATGAATTGTTGCAGTACCGGAAGACTCGGTACTGGAGGCAGAGGCATACTCTGGCTGGGAATCAGAGGTACTTTTGTTGGTATCGTAGGCTTGCTACATTGTATTGGTGTGACAGGTGGAACCACTGCATTGCTCGGTGCCTGAGTTTTTGTAGGCTCCCCCGGTGCCAAGTGAGGCTTAGTTTTGTTGTGTGTGCCTCCATGAGAGCTAGACTGCACGGGTCTTTAGCTCCTCAAGATGTCTTGGTACCGGACGGTCCCGGTGCCTCGTGGTCCAACTATCGGTGCTGTCGGTAACAGGGCAGCTTCTGCAGTCGGCGATCGCTTTTAATGAGGCAAGTCTTGCTGTGGTGAAGAGGGAGACTGCTTTTCCGTGGCTTTTTTAGGAGCAGGGTGCTTAGTAGCTGTTTTTGAGAAGATCCCGTCAGAGGCAGCTGTAGGCGAGTGCTGGCCAGGAGGAGTTCTGGATTAAGGGTCAGAGGCTGGTCTGAGGGATTTCTCCATCATTAGAAGCTTCAGCTGGAGATCCCTAGCCTTCCTTGTCCTAGCTGTCAGTTTTTTGCAGTGAGGACACTTTTGAGTTATATGTGTTTCTCCAAGGCTACAGACTCACTGCACGTGGCCACCTCAGACTAGTATGGAGAGTCTGCAGGTGAAACAGCATTTGAAACCTGGAGAGCCAGGTGTGTTTGAGAGGCTATGCTGGAGAAGGAATGGAGTAGTCCTGTTCTAATTCCTCTCTTGGTAGGCGACCGCCCGCCAGAGGCGGGGGAAAAAGGGGGAAAAAATCCTCTCTCCTCTTTTTTTTTTTTGGTAAATGGGAAAGACATTTTAGAGAGAAATTAATAAAGGAAGGGTACTAGTTGGAAAAAACTAAAATAATAAAGAAGAGCTAAAGCTGTTGAGGACACTGCTGTTGTTCCGACTGAAGCCAAGGGTGATAGAGAAGGAACAGTGTGACGGTTGGCTGAGCGCATGGGGTAACCACTCAGAGTGGCGTGAGATGGCTGCCACGCGTGTGGCCAACCGGGGCACTGCTACTACAAATCTCCAATTAGAAGTGCAGGGCGCCAAGACACCTAAAGTGGAGCACGCACAGGGACACTCCTCCAAGAAGAACCAGCAGGTTTAGTGCCAGAATATTCCAAATGCTGCAGTTAGTGAAAAGCCTAGACCAAGAGCTGGGTTTTAAATAATGCAATAAAAATTTCCAGACTTGTGCTCAGATATATATTCAAAGGGAGTGAGTTCCAGAGGCAGTCACTAGGAAAGCCTTTCCCCCATAGTCATTACAAAGAATTATGAATGTGGTTTTGGGCTTTGTGCAGTTATAGGGCCATTTTTACTCTTTTCCCTTTTCAGGGGATATATATATATAAATATATTAAAAGAATAATTTAAAAGTATGATTTTAGTGATAAAAAACACTGATCATTTCACTCTGGGATTGACAGAGAAGTTAATTAACCTGGTGCTGCCCTCCTCCATCTTTGTCACTCATCTTGTAGAATGGAAACATGCTAATTTACACACCCAGAGAAATCAGTACCTGGTAGAAACTGAATTTGCTCCTATAACTGGGTGCTGGTCTTGGAAGATGCATATGAGCTTCCCCAGACCCTATTCCAAGGCTCTTCCCTTTAAGGCTGAAAGGACTGAGCTCAGGGAGCACATGACAGGTGACTGCAAGTTGCAAGCAGCACTTGCGATAATAGAGACAATCTCCCCTTAGTAGAGAGAGACCCAGGACCAGGGAAGGACCTGGGTGGGACTCTCCACAGGAGCCAGGAAGGGGACTACCTAGCATGGGAAGGACATGTCCTCTCCCTTTCTCAGCTAGCAGAAAACCAGGAAGTATCTGCTTTTAAAAGTTTTGTATTATTTTGAGCCTTTGTATCTTGTGTTGATTAATAAACCTGCCTTGAAGAAAAAGATGTGGATATAAACTTGAGCATGTGGGCTTTATTTGGACTCCTCTGACAGGCAAACTTGCTCCCCAGCATACAGTCCCTGATTGCAGAAACTGTTATTAAAACTTGTAGCATAATCAACCAAACCACCAGTCACTTCACATACTCACAAGTCACAAAGGGCAGGAGAACTGATTTTTTTATTTTGAATTTTAAAAATGAAATTAGCCTGAAGAACATATTAGAACGATTTTGAAGTATAACTTGCAGTACCCTTTTCATAGCAGATTTATTTGCATGAAAGGAGAGGTTACTTACCTTGTACAATAATTTGAGTTCTTCAAGATGTGTCCCCCTCTGGGTGCTCCCACATCAGGATGTGGGTGTGCCTACATGCTCTTGACTAGAGATTTTCATCAGCAGTGCCGTGGGTCTGCGTCTGCATTCTAAACAACCGCATGCTGTGGTGTGAGGGCACATGGGGAGGGGTGGACCTGCTGCCACTCCAGTTACTTTTCAATTACAAACATCCAGTTACAGATTCCATGGTGGTGGGGAAGGAGGATGGGTAGTGGAGCACCTATAGGGTCACACCCCCAAAGAACTCAAGTTACTGTACAAGGTAAATAACCTCTCGTTCTTCTTCAAGTAGTCTCCCTATGGATGCTCCACGTCAGGAGACTTCCAGGCAGTACCTCCATTGTGTAGGTGGCTGCAAGGTAGTGGATTCAGTATAGATCACAGGACAGCATTACCATAAGCTGCATCAGTTCTGGAAGCAGGCACGAAAGTGTAATGCTGATAAAATATGTGTCAAAGACCAGATGGCTGTCCTGCAGATGTCTAAGGTATATTTTTGAGAAGGCCTACAGACGTAGATTGAGCCTTGGTGGAATGAGCAATTATCCTCAAGGCACGGAGGTGAACTCCTGTGGCTTTGTAGCAGGACAAGACACATCCTGTAACCCACCTAGACAGTCTTTGGGTGGAGATCAGATGTCCTTTAATTTGTTCGGAAATGGAGATGAAGAGTTATGGGGAAGCCCAAAAGAGTCGAGTCCTGTCAAGGTAAAAGGCAAGAGCTCTTTCAATATCCAGTGTATGACAGTTCACGTCTCTCCAAGAGTGAGGTCTGGGGTAGAACATCGGTAGGTGAATCTCCTGATTAATGTGGTATTCAGGAGAAACTTTAGGAAGGAGGTGAAAGTGTGAACACAAAGTCACTTTAACCCAGTAGAATACCAGGTATGGTGAGCTTGCCATTAAGGTTCCAAGCGCCCCTACTTTCCTGACCAAGGTAATGGCTATGAGGAACGAGGTCTTGAGGGACAAATGAAGGAGGAAAACTCCACATAGATTCATATGGGAGTTTCCTTAGAGCACTGAGAATTAAGCTGAGGTCCTATGGTGGAGTTGTCTTTTTGACAGGAGGGAAGAGGTTGAAAAAGCCCTTGATAAATCTTTTAGTGGTACGGTGGGTGAAGACTGAGAACCTTTCTATGGGAGGATGAAAATCTGTGATAGCAGTTAGATGAAACATAATGGAGCTCAGCAATAAGCCTGTGGTCATTAAATTCAGAAGGTAATTGAGAATGTAAGCCAAACAGGACTCAAGAGGAGATACAGACTGACAGCTGCAGCAAGCCTGGAAGAGTTTCCACTTCTGCAAGTAAGTTTTCTTAGTTGTAGGCTTTCTGCTATTGAGCAGCACCATTTGAATTTCTGGGGAGGAAACTTGTTCTTTACCAGAGAGCCATAGAGTAGCCACATCTTAATGTGAAGCACCAAGAGACAAGTGCAGGTGACTAATCCTGACTCCTGGGTGAGGAAAGTCAGCTTCAGGGAAGGCAGAGAGGTGGCCACAGGGACATTCAAACCAGCTTCGGGAACCACACCTGTCTCAACCATGATAGTGCTATGAGGATGGCTACTAGTAGTTTCTCTTATTTCATTTTATTTAGGAACTTGAGCAGTACAGGTGCAGTGTATGATCTGGGGTAGATAGTTTGTGACTCTCAACCAATGGGTCAAAACAGGCATTTTGAGGATGTCGCCGATTGAGAGGTTGCTAAGAAGAGGACGTAAAACTGGTCTTTTGCCTCGGGCAGTGGGGAGGGATTCAGCTGGTCTGAAAGTGGACTGGGCAACACTGTTGAGACGTCTGCGATTTGCTATATTTTCTTTTAGTTGCAGCTGTACAGCTGTCCAAAGACTGTAGTGTTACCCAGGAGTCTATAAGAGAATGAAGGGACCCATCCACTGAATTACTAAACAACTTGGGCCCCTCAAACAGGACATCCTTGACAGGTTTTTGCGCTTCCTGCAGGAGGCCAGAAGACTGCAGCCAGGAAGCTCAATGCATGAATATTGTCATAGCCATGGAATGTGAAGCTGTCAGTGCAGCATCAAGTGAGGTCTAGAGAGATCCCTTGGCAACTGTCTGGCCTTCTGTAATGAGGGCCTGAAATTGTTCTCTCTGCTCCTGAGCCAGATGTTCAATAAAAGATAAGACTTCTGAATAGACTGTGAAGTTATATTTTGCTACCAGGGCTTGATAACTAGCAACTCTGAACTGCAAGGAGGCCAAGGAGTAGCTCTTATGGCCCAGAAGGTTCAACTGCTTTAGCTCCTTATCAGATGGTATTAAATGGGATCAATGTTACCTCTTCTGTTTGTTAACAGCTGCAACAACCAGAGAGAGGAGAGGAGAGGAGAGTGGAAGGAAAAAATATACTGCAAGCCTCTTGATGGGATGGGATGTAGTACCTTTTGTCAGCAAATTTACACGTAGATGAGACAGTAGCTGGGGTTTGCTACATCGTGCATGCTAGGTTAAGCAGAGCATTGTTGATGGGCAAGGTCTGCTACCCTTTTTATAAGGTCTTGGAAAGCCTTAAAAGTCATCAGTGTAAGAAAATTGGAGAGTCATGGCAGCCTCATATGGTAAGGAGGAGGACTTCTGACAAGGTGGAGTTTCTTACTCTTCTGTTGGTTCCTCCTCTGAGAGATGTATCTGTGGGGCAGGGCCTTAGGGCATCAGTTAATGCTCCCGACAAGTCCTTTTTTGAGAGGGTACCCTGTAAAAAGGGTTGCCATACAGAGCCCACGGGTTTCACTAAGCCCACTGGTGTGCAGCATAAGGGAAAGAGGCAGGACTCCAAGGTTGACCTTGCCAGCATAGCCAGGTGTGCTTCCTGCTAAGAGTCTCCCCTTCAGTGGTAACCTCAAAAGAAGAAGGCTGGAAGGGGGAGGAACCTTGTACAGATACCTCTGAGTCAAATGAGGGATCATCCCCTGCATCCACTTGGGGGTGGAGGGGTAAGTAGTGCCAGTACCCAGTTGTCAGATTGGCACCGGGCACCTGAAAGAAACCTGTACTTGCAGCGGTACAGAGGTTTGAAAGAGAGAATGGTGAGGCAGTGCCAGAGAATGCTGTATCACTATCAGCTAGAAATAAACCTCTGTACCCTCAAAGAGGCTGCATGGAGACTATGTTGGTAGCAGTGGGCGAGTCACCAAAGATGAATATGGAGGGCAAGTAGGCTCTTGGAAGTAAGCTGGTACCAGTGCAGAGTACCAGTGATTTGGTCTCTTTAAGGATTTGCAGGTCTTTATGACATAGGAGCCTGGACTGTACCAGGGACTCTGGATTGGGTTCCTCAGGTGTCAGAATGTCAGGTCATACTGAAGACTGTACCAAAGTGTGATCAGTACAGCTTTTGCTTCTGGCTACAGACGACAGTAACAATGAGGACTGCACCTTGGCTCTGGACTTGGGAGGCACTAAGCCCAGTGCTCGTGCCGCTCTAGATAGCTTCTCAGTATGCAACATGGTTTTCTTAGCTGGTACCCTGGGCACAGTACTAGAGGGAATGGGAGCCTCAGTGGCACCAATATTGGGATGCGAAGTAGGCACGGACTTGCGGACACTGCTGACAAAAATCTCTGATCAAGAGCGTACTGTCTGCACACTTTGAGTAGTGTCCCCAGGGGTGTTCCATGTTACAAACTAGTATATTTATGAAGGATTGAAAAAAACATGTAACAAAAGTTTCATAAAAGTAACACGAATCTTCAAAAACTCAGAGTAAAGAAATACCTTCGTAGACACTGTCTTGCTTGCCTATTAAATCAGGAGCCTGGCCTTTGTACCTGCACCAAACAACAAAAATATTTTATTACGAGCATACTAAGCAACAAAACGTCTCAAAAGAACAATGATATACACATATATATTTAAAAATAGAACTATATTACAGTTAGGTAATATGTAAAATGTTTTCTGAGGATTGCTACTCAGGAACAATAGTCTATATGTAATAAATGGCCTGTTCAGAGTAGGAGCCTTATAGCGTACATCCTTCAAAAAAATCCGTTTTGTGATACTGAAAGAAGGATCCAACGCTAGTACTCCTAAAAAATATTGTAATAGCTTCATTTTTAAAGCTGCTGAGCCGATCAAACTACTTACTTGTTTCTTAGTAAAATGGATTTAACAGGGTTTGAATCTAGGCTCCAAGAGTTGTTTATTATATGTATTTTGGAAAACTGTTAAAAGATGAAAGGATTTAATTTTCCCTTTCCACAAAAGGTGTGATCATAGAAAGATTTTTAATCTCAGTTACCAACAACAAAACTGGTACAAACTGTAAAGCCGGCAAATCAAACTCTTCGTAAGATGCATACACTGATGGACGTTTTCAATTTTCCCTCCTAATGAAATTTCCCAAACCTAATGAAATCTCCCACCACAATTTTCTTCTGTACCTTTCTGATGTTGATGTTTTGGATTTACTTTTCAAAGCCAAATATTTCTCTCTGCAGCTGCCACACAATAGGTAGTATGGATTTCCACTTCCACATTCACCACCGAACCATCCATCCACATAGGAACCATTGCTACGATAGCCTTGTCGATTTGCACTACGGCCACAACCAGGGTGATTTCTTTTCATGTGTTGATTGAAGCTGACAACACTGGATTCACACAATTCACAAACTACCACTTCTTCTCTGTCTTCAGACTCACAAACATGCTGTATAATACAATTTTCATATGAAATTACTAGATATAGAATAATTATGCTCATATGAGAAAAAAAGAATACTTCTATTTTTGTTAAGTGGTTTTTTCTATCTATGTCTGTTAAGCATGCATAACAGTATTTGTGCTGTAGGTTTTACTTAGAAGCAGACCAGAGGTGGCTACGTTATTGTGTGTGAGGGAAGGTGGCAGGAATCTTTCCTTTGATTATAGGACAACATTCCCATAAAAAAAAAAATCTTATACTTGTGCACTCTCTCACCTTGATCAAGCCCAGTTTAGCTAGCCCCATCTTCTCATGTGTAATAACTTGTTCTTCAAAACAAGTATAACTAGTTGATCTTTCAATTTATGCTTTCACAAAGTATAGAAAGAATTATTTAAAAAAAAAGGGGGGGGGGGTAATCTGTCCCGATCTGTCACATTATCAGAACTTCTGCCTCTAAATTCCTTACAATCTAGTCCTCAAGAATCATTCTGCTTCAGCCCACCAAAGACTGTCTGAGAGTTATTAATTTCTTCCTTAAAACTTGGCAGAGTCTGGATACAGAACAGGGAAAAAACTTTTCAGACTGTTGGCTACTACATTCAGTGAGTGACACTGATTAATGGTCAAGTCAACAGATACTGTACACCAAGGTGTCTGAATTTGGAGCTCACTGATCTAAGATGGCAATTGTACCACAAGCTGGTACTACTGTCAAGAATCTCAATTTAAACAGACTTACTAGGAACTTAAATTCACATGGCCAAATTTTCAAATTCTGCCTTTGAAACTGCACATGCAAATATGTTCATATTGTCTAAATGTGCAAATCGGCTAACTGCGTGTTACAAAAAACCCCACAAGTTTCGACTGAGCATACTAATTTGTGAAATCAGCCAACAAAGCAGCATACACAATGTCTAAGGAAGCTGCAGTTATTAAATTTACCAATCCCATTCTAATGATAGGAAACACTGAAAATATCACAATAAAGGCAAATACTGTTGCGGGTATGTGTACCCTACGAAATTAGGTCTATTTTATAGAAGTAGATTTTTCGGAAGAGATTTTACACAGTTGATTGCGTGTGTCCACACTAAGCGCAGAGTGCATCCTCATTACCGTAGCTAGCATCGACTTACAGAGCAGTGCACTATGGGTAGCGATCCCACAGTTTCAGCAGTCTCCGCCGCCCATTGGCATTCTGGGTTAAACTCCCAATGCCTGATGGGGCAAAAAACATTGTCGCTGGTGGTTTTGGGTACATGTCGTCAGTCGCCCCTCCCTCCATGAAAGCAACGGCAGACAATTGTTTCGAGACTTTTTTCCTGGGTTACCATGCAGATGCCATACCATGGCAAGCATGGAGCCCACTCAGCTCACCGTCACCGCTGCAGCTCTTGGGTGCCTTCGCAGCAGACGGTGCAGGACTGCTAGCCGTCCTCGTCCACGGTGTATGGCTCCACCGCTTCCGCTGCAACTCTGCTCTCCTGCAACTCTGCAGCAGACGGTGCAGTAGGGCTGGTAGCCATTCTTGTCGGACATGTAGCTTGGCCGGGGGTTCTGGAAACGTCTTCCTTGCCCAGCTCCTAGCAACCTCTAGGAGGGCATGGTGTACGGCTTCTGCTGCAACTCTGCTTTCCTGCGAGCTGGAGGCATCTGGCTCAGGCTTCTCTCCCAGCCGGCAGCACCGCGCGGTCGCACCTACCCCAGCCTACCCCTTGCTCCCATTGCTCATGAAGACTGGACAGTAGTAAGGAGCAGTTCAACTATAGGCTGAGCAAGTGCAGAATGGTGGTAGAATGTGCCTTTGGACGTTTAAATGCTCACTGGTGCTGTTGGTCAGACCTCAGCGCAACCAACATTCCCACTGTTATTGCTGCTTGCTGTGTGCTCCATAATATCTGTGAGAGTAAGGGGGAGGAGTTTATGGCAGGGTGGGAGGTTGAGGCAAATCACCTGGCGTCCGATTTTGAGCAGCCAGACACCAGGGCGATTAGAAGAGCACAGTAAGGCACACTGTGCATCAGAGAGGCGTTGAAAACCAGTTTAATGACTGGCCAGGCTACGGTGTGACAGTTGTGTGTGTTTCTCCTTGATGCAAACCCGCCCCCTTTGTTGATTTTAATTCCCTGTAAGCCAACCACCCTCCCCCCCTTTGAAATAAAGTAACTATTGTTTTGAAGCCATGCAGTCTATCTTTATTAATTTTTAAAAAATGAGATAACGGACAAGGTAGCCCGGGTGGGGTGGGGGAGGAGGGAAGGACAAGGCCACATTGCTTATTGTAGCCACACTAAAAATCAAACTGTTTGAATGACAGCCTTCTGTTGCTTGGGCCATCCTCTGGAGTGGAGTGGCTGGGTGCCCGGAGCCTCACCTCCCGCGTACTTGGGTGTCTGGGTGAGGAGGCTATGGAACATGGGGAGGAGGGTAGGCAGTTATACAGTGGATGCAGCGGGGGTCTGTGCACTTGTTGGCTTTCCTGCAGCTCCAACAGACGCTTCATCAGGTCCGTTTGCTCCCCCATTAGCCTCAGCATCGCGTCCTGCCTCCGCTCTTCATGCTCACTTAATTCTTTCCTGGCCTCTGCCACTGAATGCCTCCATGCATTAAGCTGTGCCCTATTAGTGCAGGCTGCATGAGCTCGGAAAACATGTCATTGCGAGTGCTTTTTTTTTCACCTTCTAATCTGCGATAACCTAGGGACAGAGATGATAGGGGGAGCGTAGAAACATTCTATGCTCTACGATTCTCGGGGGACTATGATTCTGAGCTCCTTAATTTTCACGCAGCACTGTTGTGCTTCCCTGTTGTAGCCTCTGTCCATCATGCCCTTGGAGATTTTGGCATATATATTGGCATTACGTCTTTTGGAACGGAGTTCTGATGCACGGATTCCTCTCCCCATACAGCGATCAGATCCAGTACCTCCCGTTCGGCCATGCTGGAGCTCTTTTGCGATTCTGGGACTGCATGGTCACCTGTGCTGATGAGTTCTGCATGGTCACCTGTGCTGATCAGCACGACACGCTGGCCAAACAGGAAATGAAATTCAAAAAAGTTCCCAGGGCTTTTCCTGTCTACCTGGCCAGTGTATCTGAGTTGAGAGTGCTGTCCAGAGCGGTCACAATGGAGCACCCTGGGATAGCTCCTGGAGGCCAATACCGTCGAATTGCATCCACACTACCCCAAATTTGACCCAGCGAGGTTGATTTTAGCGCTAAACCCCTCGCCGGGGAGGAGTACAGAAAACGGTTTTAAGAGCCATTTAAGTCGACAAAACAGGCTTTGTTGTGTGGACGGGTGCAGGGTTAAATCGACCTAATGCTGCTAAATTCGACCTAAACTCGTAATGTAGACCAGGGCTGTATGTGAGATAGTAATACTAACTTTTTAACAGAACCTACTGTAACATGCATAGCAACACTGAACAGTCATACTAAGATAGCAAGCCTAATTCACCTGTAAATTACACTGCTGTAAATCAGAACTAACTCCACTGAAGTCAATGGAGTTACAGAGGTGACAGGAGAATCGAGCCAACTATATCAACTTTTGCAAAACATAGATGTAGTAATAGTATTATAGGACACTGTTACAAAAACAACAAAGCCTCTCAATCCTCTTCATATGACTACAATGAAGGAAAAAAAGCTAGTCTGAACTAATGGTTCCCTCTAAATACAGAAAACAAACTTTCATTGCTATAGAGAAGATACAACTGAATGATGAACAGGAACTTTATTCCATTTCACTGGACAGTGTCTCCTATCAGTTTAGCTTGTTTGTTCTAACTGAAGAATGGTTAGCAATTGTTTTATCCTTATACTGCTTTATCCCACATAAATTTAGCAATCTAGTACAAGTATTTGTTTTCTAAAAGTGGATGTCATGATGAAAATAATTTAGCTAATGTACCACTTATCCCTTTTCTTAGGGAAGAAACTAATGAAGTATGTGCAAATGAACCAAGCAAAAATCAAAGGAATAAATTAGTTACGTACAGCTCTCTTCTCATTAAAGTGAGGCTACAGACATCAAAGTAGCTTTAACTACCATTATGGTTTAGAACAGGGGTCTCAAACACACGCCCGTGGGCCACATGCGGCCCGGAGAGTTATTTCCTGTGGCCCGCCAAAGGCGCCAATTCCACTGGCAGCCAAGCTCCAAACATTACTGAGTGTTTATATTTTATTAAAAGCCCTCTTTGCATTAGTTTTTAAAAAGTTAATACATTGACTTTTAATAGAATACTATATTACTCTTCATTTTTTTCATTTTTGACTATACTTTTGTATCATTGTATGAAAAGGTTTCAGTGATGTGTCCCTCGGGCCAATTTACTAGTTCTCATGTGGCCCTCATGGTGATTTGAGTTTGAGATCCCTGGTTTAGAAACTCATTATGTCCAAGCAGAAAGGTATTAATGCAATGTGTTATTTTAATTTTAAAATATGATTTTGCAAAAAGCAGTAAGTCAAAGCAGCCCCAGCTGCAGTCACACACCCAGGTAGGCCAATCCAATACCTCTGGGATCCACATTCCCAGAATATCATTATCACTGGCCAGATCCTGTCCAAACATTGCTTCCATTGCTTCATCATCAAGGTCAATTTCTAACTCTTCATCCAAGTTGAAGTCATATAAGGCTCCTGGATCTTGCTGCAAAGATATTCCCTCTCTCCGACTCTGATTTCTGTGAGCCTGTACGGAGCGGTATAATCCCGCTCAAATCAAAGAGAAAACATTCTTTACTTAGCATGTAATTAAAAAGATAACCTATTCAAAAGCTTTTTAAAAACACTACTAGTAAAATTAATATATTTTTATTCATTACTGTATAAAAGAAATTAAGCTAAATATATACTGAAATATGTACAAGCAGGATTTATATTTTTAAAGTTCCATATTAGATGCTAAATACCTTCTTCTCACAAATTTACCAAATGAACAAAGATATTCGAACCATTTTAGTGCACTTACCAGCACGTGCTAGCAATGTCCGGGCAGCTAAGTCAAATTTGTGTCTCCTTGTTACTGCTGACCGACCTCTTGAGGGGGGTCCACTTCCAGAAGCTGCATTCTCTGCATGATCCATATTCTCAGGACTGGGAGAACAGTTTGAATATTCAACAGGTAAGCCAAAAAACATTTTGCATGGATCTTACAAAAAAAAAAAAAAAAGTGAAAACACTGATGGTAGTAAATTCAATTCTCTCCCTCCAAAAAAGGAACTTCAGAAATTTATCATCTTGTGTCTGTGCATATTTATACTATAACCCCCATTAATAGTGAGAAGGAGTTGCATGCATGTGTTACATCAGCAAAGGAACACAAGAAGGCTGATGTGTCATCCTTCACTTACTTTGTGGGGCCTAGATATTGCAGGAGCCTCAAAAAAGTATTCATTTTACATTCTACACACTACTACAGCATAAATTGGGAAACAACAGAAATATCAACATCTGTTTATCTCCTCGATCACTCTCCCTTTTTCACAAAAGTAAAGATATTTGTATGGAAAAGTACTCTTTAAATGTGTCTCTCCTAATATTTATTCTTCAACTGAAGTTAAGTCTTTGTGACATCATAATTATCTCTAGAGCCAGTAATTGTGACACCCGGGGCCAAATATTTATTCAGGATTAAGCAACCAAATGAGAAACTCTGAAGACAAAATTACACGGTTTTCACAGAAATAATACTTCCCACTAATAAAAATCTGAATGGACTTATAAATAGGCATAAGATTTATGACACAGGCACAATTGTTTCTATATAAAATGTTTTTCCCCTTACAATTTGAAGTATCTACTCTTTAAAGGACAGAATCATTCTTATGAGATAAAGATAAATATTAATATAAAATAAAACACTATTCTTTCCTTTCTAGAGAACAGAGTTTAAATCTGCATGAGGTCAAGAGTGTGATTAAGATTGTTGACTTTAGTTAGTTCCTGATTGATGTATCTCTTCATCATAAAGTCACCACCTAATTTAGCATAATCAGCACAACTGAAAGTGCTTTTGACTGACAGGTATTAACACTATTCCTACCCTCAGAAGTGGGCCATAACTTAAAAAGAAGTGACAGTAAGGAATGCAGTCACATTATAAAGCTTAGGCTAGGTCCACACTACCCACCTGATTCGGCGGGTAGAGATCGATCTTCTGGGATCGATTTATCACGTCTCATCTGGACGCGATAAATCAATCCCAGAAGTGCTCCCCCGTCGACTGCGGAACTCCTGCTCGCCGAGAGGAGGAAGCGCTGTCGACGGGGGAGCCTGCCTGCGCCGCGTGGACCCGCAATAAGTAAATTTAGTTCGATCTAGGAAACGTCGACTTCAGCTACGCTATTCTCGTAGTTGAAGTTGCGTTTCCTAGATCGATCCCGCCCCAGTGTGGACCAGCCCTTAGTGAGAAAACATGCATGAGCTCTTCATTTTAAAAAGTGAATAAACTAAATATCCAATGAAATTTCTTTTCATTGTAGTGAGACCATTCATATCATATGGTTTAATCATCTTGGAGGGGGATATATTCAGTTTACTTTTTTCTTAATAAACACAATACTGTAAATAAACATACAAAAACTAATTTACTGACAACTCCACTTCTACGCATATACAACTTTACAAAATTAATTCAAAGTGGTATCATGGAGTCTTCTTCTGGAAACTACCAAATTGCTGAAATAGCAGCAGCAGGATTCATGTGATCAGAAAAGAATTACATTTTACCTTTCACTGAAACCTTCCTCCATTTCAGTGGCATCAGCTGAAGGGATATCTCCTGGGGATTGTAAATAACATTGGTCACTAGATTTTCCACTACTTCCAGAAACTACTGTCCCATGATGTGAATCTACAGTTCCTTCTGACTGGGGCTCTTCATCTTCTTCATTCCCAGGATGCTCTATCATCCACATGGCCAGCACTGTGATATTCTGAGCATCCGCTTCTCCTCTTGCACCTGAAAAGCAAGAAAATTTTACCTTATAATTGTATAACACCATTGATGAAAAAATCAATTTACTCTTTCCATAATTGGCAATGGCATTTGTGAGTTCAATTAAAAAAACCTATTTCATATTAAACTGTGTTTTCAAGTGTAATAGGTATTATTCAACAAACAGATCACCTGTGGCTTCCATAGCTTTTGCAATCTGCCTGAGAGAGAATCCCATTTCTAACAATGGAACAGCAATGGCAGGTGGAGGAGGAGAAGTTGAAAGCCGACTACTTGGATCTGACAAAGCTAAGAGAAAGAAAGAAAAAAAGTTAACTGATGGTTGCCTAAGTTATAGATATGCTTTTGTCTTTCTTTGGTCTTTTGCATTTTATTAGGCTTCTTTAATCATTTATTCCGTTATTAGTTGAGGCTTAAGGATTAAAGAAAATTTGTTCCCTGAGAACTTTCCTTCTAACATCTTCACTAATTTGCAGCTCTGGATCATCTCCTTTCCACAATAAAACCAGAGAGAGTTCCTCTTCCTTTAATTGGCCAGACGACGGTTTCCAAGACTATGTAAACATTTACTTCATCAATTAAGGTCAATGCAATTTCAACATTTTGAATAAATTTATTCTTTACATCCTGTTGAAACCCTACCAAGCTACTCTTAGATGGACTGGACTAAATTCAGCTTGGCTGGACTTGGTTCATAGGATCACACCAAGATATTTTGCCATAATTAGCAGCTAGACACACTTGCCTAGCTGCTGAGGATACTTCAAAGTCTCTTTGAAGGGTGTTTTCTATCTTCCTGCAACAGTCTTTTTCAAAAGAAAAAAAACCACCAATGGAGAAGGATTATTATATCCTCGAAAAGGTCAACATCTCTCCAAGAACTGCTGCCCCAGAGCTTAGAAGAAAAGAAAAAAGATTTACTCATTACTTGCCATAAAGGCGAGGATTAATGTCTGAAAGCACTAAAGTAGCAAGAGAACTTGCTGCCATCTAATCCTAACGCTGGAGGCAAAGCATCTGGAGAGAGAGAGAGAGAAAAAAGAGGCAGTCTAGTGGCAGAGCAGACAAGTTGCTAAGCAACAGTCTGAGTTGCCAAAAAGAGCACTGCAGAAAGGAAACAACCAGAACTATGGATTAATAAACATGTTATGAAGGAGGAAAACTTAAGTTGTATGCCTCTATCCTGCATCATTCTGGAATTTGAAAAAAGTCTCTTCCCCTCAACACTGAACATCAGTTCTAGAGGAAAGATGTTGATTTAGTTTTCATGTTAGTCACTCAACCATATGAGCTGACTTTTTCTTAATATTATATTATTATTATTATATTATAAGGTGAACATTTTACTGAGTGATGTCAATGTTAACTCTGACTTCAGCAGGAGTAGGGATTTACTGATGCAATGTACAAATTCTAATAATGGTGCTTCCAACTGGGTATCATCATTCTCCAGATAAGAGGAAAATAATCAGAAAAAATGGTGCTATTAATTACTCTATTCAGTTTCAACTTTTTACATTTTACTCAGAATAGAAGCTTTCCCCTGTAACTCACAGGCAGGATTAACTGAAGAGAGTATATTCCAGAAATATATAGTAATGATGGATATCAGAAAACAAATCAATACATTCTAGTGTTCTAAGTGATATAGTCTAGTTTGTGATGGATCACTCTTGAAGTTTGTTCTGTTAAGCAACTCTGTGAGCGAAGACCAAAAAGAAACTAAAATAATATTCTAGAGTTATTTATCATAGTTAATAATACCACCTGTTCATTCTTGTACATGGCTATCAGTATGCAATCTATTCAGCTACTTATAAGCACCAATTTTAACTTTTTTTTCCCTAGCAGTCAGTTGCTGGCTTTTAGTACTAAGATCTCTACCATAAGATTTTAGTTATGACATGCACACTTAATTTTATCAAAATGTAGACTTCAAATTAGTTAATAATGCCTTAAAAGCCTACACTGAACAGACTTAAATTTACGAAACTCCTATGCTTCCTACTAAGTTATTTGTTGCTTACAAGTATACCTGTACGATTGGCAGGTCTTGCAGACTGGGAATCAGGAGAGGTCAGACTTTGCCTCCTTCCCACTTCGTCAGAAGGAGATGTTGGTAAGGAGGATATTGGAGGAGTTTGTGCACGTCGCGTTGGAAGTACTGTAGTGGTTGGGTAACTTGAGAACATTTGCCTTTCAAAAAAGGAAACATGTATTTAAACTACACTACATCTCCACACTGTGCAAGTCTTGCACTATGCCTACCATCAGCTACTACTAACCTAGTTAGAGAGAGGGTGGGCACTTAAAGGTAAATGTCCATGCTACCTTGACAGCACAACCCAGTGCGGTTTCATATAAGGTTAGGGGGCATTATTCTGGTGGGAAGGGCCCTGCAGGGACAACACAATCCCTATATGCTGTGGCAGGGCAGCTCAGTTCTGCAGTGTGCCTCTGCACAACAGCACACAGGAGTGGGTAGAGGCAGGGTATGGGCTGGACTAGGAGATTCACCATCAGAAGTTCTCTTCCTTCCCATTTCCCAGAACATCTGCTCAGTGTCCAGCCCCGCTATGCTGGCCAGAGGATTTGTCCTTTAGGATCTGAATGTTCCAGAATGTGAGGTCTCCCACTGTATTAGTCCTCAGTTCCTATCTGCCTCAAAACAGCCCCTAAATAGTCCTAAGAAGAGGGAAGATCGGTATGGATCTGCAGAAGCAATAACTCAAAACTGAATTCCATTTAATGAAAAGAAACTTTCCTTCTTCATCATCAATAGCAGATCTACCCTGTAGGAGATTAACTAGCAGTATCACACTATGACAACTGAGGAGAGTTTCAATACACAGGGGTATGAAGGAAAACTCTCTTGAACCAAAACCTAATCTAGCTCCAGAATCAACAGTAATTAATTAAAATGTTACGTGTTGGCAGCCTTTTAAAAAACAACCCAACAAACAAAAACCAGGACACGAGGAAGGGTATGAGAAAGGATATAGGGAAGGTATTTTTAATAGCTTCCAGTTCTGGAACATTAAGATTCTAAGTGTACATGGTTTCTGAGTTATGGTGAGAGACATATAACCTATCTCTGTAGAAACAATTAATGATGGAGAATAAAAGTAAATTTCACTTTTGAAAAATTTGAAATTTGAAAAAGCCACCGAACAAGACAAAGACACTAAGTATAGTATATCAAAATGACCCACTTGAGCTAGTACTTAAAAAAAAAAAAAAAAAAAAAAGAAGTACATTTGACTGTTTTTTAAGTCAAGCACTCTACCTAAGAAGACTAAGAGGCATAACTCCAGGTGATTCTGAAGCTGGCACTGTTTCAGTATCTGTTACTGGGGTAGTAGCAGTAGTAGTATCCTCCAGAGAGCTGCTCATGAAAGATGTAGTACTAGAAGCAGAAGGACTGGTAGTAACTGGTGTTTGGGCCTGCTGAGCTTGTTCACTTTCTTCTGCTTGCTGGTCTACTTCTGAAATGCAAAAAGGATGTTATAGGAACATTAAGATAATGCTACAGAATGAATGAGTGGCGCTACCTAGCCTTAAGTTTTGTGTAGTGGTGTTTATAAATATCCACATATCCACATCCACAGACAGTTTACAAAAATATTTCTGCCCAGTATCTTGCTGACTAAGGAAAATATGTTGGTCAACTCATGTTATTCTCATAAAGATGAAAAGTAGTTGATAAACAATTTTTTTTAAGATGGTTAGAGAGGAGAACAAAAGCTCCTTTCTTCATTAGATCTTATTATAGATACTAAACTACAGCAGTTAGATTTTAACTTTCCCTTTTGTCCGAGAGATCAGGTTTAAGATTAAGACATGTAATCTCTGGTGTGGAAACATAGTTATTTACAAAAATTACTGTGTAAAATAAACCGTATAGCTTCCCACAGCAAAAGAATCTAGAATATTTAAGAAGTGACTACATCTGAGCCAGTTGGTTCTTTGCCATTTTTCATTTATTTGGTTTTTTTTAAATAAAAAAAATAAAGAGGTTCAAAATCTGCTATGTGACTGGCTGTGACTGGGACAGTGTGACAAGTAGCTTCCCTGAAGTTCCGACAATGTCATACTACATGTATACAAAGATTTTAAGACTAAGAGCAACACTATTTGTATTATCTCCTTGTCTCTTCAAAGTCAGCATCACATCAGCTAATTCCAAAAAAACTCTGCTCATTGAGGGTTTAAACATCATTGGTGGACTATGCTCAACACATTTATTCTTCATCTGCTCTGACCACAACCATGGTCAGCCATGCTAAAATCAGGTAGACCTGTGTCACAATATAATACAGAAAGGGAGAATCTATATTTCAAAGTTGGGTATAAACACAAAATATAAATCTATTTTTTTCTTACTACAGTGATGTGCATTCCTCCTGCATATAGCTCTGAAAGTGTACCCTAAATATCAATCTCTATTTTAATAAGATAAGCAAATGAAAGGGGAGGAGGGTGAATCACCAATGTCTATAAATTCTACAGAACTGACAGGATTTGCTAACTTTCTTAATTTTGTTGGTTAAGACTATCACAAATGTCAATCGCTGCAGAAATATAAGCCTATATGTTATCTATGTCCATATTCTAGGTAATTTTAAGTTAACTCTAATTAACTTTACAAATCTATATATTATCATAACTTTAAAAAGGTACCTTGTTTAATTTTGCCACCAAACTGGTCCTCCAACAGCCCATGAACCACTAACTTGTAGATCATGGCTTGTGCTCGTTCCAAATCTGCTAGTCCTAGAGCTCTCTTTATTGGTGAACGCATGACTGCCCTTTTCACCATATGTCGCATCAGGAACTGCAAAGCAGCACGCATTTCAACATCTTCATGAACAACTGGAGAACTAGCACAATCAGAATTGTGACCATTTTCTGCAAGGACTTTTGGTATCAGTAGTAACTCAGCATATTTACTACAACTAAGAAGAGCACTGAGCGATTTCATAGCGCCAAGGTAAAGATAGGATAACTGTACTGCTCTGATTTCTGACTGTACTACATCGTGATTTCTTGGTATGTGTTCATGATTCTTTCTTTTTCCTTCTATGGGTTGATGCTGGGACTCCATACCTAGGGGTGTTGGTTCTAAAGAGAAGGAGGCTATTTCATTTTCTGACTTGGAACATGTAGTAATAGGTCCTTTGATATCATCAGCACTTAGCAATGATCGCATATCTGATCCAGCGTCCCCCTCCGTTTTCTGTTCAATGTCCCCTTTATCTTCAGTCTCATGTTTATGTTTTTTCTCATGTCTCTTGGCACTTTGTTTTCCCATGTCTTCATGAATACCAGTCAGATAGGTAAGGTCCAGCAACACAGTAGCTGTCAGTCCACGGAATCTTGCAACATCAAAAGGCAGTGGTTCACAGGGCTCCAGATTATACAATGGAGTATCACTAGGCGACCAAAAAGTTGGGAAGCTTTAATAAAGATCAGAATGACACAGGAAGAAGCAAGTGAGGGATAGACAAGAGGAAAGTACAGGAAATAATGTAGGCAAAATAAGACGTAAAATATACTTAATAAAATAATTTAAATGAACTGACAGTCTAAAAATTAAATGTAAACAAGGGAAAGAAATGAGGTTATGATCAGAAAACGGGGAGATATGATACTCAACGCAAAGGCAGTGAAACATGCACATATTTTCAGCAATGAATGTTAATTTCCAAAAACTTCATACAATCCATCACTTAGGTAATGACAAGTTTCTGCTGCATTATTTTAAATGTTTTAAGACATTTACAATGTAATTTCTTATAATTATCACTTAAGCGTCTGGTAATTGGTTTGAGCCAAATTTTATCTTTAGTTTATGAAGGACACAGGCAAAGATTTAACCATGAAAACTTCTGAACGTTTGCAATGTTAACTTAAAGCTGCTGTCAATGTTTTATCAATTTCACTCTACTGCTTGTCTTTTCATTGCCAAGATGCACAAAAAAGATAACCAGAAGCAAAAGCGTCACTAGCAATGCAGGGAGCAATTCCATTAATGAATACGAGTCTATCAGTTTCTTTTTTAAATAGGTTATTGATATCCATTCCTGCATCCTAACAATGACCATTCAACTAAGGCATACCATGTATGTAACAGCTCCTACCCCTGGTGACAGACCCTTATATTAAACATTGCCATATGAGTCACTGCCTCCATCATAAACAGGACAAATACAGTAGAAGAAACCTGCAGGCATACATTTTCCACACATCCAGCAGATTTACCAGTTCAGAATCTTCCCTACAGTTTTTGATATCCTCAATATTTTCTTCAGCATTTAGACTTCCTTAAATTTCTTTTTAAAAAAGCAGGCTTCAGTTTCTAATCCTTCTAGAGATTAAAACATTCTAAACAATAACCATTACGGTGTTATGTTCCGAAGACCTTGTCTATATATAAACGAATATCACACCTGCTTAAATAGATTTTAAAATTGGTGCAATCCCTACTGTGGACTCACTCAAATCTGCTTACATCTGATTTCATTTGGTAACTGAATTAAGTGAAATTGATTTAGTTATACTGGCACAACTTTTGTGTATACACATGGCATAAGTCTGCAGACAGGCTAACACAACAGTTCTAAGAGGTGTGAACAGTCCCCATTCATCTCAAAGAAGAATTAAACTTTTAATTTAATTATGCCCAGAGTCAAAAGAAATCAGTAGTGATGAATTTCTTTAGAAGACTGGAATCAAGCTATCTCCAAGAATCTATGAATATAGGGAAATCTAATTTTCTGCAGAAAACACTCAGCCAATTCACATAAAGAGAAATGTAGGAGAGCTAGAAGACTCCATGAAGTTCTCCTCACAATTTTCTTCAGATTGTCTCAATATATGGGAGGCACTCAAGGGTCTGTAAAGAAGACAGCAGGTGCAGTCACCCAGCCCTGCAGATTCACAGGATCTGCTGGAAAGGAAACTCCCAGTTTGATGAAGGGATAAATGTAGTGTTCGGGTTTTTTAGCCATTGAAGGCAGACCAGAGCATAAGTAAATGCTGCTTCAAAGCAGCATTAACTTAGATGTGGATATCCACCACCTTGAGAAGGGAGAATCGTCCCACCTGCTGGCCTTGCCTCCGCAAGCCCCATGGAACAATTTCCACAGTGACCCAAGCAGGAGAAGACAATGTAGCAGAGCCACCACTTCCCAATTCTGATCAACCAAAACAGAGTTTCCCGCCAGTTGCAGAGGCAACCTAGCTCATTCTCTAAAGCAAAAATGCTAGCTAGTCAATAAAAGTTTGCATCCAAGAAGTTGTAATAAAAATTGAGAAACATAACATATTAATAAGCCTATATATAAACTTCAAACATAAGCAACACTTACATCAAATGTAGCTCACAAGCATGTGGATGTCCTCAAATTAGGAAATTTAGAGTCAAAACTCAGCTTAAAAACTATCAAATTATGTCGATGAATTCCAGTTTTCCAAATGACAATTATATACTGGATATACAAAACAGATTTTATTTCTGAGGTGTTTTTCAAATCAGAATTCCTGAAAGTTGCTTTAAAAAGCTGAATGCCCAAGCATCTACTTTAAACTTAAAAGTTACTAGTGACTGAAAATTCATGTTTCAGATGTAAAATGTATGTTACTTACAAAGTTTTCTAAGCACTACAAATTGCTAACTAGTGCAAAGAATAACTGAATGCACTATACCTGATAGTAATCTCTGCTTCATCCCACTGGACCTTAGCAGATGTACTGCCCTCTTTGACTACTCCAAGTAAGGTGGCATGACGTCCAGTTTGCTTGTGTACACATCGGCCTCCAACTCTAAGACCAGCATCAACTCCACCAATTACTGCAAGCACAGGCCACACCTCTACACAGAGAGTCTTAAGCTGAAGTTCCGAGAGGTCAGCAAGACCATGTCTACTATGTTTATTTTTCTCCTCTTCTTTATTCTCTTTCTCCTCTCTCATGTCATTCTCATCTCGGCTTTGGACCGAACGACTTTTCTTCAGTTTTTGACCTGCTTCTTTAAGGCACATTTTGATTTTGTGCAGCCGTTCCATCATTTTTTTATTGATGCAGTGTGTCCAACGGTCTGCACGATGAAGGATGCGGATAAGTTGGATAGTGGCCTCTGCCAGCACTGCAGCAACAGGACTACAGATAGGGTCACCAGGTAGCAAGTCTCTTGGTGTGCCACGCATCTGCATATCACAAATTTTCACCTTAGTGTTAAAAAAAGAAATATCAAAGTTATGCTCTCAACTTATGTTTGTAAAGTTTATTCTAATTCCTATAGTCTTTCCACCTGAATTGAAAGCTCTAACGTTTTTGTCTTTTTGTATCTGTCCCCCGTGAAACGCACTATCATGTTTTCTTGGTACTGAAGAGAAAACTCACCTGCACCTTTACAACAAACTCCAATAAAACTGTGAAATGCAAGAACTAAATAAATTCATGGTTTCTAAGAAAAGAACTGTAGGTAGTCCAAAATATTCCTAATACTGGAATTTATTCCAATTCTACTGATACATCTGGGTACAAGATTCAGAATCTTGTAGGACACAGTATAGGTCTATCAATAGATTGTAAAATGTAGGAATTTAACTAAAGTCTACTACATATTTTTCTGATAGTGTAGTAGCAACCCAAAATTCATATAGCATAATGAACAATCAGTGGAGTTCTCTCCATACACCAGCTAAAAAGCAGTCAACATTTCCATATAGTAGGACAGGAAGCAAAACATAATCCCATATGACCTGTTACTGTTATGCAGATATAAATTTCAGTTACCTTTTCTCCTGGGTTACTGCTATAGAACATTACACAAGGGTATAATTCTGCTGCATCCACATCTTCAAAAGCTAGTTTTGGCTCCTAGTTAAAAATAAGATGAGGAATAGAAACTTTTAAAAGAACAGGTTTTTAGAATTAGACAATTTTAAATAATTATTTTTACCTCTTTATAATCTTTACAAGTAATAAAACTAACTTTTTTGTGGGTTTAGAATCATGTGTAAGTTACCAAATGTTTTCAGTCAATGTTACAACAGGAAAATATTAAAGAAAAAAGAAACACAGAAAACAGTTAAATACCTCTCCATTTTTACCAAAGGAAATAGTTCTAGCTTCCATATCTAATACACATGTGATGAAGTCTCCTTGTGTAAAACTGGACAGAGTCAAAGTCTGTTCCCCATTATGATACAGGTTACCACTGTAGGCTCTATACAGCCACATATCTGAGGTAGTGCGATGGTTAAAGTCATGTACTGGCCAGCGAGACACTCCTACGCACGTGCCTTCATTGCCTCGATTTTCCTTCACAATATAGAACTAGAAGGATTAAAAAAAAATTAATACCATGGCATAATTCAACATTCCAGTATAATATTGAGCATAGGAATTATTATATTCAAGCAGTGAGGAGAATATACCCTTAGTATAAGAATTTAAGGAGAGTTTTAAATGTTACATGTAAAATAGGAAAATTTTCATAAATTAATACTTTTAACACATTGGTTGAACACACTTTTCTTGCTTCTAAAATTATATTTTTCCAATATTTTTCCAGTCTCTAACGAGTGATTTATCCTGGTCCTGGTCTACTAGCAACCATTAGTATTGAGTATTTGGACACCAACAGATGTCTCAAAAGTTCATGTTAACTTTTCCAGACACAAACCAAATACTGGCGCACTTTCAATTTAAGAAGTATATATGTACTGTTACAAGTTAGGAGGTAACATATAGTTGAAGTGTTGTTAGTCAGCAAAAAAAATGAGTTTCACTCATGTTTAAAGTGAATGATTTATCCAGAAAAGTGCAAGCTACAATATACTATCCTCAGAGAGAAAGAATACAGAAACAAAACAAAACAAAAAATATAACTCCATATTTAACTAGGTTTGTAACAGAACTACTCTGGATGATTTGTTAGAGAATTACCTTGTCTAACTGAGAAATGTCATTTACCCATAAGAAAATGTATGCATTCTCTGATTGGAGAAATTCAGATCTACGTAGGCTGGTGTGTAAGTACTGTATTCCCTTCAGATGGCAGTGCAGCCTTATTCGAAAACAGAAGCTACATAGCGTATTTGCATTAGCCTATATATATCTGTAAGGTGTAGTGAAAGTGTGGGTGGAGGCCTACACAATACATTTTCTTAACTGATTTAGTAAAGCTTTGCCTTTCTCATCCAGAAGCTGGCAGAGCTTCTTGTGACATAGACCTTGACCTGGGTAAGACAGGGCAGGCCTTGCGCAATACACTCATCATCTTTGGCTAACATGTTTTGGCCTTCTTCCTCTTTTTTGTCCATTCAAAATTAATGAGAAAAGTAATCAGTTTTTTTTAAAGCTAATTCTATTTACATTGGTCTTTATGGCTCATCCAATATTAAGAAAGAGGACACATCTGTCAGTCTTGTTGAAGAGGACAAACTATTCACAGTGAAAATCAGTAGGCACTGATGAACAGAAGGTGGCACAATATGGAGGACAACCAGTGATAAACTAAATTTGGAGAGCCTGTATAAAAGGGCTGTTAATCTCAGACATCTGACAATTATCACGAGAACGTGTGATAATAAGGATTAAAAACAGAGGGACACCTGAAAGAGGTTTATTAGGAGGAGCGCACAGAGACAGGATTCAGAACCAGGATTTTAGCCAAAATGCTATATGGGCCAGGTTAGCACATCCACTAATTGGGCCCAGAGCCAAAGGGCCAGATTCTGATACCTGATTGCTTACACTGTGTGCGTTGTCCTATTGATTTCAAAATGGACTATTTGCAGATTAAGATACTGCTAATTCTGAGCAAAGCTACTATTATCTGGCCCAATATGTATAAAGAAAGGCATCATGCAAGTATTTTGGTACCAAATCAGTTCCTTCTAAATGGCTTGAGATGGATCTTAGACTAAGATGAGAGAAATTCAGTATTCAACAGTTTGCAGGTGGCATGCAGCTGGTTAACAGGCAGGAAGAACAGATGAATTCATAGGATCTTCATCAGAAGAAAGGGTTTTTGGGGAGCAGTTAGCAACAGTGGAACTCAGTTTGGGGACAGACAGCATGTCTCCTAAGTTGGCAACCTCTTGTTGAAGAAATTTGACAGAAGAGTGAAACAAAAATCAAGTGCACTCCACATACTATCTTAGTTTTTTGGATACCAGGATGCCACTGATTAGCATCACCCTGTGCGTTCACACAATTAACAGAATGCAAATTAAATCTAGCTCTTTTGAACAATGTGGAGGGGAAAACTTCAAAGGGTTAGTAATAATTAAGCATAAGAGGTAAAACTACAAGGGTGAATTTTAGACGATTAGGAACTTAATCCTGGAAAGAGACCTTTGAAATGCAAGGAAAAAGTCAGTTCATATTGAGTGAGGTAATTGTGGCCTAAGATGTCTAGGGCAGTAAAAAGGTTCTTCTGAAATGAAGAGCATGAAGAACAATTTATGCTATTCACTGACACGTTTTCAAATAGACGAATGACACCGGAGACTGGGGTAAGGATGCTGGAGAGAGTACACTGACTGATGGGCCCAGACTGGATTTTAACAGATCATTTTATTTTATGTGCAGGTGATTTTTAGACAAGATTTTGGCAAGAGCAAATAATGCATAATCAAACTTTGCTGTGGCTGCCACAAAGGTCTTCACTATCAGCGAAGATAAATCTGGGAGAAAGGGGATAGATTCACATTCCAAATCCCAAAATCTAGCCTTACTCGAAAATACAATTTCTAAACTTTCGGTCTAATTACCCTAAAAAAATGGGATTTATATAAGACAGTTTTGCAAAAAAGCCATGAAAATTTACTAGGCCAGATACAAGATCTACTCCCCCTTTTACCATGATGATCGATAATAAATAACAAAAATTTATTCATCCTTCCCCACTGCTCCCCCACCCCTCAAAAAAGAACTAAAAAAAATTGCAGTGGGGAAGGAGAATTTTGCAAGGCTGTTTTAAATTTATGACTTTTATACTGACTGTGGATTTAAAAGGAAACTACCATCAACAACAAAAAAAAGCAAAGGACTTTGTAGCCATCAGTTCTTGGTTTGAAGCAGCAACTAAGAGATCTGCTCCAGTGACACCATAAACGGGAGCACTCAAAATACAGCATTGTGCAGTTTATTTTAGATAGAGAATAGTCCTTTAATCACTAGGTTTTGCTTCTTCTGTAGTACAGTATGTTCTTGAATATTTATTTATAAAACAGTATTTTTCTGAAGCAAAGAAAGAGAACTGAAGACAGAATAAAAATAATGCATTTTATTCCATATACCTTCCACTGATAACACCCAGAAGTGACTCCTGTGGATGCTAGTCCATATCCTTTACCTCCACTGCCATGAGTTAAAATCTGCCCATTCTCTACTATGCAACATTGAGCTTTCTCAGGATCAAAGGACACTTCCTGTATAGGAAGATTCTCATCCTCTTCTTCAGATTCTCCCTGCTTCTATCAGAAATGGAACAAAATAAACACCTCATAATTATATAACTGAGAAGTATCTAATGAAAATTTTAAAAAGGACTATTACCTGCAGTTTCATTTCTTGTTCTCTCTCTTTTATTTGAATTGCATATTTAGCCTGAGCTATCGGTGTCTCCCACATGCAGTCAGACAGAAGTGAGAACAATCGTTCTACAACCTGTTGTATTAGAGCATACTTCAGATCATTTTAATCCCAAACTTGTGAAAACAAATAATAATAGGTTTAAACTATTTTGGTCTATTTTGTAACTAGTTTAAGATCCGTAGCGAGCATTCATAGATAAGTAAATACAGTGAGCATCGGGTGGCCAAAATGGTGAAAATCTAACAAGCACTGCTTAATTTAAATTTTTATTGTATGAGATTTGCTGCAGAAAACAACAATTTAAAAGGTTTATTTAAAAATATATAAACCTGAGTCATCTGATCATCTTCAACACCAGATTCACAAGCAGGCAACACTGCTTCTAGTACATGAAGTGCAAGGAGCCTGGTCCTTAGGTTGCCCACTAGGGGTACTCCTTCAAGAGGAAAAGTGTGTTACTAACAGCCACTAAAACATGTTGAGTAAAACTACAATAATGATCACAATAATAAATTACTAAAATCAATTAATTTTTTTAACTGAGCGCTGAATAAGTGTAACATGTATGTTAGAAACACCACATGCAAACATATACATACAGAGAGAATCCATTTTGAATAGATCGTACCTGAACAACACTTTTGAGATGCAATATTAAGAAGCACCTCTGTCCATTTTGGAGAAGCCATTTTTGACTGAATGGCTTTTGAAGAAACAACTCTTCGTAGAAAGACTAAAAAGTCTCCCAGGTGCAGTTCTGCTGCATGTTGCTTTCGAAGTGCAGCTGGAGAGTAAAATAAAGTTATTGCTAAAAATTCTAAGCAATGAATTGATTGATATATCTGCAGTAAACAACCTACATATATACAATATTTAGGTCATGAAAAATGTCAGAAAATTCACAGACACTTAGTTGGGGTTGCAGGCTTACTTTGTTTTTGAGAACAGTGAGAGCCCGCAAGAGAATGCCACCAACCTCAGTTGCCAGGCTATCCTGTAAGGCTGTAAAACATGTATCAGCATGCATCTGGCAGATCATAACTACAGTAGAACCTCAGAGTTACAAATACCTCGGGAATGGAGGTTGTTCGTAACTGAAACGTTCGCAACTCTGAACAAAACATTATGGCTGTCCTTTCAAAAGTTTACAACTGAACATTGACTTAATACAGCTTTCCCTTTATTTTTTTAGTAGTTTATGTTTAACCCAGTATTGTATTTGCTGTTTTCCCTTTATTTTTTTTAGTAGTTTATGTTTAACACAGTATTGTATTTGCCTTTTTTTTTTTTGGTCTCTGCTGCTCCCTGTGTACTTCTGGTTCCAAATGAGGTGTGTGGTTGACTGGTCAGTTCGTAATTCTGGTGTTCGTAACTCTGAGGTTCTACTATACTCAAAATCAGCCACATGTGCCTTATGGAACACAGAGAGACTATTTTTAAAAAATAAATTAGGTATACAGCTATATGCACGTTTACCATAGCTGCACAGAGTACTTAGCATACATATCACCATAATCAGCTATCTGTATGTGCAAACAATGGCACACCTACCTTACCTTAAAAATCAGGCACAAAACTTTTAGTATTTGCAAGTTGTATGTAGCAGTTTAACTATTTGGAAACATTTGATATTAAGGATATATTCACAAAGCGTTCATAAATGATTAGTAAGTGTTTTAAGCATGTTAGACTCTTCAGTAGAAGGTGTCATGGATGGTTTTAAGACACGATTATTAGCAAACAATCTGTAATAATTGATTAGCCATTTATTAGCCATTTATAAATGTAGCCATACATAAAAGTAGCCATACATAAAATGTAACCAGTTGTCTTAGAGGCTTTCCCCCCACTTTTAAATGGATTTTTGATCCAAAAAACACTAAGTCCTCCTTTGTTTCCTGTCTTTTACCTAAGCTGATACTACTATCTTAACTAGTTGGTGACTGTTAAAAATGATAACATTAAAATTGCTTTCTATGTTAAAACACACCCAACAGTACTAGTCCACGTTATGAATCTATCAGATACAAAACTACTTCTTAAAAACCAAAAACTCCTGTGAGTAGTCAAATGACCTAACACACATCTAAAAATAAGTAAAATTCCATAAACTTTTTTTAAACACACAATTTCCCTAGAAATTAAATATTTTTATATCATATTATACAAAATGGGTTCCTTAAGGGACAAGACATTATTTGACGACTTTTATACTAGAGGAGCTTTTTCTTAAAGACCAACTACAGATCCTTGAATACAAAGGTTAGACTAAGTTTTTTCATACCAGATCACTCTGCAGCTCTCTGACAGCTATAGAAAATTTTGAATGTGGAATAATCAGAGGAACCCAGAGGAAAATACTGCCTATATTATGGGAAATTTGGCTCCTTAAATTACAACTGTGCAAAACACAAGCACTATAACACTCTTATTTTCTGGAGGTGAACAATATCCTCTTCCTAAATATGGAAATAGAGGAAATGGGCGTTGTAGCAGGGCAGTTACCCCGCTCCTGGGAAAGGCTAGGCTGGTTGGGGAAGCAGCCACAGCTGGAGTCATGCCCCAATCAGGCCACAGCTGGCCCTATAAAAGGGCTGAGAGCCAGGAAGTGTCAGTCTCTCTTTAGCTCTGGAGAGAGAGAAGGACCTGGCTGCCTGGGAGAGAAGGGTACCTGAGGTAGAGTAGTGCTGGGGAAAGGCAAGAGGAGTTGGGGAGCTCCAGCCTGGTAACTCCCCAGGCTGCAGGCCTCGTGCAAGGCCTAAAGAAGGTACTGGGTCTGCAGAGGTACAGTCCGGGATTACGCAGAGGGCAGAACCCCAGGGTAAGGGGCACCGGGATCCGGGAAGGACACGGGCACCTGAGGCAAGCGAGACATCGGCCAGCAGAGGGCGCGCCGTATGCTGGAAAAGAGCTAATTCCCAGGATGACCAGCAGGAGGTGCCGCACTGGTGATTAAACGCTTCGCTACAGGCCTGATTCTCTACAACCCTGCACCTTGTTTAGTCCTTTACATATGCGCCAAGTGGGTGTAACACTTGTGTGAGTGGAGAATTCTTATTCAGTAGCATTTTATTCTATTTTGCACAGGTGGAAAAGACCACACAAAGAGCAAGATGGTGGTGGAGAGTTAGGCTTTTATTGTCCCCCACTCCCTCCCCCCCTTTTTTTTTTTAAAAGAAAAGATTAATTCTAATATAACAAAAATGGTGTAAACATGGTACCTCTGAAGTCTCTCTTCTCATTATCTCCATTTGAATCTAACTTTTTTTCTTCTTCTTCCTCCTCATCTTCCTCACCTTCACCTTCTCCAAAGGAAGTCATAAGCATCACACCAGCTTGTGATAACAGGTTCTTCAACTGACTGCATAGCAGATCCAGCAAAGACTGGACCACTTTGGGGCTCAATTTATCAGCATAAGTTCTTTGTGAAAAATATAAAGATTAAAACATTTCAGAGCTATTCCAAGTAGAAATCAAGTTAGCTATTCCAAGTAGAAATCAAGTTAAGACATGTACATTACAAAACTCTCATTATGCACACATTTGGTGCACATGAAAATGAGGCACTAATGTAGCACGGGCTATAATCAGTTCTAGTGTAGTTGGGCACTTCCCCAATTGCTTTCCTACACATTCTGCAATACACCTCACCATTAACTTTAGCATTCTGATATTCCAGTCCTCAGTCTCATTTTAGCAAACACGGTCAGTGATGTTAAATTACTTAATGTTTCATGGTGTGGCAAAATGAGGATTAGAGGAGACCAGCCAACTCATTTTCATTTATGATGAACTAGGATCTGAACCCCAGTTTTAAGAAATTAAGGTGATTAGTGGTTATACGATTGAACTATAAACACAGTGGGAGCCTTTCCATTGACTTCAATGGGTGCTGGATCAACCCTTTAGTGCATAAAATCACATCACCCCCACAACAGCACTTCTTAATGACTGACAGCAGCTGAGTGTTTACACTTGGCAGCTGAGTGTTTACACTTTATAAACATTTAACAGAAGTGATAAATACTGAATATTAATACTCTTGATCAGAAATCCTTATTTTCTTCCCTATGTTTTTTTTCTTTATCAGTTATGCACTTAAATTAACTGTTCCCTGGTCCAGCAGCAAATGTTAGCAGCACTCAGAGAAATCTGTTAGATTCCATGCTTCTTCACAGGGTCTACCTCTTGCTAATAACAATGGAGGGGATTATGCATCAGAATAACACAAATGACCTCCATAGAGAGCTACATAAAGCCTCATCAGCTGGAGTGAGGGGACCCATGACAAGACCAAGCAGGGAAAAATGAGGAGGATACAAGAAGATAATGCTTGCAGCCCTTGTAGGCACAGGACACTGAACCCAAATCATTACATAGCAGCTAGTTATGCTATTTTATCGGAAGGGTACACATTGATTTGATTAATACTTGTTTAACATTTTTGTCAAGTCTTTTTTTTTTTAAGGTAGTGTGCTTCTGAACACTGTTCTTCCATCAAATAGACATTCTTCTGAAAAAAATATTTTGTTATTTTTAAAAAGGCACTATTGAAAGAGCTACAGATAGATTATCATCTTGAAAAAAAAGTCTTCAATTCTTACCCTGTGGTAATGGCAAGGATTTGAAGTAGCCTTGTACTAGCCACTTTCAAAGCAGTGCTGAGTTGAGAAATACCAGTTTTGGGCAACAATTGCAGTGGCTGTCCCAGCATGGTGTCTGTGCCACATAACTGTGATAGTACATTGAGTAGACCAGTGGAAATGGCCAAGGAGACATCAACAGGCTGATAGTGTACACTTAGAGCAAAGACAGTTACCAACAGGAGGCGCTGTTGTGCTTCTAAAATTTTAAAAAACAAAAACAAAAAAAAGCTTTAGAATAATACAATAACTCCTCGCTTAACCTTGTAGTTATGTTCCTGAAAAATGCGACTAAGTGAAAGGATGTTAAACTAATCCAATTTCGTCATAAAAATTAATGTAAATAGGGGAGGTTAGGTTCCACACACACACACACACACACACACACACACACACACACACACACACACACACACACACACACACACACACACACACACACACACACACACAATACGTTTTAAACAAACAATTTAATACTGGACACAGCGATGATGATTGTGAAGGTTGGTTGAGGTGGTGAAGTTAGAGGATGGAAGAGGGTAGGATATTTCCCAGGGAATGCCTTACTGCTAAATGATGAACTAGCTTTTGGCTGAGCCCTCAAGGGTTAACACATTGTTGTTAATGTAGCCTCACACTCTACAAAGCAGCACGAATGGAGGGAGGGGAGACAGCATGGCAGGCAGAGACAGAGACACACACACCCTGTATGTGGGAGAGAGAGAGATGCTCATTGCCCCTTTAAGTATGCTGACCCCACTCTTAAGTACATTGTCTTTTTAAGTCGATCAGGAAATTGAGACAGCAGCTGCTGCCCCAAGCTCTCTCTGTCTCTCTCTGTCCGTGTCCCCACCCTGCTCTATATGGAGAAGGGGTAAGCGGGGTGCAGGAGCAGGGGGAGGGGGACACCCTGACATTATCCCCCCTCTTACTCCCCCCCCCGAACAGCAAGCAGGAGGCTCCCGGGAGCAGCTACAAGGCAGAGGGCAGGAGCAGCACATGGCAGTGGGGGGTGGGACAGCTGAACGGCTGGCAACTGATAGCCTGCTGGGCAGCTACTGCACAGAGAACTTAGGGGAGCAGGGAGCTGATAGGGGGGCTGCCGGTCCACCCTGGTTCCAACTAGCTAGCGCCAACAGGCTGCTCTTCCTGCAAGCAGTGGACAAAACAGGCGGCTGCCAAACGACTTATAAGGGAGCATTGCACAACTTAAAACAAGCATGTTCCCTAATTGATCATCAATGTAACAACGTTAACCGGGACAACTTTAAGTGAGGAGTTACAGTACTTAAATAATTCAGAAACAATAGCTAGGTCTTTAACAACAAAAATGTAATGCTTAAGGAATGTGCCAGAATGAAACTTCATTAGTTATCCCCTCAACAAACTCAGCATAAGCAGTAAGGTGATTTTTTTTTTTATTTGTATTCATTTTTTGTAATCCCACAGTATATAGTGTAGAGGTCCTTTTGGTGTTCCATCGTGACCTGCTCACATGATTCACTCCCCCCTCCCCACCCTCCACCCCCAACATGTTCTCCACTTACCTATGTGGTGCTTATTTGCTTGCAGAGCTCTCTCCAACGTAGCAGATAATTGCTGGTAAATCTTGTGCACAGCCACTTGGATTTCAATCTGAATATTTCTCTTGGCTGCTCTGATACCATCCTGAGTCAAACAAATAAGTACTGTAATAATCGTACACATTTTAATTTCTCAACTATTGGAACAGGAAGCATAGACTAGTGGTTAAAACACAGAACTAGGGCTCTGGAGACCTGGAATTCTGCTTCAGTCTCCTCACCTGTAAAACAGCAGTAATACAGTTTGCCTCATTTTCCTCATCTGTAAAACAGCGGTAATACTTCCCTTATCTTACAAAAATGAGGCATTAATGTTTACAAAGTGCTTTTCACATCCTCAGATACAGAAGGATACGCAAGTGCAAATTATTATTATTGTAATACATACACAAGCAAGAAGGAGGTCTGGTAGTATTAAACTGTGTTTCACTGACCGCTCCAATTGTATGACACAGCCTCTTGTTTAATTTGACTATGTGGAAACTACACCTTCCTCAATAGGCTTTTCTCACTGATGCAGTTTAAAACAGATTAATTTCACTTTTGTTATTTGAAGACAACAGCATTTTCTCCTAAATTCAAGGAACTGGGCTACATGTATTTCAGTGAAAGGTTAGGTTTGTTTGCTCTTTCACTTGGAGGGAGAGAGCTCTATTGCCCGAAGGAAACCTCCTCCAGAATGGTTTGATGTTTTGGGCATCTCTTGCAGTTGGTAAGGGGATGTGCAGAAGCTTGAATCTCCACAATATCCATGCTGTCTTATCTCCTGTGATCAATAGCACCAGAGCACTCTTCATCCTACAAAATATAATCTACAGGGGAAGCGTACAGGGATATTCCGAAGAGATTCCAGATCTTTCTCTTGGGAAGGAGAAGAGTGCAGTGATGCTATTATTCTAGATTCCTTAGCAAATGACTTAATTACCCACTTAAGAAACTGAAATACTGCTCTAGAGTTTTCCTCTTTAGTGGTGGATTGGATTGGGAGATTTGGGATCAATTTTAGGCTTACCCCTGAAGGTCTTTGATCAGTGATGATGATTTGGTTTGCTGAGTCCCAAAAGCTAAAGACTCACCCACCCTTGCAGACGTATCTCAAGAAGAGTCTCAGCCGTGTATAGGGTGAGAGGGGGGAATGCAGAGTCCTCCACAAGCTGTCCAAACTTTGAGTGCCTTCCCCTGGAACAGCAAGAGACTGTGAACTGGGAGTGATCATGGCAGAGCTCCCTTTCTGTGGTTCCTGTGAGGGTCTCCTCACAGAAAGAGCATCTCTTTCCCTTTGGCTTGCTTTGGACTGCTCTACTATGACAGGAGAAGGGGGAACAAAGAGCAGCCAGTAGCGTAGCCAGGGGGGGAGCAGGGGGAGCAGACGCTCCCCCTGTGAGGAGAAGCGGCGTTAAGGCGCCGCCCGAGCCCACTGTGGGAGGCGCTTTAAAAGGCTGGCGGCTCCTGCCGCTGCGGGGAGCCGCCGGCCCTTTAAAGCGCCCCCCCCCCCCCCAGCCCCGCTGCCGGACCCGGGCTGGGGTTGGGGCGCTTTAAAAGGCCGGAGGCTCCTGCCGCTGCGGGGAGCCGCCGGCCCTTTAAAGCGCCCGCCCCAGCCCCGCTGCCGGACCACGCGAGGGGGAGGGGGGGCGCTTTAAAAGGCCCTCGGCTCCTGCCGCTGTGGGAGCCGCTGGCCCTTTAAAGTGCGCCCCCCGCCAGCCCCACTGCTGGACCCGGGCTGGGGGGGGGGGGGGGGGGGGGGGGCGCTTTAAAAGGCTGGCGGCTCCCCGCAGCGACAGGAGCCGAGGGCCTTTTAAAGCGCGGCCCCCCCCAGCCCCGCTGCCGGAGCGGGGCTCGGGTGGGGATTTAAAAGGCCTGGGGGCTCCCCAGCGGCTGGTGCCCTGGGCCCTTTAAAGCGCAGCTGGGGTGAGTACAGGGGGAGCGGGGAGGCGCCTTTTTATAGCGCCGCTCCCTCTGTGCTCTAAACCTGGCTACGCCACTAAGAGCAGCCTGGTGAATGGTCCAATTCCGGGATCAAAGCACTGGAAATGTTAGCCCCCTAACGAACAGTAGAGAATGTGAGGATGGGATCACAAGGAAGAAATCTTGTTTGCTGCTGTGACAACATCAATTTTGAAAGCTGGGATTGCAAGAAATAATGTGGCATTGCTGAACCACCCTTCTGTTTGCACCACAGGAGACAGAGAATCTGGAGGGGGGAAAAAGGTATACAGACATGCCACAGAACATTGTGGCCGAGTTTGAATTTCCTCTAGGATTTGGTGCACGAGACAATCAGATAAGAGCATTCACAGGAGTGCTCTTAATGTTTGTCATTGTTTTAAACTGTATCAGAGACAAAACACTGTCCTCCTTAAAAATGGTTTCTACATAGGGAAGAAGAGTTTGGGGCTCCAAATAAATATTGTTCAAGTTATTAAATATACAGTGAATATCCTAAAGTGAACATAATTCAAGTTTGCTCTCCTACTGGCTTTGATACAGACTAAGAGTCATTAACATTTTCAAATTTAAAACTTTCTGAATCATAAGTGTCTGTATATTAAAATATCTTTATTGAATGAAAAAATTTGCTCAAGAACCTATTTTTTCAAGCTATGTAAGTACATTTCATACCTGATAGTGATGTAATCGGACACTCTCCCCTTTGGCTCCTGCATGTCCAACAGTGCCCAAACCAAAGCATCCAGCTAGAAACTGTAGTCTAACAGAAGTAAGCAGTGAGGAAGACTGAAATGCTGGCCCTTGACGGCTTCCCATTAATGGGGCACTACCTTTCTCCTCCATCCCTGACAGCAATACTAGGATCTGATGGAGTGCTTCCAAACGAAGCTTAAAAGAAAAAAACAAAAAAAATCTGATTTACTTCACTTATTAGATTTTATATAACAAGGACTGTTAATTGAAGTATTTAATAATTAAAATATCTTAAGAATTGATAATGAGATTACCTGTAAATCATAAATAAAATAGCAGGTAGCCAATTGTGAGTAATATGGCCATTGAATCATGTAAGAGTTTTGTTTACATAATATATCATGGGGATAAAACTCTTGTGGTTTTTACATTTAAATTTCCTGAGGTAGGATTTTTTTGTTGGTGGTTTTGTAAGAAAAATTCTGAGCTGTTGATCCTGATGCCTCCTGAACCCTGTGTCACAGCTAAGATGTTTCTAACCTAAGCTTAACCAGCCAAACATGCTGCTTCAGAAGCTTTAAACTCCAGGAGCAGTATAGTGACAGCTACAGTTTAAAGAAAGTCAAAGATTTAGTGTTTTCAAGCTTCCAAAACTTTTCAAGCTGAAAGTTTTAATTATCCTAACTTGTCTACTTTCAACACTGATAAATTTAGCACACCTGAGATAACTTTCTTCAAGTCTGAAATATTTCAAGTTTACAGAACAGCATTTTAAAAGCTCTTACATAATTTGTATTTATTCCAGAAAGTACGTCGCTCTCTTCTCTCAAACATGTTAAGTGAAAAGAATGCTCTTAAAGTTCAGCCTATTATATATTTAAAAAATACTGAAACAAGCAGCAGTTTCAGTTAAAGTTTGTAACACAGAAGGGAGAAAATATGAATAAAATTCGCTTTGTGGTTCAAAACATTTTCCAGTGGAAGTTTAAGAGTCAGCCCCATCATATCGATTCATTCTAAAGTTAAGATCCATAACATGGGTTTAGTACACAAGGAATATAAAAATAACGTAACTATAACTTACCTCGGCCCTCAGCTGCTGCTGTTCCATTGCAATAACTGAAGCCTGGGGGCTAGTGGACATACTTTCCTCTGGCTCCTTAAAACCTGGTGAGTTTCCTACATCTCCACTTACGAAACTGACAACATTTTCAATCAAAGTATGAACTCCAAGGGATTTTGAAAGATCAAAATCAGATTCAACAAATGAGTAAGAGGAGCTGTACAACCAATCTCTGCTGTGTTTTAGTCGAGCCCATGAGTCACTTAGAGGTTCCACTTGACTGTGCATTGCTCCTAAATATAAAATATAAAATTTCATACATTCCAATTTAATAGAAAATTGCATTTTGACAGTAAGTGAAGACTAAGCTGTTGCTGTTCAAATAGGTGGGAAATGGGCATTTATGTTTAATAATACCATGCATTAAGAAATTGGAGCAAAACACCTCAGTTAAACGATAGCAATATAATAAACTAAAGGGAAGGCCACATTTCTATTACTACATATCCTTTAAGCAGTATAGCAACACCCCGTCGCAGGAAAAAAAGAAAAGGCGAAGCCACTCAAACCATTTAGCTTAAAGCTAGAACACTGAATAAAAATGCTATGCAGCTAAATGGCAAACTGTGGTGAAGAAAAGATCTGCAATGAAATAAATTGTGCCCTAAGATATTTCTTATAAGATCTGATTATAAAACAAGACTTTTATTTTACTCAAGCTATTTTATCTTTTCTATAGGCAAAAGGACAGAGGTTTATAGCTTGTTTTGGATGAAATATTTACCAAATACACGAGTGAAGAAGGGCACGTAAACAACAAAAATACTTCACTCGTATACAGAACATTTACTTTGTAATATTGTGTGTCAGTGGGTGGTGTATTTTAAATGTAATAAAATAAGTACATGTATGTTATGTCTCCAAACTATAATTTTGATTTCATGAAATCCACTTTGAAATACTTCTTGATATTTCCTGTAATAACTGTGTGTGACTACATCTACACTAGAATATCTACCCAATGAAGACAAATGCCAGCAAAAAGCTGAATCAGTGTGGAACATGGTTTAATTTCAAACCAAACCATGATCAGCGAAGTGCTGTCTGGTCCTTGTCTACATTTGCAGTTAAACCATGTCTTGCAGAAGTTCCTGGTACTCATCAGCAGTGGGTCATTTTCCATTGTAGACAAAGTTTACAAGATTTGGGTGAAATGCCCCTCTGGCAAAAGTTGGTACACTAAATGAAGTCACAGTTGCTCAGTCCTATAACTTTAGCTTTGGTAATCAGTATTTTATTATTTTTTTGCTAAGTGTCACTAGTGTGCTTGGTGCAATACACGGTATAAACAAAAAACAGCATCTGCTCCAAGGAGCTTACAATCTATAGACAAGACAATGAATGGAGACATACAAAGAGATACCCAGAAAATAGTACTAGCTTAGATTTTATTTGATACACTTATTTTAAAAAGTCTAAAAAGTTAAGTTTATACTAAGTAAGCTACCTTGGCATCATTCAGTATTAATGTCTCTTGTGAGCCTGAAATCACAGACAAAGAGTCATATCCTTATTGCTAAATTAACTGTGCAGTCATACAACTGTGACAAAACTACACCTGCATTTCTGTTTTAAACACTCTATTTGCAGGGGGTGGGGTTTAAAACTCAGTTATTGAATTTTCTGATTTAGAATTTGTATCTTTTCAAAACAATACAAATTTTTACTTACACAATTGACCACAACTACATCTTAGGTTTCAAATATTTCCTTTTCCAGATGTGGTCCATAAAATGGCTTAGCCACAACTTATTTTGAAAAAAACTGATGGGCCAATGCATTGAACTTGAGAATTTTCATACATGTCCCAATTACCCTTTTGTAAAGAATTTTCATGAGTATTTGCATGACATGCCTAAACACTTATTTACATAACAGACCATCGAATGCCTTCAGAAAGAACCATTCCTATGTCTTGGCCACCCAATATAGTTGGCAACATAAAACATAAAATCATAACCAAAAGTTGCTTTAAATTTCAGGAATACTATGCTTGTGAAACATTTTGAGAAAACCAGCAACATTCAACGTTAAAAAGATGTCTTTAAATGTTTTAACTTTTGCTGGTTTATGTTATAACCTGATTATTTAAATGCAGACTTGGCTTACCTGCAATTATTAAAATTGCTAATATTTATTCTGTGATGCCTACTATCAGAAATTTCTAACTCAATGTTTAATTTTTTTTGGATACTTGGTAATGTTGTGTAAACAAGAAAGTAAGGAGAACAAGAGACATCAGGCTGGTGCATAGACAGATATCGTTATTCTTCTTAGATTATCAGAGCATCTAAGAGTGACCACTATTAGCATGAGTAGTGATCTCAATTATATGTGGAAACCACAGGTGAGATCCACACTTCTGCTCCAGCCCCTTTACAACAAGCAAAAGGGACAGAGTGGTGTAAATGGACCGTAAAATCCCTGATCCTGACCAAGAAAGGATGCTGCTGGCACAGGCACTGATGAAAACAACCATGAGACTGACTTTTGAGCCCTCCCGTGCAAGCCCAAGAAGAGGCAGCATGCTGGGGGCAAGGCCACAGCACTGTAGAAATTTCGGACAGTGCTATGGCCCACAGGTAGCCCACTCTAATGTTAAGAGGCCTCCCCTGGCCTGCCTAAGTTACACTAAAGGCCTCTCCAACCTCCTGCAGCAACTCAGGATCAGGAAGGCACAAAGCTGGCTTAAAGGCATCTTAGTTCCCCTTCACCCCAAACTGTGAGTTCTGCATTGAACCTTTAAAAGCACAGCACAGACTCTCACCCCACGGCTCCAAACATCAAAGGGTTGGTAGAGAAAAAGCAGTGGAGAAAAACAGTTTATTAAAACTATGCTACCCTGTCATCAAGGTCTGACAAAATATTAAGTGAATTTTAAATTTTGTTAATAGAAATTTTTTTGAAGGAAACAGTTGATATTACTGAGCCATCACATAAATATGTTGATACAGATGGAAAAGTTTCAAAACCAATTAAAAATTTTTACTGCCATTATTGCAAAAAAAAGTGTGTAAGAGGATGAGAAAAATCAAGGACTCTGAGAAGCAAAATGAAATTAATGAACATGAAGGACTCCAGCTGAATATAGCCAGATTTTTTAAATGGATGTAATGTTAAAATAGGATAGGTTTGGTACAAAACAAATTTTTCAAATGTTAGCATATATAAAGCAAGAATGAACAAACAAAAAAATCACATGTTCTGAGAAAAATGTTTAAAGTAAAAATTCAAACAATAAAATATTTGGCTCTGCATTATCTTAGCTGTGAGATAGTGATGACACTCTTAGGACCTACACAGTTACACTAAGGATTTCTTATAGAGCATTTCAGATCATGTGAATACAGTTACACATAAAAAAAATCCACAGAGCAATAATCTTGAAGCTTACATGAAAAATGATTGAATGTTTACTTGTCCTTATAAGCTAGCTTTTAATAATGGAGTTTTCAAAATGAATGTGGCACAGCTGCAATACATACTTTATAAAACATAAAATATGTAGGGAAGCTATAGAGGAAAAAAAAAATAAACATGCCATCATGTACTTGCTTGAAGCTCTTCTTTTTTCTGGGGCTCAACTGGCCAAAAAGGAGTAAACACACTACCACATAAGAATCAGAAAACAAAAGGAGACATTTGATACAAAAGACAACATTTATAAAATCTCTTTCTTTAGATTACCCTGGCTCAAATTTAGTTGATCTATCTGCATTTCATCCATGCATGAAAAACATCAACAAGCAAACTCTGAAGAAAGCATTTTCTTGGTAACAATATTCATTAGTGTGTATCATCTATGTAGCACAAACCTTGTAAGTTCTCTGCACCATAATTTTTGATTTTGTGTTTCCTCTCCTGTTACATTTATATCTATATTCTTATATATATTTATATTCCATACTTAAGAATCACAATCATTTAATTCAAAAATTCAGAACTACACTGACTACTACAAGTACAGAAAAATATTTCAATTACTACAACAGTAGATATTTTAGATGTAAGGTATCTGCACTATTGTGTCCTGTTGGTTATCATTCAAGTTACTAGAAATTTAAGAGGCAAGCACTACACTGTACTTAAAGAACATCTGTGTAATATACCGTCTCATCACAGACATTTGTGCAACATACCAACTCGTAACAGACAGACAGTCACACTCTTGGTTTTGTTTGCCCACAAAAATGTATGTGTGATTGCATGTCTAAATGTGTGTGTATTTACTACAAATGTATATGCAGAATCTGGTGTTTTCTTGCACAAACGACCATTTAGATGCACTAACACTCGCTCTTTCCCGCCCTAAAGGAACTGGGAAAAAGAGCCGAGGGATATGAACAAAGAATGCAGACAAGGTCCTGCCTACTGAGCTACATCAGTGATGGGGGCTCTCTCTGGTCTGGCAAGACTGAAGATGATGAATCAATAATAGACAGAAGACAGGAGAGGAGAAGAGAAGAGAAGAGAAGGCTGAGAGAGGTCCAGGGAAGATGGTAATCTCTCCTCTCCATCTCCAATGGCCAAAAGCATTTCACAGAAGATTTATGTAGGGATTTCTACCTTGCTGGGGTGGAAGCTGATGGTGGCTTTCTAGAATCTGATTGAGTAATGGGTGGGTCTAAGAGCTCCAAAGGATCCTAGGGCTGAAGAAGGGGCCCTGTTGTCATGCTACTGCTCAGATGGAGCATCCAAAGAAACGGAGTGGAGAATTAGCCATTCAGTCCCTGCTTGCATTTTTGGATCTAATAAGAACTTGAGGTTCACGTAGGTTAAAAAGCAAAGCTTTCCTTCCACACCCGCCTGCAGAACCACCAAGCAGGGCAAACTCTCTTTTAGCAACTCTTGCACTGCTCACTAAACTATGTTGCTGGTGATGGTTGGGAACAATGTTCACGCACTAAAGTCTGATTATGTCAAGTAGTGAGCTTTAAGCTCATGGGAAAGAGAAATTGGGCAGGGAAAGAGTTCAGTAACTCACTATTTAACAAAACTATCTGAAATATACTATTTCTAAAGAGATGTAATCCGCTCAAGAGCTTGCTGCTCTGTTAGCATGAAAGCATAACTTTTGGGACAAAAAGCACACGAGGAAGGTGTTACAGATGGCTTGGCACAATCTTTGACAGCTCTGCATTACCTTCATCTCTGCATGTAGGAAGGAGCAATCCATGTGGACAGGACTGCTGGACACATTTTCATTTGACGGACGGACACACACATACCAAACTCAGTTCAGAGAGGCAACTTTTTTTTTTTTTTTCAAGAGTAGAATATTTGGAATGACTTACTATGTTAATATTTAATTAAGAGCAACATTGTTACAGACTGAAATAATATTTATTTAAAAAATAACATGACAAAACCAGAGCTGACTGAAAAAGGACAAAGACCAAGGATGCAAGCAGTTACGTATCTATTCAGGGAAATGCCTTTGTAAAACAGCAAGATAAACTTTAATTATGTTCTCCTCATGGTTGCACATAATTAACTCTATAGAGCAGAATGATATACAGGAACTCCTCACTTAAAGTCGCCCCGGTTAACATTGTTTCGATGTTAAGTTGCTGATCAATTAGGGAACATACTCGTTTAAAGTTGTGCAATGCTCCCTTATGAAGTTGTTTGGCAGTAGTCTGCTTTGTCCACTGCTTGCAGGAAGAGCAGCCCTTTGGAGCTAGCTGGTAGGAGCTTGGAACTAGGATGGACCGGCAGCCTCCCTATCAGCTGCCCGCTCCCTTAAGTTCCCTGTGTGGCTCCCGCCCAACAGGTTATCAACTGCCAGCAGTTCAGCTGTCCCTCCCCCCACTGCCATGTGCTGCTCCTGCCCTCTGCCTTGGAGCTGCTCCCCGAGCCTCCTGCTTGCTGGGGGGGGTGGGGGGGGGGAGGAAGGGAAGGGGAAAAAGGGAGGCACTAATGTCAGGGTGTCTCCCTCCCCCCTGCTCCTGCACCCCGCTTACCCCTTCTCCATATAGAGCAGGGTGGGGACACAGACAGAGAAACAGAGAGAGCTTGGGGCAGCAGCTGCTGTCTCAACCTCTGGATCCACTTAAAAAGACAATGTACTTAAGAGTGGGGTCAGCATACTTAAAGGGGCAATGCGTATCTCTCTCACACACATGGTGTGTGTCTGTCTGCCATGCTGCCTTTTAGAATGTGAGGCTACATTAACGTGTTAATCCTCGACGGCTCAGCCAAAAGCTAGTTCATCATATATCAGTAAGGTATTCCCTGGGAAATATCACACTCTCTAGCTTGACCACCTCAACCAAGCTTCACAGTCATCATCGCTGTGTACAGTATTAAATTGTTTGTTTAAAACTTATACACTGTGTGTGTATATATAGTTTTTTTGTCTGGTGAAAAAAATTTCCCTGGAACCTAACCCCCTTACATTAATTCTTATGGAGAAATTGGATTCACTTAACATCGTTTCGCTTAAAGTCGCATTTTTCAGGAACATAGCTACAACGTTAAGTGAGGCGTTCCTGTAGGTTGGTCTGGAAAGATTTGTTCTTGAAAAATCCATCCTGGCTATTCCTTATAATCGGACAATCCCCTAGGTGATTACAAACTGATTGTTTAATAATTTGTTCCGGTATCATTCCAGGTATCAAAGTTAGGTGGACCAGACTATAATTGCCTGAGTCCTCTTTGTTCCCCTTTTTATAGACAGGTATTATTTTTGCCCTTCTCCAGTCCTCTAGGACTTCAACTGTCCTCCATGTGTTCTCAAAATAATTGCTAACATTTCTGAGATTGTTTAAGCTAGTTCCTTATGTAATCTAGGATGAATTCATCAGGCCCTTCTCACCTGAATACATCTAACTTATCTAAATATTCTTTGAGCTACTTCCCCCCAATTCTGGCTTGTGTTCCTTCCCCCCTTGTTGTTAATATTAATTGTGTTGAGTATCTGGGTCACCATTAACCTTTTTTGTGAAGACTGAAGCAAAATAGGTACTGAACACCTCAGCCATCTTAATGTCATCAGTTATTAGCTCTCTTTACCCACTAGCTAGAGGACCGACACTTTGTGTCATCTTTTTCTTGCTTCTCTTGTATTTAAAAGAACCTATTCTTATTGTCTTTTATGTCCCTTGATACATGTAATTCATTTTGTGCCTCAGCCTTTCTAAATTTGTCCCTACAAGCTTGTGCTATTCTTTTGTACTCCTCCTTAATAATTCATCCATGTTTCCAATTTTTGTAGGATTCCTTTTTGATTTTCAAGTTATTAAATAACTCCAGATGTAGCAACATTGGCCTCTTACTATTCTTCCTATCTTTCCTTCTCATTGGGATAATTTGCAGATATGCCTTTAATAATGTCTCCTTGACAAACTACCAGGTCTCCTGAACTTTTTCCCTTAGATTTTCTTCCCATATGATCTTACCTACCAGTTCTCTGAGTGCTTTTTTGAAGTCCATTGTCCTTATGCTGCTGCTCTCACTCCTTCCTTTTCTTCAAACCATGAAATCTATCATTTCATGGTCACTTTCATCCAAATTGCCTTCCACCTTCAGATTCATTACCAATTCTTTCCCGTTGGTCAGAATTAAGTCTAAAAGGGCTGTCCCCCTGGCTACTTTCTCCACTTTCTGAAACAAAAAGTTGTCCCCAATACAGTCCAAGAACTTATTGGAAATTTTGCATTTTGCCGTATTACTTTTCCAGCAGATGTTTGGGTAGTGAAAGTCACCCATTACTACAAGGTCTTGTGTTTTGGATATTTCTGTTATTTGTTCCAGAAGTGCCTCATCCACCTCCTCTTCCTGATTTGGTGTTGTATAGTTAGACCCCTACCATGACATCACCAATTTTTTCCCTTTTATCTTTACCCAGAGGCTTTTAACTGGTCTGCCTCTCACCTCCTTCTGGACCTCAGAACAAGTGTATATATTCTTGTATATATTATACTCCCCTTTTCTTCTGCCTGTCCTTCCTGATCAAGCCATCCCCGTCTATGCCAATATTCCAATTATTAGACTTATCCCAATTAGTCTCTAATGCTCACATGCTAACAAACGACCTCTCTAAATATTCTCCCTCATAACTAGGAATGAGCTATCAACTAACCAGAAGACTACTTAAGTTTGCCCTAATCTCTCTACAATATTCAAGCTTCCCCAAACTTAGGGGTGGGCAAACTACGGCCCAGGGTCCGCATCCGGCCCTTCAGACATTTTAATCTGGTCCTCGAGCTCCCGCTGGGGAGCAGCTTTGGGGGCTTGCCACACTCCGCGTATACCGTGGCTCAATGTGGCTCCTGGAAGCAGTGCCATGTCCCCCCCTCCAGCTCCTACACGTAGGTGGCAGCCAAGGCGGCGTGCAGAGCTGTCTGGTCACGCCTCCGTGTAGGAGCCATGGGGGGACATGCCACTGCTTCTGGAAGCTGCTTGAGGTAAAGTACTGCCCGGAGCCTGTACCCGACCCCCTCCCATGCCCCAACCCCCTGCCCCAGCCCTCCGAACCCCTTGGTCCCAGCCCAGAGCACCCTCCTGCACCGCAAACCCTCATCCCCACCCCAGAGCCTGTAGCCCAAGCCAGAGCCCTCACCCCCCACCCCCCGCACCCCAACCTCCTGCCCCAGCCTGGAGCCCCTTCCTGCACACTGAACTTCTCATTTCTGGACCCACCACAGAGTCCACACCCCCAGCCGGAGCCCTCATCCCCTCCCACACCCCAACCCCCAATTTTGTGAGCATTCATGGCCCGCCATACAATTCACATACCAAGATGTGGCCCTCGGGCCGAAAAGTTTGCTCACCCCTTCCCAAACACCACATACATCTTAACTACAAAGTTAGTTTCTAAACCCTTAGTAGAGATCAGACACTGAACTCAAATTATTTTAGCATCAGCTGGTCACTCTTGTGACACATACATCCCTACCTCCTCCTCTAAAGACAAGATACATGCTTTGCTCCCTCCCTCCCTCCTTCCAAGATGACTCTTTTGATAGTCTTGAGAAAGAAAACCATTAAGATTCTTCAGACTGATATGGTATCAACTAGAAGGATCAGGTTCTTGGACTTACATATGTAGTAAACAGAAAATTGCCCTCTTCCAAATCAAGTGCCAACCCTACCTCTATCCCTCTCTCTCTGTTTTGAACTGGATCCTGAAATCAACTGTACTGTACAGTGCCAGTACGGTGGGATGAGATGGTCCATCCAGCTCTGCTCAGCCTGAGGACCAGGGAAGGAAAGGAATCTGACCAGACCAGCCAGATGATGTCCCTGACGAGGTTGGTGAGCCGGCGTCCACGGCAACAGCTATCATGGTCAACCTACCTGCCCAAAACATCCCATCCATGACTGAGCAGCCACCCAATATCCTGAGAACATCAACAAAATCCATATACCCCCCATCTTTACTGTCCTGTTTATTCTCTACCTTCTGTGTCTGTCTGTTTTGTCTAAGGCAGGCCTGCACAACATGCAGCCCGGGGGCCACATGCGGCCTGCGTGGGCTCACCGTGCAGCCCACGGGGGGTGAATAGGTAAGCAGCGGGGGGGGGGGGGGGGGGGGCCAAGCCAACGGCCGGCTGGCTGGTGGGTGAAGAGGCCAGTGGCAGGCTGGGGAGTGAGGATGAGCCAGCGGCAGGGGGCGGGGGGCAGCGGCAGAAGGTAAGAGGCCAGCAGCGGGCAGGCAGGTGAGCTGGCAGCGAGGGGGCTGAGGAGGCGAGCGGGCAGCGGGGGTGTGAGTAGGTGAGCCGGGCAGGGTGGGGGATGACGAGCCGAGTGGGCGGGCAGTGGCAGGGCGGCAGGTGAGCCAGGCTTCCACACCCCAGCGCTGGGGAAGGAGGGGTTGTTTCCGTGGGGCGGGCAGCGCTGGGGGGGAGGGGTGTTTCTGCGGGGCCGGGGGTTTTTGGCCCTCAGCTGTTTTCTTTGGAGTAATATGGCCCTCGCCGCTTTACAAGTCGTGCAGGCCTGGTCTAAGGGTATCATTCTCAATTCAGAACTGAACAGAAGAACTTTCTCCTCGACCAGGAAGGACTGTTAGATGGCATAAGAGACTTTAACCAATATTCACTGTCTCCAGAAAGGACTTTGATAGGTTTTGATTAAGTTTGTTTTGGATAAACAATCAATTTAAGTTCTAATGCTTTTTACCTCATTTTATTTTCCTTTTGTGTGTTTCAATCAATACATTTCTTAAGTTTGGCCTGAGTTTTATAATGTGTTTGCCATGGTATTAAGCAGGCTGAGGACTCTGTATATCAATCCCCAGACCTTTTTTAACATTGGACAGTAATTGAGCTGTGCTAACACCTTTATCCTCTATAGTGCATCTAAATTAATACAACAGCTCTTATTGGTATATTAAAGAAGGTCGGTCATATTAAAGTAAGTCTGAATTAAAATCACAAGCAAATTTGATTCCCCATAATTAGCAATGCCCTGGAATTTAAACTAAGAGGTCTCTTGTTTTCTGTTTCTCCCCCTCTCTGTGTGAAACTTTAAAGCTGTTAATTGTGTTAGTACATCCTAAGACAAATTGCCTGTTCTCAAAGCAATACTTTAACAATAACTGCTCACACAGAGAGAGACACTTGGTAACAGAAACAGCTCATAGAGACTCCCACCCTTTGTAGTTTTTATCTCGCTTTGTTATGGATGTTATATGCCAAAAAGGCTTAAGTAAATTTGTAACAACCCAAGAGTTGTTAAAATCGGGAGAGACAGCGAAATAACAATTGTGATAAAGGATGCATGTGGATGGATGCTTGGTGTAGATAATGAATGAATGGTCAGGGAGATGCCAGCCTCGTGTCCGATCGGCCGAAGAAGGTGTCAAGTGGAAACAACCAGAGGACCCCCGGAGGGCAAACTGGAATCCACCCGACCATCTGAAAGGATGGGAAAAACAAGATAACATCTGACAGCACGGAGCCATCAGGAATGTGCCATCTGCTGACTGATTCAGCAACAGCATGATGAAGCAATTCCCATAGACTGGCACAGGAATAAATCCCTATAAGAACAGGACCAAAAAGACTCAGAACTTTGAGTGTGGTTCTGCTACCACCCTCCAGGAGCATCAGATGCGCATCTGAGCAAGACTCGGCTCCACCGTCATGGCCACGTTGCCTGGCCAGCACCTTGGCATGAGCAACCTGTAGGCTGGTAACCATGAAAACCTTTTTCGAACGTGTGTGTGTGAGTGTGTGTGAGAGTGTGTGAGAGAGAGAGAGAGAGAGAGAGAGAGAGAGAGAGAGAGAGAGAGAGAGAGAGATGTTATAGCTATAACTGACTGCTTACTATGAGTCTTTTTGTATTCACAATGTGACATTTTGTCTCATCCCCTTTAATGAGATCCTGCTGGTTTGGTGAACACTCTCACTAGCTCCTAAGAAATATCCCAGTAGGAAAATATATATACAGTGGGTTCTAGAACTTACCAATCAAACATCTTTGCCACACAAAGACATGATCGAAGAGTGGATATTTATGATCAATAGCAATTTTTAAGTGACTTTAAAAACTCTAATTTTTTTAAAATAAGAACAATTTTCATGAGCCATTCTAATGAGCTAAGATCGTATATAAAATACTTCAAAAACAAGTTATTTCATGTGAATCTAAAAGTACTTTAAAAAACACTGAAACAAGTTTAAAGTCTACTAGTTTACACCAATATATTAATAAAAACTTACCCCTCTTTCTATGTGAGGATGCCAAATCCAAATCAACATTTCGTCTTCCACTCTAGATTTAAAAGAATTAATACAAAACCTCATTTCTCTTTCTAACTGTACAACAAAAAAGTACCTCAAGATTTAGGCTTTTTTAAAGCTTTTTAGTGCTAAGTGAAATGAGATAAAGCAAAGCATTTTATTTTAGCTAAAACAATCTGAGTTTTAAACAACATGACAGAGAACACACCACATTACAGAAGAAATAATTACTCTAACTGCCATAACTTAAAAAAAAATAGGGAAATACTCTTAACAAAACTTCATGATCCACATGAGTACATTAGTCTGGGAGACATATAAATCTAAAATCATGTTCCTCAGAATACTCCAATTCTTCACATAAGATTTCTAAGCCTTTGGGGGGAAATAAATTAATGGAGATATGCCAATCTCCTAGAACTGGAACGACCTTGAAAGGTCATCGAGTCCAGTCCCCTGCCTTCACTAGCAGGACCAAGTACTGTCCCCTGACAGATTTTTTGCCCCAGATCCCTAAATGCCCCCCTCAAGGACTGAACTCACAACCCTGGGTTTAGCAGGCCAATACTCAAACCACTGAGCTATCCCTCCCCCTGTAGTGCATAGCTTTGGCTGTGTAAATGTCCCTGTTGCTCATTAATAAGACTCCATGTTTGTCACGGAGGTCACAGATTCCGTGACTTTCCCTGATCTCTGTAACTTCTGCAGTGGCTGGTGTCCCTGGCGTGTGGGCCACCTGAGAAGCCCTGGCAGCCCCCGGGCCAGGCACACTGGCTGCTGCTGGGACAGTCTCCCCACTTCCCGCAGCAGCAGGAGTTTGGGTGTGAGGGGGCTCAGGGCTGGAGATTGGGGTGCAAGGAGGTGCTTTTTGTTTACTGCCCATGACCTGTCCGTGACTTTTAATAAGAATACCCATGACTAAAACGTAGCCTTACTCATGAACAACAACAAAAAAACCCTAAACTAACCTATAATAATTTTAAAGTTCATTTTTGTGCAATCATTTGTTTCCCCAATAGCAATGCAGGTGGTTTGCAGTGGTCTCCTCTGTATATCCACTGTAAATTCACAATGCTTCTAAGCAAAATGGCACATGTTTAAGGTATCTTTTGTATCTGAAAATATAGAGACGTAAGACTGAAACTGTATAAAACATCAAGTTAGTTTTACCTACCAGTGAGTAACCCTCTTCATCTGATTCAGGCTGAGATAAATCAGATTCACTCCTCGATTTGATCAGCCTATAGTTTGAACTAGCGTGGGTTGAACGACTCTCTGCAGTAAGACTTTCACTCCTGCCTCACAAAAATACACAAATAAAAGAGAAAATTATTTCATAAATGCTCTTTGTAGAATACAAAACTAAAGTAAATTAGCAGCCATAAGATGTTGTACAAAGTCTCTGCTACAAATATTAATTTCAGGGTATAATATTCAAAAACTAAACTTTGTATATTTAATATGAACATAAAAAGTGTGTATACTACCTACCTGTATCACCATTAATTTTTATATCAGACAAAAGTCAGCACTGATAGTCAAATATTGATTCAGCTGTCAAAACAGCTTTATTTGGGGGAAGCCTAGCCAGGATTGTCTCAAGACCAAAAGGGGACAGGAATAAGATGTGAAAGGGCTTGCAAATGTTTACTTGTTGGCGTCCGTTAGTCTCGAGAGATGATGGATATGCGCCCATGGGGAATGAACTATTGCTTCCCGTGTTGTGTTGACGCTGTGAGGCGAAGCTGGAGTGTCCTCTCCAGGGCGCAAGCCAGGGCAGGGTGATATGGAGGAACAGCTGTTGCCCATGCAGCAGAACCCCCCTCTCCACGCAACTGATGGATCCAAGGGAAAGACAATGTCGATACAACTTGGCACCAGTGGCGTCGCAGGAGTTGCCGGAATGACGTTGAGGACAATGTCAGACCGCCATTGGGACTCCGACACCGGATTTGGTTTCAGGGTTGACTCCCTTAGCCTTTCCCATGAGTGGGTATTGCCACAAGGCAGCGGAGGTTTTAAATCAGAGTTTTCCTTCTCCTAGGTGGGCTGCCTTCCAGGGCTAACGAGCCTAATGCCCTCTATTAGCATACATTATTGCTCCTCAGCACTCTTACTGGTCAGCAGATCTGATGGCAGCCTGAGATGATTGATTTGCCTGAGCTCTTTAGTAAGTGTTACATATAGTAACATTTAGTATGCAGAAACACTTAGATTTCTAGCAGCGGAGACATGGCAACAGACAAGGAAAGGCACTATATTCATTTAAGACCCACCCATTAAATTAATCCTAAATTTGATATGCTGAAGATGAAAGCCACTTTGACACCACCACCAGACACAGCTGCCCACGTTTTAATGCCTGGACTCCCAGCAAACAGTCAAAAAGAATAAAAATAGAACTGAAATTAAAAAGTCTTCCTTATAAATTTCTATTAAAATTTCAGTTTAAATGTAGTTTAAAATGTGAAAGTCAAAGAAAAGCTAAAAACACTGAGAGGCCTTTAGTATAACTCTACTGAACAGCGTGACAGATGTTAAAAAGGACAAAGTCTAGACAGATGTAGGGTTTTTTAAAACTACATCTGTGTTACTAGCAATACCTTAGATTATTAAAATTAAATATTTTTTAAAATACACTTGACTACCAGAATTTATACTGTTTACTTCACATGCTCTTTCACTCCAATTTAGACAATGAAACTAGTTAGCCTTCCTTTTCGGTTTTCATGCATCTGGCTAACAAAATGCCTTGTTTTCCAGGAAATATTTAGTTTGGGTTTTTTTAAATCATGAAAAACATTTCTATTCATATTAGGTTTTTAGGCCCTGTTTATCTTACTACTTTCTTTCAAAACCCCAAATTTTGGGTGTAAGCAGTGTAATTTTTAGCCAAAACTATATGTTAAATCCCACTAGATACAACAAATAGAAACAAAAGAACAAAACAAAAAAACTCTTGTCAAACTAATGAAAATATGAATTTTTCAACAAATCAAATTTTAAATCATAGATTATCTGGATTTCATTACGATGAGTCCACACAGCTATACTCAATTTCAAAAAATCAAACTGTGTCAAGTATATCATACTATATCTAGGTTGCCAGTATGGTTCATGAGTATCATGTTGACTTCTCTTATGAAAAATTGAGACACACCACTTTCCCTCTAAACCCAAGCATCAGTGTTGTTTATCTAAACCCTTGAATTTTTTTTTCTTTGTTGTCATATCCTCAGTTTACCTTCAAGGGTTATCTACTAAATTTTAATAAATATTTTTGGAAAGAACTAGAGGAAAATTAACTACTTTAATTAGTTAATGAGTCCCACCTAGTCATGAGTCCAATCCCTTCAGGAGTACTAGTTGAAGGTTGCTGCAACTGTCCTTCCTCCCTTCGTTTTTGAAGCTCTTCAATAACAGGGCTTACTCCTAAGATCAACAAGGCACATCTATGGATGACAGAGTTGCATGCAGCAGTGTACACATCTTGACCCTCTGGAAGATCTGTGCTAACTCTTCTTTCCTGTTGGGACTGAGGAGGCTGATCATCAACTCTAGTCCCATTTCCAGTGTTCATCCTATCTCGATCCCGACTGCGAGCTACTTCACGGGCTGATAGGAAACATTGAAATATTTCTGTAACATGCAACACAAAAACAAGGTCTTAACTTCTAGGCAAAGCTAAATGATAATAAAATAGTCATCTTCAGTTTAAGCCAAACATTGGCATTGACAAGTGGAAAATATAACAATTTTTTCCTAACAGTAAAAAAAAGGATCCATTAACAAGTAAAAATCTACAAACGTTAAAAAACAGACTAATTACTTAGTCTAGCATTTACAATGTTAAATTTAAAATGAAGGGAATAGTAAAATCTGACATGCTGCTAAACAATTCCTTCAGCAGTGCACTGTAATCTAATCATTTAAGAGGGAACAAGAAAGGGAATGATCAAAATTCTTTCACTCCGTTGAATACCTTCAAAGAGCCAAACTAAACAGGAAAGCTTGTACACTGCCATTTAAAAACTCACATTTTATTTTTTAAGATGAAAACACATCCCGTATTATAATGATCAGAGCAGGCATTGGCTGTATGCTGTTCCATGGATGCATTGTGCTTATGATAAACAAACTGCTGAAACCTTCTAGAGAATGGAATATGTTTAGGGTGACCAGATGTCCCGATTTTATAGGGACAGTCCCAATTTTGGGGTCTCTCTCTTATATAGGCTCTTATTACCCCCCACCCCATCCCAATTTTTCACATTTGCTGTCTGGTCACCCTAAATATGTTTATACTGTACTGTATAAGGATGGCCTGGATTATAATGTTAGGCTCAGGAAATAAGGAACAAATGCTACCAAGTAAAAGTAATAACTGGCTTTTTAAGCATGCCAGCTTCTGACTATAACATTGTCCATCAGCGGCAGTGCAGGGTTAGCCATGTCCCTTAGAAGAGCATGACAATTAGAGAAAATGCTTCCAACTAAATATTTCTAATTCTTATAATAAACTGGGGAAACTTACTGCAGAGCATGCATCCTATTCAAATTAACCAAAACACAAATTCTTATGCACACCAAATTGCAGCTGTCATAATCATACAGCTAAGGGTAGCCTGAAATCCCTCCTTTACCTGTAAGGGTTAAGAAGCTCAAATAATCTAATTGGCACCTGACCAAAAGGACCAACCGGGAAGGAAGATACTTTCAAATCTAGGGGGTGGGGGGTTTGTTTGTGCTCTTTTTTTTCTCTTTTGTTCTCTCTTGGGACTGAGAAGGGCCAGACAGAAATCCATCTCCTCCAAACCATCCTGAACTAAGTCTCCAATATTGCAAAAAATGTAAGTAAGCAGGTCAAGGCGCGTTAGACTATCTTTTGTTTTAGCTTGTGAATTTTCCCTTTGCTAGAGGGAGGTTTATTCCTGTTTTTTGTAACTTTGAAACTAAACCTAGAGGGAGTTCCTCTGTATTTTTGAATCTTCCATCCTGATTTTATAGAAGTGATTTTTTTACCACCTGTTCTTTAAATAAAATTATTCTTTTAAGAACCTGATTGATTTTTTTCAGTGTCCTATAGATCCAGGGGTTTGGGTCTGTGCTCACTTTGTAACCAATTGGTTAGGATATTATTCTCAAGCCTTCCCAAGAAAGGGGGTGTAAGGGCTTGGGGGGATATTTTGGGGAATAGGAACTCCAAGTGGTCCTTTCCCTGATTCTTTATCTAAATCACTTGGTGGTGGCAGCATACTGTTCAAGGACAAGACGGGATTTGTGCCTTGGGAAAGTTTTTAACCTAAACTGGTAAAAATAAGCTTAGGGGGTCTTTCATGCGAGTCCCCACATCTGTACCCCAGAGTTCAGAGTGGGTAGGTAACCCTGACATGGTGGCAGAGGTGGGATCATTTTGAACCAGAAGCACAGAGGGTTTAAAAGGGCAACTTTTTTTTTCCCTTTTGGCTGCTTGGAAAGCAGGGAGGAGTTTTGTTTTTGTTTTTTGTAAGCTGAGAGAAGCTGGAGTTTTTCTCTCTGCCTGAGGGCAGGATCGTTAACTTCCTGCAAGGGAATTCACAAGCTAAACCAAAAGATAATCTAACACGCCTTGACCTGCTTACTTACACTTTTTGCAATATTGGAGACTTGGTTCAGGATAGTTTGGAGGAGATGGATTTCTGTCTGGCCCTTCTCAGTCCCAAGAGAGAACAAAAGAGAGAGAGAAAAAAAGCAAACAAATCCCCCCACCCCCTAGATTTGAAAGCATCTTCCTTCCCCATTGGTCCTTTTGGTCAGGTGCCAACTACGTTATTTGAGCTTCTTAACCCTTATAGGTAAAGGAGGGATTTCAGGCTACCCTTAGCTGTATGATTATGACACAGCCTAACCAAAACAAGTGCTGGTTGGTCAACATCTGTGTACCTGAATTCCTGGAGGAAAGAAATTATCAGTAAGAAAGATAAACGTTCCAATTTTCAATCAAATCTAGGTCCACAGATCCACCAATGGGATTTGTGTAGCAGTATCCACCTGGGGGAGATGCAGTCATACAGAAGAACTGCTGTTGGTAGTGGGTAGCCTGTAAAATCTCAAGGTCATTTGATTCTTGGTCTGTTCATTTCCTCTGGAGAAGTGGCCTTCCCTTCAGTCATATCTCTATTTCAGCAGGAGACACAAAAGGACTATATTCTTCTCCCATATTGCCTGTAGCAGTTCCAGCATTATTTGGCAGATGCCAAATTCTTTTTGGACTTGCCTCCTCAGAGGTCACTTTGCTAAGGTCTTGTCAAACAATTTTTCTCCCAAATATTTAAAGGCTAGTAGTAGAGTTTTTGCCTGAATATCACCACTCCAGGATCGAAGACAACAGTGTCTGAGTAAGAGAGATGAAACCCACAGCTCTGGTAAAAAATCTGAAAGAGTTGAGCAATGCTTCGGAAACAAAAACAGCTACTGGAATTATCTTACAGAGAGAGACCACCTGACCATAACATTTCCTGATCTTCAGGAGTACATCAGTCCATGCTAATATTGTTTGGGTAGAGCATGTGGATACACGAAGTTGTCAAGGCTGTTAAGGATGCTTCAAAATTCCCCGGGAGAGATGAATCCACTTCCACCCCTCCCCTTCAGAAGGGACTGTGGCTCGTTTACCACAGAAGAAAGAAATTTAGGTAGAGAGATAGCAGGTTTTGAATTACTTCACCTAGTAATATTTTCAGGACCTCTCTCCTAACCATCTGGAATTAGCTGGCTATTCACATTCTTTCCTAATCACATCTCTAGAGCTGTGTGGATTGAGACCAAAATCTCAGACTTGTCTCTAGAGAGGAAATACTACTCTGTGGTCCCACTTTCCTCCATAAGCTTGGTCCTTTTCATAGTCCAAGCTCCATGTTTTGAAGGTTTTTTTAATGGGAAGTCTAGGAATTACAGGGCTTTATTTTTAAACCAAGAAGAATCTGTCTGCCTGTGTTGTGGGGGCAAAATAAAAACAAGTACGTTCTTCTAAGGGAAATGATGGCTCAGTCTAATTCTATATCTCTTTACAGTGCAAGCTGGAAGACTCTGTTGGTGGGTCTAAGGATTTGGGTTTAGTAGCAAATGGTGTCTCTTTATAGCTCCAGCCTGTTTCTAGGAAAACAAGCCTAAGCTTTTGTTAGCGTTGGGTCACTAGGAAGAGTCTTCTGCCAAACGTTTGGCAGGCCTCTCAGTCCTTACAAACCAACAGGAATTAGAAAACAGTCTTATCCAAGACCCATCTCAAGCAAAGTTAAGTCCTTGAGCAGAAATGAAGCAGTTTGCAATGCAGGTTCTCCTTACTCCTTGGTCAGGGTAGCCATGGCACGCTTCTCCCTGAGAAGAGAGGAATAAGTCCTTTCTCCTTGTCACTGAGAAACGACAAACCACTTCCTCTGCCTGTTTTAATATTTGCCTTGTTCCAGTCATCAGGCAAAGCAGGTTCTCTAGGATGAAACAAGGAACCTACTTCTCCTTCCCTAAAGGAAATTAACCCCTTTCTTACCTGTAAATGTGGTGATGACTAAGCAAAGGCTGGGGAGATGGATGCCTTAATAATGGGAGAATGTGGGGAGAGCGGGGGGGGGGGGGGGGAATATCCTTTGTCACAAAGCTTTTAATATTTTCCACAGTGCCTAATAGTTTGCAAGGTTTAACAAATGTGTTACACAACATAATTTTTAAAAACAAAACGGGGTTGATTTCTTTTTAGGTCAAATTCACTTTACTGCATTTTTCCACGACTGAAATGACTTCACTAGCATAGAGCACATTGGGAATGTCACACTGACATGGAAACTGACCACCTGAATATGGCTAGATGTGGTTTCATCAAAGGAGGAAAAAACACAATCTTTTAATTAACAGGCTGATTATCCCTTTCAGCCTGGGCACAAGACCCAATTCAGTAAAAACTACCAAAGTTGAAGGAATTTTGGCAATTTTCTTTGCAAGCCATATTTAAATATCACCAATTACAAATTATCTAGACAGTCCATGAAGTTTACAGGTGGTGGTGCAAATATGAAGTGTACTGAAAAACATACATTAGTGGTGATTACAAAGGTCTGATTAGCAGGCATTCAACAGCATTAATAAATTCCAAACCAATCCAATGTTATCAAATTTATTGTTGCTTCCAAACTCTAGAATAAGAGATATTTAAAATCAATCTGTTACTACATACATATAGAAAGTATATTATATACACACACGTTTATTAAAAAGTGCAGATTATTTATTATCTTTTGATGTAATGAATACACTAAAATTTTACACAAATAAACTGAATGACATTTTGGATGTCTGAAGTAAAAACATCTAGACTAATTTTTCATTTTTCCTTTATCAAACAAATGTACTGTCCTTTCTAGAAACCATGAATTGCATTCATAAATTTAATGTCTACTTACTTCCAGCTGTCATGACTTCATGCTCTCTTTCCTCCTCTTCATCTTCTTGTTCTGGATGCCCCTCTTCTCTGTCTCTCTCTGCCTGCTCCTCCATTTCAGCTTCTTCATCAATGGTCCGAGTAAAAGAATGCTCTTGGGGATCAATATCTGCAGACTCCTGGTTTTCTGACATCTAGACAAAGTTGTTTAAGTTACACGGTGAAACCACTTTTCACCAAATGAATAATTTTTTTTCAACATTACAGTTTAACAAAAAAGTTTGTACTCATTGTTATCTACTTTTATGTACTTGGACAGGGGTGGGCAAACTTTTCGGCTGAGGGCCACATCGGGGTTCTGAAACTGTATGGAGGGCCGGGTAGGGAAGGCTGTGCCTCCCCAAACAGCCTGGCCTCCACCCTCTATCTGCCCCCTCCCACTTCCTGCCCCCTGACTGCCCCCTTCAGAATCCCCGACCCATCCAACGCCCCCGCTCCTTCTCCCCTGACCGCCCCCTCCCGAGGCCCGCCCGGGACCCCACCCCCTATCCAACCCCCCTTGCTCCCTGACTGCCCCTCGGGACCCTCTGCCCCTTATCCAACCCCCCCCCCTCCCCCGCTCCCTTACCATGCTGCTCAGAGCACCAGGACTGGCAGCCGTGCCACCTGGCCGGAGCCAGCCATGCCACCGAGCTGCCTAGCAGGAGCTCGCAGCCCCGCCGCGCAGAGCGCTGGTGGCAGGGCGAGCTGAGGCTGCGGGGGAGGGGGGAGAGCAGGGGAGGGGCCAAGGGCTAGCCTCCCCAGCCAGGACCTCAAGGGCCGGGCTGGACGGTCCCGCGGGCCAGATGTGGCCCGCAGGCCGTAGTTTGCCCACCTCTGTATTTGGGCCTCAACCTTTAATTGCCTGCACTGAACTTGTCCAAGTTAGACTGTGTCCTATCTAAGCTAAGGGCTTTGGTAAGGCACCTTATTCAAATAATGGGTACTAAATAAATAATGAACAACAACTTACTGACATTGAGTGCTACTAAAAATCTATATATATAGTCCACATTTTAATTTATAAACATGCTTTAAAAACTTAACGTAATTTTAATGAAGTGCAAAATTTCTTGCTGAGTGAATGAAGAAACATTTGGAAAGTGATCATTAAACCATAGAGTATATACAGTATTTCGTTATTAAATATATCCTCACAATATGCAGCAAAATCCTATAATCAAGCAGATATTTTTCATTCTTACCCATCTGTCTCTTGAGGATGACCTAGTTTGAATAAGTTCCATGTTTTTGCAAGCAAGCAAGCGACTCCGAACTTTATACACACAGCGGTATACTTCTGCCAGGGCTTTGCCAGGCTGATATCTACAAAGAGCCATATTAGAAAAATAGTATGTTTCATTAAAAAAAAAAAAAAAGCACATAAAGCTTTAAATATAGTTTCAAGTTACTTGCCTGCTCTCACCACAAGCTTGACTAAGTAAATGTGTGTGTTTCAAAAGAGCTGAAAGAACAAATCTAGACACAGTATCCAAGAGTGACTCGTTACTTAAGGTTGCACTGTCCCAATCTGAAAATAAAAATGAACCATTAAAATTTACTGGAATTTCCAAAAACTACTTCTGACTACATTTTAAAACAGTATCAGTTACGAAGCTACGTAAAATCTTCCTCCTGCTAAACTTTTTGCCAATTTATAAATGGATTTAACATTCATGAAATAAACTAAGAGTACTGATTAACACAACACATAGTGCAACAAACAAGAGGTGGAATAAAACAAATCGTTAGAAACACCAATGAAATTTAAAATAAATCATGTTAATTATAGCATCATTTGCTCAAATGAGGTGTTAAGAACTAATTGAAACTAATGTTCATAGACTTGAAATATGCTTCAAAGGAGCTTTCCAGCCACACACCTTTTATTATTCTTTACTGAAAATTTTCTATTAGAACATTATGAAGATGCAGTTTTACTTCTGGATAACTTATCTAAAAACTGTTTGCAGCGCTGTTGTAGCCATGTTGGTCCAGGATACAAGAAAGATATATTTTATTGGACCAACTTCTTTTGGTGAAAGAGACAAGCTTTCAAGCTACATAGAGCTCTTCTTCAAGGGGAAGTGGAGAGATGTTAACAGTCTTCTTCAGAGCTCTAAGCTTGACAGCTTGTCTCATTCACCAGCAGAAGTTAGTCCAATAAAAGATATTACTTCACCCTCCTTGTCTCTCTCAGAATGTGTTAACTACTTACGCTAAACGATCTGTTCCATCCTGTATTTAGTGTGATACTCTGAGTACCTTTCCCGGTCCTAAAAAAGAGTTCTGTGTAGGTAGAAAGCTGGTCTCTTAAACAAACAAAAGTTGATCCAATAAAAGATATTACCTCACTCACCCTGTTTAGCTAAACATTGAAATTATGTGAGTTGCTTATAATTTGACCTGAAAATTACAAATACAGAAGCTGATCAGAATACTCCAAGTCTAAATTAGGAAGAGGACACTTGCTTAAGGACACTAGTCTTATCTTCAGATCTAACAGTGCAAAAATTGTGTCTGCTACAGAGATACTAAATTGCATTGATCAAAGCTTGAATAAAAGGACGTTCTGACTAGCAAACAGGGTTTCGAAGACATTCATTTTAGATCACTCAACTGCACTGAAATTAACCCTCCCTCATATCCATATGCCCAGGAAAGGGCAATGAAAACAACAAGGTTTTCCATCCTATTTATATATTTTTTTTAAAAGTTTATAATTTTGAAACACAACAAGGTCCTGAATAATATAAAAAGTTACTAAATACAGGAACTCCTCACTTAAAGTCGTCCCGGTTAACGTTGTTTCGTTGTTACGTTACTGATCAATTAGGGAACATGCTCGTTTTAAGTTGTGCAATGCTCCCTTCTAATGTCGTTTGGCAGCTGCCTGCTTTGTCCACTGCCTGAGGGAAGAGCAGCCCGTTGCAGCTAGCTGGTGGGTGGTTGGAACCAGGGTGGACTGGCAGCCCCCCTATCAGCTCCCCCCCATCAGCTCCTTGCTCCCCTAAGAGCCTGCTGGGCAGGGGCAGTTCAGCTGTTCCTCCCCCCATTGCCATGTGCTGCTCCTGCCCTCTGCCTTGGAGCTGCTCCCCGAGCCTCCTGCTTGCTGTGGGGAAGGAAGAGAGGGGCTAATGCCAGGGTGTCCCCCTGCTCCTGCACCCCGCTTACCCCATCTTCCATAGAGCAGGGACACACGACAGGGCTCAGGAGGGAGAGAGCTTGCCCTGGCAGCAGCTGCGGCTCAGCTTGCTAATCTAATTAACAAGGCAGTGTACTTAAAGGGGGTGTGTCTGTCTCTGTCTGCCCTCCCTCCTTTCCTGCTGCCTTGTAGAGTGTGAGAGTTAACTCTTGAGGGCTCAGTCATTTGCTACTATAGTTCATCATTTAGTACTAAGGCATTCCATGGGAAATATCCCACCCTCTGACTCCACCACCTCAACCAAGCTTCATAATCATCATCAGTGTGTACCAGTATTAAACTGTTTACAACTTATGGTGTGTGTGTGTGTCTGTGTCTGTGTCTGTCTCATTTACATTACTTCTTATGAGGAAATTGGATTCGCTCAACATTAAGTGAGGCGTTCCTGTACTCATAGTACAGTGACAGCTTGCTCGAGTCCCAAATGACTAAATTGAACAACAGATTTAGTAACTCATGAGCTGTCTTATGAGCCTTCCTGCTGCATTTTTGAAATCACCCAGCTTGGTTACAGTCGTGACAATCTAAAACAGATCACTATTTTTTTAAGTAGCCTTCCTCCCTTGGCATCTAAATTTTTCAAACTCTGTAGGTGTTTTCAAAAACTGATTGGAAAAATACTGGTTCTTTTAAAACAGACTTTGTTCTCGTGAAGCTACAGCAATTTCAAACCCAGTAAAAAACTCCCAGTATGTAGATCAAAAATTCTACTATTAAAATAATTGCAAAACAAGCTACTACTTTACTAAATGCAGCTACTTTATAGTCTTACATGTTTCTAAAATTTCTAGGGCTAAATTGTGCATTTATAAACTGCCTGCAAAAGAGTAGTGGGATGTACCTGTGTCATCCCAGGTGCACAGAGAAGAAATCATGACCCAGCCAATCACAATCCCTTCCCTGTTGCTTCCCATTTGTTCTTGAAAAAGAAAAGATGGGGAAATAGAGAGTAATCTGTTGCTAGCCCTGACACATGCACCCTAGGGCTAGTGTGTGTGGCCTCCGTTCCTGCTCAGAAGAGTTAGTGGGCTCACTTATGTCTATGCACCCAAACCCAAGGTCCAGGAAGGCCATGCAGGTGCATGTACACCAAGCCATGATCTTGCCCCCTTTAGTGTTTTAGGCTCCCATTCAGGAAGTCACTTAAGCATGTGCTTAAATTCAATCCTATTCAAGATAGCATTTAAATATATGCTTAAAATTTAAGCATGTGCTTCAGCCCTATCATAGAATCTCAGGGTTGGAAGGGACCTCAGGAGGTCATCTAGTCCAACCCCCTGCTCAAAGCAGGACCAATCCCCAACTAGATCATCCCAGCCAGGGCTTTGTCAAGCCTGACCTTAAAAACCTCTAAGGAAGGAGATTCCACCACCTCCCTAGGTAACCCATTCCAGTGCTTCACCACCCTACTAGTGAAAAAGTTTTTCCTAATATCCAACCTAAACCTCCCCCTTTGCAACTTGAGACCATTACTCCTTGTTCTGTCATCTTCTACCACTGAGAACAGTCTAGATCCATCCTCTTTGGAACCCCCTTTCAGGTAGTTGAAAGCAGCTATCAAATCCCCGCTCACTCTTCTCTTCTGCAGGCTAAACAATCCCAGTTCCCTCAGCCTCTCCTCATAAGTCATGTGCTCCAGCCCCCTAATCATTTTTGTTGCCCTCCGTTGGACTATTTCCAATTTATCCACATCCTTCTTGTACTGTGGGGCCCAAAACTGGACACAGTACTCCTAATGAGGCCTCACCAGTGCCGAATAGAGGGGAATAATCACGTCCCTCGATCTGCTGGAAATGCCCCTACTTATACAGCCCAAAATGCCGTTAGCCTTCTTGGCAACAAGGGCACACTGTTGACTCATATTCAGCTTTTCGTCCACCGTAACCCCTAGGTCCTTTTCTGCAGAACTGCTGCCCAGCCATTCGGTCCCTAGTCTGTAGCAGTGCATGGGATTCTTCCGTCCTAAGTGCAGGACTCTGCACTTGTCCTTGTTGAACCTCATCATATTTCTTTTGGCCCAATCCTCTAATTTGTCTAGGCCCCTCTGTATCCTATCCCTACCCTCCAGTGTATCAACCACTCCTCCCAATTTAGTGTCATCTGCAAACTTGCTAAGGGTGCAGTCCACACCATCCTCCAGATCGTTGATGAAGATATTGAACAAAACCGGCCCCAGCACCGACCCTTGGGGCACTCCACTTGATACTGGCTGCCAATTAGACATGGAGCCATTGATCACTACCCGTTGAGCACGAGTATCAACCTCATGTAATTAATTACTGCCCTTATTAGGGAAGCTCTCCTGAATTAGTGCCTTATTGAGGATTGCACAAAACTTTTTAATGTGTTTTGAGTGAAATTCCCACCCTTGAAAAACTTCAGTACTGTTGCAGGCCATTTTGAGGTCCAAAAAATCAAACTTCTTGCAACATTTTTATTAAATGTCAATTTTCACATCAAACAGTGACAATTCACTTTAAAAAAAACTTTAAAAATGTCATTTCTGACTTGAAAAAGAGGACCATGAAGAAAATAGCCTGTTTTTGCTACAACCCTACCATCAAGCAAACCCCACAAAATCTAACGTGTTTTTCACTGAAGTGGATCAGTGCCACAGAATCCAAAAAATGTATAAACCACATTTTACACTTTTCCAATTCCCTTGCAAATATTTATACAGCCATACTTTCAATATTAAAAGTAAAACTAATCTACAAAAGGAAATGTTCACATGTATATTTGGAAACTACTTTAAATATAACAGCAACCTATTTCACGATTAGGGCCCTACCAAATTCACAGCCATGAAAAACGCATCACGGACCATGAAATATGATTTCCCCCATGAAATCTGGAGCCCAACCAGGCAGCTCCTACCCTGCACAAGGCTCCAGCTGCGAGTCCCAGCCGGGGATTGAGACTTCCTCTTCCCCTGCAGGGGCCGCTCCAGGACAGACCTACCTCCAGGATCTCCCCCCCAGCTGCAGGAAGCTCTGCAGCTCGAGCTGTCCCTCCCCCTTAACCCCCCGCCCAGAGAGGCTGTGGCTCCAGCTGTCAGCACCCCACTGGGACGGGAGATTGCTGGGAAAACTGGACCTATGGTAACCCACCCCACCATACCCTGCGACCTCACTTCTGGGCTGCTGCCTGTGGTGGTGCTGGCTTTAGAGCTGGGTGCCCAGTCAGCAGCCTTCCTTGTTGGCTGCCCAGCTCTGAAGGCAGTGCCCCAGCCAGCAGCAGGGCAGAAGTAAGGGTAGCAATCCCATGACCCTGCTACAACAGCCTTGTGACCCTCCACCACCCCGACCACCTTTTGGATCGGGACCCTCCCCACAGTTACAACACTGAAATTTCAGGTGTAAGCATCTGAAAATGTGAAACTGACTAATTTTAAGACTCCCTGACTGTGAAATTGACCAAAATGGACCCTGAATTTGGTAGGGCCCTATTCATGATGTTATATATAGTTATGGAGCCAAAGCAGTCTTTTTGGATCTCAAACCTTATGATTAGGGCCCAGAGTGTTCCACAACGATGGTATTCACATCTTGCTGCAGACTCATGATTCAAAATCTTTTATTTTTAAAAATAATTATGATTCTAGCCATTATGGTTGCAATGCAATAGCCTTAAAAATGTGAACTGAGCCTGGCTTGACTGAATCCACAGACAACCTGAAAGAATAGCTCTAAGAGGTGCAAAGTGACCCATTCATCTCAGAACCCCCTGGATTTCACAGCTCAGGAATTCGTTAGTTTTCCAAGGCACCGTGGAATTCAGAATTCCTTCAACCAAATTCTCCATTTTGCTGCAAGCAGACGCCCAATATTTTGTTCTGTCCCCTGCCCAGCAAGCCTCTGCCTGCAACTGCCTCTTATTATCCAACTTTCCTCACAAGAGAGTGTTACAGGATAACAGCACATACTCAATGTGTTGTTCCATGGAGCTAGTTGGCAGGAGCCGGAAATGGAGTGCAGTTTGCAAACACTAAGTAAGGGCTCCCAGAAATGGCTGGTAAGCTAGTGTGACAAAGTTCCTCCTCTACCTCGGTGGGTCCTGCGCTTATTGGCGGATTTTTGCTTGCCTCAGAGATCTTCCCCTCTGGTAGAACCCACAGTTCAGGTCAAACTCCTCCTGTGTCTGATCAGGAGTTGGGAGGTTTGGGGGGAAACCGGGCCCGCCCTCTACTCCGGGTTCCAGCCCAGGGCCCTGTAGACTGCAGCTGTTTATAGGGTTTCCTGTAACAGCTGCGTGACAGCTACAACTCCCTGGGCTATTTCCCCATGGCATCCTCCCAACACCTTCTTTATGCTCACTACAGGACCTTCCTCCTGATGGTCTGATGACGCTTGTACTCCTCAGTCCTCCAACTGTTCTCACTCTCAACTCCTTGTGTGCCTCTTGCTCCCAGCTCCTCGCACGCATGCCACAAACTGAAGTGAGCTCCTTTTTAAAACTCAGGTGCCCTGATTAGCCAGCCTGTCCTAATTGATTCTAGCAGGTTCTTCTTAATTGGCTCCAGGTGTCCTAATTAGCCTGCCTGCCTTCATTGGTTCCAGCAAGTTCCTGCTTGTTCTGGAACTGCCGGTTACCTTACCCAGGGAAAAGGGATCTATTTAACCTGGGACTAATGTATCTGCCTTCTAACACTCTCCTGTAGCCATCTGGCCTGACCCCATCACAGTAGGCAATACACAGAGTCAAAAAAGTGGTACTTTTTTCTGGGAAACATTTGTAGAGTATTTGTTCCTGTTTTTTCTTTAAAAAAAATGAAATCAAAATTTTATTGACCCACTCTACTAGAAAAAAATGGATTAATTTTATAACAACGGTTACTCCCAAATATGAGCCATACCTGTGCCTGTTTGTGTAAGTGTGTAGTGACTGGACTGAATATATTACATGGCAACAGAATTTATGTTGCCATGGAATTTAGAGTCTGTTGTCACAGAGTACACAAGGCCCATCTAAGGATGACCTGAAGCAAGCAAGTAGCTTGGCAACAGGGCTAATAGTCTGAGCACTGTAATGTCATTATTCTGCACATAAAATTATCTTCCAGGTTTACAAGATATGTAGAAGTCTCCTACTTTTGTTTTCATCTTCTTACCTTTACTAACAGCATAGTCTTGCATACTGAGCCAGAGACTACGGGCTGGCTCTTTTGTACAACCCAAGGCCAAGTCAACAAAGACGCCAATCTCAGGTCGCAGCTTATAATCAAATGGCTTCTGTTCCTCATTTCCAGAGAGGGCCACTTCCAAGAGGGAACTCATGCATTTGTCTAAAGTAAAGGAAATATTTAGGTTTTAGATTCTGCTGATTTTGATAAGCACATACATTCACTGACTTTTTGCAAGCTATTGAAGGGGTAGAAAAAGGACATCCCAATGAACATTCCATCATCCCAGAAGGAAAAACCCTATCACCCCTGCTCAGGAATCTCCCTGTCCCCAACTGTAAAGTGATCACTCTGTGCAGAGGCCATCACCCATACTCAATGTCATGGCTCAGTATTAGGACTCCTGCACCTCCATATATTTTACAGGGAGATCCAGAAAGAAGAGTGACAGCCATCCCAGCAACTGCACAGTAGTTCTGCACGTGTTACTCCTACTGCTGTATAGTCATATAGGTACTCTCAGTTTTTACTTTATTACAGTAAAAGCTTTGTTATCCGGCATGTTGGAGGAATGGGGGGTGCCAGTAAGTCAAAAATTCCAGTTAACTAAGAGGGAGGGAATTTGGGTGTAGGAGGGGGCTCAGGGCTGGGGCACAGGCTCTGGGAGGGAGTTTGGGTGCAGGAGGGGACTCAGGGCAGAGGGTTGGGGTGTGGGAGGGGGTGCCAGATCCGGGCGGCACTCACCTCGGGCAGTTCCCCACAAGCGGCGACATGTCCCTGCTGCTCTTAGGTGGAGGCGTGGCTGGGTGGTTCTGTCTGCTGCCTCCGCCCACAGGTGCCGCCCCCACAGCTTCCACTGACCACGGTTCCCGGCCAATGGGAGCTTTACAGCCAGGGCTCGGGCAGCATGCAGAGCTGCCTAGCTGTGCCTCCGCCTAGGAGCAGCAGGGACACATCACTGCTTCCGGGGAGCCACACAGAGCCAGTTAGGGAGCCTGCTGGCCCTGTGCCAAGTGGATTATAAACCGGACTTTCAATTAAGATCAGAAATGCTGGTTTATAAAGCTTTCCGGTTAGTAAAGTGCCAGATAATACAGCTGTCACTGTACTTTCCTTTCACAAATTATGTACAAGGAAGATGATCCTTTTTGACAGTAAATATGAATGTTTAATGCAAATGGAAATGGGAAATAGTACATCCAAGCTGAAATGATACAACTAGGTGAAAAAAGAAATCTTGTTATTTTTTCCCTTAGAAAATTTGAAATAGTTGATTTTTCTGTTTAAACACATCAAAGCTCTTACACGGATTAAGCACTGGAATAAACTGCCTAGGGAGGTTGTGGAACCTCCATCATTTTTGGAGGTTTTTAAGAGCAGGCTAGATAAACACCTGTTGGGATGGTCTAGATAATAATCAGTTCTGCCATGAGTGCAGGGGACTGGACTAGATGACCTTTCAAGGTGCCTTCCACTCCTATGATTCTATGATGTGCTGAAGTTTATATTTACTTTTATAAACATCCAATTTCCTACTTTTTCATATTAAGATATAAATAAATCAGAGAGTTCAAATGGCAAACCATATAGCACAGATCTTCCTAAACCTGATTAGAAATTTCAGAACCGAACCCAAAGATTTACCATACATGTTTTGGTGAAATGTCATTTATGCTCATTTAGCTAGAATCTCCTTAAAGGGGGAAGGGGGAGGGAGGTATAGCAAAACCTGACGAAGATATAAAAATTCCACATTAAACCAAATCTTACAAACTGTATAGACAATTTAATATACTATAACAAAGGAATAAATTGACAGAGCTTAACTGGTGGAAAAGTTGGGCCAATATTTTAGAATACAAAAATGGTGGCTATTTGCAAATTTTATCCTTTTCTTCTTCCTTTCCATCCACTCCTAGGAATCCACAGGATGAGACTTACTTCTCATAGCCAAGACCATCCTACTGTCAATCTCAATTCAGAAGCCAAAAGCATAATTTGGCTTGGAAAGAACCATGCTTTTATAGATCTGTCTACTATGGGGACATCTTTCAAAAGCTTCTCACCATTGTTAATACCGTTCCATCAACTGCTATGATATTGGGTGCCCTAACATAGATGCTCTGCCACCATTTTAAGTACAGTGTTTCCTAACCCTGCTTAGACCAAGTGTAACTGATACTCTACTTAAAATGGCATCACCTATACAGGGATTCCTAATATTGCTAAAATCACTGGGAGGCACTTCAAGGCAACTAAAAAATGTGCATACTTAAGTTCATGAAGGCTGGAAATTAAAGATCTAGATCTCCTACTGCCTGCTCCTCAAGCATCTCCAAAAGTCTGTGAGGATGGCAATACCCAAGCTTGAAAGTGTGGCAACGTTAAACAGCAGCAATGAAAAATTATAAAAACCTATATATAGTAAGTTTACATTTAACAATTTAGCAAACTACCTAAATGAGGAATGTCCATTTCCACTCCATCACTGAACAGTGGTGTTTTCAACCAATAGGCTGTATCCTGTTCCTCAGGGGACACATGGGATCCCTGAAGCATTCCACCAAGACAGCGTCCAATAAGCAGAGCTACAGTTCTCTCTAGATCAACAAGCCATACCCAAGATTGGGCAGGCTGTGGTAAGGGCACTCCAGCAGGATCAATTAGTTCAGGTCCACCTAAAGCATTATAAATAATTAGTCAAAATAGGTTTCGTTTTCTATTCTGAAAAACAGACTGGTACAAAACTCAATAATCTGACAGAATTTATTGCTTTGACAAAATCCTACCAAAGGACATACGTATATTGCTACAGACCCTCAGGTAACTTTTTGGGAGGTAAATATTTTAGATCTTATTATTCTCCTTAGATATATCCAATTACTTACTTTTTCTCCAACCTTCCTTGTATAAGAAAGATGGTTGAAAATACTGCAGCTTTACTATCATCTTTCGAATTATGCACTTTAGAATTTTTGGGTTTAATTCTGGTGAGAGCAGGTACAAAAGCCTTTTTTAGTTCCACTAGTAATATATTACTTTCATAATGGTCTTCCAATTTTGTAACTAATTTCAAAGTACTGAGAAAACTCCTTTTGCCTCAGCCATTTTATTCACCTTAACACAGTCCAGAAGATATTCCTCTGGGAATCGCTTTTGGGGTGTTACATGGCTGAATTTCCTCCCATAAAGTTGTCTGTTGAACTGATAAAAAAAATTATTACACTGCTTCTTACAACTGTGTCCCATATTCCACTCACGATTTATTTTAAAAATTGCTTTAGCAAAACCTTTGTCACATGCTGCAAACAGCATTTCTCCAAAAAGCGGCGAACGTTGTCATATATAATCTGATTAGGAAATAAGTAAACGTCTTGCAAATAACTATAACAACTCCCCTTCCCAAAACCTCTGCCATTTCCCCCTCCATTTTGTATTTTGGAAGGAGCATAAATATTTGACAGCATTTGTTCAGGAAAAAGTTAGTAGGTAACCTTGTCTATTAAAGTTAATTTTATCACACTCCATACCAGGAAGCATTAATAATACTTGAAAGTCTGAATAGTATACTATATAAAGGCACAGGAGGAATAACATTTTACAACAGAAGCAAAACATTTTCATGCATTACAGACTGGGTATTTTGACCCTAATCCTACACTCCTTGTGCACCTGAAACTCCCACTGAAGTCAAAAGGAATTATAGACACACAGGATCAAGCAATTTGTTTGTAGTGCAAAATACTTAGTTTACCGCAAGGTATGTTAATACATTTTAAAGGTTAGAGGGGAGGGGTACTGAGACATTTTGAGATTAAAGGGACAAAAAATAAACAGTTTCCAATTTATAGAACATATTTACCTTTTCTAATTTTAACTTGCTATTTTATTCTTTTTCAGATGAAAAATGTTACTTACCATGAAGCGGCCACTGTAATTCCTGATCTTCTAATAGGGAAGCAGCGGGCAACAGTCTATTAAGGCGATCAAGAGGTGGCAATAGATCTAGCAGATAACTCAGTAAAGGCCGGGCCACTGACACAGGCAGTAACAACAATGAGTTAACAATCTGGCACAGCATACTGCCAGCGGCTGATACATAAATTACATCTACAAGGAAGAAAAGGGAGGGTGTGTGTGTTTTTGGCAAACAAATTACATTGCTTTTTAAATTCAGCACCCAAAAATGTCTTAAAATATTAAATAATTAAATATTGTCCTTTTATATTTAAATGGTTTTGGAAAGAAAAACATACCAATTGTCCTTAAAAGTTTAATTATTCTATATGATTTCATACTGTGAAATAGTAAAATGTCCTATGAAAATCACCTTAACATGTCTTTCTAAAGCACATTTTATTAACAAGTTTACATGAGACTATTATGCATACAAAACCCTAATTTGCAACGTTTTCAAAATGTACCTGTGTTGGGCTTTTTGTTTAATATACATCACCTTAAAAAATCATACTTGACTAAAATATTTTTATGAATTTTGGTCAACTACTGTGACCACTACAAAAAGCATAACTAAAAGCACTTAGAGATTTAAAAATTCCCCTTAACTTTATCTTCATTTTTACTTTATGTACAATGTGCTATCAAATGTACCATCAGTTTGACTGCTGCATCTGTGCAATTAGTCAATTTCCAGTTTAGTCGGGTTTTGCCCCACATAGCAACAAGGGACAGAAAAACATTTTAAATTTATTGGAATCTAAGTAAACAAAAATTGTCAAGGGAACTCAGAAGCAGTTGTGGTACCTGAAGTTACTTTAAACTCTTTTTTAATTAGTATATTTCAAGTTTGTGGTACCTCTTTAAACTTGATCTTTTTAGCAATATATACCTCTTAGTTTTTCCCCAACACTGCCATTCCAAGAACTTTCCTTAAGAAGAGTCGCAGAACGTGAATAGATATCTGTAGCATGTGGCAGTAAAAGCTGGAGGTGTTTGTGTAGCAGTGCCACACTGCTAGAATTCTGGAAACAAGAGAAACTACTTATAACAAAATAACACAAATGTATTTTAGAAGGTTTGATCATGTATTAGATTGTAATTTTTAAACACACATCATTCAAATCTTATCCTATGTTGATGCTCACACAATGAAGAGGAGTAACGTTATATTTCCAGAAGATATGACCAAAAAGCCCATGTACCTCACTAACACTGTTGATATGACAATAAGCCAGCAATTGTTTCTGCAGTGAACACAACAGCTCATGAAGATGAGCAGGTTGGCTGTTTTCAGATGATGATGTCCCAAGTAAAAACTTATCACTGTTCTTTTCCAACTCTCCGAAGGCTTGATCCTAATTAGACAAAAGGAATAATCACATATTGTCCATTTTCAAATATTATAATACTCTTAGTATCTTAAAAGGAAACTCTTTCACCTAATATTTACGGCTGGGATTTACAAAGGAACCCAAGAAAGTCAATGGGAACTGGGCTCCTTACTCTCTTAGGTTCCTTTGAAAATCCCAGCCTACATAAATTTGGACACAATCTGAAATCACAATCCTTGAGCTTTTTATAGCAGTCACTGTGACTGTTATACAGTCAAGTATTTCTATTCTAAGGAGGAGATTTTCAAAAGCATAAAGGACAGACAGGCATTAATGGGAGCTAGACACTACACTCATCTTTGTGCTTTTGAAAATCTCCCCATGAACCAAAATATCCAGAGATATGCAACTGGCCCTTTAAAATTTGTTCTGGGCTGACTACTGACACACAAAGGTTTAGAAGAACATGTTAACATGATTAGTATTTTTCACTGTCCAATCTGGAGAGGAAGGGAAGAAAAATACCAGTTCAATTTTCACATAAGAATTCAGAAAGAAAAAGAAGTTAGCAGAGTTTCAGATACAAAGTTTGGTAGGGATTCACCTTGAATGTAAACTGCTCTGGCCTTGTCTTAGATGGATAGATAGTGCACAGCAAGCTGGGGTGTAAATCTATAGTGCTAGCATTCCGTGCACTAACTGTCCATGCGGTAGCAGGGTCCACATGCACAGTTAGTGCACAGCACATTCATTCACTGTAGATTTACACCCCATCTTGACATGCACTAACTCTCTATCTAGACAAGCCCTTTAAGGAAGACCCTTAAAAACACCTGTCCACCCCGCAGCCTCAGACGTAGGAAGGCTTTGTCTGAGCCAGCAGGGGAAAGAACTCCAAGAACCTTTCAAGGATTGCCCATCTCTTCTCCCCCACCTCCTTCTGGGTTTGGGGAGAGGAGCTTCTCAGCTGATAGGCCGCATAAAAGAGTGCAGCGGAAGCCCACTGGCTCACACAAACCTGGAGGAAGGATTTATGAGCCCTTTTCATCTGCCTGGGGCACCATCCTGTATCTGGGAGCAACTACATACAAAAGTAAAATACAACAGTATTACAACAGTAATATTGGGCCCTTAGTATTAGAGATAGTAAATTAGTTTTAGTCCTGTTTTAGTGGGGAAATGAGGCTGGTTGCAGGTTCCTGTTGCAGGTCTCTTGAACAAACATTAAAGGAGGAACATAATTACTTTACCCAAACTAAAGAGAATTTTTTAAAAATAACTTGATTATTACTATAAAAAAATTAAAGACAAGCCCTAAACATACCGTGTAAAATCCTAAATTTCTTAGCAGAGTCTTCATTAAAATTTCAGCTAGATGGGTATCTGGATGACTGCTCTGGACACCATATGTTTGATCAGAGAGGTTTCCATAGCCAACACATAGTGAGGAAACTTCTGTTGCATCAGATGGTGAACTATAACCAAGTAGCGAGGCTACATGGGTATGATCTTGCAAACTCGTCAGAATAATATCCAATTGCATTCTCTAAAGGAAATAATTAGATAGGAACAACTGTTCTTGTTAGACAACAAAGTAATGAACTTCAAAAGTTAGAAAAATTTTCCTAGTGCTTTAACTATTAAAACACTTGGATAATGTAACCACCTGCTAACAAAGTTTGATGACTAGTTTTCACTGCAGATTTTCAAAGATAGGTACTAGATATATATACTGGACTACATGACAGTCTAAAGTGGGGATGGGCAAACTTTTTGGCCCAAGGGCCACATCTGGGTATGGAAATTGTATGGTGAGCTATCAATGCTCACAAAATTGGGGTTGGGGTACAGCAGGGGGTGAGGGCTCTGGCTGGGGCTGGAGGCTCTGGGGTGGGGCCAGAAATGAGGAGTTCAGGGTGTGGGAGGGGGCTCTGAGATGGGGCAGCAGGGTGGGGTGCGGGAGAGGGATCAGGGCTGGGGCAGGGGGTTGGGGCACAGGAGGGGGCTAGGGGTGCAGGGTCCGGGCGGCGCTTACCTCAAGCAGCTCCTGGAAGCAGCGGCATGCTGCTTCCGCGAGCCTCGACACGGACACACGGAGCAGCCTTCAACCCAGCTCCCTGGCTGGAGCGTGGGAGCAGGGCATGCCCCAGACCCTGCTCCCCAGCAGGAGCTCGAGGGCTGGCTTAAACCGGCTGGGAGGGCCGGATGTAACCCGCAGGCCATAGTTTGCCCACCCCTGGTATAAAGATATCTAGGATAGTTTAGAGAGAATTAACTCAATATTCCCATCATTCAGGGGGACAGAACAGATGCCAGACTAGAAGGTCCTCTCCAACTCAGTCTTCAGAAACTGTGGCTAACAAATTCCCAATGCTCTTTATAATGACTTAGCAAAACGACAGTGTAAATGAAGCTCAAGCAGAAAAAATTCAGTAAATTTGTATTATTTATAACACTATTGTAATTGTGAGGTCTAGAGGTTTAAGTGAATGATTGCAAACCACCGAAGAGAGCACATAATTTAATGGAAGACGGTGAAAAAAGCAACTTTGAGTCACCATAGCCTACGGTCAACCTTTTCTAACTTTGTATTGTGGTTTCTCTCTCGGTACACAAGGGTTTTGTAAAAGCCAGAATGGGTAAAAGAAAGAAGAATTTTGTTTTTAAACATTTTTCACTACAACATTTTAGTATACTGCTCTTGTCATACAATTTAGAGTGTAATAATCTTCTTTTAGTCTGTAGACCACACTACTTATGCTAACTGCATAATCAGTGTCAGACAATTTCTTGGCATAACCAACAGTTACATTGTTAAATATCCTTGGTGTCCTCTCAGCATGTTGGAATCGGATTTTACAGAGTTTTGTACGATTCTTAATGCATTAATAAATAAGGTTTCCACGCAGTATGCCCACCATTTTAGTTTATTCTGTCTGTAACATCCACCTTGTCATAGATTATTCACTTGATTCAGTACAGCCTTTTGAAAGCCAAAATTGCCCATTAAACTGCCTATACTGAACCAAGCCAAGCTTCACTCATCTGACTGTACAGTATCTTAACTTATACTGTGCTTCCATATCTCTTTGGACAAATCTCATACTTGAGTTTTAATTCCTTTGACCTAAAGGTGAGAGTTGCATTAACAAAAGTACACTAATGTGGATGTACTTATGAAATCCTTTAAACCTATCCCAATGCCCTTGTTCTGAGATGCTCCACACAGCTTGTTAGTATGCACTGTAATCAGTATCAATTAACAGGGGATAAGTTAAATTATAAGGAGAAGCGAAAGCTCCAGTCTACTAACTATTATACAGGAAGTCAGGCTAGATGGTCACAATGGCCTCTTCTGGCCTTATAATATATATATCTATGAAGATACCAGGGTTTAGTTTGCGCTGGCTAGTGCACTATACTTTGAGAAACAATCTTCCAGTTTTGTTAGAATTCATACTCATAATTTTGACATCATTCTAGTACACTCCATAGTACTCCATATTACGAAAGTTTAAAGGCCAGGATTATCCTATGTGAATGGATCCGAATGACAGCTGCCCAATGTTATTTTAAACCTAAGGCTCAAATGCTGAAGACCCACAGCTGCCATCCATTTCAAATCAGGGAAAGGTCCTTTTGTTCTGTGTCTCTAGCACACCTAACACAATGGGGTCCTGGTCCATGCCTAAGGCTCCTAGGCGCTATCGTAATAAATACATAATTTAATTAATTTATTTATTTAATTTAACAAACAAACAAACAAACAAACAAACAATCTGTCTTTAACTTCTTCACTCTTCCCATTCTATGTTGGGGTAGGCAAGAGGAATGTCTCAACAGGATATTCCCCACTCCTCAAATGAAGCACTGCTAAGTGTAACTCCTCTGCCTAGCAGTGACTCACCAGGCCTGCTTTTCTTCTTTCCCAGAAGCAACGAAGGAAAGGCATACAGAGAACCTGGCCTTAAGCACATTCTACTCCAAGATACCACTGTAGCCTATGCTCACTCATTTCACTAATGAACGTAGAGGCTCTACTACTGGGGTTTGGGTTCTAAACATTATGGGGAAGGATATCCATCCACACACACACTGGACAGCTGTGATCTAGGCTCATGGACTTCGCACCAGGTGGGGAGTTAAAATTTGTATTCTGTTCCTGAGTCTACGGTTGATTTGTTGTATGACACTGGGAAAGTCATCCGACCTTTCTGTGGTAATCTCAGTTGCTCACATTTGTAAAAACAGGAACAGTAATACTTATCCACTTTTGGAAAGTGCTGTAAAATCTATGTATAAAAAGCATTATACAAGTATTCTGATTATTAGTACAGAACCACAAGATCTAATTCCACCACTTTTCCTTATTTTTGAAAAAAGACTTAGGGCACTGGCAACATAAGATTTTTAAGTTTACATTGTTCAGATTTGTTTAATTAGATTGGCTCTCAACAGTAACTGACCTTCAAACTGCTCCAGGTGTATCTTCTAATATAGGTGTTCACATAATTACTTTCAAAGGGTGACATATAGTTTTACAAGGCCTTACCTGCCCCTTTGATAAGCTCTCCCATCTATCAGGGCCTTGAGGTAGAAGAGAATGCAGCAATTCCATTCTTTCTCGCAATGGAGGCAGTAGCATAGTTGCACCTACTGACAGAGTCTCAATTACAACCTAACATGAAAGGAGAGGGGGAGACAACACTTTATATTTTGAAATATTTTTGTATCAACATAATGGCATTTTTACAAAAAAAAATCTATGATTTAAATCAAAGATATCTAACATATCTAAATCATGTAATTTAGCATGTTTATTCTAACAGCTGCAGTAATATGTTGATTTTGTGCTATGAGAGATGACAATTCAACTTCTAGTGCTCATATAGGGCACTGGAATTATACCGCTGATTGCAGCAGTAGCTTTCTGGAAATAAATTCTAAGACTTAAGTTCTGTTCAGTTACACTGGTATAAACTATTAGAGCAGAACTTTAGCTATGAGAGACCAGAATATGGCTGTATGTAATTAGATACCAAAAACAAACAAACATACACACACATATGGCAGTTTAATTTTACTGTAAATTAGGTTCTACATCCTGGCCACCATGGATGTAGAAGCTCTTTACACCAATATTTCACATGAGGATGGACTACAAGCTGTCAAGAACAGTATCCCTGATGAGGCCACGGCACACCTGGTGGCTGAGCTTTGTGACTTTGTCCTCACCCACAACCATTTCAGATTTGGGGACAACTTATACCTTCAAAGTCAGTGGCACTGCTACGGGTACCCGCATGACCGCACAGTATGCCAACATTGTTATGGCTGACTTAGAACAATGCTTCCTCAGCTCTCGTCCCCTAGCGCCCCTCCTCTACTTGCGCTACATTGATGACATCTTCATCATCTGGACCGACGGGAAGGAGGCCCCTGAAGAATTCCACCTGGATTTCAACAATTTCCACCCCACCATCAACCTCAGACTGGACCAGTCCACACAAGAGATCCACTTCCTGGACACTACAGTGAAAATAAGTGATGGTCACATAAATATCACCCTATACCAGAAACCTACTGACTGCTATACTTACCTACATGCCTCCAGCTTCCATCCAGGACACATCACATGATCCATTGTCTACAGCCAAGCCCTAAAATACAACCGAATCTGCTCCAATCCCTCAGACAGAGACAAACACCTACAAGATCTCTATCAAGCATTCTTAAAACTACAACACCCAACTGGGGAAGTGAAGAAACAGATTGACAGAGCGAGATGGGTACCCAGAAGTCACCTACTAAGGGCAGGCCCAACAAGGAAAATAACGGAACACCCCTGGCCATCACATAAAACCTCTCCAGCACATCATCAACGATCTACAACCTATCCTGGAAAACGATCCCTCACTCTCACAGACCTTGGGAGGCAGGCCAGTCCTCGCTTACAGACAGCCCCCCAACCTGAAGCAAATACTAATGAGCAACTACACACCACACCATAGAAACAGTAACCCAGGAACCAATCCCTGTAACAAACCGCGTTGCCTACTCTGTCCCCATATCTACTCTAGCGACACCATCAGAGGACACAACCACATCAGCCACACCATCAGGGACTTATTCACCTGAACATCTACTAATGTGATATATGCCATCATGTGCCAGCAATTCTCCTCTGCCATGTACACTGGCCAAACCGGACAGTCTCTATGTAAAAGAATAAATGGACACAAATCGGACATCAGGAATGGTAACATACAAAAGCCAGTAGGAGGACACTTCAATCTTCCTGAACATTCTATAACAGATTTAAAAGTAGCCATACTTGAACAAAAAACTTCAGAAAAAGACTTTAAAGAGAAACTGCAGAACTAAAATTCATTTGCAAATTTAACACCATTAATTTGGGCTTGAATAGGGACTGGGAGTGGCTGGCTTACTACAAAAGAAACTTTCCCTCTCCTGGAATTGACACCTCCTCATCAATTATTGGGAGTGGACTACATCCACCCTGATTGAATTGGCCCTGTCAACACTGGTTCTTCACTTGTGAGGTAACTCCCTTCTCTTCATGGTGTCAGTATAATAATGCCTGCATCTGTAATTTTCACTCCATGCATCTGAAGAAGTGGGTTTTTTACCCACGAAAGCTTATGCCCAAATAATCTGTTAGTATGTAAGGTGCCACCTGACTCATTGTTTTCATAAATTAGGTTAGTGCACTAGCTTTCCTTACTTTCTAGGAATGTGTGTTCAAACCCTGATTGAGCCCAAACTCATCACAAGTAATAGAGAATTACTTAATTGCTTCCTAGTTCTTTCTAAATACGTCAGTAAACCACCACAAATATTAACACAATTTGGTATGATTGGTAATCCCTGCTAAAGAGATGGCTGGAAGAGCAGTTTTATGTATTTAAGAAGTAGGACAAAATACAGACATCCTAACATACTGCATCTTTCACTTGTGTCTTTTTAAACTCTTTAGAGCAGACACTGTATTTTTACCAGTTTACACAGCACCACCCACACTTGGCTCAAATCATAGCTGTGCCCTAATGGCTCTATGGGGCTGCATTGAAAACTTCACCTAAAGCGGGACTAAAATTTCATCCTATAATTACTTTAGTCTCAAAATTTAATAAGTAACTCAAGAGTGATTTGTTTCCATATAATTTTTTGTTCAAAAAAATTCTAACTTCAGCAGAGGAAAGATTCTGCAAAATGAGCTAGTGCTGAAAATTCAGACCACCTCACTTTTTCAGACTAGTACAACTATAGAAACAGTGTCTTGACAAATTCCAAAAATTACACAATAGGACCATTTTAAATTTTAAATAGGGCTGTCCATTAATCACAGTTTTAATCGCACTGTTAAACAATAGAAAACCAATTGCAAATTATTAAATATTTTTGATATTGTTCTACATATATATTGTATTCTGTGTTGTAATTGAAATCGAAGTGTATATTATTTTTTATCATAAATATTTGCACTGTAAAAATGATAAACAAAAGAAATAGTATTTTCAACTCACCTCATACAAGTACTGTAGTACAATCTCTTGCTCATGAAAGTGCAACTTACAAATGTAGATTTTTTTTTTGGTTACATAATTGCAATCAAAATAAAACAAAGAAAAACTTCAGAGCCTACAAGTCCACACAGTCCTACTTCTTGTTCAGCCAATCACTAAGACAAACAAGTTTGTTTACATTTACAGGAGATAATGCTGCCCTCTTCTTATTTACAATGTCACCTGAAACTGAGAACATGCATTCGCATGGCACTTTTGTTGCCAGCATTGCAAGGTATTTACGTGCCAGATATGCTAAACATTCGTATTCCCCTTCATGCTTAGGCCACCATTCCAGAGGACATGCTTCCATGCTGATGACGCTCATTAAAAATATAATACGTTAATTAAATTTGTGATTGAACTCCTTGGGGGAGAATTATATGTCCCCTGCTCTATTTTACCCGTATTCTGACATATATTTCATGTTATAGAAGTCTTGGATGATGACCCAGCAAATGATGTTCATTTTAAGAATACTTTCACTGCAGATTTGACAAAACGCAAAGAAGGTATCAATGTGATATTTCTAAAGATAGCTACAGCACTCGACCCAAGGTTTAAAAATCTGAAACGCCTTCCAAAACCTGAGAGGGACAAGGTGTTGAGCATGCTTTCAGAAGTCTTAAAAGAGCAACACTCCAATGCAGACACTACAGAACTCGAACCACCAAAAAAGAAAATCAATCTTCTTCTGGTGGTAGCTGACTCAGATAATGAAAATAAACATACGTCGGTCCGCACTGCTTTGGATTGTTATTGAGCACAATCCGTCATCGGCATGGATGCATATCCCCTGAAATGGTGGTTGAAGCATGAAGGGACATATGAATCTTTAGCTCATCTGGCACATAAATATCTTGTGACGCCAGCTACAATAGTGCTATGTGAACACCTGTTCTCACTTTCCGGTAACATTGTAAACCAGAAGCGGGAAGCATTATCTCCTGCAAAAGTAAACAAACTTGTTTCTGTGAGCGTTTGGCTGAACAAGAAGTAGGACTGAGTGGAGTTGCAGGCTGTAAAATTTTACATTGTCTTATTTTTAATGCAGGGTTGTTGTTTTTTTACATAATTCTACATTTGTAAGTTCAATTTTCATGATAAAGAGATTGCACTACAGTACTTGTATTAGGGGAAATGAAAAATACTATTTCTTGTTATTTTATAGTGCAAATACCTGGAATAAAAAAAATATATAAAGTGAGCATAGTACACTTTGTATGCTGTGTTGTAATTGAAATCAATATATTTGAAAATGTAGAAAACATCCACAAATATTTAAATAAATGGCATTCTATTATTGTTTAATCGTGATTAGTATTTTTAATCCCAAGATTAATTGCAATTATTTTTTTTAATCGCTTGACAGCTCTAATTTTAAGCTAAAACACAGTTATGCCATGGTTGGCAATCAGTCTTTCACCAGATGCACATGACATACTGCCCCTGCTCAACATTGGTTGCCTATAGATTTCCAGGGAGAGACTAGAAATAATACAATTATCTACAAAGCCCTAAATAGCTTGGACCTACCTACCAAGGACAGGAGAGACAGCCTCTCTCCCCAGTGCCATACTGCTACTATCTGCAACCATTTGAGGAGCTCAATCTGAATCCTTTTGATTTAAGAGAGGATTGGAGATTGAGCACTCTGAAGGACCCTCACCTTTGAAACTTATTCCCACCTTTGAACAAGAATAACCCAGATCTCTATTTTCAGGGCAAAGTGCAAGGGTACATGGATATGATTTTATGGGGAATGAGACTTTTTGTTAGAGGATGCTGGTGGGTTAGCTGTTGGTTGTAGTTAGATTTTTTTTTTTAAATGTTATCATATACACCTGGAACAAAAGATAGGCAGCTTTTTGTATATTCTATTAGACTGCTACACACAAATAAATAAAATGAATTATAATATGGCAGCTGAGATCAGCAGAGTTATGCAAGGTAACAGCGCCTAATTATTAAGAGTGCCAGAGCGGAGGATTCTCAATGAAGGACCTTCAAATATGAAGTTTCCCTTCTCATCCAAGGACCACATCCTAAAATGAACTCTGTACAGGGGTCCACACAACCACAGCTCATTTCAGGACTAGGGCGTAACACTATGACTTTAAGATAACTATCTATTAAAAGTAGGGCTGTCAAGCAATTAAAAAAATTAATTGCCATTAATCGTGCTATTAAACAACAATAGAATACCATTTATTTTAAATATTTTTGGATGTTTACTACATTTTCAAATATATTAATTTCAATTACAACATAGATACAAGGAGTACAGTGCTCACTTTATATTTAATTTTTATTACAAATATTTGCACTGTAAAATAAAAAAAATATTTTTCAATTCACTTCGTACAAGTACTGTAATGCAATCTCTTTATCATGAAAGTTGAATTTACAAATGTAGAATTAAGTACAAAAAAAGTAACTGCATTCAAAAATAAAACAATGTAAAACTTAAGAGCCTACAAGTCCACTCAGTCCTACTTCTTGTTTAGCCAAACAATCATACAAACAAGTTTGTTAACATTTGCAGGAGTACATGTTGCCCACTTCTTGTTTACAATAATCACCTGACAGTGAGAACAGGCATTCACATGGCACTGTTGTAGCTGGAGTCACAAGATATTTATGTGCCAGATGAGCTAAAGATTCATATGTCCCTTCATGCTTCAACCACCATTCCAGGGGACATGCATCCATGCTGATAACAGATTCTGCTCGATAACCATCCAAAGCAATGCAGACTGACGCATGTTTATTCTCATCATGTGAGTCAGATGCCACCAGTGGAAGGTTGATTTTCTTTTTTGGTGGTTCAGGTTCTGTAGTTTCTGCATCGGACTGTTGCTCTTTTAAGACTTCTGAAAGCATGCTCTACACCTAGTCCCGCTCAGATTTTGGAAGGCACTTCAGATTCTTAAACCTTGTGTCGTATGCTGCAACTATCTTTAGAAATCTCACATTGGTACTGTCTTTGCGTTTTGTCAAATCTGAAGTGAAAGTGTTCTTAAAACGAACATGTTCTGGGTCATCATCCGCGACTGCTATAACGTGAACTATATGGCAGAATGCGGGTAAAACAGAACAGGAGACATACAATTCTCCCCCCAGGAGTTCAGCCACAAATTTAATTAATGCATTTTTTTTTAAACGAGCATCATCAGCATGGAAGCATGTCCTCTGGAATGGTGGCCTAAGCATGAAGGAGCATACAAATGCTAAGCATATCTGGAACGTAAATACCTTGCAATGCCGGCTACAAAAGTGCCATGCGAACGCTGTACAGAGGTCCTCAGTTTCAGGTGACATTGTAAGTAAGAAGAGGGCTGCATTATCGCCCATAAATGTAAACAAACTTGTTTGTGTTAGCAATTGGCTGAACAAGAAGTAGGACTGAGTGGACGTGTAGGCTCTAAAGTTTTACATTGTTTTGTTTTTGAGTGCAGTTGTGTAACAAAAAAAAAAATCTATATTTGCACTTTCACGATAAAGAGACTACTACATTTCTTGTATGAGGTGAATTGAAAAATACTATTTCTTTTGTTTGCCATTTTTACAGCGCAAATATCTGTAACCAAAAACAACAATATAAAGTGAGCACTGTCTACTTTGTATACTGTGTTGCAATTGAAATCAATATATTTGAAAATGTAGAATAACATCCAAAATGATTTAATAAATTTCAGTTGGTATTCTATTGTTTAACAATGCGATTAAAAATGCGATTAATCGCGATCAATTTTTTTGAGTTAATCACGTGAGTTAACTGCGATTAATTGACAGCCCTAATACGATAGCTATACAAGTATGATAAAAATGCCGACTGAAGTTACCCCCTACTTGGGTTCAGATATCTATTCACCATCAATAACTGTTTATCAAACTGGCTCAATTTACAACTTGAAACTGGATTTTAATCAGTAAATCAAGTATTGGTAATAATAAGGTACCATTTTTACAGAATATCTTTTCGGATCTTGACCATACATAAGAGAGAATTGGATGTGAATTAAATAAAATTACTTACTTCCTGTATTTCATCTGGGACAGAGGAGTCCATCAACCTAAACAGCAAATTCCGAAGTGGGCCTGCCTGCCTTCCAAGAATGCTAGTAGCTACTCCTCCAGCTAACGCAAGAGCAAGATGATTAGAAAGTAACTTCAGGCACAACTTGAGGAAATTGTGATGTTCTCTGCAAAAAAAAAAAAAAAAAAAAAAAAAAAAAAAAAAGTTGTTAATCTTGCCTGTAAATCAGCTTTGACAATACCAAGTTTAGGTCCAATGGGGGAACAGGATCTTATACATAAGGATATAATCTTTCCAGGCCTCTCAAAAAATTTATTGACATTCTAATATAAAAGACAGATTGATTATCCTCCTGAGGGTGGAAGGCCGAGATAGCTGCTAGGTGGACCTTTATCGAGCTAATGGCCAAACCTTGCTGTTTTAGGCACAAAAGATAGACCAAGATATGCTGGATTGAAGAACACATCGGCGAAACTGCAGAACCAGACCAACTAGAGAAACACTTCCAGTTAGAGACACAAGTAGACTTAGTAGATAGTATTCTACTATTCAACAGCACATCTTGAACCTCTTTTGAACACAACTGCTCCCCGGAATCTTAACTATGGAGCATCCATGCTGCTAGATGGAATGTCTGCAGGTTTGGATGACGCAAGCGACCGGAGTTTTGAGAAATCAGATCCGGGTCCAATGGAAGTGGTATCAGCTCTCACCAAAAGGGACAGGCGGTTGCTTGACCAGGGCAACAGGAAAGCATCTGTCAGGGAACCCAGAGTGTGACCCTGTAGGGAACAAAACTGCTGGCATTTCCTGTTGTATCTCATTGCAAACAGGTCTACCTGGGGAGTCCCCCAGAGCTGGAAAATGGACCTGGTTACATCTGGAAGAAGGGACCACTCATGGTGACTTGTAAATGACCTGCTTAGATAATCTGCCTACGCATTCTGCACTCTGAGAAGATAACAGACTTTGAGATCAATCGAGCTGGCAATGCAAAAATCCCATAAATAAATTGCATCTTGGCAGAACAGGGATGAGCGGACCCTGGACCCTTCTTGTCTGTAGAAACAGAATATCGCCGCTGTGTTGTCTGTGAGAGTGAGCAGGCATCTTCCCTTGATATGGGGTAGAAAATCTGGCATGCCAGCCAGATAGCTGCCATTTATAGCATTTCCTGACATTTATGTGACGAGTCAGGTCCTTTGTGAACCATAACCCCTGTGAGCGAAGGAAACCCAGACAAGCCCCTCAACCTATGGCAGACACATCCATTACTAGCATTAGCAATGGTTGAGGAGGGACAAATGGAACTCCTATGCAGATGTTAGCAGGATTAGTCCACCAATCTACAGTGTCTAAAATGTGAGGAGGGCCCCTCGACCACAGTGGTCAAATGGTGACAGCACAGCAAAAACACCGAGGCCAGCCAACCTTGTACAGTCCTCAGATGCAATCTGGCATACCAGACTATGTATGTGCAACAGGCTGTCCCAGACGCCTCCTACAATTCCATACAGTTGTGATTAGGTAAGTCTTGAGCTCTAAAATGATGGATTGAGTTGTCTAAATCCTTGTCTCTGGAAGGAAAAAAATGATTACCTATCTTTCTGTAACTATTGTTCTCTGAGATGTGCTGAACATGTCCATTCCACTGTAGGTTTGTGCATGCCTCATGCACAGCTTTCAAAGATTTTTCCCTTAGCAGTACCCATCAGAGCAGCGCAAGAGCCCTCTGGTGCCTTGTACCACTGCACACATGCATAAAGGGGCGTGCTGCCCCCAACCTTCCTCTGTTCCTTCGCACCAGAAAGACTCTGATAAAGAGGGGAAGGCAGGCAGGTCATGGAATGAACATGTGCAACACATCTTGAACACTTACAGAAACCAGTTTTGCTTTTTCGAGGAATTGTACATGTCCATTCTACTGTAGGTGACTCACAAGCAGTTCAAACTGACGGTGGGCTCAGAGTCTACTTAAACAAGGATTAAAGGACAACTTGTCCGAACCTGGCATCCTCTCTGGATTGATGAGATATGGCATAGTGAGAGGCAAATGTATGGAGCAATGCCCAGGTAGCTGCCTCACAAATATCCAGAATTGGAACCCTAACCTGCAACCTGGTTGAGAGAGCCATCACTCTACTCGGAAGTGTGATGTCAGCCAACTGGTAAGATAAATGAATGCAGCTGGAGATCGAGGCGGAGATCCTCCAAGTTAAGACTCGTTGGCCCTTTACTCTATCTGAAATGGTGAAGAAGAGTTGAGTCGAAGACCTGAATGACCTAATCCAGTCTCGGTAAAAGGTCAAAGCTCTTCTAACATCAAGAGTATGAAGCATTTCTTTCCCTTTACAGGAATGAGACTTTGGAAAGAATGTTGGTAGATAAATCTCTTGATTTAAATTTAACTTGGAGACCACTTTAGACAGGAATTTAGGGTAAAGCCAAAGTAAAACCTTGTCCCTAAATAAAGTTGTATAGGGAGGCTCTGATTCCAACGCTCATATCCAAGGTTATGGCAACGAGGAAAGCTACTTTCACTGACGTGTAATAAGACAAGTTGCTAGCAGCTCAAAGGGGTGGGGGACATCAACTTTGTTAGTACTAAACTTAAGCTCATCTGTGAAATATGATAAGAAACCTATGGGTATAATCTAAACAAATCCTTCAGAAACCTGATGGACATGAGGTTTGAAAAAAATGGATCCGTTATCCACAGGTAAACGGAAAGCTGATACCACTCCCAGATGAACTCTAATCAAACTAAGAGACAATCCTTTAAGAATAAAAGATAGTCCAAGACATGGCTAATCAGAGCTTGAGCTAGAGGAATGCCTCTCTGTAGGGACCAAATATAAAATCTCTTCCATTTAGCAAAGTAAGTAGACCTAGTGAAGGCTTCCTGCTATTCAGTAGGACTTCCTGTATCCCCTTAGAGCAAACTTGTTCCAAAGTTGTCAGCCACGAAGAATCAACGCAATCAGCTAGAGAGCTTGAAGCCTGGGATGAAGAAAGAGACTGTTGTGCTGGGAGATAAGATACACCTCTCTCAGGAACAACAGTGAGGTCTGACTGATAGCGCTAATAAGGCTATTAATTAATTTTGATGGGGCTATGCCAGGGCTATTAGAACAAGGTGAGCAGAATCTTGCTTAACTTTAGATAAGACTTTGGGCAGGAGCAGAACAGGAGGGAAGGCACAGCAGCCCTCTCAATCAGGCTAGGAGGAAAGAATCTGTCAGTGAATCAGGGCTGAAGATCCCTCAGGGACAAAAAAAGATGACATTTTTTGTTTTATCTTGTTGCAAACACATCCACTTTGGGAGTTCCCCGCTGCTGGAATATGGATCTGGAAATGTCCAGTATTTTGAACTCCTGGAAGGTAAGGCACTTTCAGGTTGATGGAACTGATGATGCAAAAGTTGCATAGGAGGATTGCTTCCTAGCATAACTTTGTGGATCAGGCCCCTCCTTGTTTGTTTACATAAAACACAGTTGCTGTGTTGTCCATGAGCACCAATAAGTTCCACCTCCTGATGCGTGGAAGGAATGCCATGCAAGCTAGGCGGATAGCACAGAGCTCCCTAACATTTATATGGAGTCAGATCAGGTGAGTCCAACGCCCCTGACTCTGAAGGCAACCTAAGTGAGCTCCCCAACCTAGATTCAAAGTGTATGTGACTAGGGTGAGAGTCTGTTGTGGAGGGGCAAATGGAACTCTTGTAAACATCAGCAGAATCTATCCACCAGCTCAGGGAGGATAAGACCTATGGGGGTACTTGAACCACCATGTCTGCATGACAGGCTGGTGAATACACTGAGGCTATCCAACCCTGTAAATGTCTAAGATGCAGGCTGGCATGCTGTACCTCGTAAGTCCATGCTGCCATGTGATCTAGAAGTTTGAGGCAGTTCCAAACTTTGATGATAGGATGCACTTTTAGACCTAGAGCAATAAGACACATCGCTTGGAATCTCCACTATGGTAGAAAAGCCCCTGGCTTTTGTAGAGTCCAGGACTGCCGCAATTAATTCTATTCTTTGTACAGACGGCAGGACAGATTTCTATGCATTGATTAGTAGCCCCAGTATATCAAAAGTGGATTGAATACTGGCTATGCTGGAAAGCACCTGAGATCTGAACTGGGCTCTGTAGCGAGGCGGTCTGGTCCCCAGCCACCCCAGAGAGAGAGGAGCCTCCCTGGACGCCCAAGTGGGTGGAGCTGGAGAATCCTGGCCCCGCCCCTCAAGGGTCAAGGGGCGGCACAGGAAGTATAAAAGCCGGCCCTCAGACCGCAGTTGGGAAGCAGCCACCAGAGAGGCCGGACGCCAGTGGTGCAGCTCCCCGCTGGGAGACCCCGGCGACCAGCAGCCGACCGGAGGACTGGCCGGGCCAGCCAAGCCTGCCGCCGGCCCGCTACCCCGAGGAGCCGCCAGGCCCGCCGCCCGCCTGCTACCCCGAGGAGCTGCCAGGCCCGCCGCCCGCCTGCTACCCCGAGGAGCTGCTAGGCCTGCCGCCCGCCTGCTACCCCGAGGAGCTGCTAGGCCTGCCGCCCGCTAGCGACTCTGAGGTGCCGATGGTCTGCGACCTCGTCGAGGACACCCCCCCTGATGCAGGTACCCATAGAGGGGGAGCTGGAAGTAGCCCGGGGGCAGCCGACTCTAGTCTGGCTGCAGCACTGCCAGAGCCAAGGTCAGTGTGTTGCGGCCAGGATCCCCACTGACTCAGCAGCGGGTTTTTCTGCCGCTGCTAGGGCCCCGGGCTGGGACGCAGTGGAGTGGGTGGGCCTGCGTCCCCCCTGCCACCCCACGTGTGGGTGGCAGTCTCCCCCTCTCCCAGGTTCTCCAGAGCCAGGACCTGGGCTTGCCACCACCTTGTTGATTGCTCAGCCCCTGCTTAAGGGCCTGAGCCTTGAAATACTTATTGCCCCACCCTGACCAAGGGCCAGGGCTTACTGCCTTATTGACTGCTCAGCCCCTGCTTGAGGGCCTGAGCCCTGAACTGTTTATTGCCCCGCCCTGACCCAGGGCCAGGGCTTAGTGACCTACTGCTCGCTCAGCCCCTGCTTGAGGGTCTGACCCCTAACTGTTTGTTCCCCGCCCTGTCCAAGGGCCCTGGCTCACTAGGAATGGTCTGTTTGCCCGGCCCTCTCCCGGAGAGCCTGAACGGCTGACTCTGCAGCACCAGACTGCACTAATTCCCCAAAAACTTGACAGTATAGCAGGGCAGTCTGGTCCCCAGCCGCCCCAGAGAGGGCCTGAAACCCCTACAGGCTCTTACTCGCCAGTCATCCAGGTAAGGAAATACATGGACTCCTAACCGTCAGGATGATGGTGATGGGAGAGGCCATGGTCCTAGCAGCCAAGTGAGCTGCATCCAAATCGGTCTGCAGTGAAGTTCTTCCCATCAACTTCCCTTTATGAACCAGCAAAAGGAACTTCTGCTTAGTCTCTTCAGGCAACTTGTTCTTAAATTTTACAATAACATCACAGATCTTAAAATCATATCTCCCTAACAAAGCCTGTTGGCTGGTGATTCTAAGCTATAACCCTGACATAGAATATTTTTTTCTTAACAAGTCCAGCTTTTTTGCATCCCTTGACTTAGAGGTAAATGCCAGATTCCTCTAGCACTCCCTCTCGTTGGCAGCCAAGATAACCAGTCACCGTGGAGGGGCGTGGGAATAAAAATGCTCAAAACCCTGGGTGGGCACAATACCTACGCTCCAGTAGCTTTGCTATGGGAGGGAGGAGAGTTTGACACAGAGCCTTGTTAGGTTCTAAAATTGCTTCATTAATTGGCAGAGCCTGCTGAGATGGAGCAGCAGAGACATCAACGAGGCAGTGAGAAGATTCCCTAACTGCCTCCATCTGAATATCTATGGCCAAAGGCCCCCCTTTTTAAGAGCTCCTGCTGAGCCTTGCAGTCATCAGGAATGGGCAAAACACCCCCAAGGAAACTGCTTCATCTGGAGAGGAGGATGAAGCTAGCACAGGTTGAGGTTGTGCCTCCTTTGTTAGCTGTCCCAACGGATGTTCCTTAACACCTTCTTCCTGCTCAGTACCAGACCCAGTACCAGGATCAGGAGGGGATCGATGAGTTGATTTCCCACGTCTATCTGAGGAAACTGAATGTGACTGACATAGGGAGGATTCAGAAGGGGAAGGAAACCCCAACCCACAAGTTCCAGAAAGGCCAGTGAAAGGGTGCTGGACCCCAATGTGACAGGCCACATGTCCATGTCAGCACAAGTCTCAGGGTCTTGCAAGTACCCCAGGTGGATAAGGTCTAGGAGAAGAGTGGCAAGACACACTTTGCACCTGGGAAACATAAGAGCCAACCTGTAAGTCAGAAGAGTTGCTTTCTTCTGACCACAGAAGAGCCAATCCGGTCAGCACTGGGAACTGGTGCCAGGAGTCCAGGGAAAAGCGAAGACAAGCCATTATTGCTGGCTTACATCTCTACAGTACTAAAAAATAAGAGCTCCAGAATGCAGGAGGCTGACTTGATGCTGGGCACTACACTGAGGAAGCTGAAGTCAAGCGGTCTACCACTACAGGAGGAGTGATCTCCTGAACCACTGGGGAGACCAGCACCAATAAGCTCAGCAAGCCTCTTGCAGCTTGAGTGTGCAAATGGTACAGGGACAGTCTCTGACTGGTGCACAAGATACATAGATAGTGCCAGAGCTGATGAAGATGCTGATTTGGATTCTAGACTTGATGGTGCCTAACTCAGCACCACAATCAACGGTGCCGACCTAGTTGATAGATGAGTTGAGGAGTGCTTTGATTTTAACTGCACTCTATTCAACACTGTTCCTTTTCTTGGAAGACTGAGGGACCAGAGAGATCTGCCTCTCCCAGCAGTGTCCTTGGAAGCCTTCTACTTTTTCCTCGGCACTGGTGATGGAGAGCAATGCCGTGACTCAATCAGTTCTTGGTACCATCTCTGACTGAGAAGGCGCTGAAGGTAGTCTCAGAGCAGCCTCCATCAGAAGAAACTTCAGCCTAGCCTCTCCATCTTTCTTAAGGTTGAAGTCCTTGAAAATCTGGCACTGATCCCTAATATAAGACTCATCCTAGCACTTCAAACTACAGTGCGGATCGCTCACAGGCATGGGCTTAAAGCACTCCAGACAGGGCTTGAATCCCAGTGCCCAATACATCCCTTGGTACCGATAATGGAACCCCAAACTTGGCGAACTGAGAATAAATTAACTCAACAAATACTAACTAACCCTAATAACTATACAAATATGTAATTACATACAAGAAAAAACAGCCGAGAGCACTTGTTAAAGCAAGGCCAACAGATTAAAACAACCATCACAGGCAGTAAGAAGGAATCAAGGAGGGCCAGGGGCGGCTCCTCCCTGTATACATGTATGCAGTGGCTTGCTGCTGCAGAAGGCACACAAGCTACTTCAATGTGTACCACTGAGGGGAAAAATGTTTGACAACGGTCCTTGGGATGTACACACAACAAGAGCAGAACGCACATGTGCAATCACTCAAGAGTAGTTTGATTTTTGGCATTGAAAAAAATATTATATTGCAAAACAAAATATACCTGAAATGCAAAGGTTGTTTAATCCAGGAAACCAAAATCCCAAATCTTTACTATTAAAAACAAAAAACCAACAACAAAACCATACAACTATTAAAACAAAACTAAACATGTATATTCTGTATAGATACCTTGATGAAGGGAAAGGAAGAGGGGGAATCTCACTGTTAATTTTATCACAGTACCGCTCAAGAAAGGACCGGAGATGGGAGAAGGTACTTTCTTCAAGGTCTACACAATAAGGTCTGTGCCATGCAACAACTTGTCTGGAATCAAACATAAGAAATGCATGAAGTACACTGAAATAAATGCACATGTAAAACATACAACTATCTGTATAATAAATTAACAATTACAGTAAGTTTATATGGTTGTCATGTCAAGGACACTATCATTGCATTCCTTGGCAGCAGGGACACTTGCTGGGATTGTCTGGGCTTCTCTCACTTAATTCTCTGCCATTGCAGGGACCTCAGACATTGATTCACCTCAGCCCCTCCTATTCTCTGCCTGTGGCGCATAACAGTTTAGTCTCCTGTGGGCTGTAATACTTCAGTCTAAGTTTGGTTGTTGGGTTCAGTGTGTGGATTCTGAGTAGTGTTGGTTGCCTGTGATATACAGGAGGTGAGACTAGATGATATGGTTGTTCCTTCTGGCCTAAAATCTATTACTCTAAGGTTTTGGCTCACAGCTTGACCAAACAAAATAGTTATAATCTGATTGGGGCAGAAAATCTTCCTGATGCTTGTAGCTAGTTTCTCTTTTCTGTAAATGTCTCTCTGAATCAAACACTGAGCAACTAAAACAAAATATGTGCTTTTATGGGTACTTAAATATAGGGACATGGGATTTTTTTTTGCAGCTGATTCTTAGAGGATCTGTAAAACATTCTCAAAGCTAGTTAGGCATCATGAAAGTTACTAATTTACTAAGAAATTTTGACATAATACTAACAGAGTTTGAAGGGATGCAGTCATTTGATGTTATTTGAAATTAACTAATTTTTGAAAATTCCATTTTCTATTATAGCTCCCTTTAAAACAGAATGTTTTGAAAAAATTTTTTTGACATCCTTAAACAAATTGTTAAGAATTTCTCTTCTTCTATATTACTTTTTATCAGGGTCTTCTCCATTAACCTGCTTCAGCTTCAAGCATGGCCGAGGCCTAACAAACAATTTTTAAACTGATTTAGGTCAACCAGAGCAAACACCTACATGGACACACTTATTTTGATGTTAGAATGGCTTATTTCAGTTAAGTTAAACCAATTCCCAATTAAGTTAAACTAAAAAAAGCCTCTCAAACTGAACTGTGTCTATCCATCGGGTTTGTTTACACAGGACCTTAGACAATTTTTTCCTTGCTAACAGATTATACAGGGAAACAGTGTAACTGACACAAAGTCCTATCTTATCCACAAAATAAACGAACTTGAAAAACAATTATTTTTCAACTTTTCAGTTTTAGTAACCTTAAACGTTCTTTGTACAATAGTAGGTACAAAGCCTTCGAAGAAAATATTTCTGATTTGACAGTGTCCCTATCTGCTATAACTGTTTAACATGAACCACAATGATTAAAAAAACCCCAAACAGAAAATCTTTAAAGCATTATAAACAAAACTATTACAATACTATGATGTACAATCCTGTTAACAAATACAATGAAGAATTTTAACACACATCAGTTTATTTTTATAGAATGTAGTATTTTACCTGTCCCTTGGAAGGGCTGTCCAGGCAAGGCTATGCGAAGTGCCAGCTGAAATCTGTTGAATCGCTATTCCGTCTAAACCACTTACTTTCTTTGGTTTGGTAATGGGACCAGTGGAATTTCCCTGACCGCACTGTCCCATGGAATTGTTACCCCAAGCATAAACTTCATTATCTAAAGAGACAATCAAAGAAGGAAACAAAATTTGAGGCGCAATGTCTTTTAATCAAAGATGATTATGAATACCCTATATACCATATTTATTTTACCATGAGAAAGTGCCAAACAATGGCTGTCACCAATTGAAGTATCAACTATTCTTGTAGCAGCCAGCTCTTCAATCAGCTTGGGTCTAAGAGCAGTAGCTTCTGAAGAACCACAGCCTAGGCATGCACCACAGCCCCACGCATATACCTAAAAACACAAATATACATGTAAGTTTTCAACACAATATTATTGGTATTTGTCAAGAAACAGAGCTACAGAAGATTGTGTGTGTGTAATTACTGCAATTATACCTGTAATTGCACAAGCAAGTTATGTATGTATACTCGTATTTATGCACTCTCTACAAATCTGGGCTCTGATATACCCATTTATACATAAATTCCTAACTTCTGCTCCATAAGTTAATTATATACATTATGCCACAAGAAAATTCTTCGGGCTAACAATTCTCCAATACACAACACAAGAAAAAATATTTGAAAGATTAAATGATCTCAAACCACCATAATTTCCAAAAGCATCATAACATATAAGCTATATAAGATTATTCTCCTGCTTTTAGTCCCAACATTATTAGGTCTAAAAACCATCCTGTTGTGGGTAAATTATTCCCAAATTCCTTCCCATTTGTAGGCTTAAATTTCATTCAATCACACCTCACAATACCTTTACAAACAAATCAAAACAAATATTAAAAAAGAGTTGCAATTACATGCTAAGTAACTGGGGTAGAAAGAGATTTTAGTAAGGGACTTGGACAAATATGGCTGTTGAAATTTAGCAAACAATGCAGCAATCAAAATTTATCTGAAATATATGTATAAACCTTAAAAAAATATTTTCTTTGGTTATCAAGACCCTTGGGGCCACTGACCTTTTCTTTACTATCTGACATGGACAGGAATGGATTGCTGACTCTGGGCCCATGTGCATATATGTCTTTATATAAACAATGTATTCAAACCTATTACTATATATGCTGTAATAATATTCATTAAGACTATGAAACATTCTATAAAATAGCTCCACATTTCTGTATTATCCTTTAAAGGAGAACTTTTGCAAGATTGGACCTTTGGTATTTTGCATTTATAATACAGAAATGTATACTAAATATACAGATAGAAATTATAAACTGTAGTTCTAGTCTGTAAAGATAAACATATATTCTTTTTCTGTGTATATTATAATCTTGGGAATTTTTTCCCTATAGACTGAAGAAGTCATGTGGCAATTGAATATTATACTACAGCTATAGTACATTATTGGAAAAGAAGAATAATTGTTATGTATGACAACTATGATTATAAGCTATCATATTAGTTACCACTTGTACCAATTTTGATCTTGAGGAAGGATGACAGCACTGGATGAGTTATTGTGGGATAGCTCCTAGATATGTTAATAAAGTTGTGGCCTAGTTAAACCACACTCCTGGTGCCTTGTCTTTCTTCCAGCTATGTTTGGGACAAATTATACTTCTCTAAATTGTATTTCTCTAAACAGAGCATCTATGCTAAGTAAAAATTTACATACCTGTTGCATAACATTTAAGATTTTTTGGTTTTAAAGTGTCTCAAAGGTGTATATACCTTTTCATAATTTTAACCAAAACAATAACCATACAATTTAAATAACAAGTCTCAGGCATCTTCTCAAACAGAAAGACTGTCATTCAAGTGAAAATATCTTTTTGCCTACCTGTCCTGTTGATGTCAAGGCAAGTGAAGATTGGCTCCCAGCACATACTTTGCGAATGAACATTCCTTGTAAAGCTTCTATAACTTTAGGTTTATATACTCTATTGGTATCACCATGGCCAAGTTTACCTATCAGATAGACACACAAGGTAATATTAGACTAAAGTAAACTGCAGTTATGACAGTTATGTGAAGATTTAACTTCCCAAACAAAAGTCTTTTAGATTTCTAAACATTTACCTCGGTGTTTCTCCTTGGTAGGGAAGTGTTTTGCTTTATTTTTAAATTATTTTATTGCTACTCAGTTAGAAGGAAGCATAGAGGTGGTAGCAGAGGTTTACTGAACACACACTTAGCATACTAATTGATATTTTTTCACTAGTGTGTTGCTTAGCTCCTCATTTTGTGATCTGTCATTTACTTAAGTCTTTTTAAATGTGAAGCCTTAGCATGTTTAGTAAAACAAAAATCCAACTGTATTTTTTTCAACTAAAGGATGGCTTGAAAAGCTTTTCTGAAGTTTTCTAACAGTCCTTCATATGTTAATGTCTGTTTTTAAGCCCTTCACATCATTTTAAGGTTTTCTGTCTTTTATTCCTCCTTGAAGTTTCTCTTTTGAATTCAGCCCTTTTCCCTCAGCAGTTCACGTAAAAGACGGTTACTCACCGTAGTAACTGTTGTTCTTCGAGATGTGTTGCTCATATCTATTCCAATTAGGTGTGCGTGCGCGGTGTGCACGATCGTCGGAAGATTTTTACCCTAGCAACACTCGGTGGGCCGGCTGGCGCCCCCTGGAGTGGCACCGTTACGGTGCCTGATATATACCCCAGCCGGCCCAGCGCCCTCTCAGTTCCTTCTTGCCGGCTACTCCGACAGTGGGGATGGAGGGCGGGTTTGGAATAAATATGAGCAACACATCTCGAAGAACAACAGTTACTACGGTGAGTAACCGTCTTTTCTTCTTCGAGTGATTGCTCATATGTATTCCAATTAGGTGACTCCCAAGCCTTTCCTAGGAGGTGGGGTCGGATTGTGCTACTGCAGAGCGTAGGACCGCTGAACCAAAAGCAGCGTCCTCCCTGGAATGCTGTACTATGGCATAATGAGAGGCGAAGGTGTGCACCGATGACCAGGTTGCTGCCCTACATATCTCTTGTATCGGTATGTGTGCCAGGAAGGCGGAGGACGAGGCTTGAGCTCGGGTGGAGTGGGCAGTAGGGTGCATGGTGGGAACACCTGCCAAGTCATAGCATGTCCGTATGCATGATGTGATCCAGGACGAAATGCGTTGGGAAGAGACCGGGAGGCCTTTCATCCGGTCTGCCACGGCGACGAACAGCTGAGTCGTTTTCCGAAAGGGCTTCGTCCGCTCAATGTAGAAGGCGAGGGCCCTACGGACGTCCAAGGAATGGAGTTGCTGCTCCCTTGGAGAGGCATGCGGCTTCGTGTAGAAGACTGGTAGAAAAATGTCCTGGTTGACATGAAAGGCCGACACTACCTTGGGAAGGAAGGCCGGGTGTGGTCGCAACTGTACCTTGTCCTTGTGGAACACCGTATAAGGGGGTTCCGAAGTAAGCGCTCTGAGCTCAGAGACGCGCCTTGCCGAGGTGATGGCTACGAGGAAGGCCGTCTTCCAGGAGGGGTACAGAAGCGAGCAGGTGGCCATAGGCTCGAATGGGGCCCCCATGAGCCTAGTGATGACGAGGCTGAGGTCCCAGGTGGGGACCGGGCGGCAAACCAACGGGTGTAGCCGCTCCAACCCCTTGAGGAATCTGCTAACCATGGGGTTGGAAAAGATCGAAAGCCCACTGTCGCCAGGGTGAAAGGCCGAAATTGCCGCGAGGTGGACTTTTAGCGACGAAAGGGCCAGACCCTGCTCCTTTAGGGACAGGAGGTAGTCTAGAATGGTATGTATCGGCACCTGCAAGGGGTTAAAACCCCGAGGGCCGCACCAACAGAAAAACCGTTTCCACTTAGCTGAGTAGGTGGACCTGGTAGAGGGCTTCCTGCTGCTCAGTAAAACCTGTTGGACCGGGCTGGAACAACATAGCTCGGACGGGTTCAGCCATGCAGCAGCCACGCTGTGAGATGGAGAGAGTGCAGGTCAGGATGATGGAGCCTGCCGTGCTGTTGCGTAATCAGGTCCGGCCACAACGGTAGAGTGATCGGGGCGGACACCGAGAGCTCTAGGAGAGTGGTGTACCAGTGCTGCCTGGGCCACGCTGGAGCGATCAGGATTAAACGGCTCCTGTCCCTGCGTAATTTGAGCAGGACTCTGTGGACCAGCGGCACTGGCGGGAAGGCATAGGACAGGTAGTCTGTCCAAGGCAGGAGAAAAGCGTCCATCAGGGAGCCTGGGGAGTGACCCTGAAGCGAGCAGAACACGTGGCACTTCCGGTTCTCGCGAGTTGCAAACAGGTCTATGTGGGGAAATCCCCACCTCCGGAAGACAGAGTGGATAACATCTGGGCGAATGGACCACTTGTGTGTCTGAAAGGACCTGCTCAGCCGGTCCACCAAGGTGTTCTGGACCCCTGGGAGAAAGGAGGCAACCAGGTGAATGGAGTGGGCTATGCAAAAGTCCCACAGGTGTATCGCTTCTTGGCAGAGCGGGGAGGAGCGTGCCCCTCCTTGCCTGTTGATGTAATACATGGCCGTCGTGTTGTCCGTGAGGACGGCGACACAACGACCCTGTAAGTGCTGGGCAAAGGCTTGGCAGGCAAGGCGTACCGCTCGCAGTTCTGACGTTGATGTGCAGGGTCAATTCCTGCTCCGACCACAGGCCCTCTGTTTGGAGGCCCTTTAAATGGGCTCCCCAGCCGAGCGATGATGCATCCGTGGTTAAGGCTAGGGATGGCTGTGGTGGATGGAATGGAACACCTTCCAGCACCTTCCTGGGGTCTAGCCACCAGTTCAGGGAGGCTAGGACCTGCGATGGTACCATCAAAATCAGGTCCAAGCTGTCTCTGTGTGGCTGGTATACCGAGGAGAGCCATGCCTGGAGCAGTCGGAGGCGTAACCTGGCGTGAGCCGTCACGAATGTGCAGGACACCATGTGACCAAGGAGACTGAGGCAGCAGCGGGCCGTTGACGTTGGGAAGCTCTGAAGGCCGTGTATGATGGCTATAAGGGCCTGAAAGCGGGCCTCTGGAAGAAATGCTCGGGCGAGGGTGGAGTCCAGCACTGCCCCTATAAAGTCTAACCTCTGCGTTGGCTCCAAAGTGGACTTTTCTACGTTCAGGAGGAGGCCGAGCTGCTTGAACATGCTCAAGGCCATCCGAATGTGCGACTGGACTTGGCTGTCGGAGTTGCCGCGGATAAGCCAGTCGTCGAGGTAGGGGAACACCTGAACCCTCTGTCGATGAAGGGCGGCTGCCACCACTGCCATGCACTTCGTAAAAACCCTCGGTGCCGTAGAGAGGCCGAAGGGCAGAACCGTAAACTGAAAATGTCTCTGGCCCACCACGAAGCGGAGGAAGCGTCTGTGAGGTGGGTAGATTGCAATATGAAAATACGCGTCCTTCATGTCGAGGGCGGCGTACCAGTCTCCAGGATCCATGGAGGGGATAATGGTGCCCAGGGAGAGCATACGGAACTTCAACTTCACCATAAATTTGTTGAGTCCCCGCAAGTCCAAGATAGGACGTAGCCCCCCTTTCGATTTGGGGATTAGGAAATAACGGGAGTAGAAACCCCTGCCCCTGAGCTCCCCCGGAACCTCCTCTATAGCTCCTGCGGAGAGGAGCGATTGCACCTCCTGAATTAGGAGTTGCTCATGAGAAGGGTCCCTGAAGAGGGACAGGGAGGGAGGATGGGAGGGGGGGGGGGGGGGGGAGACAAACTGCAAGTGGTATCCGCTTTCCACCGTGCGTAGGACCCAGCGGTCCGTGGTGATATTTGACCACGCACGGAAGAAATGGGAAAGGCAGTCTCGGAACGGGGGGATAGGATCGACTGACACTGGTACTCCGGCCTCGAGCATCCCTTCAAAAATTTTGCTTGGGCCCCGACGATGGTTTGTGGGGGCCCTGTCTCTGACCCGTCTGTCGACCGGATTGCTGCCTCCTGCCCCCTCGGCCACGCGGTCTCCTAGAGAAATCCTGCCGAGGTGTGGGTGCAGAGTAGGGACGCTGCCCGAAGGGCCGGAAGGGTCTGCGCTGCGTCGCCGGGGTATGCATCCCCAGCGTGTGGATAATGGTTCGACCATCTTTTAGGGTCTGCAGTCTCGGGTCAATTTTTTTCTGAGAACAGAGCCCAGCCTTCAAACGGTAGGTCCTGGATGGTGTGTTGGACCTCCGTAGGGAGGGTGGAGGACTGAAGCCAGGAGATACGCCGCATGGCGACTCCTGAGGCTATAGTTCTGGAGGCTGAGTCGGCGATATCAAGGGAGGCCCGCAACGACGTCCTGGCCACCTTCTTACCCTCCTCGACAAACGCTTTATACTCCTGCCTGGACTCCTGAGGTATAAGCTCTTTGAATTTCTCCATGGAGACCCAGGTGTTATAGCCGTAACGGCTCAGGAGTGCCTGCTGGTTCGCAGCTCTGAGCTGCAGGCCCCCCCCCCGAGTAGATCTTCCTCCCAAATAAGTCTAGGCACTTGGCGTCCTTGGACTTAGGGGCGGGAGCCTGTTGGCCATTCCTTTCCCTCTCGTTCACCGACTGTACAACTAAGAAGCACGGAGGGGGGTGAGTATAGAGGTACTCGAAGTCTCTTGGAGGTGCCATATACTTCCTCTCTACACCCCTGGCAGTGGGGGGTATCAAGGCTGGGGACTGCCAGATCGACGTGGCATTGGCCAATATAGTGCGGACAAACGGGAGGGCTACCCTGGTGGGGGCATCAGTTGTCAGAATGTCCACCACCGGGTCCTCAAGTTCTGGCACCTCCTCGATCTGCAGATTCATGTTAAGGGCTAATCTGCGCAGCAGGTCTTGATGGTCCCGGAGATCTATAGGAGGCGGGCCGGAAGATGACGCTCCCGCCACTGCCTCGTCCGGCGAGGAGGAGGACGATAGACCCTGAACCATAGGATCCTGGGACAGGTCCTGGTGAGGAACCCCTGAGGCCTCCAAGGCCGAGGCCTCCGGGTCTGGGATCACGACCGATGTCTGCAGCGGGTCTGAGACTTCCGGGGGAGGACGGGACACCGTTGCCTCTGGTGCCCTGGACTCGGATTGAGCCAAATGGGAGGCTCTGGATGGGACCCCTTGGGCTTGATGGTATGCCATTGGGGTCCAGAAGGGCCATTGCCCCGGGGCTTGGGGCAGCTCCTGACCGACATCTGGCCAGTGGCCCTGGTCGTCAACCACATGGTCCTCCGCACAGAAATCGCTACCGGCCCTAGAAGAGTGGGAGACGGAGCGGGAGGGCCAAGGCGGTGCGGAGTAGCCTTGAAGGGCGGTCTGCGTGGCCATGGTGTGTCGAGGTGCCGGGGATCGGTACCGGGATCTGGATCGGTACCGGGACCTGGAACGGTACCGACGGTTGCCGCGGTACCGGGAACCCGACCTGGATCGCGAATGTCTCGGCGAACGGTAGCGATGTCGATCGTCCAGAGATCTACGCTGCGACCGGCCGCGGGACCGGGAGCCGCCATACCGTCGCCTGGAGGTTGACCTGGATCGGTACCGCAAGTACGACCGGCGCCGGGATGGTGACCGGTGCCAGGACTGCGAGCGGTGTCGAGGAGAACCCGACTGCTGCTGGCTGGTCTCCACATGCGGCACCGGGCGTAGTATGGCCGGTTTGCTGCGGGATGTGACGATCCGCAACAGCGGTACCGAGGATGGAGTCGGTGCCGGATCAGTCATGGCGATCAGGTCCCGTGCCGCCGAGAAGGTGTCCGGAGTGGACGGCAGCAGAAGCTCTACCACGGTGTGCACCGGGGAGCTGGCGGTCACCGAGCTCAACGGACCTTGCGGGGCCGGAGTCGTCGGTACCGGAGCCTTAGTAGGCTGTCCTGCGCTCAACGGCCTCTGGGGTGCCGGAGTCGGCAGGGTCGGTGCTGGCATTGGTGGCGGCGCCGGACTCGACGGCCCTTGCGGAGCCGGAGTAGGTGGCATGGATATCTTAGCCACAAGCACCGAGCTCGACGGTCCTTGTGGTACCGGAGTCAGTGGTGCTGGCGCCGTACCGGGCTTGGCGCGGTCTTGAACAGGCTGCAGGTGCAGCGGTGCCGGGGTCGGTGCTGGCCCAGGACCCGACTTCCTCGCTCTCGGTGACAGGGACCAACGTCTCTGAGGAGTCCCGGCCTGAGTTGTTTGGTGCCGGGGCTCTTTCCCGGAGCTTGGGCGCTCCGGTGCTGTCGATGACGAGCCCGCCGGGGTCAGCACCGGGTTCCGGTGCGGTGCCGACATCGGGCTGAGCGAGGCCTCCAAGAGAAGCTGCTTTAATCGAAAGTCCCGCTCCTTCTTGGTCTGCGGCTTAAAAGCCTTACAGATTCGGCACTTGTCCGGAAGATGGGACTCCCCGAGGCACTTTAAACAGGAGTCGTGGGGATCCCCCGTGGGCATTGGCTTCTGACAGGCCGAGCACGGCTTGAATCCCAGAGAGCCAGGCATTGGCCCGGTACCGGGGGAGGGGAGATAGGGGATGAAACCCCTTATCACCACTACTATTCACACTAATTATACAAACAAATCTAACACAAACTATTCTACAACTACTAAAGAGTACTCAAACTATTAACAAGATAAAGGAGTGCTAAGTATGCTAGGGAGGTGGAGATCAGCAAAGCTGCTCTCCACAGTTCCAACGACCGTCACGGGCGGTAAGAAGGAACTGAGAGGGCGCTGAGCCAGCTGGGGTATATATCAGGCACCGTAACGGCGCCACTCCAGGGGGCGCCAGCCGGCCCACCGAGTGTTGCTAGGGTAAAAATCTTCCGACGATCGTGCACGCCGCGCGCGCACACCTAATTGGAATACATATGAGCAATCACTCGAAGAAGAACGTCATTTTCTGCGAAAGAGCAGTTGTGACTGAGTGAATAAACCCCACATTAGACCTGAAGGAGTTAAAGAGCAACTGTAGGCCCAAACGACATAGCCCAGCTGCACCTGCAGAGCATGTTTCAGATGGAGGAGGGAGCTTAAAAGGAAGTCGGAGAGTTCAAAATGGGGCTGAACAGGCAGGTAGAAGGACCTGCCTTGGGAGCTGCTTCAAAGAGGTGCTACAGGAGCTTTCATCTGGAGAAAAGGAGCCTAACTGCTGTGCCCAGACAGAGAGGACAGTCCATACCTTTCTCTTTTACCGGTCCACCACAGACTGCAAAATTTGGATTACAGAGAGTGGGTGATAAGGAAATGGCCCAGGGAGGGCAGCCTTAAGGCGCTCCTAGGTTCCAAACCCTTGCTAACTCTTGCAGGACCCTGGCCCAGTGGAATGAGAGGGTCCGGGCTCCCCTATCAATCCCCCTCTGCATTAAGGAGAGCATGACTCACTAACCAGCACCAACCAATGATAGCAATATAAAGAACTCCATGGATATGTGTTAATCAATAGGGGTGGCTGAACATTTTTTGAAGGAACAGTTTTCCACCAAAATATGCAGTTTCACAAAAATCAAAATGTTTTGTGGAACATGTTCATTTTGACAAAGTTTTCTACAGGAAAAAGAGACAAAACCTTTCATTTCAACATCAGCAAAACATTTTCATTCATTTTGTTTGGACTTATATACATATATTAAAATACTGATTTTAATATATGTATATATTATATTCAATATGTGTATATTATGTGTCATTTAATATTCTAATGTAATATTAAAGTCAAAATGAAACATTTCAATGGTCTTGCATAGAAAATATCCTGAATTTTAATTTCACAGGAAATTTGGGGTTTTCATTCCAATTTGGAACAATTCCCCCTACCTTCCGCCGCCCCGGGGTCAGAATTCCCCATGGAATGAAAGTTCTAGTTCCCAACTTGCTCTGTTAATCACTGACTGCAACATGAGCTGCCGCGCTGAGCTTTTTCACCTTCCATACACTGCGCTAGGAGGTGGCAAAGTAACAGCTTTAATCTTAACAAATCCAGCTACTTTAACCAAGACAGTGAGTAAGTAAAAAAGCATGATAGAGAGAGGAATCCTATTTGCACTTCTGGCACTAAAACAGCTGTAAAGACAGGAGATGGCAGGGTCTAAGTCTCTCTTATTCTGGCTTTTCCTCGAGATGTGGTAGTGTCAGCAACTATTCCAAATATATATTAAAAAACCATTAAAAGTTTTGACAAAAACAAAACAAAAGTAGAACTTCATGGCCCAGGAGTCTCATAAGTTGAAAATGTGAACAAACTTGAAAAAACTTTACACTACCTTTAAATATTTCATTCCACATATCTGCAGACATGATAAACTTTTAGTCCATTTTTATACAAAGTCTATGTTCTAATATTAAAACTTATTCTTATATTTGTGTGTTGACGTCACTGTATCATTTTTATCTTAAGAACTACCAAATAAAATAAAGAAGTCAAAGTACATGGACTGTACTCTGGCTGGAATCATATGAAATGGTAATTGAGCTAATAGTGATCACTTCCATAGGATGCAAATGCATAAAATATACTTGTACTGAAGAATGTTACACTGAAATGTACTGGATCTGAAGCCCATAATGAAGATTGTGAAATACATCTTAGTTTCCCTATATCTTCTGACAAGGTGTATTGACATGTACAGCAATAAAAAAATAAAATAAAATAATAATAATAATAATAATAATAATAATAATAGAAAAAACGTATGCAGCTTAATTCCAATGTGTTTCAGAAAAAAATGGGTGAATCTCATTATAAGTATATTCCATATATGGAAACTGATGGGCATGTTACTTAATTTCTCTATATATTATCACACAGCAACCAGGACTATGACTTCAGAGACCCAGTCCTGTGCTAGAACTACTGTACACTGCTACTTCAGTAAGGTCAGGTAAAATCATGTGGACCTTGCAGTTTTACATGTCCCTCACACTAAAAGACAATGCATTATAATTGAGATTTATGGTAAAAATCAATACATACAAATGTCATTTTTGTTTTTAAAAATCCTTCATGGACTTGCCTCATCTTATCACATGAACTTAAGTCTCCTCTTACACCCCTGAACAAGTCCTTCTGCTTAATTACCATCTTCCTTTCTGTACCTCTACACAATTTCACAAGATATTTCCATCTACAAACAACCTTTTACCTCACCATCTCACCAATCCTCAGTTTTAGCTCCTCCATGGATAATAACTCAGTCCATTTGATGTGCAATAGGTTTTTCAAAAATGTAGAAATACTTCATCATATTTCAGATCACAAATAACCCATGTTAACTATTAAAATTTTAGTTTTTACATACCGTTATCTCCTCCTCCAAATGACCATACTGTTCTTCCATCTTTGGATAGCGCTATTGTGTGTGAACTGCCACAGGAAACTTCTCCTACATTGCTAATGTCTTTTACTAAAGTTGGAATGTTACGGCTATTGCTGTCACCATGACCTTAGAAAAACAAAAAGAAATGTATTTTGATATGTTTCCTTCCTCCTGTTTATGAATTCTAAGATCCATTTGTGCATTATAATTACAGTAGAACTTTGCTCATTCATCACCTTGTAATTGACAGAAAAATGTTATGTTTCTGCTTACTTCTCAGCAATGATTTAATAGAAAAGTTCTGTGGTATGGTCTCAAATTACCAACCCTTCATTATTTTTACAAAATGTACTACAGAACTTTTACTAATGCATTATGAAGCATCATAATTTAGGGAAATTTCTTACCCACTAATTAGATTTGTGTCATCAAAACTAGGCTAGATGAGGATAACGTACCCTTTCTAATGCAGGGTTGTGGCTAGCCCAAAAGGTAGTGGTCTCATAGGGTAAGTGACTTCCTGAAAGTGGACCGTAAAAATCAGTAAGCATGACAGAAAGCTACTGAACACAGAACTACCCAGGATGAGTAGCCTGAAACACTGATCTTTGAGTCAGAACAGCAAATCCAGGAATGTGTTAAGCCCACTTCAGGTCCAGGTAAACACTTGAAAGCCCAAAGGATTTTGGGACTGTAGCATAAACTAAATAGATGCTATGATCTTCCTTATCTGGAGAAAACAGAGCAATAAGATTGAACATGAGACTGGTTTTCTAAAATCTAGCAGCAAAAAGACCTAAGCCTCAGAGCAGCACCTGCTGAAAACAGAAACAACTGATTCTGGTATCCAATAAACCTTAAATGTGCCAACTGTGTTATGCTTTTGCCACCTGCTGGGAGGAAAGCTACACTACCCCAGATCTGGTCTGGCACAGGACAAATAAACTGAAATAGTCAAATAAATTAATTAAATAGGTTTTAGATGCAGCATACTGGCTTTAATTGTTTTCTCACTTATTATTTTGCAAAGTTCAGTAATTCATAATGGATCACTCTAGTCAGTGTGAATTAATGAGGTTCTAGTGGTACTGTTATTTGAGCACCTTTTCCCTGATTAAAATTGCAGTGACAAAAAAATTTTTAAGAACTTATTTGCATACACTGTGAAATTTCAAAACACAGAAAAAAATGTTTTTCATTTAACAAAATTAACATAAAACACAAATTTTAATTTCCTCACCAAGCACACAAATCACCATTAATCCTTCTTAAGGATAACTACTGGAGTGCTACTGTTTTAACTTTTAAGAATTAGTAGAGGTAAATATTTATCTATAATAATTTCTTTACCATAAACAACAACTACATACAGCGAACCATTAATATTAATATTAACAATTCAATAGAAAAAAATCAGTCATTTAGTTACAGCCCAAATAACTTCATAAAAAAGTAGAAAATTCTAAATCAGACAAACCAAAGGAAAAAGAAAAATGAATATGGTACACTTACCCTCACTCAAGAAACAACAGAAATCTTTTCTTCCCTCTCCATTTTCCCCATGCGTATGTGTACTATTGGCCCCAACATTTCTAACTTCCAGTTGGTCCTTTCTATATTTAATCCTACCACTTAAGAACTCTAAGTACTTTATGACAAATTTGACCTACATTTTAATTTTAAATTTGCAATGTTCTACAAAAGTTTTTTTTTTTTTTTTAAATTACAGAAGTTGTTGAGGAAGCTGGAGTATTTGAAGTATGGGGGTTTTGTCACCAAGGAAGGCATAGGGGATAGTCTGGAACACTGGGAGAAAAATGTTATTTGAAAACAATCAGACATTAAATAGTTAATTTTGCAAAGTAAATATGAAAACTTCAGAAACCCTAATATACAAGAGAAAAATTTGAATAAATGTGTAGGGTCATTACTGAACATATGCCCTTTTCAAAAGCAACAGGTCATGTCAATTTCATACGAGGAATTTTTAAATTACCTAGTCTTCCAAAGTCTCCTTCACCCCAAGTATACAATTCTCCATCTTCTGTAACAGCAGCACTGTGTCTGTATCCAGCTGACACGCATACAACTACCTGCATTACATGCAAAGAAAAAGATGTTTCTAAAACTGAAGCTGTTGCAAGTAGTAGAATCATACAGAATTTTGAGTCACCAAAGAACAGGGTTATGAAAGTTTGCCTTCAATAAGAACACTGGACTACTGTACTATAAATCCATTTGTTTGCCTCCATAAAATATAGCTTATTCATTAAATTATAGCTACAATTATAGTATACTCTCTTTTAGTATTTAACAAGCATTTGCAAATGGCAGTGGGGAAACAAAGAAAGATAAAAATCTGAAATTTGGTCATGTGGCCGCAACTTTTCTTTATCAAGCAAGGTTAAACAAGAGTAATTTAAACTGGATAACGCCTTCAAGGACACCTAGTCTGGCAGCAGTAAATGGGAGAAGAGAGGAAAACCCACACCCAGCTGTCATCTGCCCTATTCCCTACAGGTGAAAACCAAGAGCTATCATAGGGCTAAGCATGAAAAGGCTCACTTCCACCCAGCAAGACCCTCTTATGAATATTGCACCACCTTCTTCTGGACGGACCAATCTGTTTCAGGGTCTGGAAACTGTCCAATGAAGGCCTTCCTTACAAGGGATAAAGTGTGTTGGCAAATAGGGTGCACGGAGCCTAAGGGCCTGCTCCTTTCCACCCCACCGCCCCCCACATGTACGGCAGTTGTAAGAGTAGCTCATTTTAATCATCTCATGATAGTCACTTAAAAAAAAAATCACTTAAAGTGATATGTATTGCCATTTAATACTGAGAGAGAACTGACAGCAAGAAACTCCCATGTGCTACTCCTGGCTCTACAACTGACTCCCTCTGTGGCCTTGACAAGTCATTCAGCCTCTCTCTCTCTCTGTTTCTTCATTAGAAAAAATGGGAATAATACAGTATTAATCTACTGCACCGAGGAGTTATGAGGATTAACTAATGAATTCTGAAAAGGAAAAGCTCTGTCAGTATTAAGGATTCTGTGTTAAAAGTATTACACGTAACTAAAAAGATCAGTAATCTTCTAAAATTAGGTACCAGTTCAGCAAAACACTTAAGCACATGAGTTAGACCCACTGACCACCAAGGGAACTACTCACAAGACTAAAGTTGAGTGCATGTTTTTAAGTGCGTAGCTGAAAGAGGGAACTTCTACCCTTCCAACCTCCCCAAAAGAGTAATCTTGCATACAAATTGAAATATTTGAACCCTTATAGAAGTAACAGAATTGAATTAAAAAGGCATGAAAACAAAAAGACGTTCCATTGCATAAAACATACCTTTCCTTGTAAAGGACCCTGAATAAGTTTCGGATATTTCTGTGTTGAGCTATTTCCATGTCCCAGTTTTCCATAGTCACCATCACCCCAGCTGAAGACTTCCCCCTCTGTGGTAAATGCTAAAGTGTGACCATCAGATCCTTTTGAAGATGATACCTTTTTAATAGACCTGTGAGGCTCAAAAGTCAATTTTTTCAGTGTGGACTGGTTATTGGAGTCACCAAGTCCTAGCCGCCCATAGCTGCCTTTACCACACGCTCTGACAGAACCGTCCGTGGAAATGACAAAAGTACAATATTGTCCAGCTTCAATCTATAAGCAAAAAAGATAAAAATATTACAAAAGGAAATACATTCGATAAATACATTAGAGCAAAGCTTAAAGTTTGTACTTTTAACAAAATGCTGTATTCCTTCATGGATCCCTTTTGTGATCATGCAAACTAAAAATTAAGGGGCGTTTGGACTTGAACAAGCGATGGGTACGCGGTTAAGTTGATCTTATGTAAATTTTAAATTAAAAGCATTCTTAAATTCCAAAATAAAGCTATTTTCTTGCTACATGGATAATATAAATATACCCCAATAAAGCTATTTTACCTAATAATTTGCACTTCTTCACTCACATAGTTTAAGTTGTAATTCTCACCTTAAACACACAAAACTAAATCAAGCAGGAATAATAAAATATCACATAGGTACTAGGGACTTTCTCTGGCATGAGTTTAGCGAGGGTGATTTGGGCCTCCTTTAGCTCTGTCAGATTCATGAATGGACATGGGATTTCTTTCAAATGGGGTTTCTTTGCCGCCTTGGCCATCCCAACCCCGCTTCCAGGGTTAAAAAACAAAGAAACAGCTTAATGGAATACACTTACAGTAGGTTATGCTTCATTGTAACTGATGATAAATTGTCCCTTCTATACACTATTATGAATTCACTGAACATTAAAATGTGTAGTTTTATTAACAATATACAAAACACAGAACAAATATGTATTTAGGGAAAATAAGACCAAGGATTAAATGTTCCTGGGCAGAAGAAGATTAGTTGGAGAGCACAAGAAGGAATTTCTCCACACAAACCATGGAGCGCACCAAATATGTTGTGTGGGTATTTACTATATTATTTAAATAACTACACACAGAACATATATTATACAAAGCATAATGTATTTGCTTAAAATGTAGTTATGTTAATGCATAAGCCTGCCCTATTAGAGACTTGAAACTACTGTCCTTTGGCATATAAAAATTCTCATTGACTTCAACATAATTAACTGCAGAATCTGAACCATAATCACATCTTTATCTAGTGACCAAAACAAGCTTTTACCTACATTAACACTGCAAAGCCAACATAGCAGCAAAAGAACAAACTTTTCTATTTTGTGTCACGTACCAACAGAAGTGCTAACTAAATTGTGCCAGCAGAATTCATGACTGAAAACAGAAAGAACAAAAAGCTTGCTGTGCCAGCAGTTAGACAGGTCCTGCTCTGACTTTTAAACTAAGCAAACTTGATGTGAAAGTAATTGATGCAGAATAAATATTAACAGTTAGAACATCTTTTGGTCTTTAGGGGCATTTTTACAACAACAACAACAACAACAACAACAAGTAGTGACCCAAAGAATAATCTTCTTTTCAAACAGCTTTTATAATGAACTAGAGGATTTACTCATACACCTGTTTACAGTCATTTAGGAAAAAACAGATTCACGTTTAAGTGTTACTGTAGAGAACAATCATGTTTTTTCACAGACCCAAAAAGAATTAGGATATATTTCCAGATGTTTTTCTCTTTTCAAATACTAGGACTTGACAGTCAAAACTAATCACAAAAACTCTTTAGGTCTTGTATATCAAAGTATAAAAACTGGAAAAAACTTCAAACATGATATGCATCTTCTTAGTTTACTACTACAGTACATTAGATACCACTACAAAAATCACTCACAGTTTGTGCATCAGAAAAACTTGGTGCTAGTTTGGGCTGAAGTATTTTCTCTTGTGTTCCTTCTACCAGCTGGTGGCTGCTGTTACTACCCCAAACATATACTTCACAAGTCTCAGAAACAATGGGAGTATCACCAGTTTGTATACTGTCAGGGCTGGCACACGTTCTAGAATAGTCTGATGCCATTCGACAAACCTAATGCAATAAAATAAAAAACAACACTAACAAGGTAACTAAACAAGAATTTGAGTTAACTTTCAATGCATTTTCCTATTGGCCAACCAACATGTGTATTCTTATATTCCCATCATTCTGATTAATTCAATTTTCTACCTAATGCACAATACTGACTTTTAGCAATCATCTGGTGGTTAAAATGCAGGCCTGGGTGTCAAGAGATATATGGGTAGTATGCCCAGCCATCCAACAGACTTGCTGCATTATGATCTCGGCCAAGTATCTTACCTTCGGTCTTCCTTCTGTAAAACGGGGAATCCCAATTTCCCCCCACCCCCCATTTCACAGGATAGGTGTGAGGCTTAATTCATAAAATGTTTGTAAAACACTTGGATATCCTTGGAAGGACCACAAAGTTAATAATTTTACTTTTTAAAAAAAGTGAGCTAAACAAATAAGTGAATTGTATTTTGCACTCTTTCACTCTAAACTCAAGGTTCATTAAAAGACATACCTCTTCAAACAAACACAAAGCTGCCTCATAGAGAGAGCATAATCCATCAGGTGTTCTAGTTGGTTCCCTCCACTGACTTCGATCAGCAGATGATCCCTACAATTTAAAAAACATTGGTGATGTTGTCAGAAAGAGAGAAGTACACACAGCAACAGCACATTATACAACGTATTCTTGATGCATTTATTCTTCTAGGTGTGCAGTGAAATCAAATTTGTTTTAGGAAATCAGTCTATAACCAAAAGAAGTTTTAATTTTGAATAACTAAACAATAACATGGGAAATATAATATATTCATAAGACTTAATTTTTAATTAACAACTACAAAAATAGTGGTGGGTTAATTTTTAAGTTTGAGTTTTGATTTCCTTGATATTGTTTTAAAGTAGTGGTTTGTGTGCATTTTTAAGGTGAATGCTTTTTCTCTTAAACCACAGATCACTCACACTATTATTTTTGTATGATGCAAATCCTCCACTGGTTTCAATGATGTTTTTATATTTAATCATAAAAATAAGTTAGACACATTAGACGGCTTCAATTCTATATAAGCAGAGGTTTTCTATGCAAACACTGGTCTTTCACTGGTGCATTTATCGCACATAACTAAGGTCTGAAAGACAAGTACTATTATAAGTATTTTAAAGCTTCTGGTTTGATTCAGAATCTGATGCAAGTTCTCCTAAATAAAGCACTAGTCCCTAATATATCCCTAGGTCAGCTCAGCTCCTTTCAACATAGAGCTGAGACAAACTGTAAAATACCCATATGACCAATTGTAGTACCGTGCATATACAATAGTGATTTTCTGCAGTACATTTATTGGTTTTGTGCTGTGCCCCACCCCCACAAAAAAAGAAAAGAAAAGAAAAGAAAAGAACAAAATTCTCCCATTCCTTTAATCCCTTTCAAACTAGGTTTAATAATTTAGGTTTCTTAGCAGATGGGCAGGGCAGAGGTTTTTGTTTTTGAGTTTAGAGGAAAAATCTGCCCCCGTTTGAGTTTGTGCATATTAAACTAAAGCCTGATAGGTTTTGATTGCACATCCCCCTGAGATTTCAAGACTTTAAAGAATATTCCAGAGTGGGGAAAGGAACCTCTCTCTGGAAGTGCCAACAGCACAATGAAATTTACAAGAATCTCCTCAATTTCACTCTTGTTCAGAATTTACACAACAGCTTGTAAATTTTGCTGTTTCTCCCAAAGGTACAAGCAGCAGACGTCTGGGTTAATTAGGAGGGTGAGGATGTCACATGCTACACAAATTTGAACAGTGAACCAAGCATATTACACAACTTTGAACACTAAGTGAATCCAACAGAAAGCAAACTTTAAAACCCAGTTTTGTACTTTTCACTATATTTATTTTGGAATAAAATGTATTTGCAAGTGGAAAATTACTCGTACATTCTTCATATTCTGTAATGTCACACCAGAAATGTCAGATTTCTTGTTTGGTTGGCTTTTAGGGGACTGAGGATGGCAGGCAACAAGACATTCAAACTAGAAGATGTTAATGAATATAATCTATCCAATTTCTAACCTCTTCAAAGCAATTATACCATTACTAAAAATGGATACATATTCCATTCAGTTTTGAGGTGATATGTTTAGATTCAAGTTAGTAAGAATTTATTTAAAGTTGTTAATTAATGACAATGAAAGATTTAACCAAAATAAAAATCAAATTCCAAATAGAAGTCTTAGATACATACCAAAGATCTCCGCATCTGTGTTAATATATTCATAAAGCAGTCAAAACTGATCATCCCTTCTTGACTTTGCAGCATTTTGTTTTTCTCCATAGCATTTACTACTGCTGACGCTCCTAGAGCCATCTCTATCCATTCAAGAAGGTATCTCAGAGAACCACGCTGGGCAGCTAAACCAAGAAGCAACTCAGATGCTAGCCTACGACCTAAAGTATCTGCCCCAGAGTTAGGAATAGTTACTCCTTTAAGAAATGTTGTTACTTGTGATAAACAGTCAAGTCCCATTGGTGGAATCTTACTTTCATTTGCTAGAGATAAGGGTGGCAAAGAGCTCACAACTTCTATTGCAGTATGAATGACATCATTGCAAAGACTGAGGCCAGGTCCTGAAGCAGGCATCATCCAACTTTGTCTTAGTAGTGCAAATAGCAAGCTTAGTCCAGTCCGGACTCCCATTTCTATTAGAGCATCTGTACTTGACCTGGGACGCTCACTGATAGAATGGACATCTGTTGATCCAGAACTGCTTTCTGGAGAATGCTGTTGCTGTTTCACCTTGCCTTTATCATGATATTTATTAGAAAGTGCATAAAAGACACGCTGTAACACAAGCAGACGTTTTCGAAGTGCTCCAGCAAATGGAGAATCTGAACACACCATCTTAGCCAGTGCCAGCTGGCTGCTAAGAAGGGCATCCAAGTAGTGGTCCTGTTCATCACTGGATAAGGATTCACGTTCAAAATCTGGTAACTGAGGTCCTTTGAGGCACAGAACCTGTTGAGGCAAGGGCACTACTTCCTTATTGCTGACTAATTTAGAATACAGGACAGAAACTCCCTCCCTAGTGGCAATAGATTCACTGTCCTCTGTGATCCAGGAACTGTTTAGATGTTCAAGCCATTTCAGCTTCACTGGTGGCACCATAGCTGCCATCTTTGTTTATTCTTCTGCCATTAGTCCTAGAAATGCAAAAAATATTTATAGGCATATGCTAAACCATCCTTAATACTTGTTACTCCAATTAAAAACAAATCAATGTTTATATTATATATACACCCACACACACACATATATATATAAATAAGAGGCTAAGGATTTCCATTTGTTTGTGTCTAAATTTAGGCACCTCTACCCAAGTTCAGCTATCTAAAGAGCTATCAGAGTTCCCATCAATTGCAATGCAAAAACATATACAGAAATTCTGCAGACTAATTATGATCCTCATTTGAAAATACACATCAATAACTCCCTAACAAAAAGGCATTATGGTAGAAATCTGCACAAAAAATTAAATGCCAGAATCTCCATTATAGCTCAAGTTATTATTCACTCTTCCAACAAATTTAATCCAGATACTTTAGAGTCAAAGTAATTATCCCCCTCTAAGACAAATATGTCCCCATTTTACATATACAAAAACTGAAGCAAAGAGAGGTTCTATGAATTGCATGGGATCATACACAAACTCTGTGCTACATTCACAAAACCATTATGCCTCTGAAAATGTATACTGTGGGGATAAAGAATGAAAATGAAAACATTTAGTGCACAAGAAGTTTTTATATTATCATAGTCCAATATATAGAAGCACACACTATTGATGACAATTGTATTCATTTCCCCCAAAACACAAAGACTTCCCAATTCTTTAAACCTTTGACATTCTTGAAATCAAATAGTATCAATAAACAGGGTAGTTGTGGCAACATCCACTACTACAATGAATGAAGAAACATACTTGAGGACATCCCTAATAGTCTATGCCACAACAAAGGGTCCGATCCTGCAAACATACACATCCTTAAACTTTACTATTATGAGCAGTCCCACTAGAAGTAATAGTCCCCTTTCAGAGTAGGAATCCGGGCACCACTGCAAAAATGATGTTCTCAAAATGGCTGTGAATGCAATAGTAAAGGTCAAAGAGCCCTTTCATCATATTTGCAAACTTAGGCTATGGCTACACTGCAGAGCTTACAGTTCTACCAGCTGTGCCACTGCAGCAATGCTAGTGCAGATGCTCTATGGCGATGAGAGAGCGCTCTCCCATTGACTTAATTATTCCAGCTCCTGCAAGCGGTGATAGCTACGTTGGCGGGAAAAGCTCTCCTGACGACATAGCACTGTCCACACCAGCACTTAGGTGGATGTAACTTACATCGCTGAGGGGGATGGCTTACTCACACCCCTGAGCAACATACAACTTATTCTGATGTAAGCTGTAGTGTGCACATAGCCTTATTCTATGGATTGTATTTTTTATTTTATCAGTAGCACCTCGCAGGTATTAGATGGGCACATTACTGGATTCATTACTCTAAATAAAAGTAAATTTTCAAATAAATATGTATTGCATTATAATTCTGTACCTTCCCCTACACACACCTTTTGTGTATGTGAAAGCTTGCACACTAACTCCCTAAAGGCAGGAAAATACCTGTTTGGGGCTACTGAAGACCTATATAACTGCCTCAAAGGACTCTTGTCAAAAGGAACAAATAGCAAACAACCCAAGCAGATACAAAAATTCAGTCACATTTGTTCTGAACTCATCTTTTCAAACGCAGGAAGTGACCTGGAGCTCAGAGATAAGTTTATCACTCTAATGAGTACTAAAACACTATCCCACTGGCTGCCACCTGCCTGACAAGCACAGGATGAATTATCTGAGTCTGCACTGATGACAGCTAAGTCAGAGAAAATATATACTGTCCCACTCAGTCCCTTTTCATTTTACTGTTTTTGTTGTAGATTCCCAAAAAACTACTATAATAATTACTGCCACGAAAGGTGCATGCTCCGCTACATGTGTTCTAGCCTTTTCTCTCAATCTCTCTCTCACGCACACACGCTCTGCTACGTGTTCCAGCCTTCTCTCTCTCTCTCACACACACACACACACACACACACACACACACACTCTCTCTCTCTCTCTCTCTCGCCAGAGTTTCCATCAGGATTGCATTTGGGTCTTTTGAGGGGGAGGGTTCTTAATGTAAATATAGTAACATGGTGCTTTTTTTGGTAACACTAGAGGTTTCCTCACTATATAACTTCCCTCTTCAGCACAGCAGAACTACAGAAGAGTAATTTCATATTAGATAATACACCTCTACCCCGATATAACGTGGTCCTCAGAAGCCAAAAATTACTACCAAGTTATAGGTGAAACCGTGTTATATTGAACTTGCTTTGGCCTCGAGCATTTCCGTTATTAATAGTCAGCAAATCATTTCTGTTAGAACTAACATGGTGTATGCAGTAAATAAATCTGTTCTACAATGGTTAAATTGTATCTCCTTTCTTTAATTACAACAATTATTTTATAAGCTTACTTAAAAGATACAGTGTATTAACAACACAGGTACTAAACACTGCTAAATGCAACCATGTGGGCTAGGCCCCCCGGGACTCTCACGCCCTATCCAACACCTCCGTTCCCTGTCCCGACTGCCCCACCCCCAGAACCTCCGAACCATCCAATCCCCCCTGCTCCCTGACCACCCCCCGAGACCCTCTGCCCCTCATCCAACCCTTTGGCCCCAGCCCGGCACCCTTAACACGCCGCTCAGAGCAGCATGTCAGAGCCAGACACGCTGACCCTCCGGAGCGCGCAGCCCTGCCCCCCAGAGCGTTGCTTTACCACATTATATCCGAATTCGTGTTATATCAGATCATGTTATATCAGGGTAGAGGTGTATAACATTTTTATCACTTGTTTATTGCTCCTCTAAACATCAGCCATTGCTATTTCACACATAACGTAATTGCACATCTTTAATGGACAGGCTAATTGAAGTTGAGACCTTGGTGAGTGAAAAAGGTTCCTGAATTTGTGAACACGTGTTGATTGTACAATGCAAAATTGTCTGAATCCAAATTTATTTGAAAGATGGCTCAGCTCCTATTAGCATTTTGGTAAGAAGATAATCTAATAGCAGAGCATTAACAACCTTCAGATAAAAGTATGCACCACAAAGCAGGTCTACTATATTCCCTATAAAATAATAAGATTCTAGAAAGCTTTCATTAGGAAAAAACAAATGAGTCCTTATTAGATTGCTGTTCTCTCATCCAACACATCAGCAGTCACAGGAAGGCCAAAATGTATTGTGGGAAGCTGGGGAATATCTTGCTGATATCAATAGCACACATTTCCCATGAAAGGCTCAACTTCTACAAACCAATATCCAAACAAAATCCCTAAACTAATGGCACCAGTACTCACAGAAGCGGCTGAGGCAATGATCTGTAATGGACTCAAGGGTCATGATATGTAAGATTATTTTCAAATATTAAGTGGTTCAATCCAGTTATTTTAATATCCATGAGAGATATGACATGACATGCTTTTGCATTACATTTCAGAACATGTCAACAAACTAAGCACCTTGAGTAGACCAGGCATAGGAGAGCCCTGGATCCTAGTGAGGGTTACCAGCTGGTGCATTTAGTATTTAAAATTTACACTATCTTCCAGAAGCTCACAGGTATTAAGCACTGTAAAAACATTTCAATTTGCACAGTGCTTTGGTCACATTCTAGTGGCTAATTTGTCAATTGCACAGTAGATGACATCTACAGTGAGTCACAGCAGAAGTACCTAATCCATATGCAGACTGCACTGGAGAAAAATCTGCCTAGTTGTCCTACACACAGTGTGTGTTTGGCTATACCATTATACAAAAGTGCCAGCAGTGCATACTAGTAGTGAGTGAATTACAGGTGGATGCAGTCAATGTCATCAACCAGACACCAGCCCCAAAGATAAAGCAGATGATCAAAGTTTTCCTTAGGCATGTGGGTTGGTCTACACAATTTGTCCTGCACTCTAGCATTACTGTGGTCCTGTTAAATTTGGACAGAGAAGTAAAGGCTAATAAAGTGAAGAGGGATCAATGATTTTCTCACACGGCTGTGAGATCATTATTTAAACAGGATTTTAACAGCCAAATCCAGGACCAAACTGATACGTAAGTAGTAATATGTGGAGTAGTGCCCAGGCGAAGAACAGTCAGTCACTTTTCTCCCCTGAAAGCCATTTCCTTCAGGATATCAAGTACTGTATGCTCTGGTCACTTACAAATGTTTGGCAATTAGAAGTCAGCTAGAAAGCTAAAAGCATTATCTCCTCAAATAAAACCTCATCCTAAGGATAAACTAGAGGATACTGCAATGGCATCACTTGATGAAGGAAAAGAATGCCAGGCTTAGCACAGGGTCTCTATTTTCATCAACCCCATAAGTGAAAGGCAGGAACAGACCATGACAATCTAAGAGTGCACCCAGACTAGACCACAGGCTTGACAATCCAAGCAATGCAAAGTACATGGGAATTTTTGAGGGGCTAAGGGCATTTCAGGCCTCGTTATTAACAGTTTTGTATTTCCTATTTTCAATCCCCCCGCATTCCTCTGAACTATGAGAACAGGAAAGATGGATCTGTTTTTTCTAACCATATTCCCTTTTCTTCTTGGGGTTGAAAACTTACTAGCTCTGTCAGAGGCAGGGATTAAACACTTCAGAATGAAGGCAAAGACATTTTTAAAAGTGAGCCCTGGTCATAGGAGTGGTTAATTAGAAATAAAGCAAGGGCCCTATGTGCACTGTTCCGGCTATGAGTGTAGTCGGGCTAGTTGAGCTCTGGAGAAGAAAGATGTGAAGAGCAACTGTGCTTAAAGATTTTTAACACACTCACACTCTCTCTCTCTCTCCCTGTTATTTTTATTCATTCACTTGCATTTTAGTCACATTCTGGTATTTGAACCAGCACTGTGTTTTGCAGCCTAAAGCTAGATTAAGGACTCTATCAACCTCCACTCCTTATAAAGCAGTGAGACAGATTCTTTAATTCTTCGCTATTACATGCTTACCACAAGAGAAATTTTTGTCCAAACATAAAACATTGCATAAAATGTAAATTACATCACTTTTTTAAAGAAACCAGAAGTAAAAAACATGTATTTCTGGGTCACTAAAATCACTATAGGGGTTCAACACATACACAGCAAACAGGTAAAAAAAAAGTTTTCAAATGTTCATTTTGGTCCACTCTTTTGCTCTGTTTATATAGTACAGTGCAATTAAATTTTTTGGCTTATCAGAAATGACATTTTTGCTCTAGATGGATAAAATTAAGATGCCTCTTCCACAATGCCTGGGTAGATGAATAAAGAGCCATCTTCAAACCAGACTTCAATCCTGCAAGGAACCTACAAAGGTACAGCAGTGAACTCATACCAGGCTTTAGGCTTCATTCAGAGAAGGCTTGATTAGTGTAAAACTAAAAATATTGATAAGGAGACAAACATTCAGGCTCTGGAGACAAAAATACTGATCTTGAAAAATTCTTAACAGGAAAGTAGAAAGACAGTAGGTAATGGGGCTAAATCTTTAACTCTAAATGTGAATGATATAAACACTGAAAAAGTTATACAAAAACAAAACTTTAGCTAGAAAGAATGCGTCAGGGTACATCCATGTGGACCAAAAAAAAACCAAAAAAAACCCACACCAACCACAGCAGCACGTTTCACAGCCTAGGTCAACTGACTTGGACTTGAGTGGCTCACGCTACAGGTCTACAACTAGCAGTATAGATTTTCCCACTCAGGCTGGATCCCAGGCTCTGCGACCCACACCCCTCACAGGGTTTCAGAGGCCAGCCTCCAGCACAAGGAGGAACTATTTTTAGCCCTGTAGCACAATCCCCTCAAGCCCAAGTCAGTTGACCCAGGCTCCAAGACTTGCTGCCATGGGGGTTGTCTGTTTGTTCTGTTTTGGGGGGAGGGAGCGTTTGCAGTGTAGATGTACCCTTAGAAAGACAGCTGACCCAGGGCTCTAATTTCCTCAAAATGTTGTTAGGTCTGATGATGCGTTACTGCCAATTAACCATGAAGTCTAATATGAAAGGAAGAAATATTCAAAGCACTGATGCTATTCTTGTACAATGGGTGTCACTTCAAATGAGTAATAAATATACTTCAGAATGGGATTTCTTTTAGGGATCCCACAAAGGTTCCCACCATGTTCTCCAGAACAGGTTCAGTACAAGGTGTCTGACCTTGTCCTCTTAAAAGAAAGTGATTTGGTCTGCGCTAGTTAAGTTCTTAGTTTTCCTTATGAGATTTGATGTAACAAGTGTTGTCCATAGCACAAAAACTATCATTATACAGAACAGGCTCAGAAAACAAGTCATTAACCATAGACAATTCAATAGAGATTTTGAATGGTAACTAATTTCTAGTCACTTGTGCCAAATTTTGATGAGGGGCCCAACAAGGTGACAAGCATTTAATTAGGGCTGTCAAGCTATTAAAAAAATTAATTACAATTAATTGTGTGATTAATCGCACTGTTAAACAATAGAACACTATTTAAATATTCTAGATGTTTTCAATTATAACACAGAATACAAAGTGTACAGTGCTCACTTTATATTCATTTTTGATTATAAGTATTTGCACTGTAAAAAACCCAGAAGAAATAGTATTTTTCAATTCATCTAATTAATACAAATACTGAAGTGCAATCTCTTTACAATGAAAGTTGAATTTACAAATGTAGAATTATGCACAAAAAAACTGCATTCAAAAATAAAACAATGTAAAATTTTAGAGACTGCATGTCCACTGAGTCCTACTCCTTGTTCAGCCAATTGCTCAAACAACATTGTTAAAGTTTGCAGGAGATAATGCTGCCCACTTCTTGTTTACAATGTCACCTGAATGCGAGAACTCATGTTCTCATGGCACTGTAGTAGCTGGTGTTGCAAGATATTTACGTGACAGATGCGCTAAATATTCATATGTCCCTTCATGCTTCAACCACTATTCCAGGGGACATGCTGATGACAGGTTCTGCTCGATAACGATCCAAAGCAGTGCGGACTAGCGCATGTTCATTTTCATTTTCTGAGTCAGATGTCACCAGCAGAAGGTTGAGTTTCTTTTTTGATGGTTCAGGTTCTGTAGTTTCTGCATTCAAGTGTTGCTCTTTTAAGACTTTTGAAAGCATGCTCTACACCTTGTCCCTCTCAGATTTTGGAAGGCACCTCTGATTCTTAAATCATGGGTCAACTGCTGTAGCTTTCTTTAGAAATCTCACACTGGTACCTTCTTTGTCAAATCTGCTTAGAAGTGTTTTTAAAATAAACGTGCTGGGTCATCATCCGATACTGCTATAACATGAAATATATGGCAGAATGCGGGTAAAACAGAGCAGGGGACATATAATTCTCCCCCAAAGAGTTCAGTCACAAATTTAATGCATGCATTATTTTTTTAACAAGCATAATCAGCATGGAAGCACGTCCTCTGGAATGGTGGCCAAAGCATGAAGGGGCATATGTTCAGTATATCTGGCATGTAAATACCTTGCAATGCCGGCTACAAACGTGCCATGCAAATGCCTGTTCTGACTTTCTGGCGACATCGTAAATAAGAAGAGGGCAGCATTATCACCTGTAAATGTAAACAAACTTGTTTGTCTTAGCAACTGGCTGAACAAAAAGTAGGTGTGATGGGTTCGGCACCGCCGCACCCCTTTGTGGCAGGGGTGGCCGAGGTGTCGGGGGCCTCGCCACTCTTGAGTCTTCCCGCCCGTTCCCTTAAGGGCGTCCTGTTGCGGCCTAATGGCCAAAGTCTGTGCAACTTGCCCTGCGTATCAGGGCCGCGTGGCCCAACGGCCAAAGTCCATACAACTAACTCGCCCCACAGATCAGGGCAGTGTGGCCTAGCGGCCAGAGTCCATTCAACTCGCCCTGAGGTTCAGGGCAGTGTGGCCTAGCGGCCAGAGTCCATACAACTTGCCCCAAGGCTCAGGGCTGGGTGGCCCAATGGCCACAGTCCATAGCCTTCCCTCTGGGGAAGTGCAGCCTAATGGCCAGAGTATTAGGGGGACCCGGTCCCGCCCTCTCTACCGGGTCCCGACCCAGGGCCGACCTGTTAGCGGGGTTCCCCCTTGTGCTGAGCTTGGCGGGGATCCACCCGCAACACGCCGAGCGTCAGTGCGGCCTTAACGCTGCCGGCTTCTAAAGTCCCCCTGGGTCACTTCCTACCCTCCACCTGGTCCTCCGGTCCGTCCCCTCCAATCGCAGCCTCCGTCCGGGGTGTAGAGGGTGTCACGGCTTGGTTGACCCCTCGATCCTGGGGTGTTGGCTGTCTCGCCTCGGGAGCTGGCGGTGTGCTTCCTTCTCCCTCCGGCAGTCAGCCCAGACTGAGCCGCTTTGCAGGCTTTTATACCTGGGCTCCAGTTGGAGAATGCGCAGCAGGGCTTCCGGGGCGGGGCTAACTCTACCAGGAAGGAAGGGTTAACCCCTACAGCACCAGTGCGGGGCCGCTCTGCCCCGTCACAGTAGGTCTGAGTGAACTTATAGGCTCTGAAGTTTTACACTGTTTTGTTTTTGAGTGCAGTTATGTAACAAAAAAAATCTACATTTGTAAATTGCACTTTCACGACAAAGATTACACTGCAGTACTTGTATGAGGTGAATTGAAAAATACTATTTCTTTTGTTTATCATTTTTACAGCGCAAATATTTGTAATAAAAATATACACTTTGATTTCAATTACAACACAGAATACAGTATATATGAAAATGTAGAAAAACATCCAAAATATTTTATAAATTTCAATTGGTATTCTATTACTTAACAGTGCAATTAAATCCACGATTATTTTTTTAATTGCAATTAATTTGAGTTAACTGCGTGAGTTAACTGCGATTAATCAACAGCCCTACATTTAACTATATTATGAATTCATAGAGTACATTAATATGGTATTTTGAATTGCATCGGGGCAGGTGTGTCCCCCCAGTGGTAATTTAAGTCCTGATTTAGGTTTTAAGTTTTTTTCTAGACAGATGAATTACATGGAAGAAAGATACTCTATGCCAGCAATTAGAAGTTGCTTACTAGCTACAAGGACTGTTTTCTGTTTGTGTAATTAAGTAACTCAAGGGTTCCCAACCTGGGAGTCGGGACCTCTCAGAGGGTTGCAAGGTATTACACCGGGGCGGGGGGGGGGGGGGGGGGGTCGTCACAAACTGTCAGCCTCCAGCATTTATAATGGTGTTAAATATATTAAAAAGTGTTTTTAATTTATAAAGGGGGGTTCGCACTCAGAGCCTTGTTATGTGAAAGGGGTCACCAGTACAAAAGTTTGAGAACCACTGATGTAACTGATAACCTTTATCATTCTTCAGAAGATTCCTATTTCATTTGCCATGTTCTTAACAGCTGAGACAAGTAAAGTGATGGGAACTGTAAGAACAGGGCTACTACTGCTCTTGTGCTGATATCTTATTGAAAAAAGGCTTCTGAAAAAAGGTGTGAGTTGCACTGTGCTCTGAAGAAGTCAACTTTATTCCATCCTAATTTCTGCTGAAAGGTCTCCACCAGCAGCCTCATTTTCAGCCCCAATGAACCTTGTCTGGATAAACTCAGTTGCATCACAGTCATTGTTCACAATATTCTTGGAGTGATGCAGAGAAGTGGTCTTAAGTATGTCCATCCCATTAAATGATTATGAGCAACAGAACCTTCTTTGGGGTATGACACTCAATGGAAAACCAACGTAGCAGTGTGTTTGCGCTACCATTTCCGTGTAAGAGACGGTCTCTGGATTTGGTACTAGTAGCAGCTGCTGTGAGGCTGCTACTGTGAGTCCTAAGTAGAGAGCACTGCAGTAGTCCAGCCTCAAGTGTCAGAGCCATGAACAGCCAGTCCTTTGATCATGAGAAGGCAGAATTTTCTTGACATTTGGGATGGTGTAAAGGCCATTCTTGGCCACTGCTACAATCTGATCAGGCTAGTACAAGGCTGAATTCAAGCGACTTTGAGATTGCAGCCCTCTCTAATAGCTATAGTATGGACACCCTCCCATGAGGTGGCAAACGTGGACCTAACTATATCAAAAGATTTCCATATAAACACATGGTCAACTCTGACTTCTTTAAGTTATTTATAACCTCTCTGTTATTCATCCAGACACGAGAGAAGTTGGTCAACTACACTGTCTGCCTCAGAGGTGAAAGCTACTTAGCTATGTCATCTGAATACTGACATTTGAGTCCACAGCTTCTCATGTCCCCAGGTTATTTTTCCATAGATTTTTAATTTTGTGGGGGAATGGGATGGGGAATCAATTTGAAACATAGGTGAGACATCTTGGCCATCAACTGCTCTCCTATCATGACTCTAGGAAGAAAGAATGAAACTATTACAGGACAATTTGTAAACTCCCACAAGAGCCAGCAAACAGTCTTATAGCAGCAGACAGATCCAATACTGATGTTTTACCACTTCCCGTGGTTATGAAGTCATCTACTAGTGTGACTGGTGCAGATTCTGTACCCTAGCCAGGCCTTAAACCTATTGGGTGAGGACCAGAATACCAGCAGAGGTAACATGTAGCTTGTTGCTGTCTTCTTGATGACCTTACCCAAGAAAGCAAGCTCTGAAACCAGGTGAAAGTCAGATTATTGAAGCTCAATTAAAAACATATTTTGTTTAATATTGGCTGGACTATACCATATTTCAAGGATTCTACCAGATGTTGACATCCTCTGTGAGAAGTAGCTACGGTCATCGGTAATATACCGTAAGAGGTGTTCATGAGACTAATAATCCTTCCTACTTTTAGGGCATCCTGACCAGTAAATCTTAAAATTTTAGGATAAAAAAAGTGTACTATGTCATGTTTCCTGGAGTCTTGTCTGTATTTAATTAAAAACTGGATAAAGCACTCAAGAGACCACTGTAGAGAGAAATCATTCAAATCTGCTGATACAATTTAATGGAGAGCTACAAAGTGAAAAAAGACAAAACAGTAAGCAGAACAGGAAATTGAAGGTTAGGACTCCTGGGTTCTGTTGCCAAACATGCTATACATTTTCTGTATGGCCTTTAGCAAATGTCTGGGTTGTAGTTCATATGTAATCTAAATTACAGGGCTATTAAGACAATGTTTGTCAAAGTACTTTGACAATGTTGAATGAAATCTAAACTCCAAGAACAAAAGTATTTTAACAAGTACCAGTAAAAGATGTTATAGTTATGATTGCAAAAAAGGAGTTACTTTTATAACCCCCTTCTTTGACCCATTTTTACATGCTTTTAACTTTCACCTTTTGGGCTTCAATGAGAAAAATCCCTTCAGCTACTTCAGTTATAGCTAAATAATAAAAAAGGCTTTCCACTGTAAAATCATTAACGAACAAGTTTAAATAACTAGGAATACAGCAAACATTTTAATCATGAACATAGACAGTCCTTGTTCGTTTAAAAAAAGCTGGTTAGGATTTAACCAGGATAGTAGATTGAACATTGTCTAGTGACAAGAAAATTTCCTTAAGACTACAAATTCACAAAGCAAGATGATTCAAAGAGTTTTATTATTTCAATCTTACACAATGTGCCTATTTTAAACACTAGGTGCATGAATAGTTCCATCATTAAAGCAAAATTCAGATTGACTCAATGTCAACATAAAAAGACAGGCCACAAAACCCAAAATCCTCCCTGTCCAGCACAGTCACTTAGAAAAGCCAAAACAAATAGCAAAGATTTGCTCTGTGACAGTTAGACTTTATCAGTGGACTGGAGTGAAGTTAAGAGGAGTAAATTCCAAAGTCAAGAACACTCCCCTTACAACACTCTGCCCCTTGCCAAAGGCACATATGAGCCTCCTGATAGATTGTTTACTTTGAGGGAATAAAGGTGACAGGACCCAGTTCATGTTGACTGCTGCCTTCTGAGGCAGCTTCCTAATCCTGGTACCAGGATTATGAAGTGGAGTATTAGAGTGAATTAGGAGTGAACAAATCCATACTTTCTCCTTGAACTGGAACCCTAACTGGGCCAGTTTCACTGCAGTAAAAGTCTAAATAAACTGATTAGAATAGTTTTTCCATTCTGGACAATATTTCCAGGACTGATCAAGGCTTCAGCACTGTGCCCCTTCCCAGAAAGCTTGTATCCAATTGTCAATCAAATTTTGTAAGAGGCCACTCTTCACTCTCCTCTGACTCTCTACCATTACAGTGATCATTGGACCTAAAAATCAGAAGAACTGTAGCACAAAAATGCTAGCTCTTTCCCATTCCTACATCTTTCCTCTGCTTAGCAGTGTATAAACATATTTAGTGACACACCACAGCAGATCCTAGATGGCCTGGAGGACGCCACTGGCTTTAATCTTTTGCTAGGAATGTTAGCACAGATAAGACTTATAGAACCTGTACACCAGGACCTCGTGGTGGGGAAGAAGGGAAGATAAAGAGAAGACTCTGTAAAACCATGGCAGTATCACCACCATGGAGGTCGTGTCTTGTCTGCTCCAAAAATTCTTCAAACAGTTTTTCACCATTAAAACAGGATAGCTACTATGCATTGCTTCAAACTCTGTCTGCCAATTTGCCAGATTGCCAAAGAGAATCAAGCTAAAGCAAGTCAGCCTAGATGCTTTTGGTATTGAGCTCATGACCTCCCCTGGGCTCGTTTCTTTTTAAATGGGTCTTTGACAAACATGTCCCCTTCCATATAGGTAGCGTAGACTTTGACTGCCACTGTTACATACGTCTGAGGTAGAGGCTCCCAAACTCATGATGCTTTTTAATGGTTAGAATGCACGTTTGAGGTGACATTGGGCCAGAAAAACTTTACGCTTTTTCCTTCAGCTTTGGGACTCCTAGAAGAATATACATTATCTGTTGTTCAAATTCATGGAGGATGTGTGTGGACCTCTGTCCTGTCAAGTGGGAAAATACATCCCAGTTGTCTTTGAAGGAGCATATAAGGAGCCCTATTTGAATGATGATTGCAGGACAGCACTACCAAAATCTGCACCCAATCTGGAAGCACACACTAGGGAATAATGAGTAGCAAACGTGGATAGTTTCACATAGTTGCTCTACATACATCAAATGGAAGCGTTCCCCAAAACAGGCAGAAGCATCTGCCTCAGTTCCACTGTGGCTAGGATGATCTTTCCTAGCTAACTCATAAGTTCTTATTCAGTCAGACCCATTTGAATAACTCTGTGTTAATATAAGTTGCCCCCGATCCTGTCAGTGAAAGCCAGTAATAGTCTAGATGTATTTCTGAACAATTATATTCTATCAAAATAAAACGACAATGTTCTCACTACATCTAGCGTGTGAAGCTTTGCTTCACCAGATTAGCAAAAGGCTTAGGAAAGAAAATTGGCAGGTGAATGGACTGATTTATATGGAATTCTGAGACCACCTTAGGCAGGAACTTAGGGTGATGTCTAAGGATAACTCTGATCTTGTGAAACACTCTCTTGGAAAACCAGGCATAACAGCCTGAATCTCTTCGAGCTGATGGACTCCTATTGAGCATATTGCTTTAGGGCTAGCAAATGGTCCAGGACTGAATAAACTGGTGCTATCAGAGGACAAAATTGGTGCTGATAAGATAGAAAATCTCTTCCTTCTAGCTTTGCAAGACTGTCTTCATGAATTTTTCCTGCTCTGGAGCAGAATGTTCTGAACAGACTCTTTCAGTGCAGGTCACGTAACCAGCATCCAGGCTGTCAGGTGTGAAGATTAGGAGATTAATCCTGTGAGACTAATTTGGGAGAATGGGAAGGAGATCGGTAGCTGTGTTGATACGTTCACCAGATCTAAGGTCCAGAACTACTTGGCCCACTCTGGGGCCATCCACCCTGTGTCTTGCCTCAGTTTCCTCAGAACTCTATGAATCATGGAAGAAAGGCATATATCACTCTCCGTGTCCAAGGGATGAGCAAACAGTCTGTCAGAGTCTGGGCTTATGCTAAATATCTGACACTTGTTTGCAACAAACTACAAATCCACCCCTGGGAATCTGTATTTGCAGAAAATCCTCTGTATGCCTGAGTCTTTGAGGGACCACTTGCGGTTTTCATGGAAGCCCCTGCTAAGATGGTCTGCCGAGATGTGCTGAAAAATGAGAAGGTATAGAGCTACTGGCAAGATCTGATGTAGGATACACCACTTCTACAGACATGGCCACCTGACAAATGGGAATGATCTTGCACTCCTCCTTTCTCTTGATGTACCTGCATTGTTGTGGGGTTGTCTGTCAGTACCTGAATTGATGATCCCTAAAGGAGAGACAGGAAAGCATTGCATGAGAGATGGATGGCTCTGAGCACTACAAGATTTATGTGCAAGCAGGCTTCCTGAGGGGACCACAGTCCCTGAATTTTCAGTTGATCCAGATTTCAGTTGATCCTGAGTAGAGGCATCTGTTACCAATATCTTTGTAAGCAGAGATGTGGAAAAGGAAGCTCGGTTGCACACCAGAAGTGGTTCTGTCCACCGCTTCTTGTTGGCCTTGACCATCATGTCCACACAGTGTCTGCTGGGTAACTACATTGATTTTGACCGCCCTTACCTGGATCCAAGGTGAAGTCTGGCATGCTGTGTGTCATAAATACACGTGTCCCAGAAGTCTAGGACACATCCTCACTCGTGTTCTTCACTAGTCTCAAAATTGATTTATAAGGTCAAATGTTGTCTGAAATCTTTGCAGTGGAAGGTAGGTCCTTGATAACACTATGAACTCTATGCTGAGATGGAGTATGCATGGATTTCTCTCTGATGACTTTCAGTCCTTGTGAGGCAGAGAGTTTCAGGATTGTGTGTACTGAATTGGTCACCTGTTGTGGTGATCTTCCTCAAATTAGCCAGTAATCTACATAAGATTATACCTGGATTCCTCATCTCCTTGGATGAGCTGCTACTACCGACAGACACCTCATGAAGACCCTTGAAGCTATATAAACTCCATCCTATCAGGAATCTCAACTATTTCCTGTAACCCAGATATATGGAGATATGAAAACAAGCATCTTGTAGGTGGAGAGCTGCAAACCAGTCCATAGGCTCTAATGAAGGCACTACTGAAGTTACTGTCACTATTCTTCAGAATCTTGAGAGAAAAGGGACTGAGAAAAGGGGAGGGAGATGGAATAGGATATCCTTGCTCATGATCCTGAGGAGAAACAAGCTCAAATAATCCCAGCCCCAAATTTGAAAATAAAAAAGACCACCAAAAAACAAATATTTAGAGGGAGGAGGGAAAGGTATGGTGTAGAACAGAATAATTTTGGGGGGAATTCTGTGCCAAAAAATTAAAAATTCTGTGCACAATATTTTAAAGTTCTACAAACTTCTGCATGTTTTGTCAAAACAATACTATATAATCAAGCCAGTTTCAATTATTTTGGTAATTTACTTCAAAATACCTGTCAGCAGGCATGTCTGTAACAATACAGATGCGCACAAAAATTCTCCGAGGAATAGAGAATTAAAGAATCCCCTACAACAACCCAGTTCCTGTTTCTCTGTCCCCTCCCCTCTCAGAGCCCAGCCATGGGGCGCCCCCCGCAACCCAGACCTTGGTGGTTGACTATAGTATTACATCAAGATGCACTGCCTGAAATGTTTGCTGTTGTGTCTGCTTCCTTTAAGGAGTTGGGGCGAAGAGTCCCAAGGAGCAAAGGGTTGCCTTGGAATCTTTTAGCATCATAGGTTTCATCAGTCCCACTGCTGAAAGAGTCATTGCCCTCAAATGAGAGGTCCTTCATTGTTGCCTTGACCTCCCTAGGAACATCAGATGATTGGAACCAAGTCAATCTCCTCATAACTACTGCAGTGGTCACCACAGGAGCCGGCTTCCGGCGGCGCCCATAGGTGCCGTCGCCCGGCGTTACGCGGGGCCCCGCCCCTGCTGCCGACGCGACATCGCGGGGCCCCGCCCCTGCTGCCGACGCGACATCGCGGGGCCCCGCCCCTGCTGCCGACGCGACATCGCGGGGCCCCGCCCCTGCTGCCGACGCGACGTTGCCCGGCGTCGGGGGTGGGGCCCCACAACATCGCCCAGTGCTGCGGTGAGCTAGGCACAGGCCCCGGGGCGGGCGGGGAGCTGGGCGAGGGCCCCGGGGCGGGCGGGGAGCTGCTGGTGGGTGCTGAGCACCCACCAATTTCTCCCCGTGGGTGCTCCAGCCCCGGAGCACCCACGGAGTCGGCGCCTGGGGTGGTCACTATCATTCCCCACAGTCAGCCACAGCCGGTAGTGCCGTCAGCTGGACCTTTGCCATAAGTAATTTAAGCCCTTTATGTTCCTTGGGAAACATCAACAAGATTAGATAATTTGTCCCAATTTAAGAAATCATGTTTTGAGACCAGCACTTGGTAGTAAGCTACCTTCATTTATAGACTTCTAGATGAACAGACCTTTTGGCTGAAAAGATTCAATATTTTGGGATCCTTTTCCCTGGGTAGATTTCAAAAACTTAATTGTTTTATCTTCTCCTGTACAGCTTGCACAACCAAAGAGCTAGGTGCAGGATGAGAGTTTAAATGCCCAAATCACTTTGCAGGAAGTCAATATCCTCTTTATGTTCTCTTGGACGTGACAGACAGAAACAAGTGTATGCCAGATGGACTTGGCAAGATTCAGCAGGCAATATTTTATTGGCATGGCTAAACTCCCTGCTGTTGTGGAATGTAATATGTCCAAGAGATTGTGTTGTTTCTCTTGCACAATCTTGAGAGAAACACATATGGCCTGTGCCATGCATTTTATTACATCTTGGAAAGTCTTGAATTCATCACGAAAGGTTAACGTAGGTGCAGTTACCACCTCATTGGGAAATGAGGCTGCTGCAGCCAGAACTTGATTTCTCCCTCTGGAGAATGATGTTTGTCTCCACCCTCCTCCTCTTGCCTCACCAGTAGCTGCAGGTGGAGCAGCTGAGTTGCCTGAAGAGGCCAAATGTGCCTGCTACATGAAGGAAGCTTACCCCTGGACATACTAGAGGAGGCTGGCTTCCTAGACTAGAACTCAACATCCAAGGGATCCAGTATGGCCAATGCTGATATGGATAGGAATTGTGTTGTGGAGGGCATGCCTGGGATACCTAGTGGGGTGATCTCTCTGTGATTCTGATCCCTCCCTAGAACAGGCCTGCACGACTCGTAAAGCGGCAAGGGCCATATTACTCCAAAGAAAACAGCTGAGGGCCGAAACCCCCCGGCCCCGCGGAAACACCCACCCCCTGCCCGCCCAGCGCCGCCCACCCCGCGGAAACAACCCCTCCTTCCCCAGCGCTGGGGAGTGGAAGCCTGTAGAGGGGGAAAAGAAACAGCGCGCATAGGGTGACCAGATCACAGCAGTAAAATAGGACCCGCCCCCTCCCCGCTCGGCCCCACCATCACACCCCTCTTCACCCCCCCAGGGGTCACTATATTACTGCACACAACAGTCAATCAATGCAGTTGTAGATAAATCTCTGCATTATGCATTTTTGTATAACTTTTATATGGCTTTGTAATGAACCTTGGTAATATGTTATAGCGGGCCCCTAAGGTAATATAATTAAGGTAAAAGAAAAATGTCTTTTTGCTAGAAGTAGAATAAGATCTTCCCCCCACTTTGTATTCAATTGCCCTGTTGAATGAATGAGGTGTGAATGAGGAAGGCGTGGAAGGCAGGCATCTCCAGACAGCTGCAACCCGTGGAGACAGGATGGGAACCAGACCAAGGACAATCAAACTTGTCAAGTTCCCACTGAACTACCGAAGAGGAAGATGTAGAACAAGCAAGTGAGGAGTCTCTGCTGTGCTCAGCAGAAGAGAAAGGTGGGGCAAGGAGGAAAAGTATACCTCTTCTGTGGAGATGCAGTCTTATCAGGTGTACCCTGTCTATGCATAGGAGACAGTGGTATAGGAGACAACTGTCTGGTCCTGTATGGAAGTTCTACAGAAGAGGACTTTATAATGATCTACCTAAGTCTCTCCTGCAGAAACAACTCCAGTACAGGGCCCACCAATAGTTCATCTGGTATCATGTATGTACTGTTTGGTATGCTACATCAAGCACCATACAGGTAGGCAGTGCAGAGGTGTAGGGTACAGCTACAGCTGAGGATACAGTCACTGCAGAGACTCCAGATACTTGGTGCACCGTTTAGCACAGTCCTTAGATTTCAACAGTACCGCATGAGCTGCCTTAGACATTAGTATCAGGTACCAAAAGGGGGTCTTCTCTAACTCACGACCTCTCACTGACTGACCAAGCGGCAAGTCACAGGGCTTGTCTACACAAACATTTTGTTTACAGCAAGATGGAGTGTTAATCTATTCAGCACTAGCCTACGGTGTACTAAGTGTCAGTATCAACTTAATTAACACTAATTACACTACACTAAGCCAAAAATCTCTCAGCGCACATGAGAAGCAGACATTGACAAGAGTTAAGAAACTGAGGGATAGTTGAACCGCTCCACCTTTAGGGGGAAGTGTGTGTATTTTGGGAGCAGGGGGCCATTCAAGGACACCTCAGCCACAGGCAGGGATGCTGCTAGCCAAAGATAATCTGATCTCGCAGACACGGGGCACATGTGCACCAAGGTGGAAACCATGTGGACAAATCACTCAAAGAATGAGATATGCTTGTCCTAAGAGAAATGTTTCCAGGATTTGTTACTAAAATATTAACTGAATGCTTTTTAAAAAAATTCCTCCAAAATATTTAAACCTAAGACATTGCCGGACTAGGATTGTGCAGGAAAACCTCAAAATGAAACCTACCAGAAAAAAGAATAGAAACAACAGTGAAACTTTTTTTATTTTCATTGCCCACTCAGAGAAAAGAAAGTAGACCATTTAAGCAGCAAAAAGGTAAATTCTTAAAATAGAACACTTCTATTGAAGGTGTTTTGATTTTTTTAACCTGACAGAACCCCTAATACTAAGAAAGTATCTTCAGAAATTAGTGATATAATTTTCTGTTAAACAGCTGTATGCCACTTTAGTAGGGGTAAAGTTTTTTTCATTAATGTAGTACTGTCCTTTACTGTAAATAACAGCTTTTTAGTCTCTGTTGGTACAGTAACTCCTCACTTAAAGTCGTCCTGGTTAACGTTGTTTCGTTGTTAAGTTGCAGATCAATTAGGGAACATGCTTATTTAAAGTTGTGAAATGCTCCCTTCTAACGTCGTTTGCAGGCTATCAATTGCGGCAGTTCAGCTGTCCCTTTCCCCACTGTCATGTGCTGCTCCCCGAGAGTCCTGCCTACTTGCTGTGTGGGGGGGAGGGGAAGAAGAAGATGGGGGCTAATGTCCCCCTGCTCCTGCATCTCACTTACCCCATCTTCCATAGAGAAGGGGGTACACATGAGGGAGGGAGCTGCTGCCTTAGGCAGAAGCTGCAGCTGCCGAGCTTGCTGATCTAATTAACAAGGCAGTGTACTTCTGCCCCCACTCTTGATACTTAAAGGAGAAATGTGCATCTCTATCTCTGAAACACCTCTGTCTCTGTCTGCCCTCCCTCCTTTCCTGCTGGCTTGTACAGTGTAAGAGTTAATCCTTGAGGCCTCAGCCAACTGCTTAGTTCATTTAGCAGTAAGGCATTCCCTGGGAAATATCCCACTCTCCAACTCCTCCACCTCAATCAAGCTTCACTATCATCATCGCTGTGTACCAGCAGAGAGAGAGAGAGAGTGTGAGTGTGTAATATAGTCTTTTGTCTGATGAAAAAAATTTCCCTGGAACCTAAGCCCCTCATTTACATTAATTCTTATGGGGAAATTGGATTTGTTTAACATCATTTCGCCTAGAGTCACATTTTTCAGGAACGTTAAGTGAGGAGTTAACCTATGTCTGCTTCACAAGGTGCATCTCAGTGCAGCCACCAGCACAGTTCCACCTTGAACAGTGACTCCCTAAATTTTCCTGTTTATATGTTTTAAAGAGCAAGGACTGAGCAACCAACCTATATAATTCAGTTCACGCCTTCTCCACTAAGAATGAATGAATAAAAAATGGCTATCCTCACAAGCAAAAGCAGTACTAAAAAGTCCACCATATTAGTACTTTTGAAGTCGGAACATGCATACATACTCTATCAAGGACTTCTTCTATTGGTAGTGTAAAGGAAAAAGACAGCTGACTTCACTTTCCAAGAATATAAATCAGCCTGAGTCATTTTGACTATTCTGAAGAGTTAACACATGACAGACATTTTGTGTCCAATAAACCAGAAAGCATCACATTAGACTCTCAGAATTCACAGTATTTCCTCTTTTCACGTTATTTCTGCAAACCATGTTTATTTTCTAGCCTACACAATGATTTAGCAATAGTTTTGTTTCAAGACTGTCATGAATATATCCAAGACAAAGCAGACCTAGGATCAAATGCTGGTGTGTTTGCCTGCAAAACAAAGTAAACTGCATTTTTAACCATCTATTTCAATTTTGAAATTTTAGTTAAAACAAAAAACTGAATGGTTAGCATGTTTTGAGACAAAAACATGCAGGCTTTAGCAATCAAGCAGTAAGAGTTCTGTTGGCTTAAAAATTAATAAGGATTCACCGTAATGTAATCTTATTTTTCTAGCTCTCAAAATATTTGACATTTGTAAGAGTTACTTTTTGAAGTAAATTAGAACATTCAGACCTAACTAAAATAGTGCAATTTAATGTTTAAGATGCAACAAGATTACCGGCAACAGGCATCTCACATACATTTAAACTCAGCATCAGACTGTGCAAATTAATGTTCTTTCTAGTTAAAGTTTAAATCACTAATAGCACACTGTAGGGTACGACAGAAAATGATGTTACGGCATAGCAAGGGTGTTTTCGCTTTCTCACGTTGTCTCAGCGGGCCGGTTACTGCAGGTCAAGGCCTGCCAGCTGCAGCTTGTTATGAATTAGTTAGAACTGCTTTATATGGCCTTGAGCCAGGAGGCGGCCGCGGCCTGTGAAAAGCCCCTGCTTACTTATGTATGAGATGCTTATATATAGTTGCATAAGCCCGGCCCCGTTTTGGACTCCGTACCAGGCCGAACTTCGGTGAGCTGGGTTCCCCGTCTCCGTGACAGCAACGCCAGGAGTCCCCGTTGCGGATGTGTCACTTTGCCTTCAATAAAGCCAATAACACACTGTGTGTGTGGGCCTCGTTCTTGCAGAGCACCCTGGGTAGGCCCGCAGCCTCCCACAAACGTAACATTTGGCACAGTGAGCAGGGTGCTCTGGGAGATGATGCCGTTTTGGCCGAAGGTAGGGGAAGTAGGGAAGCCACCGCTGTCCCTACAGCGCATACCTGGGTGGCCCCAGACAGAGCTCTGGGGGCCGGTAGCGCAGGTTCTGGCCGGGTGGGCTGCCCCAGCCGATTGGCCGGAATTCCAGCAGGTGGCTGGGGTTACCCCCGCACAGCTGACTGAGGGTTTACAGCGGGTGCGGGCGAACCGGCGTTCTGGGACGGAACGGCGAGCGATGGGGGGGCTAGGGTGGCTCCTCCTAACCGCCCTCCGGGCCCAGGATGGGGAGGTGCTCCGCTTACAGCGGGCACTGGAGGAAAAGACACAGGAGATTGTAAAGACGTTTCGTCAGGAGCCCGGGAAGGACGTCCTGCGGTGGCTGGTCCGAGCCTGGGACAACGCTGGCAATACGGTCATGCTCCTCCGGTATGAGCTACAACAGCTGGGTGTCCTGTCACAAGATTCCCAGGTACATGCGCAGCTGGCTAACCCCCCCGCAACCCGGGGGGGGGGGGGGGGATACTGAGTTGCCCTCCCTGTACCGCTGGTTAGCGGCAGCGGTAATCGCGGCTTACCCATCGGTGGGGGAACTGGAGGCACTGGCAGGCCCCTGGAAGACTATTGCCGAGGGAGGGCAGATACTTCGGCAGTTGGGGATGGCCTGGGCCCTAGAGATGGGTGGCACGGAAGGGCCAAATGATATACTGGTCACAAAATCCATTAAAGCCACCCTATTGCGCTTGGCCCCAGGCGAGCTGAAGCCCTCGCTCCTCGCAGTAGTTATGGCCGCGGATGTGCGTGTCGGGGACCTGGCTGCCAGTCTTATGCAATTGGAGACCGCTCTGGCTGGGGCACGGCCCAGGGCCATCCGAGCCACGAAAGGGCAGCAGGGCAGGGGACAGGCCGGCAGGGGACAAGAGAAGGGAGAGCTGCGGGTGCCCCGGAAGACCCTGTGGTTAGATCTTTTGCAGGCCGGTGTCCCTCAAGAGAAGATCAACGGGAAACCGACAGCGGACCTGTATAAGCGGTGGATGCAACTACCCGCCTCGAAACGGAGTACCGGAGGCGAGGGAGAGAGAGGCGTGGAACAAAGCAAGCCCGCAGCGCCCGCTGCTCCACCCGCTGAGTGGCAACTGCCGCGCCCCTAATGAGAGCGTGGCGGGTCCTCCGTTCCATGCGTGGCAGCAGCCACAGGCAGGAGGGAAACGGGGGACCGACGCCCCTACGTGCCCCTGGTGATCCGTTGGCCGAGGGGAGGAGTTCAACATGTCTTGGCGCTACTCGATACAGGTGCTGAAGTCACGATTTTACACTCTGCGCAGGCTCAGGGCCGAGCTACTCTGGTGAACGGCCTCGGAGGAGCCAAGAACCCGGTGTATGAGGTCATGGTCACCCTGGCCCGGCTGGCGTGCACCAATGTGGGCACTGAGCCAGTGCCGTGGGAGCAAGGGGAGGCCCTGTGTAAATTTATTCCCTTACCTCCTGCAGGTTTGGCGCCCCACGTCCCCAGTGAAATGGGGTGGCGCGTGCTAGCCAACGTCTGGTGGACGGTGCCGCAGCGAGAACCGCAAGCTGCCGTGGTTCTGGCCACTGGAGAACGATGGGCGTATGTGCTACCAGAAGGAGAGGACTATCCTCGTATGGCCTCGCTCTCCCGCTTATCGCTGCGCTCCTTATGAGGGGAGGTACTGCCCAGGGAGCTGCCGCCTCCCCGGTTAATGCATGGGTGGTACTCGCCCAGACTGCCGTGAATGCAATATTTTTTTGCCTTCCCCGTGTGTACGCTGTGGGTGCCCTTATGGAGACCTGTTTTATTGGCGTGTGTGCAGCCCCGGCCTCGTTGCAGGGATATTCCCTGTTTAAGATGACTGCGAAAGCCATTATATATGGGGATTTGTATGCTTTGGGCCCCGCCAAGTATGTTTTAGATACAGCCATGTATTCTTTTTGTTCTGCTATTGTTTTTAATGTTACTGATGCCGGGCCCTTTGTAGCAGCCGCTTTAGAGCACCTCCGCCACGTAGCGGAGGGCCTTTGTTAATAGCAGGGGGATTCCTGGCTCTGGTCCTGGCTCACCTCCTTACGGGGATGGGCGGCGTACTTGGTGCAGGGCCTTTGCCTTGGCCTCCTTTGCTTTTTGGGCCTTTTTGTGTGTGGCCTGCGTGGCCATTGCTGTTGTTTTTGCTGCCCCGCGCCGGCCCCCCGGCCCCCCCCGGGGTCTATATGGCCGCTGACATCGCTCGAGAAAGCGAGGGGAGGAATGTAGGGTACCACGGAAGATTGTGTTACGGCATAGCAAAGGTGTTTTCGCTTTCTCACGTTGTCTCAGCGGGCCGGTTACTGCAGGTCGAGGCCTGCCAGCTGCAGCTTGTTATGAATTAGTTAGAACTGCTTTATATGGCCTTGAGCCAGGAGGCGGCCGCGGCCTGTGAAAAGCCCCTGCTTACTTATGTATGAGATGCTTATATATAGTTGCATAAGCCCGGCCCCGTTTTGGACTCGTACCAGGCCGAACTTCGGTGAGCTGGGTTCCCCGTCTCCATGACAGCAATGCCAGGAGTCCCCATTGCGGATGTGTCACTTTGCCTTCAATAAAGCCAATAACACTGTGTGTGTGGGCCTCGTTCTTGCAGAGCACCCTGGGTAGGCCCACAGCCTCCCACGAACGTAACACACACTAACAGTATATGTACTAAATGGAAGTAGAAAACTTCATTATTTACACAATAACAAGCAAAAATAGCATACGATTTCAAACATAATAGAAAAGACACTGAAAAACTAAACATTTGATATTACAAGTTATTTCAACAGTATGAGAAGTAAGCTGTAAAACAACGAGCTGTAAATATTTCTTCTTTTCCTGCCTCCTCACCACAGCCTCTCAAGTCCATACATGTAGAAAGAGGAACATTTTTCCAATTCACCCCAGCTTGTCTATTTTATACATACAAAAACCAGTCACTGGTTTCATGAATGTATGACCAATGCCTGAGCACTTATCTACACAGAGAAACTGACCAGCACACCTATTCCAAAATGCTTCTGTATGGATATTTTATTCTGAAATGAGTGACTTTATTCCAGAATAATTAATTTGCTTCAAAATCAGAGTAATTATTCTGGAATAAAAATAATGGTTACCCGCCCTTTGAAACTGTTCTTCGAGATGTTTTGCTCATGTCCATTCTATTCTAGGTGTGTGCACGCCCACATGAGTGGCTGGAGATTTTTGCCTTAGCGATATCTGTAGGGCCGGTGGTGGTGACCCCTTGAGTGCCACGCCCATGCGCTGGTACAGCAGGCACCGCCAGCCCTATGCCCTCTTGGTTCCTTCTTGCCGACATCGCCAACAGAGGACGGGTAATGGAATGGACATGAGCAACACATCTCAAAGGTGGGTACAAAAGGTGGGTAACTGTTTCTTCTTCTTCTGAGTGCTTTCTTGTGTTGATTCCATTCCAGGGGACTTACAAGCAGTATCAACGGAGGTGGGCTCAGAGTTCAGAGCTTTGCAGCACAGTTCTGCCAAAGCCAGCACCGACTCGAGCTTGCTGGGTCAGCGCATAATGTGATGTGAACATGTGGATGGATGACCAAGTAGCGACCCAACAGATCTCATGGATCAGCACCTGTGCCAGAAAGGCTGCCAATGCCTGTGCCCTCATTGAGTGCACACTCACGATCATCGGTAGAGGCACCTTTACAAGCTCATAGCAGTAGCTGATGTAGGCCGTAATCCAGAATGAGATTCTCTGAGCAGACACCGGACAACATTTCATCCTGTCCGCCACTGCAATGAACAACTGCGTTGACTTACGGAACAACTTCGTTCTATGTAGAATGCCAATGTTCTCCTGATGTCCTGGGTGTGAAGCCTGCATTCCGTGTCAGATGCATGGGGCTTCGGACAGAAGACCAATAAGTATGTCCTGGACAGTAAGAAACTGAGAAACAACCTTGGACAGAAACGCCGGATGCAGGCGCAGCTGGACCATGTCCTTGTAGAAAACCGTATAGGGCAGTTCCGAGGTGAGCGCCCTGATCTCAGACACCTTGTGAGCCGACGTCAAGGCAACCAGGAACGAAAACTTCCTGGAGAGAAGCAGGAGGGAGCAGAAAGCCAGAGGCTCAAATGGAGGTCCCAGGAGCCTTGACAACACAAGGTTCAAGTCCTGGGGGACGGGACCGGATCCTGGACGTTCAGATAGAGGCGCTCCAGACCCTTCAAAAACCATGCCCGTCATAGGATGGGCGAAGAGAGACCTGCGTTGGAATGGAGGATGCAACGCTGAAATGGCAGCCAGGTGGACCTTGATCGAAGAGAGGGACAACCCTTGGAGTTCGAGGTGCAGCAGATAATCCAGTGTGTCCTGAAGTGAGGCTTGCAAGGCTCTGAAACGCCGCTCCAAGACCCAGCATGTGAACTGTTTCCATTTAGCCAGGTAGGTTGCCCTGGTGAAGGGTTTCCTGCCTACTCGGCAAGACCTGTTGGACATAGGTAGAGCACGCCCACTCGTCCGTGCTTAGCCACGCAGTAGCCAAGCTGTCAAGTTTAGCGAACACAGGTTCGGGTGCAGCAGATTGCCGTTGATCTGGGACAGCAGATCCGGCCGAAGAAGCAGTGGAAGAAGGGCGGCTGCCGAAAGGCTCAGCAACGTGCCAAACCAGCGCTGATGGAGCCATGTGGGGGCTGCCAGGATAACCGTCGCTCTGTCCTGCTTGACCTTCACGAGGACCCTGTGAATTAACAGCACTGGCAGGAAGGCATAGATCAGTGCTCCTGACCATGGAATGAAGGTGTTCGAAAGGGAACCTCTGTCCAGACCCCAAATGGAACAGACCACGTAACACTTTCTGTTCTGTCAGGATATGATCAGGTCCACCTGGGGAGTTCCCCAACTCTGGAAGAGTTGACCACCTCTGGATGCCGCGAACATTGGTGGCGAGACAAGAAGGTCCTGACGAGGCAACCTTTCAAGATGTTCCTGGTGCCTGGCAGGTGGGCAGCAACCAGATGAATGGCATGCCGTGCACAGAAGTCCCAAAGGCTGAGCACCTCTTGACAAAGGGCCAAGGACCTGACACCACCCTGCCTATAGATGTAATATATTGCGACGGTATTGCCCATCAGGACCTGTACCACCTTGCCTGTCATGTGGGGCAAGAAAGCCAAGCAAGCCAGGCGAAACACCCTGAGCTCACTGACGTTGATATGGAGGGCTAGATGGTTCTGCAGCCACCGGTCCTGGGTGCTCAGCTCGCTCAGGTGGGCTCCCCAGACCAGATCCAAAGCATCAGAGATCAGGGTCAGCAACGGGGACGGGGTTGCGAAGGGAACTCCCTGCAGCACCGACTTGGGGTCCAAACACTAATGCAGGGACAACAGGACGTGGTTCAGCACCCTGACTACCCGTCCAACCCATGTCTGTTGGGGAGATAGACTGAGGCCAGACACTCTTGCAGAGGTCATAGATGGAGCAGAGCACAGGTGACCAAGTACATGCACATGGCCATATGTCCCATCAGACCTAGGCAGGTGTGAGCCGTAGTAAGTGAGTGGCTCTTTAAATGGGAGATCAAGTCTGACATGGCCTGAAAAAGTACCTCCGGAAGGAAAGCCCTGGCTCACGTGGAGTCGAGGACCACTCCAATGAATTCTATGAGCTGGACTGGCATTAATGTGGACTTTTTTGTTTATTAACAGGCCCAGATTATATGTCAAACTCACCAGATCGAGGCTCTTCTGCACCTGCTCGCGAGACCAGCCCTTGATGAGCCAGTCAGCACTGCTTGGCCTGCTTGATGGCCCATTAAGAACCATCAGCTATACCACTGACCCATTGACAGAAGGCAGAAACCCCTTATGACTAAGCAAGGCATGCAGTGGCACGCCTATGGACAGAACTCTAAAGGCTTTCAAGGCATGGGCTGGGCAGCTTGTGGTTGAAACAAAGGAAGCACAGGCCGCATGGCAAAAGACTATAAAAGGCAGGTGCATCTTCTCCATTTTGTCTTCAATCCTGCTTCTCACTTCTGGAGGAATTCTGCTACAAACGGAAGCTCAGAATAAAGGACTGAATGACCATCCAAACTGTGGATATATTCCAGAGGGACTTTCAAGCCAGCAAACTCACCAATACTCCTAGGAACCTGATAGATGGACTTTGAAGTCTTTGTATGTATGTAACTGTTTTACCATTTAACCTCTCTCCTCTTGTTCTTTCTTTTCTCTTTATAATCAACCTTTAGTTTTAGTTACTAAAGGATTGCCTGACAGCGTGATATTTTGGGTAAGATCCAAACCTATACTGAACTTGGTGATATGGCTGACCCTTTGGGGTCAGAAGAACATTTTTGTATATGTGAGAAGAATTTAAAATAACTTCTCAAGGTGCTGATTGGGAGCCAGAGAATTGGAATGCAATAAAGGGGGCTGTGACACTTCATTTTTGCTTCTTGATAACCAGTCTGGGGGATCAGAAGCACACAGTTTGTGACTGGTTGAGAATAACTTTGGTGTTATCCACCAGTCTTGGGAGTATCTGCTCTCCCTTTTGCAGCCTGCCCTGACCTTGGCATTTCCAGTGAGGGCTGCCCTGGGCTCCCAGGGTCACAAGCCGCCACTGGCGCTATGCATTTTGTGAATACCCTTGGGGCCAAAGACAGGCCAAAGGGCAGCAATGTAAACTGAAAATGGCACCCACCCACTATGAAGTGAAGTGGAGGAAATGCCTGTGACATGGGAATATGGAAATGTGGAAAGCGTGCTGTAAGTCAAAAGTGGCGTACCAGGCTCCCGAATCCAGGGAGGAGATGATGGAGGCCAGTGAAACTATGCGAAACTTCAACTTCTTGAGAGACTTATTGAGGCAACGCAGGTCCAGAATGGGTCTGAGGCCTCCTTTTGCTTTTGGGATTAGGAAGTAGCAGGAATAGAACCCCTTTCCTTTCATGTTCCGAGGGACCTCCCCCAGGCGCAGAAGGTTCACGACCTCCTGAATGAGTTGCTCGTGAATAGGGTAGCTGTCAGTGTCTCTGTCCCTTCTTCTAGGGGATCCCGGACAAGGCTTCCAAGGTCTTGGCGGCGGAGGTGGGTGGAACTGCTTACACACTGACTGCAGCGTATGCATGCCCAGCGAGCGAAGGGTGGCTCTGGTGTCTTTCAGCCCATGCAGCTTCACATTTGTTTGGTCAGAGAACAGACCGTTCCCATCAAACTGGAGGTCTTGGATGGAGGTCTGCATCTCGTGGGAGAGTCACACGGTTTAAAGCCAGGAGCTGCGCCTCATTATCACCACAGATGCTACCACCCTGGCTGCTAAGTCCGCCGCATCCCACACCATTTACAGGGAGTACTGAGCCGCCATATTGCCTTCCTGCACCAGAGTATCAAACTCTTGAGCCAAATCTTGCAGGAGGGACTCAAACTTACAGAGGCATCATCTTGACTGGTTTGGAAGGAAAATTTATTCCAACCCAGGCCCCTCTTGGGTCATTACAACTTTAAAACAGGAAGAGAAGTTCAGCTTCTCACCTGGGCACTGCCAGAAATCGTTGATGTCACCTCTCCCATTAGACTGCCACAAATATGGGTAATAATTTTGATTTGTAACCTTTGTTAAGAGATAGAAACACTAATACTTATGTTGCAATCAAGGTCTTTACTGGCATCTGAAGGTTTTTTGGGTTTTTTTGGTCAGCCCTCGATGCAAATAGGCCACCTCTTGTCATAAAATTCTTGAATTGGCCCACAGGAAGATCCAATGGAGTATCACAGCCTTACAGCATCAACTGAATAAAGTATGCAGTGTTGTTGCAGCTCTCTCAGAATATGAGAGAGACAAGGTGGGGGAGGTAATATGTTCTATTGGACCAACTTCTGTTGGTGAGAGAGACAAGCTTTCGAGTTTACAGATACCTGAAGACCACCTCAGATTTCCTGTATAAATTGTTAAGTAGTGTCCCTATGCACATTTAAAGATAGCTGCATCATTCTACCCAGGAGGGGCTGGATTTCTGATAGGTGAAGTGATTTTCCTCTAGAATGGAAGGTGATACAATAATGTAGTAGTCTAATGTGTTACAACTAAGATGATCACTGAAACAGATATGACGATTTCCTGCAATATCATTGGGAGACATTATTGAATTAAGTTTAATTATCTTTGGGGTCCCTTCTATGAAATGGAAAAACAATTATATATTATTGTGGGCCAGGATTGTATGTAACCTCTCTAAGGCAGAGAGATGATGTGAGGCCTGGGAGTTCAAAGGACTATACTGAAAATGTTCCAGACAAGAATGGGCTTTTGGAACAATAAGTATGAAGTGGATTTCCTGGGGAACACTCAAGGAGAGATTAATACAAACTGCTGGGTTATGCAAAACTAAATCTTTTTTGAAACTATGCCCCAAGGAGTGGTCTTGTGTGTTATCTGTTCCCAGAAACTGGAAATCAAAGGCCAGAGCTGTATAAGGAAACACTCAACTGTCCAGCCAGGGTTCTGGTGCTGAATCTGACAAAAGTTATGAACTTATAACCAAAGTGAAAACCCAGTACAGGTTTTGAAGGATCGACACATACGAGAGGTTATCTTTGATAAGCTTTCCAGCATGCATTAGGTTCTTTTATTGTTTTTAATACATTTTCTCTGTAATGCTCTCACCTTAAGAATAAACGTGCTTATAGAGCTGTATGGTAATTTATCAAGCAGGCAACACACTGCACTTTGCTTTCTCTCCAGAGACTATGCCCAGACACTGGCCTTTTAGGCAGTTTGGCTTTCTGGGAAATATCACAGTGTAGTTAGGGAACTGTGCAATCTGAAAAAACCCTGGGGTCAGGAGGGAGTATGATGCCAGTCTTTGCTCAAGAGAGGTACCAGCTAGAGTGGGTGTCCTTGGTGGACTATATGGGGGAACACAGGCACAGTCACCCTGAAACTGTGACAAATCACATAACACTAATCTAGATCCCTACTTAAAAAGTTGTATGCAAATAGTAAAACACAGGCATTCTTCTACTGCTAACCTCTTATTTTTCTAGTAATGGTAAAATGTCTATTCTCAGAGGTACAATACTAAGTTCTTCTGCATCCAATTATAATACACACACACTTTAAATTATATCTAATAATTCTTCTGGTCCTAAACGAAAACAAACAATACATTGAAAAAGAAAAGTGAAGGGTGTGTTCATTCTAAATTTAGCCATGTGCACATTAAGGAAATTCACATTATGGTAACTGCCCCAAAATCAGACTTTCACCCATGTAGCTTAATACAGTAACATAAGCATGCACCAGTGCATCTACATAAGGCCTTTGCATTATCATAATTACACTGACAGTCAGACTGGTGAAAACTTCCTTAACATAGACAGTGCCGACATCTTTATTGCATAATATAAACTGAATACTACAGAAAGATGAGAAATGTGTGCGCGTCCTGAAAATACGAAGCCATCATTCAGCCTGAAAAAACAAGCAAGCTGTTTTGCATATGTCTAACAAAGTCATTGTCCAGTTCATGTTAAGTACAGTTACACACTAGAAAATTCTAAGCCTTTTGGAGTCTGCTATGTTGGTTTTTACAAAAAAAAATTAAGCAATACCAAACTTTGTTAAATATCAGGCTCAATGAAAAAAGATGCATCTGGAATTAGTCCAGACTTGCACAGTTTCACTTTCCCAAAGTAACTTTTTGACAGGAAAGTAAAATCCCACTTCCCCCCAATCAATCATGGCAAAGGGTAGTCATGTAATTTTTCATGACAATTTTGTATGATTATTTCTCAAAGATTTAATTGAAAAATCATCATCTCTGTACCGATATAAAATACGCTTTAGTGTCTAAAATATTAATGCAGGGTGCTTACATTTAAACGAAGGGATAAAGCCCATATAAATAAGAAGGGTACAAACCAAGGAAAAGGAATAATACAAAGGATTTTTAAGGAGTGCTGTGTACAGTAAACCACAGACTATGAAAAACTGAAAGACTGCTCGACAAATTAACTCTGAGGGCTTGTGTACACAGGGGACATTAGTAGCACACTTATACTGGTATAGTTCTGCCAGTATAGTTATAGTTATAAAAGTATAACTCCATGTGGACACACATATTCCTGAATGTCACTTCACTTCAGAAGCAATATAGGACAAACCAGAAGAAGACAGTCTTATTCAGGAATCTGAGTATCCACATGGAGTTATACCTGTGTAACTACAGCAATATAGTTATACCAATGAATTTTGCCATGCAGACAAGTCCTAAGATAAAAGGGTATTCCTCAGCTGACACAAAAGGCCATACCTACAAGACTGTAATCTATCTAGTGATGCTGTCAACTTGACAAATTAGATATAAAATTATAATCAGGGGTTCTCAATCTTTTTGAGACTGCAACCAACAAATATTTGGGGGGAGGGGCGGGCAGAGGTGTCATTCTGTAACTCCCATATCCCACAATCTTCTGTGGCCATAAAGGATGATGGAGTTTGTTTTGGCACCATTTTGTTAGGAACAGGTGCTGCTGCTCCTAGAAACCGAGATATCAGCTCCAGAGACCCTTGAAGCACCACTTGCCCTGACCCAGAGCTGGACATGGGTTGGGTGGAAAGAGAGAAGCCCTGATGTGACTAGATGAGAAGCAGCAAGTGGGTGAGATGAAGACATAACAGCAAGGGGGTGAGATGAAGACGTAAGGAGAAGGCAGCACCATGTGACCAGACAAAGGAGAAGGCAGCACCATGTGACCAGACAACAGCTGGGAACCAAAGTAAATAAATTGAATACTAGCACCTTTGTTTGACTTGGGGATGGAATATCTGGTATGCTCAGTGGACAACTACTAAGATTTTAAACAGAGCTATAATTTAATGAAGTCCCACATCACTACACATTCATTCTAACCCAGTCTGACCAATGCAGGGGTCAAGCAAGGACAAACGCTGCTGTTGGGATAGTTTGTACCGAGGATATTAAGAGTCCCTGATAAAGGGAAACTTTTTAAAAACTGCTTTAAAAAATAGTAGAATTGTACGAATTTAGAAAAACTGCAGATCCTGCAATTTTAGATTCTCTACAGCATTGCTACAAAATCTAAGCCTTCCTTAAAAAAAAAAAAAAAAAAAAAAAAAAAAAACACACACCCTTCATTGCAAAATATAGCCATCAATGTAAGCCAGCAGAACAGAAGAGTCCCTCCCACACCATCTCATCTCAGTGAGATAAGAATTACAAAGCCTACAAACAGCTACATGATTTTAAAAACAAAAAAAGGATTGACTACATTTAAAGTTATTTTTGATAAAAAGGCAAAAAACTGCTAATGTAATAGCATTAAAAGCTGTATAGTTTACAAATCAAAGGCCAGAAATACCAACATTAAAGCATAATTATGCATGCTGAAAAGTGGCTGTGAAAAATGCATGTCTGAATTCTATGTTTGTCTTATGGAAGTCTGTATCAACTTTTTCCATTATAATAATTTTTTCCTAACATCCAGCATTGTAACCTATAATCAGAGTTTCTGCCTATAGCAGATAAATTCTTCAAAAAATTAAAGTCTTCAGTGTGAATTTACTGATGCAGTTTTTTCCAGTTCACATCAGTTCAGCTCCATCAATGTTGGCAACATTAGGAGTCCTAGTGCAGACCATGTTACCAGTATTTTAAGTGCAATGTCCATTAGTCATGCTCTGAGCAAGATTAGAGGACATTTTATGTAAAACAGGCAGCAGCCAGGGTGCATGACAGCTCTTATTGTTGCTAAGAGTAAAATGTAATTTGTGTCTGAAACATCAAGAAATATTTTTTGCAGATGGGACCTGAAAGTCAAGCTGGGTTCTTTCTGGCTATCGCATCACACGTAAAAGATTTTGCAGTCAGAACGTAATTAATTCTGTAGATTCACTAACAATACAACTCATTCTTCCAAAGCTGTAGTGACCCTACTGTACTAACAGGAATAAAAGTTGGTAAAAGCTTCTTTTTGACCCCTAAAGCAAACAATGATATTAAGTGCACAAAAGTGAGTGTTTCTCTGGAGTAAAAAAAAAAAAGTGCCAATTGTAGACACTTTTCTGACTATAATATTTCTATATACATTTAATCAGAAAAAACAAGGAACATATTACCACTTTTCATGTCCCCAAAAGCATACAGATGTGTAAAATGACCATATTAACATTCCTACAGAAATGCTCTAACAGAAACCCAAATTTTAACATTTCCCCCACTGATTTTTACTGTTAAATCTTAACACATTAACAGGGTTTGGAGGAGTTTTTCATACAACAACAACATCTAATGATAGTGAAATACAAAGACTGCCATATTGGATCAGGCCAGTTATCCATTTAATTTAATATCATGTCTGACAATGGCCAGTACCGGACAGGTAAGAAGAAGGTGCAAGAACCCTTAGAGTGAACAATTATGGAATAACCTGCCCACAAAGAAAAAATTTTCCTGACACCCCACCTCAGTCAATAGTTATCTTATGCCCTGAAGCATGTTTATATTCCTTATAAAATATTTTTACCTTAACTAGGTAAATGGATGATCCCATTATCCAATTAGTGTCTAAGCCTTATCTAGGATTTTACTAAATTCTTGGCCTAATTGCTATCTTGTGGCAACAAGTTCCACCAGCTAGTTCCACCAGCTCTTTTTGTCAGTTTTACATTTGTTACTTTTTCATTTCATTCAACATTCCTTTGTTTTTTATATGATGAGACAGGATAAATAGGAGCACACCATTTACTATTTCAGCACCATTATTTTATATATTTAAATCATGTCCCCTCTTATTCATCTCCTCTCTCTAAACAGTCCAAATCTTATTATTCTCTTCATATGGAATTCTTTCCAGCCTCTGATCATTTAGGTTGCCCTCTATGGGCTCCTTTTTATGCTATATGTTATATTTTAATATAATAAATTGAATGCAGTATTCCAGTGAGAATGAGCAGTGGTTTTTATGATGGTATAATATTTTCTATCCCACTTTTTATACTACCCAATTACATATTAGACTTTTAAACTGCAGTAGCGCATAAATGCCCCCAATCAAAATTCAGGCCTACCTGTGGTAATATGGAAAATTATGCAGTCCCTGCTCCAAGGACTTTCAATCTAAGATGACAAATGACACAGAGAGGACACTGATATGATCAGTTATGGGATTTGTTATATATTTATCTATAAAGAAGCTGCAGAGTGGGACATATCCATAAACCCCTCCAACAAGCCACTATTAATTGACTGAATTCTTATTTCTGAGCAGATGTTTGTAGTTAACTATCCAGAATGACACCCAGGTCTTTTTCCTGAATGGTTGTTAGTACAGAACCCAACAACGTTTGATTAGTTCAGATCAGTTATTGAAGAATTCATCCTCCAGCTTGCCCTTGAGTAGCAGCACTCTCTCTCTTACGAGTGTCAAAAATGTGTGTAAAATCTAAGGCCATGTCTACATAGAAAAGTTGCACTTCTCACAAACCTAAGGCCTATGCTTTTATTAAAAAAAACTTTCTTAAAATAATTTTCCAAATGTGAACCAAGAGTAAACTGATTAATACTATTTTTCAAACTCTTCAGACAGCTCCAGTGCTGTCACTGCTGCTCACAGCTTTGCCAAGCTGCAGCAAAGTGAAAACTGAATAATATGTGTTTTCTGTGCTGCCCTTCAGAACCAAGGTAGCAGCAGTGAAAACAAGAACCAGGTCAATTTCACACTGATGCTTGTTGCTAAAACAACTTGAGCAGATTTAAAAACAGACTGGAAAAGGGATAGAGAAACAAAAAGACAGCCTCCTGCAGCAGCCAGGAGGATGAGAAAGGAGGAAGGACAGAACAGTGTGATCTACACTTCCAGCAGTCCAGAGATCTGAAGGGGCGGGGGGGGGAGCAAAGCGAATGCTGCTTCTCCCCCTTTCCAAAAGGGAAGGGGGTTGGGGATCTAAGGCCTGGTCCACACCCAGATTTTGTACCATTATAGCTATTTTGATTAGGGATGTGATTTTTTTAAAAAAACCAAAATAGTTCTACCAGTACAATCCCCCTCAGCATGGACCTAGTTACATTAGCATAAAATATGCCTTATTCCAGTATCGCTTAGGAGCTGTATACACAGTTATGTGTTTTTCCACTTTAACAATATAGGTATTACAATCACAAGAGTGTGCATCCACACTGCTTTGTTTAGGCCAGCATAAGCTACTTCCCTGTTGAATCACTGAGTCCACACAACTCTACATTTTTCTGAAATACGTACATAGCATTCTGGGTAGATATCCCATGATGTAATGTTCCAGCACCAGGATCTATGCATTCTGGGATTTTTCTCATGGTTTGTTTTGGGATATCTACCCGAACCTGCTGGAATTCTAGGACTGGGGACTCTCTCTGACCCCCATGATTCCTCGTGTCATCCAATAATTCATCTGGCTTTTGCAAACCAGCACTATATTCAAACTCCTGGATGCCACGATCCTGATAGTCATTAATGTGAACAGGCTGCTCTAAATATATTGGCAGCTACACAGCTGGATTGCTAAGGAAGAGTTAAGAGATAGCCACAGTAACATCGCAAGGAAACTGCTAGAGGAGAAGTAGGATGAAAGAAGAGTTATTTCTGCATGACATTTTCCTGGAGCGGCTTCACTCACTGGAACAGTGTGTCTGGGCTCAGCCAACTAGCACTGAGTGCTGTGACTGGACACTGATGCCGAACTGGGATAACCAGCAGTGGTGGCAGAACTTCCGGAGGTAGAAAGCTACTTTTCTAGAGATCTGTACAGATCTCACCTGGAGCTGAAGTGGTGGACTACCAACATGAGAGTTTCCCGAAGTATGTAGAGCATGTGGCCACTGCCATCTGGAAGGTCACCACATTCAGCCAGTGGGTGTGAGATTTGATATTTCAGAAAAACAATACTTTTGATCTTAAAGTCTCATGTCATTTCGAGCATGCAGGGCAGAAGAATAAAAGCCAAGCAAGTGGAGCTCACCCAACAAGACAGTGGCCAGCCAGTACCCAGAACAAAAGTTGGTTAGTTCCCCCATATAGTTGTATTGTAATACAGCAACTACTACTTACTAGAAGAAGTCCCCTCCACAGTACTTTCAGGCTGTCTCTCTGCTTGAGTTTTGGGAGACATCTCTGGCACTGTCGCTGCTTCTGGGTTTGGCATGCTAGAGAAGTCTTGGCTATCTGGGGAAATCTCCCAATTGGGGTCCCTGATTCCTTAAAGCGGCCTTCTGGTGCTGTGACCAAACTGTCCAGAACACCATGCCAAGGTTTGGTTGTGTCCACTGTAGCAAAAATCTAGTCCAGTTCCTCAGAATAGGTGGAGGTAGTGAGAGCATTACTGGAGGTTTTGTTTTGGTCTGACGTTTTATAATGCTGATAGAATTCCTTTGGCCTTGAGACATGTCCCAAGAGTGATCCTTCCCCCACCTTAGTCAAACAGCCACTCTTGATATTCTGGTGACCGCTGTTAAGATACGACTGGTCATGCCCCCTCTCCTAAAAGGGAAAGGAAGCCCAGAACCTCCCAACATGTGGAGGTACAGGACCTGGCTGCTATAATGAGTATGTGATTCTGGGGGTGTGAACTCACCATAAACTGGAATCTCAAAAGGAGCAAACCTGGGTGTGTATCAATACTTAAACAGAGAGGCAACATCCAGTCAAGGTGACCCTGGCGCAGCAAAGAGCACACATGTAAACAAAGACTGAACCAGATGTGAAGCAACATCCTGTGGTAAAGCAGGGGGAGAACCGCCAGAAGTATATCGTTAATCCAAAATAGGGATGTGTCAACATGAACCTTATACCAGCATAACTCATTCCAAAATAGTTCTGTCACTTGGAAAGCAGAATAAAGAAAGATAAGATGACAGGTAAATTTTAAAATCTTGTGTGGACACAAACTTATATAGAAAAAAAAAAAAAAAAAAAAAAAAAAGCTTTCCCATGTGGACAAGCCCTTATTCACTTACAGGAAAGGGAATAAGCTATGTCAGTCTAACAAACCTTGACACCAATATAACTGCATTGACACTGGGGAGTGGGAAGGAGGTTGTACTGTTTTAACTATACTGATATAGTTAAGTGATAGGTGTTGTTTAACCACATCAGTTCTAAGACACCTAAAATAGTACATACAACAGAGGTTTTCAAACCATGGGGAATACCTCCCTGAAAATGTGTAGAGGAACATTGAGGGGGGCACAATGCACAAGGTATTTTTCACTTTTTTTATGATTGTTACATAAGAACACGACACTGAAAATGACATTGAAATAGCAAGAAAAAGCTTTTTGCAACTGATTTCATCAGATCAACTTTTTTGGCAGATACAAAGCTGTTGACAAAGTACACAGGAAAGTGTTATAATGAATTTCATTATAAGTAGACGATCATTTCAACAGCAACTATCACCTTTCCAACTTTCTGGTTTAGTGAAATGACAGGGTATGATATAACAAGCTGTTCTGCGGTGCTTATTCCGCTGGTGAGTTTGATATTTTTTCATATCATTATGTGGTGAAAAATGGATCGGTATATATTGCCAAAAGACAGTAGTGTTCTAAAACCAAAGGCAGAAGCTGAAACAGTAGATATCAAGAAAAAAAACCTGCAAAAATAAGAAAACATGATGAAGCATATTTGGATTTTGGTTTCCATTTCAGTTAATGGAAAAATTAGGCCTCAATGTGTAGAGTTTCCAGTAACTTTGGCAAATGATAGCTCGAAGCCACCAAAATTAAGATGCCATTTAGAAACAATCCATGGCGATCTGGTAGGAAAGACCATTGATTTTTTTGAACAAAAGCTACAAGAACACACACACACACACACACACACAGAAAAAAAAATATGGTATCCACCTTGCAAGTGCATTAAAAAGCATATCAAGTTGCATACCACAGTCTCAAAAATAAAAACCTTATACAACTGGGGTAAAACTGATTCTTCCAGCAGCAATTGACGTTTGCAGATCGATGCTCGGTGACAGCGTGGCAGAAAAGTTAAAAATGATCCTGCTGTCAGACAACAGTCAGCCGCCAAACCTCTGACATGTGTGACAGGGCAAGGCCAGATGGCTATAGTAAAGTGGTGAGGAACAGGTATGTTAGCCCCAGGCTAAAAAAAATCCCTGGTACCATGGTAACCAAATGGCAGTTGCTCCAGGTTAATCCAGACACCTGGGGCCAATTAAGATCCTTCTAGAAAGCAGTGGCGATAGCTAAGTTGATTGGGACAGCTGAAGCCAATCAAGGGCTAGCTGGAACTAGTTAAAAGCCTCCCAGTTAGTCAGTGAGGCGCATGTGTCAGGAGCTGTAAGAGGAAGCTAGCTGTTGGAGGAACTAAGCAGTACAAATCCATGTCAGGCACAAGAAAGGAGGCCCTGCGGTAACGGTGAAGGAGATATTGAGTGCGGGCTGCTGTGGGGAAGTGGCCCAGGGAATTGTATACGTCCTATTTCCAAAAAGTCAGCTACCATAGTTGTTACTATTAGGGTCCCTAGGCTGGAGCCTGGAGTAGAGGGGGAGCCTGGGCTCCCCCCCTCCCCTCTCCTCCCCATCACTGAGACTGAGAGACAACAGAGACTGCGTGAGGCAGGGTTGCTTCTCCTCACCTCCCTTGCTGGCTTATGATGAAAATGGCTCAGTAGGTTGTGACCCTTGCCTCTAGAGAGAGAAGGGCTACATGGAGGGTCACAGTGAGCCTCTGAGGCCAGCAAAATCCACCAGGAAGCACGGGACCCACTGAGACAAGGTCAGAGCTGTGTCACACATGTCAGAAAATATCAATGTACAGCCGCTCTCTTAATTGGAATCCAGTTTAATGAAGCAACCGATATACCCAAAGCAGCTCATTTAATTGCTTACATTCGGTACTTTCATTAAACATCAATATACGAAGACTTTTTGTTCTGCAAGTCAATTAAGATGCATGCAACTGGATCTGAACTGTTAATATTTTAAATTACTTCCTAATTTCTCATGAGTTCAAGTAGGAAACCTGCATCGGAATCTGCATGGATGGAGCTCCTTCTATGTCTGGACGCAAGGCAGGCTTAAAAGCCAACGTGTTTGAAATTGCTCCCCATATATCATGGACTCATTATGTGATAAACCACTGAGCTCTTGCAACTCAAAACATGCATCAGGAACTTACTGATGTTCTGAGTTCTGCTACTAAAATTGTGAAATTTATCAAAAAACACAGCCCACATGCTCTCTTTGCAATGTTTTGCGCAGAAATGAGAGTGGAGCATGATGCTTTTTTGTTTCACATTGAAGTCAGGTGTCTATCCAGACAGAAAGCGTGCAACACGTTTATGAACTATGAAACAAAGTTCGATTTTTTTTCTAGTGGATTTGAATTTCAGCAACGCAGACACTGGATGATTCCCACTGTCCTGTGCTTTTGGTTTACCTTGCTGATATTTTCGACAAACTGAATTCTCTAAATGTCTCATCACAAGGAGCAGAAAGTACTATTTTTGACCTGCACAACAAGGTATTGGCATTTAAGAGAAACATTTACTGGAAAACAAAGCTTGAAACTGGTTTAAGCGTTCCATTCCCATTGTTAACTGACACTACTGAACAGAACCTGAACTATTGAGTGTTGAGAACCCAATCAAGAATCACTTGACTTGTCTCAGAGCCAGTTTGGATATTTCCCCAAAGGAAATGCACCTGCGAATGACTGGATTTTCCAAACTTTTGTAACTGAGGCACGGACCTTCTCCCATCTCAAATGGCATTCAGGAGAAGCTGACTGTTCTTCAGAGTGATAGAACACTGGACATTCAATTTAAAAAAAAAACAGTATTTGGGGGATTTTTGGTTGAAAGTTGGTTCAGAATATCCAGCTTTGTCAAAAGGGGTGCAATCAAAATTCTTTTACCATTTGGTTCATCTTATTTGTGTGAGATCAGACTCTCTACACTGGCTGCGCTAAAGACAAAATACTGTTTGAGACTGGAAGTGGAGGACAACCTCAGAGTGTCGGTTTCAAAAAACTCTCCACAAATTGATAAACTGTCTGCGGAGAAACAGGCACACCCTTCACATTAATTGGTAAGTATCTGTCAGGGTAGATTTGATTTAAATCAAATTGATTGATTTAAATCATGATTTAAATAACTAGTCAGAAAAACTCGATTCAATCATGGATTTCTACATAAAAGTGCATTCTTGTTGGTTGTTATAACCTTAATACATATTCTTCACAACTCAGAGACAGATGTAGGTTTCATTTTTAGAAGGTACACACTATACATTTTTAAGCGATTTATTTTGAAAACTTCAGATTAGTTTTACAGCTATATCAGAAAATGAATGATTATTTGGTTATTTCATTTACCAAAGGTAATTGAAGCAGATATTTATGAAGTAATTGGGAGGCGAACTATCCAATTCAACAGGTTAATCATTAATATTTGGAGGATTTTCTTGCCATGCTGTGTTAGGAGGAGAACATCACCAGACAGACCTTCAAAATGTTTTATTTAACTAAAACAACAACGTTATGTATTTTGAATTTTTTTCTTCAACAGCAAACAGAATATTTTAACAAAACAAGCATATGAATTTTTGAATTTAAACATTCAAGTTTTTTAAAATCAGGTTTGTTTTTGTTAAAATTTTTTTTAACTAAAATAGTTAGTCAATTTAATTTGTTTTTAAAAATATTTTATTATGTCAGCCCAGTCAACATGAGAAACTTAAAATATTGGCTTCCACAGCTAATGCAATCATCTTCTCCTTCATTTTCCTGTTTGTTCATAATCTAGAAAAGAAAAACAAGCTTTTCTCCTTTTTCAGGTGCCAAAAGATTTCTCAATTTGGAATGAATTAGTCCAAAGGAAGAAAATAGTCTCTCTCCACTGACAGAAGAAGCTACTCACTTCAACAGTCTCTGAATCCAAGTGCTTAAGTGACTTCCACCAGTTCACTGGTGTGACTTTCTTTAAAACATCATCAGCAAACATGTATTTCTTGAATGGCTTACCCTTAGCTCTGAAGTTTATTATAGTCGGCATTATGGAGGGATGATTGCTGGATGTCCATGTCATAAGCCAACTCCTCTTCTTCAGCAGTTATGGTTTGACCCTAGTACCGAGTATTGAGAATATTTGCAAGAAAATGAGCTGGAGATAGTGCTTGTCCCATTCGGTTTTTTAATGCTTGTAATTTAACTCTGTCATTGCATATTTCTCTTTTTAAGATCGCACTCAGTTCCTTACAAAATTTCAAGTGTCAGCAATAAAACAGCTATTTCCCTGCATTTTGTTCGAGGCTACAGAAAGAGGGTTCAGGGTACTCAGCATGTGTTCAACATTTCTTTTAAGCCAATGCTGAGAACTTTGGCTGTGACAGTACCATCTATTTTTTCACAATTTTGTTCACAAACTGTCATCAGATTAGGCCAGTTCTTGATATAGTGCTCAAAATAATCCACTACTGAGTTCCATCGCACGTCTTGTGGAAGAGTTAGCTTGGTTCCTCCCACTTTTTTCTGAGCAGCTGCTGCAAAGTGGTTGTTACGGAAGTATTTTTTTATTTCAACAACATTAGCCTTTATTACAGGAACACTGAAGTCTTTGACTAGGAGGTGCATCAAATGAGCACTGCAACCGTATGTTATTAGCTTAGGACTCTCTTCACTCTCTTCTAAATAATTTCTTCTCATCTTGGATACATTTGCAGCATTGTCTCTGACCAAGCTGCGTACTAAATATTTGATTTTTTTTTTCAAAGTTTGTTGTAGCTTTTACTGCTACTTCTTGTAAGTATTCTCCCGTGTGTGAATTTCCTGATGTATCAATTTTTCTGTAAGGAAGACATTCCCTTCTTCTGTGGTCACACAAACACATACAACAGGATCACTGTGGACACTGCTCCACCCATCAACACTCAGGTTAACAATTTTACCCTCTAGACCTTTTGCACACTGCTCAATTTCTCTTTCATACACTTTCTCCAGCAATTTGCCTGTGACATCTGCTCTGTTGGGTGGACTGTATCCTGGTCTTAATGACTGAACCAGGTTAATGAAGTGTGGGTTCTCAATCATATGGAAAGGAGAATTTGTTGCATAAACAAACAAGGCAATTTTTTCATTAATTACCTCTTTTTGTAATCTGCTGGTTCGTATCACGAATTTATCTATGGTTGTTTCTGGATGATGGAGATTTTTTTTTCCTTTTTGCTACAGGTGATATACTGTGACTATGTGACATACATGATGTGACTGAAACACTATCACTGGCAGATAACTCTGAAACTATAGAAAATGATGGTGATCTTGAAGGTGGAGTCTTCAGAATCCTGTATGTTGAGGATGGATTCTCCTAAACAAAATAAGTCAATGCAGTTATTTAATTTTTATTACCATACTGCTCATTTAGTATTCCTCATTGCATTTACTGACACTCAGTACTACTTTAAAAGTGAAATTGTAAAAGGAAGATCTGCCTATTTCAGCTATTTATTTTTTATCACAACTGCATCTAAAATGATAGTACCTGTGATGTTGCACTTCATAAGTTTTATGAAAATATGCTAATAAGCGTGACTATAATGTAACTGGAATATGCTTCATGCAAAAGGTCTCTTGTAAGGTATCATTACAAATCTTATAATCTACTGACTGTGTTCATCCTATTTGTATGATTGCATCACTCTTGTATCTGAAACTAGAAATATGATGTATTACTTTAAAGTCCTATTATAACTATGAAAAGTGTGGGCCATTAATAATGGCTTGGAATCTTGATGGCTCCCATTAACCAGGACAATTGGTTGTAAATAGCTCTGTTTACTTGTAAGCCTGCCTGTGTTTATGTGAGTTAGGCCGGAAAGAATGGCACCTTGGGGTCTCATCGGATATGTAACCATGTTACATGGTACTGAAATCCATCTTAAACCTGGTGCTTTTCCATTTAGAAGGAGGGGTGGGGTCCCAGAGAGACAAAAGATTCCCGCCTTGGGCGAACGCTATAAGAGGGGGTGGAACAGAACAAAGGATGTTGCCAGTCATGAGAAATCCCCTAGTTACCACCTGAGCTGGAACTAACAAGAACTGTACCAGGGGAAAGGATTAGGCCCAGACTAGAAAGGCGTGTAGACTGTGAAAGCATCTTCTTGGAACATCTCTAAGGGTGAGATTTACCTGTATTCAGTTTCTTAATGTATTAGGCTTAAACTTGAGTGTTTTTTTTTTTATTTTGCTTGGTAACTTACTTTATTCTGTCTGTTATTACTTAAAACCACTTAAATCATACTTTTTATACTTAATAAAATCACTTTTGTTTATTAATTAACCCAAGAGTAAGTGACTAATACCTGGGGGCGCAAACAGCTGTGCATCTCTCTCTATCAGTGCTATAGAGGGTGGACAATTTATGAGTTTACCTTGTATAAGCTTTATACAAAGTAAAACGGATTGATTTGGGGTTTGGATCCCATTGGGAGCCGGGTGTCTGGACGCTGGAGATAAGAAACCTGCTGAGGAGTTTTGGTTCAAGTCTGCAACTCTGGGGAGTGGTTCAGACCCTGGGTCTGTGTTGCAGCGGAATAGCGTGTCTGGCACAATAAGACAGGGTTCTGCAGTCCCAGCCTAGCAGGGAAAACGGGCTCGGAGGTAGTTTCAGCACATCAGGTCACAGTCCCGAGGAGGGGGGGGTGTCTGTGACCGAACCTGTCACAGAACCATTGAATAAGCTATATTTTTTGCTCAAACATCAGAATTCAAGAATAGTCCAGAAGGAAGACAGGCAGTCCTTAAGAAAGAAGTACGAAATAAAAAAAGTTTACCAACCTGACGATCCTGCATGTTCAGACATGTTGCTTCCATCATCTTCAACGTAGCTTCCTCCTGAGAAGGAACACTTCTCATGATGTTGTTTCATTTGGGCAACCAGGCCTTGCATTTCATTGTTGCGCTGTTTGCATTTTGCACGCATGCCTGTCTTACCCACAGGTAGAGGAACTTCATTAAAATATTCCCAAACTGGGTCTCTTTTACAGCCTGCTACCATTATAGATTTTCCCTTCTAGCGAGAGAATGGTATGGTAGATCTCAAATCAATGAAGGCTACACTCAGAAAGACCTCAAACTACTGGAATATCCTGCTCAAACAGTTTCACTTTTGTTTCTACTGCCTGTCCCTCCCTTCTCATATTTATCTCTAGACTTCTTCTCCTTGTCCAGATCTATTCCGCCCCCAAAAATCTTCTAGTCATTGAACTTTTTGAAATTTTGCACTTTTTGAAATTTTGCACTTTTAGAGAGAGGTAAGGGATTGACTCTGTGTACACAAATTTGCAGAGCAACAATAGGGTTGAGGTCTATTATTTATTTTAAAACATTTTTGCTGTTAACAAGCATGTTAGCTCTGGAAACATGAATCCAGTTTGAGAACTGCAAAACTAAGCATCTCTGATGGTATCTTATACATTAAGCACTGAGTCCCATTGGGTAGATAGAAAGATTAACCTAAATAATCTAAACAGAAGCCCCTGGAACCCCATAAAATTGGATCCCTAATCCACAAACTATTGGAACTCATTTACAAAATTTTTCTTAAACATTACATGAATATATTGTCTCATTCTATAGAATTTATAATCCCTATTCCATGATGAGATATCTTAATTAAAACTATATTATAGCTCAAAGATATCTTTTTTTCTCAAAACGCATTTTATCAAAAGAATCCTATTTTTTTGTTTTTAACAAAATCATTGATTTTTATCCACCCTGGTATCTGTGTATTTAAAATGTACAAGTGTATGTAATTTAATTAAAATGGTGCTAAGGTCTCTCTTAGGTTTATAAATAGGCTATCAAGCATATTTTTGCATGTGTCTATTTTTGTCTAGGTTGGGGGGCATAACTCAAAGAGGAGGCTCAACTCAAAAACTTTGAAAACTGCTGATCTAGAGGCTGATGCAAGTGATAGGAGCACCATTTACAGTCTAGGGAGAGCATCCTAGAACAGTGGATCTCAACCTTTCCAGACTACTGTACCCCTTTCAGGAGTCTTATTTGTCTTGCACACTCCAAGTTACACCTAATTTAAAAATTACTTACTTATAAAAATCACACAAAAATACAGGTGTCACAGCACACTATTACTGAAAAAAATTGTTTACTCTCTCATTTTTACCATATTATAAAATAAATCAATTGGAATATAAATATTTTACTTACATTTCAGTTTATAGTATATAGAGCAGTATAAACAAGTCATTGTCTGTATGAAATTTGTTTGTACTGACTTCACTAGTGCTTTTTATGTAGCCTGTTGTAAAATTAGGCAAATATCTAGATGAGCTGATGTACCCCCTGAAAGATCTCTGCGTGTCTCCAGGGGTACCCGCACCTCTGGTTGAGAACCACTGCCCTAGTAGATTTCCACCTGGTACCAGTGGCTGGGGTTCTGGCTTCTCTCCCAGGCGTTGCCCTCAACATTTTTCTTATTACCTAACAGTTTTAGTTCTATATTAGGTGTCTGGTAAAATGTGAGGTGATGGAAGGCTGGATGGGCAAGTGGATGGGCAAAAGAGGGAGCAATTGATTCCAAAATGTTGGAAAAGATTAGTACAGCAGAGGAATTATGGGGGAGAAGAAGATACAAATAGGAGACAAAGTTGATAATGTTATAACTGAACATAATTAGGGCTGTCGATTAATCGTAGTTAACTCATGCGATTAACTCCAAAAAAATAATCACGGTTTTAATCACACAGTTAAACAAACAGAATACCAATTGAAATGTATTAAATACTTGGATTTTTTTCTACATTTTCATATATATTGTATTGTGTTGTAATTGAAATCAAAGTGTATATTATTTTTATTACAAATATCTGCACTGTAAAAATGATAAACAAAAGAAATAGTACTTTTCAATTCACCTCATACAAGTACTGTAGTGCAATCTCTTGGTCATGAAAGTGAACTTACAAATGTAGATTTTTGTTACATAACTGCACTCAAAAACAAAATAATGTAAAACTTCGAAGCCTACAAGTTCACTCTTTTTATTCAGCCATTCGCTAAAACAAACAAGTTTGTTTACATTTACAGGAGATAATGCTTCCCTCTTCTTATTTACAATGTCACCAGAAAGTGAGAACAGGCATTTGCATGCCACTTTTGTAGCCGGCACTGGAAGGTATTTACATGCCAGATATACTGAACATTCATTTAGCCCTTCATGCTTCGGCCACCATTTCAGAGGACATTAATGCATTAATTACATTTGTGACTGAACTCCTTGGGGGGAGAATTGTATGTCCCCTGCTCTGTTTTATCCGCATTCTGCCATATATTTCATGTTATAGCAGTCTCAGATGATGACCCAGCATGTGGTATTTATTTTAAGAACACTTTCACTGCAGATTTGACAAAATGCAAAGAAGGTACCAATGTGAGATTTCTAAAGATACCTACAGCACTTGACCCAAGGTTTAAGAATCTGAAGTACCTTCCAAAATCTGAGAGGGACGAGGTGTGGCACATGCTTTCAGAAATCTTAAAAGAGCAACAGTCTGATGCAGAAACTACAGAATAAGAACCATCAGAAAAGAAACTCAATCTTCTGCTGGTGGCATCTGACGCAGATAATGAAAATGAACATACGTCAGTCCGCACTGCTTTGGATCGTTATTGAGCAGAACTTGTTATCAGCATGGATGCATGTCCCCTGGAATGGCAGTTGAAGCATGAAGGGACATATGAATCTTTAGCACATCTGGCACGTAAATGTGACGCCAGCTACTACGGTGCCATGCAAATACCAGTTCTCACTTTCAGGTGACATTGTAAACAAGAAGTGAGCAGCATTATCTCCCGCAATTGTAAACAAACTTGTCTGTCCAAGTGATTGGCTGAACAAGAAGTAGGACTGAGTAGACATGCAGGCTGTAAAATTCGACATTGTTTTATTTTTGAATGCAGGTTTTTTTGTACATAATTCTACATTTGTAAATTCAACTTTTTATCATAAAGAGATTGCACTACAGTACTTGTATTAGGTTAACTGAAAAATACAATTTCTTCTGGTTTCTTTTACAGTGCAAATACTTGTAAAAAATAAATATAAAGTGAGCACTGTATACTTTGTATTCTGTGTTGTAATTGAAATCAATATATGAGAAAAAATGGAAAACATCCAAAAATATTTAAATAAATGGTATTCTATTTTACAGTGTGATTAATCGTGCAATTGAGATTAATTTTTTTAATAGCTGGACACCCCAGTGATAATATACAATTGTTTTATTTGTATGCAGCACTGTTGTCTCTCTAATATGATCAATACGGCTACAAGATGGGTGAGGTAATATCTTTTATTGGATCAACTTCTGTTGGTAAGAAAGACACGTTTTCAGGTGCATACAGAGTTTATTTGTTTAAATTGCAGGGGTGTACCCTTAAGGTATAATGCCAAGTATTTTTCACAGTGGCTAGTAGGCTTAGTCCACAGACCAGTACATGCTGTGTGAATTACTGACATCCTGATTCAAGATATTCCTTCCACTTACCAATATAAGATTTCATCTGCCTTCAGGAGGTTGCATCTGCCTTCAGGAGGTGCATCAAATGAGCACTGCAACCGTATGTTATTAGCTTAGGACTCTCTTCACTCTCTTCTAAATAATTTCTTCTCATCTTGGATACATTTGCAGCATTGTCTCTGACCAAGCTGCGTACTAAACATTTGATTTTTTTTTTCCAAAGTTTGTTGTAGCTTTTACTGCTACTTAGGTGAGATTGATCACCTAAGTTTTCTAGGTCCCTCTGGAGTTCTTTAGTCTTGACTAACCTAAATAACTTGGTGTCATCTTCAAGTTCACTCCTCTTTTACAAATCATTAATATATTAACCCCTCCCCCCAATCTCGTTTTCACCTGCTCATAACCAAGGCTTGAAAAACCCATCTGCTCATAGAAAACTGGAGGAAGTGAGCTCAAAGTAATCTGCTGCTTTGGGGAAAAGCTAAAAGTAGTGGAGCTACCCAAACTACAGAAACTCAGAAAGGAGTAGCAGAAATTCAAAGGTAGCAGCAAGAAGAATGGGAGAAGACTTGAGTAGCAGAGACACCTGCCATACACACACACACCCCAAGTCTGGGGGAAGGGACGCAAGGGGTTTCCCTGCCAACAACTAGAAAGGGCTTCAAGTTTATCAGACACATCCTAACCAGAAGCCGACACAAAAGATGAAGCCCCTAAGCAAGGTCCCAAGACAAAACTGTGGTAAGAACTGTCCTAAGAATTGCTCTATCCAGCAGCTGGAGGCAGGGGAACTGGTCTTTTAATCAAATCAGACACACTACAATTCACAGGTTCCTCCCACCCCCTTATCTTTTATCAGCCTGGAGCTATAGAGTTATCAATTTTCAAGTCCTGTTGAGAATATTCTAACAAAAAAAGGTTCTTTTTTTGCTGAAACTTTCCATCCATTATCCCAAAGGTAAGAGTATTTTTTGGAATTTTAAGTTACATAAGAGTGATAATTTTTAAACAATTATAACTGACAAACTGATATTCATGTGCAGCATGAAACTGCTACTACACGTTTGTGCCCATTTCATCGTGGGGTTCTACAGCTGTGTAGTCAAAAGCTTTCCAACTACCACAGTATGCAGAGAAAACAGTAAATAGTCTCCTTTCTCTTTCCTCCTTCTAAAAACCAAAGTGCATGAAAACATAAGCTAATGTCAGTCACATTTTTAAACAGCTCAAGAGTCCGGAAGTAAAGATAGGATTTTCATAGCAATCATTACTCACCTACATTACACCTATATAGTATTTTAGAATAGTAATTATCGGTAATCATATTTTAAGATCCAGTGGGTCCCTGTTCTGTCCTCTTATATGCACTATTCCTATTCATTTCAGTGTGGAACAAGTGTATTTGAGAGATAGATTAGGTACGGTTCCTACAATGTAGACAAGTTAAGGTTACTATGAACCTTAACTTTTGCATTTCCAGCCTCAAATATTTCATACAACAAAAGTTTATACACTAACTTACACAATATAGAAATAGAGTCCTAAAGAACTGAGATCCTTCAGGATGGAAGATCTTCACAGAAAAGTATCCTATCACTAGTATTAAAAAAAACCCTCATGCACGGTAGGCTCTTTGTAAATACAGTAAAGCATTTCCAACCTTCAAACAGGAAATACTATAGCCACATAGAGGCATTTAAATTGGCTTGATGAAAAGGTCAATCACAAGAGGCAGTCATGACCAGAGGTTACACTGGACAAGTTCCCAGGCACTGAGTAGCCCTTGCTATCCACTGGCAAACTTCACAGCTACTAGATTCAAGGATAAACGCTGCAACCAATTGGGACATCCAGAGGGGGGAAACCTGGCCTAGCCTTGCAATATAGGAGCTGCCTCTGGGGGGAGGGGGGTCTTCTCGCCAACCCCCCAATCTCCAGCCTTTCCTTGATTTTTTTTCCCTGCACCTCTACTATGAAATGTAGTCAAAATTTATATGACAAAATCATATCCCTACTCATGAGTTAGTTACACAGTCCAGCAAAGGACAACCTGCTCAGGTACATTATACCAACACAGGAAAGAACAGGTCCAACAGGGATAAGGAGGCTCTACACCTCAACACCCTGCTCCCCCTTAAGTGGGATGAAAGATGAGGACAAATATGTCTAGCACACCCCCCAAAAGCAGTCTATTTAGAGAACATAGGAAAAGCTACATGCAGGCCAAAGTGAACCATTAGGGCACCATTCAACGACGGTCATGAAAAAAATAGTTTGGAAATGAAAGTATGTGGATACTTTCTCTCTACTGCAGTTGGGAGGCAGCCAAGAAGCCACAGGGTGCTACGCAATTCAGACAACAGGTCGGGAGATGTGTACAACACTTAAGGTCGTACATGTCATTGACAAAAGTCTACACGATTAATTTCTGCCTTCATTTTATGACAACAGTCGGAGCAGCCCAGAACACAGAATGAAATACATGGAAGTGACAGGCAACGCGCATGCTACAATCAGTTCATAGCTACCGTGAGGTGGGGGCGGCGGGGCAGCAGCGCAGACTTAGAGGAGTTGTGGATCTCAGCCCAACATACAGCAAAAAGGTACCTTATATTTAATACTGTCTAAAAGAAGAGACTAGTCCTGGAGGGGAAACTACCTTCCCTGAGCCCCAGGCACTGGGGAGCGGAAGGGGGAATATCTGGCTTAGTTTAATTTTCTGCCCTTCACTCCACCCCATATACAGCTTAACCCTTCGCTCCCCCACTCCTGCACCACAGGGGGCTCAGCCCCCGCCCCCCACAGCGCCATAGGGGCACAGCCCCCGCCCCCTCCGGACCAGGGGGCGGCAGTCAGTTGGGCTCTGAACCCTGCCGCGGAAGCGGCGCTGAGGAGCCTCGACCCTCCCAGCCCGACTCGCCTGGCTCGGGCCTCCCGACCCCGCTGCTGCCGGCTGGGGACGCGCCGAGGCCGGGGACGCGCGGCGCTCGCACACAGGGCCGGAGGGAGTCAGTTACCAGGGTCCAGGCGGAGCGGCAGCTGCTCGGGGTCTGGGGGTGCTGGGTCCCGGCCCGGAGCCGCGTTCTTTCCGCAGCGGCGGCAGCTTGTCAAAGAGAAAACGTGACGTGGGAGGGAGGCGGCGAGATCTCGCGGGGCTATCGCCCAACTCTCGCGAGATCAGGTCGCGGCTTTCCCTCGGCCCGAGTCCGGGGGGCGGGGCGGCTCCTGCAGTCCCACCCTTTCTGCGTCGGGCCTCAGCCTGCCGGGCGGCACCGCACGTAGCAGGGACCGGGGCTGCGCCCCGCCTCCGCGTGCTCCCCACCAGACTCTCACGAGCCGAGCGGCACAGGCAGCTTGTTTCCCGCTGTGCCAAGCGCCCCACAGTCAGTCACCACAGCCCCCTGCACGGTGTGCACTTGGCAGCCCACTCTGTCATGCCCTCTGCCACATCCCCCCACGGGACCCATGCAGCGTGTGCGCCTGGCACCCATGTTCTCTGTCGCATCCCCAGAGCCCTGTAGCACAATGTGCACCACACCCTGCCATGAGCCCCATGCACAGTATGCACCACCTTGGGCCTCCCTGTTCGATGTGGCCGGCCACATCCTCACCCCCACCCTGTGCACTACAAGCCCCATGGGACAATGTGCACCTGATACCTGTGCTTTGCACTGTGGATGTGCTGCATCTCTTGCCACACAATGCATCGTGTACCCTACTGCTCTGTACACTATGCTCCTGTGATCAGACTGTACCCCTATGTTCATCCTTTTTACAAAACTATGATGCATTTTGTACAAAGTACACCTTGTGAGGCATCATTTGAAAACTCATAATCTGCTGAACATTATTGTCCTGATAAAATATGTGTGGCAACATTGTTAAAGTTATAAGATTCTACTGTATAACATTGCTGTAACATGTTTCAGAGTTAGAAAGGCAGGCCCAAACCAGTTCTTCAGAGACAAAAAGCTAGTCAGTCCCTCAATCACAGCACCCCCAACCATAGCCATCAAAATGCTTGCCCCAATGACCCCTCCATATACTGCAATGTGGGTCTCATACCCTCATCATACTGTGACATATGACCCCACCAGGCTCCCCAAACACAAGTCCTTACCCTACCTCAATGCACTGCACATCTCCCTTCAGCACATGTCCCCCTGCACCTCTGCTCACCCTCAATATAATGTTCACACAATTGTCCTAGCTCTTTATACACATTAACTAATTTCACTGCTACCCCTTTTTCATAGATGGGAAAAACTGGTGTACCGAGGGGTTATGGGACTTACTACAGGTCACAAAGCAAGTCTGGTGTGAGGTTGTCACCCATCCCAAAGTTTGCAGGACATTTCCTAAACTCAGGGGACAGTTCCACTTCAGGTGACAAAGCAAGGCTGAACTAAGGGCCAGAGGCAAATCTGGGATTAAAAACCACAGGAATTCATTGCTCCCACACCCTATTCAGACTACAATACTTTAGTATCAGAGGGGTAGCTGTGTTAGTCTGGATCTGTAGAAGCAACAAAGGGTCCTGTGGCACCTTATAGACTAACAGAGGTATTGGAGCATAAGCTTTCGTGGGTGAATACCCACTTCATCGGATGCAAGCAGTGGGAATGTCCAGGGGCAGATATAAATGTGCAGGGAAGAGTCAGGCTAGAGATAACGAGGTTAGCTCAATCAGGGAGGGTGAGGCCCTCTTCTAGCAGTTGAGGTGTGAATACCAAGGGAGGAGAAACTGCTTTTGTAGTTGGCTAGCCATTCATAATCTTTGTTTAATCCTGAGCTGATGGTGTCAAATTTGCAAATGAACTGAAGCTCTACAGAAGCTCTACAGAAGCGACAAAGGGTCCTAGGGCACCTTATAGACTAACAGAGGTATTGAAGCATAAGCTTTCGTGGGTGAATACCCACTTCATCGGATGCAAGCAGTGGAAATGTCCAGAGGCAGATATAAATGTGCAGGGAAGATTCAGGCTAGAGATAACGAGGTCATAGCCTGAATAGATAGCCTGAATCTTCCCTGCACATTTATATCTGCCTCTGGACATTTCCACTGCTTGCATCCGAAGAAGTGGGTATTCACCCACGAAAGCTTATGCTTCAATACCTCTGTTAGTCTATAAGGTGCCACAGGACCCTTTGTCGCTTCTACAGATCCAGACTAACACGGCTACCCCTCTGATACTTGAAGCTCTACAGTTTCTCTTTGGAGTCTGGTCCTGAAGTTTTTTTGCTGCAGGATGGCTACCTTTAAATCTGCTATTGTGTGTCCAGGGAGATTGAAGTGTTCTCCTATAGGCTTTTGTATATTGCCATTCCTAATATCTGATTTGTGTCCATTTATCCCTTTGCGTAAGGACTGTCCAGTTTGGCCGATGTACATAGCAGAGGGGCATTGCTGGCACATTATGGCGTATATTACATTGGTGGATGTGCAGGTGAATGAACCAGTGATGGTGTGGCTGATCTGGTTAGGTCCTGTGATGGTGTCCCTGGTGTAGATATGTGGGCAAAGTTGGCATCGAGGTTTGTTGCATGGATTGGTTCCTGAGTTAGAGTTATTATGGTGCGGTGTATAGTTGCTGGTGAGAATATGCTTCAGGTTGGCGGGTTGTCTGTGAGCGAGGACTGGCCTGCCTCCCAAGGCCTATGAAAGTGAGGGGTCATTGTCCAGGATGGGTTGTAGATCACCGATGATCCGCTGAAGAGGTTTTAGCTGAGGACTGTAAGTGATGGCCAGTGGAGTTCTGTTGGTTTCTTTCTTCGGCTTGTCTTGCAGCAAGAGGCTTCTAGGTACACGTCTGGCCCTGTTGATCCAGTTTTCTTATTTCTTCATGCGGGTATCGTAGTTTTGAGAATGCTTGGTGAAAGTCTTGTAGGTGTTGATCTCTGTCTGAGGGGTTGGAGCAAATACGGTTGTATCTCAGCGCTTGGCTATAGACAATGGATCGTGTGGTGTGTTCGGGATGGAAGCTGGAGGCATGTAGGTAGGCATAGCAGTCGGTGGGTTTTCGGTATAGGATGGTGTTAATGTGACCATCGCTTATTTGCACCGTGGTGTCTTTGTCGCTTCTACAATACTTTACTACATCCTAAAATCTAACCCCTGGATTCATTAGATTGTCTATCTGCAACAGGAATAGAATCCACAATGTTCTGCTCCAAAACCTGCAGTTCTTGATTCACTCAAGATGAACGATAATCTCTATTAGCAATAGTTAGTATTATACTACTCTCCCACAGATTGCAGCCACAGAGGATAATGTTAAAGAGATGCCATCAACTAGAAGACTCATTTCTGTTTGAAATGTTTGCAACCACTTTAGTTACAAGTAGCACCTTGGTGCATTGAACAGCTTTTTGTGTAGTCACCTTCACTGTTCCCCAAGCATTATCAGTTTCTCTCTTGTTGGAAAGATCTTTCCAAACAAGCATAAACAGGGGAGCAGGGGCGGGAAGCATGATAAAATACATAATTTTTAAACATTCGGGACATACTATTTAAAAGTGCTATGTCAGAAGCTAGACTTTTTTAGCAAATGAGAGAATTACCATAAATTAAGTTCACAAGTGTCCTTTTAACTCTCAAGGAATTTAGACTCGTGCACATTTAATATTTTTAAACTACAAAAACTTACATACCAATTTGGTCAAACTCTTAGGCTTTTGACAAGTTGCTAATTCTTCTCCCCATCTCCCCATATAGCAGTAGCCCCAGAAGCCCCAGTCAAAAGGCACATAAAAAAAGTCACAGACCCTACCCTGAAGTGCTTACAATCTAAGGCTCCAAACCTGCAATTTAGTGTATATGGGAATACACCTACATCTATGTGGAGCCCCATTGATTTCAAAATCTGCAGAAATACAAGTCAATCTCAAGATGGGGCCTAAGAAGACAAGCAACATATGAAGGGTAGGGAGGGAAGGAAGGAAACAAGTATACAGAGACTAATAGTAAAGAAGACTATTTTAAAAGAATCAGTTGGAAACACATCACTGATCTTAACTCAAAATGCTTCTTCCTATAGTTTCAGCATATACATTTAAAAAAAGATACAGTAACTCCTCACTTAACGTTGTAGTTATGTTCCTGAAAAATGCGACTTTAAGCGAAACGATGTTAAGCGAATCCAATTTCTCCATAAGAATTAATGTAAATGGGGGGGTTAGGTTCCAGGGAAATTTTTTTCACCAGACAAAAAAACTATATATACACACACAGAGTGCATATGTTTTAAACAAACAATTTAATACTGTACACAGCGATGATGACTGTGAAGCTTGGTTGAGGTGGTGAAGTTAGAGAGTGTGATATTGCCCAGGGAATACTTTACTGATAAATGATGAACTAGCTTTTGGCTGAGCCGTCAAGGATTAACACGTTGTTAATGTAGCCTCACATTCTAAAAGGCAGCATGGCAGACAGACACACACCGTGTGTGATAGAGAGATGCGCACTGCCCCTTTAAGTATGCTGACCCCACTCTTAAGTACATTGTCTTTTTAAGTGGATCAGGAAGTTGAGACAGCAGCTGCTGCCCCAAGCTCTCTCTGTCTGTCTCAGTCTGTGTCCCCACCCTGCTCTATATGGAGAAGGGGTAAGGAGCAGGGGGGGAGGGAGACACCCTGACATTAGTCCCTCCCTTTCCCCCGTCTCTCCGCCCCATCCCAGCAAGTAGGAGGATTCCGGGAGCAGCTCCAAGGCAGAGGGCAGGAGCAGCACATACAGTGGGGGTAGGGACAGCTGAACTGCCAGGAGTTAATAACCTGCTGGGTGGCTGCCACACAGGGAACTTAGGAGAGTGGGCAGCTGATAGGGAGGCTGCTGGTCCACCCTGGTTCCAAGCCCCAACCAGCTAGCTCTAACGGGCTGCTCTTCCTGCAAGCAGTGGACAAAGCAGACTGCTGCCAAACAACTTTATAAAGGGAGCATTGCACAACTTTAAACGAGTATGTTCCCTAATTGATCAGCAACTTAACATCGAAACAATGTTAACCGGGGCGACTTTAAGTGAGGAGTTCCTCTACATAATATGTAGTCTGGGATTTTCAGAGGTGTCTAACTCCCTTCAGTTCCTATAAAAAATCTCATCCATATAATAATTCCTGCTGTCAGATACCTGTCCGTGGACCAAGGAAAACAAAGGAAAAAATCTAAGTTATTGTGTCCAGTTTATAACTGCAAGCATAGCATCCACCAGTATGCTGCTCAAATTCCTATTGGAGAGGAAGGCAGAATATAGCTATGTTCTTCCTACAGTTTCAATTGGATGGGTTATTCTTCATCACTTCTGGTCCTACACTGTGGTGTAGTGTTGCTGTTCACTATTAAACAATTGCTGCATTCCATATCTGAGGTAGCTGCACTCCGGGTGAGAGTAAAACTTCTTGTATATTTTTCAACCTATATGTATCACTTTGATTGTACTTTTCACCCCATACATTTCCAAATTATTACAGTTAGTGGCAATTACAACAGCTACCTGCTAAGAGACTAATTTATCTCAACTGTTAATACAGCTGAGAGCAGTGTGTGTGCTCATTTTTATGCTCACATTTAAAATCTTTTCTTCCAAATTAAATAAAAACCAATGTTACTTTTTTTGGCAATAGCTGCTACAGATTATCTTGGTTGATATACAAGTGTCTCAGTTCAAGTAATTGAGGCAAACCCATTGGGTTTATGCTTTCAAAAGTGAAAATTCAGGTAGGGAAATTTTACTTTCTTCAAGGTCTTTGGTGTCCATCCAGACATTTGAGCGATAGTTCCTCCGAAACAGCCAATGAAGACAGGACACTAAGTTTTTTTATGACAATTCTTTCCACAATAGTCTAATTGTTTCTCAGCATTCCATTGAATATTATGAAAGCAGTACTCAAAGACTGAGCTCAAAGATTTTTGCTAATAAACTTTAATAATTCCATGAACATTCCCATGAAAAGATGATGTAAACAGAGTTGTCAATTTACACAGGGACAGAAATTGGAGTATCATTGAAGATCTCAAAGAAAACAAATCTAATAGGAAATTTTTCCTCTCTCTTTTTAAATTTCCAATGCAGACCAGTCATTTGAGACCTCCCAAAGCAGTTAAAGCACATGAGTTCAGGAGACACTGATAACTACCTGCAATACATCTCTGCTAACAAACCTCCAGCCACCATAGCTTGTACATCACCTCTGCATTGCTTGGAACAAATGTGCTCAACATCCATCTGGCTGCCTTACAAGTCTCTAGCAAAGACTCTTCCCCTCTTTCTACCCATGATGATCCCATTCATCAAGTTGAATGTGCCTTAAAAATGGCTTTGGTACCACTTTTCCACTTGTCAGTTATTTAATGCACTCAGAGGCGGTCAACTGGAATGCTGCTTGGCTTTTGCTTGGTCCTATGTGCAGAACGATCAGTCTCTTCAAGCCTCTAAATTCTGCCTCTCTTTCCAGTTTAACCCACAGTCCTTTCAGTGGATTACAGTTCAGGTAAAAATCAGGAAAGGCAATTTCCTGATTCCAACAGTTAGCAAATGTTATCTTTGGTTTGAATTTTGTAGGGTTCTGAGAACAACCTCATCCTGGGGAAAGTCGTGTCGGTTTCCCTGCAAGACAGCACTGCCCTGAACAATGGAATCTTCAATGACAATAACCATAGCAAAATCCTCATCATCAGGTAAAAGGGGAAACTGTGAGAGTATTCAGCAAATCCTAAACAGGGGTTACTTTACTGATCGCATGTTGTCAATGGCTTTCAGGAAATATGTGGGTGGTCACCTATGGAGATAGCATCTGTTGCACCTCTAAACACTGCCATTACTGTGGATTGTACTATATGCAGCAGATGCTCAGACCCATGTACAATCCATCCTGAAGATGGCAGGGACTGGAGCTGTGAGTGGGTTTATCTTCATTTTATCACACTAAGCAGAGAATGCTTTTCAAATTCCTGAGTACCCTCATGAGTACTCCATTTAGTTTTCTAGATTGCAGCACAGTAGATATCTGACATGCTTCTCTTCTTCATGCTCATGAGTTCCAGCCCTAAGGCTGAAAGCTCATATCTTAAATTAGAAGCCTTCTATCACGGATAGTCACATTGAACTGTCCATAGGCCTGTTCACTAACTCAAGCTACCATGGGCCTCCTGAGCCACTCCAGAACTAATTGAATCAGTCTTTTCATTGACTTGATGATCTTTGGATGAACTCTGGCCAGGGTGAGAAAAAATACATACACCAGGTCAAAGCACTTTAGCATGGCTAGAGAGTCCATCTCACTTACCTTGGAGGCACTCTCTGAAGAGAGACCTATCCTGCTAATCCTTTTGTTGTAGTCTGAAGTCATAGCAATGCCAGCACAGTTTGGCCATGGGCCCCTTGACAGGGTCAGCTGTGTTCCTGGGAAGTGGTGGTGGGATCTCAGAGCACATAGGATGAAAGGCCTGTGGTCGCCTGTGTCTCATGCAGTCTGCAACTGCAGTTGTGCACACATGTATTAAAGGGATTGTAAGCCCTCTCCTTCTAGCCATTTATCTGCTATATAGGTCCTCCACTTGCTCGAGACAGTAACTGAAGCCTGAAGAAGAGCAGCATGTCAGATATCTAAATCCTTATTTGTGTGGGATGATGTCATCCAAAGGTTTAGTGTTCTGCCTCTACTTGATAGTTGAATATAGTGTGACACTGGCTGGAAAGAAATATAATCCAAGTGTCAGGACTAATATGGAAGATTGGAGAGAGAAAAGCTGTTTCCAAGGGAGGTTTGCATTTAGCTTCTGCTGGGATATGAGAACAGTCAGAGGTGGGAGAGAATTAGGCACTGCCAAATCTAGGCATGGATTTTTCATGGAAGCCATATACACACATTGTATAGTGCAGTCTAATATATTGGTTCAGAGTAAGAGGACAGAGGCAGAATTAGTATCCATCAGTACCTGTTAAAATGTGGAGACTTCTGACTGCAGTCTCTGCTGGAAAATAAATTACCATCATTTTAAAGAAGAGACATTTGGTCTATTGTTAAAAGGGGATGAAATTAAAATGAAGATAATTCAAAACAGAACAATGGTAGAGCAAAATTTTGTAAACCAAAAGTTTTACTGCCACTTATAAGAGAGAGAAAAAACACTTTGAATCCAAGACAAACAAAAACCTCATCCTCATTTATAAAAATGTCTTTTTAGGCAAGTCCTTGAAAGGGAGCTCCAGAATTTAATGCCAATTATTAGTAATCTAAATTCAGCTTTGTAAATAAGGGGAATAAGTTATTTATTTTCCCTGGCATCACCCACAATAGTCTTTGAAGATCAGCCACTTCACTTTAGAATCAGATATTGCTAAAATAAAATAAAATGTAGCACTTTTGTTCCTTCAGAAATGATTTATTATAATACACAAACATATTTGCCACGAGTGATTCGAGGATATTTTTTGGATAGCCATACTCTGTCCCCTAAAGGCAAAACTATAGAAAAAGATTAGTGCTCTAGCTACCTTCATCTACCAATTAACATCACAGCAAAAATAATAGAAGGATTAGAGCCAATTAATTCCTTCTATGTCAGAATCCTAGATAAGGGCAAGGAAATTCTGAATTTCAACAGCTGAATGGGCAATGCCATTTGCTTTCTTCCCCACCCTCCTCCAGAATGGCTACGGGGTATGACTCTTTAAAACCTGCAGGTGTCAGCAGGTAAATCACACAGATTTTGGGATATCCATGGAAGCCTAGACCCTCCATCCAATTTCCTGGCTATGATGGCAATTTCAGTAGCCTTATTCCTACTAGTGGCTGCTCCAACCCCACCCACTTTGGCCACTGAGTTGAATGTGGAGAGGGGGAAAGAAGGTAAAATAATGCAAGTTTCAAGGGAAAAGAGAGATTGTAGAGACTGGTTCCCATCCACTTGTCTCTGCCCTGTTACTCCACTAATTGAGACTCTCTAACATGTGGAAACATTCCTGTTAGACCAATGTCCTACCCCAAGTCCTACCTCCTCCCTTCTGATGGTCCCAGGCAGATCTCTTGTGGCAGTGAGTTCCACAACATATTTTACACACATTATAATTTCCATCAATTTTAAGTGTACTCTTAATTTAACTGGATGTCCTCTTAACCTTGTGTAATAATGACAAATAGTGAGATAACAGAAGTGACCTACTCTGTAACATTGCTTTTTTTACCCTTATTACATCAGGCTCTTTAAATTACCCAGCATTAATCCTTTTAGTCTCTTCTCAGACAGAAATCTTTCCATGTTTCTGATAATTTTCATTGCCCATTCTTAGGCCTTTCTGATTTTTGTTATATCCTTTCTGATATAGAATTCAAGGGGAAGATGTATAATGGTACATTTATACAACAGAATATAGATTGTATTAAAATAGGGAGAGAGAATTTAACATCTTGTGTGTGTTTCTGTTTTGTGTTTCACCACTGCTCCATGCTGAGGCATGATTAGAGATCATAAACAAGTTTCTCTATTTTGATCTTAAATAATTTAAATGTGTGTTTGGATTTTGCTAGCATTACTTTTCCAGCAAACTTAATAATATAATATATGGAGATATGCCTATCTCATAGAACTGGAAGGACCTTGAAAGGTCATGGAGTCTAGTCCCCTGCCTTCACTAGCAGGACCAAGCACTGTCCCCTGACAGATTTTTGCTCCAAAAGGGCAACAAAAATGATTAGGGGGCTGGAGCACATGACTTATGAGGAGAGGCTGAGGGAACTGGGATTGTTTAGCCTGCAGAAGAGAAGAATGAGGGGGGATTTGATAGCTGCTTTCAACTACCTGAAAGGGGGTTCCAAAGAGGATGGATCTAGACTGTTCTCAGTGGTAGAAGATGACAGAACAAGGAGTAATGGTCTCAAGTTGCAGAGGGGGAGGTTTAGGTTGGATATTAGGAAAAACTTTTTCACTAGTAGGGTGGTGAAGCACTGGAATGGGTTACCTAGGGAGGTGGTGGAATCTCCTTCCTTAGATGTTTTTAAGGTCAGGCTTGACAAAGCCCTGGCTGGGATGATCTAATTGGGTTTGGTCCTGCTTTGAGCAGGGGGTTGGACTAGATGACCTCCTGAGGTCCCTTCCAACCCTGAGATTCTATGATTCTATGATTCCAGAGCCCTAAATGGCCCCCTCAAGGATTGAACTCACAACCCTGGGTTTAGCAGGCCAATGCTCAAACCACTGAGCTATCCCTCCCCGCTTTGCTCATATGGTCACGTCCCAGTGATTTCAAAGCAATAAAAAGGAATTATATTGTATTGGACATTACTAAGAAATCACTTTTATATAATGGAAATCAAAAAAGGTCCCCATGATACATTGAATCATAGAAACATAGGGCTGGAAGGGACCTCCAGAGGTCATTGAGTCCGGCCCCCTGCACTGACGGAGGAACAAGTAAACCTCCTAGACCATCCCTGATAGGTGTTTGTTCAAGCTGTTTTTTAAAACATCTATTGATGGGGATTTCACAACCTCCCTTATTAATTACCTACAGGAATATCCTTATAATTAGAATGTTTTTCCCAAAATCTAACCTTGATTGCCCTTGCTGCACATGAAGCTGATTACTTCTTGTCCTGTCTTCAGTGGACAGAGAACAATTGGGCACTCTTCTCTTTATAACAGCCTTGAACAACATATTTGAATTCTGTTAGCAGGTCCCTCCTCAGTCTTCTTTTCTCAAGACTAATCATGCCACGTTTTTTAAATCTTTCCTCACAGGTCACATTTTCTAAACCTTTTATAATTGTCATTGCTCTCCTCTGGATTCTCTCTCCAGTCTGTCTCCATGAATGGACTTTGGAAGTTCCATAGAGTGTCATACGTGACTAACTGGTTTACAGGTTGGAAAAAAAGATGACTAAAATTTCTGCTCTTTAGCTTGATACAGTGGCATAAAATGGACGAGTGTTATCATGGTACCACACTGCTTGTGGTCCCACTCAGGCAATCAGATCGGTATGGGCAGATCTTTATATCTTCTTGGAGCCTAATCAAAATCACAATGGTCTCCCTGCATGGTTCCATTTGAAAGAAGAGGGCCTAGATTTGTATGAATAAACACTCTCCTAGCTGTAGCAGGAATATGCTGGGAAAACATTGTATGTTCATTTCAATAAAGAAATAACTTTGAAAATATCATTGCTGTTAGTTTATGGGGCACTTTCAAAAAACACAGCAAGATACATTCCCTGGCCAAACAGTTTACAGTTTATATTAAACAAGAGAAACAAGACAACATTTCAAGGAGCATAGAGAAGGAAGTATTATGTGGAAGATGTGCCAATCCATCATCTCAGTATTGGTTTGGAAGGGATAGTAGCAATGGTAAGCACCAAGTGATGATACCATAGCCAGCCTGAATACCTTTATAAAACTTTGACTGAAAATTATGTTGCTATGCTAAAAATACCAAGCACTTACAGCTTTAATATATTACTCATCACAACAGTAGCTGCCCTCCTGTAGATCTAAGGTAAATGAGGATTGCTGTCATTGGAATAAAGTTCTGCCTTTACAGGGATGCTAAGAGTGGGAGCACTAATGTATTTGCATCTGCATCACTCACTAGTTTGATCTTCTGACTCACTCTCCTGACTCAAACAGGATGTATTAGAACAGGGGTCGGCAACCTTTTAGAAGTGGTGTGCCGAGTCTTCATTTATTCACTCTAATTTAAGGTTTCGCGTGCCAGTAATATATTTTAATGTTTTTAGAAGGTCTCTTTCTATAAGTCTTTAATAGATAATTAAATTATTGTTGTATGTAAAGTAAATAAGGTTTTAAAAATGTTTAAGAAGCTTCACTTAAAATTAAATTAAAATGGAAAGCTCCCCAGACCGGTGGCCAGGACCCAGGTAGTGTGAGTACCACTGAAAATCAGCTCGCGTGCCGCCTTTGGCATCCATGCCATAGGTTTCCTACCCCTGAATTAGAAAGTAAGGTGAAGTGTTCATGGACAAGGGCATTATAGCCATCCATGATATCTGTGCACAGAGTAAATTCATACCAGCATGCAGTTCTGGTACAGAATGACAGCTTTTGCCAACGTCTGGCACCTCCTAATGCTGAGCATGTTTAAAAGACCTATAAACCAACTACAGTGTGAAATACTTATTCCAGTGATAGATCTGTTACATAAATATCATTTTACACAAAGAACTAACTCACAGGAAGTTTTTCCTCAACATTAATCCTAAAATGTTCTTCTACCCAATGCACAAGAAATTTAAAAAGAAATAGCTTTAAAATACAAATATATGACAAATTTACCAAATTATAAGAGTGAAAGTTACTGAAATTAAACAATTGCAAGTATATACTTAATATTAATACATATTTTGAATGCAACATTTTACCTACCTATAGATCTATGAAATATAGGAGGCCTTTACCAGATGGGCACAGGAAGTGGGGAAGGATGGGAGCAGAATACCACTCACTGTATTTCTGTAGTCTGACTTGATTCATACCCAACAGGTTTTCCAATTAGCACAGTAACCACAGCTGCAGTAATTAGTATTGTCAACCCCAAACACTCATAAATCATCACTCAGCCCCCAAATATCATAAGATTAATTTAAAAATTATGAAATTTTAAAAAATTAGGTACTTTTTATTTGTCTTCTGGATTTTGAGCCTTCAGGGTGTCTCTGGGTCATGTCCTCAAGCTTCTGTTTTGCAACTAGGAGGGCTAGAAGTTGACTGTTTTATTTACTTATTTCTTTTTAAATTAAAACTGCGATTTTCACATATTCACTCAGCTCCAGAAGCAGGAGCATTAAGAAAAGCCCAAATATCATGAGACTCATGGTAAAACTGCAAGTGTTGGCAACACTATATAATTGCAGGCCTGAGACACCTCCCACTGATGTCAAAATAATTAAACATGAATTGGATCCAGGTTTGCACTCTATGCTTCACAGTCAATTTTAGCAAATACTTTCAAACCCAAGTAATGGTGATGCCACAAATGAAGGATTCACAGGGTGAGATCAGAATTGAGGATGGTAATATGACAAGGAACTGTTTAGAAACTGGACAAGAACAAGGAGGAATTTGGACAGTGTCTAACAAGCTCTGGTATTAGATTTTGTCTGAAGAAAATTCTAAAGAGAGGTGAGAAGTTTAGTGAAGAATGAAGAAAGTAATCAGGCATGTCCCACAGTAGGCCTAGTTCTCATTTTCCCCAGGGAGCAGGGAAGGAATATCTTGGATTATTTTGATCTGCTGTGCCTGTATTAATCAGGGGACTGGACTCTCTCTTCCACTGAGATGCTATGTGAGCTTGGACAAGTTAGCTGCCCTTTCTGTACCTCCATTTATCCATCAGTGAAATGGGTACAATGCTACTAGTCTCAGAGGCATGTTTTCAGATTTAATATTTGTAAATTGCTTTGAGATTTTTACATGAATAGCTTCTTATAAATTAATATATAATGTATAATTATTCCATGCCAGCGCCTGTTGCTGTGGATAATTTCTTTCATCAAGAGAAAGTATACAGGCAGCTGTGTCAGAATTTAATGGTGTGGAAATCAATTTCTAAAATGAATTATATTTGTTAGACTAGAAAAAGTAGCCTTCATGTAATTTTGATTTTTTTTTCTTTGCAGAACTACATGGTGCAATTTTTATGTAAGGCTTTCCTCAGAATGTGAGTAGCAGCAGTTATACAGTGACAGCCAGGTAGTTACTCAACATGAATCAGGGACACGAGAGATTTGCTAAAATATCTAGTCCATATGCTTTCTAGACCTTAGGGCATACAGCAGGGATTCGCAACCTTTGGCATGCAGATCGCCAGGGTAAGCACCCTGGCGAGCCGGGTAAGTTTGTTTACTTGCTGCATCCGCAGGTTCAGCCGATCGTGACTCCCACTGGCTGCGGTTCGCCGTCTCAGGCCAATGGGGGCTGCAGAAAGTGGCGGCCAGCACATCCCTCAGCCCGCGCCACTTCCCGCAGCCCCCATTGGCCTGGGATGGTGAACCGCGGCCAGTAGGAGCCACGATTGGCCGAACTTGCGGACTCGGCAAGTAAACAAACCAGCCTGGCCCACCAGGGAGCTTACCCTGGCGAGCCACGTGCCAAAGGTTGCCGATCCCTGGCATACAGTATTCTCTAGTGCTTTGTCCAGTCTACTTTAAATGCCCCAAGTAGTATGGCTTCTTCCATTTCCCTTGAGAGTTTTTCTAAATATTCATCCTAAATTTTCACCCCATTCCAGGCCTAAGCCACCTGCAACACTTCATCTCCCTCCTTGGTGACTATATCCACCAAGTATTTGTTAACAGTCATGTCATGCTCCCTCATGCTCCACAGCTACTATTTCTTTAAGTTCTACTTATTTTTTCCCCTATCCCTCAAGCCCTGTAAAGATTTTGGTTGCTGCTCTGTTCTCTCAAATGCATGAATATCTTTCTGGTACTTCTCTAGAAGTGAACACTACATTCTAACTGTTGTCTCAAAGCTGACTAGTGAAGAACGATTTACTTTTGGCTTGTATATACAGCAGAGGTGTCACATCATGGAAGCAAGGAGTTGTTTTCCCCTCCCCTCATTCCCTTTTATCTGATGTTATTCCTTACTTGACTAGCTCTTACATGGCACTTTTCATCAGTAGATCTCAAAGCACTTTACAAAAAGAGGGTAGTATCATTATCTCCATTTTATAGATGGAGAAACTGAGGCACAAAGGCAAAGTAACTTGCAGGTCTAACCCAGGTCTCCTGAGTCCCAGTCCAGGGCTCTATCCAATAGGCTGCATTGCCCATGCAGTGTATACAAAAGAGTATAACAAAGAGAAAGGCACCAAAGATGGCCCAGAAAACCCCTCCCTAATTCCAAGTAAATTTGAGATGGCCTGTATTCTATGCTATATAAATTCATGTACCATGCTCATCACCGTAGTATCAGATTGAGTGCTGTGAAGTACCTGTTAAAGAGACATATATCCCTGCAGCAACCACAAAACATACACAGAAATATAAGACCACCTTTTACAAAGCAATACTTGAAAAAGCGCTTCACAAATCTTTATCATCATTTTGCAGATGGATAAACTGAGGCACAGAGACTTGCCCAAAGTCACCCAGAAGGCCAGCAGTAGCAGAGCTGGGAAAAGAACCCAGGTCTCCTAAATCCAAGTGCATTACTTTCTCCATTAGGCTACACTGCCTCCTTTAGATGCAGGGATTTATATGTGCCATGGGATCACGCGCTTGTCAGGCAAATTCATGGAGCAATGCAATTTCTCTCCTTGTTATGACTTCCCTGTCCCCAAAGCACCTTGAAATCTGCACTCATGATTGAAGGTGAGCCAGAATATTCCTGCTGTGAATCCAGATTCTCTCAGACACACTAACCCGTTTAAGGACTGACCTACATTTAAAAATCTTTACTTGACAGCACAACTCTGTTGGGTAGGGTTGGTTATGTTTGCTAACACAGTTTTACTGGGAGAGTCCTAGTGTAGATGCATTTATCCCAATATAAAGATGCCTTATACCAATATAGCTTATTTTGATTTGGGAACCAAATAAGCTATACTGGTCGTATGAGACACCTTTGTACTGGTATAACTGTAGGTAAATCTCGGCATTAAGCATCTTCACATAACTTTCATATGACTTTGTATTATGCCTCTAATTTTCCTACAACTTTGTATCAGATCCTTATATAGAAAACTTTGTATTGAGCCTTGGTATAATGTTAAAAATGTCTTTTTGCTAGGAGTAGAATAAGATCTCTCCCTCTTTTAATCAATTGCGCTGTTGAATGAATGAGGTGTGAATGAGTAAGGCGTGGAAGGCAGGCACCTCCAGACAGCTGCAACAGTTGGAGAGGGGATGGAAGCCAGATCCAAGAACAATTAAACTTGTCAAGTGAGCTCACAAAAGAAGAGCAGACACATTGACGACCTTGGGGGGTTAGAAGAAAGCACCTTCTTTTGAAAGCAGCAGCTCTCTGAACAGCATTGGGACAACACCCAGAAGGAAGCAGCACAAAGGACCAATGGACAGAGACACAGATTTTGTATCTGGGATAGATTTGCATGAGAGGGAAGCCGCTATAAATGTGAGGTGTCTTGCGGAGGACCCCAGGTCTCGTCTTGTCAACATGGGAGCATGGATCCGAATCGGCAGGAGCCCGGCTCCATCCCTCTCCCACCTAACTCACCTGGCCAGTGAAGTTAAGGGGAGCAACTAATTGGTAACAACAACAAGACAGAGTGTGCTTGTGTGTGTGTGTGTGTGTGCATGAGTGTTATATATATCATATGCATATGATACAGTGTTGATTAATACATGTATTACTAATAAATGTGGAGTTTTGCCTTATTCCCCCTGAAAAGATCCTGTGCAGTACTTTAAGTACAACATAACTGCATCTACACTAGGGTTTTTTGCCATTTTAGCTATGTCTCATTAAAGCGACAAAACATTTAAGTGTAGACAAACCCTAAGATGCGTCCTGAATATCTTTCAGAAATTAAAGAGAAGAGTCTAATTTTTGAAAAGGGGGGTTTGTGAGTCATTTCTTAATGGTCCTTCCCTGTCCAGGCAAAATAAGAGTAGCAAGCCTGAATAACCAGCCAGCCGAGCTGGGTCAGGAATTAAGATGAGGGGCCTGTATGTTGATGTTTGAAAATATCCTAAGGCATTTGAAGACAATAACTCCTCCTACTCATCCCTGTGCTATGATGCAGTAAATACAAATTTGAGTTTTAAACTCAGCCCTTTATCTGAGGCTCATCGATAGGGCCCTACCAAATTCACGCTCCATTTTGGTCAATGTCATGGTCATAGGATTTTAAAAATCATAAATTTAATGATTTCAGATATTTAAATCTGAAATTTCATGGTGTTGTATTGGTAGGGGTCCTGATTGTGGGGGGGGGGTCACAAAGTTATAGTAGGGGGATTGCAGTATTGCCACCCTTACTTCTGCGCTGCTGCTGGCAGTGGTACTGCCTTCAGAACTGGGTGGCTGGAGAGCGATGGCTGCTGGCCGGGAGCCCAGCTCTGAAGGCAGAGCTGCCACCAGGAGCAGCACATAATTTAGGATGGCATGGTATGGTATTGCCATCCTTACTTCTGCGCTGCTGCTGGAGGGGTGCTGCCTTCAGAGCTGGGTGTCTGACCAGCAGCCACCGCTCTCCAGCCACCCAGCTTTGAAGGCAGCGCAGAAGTAAGGGTGGCAATACTGCGACCCCCTCCTGACCCCTTTTTTGGTCAGGATCCCCAGTCTGAAAGAAACATTGCTCTCCCCCATGAAATCTGTATAGTATAGGATTAAATTACACAAAAGACCAGATTTCACGGTCCATGACACGTTTTTCACGGCGATGAATTTGGTAGGGCCCAACTCATAGTGGTGGTGGAGGGTGCAGGAGGGTAGAGAAAACAAAAAAAAGATGGTTTAATACGGGGCTTAGGGGGCTGGGCTGCTTAGGGGTTAGCGTGCCTGACTTCCAGCCCATTGTTTCTCTCAGGGTGGCAGAAGTGCCTGTTTTGGATCTTTAGCCATGATTCTTTGGCTTTCCAGCCGCCTCTGAATGTCGGCCCTTACGAGTGTGGTAGGGGGGTCCCAGTCCACGGCCTGCTAGGAAGCAACCCCAGCAGGGCTGTCCCTGTGCAAGTTTACATTCACTTTCCTGGGCTACTTCCCACTAATAGGTCCCTTCAATTTGGGGTGTGGCACCTATAGTCCAAACAGAGAGTCACTCAACCAAGAGTGCAGATGAGCAGGGCCCTGCAGGATTTCAAAAGGGATAGTAGTTGGAGAAGACTCTGCCTTGTTGGTCACTCTCAGACTCAACCTTCTGTCTGGTTTCCTGCAGCCTGTCCACCCTTTGCCTGTGCTTTTCAGCTCCCCTTTAACCTGTGCCTCCAGTTGGAGGATGCACAGAAGGGCCAGAGGGGCGGGACTAGTTGGAGTTGCCTTTTAACCCCTTCATGCCCAGTGTGGGGTTTGTATACCCCACCACAGATGTGATTATGCTGGTGCCCTCCCCCCAAAAGGGTAAGAGCTAATGCTCTGAAGGACATGTTCTCCCCCTGCTCAGTGGCAGAATGCCAAGGGAAATTTTGCAATCCTTACTCATGAAGGAGGACTGACATGCAAGAGAATTCCTCTGTGAGAGGGGCAGGTGGGAGGGAAGAAATGGAGAATAGCATAGTGCATTCATGAGCCCATGCACCCCTATAGCTAGACAAAGGGATGGCTGCAACGGTAGAAAAGCATGGCATGTTAGGCAATAAGATAGCGAATTCATAGTATAAAGATTTAACATAGGTGTGTCAGGAGTGAAGGAGGAAACTGCATAACAGGAGAAACAGCTTAGGAAAGAAGACCATTTAACTAGGTCATATGTTCAGGATTCAGTATAACATGGCTATTTCCAAATGCTGCCGTGAGGGGCAAATAAACCTGTCTGGTTACTTTCCATTTGAGCATCTTCCCTGCTCTTCTCCAACATTCAGCTGATTATTAAACAGTGTGTTTTTTGTAGGGCATGCTGCATATTTTTCTGAGTGCCACCCAGCCCCACACACAGTCATTCAGCTACTGAAACAGACTCAAAGAGCTGACAAAAGCTGCTGGCAAAGATCCAGCTGCAGAAGGTGCTGTCCAGTTGCTGAGAGCTGGTGGAGAGTTGTTCATCCAATAAGAGATTTCTCCAGCTACCAAGCAGCACAGCAAGAGAGGAGCTGTCCAGATGAAAAATGCAAAGAGGAGGTCGGCAGGCAAGCACAATAACTATAATTTGGAACACACACCGCCTTGCAAAACATTCAAGAGCTTCTTTATGTACACATTAGAAATGGACTCAAAACTGTAACCTCAGACCTGTTACAAGAAGTGGATTTCAGACCTGATTCTCCGGATTCAAGTCCGACTCAGTAGATCTGTTTCCAAATTGGATTACAAAAAAATAATCAGATGGGGTCCGTTTCCCTGATCCATTTTGCATTCAGCACAAGAGGCTGGAAAGTTGCCAAGACTTTCCACTGCTCAGGCTGGCAACAACATTGTTAAATCAGATGATTTCTCAAGATTTTCCATAATTTTTATATAAGAATGGTCATACTGGGTCAGACCAAAGGTCTATCTAGCCCAGTATCCTGTCTTCCGACAGTGGCCAATGCCAGGTGCCCCAGAGGGAATGAACAGGTAATCATCAAGTGATCCATTCCCTGTCACTCATTCCGAGCTTCTGGCAAAGAGAGGCTAGGGACACCATCCCTGCCCATCTTGGATAATAGCCATTGATGGATCTAGCCTCCATGAATTTATCTAGTTCTTTTTAGATCTATATATATGTGTGTGGGTGGGTGGGTGTGTGTTTGGGTTAAGTCTCACAAGAACAGCTTGCAAGATTTCAGTGCCATGAAGTCTGAGCTTCAACCATGATTTGGCCTCACACCCAAACTCCAGACCTAAGCCTAAACCAGAGCTGAACAATGCCACTTTGGTCCATATCTAGTAGTTCACCAGGTTCCTCCAAGAGTCCTATGGTGGGAGGTCTAAGGCAGTGATACTCAGGCCTCAGTCATTCAGGAGCCAAATTAGCGAGCAACATTACTGTGGCTCTTTTGGGTAATGTTGCTCGCTAATTTGGCTCCTGAATGACTGAGGCCTGAGTATCACTGCCTTAGACCTCCCACCATAGCATTTTTGGTGGAACCTGGTGAACTAGTAGGTATGGACCAAAGAGGCATTGTTCAGCTCTGGTAAAAGCATCCTGATTGGTTAATAATTAAATCACACAATGTTTTAATCTGATGTGTGGCAAAGAGCTGCAGGAGACGCATTAAAGAGCCACTTGCAGCTTCTGAGTCTCAGTCTGAGTATCACTGCTCTAAGGTAATATAACCTTAACATGGGTAAAATAAGACTGAAAGTGTTTGTAATTTAAACAAATTAATAAATCGCTATAAAGATAATGACAAAGAAACTAGTAATAATAGAGATGCCCAGCTAGAAACTCCCAAAAGCAAAAAAAGGGGGGGAGGGAGAGAAGAAAGAGCAACTAAGAATATTTCAGGTGTAAATTTGTGAAAGTGAGAACTAGAAGAGGAGCAAGGCCAATAAGAGTTATGCACAATGAAGAAAAGCAGTTCCCCAACAGATAAATATGTAGAGGAAGTGTTTTGTGCATCCAGTATACATTCTCAAGTCTACAACATAAAGAATAGCATTTACCACCAACTGGATAGCAAATATGTAAAGATAGCAAAAAAGAGTTCACAAGAAAAATTCAATAAAAAAAAAAAGACCCCGCACTTCCTTTAACGTTTTCTGCAAATTCAGTATCTTATGCTTTAGGTTACTCTAATTATTAATTTACATGATCACATAGATCTGCAATTAATCAAAGATTCTTATCATACATATGCACAAGGAGTAGAATTTAATTAGACAGTGAAAGTTTACTTTTGGTATTTCCTGACTTGAGTGCTGGACTACAGACTTAGCAATTCTCAGTGTTATCAAAAGGGTTTTCTAGAGTTTGCATTTAAATAAAATGGTAATCCCATAAAACTAGAACTATTTGGTTACACACCATCAAAATGCTCTGCCCCTTACTTAGTGCTTTCTCAGTAATCAATGGAAGGGCACATTTAAAAAAAAAATCACTGTCTCCATAACAGGTACATAAATGATCACAAGGTCACCAAACACATGAGAGTGCATTTTGTACTATTTAACATCCCATGCAACTCCAATGACAGTGAGGAGGTTACACAAGAGGCAGAATTTAAGGATGCATTTGGAACAAGATCCAGCATTGCATAACTACCCTGGGTCTCCTTGCATAATGATTTAGGCAGTTATGCAATCTTGGGTCTTGTTCCAAGAGCTCCGTACTTTCAAGGTAAGAGAAGGATGTATAAGTAACTTCAATAGTCAGGAATAACCTTGGAATGTCCTTTACAAGTGATAAATTATCAGAATTTTCTTGTCTTTCTATGGCAAATGCCGATGAACAAGAACATAGTTGAAGGTTGGACTGCATTTACATGCGACAATTTCTCTTTTAAGTAGTCAGCATTGTATTTGTAAAAGGAGATTGTTCTATACTTTCCCAATCTACTAGGGAGAGGAAGGTCTGTCTTGCCCCAGTTTAGACAGGTCTATCTATGTGGTGTGAACTTTAGACATCTGAAATGACAAAAAGGGAGAATGATTCATTCAGGCAAGAAGCTGCATAAAAAAAGATAAGAATAAGCCAGTGACCTTCAGCTAACTGAATCAATTCAGTAATGTGGACGCTGCTAAAAATTAACATTTTTTTCCATTTTCATTCCAGAGGAAGTAGCTGACAGGATGATTTCATTTTCTCAGAACATCTTGTGGGTCAGTGGTTTTATTTTGACATTTTACAAATGTTTCTAGTGGTAGCAACTTGTACTGATCAGTTGAAAATGTATTTTCATTAGTCTGGTATAAACAAAGCCCTACATACTATGCACTTAAGCAGTCTTGCAAACGGCTGCCCAGTGCTCCATTTTTGTAACGGCAGGTACATCAATTATTTTGTATGCTGCCTAAATAGCCAGTCAGGTGGACTGGTGGAAAGGGGTGCATGCAGAGACTGAAGAAAAAGTAAAAATAAAGGGGAGTGTTCTGAAGGAAGTGTTTCTCAAGTGGGAGACGAAACTGTGCTCCAGTGGTGTTTAGACACCCAACAAAACAGGCACCTTCCCCAGCTGAAGAGCTCCTTAAGTGCACAGGAACGAGACTGCATCACGTGCACCTCAGAAACTCTGCCATAGTGAAGCCAGCAGAGACTGGGCTTTCTGCCATGCAGCAGGCTGTCAGGAGAGGGTTTTTAGTCTCTGCTAGGCTGGAGTGGGAGATTTGTGGCAGCAGGTTGCGGGTGAGGGTGCTCTTAACTGTACTGGTCTTTACCATTTAATTTAGATCAGAGGAGCTTTGTAGAACAAGAGGCCGGCCCTGATGTATAAATGGATCTTAAATAGGCAAACAAATATTGCCAGGTAAGTCTTTTAAGTGGAATTTTAAAATCTAAATGATCCTCTGTACCTAGGGTGACCAGATTAAAGAAACAAAAATATCAGGATACATGGGGGAAGCACAAAAAAACAACAACGGCCAGAGCCGAGTTCTCCAAGCAAAAAAAAGCAGTTTGATAGGAAACACCCATATCTACACAACAACTACACAACAGCCATGCCTACACAACCATTTGGGTAGTCTGAAGGAAAGACATTGCATCCAGTAGAACCTGCAGAGAACTTTTCAAGCATGCTAAAATTAATTGCTGAAATGGGAAATTAGCCAGCATATTGGAACCAACACGAACACTTGCAAAATGGCTATCAGGAATTAGGACCTCACTTTACACCATTTCCAAAAGATGGCACTTACCGCAGGACAATGGCCCTTATCACCATGCAATACTGACTAGGGGCCAGGGAACACTTGTACCTACCAGATTACCAATACCACTTCCAACAGCAGGCAAGTTCTAATCTTGGAGGTTCCTAAGCAAGAACTGACCCTGTTTAGCTTGTTACTGGAATGGCTGCTGCCCAGTGGGGCTTTTATTTCTTTCAGAAACAACAGTACAAAAGAAAATTCCGTAGAAAGATAGCATTGTAGTAGCTTTCCCTTTCAGCTAAGTGGTGTAATAGGGCTAATGAACCAGCATCTACTGCCTCAGTAGGCCAGAAAGAAATTCTGAATAGTCATTAACACCCTGATTCAGGGAAGCACTTAAACCCATGTTTAAATCCTATTGAATTTTCCGTTTCAATAAGAAATAAATGGGATTTAAGCACATGCTTAAATCCTTTCCTGATTTAGGACCTAGGTGACAAGTGAAGATGAGCTAGTTGGGTTCATGCTAACACTTAGGGGATATTTTTCACAATTATAAAAACCACCCAGAATTGGAAGTTGCTCAAACAACATTGTTACGAACGGATGGTCACGCTCAACGGGTAGTGATAAATGGCTCCATGTCTAGTTGGCAGCCAGTATCAAGTGGAGTGCCCCAAGGGTCGGTGCTGGGGCCGGTTTTGTTCAATATCTTCATCAACGATCTGGAGGATGGTGTGGACTGCACCCTTAGCAAGTTTGCAGATGACACTAAACTGGGAGGAGTGGTTGATACGCTGGAGGGTAGGGATAGGATACAGCGGGACCTAGACAAATTAGAGGATTGGGCCAAAAGAAATATGATGAGGTTCAACAAGGACAAGTGCAGAGTCCTGCACTTAGGACGCAAGAATCCCATGCACTGCTATAGACTAGGGACCGAATGGCTGGGCAGCGGTTCTGCAGAAAAGGACCTAGGGGTTACGGTGGACGAAAAGCTGAATATGAGTCAACAGTATGCCCTTGTTGCCAAGAAGGCTAACGGCATTTTGGGCTGTATAAGTAGGGGCATTTCCAGCAGATCGAGGGACGTGATTATTCCCCTCTATTCGGCACTGGTGAGGCCTCATTTGGAGTACTGTGTCCAGTTTTGGGCCCCACACTACAAGAAGGATGTGGATAAATTGGAAAGAGTCCAGCAGAGGGCAACAAAAATGATTAGGGGGCTGGAGCATATGACTTATGAGGAGAGGCTGAGGGAACTGGGATTGTTTAGCCTGCAGAAGAGAAGAATGAGGGGGGATTTGATAGCTGCTTTCAACTACCTGAAAGGGGGTTCCAAAGAGGATGGATCTAGACTGTTCTCAGTGGTAGAAGATGACAGAACAAAGAGTAATGGTCTCAAGTTGCAAAGGGGGAGGTTTAGGTTGGATATTAGGAAAAACTTTTTCACTAGTAGGGTGGTGAAGCACTGGAATGGGTTACCTAGGGAGGTGGTGGAATCTCCTTCCTTAGAGGTTTTTAAGGTGAGGCTTGACAAAGCCCTGGCTGGGATGATTTAGTTGGGGTTGGTCCTGCTTTGAGCAGGGGGTTGGACTAGATGACCTCCTGAGGTCCCTTCCAACCCTGAGATTCTATGATTCTATGTATAAGAATCTGACTAGAATAATGTAACAAAATCGGCACCCCCTTCTATATGTTTAATTAGCTAAGAGGTTTGAAGGTTGGATAAGCATATCTAGTTTTATAGCCTTGTTTTGCTGATCTTTCACATTTACATTCAAACAGATCTTTGCTAATGTTTTGTATCTGGATACATACTGCACCAAATCACACTAATATCTGCACTTTTCGTATATTAAATACTTTCACAGTTTTCAGTATTAACATGTGCACTGGTGTGATTCTGCATGGTCTGTACCTGATAAGAGCAGTTTAGGTGGGGTGATATTCTCTTAACCATGATGGTATAAAATAAACATTTTTTTAAAAAAAGTTACCCTTGATACAGTTGGAAAGATACTACAAAGGACATCTTTAATCTTTTTTAATTTAAATTCCTGGAGATGTCAACTTAATTAATAGGTATTTCTGTAAGTGGAAAGGGATATCCATAGCCATTAGGCTAATGATAAATCTAATCAATAATGTAAGTTATGGAAGGGCTATGGAAATTGTTTTAAGAGCTATTATATGACAAGTTAATTTATTGAAGCTATATGTAATATAGGGGTGTTATTTTTGATCTCATCTTCTGCAGAATGGGAACCCAAATTGTGGTGTCCATAGACTACATGAGGGATCAAGACCTTGATTCAGAAAAACAACCCTATTCAGAATAGCACTTCAGCACTTGCTTAACTTTTGTTTAGTTCCAACATATCATCATGTGTGCAGAGCTCGCTGTACCATGAGGCGAACTGAGGTGACCACCTCAGGTGCCAGATTGTCAGGGTGGGGGGGGCCACTAGGACCCAGAGTGTAAAAAATTGTGTCTGCTGCTGGTGCATATGTATTCTCTCTGCTCTAGATTCACAGAGATGGTGGAGTGCTGTGCTGAAGGAAGGAGGGCACAAGAGACAACAGGTAGGCAGGAGAAAGGTGAGAGAGAATAACAGAAAGCAGCAGGAGCTGCAGGGAGAGAGAGGAGGAGGAGCCTCTTATGTACCTCTCTAGCACCCCCAGGAGCCTGGACTGATTAACACCAGCTTCTCAGGGAGCTTCCTGTTTCCTGCTGCTTCCCTGAACCCACTTGAGGAGAACAGGCAGTCAACTGAAGTAGTAGGAGCCAGTTAGGCCCTTAAGATGCTGATATCTTCCCTCACTCAGGCCCTGCTACCAGCCTGCTTATTTGTCCCCTTCAACTGAGTGTTGAGAGCCACTATAGCTGGCACAGAACAGCAGTCATGAGTGAAAGAAGAAAGCGCCCCTCTGGGGCAGCATTCAGAAAAAGAAAGCAAGCAAAGGAAGCTTTTCTATGTAAGCAGGAAGGAGCTCTCCTGAGATACATACACATAAATGTTCACAATGAGCCTTCCGGCCCCAGTGAGGATGTGAGTGGTGAGGAGATGCCTGATCTTCCAGTTAGTCAGAGTGCAGGTGACCTGGCAGCTACTGCAGCATCCATATCTCCATCTCAAATGGATGTAACCATGCCCATTCCTGAAGAAAAGTGTAGATCAGAGAAGAGTGTGGTGGAGGCGCAAGAAACAGCTGCTGCTGAGTTTAGTTCCTTAAGTCTAGATGATCCAGGGCTGTGGACCCACTTGAGTAATAGCCGAAGGGACTTCCTTGCACTGTATGGGCCCCAGCAAGTGAAAAATTTCATGTTCCCCAAAGACAATGAAAATAGAAGTTTCCATCCAACACATTACTGGTGTGAAATCCCCAATGGTGACAAAGTGGAGAGGCCATGGCTTATGTACTCAAAAACCCAGAATGCTGCATACTGTTTTTGTTGCAAACTCTTCCAGTCTAATGTTCCAGCCACATTGGGTTCTACAGGAACAAAGGACTAGAAAAATCTGGCTAGAAATCTGGCATGCCATGAGAAGGCAGCAAATCACCAGAGAGCATTCCATAGGTGGAAAGAGCTTGAGATGAGACTAAGGTTAAAGGCCACCATAGATGACCAGCATCAAGAGAAGATTGCATCAGAGTCTCTTTACTGGCAAAATGTTCTGAAAAGGCTCATTGCCATTGTGAGATGCTTGCTACCCAAAACCTAGTACTGTGTGGCACTTCAGATCAGCTGTATGTGCCAAAAAATGGAAACTTCCTTACAATTGTGGAGCTAATGGCTGAGTTTGATGCTGTACACCAGGAGTATCTAAGAGGAGTCACCACCCAAGAAATGTACACACACCTTGGAAAAACAATTCAAAATGAGATCATACAGTTACTAGCAACAAAAGTCAAACAGAAGATTGTGGCAGATCTAAAGTCAGCAAGATATTACTTTGTTATTCTGGACTGCACACCTGACATCAGCCATACTGAACAAATGACTTTAATGGTGCATTTTGTAACAACAGAACCTAGTGAAAATGTTCCTGCAATGGTGACTGTCAGCGAGCATTTTCTAGAATTTATTGACATTGATGATACTACAGGAGCTGGTATGACAAATGTGCTTCTTAAAAAGCTGAAAGATATGGGAATTGCGATAGCTGACATGAGAGGTCAGGGCTACGATAATGGTGCCAACATGAGAGGAAAGAACAGAGGAGCGCAGACACGGATCCGAGAGTTAAACCCTCGAGCTTTTTTTGTCCCATGGAGTTCTCATTCATGGAACTTGGTGGTCAGTGATGCAGCATCAGCTTCTAGTGAGGCTGCTGAATTTTTTAATGTAATTCAAAGCGTCTATGTATTTTTCTCTGTATCAACTCATCGATGGCAAATTTTGAAGCAACATCTGGGAACATCCTCTCTGACACTGAAACCACTGAGTGCCACATGATGGGAAAGTCGAGTGGAGGCAATAAAGCCTATCAAACACCAAATTGGGAAGATGGATGGTGCCATAGTCACCATTATGGAGGATAGTGCTATGACAGGAACTGTTCGTGGGAGAACAGTGGCAGAGGGAAATGGAATCACCAGAAACATACATAACTTCAAATTTCTGTGTGGCTTAGTGTTGTAGCATGACATACTGTTTGAAATAAATGTTGTAAGCAAGAGACTCCAAGGTGTTGACCTTGATATATCTGGAGCAATGGAACAACTGGACAAAGCAAAGTCATACCTACAGTCTTACCGGTCAGATGAGGGATTTCAAAACGTTCTGAAGAGTGCACAGAAGTTGGCAGAGGAACTTCACACTGAAGCTATTTTCCCACCCATTCAGGAGTCACCGACGAAGACATTTGGATTACGAGGCACGGGATAATCCCATAAGAGACCCCAAACAACAATTCAAAGTTGAATTATTTAATCAGGTGCTAGATTGTGCAATACAGTCAGTTGAAGAATGTTTCATGCAGGTCAAGAAACATAGGAGTATATTTGGGATGTTGTATGATATTCCAAAACTCCTCACTATATCTGAAGAAGACCTACACCAGCAATGCAGGACACTTAGACAGTGTTGACACATGAGGACATGCGTGATATTGATGCGAGTGATTTAGGTGATGAACTGAAAGCCCTTTCAAGATATATTTCAGCAGGATCAACTCCAAATGCTGTTCTGGAATATATGTGCACAAATAAGATGACCACCCTCTTTCCAAATGCCTTTGTTGCTCTGCGCATACTTCTAACACTTCCTGTAACAGCTGCCAGTGGAGAACGCAGCTTCTCCAAGCTGAAGTTAATAAAAACACATCTACGCTCCGCAATGACAGAGGAGAGGCTGGTTGGCCTTGCAACCATTTCAATAGAGCATGAGCTGGCCCATACTGCGGACCTTCCGGAAGCAGTTCAAATCTCTGCAACCAAGAAGGCACGGAAAGCACCACTTTGATTATTCAAACAGATAAAAATGCCAGTGTTTACTATGCAGACAAGAAAAATTACATTTGCTGTTCAGGAGTTTGAAAGTTAAGTATTACTTACAATTTTTGAACAAGGCATTTTAAGTTGTTAGTTCTCCTTTATTGGGGTAGGTAGCAGAGCAGTACCATGAGAGGAGAAGGCGGCAGAATTGAGACCTTTCAAAGTTTTGGCCCAAGCGAGGGGGCATGGGGGCATCATTCGAGCTCCCCATCTCAGGTGCCAAAATGTTGTAGGCCAGCCCTGCACGTGTGTGAATTTTCTCTCAGGTCAGTGACCTAGGGTTTTTTTCCACGTTCCTTTACAGTGTGGGATCTGGGTTGCCTGCCAGGTTCATCTGGGTATTTCTCATTTAAGTCATTTGCCTGCCATTGCAGGGGCTTTGGGCACTAGTGATGTACCTTGGTCCCTCTTACTCCCTGCCTGTGGCACATAATTGTTTGGTCTTCTGAGTGCTGTAATACCTTGGTCTAATTTCGGTTGCTGGGTTTAGTGTGCAGATGGCCTGTGATATACAGGAAGTCAGACTAGATGATCTGGTGGGGCCTTCTGACCTTAAACTCTATGACAAAAAACAAACAACCCAAAAAAAACATTTTAAATTTAAATTAAAATTGTCATTTAATTTAAAAAATGTTGATTCAAAATGGAAAATTTACATTTTGAATTGGTTCCAAATTTCCAATGGGAAAGCCAAAGTTTTTCAAATCCAAGAATTTTTGGTTGACATTTCTTACAAGGAAAATTTCAGTTTTTTGAACATCTCTACTTTTTAGTCTGAAATAAACACAGCTCTGTTTATTTTAATTCATATGCTTCCAGATATGATACATGATCCTCAATGCATATGTGTTCAATGCCACATTTGTGAGGTTTTCTTCATTACAGTATGTGTCTCTGGGTTTACAATATGTGATTCTAGATTGCTTCTAACTTCATTTTTACTGAAATTGTCTGCAAATTAAGTTCATGCATTTCTTCTTGGTGGCTAGGTATGTGAGAATCTTCAAGTATTTAAAACCAGTTTCTAGTTATTTGCGCATTTTTAAAGTATGAATTGTATTATATCTTGTCATAACTTGAAAACAGAACAAAAATAATCAAGAATTTCAACAGGACAACAAATTACAACCTGCAGAATAGAGGTGTTTATAAATAGAATAACCATTTCAGTGTCAGAGTGTTCCTACCCCAATGGTAAATAAATATATACATACAGAGAGAGGTGTGTGTGTGTGTGTGTGCGTATATATATATATATGCGTGTATATATATATATATATATATAAAAACCTTCATAATAGAAAAAGATTTACAATTATACAAGTGTGAGCAAACAAAGAGAGCTAAGAAGACATATCCTCGTACAAGGCACGGGTATTGTTATACCCTCACTGTTAAATAACTGTTCAGTACTGGTACTAAATCCTCATAGCAAACAGCTTTCTATAATTTTAGGTCAAACTATTTTCACTTTTCACTTTGCTGATCTGTAGTATACAGACCACTGCCTTAAATGTTGTGCATCATTTACACCTGTGTAAAGTGAGTGCAGGATGGTTATAAAATGTTACTACCAGTCTGAATAGATAATTCTGCTCTGGTAGCATTTTACATCCATTTTGCACAGATTAAATGACTACATAAAGACGATAGGTATTGAAGAATAAGGTTCTACATGTTTTCAAGCAATAATAGCAAGTACGAAATGCCTATTTACAAAAGGCACTTGAGCTAGTAGCAACACAGGGTATAAATGCAATGCAATTTTATCAAATTAGATGTTGAAAAAAGAGACATCACAGAGCTGGATCATTAATTTCAACAGTAATCACTGTTAACCTTGGGGTTGTTTTGTCATTGCCATAGTACTAAGCTGCCAGTTCTAGCACTATCTGTACTTATCAGCAAAAACAAACACACCTTTCAAACCAGCTAGGAAAGCATGTGCAATGGCAGAATTTATCAATGGTATATCTCTGTCATGTTAGCTGGGCAATGTTCATCCATCGATTGAGTCCTCAGTGTTCTGGCCTTCGGCTCTGGGATCCTGTTTAACATTTCCAAGCAAGTGAAAAACTCACGTAGCATCCTAGAATGTACTATACTTAACTTTACAAAATGAGTTTCAAGGGAACAGAAGCTGTAATTCTATCAGCAAAGTGTCTTTTGGAATCCTGAGACTGGAGCTCACAGTGTACTGCTAAGGTAGGTGGTGTTTAGGAAAGCACACAGTGTTAGACAGCTTCTCCAAATCCAGGTCCCAAACAAGGTAGATTGGTTATTCAGTACAACATGATCAGCAGATGCAGAGATATTTAGCGCAGAGATAATAAAAAGTCTGGTGAACAAACCAACAACCAACCATCTCTAGAAAAGTCTCCTCTCCCACAAGGCAATTAAAAAGTGGATCTCATGGCCTGCATGAAATAAGGCCACTTACACACATACTCCTCTCCATTGCTATGGAATTGCATTTAAATTGGGGTAGGTCACTAATATGTATCTTTACTTTTCAATCATGCTTTTCCTTGTCAGCAAGGGCACCCCTAGCTACCTCTCACAAGCACTGGATGAAACCACAATCATAGTGCTTGTTTGGCCTGGAGTTCAGATAATAGATCACTATACAGAGGGGCTTTTATTTCCAGTCTTAACTTATTTTCATCAGGTGCCTCGATTCCCTGGCATGCTCCCAGGCCTGGCTGTATACTTCAGAGCTTCTGTCAGATGATGTATTCTGACAGAATAATTACATTTTTCTTCATTGTGAAAATATCATGGGCCATCTTGTTTTGAGATTTGTACCCTCACTTGCTTCAATTCTGCTGTCCAGGTTATTAATCTTGGCCATATGCATTTCAAACCTTCCCTTCTTAAAGAAAAACAGGCGTTCACTCTGTTGTCCCTTTTTGAGTTAGGTACTAAGTAGAGATGATTTAAGGCTACAACATTTATTTCCAGATCTGAACTTTCCCTTTCTGTATCCAAACAAAGTATAGATTTGTTTGGATACAGAGCTTAGGCAGGGGTCACTTCTAGTTCTATGTTCTAAGAGTTCCTGAACACCCACACAGGCAAAAAAAGATTCATAGATTCTAGGGCTGGAAGGGACCTCGAGAGGTCATCGAGTCCAGCCCCCTGCCCTCATGGCAGAACCAAATACTGTCTAGACCATCCCTGATAGACATTTATCTAACCTACTCTTAAATATCTCCAGAGACAAAATAAAGATCCTGATTTTCCTTTGCCTTGATATATGAAACCAGTATAATTTATGGGAATTCACCATCTTCAAAGTGGTTGAAAAACTGGGCGGGAAACAGTTCACCGGAATCAGCAAAACATTTATTGAAGTGTTTATTGGCATTTCAATTATTGGAAAATTAAAAAAGGATGAAATCTTCCAGAAAACTGCCTTGCTGGCTGCCCGTAAGCCATGCTCATTACATGACTTCTTCTCTTTAAGAAAAAGAAAAGAAAAGAAAGAAATTAAGAGGGCTGAGGGTTAAGAGTTGATTAGGGCACTGATTTCAGTTGCATTATCAGAGATTTTAAATTCAAGTGTTAAGACCCAAATTACAATAGGAAAAACACTGTTTAAAATGGACATACTTACAAACCCACGTACATATATCAGTGCTACCAGCTCTGAATATAGGTGTAACACGTAGCATGGCCAGCATTATCACACGAGACCCATTTATAGGAGTCAGAACTATCTTGTGTTACTCATGAGTAGTGGAGTGAAATGGAATCAGATGGATTTACAGTGAGTGGGCCCATGGAATCCAATAGATTTACAGTTAGCAGGGCCAAGTGCTTTAGCAGCTTCCCAGGAAAGTCCTGACAGCTTTGATTTGTTTAACAAGAGGACATTAGCCGAGATGGGGACTTACTTTCTCTCCTCTCCCCGCATCAAGACACAATTTGTTAATTAAAAGGCTGAGTGGGGCCAATGCCAGCAATAAAGCGAGAGGATCCAGCTTCTACTGATTTCGGGGGGCGGGGCTGGTTCCATCATCTCTTTCTTTCCGAGATGAAGTTTGTATCAGCCACTTTCCTCTAGAGCTGGTCAGGAATTTTTCAACACATTTTTTTGGTCAGGACATATTACTTTTGAAAAAGCTTTGAGCCAGGAAGGTTTTTCTGGTCCAGAATGACTTTCTGGTCAGCTAGAGCCCACCCCCAAATAGCTAATAACCCAGAGGGTCGTGCACTCACCAGGGATGTAGTGACCAAGGTTTGAATCCCTTCTCCATATCAGGCAGAACAGAGACTTGAAGCTGGATCTGCACACCCCTGGTGAGCATCCTACCCATTGGGTCATCAGCTATTCTGGGGCCTGTCTTCCTCATGTCCAGCTCTTTGTAGAACCAGGAGCTCATGGGCACAGCACCGGAGCCGCAGTTTGCCTCCTGCACCTTGTGGTAGGCGTTCTGTAGCTCTTTCACTTTGACCCTGCACTGCAGTGTGTCCCAGTCATGGCCCCTTTCTGTCATGCATCGTGAAATCTGTCCGTAGGTATCATAATTCCTACAGCTGGAGCATAGCTGGGACTGGACAGTCCTCTCTCCCCAAATGCTGATGAGGTTCAGCAGCTCGGCATTGCTCCAAGCGGGCGATCGCCTGGTGCGTGGAGCAGGCATGGCACCTGGAAAGATGCGTTGAGACCGCTGCACGCATCACCAAGCAAACAGGAAGGGGACTTTCAAAATTCCAAAGGAATTTACGGGGTGGGGATGATGGTTGGTCACCTGAGGGCAGGGCAGTAGAGTTCAAAGTGACAATCAGAGAGGTGAGAACAGGCATTGTGGGACACCTCCCGGAGGCCAATCATGGTGCTGTAATCAACCAGGGTGTCTACACTTGCAGCGTGGCGCTGTAGCCTTGGTGCAGGAAGCTTTACGCTTCTTGTTGGGGTGTTTTTTTTAAAGTGCTGCAACTGCGCAGTGCCTGTGCACTAAGTGGCTTGGCAGCGTGTACATCTCGGGAGTTACAACGCAGAAAGCTGCTTTACTGCTCCTAAACTTGCCACTGTAGACAGGGCCTCAGGCTGCAGGGCAGTTAGGAGCTCTGCCTGGGGCTAGGACATGCACTGGGAGCAGAGCTCCTGTACGAAACTTGGTGGGGGATGAGGAAAGGCTGGAGCCCCCCCTGGAGATAACCTGGGTTGATTAGAATTTTACACATCTAACACAATATACTGGACAGAATTTGAAGATGCCATGGGGGAGGAAGAGGAGGAACAGTGGCGTAGCCAGGTTTAGAGCACAGGGGGAGCGGCGGTGCTATAAAAAGGCGCCTCCCCGCTCCCCCTGTACTCACCCGGCGGTGCTTTAAAGGGCCCGGGGCTCCAGCCGCTGCGGAGCCCCCAGGCCTTTTAAATCCCTGCCCGAGCCCGGCTCCGGCAGGGGGGCTGGGGGGGGTGCTTTAAAGGGCCCATGGCTCCCCGCAGTGGCACCCCGCCCCCAGCCCAGCTCCGGCAGCGGGGCTGGGGGGGTGCTTTAAAGGGCCCGCAGCTCCCCGCAGCGGCAGGAGTCGCCGGCCTTTTAAAGCGCCTCCCCCACCCCAGCCCAGCTGCCGGAGCTGGGCGGGGGTGGGGGTGGGGCGGGTGCTTTCAAAGGCCGGCAGCTCCTGCCACTGCGGGGAGCCGCGGGCCCTTTAAAGCGCCCCCCCCAGCCCCGCTGCCGGAGCCGGGCTCGGGCGGCGCCTTAGCGCTGCTTCTCCTCACAAGGGGAGCGGCTGCTCCCCCTCGGCTATGCTACTGAGAAGGAATCCAGAACCTCTATCACAATCTCAGGATAGGATCTGTGGGCCACTTGTGCGCTAGCATTTTTTAACGGCTAGTGAGAATATATTCCATTTTTGCCTATCTCTAGCCTTGAAGTGAAGTTGTTTTACTCTATATTATGGGGAGGAGAAAGCTGCTGACAGCATTTATTGTTAAATCTACTATGGGATGTTGGCTCCCTCAATCTGGAAGTCTTTTCTTAATCTTGACCCTCCCTCATGCAAGAGCAACAAATAAAGCCACTAGTCAAAGGTGCACCCTAAAACGGCAACACTCAAACCAAGGGCACACAATACTTCATTGATATGCTGTGAACCACAAGCAAAAACCACATACAAATGTTATCACAGCAGCCAGTCACCCTTAGAACGCAACCTCGTGGACAAAGTCAACCTTTGGGGTTTTGAAAAGAAAAAACAAATGCCAGCTGCTCTCTCTCTTTAATGAATGCTGAAATTCTCATCTATGAGTTCTGAATGGTGGCAAGCATCTGCCTGTTCATCACTGATCTGTCTAATCTAAGTATTTAGACAGATTACCATGGTGACAAGTTGAATATGTTTCCCACCACTGGGACCACTCAGGGTCAGGGATTATTACAGCCATTATTACAACCCTTCTAATGACTCCAGCAGATGGGAGGACAACAGTTCCAGGGCTGATGTTTCTCAAAACAATAGAAAGGTACCAGGCTGAAGGAGGTGCCTCTCCTATCACCTGACTATTGAATCAAAGTGGGGGGAAGGTCCTGCTCCCAATCCCTGGTAATGGTGATCTTACTCTTCTGGTAACCAATGGTCCATGTAGCTCAGTAGCCTGTCTTCCGACAATAGCCAATGCCAGGTGGGCAGCTATGGTCAGAGGTCTACATTGAAGAAGCGCATGTTGGAGAGCCCTTCCTCCTTTCCATGTGGCTCTGTGGATGCCTCTCCATCTCAGCTCAACCTCAGAGCTATCAGCCAGAGAGAGATTTAGGCCTAATAGTTCCTTGCTGTCAGCCAGCCACCAAAGAACCCCTCCCTCCCATCACCCAGGGAACTACACTGAGCATATTCAGTCGGGAGGCAAAGAGAGTCGGTTCAACATCTGCAAGAGAGCAGGTAAGGCCAGAACTGAATTACACAGCCATGGGCGTGTGAGAAAGAACCCAGGCTGCTGAATCCTGGAGCCTCATGGAGTTTCTGCAGGATACACAGCAGAAGTTATGGTGGACTGGATAGATGTGAGCAGTGACAACAGCCGACCCAGGGAAAAAAGAACAAAAAAATCCTCCGGAAATCTCAGATCATAGCAGGGTAAAAAGCCTTTTAATTAATCTTTAATGACAAAGAGGGCTGTAACTGATTAACAAACTGAAGCATGAGAGGCTTCCCCAGCAAGCTGGCCCTTTTAATAGTTCCACACTCCACTGCACTTTAAATTAACAGATTACATTCCATACCCTATAGTGCATGGGGGGTGTTATAGCTTTGCTATTTCCATCATGTTCAGTTTCTTTTCTTTCAATGCAAAACTGTCAGAAGAGACTAAAAGACCCTGTTAGCTTTCCTCTTTTTTTTTTTTAATATATGAGAGGGTTGTTGCAGCAGTGAGTTTTATTTGTTGAGCCATCATGCAGTAGTTTGCTCTCATGTTAATACCAGCTGTTAATTATTAGTACATCTAACTTCCATGGACTCAGTCACAAGCCATTCTACATGCAGGCTACATCCAAGATCCAGCAGCAGAACAGACAGAATTATTTCAGGTTTTTCCTTGTGCCAGGTCTACACTAGGTGGTGGTGGGGGTCGATGTAAGGTACGCAACTTCAGCTACATGAATAACGTAGCTGAAGTCGATGTACCTCAATCGACTTACTGCGCCATGAGGACGCCGCAGGGTCAACTGCCACCGCTCCCCCTTCGACTCCGCTTCCGCCTCTCGCGGTAGTGGATTACTGGAGTCGATGGTAGAGCGATCGGGGATCGATTTATTTGTGTCTACACTAGACGCAAAAAATCGATCCCCAAAAGATCGATCACTACCTGCCAATTCGGCGGGTAGTGAAGACGTGCCCTTGGTCTATGTCACCTTTAGGTTTTCTCTGTACTTCTGAAAAGTGGCACTTATTTGAATGATTTATCAGCATTACCCTCCCCTGTAGAGAGCACTGGAGTGAGTGCTCTTATGAAGGACAAGCAATATTTTCTTCATCATTAAGAAAAGTTATTCTCTCATTTGTATTTAAAAGAATCCTACTGAAGCTTGAAACTCAATTCTACTTCCAAAACAAAGGGTTTAGTGATTTGTTGGACAATGAGCAGCTAGCTTGCAGCTAGAATGAACAGATGTGTTGCTGTTGACATAGATTTTGTTTTTAAAGGAACAAAGGTCACTGAAAAGTTGGTTTTTGTTTTTGTAAAGAAAAAAATACAGTTACACAGGACTTGAAAAACAAATACAAGAAAATCAGAGGTAGATCAAATTTGGGGCTATCTGACCTTGAAAACATTCCTTTAGGCAGAATTTTAAGAGAAAAGTGTAAATTTAAGGAATGCCCATAGCCCTTAATGTGCTTAACTCTTTAACCTCACTCTGCTCCCTGAAGATTCACTCAGAAACCTCTTTCCACTCTTCCTGCAGTGGATCGGCCCTGATCACAAAAAAAGGAAGTGAAAAGCTGATGGTAAATAGATAAATTCCATCTCCTCCTGCTGAGTCATTTTTACAAACTATTTTAACTTTCATGAAATTGTATGGATGCCTCCCCCCGTTTTATGAAAATCTCAGATGTTACTTTTGCTTGAAGTACTCAAAGATATCTCCTGTGGCCCCCGTGCTACTGTACGTAGTCTATATCGTTAGAGGAACACACAACCTACATTTGAAAGAACATAAAATCTCCTTTGTAGGAACAAAGAGAAGCTAGTTTTGAGGAGTGTTGAGGTTCCAGGCCCTTGGTGTGCATTTGTAATTATTCCATTAGTATATTGAAAAAAACTGCCCTGCCTCTTTAAGTATGTTAAATACAGCAAAGAAAAAGAAAGAGAGGATTATAGAAATTTATTATAAGTGCGCCTTGCAGCTTGTGTTTGAAAAGCTGCTCAAGCTTAATATATGTATAGTACTAATATAGTTCAATCTAATGTGCAGTGGCCTATTATACTTCAGATTAAAATAAAAAAACAGTTGAACGAGTAATTAACAGATTATTTGCTCTGAGATATTTAAAGGGACATTCAGTGTTTTCCTCTGTTTTTAATACCTTCTTAGATGCTTGAAATTATGTTTTCTGTAGTACTTGATGACTCAGAGATTAGTCTCAGAAAAGAGAGCTTTCCCCCACATTTAAAAAGACCCCATCTCTTGTTTCTGAATAAGGCTACAGTTATTACAACAGGAAGAGTAAGCTGAGTTCAAAAGAGAAGCCCTGGCTGACTCCACTTTCCTAAAAAGTCTCAAAACTCAAAGGAAACCACAGTGCACGAAGTTTTCAAGTGAGGGTCACAGACCACATTTACATTAATAGTTTATATCAAGGGTCAACTTATAGGAAGTCAAGAGAACCCCAGCTGCCTCTCATCACTACCTTCTATCTGAACAGTGAGGAAAGTCTAATATGAAAAAGTTCAGTAATTTAAAAAACCAACCAACCACACATACCACCCACAGAATGGAGGATCAATGCATAGTCCAGGACTTAGCAACTGGGATACCAGGGTTCAATTCCTTACTTTGCCAGAGACTTCCTTGATAACTGTGGGCAAATCACTTTCTCTTTCTGTGCCTCAGTTTCCCATCTGTAAAGCAGTGGTAATAGCACATCAGCACATCACTAGCACCTTACAGGGGTGTTGGGAGGATAAATACACTAAAAGATGGCAAAGTGATCATATTCTACAGTAATGGCGACCATATAAGTTCCAAAGATCATTTGAACAGGGATACAATAAGAACTACCATATATGAAGTATAGTTGGTGCCTGTGAACTTTTTCCACAGTTTTCCTCTCATTGGCTAAAATGTGTCACTTAAAGCCCTTGGGTGGTCCCTGGGGTGAGGGGTGAGTTTGACCCAGCAAACATAGCACTTGAATTTCAGTTTCAGGATTTGGCAGATTTCATAACAAGAATTCAAGAGAAGCTTTACTTGGTTTTGACTCCTCTGACACCTAGAACAACTCCTGGATTAAATCGCTCAGGTTTAATGGCACCTAATCCCAAAATAAAGCCAGCTGTGACTATAGGAAGGCCACTCTCTGCTTGGAGCACCAACACAGTTTACATAGGAAAGAGGGTGGGGGGAGGGAACTTACTGAGGACTGACCCAAGTACAGGCACTCACCAGGGCTGATTTCCAATTAGGCACAGTAGGCACATGCCTGGGGCACCGGTGTTCTAGGGGCACCTAAAAATTCAAAGTTTGCTGTGCACGGGTCCCAGCAGGGTGCGGGGCTGGCTGAGGGGGAGACAGCTCCATGCAGCCCTGCTGGAGCACTCCTGCCAGCAGGGAAGGCAAAGCAGCCCCCGTGTAGGGTTGCCAACTTGCTAAAACTGAACACCTTTGCCCCGCCCCTTCTCCGAGGCCCCATCCCTCACTCCCTCCATCTCCCCTCCCTCCGTCGCTCGCTCTCCCCCATCCTCACTCACTCATTTTCGCTGGGCTGAGGCAGGCAGCTGAGGTGTAGGAGGGAGTGAGGCTCCGGCTGGGGGTGCAGTCTCCTTGGTGGGGTCAGAAATGAGGGGTTCAGGGTGTGGGAGAGAGCTCCAGGCTGGTGCAGTGGTTGGGGGGCAGGAGTGGATGAGGGTTCTGGCTGGAGGTGCAGGCTCTGGGGTAGTGCCGGGGATGAGAGGTTTGGGGTGCAGAAAGGAGCTGGGGGGTTTGGAGTGTGGGAGGGGACTCCGGGCTGAGGCAGGAGGTTAGGGTGTGGGAGGCGATATGGGCTCTGGGCTGGGGGTGCTGGCTCCAAGGTGGGACCAGAAATTAGGGGTTCGGAGTGCAGGTGGGGACTCCAGGCTGGGGAAGCGGGTTGAGGTGTGGGAGGGAGTTTGGGTGTGGGGAGGCTCAGCACTGGGGCAGCGGGGTGGGGTGCGGGAGGGGGTTTGGGGCATGGGCTCCGGGCAGCGCTTACCTCGGGCAGCTCCTGGAAGTGGCTGGCATGTCTGGCTCCTAGACGGAGGGGTAGCCAGGAGACTGTGCACTGCCCCATCCGCGGTTCCTGGCCAATGGGAGCTGTGGAGCCAGCGCTTGGCGGGGCAGTGCACAGTGGTCCTGTGGCTTCTGCTACATGTAGGAGCAAGAGGGATATGCCAGCTGCTTTCTGGGAGCTGAGCAGAGCTGGGTAGGGAGCCTGCCAGCACTACTGCGCTGCCAACCGGACTTCTAACAGCCCGGTCAGGGGTGTTGACTGGAGCCATCAGAGTCCCTTTTCAAATGGGTGTTCTGGTAAAAAACCAGACACTTGGCAACCCTACCCCTGTGGCAGGAGAAGAGCTCAACAGTCCAACACAGGAGGCCCTGCCAGGCAAGTAGGCCCTGAGGGAGCCTAGCCTGGACCAGACCCGCTCCTGCTCCAGCCTGGCTGATCACGCCACTCCTAGCGGGCCAGAGCGATCCCCAACCGGCCCCGGACGTGCTACCGGCTCAGCCCGGCTGACAGTTACCTCCCAGTGGGGCCGGTGAGTGCAGCTGGGGGGTAGGGCATGGGAGAGTGGGTCTCTGGGGGAGGGCTTGGGGGTGCACTGGGCAGTGGGGAGTTTGTGGGGGAGATCTGTGTGTGTTGAGGTGCTGGGCAGTGGCGGGGGGCTGTGTGGGGGCACTGGACAGTTGTGGTGATGGGGCTGTGCAGGGGGTGCTGGGTGGGGGTGTTAGGGTTGCCAATTCTGGTTGGATGTATTTCTAGGAGGTTTCATCACATGACAATATTTAATTGAATATTAATCTTTTATTCCTGGAGAGAGTTGGCAACCCTACGTGCTGTGCAGGATGCTGTGCAGTTGTGGTGGAGGGTTTGCTGGCAGGGGGCGCAGAAAATGCTGTGCCTACCCCTGGCTCTCTCAGGAGAGAGATCAACTTTCAGCAATAGAAAAACAACCTTCTCTTCTGCTTCCCCTTTTCAGCCAAGGAAGTTAGAGTAATTTTTACTAACCTCAAATTTAGGATTTTCCTTGTATGTTTTAGTCCATTCCTGATTTTCTTCTCTGCTGTCACTCCCACTTCCAGTCATTTTATCTCCACAGAGCTTTCTTTAGACTCCTCCTTCTTGCTTTGCTTTCTCTCTCCCTTATTTTCTCTTCTTGTCTCTTTCCCCTCCTGAACCTCTATCTAGTTTTCCCTCCCACAGTCTCTTCTCCTGCTTGTCACCGCTCAGGTCAGCAGCACCCAGCCTAGTTCACCTCAAAGGCTGTATCTGTGGCTTAGCCTGTTTTAATCCTTGGGGAAACTCATTTGGAGTTTATTTGCAGCCTTTTGAAGACACTCAAATTAGTACAGTCAGCAACTGCCAGCAATATCATATTTCAAACGACTAAGCTTAATTGAGATGCAGACAGATTCAGCCACATCCCTCCAAAACTCTTCATTTACTAATCAGCTACTTTACCCTTTAGACCATTCTCTAATGAGATGATTAGAACAACCAGTGACTCCTTGCCATCCTGGCTGAATTGATAATGAGCCTCAGCTGCCTTTCTGAAGACCCAGGCAAGCTGCAGAGGGATGTGTAAAACCTAGCTAGGATAATGCAGTCCCCAGTGCCAGCTTTCAATCCATTGCTGAGTGCTCAGACACAGCACTGATGACAGGGACATACCACAGAATATACTCTGAAGAGGGATAAGGGTTCACTTGCTGAATCCCAAAGGACTTTTTTTCTTAAAAGTCCATTGAGAGAAAAAAGCAACCAACTTACACATCCCAGCCAAAGAGGAGGACTTGGCTATCACCCAATGAACCCTTATTCCAAGGAGACTAAATGGCCTCCATTTTTAACAGAAGAGAGTTGATCTCCTTCTGTGGATACTGACCATTAAGACTCAAGACAACCATGTACACTATGTGTGTGCCTGGCTGACTCATGCTGGGGAAGGCAGCCTGATGGAAAGAAAAGGGGCTATTTATTGCATGAGAGAATTACTTGGGAGGAAAGGGCATGGCAATCCGCTGCCTGAATTCCTCCACACTCAGTGTCTACACAGCAAAGAGAAACCGGCAGCTGGCCTGTGCCAGCCGACTCGGGGTCATGGGACTCGGGCTGTTTCATTGCTGTGTAGACTTCTGGGCTGGGGATGGAGTCTGAGCTCTGGGACCCTCCCACCCTCCTAGAGCCCAGAATCCAGCACAAGCCCAGAAGTCTGCACAGCAATGAAACAACCCCAGAATCCAAGTTGGCTGGCACAGGCCAGCTGCGGATATCTAGTTGTGGTGTAGACATACCCTCAGTGCCACTGACACACATGCACAAACCCCTGCCATGTCCTTCAAATCACGATCAGCCAATTCTCCTGAAGTTTCCCCAGCATGTGGTTTGAAAGTGGATATATTTATAAACAGGACTGAGTGCCCAGTTACTTCTGGCTCAGCATGTGTAACTGCCCTTCTTTTCCCACAGAATCAAAAGCCATTCATATTAAAATGCCAAACTAGATAAACAGATGTTTCAAGGTGATGCAATTACCTACAATGAAGTAATGTAACTAGAAGAACATTAACTGGAGGCAGTACTTGGAATCTGCAAAACCATTGGGCTTCCTTAAAAGTTTAACAGGACCAGACTGAGAGATCTAAATCAGTTTGTACAGCTCACCCTGGCAACCGTTCAAACATTTCCTATCACTTCAGGCAGATAACTCTATTTGCAATGCAGATCACACTGATTTTGCTTAAATAGCTGCAGAAGGCTGAATGATCATCTGTATAATTCATCTCTCCTGATGTCATGCATGTTAAATCAACTAGCTCAGTGATGCAGACTCTTGGGCCTGTGAACCAGTTCTGACATTAACTCCCTTCCCCCCCACACCATTTTGAAAGAACTAGGAAAGGGAACAAGAGGTGGCTTCATCACACAGCTAATCTATCCAATACCTGCCACTGACTGACCCATTGCTATGATACTGATGGACCAACGGGGAACAGCAGAATACTTCATAGGAAGCAGTCATGGAAATCGAAATCATTTGTGAAAGAGTGGAAAAAGTAAATATTTAAATATGTAATTAAAACATGCATTACCTCTTCTCTCTCTCACACAAAATTAAGTAGCTTTCCTGACCCACATCCAAATGTAAACAGTATTAACTTTTGAAAAGTCACTTACACCAAGATATGATCAATGTGTTCATGCAGGGCTCAGAGCTAGTAATAATAGAGCTTTCAGTTACTTAAAGGATGCAGACTGAAAAATGTATCTGAGGATATGAAGGGTTTGCCTGATTCCCCACACCTTAGTGGTCACATTCCAGTCCCAGTCCCACTCTCTTGCTCCTTGGGTTGGCAGGAGCTAGGTGCATGCTGGAGGGAAAGTGAGGTGGGTGGGAGGAAGAAGCATGCCTTGCATCATGTCACAATGATCCTGCTCTCCAATTTAAGTGCATCTCTGGTTATCCCTCTGCACATGCTAAAAGGGGAAGGTGGTGGTGGTGGGGGCGGGGGGAGTGACTTGTACCTTTTTTTGTTTGCTTGTTTTTCTGACTCATGCAGCACTGCTGTGCTCTGCTGTCTCCAACACACTTCCACTTCAGCCTGCCGTCTCCAGTGCCCTAGGTCCCCACAACTTCCCCAGCCAGCCAGCTGCTGGACTGCATTGGTGCCAGGCACCAGCTCTGGGGTGCTTAGGGTGACTAGACAGCAAATGTGAAAAATCGGGAGAGGGGGTGGGGGGTAATAGGAGCCTATATAAGAAAAAGACCCCAAAATCGGGATTGTCCCTATAAAATCAGGACATCTGGTCTCCCTAGGGGTGCTACTTTTCTACATGCGCTGCTGACTTGTCAAAGAGATGACATTTGTTCCAGGCAAATGTTGAGGCAACTCCTCTAGGCACTGGCACTTGGGGGTTGGGACTTCACATCCTCTGAGCCCTACCCCTCTCCAAATGGCTGCATTCTGCAGCAGACAGTAGAAGAATGCAGCAGCCTGCAGTGCTGCAACACTTCTGCCACTTACAGCTCCAACTTGACTCCCTAAATCAGTTTGCTCCTCCGAGGCTGCCAGCAGCCTAAGTGCTCTCGCATTCCATGCCACATCTTGAGCCCGCAGGCTTAGTGCGTCAGCCTCCTCCTCCGCTGTTGCTATTTCTTTGTCGCCTATCTGCTGGCCCTGCTGTTAGACATCATAGGACCTGTGTAACACTTGCTTCTGAGACCCTTAGGATCAGCTCCATTTCCCTGCTGCATAAACATACTGCCCCCAGGTTTGCAAAATGGACAGAAACTCCAGCAGCTTTACACAGCTCTATTCAGCATTTACCCTCAGGTACAAATCTGACGAACCGCAGAGGAAGAGCATTTGATAGCATTTCTAATATGGCAGCAGCACAGCAGAAAATGTCTTAAATTCTCTCTCTCTCTCAGGTATTTATATGGCCCCCATTACTGTAATATCTGAAAGCCTCACAATCTTTAATTTATTTATCCTTTCAGCACCCCTGTGAGGTACAGAAGTGCTATTATCCCCATTCTACAGATGTGGAACTATGGCACAGAGGGGATAAGTGACTTGCTCAAGGCTTCACAGAAAGCCTATGGCAGAGCTAAAAACTGAGTCTCCAGCATCCTAGTTAACCACTGGACCACCCTTCCCTCTCTATTAATACAAATGCACAGGGAAATAAAGAGATTACACGCATTAATATTTTGCAACATTTTATTCGCAAATCAGAATGACAAATATATTTCATGCATTCTGATAGAGTTTGTATTCTTGCCAGGTACTCAATAAAAATCTGAGTATTTCTCCTAATAAAAACATAGGTACAGCACTGGTGCGCCAATAATAAAATATCTATATTATGTCAACTGATTTATAATAAAATAATTTATTTATTCTTTAGTCAGACTATTGCATCCCTCTTCTTCAGATTCCCAAGGGGCCAGGCAAGCATTAAAAATATAGATCTTCTCCCAAAGAGGCAAGCCCTGTAACATGTGCAACCATTATAATGAAGTACATTCTTACAGTCTACTTTCAGTATCAAGGGGAAACTCAAGGCTATTGTACTAGGAAAATTGTATTTAGGATTCCAAATCACTAAGAGTGAAATTCACCCCTATGCACAGAGCCAGGACAAGGACTATACACCATGTAAGTCTTCTAGATAGAGCTTAACTAAGTGGTGCTTATGCCTTGTATTGGCCCTTCTGCACAGGAGTGAATTTCACCCCAACAGAATATATAGGAGTAGACTTCAAAGTTACAAATACATTTGGAAAGAAAATATAGTAAAACATACTAGTAAATTACTAGAGTTTTCACTGAAACCTCCAAAATATACACAGGCATTGGATTAGTATTTGAAAAAAAGATCAGGAAACAGTTTTGCTCAAATATGAGTGTTGCCTATAACTATAACACCCCCTGGTGGTTCCCTTGCACTGAACGCCACATCCCATACAAGTCATGTGAAGCTACAGGCTCACAGAACATAGTAAGGAAAGGGGGGCAATGCTGTTTTATCGGTGAGTGACAGTACAGTTGTGGTTATTACTGCATACTCATGTCCTTAGTTGCGCAGGGGTACAGCCAAAACTAAAGGGCAAAATCCTGAAAAATGCTAATTCATATTGACTTCAGTGGGAGATGAGGGCATCCAACTCCTCACAGGACTAGGCCCAAAGCAATGTCTGATGTTATAATCCAGAATGTTACTATAACCAGGGCTCAGAGGCCTGATTTTCAGAGGTGCTGCACACCTGCAGTTCATGCAGACTTCAAATTAGAGCGGTGGGTGCTCAGCACGTCTTTACTTTCTTTCTTTGCTTATCTTAAAATCTCAGGCCCAGAGCTTCATTTCCCATATCCCATCTGACAAACTCAGGCTAATCTGAGCACCATCACCTGGGACAGGACAAAGGGAATCCTGAACTCGGAAACTGGGAGACAAGTGGAGGAGCCATTGATTTTTCAAATATATATTTTTAGTGTTCTCTTTATAAATATTCCTCTATAGAATGAAAAGAAAATAGTTTTTCTATGCACTATTCTCTCTTTATGTATCCATTACCACAGTACAAATTCACTTTTAGTCCAATGTTTAAAGTCTACACAAGCTGATATATTCTATTTTTTAAAAAAATATAAAAATAGGTAACTGAACAATACACTGAAGACTTGGTCTCCATTAGCTTGTAAACACAAAGGTATTGGGTGCGTAAGTAGAAGAGCAAGTATAATTTAAGATGTGGAACCAGGAAAATAACAATATTATTAATGCAATGGTAAAATATCAGCACAACAGCTAATAAAACTCTCTCTCTCTCTCTCTCTCTATTTGAGTGTGGTATATTACAATGTATTGAACACAGTACGCACAGTGCTGGAAGTCCTCAGTATGATTGTACAATATAATTTATCAAAACCTAGGTTTTAATATTGAATTTGTACCATTTATGTTAAAGTAATATTATAATCCCGTTTCATCCTTAATAGTCAATTGAGCTATCTAGAATACTGCATAAAAACAGAATTGATATTTTGCTTGGTCCATGTGATATAGATGCATGGTAGCCAGTGTTCAGCAATTACTCACTGTCTCGATACCTTATTAGAAAAGTGATGACGGGCTCAGGACTTTAGAAGATGGGAGAGAAGAAGAATCAGATATAATACATACTGCTGTACAAACAGTGTAAACTAGTTAAGGATGGTTTTAAGGACATGTACATATGACCAAGTGGCTTGGATACATGAAATATCCCTCTCCTGGAAGTGAACACAAAAATAAATTCCTTGTACACTGAAATAAACACGAATTCTGGTGACCTAAACTGTAATCATTAGCAAACTTACCTTAACTTGGGAGATATTAAATATTATACACATAGAGAACTGTAGAGAGTAAGCAAAGAAGAAAATGAGTAGAAACATTGCTCTGTTGGGTACTTGGCTGACTTCAATATAAAAAGTGCAAAGAGAAGTGTTTGTTCTGCAAAGTGATGCTGACAAGTAAGCCAAACCCAGTGTTCCTCACAATGCCATTCTGGTGTTCAGATGCTGCTGCAGTACCTGGTCTAGCTACAGAAGGCAGTTGTCCTCAATTAAAAACAAGGCTTAGTACTCAGAACAGTTGATCAAAGCAGAATTAAGTTAACTTAAAAAAAAATGTAGGCAAGCAACCTCACATTTTACAATAAATATTCCGAACAAGGCTCAAGTCCATATTTCCAATCATCTACCCTAGACTTTTCTACAGTGGCCTATAAGCATAGTATCTAAGTGCTGGTTCAGATTTGTCATGAACAGTGTCTGTCTAGCTCTCAGTAATCTAACTTTTACTCCACTATCATCACTGTTGGGAAGCAGGCACTACTGCTGTGCTAAGTGAATTTTTGGAAGCAACTTGTAACAAAAACAAAGATGTAGCACTTATTTCTCTGTGGGGAAAGAGAAAAAGGAGCTACCAAGACAATGCCAGTCACTGAGGCTAATGAGAGAGCACGGAAACATAGTAGAAACACTGAGGCAGAGCCTCAGCTGGTCTGAAATTGCCATAGCTCCATTAACTTCCATGGAGCTAGGACAAGTTATGCCATCTGAGACTCCATCTCAAAGAGTTTAGAATCCGACTTCTGAACAAGTATAACAAGGTAAGGGAAGTCAAGAGCAGCTAAGAACATATTGTAGAAATCTAGATGAGAGAAAAAGATTGCTGCATAATTCTGATACTCTGTATTTGGTCAGTTAAGCATTGTCTTCAATAAGAAAAAAAGGCATGGTGTTAACTTGAATTAGCTATCTCAAGGCAAAATCCTAGTAAAGACAAAGCACTTGTAGTTTTAACATGAGTTAGCAGATCAAGATAAACTCTAGATACCCCTGTAGTCTTAACCTCAACCAGCTAACATGTGCAAACAACAAACTGCCTTGTCTTCACTAGGGTTTTATCTTGTGTTTGCTAACTCAAATTCGGAACACATCTTTTTATCCTAGTGAAGACAAGGCTTTACAGGCTGAGGATCACCACAGACTTAGCCATGGTCTACAGCATTGTTGAACATGATGAGGTAGCCTATTTTTTACATCAGCTGCTTCAGACTGTGGTCTGACATTTAGTGGACATACTCCTCTTTCCGTCCCTTTCCTTTGTAATCCTCCTAACTCTATTTTCCCTTCTCTCCTCCGGTCTTTTCTAACCTCCCCAGTTCTTTATCTACCCACCCTTCCTAGCTATCCCTTTAAGTCATTCCTCCTTACTGATTACTTCCCACCTGCTTACCATTGTGCCTCTTCCCTCACACTTTCCTTTCAACTTCCACTTACGCTACCTCTTCCTTCCTGGATGCTGGATACTTCCTCCTGATGCATGTGCTATGCATGTTTTTATCCCCACTTAAATGAGGATATAAAGCTATGACTCAAACTTGATTTTTAATGCGTTGCAAAATGTTCACAGTGAAACCTGAAGCCAGGCAAAATTCACCTGGTGTTATGTTTCAGTACAATACAAACTTGCAACACTAACCTGTTAAAATCTCAAGCTTGGGATGACTGATACAAAACCATTCAAATCAGGTGAAATTTTGTAGAACAAGCAGTTGATTCAGCTGAGTTTGCTTTGTGGTTTTAGCTACATCCAACCCAAAACAAAGGGTTGGTCTCCACATACTTTTGGTACCAATTTAACTATACTGACTTACAATACAGTTAAAGTGGTTCAACACCCTAGTGTGGATGCAGTTATATCAGTATAGAGTTTATTTTCACAGATTTATAGAGAGTGGTCCCCAGTATAAAGCAAATAGTCATTGGCCCAAGCAGACAGAGTGTGGGACCGACTCTATAGCCGGTGGCCGAGGCACTCACATGGGAGGAGGAAGACCCCAGATCAAATCCCTGCTCCAATGACTATTTAATTATTTATACACTGTAAAACTGCTTCAACAGGAGAGACTGAGCAAGCTCCACATCAGAATATTCCATAGCCCAGTGGCTAGGGCACTTTTCTGCATTGAGGGAGCCCCGAGTTCAAATCTTTTCTCCACCTCAGGTAGAAGGGGGAACTGAATCCAGGTTTGCCATGAGTGCCCTAACCACTAGGCTAAAGCTTATAAGGAAGACAGCAGTGGCCGCACCACCACTTCTCCATCTTTTGCCAATGGCATCTCAGTCTTTGGAAAAAAATATTTTTTGCTGAAACTATTCAGCCCTTTGTGTTGATTCTGTGAATAGCTTCAGTTCATTGAAAAATGCATGCAGTTTGTTGCAAAAAAAATTCACTCAGGTCCACTCCTTACACCATTTTCGTGCTATTAGGCTAGCACCTTCGATGATAAAATGGAAAAACATGACTTTTCATCATGACAAGGATAGCGCTATTATTGCAGACACCTCTCAGACACGTGCATCTGTGTTACTAATAACAACAATAAAATTATTTGTAAAAGTTTGCTTAAGAAGCAATAACAGCTTCACTGCCATAAAGGCTGATCCTTTGGTACTAATACGTACATTCTTATATCTGGCTCAGAATGTGAATTGCGCTACACTTGAGAATGTCAGTAAAAACTCAATGTTCTGGATACAGGTGATATCACAGTTCACGTTCACAGATGAATTCAAAGAAGAATGAAAAGCTCTACAAGTAAAATTATTCCGACAGTGTTGGTGCTGCCGTACTTGTCAAGTAATCCGGACTCCCCAGTTTTGTAAGTTTTCAGCGGATCTTGAATAATATTATGCAGGTGGTCTGTGTAATATGAAAAGTGAGCAGCACATCATCACTGAATCTGACCATAAACCAGATTTGCAGTTAGGGCTGCATTTTTAGCCAGGGTGAGGTTTTCCTCACGTGTCTCTCTAGTGTGGAACACTAGATACACTAAAATATGCTGCTTTTCCTCAGAAGAGTGCCATTTCTTTGGGAAAGATCTTCTTCCTGGTCACTTTCACAATTTCTCTGAAATAAAGAGGCTGTCATGTTTCAGTCTGTTGAATGAGATACAGAGCTCCTACATAGATTAGCAAACACATACTTAATCAGTCACCTATGGGGGGATAAGCAGGAGAGCTAAGAGAAAGATCACTGAGGTTCTCTAGAGGTGTAAGATGCATTGTGGATATTTTCCCCATCAACTGGAACATTTAGTAGGCCACAGCGAGACACAGGATTCTAGACTGGTTTGTCCACTTTGGAGTGGCTGTTCCCAGATGAGATTATTGGGCCAAAACGAAAATAAGTGACCTCCCAGCCAAAGTACAGCAGATGGCCTGTACTGGGGTTGTTGATCTGACCCTAAAGCAGGACATCCTTGTTACTATTTTTCTACATTGACTAAAGCTCACTGTCAAAACAGCCTGACAGAAGCCCCCACTTTATCTTTGGCTAAATAGAGTCTGGGAAAATGCATGTAAACAATAAAGGAAAATAAAAATAAAAATAAGGCCCACTAAAAAACTATAGATGGGATAAGAACCTATATAGAATAGAATACTTAGACAAAAATGCATCAGGAGTATGTAAGCTTGTTATACTTGCAACCTAATGAATTTTTCGAGTCACATTTCTGCAAACTTAAAGTTTAAGCAATACAAACCATCCAGCGATGTGCTCTCATGAGAAGCCATTGAACACAAGGGTTTCCCCATTTTAGATAAGACCTTTTATATTCAAGTGCTTCCTTAGTCTGTGTTTGCTCACATACGGAGCTTCTACTGAAGTCTATGGCAAAATCCCATTGGCATCAGTAGTGCAAGATTGGCCCTTAGCATCAAATTCCCATTCCCTTTGCAAAGCCCATTTACTTTGGCTTTGCACAGGGGAACTACAATACATAGTAGGTTTTGGGATGAAATAACCCCTTTCCCACCCAGCACAGAGCAACTGCACCTCCTCGCCTCTCACAGTTAAGGTTTTGATACTAGGCTCATCACTATGGTAGCCATGTACCTAGTGCAACTTTCATACTACTCCCCCATATTATAATTTTGGCCAGTGAATACAGTTTGCAGAGCCATTGGCCACTCCTTGCTCCCCATTTATGCAGCAGATAGCACTGTTGGAGCAATGGCCCAGGGTACACAAAAGGTACAGCATCTCATGGTCCGGCTTCTCCATGGGTTGACCACCCAGAACCATGGCAGTTCTGATGCTTTTTGGACCTTGGGTGCCCATGCTAGGGGAGCAAGATTCACTTCACAGTAAAATGGTTACTCTTCCCTTCCTTCCCTCTTCCCCTTGTTTTTTCAGTGTACTTACAGAACTTTCATCCTGCATCAGTGGGACCTTTCTCATCTGTGAGCGAGATAAGTGGTTGCACAGTGAGACAATACTGTAAGAGAGCTGGGGGAGGGGGAGAGATGAGAATTAAGTGACACTTGCAATATAGAAATCCCTAACATACTTAATACAGCGATAGTGCTTTACATCTTCAAAGCACTATGCAAATGTTAGCTTGCCTTCGAAGCCCCTCAGGGTAAGTAAGTATTATCACATCAGTATTAATGTCCCAGTGCCGTACCTTCCATCGCCTTCTGGCATATTGCCTTTTGAAGTTTTCCAAGTTAATGATAGATTCTCGCCTCACCAGAGCCTGCTGCTTGTCCACTGGCTGGAAGACAAGAGATGGCAAGTTTATTGCTTAGCTTTCCCTAGGGACAGAAAGTAAACATTACTCTGCGTCTGCCAGTTACACATTGAACTGAGTTAAAAACCAGAGAGAGGATGGCAGAGAGGTGCTCAGCTGAGGAAGAAGTTCTTGACTGTGCTAATTCTTCAGAGTGCTTCCCTCTGCCGACCTGTAGCACCTCTGTCTTATCTGGATTGAGCCTGAGCCCGCTGGCTTTCATCCAAGTCCCTTTCTCTGAAAGGCACTGGGAGAGCATGGAACGGGCTCCATCAGGGGCTGTTGAGAAGGAGATGGAGAGCTGTTGTCAGCATACTGATGACATTTTAGCCTGTAACTCCACAGCCTTCCGCAGGGGTTTGACAAGTGTCACTTAGGAATGATGACAGAACAGAACCCTGTGGGGTTCCTTAGTCAAGGCCCTTTAGGAAGTGAAAGAGTTTCATAGAATCATAGAATCTCAGGGTTGGAAGGGACCTCAGGAGGTCATCTAGTCCAACCCCCTGCTCAAAGCAGGACCAACCCCAACTAGATCATCCAGCCAGGGCTTTGTCAAGCCTGACCTTAAAAACCTCTAAGGAGATTCCACCACCTCCCTAGGTAACCCATTCCAGTGCTTCACCACCCTACTAGTGAAAAAGTTTTTCCTAATATCCAACCTAAACCTCCCCCTCTGCAACTTGAGACCATTACTCCTTGTTGCCCAACTCTACTACCTCTGACCCCTTTGGAAGGAATGAGCATTTAAAATTTATTCCATCCAGCTGCCAGCTGCCATAGTTAAGTGCATAAGGAACCCTCACAATCCATGGTGCTGACAGACCAAGTAGTATTAACGTGAACATCTGTCATAGGGAGCTAGGAATTGTCCTACCAGCTCAGACCTGTGGTCCATCTACTCCAGTGTCCTGTCTCTGATGCGCATTCTGCATCTGTTTAGCTTTTTAAAGCCAAGCCACTGTTTCAACTCCCGAGAGGGTTTAAAGTCCCATCAAAGGCAAAATCTCAGCTCAGCCTTAACTCTAGAGAGTCACTCTTAGTTCCTCCAGAGTAAAGGGGAAACAGACGAGTGTACTTTTTTCATTGTCCAAGCTGAGTGTGATACTAAAAGTAAACAGCACAGATGGCGAAGGGCAAATTAGATTGACGATCAACGATATGAAGTGTTTAATAGAGACACTACTAAGAAAAGCTGCTTTTAAAAAAAAGAAATATATGAATTTTAAACCTGATAGTGTTCCCTTTAAAAAATAATACTCCTTTCAGAGGTTCCATAGGGCTTAGTCAATATCCCAGCTGCTAATCAGCCATGTCAGATCCTTCCCTCTGTACAATATCAGGAGGGTGGGAAATGATGCTACTGATGTCATTACTAGTACTTTAGACATCAGGGAACCATATCAGTCACAGTGTACCAATGAAATACTAACAATGGAGAAGCTGAGTAAGCTTTCAGAAAGCCAAATTATTTGTTATTAAACCACCTGGAAATTTTTGCATGACATTAGTTCATGACCTCAAAGGAGTTCAACCAACTCTTATCTGCTCCCATTCCCTCTCTCTGGTGTTCTGCTGAAACTAGTTTATTCAGTTACGTGCAATGAGGTCCCCCATAAAGATGCTTCACGTTGTACTGATCCTAGTAGTGCAAAAGCAAGTGCATAGGATTCTGGGTGCATGCGAGAGGAATCAGATGCGAGGAGTTGCACATGGGCTTATGTGATGAAAGAGGTGAAAGGAGAGAGAATCTCTACTTAAGGGGAACATAAAATGTTACAAACATTTTAAGATGTGATCATTAAACCTGATTCTCTGTTCTAATGAGCGCAGCTTTTCCAGAGATGAGCCTTAGTGACAAAGTTCAGATCTAGAACCTAGCTTTCCAGATTTGGATGTGTTAATATTTAGGGTTTCCATGTTGGGCCCTTTAGACAGATAAGCTTCAGCCAAAGTTCAGAGTGAACCTTTCCCTAATTTTGGACCTCTTCCCCCCTCCCCCCAGCATGTCTTTTTGGTGTGTAAATTTACTAGGTTTACTATTTACCAGAAGGATTTGATAACCCCACCTCGACAGTGCTGTTTTGTGCTACCAATCGGCACAGGGAGACTTTATAGACACAAATAACTTTTTGAGGGACTTGCTAATCCAGTTTTGAAACTGGAGAATGTATAACATATGAACAAGAAATACTGAGAAACTTCAAAGAGATCTACATGTCTTCTGCTACTCACACATCAAACTGTAATGCACCAACAGTCCTGCTTCTCTGCTGACCCAGGAAGTAGGTCAGAAGAGTACTGAAGCAATGGCAAAGACCTGAATAGTCTATAATTATGAGGGGTTTGCTGAGCAGTGAAACAGGACATAAGAACAAAGTTATAACAAAGATAGCTCTCAACTGGAAGTGATTTACATTACAAGAACTGGACAGTTATGCAAGATGGACTGCAGGAGGTGCTCATTTACTTTGTGAGACCAACAGGTTCGATTCAGAACTGATCAGGAAAAGTAACTGAATACATAGGTTTCACTTGTATGGGGCCTGTCATGAAGTATCATTTTCATGAAATAGTGCAAACTAAAAATGGGAACTTTTCCCAAACTCCTGATAATAAAATGAGAGCATGTTAGCTGACATTCAATATCAGTTACGGTACACATGCTACATCAGTAAATGGGGCCCAGGGAACTTATGTTGTAAGTAGATGTTATGGTGGTGGGAGATCCAGAAATGCTTAGATTTAATTGGACAAGAATTAAACAAACAAGGAAATAGAAGCACCAGAGCAGGATGGAAAGTGCACCCTCAAAGAAAACTAGTAATATTGTTGAGCAGACACATTCTCTTTCACACAAGCTATAATGCTGTTAAAGAGCCAACAATGTTTTAAACAATACACCTATAACAGGTGTGGCAAATTGCCGGCACTACTATGATGGGTCCCGCGCTTTCTCTTCTTGTGGGGGGGTTTCAGGGTGCCATTTCTTGCCCCTGAACTGGGGTATCAGCTGTCCCACTAGTATCCCAGAGAAGGGGAATGGAGAGGGAGGGACCCAGGCCCGCCCTCTACTTAGGGTCCCAGCCCAGGGGCTCTAGGATAGCAGGTAAACTACTTGTACTAGTGATACTTTCCCCTGGGCTCCTTCCCTCTCCTGCTTGTGGGGCTTCCTGCCTTCCCTCTGCACAAGCCAGGTGTCCCTTTATCTAGGGTCTTGGTCTTCTTAGCCCACCACAGCACTTCTCCAAACTCTCCTCTGCTTTCCTCCAAACTGCTCTCTGTTCCACCACCAAACCACTCTGCTCCAACTCCTCCAACCTGCACTCTGTTCCAACTCCAAACCACTCTGTTCCAACTCCTCCCCTGTCTGCCTGATGCAGGGGGTTTTATTAGGTTCCTGAGAGGGCCTTAATTGACTGCAGGTGCTCCAATTAACCTGTAGCCACCCTCCCTAGTCTCCAGGGAGCCATGCCTTAATTAGCCTAGGGCTTATATATTTCCCCTCTCACACTCTACTACTGCTCCCTGGCCCTCCTGAATCACATATCCCCCTCCCCTGCTCAACACCATGGGGTTGGGCTACTTGGGATGAGAGACAGTGTTGTCATGAGAGGCTGTCCGTGTTGCCGTGTTGGCTTTCGGCTCTATGCTGTATCCGGAAGTGGAAAGGTTGTAGGGATAGAAACCATCTAGTCAGTCACTCGTGCATTTCTTTCCTTGTTTGTGTGCATCCATTGGAGTGGGGCGTGGTCTGTCACAAGGGTAAACTTCCTCCCAAGCAGGTAGTATCGTAGAATCTCCATGGCCCATTTAACCGCTAGGCATTCCTTTTCTACTACGGCGTACCGTTGCTCCCTGGGCAGGAGCTTTCGGCTAAGGTAAAGGATCGGGTGCTCCTCATCCCCCACCATCTGTGAAAGGACGGCCCCAAGTCCTACCTCTGAGGCATCTGTTTGTAGGATGAATTCTTTTTCGAAATCTGGGGCTATGGGATGGCTGCAAAGGGCTGTCCTTAGGTCTGTGAAAGCTTCCTCTGCTGCCTCGGTCCATTTAACTATCTCCGGGCCCCGAGCTCTTATCAGGTCTGTCAGAGGCACTGACCTTGTGGCAAAGTGAAGGATGAACCGGCGATAGTACCCCACTATCCCTAAGAAGGCTCTGACTTGCTTCTTGCGGATTGGGCGAGGCCATTCCTGTATTGCCTTCACTTTGTTCCACTGGGGCTTCACCAGGCCCCTTCCGACTACATACCCGAGGTATCTGGCCTTGGCTAACCCTATTGCACATTTGGATGGGTTAGCGGTGAGGCCAGCCTGCCTAAGAGCATCCAGTACTGCTTCCACTTTCCCCAGGTGTCTCCCCCAGTCAGGGCTATGGATTACCACATCATCTAAATAGGCGGCAGCATACTTGGCATGGGGTCGAAGTAATCTGTCCATTAATCGTTGGAAAGTTGTGGGGGCCCCATGGAGCCCAAAAGGGAGGACGGTATATTGGAAAAGGCCATCGGGTGTAGAGAAAGCTGTTTTTTCCTTGGTGTCCTCAGCCAGTGGGATCTGCCAGTAGCCTTTTGTCAAGTCCAAGGTGGTCAAGTATCGGGTCTTGCCTAACTGATCCACCGTGGTGGATCATCAATACATGGTAGTGGGTAGGCATCGAATTGGGATACCTCGTTTAACTTCCGGAAGTTATTACAAAATCTCAGGCTGCCATCACGCTTCGGGACCAATACAATAGGGCTGGACCACTGGCTGTGTGATTCCTCAATCACCCCAAGTTCCAGCATTTTCCTTACTTCTGCCCTAATTTCTTCTCTTTTTGCCTCTGGTATACGATATGGTTTTATCGTCACTCTTGCTCCAGGACAGGTGACAATGTGGTGTTGGATCAGCTTCATACGGCCTGGTTGTATACAGAACATGTCTTGGTTCCGCTGGATCATTTCAATTACCTCTGTTCGTTGTTCTGGGGCTAATTCGGGGGATATCTTTACCTGCCCTTGTGGGCTATCTGCCTGGGATGGAGCTGGCAGGACGGCCAGGCATGTCTCCCGATCAAGCCAGGGTTTCAGTAAGTTAACGTGATATATCTGATCTGGCCTTCGGTGGTCTGGCTGCTTCACCTTATAATTCACCTCCCCAACGGCTTCCACTATCTCATAGGGTCCACGCCAACTGGCCAGGAGCTTACATTCTGTTGCTGGTACCAACACCAGCACCTGTTCTCCTGGTTGAAATTTCCATGTTTTTGCCAGACGATTGTAGTAGGTTCGTTGGGCCTCTTGTAATTTCTCCAAATGCTCTCGTACTATGGGGGTCACTTGGGCTATTCGTTCTCTCATCTGGGCTATAACATTCTTCCCCAGGTTGGGTTGTTCCTCCCATTCCTCCTTTACGATGTCTAATATGCCACGTGGGTGGCATCCATACAGTAGCTCAAAGGGGGAGAAACCAGATGCTTGGGGAACTTCTCATACTGCAAACATCAGGTATGGTAGGAGGGTATCCCAGTCTTTTCCATCTTGGGCCACCACCTTTCGGATCATGCTCTTGAGAGTGCGGTTAAATCGCTCAACCAGACCATCTGTTTGCGGCTGATAGACCAAGGTCCGCAAGGTTTGGATGCGAAGCAGGGTACATAAGTCTTTCATTACTCTCGACATAAAGGGAGTCCCTTGGTCTGTCAGGATCTCCTTAGGGATGCCTACCCTAGCAAAAACCTTCACCAGTTCTTTTGCAATTGCCTTGGACGTGGGGTTTCTTAAAGGAATGGCTTCGGGGTACCGTGTAGCGTAGTCCAGGATTACAAGTATGCTTCGGTGGCCCCGGGCCGTTCTTTCTAGTGGGCCCACTAGATCCATTGCTATCCTTTCAAAAGGGACTTCAATTATTGGCAAGGATACCAATGGGGCCCTTAACTGAGGTCGGGGGCTATGCAGCTGGCACTCTGGGCAAGAGGTGCAATAGCGCTGGACTTCTGCCCGTACTCCCAGCCAGTAGAACCTCCTTAGGACTCTATCCAGGGTCTTGTCTGCTCCTAAATGTCCCCCAAACAGATGACTGTGAGCTAATTCTAATACAGCCCTTGTGTGCTTCCGTGGCACCAAGAGCTGGTCTACTACTTCCCCCTGTATTGGCACTACCCGGTACAACGGATCCTGCTTGAGTATATAGTATGGCCCTGGGCCTTTGGTTTTCCCTTCTGCTGGCACACCATTTACCTCTACTACCTCCTCCCTCACGTTCACATACAGTGGGTCATCGGCTTGGTCCTGCCCAAAACATTCGCGTGCGGGACCGATCTGGCCTGATTCTATTGGATTCAGCTCCCCTCCTTCTCTAGGGGTGCTTCTGCTCATGCTGGGGGCTGTCTCTGGGTCTCCACGGGACCTCCTCCCAACCAGGGTAGCTCTCTGGTTTGCCGCCAAAATCCTGGTTCCTAATCTTTTGTCTGCCCTCCTTTCCCGTTTGGATTTTTGGGACTTCCCAGGGCTTGAAAATAACTCTGGGGAAAACCCAGCAAAAACTGTGGTAGGGTCATCCATGGGCACCTCAAAGTCTGCTTGGGGTTTACTTCCCTCCCCTAACCTGATGGGGGGGGGAGTAGGCTCTCGAACCCAGGAAAGTCCCTGCCAATTAAGACTGGGTAAAGGAGCTTGGGGACCATCCCTGCAGTCATCATGGTAGTGTTTCCCTGGATCTCAATCCATATTGGAATTGTGGGGTAGAAGTGTACTGTGCCATGGACACATGTCACTCCGGTACTCTTGGCCTGGCTCAGTTGGTCTTGCCCCACTAACTTCCCTGAGACTAATGTGACAGCACTCCCAGAGTCCACCAAAGCTATGGTCTGGATGCCATTCATCTTTACCGGCCTGGTGTACTCATGTGCGTCCATCACGACCCCCACCAGGCTGATTAGGCCACATTGGTCCCCGGGATACCCCAGATTACATTGCATGGGCTCCTCCCTGTTGGGGCACTGGGCTGCTATATGCCCCAACTCCCCACACTCATAACAGCGATATCTCATTCCAGAGATTGCCCTCTGTCTTGGGCCCTCTGACTTGCTCCCCCAACCCTCTCCCCCAGGACCCACAGGTCCCTTTCGGGCCTCATGCTGCTCCTTGGTGTCTGTTCTTCCAGCTATGGCTTTCCTGGAGTTCTCGATGATCCGGGTCCTCGGGGTCGGGACTGGTTTCCTGAAACGCCGTGTCCCATCTCCTGGGGTTTCAGACAGTTCACGGGCTGCCAGTTGTCTCTCCACAAGGGTGACCAGTTCATCATAGGTGGAGGGGTCATTCTGGCCTATCCAGGCTCGGAGGCCCGAGGCTAGTGCCCTTGTATAGTGGTCCAGCACCAGGAGCTCCATCATTTTCTCCGAGCTGAGAGCCTCCGGGTGTAATCACTTCTGGGCTAGGTGAATTAGGTCAAATAGTTGTGATCGTGGTGTCTTGTCTTCACAGAACTGCCAATCATGGAACCTCTGGGCTCGCAAGGCCATCGTTACCCCTGGCCTGGCCAGGATCTCCACCTTCAGTTGGGGGTAATCTACCGCCTCTTCTGCGGTCATATCATAGTAGGCCTTCTGAGCCTCCCCACACAAAAATGGGGCGAGGATGCCTGACCACTGATCTCGGGGCCAGGCCTCCCGCAGGGCTGTCCTCTCGAAGGCCAGGAGATATGCCTCCACATCATCCTCCCGGGTCATTTTCTGCAGACAGTAGCTGGCCCGTATGGTCCGTGTCCCGTCATACCGGCAGCTCAGCTCCGTAAGGGCCTTCACCTGGTTCACTAGTTCCTGCAGCATGGCCCGATCTTGGGTAGCCTGGGTCATCAGCAGGCGATTGGTCTCTTGCTGCAGCCGCATGGCCTCCTGTTGGGTAGCTGCCTGGACCCGGGTAGCCTCCTGCTGGGCGGCGGTGGCTTGTATTAGGGCCTTGATCACATCATCCATTTTAAAGACGGGATTGTTTTGGCTAACCCTGGTTTAAGTCCCCAGCGCGGTAATCCCACCCCTGACACCACGTGTGGCAAAGTGCCGGCACTACTATGATGGGTCCCGCGCTTTCTCTTCTTGTGGGGGGGTTTCAGGGTGCCATTTCTTGCCCCTGAACTGGGGTATCAGCTGTCCCACTAGTATCCCAGAGAAGGGGAATGGAGAGGGAGAGACCTGGGCCCGCCCTCTACTTAGGGTCCCAGCCCAGGGGCCCTAGGATAGCGGGTAAACCACTTGTACTAGTGATACTTTCCCCTGGGCTCCTTCCCTCTCCTGCTTGTGGGGCTTCCTGCCTTCCCTCTGCACAAGCCAGGTGTCCCTTTATCTAGGGTCTTGGTCTTCTTAGCCCACCACAGCACTTCTCCAAACTCTCCTCTGCTTTCCTCCAAACTGCTCTCTGTTCCACCACCAAACCACTCTGCTCCAACTCCTCCAACCTGCACTCTGTTCCAACTCCAAACCACTCTGTTCCAACTCCTCCCCTGTCTGCCTGATGCAGGGGGTTTTATTAGGTTCCTGAGAGGGCCTTAATTGACTGCAGGTGCTCCAATTAACCTGTAGCCACCCTCCCTAGTCTCCAGGGAGCCATGCCTTAATTAGCCTAGGGCTTATATATTTCCCCTCTCACACTCTACTACTGCTCCCTGGCCCTCTTGTATCACATAGGGTACAACACCACATCTTTTCTTGTCAGTAGTTCTGCAATTTGGCTGTAGCCCGTCTGCTGATGTATTTTACAGAATCTTTATAAGAAAGGGAGAGAGGGCAAGGAGGTGCCATAGGACATCAGCGTCACTGAGGGGCTCAAAGTTTTAAAGCTTTATGCACATGTATTCTGAGATACTTGTCAGCTCAAGGGCAACCTCAGAGCCAGCAGCATCTAAGTGCAAGTTGTTCAGCTTTGGCTCTAAGATTTTAACAAACATTTTTATGCAACAGACAAAAGGTATAGAACACCTTGAAGATATGCTGTTAAGATTTTCGTGGCTTGATCATCAGAGGGGTTGAGGTCTCACAAATCCCTTTCAAATGGAACCTTTTAGCGCTCAGCACTTCTGAAAATGAGGTCATCAATGTAAAAACTCCAGAGGATTTACCATAGGATAGCAGACCACCACTCAACCCTTCCTTCAGTCTTGGCCAATACCTGCTCCTAGCCCTTCTGGGCCACCAGAGGGCAGGGAGGCCATATAAATAGGACCGCAAGTTAAATGCATACTTTTTCTATAGAGAAGGATGTGAAAATGTCAATTCTAAGAACACTTTTTGTGGGAAATCCAGGACAACTTTCACGGTTGCACGGAGAAATGTTTAAAGCCTAATGGCAAACACCTGAACCATTTGCACTGCTTCTGCTTCCCATCATTCTCTGAAGCTGTCCTCAGCTTTGGAACCTGTACAAATGAATACAGAGGCTGCGATTTCATCTCCAGTGGCAAAGTACGTCAATACCTCTGAGAGAAAGGAGCTGAAGTTATCACCCTGCCCTCCATCTCCGTTAAAGATAGACAACATCTGTGCACAATTCACCCTGGATATTGAAGCATGAGATGTCAGTTTTCCCACATTATAAGGGGCTAGGCAGCATGCCACAAATGTGCTAAGTCAAAAAGATTGGTGAGAAATCAGGTTAAACCTACAAAATGTCACTGTTAAATGTCAGTTGTACAATCATCAAAAAACATTTAAGTGCTTGTTCAATGGCAGAGACCTTGAAGCTCCACCAAAATAATTAGTTTTATGATACTCCAGACTGTTAATAATCAGTTGCCCCATATTGCTAAGTACCTTGCAAAGTTGTGATCTTGTCATTCTCAGCTGGACATGATCCTTTCTCAGGAGTGGTACAGCAGTGATCTCCTTCAACTCATGAAAAAAGCACAGGCCTTGAGGAGTGGGTCCTAATTATACTAGCCTCAGCCAGACATGCTAAAGAGCAGAGCACCTGCTCTAATATCCCTTCTGCTCTGTGCCAGTATATCCATATGCAGAGATCATCCAAATGGACAGAAATATGGGGCCAGGTATGGAGCAGACAGATTCTGTACATTGAGAGTCTTTTCTCCAGATTTTGAATCTTCCTAGATTTTCTTATTTTTCAAAATGAGGGGAAGAGAACTTAGATTCTGAAAAAGTTGTCTAGTCCCTCTGGACAGTGTCCTCTTCAACGTACTGTGCAGCACTGGGCAGAGCTCTAGGCTTGGACTCTCCAAGGAGCCTGACGCTCAATGGCAGTTGAGCATCTCCCTCTCTCAGGTGCCCTTGAAAATTACAAGCGAGATATAAGATTTATTAGGTCCTTGGTAAAATTTTCATTTAAGCACTTAAGTGACTTTTGAGCCTGAGTCCCTTTTTCAAAGATATTTAGGCACCTTACTCTCATTGATTTCAGTGGGAGTTAGGCACCTAAATATCTTAGAAGATCTGGGCCTTCAGCAAAGATCTGGCCCTGTACAAGTCTATGGGTCTGGCCCCAAGAGACTTCCACTAGATGCATCACAGAACTGGCCATGCAGATATTCTCTGACAATCTGCAGTCTTTATGTCAGGTCATTAAAATCATGGGTTTGATTCCTGCATTGGATCCCTGCTATGGCATGGTCAAGTTCCCACTCCTTGATTCTCTGGGCCAACCCTGGCTTCAAAGCAAGTTAGAGCTGCTTCCAGGCAGCCCTAGGTTGCACCACTGGTAAAGACTCCTTTAAAGGACCCTATGCCAGTGTAGAACTGCCATGTGAAACACAGCTCCCCCATACTCCCTCCTGGCCCATGACGCACCCCTCATGCCAAGGGGGCGGGCAGCAGAGGGAGAGAAAGGAGGTGTGTGTGTGTACGTGTGTGTGTACGTGTGTGTGTGTGTGTGTGTGTACACACACACTATGGTACAGATGCCCCAGCAGGGAACTCATTGTCTCTGCAGGGCATTTGCCACTGTGCTACAGCCCCTTTGCAGTACCTCAGCCATACGCCAGCTAGAGAATCTGGCTCTATAATTACTTCACTAAGTAGATATTTAAATATCGTATTTCAGTCACAGACTTCCCCATCAGAGACTACAGCATCCTGAATAAGAGACTATTTATTGTGTCCAAAACATGAAATGGTTACATTTGTACACATAAACACAGCCCGAGCAATTAACCTTTCCTTTGAAACACAGGAAAAAGGTGCATTATTTAAACCTTGACTTTTTTTCCCCCTTTTCCTTTCTTGTAAGTTTAAAAAAAAAAAAAAAAAAAAAAAGATCTTTAGAACAAAAACATCAGTCTCAAGTTCCACCATATTGAGTCAATGAATTGTTTCCTTGGAGAGACCTTTCTTATTGTGGAATAAAAGTCAAAGGTTTATTGACACTGCCTGATGGATCATCATCCTCACAAATAATCTAGTATTTGCACAGCAAAATATACATACACAGTTCTCCAGTCATTCCATTACAGATTTATCATTCTGGTCTTTTGAACAAAATATTTTTGGTACATGAAACATAAGGTACCTGTTTTTACAGCAAGAACTTCACATTAAAGGACTAAAAAGTATCTAACACTGGTCCCCAAACTTTTTGCCTGGGGTCACCCCTTACCCCTGTCCGTGCCCCACCCCCAAGCTGGGTCTGGGAGCAGGTCTGCGGCTCTGGGAGGGGGGAGGACGCCGACAGGGTTAAGGGGGCCAAGGCTGGGGCCACAACTGGGGGAAGTAACGGAGCCTCAGCCAGGGGACAAGGCTGGCAGACCGGCAGCTGGACAACTGGGTGCAGAGCCCTGGGCGTGGGGCCAGGGCTGGGAGTGGGGCGGGGTGGCACTCCTTCCCCACCCCCCATGGGGGCTAGCCCGGGCCCCAGTTGCGTCCCCCTGGACATTCTTCTGCATCTCCTAGGGGGCGTGCCCCACAGTTTGGGGTCTTCTGTTCTACCATCTGATGATAGTGAAAGAGAGACTGTACCCTGAATAACTACCCTATAATATAACCTTAACTTTTCTTTATTAGCTGTGATTTTCATGGTGTGAAATGATAAATCACTGAATTGTTTGCTCCATTTTAAAGGGCTGCAATAACCTTCATAAGTGTTTTTAATTATCTGCTATGCAGAATTATCCCCAGCAAGTCTGCAAGACTATTTCCCTCATCCAAACAAGAATTCTACCAGGTGATTTTATAGACTTCAAAGCATGTGTAAGCTGCTAAATAAGGAGTGAAATACTTTGTCATTTCAAGTGAATTACCTAATAATCTTCAGGACCTATATGTTTACATATTATTATAACGTTAGTGCAGAATAACTGCAGGGTTACACGTGCTCTAAAACAAAGTGATTTCTAATTCTAAGGGTTCAGAAACTGGGCTGGTCACAACATCAGCACAAAAACCACGGCAGAGTATAGGCTTTTGGTCAATAGTTTATGCAACATTTACATATTTCTATTTTAATGTATAGGTGGTGGTTTTGTGTTGAAGTTACACACTGAGATGATTTCTTACTGCTGCACGTTGACAGACAGACAGACAGCAAGACGGGTTCTTATGCAGATTTTTGCCTATTAACCAACATTACTGACTTGATTCTGCAACATCAAGATTCAAGCCTGCAAGGAATTCTTCACAGCAAGATCTATTTAACAGCTCCATTAGTGATTCATTAATATCTTTGTTGAAAACAGAGCCAAAGTTTCCATTCACACATGCTTCATTTCCATTCTCCAGCTGAAAACTACTCATTAAATCCTGAATCCACCTGAGTTCCTCAGAAAGTTCCTGACTCAGAGATTCATACTGAGACTTTAGATCAATGTATTTCCCAGTGACACTTGCAAGACTAGAACCTACAGTCTTGATGTCATCCTGAAGATGTTTCTTCAGGGATTCAATTTTACGGTGCTCATACTTCAACTGTGAAAGCTTGTGTCTCACGTTTTCATTTTCTTCTTTGTACCAAGCTTCTTTTTCATTATATATGGAAACCAGAGCATCGATGTCCTCCTGCAGGGAGTCGTGGGACACAGCCAGAGTGCTGAAACCACGTTCCACCAGAGAAATGTCTTCTACCACCCGGGCAAAGCGCTCAAAGTTGATGTAGGTGTTATTTGGTGGCATACTCGAATGGCACTTGATGGTGTACTCTTTCAGACGTTTTGTCTTCAGCTGACTGTTCTCAGCCTTCTTGTTTTCTTGGACTTTTGTTTCTTCTATCAACTGGTGAGTCTTCAGACAGAAGAACCAGTATTACTGATTATCAAGATTGCAAGATATTGCACAAATTCAACTCTACACGGCAGACAAGGGATGCAAACTGCATTTCCACAATGCTGGGGAGAAGCGTTGTTTCCAGTTAATGTTCATGCATTTGATTAAAATAAAAGGGGTGATGTGACAAGCACTGAACATTCATTCACATGGGACAAGTGTAAATAAATGAAAGGGCCATGAACTACTTGCATGCTACAGTTTGTGCAGTTAAATTCTCAAAACCATCAACATTTGTGGGGGAAAAATAATCCTGAAAACACTCCACTCAATGTTTTGTACAATAAATAACAAAATGAGAACGATCCAGTGTTTAAACATCCGTATTTGCCATGCTGAGATTGCTAAATTTATTTTCATTAAGAGATTTATCTACGGAGGCAAGCTTTGCTTAGAACAAAACAACACACACACAAATCCAAATACCAAGCAAATCCAGACAGCTACTAGCTCACTACACCAATGACACTTTGAAGGAGCTGATTTGTATTCACATTTGGTGTGGTCAGCTCTTAACACCCAAAAAGCACTACACCAGAGGTATGGTTTGTGTCCATGCAAACAGTGATTAGAGATGAAAACAACACAAATTGTGTTCTAATACAGAATACTGTATGCCCATTTATTTATATTTCAGTCACCTCTCCTTTGGTGTTTATTGTAATAACAGAAGTCATGATTAAGGCTTGCAGAAATCCAAGATTTTAGAAGGAAATGAACAGGTTTTTACTACTGTTTGTTTTGCGTCCAAGGATCTGAGTGTTTAGTAGCCAGTTATTTCTCATAACTTTCCTGTGAAGAAGAGAAAGTTACTCACCTTGTAGTAACTGCGGTTCTTTGAGATGTGTGTCCCTGTGGGTGCTCCACTCCAGGTGACGGTGCGTCCCGGCGATGTTGATCAGAGATCTTCATTAGTAGTGCCTGTTCGGGATGCACGCGCTCAGCTACTGCCTTGCGGCATCGTTAGGGTCTGCCTGAGCGCATGCGTCCCGCACCCCCCTCAGTTCCTTCTCTACTGTAGAGTTGTCTGATTAGTACTCCAAACTAGAGGGGAGGAGGGTGGGTAGTGGAGCACCCACAGGGGGACACATCTCGAAGAACCTCAGTTACTGCAAGGTGAGTAACTTTCTCTTCTTCTTCGAGTGCTGTCCCTGTGGGTGCTCCACTCCAGGTGAATGTGAAGCAGTACCCACTATGGTTGGAGGGATTTTGGAGTTGCGGCAGTAATAACGGTAGATAGTACCATATGGCCTACTATGGCATCTGCCGTGGTATCCTGTGTGAGAGCATAATGTTTGGCGAATGTGTGGTCAGATGTCCACGTGGCTGCCCTGCATATGTCTGCAATAGGTACGTTGTGGAGGAAGGCAACGGATGTTGACATTACTCGAGTAGAGTGAGTTCTGCCACTCTCTGGTAGTTGAACATTCTGGGTCTGGTAGCTGGATCTGATGCAGTCTGAGATCCACTTGGAGAATCGTTGTTTAGCAATAGCTTCATCCTTTGATCTCTCGGTGGTAGAAACAAATAGCCTAGGGGATTTACAAAATGGCTTAGTTCTGTCAAGACAGAATGCAAGTGCCTGTTGGACGTCGAGGGTATGTAATGCCGTTTCCTGTGGAGTCTTATGAGGCTTGGGATAGAATGCAGGTAAGTGTATTGGCTGGTTAAGGTGGAAGGTAGACACCAACTTGGGGAGGAATTTGGGGTGGGGTCGCATAGTAACCTTGTCTTTAGAGAATATTGTGTAGGGAGGGTAGGCCATCAGGGCACTTATTTCACCAACCCTTCTCGCTGACATTATGGCAACCAAGAAAGCTACTTTCATCGACATTTGGAGCAGGGATGAGGTAGCCAGGGGTTTGAAAGGAGGTTTCATGAGACCATGGAGAATGAGGTTGAGATTCCAGGAGGCTGCTGGTGGATGAATCTCAGGGTAGAGGTTTTGTAGGCCAATGAGGAAGCATTTTATGGTGGGATGGGCAAAAAGGGAATATCCATCCAGCGTGTCATGGAAGGCGGTAAGGGCAGCAAGGTGTACTCTGATAGAGCTGAGAGAAAGCCCGTCCTGTTTTAGTTTCAAAAGGTAGTCTAAGATGTCAGGGGGTGTTGTGGTCTGGGGCTAAAAGCGTCTGTGGGAGCACCAAATGGAGAAGTGTTTCCACTTTTGCAGTTAAGTCTTACGAGTGGAATCTTTTCTACTATGTAGGAGGAATTATTGGACCTGCTCCGAACAGGCTAATTCGTGGATTTGAAACCATGAACGAACCATGCCGTGAGATGGAGTTTCCAGAGCTGCGGACGGAGAAGCCGACCGTTGTTCTGGGAGAGCAGATTTGGTCTGTCGGGGAGGGTCCTTGGAGGATGGATGGACATGCGCAGCAGGTAAGGGTACCTTGTCTGTCTGAGCCAAGCTGGGGCAATAAGTATGACCCGGGCCTTGCCCTCTCTGATCTTGCGTAGGACCCTGTGTATCAGTGGAATCAGTGGAAAAGTGTACATGAGGGATTTTTTCCAGGGAATGAGGAACGCATCCCCTAGGGCTGTGGTGCCGAGTCCCGCTCTGAAGCAAAATAGATGGCATTTGCGGTTCTGAGGTGTGGAAACAGGTCTATTGACGGAGTGCCCCAGTGGAAGAAGAGCTGTCGGAGTATCGTGGGATGCAATTCCCATTCTTGTTCTTCGGAGATGTGTCTGCGGAGCGTGTCGGCTGTATTGTTGTGACACCCAGGCAGGTAGGAAGCAGTGATTTCTATGTGATGTTGTATGCACCAATTCCATAGTCAGATGGCTTCTGTGCATAGGGAGTGCGATTGTGCTCCCCCCTGCCTGTTGGTGTAGAACATACATGCTATATTGTCTATCAGGATCCGGATGGACTTGTTCTTTATGATGGGGAGAAAGTGAAGGCAAGTGTACCTGAAGGCTCTGAGCTCTAGAAGATTTATGTGCAGACACGTCTCTGATAGGGACCAGTGGCCCTGTACTGTGTGTTTTCCTAGGTGCGCTTCCCAACCTATCAGGGAAGCGTCCATGGTGAGCATGATTACTGGGGTGTGTGGATGGAAGGGGATACCCTTGCATAAGTTCTCTGGTGTTGTCCACCAGTGTAGGGAGGCCAATACATTCGCTGGAGGAATTAGCGTCATGCAGAGGCTGTGTCTGCTAGGTTTGTAGTTGGAGTTGAGCCAACCCTGAAGGCATCTCATGTGCAGCCTGGCGTATTTGACCACGAACATGGTGGCTGCCATGTGACCGAGAAGCTGTAGGCAGGTCGCTGCCTGTATTCTGGGGCGAACGGAGATCATGTGTATGAGATATGTAATAGTGAGGAATCTGTTGTGTGGGAGCGAGGCTCTGGTTTGAATTGAGTCCAAGTGAGCTCCGATGAACTCTATCTGCTGTGTGGGCATCAGGGAGGATTTTCGGAAGTTTATTTGCAAGTCTAGACAGTGGAAGAGGGAGATGGTAAGACGCATCGCTTTTAATGTCTCGTCGTATGAGCCGCCTTTGATGAGGCAGTCGTCTAAGTAGGGGAAAAGTATAATCTGGTGTTTGTGGAGGTGGGCCATGACTACGGCTAGGATCTTGGAGAATACCCTCGGTGCTGTGGAGACCGAATGGAGGTACTGTGTATTGAAGGTGGTCGTGTTCGAGTGTTAACCGCAGGAAGCATCTGTGTGCTGGGTGAATGGATATGTGGAAAAAGGCGTCTTGTAGGTCAAGGGCTGTGAACCAGTCCCCTTGTTCCAGCGTGGGTATTATTGTGCCCAATGTGACCATTGTACACGTACAAATTTGTTCAGTCGGCGTAGGTCTAGTATAGGTCTCCATCCCCCGCCTTTCTTTTGGGTCATGGCAAGGCAGGAGTAGTGGGAGTAGAACCCTTTCCCCCAATGTTGCATTGGTACATGTTCCACTGCACCTAGGTGTAGAAGATGAGCCACTTCTATGCTAAGTAGGTGCTCGTCAGAGGGGTCCCTGAAGAGGGACGGGAAAGGGGGAAGGGTGGGCGGGCGGGCAAGATACAAAAGGGATGGAGTAACCTGACTGAACTATTTCCAGGACCCAGCGGTCCTGGGTGATCTGTTACCAGGCACGGTGGAAAACCTGGAGGCGGTGGACAAATGGGGAAAGAGGTGGGTCTCACAGACCCTCGACCAGCACTTCAAAATTGCTGTTTGTTTCCCGATGGGTGGGAGGTAGTTTTTTGCACCTGGCTCTGCCTGCGCCTAGGAGGTCTGTTGCAGTTTCTCCCAATATCAGATGGTCTGGATTGGGTCCAGTGATATTGTTGTGCGTGGGGCCTCTGATAAGGTTGATACTGTTGTCTCCTGGGGAGGGACGAGTATATTCCCAGTGTGTGCAGGGTGGCCCTAGAGTCTTTCATAATGTGAAGGACTTCATTGGCTTTCTCGGAAAAGAGTTTATCTTTATCAAAGGGAAGATCCTCCACTTTGGTCTGCAGATCCTTGGGGATACTGGATGCAGACAGCCAGGAATACCTGTGCATCACCACCACCGTGGAAGTGGTGCGGGCCGCTGTGTCCACCATGTCCAGGGATGCTTGTAGTGCCGTCCTGGACACCAATTGACCTTCGACCAGGACTGACTTAAAGTCTGCTCTCCTGTCCTCCGGGATATGGGAGGCAAAATCAAAGAGCTTGTTGTAGTTGTCGTAGTCATAACTTGTGAGGAGGGCGGAATAATTTGCAATTCTAAATTGCAAAGTGGAGGAGGTATAAACGTTGCGGCCCAGGAGGTCAAGGCGTTTGAGGTCTTTGTCTTGTGGAGTGGGCCGGCATTGTTGCTGCTTTGTTCTGTGTGTTGCTGCATCCACCATGAGAGAGTTGGGTTGTGGGTGGGAAAAAAGGAAATCTACGTCCTTCGTGGAAACAGTATTTACATTCAGCTTTCTTGCATGTTGGAGGCAGGGTCTGCCAGAGCGTATCAGCTGGTTCTATGAGGGCTTCGTTTATGGGGAGCGCGATCTTTGAGGGCGCAGAGGGTTGGAGGATTTTGAGGAGTCTATGTTGTGTCTCCTGGACTTCCTCTAAAGGAATGTCCTGGCTGAGTGCCACTCTCTTGAAAAGTTCCTGGAATTGCTTAAAGTTGTCCACATTTTGTGGAGGTGGAAGCATGAGGGCTTTATCTGCAGCTGATGGCGAGGCAGGAGCCGGTAAATCTGGGAAGGGTTCATAGCCTGCCTTTGCAAGAGGGGGTTCAGGAGCTCTAGATGTTAATGGAGCTGGTGAAAGAGGTGCAGAACGAGCTTGCGGTCTGGTGGAAGGGGCACAAGGAGGATTGGTGGCAGGAGCCGGCCACGGGTACTGCTGAGGCCAGGGCAGGAAAAATGTGGCCCTGCCCATGGGGGGGAAAGTAGGGAAACTGAGGCTGATTCTTGTTATGCGCCGTGCCTTGAGCTAGATAAGGGTCCGGCAGAGGGGCAGAATCAGGCAGCGAGAACTCTGCCTGCTGCTGCATGTCGTTCTCGCTGTCAGTGAAAGTAGCCAGGTCGGGTGGTGAGAGCTGTTGTTCGAACAGTGCTCTGTCAAGGAGCGGAGAGTCGGGCTCAGGGGCCACTGATATATCATGTTGGTGCAGGAATTGTTGCTGCTCCGTGAGCTGTGGAGCATGGAGAGTGAGCAGCAGCCCGGAGCGATTTGTGTTTGGCTTTCGCGGGAGCCGCGAGACGCTTGTGGGAGCCCTGCAGGGGTTCCGCGTCTGTTCCGAGGGTGATGGGCACGCTCGGTGGCGGTGTTGTTGTCGGCACCAGGGTGGGATGTGCTGCCGATACCGGGTCCAGTGTTGGTGCCGGGGGGGGACCGGTGCCGAGGAGAGCTTCCCGCTGTGGGAAGTCGGGTCCCTGCCTTTGTGCCCCGCGTGAGCTGCTGCTGAGGTACTGGGGCGGTCGGAGGAGCCTGCTCTTGGCGCTGTCAGCACCAAGGGTAAAGACCTTGCAGGAGATCTTTTACCCTTCTGAATGTCCCTGCGCGGAGACACTGGGGCTTCGTGCCTCTTTGCGTGAGAGGGTGAAGCCGTGCTCCCAGTTGGTTCCGACTTGGCAGGGGAGCGTGAGGGAGAGGATTTACTGCCTTTCTCCATAGGCGGCTACAGAGCTTTCTCCATCAGGAGCATTTTTAGGCGCAAGTCTCTGTCATGCCGAGCTCTTGTATTCAGGTTGGTGCAGTGGAAACACATGGCAGGAACGTGTCTCGCTGAGGCATTTCACACAGAGGGAATGCCCATCAGACCACGGCCTAGGCTCCTTACAGGAGTCGCATTTTTTAAAGCCTGGGGACTCCAACATCATGGAAGTATGATTGGCCGGGGGGGAAGTCTCAACGGGAAACTAATGTGAGGAAATTTTTTTATTTTTTGTTTTTACTAATGAACTATTCTAAAGGAAAGGGAGAAAACTGGGATATGTCTAGCTAAGTATTTCTATCTACTTATTTCCTTCAGAGATCAGGGAAGAGGTTAGCACTCCTCTGAGTCCCATCTTCAGCTGAGGACAGTTGAGAAGGAACTGAGGGGGGTGCGGGATGCACGCGCTAAGGCAGAACCTAACGACGCTGCAAGACAGCAGCTGAGCGCGTGCGTCCCGACCAGGCACTGCTACCGGAGATCTCCGATCAACGGCGCCAGGATGCACTGTCACCTGGAGTGGAGCAGCCACAGGGACAACACTCTAAGAAGAAGGGGAGTATTCTCCCTGCTTTGCTTATGGGTGAAAGTGAGACATGGAGAAGCTAAGATTCACTGTCTGGTTCAAACTGATTTCTGAAAGCCATAACCATGATGAATTCTCTTGCCGTTTAGGCATATAGCCTTTAGTGTGGAAATATAAATTCCCATACAAATTCTGTACTAGTTTATCCCAAAGCAAATGTCCACCTGTTATAAAATCACCACCCATATTCCGTCACTATCTTTGGCCTTACCGTTATCCAAGGATGAGTGAGAGCTTCTTGAATTGTGAGCCGTTTCCTGTAATGAAACACAGACTTAAATGAGAGCCAAGTTGCTTACCACACACTTCTTTCAGGGTGTTTATGAACCAACATTTTAATATTGTACTTTGTACCTATAACACTGTCACCAGTAGTGCCAGGATTACTTACAGGGAGGTACAACTTTCAGGGCTACTTTACTCCGTAAGGCAGAAGGGTTCATACACAGTTAGGTTTCTGTCTTCAGTGTTAATACAGTCCTACCCCCCAGCAGAGCTGTCAGCTCTACTTAATTTTCATTTCCATTCAATCAAAATCTCTCCCTTTCTCGTTGTTCTGTTAAAAAGAGGTGACACGCTGCTAATGTTTCATATGATGTTCTGTCTTAATAGTCTAACATGCCTAATGAGTGAATTCTTCCTGCACACTTGGTCTGACTTTTTCTCTATATCAATTGATAGAAGATTAATGTAATCAAAAATACCTTTAATGCATGAGCTATTAAGTCACCCCTGGAGCTTTTGCTTCCTGAAAGCAGTATTCCTGGGCGGGATGCTTCAATACTAGTCAGAAAATCTCACTTTCCCCTACACTCTGGCAGCACTGCGAGCAGTACACTATCACCTTCAGGCAGGACGGACAAACATTTCACTGCTTCGCAGCTGGTTATGGCACAGCTATCAACATGCCTGATCTGCCCTGCTTGAAAGGCACTTGCTAAACCTTTGTGAAACATTCACATCAGACTCCAACATGCCCCGGCATATCCTGGGGTCTGAGGTTCGTAGAAATGTTTGCTGATGTGTTTGGACAGATACCCTAACTGGCATCTTTCTCCCAACAACCCCCATTATCTACCTTCTCCCCCAGAAGTCTTTAGAGGGCACCCTAGTGATCTGCCTTCCCACACCTTTCTGCAAGTGGCCCCCACTCTGTTTTCAGGGGACATTTGATGACCACTACCACTAGTACAAATAGACTCTTCAGAGGGCTCAGCAGAACATAACCCACAAGGAATGCCCTTTCCTCCCTCCGCCCACCCCAACATAGTGCAGGAAGTGTGGCAAGATAGTCCTGCTGCATCCAGCTCATTAAAAGACTTTAGGAGCAGAGATCCCTCTCCTATAATCCCTACTGCAGTAGCTAAGGAATCTCTGTGGTTCCCTAATCACCAAGAAGTAGGAGAAAAGCCTCATAGCTGCTAGAGAAGTGCTAGGTGTACCTAGCTGATGGGGCATATTTGACAATACGACAACTGAAGAGCAAGGAGTATGCAGCAATAAAGGGTAAGGGATGAGTGCATCTCACTTCCTAGAAGGTTCCTTATGGCTTGGGGTGTGGGAGCAATTACCCAATATCCATTACAGACCAGGGATAAGAGCCATCCTGCCTCAAATGATGGACTACATGAAGACAGTGAAGAGAAAATGGTGGCTTATAGGTGTGAGCAGATAGGGTGTTCCTCTGGAGGTTTGAGACTGATGAACACAAGCCTCCAAGTGAACACATAGGAGTTGGTTTCCTGATAATCTCTGCAAGCCAATCTGCAGGCTTTAGCATGTGATTAATAGATTCCAAGGCCAGAAGGAACCATTGTGATCATCTAGTCTGACCTCCTGTGTAGCACAGGCCGATAGAACTTCCCCAAAATAATTCTTAGACCAGATCTTCTAGAAAAACATTCAACCTTGATTTAAAAATTGTCAGTGATGGAGAATCCACCAGGCCTCTTTTATTGTTCCAATGGTTAATTACTCACTATTAAAAATGTATGCCTTACTTCCAGTCTGAATTTGTCCATGCAGAGCAGCTGCTTTTGAAACACTGAATATAAAATCAACTCTCTCTCTCTCTCATCCACACACACACACACCCATCCCCCCCCCCCCCCCACACACACACACCAATGACACATGGATTGTGAGATGTCATTAGAGGCAAGAAAAAAAACATTTAAGAATTACCAGACACAATAACAGCTTCTAAAACTCAATAAACTCCAGTAATTTGCACTTCCCAAAAAAACCCAAATCAATCCAACCCTACCCGTGAAAGAAAATGCATGCCAAATTTTGGCACATTTGGTGAATTTTGGCACAGAGCATATTTTTAGGGCCTCTGTATATAGAGATTTACAAGGAACACAGCAATACACCTGTACTTAATGCCTCACTCTGGGACAGTGACCTACTCTGCAATGAAACCTCTGAACTGCTCAGTGTGCTCATTTTGGCCTGGGTGGCATGAAAGGCAGCCAGCCATTTTTGTACATTCACTTACCGTGTGTCTTTCACCAGGAGTTTCCGGATAAAGTCTTTTGCCAGATCACTGGTGTGACTGAAAAATTCCTCATCAAATTCGTAATTTACGGCTGTGATGTTGGCGAGAGTTTCCTGCTTCGTTTCTCCAAGGAAAGGGGATGCGCCGCTGAGCCTGAACAGGCCAGACAAGAAGATCATGTTTTGATTGGGGAAAAATAAAGTTACTTTGATGTGATTCTGAGATTGTGAAATGACAACGTTGGAATGTGGGTCTTTCTTTCAGGGCAGCCAAGAAGATTTGGAAACAACAGGCCCAAATCTGGGTCACCGTATATATAGCTACAAAAAAGACTCACAAAAGCAGCATTAAGGTGTTTCCATGTACGACAGCAAAGACCCTATTCATAGACACCCCCATCCCTGCGACACACACAGGTCATTGCTATCAGGGGGTGGGTGTGTACACACACACACACACACACACACGTCAGGGAATGTCCCCTGTGACAAAGTTCCTCCTCTACCTTGGTGAGTCCTGCACTTATTGGCGGATTTTGATCACCTCAGAGATCTTCCCCTCTGGTAGAACCCACAGTCAAATTCCTCCTGTGTCTGATCAGGAGTTGGGAGGTTTGGGGGGAAACCGGGCCCGCCCTCTACTCCGGGTTCCAGCCCAGGGCCCTGTGGACTGCAGTTGTCTATAGGGTTTCCTGTAACAGCTGCGTGACAGCTACAACTCCCTGGGCTACTTCCCCACGGCCTCCTTCCAACACCTTCTTTACGCTTACTGCAGGACCTTCCTCCTGATGGTCTGCTGATGCTTGTACTCCTCAGTTCTTCAACTCTTCTCCCTCTCAACTCCTTGTGTGCCTCTTGCTCCCAGCTCCTCGCACACCACACCACAAACTACAGTGAGCTCCTTTTTAAATCCAGGTGCCCTGATTAGCCTGCCTGTCTTAATTGATTCTAGCAGGTTCTTCTTAATTGGCTCCAGGTGTCCTAATTAGCCTGCCTGCCTTAAATTGGTTCCAGAAAGTTCCTGCTTGTTCTAGTGCAGCCCCTGCTCTGGTCACTCAGAGAACAGAAAACTATTAATCCAATGGCCAGTATATTTGCCTTCTATGAGATTTCTGTATCCCACTTGTCTGGGTCTGTCACACCCCCCATAGTTCCCATTAAGGAAGCCCTGTTCAGTGGCCTCTCTGTAGGCTTTGTGGGAAAACTCCTGCCTCGTGCTGTTTTTCTGCCTGCAGTTCACTGGCAAGCATTTGTGCACAATGTGCACCTAGAGTTGGGCCCAAGAGGTCCACATAAATAGGGCAGTTCTTTTCTACTTATATACCTTTGCTCTATAGAGAGATAGAAGCATTGATTTTTTTTTTGCATTGCTCCAGCTGGTTGAAATGACCTAGAAACCTTCTGGAACAATAACTTTGTATTCAGAGATGGGCTTGCCCCATGAATTCCAGATCCAAATTTCCCCAAAGTTGGAGGTTGTTCAGAACAGGAGTTTTGTCGGACCCATCTCTACATATACCTAAAATCTCCTTTGGAAAAGAAAAGAGAAATGCAAACAATGTGTCCCTGTAGATTACTACTAATCCTGGCTCTGTTGTATCTCAGTGTATTAGGTCAGGTTAACTATGCCACTAAGGGATGTGGATTTTTCACGCCCTTGACCGATGTAGTTAAACTGACTTACTTTTCTAGTGTAGACAAGGCCTAAGAGAGACAGATATGAACGTCACCTAGCTGTCTGCACCTTAGTCCCCATATCCAATCAATGGCAGCAGAGTTCGGCCAACACTTGGTGACCACTTTTGAAAATCCCACCCCCAAAAATCTAAGAGGCACAGGAGCTTCTGGTGCTATGTAGAGGCATTTGCTGGTCATTGGTTCTATTGCCTCTTCTTTAGTTTAACTTAATTTTCTTTGCTTTCTCTATTTTAAAAAGCTTCTGGAGATCGCTTGTCCATCAGTCCCTTGCCCCATTCCTGCTGCGCAGCTCCTTCCCTAAGGGACTGATGAGAAGAGCTGCTTTTCACTAACTTGCTACAACATTTACAGCTGTTCCATACAAGTGGATCGAATTCTGTACTTACAGTATGTAGGTGATGACTCCTATACTCCTAGAAAACAAAAAGAGCAACTGATTGTAGATTTTATACATGTGTGTGACATGAGTCAATTATAGCTGCTAGATTGGCAGATGAACCATGATATTAGCAGTCAGTCAGACAAAACTTATGTAAAAGTCAGTGCTTCATAAAAAGGAATATGAATTTTGGATACAGGCTCAAATGACATGGATATCTGGGGTTTCTTTATATGGGTGTCTTAAGTCATGTTGGGTTCACGGTGGCTAATTAGCTACGGTACATGTCAGAAGCATGGAGGAATATCTGCAAGGATGTTTTAGCCACTCTGACCATTTTGGCGAGAACAGCTTGGTATCGAAGCTTGCTCTATTCACAGCACTTTTATAAACAAAGGCATTCAATCACAAGGCATTGCAGGGACAATGGTGCCTTTCAAGAGGCTCTCCCCAAAAGGTGGCAGCTAGTGGCAAATTGTTAACTCCTGTTTTATATAATTCAATTTTTTTATCATCATGAGTAGAAGTTTACTATAAACAGCAGATAAAAATGGAAGGAGTTGAAAGAACAGCTATTTACTGTATGTCAGCATTGTCTGATATGTAGAGAATGGATTTTACACTGAGCACCCTTAAGAAACTAGCATATAGCACCTTGGAAGAAAAGTTAATGCCGAGAACTTACCACATATCTGCAGCTAGCCCAAGTGGTTCGTAGTTCACTATTTCTGGAGCTGTAAGAAGCATTTATTCAAACATCAGCAACAGACTGAGTAATTAATTTTAGCAACATGAATTGTACGCGCAGGTCAAGAATTACATCAGTCCTTGGTAAAAAGCAGATCAGTAGTTATATGAGGTAATTTCTGTTTAAAGTTCTACAATGGTGTGCGTGTGTGGCGGTTAGGGTGACCAGACAGCAAATGTGAAAAATCGGGACGGGGGTGGGGGGTAATAGGAGCCTATATAAGAAAAAGACCCAAAAATTGGGACTGTCCCTATAAAATCGGGACATCTGGTCACCCTAGTGGCGGTAGGAATTTAATCTCCCAAACATAGGGAGAGCTAATTTAGAGTCAATGGAGAATGAAAAGGGATCAAAGAATAAAGGACAGGAAGATATTACAATTCACCTACAGTACTAATTATACCTTCAACAACAAATTATTTCATGTAACAGCATCCCCAAGCAGACAGATCTAAGCATTTTCTCCCCAATTATTTCAGAATGGCAATAAACTGATGCCATTAATGCCCGGTCTTTACTTAGTAATTGTCTAGTCAGGGATTGCTCTAGTGCAACTTGCCCAAGGTTTCTTTCCAGCCAACACATCATTCATTACTATTGTTGTCAGCTGTTACTGTAGCATCTGTAGAAGAGAAACCTTCTGGATGAAAAGTATCCATGTGGAGGACTGAACAAAGGAAGCGATAAATGGCAGTGTATCGAGGTGTGAAGAGATGTCTAGAACAGGGCAGCAGGGATCAGTGTTTATTTAACAGCTTCATTTATTATCCAGAAGAGGAAGTAAATTAAACTGAATAGATCTCTGATTGGCAGGTGTAAAAACCAGTAAGGACCAAGAGATAATACAAGCAAACCTAGAGGTTAGAAATGTGATCAGAAAGTCACAACATGACAGTCAGCCTGGAGTAACGAAAGGAAGGGAGCTATAATCCAAAACAGGTTCAGTGGGAGGGAGTTATACTTAGAAAGCAGTAACATCAACAGAGACCTATATTAATCCGTTTTACAGATGCAGAGTGGCTCTGACTTGCCACAGGGAAAGTAAGTAGCAGAGCTGGGATTAGTGCTATGGGGGATTCCGAAATTTCAACCCTGTATTTATTTCTCTAGCTCACTAATTTGACAGCACCCTGAACTCTTCAGCACAACAGCTACAGTTTACAGAAGGCACCTTTCGGCTGCTTCGCTGAGAAGATTCAAGCAAGCCCTCTAGATGCAGTGCACCCAAATGGGGTGGCAATTTTAGGGGACTGAAAAGGTGGAGATGTTGCTGGCTTCTCCCTCAATTCAGGAAGGTGTTGCTGGCTTCTCCAGTGAAAAGCTGCAACAAAAAAGAATTGCTTGAACACTCACCTACAAACTCGGGTGTCCCAAAAATATTCTTAAATTCAACTCCATCTTCTATTTTATGGGCTAGGCCGAAGTCAATGACTTTTATGTGTGGAATAGGAATATTCTTGTCTAGAAGCATAATGTTTTCAGGCTAGAAATAATGAAACAAATATTAGTTAATTATTTGTTAGGAAGCTAACAACTCAAGAGTCCAAGCAGTATCCCCTGAGTCACCTTTTCGTGCTTGTACAAGTTTGCAATACTGCAGAACAGGTAAAAACCACAAACCTACTCCTCGCAATGCAGACTTCATTGTTTTGATAAATTGAACATATTTATGTAATGTGACATTCATTGTCAAATCATACTTGACAGCAGCAAAATTAACACTCCTCAGTGTCTGAAGCCTCCTGCTTAAAAGCAATAATTCACTTCAGTTATCACCTTTACTCTTTTCTCTCACAAAAGCTGCAGTGTGTCCTGCTTCCTAATAAGTCAGGACCTTCCTTGTTCTCCTCACCAGTTGCTTTCACTCTGCCTGCCTGTATTTATTTTGTTAATTATAGTTGTTATGGCAGGATGAAGATAAAATACACCTGGTTTCCAGGGAAATGATGAGACACCAGAGTTATTCATATAACTGTAAATAATTGCATGGCTCAACTAGATGCGTTACGAGATATGTTATGAGACTGACATGCTGAGCATGGTGGTACAACACAGAGGGTGATGGCTTGGTCCCTTCCACAACAATGGGGTACGTTCAGATCCTGGGATGAGGATCTGAATGGTCCTGAAATTGGAAGGGGCTAGGATTGGAGATTCTGGCCCACCTCTAGTAACAAGCTATTCTAAGAACACATGGAGAATTTCTGACTGTTATGCAACCAAAAGTACCAGGCCAAACCTGACAGAATTGTGAAAAGAGAACCGTTAGCAGTCTCTAAGCAGCAGGTTCAACTCCATACTCTGTGCTGTATCTACTCATTATTTTTCCACTAACTTTCTTAGCCCCTGTCATTCCTCCTTTATTTTATAGTTTTTAGAGCAACATGGCTAGCACAATTCAGCTCTGATGAAGAGCTCCAATGCTATTCAATGTTCATTTTTTAATCATAGCCTGCAAACAATAGTCAGAGAGTTTGATTCCCTGCTGGTAGCTGCCTGACCATTTCAGAATTAATTCTCTTGTGCAAGGAGCTACTGCTAACCCACACTCTCATTCTGCATTACACTTGCAGACAGGCTACATGAATAATTTATTTTCATAGCCATTGGACTAAGATGATTTTAGCTCCAGGCTAACTATGCTGGTTTTCTTCTGAAGATACAGTGTATACAGCTGCCAGCAGTGTATGTTGCTGACATGTGATGCAGGCCCACTTAGAACAGACTTGTGCTAGAGGCAGTACAGCATGAAACAAGAAGTTATTCAACAGTCATCTCTATTCATCGTCTGCATCTTGTTGCAGATCCTCACCTGATGTAAATAGATACTGTTCTGCTGCAATCAATGGCGCTGTACCAATTTACACCAGAGAGAGCTGATGCTTGGTGTTCTCAGGCCTGCATCTGGATTTCAGCAAGTGACACGGTGCAGACTATACCAGCTGGAAGTAGGTCATGAGAATAGACTAGCAGGAAAGGGGAAGCAATAGGAAAAGTGGTTGCCTGGCTAATATTATAGGAATAAAACACAAATCCGTATTTCACTTCACTCTAGTCACATAACTGGATACAGGTACACATCTGCCTTTGTTCACAGTATAATTAACATTTTCATTATGTCACATTCTCCACCCACCATCTAAACCTCTTTACTGCTGCAAAACATCCCCCAATATGTCCTGCTACCCCACTGATTTCAGCAGAACATTAGCACAGGCATGACAGTGTGATTATTATTGATATTGCACCAAGCTCTTCAGGGCAGACTCTAGTTTTATTGTGGGTCTTTGTACAGTGCCAAGCCTATCATCAGTGCTTATAAAGATTTAGCAAGAAATGGTTATATATTTATTTAAGCGTCCTTTGCCCCCAGAATCTCTGTGGGGAGTGCTAGGGTTTATGGGCCACTTGGGAGAAAGGAATTTTCAGTTGTTATAATGGCTATAAAATATTTTAAATGTGATTTCCCTCTTTTAGATCCCTCTCCCTCCTTTGGTGTATTGCCCATCTCCAGCTGTTCAGTGGCACTGGGTTTCGAGTTTTGTTTGTTTGGCTTCAGCAGCCTTTGCTTTTGCAGACACTTCCACAGTCAAATCTTGGCAAGGCCACTAAAAACAAACAAACAAACCCCTCCCCCCCAAACTCCTTCCAAATTAGTTCCCATTATATGTTCCCCAGCCTTCTTTTTTTTATGGCAAGATTGAAGAGATTGATAAGAGTGACAAGATAATTATGGATCTCCTTTTCCCTAGTTGGATTATTGCTTAAAAATACATGCCTATCTTAATGCTGCAGAAGCTCTAACAATAGTCCTATAAAAGCCAGATGAGTGATATCTTGAAACCTGCTTTAAATGGCTTGTCAGTGATTTATTTATTGCATTTATGAATTGGTATCTGTTCAGCCCCACATGCACATTTCTTTTTGCTCTTTTTCCAACATCATTATTGACCACTGAACTTTATTGACATGGGACATGTGGATTTCAGTAGCCAGAACTCACCCTGGGAAAAGTTTCATTCATGTTCACATAATTATATTTCATCACTGAATGTTATCATATTTTTCAAATGCACAGTGTAAACCTTTGTTCTTGGGCTATATGGCTTCAGGGTAACCCCAACATACTCACACCCATAAACAAACAAACATATGGATAGAAGTTTGATGAAGTGTATTGTACTGTTGGGATATATGCAATTGTAACAAGAAGAATATATATTCAAGAGAAGAACTTGGGCATACATCTGTCCATGTAATACTCATCACTGCAGTAACTAGGTATCACACAATTCTAGATCCAAAATTATGATGAACAGCATGTGATCTACTCTAGTCCCCCCGCCCCCTTTTAAAGTTCCTCATATCTCCTCAAACTCTGTCTTTCCTTTATTTTCCACCTTGCTCTGAGGAGGGACGGAGCCATGTTTTGTACATAGTCCTGCAAATGGCAACGTTTGTGGAAGCAAGTTCCAAAGCTGCAGGCCTGCTGCTGAGAATGCTTGGTGTCTCCCAGCCTCAAGTTTCATCCTTGTGGGTGACACAATCCTAGTTCCAGAGGCACATCATTGTTTAGGCAGGTCACGGACAGAGACAGAGTCTTCTAGGAAGTTTGGGCCAGTTCCATGAAAGGCTCTGAAGATAAGGTCTAAAACTATAAATTCACCTGATAGTACATGGGGAACATTTGGGTGATGTGCTCTCAGTGACCTGGATGACTAAGTAGGCCAGCAGCCATATTCTGAACCAACTGATACTTGGTGTTGGAATGACAGCCAACTAAACCAGTGATTCTCAACCAGAGGTATGTGTACACCTGAGGGTACACAGAGGTCTTCCAGGGGGTACATCAACTCTTCTACATATTTGCCTAGTTTTACAACAAGCTACATAAAAAGCACTAGCCAAGTCAGTACAAACTAAAATTTCATACATACAATTACTTGTTTATACTGATCTATATACTATACACTGAAATGTAAGTACAATATTTATATTCCAATTGATTTATTTTATAATTATATGGTAAAAATCAGTAAGTAAACAATTTTTCAGTATGAGTGTGCTGTGACACTTTTGTGACACTATTTTTATGTCTGATTTTGTAAGCAAGTAGTTTTTAAGTGAGGTATAGCTTGGGGGTATGCAAGACGAATCAGACTCCAGAAAGGGCTACAGTAGTCTGGAAAGGTTGAGAGCCACTGAACTAATCTACCTCTTATTTCCTGGTCAAACATACATTGCCGAAGCTGTTTGAACTCTGCAGTTTCAGAATAATGTTCCTCATTCCTCACAGAATTCTAAACATAATCACTGTTGTATTCTGTGCTATGTTTGGTAAAGAAATGAACTGGACAGGACTGGAAGCAGCATGTAGTGCTCACAACGGACATACTATAACCTGAACCCAGATTGAGTGGGTCTCTACACAGAAAATGCTTGCCAGAAGTGGGAATATGGATTAGAGTTTAATATTTACAAGGCAAATGTTATATTGACTGTTATTAATGTTTAAAAGTTCAGTTAGACTAATTTGCTTTGATGGAGTTAGCGATTCTAAAGGAAAATTACTTAGAAAAGGACTCATGATGGTTACTAGTTTGTAAGCTCTCCGGGGTAGGTACTGTACATTTTCCGATATGTTTGTAAAAATATCCACCACGTTTTGGATGCTATTATATAAAAAATAAATAATAGTAGCGTTAATTAAAATATCTGACTCCCACAAGATGAAGACTTCTTTGATTTCTCATTCTCATTACTAAAAAGAAATACAAGGCTGCACATTAGGAAAAACTTCCTAATGATTAGGGTAATTAAGCACTGGAATAAATTGCCCAGGGAGGTTGTAGAATCTCCATCACTGGAGATTTTTAAGAGCAGGTTAGACAAACACCTGTCAGGGATGGTCTAGATAATTTTTAGTTCTACCATGAGTGCCAGGGACTGGACTACATGACCCCTTGAGGTCCCTTCCAGTCCTACGATTGTATGATTCTAAAATCTTGGGAAATACCATTTCTGCTTACCACTGAGTACGGTCATGTCCATCCAGCACAGGAAGCCTCAGTCCAAAAAGCTAAGCATTCTACTCTTCCACCTTCTCTATTATCAAACATATTTTATATACCATCACATTTAAATGCATCACATGTGCTGCATTATAGAATATATGCTATCATTATTTCTTTTAACTAGATCAACGTTTTTTACCTTTAAATCAAAATGAGCAATTTTCTTGGCATGGAGGTAGTTAACACCATCTAAAATCTCCTTAATGAATCTGGTTGCTTCCTCCTCACTCAGAGACTCTTTCTGTGCCAGAAAGTCAAAAAGTTCTCCTCCAGACACTCTGCAAGACATACAGGGAAGCCTTGGGTTAGCTACAGCAGGGTAAGGCACACAAACATCAATATAGTTAAAATGGCAAACAAACAAAATGTCACCCACTCTGAAGTGTGAGCTAGGAGATCTGGGTTCTAGTCCCAGTTCCGCCACAGACTTCCTCTGGGATACTGACCAAGTCACAACCTCTTTATGCCCCAGCTTCTCCTACTGTAAACTGGGGATAATAATCCCCTACCTTCCAGGTGCTGCAAGGCTTAATTCATTAACATTTGTAAAGCACTTTGTGTCTCACCTAAAGAGTCCTATAAAAGTGCACAGCATTATTAATATATAATATAATATATGTGTACATATATACACTATAGCACTGTTAACAAGTGACTTTTTTACTGTCCACTTTAATAGGGATGGAGGAAATAGAACAAACTGTAATATTGTTGTCCTGATGAAAACACATTTTCCTTATCTTTCCCCATCAGTAATATGATGCAATGAGATCTGCTAACAGAATCTGCTTCCTTTCCCAGGACATGGATAAAGGACCTATTAGTGCTCTTATTAGAATGCTTGTTTGACATGATAATGACTTAGCCAACATCTCTAGTGCTACTATTTTACAGGGCTGATATTTATGCTATGATATTCCTCTTTCAGCTCATCACTTGTAGTACAGAGCACAATTACCAACTGCCTTTGGGCCTGCCTGATCCTGTCATTACTCACTCAAGGACTCCTATTGAGGACTCAGCACTGAACAAAGATTTCAGGATCCAGCAGTTACTATGGAAAAAAAGCCACTGCCATCACTGATCAGACAACATATCACTAAAAGAACCAAGGGCTGAAGGCTTCAGATCCTTGAAGCTAAATAGTGCTGGAGCAGCAGCACAGAAGTAGTTGGATTGCAATATGATTTTTATAGCTGTTCCTTCCTATTGCTGATTTGTTTAGAAGCAGGGTCATATGCAATCACTTGTCTGAGCTCAGGTTCCTATGCAGTATTTTTTGTGATGTGACTATGACTCCCATTCCACCCTCTTCCAAATGAACGAGTGATCTTCTGGCCACAGCTACAAAATCAGCCCCAGAAAGTCAAGTGCAAATAAGAACTCTATGAAAGCACTGTTAAAATACACAACAGAGAACTGGGCGTGAGCTCATTTCTTAGCCTGTGCCGGTTGCTGTGGGCAATGAAGTGTACTCAGCTCTTTCAAAGTCAATGACCAGAGCTGTCCCTTGGGTATGGTGAATCAGGCCGACAGCCCCGGGCCCTGTGCTTTGGAGGGCCCTGTGGGCGGGGAGGTGAGGTGGGAGGCAGGCAGGCCAGTGTGGTGAGGTGAGTGGCAGGCGGGCAGGGGGGGCGAGGAGGAGCCCCCCCTACCAGAACCTCCCCCCAGTGCCTCCTGGTGAGCCCCACCGATCAGTGGCTCCCCCTCCCTCCCAATGCCTACTGCAGATCAGATGTTTCGCGGCATCAGGAGGCGCTGGGGGTGAGGGTGCAGCGCGCTCAGGGGAAGGGGCGGAACTGGGCAGGGACGAGGCGTGGCGGGGGGCAGGACGTGAAGAGGCAGGGTGGGAATGGGGCCTTGGGGGAAGGGGTGGAATGGGGTTGGGGCCTAGGCAGAGCTGGGGAGGGGAGGGGAGCACCACCCGGCAGATAGACGCCGAGTTTATAATGTCCCGGGCCCTGCACCCTCCTAGGGATGGCCCTGCCAATGACTTACAAATGTTAACTGGCGCTGGGCAGGGATGATTATCAGTTATATTTCACAGCTTCCTCATGGTCAGAATCATAAGCAGTAGGGAGGCAGGACATGGAGCATATTGATTTGGGAAGGAGTTGCTCAATACTTTTGCTTTTATGAATAAATGGCTGGCAAACAAAAATTAACTTCACGTGACCCAGGCGTCTGATACAACTATTGTTTCAAGAGCTGCATTTGCTCCTCCTTCCTACTAGTCTCAATCTCCTCACCATACAGTCTTTTTTCATTTGATCTTCCGTCTTCCTTTTAGGTGATGTTTAATAAAGACATCCTAAACACTGACACCATGCCAGGTAGGTTCTATAACAGAGAGTTTTCGTTCTACATTGAACATTTCAGGAGCAGGGGAACATTGGCAAGTGTTAGCAGATTTTAGGCCCTTGTAGATCAGCTCAGGGGCTTGGAATAGATCTGCGTAGATGGTGGGAGGAGAAAGCAATGTCAGATATTTTCTTGGAGCAATGCGTTTGTTTACAAAGTGTACACAAGTCCCATTTCCTTGAACAGAGACAAACCGCGCACAGGCAATGCCCTTTTGCAGGCACCACTGCTCTGTCACCAGGAAGCAGCTGTTTTGGGCCTCTGTCATGAACTCTTCTGGAATTTGACAGTTTGAATACACATTCTTCCTATGGGCTTTTCTTCTGTGAAACCCGCTAGCCCACTCACCAAGGACGACTTGGCCTGGAAAAGTGAGCGTGGGCATCAGTCCACCTTTGGTGCAGCTGCTTTGTAACAGAGTGTCCTCACCTCTTGTGAGTGCCTCCTTGGCCGAGTGCATGCCTGCACACTCTCTCTCTCTCTGATTGTCCCTCCTCTGGGATAGAGCAGCGCCCCAAGGCTAACTTTTTGGAAACAATATCTTCACCCTCTTGGGGCTTCCTGGCTCCAGCTATAGTTCAGTTCCCCCCTCTGGGGTGCGTCATTGTTCAGGCCACTTCCTCCAGTGGCTAATGGGGGTTGGGGGGGACCCGGGTCCACCCACTTCTCTGGGTCCCAACCCAGGGATCCTGTAGATAGCAGCGGTCTGCTGTGTCCCTTTATCTAAGTCGCACTTCCCCGTGGCCCTGTGCCGTCTTCACCCTTACCTCAGGGCCTTGTCCTGATGGCGTCCCTGCAACCAGCTCAGAGCTCCTTCTTGCTCTCCCTGACTTCTGGCAGCACTACCTCATCCAACGTCCCGTAGCTTTGTCAGCCAACCACACACCATCCACACTTATACAGCTCCAGCCAGGAATGGAACTCCCTCTGGCTCTGCAGCTCTTCTTATACTAGGATGCTGGGCCCTGATTGGCTGTGTCCCACACAGCCATTCTAGGAAGCTTGGAGGACCCTCTCCACTGCCCTCTTTTGGGGGCAGGGTGTGGCAGGGCCATGAGGCCTCAGAGGGTCTGGTATACCCCATCACAATAATACAAAGGAATCTCAGAAAAGGGCTGACTGCCTACACAGAGGATACTTTACTCCACATGATCTCACTAGCTCTCACTGCACCCATCCTGAATGTTTTTGCATCAGTGACTTAGAACACACATGACATTAGCACCTTCTGCACTAACAGGAATGTCAGTAATATCACGATCCATTAGCAGAACCTTGGTTGACACTGAAGAAACTGCCAAGCTTTTGAGAATGGGAACCATAGATGTATATTGATATAATTCCTCTTTTCTGGATTTTCCTTTTTCATTATAATTCACACTGAGCTTGGTTCAGACTGTGACTTTAGGGGATTAGACTGTGGAGAGGAAATTTCTGAGATAGAGCATGCAAAGGCAAAACAAACATTTAATGGGAGATTTCTGAGGTAGTGAAGCTAAAACCCCGCACAGAGCTAGTTCAGCACAAAAAACCACCACAGGAATATAGCATCCTCTAAGAAGCAAAGAGTACTTTATAAACAGTAAAGATTTAATATCCAACACCCTGGTAGGACAGGAAAGAATTGTCCCCACATTACAGAGAGTAACTTGTCCAAGGTGACATGGTAAGTCAGTTGCACAAGTGTCACTAGAATCCAAGTTCCCAGACTAACAGACCTGTGTTTTAACCATTTGGTCCATGTTTCTCTAAGGAAAGAACTGTAACTTGAACCCACAGATTACCGGAAGGGGGAAACTACCTTTGTTAGTTCAGTAAGAGATATATCACCTAGCTCTCTGGAGCTCAAAGAGACACAATGGCAGAAGAACCTACTCCTTCCCAGCTGCACCCGATTTCCCAAACATTTCTGAAAACAGTGCCTTTAGACAGCCACAGGTGAACCCACAGCAAAATGCTCTCAACACTCTTATTCTTTTGTACCATAACACCCAGATAGCCAAATGTTGTAATGTGTATCTGTAGGATTGCATTCTTTAAACTGGTGCCACACACATCAGACTGTGAGTTCCCTGTCTACCCTAAAAACCCTAGCCAAGAAGAACATCCCCAGTCTTTCCCTCCACACAGCTTCTTCTCTCCTGCATTTGGCAGCTGGCACCTTATCCTTGTTGTGAAGGATGAGGCTATTCCAGCAAAAGCTAGTAAGAACGGAGTGATGCTATCCTCGTATCCCAAGTTGGAAACAGCTGATCACTTTGTTGTATGTACACAGACTTCATCACCCACCACAAACACAGACTGTTGTTTCAGGGCTGAGAGCTGGCAGGACCTGAGAGGCCAAGAATGGAGGAAATGGAACAAAGAGCTGCAGCCCCAGGGTGACCCCCAGGTGCAAGGGCAAGTTGTGGAACTGCTGAGCTGCACGTAAAAAGGATCAGCTGCCAACTTAGCAGTGTTCTTCCTGTCCCCTTGTCTTTGATGGAACATATTCTGCAGAGGAGGAACGGTAGCAGTCACATTTGCTATAGGAGGGGGTCATGGCCACAGCTGAGCCAGCAAGTTTTGGTTGGGGATAGGTTCACCTCTCTCCCCAGGGTACTGTAAATACCCTGTAAATAAATCAAGCGGGGGGATGGGGTGGGGTGGAATTGGGTGGTGTACGAGGGGGAGCAAGGGGAGCTACTGAGACTGGGTGGGGACAGCCAGCTTCAGGCTGGGAATGGGTATCCAGGCAGTTCCTACTGCCATTCCTATAGCAGTTCCTCAGCAGCTGGTGCCTTTTGGTCCCCTCCCACTGCCCTGTGCACTGAAGCCCCCCATCCCCCATGTGCCAGTGCACTGTCCCTCACCCCATCCCAATGGCCTCTCCAGCCCCTTCTCTGCATCCCACTCTCCCCTTCAGCCCCAGTGCACGCATGCGGGGCAGAAACATAGCCAGGTCCTGCTCTTCCCTCCATGAGATATTGTGTGGATGGAAAATATTGTGGGGGCATAAACATACATCAGACCCCCCCCCCCGCCAACATTTTAAATGGGGGGGGAGGAGCTAGTCCCCTCCTCCAACCATTGTGCCCCTCCCCCCGCCCTGCAATCAAGGATATTGGAGTCAGACTTTGAAGCCAACAACCCACAGTCCCTGCCTTGAAAAGTTTATAATCTAGGTAAATTTGGGTCATTTTGTCTCAGTGACAATAAAACTGAAAATAAATTAGACAAGTTACAGTATTTTCCAAATATTCAATAACTACTCTTAAAGGGGAAAAGGTGTTTGATGAGCCCCTAGCCTGGCACCGACATTCTTACAGTGCCCCCAACAATGTGTTATTTCAGAGGCTGATGCGTAGGTGGGGGAATGGCCAACTTTGATCCTTTTTAATTTTTGCTGCAGTCAATCACGCAGCTCAGAGATGGGAATGATACTAACTTGTGCCCTTGCGCACAGCTGCTCTCTATAGCCATGGACTCCGAGACACAGGAAACCTTTCTCGCCCTCCATGACTCCTCCAGGATTCCCATCCAGGACCTTGCACAGCAGGTGAAATTCACACCAGGGCAAAGGGCCAGTGCAAGGCCTATGCAATGAGCCTTAAGTAGTGTTCTTTGTGCTAGCCCTCTGCACATGGCGAATTTCACCCAGCCAGCTACTGAGCTGTTAAAAGAGCTACTGCCACTCAGATCATCCTTCTGGGTCTGACATGCATGCACATGCAATTCTTCCACTCTCTGCTTCCCCTGCTTATCACTTGTCAACTTCCCTAGATCAGGATCATGGCCAGACACTCATTACAGTTCCCCATTTCCCTGTGGGATAAGGACTCTGCTTCCTCAAAGTGGCACCTTTTACAATAGATTTAAGGGGCTGGCCTTTGACATACTCCCTTGTTGCTCTATTGAACTCTGATGATTCTGAGGGCTTGTCTACACACACGCACACCAGCTCTGAAATAACTACATCTATTTTACCAACTTGAGTTTCACTGAAATAAGAGGGGCCACTCACAGACTTGCACCCAAATAACTAAAGGTCTGAACTCAAACTGATTTAGTTACTGTGGCTCCAGTTTGTGTATAGACAAGCCCAGATGCTTTGAGCATCTCCCATCCCTGTTGTAAAAAAACAGAATTATTTTGGGAGTGGGGGATTTCTTTTGGCTCAGTAATCGACAACAAACAGTTGCAAAATTTTCTTGAAAACGACATTGAAACCAGCAAATTGATGGCAAATCTCTTAAATTTGGGGAGAAACAGACATGTTGTACTGTGTTCAGCTCCAACAAAGGCAGCACAGGATCTTTAAGCTGTGATGACTGGCTTGTTCTGAGTCACTGTCATACCAGTTACAGCACGTCAGAGTGGCTGACAAATAGTACTGAGATGGAACAGACACTCTTGGAAGCCACTAAAATCAGCAGCATGTGACCACTTAATGCTGCTAGTTGTCAGCTTCAGCCTGTGGAGACTTTCACACCATTATGCAGTGAGCTGTTTGCACAGTTACAGGATGTATCTGAAAAAGGTCGCAGTGACACATTTAGGGGATGATTTTCAATAGTACCCAACACTTACGTACATTTGGTCAGTCAAATTGCTTGATCAGATACTTATTCTAATACCCTCCCCCACAGTGGTTTCGCCAGGAATTGAAATTAGGGGGGGTGTTCGAATTTACTGGGGGGGGAAGGTGTCAGGGCCGATGAGGGGTGAGACTGCGAGGGTGAAGGTGGGCTATATGGCACCATAGTAAAAACTGAAAAATGTTTCACGACCATTTTATTAGATTTAACTCATGTTTTAAAACCATCACAAAACTTAAAGTTGGCTACTTAAGCCTACTATGAAGCACGACATCTACATCAGTCTTGGTTTCTTGTTGTAATTTTTCACTTTTTGGTGTCTTCTTGTGTGCCCGTTACTTCCAGTCCTTCATGATATGCTCATGATCAGGCGGAAGGCGACTTCTTTCAGAACACAAAATTCTATTCAATGAGGAAAAAATATGTTCAACTGTAGCTGTTGTGACTGGGATTAGCAAGAGATGAATTCCTACTTTCATCCCAGAAAACATAGCACAAAGATTAGGTCGAACCATTAGTAATGATAAAGAAGTTGAAGTTAAATCTTCATTCGTTCATCTTATGATATTCCACTCTGTTCAAAATTCTCTATTCTGCCCTGATTACATAGCAGCCCCATTGCTGGTAGTGCCTCACTCCACTCAACTGTAGGTGTTTTATTAGACAGGCATCTGTAAAAGCTACATGGAGGTTGAATAGAATCCAGAAATCTCTATTGTAGATTTTTAAGAATTAAGTCTTTGTACTTTTTCAGCTGGCTTAACAAACACTTCTTGTCCTCTTCACTTATGGAGTCAATATAAGTACCTTCATTAGTCAACTTCTGGACTGAAGTCTTTGCTTCTTCCAGTACATTTTCATTGGATCTCTCTGATTGATCCAAGGATAGCTTCTATTTCTGGACAAAGATCTACTACTGTTTAATGACCCAAGTGGTTTCAACAGTAGACTTACAAGAGAGAATTGCCATAGTCTTCTCTGAACTTAGTAACAAAAGTAGTCCACCAGACTCACTACTTAGATCTGTCCTATCCTGGTGGATACTTTCTAAAGCCAGTAATAACGGTTGCAGTAATTTTAAGACAACTGCCAAGAATCACTTATGAGAAAGCCAGCAGGTTTTCCCAGGTTGGACTCATTTGAACTTCAATCCCAGTGTATCTTCTATTTGTTTCCAAAATGTTCAGTCCTTTTGGACTCTTGCTGAAAAAAGAGTATTAAAAAGCCATTAAATGTATGGCTTTTTAATGTCTTTTGAAGATTCTGCAGCTTGTACTAGTGCTAGCTGGAGTAGATGGCCTCTACAATGTGTATTAGGAAAGATTAGGGTTACACTTTTCTCTGAGCAAAGCTTGTACTCCACTATGTCTTCCAGAGACGTTTGTAGCTCCATCAAATGCACAAGCAGCCATCTGTTTGGGGTTCAATTTACACGCATTTAACTCTTCTAAGATGTCACAGATGCAGCTGATGTGTCTTCTATAACCTGAACATCTAGAATGCATCTACTGGCCTACCACGGACATCAAGATAACATACGTAATGACTTAATACTTGATGCCTATTTGCATTGGTGCATTTGTCGGCCATGTATGCACATATTTTGAATATAGTGAGAGAATTCTTCACTTTTTCAACTCCTAAGTCTTTCACTGTTGCACCACATGTTTTAAGAGAGTCAGCTGAGTTTTTTGCAGAAAGATAGTGAGCATTTGCCACTCTTGTTCGGAACCAGTGTCCAACTTCAGGATTAACAAGTGACAATGCACTTAACATAGGCCTCTAGTTTGTAGTGTATGGTGTATCTCTTGCTTAAATAGAAAGTATGATGCAATAGCCATGCTGGTCCACATAAACTGAGTTGTGTCTCCAGCATTCTTAACAGCCTCATTAAGTTCTTCTAAAATTGGCTTTGACAGTGACTGGCTTATAAAGCTTTCTGCATGTTGATGCAGTCCAGAGGCATGGTGTTTTGCAGCCTTTTCATATAGGTTGTCAGTATTAGCTTAGCTGATCAGTCTGGCAAATCAAGCTCCTCCACTTTTACTATATAAATCCATGACAAGCCCACATCTTAAATACTGCGTGTAGTTCTGGTCACATCATCTCAAAAAAGATATCTTGGAATTGAAAAAGGTACAGAGAAGGGCAACAAAAATGATTAGGGGTATGAGGAGAGAAGACTGGGCCTTTTCAGCTTGGAAAAGAGACGACTAAGAGTGGATATGATAGTCTTATAAAATCTTGATTGGTGAGGAGAAAATGAATAAGGAAGTGTTATTTATCCCTTCACTTAACACAAGAACCAGGGGTCACCCAATGAAATTAATAGGCAGTAATTTAAAAACATAGTTTTAAAGGAACTATTTCTTCACACAATGAACAGTCACCCGTGGAACTTTTTGCCAGGGATGTTGTGAAGGCCAAAATTATAACAGGGTTCAAAAAAGAACTAGATAATTTCATGGAGGATTGGTCCATCAATGGCTATTAGCCAGGATGGGCAGGGATGCAACATCATGATCTGAATGTCCCTAGCCTCTGTTCGCCAGAAGCTGGGCGTGGACGACAGGGGATGGATCAATCGATGATTCCCTGTTCTGTTCATTCCCTCTGAAGCACCTGGAACAGTCACGGTCAGAAGATAGGATACTGGGATAGATGGACCATTGATCTGACCCAATATAGCCATTCTTACATAAAAAGTAATTATTATAATAAAAAAGTTTAGTACAGAAACTCCCCAAGATAATGACCGCTTGAGATAGCGATGTGAGATAATGATCTTGACAAATAATGCATATTTAAAATCTTGGCCTACTAGGAAACATATATTTATATAAGTTTCTCAGTCACAAATATAGCTTCTGGAGAAAGGTCACTAAATCATAGTCCTATTAGGATGACCAGAAAGCAAGTGTGAAAAATGGGGACAGGGGGTGGGGAGTAATAGGAGCCTACATAAGAAAAAGACCCAAAAACTGGGACTGTCCCTATAAAATCAGGACATCTGGTCACCCTAAGTCCAATGCTCTGACCGCTGTTTGTCATGCCACCGTTCACTCTATTGCTCTGCCCCAATAGCCCTACACTGTCATCTTCTGCTGCCAACTGCCACTGTGACTTCTGTGAGTTGGTCTCTCGCGGTTCCACCCGACTCTCAGTGATTTCAGCTCTTCGGGGTGGAGGGAACCTCGGTGCTAGTGAAGACTGGGGCATCTCTTCCATAGAAACACTGTCCCACAGCAGGTCTAAGCACTTAGACCTGATTATCAGAGATTTCATCTCTAGTCATCACTTAACAAACCAAAAGACTCTCTATGACGCCTAATCAGCTCTGTTTTTAAACAGTGGAGAGGCGCAGGTCAAATAGTACTTGTGACTCAGGCAGACCATCAAGCAAAACACCTGTCCCCACCCTCTCTCTTGATGCCCTCAATCAGCACAGGTTAAGGACAGTTCTACTACCCTTTACTCGTACAGTAAAAACAACATTTCATTACCCCACCCCACCCCGCATTCAAGTGATTTATAACCCAACCCCAGCCAAAATCTATCACTTGGGCAACACAGCTCTGTTTGCTGGATACCTAGGTAGATTAGGTGTGAATGTAAATACAATCTGGTCCTGAAGCCTTTCCCCCCAGTCCCCAGCTCATCACTAGCTGTCAGGGAGAGCTCATTTAGACTTTGCTTACAAATCATCATTTGAAATTATTAGTATCAGAGGGGTAGCCGTGTTAGTCTGGATCTGTAGAAGCGACAAAGAGTCCTGTGGCACCTTATAGACTAACAGCACAGGACTCTTTGTCGCTTCTTGAAATTATTAGGCTGGCCAACATCACCGAAATGAATGCACTGACAGTCACAAAAAACAAAAGCTGTATAAGGAAGCTAGTCTGTGTTCATACTTTTCAAATCTATTATACTTTTTCAGATATAAAGTGTATGATAAAATACGTGTATGCTTTTAAAGTGTGTATTAATGTTTCAATTTCAATTCAAGTTCCCAAACAATCACTAAAGTGGCAACACTGCATGTAACTAGTTCACAAAACTGGGGGGGGGGGGGGGGGGTTTGGGAAAATTCAGGGGGGGGTGTAGGGAAATCACTGCTCCCCCAGCTTTGTGCAGTGGGACTATTCTGGACAACACTGTCGCTGCTGTATGGACGTAGCTGTGTTGTGTCTGTCTGTCTATGCTTCCTCAATAGTACTGCAAAAACAGTGCTGTGCTCTGCTGGGATGTCATTGGCGGGCCACCTACCAAACCTTGGCCTATGTCCGCCTCCACAGCAAGCTGCAGTGACACAGGAAGAGAGTTCTTGATGCTTAGGTCATTTTGCATTACATGTTACATTGCCCAGACTGGGAAGGGGGGTGGACATGCTGTACCGAGTAGTGAATGCCCAAGTCCTCCCCATTGCTACAAAAACTGTACAGCTAATTTACTGGTTATTTATTGGTTACTGTTGGAACTAGGAATTTTGATACTGTCCTGAACCCCATTAAAATGACAATTCTTTAATGAATAAAATCCCATGAGAGGGATTTTCACCCTCCCTTATTGTCAGCAGTATTAACCTTACATTGAGGGATGGCTGATGACATGATGATTAATCTTACACATAAAGGCAACTCCCTGAATGCAAACTCACAGTTCCAAGTCATGCCACATGAAGGCTTCCTACTCAAGGCTTTGTTAACAGGATTCCCAAGTGCACCACCAGCTTGCCACAGCTGTACATTGGTAAAGCATACAGACACACAAATAAAAGTTTGTTGTTATCCATGCCAAGAAGCAGGTGAAGAAGTCAAATTGTTTTCAGTCCTTTTAAACAGCACAAACTGGTCTGCATTAAAAAGCAAAATCTGAAGCCAGATGATGCTTAGCCTTGTTTTGCAAACCATTCTTTTCTTTTAGGTCACACATTAGATGAAGAGTATGTTCTACACAATCTGTGCAATTGGGGGAGCAGGGTGTTTGTGTGAGGAAGCTGCAGAACCCTAAGGATCCGCATTTCCCCCCAGCTATTCTGGATATTATCCTTCTGGCTAAGGACAGAGACAACCACAACCTCTTTTGCCCATTACCTTCATCCTCACCTATACCCCTAATCAGACACAGGAGTTCCCATTCATTGGCCAGAGACTCTCTCTGCAGCACTCCCAGCTCCTGCTGACTCAAGGAGCAAAAGTACATGTCACACTCAGGTCTATCACATGGTGGGGCAGAGCACCACAAAAGGCTAATTAAATAGAGCTCATTGGCAGTTTTCCATTGAAAATGTAATTTCTGCAAAATCAATTTTTTCATGGAAAAATCTCAACAAAATATTTTGTTTTGCATCAGTTTGACATCAAATTGGTGTTTGCTGGAGTTGTTGCAGTGCATCATGACAGCTTTAGTGCAGGTGCCTTACGCGCTCCATTCTCCTCTATTGGTCAGGCTCCCTGGCGGGACTACAGCTCCCAAGATGCACTGCAGTCTCTCCTCTAGTTGAATCACCACAGTGCATCATGGGAGACAAGGCTTTACTTATTAATAGGATTTCACAGCAATTCTATTGTCCTTGATTCTTCATCAGGTTAAACTTCAGATACACTGCAGCAGTTCACCCAAGGGTTCGACTCCAAAGCCACATGCATGTGACACACTGGAGGTGATGCAGAATTGGACTATAAAATAGTTAAGGCATCTCATTCTCTTCTTGAAGATAAGGACAGACACCTTAAACTTGACTCAATATTCTTTGAGAAGTGTCAGTATAGAACAGAGGACAGTTTGAGGTGCTTATGATAGTTTGAGTTGCTGAGGAGACTTGCTGCACTGTTCTGTACTTGTTGGAGTTTCCTAATTGCTGATGGCTTCATGCCCAGATATATCGCATTGCTGTAATCCAGCCAAGTGACAAAGGCATGAATAACTGAGGCCAGGTTGTCATTCTCCAGGATGGGACAAAGTCTCTTAGCCAACTAGAAATGGTATTAAGTGTTACTCTCAGATGCTGCTATGCAAGAGTTTAGCTTCAGCAAGGAATCCAGAAGTACTCAAACTATGGACTGAATTGACCAATTGTGGGTGTGAACCTTCAGCCAAAGTTGACTGCATTGTGGCTGCAAACTCTTCAAAATGCTTTCATATGCCCACCAGCATCACCTCTGTCTTGCTGCGGCTCAGCTTCAACCAGCGGTTCTTCATCAATGAGCTGATCTCATCCAAAGCATGGGGCTATTTTGGTGCTACTGGTGTGGTCATACATGGTGAAAGATAAGGAGCTATATGCTATCTGCATACTGTTGGCTCTGGAGTGCATATCATCTGATCAGTTCATTTAAGGGATGCATGCAAGCAGTATCTGTGGCCTACCCATTTGCCCTAATTGTGAGTTCTACTGTAAGAAGTGAGTGAACATTTAGTAAATGTCACAATGACTTATAACAATACATTTTGATGGGGAAAAGTACAAAAGGGAGACAAAGAATCTTAATTAGTCTATACAAGAAGGCCTACAGATATATTTCAAGGACTGCATTAAGACCATGCCTGGTACACCAGAGAAGCATGGGACCAGAAACTAATGGATCAGAATTGGTGTGTCAGAAGCTAGGCCTTACTGATGAACAAAACAATGAGAGGATGGGCTATCCTGCCCATCATTCCCTTTTGGAATCCGTTGGGCGTGTCTTCACTACCTGCCGGATCGACGGGTAGCAATCGATCTATCGGGGATTGATTTATCGCATCTCATCTAGACGTGATAAATCGATCCCCGAACGCGCTCCCCGTCGACTCCGGAAATCCACCTCCGTGAAAGGCAGAAGCGGAGTCGACGGGGGAGCGGCAGCGATCGACTCGCCGCCGTCCTCACGGCCAGGTAAGTTGATCTACGATACGCCGACTTCAGCTATGCTATTCACGTAGCTGAAGTTGCGTATCGTAGGTCGACCCCCCGCCCCCCCAGTGTAGCCCAGGGCTCAGAAAGATATTTTGGAGGGAAAAGTTGGCTACCATGACACTGGCTAACTGAAAGAAGGGGAAGGAAGGAGCGTCACCATCATGGCTGCCACCCCCACCATTTTCTGGGACCCTGGACCTTTGTTTTAATCCTGAGATATGTTCTGACCACTCCAGGCCAGAGAGAGGGAGCCAGGTGAGCACTGCTCCGGCTAATTCCTGAACACCAGCTGGGACTGACTCTATGACAACAATGCAAAATAAAAGAACCATTGCAGCAAGTCTCAGAGACCAGGTTAACTGACTTGGGCTTGTGAGGCTCATGCTACAGAGCTAAAAATATTAGTGTGGATGTTTGGGCTTGGGCTACAGTCCAGGCTCTGAGATCCACCTCCTCACCGGTTTCAAAGCCCAGGCTCCAGAACTTCTACACTGCTATTTTTAGCCTTGGAGCACAAACCCTGAGAGCCTGAGTCAGTTGACCTGGGCTTTGAGACTCACTGCTATGGACTCTCAGACTTTAAGGTCAGAAAGGAGCATCGTGATCATCTAGTCTGACCTCCTGCATATTGCAGGCCACAGAACCTCACCCGCCCACTCCTGTAATAGACCCCTAACCTCTGGCTGAGTTACTGAAGTCCTCAAATCATGATCCGCCTTTTACACTAGTTTAAACCTGCAAGTGCAGAGGAAGGTAAACCCTCCCCCTTTCCCCCCACCAGAGTCTTTGCCAAACCAGCCCCAGGGCAAAATTCCTTACTGACCCCGAATATGGCGATCAGTTAGACCCTGAGTATTGGGCAGGACCCACCAGCCAGACACCTGGGAAAGAATTCTCTGTATTCTCAGAGCCCTCCCCATCTAGTGTCCCATCTCCAGCCGTGGGGGATTTTGCTACTGGCACTAGCCAATGGGCTACTTTTGCAATACCCTTTAGTTCCCCATCCCTGGCTCTCCCTTCCAATGGGTTCTTTTGCTTCCCCAATTTATTTCTTCTCTTTCTTCTCCTTCTTCCTAGTCTAGCTTAGCTGGCCAAGACTGCACATTTTGCAACATTACTGCAAGCCTGTGGCCAAAAAGGCAGCTAAAACCAATGCCCTAAACAGTCCGATACCGGTACAAGTTTGCCAGGTCTCAAAGTGCATAATAAGACCGGATGCTGTGTCTGTGTTTCTCCAGCAGCAAGCTTGCAAGTGAGAGTTAACATCAGAGACAGAAGCTGCATTTTCAGTCTTTGCTGTTCTTTTTTCTCCCCTTTCGTGTATTTGTCTTGTTTTGCCTTCTAGAAAACTGGACTGGACTTTAACAGCAGCAGCAACACCTCCAACCTGTCTCAATTACCTTCTTTTTTTTGCCTCACAAAAGGACAGTTACCACCATCTTTAACACCACTGTCAGACAAGGCATTTTTCCCTCTAAAGACTCTCTACAGCTAATGGAAAAAGGAACATGGGATGGTGTTAAATGAAATCATTCTTTAACGCTTTACATTTCAAATGCTTTTTCTTTCTGTTTTTCTTTCTTTTCTGTATCTTTAATAAAAGGTTAAAGAGGATTTGTAATAATGTTTTTGCCATGGTACTAAGCAGGCTGAGGTCTCTGTGTACCAAACCCTGAACCTTGTTTAAAACTGTTTAATGTTTAAACCAGGGTCATGCTAACATTTTTGACTATTTGGGCCCCTTTATTCCATCTAAATTAATACAACAGATCCTTGCTTTACCCCGGTCCATTGGGTTCCTTATAACCTTTGAGATTATTTGTTTTAGACAATTCTGCTTTAAGACACATTTGAAGGAGTCATCTAATTAAAGCCAGATAAGGCAAGTGACACAGTGCACAGTGCTACCTGGGGCACTACAACAGGCTCAACCTAATCAAACCAGTCAGCAATGGGCTACAAACACAGTACCAAGTGTGCACTGCTGACAGGGTTGGGATTATAGTACTAAGTGTAACACCTCAATAAGGGATGGACTAACAGGTTTGGAGAACATTACGAACTGGTCCAAACTTCTGCCTGTCTCCCTAACAATTCTGACAGGTTTGGAACATGAGCCTTCCTCCATGCTTCAACTCCCACCATACCCACAAGTAACTTCCTCCCTCCTTCCCCGCCCTCAACTCTCCAACCAAAGGAGAAGCAGACACATTTGTTTATAATCAGATGCCCATCACTGGCTCACCCATTCTCAACTGCACGAGTGAAAAGAGTGAAGGCAGAGCTGGTGCTAGGGAGGCAAGAACAGTGCCAGGCAATGCTTAGTGCCCCAGAGCTGTCAGAGCTCTAGGGCTCAAGACGCCACCTGTAAATGAAAGTTTTCTTTAGTAAATTAAGAAAAGTATGGGCCTGGTTAAAGAGGCAGGAGCCTCAAGAGGATGCAGAGTGTTTGAGGGGTGGATGAACGTTGGATGTTTCTTGGGGTGGGCAGAGCAGGAGAGGAACTGAAGAAACTGGGCCCTGTTTGAGATAATCACACTTCCTCTAAATGTACATGTTAGGCCAGCAGTGAGCAAACATTAGGTAATCTCTGTGTTCACAAACCAACAGGACTCCCTGGTTTGGCAGCAATGACCCCAGATGACTATTGGGCACATCTGTCTCTAGAGCATGTGCTGATTTATTCATGGGAGGCTGTTTACTGGTGACCTCATTCTATTTTCCTGCCTAAGTCTGCTGTTGGTTTCTCTAGCCCGATGGCCCAGCAGTTCCATTTTAAGAACACTCCTGTGCTCAGGAGGCCTCCACAGCCCTCTCCTGTTCCCATTTGCCTCATCCTATAGCTGAGGATAGAAAATCCCTCTACTCACAGCTCGAGGATAAGGACCACATCTGTTCTGTTCTCGTAGACGTCGTGCAGCTTGATGATGTTGGCATGCTGGATCTGCTGCAGAATGTTCACCTCCCGCTCAATTTCCTCACGTCTCACCCCCCGGCGGCTGGCCCGGCTCTGACGCTTCTTAATGAATTTGGCAGCATATTCCACTCCAGTGCTTTTCTCTCGGCATTTCTTCACTATCGCAAACTGGCCACTGTAAGGACAAAGTTATAACAGCAATTACGATAAAAGCTTTCACAAATCCCATGGGCAATACCATGAAGCTCCCAGAATTAGCTTGCATAGATAGGGTCTGAACCTGCAAATCCTTTGGTGAATAACCCTTATTCTTACTGCTGTAGTAACAATTTTCAGGATTGGGTTAATAAATTGCACGCTGTGCATTCACCATACTTTAATGCAGTGCTTCAGACCATGCAAAACAAAGTAACCTGTCCGAACGGAAGGGAGGATCCTAGACATCATCATCAAAGAAATTTTTTAAATCATCAAGGTCTGACAGCTCAAGTCATCAAAAAAACAGAAAATTTAAAGTGAGACCAAACGGCCCTTCATTTGCTAAGTGAAGTTCAGGCACTGAGGTACACAAAATACAGAATGCCGTCTGATGCTCTGGAGGGGTAGATAATACCTACTGCACACATTTGAGTCAGACCTGTAGGGTGTAATTTTCAGAAGGCTCAAAGAGTACACCAGCCTTTGTAATTGGACAGTTAGACACAAGTGCCCAGTTTGCATGTATAAGTGCAGGTTTGTGTGTGGAAGATGCTGGTCCACACACATTATCGTACTCGGCTTGAAAATCTGGCTCTCAATATTATTTGAAACTATGCAAGTTTCTTAATGTGAGTTTAAAGAAAGAAGAAAGTTTCCCTAATACTTAGCAGGACAATGGTCTAATTCACTGCATCAAACTTTTAAATGGCAGGCAATTGTTTGCAGTTGCAAGCAGACTTTTCCTGACAGCAGCTGCTAGATGTGGAGGTCATCATTCCAGTCCCAATTTTAATATTTTCTCCCATCCCATAAAAAGGAAACACTTGGAGATCAGATCACTAATACAGAGTATAATGTCCTTCATGTTTCAGTCTCATTTACGTGATGGGAGCCTTGTGAAATGAGACATTTCCTTTAACAGGAAAGTGCAGGGGAACTCCTCGTTTAACCTGCATGAGGTCATTATCACTGACTCCGTTCCTCAGTTAGCTCTCCCAAGATGCATTGTTAGACCACAGAGCTGCCTCTTTGGGTGCACAGCTGATAGTTGTTTCATTTCTTTTCTCTTTATGAGAGGTTCTCAGAACTGGACAAAGTGAAAGATCATGTCCAAGGCAGAAATATTGCACCAGATGGAGGGGTTATTCATGTGACTCTCTGATAGGAAGGTAAAGGGATAGTCTTGGACTATGCAGTTAGTCTCTACAGGACATGTACATGAGCCATTGATGTTTACTCAAATTTTTTGAATGGAGAAATATGGAAGGAGGATGGTCTTGTGGTTAAGCCAATGGAGGGACTCAGGAGATCCAAGTTCAGTTCTCGGCTATACCACAGACTTCCTGTATAACCCTGGTCAAATGACTTAATCATTCTATGCCTCAGTTTCCCCATCAATAAAATGGGAATTACACTTATTTTCTCCTACTTATCTTCTCTATTTAGATTGTATGCATTTAGTGCAGGAACACTCTCAATTATGTGTTTTTACAGTGCTTCACACAAAAGGGTCTTGACTTCATTTCGGTGCGCCAAAATATAATTATTATTCATAATCTATATAAGTTTCCAGGAGTGTCACTCCAAAGCCTAGAATATCTGTTGAATCAGTATGAAGCAATGGAAACAGCTACAAGCATGGCTAAGAGTTTTTTGTTTAGAATATCACCAGGGTCAATCGTTATTGGGACTCACAGACTGTTACTATCCAATTGTTAATTTCTCAGCCGTTTTTGGCTTTTTTTTTTTTACATTTTACAAATTATACCCATACAACACCATGGGCTTTCACCTAGAAACAATAATAAATGGCATTTGGCAAGCTAGCAAGATCCCTCTTAAAATCAGATTCCTTTAATTACTAACACTGCTTGTGTATGATGTAGTAGACTGTCACTTGAACTGGATCTGAAAAACAGACTAAAAAAATGTGCGGTGACAAGAGTGTGTTGCTTTTAATCAAGGATAACTTAGTGGATTTAAATGGAAACACTTATTACTTATTATTTGGCATGATGGAAATTTGCACTATTCATATTAAGCAGAGAAAGCAGCAAGCACATGTGTATGAGCATATATTAACCTTGTGCACAAAACTTTGGTTGGTAGGTAGATCCATGAAACATATTAACAAAAATCTGAAACCAAGTGAACCTTGCCCGACTTTAGGTTTCAGTACAAACTTCAAATTCAGACAGGTTTATCAAAAGGATCCCTGAAGTTCACAAGCCTGGCCAGATTTAAGGTTCCACACAGAATTTGTGCAAAATTGTTTAGTTTGGATACAAATCTTTCACATTTCAAGTTGTTTCACTCATATTTTGTGAAATCAAAACTCAAAGCTGAACTTGGGGCAGGAAGGGCGAAGAAAGAGCAGGATAAAGCCGGATAAAATGCTGGCACAAACCTTTGCTAACCAAAAGGACCAGGATTCACACAGCTCTTCTAGCTAGTACCTGTACCTCTGTTTAAATTACAGTGCTGAATAGGTATCATTTCACCAGATTCAGATATACCTCCATATTAGGCTGCAGGGAATTCAGCCACAATTAGAAAGAGGAAGTGGTCAGTCTACTCTACTCATAGTGAGTTTAATTCATTTACTGGCATCACTCATTTCAGCAGAGAGTTAAGTTTTCTCTACTGGTGAAAATGCTGATCTTTTATACAACTGGACAACACCTAAACAAAGTTCTTTTTAAAACTATTAAATAGGCCATCTCAGGGGCTTCTCCAAGGTGATGGTGATTTCAGGAATATTTATTCATCTTTTCATTATCAGCAACACACTGCTGTTATGTGGAGACCTGGTGAGACAATGCAATCATGTGGAAAGTACAGGATGAAATTCACTTCCCAGTATTAGCAGCTACCTTTTGTTACATAATTGCATCCCCACTGGAATTCACAAGATATTGATACTGATTTATGGCTGGGGAAAAAATAGAATGAATGTTTAGAAAACATGCTGTTGTATATGTGCTGGGATAGCGACAAATGAACCCCATTATAGGGATACAACATATTAAGCAATCTGAGGCTTGGATCTGTGGTTAACGTCAAAGGCTTGGTGTTCCATGCAAGCACAAGAGGTATAAAAAATGGTGACTTGTATAGAAAGCAGAGTGGGACATTTTTGGCAAAACTAAGTTTTGCCAAAATATGCTGCATCATGAAAGCCAAAACATTTTGCGGCGATGTATTGGTTTAAACAAAGTTTTCAATGGGACTGGTGGGTGGGTTTTTTGGGGGAGTGGGGGAGCAGAGGGGAGATACTTTAACATTCTATAGCCTCCTGGTTAGAGCACTGGCTTGGGATGTGTGAGACCTGGATTCAAGTCACAGCTCTGCCTGATTCAGAGTGATCTGGGATTAAAAACACTGCTTTGAATCACATCCCAGATAGTGCCCTAAACGCCAAGAGACAGGCAGACTCAGACACACATTTCCAAAAGCTCAAGTTTCTGTCTGCAAATGGACATTTCAACATGATTCCACTTTTGCAGAAAAATTCGAAAGGTTTTGTTCCAAAGTGGTACAAAACCAAATTTTGAAATCTTGAAAGTTGATGCGAAACAGAATTGTCGTCCTCTGGTCCAGTCAGCTCTTACAGAGTGTTCAGGGGGAACCTGATCCTGCATTAATGAGAGCACTTCTGTGAAGACAAAAAAATTACTCATGCTTAATAGCAGGAGTGAGGCCTACAGAGGAGTTCAGAGCCATGGTCTCATTAATAAGAGGAGGATCAAGCTTAAACCTGTCTCTCTTCAGAAACTCCCACTCTCTGCTCATGCCCTGCCCCTTTTTCATACTGTGTACTTGCAAGAGTTTCGTACTGCAAGATTTCGTACTGCTTAGAACAAAAGACAATGCCCAGCACTTCACTTATACCCATGAGCAGCATCCACTCCTCCTTGCGCTGGCACACTATAACTTTGAGCACCTCACTGAGCACGAATTGGTAGGATCCTGGCCCAAGTGTATTTGTTCAGTATCAGGTATATCCTTATTCAGGGCACTATATCCCAAGCTTGCAGGTAATTCCCCAGTTTCTACTATGAGCTTTTGGACTACGCTCTATGTAAGGATCTCTTTATAACAATCACAAACATACTCATTAAATGCAAACACCTAAGATTACAGGCTTTCACTTACATTGGAGAACATTATATCCTTCGCTGGCTTGTATGCAAGTGCAGTTGGAAATATAAATTATGCAGCATACACTGCAATTATATTCCCTACTTTATAATGAAACATTCTAAGTACCTTTATATAATTAACACAAACAGCTATTTGGAGTCAGTCTTAAATCTACAAAAGGCAAGGAAACCAAGAGTTAAAACTTTTACTTGACCCTAGCTTACCCTAGAATGGCGAAGTAGTATGGGGTAAAATCTCACTCACTAATTTCAGATTCTTATAAAAACATATTGATATGTTTATGAACCTTAGAGCCATTCCAAGCATTTCTGGTGTGGGCTAGAAGATTTATTTATTTAGAAGACTTTTAGTGCATTAGACCTGATGTATGATTAGACTAATCTACAATCACCTGCTTAAAGAATTTTGACAACAGACTACCAGTGTTAATAAAGTTCTCTCTTCTTTAATTTACCATTATACAAAATCCCTACAACAGAACTTAATAGAGAATGAGATTTCTGCTATAGAATACCATAGGTTACTTTAAAAATTCTATTACAAGATTTAATCTCCCAAGATTGATCCCCCTGTAGGTTGTCTAGAGTGATTTCTATAGAACTTGATTGGTTTAATTCCTATTAAAACCTCTAGGAATCATCTACCAGAGTATTCTTTTCCAGGCAGGATTGTTTGATCAAGTGTTTCTAAAGCAACTTGGAAGTAGCACTAGTTTTGTTTACTTCCTTATCTTCATGGCTGTGTCATCAATTTTATTAGTACTATTCTGGGATGAGAAATCACTATGTAACCACTGATTCAGCTGTGTACGCACCACACACTCTTGTATTTATCCTAAATAGAACAGTGGTGTTGGGTAGCTTGGGGTTTTATTTTTTAAAAATCTTTCAAGTTTTCAGTTACATAGCACAAACATTGTTTTCCAATAGGTATTTATAATCCAGCGAAGTGCTGACTATTTAAAAAAAAATTAAAATGATGGCTTCCTGAGACATGGACTTTATTGAATATAGGGACAGTCGAAGGGCTTGAGACAGTTGAAAAGAGGATGAAAATAATGAAAAGGGGGAATAAAGGAGCCAAATACACCATTGGTTAGCCAGAGATGTTCAGAAAAAGTTGATGTAATAGAACTGACATTATGAATAGTCCATATACATACACTGACTCTGCAAACCTTTTCAGGTTTTTTCTCACATTAATATTAAGTGTATCCCCTTCCCCACTCCCTGCTTCTTGCTATATGGTGCAAATATATTCACTTTATATATACTTGTTGCCAAGATCCCATGTGTCTTCATTACAGTATCAGTGGACAATCAAAGCATTTTTGGACCATTCTTGAAGACTAATGGCACAAAATAGCAACTAGCGTTTAATGATTTTCTGCGCCACCCATTCATTCTTTTATAAGGGATGGATATTCTTCATTATATTAAGGCAAGAGCCAAGAGTTGGATGGAGGGATGGGGGAAGATGAGAGAACAAAAATCTCAGTCAATGGTTATAAAAGCCAGCCTGCTGCTCTCCTTACACACTGACGGAACCTGTGTTTCAGTTACCCAAAGTGCATATTTCTTGCAAAACCCCATAAAATTATATTTTATGATGTCAAAGGGATTTCCTCTCACCATATAGCAGTTGACATTCACAGCCAGGAATGTGCTCTAGCTTCCTTGTTAATGATCATAAAAAGACAGCATACAGTCAGGAAAAACAACAATGGTATTACAGTATTTCCTTGTGACCCTGACCAAAATAACAGCCCCTCCTCCTATGCACCATGTAAGAAACAGTGCCTGACCCAAAGAGCTTGCAATATAGACAAGACAAGGAATAGGAGAAAGGAAATATGACCTACATATGTGGAATTGAAGCACAGAGAGATTAAGCCATTTACTTTCATTAACACAGAATCTTTAGCAAACCTGAGAAATGAATCCAGATCTCCCAAGTTCTAGCCAAGAGCTTTAACACAAGCCCACACTTCCTAGTACATCAGTGAAATAAGGATGACTGAAGTCCTACATAGCGATATGAACAGCGCACACACAACATAATCCCAGAGACAGACATTTGCTCTTGTTTTTTTAAACTAGTGAAGTTTGTTGCATTCCTCAAATATTTGGACAGCAGTACTACAGTCCTGTTTCCCCACCACAGCCCTGGGGCAGCCTGCACCCGAAACCCCTCATTCCTGGCCCCACCCCAGAGCCTGCACCCCCAGCCGGAGCCCTCAGCCCCCCAACCCTTTGCCCCAGCCCTGAGCCCCCGCCACACTCTGAACCCCTCAGCCCCACCCTCGCCACACATCACCTCCATATTGATACACATAAGAAAATTCATTCAGCACATGGATGTAAAAAATTAGAGGGAACATTGACAGTGCTTAATGTATTTAGATTCCATTTTAGAAGCAAAATTTAGAGGAGTACAAAATGCAGTTTATTTTATCATCCTATAGTTTATGGGCAACAAAAAGACCAGAATGATTGACACCACCAGTATGGTTCTCTCTTTCTTAATGGTTATTTTTAATTCTGGTCTCGGAGGGGTAATCTTAAACTGAGTGGAGTGAACGAAATGCTTTGTGGCATCCCAAGAAGGCAGACAGCAATGCTAACAACAGTAACATCACCATGAAACATTAGAATAAAAATAGCCGAATAAGATTTAAATGTACATATGGGACGCACCCCCCCCCCCTTCTATTCCAGGAATACTGCTTCCTAGAGTGGCCATCCTGAAATGCTGCAAATGCATGAATAATATTGAAAAGACACCGTGAGCTACCGTGTCCCAGCCAGACTCTCTTTCCCTGTTTCTGGGATGGGGCTGTCAGGTAGCTGACTCCTCTTGTGATTTGAGAAGAGCAGATAACTTTTTTAGTTCAAGTATCACAAACATACATTTGGAAGTGATTAAGTTACAGTTTTTATACTTTGTTTTTGGAATATCTGTAAGAGAGTCAGGAATCCATTTACAGGGGCTTCTAGACATTGGTATACCAGTGAAAGATGTGATCTGAAGCCGAAAGAAAGCACCTATATCATATATTACAGTTTGACTATAGTCAGAAAATGACAGATTGTGCAGTTAAGGCAATGGGCTGGGACTCAGGAGAAGAACAATAGTCCAGTGGTTAGGGTGCTAGACAGAGACCTGGGTTCAAGCCTCTGCTCCCCCACAAACTTCCTTTGTGAGCATGGGAAAGTCACAGCGTCTGTATCAGCTCAGCTCCCCATCTGTAAAATGCAACTACTACTAAATGATAACATAATTATCATTGATTATAACAAAGGGGCCTGGATTTCAGTTTGGGCCCCCAGGCGCTGCTGTCATACCAATAATAATTGTAATCATTCTCATTTTTATTTTCTCTCAATACCTTTCTATTCACATATGCCCAGGCAGCCTAAAAGTCACTACGCTGAGTTCTCGTATCATCCGCCCTGAAAACTCAATCTGGGACACAAGCTGGGCTTCCTTCTCCTTCCACTTCTGGAGTCAGAACATGGTTGACAATTCTGTTGTTGCACGAGGCAGACCAGAACTCAGCTCACTTTTTTATTCAGAAATGTTAATAGTAAGTTAGCTCAGCAGAGGGTCTGTAAAGAAATGCTAATAGCAATTTAGTTCAGCAGAGGTTCTGTAAAGCCAGCAGATATGGCTCAGGACATACGTAGGGAGAACACAAAATATGTTGAGCAAAGCAAAATTTTCCAATAATTTTTCTGACCCTTCCTGCATCTGAATGGCACCACAGAGTTACCCTACTGGGCCTTTTAGTGACAACAGGTGCAGAAAGTTGAACGTCCCAGTTTCCCTTGACACGCCTGAACAGGCTGTTCTTTCCTTTCCACTTGAGACAAACAGAGTGCGTCAGACTAAGGGACAGAGGTATGATAAGCAGCAGTGTGTAGTTGTAAGTAATTTTGGTGTTTTATCTCTGCCTGATGCAGTGATATTATACATGGTAAAGTTCAATAAACTGTGGTGGAGACAGAAAAACATGCCTTTTTAGGGAAGCAAAGATGACCTTCCCCTACTTCCTTTTTGTGTGTGTTTTGTTTATTATGTTTAGCAAGGTTACACTTAACTTCCTTCTGTGGTCCAGTTCCTGCTCAGATGTGCACTTCACTAAAGATAGAAGCTGAGTTAAAGCAATTATGCTTGGTATGCCAGCCAGCTGGCTTTAACACAGTTCAGTCACATTCTGGGCCAAGGGACTTCAAGTGAACTTCAAACTTCAGAAAAATAAAAAAGTTAAACTGAAGATTTAAATGCAACAGAAAGCTTGGGAGGGGATACCACAAATATATACATCTTTTTATTTTGCAACTTCTTTACACATTTATTCTCCTAGAGAATATCCCCAAAAGATTAAGCTGCCAAATCAATAACATTGAATGGAAAACACTTGACCAAAGATCATCTGTAACCAATGAAATGTCTCTACTCCATATTATGGATCTCTGTGAAAATGCAAGGACAAATTCATTAAAACCAAATCACCTGTGCCAGAACACACAGTTATTTTTACATAGGCTGTACTGTGCTGTTAAACGCTTGCTACATTTCACCCCAGCAGTGGCTGCACATCTGCAGTAGGAAAAGGAATTACACAGTGATATAGTATATGCAGTTTTAAAAATGTAATCTGGGATCTATGTGGATGGAGAGGCATTATATACATTTTAATAAGATATTTAATCTTTTAGGGAGAAAATACTTATGATTTTTTACTTTAATAACGTAACCCCTAGGACAAAGAAACTTCAGAAACTATCTATTAGGCCAGTGTTCTACATATTTGTCCCTTTAGGGGAACTTTTAATTTTTTTTCTATTAGAATATTGTATACATTTTTAAAAGACAACCTCTAGAAGCACTGAAGAATGGAAAGTATGTATGGACTTCCAGCCGTCAGTTAGATAAAAGTACCATAAGATCAATGTACCTGTCAGATTATTTCCAAGAATCATCTTGATTGTTGGCAGGGCATCCATGTGGCCCTGGAAAGCAGGATGCTCTGATATTTCAATACTGTGCATATTCCCAAGGATGTGTCAGGCAGAAGAGGCCATTGATGCAATTCAAACTCATGCTTTATCAATGTCTGTGACAGGGTTAATTTTAGGGTTGCCAGACTTTTCAGGATTTGCCAGTTGTTGGCTCTCTTACTATGCAATGGAATACAAATAATGTTTGGCCTCTTGACAACCCTGATCTATAGAAATTAGAAAAGATAACCCCATCCCATGCTATATATCCTCTGAGCTAGGCGATACTATTTTTAATCTGAAGATAAGCATATCCATCTATGCTTATGCGTACTGACAGCAACCAATTAGTTCATTTTATACTGTACATTATGGGGAAGATTTTCAAAGTCAGTGGCAGTCAGGTAACTACTACCTAATAGTATCTAGTATCACGTAATGTTGAAAAGAATCCCATCATGGCTATGCAGCATTGCTTATAGTTGAAGGGTCACATTGCATAGTTCCTAGTGAATTATATATAATGATTTCTAGTTATATTTTGTGTGTTGTTAGAATAATCTGTAGATCTACCAATAGCATGGTATCCATTCTAGTAAATATAAAATGGTTCCTGTGCATTTTAAAAAAAAACCCAGATAATTTAAGTGAATTTAATGCTAGTGAATGATGCCAGAATGACCTAGAAGTAGGACTCATCTATGTGACTTCAAAAGACCACCACTAGAGGGGAGAGGGTAGCTCAATCTTTATGGCCCATTCACTCCTTGCCAAGCTCAAATAAGGGACAATTAATATCAATTATGGTGGTAGTTTTGATGCCACAGATTTCAGATATGGACTTTTTGTTACTACTGACTTGGGCTCAATTTGAACCGGTGACTTGGAGCTGAGAAATTTCTATATCCTATTACCATTTCCTCAATGTATCAGCCTCCATCTCTTTGTTTCTCCTTTGCTTTTTTAGGAGGTGGGAAGGTTTACATAGTTTTATAGCTCAGTAATTACTATAGTTGCCTGGCTTTCAAAGGTAAGCCCTTAAGAACCTTTGTTCAAAGCCTTTTTTTAAAAAACCACAGGAACTCTAACACTGCTGTCCGCTCACAGTTAAGTAATCTTTCTGGTGCTCTTAATGGAATTTGTATTATCACTCTACTGCTGGTCAGAAATTACCCTCTCTCTTTCTCTGTATTGCCTGAAAGCTGCCTAACCAATTCCGCCGGTAATTTTAAGTGGCATGTTTTTCCCAGCAGAGAGGCACCCACACCTTTTGATAATTCCCCATACTAGCTGTTCCTTCAGTTTTTGTTTTCCTATGACACATGGATCAGCCATAAATCATGCATGGTTCACAAGCTACATATGTAAAAGGACTTTCCTGAAGGATCTCTGTGGTCACACTTAGCACTTTCTGAAAACAGAATGCCACAGTATTTTTAACACGTTTCACTTTTAGTGATCACAGACAGCAAACTATACAGTGAGGTCCAGCAGTCCATTTCAGGCTAAGCTACTTAGATTGCAAGCTCTTTGGGGCAGGGACAGTCTTTCTGCACAACACCTAGCACAATGGGGTTCTGGTCCACAAGTAGGGTTCCTAGGAACTACGGCATTACAAATACACCTCTACCCCGATAGAACGCGATCCGATATAACACAAATTCAGATATAACGTGGTACAGCAGCGCTCTGGGGGGCGGGGCTACGGAAATGCTCGAGGCCAAAGCAAGTTCGATATAATGCGGTTCACCTGTAACGTGGTAAGCCTTTCTGGCTCCCGAGGACAGCGTTCTATCGAGGTAGAGGTGTAATAAAATAAATAAATAAATAAATAAATTGCTTCAATGAGAGTTTAATCTGACCACAGTACATAGTAACAATCTATATCATGGTATTTGAGACAATGGAAAAGAAACCTAAGTAGTGGAAGAGTTGTTGGAGAAAGTGTCACTTTACTTCCATGCAATTTTATGGAACAAAGACCTTATAGTAAATAGTAAAACTGGATCTATCAAACCTGCTGATAACACTTCAAATGAATGCATAAGCAGGTTTGAAAAAATGAAATGTTACACATTTCCTGATAATTCCTGTGAGCTATGAAGAAGAGGAAGAAGTTAGTTTTTCTGGAAAAAAATGTGAATGGAATCATGCAAATGAAGAAAGCAGGCTAAATATCATCTATCAGCTACAGAACTTAAAATAACAATCAGAAATCTGATAGCATGCCATGACAGACAGTGCTCTATACAGATAAAACACCTTTCAAACAGCATGGCTTTATGGGGATATGCTTATAAATGGATTTATAACATAACTGGAATATGTTTTATGCTACACATGCCATGTAACATATCTCTGTAAAGGTTATGATCTACTGGATATATTCATCCTATTTGTATGCATGTGTCATTTTTGTACTTGAAGTTATGAATACTGGCTATGTACCTGATTAATTTTAAATAGCCTCAGTGAAGCAGTTGGTCAGCTGCCTGAGAAAAGACTGTTTTCAGTAAGTGCCCAATCAAGAACCAATTAAGCCAACAATGAATATGGAGACGCCAATCCACATCTGAGCTTCCCCAGGAATGTGGCTTGGCTGGTAAGGGACTCAGTCTTGCAGGGACATGTGACTTGCCCATGTGATGCCAAAACTCCATCTTGTAACTGGATTCTACACAGGGGAGGGAGGGGTGTCCACCCAGAGGAGAAACTCTATAAAAATCCCTGGGAGACCCCTCCATTTTGTCTTCAGCTAGCTTAAGGGAGAGCCTCTCCACCCCCAAGGATACCTGAAAGAAACTGGAACAGAGGACAGTGACTACAGGGGGGTGTGAGTGATTGCTGGACCCAGACTAGGGGGAGCCTAGTTTGTAAAAGGAAGCTCACTGAAACATCGCTGAGGGTGAGGTTTTTATCTGTATTCAGTTTTTATCACCGAAGAGATAGATTTGTGTGTTTTATTTTACTTGGTAATTCACTTTGTTCTGTCTGTTACTACTGGGAACCACTTAAATCCTACTTTCTGTATTTAATAAAATCACTTTTTACTTATTAATTAACCTGGAGTATGTATTAGTGCCGGGAGTGGGGGGGTGGGTGGGCAGCAAACCGCTGTGCATATCTCTCTATCAGTGTTATAGAGGGCGAACAAACTATGAGTTTACCCTGTATAAGCTTTATACAGGGTAAACCGGATTTAATTTAGGGTTTGGACCCCATTGGGAGTTGAGCATCTGAGTGCTAAAGGCAGGAACACTTCTTAACCTGTTTCCAAGTAAGCCCACAGTTGTTAGGGGACGTGGTTCAGACCTGGGTCTGGGTTTGCAGCAGGCTAGCGGGTCTGGCTCAAACCAGGCAAGGTACTGGAGTCTCAAGCTGCCAGGGCAGGAAAGCAGGGGGCAGAAGTAGTCTTGGAACATCAGTTGGCAACTCTGAGGGTGTTTCTGTGATCCAACCCGTCACAGCTTTATTAGGAATTTTGCTTGACTACTAAAACAAAAAGAGAAGGGGTGGGGTGGGGTGGGGTGGGGGGGGGGGTGTGTGTGACACTAATAAAACTCACATAATACTAATAAAGCTTTGAATTTCTATTGAACCTTCCATCTAAACATATCACAGTATTTAATAAACAGTGAACTAACCCTCTCAACAGACCTCTGAGATATGGAAGGAGAAAACACATATGTAGGCAGTAAGTGACTAATCTGTTTTTACTTGAGGTGTCTTATAGGCATGAGGCAGTCAAAATACTTCCAGCGAAACAAGCTTAGGTGACATTAGCCTGTGTCACTGAACTTTGGATTGCCCTATTACTCTTCTAAAAATGACTGACTTTTTATTCTGTTAAAGGCACATTATTTTGTTAAGAAAGATCAAAAATGTCAGTTGTCAGTCAGTTCCAAGTATGGCATGGCATTTTCACTGACAAGTCATATTTTTACTTTTATTAATTCATTTTATGATGCAATTTCAAGTCTTCTTGTTTTAGATTAAGATTTAACATAAATGATTGGAAATTCCTGGTGCCATCCAATAAACTTGGTGTCTGATAATACTGACTGCCATTTCTATAACAGCTGTCTTCCAAAGACCTTTACAATCTAGGCAAAACTATCACAATCTGTATTAAAAAATGGGATCACTCTGCTCATCACCGAAATGTAGCTATTGCTGTGGCATACTGAGCCTTTAAAAGAGAAGCACTGAAGTAATCTTAATAGGCAGAGTGTAAGTTACCCATTTATAGGGATACGATTTTGTCATGGAGGTCATGGAAATCGTGAATAAAGGCCACTCAATCTTGGAAATGGTGGTAAAATCCATTTGAGTCGGTGCTCCCTTCATTGCCTTTCCAAAATGCAGTCCATGTCATGCGCTGAAGTCCATACAAACCTGTTCTGATAATTGTTTAGCTGTGTACGCACACAGTGGTGCCTGCAGCCATGTACATATTATGAATGGTGTGTACCACTGGTAGGGGCACTGTAACAGGTCTCAGACTCACCCGGCGGCGCCTCCTGCTGGTCTCAGTTGGGAATTAGCTCACCAGCCTCCAGAGCGCCCTCTTCTGGCCGGTGATCCGCCTGACCACTCTCTGGCCCACGAGTCCCTCCCGGGACCCAGTGCCCCTTTAACTGGGGTGCTGCCCCCTGGCGGTACCCCACAGGTCTGGGTCTCCCCCCACGGGGACCCCCAACCCACTATCCCCACCTCACCTCAGTTGTAGGCTACTGCCAGTCACCAGCTAGCCCCCGCGCCCTGGGGCAGACTGCAGTATAAGCCACTCATCACAGGCAAGGTTGGGTTGGACCTGCTGCCTCGGCCTACCCGTGGGTTGCCCCTGCAACCCCAGTACCTAGATGGGCCTAACCCTAGGCCACAGCCTGGGGTTTCCCTAGGCAGGAGCTCCCCAGCTCCTCTGATCTTTCCCCAGCCCTGCTGCACCCTAGGTATCTGGTCAGGTCCCTGCAGCCAAGCCCTTCTCCCTTTACAGGCAGAGGGAGTCTGTGTCTGTAGCTCCTGGCTGCCCTGGCCTTTATAAGGCCAGGCTTATCTGTTTGGGGCGTGGCCCCCAGCTGAAGCTACTTCCCCACTCAGCCTAGCCTTCAGAGCTGCAGCTCTCCAGTCCTTCCCCCAGGGCTGCCTCTGACCCTGTCAGGGCTGGAGCGGGTGGCCACCCCGCTACAGGCACCAACTGGGAGGTAGGGCCAGCCAGGAGGGAGAAAAGGGGCAGTTTACGCTGGGCCCCCGTTTGAGAGGGTCCCCAAACTGAGTGGCATGGCAACCTGGCACGTGAGGTTGCAGTGCCACTCAGATTTGATCCAGTGGTCTCTTGATGGGGGAGCTGCTGACACAAATCTGAGTGGGGCTGTGCCTGGGCACACACCCGTGGGGGGAGGGGGGGCAGCCGGCCGCTCCACCCCATTGGAGAGAAGCCATGCTACCACTGAGGTGGGAGTGTGGTTCAGTTGTGCGTACCACTTGTTTAGCTCTGTTCTTATGTATGCTGATGTTATGTATGTTGATGTAGCAAAAATTACATTCTTTGGTTAACTTTCTGTGACTTGTCACTTTTTTCCACACCTGTGCTGTGAAATTTACTAAAAATTTCCATGCCAAAATCGTAGCCTTACACATTTGCGATTTAAATCAGGACACTGGGGCTAAAACTGCCAACTCTTTTGAGCAATGCTGTGGGTTATTAACTGCCATGGATTAAGTGGTCGGGATATTGGCTTTAAAGCACTCAGCTACACAACACCCAACACCACACTGGGACATTGCCTGCATAGGGACTTGGAAGGAACAGTGCCACCTAGTGAATCACCAGCAGCATTTTCTTTAGTAGCCAGGTATTTCTTGGAAGTCTCCCAACCAGGTAATGACCAAGCAGATTTGAAGTTGCAGGAGTAGATCACAGGCTGCACTAATATGCTCTAGCCCAGCAAATTTGCCCATTTCCTGATAGTCTGACAAGTATTTTATACAGTCTCAAGCACAAAAATAAAACATGCATACTAAAATATTTTTCACTTATCACAGTAAATGATGAGGCAGAATGTCAGCAACTGGAATCACAACTAATAGTTCAAAGAACTTTGGAAGGTCAGAGCTGACACTTTTAGAAGTAATGGATGGATGGATAGGGGTAATCTCTCTCTGCTGCTAGGCTGAGCATGCTAGTGTATAGATAATATTTGCATAGTGGTTTAGTATAATCTTTCTGTACCTTCAGTTTAAAGGTCAAAAGCTGTTTAACATGTACAGGCTGCATCACTTATATAATGCACCCCAGAGCAGAAAAGATAGAATCAATGTTGTGTTATGAAAAGACATTCAACTATCAAACCCCTTGGTTCACATTGGCCAGAGCTGGCTCAGGTAGAAGTGAAAGGAGAGGAGATTTTTTTTAAAAAAGCTAGCAAACAATTCAAGTCTTTAGAAAAATCCACAAGGCCTAGAGTGAGCACGTTTCTTTAAGCCACCAATTTCTTTGTGTATCTTGGGTTTTTCTATTCTTCAGTGTAACTTTCTAGTCTCATTGAAAATCTCTATGTTACAAGCAGCTGATGAGAATCCACCCTAGGTAGCAGGACAGCACAATGCCTATGCTGTTTATTCTCTTTGCAGCTCCAGTGCAGAGGGGAGGAATCTTAAGGGGGCAGCGGAGGAATAAATCTCTCATTACCACTGTTCTGAGCACACAGGATGGTACATTCAGACCAATATTGAGTTCGTTTCCTGGGGAAATGGCAGGTTCTGTGGTGGGAAAGAATTGACAAACTCCTTAGCATTCAATTACAGAGCAACACTGAACCCTCATTGAAGGACGCCTGTCATCCAGTGGCAGAGCACTGACGGGCATAGAAACAACTGTGAAGAGAGAAAGGTAGCCCTGAATGAAGAGTGGAGAGCTCCATAATACATCCTTTAGTTAATGAATTGATGAGGACCCCTTTAAAAAGGCACATACACGATGTATCTTCCAGTGTAGGAAATCCTCTGACTGGGGATTCCTCCATGAAAGAATATGGAAAACAGTTATTCCAAAAAACACCTCCTGCAAAGTCCATGGGTAGCGTGGTAGCTTGCTCCCCATACATCTGAAAGAGGAGGGGATGGCTTTCAGTTGCATAAGGAACACAGCCTACTGATCTCTCCCTAAACATGGACCAGTTTTACTTCAAGCAACACCTTCAAGCAGCGGGGCTAGTTTAGTTATTTGAATTATTTTAAACTTCTCTCCCCTCTAAAGTGTTCCCAGAGTCATCATTGGCTGTAAGGCTCGGCTGTCATATCAAGCTCTTGCCTTGGCTCTATGTACTGGTATGGGATAGTGCCAATGATCAACAGATGTTCCCCAAAGTAGATCAATCCTTTAATATCACAGATGAGTATCTACAGACAGGGGCGGCGCCAGCTTTTTTGCAGCCTTAGGCGCTAGCGAGAGAGGCTGCCGCCGAAATGCCGCAGATATCGCCAGCGGCCGAAGAAGCTGTCGGCGGCACTTCGGTGGCTACTTCTTCGGCCGCCGGGGATCTCAGCAGCATTTTGGCGGCAGCCTCTCCCGCCGGCGGCCGCCGAGGGACATGAAATGCCGCTGCCCAAATCCTGGCGCCCTAGGCGACCGCCTAGGGTTGCCTAATGGTAGCGCCGGCCCTGTCTACACACACAAATTTGCTAGACACACTAATAATTTGTCCAGTGCTTTTAACACTATCTATTCAATGGGCTGCACTATTTTGACTTGCCCCATTACTAGTATTTCAACCAGCCTGGAAGGAACATTCTATACTATATATTTCTCCAATGGTTTCTGTTCCCCATCGTTGTGAACTGAAGTGAATAGCTTTGCAGGGAGAGAGAGAAAAGAGGTTAGAATTAGGCTTGTTTAATTTTCAATGGTAACATGAATGTTTCACAAGTATATTGGAATTTTGGCTTTACTGATGACTACTGACTCTAAAATGGTCTCTAGGCTATGATCATACTTTTGTTTTCAATGACCCAACATGGACAGAGCTGCTATGTTTAGCATCAATGTATGACCTTGTTATTAAGCACTAAACAAGAGCCAATTCTTCCCACAATTTTCTCTGTTCTTTCCTTGTTGCAGCAAGTCAGATTTTGCAAGATATTGAAAGAAGACACTGAAAACAAGCTGGGAAAATCTGTCAAAATGCTTTAAAAGCCCACAGCTCAAACTGAGTTTGTCAGAAACAAGAATGAATGAAGGAAAATCCAGAATGAATGAATGTTGAGACTCCTGATCACAACCACACCTATGGTGGTGAAAGGTCCAAGTGTTAGAAATACTCCAGCACTAAATTCAAGCCACACCTGCATGTTCCCTTCACAAACACCTAATATTCTTCTGGATTTATTAGCAAAATATTAGAGAGGTGCTGGTCATAACTAGAGTATGTCAACACTGCACAGTAAGCCTGGGCTCTGACTCAGGTTTGCGCCCAAGCCCCCTTTCCGTCTATGCTCAAATCAGACTTGGGTCAGCAAGCACTTAGGTCGCAGGTTACAGGACCCTGCAAGGGGGTGAGTCAGAATCAGAGTCCCACTGTGACTGACTCCAAGCCCTGTCAGGTGAAGCTGCAGACCCAAGTCAGAAGGTCTGCATAGTGCCGTACGGACGCAACATGGCTGTGAGACCCGGGTCCAGCAACTGTAAACTCAGGTTTACAACACTGTGTGGACACTCAAGCAGTCTTGGAAACACCCAGTCGCACAGACCCCGGTTTAGTATGAAGTGTATATATACCCATAGAGTTTAAGGCCCGAAGAGACCATCATATAATCTGACCTCCTGTATACCACAGGCCACCAACACTACAACTCAATAGTTAAGGTAGAGTTCCATTATGCATTTAAAGCAGGGAGTCAACCTCTGTGCTTTGCATGAAAAATACAGCATAACCTCCCCAAATTTAAGCACTCACTCTGAATACTGAAGGGATTTAAGGGCAGAGTTAAAGGTGTCTGGGTGCCTTAATTGTGAATTTCTTACCTTAATATGTCTGAATTTCTTTTAAGTGTAACCTCAACTCTAAATTTCCTGGGTTTGTATTGCTTGGCTTCGGGATAATTACAACATACCAAACATGTTTTTTACTCTTAAATTCACAAAACGGACTCTCAACCATAACACCATCTTGACAAATTCCTAGGAAAAAAAAAAGCTATAGAAGCATTAAGGTCTTTGCTGAATAAATTTTCTCGTGATGGTGGCACAACTTAAGCCTATTTGAGCAGTACTTATTTTATTGGACTTTTTAAAAACATGATTTTTTTAAAATTGTAAAGCGTTCACTCTTAACATTTCTCACCATAGCTTAATTTAGAAGAAATTAAACCAAAATAATTAGCACTCTATTTTCAGTTCTACAGTACACTAAAGATCAGTAGACATCTCATTTTCTACTTACTTTGCACCTGATACAAAAATATGTCTAGTGTGCAGTTATCTTTTAAAATCAAAAAGACATATTCTAGCAAAAATCCTCTCAGAGAGAAAAATATTCTTCTGAACATTTTTTCCTTTAAAAAATTACCATTCCTGCCTCTTTCATGAGAAGTGTCAAAATCTGTCTCCATCACAAATTTTCTGGCATAACAAAACAAGGCCCCTAGCAAAATGTTGAAAAGGAGCCATTTTAAAGTCTTTCAATCTCTTAATTTAACCAAAATTTTAAGAAAATGTTCTAGTTGTTAATGAGAACTAACCCTAAATAATATCTAAAATTAGGAGTCCTCTTTTTGTTAAGATTATATTTTGAAAATATAAGGATCTGTTTTCTTCTTAAATGTCCACAGGTGACTGGCCCCTTTAAGAGGGAGCAGGGTACAATGCCCAACTGGGCTTAAGGCAGGGCCGGCTCCAGCTTTTCGGCCGCCCCAAGCAAAAAAATAAATGGTCACTGCCGAAGCAAAAAAAAAAAACCCAGCCAAACTGCCGAAGCAAAAAAAAACACAACAAAAAAACGGCCGCCCCAGAATCCCCGGACTGCCGCCCCTTACAGGGCGCTGCCCCAGGCACGCACTTTGCCGTCTGGTGCCTGGAGCCGGCCCTGGCTTAAGGGAAGGCACCTGGACCTTATAAAGGAGGACACCACTACAGGAAGGTTTAGACAGGTGCCGCCAGGGAGTAAGAAGGCTCCTGCAGGGCCCTACACCAGCAGGGCGAAGATACCAGCTGGGAAGGCCAGTGGAGGCGGCCAAACTCCAAGCAAGAGGTTTTGGGAGAGAAGCAAAGACAGACCCTCAGAGAGGTGGGGTTGTGCCCAGCTTGGAACTGGAGTGCAGAAAAAATTAACTTAAAGGGACGATAGACACGGGTTGTGGGCGGGTGGGGGGAAGCTGGGCTCAGCTAAACCTGGGGTGAAGACTTTGTAGGCCTGTGTTCTATTTTGAAAAACTTTGTGCAGGACTTAATAAATTGGACCCCCAAAGGGGAAATGTTTTGAATATCTAAACTATGTTGACATTAAAGGGACCTGAGTGAAGGGGAAACTGAGAAAGACCTCAGTAGAGCCATGCTTGACCATCAGGTGGAGCTATAGGGCAGGCACACCCATTTGACCCCTGATCAGATCAGTCTTATAAGGGGACACTGCTGGTTTTAACATTAACTATGGGTAGCCAATACTTTTCCCATACTAAACCACATACACCTACAGAGTTGAACCGAACCTGGTCCTACTGCTCCAAACACACTGGTCTCTACCATAGGAGTTAAAGGAACATTTCAGTTTCCTCTCGACTACAGCACTGCAACCCACCAATAGAGAGAAACATGCTCTTTCATACACAGCACCCTACCTTGTTCCCAGTAAAGCCATTAGTAATGAAAAAAACATAATCCCTTGATATCAATGGGAGTCCAGTTGGGACCAAGGCTATTCACGCACACACACAACCTATTTTCTTCAAATATAACCACTGCAATAGAGTTCAAGGAACTGTAAGTGACATTTGCACTGAAGGGGCATACGAATGTTTAGCATATCTGGCCCGTAAATACCTTGCAATGCTGGCTACAACAGTGCCATGCAAATGCCTGTTCTCACTTTCAGGTGATATTGTAAATAAGAAGCAAGGGGCATTATCTCCTATAGATGTAAACAAACATTTATCTTAGCGACTGGCTGAACAAGAAATAGGACTGTGTGGACGAATAGGCTCCAAAGTTTTATACTGTTTTGTTTTTGAGTGCAGTTATGTAAAAAAAAATAATTCTACCTTTGTAAAATGCACTTCCATGATTAAGAGACTGCACTACAGTATTTGTATGAGATTAATTTAAAAATAATATTTCATTTATCTTTTTACAGTGCAAATATTTGTAATAAAAATAATAATACAAAGTGAGCACTGTACACTTTGTATTCTCTGTTGTAAAGGAAATCAATTAATTGCAATTATTTTTTTAAATTGTCTGACAGCCCTAAAAATATTATTGACCTGTAACTCATAACCAGCTTGCTGAATTCTCTTCACACTTTGCAGAAACATTCTCCTTTGCCTTCAGAGTAATTCTGACTATTTTCAGGCCAAACCAATTTTCCAGGCCAAAGTTATAGGTGGGCTAAAATAAGATGTTACAGTGGAAGCTGGCTGCTCTCTTAGCCACTCCATAATACACAAACACACACAAAATATATATTTTCCATACATATATGTATATACGTGTATACAGGCACACAAACATACACACACACTCTCTCTTTCCTAGTATTCATTTGGCTGGCTGTTCAGAAAAGGCCAATGTTCAAAGAATTGAACATTGCTTCGAAGGATTTTCACAGTTAGAAAAAATAAAAGCCCTGAACTGAAGCTCTGACCAGAATGTATATTACTGGAAATTTCTCCCAGCAAGTAATCACATCCCTCTGTTCGCTGGGGAGTATCTGTGCATAACATGTGTTTAAACTATGACATCTTTTCTTATCATGGGTTGGTGAGCTCCTCCCAAGTATAGAATACCCCAGTTATCTCTGCTTTTCAGTTTCACTACAGTAAGTAAATATTTGCTAGCCAGGTTACTAAAACACTGATTATATACCAGACTTTAAGGTCTTATTGCTGGTAGTAAAACACTGAGTTTGATGTCCTTTTAAGTCTATTTAATCAGTAGTGAATTCCACTGGAAAGGGCACTAAGTCAGTGGGAGTTGAAAACTCAGCACCTTGCAAGATAAAGCCCATTGAAGTCAATGGGAATTGAGGGTGATCAGCACTTCGCGGGAGGCACTCAGCAGCCTGAGGAATTGGGCCTTTCAGAGCAATTAACATTTCAGTCGTCATCATACAAGTTAATCCTGTTGATCCTACCCTAGTCACCTAGAGTATAGAGGGAAACAACATTGGCCAAAATAGACACCTACAGTAATTATGGGTATATTTTTAGAGCACACTTCCTGTTTTATTCTTCCGTGAAAGATCAGGTATGTACACTACAACTTTGCTCAACTGCAGTGAATCTTGTCTGTTCGCCATAGAAACTGTGACTGTGTGTAGAAATTAAGTATCTCCGTTACAATGAAACAAAATAATTCCATTACCACCTTAGACGTGTGGAGAGAGTCATCTAGTTCTCACACATTTAAAAAACCCACAAGAACATTTCATCTCCCATCAACAATCTCACAGTTCAGAGACAAGTAAAAAAAAAAAAGAGAGAAAGAGAGAGAGAGAGAGAGAGAGATTCAGAAGCAGCCTGAAAGAATGTTGCTGATACAGTAATTAAATGACAGTTCCCAGCTGGAAACCACAGGGAAAAAAAGAAGAACAAAATCTAGCTCATGCACTGATCGGAACTTGTAAAGTCGGCTACTGAGCATGGTGACATAGCCAGTTTTTCAGGATATCTAACAATAAGTGACTGCATAAACCAAGAACAAGATCAAGCTTTCGGTCTCAGGGCTTTTCAAATAAAGCCAAGTATGTTTCTCTTGTGAAGCAGGAGAAATAGCCACTGTTAGTTCACCCTGAATGACCTTTTACTTAGCTCATCAGAGCAGCAGCAGGCTGATAGAGGGTTTCCTTTTTCTTCCTACTGACAGGAAAGCAGATTCCACAGCACTAAAGATATGGACATTCACTTGAGTCTTATTCTTTTCCTTATTAATCATTTTATTATGATAGTGCCTAAGGATGAGGGTCCCATGGAGCTAGGTGTGTATATCAGCAGAGTAAGAGACCTTGAAGAGGTCTGGCCATGAAGAGCTTATAATCGCAATAGACAAGACATGCAAAGAGTGGGGAGAGGAAGTATTGGTATCCTCATTTTACAGATGGGGAACTGAGACACCAAGCAGTCCTGCCTTCAATCTGCAGAGAATAAAATGCAAGATAACAAGGCAACATACAGTGGTTGCAATGTTTAAAGCAGAGATACTGTACTCAGTGTACAGTACAGTATATTGGGAGCTTTATTATGGGGAGTGAACAGCACAACTCATTAGCAAATCATGACTGATTTTTTGTAGCCCTGTATTGTATTCAACTCCTTTGCTGTTCAGACATTTGGAGAACTGGATGTCAGAATCTATCTTTTGTCTTATTTCCCCCCTCATTCAGGACTGCCCAGAAGTGGGCATATACTTTGATCTGCGAAGGACAAGGTAGCACACACTGCCCCTTCCACTACACCCCTAAACAGAGCCCCACTGAAAATAACAGGTCTTGAAGATACATACTGGTCCATTCCCCGAGCTCTGAACAGAAATACCAGGACAGACAGATGATTGAGTAAGAAATGAACCAGCTGCAACATGCAGTTAGTGACATTTGAAATAACGTAGCTCCAAAAATTAAAACACAAGAAAAATGAATAAAAAGAGGATCCTAGCAAATAGGCAGGAAGTGAGGATTGCAGCCAAAGTCTCTCTTCTCCAACCCAGTTTGAAATCCTCCAAGAAATGTACAGCAATGGCATGCATGTGCAGCCAAACTTGATCCCTCTAAGGTCTGCAGTCTAAGCACAGCACTGACTGGTGATAATGCAGGAAAGACCCACTTGGATTCAGCACAGCTTTTGTGACAAGTAAGTGTTGCTCTGACTAACCCATTCCTGGCCTCTCTGGGCAGTATGTGGTACTGAGGGACAAGATGGCTGTGTCACGACTCTGATTTGCATACCTTCAGCAGGCTGTATGTGCTTCTCCAGACAGAAAAAGGTAACCTGTACCGTGAAAGCACACCTGTTTGCCCCTTTGTAGGCCAGGGTGCAGTATCAGCAGCCACATCAAACAGCCAGATGTTTCCTGCTCATTCCTATAGCCAAGAGGATTTCAGACATGACCAAGTATTTACTAGCCCTAGGTTGGCAGAAGTGTTCCTTGCGTCTCACACATACTGGGCAACTTCTGATTTTGGTCCCCTTCTGACACCAACTCAGCTCCTGCCCCCTAGATCTGTGCAAAGGGGGGACCCTCTCAGAGGTGAAAGTAAGCTGTTACGGTCCAGTAGGGCGTACCAGCAAGAGCCGGTACACAGCCAACCGTACCGGCAGGGGGCAGCTTCCCCAGGCCAGCAATTTAAAAGGGCCCTGGGCTCCTGGAGCCCCTGGTCCTTTAAATCGCTGCCAGAGACCCACTGCCAGAGACATGGGGTTCTGGCAGCGATTTAAAGGGCCCGAGACTCCCGGCCGCCGCCGCAGCTACAGCTACCATGGGACTCTGTCACTGATTTAAAGGTCCTGGGGATCCCAGCCACTGCTACTGCAGCTGGAGTCCCGGATAGGGTGACCAGATAGCAACTGTGAAAAAATGGGACAGGGGGTGGGGGGGTAATAGGTGCCTATATAAGAAAAAATCCCCCAAAATGGGACTGTCCCTATAAAAACAGGACATCTGGTCACCCTAGTCCTGGGCCCTTTAAATTGCTGCAGGGCCCCAGGGTAGTGGCGGCGATTTAAAGGGCCCAGGGATTTAAAGGCCCCGCCCCTTCTACCCAAATTCCCTCCCCTCCCCGCCAGGACCCCGGCCCTGCATACCAGTAAGTCTCTTAAGTTACTTTCACCCTGGACCCTCCATATGTGAATCTCCTCCCTCCTGCACCAAAGGCTGCTCAGCCCTCTCCTATAGAGGAGGCCTCATGGCCGGCTCCTGGCCCATGCAGGGCAAGAGGCAGAAGACAGAGCATGCAGGGATGGATGCACATTATTCCTCCCCCAGTGCCATAGACTTGCCTGTCACATATAGCCTGGGGCTATATTAACATCATTTTCACGGCCCCTGGGGGCTGCTATGGCCAGGGAACTGGGAGGGTCCAAGCCATGAATGATAGGCCTCTGGAAGCACAGGGTCTTTCAGAGAGCTTTCAGATTTGGAGGAAGAAGTTGTTGCCCCACCACCATGAGATGGGAAAGGAGACGGGATCTGCAGAGATTTCTTCCCCCAGAATTGCCTCCCATGGTAAGAATATCCTGGGCCTCTGCATGGAAGAGGAAGATGCTGTCCCAGGGACCTGACTCATGCCAGGCACCACAGAACAGCACCTGAAGTTCCTACCTCTGCCGTTCCTGCAGTGCTCTGTGTTTGACATGCTTTCTTAGGGGAAAGACTTCACGCAAAGCTTCCCCGTGAGCTCCATCACACTTCCTACTGTCAGGGTTCCCTCCCCACTCTGAACTCTAGGGTACAGTCATGGGGACCCGCATGAAAGACCCCCTAAGCTTATTTCTACCAGCTTAGTTTAAAAACTCCCCAAGGTACACATTCTCTCCTTGTACCCTGAAAAAAGGTAACCACTGCCACCACCAAGTGATTTAAACATGAACCAGGGAAAAGGACCACTTGGAGTTCCCCTTCCCCACAAAATATCCCCTCAAGCCCTTACACCCTCTTTCCTGGGGAGGCTTGAGAATAATCTCCTAACCAATTGGTTACAAAGTGATCAAAGACTCACCCTCTGGGTCTTAGAACAATGGAAAAATCAGTCAGGTTCTTAAAAGAAGGATTTTATTTAAAAAAAGGAGGTAAAAATCATCTCTGTAAAATCAGGATGGAAAATAACTTTACAGGGTACTCAATTTCAACACTCAGAGGGTCCTCCCCTCTGGACAAAACCCTTAAGTACAGAAAAACAGGAATAACACCTCCCTGTAACACAGGGAAAATTCAAGCTACAGACAACAGAATAAACCTCCGTTTTTGTACAGAGAAACTCACAACAAAACAAAAGAAAGCCTAATCAAAATGTCTACCTTACTTGTAATATTGGAGATTTGGTTGAGGATGGGTTGGAGGAGATGGATTTTCTGCCCGGTCCCTCTCTTAGTCCCAAGAGAGAACACAGACCCAAACCAAAGGGCACAAACAAAACCTTTCCCCCTCCCAAGATTTGAAAGTATCTTGTCCCCTTATTGGTCCTTTTGGTCAGGTGCCAGCCAGGTTACCTGAGCTTCTTAACCCTTTACAGGCAAGGAGGACTCTTAACCCCTTAGCTGTATGTTTATGACACCTGCCCTCTGCAACACAGACAGCTCCATATGTGTAATATACAAGGTGGGACAATATTGTTAGGAGGGCACAAATGACAACATCAGCCTGTGGATGAGACTATGACATATTTAGGGGACAGTCTATTGACTCCATGAGATGCACCCTTCCATTGATTTTGTTATTGTTGTTGTTATTTAAACAGTAAAAAGCCACACATACTGGAAAGCCCTTGTCACCATAAAACCATTATTCAGAGGATTAAAATTAATACACAAAACACTCAACATAGCTACTCTTTTTGACTGCATGCAAACATCTTTTAGCTGTTATTTTTGCTTTGGAGACAATAGGATTGCAGGCCTGGAGCATTTAATACCCCACATTTCATGTCTATTACTAAGGCCGGGGTGGGGTGGGGGTGTGTGTGAGAAAGAGAGAATGCGTGTGTTGTGGTGTAACTGTGGCTTTAGGGGGATGAATAGAATCTTCAGGGGGTTGGAGCCAACAGTGGGAGGAGGCTGTTGGTTTTAGTCTGATAGATTGACTGAGTTAAGATGCTCTGTATGTAAATTAACTATGTATGTAATATAGACTGTTGTTAAATTACTAGCAATGAATTATTATTATTAGGATTTGTGGATTACCTGAATACAAAACAATACATGGGTATGTCTGTGCGTATCTATCTATCTATCTATGTGTGTATTGACTCTACGGGAATTGCTGGAATGATTTTACAAAGAGATGTGGTGGATTTTCCATCACTGGAAGCCTTTAAATCAAAATGGGACCTCTTTTTCTTTAAAAATGTGCTATAGCTCAACCACAAGATATGGTCTTAACACAGGGATTACTGGATGAAATTCTTTGGCCTGTGCTATGCAGGAGATCAGACTAGGTGATCATAATGGTCCCTTTTGGTCTTAAAATCAATGAATAAATACTGCAAACCACTCTAGAAGGCAGCGCTGTCGATGCTATTAATACCAGTCTTTATGCACAGTGTTAACAATATAATTTAAAAAGGACATCTGGGCCCACACTGCTTCAGACAGAAGAGTCTGTCAAGCCCTGTCTCATGTATGTGGGCTGTGTGTGGTTAGAATGATCTGCCATTGCACTGCAAGCACATCTGTTCAACGCTTACAGCAGGAAACAAAAAAATGGACAGGAAATGCTCACAGTAAGCCTGTAGTGGACTGTAACAAACTGAACAACCAAAAGGGCCACACAATTTGCCATTACCTGAATAACAGTGACATTAAGAAGTCAAAAAACCTTTTATATACCCCTGAATGGGCTTTAGGGGGTTAATCCTGAAAAACATTCTGTGGAAAATACCCTTTGGAATTTCCATTCTCTGGGAAACATCCCTGCCGTCACATAGGTACATGGGAACTGGCTCCTCTAGTCTGGTTTCCCTGTCTCCAAAAAAGGCCAGCCCCAGATGCGTTAGAGGAATGTGTAAAACTCCCATAATGGACAATTACACAGTTGAATACCTTTGGGATAGGGGCAAGACAGGGAACCTCTGTTCCTAACCCTGGGACAGGCAATAGTTAGCTTATGCCCTGAAGTAGGCGGGTTGATTAGCTCTCATACAATTCTGCCCTAGCTAGTAGAACAGAGGATATTTTTATCATCCATATAAAAGTCTAGCCCTTTTTTCTTGCCTTCAGTAGTAACAACAGTGGCACAAAACCCACTTCAAATCTGCTCATCCCAAAGACTTCTGGCAGGACTACAGAGCTGCAGGATAGCAAGAAAGAGTGCCATGTCCCCTCTTTCCACATCCTGGCCAGCGGAGCTCTTGAGAGCAGCAAACCAGCTAAGCAAACCTGAGTGCTTCAGGCAAACATCAGATCCAAGCACCAACCTCTGCAAAAGATTTGTTTTGCCCTTTTGAAGATGGAAGGGAAAGTGTGACAAGTGCCAAAATTTAGTCCATGAAAAATACAGTTATAGCTATCTCCACCAGCTGATTTTCTGGCCACCCATTTGGGGATGAAGCTGTGGCTCTTTTCAGACTAGGAGCAGGCAGCAGTATGCCTTGGCTGAAGTTATGTTTGGATAGCCTGTACATTTCTCTCCTATTTTAATTACTCGAAACTGCTTTTTATATACTATGAGGTGGAGGGATTCATGATGCAGCTCCTGCAAAGTTTTAACTCTGTTTCCCATCTCTACACCTCCATAAGGATTATAGACAGGATCACTGATACATGGAGTTGTACTTGTCTCCAAATCTAGCACAGGAGGCTTCCCCTCCTCCTCATGACAGCATAATGCAGTCTGTAAAGCATGCAAAGTAAATATACACAATTTACTTAGACTAGATTTGTAAAACAGCAATGTATGGACAGTGTGCATGAATATGCAATATTCTACTCTATCACTCTTGTGGGTGCAGGGAAGAGAATACATAGTCAGCTGCATCAGTTTAAATCCAATAATGTTGCAGTGGATACATATCCTGTTTCCATGTCTCATGTTTTTGTCAGTCCCATGTTTATTGTGGAGAATGGGTGCCAGGAGTTTTGAACCTTTATGTCACATTTCGAAAGATTACTGCTGCATTTGAGGGGTTCAGCACTGCAATCTCAGATAGGTGACTGTGCATAGCCACAGCTGTTATAAAGTTTGCAGTTGTTCTTGTCTTACAGCTGAGCTTATCAGGCACGTGGTAACGAGTCCATGAGTCAGAGCAGGGCTGAGTGTTAGCTGATTGGGAGGGATGGTTAAAAGCTATATTTCTACATCTTGGGCACTGCTTTCCTCTGACCAAACTGCAGCCCCACTTGTAAGTGTCTCAGCCAGAATGTAGCAACTCCCACAACTGGCTCCGAAGAGCGGCAATCCTTTCAAATACATAACTGCAAGGATACCTGAAATGAATCCCGGTGATGAAACTCTGATTCCTGGGTGTGGAGGCAGGGATCCCTCCTCCAGGATTGAAAGGACACAGAGCATCTCAATTAACTGCTATTTCTAGCTTCATTTTCAGAGCTCAAAATAGAAATGAAGGCTTTGCTTTGCATCTGACTGCAAGAACCAACTGAATCTTGGAACCGAGGTCTCAAAATGCTGACTCTCAACTCTGCAGTATGTTCTGCATGGGTAAAAATAGACACCCGAGTAAGCACTAAAAGTCACATTCTCTAATCTATAGAATAAGAAAATGTACTATACTTATACTTTGTAGGTGGCACAAGGCTAAATCTCTGTGTGTCTGCATATATAGATATATCTATATAGATAGATAGATAGATATAAAAAAATATGACTTTGCAGACTTAACTCAACAGTTGCTTTCACTGGCAAACAGACAAGTTCAGATAATAATATACTGAAAGCTTCAAAGCTTAGAACTGAAGTCCCAAAACATCTCACTTGATCCAGAGTCCTAGAATTAAAGTGCAATGCATCCTCACTAAGCAGCACCTGTCATTTTGCTTTTTCCAAGTTATGGAGGCATTGGTAGTGACAGTGACCCTAGAGTTGAAGATGTATTAAGATTTACGCTTAGAGCATGACTCAATTTAGTTTCCATTTGATACCCACTAACTCTTCCTAGAACAACTGAATGTTCTACACATTCTTCTCTCTGCCCCCGACAAAACCCCATATATTCATTTTGAAAGAGGAAACATTTAAAGACCAGCCCTTCCTAAAATTTGGTCCTGAGACTCTAAGTTTTCTAGGGTCCCTTTTAGCTAAAGAGCCACAATCACCACAAATTCCAGTCTTCACACGCACACTCTGATAACATATTGAAGGCAGCCTCTTTGAAATATCAAAATCAATTATTCCCTTTATTCGGCACAATCTATTCTAGCTTCGCCAGGCGTAGCTGATGGAACCATCAAGTAACATCAGCTCCTTCATTTTTCCAGTGCTGCCTGATGGACCAGCTATGTTCTGCACGTTGCCCTAGGGGGACAAGTTGGGCAGCATGGGTGAAGTGAGGGCAGCTTTCACAAGGATGAGCAAGAGGCCAAGGAAAAGGGAAGGAGAGGTTCTGTGCACAGGAGCTAGGGAGACTGGGACACGCTATGGAACTGGGAGTGCAGGAAGCTCAGAGCCTTTACTGCTACAGCACCAGCACATGAAGGGCTTCACTGATATTACTGTATCTGCTGCTCCAGTAAATGAGGCAGGCTGTTGTGATTTGTATGTTGTGAATGGTTCCACGTTAGAGCTGAAAGGGATTTCACTGTGGAATCAGCGAGCGTATTCGAGCAGAAAGTTATGCTAGGTGACGTTGCTGTGGCCGTGAACGTCCTCAGCTGCAGGGTTATGGCCAGTTGCTGTAGTTGTGCTGATTGATGACTGTAGGGAGGGGTCCATACCACTGGTGCATATTTAAGGCTTGTAGTGAAGTGCCTAGAGCAAAGGACAAGTGCTCCCTTTTTTAAATGGATGTGGAAAGAAAGAAAGAAAGAAAGAAAGAAAGAAAGAAAGAAAGAAAGAAAGAAAGAAAGAAAGATGTGTTTGCTTTACTGACAACATCATGGATTTTTACTGAATGTGCTTGTTGAATTTGAACGGGAACAATCTTACCCTAGGTTAATGAAGATTTTTGTTCTGAAGTAATAAATAATAGACTCAAGGAGATACAGTTAGAAGTTCAACAACTGCCAAAGCATGGAGATTACATTTCATACAAACCTCTTTGTTTTGCCAATTACTTACCTTGTCACTGCCCCTGTAAATGAATCTTTTTATCCACCTGTATCTGCCAGCATTGAAAGCTTCTGCAAATACGAAATAATTAAAAACAGCTATTGGCAAAGAGCTCTGACCGCCAGCATTGGAAGAAAATCTTCTCTTAAAGTTGCTGGAACATGTCTAGTATGTTACTTTACTTACAATAAAGCAAATAATCACTTGTCACAGACCCTGTAATTACTGCTCAGAGATAGAGGCATGATAACCAGCTCAAACTACAGATTCAATGCACAGCTGGAACAAGAAGTTTGTGACGCCCTCACAAGATCTGAAAGAGTGAAAATAAAGCTAGCATAGGAAGTCAGTGTGACATTATATGTATTATAATTCCCAAAATACATCCTGAAATAGTTAAGAATAAAAAAGCAATTCCAATGTGGAGCTCCCCTGCTATGACTGTTTACAGGTTACAATTGTTTACTTACAAGTCTGAATTGGTAACAGAAAAGCAAGGACTCAGAGTCTAGGCTTATCCATTAAAGTCTTTCATTGAACAAGTTTTCCCTGTTGCAATCCTAGCTAAGTAGACCCAAATTTCTCATCTGTACAGAGAGATTTCCTCCCCTGGTAACTAATCATGATCATTCGGAACACTTGGAAGTCAGATGTAAAAAATGTACTAAAATGTTAGCTAGAATAGTTTTGCAGTGTGCGTTTCCTGGCTCCAGAAGATGAAATCTCCTTATGGTATGCGGAGAGTACTTGCTCACATACAAGGAGTTCCTTCTTCTGGCTGATCTAATTGAGCAATTCCTGTAGCTCACTAGGAAAAGGCCATGTTTTGGGATCCAAAGTCTAAGTACTGCATATAGTTGTCAGATAATCATGGTGCCACTATGTGAAAGGTCAAGGGATTGCTACACACCAAAAAGGGATGCCGATTTTTACCCACAATGTTGTGACAATTACAGCACATAATACTAGGATGTAAAGTGACACTATATAAAAGATACAGTAGAAAAATTCTGTACTGAGTAGAGAACTAGACAATATTAAAGCAAGGATGATACTAATGGCTATAGTTCAGGTTACCTATGCATTTTCATTATAAACAGTCACACAAATGTCATTTCAGTCCCAAATTTTCACCTTCCAAGCTGAAATATCCCAGACCCAGTCTCTGCCCAAAGTTAATCTGTTACAGAATGTTTGAGCATTTCTGAGAGAGAGGAGAATGGGTGCAATGGAATAGCTGGGGGTGAAGATAAAGATTTGGCAGGTGTGACTAAGTGGGAATTTGTAAAAGAGACGCAGTTTGGGAATAAGAACCATTCAAGAAATATATGTTTGCTGATGATGTTTTAAAGAAAGTCACATGAGCGAACTGGTGGAAGTCACTTAAGCACTTGGATTCAGAGATTGTTGAAGTGATAATCTCACTTCTAACAGCAGTAGCTTCTTCTGCCTGTGTAGAAAGAATATTTTCTTCCTTTGAACTAATTCAGGACAATTGAGAAATCCTTTGGGACCTGAAAAAGCAGGAAAGCTTGTTTTTCTTTTCCAGATTATGAACAAACAGGAAAATGAAGGTGAAGACGACTGAGTTAGCTCCTGAAGCCAATATTTTAAGTTTCTCATGTTGACCTGGCGCACATAGTTGATTTATTTTTTAAAAAATATTTCATTTAACTATTTTAATTAAAAACAATTTTAACAAACCTGATTTTAAAAAACCTGAATGTTTAACTAAATTCAAAAATTCATATGCTTGTTTTGTTAAAATATTCTATGTTTGTTGCTGAAGAAAAAAATTCAGAATACATAACATTGTTGTTTTAGTTAAATAAAACAATTAAAATGTCTGTCTGGTGATGTTCTCCTCCTAATACAGCATGGCAAGAAAATCCTCCAAATATTAATGATTAACCTGTTGAATTGGAGATAGTTCACCTCCCAGTGACTTCATAAATATCTGCTTCAATTACCTTTGGTAAATGAAATAATCAAACAATCATTCATTTTCTGATATAGCTGTAAAACTAATCTGAAAATTTTTCAAAATAAACCACTTAAAAATGTATAGTTTGTATCTTCTAAAAATGAAACCTACATCTATCTCCGAGTTGTGAAGAATATGTATTAAAGTTATAACAACCAACAAGAATGTACTTTTATGTAGAAATCCATGATTAAATTGAGTCTTCCTGACTAGTGATTTAAATCAAACCCACCCTGGTTCAACTTATTCATAAATGACCCTGAAAAATGAGTGAACAAAGAGATGGCAACATTTGTAGACAATACAAAATTACTCAAGACAGTTAAGGCCCAAGTTGACTGCAAAGAGTTACAAAGGAATCCTACTAAATTGGGTGACTGGGCAAGAAAATGGCAGAAGAAATTCCATGTTGATAAGTGAAAAGTACCACAAATTGTAAAAAATAATCTCAACTATACATACAGTATGATGGGGTCTAAATTAGCTGTTATCGCTCAAGAAAGAGATTTTAGAGTCACTGTGGATAGTTCTCTGAAAACATTCGTTCAATGTGCAGCTAACTATGTTAGGAACCATTAGGAAAGGGATAGATAATAAAATATATCATAATGCCACTATATAAATCCATGTTATGCACACACCTGGAATATTGCATGCAGTTCTGGTCACCCCATCTCAAAAAAGATATATTAGAATTGGAAAAGGTGCAGAGAAGGACAACAAAAATTATTGGGGATATGGAACAGCTTCCGTATGAAGAAAGATTAAAAAACCTGGCACTTTTCAGTTTGGAAAAAGACCACTCAGGAAGATATGATAGAGGTCTATAGAATCATGACTGGTGTGGAGAAAGTGAATAAGGAAGTGTTATTTATCCCTTCACATAACACTAGAACTAGGGGTCAATTGATTAAATTAATAGGCAGCAGGTTTAAAACAAACATAAGGAAGTACTTCTTCACACAACACACAGTCAACCTGTGGAACTCCTTGCCATGGGATGTTGTGAAGGCCAAAAGTATAACTGTGTTCAAAAAGAAATAGTAAGTTCATGGAGGATATGTCCATCAATGGCTATTAGCCAAGATGATAACGGATGCAACCCCATGCTCTGGGTGTCCCTAAACCTCCAACTGCCAGAGAAAGGGACTAGAAAACAAGGGATGGATCACTCGAAATTGCCCAGTTCTGTTCATTCCCTCTGACGCCTCTGGCACTGGCCACTGTCAGAGACAGGATACTGGGCTAGATGGACCATTGCTCTGATCCAGTATGGCCGTTCTTATGTTATCAAGCAGAACACCAGTAAAATAATTCATTCATTCTTACAAGATACTGCAAATATCACTGCATCTGTCACCCTCTGAAGTGTGTTGGTGCATCTGTATGCACTTACCTTCCAAGCTCTTCCCCAATTTCATAAATGTCTTCCACCTTCTGTTGTTTGAACACAGCCATCCCTGGACTCCTCATTGATGCACCTAGATAATGTGACTGGAATATAAAATACAAAGATGGTACATTCACTGTGCAGTTTAAGAGTAGCACAAGCTCAACCACAGTAAACAAAGAATCATTAAAAACACACTTCATTATGAATCTATTCCAGCTCATTACATTCAAAGTTACCATCTGCTGATGGCTGTTCTGTGGACTGTGTGAAATAAATGTGGTGGTATGAGTCCAGCTGCCAGAACCTGATCCTGGGAGGTGCTGAGTACCCTCCACTCCTATTGGCTTCCAGTAGCATTCAGCACCATGCAGAATCAAGCTCCTGGGTCCTCACCCAACAAAGTGCTTAAGAACATGCTTAACTTAAAGCATGGATATAGACCTATTGACTTAAATGGGACAAGTCACATGCATAAAGTTACATGGGACAAGTCACATGCTTAACTGCTTTGCTAGATCAAGGACCCCAAGTGACTACATCACGGAAAACACCATCAGAATCTGCACAATTGGCCTCCACATGGGCAGACTCAGCAGAGAGGCTCAGGATAGAGTGGGCCAGGAAACTGAAATTCCTTCTTCCTGCTTAAGATGGTCAGTGTTGAAGCACATTGGCGGGGCAGCATGGGCAAGCTTGCACTACTGCTCTGCAGATCAACAGAGGGATTTGGTCTCGAGGCACCTCTCAAACACGAGCCATTTCAAACAGGGGGGAAAAGCAGCAAGGGGGAGCTCAGCACTTGCGTACCTATTGCTCTGCACAGCCGTGAGATACAATCAGGTTCATTTCCCAGGCCCGCTCCCTTCCTGGGTAGCAGTGTCTGAGAGATCTGCAGAAGCAGGGCCCGACACTGGTGGGTTTCAGGATCAGGAGCGCCTCACATTGCTCTGTAGTGACTGCCTCTGACTATTTTAGGAGCAGTGATGGATTCTGAAGGTGTCTTGCCCAAAGGACAGTTATGGTAATATAAATCACAGGGCCTTGACAGGGGGTAAGCAAGAGAAGAAAGTGGCTGGGTGGCCTAGGAGGAGTAGTGCTTGCTTTCTGTGCTAGAGGTATTGGGTTCAAATTCCAGGGATGGTCTGGTGGACAGGAATTACATTTTAGGCTCCCAAAGTTTTTGGGCGGAGGATGACACAAAGAACAAACCACATGTGACAGATGTTAGTCATATCATTTAAGACACTATTGGAAGGTTATCAGATGCTACAGGGATGAGGGCAGTGTAAGAACCTATACAGAACAGAATTCTCCAATGCAGAGCTCCTAGGCTTTCATTTTACATTACAACATTTTTGAGGCAGCTGCTGTATGAAAAGGAACTAAAAAGCCTATCTGAAAAACATTTTTTTAAGTGTTCATATCATTCAAATTCCTGTGTAAGCAGGTGTTTCATCCCAAGGAGTTTTCATAATAAAATTAAAAGGATAATGCTAATATGAGTGACTCTCATTAGTGGAAGAAATTTAGGCCCAAACAGGGTGACCAGATGTCCTGATTTTATAGAAACAGTCCCGATATTTGGGGCTTTGTCTTGTATAGGCACCTATTCCCCCCCCTCCCCCCACACACACACATCCTGTCCCAATTTTTCACACTTGCTATCTGGTCCAAGATCCCAAGTGTGACACTGGAGTTGGTAGAAACTGGTCAGAATGCCCAATGGAGTCTATTTTTTTTAAATACCTCCCCCCCGCCCAAAAAAGCTGACCCCTTGACTAGATCTCTTTTATGCACAATGTTGCTTTTCATTCCTGTCCACTTAGTTCAGAGACTGCTACCTCCGGAGCAGAAGTACAAGATCACAGACCCTGTTCCTTAGGGCAGTGATTCTCAACCAAGGGTTCACTTACTCCAGGGGGCAAGCAGAGGCCTTCCAAGGGATACACCAACTCATCTAGATATTTGCCTAGTTTTACAAGAGGATACATGAAAAAGCACTAGTGAAGACAGTACAGTACAAACTAAAACTTCATACAGACAATGACTTGTTTATACTGCTCTATATACTATATTAGTGTTTATCAACTTGGGGGGGTTTGATTTATTTTATAATTATATGGTAAAATGAGAAAGTAAGCAATTTTTCAGTACTAGAGTGCTGTGACACTTTTGTATTTTTATGTCTGATTTTGGAAGCAAGTAGTTTTTAAGCGAGGTGAAACTTGTGGTATAAAAGACAAATCAGCTTCCTGAAAGGGGTACAGTAGTCTGGAAAGGTTGAGAATCACTACCTTAGTGCACATCCCCACGGTAAAGATTGCAAAGTTTTAACACGGGAGCATGCTAAACAGCTTACAATATGATTTGGTCTTTCCTGTGTAAACAGGACCCCACAGTTATACTCATGTCATGGACCCATGCTACAGCCATTATGCAGTTCAATATTTTTAAGTATGTTTGCACATCCCTTACAAATATTTATAATATTACAGTAAAAATGTAACTACCCCAAACTTATCTAACACAAATTCTAGTGCACCCCTGAGACAAAGGCATTTCGGGCACAGCTGTCATTACCACACCTCTCAGTTCAATTCTCATTTGCCCATGTGGATTAGCCCCAATGCTAACATTAGGAACTCCCAGTTTCTGTATCTCTGCACAACTCTTATGAGCTTTTTAAAGAATGTCCTTCACTCTATAATACTTTTACACACTGGAGAACTAGGAGCATAAGCACATCAAAACCTATTTTGATCCTTTAAAATTATGTTTGATCTAAATGCTGCAACAAGACATGGCTATTTAGATAAATCAGTAGACTTGTAATGTCTTTAGACAATGTGTTAATAGCTTTGAAATACTGAAAAACCATTGAAAGGGGCTCTGCCAAATTGAAACTCATGTTCCTTTAAAAGATTTCCCTGTGTTCCCAACACTATCTTAAATCATAGCACAGAAAGAGTTGTACAAATCTAACTGCCTTGTCACAGTTCATGCTGTTAGTTTGCTTTTGCCACTGTATAGACTAGCCAATTTAGTCTCACTCTTTTTTGGGGGGTGGGGGGTGGAGGATTGTCAGGTTTTTACACTTAGGAAGCAAACACTGCAGATTACTGGGATTCCTTTCCAAGAATAGTGTTTCCATTTAAACTAAGAAAGAAAATCAAGGAAACATTCCTCCCACCGCCAGGTACTGCTTTCTGAAAGCCTGTTTTAACAAAGCTTATATGTTGGGCCTACAATTACTTCTCAGTGACCCCTAGTCTCAAGAGGAAAGATTCCTGTCTGAATGTCATCAACCCTTAACCTAAATAGTGAACTATGACTAACATTTACGCTCATAAAATCTTATCAGTAAATGAAGGGATGCAAATAAGATTACAAATCCCTTTTTTAAAAGTCCAACTCAGCTGATCCTTGCAAAGGGAGGATGAGAACCAGTATCTGGTGCCCTCCTCTGCTATTCCAGCCTTTCCATAACTATTTAATACATTCCAATAGCTCTCACTAGATGCGACATTTAACATCTTTGTTGTGCATGCTTTTGTGCAATACCATTTTCTTAGTATTTGAGATCCGGATGAATTTTGTGATCATTCATTTTCCTCTGCTTACCGTTTCAATAACATACGATAAGCACTCCGGCTGTCTAACTGATCATGATTGCCCTGTTATATGCCCATGCCTAATGTCCATTATCCATTCATATTTTAGTAAATGCTCTACAGAATTGTCTTTCTGCGATTCCCAAGTTTGAGATGCTGAAATGTAGCTCAGTTGTTCCCTAAATCCTCTTTTGACCCTTGCCCGAATAATGATAGGTTCTACTACACTGTAAAATAGTGACCCAAGGGAAACAATGGAAATCCCAACACCGAAGACATTTAAACTAGAATGGACAAAGCACTAGAAAAATATACAGTAGGGAACAATTCTGTGCTGCTGACAAGGGTGGACTAGATGAGCAAAAAGGGCTATCTCTGATTCCCCCTTCCTATCTCCATTCACCTTCAGAGATCTTCTCAATCTCCCTTGTTGATTACCGTTGCTACATGTTGAGCATTCTGAAAGGTACAGTAATCTGGTTGAATCTGGTATTTTGTTCATTGTTTACTATTTTCTTTTCTCCTCCCCAAATCTAATCCCACTACTGTCATAAAAACCTCTCTTCTCTAGCTGAAAATGAACAGCTCACTTGCAGCTTCACCCAAACTAGAGCATCCCTCGGGCAATTCTTTCATCTCCTCAAAAACGTTCTAAGATCAGCTCTGCTTAGGGCTTGAGGAAACAAGTTTACTATCTTGTGTTGGGTATCTTAAAAAAAAGCTTGTAAGGCATGCAGTGCAAAACAGTACATATGTCCATTCAGAGACAATATTTTATTCATAGACATTAAGGTGGGATTTTCAGAAGTGCTCAGTGCTGACCTAACTCAGTCCCTCCTGACTTTAATAGGAGCAGAGTAAAGGCAACTTGAGGACTTTTGAAAATCCAACCCTTATATGGTGTTCATATCACTTTGCAGGAGAAAGTTCTAGGTGTGTGCAGCAGTATACAACTAATGGCAAGGCATTTCTGGGAAGAGGCTTATCTATTACAGTATTAGACTCTGCTGAAACTTGTCAAAAGAACGTAATTCCCTTAGGTTGATTGCTCCCTTTATCACGATCCAAGATGTATGCCTAACAACAACATTACTGCAAACACCCCTAAAAAAACCGCCATTGCCCTGAGAGAGACACTGGACTGTGACATGGAGGGACAAGTTGAAAATACTGCTCTAAGAATGAAGAACCTGCCCCAGACACCTCTGGGGAAACAGCTAGGTCCTGTTCAACTGACCATTTACTCATCTCCCCTCAGGTTATCAAGGGGAAGTTTTGCCTGATTTGAACACATCACAGTGGTAGCCACATACAAAAAGAAAACCCACACTTGCTCTTTAGATCTTCCTTGTTTCTATAGCTTTATAATTTGCTCAACTATTTCTGAAGTGACTAAAGAAACCAGCCTCTCTGTTGATCTTTGAAGCACATCTTTCTTCCAGAAGGTCAAACCAGCAAGCCTTGCCACAGGTATTATATACTGTAGTAGCATCCAAATGTCTCAGTCAGGACTGGAGCCCCATTTTATAAACTGCCCCCTCCAACCTACAAACCTTACAATCTTTGATATGTTGGTGTTTCCCATTCTATCACTACAGCCTATTCTATAAAACCCTCCACTCCCCATTACTTCTGCAGATAGGCCTCACTGGCTCTCACCCAGCTGTAACTGTAGTAAAAGCCCAAAATAAATCTCACACTTGAGGAACCAAACTGCCTCTCATTAGCAAATATGGAGGCATGGGGGGTGAGCTAGCATAAAATGACCTTCATGGTGTTAAAATTCCTTTGGAATGAAATATTCCATTCTGGAGTGGTAGTTACTGTTTATAAACAGAACTATTTCCAGACATTCTGTGGTAATTCTAGAAAATTAAGAAGATCGCTCCCATACCCAGACAAGTAGATTATGGCATTTTTGTTAGGATGCATTCAGAGGTTTGGAGCACAATTAAACCAAAGAAGGGGTGAGAACCTTAATACTTTTTTAATCAGGTGGTCAATTTTTCCTTAGGTCAATTAGTGAAACCAAGTCAGCTGAATCAGGGTTGGGCACTTAGATTTGGTTGATTTAAACACCAAGGTACACACAGTATCCTGGAAAAGCAGAAATAATCTATTGTATTTTCGGCCAATCTATTTTTATTCCAATATTGCTCAGGCACTTCTACACAAAAAACATTCATGATGCATTGGGCTATGATCATTTTATTCATTTTGGGTCTAATCCAAAGCACATTTAAAAGTTGATGGGAGTCTATTGACTCCCAGTGGGCTTTGGATCAGGGCTACTTTTAAACTAAGATTCAATTACTGATATTTGAAACGATTTTATTGTGAGAAAAAGGTTATCCAGCTACCTCTGCAGCATCTAATGTGCAGCAGTGACCTCAGCAGAGGATGTAGCTTTCTTCATTCTTCTCTGCTGGTTTTGTTGGACACTGTGTGTGCATAAATGCATTCTTTTTCAGATTTTATTTTCTGTGCAACAAGTAGCACCCTGTGTCCTGATATTTAGGTAAAAGGTGTTAACTAAAATAAATATCAGGAACACTTTACAAAATAGATTTTAATCTGCAGAATAATCTATTCAGCAGCATAAATATTGGTAACGAAGCTTTAATACTAGTTCAGAGTATTATAGTACTTTTCAACTCAGGAATTCAAAACACTTTACAAACAAATAAGCCTCCATATCCCAGTGAGTCAGGACACTGTTATTCTCATTTTACAGATGAGAAAACCAAGGAAGAGAATTTAAGTGATTGGCCTATGGCCAGCAAGTCAGTGGCTCTAACCACTAAAAGATATCCCTGGCCTTTCTTATTTTACATTCATGAGTTCTGTTATATCATAAATCAGGCCTCATCCACACAGGAAAGCTTTTTCTGTATAACATAAGGTGTGAATTTGAAAAGCTATCATTATAGGAGTATTATCCCGGTGGGCAGACACTAATACTCCAGTATGCGACTCATTTTCCAGTTTATTTAATGTTGCTTGGAAAGTGGTTTAAACTAAACCGAATAATGCACTCATACCAGAACAAATGACACGAGGGGGTTATATCACAGGACTATGCCTGTGTAACTGGGGGAACTTTCTCATGTAGACAAGGCTTCATTCTGTAGTCACTTAATTATTCTAGGGATGTGACAAGTAATGACTGCCCTACACATGATAAATCCATAATAAATGCTAACCATTCAGTCCTAGTGGGATTATAGAAATTAGATCTGGAAAATGTCTGAACTCTGTTAGATCATTTGGCCTGACCCCAGCTGGTGCAGGATTCTTCCCTTGGATATGTTCTCCAGTTATTTGCCTGTCTGGAGTGACAGGTAACAAACAATTTCATTTTCCCAAATACACATGACATGAAGTCTCTCTCTGAACCTAGTGCTGAAATCAGAGAAGCTACTTCTGTGGCCTCATTTTACATTACATATGGTAAACAACCACAACAATTAGAACTAGATTTTTCCGGCATGGAATTTTTCACAGGAAAAATATCTCCATCAAAATTTTGGGGCTGAACACATATTGTTTCAAACTGACATATTGAAATAAATATAAAATTTAATTTAAATTTCAAATGTCATCTACTTCTGGTTTTTTAAACTCCAAAAATAGGATTGTAACATTTGAGTTTTTGGGGTTTATGTGCTTCTCCCACCTCCATTTACTTTTCCTCCTTTTTTCCACTGGAAAAGGTTGGAAGACAGTAACAAAGTGAGAGGAAATGGGGAAAACCTATTTAATTACAACAGTAAAAAGGTGTGAAAAAGTAGTTTTTCTCCACTTTGCCAGTTTTCTAACTTTTGCAAGTCAAAGATGTTTTCCCATGAATAATCTAGTTTTCAACAAACCCCTATTTTTCTATAAAAAAAACCTATGTCAGGAAATTTTCTGCCACTTCTACTGCTTACTATCCAGACATCTCTGAATGGTACATTCCAGACGTGCCAGTAACTCAACTTAACCACCAAGTCTTGTTTTAGAATCACCACTATTGTTGCCACTAATTCTCAAGAGACCCTTCCCTCCCCCCCTTTCCATTCTCCCAAATTACTCTGGGATATTTAGCTCTGTGGTGGCTGACCACGGACTGCAGTTCCAACTCCTTCCACTTCAGCAATGAGTGGCTATCGAGTTATCTCTGCAGCTAATTATGGATCAACAGAGCCAAGCTAATTGCCTGGATTGCCATTGTAACTGAGCCTAAGGTGTTTGGATGATGCCACAGCAATGAGCATGGGTATAAATGCCTAGACAGACAGCAGGGGAAAGCTCTAGACTTGATACATAATCAGTCTTGGAATGGACAAGCATGGAATTGCAGCCCACATCTCTATTCCTGAGTAGGCTGCCTTCAAGCCTTTTGTTATCACAAGTGATAAACATCACAGGATTTTGACTATTACATTTTTCTACCCTGAAGTCAAACAAGATTTGGCTTGCACACTCTATGAACTTTGGCCACATGGACCAATGAAGGCCAAATGAAGCCTGGGCCCACCTCTGGAGGACTGTCAGGGCATCTCAAACAAGGTCTTCCACCCGTGTGCCCATGAACCCACTGCTGAATATGTTACAAGTCTTCATAGAATATCAGGGATGGAAAGGACTTTAGGAGGTCATCTAGTCCAACCCCCTGCTCAAAGCAGGACCAATCCCCAATTTTTGTCCCAGATCCCTAAATGGCCCCCTCAAGGATTGAACTCACAACCCTGGGTTTAGCAGGCCAATGCTCAAACCACTGAGCTATCCCGCCTGCCCTGTACCCAGTCTGTGGATGATAGGAACCTATTACAACCCCAAGCTAGACTGATTTAGCTCTTCACCTATGAAGGTCCCAAGTTCAATCCCTGATGTATAAACCAGGATGGCAGCCATCACAACCCTAAATGGGGAAATCTCATTTCTTTGATCTTGATCTTCCCCTAAAGAGAGACAGCCTAGGGTGTTCAGTCAAGTGTGCACTGTGCTGCATCCTGATATTCTGTTTCTGACTCACTGTCCCAGATACCAACAATCCTACATTTACTACCCCTGTTTGTATGGAAATAAAAAATGAAGGGCTCCACCCCACATTCCTTCAAGTCATAAACAAACAAGGCTGAGGACACAAGTAGAATTTATGAAGAGGTCTCAAAGAGTGGATGTGTGCATGAGGTCACCACCACCCAATGGGTTAGAAACAAAGCCAGTGTATTAAACCAGCCTAGTCTACAACACACTTTTTAAACACAGTTCTACCACCACCCTCCTGCTAGCCCATCAGCCTATGCTAAAAACACATCTAAGTGGAACATTTACGTATGGGTCCTTAACTCTGTTTTAAGTCTAGGGGATGGGACCTTGTAGCAAGAATGTCATGAACCTCTACAGAAGTGCTTTTCCACACTGGCTGCTTAAAAGAAAATTAAGTAGCAAAAAACCTCTAATTTGAGAAAAAGCTAAAGAAGACAGACAGAGGAAAACTATAAGGGGCATAAGTGAAGTGGGGCAAAGGCCAGAACAACAAGGATTTTAGTAGGACCTATCTACATAACGCTCATTCTGAGAATGCATAGACTACCAAAACATTTTTTTTTTTGGACAGCCCTTTGGATTACCATGCTGCAGATCCATTTTTCACCCATTGCCATATACCAGAGTTAAAGCATATTGGCATAGTAGGTGCGTTAGGCTAAGTGTGATTTAGCCCAATCGTGTATAGCTAAAACCTCTTAATTTGGGAACCTAACAGAATGACAGGAGACAGGTGTGATGATGATCTTCCACCTTCTAGGAAGGGCTTTATGAAATCCAGCCTGTTAACGTCTCATGCTTTTCCTGTCTTGGCTTTGTCAGTTACTGGCCATTCCTGTGAACACGACACCCGATGCACAGCGGACACGGTGTCCCTTTGCACCTCTGCAGAACCCACCGGTCACCTATTTCCTTTCCTCTCTAAAAGCCACAAGCAGGAGAAGACACCAGATAGATAAGCCACCCCCTCGCCCGCATTGGCTCTAGTCTCACCGCCGGTACCTGGGGGGGCACCGCGCGCCGACTCCTGCAGGGCAGACGGTCAGGAAGCGAGCCTGGCCGCACTGCAGAGCCGCCCGTCAAAAAAGCCCAGCAGCAGGTGCCGACCCAGGCCGGAGGGGCACCCGCCACGCCGCAGGGCGCCCTGGGGACGCAGGCTGGACAGCCGCCCCCGCCCCCGAAGCTGTTCCAAGGAGACCCAGGGACGAACCCTCGCTGCTTCGGCGGGGGCCAGGCAGCCCAGCCGCCTCCACCAGGCAGCGGCCGGAGGGCGCGGGGCAGGGAGCGGGGGTGGCTCCGGCGGGGTCCGGGGCTGGCGCTACTCACCGTGGGGAGCCGCAGAGTCCAGGCGCTGATGCTGCCGGCTGCTCTCCCAGCGCGCCGCTCCAGCCGCCTCTCGCGGGGAGGAGCCGCTCGGGCCAGTGGCAGGTCGCGGGAGCAGGCTGCGGGCGAGCCCGGCGGGATGGGGAGCTGAGGGCGCCCCCTGCCGGCCTGCAGCAGCCGCGGCGCAGCGAGCAGCCGTTGTCCCACCAGCCCGGTCCTGGGAGCGCTCAGGCCCCGCGCCCCCTCACTGAGCTGAGCTGCCCCAGAAAGCCCAGATGGGCGGCTGGGGGAATCATAGAATATCAGGGTTGGAAGGGACCTTAGTAGGTCATCTAGGGCAACCCCCTGCTCAAAGCAGGACCAATCCCCAATTTTTGCCCCAGATCCCCAAATGGCCCCCTCAAGGATTGAACTCACAACCCTGGGTTTAGCAGGCCAATGCTCAAACCACTGAGCTATCCCTCCCCCCAAGGGGCAGTGCCAAGAGGTTTGGGGCCCTGTGCACAATGGAAATGAGGCCCCCACCTTTCTGCCGGGGCCTGGGAGCTTCTCTTTGGTGCCTGGTTGCAGTAGCAGCGGTGGGGCCAGGTTAGCCAGGCCTGAGGCCACCCCTCCATCCGGCCGGGGCGGCCAGGCCACGTGGGCGTCAGGGGTGTTGGAAAGTGGCACATGGGGTCACAGCGCCACTCCGGGCTTTGTCTTGGGTTTTTTTCTGGTGGTCAGAGGGGCCACCTGAGCTGGGAGCCCTGTGCAAGTGACCCAAGTGCATGCTGGTCAATCCGTGCCTGGAGTAAGAGGGGGCGTTAAAGGGTGGCAGGCACCAGGCTCTGGTCATTCAAGGGGTTTTTAAACAACAAGATGATTAGTATTAAAAGAACCTATTTTGTGAGTTCCTGACACTTAGTGGCAGAAATTAAACTATTCCATTAAATTAAACTACTCCCATTAGCCACGTTGGTGAATGTCTGTGTTGTAGATTAGAGAGACAAGGTAATACCTTTTACAGAGCCAACACAGAGTTCACTGTCCCAGGCAAGGATTTTCTGTCGATTTGTGCCTTGTGCAGCACCGAGCACTCTGTTGGTGCTCAACAAATACCAAATGAGAATAAGGCTCATACAACTTCTGCATAATGTTGTAAATGGGCATGTGCAGAATTGCTATGAAAATTCATCAACGCAGGTAAACGTGCCCAAGCACCTCAGATTATCATCTGCTGTCCCTGCAACATCTTTCAGCATACCTGCAATGTGTCATTTCACCCATCAAAACATATGGGTTGCTTTAGAACTACAAAATGTTTGTTCAGGATATATTGGTATACGGAGTAGCATTTGCCGTTTGCTAGGAACAAACAACCCATTGGAAGGAGTGCTCAGTATGGGAACCATGCTTGTAGGGAAGAACAGAGACAATTAACCATTGACCCCACCAAAACAGTACTTTTAGTCAATGCAGTGTTTTTTGATAAACTCACTCAGAACGCTATTCTAGTCTCCCTTGAGGAATATGCCCATATCACTTGTAAATCTGAAGCTGCAGTAGTGACATCACACACCCTTTTAAAAAAGAGTCCTTTTGTGTGACTATTTTACAAGTGTCCTGGTTCCAGTATTGCTGATTCCATGTGTTCAAAAATAATGAGCCAGGAAGCGCCACAAAATCATGAGATTAATTTAAAAATCACAAGATTTTAAAAATAATACATTTTAGGTTCTTTTTATTTACCTTTTGGTTGTTGAGGATTAATGTTTTCAAGCTTTTCTCTGCAACCATGAGAGCCAGAAGCATTGTAGGTTAACATCCAATCCCAGAAAACATTAATAATACATATGCATCATTTGTAATTAAGCTGGGAACTGAACATCAATGCCAGTTTGCCTTCATTTCCAATTGGATACATATCAGTTTTAGAGAGAAACTTGCATGGGGCACACTGGCTTCTGTCTCTCCAAGCATTGGGCTTATTCCCCTTCAAGAATTTCTAGGATCAGATATAATGAATTTCAAAATCATTTCACTCTGTCACGTTATTGAACTGCAGCCAGCCTCGAGGCAGTGCTCCGCACTGCAGTTCGAAAAACTTGGCTTCATTCCCGGTCCCAGCCTCTCTCCTTCCTCCAAGTCAGCAGAATGCAACTGTGACCCCTTCTCGCTGATTAAGGAGTGGTGTTCATGGCCTCTGAGTGAGTTCCACCCAGTTCTCCCAATCCAAAAGGAAAGTGGCTGCATCAAATGAGGTTGGAATGGGGAAAGATAGAGGGGGAGGAAATGGGAGGGATTCTAAAGGTTGTAACAGGCCTCTGGAGGAATCCAGATTGCTTTAACAAGGAAAGTCTACAGGCTCTCTCTCCAACCTCAGTGCTGAGGTTGTCATCTGATAGCATGGAACACCCTTATGACAAAAGCTATCTTAGTTATCAGAGGAATAAAGACACTCATGGGAAACGTTTGCCTTTTGTTTGGACAGGGCTGGAAGGGAAGGTGACAAAATAACATTTAAAATTGCAATGGCTTTTCAAACCTGGGTGAGCTTTCACTACCCACTCTATTACATTGAAGAGTGTAACTCTAAGGCCTGATCAAGTTGGCACCTAAAGCCTACATTGCAAACGGGTGGACTGGCTCTAAAGAGATCTTTTCCACCTCTAACCTCTACATTTTAATCCAAAGCAATAAATATAAAAGATTAGGGGTTAGAATAAGAAGGAGCTCCCCTCCTCTCTGGGGCTTGTATAAACCCCGCCCCCCTTTCCTTGGCTGCTGCAGTAAGAGCTTCTGTTCCTATTTCAGTCCATTCTGACCACTGCAAAAGGTACATTTCTGTGCAGCACATGGTATTAATCTTAATTTAAAAGAACACTGTGCAACCATAGCCTTAGATCTCAATTAAATTGATCTTTGACAGCCTGCTGGAAATGGATCCTATGCAGCCCCTATGGTCCAGTGGGTTTGTAAAAAACAATCTAGATCTTACATCAATAGAAAAAATTACCCTTCTATCATTTATATAAACCCACCAGAGGCTCTCAAAGCCCTTAGATCAGAGGTCTTCAATCTGTGGGACATGTCCCGCTAGAGGGCATAGAGTAATGTTCAGGGGAGCCCATCTAGGGCCCAGACCAGCCCCTACATGGGGCAGGAAGGGACCGCCACCCAGCTCCGCTCCTAACCCCAACTGCCATCCCTGTACCCGGGCTGCCTGGGGATCTGCACTTGGGGTCCCAGCTGCCTGGCCACAGCTGCAGGCCGAGGGTCCACCCCTTACTGTATCCCCAGCCTCAGCTCCCTTACCACTGTCTGCGTCCCCCATTCCAGAGCCATGGCCTCACTCCTGGCTGGGGTGGGGTGGGGCACAGACAAGGGTAAGAGGAGGCATGAAGTAAAAAGTTTGGGGACCACTGCCTGAGATAGATATTAGCAAACTGCTTTAAGATCCAGAGATACCTCTGTATGACACTTTATTCTAACAAATCTCTAATGTTTCATGGCAGTTATGGAGCCTGTGAAAAAGACTTAATTGTAGAGATTGTGCTCCAATTGCAGAGATCATGTTCCAGTTGCTGAGAGAAGTCATGTGCATGCAAGACAATAAGACAGGAAAGAGAACTGTGCAATTTGAATGGAGGAGGCACATTTCTGGTACTGAGCAGCACCATAAATCATTGAGCTTTGGAGGTCAGCATTGCTCTCTCTTCACTGGCCATGCTCTGTAACACACATCCCTTATCTCATTTCATTTAGGAAGTGACAGAAAAGGAAGCACATATCCTACACTCATAAAGGAGAGTTCAAACTGGATATGGACTGACCAAGAAAGCACCATCTGCACTTATACAAAGTGTGTCACTTACAGAATAGTGAAAGTGCCTTTATTGTTTCAAGTGTAATCTTCCTCTCTTGTATTTGAAGCTGTAATAAAAGATTATGTTGCAGATGTTACACATTACACACACACACATGCACCCGCACAAAAGCCGTGTCAAAACATTATGGAGGTTGCAAAGTCAAGCACTCAAAATTTATGAAATGCCAGAACAAAGGTTGCTTGTGCAATCTTATTTTAGGCCCCTTGTACATATGCATGATGATACAGCCTTTAATTACATGACCACATACTATCCTTTCCACAGGTCCCTGCAGGGAAAGTCCTGCTCAGCCCATCTTTGTCTGGAGCATACTCAGTGTGGATAGAATCTTAGGGAATTAAGATGCAAAGCTCTAGCAAATCTCTATTGAGGCTTATAACTAGGCCAAATTTTGGCAGATTTTCACTAAAATAACAAAAAGGCACATCTCAGACACAGAGGCCCTCTTTCTCTGCAGCCAAATTTCAAGTCCCTGCTGCACCAAAGCAGGGGTGGGGTGTGCTGTGCTAGAGTTTTAAAATAATAGGTCACCAGACATTTTTAATATGGGCAAAACAATGTATTTTTCCCTAGTCTTGTTCTCAGAATGGCTGAACCTGAATCATAGAATCTCAGAGTTGGAAGGGACCTTACAAGATCATCTAGTCCAACCCCCTGCTCAAAGCAGGACCAATCCCCAATTTTTGCCCCAGATCCCTAAATGGCCCCCTCAAGGATTGAACTCACAACCCTGGGTTTAGCAGGCCAATGCTCAAACCACTGAGCTATCCCTCCCTTTTGGCTGAAATGATTAAAACGCACATCAGCCTGAGGCAGACACCTAGCATGGAAAATTTCAGCCCAAACAGTTTAGAGACTGACAAAGTTACAAGCAACTGAAAACAGTGTCTTAAAATGGGAAATGGGCATGTTTTAAGCAGGAGATGCTAGCAGTCACGCTACAATCAATGGGTATAATTTTTTTAGACGTATAGCTCCTCCCCATGATGATAAAATACCAATTTGGTAGCTTGCCTTCAGATTTTCTTTAACCTTTAGTCTTTCTGCTTCCCTGGGAAAAGTATTCAAGATCCAGTATGCCCTTTGTTTGTACTATCTGAGTAAAATAAAGACTTCCGATACCAGAGACTTCACTATAATTAATAGGATCTCACAATTCTTTTAGTCTTTTATTTTTGTATTGAAAGCTTAGTTTGATAGCCCACCCAACCTTAAGGGGTGGGATTTTCTAAAGCACTGAAGTCAAGTGGGAGCAGAGTTAGAACAATGCTAAATGCTTTAGATTAGAAAATCCCACCAGATGGGTGAAATCCTGGTAAATGAGATTGGTATAACGAGGTCCCCAATGGACTTCACAGTGTCTTCTGCTCTTCTCCTGTTAGAAGTGACTCTTCCCTTTCACCCAAGACACTGGGGCAGATCCTTAAGCTAACTATGGCTGGTTTGTGCCACTCCAGAGGTGCAAAGAAGCAATAGTGCTTTTTAACTGGGTTATCTACAATTTTTAGACAAAAGTACATAACAGTGGGCATACGGATCAAATCATATAAAATAATTCCTATTAAGGATACAATTATTTGTCACATATGCTCAAATACTATTGAAAATCCTATTTGTTTTGCCAATTTATTAGACATGTTCGTGATAAGAGCTTCAAGGCAAAGTATTTGCATAAGTAAATGTGAGCATCAAACTGCAGTTTTGTTTTTTTAACTGAACTGGCTAATCCAAATTACACATGCTCATTTCAGTTACTGTTTTACTGGCCTACATGGCTCCTTAAAGCACTGCAGTTCTTAAACAATAATCAGAGCTGGCCTTACCATGAGGTGAACTGAGGCAGCCGTTTCAGGTGCCAGACTGTGGGGGGGCGGGGGGGCGGATGCCACTAGGACCCAGAGTGTAGAAAATTGTGTCTGCTGCTGGTGCATATGTATTCTCTCTGCTCTAAGCGCACAGAGATGGTGGAGTGCTGTGCTAGAGGAAGGAGGGCACAAGAGACATAACAGGTAGGCAGGAGAAAAGGTGAGAGGGAAAAACAGAAAGCAGCAGGAGCTGCAGGGAGAGAGACGAGGAGGAGCCCCTTATGTACCTCTCTAGCACCCCCAGGAGCCTGGACTGATTAACACCAACTTCTCAGGGAGCTTCCTGTTTTCTGCTGCTTCCCTGAACCCACTTGAGGAGAACAGGCAGTCAACTGAAGTAGTAGGAGCCAGTTAGGTCCTTAAGACACTAATATCTTCCTTCACTTAATATCTTCCTTCCTTACCAGCCTGCTTATTTGTCCCCTTCAATTGAGTGTTGAGAGCCACTATAGCTGGCACAGAACAGCAGTCATGAGTGAAAGAAGAAAACACCCCTCTGGGGCAGCGTTCAGAAAAAGAAAGCAAGCAAAGGAAGCTTTTCTATCTAAGCAGGAAGGAGCTCTCCTGAGATACATAGACACAAATATTCACGGTGAGCCTTCCAGCCCCAGTGAGGATGAGAGTGGTGAGGAGATGCCTGATCTTCCAGTTCGTCAGAGTGCAGGTGACCTACTGCAGCATCCATATCTCCATCTCAAGTGGATGTAACCATGCCCATTCCTGAAGAAAAGTATAGATCAGAGAAGAGTGTGGTGGAGGCGCAAGAAACAGCTGCTGCTGAGTTTAGTTCCTTAAGTCTAGATGATCCAGGACTGTGGACCCACTTGAGCAGTAGCCTGAAGGACTTCCTTGTACTGCAGGGGCCACAGCAAGTGAAAAATGTCATGTTCCCCAAAGACAATGAAAATAGAAGTTTCCATCCAACACATTACTGGTGTGAAATCCCCAATGGTGACAAAGTGGAGAGACCATGGCTTATGTACTCAAAACCCCAGAATGCTGCATAATTTTTGTTGCAAACTCTTCTAGTCTAATGTTCCAGCCACACTGGGTTCTACAGGAACAAAGGACTAGAAAAATCTGGCTAGAAATCTGGCATGCCATGAGAAGGCAGCAAATCACCAGAGAGCATTTGTCATAACCATAGAGCTAAGGGTAGCTTAGAATTCCTCCTTACCTGTAAGGGGTTAAGAAGCTCAAATAACCTGCTTGACACCTAACCAAAAGGACCAATGGGGGAAAGAAGATACTTTCAAATCTGGGGAGGGGGAGATTTTGTTTGTGCTCTTTGTGTGTGTTCTCTTGGGAAGCAGAGAAGCATCGGGTCAGAAAACTCCTTCTCCTATCACCCATCCTAAAAGTCTTTCATATTACAAGAATTGTAAGTAATAGCCAGGCGAGGCGTATTAGATTATTTTTGTTTCACTTGTGAATTCTTCCTTTGCTGGAGGGAGGTTTATTCCTGTTTTTTGCAACTTTAAAGTTTTGCCTAGAGGGGAATCCTCTGTGTTTTGAATCTGATTACCCTGTAAAGTTATTTTCCATCCTGATTTTACAGAGATGATTTTTTACATTTTTCTTTTTAATAAAATCCTTCTTTTAAGACCCAGGGGTTTGGGTCTTTGATCACTTTGTAACCAATTGGTTAGGATATTATTCTCAAGCCGCCCCAGGAAAGGGGGTGTAAGGGCTTGGGGGGATATTTTGGGGGAAGAGGAACTCCAAGTGGTCCTTTTCCCTGGTTCTTTGTTAAATCACTTGGTGGTGGCAGCATACCGTCCAAAGACAAATTATTTGTGCTTTAGGGAAGTTTTTTAACCTAAGCTGGTAGAAATAAGTTTAGGGGGATTTCATGCGGGTCCCCACATCTGTACCCTAGAGTTCAGAGTGGGGAGGGAACCCTGACAGCATTCCATAGGTGGAAAGATCTTGGGATGAGACTAAGATTAAAGGCCACCATAGATGATCAGCATCAAGAGAAGATTGCATCAGAGTCTCTTTACTGGCAAAATGTTCTGAAAAGGTTCATTACCATTGTGAGAATGCTTACTACCCAAAACCTAGAATTGTGTAGCACTTCAGATCAGCTGTATGTGCCAAACAATGGAAACTTCCTTAAAATTGTGGAGCTGATGGCTGAGTTTGATGCTGTACTCCAGGAGCATCTAAGAACAGTCACCACCCAAGAAATGTACACACACCACTACCTTGGAAAAACAATTCAAAATGAGATATATCAGTTACTGGCAACAAAAGTCAAACAGAAGACTGTCAGATCTGAAGTCAGCAAGATATTACTCTGTTATTCTGTACTGCACACCTGACATCAGCCATACTGAATAAATTACTTTAATGGTGCGTTTTGTAACAACAACAGAACCTAGTGAAAATGTCCCTGCAATGGTGACTGTCAGCGAGCATTTTCTATAATTTATTGACATTGATGATACTACAGGAGCTGGTGTGACAAATGTGCTTCTTAAAAAGCTGGAAGATATGGGAATTGCGATAGCTGACATGAGAGGTCAGGGCTACGGTAATGGTGACAACATGCGAGGAAAGGACAGAGGAGTGCAGACATGGATCCGAGAGTTAAACCCTCGAGCTTTTTTTGTCCCATGCAGTTCTCATTCATTGAGCTTGGTGATCAGTGATGCAACATCAGCTTCTAGTGAATTTCTAATGAATTTAATGTAATTCAAAGCATCTATGTATTTTTCTCTGCATCAACTCATCGATGGCAAATTTTGAAGCAACATTGGGGAACATCCTCTCTTGACACTGAAATCACTGAGTGCTACACAATGGGAAAGTCGAGTGGAGGCGATAAAGTCTATCAAACACCAAATTGGGAAGATGGATGGTGCCATAGTCACCATTATGGAGGATAATGCTATGACAGGAACTGTTCTTGGGAGAACAGTGGCAGAGGGAAATGGAATCACCAGAAACATACATAACTTCAAATTTCTGTGTAGCTTAGTGTTGTGGCATGACATACTGTTTGAAATAAATGTTGTAAGCAAGAGACTCCAAGGTGTTGACCTTGATATATCTGAAGCAATGGAGCAACTGGACAAAGCAAAGTCATCCTACAGTCTTACTGGTCAGATGAGGGATTTCAAAACATTCTGAAGAGTGCACAGAAGTTGGCAGAGGAACTTCACACAAAGCTATTTTCCCACCCATTCAAGAATACAAGAGTCACCGAAGATGACATTTTGATTACGAGGCATGGGATAATCCCATAAGAGACCCCAAACAGCAATTCAAAGTTGAATTCTTTAACCAGGTGCTAGATTGAAATGTTCCTCAACTGACTGTATTGCACATGCAGCTCAAGGAACACAGCAGTATATTTGGGATGTTGTATGATATTCCAAAACTCCTCACTATACCTGAAGACCTACACCACCAATGCAGGGCACTAGAGACAGTGTTGACATATGATGACATGCGCGATATTGATCCGAGTGATTTAGGTGATGAACTGAAAGCCCTTTCAAGATACATTTCAGCAGGATCAACTCCAAAGGCTGTTCTGGAATATATGTGCACAAATAAGATGACCACCCTCTTTCCAAATGCTTTTGTTGCTCTGCGCATACTTCTAACACTTCCTGTAACAGTTGCCAGTGGAGAACAGAGCTTCTCCAAGCTGAAGTTAATAAAAACACATCTACGCTCCACAATGACACAGGAGAGGCTGGTCGGCCTTGCAACCATCTCAATAGAGCATGATCTGATCCAGACTATGGACCTTCAGGAAGCAGTTCAAATCTTTGCAACCAAGAAGGCATGGAAAGCACCACTTTGATTATTCAAACAGATACAAATGCCAGTGTTTACTATGCAGACAAGAAAAATTACATTTGCTGTTCAGGCGTTTGAAAGTTAAGTGTTACTTAAAATTTTTGAACAAGGCATTTTAAGTGGTTAGTTCTCCTTTATTGGGGTAGGTAGCAGAGCAGTACCATGAGAGGAGTAGAACAGGAAGAAGGCAGAATTGAGATCTTTCAAAGTTTTGGCCCAAGTGAGAGGGCATGGGGGCGTCGTTTGAGCTTCTCGCCTCAGGTGCCAAAATGTTGTGGGCTGGTCCTGACAATAATGACAACTCTGGTTGCCTATTAAATCTAAAGAGACACTCAAATTTTCAACATGAAAATTCGGTCACACACTAAACCAGGATGTTTTCAGAACACAGGTTGTATCCTCCAGACTTTCCTAATATAACATCCCCAAAATTCTGATGCTGCATTCATTAGCTCTCATGACACTAATGCTCAGCTGTGTCCAATCTTCTTGTAAGTTCTTTTGGCTGAAGGTTTTCCCTGGCTGTTTTACTTCCTCTTCTTTCCAGCTCTTTTAAACCAAGCTGTAAAGCCAGTCAAAAAAATGTTCATATAGAAACGTTGTCTGTACAATGCCCATCAGGATGCGATCCTAGCCCAACACAGGGGCTTGTAGGTGCTGCTGCAATAACAAATATGATTATTTTTAAATTTTTTAAAATGGTTTCTCAAACAAAAAAAAAAGTTTCAGAAAATGTTTGTCTTGAGTCAGGACATCACCTCTGTGCACTTACTAATGCATCTGAATGCCCACGCTGGTTACTCCTTATCCCTTCAGATTACTATCTTCAGCACACAAGGTAGAAGGTCCTTAGGCCACCTGCAGCCATGTTCGGTCTCAGATGCTCTTCTTTATCCTTTACCCTGTTTTGTGATGAGCATAGATACATAGATTTCACAGCTGAATGAGCTCCCACACTGTGCTCTGACAAAGCTAACGTCCTATCAACTGACAGTGATGTGTGCTATTATGTCACTATGAAATAAAGTGATTATGCTAGGCATACAACTGTAAGTGGTTGCATAACACTGTTGAAAGGAACAGCACTAGCAAAGGGTAACATTTTCGAAACTGCCCGAGTGACTTTAGGCTCCTAAGTCCAATTTTCAAAAGTGACATAGGCATTTCAGAATTTAAATCTCATTAAAAGTCAATGAGACTTAGACTACTAATTATTTTTTAAAAAAAGGGGCTTGGGGCAGATTTTCCAAATTTATTTATTTAGGCAACTAGTAGTATTTTCAAAAGCAGTTAAGCAGATTAGGCACCTAACTAGCACACATTTCAATGAGAGTTAGGGTCAGATTGTCAAAGGTATTTAGGTGTCTATGGGACTTTCAAAGCCCCCTACACAGGTTAGATTCTTAACTCCCATTGAGATTATGGTGGTACTTAGGTGCCTGACCCGCTTAGGGGTGTTGAAAATCCCACAGACACCTAAATATCTTTGAAAAATCTGGTCTAACATACACGTTTTCAGTTTGGATCTTCCAAATTCAAATCCAAATTTGCATGTTTGTTTTTCTATAGAAACTTTTCTATACCCCACTGCATCATGCACAAAAAACAGACTTTAAATACTGAACTTTTCAGTTCCAAAATAGCTTATCTTACAATCATAAGAAACACAGAATGACTGCATTATTCAAGGAAAATTAGATTACTGCAGAATAAAGTTCTCTTCTTTCCCTTCTGCCCCCGGATCAATCATATCCACTATAGCTCTTGGCTGCAAAACAGTTCCAACTTCAGGTAGATGTTTTTCAGGCTCAGACTCTGCCTGAAGATGCATTTTTCTGGGAAGCTTGAGCAAAAGCCCTGTAGCCATTTTAAACTTAAGGGAAAGTGAAAAGAGGGGGGAAAAAAAGTCTAACCCTGCTTATTGCAGACAGGTGAACAGAAAAAATAGCTGTTCAAAATGTTTTAAAGAAGCAAATGGGGAAAAAATGGGCACAAACTCAATTCCACACCTTCCTCACACACATACTTTGCAGGTCTTATATATTTAAGTTTATACGACTAATTTAAGACTGTAGATTGGTTTAAGATGCTTATGCAGCTTTAAAGCCTTCCATCAGTGTAACTGTAAACTAGCTCCAAAACATAATTTGGGGAGGAAGCTAAAAGCCTTGAAAGTTGGTCAATGACAGAAGATACTCATGCTGTCTTAAATATATTGTACCAGTACATGCATGCTCAGGCATGAAAATACATATTCAATCTACAATACAAACATGCCTTTGAATGAGTAGTACCTATTATGCCTATAGTTGCATGTGAATGATAATCGCATCACATTGAATGTTTGAAGTCTATCTAGGCTTCAGACTTTAATGTTGCATTGAGGTTTGTCACCTTCTTGGCTGACAGAACCCTTCCCCCATCCTCAGTTCTTAAGGCAAGATGTTTACACAGCAAAACTCAGTAAGTGGGAGCGTTTTAATTAGCCAATACTGATTTAGGAAGGTCCATTATTATCTTATGTATGTGTATTTTTTTAAAGGGTGCAGAGGCACTACTGTTAGGAAAGCTCATGTTCCTATGATCAGGAATGGATGATCAGACACTGCACAATTTATAAAATGCCATCTAAAGCCAAAATCAGAGTTGAATGTTGATTGTGTATGATTGACAAGTTGAGAAAAACAATATGACTAAATGCCACAAAAGTCCTTCTCTGTTCTTTCACTGAAAAAAGAAGAGCTCGAGTGGTTTTTATTTATTATGAACTAAACTCACAACTTGATGGAGACATCTAGTGTTATGTCATTTGAATTCCAACCATAATCAGAAGAGACAGAGAAAAATCAGATAGTGACCTCGCACAGGTAGGAAAAATTAACAAGATGGTACTAGCTTAAATAAGGCACCTACCTTAAATAAAAAGTTTCATGTTAAGAATCTCACCTATTACAAGATCCTTTTGTTTTTGAAAGTGTGCATGAATTTACCCCTAGAACCCCCAGGCCACTGGCTAAGGCCCTGATTCAGCAAGTGTGATACAGCATAGCCAGAAGGCAGCAGGAGAGTGATCTAGGGTGAGGAGAAGCCTTATTCCCGGTAGATTAATTAAAAGCACCTGAAACCAATTAGAGCACCTGAAACCAATTAGAGCTCCTGAAACCAGTCACCTGATAAAATCCCCCTGCTTCAATCAGCCAGAGGAGGAGCTGGAGCAGAGTGAGGAGGAGCTGGAGCACAGTGGTTTGGTGGTGGAGCAGAGAGCAGTTTGGAGGAGTGAAGCAGAGTGGTTTGGTGGTGGAACAAAGAGCAGTTCGAAGGAAAGTGGAGGAGAGTTTTGAGAAGTGCTGCAGCGGGCTAAGAAGACCAAGATCCTAGGTAAAGGGACACCTGGCTTGTGCAGAGGGAAGGCAGGATGCCCTACAAGCTGAAGGTCAGGAGAGGGAAGTAGCCCAGGGGAAAGAATCACTGGTACAAGTGGTTCACCTACTATCATAGGGCCCCTGGGCTGGGACCCGGAGTAGAGGGCGGGCCTGGGTCCCTCCCTCTCCACTCCCCTTCCCTGGGATACTAGTAGGATAGCTGTTACCCCAGTTCAGGGGCAAGAAATGGCACCCTGAAACCCCCCCACAAGAAGAGAAAGTGCGGGACCCATCATAGTAGTGCCGGCAATTTGCCACACGTGGTGTCAGGAGTGGGATCTCTGCACTGGGGACTTAAACCAGGGTTAGCCAAAACAATCCAGTCCTTAAGATGGACGACGTAATCAAGGCCCTAATACAAGCCACCGCGGCCCAGCAGGAGGCTACCCAGGTCCAAGCAACCGCCCAACAGGAGGCGACTAGGGTACAGCAAGAGACTAATCGTCTGTTGATGAGTCAGGCTGCCCAGGACCGAGCCCTGCTGCAGGAGCTGGTGAACCAGATGAAGGCCCTTATGGAGCGAAGCCAGAACGGCGATGGGACCTGGACTATACGGGCCAGCCACTGCCTACAGAAAATGACACGGGAGGATGATGTGGAGGCATACCTCCTGGCTTTTGAGAGAGCAGCCCTGCGGGAGGCCTAGCCCCGAGACCAGTGGTCCGGTATCCTTGCCCCGTTCCTGTGTGGGGAGGCCCAGAAGGTATACTACAATATGGCCACAGAGACTGCAGCAGACTACCCTCAGCTGAAGGCAGAGATCCTGGCCAGATCCGGAGTAACTACAGCATTGCGAGCCCAGAGGTTCCATGAGTGGCAGTATACAGAGGACAAGACACCCAGATCGCAATTGCTTGACCTGATCCACCTGACCCGGAAATGGCTGCGCCCTGAGGCCCTCAGCTCTGAGAAGATGATGGAGCTCCTGGTACTGGACCGGTATATGAGGGGGCTACCACCAGGCCTCCGGGCTTGGGTTGGCCAGAATGACCCCTCCACCTATGATGAGTTGGTCTCCCTCGTGGAAAGACAGCTAGCAGCCTGTGAACTGTTCCAGACCCCAGGGGGTGAAACACGGCAATCCAGGAAGCCAGCCCCAAACCCAAGGTCCCGGACCGCCGAGAACTACAGGAGAACTATAAACTGGGAGGAAAGACATTGAGGAATGGCCCGAGTCCAAGAAGGGACCTGGGGGTTTGGGAAGAGAAGGCTGGGGGGGCCGACCAAATAGCCCCAGGCAGAGGGCGGCAACCGGGATAAGGGGTCGGTGTTACGAGTGTGGGGAATTGGGGCATATAGCAGCCCAATGCCCCAACAGGGAAGAGCCTATGCAGTGCAATCTGGGGGATCCTGGGGAACAATGTGGCCTAATTGGCCTGGTAGGGGTCACAACGACCCCACATGGGTATACAAGGTCAGTAAAAATGAATGGTATTGTGACCACAGCATTAGTAGATTCCGGGAGTGCTGTCACGCTGGTCTCGGGGAAGTTGGTGGGGCAAGACCAACTAACCCAGGCCAAAACCACAGGGGTAACGTGCGTTCATGGCACCGTAAATTTCTACCCCACAATCCCAGTACGGATTGAGATCCAGGGGAACACTACCAGGGTAACTGCAGCAGTGGTCCCTAGGCTCCCCTACCCGGTCTTAATTGGTAGAGACTTCCCTGGGTTTGAGAACTTACTCCCCCCAGTAGAGCCAAGGGAGGGTAGCAACCCCCGGGCTGAAATGGAGGCACCTACAGATAGCTTCACCCCAATTTTTGCTGAATTTGCCCCAGAGCTATTCTCATCCCCTGGGAAACCCCGAAAGTCTAGGCAGGAAAGGAGGGCAGATAAAAGGCTAGGGACCAGGATTCTAGCAGAGAACCAGAAAGCCTCCCTTGGTGGTAAGCGAACCCGTTCAGGAGGCCAGGAGACAATTCAGGCCAGTGAGGACTCAGCGTCAGTTCCTAGCCCAAGTAGGGGCAACCCAGGGGGCGGAGTAGAAATAGGCCCCCTGGAATTAGGTCAGATCAGTACCGCCCGTGAGAATTTCAGGCAGGACCAAGCCAATGACCCGCTATATGCGAACGTGAGGGAGGAGGTAGTGGAAGTAAATGGCGTACTGGTGGAAGGAAAGACCAAAGGCCTGGGGCCGTATTATGTGATCAAACGTGATCTGTTGTACCGAATAGTGCAGATCCGAGGGGAAGAAGTAGAGCAGCTCTTAGTCCCACGGAAACACACAAGGGCAGTACTAGAGCTAGCTCACAGTCATTTATTTGGGGGACATCTAGGAATAGACAAGACACTGGATAGAGTCCTAAGAAGGTTTTATTGGCCAGGAATACATGTGGAGGTCCAACGCTATTGTGCCTCCTGCCCAGAATGCCAGTTGCATAGCCCTCGACCTCACTTGCGGGCCCCATTAGTACCTTTCCCTATTATTAAAGTCCCGTTCGAAAGGATAGCCATGGACCTTGTGGGCCCGCTGGAAAGATCAGCACGAGGTCACCGAAATGTACTAGTCATCCTTGACTATGCCACACGGTATCCAGAAGCCATTCCTTTAAGAAACCCCACATCCAAGGCAATAGCAAAAGAACTACTCCAGGTTTTTGCCAGAGTGGGCATCCCTAAGGAGATCCTGACTGACCAAGGAACCCCTTTCATGTCGAAATTAATGAAGGACTTATGTACCCTGCTCCGCATCCATGCCATAAGGACCTCAGTCTACCATCCTCAAACAGACGGCCTGGTCAAGAGGTTTAACCGTACCCTTAAAGGTATGATCCGGAAGGTGGTAGCACAGGATGGAAAAGACTGGGATAGCCTTCTACCATACCTAATGTTTGCAATACGGGAAGTCCCCCAGGCGTCCACCGGTTTCTCTCCCTTTGAGCTACTATACGGATGCCACCCACGCGGAATATTAGACATCGCCAAGGAGGATTGGGAAGAACAACCCAACCCAGGAAAGAATGTCATTGAACACGTGACACAGATGAGAGAGCGAATAGCTCGAGTAACCCCTATAGTACGGGAACATTTGGAAAAAGCACAAGAGACCCAGCGCACATATTACAACCACCAGGCGAAAGCACGGAAATTTCAGCCAGGAGAACGGGTGATGGTGCTAGTGTCGACAGCAGAAAGCAAACTCCTAGCCAGCTGGCATGGGCCATATGAGATAGTGGAAGCCATTGGGGAAGTGGACTATAAGGTCAGACAACCAGACTGCTGAAGACCAGAGCAGATCTACCATGTAAACTTGCTGAAGCCCTGGTGTGACCGAGAGATGTGCCTGGTCATTCGGAGAGCTCCATCCCAGACAGACGACCGACAGGGGCAGGTGAGGATATCCCCTGAGTTAGCCCCAGAACAACGAAGAGAGGTCATTGATATGATCCAACGGAACCAAGATGTGTTCTGTACACAGCCGGGCCGTACGACACTGGTCCAACATCATATCGTCACCAAGCCCGGAATAAGGGTGACGATAAGACCATACCGGATACCGGAAGCTAAAAGAGAGGAAATTAGGACAGAAGTGAAGATGATGTTGGAACTTGGGGTTATTGAAGAATCCCACAGCCAGTGGTCCAGTCCTATCGTCTTAGTACCCAAGCCTGACGGCACCTGGAGGTTTTGTAATGACTTCCGGAAGTTGAATGAAGTATCCCAATTCGATGCCTATCCAATACCACGTGTCGACGAGCTAGTTGATCAGTTAGGCAAGGCCCGATACCTAACCACTCTGGACCTGACTAAAGGATATTGGCAAATTCCCCTGGCCAAGAACGCCAAGGAGAAGACCGCTTTCTCTACACCTGATGGCCTGTTCCAATACACTGTCCTCCCTTTCGGACTCCATGGGGCCCCAGCAACATTCCAACAACTTATGGATAAATTGCTGCGACCCCATGGCAGGTATGCCGCCGCCTATTTAGACGATATAGTCATCCATAGCCCTGACTGGGAAACACACCTAGTAAAAGTAGAAGCGGTACTAGACACCCTGAGGAAGGCTGGCCTCACTACCAACCCTCTCAAGTGCGTGATAGGACTAGCTGAAGCCAGATACCTTGGGTATGTAGTAGGGAGAGGTTTGGTAAAACCCCAATGGAACAAAGTGGAGGCAATACAAGATTGGCCTCGGCCAATCCGTAAAAAGCAGGTCAGAGCATTTCTCGGGTTAGTAGGGTACTATCGGAGATTCATCCCTCATTTTTCCACAAGAGCAGGGCCATTGACTGACCTGATAAAAGCTCGGGGCCCCGAGATAGTAAAGTGGTCTGATGCAGCAGAAGGGGCATTCGCAGATTTAAGGACAGCCCTTTGCTGCCATCCTGTACTTATAGCCCCAGACTTCAAGAAAGAATTCATTCTACAAACAGATGCCTTGGAGGTAGGGCTAGGAGCCGTCCTTTCGCAGATGGTAGGGGAGGAGGAACACCCGATCCTGTACCTCAGCCGGAAGCTCCTCCCCAGGGAACAAAAGTACGCCGTCATTGAAAAGGAATGTCTGGTGATAAAATGGGCCATGGAAACTCTCCGTTACTACCTACTGGGGTGGCGATTTACCCTGGTGACAGACCATGCCCCGCTCCAGTGGATGCACAGAAACAAGGAGAAGAATGCAAGAGTGACTAGATGGTTCCTATCTCTGCAACCTTTTCATTTCCGAGTACAGCATAGGGCCGGAAGCCAACATGGCAACACAGATGGCTTGTCACGAAAGCATTGCCTCTCGTCCCAAGTTGCCCAACCCCATGGTGTTGAGCGGGGGGGGGGGGGGAGGATATGTGATACAGCATGGCCAGAAGGCAGCAGGAGAGTGATCTAGGGTGAGGAGAAGCCTTATTCCCTGTAGATTAAGAGCACCTGAAACCAATTAGAGCACCTGAAGCCAGTCACCTGATAAAATCCCCCTGCTTCAATCAGCCAGAGGAGGAGCTGGAGCAGAGTGAGGAGGAGCTGGAGCAGAGTGGTTTGGTGGTGGAGCAGAGAGCAGTTTGGAGGAGTGAAGCAGAGTGGTTTGGTGGTGGAACAAAGAGCAGTTCGAAGGAAAGTGGAGGAGAATTTTGAGAAGTGCTGCAGCGGGCTAAGAAGACCAAGATCCTAGGTAAAGGGACACCTGGCTTGTGCAGAGGGAAGGCAGGAAGCCCCACAAGCTGAAGGTCAGGAGAGGGAAGTAGCCCAGGGGAAAGAATCACTGGTACAAGTGGTTCACCTGCTATCATAGGGCCCCATGGCTGGGACCAGGAGTAGAGGGCAGGCCTGGATCCCTCCCTCTCCACTCCCCTTCCCTGGGATACTAGTAGGATAGCGGTTACCCCAGTTCAGGGGCAAGAAATGGCACCCTGAAACCCCCCCACAAGAAGAGAAAGTGCGGGACCCATCATAGTAGTGCCGGCAATTTGCCACACAAGGTATTTTAAACGGGTGTTTAAAGAATAGCACATGCTTAAGTGCTTTGCTGAATCAGTAAATACAAAACCAAACCATTATGTGCTAGAAGTATAAAGCTTGTGTGTACTATTCTAGATATATAACCATACTGCACATTAAGCAGGGGAGGTCATTGCTGGATTTATCAGAGGAAGGTGTGTACCTCTTTAAAGGATTAGAAAGGCATGGAGTGATTTTTACAGCAGCCACAGTGCAGGTCAGCATCCCTCCCCACCAGGTGACTGGAAGAGAGGGGGTACTATATAGGTCCATGCTGGGTAGGAAAAGCCCTCTTTTACCTGGGCCAGGCAGAGCAGCACCCACCCTCCCACCCATGGAAGTGGTGAAATACCAGGTTGTCAGTTGTGCTGTAGTCATTACACTAGTTGCTCCTTTCTCAAGGAGGCTTGGGAGGAATTTTTCCCTCACCGCTAGATAGGCCAAGGCAAAGTGGGGGTTATTTCACCTTCCCTAAAAAGTATTTAGGGGAACTTAGTTGGAGCAAACATTAAATGGGAGTTAGGCTGTGATGTCACAACTCATTATGTAAAGGTGGGGCAGATGTCCAGTGCAGGTACGGCATAGGGAAGAGATACAGCACTCAGATAAAATGGATTGATAAAGGATTTAAAGGAAGTATTCATTAAAGAACAGAAACGGGGGTTCAGGACTCCTATGACTGGCATGGCAGAGAGCCAACCTCTCCTCCTTTATAACTCCCCCCAACTCTCATTCGAGGGAGGGGATGGTGAGGTCCCAGCAGAAGGTTGGCTGGGGTCCAGGATGGGTTAAGGAGAGGGCTGATGGAATCCCTTCCCCCTCCCCCGGGGACAATAATGGAATTACTTTCACTGTACACTTTTATCTGCTGGGTACTCCCAGACAGTTAAGAATAAAGTTGTGGTCTAATTAAGCCACATCCAGTGCCTCCTGTACTTCTGGTATCAGTGAACAGCCTTCAAAATTGCATCAAATGCCAGTTGTTTTGATTAATTCAGCCAAAAGAAATGTCATTAAAGAGAACTCCTGTAATATGATTCTCACACTCATCCCCGTGTTCTGTTTGCTTTCTTTTCCTTCATTCCAGAATAGCAATCAGACAATACTTGCTCCAGCCCTAGACAAGAGTGTTCCACTAAAACTCAAAAATTGATGATCTGACTTTTAAAGGAACTAGTGTCAAAATGTATTCCTCTTCTAGATGGTTTAATGGCTCCAGCACGTACATCTGTTAAAAATAACTCAAGCCAAATTATAATGCAAAGTAATAAATGGTTTATTTTTCTTTCAATCTTACAACAATCTTTAGCAAAACAAGATCAGTTAAGTTTTGTGATTGAAAGTGATTATACCATGCACCATTGATTTTGTTTATGAAATATGGTACTTAAGTTTTATTTAAACATTTGTATACAGTATATCTCCAGAGTAGAAAAGTGACTAGTTTCATTTCTCAATAGTTTAACAGAACAAACTAGCATGGATTGTGAACATGACTTATTTGTCAAATTCAAGAATGCTCTTACTCTAGCTGTTTCAAACCACAAAATCCTATTCTTATTGTTCAGACACCCTACCATGTGTACACCTACAGAAGAACAATGAAAAAGCAAATTCTTTCTACTTAAACTACATATATACTTTTAACAGGTAAAAGAAACTATCCAATAATATTGGATTATAATACTGTAGGCATAGGTGGAACGGGAATACTGTGCAGTCCTAATAATAGCTAAGATGTATAATGCACCATATTTCTCTGTATAATGTAATAGAAGATAACATTTTTTTTTACAAGTAACTGGAAAGTTACTTTGTATTTTGAAACATGCATAATGGGTGAGGGAAGAACAGTCTGCAGGATTTTAATTTAGTGGTTTGGTTTACATAAACACACAATGTGAGCCATGCATAACAAATATTTTGCACATATGTACGTAACCATGAAATTATTTTTTAAAGTCTGTAAAAAAGTGTTGTAGTGAAGAGACATGAAAGTACTAAAGATGTTAAACATACAAAAAGACATTTGGTCATCAATTTTAAGTTGATCTTTATTATTTTCATTAATGGGTTCATTTCCAAAACAATGGCAGGGATGCACACTTAAATCCTCATGCACTGTTTTGAAAGTTGGCCCTAAATGTTAACATTATTTGTTGACACATTTCAGCTTTTGAAGGTCGCTCTGTATTTGTCTGGTGCCACCTGGTGAAGATACTGAATGGGTGTAACCTTGTGTGTTCATTTAAAAAAGGGAACATTAGTGCTTTTGAAATCTGCCAGATTACGCAGCACTCATAATCCTTTATTTGCCCACAGAGCAGGATGGACAATAGCAAAGCAAGCTTCCCCTTCCACTGCCTCCTACTATATGCAACTTGCTCCTGTTCTGTAGGGATTTCTAGGAATGAGAGTACAGTTCAGTCTATATTGCCCATTTAAATTTTTGGCCCTTCTGCCCAAGACAGCAGCAAGGATGCCAATTAAGATGTAAGCACCAGGCTACAGGGAACCTGACTGAAGCCACTAACTCATTTCACATACGGTGCCCAACAAAACAATTTGAACAAATGGTATCTATCAGATTTTACATACTTGCAGTTCAAAACAGTAAACGGTCATTCAATGTTACTGTACAACTTTTACACCCCAGTAATAACATTTAATACGAACTGCAGGAACACAAGAAATTAAATTTAACCATCAGCAACATCATTTCTTACAAGGAATGGGCCTGCAACATTGCAAGTCATCTCTACTCCTCCATACACGTGTCAGCTATGGGGAATGTCGGTTCAAGAGTTAACAGTTTTCTCTTCATCACCTGAGGGATTTTGTGCATTCAGTTTGAAAATGTTTATAACGTCACTGAACTGGTCTGTAATTAAGGCTCAAAATAGCAAGATCTCCACAAATGGTAGGCTAGTAAAATGTTCCAACCTAGTATTTTCAACGTTGCTATACTAAGGAAGAACTTAAACAAGTTTACAAAAATGGATGGATTTCATTTAACGCTTGAAAACATTTTTTTTTTTAAAAGAAGAGACAGATCTGGTTAGAGACCAGCTCCTCCAAGAGACTGACAGCAAACAATCAGAACATTTAAAAAGTTGGTCTGATTTGTATATTCAAATACACATTGTAGAAGTATAACAGAAATACAGAACATGCAATAATATGAAAAACTTGCCTAGTAAATTCAAGTATAAAGCAAGATGTGCAAGTAAGAAATTTACTGCTTGTACTATGCATGCTAGAAATGTTTTAAAACACAACTGAAATAATTCTGAAGATCATTCCAGGTTTCTCTAATAAGCATAAGGCCTTGTTGCATATTTGAACTTACATGTTTTGCTAGTTAAACAAACAAACATACGTGTCTTTCAATATATGTCTAACCAAGATTTTCAAATTATATGATATACATTGATCTTATTCTGTTTAGGCTTAACACTGGACAATTTCTTTATAAAGGAAATGTTTATTGAAAAGCAAAATATCTTTAACCAAGTTTCAGTTAAGCCAACAGGAAAAAAAAAAGTTGTGAAATACCACCCTTCTCTCCCCACGATATTTTAACTTTTTTTACATAAATAGGACTGAAATAGAAGAGTCCTATCCAATTCTAAATAAATACTTCATCTAACGGTTGAATAGAAGGTTACTGAAAGCTGGCACTTTAAACTGCTACTGCAATTCTCATGGCTTTATTGCCAAGGAAAGGAACACACCTTTGAGAGAGACAGATATTTAATGACTTTTGTTTGAATCCTTGTTGTATGTTGCTCTCACAAAGGTAACGTTTAGATCAGACATTCTGATGATTGAAAGGCTTGGGAAAGAAGATTATAAACAAACCTAAACAGAATGAGAACAAAGCAAGAAAAATCCATCAGGTCCTCTAACTAACCTTCTAACAGCATACATCACAAAGTGAAATAACAGTGGTACCCAACAAACTTTTCATAATCACAATGCCAGAGACAATGCTAAGTGAATAACAGTCTGTTTCCTGAGCTCTCGTGGATACATATGCATACAGCATTCACAGCAGCATGTTTTTGGAAGTGTGTTATATGGTTTATTTCCACAAAAAGAGAATTTTAACCAACTTCTTCACAGGCTCTGTGGCCTTTAGGTTTCTCTGATGCATTGCTAAACATTTGTTTTCCTTTCTAAGAATACTGTAATGTAAACATTGCAATATATAGTTTATATTCATGAAAAAAGTTGTTCCCTTGGGTGCTTTTCTAAAATCCAAACATCATCCTAGTTTAGACCCCAAACAGGGAGAAGAATAGGACTTCATAAAAAACAAACTTAACAACATAAGCAACAGAATATCTGCTACATGCTTGTGGGACTCCTGTGGTGAACTCCATCCTCCTTAACAGCTGCTTGTCATTTTTTGAGAAATTGTGGCCAGAAGAAAAACAAAAAGATTAAGTGACAGAACTTGATGGACATTTCCCTCTGCATTAAGGGGAATTTGATAATATAAAACAGCTGTTCAAAATAAATACAACCGTTATGTTTTGCACTGTAATTAAAGTAGTCTGAAAGATTAAATGAGTATTTGTTTTCTATTTTAAGGATACACACACACACGTTTTCTTTTTAGCTATCCCACTTTCATGCTGCCTTTAAAGAAACAGAGCAACGTGAAAGCTCTTGCTGTGTTCCATTCCATATCCTCTCAGCTGTAACACAAATCATGGCTGATTTATTCATGACAATACTGTGAAAGCCAGTTTTGTGCATCTGTCTGAAACTGAAAAATTAGGTCTTTTCATGTTGTGGGGCTGTGCTATAAACATTTATAACTATGTTCAGTATAATATACAAGTTCAGAAATGAGACAAAATGGCAGATTAAAAGGGCAAGGACTTTTCTACGCTACTTCTTCACATACAGGCACTGTGATGAAGCATTTCAGAAGAACAACTGGCAGCTCAGCTGTTTAACTGATTGAAAGAGATTAATTTTTAAGTGCTGTATACAGTTGCATGAACACAGGTGTAAACAGAACTGTTTGGCCTCTGATACAAAACAATATTTTTGAAAGAAAGTGCTGAGGTTTGGAAATCTGTCCTGCATATTTCCAAATGCCACTGTTTAACATTCAGTTTTAAAGGATTAATAAAATAGAAGTGTATTTGAAGTACACCCACTCAGTAAGCTTTGGTCACGATTCCAAAAGAGAGTGTAAGTCAATGAATTCTCTCAACTATCTTCTTCATCATCACTGATAAGATCCCTTTTGTCTAGGTTGGTCTCCCGTTCACGCAGGAAGTCCTCACGAATGGCTTCAAGTTCAGTTAGCTCCAAGCGCACTTTCTCCAGGTGGTAGGTCCTCCGGTTCCTGATCTGACGCAGCGGGAAAGGATTCAGATCCCCAAAAGCAATGTTCATCAGTTTCCTGAAAGATTACCTAGCATTAGACGATCACCACGGGATCTATGGCTTTTAATGGCAGTTTTAAGCTTCATTTACTTAAATGCTTTATACATGGTGTGAAATAAATCTCTGGCATAGCCCTCCCCATGTACCTGGTGTGTCTTGGATGAAATGTTGAAATTTCAGGGTAGCTTTGGAAAAGAAGCAGTTTTAAAATGACCACTTTAGTTACGGAACGTCCCCTTAAATGCTGGCCAGAACACACAAGCAGCTGCCAAGTCTACCCTGTGCTATGGTTTTAAGGACACAAACATTGCGAGCAGAAGGTGTAACCAAGCTTTGATTAACAAGAGTTTCATCAGCCAGGATGGTTACTGAATATTTACTTCCTAAATATTCCTTCTTTCAGATCTTCTGCTTTAGTTCTGCTGAAATTAATTCAATACTATCTGACATTAGATTACTGTACAAGTCCAAATGTACTGCACTTTCAAAATAAATGGGCTACAACAACAGTTGCAGTCTGCGTTTCACGGCTCCAGAAAGTACTGCACCAGTTTCCTTATAAAAAAATTCGTATAATTCTATTTAGCCTATTCCTGTGGGAGAATAAGCAATATTGCTGACCTGCAACTGTGATAAAACAGATCTTTAATGATTATATCTGAAGTTCTCATTTCCCCCTTAATAGCTCATTCAAGCACCTGATAAATTGATCCCAACTGTTATTGAAATTAGTTAGCTTCTCTTAAGATGGTCTGCAGTTTACAGATTGAAAGGCTGGGCTTTTCCTACATTCATATTGTATAAGACTCAGAGGTCTTATAGGTTAAAACAATAATTTCCTTGTTTCTATGCACACAAACATAAATAACCTCTCACTAAATATATACTCTACAACAGGTCATCTAAGGTAAAATTTTTATCATTGAGAGACAATTAGGTATACAACTCTTATTTCTCTGTACATTATTCTGAAGCTGCACCAATGCACATGTTAGTTGGGACTTTTCCAATTAGGCAGCTTAAACTTCAGAAATGTGTTAGTGTCAATTAATTATTCCAGCCTCTTGAAAATGTCCATCTTTTCTGTACTATGAATAGGATGATGTGTGGTTTTTCACAAGACTGGATAGTCTTGTGAAAAAACAGTCTATAACAGTCATTTTTCTACATTTTTTTTTATCACTTAGCTTTACAAGTTCAAAATTTTTTTTTTTTAAAGTAAATTGTAAAATGGTGAACTTGAGAGGCTAGAAGGGCATGAATCATGTAGCTTACTTTATAAAGAGTAATTTAAAAAAATCAATTCAGCTTAAATCCACAAGGTGGCACTGTACTACTATAAAAATATTTTCATACAAGTGTTAATTTTAAAGTCAAATACAGAATTGGATTTTTAAAAAAAGAACATGGTGCGTATGTATTACGAAGCTTTTGTACACCGACATGTGCCTTAACTTAAACCATCAGAGAACATCAGTGTGCCATCCCTAAGATAAAAGGAATATAATTTTTTAAAAAGTAAATAGTTGGGGCCCCAAGTTTTACAGACTTAAGCCAACCTGGTTTAGTAAACATGCCTCGGTAATATAAAAAAGTTTCTGTGGGAGCTGCAGTAATCCAGTTTTAAAAATCAAAATTGAATTTCATCCCTAGGTGTTGTACACATTTCTAGAAAAGGAAGGTCCAAGCTTGACAAGTCTTGTAAGCATCAAGATTGACATTATCTCCAAGAAAAGAGCACTACTGTTTAAATTAGGGAGGTACAACAATTCAGTCTGCAAACATCAGTTTCTGGCAGTCTTGTTGCGGAAAGTCGTTTTAATTCAAAGGAGATTATAGGTTAAAAATTCCTGGAATACTCAAAAGGCTCAGGTTTAGTAAGCATTAGTTCCATTCATCTTTCTGTTGCTTTGTGTGTTTAAAAACATTTCCACCCACTTCCCCAAACCCACACTTTTCCCCACTCGTAGGTTGGGAGTCATGATCATCATTTTCCTTTGGCCAAGAAGAACTAAACACAACTCTCTGCAATCATTCCTTAAGTCATCATCATCATCATCAAACAGGTGTGTGTGTGTGGGGGGGGGGGGGGGGAGGAGGACAGAAGGAGTCAATGCTGAGGTACACGAAAGTCTGCTTCCATCCCCTCAGAGCAACTTTATTCTGGGGAGCCAAAGCCACACTTCCCTCTCCTATGTGGAAGTGCAAAAGATTTTCACTGGGTAAATAATGCCCCATCCGCTCCCTCAGTTTAGCTGTTATCAGAGAACAGCCAAGAAGGTTAAAAAAGTTTCCAAGTGTATTACTGTTGTGCCGAATTCTAATCCAACTGGCTATTTTATGAAAAATAATTATTTTTGCTATTTAACTTACCACCCCCCTCCCTGTATCAAATATTTAAGAACATTAGGTGCTAATTTATGCTGAACACAGTGCACATAAACTGCACTCCCTATGCAAAGAAGAATTAAGGACAGAATAGCACTGTCTAGTTCCCATCATCTCAAACACACGCATGCCAGAATATAAAATATTCTGACAACCCAATGCTTGCCTATGTACATGTAGTACACAAGATAACCTTGATTCAATAGGACATGTCCATATCTCCTAACAATTTATAGCATAAAGTAAAGGCAGGGACTATCTTTTTGTGTGTTTCTACTGCACCTAGCACAATGGGGCTCTAGGTGCTACTGCAATACAAATATCAATAAGAGTAAATGGCAACACTACAAAGTAAATATAGTAATATGGGGTTAAACTGCCAAATTGCTTATAAGAGGATGCTTTTATCATTTTAGCAGCTACTTTTTTGCTTTTGTATTCTAAATGGGGGAGTGTTTCACATACACATTTTAAGGAAGTAGACAAAAATTAAACCAGTGACTAGAAATCTCACTATTTCTTCTGAACAGATGCCATTCATCTAGGTGAAGTGTCTCATTTGTGCCCCAACACAAAATATTGTTGGTATTAAATATGTTTTTAAAGTACTTACCTAGCATCAAGAACGGTGCGAGTGAAGTATCGGAGGTACTTGAATATGGACATTGAATCTTGCAGTTTTAAGATCTCCTCTTCTTTGTATTTAAAAAGAGCCAGGGCAAAACGGAAAATGACCTGGATATTAAAAAAAGATTTATATATACACATTACATTCTGAATACAATGATTCACACCTTCACTTTTATTATAAAACTGATTTTTAGAAATGTTGTGGTCTTTCTGCATTAGTGTGTGCTGTTTAGCCTAATGGCAGCTTTCTGTAGGGGAAACAGCTCTGTTTGTGATGCTCAAACATTTTTTCCCCAGGTACAATAATAATTTGGGCACCATCTAAACTAACGTCCAAAGGCTTCTGAGCTCCTTACAAAAACTAATCTGTAAAGCAAAGACAATATGGCCTAATAAACCACCAAAGATGTTTCAGAGTTGAAATAATAAAAAAGATTCTGCATCCTATTAAAAAAAAGTAATTGGCTTTTCAGTGCCTGGGACCTCACAATCTTGTCTTGTGGCATATTTGAACACCTGGGAGTAGAAAGCCAATTCAACTTTTGCCAACAGCTGCTCAGTCAGTCACTGGTAAGAGTTACAACAGTCTTGACACTCTCTCCATGATGGAATGGGTTCAGTAGGCCTAGCACTTTGCAACTCTGTACAGGTATATCTTATCACAGTATTGTGCTCTTTTGAAAGTTATTTTAAACAAACACACTTTAAAAAAAAAAAAAAAAAAAAAAGAAAGACAGAAAAAAAAAGCCACACTGTAAACTGGAATGTTCACTTAAGAGAAGGCTATGTCAGTGAACTTACTACTCTTGCCTATTTCCCCCCATCTCTCTCTCTTCCCCCTTCCCCTATTTGCTTAACTGCTGTGTTCCTGTTGTATCTAAGTGTCTGAGAAAAATAAAACCTTTTAAATGAAACTGTCAGTTTTATTCAGCTACCATTTCATACGTGGGTTTTTGCTGAGGTGGGTACATTTATAGGCAGCTGTTTGTCGTCTCTTTTTAATGCTGGGATTTTTAATTAATCGGTTAGGTGCCCCGAGCACCAGATGGGTGTCTACAGAATTTTTTTTTTTTTTTTTTAAATCTGCTGTAGGGTGACAGGAAAACAAATGCCACCTCCCTACTCACAGCCAAGTCTTGCACTTTCCTACACCTCTATTTTAGAGTATTTGTAACCCAGGAAATACTGGTAAGATATCTGCTTATTTCTCAAAAAGGACTTTGATGCACTTAAAGTGTTACGAGAGGGAACTATTTAAATACTTGGTTTTATTCTGCTTAATGAAAGTCATGGAAAATTCCGATGACTTTACACTTAAAACGGAAGAATTTGTTGGCTGGAAAAGCTGTTTTGTAAATTTCCTCCTCACTCCATTTTTGATCAGCTCTTAGAACTAACATACTCTTGTGAAATACAACCATGCCCCATCTTGAATTTCTCAACACCACAGTGTCTTGTTACAACAAATGATATGAACTGAAAAACAACTAGCTCATGCAACTCACCTTTGAACCCTCATATAGGAAAGAGTCCCATATTTTAAAGAGGATGTCACTGACCACGCTGTCCACAAATACCACCAGAAACCAGTTGAAAGTTATGAGTGAGTAGTCAACTTTGTATTGTTCAAAGTGAGCATGCAACCGTGGCAGTTTCTCACTCATTAGATCCTTGAACACTCGCTGGTCAACCTAAAGAGGACAGAGATGCTATTACTGCTGCTAAGCACTTACATAGCTCTGTACGTGTTTCAAAGCGCACCACTTTTTATTAGACATTTATACTGTAGTAGTACTTAGAAGTCTCAGTCAGGTCTGGGCCCCCATTGTACAAGGCACTTACATATACTAACCAATCTAATCTCACAATAGCCCCATTATTGGAGGCAAGTATTATTACCCCCATTTTACCCAATTTCTAAGAAGTAGCTTTCAAAGTCAGGATTAGATTGAAATCATATTTCAGCAGCAGTTTAAGACTGTTTTATTTTGGCATAATGCATACCTGAGAGCCTAGCAGAGTTTTAGTATAATAATCACGAGGCATGAAAACTTCCACTATTGTAACCAGACACCAAAAAGCATCTTCCTGTTCCAAGTAGAGAAGTGCAATTGCTACCAATCTAAAAATAAAGAGAGACCGTTTTGAAAACAAGCCCACTAAAACACAAATCAAAACTATTAAAATAAAGTTTTAAAATAAAACAACCTTATTCATCAAGGAATAATGGACTGATAATGGGCTACACTAACCAATTTGCTAAATAAATTTAAAATTATTAGAATAGCTAGAACAGGAGGCATGTCTTGGGTGTCAGTACTTCTATTCAGCTAAATAAGTGGACCAATTAAGGCAAAAGGAAGCAAACTGATTTGCTGGAAGCCATTCTGTCAGTGGCTTGGCCAAATTAAAGTAATTGGTTCCAAGGCCATTGCTGTGGTTCCTAATCCGCACAGCCTCTTTTAATGGCACAGTTGAAAATAAAGATCCTCCTACACTTTATACACAAAGGAAGTCCTGTGCATTATTTAAATAGCCTTCTGTAACAGAATTAAAGGCGTTAAAATTTCTTAAAGCTATTGTTTTATGTACAACACTACCAACTTGAAATTTACCATAATTTTAAAAAATGAGCAAAAAGTAATTCTAAGGACTATGTATGCCCGAGACCCCATGCCAATATTTATGGATTTATGATCACAAGTTACTTAAAAAAATTCTCCCCCTTTTTGCTGTGTGTTTCACGTAAATAATCAGAAAAAACTAACTGACTAAATAGGGGAAACAGTGACGACAATGATTACACATAGTTTGGCAGCAAACTCACAAAATAAATTAACAGAAAAAAGTTAAGTCAATATTTCTCACCAATCTCTTCCAAGTTATACTAATTGTAAGTCTTAGCTGAGAAATTAGGCTAAAAAATTTCAAATTGAAGCATGATTTTAAGTTGATATGTTTCTTTAATTTCCAAGTTATTTAGTGAGCTTTCAAAAAGTATCTAGCATCTAAAGTGAAATTACTGTGCAGCTTTTCAAGGTATTTTGTGATATACTAAGGCCCACTCCTGCAAGCTGCTTTGGCACAGGAGAACCTTTGTGCCTGCAGAGAGCCCCACTGAAGTCAATGGAGCACCATGCACTTGCAGGGATCAGCCCACATAAAGCATCTTGTAGGTTTGGAGCCTTAAAAGTTTATTTGCCAAAAGCTATGAAAAAAAATATATTGATTATATTTTGTGGTATAAAGTTATAATCGTCTCTCTTTTCTGGTGAGAGAGAACTGAATTTCATTTTTGCCTTTTGTAAAGAAGCTGGGATGGCCACTGAAGCAGAAAAAAACCACAATTAAGGAGTGAACTGTTTGAGGCAAAATTCCCCTAGGGCTCTACTATAAAGCATTCTAAGCGAAGGAGCTTTCAAGAACGTAATAGAAAGTGTGGCATATTCAGGGCTTCCGAAAAAGTAATTGGTTGGGCTGTGTAGTTTGAAAAATAAAATAAAAATATTAATTGTCGGTTTTACTTTTCCATTTCATGAATACCATAACATGATCAAAGGACATTTAGCTGCATTTCTGGTCTTCCTGTTTGCACAGTCAAAGGGAGCAATGAAAACCAAAGTTACATTAAGTGCACATAATATAAGACTTGACTTTTCTTTTTCAAGTCAGATTGCCTTAATCTAACATCACCTGCTTGCCGAAACTTCTGAATGTGGAAACAGTAACTACTTAGGACATCGCAGAAATTTGACAGCTTCTCAGACTTTGCAAGGTGAAGGAAACTACAGCGAGGGCACAGATACTAACTTTTCCTTAAATTTCATGAATCTGCTCAACTCTGACAATTAATGTTCAAAAACAGCAAAAACATTTTATAATTATTTTAATAAGTTAGGTCTCACACAGTCTGAAATGCTAATTCAGCCGTGAGGCTTCTTGCATTGTCTCCTTAATCACCTGGTGTTGGCCAAGAGCATGATGGCTCTGATCCAGAATGGCCATTCCTTTTGTGATCTCTAAGGGTAGTTCTTTTTTGGCATAGTAACAATTACCTTCAGGACCCAAGTTTTTCTAAGCACAGGTGACTGATAAGTGATCAAAAGGGAACACTTCTGTTCCTTGTGCCTTCTACCTGTGTGTGTAATCCTATAGACCTTGTTTAGGCTCCCAATTCTTGGACAAGTCCAGTGGCAAAGTTGTTTAACTAGTTATTTCCTTCATCTATCTACCACAGTAAGCAAAACTGACTAACACACTTCATTCCCCAACTCCACTTTTTGCTAGGTTCTTATGTCAGCAGCTCTCTCTGTACTATTTAAGCATTCCAAACCAACAGATTTCTGGGCTCTCGCGATAGCAACCCATCTGCCTTTATTTGGGCACTTTGTTTTTTAAATCTTAAAAAAGGCAAATTATACATAATTCTCTCTAATATATGAGAATTTCATTTCATTACAAAATATCTTGAAAATTTCTGTATCACAGTGTTGTTAGATTCACCTACATATGAACCAGATTGGATTGCATTTCTGCACTCTCTCCTTTTGCCCTCTCTCTTTTCTTCTCTTTACCAACTGCCAGTACAGCAATATCCCAATCAAGTGTCTCAAAACAATCATCAAGGAGAAGTGACAACTTTAAAAATGGTGGTGGTGGAGACAAAAGAAAACCAGGAAGAAAGTTACAGAAGAGCATATCACTTCCTCCTCCACCTTCCCTCCCACACCTGAGCTAGTCTCCCTTACCACCAGATTCCTGCAATCCTTTATTTTATTTTATTTTATTTCTGGGTCATATTCTCTTAGTAAAAAAAGTAGAAGTATCCGTTGCATAGTGAATACTAAACAGAATATTCTTGCCCTAGCTGAGGCTTATATGAAAATAACCGGGGAAATTTTGGAAATATTTTGTACACATTAAGAGACAAGATTAATTTACCACAAATTCCTCTCAGAGAGGAATCCTTTTGGGCTTGTCTACACTATTTTTTGTTGTTTTTCTTTTATGCACACATGTGGCTTCACCGGCTTCATCTGGCATGGATTGCAAACCAGGATAAAGCTGCACCAGTGCAAGTCATTTTACACCAATGCAGTAAACTTACTAAACTCCACAGGTGTTCACCAGTGTAATTACATGAGTGAAAAACTAGATCAATGGGGGGAAAAAGTGCAGACAACCCCTTCTTTTATAGAGGCCTTTTATGGATCCTGAATTTTTTTTTTTTTTACTTAAGTTAGGAACGCTACAAACTCATGAAATGTTTTTAGAATGGAAACACCAGAGTCAGGATTTCCTGACCGGATTTATTAGCGCTAGGGCAAATGATAGGGTCTGTGGCCGTTTACTCCTGGGGGAATTCTGCCCCAAAAAGTTAAAAATTCTGTGACCAATATTTTAAAATTCTGCAAAATTCTGCATATTTTTTTGTCAAAATAATGCAATATAATCCAGCTAGTTTCAATTATTTTGGTAATTTATTTAAACTACAATACAATGGATAGAGAATGGGAGTGTGGAGCACTGGAGGAAATCATCAACCCCCCTCCGTCTAATAGTAACGTAGCTGGTATTGGCCCTTTACTTCTAATTATTAGTCAACAAATATATGCAGCCATATGCTGAGTGTTACATCACAGGCAACTGAAGAGCAAGTGAGGGCCAGGGACTCAAACTCACAGTCTATACTGGCTATTGACCATCTCCAAGAAGGTCAGTAGCAAACAGTTCATGGAGCACATTTTGATAGGAAATTTTTTTAGTCCAAAACTTTAGACCAATTCTAATCACTAAAGGACCATAAGCATTTACAAGGCTATACTGTCCTTTACAATAAGGCTCCTTTACACCACTCTGGCAATGTAAAGGAACCTTAAAATTTACACACCTGTTTTATACTCCTGGGGGAATTCACGAAGAACTAACTAAGCAGAGAAGCTGCTACATTCGCCTCTGCCAGAGGGAACAGAGCCTGCCCTAAACCTACCTCTTCAGAAATACCCCAAAGCCCTGCCCCTCCACGTCGAGCATGCTGCAATAGCGAGTAAGAGGGACAGAGTGTCTCTCTCTCTCACACACGACTATCCAGCCTCCCATCCCCGGCAGTGATTTACGTCTCTACTGGCTGCTCTGGGTGCCCAATCCGACCTGTCTGCACTGCTACGGAGTGGGCGCATGACCACTCTTGCGGTTTCCCTTTACTTCCCTGTCAGAAGTCATTTTTCTGTGGGTAAACAAAGAAATCTGTGGCAGTGATGAACTCTGCGCACGAGCAATGACACAGAATTCCCCCAGGAGTAGCCCTTCTAGTGCCAAATGTTTTTAACCATCAGACAGAGCTTTCATTTTTTTATGTTTTAAAGTAAAGATAAACATAAAAGCACCACAAAACTTCAACTCAATTAAACACCACATTCATTGTATGAGTTCCCGCCAATCCTACCTCTTCTGCAAAAATCTATTTTACAGGGTTCTGTCAGTCTATGTTTATGGCCCAAGCATGGATTTCTCTCCTCATTAAAAAAAGCCAACAAATTAAAGCACTTGATCAAGTTGTCAACTCCTCTGAATAGAAAAAACTGTTATCATCTAGTGCAGGGGTTGGCAACCTTTCAGAAGTGGTGTGCCAAGTTCACTGTAATTTAGGGTTTCGCGTGCCAGTAATACATTTTAACGTTTTTAGAAGGTCTCGCTCTAAGAGTCTATATTATATAAATAAACTATTGCTGTATTTGAAGTAAATAAGGTTTTTAAAATATTTAAGAAGCTTCATTTAAAATAAAATTAAAATGCAGATCTTAACAGTTTAGACTGATCCTTACCCTTGCTTTTCCTTCCTGGGCCACAGCAGGGGGCGGCTGAAGAGTGCTGGGCTGAGGCCAGGAGCAGAGCCCTTGGCTGGCTGCCAGTATCCCAGGCTGAAGGCCTCGACTCTGGCTGGCAGGGGGCCAGCGGCCCAAACCCCAGACCGGCAGCGGGCTGAGCGGGGCCGGCGGCCCGAACCCCAGACCGGCAGTGGGCTGAGCCGCTCAGCCCGCCACCAGCCCCGCTTAGTCCACTGCTGGTCTGCGGTTCTGGCTTCCGGCCCTGCTCAGCCCGCTGCCGGCCTGGGGTTCCCTTCACCCAGCCGACAGCGGGCTGAGCGGGGCCGGCGGCGGGCCGAGTGGCTCAGCCCACCCCTGGTCTGGGGTTCTGGCCGCCGGCTCCTGCCAGACGGGGTCCCGGCTGCCGGCCCCGCTCAGCCCACTGCCAGCCTGGGTTCCTTCACCCAGGCCAGCAGCGGGCGCTGACTGGGGCTGGCGGTGGGACCCCAGCTGGCAGGAGCCGGCGGCGGGAATCCCAAAGCAGCGGCGGGCTGAGCGGCTCAGGACCTGCCGCCGCGTGCCAGCAACAATCGTTTCACGTGCCACCTTTGGCATGCGTGCCGTAGGTTGCAGACCCCTGATCTAGTGCATGTCTTTGAAAAATGAACACGTACTCCACAATATGACCCTTAGATGAACTTGTTCCTCATATTATAGGAGGGAGAACTAAGTCCCTTATTTTTCAGGAAATTATTTATCAATTTTATGATCACGGTCTTAAAACAACACTTTTAAACATGATTTTGACTGACTTTTTTCCCCTGAAAATTCTTCCTGTTAAATAATTCAACTATTTGATACATTTACTTCCAAACTGTTACCAAGGTTTGAAACAGCTTCCAAATTAGCAAATCAGCAAGATGAGGAATCTCTCTAGTGAAGTCAACAATAAAAAAAAAAATCATTTTCCTGAGGCACAGTGCAATCCTGTACAAGTCTACTAAGTGTGTCACTCTTTTATTTATCAGATTTGAAATATAATACCTGTTGAGACCTTGGCAATATCCTATATCAGGATTTCTCCATGAAAACGCCAGAAGGACATTTCTTAGCTTCTGGATCCCTTCAGAAGTGGGGGAAGAGTAATGCTTGTTGTTTGGCAAAGTTCGCAAGAGATCCAGCTCTATTTGTTTGGATGCAGGATTCTGTTTTTCAAGGGCATTCTGAAGCAGGGTTTGGAAATATCCAGGATCAGTGCTGTCCTTGCACTTTTTAATGTGGAGGTTGATGCACCACCTCCACATCTTGGAACGATGTTCATGCGGGATTCCAGAGCGGATAAGGTTCTTCAGTTCTGGACAGCAGATCATCTCCCTGTTCATTGTGCTTGCAAAATAGTTTTCCCATTTTACCCCTGTGGAAATCTCCTGGTTTTCAGTGAGAGAAATGGATTTCAGATCTAAGGCTCGCACCTTTGCTACTAATTTTTCTTCCTCATCGTCTTCTGGGACTGTCTGAAACCCATAAATATCATGTTCACTGTAAGAAAAAAAAGAATATGATTTCTACAAAAAGTTTGCAGTCTGGTATGTTCTAAGGAAATTCCATGTAGTCATTCTTAAATTACTCTGGCAATAGTTTATACAGAAATATCCTTAAAACCATGCCACGGCTTTCATACTACTTTAATAAAAAAGTGTTAAAGTTCCCTATTCAGTTTATTACAAAACGCATTTTACTTTTTGAACAATTCTGTATTCAAAGACTGTATCTACATTTGGAATTCATGTCACTGCAAGGAGTTTAAGCCATAGAATTATGTACACAAAATTATGGGACAACCACGTTGCATTAATATCTGGAATAGTTAACTATATTAGATAATTTTGCCGATATTTAATTTGATACCAAATTATTTAATATAATTGAAACAAAGTATTGTGCTTACAAGGCCTGTTATGTGATTTCACTGATATATAGTTATGCTATTATTCATGGAGGGAAAGTAAGCTAGAAATTAAAAAAATATTACCACTATCAATTTTCATATGCAAATACCTTTGGCCCAGCAATACACATCAGTCAAGATGCCTAGGGCATAAGTGTACTGTTCAGAGGGGAAACGGAGAATGAGAAAACATTGTATATTCATTCTCCTGAAGTACTTAAGGATACTTAAGACTTTACAATATATATGAAGTTTCATATCTGAAATCTATTCTCCAACCACGCTTCCCTCCAAATACAGATTGGATTCCCTCAAAATAATTAATTAGCCTCAGGTTTACCTGACAAGGAGAGGTTTAAAGAAAGCTTGTTCTGGTTGCTCACTGCTGTCCACTTTTAAAGCATCTTCGAGCAATCGAGTAATGACATCACGAGCAGGGCTCTGTTCCTCAGAGCAAACAGGAGTCTTCATTTCTTGAAGCAAGATCAAGTATTTACTTTCTATCTGACAAAGTTTGGCTTCCAGGCTAGCACACTGTAGAGAATAACATGCCAAATTACTGTACTAATTAGAAACACAAATACGTCACACTAAGTATTTCTAAACATCTGGTTAAAAATTCACACTGCCTAAAGATCAAAGGGATACAAATCTATAACCTGAAAATAGTCAATTTTCCTTTCCTATTTTTACATGCCCAGACTGCACAAAGCGACAAACATTTGAACAAACATTCTGAAATGGATTTTATATCCATTTACACCCTAGTCGAGTGTGCCCACACAATTGGCGGCGAGGGAACTCCCGCCAGGTCGTAACAAGTATGGATACATGAAGTGATCCAGTTGGACAGCCGTTGGAGAGCCACTGGGTGGAGATCGACCGACCTTTCATGCGTTCAGCTGTGGTGATGAACATGTGAAAACTTCCTGAACGGTTTCGTATGTTCCAGGTAAAAGGCCAGAGCCTGTCTCACATCTAGCATGTGGAGGCGGTGCTCCTCACTGGACACATGGGGCTTGGGACAGAGCACTGGCAGAAAAATGGCCTGGCCCATATGATAGGTGGAGACCACCTTAGGTGTGGTTGGGGCTGGACCTTGTCCTTATTGAACACCATGTTCGGGGGTTCAGAGGTCAGGGCCCAGAGCTCAGAGACCCGCCTAGCAGACATGATCGCCACAAGAAAGGCTACTTTCCTTGAAAGGTAGGACCAGGAGCATGTAGCAAGCGGCTCAAATGGAGGTCCTGTTAGCCTGGCCAGCACCAAGGTCAGGTCCCACTGAGGGAGTGGGGGGGGGGGGGGGCGCTAACATAAGGAAAGAGGTGACCCAAGCCCTTAAGGAATCGACTGGTCATGGCATGAGAGAATATTGTATGGCTCTGTACCGGCAGGTGAAAAGCCAACATGGCTGCCAGATGCACCTTGATGGACGAAGGCGGTAGGCCCTGGGCCCTGAGATGAAGGAGGTAAATCCAGTATGAGCTGGATTGCGGCAGCCACTGGCAAAACGCCCCGATCGGTAGCCCACCAGGAAAACTGAGACCATTTTGCCAGGTAGGCCTTATGCGTGGAGGGCCTCCTGCTCTCCAGTAGGATGCGCTGGACCCCCTCCGAGCAAGTCTTCTCCTCCTGGACTAACCATTGAGCAACCATGCCGTGAGGTGGAGGGCTGCTAGGTTGGGGTGAAGGAAGCGAACTCGGTCCTGGGAGAGAAGGTCTGGGTGGGTTGGCAACGGCCAGGTACGTGAGAGTCCCGTACCAGTGCTGCCTGGGCCATGCTGGGGCGATCAGAAGGACACGAACCTTGTCTGTCTTGAGCTTTTCCAAGACATTGCCAATCAGTGGAAATGGGGGGGAAGGCATACAGAAGCCGACTCGACTAGGACAGAAGGAAGGCATCGGCGATCACACCCACACCCAGCCCTCCCCGGAGCAGAAACGGGGACACCGGCAGTTCTGCATGGTCGTGAAGGGGTCCACTTGGGGAGTGCCCCATGTGCGGCAAATCCTGTGCACCACCTCCAGGTGCAGCAACCATTCATGCTGAGAGGAAAAGTCCCGGCTCAGCCGATCTGCCCGAGAGTTCCGGACACCCGGTACGTGGTGGGCTTCCAAGGTGATATCGTGGGCTATACAGAAGTCCCACAGCCTGAGGGCTTCCTGGCAGAGGGCTGAGGAGCAGGCCCTGCCTTGCCTGTTGATGTAGAACATCAAGGCCGTGTTGTCCGTGAGAACCCTGACCACCCTGCCTGCTAGGCATGAGCGAAAGGCCATGCAGGTTAGATGGCTAGTTCCTGCGCGGACCACAGACCTTGGGTCTGGAGGTTTCCCACATGGGCCCCCCACCCCAAGTCCGATGCATCGGACACCAACTCTACAGCTGGGGGCCGGCCCCTGAACGGGACCCCTTGGAGCATGTTCCCCAGGGTGGACCACCAACGGAGGGAGGTTAGTACAGGTCCGGACACAGTGATGACTTTGTCCATCCTGTCTCTGGCCTGGGAGAAAGCTGAGGCCAACTAGAACTGAAGGGGCTGCATCCTGAGTCTGGCATGATGAACCACGTATGTGCATGCCGACTTATGACCCAGGAGCTGGAGGCATGCTCTGGTGGTCGTCATAGGAAACCTCGTGACCACCCCGATGAGTTCCCTCAGGGTTTCGAATCTGTCCAGAGGGAGGGAGGCTCTGGCTGATGTCGTGTCCAGAATCGCTCCAATGAACTCTATGCGTTGCACCTGTACCAATGTGGATCTGGTGATGTTTACCAGCAGCTCCAGTGTGGAGCACGTGGACAGGAGGAGTGTTACGTGATCCTATATCTGTGATCTGGAGCTGCCTTTAACCAGCTAGTCATCGAGGTAGGGAAAAATCTGGACCCCCCTGACGCAGGCCGCTACCACAGACATACACTTTGTGAAGCCCCTGGGAGATGTCGATAGGCCAAACGGGAGGACAGTGAACTGGTAGTGTTCGTGCCCTACCGTGAAGCGGAGGAAATGCCTGTAGCCCTCGAATATGTGAATGCGGAAGTACGCGTCCTGTAGATCGAGGGCGGCGTACCAGTCTCTGGGATCCAGGGAGGGTATGAGGAAGGCCAGAGAGACCATGCGAAACTTGAGCTTTACCATGTACTGGTTCAGGCCTTGCAGCTCCAGGATGGGCCTGAGCCCTACTTTCGCCTTTAGGATAAGGAAATAGCGGGAGTAGAACCCCTTGTATCTGAACTCTGCTGGCACCACCTCCACTGCTCCTAAGTGATGGGGAGGGAGGGTGGATTGGAGGGTGGAGTAGCAAGAAACTAGAGGGTATAGCCCCGGGAGATGGTGTTGAGGACCCATCGGTCCGAGGTCAGCCGCAACCACTCTGGGAGGAAAGTACATAGGCAGTTGGAGAAGGGAAGGTCAGGTGGATCCCTGGTACAAACTGGTAAGTCATCCCTGGGCACCCCATCAAAACTGGTGCTTACCTGCCTGCTTGCCCTTGGAGGGCCCAAGCTGAGGCAGAGACCGAGATTGTTGTTGTGGGCGCTTTTTATAGTCCCTTGATTTTTTATAAGGGGGCTTATATCTGCAGTCAGTGACTTGACTGGGGGCCTGCTGCAGTTTGAATTTGGTCCTGGCCAGGGCCGGGACATAGAACCCAAGAGTCTTTAGTGTCATGCGGGAGTCCTTAAGACACTGTAACTTCACATCCGTTTGTTCCGCAAAGAGGGCCTTGCTGTCAAAAGGGAGGTCCTGCAGGGAGTTCTGTGCCTCACTGGACAACCCCGATAACCGGAGCAATGACACTCTCCTCATGGACACCGTGGCGGCCATAGATCTTACAGCCATATCCACAGTGTCCGAGGCTGCCTGAAGGGCTGCCCTGGCAGCAGCTGTGCCCTCCTCGACCAGAACCTTAAACTCCTTTTTGGCATGCTCCTGGAGGGAGTCCGCAAACTTGGGCCTTGAGCCCTACAAGTTGAAGTCATATCTTCCCAGCAGGGCTTGGTGGTTTGCCACCCTCAGCTGGAAACTTTAGGACGAATAAATCTTTCTACCAAATAAATCTAGTCTCCTCGAGTCCTTATTCTTAGGGGTAGGAGCGGGTTGGCCCTGGCACTCTTTGTGGTTGACTGCCTCGACCACTAGAGAGTTGGGGGCGGGGTGGGTATACAGATACTCGTGCCCCTTGGCGGGCACGAAATACTTTCGTTCTGCCTTCTTAGCAATGAGGGGCAAGGAATCTGGGCTTTCCCACAGGGTATTTGAGATCTTTGCCACCCCTTCATGGAGTGGGAGAGCCACCCTGGCCAGCGCTGTAGCCGACAGGACATCAAAGAGGGAGACCAAGGGCTCCTCCACCTCCTCAGCTTGTAGGTTGAGGCTTGATGCCACCCTTTTCAAACGTTCCTGGTGGGCTTTAGTGTCCTCTTGCGGGACAGGAGGTGGGGCCGTGATTGCCTCATCGGGGGAGGATGAGGATGGGGGTGCGGTGCTCTGCATCCCCACCAGCGCTGCAGGACCCACCACTTGGTCCCTTTCTGAGCACGGAACTGGGGAGGAGCACTCCGCTGTCCCCTTTCTGGGGGGCTGAGAGGGAGGCCGACGGTCTTTCCGAGGCTCCGGCCACCGAGCGAGCCACCACTGGGGGCTGCATCGGGGCGCACCGGGACCATGGCACTGGCCAGAGAGCCCGGTGCCACTGCATCTGTTGTGGCACCAATGGAGCAGACTGTCCCGCCTGACTCACCAACTGTCTACTTTGAAGGGAAGCCGGGCTGGCATACGATCTGCTATCCTGGGATGGGGATGAGCCACGGCGTCGCAAGCGGTGCCAATCTTGGGACCGTGATTCCAGCGTGGAGGAGCGGGACTACCGTCTGTAGCGGCTGCTTTGCAAACGGCTACAACAGGCGGATCCATGGCATCTGGGTGCTGGCAATCTACGCCTGGGGCTGCGGGAGCGGTGCCGCGGCGGGGCCTTGAGCGGGACAAAGAACGGGAGCGGCATCGACATCTGTACCTCACGAGACGACGACGGTACCAGAGATCGTTGACTCCGAGAAGCTGTCTGTCCCGATCCCGGCAGGGAACGCCCTGATTGCGAGATCTGCGTTCCCTCGAGGCAGAGCGGTACCTGGAACCCCTGTTGCTCAGTACCCAGCCAGACAATCTGGTGGGGGTCGACGGGGACTAGTGTGGGCTGTGCACGGGATGGTCACTGCACAGAGAACAGCATTGGGAACTTTCCCTCGACTGCAAGTGTTACTGTCCGGGCGGCGACGGTGGAGGTCCGAATGCCAGTTTGCTTCTGGACCGGGAAGGTGCTGGCGTCAGTGCAATAGGTACTGGTAGAGACATAACATCTCGAGCCTCCTGCAGGGCCTCTGGAGTGGGCTGGGCTACTTGGAGTGGGCTACTCCGCTCAACTTGAGTTGGAGGCCACGAGATCGATGGGGATCGAGAGCTGCCCAACGCGGGTCTAGTCTCTCCCCCAGCCTTGACCCGGTGCCTTGGTGGAAAAGACCTCTTCTTTACCTTTTTAGAGTGTCCCGTGGACGGGGAGCGGTGCCGACTAGTGGAAGGCACCGATGGGTAGCCGCGCACCAATGCCACAGTGCTTGGTGCCGATTCGGAGCAGTGCAGCAGTGTTGGGGTCAGGACTGATTTAAAAGTGTTGCACAACATGCCCCAAGCCAGGCGCACTTGATTATTCTAGCTTTTTAAAATTATTATTATTAAAAACTACAGGTACTAACTAACTACGAACTAACGAAGTCCAAAGAGGGAAGCTGCAGCAGAGCTGAAGCAAAGCAGTTTCGAGGCACCTTCACTGGCGGCAAGAAGGAACTGAGGGTGGGTGGAGCACACAGCGTCCCTTATACCGCACCATGGGAGAACTGCGGGGGGAGGAGGGGAATTTGAACAAAATCCATTCAACCACTGATGTGTTATGAGTGGTAGCACCAATCTTTTATACGCTTACAATTCAAATACAGCTGACATTTTGAAAGTTTGATAGATATTGGTTATACATCTTCAAAATTATAAAATGTTTCAAAATTCCTTGCTGCCTTAATTAGATACTTTCACTCTTCACATACAGACTTCTCCAGAGTCCAGCAATTATGATCCTGTCCCTTCATGCCAAAAACCTAGCCCCACACATACTTATCATCCAGACCTGGCTACAACTTAATGGAATCCACATATGAAACATACAAAAACGCATGGCAGTGCAGTTCCATGTCTGCACATGTCCTTCTCAAACAATATAGCCACATACATAAACATACCTAATTAGCCCCAAGCAAACAATAACTTGACCACATTCATTCAAATACCCTACTCGCCTGTACACAAATGTGCTCTAAATCTACATGCATTGACACAGGCTACAAAAAGTGTATTCGCCCTTCCCACTCACTCAAGTTTACGGTACTCAATGTGACATATTTAGTGTACTGTTGTACACGACAATACAGTCTCATCCTTAACTGCATTTCCTGACTTGTGCGTACTGAAAAGGCAAAATGTTGTAATCTTAACATTGAGGAAACAGCTTTTTGCATGAAATATTCCTGTGCTCATAAATTAAGACTGCACTTTTGAATTCACTGGTAATGTCAAGTCGTATAAATCTTTGAGAAATCATCCATGCAGCAAGAATAAATAGATTGTAACAAGCACAGGAGCATTCAGACAGCCACCATACAAAACATATCTAAAAACAGTTCCATTTGTACTGTATAGTGGAATTTCTTGGGCAGATTTACAAATGAAATTGCAACACGATGGAATATAAACAGCATGTGTGGGGGGATAAGTCATGCCCACATTAGCATGTGTCACTTCAAGACAACTGAGAAATAAAACTTAAAAAATAAAAATAAAAATGGATTTAATGAACTGTGCAGTTCTGAGTGCTGAAAGGATCATTTTCAATGTTTAAACATTTCTCCAATATTTATTTTAGACATTTTCAAACAGAAGTGGAACCCTTCAAGTATAGCAAAGCTGGGTTAATCTGACCTTTGCCATCAAGTCTCTCTCCCTTGTTTCTGCATTTCTTCGTAGAGCTGAAAGTTCCAAAATCTCCTTATTTAAAAATTTATTCTGGGTTTTGTAACCCTGAAGACTGTCCTGTTAATAAAAATAAAAATTGAAGTGTACCATCTATAGATATTCACATTTAAACTTCTACTTGACAATATAGAGTAGAATATAGGACAAGCAGTCACTATTAGGTCTTGACCTGACCTGAAGAAGAGCTCTGTGTAGTTTGAAAACTTGTATCTCTCGCCAACAGAAGCTGGTCCAATAAAAGATATTATCTCACCCATCTTGTCTCGCTATTAGATCTTGTCAATTAAATATCCCTACCAAACCAGACAATATTCTTTTCCAGCCTTGCGCAAAAAAAGCCAAACTTACATTGCTAGTACAAATCTGCAGGAATAGGTTCAATCAATTGGTACTATATATATGATTACTTCAAAGGCTATGTCCACGATGCAGAAATACACGTATCTAGCAAAAAGCTCTCTCACTTCAACCTGTCTCAACCGTGACCTCCAGAACTTGAAGTTGGGGGTTGAGTGAGAGAAAGATGATACTTTTCAAACAATCATCTCTTGCTACTCCCACATCCTCAGCATTCATTTGCTACACCTACTTCTGTCAGTAGATAAAATACTATTTGCTTATTCATTTCTGTAGTTTAATCCCTTATTATCCAGAATTCCTTATGCTCTGATGTAGGAAGTTGCGGATGAAATGACTAAAAGGGATTTTTCCTTTTAAAGTTTTATTTAAATAGGAACACAAATCATATTCCAAATTATTTTGGAGTAGAGTAATTATCCAATGGCAAGCAAGCTTAAATGGTAGTTTAGGGAGCTACCAAAACCACAAATTTTATTTGAACACAAACTCCAATATCCTATAAAACTGTGAAAGGAGTTAGGGAAGAAAGTAGGTCAGTAGCAATAGGGCCAGCACTATTAATTTTGACTTTATTGCTGGTCTATTCCTCCTTTTACATCTAAGTCACCTTTCTGTCATTTTACATTGGTCTTTTATTCCCTCCCTTATTCCTTTTGCTCATTTCTTTTTACTATTTGTTCTTTGTTTCTGACTCTTCCCTTACATCCTTGTTTTCTCTCTGCCCCCTACTTCTTTCCCTGTATTCCTAATCACTTCTCATGGTATTCTTCCTTCATAGCAATTACTGTATTCCCAGGTGCTGACTTTCCAAAGTGCCGGGGGGCGGAGGAGGGGAAGAGGAGTGCTCAAACCCGGCTCTGCCCCAGGCTCTGCCCCCACTCCATCCCTTCCCTCAAGGCCCCGCTCCACCTCTTCCCACCCCCTCCCCTGAGCGCACTGCGTCCTGGCTCTGGGAGGTGCTGATCCGTGGAGTCTGCTGGCAGGCGGGAGGTGCTGGGGGGAAGTTGATATGGGGGCTGCCGGTGGGTGCTCAGCACCCACCATTTTTTCCCCTATGGGTGTTCCAGCCCCGCAGCAGCCACGACGTTGCACCTATGACTGTATTACTGAAAACACAATATACTGTACTACAGCAGAGTGGACCAGCACAACACGTTAGTGGCTATGGATTGTATTGTCCTGCAGGGAGCAAAATGTAGATCCCAAGCTCCACTGGGAAGAGAAAAAAAAAACTCTCATGGGTGTGAGTATTCTAGAGCAATGCTGCAGGTTCTAGTGATCTCCTACACAGGATGGCCTATTGTGAAGCATTATAGAGAACTAGGGATTCCTCTACCCTGAATGGAGACACACACTGCTCTTACTTTTAGTCTGTCCAGCTCCTGTAGTTCCTTGTTAAAAGAGGAGGACATGGAAGAATTTGCTGTTCCACTTTGGGAGGATGGATTGTCCTCACATTCACTGAGCTGACGAGAGAGTTTCATGATCACTTCATCTTTGGCTTGAATTGTTTCCATTAACATACCCAGCTGCTCATTGAGTTCTCCAACTTTGCATTTCAGATTTTTTACTTCCTGCTGGAGACTATCTTTTTCCAGATTTAGCTTTTCAAGCTGGTTGTTGAGACCCAAAATCTGATCATCTTTTTGGTGCAGCAGCTCTAATTTGTCTTTTGGAACCCCATCACAAAGACTGCTTGCAAAGTATTTATCGTACTGAGAAGACCGGACTGTCTGCTGCAAGAGGCGCACAAGTTCCTGAAAAGAGTAAAGTAAAGTGAGGGTGGAGAAAAGGCAGGAGACATTACAGCCTAAGAATATAATTATGTAAAATGAAAGAAAAAAAGAACTTGAATATTACATGAACTAACAAGCGCAAATGGAATAAAGTCAGTGGGTTTGTGGAGGCCACTGAAGAAAAGAACAATAATTCTAAGTGGGTACATACACCTGGCACACCATTAACTAACGTATGTTTTAAGCTGTATTATGTGTCAGGCTTGCAGAAAGCAGTGACAGCTGTGGCCCATTAGTGGAACTGAGCTCATTAAGAGGAAGCCCTAATAGGCTATAAATTTCAATAGGATGTAATGGAGCTGTACTTCTGGGATAGAGGAATGGAGCTCCTCCCCCAAACTGAGATGATGGGTAGAGCCTGGGGATGAGACTAGTGTTCTCTCCTGGGGGCCGAGTGAAGATGGATCTGGACGTTCACAGTGGCTTGAAGAACCATATAGATGTGTCTAGGTTGAACCAGGGCCTCATGACAGTGGAGATACTGGTGGGTTATTTTGTTCCCTAGAATAATGCAGTATACAGCAGAGAGAACTGTGTTTATAAGCCTACCTATCAAGCCTGAGATCCTTGGAGGTGTTTGGAGCAATCCTATGGATTTTGAGAGAAAGGTTTCCCATGTAACAGGAAAGCCAGACTCTTTTCTTCATCCTCCCCTGGGGTTTATCACCTTTATTTGTGTATTTTATTCCAAAGAGCCTGAACTGCTGAAGAGAACAGCTGGAGCCCTAACTCAGCTGAAAAACCTCAAGTCTCTCTTACAAGAGTGTTCTGCACAATCAAGGAATCAATGCTGAACTGACTGGTCAGAGATGAGGTCACTGATAACCTAATGGCTATCAGCATATCACAGCATCACCTGGGGTTGGTAGTCAATCAGGAAGCGGATGCTAGGAGAATCTATCAGTATACAGTGTTGACTCCAGGCTTGATTATTTTAACTCATATCTAGGAATGAATCTACACACCCTAAAAAAGTTTCAACAGCTACAAAATGCAAAGTCTGTTTAATCATATAGGTTACTGTGAACACATACTTCTGGCGCTCAGCTCCCAAAGAACCCAGTTCAACATATCTGTCCTGATATTCAAAGCCCTCTACTAGATTAGCCCTAGCTTCCTTTAAGATAATAATTCTTGGCTATGGAAGAGGTAGCTATGACAGCTACGTTCTACTGGACCAACCAATAGGAGGACTCAACCAACTGGGAGGAGACCTGTGAGTGTAGAAGTAAGAATTCTCACAGGAGCTGGATCTAGAATAGGGAACTCATTTCTACGAGTGTGCTTTCCACAAGTAAATGTAGAACTCATTTAAATTGATTTAGCTTTCCCCTCAATAAGGTCACACAGGAAAATTCAAAACAACGCGCCTCATAATCTAATCAAGTTGGAAAGAAACAGAGTTGTTTCTACTAGTTTTAAATACATGGAAAACACTCATTTACTACAATAGGGGCTATGTAAGTACCTACATAGTGGGTGGATCAGTACTTAAAGCTGTTGGTCTAAGGTTTGTACCATGCTCTATCAAACCCTGTTGGTGATACAGACTGAATCCAAATTAGGCATAAATGTTTGTTTTTCTCTAATGTGATTAGGAAAGAGATGGATTTCAGACATCAGAAGTTCTCCAGGGGAGAACATAGGGAGACTGCAGATACAGGTGGTAAATAGTCTTTAAATTGCCTGCAGACACACTCTGGAAAGCTAGTTTCAATGGGTAAATAAGGGAGGATATAAAAGCCAAAAGAGCAGTTACTGATCCCTATGCAAACTAAAGACTTTTCCATTTCTTGGTACTCTGTTTTGAGATTTTCAAATACACAGGTACACTTAGCATTGGTGTTTGTTATTAGATAATTAACTACCAATGAAATTAAAGAGTTTAAAAAGGTGGATTTACTCTCAGTTGTGGACAGGCCTGACAATGCTGTGCTTGTCCTTCTTGTTTTAATTACCTTTTGGCTCGACAAATCTTTCTTTAGCCTTTCCAACTCTTCATGCTGGCTTTGAAACTTCAGTTGCATTTCAGAAGCTAGTTTGTTGCCATTCCCAGAATTCCATTCAACTGGAGATGTGTCGCTGCTATTCCGATTTTTGCTTGATCCAATCATTTCTTTCAGTGGACGTCTTGCTTTGTATGGAATGCGGCCAAAATCAAATGGAAAGGCTGAACTAGTCACTCCTGTGCAAAACAATTTTTTTTAGTTCACATCTTTTAATAAAGACGTTTCGATGCATTCAAAAAGTTCTTTATAAAATATATGTCTGCACTTGCTCATTAAAATTAGACTTATACCAAAGTTTAAACGTCACTGTTGAGTATGGCTCATTTTCCAAGTTGCTTCCTTTGACATCTCTTTTGGCATTAAAGGTCTTTTTTTAGAGAGACCATGAATGTGAGACTGAAGAAATAATACACTTGCCGAATTAAACAGAATTTTACATACTCACTACAAAAATGAAAGACATTCCAAGACGCCAAGTTTACTTTGGCGTGGAAGCAAACTATAGTTAACTGTTAAGATTTCTTCTCTTTTAAACAACTATGGCCCTAACCTTAAAATCAGACACAAACAGGCAGCCACACCTGTGCAGTACCATTTACACTACTAGTGTTCTGCATAGGTGTGAGGGCCCTCCTGAATGGAGCAGATTGCAGGGATGAGTGCCTTTGTTTAGACAGAAGGATGCTATCTCCTACATTAACTAAAGCTTCATGACAACCAAAGAGCTCTAAAGAGTTGTGCAAATTTTCATGAAGTTACTCCAAAAATGTATGACTATAAGAATTAATCAGAGCATAGATGCATTTCCCACCTATTATCCCCCTCCCTCATCAAGTAGCAGCAACCAGGATGTTGTTTCTCCACTTTGGATGAAGAATGACACCTCTGAAGTCAGTGACTCACTCCACTGAATGGCTGGCTCTACATAAGATTATAACCAAAGAGCTTAACTCTTTCCTTTCCTCTTGTTGCCCGACATCTCACCAACAAAACAAAGATACAACTGCCCATGGAGTCAAATACAAGAGATCTCTCGTATACCTTTGTCACATGCACCACAGTATACAGTACTATGGACAAACCACTGTTTGACCCTTGAATACATCACAAGCAGATAATTTCATGTGCAAAGGGATGTCTGTAGACACAAAGATTTGGTTTGCAAAGAAATGACTGAATTCTTGTATTTTCTGAAGATACAGCTAACAGTGTGGTATATTAACAGAAAAAGAATCTTCTGGTACCTTTGTTTCCTTCTGATGCATGTTTCCGCCTTTCTTCCAGTGCCATTGACTCCTCTAAGTCCTTTGGGGTTGGATCTAACATCTCCCAGTCTTCGCTGGTATAAAACACACTCTTACGATTTTCACAGTTTCCTTTTCCAGATCTTAAGGAAGACATTGAATTTCTGTGGAATAAAGAAAATAATCACAGTGATGCCATTTTCTCTTCTTTTGGGGGGGAGGGAGGGGGAGAAGAGGATGGGGGGTGTAATTTTTTTAAAAATTTACCTTTTTAATCACATCATACATGTACACCTTATGAAAATCACCCAAACAACATACTTTCAAAACACCTCAATGAATCCTCTTTGTTAAACAGAGCTTAAATTAACAAAACCAATGCTATATAAATGCAAACAAAAACCAAAGTAGTCATGTCCTGTAATATCTACTATCAATATCACTGATCATAACATATTCAAGGGGCAGGAGAGTGGCTTGGCTGCAGCCCGTGGTACTGTGAGGCAAATGACCAAAATACATGAGATCCCTATGGTGTTTCACTCCTGGCTCTGCTTTATCCATGTGAAACATTTGATTTTTCTGGGGAGTGGGTTTTTTTTTTTTTAAATCTGTTTATTAAAATAGTTCTTTATTTTAAATTTCAGGGTAAACAACTGCTAAGTGTTAAACCGAATAGGGAGTATGCAGGTCAAAAGGCCACTGTGTATTATCGTATCACAAACTGAATTAACATAAAACTTGGGGTCATCCAAAAGCTGAATCTATTGTAGTTTCACAGATGTCGAGGAGAGAATATCCATGCTAGTTAGCATGCTGCCAAGCTATTTGCAAGGGACTTGCAAAGGCAATCTCTAGGGTCCAATCTGACAGTTTTGTAGGAAGTGCAACCTATTTTTCATATGAGTAAAAGATTTTATGCTATAGAAGCACTGTAGTCACAAAGGCCTAAACCAACACCGAGTATCAATATATTTGTGCACTTCAGATCCTGATCTAAACATTGCATCTCAAGTCTCTTTCTAAACGTAGCACTGCTACATTTAAAGATCAGTTAACTTGTCAAATACTTGTATGTTTAATCTCCAGCCTTTAAGGATGGAGGCCCCATCTTCACCCTTCCCTGAGAGCAGCTCATCTCCCGTTTAAGGAAAAGTAATTGACTTGCAATGCATATATGACCATGTAGGTGTCTCACTATTGAGACTATTTGCTGGCTTGACCCAATGGTCCCCTAAAGTTTTACAGGAAATCTGTCATGTGAGCTAAGTGATCCGATACACTATACATATCACAATGCCGTGATTCAAAATTATTTGGTTCAATTAAGCAGTCTGATAATGATAATTTTGATACAGTTTTTTAAACCTACAATGTAATCCTTCATAAAGCAAGGAGCTTCTGATTTGCAGACTTGGCTGGGATTTGATTATGTATTCAGTAATCTTTTCACTGCTATTCTTTCTATGTATGTAGGACTACATGATCCACATGGGACAGCGAGCCTGTTATTTCTAAGTCACTGGTTCAGATCCAGCCCCAGTCCTTAGAGACAAACATCTACAAATCTGTGTGGAGTGAATGTGGCAGTCTCCAACTAGTTTCTGATGAACAAGAATCCACATCAGAAAACTCACGGACATCTCTCTAGGAATTCTCAGTATAGAAGCAAAGGACTGAGCTATTCTCTTTCCACAAGAGGTAAGTTTTCCACTGCCCATGCCTGTCTTGTCCTGTGGCTGGAGGACTTCAGTCTCAAAGGCCATCAAACCTCCACCTTTCCAGAGTTTTAAGATGCCTCACTACTCTTTCTAAACATAGTTAAGAGAAACAATAATAAGCAAAAGGTACTTGAGAATGTTTTTCAAATATTCCCCATGAGGGTAAGTATCGTCATAGCTGGTGTTCAATATCTACACGTACTTTTCATAAGGACTTTGTTTGCTGACTCACTGAAGATTGAGGATTAAGTATGTGCTATTGGACTACAAATTAAGAGTAAAGAGTAGCTGGTTGAATTCCTTTACAATATGTATTTAAATAATTAAATACAGCATCTCTTCCCGTCCCCCAGCCTCCATTGCTGAAATTTATGTAAAGCAATAGTACCACAGGACTTTAGGTTTACAGAGCTACAACAGCAAACCAAGGTAGTTTATTCTTTAAAATAATATTTAAATTATATATAGTTACACAAAATATGTGACAGTTCAAAAGTGATCTACTGGCTCATTTTATATTATGAAATCCCATCATACGATTTGGTAACTCAGGGGTTATTACAGCACATCCTTTTAAACAAGCAGGACTCTACATAAGCAAATGAGGCTGCAGGAACTGTCAGCATAAAAAGGAACGACTATTCAGCTCTGAACATTTATCTGATCCAATTAGTTTTGGTGGCTTTAATTGTTGAAAGCTGATTTTAAATGAAAGCAACTTCCAGTTTAGGCAAGTGCACTATAGTACATTCTTTATATGAAACATACTCTCTTCACTTCCCTCTTGTTATTTCTTTACTGTTGCTTAGGGTATATGCAGCTATTACAACAAGCCCTTGCTGTCAAGCAGATGTTAACCATATGTTGAAGCTCTACACAAAGTACTGTGATGAAATTGTGCTGCATGGCTAAAGAAGCAAGGATGGTCATGTGTTTGAGACATTGACCTAGGGGACTCAGCAAGTATGGGCTTCCAGCACTGCCACAGACTTCCTTTGAAACCTTGGATAAATCCCGTCATCTCTGTGCCTCAATTCACCTTCTGTACTATAGAGTTAAAAATAATTCCAAATTCACGGCCATGAAAAACGCATCATGGACCATGAAATCTGGTCTCCCTGCCATGAAATCTGTTCTTTTGTGTGCTTTTACCCTATACTATATGGATTTCACGGGGAAGACCAGCGTTTCTCAAATTGGGGGTCCTGACCCAAAAAGGAGTTACAGAAGGGTCCCAAGATTATTTTAGTGTGGTCACGGTATTGCCACCCTTACTTCTGCACTGCCTTCAGAGCTGGGTGGCTGGAGAGCAGCAGCTGTTGGCCAGGCACCCAGCTCTGAAAGCAGCTCCCCACCAGCAGCAGTGCAGAAGTAAGGGTGGCAATACCATACCATGCCATGCCATCCTTACTTCTGCACTGCTGCCTTCAGAGCTGAGCTCCCAGCCAGCAGCCACTGCTCTCCAGCTGCTCAGCTGTGAACGCAGTGCCACCGCCAGCAGCGCAGAAATAAGGGTAGCAGTACTGCAACCCCCCCCCCCCCCAATAACTTTGCGACCCACCCCCACAACTCCTTTTTGGGTCAGGACCCCTACAATTACAACACTGTGAAATTTCTGATTTAAGTAGCTGAAACCATGAAATTTATGATTTTTATAATCCCATGACCGTGAAATTGACCAAAATGGACCGTGAGTTTGGTAGGGCCCTACTAATAGTGCGTTGCAAGAATTAATCAATCAATCTTTGTATAAGGCACACAGACACTAAGGTGCTGAAAACCACAATATGACCTATACAAATAAATACAATTGCTTTAAGTTTTGATACTATTCTTCCCATTCCTCAACTATATTAGCTCTGCATCTTAGGTATTTCTAGGTTGCCTATCATGTCAATAGCCTGCTTAGCCATCAACTATTACAGTACAGTAAAACTCAATTCTAATCAGGTTTAAAAACTGATTTTTATTTGTATTTTAAGTTTATGATTGTGAAGATGTCATTAACTACCCCTTAAGGTCAGACTCCGTAGGCACTCTACAAGCAGAAATCCCTTACAGCTAATCAGAGTTCTGTCTTACGTACAAAAAAATAAGTTAAAAGAACATTAAGATTGCAAAGTTCAGCACTCAAAACTTAGGAAGTTTAAATAAGGTTGCTTGTGCAACTTTCATTTGGGTCCCCTCATGCATATGCATTATGATACAGTCTTTAATTACATGATAACATACTATTCCCCGCACCCCCCCCACACACTTTATTCAGTGCACTGAATCGACAGTGCTCAGTTAATGAGCAGCTATACAATATTTTCTTTTATCCTCATTATTCACTGCGTGGGCCTAGGCCTTATTTACTGCAAGCTATTCAAACCCTGCTCGGAAGACAGACAGAATTATTCATTTCCTCATGGACTTTTCTATGGTGCTCATCTCTATGGTGTGGATACTTCAGAAACAATTAATTTATCTTCATGAAACCCTGTGAGATGAGGGGGGTTTAATCCTCATTTTACAGGTGGGGAACTGAGACACACATATTAAGGTCAAGAGTAATCACTAATTTTGGGCGTCCAACTTGAGATGGCTAGGATTGGATTTTCAAGAATTATAGAAAATGTTCAAAGCATAGTTCCCAATGACTGCAGCTGTAAGTGCTCAGCACTTCTGTATATCAGACAATTCGGTCTCAGGCTGGGCACCCAGAAAATGAAGAACACACTATCAGTGATCACCTGTGAAAAGTTTGGTTTAAGTGATTTGCTTAGCATCACACAGGATCTCTCCAGTACAGGTAGTAATAGAACCCAGTTTTCCAGGGCAGCACTCAATTGCCTTAACCATGAGACCGTACTTCCTCTTCCTGCAGTCTCCTGTCTTATTCACGACACACCTTTAAACTTCAATTTCATTTAAAGGTTTCCTTATATAACTCAACTGCACTGGTTTTAAAAAAAAATCACTTCTTCTCATTGACAGCACAAGGATGTGGTCTAGTTGACAGGACAGCAACCACTGCATCATGAACTGCTCTAACATAATAAGAAAAGGATCAGCTGTCCTTTGAACAGTAGCAGAAGGTCACTAGACAGATTATATGAAATGTTCATAAAGAACCTACAGTAGTAGGAGAGCCAGAAGTCAGTCACTGTACGACTATTTTTGAAAACAATTAGTGTAAAAAGAGTGAACTCAAGTAAACTTGTCTTAAAATAGTTACTTCCATTCCATGTTTTAAAAAAAATGTTTCTTACTTTAAGAAAGTGGTTGTCACACCTTGCTCAATGTTGGCCTGAACTTCTTGTATTTAATCTACAGTACGTATCTTTTTTAAAACTGGAAAAAACAAACAACTAAGAACATAAATAGGGTTTTTTATCTCCAAACTACTATTTTAAGTATTAACTAATGAATTACCATACCGCCACTGAAGTAAGCAATTACTACTCCCATTTTACAGAAAAAGGATCGGATGCAGAGTGGTTAAGTATTTAACTTGCCCAAGGGCACAGAGAAATAGATCCTGGCTCTTTATCTTGTGCTCAGACCATAAAGCTATTACTCACTATCTGACAGATTGTTCATTTTACATCAGATGTTTTACTAACACTACTGTATCACTATACCCAACTCTACCTATTAAATTAGTAATTCTAGTATGTATAAATAGACAGTCTACTTTAAAAGATATTGTGGCAATGGACAGGCCACTAATTTTTCCAATTTCTTGCTTAATTTGTACATTCTATCTCTCCATCTTATACTGGCCCCATCACCACAGTATCTGAGCAACATGTAGTATCATTGGCCATTTATTAGGGACAAGTACAATTGTTATGTGGAGAAAAGAACTCACTTGAACTCAGTACCCCATTGTTTTAGGGAGAAATTGATGGCACTTTGTTGGACTGGTGCTGGCTGGCAAGCTGCTTGTTCTCCTACCAGTTCCGTGGGAGCAGTCTCCACAGCTAGGACATTTCTAGCTTTCTCTGCTGAGACATTTGGATTCAGGGTACTCAAATCTGAGAAAGGAAAGAAACATTTGTTTATTATTATGATTTTATCACCTTAAATTGTACAAGGCCCCCACAAATGCCATGTTCTTAAAAAGGTGTATTTGAACAACAACAAAATAACAGGACTTTGTCTTTATCCTCAGTATGCTAAGATCTCATTGCATTCATATTGTTGTGCATTAGCTAATAAATTCTCAGAGGTACATAGTGTACTACGTGGCTGAAAACAATGTATTGCAAATGCGTAAGCTGAAGAATGTACTATGTGTAGCACAAGGCATTAGTTTGAGGTTTTTAGCAGAGGCCTTCTGCTAATCCTCTGTATAGCATTCATTTTCACCCCAGTGCTGTTTAAAAATAAAATACAGCCTTTGCTGAGGTTAGCAATGAGCAGGCTTACAAATATCCTACTTTGAAGTCACACAGCAGATAAACAGAAAGATCTCTCAGATTCTGAAATGTTAAAAGGGAAAGTAGGAGATAAAACATTTAAAAAATATCTGTTCGGATGCAGAACTCTGAAGAACTGTCTAACAAGTCAGAAAAGTAGCTGGTACCTTACACCTCTGAAAATCTGGGGTGAAATCCTGAATAGGCAACAATGAGTTTAGTGCTCTCATTTTATATCTTGTGCTGATAAGGACTTGCAAAAAGTTCCCACAGGGCCAAACCTTCCTCTTACAGAGTCCTAAATTCTATTGGACCATCGCTGAATGAAGGCCAGCCACTAGTTAAAGGAGCCTTAGCCTGGTCTACTGCCATGTGCACAACACCTTTGGGTGCACCTTTCAAGCACTAAGACTGACATGTTTTTTTGTGTACTTTAAAAAAAAACAACATCACCTGTGCGTGCAGATGTCAGTGCTTGCTTGTGCATATGTCTGCATGTGCAGTCTTCAATGTTGCACAAGCACAACTGGATGCAACCTTCTGAAAAAATCAAACCTATAGCTATAAAAAAATCAAACCTATATATTTAAGAGCGCAAGTTGTAGAGTTCATGAAAAAAGCTAGACTATATGCTGAGTACACAGTTTTCAAATACAATTTTGCTTAGGCAAAACCATTCCTTCATACACCTCATTCATCCCAAAGTCCATCCACTACTTCTCAGTGAGGACTATTTTCCAGTCAAGTTTCAACTTTCAATCTTCAGCCGCTTTTCCTGTAGCCCGGTTAAGAAAAAATGGTTGCCAACATATTCTTACAATGACAAGAGTGAAATTTTGCCACTTCTTCCTAACTTTGATAAAATTCATTTTCTGGAAGAGAAAGAGCATGGAAAATTTCAGCCCAATAGCCAAGTTCTTCAAAAAATGATGGGCATCTGTAAATGAGATTATAAGTAATAGCAACATACATTTTCATCAAGTCCTCGCTCCCTCTCCAACTATAGTTTTCATCCAAAACCATTTTACAGTTTGGCACAACTGACAAGACTCTCTGCTCCTGAGCACCGATATAGCAAGTATGTTTCAGCACAAGAGTAGTGTGCACTGGGAAAAACTGCATAAGGCACATGCCTCAGTGCCTGTAACTAGCCAGTGCTCTCAGCACCTAAATTTCAAGAGTAAACTCAACTGGTTACAAAAATTAACAGCTTCAATCCCAGAAAATCATCAAGACTCTCTGCTTGAAAGCAGATGGAGTGATGGGGCATAGACATCCAGACTGCTGGAAACACTTTGGTAGCTAGGTTTATGCTGATCAAGTCTGGAAACACGTTCAAGATTTTCATTACTAGGAAAGAGTTCATGACAAAGCAGGCACTACATGTAAGCCAGCAGGGTAAATTAGACTAAACAACTGTGAAATATCTTTAAGACAAATATTAAAAAGCTGCCCGTGCCACAGGAAAAACAGAGAGAAACAAGTGTAAATCCTAATGGTTGTAACCAGAAGCTGAAGTGTTATCAATTCTACTTGCACTCACTTTCCTGAGTTACAGAAAGTAAAGGTAAATCACAGCCTGATTTTGTTACCCCTTATGTTTTATGTTAAAGCACATGCTTTAGAGTGTGTCTTTAGTAGCAAGACAAGCTCCATGTGTATAAACAAAAGTTCAGTTTTGCAGCTACTCAAACAGAAAATACAAGCGCTGTTGTATTGAATAGGATTGTTTTTCTAATTATTGATTTTTGTTTCCAAATACTTCATGTAATATTCCAGTATTTTCTTTTTAATGTGTGATACCCTTCCCACAAATCTGCCTTCATTCAGTTTCAGTTCCCAGCATCGACTTCCATAAGCTTTTGGCATTTCTACAACCACCACCACAACTCTTAGGGAAAAACCTCAACACTGCTACAAAGTTTCTTGTGCAAACCTTTACCATTCAAGACAATTTATGCAGTTATGCATTGCAACAGCAGAACAAATCTACATTTGACTAACTGCAGACACTTGGCAATGAGGGCTGTAAGAGAACCTAAATAGAATGCTTAAGTGGGGCAGAAATCATTGTAGAATCTGCTGCAGAATACAACCAAATGGCTCCAATACCTACAGTTCTTCTAAATTGTGTACCAGTCTTAAGCAAAACTTGCAACTGAAGTCTTTTATAGAATACTTGTGATCAAACTGCAGTTTTGAAGATTGTAACCGATTACAAGTAACTTTAGTAACTCTGTAAATTGTGTGCCAGATGTGGGGTGGAAGAAAGAAAAACAACATCAAAACCATTCTCACATTTCTCCTACATTACATTTTGGAGAACTAGGTTGCATAACTCAGTGAATAAAGTATAATTAACGAACTGTTACAGCCACTTGGGATGGCATTTTACAGTTCCTAGCAAACAGTAATTCACCTCTTAAACCCAATACTCAAAACTGGGATTATGGAACACATCTTCCAGTCTCATGCACAACAAAATACACGGTCATAGGTCTATCTACATAGGGCAATGTACAGTAGAAAACATTACTAGGGTCATGAACAAAAGTGGATACCAAGCTCCTACAGCACGACATATAGCTAACCTGAGTGGATAAACAGAGTATTGTTTTTTTGGTGGAGTTAGTCCATTTACAGTCATGAATGAAAGTTCCACAGAAAAATTATTAACTGTACACATGCACTGTGTAAAAAAGAAGTTACTTTTCATCATGCTATGTGCCTATACTGATTCTGCAATTGTTTTCTGACAGGTGGCACAAAATAGAGCATGCAACAGATGATAAAAACATCTGCTACTAATTACAATGCAAGATTGTAAGCAGAAAAGGACAGCTTAATCTCTTCTCTGGAAATACTGTGATCCATGATGTCAGCAGTCTGACAGTCTCTTAAAAATTTTTCTTATTTTAATTGCTGCTTCAGCATGGTTTTCCAGAACTCACTACGGGTATGTCTACACTGCAATTTAAAAATCACAGCTAGCCTCTGCCAGCTGACTCAGGCTTGCGGGGCTCAGGCTAAGGGCTGTTTAAAGGCAGTGTAGACATTCGAACAGGAGCTTGGAATTTGAGACGCTCAACTTCACAGGGGTCCTAGAGCCCAGGCTCCAACCCAAGCCTGAAAGTCTAACACTTCAATTAAACGGCCCCTTAGCCTGAGCCAGCTGGCACGGGTCAGCCGCAGGTGTCGAATTGCAGAGTAGATGTACGCTATGTTTTCTGCCTTCTGCAATACTGCATTTAATAAACACTGTCTGAATTGACTTTCAAAGGCTCATTTAGGCGCGAAAAGGCTGCACCGACAACGATAGTCTCAGTTCATTTTACTGACTGCTGGACTCCACAACAGCTTTTTTGATTACAGCAGACAAGGCCAAGTTTTTTCCAAGTGGTGACATTCAGCTTTGGAGGAGTGCTTTGTATGATCTACCAGTATGTAGGGCAGCAGAAGTTAAAAATTTTGCTAAGTTTAAAACTGGAAGAAAAATTCAGAATGTTTTTATCTCAGCCAACAGCCACACTTCCAGCTATTGCAAAAAAAATTATAAATGTACCATTAGCATCACTCAAATGCAGAGGAGGAGGCTGCGTGAACCAATGAAGCTGAACTCTACGCCTCCTGGGTATGCTTTACAACACTTTGTGTACATGATCACAATCTGTTTCTAATCTGTTACAATGAAACATTAAAAAACACAAACCAATCTCACAAATGCTCCTGGAACCAATAAGATGTGTACATGCTTTACCATATAACCTTGTAATATTGTCATCCATATCTTTCCTAGTCATTATTTCCTTGTATGTTTACAACCAACACCTGGACCTTGTTTTAAGCTATTTGCTCTCTGGGGCAGAAGGTAGGTCTGTTATTGTGAGCCAAGGCTCAAAGAGAACATAATAAGCGAAGACCTGCAACTACGCTTGTTGTATCACTTCTATGGACAGAGCGAGACCACCAAGAGCCCCCTAATGCCAACTGGCAAAGGGGTTACAGGGGTTATGTCCTGATTCTGGTATGTACATTCTGTTTCACCAAAGAATGTCATGTGAGGTCTTAAATGAAAACCAGGCTCACAGTGCTCCTCAATATTGTTATGAAATATATATACAGATACTATGTAAGGAGTTATGTACAGCAACCCCTCACTTAACGTTGTCCTGGTTAACGTTGTTTCATTGCTGATCAATTAGAGAACATACTAATAGGGGGGATAGCTCAGTGGTTTGCGCATTGGCCTGCTAAACCCAGGGTTGTGAGTTCAATCCTTGAGGGGGCCATTTAGGGATCTGGGGCAAAAATTGGGGATTGGTCCTGCTTTGAGCAGGGGGTTGGACTAGATGACCTCCTAAGGTCCCTTCCAACCCTGATATTCTATGATTCTATGCTCATTTAAAGTTGTGCAACACTCCCTTATAATGTTTTGTTTGGCAGCCTCCTGCTTCGTCCACTGCTCGCAGAAAGAGCAGCCCGTTGGAGCTAGCTGGTAGGGGCTTGGAACCAGGGTGGACTGGCAGCCCCCCTATCAGCTTCCCTAAGTTCCCTGTGCAGCAGCTGCCCAGCAGGCTATCAATTGCCAGGCAGTTCAGCTGTCCCTCCCCACACTGCCCTGTGCTGCTCCTGCCCTCTGCCTCGGAGCTGCTCCCGGGAGCCTCCTACTTGCTGTGTGGTGGGGGGGGAAGAAGGGCGCCAATGTCAGGGTGTCCCCCTCTCCCTGTACCCTATCTCCACAGAGCAAGGGAAGGGACACAACAGGGCTCAGAACAGAGGGAGCTTGCTGGTAGCTTGTCTGAACTTGCTGATCTACTTAAAAAGGCAGTGTACTTAAAGGGGCAATGCGCATCTCTCTCACAGTGTGTGTGTGTGTGTGTGTGTGTGTGTGTGTGTGTGTGTGTGTGTGTGTGTGTGTGTGTGTGTGTGTGTGTGTGTGTGTGTGTGTGTGTGTGTGTGTGTGTGTGTGTGTGTGTGTGTGTGTGTGTGTGTGTGTGTGTGTGTGTGCGCGCCATGCTATGTCTCCTCCCTCCATCTGTGCTGCCTTCTAGAATGTGAGGCTACATTAACAACGTGTTAACCCTTGAGGGCTCAGTCGAGTGCTAGTTCATCTTTTAGCAGTAAGGCATTCCCTGGGAAACATCCCACCCTCTGACTCCACCACCTCAACCAAGCTTCACAAATTGGATTCACTTAACATCGTTTCGCTTAAAGTAGCATTTTTCAGGAACGTAACTACAACGTTAAGCGAGGAATTACTGTATATATACTGAAAATATGTTCTTAGTTTCTGTATCAAGGTATGAGTCACCATCAGAAACAGGTTTTCTGTCAGACAAGAGATGTTTATTCACCTCTCTGTCAGAAGTAAATTAAGCATAGTAAGCTAACACAAAGGATATCCATTTACATACAAAGTCAACAGAGAGATGTGAAGTCAACTGGGAAGGAGCACACAGGGAAACACAAGTCCCACTGGTTATACTGTCTCTGAGCAGAGACAATGAGCTTTAGGGAGTATAAGCAGCAGACAAAGAGGACATCCCCTTGTCCTGCACCTAGGAAGTAAACTTACAGTGCATTTATATGAATGAAAATGGGATCTCAGCCAATCATGGCTGAAAATGCTGCAGAGGACTTCAGGGGGGAGAAACTTCTTTAGACAGGAGGTTAGCCTGTTACTTAAGGTTAGTCTCTAGAAAGCACATTATGATTTTGTTTTATATGTAACCTTTTGTTTCCAATATTCTTACTCACTATCACTTGAACCTTTAATAAACTTTTGTTGTTTTCACTATAAATATATCTAAGTGTTGTGATATTAAGCAAGGTGCTGAACCTGAGCTGAATCACACAAGATGGTATGTACCCTGTTCCTTTGGGGATGGCAGACCTGGTATTTCTGTGGGTGCTGAGTGGATAAGGGACTGGACACTACAGGGGAATGCTTCAAAGGGACTCAGGGACTGCGGTGCAACTATTGTTAATATGCAAGACAAGGGCTAGCATTGCCCAGAGGAAAGTGCTTGAGGGGTTAACGGGCTGGTGGTGTCGGAGTGGACACCCAGTTAAGCACAAGCAGGACTCCTTCACACTGGAGGCAGTGAGGGTGACAACGTGACCACTCTCATGGGTAACCTGAGAGCCATCACAGAAAGGTATGGCTCCCGTGTCAGTCTAGCACTTTTAACAAGTACCCACAGAAATACCAGGTCTGCCATCCCCAAAGGAATAGTGTACATACCACTTTACCACCTTCCCTGAATATTCAAGTACTAGATATCAAAGTCACAATAAAAATGGATTAAATATTATAAACAGTAGAAGATGTCAAAAGATGAATGTGTAAGATGTGCTCTGGTTGAGCTCCAGTTTACTTATGGCCTTTGTAATACAAAACAAAACTTGCTGCAAAAAAATAAGATGAAAACAGATGAAAGCCTCTTATCCCACCTGAAATTTTTTAAAACCAAATTTCAAACAGGAGGGTGCCATGTTCCTAAGGCAGCACTGAGGAATGATGGAATTCAATTCCAGGTAGTAATAAATTCTGTGATGACAGCTCAATCCATTAAATATATAACAGGAACGAAACACTACACTGATATGCAAATGAAGTGATAGACATTGATGTATATAAACAAACATCATAGAATATCAGGGTTGGAAGGGACCTTAGGAGGTCATCTAGTCCAACCCCCTGCTCAAAGCAGGACCAATCCCCAATTTTTGCCCCAGATCCCCAAATGGCCCCCTCAAGGATTGAACTCACAACCTTGGGTTTAGCAGACCAATGCTCAAACCATTGAGCTATCCCTCTAACTAGGATTTTGTGGTTGGGGGAAAGAGGTAACTTTGTCCCCGTCAGGAAGCAGTGGAAAGAGAGTGATTCCCTTGCTTATCTCTGGCCTGGTTACAAATTGTTGATACAAAGTCTGGGCCTCATTCTGTCACATTACTTTGAATAGTACCATACTCTATGAGTGGTCCTACAGTGGGAGGTGGCATAAGCAGGCCCTCTATGAAGAACACACACATCGGTCCCTCCATCTCATCTCTTCCCTAGTGTTCTACAATAGTTGTAAAAAGTAAAGAACCCCAATTGCCACCTTCTTGCATTTATACAGCATTTTTTATCAGCTCACCACAAAGGTCTTTGCAAATGTTAACTTCAGGGATGTTGTGAGGTTTAATTAGTTGACAATTATTCCTATTTTGCTGGCCTTAGAATCCGAAGCCATAGAGAAATTGTTCTCATGTGTTTTAATAACTACACATTTACTGAAAGGATTTCTATTCAAGTTTTCCATAAAGCCCACCCACTTTCTTAGGCAGAGAAGCAGCAAGAGAAATTTCAACATAGTAATTTTCCCCAAAATATGATTATAGAACTTGAAAATAGGAGCTTATTGAAAATGCCTCCTCAGCCATAGTTATAGCATCACTAGTGGGGTGCTAGAAATATATTTGAAGATATCAATAATTCAAAGAAACTGAGTTCAAACCACGCTCCTTTAAAATATCAGGATAACTTTGTGTCTGGCCATTATATGAACGAAACATCTGTGTTGCTTATTCGCTGGGAAGGAATCTGAAACAAGAGACATCTACAACTGTTCAACAATTTTTCTAGATATATAATCAGAGGAAATTATCCACTAGTCAATGATTTCGTAGATTACAGAGCGCCTTTCATAGACTCCAAGGCAGGGTGAAGAAGAATGCTCTTATATTAAATATTTCTCTTCTAATCCTGTCTGTCTTTCTCAGACTAGGATAACTGGCTTGTAACTACTTAATATGGGTGTGCAATTTTGAATATACAATATCTCCATTCAGTTGTTTGCCTTTATGTCTTAATGCTAGATATATTGATAACTTCTCAATTAATATTTAATTGATGAAGCATTAGGCATGGTGCACTGTTGTAAACAGAATTGTGAAAAGCTTACTGACATTGAAAGCAGTTGTTGCAAGTTATGTCAAAATATATGGGGCTTGTTATAAATACGCAGTGTACCAATATTAATTAAGAAACTAAATGTAGATGAATGGAGTAATATCAGATTGCCAAAAAACTAAGAACCAAATGAACAAACAAGCTATAATAAATTCCAAGAAACTGAAAGTTCAAGGCACTGGAAAGAACAAATTATTTACTTGACATCCATGAACAGTACAATGGCTCCATTACAAAACATACAAAAGTAGTCTTACTCTATTTGCTTTTCATAGCCCACTTCTTCATAAAAATGAATATTAAAAGAAACCAGTAACAAGAATGCCTCCTTGTCAAGTCTACATCAGACAGAATGGTAGGACAACCTCTACTTTTTACTCTAAAATGGTTTAAATTAGAAATCTGAGTAACTGAAAGAAAAGAAAAATGACTTCTCTCGTATAATCTATTTTTTAAAAAAAAGATATTGCAATGAATAATTGGTTTCTTGATCTGAAGCAGCACTACTTCACCATTCAGATGATTAGTAACTGAACCTGCTTTAAAGACTCACTTTTGTAATGCAGCTTGTATATTCTGCTACAAAGTATGTAATCAATAGTACAGTAGGAGGTTTTTACAAGTTATAGAGTTAATTTACAACCTCTGATCAGAGGGGAAAAATCCCCTCCCTTTGTATATAAATCACTGAAAGTGGCGTGTATTATTTTTAGAAGTTTAAACAAGTAGTAAGGAAGGGAGACCTAGTAAAAATAACTAGCCTCATATTTTCAAACCCTCTGTGGGAGAGAACAATCAAACTACAACTACTCTCTCATATGTAGGGAGGAACTGGGTTAGAGGGTAGTGCTGCAGCAGGCCAACAGGGGAATCGCAACTTCAAGGAGCGGGGGGGAGGGAGGGAGGGAGACTGGCCTTAAATTTCCTCTGTTACTATGGAATGTTACCAGTCTAAGCCAATTAATTTTAAAGCCTTTTGAGTTTTGCCAAATATTGGAAAAAAAATATACCTGACCTTAAAAGTCTGCATTAGCCCAAGGGAGTTTTCTTTCACATCCTATTTGGAATACAATAAAATTACTTCAAGATCTACTTCCCCATTTCTGGATCTGATGGAAGGCTTCAGTTTTCTGCAATAATCAAAGAACAAACCAAATCGAAGTGTCTGTCCTACCTCAGCAAAAACATAAAAGTTTGAAAAATGCATTGCTGCACTTTATAGACCTTATATCTCTGAAAGTTTATATTAAGCTTAAACTAAAGATATTTTCTGTCAAACCACACATGCAAAATTTGAAGTGAAAAGTTATATATTTCACTGTCTGAAAGATTGTGTAAAAACATCACACTTCTAATGAAAAGTTGGTTACTAATTAGAGCTGCTTCCACCTCTCCATACTTTCATAAGAACAACTATCAGAATTAGTTCCGAATATACAATATATTACCTGCATGTAAGTCATGTTGCACAGTAACACAGTAGAAAGTGATCATCACAAAATGAAAGTGGCCTATCTTGAAACTGCACTATTCAGCAAGACACAGTACTTTATAAATTAGTTTATACCCACTCACTCTCATTAGGGCACCATATATTAAGCATTTGATTAGACCTAAAATCAGGTTCTCTTTTAGTAAAGTATATGCTTTGGAAGGACCAAGACATTTGATACCATGCACGTCTATCGGTCTTTTTCAAATTGGGAACAAAAGAGACTCAGTCCATGATTTGGCAAAGCACTTAAGCACATGCTGTGACATTCCAGGGTACAATCTGGACTAATGAGTAGCTATGCCACCCTGGCCCTGCAACTTTGAGTGTCTTACAATGCTTTGCTGAAGTAGTTCCCACCTGGGCTGCTCAAACACTGTCTTCCACACCAAGTCACACCCTGAGTGTTTGTGCACAACTGCAGGCTGCCAGCCACACTTGGGTTAGGCTCTGGCTCTCACCAACCTTAGTTATACTGCAGGGTGACCCCAAGACACCCCCAGTTTTAGATTTTCCCCAGACGTGTATGTCCTGTACTGCCCAGCCCCCTCGTCTGGACAATACAAATCCGTTGTTTCTTTAATAGAAATAATATGCACAAAACATGCCACCATAACTGGAGTTTCCCAAACACGTCAATTTTAACATACTGGATTAGATAAAACAATAAAATAAATTCATTAACTACAAAGAGATAGATCTTAAGTGAGTACAAGTAATGAGGCATAAAAGTAAGAAATGGTTACAAGAAAAATAAAGATAAAACACAAGAGGTGTCTAACAAACTATGTTAAACTCAAAATATTCTCTCATCACATGCTTTCAGCAGTCTTGTTTTGCTTATTCTCCCCAACCATAGCAATTGCCCTTAGCAGTAAAGGCATGAGCTTTATTTGGTCTGCTACATTTGTAATAACTGTTCAGAATGTAGAACAAGGTAATTTTTTATGCTTTCTGTAGCTGACCATAGTAATAAACCAACTAAACTCTCCGTCTGAAAAGATTTTTCTCCCTTTCCACTGAGGAAGTGGACCTTAAATGCCAAGAAACTAAACATGCCACATTTTAAGATATTCTGACAACAAAAGGATGAATTAACACCCTTTAAATGGAGGTCTTTCACACTGTGACCCAAATTTAACAGTACTCCATTTTGTTTCCATTTACAAAATCTGTTCTTCCAAGTGTCATTATGTTCCATGACTGAAATAAGTTAAATATAAGTTCATATGGCTGTCTTATGTCTAAGAGGCACATTTATAAACACAAGAAATGAATATAAATATATTGTTTAGAGAACATGATTCTGCAAACTTTACAAGAACATTTGTAATCTGCTTTAAAGAGGGAAAAAAGGAGGAAAATTGTAGAAAATTTACTATGAACAAAATCATAGTGGTAAACTCTTACTAAACAGAAATACTACATGTTCCACATGTGTATCTCAAGTTTTCAACTTACCTATACTGTCTTTGGCAACAAGACCTTTGGAAAAGTCACTGGGTGTAGGTGAAGTTCTGCTGTCCCTCTTTGCTACATCAAGGTTGTTACAATATTCCCATCTCTTCTGTTGAAGTTCTTGAAGCCAGTATGTCATGTCCTGACGGGTAGCAGCCTACAAAAAAAAGAGACCAGAGTACTGAAAAACAAAGTCTGATAAATTATATCCATGCTTGATAAGTGTAACTTGCACTGAAAGGAAGACAACAGAGGTACCAAGTAGAGCCCTACGCGATACAAAATTTGTATCTGCATCCAATCCGTAATCCGCAAACATGGTTTGCACATTCACATTTGCAGGGCTCTAGTGCCAAGAGAACAGAGGTGCCAATAACATTCCACTAAATATGATAACCCAGAAACGGCTTTCTATATATTTATATATATACAAAATTACATTACACACACATCACTAATAAGCCAAATCTACCTTTAAAAACTAATCATGCATGCCTAGTTTCTCCACCTTTGCATCTCCATCTCCCCAAGTCTCAAGAGGCTGCTCCCATACTATAGCATAGCCCCGATGTGGTTGCTTCCTTGACAGCCTCCTGCACATTAAAGTTAGCCCAAGACACTATGAAGAATTCTTTATATACATGAATAAAGACTGCAGAAAAATCCAAGTCTCCATACCTACAATCAGCAAGAACCTGATTTTAAGTATATGTAATGTGCTTGCCTGAAAGTGGACAAGAACATATACTGTTACAGTGCATCCTTTAATATAATATATTTACATGTTCTGTTACGTATCTATTGCTATAGGAACTATTACCTCCTACAGCAAGAGGAAGTGTAACAAAACTGGAATGAAATTAATATTTAAGACATTTAATCTACAAATATAAAAGAGTTAAATCCTCTGCTAATTAACAGAATGAGCAATGGAAATGCAAACATCTTTAAACTATGCAGTAAAACCCATACCTAAATAAATTTTTATCATATTTTACTTGAGAGCATTTGTTGACATTATTCTTATCAAATTGGTCTTCTCTGTTAAATCAATAAGGAAAAATGACTGGGTAGAACAGGGATCGGCAACCTTTGGCACGTGGCCCGCCAGGGAAAGCTGCTGGCGGACCGGGACGGTTTGTTTACCTGCAGCATCCGCAGGTTCGGCCGATTGCAGTTCCCAGTGGCCGCGGTTCGCTGTTCCAGGCCAACGGGGGCTGTGGGAAAAGGTGGTCTGGCCCGTGCCACTTCCCGCAGCCCCCATTGGCCTGGAATGGTGAACTGCGCGCAGCCAGTGGCAGCTCTGATCGGCCAAACCTGCAGACATGGTAGGTAAACAAACCGTCCCGACCCGCCAATAGCTTTCCCTGGCAGGCCATGTGACAAAGGTTGCTGATCCCTGGGGTAGAAGGAAGAGGATTATGGATCTGGTGATGAGATTTTACACAAATGACTCTCAGCACTTCACATGCAGAATGAGATAGCTTAAATCTCCTATCATGGTGCTTTGTTAAACAAAACTCACAGAAGAGACGATACCAAAGGCTCACTTTTATTGGCTGCTGTGCAAGACAAACATCCTGCATGAGGTATTTCAAATTCCTTGTACCAGCAGAACTCAGTTTCACACATTCTGTTCTTTTGCACCCACCAGTTGTGGAGAAGAATTTGCATTATAAAATGAGATGGAAAATGACTGGTTTGCATAGTATCTGCCATGAATTGAAGAAGAAAAGTGAAAAACAGAACACAAAGTAAAACACTCATCCATCCATTCAGCTACCACTGGGAGTGACTGAGTCAGAGCTCAAATGTCTCTCCTTTTAGATCCAATCTTTCACATCATCATAAGTGAAAACGGAAAGTTTCCTAGCTGTAGAGTCCTTGAGAGATTTCTAAACCAAACATTGTTCTCCACATCTACATCAGAAGTTATCTCCTGCTCAATTTTTATCCAGTGGCAGTCTTAGTTACTAATACATTATAGAGCCAAGGTTACCTGGTAGATTAGTATTTCCCTTTAGGTCTTGTCTTAAAGCAGAAGGCAACTGAGTATTTACAGGGCTATACATCTATACAGTGTTTAGAATTTAGAAAGCTGTTCTCTGTTTGTGACTCAGTAGCAGCTGCTAAGTCTCTCTGCCTCAAGCTTTTTTTTTTTTTTTTTTTTTAAAGGTGTATGTATTCATATCAGTGTTTCTGTTCACAATTTACTCTCAGCCATTTTCATACTATACTCCTCCTCCTCCTCCCCCATATTAGCTCCCTAGGAAGTGATAGATTAAAAAACAGCAACAGCTTAAACTCAAAGCCCTGGCTATATTTTATTTCCTTCTTTAACTGCACTCAGACATTCCCAGCTTCTTGGGATCCCACTGTTGTGTCTTACGTCAGAAGGCAATTGTGCTTCTGCTGTAGCTGCCTAAGGGTATAAAACTCATATCTCTGTCCCATTTTTAAAAACCAACTCATCATTTTCCCAGAAGAATTGTTAGTATCACCGCTGACCCCCATATTTATTACCTCTCCTTTCCCCACCCACCCCCTCTCCTTTTATATTTGTTGTGACCAGATTACTGGCATGTAAAATTTAAAAGATCATAGAGGAGTTTTTAAACTAAAGGCTGGGGTTACCATACATCCGGATTTTCCCGGACACAGCCTCTTTTTTGAGCCTTCTTTTTTTGTCTGGGCAGATTTTTCAAATAAAAGGAAATGTTCGGGGCTTTTGCAGAGCAGACAAGCTGCAGCTCAGAAAGAGCCCTGACTGATCTGCTTCCCAATTGGTCCCTCCCCTGCAAGCCACAGCTGCGGGATCCCACCCACCCAGGACCCAGCTCCCAGCCCTAGGGAGGGGGCCCTGGAGGGAGGAGCTGACTGATGGCTATAGCTGCATCCTGGGCTTGTACCAGTCGCCCTGCCACTGTGACAGGGAGCGACAGTGCCCTCCACTTTCAGTGAGTATCCCTGCTGCAGGTACCTCCTCCAGAACCCCCAACAGTACCACCCACCCTCACAAATATTCCCTCCTCCTCCTCCCCCCACCCAGCAGTGTCCTTTCTTTGGGAACCTTAAATGTGGTAACCCTAGGCTGGGGGAAAGCTGACAAGTGTGGAACAGCATGCAGTTCAGACAGAAACATCCCTTAGGGCAAGATCTATTAATGAAGGATTCTCTATATCCTAGTGAGGAGAAGAGGATAGAAGATGATTAAGTACAGGTAGGATCTGATGAGAAAGTCAAATGAAAGAGTCCCATCCAATTATATCACATAATGGCAGACAGCTAAAAAGTGACAAGTTTTATAAGTGCTTATATATAAATGTTGGAACACTAAATACTAAAATGGGTGAACTTGAGTGCCTGGTATTAAATGAGGATATGGATATAATAGGCATCACAGAAACTTGGAGGTGTGATGATAGTTAGTGGGACATAGTAAAACCAGGGTACAAAATATTTAGGAATGACAGAATAGGTTGTGCTGGTGGGAAGTGGCACTATATGTGAAGGAAAGCATGTAATACAGAGTCAAATGCAGTAAAAATCTTAAATGAACCAAACTGTACCATAGAATCTCCATGGATAGAAATTCCATGCTTGAATAATAAGAATATAGCAGTAGGGATATACTACAAACCACCTGATCAGGATGGTGATGGTGACTCTGAAATGCTCAGAGAGATTAGAGAGGCTATAAAAAAAATTGACTGAGTACATGTCACCTCAGGACAGGATGCAGAGATAAAGTTTCTTGACACCAGAAATGACTGTTTCTTGGAGCAGCTAGTCCTGGAACACAAGAGGACAGGCAATTCTTGATTTAGTCCTTAGTGGCACACAGGATCTGCTCCAAGAGGTGAATATAGCTGAAACACTTGGTAATAGCGACCATAATATAATTTAACATCCCTGTGGGGGGGAACACACCAAAGAAGCCCACCATGGTCCCCTTTCTGAAAGTGAATGCTAACTACGCAAAAATGAGGAAGCTAGTTAAACAAATTAAAAGGTACAGTCCAAAAGTGAAATGCCTGCAAACTGCATGGAAACTTTTAAAAAACACCATAATGGAGACTCAAATTAAATGTATACCCCAAGTTAAAAAAACACCATGAGGACAAAAAAAGTGCCACTGTGGCTAAACAATGAAGTAAAAGAAGTGGTTAGAAGCAAAAAGGCATCCTTTAAAAATTAGAAGTTAAATCCTATTGAGGAAAATAGAAAGGAGCATAAACTCTTGCAAGTCAAGTGTAAAAGTATAATTAGACAGGCCAAAAAAGGATTTGAAGAGCAACTAGCCAAAGACTCAAAAAAAAACCCCAGCAAATTTTTTTTAAGTACATCCGAAGCAGGAAGCCTGCTAAACAATCAGTGTGGCCACTGGACGATAGAAATGCTTAAGAAGCATCTCCAGGAAGATAAAGCCATTGTGGAGAAATTAAATGAATTCTTTGCGTTGGTCTTCACTGCAGAGGATGTGAGAGAAATTCCCATACCTGAGCCAATCTTTTTACGTGACAAATCTGAGGAACTGTCCCAGACTGAGGTGTCATTAAAGGAGATTTTGGAACAAACTGATAAGTTAAATCAGGGGTGGACAACCTGAACCTGAGGAGCCAGAATTTACCAATGTACATTGCCAAAGAGCCACAATAATACATCAGCAGCCCCCATCAGCTTCCCCGCACCCACCCCTGGCCACTCCCAGCACCTCCTGCCCGCTGGTAGCCCTACCAATCAGCACCTCCCGCTCCCTCCCCGTGCCTCCTGCCTGCCACCATCAGCTGTTTTACAGTGTACAGGAGGCTCTGGGATGGAGGGGGGAGGAGCACGGGTGCAGCGCCCTTGGGGTAAAGGGTGGAGTGTGGGCAGGGCCTGGGGTTGAGTAGTGGAAAGTTGGCACCTGTACCTCCAGCCCTGGAGTCAGCACCTATGCAAGGAGCCGCATATTAACTTCTGAAGAGCCGCATGCGGCTCCGGAGCCACAGGTTGGCCATCCCTGAGTTAAAAAGTACTAAGTCACCAGAACCAGATGGTATTCACCCAAGAGTTCTGAAGAAACTCAAATATGGTGGATAGCTAATGTAACACCAATTTTTAAAAAAGGGTCCATAGGTTATCCTGGCAATTACAGGCCAGTAAACCTAACTTCAGTACCAGGCAAATTGGTTGAAACTATGGTAAAAAACAGAATTATCAGACTCATAGATGAACATGATTTGTTGGGGGAAGAGTCAACATGGCTTTTGTAAAGGAATTCATGCCTCACCAATTTATTAAAATTCTTTGAAGGGGGTCAACGAACATGTGGACAACGGTGATCCAGTGAATATAGTGTACTTAGACTTTCAGAAAGCCTTTGATAAGGTCCCTAACCAAAGGCACTTAAAGTAAGCTGTCATGGGATAAGAGGGAAGGTCCTCTCACGGATCAGTAACTGGTTAAAAGATAGAAAACAAAGGTTGGAATAAATGGTCAATTTTCAGAATGGAGAGAAGTAAATAATAGTGTCCCACAAGGGTCTATACTGGGACCAGTGCTGTTCAACATATTCATAAATGATCTGGAAAAAGGGATAAACAGCGAGGTGGAAAAATTTCCAGATGATACAAAATTACTCAAGATAGTTAAGTCCAAAGCAGACTGCAAAATTACAAAGTGATCTCACAGAACTGGGTGACCGAGCAACAAAATGGCAGATGAAATTCAATGTTGATAAATGCAAAGGAATGCATGTTAGAAAACATAATCCCAACTATATATACAAAATAATGGGATCTAAATTAGCAGTTACCACTCAAGAAAGATCTTGGAGTCATTATTGATAGTTCTCTAAAAATACCTGCTCCATGTGCAGCAGCAGTCAAAAAAGCTATCAGAATGTTAGGAAACATTAGAAAAGGAATAGATAATAAGACAGCAAATATCAATGTCTCTATATAAATATATGGTACACCCATATCTTGAATAGTGTGCAGTCACCCCATCTCAAAAATGATATATTGGAATTGGAAAAAAGGTACAGAGAAGGGCAACAAAAATGACTAGGGGTATGGAATAGCTTCTGTCTGAGGAGAGTTTAAAAAGACTGGGATTTTTCAGCTTGGAAAAAAGACGACCGGGGGGGCGGGGGGGGTGAGAATATGATAGAAATCTATAAAATCTTGACTGGTGTGGAGAAAGTGAGTAAGGAAGCCTTATTTACTCCTTCACATAACATAAGAACTAGGAGTCACCCAATGAAATTAAGAGGCAGCAAGTTTAAAACAAAAGGAATTATATCTTTATACAACGCACAGTCAATCTGTGGAATTCCTTACCGAGGATGTTGTGAAGGCCAAAAGTATTACAGGGTTCAAAAAAGAACTGGAGAGGGTCCTCAAGGATAGGCCCATCAATGGCTATTAGCCAGGATGGGCAGGGATGCAACACCATGCTCTGAGTGGCCCTAGCCTGTTTGCCAGAAGCTGGGAGTGGACAACAGGGGATGGATCACGTGATTATTGCCTGTTCTGTTCATTCCCTCTGAAGCACCTGGCATTGGCCAGTGTTGGAAGACAGGATACTGGGCTAGACAGACCATTGGTCTGACCAAGTGTTGGATGTTCTTATGACCCCTTTAATCTATTTAGTTTGAATCTATATGTGGGTTTTTTAATTATGCTGTTACTGTATTTTACGTTGTTTTGTTTTATCATATTATGCCCTTAGCACTATTGTGAGTAGTGCTTTTATAAACCAGGTCAATTCACTTGAATATTAGTATAGATCAAAGTAATTGTTAAATGTATAAGAGTGTACTTGTTTAAGAGTTTAAACTTCATGAAAACTAATGGGATGCTACTTGCATTATTTTCACTTATCTGTATCCTGTTATAATGCAATAGCAAGCATTTACATTAGTTACAGAGTATACTCAAACAACACATCAAATGAGCCATCAAACAGGAAAGAAGCCTTGTGAAATGCAAATGAAGAACTCTAACAGAATTGGGGAACCTATGGCTCGTGGGCCAAATCCGGCCTGCTTCTTAATTTCATCCAGCCCATGGCAAGTCTCCTCACTGTGGGCCAAAACCCCCAAGCCTTGGTGCTCCCCCTGCAGGTCTGGAACCACAAGCGCCAGCTCGCTCTGCTGCAGGGGGAAGCTAGGGTTGTCAGATGATTAAAAGTCCGGTCGGCTCCACGCAGCTCCCGGAAGCGGCCAGCATGTCCCTGCGGCCCCTAGGCACAGAGGTGATCAGGGAAGCTCCGTGTGCTGCCCCTGTCCCCAGCACAGGCCTCGCAGCTCCCATTGACCGGGAACCATGGCCAATGGGAGCTGAGGGGGCAGCGCCCAGGGGCGTGAGCAGTACGCACTGCGCAGAGCTGCCTGGCCACGCCTCCGTGTAGGGGCCAGACATGCCAGCCACTTTCGGGAGAAGCGCCGAGCCAGGGCAGGCAGGGAATCTGCCTTAGCCCCATTGTGCCGCCAACCAAGAACCACCTGAGGTAAGCGCCGCCCAGCCAGAGCCCATATCCCGAACCTCCCACCCCAGCCCTGAGCCCCGTCCTGCACCCAAACTCCCTCCCAGAGCTTGTACTCCGAACCTCCTCCCACACCACAACCCCCTGCCCCAGCCTGGAGCTCACTCCTGCACCCTAAACCCCTCATCCCCACCCCAGAGTCCTCACCCCCTCCCACTCCACACTCTTGCCCCAGCCCAGAGCCCCCTCCCATACCCTGAACCCCTCATTTCTGGCCCCACCCAGGAGCCTAGGGGGAGCACTGAGCCTCCACACTCCCCCGTGGGACTGGAGCCACGAGCGCCAGCTCACCCCACTGCAGGGGGAAGCCCTGAGCCTCCACACTCCTTCCTGCCCGACCCTCACCGGGGCTGTGTGTGGCCCAGGACTGATTTTTTCTGATAGACAAAAGGGTCCCCACCACTGCTCTAACAGAAAAGTGCAAATTTCAAAGCAAGTGGTCATTGTGTGTGATGATCGGAGGTCAAAGACTCAAAATGCATTCCTCACCCTATATCAGGGTGGATAAAAATCAATTATCAAAAGAATCCGATTTTTTTGATAAAATGCTTTTTGAGGAAAAACCTATCTAAAGATAAAGATACATTATAGCTCAAAGATATCTCATCATGGAATAGGGATTATACATTCTAATTCTATAGTACGAGACAATATATTCATGTAATTTTTAAGAAAAGTTTTGTAAATGTGTTCCAATAGTTCATGGATTAGGGACCCAATCTTATGGGGTTCCAGGGCTTCTGTATAGATTATTTAGGTTAATCTTTCTATCTACCCAATGGGACTCAGTGCTCAGTCTAGAAGATACCATCAGAGATGCTTAGTTTTGCAGTTCTCAAACTGTGGATTTGTGTCTCCAGAGATAGCATGATTAACAGAAAAAAGGTTTTTTTAAATAAATAAATAAATAAATAAATAAATAAATAAATAAATAGAGGTGAGAAATAACAGACCTCAACCCTACTGTTCCTCTGCAAATTTGTGTACACAGATTCAATTCCATACCTCTCTCTAAAGTGCTAAGTTTCAAAAAGTTCAATGACTAGAAGATTGATAGGGGGAAAAGGATAGCTCAGTGGTTTGAGCATTGGCCTGCTAAACCCAGGGTTGTGAGTTCAATCCTTGAGGGGGCCATTTAGGGATCAGGGGCAAAAAAATCTGTCAGGGAACAGTACTTGGTCCTGCTAGTGAAGGCAGGGGACTGGACTCGGTGACTTTGAAAGGTCCTTCCAGTTCTATGAGATAGGCATATCTCCATATTATAATAGATCTGGATGAGGAGAAGATGTCTGGCGATAAATATGAGAGGGGAGGGACAGGCAATAGACACAAAAGTGGAACTGTTTGAGCAGGATATTCCAGAAGTCTTGAGGTCTTTCTGAAAGTAGCCTTCATTGATTTGAGATCTACTATACCATTCTCTCACTAGAAGCAAAAACCTATAATGGCAGCAGGCCGTAAAAGAGATGCAGTTTGGGAATAAGAGCCATTCAAGAAATATATGTTTGATGATGTTTTAAAGAAAGTCACACCAGTGAACTGGTGGAAGTCACTTAAGCACTTGGATTCAGAGACTGTTGCAGTGATAATCTCACTTTTAACAGTGGTAGCTTCTTCTGCCGGTGTAGAAAGAATATTTTCTTCCTTTGGATTAATGAGGCCTTCTTGTCAACTGTTGAGAATAGGTCACTTCACCCTTGATTGAATTGGCCTCATTAGCACTGATGCCCCCACTTGTTAAGGCAACTCCCATCCTTTCATGTGCTGTAATATATATGCTTCTTACTGTATTTTTCACTCCATGCATCTGATGAAGTGGGTTTTAGCCCACAAAAGCTTATGCCCAAATAAATTTGTTAGTCTCTAAAGTGCCACAAGGACTCCTCCTTGTTTTTGTATCGTTTCTGTATCTGAAGTTAGGAATACTGACTATGTATCTGTATTCCAACTGTGTTACTTTGGGTGTCACCCCCAACTAGCCTTTCAGGTACAACAATGAAAAAGCCAGACAGGGCTGATGGCCCATTAGTAAAGACAATGGACAGTGAAAGGGCTTAGTCTTGTGAAAGGGCTTGCAAGTAATGGCTGCCACAGCCTTGCAGAGACATAAGTCCGAGTCACCTTGTACTGGACCAACTCCTCCCCACCCCACACTTTTGGAATGCCAGTGTTTTTCCACTGGAAGACAAAGGGTTCTCGCCCTACCAAAGAGCTATACAAGGCAAGAGTGACATCATCGTGGTTCTCCTCTGCCTCCCCACCCAAAGAGACACTGAAAAACACCTGGAAGCAAGAACTGAACGGGGGGGGAGGGGGGGGAGAAAAGTTCAGCCCAAGCTGGAAGGGCATCTAGCTTGTGAATACTACTACTTCAGGTCTCCAGCTGCAGGCCAGTGCAGCTGCCTTTCAAGCCTTTCTGTAATTTCTCTGTAACAATATCTAGGGTGAGAAATTACTATTTGTAACCAATTTCTTTAGTGGATCAACCTTAGTATGCATGTTTTGTTTTATTTGCTTAGAAATCTGCTTTGTTCTGTTTGCTATCTCTTTAACTACTTAAAATCTACCTTTTATAGTTAATACATTTAATTCATTTATTATTAAACCCAGTTTATGTAATTTCTAACTGTGGGGGCAAGAAGTTGCGCATCTCTCTCTTTACATTGAGGAAGAGGGCAATTTTTTAAATGAGCTTGCGCTGTGCAAATTTTTCTATAAGTGCAATACAACATACCTTTGGGTCTGCACTCCAAAGCAGGTAGACACCTGAGTGCTGGGGCAAGTCCCTTAAGCTGAGTCTTCCCAGAGCTGATCTCAGTGTCTGTGTCTTTCTGCAGCGGGGTGTGGCCCTAGAGGAGGTGTGTGTGCAATAGAGGAGGCTTTAACCTGTCTGGCTAAGCCAGGCTCTTAAGGGGGCCTATGCTGGCAGAACAGGCAGGCTCAGTGATATCTCAGCACATCAGGTGGCATCTTAAAAGGGGGCAATCCCTCACAGGGGGGTTGGTTTTCCCCCCTCCTTTCTATGAAACAAAGAGCCTGATTCTGCAAACAGAAATTGATGTTTACTCTTGAGCATATCCAGCCAAGTCAATAGCATTAAGTGCAGGTAGCAAATGGTTCCAGAATTAGGCCCTATTATTCTAAAGCAAGAGTTCTCAAATTTTTCATGATTTGGATCACTAGAAGACAGATTATTTCAAGAATTACCTGCCCCACTCCACTCATCAAGGGCCTGTGGTGGCAATTACAATAAATTGCTTATGAAGCAAATACTAAAAAAAAGCCTTTAATGTTCTGTTAACGTTTTTTAATGTGCTTTCAGAGCTAGAAATAAGAAGGAAAGCCAGCACTATGCAACGAGCAAATTGTCCAAGGACCACTGATGGTTAAGGCTACATTTTAGTCATGGGTATTTTTGGTAAAGTAATGGACAAGTCACAGGCAGTAAACAAAAATTCACAGCCCGTGACCGGTCCATGACTTGTACTATATACCCCTGACTAAAACTTAGGTGCTCTGGCGGCGGGGGCACGGAAGCATCGGTGCGCATACTGGAACCACTGCCACTGCTGGGGGAGGGGGCGTTGCTGGGGCTGGCAGGATCCCTACCCAGCGCCCCGGAAGTGGCGACATGTTCCTCGGCCACTAGGTGGAGGTGCGACCAGGGGGCTCCACACACTGCCCCCTCCCTGAGTGCCCACTCCACAGCTCCCATTGGCTGGGAACCATGGCCAGTGGAAGCTGCAGGGGCAGTGCCTGCAGGCGGAGGCAGCATGCACAGCCGCCTGGCTGCGCCTCCACCTAGGAGCCAAGGGACATGTCGCCACTTCCGGAGAGCCCCCCGAGGTAAGCACCACCCAGAGCCCTCACCTACTCCCACACCCCAACCCCCTGCCTTAGCCCTGAGTCCCCTCCCACACCCAAACTCCTGCTGCTGCTGTGGGGGAGGGGCGCAGTGGCCCGAGACTGCCGCAGCAGCGGTAAGTGCAGCTGGCCCAGGGCCACCTGCTGCAGAAGTCCCAGAAAGTCCCAGAATCCATGAATTCCGTGACAGACTCGCAGTCATACTGATGGTCCACCAAACCGAATTTGGGACCCGCATATTATTTCATGAAAACTGACACTTTTCCTGAAACGTTTGTCAAATGGGAAAACAATCTCCTGAGAGTAATTGAGCTGATTACCTGCAACTCCCATTAAGTTACAAGTGCTGAGCAACTCTGAGGATTAGGTCCTGAATGTTAAAAAAGCTAATCTAAAGCATTGTGAAGTAGTAATATGTTCTTCAATAATACAGTCATTTCAGATTGGGGTGTTGATGCTTATTTCTTATTTAGGCTTATAAATACTGAATGAGAAAGACTGTACCATGAGATTTGGAAATTGTGAACAAGAAGCAAATTGAGGAAAATGAAGCATATGACATAGGGGGAGGATGAAAGCTACACTTGACTTTCTTCCTCAGTAAGGTCCTCGTGCTCCTATGTGTAATTTTTTCTTAAATCAGCTAGGCCCAATCCAACTCTCATTGACTTCAACAAGGGATGGATCAGGCCACCAGTATTTTGAACATCAGTTCATTTTTATTTCTGCAGAACTTAGCTGAAAGACATTTTAGTTCTTAAAGTATTATTGTTCTGGTTAATTTTGAGTAAAGGGATCAATTAAATCCTGGATCCAGAATTCTTATTTATGGTTTGTGTTATTGTAATGTCAAGGAGCCACAGTCATGGACCAGGACCCCACTGTGCTAGATGCTGTACAAATACAGAATAAAAACTTGCTAGTGCAGTGAAACATACACTAATGACCACATCCAGCAACTAAATCTTCACTTAACCAGTTCCTTTCAAAATATCCCCAAGATTCCAGTATAAAAGTTTGCTTGATCTTTAAGTAAGGACTACATATATTAGGCAATAGCTTGTTTGATGGTCAATCACATGGCTGCTTAAGACAAGCATCACAACCCTGTGAAAAGGTAAAAACAGATGACACACATTTACTTTTTTCCCCTCATACCTATACATCACCTTCGGCCTCTTGATTGTGCTTGACCGAATGTAGATTTCTAAGACCCTACCCTTACATAACCCCTCTCTTTCCCAGAGGGCCTCAGGCAGGTGTAGGTAACATCAAAGAGGGGTCTGAGACCACAGGAATTAAAAAAAAGCTTATGCAGGGAAACTTGAGTAAAGGAGCTGCGTGTTGCTTGCACTAGCATGACTAGGTCTAATGTATTTATTTACTTTATTTTATTATTTATCTTTTATTACAAAACATGTTGCTGCAATGCAAACTGTGTCATGTAAAAACTGACATTAAATGAATAGGAATAATACTCAAAGAGAAACACTTCCCCCAATAATGAACAAATATATTTAAAGTAAAACCTTGTTCTGTAAGCTGAACAGCCCTATGAAAAAGTCCTTCATCATGAGATGGAACAAAGGACACATACATAAAATACACGGTCATAAGATTAAGGTTCCAATCCTGTCGAGGCCTGAGCTCCTGCTAACAGGAGTTGAGGCAGTTCACTAGAGCAGATCAAGCCCTCCATCCTACCTCTTCCCCCTGAAAAAAGTGTTACACTTTTTTTGTTTTCATCATATACAGAAATATTTCTTTCCTATGAAAACCTAAAATTTTTGATAAAGCCAGATTTTTTGCATGAAATTTTCATTTAATTGAAAAGCCATTTTCTATTGGAATAGTGTTTTGATAAAAAAATTTCAATCAGCTCTAGAGCTCAGTTCCCTTCACAAGATCAGACCACGTCCCACAAACATTTTTCTTTCTCAAGGTGTTTGATTCTGGGGGTAGTTTGGGACTATACTTTTGGCCTGTGTTTTGAAAGCTGTTCTTTCCATTTCTTGGGAAAAGACAAAATTTATGGGTTATTTTTAAGTTCTGGATGTGTACCCAAAGATGCATTATGTGGTACTTTCCACATCAAAAACATACATATGAAGGAGAGCCTTTCATTTTCACAAACATATAGAGCTAAAAATTATCAGCTAAAGAAGCCTTTTAGATCATTCGACAGAGGAGATCTTTGCCTGTAACCATACTGTATCACTACTTTAAAAAAGAAAAACTATTTTAAAAAAAGACATGCTAAAAAGGATCAGACAGTTTTTTAAACTCTCTCTACTCTGGGTAGGACACTTACACAAAGGAGTGGGCATGTCGCTCTGTACCTTTCAGCTACCCATACCAATTCCCAGGTTTAGGCAAAAAGCCTACCAAGCAAACCCAAATGTTGGGCTTCTGAGTCACATTTGGACGGCAGCAGAAACGTAAACCTAATCAGACAATGAAGAGAACCTACTTAGAGAGAGTTGGAGATTGAAGAACAAAGTTGAAAAAGAAGCTAGCTAGTCTCAGAGTAGGCTACTAGACAATGTTTTTTGTTTTTTTTTTAATTTAAGCTTTAGTTACCGTTATTAAATGCTTTGTGCTTCAATATAATAGCAAACTAAAGTAAGGACAGGTCTACACTTACAACGCTACTACTAAGCTGACAGGAGAGCTTCTCCCAACAGCATAATAATTAATCCGCCTCCACGAGAGGCGGTATAGCTATGTGGAGCATAGTTAATCCGCCTCCATGAGAGGCAGTAGCTACGGGGACAGGAGAAGCTCTCCCATTGACATAGCACTGGCTACACTGTGCTTAGGGCGTATAGCTTTCTCTCTCAGGGGGCTGGATTTTTCACACCCCTGAGTGAGGTAGTTATACCCATGTAAGTTTATAGTGTAGACCTGGCTAACAGAGCAGCACCTGACATTGGCAGTGCTTAACAGTAACAGAGACTGAAAGCAAGCCAAGGACGAACAGTAACATCTCATTTACAATGGCAGTTGCAGACTGTGGGGAAGGGGAACCTGCTGGCTGGGGTCACACAGTCACATTTAGCCAGACTCTATGGGAAAGCCCCTTGTTTGCTACCTGGCACCAGAGTGGCCCAATATCCCCTGTGTAAGTATGGGCATCAAGGGGTGTTTTATAGAGTGAGGAAGCCTCTAGCAGACATCCGCTGTCATGGGTACACAGCCCTGGGGAACACCCCCCAGGGCTTCGGTTCTGGAGCAGCTACCAAAGGGGTCCCTGACTGAGCCCACTGGGGGGGCAGCTACAGGGATTTAAGAAGCCCCCCCAGGTGCTATAGAGCTGGATCCCTGGCCCAGCCCCCCAGGGGATTCCGGGCATGGGGGGGGCCCTGAAACAGAGGCAGGGGGACTGGGGCCTCTGTGGGGAATGTGAGTGGGGGAGGGGAGGAACCCCTGCCCCCCCGGCCCCAACCCCTCAGGAGTCGGAGGCCGTTCCCTGGCTGGGGGGCCTAAGGCGCGGGTTGGGAGTGTCCGAGGGGGGGCCAGCAAGCAGCCTGGGGCGAGACCCGGGCCCGTTAGCGGCGTGGGGGTACCTTGAGCACGGTGACGGTGCCGCCGGGACTGTGCACCTCAAAGGCGGCGGCCTCGTCCCCGCTAGCGGCGGCGGCGGCGGCCTCGGGCTGATGGTAGCTGAAGCAGGCGGCGGCGATATCCAGGTGGCCGAGCGGCAGCGCCTCCTGCGGGCCTTTGAAGTAGTAGAGGTAGCAGCGGCGGGGGTCGAAGACGAACCAGCGGCTGCGGAAATTCCGCAGCGGGCCCTTGCCCGACAGCTTCTGCAGGTAACCGCACAGCTTGGGGGCGCCCGGCCCGGCCTGCTCCGCCGGGCTCAGCGGCACCGCGGCGTCCCCCCCGCCGCCGCCGCCGCCGCCCTCCTCCCCCGCCGGCATCTCCCCTCGCCTCCCTACCAGCGCTGCCACGGGGCGCGGGCACACGGCCTCCCTCTGGCCGCTCCGCAGAGCGGCCCAGTCCGCCGCCTGACGGGACTTGTAGTCCCCGGGGCTCCCTCCGCCCTCTCGCTGACAGAGGAGGGGGAGCTACTACGGCCGCTGCCCGGGCATCTCCTGCCCGGCCCCGCACAGCCCAGCCTAGCCGGCCTCTCCCCTGGCCAGCCTGGCCCCGCAGCCGGGAATCTCCCCTGCTCAGGGCCTCGCTCCGCCCCCCTCAAGCGCTACTTGTGCAATCGTGGCTGCATGTTCGAGCACACACATTATGGGTCCCTTCCATGGGGAAGTTAAGTTGTGCCCTACGCATGTCTTTTCGGTCCTGAGTACGCGGCGAGCGTGAGCGTGGCCAAATCCTGCCTGCTAGATGACCCCGGACATTTGACATGATCCAGCTCAAGTTTTGGTTGCATTTCCGGCAAGGAAAGTCTCCATAAGCAGACACTACCCAAACCTTGGGATACTTCCTGACTGATGTACTGCCAGTAATCAGACCTTTGAAATTGGGTTTGCCCTAACGCAGCCAGCAGCCCCTTTGCAGGAAATCCGTATGAAATGGGCTGTAACTGATGAGGAAGATTGCCTTCTTCCGTTTTTGGCTAGTATGCTCCATGTCTGCCCCTTTGAGGTATCCTCTCCTGGTGTATTGCTACCAGACTCACTATTATGACTACATTCAACTGTATTTTCCATATCATGGGCTAACCTACAAATAAGATTAGATTAGAATCCCTCTCAGACTTGTGGCATTGTGTTACTCATTTATGAAATCTCTATATTAATTTCAGTTACCTCTGGTGTAGTGAGTTAATTGAAAAGTAATAATTATGTGTAACGGAAGCTCAAGACGTGCACATGCCAAAATTGAGTCCATGCACAATCTTTTTGTAATGCTTGTATTTACTCGGTCATTTTTTGTTGCCCACCCACTGAGTCACATAAAATTCAGCCCCAATTCTGCCTTAATTTGCACCCCGTGCATCCTCCTTGACTTTAGAAATTTGCCGTGTATCTCTGAATCCGACAGGCACAAAAGCCGCTTCGCCTATCTTCATCTCTATATCCCCAGATCAGTCTCAATTATAGAATCATAAAATATCAGGGTTGGAAGGGACCTCAGGAGGTCATCTAGTCCTACCCCCTGCTCAAAGCAGGACCAATCCCCAACTAAATCATCCCAGCCATGTCTTTGTCAAGCCTGACCTTAAAAACCTCTAAAGAAGGAGATTCCACCACCACCCTAGGTAACCCATTCCAGTGCTTCACCACCCTCCTAGTGAAAACGTTTTTCCTAATATCCAACCTAAACCTCCCCCACTGCAACTTGAGACCATTACTCCTCGTTCTGTTATCTGCTACCACTGAGAACAGTCTATCCATCCTCTTTGGAACCTCTTCAGGTAGTTGAAAGCAGCTATCAAATCCTCCCTCATTCTTCTCTTCTGCAGACTAAATAATCCCAGTTTCCTCAGCCTCTCCTCATAAATCATGTGCTCCAGCCCCCTAATAATTTTTATTGCCCTCCGCTAGACTCTTTCCAAATTTTCCACATCCTTCTTGTAGTGTGAGGCCCCAAACTGGACACAGTACTCCAGATGAGGCCTCACCAATGCTGAATAGAGGGGAATGATCACGTCCCTTGATCTGCTGGCAATGCTCCTACTTATACAGCCCAAAATGCTGTTAGCCTTCTTGGCAACAAGGGCACACGGTTGACTCATATCCAGCTTTTCATCCACTGTAACCCCTAGGTCCTTTTCTGCAGAACTGCTACCCAGCCATTCGGTCCCTAGTCTGTAGCCGTGCATGGGATTCTTCTGTCCTAAGTGCAGGACTCCACACTTCTCGTTGTTGAACCTCATCAGATTTCTTTTGGCCCAATTCTCTAATTTGTCTAGTTCCCTCTGTATCCTATCCCTAACCTCCTGCGAATCTACCACTCCTCCCAGTTTGGTGTCATCTGCGAACTTGCTGAGGGTGCAATCCATGCCATCCTCCAGATCACAAAGATATTGAACAAAACCGGCCCCAGGACACCTTGGGGCACTCCACTTGATACCGGCTGCCAACTAGACATGGAGCCATTGATCACTACCCGTTGAGCCCAATGATCTATCCAGCTTTCTATCCACCTTATAGTCCATTCATCCAGCCCATACTTCTTTAACTTGCTGGCAAGAATACTATGGGAGATCATATCAAAAGCTTTGCTAAAGTCAAGGAATAACACGTCCACTGCTTTCCCCTCATCCACAGAGACAGTTATCTCATCATAGAAGGCAATTAGGTTAGTCAGGCATGACTTGCCCTTGGTGAATCCATGCTGACTGTTCCTGATCACTTTCTTCTCCTCGAAGTGCTTCAAGATTGATTCTCTGAGGACCTGCTCCATGATTTTTCCAGGGACTGAGGTGAGGCTGACTGGCCTGTAGTTCCTTGGATCCTCCTTCTTCCTTTTTTTAAAGATGAGCGCTACACAGTAGCAGAAGCAGCGCCTTAAAAAGGAAGCGGTGCCTAAAAAAAGGCGCCACTTCTTTTTAAGCGCTGCTTCCTGCATTCACCCCGCGGCGCTCCGGGTCTCTGGCAGCATTTCGGCAGCGGGTACCACCGAAGACCCGGCGTGAGTGAGGACCCGCCGCCGAAGTGCCGCCGAAGACCCGGAGCGCCGCTGGGTGAGTACAGGGGGAGGCGCCTTTTTATAGCACTGCTCCCCCTGCGCGCTGGACCTGGCTGTGCTACTGGCGCTACTTTAGCCTTTTTCCAGTCATCTGGGACCTCCCCCGATTGCCATGAGTTTTCAAAGGTAATTGCCAATGGCTCTGCAATCACATCAGCAGGGCTGGCACTTCCACTAGGTGACCCTAGGCGGTTGCCTAGGGCAGCAGGATTTGGGGGGCGGCATTTTGGCGGCAACTCCCCTGTGGCGATTCGGCGGCAAGAAAAGCGGCCGCTGAAACGCCACCAAGAATGCCGCTTCACAGGAGCTGCCACTGAAGAGCCAAGCACTGCCGCCTAGGGCGGCAAAAACCCTGGCGCCGCTACTGCACATCAGCCAACTGCTTTAGCACCCTCGGATGCAGTGCATCCGGCCCCATGGACTTGTGCTCGTCCAGCTTTTCTAAATAGTCCTGAACCACTTCTTTCTCCACAGGGGGCTGGTCACCTCCTCCCCATACGGTGCTGCCCAGTGCAGTAGTCTGGGAACTGACCTTGTTCGTGAAGACAGAGGCAAAAAAAGCATTGAGTGCATTAGCTTTTTCTACATACTCTGTCACTTGGTTGCCTCCCCCATTCAGTAAGGGGCCCACACGTTCCCTGACCTTCTTCTTGTTGCTAACATACCTGTAGAAACCCTTCTTGTTACTCTTAACATCCCTTGCTAGCTGCAACTCCAGTTGTGATTTGGCCATCCTGATTTCACTCCTGCTTGCCTGAGCACTATTTCTATACTCCTCCCTGATCATTTGTCAAAGCTTCCACTTCTTGTAAACTTCTTTTTTGTGTTTAAGATCAGCAAGGATCTGATTGTTATCAGCTGGTCGCCTGCCATATTTACTATTCTTTCTACACATTGGGATGGTTTGTTCCTGCAACCTCAATAAGGATTCTTTAAAATACAGCCAGCTCTCCTGGACTCCTTTCCCCCTCATGTTATTCTCCCAGGAGATCCTGCCCATCAGTTCCCTGAGGGAGTCGGTCTGCTTTTCTGAAGTCCAGGGTCCATATTCTGCTGCTCTCCTTTCTTCCTTTTGTCAGGATCCTGAACTCAACCATCTCATGGTCACTGCCTCCCAGGTTCCCATCCACTTTTGCTTCCCCTACTAATTCTTCCCTGTTTGTGAGCAGCAGGTCAAGAAGAGCTCTGCCCCTAGTTGGTTCCTCCAGCACGTGCACCAGGAAATTGTCCCCTAGACTTTCCAAAAACTTCCTGGATTGTTTGTGCACTGCTGTATTGCTCTCCCAGAAGATATTGGGGTGATTGAAGTCCCCCATGAGAACCAGGGCCTGTGAGCTAGTAACTTCTGTTAGTTGCCTGAAGAAAGCCTCGTCCACCTCATCCCCCTGGTCTGGTGGTCTGTAGCAGACTCCCACCACAACATCACTCTTGTTGCTCGCACTTCTAAACTTAATCCAGAGACTCCCAGGTTTTTCTGCAGTTTCATACTGGAGTTCTGAGCAGTCATACTGCTCTCTTACATACAATAAAACTCCCCCTTTTCTGCCCTGCCTGTCCTTCCTGAATAGTTTATATCCATCCATGACAGTACTCCAGTCATGTGAGTTATCCCACCAAGTCTCTGTTATTCCAATGACATCATAATTCCTTGACTGTGCCAGAACTTCCAGTTCTCCCTGCTTCAGTGTAGTAGCCGTGTTAGTCTGTGTCAGCAAAAAGAAAACAAGAAAAATACCTGTGGCACCTTAGAGACTAACACATTTATTTCAGCATAAGCTTTCGTGGGTTAAGAACCCACTTCATCGGATGCATGGAATGGAACATACAGTGAACAGATATTTATACATTCAAAGAAACATGAGAAGGTGGAAGTGTCTATACCAATGTTAAGAGGCTAATTAATTGAAAGGAACTGTTATCAGTAGAAACTTTTGAAGTGATAATCAACAGGGGCCATTACAGACAGTTGACACAAAGGTGTTAAGGGAGGAAATAAATTCAATTAACGTAATGACCGAGCCATCCACGGTCAATATTCAAGCCTAAGGTAACGGTATCTAGTTTGCATATTAATTCCAATTCTGCAGTTTCTCGTTGGAGCCTGTTTTTGAAGTTATTTTGTTGCAAAATTGCTACTTTTATATCTGTCATTGAGTGATTAGGGAGGTTGAAGTGTTCACCTACTGGCTTTTGAATGTGATGATTCCTGATGTCAGATTTGTGTCCGTTTATTCTTTTGCGTAGAGACTGTCCAGTTTGGCCAATGTACATGGCAGAGGGGCATTGCTGGCACATGATGGCATATATCACATTGGTAGATGTGCAGGTGAACGAGCCCCTGATGGTGTGGCTGATGTGATTAGGTCCTATGATGGTGTCACTTGAATAGATATGTGGACAGAGTTGGCATCGGGCTTTGTTGCAAGGATAGGTTCCTGGGATAGTGTTTTTGTTGTATGGTGTGTGGTTGCTGGTGAGTATTTGCTTCAGGTTGGGGGGCTGTCTGTAAGCAAGGACTGGTCTGTTTCCCAAGATCTGTGAGAGTGAGGGATCATCTTTCAGGATAGGTAGTAGATCTTTGATGATGCGCTGGAGAGGTTTTAGTTGGGGGCTGAAGGTGACGGCTAGTGGCGTTCTGTTGTTTTCTTTGTTGGGCCTATCTTGTAGTAGGTGACTTCTGGGTACTCTTCTGGCTCTGTCAATCTGTTTTTTCACTTCAGCAGGTGGGTATTGTAGTTTTAAGAATGCTTGATAGAGATCTTGTAGGTGTTTGTCTCTGTCAGAGGGATTGGAGCAAATGCGGTTGTATCTTAGAGCTTATCAAGCATTCTTAAAACTACAATACCCACCTGCTGAAGTGAAAAACAGATTGACAGAGCCAGAAGAGTACCGAGAAGTCACCTACTACAAGATAGGCCCAACAAAGAAAACAACAGAACGCCACTAGCCGTCACCTTCAGCCCCCAACTAAAACCTCTCCAGCGCATCATCAAAGATCTACTACCTATCCTGAAAGATGATCCCTCACTCTCACAGATCTTGGGAAACAGACCAGTCCTTGCTTACAGACAGCCCCCCAACCTGAAGCAAATACTCACCAGCAACCACACACCATACAACAAAAACACTATCCCAGGAACCTATCCTTGCAACAAAGCCCGATGCCAACTCTGTCCACATATCTATTCAAGTGACACCATCATAGGACCTAATCACATCAGCCACACCATCAGGGGCTCGTTCACCTGCACATCTACCAATGTGATATATGCCATCATGTGCCAGCAATGCCCCTCTGCCATGTACATTGGCCAAACTGGACAGTCTCTACGCAAAAGAATAAACGGACACAAATCTGACATCAGGAATCATCACATTCAAAAGCCAGTAGGTGAACACTTCAACCTCCCTAATCACTCAATGACAGATATAAAAGTAGCAATTTTGCAACAAAATAACTTCAAAAACAGGCTCCAACAAGAAACTGCAGAATTGGAATTAATATGCAAACTAGATACCGTTACCTTAGGCTTGAATATTGACCGTGGATGGCTCGGTCATTACGTTAATTGAATTTATTTCCTCCCTTAACACCTTTGTGTCAACTGTCTGTAATGGCCCCTGTTGATTATCACTTCAAAAGTTTCTACTGATAACAGTTCCTTTCAATTAATTAGCCTCTTAACATTGGTATAGACACTTCCACCTTCTCATGTTTCTTTGAATGTATAAATATCTGTTCACTGTATGTTCCATTCCATGCATCCGATGAAGTGGGTTCTTAACCCACAAAAGCTTATGCTGAAATAAATTTGTTAGTCTCTAAGGTGCCACAGGTATTTTTCTTGTTTTCTTTCTCCCTGCTTGTTTTCCAGGCTTCTTGCATTTGTTTATAGATACTTAAGATAACTCGCTGATCGTCCTGCTTTCTCAGTATGAGGCAGGAGTCCTCCCCTCTTGCACTGTCCTGCTCATGCTTCCTCCTGGTATCCCACTTCCCCACTTACCTCAGGGCTTTTGTCTCCTTCCCCCTGTGAACCTAGTTTAAAGCCCTCCTCACTAGGTTGGCCAGCCTGCTTGCGAAGATGCTCTTTCCTCTCTTCATTAGAGACTCTCTTTGTTAGAACATCTTGTCTGATGTTCTAATTTGTCAGATAATTTTTTTCATACAGTGCCAAGACTATGTCTGAATAGTCAGTGCTTCTGTCACTAGATCCCACTTTAAGGCACAGATGAGGGACTAGAGCTTCTGAATTCCAAATCCCCTTGGTATAGCCAACATCATTAGTCCTCCATTCTGAATGATGTGTAGAAAACTGTGGGGTTAAACAGAAGTAAAATGTTTAGTCTCAGTTCTTGGGTTTCCAGCCTTCACTGGATCATGCTTCATTTCATATGTAGCTGGGGAGTTATTTTCTCAAGTTTGATTTCTACAACTGAATTACCCATTTCCCTGTTAACAGAGCATAGCAACTTTAAGTATTGTTTATCAGCAGATGATATATTATGAGAGGATATTTTAATCCTAGAGGACAGATAATACTTAACTGGCATTGATGCATATTCAAACTATGTAGAGGTGGCTCAGCTAAAGGAGGCCACATCAGTGCTGTGCTTATCTTGGCATATCTGTTAAAGCTTTGTTAATAGACATGGGGGAAAAGAAGGCTGATCTCACTTAAAGGGCAAATAAATGTCACTTCTATAATATAGGCTATTCAATAGTTCCCCTACCAAATACTCCCATAATGTGTACAAATTCAAAACCCTGTGACTATCAACAACTAACAAATCATTCAAGGTCTGATCTTGCAAGGCACTGAGCATTCTCGACTTCCATTGACTTCAGAGAGAGTTGAAGGTGTTACTGGGCTAGCTGCATTGCTGTCCCTTCTCGGGAGTCTCTGAATGAACCTCCTCCCCCTACCCCCACAGGTGTCAGGGATGGAATTCTTATGGGATGGAATTCTGCAATTCAACCACTTTCAGACTAGGACTTCATTTACAGTCCTTTGGGTACCCGCTGACTGATTCAGTGGCTCCACCTAGGGTTGGAGCCTGCCAGGGTTTCTCTGTTGGAGCCTGTGATGGCATACCTTTGCAGTGAGACTGAAACAGCTTCTTCAAACACAAAGCATGATTTATTTTGCCATAAAGGTACACAGCACTTACGGAGATAGATTTAAAATAACTAATCTGCACTTCAAACCTAGGTCAACATAGCTATGGTGTTCCCATAGCTATGGGACTTTGAGCGCCGTAGCTATGCCAACCTAACCCCTAGTGTAGACACAATTAGGTCAATAGAAGAATGCTTCCATCATCCTAGCTCGAATGGCTCAGGGAGGTAGAGTTCCTACAATGCTGTAGTCTGTGACTATGGGGTTACAGCAGCAGTGCCGTAGTGTAGACATGGTCAAAGACCTACATGCATATTCCCTTACCTAAGCTTAACCTCTCTCTAGCTGCAACTCAGGCAGCTCTGGCCTACACTTCTTGCAGCCTTCTCCTTTTGTCTCTGTCAGACTGCCAGCCTTTTCACTGACACATTCTGACCAGCCTCTCTGACCACTTCCCCTTCCCTTTCTGTCAAGGGCACCTTTTTAACTGGTCAGGGTCTCAGCCCTGGCAAAACAAATCCTGATAACTTTGCTTGCACCTAGAAATAGCATCTCCCAGTAATGGACCCGCTGTTCTCCTTGCTGCTTTGAAGACCTGCACCTGTCTTATTGGTCTCATTGTTTTTGCTTTCCTGTGTGGTTCTTTTACAGCCTCCTTTGATTTTGCTGTATGCATTTAGTCAGGCAGCCTACAAAATTGAAACCAAGTCACACATAATATTTGTAATACAGACATTTCCCCAGTTTGTCACAGAAGGCACTCAGCATCTCGCAGGATCAGGACTTTCCTGTAAAGTGTCATTTACCAGACAACACACGACACTGTCTTCTTCCCAGTTTTCAGGAGAGATGTTGGCACTATTTAGAAGTCTCACATTGCCCTGCCCTCATTCATTCAGATATCCTTAAATACCAAAGAGATTGTCTCCAATATTTTTCTTTAACTTATCACCTAACCAGCAGTGGGCCCATTCCTATGAAGCGTTTGGCACCCTGATCTTGCACCAGAAGCTGCTACTGGCATCAACTGAAATTTTGGGGCTCCAGCAACTCACAGAGTCAGGCTCTATACTCTCAAGACTTTTGCTCTCAATACTTCTCTTTTTTCATGCTTGCTGTACAGCTTCCTCACTTACAACACTCTAATCAGGCTGTACTGTTTTTACAGTTAGTTCATTGAAACAGAAAGTTCCTCTTCTTAGGAAGATAAGTTCCTTATTTCATGCATGTCCTTTTTCTACAAATCTAATCCAGCTGTGAACTGATAAACGATAGCTGCATCTTTCAACATTATTACTGTGTTTGTAGTAAGTTTGTACTCATTTTACATGCTTTTTCTTTAACATCTTCAGCTCTAGAATGCAGAGTCCATGTGGGTGACATTCAGTTGTTTGGCAGATGTTTAGAAAATGAATATAAATAGCAAATTAACCACAGAGGGTGAAATTCCCCTCATATGCAGATGGCCAGTATGAGGCCAGCAAAGATCTCCATATAGGACAAAAGTGGGAGTTGATGGAGTGTAGGCATTATGCTGGTCCACCACAAAGCAGTAAATTTCACCCAAAAAGTGTGACATACACAATGAAGTTTCTATGGTTATATTGATGATCAGCTCATAAAGCTTGACAAAATATTTACTTTTTCTTGTTTTGGTAAGTTTGACCTTTGTTAAAATGAACCAGTAATTTTGTAGGCACATTATTGGTTCAAACATGTTCATTTACAAAACATATCAAATGAGAGAGCCATTTTTACTCTGAATAATGGGAACCCTTCAACTACTTATTTCGTAACATTTGGAGTGTTTTTCACCATGTTGTGAATATAGGTATTCGCAGTGCTTGAAGTAAGTTCTCATTACTTCAAGTACTGGGGTAGGGATAGCTCAGTGGTTTGAGCATTGGCCTGCTAAACCCAGGGTTGTGAGTTCAATCCTTGAGGGGGCCATTTAGGGATCTGGGGCAAAAATTGGGGATTGGTCCTGCTTTGAGCAGGGGGTTGGACTAGATGACCTCCTAAGGTCCCTTCCAACCCTGATATTCTATGATTTCAATGTAACAGGAACAATAAGAAAATCAGTATCTAGGGCATGGTATTTAATACAAACGTATCAAGAGTACAATCAGTGCAGATCCTTTGGATCAGACTTTTGTGTTTACACAAGTGTAGGAAATTGGTAAATTCTGAGCAGCACAACATCAGTACTTTGCCTTTGGTTAAACACTTACTGCTTTTGGTTTACAGAGCAGTAGAGCCACACCTAACAAAAACAAAGATTGGGCCTGAGCTGCAAAATTTAGATTCAGTTTTGGGGGTCCCTCTGAAAAAATATCTTGCAGAGACTGAACCACAAGTACAGTCTGTCACTGTCAAAGATAATCATTTTCTCTGTTGCAAAAACCTCTGCAGGGTTCTAATGTGAAGAACTTCGAATTCGTGCTATGTCATTTGTATTGTGGGATGGATGTGCCTGACCCACTACACTTCAGGTTCTTGAGGGTACGTCTATACTACAGAATTAGGTCGAATTTATAGAAGTCGATATTTTAAAACCCGAATTTATGGAATCGATTGTGTGTGTCCCCACTAAAGAGCGTTAAGACCATGAGGTCGATTGACTGTGTCCACAGTAGCGGGGCTAGCATCGACTTTCGGAGCATTGCATTGCGGGTAGCTATCCCACAGTTCCCGCAGTCTCCGCCGCCCATTGGGATTCTGGGTTGCGATCCCAAAGCCTGATGGGGCAGAAAACATTGTCGCTGGTGGTTCTGGGTACATGTCATCCCTCCCTCCGTGAAAGCAATATTTTTCGCGCCTTTTTTCCGGGGTTTCCGTGTTTGCTACGGAAGCCTGCTCAGCTCACAATTACCGTACATCTCCAGCGTACGCCTGGACATTAGGTCTAGTGGGGATTCAGTCACACTATAATACGGGCAGAGGGATAGCTCAGCGTTCTGAGCGTTGGCCCGCTAAACCCGGGGTTGCGAGTTCAATCCTTGAGGGGGCCATTCCGCCTGAGGCTGGTAGTCGCGGGACTACACAGCAGGAGCTCCTTGCCTTCTAGCTGCAGATGGTGCAATATGCCATAAATGGTCGTGGTCGCAGGACCACACAGCAGAAGCTCCTTTCCTTCTTGCAGCAGATTGTACAATATGATTGGTATTCGTGTGCTCCTGGCCGGCGGCCTATGGTGTGGCTGGCCGGGGGCGCTTGGACATAAATGGGAGTGACCAGAGTGACTCTGGTCATTCTCTTTTTTACGTTTTGTTTAAGGGAGATTCAGTACTGCCTGGAACACGGGCGGAGGGATAGCTCAGCGGTCTGAGCGTTGGCCCGCTAAACCCGGGGTTGCGAGTTCAATCCTTGAGGGGGCCAGGAGCTGATGATGGATATCAAGCATATTGTACCATCTGCTGCTAGAAGGGAAGGCGCCTCCTTGCTCACCGCATATTGTACCATCTGCAGCTAGAAGGAAATGAGCCTAACCCTTGCTCCCCCCTCCCTCCGTGAAAGCAACTGAGGGGGGAGCAAAAAATCCTTTTGATGGGACTCCATCATGGTCACCTCTGCTGATGAGATCTGCGCTCACCTGCAGCTGACCACGCTGGCCAAACAGGAAATGAAATTCAAAAGTTCGTGGGGCTTTTCCTGTCTACCTGGGCGGAGCATTGGAGCTCAGACTGCTGTCCAGAGCGGTCAAATGTTGCACTGTGGGATAGATCCAGGAGGCCAATACTGTCGAATTGCGTCCTCACTAGCCTACATCGATTCGGCAATATCGATTTAAGCGCTAATCCCCTCGTTGGGGGTGGAGTGGCGAGATCGATTTTAAGAGCCCTAGAAGTCGATGTTAAGGGCTTCGTCGTGTGGACGGGTGCACGGATCAATCGAAATAACGCTAATAAATTCGACCTAAACTCGTAGTGTAGACCAGGGCTGAGAGGGAGGGCACAATGCGGTGGAAGGCAGGAGGCCAAGGTGCCCTAAGCCACTTTTACAACAGGAGCCAAACAGGTAGAAAGTTGCTCTAACTTAGGCTTTCTAGATGTTTGCAGTGTTGTTGTAGCCATGTTGATTCCAGGATATCAGAGAGACAAGGTGGGAGAGGTAATATCTTTTATTGGGCCCGCTTCTGTTAGAGAAAGAGACAAACTTTTGAGCTTACACAGCTCTTTGCAAGCTTGAAAGCTTGTCTCTTTCCCAACCAGAAGTTGGTCCCAATATTACCTCAACCCACCTTGACCTGCTAGATGGTCTCCTAGAGACCATTCGGCTGGCAGGGGATCAGAGGAGCACATCATGCTCCATATTCTCCCTCCACCCCCTTTAGGGCAGTTTGAAGGTCATTTGAAAATCATAAGAACATAAGATTGGCCATACTGGGTCAGACCAAAGGTCCATCCAGCCTAGTATCCTGTCTGCTGAGGTGCCAATGCCAGGTGCCCCAGAGGGAGTGAACCTAACAGGTAATGATCAAGTGATCTCTCTCCTGCCATCCATCTCCACCCTCTGACAAACAGAGGCTAGGGACACCATTCCTTACCTATCCTGGCTAATAGCCATTAATGGACTTAACCTCCATGAATTTATCTAAAATTATTCTCTTTTAAACCCTGTTATAGTCCTAGCCTTCACAAGCTCCTCAGGCAAGGAGTTCCACAGGTTGACTGTGCGCTTTGTGAACAAGAACTTTCTTTTATTTGTTTTAAACCTGCTGCCTGTTAATTTCATTTGGTGGCCCCTAGTTCTTATGGGAACAAGTAAATAACTTTTCCTTATTCACTTTCTCCATACCACTCATGATTTTATATACCTCTATCATATCCCCCCTTAGTCTCCTCTTTTCCAAACTAAAAAGTCCTAGCCTCTTTAATCTCTCCTATGGGACCTGTTTCAAACCCCTAATCATTTTAGTTGCCCTTCTCTGAACCTTTTCTAATGCCAGTATATCTTTTTTGAGATGAGGAGACCACATTTGTATGCAGTATTCAAGATGTGGGCATACCATGGATTTATATAAGGGCAATAAGATATTCTACGTCTTATTCGCTGTCTCTTTTTTTAATGATTCCTAACATCCTGTTCGCTTTTTTTACTGCTGCTGCACACTGTGTGGACGTCTTCAGAGAACTATCCACAATGACTCCTAGATCTCTTTCCTGACTAGTTGTAACTAAATTAGCCCCCATCATTTTGTATGTATAGCTGGGGTTATTTTTTCCAATGTGAATTACTTTACATTTATCCACATTAAATTTAATTTGCCTTTTTGTTGCCCAAACACTTAGTTTTGTGAGATCTTTTTGAAGTTCTTCACAGTCTGCTTTGGTCTTAACTATCTTGAGCAGTTTAGTATCGTCTCCAAACTTTGCCACCTCACTGTTTACCCCTTTCTCCAGATCATTTATGAATAAGTTAAATAGGATTGGTCCTAGGACTGACCCTTGGGGAACATCACTAGTTTACCCATCTCCATTCTGAAAATTTACCATTTATTCCTACCCTTTGTTCCGTCTTTTAACCAGTTCTCAATCCATGAAAGGATCTTCCCTCTTATCCCATGACAACTTAATTTACGTAAGAGCCTTTGGTGAGCGACCTTGTCAAAGGCTTTCTGGAAATCTAAGCACACTATGTCCACTGGATCCCCCTTGTCCACGTGTTTGTTGACCCCTTCAAACAACTCTAATAGATTAGTAAGACATGATTTCCCTTTACAGAAACCATGTTGACTTTTTCCCAACAATTTACAGTAACTCCTCACTTAACGTTGTAGTTATGTTCCTAAAAAATGCAACTTTAAGTGAAACGATGTTAACAAATCCAATTTCCCCAAAAGAATTAATGTAAATAAGGGGGTTAGGTTCCAGAGAAATTTTTTTCACCAGACAAAAGACTATATATATATATATATATATATATATATACACACACACACACACACACACACACACTCTATACGTTTTAAACAAACAATTGAATACTGGTACACAGCGACGATGATAGTGAAGCTTGGTTGAGGTGGAGGAGTCAGAGGGTGGGAATTTCCCAGGGAATGCCTTAAAATGAACTAGCACTTCACTGAGCCCTCAAGGGTTAACTCTCACACTCTACAAGCCAGCAGGAAAGATGTGTTTCAGAGATCGAGATGTGTATTTCCAATTAGGTATCAAGAATGGTGTCAGAAGTACACTGCCTTGTACACAAGCCCCGCAGCTGCAGCTTCTGCCTAAGGCAGCAGCTCCCTCCCTCGTGTCTCCCCTGCTCTATGGAAGATGGAGTAAGCAAGGTGCAGGTGGACGTTAGCCCCCCTCTTCTTCCCCTCCCCCCCACACAGCAAGCAGGCAGGAGTCTCGGAGAGCAGCACATGGCAGTGGGGGAAGGGACAGCTGAACTGCCATTGATAGCCTGCAAACGACGTTAAAAGGGAGCATTTCACAACTGTAAACGAGCATGTTCCCTAATTGATCAGCAACATAAGAATGAAACAACCTTAACTGGGACAACTTTAAGTGAGGAGTTACTGTATGTTCTTCTATGTGTCTGACAATTTTATTCTTTACTATTGTTTCAACTAATTTGCCCGGTATTGACGCTAGACTTACCGGTCTGTAATTGCTGGGATCACCTCTAAAGACCTTTTTAAATATTGGCGTTACATTAGCTATCTTTCAGTCATTGTGTACAGAAGCTGATTTAAAGGACAGGTTACAAATCATAGTTAGTAGTTCCGCAATTTCACATTTGAGTTCTTTCAGAACTCTTGGGTGAATGCCATCTGGTGCCAGTGACTTGTTACTGTTAAGTCTATCAATTAATTCCAAAACCTCCTCTAATGACACTTCAATCTGTGACAATTCCTCAGATTTGTCACCTACAAAGGACAGCTCAGGTTTGGAAATCTCCCTAACATCCTCAGCCATGAAGACTGAGGCAAAGAATTCATTTAGTTTCTCTGCAATGACTTTGTCGTCTTTAAGTGCTCCTTTTGTATCTCGATGAGCCGGGGCCCCACTAGTTATTTAGTGGGCTTCCTGCTTCTGATGTACGTAAAATATCACGAATATCAAATGTATCCAGTTTGCAAAGCATATCGCTCCTTATGTATGAGCTAATCACCCAAAATATTAAATGGTACGTACTAGAGTTTGATTGATTGGAAGTGGTCAGGAGAATTGATCAGTATTAACATACCATAAGCTGTTCCAATATTTTACTCTATAGCAGTGGTTCTCAACCTGTGGTCTGTGGACCCTTGGGGGTTTGCAGACTATGTCTAAGGGATCTGCAAAAGGTTGTCATTATCATAGAACAGTGGTTTTCAGCCTGTGGTTTGCAGGACCACTGGGGGTCTGCAGACTATGTCTAAGATTTCCAAAGGGGTCTGCACCTCCATTCAAAATTTGTTAGGGGTTCACAAATGAAAAAAAGGTTGAAAACCACTGCTCTATAGAAACACTAGGTGGTGCTCCTCTGCTGTTTCACATTCTCTATTGCAAGTCTTGCTCAATTTTTCTCAAAATGGAAAAAATGTATCCTGAATAGGCCTGCAGATTAAAACAAGAAAGATATATATGTACAGCTCTAAATCTGGTTTTTGTATTAAGAGAAATGAAGGCATAACACTATTTCAGTGGGAAAGATGTAATTTAGCTTTACTAGCTCAGCCTCAGAGATTAAAAAATGCCAAATATATTCTAAAGGGAAAGTTGTAAAATGTATCTTTTTGTTGTGGTAGAAGAGCATCTCTTGACAAGGAAAACTTCTTTTTGCTTGTTGTACAACAATGAAAGGGAAGGAATCAAAGGAGAAAAGTAGCATAGGTTTCTAGTTATGTGTTTATGATCTGAATCTGACATCACAAGTGGCAGAGGCAGTGAGGATTTGAGAGGAAAAAATTAAACAGAAAACTTTTTTTAAAAATTACTTAAACTGGGGGTGGGTGACTAAGACAGAGAAATAATCTACTAATTAAATTGATGGATTCTTATGTTCCTTTGTAATGAGCAATTTTTTCCATTGTGTAATCTACTTTGATTTCAGATGTAGCATCCAGGAGAAAGACTAAATGGAAAATGAGAAAGGAAGAGACATGCACAAAAATATATGCAGAAGTATTGGTTTGTGTCCAATTTTTTATATCCTACATTGGTGGGAAACAGAAAAGATCCCAAAAGTTTCACTGTCTGCCATCTATGAAGAACTGGTTTATAGATGGAGAAACAAGATTTTTTAAAAAATTTGTACACTCCTTGATTAGACATAAGTGTGAAATAAACAGAAACAATTTCTCTTTGTACTCCCTATGGCCTTGACCTTACAGTCAAATCCATGTAAGCAGATCCTTGCAGAGCCCCACTGACTACAACAGGTTTCTGCACAGGTGCAAGGGACTGCCTGGATCTGATTGCAGGGTGGGGACCTATGTCTGCAAAATCTATGTCTTGCTAGATGCATAGATCTCTATATTTCTTCTTGCATATTCATACCATTAAATGCTTTTAAAACTATCCAGATGGAAGGGGATGAAATGTAAGTAAGAGGGCTACCAATTTAGTAATGATGAATTTTCAAAGTGTTAATCATGGCTTTGGTTAAGTGCTGAAAACTTGGAACACTTAACTGAACCTCTTTGGTCTAGAAATCAGCCTGGGCATCTCTCAAGAACTGCTTTTCTCATGAGATGTTCCGAACATTCTTTTGGGGGGATAGATTAGAAGTATCATATCTTCAAAGGGAAAACCAAAATGGCTTCTGTTCAGAATAGTCTCTTGTAGTACATATTTCCACTTCTGATCCAGGTTAAAATTGAGATGTATAGAAACATGGAAATTAAAAAAGAAAAGTTTACTATTTTTTTTTCAAATGCCAGAGGTTTAGTTCTGTTCTTCTCAATTGTTAGTCAAAGTTTGCCTCAAACCTCCCTTACAGTTTTCTCTAGGCAAAATTCTGCTGTCCTTTCCACACAGCAGATATCATCTTTGAAGAGATGAGAAATTATCTTGTGGGTAAAGTACAGATCTGAGAGTCAGGTTATCTGGGTTCTGTGAGCGCCACTGGCTCATTGTGACCTTGTAAAGGTCATTGAGTATCTTTTTGTTTCCTTGTGTGAATTGGGGATAATGCTTCTTCATCTTGAGGTTTTTAGAGAGAATTGTAAAATATTTATTACATCCTTCTGTACTGTACAGAACTGAGTGTTCCATATACGTAGGGAAGGCTAGGAACTGCTTTGTAGAGCTGAAAGCAGAATTTTACAAGTAGTCCATTGAAATAATATGAATAATGCAAGTAGGACTAGGTGCCAAATCTAAAAGAACAAGAGGCTGGGACAAATTCTGTTGCCATAAAACCTGCAATGGTTTGTGATAGACCCAGGCCAGTTAGGTACAGCAGAGCAGTTTTCTGTTCCCCGACTTACCAGAGCAGGGGCTGCTCCAGGCTAGGGTGGACACATCACTCCAATTAGCCTGCAAAGAGTCAGTTGAAGCCGTTAGGCTAATGAGAACACCCAACTCCAATTAACCTGCAAAGAGTCAGGTGAGGCCATTAAGCTAATATGAACACCTGACGCTAATTAAGGCCCCTCTCATACTATAAAAGGGTTCACTCTGGTCAGGCCAGGGAGAGGAAGTGTGGTTGAAGGGCCAGGTAATTAAGGCACCGTGAAGCCACTGGAAAGGGAGACCTAAGGTCAGGGTGAAGAAGGCATTTATGAGAGAAGCAGGAAAGCTGTGGGGAAGTGGCTCAGGGAAATGTAGCAACCATGGTAGTGAAAGGTCGGCTGCCAACAGCTGATGCCATTAGGGTCCCTGGGCTGGAAACCAGAGTAGAGGGCGGGCCTGGGTTCCACCCAACCCACCGCTACAGAAACACCTCCTGGGAGGGGAAGACAGGAGGCTAAACTGTTCTTGGACAAGCCCAAGGGACAGCAGAAACTCTGGGAGTTCTCTCACCAACCTCCTTGCTGGCTTATGATGAAAAGGGCTCAGTAGACTGTAACCCTGGCCCTAAAGAGAGAAGGGCTACGTGGAGGGTCGCAGTGAGTCTCTGAGGCTAGCATAAACTGCCTGGAACTGTGGGACCCACAGGGACAAGGTCGGAGTGCTGCCACAGGCTGTATTCGAAATAGAGCCAGGGACTGCAGTGGTAACCCTGTATGCCAACTACACTGACTGAATAATCAAGTTTAAAAGCTAAATTTAAACATGGTATTTACTTGGTTGTGGCCAAAGGGAGCCAGAGGCAAGTAAAGACACAAGACTTGATACACCACTGCACTACTCCAGTTTTACATTTGGTTTCAAAAGAGTAACACACAGGTCTACAGTCCCTGCCCCAAAGAACTGACAATAAGGGGCCAGTCCTGCAAACACTTAAAACAATAACTTTAACCATGTGAACAGTCAGTTTAAGTAAAATGGGGCTAAATATTGTAACCTTTGGAATTACTTCTGGGATGAATTGGGCTGATCACAGGTGCTGACTTTTGTTTTTGTTGGTGGATGCCCCTCCCCCTCTTCCCCTCCCCCCCGGTGTGAGCAGCAGAGGGGGCCTTGGGGGGAAGAGGCCAAGCGGGGTAAGCCATGATGCACCCCTTTTGGGGGGGGTGTGCTTGATCCCCAGAGCACCCATGGAGTCAGCGCCTATGGGACTGATGCTATGTACCATCAGCTTTTTCTCCTGTTAATCTGCAGCAACTACAAACAGGCTGTAATGAAGCAAGAAAACAATTCCATCTACTCTCTATGGCTTTTTCACTCTTTCCTAGCCTGCTACCTTCTGAGCTACACTCTATAGGCCAGCTGCATATGAACTGAGTTCTTTCCCTTGATCCAGGGACTCCTGCAGGAATTGAGCAAGCCATCACCTGATCCCTAGTCTCATAGCATCAGCTAGGAGGCAGGTGATTAGTCACAGGTGGGAGCTAAACCCCGGCTTCCTTAAAGGGCTACCCTACTGGTGACAGAGTCCTTGAATTTTCCATTGTCTGTGGTTTCAGAGTGTTTTATGACATCAGCTCTGTCCTAATGTATTTGCATTTTTCCTATTAGGAAATAATAAAACTACCTTTTCTTACATAGTGGCTGATGTGGTGATTTACATAACATGCCCGTGATGGCAGAGCCAGTGGAAGGTATCCTTTAGTTTGCCAAACAAAGCTCTATAGCCAGACAATCTACAGAGTTCATCTACAATAACTATTTGCATTTACATAGGACTGTTTATCCAGGCTTCCCAAAATGCTTTATGCAGTGCCCCTGTGAGATATTATCCTAATTTTACACAATGAGAACCTAACCTCTCTGTGTGTCAGTTTAACTGATATGTCCAGGGCCACACACCAAGTTATCATTAGAGTCCAAAATAGAACCCAGGAGTCCTGATTCCCTGTGTTCCAATAGCCCAGATCTTGAGAAGTGTCTGAGGAACACAGAGGGCAACTCAAAAGAGGGAATTGTGAAGGCCCCAATCCTGGGGCCAATCCAGCCCCTGGCTTAAGTTAGAGGCTGCTCTGATTTATGAAGGTTGTCCAAGGAGGTCACTCCTACAGTTGAGGATGATCAGGGCCTAAGGGAGCTCCAGCAACACCTAGGCCATTGCCAGAAGAGTGGTGGTGTTGAAACCACCAAGGTATTGCTACAACATTTCACAATCTCTCTCCATTGAGGAATTCACTGATGGTCAGGTAAGAAGACTCCTGCTGGTGCAAAGCTGCCATAAGACAGGATAGTATGGGAGCCAGCATGGCTAAAACCACATTCTTTATCTTCCAAAGCTATCTTCACATCCTGCATTCTGTTACTGTTGATACCACCATGTTCCCTGCCTCTCAGGCTTGTCACATGGGAGTCATGATCTTTGACTCTTCCCTCTCATTCTCCCCTTAAATCTAGGCGGTGTCCAAAGCTTGCTCTTGCTTCCTACCAAAGCAGGCTTTTCCTACATGGGAAAAGCCTGGCAGTGACCTGACAATGAGAATTTTATGCAAGGAGGGACCAGAGGATGAAGGATTTGGCCTATGGCTGCTCAGCTCATGGTTCAAAAGATCTCTTGTGAATAATAAACTGTAATAGTGGGAATCAAATTTGATTAGAAATTCACTGAATGGAAAAAATCTCTTGGATTATAATAATTTACTGTATGGAACTCAAGTCTTTCTTCCAAAACTTGTAAGAAATATTGTTTTGCTTACCTGGGAAAAATCCAGTCAGCAAAAAGCACTTCTTCATAATGGAAAAATAATGTACAGACAGGCATTTATTAGCTGCGCAGCCAGTATCACACAACAATGAGCTGGCAGTCACCTAAGAGCTGTGACTCACAAGAAAGCATTACCACGGCTCAACATGAGCTCTTCACCCACATTCTAGAAATTAGCTCAGCATCAACATTTATACAACAGAACAAAGACAGACTCACTGAAGCATTGGGACACGAACAATAGCATTAATTTTGTGATATGCAATGAGAAAACACAAGGAAATGGCAAGTGAAGGCTGATGCTTTGTGGTTATCACATTCCTGTTTTGCTCAGCTATTGCAACCCTTATGAGATGGAGTAACAGTGGGCCACATCGTGCAATCGTTCATCGTTACTCAGGCCAAACTCCCACTGAAGTAAAGGTATAATGCATGATTGTACAGTTATTAAAGGTGATCTGCAAAGAAAATGAATGTAGGCATTTGCCCTTTTTGCTTCTTTGTGGTGAATAAAGGTCTGAAGGTTTTTGTTTGTTTTTGTTTTAATTCTGCTTATTTTTACATTAACAATATCATGGCTTGATTTGTTTTAATTCTGCTAAAAAATTCCTTAGAAGACAAAAGAGCTGGAGTGAGGTTTTTTTCAACCCTCAGAAGTAATACCGTCTGGCACAAAGTATCCATATAGGACCTGCAGCCCCACAGTGAAGTGATCAACAACAGAGAAGAATTAGCAAGAAGGGGCCTTATCCTCTGTGGCCTTGCACCTTCTTGTAATCATTTACTCCAGTGAAAAATGGATGTAAAATGCTACCAAATTAGAATGGTAGCATTTTACTCTCGCTTTGCACTGTTTTAAATGACTACAGAAAGTGCAAGGCCATGGAGAATCAGGTTAAAGGTTTCAGAATCAACAGCTGGAAAAATCAAGTTGCTGGTGTTGGAAGCACAGCAGCTCCCTGGAAGGAGAATTTGGAAGAGAGGGGAGAGACTTTGCTTCACTCTGGACTCGTGCCCACAACGCTACGCAACTACGGAGAGGCGTATTGGCTGCCACTGGACGTGGTGCAAGGAATGCCAGGAGCTGGGAGTCCTGGTGCCACAGGTGAAGAATACAAATGACACTATCATCACTCCGAGAGCTAGAACCATGCTGGAGAGGACTCTGAAGGATGCCATCTGCTGCCAATACGTGGAACACCTGAAACGGAAGCCGGACCAGGGCATGACATTTGAGGTAACGTGCAAGTGGGACGCCAGCAACCACTTCCTCCCCAGGGGCAGCTTCACCCAATTTTCTGACTAGAGGTTTATCCACAGGGCCTGGCTCAACTGCGTCCTGCTGAATGGAGCTGTCCGCCACAGGAATTGGCACAAGCGATGCAGGAAGTGGGGCTATGCCAATGAGACGCTACCCCATGTCCTGTGTAGCTACAAGTCCCATTCCAGAGCTTGGCAGCTGTGACACAACGCCATCCAAGATCGCCTGGCCAGAGCCACCCATGGGGAAGGTTGCCGTGAACTCTGCCATCTCCGGAACCATCAGCCAACTGCGACCGGACATCATCATCACCAACGAGGACCGGAATAAGATCATAATGGTGGACATCACAGTGCCCTTTAAGAACAGGACCCCGGCCTTCCACGATGCTAGAGCTTGAAAGGTGGAGAAATACGCCCCTCTGGCCAAAACCTTGAGAGCTAAGGGTTACCAGGTTCAGACACACACGCTGATCATCGGAGCCTTGGGTGCATGGGATCCCAGTAATGAGCGAGTGCTGAGAGAATGCAAAATTGGTCAACGCTACGCTCAGCTGATGTGGCAACTCACGGTGTCGGATGCCATCAAGTGGTCAAGGGACATCTACATAGAACACATCACCGGATATCAGCAATACCGGGAGGGATGAGCTGGAGTGCCAATTGTAGTAAGAGGAGGCCCTGAAACATAAACTCTTGTATCAGAGGCCTAGTCTGAGGCCTGAAGCCTGAACCAAAGTACTTCTAGGCATTGCTAAGCAAAAGCTGGGCTGTGAGCCAGAGGCAGGTCCCACTCACAAAAGTTGGCAAGAAAGGTTGTTAGAAACACATGCACACACACACACACATAAGGGCTAATGAAAGGAACTTGTGCCAAGGCGGCATCAGAACACTCTGCAGACACAACAAGGAACGGGCAGGTGCATCTTAAAGATAGGGTCAAAAGGACAGCATAATGGATAGATTTGTTTGAACTATAATGAGTAATCTGTCCTGCAACGGTATAAAAGTAGGTCTGGGAGCTCACATCTTTGTCCAGCCTAGGGGGCAGTGGAAAGTCCCGCCACTGACTGAGCTGTGTCCATTGCCCGGGAGCACAAATTCGTAGTATGCCCTGTAGAGTCTATAGGGAACTATTACTGTGCTTCATTTGACAATAAACCTGGCTCAGGTTCCTTCATACCTGTGGTTCTTGGGTGTTCTCTCGGGGTCTGCTGTGTCAGCTATCTGCGCAGAGCTGGGGCAGCACACAGAGGGAACACACACGCAGCCAACTGTTATCATCATCAGACAAGAGCGGAGCACCACACTGGTAGCTACCGACAACACCAATGAGAAGCGCAGTCAGGAAAGTAACTGAAATACTTTCCTCATGGACTGTATTTTCTAAATGGACAACCTACCTAATTCTCAATTACTGAGGGACAATCTCCACTCATTTATATATTTTGCTTTCCACAACCAAATCTCTGTACAACTTTTCATGGGTGATGTACCCGAGTATTTGGATTCTAATATCTAAACTGTATTGCTAAATCTATTCACCTAAATTTGGGTAATTGCTGATTATGTACTATATGTATCATATGAGTTTTAAAAACACACTTTGTATTTGTGGATAATCTAAGCACTATACCCAGATGTACAGACACTCTTTCCTCAACCTATGTATTATATAATTTTTTAACATTAGCTTTAATAAAATTTGTAAAGCACTAGGTCAACGTAAGAATTCTTCTGTCGACCTAGCTACTGCACCTTAGGAAGGTGGATTACCCGTGCCAACAGTAGAATCCCTCCTGTCGGTGTGGGTAATGTCTACACTGAAGTGCTACAGTAGCACAGCTGTAGCATTTTAAGTGTAGACAAGCCCAAAGCCTAAAAGAGTCAGCCTAGAAAGTAGCACCATGTGAAGGTTCGATGGGGAATTGTGACCAAGGCCTTGGCTACACTTGCACTTTATACTGCAATAAAGCCACCTACAGTGCTCTACCTCACTCCCCGTCCACACTGGCAAGGCATGTAGAGCGCTCTGACTCCCTGGCTGGAGCGTTCCTGGTACTCCACCTCCACAAGAGGGATAACAGCTGTTGTGTATTGGCTGAGCTGCCCCAGGGTCAGTGTGAACAGTTACTGTGCTCTGATTGACTTCCAGAAACGTCCCATAATCCCCTTAAGCCAAGTGGTCACTCTTCCCTTTGTTGTGAAATCGCTGCAGGAATGCGGAAGTGCCTTTTCGAAGCTCCGTTTCTGACAGCAGCTGCTTATCTGCTTAGTTGATCCTACAAACATTTACTGTTTGCTTTGAGTGAGTGAGTGAGTGAGAGAGAGAGAGGCAGGGGGGTTGGGGGGTCTGAACTTACAAGACAGCGTGCTGACACACTCTCAGCACTCCAAAAACCCACTCTCTCTCTCCCCCCACATACACACAACACACTCCACCCCACCCTCCTCATTTGAAAAGCATGTTGCAGCCACTTGAACACTGGGATAGCATCCCATAATGCACCGCTCCCAATGCCGCTGCAAGTGCTGCAAATGTGGCCAAGCCAGTGCACTTGTAGCTATCAGAGTGGACAGACTGGAGCGCTTTCCCTAGTGCGCTCTCCAAAGGCTGGTTTAACCCAAAGCGCTCTACAGCTGCAAGTGTAGCCATAGCCCAAGTGTGGTTATGTAAGAGAAGACCAAGAAACTGAGACGAGACAGAGAGGCAGGTAGAGGCAAAAAGGAAGAAAGCCAAGCAGTAGGTTGTGAGCATAGTGGAAAAAGATAGAGAGTGCTTTTTGGTCTGTTGGCTAAAGAGGCTTGGGGGCTGTAAGCCAGGAAACTGCTCCTTTTGTTCTTGGTTCCATCTGCATTCAGACACAGAACATTGTACATTCTTGTAAATAAATAAAACTGCATCAAAGAACTACCTGACTATTACCAAGTTCTACTCCCATCTGGAACATCCCAGAGCTCTGAAATTTGAGTAGCCACTCTGGTTGAAAAGGAGCAACAAAACACTGATACATTGGTGTGATTATATATACTCTGTGAGATCAAGTTATTGTTGTTATTATTACTCAGCCAATCACTATTTAAAGATTAGCAATTTTTACCTGGTTTATCAGCATTCCAAATCAGGAGTTGTGAAAAACAGACAGCAAGAATTTACAGTGCTTTAGAAAGCAACCTGTTTTCACTGGAGCAGCATGCTCTTCTCTTTACTGTTTCTCACACAGAGAAATCCCTGCGGATTGAATGAGAATACTGCCTAAAAATCTGAAGTAAAGCAATGATTGTTTAGATTATGTAACCATATGAAAGAAACATGAACACGACAGAGGTCTAAACATGCTTCCGCTGATAGTAGTGGCATTACAACCAGGGTGAGGTTTTCACACACACACCCTTTGTGTAAGGAAACCCTGATATCTGTAGATCCAGCCATGAGGAAATTCCTCTGATGAAGATACCGCAGAAAACAGCCAAGGGCTGTCCTCAGAGGACCTCTTTGCAAGCTCTTGCATCGAGGGAGTGAGGCTGGGGGCAAGAGAGATGTGTCTGGAGCAGGATTGCAGCATGGATTACTATGGTTTTGTGGGCAGTGTTTTGACCCATAGGACAGCTCCAGGGAAGCTCCTGCAACTGCAACTATGATAAGCCCCTTTGATGGTTTACAGTCAGGGCTGCTCTGGCCCCCAGATTGCCCAGGTTTGGGCGGGTGCAAAAGCAGGTAGGTAAAGTCACATTACCCTCTCCTCCTGATGGGGTGTGAATTCTTTGCTGCATCTCTTAGAACCCCAGCACAGAGTCTCATCCCCAATAGTTTCACTAGGTATAAGACTGGGCCCTGCTGCCAAGAATTTTTAGTTGGAGTCACAGGAGATTATGGGCCTGATTCACTACTGCCATGCCCCTTATATAGTCCTTTGTTCCTGTGAAGAATAGGTGTAAATGTGCTCCCAAATTGCACTTGTAGCGTTTCACACCCACTTTGCACAGATATTAATGACTATGCACAGTGCAGGGCAGTGCAGAATCAGACCCTATGCAAGTGTTTATATGGTCAACTGTGCTCCAGGCTTGTTGGAGGGTTCATACCTGTTGATCTGTAGAGCTGCCTCATTTCTAGAGTTCTGGCAGAAACATGGGCCAGATCCTGGGCCGAGACTGAACTGTACAGAGCACAGTTAGGGGGTGATGTGCAAAGGTGGATTAGAGCTCTACAACAGCCCTGGATCCTGATGTTGCTCTGTGCTGGTTCAGACCCTTTTAACCCAGGCAGTACATAGTGAAGGAGAAGTTGCAGCTGCTTTGTAACCTCTTCCCCAGTGGGTTTTCTGTTCTGAGGACCCCAGTCATAGATCTATGCTGGCAGAGGCTAACAAACTCTAGATAAATTTGGCCCTTGTGTTCCTAGGGAAGATTTTATTTTGGGCTTGGTGGTAGGCAAAGGGAGAGAATAACTAGTCCTGCTGTGTAGCATTGCATAGAGCAATGTAAAGTCTCAGAGCTCTGTTCCATGCAGCAATCTGCATTATGTATTAGGGAACAATAATAAAAGGCATCCCGGAAGAGACACATACAGTGTTAAGGCCAAAATTCTCAAAAGCTACATGCGCTATCGGTTGTGTCTGTTTTTGGGTGCACAAGTTAAGACAATTCAGGTTTGATTTTCAGAGGTGCTGGGTACCCATAGCGACAATGACTTCATCTGGGATTGTGGAGATAGCTCAAGTTTGGCATCCAAAGATCAGTGGCCACTTTTATAAATTTGGGCAAGTTTTTAAATTTAAAACTGCAGGAAAGCATCTGATAATGAAAGAGCTGATGACATTAGCTCTAAACATAGAGTCCAGATAATTTGCATTTCTGTGAAAAATGGACACCTACCAGTTTGACATTCCTATTTTTAACAGTTTGCAAATGAATGAACAAAAGCGTTTGTTCTCTCATGCAAAGTGTAAAAGGCTCTAGTCAAATGGGAATATTATTTATTTCCACTTATAAAAAGAAAAGGTAAAAGATCCTCTTGTTGAAGGTTTTAAAAAATGTTTTTATTTACCCAAGCGAATGGCATATTGAAAGACCAGCATGTTCAGTTCCTATAAAAATGGGCATACTGGGTCAGACCAATAGTCCATCTATTACAGTAACCTGTCTCCCAACAGTGGCCAGCACCAGATGCTTCAGAGGGAATGAGCAGAACAGGGCAATTATTGAGTGATCGTGCCCTGTCATCCAGCCCCAGCTTCTGTCAGCCAGTGGTTTTGGGACACCGAAAGCATGGGGTTGCATCCCTGACCATCTTGGCTAATAGCCATTGATGGACCTATTCTCCATCAATTTATCTAAATTATTTTTTGAACCCAGTTATACTTTTGGCCTTCACAACATCACCTTACAATGAGTTCCACAGGTTAACTGTGCATTGTGTGAAGTAGTAGTTCCTTACGTTTATTTTAAACCTGCTGCCCATTAATTTCATTGAGTGACCCGTTTTTCCTATTCTGTCTCCACGCCATTCATGATGTTATAGACCTTTATCATAAACCTCTATCATATCCCTCCTTAGTTGTCTCTTTTCTAAAATTAACAATCCCGGTCTTTTTAATCTCACTTTATATGGAAGCTGTTCCATCCCCTAATAATTTTTATTATAATAATTTTGTTCTCTGTACCTTTTCCAGTTTTAATATGTCTTTTTTTAAGATGAGAACAGAACTGCATGCAGTATTCAAGGTGTGGGCATATCATGGATTTATATAGCAGCATTATGATATTTTCTATCTTATTTATCCCTTTACTAATGGTTCCCTAACATTCTGTTAGCTTTTTTGACTGCCAGTCACATTGATCAGATGTTTTCAGAGCACTATCCACAATGACTCCAGATCTCTTTCTTGAGTGGTAACAGCTAATTTAGAGCACATTTTGTACGTATAGTTGGGATTATGTTTTCCAATGTGCATTACTTTGCACTTATCAACACAGAATTTCATCTGCCGTTTTGTTGCCCAGTCACCCAGTTTTGTGAGATCCCTTGTAACTCAGCAATGACAACGACTTAAGTACATACATATTTAAAGCCCCTAGTATGATTAGTAGTGAAGGAGAACAGATCAGCTCAATCTAATTTCTTAGTCAGATATGTATTTAGACAGGTTTTTAAGATGCTGTCATATAACATTTTGCTGTATTGTGCAGATAACGTGGAAGTGAAATACTGACATAGACAGACTGAAATGGCTGTTTGATGTGGACAGAGTATGGATATCAGCAGGAGCGGCACCAGGGTTTTTGCGGCCCTAGGTGCCAGCGCTCCTCAAGAATCGGCAGCGCTTCGGCGGCAGCTCCTTCTCTGAAGTTGTGTTTTCAGCGGCGTTTCAGCGGCCGCTTTTCTTGATGCCCCGAGAAAAACCTGCCGCCAAATTGCTGCCAAAAAAGAAATTCGAGACTATAAGTTGCCGCCGAAACTCCGCCAGGAAATGAGTTGCCGCCAAAATGCCGCCCCCCAAATCCTGCCGCCCTAGGCGACCGCCTAGGGTCGCCTAGTGGAAGCGCTGGCCCTGGACATCAGCATGCGCCATATAATTCTGAAAAGCAGCTCATGTGAATGCGTAGGAGCCTCTATTCTAAGTGTTTACCCCTCCCAAGAGAAAATGCAACTCACTTTATTAGTTTACGTTGTTTCAAAATTAAAACCAAGTAGGATTTATTCGAGTATGCATCTTAAATGGGTATATATCACTGTTTAACTCCACACTGACTATTCTGGAGGAGTCAGCCTTCTGTAAAAACTATGTGCTGTGCCCAAGCCAGGCTGCTGCTGGCCCTGACATAGCAAGAGGGAAAACACTGCAAGCATTAGCCCCTTTGTATGCAAGTGAGAATATTATATACATAGAGTTAAATTAACAGGGCTGCTCCAAATAGAAGACCATGCATTCTAGAAGCAAAATGTCAGGAACATATGCTGTATATATCAATGCTATGCTTGTCACCAGTATGCCATATTAGCTAGCAAGAGGATGGCATTACACCTGCACAGGCAGGAAGCCCATATCTATAGTTTGGATGACTGGCTCACTAACATATCTCACATGAAAAGTGTACACACTGGCTTTTCTGAATCTTGTCATTTTGCTCTCCCTAAATGGACCATCTTAATCTTGAGGCTCATTTTTATGTGAGCTCTCACAGCTACCTCTTTCACTCTAACTTCCTTTCTTTGGAGAAGTCAAGCCCCAGATAGTTTGCCTCTCCCCCGGGGCGATGCTGCAGCAGCTGAGGTCAGCTGAAGTGCTTTCACTTTCTCCCCCATCTAGGTATAAACTAGAGGGTTTAGTGGTAGGACATTCTTGGTAAGAAGGTAGTTGGTTCTGGAATCTGCTTCCTTCCCTGTAAGAGTCCTCATTCAGTTACCTTTAGGACATGCTGCAAGACCTTCCCAGGGCCAAGGAAGGTCTGATGGGGCAAGTGACTGGTACTATGCGTGGGAGATGCTGTTTGAGGTTGGGGACTCATTTTATTGAAACTGGTTTAGATAAATTGTGTGTATCTCACAGGCAAAATGTCTGTCTTGAAAGATGATGGTGTAAGCACCAAAGCAGTTCTGTTACTGTGTGTCATGCTGCAGCATCATGAGTGGATAAAAATATCCAATTATTGAATGACGGTCGTTGCCACAGTTAGTGCTGTTGTAAGGAGCAGGGCCGGAGACTGAAGCCAGCACACTGTTGGTGCTTGAGGCCTGCTGCACTTTCCTCTTCACTCTCCTCTCTCTCAACCACCTCTCTTCAGCCTCTTTGACTCCCTGGTGCAGCACAGCCCTGCAGTGTAGCCTGTTGCTAGTTTCATCTTCCAAGCTTGCAGTACCAGCTTTACAGTTTTCAGGTTCCTCTTGCAAATGTCCTTGATATTGAGCCTTGGTTGGCACAGTGGCCTTGGAGCATCCACTAGTTCTCCATACAGGAGATCCTTTGGAATGCATCCATTGTCCATCTGGCGCAGATGCCCAAGCCTACAGAGACATCTGTGTTTGAGAAGAGTGATTAGACTTGGCAACTTTTCTCTCTCAGATTCTTTGATGTCAGGAACTTTGGTTTCCCACTTGATATTTAAAATGAGGAAGACCGAGGGTATGGAAGATGTTTAGCCTTCTGTCCTACCTGCTGTAAGTGGTCCAGGTCTTGCCACTATACAGAAACATGCTCACAATGCACGTGTGGTAGATCTGTATCTTGCGATTCAGTGTCAATTTCCTGTTATCCCATACATGCTTGGTCAGTTGGCTGAATGTGGTAGCTATTAGCCAGGATGGGCAGGGAGGGTGTCCCTAGCCTCTGTTTGCCAGAAGCTAGGAGTGGACAATGGGGGATGGATCTCTTGATGATTACCTGTTCTGTTCATTCCCTCTGGATCACCTGGTATTGGCCACCATTGGAAGACAGGATACTGGGCTAGACTGATCTTTGGTCTGACCCAGCATGGTAGTTCTTAAGTTCATATGTTAGTTCCCTTTCCAATGTGAGAATTATGCTAGTCATCTAGAGATAAGGTATCCAATACAGTTGATCGTAGATAGCAGTAGTTGTGCAACTGAAACTTATGGGGAAAACTATACATCTTGCGCCATAATCATTGTCTTCTTTAGACTGATAGTTACCCCAAATTCATCAACTACCACCACAAAGCTATTGCAAAGTTTCTGGAGCTGCTCTGACAAGCACTTTGCTGTCAGCAAATAGAAGTTCTCTTAACAGCAAGTGTTTGACTTTTTGCTCTTAGACATGTAATGTTGAAGACTTTTCCATCTGATCTTGCACGGAAACGTACAACTTGTGTGCTAAATAAGAAAGCATGATGAAGCAGTAGAAAGAAGAATACACAAAGAGTGCTGGTGCCAAAACACATCCCTGTTTGACACCACTGCAGATTTTAGAGTTGTCAGATTGATCACCATTTTACTGGATTGTAGCCTTTAGCATGGAAGGACTGAAATCAGACTGAGGAGGATTGAAGGGGCAGCCAGTTCTCTTTAGCAACTGGAAAAGTCCCTTTCTGTTGACCAGGTCAAAAGCCTTTGAGATCCATGAAGGCCATGCAGAGAGGTTTTCCTTGTTCTTGAAACTTTTCTTGCAATTGTCTTAGTTTGAAGACCATCTTGATAACTGATCTATTGGCACAGAAGCAGCACTGACTCTCTCTACATACACATGTTCAGCCAGAACTTGCAGTCTTTTGAGAATGACCTGTGCAAATGCCTTGCCCACAACATTAAGGAGAGAAATTCCTCTGTAGTTGTTGCAGTCACTCCAATCTCCTTTGTTTTTTTACAGCATTATGATGGCATCCTTCATGTCTTGTGATACCCCTCCTTTTCTCCAGCAGGCGAGCAAGACATTGTGCAGATACTGAAGCACAACCTGTCGACCTTGTTTCAGTACTTCAGCTGGAATTCCATTTTTTCCTGCAGCTTTTCCTGGCGCTAAAGAGGTGATTGCCTTTTCAATATCATGTATAGATGGTTCTGTATCAAGCTCTTCAATTTTCTGGAGCCTGGAGATTGCAGCCGCAGCCTCCCCCCCCCCCCCCCCCCGGGGGGCTCACAGCTGGAGTCCCCCAGCTCCAGGGCTGACAGCCAGAGCCAGAGAACAAATGTGAAATAGCAGCAGCTGTGAAACTGACCATTTCACTGCTGGTAGGTGCCCTGCTGTAAAATTAAGCTTGGCCAGCCTCACAGTTCAGGCTGTCAGCCCGGGGCAGGGAGGGTTCCCGCTGCGAGCCCTGCACCCAGGGGCAGCTCCAGGCACCAGCGCAACAAGCGCGTGCCTGGGGCAGCAAGCCGCGGAGGGCAGCCTGCCGGTTGTTATGAGGGCGGCAGTCAGGCAGCCTTCGATGGCATGCCTGCGGGAGGCCCGCCGGTCCCACGGTTTCAGCGGCAATTTGGCAGCAAGCACGCCGAAGGCACGGGACTGGCGGATCACCCACAGAAATGCCGCCAAATCCGCGTGACCAGTGGACCGCCCGCAGGCGTGCCGCCGAAAGCCGCCTGACTGCCGTGCTTGGGGCGGCAAAAAACATAGAGCCTGCACCTGGCTGACAGGTTAGGCTGTCAGCCCAAGGGTGGTGGTAGGAAGCTCCCTCTGTGAGCCTCAGGGGGCTCCTGCTGTGAGCCCCACTGCTGGGGCTGACTGCCACAAGCCTGGCTGCTGCCTCCCAGTGATGGATTGCAGGAGGGTGGGGGGTGGAGCCCGGGCCTTACGTCAACCTAACTCTGTAGTGTAGACCAGGCCTCAGTGATTCCAAAGTAAGGACAGCCTAAACACTCCTGTGTGCTGTTCAGCTCACTCAGGGGTGTATTGAACTCAGACATTTGGTTATATCTAAACCAGGGTAGTCAATAGGCGGCCCACGGTCCAAATCCAGACTGCTAGAGGCTTTTCAGTGGACCGTGGGGCATGCCAGAACCCGGGGCTTCAGCCCCACCAGAAGTCATGCCAGAACCCGGGGCTTCAGCCCCGCCAGAAGTCATGCCAGAACCCGGGGCTTCAGCCCCTCAGGAAGTGTAGTGGGACTTGGGGCTTCAGCCCCGCTGGGACTTGTGCCAGGACTCGGGGCTTCAGCCTTGCCTGGAATGCCAGGGCTCAGGGTTCAGCCCCTCCCAGGCATGTCGGAGGTTGGGGGCTTCAGCTTGGAGCTTCAGCTGAAGCCTGGAGCCTCCTGTGGGAACGAAGCCCCAAGCCCCAGTGCCCCCGGCACGCCTGGAGGGGCTCTATTTAGAGAGAGTGGGGGGAATACCTGCCCTCCCTGAGTTACGAGTCAGCCCAGAGCATCAGCCAGGGCTCCATTTAGGGAGAGCGGCAGGAGAGGCACCTGAACCCTGAGTTACATGTCAGCCCAGGCACCACCTCTCCCAAGCCTGCCAGCATGCAGCCAGTCACTCCTCTACCTGCACTAGTCCCACTAACTGCCCATGGCCCCCTAGAGTTTCATGATCCGGTCAAAAGCCTCTGGCAGTCTGGATTTGGCCCACGGTCCACCTATTGTCTACCTCTGCAATAGGCCTTGGGTATATTACACAGCATCGTATGTGTTCATTGAACAGGGGCCCTTGGGGTGTGAAAAATGTTTCTCTGGAGTCCAGACCTTGACCAAGAAATCTGGATCTTGACAAAAAATAATTGACTGCCCCGATCTAAATGCTAACCCTCTTTTATAAAAGAGGTGAGTAGATACAATGTAATGAATATGGGTATTTTGTAAGGAACAGGAACTCCCCACACATTTGTGTAACAAAAATAAATCTGTAAAGAGCAAATAAAGAGATAATATACACACATGGTAGAAATGTTTAGAATTTAAACTAGCATTCTTGCAGCATTCAACCAGTGTCGACTGGTGTCCTGTTTATTTATTTTTCTTATTGCTGTTTTTAAGCCCGTCAGTATGTCTATGCATAACTATATAGGTCTCCATCTAACAGAGTTAATATCTATGTTAATCTGGATCGTGCCTTCTGCTAGATCTTCTTTACTGTACATATTACATAACTGATTTTTAAAAAATTGTTTGGAGCTGTTTAGATGTTTACATTCCTTTACAATATGGCTAAAATTGTAATAAAGTAGGTTCCTCAGTGACTATGGTTTAGAAGTTCCAGTATTTAACATGGTTTACTTAATCCACTCAAAAGACACAACACTTTTTTGTAAAAGTGTAAGGAAAAATTTTTCCTGGCAGACCTGTGGTATATCTAGACTGGTGCTACTGCAATACAAATAATAATTTTCTGCTCCCTGTTACATAGCCAAAGCTTGCACTGACATCAGTTTTGTTCCAGTATACAGAGAAATATTGAATATTGGGATCAAATTCTATCATATGGATCAGAGAGGAAGATTTTGCCTTAAAAGTCCTTGCAGAAGAGAAAAGCGCCATATAGCCTTTGCAACAATGACAGCATTGAGCATATGTTATTATCTGATTAATGAACTGCAGGGAAGAGTGTACAATAAGCAAATGAGATCTCATATTCCTCATAATAAAGACAGCAGTGGAGGTTTACAGGTAGCATTGCTCTCTTTTTTCTCCCTTCAAATGCTTCAGATTCAACCTCAAGACAGCATGGAGAATAAACAGCAGCAATTACTCTTAGGAAGGGAAACTAACCCAGCAACCGAAAACCAGTCCTTTGAGATGATAAAAGAACTAGTATTGAAGTGGTTTATGGAGACGCAGGTTCCTCTTATATTACAGAATGGTATTTTACCTGAGTGGTTCTATGGATTCATTACAAGAAAGTAAGACAGCCTATACCTTACAGTATAGCATAAAGTAGATTAAATAAATATGCTTGTCAAGTGCCTCTGTCTTCACAAATCCTCTCGTATTTCAGACTAGGTTTCAGCTTACTTTGCAAAAAACAACAACCCACCAACCTCTGCTTACTTTAAAGTCATTGCTCTTCTAGTGAGAAGTGTTTAACAGGATGGCATTCATATGCAGAGAAAGCAGGTTTTAAACCATGTCACTGTGTTTCATCACCTACATGTTGGTGTTTGGCATGTGTTCTGGAGAAGTGAGAATGCCTGAATGCAGTTTTGCAACAGCTTGTAATGTACTGTACATTCTCTAGTCATCCAGGTGTCTGTTTTAGAAATTGATTATGACAGTCTATGATAATTCACATAATTTTAATCCATCATAATTTTTCTGATCAGAAACTTTAAAAATGAATGTTTTTATTTGATGGTGGTATGACAAGTGCTTTTCCGGCTGGAAATAACTATAATGTCCATTGACTTGTTCAAGTGTCTTTAGTGTGGCAATACAGTGCATTTTATGTGCCTAGGAGTCACTAGGTATTTTAGTGTACTACCTTGATGGAACTGGATACTAACTTGAAATTCATTGTAATTCACTCTCTTTCTACAGGCAGACTGAAGAGCTGCTTAAAGACAAAGATGTTGGCTGTTTTCTTATCAGATTAAGTGACAGAACAATTGGTTACATTCTGTCATATAGGTAAGACTGAACTTTACAAGAACAGAAAGTTGCTGCCATTTGGTTGGGAAAGGTCACCACTTGTAATTTGCTCTTCTTTTTACATACTTTGATTCATGCACCCTTTACACCTTTAAGTTTGCTTCCTGACCTGGTCAGGTGATTAGTTTATACCTTGGAGGCATGAGGAATGAGCATCTCTCTTACACTTTCTCCCCTAGCTAAATATCCCAAATTAATAAAGAGGTCAGTAGTCTACACAATGGTATGAAGTGTCATATTTACAGCTATTGGGAAACCAAGAAGAAATATATTACCAAAGCCTATGGTAATGATTTTATCTTTGGGATTTTTTTATTCACTAAGAGACCAGTCTTGGAGTTCTCACCCCATTAAATGAGTAGGGACCTCAAGACTGGGCCCTATATAGGACTAAAGAAGCAAGGCCAATTTTAAACTGATCGTTCTAGTGAATAAAGGATCATGAAACCCAATTATCAGGGAAAACAACGAGGAGTCCTTGTGGCACCTTAGAAACTTACAAATTTATTTGGGCATAAGCTTTCATGGACTAAAACCCACTTCATCAGATGCATGGAGTGAAAAATACAATAAGCAGAATATATATTATAGCACATGAAAAGATGGGAGTTGCCTTACCAAGTGTGGGGGTCAGTGCTAACGAGCCAATTCATTTAAGGTGGAAGTGGCTTATTTTCAACAGTTGACAAGCAGGTGTGAATATCAGCAGAGGGAAAATTACTTTTTGTAATGACCCAACCACTCCCAGTCTTTATTCAGGCCTAATTTGATGGTGTCCAGTTTGCAAATTAATTCCAGTTCTACAGTTTCTCGTTGGAGTCTGTTTTTGAAGTTTTTTTGTTGAATAATTGCGACTTTTAAGTCCGTTATTGAGTGTCCAGGGAGACTGAAGTGTTCTCCTACTGGTTTTTGAATGTTACAATTCTTGATGTCTGATTTGTGTCCATTTATTCTTTTGCATAGAGCAGGGGTGGCCAACCTGTGACTCTGGAGCCATATGTGGCTCTTCAGAAGTTAATATGCGGCTTCTTGTATAGGCACCAACTCTGGGGCTGGAGCTACAGGCGCCAACTTTCCAATGTGCTGGGGGGTGCTCACTGCTCAACCCTGGCTCTGCCCCAGGCCCTGCCCCCACTCCACCCCTTCCCACTCCCCTCCCCTGAGCCTGCCATGCCCTCGCTCTCTCCCCCCCCCCCCCCGAGCCTCCTGCATGCCACAAAACAGCTGATCGGGAGGTGCGGGGAAGGAGGGGGAGGCGCTGATCACTGGGACTGCCTATGGGCGGGAGGCACTGGGAGCAGGGAAACTGATTGGAGGCTGCTGACGTATTACTCTGGCTCTTTGGCAATGTACATTGGTAAATTCTGGCTCCTTCTCAGGTTGGCCACCCATGGCGTAGAGACTGTCCGGTTTGGCCAATGTACATGGCAATGGGGCATTGCTGGCACATGATGGCATATATCACATTGGTGTGGCTGATGTGGTTAGGTCCTATGATGGTGTCCCTTGAATAGAGATTGTCTGGTTTGGCTGGTTGTATCCTGAAGGACGATCCCTCACTCTCACAGACCTTGGGAGACAGGCCAGTCCTCGCTTACAGACAGCCCCCCAATCTGAAGCAAATACTCACCAGCAACTACACACCACACAACAAAAACATTCGCTCAGGAACCAATCCCTGTAACAAACCCTGTTGCTAACTCTGTCTACATATCTATTCAAGGGACACCATCATAGGACCTAACCACATCAGCCACAACATCAGAGGCTCATTCACCTGCACATCTACCAATGTGATATGTGCCAGCAATGCCCCTCTGCCATGTACATTGGCCAAACCGGACAGTCTCTATGCAAAAGAATAAACGGACACAAATCAGACATCAAAAATTGTAACATTCAAAAACCAGTAGGAGAACACTTCAGCCTCCCTGGACACTCAATAACAGACCTAAAAGTCGCAATTATTCAACAAAAAAACTTCAAAAACAGACTCCAATGAGAAACTGCAGAACTGGAATTAATTTGCAAACCGGACACCATCAAATTAGGCCTGAATAAAGACTGGGAGTGGATGGGTCATTACAAAAAGTAATTTTCCCTCTGCTGATATTCACACCTTCTTATCAACTGTTGAGAATAAGCCACTTCCACCTTAAATGAATTGGCTCGTTAGCACTGACCCCCCACTTGGTAAGGCAACTCCCATCTTTTCATGTGCTATAATATATATTCTGCTTATTGTATTTTTCACTCCATGCATCTGTGGGTTTTAGTCCATGAAAGCTTATGCCCAAATAAATGTGTTAGTCTCTAAGGTGCCACAAGGACACCTTGTTGTTTTTGCTGATACAGACTAACACGGCTACCACTCTGAAACCAATTATCAGGGAGGATCTGGCAATCTGATCAGTATAGAACATGGGGAGAGGCGCATGCAAAGCACTTCTGCTGGCCTTTCATAGTTGTTAGATATTGTGTGTGCAGCAGCAGCAGCATGACTCATTGTGGTCAAATGCAAAACCGCTTTACGCTTCAACGAGCACGTCATGGGAGTTTCTCCTCTCCTTTTCTCACACTTATACCCTGCCTCAGAACTCAGACAACACCTCCTCTTCCTCATTAGACTCACCATGAATTCACGCTGCTTTTCAGCTAACAGGTTGGTGTTAAACCTCATACTGCTGTTTACCAAAAGGTGTTGGTACTTAGCTCAATAGCTGGTCACTGGTGATGAGTTTTTCCTAGGTTTGCTGCTGATGCAATGGATTTTTAGTCACGTTCATGGGATCAGATTCAGAGGTGATGTGAGATGGTGCCAGAAATCTGTCATTAGCTGCTCCTGTGGAAAAAAAACAACCACATGTTTGCCATGTAAAAAGCCTATGAAAAATCTCAATTTGAATATTTTCAGTAGAAATTTGTTGGAGTGTGATCACTAAATTCTTCAAAGATTCTGCCTGCACTGAGCATGTTTCATACCAGGGCTTCAGGGTCTGAGCGGGACTTTCCCTGCAAGTTGCAACAGCCACTCCTGCCTGCCTGCAGCCACAGTGGCCCAGGCACCAGAACTGAGAGCAGAGAGACTGCCTGTCCTGGGCTCACAATGCTTCCCTCAGTGGTGCCCAGGCAGTGAGAAGGCAAAGGAGAAATGGCCTGACTGTACTGGGTTGGATAGGAGCAGAGTGGGAGGTGGGCAGGAGTCAGGACTGGGTATGGTGGATAGGAGCAGAGGGAGATGCGGCAGGAACTGGGATTAGGGGTGGATAGGAGCAAAGGGGAACAGAGACAGGCTGGGGGCACTGGGACAGATGGTCTGTCCACTACAGCACATTCCCCTCCAGGGCCTGGAATGGAGCCCGTTATTCCTGAATCTCACCATTCCTCCATGGTCAGCAAGTATTTGTGAAATCCATTGCCAGAGTAAGTTTCTCATCCCTTACTAATGGCTGGTCCACATGGAGGATAACAGCCTACTAATTCTACCAGTTACAATCTTGCTGAGGACTCAATTTGAAGTCAATATGGTTCCAAATGGTGGAATTTCTTCTCTCATTTTTTTAAAATGTAGGAAATTACATTTAAAAACTACACTAAAAGAATATTAAGGTTGAAATTCAAGAATTTAAAAGTTAGGACATTCCAGAATTAAGGCTGTCCATGCAACAATAGGCCAAATCAGACCCTTTCATTCAAAATCTCTTCCTTTATAGTGTTTCAAATAAAATTGAAGCTGGTTCCAAACACCCTCAGGTTTTGGTTTTGCAAATCTGAACCATGAGTGCAAAACCAGAACAATCTTCTCAGCTTGTGTGTTGTGCTTGCTATTTAAGTCTAACCTAAGCATTTCAATTGCAGAGGAAAAGATCGATGTCGGCATTTTGTCATTAATCACCTACGGAACGGACATTATGTAGTGTCAGGGGATACCTGTACCCATGAAAGCCTTGCAGAGCTGATAGGCTATTACCAGACTTCAGAAATCGAGCCTTTTGGAGAAACTCTTACAACAGTTTGTTCTCAGGTATGTTCAACTCTTCAGAATTCACTTAGTTCCTGATGAAATGAGATCAAACATAGTAATTATTGCCTTTGGCTGAGGCTAAAAATCAGAGAATCATAGTACTGGAAGGGACCTTGAGAGGTTTTCTAGTCCAGTCCCCTACACTCAAGGCAGGACTAAGTATTATCTAGACTCTCTCTCATAGGTGTTTGTCTAACCTGCTCTTAAAAATCTCCAATGATGGAAATTCTACAACCTCCCTAGACAAGTTATTCCAGTGCTTAACTACCCTGACAATTAGGAAGTTTTTCCTAAATGTCCAACCTAAACTGCCCTTGCTGCAATTTAAGCCCATTGCTTCTTGTCCTAGCCTCAGAGGTTATTGAGAACAATTTTTCTTCCTCCTCCTTCTGTAGAACCTTTTATGTACTTGAAAACTGTTTATCATGTCCCCCCTCAGGCTTCTCTTCTCCAGACTAAACAAACCCAATTTTTTCAGTCTTCCCTAACAGGTCATGTTTTCTAGACCTTTAATAATTTTTGTTGCTTTTCTCTGGACTTTCTCCAATTTGTCCACATATTTCCTGAAATGTGATATCCAGAACTGGACGCAATGCTCCAGTTGAGGCCTAATCATTGTGGAGTAGAGCGGAAGAATTTTACTTCTTATGTCTTGCTTACAACACTCCCGCTAATACATCCTAGAATTATCTTTGCTTTTTTTGCAACAGTGTCACACTGTTGATTCAAATTTAGCTTGTGATCCACTATGACCCCAGATCCCCTTCTGTAGTACTCCATCTGAGACAGTCATTTCCCATTTTGTACGTGTGCAACTGATTGCTCCTTCCTAATGGGAGTACTTTGCATTTGTCCTTGTTGAATTTCATCCTATTTACTTCAGACCATTTCAACAGTTTGTGCAGATCATGCTGAATTTTAATTCTATCCTCCAAAGCACTTGCAAACCCTCCCAGCTTGGTATCATCTGCAAATTTCATAAGTGTATTCTCTATGCCATTATCTAAATCATTGATTAAGATATTGAACAAAACCAGACCTGATCCCTGTGGGACCCCTCTTGATATGCCCTTCCAGCTTGACTGTGACCCATGGATAACTACTCTCTGGGAATGGTTTTCCAACCAATTATACATCCATCTTATAGTAGCTCAATCTAGATTGTATTTCCCTAGTTTGTTTATGAGATGGTTATACAAGACAGTATAAAAAGCCCTACTAAAGTTAAGATATACTACATCTCCTGCTTCCCCGCTATCCACAAGGCTTGTTATGTTGTCAAAGAAAGCTACTAGGTTGGTTTGATATGATTTGTTCTTGGTGAATCCAACCTGACTTATCACCTTATTATCTTCTAGATGTTTGCAAATTGATTGCTTAACTATTTGCTGTATTATCTTTCCAGGTACTGAAGTTAAGATGACTGGTCTGTAATTCCCTGGGTTGTCCTTATTCCCATTTTTGTAGATTGGCACTATATTTGCCCTCTTCCAGTCCTCTGGAATCTCTCCCATCTTCCATGAGTTTTCAAAGATAATCACTAATGGCTCAGATATCTCCTTTGTCAGCTCGAGTAGCCTATGATGTATTTCATCAGGCCCTCATGACATGATGACATCTAATTTATCTAAGTAATTTTTAACTTTTTTCCCTAATTTACCCTCTGATCCTACCTAATTTTCACTGGCATTTACTGTGTTCGATATCTAATCATTACTAACCTTTTTGGTGAAAACAAACAAAAAAATAATTTAGCACTTCTGCCATTTCAACATTTTCTGTTATTGCTTTTCCCCCTCACTGAGTAATGGGCCTATGCTATTCTTGGTCTTCCTCTTGCTCCTCATGTATTTGTAGAATGTTTTCTTGTTATCCTTTATGTCTCTAGCTAGTTTAATCTCATTTTGTGCCTTGGCCTTTCTAATTTTGTCCCTACATACATGTATTATTTGTTTATATTCATCCTTTGAATGTGACTTAGTTTCCACTTTTTGTTGGACTCTTTTTTGAGTTTCAGATCATTGAAGATTTCCTGGTTAAGAAAGGGTAGTCTCTTGCCATACTTCCTATCTTTCCTTCGCAGTGGAATAGTGTTCTCTTGTGCCCTTAATAATGAAACTCTGAAAAACTGCCAACTCTCTTGAACTGTTTTTCCACTTAGACTTGCTTCCCATAGGATCAACTCCCTGTCAACTCCCTGAGTTTGCTAAAGTCTGCTTTCTTGAAATCCATTATCTTTATTGTGCTGTTTTCCCTCTTACCATTCCTTAGAATCATGAACTCTATTATTTCATGATCGCTTTTACCCAAGCTGCCTTCCACTTTCAAATTCTCAACCAGTTCCTCCTTATTTGTCAAAATGAACTCTAGAACAACCTCTCCCCTAGTATTTTTCTCCACCTTCTGAAATAAAAAATTGTCTCCAATACATTCCAAGATAATGATTGTTGGATAATCTGTGCCCTGCTCTGTTATTTTCCCAACAGATTTTCTGGGTAGTTGAAATCCACTATCAACAGCAAGTCCTGTGCTTTGGATGATTTTGTTAGTTGTTTTAAAAAAAAGCCTCATCCACTTCTTCTTCCTCATTAGGTGAGCTGTAGTAGACCCCTACCATGACATCACCATAGTTTTTTACCCCTTTAATCTGTACCCAGAGACTTTCAACAAGTCTGTCTCCTATTTCCATCTCAGCCTCACTCCAAATGTGTACACATTTTTGATATGGGAGGCAACACCTCCTCCCTTTTTTCCCTTCCTGAGCAAACTGTACCCTTCTATACCAATATTTCAGTCATGTACATTATCTCTCCAAGTCTCAGTGATGTCAGCTATGTCGTAGTTATGTTTATTTACTAGTATTTGTAGTTCTTCTTGCTTATTACCCATAGTATACTGACATCTAAGATACTGATTGGATTCCCCCTGCCCCCATGTTCTCTCTTGTTGCCCCCATGTCTTCCCACCTATGTGCAGGAAGCAAAAAAATTGTTCTCAGCCCTGGTAAGCTGTCTTGGGTATTGATGCCAAATTAGACAAGTAGCTAGAACTTGAAATACATGAAAGAATGCATTGGACACAATATCTGCATACAGCAGCTGTTGGATAAGGACGGGGGTATGACTGGACAGCTCAGATTAGATCAGGGAGCTGCGGGCTTCAGCCAACACCAGGCTCTGGTTTTTGTTGTGTTAGAATTATGTAACATGAAAATAAAATAAATTAAAATACAAAGAACGTGTCATACTACAAGAGTGGATGGATTTGAGACCCATCAGGAAGAATTTTCACAGTGATTTCAGATGCCAGAACTTCACACACCCAGCCAGTAAAAATAAATGGCCTGAAGCCACCAGCAGATCTGAGTTTGCTTAGTGACCAGGCTAAGAGTCAGCTGTGCCCTTATGTATGATTGCAGTGGATGCAGACAGAATGGGTGATGTCAGGAAAATTGCCTTATTAGGTGTTGCTGGTGCAGAGGTCCTAGATGTTCTTAACAGCTTCCAACTCTGGCCCCTGGACAGTACTAACAAAATGATTTTGATAGGATTTTAGCAGTATAATTTGAAGTTTATTGTGTACCTAGAAAGAATGAAATATTTCTCTTCCATATGAGAGTAAACTACAGACTTGAAGCTCTAGTATCAGGCCTGCAATTTTGGCCCCTTAAGAGATTTAGATTTGAGACAGAGTGGCTGGTAAGTTGCAGCAATGCGAAGGTGCATGAGCTACTACTGAGGGAATTCTGCACCAAAAATAAAAATTGTGCAGAATATTTTAAAATTCTGCAGATTTTATTTGTCAATAAATAAATGTGGCTCCAGCATGGCAGTGGGGAGCACAGGCCACTGGCTGCATTGAGGTGGGAGATCACCCTGAAGCCCCCACCTCCCTCGGTACAGGGACTTGGCAGTGAGGTCAAGGTCGCAAAGATTTTCACAGTTATGTCTATGAAATACCATTTGTTATAAACTGATCACAAATCCCCATTAACTATCTCAGAGAAGGGTCTGTGGGAAGCCCCACCCAAAATTGAAAGCCTGCTACTGAAGCTTCAAAAATATGACTACACTATTGAATTTACTTAGCAAGTTGTTTAATTGTAGCTGACACTTTGTCTATCACCTAGCATGAGATCCACTGAGATCAGAATCAAGCAAGTAAATCTGACATGGACATCAACATGGGAAAGTACTCAGGTGCTGTGTCACACGTAGGAAAAGTTACAATGTGTTACAGCACAGGATGACACTACAGTCCATGCTGTATGCTGAACATTCCAGAGGGAAAAAATAGTTCATGGCCAACCACTGTATATATTGCAGGCATGACCTCTCAATGATAGCTGGTGTTCTCCTTCTAGGAAAGGGTTTTGTGATTCCATTTGTACTCAAAATAAATGTGAAGGCTCATTCATGAGAGTGTATAGAAATGGAAAATGCAAAAGGAGGGCATGAGAAGCAATATATTGGCCAGGCATAAGCATGGTTGTCACTCGCACAGTAAATGCTTGTGTCCCATGTCAAATATACAGATCATTCCTACCTTAAAAAAAAAGTATAGGCACATCAGCTGGAGTCTGGGACACTAGATATTTTAATCCTAGAGGACAGATAATACTTAACTGGCATTGATGCATATTCAAGCTATATAGAGGTGGCTCAGCTAAAGGCGACATCAGTGCAGATGATCTTAAAGTTTAGAGCTATTTTGTTAGATTTGGGATTTCTAAATGTTACTGATCGGTCCATCAGCCCTCACAGAGAGAGCACCGATCACAACACATCAGATGTGTTGTTCTAGCCAGTCCTTCAACTACCCGCTGGCCAGGCTGTCAGTAGCACCGGATACCCGATTGACATAGCGCACAGCAGCCTAGAACTCCTGAGCGATCCGCCAACTGCAGCCTCCCAAGTAGCTGGGATAACAGGTGCGCGCCACCACACCGGGCTGGGATTTCTAAATAGTGAGAACTAACAGATCTCAGTTTACCAGCAAAGATTTTAAGGCCTTCATAGAAGATTTTGGATTTCATTATATAACCTGCAGTCCTACATATCCTCAGCATAATGAACTGGCAGAATATGGAATTAATTTTTTTTAGGAGTTGTTAAAGACTAGACATACAATGGAAGGTTCTCTCGTTATTTTGCTAAATTACTTGGCAACACTGTTAAAAAGTGACATGCTACGTGCCAAATTACTGCTAGGATGTCAGATCAGGACAAAACTTCCCCATCTGGGTACAGCTCAGAGAAACTCACAAACAAATGTGAGAGTTAATAAAAAGGAAAACAAAGAATATAACTGTGGCAAAACTGCTGTATACCCAAGGGTGTTTAAGCCAGGAGAAATTGTTAGAATTTGGACTGATGGCAGCTGGGGAGACCGGGCTGAGGTCAGACACCTGCTTGCCCCAAGATCATACTAGATTGAGTCAGAGGACACTTGCTGAAACAAAAACACAAACACCTGTTGCTGCTTCCAGTGAGCCACTGAACAAATGACTTACTCGAGTTTACACAGAAGAATGTGCCTGTGAACTCACCCATCACACTATCTGTAGACTTGTCTGGGGCCATACCCGTCTGCACAGAAATGATGTAACAGATTGAGAACGATCATCTGGCACAGAGCCACTGGGCTCACTTACTAATGATATCGGCTATACCAAGGCCACAACAAGAAGCAGCTACATCTTCAGTATAATCAGCTGACTGGCCTGTTGCAACTCCCATAAAAACACACCCAGTGGTAGAGTAGTTACACCTCACAGACTCACTGAACATTGCTGATTCTTTGAGGAATAGTTTGATGGAGAAAGAACAGAAGTTTATTTATTTACTAATAAGCGGAAGGATATATGAAGTAGCTGTTATTGTGCAAGCACACGAGTATGACTAAAGAGTTCAGGGAGATCATCCTTTGAATTGGAAAATGGGGCCCAGGGCAGATGAAGCAGCTGCAGGCTTTGGTTGCTGTTGTGTTAGAGTTCTGTAATGTTTCAAGAAAAGAATGTTAAAATATAAGCACTGTTGCTTTAGTGCAGAGAACACCACAATGTCTCAATGATCAGAGACCCATCAGGAAACATAACCAAGTCAAGCTGAAATGAAAGTGGCAAAACTGTATGAAAAACACCTGTGCAACTTTTTTCCTTCTCTTTTCACCGTGGATGTTGCTGCTAATTTACTGCTGTCAAAGGCTCTTGCCCATCTAAGTCCATAGGTAGTTATTAGACATGGAGAATAGATATACTTTAGTCCCAGTTCTGCTCTCATTTTCACCAGTGTAAATCATAAATAGCTCCACTGACGTCAAGGGAGTTGCTAAAGATTTGCACTACCATACTTGAGAGCAGAATTTGGCCTTTTTTGGCTGCACATCTTATTTCTACGGCACAAAACAAAAAGAAGAAATATCCAGAGGTGCAAATAGGTGCATCTGAGAGCTAGTCTACACTAGGAGTGCTACATCAGCGCAGCTGCACCAATGCAGCTATGCTGCTGCACCACGTCTGGTAAAGATGCTCTATGCCAATGGGAGACTTCTCTCCCATCGGCATAACTACTCCACCTCCACGAGAGGTGGTAGCTATGTTGGTGGGAGAAGCTCTCCCGCCAACATAGCACTGTCCACATCAGTGCTTAAATTGGTGTAACTTATGTTGCACAGAGGGATGGCTTATTCACACCCCTGAGGGACATATGTTGCACCAACATAAGTGGTAGTGTGTACAATTCTTGAGGCTTTGATTCTTGAAGCATCCCACCTCAACTACTGTCAGAGATAGGGTACCAGACTAGATGGACCATGGGTCTGTTCTGCTACAGCAATTTGATGTTCCTAACACTCCCTGTGGAGTATTATATAAAGCTATTTAAGAAGGTATTGCCTTATGCAGAATGAATAATTCAAGATTGCTAACTAAACTTATTTATATCATTATTAAAAAGTGAAGAATTCATGCTATTGCTCTTTCAGGAAAGGCATGAACATCCCATTTACCTCCATAGTAGTTATTCATGTGTTTTAGTAACTACTATTTTTCCCCCACAGCCAACTGAGAAAAGTTTATATGATGAGATCGCTTTGGATCAGCAAACCTCTTCAAAGCAAAGTAAATCAAACAGTGGAGAAGTCAATCCCTTGCTGATAAGGCAAGTGTCTGGCAGCTCACAAACCACTGTGCTAATGAAGGAAGCCACCTCTCTATCTCCAAAGTCAAAGAGAGAGCACAAGAACTTATCAGGAGAAAGAAAGAACTTTAACCCCCAGGTAGGTTTCATGCAGAATGCAAAAGTAATGGCCCGCTGTTGGGGACTTGTCTGAAGCAGACAGCAGGTATCTTGAATTAATTAGTGTCGCTTAGATGACCTGGTGTGCTGTGACCATGTTCCAGGAAGTACCATACTAATTTGGTGATGTTTCAGAATCAGAAATACAGATTCAGTAACATTGTAACAACGCCCTTGGAATTATTTTCTGCCAACATAAGAATGGTCATACTGGGTCAGACCAAAGGTCCATCTAGCCCAGTATCCTGTCTTCTGACAGTTGCCAATGCCAGGTGCTTCAGAGGGAATGAACAGAACAGGTAATCATCAAGTGATCCATCCCCTGTCACCCATTCTCAGCTTTTGCCAGAGGTGACCTTACTAGACAAAGGAAATATGATCATATTTTTGGCCACTAGTGAAGATTGAAATTCACCCCTATGCAGAGGTCCAGGTACAAGGCCTGGGCACTCAAAATAGAGCTTTAAGTGGGACTTAAGTGTACAGGCCTTGTACTGGCCTTTCATATGAGGATGAAATTTAATCCTATAAACACATATCCCCTGTTTTTCCCAGAAGTGTCATAGGAAAGCAGTGATGCTGAAGGATCTAGCAGTGATTGTGAACAGGTTACATATTAATTTGCAATGTGACTTGGCATCAAAAAAGCCAGTGCAATCTTGCGCTGCATACGCAGAGGCATCAAGTCACAGAGCAAAGAGGTGATGGTCTCTTCTACTGTATGACTCTGGTGACCCGTTACCTAGAGTAGAACCATTTGGTTCTGTGGTTTTCCACAGTGCACTAACACCCACGTCTGACCTCCCCCTCCACCAAAAAAAGAGGTAGAGAGCTGCTGAACAGCTGCTGCTTTTCAAGGGTGAGGAACTGACTTCTAGAGACAGGCCCAAATTCTTGCTGGTTGAGATTTTCAGAGAAATACTGGAGAGAATGTAACCATACATTCTCCTTGAAAATTAATGAGCTAAGTCCCCTATATTTCTTTGAAAATCTCAACAACTGTCTTTATTCTGAATCAGGCCAAATTCCCCATTGGCTTCAATAAGAGTTCTGAATAAGGACTCGGATCTAAGTAAGGATGTAGTAAAGTGCTACAGGATTTGTAAGTGCTACAGGATTTTTAAGATGCCTAAGAATTCTTTGATTTCTGTTAAGTTGCCTGGGAGTAATCACGGTCTGAATGTATCTCATCGCCTTTGTGGATGCATTGCATTTTACATACATTACTGACTCCTGACAATTATGTTCCTCTCTTTCCTCCCCCCACCTCCCCTCCATCATATCAGGATCCAGACATAGCCCCACCACTGCCGGATAGGAGCAGCTTACTTATGCAGGAGACATTCAAGCTAGACTTAAACGATCAAGGAAACACTATATATGCGGAGCTGAACAAACACCATCTGAATGACAGAGGCCTTAGTTTGGAGACTCACTCTGCCACTGACAAAATCCTCATTGAGAAACCAGCCTGTTCATCACAAGGAGACACCCAGCAAAAACCAGACCAAGCAAACTACTCTCCTAGCAAAAAAATCAGCTCGGTGTATGCTTTGGCTAAGCAAGCCGAACGTTTCTATGACAAAAAATTTGATCTTATAAAGCCATCACCTCCAGAAATTGTTTATTCTGAAGTTATGCTCGAGCAAGGCAAAAGCCATTCCTCACTTCCTTGGGGTCAAAATGTCCATTCCCTATCACTTTGTCCATCGACTTCTGCAGACACAAAGAAGCTAACATTAAGTACTCCAGCTTCAACACCTCCTAAGTTGTCTCCTAAGTTACCCATTAAAGCTAAGACCTCTGTGGAGTCCCAAAGTTCAGAACAGCTATTTGCAACCTATGCAACCTCCCTCCAAAGCAATGAGGGGCTTAGAAAACCAAACAACAAGATCCTTTGTGATTCACCGACACATAGCACATATGGGCAGATTGAGAAGGTGAAAGCTTGTAAGCCTTTTGCTTCTGGCTCTGATAGTGGGAACAATACTTATGAACAGATTCCTGTCGGACGGCCAAAGTCATCTACCCATGATCAAGCTTCTGAGAGACTTTCTAAGTCTTCTCTAGTACAACCCAATGATACTTATGATGAGGTGTCTTCTTTGAACATAAGATCCTCCAGAACAGAGAAATGTACTGAAAATACATATGAAAAGATCCCTGAGAATTTCCAGAAAGGCTCATCTGCAAAGCAAATTCCTGCTACTGATAACACGTATGAGCAAATTTCCCTAGACCTTGTGAAGGGAGCAGAAGCAAAACCAAACCAGAAGGTACAGTACAGTTAATAGACTTTAAAAATAAAACTTAAGTACCATTCAGAAAGATCAGATCCTGTTTTCCTCAGGCACATTTCCAAAGTCCTAAACCTCTAGGCACTTAGGACATGATTTTGGTTGTTTAAAGGATACTATTCAGGACAGAAAGCTCAAAGTTACAAACATCTTTAGCTTGTGATTAGATGTGAAAAGCAAAAAAAAAAAAAAAAAAAAGCCAGGCATCAGGATGACCAAAAATGAACATTTCTTGCAAATATAGCTTGCTGCTATAGACAGTATTCCTATTACAGGGCAAGATAAAGGAAGAGAAATCACCATATATCCTGAAAACAGAACTTTTTGGCGGGGAGATGCATTAGGCCCGTGATTCTCAATTGTGGTCCACCGCTTCTTCAGGGAAAGCCCCTGGTGTGCTGGGCTGGTTTGTTGACCTGCCGTGTCCGCATGTTCGGCCGGTCGCGGATCCCACTGGCTGCAGTTCGCCGCTCCAGGCCAATGGGGGCTGCGGGATGTGGCAGACAGAACATCCCTCAGCCTATGCCGCGTCCCACAGCCACCATTAGCCTGGAGCGGCGAACCACGGTCAGTGGGAGCCGTGACCAACTGAACCTGCAGACACGGCAGGTCAACAAACCGGCCCAGTGCGCCAGGGGCTTTCCCTGAAGAAGCGGTGGACCACAGTTGAGAACCACCACATTAGGCTGTAGAATACTCTCTCAAGAGAGGTGGTGTACTTGATTTGGACATACAAAACTACAGTGGCCAATGCATTAACTAAACTACTGTATGAAACACAGTCAGGATTGGATGGACCAGATGGGCCTAATAGACCTTTTTAATCTCTAACATGAGTCTATGGTTAAATACATAAAAGTACATTTAAAAGTTTAACATCTGGAGGTGGTTTTTTCCAGTCACTGAATCTGTGTATTTGCTAGTTTTCAAGTATTAATGACTGTAAATATACAGAATATTCAACTGTGCTGGCAGAGACTTGGGAACTATTTCTTTCCATCTAAAATACATGCTTTCTCTTTTTTTTTATTGGCAGATGGACAAGCGAAGAAGATTTTTTTTTGCTGACAAGAAGAATAAATCATGAAGGAGGAGCTTTAAATTTGTTCCATTTAGCCTAGACTAAAGATCATAGAAAAACAGGCAGACAAATTTGTCCCTTGTGTAATTTCCCCAATGGCTGTGGGCTTAACCAGGGACATGTTTAGCCTGCACTGTTTATAAAAGCAAAAATAGAGATGAAATGCTGGAAAATGAATAATACCTGTTTGTCAGATAGTTACAAAGGCCCCAGTTCATAGAAATCTGCACAGTTTCAATTTTCTTTTCACTTGAGCCATGTGAATTTAGGACCAAATTCAGGCACTGACCTAGAGTCCTAAGCCCAGGAGCATGAAGCACATGGCAGAAGTTGGCCACCCCATGCCAATTCTCCCCCAAGGCTGTGGGGAAGCAATCCCTCCATCACAGACAGTTTTAAATTGGAATAGGGGAGAGAGACAGATTGTGTGGATCAGCTGAAAGTGTGTATCCATCTTGCCTTGTATGTCCCTGGTTGGGTAGAGCAACAGGGACAGCACTGTTTTTATATCTGTTTCTAAGGAACTAATTTAGAGCTATTCAGCTAGGAAGCCATCCTGGACCTGCAGTGCAACAACAACTACTTTATTGAACATACAAATTTATGAACAATATTGCAGATCCTGTTGTAATAAGAACTACTGGCATATATGAACTATGTTCCCCGTCTGTCTGTAGAAACCTGTAACTCCTATTCTTAGCCTATAAACTCTTTGGAAGCAAGGACTGTCAGTGCTTTTGTTCTTTGTGCAGTGCCTAAAACAATGGGGTCCTGGTCTACGACTGGGGCGCCACAATTCACATCACACCCACCTTTTTATTAGGGTGGTCAAGAAATTAAAAAAATTAATTGCGTGGTTAAATAGAATACCATTTATTTAAATATTTTTGGATGCTTTCTACATTTTCAAATATATTGATTTCAATTACAACACAGAATACAGTGTACAGAGCTCACTTTATATTTTTGATTACAAGTGTTTGCACTGTAAAAAGACAAAAGAAATAGTATTTTTCAATACACAAGTACTGTAGTGCAATCTCTTTATCATGAAAGTTGAACTTACAAATATAGAATTATGTACAAAAATACTGCATTCAGAAGTAAAACAGTGTAAAACTTCAGAGGCTACAAGTCCACTCAGTCCTACTTCTTGTTCAGCCAGTCGCTCAGACAAACAAGTTTGTTTACATTTGCAGGAGGTAATGTTGCCTGCTTCTTGTTTACAATGTCACCAGAAAGTGAGAACAGGCATTCTCATGACACTGTTGTAGCCAGCGTCACAAGATATTTATGTGCCAGATGTGCATATGTCAATTACCATTCCAGGGGATGTGAGTCCATGTTGATGACTGGTTCTGCTTGAAAACCATCCAAAGCAGGGCAGACTGATGCATGTTCATTTTCATTGTGAGTCAGATGCCACCAGCAGAAGGTTGATTTTCTTTTTTTGGTGGTTTGGGTTTTGTAGTTTCCGCATTGGAATGTTGCTCTTCTAAGACTTCTGAAAGCATGCTCCCTACCTCGTCCCGCTCAGATTTTGGAAGGCACTTCAGATTCTTAAATCTTGGGTCGAGCGCTGTAGCTATCTTTACAAATCTCAGTGGTACCTGTGACGGTGTTCCCCATAAAACTTTATGGGGAGATGCTTATAAATGTATATATGTAACTAGAATATGTTTTATGCTACATGTGCCATGTAACATATCTCTGTGAAAGTTATGACCTACTGAATTTACTCCTCCTGTTTGTATGCATGTATCATTGTTGTAGTTGGAGTTATGAAGATTGGTTTTATATTTGCTGGTTTTGTACATAGCCTTTGTAAGTGCATGGGATCATCTTTGGAGCAAAGAATGTGCCTGTTAAATGCGAGCACTTGACAAAAGACGTTGCAGACCCCAATCCACATTGGGGCCGGGTCTGGAATGCAACTGGTTAGGCTGGTTGCGGAAGGGTGCATGGATAGGTGACTCGCCCAGGTGATCCCAAAACTCCATGGTAATAGGATGTTACACAGGGAGGGGAAAAAGACTATAAAAGCCCGGGGGAGACCCTTCCATTTTGTCTTCAGCTGGCTAAAGAGAGAGTCTCTTGCACTTACAAAGGCTATGTACAAAACCAGCAAATATAAAACCAATCTTCATAACTCCAACTACAACAATGATACATGCATACAAAGAGGAGGAGTAAATTCAGTAGGTCATAACTTTCACAGAGATATGTTACATGGCACATGTAGCATAAAACATATTCTAGTTACATATATACATTTATAAGCATCTCCCCATAAAGTTTTACGGGGAACACCGTCACAGTACCTTCTTTGCATTTTGTCAAATCAGCAGTGAAAGTGTTCTTAAAAACTAACAACATGTGCTGGATCATCATCCGAGACTGCTGTAACATGAAATATATGGCAGACTGCGGGTAAAACAGAGTAGGGGACGTACAATTCTCCCCAAAGGAGTTCAGTCACAAATTTAATTAAGGCATTTTTTTTTTAAACAAGTGTCATCAGCATGGAAGCATGTTCTCTGGAATGGTGGCTGAAACATGAAGGGACATACAAATGTTTAGCATATCTGGCATGTAAATACCTTCCAATGCCAGCTACAAAAGTGCCATGCAAATGCCTGTTCTCACTTTCTGGTGACTTTGTAAATAAGAAGGCGGCAGCATTATCTCCTGTAAATGTAAGCAAACGTGTCTTAGTGAACAAGAAGTAGGACGGAGTGGACTTGTAGCCTCTGAAGTTTTACATTGTTTTGTTTTTGAGTGCAGTTATGTAACAAAAAAAAAATCTACGTTTGTAAGTTGCACTTTCAGGACAAAGACTGCACTACAGTACTTGTAGGAGGTGAACTGAAAAATACTATTTCTTTTGTTTATCATTTTTACAGTGCAAATATTTGTAATCAAAATATACACTGATATCAATTACAACACAGAATACAAGACATATGAAAATGTAGAAAAGCATCCAAAATATTTAATAAATTTAAATTGGTAGTGTCTTGTTTAACCATGTGATTAAAACTGCAATTAATCACAATTGATGTTTTTGAGTTAACTGCAATTAATTGATAGTTGTATATAAAAAGTAGGGCTCTCATGACACAAGTAATTGAGTAATGCCACTACATTATTCAATATGGTATTTTTCTATTTTTAAAAAAATCCTCAGCCTGATTCTAATCCTACATCCGTTTTACATTGGTTAAACTCCATTTGCTCAGATTATTCCTGATTTGCACAAATGTAAGTGAAAGCAGGATAAAGCCCTTTGAACTTAAGTTAATGTAGTTATTTATTTTGAAATCACCACACTGAATGTTGAGGACATAGCAATACTTTCATACTTTTTGCTTAGGACTTAGAATTAAATGCCTCTGATATGTGTAACTGTAATAGTCCCACCTCACCACTGTGGCACCTCCTGCTGGTCATTCTGGGAATTAGCTCAGTGTCTCACCACCATCACTTCTGCTCCAGACCACATCGCCTCAAGGATTGCAGCATCCTCTTCAGGACACAGCACTCCAGCCATGCCCCATTCCTTTCTCCCACCCTTCCTGGGGAACAGCAGTCCTCTGTCCAGCCACTCGCCTCCATGGCCAACTGCAGCCCAAGGTTCTAGCTACTTGCCTCAGTGGCAAAGTGCAGCCCTTCACTGGCCACTCCTCTCAGTGGCAAGTGGGTGGGGGAGAAAGACCCAGGCCCACCCACTACTTCAACCCCCGCCATCCATTTCCCTTGGCCACTTCCATGTAGCCCTAGCACCTTCTCTGCCCCTGTAACAGGGCTTCAGTCTTTCTGCCAGTCAGGCTAGAGTGCTCTCTTGGTTCCCCAGCCCGGCCCGGCCCGGCCCGGCCCGGCCCGGCTCTGCTCTGCTCTGCTCTGCTCTGCTCTGCTCTGCCCAGGGTGCTGGCGGTTCCCTCAGCCCTTCAGGGACCAAGTCCTTTCTCCCTGGGCTCCCAAGAGGGAACTGCCCCCTTTGCCCTGCAGCTCTCTTTATATATGGGCCTGCTCTGCCCTGATTGGCTGCTCATTGCAGCCCCTCTCTGATTGGCTGTTTGCTGCGCAGCCTCCCCAGGACTGCTTTTAACCCTTTCTCCACCAGTGTGGGGCAGATGCCCCATCACAGTAACTAAAAATAAATGATGCTGCTATTTGTAGCTTATTAGGAAATGTGCCCTCCTTCCTGCATGTACCTTTTCAATCAGAGCTATAAAAACTGCATCTTGCAAAGATACAAACATTCATATCCTCTATGTAATTTGTTCAGAGCCATTAAAATTAATTTTGTTCACTGCCTGTGGTTCATTTCACACAATAATGGTGATATTGTGTGTTCTGTGGAGCAGCTTCAGACTTGGAAATAGTCATTGCAGAAACAGATCACTGTACTGTGTGTGATAGGGACAGGGTAGGAGAGTTATGTACAAAGCCACCTGCCTCTTTCTAAGTCTTATTTATGGCTGTATCCCTGGCTTAGCTCAGATCTATTGCGAGTACACTGTCAGTGTGCCTGTGTTTCAGCGATGGAGCCGCTCCGCCCATACGCCCATCTTCAAATCAAGTAGAAAGGCCCTAAGTGTGACACAGCAAACTGCAGTCTCTTTTGGTAAAACCTATGGGACCTGTTCTGGATCCTACTTGCACCAGCACAAAATCCTGAACAACTCCATTCAAAACAGTGGAGTTAGACTGGTGTAAAACTGGTGTGAGAGAAGAATCAGTGGACTTGATCCTGCAGTCCTTACTCATGGCAGTGATCCTGTTGAAACTGAGTGGACTGCTGATGTAAGGGTTGTGGGATCAGGCCAATTGACATAAATAGAGTTACTCTGAATTTACTGCAGAGCAGACATTAGAACAAGCCAACAGGGTGATCCACAGAGTTTCCAGCTAGATCCCACTCTTGTCAGAAGGCATCTTACGGTTAGACCAAATAGTGCTGCCATTAGAAAGGGCTGCTTGTTGTAGGTGTTCATCAGCTCACCACACTGCAGGGATGTATAGATTTACAGATGCATCACACACACTCAAATGTGGATCTGTGTTATTTAGGGAATATTCTGAGTCCCTGCCTTTTAACCTGGTGTGCACTGTGCTTACCAATATGCTACACAGCCATTATGTTAGTTAATCTTCCCATTGGCCTGTGTGCCTGGTGTTGGTTAAGGATTACTCAGCAGTTGTGTAACATTAACCCTCACATTTTTCTGTTCCCACAGCCCCCACCTCCCCATTTTACACTAAGGCCTGGTCTACACTACACGATTATTTTGGAATTAGGCGTGTTATACCGAATTAAAACTGAATCCGTCCACACAACCAACCCTGTTATGTCGAAATTAATGACTCTTAAATCCGGTTTCTGTACTCCACCTCGGCAAGGGGAGTAGCGCTAAATTTGGCATCACTGTTCCAGATTTGAGGTACTGTGGATGCAATTCGATGCTATTGGCCTCCGGGAGCTATCCCAGAATGCTCCATTGTGACCACTCTGGACAGCACTTTCAACTCAGATGCACTAGCCAGATAGTCAGGAAAAGCCCCGGGAACTTTTGAATTTGGCCAGCATGGTGAGCTCATCAGCACAGGAGATCATGCAGAGCTCACCAGCATAAGAGAACATGCAGAGCTCATCAGCACAGATGACTGTGTAGTCCCAGAAGCGCAAAAGAGCTCCAGCATAGACCAAATGGAAGATACTGGATCTCATCACAGTATGGGGAGAAGACTCTGAGCAGGCAGAACGTTGTTCAAAAAAAACGGAATGCCGTTCAAAAACCCAGAATTCTTAACCCAGATGCACTAGCATTTGGACATTCCAATGGGCAGCAGAGACTGCAGGAACTGTTGGATAGCTACACACAGTGCACCGCTCCCAAAGTCGATGCTAGCCATGGTATTGTGGACGCACTGCCCCGAATTCATGCACTTAGTGGGGACACACAAGATCGAATGTACAAAATTGCTTCCGAAAAATCAAATAGAATAATTTTGATATAATTTCATACTGTAGACGTACCCTAAGGCAGTGGTTTTCAAACGCTGGAGACTGCGTACCCCTTTCCAAATAATGTAGTCTACCACATACACCCCAAAGGTGACACAGGAGGGCAACAGGCACGTGCCCCCCAGGTTCTGCCTTCTATTTAGCAACAGCTTCTAGATGTTTTCAAACTGTGGAGTGCACCCTCCCGAGGGGGGTGCGGAGGAACATCTGGGGGGCAGGAGCAGTGACACCAGGTGGCTTGGGACAGCCCTGCATGGTGGGGCTCAGGGAGGGAGTGTACATGCCACCTCCATCCCCTGACTCACCTCAGTGGGCCACCCAGCCTGTCTGGGTTACAGGGGGCATAACCAAAAATTTTAACTCAAAGGGGAGGCTCAGCTTGAGCTGAGTGTTGCAATATGGGCTTCTCATCTGCAGCCAAGGATTTGGGACATGAAATCTAAATGTGCATGCACACAACCCCCCTCAAATGGGCTACATTAAACATAAGATCCAGAGCAACATGGTTTTATCTTGAATATTCTTTACTCTAGTAGTTCCTGTAGTTGCAGTTTTAGTGGTTCAGTAGCTCAAAGTTAGAGCTCCAATAGCAGGTTGTGTCACATTCTACATTTGAGCTGACCTCGTTAGCTGCACCCACAAGACTTGCTAGTGCATCTGTTGGCCGCAAAAGTGAATTTTTGAACATGCAATTGAGGAGACCTATTGAGACTTTGATCCCATAAGTGCAACAAGTGGTTTCAGATTCACAATAAATGTAAAAAAGAATCACCAAGGGACTCTTTCATCACCTGGCCAATTCTGCAAACAGCTTCACTGCATTTCTAAAGATGTTGATCCAAATTCTAGTCCTTTGGAAGTTATTCAGAGTTCTGACACTTACTTCAGGTGTAACCCACTAGTGGGTGTGTGTTACAGTTCCTCGTCTGTACTGATGTGCAGGAGATAGGAGTTGTTACAGTCCCCAAGTATAGCAGCTTGGTCCAACCTATTTAGTTCAAGGTGTAGCAGCATGTGCATTTAGCTCTGTAGGTCCCTGGTTCAGACCCTGGTGTGTCAGGCAAGATGGCAGCTGTCACACAAGTGGGGGCCCATCCTGGATTCAAACCACTGTGGACCTCAGATACTTGGAGGAGTTTCTTTGAGCAGAAGAAGTATGTCATGTAACCTACTGGTAAGTGTGTCTTATGGGTCCCCTCTGTGCCAATTGCAGAGGAGAGGAGTTATTACAGACCCCAGCTAATGAGCCTTGGCTCCTGAGCTCAAGTTATAGCAGCTTATGCTTTTAGCTCTGGACGTTCCCAGTTCAAGCCCCAGTGTATCGGCTGAGATGGTAGCCATCACACAGGCTCAGGTTCATTATCCTTTCCTGGATCTTGCTGCCTATATGCACAATGTTTTAAATCATCCCATGAGTTCTATGTAGCCCAGAATGGAAACTATCGGGGACTAATGGGAATGTACTGACACAGCTCCTTCTGTTCCTGAGAAAGCAGACAGCTGCTGGAGACTAACCACAGCAACGTTCACAGGGAACTGCAGAAGATAAATAATAATCTCAGAAGCATCCTCCAGATATTATTAATCCTGGTGTGAGTCATTGATCAGCAAAGAGGAGCCAGCCTTGCTCATGCTCCTCAGCCTCCAGACTAGTCAGGAAGGGAGTCAAGCATGAGCAGAGATATCTGGCCTCAGGGCCGGCCCACAACATTTTGGCACCTGAGGCGGGGAGCTCAAATGATGCCCCCATACCCTCTCACTTGAGTCAAAACTTTGAAAGGTCTCAATTCTGCCTTCTTCCTGTTCTACTACTCTCATAGTACTGCTCTGCTCCCTACCCCAATAAACGAGAACTAACAACTTAAAATGCCTTGTTCAAAAATTTTAAGCAACACTTATTCAAACACCTGAAGAGAAAATGTAACTTTTCTTGTCTGCATAGTAAACACTGGCATTTTTATCTGTTTGATTCAAAGTGGTGCATTCTGTGCCTTCCTCGTTGCAAAGATTTGAACTGCTTCCTGAAGGTCCACAGTTTGGGCCAGCTCATGCGCTATTGAGATGGTTGCAAGACCAACCAGCCTCTCCTGTGTCATTGTGGAGCGTAGATGTGTTTTTATTAACTTCAGCTTGGAGAAGCTGCGTTCTCCACTGGCAACTGTTACAGGAAGTGTTAGAAGTATGCGCAGAGCAACAAAGGCATTTGGAAAGGGGGTGGTCATCTTATTTGTGCACATATATTCCAGAACAGCCTTTGGAGTTGATCCTGCTGAAATGTATCTTGAAAGGGCTTTCAGTTTATCACCAAAATCACTCGCATCAATATCGCACATGTCATCATGTGTCAACACTGTCTCTAGTGCCCTGCATTGCTGGTGTAGGTCTTCTTCAGGTATAGTGAGGAGTTTTGGAATATCATACAACATCCCAAATATACTGCTGTGTTCCTTGAGCTGCATGAAACGTTCTTCAACTGACTGTATTGCACAGTCTAGCACCTGGTTAAAGAATGAAACTTTGAATTGTTGTTTGGGGTCTCTTATGGGATTATCCCGTGCCTCGTAATCAAAATGTCTTCTTCGGTGACTCTTGTATTCTTGAATGGGTGGGACAATAGCTTCAGTGTGAAGTTCCTCTGCCAACCTCTGTGCACTCTTCAGAACATTTTGAAATCCCTCATCTGACCGGTAAGACTGTAGGTATGACTTTCCTTTGTCCAGTTGCTCCATTGCTCCAGATATATCAAGGTCAACACCTTGGAGTCTCTTGCTTACAACATTTATTTCAAACAGTATGTCATGCTACAACACTAAGCTACACAGAAATTTGAAGTTATGTATGTTTCTGGTGATTCCATTTTCCTCTGCCACTGTTCTCCCACAAACAGTTCCTGTCATAGCATTATCCTCCATAATGGCAACTATGGCATCATCTATCTTTCCAATTTGGTGTTTGATAGGCTTTATCACCTTCACTCGACTTTCCCATCGTGTGGTACTCAGTGGTTTCAGTGACTGAGAGGATGTTCCCAGATGTTGCTTCAAATTTTGCCATCAATGAGTTGATGCAGAGAAAAATACATAGATGCTTTGAATTACATTAAAAAATTCAGCAGCCTCACTAGAAGCTGACGCTGCATCACTGACCACCAAGTTCAATGAATGAGAACTCCATGGGACAAAAAAAGCTCGAGGGTTTAACTCTTGGATCCGTGTCTGCACTCCTCTGTTCTTTCCTCTCATGTTGGCACCATTATCATAGTCCTGATCTCTCATGTCAGCTATCGCAATTCCCATATCTTCCAGCTTTTAAAGAAGCACATTTGTCATACCAGCTCCTGTAGTATCATCAATGTCAATAAATTCTAGAAAATGCTCTCTGGCAGTCACCATTGCAGGGACATTTTCACTAGGTTCTGTTGTTGTTACAAAACGCACCATTAAAGTCATTTATTCAGTATGGCTGATGTCAGGTGTGCAGTACAGAATAACAGAGTAATATCTTGCTGACTTCAGATCTGCCATAATCTTCTGTTTGACTTTTGTTGCCAGTAACTGTATGATCTCATTTTGAATTGTTTTTCCAAGGTAGTAGTGTGTGTACATTTCTTGGGTGGTAACTCTTCTTAGATGCTCCTGGAGTACAGCATCAAACTCAGCCATCAGCTCCACAATTTTAAGGAAGTTTCCATTGTTTGGCACATACAGCTGATCTGAAGTGCCACACAATGCTAGGTTTTGGGTAGCAAGTATTCTCACAATGGCAATAAGCCTTTTCAGAACATTTTGCCAGTAAAGAGACTCTGATGCAATCTTCTCTCGATGATGATCATCTATGGTGGCCTTTAACCTTAGCCTCATCTCAAGCTCTTTCCACCTATGGAATGCTCTCTGGTGATTTGCTGCCTTCTCATGGCATGCCAGATTTCTAGCCAGATTTTTCTAGTCCTTTGTTCCTGTAGAACCCAATGTGGCTGGAACATTAGACTGGAAGAGTTTGCAACAAAAACAGTATGCAGCATTCTGGGTTTTTGAGTACATAAGCTATGGCCTCTCCACTTTGTCACCATTGGGGATTTCATGCCAGCAATGTGTTGGATGGAAACTTTTATTTTCATTGGTTTTGGGGAACATGAAGTTTTTCACTTGCTGAAAATGCACTTACTGCAGTACAAGGAAGTCCCTCAGGCTACTGCTCAAGTGAGTCCACAGTCCTGGATCATCTAGACTTAAGGAACTAAACTCAGCAGCAGCTGTTTCTTGCGCTTCCACCACACTCTTCTCTGATCTATACTTTTCTTCAGGAATGGGCATGGTTACATCCATCTGAGATGGAGATATGGATGCTGCAGTAGCTGCCAGGTCACCTGCACTCTGACTAACTGGAAGATCAGGCATCTCCTAACCACTCACATCCTCACTGGGGCCAGAAGGCTCACCGTGAACATTTGTGTCTACGTATCTCAGGAGAGCTCCTTCCTGCTTACATAGAAAAGCTTCCTTTGCTTGCTTTCTTTTTCTGAATGCTGCCCCAGAGGGGTGTTTTCTTCTTTCACTCATGATTGCTGTTTTGTGCCAGCTATAGTGGCTCTCAACACTCAATTGAAGGGGACAAATAAGCAGGCTGGTAGGGCCTGAGTGAGGGAAGATATCAGAATCTTAAGGGCCTACCTGGCTCCTACTACTTCAGTTGACTTCCTGTTCTCCTCAAGTGGGTTCAGGGAAGCAGCAGGAAACAGGAAGCTTCCTGAGAAGCTGGTGTTAATCAGTCCAGGCTCCTGGGGGTGCTAGAGAGGTATTTAAGAGGCTCCTCCTCCTCTCTCTCCCTGCAGCTCCTGCTGCTTTCTGTTATTCCCTCTCACCTTTTCTCCTGCCTACCTGTTATGTCTCTTGTGCCCTCCTTCCTCCAGCACAACACTCCACCATCTCTGTGCACCTAGAGCAGAGAGAATACATATGCACCAGCAGCAGACACAATTTTCTACACTCTGGGTCCTAGTGGCGCCCCCCCCCCCCGCCCAGTCTGGCACCTGAGGTGGCCGCCTCAGTTAGTCTCATGGTAAGGCAAGCCCTGTCTGGCCTATAGTGCGTCAGAGATGAGGCAATTTGCTTCTTCTGAGGTTATATTTATGGAGAACCCAGCCAATCTGATTCCTCCCCACTGCCACATCACAGGGAGATCAGATATATGCTGTCTAAATGCAAGGTCTTTTGTGCACAAGTGGAATATGAAACAACTTTACCACGTGCTATGCAGTTCCATGTGTTACTCTAATGCAAGTATGAATGGAAACTATCACAGCATGGGGAAGATTAATTGGGAAACTGGAGTGAAATTCACCCAGTCTGGCAGACAACATTTTTTCCCCTATTGAAGGTTGGGTAATGATTGTTTATCTGTTCAGATGTCCTTAAAGAACATAACACTCCTTCTAAATTATTGTGAAGACCATTTTAAGTTAGTGATGGGTAAACATGTTCAGGTAAAACAATTAAATTTGGGCCAGACCCAAATGCCCAGGCTGGATTCTCCCTTCAAGTACACTGGTTTTACACCTATAACACTGCTGCCTTCAGTGGAGTTATTCATAATTTACATCAGTGGGATTGGGGGAAGAATCAGGCTCTCTCATCTACTGTATCCAACCCCCTTAAACTGAGGGAGATTCTAAATCCAAATTTTGCCTGTGCAGCCTAGCTGTATAGTGGGCTAAGCGAAAACCCATGATCTGAACACCCCCAAAACTTTGTGAGATTCAAAATCCAGATCTAAGCTTTGTACCTTGGGCTTGTCTGTCATAACAACCCATCAGAATCTTTGCCCAAAACTAAAAGCAAAAGTTTGCATCTCTCTGAACTTCTTCATTTCAGCAGGGCCTGGAGGGAGAAATATCATGAAAAGATACATCAATTCTCATCCAAATCTAGAAGCACTGAGAATCTTGAAAGAAAGCCTGTTCTTGTATAATTTCTGGCCAGTCTGATTTATTGATGACATTTGTTCAAAGAAATATCAGAGCCAAACTCCCATCCCTTTCTTGATATTTTCTCAAGCTTGCCTACAGTTTTTTTGTAAAGATATATTTTACAATCTCAAAACTCACAGCTAGAAGACTCAGAAAAGTTCAGATTATGAGTCACTACTATGCATTGCAGATGGCTATAAATCATAACTGAAAACAGCAAAAAGTCAGAAGTTAATTTTCAACCAACAAGAATCATTAAACTAAACAAAGCCTGGGTCCTAAATATATACATTAATTTAATCATAAAGAGATACATACACAATGAGCATCATCTACAGAATGCTTAAGAGTAAAGGGGACATTCAGAGAATTAAAAACCACACCGGGGAGGCAGGGGTGAGGGGGTAGGAAATTCCTTGCAAGAAAAAAAATGCTCTAAAAATCTTGATTAAAAGTGATCACCCCATCTGACTTTTCTTCCTGTATTTATAATGAATTTTTAAACTGAAAAAGAGTTTAGAAATTGGCTGCCTCAGAAACCATGAAGGTGATTAAGGGTCCTACATGGGAGCAGAATAAATCTGTCATACAGAGACCAGGGAAGTGTTCTTGACTCTACTCCTCAGCGGCCAATGCATCATTTCCCCTCCTCAGTGTGATGGAAGATGGAGATTACTTAGAAGCCAGAGCCCCAAACACATTTGTAATAATGACTCGATTAGATTCTGCAGCAGCAGATTAGCTAGTAATTCAGAAATTCCACTCCCTTTACATTTTACCTGAGGTGAAGAGGTGAGGGGGTAGGGGAAGGGAGGATGTTTTGCAGTGGTTAGAGCTGAGGGACAGGGAGTCAGGATTCTGGGTTTCTAAGTGCTAACAACCCCCTCAACTCTCAATGAAGGACTTTTCAAGAGCTCAGCATCTTGCACTATCAAGCCCTTAATCTCAGAGTCTCAGTTTAGCACATCACTTACGCAGTTTAATGCTAACAGTATTCCCACCAATTCACCTGTCATAATGGCTACAAAAGTAGATATTCTTTTAGATTTCCTAACTCCAACCTCAGGGATGCAAGAGGCTGCTCCCACTAGTCCTGTTTTTTCATCTTTAGACCCATCAGTATATACTGGCAAAGCAAAAGTGACTCCATTTACCATATGTAAACTCATAAACCAAGGGTGTAAGAGCCTTCCCAAAAGTGGGGGGGCTAGGGGCCCTTGCCCCCCCAAAGCCCCTTCCCTCCCCAAGGCCCTGTCAAGCTGGAAGCCAGAGCGGGCCTGGGGAGCCTGCCTGGGGTGAGGCCAAAAGCAGCCTCCTGCCCATGTCCTCACCCCCAGGGCAGGTGGAGGGACCCAGGCTTCCCACAGCTGCCCACATGGCTCTCCCTGACTTGGCTCTGGCTGAAGGCGGGACCTTGGAACCACAACCTGGCCATGATAAGAGCCGTGCGGGCAGCTGTGGGGAGCTCCGACAGAACCTCCACCTGCCCATGGTGTGGGGGGCCCGCTAAGAGCAGCCCCGACCCCCAGGCCTCCCCCAGACCCTCCACCCCGGGCAGGTGGAGGCTCCCCAGCTCCCCACAGCTGCCTGCGGTGCTGCTCTTACCATGACCAGGCTGTGGCTCCAAGGCCCCACTGCCCTGGCCAGAGCCGGGTCGGAGAGAGCCACATAGGCAGCTGTGGGGAGCCTAGGTCCCTCCACCTGCCCTGGGCTGGGGGACCAGGGGGCGGGGACATAGGCAGGGGGCTGCTTTCAGCCCTCCCCGCACTGCGGGCAGGTGGAAGGCCCGTGCGGGTGCGGCTCCCACCTTCCTGGGCTCCCTGGCCTGGACAGGGGGTAGGGCTTCGGAGGGGAAGGGGGCGGGGTCTGCCCCGGTGAAAAGTGGATGGGTCAGGCCCCTTCAAAAAGTGGGAGTGCCCTGGCCCCCTGGTTCCTGTGCCATTGTCATAAACTTTATCTGTCATATAGGCAGGGCTGGCTATAGGATTTTTGCCGCCCCAAGCAAAAAAAAATGTGGCCACCCCGTTTTTTTCTTGCCCCTCAACCCCCTGCCCCAACTCCACCACTTCCCAACCCCTTCCCCAAATCCCCAGCCCCGCCTCCTCCCCCGCACATGCTGCATTTCCCCTACCCCATTGCTTCCTGTGGCCCCCCGCAACCTCCCACCCTAGCTCACCTCTGCTCTGCCTCCGCCTGCTCCCCTGAGCGCCCGCCGCCATCGGTCGGCTTCTCCCCCTCCCTCCCAGGCTTGCCGCAGCAAGCCTGGGAGGGTGGGGGAGAAGCCGAGCAGCGGCAGCAGAGCGGAGGTGAGCTGGGGTAGCGGGGGCACATTTCTAGGGGTGGCATGGCCGGCGCCAGAATGCCGCCCCTAGAAATGTGCTGCCCCAAGCACCTGCTTGTTTTGCTGGTGCCTAGAGCTGGCCTGCATATAGGATGACTCTTTCTTCCCATTTATTTTATTATATAATTCTAAATCCACATCCAGAGAGGTGATTTTCAGATATGATTTACTACCCCATAACTATAGATTTTAATTTCTAGTCCTTTCTTTTAGAATAACTCTTTTACCCACATCTTAACACTAACAGCATGAGGCAGTTTATTGTGTTGAGCTACATTTCAGCTGCTTAATTCCCAGCATTCCTCAGATATTTGTCCAGTATTCTTATCTGCACTATTTCCCCCAGCTCCTTTCTGCTTTCATCTTCCTCTGTTTATAGTTACTCACCCAGCCCCTCAACAGCTGGGTTTCATCCTCAGTTAAGCCTGGCTCTCCTTCTAGGTACAATCCAGTATGTTAATTGGCATCTCAGATACACATTAACCCTTTTGAAGTCTGTGTGGGGTCACATGGCCCATCACAGGCACAATTTTTGGAGTGTGTAGACAAAGGCTTAATTAGTTAATCTTTATAAGGGGTTTTGAGACACTTGGGTGAGAGGTGCTAGCAGTGTTGCTAGCTTTTGTGACTGTATTATGAATCTTGCCATATTTGGTATTTTTTTTAAAGCCCCACTTCCTGTGTGTCCTCTGATGATGTAAGAATTTTGGCTTTCATTTAAAAAAACCTGTTTCTAGCCCCCATGATCATAGAGAAAAGCTTGTAAATGTTAAGGCTAAAAGCTCAGAAGGAAAAAAAAAAGAATCCAACATTCTTTTTTTAAAAAATCTCATAATTTTTTAAAGCTAAATCTGATTCATGACTTTTGAATGTTTGAGCATGGCCATATTGCACTAAGGAAGTGGAAAATAATATTTGAAATCTTTTTATATAGTAGATGGCTGCTAACAAAATACTTGCATTCATTTAACTTGGGTTGCATATGCTGGATGGGTCAAGAATTTGTTGGAGGGGAATCATAGAATCATACAAATGTAGGGCTGGAAGGATGTCATGAGATCATTAAGCCCAGCCTCCTGCACTATTAAAGGTCTGATGCATTTTTGTAAAGTATTCTTATTAGTAATGGCTTTAAAATTGAATCTGGACAAGATGGCAGTGTTTGCTTGAACCGCCCAACCTCTCAGCAGATGTTCATTCTGCAGGAGAAAGCGTTAAGTGGATCCTGATGACTCATTGAGGCAGGTGACTCATTACCCCACTGGATATACGGGAAAAGGGAGTGGCTCTTGGAGGAGAGAGGATTTAAAGTATAAACTGATCAGGCCTGAAATCAGAACCCTAGGAGTAGCCAAACCTAAGGAGACAGTTGAGATGAATTATGTGTTACTAATTTCTTAATAAAGTCAAGCCAAAGGAAAAGTGTGGCGTTTTGACTCTATACCATGCATGGATTTTGTTTTAGGGAAAGCTGGGAAAGACATCTGCTCACAGGGACAATAAAAAGCTGCCAGCTGATGGAATGCAGTTATTACTTGCCTTCTCAGCTCTTTGGGGCAGGGATTATCATTTTGTTCTGTGTTTGTACAGTGCCTAGTACAATGGGGTGCCTGGTGCTGGCCTGTGACTGGAACTCTTAGGTGCTATTGCAGTACACATAATAAATCAAAATAAAATGTATAAACATACAGACAATGGAGCTGCGTCTCCTCTAACTTATGTAACTTTTACACCATTACCAATCCATTGAGTTCAGGGAGTTACTCGTGGATTACATCAGCATGATCAGAATCAGACCCAAAAGCAAATTCCCTTTGTAGTGCCTGAAAAACATAATGTGGCCCAGAAAGACAAGGATATTAATGTCAGACCTATTCCACTAACTCAATCCTCTGACTAGCTCTAAAGAAAAGAGAGCAACTATTGAGTAAACTTCTAAAGCAACAAATAAGAGGCTGAAATTCTCAAAAGGCTGAGTTTGGAGTTGGGGTGCATTTGTTGATGACAATTTCAAAATGATGTTCATTATTTTATATATTTCCTAGTGAATATTTTATCAGCACACTTTTAGTAAGTGCTCATTCAGTAATGCCAAAGGATACGGAAACGTTGCTGGCAAGAAGCATGCAGCCGCCATATGTACAAGATATACTCATCTCAACCAGGGGCATGATGGTAAATGATAGACGAGTTCACTGTAGAATGTTACAGGAAATGAGACTACAATGCACACTCAAAGAACAGTGCTCTTCATAAAAACCCCAGTGCTCATGGCTGTGGGCAGCGTACACTCAAGAAAACTCAACTGAAAAGGTGCACCAGGCACAATGAGGTTAGACAGCTCCGGTTTCAGTTTAATTTCACATCACACTCAGGGCTTTATTCTGTCTCCCCTTTACCAACACTGATTAACACCTTAGTCTGCACTGACCCAGTGAAACAAATGGGACTTATTGTACAGAACGATGCTACTTGTGAGTAAAAGGGAAACATAACTGGGCCCTCAATGGGCAAAATTCAGAGGTTTTGTGTACATCTCAATAGGGTGGTTGAAATTGGTATAACTTAAAGGGCATAGTAGAAAAAGCCACTAACAGAAAATGTAATAGCCTCCCTGCTACCAAGAAATGTATGGCTGGAGTTTGGAAAAGGCCTCCGCACCAATTCACCAGACATATCAGTCTCCAGATGGCACACGCCCTATTCAGAGGGGCCTGCGTATAGGAGCCAGAACACTGTGCTAGGCATGATGCACATTTTTTCTGTGCTATGTGGTACCCGCAGAGCACATGAGTGCAGCTCAGCAGGAACATCTCTCTGTGCTGAGTCCTGGGCTGCAGGACCAAGTGCAATGTTTCTGGGAGAAAAGGAGGATGATTTGGTGACTCACTTGGCATGACTATTAACATTATAAACCTGAATGCCTAATTATACCAGAAATTACAGGGTTCAATAGAAAGTTTGTTATTTTCTTCTGAAGGAAGCGATGTGATTAAATGTGAGCAGGCCATAACAAAGAAGTTTGCTTTGAACAGACTGAGTGAACTCTTTCATTGTAACTAAGTGACAGATTTAGGGCACCAGGCCTCAGCAGTGCTGGCTCATGGGGTATTCTCCTTATTCATTTTTCATGTACAGGGTTCACACTTTGGCAGTTTTGCTTTGACTTTTGAAGGTGCTGGCGGGAGAAGCCAAAGGGGAACTTGGCTGAAACTTCTGAGTCTCATGTGGATACCAGTTGACACTGGAAATCCCTCCCCCAGTGAGTAGAATGTGAACTGCCTGAAATCCAGTCCCACCTTACCTAAAAATGGCCCAAGTTTACCAGACTGGTTGTGAAACACAAAAGTTCACTGCTCCCCTCAATTCTAGTGCCTACTACTATCCAAACCTTCCCTTAACATATTTTCTAAATATGAGCCTAGCATCTTTTCTTCTCTTCTTGCACCTCACCCACTGAACAGTGTAATGAGACAATGATGAAGATTGCTTGGCATTGCAGCAAACCTAGTTTCATACCCTCTTTGAGGGGGGAATCCGTACTAATGTTCTACAGAAAATAGAGCCCATTTGTCATCTGCCCTCTTTGGTTTGTCATCTACTTGCTTTATTCACTCATATGCTTGAATAAAGCAAGATATTATCCAAAGCAAGATATTATCCAAAGCCCACTGAAGTCAATGGGTTTTTTTTTGTTGACTTCCATGGGCTTAAAAGGTTTTAAAAGTTGTCTGTCTGTCTTTGGCTATCAGCTATCCATCCTGATTCCACCACACTGAGATAAGCAAGTAGCTTTCTAGCCAGATTTAGGCTGGACTCACCGCATCAATATCCTCAGCATCAGACTTTGTGAATTTCTGAGAAGGACCAAAAAGTCCAGTGATGTGGAGTCAGCCTTCAGGACTCCACTCTCTTCCCTGTGCATCCCCCCTGGCTTCTGTTATGTCAGTGACAGGAAATAACTGAACATGGAAAAATACTGGCAATGAATCACCCCTATAAGACTCATTCCCAGCTTCTACGAGGAACATTTACTAGGGAGTTCAATGGAAGGCCAAACATAAGAAAGGCTGTACTGGGTCAGACCGAAGGTCCATCCAGCCCAGTATCCTGTCCACTGACAGTGGCCAATGCCAGGTGACCCGGAGTGAGTGGACCTAACAGGTAAGGATCAAGTGATCTCTCTCCTGCCATTCGTCTCCACCCTCTGACAAACAGAGGCTAGGGACACCATTTCTTACTCCTTCTAGCTAATAGCCATTAATGGACTTAACCTCCATGAATTTATCCAGTTCTCTTTTAAACCCTGTTATAGTCCTAGCCTTCACAGCCTCCTCAGGCAAGGAGTTCCACAGGTTGACTGTGCGCTGTGTGAAGAAGAACTTCCTTTTATTTGTTTTAAACCTGCTGCCCACTAATTTCATTGGGTGGCCCCTAGTTCTTTTATTATGAGAACAAGTAAATAACTTTTCCTTATTCACTTCCTCCACACCACCCATACTTTTATATACCTCTATCATATCCCCTCTTAGTCTCCTCTTTTCCAAGCTAAAAAGTCCTAGCCTCTTTAATCTCTCCTCATATGGGACCTGTTCCAGACCCCTAATCATTTTAGTTGCCCTTCTCTGAACCTTTTCTAATGCCAGTATATCCTTTTTGAGATGAGGAGACCACAATTGTACGCAGTATTCAAGACGTGGGCGCACTATGGATTTGAATAGGGGCAGTAAGATATTCTCTGTCTTATTCTCTACCAAAGCTAAATCAGTGCATAAAGAATGACTAGTGAAAATATCAAGCCTAGTGCCATTGACATAATTAAGAAATGTAAATTTATGCTAGCGAATGTATCTCCATTTCATTCTGATCTGTGTTTTTACCATTCAAAGAATTATGGTAATTGAAATGTCTATATAACACGCCAGGGCTTTTATGTAATTGAAGAGCCTCACTGAATTTCCTGGAATCAAACCCTCCTCTGAGATCATGCATGTTTACTATTCCCTTTCTTCAGGTGAAGCAACCTCCCTCACATTTGCTTCATAATGTTCCAATTGAATCCCTCATCCTGCAACTGGCTTTGTTTGTGTGAAAACCTCCTCCCATGTGCAGACCCACTGAGGTCAATTTCCGCATCAGAGCCTAAATTCATATTCTGGAACAAAAATTCTGTCTTAGCTAAAATCCCCTTTTCTATAACAGGCCATCCTGCCATGAAGACAATGGGGAGTAGACTTCTCTACTGGATCTGTAAAGAACCATTTTCTTTTTTAGGGAAATAAAGGTTTGCAGAAAATGTAAATGGAATCTATCAAAGGCATTTCAAATGCACCTATCTCTGTAACATTTAAGCACTGTTAAAATAGCATGGATATATTGGTAAGGATTACTTCAACATTAGTAAAAAAAAAAAAGAAAGGAATACTTGTGGCACCTGTGACGGTGCAAAGCCAGAGGGCTATAGGAAAGTGGTAAGGAACCAGTATGTTCCTATTGGGATCTGGGAAGTGGTCGCCCGCCCACTGCTAAAGGATCCCCCCCTTCAGCCTAAGGGGAGGGATCCACAGGACCTGGATGCCAAGTGATTCTGGGGGACAAAAAATGAAAAAACAGGAACGGGAGTGCGGTCAAAGGGTCAAACGAAGCGAACCAGATGGGGACACCGAGCAGAGAACCCCGGACTGCGCCCACTGCTCCTCAAAGGTGTCAAGGGAGCCAGCGGACGCTGCCCAGAGGAACTCTGCCTGGATGCGTGAACGAACAGAGGATCGAAAATAGGCCCCACAGTCACAGGAGCCTCCATCAGCCAACCTCCCCACCCTGGTCTTGTAGATGGCCAGTTTAGCTAGGGCCAGGAGGAGGTTGACCAGGAGGTCCCGTGACTTCGTGGGGCCGCGGATTGGAAGTGCATCAATAAAAAGGTGAGGGGAAAAGTGCAACCAAAACCTCAACAAAATGTCTAAGAGGAGCCGGAACAGGGGCTGCAGCCTGGCGCACTCCAGATAAATGTGCGCCAGGGTCTCCCTCACGCCGCAAAAGGGACATGTGTTGGGGATTGGGGTGAACCGCGCCAAGTACACGCCCATGCTCACGGCTCCGTGAAGGAGCCGCCAATTGACATCCCCGGGGGGCCTTGGGACTAAGGAGGAGTAAAGGCTGGCCCACCTGGGCTTCTCACCCTCTAGAGGTGGCAGGAGGTCCCGCCATTTTGTATCGGGGCGGGACGTGAGGGTGAGGAGATGAAGGGTGTGGAGCACGAGCGTGTATATATGTTTCCTTGGCGCGGTCTGGAAGTGGACCGGCTGCAGTTTGTGCAGCCGGCTCACCGTGAAGGGACAGGGGACCCGGTTGGGTCCACAGGGCAGGGGCCCAATAAAAAGGTCCGGAGGGCTTGGGGTGAAGGGAGGGCGGGGCGTACCCTCTCACAGGACCTGGTCGAGGTAAACCCGAGCAGCAGGCGGCAAAGCAGCCTTCACCTCCTGAAGTACGCGCCGGGGAGTACGAGGTCTGGAGAGCCCCATGCGCTGAGCAAGCGTCAGGGGATCCAGCCAGTCTCCCCGGTCGTAGTCCAGGAGGTCTCCGACCGTAGTGACTTCTGCCAGGACCAACCTCTGGCGCACCGAGGGGGACTCCGCCACCTGCACACGGAGCTGGGGCTTGTGTAGCAGGGGCTCCACGAGGAGATCTGCCCCCTCGGTGGCTGCCACAGACCTGGTCGCTGAGAATAGCTTCCAGGTCCGGAGGAGGTCCTGGTAGAAGACTGGCAGCCCGTAGAGGTCTCACGGAAGACCTCTCGGATGGAGATAAAGGAGCTGCCGGTCATATCGGAGCCCTCGGAAACAGCGTAGGAAGGCGTGCGCCAATACGCTCCACGCCGGACTACCTGCACCATAAAGGAGCCTCTGCAGGGCCTGGAGACGGAAGACATGGACCTGAGTGTGTGGACACTTCAGGCCCTGCCCACCCTCCTCCAGAGGAAGATGGAGAACGCCTGCAGAGACCCAGTGCAGTCCTGACCAAAAGAACTCCAGAATCGACGTCCGGAGGTTGGCCAGGAAACCCGGGGCAGGGACCAGGGTGTTGAGCATGGACAGGACTAATTGATTGATTACCAGTGCTCTCCCTCGAAAGGAGAGGCACCGGAGTAGTCCTGTCCATCTCCGGATCAGCTCTATCACCCTGCCCTCTAAACCTTGCCAGTTCTCCGGCGGGGATGGATGCGTGGCAGAAAGGTAAACGCCGAGATAGAGCAGCAGACCCGCACTCCACATGATGGCCTGAAGCGTGGGTGGGAGGGAGCTTGCCTGCCACCCGTCCCCGACCACCAGGCCAGAGCTCTTGACCCAGTTCACCCGGGCAGAGGAGGCCGCCGAGTAGATCGCCTGGCAAGCCTCCACCCGCACCAAGTCGCCCGGGTCCTGGACCACGAGGAGCACATCGTCGGCGTATGCCGACAGGACCAGCCGCAGCTCCGGCTCTCGGAGCACCAACCCCGTCAACCTCCTGCGGAGGAGACAGAGGAAGGGCTCGATCGCCAGAGCGTACAGCTGGCCCGAGAGGGGGCACCCCTGCCGTACTCCTCGCCCGAAGCTGACCGGCTCGGTCAGGGTCCAGTTGAGCCTGACCAGACACTCTGCGGAGGCGTACAGCACCTGGAGAAAATCCACAAACTGGGGCCCAAAGCCAAACGCTCGCAGAGTGCTCAGGAGGTACCCGTGATCCACCCTGTCGAACGCCTTCTCCTGATCCAGAGACAGGAGGGCGAACGACAGACCATCCCTACACCCAAGCTCCAAGAGATCCCGGACCAGATACAGGTTGTCGAGAATGGTGCGGCCCAGGACGGTGTAGGTCTGGTCTGGGTGGACCACGTCCGCCAGCACGGACCCAAGCCGGAGCGAGATGGCCTTTGCTACAACTTTATAGTCCGTGCTGAGGAGCGAGACGGGACGCCAATTCCGTAAATCGCGGAGGTCCCCCTTCTTACTTCGCCTGCATGAAAGAGGGAGGACCCCGCCCTGCAAGGACTCGGCCCAGACGGTGACAAGGTCTGGGCCGAGGACGTCCCAGAACACGCGGTAGAACTCCACGGTCAGCCCGTCCAGTCCCGGAGATTTATTAGTTGGCATGCGATGGAGGGCTTCCGAGAACTCGGCCAGAGTGAGAGGCAGCTCTAGCCAGTCTCGGTCGCCCGTGCTGACCGTAGGGAGTTCGTCCCAGAGCACTCTGCAAGCGTTAGGATCGGTCGGATCCGGGGAGAAAAGGCTCGCGTAGAAGGCCTTGGCCCTCCCGCACATCTCCACCGGATCCGTGAGGGGGGTGCCATCTTCTGCGAGGAGGCAGGTGACGTGTTTCTTAGACCCCCTCTTTTTCTCCAGGGCATAGAAGAAGCGGGAGCCGCGATCCATCTCCTGAAGGAGACGGATGCGGGATCGAACGAAGGCGCCCCGGGCCCGATGATCTTCGAGTTCCTGGAGCTCCTCCCGCTTCTCCCGGCACGCCCCACAGAGAGATGGATCCTCAGGGCTGGCGGCCAGACGCCTCTCCAGCTCTAAGACCTCCCGTTCCAACTGCTCTATCGTCGCATCCCTCCGTCGGCTGGTGCCCCGGGTGTAGTCACGGGAGAAGAGCTGGGCGCGTACCTTCCCTAGATCCCACCATCGCCGCGCCGAGGGAAAGGCGTGCCGCTGCCCTCGCCAGGCCAGCCAGAACTCCCGGAAGGACGCCACGAAACCCACATCCTCCAGCAAACTGTTATTAAAATGCCAATAGGCCGGCCCCGGCCTCTCCGCGCAGAGAGAGGCCGTCACGGTAGCGAGATGATGATCAGAGAACGGGGCCGGCCGGACGATGGAGGAGTGGGCCCGCGAAAGGTGAAAACGTGATAAATAGATGCGGTCCAACCGGGAGTGGTGCGACCGATGGGCCTCCACTCGGACAAAGGTGAAGGTTGAGCTGTCGTCCGGGTGGTGGTCGCGCCAGACGTCCACCAGGGAGTGATGTTCGACAATTTCCCTGAGGACGTCTGCGGCGGCTGGGCACTGCTCGATCCCCGAGCGGTCCCGTTTCTCAAGCGTGTTGTTAAAGTCCCCGCCCAGGACCAGGCACTCGCGAGGATCCAAGGTGCCGAGGAAGGTGGACGCCTGCTGATAGAAACGAAGTTGTTCCGGGCCTGGTGTCGGGGCATAGATGTTGATGAGATTGACCACGAGACCCTCCATACGGACCCGTAGGTGCAGCAGGCGGCCCGGCACAGCCTCGGCAACCCCCAGCACCTCAGGCCGTAGGTCGGGGGAGAACAAGGTCGCCACTCCAGCCTGGCGAACAGAGAGATGGCTGAAGTAGACTCTGTCCCCCCATTCCAGCCGCCAGCTGCCTTCAGCGGCTGGATCCGTATGGGTCTCCTGCAGGAATACTACAGAGTACCCCTCCTCCCGAAGGAAGGAGAGCACCTGGCTCCTGCGGAGACCCATCCTACAGCCCCGGGTGTTCAATGTTGCGAAGAGGAGAGATGCCATGAGGAGGGCTGGGGGGGATCCTTGCTGCCGCGTAACAATCCGTGACCCACCCCGTAGGCGAGTAGTGAGTCACGGAAAAGGCGGACCCGTTGGTAGGCCGTGGCGGCCTGCTTCCCAGTCCCTTTACCCTCCGCCATGAGGGCCTTTGCGGCCCGGAGGATTTGGTGGAAATCCCCCCATCGCTGGAGAGCGAGCTGTACTTTGTTGCGGGAGCCCCGGACGTCCTCCAGGAACTCCCGCAGCTCATCTCGCAGCGTATGGGGGGCCGGGGTTACTGGCTCCCGGCTATCGAAAGAAGGGGCCCCGGACACAGTCCTATGGCCCACCGAAACGGACAGGCAAGGGGCGGACCCTCGACGCAGCTCCTGCTGGGCCGGCACCTTAGGGCCCAACCCGAAATTCGGCTTAGTTGGGGGAGGCGGCGGAGGGAGAAGAGCAGCCTCTGGTGGGTCGGGACGAGGAAATACTGGAGCCGCTCCCTGGGGGTCATCCTCCGAGAAGGGGAGGGAGACAGCCCCAGAGGCGGCAGTGTCATCATGGGACGTGTGGGAGATTGGGATGGCATCAGGGGCGGGGCAGGGATCAGAAGTAGGGGCAGGGAGGGGGACATGAGCAGGGCCGGGCTGAGGAACGGGTAGAGGATCCTGAGCCGCAGGAGCTGGGCCACTGGGAGGTGGCCTCTCTTGGTGTGGCTGAGGGATCTGGGAACTGGGAAGGGGACCCCCGACGATGCCGGGCTCTAGCATGATGGTTTGTGTTACAGCCACGGCATCGGGAGGTGGACAGGTATTTGCGGGGTCCCCGCCTGGGAAGGAGAACTGTTGTCCCACCCCAATGAGGGGTACCCCCTGGGATTCGGGTCCCGGCCGCAGGGCACCGGCCGTCGCTTCAGGAGGCTTGGCGGCCGTCAGCGAGGTGTCACTTGCGACCGGGCAGGTGGAAGAGCCCAGGGGATCCTCGGAGGTGGGAGCGGAACCGATGGTCAAGGGGAGGGAGCATGGGGAGAGGGGGGAAAGGGGCGAGGTCATTGAGATCGAGACCTGCTGGTAAAGGGTCATCCTCCCCCTGGGTGATTGGGGTCAGACCCAGGGCCTCGATCTCCTCGTAGATGGAGGGCAGGTCACCTTCTGCCACCCCGAGGTTCTCCCCGCCGGCACCTGAAGCGATGCTCGGGTCGGGGCGCGCAGGGTCGAAAAAAGGGGCAGAAGGGGCTCTATCAGGGGCTTCCGAGGGAGGGGCGGTAATACCTTCCGGTGCTGCCACATCTTTCCCAGCCAGTTCTGGCGGACAAAAGCCGCTCGGGGGAAAGCGGAAGGCTCGGCATCAGTGCCCCCCTTCCTGGTCTTCCGGGGGGCTTCCGCATCGGTGGAAAGGAGTGGGGCTCGAGCCTTCCGCTTGCCCCGCTTCCCCTGTACTAAGGCCCAGCCCTCCATGGCATCATCTGGGGGCTGGCTAGTAAGGGTCGGGTCAGGGGAGAGGGGCGATTTCTTAGGGACTCGGGGAGGTAGTGGTGGGGCAGCATAAGGGAGAGAAAAGTCTCTCTGGGGCGGGCCCTCTCCCACGCCCGGTGATATCCCTGCCTCACCCTCCTCCACAGGCCTCAGCAGACTGTTCGCAGTGGGCCTCTCCCGCTCGTCTGGGCTCACTGGGGGAGGTACTCCCAGGGCCCGAGCGGGAGCAACGGTGGACTGGGAAGGAGGAGGGGCGGCTCTGGGCACCGGGCATTCAGGGGCGCCGGCGATGACGGGGCCGACGCCCTGCCGGGTCTCGGGGGTCTCGGATGCTCCTCCTTGCCGGGCCAAGGGACAGTCCCTCCGGACGTGTCCCATCGCCCGGCAGAGGTAGCACCGGGCCTCCCCCGTGGAATAGTACACCCTGTAACGGGCCCCATGATAGGGGACCATAAAGGACCCCTTGAGCGCCTCCCCGTCACGTGCAGCCGGAGGCATTTGGAGCTGCGCCTGCCGGCGGAACGAGAGGATGTGACGGAGGGCGGGGTCTTTGCAGCCCAGTGGGAGAGGGCTGATTACAGAGATGGGTCTCCCCAGGGCGGAGAGGGCAGGTAACAGGGCGGCATTGGGGAGGAAGGGAGGGACGGAAGTGAGGACTAGGTGGACGCCCAAGTCCTCCAGCAGCTCTAATGGGACGAACACGCCCCCCACCGCCAGGCCCTTCTCCACCGCCTCTTGGGCCGCGGCCTCCGATGCGAGGAAGAAGACTACCTTCCTGTACATTTTGGAGGCCGCTACGATGGCCGTGGGCCCCACCACCCTCACCAACACCCGCACATAGGTTTCTACGTGGGGCGAGGCGGGTACCAGGAGGCAACGGACGCCATGCTTCCTGGTCAAGGTGGGAAAGGGGCCCCGGCCGCTATAGATGGTAGCTGAGGCGGTGGGCGGGTTAGGTGACGTTGCGGCAGGTGGGGGGGTTGCCGCCACCTGGGCGTACGCTCTGGGGGCCGGGGGTGGGACACCCGCAGAGCTGGTAGAGGGAACAGCAGGGAAGGCCGCCGCGGCCGGTGGCAGGGCCGCAGCTGTAGTGGCTGCCTCTGCCATGGAGGGCCTGGCCTTTATCGCGGGGCCCTTACCCTTCTTTTTACCCTGGCCCTTCCTGCCGGCTGCGGGGGCTCCCCCAGAATCATGGGGGGCGAGGGACGTGGCAGCAGCGGAGGTCTCTTCAGTGTCTGCCGCTGCCGGTGCCCCAGCGGGGGCGAGAGCAGGTGGTTCGGCAGCGGCGGTTAAGGTAGAGGCTTGGGAGGGTGACGGGGGAACAGGCGGAGGAGGGGAGGCCGTGCCGTCTGGAGGGGCTCCTCCCTCCATGTCGCCTGCCATGATGAGCAGCGGAGGAAGGGAAAACTCTTGAGACGGGGGGTGGGGAGAGGAATTGGGGTGACCACTCCTCCCCGCTAGGCTGCAGGCAGGGGAGGAGGGCACTAAAAGTGGGGACAGGGTTCAGGGTTATCTCGGACTACTGCGGGGGTAGGGTTCAGTCACCGACTCAAGATGGGAAACCCGGCTCCTCTTGTTGCACTAGGGGAGGGGATGATATAACAGCATGGGGGTGCAGTGAGATAGGGTCAAAATTAAACAGGGGAGGGGCACAAGCGCATGGGAGGGGGCGTGGGTTCACGAAAGCGGGGGGCTAATCAGGGCAAATGGAGCTTCAGGGGGAGGGAGACAACCAACTGGGAATGGGGCAGAAAACCAAGGGACTAGTTTCAGGGCTAGGGCAGGGCAAACAAACAAGGCTGCAGAGGGAGAGGGGCAGGGCGGGCAAAACTGAAACTAGCAAGGGGCTGGGACCAAAAAAGGAGAGGGGCCCAGATAGCTGCAAGGGGAAATGGGGCGGGTGGCAAGGGACAAAGCAAGTGGTGTGCTGATGGAGGGGGAGGGTCAGTCCGAGGGGTATGGGGAGGGGCACGTGCACCCACGTGCGCTCGTGCAAAGTCAATAGTTGGGCTGGCTGCTGCTTCAGGCCCAAAAGGTGGAAACGGGCTCGGCTAGCCAGGCAAGCGGCTGAGTCCAGAGGCAGGAACCAGGGCAGACGGCGAGCAGGCAGCAGAGGTGGTGGTGGTGGAGGAGGGGGCAGCGGTGGTGGTGGGGTTTGGGGAGGCACAGATGAACCAGGGGGCAGGCTCTATGCCACACCCCCTGTGCTCCTACAAACACAGTCACTACCCCCACCACGAGAGCATAGTTCGAAACATACTCAGTTCTTGGAGGCCCCCTCCACGGTGGTCTGCAGAGTCTCTGTGCTCCCTCAGCAGCCTACGGTCTTCCTGGTTCCTCCTCCTCTAGGTTCCAGTAGCTTCCTGGCAGCAAATAGGGCAGCTCCAGCAACTCCAGGTGGTGGTCCGGTGGTCAGGCAGGACCCCTCACAGATGGTGGTGGTGGTGGTCACAGCAGCGGCTGGAGCAGGGGCCCCTCACACCCCTCCTCTGGGGAGAGGGCCAGCAGGCCCCCTCCCCCCCAGGGGTGCTGCAGCAGCAGGAGTAGCAGCAACCAAGGTGTGTGTGTGTGGGGTGTTCAGCTGCCAAGCAGCCAGCAACCAGAGAGTAGAGTAGTGGGAGGGGTGTCTGGCCCAGCCAGGGGAGAAGCTGGAGCAGCAGTAGCAGCAAACAGCAGCTGGGAGGGCCCAGGGCCTAGCAGCAGCCCCAGCAGGATGAGCAGGAGGAGCAGCAGCAGCCCTCTACCACCTTCCCGGCCAGAGGGCTATAGGGAAGTGGTAAGGAACCAGTATGTTAGCCCCAGGCTAAACAAATCCCTGATACCTTATGGCAGTTGCTCCAGGTTAATCAAGACACCTGGGGCCAATTAAGAACTTTCCAGAAGGCAGGGAGGTTAATTGAGACACCTGCAGCCAATCAGGGGCTGGCTGAAACTAGTTAAAAGCTCCCAGTAAGTCAGTGAGGGGCGCATGTCAGGAGCTGTGGAAGGAGGTTGCATACGAGGAGCTGGGAGCAAGAGGCACTAGGAGCTGAGAGTAAGAGGGCGTACTGCTGGAAGATCCTGTGGTGAGGATAAAGAAGGTGTTGGGAGGGGTCCATGGGGAAGTAGCCCAGGGATTTGTAGCTGTCGTGCAGTTGTTCCAGGAGGAACTCTGAACAGCTGCAGTCCACAGGGCCCTGGGCTGGAACCCGGAGTAGAGGGCGGGCCCGGGTTCCCCCACAAAACTCCCAACTCCTGATCAGACACAGGAGGAGTTAACCTGGACTGTGGATTCTACTAGAGGGGAAGATCTCTGAGGCAAGCAGAATCCGCCAATAAGCGCAGGACCCACCGAGGTAGAGGAGGAACTTTGTCACACACCTTAGAGACTAACAAATTTATTTCAGCATCAGCTGTCGTGGACTACAGTCCGCTTCGTCGGATGCATAGAATGGAACATACAGTGGGACGATATTTATACATTCAGAGAAACATGAAAAAGTGGAAGTAACCACACCAACTGTTATGGTATGGAAGTAACCATACCAACTGTTACAGTTGGTATGGTTACTTCCACCTTTTCATGTTTCTCTGAATGTATAAAAATCGTCCCACTGTATGTTCCATTCTATGCATTCGACGAAGCGGACTGTAGTCCACGAAAGCTTATGCTGAAATAAATTTGTTAGTCTCTAAGGTGCCACAAGTATTCCTTTATTTATTTATTTTTTGCTGACACAGACTAACACGGCTACTACACTGAAATTCAACATTAGTATCAGCTTAATATCCACACGGCCTCTCTTTGGGGGGTTATATCATGTGTTTGCAGGGAAATGGCCCAGATGCTCTGGTGGGTCTTTTCTATCACTCACTTTAATGATCCTATATAAATGCTTGCAAGGACATTAACCTATAGGAGTTTATCCAATCCTCTCCCTCAAAAGCCCACCACACTTACACTACTAGAATACAACTATTTGGAGTTTCTTGCTTTACATAAAAATAGTCATTGAGGCCTAGTTCTGAAGTCCATATGCAGGTAAAATGCCCACTGAGGAAGGACGCAGTCGCTTTGAGAAGGAAAAAGTTACAGCAAAAAGAGAGGTCACTTTAGCCTACATTTGAGGAATGCACAGGTCTGACTTGCACATGCTCACTACCAGTAGTGTAGCTGGGGGGGAGCAGGGGGAGTGGCCGCTCCCCCTGAGCACATTTTCCAAAAGTGGCATCTTTTTAATTTTTGAAAGGGTGGAGATGAGTGGACGGAGGTGGAGCGACAAAATAATGCAGGGGTCCCGCCGCTGGCCCCACCAAGCGCCTGCTGCTAGCCTGGGTGAAAGAACCCAGACTGGCAGCGGGCTGAGACCCCAGCTGTCAGGAGCCCATGGTGGGAATCCTAGAGCGGTGGCTGGCTGAACCGCTCAGCCCGCCCCGCTCTGGGATTCCCCCCCGCAGGCTCCTGCCAGCAGGGATCCCGCTGCTGGCCTCACCAAGAGCCCACTGCTGGCCTGGGTTCTTTCGCCCAGGCTGGCAGCGGGTTGAGACCCATGCTGGTAGGAGCCCGCGGGGTCGGGGGTGGGGGGCGGAATCCCACCGGGGCGGGCTGAGCAGCTCAGCCAGCCGCCGCTCTGGGATTCCCCCCCACGGGCTCCTGCCAGCCGTGGTCTCTCAGCCCACTGCCAGTCTGGGTTCTTTCACCCAGGCCAGCAGCGGACTCTTGGTGGGGCCAGCGGTCGGGTCAGGTGGCACCTTTTTTTTATGTGTTCGCTCCCCCTGGTGTTAGAACCTGGCTATGCCACTGCTCACTACCTGCATAAATCAGGGATAGTTTCCCCACATGCCTATGCAGGAGCTCCCTCTGGATTGTAAACACACATTAGGCATTGTGCATGGGCAGGGATGGTGTCCCTAGTCTCTGTTTGCCAGAAGCTGGGAATGGGCAACAGGGGGTGGATCACTTGATGATTATCTGTTCTGTTCACTCCCTCTGGGGCACCTGGCATTGGCCACTGTCGGAAGACAGGATACTGACCTTTGGTCTGACCCATGTTCTTATGTTTTATGTCTGTTTTCTTAAGTCTTATGCCCACTAAGACCTTTGAATCATGCACAGAGCATTTAACAAATCTGAGTCCTGGCGGAAAGTGGAGAATGGAGCATGGGTCCCTGATCTTGGTGTGGTGACTATGTCAATGATAGAGTCTGTCAATTGACATTTTCATCATACAAATCTAAAGGAAGACCATTTGTATAATGACTGACTATGGTACAATCAAAGATTTTCAGTTCCTCCTCCTGCCCATGAACAGTTTCAGTGATGAAGTAATTAACGCCAAGAGGCCCAAATCAGATCACTCTGAAACTTGAAAGTGAAATATTTTTAATGACAACTTACTTTTCAGTAACGACAACTTCCTAAAAGTACCAGGAGGGTTGAATCCATATCTATGTTTTTAAAATTTCAGAATCACAATTAATAAGGTGGTGATAAGGGATAGGAGAGGCTGCATTATATATTCTTTTAATCTAGTGCATTTCTGAAATCTGCTTTTAACTTTTCACTCCATACGCCATACTATGGGATCAAATACACAGTCTCTCTAATTTCTCCTCTCTTCTTCTATTCCCACATAGCACATTCTTTTTTACATATCACAGGCACATGACCACCAGTCTGGCAATTGTGAAATCCAGATGGGGGATTACCAAATTGCACTTCATCTTTAAACGTAGATAATTTTCTTTGTAAATAAACTTGATGAATGTTAGTATTATGAATAATGATAGAAACAGGATAGCAAAAGATTCTTAGGAATTTAGAAACACATGCATCAGTGCTTAATGCTCTGGACTTTGTGAAAACATCTTTCACTGGAGCTGAGAGATTGGGGACTGAGAGAGGGACTCTGGTGGTGGTTTGATGGGTGGGGCACATTACATTTTTATTATATTCATGTTGCTGCTGGAATAGTGTTATTATCTGTGGGTAATTGCCAGAATCTGTTTATGTATGAAAGTAATTTTAAGAGTCTGTCAAAGGTGTCCAGAGCTTGGGTTGGTTGCTCTTATGTCAGGTAGCATGAACAGACAAAATAGATTGTGCTTCCTGCTGTTCCAGGAAAGTAAAGCTCCACCTGTTTTCAATTCTCATTAACAGGTTCAACTAACCCCTAAGCCTTTTGAAATTAATTCCACTAGTTTAGAAGGCTTATCTTTCCAACAGTTTCCAGTCTGTCATTAATCCTTAACCACACATTACTCAGTAACATTGGCCAATGTGACTCAGGAAGTGCAAGACTCAGGACTGTGAATGCTCCAGGCTCCTTGCACCCTTTCCCCAAGACCTGACTCTATGCTTTTTCCATTGATACTGCTAAATGGAAGGTGCAGCCTTCCAACCCTGCCCCCGCATCTAAGAGGGAGAGTCATCTTCAAAGAGATGTTTCTCCTTCCATTGTATCGTTTTGTTTATGTCTAGAAGAGGCTTGTTTCCTTATTATCCCTTAGTAGGGAACTAAAGGGAACAAGGCCGTAAACATCGGCTGATGACCTCAAAATTGATAACATCCATACATCATAATACATCGAGAGTCTAATAACCTCTCTTGTATGAGAAAATCTTCTATTAGCCAGCTGCCTCTCCCAGCCAGCTTTCTCTCTGAAAGTTAGCTCAGTAACAAATTCCCTCTGGCTGGGCATGGACCTTCTCTGAGCAGTCACTTTTTATTCATCTCGATGGAGAATTATTCACTTGGAAACTATTCCAGACTTTTCCATTACTCTGTTGGGCCCAATTCTGCAGGGTGCTGAGCATCTTTTACAAGGTGCTGAGCACTTGTAACTCCTATTGAAGTCTTTTTTGTTTTAATCCACTCCACACATAGCAGCTGACATGCATTTTAGCACATTTACTATTGTTTTCTCCCCCTTTTCTTTGTTCCCTGTCACCTTCTAGCTTTCTTTTCCTTACAGAGGAGAAACCACTGGATCTACTTCTAACTGATAAGAGGAAGAAACTCACTGAGTATGTGAGTGTAATAGAGAAGCTTAGAAGTAGTGGCCATGAACTACAATACAATATGAATTCAGAATAGTGAGGAAGTGGTTCCCCGGAGGCAGTGTGGCGAGGAAGGAGTTCCCAGGAGACAGCATGGTAAGGAATGGTTCACAGGAGGTGGCATAGCCAGGAATGGGTTAATAATTAAATGGGTTCACAGGACAAAACAGCACCAGAGGATTGGATTTCAGCAAAACAAATATTGAGAAATTAGGATTGGGGCCCTGTCCAAAACCCACTGAGTCACTGGTAAGACTCTTTGGCTCTATCAGGAATTGGACCAGGGCCCTTAAGTGTAAATATAATGGGAGGAATGAATAAAATCCATCTGTCTAGCAAAGGCTGCCAAATCCTAAAATGGACCATAAGTGCAGTGGAGGGTAATGTGCCTCCCTTGAGCTTGTGGGGGGCTGAGCTTGTGGGGGGCAGGGCAGCTGTTCCTGGGGAGTCATTCAGAATGAGGACAGGTAGAAGGATCATGGACATCCCGCCACAGGTTCTCTCTGCTAGTAGAGCACAGCTTTAAGTTCAGGACAGGTGTCTTTTGGAACCCTGCTAGGGGAGATTGCCCAAGAGACAGGGGTGAAAGTAGATTTGTTGATTTACCGGTACGGGGGCTGGGCTGGGGCCGACTCTGGCCCCCGGAAGGGGCGGGACCTCAGATGGAAGGGGCGGGGCTGGGGGGGGTCAGAGCCAGTCCCAGCCTTCCCTCTACCGATAAGTGATCCCTCTCTCCCTCTCCCTCTTTCCTGCCCCGCTGGGGTAGCGGCAGGGGCCTGGGGCTCCCCTGCTTCTACTGCCCCGGTCCTATAAATAGCAGCTGGAGCCCTGGGGTAGGAGCAACGGGGCTCCGGTGCCTATTTAAAGTACCGGGGTGGTAGAGGCAGCGGGATCCCCCAGTCCTTTAAATAGCCCCATGAGTCCCACTGCTGCTACCCCAGGGCTCCAGCAGCAGGGCTCTGGTGGCAATTTAAAGGGCCCGGAGTTCCAGCCACTGTTGGGAGCCCCAGGCCCTTTAAATTGCTGCCTGGGGAAGCCAGCTACCCTGATACGGCGCACCGGCTCTTGCCTGAAAGGAGCCTACAGCCTGGAATCCACCATCAAGGCCAGCCAGAATGAAGGCACAACAGACTAATTTTCAAAAGGGGAAAGCAAAGGGATGCCTTCCAATGTCTGCCCCATAAGCCTGATATCTGTTTCTAGAAAAACGACAGGATAATTATTCAAAGAAAATCTAGAATAATTCGACATTTGAAGAATAGTGGAACCGTAAGCAGCACTGGGTTTCTGCCGTGTAAATCTTCCCAGATAACATTGATCACTGTCTTTGATAGAACAATTAAATCAGTGGACAAAATGAAAGCAGCAAATGTTATGGGCCCAACTGAGGCCTTTGTTACACTATCTCCCAAAAACTCACTCTCAGAACTAGTCCCAATTGGCTCAGATGGGAGTACAGTCACATGGATTAGTTACTGGTGGAGAGAGCAAAGACAAATTGTGGGTAGGGGCTTAGTGGGTAGTACAGGGAGCGGGGCTGGTCCTGTCTAACATCTTCTTTCATGATCCGGAAGGAGTTTGCAACACATTTGTATAATCCACAGAAGATACTAAAATGCATTCACTCAGGCTAGCTTTAAATTGAGCAGTCCCACTCTGTCCTTTATTGTCAGTGTTTTGGTGGCTGGTGGTGTCTCCTTCAACAAAGAATTATTATTTATTATTTGTATGGCAGTAACACCTAGGAGCCCTAGGCATGGCCCAGGACCCATTGTGCTAGGCACTGAACAAATACAGAACCAAAGGATAGGCCCTGCCCCCAAAGAGCTAAGAATCATGTAATATTTGTGGTTCTGTTTTATAGCAAACTCCTGTGACAGTGTTTGAAGCACTGTCACAACAGGCAGCTCTTATTTCCATAGACACATGATGGAAAAGCCCTACTAGCCCATCTTCCCTCCCTAGTGGGAGTGTTTCTGCAGTCCACTGTCCATTACATTATTGCATGTCCCAAACGATGGGGCCTCCATCACTTTGCCTAGGAGTCCATTTCTCAGTCTAACAGATGGCCTTGCTAGAAACTCTCTCCCGATATTCAGCCTTAATTGAGTCTGATTAATTTAATAACCATGAAAAGAAATTCCTACATCCTAAATGGTTGGATTGGCTTCTATAACAGAAATGGAATGAAAGTGCTAGATTGAGAATAAGGGGTCCGGGATTGCAGAATGGCCCCACGCCGGCACTGAGAGCATTGAGGAGAGCTTGTGGATTCAGTCAGCCCCACCCTGCTACACCTGCAACAAATGACTGGCATGGAGAAAGGAGTTAAAAGGAGACCTAGCCCAGTTCAGGGCTGTCCAGGAAGGAGAGCAGAGCTCTACTTCTTCCTTGATGAGGGATGCCTGGTTCCAGACAAGAGCCTGAGCCAATGTGCTACCTGAATGAACCTTCCCGTGGATGGCATGTGTAGGTCAAGGAAGACTGAGTAAAAGGATTAACTGCACAGTGACAAGCCCTGGGTAGAAGGGCAGGGTCCTCTTGACCAATCCTCAGATGACCCTGATTTTAAGTTCACTGTTATCCTTTTATTTTGGACTCTGCTACCCTGGAACGGGTAGGATTCAAACATGCCATAGCTGGAGGGGCAGCATCCAACAATGGAGATCTGCAGGTGGGTGCACAAGGGGGGGGAGGTTCCCTAGGCAACCTGATTACAGGGCTCGATCCTAACATGATTATTTTATTGTAGCCACAGACACACACACATAGATATGTTCCTGCTCCAAATAAACTTACAATGTAAACAACAGATTTACTATTGTCCTCCATGTGACTAATTTCATGAGTCATATGAGTAAAGATTGCACAATCAGGCCCTCAGTCTTTTCTGACAAAGAAAACAATTTAGATTTTTGAAACGCCTATAAAATCACAATTAGAAACAATCAGACACCGAAGTGGATATTTCAATTATGCAGAATTCCACCCACAATCTGCAGACACCATAAAGGCGGCTAGTCTGGCCCAAAATATTTATATGCAAAAGCATACCCCGATGAGATAGGATTGCCTAGAGGTTACAGTATGAGATTGGGAGGCCAGACGCTTGTGTTCTGTTTCTGGCAACCCCTGACTTGCTAAGTAGCTTTGGGCAACTCACTGTCTCCATTTACCCATACATAAAATGGGTATAACAAGCAGCTACTGATTTACGTTGAGAGGAATATCTGGATCTATTGACCAGATATTGACCGAGGAAAACATGAACACAGTGGGCCAGACTGATCCCAGGTGTATTCTGTGGAGCTCCTGAACTAGCATAATGTTGGCTTGTCACTCATCTCACAAACAGGGGGCATGTCAAGAAGCGGGTGGCAGTAGTGAATTTGCCAGGAGCTCCCTCCTCTGCTTCCTCTTCTTCCAGACTGTGGAAAGGCTAGGAGCTCTTTTAGAGATAAGAACGGAAGAAAGACAGGCACTTTATCCTGTAATACTGATACCCTTTAAATTCCAACCAGAGCAGTCTCCTCCTCTTCCCCACTGGAGAGAATTTGATAGTCACTTAGTATCATTTATCTCTCTCCATGAATATTGCGCACACACACATAAGTGGAACCAGATTCAGAGAGGAAAAGCAGGACATTTGCTCAGCCCTGCTTCACTGTGCCCTTCCTTTCTGTTTGTATCATACATATTTTGAAGGGCAGCACCAATAATCGTAATCCTGTTATCTTTTAATGCCTTCCTTATCTCATCATCAAATTTCATTCCACTGTCTGTCCTGCAGTTAAGGTGCATAGTGCACTAACATTATAAGTCCTCTAATCCTTCTGTTATTTCAACCTAAATTGATTCATTATGGCTCTCTTGCGCTGACAAGTGCAATTTCTTCCACTATACATTTTCACTGACATACAAAACTACACCTCCGGCTTCCTTTCTCCTCTGTTATTCCAGGATATCAGGTGGCATTGAAATCTGAATTCATTCAGGTCTTTCACACTACTGTAACTCTTGCTTTCTGCATAACACTATCTTACTTTTTAACTTATATTTCAGAGTTTCAAATATTTTACTTGGGATAGATGACCCCAATTCTGGAAAGCATTCCTATTCAGAACAGTACTTACACATGTTTAACTTTAAGCCTGTGCTTAAGTCCCACTGAAATAAAAATTTTGCAGATGACACAAAATTATTTAGGTCAGTGAAACTGTGAGGCACTTCAGAGGGACTTAATGAAGTTGGTGAACAAGCAACACAAAGCCGATAAAATTCAGTGCACAGGATAATGCACATCTAAAACATTAATCTGAATTACTCCTTCACATTAGCAGGCTCTATATTAACTGTAACAGTGCAGGACAAAGACATATTATAGACAGCTTAATTAAGACCTGTACTCAATGTGCAGCAGTATTCAAAGGTAACCAAGATATTAGGATTTGTAAAGAACATGTAGTGGAGCAGCTGCCCCTCTCCCACAGAACAGGGGGTTAAAAGCAGCCCTGCGAGGGCTGCAGCTGGGAAAAGGAGTGAAAGCTGCTGAGGGAGTTGCTGACCACAGGTGTGGCCAGCCCAATCAGGCCACAGCTGGCCCTATAAACAGGCTGTGAGCCAGAAACTCAGGAGTCTCTCTCTAGCCCTGAAGGGAGAAAGGCTAGCTGCCTAAGAGGAAGGTACCTGAACTGGAGCAGTGCTAGGGAATAGAGTTGGGAAGCTCCAGCCTGGTAAAACCCCAGGCTGCAGGCCTTGTTGAAGGCTTGCAGAGGTACTGGGGCTGCAGAGGTACAGCCTGGGAAATAGGCAAAGGCAGCAAGTCCTAACTGCTTGCTAATGATGAGTGGCCATTACAGACTGTAGTCTGCCCCAGTGACTGGGGGCTAGATGATGACTGGCAGTAGCCACTGAGGTGAGGTGGGTTTAGAGGGTTGGGGGTTATGAGGGGAGGCCCAGAGTGTGGGGCAGAACCCTGAGGTAAAGGGCACCGGGGTCTGTGAGGGACATGGGGTCAGTGGCTGGTGAGGCACCAGCCTGCAGAGGGCGCTCCATATTCTGGAAAAGAGCTAATTCCCAAGATGACCAGCAGGAGGCGCTGCACCAGTGAGTCTTCACTTTGCTACAGAACAATACTGAAAATATTATACAAATCAATGGTTTGCTCACACCTGGAATAATGTTTTTCAGTCACCATATCTTCAAAAGATATAGCAGAAATAAAAAGGGTTCAGAGACAGATGATAAATTATGAGAGGCTTGCAAAGATTTGTGTATGAGAAAAGATTGAAAGACTCAGACTTTAGAGAGGAAATAAGAGGGGACATGATAAATATATACAAAATAATGAATGGTGTGGAGAAGAAATGGCCATGGGGGCTTGGAACCAGGGTGGGCCGGCAGGCCCTGCCCCCCCATCAGCTCCCCTCAACCCCCACCAGCGCCTCCTGCCTGACAGTGGCCCAACGGATCAGCAACTCCCCTATCCCTCCCTGTGCCTGCAGCAATTAGCTGTTTCATGGCATTCAGGAGGCTTGGGGGAGGAGCGAGGACATGGCATGCGTGGTGGGAGGGGGTGGAGCAGGGGTGGGAAGAGATGAGGTGTGGGTGGAGTAGGATGGGGCCTTGGGGGAAGGGAGAGAGTGGGGGGGGGGCCTAGGGCAAGGCTGGGGGTTGAGCACCTCCCAGCACTCTGAAAAGAACAGCAAGAGGAGCAGTCGGACGATCCACCCTCCTTCACTTTCTGACTCCACCACCTCAACCAAAGCTCACAATCATCATTGCTGAATACACTATTACATTTTGTTTTAAATTCTTTAAAAATTATACTGTATATGTATATAATGTCTCTTACCTGGTGGGGAAAAATTTTTTTCTGGAACCTTACCCTCCCCCGCCATTTACATTAATTCTTATGGGGAAATTGGATTTGCTTAAGTTGCATTTTTCAAGAACATAAGTACAATGTTAAGGGAGGAGTTACTGTATATGGATAATTGTATGATATAAATCCTCATGTATTGGGGCATAACTCAACCTCTAAGTGTCAGAGGGTTAGAAAAATACTTCTCCTATGGACAAATTTTTCTATAAAATTGTCCAGTACAAGCTTTCTTGCCCCTGCCTTCAAAGCACCTGGTACTGGCCAGTATCAAGAGGCAAGATACTAGACTAGGTGGATCACAGGTCTAATCAGGTACAGCATTCCTATGCAACTCTTTGTGGTACTGTATCTCTACTGAAACAACAATTTTCCTATTTTAATGTAGTCTCATACAGGCCACAGTGACATACATGTCAGAGGAATGTTTAAATAATGACCTGATAGAAGAATTCTGTTCTGAGAAAGGACAGGAGATGGTGTTACGATGCCATCCAGTGGTAGTGTGTCATCAATGCTTCTAGCATGCATAATAACATGATGAGCCAGTCAACAGGAAGTAGGAGTATGAGCCTGGTTCCAGATGAGTGGAGCCATGTGTAGGATAGTCCTGGCCTTCCAAGAGGTGTCAGAGAAGTCAGATGACTGCAGCATTGTACACCTGCTGACATAGAGGAAATTGTGACTATCAAGCAGCAGCAGAACATACAGCAGCAAATGTCTAAATAAAAAAAAAAAGCAGCAGCAAAGCAGGATGGGAAGCACTGCAGCTGAGGATCATCTGCTTTCCTCAGGCCAGGCCCAGAGGTTGACCTCAGGTATATTGGTGTATATCTGAATTTATTCCAATGGAATTACTCCAGACAGACACCACTCTACCAGAGATCGTGTTCCTAACTCACTTAGGTATTTTTGAACACTTTACCCTTGGGTTCCTTCCCCTACCACCCCTTTCTTTAAGGAGCTCTTTAGGTCAATATGCAACAGAAATTTCAGACACATATTCCCTGAAAGATTTAAGATTACACTGATTGGAGGAAAATACTGACAGAAAAGGGAATTAATGTTCATATTATAGCTCAGGACAAAAATCCTCAAAGCATGATAAATCAGTCAGATGTTTTAATTGTAGGTGACTTTGATACAGAAGCCATGTAAATGACAGAGCCCTTCTATTGACTGTTAGAACAGTTATACAAGTATGATTGTCGTCATGCTCCAGTACCTAACCAATAGTGGAATTTAAAAAAGGAATGACAAAGCTGATTTTCAAGAGGGGTAGGAAAGAGAAATACAGAGCTGCATTCATGCATTTTATGAGAAAAATTGCATAGCTGGTTTAAAAAATGTCTTTTTTGTGTCCTTGGTACTGGTGCTGTGCTTCTTGGGGCTACAGATGACAGTAGTCTTCTATCCAACATTATCAGCCCAAGACATGAGAAAAGGCAAGATCTTCTTGAAGAACAAAGACACAATTTAAAGTTGGTCTTGGGAAGAAGTTAATCACTTATGCAGATGTCATACAAAAGGCAAATACTTCAAGTTTCATAAGGATATGATAATCCATAAAATATTGGTTGAGGGTTAAGCACCAAACCCAGCAACCTGACCTTTTTCAGACTTAAATGGCAAACCCAGTATGTGGTTGTCTTCAACACCCTGAACTTGATCTTGACTGCAAATTTTAATTAAATTATTTCCATGCATGATCCCCAGCTGTGTAACACAATGGTGGAGGCATCTCGTTATTTTTAAGGCCAGTGCTTTCTTTCAATTAACCTCTGGGAAAATCACCATATCTTATCTGTCTTTCTTTTTTGCTTTGAAGAACAATATTAAATTTTCATAAATATAAAAACTACAGGGAAATACATTTAATAGTATTCTTTGTTTTAAAAAAACCCCAGTCAACCACCCTTTTCCAGAATGCCATTGTTGGGCAACATTGAAGATAAAAACTTAGACATCCCAAAGGTCTTGTAGATCAGTGAGTCTTTCCCCCATGGGCCAGAATGATTCCAGTCCTTGTTGCTGAGTTCTAAGAAGCCATAATAAGAGGACAAAAGCCCCCAAAGTGCCTGAGATTCAGAGAGGCAGGACTGATGTCAAATCATTTCTGATAACAGTGGCTCACACCAACATCTTCAGATTCTTATGTGGAAGTTACTGCAAAGAAAAAAGAGATTAAGTATCAACACATGTCATTATACAAGGTATTTTCTCAAAGAGCCCATTTTAATGGAGAAAAGTGGGAAGGGATGAATCTGATCACTGGTCCATCATGCCCTTTATCCAAATATGGATGTTTCAGAAGAAGGTGAACTGTGTCAACTGCATAGTGCTATATGTGAAATGGAAATCCCCAGGGCCGGTGCAAGGAAGTTTCGTGCCCTACGCGAAAATTCCTTGCACCAGCCCTGCGCCCCCACCCCCAGCCAGCACCCCTGTGGGCCGCGGGAGCTCAGCCTCCTGCCGTAGGAGGTGAGAGTGGAACTGGGAGGCAGGGGGGCGGCTCGCCACGGGGAGTCGGGAGGCAGGAGGCAGCCGCCCGCCCCCACCCCCACCAAATCCTAGCGCCCTAGGCGACCACCTAGAAATCCCTTCCTGACTCTATGGTAATCAGTTTATACCTTGAAGCATAAGGTTAGATTATACTTCTCTTAGAATGCCTAACAACTAAAGGGATCAGGTACCAAAATGATGAATGGATGCCAGGATTAAGAAGTGACTGCCATGTTGAAAGTTTCTACTGGTTTGAGAAATATTCCCTATACTTAAAATAGGGTGTTCTACTGGAAGCCCTAATATCTTCAATTGTTTTAGAAATGACCCTCATAGAAAGATAGTGAGAAGCAGTGCTGGCCACAAAACTGTTCAACCCTTTTTAAAATCCAGACACAGTATTTGACTTGCCGACCTTCCGCAGCAGGGAGTTCCCTTTCCAGTTTCAATCAGTGTGTGATAGGAAGGTAATTCACAGCACAAAACAATAGTTTATCTAGAGATGGCCCTGGGGAAGGAAGCTGAGATTCAGATCTGAACTCTTCCAAAACTTGGACCTGTCTATATACAGGGGGAGTTTGGTCTCTCAGAGATCGGCCCAAGTAGAAAGCTTAGCCTTGGATATTGAGAGTTCAGTGGCAGAAGTTTTGAGATCTGCTGTTTCACTTTGGATCTAACTCATTATTGATCAGATGAGGAGTGTCAATGTGCAAATTCCATGCATTTAATTGTAGCGGCTAATTTTCTTCAAAAAAGTACTTAAGCATGTGTTGAAGTCCTATTTTGCTCAAAAAGTGCTAAAGTGCTTTGCTGAACTGGGGCCTTGGTCATTAATGACTGCCAGCATGGAGACCCAGAACACTGCAGTATGACACTATTTTTTTACCTGCTGGAAGGAGGATCTTCTAGGAAAAGCTGTGTTGCACGTTACATTGCCTTTCCTCTTTCTGCAGCTCAGTCAAGAAACAACGGGCCGGATTCATCCCAGGTACAATTTCACTAAGTCACTGGAGATATGGCAGGGAAGATTGTTCCTTGGTTTCCTCTCTGCTTAGTGGTGTGTGTTTGGGGCTGGTGGGGATGTTCTGGCAGTTCTTCTGAATGTGGAGAAGTTTTTATTTGGGGTACTCTCAGGAGGTCATTATTGGTTAGATCCTTTAGGTGACTAATATTTAGCATTGGGTGGGGCTGGCATTGTCTACTGTGGCTAGACTACAGGACAGCATGTTAACTTACTTGCCACTAAACAGTACACAACTCCACAAACCAAGAAGCTACCAGAGCTATTGATGATTAAACATACGGCACATAGAGCCATAGCCTGGTACATCACTGTGTCTAGCTTTTTGATGGCATAGCTAATAAAGGGGTTCGAGTGGTGCTCTGTCTTGTTCAAACCGCTGCCCTTTTTCAACAGGTGCAGAGGGCCACAGACTGTGTGGGGTGGGAGGGGGAGGTGGAGAAGGAAGGGACAAGATTTTGGGAGGCATAGAGCCAAGCTCTGCAGCATCTCCTTGTGTACTGCATCACTCCTCGTTCCCTGCCAATCATGCATGGGCCAGGGGAGATCCAGAAACAGAGTTGGTGGATTCACCACTACACTAGGAAGCTTCTGCAGCCTCAGGACAGTAGTAATAATAACTAACTCTTATCTAGCACTTTTTATCAGCAGATCTCAAAGCACTTTACAAAGGAGGTCAGTATCTTTACTTCTATTTTACAGATGGGGAAATTGAGGCACAGTGAAGTGACATGCTTAAGGTCACCCAAGAGGCCAGTGCCACCCAGGTCTCCTGACTCCCAGTCCAGTGCTTTTATACACTAGGCTACACTGTTTAGTAATGGCTATGAAATGGCCTGGGAAGAGCTTCTTTCTTTTGGCTTCCACAGAGAAACCCAACTACTCAAACTGTGTGTTAAATGTCAGTACTTGGGGCATAGTGATGCTGTTCTGGGGAGGGAAAGTACTGCCCTTTTAAAAAGATTTTCACCATGTTATCGTGGATGAACAACTCTGGAAGTCTAGCTTTACAGGGACACATTTATAGAGGAGAGATGGATAGAAAGCATCACACAGCACAAGTTCAAACTCAAAACCTCAATGTACCATAAGAAAAAATTAGATGGATTTCCCAGCGGTAGTATCATATTTTCCTTTCTCCTTGCAATAAAGCTAAGTAAACACAGGGTGGTAATATGTCCTTAAAGACACAATCAAAGTAGCTTCAGTTATGGAGTAACATAGCAGTAGCGATTTAGTCCAATATTGTCACAACTATGATTTCTAGAGCCCTTTTCCATTGTATTGCAGTTGACCTCCAGAAGTTCTTCAAAACCACTAACCCAAGGCTTAGTCTACTGAGCTGTTCTTTAGAAATTTTAATTAAAGAGACTTTTGGTTCCAGTTCTGGCTGTAAACCAGACTACAGTGCTATGCACATGAATGGATGACAAAGTCAGCCAGGTTAGAATGCTTCCCTGACGCTGGAGGATTTCATTAGTCTCTCAGGAACACTGCAATATATCATGCTCTTGTTTGTGTAAGACCAAATTCTGCTCTCAGATACAATCATGTAAATCTGGAAAAACTGCTGATTTCAGTGGTTGATCTGGATTTATACCAGTGAAACAGAGAATGTATTCCAGAATACAGTGTATAAACAATAGGTAACAGTTTCATTCATAATTATGGTGCTGTAGGGGGTGGAGGGTAGAGTTACAAACCAAGACCTATGGAATTCAGGGATATCTTACATTCAAGCTCTGATTCAGACCAGAAATTTGCAAATGGCTTCAATCTTTGTGCTGGACTGAATCAAGACCCTAGTACTGGATGTGAATGTTGCTACCTGAATCTCTCTCAAACTGAGAGACAAGAAGAATGCAAACTCATTCTGGAGTTCATATGACATCGGCAGAATATAAGCAAGATACTGAGACCTGAGGTTGATGGAGCCTTAACATTATGCTCAAGTTCTGAAACGACATCTGGACTTCCATTCCCCGGGATGGTTAATGGACTCTGCATTTGTACTTGCTAGTTATCTGTAGGACAAGTCCTGCCCTGTCAAGTCCTGGTTGGTTGTTTTTTTTGTGGGGGGTGGGCAGAGGAGGGAATGCCAATATTCCCAGAAATATCTGTTCAGTGAGCCAAATTCAGTCCTGGAATAAGACAGATGGAACTGCACTGACCTCACTGGGGGAAGGCCTGCTAAAAGCAGTGCTTAATTTGGCCCAGTAGGTCCTCTGCAGCTGCAGAACATTTCTGGGTCCCTCAAAGGCTAGGTGAGGACTGCGTGATTGGGACCTCTGGGTCTGTCATCAACCCTGTGTTTGAAGTGTATTGAGTGGCTAATCCTCACTGGTAGCGAGGGGGTGGAGTTAAGTAGCAAGGCTTAGTACAGAAGCCAGTTGCCAGTGAGCTCAGCCAGTGAATAGGAGCAGCAAACAGGGGAATATGAAGGGCTTTCTTTCTCAGTACAGTTCTACATTCAGTACTGTGTAATGGGAAGCAATGGAACACTGGTTGTGAAGGTTCTGAAAACAAAGCACTGGCTAGGTAAGTGATATCAGGGGAAAGGTTTTGATTTGGTGGAACATTACCCATAGAAGATGGACCAGAAGGGACTGTGTAGTTTGGATGGCCTCCATTCAGAAGAAGAACCCCAACCTTCTAGAGGATAGTCTGGGTAGAATAGCTGGGAAGGCATTACACTAACAACAAAACAGGAGGATGAAAAGTAGGAACAAATGACAACTCCTGTGGTAGAAAATCCTGATGTCAAAAACAAAATTATTCAACCACTGAAGAGAAGAAATTATTTAAATTGCCTATATCCCAAAGCCAGGAGCCTGGGTAATAAACAAGAGGAATTGTTGATTCATTTATGAGCATTAATTTGATCTAGTTGGTATTACTGAAACTGGGTGGGAAGAGTCATATGATTGGAATGTTACAATCAATGGTTATAACCAATTTAGGAAGCACTGAGTGGAATAAAGGGGATGGGAAGTGGCACTCATAAAAATAGCATTACCTGTTTCCAAGTCACTGACAACTCACAAGCAAATGATCTTGTGCTTCATATAAAGAACAAGATGGGATACTAGTTGGTGTCTGCTACTGAGCACCAAATCACACTAGGGAACAGGATGACTGGCTCTTTAAGCACCTATCTAAAATGTGTAGGAAAAAAAAGTTGCATCATCATGGAGGACTTCAACCTGAATGATGTGTCCTGGAGATCTCATGCTGCCAGTACAATTTCCCCACCCCCCACCTGGAATATTACAGATGACAATTTTTTAACTCCAAAAGTGTTGCATCCAACATGGGAGAATTCAATATTAGACCTCTTGACAGATATAGAGGAAGTGATCACAGAATTAAAAGTTAGTGCTTGCTTAGGTGAAAGCGATCATGACTTGATTGCATTTATTATGTGCAAACAATAAATCCCTAACCAGTAATATATATACTTGGTGCTTTAACGGAGTGTCTTTCAATCTTTCCAGACTACTTTCAGGAGTCTGATTTGTCTAACATACCCACAAGTTTCACAAAAGTGTCGCCATACACTATTACTGAAAAATTGCTTACTATCTCATTTTTACCATATAATTATAAAATAAATCAATTGGTATATAAATATTGTACTTACATTTCAGTACATAGATCAGAATAAACAAGTCACTGTCTGTATGACATTTTAATTTACGTGTACCCCTGGTAGAGAACTGTTGCTTCAAAAGGGCAAATTTCACAAAGCTGAAAATAATTATGAGCCAAATCAAATGGGAGAGAATTTAAACAGAAAAATATGAATGATAATTGAGGGTTGTTTAAGAACATTTTACTAGATACTCAAAAAGCCACAATTCCAGAATTGGGAAAGAAGGCCATAATAATTGAAAAACAGGCTGGCTTAGAAGTAGTGAAAGCAAAAATAAAAATTAAAAACAATATAACACATGTGACGGGGGCAAGGCCAGATGGCTATAGGAAAGTGGTGAGGAACCAGTATGTTCCTATTGGGATCCGGGAAGTGGGCGGGCAAAGCCCGCCCACTGCTAAAAGGATCCCCCCCTTCAGCCTAAGGGGAGGGATCCACAGGACCTGGATGCCAAGTGATTCTGGGGGACAAAAAATGAAAAAACAGGAACGGGAGTGCGGTCAAAGGGTCAAACGAAGCGAACCAGATGGGGACACCGAGCAGAGAACCCCGGACTGCGCCCACTGCTCCTCAAAGGTGTCAAGGGAGCCAGTGGTCGCTGCCCAGAGGAACTCTGCCTGGAGGCGTGAACGAACAGAGGATCGAAAATAGGCCCCACAGTCACAGGAGCCTCCATCGACCAACCTCACCACCCTGGTCTTGTAGATGGCCAGTTTAGCTAGGGCCAGGAGGAGGTTGACCAGGAGGTCCCGTGACTTCGTGGGGCCGCGGATTGGAAGTGCATCAATAAAAAGGTGAGGGGAAAAGTGCAACCAAAACCTCAACAAAATGTCTAAGAGGAGCCGGAACAGGGGCTGCAGCCTGGCACACTCCAGATAAATGTGCGCCAGGGTCTCCCTCACGCCGCAAAAGGGACATGTGTTGGGGATTGGGGTGAACCGCGCCAAGTACACGCCCGTGCTCACGGCTCCGTGAAGGAGCCGCCAATTGACATCCCCGGGGGGCCTTGGGACTAAGGAGGAGTAAAGGCTGGCCCACCGGGGCTTCTCACCCTCTAGAGGTGGCAGGAGGTCCCGCCATTTCGTATCGGGGCGGGACGTGAGGGTGAGGAGATGAAGGGTGTGGAGCACGAGCGTGTATAGATGTTTCCTTGGCGCGGTCTGGAAGCGGACCGGCTGCAGTTCGTGCAGCCGGCTCACCATGAAGGGACAGGGGACCCGGTTGGGTCCACGGGGCAGGGGCCCAATAAAAAGGTCCGGAGGGCTTGGGGTGAAGGGAGGGCGGGGCATACACTCTCGCAGGACCCGGTCGAGGTAAACCCGAGCAACGGGCGGTAAAGCAGCCTTCACCTCCTGAAGTACGTGCCGGGGAGTACGAGGTCTGGAGAGCCCCATGCGCTGAGCAAGCGTCAGGGGATCCAGCCAGTCTCCCCGGTTGTAGTCCAGGAGGTCTCCGACCCTAGTGACTTCTGCCAGGACCAACCTCTGGTGCACTGAGGGGGACTCCGCCACCTGCACACGGAGCTGGGGGTTGTGTAGCAGGGGCTCCGCGAGGAGATCTGCCCCCTCGGTGGCCGCCACGGACCTGGTCGCTGAGAATAGCTTCCAGGTCCGGAGGAGATCCTGGTAGAAGACCGGCAGCCCGTAGAGGTCTCGCGGAAGACCTCTCGGATGGAGATAAAGGAGCTGCCGGTCATATCGGAGCCCTCAGAAACGGCGTAGGAAGGCGTGCGCCAATACGCTCCACGCTGGATTACCTGCACCATAAAGGAGCCTCTGCAGGACCTGGAGACGGAAGACATGGACCTGAGTGTGTGGACACTTCAGGCCCTGCCCACCCTCCTCCAGAGGAAGATGGAGAACCCCTGCAGAGACCCAGTGCAGTCCTGACCAAAAGAACTCCAGAATCGACGTCCGGAGGTTGGCCAGGAAACCCGGGGCCGGGACCAGGTGTTGAGCCGGTACCAGAGCATGGACAGGACTAATTGATTGATTACCAGTGCTCTCCCTCGAAAGGAGAGGCACCGGAGCAGTCCTGTCCATTTCCGGATCCGCTCTATCACCCTGCCCTCTAAACCTTGCCAGTTCTCCGGCGGGGATGGATGTGTGGCAGAAAGGTAAATGCCGAGATAGAGCAGCGGACCCGCGCTCCACCTGATGGCCTGAAGCGCGGGTGGGAGAGAGCTCGCCTGCCACCCGTCCCCTACCACCAGGCCAGAGCTCTTGACCCAGTTCACCCGGGCAGAGGAGGCCGCTGAGTAGATCGTTTGGCAAGCCTCCACCCGCACCAAGTCGCCCGGGTCCTGGACCACGAGGAGCACATCGTCGGCGTATGCCGACAGGACCAGCTGCAGCTCCGGCTCTCGGAGCACCAACCCCGTCAACCTCCTGCGGAGGAGACAAAGGAAGGGCTCGATCGCCAGAGCGTACAGCGGGCCCGAGAGGGGGCACCCCTGCCGTACTCCTCGCCCGAAGCTGACCGGCTCGGTCAGGGTCCAGTTGAGCCTGACCAGACACTCTGCGGAGGCGTACAGCACCTGGAGAAAACCCACAAACTGGGGCCCAAAGCCAAACGCTCGCAGAGTGCTCAGGAGGTACCCGTGATCCACCCTGTCGAATGCCTTCTCCTGATCCAGAGACAGAAGGGCGAACGACAGACCATCCCTACACCCAAGCTCCAAGAGATCCCGGACCAGATACAGGTTGTCGAGAATGGTGCGGCCCGGGACGGTGTAGGTCTGGTCTGGGTGGACCACGTCCACCAGCACGGACCCAAGCCGCAGTGAGATGGCCTTTGCTACAACTTTATAGTCCGTGCTGAGGAGCGAGACGGGACGCCAATTCCGTAAATCGCGGAGGTCCCCCTTCTTCGGCAATAAGGCGAGCACGGCTCGCCTGCATGAAAGAGGGAGGACCCCGCCCTGCAAGGACTCGGCCCAGACGGTGACAAGGTCTGGGCCGAGGACGTCCCAGAACACGCGGTAGAACTCCACAGTCAGCCCGTCTAGTCCCGGAGATTTATTAGTTGGCATGCGACGGAGGGCTTCCGAGAACTCGGCCAGAGTGAGAGGCAGCTCTAGCCGGTCTCGGTCGCCCGTGCTGACCGTAGGGAGTTCGTCCCAGAGCACTCTGCAAGCGTTAGGATCGGTCGGATCCGGGGAGAAAAGGCTCGCGTAGAAGGCCTTGGCCCTCCCGCACATCTCCACCGGATCCGTGAGGGGGGTGCCATCTTCTGCGAGGAGACAGGTGACGTGTTTCTTAGACCCCCTCTTTTTCTCCAGGGCGTAGAAGAAGCGGGAGCCGCGATCCATCTCCCGAAGGAGACGGATGCGGGATCGAACGAAGGCGCCCCAGGCTCGATGATCTTCGAGTTCCCGGAGCTCCTCCCGCTTCTCCCGGCATGCCCCACAGAGGGATGGATCATCAGGGCTGGCGGCCTAACGCCTCTCCAGCTCTAAGACCTCCCGTTCCAACTGCCCTATCGTCGCATCCCTCCGTCGGCTGGCGCCCCGGGTGTAGTCACGGCAGAAGAGCCGGGCGCGTACCTTCCCTAGATCCCACCATCGCCGCGCCGAGGGAAAGGCGTGCCGCTGCCCTCACCAGGCCAGCCAGAACTCCCGGAAGGACGCCATGAAACCCACATCCTCCAGCAAACTGTTATTAAAATGCCAATAGGCCGACCCCGGCCTCTCCGCGCAGAGAGAGGCCGTCACGGTAGCGAGATGATGATCAGAGAACGGGGCCAGCCGGACGCTGGAGGAGTGGGCCCGCGAAAGGTGAAAACGTGATAAATAGATGCGGTCCAACCGGGAGTGGTGCGACCGATGGGCCTCCACCCGGACAAAGGTGAAGGTTGAGCTGTCGTCCGGGTGGTGGTCGCGCCAGACGTCCACCAGGGAGTGATGTTCGACAATCTCCCTGAGGACGTCCGCTGCGGCCGGGCACTGCTCGATCCCCGAGCGGTCCAGCTTTTCAAGGGTGTTGTTAAAGTCCCCGCCCAGGACCAGGCACTCGCGAGGATCCAAGGTGCCGAGGAAGGTGGACGCCTGCTGATAGAAATGAAGTTGTTCCAAGCCCGGTGTCGGGGCATAGATGTTGATGAGATTGACCACGAGCCCCTCCATACGGACCCGTAGGTGCAGCAGGCGGCCCGGCACAGCCTCGGCATCCCCCAGCACCTCAGGCCGTAGGTCGGGGGAGAACAAGGTCGCCACTCCAGCCTGGCGAACAGAGAGATGGCTGAAGTAGACTCTGTCCCCCCATTCCAGCCGCCAGCTGTCTTCAGCAGCTGGATCCGTATGGGTCTCCTGCAGGAATACTACAGAGTACCCCTCCTCCCGAAGGAAGGAGAGCACCTGGCTCCTGCGGAGACCCATCCTACAGCCCCGGGTGTTCAATGTTGCGAAGAGGAGAGATGCCATGAGGAGGGCTGGGGGGGATCCTTGCTGGCAGAGTCACTCACAGCCCCCATCGGGCCGTGTAACAATCCGTGACCCACCCCGTAGGCGAGTAGTGAGTCACGGAAAAGGCGGACCCGTTGGTAGGCCGTGGCGGCCTGCTTCCCAGTCCCTTTGCCCTCCCCCATGAGGGCCCTCGCGGCCCGGAGGATTTGGTGGAAATCCCCCCATCGCTGGAGAGCGAGCTGTACCTTGTTTCGGGAGCCCCGGACGTCCTCCAGGAACTCCCGCAGCTCCTCTCGCAGCGTATGGGGGGCCGGGGTTACTGGCTCCCGGCTATCGAAAGAAGGGGCCCCGGACACAGTCCTATGGCCCACCGAAACGGACAGGCAAGGGGCGGACCCTCGACGCAGCTCCTGCTGGGCCGGCACCTTAGGGCCCGACCCGAAATTCGGCTCAGTTGGGGGAGGCGGCGGAGGGAGAAGAGCAGCCTCTGGTGGGTCGGGACGAGGAAATACTGGAGCCGTTCCCTGGGGGTCATCCTCCGAGAAGGGGAGGGGGACAGCCCCAGAGGCGACAGTGTCATCATGGGAGGTGTGGGAGATTGGGATGGCATCAGGGGCGGGGCAGGGATTAGAAGTAGGGGCAGGGACGGGGACATGAGCAGGGCCGGGCTGAGGAACGGGTAGAGGATCCTGAGCCGCAGGAGCTGGGCCACTGGGAGGTGGCCTCTCTTGGTGTGGCTGAGGGATCTGGGAATTGGGAAGGGGACCCCCCCGCGATGCCGAGCTCTAGTATGATGGCTTGTGTTACAGCCACGGCATCGGGAGGTGGACAGATATTTGTGGGGTCCCCGCCTAGGAAGGAGAACTGTTGTCCCACCCCAATGAGGGGTACCCCCTGGGATTCGGGTCCCGGCCGCAGGGCACCGGCCGTTGCTTCAGGAGGCTTGGCGGCCGTCAGCAAGGTGTCACTTGCGACCGGGCAGGTGGAAGAGCCCAGGGGATCCTCGGAGGTGGGAGCGGTACCGGCGGTCAAGGGGAGGGAGCATGGGCAAAGGGGGGAAAGGGGCACCGGGGTGAGGTCATTGAGATCGAGGCCTGCTGGTAAAGGGTCGTCCTCCCGCTGGGTGATTGGGGTCAGACCCAGGGCCTCGATCTCCTCGTAGATGGAGGGCAGGTCACCTTCTGTCACCCCGGGGTTCTCCCCGCCGGCAGCTGAAGCGATGCTCGGGTCGGGGCGCGCAGGGTCGACAAAAGGGGCAGAAGGGGCTCTATCGGGGGCTTCCGAGGGAGGGGCGGTAATACCTTCCGGTGCTGCCATGTCTTTCCCAGCCAGTTCTGGCGGATAAAAGCCGCTCGGGGGCAAAGCGGAAGGCTCGGCATCAGCGCCCCCCTTCCTGGTCTTCCGGGGGGCTTCTGCATCGGTGGTAAGAGGTGGAGCTCGAGACTTCCACTTGCCTCGCTTCCCCTGTACTAAGGCCCAGCCCTCCATGGCATCATCTGGGGGCTGGCTAGCAGGGGTTGGGTCGGGGGGTGGGGGGGATTTCTTAGGGACTCGGGGAGGTAGTGGTGGGGCAGCATAAGGGAGAGAAAAGTCTCTCTGGGGCGGGCCCTCTCCCACGCCCGGCGATATCCCTGCCTCACCCTCCTCCACAGGCCTCAGCAGACTGTTCGTAGTGGGCCTCTCCCGCTCGTCTGGGCTCACTGGGGGAGGTACTCCCAGGGCCCGAGCGGGAGCAGCGGTGGACTGGGAAGGAGGAGGGGCGGATCTGGGCACCGGGCATTCAGGGGCGCCGGTGATGATGGGGCCGACGCCCTGCCAAGTCTCGGGGGTCTCGGATGCTCCTCCTTGCCAGGCCAAGGGACAGTCCCTCCGGACGTGTCCCATCGCCCGGCAGAGGTAGCACCGGGCCTCCCCCGTGGAATAGTACACCCGGTAACGGGCCCCGTGATAGGGGACCATAAAGGACCCCTTGAGCGCCTCCCCGTCACGTGCAGCTGGCAGCATTTGGAGCTGCACCTGCTGGCGGAACGAGAGGATGTGACGGAGGGCGGGGTCTTTGCAGCCCAGTGGGAGAGGGCTGACTACAGAGATGGGTCTCCCCAGGGCGGAGAGGGCAGGTAACAGGGCGGCATTGGGGAGGAAGGGAGGGACGGAAGTGAGGACTAGGTGGATGCCCAAGTCCTCCAGCGGCTCTAATGGGACAAACACGCCCCCCACCGCCAGGCCCTTCTCCACCACCTCTTGGGCCACGGCCTCCGATGCGAGGAAGAAGACTACCTTCCCGTACATTTTGGAGGCCGCTACGATGGCCGTGGGCCCCACCACCCTCGCCAACGCCCGCACATAGGTTTCTACGTGGGGCGAGGCGGGTACCAGGAGGCAACGGACGCCGTGCCTCCTGGTCAAGGTGGGAAAGGGGCCCTGGCCGCTATGGATGGTAGCTGAGGCGGTGGGCGGGTTAGGTGACGTTGCGGCGGGTGGGGGGGTTGCCGCCACCTGGGCGTACGCTCTGGGGGCCGGGGGTGGGACACCCGCAGAGCTGGTAGAGGGAACAGCAGGGAAGGATGCCGCGGCTGGTGGCGGGGCCGCAGCAGTAGTGGCACCCTCTGCCATGGAGGGCCTGGCCTTTATCGCGGGGCCCTTACCCTTCTTTTTACCCTGGCCCTTCCTGCCGGCTGGCGGGGCTCCCCCAGAATCATGGGGGGCGAGGGACGTGGCAGCAGCGGAGGTCTCTTCAGTGTCCGCCGCTGCCGGTGTCCCAGCGGGGGCGAGTGCAGGTGGTTCATCAGCGGCGGTTAAGGTAGAGGCTTGGGAGGGTGATGGGGGAACAGGCGGAGGAGGGGAGGCCGTGCCGTCTGGAGGGGCTCCTCCCTCCATGTCGCCTGCCATGATGAGCAGGGGAGGAAGGGAAAACTCTTGAGGGGGGGGTGGGGAGAGGAATTGGGGTGACCACTCCTCCCCGCTAGGCTGCAGGCAGGGGAGGAGGGCACTAAAAGTGGGGACAGGGTTCAGGGTTATCTCGGACTAGTGCGGGGGTAGGGTTCAGTCACCGACTCAAGGTGGGAAATCCGGCTCCTCTTGTTGCACTAGGGGAGGGGATGATATAACAGCATGGGGGTGCAGTGAGATAGGGTCAAAATTAAACAGGGGAGGGGCACAAGCGCATGGGAGGGGGTGTGGGTTCACGAAAGTGGGGGGCTAATCAGGGCAAATGGAGCTTCAGGGGGAGGGAGACAACCAACTGGGAATGAGGCAGAAAACCAAGGGACTAGTTTCAGGGCTAGGGCAGGGCAAACAAACAAGGCTGCTGAGGGAGAGGAGCAGGGCGGGCAAAACTGAAACTAGCATGGGGCTGGGACCAAAAAAAGGAGAGGGGCCCAGATAGCTGCAAGGGGAAATGGGGCGGGTGGCAAGGGACAAAGCAAGGGACGTGCTGATGGAGGGGGAGCGTCAGTCCAAGGGGTATGGGGAGGGGCACGTGCACCCACGTGCGCTCGTGCAAAGTCAATAGTTGGGCTGGCTGCTGCTTCAGGCCCAAAAGGTGGAAACGGGCTCGGCTAGCCAGGCAAGCGGCTGAGTCCAGAGGCAGGAACCAGGGCAGACGGTGAACAGGCAGGAGAGGTGGTGGTGGTGGAGGAGGGGGCAGGGGTGGTGGTGGGGGTTGGGGGGGCACAGATGAACCAGAGGGCAGGCTCTACGCCACACCCCCTGTGCCCCTGCAAACACAGTCAATACCCCCACCATGAGAGCACAGTTCGAAACATACTCAGTTCTTGGAGGCCCCCTCCACGGTGGTCTGCAAAGTCTCTGTGCTCCCTCAGCAGCCGACGGTCTTCCTGGTTCTTCCTCCTCTGGGTTCCAGCATCTTCCTAGCAGCAAATAGGGCAGCTCCAGCAACTCCAGGTGGTGGTCCGGTGGTCAGGCAGGACCCCTCACAGATGGTGGTGGTGGCGGTGGTCACAGCAGCGGCTGGAGTAGGGGCTCCTCACACCCCTCCTCTGGGGAGAGGGCCAGCAGGCCCCCTCCCCCCCTAGGGGTGCTGCAGCAGCAGGAATAGCAGCAACCAAGGTGTTGCGGGGGTGGGGGGGTGTTCAGCTGCCAAGCAGCCAGCAACCAGAGAGTAGAGTAGTGGGAGGGGTGTCTGGCCCAGCCGGGGAGAAGCTGGAGCAGCAGTAGCAGCAAACAGCAGCTGGGAGGGCCCAGGGCCTAGCAGCAGCCCCAGCAGGATGAGCAGGAGGAGCAGCAGCAGTCCTCTACCTCCTTCCCGGCCAGAGGGCTATAGGGAAGTGGTAAGGAACCAGTATGTTAGCCCCAGGCTAAACAAATCCCTGATACCTTGTTAACCAAATGGCAGTTGCTCCAGGTTAATCAAGACACCTGGGGCCAATTAAGAACTTTCCAGAAGGCAGGGAGGTTGATTGAGACACCTGCAGCCAATCAGGGGCTGGCTGAAACTTGTCAAAAGCCTCCCAGTGAGTCAGTGAGGGGTGCATGTCAGGAGCTGTGGAAGGAGGTTGCGTGTGAGGAGCTGGGAGCAAGAGGCACTAGGAGCTGAGAGTAAGAGGGCGTACTGCTGGAAGATCCTGTGGTGAGGATAAAGAAGGTGTTGGGAGGAGTCCATGGGGAAGTAGCCCAGGGAGTTGTAGCTGTTGTGCAGTTGTTCCAGGAGGCACTCTAAACAGTTGCAGTCCACAGGGCCCTGGGCTGGAACCCGGAGTAGAGGGCGGGCCCGGGTTCCCCCCAAACCTCCCAACTCCTGATCAAGCACAGGAGGAGTTGATCTAGACTGTGGGTTCTACCAGAAGGGAAGATCTCTGAGGCAAACAAAAAATCAGCCAAAAAGCGCAGGTAGGGTGACCAGACATCCCGATAAAATAGGGACCGTCCCGATTTTTGACCATTTGTCCCACGTCCCGACCGGGACTGCTCAACAGTTTCCGGCGGCAGAGGCTCTTCCGTTTTTTGGTTTTTTTTGGGGGGGGAAAGTCCCGATTTTCGGGTCTTCTCATCTGGTCACCCTAAGCGCAGGACCCACCGAGGTAGAGGAGGAGCTTTGTCACACACATGAAAAAAGAAGTTGATAGCAATGAATATGAATTTTAAGCTAGAAGCTGTAGAAAACCAAGAAGGGATGCAAAAGGACACAGGGAGAATCTATTGCCAACAGAGTTAAAGACAGTCAGAAGGAAATTTTCAGTGTATCAGGAAAAAAAGGAACCCTAACAATGGTATTGGTTCATTGCTAGCTGGAACTAGTAGAACTGACAATTGTAATGCAGAAAAGGCAGAAATGTTCAATGAATATTTCTATTCTGACTAGAATATTTGGGAAAAAGCCAGATGCTATATTCATATCAACTGAAGATTAAATATTTTCCACTTCAACAGTAGCTAAGGAAATGCTAGACAGTAACTACTAAAGTTAGACATTTTCAAATCAGCAAGTCCAGTTAACTTGCATCCAAGAGTTTTTAAAAGAGCTGGCTCAGGAGCAAGCTGGACCACTAATGTTTATTTTTAATAACTCTTCAAACTGGGGAAGTTCCAGAGGATTGGAAGAAAGCTAATGTTGTGACAAATAGCTTAAAAGTGTAACCAAGGTGACTTGAATTACTATAGCTCTATTGGACTACATCGATTCCAAGTAAAAGAACTGAATGGCTGATATGGGACTCAATTAATAAAGAATGAAAGGAGGGTATAATGAATGCCAATCAACATGGGTTTATGGAAAATAGATCATGTCAAACTAGCTTAATGATATATCTGATAAGATTACAACCTTGGTAGATAAAGGTAATAGTGTTGACAGAAGTTGGTCCAATAAATGATACCTCATCCACCTTGTCTGTCTAGATGCCTCTGATAAGGCATTTGACTTGGTGCTGCTGAAGCTAAACAAATTCAGACTAGAAGTAAAGAGCAGATTTCTAATAGTTAGGGTAATGAACCACTGGGACAATTTATCAAGGGCTATGGTGGATTCCAGAATTTATAAAATCAAGATTGGATGTTTCCTAAAAGATATGCTCTAGCTCAGTCACAGCTCTTGGATTTGAAGTAGGAATCAATCCAAGGAAGCCCTATGGGTGTTATGCAGCAGCTCTGACTAGATGATCAAAATGGTCTCTTCTGGCCTTAAAAATCTAAATCTATGGCACAGGCAGATATGGTGCACCACAATCTGGACTGTTAGCCTGCAGACTGTAAGATACAGATTGCATTTGTCAAAGAGCTTCTCAATTATTGGGTTTTGAAAAAAGGGGTATTAAACCAGTTTCAGTTAAAACTCTAGGGCTATTGTGTCTAGTAACTCCCCTAACCCCAGTCCCCCTTAGCACTCTAAAATCTAAGTACCCAGAATCTGCAGTTTCCATGAACAAAGAAAACCCATCTATTGCTTGTGAAAGCATTTTTGTTAGGGCTGGTCAAAAAATTTCCATCACAACTGTTTTTGATAGAAACGGGGTTTTTGAGTAAACTAAATTTTGCACAGAAAGCATCTGGTTTCCAGGGAAAAATCTCAACCTTTGTCAAAAAGCAAAAACCAAAAAGTTTTTGATTTTAGAGTTTTAGGGTTTTTTAAAATGACAATAATGTTTCCTCCCCCATTTTTTTGAACTTTTCTGCAGTAGCGCTCCTGCTCCCCCAGGTCCCTGACCAGCTTTAGTCTTAGATCTTAAGATCTGAAAAATCTGCATTGTGGGGCAGATCCTGTGAGATGCTAAATGCCTCTTGTGATGTGTCTTCTGTGGAAGCTGAGTGCCCTCTGCCTCACACAGGATTGGGTCCAAGGTGCAGATTGTTCTCCTTCCAATGGATGAAGGCAGATGATGAAGGTTCAGAGATGGTACATCTCCCATCAGGATACATACTTTTTATCCTCTCTATTGTTTCCCTGTCAGGTTGTGGCAGCTCTGGAGTGTTGCTAATGTCATGTTTTTCTCAGGACCCGTTTCAAATTGCTAAGCTGTGTATCATCCTCAGGCCTTAAAATAAGTTTAAGCTTCCATGATGATTTATAAAACAATTTCCTGTGGAAAACGTAACCAGTCTTGTAGAACAGAACACTTATCCAGTGCCAGTTCAGAGTGCTAATGCTTCCATTAAGCTACAAGCAGGCTCTTAATGATAACATTTTTGAGTGAAATAAACCCAGTGGGATCAAATTTTCTGAACTAGCAACTGTCACTATCATTTACAACTTATTCAGCTTCTGGGATGGTAGCCAAGAATGCATATTTCCTCTGCCCTGGTCAGTGATTATAGTTGAGTTTTCTCAAAGTATTTTTAAAAAAATCATTTCCTCAACACAGGAGTGCAAATCAGGCAATACACTTTACTGCATCTTCATTTCCTTGACAGCAATACAAAGCTTGGCAGACTGTCTCTAGGAGATTAAACCCACACAGTGCCATTAAATAAAGGATTGCAAAGGGAGAAATGAGAGAGAGGAAAAAAGTCACTATACTATGAGTGAACTTCAGCTGGTATCAGGACAAATGCTGGGCCTTTGTGCCAAACATAATGACTGTACTATATGTACAAATGCATAGCTGTGTGGCATGGTTTAAAAAAATCCATGGTTAGTTGTACGTGCAAGAGCAAATATTTAAAAACAGCCTCCTGTATCTGAATATGAAACTGGCCTTCATCATTTTCCCAACAGGCAGTGTGGGGATGATATAACCATCACTTGTATAATTATGCAATTGGCTTCATTTTAATGATAATGATGCTTTGTACTTGGCATCTTTCACAGGAGATTCTCAAAGTATTTCACAAGTGGGGTCCCCATTTTGCAGAACAAGAAAGAGCGACAGAAATTATGAGACTTACCACAGGCCACACAATGAACCAGTGGAAGTATCAGGAACAGAATCCAGGAGTCTTGAGTTTCTGACTCTAATCACCTGAAGGATTTGCCTTCTTTGGGGGGAGTGGGGAGAAATAGGAGGAGGGGTCCTTTGTCACTGACACCAGATCAGTAGATGAAACCCGTATAACCAGCATATTTAAAAGGGATCAGATATTAGGTGCTAAACTTGAAATACCTTGGGCTAGATATTCAGAGATGCTGAATGCCCATAGACTCAGTGGAAGTCACTGAAAACTGCAGGCACTTAGGACTTCTGAACATCAGGTTCAAGAAGGACCACAATTTTCAGAAGTGGCCATGGATTTTGGCAGCCTCAGTTATTGGGATCCTTTGGGGCTAATTTTCAGAGATGCTGACCACCCAAAACTACAGCAGAAGTCAGTGGGTGCTCAAGCATCTCTAAAAACAAGGGCTAATGTGTGTCTCAAATTGGGTATCAGAAAATGGAGGCACACAAATTCAGTGGTATCTTTGAAAATGTGGCTGTATCTGTACATGGTTGGGTAGGTATTTCCTTCATAGATCTGGAGACCTTCACAGGAGCACTTTTATAAAGAGAAAAAATGTTTTACTACCACAGTCCAATATTATGAAGATAGTTGCCACTTACAGGACCATTACTGCCTGTGGCAGTGGATAGACAAGAGAACCAGAGGCCATAAATGGAGCTTGAGATAAATTCAGTCCAGACACAGGAAATGTTGTTTCATTCGGAGAGCAGTAAATGTTTGGAATGGCCAATCAAGATTGTTACACCAGAAATAATTGAGATCAATGAATAAGCAAACTTATTTAATGTTGGGGAAAATCGAAGGCAATGCTTCTTAGGGCAAATTGCTGTCTTTCCTGTGTGTTAGCCCACACAGAGAGAAATGCCTCACTCTCATAGGTGTATTGTTACCTAAGTGATTAGCCAGAGTGTTTTTTACATGGATTTAGGGTCTGGACTGTAACTTGATAATCCAGTCCGAGTAATGGGCTGCACATAGTTGAGCTGCCTGTCACAAGATGACTGGCCCCTTTAAGAGGGAGCAGGGCCAATGCACCCATGACTGTTCAGCTGACCCCAATTAGGTTTAAAAGAGTGTATCTGGGCCTAGTGAGGCCCGGTGAGTTACAGCAAGAGAGTTGCAAGAACCAGGAGCAACAGGCGGGCTGGCAGAATCCCCTGGAGGGGAGGCAAGACTCCAGGTGTGGCAGTGGGTTCTCTGGGGAGAAGGCCAGCTTGTTAAATGTGATGGAAACTGGGCAGACAATTGGCCTCTGGAATTGAGGGTAGATTGAAGCCTCTGCACACGGACTGATACCCCACCCAGTTTGGGTGATCAGGCAAGGTGGAGGAGGTGATATAACTGTTGGTAAGGACACAGTGGCAGCAGAAACAGCCCCAGCCCAGGCTCCTGCAGTTAATGGAGAGCCTGCAGAAACAGCAGGAGGCACATTTGCCATTCAACAGCGGTGACAAGAGGCTCATTTCTAGCAACAAGAATGGTTACAGAAGTGGCTGGCCCAAGAGACTCTGGAGATTTGGGGTGCAGGAGGGGGCTCCAAGCTGGGAGGTGGGATAGAGGGGTTCAGGGTGTGGGAGGGGGCTCTGGGCTGGGGAAAGGGGTTGGTGTGAAGGTGGGTGAGGGCTCCATCTGGGGGTGCTGGCTCTGGGGTGGGGCTGGGAATTGTGGGTTTGGGGTCCAGGAAGGGGCTGGGGGGGGGCCTCGGGGCTGGGGCACTGGCAGCTCTCGGTCAGCGGCGCAGTGCGAAGCCAAGACAGGTAGAGACTAGCCTTGGCTCCACAGCACTGCCGACCGTACTTTAATGGCCCAGTCGGCAGTACTGACTGGAACTGCCAGGGTCCCTTTTTGACTGGGTGTTCCGGTCAAAAACTGGACACCTGGTCACCCTAGGGTATCTTGAGCTGGCTGATCCCTGGGCTGGCAAAGCTGGGGTTAGAGGAAGATGCAGAGGCCACCTTACGTACCTTCGAGTTAGTGTCCAGTGCAGCAGATTGGGAAGAATTCACTGGGACATCCCATATAGCACAGTTTGACAGGTGAGGGGCTGGCAGCCTACCAAGCGTTGAGCAATAAGCAGGCGCTCCTAACCTGTGGTGAAGGCTGCTATCTTAGACAGATTGGGACCGACCCTGGAGGCATACCAGCACTATTTTTGGGCTGAGTCCTTCCCGTGGAGGGCATGAACATGGGCAGTGGACCTGGCAGCCCAGTGGTTATGCCCAGAGACTAGTTCCATAGAGAAAATTATGGACTGAGTGGTCCTGGAGACATTTTTGAAGGCCTTTCCCATGGGACCACTGGGTAAGGTGGTTCCAGATTGGCTTAGTGGGCGAGGCACTCAAAAGAAGCCTTCTTTGAAGTCAAAGAAGCTGAACGGTGTAGCAAAGTAGGGGTGGCCTATCCAGGGAGACAAGAGAGTCAGAGCCAGGGAGCTGCAAGAAGCAGGTGCAGCAGGAATTCCCTGGCAGAGGTTGCCAGAGGCTCTGGGGAGGCAAGGTGGTGGAAACCTGCTGGGGGAAAAGGGCCCCCAAGGAGAAAGCCTTGGATAGCAGTGCTCAGTAAGCAGAGCATGGAAGATTACTGCAGGAAGTCCTGAAGCAGAGAGGACTGAGAGAAGATGAAGAATCCCCTGGGAACGGTAGCCCAGAGTCAGCCGAGAAACTGATTTTGTTCATTTAGCCTATATTAGGAAAATAAAACTGCCTGGGAAAAGACTGTGTGGCAGTGGATCCTATGTGAGCTGGGGAGAAGGCTAGTTTTTTACACTGACCCACAAACAGGGCAGGGTCTCAGTTTCCTCCTCTGTATCCATTCAATTATGTCAGTGAGTTGAAAGGGTGGAGTCTTGGCTCTGGCCATTCTCCACCCCTGCCTGCCCACTCTCTGCCCATGTGTGTGAGAGAGGTACCGGCAACCCTATAGTTTTCCCTTACCATGCGGAGTTCATGATTGAGCCCTTGGAGATTGCAAACAATGGCAGAGCAAAAACACTGGAAGCTTTGCAATCAGACTGCAGATGTAAGAAATGCAAGCTTCTGCCACACTGCTATCGAATAGCAGGCTCCGGCCCAGGTTCTGAAGGGACCATCAGAGAGAGCTGTTTAGTCTCAGTGACCCATTCAGTTCTTGGTCTCCCTATTGTGATAGTAGTTTGTGAAGTAGATCCCTACCCCCATTGGGGGTTCAATCTGAGTGCCTCATATTAAAAATACACTTGCACAGATTTTCAAAACCAAGGGTAAACAACTGAGAACACAGAGTTCAGTATAAGACTCCACTATGACCAGGATACAGAGCACACAGTAGGAGTAAGGTAATGAAGACCTCTCATAAATGCCTTCTGTAGTATAAACAGATCAGGTACAGACTCTGAGAACCAGTCAAGACACTACAAGAAGTAATGAAGGTAACAAGGGGATATATTGGGGCATCTGAATGGTAACTTAGAAAAGGCGAGCCACGACAATGCCAATTTCTCTCTCTTTAAGGGGCAAATGATACCTTCCAGAAAATGTGCATTGAAAAAATGACAAGGACCATACGAATCTGAGATGCATATGACTGAGTATGTAGAATAGTAGCCCTAGGCCCAAAAGCAGTCAAGGATTTTTTGAGACATTCTGTGTAGTGATGATACACTCATGCCACAATATATACAGTACAGGAAGTGTCAGAGTGAAGTATTGCACCATGGTTTGGTGACAGCAGAGAAGGGGAAGCAGCTGGCCACCCAATGTTTCATAAGACCTTATACAGTGTCAAAGAACCAATGGAATGCTACTGTATTGTACACAGAAGGTGCAGCAGGTGACTGAGTTTCATTACTACTGAAAACCTAGAATAGAACTTGATCTTTAGTCAATGAAATGAAAGTTGCCAGTCAACTTACTATCCACCCTGTCTATCATTAGTATACAAACTCTGAGCACTAGCCCCTATTCAATGCACATCTACATCTTATTGTCACTAAGATAGTTTTGTGAGATTCAGCATGACTGGTCATTGTATTTCAATAGGCGCTCCAAGGTGAGACACGGGAGGATGTGTGCAGTTTGGGACAGAGGTGCACTAACAGCAGAAGGTGGGAGCAGTTGTCCAACATGTGCCCAAAGTATGCTTTGCTGTGGTTAGTAATAATATAATTTCCTTATTTCAGTGGATAATTAAACATACCAAATCCAGCTACAAAAAATAATGCAAACAGGCAATAAGGTAGGCACAGCTGTTAGAAACAATACTAATGATGCATCATACTCATGTTCCCACAGTCTCAAAAATATAGCCAGATGAATTTCATGGGGTGTGAATGCTCAACTTCCACCTTTTGAACATGCCCATCAATGTGTGTTCCAGGTTCCATTTAAAACAGAAGAAAGCTATTTTCCAGTTCGGATGCAGATCAGACAGCAGAAGTCTCATGAACCCCTACCCAAGGCCGGCTCTAGCTTTTCTGCCGCCCCAAGCGGCGAAGCAAAAAAAAAAAAAAGCTGCGGATGAAGAAGAAACAATGTAGAACCTGCCCCAGCCGTGCTGCCGAAGAGGAAACCATGTAGAACCTGCCCCAGTCGTGTCGCCGGAAACCCCCCTCCCCCCGCCCCCCCGAAAAAACCTGGAGTGCCACCCCCGGAGCAGCACAAGTGCCGCCCCTTCACATTTGCCGCCCTGAGCATCTGCTTCCTTGGCTGGTGCCTAGAGCCAGCCCTGCCCCTACCCTATGCCGGATTCATCCTCATGCCTGAATCCTGAATCTTTCAACCATCTCTGTTGATCGTGTAACCAAAGACTTGTGAAGCTGCTGAATGTCTCTTAATGATCAAACAATAAAGCAGCAGATAAAGGTGACTCATCAAGTTCAGAATGCAGCCTGGCTTGCTTAGAAGAGGCTCCTGAGAACCGTCTGTTTCATTTCCTATAGCCATTACATGGTGGCTCTAAGAGAAACCACTGAGAAAACACATCATGCAGCCGCCTCTTGGCCCTGAGACTGCACATGCATTTGTACCAGTGTTGCACAACAGAGGATTTAAATATGGAAGAGATGAATTGCAAGGCTCTGGGTCAGAGGCTATGAGCCAGATGGCTTTCAGTGAGAGACTGGAAGGAAGCCCATCACTTCAGGGCATGCCTTATCAGGAGCACTTCAGTCTTAGCACTTCAAGACTCTTTGTACAGACTCTTCCCTTGGGAAAGAGACGATTCTGTGGCTCACTCAATCTGCAATCAAAGCATGACCAGAGGGGCCAGCATTAAGTCATCTTTATGCTCCCTGGAGGCCAGATGGGGCCAGCCTTGCCCTAGAATAGATTTACAGCTGGATGCCTATGGCTCTGTGAGGCCATCCTGGTAGCAGGGAATCACTAGGGCAGAAGTGGTTATTAAAGTGGGGGTTGGGGTGGAAAGGAGGAGGATTGCTAACATAGTCCTTTGAGCCATCAGTATTGTCAGAGATCCCTTGTTCTCTGCTAGATTTCTCTTTATACCTCCTGTGTAGCTGTTTTACTGGCTCTTCCATCCATCTGCTCTCTCACCTACATCCACAGTTCAATTCCCACCATCCCCCGCACTCAGCAAGCCACCCGCTCACTCCCTTGCCACCATCCCAAAATGTCACAAGCTGTGGGGGAAAAAAGAAAGGGTGCAGGGACTCTATGGCTGCAGTGACAAACATTCCACTGCCTCATCCTCTCTCAGGAGCCGCTGGGATTGTATAGCATCCTCAGCTGCCTTTGAGTTCTAGGACAGCGGTTTGCAAGTCTCTACTGCACAGCTATAAAGAAAGTGGTGGCAAAAGCAGCCTATAAAACTACAGCCTCTACAGAGCCCTCATGCCTGCCCCCATCCCTTGGAGCTGATCCATTCTCTCTACCAGGTTTCCATGTATAGTTGCAGCATTTCCTACTGTAAGGAAAAAAACAACGAATCTACATGAAGAAATTTACAAAGGAGTTTTTTTTTAAACTGAGTTAAAAATTAGAATGCTGTCTATTATTTCAGAGGACATGCTCAGCTGCCTGGGTACCAGGTACTAAAATTGCTCAAACTGACACACTTGATTACTCAAGTGATGCCTGACATTCAGCCTTTAATGTATAGGAGACTCTCTAATTGACACAGTGGCAGCTCCTCTTGAGTTGGTACACTGTCAATGACCTTCTTCAAGTGATGTCCCTGTGGGCACGCAGCACTCAGTTCCCACTCAGCATCAGTGGAATATAAAATTTCATTGAAATGTGACATTTTTCAAATTTTGTGTGCTGAATAAATACATGTAACTGCTGTGTGTCCTCCAGGCTTCTTACAAGTCATAAAACTAGCCAGTGGTGCCAAGATTAACCGTTCAAATTTGGCATTACCAGTTTTTTTCCTCTTACAATACAAGTGTTTGTAAAGTCCATGTAATTCTCTAGACATATATTTTCTCCCCAAGTTCCCTTGTTCCGTTGTTCTTTTTAAAATCAATGCCACCAGTCCAGAGCACGCTAACTAAATGCTCTATGTCTGAACAAAGAGTTGTGGGGAAAACATCTCAGTTTTAAGATAACAAGGGGCAATTATTTTTAGGGACAGATGAGCCCAAGCATCAAAGTTCAGGGCCAGAATAAAACAGAGGGAGAATTCGTATCTGGGGCTTTGGTTATACAAATAGGGTCTGGATCTAAATCTGATCTTCCTCAACATTTGTAGTATTTAGGTCTGTGGTCTTGGTTCAGTCCCCTCTGAAACATTACTGGTATAATTCAGTCCTCCCTGCACAAAACCTGAGGAACTAGGGAAGAGTGGAATTTGCCCATCTAAAGGCATTTGGGGTTACAAAAGTGCAGATCCTATGGCTCCATTTCCAACCTGCACCCCACCCTGCCCCACAGGCCTTTTTAGAAGTGATTTTTGTGTAGAGGACACTTGAATGGAAGCTCCACTCACACCCCCTCTCTGACATGCAGCCACACAAAGGTAGGTGGTGAATTTCACCTGTTAAACAATAGTTATAATGGAAATTTGTATAGATGAAATCTAGTTTGTAAAAATCCCTTTTAATATACTCAGTGTAAATTCATGGCTGATGGGAACTAGTAAATTGAAAATAGATCTTTCCCCTTCACTAACTATACAAGAGAGACTCCTGTACTGGAATGGAGACCATCCTTCTGTAGCATAGTACCCACTGTGACACTGTAAGCAAAGCATGAAATATTTGCATGATGATGAAGCAGGGGAAGATAATGCAATTGAAATGCATGAGTTTTTCAATTACTGTACTTGAGAAGATTTGCTGATCATTGGACTATCTGCTTGTGGTAGCTATAACATGGTTATGACTGTAGTATCTAGGTACCATGCTAGGCTGAAGGGCTATGTAGAGTATTTTATTAATATGTACAAGTGGAAGCTCTGCCTTTTCACAAGGTTCCTTTAAATATGAAACATGCAAGGGAAAGCATACATGGTTTCCAGAAGTCCAATATGTTGGAAAAATTGGTATGTGTGGGCTAAATAATTGATTTTGATTCTGGTTTTAAGCACAACTTTCCCTTCTTTGCTTAGAGGGCATCTTTCCTGCTCAGTAATAGGCCCAAGTAGCATTTAGAAAACAAAAGAAAATCAATTGCCAAAAAACAAAACAAAAAACCAAACTAACTGCAGATCCAGAAAAGACTGCAGTATTTAATTATTTTAATTGGCTCTGTATTACCAGTATGAATTATACAGTTGCTATAGTCTCTGGCTTTAATTTCATGAGGACAAAATACCACAATGTTTTCATGTATATTCATAAATCATGACTAAGGCTAAGATTTAGTCATGGGTCTTTTTAGTAAAAGTCATGGACAGGTCACGGGCAATAAACAAAAAGTCACGGCCCCGTGACCTGTCCATGACTTTTACTAAAAATACCTGTGACTAAATCTTACCTGCTGGGAGGGGGGTGCTCCTGAAGACTGCTGCGAGGGGCGGGGGAGCGCAGTGCAATGCTTCGGGGGGGGGGGGGGAATCCAGCCCCCCCCCACTGCTGCTGAAGGGGGGGTGGTACTGGGGCCCTGCTGCTGCTGTGGGGTTGGGGGGCGGCCCAGGGCCCTGCTACCGCTGCCACTCCAGACGGGGGAAGCACAGGGCCCTGCCACCGCCCATCCGGGCAGGAGGCGGCCTGTGGTCCTGCTGCTGCCGGTCCGGGTGGGAGGCGACCTGGGGCCCCATAGCCCCGCTGCTGCTGGTCCAGGTATGGGGCGGCTGTAACTGCTGATAAATCAGTGTGGCCAAAATGGATATGCCATTTTGAGCAGTTTCATGTGGCATCAGAATGTGTAAACAAGAAAAGGGCCATGACAGACAGGGTTACAGAGTTGACAATTGCCCGATTGTGACAGTGCTGAAAGTGATGAAAAAGAATCCAGAAAAAGGAAAAGTCCACAGCAGATTGGACAACAGCAGGACCGGTGCAGGGAAGTTTCGCGCCCTAGGCGAAACTTCCTTGCACCAGCCCTGTGCCCCCCCTGCCCAGCTAATGCCACCGCCCCCCCACTCCGCGGCAGTCATCTCCCCCCACCTACAGCAGGTGGCTCTCCATCCCCCCTGCGGCGGCTCAGCCCCCCGCCCGCGGCGCCACAGCCCCCCGCCCGCGGCGCCACGCCTGCTTCCTGGCTCCACGCTCAGGCGAGCGTGGAGCCGGGAGGCAGGAGGCAGCCGCCCGCCACCAAGGGCGGTGAAATGCCGTCCCCCAAATCCAGGTGATCGCCTAGGGTCGCCTAGTGAAAGCGCTGGCCCTGGACAACAGAGCTGCCAATGGCTGATTGTGGCAGTATTGAAAAAAGGTAAAAAAGAGCCAGAGAAAGTGATGCCCATGATAGTCATGGCTGTGGAGCAGCAGATATTGGTGTGTGGTACTGGTCAGAATGAAGTTTCTGCTCCTCTGCTGCCACATCCTTCTGAAGAGCAGTTCAATGAAGATCATAGACCACTATTGGATTAATCAGCAAGTTTAACAGATCAGTGCTTAAATGTAGGAACTTTGATGCCAGCCATACTACAGAGGAACCTTCATATTCAGAACCCCAGAAAAGAGTGAATTTAGGGATTCTTCGAGTTAGGCATCTACTCATGATGGAAGATACCACTTGGGCTACTTCCAGCTGACAATTTTTTATAACCAGTACTGAGATGTCTACTATACAGCACCATTTTGAAATTCATCAAGAGGAAGGGATGGTGATCTCGCACATGGCTGTTGCTGGAGTGGGAATCTGGTTTGCCTGTATGATTGGGTCTACACTCCACATATTCCAGAATGAAACACTTAATCATCTCCAGGACATTAACATTGCCATATTCCTGTATACAATATGTCATAAGGACAGCAATGTGTTTCTGTGACTGTTTTACTGTGCCATTGATCATATTATTTGGAACAAATTTGGGCATTTCAGTAGCATACCAGTTCCTTGTTAGCAGAGAATTCCAAGAGGAACTGGAAGGGACTGGTATCCATTTATGAACATAATGGCTAAGTTATAATGGCTTATAATGGCTTATAATGGCTACAACTATAAGCAACAAAAACAAATACAGAAACAGTCTGCCCTCTAATTCAGGATCTAAAGATGATGACCAAAAACTGTCCTGCACAATGAAAGACCAAGGTCCCCTAAGTAATACTCATGGCAATGCAATTGGACTAGGAGTTTCCACAGAGGTCCATTATGCAAAGAAGGAACTTGTCTACATCATTTAGGTCTCTAACATTGTCTCATGGATCAAATTTCCTAGAACACAGGTGTCACAGGGTGAACTGGCCCTTTCAGGGGATTGGGGGTTCAGCCTCACCTGTGGCAGGTGTAGCTTGCCTCCCCAACTGGAGGGCATGAGAGAGCACAAGGGTCATGTAACTAGGAATCAGGTCTGCTGGGAGATAGAACAGACTGTGGTCATTCAGGGAGAACGGAGCTGGAAGTGAGTGTATCATTAAAGAGCAAGCAGCGAGCCAGGGAGGGAGGCCAGTCTAAGCATACAGGAAGAGGTATGGGAAAGGAAAGACAGAGCTACAGAGCTCAGTTGTTTGGAGTCTCAGGGCCGGGAACCCATAGCCAAGGATTGGCATGGGTTCCCCTCATGCAGCTGCCTTGTGAGGTGGTACAGCCATCCCTACCAATAATGGGATGAGGATGAAGGAATTGATTGGCGCTCAGGAGAGCGGGAAGCTGAGACCTGGGGAAGGGCAACAGACTGTTGTGAAACAGGATAGACCCTGAGAGGAAGGCTGTGCCAAGCATGATGCTGGGGCAGAAGATCTGGGATGACCTTGTGATTAACTCCAGAAGGGATGGGCATTTGAGACTTAGCCAAGGGAAACTGAGGCAGAGGATGGGCCCAAAGCCAGATTGGGTAGGTACCTGGTACAACAAGCCTGAGGACAGGCCCATCGACAGGAGGGGGCAAAGGGAACAATTGCCCAGGGGCCTGGGCAATTTAAAAAGGTCTGGGAGGCTCTGGCTGTCTCTGCCACTGGCAACACGCTGGGGCTAAGGCAGGCTTCCTGCCCGCCCTCGCTCCGTGCCGCTCTCAGAAGCAGCTTGCACATTCCTGCGGCCCCTGGGGAGGGGGGGGGGGTCTCTGTGCGCTGCCCCTGCCCCGACCGCTGACTTTGCAGTTCCCATTGGCCGCAGTCCCCGGCCAATGGGAGCCGCGGGGGCAGTGCCTGCAGGCAGCAGTGCACGGAGACACCCTGGCCTCCCCACCAAGGAGCCGCTGCCAGAGGTGTGTGCCAGTCACTTTTGGGAGCCACCCGAGGTAAGCGCTGACCCCCTGATCCTCTCCTGCACCCCAATCCCCCACCCCAGGCTGCAACCTGCACCCCACACCCAAACTCCCTCCCAGACCCACACCCCTCACCCCCTCCTGCACCCAAACTCCCTCCCAGAGCCTGTACCCTGCACCCCCTCCCGCACCCCAACCCTCTGCCTCAGCCTGGTGAAAGTGAGTGAGGATGGGGAAGAGTGAGTGACAGAGGGAGGGAGGATGGAGTGAGCAGGGGGTGGGGCCTCGGAGAAGGGACAGGACAGGGGCATGGTCTCAGGGAAGGGGCGGGGCAGGGGCGGGGCAAGAGTCCCCTTTGCAGCTAAAGGACTTGGGTTCAGATCCTCAAAAGGTATTTGTGCGTTTAACTCCCATTGAAATTAATAGGAGTTAGGCTTCTAAATACCGCTGAGGATCTGAGCCCAGGGGTCTGGTGTCTTTCCGCTTACATTACACTTTAGGAGATCTTCCAGAATAATAATAAATAATAATAAATAATAATAATATAAAAAGGCAAGTATAGGCAAGGCATTGATCCTGGAGAAAGTGCAGAGACCTTGGCTGAACACCAGGGCAGAAGAGTAAATAAAAAACCCTAAGCATGGCTGCTTTCCTGTCCTCAAAAGAAGATAAATTGTAACTCAGCCTTAGAGCCTGTCAAATGTTACTCCAGCATGTCAACATTTGGCAAGGCCGTCATCTTTCCAACTGGAACAAAATATGTAAAGAAAGAACATTTGATAGTTTTTAAGGCAATTCTTATACCTGAGAAAGTCTGGTGCTTTGGAAATCATATTTTCAAAATCTGCAAAAGCGAGTTTCCCATCACCATCCATATCAGCTTCTTCTATCACCTTCTCACAAACTAGAGTGATTTCTTCTGCTGTTAGCTCTTCTCGTGTCAGCTTGTTGAGGGTTTTTTCAAGGTCAGATTTACAAATGAAGTTATCTGTGTTAAAATCTAAACAAGAAGAGGAAGAAAGTAAAGAAGATTGTCAATACCTCTCTCCAGATGAATTTACTCTAACAAAATGTGTACAAAAGAAAACAGTTTAAACAAATGTTTGTCTGTCTTCAACCCCAGCAAACTTGGGGCCAATTTCTCTCATAACAGGTAACTCCCATTTATTTCAACAGGACTTGATTCTGTACGGTACAAGCAAGCACTAGGCCAGCATTCAGAAGATCCTGTACTTGACCAAATACGGAGCATTTCCATCTAACTCAAATCCAAAGCTCTTGGTCAACATCTGGATTCTCCCAAAGACACCTAACCCAGTTTCTGTGGCAAGTGACAGCCTACATATCTGTTTAGTAGAGTTTATAATTCTCTGTGGGTCAACCATTATCAGGCAACATAATCACATCCATACTTGTAGCCTGAACTTCCAGAGGAGCTCATGGCGTGGAGCAACTCACAGAATCAAGGCCTTATCAAGAACACAGCATCTGCTTCCCCATCCATATAACAAATACTTGGGAGGATCAATTAAGGTTTAGAAAGTGCTTTGAAAACAAAGCACTCTATCCGCAGAGTACTATTTTTAGTGTTACCATTCAATCCGGGTTTCTGCTAACATTGACTTTTTGAGACACCAACCACAGAAGTGATGGGGGAAATAGTAAATTACGGTACTGCTTCATCTAACATACAAACAACTTATAAGTTTCCAATAAATCTCCATGTAGCACTTCCATGGTCACATGAGCGCAGAACCTAGTTGTCCACTGAACAGCAATATTCCAAGCCTGATGGAACAGTCAGATTTGCAGCCTTGTATGCCTCAAGATTTAGTAGGTCGTCTGGCAAGAAAATGTACACATAGGTTTGTTTCCTGCTTGCTTTTCTATGATAGGCTATAGCCAAGCGGTTGCCTCTCTCTGCTCTCACTAAGGAAACCCTAAGCAGGCATAGGTGTCGTGTTATATGGGCCCATGGTGCCCTTGATCCACCAATATTTAGGAACGTGGACCCAGCTCCACCAATGTTTAGGCTTACCACGCTTTGCGGTGGAGGGCCCTGAGCTTCAGTGGGATGCAGGGTCCAGGGCAGCCTGGGGGGTCAGCGGGTGGCCTATCGTTGGCAGCAGTGAGTAACCTGACCCCAGCCCACCCCGCTCTGCTCTGTCCCACCCCGCTGGCATTGCTTGGGGGAAGGGCCTGAGGGAGAGGGGGCGGAGCAGGGGCGGGCTAGGGCTGTGTCGCTCACTGCTGCCGGTGCCAGGCCCCCTGTTAGCCCCCCAGGCTGCCCTCAACCCCACATCTCCCTGAAGCTCAGGGCCCCCCAAAGCGTGGGCCTGGGGCGTTTGCCCCAGTCCATCCTATGGACAGGAAAGCTGTGGGTCCAGGGCGGTCTGGAGGGTTAGCAGGGGGCCTGATGCCAGCAGCAGTGAGTGACCTGGCCCCAGCTCGCTCCGCTCTGCCCCACCCCCATTCCACCCCTTTCCCCAAGCCCCTACCCCCACTCCTTCCCGGCTTCCGCCCCCTCCCCCAAGTGATGCTGGGAGCCAGCAGGGTGGGCTGGGGCCGGGTCAGTCACTGCTGCCAGTGCCAGACACCCCACTAACCCCCCAGGCCACCCTGGACCCTGCATCCCCGTGAAGCGCGGGGGCCCCCAGAGCGCAGGGCCCGGGGTGGTTGCCCCGGTCCATCCTGTGGACGGGACGGCTCTGCTTGGACCCATTCTGGGCACCACCAAAAATTATACAAACCTGGTGCCTATGCAAGCAGGTTGTTCACAAGATGATGGCTGTTTTTCTTGGCTTAGGCAGAAGCATGCTCCAGCAGGGGGTTGGTGGATATATGCAGAGTATTAGCCGGGGAAATGGTGTGTGAGCAGCTACATGGCATTGTGACAAATGTCTCTCGATAGATTAATGAGTTCCCCCCCGCCACAACCCCTAATCTTTGAAAGCAGCTGTGTGAGATGATCTGACTGGATAGTGGCCACCCCACTGGTTAGATAAAACAATAACCAGCAATTATACAGGCTTCTCCATCCATAGATCCCAATGTGCTTAACAACAAGGTTTTTACCATTTCCTGCATCTGATAAAAAACGTACAATAGGGAAATGACTTTCCCAGCATCACAACACAGATCAGTGGCAGAGTCAGGAACAGAACCCAGGCCTCATGCCTTATGGGACACACATATGGCACTAGTTACGTAATCACCAGCCCTTGTATAGCCAACAATACTCTGACTCTCACCAGAGAAGATAATGGCTGATGTAGGGGACTTGGCTGACAACACATCCTAAGGAGTGTAATGGGACAGGAAAAGTTTCCTGCAAAGACTCCATCTTTTTATTTTTTTATCTGGTGCCTTGCTCTATTTTTTATGTGTGCTAATACCCCCAGCATAAAAAACACAGCTATTGTGAGCAAATCACGAGTTTTCTGTTTTATACATTTCAGCTGATGTCACGATCCATGTCTTGGTGGAGATTATGGAGGGACACTAGGGTGACCAGATGGCCTGATTTTATAGGGACAGTCCTGATTTTTTTTTTCTTATATAGGCTCCTACTACCCCTCACCCCCATCCCGATTTTTCACACTTGCTGTCTGGTCACCCTAAGGGACACTCAATTTAGAAACATTTCACCCATCGATTTTGCAATAGCAGGTTTCAGAATCTCACATATGCTTTCATTGTCAGTGCCAACTGTTCCATTTTACATGGGTATGGATGTAACACACACTGACTAGGAGGTTACACAGACACCTACCAATAATGCAAAAGGGCAGTATTTACAGACCAGCATTTGGTGGTTAAGTATCTCTACCTAAGGTGTTTTGCAATTACTTCTGCAAATGTATAACAGAATGCCTGTTAAAAGACCATTGTGAACTCTTTTTTTTTAATCAGCCTTTGAAAATAAGTTGAATTAGCATCAGTTATATTTAATTATAAGTTTAAGCGGACATTTAGCATGCTGTATTAAATGACTATAGAACAGTGATTCAGTAGGTATGAATTTATATGTAAGGTCTGTGGCATGTGGCAGCTGATTTTATGATACAGAAAACATTTTGGGAGGCTTGGTTTTGCTCTAATTGGTTGGAAAAATATGCTTTCAGCAACCCTGAAAGCAGTTGTTACTTTAAACATAGCCTAAATGATCACCATGGTCCCTTTCTGGCCTTGGAATCCATGAACTGTTCTCAGTGTCCATTGAAGGTAGGAGAAAAAATGGGTTTAATCTGGAGATTTAGGGAGAAATTTAGGGAGATTTAGGTTAGATATTAGGAAAAACTCTAACTATAAGAGTAGTTAAACTCTGGAATAAGTTTCCATGGGAGGTTGTGGAATTCCCATCCCTGGAGATTAAGAACAGGTTAGACAAACACCTGGTCAGGGATGGTAGGATCTAGGTTTACTTGGTCCTGCCTCAGTGCAGGAGGCTGGATTCTATGACTTTGAGTTATTTTTCAGCCCTACATTTCCATGATTCTATTAATCTAAACGGTTATAAGTAAGGCTGTAAGAAGGGTCTGACTTTTGTTTCTTCAAAAGTTGCGGCCACAGTTTGTTCAAGTTGAGGTTTCAGTGCAGTCATGCCAAAACTGCAACTCCACCCAACATCCAGCCCTGTTCCCCCTTTCTGCTAATATCCAGCCCTGCTCTTCTGCACTTTCCAAGGTCCTCAGCAGGGCCAGCTCCAGGCACCAGCAAAGGAAGCATGTGCTTGGAGCGGCACATGTGAAGGGGCGGCACTCCAGCTATTCCTGGGGTGGCACATTTCAGGGGCCTTTATTTTTTTTTTTTTGCTTCGGCAGCTCCGTTTCTGCAGCAAAATCATGGCCCATGATTTTCTTACAGCCTCATTTATAAGCTATTTAGTGCATCTGTTGATATATGTTGTCATAGCATAAAGGATTAATGACAAATAATTTAGGTTAAAAATTAGGATTTATTTTTATAAAAAGGTTTTTACATTTTAATGTTATTGTGGGATTTCCCCTCCCCCCAAATTTTAAAACATTCTCCCATAGTGTTTGCCACCCAAACACTGAAAATTGTGCCATTGCATGAGAACCAAAAAGTAAAATATTTATAAGCAGATCAAACCAGATCAATGGAGGTTAACTGTTCCGCAGGAGTGAAGTGCAAAAAGCAAAGCAAGAGGAGAAATAGAGAAAATGTAGAGGTTTTCCTTCTTTTAATTTTATTTAAGTTTTAGTTATATTAAAGAATCCCTTAGTTGTTGTATTAGGTGATCTATATCTGTTCATATTAATCTGCACAAAAAATTGACAATGAAATCTGAAAATCTCAGAGTCTGAGGTTTTATTTGCATTTTGTTTTGATTTCATGGAATTGTCCCAGTTCTGTAAAATAAGAAACAAGAAAAACCCAGTCTTGTAAAAGTGCAGTATTTGAGCTGAAATATCTGTTAGTTGCATTACTAATAACATCTGGCCATTTTAAAGAATTCATCCTAAATTCTAGTGAAAAGCTTGAAATCTCTGATGTGACATTATGCCCCATATTCTTTGTAGAAATATGCTTATGATATGAATATTGCATAACTAAGATGTATTTGATGCAAGATGGATCTTCTGAGATATCATTGGAAAGATTATGATGTACCTAATGTAATAATCCAATTTGTATGCCTGTATCATTTCTGTACTTGAAGTTAGGAATATTGACTATGTAACAATTACAATTACAACTGTGTGTGTACTTGGGGAACACCCACTAGGCAATGAGCCTGGATGGGTCATTAGGAAAGACAATGGGTCTTTGAAGATGCTGATCTCCCATCTTCCTGGAGTTCTTTCCTGTGGACATTACGAATAAGCCTTGTCTCATGGTTGTTTTAACACCGCAAGGTCAAGGATGAGGTCAGCTGGTATGAAATACCACCTTGGACACTGCTGGTACTTTTCCACTAAAGGGGGTGGGGATCCAACAGGAAACAAAAGATTCCCGCCTTTTCACTGAATCCCTGCCCAGGATGACTGCTATAAACACCTAAAACTAATCTGGGGAGAAAGGATGGGGACCCAGGCTTGGGTTCTAGCCTGTGAAGAGAAACACCTGGAACTCTAAACTGCAGAAACACTGCAACCTGGCTAAAACAACATTTAGGGTGAGAAATTACTACTTATAACCAGCAAATTTAGCAAATTAAGTTTAGGTTGCGTGTTTGTTTATTTTGCTCAGTAATCTGCTTTGTTCTGTTTGCTATCCCTTATAATCACTTAAAATTTATCCTTTGTAGGTAATAAACTTGTTCTTTGTTTATTCCAAAACCCAGTTTGTGGAATTCATAACTGGGGTCAAAGAGCTCTGTATATCTTCCTCCACATTGAGGGAGGGGGCGATTTTCATGATCTATGCTATATAGATCTCTATACAGTGCAAGACAATATAATTTTGGGTTTACATTCCATAGGGTGTGTGCACAGGAGTTCTGGGCAACGCCCTATCTGAGTCCTCCCACACAGACTGTAATATTCTATAGTTGGGTGTATCCCTACTTGTGTGTGTGCTGGAAAGGTACTTGAGAACCTGTCACAGCAGTTCAGAGTAAGGGGAGCCCAGGCTGGTGGGACAGGCAGGCTCAGTGGGACCCCAGCACATCCGGTGGAACCCCGAAAGGGGAGTCCAACCCATCACATTCAGTTTTGTGAAATTGTTTAATGGACCAATTTTTGCATTTAAAAATACAAAATTTCAAAATGGCTCATATTTTGTACAAAAATAAATGGGAGAGTGCAAACAGTGGCTTATTACCTCTAGCCGGGCGCTAGTTCTTTAAACATAGTTGCAGCCCAATATACCTGTTGCAGAGCCACAGCCTTTAAGGCCAAGAATTCTGAGAAATGTAGTCTGGGTAAGAAGAGCTCTGTTATGAGCTCAGGCAAAGCACATGAAGCAGATTTCTCACAGGAAATTGTTGTGCAAAGATGCAACAACAAGAATATTTTCTACAAAAATGTTGCTAAGTGCTAATATCAAAATATGATTCACGTTTTCAGAACCATTAGTGCTTCATTTAGCATTCTTCCATGTGTCTAAAATTAGAAACACAAAATGAGAATTGCCTAGGAGCATGATAATGATCATCTGTGGACTTTTACAGATAATCATCAGATATGCAAAGATATTCTAAACAGGCCAGAAAAAAAAAGAAAGAGAAAAATTGAGAAACTATCTTTGTGTGAACATCATGCTCTCCGATGGTCTTCTGGTTTCTAGAATTTAATTGATATTGGAAGTCTGAAACAATCTTATTTACCACCTTTGCTGCTGTCACAATGACATACCACAAGATCTTTTGACATTTCAGTGGACTAAATAATACAGTATATCTAGAGGGGAAGAGCCCTGAATTACACTAAATGTCTACACTACAAAATTAGGTCAATTTTTTTAGAAGTCGATTTTGGGGAACAGATTGAATAAAGTCGAATGCGTGTGTCCTCACTAAGTGCATTAAGTCGGCGGCGTGTGTCCACAGTACCGTGGCTAGCATCAACTTTCAAAGCGGTGCACTGTGGGTAGCTATCCCACAGTTCTCGCAGTCCCCGTTGCCCATTGGAATTCTGGGGTGAACTCCCAATGCCTGATGGGGCAAAAAATTTGTCGCGGGTGGTTTTGGTAAATGTCGTGAGTCACCCCTCCTTCCTTCCCTCCCTCCGTGAAAGCAACGGCAGCCAATCATTTTGCAGCTTTTTTCCTGGAGTGCCCGTGCATGCGCCATAGCTCTGCAAGCGTGACTCAGGAGTCCACTCAGATCACTGCTGCAGTTGTGAGCATTGTAAATAAACACCTCGCATTTGCTCTTGGAGATTTTGGCATATATATTGGCTTTGCCTCTTTTGCAACGGAGTTCTGATAGCACTGATTCATCTCCCCATACAGCGATCAGATCCAGTATCTCCCATTCGGTCCATGCTGGATCTCTTTCGTGATTCTGGGACTGCGTGGTCACCTCTGCTGATGAGCTCGCCACGCTGGTCAAACAGGAAATGAAATTCAAAAACTCCTGGGGGTTTTCCTGTGTACCTGACTAGTGCATCTGAGTTGAAAGTACTGTCCAGAGCGGTCACAATGGTGCACTTTGGGATAGCTCCCAGACGCCAATTCCATCAAATTGCGTCCACACTACCCCAAATTCGACACTGAGATGTCAATTTCAGTGCTAATCTCCTAGTCGGGGAGGAGTACAGAAATAGATTTTAAGAGCCCTTTAAGTCGACAAAAATGGTTTCGTCGTGTGGATGGGTGCAGGGTTAAATCGATCTAATGCTACGAAATTCAACCTAAACATGTAGTGTAGACCAGGGCACAGATCATCTCAAAAACCAAAACATCTCTTCCTAGGGTTTGATCCTACATGTGCTTAACTTCAAGAATATAAGTAGTTCTATGGATTTTAAAGTGAAGTGCATGTTTGCTGATTGGCCAGAATGCTCAGCACCTTGCAGAACTAAGCCATTTTGCTTTTTGGCTAAGCACAGAGCTGATAGTGAACATCTTTCCTAGGTAGACAGTTAATCTGAATTAATGGAGCCATTTATGTACAGCATCCCCAGACATTACCATAGATCTTAAAGGCATAGATTGCTTTGAGCTCTCTGGGAGCCATTTCACTGAGCACAGAGAACATGTCCACGAAGTCATTGAAGCTGAGGTTCCCGTCTCCATCCTCTGAGAAAGCCTCCACAATCCTCTCCTTGAAGGGGTTCTCCTGCATAAAACACATAGGCTTATTTTTAGAACCTGGGACTTCACAAAAGCAGCAAGCACAGCAGTCACACAATGCAGCCTCCAGACTCCCCCCTGCAAACTGCAGCCTGGGATGTAAAATAGGCTGGTGTGGAGAACAGGATGGGGGCAGGTCTGGGAAATAGCCACACAGATACACTGACCTGGATGCCAAATCCTGATTACCTTACTCATGAAAGTAGTCCCAGTGAAATCAATGGAGCTACTTGTGTGAATCAGGCAAGGAAAATTTGGCCCTGGATGAATTAACTAAAATAATAGGGAATTGTAAAGATTGCATGCAAATTGTTTAGTTTTTAAAAATCTAGATACAGTAAAAGCTGTGTTATCCAGCACTTTATCAACCAGAAAGTGGAGCGCGGCTCATCTATTAACCAGCATTTCTAATATCTCCCAATACAAATAATCAATCTAGTAACTGGGGCTAGTATACTGCCCAGGAGGTTATACAGTTGCACATTCTGCACTCTACATTTATGCAAAAGAGGCAGAAGACAAGTAAGCAAGCTGATATCAGGGATTTATTTAAAAAAGCTACTTCCTCAGTGTGTCATAGGCAAAGGTGCTGGAACTAAGGGTGCTGGGGGTGCTGAAGCACCCCATGCCTTGAAGTGATTTCCGTTATATACAGGGCTTAACGTTTGATTCAATGGCTCTCAGCACTCCCGCTATAAAAACTGTTCCAGCACTCCTGGTCATAGGGTCATTACAGATTCAGCCCAGTCTCCTACACTTTCTATATCTACTATGATAATTGATGTTGATAATGATGACCCTGAGGCACTGGAAGATCCTGAAGTGCCTTCTGAATCATCAAAGAAAGATTAAATTATGTTCAGTATAGTTTTAGTGTAAAGTGTATTTTTTGTGATCTGGGTGTATGCCATGCGCTGCCCATAGTGATATAGTGTCATAAGATAACCCTTCTGTATAGAAAACCTCACCTGTATACACCTAAGTGCTTCAAGAAACCAACCACTCTGCAGTGCAGTATTACTACTGGATTGCTGAGTTCCTATATACTATTTTTTACTTTATTCATTTTATTGTATTCTAGTTCTTTGAAAATTGGTATTCCATTGGTAAGCAGGGCCAGCTCTAGGCTTTTTGCCGCCCCAAGCAAAAAGTTTTTTGGCTGCCCCCCGCTTTTTTTTTCTTGCTCCCCTGACCCCCGGCTCCGCCTCAACTCCGCCCCTTCCCAAATCCACAGCCTCGCCTCCTCCCCCGCACGTGCTGCATTTCCCCCACTCCATTACTTCCTGTGGCCCCCCTGCAACCCCCCCGCCCTAGCTCACCTCCGCTCTGCCTGCTCCCCTGAACACGCCGCCGCTCCACTTCTCCCCCCCCACCCCCGCCAACTCGAATCCAACCCACTTTTCCACACATGTCAAACAGATGGGATCATTGGGAGATGCCTTGTGCGTGGATTGCTGCGGAGGGAACAGGGCACCCTGGTCTCTTGGCTTTGTACATTTCACACATTGGAACTGGCATGAGCACTCCCCCGCTTGACAAGGAATTTTCTCTCCCCCCTAGGTGAGGGGTGGAGGGATGGAAAGGAGGAGTATAGGGAAAGAGGGTGGGCAGATCTATGATGTCAAAGCAAAAGTTACAAGAGGAGGAAAACACAGACATGGTTCAACTTTAAAAATAATTTAAAAAACCCCTTAGGACTGCCAAGAACGGGCAAGTGGTGAGCTATGGAATGAGAGAGAGAGAGAGGCTAAGCTGGAGACCTGTGCAGATGCTTGTTGAAACCTTATGAATGGATGCTGAACTGCAATGACCCAGCTTGTGATCCCCAATAACAGGCAAGGACAGTGGCGGTGATGCAAGCTCACTTCCCATTTTAAGCGGGGGACAAGCCAGCCAGCATGTTATTCTTTCTCGTGCAAGGAGTGCTATGAAGCCTTCCTTCTGGGAAGAGGGAGGAGCCCTCGATTCTTCCTTGCACCTGGTTCTCTCGCTCCGCTTGTTGTCTCTGCCCTTCTCCCACCCAGCCACTTTCCCTAGCGCCCCGTTTTCCTGGGTTGCATTCTCCTCTTCCTCTTCCCACCTTTCACCAACAGCATCCATTTCCACCACTAAGGGTCAGCAGCCCGGAGGGACCAGAAAGCACGGAGAGTGGGACCAGAGATGGGAGCACTCACAGACCACCAGCCAAGAAGACTCAAAAGACTATCCTCAGCCCCGCTCGCCTACAGATTGCACGACTGCTACGCTATCTGGGTGCTCAGCGCTGTTGACTCTGATCCAGCCTTGAGACACCCCTGGTCGCTCGCGCTGAGGAGGGACCACAAGCAGGGCTCCCTGGAGGCGGAATGAAGCTGGCTAGGGACCAAGCTCCGCCGAGCCAGGGCCATCCCGCAACACCACCCCCGTGCACTTTACCCGGGCAGAGGTGCGCAAAGCCCGGGTGCACAGCCCCGTGGAGAGGGGGTGCACTGCGCAGGCGCCCCGGAGGCTCTCAGCAGCAAAGCCACCACCGCCGCCACGTGGAGCCCCGGGGAAGGCCCGGGGCTGGATCGGCTCCGGTACCCCAGGAACGCGGAACCCAGCAGCGTGGAGGACACATGGGAGGAGCCTGATGCCTTGCACCAGTGCGTACGCCCCAGGGCTAGGCCCCGCCTGCTCTCCTGGCTGCGGCGCATGAAACAGCTGTTTCGCACGCCTGGGAGGGGGAGAAGCCCAGTGGAGGCGGCGTGGCGCAGAGCGAGGTGAGCTAGGGTGGCAGGGGCACATTTCTAGGGGCGGCATGGCCAGCGCCAGAATGCCGCCCCTAGAAATGTGCCGCCCCAAGCACCAGCTTGTTTTGCTGGTGCCTAGAGCCGGCCCTGTTGGTAAGTATAACCCTTAGTAACCCAGAATTTTTGACTCACCGGCACCCCCCATCTCCCCATGCTGGATAACAAAGCTTTTACTGTATAACAAAAACCTGACACTGTAGCAGATACTAAACCACTTCTATAATATCACTCCCATGCTTACCACCATGTGTCAGCTGGTCATTGTTGACTTAAGAGTCAATGTCACTCCCAGAAGTATGGCTTTTTATAAGGGGTAATTTCAAAACTGACTCTGACTTTGAAATAGTGCTGCTCAATGCGTGGGTCACAGTCAAATGAATGACCTTATCTCTCAGTAAATTGGACCATGTCTGCACTACCACTTATGTCAGCAAAACTTGTCACTCATGAGTGTGAAAAAAACCAACCCCATCTGCCTGAGCGACATAGTTTCGCTGGCATAAGTGGTAATGTGCACAGTGCTATGTCAGTGGGAGAGCTTCTCCCACCAGCATAGCTACTGCCGCTCGTTGTGGTGGTTTTATTATATTGACGGGAGAGCTCTCTCCTATCAGCACAGAGTGGCTACATGAGTGATCTTTCAATGGTGTAGCTGCATCGGTACAGTTGTGCCGTGTAAGATCGCTAATGTAGGTATAGCCTTGGTATCTCTGTGGTCAAAGAACGCCAAAGTTTGCCAACTCAGGCATTTTAGTGTATATATATTGCTGAGTATATATTTTCAAACAAATGACATGAATATATTTACATATCTTTGTAAATGGAAAATGAAAGTGACCAAGATGGGCTGTATCATTTAAAAAAATATCGTATTGCCTCTAAGTTCCAGGCAGCAAATGAATTGAACAGAAAGTCTACAAGGAAAAATATGAATCCATGCCACCCTTTTTATTCAAAAAAGAAATAGAATAATATAAGTGTAGGGCTGGAAGGAACCTCAAAAAGTCATTGAGTCTAGCCCCTGCATTGAGGCAGGACCAAGTAACCCTAGACCATCCCTGACAGGTGTTTGTACAACTGTTCTTAAAAAACCTCCAATGATGGGGATTCCTCAACCTCCCTACAAAGCTGTTTCCAGAGTTTAAATACCCTTATACTTAGAAAGTTTTTTCTAATATCTAGTATAAATCTCCCTTGCTGCAGATTAAATCCATTACTTCTTGTCTTACCTTTAGTTCACATGGAGAACAATTGATCACAGTTCTCTTTACAACAGCCCTTAATATATGTGAAGAATGTTATCAGTAGGGCCCTACCAAATTCACGGCCATGAAAAACGTATCACTGGCCATGAAATCTGGTCTCCCCCTGTGAAATTTGGTCTTCTGTGTGCTTTTACCCTATAGTATACAGGGCAGGTGCAAGGAAGTTTCGCACCCTAGGCAAAACTTCCTTGCACCAGCCCTGCGCCACCTCCCCCCCTGCAGCGCTGCCCCCTCCAGCCAGTTCCCCCGCCCCCAGGAGCTCAGCTCCCCCTGCCCATCGGCCGCGGGAGCTCAGCCCCCCCGCACCCCGCCCGTGGGAGCTCAGCCCTCCCCCCCCACCCGTGGGCCGCGGGAGCCGAGCGTGGAGCTGGTAGGCAGGGGGGCGGCTCGCCGTGGCTGCCTCTCGGCTCCACGCTCAGCAGCTGAGCGTGGGGCAGGGGGGCAGCTCGCCTCCCGGCTCCATACTCAGCAGCTGAGCTGCTGAGCAGGGAGACAAGGAACGGCTTGCCGTGGCTGCCCTCTGCCTCCCCGCTCAGCCGCTGAGCGGGGAGGCAAGGGGTGGCTCGCCGCGGCTGCTTGCTGCTGAGTGGGGAGGCAGGAGTCAGCCACGGCAAGCCCCCCCTTGCCTCCCCGCTCAGCTGCGGGCAGCTGCGGCGAGCCGCCCCTTGTCTCCCCGCACAGCCGCCCGCTGCCCCCCAAATCTTGGCACCCTAGGCGACCGCCTAGGGTCGCCTAGTGCAAGCGCCAGCCCTGATAGTATACCGATTTCATGGGGGAGACCAGTGTTTCTCAAATGGGGGTCCTGATCCAAAAGGTAGTTGCAGGAGGGTCACAAGGTTATTTTAGGCAGGGGGCTCAGTATTGCCTCCCTCACTTCTGCGCTGCCTTCAGAACTGGGTGGCTGGAGAGGGGTGGCTGGAGAGCGGTGGCTGGTGGCCAGGCACCCAGCTCAGAAGGTGGCGCCCCACCAGCAGCAGCGCAGAAGTAAGGATGACAATACCATACCATGCCACTCTTACTTCTGCACTGCTGCTGGCAGCGGCACTGCCTTCAAAGCTGGGCAGCTGGAGAGCAGCAGCTGCTGGCCGGGAGCCCTGCTCTGAAGGAAGGGTAGCAGTACCACAACCCCCCCTACAATAACCTTGTAACCCTCCCACACCTCCTTTTTGGGTCAGGACCCCTACAATTACAACACTGTGAAATTTCAGATTTAAATAGTTGAAATCATGACATTTATGATTTTATGAATTTGGTAGGGCCTTAGTTATCAGGTCCCCCCTCAATCATCTTTTTTCAAGACTAAACACATTCGGTTTTTTAACTTTTCTTCATAGGTCAGGTTTTCTAAACCTTTTATCATTTTTCATTGCTCTCCTCTGGACTCTAATTTGTCCACATCTTTTCTAAAGCATTGTGCCCAGAATTGGACACAGTACTCAAACTGAGTGCCAAATGCCAAGTGGGGTGGGACAATTACCTCCCATGTCTTACATACAACACTCCTGTTGATAAACCTCAAAATTATATTAGCCTGTTTTGCAACTGCATCATATTGAACTAACACTGTAAGTTTTACAAAAAAATAAACAGTACATTTCAGAAATCAAATATATATACACAAAGGGACATTCTGGATTGATAAACTTGAATTACAGCCTATTTCTTTGTTATGAATGTGCAGATTTTTGTAGAATCCATGTGGTCCAAAAAGGACTGTGGTATTGTACAGTCGTGGGCCAAATATACTACTGGTACCACACTTACATAGTACCCTATTTCTTTAGGAGCAATTCATTCTACGATGTATCTGGTTTTCACACCCTTTTTTCCTGAGCCAAACAAAAAATACAATGCCAGCAGCAGCCCTACCTTCCTAAATCACTCTACAACCCCCAGCTCAGTGCTTCTATACAATGGAGCGAAACCAAATATGGGAAAAAAGACAGAATGACACGAGTCATGACAAATGGCAAATAAAAATTAGTAGCACATTAGAGAAGAGATCTTCTGTGTTACTTTAAAAAACTCAGTGACATTATCTGAATGGTAACAAGCGTTCTGTTGATGTTGCTCTCCTGCCGTTACCGACTCACTACGCATTCCTACAGCAATGTGTTTAAGCAAGCAGCCTTCAAAGGAAAACACTGCAGCCACACAATTGTGGCATTCTGCTGTAAATGATGGATTCCCACTTTATATGAAGTTGACTGCATCTGAAAAAGTGGGTTTTTTACCCATGAAATCTTATGCCCAAATAAAACTGTTAGTCTTTAAGGTGCCACCAGACTCCCCTTTTATTTTATTTTTTTGGGGGGTGGAGGGGGTTTGGATATAGACTAACATGGCTACCCCTCTGATAGGTCATTACAACTGGATCTTATGTAAGTACAGTTTGCAGTCTGACACATCAGAGGGAGCATTTGTAATGAACTGGTGCTGTACAGATACAGATACCATTAACATCCGTGAAGATCAAACCTGGAACCTTCAGCAGCACAAGTGAAAGACATGGTCATACTTACAGAATAAGTTTATTGTATTTGCATAAAACCAGTTACCAATTTAACGTGTCAGACACCTAGAAATGACAAATAATCCAAGCATGGATTAATGGAGCCTGAGTATGATTCTTAAATAATTCTGTATATTCCCCCAATGGATCATTTAAATTTGAGTGAAAAAAAGTAAATCTTTCTTATATCTATTTCTTTCCTTTACCTTCCCCATATTACTGTACAGCAGGAGTGGGCAAACTTTTTGGCCCGAGGGCAACATCCGCGTTGCGAAACTGTATGGAGGGCCGGGTAGGGATGGCTGTGCCCCCGCAAACAGCCTGGCCCCCGCCCCCTATCCGCCCCCTCCCACTTCCGGCCCCCTGACTGCCTCATGGCAGGCAATAAACGCTCACAAAATTAACAATTCAAGTCCATGGCCCCGCTCCCCCCGGAGCGCCGGGCGGAGCGCAGCAACCTCGCGGCCCCGCTGCACCGGGCGGAGTGCGGCAACCCCTGGCCCCGCTGTACCAGGCGGAGCACGGCAATCCCGTGGCCCTGCTGCCCCGGCTGGAGTGCAGCAAGCCCGCGTCCCCGCTCCCCCGGCCGGAGCGCCGCAAACTCGCGGCCCCACTCCCCCGGCCGGAGCGCCACAAGCCCGTGGCCGCACTCCCCCGGGCCCCAGCAGTAGCTTGCGGGCCGGATAAAAACAGGCCGCCCACCCCTGCTTTAACAGATACTTCTCAAATCCTTTATGTAATTCCATTACCTCTGTCTAAAGAGCACAGATTAAGGTTTCATAATATTTAAAGGAAAAAGCATTTTCACATAAACTGTGGGGTTGTGTTCCTTCCTAGCTTCTGTGTTCCCTTCAGCATTAATTGTTTAAAAAAGAACCACTGTAAAATTCAAAACCTGGATTTAGCTTGTTAAAAAAGCTTTTTATGTCCTCTCACAATACAAATTAAAGGGAGAGAGAGAAGCATGAAAGAACTGTTCATCCTGAGAATTTTGCAATCTAATAGACGGCTTGAACATTGGTCTGGTGGGTTAAAATCATCAGAACCCCTTTGGATGGGTTTATTACATTTGTCATTAATCTCTAGGTTCATTATTTTAACCCACCCTTTAACCCACCTTTCCTATAACCATTACCCTTTCTATTGATTTTTGGACATACTACAATGTATATTATGAAATGCAGTCCTGGAATACAATGCACCAAGGCAGCACCTGGCTATTACAGTATGTGTAATTGTATGCAAGCTTTTCTGCCGTTCTAGTTATGAATCCTGACATGCAATGTGTTGTTTACTCCTCTAACATTTTTCTCCAAAGCCTTTTATAAAACATTCATGTTCTGCTTTAATCCCATCCGTTTGTATTTATCTGTGGTTTGATCAGTGAATTCAGAACACTGTGTACTGTGAGCATGAGCTGATTGCACATTGGAAATATGAGGTTACAAGGCATAGATAAGTAAAGTAATAGTCAGGGCTGTGAACAGGTCAAGATAACCAAGCAGGAGTGGCTTGGTTGTTATTAAGAAATGCCTTTATATCAAAACAAATCTTGAGAGTATTCTCCCTTCAGTGTTTGCACATAAATCCCCTTTGACTTTAATGGAGGAGTTTCACTGCATCAAGACAATAATATGCTATGTGGATTACTGAGGTCATGTTAGGATGTTTTAAACAGAAATGGACTCAGCCTGAACTGGTCAGAATGAGAAGTTCCCCAAAATTTGGGGTGTTTTGGTTTGGGTCCATCTCTACTTTTAACAGCTAAAATGTTCACTAGGAAATGTGACCCATAGTCTGCCGATTAAAAAGAGTTGTATAACCAAGGGCTGGGGAGATAATTATTTAAATATTTGTAAAACTTCTGGGTCCAACCTGTCTGTCTTTCTAGGTATGTATAAAGGAGTTTTATAGTCTACAAGGGGAAATATGATGGCAATCAATGTTGACATATGAAAAGCAATGCACATTGGAAAGAAAATTTTGAAGTAGATGTCATTGAGGTCAATAACTTAGCAAAATTCAAAAAAGGATTGGACATTTATATGGATAACAAATATCCAGAGTCAAAACAAACATACACCTTTTCAATAAACAGTGTCAGCTCAGGGACCTGGACATCACTGTAGACAGCTCAATTAAGGTGTTAGCTCAATGTGCAGCTGTGGTCAAAATATCAAATAAGATGCTAGTATGCATAAGGAATGGGATGGAGAAAGATGACATTATAGATGTTTTTGTGTTATGTAAATCAATGGTGCAGATTCATCTAGAATGCTTAAGACCCATATACTAATGCCAAGAGAAGTCATACTTGTAGACAAGGGCACTATGACTAAGATTTTCAGAGGAGCCTCTGGGAATTACATCCCCATCTTTCACTGATATCAGCTGGACTCTTAACATTCTTAGATGTTAAGAGTCCCAACCTCTATGGCCCTAGGTCTCATTGGCCATTTTTTGCTTTTATACTAAATCTCCTATGTTTCAGCTTTGACATTGCTATTCAAAGACTTGCCACTTTGTGACATTCCCAGGTGACTCCTTGACTAAAGAGCACATATTTTAGGAACGGTTTATGTCAGCACTTGGCCTTGAATATAGTATGGAAGAGAAGAAACATCTTGACCCTGCTTGCATCTACAATAATAAGTGCAATAATTGTTGTAGAAGCAGGAGGAAAGTATCTTTGTAACCTTTAAAAAGGACCCTTACCTAGCTTGTTTTACCAGTTTTCTGAGAGATTTAAATAAATATTTACCGAATATTGTTTGTGGTCTTACCCAATTCTAGTAATTTCCTTTATATTCTAAGCTTCTCTAGGGAGGGAACTTGGGACAAATTCTGCCCTAAGCTATACCCGTGCCTCCAAATTGATTTCAGTGTGGGTAGGTGTGTAATTAGCAGAACTCAGTCCCTTGTCATTTTATTTTTGCTTGTAAAGCACAATATACATGCATGATGCTAAATAAGGATAATAATATCCTAGTAGCCCGAGTACACATGGAACGTGCATGCATACCTTTGCCAGACTAAAGTCTTTTTTGTTTCTACTTTCCTCTTCTATAGATCTGGATGATCAACTGTCTGTTTGATTATCAACCAAGCTACCTCCCCTACATAATGAAAAATAAATGCCAAAATTTGAGACTGAGCTCTTCACACAGCTCTTAGGTACTAGCTAAGATCATGTTAGATATCAGGTTAATATCTGATAGGTTCTTTATCTAAGGCAGGGGAATAGATGCAATGATCTAAAACTTTTTCTATTGCTAACTGGGCTAAAATATGTCATTGCAATGTGCAATCATTTCACCATAAGGAGCAAACAAAAGACATTGGGGACTATTGTATCCATAGCTCAGCACAGTGTCTTTCCAGATCAAGAATTGCTCCAGTTCCCTAGCACTCTAACACTCTGCTCAAAAATCCAGCTCATGACTAGCTAAAGGCTTTTTCTTATTGCCTGTGCTGCTTTATCCAGTGGCTGTTCTTGGGTTTCTATTTTACTATTTGCCACATTTCAGAAAGGAGCAAAATGTTTAAAGATGCAAATGATCCAATGGACAGAGCACACAAGCCACATCAACACAGGGAGAAGAGCTCAGATGAAGAATCGAAGGTGTAAAAATGGCCTTGAGTATCCCTGCACTGCAACCCCCGTCAGGGAGTGGTGCTGGGAACCTTGGAGCCAACACAGAGGGATATGGCGGTTCAACCATCCTCAGTGGAATGGTTCAATCTGTGTTTATGTAATGGAACTGTTAAAATTTAGAGAATCTAGAACCTAATTTAACAGCTGCTGAGGTGGGATAAATTGGCATAGCTCTATGACTTCAATAGAACAACACAGATTTACATCAGCTGAACATCTGGCCTAATATGTTTATATATTTTCCTATCCCAGCACTGAATCCTCTTCAGACAATAGAAGCTTTTCTATCACTTTATCATTAAATAATGCATGATTCCTGGCAGATTAAGGTTTGTGACTCTCCTTGAGTCATGGAAGTTGCATTTAAATTCAGCCTGGCTCAACCATTAGTGTGTGTAGTGGTGATCCCTCTTCCTCTATATCTAATTCCCTCTGAATCTAATTTAGAAAAGTGCATTATTGATTCTATCTATTTATCAGATCCTGCGGCTGTGGTGCTAAGCTCAGTCTTTGCAGTAACTACAAATGATACAAAAAGAAAAAAATTGTAGAAGAGAAGACTCGAAATCTTTCAAATTTACTTAGAATTCAATAGATATTTTGTTTGTTTCTTTTTAGAGAGACTCAGATGTTAGCTTTATCTTCAACTCTATGATGCTGAAAAGCTACTGATGGGAAAGACCACTACGGCAGTCTCTTTGGCATTACATTTGGAAAAATTGCAAATGCAGAGCTAGATTATGCATCTTTTCTTTGCGCATAAATCAAAGGGACCACTGCCATTAGACTGTAAGATCTTTGGGTAGGGACTATTTTTGTTCTATTTGTATGGCCCCTAACACAATGGGGTCCTGGTCCAGGACTGGGGCTCCTATGTGCTGCCACAATAAATACAAATAACTTTTAAGACAGCCCTGGTAAAAATAGGAAATCAAATCCCCTCCTTCAAACCAAATTTCTCCTGGGAAGCAAATTCACCAGCCACTGAAATATAAGTAATCTCTTTACAAATAGTCTGAGAGTCAGTTTCTCAGCCAACAAAAATTTGCAAGCTGACAGCAATCTTTTCAAGAAATCTACAAACTCTGATGAAACTGAAAAACAAACTTGTGTAATAACCACAAATTTGACACTGAGTTTTGTCATAACGTTTTCACAAAAGCAAGTTCCAAGATTTTCATCCAACTCCTTTCTCCTATAAACCCCTTCTCAAAGCCAACCAAGAAGCCTTAAAGGTTTTGCATATTCTCACTGAGAAGACCAGATAGATTCTGCTGAATTTAAAGGTAGTTATGAGAACTCTGGCCCATAAAGAAATACTGTATAACACTATTACATCCTATTCTTATCTAGGCAGCCTGCCTCAATTTTAGGAGGGGGAGTCTTATTCCTGCAACTCAAAATCTTATCACATTTTTAAAAGAAACTTCTGTTTTATTGCCTCATTAGTAATTTAGGAACAAGTATGTTCTATTGCAACTATACCTAATCAGTGGATATTCTCTCACAGTAGGTAGCTTCCTAGAGACTTCATCATTTGGGGTCTGTCACTGGATGCACCACTCACTGCTGAGCTGGTGACTCCTCCTGGTCACTCTGGGGATTAGTTCTCAAGGCCGATGTCCCTAACTCATGTGACTGACATCAGATGGGAGCAGCACTGAGGTTTTTCAGTTGTCCTAACAACTTACTTCTTGTAGGGCCACTAACCACCATCTGACAGTTAAAATTTTTGTCAGTGCCATCCAGTTCTGAATTCATATCACTGAACTAAAGACAAAGGGTTTCATATCCCATTATCAATACCCAGAGCTCTTCAGTTACCCCACTTCTTCCATTTTGGTGCTTATGTAAAATGGAAAGTGTGCTGATTCTTCAAATAAACTCCACAAGCCCTTAAATACTGCCATAATGGGTGAGCTGCCAGTGTGACAGATTAGAGAGATACATTTCATATCTATGTAAAATGTCCTTGCAGGGGATGGATGAGTCAAATAAACAGTTTCTAAATCAAGCAGCCCTGAGTGATGACTGGATTTCTGACGGGCGTAATTCAGTTTGCATGCAATGTTTCTGAAAAAGCAGTAGCAGGTAGAAGGCTAAACACAACTGGGGACATATTTCCATTCTGCAAAAGTATGTTAAATGTGAAGCACATGCTGCTTTACCCTCCTATTTACCAAGTATGTGAGCTGGTTAGTTTCTTCAGATAAACCACCTTTCACTTTGTGTCAATGTAGATATGGCAACTGGCACTATCTGGTGTATAACATAGTGCCCCAAACAACACTTTGCACTTGCGTATAGCACTATTCATCCAATAACCTGACAGCAGTTCAGAGCAGTGAGTAAGTAGTATTCCCATTTTACAGATAAGTATACTTATATGATATACACAGTGTGACAGACCCAGACAAGTGGGATACAGAAGTCTCATCCTATTGGGATCCGGGAAGTGGGCGGGCTAAAGGATCCCCCCTTCCAGCCTAAGGGGAGGGATCCACAGGACCTGGATACCAAGTGATTCCGGGGGACAAAAAATGAAAAAAACAGGAACGGGAGTGCGGTCAAAGGGTCAAACGAAGTGAACCAGATGGGGACACCAAGCAGAGAACCCCGGACTGCGCCCACTGCTCCTCAAAGGCGTCAAGGGAGCCAGTGGACGCTGCCCAGAGGAACTCTGCCCGGATGCGTGAATGAACAGAGGATCGAAAATAGGCCCCACAGTCATAGGAGCCTCCATCGGCCAACCTCCTCACCCTGGTTTTGTAGATGGCCAGTTTAGCTAGGGCCAGGAGGAGGTTGACCAGGAGGTCCCGCGACTTTGTGGGGCCGCGGATTGGAAGTGCATAGATAAAAAGGTGAGGGGAAAAGTGCAACCAAAACCTCAACAAAATGTCTAAGAGGAGCCGGAACAGGGGCTGCAGCCTGGCGCACTCCAGATAAATGTGCGCCAGGGTCTCCCTCATGCCGCAAAAGGGGCAGGTGTCGGGGATAGGGGTGAACCGCGCCAAGTACACGCCCGTGCTCACGGCTCCGTGAAGGAGCCGCCAACTGACATCCCCGGCGGGCCTTGGGACTAAGGAGGAGTAAAGGCTGGCCCACCGGGGCTTCTCACCCTCTAGAGGTGGCAGGAGGTCCCGCCATTTCGTATCAGGGTGGGACGTGAGGGTGAGGCGATGAAGGGTGTGGAGCATGAGCGTGTAAAGATGTTTCCTTGGCGCGGTCTGGAAGCGGACCGGCTGCAGTTCATGCAGCCGGCTCGCGGTGAAGGAACGAGGGGGCTGGTTGGGGCCACGGGGCAGGGGCCCGATAAGAAGGTCCGGAGGACCAGGGGTGGAGGGAGGGCGGGGTGTGCCCTCTCGCAGGACCCGGTCGAGGTAAATCCAAGCAGCGGGTGGCAAAATGGCCTTCACCTCCTGAAGTACGCGCCGGGGAGTACGAGGTCTGGAGAGCCCCATGCGCTGAGCGAGCATCAGGGGATCCAGCCAGTCTCCCCGGTCGTAGTCCAGGAGATCTCCGACTCTGGTGACTTCTGCCAGGACCAACCTCTGGCGCACCGAGGGGGACTCCGCCACCTGCACACGTAGCTGGGGGTTGTGTAGCAGGGGCTCCATGAGGAGATCCGCCCCCTCGGTGGCCACCACGGACCTGGTCGCTGAGAACAGTTTCCAGGTCCGGAGGAGGTCCTGGTAGAAGACCGGCAGCCTGGAGAGGTCTTGCGGAAGACCTCTCGGATGGAGATAAAGGAGCTGCCGGTCATATCGGAGCCCTCGGAAGCGGCGCAGGAAGGCGTGCGCCAGTATGCTCCACGCCGGACTACCTGCACCATAAAGGAGTCTCTGCAGGGCCTGGAGGCGGAAAACAAGGACCTGAGTGCGTAGGCACTTCAGGACCTGCCCTCCCTCCTCCAGAGGTAGGTGGAGAACCCCTGCAGAGACCCAGTGCAGTCCTGACCAAAAGAACTCCAGGATCAACTTCCGGAGGTTAGCCAGGAAATCCGGGGCCGGGACCAGGGTGTTGAGCCGGTACCAGAGCATGGACAGGACTATTTGATTGAGCACCAGTGCCCTCCCTCGAAAGGAGAGGCACCAGAGTAGTCCTGTCCATCTCCGGAGCCGCTTGGTCACCCTGCCCTGTAAACCGTGCCAGTTCTCCGGCGGAGATAGAGCAGCGGACCCGCGCTCCACCTGATGGCCTGAAGCACGGGTGGGAGGGAGCTCGCCTGCCACCCGTCCCCTACCACCAGGCCAGAGCTCTTGACCCAGTTGACCTGGGCGGAGGAGGCCACCGAGTAGATCGCCTGGCAAGCCTCCACCCGCACCAAGTCGCCCGGGTCCTGGACCACGAGGAGCACGTCGTCGGCGTATGCCGACAGGACCAGCCGCAGCTCCGGCTCTCGGAGCACCAACCCCGTCAACCTCCTGCGGAGGAGACAGAGGTAGGGCTTGATCGCCAGAGCGTACAGCTGGCCCGAAAGGGGGCACCCCTGCCGTACTCCTCGCCCGAAGCTGACCGGCTTGGTCAGGGTCCAGTGGAGCCTGACCAGACACTCTGCGGAGGCGTACAGCACCTGGAGAAAACCCACAAACTGGGGTCCGAAGCCAAATGCTCGCAGAGTGCTCACGAGGTACCCGTGATCCACCCTGTCGAACGCCGTCTCCTGATCCAGGGACAGGAGGGCGAATGACAGACCATCCCTATACCCAAGCTCCAAGAGATCCCGGACCAGATACAGGTTGTCGAAGGTGGTGCGGCCTGGGACGGTGTAGGTCTGGTCTGGGTGGACCACGTCCGCCAGCATGGACCCCAGCCGCAGCGAGATGGCCTTCGCCACGACTTTATAGTCCGTGCTGAGGAGCGAGACGGGACGCCAATTCTGTAAATCGCAGAGGTCCCCCTTCCTCGGCAATAAGGCGAGCACAGCTCGCCTGCACGAAAGAGGGAGGACCCCGCCTTGCAAGGACTTGGCCCAGACGGTGACAAGGTCTGGGCCGAGGACGTCCCAGAACACGCGGTAGAACTCCACGGTCAGTCCGTCCAGTTCCGGGGATTTATTAGTGGGCATGCGACGGAGGGCTTCCGAGAACTCGGCCAGAGTGAGAGGCAGCTCTAGCCGGCCTCGGTCGCCCGCACTGACCGTAGGGAGTTCGTCCCAGAGCACTCTGCAAGCATTTGGATCGGTCGGATCCGGGGAGAAAAGGCTCACGTAGAAGGCCTTGGCCCTCCCGCACATCTCCACCGGATCCGTGAGGGGGGTGCCGTCCTCTGCGAGAAGGCAGGTGACGTGTTTCTTAGACCCCCTCTTTTTCTCCAGGGCGTAGAAGAAGCGGGAGCCGCGATCCATCTCCCGAAGGAGACGGATGAGGGATCGAACAAAGGCGCCCCGGGCCCGATGGTCTTCGAGTTCCCGGAGCTCCTCCCGCTTTTCCCGGCATGCCCCACAGAGGGATGGATCCTCGGGGCTGGCGGCCAGATGCCTCTCCAGCTCTAAGACCTCCCGTTCCAACTGCTCTATCGTCGCATCCCTCCGTCGGCTGGCGCCCCGGGTGTAGTCTCGGCAGAAGAGCCGGGCACGCACCTTCCCTAGATCCCACCATTGCCGTGCCGAGGGAATGGCATGCCGCTGCCCTCGCCAGGCCAGCCAGAACTCCCGGAAGGACGCCACGAAGCCCACATCCTCCAGCAAACTGTTATTAAAATGCCAATAGGCCGGCCCCGGCCTCTCCGCGCAGAGAGAGGCCATCACGGTAGCTAGATGATGATCAGAGAACGGGGCTGGCCGGACGCTCGAGGAGTGGGCCCGCAAAAGGTGAAAGCGTGATAAATAGATGCGGTCCAACCGGGAGTGGCGCGACCGATGGGCCTCCACCCGGACAAAGGTGAAAGTCAAGATGTCGTCCGGGTGGTGGTCGCGCCAGATGTCCACCAGGGAATGATGATCGACGATCTCCCGGAGGACAGCTGCGGCGGCCGGGCACTGCTCGGTCCCCGAGCGGTCCTGTTCCTCAAGGGTGTTGTTAAAGTCCCCACCCAGGACCAGGCACTCACGAGGATCCAAGGTGCCGAGGAAGGTGGATGCCTGCTGATAAAAACGCAGTTGCTGCGGGCCTGATGTCGGGACATAGACGTTAACGAGGTTGACCATGAGCCCCTTCATGCGGACCCGGAGGTGCAGCAGGCGACCCGGCACAACCTCGGCAACCCCCAGCACCTCAGGCCGTAGGTCGGGGGAGAACAAGGTGGCCACTCCAGCCTGACGAACGGTAAGATGGCTGAAGTAGACCCTGTCCCCCCAGTCCAGTCACCAACTGTTTTCGGCGGCCGGAACCGTATGGGTCTCCTGCAGGAAAATCACATAGTACCCCCCATCCTGAAGGAAGGAGAGCACCTGGCTCCTGCGGAGACCCATCCTACAGCCTCGGGTGTTTAATGTTGCGTAGGTGAGAGATGCCATGAGGAGGGCTGGGGGGGATCCTTGCCGGCAGGATCGCTCACGGCCTCCGTCGGGCCGTGCATCAATCCGTGACCCACCCCGTAGGTGAGTAGTGAGTCACGGAAGAGGTGGACCCACTGGTAGGCCGCAGCGGCCTGCTTCCCGGTCCTTTTACCCTCCCCCATAAGGGCCCTCGCAGCCCGGAGGATTTGATGGAAATCCCCCCATCGCTGGATAGCGAGTTGCACTTTGTTACGGGAGCCCCGGACGTCCTCAAGGACCTCCCGCATCTCTTCTCGCAGCGTATAGGGGGCCGGGTGTCACTGGCCCCTGGTTATCTATTGAAGGGGCCCCTGACACAGCCCCGCGGCCTACTGAGACCGGCAGGCAAGGGGCGGACCCCCGACGTGGCGCCCGATAGGCCGGCGCCACAGGGTCCGCCGCAAAATGTGGTTCAATGGGGAGAGGCGGCGGAGGGAGGAGAGCAGCCACTGGTGGATCAGGACAATGGAATACAAAGGCCACTCTCCGGGAGTCATCTACCGGGAAGGGGAAGTGAGACTACATCAGGGGCAGGGCAGGGATCAGGTATGGGGGCCGGGCAGAGGTCAGTAGTAGGGGCAGGAGGGGGGTCATGAGTAGGGCCAGGGTGAGGAACGGAAAAAGGATCCTGAGCCGTAGGAGCTGGGCCACTGGGAGGTGGCCCCTCTTGATTAGGCTCAGGGATCTGGGGAGTGGAGATAGGGGCGGGAAGGGGACCCCCAGCGATGCCGGGCTCTGGCTCAGTGGCTGGTGTAACAGCCACGGCATCGAGAGGTGGACGGATTTTCGCAGGGTCCCCGCCCGGGAAGGTGGTCGGTTGCCCCACACCAACGAGGGGTGCCTCCTGGGATTCGGGTCCCGGCCGCGTGGCACCGGCCGTCACCTCGATAGGCTCAGTGGCCGTCAGCGGTGTGCCACTCGCGACCGGGCAGGTGGAAGAGCCCAGGAGGTCCTCGGAGGTGGGAGCAGAAGGAGTGGTCAAGGGGAGGGAGCATGGGGAGAGAGGGGAGCCGGGGTGAGGTCGTTGAGGTCGAGGCCCGCTGGCAGAGGGTTGTCCTCCCCCTGGGTGACTGGGGTCAGACCCAGGGCCTCGATCTCCTCATAAATAGAGGGTAACTCACCATCCGCCACCTCGGGGTTCTCCCCGCCGGCACCCGAAGTGATGCTTGATTCGGGGCCCGCAGGTTCGACAACCGGGAAAGGGACAGGAGCGGCTCCATTGGGGGTTTCCGAGGGAGGGGCGGTACTGCCCTCCGGTGCTGCCACGTCTTTCCCAGCCGGTACTGGTGGACAATTGCCACTCAGGGGCAAAGCGGAAGGCTCGGCATCAGTGCCCCCCTTCCTGGTCTTCCGGGGGGCCTCCGCATCGGTGGAAAGGAGCGGAGCTCGAGCCTTCCGCTTGCCCTGCTTCCCCTGTACTAGGGCCCAGCCCTCCATGGCATCATCTGGGGGCTGGCTAGCAGGGCTCGGGTGGGGTGGTAGGGGCAATGTTTTAGGGGCTCGAGGAGGTAGTGGTGGGACGGCATAAGGGAGGGAAGGGTCCCCCTGGGGTGGGCCCTCTCCCACACCCGGCGAAATCCCTGCCGCACTCTCCTCCACAGGCCCCGCCAGACTGCACGCAGCAGAGGCGGGGCTCTCCCGCTCGTCTGGGCGCACTGAGGGAAGTACCCCCAGGGCCCGAGTGGGAGCAGCGGTGGACTGGGAAGGAGGAGGGGTGGATCTGGGCGCTGGGCACTCAGGGGGGCCGGCGATGACGGAGCCAGTGCCCTGCCGGGGCTCGGGGGTCTCGGATGCTCCTCCTTGCCGGGCCAAGGGGCAGTCCCTCCGGATGTGTCCCATCGCCCGGCAGAGGTAGCACCGGGCCTCCCCCGTCGAGAAATGCACCCGGTAGCGGGCCCCCTGGTAGGGAACCATAAACGACCCCTCGAGCGCCTCTCCGTCACGCGCCGCCGGCGGCAGTTGAAGCTGCACCTGCCGGCGGAACGAGAGGACGTGACGGAGGGCGGGGTCTTTGGAGCCAAGCGGAAGAGGGCTGACAATGGAGATGGGCCTCCCCAGGGTGGAGAGGGCGGGTAACAGGGCAGCATTGGGGAGGAAGGGAGGGACAGAGGTTAGGACTATCCGGACACCCATGTCCTCTAGCGGCTCCAGAGGGACGAACACGCCCCCCACCGCCAGGCCCTTCTCCACCGCCTCCTGGGCCGCGGCCTCCGATGCGAGGAAGAAGACGATCTTCCCGTACATTTTGGAGGCCACTACGATGTCCGTGGGCCCCACCACCCTCGCCAACGCCCGCACATAGGTTTCTACGTGGGGCGAGGCGGGTACCAGGAGGCAACGGTCGCCATGCCTCCTGGTCAAGGTGGGGAAGGGGCCCCGGCCGCTATAGGTGGTAGCAGAGGCGGCGGGCGGGTGAGACGACGTAGCGGCAGGCGGGGGGGTTGCTGCCACCTGGGCGTACGCCCTGGGGGCCGGAGGAGGGGCACCCGCAGAGCTGGTGGAGGGAACAGCAGGGAGGGACGCCGCGGCCGGTGGCGGGGCCACAGCAGTAGGGGCAGCCTCTGCCATGGAGGGCCTGGCCTTTTTGGTGGGGCCCTTACCCTTCTTCCCACCCTGGCCCTTTCCTCCGGCTGGGGGAGCTCCCCCAGAATCGGGGGGGCAAGGGACGTGGCAGCAGCGGAGGTCACCTTGGCGGCCGCCACTGCCGGTGCCCCAGCAGGGGCAATAGCAGGTGGTTTGGCAGCGGCGGTTGAGGTAGAGGCTAGGGGGGGTGACGGGGGGACAGGCGGGGGAGGGGTGGCCGGGTCTTCTGGAGGGTACGCCCCTGCTGTGTCGCCTGCCATAATGAACAGGGAGGGAAGGGAAAACACCTGAGAGAGCGGAGGGGGAGAGGAATTGGGGTGACCACTCCTCCCCGCTAGGCTGCAGGCAGGGGAGGAGGGCACTAAAAGTGGGGATTGGATTTGGGGTTATCAAGGACTAGTGCGAGGGTAGGGTTCAGTCACCGACTCAGAATGGAAAAACTGGCTCCTCTTGTTGCGCTAGGGGAGGGGGGGTATAACAGCATGGGGGCGTGTGTAGTGAGATAGGGTCAAACTCAAACAGGGGAGGGGCACAAGTGCATGGGAGGGGGCATGGGTGCATGAGGGGAGGGGCCAATCAGGGCAAGTGGGGGCTGCAGGGGAGGGGGACAGTCAGGCCGGAAATGGGGCAGAAAACCAAGGGGCTAGCTTCAGGGCTGGGGTGGGGGGCAAACAAAACCAAGGCTGTAGAGGGAAAAGGTCAGGGCAGGCAACTAAACTGAAGCTAGCAAGGGGCTGGGACAAAAAAAAGGGTGGGGGGGCAAACAGCTGCAAGGGGCAGACGGGGCAAGTAGCAAAGGGCAAAGCAAGGGGCGTGGGAATGGGGAGGGCACGTGCACCCACATGCGCTTGTACAAAGTCAATTGTGGGCTGGTTGCTGCTGCAGGCCCAAAGGGTGGAAACAAGCTTGGCAAGCCAAGTAAGCAGCTGAGTCCAGAGGCAGGAACCAGGGCAGATGGTGAGCAGCCAGCAGAGGTGGTGGAGGGGGCAGCGGTGGTGGTGGGGGTTGGGGGGGGCACAGATGAACCTGGGGGCAGGCTCCACGCCACACCCCCTGTGCCCCTACAAACACAGTCAATACCCCCACCACTAGAGCACAGTTCGAAAAAATACTCAGTTCTTGAAGGCCCCCTCCAGGGTGGACTGCAGAAATTCTGCTCTCCCACAGCAGCCGACAGTCTTCCGGGTCTTCTTCCTCTGGGTTCCAGCAGCTTCCTGGCAGCAAATACAGCAGCAGCAGCCGCTCCAGCAACTCCAGGCAGTGGTCCGGTGGCCAGGCAGGACCCCTCACGGATGGTGGTAGCGGTGGTGGTCACAGCAGCGGCTGGAGCAGGGGTCCCCCATGCCCCTCCTCTGGGGAGAGGGCCAGCAGGCCCCTCCCCAGGGGCTGCTGCAGTAGCAGGAGTAGCAGCAACCAAGGTGTTTGGGGGGGTTCAGCTACCAGGCAGCCAGCAACCAGAGAGTAGAGTAGTGGGAGGGGTGTCTGGCCCAGCCAGGGGAGTAGCTGGAGCAGCTACAGCAGTAGCTGGGAGAGCCCAGGGCCTAGCAGCAGCCCCAGCAGCGGGAGCAGCAGCCCTCTACCTCCCTCTTCTCTCCAGGCCAGTTGGGTGCAATAGAAGAGTCAAAAGCAGATCTACTGGCCACTGGAGAAGCAGGTTTCTGTTCCCTGAGTGACCAGAACAGGGGCTGCACTAGAACAAGCAGGAACTTTCTGGAACCAATTTAAGGCAGGCAGGCTAATTAGGACACCTGGAGCCAATTAAGAAGAACCTGCTAGAATCAATTAAGACAGGCAGGCTAATTATGGCACCTGGGTTTAAAAAGGAGCTCACTTTAGTTTGTGGTGTGGCGTGCGAGGAGCTGGGAGCAAGACGCACACAAGGAGTTGAGCGGGAGAAGAGTTGAAGGACTGAGGAGTACAAGCATCAGCAGACCATCAAGAGGAAGGTCCTGCACTAAGCGTAAAGAAGGTGTTGGGAGGAGGCCGTGGGGAAGTAGCTCAGGGAGTTGTAGCTGTCACGCAGCTTTTACAGGAAACCCTATAGACAACTGCAATCCACAGGGCCCTGGGCTGGAACCCGGAGTAGAGGGTGGGCCCGGGTTCCCCCCAAACCTCCCAACTCCTGATCAGACACAGGAGGAATTTGACTGTGGGTTCTACGAGAGGGGAAGATCTCTGAGGCGATCAAAATCTGCCAATAAGCGCAGGACTCACCAAGGTAGAGGAGGAACTTTGTCACAACAGGTATAGAGGGGCCAATTCCTTGGTCCCACTCTAGTTGCCTTGCACCACCCTAGTGACACACAACAACTGGAAACTCAGTGCATCTGGTCCCCTTGTTATTCCTCCAGCATCAGGAATTCCCTAGGAATAACAGAGCCACCAGAGAGGCTTTATGCCATCCACCCTTGCAGCCAGAGGGGGAAGGCTGTGTGGACAGGTTACTTTTGCACTCCATAGACCCTTAGATGCTGGAATGTCCCCTTCAGGCCACAGGCAAAGGCGCATAAATTAAAGCAACCTGGGTGTTGCTCCAAGTTACACTAGGGGTTGGCTTGGAATATTGCAGATATTATAGGTTTGTAAATAAGTAATAAACCTTGAATCGCCCTCATTTTGTCTTCTGTTCCTACTGTCATGCTATATATCATGGTGAACATGGGAGGGAATCTTTTTAGATTCATGGATTATCCATGTTGTCTCACATTGTTAAAATATCACTCATTTGCTTAAGAGATGAGTTGTGAGGTGCCAGGGAATGTTTGGTTGGATACATAGCATTATCATGGCAACCAAAGGTACAGGCTTCCCATATAGTTCGTATGCTTAATTAATAAAAACCATTCTGGGGCTGGATTCTGATCTGGGTGAAATTGAGTTGCCTAGCTTCATGAGCTAGGGCAGGGGTGGGCAAACTACGGCTCGCAGGCTGGTTGCGGCCCGCAGGCCGTTTTTATCCGGCCCACAAGTTCTGGCTGGGGTAGCAGGGCCACGGGCATGCCACGCTCCGCCCAGCGCTCCGGCCGGGGGAGTGGGGCCGCAGGCATGCCGCGCTCCGCCCGGTGCTCCGGCCGGGGGAGTGGGGCCGCAGGCATGCCGCGCTCCGCCCGGCGCTCCGGCTGGGGGAGTGGGGCCGCAGGCATGCCGCGCTCCGCCCGGCGCTCCGGCCGGGGGAGTGGGGCCGCAGGCATGCCGCGCTCCGCCCGGCGCTCCGGCCGGGGGAGTGGGGCCGCAGGCATGCCGTGCTCTGCCTAGTTCAGTGGGGCTGCGGGCATGCCGCACTCCGCCCGGCGCTCTGCCGGGTTCAGCAGGGCCGCGGGCATGCCGCACTCCGCCTGGTTCAGTGGGGCCGTGGGCATGCCGCGCTCTGCCCAGCGCTCCGGCCGGGGGAGTGGGGCCGCGGGCATGCTGTGCTCTGCCTGGTTCAGCGGGGCCACGGGCATGCCGCGCTCCGCCCAGCGCTCCGGCCGGGGGAGTGGGGCTGCGGGCATGCCGCGCTCTGCCCGGCGCTCCGCCGGGTTCAGCAGGGCTGTGGGCATGCTGCACTCCGCCTAGTTCAGCGGGGCCGTGGGCATGCCACACTCCGCCCAGCGCTCCAGCCGGGGGAGTGGGGCCGCGGGCATGCCGCGCTCCGCCCGGCGCTCTGGCTGGGGGAGCGGGGCCACGGGCTTGAATTTGTTAATTTTGTGAGCATTCATGGCCTGCCATGAGGCAGTCAGGGGGCAGGAAGTGGGAGGGGGTAGGCGCCAGGCTGTTTGGGGAGGCACAGCTTTCCCTACCCAGCCCTCCATGCAATTTCGCAATGCTGATGTGGCCCTCGGGCCAAAAAGTTTGCCCACCCCTGAGCTAGGGGCTGAACAGCTGGACTTCAGGGTAGAAAGTCTATTTGTCCTAATTTTAGAGTAATGAATTAAATCACACATCGTGACTTTGATACAATATAAAGTAGATAACCACTAATGCCAGAAAAGTGAGTTGTGATAAAATTTCATAACATAGGAATCTAGTTAAGGAAATCAGCATGTGTAGATAATGCCTAACACAATCACCCTACCAAAATATTAATATAACATTGAATATTAAATTTGAATATCAATATGTTGTAATACTGGTGACAGTGGTATTTATGATACTGATGGCATTCAAAAGTTTGATTCGCATGAGGGGGTTTTTCTGCACTTTTTGGTAAAATGTTTGTTACATTTTTGGTAACAACTTTTGAAAGCCTGCTGCATCTTCTTGTACCCTCTCTATGCCTCTTAAAGGGTTAGCACATAACGAGAATTTATAAATACCACAAGACTCATGTTTCGATCTTGCCAAAGAAATCAGGTATCCCAGCACAAAAGAACCCTCAGTTAACCTCCAATTTTCTTCCTGAATCCCACTTCTGAGCTGCATGTTTTAGGCCTCCGGCAAATTATAATTATGCCAGATGTTCTCAAAAAAAGTCTTCAAAGATCTTTTTATAAAATAAATCCTTATGGGCTGAAAGCCCTTCATTTCTCTATTTACATTAAACAAATTATGTATTTCTAGATCTGGTCAAGTGCTCTTCAATAAATACATTTTTCTGAGTCAAATGGGCTTCTGGGAACATGTATGATGTTGCCCCAGCCCTGAGCATGCACCAGACATAGTACTCAGGGGACTAACAATGCTGAACTTTGGTTTGAGTTTGGCTTTAAATGCCTTTCAGTGCATGCTGACTTCAGAACTGTACATTTATTTTTTCACAAAAATATTGCATTTGCTTTTGCTTCCATTCAGGTGCTGATTGCAGTGCTACATTATGGAGATCTTCTAAACCACTGAAATGAAGACAACCAGTTACAACATTTTGCACTATTCCCTTAAATATTTGGGTGACACTTCAAATGATGGTAGCAGTGAGTGGATTGTGGTTTTTTCATGATAGTACTCTATTAACCTATTTTATATTACATAGAAAACTAACAAACATATTATGTCATAACTGGTACAATTCAATACTTTGCTTCAAAAGGTTAAATAGTATCTAACAATCCACACTTGTCCTATTAAACTATGGTACATTTAGTTGCTGTACTAGATAAAGGATAGATGTGCGGACTCATATGTCTCACTCATTCTCTCTCCTTCCACTAAGATCATGTGATATCCCTGTAGCAACACAAGCTCTTGCTTATGTGGAAAAGTAATATGGGGAGTAGTTAGTGTGTTCTCAGCTTCTTCTTTTAGGCAATTTAGCATCAGAAAACAAGGAAGAGGAATCAGCACCGGTGATAAGCCAGCTCTCTGAAGACCACCAGCAAGTTCTCCAAAGATCACAGTGAAAGACTTACTGGCTTAGTGGTCTGAGTACAGAGCTAGGAACCAGGAACTCCTGGGGGCCCTATCAGTTGTTTGGACACTGCTTCCGTTAATTTCAACAGGAGTTGCATACATTCAGCTGACGTTATGATGAGACACCCCTCTCCCTTTCAAGTACTGGTCCTGGCTCCCTTGGTGATGGGGAAGTCTGTACTTCATGTAGTTACATAAATCATTTCCAGTGTTTGACAGTGGTTTTCCCTGGAATAGGAAGGGGAGGAACTCAGCTTCTCACATTAGTTATCACTCAACCATGGTACCAAACTCACTCCACTGAGGCAAATTTAACATGATGCCATTTTTAAGCAGTTAGAAGCAATACCTTTAGTTCAGGCATGTTAATTATAAGCTGTATAGGTAGTTTAACATCTGGATCCTTGGTGTAGTCCATGGGCACAATGTTTGGTGCCATTTCATGGTATCGGCCATGCAACCTGCAAACAAGCAAAAAAGAAGCCCTTTAAGTAACTAATTCCATTCCATTCAGTAAACAGGCTCACATTGTTTTGCTGCTCTTGGCCCCATTTACTTTTATTAAAACAAGAGTCTTGCTGCTTAAGTCATAGCATTTAAGGCCAGAAGGGATCAACTAGTCTGACTTCTCGTATATCACAGAGTACACCAACACCACCCAGCACACTAAATCCAACGATAGAAATGAGACCAATGGAAATGAGATCTACAGGAGACTAAAGTATCATGTGCCATGGGCAGAGAATGGGAGGGACCAAAGTGCACCAGTGCTCAAGGCCCCTACAATGGCAGGGAATTGATTAAATTAGATATACCAAGATAATCCTGTTAAGTGACCTACTCCCACATGCTGCAGCGAAAGGCAAAAAAACCCCAAGGTCACTACCAATCTGACCTGGGGGAAAATTCCTTCCTCACCCCACATATGGCAATCAGTTAGACCTTGAGCATGTGAGCAACAACTAGCCAACCAAGCACCTGATCAAGAGAAAGCTTGGTGCCACTGCAGAGCCCTAACCCACCCTGCCCACTGTCCCATCTCCAGCCACTGCCATCCCAGATGTGTCAGAGAAAGGAGATAAAAACCTCCCAGAATACACTGGGGGAGGGAGGGGAATCTCTTACTAATTCCTGCCAGTGGCTGGCTCAAACCCTGAAGCATGAGCTTTAGGAACATAAGATACAAACCAAAAGTGAGCCCCATGGCTGTTGAGCCCTGCCCCCCACCAACACAAGCAACCCGTCATACAGTCACACTCAAATTTGTCCAGCTCTCTCTTAAAACTAATTAAGTTGTCTGACCCACAACTCCTGTGAGAAGGCTGTTCCAGAACATCACTCCTCTGATGGTTAGAAATATTCTTCTAATTTCCAGCCTGAATTTGTTCATGGCCTCTGTCTTACCGAGTGGCTCCTCACGCCAAAACTGCTATAGAACGGGAGGTCCAGGACATGCTACAGATGGGTGTAATCCACCCCTCTAGCAGTGCATGGGCATCTCCAGTGGTTCTAGTCCCCAAACCGGATGGGGAAATACGCTTTTGCGTGGACTACCATAAGCTAAATGCTGTTACTTGCCCAGACAACTATCCAATGCCTCGCACAGATGACCTATTGGAGAAACTGGGACGTGCTCAGTTCATCTCTACCTTAGACTTAACCAAGGGGTACTGGCAGGTACCGCTAGATGAATCCGCCAAGGAAAGGTCAGCCTTCATCACCCATGTCGGGCTGTATGAATTTAATGTGCTCCCTTTCAGGCTGTGGACTGCACCCGCCACATTCCAGAAACTGGTAGATAGTCTTCTAGTGGGATTGGGAGAATCTGCAGTTACCTATCTTGACGATGTGGCCATATTTTCTGACTCATGGGCCGAACACCTGGAGCATCTCCAGAAGGTCTTCGAGCGCATACGAGAGGCAGGACTAACTGTTAAGGCTAAAAAGTGTCAAATAGGTCTCAACAGAGTGACTTACCTTGGACACCAGGTGGGTCAAGGAACTATCAACCCCCTACAGGCCAAGGTGGATGCTATCCAAAAGTGGCCTGTCCCAAAGTCAAAGAAATAGTTCCAATCCTTCTTAGGCTTAGCCGGATATTACTATACAGGTGATTTGTACTGCACTACAGCCAAATTGCCGCCCCTTTAACTGACCTAACCAGAAAGAACCAGCCAAATGCGGTTCAGTGGACTGATGAGTGTCAGAAGGCCTTTAACCAGCTTAAAGCGACACTCATGTCTGACCCTGTGCTAAGGGCCCCGGACTTTGACAAACCGTTCCTAGTAACCACAGATGCGTCCGAGCGTGGTGTGGGAGCAGTCTTAATGCAGGAAGGACCAGATCAAGAATTCCATCCTGTCGTGTTTCTCAGCAAGAAGCTGTCTGAGAGGGAAAGCCACTGGTCAATCAGTGAAAAGGAATGTTACGCCATTGTCTACGCTCTGGAAAAGCTACACCCATACGTTTGGGGACGGTGTTTCCACCTGCAAACTGACCATGCTGCACTACAGTGGCTTAATACTGCCAAGGGAAATAACAAAAAACTTATTCGGTGGAGTTTAGCTCTCCAAGATTTTGATTTTGAAATACAACACATTTCAGGAGCTTCTAACAAAGTGGCTGATGCACTCTCCCGTGAAAGTTTCCCAGAGCCAACTGGTTAAAATAGTCCTTGCAATGTGGGAAATATTCTTAGTCTTTATACAGTTATTAGGATTTTTGGAGATGCATGTGTCTTATTAATTTTGTTTTCTTTTAGAGCTCCAGGAAGAAATCACAGCCAGTGTTTCACACTATCGGTGATTTGGTGGGCGTGTCAAATATAAAGGGAAGGGGTGAGAGGGTCTGATGCAGTACTATAAAATCCTCTTGCTGGTAAAGGGTTAAGAAATGCAGGTAGCCAGGCTAACACCTGACCATTAGAATCAATGAGGAGACAAGATACTTTCAAATCTGAGGGGGGGAAAGGTTTTTTCTCTGTCTGTGTGATCTCTCCGTGGGAGACAGATCAAACAAGTAACCATCCATCTTCTATGGAGTTAGTAAGTGATTTTAGATAAAATGCGTTTAGGTTTTTCTATTGTTTTAACTTGGGAAATTTGCTGTGCTGGAGGGAATGTGTATTCTTGTTTTTGCTGCATTTTTCTGTAACTTGAAGGTTTTGCCCAGGGGGGAATCCCTCTGAGTTAGGAAATTGAGTACCCTGTAAAATATATACCATCCTGATTTTACAGAGATGATTTTTTCTTTGTTTTAATAAAATCCTTCTTTTAAGAATCTGACTGTTTTCCATGGTGCTAAAACCCTGGGGGTGGGTCTTTGATTACTGTGTAACCAATTGATTAGGAGATTATTCTCAAGCTCCCCAGGAAAGGGGATTTTTTTTTGGGGGGGGGGGAAGGGGAACTACAAGTGGTCCCTTTCCCTGGTTCCTGTTTCAATCACTTGGTGGTGGCAGTGTTTACCTAATCCAATGTACAAGGGAATATTTGTGCATTGGGGAGTTTTAACCTAAGCTGGTAGAAATAAGCTTAGGGGGCTTTCATGCGGGTCCCCGCATCTGTACCCTAGCGTTCAGAGTGGGGAGGGAACCTTGACATGAGCCCTCAGCTTGTAGCAGAAATTCTTATTATTAGACATTAAATGGATGACCTTGCACTTTGTACTAATGAATTTCCGCCCATTGCTGTCAGTCCAGTCTTCAGGTTCATCCAAATCTTCCTGCATAATATTCCAATCCACCTCTGTATGGACGATGCCCCCCAACTTTGCATTAGCAGCAAATTTCATTAGCACACTCCTACTTCTTCTGCCAAGGTCATTAACAAAAATACTGAATAAGACTGTGCCCAAGACTGATCCTTGAGGAATTCCACTTGTAACCTCTCTCCCATACAATAATTCACCTTTCAGCACAACCTGTTGTTTTCTTCTCTTTAGCCAATTCCTTATCCACCTTACAATGTTTGTGCTGACCTCACCTTCCCTAATTGAATTAAATTAATTAAATTGAATTAATTGACATTAGGTTTAGGTACTATGTCAAATGCTTTACTCAAGTCCAAATATATTAGATCTACTGAGCTTCCCTTATCAAAAAAAGCATTTATTTTCTCAAAGAGGGAAATCTGATTAATCTGGCATGATCTACCTTTGGTAAACACGTGTTGCAATTCATCCCCTTTACCATTTAGATCTATTAATTTAATTATTCTTGCTTTCATAATTTTCTCTAAACCCTTGCATACTACTGAGAAGAAAGAGAGCTTCATCCAGTACCTGACATGCAAACAGCAAGTAATGTCCATTAGACCCCTATCAGGATGCAAAGCAGGAGTGGCATTCACAGGTGTCAGTATACAATAAGCTAGGTATGGAACTGGTGAGTACGTGGGTGGGTGAGACCCAGTTTATATAATATGTCCACACAGCAAATGTGGCCCAGGGCCATTCATTAGATGTATTTGCTGTGCAGCTATGCAAGAACAGGATCACCGAGGGTATGTCGACGCAATTGATCTGCAGTGATGCAAGAACAGGGTCATCTGGAATATATCTAGATTGCTGCTGGGAGTGAGACTCCCAGCCCAGCTCCACAGACTTATGCTAGCAGGGCTCATGCTAGCACACTAAAAATAGCTGTGTAGATGTTGTAGCTAGGGGCTGGAGCTTGGGCTGTCAAGCCTGAGGCAGGGGTGTTCCAGCCTGAGCTGCAACATCAAAGCAATGTCTACACAGCTATTTTTAGCATCCTAGTGCGAGCCCCCCCGACACGAGTCTGTGGATCCAGGCTGGGAGGCTTGCCCCTGGTGCAGCATAGACATACCCCTCGAGGGCCAATGACCTGGGCAAAAAGGTGTTTAAAAGACAAAGGATACATGACTGTGCTCGTGGTCACCCCAGTGGACAATGGCATCCTTGGTTGGGCCATGGATACATAAACCAAGCCCCCTTTTCTATCTGCACACCCTTCACTGAGGAGATTTTGTTTGACCCTTAGTGTTGCAATGAATTATACCAGTCTGCAAAGCATACTTCTATCTCACGCACTCCACATGACCATTTTGCCCACCACTAGGGTGACCAGATGTCCCGATTTTATAGGGACAGTCCCGATTTTTGGGTCTTTTTCTTATATTGGCTCCTATTACCCCCCACGCCCTGTCCCGATTTTTCACACTTGCTGTCTGGGCACCCTACCCACCACTGACACAGCTGATCAATCCAACTAGTGCGTTGAAATGCGACAGACAGCTACTAGGTTTTTTTCCCCATAGAGAAGCAAACCAGGAGCTTCCTAAACCCAATTTCACTCTATAAACACAGCCTATGATGCCAGTAATAACATTAAATTAAATAATAAATTAATAAAAATAATACTAAAATACTAAAATAATACTAATAAATAACAATGTAGTTTAGGGAGGGAGCTGGGAGTGAGGGAGGTAGAGGCTCTTTGTATTCACTAGATCCTTAGGTACTGATATAAGTTTAGATCTTTCACTAAAGCAGGCCTGCACAACTCCTAAAGCAGTGAGGGCCACATTACTCCAAAGAAAAAAGCCGAGGGCCGGATGCGAGGAAAGTTGTTGAGAAAAAAAAAAAATGTATTTTTTTTTTTTTAGTCAGCCTCCTGCAGGCCAGCAGGCCTGCACTAAAGTATTACAGCAAATTCTGAACGCTGGCAGTGCTATGGCTCAGTTCTTCACTCAGAGCTGTTCCCCCATGAGATGGGCAAAACTGCACAAATATTTCCACAAATATTGGTTCTAAATGAAGTCGCTTCCAATGTGCTTGCACCTCAACTGTGTCCTTTCATAGTAAATATTCCAGTGAATGAGTTTATGGGTGGAAGCATTTACAGAAACAGCCAGTTTTAAAGAAAACATTGAAGAACATTAGCAGGAAACAAATTTTGAATTTGCAAACATGAGTCTCTGCTCCAGTAAACTGATTCTAACAGAACCATCCCATGTGAACTATGGCCCAGATCCACAAAGGTTTTTAAGCCCCTAGCTTCCACGGATTTCAAGGAGCCTAAATACCTTGTGCCCAATCAAACTGAACTGAGCTCAGATTCCGAGCATTATATACTCACAATGAACTGCTCTCAAACAACCTGCAGACCAAACATTATTTGCAAAAATTGTCTGGTGACTAATTTTAAAGAACACCACATCTAAGAAAAAATCATTAGCTCTCTGCGGACAATTCACACATAGGGAAAGAGGTGAAATTCTATCACACTATTTGCTCTAAATTGTTTGCTGAGCGATAATGGCTGCCCTGACCATCTGTGTGTCAGAGACCCAGTCATAAGACAAAAAGCAAAAAAGAAGCAAATACTGGAGAAAGCACTTGTCAGTATCCCAGTATCCAGCTGCGATAGTTCAGAGGAGTCCTGGTCTCACACCACTGCTGCACCTTATTATTTGTACTCTGGGATCAGGCCCCACTGTACTAGGTGCTGTACACATAGTGCCTGTCCCAATGAGCTTACAGATTAATGAAGATGAGAGACAACAGGTGGATACAAACACACACGGGGGAACAAAGAGTCAGTTATAATTAGTGTAATAAACAGTGGGCACAGTGCACCAGCTGCCTTAATCATTGCCAGCAGCATGGCATAAAAGGGTTTTAAGGACAGGTTTAGAGGAGGATAATGTAGTAGCTTTGCCACCAACATTGATGACATTGATTTGCTATATGTTCTAGTGAGATAAAGGAAACTTAACCTTGGGCTGTACTGGAAAATACAAGGTTGCTCAGTAGTTGCAGCTACTGAGAGCATGGTATTCACTTAACAATGCCAAAGGCTCTTTACTATTGACCTACCGTCTGATCCTGCACACCCTCACTCACAGCCTCAGACTGGATGATCACAATGGTTCCTTCTGGCCTTGGAATCTATGAATAGGTAGCTCCACTAAGTTTAATGGCATTACACAGCTGAGTAAGGACTAGTCTCATGGGAAGATAAGGACGATTCTCATTCTCTTTGCAGGATTTGGCCCCTAGTTTGGATCAGTATCAAAGATCTACAAGTGAAAGATTGCATTACAGTACCAATTCCCTATGTCATCTAGTCGAGTGCCCCTTGAAATGATTTTATAAATCTATTTGTGCCTAAATATTTTATATCACCTAGCTATACAGTAAGAAATATCTGAAGGGTCTCATACAGGTTGATCTGCATCAACATTGTAATTTGTCAGCTGTTTCTCTGCAGTTCTCCTCAGTTGCATTCAGTGCAGTTCACAGAGCAGCTGTGTCAAGCTATGATGTGCTCTTTAGTGTCATATGTAGGCCAGACGGTTTTACAAAGGTTTCCAAGAGCAAAACATTAAGAGAAGTCAACTTCCCCACAGCTATCAAACACAGTTAACCACTTCTAGCTCCCTTAAAAATCTCATTTATGCTTCCAAGATTCCATGTGTAACTTTTCGGCTAAAGTAATTTTTTATGCATTTAGTAGAAGAATGAAAGTCATATTTTTCCTTTACAGGTTCAACCTGTTTATTGGAAGGTTTCTATAGGATGTTCTCAGTACTATATGACAGTATGATATAGCCTGTGTACATTTACAGATGTAATTTCATCAAGGGAATCTAGGCACATTATATACGAAGCATTTATAAACCACTGCCAGATTAGTTTGTTGATAATCACCAAACCCGAGAGGACAGAATTATACATCTTGGCTTGGAGCCTTGGCTATGGCTAAGGATCACACAATGCATCTCAGGAGGGGTATTGCAAAGATGCCTGACCTGTCTATGCATCTCTTTGCTCGCCAGGTGTAACACGGAGCAGCCTACGAGCTGCTCTAAATTACATTGGCTGCCAAAAGGCACAAGGGCCTGATACAGCAACCAAAGTTTGCTGGAGGATAAGGAAGCTCCAGCCATGTCCCCTTTCTCCTCCAGTCATACCTGATGCACCAGGAACAGGAGAAGGGGAGGTAGCATAGAAGCCTCTACACTAGCTCTGTGTCATAAACTCATAGATTTTAAGGCCAGTAGGGAGCAGCAGATCATCTGGTCTAGGGTGACCAGACAGCAGATGTGAAAAATCGGGACAGGGGGTGGGGGGGTAATAGGCACCTATATAAGAAAAAGACCCAAAAATCAGGACTGCCCCTATAAAATTGGGACATCTGGTCACCCTAATCTGGTCTGACCTCTTGTATATCACAGATCACAGAATTTTACTCAGTAACGCCTATATTGAGCCCAATAACTTGTGTTTGACTCACTGAGCTGCACTATTGTGTATAGTTATTTAAAAACAATAACAGCTACTGAGAAGATACTTATTGTCTCCCAGTCTATAGGCTTGATTTGAGGGGTACGTGAGTACACAGCCCACACTAACTATAAGGATCAGGCCCCAAGTCTTATTCTCATCTCTTTTCTAGGGCTGCCAATTTCCTAAACTGTCCCACAGAACAAGCTCCTGCCTCGCAAGACCACGATGTTCATGCTAGGATGTTTTCTTGGTAAGACATGATATTACACAATGTTATAACCCACAGTCATCATGATCGAGGATGTCTCTGCATCATGAAATTTTGCATGCTCACCAAGGACCCTGTTCCACCATGCTGAGTAGTACAGTAACTCCTCACTTAACGTAGTTACGTTCTTGAAAAATGTGACTTTAAGCGAAACGATGTTAAACGAATCCAATTTCCCCATATATATACACACACACACACACACACACACACACACACACACACACACACACACACTATAAGTTTTAAACAAACAATTGAATACTGGTACACAGCGATGATGATAGCTTGGTTGAGGTGGAGGAGTCAGAGGGTGGGAATTTCCCAGGAAATGCTTTACTAAATGAACTAGCACTCCACTGAGCCCTCCAGGGTTAACTCTCACACTCTACAAGCCAGCAGGAAAGATGTGTTTCAGAGGTAGAGATGTTATTTCCAATTAGGTATCAAGAGTGGGGTCAGAAGTACACTGCCTTGTTAATTAGATCAGCAAGCCCGGCAGCTGCAGCTTCTGCCTAAGGCAGCAGCTCCCTCCCTTGTGTGTCCCCCCTGCTCTATGGAAGATGGGGTAAGCAAGGTGCAGGGGGACATTAGCCCCCCTCTTCTTCCCCTCCCCCCACACAGCAAGCAGATAGGAGTCTCGGAGAGCAGCACATGGCAGTGGGGGAAGGGACAGCTGAACTGCTATTTATAGAGTTAGAAGGGAGCATTTCACAACTGTAAAGGAGCATGTTCCCTAACTGATCAGCAACTAAGAACGAAACAACATTAACTGGGACGACTTTAAGTGAGGCGTTACTGTATCTTCTTTTTGAGTAGTCCTGTTTTACTCAGTGGGACTACTCAGAGCTTAAGGGACTACTCGTAATAAGCAAATATACTTGGGGCCAGAGCAATTTCAGAACTCGCTCAGCACTTAGACACCAAGGTGTTAGGCATCCGAGAAATGCCACAAATAAACTTTCTCAAGTGATACTTGATGGATTCAAGATCACCTGCAATAAAAGAGGGTCAAACCTGAAAGCTACAATGTACCCCCTATAATCTCATTTCTTTACTTTTGCTTCCCTGTGCCCCCATTTTTTTCATCCCCTCCCACTGCACCTTAGATGTTTTAATTTTACTCTGAGCAACATTCCAAAGGACAACATATGCTTTGTATTATGTACTCTTCGGAGATTATGTTCTCTTTCCATGCATTTTTAAGAGGTTACTTATGACATCAAGCGCTGAAAAATAAGCATAAAAAACACCCCGGGCTCCCATCTATTGTAGATCTAGTTGGTATTAAATTTGGTTATGAAAAGAACTAAATAATGACATGACACAGGGTAGTATTTAGATAGAAAAAGAATAGGAAAGTTTTTTAGAGATGCATTTGTTTACAATCCAAACAGTGCAAACAACCAAAGAACCACAGTCTTGACCGTCATATTCAGCAGCACACCAGAAGGTTTTCTAAGCTCATTTGAATCAGCTTCTGGCTCATATAACCATCAGCAAGTATTGAAATAACGTTTTCTTTATCACCGTGCAAAAGCTTCTTTCAGCACATTCACAGTATGATGAATGTGGTTACATGCTAATGGATGGTCCTCTGTCGGCAAGCTTGTGATTTATCAAATGCATTTACAATGCCTTTTGTCATACGGCTTCAGTTAACTAGTTTTGGTGCTGTGGTTTGGAGGTATATGAATAATGATAGAATGGGGCCAGAGAAAAAAGTCAGACTCCTATAGTGAAATCCTGGCCCAAGTGAAATCAGTAGCAAATCTCCCATGCACTTCAATGGGGGTCACGATTTGACTCCAAGTGTGAAAGGGACTCAAGAAAGACTGTTTCTCACATTCCCATGTGATAGATAGGAGATAAAATTCAGAGGGAGGATAACCAGTGCTTAATCTCCAGCTGTCAGTAAGGATATCTTGCAGGTATTTATTTCTGCTTCAACTTTAGCTTACATTTCCCTGATGATTATATTGTATTTCCTTGATGGTTATATTAACCTTTTGCTTCCTTAACATACCTTTCCAACAAAATAGTATGGGTTCATTTTCTATTGCACACGGAAGAAACATTCATACTTTTGCTAATCATGAACAGAGATTAGTTACTGTTTGTAAAACACTTTGAAGATGTTAGGAGCTGCATACTGTAACTGCCACTGTCTGTATCCCCTTGTTGTTTGTGTCTTGTCCTATACTGAGATCATGAGCTGTTTGGGGGGCAAGGATTGTCTTTTTATCATGTCTTTATGTGGCACCTGGCATAATGGGGGCCTGGTCTATGCCTGGGGTTCCTAGGTGCTACTGCAATAAAAATAATAATGCTGCTATTATTAATTTTGTTTATTTCGGTTTAGATAAATCTATTCCCACCAGCAGGCATGAAAACAATTAAAATTACAGTTCACACAGATATTATGTATGCAGTGTAGTTGTAGCTAGGGTGACCAGATAGCAAGTGTAAAAAATCGGGACAGGGGGTGGGGGGTAATAGGTGCCCATATAAGAAAAAGCCCCCAAAATCGGGACTGTCCCTATAAAATCGGGACATCTGGTCACCCTAGTTGTAGCTGTGTCAGCCCCAGGCTATTAGAGAAACAAGGTGGGTGAGGTAATATCTTTTATTGGACTAATTTCTGTTGGTCAGAGAGAGAAGCTTTCAAGCTACACACAGCTCTTCTTCAGGTCTGGGAAAGGTACTTCCAGCGTCACAGCAAAATGCAAGGTGGATTGTTTAGCATATCCTGCCAACCAATCCTGCATCTTGGCACAGGGTTAGACTAGATGACCCTTGCAGTCCCTTCTAACCCTATGATTCTATGATTTTAAGTAGTTAGCACATATTGTATGGGACCATTCAAGGTAGAGCTGCCTGTTAACACATCTGTAGTCATAGGACAAAAAGAGGGGATTAATGGATTAAAGATTGTTGTAATAAACCATAAATCTAATGTCTGTTCAGTGCATGATTTTTAGTGTCTAGCAGAGAAATGAATTTAAGCTCCCAAGTTTGTCTTTTTAAAGTGCTGTGAAGGTTTCCTTCAAGGATGAGGACTGATAGGTCACATAGAGACACAGCAGTGTACTGAGCCCTTGCACAACATAATTAATTAAACCAGCCAGTAATTCAAGCAGCAAGACCCCACTAAAACCTCTCCCTCCTGAGGCCTCAGCCTTCCCTCAACGCTACAGCCAACAGATATTCTTTATATAAGAACTGAGCTGTTTCACCCCAAGGTGAGGGGCCACATTCTGGAGTCAAGATGTCTTCATGGAAAATATCCTGCTGGCAGCTCCTTCTGGAGTCCCCCTCTCACTGCAGCCGTGGCAGTATGAGCAGATGGAGCTGAACATAAAAAGAGTGCCAAAGTCTTGCTAGCATTTTTTGCCTGCATCTTAGGAAAATAATGTCTTCAACTATGATGTACAGCAAGAATTGTGCCATACAGGAAATTAAATATCCCACTGTCCTCATCACATTTCAGCAGCACTTGCTGAACTACACAGGTAGTTTGCTGACTCTGTCCAATATGCAATTTCATAAATACGAAAGAAAAACTTGTAGCACCTTAGAGACTAACAAATTTATTTCAGCATAAGCTTTCGTGGGTTAGTACCCACTTCATCGGATGCATGGAATGAAACATACAGTAGACAGATATTTATACAGTCAGAGAAACATGATAAGGTGGAGGTGCATAGACCAACCTTAAGAGGCTAATTAATTGAGAGGAACCATAACAGCAGGGGAAGAAAAACCTTTGAAGTGATAAACAAGATGGTCACACAGGTGTGAATGAGGATCGTTAACTTAAGGGATCCCTTAAGTTAACGATCCTCATTCACACCTGTGTGACCATCTTGTTTATCACTTCAAAGGTTTTTCTTCCCCTGCTGTTATGGTTCCTCTCAATTAATTAGCCTCTTAAGGTTGGTCTATGCACCTCCACCTTATCATGTTTCTCTGACTGTATAAATATCTGTCTACTGTATGTTTCATTCCATGCATCCGATGAAGTGGGTACTAACCCACGAAAGCTTATGCTGAAATAAATTTGTTAGTCTCTAAGGTGCTACAAGTTTTTCTTTCTTATTTTCATTTTGCTGACACAGACTAACACGGCTACTACACTGAAACCTTTCATAAATACTGTGCACTTTGAGATAAATCAGCCATTTCTACCTTTAAACAGTTCTCTAAACAGCATTTGCAAGGACTTCTCTGAATGCACTGGGGAAAGCAGCTGAAAGCAAAACCTCAAAACCAATATTAATTTTTAGGATTAATTAATGTTTTAACCTTTTTTCATAGAATCATAGCGTATCAGGGTTGGAAGGTACCTCAGGAGATCATCTAGTCTAACCCCCTGCTCAAAGCAGGACCAATCCCCAACTAAATCATCCCAGCCAGGGCTTTGTCAAGCCTGACCTTAAAAACCTCTAAGGAAGGAGATTCCACCACCTCCCTAGGTAACCCATTCCAGTGCTTCACCACACTCCTGGTGAAAAAGTTTTTCCTAATATCCAACCTAAACCTCCCCCTCTGCAACTTGAGACCATTACTCCTTGTTCTGTCATCTGGTACCACTAAGAACAGTCTAGATCCATCCTATTTGGAACCCCCTTTCAGGTAATTGAAAGCAGCTATCAAATCCCACCTCATTCTTCACTTCTGCAGACTAAACAATCCCAGTTCCTTCAGCCTCTCATCATAACTCATGTGCTCCGGCCCCCTAATCATTTTTGTTGCCCTCCGCTGGACTCTTTCCAATTTTTCCACATCCTTCTTGTAGTGTGGGGCCCAAAACTCGACACAGTACTCCAGATGAGGCCTCACCAATGCCAAATAGAGGGGAATGATCATGTCCCTCAATCTGCTGGCAATGCCCCTACTTATACAGCCCAAAATTCCGTTAGCCTTCTTGGCAAAAAGGGCACATGGTTGACTCATATCCACCTTCTCATCCTCTGTAACCCTGTAGGCGTTTTAGGCCCTCTCGGGGGCGGCTGGGGACCAGACCTCCCCGCTGTACCATCCGGGTTTGGGGGAATTAGCACAGTTAATAGTGAGCCCAGGCCCTGGGACAGGGCGGGGCACAAACAGTTCACAGCTCAGGCCCTTAAGCAGGGGCTGAGCAATCAATAAGTCAGTATGCAAGCCCAGGTCCTGGCTCTGGAGAACCTGGGAGAGGGGGAGACTGCCACCCACACGTTGGGTGGCAGGGGGGACGCAGGCCCACCCACTCCACTGCGTCCCAGCCCGGGGCCCTAACAGCGGCAGAAGCCCCGCTGCTGAGTCAGTGGGGATCCTGGCCGCAACACTCTGACCTTGGCTCTGGCAGTGCTGCAGCCAGACTAGGGTTGGCTGCCCCCGGGCTACTTCCAGCTTCCCCCTCTCCGGGTACCTGGACCAGGGGGCCGTCCTCCACGAGGTCGCAGACCATCGGCACCTCAGCGTCGCAGGCGGGCGGCAGGCTCGGTGGCTCGTCGGGGTAGGAGGCCAGCGGTAGGCCTGGCAGCTCCTCAGGGTAGCAGGCCGGCAGCTCCTCAGGGTAGCAGGCTGGCGGCGGGCCTGGCAGCTCCTCAGGGTAGCGGGCGGGCGGCAGGCTCGGCGGCTCCTCAGGGTAGCGGGCAAGCAGCAGGCTTGGCTGGCCCGGCCAGTTCTCCGGTCGGCTGCTGGTCGCCGGGGTCTCCCAGCAGGGAGCTGTACCTCTGGCGTCCGGCCTCTCTGGTGGCTGGCTCCCAACTGCGGTCTGAGGGCCGGCTTTTATACTTCCTGTGCCGCCCCCTGACCCTTGAGGGGCGGGGCCAGGATTCTCCGGGTCCGCCCACTTAGGCGTCCAGGGAGGTTTCTCTCTCTCTGGGGCGGCTGGGGACCAGACCGCCTCGCTACACCCCCCCCCCTCCCCCCGCTCAAGTCTGGCTCCCGTTCATCGGGGCCAGACCCTTCCATACCTCCCAGCCGGGACAGGAAGTCAGCATTAGCATGGTCCTTGCCAGCCCTATGGCGAACCGTAAACGCGTAGGGCTGTAGCGCTAGGTACCACCGCTGTATCCTCATGTTGTTATCCTTCATTCGGTTCAGCCACTGCAGGGGGGCATGGTCAGTCACCAAGACGAACGGGTTTCCCAGAAGGTAATACCGGAGGGCATCACAAGCCCACTTTACTGCAAGGGCTTCCTTCTCCACCACCGCATAGTTCTTCTCCCGTGGGAACAGCTTCCGGCTGATATACAAGACCGGATGGTCTTGCCCATCCACGTCTTGGGACAGGACCGCCCCCAGGCCCACCTCCGAGGCATCCGTCTGGAGGATGAAGCCCTTCTCGAAATTTGGGCTGTAGAGGACAACAGAGACTTTCCTTGAGTTCCCGAAAGGCGTCTTCGCAGTTCTGGGTCCAAACCACGCGTCGTGGGCTGTCCTTGGTTAGGAGGCCGGTCAGAGGGGCAGCGACAGATGCGAAATGGGGAATGAACCGTCGGTAATAGCCGGCGAGTCCCAAGAACTGTCGCACCTGACGCTTTGTGGTAGGGGGCGGGCAGGCCGCCAGGGCTTGCACCTTTCCCACAAGGGGCTTCACTTGTCCATTCCCTATGGTGTAGCCCAGATACGTAGTCTCTTGCCACCCAATGCGGCACTTTTTTGGGTGGGCCGTCAACCCGGCGGCCCGTAGGGATCTCAAGACTGCCGCTACCCTTAGCAAATGGTCCTCCCAGTGGCGGCTATAGATGACCACGTCGTCCAAGTAGGCAGCTGCATAGTCCTGATGGGGTTGGAAGAGCTGATCCATCAGCCGCTGGAACGTGGCGGGGGCACCATGGAGGCCGAAGGGCATCCGGACGAACTGGTACAGACCCGTTGGGGTGGCAAAGGCGGTCTTCTCCCTTGACTCGGGGTCCAGGGGTATTTGCCAGTAGCCCTTGCTGAGATCAAGGGTGGTGAGGAAGCAAGCCTCCCCTAGCCGGCCGAGCAGCTCATCTATGGGGCAGTTCATCAGGTAGGCATCGAACTTGGAAATGGCGTTGACGCGCCTGAAGTCGATGCAGAAGCGCTGTGTCCCCTCAGGTTTGGGTACTAGCACGATGGGGCTACGCCATGCACTCCGGGAGGGCTCAATTACGCCCAGTTCCAGCATGGCTTGTACCTCCTCCTTGACGCTCTGGTGCATTCGGTGGGGCAGGGGCCTGGTCGCTTCTCGGATCACTACCCCTGGTTCTGTCTGAATAGTATGGCAGACTAGGGTGGTGTAGCCCGGCTGGCTGGTGAAGGTCCGCGGGAACGCCTGCAAGAGGCACTGGACTTGTTTCCATTGTTCGTCGGTGAGGGTCTCCGCCAACTGGGGCCCTTCTGTGTCCTGGGTCAGGGCGACGTGGGGGCCCAACTTGGGCTCTGGTGGGTAGAGGTTAATTAATAAGCCCTCACGCTCCTGCCAGGGCTTCAAGAGGTTGACATGGTACCTCTGAATTTTTTTCCGTCGATCCGGTTGGCTGACCTCATAAGTGACGGGCCCTACCTTCCGGACCACCTCGTAGGGGCCCTGCCAGCGGGCCAGGAGCTTTGACTCGCTTGATGGCAGGAGGAGCAGGACCCGGTCCCCAGGTTTAAAGTCGCGGCTCTGCGTGCCCTGGTTATAAGTCCGCGCTTGGGCCTCCTGGGCAGCCCTCAAGTTTTCCCGGGCTAGCGCCCTGGCCTGAGTGAGACGTTCCTGGAGCTGAAGGACGTACTTCAAGAGGCCCTGGCTTGGCGAGGGTGTTTGCTCCCAGGTTTCACGCATCAGATCCAGGAGACCCCGTGGGCGGCGGCCATATAGTAACTCAAACGGGGAAAACTTGGTTGAGGACTGAGGCACCTCTTGGACCGCCAGAAGCAAAGGCGGGAGCAGTTGGTCCCATTGGCGCAGGTCCTCTGGAGGAAACTTGCGTAGCATATCTTTCAGCGTACGGTTGAACCATTCCACGAGCCCATTGGTTTGTGGATGGTACACCGAGGTGCGCAACTGCTTAATGCCCAGGAGTCCACACACCTGTTGCAACAGTCGGGAGGTGAAATTGGTGCCCTGGTCTGTGAGGATCTCCCGGGGCAGGCCGACCCGGGCAAAGATCTTCACGAGCTCGCCTGCAATCGCCCGGGCGGTGATGCTCTGCAGCGGCACCGCCTCTGGAAACCGGGTAGCATAGTCGACTAGGACCAGCACGTACTGGAACCCCGCGGCGCTTCTTTGGAGGGGCCCTACTAGGTCCATGGCCACACGCTCGAAGGGCGTCTCAATGATGGGCATGGGAACCAACGGGGCCTTCGGAGTCCGCGGGGGGGCGGCTAGCTGGCACTCTGGACAGGAGCGGCAATAATCCCGTACTTCCTGATGCACCCCGGGCCAGAAGAAGCGGGTCAAGATCCGTGCCAGAGTCTTCTCGAGGCCCAAGTGCCCGGCCGCCGGGATATCGTGGGCGAGTTTCATGACGGCCCGCCGGTGGCATCGAGGCACGAGCAGTTGGCTCCGGGGTTCTCCTGTGCGCGGGTCCCGTTCTACCCGATAGAGCCGATCTTGCCTCAAGTCAAAGTGGGGCCACTGCATTGCCCGCTGTGGGTCGATTACCGCCCCATCGACCGCGGCCAGCTGCTCGTACGCGTGACGGAGGGTGGGGTCTGCCCTCTGGTCCTGACAGAAGTCCGTGTGGAGCAGGGGCACGGTGGCGGTCCCCGGGGTGGGGTCTGTGAGTTCCCCGTCTAGTTGTTCGGGGTCGGGTGCACTCTCCCTCTCCGACTGGGTCCCCGGAAGGCCCCCTTCCAGCACTGGAGTAGCGGTGGGGAACTCGTCGGCCTTGGACTGGAGGACCTCTGTGAAGTCGGGCCAGTCCCGCCCCAGGATTACTGGGTAGGCGAGCCGGCGGGCCAGGCCGACCACCATCGATCGGGTGACGCCATCCATGGTCAGCCAGACTTGGGCACTGGGGTAGGGACGTACGTCACCGTGAATGCATTGGAGCCGGATCACCCCCAGGCGGGGTTCTGGCTGAAGGCCTAGGCTTTGGCGAACCAAGGTCTGGCCACAGCCTGAGTCAATCAAAGCCATGGTGGGGTGCTCTCCGACAATCACCGGGACCGTAATCTTAGCCCCCTGGGGGCACCGGGTGCGGGCTTCTCCCGTGCAGACCTGGCCAAAGCTACAGTCCATCTCTGTGCAATCCCGCTGTAAGTGACCGTGTTTCCCACAGGAGAAACAGGGGCCAAGGTCCGTGCGCCCCGGCCGGGACGAGGTTCCTGCCTGGCCCCTAGGAGGGCTTCGGCCAGGCCCTCGGGCGTCAGGTCGAGGTCCCGGGGCCTGTCGAGCCGGGCCCTCGACAGGTCGGGGTCGGGGCTCTGGGCCACGGGATGGATTTCGGGGCTCCATCCGGGTGGCCCCCTTCCTCTCAGGGGGAGGGCGCTCTGGTCCGGACGGGGTGGCTCGAGCTGTCAGTCCCACCGGGGCTTCAGCGGCGAGGAAGTCCTCCATCAGGGTGATGGCCGTGGTCAATGTTGCGGGCCGGTGCCAGAGGACCCAGGCCCTCCCTCGTGGCGGAAGTATATAGATGAATTGTTCCAGGATTATCTGCTCGACAATCTCGTCCAGCGTCCATCCTTTGGGCTGGAGCCACCGCTTGCAGGCCTCCCTCAGTTCTTGTGCTACTATCCGGGGTCGGGCTCCTGTCGCGTAGGCCAAGCTCCGGAACCGTTGACGGAAGGTCTCGGGGCTGATGTCCAAGGCATCTAAAATCGTGGCCTTCACCCGAGGATAGTCCCGTGCCGCGTCCGTGGCTAGGCCCCGATAGACGGTTTGGGCAGTCCCGGTCAAATATGGGGCCAAAATGGTCGCCCATTGGTCTGGGGCCCAGCCTGCGACTAGGGCCACCCTCTCGAAGGTCACCAGAAACGCTTCGGGGTCGTCGCTGGGGCCCATCTTGGTCAGGCGGAGGGGAGGTGCTAGGTTGGGTGGTCCAGCGGCACCCGCAGGCTGGGGTTCCACCGGACGGGGCAGTAAGGCCGCCAACTGCTGCAGACCTTGTTGTTGCTGCTCCTGGAGCTGACGCCCCAGTTCCAGCATCAGCTGTTGCTGTTGGGTGCCGAGCTGCTGGAGCAGCTGCTGCTGCTGGAGCTGGGTGGCCGCCTGCTGCTGCTGCTGCTGGAGCTGGGCGGCCGCCTGCTGCTGTTGGCTCTCTGCCAAAAACTTAATGAGCTTCTCCATTTCCATGGTCGCTCGGCAGGGCCTCTGCAGATCCCTTCTCACAAGGATCGGGGGACTGCTGCCCGCATTCTCCACCATGTGTAGGCGTTTTAGGCCCTCTCGGGGGCGGCTGGGGACCAGACCGCCCCACTGTACCATCCGGGTTTGGGGGAATTAGCACAGTTAATAGTGAGCCCAGGCCCTGGGACAGGGCGGGGCACAAACAGTTCACAGCTCAGGCCCTTAAGCAGGGGCTGAGCAATCAATAAGTCAGTATGCAAGCCCAGGTCCTGGCTCTGGAGAACCTGGGAGAGGGGGAGACTGCCACCCACACGTTGGGTGGCAGGGGGGACGCAGGCCCACCCACTCCACTGCGTCCCAGCCCGGGGCCCTAGCAGCGGCAGAAGCCCCGCTGCTGAGTCAGTGGGGATCCTGGCCGCAACACACTGACCTTGGCTCTGGCAGTGCTGCAGCCAGACTAGGGTTGGCTGCCCCCGGGCTACTTCCAGCTTCCCCCTCTCCAGGTACCTGGACCAAGGGGCCGTCCTCCACGAGGTCGCAGACCATCGGCACCTCAGCGTCGCAGGCGGGCGGCAGGCTCGGTGGCTCGTCGGGGTAGGAGGCCAGCGGTAGGCCTGGCAGCTCCTCAGGGTAGCAGGCTGGCGGCGGGCCTGGCAGCTCCTCAGGGTAGCAGGCTGGCGGCGGGCCTGGCAGCTCCTCAGGGTAGCGGGCAAGCAGCAGGCTTGGCTGGCCCGGCCAGTTCTCCGGTCGGCTGCTGGTCGCCGGGGTCTCCCAGCAGGGAGCTGTACCTCTGGCGTCCGGCCTCTCTGGTGGCTGGCTCCCAACTGCGGTCTGAGGGCCGGCTTTTATACTTCCTGTGCCGCCCCCTGACCCTTGAGGGGCGGGGCCAGGATTCTCCGGGTCCACCCACTTAGGCGTCCAGGGAGGTTTCTCTCTCTCTGGGGCGGCTGGGGACCAGACCGCCTCGCTACAAACCCCTAGGTCCTTTTCTGCATAACTGCTGCCTAGCCATTCGGTCCCCAGTCTGTAGCAGTGCATGGAATTCTTCTGTCCTAAGAGCAGGACTCTGTACTTGTCCTTGTTGAACCTCATCAGATTTCTTTTGGCCCAATCCTCTCATTTGTCTAGGTCCCTCTGTATCCTATCCCTACCCTCCAGCGTATCTACCACTCCTCCCAGTTTAGTGTCAACTGCAAACTTGCTGAGGGTGCAGTCCATGCCATCCTCCAGTCCAGATCATTAATGAAGATATTGAACAAAAACTAGACATGAAGCCATTGATTACTACCCGTTGAGCCCGACGATCTAGCCAGCTTTCTATTCCCCTTATAGTCCATTCATCCAGCCCATACTTCTTTAACTTGCTGGCAAGAATACTGTGGGAGACCATATCAAAAGCTTTGCTAAAGTCAAGGAATAACACGTCCACTGCTTTCCCCTCAATCACAGAGCCAGTTATCTCGTCATAGAAGGCAATTAGGTTAGTCAGGCATGACTTGCCCTTGGTGAATCCATGCTGACTGTTCCTGATCACTTTCCTCTCCTTTAAGTGCCTCAGAATTGATTCCTTGAGGACCTGCTCCATGATTTTTCCAGGGACTGAGGTGAGGCTGACTGACCTGTAGTTCCCCGGATCCTCTATCTTCCCTTTTTTAAAGATGGGCACTACATTAGCCTTTTTCCAGTCATCCAGGATCTCCCCCGATCGCCATGAGTTTTCAAAGATAATGGCCAACGGCTCTGCAATCACATCCACCAACTCCTTTAGCACCCTCGGATGCAGTGCATCTGTCCCCATGGACTTGTGCTCGTCCAGCTTTTCTAAATAGTCCTGAACCACTTTTTTTTCCACAGAGGGCTGGTCACCTCCTCCCCATACTGTGCTGCCTTCAGAGACTGGAATGGTGTTTCATTCTACAAAAATATGGTATTCTCTTCTCCACAAACCTCCCTACATGTATTGTCAATGGGATAGCTGGGCATCATTCTGGACTCCATTCCAAAGCACACCTACAATGAAGTGTGCATATTCATATTATTTAGATATCCTCTTCTCCGATTCTCTCATTAGTCTCCTCCTATCTGGCTTCTGTTCTATGCATCCACCAGAACGTCCCTCAGCAAATGTGACCTCCTAGGTAGCCATAGCAAAGTAGCATTTCCCCATAGCTCTTTTCAGGATGCTTTGCTGGAATCAAAGCAACAGTTTGGGTTTCACAGATTTTACGCCGGGAGAGAACCATTAGGATCATAGTCTGACCTGCACAACACAGGGCATAGAATATGACCCAGTCTTGAGTGAAATTTTGGTAGAGATACAAAGGCATCTTGTGCAGCTCACCAAATTAACTGGTGTCACAATAAATGATGTCCCTCATGCAAGTAACATTCTGCTAGGAACAACACACTGGGCAGGTGTGTGAGAGATGGCAATGATATATCCCAGCTGTTGTGACTCATGTTTGTGTGCAATATCTGACTTTTTAAATAAAGAGCAATGGATGAGGGCTCAGTGAGTGAGGGGTGGGGAGGGTTGGGAGGACAGCAGCAGTTGGAATAGCCATTATTTTTGCTCAGTATAAAGACCGAGATTCAGTCTTTTTGTGACACATACAACATTAGCACAAAGTAAACACACCTCAAGAGTAATAAAGGGACCTTTCCTGCTAATGAACCCCCTATCCTGTCCAGAGAAACCAAATCAATCCATTTATATAGAATTAGGTCCAAATTCTGATGTGGCTCATCAACGTGATATGTGAGTTTTAATTGCAAAATAAGAATATGGTGTTGTCAATCTCATCGCGTTCAGAAAAGTGACTGGGTTTCATATTAGATTACAGAACTGCTTTTGTTGTCCCACAGGATACCAAGCAAATTGTGTCTTCCAGTGTAAGGCCAACAATAGTGCTCATCTTATTTACCATGGACCCATTTCACGTAATTAGCTTCCTTGTAAAGCACTTTGGGAAGTAAAATTGTGCAAGAGTGGTGCCTCCTTGACCAATGCATCCTGTCTCCTTGTTTATGTTTTTCTCATTGCTTAAACATTTAGCTGTTGCAACTGTATAAAGGAAAATGATATTCCTGCAGCACATTTGCATCTCTTTGTGGCATTTCAGCAGTCCATGAATGTTAGGAGGCATCACCAAGGGAACGTTACAAGCAGTGTTCCTTGCCAGGCTATTAGAATGATTAAGCTACACAACAAGGCAGAAAGACATAGAAAGGAGTATGTTCCATGTGGTTAGCTTATCAGAGATCGTAAATAAAACCCATTTCAGTTTGCCCTACTGCAGGGAAGCATGGCAAGAATTTTAGAACTGGACAACACTTCTGATCAGAGAACTAAGTTCAGTTTTTAGAATCAGAAGGAAAATGCATATTCTTAGGTAGAAAAACACAGCACCATGTAACTGAATATCTGTCCTTCCTATACTTGGTAATAATGCACCTATGTGTTTTACCTGGAAGTCTGTCTATGAAGACACACATAGGTTTATTTTTAAAGAAAGTTGAACTAACAACAGGTGCTTATCAGAGCCATTCTGCCAGTGCTAGCTGTGAAAGCAGGGATGCATGGCAGGGTGCTCTATAAATGATTTAATAATTAACAGTCATTTTGACTAAGCTGCTCACCCATCTGATTGTCCTCCCTCCTCCCACCCTCCCATAAAAACACCAGGGAGTTAGAGACAAGAGAGGAATTGTGAGGTAAAGGGCAGAAAGGGTTCAAATGCCACCATTCTAATGGTAGAAAAAATAACATTTTATTCTTTGTTTGCTTTGTTTCTTTGTTACCTCAGAATAGATCTCTCCCTTCTTGGGCCATCCATCTACTAGCTAATGGACCAGTACCTCAGTTTTCACTAGCTGAGGATTGGGCCCATAGGCTTTAGTTCTAGCTCACTCACAGCTGAAGGGAGAGGCAAGTCTGACAATCTAAACTGAAACTCAGAGTTACAAACTTCTCCCATTCAGCCATAAGTTCTATCTCTTTTCTCACCCAGGCAATTGTCTGATCACCTGGCTTTTCATCTCACTGCCATGATGTTTTTACTAAAATGTATCTATTGATTTTTTTCTATGCTTTTTCATATACTGTTTATTCCGGCATTGATCCTTGAGCATGGAGAGCTGGGAATATATCCGTTGAAGTGGAATAGTATTTCCAGCTACTTCCTGTAAATAATTAACCTTTTAGACAAAAAACAAAGGCTATCCTTGTTCTTTTCTGGAGTCTGACAGACAGGACATATTGACAGGTTTCTGAGAATCTTTGGAGATGGGACCAAGTGAATGAATAGCCTGCTGCAATGATATTCATGGCTGAACTTTATAAACAATTGCTTTATTGTAAAACATTTCATTCAGGATAATGGATGACTGCACAAAGTACAGGAGAAGAGGGAGTAGAATTTTAGCTAGAGTAACCGTCCCAGTTGTGATTAAACACTGTGAGCTGAATAAACAGTTAAGGCAGGATAATGCCATCGTGCACGGGCTGAGAATGCACCATTTGAGTGGAACATTTTCCCTATAGCAGCGGGCTGAAGCCTGAGCCCCACTGCCCAGGACTGAAGCCAAAGCCCGAGGGCTTCAGCCCTGGGCAGCAGGACTCAGGTTGCAGGGGCAGAAGCCCTTGAGCTTCAGTTTTGACCCCCCTGCCCAGAGCGGTGGGGCTTGGGTGGGCTCAGGCTTCGGTCCCCCTCCTGGGGTTGTGAAGTATTTTTTGTTGTCAGAAGGGGGTCGCGGTGCAATGAAGTTTGAGAACCACTGCCCAATAGGATAAGGGAATCTCAGTTTCTCAAGTATCAGAGGGGTAGCCGTGTTAGTCTGGATCTGTAGAAGCGACAAAGAGTCCTGTAGCACCTTATAGACTAACAGACGTATTGGCGCATAAGCTTTCTACAACCCATCCTGAACAATGATCCCTCACTTTCACAGGCCTTGGGAGGCAGGCCAGTCCTCGCCCACAGACAACCCGCCAACCTGAAGCATATTCTCACCAGCAACTACACACCGCACCATAATAACTCTAACTCAGGAACCAATCCATGCAACAAACCTCGATGCCAACTCTGCCCACATATCTACACCGGGAACACCATCACAGGACCTAACCAGATCAGCCACACCATCACCGGTTCATTCACCTGCACATCCACCAATGTAATATACGCCATAATGTGCCAGCAATGCCCCTCTGCTATGTACATCGGCCAAACTGGACAGTCCTTACGCAAAAGGATAAATGGACACAAATCAGATATTAGGAATGGCAATATACAAAAACCTGTAGGAGAACACTTTAATCTCCCTGGACACACAATAGCAGATTTAAAGGAAGCCATCCTGCAGCAAAAAAACTTCAGGACCAGACTTCAGAGAGAAACTGCTGAGCTTCAGTTCATTTGCAAATTTGACACCATTAGCTCAGGATTAAACAAAGACTATGAATGGCTAGCCAACTACAAAAGCAGTTTCTCCTCCCTTGGTGTTCACACCTCAACTGCTAAAAGAGGGCCTCATCCTCCCTGATTGAACTAACCTCGTTATCTCTAGCCTGACTCTTCCCTGCGTATTTATACCTGCCCCTGGACATTTCCACTGCATGCATCTGAAGAAGTGGGTATTCACCCATGAAAGCTTATGCTTCAATACGTCTGTTAGTCTATAAGGTGCCACAGGACTCTTTGTCAGTTTCTCAAGCCAGTTGTCCTTGGCATGGGGAGGTAAGGAAGAGATTGCAGGAGGCTCCTTGAGGTACCCACTGCATCTTTATGGGATGCAAGCACTGCTGAAACTGGACTGTGTCCACAGACACACCCCTCTAATCTCCTGCTAGCATGTGGAGACTGATGCTAGGGGGCGAGAACGCAGATCTCTAAAAAGTGAAGGAAGGGCCACTTCTGAACATGTGACCTGCTCTACTCCACCAGTTTTATCCCTGCACCTACTCTATGTACACCTATGTAGTCAACTCTGCACCTCTCCATTACAGCCACTGGTTCATAATTTAGCAGATAATATCTGGAATTAAAGTTGCATTCTGATGTGTATTTAGGGAACTAGGAGGTGGTTTATGTGGCGCTGGCAGCTGGCTAGCTCAGGTCAAGACCTCAAAGAAGTGATATGTGTACCAGTTCATTGGTGGGTGAAATTCAAAAGAATTTTAAAAGGTACTATTGTATATCTAGGCAAGTCACTCTTTAGAATAGATGTTAATTGTATTTGTCTTCATCTACCTACATCCTGTTTAATGTATATTAATGTAACTCAATTAACCTTTTGTTGCTATCTCCTTTTTCTGTGTCCTGTAACTCTGTAATTAGCTTTACATTATGTATGCAATGCTACTTAATTAACGTTAGGTCAAAAGGCCTGTATTTAAATGTTTAGATGTGAAGTTATTTGATTTGTAAAATCTAATGAAGAATTGTTCCTGGCCATCACATTGTGTTTACTTTATCTCTAAATATTCTATCAACTGGAACTGAAGCCTTAGAACTTTGAATGAGAAGGTTGTTGACTTCTAAAAATGGGTCATCATATGAAAAACAATGGAAGATCCACAGACTTTGTCTTCTTTTAGCCAACAAAGCAAGACTCACGAGGTGATGAAAACACTTTCTAAAGACTGTTTTCAACTATAAAAAGGCACACTGGGAATGATTCTGCATCTCTAATTCATCTGAATTCTGTCAGGGGGCATTCCAAGATACCAGCAGAGGTCCCCAAAAGACATTTTGGGAAGCCCTGAGGAACTTATGAAAAGACTTTAAGAGACTGGCAGATTACTACATCTCTGCTATCATTTTGGACTTATAAACTTTAACTCACCTGTTATATAGTTTATGTGCTTTAACCTTTTAATAACTCATTTATTTTCCTAGCTAATAACTCTTTAGTTTACTAAAGAAATTGGCTACAGTGTGTCTTTGGTGTGAGATGCAGAAGCATCCAATGACCTGGCGTGAGTGACTGATTCTTTGGGTTAGAAGAGCTTAGTGTATGTGATTTTGGGTTTTAATAACCTTTTATCACAAAGTCCAGTTTGTCAGGGTGATAAAGAGAAGCTAGAGAACATAAGGGGACTGTGTCTCCATGGTAAAATTAATACTGTATAGTGAGCCATGAGTGCACTTTTGTTACTGCCCAAGTGAAATCTAATGATAGAATATACCAGCAGTCTGGAGTGTCTGCCCTGGTTTCTCACAGTGTGACCTGAGTTTGGCACTCATAGCTGCGAGCCACTCCAGGCACCATGACAATTAGTGTAGTCTTTTCAGGATTCACATGCCACAGGTCAGTTGGGCTTTAAGATCAGAACTCAACACTAATTAAAGTTTAAAGTTTTATATTGAGAGTTATAAGGGTTAAAGATGAGTTACAATGGGTGAACCACAAACATATGAGGGTCTTGACAGAAAAGACCTTAAGCAGTTGTGCTCACGAAGGGGGTTATTTTTTAAGAAAAAAACACCTCAGGTCAGGAGCTGAGAGCTTTGCTCATGGACTATGACCAAAAAGCAGGGACTCAGCCTCTTCTCCCCCATGTCCCAGATGCAGAAGTGGTCTAGATGCAGATCCTGGCAGATGAGAAATGACACAATCAGGGAATGATGGAACTCTGAATAAAGGAGAAGAAAGATACAAGAAAGATCTAGCATAGAACATCTGTTTCTGCGTTTGTCTAATGTAAATAGCAAGTGTCTAACCCATCCCAGGATAACAATTCACCATTAAGGAAAGTATCTTTTAGAGGAAGAGAGGGCAGCTGCTCAGTCATGATCAAGGATACTGCACGTCCTTGCCATTCATTTTTATTTCCCTCTCTATATATTACTACAGTAACTCCTCACTTAAAGTCATCCCGGTTAATGTTGTTTTGTTCTTACGTTGCTGATCAATTAGGGAACATGTTTAAAGTTGTGGAATGCTCCCTTCCAACGTGGTTTGCAGGCTATCAATGGCAGTTCAGCTGACCCTTCCCCCACTGCCATGTGCGTCTCCCCAAGACACCAGCCTGCTTGCTGTGTGGGCGGGGGAGGGGAAGAAGAAGGGGGCTAATGTCAGGGGGTCTGCTTGCTGTGGGGGGGAGGGGAAGAAGAGGGGGGCTAATGTGCCCCTGCACCTTGCTTACCCCATCTTCCATAGAGCGGGGGGACACACGAGGGAGGGAGCTGCTGCCTTAGGTAGCTGCAGCTGCTGGGCTTGCCAATCTAATTAACAAGGCAGTGGACTTCTGACCCCACTGTTGATACTTAAAGGAGAAATGCGCATCTCTATCTCTGAAACACATCTGTCACTGTCTGCCCTCCTTCCTTTCCTGCTGGCTTGTAGAGTGTGAGAGTTAACCCTTGAGGGCTCAGTGACGTGCTAGTTCATTTAGTAAGGCATTCCCTGGGAAATTCCCACCCTCTGACCACTCCACCTCAACCAAGCTTCACTATCATCATCGCTGTGTACCAGTATTCAATTGTTTGTTTAAAACTTATAGTGTGTGTGTGTCTGTGTGTGATATACATTATATATATATATATATATATATATATAATCTATTGTGGCAAATTGCTGGCACTACTATGATGGGTCCCGCACTGTCTCTTCTTGTGGGGGGTTTTCAGGGTGCCATTTCTTGCCCCTGAACTGGGGTAACAGCTATCCTACTAGTATCCCAGGGAAGGGGAGTGGAGAGGGAGGGACCTGGGCCCGCCCTCTACTCCGGGTCCCAGCCCAGGGGCCCTATGATAGCAGGTGAACCACTTGTACCAGTGATTCTTTCCCCTGGGCTACTTCCCTCTCTTGACCTTCAGCTTGTGGGGCTTCCTGCCTTCCCTCTGCACAAGCCAGGTGTCCCTTTACCTAGGATCTTGGTCTTCTTAGCCCGCCACAGCACTTCTCAAAACTCTCTTCCACTTTCCTCCGAACTGCTCTTTGTTCCACCGCCAATCCACTCTGCTTCACTCCTCCAAACTGCTCTCTGCTCCACCACCAAACCACTCTGATTCACTCCTCCAAACTGCTCCAACTCCTCCTCACTCTGCTCCAGCTCCTCCTCTGGCTGATTGAAGCAGGGGGATTTTATCAGGTAACTGGCTTCAGGTGCTCTAATTGGTTTCAGGTGCTTTTAATTAATCTACAGGGAATAAGGCTTCTCCTCATCCTATCTCACTCTCCTGCTGCCTTCTGGCCATGCTTTCTCTTCTTGTGGGGGGTTTTCAGGGCGCCGTTTCTTGCCCCTGAACTGGGGTATCAGCTTTCCCACTAGTATCCAAGAGAAGGGGAGTGGAGAGGGAGGGACCCGGGCCCGCCCTCTACTCCGGGTCCCAGCCCAGGGGCCCTAGGTTAGTGGGTAAACTACTTGTACTAGTGATACTTTCCCCTGGGCTCCTTCCCTCTCCTGCTTGTGGGGCTTCCTGCCTTCCCTCTGCACAAGCCAGGTGTCCCTTTACCTAGGGTCTTGGTCTTCTTAGCCCGCCACAGCACTTCTCCAAACTCTCCTCTGCTTTCCTCCAAACTGCTCTCTGCTCCACCACCAAACCACTCTGCTCCAACTCCTTCCTCCTCCTCCCCTGTCTGCCTGAAGGAGGGGGTTTTATTAGGTTCCTGAGAGGGCCTTAATTGACTGCAGGTGCTCCAATTAACCTGTAGCCACCCTCCCTAGTCTCCAGGGAGCCACGCCTTAATTAGCCTAGGGCTTATATATTTCCCCTCTCACACTCTACTACTGCTGCTCCCTGGCCCTCCTGTATCATTTTATATATATATAAAGTCGCATTTTTTAGGAACATAACTACAACGTTAAGTGAGGAGTTACTGTATCTTATTCTAGCATAGGCCTGCTTCTGTTGCCAAAATAGGGCACATATTAGGTTCCACCTAGCTTTATTCAAGCTGCAAAGATGAACTCCATTTTCAAAATCCCCTGCAAACTTGTGTTGTTGAGCAGACCACTTACTCTCTAGAAGGCTGTTTCTGGTAATCACACACTGCTTTATGGGATCTGAACATTGTATCGTCAATCTCTACAATTGACCTTAATGGAGAACTGGCAGACAGAGTACAGTGTATGAAGGAGTGGAATAGCTTTGATTATGCAACATGGCATCATTAGATAGTCATTCAGGAATGTGCTTTAGTAACAAGCTGCAGTTTACCTGGGTTACTGCACTAGCTTTTCACCTCTGCAGACTTGGGTTCAGATTTGATTTTACAGGGGAGCTGAATGCATTTCTAATCAATCTTACACAGTGTAAAAGCCAAAGTATAGAGGGGCTATTTTCTAAACTGAATACACTACTTGCTTCATTTTAGGGCAATAATCACATCAGTCAGTCATGCAACAGCCACTATTTGGAACACATACGGTTCTCAGTCAGTAGCGTAGCCAGGTCTTGAGCACAGGGGGAGCGGCGCTATAAAAAGGCGCCTCCCCGCTCCCCCTGTACTCACCCTGCAGCGCTTTAAAGGGCCCGGGGCTCCAGCCGCTGAGGAGCTCCGGGCCCTTTAAAGCGCCGCTGCTGGAGCTCTGGCAGTGAGGCTCCTGCGGTGCTTTAAAAGGCCCGCGGCTCCCCGCAGCGGCAGGAGCCGCCGGCCTTTTAAAGCACCGCCCCAGCGAGACTCGGGCGGCGCCTTAGCGCCGCTTTTCCTCACAGCGGGAGCGGCCGCTCCTCCTGCTCCCCCCCGGCTATGCTACTGTTCTCAGTGCTGAGAGTCAGATTCAGCTACCAGTTCCCAAAAGTTGCAGTGAATGGCACTGCATGGAATATTGTCTGCTGAGAGTCATCTCTTGCTGAAAATTATTATTAATTACAAATTAATACAGCACATCAGTCAACCTCTATGCTAAAGACTAGCAGCTCTAATACTTGCTGTGTTCTTACAGGAGCAGAAGACACTTCATCTTTCATCTGATGACCTCTGGTCATACCAGCCTGAGTTGGATCTGATCATGGATCAATGACCTGGAGATGAAGGTCTCTCTCACATTACCTAGATTCTGAGCTCTCCATGCCCTTCAAAGGAGGAGGGGTATTTGGAAATAATTTAAAATTGCATTCATTACTCTGGTCCTTTCCCCTCTCATGAAAAACTCTGTATCTTGTCAGAAGGGGGCAACGTGGGGTTTGCCCCCTAGAAAAGGTTTCAGGGTCTATCCCAACCCTTGGGATCTGGGGGGAAATTGGGGCTAACCACATGGAAGCCATCCTATTTCTAGCCCCCAGCAGCTCCCACTTCCCTTGCAACATGGCTCCAATGGCTGCAGCAGTCCTGCAGGCTATAGTATCATCTCCAGGGAATCTCCAAGGGACCAGAGAGGGATAAGCATCCATCTACTCTGTACTCTGACCTGTTCAGTTTTGACCCTGTGGAGATACCAGATGCAATTTGTGTTCTGGTGGCTGGGGGGAGAAAGGAAGAAGTTGGTGATGTGGAGGTGATTGGGTCCTCCCTTTCGCATAGGAGGGAGCAGACCCATTGAGGGTTCTCTTTTGGTGACAGATCTCAGGAAGAGAGCATCCCAGGCCTCTGACCTCACATGTGTGGGCTTAGAGAGCCTATTCTTTCAGTAAAATGGCCAAGTGGATTTCCAAGCTCTCACAGCTGCAGTGACTGTTTTCATTTGCTGTCAAATTTTTATCGGAGCGAGGCACAGATTTTCCCAAGGCAAGACCCAAAGGCAAACTCTTCTTTGGCCTCGTGAGCTGGAGCCGGTTCACATCGGTTCGCTCGAACCGGTTGTTAAATTTAGAAGCAGTTTTAGAACCGGTTGTTGAGGCTCTCCCGGCCCCTCCCCCCACCTTCCCCCCCTCTTGCAGAGCCTCAGTGTGCCGCGCCGCCAGCGCCAGTGCTCTGGACTGCTCCTGGGTAGCTCTGCAGCTCCTGCCACTTTGAGCAGCATGGTAAGGGGGCCGGGCCAGTGCTGGGAGGAGGGGTTGGATAAGGGGCAGGGAGCAGTTGGAGGGGGTGGAGGTTCTGGGGGGGTGATCAGGGGATGGGAAATGTGGGGGGTTGGGTAGGCATGTGGGAGTTCTGGGGGTCTGTCGGGGTGGTGGTGGATGGGGTCGGGGCAGTCAGGGGACAGGGAGCGGGGCGAGTTGGGTAGGGGGTGAGGTCCTGGGGGGCAGTTAGGGCACAGGCGCTGACTCCGTGGGTGGTCCAGGGCTGGAGCACCCACAGGGAAAAATTGGTGGGTGCAGAGCACCCACCGGCAGCTCCCCGCCGGCCCCCCCATCCAGCTCACCTCCACTCCACCTCCCCTGAGTGCGGCGCCACCTCTCTGCTTCTCCCACCTCCCTCCCAGGCTTGCCACGGGAGTCAGCTGTTTGGCAGCAAGTCTGGGAGGGAGTGGGGAGAAGCGGAGCATGGCGGTGTGAGGTGGAGGTGGAGCAGAAGTGAGCTGTTCCTCTGCGGTTCCTCTGCCGCCCCGTTACATCCTGCGGCTCTCCCCGTGCCCGCCCCCCCAAGCTCACCTTCACTCCATCTCCGCCTCCTTCCCTGACCGTGTTGCCACTTCTCCTCACTCCCTCCCTCGCTTGCATGTGGCAAGCCTGGGAGGGAGGGGGGTGGAGGGGAAATGCGGCACTCCCAGGGGAGGGGGCGGGGATTTGGAGAAGGGGTTGGAATGGGGGTGGGGGCGGGGAGCGCGAGCACCCACCAGTGCCGGCCAAAGTCGGCGCCTCCGAGTTAGGGTGGGGGGCGGGTTTGCAGCCGACAGGGCATTTCCCACTGGACCTGCCCCAGAGGCCATGGCAGTGAATGGAAAATCCCCTGATTGGGCCCTTAGCCCCCCGCAGCCAGGGGGCCAGGAGAGAGAGCTCAGACCCCCTGCTCTGGGCCCAGCGTGTTGGGGGGAGGTGCAGGAGAGATGGGGGGCGATGCTACAGCACAGGGGAGAGGAGCTGGAAATACAACCTGCTCTGCCACTGTGCACACCTGGGATGGAGAACGGGCCTGGGGAGGGCAGCGGGGCAGGACAGAATCTGGAGGGATGGGGGGCAGGATGGAGCCCGGTGGGAGGGGGCAGGACAGAGGCACATCCCTTAAATCAGAACTTTTTATAGGGAACTGGTTATTAAGATTTTGGCAGCTCATCACTGCCTGGTACCCATAAATCATGACCATGCTAGGCAATGACAACACACTATAGCTGGCTACACTGACTTCGTAATAAGAACTCCACACACAGAGGAGTGCTGAAAACAAAAGATAAAAGCTGGTAATGGCTCATTGATTAGAAATAAGTAGAAGCTTTAGTGGCCATTCGACCCTAATACATTAAACATCTCATTAACTCTGCAGTGCTTTCACAATATCATAAGCTAGTAGTAGAGGCAAGGAAAGAATAGATTGCACATATTTATTCAGGAATATTATATATTCTCCTATACATCAGGAATCTATTCAGACACATTTGATAGTGTGAATCATTTAAATAAAAACATCCAAAGTTGAGTTCTAGATTACTTTGCATATTTATAGAAAATTACACGCAAAATGGCTTGACTAGATTTCAGTGACAATGACGTGTCTTGGAAAGAACTATCAGTATCAAGTGAAATTCTGATTAGGTCACATCTTCTCATTATAAACCAGTTCATCATTCACTAGTGACTCGTATCAGCCCATCACCATCCCAAGATAATGCAACAAAATCAACATAGCTCCTCTTAATATTATTTTCTTCCAGTGCAAAATATGGCTTCTAGCTTATGAAAAAAACATTTCAGAGATGGATTATGCTCAAGTAAGTGCCATTCAAAACACTCCTTTTTATACATTATTTTCACTCCATTTGTATCATTAGTAATTAATTTAACACATGAACTAGCTGTTTACTTCTAAGGCAGGTTTCTCTGTGCATTAGCTACCCTATGTGGGCAAAGAAATTCTGTTTTACTTTAGGATCCAATCTTGCAAGGTGTTATGCACCTTCACAGTTCCCACTGATGCACTTATGTGGTCAGGTTAAATTACAGCAGCAGCCAAGTCCGCACCTGGTGTAAGCAGGCACTATTCCACTGGCATCCATGGAGGTGTGCTGCTTCACTCCAGTAGTGAATTTTACCATAGGTCAGAATCATCTATTAGACAAGACAAGGAAATATCTCAGTGACAGTTTAAACCCTGAAGGAAACAGAAAATCTACATTGCTACATGGCTATTTGAGACTAGGGCATGAAGTGCAACTATGGAAGCGTTGGTCACTATAAGCCTGATCCTTCGGTCTTGCTGAAGTCAATGGAGTTGTCAAAGGTGCTTATGGCAGTGGTGAATTTAATTTGTGCATATAAAAAACTTTTAACTGCTTCTAGAAAACTGGAGGTAAGAATGAAGTCTCCAAGTTCTAGATCATTTTCAGGAAGTTGATCTCCTTTCAATACAACAGGCATATGAATGGGGAAAATATTGGCCAAGGAATTTGGACAGAAAAGATAATGGAATTTGTAGCTAACTATTCCTTTGTAACACTGTTTTAAAATGGAGGGAAAGATGCACACTGTAGTGGTCTGAGCACAAAAAAACTGAGAGCCAGGGAATCTAGTGTTCAGAACCAGGCTTTGACCTTTCCCAAGGCCTAGAGAAATTCACTGGAGTGTGCAATATATAGGAAGCCTTGTGTAGGGGACAGTGTGGCGCTCCACTGCCCTAGGGGAAGCTCAGAAGAGGGTGGCAGAGTAATGGACTGGGGTGACATGAGCTACACAGACTGTACTCATCATCTTTTGTAGCAGCAGCAGGTCCAAAGCAGTGGTCTGTTGCTCTTCTTGGCATTCTCAGCTATTCAGTACAATCAAAGTGATGGGTTTTATTGGGACAGTTATGTGCACAAGCTGAGCAGAGAGGGGCCTAGATGGAACACTCAGGAGCACACAGGTAGCTGCTCTCCAAGGCTCTTCAAGAGGTTCAGATAAGATGTTGCAGCCAAGGTGCCCAGGTAAATGGGATTAGTCTGGGAAACATCGTTTACCTGACTTGGTGTTAGGGCCAGAGGAAATGAGCCACTGCGCTCAGGAAGGGGTAGGTGTAGGGCATACATTAGTGTGGCCTGTAGCCCAATTATTATCCATATGTGGAGCCCCCAGTTCCACAGATCAGTAGCAGACAGTACTATGGAGGCAAATCCTAGCCCAGACCCCAGCTGGCCTCTCCAAATCCCCAGAGCCCTGGTTGGCTAGACAGCTGTCAGGAAATCCTGCCCTATTTCTTGCTCCTAGTCCTCCTCTGATTAGAGGGTGGGACTGCCATTTGAGAAGGGACTGCATGGGCTGCAGGAGAGGGCACATGCTGCTGCTGCCTGGACATAGCAGGCCAAGATTCTGAGTTCAGAGCTGGACGGGCAGGCCCAAGGAGCACAATCTGAAGGTGGTCCCTAGGAGCTTGCACTGAACCAAGACTCAGCCACAGCCAAAAGCGAAAGAGGCACCTTAACCTGGGACTAAGGAGCCAGGGCTGGAGGGGCTGTCGAGATTGTTTGTGACTGATGGAAACAAAGTTCATAGAATCATAGAATATCAGGTTTGGAAGGGACCTCAGGAGGTCATCTAGTCCAACCCCCTGCTCAAAGCAGGACCAATCCCCAACTAAATCATCCCAGCCAGGGCTTTCTCAAACCTGACCTTAAAAACCTCTAAGGAAGGAGATTCCATCACCTCCCTAGGTTACCCATTCCAGTGCTTCACCACCTCCTAGTGAAAAAGTGTTTCCTAATATTCAACCTAAACCTCCTGCACTGGAACTTGAGACCATTACTCCTTGTTCTGTCATCTTCTACCACTGAGAACAGTCTAGATCCACCCTCTTTGGAACCCCCTTTCAGGTAGTTGAAAGCAGCTATCAAATCCCGCCTCATTCTTCTCTTCTGCAGACTAAACAATCCCTGTTACCTCAGCCTCTCATCATAACTCATGTGCTCCGGCCCCCTAATCATTTTTGTTGCCCTCCGCTGGACTCTTTCCAGTCTTTCTACATCCTTCTTGTAGTGTGGGGCCCAAAACTGGACACAGTACTCCAGATGAGGCCTCACCAATGCCGAATAGAGGGGAATGATCACGTACCTCAATCTGCTAGCTATGCCCCTACTTATACAGCCCAAAATGCCGTTAGCCTTCTTGGCAACAAGGGCACACGGTTGACTCATATCCAGCTTCTCGTCCTCTGTAACCCCTAGGTCCTTTTCTGCAGAACTGCTGCCTAGCTATTCGGTCCCCAGTCTGTAGCAGTGCATGGAATTCTTCTGTCCTAAGTGCAGGACTCTGATGAGGTTCAACAAGGACAAGTACAGATTTCTTTTGGCCCAATCCTCTAATTTGTCTAGGTTCCTCTGTATCCTATCCCTAACCTCTAGCGTATCTACCACTCCTCCCAGTTTAGTGTCATCTGCGAACTTGATGAGGGTGCAATCCACACCATCCTCCAGATCATTAATGAAGATATTGAAAAAAAACCGGCCCCAGGACCAACCCTTGGGGCACTCCACTTGATACTGGCTGCCAACTAGACATGGAGCCATTGATTACTACCCGTTGAGCCCGACGATCTAGCCAGCTTTCTATCCACTTTGTAGTCCATTCATCCAGCCCATACTTCTTTAACTTGCTGGCAAGAATACTGTGGGAGACCGTATCAAAAGCTTTGCTAAAGTCAAGGAATAACACATCCATTGCTTTCCCCTCATCCACAGAGCCAGTTATCTCGTCGTAGAAGGTAATTAGGTTAGTCAGGCATGACTTGCCCTTGGTGAATCCATGCTGACTGTTCCTGATCACTTTCCTCTCCTTTAAGTGCTTCAGAATTGATTCCTTGAGGACCTGCTCCATGATTTTTCCAGGGATTGAGGTGAGGCTGACTGGCCTGTAGTTCCCCGGATCCTCCATCTTTCTTTTTTTAAAGATGGGCACTACATTAGCCTTTTTCCAGTCATCCAGGACCTCCCCTAATCGCCATGAGTTTTCAAAGATAATGGCCAATGGCTCTGCAATCACATCCGCCAGCTCCTTTAGCACCCTCGGATGCAGTGGATCCAGCCCCATGGACTTGTGCTCGTCCAGCTTTTCTAAATAGTCCTGAACCACTTCTTTTTTCACAGAGGGCTGGTCACTTCCTCCCCATACTGTGCTGTGTTCCTTTTAGGCATGTGGGATTTATGTCCTGCTCCCACCAATGATTCTTTGCAATGTCACAGTGGTTCTGTATCTGGTATTACAGGCTCTGGGATAGATCTGTGCATTGGATGTGGAGTAAAAAAATTAATCACGATTAATCACACTTATAATAATAGAATACCAATTGAAATGTATTAAATATTTTTGGATGTTTTTCTACATTTTCAATATTGATTTCAATTACAGCACAGAATACAAAGTGCACAGTGCTCACTTTATATTATTATTTTTATTACAAATATATGCACTGTAAAAATGATAAACAAAATAAATCGTATTTTTCAATTCACCTCATACAAGTTCCAAAGTGCAATCTCTTTATCGTGAAAGTGTAACTTACAAATGCAGATTTTTTTTGGTTACATAACTGCACTCAAAAACAAAACAGTGTAAAACCTTAGAGCCTACAAGTCCACTCAGTCCTACTTCTTATTCTGCCAATTGCTAAGACAAACAAGTTTGTTTACATTGACGGGAGATACTGCTGCCTGCTTCTTATTAACAATGTCACCTGAAAGCGAGAACAGGCGTTCGCATGGAAGTTTTGTAGTCGGCATTGCAAGGTATTTACATGCCAGATATGCTAAACATTTGTATGCCCCTTCATGCTTCAGTCACCAATCCAGAGGACATGCTTCCATGCTGATGATGCTCGATAAAAAAATAATGTGTCAATTAAATTTGTGACTGTACTCCTTGGCGGGAGAACTCTATGTCTCCTGCTCTGTTTTACCCGCATTCTGCATATATTTCATGTTATAGCAGTCTCGGATGATGACCCAGCACATGTTCATTTTAAGAACACTTTCACAGCAGATTTGACAGAATGCAAAGAAGATAGTGATGTGAGATTTCTAAAAATAGCTACAGCACTTGACCCAAGGTTTAAGAGTCTGAAGTGCCGTCCAAAATCTGAGATGGACAAGCATGCTTTTAGAAGTCTTAAAAGAGAAACACTCTGATGCGGAAACTACAGAACCCAAACCACCAAAAAGGAAAATCAACCTTCTGCTGACTCAGATGATGAAAATGAACATGCATCAGTCCGCAGTGCTTTGGATCATTATCAAGCAGAACCCATCATCAGCATGGAAGCATGTCCTCTGGAATGGTCGTTGAAGCATGAAGGGACATATGAAACATTAGTGCATCTGGCACGTAAATATCTTGCAACACCAGCTACAACAGTGCCATGCGAACGAACGCCTGTTCTCACTTTCAGGTGACATTGTAAACAAGAAGGAGGCAGCATTATCTCCTGCAAATTGTAGCCGACCTTGTTTGTCTGAGTGATTGGCTGACCGAGAAGTAGGACTGGGTGGACTTGTAGGCTCTAAAATTTTACATTGTTTTATTTTTGAATGCAATTTTTTTGTACATAATTCTACATTTGTAAATTCAACTTTCATGATAAAGAGATTGCACTATAGTATTTGTATGAGGTGAATTGAAAAATATTTTTTTTGTTTTTTACAGTGCAAATATTTGTAATCAAAAATAAATATAAAGTGAGCACTGTACACTTTGTATTCTGTGTTGTAATTGAAATTAATATATTTGAAAATGTAGCAAACATCCAAAAATGTTTAAAATAAATGGTATTCTATTGTTGTTTAAGAGAGCAATTAATCACGCGATTAATAGAGATTAATTTTTTTAATTGCTTGACAGCCCTAGTTGTAAGAGTTTGGGACAACCTAGCAGAGAAGGGCACTCCCACCACACACCTGAAGCAGTTCATAGCAGGAAACATGGGGCAACCACTACATCTGGACCTCAAGGTGACAACAGGGAGAAACCAAGACCAGAGACTACAGGACTGAACCTCAGCCAGCAGGACCTGCAGCTCAATACTTAATTGTTCTCTAATAGAGGGATGGAAGGCTAGAAAAATTAGTGAGAAGGGGGAACTGTACCCACAAGGGCATTTTAGAAGTTTAGGAAGTTTGTATGATATCAATCACTATGCTCATATATTATGGATCCAGACTCTCCTGCTCATTTACCTGCACATCTACCAATGTGATATATGCCATCATGTGCCAGCAATGCCCCTCTGCCATGTACATTAGCCAAACTGGACAGTCTCTACGCCAAAGAATAAATGCACACAAATCTGACATCAGGAATCATAACATTCAAAAACCAGTAGGAGAACACTTCAATCTCTCTGGTCACTCAATAACAGACCTAAGAGTAGCAATTCAACAAAAAAACTTCAAAAACAGACTCCAATGAAAAACTGCAGAACTGGAATTAATTTGCAAACTGGATACCATTAAATTAGGCTTGAATAAAGACTGGGAGTGGCTGGGTCATTACACAAACTGAAAACTATTTCCCTATGCTAGTTTTCCCCTACTGTTACTCACACCTTCTTGTCAACTGTTTGAAATGGGCCATCCTGATTATCACTACAAAACTTTTTCTTCTCCTGATGATTATAACCCACCTTAATTGATTAGTCTCTTAGAGTTGGTATGGCAACACCCATCTTTTCATGTTTTCTGTATATATATCTTCTTACTGTATCTTCCACTCCATGCATCTGATGAAGTGGGTTTTAGCCCACAAAAGCTTATGCCCAAATAAATTTGTTAATCTCTAAGGTGCCACAAGTACTCCTCGTTCTTTTTGCTGATACAGACGAATATAGCTACCACTCTGAAAACTGGAGAACTTCTTATTGTTTATAAAAATTAGATTTACAATAAAATAGTATAAGAAAGGGAAAGGAAAGAGAAGGGGCAGGTAGATGAGCATGTAGCCAATTTTTTAGTAGATATGTCAAATATTGATTGATTCCTTCTGTAAATTCAGTAAGTAAATTGTAGAGCCACTCAAACCAATATTAAATATTCTCCCACCAACCTCACCATCACTTCCACTTCAAACCACATACTGCTCTACTTGTGTTGACAAGCTCCTGAGCCAGCCATGATGACAATTTTGTTTTAGAATAATTAAACTACTGTGAACATTGTGTTCATGCATTAGGGAGGATTTGTTCTTTATCTTTCAGCGAATGTAGTGTGACTATTCCCAACATTACAGTCATACGTATTCACAGCACTGTTTAAGAATCTCATCCAGGGTCGGCTCCAGGCACCAGCTTTCCAAGCTGGTGCTTGGGGCGGCATTGAGAATGGGGCAGCAGTCTGAGTCCCGCGGCGGCAATTCGGTGGCAGGTCCGCTCTTCCCACCGCCGAATTGCCGCCGCGGGACTCGGACTGCCACCCCATTCTCGCCTGCTGCGGCGGCAATGGGGTGGCAGGTCCGCCGCTCTTCCCTTGCCGCCGCGGACTGGGATTGCCTGCGATGCAAGCAGACGTAGCGGGGTCCCGCCCCCCGATGCAAGCAGACGTAGTGGGGTGGGGCCGCAGCAACTGCTTGGGGCGGCAAATTTGTGAACACACCAACTTTGTAAATAAAAGTTATAATGCTCGAGATGGACTGAGCCTGGCCAGCAAACTAGTGGGGGAACATGCACTCAATGAAGACAGTTATACAGTAAATAAAATGCCACTGATTGGGTTACTGTCTGTCAGATAATGTATGCTGGTTATAGATAAAGTTTCTCAGAACCGTCACACTAGTAGGTAGGAGGAAACATGAGGATCCGAAGAAGCCTCCATTCCTTCCTTCCTCCCTCCCATGATTTTCAGCCCTTGATAGTGCTATTCCCATGATTTTGTTGTTCTAGACACTGTGCATCAGAAACGAGCATCTTTTCAGCCCATGGAATAACCCATTTGCACTGGGTTTAACCCCAATTTTAGCCCCAAGAATGTCTATTTTCACAAGCCTTTTTTTCTATTGTGGCAAAGTACCTGCTTCTCCTCAGCGGTCTCTGTCCTTTTAAACCCTGGAGACTCAGGCTTGGGCAAGGTAAACCCTTACCAATAGCACAGGGTCCGGCTTTACCTTCCCCCGGTCAGTTCCTTGTTTCTTTCCCTTTCCTTTTGGGAAGGAAATATAGCCCTTCTTCTGGGAAGGGCTCAGTGTCTCGGGGCACCCAGCCCCCTGGTACCTTTCCTGCTTCTGATTGAGATTCAGCTTCTCTCGCACTCTCTCTCAGTCTCTCTCCTCCCTGCCCTGCGCACCAGGGAGGGTTTAAAAAGGTCTCCAGCAATTGCGGCCAGCTGGACCTAATTAGTTCCCTGGTAACCCCTTTCCCAGCTGAATCTTATTTCCCCACAGTCCTCTCTCCTTAGTGGATAGGGAGAGCCCTTTTAACTCCCTGGGACCACTTACTGCCCCGCCCCCTTTGTAGCTATCTGTCCTGGGTTTACCACATATCCCCCCTCCCTGCTCAACACTACGGGGTTGGGCTACTTGGGACGGACAGCAGTGCACTCGCGACAGGCCATCTGCATTGCCATGCTGGATTCCAGACCTATGTCGTACTATGAAGTGGAAGGGTTGGAGCGACAGGAACCATCTTGTTACTCTTGCGTTTCTGTCTTTGTTCTGGTGCATCCAGCGTAGAGGTGCATGGTCTGTGACAAGGGTAAATCTACGTCCCAGTAGATAGTAGCGGAGGCTTTCAATGGCCCATTTCACCGCCAGGCATTCTTTTTCCACTATGGCGTACTTCTGTTCTCTAGGCAGGAGCTTCCTACTGAGGAAGAGGATGGGGTGTTCGTCATCTCCAACCACTTGCAAAAGTACCGCCCCTAACCCTACCTCTGAGGTGTCAGTTTGTAGGATAAACTCCTTCCTCCAGTCTGGGGCTAATAGTATGGGGTCTGTGCAGAGGGCCGACCTCAAATCTGCAAAAGCGTCTTTGGCCGCAGCAGACCATTTTACTATTTCTGGGCCCCTAGTTTTTGTCAAGTCTGTTAATGGGCATGCCCTGGTGGCGAAGTGGGGAATGAACCGTCTGTAGTACCCCACTAGTCCCAGGAATGCTCTGACCTGTTTTTTCCGAAGCGGACGGGGCCACTTCTGTATGGCTTCCAACTTGTTGAGTTGGGGCTTCACCATGCATGCCCCTCCCCACTATATATCTGAGGTACTTGGCCTCAGCTAACCCAATTGAACATTTGGAGGGATTCGCAGTCAGCCCTGCCTTCCTCAGGGTGTCCAGGACCGCTTCCACCTTCTCCAAATGTGTCTCCCAGTCGGGGCTATATATGATGACGTCGTCGAGATAGGCTGCCGCGTACTTGCCATGGGGTCGTAGCAGCTGGTCCATTAGCCGTTGGAAAGTAGCAGGAGCGCCATGCAACCCAAAGGGGAGGACAGTGTACTGGTACAGACCTTCTGGGGTTGCAAAGGCCGTCTTCTCTTTGTCGGCCTTGCTCAGGGGGATCAGCCAATAGCCCTTGGTCAGGTCAAGGGTAGACATAAACCGGGCTTTTCCTAGTCAGTCAATTAGCTCATCTATCCGGGGTATAGGGTATGCATCAAATTGCGACACCTCGTTCAGCTTATGGAAGTCATTGCAGAACCTCATACTGCCATCCGGCTTAGGCACTAAGACTACGGGACTTGACCATTGGCTATGAGACTCTTCAATGACTCCTAAGGTCAGCATTTTCCTGACCTCTGTCCTGATCTCTTCTCTTTTGGCCTCCGGGATCCGGTACGGCTTGACGTTCACCTTCACTCCAGGCTCTGTGAGGATGTGATGGTGAACCTCAGTAGTCCTGCCTGGCTTTTCAGAGAACACATCCTGGTTGCGTTCGATCAGGCTGATCACTTCTGATCGTTGTTCCAGAGTCAACTCTGGAGATATCCCCACCTGGTCGGGCTGGTTGCTTTTAGGGAGTGGGGCCCCTAGTGCAACCACCGGAGCTTCTCTATCCTGCCAAGGTTTCAGCAGGTTTATATGGTAGATCTGCTCCAGCTTCCGGCGGCCCGGCTGTCGGACCTTATAGTCGACTTCTCCTACCATTTCTATTATTTCGTAAGGCCCCTGCCACCTGGCCAGGAGCTTACTCTCCGCCGTGGGTATGAGCACCATTACCCGGTCTCCCACCTGGAACTTCTGGTTCACTGCTTGGCGGTTGTAGTAGGTCTGCTGCGCCCCTTGTGCCTTCTCCATGTGTTCGCGCACAAGGGGGGTGACTTGGGCTATCCTGTCTTTCATTTGTAAAACGTGTTCCACGACGTTCCTCCCTGGGTTCGGCTGTTCTTCCCAGCCTTCTTTAGCCAGGTCCAGTATGCCCCTGGGGTGGCGACCGTATAATAGCTCGAAGGGGGAGAATCCCATGGAAGCCTGAGGTACCTCCCATACAGCAAACAGCAAGTACGGCAGCAGGGCATTCCAGTCTTTCCCGTCGTGACTAACCACCTTCCGTAACATACTCTTCAACGTCCTATTAAAACGTTCGACAAGACCATCGGTCTGGGGATGACAGACCGACGTCCTGAGGGACCGTATGTGGAGCAATGCACATAGGTCCTTCATCAGCTTGGCCACAAAGGGGGTCCCTTGGTCCGTCAGGATCTCCTTCAGTATCCCTACTCGGGAAAAAAACTGGACTAATTCCTTGGCTATGGTCTTGGACATGGCGTTCCGTAGGGGTACGGCCTCGGGGTATTGGACGGCATAATCTAGTACCACCAGAATGTACTGGTGACCCCGGGCTGACTGCTCCAATGGCCCTACTAGGTCCATAGCCATTCGCTCAAATGGGGTCTCAATAATTGGCAAAGGGATCAGAGGGGCCCTCAAGTGTGGTCGGGGCCCATGTATCTGGCATTCCGGACAGGACATACAATATCACCAGACCACTGCATATATACCGGGCCAGAAAAACCTCTGCAGGATCCGATCAAGGGTCTTGTCTACCCCTAGATGGCCTCCGAACAGATGGCTGTGGGCTAAATCCATCACGCCCCTCTGATGTTTCTGTGGGACCAAGAGTTGTTCTACGACTTGCTCCTGGACCCGGACTACTCTGTATAATAGATCATTCTTAATCACATAACATGGCCCTGGGCCCTTAACTCTCCCCTCCACGGGGACCCCATTTACCCCGACTACTTCTCGGCGTATATTATTGTATAGGGGATCATTGGCTTGATCCTGCCCAAAGTTCCCGAGCGTAGTCCCCATTTGTCCCAACTCAGGGGGGTCCACCTCCAACTCCCCCTCGGGGAGCACCCTTGGGGAACCTGGTCCGGCAACAGGGTTGTTGATCGCCGGCCCAGACCCATTGTCGGTTTCCCCTACCAATGCAGACTTCTGCTGCTGGGCCAGGATCCTCATCCCCCTCCTTTTATCCTCCCTCCGTTCCCTTCGAGTCTTCCGGGGCTTCCCCGGTGGGGAGAACAGATCCTTGCCAAATTCATGGAAGGCCAGGAGGGGGTTAACTATTGGGGCCACCCCCTGGGTTCCGGGGTCAGTATTCTCTACTACCTCCCCCTCAGGGAAATCAAATGGGAATCCAGGAAATCAAATCCAGGAAAGTCTCGTCCGATAAGGACTGGGTAGGGGAGTTTCGGAACTACACCCACCGTCACCTTAGTGGGGTTTCCGAGTACTTCTATTTTTACAGGGTTGGTTGGGTAGTAGTTTACATCCCCGTGTACACAAGATATTCCTGAGCGCTTGGCCCAGGACAGTTGGTCCTGCCCAACCAGCTTCCCCGAGACCAACGTGATCGCACTTCCCGAGTCTACTAACGCGGTGGTCTTTATACCATTCATTTGAACAGGTCTAGTGTATCTATGAGGGACCATCGCAACCCCAACTAGACTTATTAGTTCACATGGTCCCCCTATATCACTCAATTCGCACTGCATGGGCTCGTCTAGGTTTGGGCATTGGGCCGCGATATGCCCCAATTCGCCACAGGCATAACACCGATACCCCGCTCGGGACAGCCCCCTATCTTTCGGGCTACTGGGCTTTATCCCCCGAGTCCTCCTTCCCCAGTCCTCAAATCTCTCCGGGCCTGCCAGCTGATCTTCTGCCTCCTTCCTTCCTTCCCTCCATGGCCCGGCCTGGCGCTAGGGCAAACCGGGGTTTCGGTGCAGAGACGTGTCTTCGATTTTGGCGCCTTCCTTCCCCAGTGGTCCGAGAAAATTCTTGGGCTGCTAAGTGTCTCTCGACCAGGGCAACTAGTTCATCATAGGAGGAGGGATCATTTTGGCAGGCCCACCCTGGTAAGTGTGGAGGCAACCCCCTCATGTACCTGTCCAACACCAGGATTTCTACTACCTTCTCTGGCCCATTGGTCTCGGGGCGAAGCCACTTCCGGGCGAGGTGGACTAGGTCAAATAGCTGGGACCTTGGTGCTTTATTGTCCCGGTATCTCCACTCGTGGAAACGCTGGGCCCTTATGGCCGGCGTCACACCTGCCCTTGCCAGGATTTCCGCCTTCAGTTGGGGGTAATCCACAGCTGCCTCTGTGGTCATGTCAAAATAGGCCTTCTGGGCCTCCCTGCACAGAAATGGAGCCAGGATACCTGCCCACTGGTCTTGGGGCCAGGCCTCCCGCAGCGCCAACCTCTCGAACGCAAGGAGATATGCCTCGGTATCATCGTCTGCTGTCATCTTCTGTAAATAGTTGCTTGCCCTCAGCGGCCGGGTCCCCTGGGGCCCATGCGTCAGGGCCTTCAACTGGTTCACTACTTCAGTCAGGGTGGCTCGGTCTTGGGCCGCCTGGTTCATCAGTAGCTGGTTAGTCTCCTGTTGGACACGTACTGACTCTTGCTGGGCCGCCATCTGTACCCGGGTAGCCTCTTGTTGGGCCGCAGTGGCCTGTACCAATGCCTTCACTACATCCTCCATTTTTTTTCCATGTGATTTACCCTGCCCTGCGGTGGCTTGACACAGAGCCTCACTCACAGAATCCCACCCCTGACACCACGTGTGGCAAAGTACCTGCTTCTCCTCAGCGGTCTCTGTCCTTTTAAACCCTGGAGACTCAGGCTTGGGCAAGGTAAACCCTTACCAATAGCACAGGGTCCAGCTTTACCTTCCCCCGGTCAGTCCCTTGTTTCTTTCCCTTTCTTTTTGGGAAGGAAATATAGCCCTTCTTCTGGGAAGGGCTCAGTGTCTTGGGGCACCCAGCCCCCTGGTACCTTTCCTGCTTCTGATTCAGCTTCTGATTCAGCTTCTCTCTCAGTCTCTCTCCTCCCTGCCCTGCACACCAGGGAGGGTTTAAAAAGGTCTCCAGCAATTGCGGCCAGCTGGAACTAATTAGTTCCCTGGTAACCCCTTTCCCAGCTGAATCTTATTTCCCCACAGTCCTCTCTCCTTAGTGGATAGGGAGAGCCCTTTTAACTCCCTGGGACCACTTACTGCCCCCCCCCCACCCCCCCGCTTTTGTAGCTATCTGTCCTGGGTTTACCACACTATGTAATGCAAGGATCTGAGATTCACACTCTGCTTTCCCTCTCTCTCATGGAGATGTGCTCTTTTCTCTCTCTTTGGCCCAGATCCTGCAAAAGGGTTTTTTAGACAGGGGTTCCTTCACTCCCTACATAGAGTCCTATCCAAGGATCGGCCCCCTTGTTTTCTTTATGTGACCGAAGTCATCTAGGCTGTAAGAGCATGCTTTGGTCTGCGTGTCTAGGGAAACCTAACAGCCTGGTATGAAATATTGCTTCCTCACAACTTCTGCTATGATACTCTGGATATATTAGGGTTTTGAGGCAGTCAGACCGTGATGTATCACAATAGATAATTGTCACAGGAAAATGCAGCAAGTTGAATTTCACAATAAATTGTTACCATTTCTGGTGTCATTAGTGCCATCTCTTATCCCCAGGTGCCTTACTGAATTGATAAGAGCAGGCCAAGACAGTGCTCTGTTTACATTTCTGTACAGGTTTTTTTTCTGTTTTCTAGAAACATCTATTTCCCTGATTCATTGAAGTGTTCTAAGTTAAATACAATTTGCCATTTGCAACATTCAGTACATCCCTTTCCCAGTTCTTTAATCACTCCACTTGTAAAGCCAGATTCACTCGTGCTGGTGAATTACACCTCCTTGAATTAGCTAGGCTCCATGCACCTGAAAGAATATTCACCTAAAGGGAAGGCAGGGGGTAGTACTATGTGCAATTCATATTACAGCAGAGCCTAAAGGCTTCAACCAAGATCAGGGCCCTACTGCACTGTATATACAGACAGTAAGAGACTCTCCCTGCTCTGCAGCGGTGCTGGAACAATTTGTATAGCGGGGGTGCTGAGAGCCATTAAATCAAACCGTAAACTCTGTATATGATGGAAATCACTTCAAGCCAGGGGGTGCAGCAGCACCACCAGTACCCCTAGTTCCTAGCACCTATGTCTGCAGAGCTTGCAATGTAAATAGATAAGCCAGACAGAGCGAGTATTATCTATCCCCGTATCTATAGGTGGAGAATAGAAGCAAAGAGAGATTCAGTGACCTGTCCAAGGTCACACAAGACATCTATGGCAGACACAAGGATTGACCTCCTTAGTCTCAGTTCAATGACCTTCGCTATGAGATAATCCATCCTCGCTAACTCCTGACGCCTTCCCGTAGGTTCGCTGCCAGGCAGATAACTTTATCTTTGGCTGAGACTGCACAGGAGCGCTAGTGGAAAGTGTTGAGAAGTGGTGCCTCAGCCTCATCCTTTGTCCTGACCTGACCTCATCTCTTGTCCTGCCCACGCTGTAAAAGCAGTTACTGTGAATTTAAGGCCTTCTCCTCCAATCCCTTTACTCCTACCACTGCTTGGAATGATCTGGGTGAAATGGGGTAGGGGTGCATCAGGGAGCCTATGAATGAGCCAATCCTGTTCCTTCGCACCAGCCCGTACTTCAACTCAGTCACCCACTCCACAGTTCTAACAGCACAGAAACTGTAGAGCTTGAACTGGTTTTGATGAAGCCAGAAGTAGGGCTCGGAGTACCCCGCACTTCCACTCCAGACACCCTATTTTGGGTTATGTATGTGCAAAGAGGGGTGATGTGAACTTGGCCCATTGCAAGTTGTTGCATGAATGAAATTGGAAAGCACGTTGAATCCTCTTGTATGGAGTAGATGCAAGCATAGCCATGACAGCTTACTGCATGTTAGCCTAGCAGGCAAGCAAGGGAGCTGATTCCTGAGCATTCCCAAAGACTTTCACATGGACAAATTCAGCTGCTAGTTTATATTCAATTTTAAAAAGCAGTCATGTTGGTGTTACCATTGGCGTAAATGATAGGATTCTGGAAAAAGAGAGGAACTGAACCCAATGCAACCAAAATGAAAACGAAGCAAGGACATCAATAGTACTGCAGAATCCATTAGTCATCCAGCCTTTCATCAGAAAGAAAAAACCTCCATCAGCTGATTCAGTAAGAGTTTTATTGATTATAAGCCCTAGATTTGAAGGGAAAGCATTACACACCAGTGTACTATCCAGACAGGAGAAGATTCACCAATAGGCATAGAAAGGGCTGTTCTCCACTGTACAAGAGTAGACAGCTCCCTATTGTTGGGAGTGAAGGTGTATTTAGGCCTGACAGAAGCCTGTTGTGATTTAACGGTTTACAATTTGACCATATGTAGTGTGATTAGGGTGACCATATTTCCCTATGCTGAATACTGGACACCTGGTAAAATTACTCATATTCAAGCGAGTTCAATGGCAATCAGAACTATGCAGTACAAACATTCAGATTAACATCAAGTCGACTGAACCCGTTAAAAAGAAATACAGCTTAGTTGGACTAGTTTTACTTACCTTCTTATCTTTAAAGCTTTAGGGTTCATATGGAGAGAGGTGACACACACACTCCCGTACACCTCTCTCACATGGAGGGGTGACCAACCGACCTGACCTTCCATACCGGTTGCTCTCTATGCCTGGCTGGGCCCCCGGGATGGACCCACCTCTCCTGGTACCTGGCGCCATGTCTTCCCGAGGCAACACCTGTGGGGGGCATGCAACCCTGCATGCCCCACTTCCCCAGATTTCTGCCAGGGTTCATATCAGAACATAGCCAGCAGCAGCATTTCGGCACTGTGTGGGAGGGAAGGGATGGGAGCTGCTTCCAGCCATGAGGTGTGGGGAGAAGGGGGCAGGGAAGGAAGGGATGACTTGGCCCATGTCTTTGCAGAATTCATCTCTTCCCACCCACCCCCTGCTCCCCTGTGGCTGGAAGCAGCTTGTCCCTTCCTGCCCATGCAGTGTCAGAAGGCAGCTAACATCTCCATGCTGCTGCTGGCCACAGACAGAACCCAGCTGCCACCTGTCCCCTGACTACAGGATGGGCAGGAAGGGGTTAAGCCCTAAGGATGCATTTTGTGCACCAGGACCCAGGGAACCTGACTGCAGGGGTTTCAGCAAACCCAGCCAGAGAGGTGGCTCAGCAGGGAAGGGTGCCTAGGGGATGGAGCGAGTGAAAAGGGTGCTAAGCCCCTGCCCAGGGGGCTGCTGTAGAGCCTGCAGGGTTGGGGCATGAACAGGCTGGAAAACACTTCCTCCCCACCACTCCAGAGCTTAGCTGAGGGACGGAGAGGCTTCCCGGTGCCAGAGCTGTGCCGGGCTTTAGCACATGCAGGGCTTGGCTCCTCCTGGCCAGCGCCCCAGTCCGGAGGGTCTTGGGCTTTCCAAGGGCACTGGCCCAGCCAGAGGCAGTGGAGGAAGGAAGGAGCCTTCCAGCCAGCCTGTTGGTGAGCTTAGCACTCCAACTAGGGGCTGGTTCTTCGCACAGTGCTGGGAGCAGGATGCACCCCACCGGTGGGGATATGGAGGAGCAGCGGGGCTGTGAAGGGGCAAAGCAGGGAGAGGACAGCGAGAGGGGGAGCACGTAAAGGGAGGATGAGTGGGCAGCAGAGGCAACACGTAACCAGCTACCACCTGGCACCTACCCGCACTCACCAGCCACCACAGCTCACAGACAGTGCTGGCCAGAAACAGGATGGGGGGCGGGGTCCTGCTGGCTGAGAGCCGGCCCTCAGCAGGGGCTGCACTGCCGGACCAGTAGGGGGAGCAGCCGGCCCCAAACGCTGCAGCTCTGCTGCCGGAGCTAGGCTGGGGGTGGGTGGCGCTTTAAAAGGCCGGCGGCTCCTGCCACTGCGGGGAGCCGCTGGCCCTTGAAAGCGCCCCCCGAGCCCGGCTCCCGCAGCCAGGCTCAGGAGGCACCTTAGCACCACTTTTCCTCACAGGGGGAGCGGCCGCTCCCCCTGCTCCCCCCCAGCTACGTTAGTGGGCTGCGGGCGCCGGTGATCTCTGTCCCCGGCAGGCACGGGTCCGTGACTTCTCTCCGCACTGCCCCGTGCCTGCCGAGGACAGAGAACTCCGGGGCTGCGGGCGCCGGTGTTCTCTGTCCCCAGCAGGCGCAGGGCCGCGGCTTCCCTCGGCGCTGCCCCACGGCCCCGCGCCTGCCAGAGACAGACAACTCTGGGGCTGCAGGCTGCAGGCACCAGTGTTCTCTGTCCCCGGCAGGCATGGGGCCGCAGTTTCCCTCGGCGCTGCCCCACAGTTCCGCGCCTGCCGGAGACAGACAACTCCAGGGCTGCAGGCTGCAGGCGCCGGTGTTCTCGGTCCGCGGCAGGCGCAGGGCCGTGGCTTCCCTCGGCGCTGCCCCACAGTCCTGCGCCTGCCGGAGACAGACAACTCCAGGGCTGCAGGCTGCAGGCGCCGGTGTTCTCGGTCCCCGGCAGGCGCAGGGCCGTGGCTTCCCTCGGCGCTGCCCCACAGTCCCGCGCCTGCCGGAGACAGACAACTCCAGGGCTGCAGGCTGCAGGCGCCGGTGTTCTCTGTCCCCGGCAGGCGCGGGGCTGCGGCTTCCCTCTCCGCTGTCCAGAACTGTGGTGCCCCCCACCAAAAAAAAGGTAAATAAAAAAGAGCAAATTCACATGATAAGGTGAAAGAATAATTGCCGAAAAATTTAATTAATACCTTTTACATGTAAAATTACCTTTTTTAATCTTATGGATTCATATATTATGTAATATTAAATATGATGGTTTTCATATTATTTAATGTACAAATACAAAATAAGTCTTGAAAAATTGTTGGCGCCCGCCACACTCTTCTGAAAACATGAATGTGCTCTTGGCCTCAAAAAGGTTGGGGACCACTGATCTAGTGGGTGCCCAAAAATCAGAGCTCCTATTCCAGCTTAGGGATTTTTGGGGCTGCAGAGCCTATGGATCTAGGTGATAGCTAAGTAGAATTATTTCTAACATACCTACTATAAAGTCCTTTTCATTTACAGAGTTTAAAGCACTTTACAAAGGAGTATAAGGTTCATGATTTCCATTTTAAAGATGAAAAGCACAGTGATAAAGTGCCTTGCCCAAGGTCACATAAGCAAGTCAGTGGTAGAGCAGGGAGCAGAACCGCAGTCTTCTGATTCCCATCTAGTATTCTGACACCAGATTAGATTGCTTCTTCGTGCCCTGCCCTGGGGTTAGGAGGTGAATTCTATCCCCTAATCTGCATGTAGATCCCTGAACAGGGCACCTGTTTCTGTTAGAGAAGGAGTGACTCATAGGCTCCATGAGCCCCTCTGTACCATATCACAATATGTCTTACAGGGGGAAATACTACTAGGTATTTTTCTTCAAGAGTAAGTGCAAAATTATAAAAGTTTGAAAAAGGCAAATATAATATAATGTTTCCAGAAGTGGGCCACTTGGAATACTGTGCACTATGCCCAGATCAGAGGGGAAGAGAGATCTTTTGCTACCATCAATACCAAGGGCCCCATATTCAGTGAGGTCCTATCTAGTTGATACTGAACACACACAACCCTTCCTCCCCCAGAGTACTGATACATAATCTGCTGCCTGTCAGCTTTCTGTAGGAGTCTGTTCTTCATCTTCATCCATTATCTGTGACTATGTATTACTAATGTGCTATTAGATCACCATATATTTTTGCAGTGCAAGAACTTGTATGTCATTTTTCCTCATTATAGTTTTCAAATTACTAGCAGAATAAGAAGCAATACAGGCCACAGATTTCTTCAGGGTCAATTATCCTTGATAAATTAGCCCTGAATTTTTAACCATAGCACTGTCCAGAGCAGGTTGAGTAATTTGCTAAACAAAGCTGTACATGTGATATTGACAACATACAGTGCTAAGATTTATGTGCCTTTATACATGTAAATAATTCTGAAGCCCATTGATTGTTTCCATATAATTATATACAAATCCTGACTTTGGGGTTCCCTAATATTAAGGAAGGACTCTGAGAACTATCCTATTTTAAAACAATTTTCCTTCCCTGTATTACTGACATCTTACCTTGTTCTAGATTAAAGGATTTTAAAGATCTATTTTAGTTCTCACTGCATGTTTAATTTTTGCATTTCACTGAGCTTGGACAATAAAGAAAAATTAATAAAAAAGACTGGACATTTATATGTCTAAGAATGTCCAGAGTTATAATAAGGATATTTAAAAGACCAAGAGTTTTAGGAGGGATGTGAGTGTTGCCAACTCATGATCGTATCAAGCGTCTCACAATATTTGTTGATTTTCTTAAAGCCCCAGCTTCTGGAGTCATGTTATTACATGAGAATCTCAGCTTTCATTTTAAAAAACAGTTCCTGCCCTCATGGTTGTGGAAAAAGCATGAAAATGTAAATTCTAAAGGCTCAGAAACCAGACACCAAATAAAAAGCACCCAAAAAAACTTATTTTTAGAAATCACATGGTCTTTTAGGCCCTAACTCATGATTGTTCAACATTTGGGGCTGGCAATAGTGGAATATAAACCCATGCTTCAGATCACAAACCATCCCTGTTAGACTAAATGCAGGTTACAGCTGGTGAAATTGTAGGGACTGTGCTATGCAGGAGGTCACACTAGGTGGTCATAATGGTTTCTTTTGGCCTTGAAATTTACAAGCATCTAACTAATGTTTTATTTCCCAATCTCCCTTCCCTGGGGCCAAGTTATTCCATAGCTGCCCATTGCGGGGTTTCTTGCACCTGCCTCAGAAACAGCTGACACTGGCACTGTTGGACACAAGATATTGGACTAGAGAGATCACTGGTCTTATTTGTTATGGCAATTCCAATGTTCCTAATATCATTATTATGTATCATTTGTGTCTCTGTAGTATCTAGGAGCACCACTCAGAGAACAGGATCCCTTGTGCCAAGTGCTGTATAAACAGAACAAATACAAACAAACAAAAGACTGGCCCCTTCCCAAAGAGCTTACTATTTAATCAAATAAAAATTTTTGTTACTCATATATCCAAAAGTGGCAACTAACTTTGAATTCTTCATAAAAGTCTCAATTTTAGGTTCCATTCTCTAGCACTAGGCTGCATCATTTGGGATGCAGACACCTCTGAGGAATGGTTTTGGTTTTAGTTTTTTTAAGAAGACAAAAGTTTTCCATTGGAATTACAAAAATCACACCCACATTCCCAGTGCTCTTACGTTTGGTAAAGGTTTGTTGACACAAAATCTAAATTTTGGACCAAGTATGTAACTGGATATTTTGCTGTAAGCTAAACATAAGCATGTTGCGTAACCATCTCTGTTACAGAGGGGGAAATAGAGCCCACTCACTGGCTTGGAAGGATGATGCTCCTGCTAGTTTAGTCGTATTGAGAAAACTCCACAAAAGAGAAGAGAGCACGAAGGATTTTTCACAAACTAACCATGACAACTGTGCTTTTGTGGTTGTCTTTTGCCTGCCTCAGTGAGTCTTTTTGTGTGTGCCTACCTCCCAGGTAAATCGCGTAGATTAAACAAAAAATAAAACCGAAACAGAGCCACATTTTACAGGATCATTACATATCCTAATACTAACCAACCCTGTGAGTACACAACAAAGTAGAGAGAAGGAAATTTAGGGAATTAACTCTTTGCCTGCCAGCCTCTTCGAAAGAGTGATAGGAGACCCATTGTCACTGTACCTCCCTAAGCCAAGGAGACACTTGATTTTTGTTCCATGTAACTTTGACGGCTCTTTTGTCCTGTAATGCCAGGAACATTGAAATGAACTGCTACTGTGTCTCAGCTGATGAGAGACCACTATTAAAAACTTGACTTTTGTATAATAAATCTGTGCAGTGCTATTCCCCTGATGCATTCTCTTAAATCCTGATCCTGCAAACACTTATGCACATGCTTAAACTTTAAGCCTGAGTAGTTCCATTGACATCAGAGGCACTGCTTTTCTGCTTAAAGTTAAGCACATGAGAAATTGTTTGTAGGGACTTATATGGAGCAGACGGTTACTGCAAAAAAGTACTGCCCCCATAACAAAGTGATTGGATCCTGACATTACAACAGCACAGTCTGAACTGTAGGTTAAAACAATATAGCTGAGTAATTGAATGGATGAGGGAAGTGATAATGGGACAGAAAATCTATCATCTTGGGTCACTCATTCATATCTGACCCAACTCAGTAGTGACCAATAGTCCCTAACAGTTGTAAAGGTTGTTCTGTGGTTTATGTGCAATAAGTTGATGGTCTCAGTCCAGTTCTCTGTTATAGTGCACATGCTCCAGATCATACAAAACACCATTACATTTGCAGTCCTTCTATCAGTCTCTGTGAATGGGCCAATGATTAAATGTGTATAATTCCAGATCCTCAAAGATATTTAGGTATGTAACTCCATTGACTTCAATAGGAGTTAGGTGCCTAAATCTGAGCCATAGTCCCTGTGTGTTCCCTTCTAGGTCAGTGATCAGGGATCAGGCACATTGACAGGGCAGCATGGGAAAGCTTGCATTGCTACTGTCTGCTCTCTAACTGTGGACAAAGACCTCCTGTCCCCAGAGCAGTCAGTCCATCACCGTCCGCAAGCTAGATTCACTAAATAAAATATTGTAGAGAAAAGTCTCCAAACAAAACTTCTGCTTTAAAAAAAGTGATGCAATTCATCTGCCTTGGCTTCAATCTATCTCTAGGTTGTCCACTGAAATATATGTCTGCATACATAAAAAAGTTTTTGAGACAATGACCACAATAAGCAGAAACCTACCTTACCTTCTACAAATGATCTTTTAGATTTTTCTTCTGTCAGATGGCTTAGGAAGATCAAACACGCTAGCTAATACTTCCCAGCTTGTGAGACTAAGATCACATAATGTTAACTGGGATCGTTGTGAAGGGGCCTTGCTAAAATCAAAGGCTAAGCAATTTAAAAAAAAATCAAGATGATTATGATTTCCCAGGATGTAGAATATTATTAATTCAGAGTCATCAGGAGAAAACCTCCGGAGCCTAGAAACTGACAACCGCACAAATCCTTTGCATGATGAGACCCAGTCAGTGTAACAGGGACTAGAGATCTAGACAATGCCATAAGGCAACCAATCTGGCAGTGGGCCAAAGAGATAAAAACACTAACATGTGGGAGGATCCTGTTGAACAAATTACTTCATTGCCGCTATAGAGATTCATCCCCACTGACAACTGCCTGTCAATGCAGTTAGATTGGCTGTCGGTTCAATAAGCCAGCTGAAGCAGGACAACATTAATCAGTTAGCCTTACTTTTATAGAAACAAAGGATGGATTCAATTGCTTGCCACATCAGCAAGTAGCACATAAAATGGACATATGCTTGGTAATCAATAATAACCCAGAGAATTGCTCAAATGAGCTTGTAAATCATATAAGTATCTGAACCTATTCCATTTTAACTATTTCTGCAGCTGTTTAGCTGCTGTTGCAGAAACATTTTCTTTGTACAGACACCTATCAGGAGTTTTAACTAGGGTTTCCCCTACAATAACATATTAACCATGATCTCTACTTGGAAATTTGGTCTCTTACATTGTCTCTTTCAAATCCAGTTAAATTTCATTAGCATCTCAGTCATTACTGTGCTTGTTCAAATTTCATGAACCCATATATTACACAGACTTGTGCCATGTGGAGTAATGAGACCACACAAGTTGTTCTAAATTATGTATAATAGCTACAATTTGCCAGTTTTGAGATTACTGTGATTACCTTGGGTCCGCTATTGATGGCATAGTTTAGAACAGCCCATAGGCTGCTCTAAATTATGCTGGGGGCCATTTTGACCACAGGATAGACCAGAATTGGAAGCACAAAGGCGACCTTTTCTTCCCCCTCTGCAGTGAGTCTAGACTTGGCATAGCTGAGATTCTAGCCCAGAGTACAGACAGCTGAAGTAAGCTGGTCACTGGTGCAGGGCTGGGAGGGGGCTGGGTATAAAGCAGTTTTTATCTGATAAGAAAAAAAATTATTCTGCGTGTTCAGCTTTAGCAGTTTGGGAATAACAACTTTAATGAAGAAAATTTAAATCCTTAATTCCTTTCTTTGCTGGGATTCCACATTTTTAGCCTACATCTGTTTTTTTCCAAATATTAAATTCTTGCCACAAAATTTAGTTGACACATTAGTACTGATTGTCACCCCAGACATATTCAGCCAAGCCTCTAATGCAGGTGTTCTGAATTCTTCATTGGTCTGTAATTTTTTCTCTCTGGACTGCCTATCCTGCATATTGTATGTTTAGCAGAAATTCATCCCATCTCTGACTGTGATGAAGTCAATGATTCTCTCAGGCTATTGGTTCTATTACTGAGTGTTTCCAGCATGCCCTCAGAAATGAACTAATGACTCCAGAGAGAAAGGTGGCATTGAATCAGGCTTGGCAAATCACCACACCTAAAAAAGGTTCACACATTCTGACCTTCTGTTAACATGTCTCTATGAAATTGGAACTCACAGCCAACCAGAACCTTGAATGTAAACCACTTAACTTTGTGTCACCGAAGAGTGCATCAGAAGGATGTCAGCTGTGACAAACTCTAGCTTATATGTCAAAGACTCTAACTCATTAAAGAGTTTTATAACCTTCTCGCAGATCAATATTTCTTAATAGATTCTCCTCAGAAATTAAGTCAGACTTTCTGGCCTTTTGTTCTCCAAATCCTATCCACATACCTCCTTTAACAACATGGGAATGATCAAAAGCATTCTCCAACCTTGTGCTGCTGAGAATGGTCTTGAGATTAAAGATCAGGAGTGGAAATCAAGAGAGCTGTGTGTTAGTCCTAACTCATTCCTAACTACAGACTCCTTGTCCTATCTACAGACTCAGTCCTAACTACAGACTTGCTGTATGAAACAGGGCAAGTCACTTATCTTCTCTGTCCTTAAGTTTCCCCTATCTAAAATGGAGATCATCATAATTACTTCCCTCACAGGAGTGTAGTCCAGTTACAATTAATTCATTAATGTCTGTAAGGTGCTTTGAGCTCCACAGAGGGAAGGGGCTTTAGAAGTTCATTTTAGAGATGTTTAGAAGTGTGTGTGTGTTGTGACAAAGTTCCTCCTCTACCTCGGTGGGTCCTGCGCTTATTGGCAGATTCTGCTTGCCTCAGAGATATTCCCCTCTAGTACAATCCACAGTCCAGGTTAACTCCTCCTGTGTTTGATCAGGAGTTGGGAGTTTTGGGGGGAACCCGGGCCCGCCCTCTACTCCGGGTTCCAGCCCAGGGCCCTATGGATTGCAGCTGTTTAGAGTGCCTCCTGGAACAACTGCACGACAGCTACAACTCCCTGGGCTACTTCCCCATGGACTCCTCCCAACACCTTCTTTATCCTCACCACAGGATCTTCCAGCAGTACGCCCTCTTACTCTCAGCTCCTAGTGCCTCTTGCTCCCAGCTCCTCACACGCAACTTCCTTCCACAGCTCCTGACATGCGCCCCTCACTGACTCACTGGGAGGCTTTTAACTAGTTTCAGCCAGCCCCTGATTGGCTGCAGGTGTCTCAATCAACCTCCCTGCCTTCTGGAAAGTTCTTAATTGGCCCCAGGTGTCTTGATTAACCTGGAGCAACTGCCATAAGGTATCAGGGATTTGTTTAGCCTGGGGCTGACATACTGGTTCCTTACCACTTTCCTATAGCCCTCTGGCCTTGCCCCGTCACAGTGTGCATATGAGAATCAGATTAACCTGTGCAATAGGAGTGCAACATTAGTTGATTTCTACAGAGCTCTTGATGGATACACCTCTGCCATGTCAGCATAAACAGGCTGAATTGTCATAGGAAGCTATATGCTTTCTCCGAGTATCAGACTCCCAGGAATGTCACTGAACAATTTCTAAAAGTTACATTACAATTTGTCCATTAGTTTGGTGCCCGCTTCACTCTTCTGTACCAATTTTGACAAATCCTGTTATTGTCTAAGTTGCTGTTCTTCAGCAGAACTGAGAGTCCTGCAGCTTTGACTGAACATATAATTATCATTCATTTTTATTTTATCTGCATGGCTTTCTGTAGGGTACACTGAACACAGAAATTACATGTCTTTCCAGCTGTAATGATAACGTATTGTTCCTGGAGGTACACAACTGGGGAGGAACGCTTTGTCAAATAAGTTACAGCCAGGCTTACAACAAATCACAGCCTGTGGGATAATTTTTAGCCACAGCCTTTGGTAGGGAATGGGCAGAGCTGCCTAACCCCAGCAGGAACTCCTGGGGGTATGTGCGATGTTGCACTCCATATGTTTCTGGAAATATGCTTATAAGTGGGAATATAATGTAACTGGAATATGCTTTATGCAAAAGGTCTCCCGTAAGGTATCATTATAGAATCTTATAATCTACAGAGTGTGTTCATCCTATTTGTATGAATGTATCATTCTTGTATCCGAAGCTAGAAATATGAAGTATTACTCTGAAATCCTATAGTAATTATGCAAAGTGTGGGCCATTAATGGTGGTTTAGAATCTTGATGGTGCACATTGACCAGGACAATTGGTTGTAAATGGCTCTGTTTACTTGTAAGCCTTCCTGTATATGTGGGTGCCAGCCAATGAGTAATGAAGTCTCACAGGACATGTGAACATGTCACATGATACTGGAATCCATCTTAAACTTGGTGCTTTTCCATTTAATAGGAAGGGTGGGAACCCAGAGAGAGACAAAGGATTCCCGCCTTGTGCCAAAGATATAAAAGGGGGTGGAACAGAACAAAGGGGGCTGCCAGTCATAAGAAATCCCCTAGTTACCACCTCAGCTGGAACTAACAAGAACTGTACCAGGGGAAAGGATTGGGCCCAGACTAAGAAGGAGTCTAGTCAGTGAAAGAAGCTTATTGGAACATCTCTGAGGGTGAGATCTACCTGTATTTAGTTTTTAAAATGTATTAGGCATAGACTTGCGTGTTTTGTTTTATTTTGCTTGGTAACTTACTTTGTTCTGTCTGTTATTACTTGAAACTACATAAATCCTACTTTTTATACTTAATAAAATCACTATTTTGTTTATTAATTAACCCAGAGTAAGTGATTAATACCTGCGGGAGCAAACAGCTCTGCATATCTCTCTATCAGTGTTATAGAGGGTGGACAATTTATGAGTTTACCCTGTATAAGATTTATACAGAGTAAAACGGATTTATTTGGGGTTTGGATTCCATTAGGGTCTGGGTGCTGGAGATAGGAAGCCTGCTGAGCAGTTTTGGTTAAAGTCTGCAGCTCCAGGAGCGTGGTTCAGACCCTGGGTCTGTGTTACAGCGGAGTAGCGTGTCTGGCTCAACAAGACAGGGTTCTGGAGCCCCAAGCTGGCAGGGAAAATGGGCTCAGAGGTAGTTTCAGCACGTCAGGTGTCAGACCCAAGGAAGTCTCTGTGACTGAGTACATCACAGTATGCACCTGGGGGCCTAAGGTGAGAGAGTAGCAGCTGCTACACCTGTTGCAGCATACATTTGAAGAGGTTAGTGCCTGTCTTGGTGCTAGCTTGGAACAGCTTTTCACACCTTGTGTTCAGGGCCTGGGTTTGTCTGGCCCTTGCACCCACTCCCACCCTTGCACACATGCTCAGAGCTAGCACAATCTAGCCAATTCACATCATGGAAATGCTCTCCTACAGCCCTGCAGTATTTTAGATAATAAATTAGAGACAGTAGAGACCTGGGACACATTCAGCCCGAGCATAAGTGGATGCATCTCTCGGTGTCTTTGAGGAAGCCCAGGACAGGACTGCATCCTTTCCTCTGTGCACAGTGAGATAATCCAAGTTATTGGCTAAAACTCACCTCCACTTTCCCAATAACTATGTACTCATCATGGAGCCATTTAGTCTTTTGTGGACAGAACTCATTGAACATTTGACCCACAGAGTTTTACAGACACAAGGCAAAGAATGTTTTCCACAGAGAGCACATTTATTCCTGAGCTCAACACAGCTCCTAACATTTGCAAAGACAAAAACCTTTTTACCTGCCATTTCTCACAGATGATCGCAGTATGGCTCAATCCTGCACTACTGATGCAGGCAAAACACTTCCACTGAAGTCAATGAGATTTTTGCCCGCTTCAGAAGGATGGGATTAGGCTCTTGCATCTTCATGAAAATCAAGCTGTCCATAAGCCAACACATTTTAATGTTACTGCAATTTCGGCTCCACCTGTCCTGCTCACGCACAACTTTCATTAACAAGAAAGGATGGGGCTTTTATTGGTTTAACTGAGCAGGTTTAGCAAATACAAAGTTCTTTTAGTTGACAGTACAAGTTGGCAGGCATTCAACAGAGGAATGACTTCCCTGAGTTTCCCTGCCATGGTACTACAAGAGTTGGTTTTTTTGCTATCACCTGTCTTGCCAATGTAGCAGTATTACAATAAGAATAGTAGCAGAACTGATTCCCTAGCTAGCGGCGTATTGGTGAATTCATACATTTGTGTATTATAGGTACATTTTAGGACCAAATCCTGTGCTCATTTACTCACATGAATAGTCCCATTGGCTTTACTGAGCTACCTCACATGAGTGAGAAGAGCATAATTTGGCCCTTTCCATACAAATTATGAAGGAAGAATGGAGTATGATTTGCTTACCGAAGGATTTCTTTCCGGGTGAAGAAGGTACAATCCTGTTAAAAAAGAAAACACATTACTGTACTAGAAAGATATAGCTATCAACTGCAAGAAAATGGCTTCTACATTTCTGAAAAGAAGGTAAGCTTATGCATAGCCTGGTTTGGGCTCACAATGAGGTGTTAGGAAATGTAGGCTGTAAAATAACTGAAATGTGAACTGACCTAAAACTGAGGATGTGACTGTCAGAAGGGTTTTATTTATTGATGGACTGAAACATCAGAAAACCTATTATGTCTGCTATATGTGCTACGTGTGGCATTGCTCAGGCTAGCCCCAGAATTGTGAGATGACCAGACTAGAAAGGGGACTAAGGCCAATAAGAGCTCTGTGCCAAAAACATGCAGTAAATGGACTTGGGGGAATCTGTCTTTTAACTTTTAAAATTTTACTGCAAAATATATACAGCAATCTAAATAGCAAACTATTATTATTAATACTTATTTATATTGTAGTAGCACCTAAAAGCCCCAGTGATGGACCAGGACTCCATTGTCCTAGGCACTGTACAAACAAAAAGATGTTCCCGCTCCAATGACCTTACAAATTAATCCACTTTCCCAATGGTATTTGGAGAGACAAGCCATTGCATAGCTGGAAATAATTTACTAAACTTCAAAGCAGAGCTGGCTGACTACCACCAAGCACAGCACCCAGAGCTCATGGTGATTCTGAGTGGTGTCTGGTTCAACCATGTCTGTTTCTTTTTTTAGTCACTGTTTACAAACATTCATATGAATGTTTTTTTTCCCTGAGGATTGGCACTTCTGACCATACTGCAAAAAGCCCATCATCATTATTACTTCTAGTTGATGCTGTTGGTGGAGGTCTTAGTAATGGCCAACAACTAAATAGACCATGGAAAATTCACACCTAGATCAGCAAGCTCCCCAGGGATTCAGTCCTGTGAGGTTCTGAGCACTCTGGCCTTGATCTATCAATGCACTTGCTAAGCACCTGCCTAAGTGTTTTCCTGGATTGAGGCCAGACTGCTCAGCACCTTGCATGACCCAACACGAGGTGAAGGATGAGCTACGTTGTCAGGCACTGTGGGGAAGTATAACCTGCCACTACCCATACTGCCGTGTGTAGTTCTGTAGATAAAGAGAAAATTCCTCTTCACTAGCTCTGTTAATCGAGCGCCTTCCTCCAACATAGATTCATAGCAAATTCATTGAGATCCCACTTCCCTAGTTTGCTTACGAGAATGTCATGTGGGACTGTCAAAAGCCTTACTAAAATCAAAATATATCACATCTACTGCTTCTCCTCATCCACAAGGCCAGCAACCCTGTCAAAGAAGGATATTAGGTTGGTTTGGCATGATTTGTTCTTGATAAATCCATGCTGGCTGTTCCCTATTCGACTCTAGGTGCTTACAAATGTGTTGTTTATTAATGCATTCCAGTATCTTTCCAGGTATCAAAATTAGGCTGACTGGTCTATAATGTTATTCACTTGGAGCAAATCCTGCCCCAGCCTCCACAGCTGGGAAGGGTTCCCTGGTAGCAGAATTGGTACAGTTCTACTGGACAAGAGGTTAGGGGCAATGTTTTGGGAGGAAACACAGGGAATGGGATCCTCTGATCTTCCAGTCTGTGGCCGAGGCACGTGAAGGGAGCAGAGCCTCAGCAGTGCAGCTCCATGGCCTGGCAGGAGGATTCCTCCTGCTCCACCCCACCATACTCCTGTGCCCAGCACTTGCCTAGCTTAATCGGGTTTGCACAAGGATTTGGCCTTTAATTATTTTTCTTTTAACGTAAATATTGTAAAATATATTGCATTTTTCACAGTCAGTTAGTGACAAGGTAATAATGTTTGACCCGTTAGATGTCCTGATTAGAGCAGGTGGGGGAAGCAAATACTCTTGCTCTTTAGACCGCTGAAGAAAAATCATTTAATTCCTGCACTGAGAATCATTTTGGCCAACTGCCTGTTCCTTCCAGGAAGGGCAAAACAGATCCATCATAGCTTATTGTAGCAGAATCCTCTAGGTTGTCTCAGGTTTCCAGGTAGGCGATCACGCCTGCTCCCATCAATTATTAAGTTGTCTTGCTCCTCTCTATATGAAGTGGTAGGAGAGGCCGCTCCTCCTTTCGCGTATTGTGTAACAGAATAGTGTTACAGGGGCACAATCGAGGGCTCCTTGTGAACTGATGATGTCACATTGTCTGGAACTGCACAAAATGAAATAAGAGCCAGCTGGTTAAGTCTTCATTAATTCCAGCACATGTAACACCTACTGTTAAGGTATCATTTAAAGACACTTCATTTACCAATGAACGGCTGGTGTAGTTTGACAAATAAATGTGATGCTGTCACTAGCAATCTTCCTGTAATTATATAGACTCAGGAAAGCAATGGAAACTGTTATTTAACTTGCGAGCAAATGGGGGAATTATGTGCAAGTGGATGAGAGAGACAAAATTACCTTTTAAGAATGACTTAAGCTGCTCTACATTCCAGAAATAAACACATTTAAAGATGATTTGGAAACACAGTGGTGGCCCAGCTATTTTATAACATAGTTCCTTTTTGAGTGTGGGGACAGAAAAAGCATGGTTGAATCATGTTAAGGAGCCATGTTTTAATCCTGTTAGAACCTTAGGCTAAAACATAGTGACATAGGACATAGGACTGGAAGGGACTTCCGGGGTCATCATGTTGAGTCCTCTACTATTGCAGGCAACCCTGTCACATAATCCTGCTCACTAATTTATCAAGTTCAGTCTTAAAACTAGTTAGGTTGTTTGCCCCTACTACTCCTAGACTCATAGACTCATAGACTTTAAGGTCAAAAGGGACCATTATGATCATCTAGTCTGACCTCCTGCACAATGCAGGCCACAGAATCTCACCCACCCACTCCTGGAATAATTCTCTCACCTATGTCTCAGCTATTGAAGTCCTCAAATCATGGTTTAAAGACTTCAAGATGCAGAGAATCCTCCGGTAAGTGACCCGTGACCCATGCTGCAGAGGAAGGCAAAAAACCTCCAGGGCCTCTGCCAATCTACCCTGGAGGAAAATTCCTTCCCGACCCCAAATATGGCGATCAGCTGAACCCCGAGCATGTGGGCAAGACTCACCAGCCAGACACCCAGGAAAAAGTTCTCTGTAGTAACTTCTAACATCCCATCATTGACCATTGGTCCTATTTACCACTGATGGCAATTAATTGACCCTTGACTAAGATCATGTTATCCCATCAAACCATCCCCTCCATAAATGTATCTAGCTTAATCTTGAAGCCAGTTAGGTCTTTTGCCCCCACTGCTTCCCTTGGAAGGCTGTTCCAGAACTTCACTCCTCTGATGGTTAGAAACCTTCGTCTAATTTCAAGTCTAAACTTCCTGCTGGCCAGTTTATATCCATTTGTTCTTGTGTCCACATTGGTACTGAGCTGAAATAATTCCTCTCCCTCCCTGGTATTTATCCCTCTGATATATTTAAAGAGAGCAATCATATCTCCCCTCAGCCTTCTTTTGGTTAGGGTAAACAAACCAAGCTCCTTGAGTCTCCTTTCATACGACAGGTTTTCCATTCCTCGGATCATCCTAGTGGCCCTTCTTTGTACCTGTTCCAGTTTGAATTCATCCTTCTTAAACATGGGAGACCAGAACTGCACACAGTATTCCAAATGAGGTCTTACCAATGCCTTGTATAACGGTACTAACACCTCCTTATCTCTACTAGAAATACCTCGCCTAATGCATCCCAAGACCGCATTAGCTTTTTTCACGGCCACATCACATTGGCGACTCATAGTCATCCTGTGATCAACCAGGACTCCGAGGTCCTTCTCCTCTTCCGTTACTTCCAACTGATGCGTCCCCAGCTTATAACTAAAATTCTTGTTATTAATCCCTAAATGCATAACCTTACACTTCTCACTATTAAATTTCATCCTATTACTATTACTCCAGTTTACAAGGTCATCCAGATCTTCCTGTAGGATATCCCGATCCTTTTCTGAATTGGCAATACCTCCCAACTTTGTGTCATCTGCAAACTTTATTAGCACACTCCCAATTTTGGTAACGAGGTCAGTAATAAAAAGATTAAATAAAATTGGTCCCAAAACTGAACCTTGAGGAACTCCACTAGTAACCTCCCTCCAACCTGACAGTTCACCTTTCAGTATGACCCGCTGTCGTCTCCCCTTTAACCAGTTCCTTATCCACCTCTCAATTTTCATATTGATCCCCATCTTTTCCAATTTGACCGATAATTCCTCATGTGGTACTGTATCAAATGCCTTACTGAAATCGAGGTAGATTAGATCCACTGCGTTTCCTTTATCTAAAAAATCTGTTACTTTCTCAAAGAAGGAGATCAAGTTGGTTTGGCACGATCTACCTTTTGTAAAACCATGTTGTACAGCTTCCTGTCGGGAAGCTCTTCCAGAACCTCACTCTTCTGATGGTTAGAAACCTTCTTTTAATTGGCACCCTGAATTTATTCATGGACAGTTTATATCCATTTGTTCTGGTGCCATCAGTGTCCTTTAGCTTACATATCTCGTCTCGCACCCTGGTGTTTACCCACCCCCCCAATGTATTTATAGACAGTAATCATATCCCCTCTCAGCCTTCAATTTGCTAGGCTAAACATGCCAAGCTATTTTAGTCTCCTTTCCTAAGATAAGCTTTCCATTCCCCTGGGTCCTTTCCATCAGTGAATCTCAACCTTTGCCAAACTGTGACCCCAGGTTAAAAAGATAAATATTTCAGGACTCCCCACTGGCCACATCCAGAAGTGGTGGTGCTGATCCCCAGATTGAGAACCCACCCCTTCCACAGTGCACCCAGGAAAAAAACCATCCCATGTTATAACAAGGCATGACAATGTACCTCAACCAAGTCTGAACATGGTTATTTTTACAATAGCAATGGGGTCTTACAGTGGTATAGAGAGACAAGGTGGGTGAGGTAATATATTTTATTGGACCAATTTCTGTTGGTGACAGAGACAAGCTTCTGAGCTACATAGAGCTCTTCTTCAGGTTTGGGGAATGTACTCAGAGTGTCATAGCTATATACAAGGTAGAACAGATTGTTTAGCATATGTAGTTAACATATTTCAAGGGACTGTTCAAGGTGAAGTGACCCATTAACATCTCACCAGTCATGGGAGGGGAGGAAGGGGGAAAAAGGCGAGCGGGGGGGGTTTAAGTGGGTTATAGATTATTGTAAGAAGCCATAAATCCAATGACTCTGTTCAGTCCATGATTTTTAATATCTAGCAAAGTTGTGAATTTAAGCTCCTAGGCTCGTCCTTTGAAGGTGTGCAGGTTTCCTTTGAGGATGAGGACTGAGAGGTCAGATATGGAGTGATCACAAGCGATAAGATATTTTTGTCTTTTATCGTTTTTCTGTGTAAGTTCATTCAAGAGTGATTGTCTTGTTTCACCACATAGTTGTTATTGGGGCATTTAGTGCATTGGAAGAAGTACACCGTGTTGTAAGATGTTTGGCTGCATGTGCTCCCTCTGTGTGCCGTCAAAGCTCTGTGCAGGTTGCTGGCATAGGAGATCTTGAGCGAACCGCCCAATGACCACAAGATCTGTTAAGGTACGAAGATACTTGGTCAGGTTTATTGTCAATGAAGCACAGTCCTAGCTCCCCAGATCAACGTCTACAGTTATACTAGCACATGTATGCCCATGACAATGGACACAGCTCAGTGAATGGCGGGACTTTCCATTCCCACCTTGGCTGGCCAAAGACACTCCCTCTGAGATACCTCTTTATAGAACGATACAAACAAGTTATGTATTGCCCCTCTGACGGGGCTAGGTGCCACCCTCTGATGGGGCTAGGTGCCACCCATTACCTTGTACATGTTGGTTCAATCAAAACATCTCTATCCATCCTGCTGTCCTCCTGACCTTCTCTTTAGGATGGGTCAGCCTGTTCGTGTTATCTTTGGGGAATGTGTTGGTATCAAGGTGTTCTGGTACCATCCTTCGGGGATTTTTTTGCGTGTGTATTCTTGTGCCTAGCACTACTTAGGAATGTGTGTTTCTGCAATATTGGCCCTGTTCTTGCCAGGTTGTGAGCAAGCCCTACCTCTAATCACAGCCTGACTTGGCTTTATATTAGCAAAGTTTTGACTACTACTTTAGCCCAGGCCTCAGGCCTCATACTAGGCCTCTGATACAAGGGCTTATGTTTCAGGCCCTCTTCCTACTACACACATTTTGTGATATGCATGAGTAGATTCATGGATCTTGAAAGGTGTGTTGTGGGGGATATTGCATCATTATAGCAGTGAAGATATGGCTACAGGTTTTGCATCTGTTCTTCTGGCAGGGTCTGGTGCCAGTTTCAGTTCGTGGGTCCTGGTCTGTGGGGAGTTTGCTTCTAGAGATGATCCTGGAGAGGTTGGGGGGATTATTTGAAGTCCAGAAGAGGTGGTTCAGGAAAGATGTATTTTGATGTGGTCCCCTCAAGTATGGGTTGCAATTGTTTGATTATATACTGTATAGGTTCCAGGTGACAACAAGAGGTGTGTGATTGGAGGGGCTTTTATTTTTGTATTGAAGCAGGTTCTCTTTGGGTATTTGCGTGGCCCGTTCTATGATGCGACAACCTACTTCTCTGGTGGAGTGTCCTTGTTGGGTGAAGGTGTTTTTAAGTGAACTAAGATGTATATTCCAGACCTTCCTGTAGGAGCATATTCTGTGGTACTTGAGTGCCTGGCTGTAGAGAACAGTTGTCTTGGTGTGTTTGGGGTGGTTACTGGATCTGTGAAGGTAGGTGTGGTGATCCGTGGGTTTCTTGTATATAGTTGTCTGTAGCGTTCCATTACTGAAGCTGATCAAGGAGTCCAGGAAGTTGATGCTAATGTGAGAATGTTCTAGAGAAATTTTAATGGATGGGTGGTGGTGGTGGTTGAAGTTGTGGTGGAAATCTATGAAGGAGTTTAGGTTGTCTGTCCAGAGGATGAAAATGCCATCAATGTAACCATCAGGAATTAAGGCCTGCAGCAGAACTAGTCTCCAGGCAGCCTCATCAGTACAGCTGGCCTGCAGCAGCAGTCTGATTAGCCATGTAACCTGATTGGCTGCCAAGGCCAGTAGGGTGGCTCTTAAGCCAGCAAGAGCAGCAGCTTGCTACCGTCTCAGCACTTATGCCCACCACTGTACCTGCTCCTGTGCTACCTTGCTCCTGCTGCTCCTGCCTTGCACCTAGTCTTGCCGTGGTCCTGTCCCTGCCTTGAGCCCTTCTTTGCCTAATACCCTACTTGCTCCACTTTCTGACCCGTCTCTGGCTCCTGACTACGGACTCTGGCTTTGCCAAGTTGCAAAGTGTGGATAAGATTAAAACTACCCTAAAGTATAGGCATGTTGATAGCTGCAGTTTTGGTTTGTTCCATCATAGAAACTTCAAGGATGTTTGCATCCTGGATTTTGGTTCAAGCTTCTCTCTAGTAACAAAGGCATCATTCCTTTATATAGGCACTTTATGTAACACGCTGTCTATAAACTCATTTCAGGACTGCATGTTCAAATGTCAGCCCAATGTCTAAAAAATGTTTTGCATTTGAGAAGGTTGGCTGATCCCACCTGGCATATAGTAAATAATTTTATTAAATTTTGTAGTGGCTGGAACTCTGGCAATTTAATTCCAATTTAATTAAAGACTTTTGGCTGGGATAAATGTGGAGGTGAATCATCTAATTTTCATCTGGCGATTTCATTCATACAGAAAATTATATCATGAGAACGAATAAGTAGTAAACTAGCACGTTATATTACCTCCTTCATAGTGGAGGGTGGATGGGGGTGGGAGAGACATGGGTTTAGTAGTCTATGTATTAGATTGGCAATACCCATCATCCCTCAGACTAGAAGTTCAAATCCCAGTAGAATCACCCCATCTTTCCAAGAGCTAGAACATTTACTACCATGTACATTACTGCATGTGGGTCTTTCTGATCGGACCTTAACAACCACACACCTGTCTGTGCTGCATGGGTATTGAAGCTCTCATGGCATTTTTCATAAAAGCAGGGGCCAGATCCTCAGCTGGTGTAAATGTCCATAGTAAACCAAGTTATAACAATTTGCACAAACTGAGGATTTGTTCTTAAGAGTTTATCCCCATGACCCCTGCCAAAATATTGCCTTCCTTTTTGATCCCCACTGTTATACAGATGGGTGAACTACCTTCAACCCACTAGAGGTGCTCTCTGTGTGTGAAAGTTTCTGGAACCAAGATCCTGCTCTCCCAGTAGGAAATGAACAATGTTACATGCTTTGGCCACTGAGAGGATGTCTCCTCCTTGTATGTAGCCCTAACATTCCATTCAAGCTGTCCCAATGCCCTTAAAAATAAAAGTATTTAGATGTCTGCTGAAGGGTCATTGATGTCCTTAGAAGCTAGTCATACAACCAAAGGTGCACATTATCTACTAACGCACCTTCACCATTAAATTTCTTTTTTTCTGTATATCTGACTGGGGCAGTAAATACAGCTTCTTTTGGTCATAAACCAACCAAAGTCCAATTAACTTTTCAGGATTTTCCTTCCCCCATACTCCATCACCTTTACACTGAACACTAGGCCTAAATGTCAAGAGTCTGAGTCTGTTCAAATGTGCTCAGAATCTGAAATTTGTTCCAAGTAGTATTATGTGTTGCCTTAATTAGCAAGAGTGAAGACTGGCCTTTCAGCATAGGTGATCAATTTTTAAATTTAACCCTAATTTGGATGACTTTTGAAAGAGGTGTTTTTGGGGCGGGAGATTAAGAGAAAAGGGGGAGGGGTTCTCTTCCATTCCACACGAGAATGAAGGGCCACTCACGTAATTAGTGGAGCCACTAATTAGGTGCCTGGACCCTGGAGAAGATGCACATGTAAAGTGAGGTGGTGGCCTTGGGGGGAATAGGTGGTAGGTGGGAGGGGGCAGTGGGGTGAGAAGAGAGGGTGGGGAGCATTTGGGATGTGCAGGGCTGTGGTGGCCAGAGAAAGTGGCGACTTTCCCCAGCTCCAGCACTGCGGCTGCCGTGGAGAAACGGCCTTCCTTCCCAGCCTCAGCTCAGAAGAGATGGGGAGAGAGGCAGAGACCTTCCTCCTTCTCAGCCCCAGCTCGGGGGCTGCCACAGCAGAGTAGAGAGGGCACATCCATTGAATTAGAAAGGTAAGATTACTGATATTAAAATATGAGTTGCGTGCTTTTATTTGTAGAACAAAAAAACGTTAATTATTATTAAGGTTTTTTTTATATAGCGCTTTTATCCAAAGTGCTTTACAATAGTTAGCTAGTGGTACAAACAACATTTGGAAAGATTATTAAGTGGTCCGCCGAGACCCTTAGCAATTTTCAAGTGGTCCGTGAAAAAAAAAGTTTGAGAACCACTGCCCTATGCAATGAGGGAACCAAGTATCATTTCCACGATTTTATAGATTAGCTCTGGCAGAGTCAGAATTAGAATCAAGATCTCTAATATAGCACACCAGACTCTCATTCATTAAGCCAGTGGTTCTCAACCAGGGGTACGTGTGCCCCTGGGGGTACACAAAGGTCTTCCAGGGGATACATCACCTCATTTAGATATTTGCCTAGTTTTACAACAGGCTACATAAAAAGCACTAGTGAAGTCAGTACAAAAAAAATAATATCATACAATGACTTGTTTATATTGCTCTATAGACTATACACTGAAATGTAAGTACAACATTTATATTCCAATTGATTTATTTTATAATTATATAGTAAAAATGAGAAAGTAAGCTATTTTTCAGTAATAGTGTGCTGTGACACTTGTATTTTTATGTCTGATTTTGTAAGCAAGTAGTTTTTAAGTGAGGTGAAATTTAGGGGTATGCAAGACAAATCAGACACCTGAACGAGGTACAATGGTCTGGAAAGGTTGAGAGCCACTGCATTAAGCCACACTGCTTCTCACAAAGAATATGCCAAATCTATAGGCTTGGATATGCTTTCAATAAAATTGGGCTACTTCTGCATACTTACCTTTGATACCTACAGATTAAAAAAAATACCCAAAAGTCCTAACTTTAGTCCCTTGCTCTAAATGCTGGAACATACTTTTCTTGTGGAACTATAAATAGAACTCAGGAGTTCTAAATTTCAATCCCCTGGTCTCATCATTAGAACATACTCTCCTCCTAGAACAAGACAGAGAACCCAGGAATCCTGATACACAGAGTTCTATTGCTGTCTATAAATAAATGCACTTGATAGATTTGGGGGGGGGGCGTTTAAAAGAAAAATGTTTTTAAAAAAACAAAATATAAAAAAAATCCAGACTAGAAAATTGTTTCATTTACTGTCCAAGCTCAGCACTGAGGGCTTTATCCAGCTCCCTTTCAAACTAAAAGAACAGTTCCCATTAACTTTAATGATGCAGGATAAAGCCTTGGTTAAAGCTGGGGTTCTGTGGCAAAAATAGTATGTGCACAAGAGGGCTGAATTAAGGTTGCATGGACAACCATAATTTAGCATTTCCTAACTTTTGAGTGTTTCACTTTGCATTCTTAATGTTCTCTTAATGCAAGGGCTGGTCTACAAACAGTTTTGGCACCAATTTTGCTAAATCATTTTTAAACAGATTTTGTTAATAAATCAGTGCAAAAGCTCTGTGTAGATCAGCCCTAAATGCTTGTAATTTAATAATACAAATTTATACCTAGTAAAGTGGGGATATGATGTTACCATTCTAATCTGGTAGTGCTTGGACCTCGGTTTGCATAGGAGCACTATGAACACCTACACAAGGACCACTGGAGAATCAGGCCCATTAAACCTCCCCTTAAAGTGAATGGCAACACCTCCATTGACTTCAGTGGGAGCAGGGTTGAGACTTTTGACTCCAACCCAAGCTGTAAAATGGGATAGTTCAAAAACTTGGACCCAAACTCTTGGTTCTAGCATTAAAAGAAGTTTGAAATAATGAAGACTTCTGTCTAGACACCGAGAATAAAACCATCTACTGCAGCATTTGGCAGAATACAGATAAATGTTCAATACATATCTTAGCTGTTTACAGCACAAGTACAGTTAGCAGATTCATACAAGACCTTTGGCTGATGTCCAGTTTCAAAGCTTGGATTGTAGACATAGGGTTCAATCCTGCTGTCAATGAAGTAAATGAAAGTTGTGCCATTAACTTTAATGTGACCACGAGCAGATTTACTGGGCCCAGGGCCGGCGCTACCATTAGGCAACCCTAGGCAGTCACCTAGGGCGCCAGGATTTGGGGGGCGGCGTTTCAGGTCCCTCGGCAGCCGCCCTAGGCGGCGGCGGAGGCTGCTGCCAAAATCCCCGGTGGCTGAAGAAGTTGCTGCCGAAGTGCCACTGCACTTCAGCGGCAGCTCCTTCGGCAGCCAGGGATCTCGGCAGCATTTCGGTGGCAGCCTCTCCCACCGCCTAGGGTGGCAAAAAAAGCTGGCACCGCCTCTGACTGGGCCCGATACGCTCATACCCTTTGTGTACTTATTTATGGTGCTCTCATGCAAAGTGAGTGTAAAACATCACCAAGTGAGAATGGTAGAGTTTTACCTCCACTTCACACAGGTTTAAATATCTACATAAGTGACGAGGCAGTGGTGAGTCAGGTCCAGAGTGTCTCTAGATTTGCCAGAGCTAGCAGAGCCCTTAATGAACTCTCGCTGTGCCATACTCTGTATACAGATTTTTAAGGACTATTCATGAGTTATCCAGCACACTATATGGCCAGAGAAGTGCCCTTCACAGGATACATCTTGCGTGTGTTAGGACAGAGCCTTGAATCCCTATGATAAACAGCCCGTGGTCCAGCTTTGCAGAAGTTTCCCAAGGAGTCATGAAACAGACAATTTGAAGGGAAAGCAAAAAGGCCAAGCTCAGAAACAGACATGCATTTAGGGTACTTTCAACACAAGGGTCTCCCTCACTGACATTCTTTCTGGAAATAAGGTATCCTGACAGGTCATGAGCTACTCATTGAGAGAACAAGAGTCTGCACATTACCCCATAAGATCCACAAGTGCACCCCTTTAACCTTTTGTAATTAGGCCTTGTAAATTGTAGACCTTTCCAGCATAGCTTCTCAGAGCATGTGTCTAGGTGAAATTAAATGTAAATGCCTCCTGCTAGCTTCAGGCATTTTTTCCTCCAGTCCTTAAATTAACAGTATTTTGTTTAAATGCAGCTATAATCTGGATTAGGGTGCTGTGTGGATACACATGCTAACTGAGCATCCTGGGAGATGGAAGACTCTATGCTCAGGAGAGGAATAGGGAACAGGTGAGCTGAACTAGTCAAATTTATAAGGACCCTATGTTCCAAAGGATGAGGCACTGAGTTAGCAAATCAGGTTTGGCTCTGCTACTGACTGGGTATGTGACCTTGGGCAAGTCATTCATACTTGCTTATAATATGGGGTTAATTGTCTCTACCCAATTTTAGAAAGTGCTTTGAGATACACACAGCACTCTATAGAGTCTGCTATATGTGTTATTATAATAAGGGGAGAGAAGGGGCTTTAGTATGTGCCCAAGAATGTGCCACAGCTGTTGGATGAGGATTCATGCTAACACAGTGATAGACCTTAGGGGTACTGAGATGCAATGACCCACTGACATGAATGCAAATAGTTTCTCTCCCAGTCCAGTAAGCCAGGGGTAGTCAGTAGGCAGACTGCAGGCCAAATCCGGACCGCCAGAAGCTTTTGAACAGACCCTGAAATCTTTTTACTTATTATTATAATTATTATTTTCTCTGGAGTATGGACCTTGACTGTAAACTATTATTTGTATCTTTGCAAATTTTCAATAGCATTAACAGTTAGGGAGATAGATAATTGTGCTGCAAATGCTGATACTTACACTTTTACAAAAATGCCAAGTGTACATACAGAGCATAGCATGATAGATGGCCCCAGAGTATATAGGATGTAATTCCCTCAATGGAATCTGTTGGTGTAGCCAGCCACAAAAGTGCAGCCTGCAGTTTATGAATGGCAGCAGCAGGGCCCACTAATTCTGGGGGCAAATATTTTCATGTTGGGCTATGGAAAACAAGAAGGGGATGCAGGAAGACTGATAAAGGAATTCAAAGATGATGATGCTCTGAGACTAAAGCTTCAGGTTTGTGAGGTTACTGCAATGCACATTTATCACATCAATTATTTAAGGATAAATAAACCTGTAAGATTACAAGTGTATAATTCTGCTCTTTATATTGCACATGCTTCATAGAGGGTATATTTATTATGAATAGGTTTGCCAACTTTCTAATGGCACAAACTGAACACTCTAGCTCCACCCCTTCCCAAAAGCCCTGCCCCCACTCAGTACATTCCCCCTCCCTTGGTGGCTCGCTCTCCCCATCCTCAATCACTTTCACTGGGCTGGGGCAAGGGCTTGGGGTGCAGAAGAGGGCTCCAGGCTGGGAGGTGGGGCCAAGGGATCCAGAGTGCATGAGGGGGCTGCGTGTTGAGGCAGGGGGTTGAGGGTGCATGAGGGAGTGAGGGCTCTGGGCTGGGGATGAGGGATTTGGGGTACTGGAGGGGGCTCCAGGTTTAGGGGGCTCAGGGCTGGGGCAGGGGGTTGAGGTTCAGGGGTGTGTGAGGGCTCTGGGCTGGGGGTGCAGGCTTTGGGGTTGGGCTGGGGATGAGATGTTTGAGGTGCAGAAAGGGACTCCAGGTTTGGGGGGGCTCAGGGATGGGGAAGGGGGTTGGGGTGCAGGGGGGTGAGGGCTCTGGACTGGGGGGCAGGCTCTGGCTGGGGCCATGGAGAGCTTTGAGGTGCAGGGGGGGAACTCCAGGTTTGGGGGGACTCAGAGCTGGGACAGGGGGGTGGGGCGCGGGCTTACCTCAGGCGGCTCCCGGTCAGCGGCACAGAGGGGCTAAGGCAGGCTGCCTGCCTGTCCTGACACCACGTTGCACGTGCCCCAGAAGCGGCCAGCAAGTCCGACACTAGTAGGCGGGGGGCAAGAGGACCCATGTGCTGCTCTCGCCCGCCGCAGGCACCACCCCCCAGCTCCCATTGACTGGTTCCTGGACAATGAGAGTGCGGAGCCAGTGCTCGGGGCGGGGGCAATGCGTGGAGCCCCGCGAACCCCCTGCCTAGGAGCTGGACCTGCTGGACCTGCTGGCTGCTTTCTGGGATGCAGTAGGGACTAGCCTGCCCTTAGTGGTGCTGACCGGAACTACCAGGGTCCCTTTCGACCGGATGTTCCGGTCTAAAACCGGACACCTGGTCACCCAAATTATGAATTGGCAGCAGTTTCATTAGAGTATTCTAAGAATGATGAAATAACCAGGCAAATATTATGGTAGAAAATGGGCATGCTTTTAATTCATTAAGTGAGGCACAATTGCAGTCAATGGATCAACCCCAAATGAGTCATAACTTCAACACGGTATGGGTTTTGGAGTGATTACTATCATTTAAAAGATAATATGTAAGGGAATGATTTATTCTACAGTAGTAGACACTGTTCCCTCTAAGCTGTGCGCATGTGTGTGCGCACACAGGTCCTAAACCCCGCGCACAGGGCGAAACACCGTGCGAACAAAAAATGAAATACTACATCGGAGCCAGGCTGAAATATCATTTATGGGCAACTTTTGACATTGTTCACTCGCCATCTATCAACACAGCCAGATTCTACTAGCTGGCAAGGGGGGGAAAGGGAAAGGAGGGCAATGAATCGTACCCCTCCCTGCCAGCATTTTGAACGTGGAACGTTGATCACGTTGGGACGGTCGGGACCCACACATCTCCTTGTATAAGCATTTTACTCGCTTGGGCGCATTTGCCTCATGGCGCACAAATTTGAACTCTGCTTCAAAAATTTGCACAGAAGAAATTTTTTGCGCATACAGCCTGTCAAAAATTAGAGGGAACATTGGTAGTAGAAAGCAGAATAGCCTAGTGAGTAGGGATCAAGAGTGGGAGTTAGGACATCTGGATTCTAGTCTTTGCTGCGCTATAGCTGCTGGGACTTTGGCCAAGTCACTTTGGCCAAGATCCTCAAAGGTAGATAGGCTCCTGACTCCCAATGGGGAAATCAATGGGAATTAAGCAACTAAATACCCTTGAGGATCTGGACCTCTGTCTCTGCTCTCCCACTCTTTGTGTGTCTGGTTTATTTAGATTATAAACTCTCAGGAAGAGACAGTCCCTGCTCCAATGGGAGTGCGGAGCCAGTGCTTGGGGTGGGGGCAGCACGCGGAGCCCTGTGGCCCCCCATCCTAGGAGCCAGACCTGCTGGCCGTTTCCGGGGCGCAGCGCAGTGCCCAGGACAGGTAGGGACTAGCCTGCCTTAGCTCCGCAGCACTGCCGATTGGACTTTTAATGGCCCGATCGGCGGTGATGACCAGAGCCACCAGGGTCCCTTTTCGACCAGAACACCGGACACCCGGTCACCCTAATTAGACTCATTGACTTCAATGGGACTCATAGAAGTCAGACCAAGGTCCTGATCTCTTTTTAAACAACTAACAAGGCTTTTTTTAAACAACTAACAAAATCATCCAAAGCCCAAGATTTGGTGGTGATGGGGGATTTCAACTATCCAGATATATGTTGGGAAAATAACACAGCGAGGCACAGACTATCCAAAAAGTTCTTGGACTGCATTGCAGACAACTTTTTATTTCAGAAGGTTGAGAAAGCTACTAGGGGGGAAGCTGTTCTAGATTTGATTTTAACAAATAGGGAGGAACTCGTTGAGAACTTGAAAGTAGAAGGCAGCTTGGGTGAAAGTGATCATGAAATCCTAGAGTTCACAATTCTAAGGAAGGGTAGAAGGGAGTACAGCAAAATAGAGACAATGGATTTCAGGAAAGCGGATTTTGGTAAGCTCAGAGAGCTGATAGGTAAGGTCCCATGGGAATCAAGACTGAGGGGCAAAACAACTGAGGAGAGCTGGCAGTATTTCAAAGGGACACTATTAAGGGCCCAAAAGCAAACTATTCCGCTGGGTAGGAAAGATAGAAAATGTGGCAAAAGACCACCTTGGCTTAACCACGAGATCTTGCAAGATCTAAAAAATAAAAAGGAGTCATATAAAAAATGGAAACTAGGACAAATTACAAAGGATGAATATAGGCAAACAACACGGGAATGCAGGGGCAAGCTTAGAAAGGCAAAGGCACAAAATGAGCTCAAACTAGCTACAGGAATAAAGGGAAACAAGAAAACTTTTTATCAATACATTAGAAGCGAGAGGAAGACCAAGGACAGGGTAGGCCCACTACTCAGTGAGGAGGGAGAAACAGTAACAGGAAACTTGGAAATGGCAGAGATGCTTAATGACACTGCTTTATTATATTTCTTTATTACTTTGAATTGCTTTATGTTTCTTTATTCAGTAGATTATAAGAAAAGGTTACTCACCTTTGTAATCGGTGTTCTTCGAGATGTGTTGCTCATATCTATTCCAGTTAGGTGTGTGCGCGCGTGCACGGACGTCGGAAACTTTTACCCTAGCAGCTACCCGTCGGGCCGGCTGGGGAGCCCCCTGGAGTGGCGCCGAAATGGAGCCCTATATAGCACCCTGCCGGCCTGACCCCCCTCCAGTTCCTTCTTGCCGGCTACTCCGACCGTGGGGAAGGTGGGGGGGAATGGAATAGATATGAGCAACACATCTTGAAGAACACCAGTTACAAAGGTGAGTAACCTTTTCTTCTTCGAGTGGTTGCTCATATCTATTCCAGTTAGGTGAATCCCAAGCCTTACCTTGGAGGCGGGTTCGGAGTTACGGAAAAACAGCTTGTAGGATAGCCCTACCGAAGGCCGCGTCATCCCGGGAGTGATGGTTGATGGCGTAGTGCGATGTAAAGGTGTGCACCGATGCCCAGGTTGCAGCCCTGCAGATCTCCTGAAGAGGGATGTTGGCCAGGAAAGCCTCCGAGGATGCCTGCGCTCTCGTCGAGTGGGCTGTGACCGCTGGCGTAGGCACCCTTGCCAGGTCGTAGCAAGCACGGATGCAGGCTGTGATCCACGATGAAATGCGCTGTGAAGAGACCGGTGCGCCCTTCATACGCTCTGCAACAGCGACGAACAGTTGTGACGTCTTACGGAAAGGCTTCGTGCGTTCTATATAGAATGCGAGCACTCTCCGAACGTCTAATGAATGCAGTCGCTGCTCTTTAGAGTTGGCATGCAGCTTTCGGAAGAAAACAGGGAGGAAGATGTCCTGCGACATGTGAAAATGTGAGACCACCTTCGGGAGGAAAGACGGGTGGGGTCGAAGCTGGACCTTGTCCTTATGGAAGATGGTATACGGAGGGTCACACAGGAGAGCCTTTAACTCGGATACACGTCTGGCTGAGGTGATAGCCACGAGAAAGGCAACCTTCCACGATAGATAGAGAAGGGAGCAGGAGGCCATCGGCTCAAACGGAGGATGAGTGAGACGAGAAAGGACAAGATTGAGGTCCCATGCCGGAGCCGGCGACTTAATTGTAGGGTGGACCTTCTTCAATCCCTTGACGAAGCGACGCAGCAAGGGATGCGCGAATAGTGACCATCCGATCCTGGGTGGAAAGCCGAGATGGCCGCGAGATGAACTTTCAATGAAGCAAGGGCAAGGTGACTGTCCTTGAGGTGTAATATATAGTCCAAGATAGATGGGACGGGAGCGAGGTGCGGAGATATCTGGCGTTGGGCGCACCAGAGAGAAAATCTCTTCCACTTAGCCTCATATGTAAGCCTTGTAGAGGGCTTGCTGCTCTCGAGGAGTACTTGCTGAACTGAATCCGAGCAAGCCAGCTCTGAATGGTTCAGCCATGAACTCTCCACGCGGTGAGATGTAAGGAGTGGAGGTCTGGGTGGAGAAGGCGACCGTGATCCTGCGAGATGAGGTCGTGGCTGATTGGGAGAGGGATGGGGGGCTGTATGGACAGGTCCATCAGGGTCGGGTACCAGCACTGTCGTGCCCAGGCCGGGGCCACTAAGATGACATCCGCCTTGTCCCTGCAAATCTTGAGGATGACTTTGTGGATCAGCGGGAAGGGCGGGAATGCGTAGAGCAAGTGGTGTGACCACAAGATCGTGAAGGCGTCCGCAAGAGAGCCCGCGCCGTGGCCTCTGAAGGAGCAGAAGTTCGGGCACTTCCTGTTGGTTCTGGAGGCAAACAGGTCCAAGTGGGGAAACCCCCAGGTGTGGAAGATCGAATGGATCACGTCCGGGCGTATGGACCATTCGTGAACCAGGAAGCGTCTGCTCAGGTTGTCTGCCAGGACATTCTGGACTCCAGGGAGGTAAGACGCTTGGAGAGAGATGGAATGGGCTAAGCAGAGGTCCCACAGGAGAAGGGCTTCGCGGCACAATGGTGATGACCGGGCTCCGCCCTGCTTGTTCAGGTAGAACATGGCTGTTGTATTGTCTGTGAGAACCTCTACACAGCGATTTTGTAGGTGAGGCAGGAAAGCTTGGCACGCCAGACGAATTGCCCTGAGCTCCTTGATGTTTATGTGGAGATCGAGCTCGTGCTGTCGCCACATGCCCTGCGTTGTTAAGTGCCCGAGGTGAGCGCCCCAACCCAGCGCTGATGTGTCTGTTACTAGAGTTAGGGAAGGAAGGAGTGGTTGAAAAGGGACTCCTTCTCCTAACTTCAGTGGGTCTAGCCACCACTGCAGGGAGTCCAACGTGTGATCTGGGACCGTAATGACCATGTCCAAGCTGTCGCGGCTTGGTCAGTAGACTGAAGCTAACCACCCCTGTAGGGGACGAAGTCGTAACCGGGCATGCTGGACTACGTACGTGCAAGATGCCATGTGGCCCAGCAACTTGAGACATTGCCTTGCCGTCGTGGTGGGAAAACGGCGGAGAGTGGTGATTAGATCGACAATGGTCAGACGACGAGGTTCTGGGAGGAACGCACGGGCTCTGGTTGCATCGAGGATTGCTCCGATGAACTGGATGGACTGGGTCGGTGTCAACACCGATTTGCCGGTGTTCACGATGATACCGAGGTAACGAAAGGTGTCCATAACCATCTGCACGTGTGCTTGCGTCTGCTGATAGGACCGGCCTCGAACCAGCCAGTCGTCGAGGTACGGGAACAAGTGGACGTGGTGGCGGCGGAGGAACGCAGCCACGACTGCCATGCATTTCGTGAAGACACGGGGGGCAGTACACAGACCGAAAGGGAGTGCTGTGAACTGGTAATGTGTCTTGCAAACGACGAATCGGAGGAAACGTCTGTGAGGTGGTGTGATGGAGATGTGGAAATACGCATCTTTCATATGGAGGGCGGCATACCAATCCCCAGGGTCCAGAGAAGGGATGATGGTGGCCAAGGAAACCATACGGAACTTCAGGTTGATGATGTATTTGTTGAGGTTCCTTAGGTCCAGAATGGGTCTGAGACCTCCCTTGGCCTTCGGGACTAGGAAGTATCGTGAGTAGAAACCCTTCCCCCTGAATTCCTGAGGCACCTCCTCCACTGCTCCTAGATTGAGGAGCTCTTGCACCTCTTGGTAGAGGAGCTGCTCGTGAGAAGGGTCCCTGAAGAGGGATGGGAGGGTGGGGGGTGGGAAGGAGGGGTAGAGTGGAAGTGGATAGAATATCCCGCCTCTACCGTCCGAAGGACCCACCGGTCCGATGTAATGCGGGACCAGGCGTGGTAGAATCGGGATAGACGATTCAGGAAAGGTAGGGAGGATGAACCTTGTGATGCTGGTAAGCCGTCCTCGAGAGTCCCATCAAAACAGACGCTTAGCGCCCTGCGGTGGTTTTTGTTGGTTCCTGTTTTGTCCCTGAGAGGGACAAGAGGATTTGCGGCGTGAAAAACCGGTTCTCCTTCTGGAGAAGTCCTGCCTTGCGCGAGGTGGAAAAAAGCGCTGTTGGGAAGCCTGAGGCTTGAAGGGCTTCCGGAGCGTAGACACGGTGTGCATACCCAAGGACTTTATGGTGTTTCTCGTGTCCTTGAGGTTATGCAACCGGGAGTCGGTCTGGTCAGCAAATAGTCCTTTTACATCAAATGGTAGGTCCTGAATAGTATTTTGGACCTCGGCTGGCAGACCAGACGACTGTAGCCAGGCACTTCTACGCATGGAGATCCCCGTTGCCACCGTACGGGCTGCCGCATCCGCAGAGTCCAGAGTGCCCTGGAGGGACGTGCGGGCCACCAGCTTTCCCTCATCTGCCATGGCGGCGAGTTCAGTCCGGGACTCTGATGTAAGCTGGTCCTGAAATTTGAGAACTGCCGACCAGGAGTTATGGGCGTAGCGGCTAAGAATTGCCAGCTGGTTAGCAATTCTTAAGGAAAGGCCCGCGGTGGAATAGACCTTCCTCCCGAAGAGGTCTAGACGCTTGGACTCCTTGGATTTCGGTGCCGGACCCTGTTGCCCATGCCTCTCCTTCGCGTTAACAGCGTCCACCACCAGGGAGCAGGGCATGGGGTGGGTGAAAAGATATTCAAATCCCTTAGTAGGCACAAAGTATTTTCGTTCCACCCTCTTAGCTGTAGGCGGAATGGAGGATGGGGTTTGCCAGAGGGCTGTGGCATTGCCGCGAATGGTCTTGTTCATTGGCAAGGCCACTCTGGAAGGTCCCTCTGGCTTTAGGATCTCGTCCACCATAGGGTCTTCGTCCTCCTCAACCACCTCCTCTATAGGCAAGTTCATGCTAAGAGCCACCCTCCGCAGTAGCTCTTGCAGGACCTTAAAATCCATTGGCGGGGTTGCGGAAGATGACGTACCCGCCACTGCCTCATCGGGGGAAGATGAGGAGGTAGTGAGGGGGAGAGGAGGATCAGGCAGATCGTCTTGTTCCACGTTTGGGAGATCCCCTTGGGCACTGACAGGTGCCTCCCTGTTCACATGGCCTGTGACCGCAGCCGGCGCCTCCTCACGGGTGGGCGGCTGATGGTAGCCACCGGAGGGTGGGTACACACCACTGGATAGGAGGGCGGCGGTGCACCTTGGGCTTGATGGTATGCCCATGGTGTCCAGAAGGGCCACTGTGGTTGCCAGGTCACTGGCACAGGATCTTGCAGCGGAGGCGCTTGAGTCACGTCAGGCGTCTTAGACGGTCTCCCCGAACTAGTCGATGATTGATCCCGTGATGGCCAGGGTGGGGCGGTGCATGAGACGGGATGATCACTCGAAGGTCTGAACCGGGAGGAGTGCAAGTCACGTGACCTTGAGCAGGAACACGACCGATATAGCACCCTCTCGTCTCGATACCGTGGGGAATCCCTGTGTCGAGATAGGGCTCGGTGCCGTGCAGGTAGTTCACGGCGCGGCAAGTCCCGGTGCCGGGTGTAAACCTCCCGGTGCGGGGAGCCTCGGTGCGGGGAACTTGGACGTCGCGGTGAGTCTCGGTGCCGAGGAGAAGTCTCTCGACGCGTAGAGTCCCGGTGCCGTGGGGACGCCCCTCGGCACGGCGAGTCCCGGTGCCGTGGGGACGCCCCTCGGCGCGGCGAGTCCCGGTGCCGTGGGGACGCCTCTCGGTGCGGCGAGACTCGGTGCCGTGGAGACACCTCACGGCGCGGTGGGTCCCTGAGCCGGGGGGACATCTCTTGACGAGACGGCTCACGGTGCCGTGGGGTCACGTCTCGGCGTGGCGAGTCCCAGTACCTCGGTGAGGCATCGCGGTGCCGTGGGGACACGTGGTGACTAGGCGAGTCTCGGTGCCGTGGAGAGGCGGATCGGTGCCGGTCAGACTGATGTCGTGGTGAGTCCCGGTGCCGTGGGGATTCTGTCTGCGGTGAAGCTCGGCGTCGAGGAGATGTTTCTCGACGCGGTGAATCCCGATGGTACGGCGACTCCCGGCGTTGGGGCGGACTCCGGCGTGGTGTCTCCGCCGAGGATCGGGCCCGAGGTGGAGAGCGGTGTCGGGAAGGCGTCGCGCTCATCCTGGACACCGAGCGGGACCAGGACCTGGCAAGCGAGGACGACCTCGAACGTGATCGGCTCCGAGGGTCCGGGCTGCGAGACCCGCGCCGCGAGTCAGACCGGCGTCGTGAGTCGGACCGATACACCATGCGGTGCCGGGACTCCGAATGGCGCCGGGACTCAGAGCGGCGTGTAGGAGGCTGTAGCTGGGCGGGCGGTCCAAGGAGCGCCGGCTTGCCTCTAGAGATGATCGGGGGCCGTGCGGGGATTGGTGCTGGCACAGGGGACGCCGTCATCTCGATCAGCCCCTTTGCAGCCTCGAAAGTGTCCGGCGTCAAAGGTGCAATCATGTCCTCAAGGGGCGGTGGTGTCTGCGGGCGTGGGCTGGCGCTTGTCTGTTCCAGCGCACCGGGGCAGGGCGGTGCCGCAACAGCACTCGGAGACTTGGCTCGCCCCTTGCGTCCCGATGGAGAGACGGTGCGGCGCCGAGAGTGGCCCCAGGTTCCGGACGCTGCCCGGCCCCGAGGCGGGCGGGAATCCTTCCGCGGTGCCGCAGCCGGCGCTGATGGAGGCGCGCTGCGCACCGAGACGCTGGAGCCTGCACCTTGAGAAGGGCAGAGTGCCGCCTCCATTAACAACTGTCTTAGGCGGATTTCTCTCTCCTTTCTGGTGCGGGGCTTGAAGGACTTACACAGCTTGCATTTGTCCGCTGTGTGCGACTCACTCAGACACCGAAGACAGGAGTCATGGGGGTCCCCGGTAGGCATGGGCCTGTTACAGGATCCACACGATTTGAATCCCTGTGAAGGCATGTCCTATGCCCGGAGGGCCCGGGAGGAGCCCGGGAACAGTAGAAAAAACTACTACTACAACTATAACTACACTAATTACTATACAATGAAGAACTATTAACACTAAACAGAACTATTAACACGGATAGCTAGGGAGTAGTGGAGCACTTGTGAACAAGAGAACCACTGTTCCAACGACCGTCACGGGCGGTAAGAAGGAACTGGAGGGGGGTTGGGCCGGCAGGGTGCTATATAGGGCTCCATTTCGGCACCACTCCAGGGGGCTCCCCAGCCGGCCCGACGGGTAGCTGCTAGGGTAAAAGTTTCCGACGTCCGTGCACGCGCGCGCGCACACACCTAACTGGAATAGATATGAGCAACCACTCGAAGAAGAATCCTTATTTTATTTTCTCATTTCCCCTCTGGCAGCATAATATTGCAACTAGAAGTGATACCGTTTGTTTATTTTACAAAAAGAGTTGATCAGTTCATGGGTTTGCCATTGTACTTTTCCTCTCTAGGGGCCTGATTCAAAGTCCATTGAACTCAGTGGAAATACACCCACTGACTTCTATGGGCTTTGGATCAGAGCCATAGACATTGAGTTCAAGTCTAGCTCTGGCTAGCCTTAATCAAAAGCTAACAGTTTTCCCTGCCATATGTGTAATGAGTTGGAAGTTGCAGCTTAGTTCTTAGCAAGCAAGAGCCCACATCACAATTGGAACTTGGAAGCGTCAGCCTCAAGGCCAATGACACAAGTCAGAACCACCCTCCTACTGTAGCTGTGATCCCCCAAACTGAGGGCTGACACAGATTAGCTGTATGGCGGAAGGAACCTCACACTTGTGTTGCCTGAGCTTGACATAGACTCATAGACTCATAGACTTTAAGGTCAGAAGGGACCATTATGATCATCTAGTCTGACCTCCTGCACAATGCAGGCCACAGAATCTCACCCACCCACTCCTGGAATAATCCTCTCCCCTATGTCTCAGCTATTGAAGTCCTCAAATCATGGTTTAAAGACTTCAAGATGCAGAGAATCCTCCGGTAAGTGACCCGTGACCCATGCTGCAGAGGAAGGCAAAAAACCTCCAGGGCCTCTGCCAATCTACCCTGGAGGAAAATTCCTTCCCGACCCCAAATATGGCGATCAGCTGAACCCCGAGCATGTGGGCAAGACTCACCAGCCAGACACCCAGGAAAAAGTTCTCTGTAGTAACTTCTAACATCCCATCATTGACCATTGGTCCTATTTACCACTGATGGCAATTAATTGACCTTTGACTAAGATCATGTTATCCCATCAAACCATCTCCTCCATAAACGTATCTAGCTTAATCTTGAAGCCAGATAGGTCTTTTGCCCCCACTGCTTCCCTTGGAAGGCTGTTCCAGAACTTCACTCCTCTGATGGTTAGAAACCTTCGTCTAATTTCAAGTCTAAACTTCCTGATGGCCAGTTTATATCCATTTGTTCTTGTGTCCACATTGGTACTGAGCTGAAATAATTCCTCTCCCTCCCTGGTATTTATCCCTCTGATATATTTAAAGAGAGCAATCATATCTCCCCTCAGCCTTCTTTTGGTTAAGGTAAACAAACCAACCTCCTTGAGTCTCCTTTCATACGACAGGTTTTCCATTCCTCGGATCATCCTAGTGGCCCTTCTTTGTACCTGTTCCAGTTTGAATTCATCCTTCTTAAACATGGGAGACCAGAACTGCACACAGTATTCCAAATGAGGTCTCACCAATGCCTTGTATAACGGTACTAACACCTCCTTATCTCTACTAGAAATACCTCGCCTAATGCATCCCAAGACCACATTAGCTTTTTTCACAGCCACATCACATTGGCGACTCATAGTCATCCTGTGATCAACCAGGACTCCGAGGTCCTTCTCCTCTTCCGTTACTTCCAACTGATATGTCCCCAGCTTATAACTAAAATTCTTGTTATTAATCCCTAAATGCATAACCTTACACTTCTCACTATTAAATTTCATCCTATTACTATTACTCCAGTTTACAAGGTCATCCAGATCTTCCTGTAGGATATCCCGATCCTTTTCTGAATTGGCAATACCTCCCAACTTTGTGTCATCTACAAACTTTATTAGCATACTCCCACTTTTGGTAACGAGGTCAGTAATAAAAAGGTTAAATAAAATTGGTCCCAAAACTGAACCTTGAGGAACTCCACTAGTAACCTCCCTCCAACCTGACAGTTCACCTTTCAGTATGACCCGCTGTCGTCTCCCCTTTAACCAGTTCCTTATCCACCTCTCAATTTTCATATTGATCCCCATCTTTTCCAATTTAACCAATAATTCCTCATTTGGTACTGTATCAAATGCCTTACTGAAATCGAGGTAGATTAGATCCACTGTGTTTCCTTTATCTAAAAAATCTGTTACTTTCTCAAAGAAGGAGATCAAGTTGGTTTGGCACGATCTACCTTTTGTAAAACCATGTTGTAATTTGTCCCAATTGCCATTGACCTCAAGGTCCTTAACTACTTTCTCCTTCAAAATTTTTTCCAAGACCTTGCATACTACAGATGTCAAACTAACAGGCCTGTAGTTACCCGGGTCACTTTTTTTCCCTTTCTTAAAAATAGGAACTATATTAGTTATTCTCCAGTCAAATGGTACAACCCCTGAGTTTAGAGATTCATTAAAAAATTTTGCTAATGGGCTTGCAATTTCATGTGCCAGTTCCTTTAATATTGCTCAGTGCACAGACAGAAAACTTTGATCGTCAGGTTGTCAATGAGGCAGCTTTTGCAAGCATAATCTTGACTAAGGCTCCAGTCCAGCAAAGCAAGCAAGTGTGTGTGTGTGTGTGTGTGTGTGTGTGTGTGTGTGTATATATATATATATATATATATATATATATATAGTCTGATTCCAGTGAAGACACTGGAACTCCTCACATGTTTATTTTAGGGCTTCTCTACACATGGAGTTATTCTGGAATAGCTATGTGTGCATGTAATACCGTGTGGACAGTCTTATTGCAGAATAAGAGTCCCCTTTTCCAAATTAGCTGTGAAAATGGAAATGTTCTGGAATAGCTATTCTGCTTTAAATTCAAACCCTACCTTATTCTGGAAGAGGCTTGCATGTGTAGACAACTGCCCACACACAGTCTGAATGAAATCATGGGGGCACCCACAAAGTCATGTAAGGTACATACTACTCAGTATGAGTAAGGGTGACAAAATTTGGCCCTTAGATACAGAGAATGGGATTTTCAAAGCCACCAGGGGTTTCATGTTAATAGACATTGAGTGTTCACTGCCCCTTAGGAAGCTTTTAAAAGGTTAATCTTAAAATGCACTTTGTTAGAGAAATGTTTCTTTTCTGTTGACTAATGTTTACTCTTTTCTCCTCCAGACCTTTGTATGTAAAAAGATTTCATTAAACTGAGCATAGGGCAATGGGAGTAGAAAGCAGAAAGCCCTGGCAGAATTCGTTTTCCTACTAGTATATAGTTTTTAACTGACATGAAGTTCTGCTGGGAAACCAATCTGTGCAAAAGCCCATTTCCTTTAAATTTCCAAAGCTTTTCAATGTGCTTATGATAATTTAAAGAGCTGTAAACTGGTGCACTACACTAAGGGAATAAAGGCTGCCAAATGATAGGAGAAAGTATTAGGAGAATTTTAGAATTTTGTAGCTTTGTAGAATTTTGATGGTTAATTTGCCTCCATTTTTCACTAAAATAAGAGATGGAGAGGGTTTAAATATGATCAAGTCTCACTACATAGCTCTCTTACAAACAGTTTCAGTCAAATATTCATCTCCAGACTTACAAAAACCTCTCCTTAAAACACATTATATAGTGTAATGACACAGGGATCATCTTGTGGATGATTGAACCCGAAATTTCTGGATCTAAATGCAAGAGCTAAAAGACCAACTCCTTAAGCCTATATTGTATAGATCTATTGAAGTGCCATATATAAAAAGGCAATGCCTCAGTTGCCAAGGAGTCATTCAGATGCCACTGTGATGAGTATGGTAATGTTTAGATAGACGGGGGGCGGGTGGGGGGGGGACGACAGGGAAGCGATCTAATTCCAATTACCAAAAGTGCAAAATAAGGATTGATCAAACTGCAAGGTCCATTTTAAACGTTTTTACAACATTTCATGAGTAATGTTTTTAATTCACAATCCTGATGTTGCTGAGGTGAGTTCTCTTTTATAAAGACCATCTGTAAGTTGCATGCACAAAGGTGCATATCAAGGGTACTCTAACCTATATACACCATATACTGTAAGGAACTGGTCCTTTAGGTCAAATGGTCGAGGCTCTTCTATTTAGATCTGGAAGTCCTAGGCTCAATGGATTTGGCATCCTAGCTCTCTTAGGCCCCTTTGAATTTCCCACCCACTGTTTCCAAACAATGGAAAGTCCATATTTTAAAAAGCTGTGGACCCAGTGCTCTAAGCCCTTCCTCCAGCACAACAGAGACAACTCTGAAGAATTTCAACGGGGGAAAGAGGGCAGGTGGGTCAGCAGGTCTCCAGACTATTCTCCACCTCCCCAAACCTACAAGGCATAGCATGTAAGTTATTGCAGCCAGGGGGCCACTGCCAAGTACATGACAGAAATGTAGCATAGCTTACTGCATACTCTTGATCACATCTTGCCCCACTTATTCTGGTGTAAATCTTCAGCTTCAATGGTATTACTCTGGAGTATGCAGGGAGTTATGTTGATTCTTCCTCATCCCTGTGGAACACTCCACATGGCTCCTGTGGTTCAGGGGTCTAGGGTCAGCAAGAAGCCAGGGTGAAGAGTGAGAGAACACAATGCAGCATGGAAGAAAAAAGTCTCTGTGCAGATGCCCAGGGCTATAGTGGTGCTTCCAAAATCCTTACAGATCTAGAGCAGGCCTGCTAGGTGGGCTCACTGTGCGGCCCAAAATCTGGGACTGTGTCTGTTGGTCCTTTTTGCTGCTTGTCTCTGGGCTGGGGGTTGTCCCAATGCTGCAAAGAGGGTGTTCCCAAAGGAAGGTGCTTGCTTCTAACCCCCGAGGCCATCAGTATGTCTGCTCTTCTCTAGTAAGCCCACTTGACAAGTTTGATTGTCCTTGCTCTGGTTCCCATCCCCTCTCCAAGGGTTGCAGCTGTCTGGAGGTGCCTGCCTTCCACGCCTTCCTCATTCACACCTCATTCATTCAACAGGGCAATTGAATACAAAGTGGGGGGAAGATCTTATTCTACTTCTAGCAAAAAGACATTTTTCTTTTACCTTAATTATACTGCCTTAAGGGCTCGCTATAACATATTACCAAGGTTCAATATAAAATCATATAAAAGTTATACAAAAATGCATAATGCAGAGATTTATCTACAACTGCATTGATTGACTGTTATGTGCAGTAATATAGTGACCCCTGGGGGGCGTGAAGAGGGGTGTGATGGTGGGGCCGAGTGGGGACGGGGCGGGTCCTATTTTATTGCTGTGATCTGGTTACCCTATGCGTGCTGTTTCTTTCCCCCTCTACAGGCTTCCAACCCCCAGCGCTGGAGAAGGAGGGGTGGTTTTCGCGGGGTGGGAGGCGCTGGGGGGGTGGGGTGTTTCCGGGGGGCCAGGGGGTTTCGGCCCTCAGCTGTTTTCTTTGGAGTAATATGGCCCTCGCCACTTTATGAGTTGTGCAGGCCTGATCTAGAGGATCCAAACATTTATCCCCTGAATCTGCCCTCAGATAAGAATGGAAAGGAAGCTCTGAGGTGGGTATCACAGAAGTCCTTCACCCACAGATGGGAATAATCAGCACAGGGGGAATTTGGCTTTTTGCTTGAGTAAACTGGAAACTGCAATTAACTTACGCAAGTTGGGATATTCAAAGGAAAAGGCTGAAATCTTGCTTGCCTTACTCATGCAGATAGCCCTACTATCGTCAATGAGACTGCTTGTGTGAGATAAGCAGGACAGGGTCTCCTGCTCCTTCACTCATGCTGCCATCAATGTACAATAACTGATGCTCCAGAGAAGGAAAATAAGCAACAAACACTTTGCCTACCTATCTGCACAGTGTATGTGGGTAATATTCCTTCCTGACCCATGAGGTGATTAGCTGATGTCCTGAAGCATGAGATTCAATTGCCCTTATTTTAACATGCATAAAAACAAATGTTATTACTGGTCATAAATTATCCAGCCCTTTTAAAAACCCAGTGACTCTAATTAATTTTATGACCTCCTGCAGAAGAGAAATTCCATAGGCTAACTCAACCCATTGTGCCTAGCTACTGCAAGGGTCTGAGATAAATTTTCCAAGGTTATGAAAGGTATGGGCTGCAAATTCTAGATGAAGTATAATGAATTAAGGATGGCATTTCAGCTCTAACATTTGCCAGCTTGTGCCAAGATGTTAATGTTAATTACATTCAGGTCTTGTTTTGTTTTAGTGCAGCTGGGACTCTGCTCTGTGTTCAATTTTATTGGTAGTAGGAATACAGACATTTGGTGTTTTACAGATCTCTGATTTCCCTCTCGGCAGCATGTTGAGCATTGCTATAAACATAGCTTTTGTTAAGCTTGCTCAGGCTACAGAATATACTGCAATGACCGATGGCAGGTTGGGGTGAGATCAGCAACTAAGTGAGGTTAAATGAGCTTTCCCCACATGCTGCTTGTGATCACTATATGAACATGACAAAGCACACGTCTGTGACATTATGAAAGGGAGGAATCATGATATTGGATCAGTGTGTGAATGTATTTATTCTCATATTGTATTACGAAACTATCCTGTTTTCACCATGGGAGAGCTGTTTTAAGGTGAGAAGTAACAGGCAAACTATAGAAGAGCATTGCCATTTGCCTACTTCAGTATTTGTTAAATATTAAGAAATCTGAGAATGTCCCCATCTGGAATTGTTCTAAATGAATCTAATTTCTGAAATTATGCATTCCATTTTAAAGCCTGATCCAAAGCCCACTGAGGCTAGTGAAAAGACTATTGACTTTAGATCAGGTCCTGGGTCAGGAGAGAAGCTGAATGTTGCAGTGTTATTTACTGAACTATTCACTCTACTGTTGTTTAACGCTTTGTGGAAGAGAACAGAACAGCCAGCCCTCTATACCTCTCGGGATGGTTATACAGCTCCCCCTTTCCTCTGCTTTCTCCTATTTTACATTTTGTCATCTTTTATTCTCTTGGATTTGTGCAAGATGCCAGCTAGTGCAGGCAGCTCCCCACTCTGCTTCAGGCATCTTGGCAGTGTGCTGAGGTGTTGTGAATGGAGATGGAGAAAGACTGGTGGGCAGAGAAAAATGCAACCGAGGTGACATGCTGTATTCAAAAAGATGTCCAAAAACTGTCACTGCTGGAGAGTGCTGCTCCCAAAATGCAGATCTCTCTCTCTTAGGGGGAGAAGGATAATCTTCACCCAGAAGTGTGAGCAAACCTGGGGGAACCATATCTAATGGATTAAAACTGAAGCACCTCTCTACATCTTTGAAGAGCAGTGAGTGCAGTACATAGTTGTTAGGAGACATGAAACTGACCTGTCTATAAATTTCCTTGCCACTGAAGGGATCAGGGACATGAAGCGCAAGTGTGTCTGACTGATACAATCTCTTCGTTAAAACATGCTCAATGCAAACAAAGATCACTCTAAAGCCTCCCATTTATTACTGTGGTCACAAACTTTAATCTCTGTTTCCTGGACTTCCATGTCTGGGATTTGATTCCCCTTCCTGGTGGAGGGGGAAGAGTTCTTTTTGCACTGGGATAGGGGACTGGACTTATTGGCATGCGGAAACCCACACTAATTGTCTAATTAACAGGTATAAACGGTGAGGGAGGGTGACAGTAAAGTATAAACATGTCCCTACAAGCTAAGTTGGATCATACATCAAAAACCAGAGCAGCACATTCAGATCATCCCCTTCCCCTTAATGCAGACTTAGGAATCTTACCTGATAGGCATCTAGCTGTTCATCAGTAAATATCGTTTGCTTATTACCCATCTTAAATGAGGAATTCTCCCTTTGTGCAAATGCATCACATAAGAAGTTGCAAGAGTCCTCTGTACTGTAGGCATTTAGAGCATATACACTTCGTGATCGTGCTGAAGAAATCCCCAAGCCCGCATTGAACTGCACTTGCCTGCACCTGTCCGGCTAGCAAGGAGCAATGAAGTCGTTTCTGGGAACCTTGGCAAAGGCAGGTTTTTGATGTGCCAGGAGGGAGAAGGTTAAAATCCCAGGCAGGTGTCACCCAGAAATGGTGGTGCCATCGTCCTTTCCCCTGTGTTTTCCTCGAGTACAATACAGGGCTTGTGTGCCGTGAAAACTGATGAGGAGCATCCAGTGTCAGAAGGAAACCAGCTCTCTGCTGCCCCAGTCTCTGCCTCTCCGTGGCACTCCCTCTCTGTAACTTCCCGGTGTAAGAGTAGCTCTGCACCACTAGGTGTCGCCCGATAATCCATTTATATTCCGCAGAAGGCCAGCAAGAGAAGCCGGCTGGGTTGCTCCAGTCCATCAGGGACAGGACCCAAGTGTGGATTTTTATTGCGGGGAAATGCTGCCATGAGCTGGGCTCAGCTAAAAGTCAAGGGAAATACAGGAACAAGGTAATAAGGAACATGAGGGGCTGCAGGCAACATGCTCAGTGTGCTGAACCCTCAGTAAAAAAAACCCAGGCCATGTTATTGTAAGTGGAATGGGCTTCCAGACGAACAACACCTAGCTTTTCTGAGACTGTGGCTGAAAAATGACCCCCCCGGACACACCAGCAGAATGGGATCCCCCCCACCCACACCCACTCTGTCAGAGACCAGAATCCAGCCTGCTTCAGAACAATCTTAATAACTGAATGAAGACTGCATAGAGACAATGTGGGTGAGGCATTATTTTTTACTGGACCAACTTCTGTTGGTGAGAGAGATATGCTTTGCAGTTTCTTCCTGAAGAAGCGCTCTGTGTAAGCTGAAAAGCATCTCTCTCACCAACAGAAGTTGATCAAATGAAAAATATTGATCTAATATCCTGGAACCTACACAGCTACACCACCACTGCATGCAATAATTTGTATAGACAGGCAGCAATGCCGAGTGATTAGAACAAGGCACCGGGGCTGACCCTAGACCAAATGGCACCCCCTCCATTTGTTAAACTTTTTGATATCTTACTTTTGTAGCATTTGTAGCCCATTTCACGACTTTGATGCACGATTTCCATGCATGATTTATCCCTGTCATATAAGACGATCAATTTGCAGGCAAATCGTGCATCAAAGTCATTAAATAAAAACAGCACCCCGAGTCCAATGCCCCCGAAGCCTGGCACCTCAGGCCTGGGTCGCCTGCCCCTAAACCTGGCCCTGCAAGGCACTAAGGGAACCAAGGTATCTGAAGTCAGATTCTCCCCCCACTAGGGTACAAATCCGTCTATCCCTGATTCGGGGTGTGACCTGTGGCACATCACCTGTGCTCATAGGACATTTGGCAGTCAGGAAAGCTATCAGGGCTGCTCTAATCTGCTCTGGAAGGGAAAGGCATTGCACTGTGCACCCACCCCTCAATGTTGGGGAAAGCATGTTGCATCCCTTGCCACCTCTGAACCAGGCTCAGTACCAGCACAGCACAGAGAAAATCAGGGCCTTGGTGGATAGTGAACAGAATTTCTCTCTCTGGTGGCCTTATGTGAAATACTGTAAATTGGTGGTCACTCCCTAATGGACACGTTTATAGAAAAAAGGCATCACAACCACTGGCAGTGATAGCAGAAGCCAAGGACTGAATTCATTATGGAGGCTGAACCCTTCTCTCACCCTTGCAGATATTCCCTCCAGATCATTGTTGAAATACACTGGTTAGGCAGTGGGGAGCAGCTTGCACAGATACTGTACTTCCTTTACTGCATTTATTTTATTGGTCAATATAAAACCTGTCTCCAAAGCTATTAATCCAGCACCTTTACCCAGTACTGAAATTCACTAAACTATATTTAACAGATAGCGGTGAGAGCACATTGCATATCATGAGGTCTGACTTCATGGGCCCAATATTAACAATGTTCCTGACCTGGACCCCTCCTAGGGCTCTTCCCCTCCCTGTAGAGATCCATTTACCCAGGCCTGATAGCTGGGCTGGGTGCTGGAAATAAGATTTGCCTTGGTATATAGCGACTGGAAATGGGAAACTATCTATAATAGTAGCACTGAAAGTAAATGTATCAAGTCTGTAGTAAACAAGCTCTGTGAGTTACTGAACCATATGATGTTCCAAGGCAGACAATTAATTCAGATCATGATGAGTAGGAATGCAAGATTAGATTCACTGGAATACAGTATCAGTCTATTACAGTGCTTTAAAGGTATAAGACATTACAGCATTTTTACAAGTTAATGGTTTGAGTTTAGCAGATGGCAATGCATTTGCCAAAACTTATTAATGAGAGAACCAAACAACAGTGGTAGACATCTGAATTTTAATACTGAAAACATAGAAGTCTAATGATCAAACAATATATAGTTGGGTTGTTTGAAAATATTAAAGGAAGAAACTAGAATAATATGACCTGTTCCCTGACCTAATGTAAGTGCTGAGTTAAGTGCTGCTGAGATCTGGAATGTGATAAAGACTCACTAGAAAATCAGAGGGTTGAACCTGCTGCAGTTGGTATATGGCCAAACTGACCTTTATTTTTCTGACTGCAAATTATTTTTATTTCATCAAAGTGCAGTGAGATCAAGTCCTCCTTCTATCCCCCCAAAATCACCAGTATCAACAAGAAATGGCAAGAATAAAGATTGTAAAATACATTGTCGGGGTGGCCCAGCTTTAAGCCACAACAGTAAACTGAAGTTGTGGGTGCTCAGCATTTCTGAAAAGCAGGCCCTAAGAGACTCTAGCTGCCTCAAGTTGGGCATCCAAAAATGAAGGCACCCAAATTTGGTGGATACTTCTAAAACGTGGGTCAATTTAATCTGAATCTCTGTACCTCAGGTTTCCCCTTCTATAAAATGGGAAAAATGATACTTACCCACCTTATAAAGATCTTTGAGAACTATGGATGAAAGTGCTAAATATCTCCAAGTATACCTGTTAAACTCACATCTAAACATCCTGGTTGAAGTATTAGCAAGAATAGTGTCTGTTAATCAGACAGTGTTTTATGGAGGCTGGGAAGAATTTGTTAGTAGGTGCCACTTGCCAAATGATAATGTCTGTTCTCCACCTGGTCTCGTTCAGAGGTCTGTATTATGCTTGTAAACTAGTACTAGTAGGCATTTCTCACATTTATGTTTGGAAAAGTTGTAAAACTGGCTCTGGTTGAGAATTATATTTTGAGGATAAACAGAAACCAATATAGCCACTCTGAGCTTCTATAACAGTTTGTGAAAGGAGATCCAGAAAAGGAAGTAACTAGGAGGACAGCCATTTTGGATTTGGTTCTGACCAACTGGGAGGAATTGGTAGCATTCTGAAGGTGGAAGACAATGTGGGTGAAGTGATCATAAAATGTTCGATTTCATGATTCTAAGGAAGAGAAGGAGTGAGAGCAGCAGAATAAGGAAAATGGATTTCAAAAAGTCACACTAACAAACTCAGAGAGCTGGCAAGTAAGATCCCATGGGAAGAAAATCTAAGGGAACAAGAAATTCAGGAGAGCTGGCAGTTTCTCAAGGAGACAGTATTAAAGGCATAACTGCAAACTATCTCAATGTGAAGGAAAGATAGGACAAATAGTAAGAGGCCAATATGGCTCCATCAGGAGCTCTTTTATAACCTGAAAGTCAAAAGGGAATCCTACAAAAAATGGAAACAAGAACAATATGCCAAGGAAGAGTACAAAAGAATAGCACAAGTGTGTAGGAACAAAATCAGAATGGCTAGGGCACAAAATGAGTTACACCTAGCAAGGGACATTTAAAAGGTAGTTAAGAGGATCTTTAAATACAATTTGAGAAGAGAAAAACAAAGGAAAGTGTAGGTCCTCTACTTAGCAGGGAAGGAGAGCTAATAACTGATGACATCAAGAAAACTGAGGTGTTTAATGCCTATTTTGCTTCAGCTTTCACTAATAACATTAACAGTGACTAGATACTCAACACAATGAATATCAACAAGGGAGAAGAAATTCAAGCCAAAATAGGGAAAGAACAGGTTAAAGACTATTTAGATAATTTAGATGTACTCAAATTGGCAGGGCCTGATTAAATTCATCCTAGAGTACTTCCTTAATTAGCTAAAAACAATCTCAGAACCACTAGCAGTTATCTTTGAGAACTTTGAGGTAGGATCTGAGACTAAAATAGGGAAAGAACAAGTTAACAATTAGACAAGTTCATAGGCGCCGACTCCATGGGTGCTCTGGGGCTGGAGCACCCATTGGGAAAAATTGGTGGGTGCTCTGCACCCACCAGCAGCCGAGCTCCCCACCCCCCCCACCCCAGCTCACCTCACCTCTGCCTCCTCCCCTGAGCGTGCCATGTCCCTGTTTCTCCTCCCAGCGCCTGCCACCACAAAACAGCTGTTTCGCAGCGTAACAAGCTGTGGGAGGGAGGGGGAGGAGCAGGAACATGGCGCGCTCAGGGGAGGAGGCAGGGAAGAGGTGGGGCCGGGGCAGAGATTTGGGGAAGGAGTCCAACAGGGGCAGGGACTTTGAAGAAGGGGTTGGAATGAGGGTGGGGCAGGGGTGGAGTCGGGGCGGGGGCAGGGGGGGTCAAGCACCCACCGGCGCCAGCAGATGTCAGCGCCTATGGACAAGTTAGATGTCTTTAAGTCAGCAGGGCCTGATGAAATACATCCTAGAGTACTCGAGGAGTTGACTGAGGAGATATCTGAGCTATTAGCAATTATCTTTGAAAAGTCATGAAAGATGGGAGAGATTCCAGAGCAGGGGCGGGTAAACTTTTTGGCTTGAAGGCCGCATCGGGTTTCAGAAATTGTATGGAGGGCCGGTTAGGGGAGGGGGGTCGTGGCCCAGCTCCCACCTCCTATCCGCCTCCCCCCACCCCCCACCGGGACTCCTGCCCCATCCAACCTCCCGTTCCCTGACGGCCCCCCCGGTACCCCTGCCCCATCCACACACCCCTGCTCCCTGTCCCCTGACCACCCCTGGAACCCCTGCCCCTGACTGCCCCCTGCCACCCCATCCAACGCCTCCTCTCATTTCTGACGGCCCCCCGGGACCCCTGCCCCATCCAACCACCCCTTCTCCCTGTCCCCCATCTGCCCCCGGAACCCCTGCCCCTGACTGCCACCCACCACCCCATCCAACCCCCGCTCTCCTTTCTGACTGCCCCCATTCAACCCCACTGTTCACCGCCCTCTGACTGCCCCGACCCCTATCCACACTCCTGCCCCCTGACCACCACCCCAAACTTCCCTGCCCTCTAACCAACCTCCCCTGCTCCCCGTCCCCTTACCGCGCTGCCTGGAGCACCGGTGGCTGGCGGCGCTACAGCCACGCCACCCAGCTGGAGCCAGGCCACGCCGCCGCCATTGTGCAGCACAGAGCACTGGGTCAAGCCGGGCTCTGCAGCTGCGCTGCCCCAGGAGCTCCCAGCCCCGCCGCCCAGAGCATTGCGCCGGCGGCTGAGTGTGCGGAGGCTGCGGGGGAGGGAGGAGCAGCAGGGAAGGGGCTGGAGGTAGCCTCCTGGGGAGGAGGGTCCCATGGGCCGGATGTGGCCCACAGGACATAGTTTGCCCACCCCTGTTCCAGAGTACTGGAAGAGGGCAAATTTAGTGTCAATCTATAAAAAAGGGGAATAAGGACAACCTGGGGAATTGCAGACCAGTCAGCTTAACTTCAGTACCCGGAAAGATAATGGAGCAAATAATCAAGCAATCATTTTGAAAACACTTTTAGAAGATAATAAGGTGATAAGTAACAGTCAGCATGGATTTGTCAAGAACCAATCATGTCAAACCAACTTAATTGCTTTCTCTGACAAGGTAACAAGCTTTGTGGTTGGGAGGAAGTCATAAAAGTGGTATATCTTGACTTTAATAAGGCTTTTGATACTGTCTCCCATGATCGCCTCATAAACAAACTAGAGAAATACAGCTTAGATGGCGCTACTATAAAGTGGATGCACAACTGATTGGAGAACTATTCCTAGAGAGTAGTTATCAGTGGTGCATAGTCAAGCTGGAATGGCATATTGAGTGAGGTCCCGCAGGGATCGGTCCTGATCTAGTTCTGTGCAATATCTTCATCAATGATTTAGATAATGACAGAGAGAGTAAACTTATAAAGTTTGCAGATGATACCAAACTGGGAAGGGTTGCAAGTGCTTTGGAGGATAGAATTAAAATTCACCATGATCTGGACATGAACTGAAGAAATTGTCTGAAGTAAACAGGAAGAAATTCAATAAGGACAAATGCAAAGTACTCCACTTAGAAAGGAACAATCAGTTGCATACATACAAAATGGGAAATGACTGCCTAGTAAGGAGTACAGTATTGCAGAAAGGGATCTGAGAGTTATAGTGGATCACAAGCTAAATGAGAGTCAACAGTGTAACATTGTTGCAAAAAAAGTGAACATAAATCTGGAATGTATTAGCAGGAGTGTTGTAAGCAAGACACAAGAAGTAAGTCTTCTACTTTTCTCAGCTGGAATATTGTGTCTGGGCACCACATTTCAGGAAAGGTGTGGACAAATTGGAGAAAGTCCAGGGAAGAGCAACAAAAATGAGTAAAGGTCTAAAAAGCATGACCAATGAGGAAAGGTTAAAAAACCAGAATGTTTAGTTTTGAGAAAAGAAGACCGAGGGGGAACTTGATAACAGTCTTCAAATATGTTAAGGGCGGTTATAAAGAGGACGAAGATCAATTGTTCTCCATGTTCACTGAAAGTAGGACAAGAAGTAATGGGCTTAATCTGCAGCAATGGAGATTTAGGTTAGATAACAGGAAGAAACTTTTGGCTGGTCCACACTACCCCCCAAGTTCGAACTAAGATACGCGACTTCAGCTACGTGAATAACGTAGCTGAAGTCGAAGTATCTTATTTCGAACTTCAAAGTACTCACCGCTGGTCCACACGGCGGCGCGCAGGCTCCCCCGTCGACTCCGCCTGCTCCGTTCGTGGAGCAGGATTACTGGCGTCGACAGGGGAGCACTTCCTGGTTCGATTTATTGCGTCTAGACAAGACGCGATAAATCGAACCCAGAAGATCGATTGGACTCCTCCGACGCGGCGGGTAAGTATAGACGTACCCTTTGTAACCAGAAGGGTAGTTAAACTCTGGAACAGGCTTCCAAGGGAGGCTGTGGAATCTCCACCTTTGGAAGTTTTTAAAAACAGGTTGGACAAACACTTGTCAGGGATGCTCTAGGTTTACTTGGTACTGTCACATCACAGGGACTGAACTTGATGACTTCTTGAGATCCCTTCCGGTCCTATATTTCTGATTGTATGATCAAGGGCTTTTTAGCTGGGAAAAGGAACTGGTCAAGGCTGCCTTGTCTCCTCTGCTATCTACAGTGGTTTAATTATTATTTCTTGATTTTAAATAGCACATTTTGTAATTTTCATAGTGCTCTATGGAATGACAGATTAAGTATTGGTACACACATGGATCACTTTATCCACTAAAGAAATGCATCCACCTCTAAGGTGTAACACAGCAGCTTTTATACTATCAGCAACACTGACACAACAGCCTTAAAGACAGAAAGTGAAGACCACTGCATCTAGTTAAAGCAAAGGAATTTCTGTCAGAACGCAGGCAGAATGTAACAACCCAGGTTGGAATTTGTTCAGGATACTAGGTCTTACATGCTAGTGTTACAAAAAGTGCAATGGGATCCTAAATGGCCAAGACCTTTCTTAGATGTACAACTCAAAAGACAGCAGCCATTAGCAGCAAAAGGCCACCTTGGAGGGATTTATTTTTCTTAGGGTTTTCTGTAGCTCCATCATGACTGTAATTATATGCTTTGGGATACTGGTCCAATTTGAGCTCAGCAAGAAGAGTACGACCCATTGAATCAACATCACTTACTGAAGAACCTTGGTGGGTTCCCATTATCTACTAAATAGCCTGATCCGTCTTAGCCTGTAAGATCTAACAAGACAGCAACCTGAGACATTATGACTATGTCTAATTAGGGGCTTACCCCTTAAAATAAAACAATGTCTCCAGGATTAATAATGGAACAAATTGGAATGTCCATTATGAAAAATGCATATATTTGTAGCCAAGCTGGTTGAGTTATTTGTTGCAATAATATGATATATATAGTTATTTGCTGCAATATATCCAGCAAATCCTAGCCCTTTTTGAAGAGTAGATTTTGATTTTTACCAATTTGTTCTCATACAGATCACGTGCTGCTTTTGCAGCGCAAGTTTGAAATCTTAATTACCAGAACTTCATGATTTCTGTGTGGGTTCCTTTTAGGTTCCAAAGATATTATAGGCTATAACTACAGTCTTTGCGTCAGTAGGTACAGCAGCCAACGATGGCCATTTAAGGTGGGACTGAGGTCCCAGTCCAGCAGATACTTATGCATATGCTTAACTTAGTATAAATTGTCTTATTGACTGTAGAGGGACTATACTCACATGCTTAAAACTAAAGAATGTTTTAAAGCTATCCTAAGTACATGAGATCCTGTATCACTGAAATGAATGACAGATTGATATTGATTTCAATGACAGCAGGGTAAGTAGCATTGAGATGGCTTGTGTTAGACAGAAATCCTCAAACAAGACATGTATTTCAAACTGTCTGCCTATGCAGAAGATCAGACTAGATTTAAAGGGCCAATTCCATCCCCAGTGCAACTACAAGGAAGTAACTGGAATTACACCAGGGATAGACTGGACCCACTGTCATTTAATCTTGGGATTACTTGGTCTGAGAGGATTGTTACAGTTAAAATAGTGATGCCCTCATTTGCTCACTTCTTACCTGCCTTAATATGCCTGATTCATGTTTTTAAAAGCTTAGTACAATTAGCAGCTACAGTAAACATTATCATCAGAAGAACGAAACCACAGGAGACATTTACTGCTCCAATTCCTCCCCAGTATAGGGGCAATGTTAGTACATAGCCAAATGACTGATAAATGATCTGGGAGGCTACTGAGGACTTTGCAGCCAGAACATGGAAATAAGACGTGGGGTGTTTCATTGTCTGTGGATTTAAGGAGAGAAAGGACCTAATCCTGCTCCCCCTTAAAGTCAACGGGAGTGCTTACCTTTGACTCCAATGGGATCAACATAGAGTTATAATGGAAGTTTGAGAATCCTAGCAAAAAACTAATGCCATGGATTCTCATTCTCCATTGTGCTGAATAGTGTGTATATAATCCACTGGTCCATGTGTGTTACCTGTCCCCCTCTGTGCCTAGGGCATCATAGAGGGTGTATCATGTAACACACACTGACCAGCAGGTTCTTATGGCATTCAAATACAGTGCACCAGAACAGGTAGCAAAAGGTCATACAGGGCTTTTTTTTTGCTATAGACAGGTTCCCCTTAGTGGTAGCTCTTTAGCTCAAGCTGTAGCAACTCATCGTTTTAGCTCCAGAGGTCACTGGCTGAATCCCTGGTGTATCAGCCAAAATGGTAGCAGGCATGTAAGTGGGGGCTTGTCCAGTATTTGATCTGCTCTGAACCTCAGGTGCTTGGGACAAGCTTCCTCAGACATGAGTATATATGGAGCTCACTGGTCAGTGTGGTTTAGGTATCATATCCCGTTGATTATTCAAAGAGGGGGAAGGATAACACATACTGATCAGTTGATTACATACAGGTGAGCTGCATCTTAGGCGCATTTAACATGCGCGAATTCAGCTTTGTGCGGTCGGCAAAAACAGGAAAAAAAAATTTTAAAACTGCATCTGTAGTGCGGGCGATTCCGCCCACCATTCAACTGAATGAGTGTTTCACTATACGCGGTTTTCGCTTTACGCGCTAACCGCGGAACGGAACCCCCACGTAAGATGAGACTTGCCTGTATACAGAGCAGCTTCCTATTCTACACATGACAGGCATATTTCTATCTACCAGCACTTAAGGTTTGTGTATACGACAGGTGATACAGACCCTTTGGAGCCCTCATGCACTCCCATTCTAGTTTCCATAATAAAGTAAAATATTAGCATAGAAGCCGGTATAGAAGGACTCCAAGGAAAGCTAGGCCCCAGGGGAATTCCCTGCAAACCCAAAGAAACTTGATCGAGAACACCTGAATCCCTTGGTTTACAGTGCACTGTCACAAAGGGCTTCTAAAGGATGTAAGATTCTAAGGAATGGGGTTAACGCTCTGTATTTTTACAGGAAGTTTAAGGAGACCTGCTTGTGACGGATTCAGTCACAAAGACCCCCTTGGGACTGTCACCTGATGTGCTGAAATTACCTCTGAGTACGTTTTCCCTGCCAGCTTGGGACTTCCAGAACCCTGCCTTGTTGAGCCAGACATGCTAGCCTGCTGCAACACAGACCCAGGGTCTGGTCCATGCCCCCAAAGCTGCAGACTTAACTGAAAACAGCTCAGCAGGTTACCTGTCTCCAGCACCCAGACACCCGGCTCCCAATGGGATCCAAATCCCAAATAAATTTGTTTTACTCTGTATGAAGCTTACACAGGGTAAATTCATAAATAATCCTCCCTCTATAACACTGATAGAGAGATATGCACAGCTGTTTGCTCCCCCAGGTATTAATCACTTACTCAGGGTTTATTAATAAACTAAAGTGATTTTATTATGTATAAAAAGTATGAATTAAGTGGTTTCAAGTAATAACAGACAAAACAAAGTAAGTCACCAAGAAAAATAAAACAAAACACGCAAGTCTAAGCCTAACACATTAAGAAACTGATTACAGGTAATATCTCACCCTCAAAGATATTCCAATAAGCTTCTCTCACAGACTAGACTGCTTCCTAGGGCCCAATCCTTTCCCCTGGTACAGGCCTTGTTAGTTCCAGCAGACATCTCAGGTAGTAAGCAAGGGTTTTCTTATGACTGGCAGCCCCTTTTGTTCTGCTCCACCCCTTTTTATAACTTTGGCACAAAGCGAGAATCTTGTCTCTCTGGGTCCCCACTCCTCTTCCTAAATGGAAAAGTACCAGATTTAGGATGGATTCCAGGGATATGAACTTGTCTTCTAAGGGTGAAAAGAATGTGGTCCTTGAATCAAGTACAGAACTGGCAAAAGAGGTGCAATTCTATTGACTTCAGTGCAGTTGCCCCACATACAGCAGGCCTGAATTTGGTCCTTAAGTGAAGGATGTTCCAATAATTCTCTGCATTCAAATGAAATGCGTCCTGCGGTTAATTCGTGAAAATTAGAGAAATTGTATCTCTGGGCCTTCTTTCCAGTCTGAAGAGTCTCTTCATGTATGCAATAATAATCATAGGCGCCGACTCCGTGGGTGCTCCAGGGCTGGAGCACCCACGGGGAAAAATTGGTGGGTGCTCAGCACCCACCGGCAGCTCCCTGCCAGCCCCGGGGCCCGTGCCCAGCTCACCTCACCACCGGGAGACGTTGCGGGGCCCCGCCCCCAACGCCGGGCGACGTTGCGTCGGCGTCGGGGGTCCCGCAACGTTGCCCGGCGTCGGGGGCAGGGCCCCACCACATCGCCCAGCGTCGGGGCCCGGCGTGGCGGGGCCCCACCCCCGACGCCGGGCGTCAGCCCCCACCGGCGCCGCCGGAAGTTGGCGCCTGTGATAATTATAAATAATAATAATGTGTAGATAATTATTTAAACAAAAGAATACACAAACCACAGAAGTGGTGAGGTCCTATTGTATTAGCCATCTCTTCTCAAGTATCCTATTCTATAACACTGCCACCTGTTTCATCATTGCATAGCTATCTTGCTACATTAACTGGGTAGGTTTTACAGACTTTGGCATAAGGTACAAACTTCTTATCACTCCCTCTGTCTGTATGTACCTAAGAGTGCTTTAACTGGTCATTTGGACTATTATGTAACATTTATCTCTATTTGTAATACGAGATACTACATGAAATCAACACACTTTTATGTACATAACTAGACTGAGGCTGTATAGTGTTATCAATACATGTCTTTCATCACACACTATTTCAGTTTAGTATCTTTAAAACATTTGCCATGAAATTTGCCTTTAAACTATCTAGCAAGGTAAAGTTTATCAACTACAATCAAACTTGGAAAGTGCCTTCAGCAAACATAACTGAAAAGAATGAGTACATACAATAATCAACATACTAACATTTATACTCCAGAGCATAGCGCATTAGTCATCTGTTTTAAAAGTTTCACTCATTCATTGAGCAGAAAATATACTACTTGTCTACACACATACCGCGAATAGCAGATAACTAAAGTTAATAGCAAGTAATTAATGTTCTCTGATTGTACAGTGCCTACCACAATGGAGTCCCACACCATGATCAGCGCTCCTAGATGCTACCACAATACAATTAATAAATAATAGTACAATAATTTAATCAAGCAGTTACAAATAACCTAGAATTTGAAAATTATTCATCCAAACTATTCAGCAAATACTAACAAATTCTGATGACAGTTGCAAAAGTTAGGATCTGTTTGTGATTGATTTGCAAATCCAACAAACTCTGGCAAACCTCGATGCTGTTCAGTCTCACTGAGAGTGGAGTATGATGTGTTACATTATAGTTGGTCTTTTAACAGCCTGTATCTCTTATAAGACAAAGCCATGCTGGGGTGCACTGGCTTGTGGGTACTGGAGGTGTAGCCATTCACAATTTGAGTTAATTACATATTGCATCATGCATCTGACTAGTGCTAAAACTTAAGGTTCTTTTTTATAGTCTAAGGCTTTGTCTTCACTAGAGAAAAAAAGATGTTTTTAAATTGAATTAGCTAATGTGGTAAAATGCTAGCAAGGACAAGACAGTTTGTAGTTTTCACACACGTTAGCAGGTCAACCATAGGCTCCCTCATAGTCTTTATAAATTGATCTACTACTAACTTGTCTAAACAAACTGCCTTGTCTTCAATAAGATTTTACCATGTGTTAGCTAATTCAAGATAAGATCACCTTTGTTCCTAGTGAAAATGCACCCTTCAGCTTTAACTCCTTAATAACCATGTGCATAGTTTAACCTGGTTCCTTCTATTACCCTATATTAATATAAAATTGCAGGTTACAACAATAGCTTTTCTGTCTTCAATTATGCTGATGAATTCTCAGTTTTCTCACAAGCTTAGTTTTATCATATAATTTTCCCTGACAAACACATAAAAGAAAAAAACAGGAGATGGAAAAATAGGGCTTCCTTTTCATGGTAAGAGACACCATGAGATACCGTGATTGGACAAAGTCTCTTTCTCTCACTCCTGGCAACAGAAATCTGTAGAAGTGTCAGATGAGCAGGCAAAGCCAAATTCAGGTGCATCTAAGCCAGGGATCTCAAACTCAAATCACCATGAGGGCCACATGAGATCTAGTAAATTGGTCCAAGGGCCGCATCACTGAAACCTTTTCATACAATGATACAAAAGTATAGTCAAAAATGAAAAAAAGAGTAATATAGTATTATATTAAAAGTCAATGTATTAACTTTTAAAAACTGTAATGCAAAGAGGGGTTTTAATAAAATATAAACACTCAGTAATGTTTGGAGCTTGGCTGCCAGTGGAGTTGGCGCCTATGGCGGGCCACAGGAAATAACTCCGCGGGCCACTGCGTGTTTGAGACCCCTGATCTAAGCTATGTTGTTAAATGTGAAAACATCAGAACCTGAGGTAAAATAGGATATAGGGCCATTAGACCCACTATTCCATGAATTTCTCTCCCATCCTTCTCTTCCTTGCAGAATTAGCTCTTCTGTGTAAGGTTTCACCCTGCTGACAAATTCTGTTGGGTGGCCCCCCGAAAGAACAGTTTTGATTTAGAGAGACTTTTTGTATATTTATCCTGTCTCTACTTTACCACAGGAGAAACAGATCACAGACAAGTTTGATATTCTTTGATAAACACATGGTATTGGGGTGATAACATGAAACATTACAATTAAGCTAGGGATGACTCTCCATCGACGCAGTGTCCACTAGTGCAATTTATAGGGCACCTAGAAGCGCTGAAATAGATACAGTACATCTGGTAATGATTACTGGATTTAAGAACTAAATGACACTTCTCATACTATAAAGCTGGGGTTCTCAAACTTCATTGAACTGCAATCACCTTCTGACAACAAAAATTACTACATGACCCCAGGAGGGGGGGACTGAAGCCTGAGCCCACCCTAACTCCCTCCGCCCTGGGGTGGGGGCAAAGCCAAAACCCCACTGCCCCGGGTGAAGGGTCCAAAGCTGAAGCCCAAGGTCTTTAGCCCCAGGAATGGGGCCTGTAACCTGAGCCCCACTACCCAGGGCTGAAGCCCTTGGGCTTCGACCCCAGGCAGTGGAACTCGGGCCGCAGCAAACTAAGCCAGCCCTGGCAACCCCATTAAAATGGGAGTGTGACCCACTTTGGCTCTCAAGCCTGGGAGGGAGGGAGAGAAGCGGCGCGCGAAACAGCTGTTTTGCACGCTGTGGCCGCTCGGGAGGGGGAGAAGCCGAGTGGCAGCGGCGCGCGAAAGCCGAGCGGCGGCGGTGGTGCAGAGCGGAGGTGAGCTGGGGTGGCCGGGGCACATTTCTGGAGGCGGCATGGCCGGCACCAGAATGCCGCACCTAGAAATGTGCCGCCCCAAGCACCAGCTTGTTTTGCTGGTGCCTAGAGCCGGCCCTGCTAGTGGTTACAAGAAGACTGGAGTGGAGGTGGGGACTCCCAAGGCCCTATTCTTCCATTACAGCATCCACTCCAATCTTACTAAAGTCATACTGACTTACTGAAGTCAATGGGAGCTACTTGTATCCTGTGGCAGGGGAGAATAGGGTCCTAGGTTCTATTCCCGTCTGTCTGTGTGACACTGGGGAAATTCAGTTAACCTCTTTAGGCCTTGATTTACCTAGTTGTCCCTTCTCTATGCTGCTATTTGCCTATCAGTTATTTGGGGATGATAATGTTTAGCTGTTGTGGGGCTTAATTCATTAAAGTTTATAAGTGCTTGGGAGTATCTCAGAAGGTGTTACAGAACGGCAAAGCATTATTATTATTGTACAATACATTATACAATGTCAAAGTTTGCTTGCGTTCATTAAATAATATCATACAGTAATTTTAGAAATGGTGTGTGCACAATCAGCAGCATTATTATCAAGGGTCTTTCAGTCTTCTGGGATTTAGGTAGCAAAGCAAACTTTTATGACTGCATCACAGAGTTGGGGAGTGATTTCCTTGGAGAAAACTGAAAGAAAGGACAGTAAAATTTGTAAGTGAGAAGAAACAGAGGATAAGTGAAACAAGTATCTTCCCAGCAACTACCGGGGGGGGGGTGTGTGTGTGTGTGTGTTTGCCATTGATCTCAGTGGAGCCAGGACTTCTCCCTGAATGTTTATGGTGAAAATTAAACCCATTGGGGGCGAGGGGGAGGGGGGGAGAGAAACTATCTAAAATGAGATGCTGAGACACACTTATGCTGCAAATGGCACACAAAAAACAGGCTTTAAACACACATGATCCCAGAAAACAAACTCAAAAATATGTAAAAGAAATGCTAAAGTATCAAGGAATGCTTCACAGAACTGAATCCTGGTTAAAGGTACAGAAGGAGACTCTGAAAGAGAAAAAAAAATCTCCCACTGACGCTGTCTTTTGGTTTTGAAAATCCTTGGGTTATAGTCCTTATATAGCTATTGTAAATAACTGATGAGAGTACAAAAGGTACTATATAAGCAATGCAAAAATCATCACTTCTAAAACAAAGACATAAGGTAACTGACTGAATCCACAAAAGAAACTGAAGAAAATAAGCAGCTTCTCACTCTGCCCTATGTTGATACCGGCAACAGCCATACATGGTTTTCCCACACTGCCATTACAATGTGCTTCAACATTGATTGGAAAAAACATGTCTAAGGGTGAAAGGCTAATTCGAGCTCCATGATCATTCAGATACTTGACCTTTCTGATGAGACTACTACCAAAGGTTAAAATTGTGATGGCTATGTCTGAAAGTGGAGACCTTTCCATTGGAGATTGGACTGCAACCTTCAAATTCATTTCACACAGGCAGGGTGTTTACCATACAGCCATCACATGAGAACAACTTTCAGTGACTACTAATCTAGGCTGCATTTAAACCAGGCACCTGCAGGTGAAAGACCATGTTCCATTACCAATCCCCTTGAAAGAAGTCAAAATTCAGAAATTTAATCCCAGAAAACTCTCCTGAATTATGTAAAAGTGTTTTACCATTGAAGTACTTAACATACCTGTATAATGGGGGTATATGAGGGGAGGGATAGCTCAGTGGTTTGAGCATTGGCCTGCTAAACCCAGGGTTGTGAGTTCAATCCTTGAGGGGGCCATTTAGAGATTTGGGGCAAAAATTGGGGATTGGTCCTGCTTTGAGCAGGGGGTTGGACTAGATGACCTCCTAAGGTCCCTTCCAACCCTGATATTCTATGATAAGGAGCTCCAGGTCTCTCACTCCCAACCAATGATACAAAAGTAATGAAACTTTATTTTGCTATTGGATGATTGGTAAATTGTGCATCTATAAGATTTCTGTGATAGTTTTTCCTTTTTCATGATTAATAATTATTTGTGTAAAACCCCCTCAGTTTTCACATAACATTAGACATGGCAAATTGACATTGTGATTGAAATTTAGAAATTCATTGACAGCAATCAGCACAATAATGTTATAGGAATAGCATGATGCCTCTTTACATGTACTAGGGAACAGGGTAAAAAAGGTCCTAATTCACCAAACTCAGAGTGTGACATTCCCCAGGGTGCAGTCTGGACTGCTGTGTCCCCTGAGCTCTCCAACCTGTGATGCCTTTTACACTGCTCTGCTGGTGAACAGCAACCCCTCCAGGCTCTGCTCACACACAGCCACTAGCATGTGAAATAACTCCCAGCTGAACACATGAATGCTATGCCCAACCATCCATAAATTACATACAAGGTGACACCTGTATATCCTCAGTCCCAGCCTTGTCCCCCAGAAATGTGTGTCTTGTACTGTCCAGTGCACTACTGAAGAATGCAAGCTCATAATAAGTCTGTCATTTCAACAAAGGAAAATGATTATATGCACCCGCTTGTTGACCTGAATAAAGATTCCCAAACACTTCAACCAAAACAATATTAGATTTTTATTTAGATATTATCTAATATTTTATTAGATAAAACAATAAAACAAGTTTATCAGAGAAAGATTCTAGTGATTACAAGTAATAAAGCATAAAAGTTAGTATTGGTTACAAAAGAAATAAAAGGATAAATACGCAAACTAATTCCCAAACTTAACCATGGCTAATAGGTTTAAAGACAAAAAAGGCATTTTTCGCACTAAAAGCTTACAGCAGTCTATACTGGCTGGAAAACCTTCAGGCAAGGACCACTCCACAAGTTCAATGATGCTTCTTTTGTCTCTCAAGCGATCCCTCTGCCGCGAGTAGAAATGGAGTGGAAGAGGTGAGGATTACCTCTCACCTGAGTGCAAATAGTCTCCCATGTTCATGAAGTTTGAAGCATTTCTGGGATGAAATGTAAATTCTTTGTTATACCTTCTCCCCTGCCCCGCACTGGTGGATGACAAGTTAAGCAGGTAAAGGCTCTTTAACACCTTCCTGGCATGCTAGTGTGTCTTTGTCTCTAAGAAAATGGTTTGTGGGTGTTACCCAGAATTATAACATTTCAGTAATAATCATATAGCAAAATCTCGTAATTTGACATACAGTGATGTTACACACATTTCAGCAGGATAATAATATTCAGCAGATAATGAGTTTTCAAATACCACCTCACAATGCATACTTTGTACACAATATATCATAACTATATAAAAATGGTGAACATAGGTTACAGGGGTGTCACACAAGGATGTAGCCTATCAAGAAACGGCAGCCTGTGAGGAAAAAACCCAATTTATCAAACTTCTCATATGTGGCCAGTTCCTTGTTCCGTCAGTGGGAGGCTTGCCAATAATTTCAGTCAGACTAGGATCTGACCCATAGTCTGAGTTTAAGTTAGCAGTAACCAGCGACCTTAGTGAAAAAGAATATATTATGGATTCAGAACTGAAACCACTGGCCAAATATTTATTCACAATTTTAGACACCATTATGGATTTTAAGGCCATAAAGGGTCATGATGATCATCTAGTCTGAGCTCATGCATAACAGAGACCACAGAATTTCACTCAGTAATTCTTGTATTAAAGATCTAGAAACATCTTGCTTCTCTCAGTATTCACTCTCCTGACTGGTTGCTTTGTCTGCTTCTTCCACTCTTTACAAAGGGTTTTATTTTCTTGCTGTCTTTCACATTTAGAACTTTGTCTCTGACCCAAATTCTCTCCCTTTCCTCCTTGCAATCCTTCCATAAAATTCACTTCTCTTGTAAAGCCTTCTTATGTTAATCTACTTGTCGATGTCTCCTTGTGTTGTTTCCCTGCCTCCTTGTCTTTTACAAAGTTTATAAAGAACTATGTACACTTTAAGGTGCTCTATAAATAATAAATTAATGAGTGACGTAAAGTATGCAAACAAAATAAGCTAGGCAACTCCCACTAGGAAGATTTCAGACTGAATCTGCTGTGGAAAATTCTTCATTTCTACAGCATATGCTTCATAGTGGGTATAAGATCCCAGGCTTCATCCTGCTTAGTGGCCATATAGAGCAACTAGCTTTCCAGTGCGTATGGTGCTGTGTACTCTATACACCTGAGGACAGAACCAAGTCCTTACTGGGTGTCGCATACAAAAAAATCTAATGGTTATGAAAAGGAAGTCTAGCTACATTGTTATTGTCCTAATATGGATGGAAAATATTTACTATGTAAACTCTACTGCAGTTTCAATTATTTGGAACTTGTATATTGGTCTTATATGCTAAACTGCTTTCAGAATAAGTAGAATGGTAGATTTTGTGCCAAGCTTTTTGGCTTTCACAGTAATTCTCATCTGATCTAATAAAATTCACTACATTATCTTGGAAGATGTGGGATTTGACTGCACTTCGTTAAGCCTAATTAAACCATAATATTTACTGTTAAATGCAACATTTGGCTCTAGGGACAAAACATAACTCTCTTGTGCAAAATATCCTTTAAAAAATTACAGATAAAGTCCATGGTTGTCCAAAGCAGACTGAATTTGTTATAATCATAAGTTCTCCAGCTAATGATGCCCTGAATGCAGTGGTCATTAGAAGACACTATAGCTGTCTCTCCATTGGGATTTTTTTTCCCCGGGGACACTCCCACCACTGTTGCACAGCACTGCCATTGGTGTAGCTACACCAATGCTAGCAAGTGTGGGAGTACAAGAGCAGATCAGGTGCTGGAGCTTTTACCACTATGTTGTTTAGCCCTGCTCAGAACAGATCATAGAATCATAGAATCTCAGGGTTGGAAGGGACCTCAGGAGGTCATCTAGTCCAACCCCCTGCTCAAAGCAGGACCAACCCCAACTAGATCATCCCAGCCAGGGCTTTGTCAAGCCTGACCTTAAAAACCTCTAAGGAAGGAGATTCCACCACCTCCCTAGGTAACCCATTCCAGTGCTTCACCACCCTACTAGTGAAAAAGTTTTTCCTAATATCCAACCTAAACCTCCCCCTCTGCAACTTGAGACCATTACTCCTTGTTCTGTCATCTTCTACCACTGAGAACAGTCTAGATATACTGTTCTACGCTAGAACTCCTGCTGTTGACGCCATTGCAGCATTGTGAGAGCTCCCCCCACCTGCCAACATAATAAGGCCTTATGGCCAATTCTGCTCCCAGTAAATTGCACCATTGTCAAAAAACAAACAAATACCACAATTGGATGCACACAGAAAATAATAAAATAAACATGTAAAAGCCTGTTTTGTTAGCAGGAAACTATTTGGATCCCCACCGCTGCTCTGCAACTGAAAGTAGCAACTGGCTTGCTTTCCCCATGAAGGCAGGTGAAACCATAACTATATGTTTGAAGACAGAACCCCTTCTGTGTTTTTTCTATTCATTCACACTCCCCAATAGCCCTATTTCTTGCAGGGATCAGCAAATTTAGGACAGAACTTTAAGGCTGATTCCTTAAGCACATGTAGGATGGGGTGGGGGAAAAAAAGAATTAAAAATGCCAATATAGTCTTGCCAAGCCCAAGCATTCAAAAATCATGAATTGGGCCATAAAAATATCATGAGATTGAAAAAAAATAATACATTTTAGGTTCTTTTTGTTTGCTTACTGGTTTTTGAGCATTTAGGATGCATTCCAATCATGTTTACAGGCTTCTCTCTCAACCTTTGGGGCTAAATACATTTTATTTTAAATGAAGGTTGAGATTCTCACATAGTCACATCACTCCAGGACCTGGGGCTTTGAGAAAATAACCAAATATCATGAAGTCTTGATAAAATTCCAAGCAGTGTGAACACTATTATATCAGCGACTGACTGTGTTAGCCATTGTTCATACACTGTAAGAAATGGTCCCTGGCCCAAATAGCTTACAGGTGTGAAGGGACCCTGACCTGGCTGTAGAATCAAGGTGGGGGGGATGGATCCTGGTCTCACCCTGATCCTCACACCAGGGTGTGAACAGCCTCTTCACACAGCTGTTCATGTTCCAAGTGGTGGATCCCAGGCTCCGTTCCTTGCCAGAGGTCATTGTGGGGTGGACCAGGTGGGGGCTCCTAATCATTATTGTCAGTACTGGACCTCCCCATTTTCCCTGCTGGCTGACAGAAAAGCTGACTCCCTACAAGCAGCTGAATTAGCTGACTACAGTGATTCCTTCAACAACATCAAGGCAGAAGGCGGAATCCCCACTCCTGACTCCCCACTGTCAGAAAAAAACATGTCATTAGACTAATTTCACAATTTCCATGCAGTCTGTCAAATGGTGATTTAAACAGAGCCTTATCCATGAATAAACTCTAGCTCAGGGACTTTCACAGGGACCATGTGCAAGGCTGAGTAGTGCTCCTATCCGGTATGGCCAACAATCACCATTCAAAAATCACAAGTTAAGCCCCTTAATATTGAGTGTCTTAAAAGTTATGAGGTTTAAAAAATACATTTGGACTTTTTTCATGTGCTGTATGGATTGGGACCCTGTAGGACTTGTGTTTTCAAACTTTGCTCACACCCAGGAAGGCTCGAAACTCACTTTTTTGTTGTTTTAAATGAAAGCTGAGATTCTGTGGTATGAGCTGACTCCAAGAGACAAACACCAGCTGTTGTGAGGCTTCCAATAAAGTCACAGCAAATCGCTGCGATTGGCCCTGGTCTCTCACAGCCCATAGCAGTCCAGCACCGCCTGGGCCCGCTCCCTGTCCGTGGCACTGGGGGCGCCTCGGGGCAGAGGCTCTCCAACTGACGATGCACCTTGCGCGGCGCTGAGAACATCCTGGGTGCTAATTGATAACAACCCCGGGCAGCGCCTCCGCGGGGGTTGCTGCTGGCTAGGACCGCCATTTTCTAGGCCGCTGAACGTCTCTTGCCCACCCTGTGGGAACCAGCTGCTTCTGATGCGGGAGAGCCCCCTGCGCTCCCCCCTCTGGTTACCCCCACCGCCCGCCTCACCAGCACCTCCGGAATGCCTTTGAGCAGCAGTGGGCGCTGTCCGGGGTTCTCTGCTCGGTGGCCCCATCTGGTTCACTTCGTTTGACCCTTTGACCGCACTCCCGTTCTTGGTTTTTTTCATTTTTTGTCCCCCAAAATCACTTGGTACCCAGGTCCTGTGGATCCCCCCTTAGGCTGAAGGGGGGATCCTTTAGCCCGCCCACTTCCCAGATCCCAATAGGACCAGCGCCTCCAGAGCCCTGTCCCCTAAGCCCCCCGCCTGACTCTGGGCACCTCGCCCTGCCCAGGCGATGGGGGTGGGCCTGATGCCCTGGGTCAGGGGAGAGCAGGCCCTGCCCCCAGCCGTTATTTCTTTGCACGCCGGTGGCTGAGACCAGGGGGCCCTGCTCGGCAGGAAGGGCGGGAACACCGAGCCTCCCCCCGGTCTGCGGGAGGCATTGATTGGCGGAGCCTCAGGCAGCGTCACTAGCCCTCGGCCGGGCATCATCCATTGTCTGACTGACAGCCTCGCTCTGGGGCGGGCGGCGTTGCGCTGGGCGGGTCAATTGGCGGCGGGTGGGCGTGTCCTGAGAGGCGGGGGCGGTGCTATTGCGCGTGCCGGTTCCGGCCCCTGAGCGGCGAGAGCGAGCGGAGAGGGGTTGGGTCTGTCAGCGCAGCCGGAGAACCGAGCGGGAGTCGCTATGGCCGCCACCGCATGGATGCCCACGGTAAGCGGGTCCCCTGTGCTTGCCCTGTCGGTGCGGGTCTGGCCCCTCGCCCCCCATGGGGGCCGTGATCCCGGGGAGGCGGGGAAGTCACCACGGCCCTACTGCGGCCCGATGCTCCCCTGGCTGCTGCCGGGCGCGGGGGGCCTTGTCCGGGTGTCGGGGGGCGCGGCCCAGTGCCCGCGCTGCTCCTCGGCCCGCTGTCCCCCAGTGCCCGCGGTTGGCGGAACGGGGCCCCAGGCCTGCTAATGCCCTTGACTCCCCGGTGCAGGGAAGCCGCAGGCCCGGCGGGTGGGAGGGGAAACGGGCCTGGCCGTTCAGCGGGGGTGCACGGTCCTGAGGCTGCCCTTGGTTCAGTCTAGGCAGAGCCTGTTTAGTGCCCTTGGATCCATCCCCTTGCCGCCTCTCTGGGTGGAGGGAGCTAGGACGGTGGTGACCTTTCCATCCTGTCCTGTAACGCGTCTCCTTGAGGACAGAGGGAGCCAGGCAACCACCCCCGCTACTTGCTTCCCCGCAACTGCAGATCTTTACAATAATAAGTTGGATATTTTATTTCATAATTATTTTAGCACTGGAAGAACATTCTTACCTGCCTGTTGAGCTGGTCTTGCTTTCCTTTCGCCTCCTGATTGTATCTTACAGTACTTACATTTGTAAGACATTTGTTCTCAAGTTAGTACTGACATTAGTCTTTATCCACTACAGGCCAAGGTCCTATTCTGTACTGTTTGTGTCCATTAGCCAGTGGTTTTCTGAGAGGCTGCCACACTTAGATTGTGTGGGATTTTGAGATCATGACGGTGTTGTCCATGGACACACACTTTAAAATTCCGCCATATTCATGAGTGCAATCCAGATATGAAAATGCCAAGAGTGGCATTTACAGAAGTGCTTACCATTGACCTCAGTTTACTCCCATTGAAATCAGTGGTAAAACTTCCATGGACTTCAATGGTAGTAAGACCAATGCTGAGTGCTTTTGAAAATCCTATCCCAGGTATTTAAGCGCCATCAAGGCAGCTACTAATCAAATCTTGCAGCAAAATCCTTGCTAAATTTTCAGTACACCGGACCCTCGCTAGAACGCGGGATTTGGGAACCATGCCAAGTACCGCGTTATAGCGGGGACCGTGTTAAAATGAATTTAGCATAAAAATTAGCATCAAAACTCACCTCTCCTCCGGCCCCAGAGCTGCCGCAGCCGGGTGAAAGGGCCGCAGCCGGGTGAAAGACATCTCTCCCCTGGTTGCTGGGGGTTAGGGTTAGGGTTAAATTTGGGATCCATGGCCGTGACTGCGTTATAACCAAATTCACGTTATATAGACGTGTGTTCTAGCTAGGGTCCGGTGTACTTGTAAAGACAGTGTTTTCATATTTCATGACTTGTTCTGTTTGTCACAAATTTTGCTGTAAGTTTCGGTGCAGCTTTGTATCCGCTCTCCACTTGAAGGGATATCTTCAGCTTATTGTCTTATTGTGTCCTTGTACTCTCCTGTCTGTATCCATTTGTTGTCTCTTTGGGGTAGGGATCATCATTTTATTCTGTTTGTGCAGTACCTAGCACAGTGGGGTCTTAGTACTTAACTAGAGCTATTAGGTGCTACAGCCATAAACGTAAAAAAAATTAGTCATCCATATAACTAAAATTATTGCATCTTTGGGTCCAATGTGTAATATCTGAGTGTGTTCCCTTCATTTCCATGGCTTTCATGGACTGTGCCTCTACAAATTTTTGTTCCTATAATAAAACATTTCTTTCTCACAATTTATTGGACACAAAGACAAATATTTAATAGAGACTCCAAAGTTCTCTTATTTTAGACTTTGAAATCCACATAGTGTTTGTGGTGGAATTTACTCTCTTTTCCTAACATTCGGTCAATATATTACAAGCTCGTTGTCAAAATTCATAAAGAATGGAAGACATATTTGTTGGTAGCAGAGTGTACGTTTAAAACTCTTGAAAATACAAGACAATAATTAAAATGTCTGCAAACTGAAAGTTTTGGTCATCTGAAGAAAATATTTACCTACTAAATGTATGACAACTAATGTTAGCAAAGATATTCCTAGTATAAAATGTGACCTGAAATAAGTGTACAATAAAATGCAAACCTGCCAGAGTATTAGAAATTAATATTGTCTTGCTTTCTGTTCACACACTAAAATATCTTTTAAAAACAACAAGGAGTCCTTGTGGCACCTTAGAGACTAACAAATTTATTTGGGCATAAGCTTTCGTGGGCTATAACCCACTTTATCAGATGCATGAAGTGGAAAATACAATAAGCAGGTATAAATATACAGCACATGAAAAGATAGGAGTTGCCTTACCAAGTGGGGGGTCAGGGCTAACGAGGCCAATTCAATTAGGGTGGATGTGGCCTATTCCCAACAGTTGACAAGAAGGTGTGAGTATCAAGAAAGGGAACATTTATTTTTTGTAGTGACCCAGCCACTCCCAGTCTTTACTCAGGCCTAATTTGACGGTGTCCAGTTTGCAAATTAATTCCAGTTCTGCAGTTTATGTGCTGTATATTTATACCTGCTTACTGTATTGTTCACTCGTGCATCTGATGAAGTGGGTTTATAGCCCATGAAAGCTTATGCCCAAATAAATTTGTTAGTCTCTAAGGTGCCACAAGGACTCCTCATTGTTTTTGCTGATACAGACTAACACGGCTACCCCTCTGAAATATCTTTGTTTTTACAGGTGTCTCGGTTGCTAGGAGTTTTCAAAAATCAAAAACAGGTGACCAGATGTTTTAGTAGTGCTGTGAGTATAATAGTATTTTTTTTCTTTTGAGAAGTTTCTCAATAAAAGTACTGGGCAACTTACTGAATAAGATAGGGTTGCTATATTACCTTTCCACACACTTTTAAAGATAAGCTGCGAGTACAATGGCCATATGCTCTTATGCCATGTTGGATTTCTATTGGCTAACTTTAGCACCAATATCTTTTGACAATTTCACATTAAAAAGAATCATATATTCTTAGACTAATAATTTGAATAACCGCTTATGAATAATGATGGCAATTGCATGGAAAATTCACATCATTTCATCACATTAATAGGATAGTGATGGCTTTGAAATCAACCCTTCTGAAACTTTTACAGAAACCTTCAATGGCAACGTTGTTGAGAAGCTTCTAAGCATCTTTTTATTTTGCAAAGTTTTCTATAAGCAGTAGACTTACTTGCTGTTTAGCAAATGTCTTGTAGCTTTATTCAAATCTATACCTGTGAAGTCTTTAAAAGAATTCTGTAAACACTTTTGTACTAGTATTATTGACATTTAAAAACTGCTGCTTTTAGAATATCTAGACGTCTGCCCTTTTGAAGTCCCTCTGTAATGCATCATTTTAGTTTACAATATGATTGTGTGATTTTTCTCTTGAGCTTGTTTTTGTAAGTGATTTGATTATATTTGGGTTTCTTACCCTCTGTGTGTATGTACAAAATGCACACAAGCATGCTCTTGAAACTTCATTTAAACAGGGTTTTGAAGACTGCTCTGACTGATTTATGGGTGGTGTGCATTTCAGGAGAGACTCTGGCTTTTAATGCTATCATCATAGCTCTGCACTGTGAGTTATAAAACATCTGTGAAAAAGAGAAACCAAGAAGTTGCCCTTGGCTTGTATATTAGTGAAATAATTAAGAATGAGTGTTGCACCTCAGGCTCCAGGTAGGCTAGAGTTGGCATTTCACACTTAATGCAAGATCTTGTATCCTTCTTTTGACTGTACTACAGCCACACATTGCTATGTAACCAGTTATATCAGTGGGGGAGAAAGAAAACAATCATAACAGCCGAGCAGTCAACCTAAGTGTCAGAGGACATGGCAGTTCTTGAAGGCATTCAAATAATTGTGTATTTAACATTACTGATGAGCATTATAAATAGAAGTCCTCATATCCCCATTAGTTTTTCTTTCTCTGAATCTCCACTTTCTCTTTTCTTTATAGTTAATCTCAATGACTGATTCATTCAAAAGAAATTCAGACACTCGCATTTCAGTGTATATTTTGTATCTTGTGTGCCCAATTATGAAACACCTTTTGTGTTTTCACAGTTGATCCTAATCAGGGCTTTTTCAGATAACATTGTATCTGGAGCTGCTTTTATTGATATTAAAAGACTCCTATGAAGGTTGGTCTGAAAACTAAACACCTATTTCTAAGATTCAAAATGAATGGTAAAAGTAGCAGTTCTTAGATCTTTAAACCAAGTTTGGTCACTTGCTTCCCTAGATACCTGATGAGTCCAAGCTGTGCAGTCAGTTTCCTCTGCTTCAGGGATGACATCAGAAACAAAGTGCTGGGGAAACTCAGCAGAAGTTATGGTGGAAAAATAACTTCATTTTCCTAAAAATAAGTTATAGAAAGATCACTTAAGAAAGCTAAATAACTGAAGCTTTTTTAAAATGAATGTTGGTCTTCACAAAATTAAGAAAATAACCTTCAAACAAAATCTTCTCTAGGAATAGGTTAGCATGACTGGAGCCTGTTGTTGTGTAAGATAGGTCCTAGTATACATGACATAACTGGACAATGCTGTCTCCTGTACAACATGCCAGGAAGAAATAAATACCTGTATTGTACTGGGGAGGAGTGTGACTAGGAAGGCTGCTTTTCAGTTAGGTTAACCACTTCTGTATTTCAGAAAGACTGAGGCACCAGGTGGATTCTTTGGAACACTAGGCAAGTTGTTTGTTTGGGAAACAGACTTCCTGCTTGCACTCCTCTTTAGTGCAGTGCCATCTTTAAAGTGACTTTGGCAATTGAGTGATTGTTCTCTGTTTTAGCAGCTAGCTTGATTTTCACCAAAACACTTATAAATGCTCTGATGAATGCAGTGTTCCTTAGGTGTGCTCTCTGACTTCTTGCATAGGTACAGACAGTAACCTTAATCCCAGGAGATGGCATAGGACCAGAGATTTCTGCTGCTGTTATGAAGATTGTTGATGCTGCTAAAGTAAGCAATTCATTTGCCTTGTTAGTCATGTACATTACAACTTGAAGTGAGTATGTGCATAGGGATTTTACTTGTGACTCCTGTTTGTTTGTGGGGGTTCCACTTTGGAATTTTTCACCGAATTGTCAAGTTTCTAGGTGGTATCACTAGCCAAAAAGAGAAAAAATACTGAAGTTTCATATATAACATAACAGACTAGGGTTGCAGTATCAAGACAGGGCCTGTACTTCTTGGCAAAGGAATGGGAAGCTCACAGCAAATACTGTGTTTTTAATTCTTAGAAATATAAGCTACAGTATTTTGTATGAAATACTTATCTAATTGAGTAAATATGTAGCAACTGATAGGTGGTTTTTTGTCCATTTTGATTTGTGGATACAAATAAAAGAAAAGCGTACGTTAAAAACATTGGCTTGTTCTTAGCAATGTATCTGAAATTAATCCACTACTGCTTTAAACTAGGGCTGTCAATTAATCGCAGTTAACTCACGCAATTAACTCAAAAAAATTAATCACGATTAAAAAAATTAATTGCGATTAATCACACTGTTAAACAATAGAATACCAACTGAAATTTATTATATATCTTGGATGTTTTTCTACATTTTCAAATGTATCTATTTTATTTACTACACAGACTACAATGTGTAGAGTGCTCACTTTATATTATTTTTATTACAAATATTTGCACTGTAAAAATGATAAAAGAAATAGTATTTTTCAATTCACCTCATACAAGTACTGTTGTGCAATCTCTTTATCATGAAAGTGCAACTTACAAATGTAGGTTTTTTGTTACATTGTTTTGTTTTTGAGTGCAGTTATGTAAAACTTCAGAGCCTACAAGTCCACTCAGTCCTACTTCTTGTTCAGCCAATTGCTAAGAGAAATACGTTTTTTTACATTTACGAGAGATAATGCTGCCCGCTTAATTACAATGTCACCTGAAAGTGAGAACAGGCATTCGCATGGCACTGTTATAGCTGGCATTGCAAGATATTTATGTGCCAGATGTGCTAAAGAATCATATGCCTCTTCATGCTTTGGCCATTGTTCCAGAGGACATGCTTCCATGCTGATGACACTTGTTAAAAAAATAAGGTGCTAATTAAATTTGTGACTGAACTCCTTGAGGGAGAATTGTATGTCTCCTGCTCTGATTTACCCACATTCTGCCATATATTTCATGTTATAGCAGTCTTGGATGATGACCCAGCACATGTTCGTTTTAAGAACACTTTCACTGCAAATTTGACAAAGTGCAAAGAAGATACCAATATGAAATTTCTAAAGATCGCTGCAGCACTCGACCCAAGATTTAAGAATCTGAAGTGCCTTCCAAAATCTGAGAGGGATGAGGTGTGGAGCATGCTTTCAGAAGTCTTAAAAGAGCAACACTCTGATGCAGAAACTACAGAACCCTAACCACCAAAAAACAAAATAAACCTTCTGCTGGTGGCATCTGACTCATAGTTATGAAAATGAACATGCTTTGGTCTACACTCCTTTGGATGGTTATCAAGCAGAACCTGTCATCAACATGGATGCATGTCCCCTGGAATGGTGGTTGAAGCATGAAGGCACATATGAATCTTTAGTGCATATGACATGTAAATATCTTGCGACACTAGCTACAACAGTGCCATGCAAATGCCTGTTCTCACTTTCAGGTGACATTGTAAACAAGAAGCAGGCAGCATTATCTCCTGCAAATGTAAACAAACTTGTTTGAGCAATTGGCTGAACAAGAAGTAGGGCTGATTGGATTTGTAGGCACTAAAGTTTTACTTTGTTTTGTTTTTGAATGCAGGGGTTTTTTGTACATAATTTTACATTTGTAAGTTCAACTTTCATGATAAAGAGATTGCACTACAGTACTTGTATTAGGTGAATTGAAAAATAGGATTTCTTTTGTTTTTTACAGTGCAAATATTTGTAATCAAAAATAAAGTGAGCACTGCACACTTTGTATTCTGTGTTGTAACTGAAATCAATATATTTGAAAATGTAGAAAGCATCCAAAAATATTTAAATAGATGGTATTCTATTATTGTTTAACAGCGCGATTAATTTTTTTAATCACTTGACAGCCCTACTTTAAACCTATTTACCTTCGCAATATGGAAACCTAACATGTCCAAAGATTGATGTAGTAAATATGCAGAGAACTTACTCAGAATTTGAGAGAAGATGCATACAAAATCAAAATGTACCTCCTTCTGAAATAACCTTGGTAAGTTAAAATGGTTCCCCACCATTGGTACCAAAAAGGAGTTTATCCTTAAAATTCTGTTTCCCACTACAAGATAACCTAAGCCTTTTCCACAGTTGGCTAACTACTCTTGATTATATGGGGTATAACTTCATATTAAAGAGCTCATACATAGTTCAGTTATGAGAGGCAGGGAATAGACTTAAATACAACAGTGATTCATTTTTATCTGAGAGAGATGGAAAGGGAATGTCTAGTTTGGATTACTCCTGATAGGAAATCAACTCATTCAAGATTAAAAAAGCATGTGAACATTTACTGGAAATTCTCTAATTTAGTTTCAAAGGTGGTGGTTGTTTAATGAGCATAGCTTACAGTTATATTGTTCTTCTATGACAGCATAATTGTGTCTTTCCTTTACCCTCCTTCCTGAAAAAAATTAACGTGTGGCTAGGGTGACCAGATGTCCCAATTTTATAGGGACAGTCCTGATTTTTGGGTCCTTTTCTTATATAGGCTCCTATTAACCACCCCTTCCCCCCCCCCCCCCCCCCCCCCCCCCCCCCGCCCGGTCCCAATTTTTCACACTTGCTGTCTGGTCACCCTATGTGTGGCAACCTTTCGTAACAGGGAGATTCCCTAGGTAAATGAAAATTAAGACAGTACTGATGAGTGGGACTGACCGGAACATTCACAGCATTCTATTTAGACATGCAGCACAGTCAAATCTGTTCCTGTCTGTTAGGAACTTTTGATGATCTTGTTTAATTACTAAGTTTAATTTTAAGTCTTTTTAAACTCATTTTGTATTTCTTGAAAATATGTAACATGAGATAGATCACTACTGAAAACACAAGCTGAAAATGTAGATAGCATGGTGGAAGTAGTTCTAATGATATAAGTCTGGAAAAATATTATAGTAGGCATTTCATAGAGCCTTCAGTTGTTACTTACATTAGGACTCTCCTTTAAAGAGTTAGGCATGTGAAAACAGGAGGTTATAAACAGTTCTCTTTGGGCTGAAATAGCCCACGCTTGTCAGCACCGAGATAAATTACTTTGGGAGGTTTGAGCAAAATCTCTTCAGCATTTCTTGTAAACAAAAAAAACACAACAACAACAAAAAAAAACACACACACACACTTACAAAATTCCTAATACAGAAGATAACGTGGAACAAATGTGTTTAGGCTCCTATTCAGTGGGAAGAGAGAAATGTTACAGCTATCCAGGGACCAGGAGGAAAGTGGATGATTCCTCTAGATGCCAAAGAATCCATGGATAAAAACAAGATGGGACTGAAAGGTACTGTAGGGGTTAATTTTGAGCTATTAAAAGCAACGGTGGTGGGGGGCGGGCGGGGATTTTCTTGGAAGTATGTGTGGCAATGTAAAAGACAAAATACTCTACACCATAATAGAATGGTTAACTCCAGGGTAAAGATTGCATGACAGCAGTCATTTGAAACTTCAAAGCATGACCTTTACTTCAACTTTTAGTGCAGCTTTCTTATTTGATGAGTGAACATTCCTAGCCAGAATCAGCCAATGTGTAGGTAAGTATCCTCTACGTTTCCCTGTGTGAGACCCACCCACACCATTTCATAAATGGCATTGCATTTCAGTGAATGAATATAGCAATTGGGGTGTGTTGAAGGGTTGACTCACCGGTGGCATTACCCCTCGTGACTGGGCATAGTGTACCAGGCTTTCTTCCTCTAGTGCCCCTTGCCAACAGCTACTCCAACTAGTGATCTGCTGCTTCTCATGACTTAGTCCTCTGACCAGGTCACTTATAGTACCCCTTCCAGAGTAACATTCCAACAAACAAAAGTCCAGTGTCCTTACATCAGATCTTTCTCCTCCCAACTCTGGGCCCTGAGGTCCTTATACTCATCTCAGGGTTTCAGAAGTCCATATTCTCCTATAAGGTGGCTTCACACCACCTTCCCTGGCAGCTGGCAGGGGAGCCCAGATCCTCCTGCACCTTTGCGTTCCAGCTCAGGCACTGTTTAATGAGCAGGCAAGGTCTGTCAATTCTGACCTGCCCCCTGCCACCTCCCTGGGTTTCTTTCTACCTCAACCTGTCAACAGCTCCTTCCTGGGCTCTTTGGGTACTTGTATTTGTCTCAGAAAAGTTGTGGCACCTATCTCCCTAAGCTCTATGACCTTGCAAGGTGCACCTTTTTTTTAGGGCCATGGCTCATAGGGGTCCCTCGCTTGGAGTCCCCCAGCAAATCTCAACTGAAAAAATAAATATAAACCAACTTTTGCCCTCCTCAAGCTTGACTTTTTTTATTCAGTTTTCCCTGTACTCCATTCCCCAGTTAAATGCCTCCCAGGGCTCTATTCTGGGAAATCTAGAGCCTGCCCTTTTATCAGAGTTGCTCCACCCTAGTGGCTGCACCATGTCTCTCCTTGTCCTTTGCCAGATCTTCTTAGGAGAGGATCCCAAGACCATAGAATCATAGAATATCAGGGTTGGAAGGGACCTTAGGAGGTTATCTAGTCCAACCCCCTGCTCAAAGCAGGACCAATCCCCAATTTTTGCCCCAGATCCCTAAATGGCCCCCTCAAGGATTGAACTCACAACCCTGGGTTTAGCAGGCCAATGCTCAAACCACTGAGCTATCCCTCCCCTCTTTTGCCCCAGGTCTCCTCTTCCCTCTACTGCCCTGAAGTCCTTCCCTGGCCCAGCAGACCTCTCTATACCTCCAAGAGGGATTTCTAAGTTCTGCCCTTTTCTTCCTGTAGCCCTCTTCTGATCTGGGCTTCCTATTTATAGTAACCATCCAGCTCTTTTCCATCTGGGATTCATCTTTAATTGAACCCGACCTACCCTGTAGGTCAGTGGTTCCCAAACTCGGTCCACGGCTTGCTCAGGGTAAACCCCTGGCGTGCCGGGCCGGTTTGTTTACCTGCCGCCTCCACAGGTACGGCCGCTTGCGGCTCCCACTGGCCGCGGTTTGCTGTTCCTGGCCAATGGGAGCTGCGGGAAGCAGATTGGCCGGGAATGGCAAACCACAGCCAGTGGGAGCCGCGAGCGGCCGTACCTGCGGAGGCTGCAGGTAAACAAACCGGCCCGGCGCGCCTGGGGCTTACCCTGAGCAAGCCGCGGACTGAGTTTGGGAACCACTGCTGTAGGTGCATTAATTAAGCCCTCTTTGGTTAATGCTTTTAGTCTCAGTGAGGGTATAGCCCCCTCACAGGGTGACATTTTTGTGAAAGCCCAAGTGAAGGTGAATGCCACGTCAGTCAGAGCTTGGGGGGGGGGGGTGGGGTGGTCAAAAGCTTGTCTCTCTGACCAACAGAAGTTGGTCCCCTAAAAGATGTTACCTTACCCACCTCTTCAGTGGCAGACTTTTCATGGGTTCACTAGGAGGACTATTAGAGATGAGAATATTAGTATTAATAGAACCCTGAACTGGAGCCCATATCTAAAACAGCACAAACTAGTTCCCCTGTTGCTGGAATACTTCATAGCCAGAGTGAGAGTCCTGTTGTTCTCATTGGGTAATACCTTACTCCCCAAGTAGTCCTATTGAATTCAGTGAGAATGCTTGTGGTGTTAATTGCTACTCAACATGAATAGAGGGGTCACAAATTGGCTCTTAAACAGCAGAATAACTTCACTCTTTCATGGTCTAGAGGGAGAGTTCTTCAGCCTTTCAGCTCCAGTCAACACAAGACCCTAACAAGGGAACCCAGGTCTCCCATGAGACTGTCCTAGATCTATCTCTGATGGTTGTAGTGAATTTAGCTCTAGATAGAAAAGCACCAATCTCACTCATTCCTGTTGTGTATTATAGGACCTTTAAAAACGCCAATAGCTGCTGGGCACCCTTCGATGAATCTGCTGCTGCGTAAAACCTTTGATCTTTATGCAAATGTTCGTCCCTGTGTTTCAATTGAAGGATACAAAACCCCTTACACAGATGTAAATATTGTCACAATTCGAGAGAACACAGAAGGAGAATACAGTGGAATTGAGCACGTGGTATGTTATTGGGAAACAGTTAATTTTCTGGCAGGGTTTTCTTTCCTTTGCGAATTGCAAGCTTGTATGGCAAAATTAGGAAGTAATTTTTTTAAAATTAACTCTTCTGATTCAGAATTTATTTTTAATGTGAAATGCCATGTGTACAGTGCTCTGCAGATACTTGCCCATCAGAATTATATGATGCTGTTCCAAATCTCCACACTATCAACGCCTGCTTTATAAATCAGCTTAAGTTTACTTGTGATGACTGTCTGTTTTTCAGATTGTTGATGGTGTTGTACAGAGTATCAAACTCATCACAGAAGAAGCAAGCAAACGTATTGCTGAATTTGCTTTCGAGTATGCCAGAAACAATCAAAGAAGCTATGTTACTGCAGTGCACAAAGCAAACATTATGTATGTTGACATCATAAAGTAACAAACTCTTATGAATGGATTTAAAAACTATGGACTTTGAGCTTTTCAAGATGCAAAGTAACTTGTGAAATCTCCCTCAGATGTGTAACACCCATTAATGCTAGTGGGGGAAAAACATAAGCAACACGGGGAAAATTGACCCAATGTTGATGGGACTGCATTAGTTACATACTCAAATCACTGACAAGAGCACAGAGAGAAGGAGCATACTAACTTATCTATTTTAATAGTAAACTTAAGAATAAAAACACTAAAAGTGAAACTTGCACATATAGGCCTGGTCTACACTTAAAAATTAGATCAACCTAGCTATTAGATCAACCAAAAATTAGATCAACCTGTCACGACTGTGGAAAAAGTTTGCACCCTGTGCAACGTAGTTAGGCCAACCTAGCCCCCAGTAGAGACATGGCTAAGTTCACAGAAGAATTCTTCCATTGTCCTAGCTCCAGCCTCTTGGAGAGGTGGATTACCTACAGCAATGGAAAAACCGCTTCTGTAGGAAGCATCTGGACTACAGTGGCACAGCTACTGTAGCAGCTGTAGAGGGTGACTTTCACCCAAGGATTTCAAAGCACTTCACAATAAGCCTCAGAACTGAGCCACAATGTGTATGGAATTGCATACCACTTCTTTGCCTGTTTTTGTATACTCAGGCTTTAATTACAAAAGTGTCACTTTTGTTTGCTTTAGTAGTGCATACCAGAAGAGGATATTAAAGTGTTCTGGCCAAAAAACACTTGCGTAGTGCAAAATGTGCTTGTTGGGAGGATGTACTTTCCCAGATCAAATTTCTGGTTTACTTTGTCAGTTTCACTTGTCCTTAATGCAACTGACAAATGCAGTTTAACTCATTGAGGTGTCAGTTCAGATCAATTTCGTGGGTTCTGACAACTTAGCCCTCATTCTGTATAGTAAACATTTTTGAGAAGTTTGATGTATATATTAAAACAAACCTTTGCTTCCAAACCATCAAAGATAAGGACAAAGACTTTGCTCTGAACATATGGTAAATTGTAAGAATGTTTTTAATGCAATGAAATCAGAAAAGTAAACATGTAAAGTAATCTTTTGATCTTTTGCTAAACTAGACTTTTAGGGCCAGATCTTGGCTTCTGGTGAGGCTGGTTTGAGCCATGACATAAAACAGCCTTATAGCTGCTTTAACCAGGCAGCTGGGAATCCCCAAGTGGTGTAAGGCTGGCGGAGCTAACTCTGTGCCATCCTTTTCATACATGCACCTGCCCTCCCACATAGGGGGAGTGTTGGGTGCAGGAGTGGGCCATGGTCAAACAAACTTCTCTCTGGCAATTTCCTGCCCCTCGGGGGCCATTACAGGCCAGCCGAAATTAGAAACTGCCCTAATTTGCTCCAACAGTTGAAGCAGCTCTTGGCTGATCCCACAAACAAGGAGGTGAAAAGCCACCTTTGGGTTCCCTAGTGTATCCCCAGTGAGAATCTGACCTATATTTTTCTATTTATTCCTTGTTTACAGAGGTGCATCCATACTTACCTTGATGCAGTTGCTTTTTAAAACTTGTTTACTCAGCCATGATCTATAACATTCTTCTCTTTGTCTAACTGCAGGCGAATGTCCGATGGGCTTTTTCTGAGAAAATGCAGGGAAGCTGCAGAAAACTATAAAGATATTAAATTTAATGAAATGTACCTTGATACTGTGTGTCTGAATGTGAGTTCCTAATCCATTATATCTAGCTTTTTATAGTTACAATACATGACCTTAAAATTAAAACAATTTTCTTCCTAGATGGTACAGGATCCATCACAATTTGATGTGCTTGTTATGCCAAACCTGTACGGTGACATCCTGAGGTAAGCAGAAGTGAGCTGGTTATAAATGAACCCTTAAAATACCATCACTTTCATGATTACCATTCAGATTAAATTTTAGGCAAGTGGGTGTCTGTTTTCAGCATCCAGAAGGTTAAAACATAACCCTTTCAGATTCTCAATATCATAGAAAGAAAAGCTGCAATTAAGACCCAACACAGAATAACGTAGTATTGAGGGAGCTGTATGATGAGGCTGTGCTTCCTGGCATCAGAAGGGATGGTGTTTGTCCATATACCATATAAATGTGATTCAAATATAAAATGGAAGAATGTGTGAGAAATGAACATCTGTATAAATACTTACTAAGGTACCTTCAGTTACTGTTTTTCTCAGACAACTTCGTTTTTGAGGAATATTGACACTAGCACGCTGCCATCAAAACAATTAATTTGACATGTGAAGTCAACTGCCAGACCCATTTGCCATAAAACACTCACTTAATTGAATTTGATGCTGTTCTTATCACCTAGCAAAAACTAGTGTCTTTAATCTGAAGTCTTAAATGTGTGTGCTTATAACTTTAAGAATTTGGTCCTTGCTTCTCTTGTATCATCCAGGAAATCTTAAAATGTTGTTTCTTATTTTGATTCAGGCCAAACTTTTTAAAAGTACCTCTCCGCAGTTCTGGATGTTAGAATGTATTTTTAATATATGTCATCCTAACAAAAACAAATAACTGCAGTCACCCCAAAACCAGGAAAGTGGTGGAGAGGGAGGGAACCCAGTCCAGTCACAGCCCCCAGTGCGCGCGCACACCCCAAAAGCCTTGGAAAAGAGAGAGGTTTACTACAGAATAGCTTACTTCCAGATGTGGGTGGAATATGTACTCACATGTGCATACACTTCAGAACTACAGATTTTTCTAGACTAAAACGGACATACAGTAAAGTGCAAAACACTGAGTGGAGGATTTATACTCCTTACCAATCATTAGATAAGATAAATAAATGAAAATTATTTTAAAAACATATTTGTGTGTGTTTAAAATACATTTAAATAAACTCCTAGGATTGCAGTGATTTCGCAGACTGTTGCTATTTGAGTTGCATGTGGCTTCATAGCCTTATACTGGTTCTCTTCTAAGGGTTAAGAAAGGAATCTCCATGGGCCCAGATTCACACAGGTGTTTAGGCTTCTAACTTCCATTGAAATCAATGGAAGTCAGAAGTCTATATACCGTTGTGGTTCTGGGCCATGCTGTCTTGATTGTGGGGTGGCAGTTGCCTCAGGAAGAACAGAAATACCCAAATAGTAGCCAGATTCCTCGGAATTGGTATCAGGTTTTAACCAAGGGCCCCTCCATGGATCCTAGTACTGCTCTGACTGTAATTTTGTTTTAGCTGTGTAGATGAATGAATTCCTTAATTTACAATATGTTTGTTACAGGCATTTTTGCATTTTAAATAGGTTTAATTCTTTTTGTGGCTCTTGGCGTCCCTCTGCATGACGAAGTGGCTTTTGGCTGTTGCAGTTGAGTAAAGCTGGTGTAAATACCACTGTGAACTAATTCATTGTAGAATCCATCTTTCACATTCTGTACAGATAATAGGGGAAAGACCACTTAGCTCAACAAGCAGCTCTCCTTTAGGTACCTAGAAACACACTATTCTTTCTTTGCTACTGTATTCCCTAATCACCTTCTGGTTGAACAAAATATAGAGCTCAAACTAATACTATGTGCTTTAACAGCTGGTAGTGTTTTCACTGTAGTTGCTGTTGAAAGTTCTGCCTGATACCTCCACTTACTTTCCTGAGGTTTAGCTGGCATCCTAGTTTGATTCTCCTCAACATTGTTGCTTATGTTCTTTTTACCTACTATAGATTTCCCCATCAATTTGAGTTCTAATGAAAGTTCCTTAAAACATTTTACATTTGTGCTCAGGTTTGATAAAGAAGGGTTTCTTCATAAAGGTAGGTGGACCCAACACACTCACTTCCCTGTAAACTGCCTCTCTCTGCTCCTATGGCTTTTTGAAAGCACCTTATCACATAGTGCCCAAAGTGTTCTACCCTCTGAACAGATATTGGATGACATTCCCTACCTTGAAGTGTGTAATGCCTAAAGTGACAAAGGATGGAGGAGGGGGAAACATACAAGCAAAGCTAATCCCTTTATTTTAAAAACTGTTAGACTATTTCCCCACTTCCTGTTTGTTTAGCACTTATTGTGTGGCTGATTTCTTGTATTTCTTGGTATAGAAATGGGTCTTGAATAGTTTTCTAAATATCAACATTTGACAATGCTTGTTTAATGTCTTCCCCTTTCAGGATTGTGTTTTATGGGCACTTGTTGGCTTAGTACTTGCTCATATTGATCTTGGAGGAAACCCTGCTAAAGCCAGATTTTTGTGTTGCTTTCTTTAATTCTTTCACAGATCATATAGGCTGTTCAGTGATGAAGGAGCAAAGCAATCTCGCATCACTTAATACCGGTTTCCTTCAGTTTTGCATAATAGTTGTTAGTAATTCAGATTTCTTGTGAGCAAAGTTCTGGCCTCTTTATCGTCAGCTCTTATAAGAAATTTCTGTAATTTCTTGGGGAAAATGTTGGATTATACATTGAAGGACTTCCAAATAATTACATAAAACCCATCAACTGATATTTCTCTGATTTTTTTTGAGATTTGTAATGGTATCATGGAGGGGGGCTGGTTATCTTTTTTATTGTGCTGATTGGCTATCCAAATTTTCTTCTGCTGTATGCAAGTTTATAGTATTTTCCACCTTGCCCTATCATTTTGGTAAGCTCTATCCTGGAATTTGAAGTTCCCCTGTCATTTTCCTCATTAAACTGTTTTTGTTGGTCTTGTAGTCCTGCTCATCTTCAAACATGCCGCTGTAGTATATCTAACTTATTATGTGTCCTTTTTGCCACAGAGTTAAATCAGTGGCGTAGCCAGGTTTAGCACACAGGGGGAGCGGCGCTATAAAAAGGCCCCTCCCCGCTCCCCCTGTACTCACCCCAGCGGCGCTTTAAAGGGCCTGGGGCTCCAGCTGCTGCGGAGCCCCCGGCCTTTTAAATCCGAGCCCAGGTCCGGCAGCGGGGCTGGGGGGGCCACTTTAAAAGGCCCGCAGCGGCAGGAGCTACCGGCCTTTTAAAGCGCCCCCCGCCCCGCCCGGGTCCAGCAACGAGGCTGGGGGGGCGCTTTAAAGGGCCCGTGGCTCCTGCAGCGGGGCTCAGGCGGCGCCTTAGCGCCGCTTCTCCTCATGTGGGGAGCGGCTGCTCCCCCCCTGGCTACGCTATTGGGTTAAATATATTTACCACTGGCTGTGTTGGCAGCTAAACTTTGTTTTATTAATATGGAATAAACGATCTCTTTATATCTTTTTGGTAGGAAGTTGTACCTTTGTAACCTTTACATGAAGAATTTTTTCTTCCAGTGACTTGTGTGCTGGATTGATTGGGGGCCTTGGAGTAACACCAAGTGGGAACATTGGAGCTAATGGAATCGCAATCTTTGAATCTGTAAGATCTCTTTTGCAAGAGGAAATTTTATTCACTAACTTTGCCCAGAAACCTAAAACTACAGGATATCCGGTAGCCATTACTGAAATACATTCTCTGCAAAATGTCTGACTGCTTTAATTGTGAAGTTTGCTTAAATTCTGCATAAAAGGAAATGTTACTTTTAAAATTATTAGTTATTTGGATTGGCTTAGAACAGTCAAGGAAATAACGTAGTCAGTGCAGTGTTTTAAACCAAGATTTCAAATATAGTCGTTTTACAGGAATTGTAATATATTTATTACCTATTTTAGAAAGGAGCTTGAATAATTTTTAGTTGTCAGTGACATCACCTTTTAGGATATCCATGTCCTCTGGATTTTTAGGGGAAAGACTTTGAAAAGTACAAAGGAGTTAGGTGTCCAATTCCCATTTGCTTGCACTGAGAATTGAAAACCAGGATTAATTCCCCTTTCTTTGTCTTTGAAACTCTCCCCCCCCCCCACATTAAACTATATTATGGTTTTGTATACTAATTGGATGAATACGCTTTGTTCAAAAGAATTAAATTTGAAATAACTTACAATATTAACTCAGATTAATTTTTTAATTGTCTAAATTACTTTAGACAACAAAACAGATGCTAGACGCTTGATATATTGACTTCATAATATAGCTAATTTCATTTTTATCTCTAGGTTCATGGAACAGCACCAGACATCGCAGGAAAAGACTTAGCAAATCCAACTGCCCTTCTTCTGAGTGCTGTGATGATGCTGCGTCATATGGGACTGCAGAAATATGCCACAAAAATCGAGACTGCGTGTTTTGATACAATTAAAACTAGAAAGGTATTCTCAGGGTTTACAAAGTATTGACCTTATCACTTTTCCTATCTCTACAATAATTAATATAGAAAACCAAAGCCTAAACTAGATTGAGGCGGATGCAGAGGCTCACTGTCTCAGCAGGAGTGGGCACTGCCTTGGGAAACGCTGGGGGACTTGTGGATTCAGCTCTCTGAAAAGAGCACTTGCACCCCCTGAAAAGGTGCAGTGTCTCCACCCTCATGTTGGGACAGACTCTGTTTATGAAGTCCTAGAGCTGAGATTGGGCCTGGCCCCTGTATGCACAATGGAGGAGTCGGCTTTAGTTGGCCCCCATGGAATCTAAATTATAAAATACAAAGTGTGTGTGTGTGTGTGTGTGTGTGTGTGTGTGTGTGTGTGTGTGTGTGTGTGTGTGTGTGTGTGTGTGTGTGTATTTGGTGCTCAAGAAGGTGAAGGAATTGATTTTCCTATCTCTGGTTGAATCTAGTGTTGTCTGTATGTCTTGTAAAGGCTTCATTACACAACTTTCCCAAAACATTTCATTCCTGACTTATATCACCTTTTTGTTCTCATTCTGGACTCAGGTCTTTTCTTAACTTCTTCCCTGCAAGCTCATTGACGTGGTAGGGTTACATGGGTGTAAATGAGGCCAGAATTTGACACACAAGCTAGATTTTGCTCAATTGTGTGCATGGCTTCTCTTATGCAGTTAGTATCTAAGATTTGGAGACCACCAAATTGATTTTCACTTGTAACTTGAGTAAAATTTGAATTCATGTTTCCAGAAGTTGAGCCTTACCAACTCTCTTCACCGCCATCTTGACTTTCATCTTTTTAAAATGCAGGTGGGTGGAGTCTAAAGATTGTATTTTAAAAAAAGGAACATTACTTAGCCATGCTGGTGAAATTCTTTGGTCCAGGAGCATGGGAGGGTGCTTTGTAATGCCTCATAAGTGGATTCTTATGTGAATATTGAACAAGATAAAATGAACATTTTTTCATTTTATAACTGGCCTATTTGTGGTGGCTGCCATACTGTACATAGGATTTTTAAATGTTTCCTATTTCAATTACAAGTAAATATGAAATGCTTCTGAAAAGCACCAGATCTACTGTCTGGAGTGGAAGTCCTTTATCTGTAGATCAGTAACACAGTGGTTGATAGAACAAGCATTAGTTTGCTACTGGCTCACTGTGTTATGGATATATATGCTCACAATGCAGAGAACTCCTCTTTCATTTAAAAATTGTATAGTGAAAATGACAAAACCCTAAAATTATAAATTGTCATCTCTTATGCCTGCAGGTCCCTCCATACACACTTTTTTAGGATCTTGCTGTATGTCTGAGACCATTAGTCTCTATCATGCAAATTGCCCCATTATCATGCCTTACCAAAGGGGCCAGACAATGATATTATCCCACATTTTGCCATCACAAGGGTAGTGGGACTAAACATTTAAACAGATGTCCGTTGTACCTATTCAGCAGCTTTTCCCCATCATTTTAACTTTTTGCATTCTTCCCCTCCCCAATTATAGATCTTGCTCCTTGTAAGTTGGCATGGCCATCACTCCGAGTCTGCCTCTGAGGGAGGCCATGCCTCCATGCAGTCTGGTCTGCTAGAGTACTCTCAAAAACAAGGAAAGGGGGAATTAGTGGTACTCAGTGGGCCACAGTCTTCAAGCAGGGTGGGGCCACAAGCAGTCTGGGCTCTGGCCTGCAGTCAGGCAGAGCTGTAGCACCAAGCACAGTCTATGGAGCTCAGGCATGGAGTGCCTGAGGAGCACAGGCCTACTGGCTTAAGGAGGGGGAGTACTGCCACCCCAGGGGTAAGGGGATGCGGGTCTGCCCAACTCCACCATGTCCCAGCCCAGAGTCAGCGGGGAATCCACCTGCAGCACACTGACCGTGTTTCTGGCAGTACCACTGCCAGACAGTAGTCTGGTTTCCCAGGGCTGCTTCCTACTCTCACGCTTGGGTGTACCTGCATCTAGGGGTCATCCTCAGTCTCCCCGGGATACACCGGCAAGGATAACGGTAGTAGTTCCCTAGCTGCGGGAGTGGCAGGGCTCTCTGGAAGCTTGTGCAGGTCCTCAGAGTAGCAGCGATTCTCCTTGGCATCCCACTCCAGCAGTGAGGAAGAAGTATCTGTCTCCCTCAGCAGCACCTTCTCAACTGACCTCCTGAGCCAGCCTTTTATACTTCTTCTTCCTGTCCCGCCCCTCTTCTTCCGGTGTGTGGGCTGTGGCACTCCTGGTTCCACCCACCAGGCGGCTTGCGGCGGTCCCTCCACGTCTGCCTCTGAGGGAAGCCATGCCTCTTCACTACACTCCTCCTCAGGCAGGAGGGATAGCTCAGTGGTTTGAGCATTGGCCTGCTAAACCCAGGGTTCTGAATTCAATCCTTGAGGGGGCCATTTAAGGATCTGGGGCAAAAATTGGGGATTGGTCCTGCGCTGAGTAGGAGGTTGGACTAGATGACCTCCTAAGGTCCCTTCCAACCCTGAGATTCTATGATTCAAGGACTATTAACATGCTAAGTTTCAACTTCTATATTTGTGTGGTTGTTGTTTATAAATAAATAAAATCCTGCAGAAGTTTTTGTGTAAGAATTACTCATCTTTGCCCTAAACCTAAGCATATAAAACTTCAGCCCCAAAGGAAACTTCAGAAAGCTAACTCCTGGACATATGAAGTTATAATAGTTGGAGCTGTTTTACTGTGCAGCTAGGAAGCCAGAGGGCTTACAACAGTTTTAGCTAAATATGTTTAGGCACTAATTCCAGCTAAATTATGAATAAAGATAAAATCACTAATCATGGACCCATAGGATTAGACTAGATGACCCTAGCCGTTCCTTCTAACCCCCTGCCAAGGTGCAGGATTTGTTTTGTCTAAACCATCGAAGACCGATGGCTATCCAGCATAATGATGGTGCTAAAGTCTTAACATGTGATAACCTACTACTATGATGAAAACTTGCTGTTTAAATTTGCCTTCTGTACATGCTGCAATTTGCAAGCTCATGTCTATTAAAATTGTTGCAGTACAGAGAACCTCAGACAGATAACATTATTCCCTTGCATGCATAGTACCGCATACTCTGTGTTCAGAATGTAAAATTCATTTAGAAGCTGCAATATTCAGAGTACATTTTTTTAATTAAAATGTCTATTTTTTTTCTCTCTCAGGTCCTAACAAAAGATTTGGGAGGTAATGCAAAGTGTTCGGACTACACAGCAGAGATCTGTCGCAGAGTACAGGATATTGACTAAAGTTTCTTCATATCACTGATGTTGCAATCACGCCAAATGGACACATTACAAATACATTATATAGTCATCTGCAATTCGTATACATTTGATTTGCTTATCTCGAGAGAGAGCAAACTTTTTAGATGGGGCCATTTTGTTAATAAATTTAGCCCGAATGGATACAAATAACGCTTGTGCCTGCTTTCAGTGGACTTTTTCCAAGTGCTTTGTTTTATTTATTACTTGTCTCTGGTGAAATTTTTTTGTATAAGTGGATTCTTTTATTGTATCGCTTGCAATTGTTTACCATTTTACATTTCAATTAAGTGGTTTTTACTTCTCAAAAGACTTGCTGTAAATATCAAGATGACTGAATTATCATGATTATAAAAGCACCTTTAAAGAAAGCTTAAAATCTATTTTATTGGTCTTAAAATGGAACAAAATAGGCTTTTCGGCCTTAAAATAGCACAAGATGACACTTTTGTAAACAAACGGGTATGAAACTTACTAGGAATGTTGTATCAAAAGCAATGAAGAGATACTTTCAGGTGCTGTGATGTTCCAAGAAAAACAAAAAGTTCTCTAAATGCATGAATAAAGACTTAAAACCCTACAGATATTTAATCTGTTAAAATATTTTTCTGTATAAAAATCAAGGCATCAAAACAGGTGTAAGAAATAATACTAGTAAAGTAAAATCATACAAAGCTATGTATCCAAATATTCTTGTAAGGTGGCCCTGAGAGGAAGACTCTTATTTATTTTACAATAGAGCTCTCCTAATGTGTAGATGATAAAATTCCTTGACTTCCACTCTATAGTGTGAGGCGGAAATATAAATTTTCTGTAGTTTCGTACTACAGTTTTTCTGTTGTATTTTTTTTTTTTATGTATTGCATTGTCTGTTTTGATGTTTAAATGTCCTGATTAGTAACTTTCTCAAATTCTGAATGTAACCGACTAGATAACAAGGGATTGCTACAAATCTTGAAACTGGGTATAATCTAGTACAGTAATCTATAATTTTGGCTCTGATGCTTAATATTTCTGGAACCTATAATCTGTCTTCACTGTATGGGTGGATATGAGGTTTCCAGGCATTTGCTCACTAAGCCTAGCAAAGACCATGAAGTTAAGTCCTCTTCTCATCTCCATATGGTGATATCATGGACACATATGACAGATACTGACCTAAATGTCTTGGAATAGCTCCATCCCTACAACCTTTAACATACATATAAATCAAATTTCCTGGCTATGGTTCTGATCTGTACCCCAACTGTATTCAGGTTAATTCTGTCTATAGGTCCCATGCCACTAATTTCACTTATTTCCTTATTCAGTCTGATGGTTTCCAAAGCAAAACCGAACGATGCAAAGTCACTTAGTTTTGTCCTGCAAAATAAGTATCCCAGATTTTGTTATACCTCTGCTACCCTAAGGCAATGATAGGGACAAAGATTTTTTTTTCTTGTGTATTCATAACTGCTTCTAGTGATAAAGGTAATTTTTCTTCTCTTGGATGTACCACGGCAGAGGTTGAGCTTGATTTGAATATGCATAGTGTGGTTGCTGCTCCCTTGATTCATTTGTATTGTGCTAAGTAAGCAACTGAGTTACTATTACGCACAAAGTGAGAAAATAAAGACTTCCTAAAGTCATACCATTTGTTGTGTTTTTTATAAGCCTAGGCTGCTGACTTGTTTAATGCTTTGAGTAGATGCATCTTATTGCAAATATCAGTTATGTATAGAGGAGGTACAGTTGAGCATGTTATCTTACAAGCACTGGCTGTAACACATGATTTTCAGTAAAGGACAAACTTTTTGTAGAACTTTCACTTGCTTCAGCTGGTGCTATCTTCCATTTGATAAGGACCAGATATCAAAATCAGGCTCTTTAAGCAATTTGGTTTGGTGGGGAGGAGGAGGTGTACCACAGGTTTGTAAACATCTAATATATAAATAAGATTTCAAACTCTTAACAAGCACGTGTTTAAAACAAATGATGTTATTGTTGGAACATAATAGCCAAACACACATACCTCAAAATCCTAGCAGTAGGCATTTTGCGAAGTGCTGCAAATAGATGGAAAACTTCAAGATGCCTGGTATTCCAGTTAGTTTTCTGGCCTGTTATCAATGCAGGATTGATTGATTTAAATCACAGATTTTAATTGTATTTTCCTTAAGAAAGGGTGATTCTTGTTGGTAACCATTAAAACGATTCACAATCAAATAGAACCTTTTACTCTAAACTTCCTTCTTTTTTGCTAAGCAGGAGGATATACTAGCTGTACACTTAAGCAATTACATAGTTTAATCAGATTCTTAAATTTTTACTTGCAATTTGTATCAAGATTTATTTAGATTTAAATCCAAATTCAATTAAATGCACAAACAGCATTTTAATATTTTTTTTTATTAAACTACCTTATGTGCTGGGTACAAACTTTTTTCTCATCAAAATGTTTTGCATTTAAAATGAACTAATTTATTAAACAAAGGAAGTATCTGTAATTAGTGAATTGAACTGATTGTTTCTAGTCACTCTGTGCATCAAGATTTTAGTACTAGTAAAGCTCATCCTCTTACACCTAGTTGTTAGTCAGACTGGAAGAGGAAAACAAGCTGTGCTTTTTTCCCCCCCAACTTCCAATTGGTTTCTTAACTTTGAATGAACTAGTCATTGAGCTGAACTAGATGAATACACAGAAATGAAGAAAATATTCCCTCTACACCTGCAGAAAAGACTACTTCTGTCAAAAGCTGGTTGAGCATTTTAACAAACTAGTTCCAAGTGCATAGTCAGAAATTCCCAGCAATTCAGTGCTTTGATTGTCTTTCTTTAAAACTCAACAGCAAATGTACTGCTTTTTAAATGATTAATAGATACATTTAGGCTTTAGAGACTGTCAATTTCAAATTTAATTTTAAATAGTTTTTTTTTAAAATAAACCTGCATTTAAATACTTTTTAAAAATCATCACTTTTATCCACTCTGAATCTGGGTCCCTGCATTGAGTGAGACATCGTTTGCCCTGGTGCAGTTTTTGATCTTGGGCTGTTATTTCTGATCATGCCCACCAACTGTCATCACTTGACTCTTTGGGAAATGCTAAACTGAAGTGTCTTTCAGCATGAACCAAAGATTGAAAAAATCTTGATTGCATTTTTTTTTGGATGGTCAATCTAGAACTCACTTGACAAGCTACAAGGCTGGAAAGAGGAATTAATTAGGCCACAATATGTAGCATTTATTTTGGTACAAGACTATTTAGATGCTCTTCACTGAAAACATTAGAAAACTGTTGATCTTTTAATTTCAGTTGGGGCTCAGTGGCCATTGATACTATGAGGATGCAAAAGTTTCACTAAACAGTGCCACTTGATTAGTTATATCTACCAAACATTTGAATGATAATCAATTTAGCCTATTACAGAACTATAAAAACTGTAAGGAAATATCGATCAGGGTGTTGCTTAGTCTTCTCTTATTCTTTTACCCAACCTATAAGAATGCGAGCTACATCCTTACAATAAACAGTTACACCCACATTAGTATGTCATTAAGTTGCACTCATTTAAGACCAAAAGTAAAACATTCACAATGACAGGGCAATATGAATACTTATCTGTAGCAAGAAATTTTATTACTTTGCAGGCAGAATTACAACTAGATCTTTATATGGATGTTTTTCTTCTAATGCCTGTTACATAGGGTGCAAAACAAATGGTAGGTGTTCTAGCCTAGAAAAGTAAATCCTCAAATGCATTTGTTGGGAGCTGTTTCCTGTAACAGAGTTGGTGAATTTGTTTTGCTTCATGGGAAACTTGCAAACAATACTTGGCACGAAGACTAATTTTATTCTTTGTAAAATGAATCAATTTCATCTTTGTATTTTTCAAGCACAGCAAGTCGTTTTAATTTCATCGTAGGACCTAAAACAAAAAACAAACCAAAATTGATTACAAGAGGAGAGAGAAATTACAGCAAAGTTTCCTAGCTGGAGGGTTAATGAGCCCTAGTACATCATTCCTCCAAAGGAACTGACTAGTAGATGTGCCTGCTGCGTCAATGCTTGATCTCCCTTAGGAACTGTAGAATAGCTGGGGCAGAAACAGAAAAGCTCAGTCCAAATGACTTGTGGACAAAGCAATGTCCGGCTTCATGAGCAGAGGTAACAAAGTTTAGTAATACACTAAGAGGACTAATCGAGCTTTCTCCCTTAATGTCTTTAGTTAAAGAGCCCTCTCTTATGGAAAGTCTACACTACTGCATAAGTCGATCTAACTTGTGTTGCTCAGGGGCGTGTGTGTGAAAAACACCCCCCCCCCCCCACCGAGTGATGCAAGTTACAGCAACCTAAATGCTGTTCACACCAGCACTATGTCGGCAGGAGATGCTCTCCCACTGACATAGCTTCTGCCTCTCGTGGAGGTGGATAATTATGCTGATGGGAGAGAACTCTCATCAGCATAAAGCATCTTCACCAGACACACTACAGCGGTGCAGTTGTGCTGATGTAGCACTTCTGGTGTAGACCTGCCCTTAGCAATGTTATGTCTACTTGTTACAAGAGCCCTGGACTTTACATAACCTACAGCCACCTGTGTACTTAGCCACCGGGGGCAGGAAGTGAGGACACCACATCGCGAGAAAGAATTTGGCCTTGCTTAGGCAGACAAAAACATCTGCTCAGTTACAGTGCTACTAAAGGATAGCTGACCTTAGTCTGGGTCAGGGTGCCTGTCTGTAAGTTTTTTTTGCTAGAGTTGCTTTACTGGTAAGAAGAAATTGAGAGTTCTTTGCTGTTGCTAGGGAAACGGTCAGCCCATCAGGGGTTATTTTGAGTTATGCTTTGTTTTGAATTGCATATAAAAGAGTTTAGTTAGTGTGTGTACTTTGGAGAAGTTCTTCTGAAAGGATTTCTATGAGCTTGCAATCTGACAGCTACCTCCCCAGCACCTAGGAGGAAGACCAGCCACCAGAAACCACCTGCAGTCACTGGATACCACCTCAGACTTTGGGTAACTATATTCTGGGGTGCTCTAAGTTATTTCTATTTCAGATGTATGCTTTATACTCAATAAAAACAAGGATTTTTGGGTGGAAGCACTCGTGTGTGTGTGTACCAATCATTTATTAGAGGGCAGTGCTGTCCCCCCCCCCCCCCATGATTTGTTTCCTGACACCACCTGGAAAACAGAGATTAGTTACCATAGCTTTGGGTTCAAATGACCCCGAGTAACATACTCACAGGGTCCTCTCAAAAATTGCATCTTGCTTTGGGTGAGGTGGTGTTTTGTTTACTTTTCTCTCTATCTCTCCCCCCACCCGCCCCCCAATCTCATGTGATATGCGCTAAAGACAAAATCATTATAATACTGAAAGGAGCAAGGAATGTAATAAGTCAGCATTACTGTAGCCAGCCAAGGCTCAAATGGGAGTTGGGAGATATATGCTACTCCACTCATGGAGGCTGTAGGGGATAGCTGAGTCAGAATGGATGGAGAGAAGAAACTGAGTATGCCCTCAGCTACACTAGTCAGGAGGGTGGAAGGAAGCAGATGCAGCCATAGCAGATACTGCTATCAAAAAAGGATCCAATCTCACACGCATGGGATGCATGCTAAGAGTATAATTGGTGTAGATAATCATTTGATGGTATAAGTACAGAGCCTTGAAGGAGAAGCTTAATTTGAACCTGAGACAGAATGGGTCAAGAAACTATTGGAGGGATTTAAGTCAGTGGGATGAGATGTAGTGGACAGGGAAGGTAACTATAGCTATTGTATGGATGGATTTTATGGAAAGAAATTAGTCATGAGGACCGTAGAAGTGGACGCATTATTTCCCAAATAGCTGCCTCAACCTGCAGTAGGCCCTAATAGACGGGCCCCACAATTCATTTATGCCTAAGACACTTTATTTTTAAAAAATCAGCTTCTTGGAAAAAAGTCATATCTATCTACTTAGTAAACATGAACCCCATTCCTATAAAGGACACCCCATTGTTATAAACCTATCTGGTTAGAGGAAGGACGATATGCTGTCTGAAGTATTAAAGAAATAGAATTTAATGGATACCCCACTGCTATTTTTCTGACATCTCAGTTCAGCCACAAACTAGAATACGGAATTTTGCTGTTCTGAAATAATGTTGTGAATGAAGGAATCAAGGCCTCAAACTTTTCATCCACCAGCCCAGTTCAAATTCACTTGATCAGAAATCATTCTGGTATTGGACAACTGGCATGTGACTTTGGCACTTTTGAAAATTTTACCCCTAGACAGTATCCAAGATGCTGCTCAAGGCAAAGATTATAACCTGGAAGAAACTAACACTGACAAAAACAGCCCCCCCCCCATGTATATTAGCCTCCCACCTTTGACATAGTCCCGTTCTTCCTTTACTAGATATTCTGTGTATTTGGCAACAATGTAAATCTTTCACACAATATGTGGCACATGGCCAGAAAGGGTTAAGCATTCTGCAGGATAAATGACCCAAATTCAACCTTTAGAGACATGTTAGAAAAGTATGTAAATGGTAATTAGGGCCATTCTATGTCAGATAGGCTAGAACTTTGAAACGTAAACCTGTATTGTTAGAAATTAGAGGTGATACTAATTGTGTGTGTGTATTAAATCTTGTTAGAGGTTAACATGTAACCAAATGGTTCCTGTCTATGCTGTATTCTGTTAATTCAGAGATCAAAAGGTGATCTTAACATTTAAATGAGCTGTAAACATAGTAATATTACTGTATTCATCTCTCTTTGAAGTATATAATAAATCACCTGTGAATGTTGGAAAACAGGCAATTACCTTATGTTAATCCATGTAGCTAATTACCGGTGATGCTTAGGAAATAGGTCTACTTCAAAGTCTCTATGATTGCCTATTGTTCGCCTAAGGACTCCATGCTGTCAAGAGAAGGCCTGAAACTGTATAAAGATGTCTTGGGTCCTGATCCTTTTTATCTCAGATCTGCTTGATGCTTTATGTGTGGAAGCTTGAGTCATAAGACTGAGATCTCCAGTCGTGCCTGGATCACCCTGAATATGAACATTGGACTAATTCTGAACTACAACACTGACCATCTCTACTATAAAACTGATCTCCAAATGGTACTCATATCTGTATGTATACTGATCTTTTAACCAATACTTCCTTTTTTAATACATTTTAGTTTAGTTAATAAGGATTGTCTGTAAGCATGTATTTGGGTAAAATCTGGAATATTCATTAACCTGGGAGGTAATGTGTCTGATCTTTTGGGACTGGTAGAACTTTCTTATATGAATAAGTTTTTCAGTCATCCTCATCATATTTGACTTGAGTGTCTGGGTGGAGGCCTAAGGCTGAGTTACTTTTAGGGAACTGTATTGTTGGCTTCTGGGTAACCAGTAAGATATTATGGAAGCTGTTTTGTGCTGGCTTGGTAAATCTAAATATTTGAATAGCCACCAGCTTTGGGGATTGCCTGCCTCATTCTTTGTAGTTTGCCTGAATTGAGTAACCTCAGTGTGGCTCCCCTGGGATCCCGGTCACACAAGACATCTTTAAATACTTACAGGAGTCCGCATAAATATTCTATATTTCATTAGTTAGAAGTTAAGGTTGGGAAGCAAGAAACTAGAACATTTTTCACCAACAGATCTTTAATTATTACTCATAATTTTCCCTCCCCACAAAAGACAGGCCCTGGCTGCCAAATGACTTTGATTTCCTGGTTAATTTTTATGCAAGGTTTACAGTAAGATTTTGTTTTCTCTGATTAAACTGACTTAATTTGACCTTCTTCTAAAAAGAGAAAAAGCTGTGGCCACAATTAACGATAATTAAATAGACTGGCATATAGATTATACATTTTTTATTATTCTTTCTCTGTCACCAAAATTGTAGGACTTCTTGAATTTCTTAATTTTAAAAAAATTGAACAAGGATAACTTACTAGTATGTTATATGAAGGTTTTTATGAAGCTTCCATATTTCACAAACCATGGTTTTAAATTTCAAGTTCTAATATGAATTGATTTTATCCCGGAGTGGTTGACATCCCTAAGATTGTATCAATATCATTGTTCTGTAATCTGACAGTGTGAATTGCTATCAGATATTGCCACTTGTTTGGAAAGAGCTATATAACTCCCAGCTCCACCATTCCTGAGAAATAGTCATCCCAATTTTACAGTACTCCACATCCCTCCTATATTCACTAAGTATCTCAGTATAGATTAGTATGCAGGGGTCTTACCAAATTCTCCACCAGAAATGGAGAAATCCCTTTCCAGGACTGTCCATTTCTGAATATGCTGAACACTGGCAGTGGACTTCATGTTGACTCTGTCGATTCCTTCTTGAATGGCCTGGTAAACAGCCTGATCTCTTGTTGCCACAACCTCTGACACTTTAGTGGCTTTGCTGCCAATTTTCTGGCAGAATTCTCTGGCTTGCTCAGTCAGATTGTCAGTAGGATTGGATGTATCTGGGTCCAGAGTACTCTACAATATCAAGTGACAGAGTTTCAGTATTAATGGCTGGCTCCAATAGGGCATTAAGTGTCATCAATCCCCACTCAAAGCAGTGGAGTTTGAGGGCAGCTCAGAGTATCAAAACTTAAGTGAAGCAGTTTGGACTGGACCATTTGTAGACTGTTGCTAGATAAGATAGTTTGTCAATTTGGCCACATAATGTGAACAGGCTGCTAATATGTGATTGTCATGTATGTGATGTGATCACATTTGAAACATGTCAAAATATTTAACATAGAAAAAGCTCTGTATATACTTTGAATAAGTTACCACTGTGGGTATGTCTACACTGCACTAAAAGACCTGGCCTGGGTCAGCTGACTTGAGCTTGCGGGGCTCAGGCTGCAGGGCTATGAAACTTCAGTGCAGACATCTGGGCTTGGGCTGGAGCCTAGCTTCAACACCCTGTGAGGGAGAGGGAGTCTCCGAGCCTGGGCTTGAGCCCAAGCTCGAACCTCTACACTGCTATTTTTAACCCTGCAGCCCAAGCCCTGTAGCCCAAGTCAGCTGATCTAGGCTCTCAGACTGGGTGCTGTGGGTTTTTTATCACACTGTAGACATACCCTGTGTTTTTCCAAATCAGTTGCATTGTTATTTCAATAAATGTATTCAAGATGCTATTTACAAAAATGGATTACTGAAAATTGTATCGTTCGGTTTGATCTCTTGAGACAGAGCTGCTGTTTAAAATTAGAAAAAATATTTTTTTTTACACTTGGTGGTGTGGAGGAATCAGTGACAGAGAGAATAAATGTAAAGGATGACTAACGCTGAGACACCCAAGACAAGAAGTTTTATATAATAATATCCTGGGCCCTTGTTTTCATTCTGTTACTATAATATTTGCATTTTAACAAAGGATGATTTTTCAGTTGGGCTTGATCCTGTCGCTCAGCTATTCATAATCTTGTTCCTAAATTCATCCTTTGATTTCTTCCCAAAAGGAACAAATAGGCGGAAAATAGGGTCTGTTAGAAAGCAAACATTCTCTGTCTTAAGCATAAATTGTAATGAGAAAACATGGCCAGAAAAGCCTTTTGTGTAAGTAGCTATGAAACTGTGTTGCCTTTTGTTTTTTATGTATTGAGACTTTAAAATTCTAAGGACTCTGCCTGTGCAGAGTGACAACAGGCAGTATAGAGAAGGCAAATGCTGAACTCGCTCATGGAGACTTCACTTTGGCTCTTTTAGGTTTTTCTTAATGAAAGTGAATTTGAATTTTAGACTGAAAGTAAGTCTTGTTTTGTTTATGGAAGAATATTAGAAATGAATGTGAAATATTTCTTCTGCTATACAGCATAAGAGCCAAATCCTGCTTGCTCACTGCAAATGTACCCGCGTGAGTAAAGCCAGCAGACTTTGTAATTTGAACATTTTTCCCTACCCCTATACTTCAGGCTTCATTAAACTAACAAAGTATTTGGAAGATTTTAGATCTCAGGAGTTCAGTGGGGTGTGATTTTTGTCAAAATCAACAGTAAAAGTAGTTTACCTTTAAGGTCAGCAACATTGATAAGAACTTCTTTTGATCTCCAATCAACATAGCATTGCTAACAATGGGCAGTTCCTTTTTTACCCCGTCTTCAATTGGGATTGGAGGCACATTTTCACCTCCAGCTGTAATAATTAACTCTAGATGTAAAAAGAAACTTATTAGATGAATTCAAATAATTTCGTCTCAGCTGCCTAAGGGGTGGGCTGAACCATTTATCACATTCCTGCTAATAGAAGATACCAGGAATACCAATAGCCTTCAAAGAGAACAAAACTTGTTTAGATGTGAAAATTAACCTTCCTGAAAGACACATATATCCTTTGCAATATCCCTAGAGGGCACTCTCTCTCTCTCTCTCTAATAAACACAAACATACACTATTGCGCATACAAAGCAAAACCCTTTATACCAGACTGCAGACAACCTAAACTCTTGGTTAACTGAAGATTAATTATTACTCTCGAGGTGTTACTGATAACCTGGGATTTTCAGCAGTGAGGCTCCCTTCAGTGTTATCTGGCATTCATTCTCTTTGTGCTCTAGTATTGCTAAGCTGTGAAAAACCCTTTCACAGCTGGCACCATAATAAAAAGCAATCTTAAAACCACCCAGAGGGGGCAGGCCAGCACAAGCAAGCACATGGAGATGGATCTTTAGAAGAAACAGATCGACACAGAACAGCCAAGGAGTAACAGAGGCAGTCCAGAGTAAGGCTGGATGAATAATGGATTTCTTGGTTTGCTGCCAATTAAATAAATAATAATTAATAATTGATTAGGGTCAAATGAACAACTAATTTTTTTGAAATTTTCAGCGAATCAAGAAGTCACAATGTCATTCCATTCTGAACATTTTGTTTCTTTCAAAATCAAAATGTTTTGTTTTGTGTTTGACCATTTTAAAATGTTTTTGATTAGTTTTATTTAAAAAACAAAGCACATTTTAAAGTGAAGAGTCATTTCAAATTTTAAAAAATGATTTAAAAAAAAGTCTGTGACATGGCCAGAAAGGGTTAAGTAGCTTTTTGCAGGCTAAATGACCCAGGGTCAACCTTTAGAGAAATGTTAGATAGGCTAGAACTTTGAAACTGCAAACCTGTATTGTTAGAAAATTAGAAGTGATACTAATTGTATGTGTTTATTTATATCTTGTTAGATGTTAGCCATGTAAACAGTTCCTGTCTATCACTATCGCTATTGATTCAGAGATCAAAAGGGAATATTAACATTTAGATGAATCTTGGGTGAAATAATGTCATTGTCTATATGTCTCTTTAAAGTTTGTGGTAAACTGTATATGAACTGTTTAATGGATAAATTACCTTATGTTAATCCATGTAGTTGATTACGTGATGTTTGGAAAACAGAAGGTTACATCAAAAGCCTATTGTTCACCAGCAACTCCACACCACACCACAGAAACACTAACCCAGGAACCAATCCCTGTTACAAACCCCATTGCCTTCTCTGTCCCCATATCTACTCTAGCGACACCATCAGAGGACCCAACGACACCGGCCACACCATCGGAGGCTCATTCACCTGCACATCTACTAATGGGATATATGCCATCATGTGCCAGCAATGCCCCTCTGCCATGTGCATTGGCCAAACCGGACAGTCTCTACGTAAAAGGGTAAATGGACACAAATCCGACATCAGGAATGGTAACATCCAAAAGCCAGTAGAACACTTCAATCTCCCTGAACACTCAACAGATTTAAAAGTAGCCATTCTTCAACAAAAAAACTACTTCAACTAGAAACTGCTGAGCTACAATTCATTTGCAAACTTAACACCATCAATTTGGGCTTGAATAAGGACTGGGAGTGGTTGGCTCACTACAAAAGCAATTTTCCTTCTCTTGGTATTGACAGTTCCTCATCAGTTTGGGAGTGGACCACATCCACCCTGACTAAACTGGCCTTCAACATTGGTTCTCCACTTGTAAGGTAACTCCCTTCTCTTTATGTGCCAATATATATTTATGCCTGTTTCTGTAATTTTAACTCCATGCATCTGAAGAGGTGGGTTTTTTACCCAGGAAAGCTTATGCACAAATAAATCTGGTAGTGTTTAAGGTGCCACTGGACTCCTCGCTGTTTTTGTGGATACAGACTAACATGGCTACTCCTCTGATACTTGTCAATTAAAGTAAAATTCTTTGACTATTACAATTCTTAATACATTGCACCATCCCATAAGCAAACTACGAATGCTCCACTGCATTAACCTTGTGTCCTCTGCCTGTGCCTAAAATAAATTATGTCCTTTTAAATATATAAAACGTTTTAAGAAATAATGTACTCCGTACAGAAGAGTGCTGACAAATGGACTTCGGTGTACTATTGTAACTGAAAGTCATACATTAAGGGATCTGATCTTGGAAACACTTATATGGAAGTGCTCAACTTTATTTACGTACTTCCATTGAAGTCAATGGTACTATTGCGGCACGTGAAGGTAAGGACCTGTAAGTATTTGCTGAATCAGTTTCTTAGTTGTCAGTAACATTCAGTATTAACTAAGGGGCTTCTTAGTTATGGAAAACTGACGTGTCTTATTTCTTACAAGAAACATTAGATTGTCTGACTTGTGTGCTGTGTTATGGTAAAACTACCATTTGGCAGTGAGTTATGAGACAGGGAGAAAGTAGAATAGAGAGGAAAAAGAGGTTACCTCTGATGCTCAGTGTTTACTTTTAAACCAGCTTATTGCTCCTTACACAACCCCTCTGAGATATCCTATACTTCATGGATCAGCATTTCTTTCAAACTCCCTAACCGTGATAATCTGTTGTCTCGGTATTTTAATACTCTGTAGATATAAAAATAGTTATCTTTATCCAGTTTTTTAAAAACGCGAAGGGGGGAAAGCTTAACAAAGGTAGTACATTCAATAGCTTAGTACCTGATCCCATTTGCTACTGAGCTTTATTCAATTCAGTGGCACTTGAGGGAACTCAGGGGAAATTGTTACTCACAGGTTTGGGTCCTAACTCCACTTGTGTTCAGTAACAGCTTTGGAGACTATAGGGCAGGGAAAGTATATAATAGGCCCATGTGTGTTTTATATACAATAGTCAGTCAGCTAAATTCACATAAATTGACACAATCAATACTGCACAATTATTTTTCTGGATAATATTATGTGTACACAGAATTATTTTATGAAGTACAATTTATATTTCTAGGATGAGAGTCTACACTATGCTTTATCATATCTTACATATATGGCTACCCCTCCACAAATCAGATGTTGATCTAAACCTTAGAGATTTCCTCCTCCTCAACTTTTTCAAACCCACCAAAGCCACTGTAATTTCATAACTGCTTCTGCCCCACCCGCAATGAGGTTCCATTAAGGGGGTTCTCTTATCTAGCTATCTCTGACATGTGACTATTCATATCTTAAGAGCTACTCTGGGTCAGAGATATCACAAAACAGCATCATTTGTCCCTCTGATCCTTGATGCATTGACAGTCCCACCAGAACTCATGAAAACTGAAGACACCAGCCAGACCTGCTGAGATGGATTTCAGCAAATGGAGGAGACCTGTTTACGGCTCAAGGGTGGGGTGGGGGGGGGCATTTATCTGACCTTCCAACATATTTTAAATGGTTTAGACTTGGGTTTGAAGTTTGCATGGAAATTCAGGCACTGAAGGTATAAGTGCAATGCAAACATTAAGATAATCGAACTGGGCCCCTTTGTTAAAGAATAACATGAGGGGAAAGGAAAAGTAACCAGAAAAGGGAAAGGCAGAGAATTAAGGGAGGCCAAAATGATCAGGTTCAGTGCAGGTTAATTATAGCCCACCAGAATTGACTGCACATGGTAATGTTATCCTGTTACAAATTCACCAGCAAGTGCAGCTACTTCCCTCATGATTCATCTTGTCTTCTGGGGTTACAGTTACTCATTACACAAGGTAGTTTAGGAAGCATCTGAACTGTGACAAAATATCACCCTTCTGAGTATGTATCTTGGAAGAGAGCTTCCAGGCAAACAAATTACCAAAACCTTCCCTGGGCAACATTTCAAGCAAAATACTGTCACCATACCCAAATATTCTTCTTTGTTTTAACTTATCCTTCTACCCTCAAAAATTAAGAGGGTATTGTTCAAATGGTCTGGCAACACGGAGCTTACAGCGCTCTCAGATGGCCAGCTCCCACATGGCAGTAAGAGTACGACGTTTCCTAGTTCATCAGGCATCCATGTAGCCCCATGATTCATAACTTAATACAAAACATAGTGATCATCTAACATTATTGTCTGGATATTTTGATCAGTCAGTAAAACAAAGGATTTAGCAAGATTCAAAGCGGAATTGAACATTTACATGGATAACAAAATATCCAGAATTATTGTCAATGCTAACAGAATGAATATTGGAAGGGAGATAAAACCTCATGTTGCAATGCTTAAGCCAATCTCTAAGGATGAGATCTTCATGGGAGCAGATTCTCCCACATCTACTTATTGTGAGGGTTCCTCTGAAGCACTTGGTGCTGGAGTTGGAGACACTTAACCAGGTGAACCATAAGCCTGATCCAATATGGCATTCCTATGTGCTTATCTGTTGTATGACTGAATTACACTGAATAGTTACTTTAAAACATTGGGAGGAGACTGCTTTTTACCTTTAATTCTTCCAGTAACATAGAGGAAGCCGTCCTTGTCTAGTCTTCCTAGGTCTCCAGAATGCAACCACCCATCATCATCAATAGCTTCTTTTGTTTTATCCTCCATGTTTAAATAACCCATGAAAACAGTTCTTCCCCAGAAACAAATTTCTCCATTGCCATCTGCATCCTCATTCACCAGCTTCACTTTGCAGCCAGGCACTGCTTTGCCACAGCTACAAGGGAACAAGAAGGAAAAGTTTCACATGGAATGATAGAAAAGCCAGATAAAATATAGAGCGAACCTTTACAATATCTCATCTCTAAGACCTTGAGAAGGTATAAACAAACACATCTCCATCATTGTTAGAAAGTTACGGGCCAGTATCTCACCTGATGTAAAGCAGCAGTGTAAGTGGAGTTCTGCACATTTATACCAGCTGAGGATTTTTCCCTGTGTTGCTACTTAAGTGGACTTTTTGTTTCTTTTGGAGCATTAAAACACTTCTCTGTTTTAAATTTCACAATTGCACATTATTCCCTCTTAAGTAGGCCAGCCCTTTGGTTTAATAGTTGCACTCTGCACAGCATGCAAAAGACTGGGATTGACTGACATCCTGGGTCAAAGCGTGGTGAAAGCAAGATGCTCGGCTACTGGCATGAAGACTGTCTTGAGCAGGAACACAGAGCCTTGAAGATGGGGAAGTTAAAGGAAAGAACAAAGAGAACTGACATCTCCTAAGCCTCAGTCCAGCACTATAGCCACTAGACAACACCGCCTCTCAAGTTCAAGTCTCAATAGACATGAATCTAAATTTTACAGCACAGCAACGTGGAAATACTGTAGCAGCTTTTCATACATTAAAAATAGAGCATTTTACTGAATTAAATAAATATATCTTGTGGCAAATTGCTGGCACTACGAGGGTCCCGCACTTTCTCTTCTTGTGGGGGGTTTTCAGGGCGCCGTTTCTTGCCCCTGAACTGGGGTATCAGCTGTCCCACTAGTATCCAAGAGAAGGGGAATGGAGAGGGAGGGACCCGGGCCCACCCTCTACTCCGGGTCCCAGCCCAGGGGCCCTAGGATAGCGGGTAAACCACTTGTACTAGTGATACTTTCCCCTGGGCTCCTTCCGTCTCCTGCTTGTGGGGCTTCCTGCCTTCCCACTGCACAAGCCAGGTGTCCCTTTACCTAGGGTCTTGGTCTTCTTAGCCCGCCACAGCACTTCTCCAAACTCTCCTCTGCTTTCCTCCAAACTGCTCTCTGCTCCACCACCAAACCACTCTGCTCCAACTCCTTCCTCCTCCTCCCCTGTCTGCCTGAAGCAGGGGGTTTTATTAGGTTCCTGAGAGGGCCTTAATTGACTGCAGGTGCTCCAATTAACCTGTAGCCACCCTCCCTAGTCTCCAGGGAACCACGCCTTAATTAGCCTAGGGCTTATATATTTCCCCTCTCACACTCTACTACTGCTGCTCCCTGGCCCTCCTGTATCACAATATATATATAGATTGACAAGGGTAGAAATTGACAAGGGTGAAACTAGAAGTTTTAGCAGCTGGGTCCAGTGCAAGAAGGGCTTTTGCCACCTAAGTAGATGTGGGAGGCAACTTGGGACTGTGGTTTCTGTCAAAATGGTCAGCAATGAAAGTTAACAATCTCAATGTTGGAATTGTGCCTCTTTAAATTAATCAGTAGGAGGGTGAGAATTAATAGTCTGGAGAAACTACAGAGTACTTGATAGCTGTGTGGATATGCATTAGCCAGAGATATAAATAATTAAGAATGCAGACTATCAGCTCCAGATTTTTTCAGAATTCGTTGATGCACCACATTTTTGCACACAACTTGACTGCACTCACCTCTTCTTGACAGATGCTAAAGAACATATCTGCTTTGGGATCTGATATCTGCTAGTAATTTGTATAGCAAAAGCCTGATTCTGCATTCATTGTACACTCAGGGTATGTCTACACTACGAGAGTAGTTCGATTTTACTTAAACCGAATTTGTGGAACCGATATTACAAAGTCGAACATGTGTATCCACACTAAGGACAGTAATTCAACTTTGTGAGTCCACAGTAACGGGGCAAGCGTCGACATTGCAAGCAGTGCACTGTGGGTAGCGTTCCCGCAGTCCCCGCTGCCCATTGGAATTCTGGGTCGAGCCCCCAATGCCTGCTGGGGCAAAAAAATGTGTCGAGGGTGGTTTTGGGTAACTGTCGTCATTCAACCCTCACTCCCGCCCTCCCTCCGTGAAAGCGCCAGCGGGCAATCAGTTCGCGCCCTTTTCTGGTGATTGACAGCGTGGACGCCACAGCACCGCGAGCATGGAGCCTGCTGCGATCATCGCTGCAGTTATGGCCGTTGTCAACACCTCGCGCCTTATCATCCACCTTTTTCAGAGGGAGATGCTGAGAAATCGGGCGAGGAGGCTACGGCAGCGCGGTGAGGACATTAACTCTGAGAGGAGCACAGACCTCTCACAAAGCACGGGACCCCGCGCCGTGGACATCATGGTGGCAATGGGTCATGTTGATGCTGTGGAATGGCGATTCTGGGCCCGGGAAACAAGCACGGACTAGTGGGACCGCATTATGCTGCAGGTCTGGGATGAATCACAGTGGCTGTGAAACTTTTGGATGCAGGCACTTTCCTAGAACTTTGTGAGTTGCTGTCCCCTGCCCTGAAGTGCCAGGACACCCGGATGCGAGCAGCCCTGACTGTCCAGAAGCGAGTGGCCATAGCCCTCTGGAAGCTTGCAACGCCAGACAGCTACCGGTCAGTCGCGAATCAATTTGGAGTGGGCAAATCTACCGTGGGGGTTGCTGTGATGCAAGTAGCCAACGCAATCGTTGAGCTGCTGCTCTCAAAGGTAGTGACCCTGGGAAACGTGCAGGTGATCATAGATGGTTTTGCTGCGATGGGATTCCCAAACTGCGGTGGGGCTATAGATGGAACTCACATCCCTATCCTTGGACCGGACCACCAGGGCAACCAGTACATTAACCGAAAGGGCTACTTTTCAATGGTGCTGCAAGCACTGGTGGACCATAAGGGACGTTTTACTAACATCAACGTCGGATGGCCGGGCAGGGTTCATGACGCTTGCGTTTTCAGGAACTCAGGTCTGTTTAGACGGCTGCAGGAAGGTATTTACTTCCTGGACCACAAAATAACTGTTGGGGATGTGGAGATGCCTATAGTGATCCTCGGGGACCCAGCCTACCCACTAATGCCCTGGTTCATGAAGCCGTACACAGGCGCCCTGGACAGTGAAAAGGAGCTCTTCAACTACCGTCTGAGCAAGTGCAGAATGGTGGTGGAGTGTGCTTTTGGACGTCTGAAGGGGAGATGGAGAAGCTTACTGACTCGCTCTGATCTCAGCGAAACCAGTATCCCGATTGTGATTGCAGCTTGCTGTGTGCTCCACAATCTCTGTGAGAGCAAGGGGGAAACGTTTATGGCGGGGTGGGAGATTGAGGCAAATCGCCTGTCTGCTGATTACGCCCAGCCAGACACCCAGGCGATTAGAAGAGCCCAACGGGACGCGCTGTGCATCCGGGAAGCTTTGAAAGCTAGCTTCCAGAGTGACCAGGGTAACCTGTGACTATTACGTTTGTTTAAACAGAAGCTGAACCTGCCCCCGTTTCTTTACCCAGTTAATGTTGACTATCCTCTTGAGTTACCAACCCTCTTCCCCCCCTTCCAACACACCTTCAAAAATAAAATAAATGAAACTTTGTTCATTAAAACCGTTTTCTTTATGAAGGATTTCTTGGTAAAGGGTTGAAACTGGGATGCAGACTGTGGTGGGGAGCGGGTGGAGTGATGGAAAGGACGCTTCTAAACTCAGGGAATGACAGGCTCCTGCTCCTAGAGCGGTCCGCAGTGGTCGACTGGATGGTTGAACGGAGCCTGCCACCCCTCCTTTTCACGACTCTGTGTGTGGGGGCTATGTGACTTTGTGGCGGGGGAGGGCAGTTACAGATCCCCTGCTGCGTGGCTCTGTCATCCAGTCTAAGAACCGCTGCATAAGATCTGTAACTGCCCTCCCCCGCCACAAACTCACATAGCCCCCACACACAGAACATGAAAACCACCTCCCAGACTGACCAGGGTGCCTAGTGACTGCAATGTGTGTGTGACCTTCTGCTGAACCTGCCCCCGTGTCTGTACCCTGGTAAAGGTGACTGTCCTCTCCAATTACCAACCCCCTTCCCCCCCTTCAAACACACTGTCCCCTAAAAGAACATGACGGAAACAGTAATTAACAGAAACATATTTTTTATTAAGAACTACACCGTTATGGGATGAAACTGGGACAGGGGCTTGGGTGAGGTGCAGTTGGAGGGAAGGAAAGGACTTATCAAATCTTTGGGAATGAGAGCCTTCTGCTACTTGAGCAGTCTGCAGGGGTGGAGTGACTGTTTTCACGGCCCCTGCCGCTCCTCCTTCTTGGGACTTTGGGTGACGGGGGGATGGGACGTTGTGGCGGGGAAGGGTGGTTAGAGATAGACTGCAGAGGTGGTCTGTCCTCCTGCCTCCAGTCCTGCAGAACATCTACAAGGCGCCAGAGCGTGTCCATTTGCTCCCTCATTAGTCCAAGCAGCGTTTGAGTCGCCTGCTGGTCTTCCTGCCGCCACCTGTCCTCCCGTTCGCTGTATGATTGCTGGTATTGCGACATGTTCTCCCTCCACTGGGTCTGCTGTGCCGCCCCGGTTCGGGAACAGACCATAAGTTCTGAGAACATCTCGTCCCGTGTCCTCTTCTTTCGCCTCCTGATCTACGCCAGCCTCTGGGAGGGGAATGCCGGGGTAGCCCGGGAGACACTCGCAGCTGTGGGATGGGAAAAAGGGAGTGAATTCCTCACAAAGATACATTTTTGCGAACAATGAATGTAGTCTTTCCCTGAGAACAAGACCATGCACACTACCTATCACATGTGCACTCAGTGCAAGGTCAAATTTTCTGTCTTTATATTGAGTGCCTGGGGTCTTGGTGTACAGATCACACAAGCGGGGCCGGACAACAGAATTCGGCTAGCAGGCAGCCATGGTAAGCCGTAGACTTTTGGCTGCTGAAAGCTTAATTTACAGCAGTGCCCTCCTTTCACGTTCCAAGCACTGCTCCTAGCGTTGGCCATTTCCTGCTGCCGGCAATCCGGCCAGCATGAACTCTGCCCCTATCCCACCCCCGGCGCGGCTGTCCCCGGGAAAGATCCCTGCATGCTGCCGGCAAACCGCCCAGCATGAACGGTTCACCTCCCCGCCCCCACCGCGTGGCTGGGCTCAGGAAAGATCCCCGCATGCTGCCGGTGATCCGCCCAGCATGAACGGTTCACCTCCCCGCCCCCACCGCGTGGCTGGGCTCAGGAAAGATCCCTGCATGCTGCCGGCGAACCGCCCAACATGAACGGTTCGCCTCCCCACCCCCACCGCGTGGCTGGGCTCGGGAAAGATCCCCGCATGCTGCCGGCGAACCGCTTAGCAGGAACGGTTCTCCTCCCCGCCCCCACCACGTAGCTGTAAACCACCGGTTACAGTTATTTAAAGGAACAGGCAATCAGTCCCCATACTAAAATTCCCCTAATTCAAATCAGGTCACCATGACTGATATCACTCTGATGAGGATTACGGAGACAGAGAAAGACCGCATGCTGCGTGAATGCCATCAAACACCGGGGCCGTATGCCACCCTGCTTTGCCAGGCAATGATACCAGAGTACCAGCTGCTAGCCTGGAGCGGAAAAGTTTCCTACCATGGAGGAGGCCATAAGGCCGCTCTCCCTGGGAACCTGATGCAAAGGCTTTCACATTACCTCCAGGAGAGCTTCGTGGAGATGTCCCAGGAGGATTTCTGCTCTATCCCCAGACATGTTAACAGACTTTTCCAGTAGCTGCACTGGCAACGACTACAAAGTAAAGCGCCTAGGGCAAACTAATCATTAAAACCCCATTGCTAACATACCATGCCTATTCTATTCAAAATAAATGTTTAAAACACTTACCTACTGAGCCGTCCCCTGATTCATGGTCCAGGTTACCGCCTTGGGAGGGTTAGTAGGGGATCTCAGTAAGGGTGATGAAAAGGTCCTGGCTGTCGGAGAAATCAGCGTTGAAAGCGCTGTCGACTGCCTCGTCCTCCTCATCTCCTTCCTCATCTTCCCCGTCCGCGAAAACCTCCGAGGAAGCGGCCGTAGATAAGACCCCATCGTCGGAGTCCATGGACACTGGTGGGGTGGTGGTGGCGGCCCCCCACCCTAGAATTGCATGCAGTGCCTCGTAGAAACGGCATGTTTGGGGCTGGGATCCGGAGCGTCCGTTTGACTCTTTGGTCTTCTGGTACGCTTGTCGCAGCTCCTTGATTTTCACGTGGCACTGCGTAGCATCCCAGCTGTATCCTCTCTCCGTTATGGCTTTTGAGATCTTCTCATAGATCTTCGCATTCAGTCTTTTCGATCGCAGCTCCGAAAGCACGGACTCATCGCCCCACACAGCGATCAGATCCAAGACTTCCCGATCAGTCCACGCTGGGGCCCTCTTTCTATTCTGCGATTGCATGGTCACCTCTGCTGGAGAGCTCTGCATCATTGCCAGTGCTGCTGAGCTCGCCACGATGTCCAAACAGGAAATGAGATTCAAACTGCCCAGACAGGAAAAGGAATTCAAATTTTCCCGGGGCTTTTCCTGTCTGGCTGTTCAGAGCATCCGAGCTCGGACTGCTGTCCAGAGCGTCCACGGAGTGGTGCACTCTGTGATAGCTCCCAGAGCTATTAGCGTCGAATTCAGTCCACACTAACCCTAATTCAACATGGCCATGTCGAATTTAGCGCTACTCCCCTTGTCAGGGAGGAGTACAGAAATCGATTTAAAGAGCCCTTTATGTCGAAATAAATAGCTTCATTGTGTGGACAGGTGCAGGGTTAATTCGAGTTAACGCTGCTAAATTCAACAAACTCCTAGTGTAGACTAGGCCTCAGTCTCTCTTGGGCCCCAAAGAGGCAACAAAAATGTATAGCAGTGCTGCATTTGGACTGAAACTTGCCTGAAGTCTGATATTCATATGCTAGTGAACATCATATCAAACAGAATATCCAGAGTATTGGCATGTTGGAACATTTATACTAGATTTTTTTCAGAGCACAACTGATTCTTCATCCTACCACTATTGCATCAATGTCCTTTTCCACAAGTTGCTCAACACTGCTGTATACTAGAGCTGGACCAAACCCTCTAAAAATCACAGCATCCTTTGTGAAATCACCACATCTGTAGTGCTAGAATATTAATGCCATCACCTGGATGAAAAGGAAAAAAGACAGGAAAGGGGAGAGAACTGGAAGACTGACAGAAGGAGAAAATTGTTCCGGATTAAAAAGTACAAAAAACACACAGTCAAGGTAATTTCATACTTTTGAAAATAATTTCTGATTGTTTATAACACTGGTTTAGATAAGAGAAAAGAGCCCTCAGAGATTCATCCCACATTTGTTCTAATCTTTCATTTACATGTAGGATAATTGGTTGGTAAAATAAGGTTCTAGGAAGGCGCCTAGTTCACTAAATCACTCAGCAGCATAAATCACGCAGGAATGAATTCCATAATCTCGCATGAAATTTGATCAATCAGGCTTTCCGTAGCTGCCCTGTTCAGGAAGTGGAGGGGAAAATGCACCCTGATCCAGGGCAGTCGCACCCTTTTCTCTGCCTCTATGAGGTTCCTGGCCAATTGAACCTGGGAAGCAAGACCCAGTAGCTTCTTTCACTGTCCAGCCCAACACTCTTTTCTGTATCAACATATTCAGGGCTAGTCTGCTCACGTCCTTGGCCTGCAGCCCCTATGCAATCATTCTACCCAGGTTCCTTAAAGATTGGGCAAGAGTTTGGGGTGAAGGACATGTTCCGCCTATCAAACTTTTGTAAAGCTAGTACAGCAAACCACGTGTTAGCCTTTTAATAATGGGACTATGTTAATTTCACAGATCCGTTATTGGGTCTCAACAGTTAAAATTACAGCAATAATAATGATACGTGTAACAGGATGATTCAAATCTGCATTAATGCAGGGCTTCTGCGAAGGGCGAATATCATCCATGTAGAGTTAAATCTAAGCAGCTTGAAGATTAATAATCCTCCACCTGGTGTTATTGCTTTAAACAAGGTTTTCATATTAATGTTTATATGAAATCTAGATAAAATCAATAGTGTCTTTGCAAAGTTATTACAGAGAGGTAACCACACAGTCTGGGTGCACACGGCATTCTGTTTTTTACAAAGAACGCAAAAAAGCTGAATGCTGAGGAAGAATCAAGAGCCCTGGTTTAAGCAAGAAGGACATTTACTAGCCTTACAAAGAGTGTTTCATAGGATATTGTTTTTATTAGACTGTATTTATTTACACCGTGTATTTATTTACACTGAAATACACAGATTTTGACTCTAAAAGCGAAGACAAAGACTTGGCAAATTCACAGAATAATGTGTAATTCTGTACCACGACTTAATTACCCAGAAACTGACATAAAAACAAGGAGGTGAAAGAGAGAGTGGGAAAGAAAAACAGTGGGAACAGGAGGCATCATGGGCAGTCTCATTTTGGCAGGATTGTTTGGTTTCTGCATGTAAAAGGTTCTGTAAAATTACCTGCGATGTTTGTAAACATATGGCCCAGACATGCAGTGCGGGCCTGTGGTCTCGCTCATCCCATATGCCTGGTACAAGGGGATGTTCAGACTCAAGAAGAAATCCAGTGTTTCTGTAGTGACAGGAGCAGCACCAGAGAAATGCTTCTGACAGCGGGAAAATCCCAGAGCACTGCGGATTTTTGCAAGTACTAAGTAGTCTGCTAATCTTGTTCGAAAGGGCTTTAAGTCGCCGCTGAGTGGAAAAAACACAAAGAAAGACAGGGGAATTCAGAGGAAATGTAAATAATTTCCAAAACAAACCAACTTTGTGTTTCAGTTACACGTTCGTCATTTGGTTTTGGATGTCTAGGCACAATATTTCCTATTTGTATCATTTACAGAATGTCCTTCCCTGAATACTAACTCCAAATACCAGGGATGTCCCAATTTTGCAGGTTCATGAAGGATTGGTGAAATGCATTGTAGAGATCACTATTTTCACTATTCCTTGATTATCACTTAAATATGTGCTAGTTCCACCAAAATTTATGATCATTAAGATAACAAGAGCCTCATTGTCTGGGCAATTTGATAAACCTATCTGAGAAACTGAAAAGTAATACAAGTAAATCAGTACAGACATGCAATGTTTTTTGGAATCTCTATGGATATGTGTACACAGCAAAGAAAAACCTGCGGCTGGCCCATGCCAGCCAACTCAGACTCGTGGCGCTCGGGCTGAGGGGCTGTTTCATTGCTGTGTAGACTTCCAGGCTCCATCTGGAGCCTGAGCTCTGGGACCTTCCCACCCCATAGTGTCCTAGAGCCCAGGCCCTAGCCTGAGCCCCGAAGTCTATACAGCAATGAAACAGTACCACAGCTGAGCCCTGTGAGCCCGAGTTTGCTGGCATGGGCCAGCTGCGAGTTTTTCTTTGCTGTGTAGACATACCCTATAGGATCTTCTCCCCTGCTGTACATAAATTCATAATCAAGTGCTATCATGACTCAGGCCTCTATAAAACTGTTTCTTTTTGGTGGGGGAGTGGAGTGATTAATCCTCAGCGCTCTGTAGATAACATAAGAACTTAGGAACAGCCATACTGGGTCAGACTTATGCCAAAAGACAACTTTGACTCCATCAGGGAACTGATGGGCAGGATCCCCTGGGAGGCTAATATAAGGGGGAAAGGAGTCCAGGAGAGCTGGCTGTATTTTAAAGAAGCCTTATTGAGGGCGCAGGAACAACCATCCCGATGTGCAGAAAGAATAGCAAACATGGCAGGCGACCAGCTTGGCTTAACAGAGAAAACTTTGGTGAGCTTAAACACAAAAAGGAAGCTTACAAGAAGTGGAAACTTGGACAGATGACTAGCGAGGAGCATAAAAATATTGCTCAAGTATGCAGGGGTGTAATCAGGAAGGTCAAAGCACAATTGGAGTTGCAGCTAGCAAGGGATGTGAAGGATAACAAGAAGGGTTTCTACAGGTGTGTTAGCAACAAGAAGAAGGTCAGGGAAAGTGTGGGACCCTTACTGAATGGGGAAGCAAACTAGTGACAGATGATGTGGAAAAAGCTAAAGCACTCAATGCTTTTTTTGCTTCAGTCTTCACAGACAAGGTCAGCTCCCAGACTGCTGAACTGGGCAGCACAGTACGGGGAAGAGGTGAGCAGCGCTCAGTGGTGAAAGAACAGGTTAAGGACTATTTAGAAAAGCTGAACATGCACAAGTCCATGAGGCCAGATCTAATGCATCTGAGGGTGCTGAGGAAGTTGGCTGATGTGATTGCAGAGCCATTGGCCATTATCTTTGAAAATCGTGGTGATCGGGGGAGGGGGCTACTTGGGGATAATTGAGGGCAGATAGGGTTCTTTGGGCATAGCTAAAGTAGTTTTTGTTACTAAGTATACCTTCCTGAGCAGCTTAGGTTCCTCTCTAAGCTAATGGACATGGCCCATGATAACACTTTCTTTTTCATAAATCCCGACTGAGCAGACGTGTCCTTTAATTTCTCCATGATTTTCTCCCATACTCGTGGAACTCCCATATGCGATGTTGGCTGTGCTTCTTTCAGTGTATTGACCAAGCTGCCCTGTTAAAATAAGAGAATATACTGCAAAGGTCAGGACTGGTGTTATGGAGGTTTTTTCTTCCTAATGGACTAAGGGTACGTCTATACTACAGAATTAGGTCGAATTTATAGAAGTCGATATTTTTAAACCCGAATTTATGGAATCGATTGTGTGTGTCCCCACACACAAGCGTTAAGACCATGAGGTCGATTGACTGTGTCCACAGTAGCGGGGCTAGCATCGACTTTCGGAGCATTGCATTGCGGGTAGCTATCCCACAGTTCCCGCAGTCTCCGCCGCCCATTGGGATTCTGGGTTGCGATCCCAAAGCCTGATGGGGCAGAAAACATTGTCGCTGGTGGTTCTGGGTACATGTCATCCCTCCCTCTGTGAAAGCAATATTTCTCGCGCCTTTTTTCCGGGGTTTCCGTGTTTGCTACGGAAGCCTGCTCAGCTCACAATTACCGTACATCTCCAGCGTACGCCTGGACATTAGGTCTAGTGGGGATTCAGTCACACTATAATACGGGCAGAGGGATAGCTCAGCGTTCTGAGCGTTGGCCCGCTAAACCCGGGGTTGCGAGTTCAATCCTTGAGGGGGCCATTCCGCCTGAGGCTGGTAGTCGCGGGACTACACAGCAGAAGCTCCTTGCCTTCTAGCTGCAGATGGTGCAATATGCCATAAGTGGTCGCGGGACCACACAGCAGAAGCTCCTTTCCTTCTCGCAGCAGATTGTACAATATGATTGGTATTCGTGTGCTCCTGGCCGGCGGCCTATGGTGTGGCTGGCCGGGGGCGCTTGGACATAAATGGGAGTGACCAGAGTGACTCTGGTCATTCTCTTTTTTACGTTTTGTTTAAGGGAGATTCAGTACTGCCTGGAACACGGGCGGAGGGATAGCTCAGCGGTCTGAGCGTTGGCCCGCTAAACCCGGGGTTGCGAGTTCAATCCTTGAGGGGGCCAGGAGCTGATGATGGATATCAAGCATATTGTACCATCTGCTGCTAGAAGGGAAGGCGCCTCCTTGCTCACCGCATATTGTACCATCTGCAGCTAGAAGGAAATGAGCCTAACCCTTGCTCCCCCCTCCCTCCGTGAAAGCAACTGAGGGGGAGCAAAAAATCCTTTCGCGCCTTTTTTCATATGGGCGCCATATTGCTTTATCCATTGTTATCCACCCGCTGCTTCTGCTGCCACTCTGCTGTCCTGCAAACAGCATACCAGGGAAAGCATGGAGCACGATCAGATCACCGCGGCTGTTCTCGCCGTTATGAACACCACGCGCATTGTCCAGGAGTATATGGAGAACGAGAACCAGGAGCTGCTAGAGCTACAGCAGGCGAGGAGGCGACAGCAGCACCCTGAGGACAGTGATGAGGACATGGACACAGACCTCTCTCAAAAAAGGCCCCCCCGCAAGGTGGACATCGTGGTGTTAATGGGGCTTGTTGATACAGTGGCACGCCGATTCTGGGCCCGGGAAACAAGCACAGACTGGTGGGACCACATAGTGCTGCAGGTCTGGGATGAATCCCAGTGGCTGCGAAACTTTTGCATGCGTAAGGGCACTTTCACGGAACTTTGTGAGTTGCTTTCCCCTGCCCTGAAGCACAAGAACACCAAGATGAGAGCAGCCCTCACAGTACAGAAGCGACTGGCGATAGCCCTTGCAACGCCAGACAGCTACCGGTCAGTCGCGAATCAATTCGGAGTGGGAAAATCTACAGTGGGGGCTGTTGTGATGCAAGTAGCCAGGGCGATCACCAAGCTGCTGGTACCAAGGGTTGTGAGTCTGGGAAATGTGCAGCTCATACTGGATGGCTTTGCAGCAATGGGGTTCCCGAACTGCGGTGGGGCAATAGACGGAACCCATATCCCTATCTTGGCACCGGACCACCAAGCCAGCGAGTACATAAACCGAAAGGGTTACTTTTCAATAGTGCTGCAAGCACTGGTGGATCACAAGGGACGTTTCACCAACATCAACGTGGGATGGCCGGGAAAGGTACATGACGCTCGCATCTTCAGGAACTCTGGTCTGTTTCGGCTGCTGCAGCAAGGGACTTTCTTCCCAGACCAGAAAATAACCGTTGGGGATGTTGAGATGCCAATAGTTATCCTTGGGGACCCAGCCTACCCCTTAATGCCATGGCTCATGAAGCCATACACAGGTAGCCTAGACAGTAGTCAGGACCTTTTCAACTATAGGCTGAGCAAGTGCAGAATGGTGGTGGAATGTGCATTTGGTCGTTTAAAAGCTCGCTGGCGAAGTTTATTGACTAGGTTAGATCTCAGCGAAAACAATATTCCCATTATTATTACTGCTTGCTGTGCGCTCCACAATATCTGTGAGAGTAAGGGGGAGACGTTTATGGCAGGGTGGGAGGTTGAGGCAAATCGCCTGGCCACTGGTTATGCGCAGCCAGACACCAGGGCTATTACAAGAGTACAGCAGGGTGCGTTGCGCATCAGGGAAGCTTTGAAAACCAGTTTAATGAATGGCCAGGATGCTGTGTGAAAGTTCTGTTTTTCCCCTGTAATGAAAAGCCCCGCCCCTTCCTTCACTCTACTTCCCTTTACCCAAACCGCCCTGCCCTCCCCCCCTCGATCACCGCTCGCAGAGGAAATAAAGTCATTGTTGCTTAAAAATCATGCATTCTTTATTAATTCGTAAAACAAAGAGGGGGAACTATGGGGCTAACTGCCACAGTCTCCCGGGATAGCTGGTGGAGGAAGGGAAGCACCAGGATGGGTGTTGGAGGAGGGGATGAGGGAAGGACAAGGACACACAGCACTTTAAAACTTATTGAATGCCAGCCCTTTCTTGCTTGGACTGTTCTCTTGACTTGAGTGGTTGGGTGCACGGAGGCCGCCCAAACGCGTTCTTGGGCATCTCGGGGATGAGGTTATGGGACTCGGGAAGGAGGGCTGTTGGTTACACAGGGGCTGTAGCGGCGGTCTGGGCTCAGGCGGCCTTTCCTGAACCGTACGCCTTTCCTCAGCCATAAGCCGGAGGATTTCCGTTTGATCCTCCAGTAGCCTCAGAATTGCATCCTGCCTTCTCTCTGCACGCTGACGCCACCTACTCTCTTCATCACGCCACCTGTCCGCGCGATCAAAATCTGCCTTCCTGGACTCCGACAGTGTCTGCCTCCACGCATTCTGCTGGGCAGCTTCAGTGTGGGAGGATTCCATGAGTTCTGAGAACATTTCATCTCGATTCCTTTTTTTTTTACTTCTAATCTTCGCTAGCCTCTGGGATGGTGATGAAGGGGGTGGCGTTGAAACATTTGCAGCTGCGGGAGGAAACAAACGGGAGAGGAGTAGTTTAAAAGACACATATTAGAGAACAATGCTCCAAACATTACATATCACATGTGCATTTGGTCCAAGGTTGCACTTTGCCTGTTATATTGAGGGTCTGCTGGTTTGGTGTGAGAGATCACACAAGCAGGTCCGGCGGGCAACAGAATTCGGCTTGCAGGCAGCCATGGTAAGCCACAGTCTATAGGCTTCTTTAACCTTCATAACAGGTGGGAATGTTTTCAAACAGCAACCCCCTCATTTCCCATAACAAACAGCCTTTGGGCTGGCAATTTAAAACTGGTTGGCAATTGAAAAGGGAGGGGCGGCAGTTTTTGGGTTAACGTGCAGCGCGAACCTAATCGAAACCCCCCCACACACACACAGACACACATCCAAGATGTTCGCTGTTCCCCCTCCCCCCACCGCGTGGGTCACAGCGGGGAAGATTTCTGTTCAGCCACAGGCAAACAGCCCAGCAGGGACGGAGCCCCTCTGAATACCCCCTTAATAAAATTCCCCTATTTCAACCAGGTGACCATGAATGATATCACTCTTCTGAGGATAACACAGTCAGATAAAGAACGGATGTTGCTTGAATGCCAGCAAACACCGGGACCATACGCCGCCATGCTTTGCAAAGCAATGATTCCAGACTACGTGCTACTGGCCTGGCGTGGTAGAGTGTGTTACCACGGAGCACAGGATAAGGCTGCCCTCCCCAGAAACCTTTTGCACAGGCTTTGGGAGTACATCCAGGAGATCTTTCTGGAGATGTCCCCGGAGGATTTCTGCTCCATCCCCGAACATGTTAACAGACTTTTCCAGTAGCTGTAGCTGTACTGGCCGCGAATTGATCATTAAACACGCTTGCTTATAAAACATGTATTAATTAACAGAGGTACACTCACCAGAGGCACCAGAGGTCCCTTCTCCTGCATCGAGCACGCCTTGGGTGGGTTCGTAGGGTACTGGCTCCAGGGTGACAAAGAGTTCCTGGCTGTCGGGGAAAAGGGCTTCTCCGCTTCCTTGCTGTGTCTGGGCGCTATTTTCAGCATCATTATCATCATCATGCTCCTCTGTGGTTTCTGATGATCCACATACGGAGTCATACCACATGGGTGGGTCAGTGCTGGCTGCACCTCCTAGAATGGCATGCAGCTCATCATAGAAGCGGCATGTCTGGGGCTCTGACCCAGAGCGTTTGTTTGCATCTCTGGTTTTTTGGTAGGCTTGCCTGAGCTCCTTAATTTTCACGCGGCACTGTTGCGCATCCCTGTTGTAGCCTCTGTCCTGCATGCCCTTGGAGACTTTGGCATATGTATTGGCGTTTCTTCTTTTGGACCGTAGCTCTGCTAGCACGGTTTCGTCTCCCCATACAGCGATCAGATCGCGTACTTCACCATCAGTCCATGCTGGAGCTCGTCTTCGGTTCTGGGACTCCATCATGGTCACCTCTGCTGATGAGATCTGCGCTCACCTGCAGCTCACCACGCTGGCCAAACAGGAAATGAAATTCAAAAGTTCGCGGGGCTTTTCCTGTCTACCTGGGCGGAGCATTGGAGCTCAGACTGCTGTCCAGAGCGGTCAAATGTTGCACTGTGGGATAGATCCAGGAGGCCAATACCGTCGAATTGCGTCCTCACTAAGCCTACATCGATTCGGCAATATCGATTTAAGCGCTAATCCCCTCGTTGGGGGTGGAGTGGCGAGATCGATTTTAAGAGCCCTAGAAGTCGATGTTAAGGGCTTCGTCGTGTGGACGGGTGCACGGATCAATCGAAATAACGCTAATAAATTCGACCTAAACTCGTAGTGTAGACCAGGGCTAAGGCTTGCAGCACTTATATGTATAATATCACTGAAGTCAGAGCCTATTATTTCAGCTAGATCCCAAGGTGAGCTAGAACAGTGCTTGACACAACTGTGTGTGTGCTGGGAAGTGGGGGAGGGGCACAGTTGGCTTTACTCCTCCTTTCTGCCCCGCTGATCCTGCCTACCTGGAACACCACGTACACTCCCTCCTGTGCCAGGGGAATCCTGAAGTTGCTTCCTTAAAAAGGGCTCAGGTTCTGGCTATATTATTTTTTCATTTTATAATGTAATGAACTAACTTTGTGTACAGAGAGAGTAAGAGACCCAATATTGCTATCAGTTACAGGAGCTCTTCTTTAGCTAAAGTGACAGAGGCCTGTGATTTTGGACCTGACGTACCAGAGTCCTAGGCGTGGCTCAGGGCTAAGGTAAAATGGGGCCTTAGGGCACTGGAGTATTGGGTCTACATCTCCCATTGAATTCACTTTTCCAGAATGGTTACACAAAACTTGCAATTATCTCCTGCATCTCCTTAAAACCAAATGCTCTACTTAGTGCTTCTGCTGGTGAAAAAATTAACTTAAATGTAAAGTACTACAGGTACCTTTAAAGCATCTGGCTCAGCAAAGTAAACTTGCTCTCCCCACTTGATTCCAGTCCAGAGGTCATATATCTGAGCAGCTATGTGGCTGAGCGGGAGGTAACTGACTATAATCTCCTGTTGGATTTCTGCTGGTTGCATATCCCCAGCTCTGCTGGCATGTGCTGCTGTCCAGGTTATCTGTTCACATACATGACAAGATGTTAAATATTATTTTTGTTTTATTTTAATAAAATTTAAGCAGCCAGTCCTGTTATATTAGTAAACTATGAATCTGTCTGTATAATACACGTGTTTTTAGCGCTATCACTACCTTTAACAACATGTAGATTGTCACTCATCTATAAGGCCTATTTAGAGCAAATGAACTGCAAGGAATATAATGAAATGGTGGCAGTCTGTTTTTCTCCCTGCTGCACTGTGAGCACTACAATTCTTGCCTTACATACACAATCGGTATTGCTGACACGATTAACCTCACCAGAGGGCCCGTGGACTGAACAGACAAGGGAACTGAACTACGCCTTCATAGAATCATAGTAATGTAAGACTGGAAAGGACCTTTATAGGTCATCTAGTCCAGTCCTCTGCACTGAGGCAGGACTAAATATTATCTAGACCATCTCTGACAGGTGTTTGTCTAACCTGTTCTTAAAAACCTCCAATGACAGAGATTGTACGTCCTTCGACCCACACCGCTTCCTGCAGCCCCCATTGGCCAGGCAAAGCAAACTGCAGCCAGTGGGAGCCGCGATTGGCCGAACCTGCGGACGCAGCAGGTAAACAAACCGGCCCAGCTCGCTAGGGGCTGTTCCTGAACAAGCGGCGTCCCAAGTTTGGGAAACACTGCACTATAACCACTAGATCCTTTTCTGCAATTCTTCTTTCTAGACAGTCATTTCCCATTTTGTACTTGTATACTTGATTATTCATTCCTAAGGGCTAGTCTACACTTACCCGCTGTGTTGGAGGCGTCGGATCGATCTTCTAGGTTCGATTTATCGCGTCTTGTCTAGACGCGATAAATTGAACCAGGAAGTGCTCCCCCGTCGACGCCGGTAATCCAGCTCCACGAACGGAGCAGGCGGAGTCGACGGGGGAGCCTGCGCGCCGCCGTGTGGACCAGCGGTGAGTACTTTGAAGTTCGAAATAAGATACTTCGAATTCAGCTACGTTATTCACGTAGCTGAAGTCGCGTATCTTAGTTCGAACTTGGGGGGTAGTGTGGACCAGCCCTAAGTGTACTACTCTGCATTTGTCCTTATTGAATTTCACCTATTTATTTTAGACCATTTCCCCATTTCACTCCTAAAGATGGCCCTTCCCACTCAGGCTTGAGGTACACTGGGAGACCCATGAGCGGAAACTTGCACTGTCCCTGCTTGTGCTTCTTCCCCATAGGCGCCAACTCCGTGGGTCTCCAGGGCTGGAGCACCCACGGGGAAAAATGGTGGCTGCTGAGCACCCACCAGCAGCTCCCCCTATCAGCTCCCCCCACTGCCTCCCACCGGCCGCAATCTGCTGTTTCACAGCATGCAGGAGGCTGGGGGGAAGGAGCGAGGATGCGGTGCACTCAGGGGAGGGGGCAGAACTAGGCGAAAAGAGGCGGGGGTGGAGCGGGGGTGGGAAGAGGGTGGAATAGGGATGGGGTGTTGGGCAGAGCTGGGGGTCCAGCACCCCCCAACACTTTGAAAAGTTGGTGCCTGTGTGTTGTCCTCCTATGGGTAAAGAGGATTCCTGTGTCCAAGAAGGTCAGTCTGTCACCTTTCATCAGCACAGCATTTCTAGGATGTCATTTGAAACAAAACAGCAATAAATACTATAGAACAGTGAGTTCACATGACAGAAAGGGTAATTTGCCTACACAAAGTCATTCAGTATATCACCAATGGTATTTATCATTAGGAATACTAGCCATAGTGTATAGGTTCAGGGAGGTTGCCCTAGGTGCAGAAGGCAATATTGGGCAAGTTCTTGTGGAAGAAGAGTACAAAAAGGCTTGACAAGATGTTTTCTAAATATGTAGATGCATTATCTGCTTAGCATCCAAAAATCCCTCAACACACAGTTATGTTCACACGTCAGATAGGGTGGGGATGAAGGGGATGAATGCCTGACCCAGCACAGGTTTAGAATAAGGGCAGAGGGAAACTTCTTTTGACTAAAGAAGGCAGCAGCACAGTTACAGGCAAAGGATGTTTTCCACTGTGTTGATCAGCATAAAAATAGCCTGCTTGTGCACAGTAGCCAGAAATAGTTTGACAGCAAAATAGAAACTATACCAGATTCCTTTGAGACAGACGAACACAGGGTTTGCCATGCCAGATCAGACCGTTGGTCCATCATGTCTAGCGTATCCTACTTCCAGATATTGCTCTGCCTACTCCCTACTTTAGGGTGAATTGCGCTCAGTATCAGTCCCTGTGCTCCATCAAGAGCAGAAGTTGCAATTCCAGCCAGCCCTTTTATGGGCTATGCAAGTGTTCACGCAACTTCCTTAATCCTTTCCCGCACTGCATAGCCATATAAAGGCCAACCACATTCTAGCCCTTGGTGAGCAGACTTTTGTGTAAAATCTCTTTTCCCTCTTGACGTTTTGCCTCTCTTTGGCACTAGAGAGTTGGCTGTTTGCAGTAACATAGACACAGATTTTGTGAATAAGAGGGCTGTAGAATATACAACACTTTTGCTATTCTTTACTAAATTAGGAAGAGCTAAAATGAATGTAACTTGGAAAGGTAATAATGTTACAGATAAAGGCCCAAGTTTAATAAAACCTTGCAAAAGCTTCAATATCAGGCTTCTGTGACATTGGATGGCTAAGGTGTATGATGATCTTGAGAGGTCTTTTGAAGATATTTGTGGTAATAGTGTTTTATCACACAATCAACTGCATGAACCAAAGAATGTCATTTATAAACTCAGCTATGAGGAGAGCTTGTAGTTTTTCAGAAATATATAGTTTAGATATAGTTTCTTTTGCTATTCCATCCTTAAAACAGAGTGCCACAGTGCTTGGAGACTCCACCATGATTCCATTTCTTTCTAAAGCACAGAAATAAACACCCTCATGCTTTGAGAATCTTTATCATAAAGCTGTGTCTACAGTACATACATTGTCATGACTCAGCATGGCTCCTTTTGGCTTTCCAGTTGTTCCGGAAGTGTATACTAGCACACAACATTGATTTGGCTTTTGAGAGCTAATAATGTCATTGAGTGTAGCATCTGGTATCTCATTTCCCAACTCCATAAATTCTTCCATCTACAAAATGAAATGGGGAAAAAACAATTCAAGGAGTCAGCTAATAGCAAGTGTGGAAATTGCAATATTTTAAGTCTGGAAATAGGACAGAAAAATTAAGATGGGCCTGGTTCTTCTAACCTTTCTTAGGCAAAACTCCCATTCAGGTAAATTGGAATTTTGCCTGTCTGAGGCAAATATAGGACCACAGATTTGATCTGTATGTCACACAGTCCCTTCTCCACTAGTTATCCCAAAAGTTTTGAATCAGCACCCATAACATACAGCTATTAGAAGTGGAGTGTGCAAAGGCAGTGAAGTTTTATTAATTCTTTTGGTGACTACTTAGGGAATAACATTCCTATTCACTTTTTCTACTCATGTGGGCTGAAAATGCGATTCAGAACTCACGTTAGAAATGGTTTTGATACAATTTATTTTAAATATGAATCACAGCTTATAATTAAAACACCAAGTAAACTGTCCAATTTTGTTGGATATCCCATAGATTATTTCTTGTCTATTCTATATGTAAAGCACTTTGAGATTCTGGAATGAAAGGCTCTGTGTAAAAGCCAAGTATTCTTATTATTTAAATGTGTGAACAATGGCCTTAGTTCTCCACTACCCAGGGAAGACAAGCAGATGTAGGAAACTAGCTAAAATTCTCTGATTCAGGGCCGTCTAGTCCTTGAACAAGGGAGAGCATGAGGGGTTCTAGTCTAATTTATGCTGCAAGCATATGGTCCCTTTGTGCAACACAAAATTGCCTTAGCAGAATGGAGAATCTGGGCCAATGTTCTATTGATTACTGTCAGCTATGTGTAGGTAGAATGCATTTATATGGGTCTGAATGTAACATGTACACATTAAGATTCCATTATTTCAATGTTAATAGGTGATAGAGTCACAGCATGTGGGAAAGAGAACCAAAAAGGGTTATTTTCCCACTGAGACAGTGACTGGATTATTCATATAATATTTACACAGCTGTACATGAGCAGTGACTGAGGGCAGCACCCCAGCTCTATACCTGGCAAGGAGTCTCCCCAGTACTGTCTTAGGGGCAAATCTTGGACACTGCACCAAGCTTGTAATCAGCAACTGGGCTTTAAGGTGGCGGAGGCAAGGGAGAGTTTACATAATTGAGAAGGGTGGATCCTTCCCCTCAGGACGCACTCTGTGATTAGTACCTCACCATTTAACCTGCAGTATTCTTCATGGCAGGGGAGCTGCTCCTCCATGGGAGAGTCTGTCTTGGGATTCCTTTTTAGTCACTGACACACCACTCGTGCCCCATCCCTCCTCCAAACCCCCACCTGTAAAAGCATGCAGGCGCCCACCACAGAACACAGTTTCCTGGCATATAGAGGGTGTGGACCCCTTCATGGTTTCCTCACATCCTGCTCCTCCCCACATAGTTGACTGCATCAATTTCACTGGCAATGGTGTGGGGTCAGAATTTGTTCCTATATGACTTGACTCTTCACGCCTTGTATTCTTGACCTTACTCTCTTTCATACCACAAGGCATTAATCTCTGTGCGCCTGTTGCCTAGGCTTTGTTTACTTGAACAGCACCTGCACTAGGATAGTGTTTCCATTCCACAGAGACTGAAGGGTAAAGTCACACACATCTACTGATTTATGGAAACATGCACTGTCCAGAGGACTAGGACTGCCTGCCGTAGCTGCAGCAACTGCTCATTACTGTACAATTATCTCAACTCTCAATCTGTTACACACAAACCTTCTCCTATCAATATCCTGTGTTTTACGTGACTGGGTTTGTATCAAAGCTAATAAACAACTATCTCTACCATTGGTGATTCGATCTCTGAGTGTCTCTGTATGGAATACAAATATGGTAACTGCCAGTTCTTATCATCACAATGGATGTAACAATTATTCTCTCTCACTGAAAAAAGGTGGCAGATCTGTCACTAGATCAGTAACATTTTCAGTTACATTTTGTCGTCCACTATTAGAAAATATGAACTTCATGTCATTTATCTCTTTCAAAGTTCTCAGACACTTGGAACTCAGTGTGAGTTAATCTCTACTATTTACTGTTATTTAATAACAAATGTATATGATTAAATAAGCGCTTCCTTACACTGCAAATTAATTTTTCTTATTTTTGCACTGCATTTTGTATACAAAGGCACATAGATATCAAGAGTGTGCTATAGTTAAGTGTTTTATAATATGAAAATCAATACAGAGAGAAGGAACAATGTCAGCATAAATTTGTTAAACATTTTCTCCTCACTTCTGTTACCAGTAAAATACTTTCAGTTTTGATATCTGAAGCCTTAAGAGATTTGTTTACTATTCACTCTCTACTAAATGCTGTGTATTCTTTTTGCAATTCATTCAGCGTGGGCAATGAAACAAAGGGTATGTCTACACTACAAAATTAGGTTGAATTTATAGAAGTTGATTTTTTAGAAATAGATTTTATCAAATCGATTGTGTGTGTCCCCACTAAAAACCATTAAGGCCATTAAGTCGATGGAGTGTGTCCACAGTACCGAGGCTAGCGTCGACTTCTGGAGTGCTGCACTGTGGGTAGCTATCCCACAGTTCCCACAGTCTTCACTGCCCATTGGAATTCTGGGTTGAGATCCCAGTGCCTGATGGGGCAAAAAACATTATTGCTGGTGGTTCTGGGTACATGTCATCAGGCCCCCCCGTCCCTCCATGAAAGCAACGGCAGACAATTGTTTCACGCCTTTTTTCCTGAGTTACCCGTGCAGATGCCATACCACAGCAAGCATGGAGCCCACTCAGCTCACAGTCACCGTACATCTCCTGGGTGCTCTTGGCAGGCCTCGGTGAAGTCAGTCGGGGTGCCTGGGCAGACATGGGTGATCCTGGCAGACCTTGGTGAGGACACCTGGACATAAATGGGAGTGACTCAGGTCATGCTCTTCTTTATGTTTTGTCTAATGGAGATTCAGTCCTGCTTGGAACATTGGTAGAGGGATAGCTCAGAGGTTTGAGCATTAGCCTGCTAAACCCAGGATTGTAAGTTCAGTCCTTGAGAGGGCCATTCTGCCTCAGGCTGCTTTCCCAGCCAGGAACACCCAGGAAGTGATGACAACTAGCAGTCGTACTGCACTATTGGCTGCCAAACACCCAGGAGACGATGATGGCTAGCACTCATAATGCACCGTCTGCCGCCAGCCTACCCCTTGCTCCCCCCTCGTGAAAGCAACGGAGGGGGGAGCAAAAATTGTTTTTGCGCCTTTTTCCATGTGGGCGCCATATTGCTGTCAGCATCGGCATCCACCCGCCACTTCTGCTGTCACTCTGCTCTCCTGCAGATGCCATACAATGGCAAGCATGCAACCTGCTCAGATCACCGTGGCAGTTATGATGGTTCTAAACACCACACGCATTATCCATCAGTATATGCAGAACCAGAACCAGAACCTGCAAAAGCAGGCGAGTAGGCGATGGCAGCGCGGTGAGGAGAGTGATGAGGACATGGACGCAGACTTCTCTCAAAGTACGGGCCCCAGTAATTTGGACATCATGGTGGTAATGGGGCAGGTTCATACCATGGAACACCGATTCTGGGCCCGGGAAACAAGCACAGGTAGGTGGGACCGCATAGTGTTGCAAGTCTGGGATGATTCCCAATGGCTGCAAAACTTTCGCATGCGTAAGAGTTCCATGAAAGTGCCTTGTGACTTGCTTTTCCCTGCCCTGAAGCGCCAGAATACCAAGATGAGAGCAGCCCTCACAGTTCACAAGTGAGTGGCGATAGCCCTGTGGAAGCTTGCAATGCCTGACAGCTACCGGTCAGTCGGGAATCAATTTGGAGTGGACAAATCTACTGTGGGGGCTGCTGTGATCCAAGTAGCCAACACAATTACTGAGCTGCTGCTACCAAGAGTAGTGACTCTGGGAAATGTGCAGGTCATAGTGGATGGATTTGCTGCAATAGGGTTCCCGAACTGTGGTGGGGCGATAGACGGAACCCATATCCCTATCGTGGCACCTGAGCACCAAGGCAGCAAGTACATAAACCGCAAGGGGTACTTTTCAATGGTGCTGCAAGCACTGGTGGATCACAAGGGACGTTTCACCAACATCAATGTGGGATGGCCAGGAAAGGTACATGACGCTCGCATCTTCAGGAACTCTGGTCTGTTTCAACAGCTGCAGTAAGGGACTTTCTTCCCAGACCAGAAAATAACAGTTGGGGATTTTGAAATGCCTATAGTTATCCTTGGGGACCCAGCCTACCCCTTAATGCCATGGCTCATGAAGCCATACACAGGCAGCCTGGACAGTAGTCAGGAGCTGTTCAACTATAGGCTGAGCAAGTGCAGAATGGTGGTAGAATGTGCATTTGGACGTTTAAAAGCACGCTGGCGCAGTTTACTGACTCAGTTAGACCTCAGTGAAACCAATATTCCCATTGTTATTTCTGCTTGCTGTGCGCTCCACAATATCTGTGAGAGTAAGGGGGAGACGTTTATGGAGGGGTGGGAGGTTGAGGCAAATCACCTGGCTGCTGATTACGTGCAGCCAGACACCAGGGCAGTTACAAGAGTACAGGAGGGTGTAGTGCGCATCAGAGAAGCTTTGAAAACCAGTTTTATGACTGGCCAGGATACGGTGTGAAAGTTCTGTTCGTTTCTCTTTGATGAAAACCCCCACCCCTTGGTTCACTCTACTTCCCTGTAAGCTAACCACCCTCCCCTCTCCCCTTCGATCACCACTTGCAGAGGCAATAAAGTCATTGTTGCTTAAAAGTCATGCATTCTTTATTAATTCATCACACAAATAGGGGAATAACTGCCAAGGTAGCCCGGGAGGGGTGGTGATGGAGGGAAGCACCGGGTGGGGTGGGGGATGAGGGAAGGACAACGACACGCTTCACTTTAAAACTTATTGAATGCCAGCTTTCTGTTGCTTGGGCAGTCCTCTGGGGTGGAGTGGTGGGGTGCCTGGAGGCCCCCCCCACTGCGTTCTTGGGCGGTGGGTGAGGAGGCTACGGAACTTGAGGAGGAGGGCGGTTGGTTACACTGGGCCTGTAGTGGCAGTCTGTGCTCATGCTGCCTTTCCTGCACCTCAACCGAACACCGGAGCATATCAGTTTGATCCTCCAGTAGCCTCAGCATTGCCTCCTTCCTTCTGTCAGCAAGCTGACGCCACCTATCATCTTCAGCCCACCACTTATTATCTTCAACATGCCACCTGTCCTCACATTCATATTGTGCTTTCCTGGACTCTAACCTTGTCTGCCTCCATGCATTCTGCTGGGCTCTTTCAGTGTGGGAGGACTGCATGAGCTGAGAGAACATTTCATTGTGATTCCTTTTTTTCTTACTTCTAATCTTCGCTAGCCTCTGGGACAGTGATGATAGGGGGAGCATTGAAACATTTGCAGCTGCAGGAGGGAAAAAAAGGGAGAGTAGTAGTTAAAAAGACACATTTTAGAGAACAATGCTGTTAACATTACATAGCACATGTGCATTCGGTACAAGGTCGCACTTTGCCTCTTATATTGAGGGTCTTCCGGTTTAGTGTGAGAGATCACACACACAGGGCCGGCGGGCAACAGAATTCGGCTTGCAGGCAGCCATGGTAAGCTACAGTCTTTTGGCTTCCTTAACCTTCATAACATGTGGGAATGGTTTCAAACAGCAACGCCCTCATTTCCCATACCAAACAGCTGTTGGGTTGGCCATTTAAAATGGGTTGGCAATTTAAAAGGAGGGGCTGCGGTTTTTGGGTTAACGTGCAGCACAAACCAAACCAACCCCCTCCCCCTCACACACACAATGGGATGATCGCTTCACCCCTCCCACCACCACGTGACTAACAGTGGGGAAGATTTCTGTTCAGCCACAGGCAAACAGCCCAGCAGGAACGGCCACCTCTGAATGTCCCCTTAATAAAATTCCCCTATTTCACCCAGGTGACCATGAATGATATCACTCTTCTGAGAATAACACAGAGAGATAAAGAATGGATGTTGCTTGAATGCCAGCAAACACCGTGACCATACGCTGCCATGCTTTGTTATGCAATGATTCCAGACTACGTGCTACTGGCCTGGTGTGGTAAAGTGTCCTACCATGTAGAACAGAATAAGGCTGCCCTCCCCAGAAACCTTTTGCAAAGGCTTTGGGAGTACATCCAGGAGAGGTTTATGGAGATGTCCTTGGAGGATTTCCGCTCCATCCCCAGACATGTTAACAGACTTTTCCAGTAGCTGTACTGGCCGCAAATTAATCATTAAACAGGCTTGCTTTTAAACAATGTATTATATTTACAAAGGTACACTCACCAGAGGTCCCTTCTCCAGCTTCACAGTCCGGGAGCATGCCTTGGGCAGGTTTGGGGGGTACTGGCTCCAGGGTGACAAACAGTTCCTGGATGTTGGGGGAAACGGTTTCTCCGCTTGCTTGCTGTGCGCTATCTTCAACCTCCTCCTCCTCATCTTCCTCATCCCCAAAATGCGCATCACTGTTGCGTGATACTCCATTGACTGAGTCAAAGCACAGGGGTGGGTTAGTGGTGGCTGCACCCCCTAGAATGGCATGCAGCTCATCATAAAAGCGGCATGTCTGGGGCTCTGACCCAAAGCGTCCGTTTGCCTCTCTGGTTCTTTGGTACGCTTGTCTGAGCTCCTTAATTTTCACATGGCACTGTTGTGCATCCCCATTGTAGCCTCTGTCCTTCATGCCCTTGGAGACTTTGGCATACGTATTGGCAGTTCATCTTTTGGACCGTAGTTCTGATAGCACGGATTCATCTCCCCATACAGCGATCAGATCCCGTACCTCATGTTTGGTCCATGCTGGTGCTCTTTTGCGATTCTGGGACTCCATCATGGTCACCTCTGCTGATGAGATCTGCACTCACCTGCAGCTCGCCATGCTGGCCAAACAGGAAATGAGATTCAAAAGTTTGCGGGCCTTTTCCTGTCTACCTGGCCAGCACATCTGAGTTGAGAGCACTGTCCAGAGCGGTCACAATGGAGCACTCTGGGATAGCTCCCGGAGGCCAATACCATCAAATTGCGACCACACTACCCCAGATTCGACCCAGCAAGGTAAATTTCAGTGCTAATCCCCTCATGGGGGAAGGAGTGCAGAAATCGATTTTAAGAGCCCTTCAAGTTGAAGTAAATGGCTTCGTCGTTTGGACGGGTGCAATCGATCTAACACTGCTAAATTCAACCTAAACTCGTAGTGTAGACCAGGGCTAAGCAGGGGATTTCCACTGTTAATTCAGTAAGTTCCAAGCAGAATGCTGATTTCAATGTTCAAATTAGAAAATTGTCTTCAGTGACATTTAAAAAATAAATAATGAAAATTCTTCTACACATGTTAGGTTTTATAAAACCCTATTTTTTAAACCAAAATTTTGGGCCTATAGCTGACAGTGAGTCTGATCCTTAATCTTGTTCCTAATCTTGCTGTCTAAGTACTGCATGGGCTAAGGAAGACCCTGAATACACTAGAACCAGTGTTTTATTCTTTGCATATGTAACAGTTGCTTGTATTCAACTGTTGCTTGTGGATAGAAATATTTGCTACAAATACAAAGATTAGCAGAATAGGAGGTTCCATAGGACAACAAAATATTGACAATGGACTGTGACAGCACAAGCATTTTCTAGTTCCCAGATCCAGCATAACTGACCACAATTCACTAGAGCTGGGCAGACAATGTATTAACAAAAACAACAACAACAACAACAACAAAAGTTCTGCTTGAGTATAGTCTCACCAGAAGTCTGGTAAATATTATGTTAATCCGATCTAGTAACTGAAACATAACACATGACAAAGCCAGCCAACCAACGTATCTCTAATTTTGAATATCAACTATCAAACAAACTGCAGAGTAAATGAAATTAATGAAAAATTACACTGAAGTATTTTGAAGCGCAAAGACATTTGAAAACATTGTGATCCTCTGGCAGACATTCCACAGACAGAAAAGAAGGTGCAATACATCAAATGAATGAATTGTTACACCGCTCTAAAATTCACATACCGTATATAAATTGGGATGTCTCTCTGGCAAAGTCTCATTGTATAGCACAACTGCTTTCAAGTATGGTAGACGACTCCAGATCTGTTGGGGTTTTACAAAACAACAGCATATAATTTATTATTCACTTGTTTCTGATTTAATTAAAAGTGTCTATCAAAAGATTCCAAAAATTGAATTAGATTGATATCCACAAAAACCCTCAAACCCACCACAAATAATACTCTTCCCTAAAGCTACTCAGACCCAGTTCATCCCAATGCTTCTGGGGAAACACACAGGCCTTGCAGCATGCTCTGGAGGAGACTATACCCATGCTATGTTGGACCAAGGTGCTCCAACTAAGGTCCCTCCTGAGTTGAGGGCCTTAATTTAAAATGATCTGCCACCAGCCTCTTTGCATTTCAGCCAGTGAGAGTGATGTTTTTAGGGTGGGATGTGAGCGGATTACAGCTGCTGTGGTTATCACATGAAGACAGAGATGGTCTCTAAAGTAGCCAAGCCTTGGTTAAGTTTTTTATAATGTTCTGCCTCATTTTAAACATTTTATATATAAACATATATCATTTTAAAAAATAAAAGCAATTGGCAATTTCAAAGAAATAGAAAAAATTGAAAGAGTGTTATTGTATCTGAATACTTAGCTGATGTGTTTAGCCTGTAAAAATATTAGGTTAGTTTCACCACTAAATGGTGCTGCTTTCACTTCCCATGTTGTAGTTTTGCCTATGCTTGTCAGAAGCATTTAATTGCATCATGGTGCACGGCCAGCCAAAGCTGCACCTATATTATTCACCTGAACCCTGGATAGCTGAACTGGTGAAATTGTACCCGTGTGAATAGCAATGGTTAGTGCCTCCACACTAACCATTATATTTGTATTACTAGCATGATAAACCCACAGGCTTAAAAACAAGATGTGTATTATGTTTGAGGCACAGATTTCTCCTGGAAAAGCATCACAGAAAATGTTCAGCTGGATAAAACAGGGCTGGCCACAGGCTTCCTTTTAACTGTCTAGATAAAAACATGTATAGACAAAAAAACAAGCATCAGGATTCAGATGCCTGTCTCACTTGCTTTTGATAGTATAGCATGGTATTCAGCTGGTGTAAATGGAAACAGAGTGTCTGTCTGGATGTACGTCTTGTTTAGAAGTATCTTATCCCCCAAAATGTACAAAATATACCTAGTAGTTGGTGAAATCTGGCGCGTTCCAAAATAAAAAAAAACTCATCAGAAGTATGTTTGACAAGACCTAGGGATATGTTATCTCTGGCCAGGGGGAGTTTATTGGAGTATCCAGAGAAGGGGCGAACTCGATCAGAGGCAGAGCAATCAACACATTTTTCATTTTCAGCAAAGGGACTTCAGGGACATCTCTCCTCCTCCATCCCCAAGAGCATCCTCGAGCATATCACTGAAAGAAACACCTGACCTCATGTTGTTCACTTGGGCTCAATCCAAAGCCCCCTGAAGTCAGTGGAAAGATCACATTGTCTTCCTGGGGCACTGGATCAGGCCCCATATGGAGAAGCAGCATGGTCCCATTTGTAGCCTCCAATGAGTTTTGCCAAAATTGTGACACATTCATTTTAAATAAAGAGCTTCCCACGCTGTCCATGTGTTTATATCATGTTAGTCACCATGATACTGGACTGCAGTTCATACCTGCCTCAATAGTTAACATTACAAGCAGAAAGAGATGATGTTCTGGAGAGGGAAGGTTCAGTCTCTAAACACCAATATCTTTAATAACTAGCTGGATGTCTGTTATAAAATGGATGCACTTAAAAGTTTCCTCCAGTATGGCTCCTCTTTAACCAAATTTAATTTGCTCATTGGAGACCAAAAGGCTTTACCACCGAATTCAATGGAAACTGACTCAGTCTAAATGGAGTAAATTCACTGGGACTGAATGAAAGCCCTGGTCTGTTTCCTTGCTCTGCAATGTGCAGGTTGTAATTCCAGTTACAGTGAGGTAAACCTACAATGATAATGAAGTTGTGTTAGGAAATAGTATCTTTTCTGTAAGAAGTCACCACTGTGATTCCTGAAATCCAGATCCAAATAACATGAAATGCGTCAGCCTATAAAAGGTCACTCTGTTAATCAGAACTCAGCATTATTACACTAGTTAATCCTATAGTGAAATCATTATGCAATGAATTTTTGCCATCTTAATCACTTGCATTGAAGCAGACTGTGATATCCCACTCAGAATTAAGATATGATGCTCATCATCAGAAAATGGCTTGTCACATAACACTGTAATAAACTGGCTAGTTTGCTATCTACTGGATAGAATGAGAACTGCTCAATTGTGTGTCACGGGCACTGTATTTTTTTTTAATAGCTTTAGTTCAAATATCTCAAGTGGCAGAGGCCTGTGATTTCAGGACAAAAAATTATTAGTTCTGTCCCTAGTTTTGTGAGACAGTCCAAATGACCATTATACAGCTAAAATATTTGATATTTGGCCTTTCACAGCATCATGAGCAGAGGAATTACCCCTCAGAAGTTACAAAAGCAACCGCATACCTGCATTATCTTGTCCAATTGTTTTTGATTTTCCACCACAATGATATTGGCTTTGCAGTCATAAGCAATGTAGTGGCAGGCCTCAGGAGAGTTGGTTGTATAGATGCCTGTGACAATTCCTCTGTTTAAAAAAAAAAAAAAAAAAGGTGAACTTGAGGGATAAGCAGGAAAACACTGAGCACGATACACTTTTCCCTTGATACCTCAGTTCAGAGGCGCCGACTTCCCCAGTTCTCGGAGGTGCTTGACCCCTGTTCCACCCCAGGCCCTGCCCCCACTCCACCCTTCCCCAAAAAACTCTCACCCCCACCCCGCCTCTTCCCACCCCCACTCTGCCCCTGCTTCTCCCCCTCCCCCCAGCACATCCTGCACACCTCTGAACACCTGATTGTGGCACATGGGAGGTGCTGGCGGTGCAGGGGGAGGAGCTGATCAGCGGGACCCACCAGGGGACAGGAGGGCTGGGCGGGGAGAGAGAGGAGCTGATCGGCGGGGCCCACCAGCGGGCAGGAAGGCTGTGGGGAGAGGGGAAGGAACGGATACGCCGGGCTGCCGGTGTATGCTGAGCACCCATTATTTTTTTTTCTATGGGTGCTTCAGCCCCAAAGCACCCCTGGAGTCGGCACCTTTGCTATAGTTGTTCAAAAGGGAAGAAGAATTTGAGATTGGATGAAACCCAGTGGAGTGCATGGGGGGTGGGAACACACAGTGTGCAGCATTAATGTGGCTGTCAGGCTTGCCCCATGTATTCTGCACAGCTAACAGTAGCAGACACAACAAAAGAGTTCAGCACTTAGTCTGAAAAACAGCACCATTATGTGGTAGTGTGACTATCTGAAGCACCCAAGGACTTGTCTATGCTAGGGAAATTCATAACTGATGCAATAATAGTGGCGGCTGTAGTGTAGGACTCAGCACTTTTACCCTACATGTTGCCTAGAGTAGGCTTAGACCATGCAGTGGAAAAATGCTTAAGTCCTCTTTACAGGACATCCTCCACTATTTTTGCCACTGATGGAGCTGCACTGATGGTGAATTACCAGTTTGAATTTTGCTGGTGTGGGTGCACCCTCAGAGAGACCAAATCGAGAAATTGGTTATTGGAATTAGACAGACAGACACTGCGCCAGACAGAATTTAGTACTTTGCTTGTCACTTTATCAATGTCATATTCTGCACTGGAATCAGGCCAGGGATCAGTTCATGGGCAGGCTCAGCCACACTGACAGAAAATTGGTGGGCTTTGGTCCATATCGCTCAAGGAACAGAGATAAGAGACAGTATAGTATCTTGTGTGTCTATTGCAGCTGGGGCTTTAGCAAAGAGGCTCGTTTTGTGAGATTTTGGATTGCTTTACTTTAGATACAAGGAAAGTAACAGGTCCCCACCATGTGACTGAACATACTTACGAGGTGGTAATATTTGCAAATGAAACAATACTACCGGTCATAGTTTACAGGATCTTTAACTCACCCCTTGAGGCACTGTGAGCCATAATATCTCTAATATGTTTAGTGGCTATAAGAGAAAAGAGGTGGTTTATTTAGAGTGCACAAAGAGCATGAAATGTGGTTTCTCTTCTCCCCCTTTCTACAGGAGAGGATGGTCAGACTCTACAGAACCAAATGCTACACTGGAAAACATTCATTACTAGGCCTAGCACCTATCCAAAACTTACCCAGCAAAAATAGCTCCAACTGCTGAAACGAACCATTCTGGAGAGTTAAATCCAAGTATTGCTACACCGTGGAATCGTTCAAGACCAAGCTTAAAATAAAAGAGCAAACACTAGGATATGTAATGCAGGCATATTAGAGAGAAAGATATGGTGAACACACACAAAATAAATTTGGAGCTCTTTATTATTTATGCATTTTAAAATGTACCCATCCATAGCTCTAGGCATATGTGCAAAATGTATTAATAGACCATATACATAATACCAATGGAATCACTGTCTGCAATTAACACTCCCTAAGTCCATGCAAACATAAGACTCTCCCCCCCTTACACCCAACTTCCTAGCCCAGCTCAGTCCCCCAAAGAAGGTCTGAAAAACAGAAGGGCTTTGTAACATGAACTGAAGTTCAACAAATATTAGACTTATCCCATACTCAGAATCTTTACTAAATCCTTTTCACCTTGCCAGGTTAGTTTTGTTTAATTATACTTAGGGCCAGATTGTGGACTTAGTACATAGCCCCAAATGAGGAGTATTGCAGAGCTGTATAGCCCTGGGGCAGCTCTGTGAAGGATTATACTTCAAGTTCCCTGGCGAACAGGGAGAAATATGCATGGTGCACTATCCCTTAAGGATGTTCTCCCCTGCATGCCCAGCCCACTCTAAGGGTTTGTGCAAGGTGGGCCATGAATCAACCCTTTCTATGACCCGCTATGTAATTTGCATCCCCATTGCATTCTAAAACATAATTCATCTAAAACATAATGAATACTAACTAACTTGACATTTTAGCATCGAAAGATAATCTAAAGGCCATGCCAACAATCTGCGTCACAGACTCTAAAAAGATAGTCAGCCAAGACTCCTGTATTGCGCCTCTGTAACTACCACGCTTGTCTCCCTGATTGTAACTGCTTTCACAAGCAGTCTCACCTATTGACTTTGCCACTGTTTCTGCCAACACCTTTGCAAGCACAGGCATCAGTGCCATCTGCATCTAGCATTGAAAATATTAGTATCTGTCTGATAAACAACTAAAATAGTATAATAACTATAACTATAACAATATAATGTATTAAATAGAAATATTTAATAATCTGCCTCTCATTGCCTTGGTCAATCATAAAAAAGAAAATTGCTAGGCAATTCAGAAATTTAAGAGACACAACTTGTTGGGGCCATCAAATATACTGTCCTTAAAAGGAAGGTAAATCCCATGAGGCATTCCAGGATGACACGATCCTCAACTATGGATTGAGGGGGTCTCATTAATATTTGAATGGTACAGTTACTAGAGATTTACTTCAATAAAAGCTGTGATGCAGATTCTAGCAGGCACATGTGATTGCTACTCTTCATAAGGACTGAAAACCCAAAGGACTGTTTTCATGCTATGATCTGTAATAAAAAAAACCTGTATAAGAAGAATGGGTTTGGATTTTTTTTTTTAAACACTTACTTTCAAAAAGCTTTTGGCTGCTTTCCAGGAAAGATTGTAATACTCTGCAAATGTGATCTTTTCCCATTTTCCATTCTTTTTGCTGGCCATAGCATTGAGAGACCCATATTTATCCACAGTCTCTTTGAACATCTCATGAACTGTTATTGGAGTTTGTGAACATGAGTGATCTAGTCTCAGTTTGACCAGACTATCACCAAATGTAGTCCATAAAGGCTCTGAAAGGCAAGTTATTATCAAGATAGTAGATCAGTGAAAAAAATAGCGTGTGATCATGTAATTAAAGACTACTATTATAATGCATATGCACGAAGGATCAAATTAAGGTTGCATGGGCTGCAGCTACAACTACTGTCGTACCAACATGCCACCAACATGTGCCATACCCATAGAGAAGCAGGTCACCATTGCCATCTGGAAACTGGCCACCCCAGAATGCTACCAGTCTTTAGCCAGCCAATTTGGCATGGGGAGATCAACTGCTGGGGCCATTCTCATGTGGGCCCTATGCCACTGATAAGGTGCTGTCCAGCCTGGTCATAAAGCTGGGTAGTGCTCCAGAGATTATTGATGGCTTTGCATACATGGGTTCCCAAACTCTTCTGGGGCAACTAATAGAACCTATGTGCCTATCATTTGACACACACACCCCAGCATGCTCCCTCCCGTCAGGATGCAGAATTTATAAACAAGAAAGGGGTATTTAACCCTGGTGCTTCAAGACCTGGTTGACCACCGCAGTAGGTTTACAGATATAAGTGCAGGCTGGACTAGAAGGGTCCACAATGCTAGGATCTTTCAAAACTCAGTTCTATTTAAATTAATGGGGAAAGGACTGTTTTTCCCTGAGGACTACTGTGGACATTAATGGTGTAGACATAGGTCCAGTTATTCTGGGAGACCTGACTTATCCTCTGATGCCCATTATGGTCCTGTGGATGATAATTTAAGTGAACTAGAACATACTGTCATCAATGAAATACAGCCTGTGGATACTCATACCTCGATGCCTCTGTCATGCTGTCTGGAGTGGCTCACAGCTGCGAGTGCCTACCTCAGGGCAGAGTGTCAGAAAACAGGGCAGATGCCCCAAATTGGTGGTGTATTCTATAATTAGATTTTACCAAGCCAGTAACAACTGTGAACTCCTGGATCACTATACCAGTTTTACCATGGAGTCACAGACAATACCCTTAGATGCCCCAGTCTATCTTTCCACTGAGACAAATGGGACTTAGTGATAAATGGTCACTTACACCAAAGATCACATCACATTTAGGTTTCTCCCAGTCCCAAGAGGCTAGTCACTTACCCTAGATCAGGGGTCTCAAACACGCAGCCCGCGAGCCGAGTTATTTCCTGTGGCCCGCCATAGGCGCCGACTCCACTGACAGCCAAGCTCCAAACATTACTGAGTGTTTATATTTTATTAAAACCCCTCTTTGCATTACAGTTTTTAAAAAGTTAATACATTGACTTTTAATAGAATACTATATTACTCTTCATTTTTGACTATACTTTTGTATCATTGTATGAAAAGGTTTCAGTGATGCAGCCCTCAGGACAATTTACTAGTTCTCATGTGGCCCTCATGGTGATTTGAGTTCGAGATCCCTGCCCTAGATCAACTGGTACTCTAGATCTTACAATAAAGACAATACATGTAGCCAATCCCATAAAAATCTATCTCAAGGTTTATTAACTAGGAAAAAGAAATAAGAAAGTTATTTACAGGTTAAAGCAATCAAACATATTCATACAAATAAGTTATCTAAATCCTATGAGTGCCAGAGTTTTAGTGATCTGTCAATTCAAAGTCTCTTTTAGGGTGGACCCAAGAGGCAGCCCCAGGGGATCTCTGTCTTCAGTTTGGTGTCTCTAGCCCTGTCAGAGTTCAAACAGCCAAAAAGATGGAAAATTTTCATGTGACTTTGTTTTATTTCTTTCCTTCAGCTTCTAAGACACAGGGCAGGCTTCCTTGCACATAGTATTTCCTGGTGCAATAGGACCATTAACCAATCTTTTTTATTGCGATGTTCCTTGATGGCCCAACTGATTTTGATAGTCCTTTTGGATGGGCAGGGAACAAGTCCCATGCCTGGGTTCACGAGTTCAGAGCAAACATTCTCAAAGTCATAAAGCAAAACGTACATGTTTTCTTATAGCATGGAATACCAACATTGCATGTGAGATTAATACATGCAGCAACTTACAATTATTTAATAGAGTCTAAATACTAAATATATTATTATAAGATTAATACCTATTTTGAGCAAAATTAACATGCAGGCGAACTGATCTGGTTTCCAGCTATGAATTTGTTAGGTCTTAGCTAATGCCTGCAGTCTGGCTGGCATGTAGCCTGCCAGCATCACAGCCTCCTCATCAGAAGCTATTTCATGTGAGTTAGAATTGGAGTCAACTCTAAGAGAAGTATCTGATACTCATTTTGTTTTTTATATACTATCAAACAAGATTCAAAGCATGGAAGTCAGTCTGCTCTCTTCTTAATACTAGGTTATGTTTGGCACAGGTCAGTAAACAGTAGGTTGCTATTTGGCATTAATTATTATAAATCCTAACACACAGCTAGCAATTTCTGTTATAAATACTTCAAAACAAACAAAATAAACAAAATAAGCTCTTTGCACATGCCAGAGCTTTAATGCTTTTTCAGTCTGATTGCTTTGCAAGGAAACAAAGGAGAAAGCAAATCTTAAGCTAGCTTGCATGACTTGCTATGAAACATTGAGCTTTTTACACAATATTGCCTCATAACAAAATATTAAGCTTCAGGACTAAAAAAAATGAATTTATTATCTGATATATCTTGGCATCTGGAAAATTGCCAGAAGGTGAAACAGCCCAGCACACGCACAGACTAAGCAGGGCCTTTCAGTTCCCTGACAGCAGGATATATTCCCACTCCCATGCGCCAACTGCTGTTATTGAATAATCTATTTTTTTATTTTCACATCAGATCTCACTTGGGGTTGCCAAAGAACTGACCTATCCTTTTCATGGGAAAGTCACAGATCTAGCAGTTAATGGGTCAGGGGAAAGGGAGGGAAAAGATTGAGCTGTGACTGTGTTCTTCCATAGTTCTTGCACGGGTTGTTTCATTCCCAATGACTCCACATATGCCAAAATTGAAGCTGACAAGAAGTCTATTTCACAGTCTGGACATGATGGTTTCAGAAATGACATTTGTGTACCCAGCCAGATATGTCCAAAAATGGGCAGAAACGTGATCCAGAGCAGCATAAAGACTCCATAAAGTTGGCATAGTTGGTATCTTGAGTAGTCCATAGCATAAGGGGATTTCCCATCCCAGGTGCAGTAGAGTCAGTGTGGAAGGCATAGTCTGGGAAAAGAGGATGTGGCCAGAGAGCAGCTGCACTCTCCTGCTGGGGAAGTTGGGAGCAACTGAGAACAGGCCTGAGCCCTGGAGCGGCTCTAAATTGTGCCACGACCAAACCAGCCTTCAAAATGCCTTAAGATAGGGGAAAATCTGGGACAAAGATCCAAAATGAGGGGCACATAAAATTATTCTTGCAGAAAACTTAAAATGTTGAGGGATTCATCCCTTTAGTGTAAACAGGCTATAACTTCAGTTCCATGATTCTTTAGTTCTGATGTAAATTACTTTCAGCAATAGAAGTGAGGGTACACCAAATAGGTATGCAGCATAGCTAGCCTGGGAACTAAAATGAGCAATGCCTCTTGAAATAAGGCACAACTGAGATATATGGATTGAGGAGCCACAAAGGTAGCATAAAACCAACTTTGCCCCCTTGGTTCCATGCTGAGCCCAGCTTAATCAGACCAGAGGATCCAGCCTAGCTGTAGAGAATTATAAAAATTACAGATAAAGGTAAAAGTAGAGAATAAAGAAAGACTGCACAGGAAATTAAGTTAATGAGACTTTTCAAGTTCACAAGAAGTGAAAGGTCACTGAAGGAGGATGTGGGGCCTCAAAGAGAAGTCAGCAATCACTGATTGAAAAGTGTTAAACATTGCTAAAAAGTTAGTCATTTGCTAACCTGTCTCAGGAATTGGCTCCAAATAGGGAGTTAAGCAAAATGAAAACTGTCTGCTATCTGCCACAGCTTCTTTCAAAGGACCATTACACAACAAAACAAAACAACAATACAGCATTTCTTGATTAGAAATTTGCTCTCATTCTAAGAAAAAAAGCTTGTAAGACTATGTGTAACAGTACCAGCTGGTAACCCCTGCCATAATATTTAACTAGCATATCCCACATTAATCATAAGGCAGCACCATACAACTGTGTCATTTCAATTTACGTAAGAACATAAGAACAGCTATACAGAGTCAGACCAATGGTCTATCTAACCCAGTATCCTGTCTTCCAACAGTGGACAGTGCCAGGTGCTTCAGAGGGAATAAACAGAACAGGCAACCATCGAGTGATCCATTCCCTGTCATCCACTCCCAGCTTCTGGCAATCAGAGGCTAGGGACACCCAGAGCACGGGGTTGCATCCCGGACCATCTTGGCTAATAGCTATTGATGGACCTTGTCACGGAGTCCCCGGGTGATGCTCTGGAACTACTCCATATGAAGCCAGTCAGGACTCTGGGGGACCCTCTTCTCTGTGAGCAGATTGTCTCCTGGGCAAGAAGCTTACACAGTTTCGACCTTCCTGGGTCTGATTTCGGAGCATTCAGCATCCCCGTGCACACCATGCGCTTCCCACAGCGAGTCTGCACAGGCGGGGCTCCTGGGGAAGCCAGTGGGCCCTGCACCCCAACTCTGCAGTCAGACGTGACTCTCAGCCAGCCAGTAAAACAGAAGGTTTATTAGACGACAGGAACACAGTCCAAAACAGAGCTTGTAGGTACAGGAAACAGGACCCCTAAGTCAGGTCCATCTTGGGGCCAGGGAGGCAGGGAGGCCAGGGAGCCCAGAGCCCCATCTGGGCCTCCCTCCACTTCCCCAGCCCATTCCAAACTGAAACTCTCCAGCCCCTCCTCTGGCCTTTGTCTCTTTGCCAGGCCAGGAGGCCACCTGATCTCTTTGTTCTCCAACACCTTCAGCTGGCACCTTTGCAGGGGAGGGGCCCAGGCCATCAATTGCCAGGAGACAAGATGTCGGCCATTCTCTGTGCAGACACCATCACACTGGCCCTCTAGGGCTCTGTAACAATCACACCCCCTTATCCCACCACCTAGATACTTAAGAAATGCATAGGGGAAACTCAGGCACCCACACAGTATTCAGAGAAAACATTAAGAACATGCCCGCTTCATCACAGACCTATCCTCCATGACCTTATCTAATTCTTTTGTGAACCCCGTTTTACTTTTGGCCTTCACAACATCCCCTGGCAATGAATTCCACAGGTTGACTGTACATAGGGTGACCAGACGTCCTGATTTTTCTTCCTTTGTCCCACGTCCTGACCGATGTATGGTCAGGATGCCTCTGTTTTTTGTTGCTCAACAAGTCCGGCGGCGGCGGTGGGAGAGGGGGTTTTTTTGCTCAACAAGTCTGGCGGTGGCAGGAGAGAGGTTTTGTTTTACTCAACAAGTCTGGTGGGAGGGGTTCCCCCCCCCGTACAAGTCCCGATTTTTAGGTTCCCGCATCTGGTCACCCTAACTGTACATTGTGTGAAGAAGTACTTCCTTTTGTTTGATTTAAACCTGCTGCCTCTTAATTTCATTGGGTGACCCCGGCTCTTGTGTTATGTTAAGGGGTAATAACACTTCCTTATTCACTTTCTTCACATCATTCACAATTTTGTAGACCTCTGTCATATCCCCTCTTAGTTGTCTGTTTTCCAAGCTGAAAAGTCCCAATCTTTTTAATCTCTCCTCATACAGAAGCTGTTCCATATCCTTAATTATTTTTCTGCCCTTCTCTGAACCTTTTCCAATTCTAATATCTTTTTTGAGATGGAGTGACCAAAAATCATTGGAGATTTTTAAGAGCAGGTTAGACAAACACCTGTCAGGAATGGTCTAGATAATACTTAGTCCTGCCATGAGTGCAGGGAACTGGACTAGATGACCTCTCGAGGTCCCTTCCAGTCCTATGATTCTATGAAAACTGCACACAGTATTCAAGGTGTGGGAGTACCATGGATTTATATAGTGGCATTATAATATTTTCTGTTTTATCATCTATCCCTTTCCTAATGGTTCCTAACATTCTGTTAATTTTTTTGACTGCTGTAACACACTGAGTGGATGTATTCAGAGAACTATCCACAATGACTCTAAGATCTCTTTCTTGAGTGGTAACAGATAGTTTAGGGCCCATCATTTTGTATGTATAGTTGGGATTATGTTTTCCAATGTGCATTACTTTGCATTTATCAACATTGAATTCCATCTGCCATTTTGTTACCCAGTCACCCAGTTTTGTGAGATCCCTTTGTAACTCTTTGCAGTCTGCTTTGGATTTAACGATCTTGAGTAATTTTGTATTGTCTGCAAATTTTGCCACCTCTTTGTTTGTCCCTTTTTCCAGATCATTTATGAATATGTTGAATAGCACTGGTCCCAGTACAGGTCCCTGTGGGACAACACTATTTACCTCTCTCCATTCTGAAATTTGACCATTTATTCCTACCCTTGGTTTCCTTTTAACCTGTTACTGATGCATGAGAGGACCTTCTCGCTTAACCCATAACTGCTTACTTTGCTTAAGAGCCTTTGGCAAGGGACCTTGTTAAAGGCTTTCTGAAAATCCAAGTACACTATTTCCACTGCATCACCCTTGTACACATGTTTGTTGACCCCCTCAAAGAATTCTAATACATTGGTGAGGCACGATTTCCCTTTACAAAAGCCGTGATGACTCTTCCTCAACAAATTGTGTTCATCTGTGTGTCTGATAATTCTGTTCTTTACTACAGTTTTAACAGATTTGCCTGGTTCTGAAATTAGGTTTACCAGCCAGTATCACCTCTGGAGCCTTGTTTAAAAATCGGCATCACATTAGCTATCCACCAGTTATGTGGTACAGAGTCTGATTTAAATGATAGGTATAGTTGAGTTCCTTCAGAACTCTTGAGTGAATACCATCTGGTCTTGGTGACTTATTACTGTTTAATTTATCGATTTATTCCAAAGCCTCCTCTACTGACACCTCAGTCTAGGACAGTTCCTCAGATTTGTCACCTAAAAAGAATGGCTCAGGTGTGAGAATCTCCCTCATATCCTCTGAAGTGAAGACCAATGCAAACAATTCATTTAGCTTCTCCACAATGGCCTAATCTTCCTTGAATGTTCCTTTAGCACCTTGATCATCCAGTAGCCCCACTGATTGTTTGGCAAGCTTCCTGTTTCTGATGTACTTAAAAAAAATTTGCTGTTAGTTTTTGAGTCTTTAGCTAGTTGCTCTTCAAATTCTTTTTTGGCCTGCCTAATTATACTTTTACACTTGACTTGCCAGAGTTTATACACCTTTTTATTTTCCTCTGTAGGATTTAACTTCCAGTTTTTAAAGGGTGCCTTTTTATCTCTAACCACTTCTTTTGCTTTGTTATTTAATGATGGTGGCACTTTTTTGTCCTCTTACTATGCTTTTTAATTTAGGGTATACATTTAATTTGACTCTCTACTATGGTGTTTTTTAAAAGTTTCCATGCAGCTTGCAGGCATTCCACTTTTGGGACTGTACCTTTTAATTTCTGTTTAACTAGCTTCCTCATTTTTGTGTAATTCCACTTTCTGAAGTTAAATTCTACTGTGGTGGGCTTCTTTGGTGTCCCTCCTGTCCATAAGGATGTTAAATTTAATGTATTATGGTCGTTATTACCAAGTGGTTCAGCTATATTTATTTCTTGGACCAGATCCTGTGCTCCACTTAGGACTAAATCAAGAATTGTCTCGCCCCTTGTGGGTTCCAGGACTAGCTACTCCAAGAAGCAGTCATTTATGGTGTTGAGAAACTTTATCTTTGCATCCTGTCCTGAGAGAACATGTATCCAGTCAATATGGGGATAGTTGAAATCCCCCGTTATGATTGAGTTTTTATTTTTATAGCCTCTCCAATCTCCCAGAGCATTTCACAATTGCCATCGCCATCCTGGTCATGTGGTGGATAGTATATTCCTACTTCTATATTCTTATTAGTCAAGCATGAGAATTTCTATCCAGAGAGATTTAATGGTACCGTTTAATTCATTTAAGATTTTTATTCTATTTGACTCTATGCTTTCTTTCACATATAGTGTCACTCCCCCACCAGCACGACCTACTCTGTCATTGCTATAGATTTTGTACCCTGGTATTACCATGTCCCGTTGCTTATCATCATTCCACCAAGTTTCTGTGGTGCCTATTATATTAATATCCTCACTCCTTTTACTGTTTCCTTGTCTCTCTCTCTCTGTCTCATGTCCTTAGCTAACTATTACATGGTACTAATCTCTAACAAAGGGAGCTCGTATGTCTAGTTTTTAGAGTAGGGGAAGGACATCTGAGTTCTATTCCCAGCTCTGTCACAGACACACTGTATGACCTTGAGCAAGTTGTTTAACTTCTACGTGCCTTAGTTTCCCCATCTGTAAACTGAGGATAATAATCCTTACACCTCAGAGATGTTGAGATGTGATTAATTAAAGCTTGTAATGTGCTTTGAGATCAGTAAGTAAAAGGCACCAGAAAAACTGAAATTAGTAATCAAAATGAAGATTGATGTCAACAATTTCAACTGTAATGAAAAATGGAAAATCAAGGAGAATAATGACCAATACTATCCCAAGGATGCACCTACCACAGGCTATAATAAAATAACAAATATGATTATATAATCTAGTGGTTATAGTGTGTCTGGACTCATAGGTTCTCTTTCAGCTCTGCCAACTAACTCACTGTATGACATTGGGTTTAACTTCTTTGTGGTTTGGTATATCTGTAGAATGAAGATAATATTATTTGCCTACCTCAGAAATGCTTTGATATCTTCAAAGCATGGATGCACAACAGAAGTACAAAAGATTATTATAAGGTTGTCCCTTACAGCCCAGAAAAGTTTGTCTTCAATTCTTTATTTATATTTTGTGCTGTCACTCTTGCAAAGTCTATTGTTGCCTGACACATAATTGTGAATTTGTGGTCTGGCAATGTTTATTTTCAGTCTGATGTAGTAAGTTAGTAGTGCAAAAAACAATGCATAATCTGCTGTATAAATATCAACAGAATTGGAAGTGTTATTCAAAGAGAAGATTGGAAATTCAAATTAACATTACTTTGAATAAACAACATGAGCCCAGTAGATTTGTGCCTCCACACTTCACTTGGAACACTTTCCAGAGATGGCTAGGACACAGCTCTATGAAGCAATGTTCCCAAGACTAATACAAGAGCAGAAGGAAATAGGCGATAGTCAGTCATAGCACAATTCCAATGTCCTCTGTCAAACTCTTTTTAAAGCATCCAGCACTAATAGACATTTTATGGGTATCATTACAAAACCGAGTATTTATAAACTGGGTGGGGAGTCCTCCATTACAGCTTGCTGTAGAAGTGCCATAATCTGGAAAGTGTCTTTATTCCTGGAGTCACTGAATCATAAAATGGTGTCAATCATTGCTGATACCTGCTAAAGATTAAGCATGATTTGCAGAATGCTTAAACTCTTAGCGACTTCCAAAATGATAGCCATGCTCTTTGAATGGATTGGATGACACATAAAACCTAAGAGCATCTTTACATCCTGCAAGGGCAGAACAATCCTGACCCAGGAAGCTTCAGGAAGCAGTTAGCTTGATGAAACATCTGCTCAAGCAGGACATTCTAAATCAATAGACGCTCTTGTCCTATATACTTGAACCATCAGGGAGAACATTGAAAGATACAACTTCATGTCTATGTTGACAAGATGCAAGACTCAGGGTTTCTTCTCCACCAGTCATAATCTTTATTGTCAGTTTAATTAATTTCTCCTATCTGTTGGAGTTGGTCACTTAGGAAGTTGTTGATTATGCAATTATGGGTCTCCTGCTGCTACATATCACAAGCATATAGGAGAAAGAACAACTATACTGTGTTCTGGTTTTCAAGCAGATGAAGAAGAGCTGGACTTCTGGGGCAGATTGACTCCTTGTTGGAAGACAAATTAAGCAATACAGAGCCAGAATATGGTTTTTCTAATCTATTGTATTCACAGAGATAGCAAAAACACATCTTTAGGGGAAAAGAAAATGTTAGCAACACTTCTAGATCCCTGTCTCAAAAGAATAATCCAAATTTCTACTCACTGCAGACATGGTATGTAGCTCAACAGTTCTCCAGAAAGAAGTGTTAATTGTCACATTACTCTCTTTATTATTCACACCAACTAAAATGTACTTCAGAACATTACCGGGACTCATTTTGCTCTTACTTATACAAGTTTTACACTGGCTTTGGTGGGGTTACTTCTGATTCACACCAGCTGCAGGCTTCCCGGCACCCCCTCTGGCAGAGACCTTTGCTGTCAGTCCAGTCTCGCTTCCCCGCTCTGGGTGACAACTAGTAGGGCTCAGCAGGAGCACTCGCTGCTGGTGCCTTTCCCAGGCATGTCCCTTCAGCAGGGTTCAGCCCAACTCCCATCCTGGCAGAAAACTGGGGTGGCATGTGACCCCACGTGCCCCCCCTCCCCACCACGTGTCGCCTATGCCAGTCTCTGACCCTGGCTTGACTCTGACCCTGACTCTTGTTTATGGGACCTGACCTTGCACAGGGCCAGCTCTAGCTTTTTTGCTGTCCCAAGCACCAAGCTGCCAAAGCAAAAAAAAAAAGCCATGGCCGGAGCTGCCGAAGCAAAAAAAAAAAAACAGCCCTTGAAATGTCATGCCCCAGGAATGGCCGGAATGCCACCCCTTCAGATGTGCCGCCCCAAGCACCTGCTTCCTTTGCTGGTGCCTGGAGCCGGCCCTGGCCTTGCAATTCCTCCAACTCTGGCCTGGTGACTCCTGTCCCTGGTGGGTAGGCCTCAGGCCAGCTGTGATCACTAGACATGACTGCCTACATCCCGGTCCCTTACACATGTATACAGGATAGCTATATGAACTTGAATACCCTTTCAGTGTTTGTAATGTGACTGCTTGTAGAAAAAGAAAAACTGAAAATAGTTCTGCATCCTGGAAAATAAACCAAAGGATTGTAAAGGAGCTGATTATTCCATTTCCTAGAGGGCTTTGTAAGAGCAGCAGCAAATGAAAACAACTTTTCTGCTCTCAAATAGCAGAGACACGTGGTGACATAGAAAGAGCCTGGGAAGAAACTACTGGCTAAAGGCTGAATGAGATGATTATTCATTTTCAGAAAAGCAAAATAAGTACCACGCATAGTTGAAGAACTACTATGCACAGTTTGAAGATCAAATTGTATTAGACGTATAGACGGGTGATGAACTCAGAGCACTAACTGAAACCAATGTGGAACTAAAAAACTACTCTTTCATATTGTTTTTTTGTAAATGCACTGTGACATAGCAAATTGTTTTTGTAGATTCATTGAGCCCATCAGCAAAGTAAATGACCATTTCATCTCAAAGGGGTTAGCACAACTAAGTGCAGCCTAAAATTCCTTGGTGCAGTAGATGGAAAGGTTTTTGTGTCCCCTTCTTGCAGCTCTGATTGCTCCTGCCCCCTTTGGCACTTTTCTGTGTCACTTTTTCCCTACTGAAGCATGACACTGATTAAGATTAATTGTCTGGATTCTGGGGACAGCTGGCTGAATCATTCACTGCATATTAGAGCTGGTCAGAAATTTTTATTTTCCTGAGGAAGGATTTTTTCCCCAAAATATTAAGAACCAAAATATTTAGATTCAGATATGCCACGGTGGTGCCTTATAGGAACTGCAGTTTGGGTGCCTCATGCCCCCCACCCCATTCTCCTCTGTGGGCTGAGCTCCCTGCTTGGATTAAATTTCCTGGGATGTACTGTGGTCTCTCCTTCTGGTGGGGAGGCAGTGCTTCATGGAAGCCTGATCCTAGAGGAGAATGGGAGACATAAGGCAAATGAACTGCAGCTCTCGAGGCACCACAGTGGCAGATCCAAATACAAATATTTCAGTTTTCAGGCAGTTGGTTTTTCAACAACAACAACAAAAATTTCCCATGGAAAGCAGATGTTTTTTATGAAAAATTTTGTTTAGCTGAAAACCCAGTTCTCCAGGGAAAAACAGTTTCAATAAAACAAATTTGAGCAGCCCTCTCAATTATGTATTTTCTGACCAGTTTAGCTGACTTTCTGTTTACAAGTCATTCAAGAACGGATCCTGGTTTATACATAGGTGTCATTCACAAATTTTGCTAAATAGTTTATATGAACTTATGACAGCCTATGGGCTTTCTGTAAACTGTTTACTGACTATTTGCTGTTCACTTTTCGTGGTGTATGACTGAACTCCCATGACACATAGTATTGTTTCCACTGCCTGATTGAATGGCTGAACATTTTTTAAACAGAGTAACAAATAATAAATAATGCAATTTCTGGTACAAATTTTCAGCCATCCAATGACTGAGTGTCTGCATGCTGGTGAATAACCATAAGCCCCCAAGAAAAATAGGGGAGTGAATCCTCCACGCTTATTCACAAAAATATTTACAAATCACTTTAACTCTGGGATGTAAATGATTCAGGGGCACAAAATTCTGACATTCAAGTGAGACAGATTCTGGGATGGATATAAGACCCAAGCTATTGCACATGGCTCAGCAGAAACAATTTCACATCTGAGAGAAGGAAACAATTGGCAGACTGAGAAACTGAGTGTGGGACTGATCGATCCAGGAGTGATCACAACAGTTCCAAGCTCGATTCTGGGGTATCCCATTAAATGCACCATCCTGAACAGTTGCTTAGTTAGCCTATGCCTAAAACCAATCCAAACGTAACTTGCAAAACATTAACATTCATTATAAGCCTGATGATTCTGCAAATTGCTAAGTGCTACTTGACTCTAATGGGACATGAGGGTGCTCAGCACTTTTAGGAAGTGCTCCTCATTAGCCAGGATTCCTCACTGTTCTGAAGCCCTCTCATTTTGCTAAGAGTACAGTCATGTGAATCTCTTAGAATGCAAGAACTCCAGCTTGACCAATGTTCTTTCCTCCTGACACATCTCGCCTCTGAAAATCAGGCCACTTATTTATTTTATTGCCTACAAATGGAGTTACATGCTTAAGTTTAAGGAAATGAGTTTGAAAGTCTGGGACTTTGACCTCTCCCTCAAACTTCCTCTTATGTAGAATAATGGAGATAATAAATCACGATTATTTGGCATTTGAGTTCCATATGAATCTGAATAAATAGCAGATGTCATTGAGCAGCAATAAAGTAAAATATTTTCCTGTGTGTTTACTGTTTCTGAAGCCTATGAAAAGAGTAGAGGGATTTTAAAAGGTGTGGGGGAAAGACCACACATATGCAAATAAATAGCTGAAGCACAAATACTAGATCCCCATGCACAGGCTTGTCAATTAGTGAAATGCCTTTAAGATGAAAAGCACTGCATATATAATAGTACTTTGTACATTTATATAGGTGTGGAAGGATTAGATTTTTATCTGTAAATGTTAACAAACATCATTTCACTGTACACACACAAACCAGTAAGAGATACTGCTTGAGAACATCTCAGACAAAGTAAATAACCTTAAATCAGACTCTATTTTGACATGAAATGGTGTACTTAAGAATAAGCTTGCTAAAATTTGTGACTCTACAGCATTAAGCTGGCCAGTAGCCTTACCATTAGCCCTTATGGACATGAGATCCACTCCATCCCAAAGGCATAAATTAAGTCCCTTTGAAATTGTTATGGGACGCCCTATGCGAGCTATGACTACCATTACTCCCATCCCAGACTTGAACTTGACTCACAATGCGCTCCTTCAATATTGCAAGGGACTAATGCAAGCTGTAAGTCACTTCCATTCACAGGTTCGAGCCGCCTGGCCCACGGAACCCACCTCCGACGCTTGCCACAACCTCGAGCCAAGTGATTGGGTCTACGTACGGCATCATCATCGAAAGCACGCCTTGGAGCCCCGGTGGAAGGGTCCTCATCAGGTACTGCTTACTACACAGACGGCTGTTAAACTATCTGGCATCGCAGCGTGGATACATGCTTCACAGTGTAAGAAGGCACCATCCTCAGGCACCATCACCTCAGGACCACGCAGAGTCAATTTTGAGTCCAGAAGAAGACGCAGAGGAACAGTCTGCAATGCCTTACAATCTACGCTCTCGTAAGGGTTGCCAGAAGCAGACGACTAACAAAAAGAAGCAGTAGCGAGCCTAGCGCCTACTGCCTGGTGGGCGTAAAACCGTGACTGCGGTTCCCTCAGTTGAGGTTGTCAGAACCAGAAGAGCCTTGCCTCCAACATGCGCCTCTGCCTGTTCCTCGGCTTCTGGTATTTTACGGTCTGGGGAGACCACAATGACAATTCTTTTATCCAGCAGCAGGTGTGGATAGCTCAGATCCTTAATATTTCTAATTGCTGGGTCTGCAGCCACATCCCACCACTCTCAAACTGGTGTTCCTGTCCTAGCTATCCCACTCAAGTCCCCAGACCTCACTGGAGGCCCTCGTCCATTTAACAAAATATGGAACAGCAATGACACTTGGGAAGCGGTGGGAATAAATGCATGGATAAGTGTGGTGGAGGGAAAAGATCATTGGTGTTGGGTGTCTAATGGGACAGGGCTGGATCTGGGAAAAAGCCGTTGCCTTCAGCATATTGTGGCCAATGGTGTATGGGATTATTCAAACAAAACTAAAAAGTGGCGGGCCGGGTATGGAGATATGAATTTTTTCTCAACCTGGCTAAGTAACCTTTTCAATTTCTCTGGCATAGGAAACTGGTTGTTTCAGGGAGCCCTAACTCTCCTATTTGGAATCCTAATAATTTTTGTATGTTTTCAGTTACTTTCCTGTTGTATCCAAAATTGTGTCAGGCATGCTACACAGATAGCTGCCCCAAACCAGAGTGCTACTTTGATGATTTTAAATATCACTGATGAACAAAGAGATAAAGAACGATTGATATGTGGAACCCAGTAATTGTTGGTCATTGCGTAGCTTGACCAAAAGGAGGGATTGTGAAAGTAGAATGAATTATATTGTAATTATAATTCATTAAAGAAATGCTGCTTGTTGCTTTAAAGCAGGAGAAAGGTTTGTTGAAATATAGTTGTCAGGAAGAGAAACATTAAGGTGTGAGACAATGGGTCCTCTTAAGCTAATGAGCTTAAGAGCTCCTAATGAGCTAGGAGATTGGTAAAAGTTAGTATTCAAATAAGATATGTATGTATATTTGTCAGTTTCTGCTCCCTTTGTTTCTTATGTTAAGTTGGCTTTCCCTTATCTGTATAAATAAGTTAGCTTGAGCCTTTGTATGGCACTCACATATATCTGGGTGCATTGGCAAAGCGCTTTGCTAATAAACAGAGTGGTCTGACAAATTTTGTGAGTCTTGAATCTGACTTTGACACTGGTCAACCATACACCTTATTTGGAAGCGGTAGTACACAATCAGCCAGCAGAGACAAAAAAAGCAAATACAGTACAGAACTGTCTTAAACATAAACTGCTAAAAAAATAAGGGGAAAGCAGCATTTTTCTTCTCCATAGAAAAGTTTTAGAGCTGTATTAAGTCAATGTTCAATTGTAAACTTTTGAAAGAACAACCATAACGTTTTGTTCAGAGTTACGAACGTTTCAGAGTTATGAACAACCTCCATTCTCAAGGTTCTACAGTATAAAAGAATAAAAATCTAATTCTGCCAAGCCCATATTTATAGCATCTTTCATCCAAGGATCTCAGATGATGTTACAAGCTTTAATTAAGTTCGACTCATGACATACCCGTGGAGTAAGAATTATCCCCATTTTATGGTGAGGGAAACTGAGGCCCGAGAGAGCAGTAAGAACAGGATCGGGCTGTTAAAGTCAACACACATTTTGGTATTGACTTGAATAGGAGAAGTATCTGGCCCAGTGGGACTGGCTCATCTTCAAGCAGGAACTCTGTGATGGAGCTGGCATTAGAACTGAATTATTGTTACTCCCAGAATTGAGACTTAACCAAGAGACCATCCATTCTCCTCTAATATGGTTTGATCAACAAAACCATAAAACCCACTACAACAAAGCATGAGGCTTAACAAGCTGGCAAAGTGTTATTTCCCTGGTTTAAATTTCTCTTAAGACCTTTTTACTAACTGTGGCCCTCATGAAAGAATACTCTGTTCTGTACTCACCAGCCCTCATTCTTCCCTTACATTGCTGCTTGTCTCTGCACCACTCCTTTTAGCCCCGGCTGCTATCTTATCAATCCCCTCTTTATAAGCCTGTAGCCTGGAAAGTTAAACAGAGGTTTTTCTAGCCTCCAAAAGAAAATATATTTAATAAACAGCAGACATCATTTTCAATTAGGCTAAGTACTAAAATATTTCAGCACGTGAAACCCCCTTGTATCTTTTCCTGTGGGGGGAAAATGCAGCATTAGCAAATTATAATAGAATGCATTGTTCACTGACTGCAGTGAACTACTACTAAGGCAAAGGTTGTCTATAAGCATTGAAATAAAGAAATCCCTTACAGAATACCTCATTTGGTCTCTGCTATTAAGTAGCCCAGTGGTTTTCAAACTTTTTGTATTGGTGACTCCTTTTACTCAGTAAGCCTCTGTGTGTGACACTCCCCTCACCCCCGTATAAATTAAAAATGGGGGGAGGGTAATTTAATTTAACAGGGGCTTGGGGCTATCAGCCCCACAGAGCTGACAGCTCGCGACCCCACTGTAACCACCTTGCAATCCCCTGAGGGGTCATGACCCCCATTTTGAGAACCCCTATAGCCCTACAAAAAAAGGGGAATTAGGAAGGCATGCAAATAAGTTAAAAACAAATCTTATTATATTATATTAGTCAAGTTGGATGGCTTCTTACAATTAAGACAAATTTTAACTGGATCTTGGTCCCACTCTGAGGTAAATCAGTAGTAACTCCACTAAAGTCAATTATGTTGCACCAATGTAAAACTGGCATTCATGAGAGGCGAATCAGGCCAATGATGTTAGAATTGGACCCCATTCTCATTCCACTTACATACGTTTTAAACCAGTAAGCAACTCTCACTGACTTCAGTGGAGTTACTTGGATTTACATCGGTTCAGTGGATATCAAAATCTGGGCCTGGACCCAAAGTGTGTGGGATTGTGTAGACAAGATGGAGTGGATCTGCTGGCTCAGCAATAAAAAATGAATCCCTCTTTTAATCAGTAGTTTTATCCCTCAAGGTTATATTTCTGAACTTCAATGTCCACTGATTACAAGAGAAAAACTCACAAAAGGGTTCTACTAGAAAAGAAACAGGATTCCCTCCTACTCTCTGGGTATACAACCTAGTCCTAGACGGTAACAACTGGGTATGGTGCTCTCCCTTCTTAAAGGCTTTCTTCTCTTACCATGTGACTGTCATTATAGTTTTTTCCTATATATCTTCTGAGAACATTCTTGAGAGTTCAGTCCCCAACCTTGCCTTGTGACTCAGCATTTGTACTTGTGTATTATCTCAAAGCACAAAGTTTGTTATCTGTCAAGCAGAAAGTTAACATGGACTCTGGACCCTGCTACAGGTTCATTTACACAAATGGCAAAACAAAGCTAACAAAAACTTACATAAGGCCCTTATTCATCAAGGTATTTGGACAACTCATGCTTAAAGTCAGGCACATGCTAAGTACTTGGCTGAATCAGAGCCTTAGTAGCTATCTATACATGTAAAGTGTGTCCCAAAAGGTCCTATCAAATACTTCTGAACTCTGAACATTGGACAGTTAGTAACCACATTTGACTATTCTGGTTTGTAATTGGCTTTACGGAATGAATCTGCCAGCTGTCCATGCCTTTGTTAAATAAAAAGCCTTTTGTGTGAGCTTAGAATGGCTTTTCTGTAGCTAAAAATCTGCATATAAGATTCCTGTGGAGCATTGCCATTTCTTCATCGTACAGCCTAGTGTCATTGCGTAACACACACAATCCTATGGTTCCTATTATTTCAAAACTTGTGAACAGGTTGCAGTGGCAAAGCTAACAGGGGACCCTTGTGAGATTCTGCCTACAATTAGATTTGTTTTTTCACTTTTATGTAGTAATTCTCTCAAAACCAGATGAAGGCCACGCTAGAGCCTGGTGAAATTGGTCAGGTCGCATGGGTTTACATAAACCTCCCAGCAGTTTTGAGTCACCCTGATTTACCGCAGTTCAAGTTTTATTTTCATTCTTCATCACTTCCCACCATCCCATCAGTCATGCACATCACACCCAGCCTTGAACTTTATTCAGTACAATTTGCAAGAATATACAAAGGCCAAATGAACACACTAGTAGGACATTACTAGAAAAGGATCCCTTAAATATGGAGCAGCTACCACTACCCATAATATGCTACTAATGCAAATTTCTCTCTCAATTCAGGTTTCTTTCACTATTTAATAAATCATGCAGAATATCATGACTTCTCCAGTCACTACTATCACTGGAACAACTGAAACAAGCTGTAAGGACCCAAGTTTTCAAACAAATATCCTTTATTTGCTTACCTGGGAGTTCTTTGCCTTTATCTTGGATCTTCTCAGAATAAGTTAGTGATTCTTTTGAGATGTTCTGTTTATCTGTCAGTGTTCTAAGACAAAAGACACAGTTATAAAAAAGTTATCATTAGAGTACCTTTAAAAATCAGCTAGTAAATACTACATACTACAAAATGGAGAGATTATATGGCTCCTGGGAATGGAGAGCCTTTTCACCTCTTGGTCACTGGTTCTAATATGACCACATAAGTGATAGAAAACATTTCCTATCTGATGGCTGATATTCTCATTTTACATGGTGTATATTATGAATCTCAGTCCAAATCTACTGAATAAAGTTAATATCACCAAATACATCATCACACTGGGCACTAATTGACCTGTTGTCGGCAGTCACAGCAGAACGGACATCAATTGTATGAGTATAAATTGTGAGCATGTTGGCGATACAGTATGTGGACGATTTCACTGCTGATATCTGTACTATACCTATTAAAGGGATTAAAAACAAGGGGAAGGGATTCTTAGTTCCAAGTACTATTAATGTAGCACCTGTTACAAACAATAAAAAAACTTTGTCAAAGCACCAGAATCTTTATCACAAGGATGAAATTCACCCCTCCACAGAAGTTTGTTGCAGGGTTGCAAACAACATATACTCGCCTTTGCACACATGTAAAACACAATGGTCACCAGAACAAAAACCAACTGGCTACTTCAAGTATTTAGGGTTCATTTGAGCCTTTAAGACCCTGCTCCAGGAGACACTGTGACTGACTCAGGCACAATGAGACTGATCCTCCATTGCCTCACACTTGTGTAGTCCTTGATGCTTGTGCCAGGTGGATGCACAATGCTATAAAATCAGAATTCTCCCCTCGTTACACCAGTGATAGCATTGTAAATGACTGGAGGCTTTGAATTTGGGAGCTTTGTATGCCCATGTTGCACAGGTATAAATGATGGCACAAGCTGCAAGGCACTGGAGAATCAAGCCCATTGCATCACACTTGGAGAAGTTGCAGCATCTGCTCTCCTGTGTGCCTAGCCAGATCTGCTGGCTGGCATAGTTGGTATAGTGCAGTACTTGGTGAAAATTGATGTCAGCAACAGTGCTCATATTTATACATAAAAACCCCCACAGACAATCCAAACTGGGAGCAAAAAGCTTTGGTGTCCAATGATTCATGAACATTACTAAAATGGTTTTAAAAACATTAGAATAATGCCAGTAAGTATTACTTTTCTCCTAATGCCAGATATTCCAGGCAGCAGTACAGGATTCCCATCTCTTTCTTATCACTGAGAAAGAGCTTATGTGGTAGCTAAGCCTCAGCAGCCTACAGGATCTCCATGAGAAGAACTCTGAATGGTCAATGAGTGGAGCTTTCAGAACAGCGTTTCTCAAATGCAGCCACCAGTGGTTTTTCTCAGTCACAGATTCCTCAGCGGTGATTTAGAGGGGCAAAGCAGCGGCTCCTCCTCCAGGGCCACCAGCAGGGGTTGGGCCTTGGCCCCCTCTGAAGCCACACATGCCGGAGGAGCAGGCACCCAGTGTGAATTCCCCACCTTCCCAGGGACAGTGGAGCTCGAGCTTCAGGTTTCAGCTCTGTGGTGGTAGGCTCCAGCTGCGGAGCTCAGGCCACATGGTGGCAGGTGCCACCGTGCTGTCCCTGGGTTCACCCCTCCCAGCATCGCCTCTAGCCCCCATTGCCTCTTTCAGCCACAGGCCCCATCCCCTGCCATGGGACCCCAGGATCCAGTCATGGGGCTTCAGGCGCTGGATCCCAACCACAGGTCCCAGCCCTCGGCTCACTACCCCACCCCATCGCTCCTAGCCCCCACTGCCTCCTCCAGCCCCTCATTCGTCCCCCCATGACCGTTCTGCCTCCCTACCCACCTTCCCATCCAGGGCTTAATTTGTCCCCAAGCTTGATGGGGCAGAGTAAGTCTGCTTGTGAAAATTGATATTTGTATGTGTGTTAATATTTCTCTTCACAGGAGACTTAGTAGCCAGCTGGGAGGCTGTGAAAAGTGATATTAACAAACATACAAATATCATTTTCACAGCAGCAGATTTACCAGCTAGCAAGTTAAAAACAGCAATCAAAAAAGCAAAAGAAATAACAAAAAAAGACAAGAATATGCAACGCACCTTATTTGTGTTTCTATTCTAAGTCCAGTGAAGACTAAAGCCAACTGTATATTATTTTTATTATTGAGTCTGCAAAAAAGTACCCTACATAAATAAATTATAATGATTTGGACACGTATATGTATGTATATTTATTTGTTTTTCGTAAAGTTAATTAAGAATTTTAGGAAAAATTGTCAGAGCTGCCACCAGCAAGAGTTGGTGGCTACACTTTGAGGCCATCAAAAAATGTGTTGTGAGAACCCCTGCTTTAGAAGTGATTGACTGCATAATGCAATACATCACAGAGAATTTTTTAAATAGCTTTGTGTATTTCCGATTTTATTAATATTTCAAATTCTAAACTGAACTGTTACTAAGAATCTCTTAACCCTACTCCATTCTCACCCTCTGGACAGATCCACCAGGAGAGCACTGAAGGAAACACAGGCTAGTTTTTTAAAGGAGTAGCAAAAACCCATTCCTCTGTATTCACACACACATCCACGAGTCCTGAAAGCAGTATGCACTGTACAGGCTTAACACCTCCCTCCACCACTGCAGAAGCACTGGAAGTGCTCTCCGCCCCACACAACATAATAATTTTGTTTTAAAAGTCAAATGAACAAAAAAAAAACCCCAACAATGCATGAGTTAATTTCAGGTAACCTTATCATGTAGCACAGAGCCAGTGTTCAGTCCTACTGTTCACTGCCTATTTCAGTGACAAATATCATTTATGTTGATAATCGTACTTTATAGTACAATGAACAACTGTATGATAATCTTGGAAATCATTATTACTATTTATCATTCACAATGAGGTAGCATTTAAATACTTCAACCAGGACGGGCCTCACTGTACAAACATATAAGTGAAAGTTCCTATCTTGAAGAGTTTATCATTTAGAAGATGAGCTATAACACGTGGATGAGACAAAGAAGTGGACCAAGGTGTGATGTGAGAAACAGATTAAGAAATTTAATAGAATGTGTCCAATTCTTCACCCATCAGTAGTAGTGATCACAGCTCATTTCCTCCTTAGCCATTATCAGTTTGCAGTTTTCTATATGTACACAGCAGAGGTGAGTTTTAAGGAGGGACTTTGAGGATAAGGAAGTGGCTTTATTCATTTTTTATCGACTGGGAGTTTTTCTCCCACTCTTAAAGGGCAACACTTGAGAAAGAAAGAAAGGAATTGTCTGAGAAGCATAGGTATCATCAGCCGCACAAGGTGGGAGATGCTATGATAAGGTCAGATATGTATGGTGGGACTAGATTGTGGAAGGCTTTGAAAGTAGAAATAACAGGTTGTATTCGATGCAGTGGAAGAGGGGGAGTCCATGGAGGCACTTAAAAAAGGGGGGAGGAGGTTACATATACAGTTGGGTGAAGAAAGGTACTTGCATTTTGTGGTTGATCTGAATATTTAGAAATTTAGTTTTATTCTGGTAAAGAAGAAAAACCAAAAGTTTAAAAATTCTTCCCAAAAAGAAATGGAACCCCTGCTCTGGGGCAGTCTGTATGGTAGGCTGCTTCAAAGTCAAAGACCCTAGAAGCCCAGGCTAATGAGGTGCTGGGCTGGCAGGGTGGCAGGAAACCAGGCAGGTTTCCATCTGAACCATGTCTGGGTTCTGTGGGAACTCTGTCAAAATAGAACTGTCTTCACAACACATTTTGATTTCAATGAATCAGAAAATTCCAACAAAAATATTTTGTCAGAATCTTTCCAGCCAACTCTAGTTACATAAACAGAGTGATGGACCAGGAAGATGACTGTAGCAATTTAAACATATGTGTTTAAAAACTAAGAATAAGTAATAAACTATTTTTAAAATATGTATGTTACCATAATTTCAAAACATCTAAAATATATTGCTGAAATTGTTCTTTTGTTAGCACATTTTAACAAAATATTTGATGTTTAAAAATGTTGTTCAATAAACATTTATTTTATATTTAAATATATTTTGAATACTAAGATCTTTTAAACCATATTTATTTTACATCAGGAAACAAAATTTAAACAAATGAAAACTAAGTCTTAGTCAAAAGGTAATTGAACGTTACAAATGTTCCTCATTATTGCATAAATCAATAGCAAAAACCATTCAGAAAACACAGCTCTGAGTAGCAGGATATCAGAAATACCAGGCTAAAAGGAAATTAGACTAAGTATCAAAAATCAGGTGTTCATTAGAAATAGAGAGGAGGTTGCAATGTAGCTCCCAGGTCTGTACATCTTGTAGTTTACTCCATACCTCCAAACCAAATGTGAAAAATGATCCTCTTTGTAAATTACCTTCTTAGTATATTTATTCCTTTCGGCTGCAATGTGTTCAAAATGATATTTCGAACATTCCCAATTCCAGCAAGGAGAAGTCTTTTCCGGAACCTAAGATTAATGTCAAAGCAACAGATATTAGAATGTCAATAGCTTTTGGGGGGCTGGAACCACAGATGCTAGGTAGCACTGCAGATTTCAGCTATAGAATTTGGATACCTAAATCATTGTCCTCATCTGTGCATAGGCATCGACTCCGTAGGTGCTCCAGGGCTGGAGCACCCACGGGGAAAAATTGGTGGGTGCAGAGCACCCACCGGCGGCTCCCCGCCAGCCCACCCACCCCGCACCCAGCTAACCTCCGCCTCGTGAGGCGCCGCGGCAGCCAAGCCGCTTTTCCTGGACTCACAGGCTTGCGGCGCTCAGCTGATCGGCGGCAAGCCTGGGAGGGAGGGAGTGGGGGGGAAAGCGCAGCGGTGGCGCCTCGGGGGAGAGGTATGGGGAGGAGGTGGAGCCGCCTCCTACCTTGTTCCAAGAGCTTCTGGATGTAGGTGCTAAACAATGACTTTCTGCTTAACTTTGTGGCAAAATAGTATGTTGTACCTATTCAATGCCTCATTTCAATTGCTGTTTCAATTCTATTTAAGATTCATAACAACCATCATTCTCAGGGATCTTCAGTGTGGGAAGCCCTTTTTTGGGGCAGGTCACTTTTTGTTCCTGCCTGTTTAATACAAGACACTGTCCAGATTTACAGTATTGATTCTTCTTATACTAGAAGTGTCAATCAAGACTTCTAGTCCCGCGGCTTTGGCAGCAATTCGGCAGCGGGAAGGCCGACAGCGCAGGACCAGCGGAGCACCCGCAGGAACGCCACTGAATCCGCGGGGCTGGCAGACCTCCCACAGAAATGCCGCCGAAGCCTGCCTGACTGCCATGCTTGGGGCGGCACAAAACATAGAGCAGCCCCTGGTCAGGATTAGTTTCTACTACTATGATACCAATACTGTGGGTCTGATTACAAGCCCATTGAAGTCACTAAGGAAGTGAAGACTCCCATTGACTTTAAAGGGCTTTGATTCAGGCCCTAGATTTGGTTCAGGGCATAGATTCTGGATTTCTAAGTAATTCCCTTTCCTGTGTTTGTGATTTCTAAGTAATTCCCTTTTCCCCAATCAAAACAAAACAGATGTCTAAAGCAGTCAGGTCAAATGTTCTCTTCTAAAGTTCCACTATAGAAAAGTTATATAGGGCATAGGGATCAAAATGAAAACGTGTCTGTGCACATAAATCTAAGATGCTAATCCACAGATTTTGACACATTTGTTTAGATATGAGGTTTTATAGAGATTCCATCTTTTTTTAAAAAAAGAATGCACAGCAGAATGTCCTATAGAATTGTTTTGAGTTTTAATTTGAGCAAACATTAAAAATAATTGTACATTTCTAGGTTCAACCTGCTTTCTGTTTTTGACTTATTCTTGTGTAATGCAGTTCCCAAGAGCTGTGCATAATAAGCACAAGGTAAAAAGTATTGAACTGGTGAGACAGCATAGAGGAAGCCAATCCTGAATTAAAAAGAGCATTGCTGCTGCATGCCTGTCAAGTTATTGTAAGACCTCAAAAAGGAGTGGGTTGCTAAGCACCTTGGTTTGCATGTTGAATATTGCACTTTAGCCTCTTAGCCCGCCACCATTCCTGTTCTCTTCCCATATCCTGATATTTATATAACTTTGCAAGAGCTATATCAATTTACGCCAGCTGAAGATTTGGCCATTTACATCTAATGTTACAAATTAAACAACCATGACATGTGACTTTCCATAAACTGGCAAAAAAGTGTGTGTGTTTACAGGTGCTAAATATCTAACTGTATTAAACGCTATATTAACTTGTATGTTAATGTAGAACTGACAGTGTTGTAGTTATCTAAAGTTTCATAATATTAATTGTAACTCCTTATATATACACCTCAACACAATACTGGTCACTGTTGGTCAAATTCACCACCCTTCACGCAAAGACCAAGTAAACAGATTTTTGTATGAGAACTCTGCAGGAGTTTGGGAATTTAATTTACCACCCAAACCATTAGTATTCTGAGCCATACATTGATCCAGTGGTCCTTATCTTGGCTCATAGACAATGCTAGCCTCTACACCAGCTGATTTGGACCCAGCATGGAGCGCCTCACGTCCTCGGCATTTAGGTAATATAGAGACTTCCCTCCCCAGCATAGCTTCTTCACTCACACCTCCCAATGTCTGCATACTGCCCACAGTGCAGAAGGCATTGATCCTGTCTTACTAAGCTGTCTTACTTAGCTGTACTAAATTGAGATATTAGTGTCTAATTTTAATAGTCCCCACCGTACATGAAACAAGCAGAGTTGTTGAGGCTGCATGGTCAGCCATAACATTTGCATTTCCTAACTTCTGAGTTCTAACTAGAGTAACCTTATCCTTGCACTAGTGTGGGGATTTTTTTGTTTGTTTTGTATTAGATTACATTACCCTGAAGATGGGTTAAGATGGAATGTGCGAGCCTTTAGTGTGGGGTATCTCAGTCTCCCAGTTCACAAATTTCTTCTATCACTCACATGTTTCTTCTAGAAGTGATTCCGTTTGCTCCTCCTGGACAGCTGCTTCTCCACTCGGAAAGATTTGCTTGTGTTTTCCCCACATCAGGTTCCACAGTGCAGCAGCTCTTGCTGCTAGCTCATTTACTGTCTCACCCTACAATCTGCTTTCTGAAAGGCAGTAAGCTTTTGACTACTGATTGGTATATATTGTTAACAGTAGGTGTACCTCCTCTGCCTTAATCACTCCACTCCCTTATCATACCTGAATTATTGTGCAATGTCTAGTTGTTTGTCTTTAGTAATTTAGGACTGAATCCTGCAAACTTCTACTTATGCAAATAGTTTCTTCATATGTGAATTCCTGTTGCCTTCAGTGGGGCTCCTGGCATGAATGAACATGTGAGTATAACTTGCTTAGTAATGAATTAAACTAAATTAGAAAATATGCCATTTTTATCCACTACAGAACTTTTTGATCAAACATAGCTTTCCTATCCCACTGCTTACTTCTCTTGAGGACAATTTGAAATACTGAGGGTACGTCTATACTACAGAATTAGGTCGAATTTATAGAAGTCGATATTTTTAAACCCGAATTTATGGAATCGATTGTGTGTGTCCCCACTAAAGAGCGTTAAGACCATGAGGTCGATTGACTGTGTCCACAGTAGCGGGGCTAGCATCGACTTTCGGAGCATTGCATTGCGGGTAGCTATCCCACAGTTCCCGCAGTCTCCGCCGCCCATTGGGATTCTGGGTTGCGATCCCAAAGCCTGATGGGGCAGAAAACATTGTCGCTGGTGGTTCTGGGTACATGTCATCCCTCCCTCCGTGAAAGCAATATTTCTCGCGCCTTTTTTCCGGGGTTTCCGTGTTTGCTACGGAAGCCTGCTCAGCTCACAATTACCGTACATCTCCAGCGTACGCCTGGACATTAGGTCTAGTGGGGATTCAGTCACACTATAATACGGGCAGAGGGATAGCTCAGCGTTCTGAGCGTTGGCCCGCTAAACCCGGGGTTGCGAGTTCAATCCTTGAGGGGGCCATTCCGCCTGAGGCTGGTAGTCGCGGGACTACACAGCAGGAGCGCCTTGCCTTCTAGCTGCAGATGGTGCAATATGCCATAAATGGTCGTGGTCGCGGGACCACACAGCAGAAGCTCCTTTCCTTCTCGCAGCAGATTGTACAATATGATTGGTATTCGTGTGCTCCTGGCCGGCGGCCTATGGTGTGGCTGGCCGGGGGCGCTTGGACATAAATGGGAGTGACCAGAGTGACTCTGGTCATTCTCTTTTTTACGTTTTGTTTAAGGGAGATTCAGTACTGCCTGGAACACGGGCGGAGGGATAGCTCAGCGGTCTGAGCGTTGGCCCGCTAAACCCGGGGTTGCGAGTTCAATCCTTGAGGGGGCCAGGAGCTGATGATGGATATCAAGCATATTGTACCATCTGCTGCTAGAAGGGAAGGCGCCTCCTTGCTCACCGCATATTGTACCATCTGCAGCTAGAAGGAAATGAGCCTAACCCTTGCTCCCCCCCTCCCTCCGTGAAAGCAACTGAGGGGGGAGCAAAAAATCCTTTCGCGCCTTTTTTCATATGGGCGCCATATTGCTGACTCCATTGTTATCCACCCGCTGCTTCTGCTGCCACTCTGCTGTCCTGCAAACAGCATACCAGGGAAAGCATGGAGCACGATCAGATCACCGCGGCTGTTCTCGCCGTTATGAACACCACGCGCATTGTCCAGGAGTATATGCAGAACGAGAACCAGGAGCTGCTACAGCTACAGCAGGCGAGGAGGCGACAGCAGCGCCCTGAGGACAGTGATGAGGACATGGACACAGACCTCTCTCAAAAAAGGCCCCCCCGCAAGGTGGACATCATGGTGTTAATGGGGCTTGTTGATACAGTGGCACGCCGATTCTGGGCCCGGGAAACAAGCACAGACTGGTGGGACCACATAGTGCTGCAGGTCTGGGATGAATCCCAGTGGCTGCGAAACTTTCGCATGCGTAAGGGCACTTTCATGGAACTTTGTGAGTTGCTTTCCCCTGCCCTGAAGCGCCAGGACACCAAGATGAGAGCAGCCCTCACAGTACAGAAGCGACTGGCAATAGCCCTGTGGAAGCTTGCAACGCCAGACAGCTACCGGTCAGTCGCGAATCAATTCGGAGTGGGAAAATCTACAGTGGGGGCTGTTGTGATGGAAGTAGCCAGGGCGATCACCAAGCTGCTGGTACCAAGGGTTGTGAGTCTGGGAAATGTGCAGCTCATACTGGATGGCTTTGCAGCAATGGGGTTCCCAAACTGCGGTGGGGCGATAGACGGAACCCATATCCCTATCTTGGCACCGGACCACCAAGCCAGCGAGTACATAAACCGAAAGGGTTACTTTTCAATAGTGCTGCAAGCACTGGTGGATCACAAGGGACGTTTCACCAACATCAACGTGGGATGGCCGGGAAAGGTACATGACGCTCGCATCTTCAGGAACTCTGGTCTGTTTCGGCTGCTGCAGCAAGGGACTTTCTTCCCAGACCAGAAAATAACCGTTGGGGATGTTGAGATGCCTATAGTTATCCTTGGGGACCCAGCCTACCCCTTAATGCCATGGCTCATGAAGCCATACACAGGTAGCCTAGACAGTAGTCAGGACCTTTTCAACTATAGGCTGAGCAAGTGCAGAATGGTGGTGGAATGTGCATTTGGTCGTTTAAAAGCTCGCTGGCGAAGTTTATTGACTAGGTTAGATCTCAGCGAAAACAATATTCCCATTATTATTACTGCTTGCTGTGCGCTCCACAATATCTGTGAGAGTAAGGGGGAGACGTTTATGGCGGGGTGGGAGGTTGAGGCAAATCGCCTGGCCACTGGTTATGCGCAGCCAGACACCAGGGCTATTACAAGAGTACAGCAGGGTGCGTTGCGCATCAGGGAAGCTTTGAAAACCAGTTTCATGAATGGCCAGGATGCTGTGTGAAAGTTCTGTTTTTCCCCTGTAATGAAAAGCCCCGCCCCTTCCTTCACTCTACTTCCCTTTACCCAAACCGCCCTGCCCTCCCCCCCTCGATCACCGCTCGCAGAGGAAATAAAGTCATTGTTGCTTAAAAATCATGCATTCTTTATTAATTCGTAAAACAAAGAGGGGGAACTATGGGGCTAACTGCCACAGTCTCCCGGGATAGCTGGTGGAGGAAGGGAAGCACCAGGATGGGTGGTGGAGGAGAGGATGAGGGAAGGACAAGGACACACAGCACTTTAAAACTTATTGAATGCCAGCCCTTTCTTGCTTGGACTGTTCTCTTGGCTTGAGTGGTTGGGTGCACGGAGGCCGCCCAAACGCGTTCTTGGGCGTCTCGGGGATGAGGTTATGGGACTCGGGAAGGAGGGCTGTTGGTTACACAGGGGCTGTAGCGGCGGTCTGGGCTCAGGCGGCCTTTCCTGAACCCTACGCCTTTCCTCAGCCATAAGCCAGAGGATTTCCGTTTGATCCTCCAGTAGCCTCAGAATTGCATCCTGCCTTCTCTCTGCACACTGACGCCACCTACTCTCTTCATCCCGCCAGTCATTCTCTTCAGCACGCCACCTGTCCGCACGATCAAATTCTGCCTTCCTGGACTCCGACAGTGTCTGCCTCCACGCATTCTGCTGGGCAGCTTCAGTGTGGGAGGATTCCATGAGTTCTGAGAACATATCGTCTCGATTCCTTTTTTTTTTACTTCTAATCTTCGCTAGCCTCTGGGACGGTGATGAAAGGGGTGGCGTTGAAACATTTGCAGCTGCGGGAGGAAACAAACGGGAGAGGAGTAGTTTAAAAGACACACATTAGAGAACAATGCTCCAAACATTACATATCACATATGCATTTGGTCCAAGGTTGCACTTTGCCTGTTATATTGAGGGTCTGCCGGTTTGGTGTGAGAGATCACACAAGCAACAAGTTGGTCCGGCGGGCAACAGAATTCGGCTTGCAGGCAGCCATGGTAAGCCACAGTCTATAGGCTTCTTTAACCTTCATAACAGGTGGGAATGTTTTCAAACAGCAACCCCCTCATTTCCCATAACAAACAGCCTTTGGGCTGGCAATTTAAAACTGGTTGGCAATTGAAAAGGGAGGGGCGGCGGTTTTCGGGTTAACGTGCAGCGCGAACCTAATCGACACCCCCCCACACACACAGACACACATCCAAGATGTTCGCTGTTCCCCCTCCCCCCACCGCGTGGGTCACAGCGGGGAAGATTTCCGTTCAGCCACAGGCAAACAGCCCAGCAGGGATGGAGCCCCTCTGAATACCCCCTTAATAAAATTCCCCTATTTCAACCAGGTGACCATGAATGATATCACTCTTCTGAGGATAACACAGACAGATAAAGAACGGATGTTGCTTGAATGCCAGCAAACACCGGGACCATACGCCGCCATGCTTTGCAAAGCAATGATTCCAGACTACGTGCTACTGGCCTGGCGTGGTAGAGTGTGTTACCACGGAGCACAGGATAAGGCTGCCCTCCCCAGAAACCTTTTGCACAGGCTTTGGGAGTACATCCAGGAGATCTTTCTGGAGATGTCCCCGGAGGATTTCTGCTCCATCCCCGAACATGTTAACAGACTTTTCCAGTAGCTGTAGCTGTACTGGCCGCGAATTGATCATTAAACACGCTTGCTTATAAAACATGTATTAATTAACAGAGGTACACTCACCAGAGGCACCAGAGGTCCCTTCTCCTGCATCGAGCACGCCTTGGGTGGGTTCGTAGGGTACTGGCTCCAGGGTGACAAAGAGTTCCTGGCTGTCGGGGAAAAGGGCTTCTCCACTTCCTTGCTGTGTCTGGGCGCTATTTTCAGCATCATTATCATCATCATGCTCCTCTGTGGTTTCTGATGATCCACATACGGAGTCATACCACATGGGTGGGTCAGTGCTGGGTGCACCCCCTAGAATGGCATGCAGCTCATCATAGAAGCGGCATGTCTGGGGCTCTGACCCAGAGCGTTTGTTTGCATCTCTGGTTTTTTGGTAGGCTTGCCTGAGCTCCTTAATTTTCACGCGGCACTGTTGCGCGTCCCTGTTGTAGCCTCTGTCCTGCATGCCCTTGGAGACTTTGGCATATGTATTGGCGTTTCTTCTTTTGGACCGTAGCTCTGCTAGCACGGTTTCGTCTCCCCATACAGCGATCAGATCGCGTACTTCCAACATCGGTCCATGCTGGAGCTCGTCTTCGGTTCTGGGACTCCATCATGGTCACCTCTGCTGATGAGATCTGCGCTCACCTGCAGCTCACCACGCTGGCCAAACAGGAAATGAAATTCAAAAGTTCACGGGGCTTTTCCTGTCTACCTGGGCGGAGCATTGGAGCTCAGACTGCTGTCCAGAGCGGTCAAATGTTGCACTGTGGGATAGATCCAGGAGGCCAATACTGTCGAATTGCGTCCTCACTAGCCTACATCGATTCGGCAATATCGATTTAAGCGCTAATCCCCTCGTTGGGGGTGGAGTGGCGAGATCGATTTTAAGAGCCCTAGAAGTCGATGTTAAGGGCTTCGTCGTGTGGACGGGTGCACGGATCAATCGAAATAACGCTAATAAATTCGACCTAAACTCGTAGTGTAGACCAGGGCTGAGTCTCTCAAACTGTTCAAAAACCAAAATGATTTAAGAGACCAATACTAAAATACATGAAAAAGATTCTCTCATGAACCCAATTTCCCTCGCCAGTGTGTTCTAACACAGCAAAAGATCAATTGTTAAGAAAATATCATTTGACATCAGTTAAGCTCCTAGTATATAAGTTTCCCAACATTTCTTTTCTATGCACATTCCACTATTCACAGTCCAATAGATTCTTGTAGAATATCTGGGGCCAAATCAGCAAGGTCTGTAGTGCCTCCCACTAGATAGGGCTGAGCAAATAATAGATTTTTTGGTTTGGTGATTGAACAGAAAAATTTTAAAAAATAAATATTTTGGTTAGTTTCAAACCAAATCTGACTTTTTAAAAAAATTTCTTAGAGAAACAAAAAACCCAAAAATATTAATTTGGGTCAAACAACACGTTCTGAATATTGATTTGAATCGAGATTGTCAAAGCAATTCATTTAGAAAAATGTTGGAAAAAAAACTTTTGACATTTCTGAAATTTTTCTTCCCATTTTTTTTCAGCCAAAAATATTTGCCAAATTGAACCCAAAATGCAGATAAGTTTCAACGCCCCCCCCAAATGCAAATAAGGCAGGCCTGCCTGAAGTGCCCTCTTGTGGCAGAACAAGGGACTGCCTTAGTTTCCTTTTCTTCAGAGTACTCAGTAACTCCACAACAGCTCTCTTGCCTCAATACTTCCCCTCTTTGGGACCCGTTTATTACTAAAAGTCCCAGACATAGTCCATTTCTCACACCCAGTTTATGCAGTCCTTAAAATCCCAGTCTTTACACTATTGACAAAGCCAGGACTGTCCTCAGAGAAAATGGCATCCTGGGCAAACTTGCATTTTGGTGCACTGGCCCCCTCTGCCTCCCCAGGTTCTCCACCACTCCATCCCCATCGCCCCTAGCCCCCACTACCTCCCCGGATTCCCCACCCACTCTGCCCCCATTGTCTCCCTTGGCTCCCCACCCATCCTCTCCAGCCACTCCACCCATACCCCCATTGCCTTCAACCCCTGCTGCCTCCTCCAGTCCCCCAGCCATCACCCCTGGACTTGCTGCCTCCCCTGGCCCCCCACATCATCCCTGCTCCCTGCCCATCCCCCCTGGATCCCAGTGATTAATTTGTAATGCATGAGGTGCCAGAGCTCAAGCAAGAGGTGCTGGGGCTCGGGAAGTTCCTCGAGCTGCTGAGTGATGTGTAACTGACACGGCAAGCCCAGAGGTGCTGGGGCTAAATGCCAAGCCTAGAGGTGCCAGGGCTCAGCCCTGGCAAGCCCTGGAACAAATTAAGCTCTGCAGGCTCCCCACCCATCCCCCATGACCCCCACTGCCTCCTCAGGCTCCCCAACCCTCTATTGCCCCCAGGCCCCACTGCTTCACCTGCCCCATTGCCCAAAGCTCCCTTCCACAGCGTTGCAACTCAGGTCCACCCCAATCTTGCCTCTGGACCACGGCACTACCTGACCATGGTGCCCAGGACAGTCACCCACTCGTAAGGCCAGCCCTGGTCAAAGCACCTAGCATGCTCCAGCATCTTCCACCACAGGCAGCCTCTTCTTTGGTCCTCTTCTATCTTTCAACCAGGATCAGGAGCGCTGAAACCATTTTTATAGCTGGGGTGCTGAGAGCCATTAAACTAAACTGTAAACCCTGTATATAATGGAACCACTTCAAGCCAGGGGGTGCAGCAGCACTCTCAGCACCCCTAGTTCCAGTACCTATGACCAGGACAGCCACCTCAGCCCTGCCAGGTGCATCACAACCCTGCTCTTCCCAGCAGGAACCACCATAGCCTCTCTGCTGGAGATCATCCTCACCAGGGGAGCATCCCTCACCCTCCCTGGCCTTCAGCTCTCCAGCATGGAGACATCAGTGGATAAATCTCTTCACTGTTCTCTCTGCCATCAGCCCTCTCTAGCCCTCAGCTTTGGCTCTCCAGCTTAGAAGTCAGCAGGCAACTTCCTCTGCTGCTCTCTGGCCTTCAACCATCTCCAGCCCTGGTTGGCAAGCCCCTGGTTAAGAGAGATCAGCCAGTAAACCCCTCTGCTGCTCTTCTACCTTCAGCTTTCCCCCCAGGAGTCTCCTGCAGCTTCTCTCTATAGTCTCCTGGCTCTCACCTGCCAATCTCTCACCCCCATTGAAGCTCTCACCTGCACTTCTCCAGAATGAACCCTCCACTATCTCAGTCTTTCCCCCATTTTTATGGCTCAGATGCCATCCCTTGAAACCCAGCGGGGAAGCAGTTGATGAGTCAAAAGGCCAGTGCCACCCTGTGACAATGCATTTTTTGGTGAAATTGCTATTCACCAAAAAAGTTTCACTCAACTTTACTACTAGGTACTAAACATTCTCAACTGCCATTGAGGCAGGATTGAGCCCTTAAATACATTAAATAAATATGCAAACATGTTGTAATCTTTAGATAATATTAAGGGCTCAATTGTGCCCATCCTTATGAAGGTACAAGTAGTGCAAGGTGCAATTCCGTAAAGAAATGTGGCTGAATCATCTTGAATTCTTCTTGGTAATTCCTGTTGTAATGTTATCCCCTCCTGCAAGGACTGTGGCTTAAAAACCACAAGTTTGCAGTAAGAATTCTAAACTCTTAAGACAGCGGAGTCACCCTAGCTTTACATCAATGTGAGATGAGAATATGGCCCTGAGGCTCCCAAGTTCTATAACTCCTTATTTGTGTCTCATCACGGGGCATATAGAAACCTGTGACCCCGCTCCCCCATCACTAAAATGAGTTATGGTACCAGAGAATACATCCTCAGGACATGAAAAGCTGGGAATGCACCCACTTGTGCCAATGACTGAACTCAATGGACATAAATAATGTTGTGACGGGTTTGGTCAGAGAGACCCCCTTGGAACTGTCACCTGACATGCTGAGATTACCTCTGAACATGTTTTCCCTGCCAGCTTGGGATTCCAAAACCCTGCCTTGTTGAGCCAGACATGCTAGGCTGCTGCAACACAGACCCAGGACTGGTCCATACCCCGTAAAGCTGCAGGCTTTAAGTGAAAACAGATCAGCAAGTCACCTAGCTCCAGCACCCAGACACCTAGTTCCCAATGGGATCCAAACCCCAAATAAAATTGTTTTACTCTGTATAAAGCTTACCTAGGGTAAACTCATACATTGTCCACTCTCTATAACACTGATAGAGAGATATGCACAGCTGTTTGCTCCCCCAGGTATTAATCACTTACCCTGGGTTCATTAATAAACAAAAGTGATTTTATTAAGTATAAAAAGTAGGATTTAAGTGGTTTCAAGTAATAACAGACAGAACAAAATAAGTAACTAAACAAAATAAAGCAAAAACACGCAAGTCTAAGCCTAATACATTAAGAAACTGATTACAGATAATATCTCACCCTCAGAGATGTTCCAATAAGCTTCTTTCACAGACTAGACTCTTTCCTAGTCTGGGCCCAATTCTTTCCCCTGGTACAGTCCTTGTTAGTTCCAGCAGACATCTTAGGTGGAAAGCAGGGGTGTTCTCAAGACTGGCAGCCACCTCTGCCCTGCTTCACCCCTTTTTATAGCTTTGGCACAAGGCGGGAATCTTTTGTCTCTCTGGGTCCCCACCCCTCTTTCTAAATGGAAAAGTACCAGATTTAGGCTGGATTCCAGTATCAGGTGACATGATCACATGTCCTGTGAGACCCCAGCCTCCATTCTTCCTGGGCTGGCCCACATGTACACCGGAAGGTTTGTAAGTAAAGAGAGCCGTTTACAACCAATTGTCCTAGTCAATGGGAGCCATCAAGATTCTAAACCACCATTAACGGCCCACCCTTTGCATAATTACAATAGGACCTCAGAGTTATACTTCATATTTTTAGCTTCAGATCCAAGAATGATACATATATATAAATAGGAGGAATATATTCAGTAGGTTATAACCTTGTTATGATACCTTACAAGAGACCTTTTGCATAAAGCACATTCCAATTACATCATATCCCACTCATAAGCATATTTCCATAAAACATATGGAGTGCAACGTCAAAAATGTAATGGAGGAAACCCACGTTAGCCACAAGATAAATAAATTTTAAGAAATCCAGGCTGCCTTTCTTCAGAGGAGACAAAATTATGCTAAATAGGTTTCTCTCACACTTGCACTAGTCCTGTCATAAATATAAAGGGAAGGGGGAGAGGGTCGGATGCAGTGCTATAAAATCCTCTTACCAGTAAAGGGTTAAGAAATGCAGGTAGCCAGACTGACACCTGACCTGGCTGGCATCTGACCAATAAGGGGAGAAGATACTTTCAAATCTTGGGAGGGGGGGAAGGTGTGTGTGGCTCTTTGTCTGAGACAGAGTGATCTTGGGAAACAAGAAGTACCTGCAGAAAATCAATCTCCTCAACCAGTCATCCTCTCACCAAACCTCACTTTTCTAAAGTAAGTTTAGTCAGCATTGCGAGTAGGTTTCTGGTTGTTTTGCTTGGTGAGCTTTCCCTGTGTTAGAGGGAGGGGTTATTCCTGTTTTTTCTGTAACTTTAAGGTTTTGCCCAGAGGGGGAATCCCTCTGAGTTTGGAAATTGAATACCCTGTAAAATAGTTACCATCCTGATTTTACAGAGATGATTTTATCTTCTTTGTTTTAATAAAATCCTTCTTTTAAGAAGCTGACTGTTTTTTATGGTTTTTAAACCCAGGGGGTAGGTTTTTAGATCGCTGTGTAACCAATTGGTTAGGAGATTGTTCTCACGCTTCCCAGAAAAGGGGGTGTATGGGCTTGAGAGGGTATTTTGGGGGGAAGGGGAACTTCAAGTGGTTCCTTTCCTGGATTCCTGTTTAAAACACTTGATGGTGGCAGTGAGAGAAGCATTTCTCAGGGTGCAGGGAATTTTGTACCTTGGGGGTTTTAACCTAAGCTGATAGAAATAAGCTTAGGAGCTCTTCATGCGGGTCCCCACGTCTTTACCTTAGAGTTTAGAGTGGGGAGGGAGCCCTGACAAGTCCAAAGAGCCACCTCTACAAATCCTAATTGCCAACAAACTCAGGTGATTTACAAGCTAGTAGTAGTAGTAGCAGTAGTAGTTATTTATCGCTGACTGTGCAAACTTGTTTTTCATAAATACTGAACCAAACGTTCTCAAACTACTATTGTAATGTAAAAGCCACTTTAAGCTTAAAGAACAAAATTAAATAAAAAAATAATTATTACTGCCTACTAAAGTTCACAGGTAGCTGATAACTTTTATAAAAGGGTGGCTGCTAATCATAGGCATAGTTTGTCTTCTATTATTTGGGGGGTGGGCAGGAGCCACACTCCCCAGCCACCCCGCTCTGAAGGCAGTGCCACCACCAGCAGAAATTCAGAGCGGGGCGGCTGGAAAGTGGCAGCTGCTGGCTGGGGTATTCATGTGTTTGTGGCATGGGAGGATTATATTTTTAATCCCACTCCCAGCCCCTCTCCCTCAATACCCACTCCCACCCATTCCTGGGTTGTTTCTTGAATTTTTATCCTGCTCCTGCTATTATGGCAGCGGGTCCTGCAAGACCCATGGGATCCCAGTCCCACTGCAGGGCTCTACCTCACATTAGGAATCACAGGTGCATAGAAAATGGTTTTTTTTTAAATCTGAATTGTAAACTACTGAAAAAGATCATTGTATATAGTTTGGGGAGACAACACCTCTACATACCCCACAAATCTACGCTTCTGCTGCCAACAATAGCCTATCCTGAAGAGGAAATGGCTATCTTGATTTGCAAGAAAAGGACCAAAATCTCTTTTGTAGTGACTAAATATAATCAAGAATAAGTTGATTCTTTTCCTTTTAGGTTGGTAAGCAGACAAATTTAGAACTGCATATGATTAAAAACTATATGAGAGCATGGAGAAGAATGAATAATACATCAAGCTTTTTAGTCAAAAAAGGCTTTATTCAGCAGGTACAGTGTATGACACAACCCTAGAATGATCTTGAAATAGACTGGCTTGCTCACTTCTGACCTATGCAGCAGAAATCCAGTTCTCCAGTGGAAACTTTCTAGTAACCACTTCTGTATAGCCATTTGTAGAGAGTACAATGAGGCTGAGTTGGATAGAATTCATTATAATACTTTTTCTCTCTTCCCCATCCTTGTTCAAGTAACTGCAGTCCAGTTTCCATACTCAAAAACATGTCACAGAAGGTATTTTTTACCTCCACAAATTCTACACTTTTTCATCTTCCTTAATATCAGAGTTCTGGATACCATATCAGCCTAAAACCCTGTGTCCAGCATACATACGGCTATGCATATAATTTAACTGCCCAAACTCAAGCCAATACAGGGCCGGCTTTAGTGGGTGCAGGGCCCCACGTGAATAACAACTTTGTCTGAGCAAAAGACAAAAAACCAAAAAAACCTCCAGCTGCTGATCGGCAGAGAAAAAAACCAAAAAAACGCCGGAGCGGGGCCCCCTTGGGCGTGGGGCCCAATTCTGCGGAATCGGCTTAAAGCCGGCCCTGAGCCAATATATATGGGTGGCACTGTTTGATAGGATCAAAAGTACTCTGCCAGTTTCTTTATAAATGTCACCACAGAAGCATATCTATCTCAAGTATTTCAAATGACTATCTCGAGTCCTTGAAACTCTAGTGTCACCAATATCTTTTAACGGAAAATCAACAAAGACCAAGCAAAACTCCCCATTGCCAAAATGAAAACAAAATTTGAGAGGGTTAAATTGCCCCCACAAAGTCCAAAGGTAATATAAAAAGTCATAGATCAGCATCTTTTTCTCTTGATTCATCTCCATTAGCATATATCTATTGACCAGTGTGAAGAAAATCTCTTTGCTTATGCATCAACATCCATGACATCTGCTGAGTAAAAGTATGCACAGATAGAACAAGAGTCTTTATCTATAATTTGCAGAAAGCACTGATTTTATGAGTAACCCATAATATGGATATTTACACAAGTCACAAACCTCTTATTTTTATTTTTGGACAAAATATAATTTGAGAGAGAAATTCCTGTTTTAGCTATATTAAGATTCGAGAAGAAGTCAATCCAATTGAAGGCCCATGAAGAGATTATCAATATTACTCGTCAGCGCAAAAGGCTAATGTATCATTTGCCCTTAAGAGAATGTATAATATTTTCTGAATACATATTATCCTTGATACAAGAAGGCACTAGCCTGAAAATGGTCCCAATTAACAAAATTACCTTTGATGGTAAAGCAAATCTACCTGGCCACACAAGCACAAAAGTTATCATCTAGAGTTTTACACTTATGTTTAGTGGATGACAGAGGAAATTTAAAGTCCAATTTCATTTTCACAGGAAAGGTGAGGCAGTTGTTCTAATAAAATGTTCTGGAATTCACACTCGTGGTGTTCTCATCACTTTATTTTAAGCCTTTAGTGGTTACAATAATGGACTTTACAGAAAATTATAATAAAATTATAATAATTAGTAATAATATGAACACTATATTAAGAAAATGTCTTCAGTGTGGTTTGTGCTTATATTACATACCTCCCAACCTTTCCAACGGTCACTGTCAATCCCTGTGGACCCATCTCCAGTGCAGCCCCTGACCCCAGTGCCTCCTTTACCATGCCCATGCCACACTCAGCCTCCACCTTCCAGCCCAGGCAGGTGCAATGTCACTTCCCATCCCTGAGCTCCCTGCAGCCATTGAACATGCCCAAGGGGGATGAACATGCCCAGGAGCAGCTGAAACCGCTGCCCTCTCTAGCTCTGCCCCTGCCAATGATACACACCATATGTATGGCTGTGGGTGCCACTGAATGCAGGAAATTATCTACTTCAACTAGCACTTCCAAAGAGTCTGGAAAAAGAGAGAGAGATGTGTATGCCGGAAGAGTCTCATTACAGTAATAGTAACAGACGTAATTATTCCCTTCTGCTCTGACCAGACAGGAATAGAGGTAATGACGAATAATAGTTGGAATAGTCCACCATCTTTTGTGGACACAATGAACTTCTAGTAAATGTCACTCATTTCACAATCGTCTCTTAAATTAAGTTTTACATTTCCCCATGAAATCATAGTAACAAGTCATAAAACAGAGACTGGTGAACTAAAATTAATAAACCTGAGGTAAAATGCTTAGGATGCCCTTGCTCTCTTTTCTTGTATGCACTTTCCTGTCCAAGAGATGGATCAGTCTGTCTGCTCCTGTTCTACTGCAGGCAGTGACCTAGGTGCTAGTCTACTAAAATTCACTAAAATCCCATGACTTGTGATCAATTTGCAAGAGTTGGCAATGCTGCCTTCCCCTGGCTGCTCGGAGAGGATTCCTTTACTCACCACCACCTCCATGCTATGGGAGCTGGCATCCATTCCCCTCTATTTCTCACCTTCCTCATCATTCTCTGCACCACAACCTCTCAGCCTCCCTCCTGCCCCACATACCCCTGCATCATTCTGCTGCAACCCCTAAATCTGTCTCCTCCTCCCCCACACTGACCCCTTCCCCTCATTCTCCTCATTCACTTTTCAGTGGCTCTGCACCTCCTCACAGTCCATATCCTGTCTAGGCCCTCAACTATACAGTGACAGCCATTTTGCTTGTGAGCATAGCTTCAGTCTCATTGAAAACAGCGAGAGGTGACAGACAACTTTATTAAGGGCAGCCTCACTTCTACAAGCTGATAAACTGCAGGGAAATGGTGACCATCTTGCTGGCTTCAGCCCACTGACAGTAATGGGAGGTAGTAGCCATTTTGAATACATGAAAATTCATGAGTTAGCAACCTTTCCTCATGTTTTCACATGAAAGATAAAAAAACCCACCCCAAAATTGCTAGAGTTGTGACAAAAATCACAAGAGCTGGTAAGACTGCATCCTGTTAGTCACACATCATAACACTCTCAGAGAATCATATATTCACTGATCTACTCTGTAGACACTCACGGAGGCCCCAGTTCACCAAAGCACTTAAATTTAAGTGTGTATTTAAGTATGTACTTAAGTTCCAATGACTGTAATGTTAAACAGTTGAACTTAACTGCGTTGCTGAATACAGACCAAAATCGGGGCTCATTTATCTAAACAGGCAAGGTGGGAAAGGCCTAGTTTAAGTTATCCACAGTCACAGTCTGGATATTTCCAAAAGTCCACATTCAAACCAGAAAAGTATATGAAATGTAATATGTCTACACCCATAAATATGGACTTCTCACAGCCCGGAGTGGAATAGGATGGATTCAAAATATTCCCAGCTGCTAGTATATAAATCAAAGATACATGAAAATGGTACAGGGGCACAGTTAAGGTTTTCTGAACTGTCTTAACTGTGCATTTCCCATTTCCAGACACTTGGGAGTTGGGTTTAACCTCATTAAATGGTAAAAAAAGTCAGAAGGTTTTCAGTGCAGGGTTCTAATAAAGATTCTTTTAACAAATTAATTATAGAAACTTATTTCTATTTTACTGAAATTTTTGATCTGGGAATTTCACATAGAATTATATACCTTTGTCTAGCAGCTAGCTATGAATTTCTGCAGTTGACTGAATCATAATTGAGTTTTTAGAACAGCTTGACTGAGCTGTCGCTTGTGGGGAAGTTTTTTGTTTTGTTTTGTTTTGTCTGTTACAATCTACTGAGTTGTACTGGCAATGTACTGAGTTGCTGTCCATTGCCAGAAGTCGGCACTGGATGACAGGGTATGGATTACTCAATAACTGACCTGTTCTGTTCATTCTTTCGGAAGCATCTGGCACTGGCCTTTCAGAAGACAGGATACTGGGCTAGATAGACCACTGGTCTGACCCAGGATGGCTGTTCTTATGTTTTTATGCACTGAGTTATATTTCCTGGATTTTGTGCCATTTGTTTGGTACATTTGTAATAGACCCGAACCTATAGTTTATTTATTGAATCCCAAGTCCTCTGCATCTTGATGGAACATGGGTAAATATTTTGAATGTAGTAAAGATAGCCTTTTTGTGAAATGTCTTTAAAACCTTATTTCATATTAAACATTAAACACATTGCACTAACAGGTTGGCTAATAAGGAGCGTATTGAGAATGGTGTGTCTGGATGGTGATTTCATTCACCCTTGAGACTAAGTCCCTCATGTGATACGTCTAATACCAGCTTGGAATATTTAAGTCCACTGATAGGTTCCTAACCTGAATTTCCTTCAAATTATATTTAATCAAGTGCTTGTTGCCATGGCAGACTGGGGTGAAATTCTGTCCCTATTAAGTCAATGCCAAAACTTCCACTGACTTCAACAGAGCCAGGATTCTACCTCACTCATTTATGTACAAATTTAAAAACACAAGTTACATTAAGCTACCCACAGCAGGTACTCTGATATCAAAGTGGAAATAGAGAGAACCACTACTTCTGCCTCTAGAAATATTAGCAGTCATGTATTCAAGATGAAAAATAAGCAAGAACTTAAGGGGTGGAAAGAAAAATAAATCTTAAAAGGGAAATACAAATGACTCTAAAACTTTGTTTAAATAAAGGTCTGATAATGATTTGTCAGTGCTTAGTGTAAGTCTAGAATAAAGTGTCTATCAGGAACCAAACTTTCTCATGTATTGGAAAAACTGAGACAATTAATATCAAGATTCTGAAATTAATTGATATTGGCTGTTGCCCTCCCTGAGCAGGCTGCCAGTTCTACAGTACTATTTGCCTCGCTTCACGTATATGTACGCTGAAGGAGAAAAAGAAAATCACATTACATTGAGAGTGACTGCTGACCTAAGGCTGAAGTAACTTTTAAGCCATTTTTCAACTCCATACTCTCTTTTTTCAGAACTGTTTTCAATTTTTGTAGAACTACAAATCTTGACATCAGTATTCAGATCACTTCTTTCCCCCCAGTCACTGCTGCACCCATTTCTGGATTTAACAGTTTCTGTCTTATGCAGTGAACACTATGCCACTGGACACAGGCGTTAAAATAAAAAAACCAGAGACTGTGCAAACTGACTATTTTTATAAATAAACACACAACACCCACTATAAAGGGACATTCTGTGTTACTTCCAGAACAGAATCGGATATAGTCTGAACTGAATAATGCTAGTAGCAATAAAATTCAGATAGTTTATGGATTAGCAAAGGAGATTGTCAATTCAGAATCATTGGCACAGTTTTCTTGCTTTCAAGTTTCAACAAAGGACTTTTGTCATTCTGCATTAAATAGTAAAGTTAGCATTAAGTGAATATGGTTCTCATTGACTTTAGTGGGAGCAGAATCAGGTCATTAGTTTTAAAGTTTGTGAAATAAAGATATTGTTTGTTAGTATAAATTCTCAAGTTACTTTACCTGGTTTTGTGGTTTTCTGCAATTTCATTTTCATCTTGCAATTTTTTCTTAAGGGTCTCTTCGCTGCCAGCCATTCTGAAAAACACTCCACAACAAATATGCTAAAAATTTGTCTGGTTCAGTCATAAATAAGCTCCTGAGACCATTTAAGAAACTAATGGTAACAGGATACTTGTTCAAATAAAGACTTAATGCAAGAGGAGGAGACTACAGCTCCATTTCTCTGATTTTAACATGCTTGAAATGTCTCAGTGCCTGCCAGTTGCTTACTGTTAAAACTTTTCTTTTTTATTCAGTTTTCTGTAATTATGCATGAGAAGAATCTCAATGAGACCATAGTTCTTTAAGATGCAAATTTTCTCTTTTGCTAGGATATCTAACCAATCAGTTCACAGATTACAACTGAAGCGATTCTGATTCTCTTATTAATTCTAGTTTCAAAATAGAGCATCCAAGTAAACTATTTTCTCCAAGAAAATGTAGATTAATTAAATTAGGATATGACTCTGACCTTCAAGTCAATTACACATATGAAACCCATTCCTGTAAGTGGCTGAGTGCCAACAGCTCCCTTTTACTTCAATTCACAGGACCAGGCCTACCATACATATTGAAAAGGATTCTACTCATCACTTAACTAATAGCTTGCCAGAATTTAAGAAAACTGTGTTTGGCCACTTGGTGAATAAATTTATATTGACCCTTTCCTAACTTTATATTATCCCCTTTGCTAGAAGTGTATTATTCCTGAAATATATTCCCAGTACATTGACAATGCAGCACAGTATTCAATAAATATCATTCTATCAAGTGCAATTAGACATGGGGTCTGGGGGACAGAAAACCTTGGAGGTGGGTCCCAAGATGTCTCATGCTAACCACCCCCAGAAATTTGTTTGAAAATATGTAATAACACAATATGAAACATTACAAAGGCAAAAAAGTGTATATTTATGCGGCCCAGGATTCAGGAATAAGCATTTTTTTCAAGGGTGATTAAAATCCATCAGTGCCAGAAAAATCTCCCTACTTCTTCCTTCAGTTTGGTGACAGTTTTCAAAAGGCTTCCTGCAGGGCTCTAGCAAGACCACTTAAGTTTATTACTGGTTTTCCTAAGCATTACAAGGAAAACATATATAACCCTGGGTTAAAACTTTATGTGTTAGTTTCAGCTTGAATAATTTTTATTGTAGCATGTAATAAAGCAGCAGGCCATTGCAGACCGAGTGAGCTCTTTTGCTTTTGTTTGTGGGTGTTCAGCTTATTAGAAGCCTAGAGTCAAGAGGAATAAATTCCAGACATTTTTTACCTCTAATCATAATTTTTTCTTCCTCTTATCACCTAAAATTTCTTACCTTCTATGGCAAGTGAAGGAGTCCAGCTAGAAGATCACTGGCTTCTATGGATGGCTGCTGTCTGTGGTTTTGGGTGGTTCAATGACAGGAGTGGACCTCATGGAGGGAGCATGAGTTCTGATAAGAATGCTCTGAAACTTGTCCTCTGAATGAGTGCTCCATCTTAAATTTTTAAAAAAAGCCACCTCAGGGATCTGGTCTTTAAAATATTTTACTTTTCTTTGGGTGAGAGGAATAACAGGGAAAACTCGATAACCATCCCCAAATTAACAGGAAAGTAGTGTACTTGGGAAGCAAGTTAGGGGCTTAGTGATTGGTGGGGGTGAAAGGAACCACAGACTCTTTAAATACTTGTTCTTTTCCCAAGCTTAAGCAGTGAGAAGCACAGTGACAAAGGTAGCTAAACCATTACGGTAAAGAGGATTTGTTTGTTTGTTTGTTTGAGAGGTATTTGGTGGAGAAAACTTGTTTTTCTATGGGAAATATGATTGGACTGTACACAGGGGTGAAAGCAAGTCAAATGATTTACTGGTATGGGGCTGGGCTGGGGGCCACCGCTGGTAAGGGGCGGGGCCTCAGGCGGAAGGGGTGGGGCTGAGGGGGGTCAGAGCCAGCTGCAGCCCGCCCTGTAAGGTAAGTGTCCCCCCCTCCTTTCCCCTCCTCCTCACCCCGCCCCCACCGAGGTAGCAGAGGCAGCCAGGGGCTCTGGGGGCTATTTAAAGGGCTGGGGCTCCCACAGCTTTTATTGCCCCGGTGTGTTAATTTTCCACACCCCTGAGAGACATAGTAATACCAACAAAGTTTGTAGTGTAGACCATGGCTCTGGCTCAGAGGTAATTCGTCACATCCCGATAGCCTAATTAGAGTGTCATGAACATGACCATGTAATAGTATGAACAATACAAATCTGTACTTAATTTGCCAGTGCAGTTCCTACACCACATTTCTAGCCCCTCTTCCAGTTGTACTAAATAATACTTCCTTACAAACAAGGGTAACTTGAAGCATTCAAGAAGAAAGGATCTGCACCGTCACTCTTTACATGCAACAGTCTATGTTATGTGACTAGCTTGGTCATTTTTTTCTATACCTGTATCTGTCTATCTTAGATATTTCCAAGGCACTTACTTTATCAACATGATATCTAAACAGCAGACATCAGAATAAAATGAGAGCTACCCTATATGCATCAAGTGGAAAATACACTCTTGGACTGCTTTATGTACACCTATGAAAGCTATAAAGAGGGACATTTGGGGATACAGAAGCTATGTCCCTATCGTCACTGAAACACAAACTGGACTCAAAGAGCTTTTCAGAGGAGCAATGTGATAAAAATGATAGTTTTGCTTAAAAAAATTATAGGATTCTCTCTCCTAAATAGGGATGGTTAACATGTACATTTATGTAATTTGCATGAAACTGCTAATGACTGCATGCTCTCTGATTCCTGCTCTTGATAGGCCAGTGTTGTATATGAACTACAATAACTTGCAATTACTGTACCAATAGAGGATACTAACTCTGAATGTTCCTTGCTGTTCATCTATGCTAATACCAGCACTGTGCGCCCCCTGGTCCTTTCTCTATGTTAAAAATCCCAGTTAATATTCTGTGGTATCAGTCTATATTATTTTAGCATGACTGATTAAACAATGCATAAAGGATTCATTGTGGCTAAATTTTCTGCTGTTTGAAAACAATAGTGAACAGAGATTTAACAAATAAAAACCTATGGATTATATTCATTCTGGTGTAACTATAAAATATTGCTAATTTCACTGGAGTTATGCCAGGACTGAGTCTGATTCTTATAGATTTTAAAGGATTATTATGATAAATATTATTGTACATAGATGTCATTGTACAGATTAATTTTATTTTAAATTAAAATGTCTACAACATAAAGAAATAATCACTCATTAACCAAATTACTTCTTACAAAGATATTTAAACATATTGGGCTATATCCCCAGCTGGCATGGCCTGGAGCCGTGGCTGAGAATTGTCCATTAAATATATGGCTTTGTGCAGAATTTTTAAGTATATTCTGGGTTTTAGTTTGTTATAAAATTAGACACCTTTGCCCAAAATTAAAAATACAATCAAGTCAAAAATAAAAGTCAGTATATACTCCTCACCCGGAAAACTTTATAGCTCCCAAACAAACAATGACATCAAAGTGAGAAAAAAACCCTCCCTTCAAAACCTCAATCCTATTTGTGTCACTGTGTCCCTGCCAAGCTTTGGTAAACAAATGCACATTGCACATGCCCTGAAAGTGAGCAAATCTGGGCTATTTGGGACCAAGTATGAGAGAACATGATTAGGTTGCAAAACTCAAGGATACCTCCGAGAGAATGTTGTGCACCAGCACAACCCCTCACCCTCTTCTTTTACACTAAGGGGAATCCAGCTCAAAAAAGGCAACTCCTCTTCCTAGTTGAATCTCCCACCCCTAGAAAAAGAACAACGTACCCTCACCCATTTCTACTGCCCTGTCACTGTGGCTGGAACACGGGGATGACCTAGTAGCCATTAGTCAGAAGCAGCATCATTTACCTCTCAAAATTCACCTTCCCAGCCACAAGCATACCCAGCCACACCTACAAACACTCAACAGCTCACCTCCTGTAACATCTCCTCCTAAAACCTGCTTCCCTGCCTCACCATGCCTCTGAGGCAGAAACTGCAGTGCCCTTATGAAGAGTGCCTTGTGATTTCCTGGGAATTATTTGGGAATAAGTTGCAGGGGTGCTGGAACAATTTTTATAGTGGGGGTGCTGAGAGCCATTGAGCCAAACTGTAAACCCTGTATATAATGGAAACCACTTCAAGCTAGGGGGTGCTGTAGCACCCCCAGCATCTATGATAAGTTGAATTTTAAAAATAAACAAATGATCACAAAACTTCCTTGGAGTTGAGTATCATTTACAGTTCACCCTAATTAATGAAGGTTATATTTCAAAGAAAAATGGTACTATAGAGTTATAATTATTAAATTACATATGGCATCATGAGGAAGAAAAAGGAGATGTATATGTAAATTGTGGGAAAGAAACAGATAGTTTTTTCTAATCTAGGCAATTGGAGAGGGAAAGAACATTCTGTTAGACCAAAGTGGCAGTTGGCCTGTGGTGAGAAAGGCTTAGAAGACACAGCTACTTTGTGCTGAAGGGCCTGAGGGCTTGTTTACACTTACCGGAGGGACCGATGCTGCGGTGATCAATGCATCAGCTGTTGATTTAGCGGGTCTACCCGCTAAATCAACCACCCATTGCTCTCCTGTCAACTCCTGTACTCCAACTGATCAAGAAGAGAAAAGGGAGTCGCATAGCGTGGACCCCGCAGTAAGTAGATCTAAGCTACGTCGATTTCAGTTACGCTATTCACATAACTCAGATCAACTTAGCTTAGATCAACTTTTCCCTTTAGTGTAGACAAGGCCTGAGTTAGTTCCAAATAAATAACCTGAAGTGAATCTTTACATTTGTCTTCAGTTATTCATTCATCTAGTTACCCTGTCTACAGCACTAAGCCACTTAGGGGTATGTCTCAGCATCTCTTTGGCCCGTAGAACTCACAGTGTGAAAGCAGGCATGTTTTCTCCCAGTTGTTTTATTATTATTAATTATTTATTAAAGATTTTCATGTACTTTAATTAAAACTTTCCTTAGACCAGTACTTCTAAAGACGTTGGTCATATATCCTGTACTGCCTTAAGTATCTTGAATCAAAGAGCATTGCCTGATTGATCTTAAAGCTATAGTTTTGACCTTCCGTTCAATGCTGGTTGCTTCTAAACAAACAGCTTCCATAAGAGAGCTGCCTCCTGATCAAGATGGCCTTTTCTGGTATTTATCCAGGGGAAATACCCCACTTGCAGTATCACTACAGATATCAAATCTATCTTTTTATAAGATCTTTTCTAAGTCACCCTAAATAGAGGCTGAAAAAATGTTCATAGCTGGAAAATAATATTAGAGGGTTTTTCCCCAGATTGTAGAATTACTCTATCAGTTCAGATTTGGACCGCAGAAGCAACCATTCACAGAGAAGGGAGGTTGCTATAAGTGTCTGATCCTAAGAGAAGGTTACTTACCCTGTGCAGTAACTTTGATTCTTGGTTTCAGAGGGGTAGCCGTGTTAGTCTGTATTAGTAAAAACAACGAGAAGTCCTTGTGGCACCTTAGAGACTAACAAATGTATGCCCAAATAAATTTGTTAGTCTCTGTGATTCTTGGAGATGTGTCCCCCTATGGGTGCTCCACTCTAGGTGTGCTTGCGCCCCCTGTGCTTCAGATCAGAGATTTTAAGTAGCAGTGTCCACTCAGCCCGCACATGCACTCTCCCCACCTCGTGCCCTGCATCAGGGCTACATAGCACTGCTCGGGCAAATCACGCTCACATCCTTCTCTGCCACAGTGCTCATTGGAAAGAATTCCAAAGCAGAGGGAAGAAGGGCTGGTAGTGGAGCACTGTGGTGGGGCGGCTGCCCCACACAGGTAAATGGAGGGTTAAAGCAGCCCTCAGGGAGGCTGAGCAAAACCCAACCAATGGGAGGAGGCTTGTAGAGAGCCAATCAGGAGAAGGTTTGTTGAAGCAGCCAATCAGGGCCAGGGAGGGCCATATAAGAAGGACTGCTCAATAGAGCAGATTCAGTCTCTCCCTGGAGTGCAAGGGAGAAAGAATGGCTGCCTTAGAGGAGTACCAGAGATAGAGCAGTGCTGGGCAGGGTCAGGGGAGCAATAGGAAGCTCCAGCCTGAGGACTGCCAGGGCTGGGAAGGTACTAGGGCTATGGGAAAGTGGCCCAGGGAAATAGGCAGTGAAAGTTGGAGGAGCAGCAGCACGTGGCTGCCAGCTATAGGGTCCCTGGGCCGGGACCTGGAGTAGCAGGCAGGCCTGGGTCCCCCCACTTACCCTCCTCCCCTCTTGCCACCGAGGGGAGTGGCCAGTGCATGGACTGCAGTTCACCACTGAGGCGATTGGCCAGACCAGAGACTACAGTGTGCCATCGAGGCAAGTGGCTTGATTGAGGACTGTTGGGTCCCCCGGAAGGGGGGAGAGAACCGAGTGGGGCACAGCCAGAGGGCTGTGTCCAGAAGAGGACGCCATGCTCTGGGAAGTAACACGGGTTTTAGAGGTGGAGCAGAAGTGATGACAGTGAGACACCACTAGAGGAAGGTGCACTGGTAATCAAGAGCTAATTTCCAGCACAGCCAGCAGGAGGTACCAAGGTGATGAGTCAGGCCCCTGTCACAAGCACCCATAGGGACACACATCTCGAAGAACCACAGTTACTGCACAGGGAGAGTAACCTTCTTTCTCGAGTAGCAATCCACTCTAGGTGACTCTGCAGCAGTACCCCTAAGGGAGGGTGGGGCTTTGGAGTCGGGTCTAGAATTGAGAATAAAACAGTAGAGCCAAATATGGCATTGGACACTGAGTTGTGAGTGACAGCATAAAGTTCAGCAAAATGTATGAGCAGATAGATGTCCAAGTAGTGGCTCTACATATTTCTGTGACCAGAACGTTTTTGAGGAAAGCTATGGAAGTGGAGAGAGATCTCGTGGAATGAGATCATACTCTAGAAGGAGGCTGAAGATCATGAGACCGATAGCAGTAGGTAATGCAGCTTGATATCCATCTAGAGAGGCTTTGTTTGCAGACTGATGATCCCTTAGATCTGTCTGCAATGGAGAGAAATAGTCTAGGAGATTTCCTGAAGGACTTAGTCTTATCTAAATAAAAAGCTAGCGCTCTCCTGACATCCAGTGTGTGCAAAGTCGCATCTCTTTTGTCTCAGTGTAGTTTCAGAAAGAAAACCTGGAGATGGATAGGTTGACTTATGTGGAAGTCCAAAGATATTTTCTGTAGGAACTTTGGGTGTGGTCGTAGTGTGACCTTCTCTGTAACAAAGACAGTAAAGGTGGGGTACGCCATTAGAGCCCCTATCTCTCCCACTCTTCGAGCAGAAGTAATGGCTACTAGAAATACAGTTTTCATAGAGAGGTGTAAAAGGGAGCAGACAGCCATGGGTTTGAATGGCAGTTTTATAAGACACCTGAAGACAAAACTGAGGTTCCATGACAGTGTTGGGCATCTGATTTGTGGGAAGATGTTACCCAGACCTTTGAAAAACCTTCTTGTTGTGGGATAAGCGAAAACAGAAGAACCCTCTATCTTATGATGGGAGGTCGTGACAGCTGCAAGGTGCACCTTTACAAAGCTTAGAGATAATCCTGACCCTTTTAGCTCTAGGATGTAACCCAGCACAAATGATAGTGGAGAGGATATAAGAGGAATGTGTCTCGAGTCACACCAGAGTTTGATTCTCTTCCACTTTTAAATATACGTGTTGTGAGTAGTTTGCTTCCTGCTACTTAACAGCGCTGCATTTACATTCTCAGAGCAGGTCATTTCTAACCCCTCGAACCATCAACCAGCCACGCTTTGAGCTGGAGGACCTGGAAATTGGGCTGATGGACCTGGTGGCATCTTGGGAGAGGAGATGAGGAACAGGCTGGAGAACAATTGGTTGGCAAACAGCGAGTTCAGTAAGGTAGGGGAACTATGTTTGTCTTGGCCACATGGGAACTATAAGTATAATCCTGGCTTTTTCTTGGTTTATCTTGAGCGGGACCTTGGATATTAGTGGAATTGGTGGAAATGTATACAAGAGACCTCTGATCCATTGGAGAAGAAAGGCATCTCTGAGAGAGTGTGACACAGACCGACCCTGGAGCAGAACTGGGGGAATTTCTTGTTTTTGACTATGGCAAATAAGTCTATTTTTGGGATGCCCCTGTGTAGAAATATGCAGTGGAGAATGGAGGGTTCTATTTCCCATTTGTGAGCTTGAGAGAAGCATCTGCTGAGAATGTCTGCCACGGTGTTTTGTATATCCAGAAGGTAAACTGCTGAGATGTTGATGTGGTTATGAATGCACCAGTTCCAGAGTTTCACTGCTTTGGTGCAGAGTGAAGACCATCTCGCTCCTCCCTGGTGGCTTATATAAAACATACATGAGCTGTTGTCCATCGTGATATTTATATGCTTGCCCATAATCAGTGGGAGGAAACGTGTACAGTCATTTCTGACTGCTCTGAGTTCCAGCAAGTTGATATGTAGCATGGACTCAAATGAAGACCACCTACCTTGAACACCGTGGGTGCCCAAGTGGGCTTTCCATCTCAATAGGATGTGTCCATTGCTAATACCAACATTAGGGGTGGTTCAGCGAAGGGAACCCTTGCGAAAACATTGTGAGGGCCCTTCCACCAGATCAGTGACTTTTTTACTATGAAGGAAATAGACAGAAGTTTGTGTAAGCTGTGCTTGCTTGGTAAGTAGAGAGTTCTGAGCTGCCCTTTAAGGCAGCACATGTGAAGTCTCACCTGATTTTTTTCAAAGGTTCCCAATGCCATGTGAGCCAGTAGCTGGGGAGAGTTTTTGGACAATGTCTGAGGGCTGACCTGGACTATTGAGATGAAATTGATCAGAGTGTTGAACCTGTGTGAGGAAAGGAATGCTTTGGCTGCTACTGCATCAAGGTAGGCTCCTATGAGCTCCAGATGTTGTACTGTAATTGTAGTCCCAGTCGGAGGAATAGGTTCATGGCCCTTTGTGTGGCCATCAAACCCTCGTTGAAGGGTATGAGAAGATCAGAATTTCTTCTTTGTGAAGATGTGCCACTACCACAGAAAGGACCTTTTGAGAACACTCTGGCCATGGACAATAGACTGAATGGAAGCACCTTGTATTGAAAGTGATCGTGACCGAGAGTGAATCGTAGAAACCTTCTGTGGGATGTGTGAATCGCAATACGGAAGTAACCATCCTGTAGGTTGTGGGCTGAGAACCAGTTCCCTTAGACCAGAGATGGAATTATTGCTGCAAGAGTTACCATTTTGAACCACTGAACCTTTACAAATCTGAGAGTGTTCTTTTTCGGGACCAGGAAGTACTGTACTTGGAATAGAATCCACTCCTTCCCTGTGTGGGAATTGGTTCGATAGAAACCAGGTTCAGGAGAGAGTCAGTTTCCTGTCATAAAAGGTGCTCGTGAGAAGGGTCCCTGAAGAGGGATGGGAGGAGGGATGGAAAATGGATAGAATAACTTGAAGAAATGATCTCCAACACCCACTTATCTGTAGGTATGTGTTCCCAGTTTTGACAAAAAAGAGTAAGGCGGTCGCCGAAGTGAGGGAGACATGGATTGTTGCAGCAAAGAGTGGGGGTGGTAACTCGGGTCCTTGACCAACGCATCAAAATTGATGTTTAGATGCAGTGGGTTGTGAAATGGATGCTTGTGAGGCATCTGGTCTCCTTTTCTGCAATTGCTGTCTTTTGCACTGTGTTCATAATGCCTCGGGGGGAAGGGAATTGAGGAAGCCAGGGTCTCTCCACCATCTGGGATTTATTGAATCTTCTTTTTTGTGCAGGCATGTAAATTCCCAGTGAGCACAAGATGGCTTTAGAATCTCTTAATGTATGGAGGGATTCATCAGTTTTCTCAGCAAACAACTTTGATCCTTCAAATGGAAGGTCCTTGACTGTAGACTGGACTTCCTTTGGAAAGCCGGATAGCTGAAGCCAGGAAGTCCTCCTCATGACCATCGCCGTGGAGATAGAATGAGCAGCTGTATCAGTGGTGTCTAGAGAAGCCTGCAGAATAGTTCTAGTAAGGCCACTGAGGTGGTGCAAAAGGCATGGGTGGAGGCACCCAAGGGTGTCCATACAAACTGGGTGGTCCATGTCTCTTATGACGGTAAGCTGGTTCTCCAAAGGTCTCAGGATGGAAAGCTCCCTAGTAGTGCAAAGGAGAGCCTTGGACAGAAATGTGAGAGACTGATGAGAAATTGTCATCATTGTCCTCATCACTTGGCAGAGGTGCAGCAATTATGGAAGCTATGGGAGACTCCGTCGGTTGGGAATGAGAGGTGATCAGTACTGGAAATGTGTTGGTGCCGAGCAGGAGAGACTCAGGCTTTTCTGAAACAGCCAAGTCCAGGGAAAGCGGAATTCCTTCAGTACCGGGATGGTGGATGGCACCACTGAGGTAAGATGAGCAGAGGTAACTGAGATAGAAGGTGCTGACAAGTTCTGGAGGTCTCTTGCACTCTGAATGACCAGTAGGAGTTGGTCTGGTTTTCTGCAGAGCTGAAGTACTAGGTTCTGAGGCCCTAGGGGACTGTCAGTACCGATTTAGAGGAGCTGTTTTTTTCCCTGCTACTCCATTCACACAACAGTACCAGTCTTCCAGAGGTCAAACTCTTGGAGTCATTAGACTTGCTGGCAATAATGGCACCTGAGGAGTCTGCAGCCTCATGGATACCGAGTCAGAGATCAGTGGGTGCTAAGGAGGTCAACCTTGTCGGGGATCATCTCTTTGTGGTAGATTCTCTATCCAAGGGATTTGAAACCTGCTTTCTAGAGGATTTTTGAGAGGAATCCAGGGATCTTTTATTCAAAGCCACGCGGGAGTGTACTGAGGAAGTTGACGGAGTTGGCCTTCTTGGGGACCATTGTATGCAGAGGAGCCCTGGGCTGGGGTCGGAAGCTGGTCAGAATGAACTCTCCATCATAAGCAGATGCATTTTTAGTTCATTTTTTTCTGGCCCTTGATTTTAATTTGAGGCAGAAATTATACTTTTGAGGGCTGTGTGACTCCCTGAGACAGAATATACAGCGGGAATGTCCATCACTGACTAGGATAGCCTCTCAGCAGGAAAGGCAACGTTTAAACCCAGAAGAGCCAGGGGCATACCCGTTTTTCCAGGTTCCACTTCCTAAGAGGGAAGAAACAAGGAAAAAATCTATGGATGGGTAACAGTTCACTATTCTAATAAGAAAAGAAAAAAAATTGTTTTTAAATTGTTTGTTTTAGAAACTCGAACAAAAAGGAAAAAGGAGATACCAGCATTAACTAACAGAAACTCTATGAACTTACACTAACTATCTTAAACAAGAGGAAAAAATACGAGTGAGGTAATTTCAGTTTGGATGCTCCTGAAGCTCTGTTTCAGGCTGATGTGTCTGAGAAGGAACTCAGCACAGTTAGCCACGCAGCACTATATAGCCTTGGTGCAGGGCACAAGACAGGGACAGCATACGCACTGGCTGAACATACACGGCTACCTAAAATCTCCCATCTGAGGCGCAGGGGGCACAAACGCACCTAGAGTGGAGCACCCAAAGGGACACTATGCAAGAAGAATCTCACTTACACACATGATGAAATAATCCATGGAGCTACATGTATCCCATTGTAACTGAGTGCACATTCAGGCTCTATACCACTACAGGCTGTAATTTGTCAGATCTCCTAATCTAAGTAAAACCAGTCTTGGGAACCTTTTAAGAAAACAGAGGTGGCTGCAGGAAGTTGTATTAGCAATTCATCAGGTGGCTCTTTTCCCTCTGAGACAGTAGTGAACTAATGGCTCATCAGTTTAGCAGGTATGATTTAGAGGAGATTGAGGCCTATTTCATATAACAAGGGAGAAAAACAGAAACCCCAACCATTAACAAAAGTCACACAGGGATTTTAAGAGCATTTCATGTAGCAAGGATTAAAGATAAAGTGGTACTGGTTGTTATATGTCAAAATACTGCTTGTTTCAGAGCCCAGGTGGGGGTGGTGTCCTGTCTCTCCCCAGATAACTGTAAGAATGTTGGAACCAGAAAACAGAGTCCAGTAACAGTTTGGCGAAGAACTAGTAGGAGGCAAGAATGTACAACTAGTTACTTCCTACTCCCAGTCCTGCCTACTTCCATGGACCAACAGCATTATAAGTGTGGAACATCTCCTGCTGTATTTACATGCAAATGTGTAGTTGGTAAATTAGAAGCAGATGGGGCAGTTAGTAATAGCACATGAAGCAGGAGGGGAGGGAAGTAAAGGAATAGAGAGATGGTGGCAGTTGGTTATTTGAGAAGAAGGTGGGCAGCTATTAGTCTGAGATGTTGCAAGGACTTACGAGGGGGAAGGTTCTTGGGAAGAGAAGCATTGATCAGCAGTTAGACATTGAACGGTATTCAGAAATCAGACAGGCAGGCTTCCGGCTATTGAGAAGCAAAGGAAAATGCGACTAGAAGACCTGAGAAAGCCATGCCTGAATGTTTAATGAAAGCATAACTATTAATATTATGGAAAATTACCGGTATTAAATTAGCTTCTAGAGGGTTCCTCCTCTGTTCCTTGAACACAGCAGAAACATTGATAATTACAAATAAAATGGTGCTAAAAGTCAAATATTTTATTTTGGAGGGTCAAAGAAGTACAGGGAGTCCTTGGACTTATGACACCCGACTTACATCGGATGCCATTTACGACGCTTTTCAATCGACTGCCTGTTTCGCCCTACGATGCTTGTTTCGCCCTTATGATGCTCAATTTGTATAAAGTTTGCTTGAAATCACTTCCTGGTTCCGTTATACTGGTATGGAGCTGGAAGGGGTTGCTTCTGATTGGCTTCGAGGTAGCAGGGTAGATTGTTACCGGGTCGGGATGCCACTTGTTTTTTATTGGCTCCCGGCCCCGGGCTCAGACAATCAGAAAGCTTGAACAGCGATTGGCTGAGTGAGGCTCAGCATATGTGTCATTCTCTCTGGCTTTCTGAGCCTGTGTTGCTGGCATTCTGAGCAGCATATGTGAGCTTATATGTATATTTGAATGATGTTTACAAAATACAGTGTACAATAAATACATTGATGCTGCAACATTCGTCATCTATACTTCATTTAGTACAATAATCTGGGTTATTGTGGTGAAAATAGTGTATCAAGCCTTGGTTCAGGAACCAATCTCCCCTTCATACCATTAATTCCTATGGGAAAGTGGTTTCAACTTACTTTTCGACTTACTACTCAATTCTGAGGAACGAATTGTGTTGTAAGTCCGAGGACTCCCTGTACTTTATTTATTCAGTTAGGTGGAGGGATACAGGAGAAGGAATACAGGAGAATGATTGAACTTGGAACTGTTGCAGTAGAGTAGGTTCAACAAACTGGCCTATGTAACTTTTCTGTTACTTCTAAAAATGTGGAATCAGCTCTTCTTATCTGAGTATAAGATTGACAGAATAAATACCTGACATTGAAAAAAGACACAAATTTAATACTCCAATTTAACCTGAGTCACACCAAGAACTGGCCTTCTCTCAGGGCTTGTCTATACTTACAGCTAAATTGGCACTGCTGTGATCGATGCAGCGGTGTCAATTAGACCCGCTAAGTCGATGGGAGCGCACTCTCTCATTGACGTCTGTACTCCACCTCCCCAAGAGGCGGAAGGTAAGTCAGTGGGAGAGCATCTCCTGTCCACACAGCATGGTGTAAACACCACTGTAAGTCAACCTAAGTTATGTCAACTTCAATTACAAAATCCAAACACTGATAGCTCTGTGACTTTGCAAGTACTCTGAGTCAAATGAAGAATTCCAATAAGGTCTGGAATGTCTGCCACGATAGCCGTGTTTACCCAGAGTTCCTGTGATCGGCTGCCACATCATAAACTAGGAACATACAAAACTGAAGTAGCATAACGTAGGTCGACTTACAGCTTTAGTGTAGACCAGGCCTTAGTCAAATAAAGTAAAGGGAAGTAAAACATCCAAACACTTTTTAGCTAAAATACCTATAATGAGCTATCTGCCACAGTATCTGTGACTGGAATCCCAGGGGATCCATGCTGAGGTCACTCAATTAGGGTGAATTGCAAAGAATGGGGCAGACAATCCCCAAAGCTGGTGGATATTCCAATACTTAGATTTACCAAGCCAGGACAAAACAGCTTCTATAATAACCTCACTGGTTACCCAGAAGCCAACAACACAGTTCCCTCAGGCCTCCACCCAGACACCCAAGTCAAATATGATGAGAATTACTGAAAAACTTATTCATCATATAAAAAAGTTCTACCAGTCCCAAAGGATCAGACACATTACGTCCCAAGTTAATGAATATTTCAGCTCTTACCCAAATACACGCTTACAGCCAATTCTTATTAACTAAACCAGGGATTGGCAACCTTCGGCACGCGGCCCATCAAGGTAATCTGCTGGCGGGCCATAAGACATTTTGTTCATGTCGACCATCTGCAGGCACGCCCCCCCCCTTCCCCCGCAGCTCCCAGTGGCCGCGATTTGCTGTTCCCGGCCAATGGGAGCTGCGGGAAGCTGCAGAACACAGGGACATGATGGCTGCTGCTTCCCACAGCTCCCATTGGCCGGGAACAGTGAACCACAGCCACTGGGAGCTGCGGGGGGCAGGAGGGAGGGAGGAGCGCATGCCTGCGGATGGTCAACATAAACAAAATGTCTCGCAGCCCGCCAGCGGATTACCTTGATGGGCTGCGTGCTGAAGGTTGCCAACCCCTGAACTAAACTAAAAGTTATTTTAAAAGAAAAGAGAAAAAGTCTTGGTTAAAAGATCAATATACATATAGACATGGGTACAGTTCTAAGACTAGATTCATAGTAGAGATGGTGAGCTTCATAGTTGCAAAGAGTTATTCCACAGGTAATACTCCAATGTTCATATTCAGAGTGATCCAGAAAGGACTGGAGATCTCAGCCATATGACTTAAGCTTCCCCTGCATGAAGCATCAAGCAGATCTGAGATAAAAAGGATCAGGATCCAAGAGGTTTTTATACAGTTTCAGGACTTCTCTTGACAGGTTGGAGTCCTTAGGGCTTAGGTGAACAATAGACAATCATGGAGACTTTGAAGTTGACCTATTTCCTAAGCATCACTGGTAATTACCTACATGGATTAACATAAGGCAATTGTCTGTTTTCCACCATTCTCAGGTGATTTGCTATACATTTCAAAGAGAGATGAATACAGTCATATCCTATGTTTACAGTTCATTTAAATTCCTTTTAATCTCTGAATTAACAGAATACAGCATAGACAGGGACTGTTTGATTAGATTGTTAACCTCTAACAATATATATGTAAACCCACAAAAACACAAACATTATCTACCAGTATGTTCCTAAAGGTTGAATCTGGGTCAATTAGCCTGCAAGCTGCTTTACCCTTTCTGGCCATTCATGACACTTTGTATAAGATTTGTTGCAATTATATAACAGTGGTAGCACCAATGATTTGCATGGTCATAATCAGATAATGTCACAGCATCTTACTGTTACAAAATTGCTTAAAACTTTGAATTCATGTTTATCTAATTACTCATAGAATCCCAGGGTTAGAAGGGACCTCAGGAGATCATCTAGTTCAACCAAGGCTCAATTTTTTGCGCTGATCCCTAAATGGCCCCCTTAGGGATTGAACTCACAATCCTGGGTTTAAGAGGCCAATGCTCAAACCACTGAGCTATCCCTCACTCCTCAGTATAGTTATCTTTAATTACACACACAGACTTTTCTAGATCCTTATTCTATAACTTGTATTGACCCTTGAAGTTAACTATCCAGTGAAGTTCTTAGTGATCTTCATGGTCAGTCCCTAACTATCTGTTAAAGAATCCAGCCACTTTAAAGTCAGTGATAGATTTCTCATTCATTCTCAAACAAATGTACTATCTCAAGGCCATATCAAACCACTGATTTTAAGCAAAATTCCCCCACTTTAATGAATGGGAGTTTTTTCTTAATAAAAAAACAATAGCGTATGTCCTTCAGTCTTCATATTTACAAAATATGCAATTAAAGTTTTTCTGCATTTAGTTGCCTATATATCTTCATAGCTGCTATTTACAGTATTTCAGTTACTATTAATATGATTTTTCAGCATTGAACTATGCCCTTGATTGCCATTTTGATTTTTTGTGGATATTTTCCTCCATTTTATTCAGTAAACCTGCACAACTTAACCAGAAGCAGAGTCCATAAACAACACAGACAACTTGAGTTTATATGGTAAAAGCTTTATCATATTTCATGCAATTCTTGTTTAACCTAAAGGGGCACTCACATAGCCAAATACCATATAGTTAAAGTATACTGCAAAATGGCCATATCTATGCAGCTAATTACATTAGATTTTTCAACCAAACAGATTTTTATTAAAATGGAATGGATTTTTAAAATCAAAAATAATGTAAAGTTTATGTTGTGCATTTCACTGGTGTTAGACAATGAAACAAATTAGTCACTTTCAGTTTTCCTTAAAGCCATTTTAGTTAATTTCATTTTTTAGCTCTAATGGAATGCTGCAATCTCTGTGTTGCAAAAACTGGATGGGAATTTATCTTTTTAAAAAGCTGTTTCCATTGGAATGAAAAAAATCTTGCAAACATTTCTGTGAATTTTAGGTCTGGACATAACTTGTTTTTACAAAGCCTACTATTTGTACCTTAGAGTTAGGGTGACCAGATGTCCCGATTTTATAGGGACAGTCCTGATTTTTGAGTCTTTTTCTTATATAGGCTCCTATTACCTCCCACCCCCGTCCCGATTTTTCACACTTGCTGTCTGGTCACCCTACTTAGAGTGTCCCTTTAAATTGCGATTTTCTACATTGAATTTTTGGTCTTACCTTCTTTCAGTGAAATGATTACATAACTTGGCTATACTACTAGCCCAAGTTATCTAAACATTGCATTTGTGTAGTAAATTATTCATATAAGTCTCTGGTTGCCTGAGGAAAGGTGAAAACCAATCCAGATATCTAAACTCTTCTAAGCAGAATGGAAAAAGAATAGAACAAATGAAAAATGCACATCTAGTGGAAGCACCATCAGAAACTGGTTACATTAAAAATGCCCAAAGTATCTAAATTCTTATGCAAATCCAATACATTAATTTATAAAAATAACTTACCAGTAACATGTAATATGACTTTTGCTTCTTAATAGTCTAGGAAAGGTTTGTGTCTGACTACTCATGAATATATTCAAAAGCTATATATAAAATAATAAATTCAACAGGAGAGAAGGACTATAAATTCTGCAAAACATTCTGCAACAGCAACATTATAGTCTAAGGCCTTTCTGCAGTAAGATGCAGCAGCCATTAGCTAAAAGTGGGGAGTCACGTTCCATCTAAACTGTACAAAACAATAGAATATATGGTTGTTAAGAAAGCATTCCTGGCCTAAGAAGGCATGGCACCAACACATGACCAAATAAACAGGCAGACCTTAAAACAGTTTAAAGAAAAACTTTGCAAGATAACACTCTGTCTGGAAGAAACACATAGCAGTTTAAGTTGGGAAATCTATAACTAGGGCCCTATCAAATTCACGGCTGTGAAAAACGCATCACGGAGCATGAAATCTGGTCTCCGCCGTGAAATCTGGTCTTTTGTGTACTTTTACCCTGTACTATACAGATTACATGGGGGAGACCACTGTTTCTGAAACTGGGGGTCCTGACCCAAAAGGGGGTTGTGGGGAGGGGGTCGCAAGCTAAGTTCCCTCTAAGCTGTGTGGCCGTGCAGCTGCCTATTAAGTCCCATGCAGGTGCTCAGGGCTGCAGCGGGGAGAGGCACCTTTCCCCGCCGGCCAAAGCACAGACCTGCCATGGCGGGGAAAGGCACCCCTCTCCGCTGGCTCCAGCAAGGAGCTGTCCCGCACTTGCTGTGGCCAGGGGAGAGGAGCCCCTCCCTCAGCCCAACCCAGCCATGCCGGAGCTGCCACAGCCGGGGAGAGGCGCTTCTCCCCCAGCCCGAGCTGCTGCGGTGAGAAAGGGCTAGGGGGAGTCCTTTCTCCCCACTGCAGCCTGGGGGCAACCTGCACCCTGAACCCCTCATCCGTGGACCCACCCCAGAGCCCGCAACCCCAGCCAGAGCCCTCATCCCTCCACACCCCAACCCTCTGCCCTAGCCCTGAGCCCCCTCCCACACTCCGAACCCCTCATCCCCACCCCCACCACATGAAGTTTGTTATGTGCACCAATATGAAGGTGATGTGTCACACAACCATCTATCCTAGCCCTGAGCCCTCTCCCGCACCCTAACCCCTCATTGCCAGCCACACCCCAGAGCCTGCACCCCCTGCACCCCAATCCTCTGCCCTGGCCCTGAGCCCTCTCCCGCACCCTGAACCCCTCATCCCCAACCCCACCCAAGAGCCCGCACCCCCAGCCAGAGCCTTCATCCCCCCCACACCCCAACCCTCTGCCCCAGCCCTGAGCCTACTCCCACACTTCAAACCCCTCAGCCCCACCCCCACCACACAAAGTTTGTTATGTGCACCAATCTGAAGGTGATGTGTCACACAACATCTCCATATTGGTGCACATAACAAAATTCATTCTGCATATGTATGTAAAAAATTAGAGGGAACACTGGTCGCAAGAAGAACGAGCAGTACTTGTGGCACCTTAGAGACTAACAAATTTATTTGCGCATAAGCTTTTGTGGGCTACAGCTCACTTCATCAGATGCAAGGTTGCAAGGTTACTGTAGGGGGGTCATGGTATTGCTACCTTTACTTCTGTGCTGCCTTCAGAGCTGGGTGGCCAGAGACTGGCAGCTACTAGCTGGATGACCAGCTCTGAGGACGGCACCCTGCCAGCAGCAGTGCAGAAGTAAGGGTGGCAATACCATACATTTCACCCTTACTTCTGCACTGCTGCCTTCAGAGCTGGGTGGCTGGAGAGTGGCGGCTGCTTGCCGAGGGCTCATCTTTGAAGGCAGTGGTGCAAAAGTCAGGGTGGCAATACCATACCATGTCATCCTTACTTCTGCGCTGCTGCAGGCAGTGGTGCTGCCTTCAGAGCTGAGCTCCCAGCCAGCAGCCGCCGCTCTCCAGCTGCCCAGCTCTGAAGGCAGCACCGCCACCAACAGCAGCACAGAAGTAAGGGTGACAATGCCACAACCCCGCTACAATAACCTTGCGACCACCCCCCCCCCCCCCCATATTCCCTTTTTGGGTCAGGACCTCTATAGTGAAATTTCATATTTAAATATCTGAAACCATGACATTTATGATTTTTAAAATCCCCTGACTGTGAAATTGACCAAAATAGACCGTGAATTTGGTAGGGCCCTATCTATGACCCAAGGGTAGCAAGTCACAATTCCCTTTTATTTTATCTTTAATTGATTCTGTCTGTTTTATAACTGGTTTCACAATATTTGAACTGACTCTTGTATGTAGGGGGTGATGTGCTAGGATTGGTTAAAGAATTGTTTCGTAATGTGCCAGGACTGGTTAAAATATTGTTTCATAATACTTTAGTAAAAATGATTCATTAAGGTACAGATAAGCAGGACCTAAGTTTAACTATACAAACTTGGGCCTAGAAAGAAGTTCTTTGGAACCTAGCTTCGGGATAACAACCTAAGATCAAAGCTGCCAGAACCCTCACACCCTGCCGATCATGCCATGCAGAAGACAGAGGCCCAGATCACTCAATCCTGAGTGGCCATCAGGAAAAGTCTGTCTGCTTTATTGGGAGTGGTGAGCATTGTATGCTTAGCGTGTGTATTCTGTTGATCAATTGCTAATAAATACAAGTTAAGGATATTATTGTGTAAAGGCTCTTTCATTGGGAAAAGGCCACACCAACCCATAGAGGGTTACACCCCGAGCCCAGGCAGGGTAGGAGTAGGTTCCCTAAATTGATTGGGTAACAGCCTCAAGCCCACGGAAGGGTAGGGGTGGGTGGCCTAGATTGTGCGGATAACAACATCAAGAGGCATTAATGTGGCATTAGATTTTAGTGACACTAATATTCTTCACTAGCTGATAAAGGAAAACAGACCCCTTAGAAGAATCCATATTCTTCAGGAGGCAAAAGGAAACTTCTGTTATGTTCACTGAATATTGCTTTGGCAATTGACAAAACTAGAATTTAAACAGAATACACAGAACCTTCCCAACCACCAGAAGGATACCCTCATCAGTCTAGTTACTAAAACATTTGCAGTCCCCAGTTCGAAACAGATGAAATCATGATTGTTAGTATACAAATAAACTTATTATGTATACAAAGTTTTATATTAAGTAAAAAACAATTGATATCACCTCCTTTTTGCTTGTTAATACGCAGCCTGAAATTATTGTTCCTTGTTGTTTTCTGGCTTAAAGCCATAATTATTTTCTTGAACTACTTGCTATTTTACATCTGCAGGAATTTCCCCACATTCACCATTAATATATTATTCACTCTGTTTGTAAATTTATTCTCTCTAGTGTTGCCAAACAAAGAATGTTTGCATCCATACCCTAAAAACAAACTGAAAACCATTTTTTAAAAAATAATTAAAATTAGTTAAAGATCTTAACATTCTTAAAAAATATGTGCAAATAAAGTGCAAATTATTTACATTAATGAACAGACTATCTGAATACCATTCCTTCATTTACCCTCAAAGACCACAATACCCAAATTAGATGATCACAGTTGTCCCTTCTAGCCTTAAAATCCATGATTCCAAATACTGTACTTGTGTAAAAAGAATCTTAAAAAGCAAAGTGGGTGTAATTTTGGCACCTGAGAAGCATAACTGAGAACTGTACATTAGTATAGCAAATGCCTGATTTTCAGAGATGCTGTGCATCAGCGAGTCCCACTGAAGTTAATGGGAGTTGAAGGTATCCAGCATCACTAAAGATCAGGCACTCAGGCATCTTGCAGCAGTGTAAATGGCCTTTGCTATGAAGGTTTAAGAAGGGAGATTCTGGGCTAGATTCTGTTTATTACCACCATTGTAAATCCAGATTACCTCTGTTTACTTTAATGAAGTTACTCTGGATTTAAATTGGTATAACTGAGTTCAAATACAGGCATAATAGGAGGTGTGTCTTATGCAAAGTGCACTTAAGAGCATCCTTTGTTGGAATAAAGGGCACCTAAATCAGTGAGGTATGTTACAGTAGTTCCCTCTTTCCAGCACTGCACTGGGATACTTTCCAATTACAGCACTCTTCAAAAGACTATGCAGCACATCCAGCCAGACAAACAGAAAACAATCCCAATAAAATGGTGAGGAGCAGTGTGCTCCAAACTTCACCCCTGTTGCAGTGTTCCCATCTGTGGCCACACTGCTGACCAAATTTCAGGTCAGGATCTCTCCCAAAGTCCAAGGGCTGGTCCCTTTGTCTTCTTAGGTGAAAGAGAGAGCAAGAGAGAGAGAGAGAGAGAGAGAGAGAGAAAAGTGAATAGGGAGAGATGACCTGGAGTGTTTTTGCCCCGCCTCACTTTTATATTCCAGTCACCCTTTGAAGTGGGTTTTTCTGTGGATTACCCCTCAAAGCTAAGGGCACGTCTACACTGGCAAAGTTACAGTGCTGGCAGTTACAGCACCACTCAGAGAGCACTGAAGGGAAACCATTGTTGTGTGTTCACACTGTCAGCTGCCTGCGCAATAGTGTGTTCACACTTGTGGCACTTGCAGTGGTATTCGGAATGGTGCACTCTGGGCAGCTATCCCACAGAGCACCTCTTTCTCTTCTGCCGCTAAGACTTGTGGGAAGGCGGAGGGGGTCGTGGAGCATCCTGGGTCCTGTCCCAATGACCTGTGATGCATTGCTTCGCATCCCAGCAATCCCTGTGCTTCCGTCCGAATTTGGCACCATCTTTCAACAGTTTGTGTACTGCACGCCCTGCCTCTTCGGGCTGCAGGAATGGATCCCGAACTGTTGATCAGTATGCTGCTCGCTCTAACACGCAGGGCCGTAATGAGGGCGAGGCCATTGAGGCACTCGCCTCAGGGCGCACTGCTGGCAGGGGCGCAAAAACCTGCTGGCAGGGGCACCCCGTCCTCCCCCGCCACCGAAGCCGCCCCAGCTTACCTGCGGGAGGTCCGCCGGTCTGTGTGCAGAAGGCCCCCTCCGCTGAATTGCCACCGAAGCTGTGGCACCAGCGGACCCCCTGCAGGTAAGCGGAAGTGGCTTCGGCTGCTGCTAAAAATACCCTCTGCCGAACTGCCGCCGAAGCCGCTTCCGCTTGCCTGTGGGAGGTCCGCCGGTCCCGCGGCTTCGGTGGCAATTCGGCGGAGGGGAGGACTAGGAATTTCTGCACCCCTCGGGCGCAGAAATTCCTAGTTACGGCTCTGCTAACACGTCATGAGTGGAAGTAGAGTTATTCCTTAAACTACAAAGGCAAGAGAAGTGCAACATTGATCTTGCCATGCATAGTAGCTATGACACGAGATTGCTTCTGGCATTCATGGAGGTGCTGACCATAGTGGAACGCTACTTTTGGGCTCGGGAAACAAGCATTGAGTGGTGGGATCACATTGTCATGCACGTCTGGGATGACAAGCAGTGGCTGCAGAACTTTCGGATGAGGAAAGCCACGTTCATGGGACTGTGTGATGAGCTCACCCCAGCCCTGCGGTGCAAGGACATGAGAATGAGAGCTGTCGTTGGAAAAGCGTGTGACGATTGCACTGTGGAAGCTGGCTACTCCAGTCTGCTACTGATCAGTCACTAACGAGTTTGGAGTGGGAAAGTCAACCGTTGGACTCGTGTTGATGGAAGTGAGCAGGACCATTAATCGCATACTGCTCCGAAAGACCGTGACTCTGGGCAACATATGTGACATTGTGGACGGCTTTGCACAAATGGGCTTCCCTAATTGCGGAGGGGCGATAGATGACATGCATATTCCAATTCTGGCACCAGACCACCTAGCCACTGAGTACATTAATCGCAAGGGGTATTTCTCAATGGTTCTCCAGGTACTTGTGGATCACTGTGGGCATTTCACAGACATTAACGCAGGCTGGTCTGGAAAGGTGCATGATGCACGCATCTTTCAGAACACTGGCCTGTTCAGGAAGCTGCAAGCTGGGACTTTCTTCCCAGACCAGAAGATCACCGTAGGGGAAGTCAAAATGCCTATTGTGATCCTGGGAGACCCCGCCTACCCCTTAATGCCATGATTTATGAAGCCATACACGGGGCAACTTGACAGCAGCAAGGAGTGGTTCAACAACAGGCTGAGCAAGTGCAGAATGACTTGAGTGTGCTTTTGGCCATTTTAAAGCCCGCTGGCGATTCCTGTATGGGAAGCTGGACCTGGCCAATGACAATATTCATATGCTTATAGCTGTGTGTTGTATCCGCCATAATATTTTGAAGGGAAGGGTGAAAGCTTCAGGGCTGGACCACAGAGGCTCAGCGCCTGGAGGCTGAGTTTGAACAGCCAGAGACCAGGACTATTAGAGGGGAACAGCGCGGGGCCATAAGGATCAGGGATGCCTTGAGGCAGCAATTTGAAGCTGAAAGCCACTATATTTTTTATCAAGTATCAGAGGGGTAGCCGTGTTAGTCTGGATCTGTAGAAGCAACAAAGGGTCCTGTGGCACCTTATAGACTAACAGAGGTATTGAAGCATAAGCTTTCGTGGGTGAATACCCACTTCTTCGGATGCAAGCAGTGGAAATGTTCAGGGGCAGATATAAATGTGCAGGGAAGATTCAGGCTAGAGATAACAAGGTAAGCTTAATCAGGGAGGGTGAGGCCCTCTTCTAGCAGTTGAGGTGTGAACACCAAGGGAGGAGAAACTGCTTTTGTAGTTGGCTAGCCATTCATAGTCTTTGTTTAGTCCTGAGCTGATGGTGTCAAATTTGCAAATGAACTGAAGCTCTACAGTTTCTCTTTGGAGTCTGGTCCTGAAGTTTTTTTGCTGCAGGATGGCTACCTTTAAATCTGCTATTGTGTGTCCAGGGAGGTTGAAGTTTTCTCCTACAGGCTTTTGTATATTGCCATTCCTTATATCTGATTTGTGTCCATTTATCCTTTTGCGTAAGGACTGTCCAGTTTGACCGATGTACATAGCAGAGGGGCATTGCTGGCATATTATGGCATATATTACATTGGTGGATGTGCAGGTGAATGAACCGGTGATGGTGTGGCTGATCTGGTTAGGTCCTGTGATGGTGTTCCTGGTGTAGATATGTGGGCAAAGTTGGCATCGAGGTTTGTTGCATGGCTTGGTTCCTGAGTTAGAGTTATTATGGTGCGGTGTGCAGTTGCTGGTGAGAATATGCTTCAGGTTGGCGAGTTGGCGGTTGGCGAGGACTGGCCTGCCTCCCAAGGCCTGTGAAAGTGAGGGGTCGTTGTTCAGGATGGGTTGTAGATCACTGATGATCCGTTGGAGAGGTTTTAGCTGAGGACTGTAAGTGATGGCCAGAGGAGTTCTGTTGGTTTCTTTCTTCGGTTTGTCTTGCAGCAGGAGGCTTCTGGGTACACGTCTGGCCCTGTTGATCTGTTTTCTTATTTCCTCATGTGGGTAGCGTAGTTTTGAGAATGCTTGGTGAAGATCTTGTAGGTGTTGGTCTCTGTCAGAGGGGTTGGAGCAAATACGGTTGTACCTCAGTGCTTGGCTGTAGACAATGGATCGTGTGGTATGTCCGGGATGGAAGCTGGAGGCATGTAGGTAGGCATAGCGGTCAGTGGGTTTTTGGTATAGGGTGGTGTTAATGTGACCATCACTTATTTGCACCGTGGTGTCTAGGAAGTGGACTTCCCGTGTAGACTGGTCCAGGCTGAGGTTGATGGTGGGGTGGAAGCTGTTGAAATCGTGGTGGAATTCTTCCAGAGTTTCTTTCCCATGGGTCCAGATGATGAAGATGTCATCAATGTAGCGTAGATAGAGAAGGGGCGTGAGTGGACGAGAACTGAGGAAGTGTTGTTCCAGGTCAGCCATAAAAATGTTGGCATATTGTGGGGCCATGCTGGTTCCCATAGCGGTGCCACTGGTCTGGAGGTATATATTGTCACCAAATTTGAAATAATTGTGCGTGAGGATAAAATCACAGAGTTCAGCAACCAGTTGTTATATTTGTTGTTATGTTCGGGATTGCAGTGCTTGTAATGCTAGGAGGTGATTGGTGCACATGATGCAATAAGGTTTAACATAATTGTATGTTGCTTTGCAGTGCTCTTCTTGCTTTCAATTAATAGAATAAAGATTGCTTTCAAATAACACAATTCTTTTATTAAAAAGACAACAACCGGAGGAGAGAGTTAAACGAAAAAATACATCAGCAGGGGTAAGGATGCGGGAAAAGATGGCTAAAGACTTGTGTATGTCCAGGGATCATATCCAACCTTCTCCTCTGGAGTACAATGCAGCGGGTGCTGTACTTCAGCAGGGCCAAACTGCAGAGGGATGGGTGTTGAGTGCAGTGGGTAGTGGGAGTCTACGGTGCTGGACTGTGAGGAGGAAGAAGTGGAATGCTGCAGGTAAAGACTGGAGCCAGGAGGTTGATAAGAGTGTGTTGGCGGTGTCTGGGGGTGCAAGGGAAAGAGTTTTGCAACAGCAACTGCAGGGGAGGGTGAGCGTGGAGCTGCTTGGTTTGAAGAGCTAGTATCGCCTAGAGCGTGTCCACTTGGCGCTCCATAACATTTAAGAGACGCTCTGTGGCTTCATTCTAGCATGCCGCGTTCTCCTTTCGGTCCCTCTTCTCACTGTCCCACCACTCCTTCAATTCCTGGTTCTCAGCGGTGGAGTGCATCATAACCTCACACAGAAAGTCCTCCTTAGTTCTTCTTGGCCACTTTCTAATTCTGCGCAGCCATTTCACTGCCGATAACAAAGAGAGAGGCTGGGCTTCCAAGGTATTCTCTGTGAAGTTTAAACGCAACATTTTTCAGAAGCAATATTGTTTGCAACACAGACAACACTGATTCAGTGCTTTAAAACACAGACAGTACTCAAATACCTGTCACTAACTGGCTGACCCCAGGCAAACACACGTGAGCCACAAGACCCCCAAAATGGTGAGTAGCCACAGGGGCAGGGTAAATCACTCTTTCTGGACCCTGCTGATGTACACTGGGCACGTGGCTCTTGGCGAGAGTCAGCACCATAGGGGGGCCCTGATAATCATTCCTGTCCCCACACTTTCCACAGGATGTGATCATTATGGAAGATATCTCGCTGCAGAGGGGGAGCAGGGAATCAAGGGAGGGTCTTCTGCAAGTCTGTGGTTTCTTCCCTGGCCCCTATGCGGCTCGCCTGTGTGCAGCAATGCCCCCCGCACGCACACACACCCCATGACTGTACAGTGGTGCAGGAAAGTTACTGCTAATGGGACAAGAAACAAAGCAGCTCTGCCGAAGAACCTATGGCAGCGGATTGTCCAGTATCCACACGAGAGTATCCTGGAGATCTCTGAGGAAGATTTCCGTGAAGTGAGGGAGTTAATCAACAGCCTGTCTGCCACTCAGACTAGGCATACAGTGGGAGACAAGCCTGCTTTCTGCAACCCTCCTGCCCTCCCCAGGGCCGGCTCCAGGCACCAGCCGATCAAGCACATGCTTGGGGAGGCACCTGGGTGGGGGTGGTGCTCAAGGTTTTTTTTTTTTTTTTTTTTAATTAAAAAAAAACCACTCTTCCCTGCCTGTGCTCCCGGCCGGGGCAGCGGGTCTGCGGGCATGCCACTCTCCCCGCTGGCACCCTGGCCGGAGCAGCGGGGCCTGCCGCGCTCCCCACCGGTGTCCCGGTCAGGGCAGTGGGGCCTGCCGCGCTCCCGGCTGGGGCAGCGGGGCGGTGGGCAGCTTTTTTGCCTGGGGTGGCAAAAATGCCAGAGCCAGCCCTGGTCCTCCCACCCCCAACAACTCGCTTCAGCAATTCCCAAAATCAGATCCACTTACCAGGGGCCTCCTTTCCTGTTTTCGCTTTGTCAATCTCTGACAGCTGTGACTGGCTATGCTTCTCCAGGGTAGAAAAGAGCTCCCGGCTGCATGCATCTCTGGCCTCCAAGTCATCCTTTGCCTCTGGGTCCCCCTCCCTCTCCACATCCTCATCTCAGATTTCCTCCTCCTGTCTCGGTCCATTCTCGAATGGCAAGCAAGACAACGAAGTATCCACAGGGGCATTCGCAGTAGAGGTGGGGTCACCGCTGAGTATCGCGTCCAGCTCTTTGTAGAACAAGCAGCAGGTGGGAGTAGCTTCGGAGTGGCAGTTTGCCTCCCGTGCCTTGTGGTAGGTGTTCCGCAGCTCCTTCACTTTGACCCTATGTTGCAATGTGTCCCAGTCATGGCCTCTTTCTGTCATGCATCGTGAAATCTGTATCATAAGTCCTACAGCTGGAGTGCAGCTGGGACTGGACAGCCTCCTCTCCCCAAATGCTGATGAGGTTCAGCAGCTCGGCATTGCTCCAAGCGGGGAATCGCCTGGTGCATGGAGCAGCCATGGCCACCTGGAAAGATGCATTGAGACCACTGCATGCATCACCAAGCAAACAGAAAGGGGACTTTCAAATTTCCAAAGGAATTTACGGGGTGGAGATGACGGTTGGTCACCTGAGGTCAGGGCGGTAGAGTTCAAACCAATGACCAGAGAGGTGAGAACAGGCACTGTGGGACACCTCCCAGAGGCCAACTGCAGCGCTGTAAGCAGCCACGGTGGGTTTTTTAAAGCGCTACAACTGCGCAGTTTCTGCACACTAAGTGGCTTGGCAGTCAGGGCCAGCGCGCCCACTAGGCGACCCTAGGCGGTCGCCTAGGGCGCCAGGAGCCGGGGGGCGGCTGGCCGCGGCTGCCGCCCGCCCTCCCGGCTCTGCGGCTGCTGCCTGCCCTCCCGGCTCCACGGCTGCCGCCTGCCCTCCCAGCTGAACCGGGAGCCGGGGGGCGGGGGTGGCTCGCCATGGCTGCCGCCCACCCTCCCAGCTCCGCGGCTGAGCCGGGAGCTGGGGGGTCGCCGCGGGCGGGAGGAGGCTGCCGTGGAGGGGGGGGGCTGATCTGCCGGCGGGGGGCGGGGGGAGAGCCGCTGCAGGGGAGGGGCTGGCTGGGGGGGGTGGGGTTAGCTGGGGAGGGGGCGCAGGGCCGATGCAAGGAAGTTTTGCCTAGGGCGTGAAACTTCCTTGCACCGGCCCTGTTGGCAGTGTGTACACCTCGGGACTTACAGCACATAAAGCTGCTTAACTGCGCAGAAACTTGCCAGTGTAGACAAGGCCTATGTATATTCAAATGGTAAAGAAGGTGGTGAAGGTGGCCCCATGCTCTTTCTTCTCCTCTGTGTATGCTGAAATGTAGATTTGCCTTATCTCCAGATTGTTGTCTCAAGGAGCCTGTTTACTACTTATATGTAAATTGAGGTAAACACACATTTCTTTGTTTAACCACTCCTGCCTAGACAAGGCAGGGTGGATTTGAACATGTGTCACCAACATCATACAGGGAGAATTCCTAAATTTGCATATAGCAGGCCATGTGCACAAAGGAACGGAAATAGGGCCCAGCTCTACTGACTACAAGTTTTGGGCCTTCACTCCAAGACAATTTATCCTCTGATAGGTGTGCCAACAACAGCATCAAATATATAGCCGTCTCCTACAAGGAAATGCCCAAGTGGGAATGGGGGGGTTACAATGCTATCCAAACCAAACCATAGGTAATATCTATGAATAATGCTTAGTCTGTATCGCATTTATGAGTAGTTTGTTGTGAGTTTTTGATATTCAAAAGTCAAGCTGTATTGGTTAATTTCAACTGGACACACAGGTCATGTGGTATTGTTCTGTTTCCTGGTTGGTTGAGCATAACTCCTAGGCCTTGGCTACACTTGCAGATGTACAGCGCTGTGAGTTAAACCCGTCTTCGTACAGCTGAGTAGGGAAAGCGCTGCAGCCTGTCCACACTGGCAGCTGCCAGCGCAGTAACGTGGCTACATTTGCGGCACTTGCAGCGGCTTTGGGAGCGGTGCATTTTGGGCAGGTATCCCACAGAACACCTCTTCCCATTCTGGCGCCGTGGGTTGTGGGAAGGGGGCATGGGGTATGGTGCATTCTGGGTCCTGTCCCAACGCCCCGTGATGCATTGCTTCGCATCCCAGCAATCCCTGTGTTTCCGGCCACATTTGGCGCCATCTTTCAGTGGTTTCTTTGTAGTGCGATCTGTGCTCCGTTTTGGTCAGCAGGAAATGGACCCCGACCTGTTGAGAAAAATACTGACGAGTCTCGCCAGCACGTCACGTTTGGCAGTCGAGCTCTTCCTTAAGATCCACAGTGACAGCTAGGAGTCCGACGATGACGATGAAATAGTCACGCGTAACGCGTACGACACGAACTTGCTTGTGGCATTCACGGACATGCTATGCACCGTGGAACGCCGCTTTTGGGCTCGGGAAACCAGCACAGAGTGGTGGGATCACATTGTCAGGCAAGTCTGGGATGACGAGCAGTGGGTGCAGAACTTTTGGATGAGAAAAGCTACTTTCATGGGACTGTGTGAGGAGCTCGCCCCTGCCAATAGCGGGTGGCTATTGCAATCTGGAAGCTTGCAACTCCGGACTGCTATCGATCGGTAGCAAACCAGTTTGGAGTGGGAAAGTCGACCGTTGGAATCGTGCTGATGCAAGTTTGCAAGGCCATTAATCGCATCCTGCTCAAAAGAACCGTGACTCCGGGTAACGTGCAAGACATTGTGGCTGGCTTTGAACAAATGGGTTTCCCTAACTGCAGAGGGGTGATAGATGGGACGCATATTCCTATTCTGGCACCACCCCACCTAGCATCCGAGTACATTAATCGGAAGGGGTATTTCTCCATGGTTCTCCAGGCGCTAGTGGATCACCGTGGGCGTTTCATTGACATCAACGCAAGCTGGCCCGGAAAGGTGCATGACACACGCATCTTTCGGAACACAGCCCTGTTCTGGAAGATGCAGTCCGGGACTTTTTTCCCAGACCGGAAGATCATGGTAGGGGAAATTGAAATGCCCACTGTGATCCTTGGAGACCCCGCTTACCCTTTAATGCCGTGGCTCATGAAACCCTACACAGGGAGCCTTGACACCAGCAAGGAACGGTTCAACTACAGGCTGAGCCGGTGCCGAATGACTGTGGAGTGTGCTTTTGGCCATTTGAAGGGCCGCTGGCGATCTCTACATGGGAAGCTGAACTTGGCCGAACACAGCATCCCCGCGGTTATATCCGCGTGCTGTACCCTCCATAATATTTGTGAAGGGAAGGGTGAAATGTTCACTCAGGCGTGGACCTCAGAGGTTCAACACCTGGAGGCTGAATTTGCACAGCCAGAGAGCAGGGCTATTAGAGGGGCCCAGCGTGGGGCTGCAAGGATTAGGGATGCCTTGAGGGAGAAATTTGAGGCTGAAAACCACCAGTAATGTCTGCTGCCTGCATGACCCTGAAGTGAAGTGGTTCCAATGTTATTAGTAATCTGTGTTTGCTAAGCTGATTTGTGTTTGCTCAGCTCACTTGTGTTGCCTGTTTCTTTCCTCGGCTAAGGTATCTTTTACCTTATGCAATAATAAAGAGTGTTTTCACATCCAAAGAATCCGTTTATTACAGAGAAAATACATGTATTAAAAAGAAACACAACTGCTTGTGAGACAGAAAGGGCAAGGGGGTGGTGGGTGGTGTGGGGAACGGTTCAATCACAGGTTATGGTATGTCCTGCTTTCATACTCGGGCTTCCTGTCTGGAGTGCTGTGCAGTGAGTGCTGGACTTCAGGATATCTATAATTCAGGATGGGAGTTGAGTGCAGAGGGTAAGGGTCATATTTCCAGGGCTGGCCGGTGAAGCTACAGGTGTTGGGGGCATCTGGTGTGGGCGATAAGAACCTGGATGTTGGGTGAAGTGGGCAGGTGGTGACATGGGGGCACAAGGGAAAGTGTTTTGGGACACTGGCTGCAGGGGGGGGCAGGCACGGTACTGCTCCGCCTGCATGGTGACGAGCGCCTGGATGCTAATCAGTTCCTTTGTGCTTTCCTGCCGGAGCTGCATGCTTTGCCGCCGGAGCAAAGCATTTTCCTGGCGGAGCTTGCTTTTGCTCTCCCTCCACTCCCGAGCCTTTTGATTCTCTTTAAGAGACTGGTTCATAACTTCCTGCAGCATGTCTTCTTTCGTTCTTCTGGGCCTCTTCCTGAGCCTTTGGAGTTTCTCAGCCGGTGATAAGAAGGTTGGCGGAGATCTCAAGGTTGCATCTTGAAGGCAAAATGCAACATTTAACAGAGGCATCATTGTTTTATGCCAGACAGAGCAATGATTCCCCCACACTTAAGGAGGGCACACACAGTCTCCAAAACAGCACAATTTTCCCGTCCCAAACAGAGCACACAGAACCCACGGGAGCCCCAAAATGGTAAGCACAGGGTCAAGGGGGACTGATTGTTTCACGGATGTACTGTCTGGCGGGTTTCTGTGCCTTGGGGAGAGCCAACAGCTGCAGGGGGAACCTACACTGAACACTATCCCCACATTTTCCACAGGAGTTCGTCCTGGAAGATATCTCACTGCTGAGGGTGACCGGGGAAGCAAGGGAGGGTCTTCTACTGCAATGTGGCTTCTGCCCTGGCCCATATGCAGCTTGCCTGTGTGCAGCAATGGTCCCCCCGCCCCTTGCGGCACAGTGGCACGGACACGTTACCCTGACTGGGACAAGAACCACGGCGGCTATTCCATTAAACCTGCGCAAGCGCATTGCCCACGTCCTGGCTGAGACTTTCAAAGAGATTACAGTGGCCGATTTCTATGATGTGATAGACCACATCAATGCGCTCTTCCGCATCTAGGCATGCATGCAGCCCAAACCCTCCTCGCCCAAGGACCCCGCACCGAAAAAACTCCTTCCCGAAAATAAAAGCTGCTTACCACGAACCTGATCTTCTCTTTCTCCTCCAACGCGTACCGGCCGCTGCAACTGGCTCCCTTCCTCCTGGCTCGAGAAGAGCTCCTGGCTGCATGCCCCCAGGGAGTCAGGGGTGTCTCCCCCAGCCACAGCACCCTCGATCCTGCTTTCTTCAACCCCCTCCTCCTCCTCCTTCTCTCCCTCCTCTTCGTCCCACTCTCCCGTGTCCACGGTGGTGCTCGGAACGGTAGTGGGGTCACCCCCAAGTATTGCGTCCAACTCTTTGTAGAATTGGCAGGTTCTGAGGGGAGCACCCGAGCGGCTGTTTGCCTCGCGGGTTTTGCGGTACGCACTCCGCAGCTCCTTTACTTTTATCCTGCACTGCATTGCGTCCCGGTCATGGCCCCTTTCAATCATGGCCCTTGATATCTGGCCGAAAGTATCGAAATTCCTTCGGCTGGATCGCAGCTGGGACTGGACAGCTTCCTCCCCCCAAACAGCGATGAGGTCCAGCAACTCAGTATTGTGCCATACTGGGGCTCGTCTTGCACATGGAGGCATGGTTACCTGGAAAGATGAGCTGAGAACACTCCACGCCTGGCTGAGCAAACAGGAAGAGGATATTTAAAATTCCAAGGGAATTTAAAGGGTGGGAGTGGCGGTTGGTCACCTGAGGCCAGGGCAGTAGAGTTCTAATTGAAGACCAGAGTGGCTAGAACAGGCATTGTGGGATACTTCCGAATACTTCTGGAGGCCAATAAGAGCGCATTGGGTGGCCACACTGGAGCCGCAGCACACCAGCGGCAGCACAACAAACGTTATTCCTCTCGGGGAGGTGGAGTACCTGCAGCGCTGTACCTGCGGAGATGCAGCGCTGTACGTGCCTTGTGAGTGTAGACGGTTAGTGAGTTACAGCGCTGCAGGCAGTTTTATTGCGCTGTAACTCATGAGTGTAGCCAAGGCCCTAGAAGCAGGTATTTGGTGTGAAAACTCATGTTTACAAATTTCCATGAGTATTCTCTTGAACAGTGCTGTTTCCACAAACATCCCTGCTACAAAACTCACAATCATTAAGTTTTGAAGAGTTGGGGAAGACCGTGAATTTTCAAATATTTTAATGTACATTCGTTTACAAGTATACATTCTGCTCTACACCAGCAACTTCAGTATAGGCCCTCTAAATTTACAACAGTGTAACAGAGAGCAGAATTTGGCATAAGAACCTGATTTGCTGATGCCCTGATGCTGCATGGCCCCACCAGTGAATACTCCCTGGTTCAGAATAATCCCAAACAGCTTTGTGCCACTCCCAAAGAAGTCCCTGGCACAAGGGACATTTCAGGGCAAACTAGAGGTTGATTAGAGTAGGAGGTGGAGGAGGGTGTTTCAACAGGAAGAGTCGCAGCCCAGACAATCCTGCACTCTATTTCACAGCTACTCTAAAACCAGGGCTGAGTTTAGCCAGGGCTAGGGGTTGAACTGGCCCCCAGCAGCCCTAGAATTAGAGAAGTACAAGCCACTTCCCATCCCCCTCTGCACAACCACAGGGATGAATTTAGCACTAGATGTCTTGCCTTTTATCATGATATATTGGGAATTATTATCAGGAGACTTTTTTTATTAGACATTCCATGTGCTTTGTGAAACCGTTAACTTCATCTTTATTTTTATTATTTTGTTCCTGGATCAAAACTCTGTCTTGTGCACTGTATCTTTTTTTTTTTTAATTGTGTTTTTAAGGGGTAGCTCCCTCCCACCTTCACCCATCTCTCCTTTTTGCATGCTCACCTCTTCTTTTTCCATCCATTACTGCTCTAGGAACAGTTCACTTTTGAATGGTGGAACTTTGGAATTAGAAGTAGTTCTTTCTCTTCACAGTTCCTTCTTCTGCTGGTAGCCTATAAATAGTGCAGCTCATCCATCATTCAGTGTTTGGATTTACAAGTGAGAAGTGTGGGACCCGGTTTTTAGGGGTGGATGCCAGAAGAAAGCCAGTCACAAAACAGATCACAAAACTGAGGCACAGAAGAGTGGTGGAATTGAGAGTGATGTCAGAGGGGAGAAGGTGATGCAATGGGCACAATTGAGATGGTGAGGTTAGAGGTGGATGGACAAGAGGTGGATGGCAGTGGGTGGAAGTGGGATAGTGACAGAAGAGGGGTATTGATGTGGCAGGTGGGAGATGGACTCTTGGCAGTATGAGAGGTGAGTGTCAGGGCAGTGGTATAATGACCTGAGGGGGTAGGTGACATGGGAGGGCAGGGAAGAAGCCTCAGGGGGCACTGGGAGGAATGCAGAGGAGTACCTCAATGATGTGGCTAAGTCATGAAAAAGGCAGCGTTGGGTGTGTTCAGGGGAGCACCCCAGGGGTTGTCTCAGAAAAAGGTGTGAAGTGGTTCATGGAGAAGCAGCGGGGGTTGTGTTTTGCATTGAGACCAAGGAGGCTTTGGAGGGGGAAATGACAGATATATCTTTTGGAGGGGTGTGACCTAAAGGTGTCTCAGTGGTGAGTTATGTGTGGGTGAGGAAGAAGGTTGGAGGAACGGCAGTGTGTGTCTCGGGTAGGGTGGCAGGAGTATATTGTGGCGATACAGAGGGCATTGTGATGCTGGAGGATTTTTTTTTTCAGGTGGGAGGGCAACCTGGGGTGTCTCAGGGAAGGAAATGTGGAGAGTACTGGGCATGGAGTTGTCAGAAAGAGTCAGGAGTTGTGTTTCTTCTGATGTGAAGAGCAAGGGATATCTCAGGCAAGGGTTGCCTCCAGTGTGGAGTGCTTCCTGGAAGTAGGTAGATAGGGGTATGTGTCATGTATGGGGTGTGACAGTGTGTGTATGTGTAACAATAGTGTGTGTGGGGGGGGTGTGACAGGAGCATTTTATCTGGGAGGGGAAGGCAGCCTGGGGCAGATGGAAGGAGGAGGCGAGTGGGGATGTCTCAGGTGGAGGGAAGGCCTGGGCTGTCTTGTGGGGAGGACAACACTGGAAGTGGCTTTGCTGGGGGTTGCTGGGAGTGTGGTGGTGAAGCAAACAGAAGGGTGTGCTGGGACTGTGTAAGTACCGGAGTGTCTCGGGTGGTCAGTCTGGGCGGCGACGGGCGGAGGTAACCGTGTAGGGTGTTTCTCTGGGGAACGGGGTTGGACGTGCGGCGTATGGGGGGGAGGGGGTGCGCAGCTAAGTCCCTTTTAGTGCCGTGAGCGTCGGTAGTAGCAGTGGTTGCCTAGCAACAGCAGGCAGCTCCTGCGAAGGGCGTCCCGCCACGGCTCCGCCTACCGCAAGGGCTGGGCGGTGACGTCACGCACGGGAATTCTAGACCGTTCCAGAGCTGTGACATAGGGAGGCGTCATTCCAGAAGGTTCGGCGCTGCCGCTATAAAAGCTGCGGAGTCGGTCGGGCGCTGTGCTACGAGCTGATACTAAATCCGTTGTGTGCCGGGGGGGGGGGGGGCTCGTGAGTGCGATAGCGGTAAGCGCGGCCGGTCCCAGCGGCGCCGGGGATGGGGGAGGCGCGGCGGGGATCAGGGATGCCCACGTCTGCTGGCGGCTGGAAGGCTCAGCCGCTGCCTGACCTGAGGGAGCCGGTCGCCTCCCGGCCGGGGTCCTGTATGCCCTAGAGGCGCCAGCTGCCCGGCCGTCCGGTCGGGGTGGGGGCCGGTCCCTGGCCGGGCCGGGCAGCGCCGTGTCGGGGGCGCTGGTCCCCGGCCCGCAGCCGCCTAACGCTGCTGTCGCTGCCTCGCAGGGCACCATGGTGAAGGAGACGGGATACTACGACATCCTGCAGGTGAAGCCCGGCGCCTCCTCGGACGAGATCAAGCGCGCCTACCGCAAGCTGGCGCTGAAGTATCACCCCGACAAGAACCCCAGCGAGGGCGAGCGGGTACGGGGTAGAGCGCGCCCGGCGCGGGCTGGCGTTGGGGCTCCGCTGCGTTTCAACGGCCGGGGGGGGGGGGGGCTGCCGCAGGCTGTGAACCCCTCGCCCCCCCCCCCCCAGGGCTCTCCAGGTCGCGCAGAGCCGGAGGCGGGGTGTAAAGTCGCACTGATCATTCTAGGGCCCGGCTAGAGAGACCCCGCTTAGCTCGGGGGGAGGGGCGGTGTTTAAAAAGCACCTGCCGCGCGGGGAGGGGTTTGCTTACCCCTGGGTCGCTGGAGCCTTGGTGTTGTAGGCGGCTGCTGCTGTCACTGCTGCCCTAGCAGCCCGCGGGGCCGGGGACGGACTCGTCATGTTAGCCCCTTCTAGGGTGACCAGATGTCCCGACTGTATAGGGACAGTCCCGACTTTGGGGTCTTTTTCTTATATAGGTTCCTGTTACCCCCCAACCCCCTGTCCTGATTTTTCACACTTGCTTGTCTGGTCACCCGCCCCCTTCCGACCGCCGGCCGGCTGCAAACGGACTTGCAGGGCTGCTGGTGTCCCAGCTGGTGAGGCTTTGCGGCAGGAGGCTGTGTTCAGAAAAACCAGCTGTAATTGTAATTAAAAACTCTTTTGAAAAACATGCTTCAGTTTCGGCATATAACAGATGCTGCTTTCAGCAAGCTTCTAGCTCACATGAAAACTAGCTTTTTAACCTGGTTCTGCATTTCCTCATTAAGATCCTTCCACAGGACCACCTCCTACGTGTCTGTATCTAGGGTTTTGCCTTGAGTCCCATAGATGATGCCGGTTACATTTTAAACAAATGGCTCAACTGCCCAGTATCTTGATGCCTGTGGTATCAAAAGAAGAGCAATTAAGAGCACTTGGGTATCAAGACTATTCATTGGTCCCTGAAAAAAGCAAGTTAGTTATATTTAGCCAGGTGCAGATGAATGACCATTGCTCTTGTAAATAGCAGATGCTTTCTACAAGTGCCAGGGTGGATTTGATTTTAAATCACTAGTCAGGAAGACTTGATTTAATCATGGATTTCTACATAAAAGTGCATTCTTGTTGATTGTTATAATCTTAGAGATAGATGTAGGGTTTCATTTTTAGAAGGTACACACTATACATTTGTAAGTTGTTTATTTTGAAAACTTCAGATTAGTTTTACAGGTATATCAGAAAATGAATGATTGGTTATTTCATTTACCAAAGGTAATTGAAGCAGATATTTATGAAGTCATTGGGAGGTGAACTATCTCCAATTCAACAGGTTAATCATTAATATTTGGAGGATTTTCTTGCCATGCTGTATTAGGAGAACATCACCAGATAGACATTTACATTGTTTTATTTAACTAAAACAATAATGTTATGTATTCTGGATTTTTTTTTTCAACAGCAAACAGAATATTTTAACAAAACAAGCATGAATTTTTGAACTTAAATATTCAAGTTTTTTTTAAAATCAGGTTTGTTTTTGTTAAAATTGTTTTTAATTAAAATAGTTAAATGAAATATTTTAAAAAAATTAAATCGACTGTGTCAGCCAGGTCAACATGAGAAACTTAAAATATTGGCTTCTGCAGCGAACTCAGTCATCTTCACCTTCATTTTCCTGTTTGTTCATAATCTGGAAAAAAAGATCAAGCGTTCCTGCTTTTTCAGGTTCCAAACGATTTCTCAATTTGGAATGAATTAGTCCAAAAGAAGAAAATATTCTTTCTACACCGGCAGAAGAAGCTATTGCTGTTAGAAGTGAAATTATCACTTCAAAAGTCTCTCAATCCAAGTGCTTAAGTGACTTCCACCAGTTCACTGGTGTGACTTTCTTTAAAACGTCATCAAACATATATTTCTTGAATGGTATTTATTCCCAAACTGGGTCTCTTTTACAGCCTGCTGCCATTGTAGGTTTTCCTTTCTAGTGAGAATAGTATGGTAGATCTCAAATCAATGAACTCTATACTCAGAAAGACCTCAAGACTTCTGGAATATGCTGCTCAAATAGTTTCACTTTTGTTTTTACTGCCTGTCCCTCCCTTATCACATTTATCTCCAGACTTTTTCTCCTTGTCCAGATCTGTTCCGCCCCCAACAGTCTTCTAGTCATTGAACTTTTTGAAACTTTGCACTTTTAGAGAGAGGTAAGGAATTGAATCTGTGTACACAAATTTGCAGAGGGACAATGGGGTTGAGATCTGTTATTTCTCACCTATATTTATTTATTTATTTATTTATTTATAAACATTTTTGCTGTTAACAAGCTTGGAGACAAATCCACAGTTTGAGAACTGCAAAACTAAGCATCTCTGATGGTATCTTCTAGACTGAGTGCTGAGTCCCATTGGGTAGATAGAAAGATTAACCTAAATAATCTATACAGAAGCCCTGGAACCCCATAAAACTGGGTCCCTAATCCATGAACTACTGGAACTCATTTACAAAACTTTTCTTAAACATTACATGAATATATAGTCCCATACTATAGAACTAGATTTTATAATCCTATTCCATGATGAGATATCTTTGCGCTATAATTTATCTTAATTAAAATGATCTTTAGATAGTTTTTTTTCCTCAACAAAGCATTTTATTAAAAAATCGGATTTAAATAAAAAAATCCTTTTTAAAAAAAAAATCATTGATTTTTATCCACCCTGACAAGTGCAGAGTAAAGGATTATTTAGTTCTGGTTCTCATCTATTATCTCTGTTCTATATCGAATGAATGTAGTGTTCTTATTACAGTAAAGGGTATTCTCGATTAAGCATAATACATTTTCCAGACCCTTTTGAGACTTAACTTTTTTGCAAATGTCTTTGGAGCATATAATCTCATATGCTTTCATAAACTTTAAGGGGGGAGGAGAGGATTGCTAGCTCAACTGTCACAAGCTTGTGGAAGAAGTAGATTGACGCCATTGTTCCTACAATCTCTTCTGATTTATGGGAATTGTTGGTGCTATCCTGTTGCTAAGAAATTCAGTTCATCAGTGTTAGTTCCGCTGTAAACAAGATTCAAATGACTGCTATGAGCACTTTAATCACAGCCATGCAGTGCTAGATGGCATGATACTCTGGCAGCTGCTATTAGTATTGCTGTATTGCACTACTGTTACAATTGGTGGAGCTGTGCTTGTGATGGCAACAGCAAAAAAAGACAAAGGAGATGTGTGACTTAATTGTCCAGAGGGAGCCATGTCAGCTGTCCATGTGGAATTAATTACAGTAGACTTTTTTTTGTGGATGGTCAGAAGGAAAGCGTCTTTTTCAAAGATCATCTGATAAGATGACAAGAGCAGTGTAGTTTCATGCTCAGAAAACTAGCTGTACTCTGAGTGGTAGGCTTATGAATTTAGTGAAGCTTCTGGAAATTGCTTTAACAAAGGGCATAAGTGAAATCAGTATCTCTAGTTTTAAAGAGCAGTGTGCAGAACAAAAATTGAAATAGCCGGGTCTAGCATGTAACTACTGTAATGTGGTCTGCTGTGTCTTCCATTTTTGGAATTTTGCCATTTTATTAATGCATGTACCATTGTAATCTAACAGCTCTGGCTCCATAGTTATTAAAAACCCTTTCAGAAACAGTATAAACAGTCTTTTCTCTAAGAAATTAACCTCATGTCAAAGAACGCAAGATTACCTCTGTTAGTCTATAAGGTGCCACAGGACTCTGTCGCTTCTACAGCTCCAGACTAACACGGCTACCCCTCTGATACTTAAGATTAGCCTCTTTACTTAGGAACTCTAACTGCCTTACAGTGGAGTCTTGGTCAGGGGAAAAGAACTGCAGGTGACATACAGCAGATCATGAGGAACACAGAGCATAAAATTAATAATCAAAAGAACTGACATATGAGTCAGGTCACTAGAAAAAAGTTTAAAAATTGTCCATCATTTTGTCTTCAACCTGTTGCATACTAATGGGAGAACTGTAAGTCTGGATTCATATAATAAAATTTCCCTTGAAACCAAGGGATATGTCCACTTCTAGACAAGGCATAAAACTGACTTTCTGACCACTTAATGTCAGTGAAGCGCCTCTTTCTTTTCTCATAAAAGAAGGGTTGTTAAGCGTAATTTGACCAGAATATTAGGGTTAAATCCTGCAGGTTTAACTGGATATAAAATCCTTCATTGCTGTTATTGCAGGTCAGTGATGAGTGAAGTAGTCATCAAAAAGCTTTTACTTCGGTCTTCTGTGATAAAACTGTAATGGAAGCAAATAACATGCAAACAGAATGTATAGCTGTAGGTGGCAGACAGTTGAGAAGGCTTGGTGTGACTTTGTTGTAACTTGTATTTACCATCTGTTTGTGCAGCGTAGAAATAACTTTGTGTTGGGAAAAACATTGCAAAAACACAGGTAGTATGACTAACTTTCTTTTGACAGTGCTTTCCGCCACATAAGGATTTTACAAGTACTGCAGAAAAATCTTGTTGCAGTTCAAATTTTCTTGAGATTCACTTGTAGGTTATTCTTGCCCATTGGTCATAGTTTCTCAGAGCTTTTCTCTTTCTCTTTTTTTAGTTTAAGCTCATATCCCAGGCTTATGAAGTTCTATCGGACCCAAAGAAAAGGGACATCTATGACCAGGGTGGGGAGCAGGCTATTAAAGAAGGAGGCTTGGGTGGCAGCAACTTCTCTTCACCCATGGACATCTTTGACATGTTCTTTGGTGGTGGAGGCCGAATGAATAGAGAGAGAAGAGGTACATAGCTCTAAAGAGAAGTTCTAGAAACTTACCATGCACTAGTGCGTAAGACACCTAACTGTGCTGCAGTATTGCTATTTTTATTAAAATGCATCTAGTGTGGATATTGTTAGTAGCAACAGCATAGGTCATGTAAAGTATGAGCTGATCTGTTGATTGTAGAAATAATTTTTTAACGTAGTTGATATTTAAAAAAAAATCAGTGACTGCTAGATTATGTTAAGTGGGACATGGATAATCTAGAGGAGAGACAATTTAGTGGCTAGAACAGAAGAATGGGAGTCAGGACCTATTTCTAGGTCTGCAACTGACTTGCTGATACACCTTGGACAAATTGCTTTAAAAGGTACTATCAACTTGAAAATGACACTTCAAAGTGTTACATGTAACATCTAACAGTACAAACAAAAAATTGGAGGGGGTAGGGGGAGTAAAATTTAAAAACTAAGAATTCTTGGTGTGCTTTTGATGGCACTTTCTGTATAGTTGGTTTTACTGTATTTGCCTATCCCCCATTTTTATGGGTTTAGTAATAGGGGAGAGAAACTTTTTTAAATTATGCCACAAACTGGTGAGGGGACATGAAGACAGGTCTAGTATTAGTGCTTCTAGATTGACATGATTGCATGTTTACAATGTCCCTGTAATGTCTTGCTGTCTCAGTTAATCTACCAAATGAGGTTAATAATGGCTGCCTAATTTATGGCCAAATTAATTTCTCGTGTAAGTGGATGTAACTCAATGGAAGCTGATAGGCTTTTGAATTTGGCTTTTAAAATGTGTTAACAAAGTGAGATTTTTCAGTTAGATTGAACATATACTAACAAGTAATCTGTTTAGAGACCCTGTAATAAGAAATTGCCATTAATAATGTTTGTATTGGCCTTTAATATTTCTAAACTTTTACTTGAAGGCAAGAATGTTGTGCATCAGTTGAGTGTTTCTCTTGAAGACTTATATAATGGAGTTACAAGGAAGTTGGCACTACAAAAGAATGTAATCTGTGAGAAGTGTAAAGGTATGAACTTCAGTAATGTGGATCATATAAAATTCAGCTTTTTAAAGTACAGATGAATGGAAAGAAGCACTGAGTGGCTACATGAATCTCTGTAGGGCCCATCATTATGGCACCTAGCCATCAATGAAAAAGTCTGAATCTTTTTTACATTGTACTTACCCACGAATAAGGCCATTCCTTTCAAGTAAAACAGTGGCCTTTATTGTAGATTAGTGAATAGAACCTAGATTTCTTAATTTTATTATTGCTCCTTAGGGAACTAAGTTACAGGATGTTAAGATGGTCGCTTCTATAGAACATTAAACAACCAACCATGTATATTCTTAAAATCTTCTTTTATATGTCTATTAAACATCATATGCTTACATAATTGTCTGGCCTTGTTGACTAGCATAAATCTTCAAGTGTTAAGACACTAGACAATTATGTAAAATTATAGCAGACAGCTTTGTTTTAGAATCCTGCTGGAATGCCAAATGGCTACATTTCCAAGATATGACAAATATGCTGATCATTCATTGAAAATTGCTAAAATGTGAAGGGAGGGTGAAATTAAGTGTGTGCAATTGGGAATGTACCAGATGTGTCTGATTTAACATGCAGTAACACTTTGGGGGGCGGGGGAGGGGGGCAGTGTGAACTAAATTCAGAATGTGGATTTGGTCATTCTATTGGAAAATTGTTGTACAAACTACATCCTAAGCGTACTTCCCTCTTAATGCTAAGAACTAGAGTTCAAGCAATCTTATTCCAGAATGGTACTGAAGGAATAGCTTTCCCTAAGATGTTGATTTTCTTTCTGCCTCAAGGATATGGTGGAAAGAAAGGAGCAATAGAAAAATGCCCCATGTGCAAAGGAAGAGGAATGCAGGTTCTTGTTCAGCAGATTGGACCAGGCATGGTACAGCAAATTCAAACTATGTGCTCAGAATGCAAAGGCCAAGGTGAACGAATAAACCCAAAGGACAGATGTGACAACTGCAATGGATGTAAAGTTGTCAGAGAGAAAAAGATCATAGAAGTTCACATTGATAAAGGTAAGAATACTTAAAATAGTAGCTCAATCTCAAATTTAGTGTAAATCTTTGAAGTATACAGATTTGTCTCAGAAATTGAGTTGTGTTAAAATGAGTTCTAATGAGCTCTTAAAACATGATACAGTATTGGTATCTAACAAAACAGGTATAGAGTAAGCCTATTAATTTAAATTACCCTTTATAGGTATGAAAGATGGGCAAAAGTTGGTATTTCATGGAGAAGGTGATCAGGAACCTGACCTGGAACCTGGTGACGTTATAATTGTGCTGGATCAGAAGGATCATAGTGTCTTTCAGAGGAGAGGACATGATTTAATTATGAAAATGAAAATTCACCTCTCTGAGTCTTTATGTGGCTTCAAAAGGACCATTGAAACACTGGATAATAGAGTACTTATTATAACTTCTAGAGCAGGTAGGCTTTCAGAGTTATGCTTGTTCTTTTAAAAATTGCTTGTTGGCAAAAGTCATACTTCACGGTTTAAGGTTCTACTGAATTTGTTACAGGAATGGGATTTTAGAAATCAGTCAACCCTGATTTGATTGAGTTACTTCTGTCACAGCTCCTGCTCCAGTTCTATTTCAAACTCCAACTTGTTGGCTTCCTTTATTACATGTGGAGCGGATAGCACTGTGTGTAGGTGAGGGTGCCTGACACTTTCCAGTAAAAGATCCTGGTTTTGATTGCTTTATAATTTTGCCAAAACTAAAATGGGAGTCAAACATCTATGAAGTTAAAAATTGGAGTGAAAAACCAGGAAGCTACTGAGTCCATGTGGAGCTAAAACACTTTCTGCAAGAAAATCCCTTAAAGGGAAACCAACTAAAATGCTCCCCCTTGGATTTTCACCTACTGTTCTTTAAGGGTTACTTTTAAGATTGGAGAACGCACCTTTTTTTTTTCATTACACGTTGTGTACAGTCAGCAGTCCCTTGTGTTTGTGTGGGCTTTCGCAGCAATGGTGAAGAGAAATTCATAAATCTAGGAATGTTTCCAATTCCAAAGCTTTGCTTTTATGGCTGGATGCCAAAATGTATACTGATTTCAGATCCCTCTTTGTGGACAGGTGAAGTGATAAAGCATGGTGACCTAAAATGTATCCTTAATGAAGGGATGCCTATCTACAAGTCTCCACTGGACAAAGGTTATTTAATTATACAGTTTATGGTAAGTTCACTGCTTCTTATTCACCTTCATATTTAATGGAATATTTAAGGCAAGGAATTACTTACAGGGAAAACATTTTTATTTGTAGGTCATGTTTCCAGAGCATCAGTGGCTTCCCAGGGAGAAACTGCCTATATTGGAAGCTTTGCTTCCTCCACGAGAAGAAGTCATGATTACAGAGGACATGGATCAGGTAGAACTTGCAGAGTTTGATCCAAGAGAGCAAACTTTCCGTAATAGTAGAGAAGTATATGAAGAAGATGAAGGCCCACGAACAGGAGTGCAATGCCAGACATCTTAACATGAAATGGATGAGTCATCTGGAATGTAAATTTTCACAATGAAAACTGCATGGCTTCAATAGCCACTACCTCTTTTTTTTGTCTTCAGCAAATTGAGTTGCTGTGTTTCCCATATGTTTGTAACCAATTCATATTTAAGTATTCATAGTCTTTATGTATAACTTAACATTTCCTAGTTATGCAGCTGAGAAAATTGACCGTGCATATCTAAGTTGCTATAAAGGTCCACAGCTTTAGTGAAGTACCACTCAAGAAGCAGAGTAACTTCAGCAGCACATTTATGTAAGACTCTTGCAATACCAGCTTAGTGCATCTTATGTATATATTTTTCATATGGTAAAATTAGTTTGTTTCCTACAATAAAACAGCTTAGGTCCAAGCAGAAATTTATCTGTAGAGTACAATCTTAGGCGTCTTTCATCATTAAGCCTGTTATAAGAGTCTATAAATCTTTGTTCTGTATGCCAGCCTAGAACCAAATGTTGAGCTGGGGCTGTCTTATGTCCAGCAGCCAATCTCAGAACTAGCTTGCTTTAGTGCCACCCTGTTAACTTTTCAAAGTCTACCCCTGTTTCTATGCAGTTCAGGCTAGGGCTTTAAGGTTTAGTTTAAACAAGCCGTTAGACTGTTTAGTATAGTAATACTATTTCTACCTCCTCAGCAATGTCCAGATGTATAATGGATTCGGGGTAAACATACTGCTACACAAAACAAGCTTTTTCATTAATCATTTACTGGAGCACCAGCTTTGTCTGCCTGTCTTGCCACCTAGCATTCTCAGCTCCTTGGAGCTAAGATCAAAGTGTAGTGTCTGTTCTTATCAGTTTGATCGCTGATAGGTCCTTTATTTAAGGACTGTGTATTAAATGATTTTTGAACCAGGGGCTGGACTAAGAGCTTGTTCTGTCCACCTTATGCATTGACCTGGTATTGCAGTATCTTGGGGGGTGTGTGTGCGAAGTATGGTTAAGTAGCAAAAACGCAAATAGACTAAACCATAGTATGTCTAAAACTTAGGCTACTAGGGAAACCTTTTTACCACTATAATTCTTTGTGATGAATACACTTAAGTCTAGTAAGTAATGTCAGTTTAGCTGAAATACTTTCCAAAGTAATAGAAGTGCTCTTTTTTTCCAATTTAACCTATCAGAGTAAGTACCCCTGGGGGGGCATTATAGCTAGAACCCAGCTTTTTCTTTTCCACAAACCAAGTACAAGACCCTGCTTCCTCACCTGTCCTGCCTCAAATAGTGATTAGAGGCCCTGAGACTTCCCCCACTGCCCTCTGTAATTCACAGTACCTTTTAGAGGGGTGTGGAGAAGTTAGGGCAAGTGCCAGGTAAACCTAACAGGCCAAGGGAACTCATGTCCTGTATTTTTTCCCCTTCCCCATACTGTCAAATTTACTCTTCCACCTTAAGATTAGTTCTATTCTTCCTTTTAGTCTGTAAAGTAACTATAGTGGCCTGCCTGGCATAGTGGTCTCTTTAGATTTTATTCTAGCACCAAGTTAAAATAAGAAACTAAAATGTTAGTGTTACTGTTCCAGCCTCAGCTGGCAGAGGTTTCCCTGTCCTGTGTTTTAAGTCCTTTCTTAGCTCAGTGATACTCTCAAAGCTAGGGCTGTTTCTGATTACAGCAGCCTACAGTAAAATAGTTTGTTTTCTGAAGCAGGGATCATATCAAACAAATCCCTATTCAGAATCCCTTGATTCTAAAATCTCAAGACTATTCAGATGAAATGCACAGGGGGTATCAGCACTTGCCAATTATATTTCTAGAAGTAGACTGCCCCTACTCACTGGAACTACAGTCCATTAGCAGTTTGTAGTCACATGAGAGCTTCATTGTCTAAAGTAGTGTAGGATTGATGCGCTGCTGCTGAATGGAAAAGTGGGTGCTTCCTCTAGCTGAGCTTTTCACATTTCATTGATGTGCAGTAGTAAATGTAACAGCAATGTGCAGGGCCTCATAGGTAATTTTACAAGTACAGAATGACACTAGTCAGGCTTAAGTTCAAAGTAACTAGCTGTTTTTATTTATGCAGCTGATAGGGCTTGTGTTTTTAGTAGTATATAGCTCTATCCAAGGGTATTTGTATAGAGAATCAGCAAGACCTGAGCTGGCAGTAGAGGTCACCATATAGCTGCTGTTCACATAAAAGCATGGGCATATGCCCATGTGGTATAAAAAGGCAACGCCCTTGTACACAATTTGATTTGGTTTCTGTAACAGAACCCCCTACCTCAGTTCTGGTTACCTGTCTTTTCCACTAAAGGAATTCCTAGTTTCAGACAAGAAAAGAGCTGATCTTACATAGGACTTCCAGCCGCAGAATAAAGACTTGAAGCTTTAGCTCTTGCTTGCAGTAGGATGGGTGGACAAACTATAGCCCACAGGCCAGATCCAGCCCACCAGCTGTTGTAAGCCAGCCCTTGAGCTCCCCCTGGGGAGCAGGATCACAGGCTTGCCCTGCTCTGGCACTCCAGCTGGGTCAGTGGCCACTCTGTGGCTGCCAGAAGCAGCTGTATGGCCCTGCTCTGGCATTCCAGCCAGTATGCAAGGCTTGGTGCTGCACCACACGGCTCCTGGAAGCAGCCACATGGCCTTGCTCTGGCACTCCAGCCAGGAAGCAGGGTTGGGGCCACTCCACGCGGCTCCTGGAAGCCACAGCATGGCCTGCTTCGGCTCCTACATGCTCCACTGGATCCCTCTGGCTCTCCAATGGGAGTTGCGGGGCAGTGGGCCAAGCCACCTGGCCCTGCCTCCACATAGGAGCCAGAGAAGGGACATGCTGCTGCTTCTGGGAGCTGCTAGAGGTCAGCGCTGCCTGGAGCCTGCACACCTGAGCCTCTGCCCATGCCCCAGCCCTGATCCCCCTCTGAACTCCTCAATCCCAACCCAGAGCACCCTCCTGCACCCCAAACCTCACCACCTCCTGCACTCTGAACTCATTTCTGATCCCATGCCCGAGCCCTCACCCCCTCCCACACCACAACCCCAATTTTGTGAGCATTCATGGCCACCATACAACTTCTCTTCCCAGATGTGGCCCTCTGGCCAAAAACTTTGATCACCCCTGCAGTAGGAAGAGAAAAAAAAAGTTAGTCCCCTTTGAACATTTCCACTGACCCCAGAGAGTATGCTTGCAAATACCTGTTTACCACTACATGAAGCACACAACTTTTACTTTTGGCCCACTTTATGATTAAGTAGTTGTCTTACACATTTAGGATAGCCTGCTTACAGTTCATGTTACAGACAGGCTGCTACTTAGACTACACAGGATAGATGCCACACTTGAAAACCTATACATACTCCTGCGCTAGAGCTAGGAACAGGGTTTTTACATGGAGTGGGGAGGAAGAGTAACATTTGTAGAACACAAATTATGGAAGTTATTTTACTGTAAAGATTTTGCCACTCACAGCATTAGTGTCAATGATACAACTTAACAGGAAAGAGGGACACTTAGAAATTGTCTTACATACTGCCTGGAACTGTTAGAGCATCTCACCTTTAAATATTTATTAGTATTTCCTCAAACTGATAGTTAACACACAGGATATGACCATACATACTTCTTGTCTGGAGGATGTATGATAGGGGAAAGTGTGAAATTAAGCCTGTATTTTATAGAAGTAGCAAATGGTAGCATCAACCTTAGAAAGCAAGAAATTAATGGTATACTTTGTATATAACTGTTCTGCATTGAAGTAGACATGAAAAAAAAAACTAGTAAAATCTACGGGAGGACAGAAATTTGAAGCTGAAACAATCCAGAAGTTCTGCATCAATAGCTTACCTACTATATGCCCTACAATGAGACAGTATTTAAAGAGCTCCCGGAAACAGGTCATCTAAGCAGTGACATGAAAGGAAACTTCCCCTCCACAGCTTGCTTTGGTTTTATGGGTTAAAAATGCAACTTTTTTTTAACTGGAACACTGACGAAATGTTTTTCCATGTATCACATTGAATTCCCCCCTTCAAGAATCAGTTCACAGGACACCGGGCTAGGAAATGGGTTACAACTTTTACAGCTATACACTTCCAGTAAAAAGAATATAAAACTTAAGTTTGGGGTTTTTGGTTTTTTTATTTAAGGTTGATACACCATGACTAGTGAACCATGTGCCTTGAGCACAGGTACTAGAATATGTTCAACTTAAATGACCCTGTCCCACATCACCAGGACAACTGTTTAGCAACCAGCATGCTGGTTGCCATGTCTGACACATAGACGTGGTTTAAGAGCCAGTAATATTTCCTAAAGTTTCAGCCAGAGCCAGTCAACAATTTCAGATTCAAATCTATTTATATAGTTCCAGAGAGAAAAATACTGAGATAGCTTAAGTAAGCAGTTACTTCACATTGGAACAGTATGTATTTGGAAATATGTACCTGAGACTGCTTAAGAGAAAGAAGTAGTTTGTTATATGCAACTACAATAGTAACTTCTATTTAAAAATGTAGAGTTCTTTCATGACAAAGGCAAAGTGATAAAGATACATATAAACCTTGTATATATTTTGATTTTTCTATTGTATCAATAGAGTCCAAGATTCAGCTCAGCATTGTTAAAATACATTATCACATTAACAAAATAATCAGAAGCATCTTTAAGTAAGTGGCAACATATGAGAAGTGCAGTACTCCTGAAAACCTACACATACATAATTAACCAATACGCCTGACAGCATATTTAAATTGGACAGTCATAGATATGGATTTCCTGGTCGTCTCCAACAGATACAATTTTGGAACCATTTCCATTGTATTTCACGCCCCAGACCTGCAAATAGAAGAATCCAAACAATAGCTCATTAAAGTGGGTAACAAGATGCCATTGTTTCACATTTTCAGTAGTCACCAAGTAGTGGGGATGGTAGTTTAAATATATCAGTTCCTCTACTAATGCAAAGCTGCTGAGATAACCAAGGCACAGTAGGAGACTGCCATCTGTCTGAAAAAGGCACTAGCCTCATTTTCCATCTTCTGAACCCAGATATTGTTCAAATACTATGAAAACCCAATAATCCTCCTATTGCACCCATCTAGCTGAATATGCAGTTTGCTCCCCAACACCCTGGATGAAAGAGGAAAGATGGTATGTACAAAATGGTCATTCTAACCTGAATCGATTTCAACAAGTTTGGTTTTCTCAGTAGTTGTGTTAGCCTATTCCATTCCAAGCCAAACTAGTTTATAGTAATTTCAGGAAAGGAAAGGAAAAAGGAAACAAAGCCTGAGAAATGCAAGGCTGAAAGGAAATGGAGGGGTGCACCAGGCTGAAGGATGACCACCTTCAGCAGAAGGTAAAACCAGACAGTACTTAAGTCATTAGATGGCTAATACAAATCCTATAGATGTTTGGTCAGTCCTTAAACTATTCCTAGTCATGTTACAAGGTCTAAGATAAAAATTTAAAAATAGCACATTAGCCTGCTATTGCCAAAAGGGCTCTGTCTTCAATAGTCTATTTTGGGAAGTCTCTCAGTTGCACCACCACTTTTCATTAACACTCCTGTCACACACCTGGAAGGGCACTATTGTGTGTTAAGACATCAATACAGACAGTTTTAAAAAAAAAAAGGAAAAAACCCCATGTATTTTACTTTTTTTTAAATTAGAAATCCAAGTCTTATCTACCCTGTTTATCCTCGAAGACTCCCTGGAAAACGGGGAAGTTAGTAGAGATGACAGCACAAATTACCAAGGAAGTGAAACCTGACTAATAGGGAAGATAGGGTTGGTTTGGTTTTAATTATTTTATTTTAAATTAAATTAAATACACCCCTCTCTTTTAGGTTTGTTTTTGTTAATACTTACATTCAAATGTCCAAAATGTTTGGGAGGAAAGAGGTTAGTTTGGTAAAAATTTAGCCCCCGCCCTGTCTCAAAGACAACTACCGCTCCAGTGAGAGCTCTTATTCCAAGAAGGCCTCCCAGCAAACGAGTTGATAATCCTGATTTTTGAGAAAAAACCTTAAGAAGAAATAAGCTTTCAGGATTTTTTCCTACATAATTAGGGGAAAAGGCACCAACCCACTGCCTTTAACAGTCTATATTTTTTTCTTTACATACAGAGCGCACACACCCTGTTTGCTATGAACCAAAATAGGGCTGTAGCAAAGATTTATTGATTTGATACACACTGATGAGATTCCATTTCACCACCCTAGAGTGTGTCTCTTGATGGGGGCTGTAAAAAGTATTACAGTACTTAGAAAAGGTCAGCCTTGGAGCTTGGGGGGAAAAAAATAGATTCTAGGATAGTGACTGTCAAATACCAGCAAAACTTTAAAATGTTAATGCACTATCCCAAGGACTAGTGGTGAAATCCTGGCCCCACTGATTTCAATGGGCTTTTGACTTCAGTGGAGCCTGGATTTCAATTAAAATATGTAAGGACCTGCCTAGACAAAACACTTAGTTTGCAGCAAGCCAGGGTGTAAATCTACCCCACCCTAGCCTGTTTCAAAACTGGAGTAGATTAAAGTGCACTAGGGAACTTCTGGTGTACAGCAGCAGGGTCCACACAGACACTTAGCGTGTGGCAGGTTCACACGCAAGCTTGCTGCAATCTAAGCATTTGTATGGACAAGCCCTAAGTGAAGTTTTCATACTAGTAAATCTATCTAGATAAGAAGACGGTATGAGAATTATACATGTTCTACATTCTTAATATACCTGATCCTGATGATCAAAGAAGGTATGAACGCAGGTCCTTGTTCCAGCATCCCAAACTTTTACGCTTTTGTCAGATGAACTGGAAAATATTTTAGATCAATATCTGAATTAGTAGCAATCTGATTATACTATAATTAAGAGATCAAAGATCTGATACTACAGTATTACAAAAAATCTCAAAATTATGGGGATGGCAACAGAACAAATGAAGATCTACCAGCAGGTTCTAGAAATACTGGCCACAATTTGCAATTATTTTAATATGAACAGCATGAAAAATAAATGAGAATTCCAAACACAGCAATCACCAATTCTCTGAAGCACATTAGTTAGCTAAAGAAAGCACAATTGAGTAGGCTCTCACTAGTCTGTACTGTTCCAAAGGTTAATAATACCAAGATATCATATTTACAATATACTATAGTACAATAGAATGAAGCATCAAATAATAAGCTAAGCTACAATCGTTAAAATAAATTAACATGCATTTTGAGAATCAGTATCTTTGCCTTCAGGTAGGTATGTTCACTTACTTGCTACTTTACAAAAATTTAGGGCCAGGTTATGATACCCTTATTTACATGCAGAAGTCCCTCAACTGCACAAGAAGCCCCACTGATGTCAATGGGATTGTTTGTATAAGGCACTATTCTATGTAAGTAAGGATATCAGTCTGGTCCATAGTAATTTATAACAGATCTTTCACTCATTAAAAATGCTCAATACCTGGAAACAAAATGAGTATCATCTGGACAAAATGCCACATTTAATACCCAGGATCCATGACCACTTAGTGTGCCTGCCAAGTTTGCATGTTGTCTATGGGAGACAAAAAGTTTAGTTAGACACCATATAATAAATAAATGCATTAAAATTTAATGTGCTAATTCCAGGTAAGTTCTTGGGGACCTAGGTCATGGTTATCGGAGACACAGCCTCTCCCGCACTGGGGAGTGAGTCAGGGTGCTTGAACTAACAAGACCTAGGATTTGAGTATAAAATACCTTTGACTTAACTAGGAAAAGGTAGGTAGTGATTATGAGAGACGTTTCAGCAGAGGGGAAAAAGACAAAAGCCAGACTGGTGGAAATCAAAGAAAACCCAGATAGCAGGAGGAAGAAAGTATTGCCACAGAGAGTCAGGAAAGTGATAGGCTACAGAAAAAGAGGGCAGCAATAGGGAGAAAGCCAAGGGCTGCAGTCGAGTATGAAGACAAAGACAATGAATGAGGCAGCATATCTTAGGCATGAAGCAGAAATTCTAAAGGTGGACCAAAAAAAAAAAAAAAGTATGCAGGATAAGAATGAGGCTAGTAGGTATACTGAACTACCAAATATGGCAAGTGGGCATCAATTTTCTGAGACAGATCCGCCATCCACCCTTGCACCTTTTTAAAAGAGTCCAAGTTCACGGGATTTAGTGTTTTACAATTTAAAATGTCAGATTTCTAAAAAATAGTTGTTCGATGACACTTTTAAGATAATTCCATACAGCAAAATGCTTGGTTTGTTACGCCTGGTGAAATTCTGTGCCAACAAATTAAAAGTTCTGCACACAATATTTTAACATTCTGCAAAATTCTGCAAATTTTATTTGTCAAAATAACACAATATAATCACACCAGTTTCAATCATTTTTGGTCATTTATTTCAAAATACCTGTCAGCAAGTATGTCTAACAATACAGACAACGAAAAAGATTCAGGAAATGTTTAACAAATAGATTCCTTACTAAGCATATTAATACAGAACTTTGAGTAATAATTCATTTAAACTACAATACAGAATCATATTTCCCACACCCTTCAGAAGCAGAGCAAAGGCTTGTGGGAGTCAGGGGTAACGGAGGAGCTGAGGGAGAGGGAAGTAAATTGCTGGGAAGGAGCCTGGGTGTGAACTTGGAAGGCTGTTGGGTATGGTGGGAAAAGTATGGAACAGGTGTTTTGTTTTTAGGGGTGGGAAGGAAGAGAGACAGGGAGGGATTGTTAGGGAGCTTCCCCCATGTAGACCCTGGATGACCCCTAGCCTCTCCCATTCAGTCAGGCAAATCTGCCTCTGCCCCATGTGTCTGTGCCCTCACCCAGCCACTCCCCTGTCCCTATGTAGCACTGCCCTCCCTCCCCCGTCCCCATGTGTCTCTGCACCTCCTTCCCCACGTGCCCCCACTCTCATTCATCCCCTGCTCCAGTCTGTCCTCCTCCCCTAGCCCTTATGAGCCCCCGCCGCCCCCATCTCCTGGGAGCTGCAACTTTGTTCTATCACCACATCGCCTTCTGGTGGGCAAAAGGCGGCACTGCAGCAACATTTTGGCAGCAGCTTTTTTCTGCACAAAAAATTAGAAATCTGCAGGGCTCATTAAATATGTGCGCGCTGTAGCACAGAATTCCCCCAAGAGTAGTTTGCTCTGGGACACTACAGCCTCTTAGAATATTAGTTTTATATCACGTGTCTTGTGAAACAACTTACACATCATAGATTTTGATATATCCATCATCTGAAGCTGTAACGAGCAGCTGGGAATCCGGAGAAAACGTCAATGAGCGAATTGGCATCGCATGGCCTGAAATTCAGAATAGGCATGGTTGATCTGTAAATTCTCTATCATTGGTAAGAAGAATTATTAAAGAGGGTTTAAATCAGGATAGTATCTTTTCTCAAAAAAAAGCAAGGAGATACTCTTCAGTTTACATATTTGAACAACTGTTAAAGCTCCTCATTCTTAGGCTATTTCCGCCCTTGCCCCCCAAAACTCTTAATACAGTCAGTGTAAGTGCATCAGGAATCTGGAGGGTTCCTGAGCACTAGTCTCTGTCATGGCAGAGCATATTCATTTTCACACAGGATTACCATGTTTTTACAGCTATCATTCTTACTTAGAAGAACTACAGAAAAAAATTCAGCACCATGGTATCAGAAGTCATATTGTGCTGTGTGCCATTTATCTTTAGTCTTTTACATATTTTCTAAGACTACATTAAAAAGGGGGTTGCATAAACTACTTAAGAGAATCTCTTCATCCCCGTTAGAGAGCTGCAATGTTCTATAACAAGAGGGAAGGTGTTCCATCCCTCTTCTAGCCATGGGAACTAACATTTTAATATCAATACAATGTGGGGGGAGAAGAAGGACTAAGGCAGAATTGACAGACCAGTTTCATTTGCTAGCACTGGGGAAAGTTAAACTCATTTGTTAGGAAGAATCCAGTTAAGCATAACTGGCTATGCTTTCTAAGACACATCCATGGTGCATGTTGAAGATTTACAATTGGATCCCACACATACTTCAGCATTTAGAACCATAAAAATGATGGTGCCTAAATCAGAGCACAGATATAGGTGGACTGGCTTGGAACCTGTCCATCAGTGTAAGCTTGCAAGTGAACATTCAAGATGGACAAACTAACCTGATATTTCAGCCAAACTAACATTTTAATCAGGACTAAAGCTATAACTTGCATACTGCAAGTTAAACATTCCAAGACTTACCTTCTAGCGTATGCAGAAGTTTTCCAGTTGCAATATCAAAAATATTGATGATGCCATCTATTGCTCCACTGGCTAAATATTTTCCATCTGGACTCTGTAACAATACATATATTACACACTTTATAACTACTTTTATTTTGTATTGGGAGGATGGAGAAGGTGAAAAGAGACAAGATGACATCAAAACAATCTGTCATGCAAGATATTTAGTATGGTGGGCTCAGAAAAATCTGAAGATCTAAGACTGAAATTCATAAGCAGTACATGAGCAAGAGGAGGAGTGACTTTTCCAGATAGACATTAAGGACATCATGCAGTTTGAAAAATATCTGCCTGTTTCTTTTACTAGATACACTATTCATTCTGATGTACAACAATGGGGGATTTTCTATTGTAATTATTTACTGTCACGAGTGTGTGCTTTTTGATGACTTTTCCTAGGTGAGACAGAAAACTATTTAAACTTATTATGCCTCAGTCTCACCATCAAAGTTACCTCCTAAAGGGGAATTCAGAGATTTGATTGGTATCTGTAATGGTCTGATATCCTTGCTGGAAAAGCGAGAGCATTATAGAAAGCCTGTATTACCTTTAAGGCTGGTCCAATTCATCAGTTAAGTTGGAGCAAAGAACCATTATACATACAGGAAAGCCAATGGCAATTATAAGCAGAAGTAAAGTGCTTGCTTTAGGAGGTTATTGCCTGGAAGTGGACGATGGGTAGGTAGGAAGTCTGTGTAGTTGTTTTTTAAATAAAGGTTCCTGTTAAGGTTGTTAATACAGTATCAGAAAATGAGTGACTTAAAGTATCATCCTTGTAATCTGCTGTAACAGACAAGAGACTATAAGTTAAGTTCTTACATATGCAATGCTAAGGATGAATTTCCCTCTAGTGTCCAGAGAATATTCCTTTTTTCCAGTTTCAACACCAAAAATGTTCACTTTTCCCACATGACTTCCTGTTGCAAGATACTGGGAATCTGGTGAAAAAGCCAATGACCAGGCATCAACTGTACAAAAAAGAAAAAAGATTTAGTATATTTAATCTTGTTAATAGTTTTTAGCCAACAATGTTAATTCCACGTATACTTGTTCAGAGACAGTTTATTCCCCTGCACTTCAGCCACAAAAGTTAAATTCACACCAAGCTAACAGAATAAGTTTAACACTTAAGGTGTTTGTTTTTCAGCTTAATCACAGGTGACATTTTCCAGGAAGATCTTAGTCTAGGGCATTCTCCTAAACAGCAGTACATTAATAGTGTTAAATAGCATTAGCTATCACAGCCCTTAAAAAAAAAAAATCCTATTTGCTTGAAAAGCATTAGAAGAAAGAACTGTTGCCTTTGTCAGAAGTAGCACTGGAGAGCTGGCACAGCAACAGACAGAAAGCACTTACAGATAGAAGGGAAGAGTGCAGGGCAGATCATTATTCATTGAAATAGAATTACAAGGTGACTTTTTACAGTTATCTACTTAGCCTGTTGCTGTGTGCCTCACGGATTTATTACATATGAGCTCAGTCATTCATTCTCCGACCCTACAAGGTTAATCTACCAACATTCCTTATTAGAATATTTAAATCCTTTGGTTAAGATCTTGTGCCCTCCAAATTGGAATTCAGTGCTTGTCAAGGCTTATCTAGACTTAAGCCTTATTTGTTTTGATTTGCACCTTCCAACATAGCCATGCATTTCATAAACAAGCACCCTCTGCACAGTACTGAGTTTCAAAGTGCATCCGCAGCAAACCTGGGGCCTCCTTAGTGCGCAAATCTCAGCCATCACTGTGTATTTGAATAGGGGTTTTTTTTGCCACCACTAGACTTTCTGATTGCTACACCTATGAGATAACTGGATTGTATTCTGCCTTATGCATCCTCAACAAAAAACAGTCACTTTTGTGCGATTCAGAACTTTAAGAGACAGTGAGTAAAGCCAGCAGGATTACATGAAGGCCTTGTCAACACCTAGAAGTTGCACTTGTTTAACTAAAACCAGTTTTTAAATAGATTGTTATCAGTGCAACCCCAAATAGAGATACATCAGTTTAACACTGGCTTATACCAGTATAGCGTGCATTGGTAAAGAGTATGCAAGTGAATGCCTGTTAATCTCATATCCTTGTTTTGCAAATGGAAGGAGACTGTTGACACTATAAAAAAAGCTAATCCCTTCCAGCTAGTATGTTAGCGCTCTACTGTACTGTATAAATACACACATTGCAGAGATTACAAATAACCAAATTAGCACCAAGATCTTACCAGGACCAGCATCTATGGACTTGATCTGTTTGCCAGTTTCTAAATCCCAAAGACGAATATGAGCATCTAGGGAACTGGATGCTGCAATGGTACCTGTGTGGTTGATATCTACTGATACCACACCCAGTTGATGGCCCTCTAAAGTCCACTGTAGATCTAATTTTTCATCAGTCCTTTTGTTAAAAACACAAACAAAAACAAACTAATTAAGAGGAATTTCAGGTATTGCACCCACCTCCAGCTCCCCACGCCCTCCCCCCTTCTTTCTTTCTTTTTTTTCAGCAGGTGAAGAGTGAAAGAATGAAAGCAGACAGTTTGTGCGTAGCACTACTTATAACCTTTTTTTCCAGTTTGTTTCCCCATCCCTAGCCCCCATTTCAGCAAAGCGCTCTGCTACTTACTGTGCAGTGCACAGCTACTGATGTTCTGGGGGCTAGAGAAAGGAAAGAATACTGTATTTCTGCACTAGCTTACATTATACTGTATTTCCAATTGTTAATCATTTTAACCAATGTTCATTGAACCCCTCACTTACCATTTCCAGACCTTCACTAGATCATCTAAAGATCCAGAGATTACTGTTTCAGAACCATCTCTTTTATTCTTTCCCCATGCAACTGACCAGATGGCATCATCATGTGCTGGAAGAGAGCACAAATATTAGAGAGAAAACAATGGTGTTTCTTGGAATCAAGCAGGTATATTTACCCACAGCAGTTGCTTGTTCTTATTTCCTGCTATAAGCAGAAGGAAGCACTAATAATGTGCTGAATCAGCTAACAGTATCTTCCCCTCTCACCTATAATTCTCATGTCATACTGAGAACATATACATTATAGAAAGAACAGAATGGAAATCTGCTAGCAAGCATGGTATCTGACAGCAGCAGCCATGTTAGACTCTACCCATAGCACAATGCAAGTTCTGGTCAAGGGTTAGGGTTGTGAACCCTGTAGCCAGATTAACCTAAATTCTGCAGCAAAGCTTCTGGTTACTGTGACATTTCAGTCCAACAGACTTTGAAATTCTGTGTCAGGTTCAGGTAGTTTACAAAACAAAACAGGGAAATTTAACTAAACCAATCTGATTCAAAAATGAAAGATAAATCAGTATAGTATTCATTGTGTTAGAAATCTAGGAGCTCAGTAAATCAAATGCGATGCAGATGTTTGTATTGACAATTCATAACTACAATGGAAAAGTTGTTGGGAGGAAGCTCATGGTATCTGCAGTTGGAAATACTGTCAATCATGAAAGCATGGGATTCTGCTGCAAGATTCTGTGGCACATGCAGTAGAACCTCAGAATCCAGGGATCCGTGGTCACAGTAAACAGCCTAATGGATCATGGGCTTGACTATGAATCCATGCATTCTCAAGTACACCTGAACCAGTCTACAGAAAAGTAACGTGGACTGGGAATGTTCTCATAGGGCCTGATCCAAAGCCCACTGAAGTCAATAGGAGTCCTTTTGTTGATTTTGGCGTGCTTTGGATCATGCCCATGCAGCGTTAAATCCAATTTTATTTACCATGATCACTGCAGCTAAAAATACCATAAAACCCACTCAGATTTAGACTTAGTGAGAATGTAACGTGAAATGTTTCACAAATCTGTTAGTACTCATTTTAAATCTCCAAGGAAATAAAGATTTTAGATAAGAAAAATTAACAGCACAATACCATGTTAGTATCTCACCTTGTTCTTGCTTGAAGAGAATACTGTACTGAAATGAAAAAGAATATCCATGTTATAGAAATAGTCAAAAATCAAACTAGAGAGAACTTTAATTACTCCTGTGTATTTACCTGTGTGGTCATTTCTTTATATAAGCTGAATATGCATAGAAACACTCTGGGGGAAAAAAAAGAAAAAATTAGGATCAGAAATAAGAATTAGGGCAGTCAAGCAATTAAAAAAATTAATCACGATTAATCACACTGTTAAACAACAATAGAATACCATTTATTTTAAATATTTTTGGATGTTTACTACCTTTTCAAATATATTCATTTAAATTACAACACAGAATACAAAGTGTACGGTGCTCACTTTAAATTTATTTTTGATTACAAATATTTGCACTGTAAAAAACAAAACAAAAAATTTTCAATTCACCTCATCCAAGCACTGTAGTGCAATCACTTTATCATGAAAGCTGAACTTACAAATATAGAATTAAGTGCAAAAAACCTGCATTCAAAAATAAAAATGTAAAACTTTAGAGCCTACAAGTCCACTCAGTCCTACTTGGTCAGCCAATCACTCACACAAACAAGTTTGGTTACAATTTGCAGGAGATAATGCTCTCTCTTCTTGTTTACAATGTCACCTGAAAGTGAGAACAGGCGTTCGCATAGCACCGTTGTAGCTGGCGTTGCAAGATATTTACGTGCCAGTTGCGCTAAAGATTAATCTATCCCTTCGTGTTTCAACCACCATTCCAGAGGACATGCTTCCATGCTGATGATGGATTCTACTTCATAACAATCCAAAGTGGTGCGAACTGACGCATGTTCATTTTCATCATCTGAGTCAGATGACACCAGCAGAAGGTTGATTTTCTTTTTTGCTGGTTTGGGTTCTGTAGTTTCCGCATCAGGGTGTTGCTCTTTTAAGACTTCTAAAGGTATGCTCCACACCTTGTCCCTCTCAGATTTTGGGCAGCACCTCAGATTCTTAAACCTTGGGTTGAGTGCTGTGGCTATTTTTAGATATCTCACATCGCCATGTGAACACCTGTTCTCACTTTCAGGTGACATTGTAAATAAGAATCAGGCAACAGTATCTCCCGTCAACGTAAACAAACCTGTTTGTCTTAGTTCTACTTCTTATTCTGCCAATCGCTGAGTGGACTTGTAGGCGCTAAAGTTTTACACTGTTTTGTTTTTGAGCAGTTACGTAATAAAAAAAAATCTGCATTTGTAAGTTACACTTTCACGATAAAGAGATTGCATGTCAGTACTTGTATGAGGTGAATAGAAAAATACTATTTCTTTTGTTTATCATTTTACAGTGCATATATTTTTAATAAAAATAATAATATAAAGTGAGCACTGTGCACTTTGTATTCTGTGTTGTAACTGAAATCAATATTGAAAATGTAGAAAAACATCCAAAAATATTTAATAAATTTCAGTTGGTATTCTATTGTTATAAGTGTGATTCATTTTTTAAATCACAATTAATTTTTTTGTTAATCGCATGAGTTAACTGCGATTGACAGCCTAAATAAGAATACAAATAAATCTTCTCAAGACAGTTTACCCTTCCCCTTTCTTCCCCCATGTTTACAACAACAAACTAAAAGGGCAGAAGTACTATTTAACCTTCCAAACCAAGACTTGCCACTGAGACCTACCTGGGATTCAAACAGCGGCATATAAAGTAGTGTCAGCAATAAGAAGCCTCTAGTAATCATATCATGTTCTGATATGCAGTGAGATACTATTTTTCCAAGGCCACAGTCCTGCATCAGCATCCAGTACCATATACCTCACAACCTATATGGCAACCCAATTAAATCAATTAGACTTTGTACAGATTCCTGGGACCAGGACAATGGATCCTGCAATACACATCCTATGGGAATGAGGGTCCAACCCATTCGGAACTCATTCCAAGACTGAGGCCTTAGTCTGTAAATACTTCAGGGCAGAGAAACTTGAAAAGAGTGAAAGATGAAATACAAGGCACATGTATGGCCCTGAAAAAGTAACAACAGAAATATGAGAGAGCTGTGTGAGTGGAAGTAAAGCAAATATGAAATCCATTTTTCATAGAATCATAGAATATCAGGGTTGGAAGGGACCTTAGCAGGTCATCTAGTCCAACCCCCTGCTCAAAGCAGGACCAATCCCCAATTTTTTGCCCCAGATCCCTAAATGGCCCCCTCAAGGATTGAACTCACAACCCTGGGTTTAGCAGGCCAATGCTCAAACCACTGAGCTATCCCTCCCATTTCATTACTTAAAATTTCTAATTTGGGATTTCCTGCATTATCACAGATTAAATAGGCACTGTCATCTTGAAATCAAGATGATTTTTAAAAGTGAGCTTAAAACACTTTAAGGTTCTACACCTACCCCAGGTCCCCCTGCCACTTCCTGGGGTTTGACAATCATGTCTTCCTAATTTTTAAAAAATGTTTCTCTCCCCTCTGGCAGGGTGAAAGGGTCACACACAGAGGGGGGGAACTGGCTAACTACACAGGGTGGGTGACACCCACTACGCAGAGCGCGGCTAGCTGCACGGAGGAACGGACCAGCCCGGGCCAGGCCAGTTACCGGGATCCTGGGGGCGGGAGCAAGAGCAGGCTGGTGGGCACTGCCCAAGAGGAATTCAGGGCATGGGACCCTCGACATCCTGTAGCACCCCCGCCGCCCCGGAAACCGCCTGAGGCCCCCGGCGACCCCCCAGCACCCCTCGTCCGCGGCGCCAGCTCCCCTCTCCCGCCCCAGTTAACACCCCAGCAGGCACCTGGCGCCACGCCCACCCCGAGACCCTACCCCCACCCTCACCCCGTCGGGGCCCCGCATCTCTTACCTGGGCGCCGCTCCTGCTCCTCCCACCCGAACTCGCTGCCACCCAACCAGCACCAGCAACGCTGGCGCCCTGTGATGAGGTTTCTTACCATCGAGAGAAAGGCTGGAGCGTCCGACTTCGGTGCCTGTCTCCCCTCAGTGATCATAGAGGAAGGAGCGGCTGGGGCCAGAGCGTCATGCTGCCACCTTGTGGCTGAGAAGGCCCCTTGAGTCTCCCTCCACCTGCATCGTGGGGGCTGCCCACCGCGGCGCCCCCGCTGGCCCCGCTGCGCCTGGTCTCTCGCCTTTCGGAAGAGCAGCGCACGGGCCCTGTTCGCCCCTAGCCCTAGTGCAGTGGTTCCCAAATTTTAACAACCTGTGAACCCCTTTCACTAAAATGTCAAGTCTCGCGAACCCCTTCCTAAAAATGTGTACTTCCAGGGATTTTCTCCTTTACCTGAGTATAAATTATAAAAGCAGTGATCTTGGAAATATATAATTTGTTTTATGACATGCTTATTACACACTATTTATTATTAATTATTATATATAAGAACATAAGAAAGGCCGTACTGGGTCAGACCAAAGGTCCATCCAGCCCAGTATCCTGTCCACTGACAGTGGCCAATGCTAGGTGACCCGGAGTGAGTGGACCTAACAGGTAATGATCAAGTGATCTCTCTCCTGCCATCCATCACCCCCCTCTGACAAACAGGGGCTAAGGACACCATTTCTTACTCCTTCTAGCTAATAGCCATTAATGGACTTAACCTCCATGAATTTATCCAGTTCTCTTTTAAACCCTGTTATAGTCCTAGCCTTCACAGCCTCCTCAGGCAAGGAGTTCCACAGGTTGACTGTGCGCTATGTGAAGAAGAACTTCCTTTTATTTGTTTTAAACCTGCTGCCCACTAATTTCATTGGGTGGCCCCTAGTTCTTTTATTATGAGAACAAGTAAATAACTTTTCCTTATTCACTTCCTCCACACCACTCATACTTTTATATACCTCTATCATATCCCCTCTTAGTCTCCTCTTTTCCAAGCTAAAAAGTCCTAGTCTCTTTAATCTCTCCTCATATGGGACCCGTTCCAGACCCCTAATCATTTTAGTTGCCCTTCTCTGAACCTTTTCTAATGCCAGTATATCCTTTTTGAGATAAGGAGACCACAATTGTACGCAGTATTCAAGATGTGGGCGCACTATGGATTTGTATAGGGGCAGTAAGATATTCTCCGTCTTATTCTCTATCCCTTTTTTAATTATTCCTAACATCCCGTTTGCTTTTTTGACTGCCGCTGCACACTGCATGGACATCTTTAGAGAACTATCCACGATGACTCCAAGATCTTTTTCCTGATTAGTTGTAGCTAAATTAGCCCCCATCATATTGTATGTATAGTTGGGGTTATTTTTTCCAATGTGCATTACTTTACATTTATCCACATTAAATTTCATTTGCCATTTTATTGCCCAATCATTTAGTTTTGTGAGATCTTTTTGTAGTTCTTCACAGTCTGCTTTGGTCTTAACTATCTTGAGCAGCTTAGTATCATCTGCAAACTTTGCCACCTCACTGTTTACCCATTATCATGTAATACTGTAATATCATGTAATATCATTACAGTATTTTTATTACATTATGAAAACGGCAACACTTTTCCAAGATCTCACTTTCGTAGCTTGTATCACTTTGAATAAACCTGTTATAAGACCAGGCTCCTATGTTTCATCAAGGAGTATCAGATGTGAAATAGCATGAAGGTATTTAAGAATCCAACTCAAAGAGTTCCTCCTACACAAGCATTCAGGTCTTGAGCAGTCCAGGCAAACAATGCACATTACAACAAAGCTTAAACTTGTTCTTCATAATAATTTTAAAAACAACACTAGCTGCCTATTTAATTTTAAAAACAGCAAAAAATATCCACCTCCCTTTCCATTTCTTATAAGGAGTCTTGAAGTTTAAATCTCCTCAGTGTGATAGATATGCTTGCTTTGATCTGCTTAGCTTTTGGAAGTCCAAGGGCTCTGGGCTGCTGGCCCCGTGATACTCGGGGTTCCTATGGACAGCTCTGTCTGCCATTAGGGAATTTTTTCCCGAGAATCCCCTGTAACATTTTGCGACCCCCCAGGGGTTCACGAACCCCAGTTTGGGAATCACTGCCCTAGTGTGACTCCACCGGGCCCAGGTTGCCAGGCGAGTGCCTCTGCACACAGGCCCAGCCAGGCCCATGCGGGGCTGTGGCCAGCAAGGAAAGTCCCGTCACCTCAGTCTAGCCAAAATGCTGCCGTGAAAATCCTCCCCAGCTACATCCAGCCCCTCACCAATCCCAGCCCCTCGTCTCCACTTCACACCCGGATGCCTTCCCCTGGCCTCCTGCCCACATAGCACCTGCCAAGCAACCTGCTCCCTCCAGCCATTCACCGCTCCCTTAGCTAGCTGCCACCGTCCCACCGCTCTCCTCTCTGCTCCTGCCTCTATGGCTGCCCCGTTCCTGGCTGGAAGCCCTCCCTGGCCTGGCTTCCACCTTTTCCTTGGTCAAGTTCTCACGCAAAACATTTCTTCAGTGGGGCCTAATAACCCTCTCCAAAAAATGATGGTGAAACCGGTGGTAATATCCAGACTCCTGCTGAACCTCACTGCTCAGTCGCTTGCTGTGCGCCACATCCCTTCCATTCTCCACTGAAATATTGCCATTGAGATTGTAACTTCCTTGGGGCAGGATCTTGCCCTCATATTTGACCGTAAAGCCCTTAGCACATTTTGGGCTCCAAATAAAGTAACTAATTATTTTTGTTACTATAAATAATAAACAGTAGCAAAAAATTAAATCTCAGGACATAATTGGCAGGATTTGGGAGTGGCTTCTTAAAAGGCTGACTCAGCAGTTTGGGGAGTTGCTGGCTGAGAGTTGTACCTGGCTGCCTTTTGTCATGGTTAGGGGGAAGTAGTGAAGATCAGGTAGGGAGGAACTTGTCCAGAAATTTCTTCTTGCCCTTGATTACTCTGTGTAGTAGAGACTCCACATAAACTTGAAAATGTTCTGGTAGTAGGATCCATGCACCTGACAACTTCTCCAAGGAAAATACTGTAGCTTCTTTAACTTTACTGAAGGAACAGGAAGTTTCCTTGGTAATCATCTATGATCATACAGAAGAGGTAGGCTACTCTTTCTAACAAGTTGGATCATTTCCAAATTTCATTTACTACCCATGTGTTAAGATTGTGGAAAAGCTCTCCAAATTAACATTTAGCGGGACATTAAGTTAAAACCCTTGGATGTGATTCCGTAGGCATTCTACAATTTGTAATCAGTCTTTACTTGTCAAATGTTGCCTGAGTAAGCAAAGTAAAATCAGAGACGGGACCTTTGCATTTGTCCCAACACAATACTGCAGTAAAATAATGAACATCTAGAAAATATTATTTAGTATAATTTCACAATCCTGTGGTATTCTAATTATTTGTGGACTAACTTTTAAGAGATACCTCCATACTGACTGCATTTTAAAAGTACACACTAGCTACAAGGGTGCCAATTAGGGGGGCTGCCCCCCTCCCCCGAGTTTCATACAGGAGGTGACAGGTTTCAGAGTGGCAGCCGTGTTAGTCTGTATCTGCAAAAAGAACGAGGAGTACTTGTGGCACCTTAGAGACTAACAAATTTATTTGGACATAAGCTTTCATGGGCTAAAGCCCACTTCCTCAGATGCATAGAGTAGCACTCTTTAGCCCATGAAAGCTTATGCCCAAATAAATTTGTTAGTCTCTGGTGACACAAGTACTCCTCTTTCTTTATTCAGGAGGTGTGCTCCTAGGCGGAACTCTTAACTGCAGTATTAGTGTGGAATGTGAGTTCTGGGAGAGGTGCTTCTCCCAGCTTGTGTCCCTGGGGCAGGGAGTCAGTGTTTTTGTTTACAGAGGCAGGGCAATTAAGATAAGAAAAGGTTGGTAATCAAATTAAGGATCTGGAAGTCCTTAGATCAGGGGTCTCAAACTCCCAGCCCGCGAGCCTCCCCAATGTGGCCCACGGGGCTCCAGCAGTTTTGGGGCCGGGTCTCTCCCTTGGCCCCACCTGCTGCCCGTGGGCGCTCCCCCCTCCCAGGGGCCCCAACAGCGCAGCAGAGCCGAGTGGCGTCTGCCGCTCAGCAGAGCTGAATGGAATAGCTGCCGGCCCCGGGGCAGGGCTGTGCCTCCACGTGCTGGCCCCGCCTCGAGCGCTCCTGCGGCCAATGGGATGCTGCGGGGGCGGTGCCTGAGGGCAGCATGCGGAGGCCCCCCACCCCACCCCGCCTTGGAGCCCCAGGTAAGCACCACATCCCTGACCCCAGAGCCTCGCCTGACCCCCTCCCTAATTGAACTGGCTCGTTAGCACTGACCCTCCACTTGGTAAGGCAACTCCCATCTTTTCATGTGCTATAATATATATTCTTCTTATTGTATTTTTCACTCCATGCATCTGATGAAGTGGGTTTTAGCCCATGAAAGCTTATGCCCAGATAAATTTGTTAGTCTCTAAGGCAGGGGTGGGCAAACTTTTTGGCCCGAGGGCCACATCGGGGTTGTGAAACTGTATGGAGGGCCGGGTAGGGAAGGCTGTGCCTCCCCAAACAGCCTGGCCCCTACCCCCTATCTGCCCCCTCCCACTTCCTGCCCCCTGACTGCCCCCCTCAGAAACCCTGACCCATCCAACCCCCCTGCTCCTTGTCCCCTAACTTCCCCTTCCCGGGACCCCTGCCCCTAACCACCCCCTGGAACCCCACCCCCTATTCAACCCCCCTGCTCTCTGTCCCCTGACTGCCCTGACCCCTATCCACCCCCACATCCCCTGACAGGTCCCCTGGGACTCCCATGCCTATCCAACCCCCCCCGCTCCCTGTCCCCTGACTTCCCTGACCCCTATTCACACCCCTGCCCCTAACCGCCCCCCGGAATCCCACCCCTTATCCAGCCCCCCTGCTCCCTGTCCCCTGACTGCCCCAATCCCTATCCACACCCTTGCCACCTGACAGGCCCCCTGGGACTCCCACGCCTATCCAACCCCCCCTGCTCCCCATCCCCTGACCTCCCCCCCTCAGAACCTCTGCCCCATTCAACTGCCCCCTGTCCCCTGACTGCCCCCTGAGACTCGCTGCCCCTTATCCAACCCCTTCCCCCCCCCTCCGCTCCCCACCCTCTTACCATGCCTCTCAGAGCAGCAGGAGCTCGCAGCCTAGCTGGAGCCAGCCGCGCTGCCGTGCTGCCCAGCAGGAGTGGCGGACCAGAGCGCTGGCAGCGCAGTGAGCTGAGGGGGACAGTGGGGGAGGGGCCGGGGGCTAGCCTCCCCGGCCAGGAGCTCAAGGGCCGAGCAGGATGGTCCCGCGGGCCGGATGTGGCCTGCGGGCCATAGTTTGCCCACCTCTGCTCTAAGGTGCCACAAGGACTGCTTGTTATTTTTGCTGATACAGACTAACACGGCTACCACTCAAAAACAATAGGATATATGCAGATCTTCGCCACACAGGAGCAGCAATCACAACTACCTACCTAGCCTTTATCAAATGGCAAATGTGCAAGTAACTTTGATTTATTAAGGTCTTGGAGGTATCTGAAATCTTTATAAAATCAGCAGGTTCAATAATCAGGAGTTTCAGCTCAGAGGGTTGGCTGAGCTGCGCAGGACTCAAACTCAACCCCTGCAGAGCCACTCAGCTGACATGTCAACTCCTTTCTCTCCTCCATAGTAAATAATTAGTTCAATGAAGTGGTTTGCTGAACAATGTACATAGCGCTTGAAGCTCCGTGTGGGTTGGGTGAAAGTGAGCATGTGATTTGTATCGGGAAGGCATGGTCTCTGGTTTATCAGGATGGCGAATATGAACGGTAGACTGGGGAATCTGGTCCAGGTAGAGGCAAATTTTCAGGTGCTCAGCATACACAGTGGGAGACAGATTTTCAGAATAGCTCTGGGTCCACTAAGGCACCTAAAAATAAGGACCAGATTTTCAAAGGAGCTCTTCACCCAATGTGATGAAATGTTTTGAAAATGTGGCTGTTTATTTTGGTGCCTTAATAGGAGCACAGATCTTCTGAAAATTCTGGTCATAGGAGCGTAACTAGGGAACAGTTTTGGTTTGGGGCTACATGTGCAAAATATGTTGTGAGCTTTGGGGCATCCTTAGGCTTCCACGGGGAAAACTGCAGTGTGAGGTAGGTATGCATGTCTGTGTGACACATGGAACTAGAACAAGTTGTATTAACAAATGCAAAGAATGGTGCATAAGAATACTCTGTAACTCCCTATATATAGATCCACCACTAGGGGGAGTTCTACCGCATCTTGACCAGCACCAGAAGCTGGGATTGGACAGGCCCAAGTCTGGTTCTTATGCAAAAGGTAAAAGGTGAGCTATATTGGCAATAATGGGCAGGTGAACTAGAGGATAGTCTGTGGGCTAGGAAGAGTGAGTGGTGGGTTGTGTGAATGTGTAGCCCATAATAGAGATACAATGGAGAGTAAATGGGCATGAGGAAAGCCGGCTTTAGGGGTGGGCCACCTGGCCAACTGCCCAGCGGAGCCATGGTCAAGGGGGCACTGTGCAGCAGTGCAGAGGTGCGCACTGCCAGTGTAGTCAAACTGCTCCCGGCTGGCAGGGGCGTGGTGCATGGGGGGGCGGGGGTGTGCCAGATTTCTCCCTGCTTCCTCCTGGTGGCAGTGATGATATACAGATACTACTCACACACACACACCCCAACATTCCTCTGAACCCCGCTAGGGGGCTGTGAGGAAGGGAGCGAGGAGCAACACCAAGCGCTCTGTACATCCAGGTCACTTTCCCGACCTTGGATGTATTGTGAGGCAAGCATCAGGAGCTGCTGCTCTGCTGCCTTCCCCTTACGCAGCCCAGGTGGGGAAAATAACCTGGATGCAGGAAGCCCTGATCTTAAAGTAGCAGCCATAAAGAGACACTAAATAAAAAATGTTTTTTGTTGTAGATCAGGGGTTGGCAACCTTTCAGAAGTGGTGTGCCGAGTCTTCATTTATTCACTCTAATTTAAGGTTTCGCGTGCCAGTAATACATTTTAACGTTTTTAGAAGGTCTCTTTCTAGAAGTCTTTAATATATAACTTTAATGTATAAGCTATTGTTGCATGTAAAGTAAATAAGGTTTTTTAAATGTTTAAGAAGCGTCACTTAAAATTAAATTAAAATGGAAAGCCCCCCCCCCGCCCCCCCCGGACCGGTGACCAGGACCCAGGTAGTGTGAGTACCACTGAAAATCAGCTCGTGTGCCGCCTTTGGCATCCGTGCCATAGGTTGCCTACCCCTGTTGTAGATAAACAATTTTAACCTATGTGGCTAACACCTTAAATACATTAAAAGAGAGAGAAACTTAAAATCCAATTTCATTTTCATTTTGTTTGCGTTTTGTTTGATTACTATTATGTTGTTATGGTATTGCCTAAGGACCAGTCTAGGACAGGATCCCATTGTGCTAGGTTCTGTACAAACAGAGCAGCAGACAATCCTTGCCCTGAAGAGCTTAGAATCTAAATAGATAAGACAGAAAAGGGGGAGGGGGCGGAAGGATATGACACGTGAGCAGAGTGAAGTGAATTTTCTTGCATTCCTGTCAGCTTGGACAATGAAAATCAATGAACTATTCCAGCAGTTTCAGGTTCAATTTCCCTACCTAGAGAGGGCTTGGCGTACCAGAAAGGGGCCATTGACAGAAACTGTAGCACTTGTAGCAACTGCAGTAACAAAGGGTTCCTAAACACAATGTTTAGAAACAGTGCAGATTTATACCAGCTGCCCATTGTGGGGCAGCACTATCAAGTTTATCTCAGCCTGTCCCTGGTAGCACACATGCAGCCCTCACAATGAAACATTAATCACTCCGAGACTGTCCGTGTTCTGGCAGCGGAGAAGCAGACTGTGACCAGTTGTGGCAGGTGGAAAGAGTCCTCTGCTGGAGTTGCCTGATGTGCCCCTGGGGAACCCACGCCTGCTGGGTAAGGAGCTGTCATCTTGGGAATGAATTGAGGCAACATTTAGCACTGCTTTCTCATTAATTTCAGTGATATCTATCCCTTTCACGCAAGTCTCATCCAAGGACTGGATAGTCACGCAGAGAGCGTGTGTCTTTCTTGACAAGTATAGTATAAGCATAATGCCAGCAGCATTGCAACACACTTGGGAAGCAAGGGAAATGAAGTTAATAGGAAGATCTTTGTGGATACAGACAGAATCTCCAGTGCCTTGGCTCCTCTTTTGAAATGTGCTGGTTGGGACAGACATGAGGTAAAATAACCTCAGTTTTTTCTGCGGCTTTGCTTCCTGTTTCTTTCTCTGCTCACTTCTTTTGTCTACCAGAGCCATAACTAGGGCGAGGCCAGTGAGGCACTCGCCTCGGGGCGCACGGCTGTCAGGGACCAGTGTTCTTGCCAGCAAGTTAAAGAAGTATGGGCTGGTAAGGTGGATAGAAAACTGGCTGGATGGTCGTGCTCAACGGGTAGTGATCAATGGCTCCATGTCTAGTTGGCAGCCGGTATCAAGTGGAGTGCCCCAAGGGTCGGTCCTGGGACCGGTTTTGTTCAATATCTTCATCAACGATCTGGAGGATGGTGTGGACTGCACCCTTAGCAAGTTTGCAGATGACACTAAACTGGGAGGAGTGGTTGATATGCTGGAGGGTAGGGACAGGATACAGAGGGACCTAGACAAATTAGAGGATTGGGCCAAAAGAAATCTGATGAGGTTCAACAAGGACAAGTGCAGAGTCCTGCACTTAGGACGGAAGAATCCCATGGACTGCTACAGACTAGGGACCGAATGGCTGGGCAGCAGTTCTGCAGAAAAGGACCTAGGGGTTATAGTGGACGAAAAGCTGAATATGAGTCAACAGTGTGCCCTTGTTGCCAAGAAGGCTAACGGCATTTTGGGCTGTATAAGTAGGGGCATTTCCAGCAGATCGAGGGACGTGATTATTCCCCTCTATTCGGCACTGGTGAGGCCTCATTTGGAGTAGTGTGTCCAGTTTTGGGCCCCACACTACAAGAAGGATGTGGATAAATTGGAAAGAGTCCAACGGAGGGCAACAAAAATGATTAGGGGGCTGGAGCACATGACTTATGAGGAGAGGCTGAGGGAACTGGGATTGTTTAGCCTGCAGAAGAGAAGAGTGAGGGGGGATTTGATAGCTGCTTTCAACTACCTAAAAGGGGGTTCCAAAGAGGATGGATCTAGATTGTTCTCAGTGGTAGAAGATGACAGAACAAGGAGTAATGGTCTCAAGTTGCAGAGGGGGAGGTTTAGGTTGGATATTAGGAAAAACTTTTTCACTAGTAGGGTGGTGAAGCACTGGAATGGGTTACCTAGGGAGGTGGTGGAATCTCCTTCCTTAGAGGTTTTTAAGGTCAGGCTTGACAAAGCCCTGGCTGGGATGATCTAGTTGGGGTTGGTCCTGCTTTGAGCAGGGGGTTGGACTAGATGACCTCCTGAGGTTCCTTCCAACCCTGAGATTCTATGATTCTATGATTCTATGACGCAGAAGGCTGCAGCCAGGGGCACCCCCTCCTCCCCCTGCTGCCGAAGCTGCCGCGGCTTACCTGCAGGAGGTCCTCCCCTGCTGTCGAAGCTGCTTCTGCTTGCCGGCGGGAGGTCCGCCAGTCCCGTCGTAGACCGTACCCTCCGCCGAATTGCTGCCGAATCCCTGCAGGCAAGCGGAAGCGGCTTCAGCGGCAGAGAAGGACCTCCTGCAGGCCAGCTGTGGCTTCGGCGGCAGTTCGATGGAGGGTCCTCCTCTGCCGCCAAAGCCGCTTCCGCTTGCCTACGGGAGGTCTGCTGGTCCCGCGGATTCAGCGGCAATTCGGTGGAGGGTACGGTCTACAACTGGACTGGCGGATCTCCCGCAAGCAAGCAGAAGTGGCTTCGGCGGCAGGGGAGGACCTCCCGCAGGTAAGCCGCCGGTCTCTTCTGTGCCCCTGCCTCGGGCGCCGAAATTCCTAGCTACGGCTCTGTAATGTCTACGTTTTTTCTCTTGTACTCTTCTCCCTCCCTCCTTGTCCATTCAAAATTCCTAGGCCATTTTATTATAGGATTTTACTTAGAGCTAGTCCCAAGCTACAAAGTTGGCATCCAGGTTCAGATCTGAAGTTTTCTAACGCTCAAGGAGGTTCAGAACTAGGGTTTTGCTTTGAGCCCATCTCTTACTTTTTCCCAACCCTGTGACTACCCACAAGACTCTTAAAACTAGCCAAAGCTGCTACACCTTCCATATGGTGGTGCCTGGTCCAGTCATAACAGACATTATAGGATACAAGGGGATCTGATTTGAAATCACAGCCATTCTCGCTCTCCGGTTTCAAGTACTGGCACAGCCAAACTGGAGGATGATATAATAGAAACCTTTCTTCCACGAATCTGAAACAACATTACAAATGTCAATGCAGCTTCCTCACCCTGTGACGTAGGGAAGTATAATTATCTCCATTTTACAGATTGGGAAAACTGAGGCCCATGGAGCTTGAGATATACGCAGGGTCACAAAGTGAGTCAGTGACAGCACCAAGAGTAGAATCTAGGAGTCTTTTTTCTCAGTCTCCTACTCTAGACCCTGATTCAACAAAGCACTTATGCATGTGCTTAACTTTAAGCATATATTTGGGGTTTATTAAGTGATTACTGAATTGGGATTCCATCCAGTGGACAAATCCTGCCTCCCATTCAATCAATAAGCAGTTACAAGTACATAGGGCAGACAGCAATTAAAAAGAAAATGAACCTCCCAGAGGCTGAGACTGGCAGAAGTAAGACAATAATAATAATATCTAACTCTTACATGGTGCTTTTCATCAGCAGATCTCAAAGCACTTTTCATACCATTATCCCCGTTTTACAGATGGTGGAACTGAGGCAGGGGAAGGAAAATATTAGTGAGGTTTATTATGTGGGTGAAGCTAGGATGCCACTGTCCAGAAGTTCTGAAGCTGCATGAAGAGCATGTTGTAATATACTTAGCAAATGATAATATCAGAAAACTATATTGAGATGGGAACCCTATCTGGGAAGGCATGAAATATTTGACCCCTGAACCCAGGAATTTGGGACTGGATGCAGTTATGTTCTAGCCCTCTCTCCCCATTTCGCCCCCACCCCCAGCATTCTCCTCTACAAATTGATAGCTGTGTCTAATGATGACAACAATAACGCAGTATTTGGTACTTGGGACAAATCATTCTCTGACTGCCATTGTGTGCAGTCCCGCTGCAGTGTGGTTGCATGGGGTGCAACTCTGAGAAGGACTTGGCCTATAGAGTCCCTTCCATCAGAGGGACTGATGTGGGCAGTGGAATTGGAGTGACTGAACAGCTTGTCCTGGGAAGAAAAGAGTGAAATAAAACAGTTAATTAAACAAACAAATCCTAGAAACTAAACTCCATCCTCCAGTGGAAGCATCCATATCCCCAATATTTCCTACAGGGAGAACAAAAGGGTCAGACAGAATTGCAAGCCTTTCATTCTCCTGTTTAATGGCCTTTGTAGGTCACAGGGAGCCTTTAAGAGCTGAATTATTTTGGAAGAGGATCAAAAAGTACCAAGAGCAGCATTCCCCTTTGTGAGATACTTTCCAGCTATTAGTCTGTGCTTACTGATAACTAAGCCCAGCTAACATTCTCTCCCCAGCTTCTCTCTCCTAGTATTGGTTTCTGGAAGGAGAATTCCTCTGTTCTTACCTTCCCTCCATTGTTCATTGCTTTTAATAGGAATGGTCCTTTCTTGTGGGGGGTATTCTTGGTTTTGTTCTCACTTAAAGCCACTTTTACAGAAGAGGTTTGGAGAAGGTTTTTAAAATATTCCCCTAGCCCTAAAATGCTGAACTGATGCAAAATGCAATAATTCTCAAAGAAACATCTGGTGTTTATTTGTCAGGATTGGAAGAAGAAAATGTTGTGAATGTGTCTGTGACTTGCTCTTAGAAGGCACAAGATGTTAGCCCATGATCCAAAACTAATAATGAAACATCCCCCCATTGTGATGAGTCTTATGTGCTTTGACATTACAGGAACTTCCATGTATTGGAAGGTAGTATGTTGGCTTCTTACATGAGTCTTCTCAGCACCCATCAGAGGTAAAGTATTATCCCCATTTTACACATGGGGAACTGAGAGATTCAGTGAGTTGCCTGAAGTCAGACACAGTCAGTGGTAGACATAGGGATAGAACCTAGCAGTCTTGACTGTGAATCTATTACCTTACCCCCAGGACCATTGTGCCAGGCTGGTCCCATGGTCCTGTATGTGTAGGGCCCTGGTGAGGGCAGGGAGAGAGAGAGAGACTTATTGCCTGACCTCTGCAGGCATACAGCTTAACACACTAGACTGGACCTGGGGCAGTCCCGTAAACACCTCTGGCCAAGCTGCACTCAGCGCAGGAATAGAAAGGAAGACAAAAGTAGCTTTCTGCCACCTTTACAGTTCCTGGATGCTGGGGCCGGTTCCTAGCATAAGAGCAGCTACACTAGCTCTGTGCCACTTGGGGATTCCCTTTCATAAAGCACTCTCCTGTAATAGGGTGACTTAATGCATGTGATCATGTCTCTTGTATAAAGCAGCTGAGGTGGGGGCCAGAATCTGACCCCACAAACATGGCATCTCATTGACTTCAGTGGACTTTCTGTGCGCAGTGCCCAGAGTATGTAGCTCTTCAGCAGCCCAAGACACACAGCACGTGCCATACATCAAGATCTGTGTAGAAAAACTGAATTAGAGCCCTTCACTGATTGGCAGTGAGTGCAAAGGTAGGTTGCAATAATTAGCTCAGCCACTACCAAAAGCCTCCCAGTTTTATTTGGTAAACTCAGTATTTTGTGCCAGCACTTTGGTTATTTCTAGAGTAAATAGACTCTAAGGAGCCTTAATGCCCAGTGCCCATTTTTGTAGGTTGCTAGCTGGCTGAATATAAGGACACACACTTGGCTCAACCATGTCACCGCACTGCTTTATTATTGCAGCCTTCAATGCCACTTTTGTCTCCATCAACACTGTCTCATTCATGCTGTCTGCTTTGATAACTTTACTGGGCAACCACCACTTCCATGTACTCATCCCCAAGTGAGAGAGGCTCATTCTTCTCCAGCTTGTTTGTCTGGCTTGCACATTTTTGTGAATTTTATTGACAGTATTAAACTTGCACAGAGGAGCTACCCTGCAGGATAAATGCCAATGCAGTGCCTGCTCTGGTTCCAATTGAAGTCGGTGGCAAAGCTCCCATTGACTTCAACAGGAACAAGATTGAGCACAGTACATCCACATACCATGATGTTAAACTGCCTTCAAATGAGGAACTTGCATCAAAGCATATTAGGGATAATACATGCCTATGCCATCCTTCTCTGACTGTGGAGATAGGAAGCACTGTTTAAAGCCCTGCTTCAGCAAATCATCCCAGTGAGGCAAAACATGCCCTTACATCTCATTTATTTTAATGGGACTCAAGCATGTGTTTAAATGCTGTGTTGAATCTGTGCTTAAAATACTGCATATTGGTGTGTTTTACACTTGTCCCCACTAATGTGAGTTCCTGACAGGATCATTTCAACCATCCCCAGTAGCATGGTGGCCACTGCTGTTTGCTTTTAGGTTTATAAAATAAATAAAATACCTGACCTTGAAGAAAGTGATGGCTTTGTGTGTTTTGGGCCAGTTGGTGGCTAGCCCTGTGTGCTAGGGAGAGAGAAGGTGTAAAGAGATTGCAGTTCTTGTACATGGGTCCCTGCTCTGTATGAGCCTGATCCAAAGCCTATTGAAGTCAATGAAAAGAGTGCAATTGACTTCATTGAGCTTTGGATTAGCTATAGTGAGTGGAGAGCTCTTGCCAGCAGCACAAGACACTCCAGAGTTTGGCATCAATGAACATTGCACCTCCTGTTTTATCCAAAGGCAGAATTTGGTCCTCTGAATGCTCTGATGGGAAAGCTCATTTTCTAAGCAGTGCAGCGTCTGAGTTAGTATATTGGGTGGCCACAGGGAATTCCAAACTAGTGGTGGGAGACCTCTAAATTTGGAGTTTGGCTTGGGTATACACTCAGAAGTTCAGACGGTCCTCCTAATAGGACATGCAGGTCTACAAAATAGCATGGGAAAACGTACGGGAACAGGCTATCTTGTAATATTATTAGCATTTTCTGCTTTAGGGTGGGCTGAAAATGCCCTAAGGACAGCTTTTACCATGAGGTTTGGGCACTGCTGCTTCCGCTGTCTAGACAGAACAAAGATGACTCTGGGTAAGGTAGCTTTTGTACCTAGGAGACCCACTAAATATACTTATGCTGTTGCACTTGAAAGGTATGAGCAGGATCCCCACATACAGTACTTGGGTGTAGTGACCTTCAGAAGTTATTTGAAAGAGAAAAATGTAAGAGTCTGTGTAGCTGCACTGAGCAGCTAGGGAATGTTAACACCATATTTGTATTCATACCCCAGTTAGCTCAGCTGCAGCTTCCCAGCACTTAGTAATGGAAAGAAGTCATGCAAGACATTTCTGTAATGACACCTGGGGATATGGAAGAGCAAGTCATCAAAAACATCAGGTCAGTGTTGTTTTCGCATGAAAAGCATGGCTCATTGTCCCCAAAACTTCTGAGTTTGGAAATGAAGAGCAACCTTTAAGGCCCCAGCCACATGCCATCAAACTTTGCAAAGTTCACTAAGGCACTAAACCCAGTTTACCAGCCTTAATTCATTCCCTACTTCCCTTACTACCTTTGCCGATAGGGGGCCTGATCCTACACTCCTTACATTTGCAAATCTCAGACTCTCAGTGAGTAGACTAGGAGCTGTGCCTGATGAATAGTGCAGGATTGGTCCCATATCCAAGACATTAGTCTTCAGACAGAAGCTGCTTTCTTCCTAATTAACTGCTTGGAGTGAAATTTGCTGATTTGCAGAGGGGCCAGGGCAAGGTCTAGGCACCACCTAAGTCCCACTTAAACATTCAAAACAGACCTTAAGATGTGCTAACCCTTGTGCCGGCCCCTTTGGGTACATCTACACTGCAAAGAAAACCCAGAGCGCCAAGTCTCAGAGCCTGGGTCAATTGACTTAATCTTTCTGGGCTTGGACTGTGGGGCTAAAAATAGCAATGTAGATGTTCCCACTCGGGCTGGAGCCCAGGCTCCGAGACCCTCCCTTCTTGCCAGGTTTCTGAGCCTGGCTCCAGCCTGAGCCAGAATGTCTACACTGCAATTTCTAGACCCACTGCCAGAGCCCCACAAGCCCGTCAATAGACTCAGGCTCTGAGACTTGGCACCGCAGGTCTTTTATTGCAGTATAGACATAGCCTTAGTGCACAGGTTGAATTTCACCCCTGTGATGTATCAGCGCAGTGTTTGAAATGCCGCTGTTGCCATGGAAATAACGGAAATGTCTCAATCCCTGAAATGACATCATCGGATGAATTTGGGAAGAACCGTTGTCTATACTCTGGAAACCCCAACCACATATTTCAACACTGGTGCAACTCCACCAGTGGTAGCAATGGTGGAAGCTATACTGTAGCCACTTAGCTACCAGAGCAAAGTTAGGCAACACCCAGGGGAAAATGTTGAAGCCCTGTTACAATACAGCTTCCACTATTGCTACTATGCTGGAGAAATAAGGGTCTGATTTTTGCCAATATCCATAGAGTGTTAGAAAAGAGAGAGCTGCTATTTCTGACACACAGGTGTTCATTGTGAAAACAATGGAAAGAGAAGTGAAGTCCAGAACAAATATTCCAGGTGGGGATTTTTGCAAAGGCACCAGTCACTATCTGACGTTCAAATTAAGAGCATGCTGGAATTAAGTAGGGTTTGTTGTTTGTGTTTTTGCTTTGTCTTTTTAAACTATCAGAAAAAACTAGCACATCTGCATGTAGAGGAGAGGCTATGTGTGTAGCCCCATTGAAGTCCGTAGGATTATTAAGCATGTGTCCAAGTGCTTTGCTGGATCTGGGATTTAATAACAAGAGCTGAAGTTAATAAAAGCTACATCCATGTTTCTCAGTGCAGAAGGTTGCTCAAGCCCTGAAGAGTCAGTTTGAGGGGACGTGCCTGGGTGTATTCCATATGGAATGAGCTTTTACTGAACTTGCCGTAAATGACTATGGATTGCTGGCAGTTTACATAGGACCAGATTCTGCCAGCCCTACTCAGGGAAGACTCCCACTGAAGTCACCTGGAGTTTTGATTTAGGGCAACAAGATTTGGCTGTTTGGTTTTGAGAGGATTTGTTATATTTCGGTGTGTTAAAGGTGCCCTGTTGTACATTAGAAGAGGGAATGGAAAATGCAGCCCTTGCAGCTTGATGGTCCAACAATTGGCATGTAAGCTTTGGTTTGTGCAGCAGCTTTAGATTTTGAAAAGCAGCTTTTCCATCACACGTTTGGAATTGGAATGATTTAAAATTTTAAAAAATGAAAGATTTCCCAACATAAGAAATAAACACCAGTCAGTTCTCACTTCCTTAGGCTGCTTTTTATATCTGGTCTTCTCCTGAGAAATGGAGCAGGGCCCCAGTAGAAGGGCTTTGCTCTGAGGTTAAGATGCTAACGCACAAAGGGGGGTTGCCTAACAAATGCTTAGGACCTTGAGTCCTGTATAGATAGCCCATAGTCATCTACCTCCAGGTCCTAGAAGTACAGGAGCAGCAAACAGCCCACTGCTCATCCCTTGTGCATGTGAGTCTTGTCTAGTTCTGCTGTGGAAGTACCTTGCCTTCAGCATCTCCAACCACTTCCCCTGGTAATCTGAAGTTGCAAAGAACTCTTCTGTGCAACACACAGGAGGCCAAATTCTGCGCTCACATCCCTGGAGTTACTCAGGATTGACACTGGTATAAATGAGAGTCTGGTTCAGTAGGTGCAGCGTTCCTAGATTAATGACTTTTGTTAATGAAAATATATTAAGGCAACTGCAGGCAAAGGTGCTACTAACAATTGAGTAAATTCTGAAGTCCTTACTCATTGACTTCAGTGAAAAGTCTTGCCTGGGTAAAGACCAAATAAAAACTAAGCATACACTTCAGGATTTGGCCTAATCAGTTGTAGTGACCAAGATGTTGGATCTGAGGACCAGATTCTCTGCTGGAGAAAATAGGTGAAACTCAATTGTTAATGGAAAGAATGCGAGTCTGAGTATTTATTTTACAGCTCGTATCCACATAAAGAAAATCTAATCTTGTCAAGCAAAGATATTCTGTTTTGAATTGCAAACTTTCTCCCTGAGTTTCGTGTAGGTGTCTGTCCAAGTTGTTTTTCATATGAATTGGGTCATTTTCTGCTGCCTTATAAAGTCATGTCGCATTAAGACTCTGTAATGAAATCCAATGTGACAGTTCTCTCCATTGAGTGGCGAAAGGAGGCTCTTGGCTTAAAGGAATTAAATCTCTTGGAAAATGTATTCTTGTATCTTTCCAAATGCGACTTCTCAGTAAAATGCTGGAAAGATAATTGGACTGTGTTTTGACTTGTAAGTAGGATCTGCGAGGCAATCAACAAGCGAAAGGGGCAGATGGGTAGGGATCTGAAATGCGCTGTGATAGGGTGGAAAAATACCTTTCCATGTGAGGATCCGGATCTTCTCAGGCTGTTACACTCAATACAAGGCACATACAATCTCTTCACTAGGATTGTCTTCCATGCTACTATGTTACCCTTTCTTCTTTCCCTTTCCATCTATGGTGGGGGGTAGATTGTGCAATTTGCAGAGAGTCTTGTATAGGGAGCAAGGTGTAGCAGCACCACCTCAAGGAGCACACACAGAGATTGTGCCTCAAGAAAAATATCTCTTCAAAGCTTTGTACACATAGCGAGGGGGTGGGGAAGGAATGTACTCTCTGCCATACATTAGGATGGTGCAGATTGCTGTCCTGGTACACTTCTCCCACTCCACAAGCTGGTATAGAGGGTGTTAGAGTCATAGCCTCCCATTTTTCCTGATGCTCTCCAATCCCTTTCAGGCAATTTGCATGTCAAGGAACAAGATGGTGAGCAATCCCTGCTCAGAGGGACTATTATTGTGCCCTGCCTTTGGGCAGGGCAGGCTAGGCAAGACCAGGAAACTTCTGGCCCCTACAACCTATGGGCCCAGACAAGAACCAATCATAACCCTGCCCTAAGTGGAATGGCCATGGTACCCTTCCTCTGGGGAAAATGAGTTCCATATTCTATACGCAGTAATTGAGACACGTAGGCCTGGCTTGACATGAATAATTAAAGATGGGGGAGGCTTTATATTTTAGAAGACAGGATTAAGGAGATAAATAGATTAGCAGACTGAAAACATAATGTTTGTGCTAACTAGGTAAATGGGTCAGTGAACTAAAAGACAGAATGTCTGAACTAACTCACACCCAGGGAACTTTTTACAAAGAACAAGATAAAATGGACAAAATAAGTTGGAAATGTAAAAATGAAGTAAAGAGTAAGTCAAACACGGACAGTGCATAGACAGAGTATGCTGTACAGGGATTGGTTCCTACAAAGTAAAGTAAAGTAAAGTAACCAAGTCAGTCCTAAAATGTAGAATGCAATGTATAGTAAATGCAGTAAGATGTGTAAATGTATGTAAAGGGAGAGGGTTTCTGTGTAACTTTAGATCTGTAATGTATCCTCATCTATGCCCTGCATTCTAAGTCTAATCAGTTCAGCATAGCATTGCTGTATGCCAAATAAAAATACCTACGTGATGAAGTCTGGAATCAAACTGAGTTCTTGAAAAGCTGAGTAAAATAAAGTCTTGGACGTAATCCCAATATAGTAATGCCATGACTCAACCCAACAAGACAGATCTACCATGTAATGAGATCTAATCAGAGAGCTATTTATCTTAGGGTTCAGCTGTTTAAAATATTAATATTATTGTAATATATTCCAACACAAACATCAGTAGCGTAGCCAGGGGCGGAGCAGGGGGAGCAGCCGCTCCCCCTGTGAGCAGAAGCGGCGCCTTAAAAAGGAAGGAATCCTTCTTTTTAAGCGCCGCTTCTTGCACTCACCCGGCAGCGCTCCGGGTCTTCGGCTGCATTTCGGCGGCAGGTACCACCAAAGACCCGGAGTGAGTGAGGACCTGCCGCCGAAGTGCCGCTGAAGACCCGGACGCCGCCGGGCGAGTTCAGGGGGAGGCGCCTTTTTATAGGGCTGTTCCCCCTGTGCTCCGGACCTGGCTGCGCTACTGAAACAAATGTGTTAAGGTGAAGTTAAGGTTGCATGCACATTATTTGCAATTTGGGTGCATGTTACCTTTCAAAATGACGGAATTATCCCCCCCTTACAAATATTGGAAACCCAGGAATGCTGAATTAAAGCTGTACTTCAGATGATGCACCAAAATAATCTTAATTCTGCCCCTATAGCGATGCCTGCCTATCAGCTTCTCTTCTCTTTGCTTCTAGTATAGAAAATGTGCACCATGAATTTACAATCTGTTTTACATACAACTGTTTTCAGTAGCAGGTGTGGTGATTAGCACCATGCTATCTTTTGTTCTTTTTATGTAAGGGCCCTAAGCGTATGATGTGAGGTTTATATATGCAGACATGCTAGCTCTTTAGCTAATGGCAATTGGATGACGAGCTGCCACGTGTGATTTTTTTTAGGGCCTGATGCTGAAAGGTGCAGAGCATCATCTATAAGGCACTGTGTTCCCCAACATCAAGGGTATTTGCAAGTGCTAAGCATTCTGAAAATCAGGGCCTATCTATGGATTAAGGAGCCTAACTTTAGGCACCCAGGTTGGAAAATTTTTGCCTTACTTTCTGAGTGCCCCAATTTTCCTATGTGTAAAAAGGGGGAAATAGTATTTACTTACAGATCTCATGTGGATGTTGTGACAGACAGTGTGATCATGGGCCTATCCTGTACCCCATTACTTCAGCACTGATCCTGAAAGGGGATCCTCTAACAAAAACCCTAATTCTGTGGAAATCAATGGGATTCATGTGGGTTGATGCAGTCAGAGGATCAGGACCCTACGCAATATTCTCATTGGCTTTAGCAGGTGTCTTCCCAGACTAGAGAGTGCACAACTAGGTTCATAAATGTGTTGACTAATATATGCTGGATAGTATATAAATATATCATATTAATAATATGTATTATCTGCAATATATATAAAATTAGTATGCATTAAGGACCAGTAACATTAAGCACAAATACTGTAATCATGATATAGCCTAAACTGGCCTATACCATAATCCTGTTCACTTATGCTACGTATCCCATAACCCCTTGCATTTGCTGAAGTAATCATTTGGCATAAGCAGACAGGAAACTTGTCAACATCAAGATAGATTTGTTGTGTCTTACTACAAGCTAGGAAGTACCTTCCCGAACCAGTACCTGCAATGCTAATATCCAAACCAAAGAGAAGGAAGAAAGGAATTCCCTAACAAGAAGTTAGGGAATTGGGGGCAAACGGGTTGGATTTTAGTGACGTGTAAACTTGCAAAATCATCATATAAATAATAGCAGCTAAAGTGTATAACTTGAGGCACTCACCTGCGTAAGGTGAATGTAACCATTGCACGGGACAGTTCCTTGGAGACTGGCATTGTTTAGAACCTCTTTTCCTGTACCATATTAATAAACCTGGCTGACCTTATTTGGTCTTCTGAATATGTTTCATAATGAACCAGAGTGTGATCAACGTTATCAACAAGTGCCAGGTATAATCGTAGCATATCTAGGAAGAAAGAACCATTGTTGTTGAAAGGAAGCTCAGGAGTTTGATCTAGGTACCTAACTAATGGCTATATACAGTAATATATTGTTTGCTCTTAAATAGCTGTCTAGCTCTTGTGAGCTATACTCCTCTACTACAGTATTTGTTTTTACCTTTCCACTAGCTCCCCCATGTATGGGTGAAAGATTTTCCCTGTATTTTCTTTGTGTCAACTGTTTCCTTAAATATTCAGCTCATTGTGTAATTAAGTCTTTGGACTTTTCATGATTTCAAATGGCTTTTCTCTCTGTTTACCTGCTCTGTTCCTTTTAATGTCTTGCAGTATTCAGTCCCTTTAATAATAACAATATGTAGCCATCATGGTGACCAATATTTTCTCATTGTTTCCTTGTACTCCCCCATCTATCTGTCTGTATCTGTCTCTTGTCTTATACTTGTAAGCTCTTTGGGCCATGGACCATCTTTTGCTTCTGTTTGTACAGCATCTAGTACAATGGGGTCCTGTTTATGACTGGGGCTCACAGGCCCTATGGTAATACAAATAATAATAATAATAATTAGTAATTAATAATTCTGGGTGAGATTCCACCTCTCTTGCTCACATGAAGTAGTACATTACTCCTCAAGTAGTCCTGTTGATTTCAATGGGAATACTTGAGGAACTGGGTACGTACTACCCACCGTGAGTAAGGGTAGTACTCTTAGGGAGTACTCTCACCCTCTATTATTATATTTAAAAATCCTCTCCAGATTACCTTAATGGGACTGTTCTCAGCCCAGTCTACTCTTTCAGAACAAAGTAACAGGAACAGACGTGTCGACTTATTAACATCTGCTATGAATCAAGTGTATTGGAAAGAGCCAGTGGATAGAAGTCTTGACTACTAACACATCTATTTCCTCCTGTTTCCTAATAACTTGGTTCAGAAAATTAGCAGGTAGACAAATTACATTTGAGTTTATTTGATTATGTATAGAGAGAATTGCAATATTTCTCTATAGGCTGCTTCATTGTACATTCAAAGTCAGATCTAGAGAGAACTACGTGCAGTATTGTTGGACCTGTATGCTGGTTTTATTATTCTTTGTTCTCTCCCCTTTCCACCTCACCGCAGCAATACCCTATTTGCAGTTACTAGTAGTAGTTGTTCATGATAATGATAGAGCTGTTTCAAAAAATGAGCACTAATGAGCACTTAATTAAGTGCAATTAAGTGATTTAGAAGCAGCCATTGTGGCCCCAGCGAAGCAAACAAATGTTGAGAGATGATTGAAAGTAACAGTTTTAATGAACAAAAAAATTTCCATAGAATCCATGATTTGGGATCTTCCTAGACTAGCAGCTGAAATGCATTGTTCTGAGTCTCTGCATGGTGAGAGAGAGCTGTGCTAGTTTTTGTTCTTATTGTTTGCACATTTGGTTTTGATGAAGGTCTGTTTCTGTTGGTACTATCTATATTAGACTTTCAACATTAGCTTGTGTGGAGAAGATAATGTGTAAAGATGGTAGATCATTAAAGTTTACTTATAATTGTGGTTCTTGAAGAGTGAGCTTTCTAGTAACGTGGGGTGAAAGACCTGTGCATGTAGAATCTGTGGTGCAAAAAGACTCATATTCTTGGACTCTGTTGAAAGTGCTATAGGTAAATAACTACCCACTCATTCTGATTTTTGCCCTTTAACTATATTCCCCCATTCTGGCTGTGTTAGAAGTTAATTCACTAATGGCTGCCTTCTTAAATTGGTGGGAAAATATATTAATTTGATTTGTATTTTATGAAATTTGATATGTACTTACTGGAAATAATGCAAAGTTGGCCAGTTTTCATGACATTCTAAATAAATTGTTGGAAATACGAATGCTGCTTTATCAAGCAAATCACAGTTACATGGGAAATTTATTATTATTTCACCTGGGACTACATGATTGTGTAAATTAGGGAAAAGAGAAAATTCGAGAGACAGAATTTCGTGGATAAAGCATCCCACCTGTATTTTATGATGGAGAAATTTAGTAGATACTGATAAACTGGCACATCTGTTCTGAAATGAACTGATCTTGGTAATACTGTTCCAACAGACAATCAATGGCTTCCTAGAAAAGCAAAACAGACAAGTATATGAGGTGAAAAATTGCATTTTTGACACATTGCATCTCAAGTATTTTATGCCGCTGGCATTTGGCGATATTAAAATGGGATAGTCCCTGTCTTTCTTTATTTTCTTTTTCTGTCTGACCCAAGGCTCATTCTGTCAACAGTCCTTCTGCAGGGATGATGGAATTATACTTATTACTGAAATTCTGTTTCCAAATGCCCCCTCCTCTCTATCAAATTCAGAGTCTAGCACCTACTGTAAAAGTAAGACTTTTGTGTTGATAATTTTCTCTGCAAATAGCATCCCCTTGAATATGTACACTAAAGAGACATAGTTGGTTTGAAACCATATCAGTTTAATAAAATGAGTTAAAACCATTTCAGGTGTTTCACTTGTCCTAGAGTCCCCCTGCCACTTTTTTTGTGGTTTCACAATCACATTTTCCTAATTGGTTTTCTTCCCCCTGCTATTGTGTGAAAGACACAGTGGAAGAAACTGAATAACTGAGGCCATGATCATGCAAATGGATCCATGTGAGTGACCCTTGTGCCCATGCAGAGCCCCACTGAAGTCATTGGGTCTCCACCCTAGAGCAAGGGTCTGCCCATACAAAGGGGAGTTTGAGAGGGAGAGCAAGAGATCCCACGGCTGAACAGGCTACCAGGTGAGAGTGAGTACTAGCTGTTGGTGGGAGTGTGTGTGTTTGACTGTTTGAATTTAAATTTTGATTCTGATTTCAGGTGATTTCAGTTTCCGTTTCAGCTGTTGTGGCAGTTGGGACTGAGTGCCTGACCCTGTTCCCTTGATTGCCTTTGATTAGCCTTCCCCAGTGTGATTCACGAGGGGGTAGGACTGACCTAGGCAAGCAGGCTTTAAAAGCCAGAGGCAGAGCGACCAGGGGGCTGCAGACAGGGGAGTTTGAGAGGGAGTTTTTGACAGAGGGAGGCCTACGATGGTTAGGAAGGCCCGCAACACCTGTGCCAGCCAGGGCCGGCTCTGGCTTTTTTGCTGCCCCAGGCAAAAAAGCCGCCGGCTGCCCCCCTCCCCCGGCCCGCCGCTCCCCCAGCCAGGGCACTGGCGGGGAGCGCAGCACGGCCGCCCCCTGCTGCCCCGGCCGGGGCGCCGGCAGGGAGAGCGGCTCGCCTGCGTCCCCGCTGCCCCGGCCGGGGCCCTGGCGGGGAGAGCAGCTCGCCTGCGTCCCTGCTGCCCCGGCCAGGACCCCGGCAGGGAGTGCGGCTCGCCTGCGTCCCCGCTGCCCCGCCGGTGAGCGTGGCACGGTCGCCCCCCGCTCTCCCGGCTGGGGCACCAGTGGGGAGCGCGGCTCGCCTGCGGCCCCGCTCTCCCGGCCGGGGCCCCGGCGGGGAGAGCGGCTCGCCAGCGGGGAGCACGGCTCTCCGGCGGCCCAGCTCTCCCGGGCGGGGAGCGCAGCACGGCCGTTCCCCGCTGCCCTGACCGGGGTGCCGGCGGGGAGAGCGGCTCACCTGCATCCCCGCTGCCCCGGCGGTGAGCGCGGCACGGTTGCCCCTTGCTCTCCCGGCCGGGGCGCTGGCGGGGAGGGCGGTATGTCCGCCTCCCCACTCCCCCAGCCGGGGGCCGGGAAGAGTGTTTTTTTGTTGTTGTTAAATTAAAAAAAAATAATTGAAAAAAAAACCCTCAGCACCACCCCCCTTCCAGGTGCCACCCCAAGCACATGCTTGGTCGGCTGGTGCCTGGAGCCAGCCCTGGTGCCAGCACTGCTTCTGTCTCCTCCACCTGCACCTGTAGCCAGACAGAGCACCTGAGCATGGATGCTTCTACCCAGATCCTGGTGTGGTTTTGCAGGGACTGTAACTTGCAATTCCCACTTACTGATATCCAGGCTGGGGGGACCATCCAATGTGACAGGTGCCTGCTGGTGGAATCTCTCAGGCAGCAGGTGGGAGAGCTACAGGAGGAGGTGGCTAGATTGAGGAGCATCCAAATCCATGAGCAATTCCTGGACAGTGTCCATGTGGAGACAGCTGAGGTAGCTGTCCCAGTACACAGGACTGCTGACACACCACTGGTGGAGGAGGAAATGGCTCAGGGTGGACACTGGCAGCTGGTTACTTCTGGCAGCAGGCAGTGCTCCACCCCTGCTCCAAACCCTGCCGCTGTGGTAATAGGAAACCGTTATGCTCTTCTTGATACAGGAGAGAAGGAATCTCCCCCTACAGCAGAGGAGGAGAAGCCTCGTACCCCTAAGGCTGGGAGGTCTGCTGCCACCACTGCGAATAGGAAACGTAGGGTAGTGGTGGTCAGAGACTCTCTGCTGAGGGGGACGGAGGAGCCCATCTGTCGCCCTGACATTTCATCTCGGGAGGTATGCTGCCTGCTGGGGGCCCGTATCCGAGATGTTACGGAGGCATTGTCAAGGATTATCCGACCCTCTGACTACTACCCCATGCTACTCATCCATGTGGGCACAAATGATACTGTGAGGTGTGACACTGAGCAGATCAAGAGTGACTACAGGGCTCTGGGAGTACGGGTGAAGGAGTTTGGAGCGCAGGTGGTATTCTCTTCGATCCTTCCTGTCAAAGGTAGGGGCACGTGCAGAGACAGGTGCATCGTGGAGGTGAATGCCTGGCTGCGAAGATGGTGTCGCCAGGAGGGCTTTGGCTTCCTCGACCACGGGATGCTAATCCAGGAAGAACTGCTAGGCAGAGATGGCATTCACCTTTCGAGGAGGGGAAAGACCGTATTTGGACACAGACTGGCTAACCTAGTGAGGAGGGCTTTAAACTAGGTTCGACGGGGACAGGTGAGCAAAGCCCACAGGTAAGAGGAGAACATGGGGACCTGGGAGATGGGTCGGAAATAGGAGGGAGCGTGGGCTCTAATGGCAAAGAGATAGGAGGGTCAGGGCAAAACTGGGAGGCAAGATCAAATCAGTATCTTAGATGCCGGTATACAAATGCGAGAAGTATGGGTAATAAGCAGGAAGAACTGGAAGTGCTAATAAATAAATTCAACTATGACATTGTTGGCATCACCGAAACTTGGTGGGATAATACACATGACTGGAATGTTGGTATGGATGGGTACAGCTTGCTCACGAAGGACAGACAGGGGGAAAAGGGAGGAGGTGTTGCCTTATATATTAAAAATGTACACATTTGGACTGAGGTGGAGATGGACATAGGGGACGGAAGTGTTGAGAGTCTTTGGGTTAGGCTAAAAGGGGTAAAAAACAAGGGTGATGTCATGCTAGGTGTCTACTACAGGCCACCTAACCAGGTGGAAGAGGTGGATGAGGCTTTTTTAAACAACTAATAAAATCATCCAAAGCCCAAGATTTGGTGGTGATGGGGGACTTCAACTATCCAGATATATGTTGGGAAAATAACACAGCAGGGCACAGACTATCCAATAAGTTCTTGGACTGCATTGCAGACAACTTTTTATTTCAGAAGGTTGAGAAAGCTACTAGGGGGGAAGCTGTTCTAGATTTGATTTTAACAAATAGGGAGGAACTCGTTGAGAACTTGAAAGTAGAAGGCAGCTTGGGTGAAAGTGATCATGAAATCCTAGAGTTCACAATTCTAAGGAAGGGTAGAAGGGAGTACAGCAAAATAGAGACAATGGATTTCAGGAAAGCGGATTTTGGTAAGCTCAGAGAGCTGATAGGTAAGGTCCCATGGGAATCAAGACTGAGAGGAAAAACAACTGAGGAGAGCTGGCAGTATTTCAAAGGGACACTATTAAGGGCCCAAAAGCAAACTATTCTGCTGGGTAGGAAAGATAGAAAATGTGGCAAAAGACCACCTTGGCTTAACCACGAGATCTTGCAAGATCTAAAAAATAAAAAGGAGTCATATAAAAAATGGAAACTAGGACAAATTACAAAGGATGAATATAGGCAAACAACACGGGAATGCAGGGGCAAGATTAGAAAGGCAAAGGCACAAAATGAGCTCAAACTAGCTACAGGAATAAAGGGAAACAAGAAAACTTTTGATCAATACATTAGAAGCAAGAGGAAGACCAAGGACAGGGTAGGCCCACTACTCAGTGAGGAGGGAGAAACAGTAACAGGAAACTTGGAAATGGCAGAGATGCTTAATGACTTCTTTGTTTTGGTCTTCACCGAGAAGTCTGAAGGAATGCCTAACATAGTGAATGCTAATGGGAAGGGGGAAGGTTTAGAAGATAAAATAAAAAAAGAACAAGTTAAAAATCACTTAGATAAGTTAGATGCCTGCAAGTCACCAGGACCTGATGAAATGCATCCTAGAATACTCAAGGAGCTAATAGAGGAGGTATCTGAGCCTCTAGCTATTATCTTTGGTAAATCATGGGAGACAGGAGAGATTCCAGAAGACTGGAAAAGGGCAAATATAGTGCCCATCTATAAAAAGGGAAATAAAAACAACCCAGGAAACTACAGACCAGTTAGTTTAACTTCTGTGCCAGGGAAAATAATGGAGCAAGTAATTAAGGAAATCATCTGCAAACACTTGGAAGGTGGTAAGGTGATAGGGAATAACCAGCATGGATTTGTAAAGAACAAATCATGTCAAACCAATCTGATAGCTTTCTTTGATAGGATAACGAGTCTTGTGGATAAGGGAGAAGCGGTGGATGTGGTATACCTAGACTTTAGTAAGGCATTTGATACGGTCTCGCATGATATTCTTATCAATAAACTAGGGAAATACAACTTAGATGGGGATACTATAAGGTGGGTGCACAACTGGCTGGATAACCGTACTCAGAGAGTAGTTATTAATGGTTCCCAATCCTGCTGGAAAGGTATAATGAGTGGGGTTCCGCAAGGGTCTGTTTTGGGACCGGCTCTGTTCAATATCTTCATCAACGACTTGGATATTGGCATAGAAAGTACGCTTATTAAGTTTGCAGATGATACCAGACTGGGAGGGATTGCAACTGCTTTGGAGGATAGGATCATAATTCAAAATGATCTGGACAAATTGGAGAAATGGTCAGAGGTAAACAGGATGAAGTTTAATAAGGACAAATGCAAAGTGCTCCACTTAGGTAGGAACAATCAGTTTCACACATACAGAATGGGAGGATACTGTCTAGGAAGGAGTACGGCAGAAAGGGATCTAGGGGTTTTAGTGGACCACAAGCTAAATATGAGTCAACAGTGTGATGCTGTTTCAAAAAAAGCAAACATGATTCTGGGCTGCATTAGCAGGTGTGTTGTGAGCAAGACACGAGAAGTCATTCTTCCGCTCTACTCTACGCTGGTTAGGCCTCAACTGGAGTATTGTGTCCAGTTCTGGGCACTGCATTTCGAGAAAGATGTGGAGAAATTGGAGAGGGTCCAGAGAAGAGCAACAAGAATGATTAAGGGTCTAGAGAACATGACCCATGAAGGAAGGCTGAAGGAATTGGGTTTGTCTAGTTTGGAAAAGAGAAGACTGAGAGGGGACATGATAGCAGTCTTCAGGTATTTAAAAGGGTGTCATAAGGAGGAGGGAGAAAACTTGTTCATCTTAGCCTCTAAGGATAGAACAAGAAGCAATGGGCTTAAACTGCAGCAAGGAAGGCTTAGGTTGGACATTAGGAAAAAGTTCCTAACTGTCAGGGTGGTTAAACACTGGAATAAACTGCCCAGGGAGGTTGTGGAATCTCCATCTCTGGAGATATTTAAGAGTAGGTTAGATAAATGTCTATCAGGGATGGTCTAGACAGTATTTGGTCCTGCCATGAGGGCAGGGGGCTGGACTCGATGACCTCTCGAGGTCCCTTCCAGCCCTAGAATCTATGAATCTATGAATCTAATTGCAGGATTAGGGCCTAAGGAACAAACTAGGAGAAACTATGACATGGACTATAGAGTAAAATGCACAGAGTAACATTGTAAAAATATCAGAAGAATATTTTTTCTCCAACTCCTTTCAGTTACAGTAATCTTAAGTGTTTACTTACTTGATAACTAAAAATCAGATAGGAGTGTGATTTCTTTTCTTTTTTTTTTTAATTGATGATTCCCTTTAAAGTGTGGCATTTTAATATGAACACAAAATTGAAATAAGAAATTAAACACTAGATCCTTATAACAGCAACAATCTTTATGATTCAGGATAAGAGATCAGGTTTTAGTTATATTATTTTTATAAATATCTAAATATTGATTCCTCCCAAGAATGAGACAGTAGGACTGAGAAAAATAACAGAGATTCAAAACTTGCTCCGATAGAGAGGTTTGTAGGCTAGATAGCATTGTACAACAATTGTTTCCAACACTTTCACACTCTTTCTACACACACACAATGCCTGTCTGACTTATCATCTGCTACCACGCCACATGATGTCTAGAGACTGCAAAGAGTCAGTCAAGCGGAGTTGCTTCATAGCAAGCTGCCATATCAGGAATAAATGACCTTGCCTTTTCTATTGCTGTCAGTGTTCAGGGCCAGGAAATGAAAGGTTTGAATCTATTCTCAAACCTGGGTGTTGACGTGCATCTGCTGCTCTGCTATTGGACCGCTACAGCAGCAGCAAACAGTCTTTTAAATATAATAGTCAGACCCATAATAATAATATGCTTAAATCCAGGGTGACTCCCAAGATGAGGCCCAGCTGGCTTTATACACTGTTTACATTCCATGTTGTATACACATTCAGAATTGCTAGACCAGGGATCTCAAACACGCGGCCTACGGGTCGCATGCGGCCCACGGGGTTATTTCCTGCAGCCCGCCAAGCTCCCCACGTCTCCCCGCGTTATTTCCCGCGGCCGTCAAGCTCCCCTCCCGCACCGCCCCCCCCAGCGCGCCGCGTCCCTGCTCCTCTGCCTACCTCCAGGCGCTTCCCGCCACCAAACAGCTGTTTGGCGGCGCTTAGCGCTTTCCAGGAGGGAGGGGGGGAGGAGTGGGGAGCCTCACGCTCAGGGGAGGAGACAGAGAAGAGGCAGGGCAGGGGCGGGGATTTGGGGAAGGGGTTGGAATGGGGGCAGGGAGGGGGCGGAGTTGGGGTGGGGACTTTGGGGAAGGGATTGGAATTGGGGCGGGGAAGGGGTGGGAAGAGGCGGGGCAGGGGCAGGGCCTCATGGAAGGGATGGAGTGGAGGCGGGGCCGAGGGTAGCGAGCGGGGGGTGTCAGTGATGCAGCTCTCGGGCCAATGCACTAGTTCTCATGTGGCCCTCTGGTCATTTGAGTTTGGGATCCCTGTGCTAGACCGTGGCTGACTAATTGGTGCAATGATCGGAGTCCTTTTATAATGCAAGACCCAAGCCAAATTGTTAGCCACAAATCCTGCCAGGTGCTGAGCACCCATGACTCCCACTCAAATGTGCTAAGCAATTTGATTCCATTGGTACTAGTTGGGTGCAGACTTTACTTGGATCTTCAGCTGTCTAACCTTTCCCTTTCAGCATGTCCCTCTTCCCTCCATTCTGCCCCTTCACTCCTCTCCTCTCCTCTCATTCTTACCTTTCCTTTCCCTCCATTTCAGTCTGTCCGAATTCCACCATGGTAGTACACCTTCCCCTGACATAAAAATGCTCACTGTAAGGAATACCACTAGGTACTTAGCTGTGTTGGTTGCCTCCACCTCCCAAAATGTTGGAGATCCAGCATGCCACATCAGATGTTCTGCCACTGTAGCTGCATCCTTTCCTTGCTTCCTCCAAGGTCAGGAACTCCATGCAACGTGTGTGCCAGTTCACTTGGAACTGTGTGTCATTTCAGTCATGTGTGAGATAGTGCCTAACTCTGGTTACTTGTATTGGACTCTGTTTTTCTGCTCTCACTCACATTGGGTAGGACCTTACTGTGTGCTATTCCCCTTGACTCCAATCAATGTGACGACCCACAGAGTAAGGTGCGACTCCAGATGAGTGAGTGTGGCAGAATCAGGTCCTTTATAACTTTTAAATAGGACAGAATTCTGAACCTTTGGCCAGCAGTAAACCGGCTTGCCACAGTCATTAGGATATTAATACAGGGAATGCCTGGGAGGTTATTGTGAAAGTACAAACTGTCCTATTGTAGCCAAAGGCACAGTGGTCTGAAGCGATGACTATATCAGTGTAATGCAAATCTGACCTAATAGTGAGTCATGAGGAGTTTGTTTGTTTACAATTCACCCTGACAGTAATGGTGGATTGTGTATTTTTCAGTGGGCAGTAATTGTTATAATTGGCCAATGCAAATGTTCAGTATTGGGATGTGATGATCAGCCAACCAGCTTCCCGGGGGCAAGCCTTGTTTGTGGAACGCCATAAGGGCTAGTTCCATTTTCACACAAGGCAGGTATGGGGTTCTGAACAACAGTGGTCAAGAATAATTCTGGGTGTTTTCACAGGCTGGCCCAGTCCCACTCTCTGGGTGGACACCAATCTGTTGTGAGTGGATCCAACAGCTGGCTCCCACGTGCTTCTAAGCCCCCTGGGTCTGGGCAGTGACTGGTCATTGTTCCTAATCTGGGCTTCCCAAGCACACGTCCAGGTACAGACCCTGTGTCTGACACCCTTCTTGGGTAGTGAGGCCCTGCACTCTGGCCACCTAGAGCCCAGAACCAGTACCACAGCCCCGCTAAACCCTGAATTGCTTAGACATGTTTCCCCAAGAATCCACCTGGCTGTGGGAGTTCTGTCCCTGAAGGGTGTAACTAGAAAACCAACTGGCAATAAAGCAAGGAACACAGGCTTATCAAAACAACTTCTTATTCACAAACACTTTACTCTTTAAAAACCACAAGAGAATTACAGAGCTGTGGAAAACAAGAAGCTCCTGAATGCAACCCCCTGGGTCTGATCTTGTCATACCTGTACATCTAAGGTTTGGGCCAAGTCTTTAGACCCGGCAGCCCTTCTGTCCTTCTTGGCTTGGCCATCTTGCTTCTGGAGGTAGAATGGCTTCGTCCTGTCCTCAGAGAAGCAGCCTCCTTAAATAAAGTCTCTCTTTTAGTCCATTTGGGCCACTGCAAGTCTTCCAGCCATGTGCTTTGACTGGGGGATTCCAAACCCCCTCAGAGACAGGTTTCTATGTAGAGAGAGTCCATTAAAAATCAATAGCCCTGCTAGTGGAACCCCCATTGTTCCAGTAGGAAAGAACCATTCAATGTTGATAACCCTTGATTGCTCTGTCACAGCTTCTCTGACAGTGCATCCACATAGTCAAGTCTCTGCTACAAAACAGATGCTCTAAGCACAAGGAAGGTCATAAATAGTGTTCATAAAACAAAATGGAATTCTGACACAGACATATCCCCAAACTGTCACAGATGCAAAGGAGGGTATGGAGAAGACAGAGGCGGGTGCAATCAGTTTTAGATGTGTACATGGATTTGCTTGTGCTGACAAAATAGCACTTGCTGTTATTTGTGAATGCAAACATCAAAGAGATGTTTGTATAACACCTAGCCCAATAAGGCCCTGATCCTGGCTGGGCCCCTGAATGATACTGTAATGCAAATAAGAAACAGCAATTAGGGTTTACACTGTATCTGTCCATAGGCCAACAGTGTCCTTTGTGTGGAAGTATGTATGCTTGATTGATGCACAAAAGTATTTAACTATTATTCTCTGGCACGGCCAGCTTTCCAAGCTGGTGCTTGGGGCGGCATCGAGAATGGGGCGGCAGGCCGAGTCCCATGGCAGCAATTCGACGGCAGGTCCGCTCTTCCCGCCGCCGAATTGCCGCCACGGGACTCGGACTGCCGCCCCATTCTCACCCGCCGCGGCAGCAATTCGGCAGCAGATCTGCCGCTCTTCCCTTGCCGCCGCGGGACTTGGACTGCCTGCGTCGGGGGCAGGGCCCCGCTACGTCTGCCTGCATCGGGGGCGGGGCCACGGTGACTGCTTGGGGTGGCAAAATTGTGAGAGCCGCTCCTGTTCTCTGGTAAAGAAGGGATTTGGCTTTTAAAATGTTCAGATTATGCAGATTCCTCCTTTAAAATTGATTTTTAAAGCCGCAAATAGATAGTAAATGTACCAAACAATCAAACAGTCTATCCCAGTGTTTCCCAAACTTGGGACGCCGCTTGTTCAGGGAAAGCCCCTGGGGCGCCCGGCCGGTTTGTTTACCTGCCGCATCCGCAGATTCGGCTGATCACAGCTCCCACTGGCCGCAGTTCGCTGTGCCCAGCCAATGGGGGCTGCGGGAAGCAGCGTGGGCTGAAGGACGTACTGGCCGTCGCTTCCCGCAGCCCCCATTGGCCGGGCACAGCAAACCGCGGCCAGTGGGAGCCGCCATTGGCCGAACCTGCGGACGCGGCAGGTAAACAAACCGGCCGGGCGCCCCAGGGGCTTTCCCTGAACAAGTGGCGTCCCATGTTTGGGAAACACTGCTATACAACATTCACGTTGTCTTGATTCTATGACAAGAGGAGCAGACTCTGTTGCATGGTTTGGGAAGCTCTGGAAATTTCTTGTGAAATATCAGCGAAGTTTCATTTTAAAAAAACTGGAGAACTTTTTTTGATATTTTTTGTTTCTAAATGACTTTTGGTTTTGAAATTTAATTTTATTTAAACACTTTTAAAAATAACGCCAAACAATTTTTTTCTGAATTTCATTTAGTGAAATATGTTGAAATTTTGACTTTTCCATCTCCACTGAAATTTTTCATGGGATGGAAAATCCATTTTCCAGCTAGCTCTGATTACAATACAATTACAGCATTACAATACAATAACCACTGAGTCTTCTCATGTGGTTCTCTCCAGTTGTGTTGCAAAATCTCACATCTCCCTATGGCTAGAGCTGATGTCTCTACCTATGAGATTTTACTTACCCATTGAAGTTGCACATTAATAGTTTCTCTCCACTCTGCCATGAAATATCACCCACAGAAGATGCACTTTACAATGAAAGCAGTCCAGGGACATTTTGAAATATGATGGATTGAGATATGAATAATGCAGTACTTAGACTTTGGGTGGATTCTTTTGAGGAAGTGGCTTTTGATAAAAATGAGCCCTCTTTGGAGTGTGGCTTCCATCCACTTAGTGGCTGCCTGAGTTTCAGAATATAAGTGTATTGTCCTATGGGGGATGAAAAACCCTTAGTGTGTTCCCATGTCTTGGCCAGAGTGTTCTGCTGTTCTAGGGTATGGTAAGGCAAAAGTCCCTATTCTGATAGGATAGTTCACAAGATCTGACTTGTTGGGTCTTTGTGATCCCTTAGCTAAAACTGAGGGCCAGTGGTGCCAATTCAGATATTTCTTGGGGAGTGAGGGGGAAAGGAAGAGAGAATTCCAGTCATCCCCCTTGCGGGGACCCTGTAGAGAGGGGCAGTTGGATCAAATTTCAGTGGTGGTGTGACCACACAGTGATATGGACCGCTCTGGCAGCAGCCATATCAATTCAGTATGGGATTGCTGCTTAAAAGTAATCTCTCCCCGTCCCCGGACCCCCAGCTCTATGGCCTGTGGAACTGTGAGCAGGTGCCGAAACCTTGGGGAAAAGAGGGGCATTTGCCCTCCCCTAATTGGCACCACTGATGAGGGCCAAGGTTTTTCGAAAATAAGTGCTTACAGTTAGTGGGATTTGCTGGGTGCTCAGCACCTTTGAAAATCAGGCAGGTTTCAAACTATGGATTTAGGAACCTGATTTTAGGTTCCTAGTTTTTAAGATCTTGGCTGGAGACCTTGGCCAAAATTTTCAAATTTGAGTTCCTAAAATTAGTCACCTAACCGTAAAGGTAGACTCCTAAATAAAAGTGGTCTGATTTTTTTCAGAGGTGCTGAGCATCCTTAACTTCTGCTGACATCAATGGGAGCTACAGGTGTTCAGTACCTCTGAAAATTGGGCCCCTTTAATTTAGGTGCCTAACTGGGCTTTTGTTAAGTAACTTTAGGCATCCAAGCTTGAAAATTGTGGCCATAATCAGTGGGGCCTTTAAGAATGGCTCTTCAAAACCAAGAGACAAGGAAGTGGCTTGAGTTATCTTGATGGTCTCCAGATAATGCTTAAAGAATGCCTGCCTTATTCTATTTCAATGTGAAATCTGCCAACCCAGTACTGAGGGAAGGAAGCTTGGGAAACAATGACTTCCTTGTTGGAGACTCTGATTTCAGTTGGAAATGGTCACTCAGTCTGTTTAGTTAATAAGACCCAGAAACTTTTCCTAATAGAAAGAGCAAAGGATGTTAGTTTAGAAGGTCAGAGAGTTAACAATGGAAGGAGCTGTTTTTCTCCAGGCCATTTTCTGAGCAATCATGAAATCGTGGTAATGCAAAGATGGAGAAGAGTGAATGGGAGTCAGGGCACCAGCAACCTGGAGATACCTAGGGCTGTATCCTCAGCCGGTATAAATCAGAATAGCTCCCTTGAATTTGGTAGAGCTACACTAATTTATACCAGCTGAGGATTGGGTCCTTACATCTTAAACTTATTAGTGCTTTGAGTTAGGATGATGAGCAATGTTCTAAGGAGCATTTATAACTCTGTAAATTAAATTAAAGGATGAGATTCCTGTTTATGGGTTCCAATTTATATGGAATGCCAAAGTACTCAGTATTGTCAGGAAATTAAAAACAAACATTTTCTCTTGGTCTCTCAGTGGTAGTGAGAAGCTTTTGAATCTGGTATATTCACAGCAAGAAACAATCGCAAAGGAAAACCTTCTAGGTTTGTGCAAATGGTTTGGGCCACTGTAGATTCACAGCCTCCTTCAGCTCCCATTGAAGTCAGTTGGAGTCTTTCCACTGACTCTATTACCTAAGAGAGGATATCTTCCTTTGGGTTCTCACTCTTTTTCTGGTCAACTGGAAGAAGTCATGTGATCCTTTTATCTCTGGAGACCAAGATCTTTTGAGAGTTCCAGTAAGTAAGAAAGTCAGTAAATTTGTATCCATCTGCCTGGGCAAGTGAATCTTAACAGATATGGGGCTCCTTCAAAGAGAAGTTGACATGGTTTGATCATTCTTGCATTGATAGCTCCGGTTTTAGTAATGCTATTTGTTCAACCATTTCTGCTGAGTAAGACAAATGAAGTCAAATGAGAAGTGAGGTGACTCTATAGAAACATCTAAATGTAAAAATCTCTAGTCTCTATTGTAACAGTTATCACCATTTAAAAAATACACTTTTCTGTCTTGGTGCCCATAGACAGAAATCTCAATTCAACAGCCAAATGTTAAGTGATGTCACAGCCTTAGCTCAGGGTTCTATAAACACCCAAAGCAGGAAGTCTCTCTTCCTCCAGGATCATATAAGGTAAGTTGCCCACAGTGATATCAGATGACTTTCATGAGCTCACTCAGTGAGTTCACTGCTCTTTGCCCAAAGGAAGGGGATGGTTTTCAAGGGCTAATTAGTTGTATATCTCCAGCTCATAGAATCATAGAATCTCAGGGTTGGAAGGGACCTCAGGAGGTCATCTAGTCATCTGACTCAAGGACACACAACCAGGTTTCTATTTAAAAACACCAGACTATATTTATTAAAAGTCCTCTAATTGGGGAACAGCCACTTGTCCACTGGCCATTAGTCACTTCTGCAGAAGTATATCCAGCTCAGATATGGATTCATTGTATTTCCTAGAAGCTTATGTCAGTATCATGTAGTCTTTCATGGAGCTTCCTTGAGTTAGGGGTGTGATGGGGAACAGAGTTGGAGGCTAGAGACTCATCTGATGGTCTGGCGAAATCTATGTTTATGGACTCTCCCGCATACTGCATGGCCTAGGTATTCATCTAGAGAGAAATTCACCTCTGGGTAGACAGCCAGCACATGCACCACTTCAGACCCACGTAACCCCAATAAGTGGTGAACAAGCCTTGTGCTAGCTCTCTACAGGGGTTACTTTCACCCTCCAGCCATTCCTGAATAAGGATATGGGAGGGGAAGCTCTTTCTTTTGTGGGCTGGAGGTGCACTTACAAGTATGGGGGTGCACTTACAAGTAGCTCTTCAGCTTCCTTTGTTGGCCAGATAGACGGAAACAGCTCATTTGGAACCCGGTGAATCTGGTCTCAGTGGTCTACTGACGTAAGCTTTAAAAGGGCTGTCTACTGAAAATCTTTATTAGATGTTGGTCATAAAGCAATAATTATGGCTCTGCATCAGCAGTTTGACTAAATGAAATATCTCAGCAGTTCCTCAGAATTCTGCTCTCCCACATGCGCACCCCACAGCAAGCCCCTAGCCCTTAGAGGTCGGTGTCTTTGTTCATGCTAACCAACCCAACCCCTAACTCAAGGACACCCAACTCAGTGCTGGTATTCTGGTTTCCCCCTGGAAGGCTCTGGCAGTACTGGAAGAGCAGCGGTGCTGCATCTCAGTGCCGATGTGCATGAAGAGAGCTGGCAGAGGAAGCCTGCAAGCGTTAAGCTGGCTCTAACCAATGCTATCAGTCCTTTACTGTCTTGGACTCTGAAATTCACTAACCACCTCCTCTCGTTTTTTAAGCACATTATTTACCCAGCAGACCATAACAGCTCTATTTAATTATGTAAATAGGTTTCCTTAGTCTTACAAAATCATATTTTAAAACTGACAGACTGTAAATGCTCCTTCAAAATCATTGTATTCTGCCTTGCTTAACTTTTGCTTTGTTTGACCCAGGGATTGTTGGCCTGATAGACAGACAGACAGCTCCTTTGGAGCCCAGCAGTCTATGGTCTCAGTGGTTTTCTGTGCATGTTTGCTAAACAGGATGTCTGCTAAAAATTATTAGATGTTGGTCATATATTACTATGACTCTGCATCAGCTCCCTCTCCAAAGCAACTCAGCAATCTGTAGTTGTTTCTCCTAGATAGTGTACGTTATGGAAAGATTCCTGCAAATTATTAGTCTGGGAAGGGGACTGGTCCTGATTTTCCTCTCACTTGTTTTACACTAATATAACTCCATTGACTTCAACTGATTTACTCTGGTGCTGATCCAGCAAAGCACATAAGTGAATGAGCAGCTCCATGGGACAATTCGTGCTTAAAGTTAAGCATGTGCTTAAGTGCTTTGCTGGATCAGGGCCAGAGTGCTCAGCCTCTTGTGAGACTGAACACCAAGCGAGAAGAGAATCAGGCTCCTTGTTCTTAAGGTTGAAAGGCACAAAATAGTAAGGGCAGTACATTGTATTTTATTTTATAAAAACATATGAAATTTCATTGTATTCCCCTGGCAGGAAAGGGAGGAGACAGAAGGAGCAGGTGGCCAGTTTGAGGCCTGACTTTGGGAGAGAATTGGGGTCAACTGCATTCCTGTTGGGGGAGGAGGTGACATGGGGAGAATATTGGAAAGATCATAGCCATGAGGGTACATAATCACATTATTTTTCCATTCATAGTGTAGGCTTATAATAGTATTTTAAACTGACGGACTTTTTACTGTTCAAGCTCTAGCAGTGCAGGGATCCATCCACCTTGATGCATAAGCATTACATTGGGGGTAGGGGGAATCTCTCCAGTGTTTTAGCTCAGGGAACCATGGGTATCCTGTCAGCTGATGCTAAACACAAAACTAATGATGCAGTGACATTTTAATGAGAGTGTAATAGACAATACAAGGCAGAACTGCAGAAATGCTTTTTATTCCGCATACATTTATATTACATTTCATCTATTGTCACACTGGGAGCCCCATTGTAAATTAATTTGGCAGATAAATTTACGACAGCAATTTGCCTTCCAGATGTATAATTTATTCATGTCAGAAATAATTTATTATATATTCTCTAAGACCAATCTTTTTTTCCAGTGCCACCTTAGTAAATAAAATTTATTGTTTCTACTGAGCCTTATGTGACTTTGCAGTGGTCAGTCAATAACCACAGGGGGATAGTTTTGGTCACATTATTGGTCACTTATTTGGATGGATGATGGAGTACCTTGTCCCATCTGTACATATATTACTTTCTTTTGTCTTAGGGGCACTTTTGGGAAGATTAATTAGGTCCATCTGCAAGGAAAGATCAGCCTTAGGGATTCAGGTAGCTAAAATAAATTAATGCCAAGGGGAAGAACTGCTGAAGGAGACACTTTGAAAATCAAAGCTATTTTCCTCGACATTAATGGGGAAATATATCTATATAGATTGAAAGAAAAATAAACCTGCTTCTTAATCTGGGTCATTTTAACACCAGCATGATAAATGCCTCTTGTAGACGCTGTGCTAGGGTAAGGCTCTATGCACATGGTTAGAGTACATGGGCCATATTCTCAGCTGTATGTCAGCATAGCTCCACTATTGTCAGTGGAGCTACCCCCAGTTCACATCAGCTGAGGATCTGAGCCATTACCTGTCAAATATATTCAAGGCAGCTTGTAAACTGATCAAGATCCATGTGTATACACCTTATTTCGTATGAGTCGAATGCAAAATATATGAAATTTGCTGCAACTTAAGTAATAGCTAACTGCATTGCTTGGCCAGTATAAGCTGGACTCCATGTACTCTGCAGCATAATGGGACCAAATTCTGGAGCATCTAAATAACATATGGAGGAAAAGGAAAAGGATCATTTTCCTCAGCAAGGCTCAGCCATATTGTGGACTTTGGAACATGGTAAAAGCATTGTATTGCTTGAAGGCCATTTTGTTAGAATGAAATAACTGTACTTGTAGATTTGGGGCCACATTCTGCCCTCATTTACATGAATACTACTCCTATTGACTCTGAAGTGAATCAATGAAGACAGAGGAATGTGAAGAGGAGGAGATTAGAAAGGAGAATAAGAGAGGAGGGGAGTAAGTAAAGGAATTAAAAGGGAAAGGAAAAAAGCACGAAAGAAGCAAAGCAAAACAAAAAGCAAGAAGGCAAGGGAAAATGCCAGGCAGCATTTGATTTCAGTGTCCCATCCACTTGGAGAATATTTGATGAGGAGGATGAAATTTGCTCTGGAAATGCTAATGTCTGTCTCTCTCTCTGTATTATGAACTAAGCCTCCTCATTCTTAAATCTGGGCAATTCATAGGATGTCTGGATCTTTAGACTTAATTCTACAGAGTTGTTGATCCCATATCATACAGTACTTCAAGGAAATGGGGCCTTTTGTACAAATGAGATGCTTGCCTTGGAATGTGTATACCTTGCCAGACAAAGCTGATTAGATAGTATATCTGGGCTTTTGTTTTATGAAGGACACTGTATAAATGCATAGGCACCCAGCAGCCTTTGGGCATGATCATCAGCTAAATAAAAGTGTAATTTATTATACTTGCATCTAGAAGGACTGACATCTCCGTGTGTTGCTAATGCAAAATGGAGTCTTTAACTTCCAAGCCACTTGTTCTTTCAATTCTGGTCCAATCTCTAAAAGTCACGACACTCTGAAGGCTGTTTTGTGGTCTTCATGACATGATGGCTGCAAAAGCCATGACTTGATGGCTTCAGTACAATACCTAGTAGACAAATACCACATCCCCAGAACACTGTCACAGCTAGCATCAATTGAAACCCTTGTTGGCAGTGTCAGCACAGCAACAAAGGAACGAATGGGCATGGAAACTAAACTCCCCTCTAAAGAAAAAGACTCCCTCTGCCGCCTCCTCCCTCCCTCATCCTCCCCCTCCCCCCCCCGAAAAAATCTATTGGCTAGTTTCTGCTCTCTGATACATGTGGGTGATTCCCATCTGCTTGGGTGGGACTAGGGTGACCAGATGTCCCGATTTTATAGGGACAGTCCTGATTTTGGGGTCTTTTTTTTTATATAGGCTCCTATTACTCGCCACCACCTGTCCCGATTTTTCACACTTGCTGTCTGGTCACCCTAGGTGGGACTGGAGCTAAACATGACAGTTATCTTAGACAGCTAAGGCCCCAGTTCTGCAAACAGTGAAAAATGTGAGTGATCTCAGAGTTCTCATATGTGGCTGTGTGATTCTGACTCCTGGAGGCAAGGCTGTGTCACGTTACAATAGAGCCATGCAGCCAGGGTGCTGGAGTTGAGGGATGAGGAAGGCTCTCCTGCACAGGTTCCTGGGGAACTGCTAGATCACCTAGTGGTCCCTTCAGCCTTTCCCACAAAGGGGCAAAACCTGCCTGCTAGAGCTACTCTGGAAATGCTTTGTGTCCCTTCCCCCTCCCCGCTCACAAAAAGAAGACAAAAATGAAACAGGTTTTCTTCAGAAGTTTTCATTTTCATTGAAAAAAATAAATGCTGACATTTTTCAGGTTTGGCCAAAATTTTGGTTGTTACCAAAAACTGGGAAAAAATGTTTTTGACAGAAGATGAAAAATGTAATCACAAATAGACATTGCTCACACAAACTTCCATCCTGACTGGAAAAAAAACACATTTTTCTTTGAAAAAAACGTTGTGGACAAAAAGCATCAATGAGTTCTACTGATTTCCTTTCGAAGAAACTACATCTAGAAAGAAAATATCTGTAGAAAAGAGACCAAATGCAGACACACATTCAGCCCCCTCCTGCAGTCTTTACTTGGGCAAAGCTCCCCATCAGTTTCACCTGAGGAGGGCCTGGAAGATCAGGCCCAGTCTGTGACTGGTGACTCCCCATTTCTAGACATTTGTCCAGTTGTGGACACTTGCTTTTAAATACTCCAAATAATCAAATTATTGTTTTGAATTTTCCAGAATCAACCAAACAAGTGAAGAGTGGCTGTGAGTGTGCCATGAAACGGGCTCAGACAAGTTGTTTGCATAGTTAAATGGCATCAGGCACAGTTGTGGGTCAAACTCAAGAGTCCTTTCTGCATGATTAGAATATATTCTTATGGGAAGGAGGTCTGTAAATAACAGCATCCAGTCAAATCTTGCTCATGTTACTTACGAGACAAGGTGGGTGAGGTAATATCTTTTATTGAGCCAACTGCTGTTGGTGAAAGAGACAAGCTTTGGAGCTTATACAGCACTCTTCTTCAGGTGTGGGCTCTGTGTAAGCTCCAAAGCTTGTCTCTTTCATCAACAGAAGTTGGTCCAATAAAATATATTACCTCACCTACCTTTTCTCTCTAATATCCTGGGACCAACACAGTTACAACAACAGTGCAACATTTTACTCATGTAAGTAGTCCCATTGCACTTATAAGGTGAGCAGGCTTGGGCCTGGTATGCCGAAAGAGAAATCTTCTTTTGCTCTTCTGATACCTAGGAAATGGAGGGATTAAAAGCAGCAGCAATGGAGAAGGAAGCATGGAAGACCTCAGGCAATACTTATCTCCTGAATACTTTACCAAACTAATCTCTCTTGCAAATACATGGGAAATAGCCTGTTGTGATACTTTTTCAAAATTTGTGACTCTGCAATGGGCACTGCAGTTTCTGATGCAGCAAGAATAATTTCCAGTTCTTCAGATCCTGCCCTGCCATTTCCAAAACTGCATGAAGACATATGGGAAGGAGAGACATGGAAGTGAGTAGTGGATTAATTTCTGTTACTACCCTAGGCTAACTCAGTGGGTTAGGTGGGTACGAGTGATTTGATGCTTGATTGTATGTAGTCTCATGGATGGGACTGGGATTTATTTAGACTTGAGGGAATAATGGATTTTTTCAGTTTAGGGACCAACTGAAAAATCTGGAAAAAGAAATTGTCAGTTTGTTTTGAACTGAAACTGAATTTCTTTAGTTCTCACTGAAACAAAAAACCGGGGGAAATCGGTTTGTGTTTGGTGTTTTGGGTTGTTTCTGAGGTGTGTTTCACCCTTTCCTTGTTTGTTTGTAATTAGCTACATTTCTGAGCCAAGGACCATTTCCATGTCTAGGTTTTCTGGACCAGAAATATTTGGTCAGGTTCATCCCATTACACCAGGCATGTGTTTGGCCCATATGCCTGCAAGATTGCAGGATTATAAAGAGACCTTTCCCCCTTTGGGAGGCTGAGGAGCTGTTACTGGAGGAAGTAATGGCTCGTTCTAGCTATACCCTGCCTGCCTCCCTGGCCAATGCCCCAGTTAAAGTCCATCCTGGACACTGTTCCTCTGACGATCCCCTTCTGCCTCTTGCTCCTTTCAATAGCTGGTGAATCTCTAGCCGGCTCCCAGCTGCAGGGCGAGTGACAGTTGGGGTCTCCCTTTGGGGAGCCCCAGGAGGTGGCTCGCTGGCTGAAGGCAGGGCGGGATGATGGATGGATGGATGGAGGGGGGAGTGGATGGATGGATGCTGCCGAGTCCCAAGGGAGGAGAGGTGGAAGAGGGGGGTGGGAGTGACTCACACAGCCAGCGCTTCAGCCCGCCCCGCTCACAAGGTGCCGGAGCTGAGAGCAGCCAGAGCCCGGGTCGCTCCCTCCTGCCCCGCCGCGCACGCCCCGCCGCCTCCGACATGCCCAACTTCGCCGGCACCTGGAAAATGAAGAGCAGCGAGAACTTTGACGAGCTCCTGAAAGCGCTGGGTAAGGAGCGGGCGGGGCGCGTGTCTGCCCGCGCCGGGCAGCCGGGACACGGGCTGGGGGCTGCCCCGGGGGAGTTTGCCGCGAAGTCAGTCCGTCCGCAGCCGCGTGGCTCGGCCCCGGGTGTCTGCCGCCTTCTCACCGCAGCCGCGGAGCCGCGGGCTGCGGAGACCTCGCCGCACGGAGCGGCCGTCAGCGATGCTAGCCCGGGAAGAGACGTGCAGCCCGCAGGTGGATACCAGCCCGCCTGGCACATGCCGAGCCGCTCAGACTAGCCTAGCGCCACAGGCATTGCCATCATGGTCCGTCCATAGTCTGAGTGATTAACGCACCCGCACGGCTGTGCCAAACGCCAAGCCGTTACTGCTAACCCTACTGATAAACGCCGCCACGTTACTAAAGCCAAGGAGCCAGGGCAGATCTATTCATCCCAGTGATTAACGTCACGTTAATAATTAATAGTGCCCGCGTTTAACTAACGATCCCGCTACTAAATGCAATCCTCTTAATAACAGCTCTATAGCGGCGCGTGCCCTCTGGTTCCTAGTACACCATGGCGTACCGCAGGGGGGCTACCGCTCCTGGAGGCGGATGGTTGGGTTAATGCTCTGCTACCTGGTCTCCCCCTTTGCCCAGGTGTCAATGCGATGCTCAGGAAAGTGGCAGTGGCAGCCGCCTCCAAACCGCATGTGGAGATCCGCCAGGACGGGGACCAGTTCTACATCAAAACATCTACCACCGTCCGCACCACTGAGATCAACTTCAAAGTAGGGGAGAGCTTCGAAGAAGAGACTGTGGATGGCAGAAAATGCAGGGTAAGACTAAGGGCGAGGGAGAACCGTGTGTGTACACACAGCCTTGGCTGATGGTGTTTTCCCAACAGAAACCCCACCCTGGTAATGGGAGTGGAGTAAGAGTCTGAATAGAACACAACAGATCAGAGCTATGATCCAGCAAGGAGACAGCTTCCCCTGTATCCTAGGAAAAGCCCTTTGCTCTCCCAGGGTGGATTTCTCTGAGATCTCTGTACTTTTTATGTGTGGCAGATAGATAAATTTCCACTGGCTCACTCGGTCTTCTCTGCCTTATCCATCCCTAATCTGAAGTGTTTGGCTTTTGGCCTCAGTCTGGCATTGTTCCTCAGGGAGGGCAGTTTAAAATTAAAAGTAGCAAAAAATATCAGGTCCTGAAGTAAGAGCTCAAGATGATTTAACACAATTCTTCTTTGTATCGCTTACATGCAAAAAAAAAAATTCTGATTGCTTTTCCTTCTCTCTATTTTAACGTGTCCCTATTGGCGAAAGACATTCCTTGATTTCTGTGTTACCATAACACACACTGGATGAGCAACTAAGATCTCTGCCTTGAGTGCTGTGCAGGATTTCGTGGCACAAACTTGCTCATAACTTTTATCCTAAAATAAAACAGCCTAAGTCTCAAATAAGAATTGCAGGATATTTTTTAGCTTTGGCCTGATATTATTTTATCATAGTTCAAATGTATATCTTAATTTTATGCTTAGATATTAATTGCTTGTATTTTTGATCTAATATTGTATTGTGATACTTAATTTTATGAGTGTAAACTTCAATGGCTGTCCATTGTGATTACACCACTTCCTTTGTTCAGTGTTATCTTTGAGATGCCTCATCTGTTTGTTTGGTTTGGTTTTTTACACTTTACTCCGATGAGAAACTCTGGGCCTGATGTTTCCATTGCTCTCTACCTTGTATAGTCATTTACACTTGTGCAAAGTGGGTATATACTACATTCTGATTTAGTTGCATCTTACATCCACTTTACACTGATATGAATACACAAAGCATAAGGAAATAGAGAATTGGGACCTCTGTGGTGGGAGGAGGGGGTTGTACGAAAAAAAGTTCGCACAGAACCAGATTTTGATGCCCTTTACTCGCACTGAGTAGCATCTTGTTCCCCAAGTATTTCCACTGATGTCAATGACACTACTCATCAATGAAAGTGCTACTCAGTGTGAGTAGTGTCATTGATATCAGTGGAACTACTTTCAAAGTAAGATGCAACTCAGTGCGAGTAAAGGATATCAGAATCTAGTCCCAAACAAAGAGTAATATTTTAAAAAGGCAAAATAGTAGCAAAATATTTCTGATCATCCCAGGAGCAACTTCTGAGTTCATTTGCATTGATGTAAATCCAGAGTAACTTCATCAAGTTTAGTACAATTACTATGGATTTAAACTGGTGTAACCGGGAGCCTGATCCTGGGAGATCTTGAGCACCCACAACTCCCATTGAATCTCTAGGATGAACAAAGTATATAGATTAAACAGCTAATTCAAGAAATATCTCACTGGTTTTGTTAATTTCTTTCTCTTGGTGAAAGTAAAATTGAATTTGATCATCCAGAACATGCAAATATTTGACTCCATTTTAAATGAAAGTTTTATTGCTACATATGGAAAAACAATAATTATTGCTTTGAAAGTGGGCAAATTTTTTAAATTGAGTTTTGTGATAAAGTAATTTTTTTCCATGTGTGAAATTATATGAGTGAATTATATTGCTGAGCTCAATATAAAATTGAGCTGTGGCTATGATACAGAAATTGACAGAAAAATAACATCATAATGTAGTTTGTAATACCTGACAAAATAGCTGAATGTTTATAGATTCTGAAACACTTTACAGGAAAAGAGGGTCTTATTTTGCAGTCTGACTTGAGCTATTGTTCACACAAACAAATAAAGAGTCAGGATAACTGGAATGAAAAGCATAACATGTATAACTGCCATATTGGTTTTAAAAGGCTATAATTTTGAAAGAATCATTGGTTTTTATATAAAGGAAATGGCAAATTTTTATATAAAAGAAAAGTTTTTCCTTTGGAAAGTCAGGGAAGTGTTGACTTTAATTTTTTTTTATCATCACAGACTAATGAATGTCTCCCATGTGCTAGTTGTAAAGCAATTACTTGTACATTCATTATGGGGTATCCTTCTGCACAGCTGTTCCACTGCATTGTGGAATAATAATTCAACTCTAGGAGGAAAAGCGGTGGAGAGCCTGTGCTTGCCTGCTTGTTAAAACAGTATAAAATGCAATGATTTCTCACCTCAAAATAGATTTATAGTAATAATTCCAAGTGCTCTGAAAAAATGTCCTAGTGTATTTAAGTTTTCACACCCTCCCCCATATTAATTTTTTTTTAAAAAACGAAAATATCCAAATTCTAGTGCTACTACTTTAATTTAGTTGCTCGGTACCCTGCTTGTTAGAACTGGATGTTAAACATACAAGTAACTTGGAACAGTGCCATATAGAATAAAGATTATAAGTGGCAAATATTGCATTATTTTTTATTCCAAAATGTTACATTTGATTCTAGCTGCTTTTATGCCATGAGGTGGTAAATAACGTCAGCTCATGCCAGATCTTTACAAAGATGCTAAGTTATTACATGTTAATAAAGGAGGCTTCTCAGTTCTCACCATTAAGATTTTTATGAGAATTAAAGGACTTCTTAATTTGAATGCACAGAAATAAATACAGAGTTACACTGAGAAGTCAAATTTGCAATTATTCTTGTTAATTATATGTATGTATCTCCAAAACAGCCATCCCCAACCTTCTTTTTGATTTTACCACTTTCTGTTGATATGCCTTTCTCCCTTGCTATTATCTACCATGTGTTGCTCTTTTACTGCAGCAATTATTCTCTGTAGTGTTCATTGTTGTCTCTCTGCCTCATGCTGCCAGGGAATATAATTAATGTTACTAATGGTTTTCTTGCCTGCAGAGTTTAGCCACTTGGGAGAATGAAAACAAGATATATTGCAAACAAACTCTTATTGAGGGAGAGGGCCCTGAAACATATTGGACTCGGGAATTAGCTAACGATGAGCTGATTTTGGTAAGAACCTTTCACCCTTCCAGTGCTACATTGTACTAATAGGTTTTGTTGCTATGTAATCAGACTGTTACTTTTTCCCATTAATTATTGTGAAACACACTGCTTTATATTAAATGCATTTGAAAGGCTAGGATGCTCCTAATCCTCTTCAGTGCAGTTCACACACAATGGCTTTTTTTTAATCGTTGTTCTCAAATACCTTACCAAAATGTATCATGTTCTTCTGTTTTAGCTGCCGCTAAACATTAGTGGTAAAATAACCATAATGGGCCAAATCCAGTTCTATAAATGCAGAGTAACTCCAGTGATTTTAGTTGTAATTGCAGATTTTATCAGTGTAAGTGAGAGCAGAGAATTTGACCTAATTTCTGGAGAACTGCCTGCTTTGATTTACCTGGAAATATATCATTTTCCTCATCCTTTTATTGGTACATGTGTAATAAGTTGCTTCTTATCACATGGTGTGTGACAAAGGAGTGCCTAGCATACTGTTCGCACTATATAACCTCCCTCCGATAAGTAGGAACATGTCACCCCATCCTCTATCAGCTCTGACTCCCTGCTCATCTCTGAACTCCATTCAGAATTGCCCTCTGTTTTCAAGATTCCTGGACTCACTCTTCCTTTATGTCTGAGCTCATATCTACCTATGTCCAGCTCCGATCAATCTGCTTCTTCAGTCCTTGTGTTCCTTCTGTCCACTCCTATATAACACTCCACACTCGGGCAGGAGTAGGTCAGCAGTTCTGCCTCATGTATCTGGGACAAGATCCCTCTACCTGAGCCAGTGAGGATACACCTACACAGTTCCCTATCTGTAAAATGGGGCTAATAGTAGTGCCCTATCTCACAGGAGTGCTGTGAGGATATATACATTAAAGACTGTAAGGTACTCAGATACTACAGTGATGGGGCCCATATTAAGTATCTTAGATGGACAGACAGAATAGTACCTCGGCCAGGGAATAGAGTTTCTGGAGTACATGTTGTCTGGGATGGAGGCAGTCGACTGACTTATAGCACACACAACAATGGGGAGGGGATTTTTAGTCCAGAACACTGGGGCATACCTTTGCTCTTATGAAAGATACCAATACAATCTAATCTTCATGTAATCCACACAGGAGCTCTGTTTTATAGGGTCTCATTTGAAAGGGGAAAAAAACCTCAGATCTGACCCTGTGTAGACAAGAAGCGTTTAGACTGTTACTGTTGTTATTTCAGACAGTGAGGAACATTGTTTCTAGGAATGGGGTGGATGTTATTAGTGAAATCACACTGGTTTCCATAAATATGAATACCCCGATCCTTGGTTATTTCTATTTGTTCAACCCTAGTAAGCCTTTATGTTACCCAGATAGCTTAGGAAGCAGGGAGCTCTACCCTGTTTTCATACTTTTTTTTTCCTCATACAAACAGAATTTATTTCCAAGTGTCATTTTTCCATCTCTCTAACAAAGCATTTTTGGATTTTGTCATCTAAGCAACCTGCTCATGAGGCGTCTGCAAAACCAAGGCCAACTCTTACAGTACAAGCAGGAGATCTGCTTGTAATGCTGTCACCTCCTGCAGCCATGACACAAACTGACCCAACTCGGAAAGGAGAGTGAGGTTAAGAAACGCAATATGGACTCAGAGAATATACGGCTAGAAGGAACCATTGTACTCAGCTAGTCTAACCACCTCTATAACCATAGGCCATAGGACTTCCCAGAATTAATTCCTGTTTAAACTAGAGCAGTGGTTTTGAACTTTTTTTCATTTGTGGACCCCTAAAAAATTTTGAATGGAGGTGCAGACCCCTTTGGAAATATTAGACATAGTCTGCAGACCCCCCAGGAGTCCACAGACCACAGGTTGAAAACCACTGAACTAGAGCATATTTTTTAGAAAAATATCCAATCTTGATTTAAAAAGGCTTTCTCTTTTGAAGGTTGAAATTCACCCTGGTGCAATTTTCTGCAAGCATCAGTTTAAAGCTTAATGTTTCCCAGCTCCAACCTCCTTCTCAAGCCTTCCTCCTCTTCAAGAAACACCTCCTTCTCCTGTAATCCTTCCCATAGCTCCCCAGTCAGCTTACCCCGGCTCCCTTCTAGCAGAGCTCAGAAGATAAGCTGGAGGGAGCCCCATTCCTGTGTGCCTTGGGGGTCTCTGCAGCTGGGACAGCTGCTTTGCATGGAGCAGAACCTGTGCTGTTAGTGTACGAGCCGTGCAGGGCTGGCGGCTGATCCTTCGAGAAGAGACAGTATTGAGTTATTTCAGTTATAGCATCATGCATTTCACTACCAAGGTGCATTTTATTTTCATCTGTGTTTTGTCTGCCCCCAAAATCATCTTTGCTCTTTGTTCATCTTATCTTGGGAAAACTTGGGAAAGGTGTTTTGGGTACATCAAGAATAAATCTTGTTCATCTAAGGCCTGATGCTCTATGGAGGCAGGATCAGACCCCTGTTTTGCAAAAAGTCGCGTTAACACTTTTAAAAGGAGTTTTAAAGATGCTTTCTCCACTGTTATTTATAGTAATCCCATTGGAAGTGTGGCAATGGAGCCTTCATATTGAATAGCATTATTATTCTCCATCACAGATTTGTTAGCAGAAATGTTAGGATTCGGGGGGAGGGTGCTTGTTTGGTTTGGGGTTTTTTTAAGTATTGAAAACTTGGATTTTCAAATACTTTTGAATAAAAATGGATATAAAGGATTACATGGGATGTGCAAACAAAAAGGGAGGTGAGGAGGGAACTTGTCAAAGTCGAGATTTCTTACCTTGAGAGTATCCTTAACCTTTAAATTAGAATACAGATACAGGGCCAGATTCTGATCTTATTTACACAAGAACACTATTCACTAGAGTTACTCTGGATTTATATCAGTGTAATCAGGATGAGAGTCTTACCCAGCATATGTATTTCGTGTACTGGTCTAAAAATGAAGATTTATGGTTGAGGCTATTTTAAAATAAGGTCTTTTTTCCTTACTCTCTGATTGTGATTCTATTGGTTTTTGCTGTTGTTGCACTTTTCTGTTACATTAATGAGCTGTCAATCACTCATGCAAATTAGGAGGGACAAAGGGTCTTCTCTTACCCAGAATTAAAGGTTGCTGCTTTCAAATATTAGCTGTTCAAATTAGAATAATTTATCTTCTATCTTTTCTGTGTTACTTCTTTCATGACTGCTAAGCCCCTTATAATTTTAGTATGTTCTATATCACAAATGCTATCTAGTAGATGATTTCTGAAGCATGGCTTTAAAAAACAGCTTCAAAACAAATTTTGCACAGTTCACATGTCACACGGGGGTTCTCAGAATCAATTATAGCAAGGGTCAAAGATCAGAAGTTTGAGGGGTCTGAAGCATGGTTTCCATTCCCCTTCCTCTCCCTGGAAAATTCATGCCGTAGTTGATTAAAACTGATGAACTGTGGAGCATAGATGAATGATTGAACATTTTTTAAATGATATTTCTGGATTCTGAAATTAAACATGGCAGGTAAGATGATCCAACACAGATATTTCACAGCTGAGTGCCAAAATGTGTGTGCGTGGGTTTAAGCCTTGGAATTAAACCACTTAAAGGTTTAATGCTTCCTATATTTTAAAAAAGTATGATCTTAAGTAATCAAGTGGAGGGTCTGCTGTCCAGTGCTCAGTTTTTGCTGGGGCTTGCCAGTGCTGAGCCCCTGCACCTCTTTAATTACAAATTAAACATTGCTGCTCCCACTGAAGTCAATGCAGGTTTTGCCATTGGCCCCAATAAAAGCAAGATCAAGCCCAGAATCCAATACCCATACATGTTTAAGTACTGGAGATACCTAAAGCATTATTTGAATATGCATCCTGTTGTAATACCATTTGTAATACAGCTGACTGACTGATATAAGTATTTAGTAATACAAGTTAGGAGATAGAGTTGTCCATTGGATAGACCATTCGACTGCAAGTCAGGAGATCTGGCTTCTATTCTTGCCTTTGTCACTTCCTGTGTGACATTGGACAATTTGCATAAGCCAACAATTTTCAAACTTGGGTATTCTAAACTTAGGCACCCAAATAAGTGGCCTGATTTTGAGAGGTACTGAGCATTGACTTTGATGGGCACTATAAATGGTAAATAATAAAGAGGACAGGTCACTGATACAGAGCAATCTGGCTCACTTGATAAGCTGGTCACAAGCAAACAATATACCTTTTAATACAAGTAAGTGTAAAGGCATTTAGCTAGGAACAAAGAATGTAGGCCATACTTACAAGGCAGGGGACTCTGTTTTGGGAAGCAGTGACTCCGAAAAATATTTGAAAGTCATGGTGGATAATCAGCTGAACTTGAGCTCGCAGTGTGATGCTCAGGTCAAAAGGGCTAATGTGATCCTTGGATGCATAAACGGGAATCTTGAGTAGGAGTAGAGAATTTTTATCTCTGTATTTGGCACTGGTGTAGCCACTTCTGGAATACTGTGTCCAGTTCTGGTGTCCACAGTTCAAAAAGGATGTTGATAAATTGGAGAGGGTTCAGAGAAGAGCGACGAGAATGATCGAAGGATTAAAAACTGACATTAGTGACACAGTCATAGACTCCAGGAGCTCAATCTAGTTATCTTAACAAAGAGAAGATTAAGGGATGATGTGATCACAGTCTGTAAGTACCTTCTTGGGGAAAACTATTTGTCTGCTAAAGGGAAGAGCCCATTATCAAAGCTATAACAAGATCCAGTGGTTAGAAGTTGAAGCTAGACAAATTCAGACCGTAAATACGATATATATTTTTAACTGTGGGAGGTAATTAACTATTAGAACAATCTGCTAATGGCTGTGGTGGAACCTCTATCACTGGCAATTTTTAAATCAAAATTGAATGTTTTGTAAAAGATATGCTCTAGTTCAAACAGGAATTGTGCTGGGGAAGTTCTACATCCCATGTTATGCAGGAGGTCAGACTAAATGAGCACAATGGTCCCTTCTGGCCTTGGAATCTATGAAAAAGCTGTGGAAGTCTCTCTATTAAAGTACTAGGGACATGAGCTAATGTCCACAGATGTCAATGGAGCCCGTTCATTGACTTTGATGTGCACTGGATCAGGTCTCAGTTGAAATTGCTGAGTGCGAATTGATGGATTATCCTATTCTGCCAGGAATCAGGAGCTGCAGCAAAGCCAAGCTCCAAGCAGCCTCATCACTAGAGCTGGCCAGCAGCAGGCTGCCTGATTGGCCATGTCATCTGATTGGCTGGAGGGGCCAGCAGGCCTGCTCATAAGCCAGCAGCAGCTCATTGGCTGCTCAGTGCTCCTGCCTACCACTGTGCCTGTTTCTTTGTTACCTGGTGCTTGCACTCAGCTTTGCCCCTGTCTTGAACCCTCCTTGCTCCAGTTCCTAACTCCCTCGGCTCTGGTATCTAGTTCCTGACCTCCAGCTTGACCCTTGGCTCCAGCTTCCAACTACTGACTGCAGCTCTGACCCTAGTCCTTGGTTCCTGATGCCTGCTCGGACCATTAGGCCTGACACATGCACCAACCACTAGACTAGACTGCCCTTGCCCTGGCTGCCTGACATAGGCTGTGTTTGCATTGAATTTTCTGTCCCTTTCAGGTACAGGCTGTGACAAGGCAGGTGTAGGAAGTTATATTGTAATTTCAGAAATAATAAACTTTAAACACTATAATAACTTACACTTAGATACAGCACCTACCCCAGCACTTTACAAACATTAACCCTCACTGCACCCTTGTAAGGCAAGTTTTATCCCTATTGTACAGATGGGGAAAATGAGACAGAAAAAGGCTCGTGACTGTCTGAAGATTATACGGTGAGCCAGTGGCAGAATATATTAATATAGACGAAGTCTTGAATTCCACACATTATGCTGTTATGTCTAGACAGAGCTGATTCCTGGCTTCCTATGTTTCACATGATAGCTCTCCTTTAAATTTGTACTTGCTAGACAGAAGCAAGAGACTGGTTAAAAGGCAATTATTTGGGTTTGGATCCAGATTAAGTTTAGATGAAAGTTTAGGTTTGAGGCTAATGAGAAAGGATGGGAATATCAAAAGCAACTAAGGGAATTGTGTGCCCAGTTCCCATTGATTTACAATGGGTGTTAGGTGCCACGTTCACATGGACCCTTTAGAAAATCCCACCCTTTGTCATTAGTGTTGGTTTCAGATTTGACAGCACTAGACTCTTCCAAGATGCTTTTTGAAGATTTCAGTCCCAGACATGCTGTACTGTCTATCTTGATTTCTACTCTCTTGCATAATGATATTCTTATCAGAACAGCAGATCTCATGAGATTTCTTCCACATCTCTTCCAATTTAGAACCAAAACCTTAGGGGCAGATTCAGATGGAGGGACTCTCCTGTTTCCTCAAACCACTCCCCATCCCTAAATCCAATGAATTTCAGGGCAGGGGGTTGTTAGATTAGAATCCATCTGAATCTGTGCCTAAATTTAAGCCTATCCCTATTTCAGTTAGAAAGTAAAGGATTCCGCAGTGGCTGAAGGGTTTATTTCCCTCTGTTTCTCATTATAGGGCTGCATTTGATAAATTAAACTTCATGCAAGCTGGTTATTTATATTTTTAGTGTGTAACTTTTTAAAGCAGACCTTTCAAAATGGGCTGAATTAAAAAGCAATGTTCCCATGATTTTTTATTTTTTGTTCAGTGGCTGCAGCTCAGCAAGGGTGATTGATGGGCTTCAGAAATTACAAGGATTTTACATCACTGAGCAAATTTGCCAAGATTTCCAAGAACTAATTGCTGGCATTTCATTTTGTGCATGTACAGCACAGGAGTGAAACTCATGCTCCAAGGATCCTGCCAGCTGCCAAGTGAAATGCTGGCACATACATTATATAACTGTCTTATACATTATAAGGTTTATTCTGGTCTGTTCCCGAACATGCTGTTTGGTTTTAGTTCCGATAATATACTGGAATCATAGAGACTGAGTCCTGCCTTTCCTGAACAACAGAATCGCCCATTGAAGTTGGTGGGTGTTCTGCTCATGAAGTGGCTGCAGGACTGCACCTATACTGTGCAGAAGTCTAGTCAGAGCTCTTCTGAGTCTCCATTAAAGTTTATTTTCCTCTGTCTAGGAGCTGAACTCGTGGCCAGCAGTGTGCAGCACTCAATGGGCGTTACATGTAGGGAAGGGCTTCAAGATCTGTTTTTTTGGTAGTTTAGAGTGGAATTTTAAATTGATTTAAGGCTTGATTGTGCCATTCTTATGAAGGGGACCAGTTACATGATCAGTCCTGTTGATTTTAATGGAACTTCTCACAAGACTAGATGCTCACCAATGTATGAGGTACACAACTGTGTCCTTAACATGTATCTGTGAAGCAAAGTCATGTGTAACTTCAAAGAAAAGGAGTGCAGCAAGTATGAGTATGTCCCTCCAATACATAACTTTCTCTGCTCAACAATTTATTTTAATGCCATTTCACTAATAATGCTACTATGCTAAACTTTTAGGCTTTTCAAAATTTTCCAACGTGGGTGCCTAAAGTTAACAACTTAAATCCACATTTAGGCACCTAAATAACTTTCAAAGGGGCTGGAAATCAGACCACTTATTTAGGTGTCCAACTGTGAATTTAGGTGGCTAACTTTAGGCACCCAAGTTTTAAAAGACCTTTACCTATAAAATATAAAACATCAGAGCTAAAAAATGCAACACACTCCTATAGCATCTGAGAAACCACATAATCTAGACTGTCTCTTCAGGGAAGGAACAATGTCTAGCTCTGTTTGAAGTGTCATGTCAATGGCACTTGATAGGTGACTATTAGCAATTAGTCTTCTAAATCCTGTGCAAACACGTGTTTGATCTCTTTGCATGTGTAGCTAGGAAAGAAGTCTATATGGCTTTTGTCCCCTAACTCTTGCAGAGAATGTATGCACAAAGTCAGTTTTATTTCTATTAGTATTATTTGTATTATAGTAGCACCTAGAGGTCCAACCCCCGTTGTGTTGGGCAAACATAATAAAAAGACAATCCCTGTCTCAAAACTCTTATAATCAAAATAAAATTGCTTAAAAACATCACAGCAATAAAACCCCTTGGGGGCACCATTCTTACACTCCTTTCTCTGGCATAGCTCCTGATGAAGTTATCTGGCATGTATGCATATTTTTGAAAATGTTATCAGGAAGCCATGTTAAGGTGGGGTAAATCTAGTGGGGTATTAGTGCTCGATGCTGGATTATACAGCCGTTTTAGGGGATTGCTAATGGAATATAGAGTCCCTGATCTCTAGGTCAGTGACTCTCGGGTATGATCAAAAGTTGATGCCATCTGATGGCTTTTTGGTGATGGGAAATGAGTTTGTCTCAGACAGATTCCAAGTGGATAAGTGTCGATGTCAGAAATCATCAGCAGAATTGGCAAGTTTATTGGTAGACTCAGCAGAGGGGCAGAGGATCGAATGGGCATTGCAAGGAGACTAAGCTACCCTCTCACTCCCAAAGGAGAAAGATCCAGGTCAGGGTCAGGACTCCCGGTCAGAGCAGTGTTGGGATACTCACACTGATGCTGTCTACACTATAGCTGGAAAAAGAGGATTTCAGTCTGTAGGTCTGTCATGTCAACAGCTTGCAGCAGCATTATACAATCACAGGTTTTATATATATAGTATCTATGGGCCAGATCTTCAGCTGGTGTAAATCAGCATTGCTCCATTGATCTCACTGGCGCTACACTGATTTACACCAGCTGAGGAACTGGGCAGCTGAGCAGTCAGTCTTGTACGTGCAGTCAATCTGCTCTGAATCCCACCCTAAGCACCCTTAGTTCAGACAAAGCCATTCAAAGATTGTGACTGTTTTCAAATATAAAAGCCTAGTACATTCCAACTTCTCTTGCCATTCACAAATGCATGCCAAGAAACTGTAGAAAAATTATGAGGTTCCAAGCTCTCTCTGACAAACTTCATCGTGTCTGGGAAAGAGAGCTACCTCCAGGATATTACCCTTTCAAAACATACGTCTTTGCTTCAGCAAAGCTGCAATTTAATGTCTGCTATACCACTAGCTACTATGGTAAAATTAATATACTCCTAAAAATTGTATGTAATTTTTGCCTATTACCTCTCTGCTGATTGATTTCTGTTTCTTTTCAAGACTTTTGGTGCCGATGATGTTGTGTGCACAAGAATTTATGTAAGAGAATGAAGAACACCAATTGACTTGTCATCTGGGATGGAATGGAGGATTAAGAGGCAGCCATTGTGAGAAATCCTGCATAATGAATATCTATGTGTACTGTTACTAATGCAGCATTGTATGTGACCAAATGTGTCATATCAGAATCCCTATCGGCTGTTAAGTGTATTTTGCTTTTGTTTTGCATAACATTGTTCCTTTTGACTCTTATGCCATCACTTTTCTCTCTACTTTGTATTTTGTAGTTACAAATTTGTATCAGTTATTAAATGTATTGGGCATAACTCACAGCTGTTTTGTTAGGTGTTTTGGATTGAAAGCCCCACAAAACATCTATGGCCAGTATGGGCCAACTGGGCACAGCCCCATGTTGGGGACAGTGCAGTGTCCCATTGACCCGGGGAAGCACTGGAGGCTCTCTGCATGCCTTCCAGAGCTCCCTGATGTGTAAGGGGAGTGCAAAACTACTACCCCTTTTTAAGGGATGCAGCATGCTCCTGCAGAGCCATGGCTCTGCTTACTCTCTACCCCTCCACACCCCCTTTAGGGCACCATGAGGGAACAATCTCTATGCTGCTTTAAGTGGAGGGATTGTCATTCTGCTGCAAGCCATGCAATGTGGGGAAAGCTCCTCCCACTATATGTCCACAATATAACTAAGCAGGAACTACCCTTTTAACACTGGCATCAGTCCACCTTCCCCAATGGTGACAGCCATTAGCCACTCACAATAAAACCCCCAGCTTAATTTAAAAGCAAACAATGTTTTCATAATTTCTCACAGTGATTGCTATCACACCAGGACATCTTGGATCTGTCCAGAGAGCAGTCAGACCCTAACACACCTTGCCTACTGTCCTTTGTTATTAAAGGGTAGAGCGGAAGAAAGCCTACAGAGACCCGCTACTGAACTTTTCCTTTTGTGGGTCACTTATAACGCTGAGAATTTCTTATGGAACCATGGCGTCTCTCAGCACCCCCTTCCCGCTTACTACTTGTGACTCAGTATTTCAACCTGTGGAGAGTCAGAAAGGGCTTGGTGGACCATAGCTTGAGAACCACAGAAAGTATCTCCATGCCTACTGAGTGGAGCTCAGACACCAGCACTATTACGGTTTAGATCCAAGCTGGAAGTATCTTCAGGGCACTAAGATGCAAATGAGCCAGGCACCCCATTTTTCTTCACAATCTCCCCCTCCCGTATTACCACAGCAAATGTTGCTCTTTCCCTTTAAAACATACATAATGAAGTGTCCAGAAAAATGAGAATAGAAAAACTGGCTATTTCTGTCTCAGGGAGTTCTTGAGCACAAATTGCCAACACTGTTAATTTGTGTGGTGTTTTTCTGATGGGGATAAGAAAATTAGTAGCTTTTAGAAATGCATCTGTGGGTAAACCCTGTTACAACCAATACCCACAAAAATGTACAGAACTATATACCACTGTAAATCTTGCATGCATTGTGTGGCTTTCAGAGCATCCCACAATGTGCCAGGTTAAAAATATCTGTCTGTGCAGAATCTTCCATGTCCTCAATGTTCCTCTGGTATCTGAATGAGGAATCCCTGGGTACTCTATGTCTGTGAAGATCCTCCTTCAGGTTCACTAATAATCTGAACTGCAGCATGAGTAACTTGCTTCCTGCAATGTGGAGAGAATGCAGGAACATGGAGCAAACATTGCCCTCAATGTGATAATTATCAAAACGTGGCTTTTTTGACAATAATACACATCACTTAGTGAAGGAGTGAAGTGAAGAACAGCACATCCATTTACTTGCAGAGAAAATGTAGGTGGGTTGAATGTAATTTCCCTACACTGGAATTTGATATCACAGTCAACATCCTTATTTTTCCAAAAATAAATGCGCCATAGGGTTTTTAATAAGCACAAGTAGCCAAGACCCTGGTTTTAAATTACGGTCCAGTAGCATAGTATCCTATAACAGTGTGCTTGGGCATGGTTCAACTCTAAGCCAAAGGAAAGCGTCCCACCTTCCCCATTGCTAACATCATTTCATGCAGTACCTCATTTACTGCAAGGATCCTTTTCCAAGTTCTGAACTGGCTTGAATTACTGTGGATGAAGGCATATAACAAGCTTAATAATAATAACAAGCAAGAACAATTCTACAAGCATGGGGATGTTACAAGCTGAAGAGAAAATTTGCTTAGCTGAGGAAATATTGTTGGGGGAAAAAATATTTTTTAAGAATTGCATTAGTCCACTACAATGTCCCTTCCAATGGTAATCCATGGGAGAAAGAATAGTCTTGGCTTTAAGGCACTGGGGTAGGATTCAGGAGAGCTGAGTTCAATTCCTAGGTCTGCCATGGATGTGCTGTGAGAATTTTTGGGCAAGTCACTCATGACCTGATTTTTTCAGACATATTGAGCACCCTGTCTCCAGCTGAAGTCACTAGGACTTGCAAGATATTGACACATTTGAAACTCAAGCCACTAGTTTCTCAGTGCCTCAGATCTGTAAAATGGGAAATAAACTGCCCTATTTCACCAGGGTGTTGTGAGGGGCCTAGATACTGTGGTGATGGGGCAAAACAGGTAGCGAGGTCCATAAAGATAAGAGAGATTTATACAGGCAGACCATCAGTATCTGAAACATTTGGACCTAATATGCACCAGAAAACGTTTGCCTGTATAGCTATACCAGCGAACCCTCCTAGTGTACACGCAGCTTATACCTGAAAAAGGGAGCTTTTGCTGATTTTGCTTATACTAGTCCCATGAATGAAATAAGCAATACTGGCAAAAGCACTTTTTTGTGTTATAACTGTGTCTATGTTAGGGCCCAGATCCTTGCTTAAATCAGGGGAGTTAGGCACTTAAACACCTGCGAAGATCTTGGCCTAGGGCTTTTGCCAGAGTAGAAATGTTGTAAAAACAAAATCGCATCCCTAACTAACATTGCTGTACCAGGAAAAACTTCTAGTGTAGACCAGGCCCTGAGTGTCCGTCTTCTGGAGCCTTTACCAGACTTGTCTCACACTACCTACACCTGAATGGCCTGGAATCTACCTTTGTAAGAGACTATTTTTCTTTCTCTCCACACAAAATATGGCCACAGTATGTAGCCCAGCAGAATGTGGCCCAGCATGTTTTGACTCAGATGGAAGTCACACACTTGTCTGGAAGGGAAATCAGAACCCGAGGGTGATTATGACAATTGGCATATTTTATCCAGATCTTAATTGTTTTTAAATGTGGTCCATTATAGATGCATCTGAAGAGTAACCATGGCCTCATAGTCCTGCACTCAGCTATGCCTCTGGGGTTGCTCCCCAGGGCAGAGTTCCAGCCATTGGATCCAGCTGAAGGATCAGGGCCATCACTCTAACTTTCCCTACAACAAGTGAATGTATTTAATGGAAGCCATGACCCGTGAGACTAGGAAGGCTAGTGCTAAATGACTCTGCTGTTCCAGCAACTATCCTTTTGAGAGTTTTCATGTTGTCAAAAATGGTCAGATATCCATCCAGTTGGCAATTGCTATGTAGCAAAGCACGAGCAATAAATCTGAGTTGTGAGGTTATGATTAAAAGCAGATTCTTGAGACATGGATCGTTTTGTGTAACAGGAAATTTATCTACTTTAGTGCTGGAAACTAGCTACAGAAATGAAGTTTTGCCTGCAGCTTGGCATTGCAGCAGTTCCCTACTCTCATAGTGCTATCACAGCAGCTTTGCAACTCTATTGATTTAGGGTTGCCAATTTTGGTTGGATTTATTCTTGGAAGTCTCATCACATGACATAATCTTTAATTAAATATTAATCTTTAATTCCTGGAGCCTCCAGGACACTCCTGGAGGGTTGACAATCCTATTGTGTGGCGTTGCATTAGATTTATGCCGGTGTAAATTGAGAGCAGACTCTGGCTACACTCCAATCAGAGGTGTGACTGCAGCAAATACCCAAGCTAGCTTTGCTCTAGCTAGCTCAAATAACAATAGCAGTGAAGCTGCAGCAGCACAGGTGGCAGCATGAGCTAAATACACCCACCTGGGATCCTGGGTACATAAATCAGGTGGCTAGCCCCTGCTGCCATGTTGAGGTCACACCTCTGATTGCAGTATAGATGTACCTTCTGATCCAAGGTGTTTGTTTTATTCTTGCAACAAACAGTTGGAAGATCACAAAAGCCAAACAGCATTAGTGAGTCCCCTGACTCTTTATAATACAGCAATGTTCTAAATCTAAGTGCAAGGGATTTTGAATGACCATTGGCCAAAAGCCTTGAAAAAGACTTCTGGCTTTTTTTTATTTGTTAAGCCACTTTTGGGAATCATACAATTTCAGTGTAGCAGTTACAAATAACCTGCATGTCTTTGGCACATTCCATCTCAGCGTGCTGTACAGACATCAGTGAATGAAGTCCTTCAGAACATCTCTGTGAGGGAAGGCGGGAGGGTATCGTTATTGCAGCTTTACAGAGCACAGTTACTAAGGGCCTGATCCAAAGCCCATTGAGATCAAAAGGACTCTATTTACTCTGACTTCTGTAGGCTTTGGCTCAGGTCCTCAGGGACGTACCCAAAGGCACACAGCAAGGCTGTGACAGAACCAGGACGCAGTTCAGTACGTTAGCCAGCAGGCCATACCCCTCCTGCAAAGCAGAAGCTACTTTTGCCATCGCCAAGCTATAGTCTGCAGGCAGTGAGTGTTGAAGGGCTTAGTAGCATTTGAGGTGAAACATGCAGTTTGCCACTGCCATCTGGACACGTGGGTGGCTGAATCATTGCAATAAGCATAACTGTTCACGACGTGTCTGCTGGCTTTCCAGTCCTTTGCCTGAGGCAGTCCTACTTCTCATCTGCTGATCAGTGCCTGGTGCCAAGTGTCTTTCTGCTTGTGTAGCTAGGAAATGTCCGACAATGCAAGTGAATGCGCGAGGGAAACAATCTCCCATGAGTTGTCACATCTGATGATGGCACAAACTTGGGGCATTACCATCAAATAAGAATTGCTTATACAGGGCCAAGAGAGAATGAGGTGTTCCCCGAACATGTATGAAAGACAAGGTCCCTGCCTGGGGAGCTTGCAATCTAAGGGCCTGATCCTCCAAACACTTGACCAGTCTGTGACGTTGCACTCCATAGGCTTTATGATAATATGCTTGGAATGTGAATAGAATGTAACTGGAATACGCTTTATGCAAAAGGTCTCTTGTAAGGTATAATTACAAATCTTATAATCTACTGAGTGTGTTCATCGTATTTGTATGAATGTATCATTCTTGTATCTAAAACTAGAACCATGACGTTAACTCTGAGGTCCTATTGTAATTATGCAAAGTGTGAGCCATTAATGGTGGTTTAGAATCTTGATGGCACCCATTGACTAGGACAATTGGCCGTACAGTAACGCCCCACTTAACGTCCTCTCGCTTAACATTGTTTCAATGTTACGTCCTTGCTCCATTACAGAACATGCTTGTTTAAAGTTGTGCAATGCTCCCCTATAACGTCATTTGGCCACCTGCTTTGTCCACGGCTGGCAATCCCCCTACGCGCCCTCTCCCCCCAGTGCCTCCTGACTGCCGATAGACCCCGCAGATCAGCGCCTTTCCCCTGCTCCCCCCACCTCCTGCCTGGGGCAATCAGCTGTCTTGCGGCATTCAGGAGGCTGGGGGGAGGAGCAAGGACGAGGCGCGCAACCAACCCCTTCCATCCCTGCCTCTTGCCCGTAGCAATCAGCTGGTTTGTGGCGTTCAGGAGGCTGCGGGGAGGGGGGACAACACGCGCTGCCTCCTTGCAGCCTCCTGAACGCTACAAGACAGCTGATTGCCACGGGCAGGAGGTGGGGGGAGCAGGGGGAAGGCGTTGATCCACAGGGTCTGCCGGTGGGCCAGAGGCACTGGGGGGCATGTAGGGGAGCTGATAGGGGGGCTGCCAGCCTGTTTAATACCTGTATTAAATTGCTTGTTTAAAATTGTTTAAAATGTATATAATGCCTTTTGGCTGGCAAAAAAATTTTTTCCCTGGAACTTAACCCCACTATTTACATTAATTCTTATGGTAAAATTGGATTCGCTTAACATCGTTTCGCTTAAAGTCGCATTTTTTAGGAACATAACTACAACGTTAAGTGAGGAGTTACTGTATATGGTTTATTTACCAGTAAGCCTTCTTGTGAACATGGGGGCCAGCCTGTGGGTAATGAAGAATGAGATCTTACAGTGACATGTGACCATGTCACCTGATACTGGATCCATCTTAAACCTGGTGCTTTTCCATTTAGAAGAACGGGTGAGAACCCAGAGAGACAAAGGATTCCCGCCTTGGGCCAAAGCTATAAAAGGCGGTGGAACAGAACAAAGGAGACTGCAGTCATGAGAAAGGAGTGGAGTGGGAGCCAGGGCCTGGGGCTGAGCGTGGGTTGAGCACCCCCAGGGAAAATTAGAAGCCAGCTACTGGATCCATCTTAAACCTGGTGCTTTTCCATTTAGAAGAAGGGGTGAGAACCCAGAGAGACAAAGGATTCCCGCCTTGGGCCAAAGCTATAAAAGGCGGTGGAACAGAACAAAGGAGACTGCAGTCATGAGAAAGGAGTGGAGTGGGAGCCAGGGCCTGGGGCTGAGCGTGGGTTGAGCATCCCCAGGGAAAATTAGAAGCCAGCTTGGGGTTCTGTGAAAAATTTTAAATCAAAATGGGGGTCCTCGGGTTGCTAAAGTTTGAGAACCGCTGGGTTAGTGGACAAGTAACTGCATTTTTGCCCACTATTGGACAGAAGCCAACTGTCCAACTATATGTTCGGGATGGTTCTTAGGTTCTGTACCAGTGAGTTTCACAGTCTTGGACCAGCTCTTGCGTCTCCTGCACAGAGTAGTACCCTGGCTGCAGACAACTCCATGGTGCTAGAGGAATGGGATTGACTTTGGCAGTTCCGTTCTATTTGACATAGGTTTTTATACCACTCTCTGTTATCTTGAAGCTCAAGATAATCTTTTGGTTTCTCTGGACCCAAATTGTTAAGAGCCTTGAAGATAAGGACCAAGAGCTTGACCTCAGTGTGCTATTCACTGGAGAATACAGATTGGAGGACAAGTCTGATGATCTTGCAGTAAGTTTTCCCAGGGCTGGAGTTTTCATGCTCCAGTAGATTACGTTGCTGAAAGGTGATAAAAGCATAATAGATGTCAAGTGATCCGACAGAATTGCCCATTTTATACAGCATACAGTACAGCAGGACGCAGGTTGGGAATACACAGGCGTGCTGCTCATTTACATGAGTTCCCTGCTCCCGAAAAGTTCTGCAACTCCTTCCTGTGCAATTGGTGCATTCTGTTCCCACCCTCAACTGGGCTGACTATCCCCAGGGGCTGCAGTAGCTGAAGAAGAGCAGCTGTGTAGGCTCTCCAAACCAAGCTGCTGAATCGAGGGAGAGAAGGCTTCTTCCTTCTAATCTCCTGTAAGCAGTTTCCCAAGGCTTTGCATTGAGAGAACAGAAAGCAGCACTGAAGTCAATGGAAGTTTTGTGCTAAATAAGGACTGCAGGATTTGACCCAATATAAGTGAAATAAACAGCAAAACAAGTCTGATGCCCTTTGCATGTTTAGATTTCATTCATTCATTACAATGAAGACCTAAAACATGCACTAATGCAGGCGTGGGTAAACTTTTTGGCCCGAGGGCCACATTCGGGAATAGAAATTGTATGTCAGGCCATGAATGCTCACAAAATTGGGGTTGGGGTGCAGGAGGGGGTGCGGGCTCTAGGGTGGGGCTGGGGATGAGAGGTTTGGGGTGCAGGAGGGTGCTTCGGGCTGGGATCAAGGGGTTTGGAGAGTGGGAGAGAGAGTCTTCTGAAGCCCAGTCCAGTATCCACTAGATCACACTGCCTCTAGCATGCTACCTCTGAAGTCAAAATGATTTACAGTGGCAATTCCTTATCGCGATCTTTAGCCAGTATTTTATTGCCAGTGTCAATGCAGAGATGTTCATATTACCAGGAGGTTGCTGGTTATTGAAGCCATTTCTTTTGCTATATTTGGGAACTTTTAAAATGTTCTCTGTGTGAACATCTGTGCAAAATATGTACTGTGCCACAGTGACGATTAGTGAATCAGACTACAACAGGGCAATTTGCGAACAATTAGATTAGTTGCACATGACGCTGCAGCCCATAATCACATGAAACTCGCAGTGATCTAAATGATACTTCTGCTTAAGCCAGGACTGCACATATCCAATGTGAGTACCTAATAATTTTAGTTTAATCGGTTTCAACGCTGAGTTCAAACTCTGTTTAGCAGGACATTGCCAGAGGGGTTGGACATATTGCAGATATTATAGAGCCTGAAGTCCAAGTCCTTTTCAGGCATTCCAGCAGACAATGTGCTTACATAAAATGTTGCGGTTTAGGGAAATAAATTGGAATCATCTGGAGCTGACTGGCACGATAATCTCTGAAATGTCATTTATTTCCCAATTCCAGCAACTAATTTGACGTCAACAGTTTAGTGCCGGCACGAAGGATAATAAAAGTCTGCAACTGGCCCCTTAGGACAGATTACCACAGAAACATCGTGGTTGGTGGCTTCATGCAACAGCTGTTAGAATCTTCAAAACAGGCCATGATATAATCCAGCCATTGGAATGCTAAGAGTGCCATAAATGGATCACTTACATGGACAGACCTATTGTTTCGTGTTATTGTTTGAATAACTGTAGGAAGTATCAGAAGAGTGAATAATTCCTGGTAGTTCACTCCGCTGGAAAAAATACCTGAGAATCTCTCAGTACCCCAGCAGAGGAGGGCAGGGCTGTGCCTAGGGGTTGTCTGTCTTCTCTGCTCCACTACCTGCAGCTGGCTGCATCCAGGCCCCTCACAACGCCCTCTACTGCTGGGCAGGAGGCCCAACGCAGCAGGGGGGTCACTCTCAGCTGCTGTTGTAGCCACTGCCAAAGTTGTTCAAAGTGCTGCCACCTCCCCCTCCACAACATGGCACCAGAGGCCCAGCTCCTGCTGTGGAAAAGCAGAGAGACACCTGGCCAGCCCCTCCCACAGCACAATGAGGTGGCCTCAGCCTAACACTGTTGCCGTCACACACAGGCCCAGCAAAGGGGCTAGGAGAAAATCAGGCCATCATGAGTCCTAGTCAAATGCACTGAGGTACGTGGAGAACAGCCCTTTAAATTGAGGGACTGTCCCTCAAAGTTCAGGCTGGGCAGCAGCTGTAGTGGAAAGGGAACTGCACATTGGTGGTGCAGGAGAGGAAGGGATGGGCACAAGTGAAATGAGGAGCCACATAGCAATGAGAGGAAAGGGGAACTCCATAGCAAAGGAGGACAGAGAGGAAAGGGGAATGTTACCGTGACTGAGGAGAAAAGGGAACCCGCAGCATGGAGGGATATGTAGGAAGGAAAATCCACAGTGATGGGGAAGAGGAAACCCTGCACTCGGGGCGGGAGAATACAGGAAAAGAGGGAACCTCAAAGCAATGGAGGAGAAAGTGTACAACGATGGGAGAGGGGAGGAGACCCATTAAAGGTGGCAGAAGGACATGACAGTGAGGAACATTAAGGGGTTGTCACGGGGCGGCACAGGTTTCCTTCCCCTCGTCCCTGTGCCCCGTGCTTAGGCTGGCAAAAGAAAGGGTCTCAGGCCCCCCTTGTAGGTACTTCACCCATGCTCTTTTATTTACAGTGGCTGTACAGTCCCAATTTCCCCAAACCAGTCCCTGCCCTGACCCCTCAGTGGGTCCTCTGGCCTTTGAGGCTCCCTGCTGAGGGCCCTGGCCCATTCACCTGGTCACACTGCAGGGAAACAAGGGAAAGAAGGATATTTAGCAGGGCATCAGAAGGTTTAACACCTCTGCCCTGTGACACACCTCCCCCCTTTAATGAGTCGCCAGGCTCAACCAGACCCGGCCTCTTCTCGGCGGGACATATTGGCCCTTTGGAGGGAGTTTATTGACCCCTACCGTGGGTACCTGCGGGTCCTTCCCAAGGTTTTTAGGCTCCCCCACCCGCCTCCATGGTAGGGGCAGGTCTTCCACACATGTCCCCTTGCCCGACAGAGTCCACACTCCTCTTTAGGCCGTGGCTGATTGTTCCCTTCCCTCCCCCAGGGCCAGCTCCAGGCACCAGACGGCAAAGCACGTGCCTGGTGCGGCGCCCTGTAAGAGGTGGCAGTCCGGGGATTCTGGGGCGGACGGTTTTTTTGCTTCGGCAGTTCGGCAGCGGCCATTTTCGGCTGGGCTTTTTTTTTTTTTTTTGCTTTGAGAATTCGGCGGCAGCATTTTTTTTTTCCTTGGGGCGGCCGAAAAGCTGGAGCCAGCCCTGCCCTCCCCCAGTCCTGCCTCAGGTATGGCTGGGTGCCCAGGTCCTCTGACTCCAGGTTCAGCTCCAAGGCCCCAAGTCCCTTGCCTTCCTCGGGCTTGCGAGGACTGTAATCCTGGCACTCCTGCCCGGAGGGTCCTTCATGACCACAAAACCAACATTCCTTGGTTTCTTCCCACTTCTGTCTAGGAGTTTCGTTTCCACACCCCCCACATTCCCAAGGCCCAGCAGGTGTCAGGAACCAGTTGGGGGTTCCTGGCCCGGCCCTCCTCCTCCCGTTGTGGTCTCTCCTTTTCCACCGTGGACTCCCTGCTATCCCTTTCTCTTTTCTTCTCCTTCTGTGCTCTAGGGGTTCCCTTTCCTTTTGGGGGTTCTACCACCCCCATGCTTCCGTTCACTTCCCTAATTGGGTTCTCCCAGCCCCCTTCCTCAGGATCCCCCTTCCGACTTCCTGCCTTGCAAGTAGGGGGTCCCCAATCGCTTCCTAGCAGAACTGGGTAGGATAATCTCTCCACTATCTCTACCTGCTGCCACCGGAAATGCCCCTGGATCTCCAAGGGCACTTGGGCCATCCGGTAGCTCTGGGTGTCCCCATGGACACACCAAAGGGCCACCTTTGTCCCCGGAACCATCCAGCGTGCCTTCACCAGACCCTTACGGACCAGTGAGTGGGTGGAGGCGGAGTCCACCAAACCCTTCTGGGGTTTCCTCCCCACCAACAAGAGTATGGTGGCTAAGGGCCGTTTTCCCGGTTTCTTCCACTCCTCAGTCCACCCACAAAAGTCCCCCAGCCCACACTCCATTTGAGGGCAGTCCTGTTTTTTATGGCCAGTGCGTCCGCACTGCCAACAGGTCAGTTTGTGACTGTGAGTGGGCCCTGGGTCCGCCCCGTATTTCGGTGCAGGTTCCGATGGGTTCCTTCCAGGTCCTGCCCCACTAATGGGCTTCACTGCCCTCCTGGTTGCCTCCGCCTCTATGTACCCCTCCGTCAGCCGGACTGCATCAGCTACGTGCAGGGGCGGCTCTATGTTTTGTGCACTGTCAGCGTTGCCGCCGCCGAATTGCTGCTGAATCCGCAGACCTCCCACAGAAATGCCGTCGAAGGCTGCCTGACTGCAGCCCTCACAGCTAGTGCCCGGTCACCCCCCTGCGGCTTGCCGTCCCAGGCACGCGCTTGCTGCGCTGGTGCCTGGAGCCAGCCCTGGCTACATGGGCTGGCTGATTTCGTCAGACCCAGACACATACTGGGTCCGGGAGCCTCTGGAGAAACTGTTCCAGGATCACCTGGTCCATTACCTCCTCGACTGTCTGAGCCGCGGGCCTCAGCCACTTACTGGCCCAGTCGGTTAACTTCTGGGCAAATGCCCTGGGCCTCAGGCCCTTTGTCCAGCGGGCCGCCCAGAATCACTGACGGTATCTCTTGGTTGAGAGTCTGATCCTGTCCAAGATTGCGGCCTTCACAGTCTCTTAGTCTCTGGCTTGGGCCTCTCCCAAAACCATAAACGCCGCTTGGGCTTCACCTCCCAGGTATGGGACTAGGCGCAAGGCCCAAGTCGAGCTCTCCCAGTCTGCTGCTGTAGCCACCCATTCAAATGTCCCCAGAAAGGCGTTCAGGTCATCCGTGGGGCCCATCTTACAGAGCCCCCACCCCGCTGTCTTGGTTCCGTCCCCACTCACCAGACTCCCACTCACTGGTGGATCTGCTATTGGGCCTCTGACTGCCCCTTGATGAACTCTTAGAGGCCCTGTTGTTGGTCCCCCTGCCATGCCATCAGGGCCGCCCGTTCCATCTGGTGGGACTGCTGCAGCACCTGCACTGTAATAACCAGCCATTTCAGGGTCTCCTCCATGCTGACCACCACTGATATCAGTGGCTAGGAGGATCCTGGACAAGCCCCCACGTGTCACGGGGCGGCACAGGTTTCCCCCCCGCCCCCCGTCCCTGCGCCCCGTGCTTAGGCTGGCAAAAGAAAGGGTCTCAGATGCCCCTTGCAGGTACTTCACCCGTGCTCTTTTATTTACAGTGGCTGTACAGTCCCAATTTCCCCAAACCGGTCCCCGCCCTGACCCCTCAGTGGGTCCTCCGGCCTTTGAGGCTTGTGTTTGCCAACAGAGACAGAGCTACCTCCCTCCTATCCTCCTGCCTGGCTTGCCCCACCACCCTCTTCCTGGGCTCTTCCCTGGGTTTATATTACTTCCCAGTCCTCAATCCAGCTGGTCCCACTTGGCTCAGTAGATTACACTGAGCTTGCCCTCACTAGGGCTTTCAGCTGGGCTCCCTGCTGAGGGTCCTGGCTCATTCACCTGGTCACATTGCAGGGTTAGGGATTAGGAAACAGGGGGAAGAAGGGTCTTTATCAGGGCATCAAAAGGTTTGACGCCTCTGTCCTGCGACAGGGGTGTTTGAGAGGAGAAGATGCTCTATGAAAACACCAGAGGAAGGCGTAAATTTGGGGTAGCAGGGCCAGTGAGCTTTTCTCCAAGAAGGTAACAGCCAGGAAACAGAGGAAGGGTGGTTTTGAGTAGGAAGCTCATGGGCTTCCTGTAGCGTCTCTAGTTTCTGATAAGTATTTGTAGTGTAGATGGAGATGAAGGGTGGTTCGATGGTTCAGGCACCAGACTGGGATTTAAGGGAATTAGGTTAAATTCCCTGCTCTGTCACAGTCATCTTCTGTGACTTTAGGCAAGTTACTTAGTGCCTCGGTTCCCCATCTGCAAAATGAGGGGGAATAGCACTGCCCTGCCTCACAGTGTTGTGAGGCTAAGCCCACTAAAGATTGTGAGGCACTAGGACACTATGGTAATAAGGCCATAAATCACTTTAGGGCAGGCCTGCACAACATGCGGCCCAGGGGCCACATGCGGCCCACGTGGGCTCACTGTGCAGCCCGCAGGGGGGTGAGTAGGTGGACTCACTGTGTGCCCCAAAATCTTGGACTGTGTCCGTTGGTCCTTTTTGCTGCTTGTCTCTGGGCTGAGGGTTGTCCCAATGCTGCAAAGAGGGTGTTCCCAAAGGAAGGTGCTTGCTTCTAACCCCCGAGGCCGTCAGTATGTCTGCTCTTCTCTAGTCAGCCCACTTGACAAGTTTGATTGTCCTTGGTCTGGTTCCCATCACCTCTCCAAGGGTTGCAGCTGTCTGGAGGTGCCTGCCTTCCACGCCTTCCTCATTCACACCTCATTCATTCAACAGGGCAATTAAATACAAAGTGGGGGGAAGATCTTATTCTACTTCTAGCAGAAAGACATTTTTCTTTTACCTTAATTATACTACCTTAGGGGCCCGCTATAACATATTACCAAGGTTCGATACAAAGTCATATAAAAGTTATACAAAAATGCATAATGCAGAGATTTATCTACAACTGCATTGATTGACTGTTGTGTGCAGTAATATAGTGACCCCTGGGGGGGTGAAGAGGGGTGTGATGGTGGGGCCGAGTGGGGAGGGGTCCTATTTTACTGCTGTGATCTGGTCACCCTATGCACGCTGTTTCTTTCCCCCTCTACAGGCTTCCACACCCCAGCACTGGAGAAGGAGGGGTTGTTTCCATGGGGGAAGGTGTTTCCGCGGGGCCTGGGGTTTTCGGCCTTCAGCTGTTTTCTTTGGAGTAATATGGCCCTCGCTGCTTTACGAGTTGTGCAGGCCTGCTTTAGGGTATGTCTACACAACAAACAAATAACTCACAGTAGTGACTCTTAGAGCCGGAGTCAACTGACTTGGGCTTATGCTGCAAGGCTAAAAACAGCAGAGTAGATATCCAGGCTGAGGCTGGAGACCAGGCTCTGAGACCCAGCAAGGGGGAGAGGGTCTAGGACAGTGGTGGACAGCGCATGCGGCCCATCAGGGTAATCTGATTGTGGGCAGCGAGACATTTTGCTGACACTGAGCATCCACAGGCATGGTCCCCCGTAGCTCCCAGTGGCCCCTGTTCACTGTTCCCAGGCAACGGGAGCTGTGGGAAGCAACGGCCAGCACGTCCCTGCAGCCCACCGCTTCCAGCAGTGCCCATTGGCCAGGAACGGTGAACTGTGGCCACGGGGAGCTGTGGGGGGGCCGTGCCTGCAGATGGTCAACATCAGCAAAATGTCTCGCGGCCCGCCAGCGGGTTACCCTGATGGGCCGTATGAGGCCCACAGGCCGCAGGTTGCCCACCACTGGTCTAGGAGATCAACTGCAATTTTAAGCTCCACAGCATGAGGCCAAGTCAGCTGATCTGGACCGGGAGACTCTCTGCCATGGGTGTTTTGTTGCTGTGTAGACATACCCAGAGATGGATGGGACTATAATTGAGCTTTCTTTGTGCTGGCCTCTTGTTAGTTTCATGGTTCATCAGGGAGATCACCCACAAACTAGTTTTATTCCCTTTAAAATGGATTCTAGCAATCACCTTGAAACAGGTCTTGTGCCAACATGCCCCTGCCTCACTGACATAGTACATTTTACCAGCACATTGTTGGCTGTCTGGAGAGTTAAAAATATGATGAGAGATTTGTGACAGACACCATTTTGTTAACAGAGTGGAATACTGCACAGTCCAGCAGATTTTAACAATGGATAGCACTGCCAAAATGTACAAGTAATCCCGTGATTTTCATAAAACATTTAAATTTGGCTGTGAAAACCAACATTGTTGCAAAGCAGTTTTATATGCTTCATTTCTGTGCAAAAAAATCCACATATACCCCTCCCCAAATAATAGCCACAGTGGGAATTAAGTGCATTTGGTACTGCAGATATCTGGAAACACAGAAGGGTCTTGCTTGTGAACAAAGCCCCTAATTGGCTCCACAGAAGAAGAGTTTATCATTTCTTCCATCAGGATTTTTTCCCCCTTCTTGATAAATATTGGGTGAGAAACAGTATTTTAGGAGCAGTTAGAATTCTGTGAGATAAATTAAAGGCCTGGGAATAGCTTCATTGAATGCCTTTAAATTACATGCATGAGACCAGATTGCTGTATAGCTCCCTAAACCATTTGACATTTCCTCTTGTTAGGGCGAACTGCTGCTTCATCTACTTATGACCCTGATATCTTATGAAAGAGCAAGTTGCTCTCAACTAAGTTTAAACAATTGCATGTACTAAATGCTCGTAATAAGTGCAGTGGCCTGTTAAATGAAGTTTGAATTCATTCAGGATATGTTAATTTTATGAATACTTTTGAATAAGTAATTATGATCTTTTTGCCTGAAGCTTGTCATTGGGATGCTGAAGTAATTAAGGTACCACTTAGCCAGTTTTTATTTGTGTGCTACAGCAAACCAAAGGGGAAAGGAAATGTCTAGGTGAGAAATGTCCAGTTATATTTTGGGAAAGGAGAGGATTTGGTGATAAGAATTAGAAAACATTTATCAACAGGCAAAAAGTGAATGAAATAAAATCTTGGAGCTGATTAAATAAAGATGGTTGAAGAGTTCTGCTTACCAATAGCACTCGTTGCAGCTGGATGACCAGAAGCAGACGCACCAAATGATACTTTGGAGTGGTTGGGAGCAATTCTTTCATGTGGAATGGAGCATGACTGTCTCTTGGTAGCTCACTAGCATATGTCTGGTAAACGGGACAATTCACATCAGCTCGCCATAAACAGATGAGATCAGCCTGCTGTCTAGAGAAAAGGGTGAGAACCTGGAAATTCTCTGCGGCACACTGGCTGAGAATTCCTTTTTGAAAAGTGCCATGGTATATCCACTAAAACCTGACAATCTATTTTTAACAAATGCTTGTTGATTTCTATGTTCTGTTGTAATAATTTTGTTAGATCCTTTTCTCAAGCTTCCTGTTTATTACCATCCAACTAAGGCCTCCGTCCTGCAGTCCTTACACTGAGTAGTACAGTACTTATTCACACAAGAAGTCCCACAGAAGACGTTAGGGTGACTTGCTTAAGTGCTACTCAAAGTGAGTAAGTGTTGCACAATGAGGCCCTTATATTATGGGAGGGGGGGTCTTTCTGTTAAGAATCCATCTCTAATGTCTATAAAGTGCCATGCACATGTCTGACTGTAAAAGTAACAGAGAGACAAGGTGGGTAAGGCAATATCTTCAAGTGGACCAACTTCTGTTAGTGAGAAAGATGACCCTTCAAGCTACACAGAGCTCTTCTTGATCTCTGTGCAGCTCGAAAACTCATCTCCCTCACCAATAGAAGTTGATCCAATCAAAGATACTGCCTTGCCCACCTTGTCTCTCCAATGTCCTAGACCCACACAGCTACAACATTGCATATAAAATTAACAAACAATCCTAAGTGCTATGGGGTAATACAAATAAATAAGTAATAATAATATAATGTGCTAAGTGTGTATGACTTTAATAACAATATTTGCCTTATGTTAGCATATTAAATGCTTTCCTCCAATTCTGGATGTTGCAACAGTAGCCAGAAGGCATTGATTGGAGTCTGCAAGAAACCTCCCTCACAGACTTTGTATTGTCTGTAGCATGTAATGAAGTACAGTAAACTATTGTTTCTGGAAATACTTGGAATCTGGATGTCTTGTTCAGTTGTCTGGTCATCTGTGACCATGATGTAATCATAATTATTACTGAGAATATAACTATGAAAACAAAGGATTAGTTTTTCTCTTCAGAATGTTTGGGGAATAGGGTGATTTATTTCTGAAATTCCTAGAGTTGAGGGGAAGCCATAGAAAAGTCTTACAGCTGAAGTAAAGAGAGTGTTGTCAGATATTCAGTGAATAGTACAAACCACAGAAAATAGAGGAAGGGAAATGTCATAGGTTAGCTGGCTGTTCATAGACGAGGCCCAGCATCCCTGGACCAGAACAGGTGTGTCCAATCCAGTCCAGTAGCGGCACCAGGGTTTTTGCTGCCCTAGGTGGCAGCGCTCCTCTGCCGTAATCGGTGGCGCTTCGACGGCAGCTCCTCTGAAGCTACGTTCTCGGCGGCGTTTCAGCGTCCGCTTTTCTTGCCGCTGAATCGCCGCCAGGAAATGAGTCGCCGCCAAAATGCCACCCCCCCTCAAATCCTGCCGCCCTAGGTGGCCGCGTAGGGTCACCTAATGGAAGCGCTGGCCCTGATCCAGCCAATTAAAAAGGGCTGGGCAACACCTGGGCCTATAAAAGGCTGCTGAGGGGGTAGGCCAAGGAGAAATAGAGTGAAACAGGTGGTAGGTGGGGGAGGGAAAGCCATGGTGGAGTAGCATGGAGTGGTGTAGTGGGTAACCTTGAGAAGGGGGCCAGGTGCTCCAGGACACAGCCCTGAGGCTGCTGCCCCAGAGAGGAAGAAGAGCTGGGAACCTGCCAGAAGCCCCTGAGCTGGGTGGAAATTTAAAAGTAAGGACTGAGTTAAGACTATTTTATTGTTTGTTTGCTGGCTTTTGTTAAGAAAACAAACCTTCTTGCAAGACAGTGGGGGTGGCAGTGTATATTTTGGAGCAGGAGAGAAATCCTGCCTGCTTATATGAAACGTACATTTCCTGGTTGAGAAATTGGCATATGTTTTGAGCCACAAAACTGAGGGGTGCATGTGACTTTCCCAAGCTTCCAGTTGCTGCAAATCTAGCACAGGGTGTGGCTCTCCTGAAACAACAATAACTGCAGTAGGGAAAAGGGTCCATTCCTCACAGAGCTTGCTGAGCAATTGGTATCTTATAAATACTCCTCCCCAGCCACGCACTAAACTGCAACCAACAATGAGACAGCCAGTTACATCATCCCCACTATTTCAGTGCCTCCCTTCTCAACTTTTCATGTGGAACTGGGACTCCGACCCATTCCACACCACTTTCACTTTATTGGGTTCAACAGATGTGGCTCAGTCCAGGGGTGCCCAAGCCTGGCCCATTCCATGCAATTGTTTGGAGTCTGAGGACAGCACCTAATTTGCATGGAATGGATCCATGCTCAGCTTTAATCTGGAGGTATGTCTGAGTGCATCCACCTTTCTGTGTGGCCAGGCTGGCTGGCCAGGCCTGATACACTTCATGTAGTAAAAAGCAAATGGCTTAAAGCAATAATTGGGGCTCTTTAATTGCCAGGCCATCTGAATCAATATGGAACATTGCATGCTAGAATCTGTGGTCTCTATGGACCTCAACCCCCATATGAAAGATGAGGGCAGCTGTGACCCTCTCTCTACCCAGCCCTACCTCAATCAATACCTACCAACATTTAAGTCCCAAAAGGTGTGATTAAGACACTGCTGCACCAAGTTAGGATTCCCTTCTCTACAGTCTATTGGCTATAATGAAATGACCTGAAAACCCTGGTCCCAGGAGGGTCAATGGCCAGATGTCCTTGGAAGGGAGCTCACCGCGTCCCCTCTCCCCTCTCCTCCCCGCCCCTCCCCCCATGGCTCCAATTGTTACTGTAATTGGTTTCCCTGTGCCTTGGCTTTAGTGAGTTGCATTGAGCTCTCTCCTCAAATAAGTTACTTTGCAGCAATAAACCCAATGAACTCACAAGCAGATGATCTGGATGCTAGTTTTTTCTTTATAGTACTAACATACCCCTTTTGTGGGTGCTCTTGAAGGTGTCACATACCTTTGAATTTGTATGTACCTGCAGAACTGTCTGGAGTAGGGTGAATAGAAATGTGTGTCTTTAATCCATGGGTAGGAGATCTGTTTTCCAAATCCATGTTCAACAGTAGTCTCTCTGGAGAGGTTCAAGGAATGGGGTGATAGCCCTTGTGAGCCTGGATGTACTAGCAAGTCTTTAAATGAACCCTTCTCTCATGAGATTAAGGATCTGAGACCTTGCAAGCTGAACATTCTGACATCAAGAGTGTCTGCTCATTCTTTAGAGGGGCACTACTGCTGTGGAGGGCTGGGAGGAAAGGCTTCTGGTTCACTGTGGCAGAGCTGATTGGGAGGGACACTCGATAGATGAGGAGAGGGGTTGGTTTGGAGAAATGAATAAACAAAAAGGACAAGTTGCCAGGCATGTTAGGTGTGGCTTACACATGGCCGGCTCCAGGCACCAGCCGACCAAGCACATGCTTGGGGCGGCACCTGGGGTGGGGGGGCGGGCGGCGCTCAAGGTTGTTTTTTGTTTGTTTTTTGTTTTTTTTTTTTTTTTAAAAACACTCTTCCTGGCCCGAGCTCCCTGCCGGCGCCCCGGCCGGGGCAGGAGGGCAGCAGGCATGCCACGCTCCCCGGTCGGCGGGCAGCTTTTTTGCCTGGGGCGGCAAAAAAGCCAGAGCCGGCCCTGGGCTTATAGCAGTGTATAAGTACAGCAGTATGTTTAGCTGTGTTAAATACCTGCATATTCTTCCCAAAAGGCTGTTTCAAGATCATTACTTCCATGAAGAAATCTAACAGACTGCATCAGGTTAAAATGGTTTTATAATCCGATGCTCTTTCTGTGTATGTTTTTTCTCCACCATATCATCATCAAATAACCCAAAGGACGAGACTAACGCATGTATCTTGTATTCTGCATGGTTGGTTTATTATTGACTATATGTCATTCCACACTGAATACCTGGTTGGATTGGCATATTGGTTAGCATAGTAAAGCTGAGGTACATGGTAATTGCTGGGGCATGATTAACAATCTATGTAATGTTTTTGCAATTATTTGTGATTTGTATTATTTTCTACTTGCAGGTTCAATAGTATTTGTTTTAAAATTCTGGAAATCTGGAAGAGGCATGTGTACATCTATGGCTCTGCAGCCAGTGGCAGATATGATCTTGGAGAAAGAAAGGACCTATAAATATTATGGCTCATCCCCATGATTTCTGCCTTGCATGTGAGTCTGTCTCCAAGAACAAGTAATTACTTGTCTGTTGTTCAAAGACAGACACACATGCAAGGCAGAAATAGAATCACTCATGCACAGATCAAGGAGCTGGGGAATGAGTGGAAACCAAGGTCAGTCTGGCCACAGGTTAGGCTCTAGAATAGTTTCTGCTTAAATGCCATGAGAAACCATTTGCTGATAACATTATGGGAACACAATCTAGGTCACGGCCAGGGAGGGAGACTATTTGAGGGAGAGACTGAAGGCAAAAGGGAGTACATCAGACAGATGTCTGGAGAGGGGGTAGGGTTTAGAGTCTAAGCATCAGGCTTGAAACACCTGGGAGTCTAGGTTTGTACCCCAGCAGAGCTGACTCAGCTCTTCATCGTTCTTTGACTTGTGAGTAACTGAGTTAAAGGAAAGGTGACGAGATAAACCCAAATGTGCATGTGTCTAAACAATGGCCTTGTAGTTAAACAGATAAAATATGTGCTGTTACCAGAAGATCTCCACTTCAGCTCATGTAGTTTCAATACTGGCAAATATTTGGAAAAATGAGACTCGTACAACAACCAAGATTAAGTTTCACAATATTATTGAGATCCCCACATTATTACATGCTTCTGAAACTTGGCCAATGCTAGACACCCACAATAGGAAATGTAACGCATGTGCATTCCATCAGAGAGGCTTGCAGAGAAGACTTGGAGTCTGCAGGTGGGAAAAAGTAACTAATGATGATGTGTTAGGACTGGCCAACAGACTGTAGGGATAATGATCTGAAAAAGAAGGCTGAAGTGGTTTGGGCATGTTGTATGGATGTCAAAAAAGGATTCTTAGACAAGCCCTTAAATGGGTACCATTTGGTGGAAGATGGAAAAGAGGACAACAGATGACACATAAGAAAACCATTGAGAAAGATGTCACTGTCATGGACACAGACAGAGTGAAACAAGAAATGTGGCACTAGACAGAGGTGGAAAAACTGGGTTGCTTCGTGTCACAAGGCGGGAGAGACCTTTTTATTAGACGCTATCTTAATTAGAGGTATGCGCTTTACTAAATATCATAGCTCACACTTGTTTTTATGATTTTTTTCTAGTTTCAACAGTGTGGAACATTTAACTCCTCCCTTCATTTGAAACAAGCAAAGAAAGATCCTCTGAAACCATGACTGTGAGCCAAAAGATGATACACAGTAATGCTACTAGAGTTTACAATTCTGGGAAAGTAGAATAATTCAGCATAATAAATATTTGGAGCTACATTTGCCTAGAAAACCATTTGTTTGCTAGCTGTGACACAGATGCAGCGGAAATGGAGTGAGCCATGAAGCTGCAAAAGAAAGAAACCAGCATCAGGGTTAACAGATTCAGAATCCTAATTATATCAGCTGGAACCGAGGGCTCTTGGCATTTCAATAAGTGAAAGGGTAGGCTCTGAACTTGCGTAAAGCCAAGCATTCATGTGGGAAGGTGCCTCAAAAACCCATGCATCAAAACAAGCACTCGTGAAAGGAAAACACTGATGGAATGAATGGCACATTAATGTACCTTCTAAAAATTATTCCAGATATGGCAGCAGATAATAGAGCCAGACTCTTCCCAGAAAATGTCAAGAAAATAATGAAGGACCAAAAGAGCCTGGAAATGAACTAAGCCTAGAATTCATCTCAAATGTAGATGACGATTGCAACAAGGATAATAACATAATGGAGTCTATTAGTGCAGTAGGAGGCAGAAATGCACAATATATACAGGGGCAAAGAGTCTTTTAAGATTACTTTGTGATCTAAGTAAAAGAGAGACAAGGATGGCAATCATAGTTGTAGTTGTGATAACACAAAGAGAATGTGCTGAGTTACTACAGGAAATTGGGACTTATTTTCCTTTGCATGCAGGGGGAGTGAGTGGCATCTTTAGTGCCCCCTCCAAAATGAGAGTTCTCTCCAATTAGCATTTGATGCAAACCAATATGAAGCTCAGTGTCTAAGCACGGGCTGCAGCCCAAGCAGAGAGGAGAGCTGATTTGACATTTCCAGCAGAGAGATGTCAGTGCTGGGCAGTCTGAGCATGATCCCAACCTTTCCTGGAGTTCCTGGGACTGTCTTTCAATGTTCAGGAGTTTGGATCAATCCCATTCCTAGGAAGTGGGGATTGTGAAGCCCCTAAAGAAAAATGACCAAGGTGGAATTGTCTCTTGCTCTTTTCTTTTAGTTCATCAGAGTGAAATTGTATAATGGTATTTCCAGAGCCACCTGGTTCTCCCTTCTTACACAGCAGAGCAGTGTCACCTGCTGAAAAGAGATGTGTATGTAATAATGACTTGTGACTCCAGAGACCAAACACTCAGGGCATGATTCTCCACAGTCTTGCCCCTCGTACAATAGTGAGGATGAAACGCTACCAAATCAGAGTGGTAGCACTTTACACCTCCCCAAAGTGAGTGTAAGAGATAACACAAGGTGCAGAGAATTACACCCTAGATTATCATCCCATGAACAAGATCCCTACCCCAGTGATCACCTTCAGAAGAGGATATATGTGCAGCTCATGATGAGATCAAGACAGTTTGCAGCTGTCCCATTGTAGCTGACCCTGGGTTTTTATATAATTGAGATGGCTATTTAAATTCTAGCTGAATTTATTAAAGCTGAAGAGGGGTCTGAGCTACCAGGCTGAGACTGATTCAGGCTCTCCCAAACTCGTGTGGAGAGATGGTTTGGCTACATGCAGAACTGGGCAGCAAGATGTCTTCCTCCCACCCCTCCACCAAAGGCTGATTAAAATTCAGTCCTTGTAGAACCTTGGAATATAAGAAGCCGTCTTGAGAGAATGATCAACTTGGTGCTGGTCTAACATCTCCCTGAGGGTTTCTCTACATAAACATATCCTGGTTTAGAGTGGGAGGGAAGGATTGCTTTGCCATCTTCCATGATGGGGCCTTCTGCTACTGAGGAATGGGTCGCTGCCTTTAAGGTTTTCCAGAGATTTTTCTGGTTCACTAATTAGGGTACGTCTATACTTACATGCTGCTTCGGCGGTGAGTAATCGATCTTCTGAGACGCGATAAATCTTGTCTAGACACGATAAATCGATCCTGGAAGTGCGTGACATCGACAACAGTACTCCTGCTCGCCACGAGGAGTAAGCGCTGTCGACGGAGGAGTCTGCCCGCCACGTGTGGACCCGCGGTAAGTGCTTTGAAGATCGAACTAGGATACTTTGACTTCAGCTACGTTATTAACATAGCTGAAGTTGCGTATCTTAGTTCGACATGAGGGGTTAGTGTAGACCAGCCCTTTGACTCTTCTTTGGAAATTCTAGAATTCAGGGGCTCTCTCACTTTGGTATTTATAAATACCAGGCCCCTCAGCTAAATTCCCTTCCCCACCTCACAGTCCCAACAGTGCAGCAGTGAGCTAATCCATCTACCTGCATTCGTCTCTCACCTGAATCAAAGGCCAGGAAGCTCCTAGCATGCCCAGTGCTTGCTAGGAGGTGGGGGTGTGAGCAGCACTTGGTTGCTTTTGAGCAACTTGAGACATTTGGAAAGGTTTGCCAGATTCTTTTGTATATACAAAAATAATCTATCAATACTCTCTATAGTACTCAGTCTTCTAAACAGTCTAGTGCAGTGGTTCCCAAATTGGGGTTCGTGAACCCCTGGGGGTTCATGAAATGTTACAGGGGGTTCTTAGGAAAAAATTCCCTAATGGCGGACAGAGCTGTCCCTAGGGGCCCCGGGCAGCATGGGGCCAGCAGCCCAGAACCTCTGGACTTCCAAGAGCTAAGCAGATCAAAGCAATCATATCTATTACACTGAGAAGATTTAAACTTCAAGGTTCCTAAGAAATGGAAAGGGAGGTGGATATATTTTGCTGTTTTAAAAATTGAATAGGCAGCTACTATTGTTTTTTAAATTATTATGAAGAACAAGTTTAAGCTTTGTTGTAACGTGCATTGTTTGCCTGGACTGCTCAAGACCTGAATGCTTGTGTAGGAAGAACTCCTTGAGCTGGCTTCTTAAATACCTTCATGCTGTTTCACATCTGATACTCCTTCATGAAACATAGGAGCCTTGTCTTATAACAGGCTTATTCAAAGTGATACAAGCTACGAAAGTGAGATCTTGGAAGAGTGTTGCCATTTTCATAATGTAATAAAAATACCGTAATGATAAATAATTAATACTAGTATGTAATTGTGTATTTCCAAGATCACTGCTTTTTTAATTTATACTCAGGTAAAGGAGAAAATCCCTGGAAATATTCATTTTTAGGAGGGGGTTCACGAGACTTGACATTTTAGTGAGAGCGGTTCACAGCTTGTTAAAGTTTGGGAACCACTGGTCTAGTGCATCTGGACTGGCTACTGTTTTATTACTGACAATATCTGCATTGTTCCTTCTCATACTGAGAAAGTGAGTAAAATTCTAAAACTATGGAGAGATAGAGAGTGAAGGCATTTCATGTTAGTGAATAAATGTGAAACTCTCTTGAGGCCGTGTGAATTTGCATGGAAGACAAATAATCCCACTGCTGCAGAATCATGGGCATTGGAGATTTGGTCCATTTCCATGACATCTGGGCTGCAATGCAATGCAATTCCTTGTGGAATATTCTTGAGCAGGGCCGGCTCCAGGCACCAGCATTCCAAGCAGGTGCTTGGGGTAGCAGTGTTTCTGCAGTGGCAGCAATTTGGCGGCAGCTCCTCTGTTCCGCCAGCCATGGCGGCAATTCGGCGGCAGCTTCTCCCTTTTGCTGTCTGCGAAGGCAGTTTTTTTCACTGCTTGGGGTGGCAAAAACTGTAGAGCCATCCCTGTTCTTGAGTATTTCATCCATTCTGAATGTAAATTCTGGACATCCTGAATCAGGTTGTTCAGGCCCCTGAGGGTCCTCCAGAATGGAAGGTACCATATTTAAGGTACGTGATAATTAGATGATGGTGAGAACACATGGTCTGAGCGCCTTGTATTTAACATGTTTGGGGGCCAATTCCAGGGACTGTCCTTTTCTCTCCCAAAAACTTTTGGGATTAAAATGCAACATACCTAGTGCTGAGGGATTAATTCCTCCAGGAAGACCAAGTGGAGAACTAACCTTGTGTTGAGGTGTCTGAGCTGAGGAGGGAGCTCAGGGGCTCTTTAGTTGAGGTCAGTCAGGCCACTTGTGTATCGTGAGAAGAGAGAGATTTAGAATGCCCCAAAATAAGTTCCACCTCCCAGAGAGGAAAGTGTCCTCTTCCTTGCTTCTACTGCACTAAAGAACTGCCCTGCCACCCAGCAATGTTCCTCATTTAGACCCTATGTCTTGGCTTCAGTCTTTCTGACCATGAACGGGGGCCACAGTCACCAGCAGCGGATATTTCATCTGCTTGTCCTTAAATAGCAGGGCTGATATTCTTGCTTACTAAGGTTTAACTCCTAAAACTGTGTCATCTTCTACAGATTGACTGACTGCTGCTCTTGGCTGCCATTGTGGTGTTTGCTCTTGGCTTACTCCTAGGGAACATATTTATCTGCTCAATAACACACTAATTACAGGTGAGAATTCACCTGGTCTTATCATAATTCTGTAATGTACTTGCCAACAGCCCCCATACTCTCCAGTGTCCCAGAAGAGAACAGTCTCTCCACCCCAGCCAGCTTTGCTTTTATATGCTAGCCCTTCCATTCATCTCTGAGATCTGCTCCTCTGAGTTTGCTATGGAATTTTGGTCTAATTAATGTATTTCTTTGAATATGGAGCATTGGCTTGAGTACTGCGATCCAAGTCTGCCCTGCCAATTGCAGTGACCCAGTGCCTACCTAGGTTGATAGTGACAGGGCCAGTTATTTGTATGACGGTAACACCTAGAGGCTCCAAACAAGATCAGAGACCCAATGTGCTAGAAATTGTACAAACATGTAGTAAAAGTCAATCGCTGCTCTGCAGAGCTCACATTCTCAATAGGTAATATAGAGAAAGATTGGGAAGGGAAACAGTGACTTATCCAAGGTCACCCAGCTTCAACCTCCTGTGACAAAGTTCCTCCTCTACCTCAGTGGGTCCTGCGCTTATTGGCGGATTTTTGTTTGCCTCAGAGATCTTCCCCTCTGGTAGAACCCACAGTCTAGATCAACTCCTCCTGTGTTTGATCAGGAGTTGGGAGGTTTGGAGGGAACCCGGGCCCACCCGCTACTCCGGGTTCCAGCCCAGGGCCCTGTGGACTGCAGCTGTTTAGAGTGCCTCCTGGAACAACTGCACGACAGCTACAACTCCCTGGGCTACTTCCCCATGGACTCCTCCCAACACGTCCTTTATCCTCACCACAGGATCGTCCAGCAGTACGCCCTCTCACTCTCAGCTCCTAGTGCCTCTTGCTCCCAGCTCCTCGCACGCAACCTCCTTCCACAGCTCCTGACATCCCCCCTCACTGACTCACTGGGAGGCTTTTGACTAGTTTCAGCCAGCCCCTGATTGGCTGCAGGTGTCTCAATCAACCTCCCTGCCTTCTGGAAAGTTCTTAATTGGCCCCAGGTGTCTTGATTAACCTGGAGCAACTGCCATAAGGTATCAGGGATTTGTTTAGCCTGGGGCTAACATACTGGTTCCTTACCACTTTCCAATAGCCATCTGGCCTTGCCCCGTCACACTCCTCCATGTAAAACTTAAAGGCATCTCAAGTAAGAATCCTCATGGTCTCAGCATAACCCTGTTCTTTCAGGACCCCCTTCAGTCTTTGGTTTCATCACATCCATTAGAAGATTTGTCTGTTTCACTACTGTGTAAACCAGTGGGCACTCAGCAGCCTGCTGTTCAGGTTTCAGCCTCAGACAAATTGTAGAGAACAAATTTACAACATTAACAGAATTAGTATTTTACCTAGCCTATTTGGGAGCGGGGAAAGGAAGCAAGGGGGCATTGCTGGATTAAGCTTTGTTACCGTGGAATTGTTTCTCTGCCACACATCAGTGCCTTCTGCCTCTGGAACCCTTCCATTATGGGGGACTTCACAACCACAGATTCTCACATCTGAAAACCAGGAAATGACTCGTTAAGGTCTCTCTGTATATCCCTTGATGTGTGCAGGGGTTTCCCCCCTGGTTTTCTCTCTTGGGACCTGGACTGAGCAAGATTCCCTGCACCAAGCTTTCCCTCCCATGTAACTGTCTTTAAAAAATGTAAGGCTGAGGTGGTTACTATGTGCAGAGAAGGGGTAAAATGTACTGAGTCCCAAAATGAGGCTGTGAAGAAAAGTCTCCTAGATGGCTGGATCTCCTGCATATTCCTGACCAGAACTTTGGAACAACTGAAGGGGCCATACGCAAAGAATCCATCCTATGCTTTACAAAGACACCCATGTGTGCTGGCACATCTCTAGCCTCTGTAAAATATCATGTACAGGTTAGAATACGCTTTACAGAATTTCCCTCCAAATAACACCTTGGCTATTTTTTCTTCAAAAAGATAACTGGAAAGGTTATTCATAAACCAGGTGTTAAACTTGAACCCAAAGCAATAAAGCCTGGAATAGATATCTGAGATACAGGATGAGAAAGCTCATGGGGCAGGGACTATCTTTTTATTATTTGTACAGCACCCACCGCAATGGGGTCCTTATCCATGACTAGGACCTCTAAGCACTATGTTAATACAACTAAGCAATAATAACATTTATGCCAATTCTGTAGTGTTATTCCTAACTGGGGTCTTAATTCCCTCTTATACAAATTGGTTATAGGAAGAGGGGCATCTAGATTCTAAAGTGTTCTTTTCCCCTGGATATTACTTAGCAGACAGTTTCAACATGCTTTTCCTTTCCAGAAACACAGTTTAGTCTCCTGTATCTCACTCCTGGCTAATCCTCCCTCCCCCACAACAGAGAGAGAAAGCATGTGACAAGCTACACAAAGCGGGGGGGAGGAAGGGCTCAAACCAATCTCTCTGAAGACTTCCTGATGTCATTGGGGATGTTAAACCTGGGTAACTGCCCTCACACTAGATAATACATTCAGTAGTGTCAAAGAACATTCATATTCATTTTCTTTAATTCTTCCTACTATTGTCCAATGACATGAGTCTTAAAACTCTGGATCATCTTACTGATGGCTAACTGTCACTGTCAAATCGGCTCTTCCTTCTTTTTTTAAACTAGCATGTCTTTGAGCAATGTCTGCATACTTGTTTCTCTAAACACAGATTACTGGTCCTGCCTGTCTCTGTAGATTTGCTCATGTACCTTAGATGGACCATTGCTAGATTAGACTGACCTTAATTTCTTACATAAATGTTCTACAGTAGTTTTTAAAAGCTGTCATCCTTTATTCTCAGACTTCACTTGTGAGTGGAAAAAAGGTTAGTTGCTTTATTTCTGTACTGTAGCTAAATACTGAACTGAAGAATAGAAATAGAAGAGAGTGATTAGGTCCCATCTTGTCCTTCTCCAGGGAACCATTGTAGGCTAGGTTTCCATAGCATGTTCTCCAGTTCTTTGTCTAGTCTTGTTTTATGGGGCTCAAGCAATGGAGCTTTTGCCATTTCACTAGAGTGACTATCTATAATCTTCTGGATACACAGATACTACTATTTGTATTTTCGTAGTGCCTAGAAACCCCACTCAGGGCAGGACCCCACTGTGCTATATGGTTTCCTGTAAAATACAGCTCAAATTGAGGGAATCTTTCCTGGTGTTTATTAGTAATACTTTGCACTTCCTACAGCACATTCCATTCATGGATCTCAAAACACTTAAACATGCATGCAACACCTCTCCCTATGACCACTTTGTGAATAATAATACTTACCTCTTACCCCCATTTTCTAGATGAGGAAACTAAGGTACACAGATAAGGGCTCAATTCTGCAAGCACTCCACACTTAAATGGGATGGCTGTACAAGGAGGGAGTGCTGGATTGGAGCCCTAAGCACCCCAAGATCACACAGGGAGTCTCTGCTGCCCAGATTAGAACACCGACTTCAACTTGCAGTCTTATGCTTTAAGCACTAGGCCATGCTTTCTCTCAGAAGAGAAGACTGTAAGGGGAGGATGTGGTTTTATGGGTGGGTTGACTGGTAACGCCATACTCTTTCATCTGGTTTTATGAGTAAGGGACCCAGAGCAAATAGGCAACAGTTAAAGTCTCACATATTGCCCTGCTCTCCCCTCCCCCTTTATCTACAGTGTAAGCTCTTTGGAGCAGAGACCTGAAGGCATAATGTGGCCCAATCTTATCCAGTAATAACTGTGCTTCCTGTTTGGGACTTAGAAACTATGATGAATGGTACTCTTAAAATCCTTTAGATTGATTTAGATACAGTAATAGCTGTACTCAGACTTTTGCACAAGCACCCTGGAATGTTCGCCTTTGCTTTCTGTGTTTCACGGAGACACTTCAGTGGGCTTCTGTCAGTTCTGATTACAAAGCAGAGGCAACTGGCCTTGCTTTTTTTTCATGGAAAACTCTCCCTTGAATTCAACTTCCTCTAGGATACTGGACTCCAGCTGGGAAGCTAGGAAAGAACTCTGAAAGCAGCAAACCATGCTCGGACCATTGTACAAACATACTATAGGTAGCCATTAATTTATTTCTAAGGATCCTTTCAGATTCTGATAGAACCATTGAAAACCACAGGGCAGAACTACAGAATAGGAGGAAACTACTCTGCAATAGAAAGGTTTTCAACTTGAATTAACATCAAGAGCCCATACGCCTTACCCTGCCCAAACAGCTTGTTAAAAATGTGGATGTTTGTAATTTTAATAAACCAGAGGTCCTGTGACACTGGAAAAACATTTCAATAAGTGGCCTAAAAAGATTTAAAATAAACACACACAAATTCCTCTGACTTGTTTTGCCTCATCCACCACAGCCAGGGCCGGCGCACCCACTAGGCGACCCTAGGCGGTCGCCTAGGGTGCCAGGATTTGGGGGGCGGCAGGCGGCTGACTCCCGCCTCCAGGCTCCATGGCTGAGCTGGGAGCCGGGGGGGGGGGCAGCTGGCCGTGGCTGAGCCAGGAGCTGGGGGGGTGGCTTGCCGGCGGCTGCCTCCTGCCTCCGCGGCTGAGCAGGGAGGGGCGCCGCGGGCAGAGGGGAGGCTGCCGCAGGCCGCGGGAGGGTGGGGAGCTGCGGGGGGCTGGGGGAACTGGCTGCCGGGGGGGGTGGCGTTAGCTGGGGGGGCACAGGGCTGGTGCAAGGAAGTTTCGCCTAGGGCGAAAAGAAAAACAAAACAAGAGTTAGGAAGAACCTCCTAGGAGTGAAAGGAAAGGATCTCTCTGAAGACACGTCTCACCTGTCTCTTAGAAAGAATGTCTGCAACTACCTCTGCAATGTCCACCAGCCAAGCATTTACACATCACTTCATCAACACTGGGATCTCCTTCTAGACACTTCCTGGAGCAAATCGCTTCTAGTGGGCATGTGTCATATTGCCCTGTGTGATGGAGGGAGCAGAAGGTGATAACCTGCCCTCTGCCTCAGGTTATTTGGCTGTAGCACATGATTGTGGATGAGGCTTGTTAGAAAAAGCTACTACAGAGAGCCAGTCAGCGTGAAAGCAACAGATAGGACACTGCATACAGCAAATATATACAAAAAAGAGACCTGGCTTTGACCAGTCTGACATGGGCAGCCTGGATCTCTCTGGGCACATCGACACAGGGATTAAAAAAAAATGCAGCTGGCTCAGTTCGGCAGACTTGGGATTGTGTTTGAGAGCAGGTTGGGAATGGCACCTGCTCACGTGAGAATTTTGCTATAAGTTGTCAGTTTGAATCCTGCCCACAATGGTAATGATTGCAAATGGCTACTCTTAGACAGGGGTTTGGAGGCCTTGGTGAAATGAATTTCTGGTCTCTATTCAGCTTCTCATGGGCTGGTGTCCATACTACAAAAACCAGCATCACAACCAGCACCCTCAGCAGAGAATTGAAGACTTGCTCCTTCAAACCACAGCTGAGGCACATTGTTTCACCCACACTGCCCTGTCAATCTTAAATGATATATAAACATAATGCTAAAATCCTGGCCCCAGTGAAGTCACTGGGAGTTACGCTATTGCCTTCAGTGGAGCCAGGATATCACCCAATATGTTTCAGAATATTAATTGATTGCCCAGTAGAACTGATGGCAAAAATAGATCCCTATATATTATGTATGCTAAACTTTTCCTCTTTGTACATGCTTAATGACTTTCTTATACTTGGTTGTTCCTGTTTTGTGGACAAAAAACAGTCATTAATCTCAGGGCTGTCAGAACCGCATCTTCCACTGGCACTAAACTCACTTAAAAGGTGTCAACAGCTCTGATGAATGATGAAGATGAATGGAGATCTTTCTTCCCAACAGCAGACACTAGAGGATGAACTGTGGAGCATGTGATCTAACCATTTGTATAGCTAATGCTTACTCTGCATTCCCCCATTCTGAAAGCCACATCAGTAATTGTCTGAGGCTTTTTCAGCACTATGCCTCCCAAAGAGGTTTGCCAATACCTGACCCTCTCCCTAGATGCTATTGTTTACCAGTGAGAGCCATGGTGGTGACAATAGACAAGTGTAGAAAGAACACTGAGAATCACTGCATGCAGCACTGAAGGTAAGGGGAATTCCAGGGTGCTGTCCTAAAGGTGCCACACATTAGCTGCACACTATCCCATAGAGAAACCACTCCAGAGCCTGTCTGTGAAAGGGGTATACTTACCTCCATTTAGTCTAAGAGGCTTGTTTTGGTGGATTGGAGGAGTGGTGGTTGTTTGGTTAACTAATATAGGTTGGCTGACTCACTGGATATTTTTACTGCTCGTACTGTATACATGCCTAGAGACTGCTGATAGGCACATTTTAAATGGCAACAATTAGTATAGTTAATTTTACTCTTTCTGGGTAAATCTCACCATGGTGCAAATTTTAAACCCTATGTTAAGCACTTAAGTGGGGCTGCAGTCTTGCATAGACCTTGCTATGTATCATAATCAGTCCTTATGATTGAATACAACCCAACTCTAACATTACATATAACAAACTAATTTAAAAGCTGTGCAAGTTTCTGGCCAAAAATTTATCGAGTTTTATTTCCTTCTACCGCTGCTTTTATTTGAAGAAACATAAAAGAATCAATTATTTATTATTTTTGTATACATAGATATGAAGTTTATTACGAACTAGAGAAAGCACTTTGAAGTCTCTAAAACTTAGTGATGTTTCAGCATTCATTTATGTTGGTCGTTGTCAATTATTTGACCACTGTCAGTTTGCTTATAGAGACAAGGTGGGTGAGGTAATATCTTTTATTGGACCAACTTAGAAGTTACCTCACCCAGCCTGTGTCTCTAAATTGCTACAACATTACTTATATTGTAGTCACGGAACTCCCTCTTGTGGCCAGTTTAATACAGTTAGACCCTTACGAATCTACACTTTGCTACTCCACAAATCCTATAATTCAAGTAAAACCCTGCCACTTCAACAACCTTTCAGCAAAGATAGCTGAGCCAAGTGCTGTGCCTGTTCACGAGTATACTACAAAGTGCCTGCATAAAGAACAGAAACTATTGAATTTTCATGCCTTCTTGCTGCTTTTTGTCTGTTTGATTTTAAAGTATTACAAACAGTCAGGGACAAGTATTACAACCAGGGAGTGATCCTGAAACCCTTCTCTCTATATTCTGCAAGGGTTATTGTAGTTCTGTGGGCTTAGCATGGGGACAGAGGGAGACCAAGCCCAGCAGAGAACAACACAAAGGAGCAGGATGCTCACACTGTGGGTATGTCTCCACTACAAAATTAGGTCCATTTTTTAGAAGTCAATTTTAGGAAGCGATTTTATACAGTCAATTGTGTGTGTCCCCACTAAGCGCATTAAGGTGGCAGAGTGTGTCCATAGTACCATGGCTAGCATCGACTCTTGGAGCAGTGCACTGTGGGTAGCTATCCCACAGTCCCTGCAGTCTCCGCTGCCCATTGGAATACTGATGAAGCAAAAACATTGCCGTGGGTGGTTTTGGGTAGATGTCGTCAGTCTCTTCTCCCTCCCTCCCTCCCTCCGTGAAAGCAACGGCAAACAATCGTTTTGCGCCTTTTTTCATGGATTACCCACGCAGATACCATAGCACTGCAAGCATGGAGCCTGCTCAGATCACCGCTGCAGTTCTGAGCATTGTAAACACCTTGCGCATTATCCTGCAGTATGTGCAGAACCTGGCGAGGAGGCGATGCCAGTACAATGACAATAGTGATGAGGACATGGACACAGACTTCCCTGAAAGCATGGGATGAGGCAGTTGGGACATCATGGCAGCATTGGGCCAGGCAAAGAAGTGCAGACTGGTGGGACCACATAGTGTTGCAGGTGTGGGATAATTCCCAGTGGCTGTGAAACTTTCGCATGCGTAAAGCCACTTTCTTGGAACTCTGATTTGCTTTACCCTGCCCTGAAGTGCAAGAATACCAAGATGAGAGCAGCCCTCACAGTTCAGAAGCGAGTGGCGCTAGCCCTGTGGAAGCTTGCAACGCCTGACAGCTACTGATCAGTCGGGAATCAATTTGGAGTGGGAAAATCTACTGTGGGGGCTGCTGTGATCCAAGTAGCTAATGCAATCACTAACCTTCTGCTATCAAGGGTAGTGTCTCCAGTGATGAGCTGCCAAAATTTTAACAAGGGGTTCCCTCCTCACCCCCCCCGCCCCGCCCCAACTCCACCCCCGGCCCTGCCCCCATTCCACCCCTTCCCAAAATCCCCGCCTCCTCCCCCGGGCGCGCTGCATTTCCCCTCCACCCCCGACCCCAGGTTTGCAAGCCTGGGAGGGAGCGAGGAGAAGCAGAGCACCCACCAGCAGCTCCCTGCCGGCCCCCCGGCCCAGCTCATCTCCGCTCCGCCTCCCGAGGCGCCACTGCTCTACTTTTCCTCCCTCCCAGGCTTGCCGCACGCCGTTTGAGCTGGGCGGCCCTGCCTCCGCCTCCTCCAAGGTTCCGCCGCTTCGCTTTTCCTCCCTCCCAGGCTTGCCCCGTGCCAAAGAGCTGGCACACGGGACAAGCCTTGTGGGGGGGAAGCAGAGTGGAGGTGCCTCGGGGGAGGGGCAGGGGGCGGAGGCGAGCTGGGTAGCCCCACCTCCGCCCCCTCCCCCGAGGCTCCGCCGCTCCACTTTTCCTCCCTCCCAGGCTTACCGCGCGTGCCAGCTGTTTGGCACGCAGCAAGCCTGGGAGGGAGGGGGGGAAAGCGGAGCGGATGTGCCTCGGGGGAAGGGGCGGAGGTGAGTTGGGCGGCCCCGCCTCCTCCCCCTCCCCCAAGGCTCCGCCGCTCCGCTTTTCCCTCCTCCTGCCCAGGTTTGCCTGGGGCCGGTTAAATTTAGAAGCCCTTTTAGAACCAGTTGTCCCGTGCAGAACAACCGGTTCTAAAAGGGCTTCTAAATTTAACAGCCGGTTCTTGCGAACCAGTGGGAACCGGCTCCAGCTCACCACTGCGTGTCTCTGGGAAATGTGCAGGTCATAGTGGATGGCTTTGCTACCGGGGAGTACAGAAGTCGATTTTAAGAGCCCTTTAAATTGACAAAACGGGGTTGGTTGTGTGGACGTATGGAGCATTAAATCGACTTAATGCAGCTAAAATTGACCTAACCTTGTAGTGTAGACCAGGGCTATATCCCACCTCCCGTACTTAACACCTGTGGGTCCCACCTATGTGGAGGAAAAGAGCTCCACTACAATTCCTTTGATCCTGGTAACAGATGGGCCATTTTTAATGAGTCAGGTATATAACCAGTTCGTGCAGGAGGAATTCATGTGCTCTCTTCTCCTTTGCAGGGTAAAAGCAGGCCAGTGTAGATACACCTACATAGCCCACAGCAGCAAGCCTCCCAGCCTGGGTCGATAGACTTGGGCTCAAAAAGCTTATGCTACCTAGTACCGAGCTAAAAATAGCTTTGTAGACTAGGGCTGTCAATTAATCGCAGTTAACTCAAAAAAATCAATCATGATTAAAAAAATTTATCGTGATTAATCACACTGTTAAACAATAGAATACCAATTAAAATGTATTACATATTTTGAATAGTTTTTCTACATTTTCATATATATTGTATTCTGTGTTGTAATTGAAATCAAAGTATATATTTTGATTACAAATATTTGCACTGTAAAAATGATAAACAAAAGAAATAGTATTTTTCAATTCACCTCATACAAGTACTGTAGTGCAATCTCTCTATTAGGTGAATTGAAAAACTATTTCTTTTGTTTTTTTTCAGTGCAAATATTTGTAATCAAAAACAAATATAAAGTGAACACTGTGTACTTTATATTCGGTGTTGTAATTGAAATCAATATATTTGAAAATGTAGAAAACATCCAAAAATATTTAAATGGTATTCTGTTATTAACAGAGATATTAATCACACAATCAATTTTTTTAATTGTTTAACAGCCCTAGTGTAGACCTATTGCAGCTCAGGCTCTGAAATCGAGAGAGCCTTGACTTGGCTTCAGAGCCAGAGCTCCAGCCTGAGCCACACTTTCAAAGTGCTGTCTACACAACTATTTTTCAAGCACTAGCATGAGTCCTGCTAGCCCAAGTCTATCAACCTGGGCTGGAAGACTCACTACCTCAGGCTGTGTAGACATACTCAATAAGGCCCTAAGGCTGTATTTGCACTGGAATTTTCCATAAAGCCTAGCACCGTTGCACTAACTGGTACAACTCCACTGGTGCTAAAAGCAATGGTGGGAGGACTAGTGTAGACTAGCCACCAGCATTTTAATGCTGTGCTAGTGATCCAAGGTTTAATGATGCTGGAGAATTCTAGATCCATGTCTACACGAGTGCTCCCACCAGTGGAGCTGCTAGCACAGTGATGAGAGATTTTGGAAAAAATTGAGTGCAGAGTTGTAAAAGTATGATCTCTCGTCTCCCACCAGTAGTCAGCCCTCCCAGCTACCTTCCATTCTGGCTAAACCTCTCTTTATTTGGCTGGATGCTTAGTGGACAAACAGGTAGTCTTACCTTAGCACAGGTGACAGAATCTGGAATAGCCTGGGCAGCCACAAAAAATCTGTTAGGTGGAGGAATTCAGAGGCAGTCAGAAGTGCCAAGATGAATTGTGTTAGAAAGCACAAACTAGCTGCATGGCTTTGAGTAAACTGATTCTTATGAGTTTCTGCCAGAAACTTGTAACCAGTAGAGACAACTTGTTTTTTCACACTTTGGGTCCAGGAGTAAGAGATTTTCCAGAGTAACACTGGAAACTTCAAGTAGTAGTATAGATGAGAGGCCGTGTTGCCCAGTGGACAGAGCACTAGATTTGGATGCAGGAGATTGGGTTCTATTTCTGCCACTGCCTTATGGGTGACCTTGGCAAGTCACTATGCCTTTCTGTGCCTCAGTTTCCCCATCTGAAAAATGAGAGTAATGATTTTGTCCTTTGAGATCCACTGATGAAAAGCACTGTATACGATCTTGGTAGGAGTATTTTATACTCCTTACTCATTCTATTAGTTCCATTGTTCCCAACAGCTATTTAGGCCAGACTTTGAACTCCACTGAAATTATTCATGTAAATTACTATTCACTAGTACAAAAAAGGGGTTATACAAGTTATAAGAGGCTATAAAATCCTCTGGAGTTGTATCTGCTCAATTTATATGTGACAAAGTGGGGTCTGTTCGGACCCCTTCTCCTGAACATAATTCTGCACTCCGCAAGCTGTGACAAACATTTCAGAAGGTGAGGAAGGAGGAGTTTAATGCATACAGACATATCAACCAAGGGTAGATCTATTTTTTAAAGTAAGTTTTGTATTGAAAACAAAAGGTGGAAAAAATTTTTGCATAGAGGAGTCTGATTCTTATCTTGTATCCATATATTAACATCTGAAATAAAGATATTATACAACATGTCTTTTGGTTGTATGTTCAAAAAAGGGAGAGAAAAGGAAAAATAAATCCCCATAGTCAAAATAAGAGATGGGGGCGGGAGGGGTGTGAGTTCCTAGTTGCAACACATTTTGTCTTTGCTATAGCATATTTGCTGTTCTTCAGGGGCTAAAACTCCAAAATTACTCTGACCAAGAAAATCAAAAGGCAAGGGTCATTTGTTTCTTCTGATAAGAAGCCAGTAAGGGGATTCCAAGCTTGCAGTAAATCATCTGAGGTCCTAAAGATATAAAATGGCCAAAGATATGAATCTGAGTAGTGTGGAGATGGTGAAGTCCTTTAAGCAAGAGTCTGTTCATTTAATCAGGGTGCCCTACAACCCAGCAAACAAGGAACACAAGGAATCATCTTGTTCAGACAGCCTAGCAATGGAGTAGCTGGTACATAGTCTCCTGTGGGCCACCTTCCATAATTGCAGGTGCATTGACAAAAAATTCACTGGGGGAAGATTGCAATGGTGTAAAGAACCCACACTCTTGCATACTCCAGAGGACCCAAAATGCCCAGGAGGCAGTGTTGGTCAGGGAGGATGTTCAAAAAATGGGCAACGTTGGTTAGTGAGGGGCATAACTAGAGTAGCGAAGGGTGTATCCTAACTGCAGCTCATGCTGCTAGGACGTCGGTAGGACCCTCAGTGAAAAGTAAAGAAACGTACATATACTGATTGAAACCCCAACCAGTGCAAGTGACCTGCTCTCCTTTGCCTGGGGCAGAGTGGACAGGCAGTTGCATGGATGTGTAATTTACATCTGCTATTCCAGGAAAAACAGATCTGTTCCAATCTTTTCTACCTGGAAGGTCAAATATTTGATTTTGGACATTGCACAGCTGTGGGGAGGACATGAATGATTAACTTTTTAAAAAATATCACTCTTCAGTCTGACTTTCAATTCTTACTGGCCTTACAAATAACACCTTCAACTACTTTAAATTTGTTTATTGACTTGATTTCAAACTGACTGTGTCCCTTTATTTAAAAAACCCTCTCCTCTGCTACATTACTAATCCACTTCATTATTAAATGACAGAATGAATGAAGCCTAATTTACTAATTATGTATTCTGATTACTATTCGCAGTCAATTTAGCTTGGCCAATGAGAATGGACTAGTCAATTTCACTTGTATTTAGCATCAGCTCCAGCTCTGGGATCTCAGGTGCTTGAACCACATTGCAATAGTTTGTGTGTCACTCTTCAAGCAGATGACAGCAGGGCACAGAGCTCTTTGGTTTGCCAATATGCTGAGTGCTGGAGGAACAATAAAACATCCAGTCAGAGGAATAAGGAAATCATAGAATCATAAGACTGGAAGGGACCTCGAGAGGTCCTCTAGTCATCCCCAGCTAACCTGCTCTTTAAAATCTCCAATTACGGGGATTTCACAACCTCCCTAGGCAATTTATTCCAGTGTTTAACCACCCTGACAATTACAAAGTTTTTCCTAATGTCCAACCTAAACTGCCCTTGCTGCAATTGTCCAATTGCTTTTTGTCCTATCCTTAGAGGTGAGGGAGAACAATTTTTCTCCCTCTTCCTTGTAAGAACCTTTTATGTACTTGAAAACTGTTATGTCCCCTCTCAGTCTTCTTGCCTCCAGAGTAAACAAACAGAGTTTTTTCAATCTTCCTTCATAGGTCATGTTTCCTAGACCTTTAATCATTTTTGTTGCTCTTCTCCAGATTTTCTCCACATCTTTCCTGAAATGTGGTACCCAGAACTGGGCACACTATCCCAGTTGAGGCCTAATCAATGCAGAGTAGAGAAGAATTACTTTTTGTGTCTTGCTTACAACACTCTTGCTAAAACATCCCAGAATGTTTTCATTTATTTATTTTTGCAACAGCATTACACGGTTGACTCATATTTAGCTTGTGATCCACTATGACCCCCAGATCCCTTTCCAGTTCTCCTTCCAAGGCAGTCATTTCCCATTTTATATGTGTGTAACTGATTATTCCTTCTTAAGTGGAGCACTTTGCATTTGTCCTTACTGTCAGCCTACAGTAACTCCTCACTTAACGTTGTAGTTATGTTCCTGAAAAATGCAACTTTAAGTGAAACGATGTTAAACGAATCCAATTTCCCCATAAGAATTAATGTAAATGAGGGCGTTAGGTTCCAGGGAAAAATTTTTCACCAGACAAAAGACTATATTATATATATATAAATATATATATACACACACAAGTTTTAAACAAACAATTGAATACTGGTACACAGCGATGATGATAGTAAAATTTGGTGGAGGAGTCAGAGGGTGGGATATTTCCCAGGGACTGCCTTACTGCTAAATGAACTAAGCAGTTGGCTGAGCCCTCAAGGGTTAACTCTCACACTCTACAAACCAGCAGGAAAGGAGGGAGGGCAAACAGAGACAGATGTGTTTCAGAGATAGAGATGCACATTTCTCCTTTAAGTATCAAGAGTGGGGTCAGAAGTACACTGCCTTGTTAATTAGATCATCAAGCCGGGCAGCTGCAGCTTCTGCCTAAGGTAGCAGCGCCCTCCCTCGTGTGTCCCCCGTGCTCTATGGAAGATGGGGTAAGTGAGATGCAGGAGCAGGGGGACATTAGCCCCCCCTCTTCTTTCCCTCCCCCCTACACAACAAGCAGGCAGGAGTCTCAGGGAGCAGCACATGGCAGGAGGGGAAGCAACAGCTGAACTGCCGACAATTGATAGCCTGTAAACGATGTTGGAAGGGAGCATTTCACAACTTGAAACGAGCATGTTCCCTAATTGATCAGCAACTTACCAATGGAACGTTAACTGGGGCGACTTTAAAGTGAGGAGTTACTGTACTTTCTTCAAACCATTTCTCCAGTTTGTGCAGATCATTTTGAATTTTAATCCTGTCCTCCAAAGCACTTGCAACCCCTCCCAGCTTAGTATCCATCACAGACTTTATAAGTGTATTCTCTATGCCATTATCTAAATTAGGGATTGGCAACCTTCGGCACACAGCCCGCCGGGCCTGTTTGTTTACCTGCCGCGTCCACAGGTTCGGCCGATCGCAGCTCCCACTGGCCGCGGTTCCCCGCTCCAGCCTAACAGGGGCTGCGGGAAGCAGCGGCCAGCACATCCCTTGGCCCGCGCCACTTCCCACATCCCCCATTGGCCTGGAGCAGCAAACTGCAGCCAGTGGGAGCTGTGATGAGCCGAACTGGCGGACATGCCAGGTAAACAAACTGGCTCGGTCCGCCCACGGGCTTACCCTGGCAGGCTGCTTGCCAAAAGTTGCCGATCCCTGATCTAAATCTTTGGTGAATATTGAACAGAACTGGACACAGAACCGTAGGGGGCGCTAAAAGGCAATTTCCCCAGGGAAGCGTGAAACAAACATGAGCACCCATCCTGCCCCGTCTGAATGGCCCAGCTGGATGGGACCTGGGTGCTGCCCACCGGGCCAGACACCCCTCGTGCCCCCAACTCTCCCCGCCTGGGGCACAGCCTGGGAGTGGCACGTAGCCTTTGCCCTGGGACGCCGAGCCTCGCAACCAGCGCCTGTGGGCCCCGCTGCGGGACAGTCCCAGTCACCCACAGTCTGCTCCCGCGCAGCCCAGCACAACCACGGCCTCGCAGGGGCCCCAGGGCACCGATCAGGAGAGTCGCCCGAAGCTGAGCTCACGCCCAGACTGAGGCTGACCTGACCTGGCACCCGAGCCACTAGTAAAAACACTTTTCCTAAGTAGCCCCACCCCCTCCTTTATTGAGCCTGGAACTGTCGCGAGAGCGGCCGCGCACAGCATCCTCCCCCGCCCCCACAGCTAATTCTCGCGATATCCCCGCTGTTTTTCCTTTATTGCCATGACCCAAGGTCTCGCGCGAGCTGTGTCAGCTAATCGGACGGGCGGAGCTCATTTCCAGTCTCGCGATGTTTGGTGTTGGCTCCGCCCCCACAGCCCCCTCCCCGAGTCTTCCTCGTCCCCCTCCCCACGTACAGTTAATATGGTCGCCAGCGATGGACCCTGCAAGGCCAGGTCAGTGCGAGCCGGGCTCGGCGGGGGAGGGGCGATCCCTCTCCCGAAGGGCCCCGCTTCTGCCCAGCGCCCCCGCGTTCCTGGTGCGACCCTCCCCCCTGCAGTTAGCGGCCCGGCTTGTACCTCGGCCGGCAGCCGCGACAGGTGCCCCCCGGAGTGATGGTCCCCCCCCCCGTGCCTTTATCGCCTCATCGTCCGCCCCCCCACCCCCGTGTTCGAGCCGTTGTTGCCTTTCCACCCCCCCCCCCCCGCCGCCGCCTTCACTGTCTGCCGTCCTTTGTTCAGCCCCTTTCCGGTATCACCGGCTTGCGCTGACGTGCTCGCAGTCCCCGGGCGCGGGGCTCGGCCGAGTCAGGGTGAATCCCTTCTCCGCTGGGCAGGGCCCAAGGCGGCGCCTGAGGCGGCGTGGAGAGCTGCCAGTGGGCACCACTGAGCGGCACCGCGACCAGCTGCCCCCTCGCTCTTGGCACCGCTCCGTATAGATCTAACGGTGCTGCGTAGCGGCCCCAGCTGCTGCCCCGCACCCCATCCCACGGTAGCGCTCGGCCTTCACCCCCCCCCCCCCGGGCCCCTCCTTGTCTGCACACCTCTCAGCTCTGCTTCCAAGGGGCTGCCCCCGCCCCTCAGCAACTGCCCCCCACAACGAAATGGCCAAAAAACTGTCCTGTGACTAGGACCGAGTGTGTGTGTGTCACTAGGGCGGGTGGGAGGTGAAAACTATCCCGGACCCTGAGCTGAGCTATCCCGGCCCCAAAACAGCTCTTATGTTTGCGTAGGTAAAATGAAATGAGATGGTGGAGTCCCAGCGAACATGATGTACTGGGCCCCAGATTTCTCAGGACAGGCCTTTCTGTGTGGCCCAAGTCTCTCAATCTTTATTGGGCCCTTTTCCAAGTCATGGATCAAAAATGGGTTGAAAACAATGGATCTCATACTTGTACTCTTATTGGGTACCTTTTACAATAGATAGGCACAGAGCAGACAGGGCTTTGTTTTTTAACCTTTAATTCAAAATCCCACCACGTAGATAACTGAGTCCTATGTAGTTCATTACTTCAGAAGGTTGAAGGGCATAGATTCATGCTGTTACTATTTATTAAGCTGTCTCACTTTAAATATTTGAATAGATATCCTATCTCACTAAGTATCTCACTCCCTTTTTTAAAACTAGTATCTCCAAATCCTTCAGTTATTTTTGTTGACCATTTCTGGTTCCTCTTTAAGTTCATTATTCTGTGAACATTTAAGCACATAAGTAACATTATACCCATAAATGAACTACTTGAGCATGTTTGCAGATTCAGGGCCTTACCATAGAAGCAAAATAATTTGTAAAGTAACCATGATGCTGCATTTACATTACAATGAAAATGTAAGCAAAGTGGGAGGTGAAAACAAGGCAACCTACTCAAAAAGATAAGCTTTCATTGCTGATAGTCTTTTAAAATTAACAAAGGCCCTCTGCCTGCAAACACAGATATACTTAACTTTATTCACCTGAGTTGTTCCATTAATTTCATTGTAAATGTTTGTAGGACTGGGAATGGGTGGTGTCACAGTTATAACTTTTGTTTTAAAACCAAATTTGAATTTCTTAAACATGCACTATATTGAGTTATTTGGGCCTTCCTAAGAGATGCTACTGACATTGTTCATTTAGGTTAATAGTATTTGAGTGGAAATAAATATTCTTTTTGTAAATTCCATTACTTCAGAAAACAATTTCAAATTAATATGCATTTCTTTTCTGCAGATTTTTATTATCTTCAGTGAGATACTTTTAAAATAAGGTCCATTATAAAGTACATTTCTGTCTATTATCTTCAGGTACTTATATGGCCCCTGTTACCATAGTACTTCACAATCTTTAATGTACTTATCCTCACAACTCCTCTGGGAGGTAGGGAACAACCATTTTGCAGATGGGGAACTGAGACTAGATGCCAGATTTTTAGTGGTATTTAGGTACCTAGCGGGACTTACAAAGGTTCCTGGGTGTCTAACTCCCATTGAGTGCCTGACTCCCTAAGAGGTTTTGAAAATCCCACTAGGTACCTATCTTCATCTTTAGGCACCTAAATATCTTTAAATATCTGGCCCTGAATGATTTGTCCAAGGTCACACAGGGACATCTGTGGTGAAACACGGAATAGAACTGCATTATTTTGAGCCCCAGGCTACTGCCTGAATCACTGCACCATCCTTTCTTTCCACTTAATAATTTGCTGCATTATTTTTCAGAATGCCCGTTCCAGTACTTAATTGAAATATTAAATGACAATCCAGAGAAGAAGTTCTACAATATCCCTAAACTTGGAGGCACCAAGTATGGTAATGCTACTTTTTAATAGCTTTTTAGTAGTATGGTTCCACTAATAAATGCACCAGTTATGTGATACAGGAGGAGTGACTACATTGTTTTTAGTAGGTTTGTATGAAAGCGTGTAATTTTACCCTAAACATGCTGTTTTATTAAGTTGATTAAAGCTTAATTGCTTTAAGTGAGGTAAAAGGAATGATGCTTAACCAAACTTTTCTACTAAAGGAAAAGTGAGGGATGCTTCTTGGCCGTTTACAGGCATAATGGTCAATATAGTAATATACATTTCCACTACAGAAAATCACCATTTCTGTTATGGAATTAACAAGCGGTGACAAAAACATAAACTCTTTGTTACCTCACATGTAAATAAATGTTTGTACTGAAATAAATTCATGGTGGTCACATAAATGCAGAAGAATTATGCATCATTGACTCATTTACTCTAATGACAATCTCATATTTCTTTGAGGGTTTCCTTGTGTCACAGTTTAGGGCCAAATGCATCTGTATTTCTATGCATGGTCCAACAAGGGTACCTGCTATCAGGCTTCTGGCTCCTTGCTGTTGTCTTTCCTGGGTGGAGACACACCTCTCCCTCCTGACTGGGTATTTCCTGCCTGAAAAGTTCCTTGATTATACTGTGAATTGACCATCAAAGTCAGACTGCCTGCTTTGCCTTTTTCCTCAGAGATGGTTAACAGTGCAGTTGTCACAGTCATAAGTTACTATTCTATGCAAGAATATTTATTCTTTGGGTATAAACATTACAGAGAAAACATTAAAGAAATAAAAGAACCTATACATGCTAATAAGCTTACCAGAGATCAGCACAGCTGTCTTTAGTTTGGGCCCTGGCAAGTGAGTCCTTCAGCATCCCTCCAAAGAGGTTTCTTTTGTGGTCACAAGTTCATAGAATATCAGGGTTGGAAGGGACCTTAGGAGGTCATCTAGTCCAACCCCCTGCTCAAAGCAGGACCAATCCCCAATTTTTGCCCCAGATCCCTAAATGGCCCCCTCAAGGATTGAACTCACAACCCTGGGTTTAGCAGACCAATGCTCAAACCACTGAGCTATCCCTCCCTCTAAGGCTAACAGCCTTAGCTCAAAACTAGTGCACACGTGCAAAATTTAGGCCCTCTTTATACAGTTTGGAGGTCTTTGAACTGAAGTTTTCAGGAGCAGGTAATCAGTAGACAATTAGTTTCTCTCCCCAGGGCTTAGCTTCAAATGGATGGATTCATAGTGGGTCATTTGCATTCCTCTCACCCCCAAGTATTTCTTAGGAAATCCATTTCACATGTATTGTTCCAAAAAGTTATTTGAAGTTCCTAATATCTCCCAGAGATTGCACTAAAGAATTTCCATACAGTTCACGATAGTGCACAAACATTAGCATTTTCAATAAAATGGATCCCAACGGTGTTAAATGTAGTTCAGTAAGGTTTAATTCCATAAGATTTGTCCATGATATTGCAGAATACTGTCATAAGTGTCACATCCTGATTATAATTTTTTGGGTCAACTTGGTGTTCATGAAAATGATTAAACTAGCTAGAGCCAGACAGGCCTTATGAAAGTTTTCTTGTAGAGGTCTTCAAATACGCCTTTGTCCTGACACGCAGTTGACTTCTCTCCAGCTGTGGCTCACAGGACTGTTCATCTAACAAGTAGAGAACTGCACATACATCACTTGGGTTTCATGCATTTTGTGGAGTGAACTTTGTCAGGGGAGTGGGCTTAGTCCAATAGTCCTGTTTGCTGGCAACTTCCCCAAACCTGGTTCTGTTCACTAGGACTACTGCTGTTAGTCTTACTCTTTTGCACTGTTCCTTGCTATCCCATCTCTCTCCTCTTCAGCAATTCCAAACCATGGATAAATGTCCTGTTTACTAACTGTTGCTAGATAGGGCATAGTTTCTATTGCAGTGGCTGCAGAGGGTTCAGTTGAACTGAACTGTATGGAAGTTTTTGTGAAGTAGACAAATATTTCATCTCAGCAGATAAATTACTGTATAAATATATTTATTTGTGTGTACTTTTAGATGTCTAAAATGAACCTATTAGGCCTGTCTCCCTTGATGCATAATTACATAAAAATACACTTACACAATGCTAATACAATACAGAACATTGTTGATCAGTGACAACTTGAAATAAACTTCCCCATAAAATTTAAGTAAAAGTTACCTCCATCATGATCTCCTCAGGCAAATCAAAATTCTGAGTAAATAGAGGAGTTTTAGGCTCTTTGGTGGGATTTTTTTGGGAGGTGTGGGTTATACTTGTATGCTCACTGGACCATTAATGCACTCCTTTGCCGCTGTTTGAAATGGATGTTTCATTTAAATCAATATATATGTTTGGGAGCAGTAAAGCAGTTACTTTTCTTCGGTTTGAAGTTTATGTATAATATAGCTTCAGGGCTTGAAAAAAATTCACTTCCCAGTGCAGAGACATAGACCATCAATTTATGCAGCATTTAAACTTATGCTTAAAAAAAAAATCTCTAGTTCGAATGGCAGCAAAGATAATCTTCCAAATGTGAAGATAAACATAAATGTGAACGGCAGACAGACTTCTCCTCTGTCTCTACTCATAGCTTTTCAAGCAGCATCAGTAGAGTAGAATTAAGAAACCCAGTCAGTTTCACCTGTGCTCTTCAGAACTTCGACAGCAGTGAAATTGAACAGAATTACTTCACTTTCTGTCTGGATGCTTTGGAAAGCTATGAGGAGCAGCAGAAATCACTGGAGTTATTTAGGGCAAAGGACTGTGTAAATGGAGACTGTGGAGGAGTAGACTAATAGTGACTCTCTCCAACAGTCATAAAGTGCTGAGTTGTGAGAGGGAGAAAACCCTTTCTTCCAGCAAATATGGGTGCCTTCAAAGTTATCAAACGCATTAAAACAGCCAGATATTGTTATGAAAGAGAGAATTCCAAAGCAGGGCCCCGAGACAGCATTCTGGTAGGAATCCTAGCCCCTGCATCTTACCAGGTCATCCATCTTGGATCTCCTTTGTGACTCCTCTGTCCTGCAGTTTAAAGGTTCAATTGATTTCTTTGGTTCCAAATTACTATAGAGAGTCTGATTGTCTTAATATTTAAAGTGGGAGCAGAGGTATTCAGTTATGAAAAAAATTGTAGTTAGGTGACTGAGACTGAAACTGAAAAAGCTTTTCTGGACAGCTCTCTCTCTCTCTCTATATATATATGATAGTGCATTGGAATGCCTTTATTCTTCATTAAAGGGAAGAACACAACTGACGGATATAAGATCATTTTATTCTGGTAATTTGAATATTAAACACACTTAGTGCTGACATTACACCATATTTATTTTAATCAGATTTCTATACAATTTGCTTTTTATATTAATTATCTAATTAGAGAATTACAGTGACTGCCTTGTAAAATATATCTAATGTAAATATATCTAATGTAACCCTGAAGCAATAGTTTATAGGCAGACAAAGTCCATGGACTTGGTTGAAACTGCCAAACTCATCTGTTTGTTAACATTATTCAGATCTGAGCTTTCGTCTCTAGAGCTGAAACACTAGTACATGAACCTGTTTGACCAGTTACCTAGCGCCCTTTATACTTCCCCCATTACTGTACTCTCATTTGGCCACCTGAATTATTGCTGAATGGAATGATGTTTGGGAGCGAATGATCGCTCCTAATTTAGTACTTAAGAGCTCCTTTACTGCCTTCAGTGGTGACTGGCAGCCCTTTCTTTTTTTTAATCTGCCCCCCTCCCCCTGTGTTTTCCCTTCCTTGAAAGCTTCTCCCAATTTTTACTTTGCTGTTACTTTATATTAATCAGTTTAGGTCTAGATTTCTCCCATTTTTGGAGCCCACGTTGAGATTATTTCTTGTCTTACTGTCACCTTCTTCTGTGAACGAAGGGGAAACTGCTCATAGCGATCCATATTCTGTCATTAAAGTCAGTTCTGACTTGATATCACAAAGTAATTAAATGGTCAAGTTTAGGGTTCCAAATATTATCTGTATTAATAGTTAGCAGCATAGTCTCATTGTGTCACTTCTTTTGCTTTGTCAATGATACCAGCCTTGGCACTCCCTACGGTCATTTCTCCTATCAGCTTCTCCATGCCTTCTCTTTCTTTCACTCTATACTTGGAGTATCATTGCTTTTCTGTTCAATCAAGCCATTATTCTCTTCCATTCAAATCCTTCTTGAAAACTCACCTCTTCTGTAGTGCCTACAATAAGTGACTTACTATTCAGTAAAAAGAAAATAAGAAAGAAAGAAATACTTGTGGCACCTTAGAGACTAACAAATATATTTCAGCATAAGCTTTCGTGGGTTAGAACCCACTTCATCGGATGCATGGAATGAAACATACAGTAGACAGATATTTATACAGTCAGAGAAACATGATAACATAACATCTTGTTTCTCTGACTGTATAAATATCTGTCTACTGTATGTTTCATTCCATGCATCCGATGAAGTGGGTTCTAACCCACGAAAGCTTATGCTGAAATAAATTTGTTAGTCTCTAAGGTGCCACAAGTATTTCTTTCTTTCTTATTTTCTTTTTGCTGACACAGACTAACACGGCTACTACACTGTAACCTATCATTACTATTCAGTGTTTGTGTTATATATTTAAAACAAAATCCCCAACCCTCCCAGATGTGCACACTCCTAATCATACTGCTGTAGCCGTCATCCTAACTTGACTGTCACCCTCACATATTTTGGTCCATCTATAATAATACAATGAGCTCTCTATGATTGGACCTCTACACTTGGGTGGTATCCCATTGACTTCAGTGGGGCTCTACCTGGATTCACATATTCAAAGCTCATTGTAGGATCAAGGCCATTTTTTTCATACACTTTTATACTAAGGACCAGGTCCTCCTCTCTTCTGTGAAATCCTGTTGCACCCTTCTGAGTGCTATAAAATAATAATAGAGAACAAATGCACATTGATTGATTTAGTGTTTCCTTGTAACTCTATTGTATTTCTGTGCTTTTATGGGGTTGGAATGAATTTCACTGCATGATTTGTCAAATCTCTTTAGTATAGTAAGGTGCTATTAGTTAAAACATATATAGGCTAAAAGTGTTTTCGTGATTAATTCATTTACTTTCCCATAACCAGATATTCTGCCTTATTCCATACGGGTACTGTTGGAAACTGCTGTCCGTAACTGTGATGGCTTCTTAGTAAAAAAGGAAGATGCTATGAATATTTTAGACTGGAAAACAAAGCAGAACAATGTTGAAGTGCCCTTCTATCCTGCCAGAGTTCTTCTTCAAGACTTTACGTAAGTGAGATATTTTCTTTTTTTTATTACATTTTTCTAACAAAGTTTTCAAAATCTGTCTTGGTTCACCGTGCTCAGCGAGGTTGCCAATCTTTTCTCAGGCCTGAAAACAAAATGAGGTGGCCCTTGTGAAGTTTAAGCATTCCATTAGTGAATGGAAATCCATAGTTTTTGTTTCAGTGCACCTTCAGTGATGTTCCTACATTGTAAATAAAGCCTCTGATCCTGCACTCTGATCCTGCAAGTTGGTCCAACAAGGCAGATGCCTGTGCCCACATGGAACTTTGCTAACTTCAGTTGGACTCCATGTGGGTGAAGGTTTCTGTCTGCATGGAGTAACTTGCAGAATAAGGGCCAAAAAACCAGCTTGGTGGCACTTTAACTGTAGCAGGATTGTCTGATGGTGCAATGAAATATTTAGAAATCTTACTTGTGATAACCTAAGGTCAAATTCTGCTTTATTTACTGGTGCATATAAGCCTATTGAAGCCAATGGGACTACATACATGGATAAGAAAAGCAGAATTTGTCCGTTAGAATGTTACCTATGGATTATTGAGAATATTAAACTAAGGACATTTAATTTTGCCAAGCTAGGCAGTCATTTATTTGTCAAGTAACCATGCAGAATAGAGAAGAACTCTGTGTAAGTTCAAAAGCTCATCTCTCTGACAAACAGAAGCTGATCCAATAAAAGATATTAGTTCACCCAACTTATCTCTCTGAGAAGTATCCTAGTAATATAAAAATATATGGAAGTGATTTAAGTGCTTAGTTAACAAATCAAATCATAAGCTTTTCATAACATTTCAGTTTATATCAGTATTCTTATCCTTTCCTTTAGTTTTGTATGTTGTCCTTAGAGTGTTTTTTATCTGTAAAATGGGGATAACAGTACTTAACCACTTTTGTAATGTGCTTTTAGATCCTGAAAAGAATACTGCTATAATATAAGTGAAAAATACAAATTGCAAAGTAGCATTAGAATATGTAGCATACACATTCATTTGTATAGCAAAGTGGTGGTGTACAGCTAGCATACATCCAGAAGTGGGCATTATGCCAAGGTTTCCTCACAGTTCAGGAGCATAACAAGACAAAAGGGCAAATACCAAATGTAATTAGTTGGCCAATAAATTTGCATATTCCTGTTTGACACAGTCTTGAAATGTGGTGGTGGTTATGCTTGGGGTTAGGATGGCGGACAGTTTTTATTTAGATATATTTAAACAAACCCAGCACCTGAATACTTAATGTTCCTTAAAACAAGTTAGATAAAGTAAAACAAGCATTATGAGACAGTATTCAAATAGGCTGCTATGAAGGATGAATTAAAAACAAGCTTCTACAGTTAGCTTTATTTTAGAGAATTGTCAATGCATCATAATGTATGTAAAGTGCTATTTCTTTGTTCTTCTTTGTTAGTGGAATTCCTGCAATGGTGGATTTTGCCGCCATGAGGGAAGCAGTGAAAAATCTTGGAGGAGATCCTATGAAAGTCCATCCTGCCTGCCCAACTGATCTCACTGTTGACCATTCTTTGCAGATTGACTTCAGTAAATGGTACTTAATCTACAAAATCCAGCTCTGTTTAATGATTACATTTCAGGGGGTGGTCAGTATTCTCAATTGTGCTTTGTTCACTGCTCCTTTGGTGGCGTAGAGGTAGCCCATGTAACCGTCATGGAGTTACTATGTAATAATTCACGAATATCATATGTTCTATACATTTGATGTAAGAGGGTTTGCTGTATGATTATAAAATGAATTCAGGCAGGGGTCAGTTGCATATATGTAGGAAAGAGGACAATAGCCTGAGATAACCACCCATTTACCCACATTTGAAGGACAATATTAGACCCATTTGCTTCTAACCCCCACTCAAACCCATATCGTGCTCTATGGACCAGTTTATCGGGTGGGTGGGGGATCACAGATTGTAGATGCACGGAAACCTAAGACAAAGGGCTTCTTGGGGGACAAAAGACGTTCTCAAGTGGGGAGGACAGTAGTTGTCAGGAGCTGTTCAGGAGTAAGAGGCTGACAGACACACCCTTAAGGAGGACATCTGAAGCCATTGGACCTTTTTAAGCTTCCAAGTGATGGTTAAGTTTAAACAGTACTTCGTTTTAAGAAGATAAGAATGGCCATACTGGGTCAGACCAATGGTCCATGTAACCCAGTATCCTGTCTTCTGACAGTGGCCAAATGCTAAGTGCTTCAGAGGGAATGAACAGAACAGGTAATCATCAAGTGATCCATCCCCTGTCGCCCATTCCCGGCTTCTGGCAAACAAAGGCTAAGGACGCTTCAGAGCATGGTTTTGCATCCCTGCCCATCCTGGCTAGTAGCCATTGAGGACCCTATTCTCCATGAACTTACGTAGTTCGTTTTTTAACCTGTTATAGTCTTGGCCTTCACAACATCCTATGGCAAAGAGTTCCACAGTTTGACTGTGCGTTGTGTGAAGAAATACTGTCTGGTCCCTCAGAAAGCTGTCTGGTCCCTGTATTGACTGCGGCTCATACCCTCCTGAAGGGCAGGTGCCGAGCCCAGTTGGGCCTGCTGAAAAATCACATTGGTACGCAGGACTGTAGCCCAGGACCTGTCTAAGATTGGCAGAATCCCAGCCCAGGCAGGTAGAGGCGCAAGACCTCAAAGCTGAGGATGTGCATGCAGAGAGACTAGAAAAGGGGTCCGAGGCAGTGATGTCATGAGATCAGCTTGGGGCTCTCCTTTTTGTCTGGAAGTTTTGACAGCATGGAAAAGAAAATCTTTAAATTACACTTATCTTTTGCCTCACTTATGTAACAGTATGTCTACACAGCAAAAGCTGTGCATGTGCTAGCCTACTCAAGCTAGCTTGAATCTATCTAGCATGACTAACAATAGTGGGGAAGACATCACCGTGAGGGGTAGCAAGCAGAGTACGTGGGGCTGTTCCAGGCTTGTACTACCCATGCTGAAGTCTGTACTGCACTGTCTTCACTGCTTTTGTTACCCTGCTAGATGGACTGAAGCTAGCTTGGATAAGGTAACCCATGCACAGATTTTGCTATGTAGACATACCCTAAGTTATTACAGCTCCTTTTCTTCTTTCAAAGCGTGTAGCCTCCCAAAGGGCATATTGACTGGTCTAAACTGGTGAATAATGATTTCAGTCTCTGGAGAATTGAAAAAGTTCAGAACTGCTGTGAAAGACGGTCTTGTGCATGTTTGGTATTTGCATGGACCTTTTAAATACATACACAATTCCAATTTTGTCAATAGTAATTTAGAAGAATGAAAAGAGAGAAAGTACAGTAGAACCCTGTTAACCGAACCTCCATTATCCAGCTCTCAGTATTAACCAAACCACCAGCCACCCGAGGCTGACGGGGGCTGACAGCCCAAGCCCCAGCCACCCATTCTCCAGTTTATCCAGATTTTTGGTTATCCTCTGTCCGCGGTCCCAATTAGACCGGATAATCGGGATTCCACTGTATAGCTGTGAAATGAAGATTATTTTGTGATCTTGCTTTTCCAGCAGTCCAGTTCTTCCCCCCCCCCCCCCCCCCCTTCTTTGTGTTTGAAGGAAAAGCCCAAATTGTGATTAGTTAAGTCTGAAATTATCAGAAAGGCCAAATGTTGGCAAGAGATCTCAACATGCTGCTTTGTACTGATATATCCAGTTCTGCTAGTTCACTGTCGGAAAGTCCACAGGAGTCTGTCAGCATCTGCTAAAGTGTGATATGAGGCTGCAAGTGCTGCCTCTGCCAATTCCCACTAGCCGAGGGATTGTGAACTGAGCTTAGATTCAGACAAAATGCCCTGTAAGGTGGTATGGTATCCTGTTCTTTTTATTTTAGAGCAGCAGAAATATTGATAGCCCTATTTATCATTGTGGCAAATTATTGAACGTAAGCATTAGAGGTAAAGAGTCAATCATCTTTCACAGTGGGTTTTTTCAGTGTGTTCATGTTAAGGTTTAATGTAGTGTAAATAGAGTGTAGTATGGTAAAGGCGTAGGTGGTTTTAAAAATGTTTTCCTACAGTGTTTTATGTATTTACTTATATTATTTTCTTGAGCCTGAAATTTAAAAATTTTATATTTGTAGTAATAAAATGTGTTTATTGCTTGAGCCCGTATTTCAGAAACACAATTAAATAAAATATCGCAACTGCTGCCTTGTGTAAAGTAGCAAGAGAGAATTCCCCAGGGATCCTAACAAATGTCGACAGTGCTGCAGTAGAGAATAAAACCAAACACAATCCCCAACCCTTCCCTGGGACAAGACGTTCCTCACATCCCTTCCCTTCAGACCTCGAGTAAACAGTGCAAGGACCATCTGTGTCCTGTTAATAAATGTGGTGTTTGGCAGACCAGTCAGGTGAGTGAGTAGTTTATACGACAGATAGTATAGTTCCTTTTAGAAAAGGTCAGTACAACTTTTTTGTGTGGTCACCCTGCTGTATTCTTTGGTTAACTAAACTTACCCAGTGACACTTTACTTTGCACCAGGGTTATAATAAAATGTTGACCTTTTAGATACAGTTGGTCATTTGTTGGACGTGTTTTTTCAGTAGGAAAATGTTTTTATGCACTTGTTTTATTTTCTGTTTAAAATGACAGTGCAATACAGAATGCTCCAAATCCTGGAGGTGGTGACTTACAGAGGCCGTTGGCAAAGGTTTCTCCACTTAGAGTGCAGTCTCGGAAGGTACCATGCAGGGGCCAGACGGTATGCAAAGGGCCATGTGATGCTGGAGAATCAAGTCGTAACTCAGGAAAATTTTCTGCGCAGATTGAGAATACCCCTATCCTCTGTCCATTTCATCTTCAACCAGTGCCTGAGTATGACATTATTTTATTGCTTAGCATTTAATTGTAAAATCCTTTTGCTGGAGGGAATTATGGTTGTGTTTTACTGACTGGAATGCAGGCCCTTTTTGTGTGCTGTCTCCTAGTTCAGCACTTCCTTTTAGTTTGCTGTGCTTTTGGTTTAAATTTAAGGTGGAGCAGAACAAGTGTACTATGCTATCAGACGATGCAGGCTTGTCCCCAGAGCAACAGTACAGCTTGTAAAGTGTTGGCCTGCCTTGTGAAAGCCTGTTGGTTAATTACAGCTAGCTTTTTGGAGTTAATTGTAAAATTTAAATATTGCCTCCAAAATACAAAAAGGTGAGCTGTCTGTTGTCCGCAAAGCAAGCAGTGTGCCTTAAGCTGCACTGAAGGGGCCTCTTGGTTGTCATCCAGAATGCCTGCAACAGCTGACAGAGATGCTGCTCTATGCTAAATGTGCCTCTCTGCATCTTCGTCCACTCCACCCAGAAACAGGCTGGAGCATTTAGGATGATGTCTAACGCCACAGGTGTTTGTACTGACCTAAAACCGGAGAAGAACTTAGGTAAAGCATTCTGTAGAGGGTCATTTATCTGGTGGTTGATTGTCTTTTTAAATCTGAGCTGGAGACCTGCCTCATTTTCTTGTAAGGGCAGTGATACATAGGAACAGTGCTATATAAATTAGTTAATGTCATAAGGCACCGCTGAAACTTTGGTTTAAATCTGAAAGTCCCTCTTGTTTTATATTTCATTTAAATTATTTTCAGAAGGTTTAAACTCCTTTCTTTCCTGATAAGAATTGAATATCCCATACCAGCTAAGAAAGCAGTCTATATATCATTCCCCAGGCCACAAATAACCTCTAATCCATCTGTCACTGAGTTGAAATGCAGCATTACATCTTGGCTATATGTGACACCCCACAAAGGCCTCATCTGCTTGCCTTTTCCCAAGATTCATTTATTTATAGGTCCTTTTGCAGCACTCCATCTATGACAATTACATGTAATAACCCTCATCTTTCAACTGCCACCTATCTTCTCTGATAGATTGGCTAGATCTCTGTCTTTCTGTTGCTGACATATCAAGCATTTCAATGCTATATCGAAGAGGAGACCCACAACAGTACAGTATTTTGATTGTGTTGCAAATTTTATTTAAAAAAATTATTTCCATCCTCTTTTGGTTTTTCCACACAGAAATAGAAATGTGATGAGAAAAGTTAAATGTTTTCTGCAATCTGGATGTGGCTGATACCAGTACACCCTTTTCTACCAGCAGTGGCATTCATTAAGCTGCAAGTTGAGTGATGACTATCCCTTTGAGCTTTGTATTGCAGAAGAGAGAGGGGGAAAGGTCATGATGTAAAATGCGGCCCTAAAATATCATTTAGAGAAGGGCTTTTATTACTCTCTCACACACACAAAAAAGCTCCCAGAGAAGCAGTAGCTATAAAAACACAATCCAGCAATGAATTTCTCATATTTAATAAAATGATGCTTTTCATTACAAACACATAGAAATTTAGTCATCTGTGTTTGTTTAGACACTGTGGTGATGAGCACCTATACGTAAGTAATTGAATACAGTTCCTGGAAGACGTTTACAAATAAATTATATAGTATCTTATTGGTGTTCTAGTCAGCAGTTAGAGGACCAGAGTTGAAAATGAGCAATTCTCTTGCCAGCAATAACATAAATCAGACACCTTATTTCTTTCTCAACATCAAATCGCTTGAGGTAAGCAACTCCTACGAATATCAGTTAGAAGAAATACCTTCCTTGTTTGACAGTGCAGTTATTGTAGTCCCTCACATGCTGGGAAGGTATCTTTTTCTGATGGGTGTTTTTTGAGGTTACTTGCTTCAGGCAAACTAGAGCTAAAAACTCTCATTTATGCTGTGTGTTATGAGAAGACCAGTCCCTTTCTCTGCTGTTTTCAGAGGGCATCTTCTCCTTTCCTCACTTCCTTGTTTGGAAGAAATTGCCTCAGTTTTGTCTAAATGAATTTAAAAGAATTCTGCTATTTGCAGCAATGAATGAGCGGTCCAGCAAATAGAAGCAAAAACCAAATCTCATTGTTTATCATTCAAAACATGCCATTGTTTATCCATTAATTTTAATTAATTTCTAGGCCTGAAACAGTGTTAAAAAACCAAGAGGTGGAATTTGGCAGAAATAGAGAGAGGCTTCAGTTTTTTAAGGTATGCCATTTTTTTCTACAGCCCTCTTATTATATTTTTCATTTGATTTGATGTTTTGTCAATCTTTCAAATGGCCTTGGAAGTTCATGATGGTGCGGGGGGGGGGGGGGATTTATTATATCACTCAAAATTTCAGGTTTTCAAGTCAGAATTTTTGAGTGTATATTAGTACAGCTGATTAGTGCATAACATGATACAATTTTTTGGAGGAACGCCCAAGTAATTAATGACTCATAGGCATTGTAGAGCCCTAATGAAGGTGTGGGGGTTTTTTTTAAAGGGGGAAGGGTACAAAATATTAATAGAAATAGTAAATAAGCTAATATTAACTGAAACACTGGATTTGTTTGGATTTAAACATTTCCCAAGTGTTTGTAACCCAAATATCAATAGTATGGTGTTCAAACCTGAGAACCGGAAGTGATGCTAACTGGAAACAAAAGTGAAACTGACCAGACACTAAGGACTTGATACTTTGAGGTGCAAAACATCCTAAATTTCCATTGAAATGAAAGTGCGTTGAGAGCACGCAGCACCTCAGAATTATCTGCTGCAGATTATCTGTCTGCCTCTCTACAGGTTAACTGCTTCATCAGTCCAAAAAGTGTTTTCATCTAAAGTGTTATAGGAATTTTTAGTAGGTAGACAATAGAGCCCATATACTTAAAAGTTGGTACTGTCTATTGAATCAACAATCATCAGCCTTAAGAGGATTGGAAAGAGGTGCTATATCAGATATTTTAAAGTCTAAATACAGCTGTTTCACACCTGCCTTATCCCTAGACAAAGCCCTGATCCTGCAAATCTGTTTAAGCCAATAGTCGCATTTAAATCAGTGGGACTACTTCTGAATGGGATTTGGGTACAAGTCATTGCCACTCTGATAACCAGCTAGCAGTTGTGGTGGGGTTGCTTTACTAATGTAAGTCATTTCTCCCTTCCTCTGATTCAATGTGTTTCTGTAGTGCTTGCTGCTAGCCTAGGAACTTGTGACCTGAACCTTGATCACTATAAGGCAGCATGATGTCGTGCTATTCCATCAACAGACAGGATACCTAACTATGTATGTTGCTGATTGGCTAGGGCATTTTTCTTCTGTAGTACCATTACATATAATTATGGTAAAAGCTGTTTTATCCTGCACTTCACCAACTGGAAAGCTCTATAAACCGGCATTTCTGTTCATTGAAATTCTGGTTTAGAGTCCGGTTGGCACAGGGCTGGGGTGCAGGAGGAGGTGTGGAGCACAGGCTTTGTGGGAGGGAGTTTGGGTGCAGGAGGGGCTCGGGGCAGCAGGTTGGGGTGCAGGGTGCCGGATCCGGGGGACAATCACCTCGGGCGGCTCCCGGCAAGCGACGACCTGTCCTGGCTACTGCTAGGTGGAGGTGTGGCAGGAGGCTCCGCGCTCTGCCTCTGTCCCGCCCCGAGGGCTAGCTCCACATCTCCCGTTGGCTGGGAACCACAGCCAATGGGAGCTGTTGGCCTGGCGCCTGCGGGCAGAGGCAGCGCGCAGAGCCGCCTACTGCGCCTCCACCTAGGAGCAGTCAGGCAGGTCACCACTTGCGGAGAGCCGCCCGAGGTGACTGCCCCCTGGATCCTGCACCCCAACCTGCTGCCCCGAGGCCCCCCCCCCCCCCCCCCCCAACTCCCTCCCTTTTAGGTAACCCACATTTTTCACTTACCAGTACCCCCCATTCTCCCAACGTGCCAGATAAAACAGCTTTTACTGTAATTTAACACACAACCAACTAAGAGCGAAATTAACAGTTAAAGTGCAGTTCTACTCTGAAAAGTAACTCTGAAAATTGGGTTTGCATGTTTGTGATCTGAGTTTACAAGTAAAAAGTAAGGCGGTTGATTAATCGCAGTTAACTCACGCAATTAACTAAAAAAAATTGTGATTAAAAAAAATCAATCACGATTAATTGCAGTTTTAATCAGTAGACTACCAATTGAAATTTATTAAATATTTTGAATGTTTTCTACATTTTCAAATATATTTGTATTCTGTGCTGTAATTGAAATAAAGTGTACAGTGCTCACTTTATATTATTTTTATTACAAATATTTGCACTCCAAAAATGATTTTAAAAAATAGTATTTTTCAGTTCACCTCATACAAGTACGGTAGTACAATCTCTTTATCGTGAAAGTGCAACTTACAAATGTAGAATTTTTTGTTACATAACTGCACTCGAAAACAAAACCATGTAAAACTTTAGAGCCTACAAGTCCAGTCAGTCCTACTTCTTGTTCAGTCAATCGCTCAGACAAACAAGTTTGTTCACATTTACGGACATAATGCTACCTGCTTCTTATTTACAATGTCACCTGAAAGTGAGGACAGGTGTTTGCATGACACTTTTGGAGCTGGCATTGCAAGGTATTAAATGCCAGATATGCTAAACATTCATACGCCCCTTCATGCTTTGGCTACCATTCCAGAGGACATGCTTCCATGCTGATGACGCCCATTAAAAAAAAAAGTTAATTCAATTTATGTCTGAACTCCTTGGGAGAGAACTGTATGTCTCCTGCTCTGTTTTTTATACTCATTCTGCCATATATTTCATGTTATAGCAGTCTTGGATGATGACCCAGCATGTTGCTCGTTTTAAGAACACTTTCACTGCAGATTTGACAAAATGCAAAGAAAGTACCAATTTGAGAGTTCTAAAGAAAGCTAAAGCACTCGACCCAAGGTTTAAGAATCTGAAGTGCCTTCCAAAATCTGAGAGGGACGAGGTGTGGAGCATGCTTTCAGAAGTCTTAAAAGAACAACACTCTGATGCGGAAACTACAGAACCCAAACCATCAAAAAAGAAAATCAACCTTCTGCTGGTGGCATCTGACTCAGATAATGAAAACGAACATGCGTAAATCCGCACTGTTTTGGATCGTTATCGAGCAGAACCCGTCATCAGCACAAACACATGTCCTCTGGAATGGTGGTTGAAGCATGAAGGGACACACTAAAGATTCATATATCTGGCACATAAATATCTTGTGACGCCAGCTACAACAGTGTCATGTGAACGCCTGTTCTCACTTTCAGGTGACATTGTAAACAAGAAGCGGGCAGCATTATTTCCTGCAAATGTAAACAAACTTGTTGTCTTCACGATTGACTGAACAAGAGGTAGGACTAAGTGGATTTGTAGGCTCTAAAGTTTTACATGGTTTTGTTTTTGAGTGCAGTTATGTAACAAAAAATTCTACATTTGTAAGTTGCACTTTCATGATAAAGAGATTGCTCTACAGTCCTTGTATGAGGTGAATTGAAAAATGCTGTTCCTTTAGTTTCATTTTTAGAGTGCAAATATTTGTAATAAATAATATAAAGTGAGCACTGTACACTTTGCATTCTGTGTTATAATTGAAATCAATATATTTGAAAATGTAGAAAACATCAACAAATACTTAAATAAATGGTATTCTATTATTTAACAGCGGGATTAATCACGATTGATTTCTTTAATCGCTTGACAGCCCTAGTAAAAAGATGTTTTTCTAAGTGTCAGCTTTGCAGTCTCAGGCAAGTTTGTGAGAATCAAGCTGTATTTTTGGCAATCTCATACAACATAATCAGTACTAAAGGTTCTGCTGGCCAAGTATTACCCTTGGTTACATTTGTGCTTCCCCATTGTCTCAGTTCAGTGACATCTGTGTGAGCCCATTGCTTTCATTAGGTTTGTACATATAAGTGATTAAGAATTTAGTAAGTAATTTTGTTGATGAACAAGAAGGAATAGAATCCAACTGATTCTCTCATAGCTGTGATGACTTTGCAGTACTAACAGGAGGAGTGAAAACCACAGCCAGGAATATCAGAAGATGTGTGTCTGTATACACACAGGAAACAGATGTGTGGGTTTTTACATAGTCACTTTTCAGAGTAGAACCATGTATAAATGCTGAAATTGCATATTTCCCAACTTGAACAGCCAATCATATGTGAAGAGCAAGTACAATGATGTTCTTTTTTTTTATTCTTTATTATGTGTTCATGTGGCTTTATGTCACTAAACAGAGTTTAGCACACCTTCTTTACAAATGCAAAACATCCTGGTTGATTTAAATATAACACAATAACCTTTTTTTTTATTCTTTCTCAAAAAAATTTAGTGGGGTTCAAAGGTTTTTAGGAATGTTGCTGTAATTCCACCTGGAACGGGAATGGCACACCAAATGAACTTGGAATATTTGTCAAGAGTTGTTTTTGAAGTTAAAGATTTCCTATATCCCGACAGTGTAGTTGGCACAGATTCTCATACAACTATGGTAAATGGTTTGGGGATCTTGGGATGGGGTAAGTATTCTGTACATGACTTGATAATTTCAGTTGCATTTGTAAGGGTGGTGGTTTTTTTTACTATATAAATGGAAAATAATTACTGTTTAATACTTTCTTCATATTGGATATTTCAAGCCTAACAGCATTTCAGAACTTGAAATTTTATTAGGGGAAACATATTTTGAAGATAGAGTTTCATGACATACGAATAATGGACTGAAATTGTTTGCAGTTCTTCTAAAAGAAACGAAAGGTTCCATATAGTAAGGCCAGTTTCATTCCCAGGATAATAGTGATTCACAACCTAAACAGTTGGGGTTTTAAGATATTTATATAATGCATAGATGAGCGTTTTGATATTGTCATTGAAAATCAATCAAGAACTGTGTATCCTGAGAAGGGATTTGAAGGAAATCATAATATTGCAAAGCTCTTGATACTGTAGTTAGACACATATAGGCATGGCAGTGTGGGGAAGTTTCCATGGCTGTTGTCCATGCTGCATGTGTTCTCTGGATGAATAGAAAACTTCTATCCAACACCTTTTACCAGCAATAAATTGCTTTTTTTCTAATTTAAAGAAAAAAATTATAAGGAAATTAATTCAGTGTTCAGATGAATACTGTTTGAATGTGTAGTATGAAATTCAGATAAATATTAGTATAGTTGTTATATAAAATCAGTAATAGATATGGTACTCAAGGCCAGCAGGATTAAAATGTGATAATTTGAGCAGTAATTTTGCAAGATTCTTTCATGTCCATCTTTTTAGTAGAAGACATCTGTATTCTACATATTGTCTTTCAGTTGGAATCCGATACAAATAAGGATGTGTTATTGTATAGATTATTATAGCCTTTAACTTCAATAGGAGGAACTGCATTAGACTTTAATATGCCTTCAAAATGTGTATTATGTCAATTACTTAGCACAATAAAAACAATTTAATATTCTCCCTCCAGGTGTTGGTGGTATTGAAACAGAAGCAGTAATGCTGGGACTGCCAGTTGCACTCACTTTGCCTGAGGTAGTTGGGTGTGAGCTAACAGGCTTAGCCAGTCCACTTGCTACATCCATAGATGTTGTTCTAAGCATTACTAAGGTAATTTAGAATTCTGTTTAATCCTAAATCAAGAGGACTCTGTTACTGTGGGAGTTCTACCAGTAATGCCTGCCTTGGGAAGTGAAATAAAAGACACTCGCAATCTCTGATGCAGCATCATTAACTGTAGCTATATGAAACAGCAACATCTCTATTAACCCCTAAGTACGCAACTGCTCATTTAAGTCCTATTTATTTTCTTTTTACCAATGGTCCCTTAGAGGCATATATATACATACATACATATAACTATGTATTTACAGATATTTTATAAATGTAACTAATGTCAGTGTTCCCCAGTGAGAACACTTACACAGTCTCTGCAGTGGAAAAACCCTCCTGTTTGACTCTTGGCTCCAAAGTGTTCCCGCAAAACCCTGCTTTTGCTCTCAACCTTGGGTAAATCACGAGTAGCTTTACTGAAGTCAGTAGTTACAGTCGTGTAACGGAAATGTAGTGAGAGGAGAATGTGGCCCTGGATCTCCACTCCTAGGCTACGTGGCCTCTGGTAAATGGTGTCAGAGTGATTTGTCTCAGTATGGTGAACGCTTCCTTTTGGGTCAGATCCTTAGCAAGATTTAATCAGTTTCTATTTTTCAGTTTTTCACTGCACTTGGAGTTTTGTCCTTATAAAGCAGAAAGTGTAAGAGGGGGTAAATGTCAATGAGTCCCTGCTCTCTAAGCCCAGTGAACTAGTTACAGTGGATTGCACCATCACACAGAAAAGCCTTGTTAGATTTCTGTTCCCAGTTTCTTGTTTCCCAGGATACCCTAGCTGTGAATGCAGCATGCTTGGCTCCAAGAGATGAGAGTGTAATGTTTCACACTGTTTACTAGTAGCTATGCTAGCCTAAGGAGGACAGGTGTTGGCATCCTGGAAGGATTAATGAGGCAGTGTACAGTGCCTCAAAATGAATGGGGGTTTTCCAGGGAAATTGGGGGACCATCAGGGATAAAGCACCACTTAGGTTTCAGTGTAGTAGCCATGTTAGTCTGTGTCAGCAAAACGAAAATAAGAAAGAAAAACTTGTAGCACCTTAGAGACTAACAAATTTATTTCAGCATAAGCTTTCGTGGGTTGTTACCCACTTGCATCCGATGAAGTGGGTAACAACCCACGAAAGCTTATGCTGAAATAAATTTGTTAGTCTCTAAGGTGCTACAAGTTTTTCTTTCTTATTTTCGTTTCACTTAGGTTTCAGTGACTGCACCCAACAAACCAGTAGTGTCGCTTTGCTTAACTGTCTGTTCCAGTGTGGTGGTTTTATTTTCTAAAGTTGTTCCAGTGACATATGTTGCTGCTTAGATATTTGTTATTTGTCTTCTCATCTTGACCTCTACAAACATATTTTCCATCGAGTAGTTATCCCATTCTTGTCATTGTCATCCACTGTTCTCTAAAATTGACCTGCCTTCACAGCTAGAGTACCTTGGGGAACAAGAGAGGGGGGATAGTGTCTGTCTAGGCTTTCCTCATGACAGTACAAAGCACTGTCACTAGTTCACTGGACTTAGAGTAGAGCTTTAAATTCCTTCCTTTGAATCTTTACCACCTTGACTACCAAATGAAAAGCCACACGTTGCCTTGTGAATTCCTGACTCCTCCTAGCAACACTTTAAAAAGCATGGTACACTCACTGCTTGAAAAATCTGCAGAACTGAGTGGGTGGGGAGAGACATCTTGAGGGTTTTTACCTCTGTCAGAGTCCAGTCTAAGTGTTAAAGTTTGAAGTTTGTGGACATGATTTAGATATAAAAAAGTTTTGCACTGTATTTCATTTTGTAAAATTAGTAATTGTTACTAATTTCAAACTGTTGCACCAAACATTCCTTGTAGTATATCTTCTTATATTCCAGATGTTTTATAGTTCTGTCTTTCATTTTTAACAGCAACTCAGGCAAGCAGGAGTGGCTGGAAAATTTGTTGAATTTTTTGGAACTGGTGTTTCCCAGCTGTCTGTAGCTGACCGAACCACAATAGCAAATATGTGTCCTGAATATGGTGCTATTCTGAGCTTTTTCCCTGTTGATAATGTGACGCTAAAGCACTTAAAGCATACAGGTAAGGATGAAATTAAGGTAAAACACACGATTCAGCATATTAGCATTTTAAACTCACTTGGCAAGTATTTTTTATCTAAAATTGCATTATGCGTTACATTTGGACAGAATTTTTCTTCAGGATTATAACCTGCTCAATGGAGATAATGTAATGAGTTCTGCTGTGCAATAACATTCTGTGTTATGGGGAGCTACATTGCATATCCCTCCTGTGAATAGCCTCATGGACACAATGGAATTTTAAATTTAATAAAAATTATACTGCTTTAATGAATATCAACTACCTTTTTCTGTGGAAGTGGCCATTAGGTCTTGGAGCTTATTAGCATGTAAATTTCCTTGTGGCAGTACATTTAATTACGGTTTTTCTAGTTAAGCTAGGAAAATACTTTTTTTTTAAATAAATCTTGACAGATGGATAGCTGGCATGCCTCTGAAGCTTGTACCAAATCTGGTTATATTATGTTTGCTTTGATCAGTCTGACCATTGCCATCACTGTTCAGGGTCAACTTATTCTTGAGCATGCAGAGGTCTTCTTTGTCAAGACAGACCATTTTCCCGCCCCTCCATGAGTTATTCTATAAGGCCAGGAATGGCAACATGGTAAAGTGGTTCCTCTTGACAATTAATGAAATCTTCCTTTTATATTATGGGAAAAGATTTGTGAGCATATATTTAAAAGTGGTTTCTGCCAGGATCAGTTAAACGTGATTTTCCTGGTCACTGTGGACCTCACAAACCATTACTTCATCTAACCAGTGTTTGAAATAGTGTTAGAGAATCAGTTGTACGTGGTTCACACGAACCAAGTAATCCATATAATCAAAATTGGTTTTAACCCATGTTTAAAATGGTTTATAACAATTTGAAAACAAGTTCAGACAGAATTTGGTGGCTGCTGGGAATGGTCTTTTTCAGGATTATTTTGGTGTCTCTCAGCTTTATTGGTTTTTGAGTTACCTTTTGGTTTCTCTCTTTTCACCTCCTATGAAAGTGAAATTCAGTCACTCCTCTTGCCTAATTTGTCTCCAAGGATCAAGAAGTTCTGCTGACACGCCCCATAGACCAGGTCATAATGAGAAGGGTATCTGCTGAACGAATGTTCCTTTTCTGAGTTCCATCTTAGACTGCAGTGAGGTGATCAGATGAAAATGAAAAGAGCTCTTAATTATGAACTAATAGTACATATGCTTTCAGCAAGCTATTCCGTTTGTGTAGCTTGTCAGTCCTTGTTTCAAAGATTGAAGTATTTCACTTTTAGATTTTGTGTGGGCTCAACAAGCTGCTAATAGAACAGAGGTAGAATGTATAGGGAAGATTATATGGCAAGAAGATTGATATTCAGGGCAGTTATTAAAGTGCAAAGTCAGAATTGTCATGCACTTCAGTAGTGCTTGATTCATGGAATCCATGGGGGGGCACAGATTCTGTGTGAATTTGTCACAATATTTATTTCTGAGAACCCTAGTTACAAGTAAGTTATGCTCTTTTTCAGTAGCATACCTTTTCCCATGTCTGGAAATATTTTCCATAGGTTTTGACAAGGCCAAGCTTGAGTCCATGGAAGAATATCTGAAAGCTGTGAAGTTATTTCGAAATGATCAGATTTCTTCAGCGGAACCTGAGTATACCCAGGTATTTATAAAATGACTTAGTTTTGCAACTATTTGTATTCATTATTCATAAATTATTTTTATTGTATTGTAATTGTTGCCACTTTTTAATTGACATTTGTACATGAATATCTTAACTCATAGCTTTGGATAGTTAGATACTTTACAAAGAAAACCAACAACCTTAAGCACTATAATAAGTGTAGGAAAGGCTGATGAATCCCTTTCATCAACCAACTCTTTCAGGGTATCATATAAGTCTGACTTAATAAGAAATTTTGGCAGCTGGCATCAAAGCTCACAGATGTTCACGATAAAGTGTTGTTAGTAATACTCCATCTTAAAAATGGAAGCCTCACTTTTTAATGGAAAAACATCACAGAATATTCAGATTACTAAACCAGATGGGCCCAGTTGCCTTGAAAAACTAGGGCTAAATGTGCTGTTATCTACTGGGCAATGTTTCCTAGCACGTGCTACTGGTTTCTTTTTTTCTTTTCCAGATAATACAAATAGATCTGAGTTCTATAACGCCATATGTCAGTGGCCCAAAGAGGCCACAGGATAGAGTGGCTATTACTGATATGAAAAGTGATTTCCAAGCCTGCTTAAATGAGAAGGTTTGTACAACTTTACTTTCAGTGGTTTGGTAAACGGATGTATTGTACCTCATTTTTTGGCTTTCATACTGAACACAATAGTTTATAAAGTCATAGTCCGTAATCTGAAGCATTTATTTTACAAATACTCACTGCCTCAATGAGTATCCGTTGGGCATAGCTCTGTGTGCTAACCATCATAGGAATGTTACTGGGCCTCAAATAGTAGAAAATTTGAATAAAAATAGCAAAAAGCCCACATAACATAAGAACGGCCGTACTGGGTCAGACCAAAGGTCCATCCAGCCCAGTATCCTGTCCACCGACAGTGGCCAATGCCAGGTGCCCCGGAGTGAGTGGACCTAACAGGTAATGATCAATTTATATTACGGACCTAAGAATCTACTAAGCAGAAAAGTGAAAAACCTAAGCAATCAGGTGTTCCAGACTTCTATAGTTTGTCCATTTAAGTCATTTTTAATTGGTTAGGCATATGAATGGGTTTTTTTTGAGAATTTCTATTTTAAAACGAAATTTGGGCAAAAATTATTGTACAGTGTCATTTCTTATGAATGAGTTAAAAATACCTCCAAATCAGCTTCATTGTTTGAAATTGAAACTATGATTCTCAGTGTTGTTAGAAGATAAATTCAGTTTAGTCCAGCTTAATATAACCGTTGATTTTAATCAATTGTTAAATTAACCAAAACTTAAAAAAAAAAAAAAAAAAAGAACGTGCCTTAACAACCATCTTCATCTCTGAAGACTTCTTTGAAAACCTATTAGATTTCAATCCACTCATATGACTGATAAGCACTTTCATGGAGTACATGAGTCTTATGTGATGGTTCACATAATCATGCTATGATGAGGTACATATCTGTTTAAGTGTGATCTATAGTTGTTGAATTGTCTCTGTTCTTGACTTGTTATATATTTTGTCATCTAGATTGGCTTTAAAGGGTTTCAGATTGCTACTGAGAAACAAAATGACATTGTGCCTGTTGAGTATGAAGGAAATGAGTACAGATTGTCTCATGGATCTGTTGTCATTGCTGCAGTAATCAGTTGTACAAATAACTGCAATCCATCTGTCATGCTTGCCGCAGGTATGTTGTGACTGGTGACAACTAACTTTGGTTCACTATTGCAATCTGGTGTTTACATGGTCTTCATCAATTTTGACCCAATTCTGAAAATGCTCAGTGCAGGGAATTCCCAGTGTCCAGAGCTTTTAGCTCAAAGTTAGACTGTTCATTGTACTTTTAGGCCTACATTCCTGTTATATGTATTGAGAACTGTGTTAATGAGAAGTGACCTTCATTGTACACAGTGCTGTATAATTTCAACGTTTCTGTGGCCTTATCAGACATCTATAAAAACTTAGATGCCTATGAAAGTAGTTCTAATAAGTTTGTATTTGGTAATGTCAGATCATAAAGTAAACAGTTGTTTAGGGCTCCTTTCAAAAGTCTATGGATATCGACATAACCTCCTGACACTATCAATAGTTTTGATCCCTGAATGAAAGGGTGAAGTTTAGCCTATAGTCAGATGCTAGCTGAGCTTTAACAGCAGGAATCGAAAAGTCAGTGACAGAACTCGAAATAAAACCCAGACCAGACCACCCTTCCATGCTCTGACCACTAGACCATCTATTAAAACATGGAGAAGAGATTTTCTGTCAGGGAAGAGCAAGAAAATGGGCATCTGCTTGATCTGAATAAGAAAACAAGTATGACTTATTATTGATAAAGCAACTTTGTTATATTATTTGTCTAATGAATATTACAAATATATACTCCTTTTAAACAGTTTCTTTAAGAAACAGTAAATTGTGATTTCCCTTATTTTCCCCTCATCACAGTAATTTACCTACCTGACACCATCTTGGTAGTTATAAATCCAATTGCTCTTCCAATAAATATGCACAAGTCTGTCTTAACTATTGTTTTGTTTTTCTATAGGTCTTTTGGCCAGAAAAGCTGTTGAAGCTGGACTGATGGTTAAACCTTATATAAGAACAAGTTTATCTCCGGGTAGTGGGATGGTTACGCATTACCTCAGTTCAAGTGGAGTGTTACCATACCTCAGTAAACTTGGGTAAGTTTAACTTCTTTATTCATACTGACGGAGGGAAAAGTGGTGCATGTGTAAGTGGATTTATGTATAGTCCTTAGATATGGCCCCAGTTCAGCAAGGTGCCTAACTTTAAGCATGTGAATAGTCCCATTGACTTTGGGACCACTTGCATGCTTAAAATTAATCATACACAGAAGTGTATGTTGGATCAAGGTCTTGGCCTCTGCATGTACAATTTACAAGGTGCAGGTGATCTGTGCCTGAGCAGAACCCTATTTTCTTTAAGCGAGCTCCACGGGACTGGTGGCTTGGATTGTAAATTTTTCAGGACACGAACCATGTCCTGGCTTGCTTGTCTGAGACACCTACTATACTTTTGACTGCTCAGTAACAATAATAATCAGAATCAAATCACACTGTGTACTAGCTTTGTTTTATGCATGAGCTTTATTGTCCTTGCTTACATTTCACTAAGAAATAGCAATACATCAGGAGACACTCTGAAGACCTGATTTATTTTTTGTAATTCACCAAGACAAATGAAAAGTAATGGGATTATTAGCTCTTTTCAGTGTACTCACTATAAAATGCCCAGGTAGCAAAAAAAAAAAAATTCCCTCAGCTTCAAATGTTTCACTAACACTCATTTTAAATAATTGAATGTACTACTTACTCCAATTTTTCGATGCAGGTTTGAGGTTGTTGGATATGGATGTTCAACGTGTGTTGGAAACACTGCTCCCTTGCCGGAAGCCATTCGGAATGCGATAAAACAGGTACAGGTGAAAGATTCTGACAGTGCATATACAATGTAGCAGATTCTTTTATACTCAAATGGTCAGGAAATAAAATAATTTGTATAAAATAATATACTTTGTCCTTGGCTGGAATTTTGCAGTGCATTTGAAGATGCATCTTTGCATGCCACATGGAGTATATAAAGTGACTAATTTGGTGTCTGAAATAATAATAAAGTCGTAGTGAATACAACTTTATACTACACAAATCTCCGTTGTAAGATGAAGTTTGTGTATTCTTGCAAGAGTTAGTCATATTGTGTATGATATATACAAACGCTAACCTGAGTTTCTGCTATTTTCTTGTCATTGGCAAAACAAGGTTAATGATACAGAAATGAGCCACTGGTTGATACGTTCTTTATTGTATATCTAGTAACTCTGAAGCAGAAATGTGTTTTGGAATATTAAAAAAAGTCACGAGAGTGAGCAGCTTTTAGGCAGCTAAATGGTAAGCTGCCTTTAGCCATGTCAGTGCTAAAAGCTGCTCAATCCTTAAGGCTGCCGTTAACAATGAGAGAGTAATAGAGGCATCAGCCCTGGGAAAAGGTGATGGAGAAGTAGGAGAAAAAAAGGAGGGGAGAACTAGTCCGACTGACTAAGAGGAGACATGAGGGGACCAAGAGTGAGTTCTGTGACTGGGGAGACAGAGTAGGAATAATAGTGATAGAGAGCAAATTACCTTTCCCTTTAGGGGCTTTCATAAGTACTTAGGGTGCCTTTAACTTTTTTTTTTTTTTTTTAAGACAATAGAAATCTAAGCAAACTGTCATTAATGCACCTATAAGTTTGTAAGGAGTGCTGAGAAATGTATTTGTTTCTACTTTTCAGGGTGATTTAGTTGCTTGTGGAGTTTTGTCGGGAAACAAAAACTTTGAAGGCCGTCTCTGCGATTGTGTCCGTGCCAACTACCTGGCTTCTCCACCTTTAGTAGTTGCTTATGCTATAGCAGGCACTGTTAATATAGATTTCCAGACTGAGCCTTTAGGTAACTATTTCTTTATATCTCCTATTTCAGAATAGTACCAGGTTTTCTTTGGGTGCTTTAGCTTAAAATGTCTGCCTTTTAAATGGCAGCAACTTTTGCATTTTCTGTTTTGAAAAAGGACTATCAGCCTTAGACCACTTCATCTCTTCTTTTATTTATACTCAGATATTTTGTCTCCAGTTTTTCACAACGTTTGTTTCATTTAACTGGCATTTGAGCATGCAGGGAGCATTACATTATTATAGCACTAGACAAAGAATAACAATGCTTTTCATTCATAGCAGCAAAGAAATAAAAAATCACTTAGCTGATTACTTTTTTGGAATTGGCTGTAGCATCTTTGAATAAACTCTCAACTTATATGGGAGGTTTTGTCTGTTTGTTTTTGCTTACAAAAATACCTTTTACATAGGCATTGATCCTAATGGCAAAAATATCTACCTGCATGATGTTTGGCCCACTCGAGAAGAACTTCAGCAAGTTGAGGAGGAGTATGTGATATCATCCATGTTTAAAGAACTGAAAGAAAAAATGGAGGTAAGATGGGTCTGTCATTTTAAATAGTTTAGAAAACAGTGCGTTTCTGTATAGCTTTGCTGTATCTTCTGGTTGAAACAGCAGCCGTTATGGAGGCTTCTGATACCATAACTAAGATTAAGTGACACAGATATGGCCACCTGTATTCTATTATACTGGGGTTCTTAAACAGTGTACACATTACGATGGTATCTCCCGCAGTATAGTACAGCCTCAGGAAAAAAAGAGTTATCAACGTTTTTGCTTTAAGACCTCATAAGATAATTGTAAATCAGTTTCCCTGATAGTCTAATTGGCTAATATACTCTCCTTTTGTAGAAAGGCAATAAGCGATGGAATTTTCTGGAAGCACCAGAGTCGGTTTTGTTTCCATGGGATTTGAAGTCCACATATATCCGATGTCCTTCTTTTTTTGATAAGCTTGTAAGTACAGTGGTTCCATCTAAAATAATATTTTGGGAAATGTTGAATACTAAAGTATGGGGAAATTGTGTTTCAATAAGGTTTGGTTGTATCTGATCAAGTTGTGTAGCATTAACCATGTCTAACTGTGTCTAACTGGTGTTCACCCCCATTGGAATGAATGGAACTAGTGGATGGATGCTCCATTTTTGTTGTGAACAAACCTGTTTAAATATGATTTGTGCTAGAAATCCTGGGGGGAAAGTATGCATTTTCTTTTTTCTTTTTTTCCCCCCCCGCAATAGGCCAAAGAGCCAGTTTCACTACAACCAATTGAAAATGCCCAAGTCTTGCTATATTTGGGAGATTCTGTAACGACAGATCACATATCACCTGCTGGAAGCATTGCAAGGAATAGTGCCGCTGCTAAGTATCTGACAAACAAAGGGTATGGATTGTAATGTATATTTAAGCCCCTTCATTTTCAGTTCAAACCGATTTTTACCAAAAATGTCTCAGGTTTTACAAAAAGTATTTATTCAGGTTTTTTTTTATTTTCATCCTACTTTTGTATCATTCAAATATATTTTAAAAACCTTGTTTTATTAGGAAAATACAATACATTGCATGAGATATATGTATTACGATAATATATTAGTTTGTGTATATATGCAAAGCTGCCTATTGAAGTAAAGCTATGTATTAGTCTAGAAGATGCACATAATAAACAAACAGGCACACATGCAAGCTCTGAAGTGTGTGTGCATCTGAATGTACTTATGAATCTCACGCCCACCACCTACACATTTCAAGCTGTTAGCAGATAATGGTTTAAAGATTTGACACACTAAAATGGGAAGAAAACAAAAATCTATCAGAATACGTTTCAGAACACAAGGAAGTATTCAAAAGGAGAAACGGATAAAGTCGAGTGTGTGCGCTGCAAATGGTGTGGCCCAATTATTAAATGTAAATATTTACAGGTAATAGTTATAACTCTACAACAGTAAACTGTTTATTCAAATGAAAAGTTTTATTTTGGGATAAGAGATGTATTATTTTCTTAAAATCAGAGGTGACGTGTTTTGAGTTCTGTTTTGGTTCTGCAGCAAACCACATTGATGAACAGAATTCAAAGCATTATTCTACTGAATACTTTTTCCCTCTGTCTTTCTGTCCAACAAAATAAACCCCTATATTTACCAGAAAAATTAATATTTTTGCACTGATTTTTCACCTGGTTTTTTTATTGTTGGGGTAATAAACACTGATAAATTCCCAGGAAAAATTAAATAAACGAAAATAACTGAAAACGAAGGGCCTTACGTATATTTTATGAAGCAAATGAATCTGCTTTATTTTTTGTCTCAGTGGGGAACTTAATTTACCAAATAAACAACTGATCATCAAAAATTGCTATGTTCTGTAAATGCCATTATGCATTAGAGAAATTAATTGTATATCCTGGTTAAGGTGTAAACTGTCATTGCTGTGATTGTAGGTCATCACTAGAAATGGTATTTGAAATCTCTTTTGCCTGGTGAACAGCTGAAATCTATTTATTTTAAAAGATCACATCAGTGAGATAGACCATTGTAAAAGGATAATGGTCTGCTGCCAAATCCATCTCAAAACAAAGATGAATTGTTAATTTACAAAGCAGATACCACTAATCTTGTGCTAATGTTCTATTCTGTGTCCATTGATTTTACATAAGAAATGATAATGTTGCTTTCACTTCACTTGATGGGTGTTCAACACGGTATAGGGATAATTGCTTATCTCCACTGCTGTTGCAAAATTATTGACCTTGGCAAAGAGAGCAGACTGGCAAATAGATGCACAGAACGCATCAGAGACCAGCTTGTTCATAACACGCCTCGTTTAAAGACTGAATTGCCCCTGTATGAATGTGAATTTGGCTGAGGGTTTGACGTTGATTTATTTGAGAGATGAATCAACAATTCTGGACCCAATACAGTGAGATGTTGAACACCCTTAACTCCCAGTGAAGTCTGAGGGTACCCAGTTTTTCACAGGAGGTGCAGAGCTCCTCACAGATTCAGACCTTCCATTTGGTAGCACTTTACACGCACTAATTATACTGTACTGCACCAACAAACCCCAGTTTATCAGCCGAATATCTCAAAATAATGGCTTCCGGTGCCCACTTACCCATGACGATCTCCCTCAGTCTAAATGAAGGGTACTCTCTAGAACAGTGGTTCCCAAACTGGGGTTCATGAACCCCTGGGGGTTTGCAAAATGTTACAGGGGGTTCTCGGGGGAAAAATTCCCTAATGGCGGACAGAGCTGTCCCTAGGGACCCCGTGCAGAATGGGGCCAGCAGCCCGGAGCCCCTGGACTTCCAAGAGCTAAGCAGATCAAAGCAAGCATATCTATCATACTGAGCAGATTTAAACTTCAAGACTCTTTATAAGAAATTGAAAGGGAGCTGAATATTTTTTGCTGTTTTTAAAACTAAATAGGCAGCTAGTATTTTTGAAATTATTATGAAGAACAAGTTTAAGCTTTCTGGTAACGTGTGTTTTTTGCCTGGACTGCTCAAGGCCTGAATGCTTGTGTCGGAGGAACTCTTTGAGTTGGCTTCTTAAATACCTTCATGCTGTTTCACATCTGATACTCCTTGATGAAACATAGGAGCCTGGTCTTATAACAGGCTTACTCAAAGTGATACAAGCTACGAAAGTGAGATCTTGGAAAAGTGTTGCCGTTTTCATAATGTAATAAAAATACTGTAATAAATAAGTAGTGTGTAATAAGCATGTCATAAAAACAAACTTTATATTTCCAAGATCAGTGCTTTTATAATTTATACTCAGGTAAAAGAGAAAATCGCCGGAAATATTCATTTTTTAGGAAGGGGTTCGCGAGACTTGACATTTTAGTGAAAGGGGTTCACAGGTTGTTAAAGTTTGGGAACCAGTACAGTCTAGAAGTACAAATGAATTCACCCTCACTGCCAACTCAGCCACCCTCACTCGTGAGACTAGAATTTGCAGATACTGCTCATGTTGATTTCTTCTATAGACTGCTTAACCCACATTTGTTAGAAAATTAGTCCTCTAGAATTCTAGATTGTCACCAAAAAGCCACTTAAACCTTCATTTCAGTTACGGTTGTAATTAATGTTCATTAGATAGTGCTCTATACCACCTAATGGTAAAAACCCTCCAAAACAATATCAGTAGACTTTCTGTTGAATAGTAAATACTGTCTTATGATATTTGTAGCCTCACACCTCGTGAATTCAACTCTTATGGAGCTCGAAGAGGTAATGATGCTGTGATGACCAGAGGTACCTTTGCAAATATGAAGCTTTTGAATAAATTCATAGGAAAACCAGCTCCAAAAACAGTTCATTTTCCATCAGGACAAACGGTGAGCATGTATTTGTTCAAATGACTCTATTAGTTAAGAGCTATGGATTCTAGAGCTTGTCTAATGATTTCACTTCCTTTTTTCCTGCAGCTAGATGTGTTTGAAGCAGCAGAGTTGTACCAGAAAGAAGGCATTCCTTTGATTATTTTAGCAGGAAAGAAGTATGGACTGGGTAACTCAAGAGATTGGACTGCAAAGGGGCCTTTTTTACTGGTAGTTATATTCTCATGAAGCTAGTTTCAAATGTATTGTTTTAAGAAGATGTCTTTAAGCATCAGTTCATGTTAGAAGCTGTCTTCAGTTTAAATTTAAATATTTGCAAAATATTGTTTGCTTGAAAATGTATAATCTGTAGTTTTTCCTTGGTGGAATCTGCGTAGAAGAGAACAGGTGGTTACAGGGCCAGCTTATTGCATTTCAGAAATGTATAATTTATCAGGTTTGGCCCACAGAATGGGGACCCAACATAAGAGATTCCAGACTTAGCTAGATAAATGACACACACATACACTATTGGTCTAGGACTCCAGTCCTGTGGGGGTGCTCTGTATACTCCCCAGCTCTCAGAGGGGTTAGTGGCAATGAAGGGCAGGTTTTGTAGTAGGTAAGGTAAGAGTCAGCCAGTTATTTTTGTGTGCTTGCTTTGGCAGCAGTATAAGTAACTAGGGTAAAAAGTACGTTGAGGTTGGCTAGCCTACTAATGATCCTTTACCTTTTATGTAGTTTTTAAATTTAGTTTAAACTTTTAAAAGTTTCATTCTCTCCCGTCACTTCCCCAGAATCATCTCTCTCCCATTTTAGTCTCTGTTAATGTTTTTCAAGCAAAAGAGGAACTTGCTGCCTCCCCCCCCCCCCAGCTTTATTTTAAAATTATGTTGATATATTTTAAATGTTTGATTTTAATTTTTAAATTCAGTCTACATTTTGCAATCTTGTGAATGGAAAGGCTGCACATCATTATTTGGGGTTGAATTTCACTAGTGAGCTAGATCACCGCCAGTTTTCAGCTGAGTATGCAAAAGTGCACTCTTCCTCAAGAAAGGAAAACATCCAGACAAAGTAATGCTCTCATTACCAATGTTCTGCATTTTTGATGAAGGTTTTCTCTGTTTAGTTTGTGCATGTGGTGGTGACAGCCATGGGATACATTGCAGACTATTCTGATAAACTCCATTTATCATAGACCTCTTTCTGTGTCACTTGATCTCTGCCCATCTATACTCTCCATCTTTATGGGAAAGCATCTAGCATTCCATGCACTTCAGCAGGTTCAGATAAACATTTTTTTAAAACTCTCAGAGAAACGCTTCCTTTTGCCTTCAAATGTCAAAAGATCCCCCTAATTACTACAAAATAATAATGGACTCTGAAGCCCTTGGTGGACAGTGTTCGGTCCTGCACCGCTAATAGATTTCAGTTTCAGTAATGTTCTGAAAAATAACTAAAAATGACACCACCTTATTGCACTGGTTTGCTTCTTGGGTTTATTCACTGCCATCTGCTTGTTTTAGTGCCAAAAATACGTTGTTACTGCATTTTACCCCGGCTAACACTGCAGAGCCAATAACGAGGCATGTCCAATATACCAGACTTCCACCAGCTTAAGAAACAGGAGTCTGGAAGTCGCTGCCTCTGGGTTGATCAGAAGAATATTTGGTGTTTATTTTAATGGTTGTTTTCATTAAACTTCATTATTATGCAGACTGCTGGGTTGAAATCAGAAACCAATTATTTTTACATTTTATAGGGTGTTAAAGCAGTTATAGCTGAAAGCTACGAGAAGATTCATAAAGGTCATTTGATTGGAATTGGCATAGCTCCACTTCAATTCCTTCCGGGGGAAAATGCAAATGTTTTGGGCCTCACTGGCAAAGAACAGTTTTCTGTATCATTTCCTCAAGAGCTGTTTCCAGGAATCACATTGGATATTAAGGTATTTCTAAAATACATCATCTCTATTTCAAGGTGCAGACAATTGGCATTATGAAGTAATATGCTGATCTCCTTGAAAAAGCAAACCTAATCTTGCCTTCTGCTTAAACTGCTAGTGAACATAATTTGCCAGAATATCTTGAAAGTACATACAATTTTAGTTGCCTTCTTGTTCTGTTACTTGTCTGCATGTGCAGCCCCCCAACATAGAAACTTTGTTAAAAGCCAATTAAAGTTTAATCAAATCCCACTCAGGTAATCTGCCGTTTCCTTTCTGCTGAGGGATTAAAGCAACAGTCTTCATGATTCCTTTCCACCTAGACATCGCATTCAATGCCAACTATGACAAACTTTACACATCCACAGGGAAATCATTCCTACTTCTAGCAGAGAATGCAGCACAATATGCTCCCCAATATTATCTAACATTGTGCACTAATATAAAACTTAATTGTGGCCTTAGCAATGTGAACATCTGGAATGGTTGGCATATGCAGATTGAGTTTTTGTCTGTCTCATGTATGGTTTGTGGGTAGAGTATGAGTTCAAAAATTGGAGACAAGTTTTTAAAAGTAATTAACACTAATTGTTCTTGTTTTTTATTTTGAAGACTAACACTGGCAAAGTGTTCAGGGTGATTGCCTCGTTTGAAAATAATGTGGAAACAACAATATATAAACATGGTGGAATTCTAAACTATGTGGCTCGAAGATTCTTATAGTAGCTACTGACTATATGGATACCTTGCATAACTGGTAATTCTGAAAATGCCTTGTGTGAACCCAGGAATCCATACTATGGAACTGCAAACAGTCCCAGTCCACTCAAAGTTATTTCGTCCATGGATGTAGAAGATTGTGAATCATTGTAGTGACCGCAACAAGATCCTTCCTGATTTTAAATAATATTCGAATGGTGCTATTAACATTGCTAAAATCGACATACGTGTTTTGTGGCAGAAAGCTGTAAGTATGGGGGGGATATTTTATCACACCATTTTGTAAATAAAGGATGTGAAATCCAAAACTGAATTGTGCTGAAGATTATTCTGTAAGAAGACTCCTCCTGCAGTTGTTTTCACTTAGTTTTGCACCTGTAAATCTGTGTACTGCTATTTGTTGGTTTAAAGGTAGCAGATGGTATGGAATGTTAGAGGCAAGAGAGATGGATTCTTCCATGGTAGTAGCTAAGAATCCAAATCCAAAGGTTTGAATTCATTATCCTTTAAATTGTGGATTGACCAAAAGAAGGTCCACACAAAGCCCAAAGAGTTCTGTAACATAGGCCGTGGCTTTCTTTACCTTCACTGTGGAGATGGCGTGCTTCATCTGATCCAGATCAAACATCACTCAGAGTAAGATGAAATATTGTATGCTGGGGATATGAAGTCTCCATGGGCCACACCTCTGTATTTAAAAATGAGGATGGCTGCAATAAATTCTATTTCATGGAAGTAAGATGCAGCTTTGGGCAAGTTCCTATGTCCCTCAAGTGGGCAGCTTGCCCATCTTTGCTGTAACATGGTTGTCCCCCTTGTGTCACACTGGGAGTTAATGTGTACTGTTTGCAGTGTCGCTAACCAAAGTACTGACCAGCTGAGTTGTGAAAACCTACTTTTAAAAAATGTACTAGGCTTTTAGATTTTCTTCTTTGCTTTCAAGTGTGGCCTACAATTACGGTTTTGTTCCTCTTAAATTACATTGTAAAGCATTACATGGCTGAGATAACCATATTGTCTTTTAAAACTTCTAATGTGTCCTCTGAATACTATTCTCATGACACCAGAACTCTGCTTAAGATCCCAGTTTTCTAACCAAAGCTAGCTGTTGTTGCATTGCCTTTTGAGCTGCTGTAGTTTTGGTTGTGTCAGCACTTCCATGATAAAAGCCTATTTTCCATGAGTTTACAATTGGAAATACACTGTCTCAGCACAGGAACTTATTTGGTTTCATTAGTTTAAAACAACATTTTACAACTTTTAAATTATAACGATTTTTAAATCACTTGTATAAATCAGAATTTCAGATTTTTTTTCCTCTTGAAGCTCTTTTCAAATTACATTTTAAAAATTGGCTTGCGATTATCTATTATATGGTTTATAGTTCCCTTTGGGAGAGAAATAACATTTATTACCATTAAATATTCGCTAGTCCACTGCACGTGCCCAGTAAATTATTTCCATAATTATGCTTCAGGATTTCTACTGCCAACAACATGTATATCAAAACTCTTAAAAGAACAATTTCAGCTTTATTGCATGGATAGGGGGTTGCATTTTAATATAAATTACTAACTTATACTCAGGCAATAGACTGTAGTGGTCTCAGTCAAAAAATATAGGGCATAAAAATACCTTTCAAGTTTTTTCATGAAAATGTCATTTTAAAAAAAGTCCTGCTTAAACCATGTTACAATTTTGACAAAGTCCTGAAAAGACATGGTTAAAACTGGCAAACTTATAGCACTTTCAGGTGGTGTTAATTTTCATGACGTGAGATAACATAGCTGTCAAACTGAACTTTGAATTCCTTGGCTACTTCATTTTATGTCCCAACCCTAGTGGCATTTAAACACCTTTGTGTGTAATATGCTTTTTGAAGAAGGAACGTTTTTCTATACAAATTCCAAAATCCTGTGTAATCTTTTCCTACATTTTACCAGCTGAGCTGTGCTTTCTTTTAGCAGAGATAAAAACCATTGACAATTGCCACTGCTCAGTAAATTAATTTAATACATTTAAGACAAAAACTACTGAGCTGTATGACTGCTGTGTGAATTAAGTATTCAAAGATCCATTTCTATCTTGGACGTTTGTAATTACAGTTGTGATTGAGGAGCAAATCTTGTTTATTGTATAAAACTGGCCTATCTTAATCTCACTCTTTTTCAGCTAAGTGGTATATTCTGTCTGGGTTCAAGTGAAGGGGAATGTGTTCATTATTGGGGAGCAAACAGTTATGCTAACCGATAAAGATGTCCCCCAGCAGATTACTATAAGTGGAAATCCTGTTATTTGGCACGAAAGAGTTTAAACATCTCTCTTGTCCAACAGCACACGACCTCCCAGCTTCTGCAGTCTTGCAATAAAACACTTGTTGCTGCAGCAATAAAATACTCAAGAGAAATTATATGACACATCAGAAGTAAATCAATATTGTGAGAGAAAATGCAATTTAACAAGACATTTATCAACCTACAGTTTTTCCAACATTAAAACCAGTACATTCTGTTTAGGCATTCTGATGTCAGTCCTGTAGTGACTACTTTAATTCTGCTGCTCTTATGCTTTAAAGTCAGTGAAAGAATATTATGAACACCTCAAAGTAAGCTTCTGTTTTCATAGTTTAGGTCCGGCCATTGCTATTTCACTAGGGCAGATCCAAAGCCCATCCAAGTCAATGGGAATCTTTTCATAGATTTCAGTTGACTTTGGATCAGGTCCTCAGTGCCCACAAGTTTGAAGCATGGTGAATGCTGAGAAAAACTGTACCTATCTGTTTTGCTTGTCGCAAGTTAGCAAACTGCTGTAGAAATGAAGGAACTTTCTTGGGTGTCTTCACCTGTCCCCCCGTCACGTGCATGTGATCACAGGCATTACATAACCCCCTCTCTACACAGCAACAGGAGAAACAAATTAATTTTGACATAGTGCTAGGATCTAGTAGTTTGAGATGCGATGATAGCCTGATTAAATGACATCCATCGCACAGTAGTGGCAGGATACAGTCCAATTAGAGGACTGCTTTGACCATATAAAATACAGTGTTCAATAAGCTCTTTCCTGTATTTTAAAGCATAGGAGGAAAAAAATAAAGTGACTCTCCAGTGTTAGACATATTTAACTTAGAATTTTCTCTTCAGTTTGATTTGGAAAAGAACTTTATTCTGATTTTTCTCAATGTTTTCCCCCAAAACTTTGGGATAGTGTTGATGTTTATAAATTTTACACATGCATATAGGGACATGAAACAAAATGTATATTAATCACATTTAAGCAACTGCAAATCAGTGTCTGCTGTTTAAAGCCAACAAAACAGTATAACAGTTTTAAGTTCAATAATGTTAAGTATTGTATAGAAATATTATCTTGAGACAAAAAGTTCATTTGCTGACAATTGTGCATAAAATGTTACTGATGTTGTAAATTATTTTTAATAAAGAAAATTGTATCACATTACTTGTATTCAACCATCTGTTTTAAAACAAATCACATAGAATGTATTTAAAATGCCAGCATAATTCCTTATAAAAAGGAGGCAAGGATATTTCTCTTAATTTGGGAACCATTATACATTAAATCACTGGCAATGCAAACTGCAACTGTCGTGTATGGAGTACTCTGTCTGCAGTGAACTGAACAGCTCAGAAGTAGTAAAAAATAAGCAAAGGACTGCTTCCCTCCCTCTCTTATGGCAAATACCTCCGAGATTCATCTTTCCCTCTCCTAAATTAAAGGGAGGGAACTCAGATTAAAAACTACATTTTAAAATAAATGCCCTTAACTTTAGAAATAACACCTTAGAGTACCTAAAGAAAGAGTTCTTAAAATCTGGTTTACTTCAAAAAATTCATGCTCTTAATTTGGTGGGGGAGGGGAGAGAGGTTTGCATTTCTCCTTTTGAGTCCTTTTCGCTTTTGTTTCTAATCAACTTCACTTTCTTGTTCTCACAAACTCAGTGCTGCAACATGGAGGTTGTAAACCAGGGATCGGCAACCTTTGGCACGCAACCCACCAGGGTAAGCCCCCTGGCAGGCCGGGCCTGTTTGTTTACCTGCCGCGTCTCCGGGTTTGGCTGATCGCAGCTCCCACTGGCCGCGGTTCGCCGCTCCAGGCCAATGGGGGCTGCAGGAACCAGGGGCCAGCACATCCCTTGGCCTGCGCCACTTCCCACAGCCCCCACGAGCTGAACCTGTGGACACGGCAGGTAAACAAACCGGCATGGCCGGGGGCTTACCCTGGCGGGCCGCGGGCCAAAGGTTGCGGATCCCTGTTGTAAACATTGCAGGGAATTTTTTTTTTATTTACGTTTTTCTTTGAGATTTCAAAAGCAAAAACATACCCATCTTCAGGGAGAGAGTCTGGTATGTGAGTAAAATTTTAAAATATTGTTAAAGCTTTTTTTTCATAAAACCTACATGGGGGGTCAAATTTGACCAGTCACTTGAACTAGAGTAGATGAGTACTCTGAATTAGAACACTTAGACACGCTAAAGGACATATCACAGATATACAAGATGCCTCAGATTTGTTATAGGGACACTGTACCAATACACAGAATTATCTTTGGGACTTGTGTTAACCTCGTTCATAAAGGGGATGATTTTCAAGCTCTCAGTGTTGGCATTACTGTTTCCACTGTAGGCAGTGGATTTGTTGAGCACTTTTTAAAATCCCAACTACATTTTTTAGCCTTTTTTCATCCCCCTGAGGGCAGGGGCGGGGGAGAGAGAGACTGTGTGTGTATTCCTGCAAAACATTGTGTGAGATTTGTTGATTAAGTAATTTTAATTAACCAGTTACCTTTAAGTTCTTGAATGTCTGTTCCTTTGCTAAAGTTCAGACTGATGAAATTATTTATAGATGTATAGGTTTTATTAGCCACAATAGATTTGAGAATAAAAGAAATTACAGAAAGCAAAATAAAGATTAATGATGTTTATAAAGTTTAAAAAATGAATTTAACTCGGTATTAATGTGCAAAGTGTAACAAAACACATTTTAATACCTTTTAATTATCAATTGGGTACGGGTCTGTCGCGTCTTACGCGCATTTAACTTGCGCGATTTTGGCTTTGCGCGGTCGCCAAAAACAGGAAAAAAAAAAGAAAAATAACCATTTTAAAACGGCATCGATACTGCGGGCAATTCCGTCCACCATTCAACTCAATGGAGTCTCAACATACGCGGTTTTTCGCTTTACGCACTCAGCGCAGAACGTAACCTCCGCATAAGATGCGACAGACCTGTATATGACCTTGATCACATTCCTATTGAAAATAGTATTGTCCAAGCAACTTGTAACACATGGTAGTTTAAGGTTGCTTTAGCAATTAAACTTCCTCAAATGTGAAAGGGCACAATTATAGGTCACTTACGAGCTGGATCATATTTATTATCTCTTTTTACCTGCTAATTTTAATGATGTATCAAATATAACAATCTGCTTATTACACAGACCCCCAATTACTGAGCACATAAGAGAAAAAAAAAAAGAACAGGATTATTTGTGGCACCTTAGAGACTAACAAATTTATTTCAACATAAGCTTTCGTGGGCTACAGTCCCACTTCATCAGATGAAAGCTTATGCTGAAATAAATTTGTTAGTCTCTAAGGTGCCACAAATAATCCTGTTCTTTTTGCTGACGCAGACTAACACAACTGCTACTCTAAAAGAAAAAAAAGGTTAGCCATAGTGCTGCTTATCACATCATAGTAGTGTGGCTGGTTTATCTTCCCAAGTACTTAATTAGCTCCTGGCTTGTTAGGGTTACTCATCAAATTCTCAGTATTCTGTCTAACATTTTTAGAAACTTGGGCCTCAGGTACGCTCAAGATTACTGGCAAGCACCCTATTATTAATCACTAAGGCTATGTCTACACTACCTGCCGGTTCGGTGGGTAGCAATCGATCTTTTGGGGATCGATTTTTCATGTCTAATCGAGACGCAATAAATTGATCCCAGAACGTGCTCCCCGTCGACACCGGTAATCCACCCCAACGCGAGGCGGAAGCGGAGTCAACGGGGGAGCGGCAGCTTTCGACATTGCAGCGTCCTCACGGTGAGGTAAGTCGAGCGAGGTACGTTATTCACGTAGCTGAAGTTGCGTACCTTACATCAACCCCCCCCCGCCCCCCGTAGTGTAGACCAGCGCTTAAGTCCATATTCTATGCTGTCAACATCACAACTGGCTGGTCTTAGCGTATACACAACATGCCTCAGGTGGCACACGACCAGGACTCATCACTGAATTTGGTCCGCTGGTTGGATCATTAGCTTCCTCGACCTGAACTGGGTACGGCCGGGCCCCCCGGCGTGCAATGTGAATGCTGATCCGTGCCCCCAACTGGCTGGTGAAAGATTAAGGAAACAGCAGAGATTTGAAACAGACTTGAGAGTCCCCAGAGTCTTCAGTCAGTTTAGAAAAGGGAATGAACCTGTAAGTGTCTCAGTCTGACTGTTAAGTATATAGCCCCCATTACTGTAGTATCGTGATCTTTAATGTAGTTGTCCTCCTACTGTCCCTGGGTGGTAGGAAAGTGCTGTTATCCCCATTGTATAGAACAGAAACAGGCATAGAGAGACTTAAGTAGCTTGCCTGAGGTTCTATTACAAGAAGTCTGTAGGGGCTTAGGAAACCCATATCTCCCAAATCCGAGGCTTGCACCCTCATATTTTTGCCACAGACTAATTCAAAATTGGCCTGTGAATTTCCCCTGGATTCATCACAGTGTATTTGATCTCCATAAACCCATATTGCCTGCCTGTATGTTAACATCCAGGAAATGAACTCAGAGCCTTTCACGAATCTGATAACTGACAAAATTAGGAGACTCCATACCCATGATGAGCTACGGATGTGTGATGTCTGTGAGCGGGGTCCTAGTGAGGAGCCAACCATGGTCATTCAATTAAGGTGAACTACAAAGAATGGGGCAGACAATCCCCATAAAACTGGTGGATATTCCAATACCTAGATTTACCAAGCCAGCATAAAACAGCTTCTTTATTACTTTACTGGTTACTCGGAAGTCCAAACAACACAGTTCCCTTAAAGTGATCCAGCCTCAGGCCTCCATCCAGGTACCCACATCAAATATGATGACAAATTCTGTAAATCTTATGTAAAAGAAAAGGTTCTACCAATCCCAAAGGATCGGACACGTTATCTCCCAAGTTATTGAATATTTCAGATCTTACCCAAATACCTGCTACCGCCAATTCACCGCCAGCTGGGCCCTAATTGAGCTGGCCACAGCTGTGGCTGCTTTCCCAATCAGCCTAGCTTGGCTGCTTTTAACCCGTTCTCCAGGAATGGAGCAGCTGCCCCACTACAGGCTGTCAATTAATCACAGTTAACTCATGCGATTTTAAAAAAAATTAATCATGATTAAACAAATTAATCTCGATTAATCTCGATTAATCTCACTTATAACAATAGAATACCAATTGAAATTTATTAAATATTTTTGGATGTTTTTCTACATTTTCAGTATTGATTTCAATGACAACACAGAATACAAAGTGTACAGTGCTCATTTTATATTTTTAATACAAATATATGCACTGTAAAATTGATAAAAAAAATAGTATTTCTTCTTCGAGTGATTGCTCAGGTCTATTCCACAGTAGGTGTGCGTGCTCGCCACATGCATCGGTGCCGGAAGTTTTTCCCTTAGCAGTATCTGTAGGGGGGAGCGCCGCTGCGACCCCTGGAGTGGCGCCGCTATAGCGCACTATATAGGGGGCTGCGCGCTCCCCCCACCCTCAGTTCCTTCTTGCCGCCAGTGTAGGTGCGTTGGAACTTCTGCTCCAGCTTCATTGCTGCAGCCTTTTTTCCTAGAACTCTGTTCATGTTTGTTGTTAGTGGTATCTTTAGTTAGTTTGTAAGTTAGTTTAGATTAATTAGAGTCCGGGCCGGGGCATGCCCCGGACCCCGGGCTTCAAATCGTGCGAGTCCTGCAGGCGTTCTATGCCTAGAAGCGACCCGCACTTGGATTGTCTCCGCTGCCTGGGTGAGTCCCACGTCAGCATATGCTGCAAAATCTGTAGGTCCTTTAAGCCAAGAACTAAAATGGACAGAGACATTCGACTCCGGGCCTTCCTCATGGAGTCCGCATTGGCTCCTACCCTGGTGCGCCGAGCGGAATCAGCACCCGGTACCTTGTCCTCGGTGCGCGGCGATCCCCCGGCGCCTTCGAGTGGCCGGCACCGCTCACCGTCGCGTAGGCAGAGGAAGGCACCGTCTTCGCATCGTCGTTGAGACAAGGATAAGGGAGAGGCTAGACCCGTGTGCGGCAGCCCTAATTCTCCCCCGGGCCCCAGCGCTCCAACTCACGCTGAGCGGAGTAGCCCGGTTTCGTCGAAGCAGGCCTCTCCGGACGCCTGAATGCCTTCAACGCCGGAGGCCTTCCAGGAGGTCAAGGACTTGCTGACGCTCCAGGTACCGGCAGTCCCGGCACCGGGAGTCCGATCCAGAGACAAGCTGCCATTGGGCTCCAGGCCGTCGACTCCGACCAGGCGCCGATCCCAGTCAAGGGACTGCTCCCGGGGCTGCTCGCCCCTCAGCCTCCACAGTCACCGATGGTGAGGCTCTCGGGCAAGGTGCCGTTGGATCAGAGCTCCGGGCACCGCTCCAGACTGAGCAGGGAGTCGCGACACGGCAGGCACCGGCGCCGTAGATGCTCCCGGTCGAGTCGGAGCTACCGCAGCCGTTCCCGTCACGGCCGCCGACGCTCCTGCTCCAGCTCCCGTTCTTCGAGGCACTGGGAACATGACTCCCATAAGAGGTCGCCGACTCCGCACCGTCGCGGACATAGGCGTCGCAGCATCTCAAGGAGCAGTAGCTCGAGACGGTACCGCTCCTCGTCTTCGGAGTCCCGGTCCCGAGGTAGACGTCATCGTCGGCGCCATAGATCTTACCGTTCCCACGGCACCGACCGGACGACGTTCATGCCAGCGGTGAGCCACTCAAGGGCCACCGTGTTCCAACCTGACCAGCTGGTGCCGCAGCAGGGTCAGTGGTGCGAGTGGACCCCTTGGCCCCCGGGACACGCCCAGCTGCATACTCGATCGGTCGCAGGGGCATCCGAGGCTCCCTTGGCCACTCTATCCAGGGCTCCAAGAGATAAGAATATCATGTGAGACCTATCAATAAACTAGGGAAATACAACTTAGACGGGGCTACTATAAGGTGGGTGCACAACTGGCTGGATAACCGTACTCAGAGAGTAGTTATTAATGGTTCCCAATCCTGCTGGAAAGGTATAACGAGGGGGGTTCCGCAAGGGTCTGTTTTGGGACTGGCTCTGTTCAATATCTTCATCAATGACTTGGATATTGGCATAGAAAGTACGCTTATTAAGTTTGCAGATGATACCAAACTGGGAAGGATTGCAACTGCTTTGGAGGATAGGGTCATAATTCAAAATGATCTGGACAAATTGGAGAAATGGTCAGAGGTAAACAGGATGAAGTTTAATAAGGACAAATGCAAAGTGCTCCACTTAGGTAGGAACAATCCGTTTCACACATACAGAATGCGGGGAGACTGTCTAGGAAGGAGTACGGCAGAAAGGGATCTAGGGGTTATAGTGGACCACAAGCTAAATATGAGTCAACAGTGTGATGCTGTTGCAAAAAAAGCAAACTTGATTCTGGGCTGCATTAACAGGTGTGTGGTGAGCAAAACACGAGAAGTCATTCTTCCGCTCTACTCTGCGCTGGTTAGGCCTCAACTGGAGTATTGTGTCCAGTTCTGGGCACTGCATTTCAAGAAAGATGTGGAGAAATTGGAGAGGGTCCAGAGAAGAGCAACAAGAATGATTAGGGTCTAGAGAACATGACCTATGAAGGAAGGCTGAAGGAATTGGGTTTGTTTAGTTTGGAAAAGAGAAGACTGAGAGGGGACATGATAGCGGTCTTCAGGTATCTAAAAGGGTGTCATAAGGAGGAGGGAGAAAACTTGTTCATCTTAGCATCTGAGGATGGAACAAGAAGCAATGGGCTTAAACTGCAGCAAGGGAGGTTTAGGTTGGACATTAGGAAAAAGTTCCTAACTGTCAGGGTGGTTAAACACTGGAATAAACTGCCCAGGGAGGTTGTGGAATCTCCATCTCTGGAGATATTTAAGAGTAGGTTAGATAAATGTCTATCAGGGATGGTCTAGACAGTAATTGGTCCTGCCATGAGGGCAGGGGGCTGGACTCGATGACCTCTCGAGGTCCCTTCAAGCCCTAGAATCTATGAATCTATTAATAGATCTGCGGACCAAGGGTCCTCGGCACCGCATGCGGACTCCGAGCAAGGCGTCGAGCCCGCGGTGCCAGCAGATGCACTAAGCTCCGTATCGGCGTCCTTCCCCGTACCGGAGGACAAGGTCGTGGCCCCACCACCCTCCGCACCGCTGGAGGACTTCAGGGCTCACGAGGAGCTATTGAAGTGAGTTGCCTCAAACCTCCAGCTCCAAGCTGAGGAGATGGAAGGGCCTTCAGACTCGCTCTTCAATGTCCTTTCGTCCTTGGCACTGGGCAGAGTGGCGCTCCCGCTACACGAAGGGCTTGCCAGTATCACGAAAGCCCTTTGGCATACGCCAGCCTCACTTGCGCCCATATCCAAAAAGGCAGAGCGCAAGTATTTTGTCCCTACGAAAGGACACGAATTCTTGTACACCCACCCGGCGCCCAACTCCTTGGTCGTGGAATCCGTAAACCACAGGGAGCACCAGGGTCAACCGGGTCCTACTTCTAAGAATAAGGACTCGAAAAGGCTGGACTCATTTAGAAGGAAGTTTTATTCGTCCTCGAGTTTCCAGCTCAGGGTGGCAAATCACCAGGCCCTCCTCAGTCGCTATGACTTTAACCTGTGGGGGTCCCTACAAAGATTCGAGCCCTCCCTCCCAGAGTGCGACCGCAAAGAGTTCAAGGCACTGGCGGAGGAGGGGGCTGCCGCTGCGAAGGCTGCTCTGCAGGCGGCATCGGATGCGGCGGACACGGCGGCGCGATCCATCGCCTCGGCGGTGTCCATGCGCAGGGCGTCATGGCTCCTCCTGTCGGGGCTGTCCTCGGGTGCGCAGTCCATGATGCAGGATCTCCCATTCGACGGCAAGGACCTGTTCGCGGAGCAAACGGACGTGAGACTTCATGGGATGAAGGACTCCCGTACCACCCTGCAAACGCTCGGGCTCTACGTCCCGCCGGCTAAGGAAAAGCCTAAGCCGCAGGCTCCCGCCCAGGCGCCCCAACCGCACTACAAGCCAGCCTACAAGAGGTCCAGGCCACAAAAGAGGCAACCTCAACGGCAGTCCTGCTCTGCCCCACAGCCTGGGACCTCCAGGGGCAAGCAGCAGGGCAAGAGGCGGTTTTGACTGGGGGCAGGAGGGTACCCGGGTGAACCCCGAGAGGACCCTCCAACAAATAAAGTTGGCCTTCAGCAACTGCTTGCGTCCGTTCCTTTCGCAGTGGTCCCATATAACCTCGGACCGGTGGGTCCTGAGTACCATTGCCCGGGGCTATATGCTCCAGTTCGTGTCACCCCCGATCTCCCGCACCCCTCCCGGGCACGGTGCGGTAGACCAGTCACATCTACCCCTGCTACAGCAGGAGGTGGGTCAGCTCCTCAGTCTCGGAGCCATAGAGGGAGTCCCAAGGGAATTCCGAGGGAAAGGGTTCTATGCTCGTTACTTCCTTATCCCGAAAGCAAAAGGGGGCCTCAGGCCTATTCTAGACTTGCGCGGTCTCAATCGGTTCATGGTCAAATGCCGATTCCGCATGGTCTCTCTGGTAAAGATTATACCTGCCTTGGACCCGGGCGACTGGTATGCGGCCCTGGACCTCTAGGACGCATACTTCCACATCCACATATTCGAAGGACACAGGCGCTTCCTTCGCTTCCAGGTTGGGCAGGACCACTACCAGTTTACGGTCCTCCCCTTTGGCCTGTCCACCGCACCTCCGGTATTCACAAAGTGCATGGCGGTTGTGGCGGCCTTTCTCAGACGCCGAGGGGTCCAACTATTCCCGTACCTCGACGACTGGCTGCTCAAGGGCAACTCGAGGTCGCAAGTGCAGAACCACCTGCAGCTGCTCTTGGCTACCTGTGCCAATCTGAGCCTTCGGGTAAACAAGGCCAAGTCGACGTTGGTCCCGGTCCAGCGCATAGAGTTCATTGGTGCTCTACTGGACGCTTCCAAGGCCAGGGCCTCTCTCCCCCCGGGCAGATTCCAGACCCTCAAAGGGCTCATAGCCACGGTCATGGAGTTCCCCGTGACCATGGCCAGGACCTGCCTACAGCTCCTGGGCCACATGGCGGTGTGCACATACGTGGTATGCCACGCCAGGCTTCGAATGAGGCCTCTCCAGTTCTGGCTGGCCTCAGAATTCTCCCAGGCTCGGGACGGTCTGGACAAGGTCCTCACGGTACCCGGTCGGGTGCTAACCTCCCTTCAGTGGTGGACCGTCCCAGCCAATGTGTTGCAAGGGATCCCCTTCCGGGAACCACCCCCGTCACTAGACCAGGTGTCGGATGCGTCGGACTTGGGCTGGGGAGCCCGCGTAGGGAACTCCCAAACCCAGGGACTGTGGTCGGCCGCAGAGCTATCCCTACACATAAATGTCAAGGAGCTCAGGGCAGTCTGCTTGGCCTGTGTGGCGTTCAGCTCGCGGCTGAACGGCAGGACGGTCAGGGTCCTTACAGACAACACGGCCGCGATGTTTTACATCAACAGGCACGGGGGGACGAGGTCCTCAGCTCTCTGCCAGGAACCCCTCAGCCTATGGGAGTTCTGTATAGCCCACGGCATCTCCCTCAGGGCTTTCCACCGGCCGGGCGTCAACAACTCCCAGGCCGATCGCCTGAGCAGGGTCTTCTCCTCCCAACACGAGTGGTCCCTCCACTTGGAGGTCACAGGTCAGCTCTTCCAAGCCTGGGGCACTCCCGAAGTAGACCTGTTTGCGACTCGACAGAACCAACGTTGCCATGGGTTCTGCTCAAGGGGAGGGCTGGAGAAGGATGCACTCTCAGATGCCTTCCTCCTGTCATGGTTGGGCCAGCTCCTCTATGCGTTCCCTCCCTTTCCCCTCATAAACAAGGTCCTGGAAAAGGTAAAGAGGGACAGGGCCCGCGTCCTCCTGATCGCCCCAGCTTGGGCCAGACAGCACTGGTACGGGACTCTCCTAGGGTTGCTGGCGGCCCCTCCGCGTCCGCTACCGCTCCGACTGGATCTCTTGTCCTAGGGCCGGGGCCGCCTCCTTCACCCCAACCTAGCCTCCCTTCACTTGACAGCGTGGCTGCTCAGTGGTTAGACGCGGAGGAGACTATGTGTTTGGAAGGAGTCAGGAGCATCCTCCTGGAAAGTAGGAAACCTTCTACTCGCTGGGCCTACCTGGCAAAGTGGGCCAGGTTCTCTAGGTGGGCGAGCGAGGTACCTCCCTGAGGGGGCGCCCTCCTCCAGGTTATCCTCAAATACCTCCTCCACCGTAGAACACAAAGTCTAGCTCCCTCCTCCGTCAGGGTGCACCTGGCGGCTATATCGGCATTCCACCCGCCGGTCCAGGGCCGCCCGGTCTTCTCGCATGCCATGACCGGGCGCTTCCTCAAGGGCCTAGACCGGTCCTTCCTGTATGCCAGGACCCCTATTCCACAGTGGGACCTGAATTTGGTGTTATCTCGCCTTACGGGGCCCCCGTTCGAGCCCCTGGCCATATGCTCCTGGTCTCACCTTTCCTGGAAGGTAGCGTTCCTCATGGCCATTACGTCAGCCCAACGGGTGTCGGAGCTCAGGGCCTTGAACTCAGACCTCCCCTTTATGGTCTTCTACAAGGACAAGGTCCAGCTCCGACCACACCCAGCTTTCCTTCCTAAAGTGGTCTCCGTTTTCACATGAACCAGGATATTTTCCTCCCTGTCCTCTGCCCAAAGCCCCATGCCTCGGGTGAGGAGCGCCGCCTCCATAGGCTGGACGTGCGCAGGGCGCTGGCTTTCTACTTGGATCAGACTAACCCGTTCCGTAGGTCCCCGCAATTCTTTGTTGCCTCAGCCGAGCGTACGAGGGGTCAGCCAATCTCTACCCAGAGGCTTTCCCGGTGGATCACTTCGTGCATTCACACATGCTACGAGTTAGCGAAAGTCCCCTCACCGCCTATCATGAGGGCGCACTCGACCAGGGCGCAAGCCTCGTCGGCTGCCTTTGTAGCCCATGTCCCTACCCCGGACATCTGTAGGGCCGCTACCTGGTCCTCGGTTCACACGTTCACCTCGCATTATGCGATCGTCTCCCAGGCTAGGGATGACGCTGGCTTTGGTAGAGCTGTGCTCCAGCCAGACAAGGTGTGAACTCCTACCCACCTCCATGACGTATTGCTTGGAATCACCTACTGTGGAATAGACATGAGCAATCACTCGAAGAAGAAAGGACAGTTACCTGTTCCGTAACTGGCGTTCTTTGAGATGTGTTGCTCAGGTCTATTCCACATCCCGCCCTCCTTCCCCTCTGTCGGTGTTGGTCCAGCAAGAAGGAACTGAGGGTGGGGGGGAGCACGCAGTCCCCTATATAGCGCGCTATAGCGGCGCCACTCCAGGGGTCGCAGCGGCGCTCCCCCCTACGGATACTGCTAAGGGAAAAACTTCCGGCACCGATGCACATGGCGAGCACGCACACCTACTGTGGAATAGACCTGAGCAACACATCTCGAAGAACGCCAGTTACGGAACAGGTAACTGTCCTTTTTCAATTCACCTCATACAAGTACTGAAGTGCAATCTCTTTATCATGAAAGTGTAACTTACAAATGCAGATTTTTTTTGGTTACATAACTGCACTCAAAAAGAAAACAGTGTAGAACTTTAGAGCCTACAAGTCCACTCAGTCCTACTTCTTATTCTGCCAGTCGCTAAGACAAACAAGTTTGTTTACATTGATGTGAGATACTGCTGCCTGCTTCTTATTTACAATGTCACCTGAAAGTGAGACCAGGCATTCGCAAGGCACTTTTGTAGCCTGCTTTGCAAGGTATTTACATGCCGGATATGCTAAACATTCGTATGCCCCTTCATGCTTTGGCCACTATTACAGAGGACATGCTTCCATGTTGATGATCATTAAAAAAAATGTGTCTATTAAATTTGTGACTGTACTCCTTGGGGGAGAATTGTATGTCTCCTGCTCTGTTTTACCTGCATTTTGCATATATTTCATGTTATAGCAGTCACGGATGATGACCCAGCACATGTTCATTTTAAGAACACTTTCACAGCAGATTTGACAAAACGCAAAGAAGGTACCGGTGAGATTTCTAAAAATAGTTACAGCACTCGACCCAAAGTTTAATAGTCTGAAGTGCTGTCCAAAATCTGAGAGGGACAAGGTGTGGAGCATGCTTTTAGAAGTCTTAAAAGAGCAACACCCTGATGCGGAAACTACAGAACCCAAACCAACAACAAAGAAAATCAACCTTCTACTGGTGGCATCTGACTCAGATAATGAAAATGAACATGCATCAGTCTGCACTGTTTTGGATAGTTATTGAGCAGAACCCATCATCAGCATGGATGCATGTTCTCTGTTTTCAATATTGTGGTTAAAGCATGAAGGGACATATGAATCTTTAGTGCATCTGGCACATAAATATCCAGCTACAACAGTGCCATGCGAACCATGTTCTCACTTTCAGGTGACATTGTAAACAAGAAGCAGGCAGCATTATGTCCTGCAAACTGTAACCAACCTTGTTTGGCTGAGTTATTGGCTGACCAAGAAGTAGGACTGAGTGGACTTGTAGGCTCTAAAGTTTTACATTGTTTTATTTTTGAATGCAGGTTTTTGTTTGTTTTTTTTTACATAATTCTACAGTTGTAAGTTCAACTTTCATGGTAGAGATTGCACTACAGTACTTGTATGAGGTGAATTGAAAAATACACTTTTTTTTGTTTTTTTTACAGTGCAAATATTTGTAATAAAAAATATAAAGTGAGCACTGTAGTCTTTGTATTCTGTGTTGTAACTGAAATTAATATATTTGAAAATGTAGCAAACATCCAAAAATATTGTAAATAAATGGTATTGTCTTGTTTAACAGCACGATTAATCGTGATTACTTTTTTTAATCGCTTGACAGCCCTAGAATTAACATAAAGCCATTTGCTTGTTCCTCCACCATCCACAGCACATTTCAAAGAGAGATGAATACCGAGATATCCCATGTTTACAATTCATTTGTTCTTTTGACCTCTGAATTATCAGAATACAGTATAGACAGGGACTGTTGATTACATTGTGGACCCTACTCATACATATGTAAATACACAAAAATCTCCCCACATGTCTTTTGAGGGTTATTTATTTTGCAGGATGTTTAACCCTTTCTAACCATGCGTCACAATGTCACTGAGTAGAAAAGACACAGACTGACTGTGTGTGTTAGAGAACTACTGACACGTGGGCCAGGACAACCTAGATCTTCCTGGACTGATTTGTATTGCACTAGTGCCTAGAGAGGCAGGTATGAGTGAGTCCTTCTCCAAAGAGCTCAAAATCCACCTAGCCAATGCACAAGAAAGGATTATCATCTCCTCTAGGTGGGAATTGAGCTGGAGCCGGGCCAGGAATATTCCTGGTGCCCACGCACCACAGGCCCATAGAACTCGCCACCTATGCTTGTTGGTTGTAAAGGTGCTGGTGCAAGCATAGGCAGCGAGTTCTATGGGCCAGCAGTGCCGGGGCACCAGGAATATTCCTGACCCAGCTCCAGCACTGTTTGAGGCTGGGTCTCTCCCACGGCCCCACCTTCTGCTCCCGTGCGTCACCCGGGCGATTTAAAATGGCCCCGAGGCCCCCCCACCACCACGGGCAGTGAAGCAGAGCTGAGCAGCTTCCTGCCTGCTCGCTCCACATGGCTGCCAGCCCCTCCCTGTGGCCCTTGGGCGGGGTGGGTCAGGTCTGTCCACGCGCACTGCTCCTGCCCCAAGCGCCCCTGTGGTCGATAGGAAGCTGCGGGGTATGTGCCTGGAGCTAGCAGTGCATGGAGGCCCCCTGGCCCGCCCTGCCTAGGAGCCCCAGGTAAGCGCCACCCCCCACACACACCCTTCCAGAGCCTGCACCTCCTCCCCTTTCCCACACACTCTTTCCCGCCCCCAAACGCCCTCCCAGAGCCTGCACCCCAACCCCAGCCAAGAACCTGCACCCAAACTCCATCCCAGAGACTGCACCCCTCACCCCCTCCTCCTGCACCCCTCACCCCCTCCTGCACCATCCCAGAGCCTGCACCCTCTCCCTCCGCCCATCCCCAAACTACCCCCGAGAGCCTGCATCCAAACTCTGTCCCAGCACCTGCACCCCTCACTGCATTGTAGTTTTCTCAGGAAATCAGTGGTGTCCCGGAGATAGCTGGGAGTGCTGGTGGCATAGGGTCTGAGTAGAGAGTCCACATATCCAGACAGTTCTCACTGAAGCATTCTCAAAACTACGATACCCGCATGAGGAAACCAGGAAACAGATCAACAGGGCCAGACGTGTACCCAGAAGCCTCTTGCTGCAAGACAAGCCGAAGAAAGAAACCAACAGAACTCCACTGGCCATTACTTACAGCCCTCAGCTAAAACCTCTCCAGCGGATCATCGGTGATCTACAACCCATCCTGGACAATGACCCCTCACTTTCACAGGCCTTGGGAGGCAGGCCAGTCCTTGCCCACAGACAACCCTCCAACCTGAAGCATATTCTCACCAGCAACTACACACCACACCATAATAACTCTAACTCAGGAACCAATCCATGCAACAAACCTCGATGCCAACTTTGCCCACGTATCTACACCAGGGACACCATCACAGGACCTAACCAGATCAGCCACACCATCACCCGTTCATTCACCTGCACATCCACCAATGTAATATACGCCATAATGTGCCAGCAATGCCCCTCTGCTATGTACATCGGCCAAACTGGACAGTCCTTACGCAAAAGGATAAATGGACACAAATCAGATATAAGGAATGGCAATATACACAAGCCTGTAGGAGAACACTTCAACCTCCCTGGACACACAATAGCAGACTTAAAGGTAGCCATCCTGCAGCAAAAAAACTTCAGGACCAGGCTCCAAAGAGAAACTGTAGTCACAATGGCAAATCCACCACTAAGGGAGACATGATGATGAAATCAAGTGTTGAACTTAAGCTATGACTGGTTATTTGCAAAGCCATTCATTAATTATAAGGCATATGCATATCAAAGACATCTATATACCGTATGGTTCGTAATGGTTTGAGTAGAAGGGGGGAATTTCAGTGTATGGTTAGAACTAGCTGTTTTGGTTTTTTTTAATTAGAAATGATTGCTCAGTGAACGTATAGTGATTGTTGTTGGTGCTTGCAGCAGACTGGATAACATACTTAAAAAATGAAGCAAAGTCATAGGTTTTTTTTCATAAAATTTATACTCATTTCTCATGTAAACTGCACAATGCGTTTGTTGCACCACCGGCATAGATAGCAAAGGAGATTTTATTGAAAATTTGAATAAAACTAGCGAGCCCAATCCCAGTCCCACTGAAGGTAAGGTAAACACTCCAAATAAGCCCAGTGTTGGGACATTAGGACCATCATTTACAGGCTGAAGTTTCCAGTGTAATGTGTCAGTATTATCTGAAAAAAAAGTATTCCTTCCCTTCCAAAGAAAAGTTGACAGCAAATCGACGCAGGTTCTGTCTGCCTGCTTTATTCATTCCTTCAGGATATGTGCTATTCTTTAGATATGCCAAAACATTTGCAATTTTTTCCTGGAAAGAGTCCCCTGAGAATTATTTACAACAGAAAACAGTTACTTAAGTGGAAACAGGGAGTATCAATCCTTTTAAGACTCAAAGTTCAGTTACAAGATATGAGATGTACATTGCAAACATATAAGCAGGGTAAACCTAAATCAACAATGCATCATTCATAGGCCAGTCACAAGACAGACATAAATAAATTGCAGGCATGTGCATAATTTTGAAGTATTTGTGGCTTGCAAAATATGGCTGTATTTGACCAATGCAGATCGAATGTTCTTAGAGATAAGGATATCACCTACAAGATTGTAACCACGTATAGACATAGTAACTCAGGACAGGAAATGTAACAGCACAAAAATGTCAATAAAAAAGAAAACACAAGCAGAGTTGCTTGAAGATAATGGGTTCTGAAAACAAATGAATACACATGGAAACACTCTACTTACCTGCCATTGTGTGTGTAGTACAGGTAATTTTTGCTTGGTGCAACTTTTTGGGAGAAAATAGTTTTCTGAAATTCTGAAGAATCTGAAATAAAGAAACCCCTATAATATACACATATTAGTATCACCTCATTCTCAGCTATGCCTTTCACAGATCATTTTACTGTAATTTAACTAATCAATCCTAACATATTGTAACTTGATTATCTAACAAATTAGATCCCACCACCTTAGTTGGTTTACACCCAGCAAAATTACTTATACATCAACCCAAAAAAATCAAAGAACCAGACAGAGACCATACAGATAAACAATAGAGAAATGGGGACCATAAAGACCAAACAATAAATAAATCACCATGATTACAGGCATGCAAACCATTTAAGAAATGACTATACAGTTATTGTAAAGATTCATGCAGTTACCCAGGAAGACCCTTAGCATTTGGGTACTTTTACCAGATTTGCCCATTACTTGGGGCATGCTCATTTATTGGGTTACTTGTCTGGGTTTCCCCCCCTCCCCATCCCCGATAATTCTATTAATGTACTGCTTGTGTATAACGCTGTTGTAAAGTACCCCCTTTCCCAGGGGCATTTCCCCTTCTTCATTACCCATCTCGCTAACCTGCTGGTTTTCTCCTGTCTTAAGCGAGCAGCCAAAAGGTCTTTTTCACCCATCTCTACTTCCTTATATCACTATTGATCCCCACCAACAGCTCTTTCACTACTAACAGTATTGCTGTAAAACCTTTATTTTTAAGGCACAACTCTTAACTCCTTATTGCACAGTTCTACCGGTATTCTAAGCACGATTCTTAACAGAAGGTTACCAAATATTCTATATGAGAGAGACACCTTGCTAAAGGAGCTTGGTCTGAAAAAGGAAAAGAAAGCTTGCTCGGTTCTGTGCCTCAGTTTCCCTACTCCACAGCAAATACTCAACAATTAACATGTGATTAGGGTCATGTGCTACCCGCATTTCTCCAGCAATTTGTTACCAGATTTGCCTGTTACTTTGGGGTATGCTCATTCATTAAGGTTACTCTCCTGGGGGTGGGGGTTGGTTCTGTAATTCTATCAATGTATTGCTTGTGTGACTTGTGTTTTCATATGGAGCTCTACTCCTCCCTTCTGCAAGTCCCCTCCCAATGGAGCTATCCTGCAGGACCTAGGTTCCCCAGGGTTGGGTTTCTCCAGCCCCAGAATCAGATGAACGCACAGTAACAGAGCAAGTCTGAGTGGACTGGGTCAAGCAGCACTCTCAAGCTGACCCCCTTATCTGCCCCTGGTCTCAATAGGCTGGGCCAAGTAGCACTTTCAGCTGCAACCCTTATATGCCACAGGTTCAGCACATCCCTATCCCCACTTTTACATTACAATTGTACTGATAGTAACCCACTTGATGAGCAAACCCCACAGTATTTTTGGGCGCTGCAGGGATCTTTAGCTTAGGTAAAAGAAATGTTGCTGCAGAGTAAATAGGGAAGCTACAAACACAAGAGTAAAGTTCAGAGAGAGAGGCAATCAGCTTAACCATAAAAGTTTTTTATTGAATAATAATGATAACTACTCAAGGAGAGCCTAAACAAACATAACAGTTACATTATTAAAGGTTAATACTTGAGGTAGAAAATGAACCAGAGAGAGAGAGGGATGGATCTCACCCACTCCAGGAAGCTTGAACTCGTCAGGGTTCCCAGGTGACGGTGGTAGCTCAGGGTCTTGGATCAGTCAGGAGTAGAGGAAATCCCAGTGGAACTGAGGAAGAGTTTGGGTCCATGCATCAGAACACTTACCGGAGTGTGAGTAGGAGGTTTTGTAGGGAAAATACAATGGTTCAAGGGAGGACACTAGATTTGTTTATGGGTAAACTAATGACTCAAGGGTTTTCTTTAGGCTAGACATTAGGAGCTGATCACTCCTAGCTATGGCTGATGTTCCCTTAGGGAGCTCACAATGCAATTGGGCTGCTTCAGTATTTTGGATATCAATCAAGGATTCATGACTAGAATTGGTTTGATAACTGCTGAGCTGGGTGTGTGCAGGTGTAGGTTCATTAACATCTGGAGCAGAGATCCCCCATGATGCAGTGCTTCCCTGCTTTTCTGGTCCCAGAGTTCAGTGCGGTTTTGTTCTCCATTTTGTATGCTAATGAGATGTCTCCCTGTCCCATCTTTCATGAGATGAGGCTAGGGGAGTGGCCTCTGTTCTCCATTCTGTATGCTAATGGAGATGGCTCTGTCCCATCTTTCAGGCAGATGAGGATAGAGGAGTTGCCTTAATCTTGTTACCCTTGTCATGAGGGGTCTAGGTGTGTCTCACACCACCATTCACTGCTCTATGCAAGTTTTTTCTCTGATCAGTTTTGGTTCAAGCAGAGGCCAGGATGGGGAGGGGTGTCCTTTCATGAGTCAGACAGGCTGGATACTGTGCCCTGGTTCCCCAAGAACACAGAGCTGATGAGTATCATCTGTGACTGCAGAGGTGTTAATAGGGCATTGAGCATGAAATGATCTTTAACAATATATGTTCTGACTACTTACATTAAAGAAATCCATTCCACCTTGATTTAGTAGAGACACCTCTGATTGACCAATCAGAATCTAGTGTTGCAGGTCCCCATAGTGTAATTATATTTGTTTCTCCATTGTCAGTGCAGCTTTTATTTTGGTGAGTTTTGCACCAGGGCCGGCTCCGGGCACCAGCAGACCAAGCACGTGCTTGGGGCGGCACCTTGCAAGGGGCAGCGCTTGAGGTTTGTTTGTTTTTTGTTACTTTGGCGGCGGCGCGGGGCGGCTCGGGGGAGGGCAGGGGGGGTTATTTCAGCGGGGCGGCTCGGAGGAGGGCGGGGGGGGTTATTTTAGCGGGGCGGCGCAAGGCTCGGGGGAGGGCGGGGGGGTTATTTCAGCGGGGCGGCGCGAGGCTCGGGGGAGGGCGGGGGGTTATTTCAGTGGGGTGGCGCGAGGCTTGGGGGAGGGCGGAGGGGTTATTTCAGTGGGGAGGCGTGAGGCTCGGGGGAGGGGGGCGGTTGTTTCGGCTTGGCGGGGCTCAGGGCAGGGGAGGGGATAAGATATTGATAAGGAAAGTGAGACAAGCACAAAGCCACAACCTCAGACTCCACTCGGACAATGTTCCCCCTGTATGGACAGAGAGAATTTCTGTGAGGATTAGTCAGCAGGCTCATCCCATAGCTTGTTTCAGCGGGGTGGCGCGGGGCTCGGGGGAGGAGAGGGGGCTGCCAATTCAGGCCATGATTTCTCCCCAACTTGTGCTATAAAAAGGAAAAGAAAAAAAAGTATAATTAAAAACTCCAAATTACAAATCAAACTACAAAAACCATAGCAAGTGCTATAATAGAAACACAGATGGAATTGCTAAAACCAATATCAACTACTTACTTTAAAATTTTGTGATGAGTATTAGCTATTAAAATAAAAAATAAACAGCACACTGACATGCATTGATCAATGATAATACAGATAAATGACGAAGTGTTCAGAGTAATAAGAGTAATAGAAATAACATTTTTAAAGGAGCAAAACTATCATTAAAATGGATTACAAGGAAGAGTGTGCAGTTCAGGGAATCAGCAGCAGATAAGACATTTGTGAACTGTTATGAGACTTCACATAAACCTATAGTGATAAGAGACTCTTTTAAATACTCAAAATGTGTGACGCAGAGTTTGAAGAAATGTAGGTAAATTATTTCACTGCATCAAGTCTCCTGTAGCAGTAAAGTAGCACCGGGGCAGCAGGTTTTTATATTTTTTGGTGGCATTCAGAAAAAGTCCAAAGGAGTTTTGCTGTGGGAGAGGGCTTGGGGTCAGAACCCGGTTTTACAATGGTGCCAATGGTGCCGTGGCACCAGGCCACCCTGGGAAGGAGCCCATTACAGACCACTCTAACCCATCCATACAGCTGGGTCCGGCCCCTCGCCTGGGGTAGTCCAGCACACAGGCCTTGCTGTGTGAGCAGCTCTCAGCCAGCAGGTTCCACTCACCTGTAGGGGGCTCATCACCCAGCAGCTAGAGTCCACCATGCGGGCTGGGCAGGGCTGGTGGCCACGGGGCCAATGGGTGTGGCTGGGCTGGGTGAGATCTCGGGAGTCACGTCCCAGGGATCTGCCCCGCTCCCCAGCACTGCTCCAGCTCTGAGCTGTCTCTGCTGCCTGGGACCTGTGGGGCCCCACCTGCCTCCTGGGGGGCAGAGCCACCTGGGACTGGTGCAGAGGCTGGGCCAGTCTCAGCCAGTCACAGGGGACAAGGGGGGGCTCAGCTGGGTCCTGCCAGGCATGTGGGCCCTGAGGGAGCCTGGCCTGAGCAGGCTCTGCTCCTGCTCCAGCCTGGCTGACTGCACCACTCCCAAGGGGCCGAAGTTTTCCTGCCCCAGGACCAGCTCTGGCTGCGCTGCCGGCTCAGCCTGGCAGACAAAGTCACCTCCCATCAGGGCTGGCTATTGTGGATGGGGGTCAGGGTGTGGGAGAGTAGGTCTCTAGGAGGTTGGGGGGGGTGCTGGGCAGTGAGGGGGTGGGGAGATCTGTGTGTGTTGGGGCGCTGGGAAGAGTGGGGGGGTCTGTGCGGGGCACTGTGCAGTTGTGGTGGGGGGCTCTGGGCAGTGAGGGGATCTGTGGGGGGGCTCTGGGCGGGGAGGTGCAGGGCACTGTGCGGTTGTGGGAGGGCTGTGGGGGGGGTGTTCCGGTAGGGAGCACTGGGCAGTGAGAGGATCTGTGGGGGGGAGGGGTTCCGGGTGGGTGAGGGTGTGCTGGGCATAGTGGTCTGGGGAAGGGCACTGGGTATAGGGGTTTGTGGGGGTCTCGGGGTGGTGTGGCACTGTGCATAGAGGCTCAAAGGGGTGTTGGGCAGGGGGGTAGCATGGTGTGGCGTGGGCCCGCCCCCAAGGGGAAGAAGGACAATGGCAGTGCAAAGCCGGGCCGGCCAGTGTCGAACTGGTGGCTGCTGGTTTGTAAACAGTGCCCTTGTACTGGGCTGGGTGGAGAGGGGCTGTCCCTGCCATGCCATGACTCCTATTGCCTCCAGCCAGTCCCTCACTCTGAGGACACTGCCCCCCTGCCCCATGTCCCCATTGCCCCAATGGGGGCCCACAAATTTGTTTAGCACGGAGCCCACAAAAAGTTAATCTGCATTGTTTGGGGTGCAGGCTCTGGGAGGGAGTTTGGGTAAGGGGTGCGGGCTCTGACCTGGGGCAGGGGATTGGGGTACAGGAGGGGGTGCGGACGTGTGGGCTCTGGGAGGGAGTTTAGCCCCTCAGCACGTTCTATAAGAGAAAGGCGCTGCAGTGATTGCATATAGACATAGAAACTGATAGAAGAGTCTTTTACATATTTTAAAATGTGTGAGGCAGAGTTGGAGGGAGGGAGGGTCTGTACAATATTTCCCAGCATTAAGTCTCCTGGCTGTAGCAGTACCGTAGCCCTGCAGTACTTGGATAAGACAGAGAGGAGCTGCGGTGGCTACACATTGACACTCTAGGAATTGGGAGGCCTGTGCCTTTAAGAACCCGCCCCCTGCTCCGGTGCTGACATGCAGCGTCCTGTGAGCACTAAAAAAGCCTCTGCACCCCCTCCCCCACCCCAATATTTGCAAGCACAGCAGGTGGCTCATCCCACGGGGTAACTTACCCCCTCCCCGGACGGGAGTTTTGTCCCCGCACATTTATTCAGCCTTCCTGTAGCCCAGGGGATTTAGAACCCCCCTTGCCTGGGCCCTCACTCCGGTAACTAACTCAGGCTGCCCCGCCTCCAAAGGCAGGACGCATCCAGCAGCCAATCAGACATCTCCTTACAATCCGCCCGTGACGACGAGCCGTGGAGCTGGCAGCTTCTGCTCTGAGAGGAGGAACTCGTCCGGCTCCCGAGCTGACCGGCGGAGCCGAGCGCTGCGCGCGGTACGGAACCGTTCCGGTGGAACCGGAGCCAGTCCGCTTTGCGGTGGCGGCGCATGCGCTGTGGGAGGCGCAGCGTCTTTCTGAACCAGCCCGGGAAGGCTTTGTCGCGTGCAATGTAACCCCGCCTGGTTCTTGTTCCTAGCTGCGGCGAAAGCTGCATCCCCTCCTGGCAGGGCAGCGGTCGCGGATTTCCCCCAGGAAAGCGTGGTGACAGAACCAGCTTGAAAGATGGAGCAAGCAGGTGCCAGGTGTAAGGACAAGGGTGTCTAGAGCTCGTGTAGGCTAGAGGAGACAGGCCAGGGCTGTGGCACAGGTCAGGAATGGCGCTAACACGGCGTTTGGTTCTGTCTATTCCACGAGACCAAACTGGTTTATATCAAGATTGGGCCACTAATAAGATTGTAACTGGGGAACATAGTTCGATTGCTGTGCCCTTGAGAAGCACTCACTCTCCTGTCCCTCCCCCTGTACCCAGATGGGTAAAGGATGAGGCTGCCAACTTCAACAGAGTCCAAGGTTCATCAAGGCTCGGCTGAGGTTGTGAGAATTGTAGATTTAGCACTTTCAACAGAAAAACTGACTACTGGCATTGGAAAAAACCAGAAAGGAACCTTTCGGGAATGGATTGGAATTTTTTTAACTGTCCTGCTGTTTTGAATGTATTATTGATTTATTGGCCCTATTTCTTGATATTTAGTTGAATTTTGAATGAAAGCATCTGGCAGAAAGATTACACTTATTTTTTACAAGTTAACATTGGTTGAAAGGGTTATCTGATCTTAGATCTGAATTTAAGAGCCGTGGATAGATAGCATTTTGATCCCTTTCTTTCTTAGGAAATTCTTGGTATATTAGCAATATGCCTGGTGACCTTAACATTGACTGGTGATATTTTATAGTTTGTGCTTATGAATTTTATTAGCTAGCATCCACTAAGTTCACTTTTATGTTTTATTTCTCAACAAAAATTGTGTGTGTATATATTTAAATCAGGCCTTATCATGGAAACTGCAGCAAAGGATGAAATGGGGTTACAAATAAGAAGCTGGTAAAGAAAGAGAGAATGCACATGGAGAATCCTGAATAGTTAAATTTTCATTAAACAAAGAAGCTTTTTTTCCCCCCTCGCTAATAAATATATGAAGCCTTCTACCCAAGAGTCTATGTTTTGTTACACTAACTTATGCCTGTATTAAATGGCAGAATACAATTGAAATTTTCTCATCTCTGTTTTCTCCTAGACACACAATGTCTTCTAGAAACCTCCAGGGATCCCAGACATTAATTAAACCAGCATTCAGTGAAAAAGAAGCCACTGAATTAGTTGAAAGGGTGTTTGGATTAAAAGTATCTGCGATCAGATCACTCCCCAGCTATGATGATCAGAATTTTCATGTGCACGTTTCAAGAAGTGAGGGAACAGCAGACTGTGCTGACGAGTATGTTCTCAAAATCACCAACTGTGAAGACAGCCAGAATCCTGAACTCATTGAAGTGCAGACCCAGATCATGTTGTTTTTGAATGTTGAAGGGTTTCCTTCAGCTACGCCCCATCTTACTAAAGACGGTAACATAATGTCTCTAGAATCATTAGGTGAGAGATTACAAAATCCTCCAAAAAAATACCCTCTGCTTTGTCATCCCATGCCACAACAAGCTACCACTGAGTATCCCACAGGATTTGTCCCAGTGATTGCAATTGGGCCACAGTCTGCTCTGTTACGCTTGTATAAATCTGGAGTAATGCCATTGAAATCCACACCAGCATGAGTGACCTAGAGCAGTTGCAACAGTGCAGAATATCTGCAATAGTTGCCCTCTTTCAGGTGCTCAGCTTGCACATACAGCACTCTGAACTGTTGCAGTAGCAGTGTGTGTGGCAGGTACCTGTCCTACAGGTCCAGACACTGCTTCCAATCCACTGTCCCATTGAATTTTCTATTTCTAAAATATAAGCACTTAAACTTTATAGGTGAAATATCACCTCTGCTCTGGAGAGGAGAGCCTTGACCAGAAAGCTCACTGCCAGCGTATGAGGTGCACTGTAGAACTGTTCTAGGAAGCCCAATTGCACCTGTGCAAGTGAAATGTCAGTGCTTTCTGTCCTAACTGGCACTACCATGGTGCAGGGAGTCCCAGGGCAGGAGGCAAATTAGGTGTCTTGCTCAGAATAAGTGCAATTCCAAAAGCACTGATAAAATGCTTGTGCACCACTACAAGCACTTTTGTGTGTAGGCATGTGAAGTGTATTCAAAGAGATGTTCAGGTAATTAGGCTAAAATTCTCTTTGGTAGTTCTAGCAGGGTGTGACAAGGTGCTGGACAGCAGCAGTTGTACCAGCCCTCTGATCTGAATTACCAGTTAAATTGCCTTGGAGTAAACTTGAGGGACAAAGCTGTGTGTAATTGATAGTTTGGGATGGGCTGAGGAAAGTCCAGAAGACATTAGCCCATTAGCCCAGAAAGCAAAAAAGGCACGGGAATGAAGTACCCAGGCCAAGGGGAAGAGAGAGACTGGCAGGCTTCAGAGAGCCAGAGCTGGGAGAGATCTCTCAGGGGAAAGATATCTTCTGTCTCCCTGCCTCCTTGGCTGAGTGAGCTAAGGATTGTATGCTTGTAAATACAGAGTTGCATCAGTTTGTAAAGATGGTGGGGAGAACGCTGTAAATAGATTGCACAAGGTGTTTGACCAGAAAAAGGTCTCTGAGCCCTGGCTTGAAGTAGTAATAACAACCCAAATAAGTGCTTTCCATTTTCAGCACCCATACTATAAAAATTGTTCCAGAATCACTGTCTCTGAGCGGTTTATGTCTAGAAAAAAGACAGCAGTGGAGTAATGCCTTGTCACACAGGGTCATAGCGTGGTTCAACAGAGAACTGTGAATTCTCCAAAGGAATTTCTGCACATATTAATTCGAATTTTTCAGTTAGTTTGTTTTGACCGTACTATGGCCATTTTTGTATTTGTTTTCTGCAAATGTTCTAATGTGTTTCTGGCAGGACTGTTTGTAAAAACAACACATTTTAGCAAATACTGTAGTGAAGGAATCCCCAACAAGGAATATGGAATTCACAATCATGAGTATTCATACCAGAAACTTAAGCCTATGGGCTATCCTCATCCATTAAGGGAAGAGAAACATTCCATGTGACCTAGGTGGTCAGTCAAAATAGCTTGAACTTCAAATAGTGAATGCATCAAACTGCTCACAAATAGAAACAGAACAGAAAAAGATTTAGCCATAAGAATTATTCAGAAAATACATTCAAATTAATAGATGTGGGAAAATGCTGATCTGCTTGCAGGCGAATCACAAACAAAAAAAGGCAAACTTAATTAAATAAATCTTATTACAAATTATTTCCACAGCTCCATGGTTTGGGGAGGTAGTTTCAAAAACAGTTCAGACCCATCTACAATGCAAGAATATGCATGGTGGGAGAATACTGTGTTGAACTTGGTTCCCCCAACACCGTAATTTCAATAGGGTAACCGGGGCCATTGAGACTCATCACTCTGATAGAGAAACCTATTATTTTAGGTTCTCTTTAGGCCCACTGCAATCAATGCAAAGCCTGCCATTGGCGTTGGATCAGGCCCTTTGTGCACATGAAAGGGGAACCTTCCCACGGAGTGCCCTACATAAAGGCAAGGAGTTGCACTTACACTCCACATGTGCTGAGCATTGGCCTTATCTAATATCTAGTAAATCTGTTCTTCGAATTGTCTCTTTTATGAGCTGAGTTTGATTTCTTTTATTATGGGAGAAACCTCGTCTTTACACACAATGATCTTCAATGGAGTGTATTGGATGATTCACAATGTATCTCTTTGCCTATTAGGTACTGGCCCTGTGACAAAAAAGTACATGGTGAGACTTCTGACCTACCTCCCAGGCATGACCGTGGCAACAATCTCTACAAATCCTCACATTTTATACGAGATTGGGAAGCTAGCTGCCAGATTGGATAAAACTCTTGCAGAGGTGGGACTTTTTGTTCTCAGCATGCAAGTGGGAGTGATCTGTTCCCACCTAGTATTTTATGCATTTCATAACACGTATAGCTAGCGGCATCTCACGGTAACATCAGAGACATTCACATAACTCCTGCAGCTTCAGAGCTACCTGCAAACACAGCCTGAACATTGCTGACATAGAGTACTCAACACACGACAGTGCTCTTGTGTGTGGCTCTGTAGTACATAACTATGCCCTAGCCATGGCTTCCCTTATTCTTTCCAGGCTTGAAAAGAGAACACAACCACATTGTTAAGTACTACAGATTCTTGGTCATTTAGGACTCCATGTTAGTCATTATGTTGCATATCGTGACCAACTGGAATGTCTCAGTGAACCAGGGTTAGAACATGGATCATCCTGCTCGGACTGAGCTCTGCCAGCTGCCTTCACCTCAAATAGCTCGTGGTTCGTATGGCTGCTCTGTTTTATGCCAGAACTGTTGCAGTGCAGACCAGCCCAGAGAACGGGAGCTGATCTAGCTTCCCCCAATCCTGTGTTGAATGGATCTCAAATGCAGGATTGAATGTCCTTGGCCTTCAGCCACTTTCCTCAGCAAACATAATATTGGATGACATTAGACAAGGCCCCCAAGCCACCCGTGGCTTTACTGTTTGACAGCATGTCTTCCCATTATTTTACCTTGTACATTAGAGGAGGTGTGATGCTCTTGTGGTTAAAGCACACAACTGGGAGTCTAAAGATTGGGGTTCTATTCCCAGCTCTGCCACAGACTTACTGTGATCTTGGGCAAGTTACTTCATGTCCCGCTCAGTAAAATGGAAAGAATGCTTCTTTCTTACCTACCGCACACAAGAGCTATGAAGCTGAATATATAAATATGTGTAAAGTTCTTTGAGATCCTTTAATGGAAGGTACTATAGAAATGCAGAAGACTTTATAACGATGCACACAAACAATACAAGTGAGATTCTCCCCTCCATTCTGGCCCCTTTACATAGAGTTAAAGGGCCAGTGCCCTTTAATGGGTCCTAAAAGCCTCAATTCTGTCTAGGGGATGATTCCCCTGGCAGAATCACTGCAGCAGACAGTGCTGAGGCTGCTTGTGAGACCCCCTTGCAAGCCCTGGCGTGTAGTATGGTGGGAGAGGGGCGATGCTTCAGAATGCAGTAGTGTGGAGATTCTGGGCAATGCTGCATCCTACAGGGAAAGGCTGTGTGCCTTATTCCAGGGCCTCTACAACCCCTGGGGCAATCCAGGAACAGGAGGATACGAAGGTGGCTTAAAGCTACCATAAACCCCTACTGCATGGGCTGCACATTTTAGGCTGTGCCTCACAGAATCTCGTCCTATGTGTCTTTCTTACTTATAGAGACACAAGGTGGGTGAGGTAATATTGCTTATTGGACCAGCTTCTGTTAGTGAGAGAGACAAGCTTTCGAGCCAGACAGAGCTCTTCTTAGCCCTATTCTTCACAGAAGTTGGTCCAATAAAAGACATTACCTCAACCACTTTGACTCTCTAATATCCTAGGACTGACACGGCTGCAACTACACTTTCTTACTTATAGTTTCATAGATTCTAGGGCTGGAAGGGACCTCGAGAGGTCATCGAGTCCAGCCCCCTGCCCTCATGGCAGGACCAATTACTGTCTAGACCATCCCTGATAGACATTTATCTAACCTACTCTTAAATATCTCCAGAGATGGAGATTCCATAACCGCCCTGGGCAGTTTATTCTAGTGTTTAACCACCCTGACAGTTAGGAACTTTTTCCTAATGTCCAACCTAAACCTCCCTTGCTGCAGTTTAAGCCCATTGCTTCTTGTTCTATCCTCAGATGCTAAGATGAACAAGTTTTCTCCCTCCTCCTTATGACACCCTTTTAGATACCTGAAGACCGCTATCATGTCCCCTCTCAGTCTTCTCTTTTCCAAACTAAACAAACCCAATTCCTTCAGCCTTCCTTCATAGGTCATGTTCTCTAGACCCTTAATCATTCTTGTTGCTCTTCTCTGGACCCTCTCCAATTTCTCCACATCTTTCTTGAATTGCCTTCTCCCTCTGGCTATTTTCTGTAACTTTGTTGACGATTTTAAAGTAAATGTATGCATTCCCAGTTTTAGATGTACTTTTATGACTGGGAGTCACTGTATTTTAAAGCATATTTCACTGTGTATTCACAGTGAGGAGTATTTTTCTCTTTGAACTTTCAAAGTGCTGAACAGAGCAAAAGTGATGGTGTACCAGTGCACCACATAAGGCTTTAGGGAAATATATTTATAAATGTATATATGATAGCCAATGTTCCCTCTAATTTTTGACAGGCTGTGTGCGCAAAAAAATTTCTTCTATGCAAATTGTTGTGCTTCTGTGCAAATTTTTGTGTACGCAGTGTTTCACCGTGTGTGCAGGGTTTAGGATCTGTGTGTGCGCGCATACGCGCACAGCTTAGAGGGAACAGTGGATATAACTGGAATATGTTTTATGCTACATATGCCATGTAACCTATCTCTATAAAGGTTATGATCTACTAAATCTATTCCTCCTATTTGTATGTATGTATCATTTTTGTAGTTGAAGTTATGAATATTGGCTGTGTACTTACTTTTACTAAGGCTACTCAGAAATCAAGCATTTGGTCAGCTTCTTGAGAAAGGAATGTCCCAGTTATGTGCCCAATCAAGAAGCACTTAACAGACAAAAGAGCTTGGGAGGCTCCAATCCACATAAGAAGTCTACCTGAGGACGTTCAAGGTGTCTGGCTGGTGAGTCTTGCCCACATGCTCAGGGTTCAGCTGATCGCCATATTTGGGGTCAGGAAGGAATTTTCCTCTAGGGTAGATTGTCAGAGGCCCTGGAGGTTTTTCGCCTTCCTCACAGCCAATATTCATAACTTCAACTACAAAAATGATACATGCATACAAACAGGAGGAATAGATTCATGAGATCATAACCTTTACAGAGATGTGTTACATGGCATATGTAGCAAAAAACATATTCCAGTTATATAATATATACATTTATAAGTATATTTCCCTAAAGCCTTATGGGGTGCACCATCACAGATGGTGTCTGCTCTTTAATACGATTCCAGCAGCTCAGCTATTTTCAATTTTGATATATCCTGAATTAGCAGTGGAGAGTGGATTAGGCAGGAGCGATTCATGTCTAATGTGTGACACAGCAGCTCAGGGAGCAGTCATTTTATGACACCACATGAAAAATTCACTTCACCTCCAAATAACCTTCCCTTCTTCACCCTGTCAAGGCTGATTCCACACTCTGGCATTTCGAGTGCAGAAAGTAAGGGCCTGGAAGGATTCTAAAAATTAATACTGGCCACTCCAGGCTTGTATTAAACTCCCAAGGTTATAGCTTTTCTCTGATGGGTAGATGCTGCCACCATCCAAGTGCAAAAACCCCTTTGAGAATCCAGGAAGGTGCACTTGGGAATTCCTTCCTGTGGGGTACCCTCAAGCCCTTTCTCACACACCCCACCTCTGGAAAAGAGCTGAGAAAGAAAACAAAGGAAATCAGCTATTGCCACCAGCTAATTAAACAACATATGCACAAACTTCTTAGGGACACAAAAATCCAATCCTGTTCTTAAAAAAGGTAAATTTTATTAAAAACAAAAAAAGAAAATACATCTGGAACTTACTTAGGCTTTTTGCTAGGTGTAAAAAAAAATAAAAAATTACAAGGATTAAGCATCACGATAGCTTCTTGAGGTCCAGCTTAAAGGTTACAAGCAAAACAAAAGTACCTGAGGTTAGCACAAAGGAGTCCACAAGCCATACAGAAATAAACGAGATAAACCTAATCACATCTTCCTAAACATTTCCTGATCTACTTACATATCTGGGGTTTCAAATGAGTAGTTTCTAGTCATGATCTGATGATTTTCATACCTGGCCCAAGCTTTTACAGTATAGCTCCAGCCCTGTCTCTGCTCTCCAGGAGAACAACACAGACAGACAAAGGGGACGTTTTTACCCAATTTTAAAAAGTTCTAGCCTTCCCATTGGCTCTTTTGGTCTGGTGCCCACTCCCTTCCTTTTACCTATGGACTTTTTCGCCCTTTACAGATAAAACAAGTAGAGAACTACTAACAGAGGTTTTATAGCTAACTGGATGGCTGGGTGTCTATAAAAGGGAGCTACCCTCTCCCCCTTCATTTATCATAACCCCCTTAACCTCCTCTCCCTCATTTAAACTAAACATTGTTCCTTCTCTTCTTTCCTACCAGTTGAGAGATGTTCAGGCAAAATCACTTATGGTCAGCTAATGAGAACATCCTTACTTTGCTCCTGTTTGTCAATTTAATTTGGCTTTCAGCTGAAAAATGCCTATAGGAATTCTCAGATATGACAGTTATTGTTAAATGATTCCCCTGGCAGTGAGCACAGACTGGTGGGTCAGATTATGACTGTGAATGTGAAGGTATGTCTGCACTCCGGTCAGGAGGTGTGATAGCTGCACATGTAGGCAGACCCAAGTTACCTTGCTAAAAATAGCAGTGAAGCTGCAGCAGCATGGGTTAGCTGTTCATATGTACTCAGGTGATTAACCTGTGTCTCCACCCATGTCCTTGTGACTTCACTGCTGTTTTTAGCAAGCTAGGTCAATCAACGCTCGCTTGCAGAGGCAGTGCTGCCCTATTGGGTCCCTAAGCAGGAATATTTTGGGGACACCCCCCACCCATAACCCATAATAAAATGCAAATGGGGGCCCTCGAGCTGCTCGGGGCTCTAGGGAATTGCTTAGTCTTCTTATGCATAGTGCCAGCTCTGCTAGCTTAGGTATGTCTACATGAACTGCAGTCAGACGTCCCAATTGTGAAGTAGATGTACCCTAACTGGCCACATGCCAGCATGATGGAGTCTATACATTTCTTCAGCAAGACACCTTCCTACTTGTGATCTCGTCCAATTCCCCTTAACTACACCGAAGAATCATTAACCATAACTACACCTGGCAATAAGAACAAAAGAGAATCCCCCCTATTCTTTAAAATGCCTTTTAAATTGAGTGTGTCCGCTGATGATTAGTGGGCTGTTCTATGAAGTTCACTGCAGCTTTGGAGGCCAAAAAGCTTTCAGACCGAGTGTGCCCCCCAGTTGTGCTGGACCTTTTTCAGATGGGGCAGATAAAAACTCTGATCTAAATGCCTCTGGACTTTGTGAGAATTTGGATCTGAATCCAAACTTTGCAGCTCATGAGCCAGTCATCCTTAGAGATTTTAGCAGCTAGTGACTGGGACTATGTACACTTGCAGCCTGAAAATCACTTTCACTCGTTATTACAGCTATATCAGGAGCTGCCCGGTGCATAAGAGATGATTTGAGAGATGGTCTCTGAAGGCATCGGAACAGAGGCATGCTCTTTTTGTGAGTGAATAAAGCTAACAAACAGGACAATACTGTTAGAGAGGAAGGATGGTGCAGTGGATAGGACGTCAGGCGACCTGAGTTCAGTTCCTTACTCTGGCACAGACTTCCTGTGTGACTTTGAGCAAGCCACTTTTATTCTTTCTCTGCCTCTGTTCCCCATCTGTAAGATGAGGAAGGATAATAGTACTTCCTTACCTCACAAAGGTTTTGTAAGGGTTAAATACATTAAAGATGGTGAGGTTCTCAGATACTGGTAACGGGCCATAAAAATACCTAAGATAGGTAGATTTATACGCTTTAAATGTATATATACCCAGGGAAAACTGGACAGAGTCAGCCTACTGTGTCTGTCTGCAGCTCCTTCCTTTATTAGTGCTAACCTCCCACTGATTGTCTTCAGAGACAGAGTTCAGCTATGGGGTCCTTAGCCGTGCCCATAATTAGCATAATCCTTCCTGTAGGAAGAGCTTCTTCTAGCAATAGACTGTCCTCCATAATAGAATTGCTGCTTGACCTTAACTTTTCTGTGGCTCATCTGCAAAATGGAGATACTATTGCCTACTAATGGATGTTGTGAGGCTGATTTCATTAATGTTTGTACTATGCTTTGACATCCTCACAGGGGAGGTGCTAAAGAAAGGCAAGGTGATATTACTATTATTTATTTATTATGTGAAGTAGACATCCCAGATGCTCAGCTGGCTGAATTTTTTGAAAATTCATTTTGACCTGACTCTTTTTATACTAACCATTTGAACCATGACCAGTTAACACTAGTACAGATTGGTACACTTGTAACAGAACAGTTGTGCTTAATATGGAGCCATTTATGACAGTTTCCTCAATGTGCTGCTTCCAGTCAAATAAATTTAAAACAGGATGGAATGCAAAGTAAGGTATTCCTTTCATCTTTGATTAAACGAAGTAACAAAGGCCAATAAATCAGCTAGTAATTGAGTTTCTGTTACATAAAAGAACTTTCCACTATGTAGCACATTTCATTAACCTCTGCTTCTCATTTTCTGGCTACAGACTTCAGATAATTGTGCTACTGAAATTTGAATTGCCAGTGTTACTGACCATGTTTTTAAATGTTAAGAGCATTTATCAGTGTGGGAAAGATAATTTAGTGTTACAAGAGTCCATGGTGTTAAAATGCAATGCGGTTGAAACAATTAAATAGACAAGCTGCTCTCAGAATATACATATGTTACATTATCTGAAGAGAGAGAGAAGTAGATGATTAATTTTAATGGAGAATGGGGAAAAATCCATATGCCCCGTATAACTGAAGTTATATAAGTTTCATTTATTTAAAAGGAATAACTTTCTTCTTGTCACTCGAGACACACAAAATCTAAGATTACTATAGCTGACAAAGTTTCACTGTTTCCCCTATTAGATTCTCTGTTTGCCTGTGTAGGTCTTACAGAGTCACGGGGAAGAGAAAAATATTTGTAAAATAGCAACATGTTATTGTAAAACCATAAACATTAGCAGGGGATACTCATAGGAAGTTGTAGAACCTGAGTAATATATAACTTGTATTTTCAAACTGACTAGATTTCACATTGATGGTGTCCCTCTCTTCTAAATGACTGACTGTTATAGAAGGTTAAAATTGCAATGTTTGATCACCAAGTGGCATTGTTCTTACTAGTGTAGTGCTTCTTACTGCATCAGAGATGCTGTAATAGTATGTAATCACATTTTAGTTCTGAGGCAATATCCTGTTCATTATCGTATCTGTGATTTTCCTCCATACTTCTACTTTCAACTATCCCAAACCAAATCAATTATACCAAACCAACCTGGGGCTAGATTTGCCACTGCAGTGTGCTTTTGCACTGCACCACTGGCAGAATCTGCCCCTAAAACCAACTTAGCCAAGCCAACCCAAGGAGATTGTGCCAATATAAGAGTGGCAAAAATTAAGAAAGACACTGGTATGCCACTCCTACTCTGTGCTGCTTTCAGAAATTACGTGCGCATGTGCGAGAGAGAGAATAGCTTAGTGGCCTAAAGATTAAGTTTGAAATACCTAGATTCCCTGGATACATATGGTCAAATCAGAGTACGATTGACTTGGGTGTTCATCTTTTTCAAGAAAATAAAACAAGATGCAGTTAGTTTACTGCATGCAAATCTTATGGGTGAGTGTCTGCCTGTGTTGAATGGACATTAAAGGTCCCATGACACTTTTTATAAGCCTAGAGCTTTGCTCCATTATTATTGGCCAAAGCTTCCTATCCCTTTCACTGTTGTGCACTATGCTGAGAGCCAGCTGGTTGGCAGACTCTATCCCAGAAGTGGCTGCATTTAAGTGGTCAGATTGTATCCACTTTTGGCAAGTACCTTCAGGTTCTGTCTCTTTTACACTTTGGCAGCAGTTGTATGTATAGCTTGTTGTCCCCAAAAAGTGTTATTGGATGTATGCAATTTGAGAAACACTGTGGGATTCTTACAGATTAAAGTTTCTACATGTATGTAAGATATTATCATCACCAGCACTTCTACAATATTTTAAAGAATGATGAATTGCTTAAATTAATCTTTGTTACTAAAAGATGTGGGTGGGTAACAATGTACTGAAACCAACCATCTTCCAGGACACCATTGGTATTGTTTCCCTGAGCAGCTAGTCAAATTTTGGGGTGCTGGGGATGTACCTGGTGAAAGTAGAAATTGATGGAGTCTGGCATTTTCTTTGATGCAATCTTGTGTATTTACAAGGAATGTACCAAGTCCTGCTTCTCCAAATGCAAAGGAGGAACCAAAAACAAAAGGAGCAGTTTCTTAGCTTACCCCAAAAGCCCTCTCTCTAGCTTTTTCCAGGATGACACTGTGCTCAGATGCTACTGCTCGGCTTTTTTGCTTTTTTCATCTGTCCCTCTCTTTGTTCTTGTCTGTCCTCAGTTTCTGTGTTCTCTGCTTCTCTCTCTAATGTGTGCACGCACACACACACACACACACACACACACACTGTCACAATGGGTGCGGAACCCTCTCACCTACATAGTGCTAGTTTCTGGGGAGATTCTATTAGGCCTTGTTTTTAGGTGTGGCCCTTAAGGTGTTTCTTACAACTATCTTAAGGGAAGGATTTTCAAACATCAGCTTGAATGAGGTTTTAATTTCAGACCATCACAAGGTTTCACATGGTATGAAATGACTGTCAAAGCAAAGCCCCCTCTCCGTGGACTTGATCGAAAGCCCATTAAAGTCAATGCATTCCAACTGACTTCAGTGAGCATTGGATCAGGCCACTTCTTCATTGTAGCAGAGCTGTTGTATACAGTCTTTTTTTCTTTCTTGTGTTTTTCTTAAGAAATTCCATCATTCGTCAATAAAAAGTCTGCATCGAGGGAAGTTCATTTGGAACTTGGCAAATGTTCCTCTTCTAGAGCAGTATATTCATGCCTTGGGCCAGAACAGTTATCGTGAAGTTGTGGAGCAAGTTATTCAGAAGTTCAAAGATAAAATAGTACCCAAGCTAAGGAATTTTCGAGCCTGTGAGTATTTTTAATACAATTATACCGTAATGTGATGTAAGAAATTTTTAAAAGGGAATATGAGTATAAGAGGTGGCAAATTAAAGGCACTGTAGGCAGAAATTATTTACTTTATCCACAGGACATGTACAGATTTCCCCACAATGCACCATGAGCATGCCTCAGAAACAGGACTGGGAGGGAATCATCTCAAAGAATGAAAAGGGAGTTCAGTCTCAGGGCTTGTCTACACTGGCACTGTACAGTGCTTCAACTTTCTCAGGGGTGTAAAAAACACCCCCTGAGCACTGCAAGTTGAAGCGCTGTAACATGCCAGTATAGACAGTGCACCACCGCTGGTAGCTACACCCTTCGTGAAGGTGGGCTTTTTAGAGCTACACAACTACACAAGCCACGTTAAAGTGCTGCCAGCGCTTTAACGTCGCCAGTGTAGACAAGCCCTCACTCTGCTGAGACTGCCACCTATAGTGAAGGTTTTCATTATGTAGACACCAAATGGTAGAAATAGGCAGAGACTACTAACTCATTTAATATAGGCCACCAGACAGCTATCAGATAGCAATGTCTTTGAAGCTCTCTGTGCGATCCCTTGCATTTGAAATGCACTTAGCATATTATGGGTGTTACCACAAGCTAAATAATAAATCATCACAGTCCCATTGCCAGTTGCCATCTAGTCACCTATTATATAGAATTAATGAAGCTAAGGTTCTTATTAGGAAGCAATGAGACCTAGCAAGGCATAATAGGTTATAGGAATATTGTCATGCCTTAGTTTTGTTATGAGATCAGTATATGTATCCATTTACCCTCTGAGTATTCACATATGATGAGGCAATCAAGTGCATATTTTCACTGTGGTTTTCTTAAGAGAATGAAAAAAAAGCCAGAGGAAAGTTTCATCTGTTTATTATTTATACATAATACTGTTTCCATTTTTTCTGCATTTAGGTATCAATCATGGGGACCTTAATGATTACAATATCTTATTAGATTCCAACACTGCTTCACCAGAGAATCCACAATATAGAGTGTCTGGTATTTTGGACTTTAGTGACATGAGCTATGGTTACTATGTATTTGAATTAGCAATAACTATCATGTACATGATGATTGAGAGCAAGGATCCTCTCAGTGTGGGAGGGCATGTTCTTGCAGGGTTTGAAAGCATTGTACCACTGACAACAGAGGAGAAAGACGCCCTGTTTCTCTTGGTGAGTGGTAGATTTTCTCAGTCACTTGTAGTAGCCTCATATACTTCCCTCTTGTATCCTGAGAACAAAGAATACCTAATGATCACAGCAAAAACTGGATGGAAGCACTTATTAAGAATGTTTGACATGGGCCAAGAAGCTGTAGAGAAGATTTGGTTTGAAACTGCAAAAGCATATATGAACAACGAACCAGTGTAGCTTTCATACCTTTATTACAGACACAAATGTTCATATACTTACAAGTAAAGATGCACCTAACAATTTATGTAATTGTACAATTTGTATTCATTACATTTTTAAAAATAATTTTAAGATAAAATAATGCATTGAGAATGTTTTCATAGATGCATCAATGGCTCTTAAGACAATGATTTTTTAAAAAAACTACAAGTTGTCTGCTCATGTTCAGTTACTATGGTGGTGCATGTACACTGAATACTTACACACCCAAACAGCCAGTCATGTATATGCCTAGAGACAGTCACTTGGTTTGCTAAATGTGCATTGAAATTGTACATTTTTTTCCACAAGTAATTGCCCATGTACAGTTTAGAAAATTGGGCTCAACATTGTTACCTAGCAGCTCTGTGTTCTTGGGGAACCAGGGCGCAGTAGCCTGTCTGACTCACGAAAGACCTCCCCCCCCCCCCCCCCCACCTCTGCTTGAACCAAAACCGATCAGAAGAAAGACTTACAAAAAGCAATGAAAAGGCAGTGGGAGACCCACCTAAACCCCTGGGATAAGGGTGACAGGATTAAGGAAACTCCCCTGGCCTCATTTGCATAAAAGATGGGACAAGGAGGCATCTCCATTAGCATACAGAATGGAGAACAGAGATTCCAAGGCAAGAACTGCACTGAACTCGGGGACCAGAAAAGCAGGGAAGCACTGCATGATGGGGGATCTCTGCTCCAGATGTTAATGAACCCACGCTTGCATACACCCAGCTCAGTAGTTATCAGACCAATTCTAGTAATAAATCCTTTATTGGTATCCAAAATAGTGAAGCTCCCTTACTGCATTGTGAGCACCCTCCAAGGACCATCACCCATAGCCAGGAATGATCAGCTCCCATTGTCTAGCCTGAACAAAACAACTTTGGTATACTCCCTTGAGCCATCAGTTAACACCTAAACAAATCTAGTTTTCTCCCTTGAACCATTGTTGTTTCTCTACAAAAACCCCTACCCACGCTCAAATAAGTGTTCTGATGCCTGGATCCAAAATCTGCATCAGTTCTATTAGGACTTCATCTTCTCCTGACTGATCGTGCTGGGGGGGGGCTCTGCCTGTCTCCAGCACTCCGGATCCTCAACTACCACCACTATCTGGGACCCCTGATTGATTCAAGCTTCACGGAGTGGTGAGAACCCCTCTCTCTCTCTAGGTATAGGCTGCTGAACCTGACTTGTGTGATTAGTTATAGTTTTCTAAACCTGACTTTTATAATCAAATTTAAGTTAGATTTAATATAACTGTTTTGTTTGTTTGGCTCCCCTATGGTTATTACCTCGCAATAAATAACTTTCATGATTAAGCTGGTTGTTTCTCTCTCTCCCCCTCATGGGTGTTTTTTGGTTTCCTCATTTGTTCTGCAGCAACGCTCCTCGTCCCTAAGCTAAAAGATCCCTGAAGTACCCAAAAATCCTCTGGGTTTGCTCATCAAGTGGGTTACTCCCAGAACAAGTGTAACGTGAAAGTGGGGATAGGGACATGCTGAACCTGGGACATATGAGGGTGGCAGCTTGGAAGTGCTGCTCGACCCAATCTGCTGAATCCAGGGGCATATGAGGGTGGCAGATTGAAAGTACTGCTCGACCCAGCCTGCTCAGGCGTGCTTTATTCCGTTGTGGTGCCTATGGCATATGAGGGTGACAGCTTGGAGGTGCTGTTTGTCCCAGCCTGCTGAATCCAAGGGCCTATGAGGGTGACAGCTTGGAAATGCTGCTCGACCCAGCCTACTGAGTCTAGGGACATATAAGGGGTCAGCTTGGGAGTGCTGATTAACCGGGTCCTGTCAGACGCGCTTGGTTAATGTGTGTGTGTATTCGTCTGATTCTGGGACTGGAAGAACCCAGCCCTGGGGAACCTAGGTCCTGCAGGATAGCTCCATTGGTAGGGAACTTGCAGCAGGGAGAAGTAGAGCTCTGTATGAGAACACAAGTGACACAAGCAGTACATTAATGGAAGTACAGAACACGCCTCCTCCCCCCCAGAAGAGTAACCCTAATAAATGAGCATACCCCAAAGTAATGGGCAAAACTGGTAAGAATATGTCTCTACTCCAGTTTTGGGGCCCCCACTACAGAAAGGATGTGGACAAATTGGAGAGAGTCCAGTGGAGGGCAATGAAAATGATCAGGGGGCTGGGGCACATGACTTATGAGGAGAGACTGAGGGAACTGGGCTTATTTAGTCTGCAGAAGAGAAGAGTGAGGGGGCAGGGCCAGCGCGGCCACTAGGCGGTTGCCTAGGGTGCCAGGAGCCGGGGGGACGACTGGCCGTGGATGCCTCCCGCCCTCCCGGCTCGGCGGCTCAACCGGGAGCTGGGGGGGGTGCCGTGGGCGGGGGGAGGCTGCCACGGGCGGGGGGCTGAGCTGCCGGCCGGGGGTGGGGGGGAGCCACCGCGGGGAGGAGGAACTGGCTGCCGCAGGGGGACAATGTTAGCTGGAGGGTGGGGGGCGTGCAGGGCTGGTGCAAGGAAGTTTCGCCTAGGGCGCGAAACTTCCTTGCACCGGCCCTGTGAGGGGGTATTTGACAGCAGCCTTCAACTACCTGAAGGAGGGTCTCAAGGCTGAATCCCCACTCTGTCACTCCGAGTGCAGAAGTGGGGACCCGCAAGGATTTTAAAAATCAATACTTGCCACTCCAGGCTTGTATTACAGTCCCAAGGTTACAGCTTTTCTCTGACCTTGGCTTGGTAAATGTTGCCATCACCCAAATGGGAGGAAAAAAACCCAACCCTTTGAACCCAGGAAGGAGCACTTGAAGGCAGTGCGCGGAGCCCTCTGTCCCCGCCCTGCCCAGAGGGGCCACAGGGACATGGTGCTGGCCACTTCTAGGAGCAGCGCGGGGCCAGGGCAGACAGGGAGCCTGCCTTAGCCCCACTGTGCAACGCTGCCACCCCGGAGCCGCTCAAGGTAAGCGACGCCGAGCTGAAGCCCACACCCGGAGCCCCTCCTGCACTCCACACCCCAACCCCCTGCCCTGAGCCCCCTGCCACACCCCACACCGCTCCTGCACCCCAACCCCCTGCCGCACCCCTCCTGCACCCTAACCCCCTGCCCTGAGCCCCCTTGAACACCCTGCACCCCTCCTCCTCCGCCCCAACCCTTTGCCCTGAGCCCCTTCCTGCACTTAATAACATAAATCTGTCACAACTGCACCCCCTCCCACACCCCAACCCCCTGCCTCAGCCCTATATTCATGGCCTTGCATGCAATTTACCCACCCAGATGTGGCCCTCGGGCCAAAAAGTTTGCCCACCCCTGGGCTAGGGACACCATCCCTGCCCATCCTGGCTAATAGCCATTGATGGACCTATCCTCTATGAACTTATCTAGTTCTTTTTTTAACCCTGTTATAGTCTTGGCCTTCACAATGTGAAAGTCATAAGCTACGGTGAACCCGCTTAACAGCCAGCAGCTATGGCAACCAGAGGCCACTAGGGGGAAGTAGATGCCTCGCCTACGCAAGACCTTGCATTTTTACAGTTGTCCTTCGCTTACACAAGAATTGTGTTTTTCAGCTGACAACTATCCTAAACCAGTTTTTACTGACCAGATAGCAGACATCCGAGGTCTAGCATGCACCAATCAAATGTTAACACACCAGGGCTTTGTCTAAGTGTGTATAAAAGACCTGTAATTTCTGTGTTAATTAGAGTCCTGTATCAAGATACAGTCTCTCCTTTTTTCTGCAGAATAAAGTAATTTTCTTTCCTTATCCCTGTCTGGCTGTTATTGGCTCTCAGCTAGGCGGACCCGATATTTCGGTAATAACAACATCCTCTGGCAAGGAGTTCCACAGGTTGACTGTGTGTTGTGAAAAAATACTTCCTTTTGTTTTAAACCTGCTGCCTATTAATTTCATTTGGTAACCCCTAGTTCTTGTGTTATGAGTAAATAACACTTCCTTATTTACTTTCTCAACACCAGTCATGATTTTATAGACCTCTATCATATCCCCCGCTTAGTCATCTCTTTTCCAAGCTCAGAAGAAGTTTTATTAATCTCTCATATGGCAGCCTTTCCATACCCCTACTCATTTTTGTTGCCCTTTTCTGAACCTTTTCCAATTCCAATATATCTTGAGATGGGGTGATCACATCTGCACGCAGTATTCAAGATGTGGGAGTACCAAGGATTTATATAGAGGCAATATGATATTTTCGGTCTTATTATCTATCCCTTTCTTAATGACACTCAACATTCTGTTCGCTTTTTTGACTGCCACTGCACACTGAGTGGATGTTTTCAGGGAACTATCCACGACTCCAAGATCTTTCTTGAGCAGTAACAGCTAATTAGGCTTCATCATTTTATACGTCTAGTTCCAAAGTGCATTACTTTGCATTTATCGACATTGAATTTCATCTGCCATTTTGTTGCCCAGTCACCCAGTTTTGAGAGATGCTATTGTAGCTCTTCGCTGTCGGCCTGGGACTTGGGTTTATCTGCAAATTTTGCCACGACACTATTTACCCCTTTCTCCAGACCATTTATGAATATACCGAACAGGACTGCGCCCAGGTCAGACCCCAGGGGACACCGCTATTTCTCTCTCCAATCTGGTTACTGAAGAAGAGTTGAGGCGCTTGCAGTGTGTGGCGCCAGCCCGAGGGGGCCGAGCAGATTCAAGGCCTCCCCAGGGCTGGCGCGTTCTCAGCGACAAGGGGGTTTAGTGAAGCAGTTGAAACGAGGGACACGTTGAAGCGGCTGGAGCCCAGCCGTTGCCGGTGTCACAGCGCGCTCCCTGCTCCAGCTCGGAGGCGCGGGGCCAGGGTAGCTGCGAGTAGAGCGGTAGCGAGAGGCCTGGGCTAGGAGCGGAGCGATCCCCCTCCGGGCCCTGTCTCCCCAGGCAGCGAGGTCTGCGCCGGGCGCTGAGCCACCCGCCCCGCCTCGTCCCGCCCCCTGCAGCGCGTCGCTGAGCCGGGACTCGGGAGTGCCCCGGTCTGCGGGCCAGGCCATGCGAGCGCGCGTGCGCGCGCGCGGCGGCCATTTTGGCAAGTGGCGAGGGGTCGAGTTAGTGGCCGGCGGCAGGACAGTCTCTTCCCGGCGGACGGGCCCCCCAGTGCCCCGAGCGCGGTGGTGAGTGCGGGGCGGCCGCCCGAGGGGCTGGGCTGGGCCCGGCCCGAGGAGAGTAGCAACCCTCGGTGTGAAGTGGGAGGCGGTGGGGCCTGCCCGTGCTGCGGGGGGAGGGGGATGACTCTGCAGTGCAGCCGCCGGCGAGCTGGGCTCAAGCCGGCCTCCGGGAACCCCGTAGCCTCTATCAGGGGACTATGGCTGTCCCCAGCCCATCTCGATAGGCCGGGGCGTAAGGGGGCTGGGCTGGGCCGGGCCTGCCTCCACCTCCCCCAGCTGTCTCAGTGGGTCGGGGTGTAAGGGGGAGGGGGCTGGGTGGTGGTGCTGGTGGGGAGTCGGGGACTTAGCTCCCACGTTCCTCTTGTACCGGGGATGGTGTCTTGTCTGTCCCAAGATTTCTCTCTCTGGGAATAGGGACTTTGCAGGGAGAATGAGGGGGAGAAACCTGCCCCAGCCTCAACACTTGCCCAGTAGGTACAGGCACTGATCTCCTCCATTACAACGATTTCTAGTTTGACCTAAGCCAGGCATTAAAGGGGATTTTTTTTGTCGGGTTTACTTGCCACCTGTCAAAATGATTCCCACGACCCCCTTTTAATTATCTCATCAATGAGATTCATGTATATTAAGACTTAACTACAACATTCAAAAAAACCCTTTTATTAGAATAATAAAGAAATGGAGGTTCTGTTATTGAGGGCTAATTAGTACTTTTGTACATCATTTTTCAGTGTCTATTTCAGTCTATTCTTTGTATTGACTGTTGTTTTTTTTCTTTTACAGTGTAACATACGCAAAATGGTGAGTTACTATGCATGAAATATATACCTTTTTGTGCCTGAGTTCAGCAGTATCATTAAGCTCTCTGCAGCTAAATGACTTTAAATAACAGAGGCCCCAGTCTTGAAAATACTTATACACATGCTTAACTTTACCCACCTTAAATTGATATCTGCCTCTGGACATTTCCACTGCTTGCATCCGAAGAAGTGGGTATTCACCCACGAAAGCTTATGCTTCAATACCTCTGTTAGTCTATAAGGTGCCACAGGACCCTTTGTCGCTTCTACAGATCCAGACTAACACGGCTACCCCTCTGATACTTGACACCTTAAATTGGGATTTTTTACCTAAATTAAGCATGTGCAGAAGTGTTTACAGGATCAGTTGTAAAGCTTTGTGAGGAAAACAATGATTGGGATAGGGATAAGAGGAAAAAGCGTTGAAGTAAATGGAAATTGAGCACTCGTCCCTTGACTAGTAACAAAAGGTAGCTAATACAGTAATGGTAACAAAACTATCTGTAATAGACTCATAGACTTATAGACTTCAAGGTCAGAAGGGACCACCATGATCATCTAGTCTGACCTCCTGTACAATGCAGGCCACAGAAGCTCACCCACCCACTCCTGGAATAATCCTCTCACTTATGTCTCAGCTATTGAAGTCCTCAAATTGTGGTTTAAAGACTTCAAGATGCAGAGAATCCTCCAGTAAGTGACCCGTGCCCCATGCTGCAGAGGAAGGCAAAAAACCTCCAGGGCCTCTGCCAATCTACCCTGGAGGAAAATTCCTTCCTGACCCCAAATATGGCGCTCAGCTGAGATTGACACCAATTGACCCCAAATATGGTGATCTGTGAGATGTAATGCTATACATCTCACAGATATTAAACTGAAATCACTATGTTACTGCTAAACATGATTGACAATATTACTGAATAAAGTTTCTTCTGTTTAAAGGGGAAAAAAATAACGAGTTGTTCTGTTATGTTTTTGTTACAGTCTCGAAGATATGATTCCAGAACTACTATATTTTCTCCAGAAGGTATTGTTCTGTAAATGGGAACCACGTGACGAATCAACTTATCTCCTTACACCTCCCCAAACATTTTAAATAGCAGCTGAAATATGCAGAAGTCTTGAGTGTTGACAATTTACCTGAGTTCATTTGTGACATGGAAATCAGATCTTTACATTAAGAGGAACACTCAAAACTATAAGGGAGTTCATGGCCATAGTGGAGATATGCTTTTAATTTTAATGCAAATTGAGATAATTTTAAGAATAAAATATAAAAGTTCCTCTATCTAATTGAGATCTGCTTCTTTACATTTCTTTTTGAAGGCTCTCCTGCTTAATTTATATATGGTTCTTGCCTATTCCATTGGCAGTGAATTAGGTGCTCTTGCTCAGAGGGGCTGACTGCCACCACCCTTTTGGTAGTAAGTTTGGGTACGTTTTTTCAGTCCAGCTTTGGGCAAAATTCAGTGAGTTTTTGCAGTAAACTTTGTCAGCCAGAGGGTTGCTTGTGCCAGGCTGGATACACCCCGTTTCCAGAAAGACAACCACATTCATCCTTATTACTCCGGAAACAACACACAAAAGTGTGAATTGCAAAACCATAAGAATTTTCATGTAGGAACATACCCAAAGGTTTATCTACTCAGTATCCTGTTTCCTTTTGTCAACAGTGTTTAATGCTGAATGCATCAGAGGAAGGTGTTAACCTTCCAAAATTCAAACCATTGTTCAGTACTGTCATAGGCAATGGACTGACACAAGGAAAACATCTCCTGGCTATTGGCTAAGCCCTGACACATGAGTATTAATAGCCCATACAATAGTATCCTACCTAGTGTAACATTTGATGCTACTTATTCGTAGAAGTGTCTAACACTCCTTTTTGAATCTTGAAAAATCCATGGTTTTTGTCTCAATTTCTGCTTGTTAGCTTTGTAGATCAGGGTTTCTCAACCCTTTTCTTTCTGAGGCCCCCCACAACATACTATAAAAACTCCAGGGACCAGTGGGAGGAGGAGGGGGCTCGGGCGGGGGGGTCGAGCCAGCTCCGCACAGCGGGGTCCGGGGAGGGAACGCCACCTCCACCCCCGACTCACCTCAGCAGGCCATTCGCCTGTCTGGACTGGGGGGAGGGAGGTGCAACCAAAAATTATAACTCAAAGGTGGGGGCTCAGCTCAGAAGGTTTGAAAACCACTCATGGTGCAGGAAGGCGGTAGCTAGGGGCTGTGTGCGGGCAGAGGGGTAGCTCGGGGTGCAGGGAGGGGGTAGCTAGGAGCTATGTGCTGGCAGTGGGGGAGCTCAGGGTGCAGGGAGGGGGGAGCTAGGGGCTGTGTGCTGGGAGGCCTCCCTTGCGGTCTCTGTTCCTGACTCTGCCAGCCATGGAGCTGGGTCCCCCCGCCCAGGTGTCTCTTACCGGCTGTGTGAGCAAAGGGGGCTGGGAGCTGAGGAGCAGCTTCAACCCCCCTGCACCAGCTGCATCAGGAGGTGAGGGAACGCTGCAGCTGCCTGTTCCATGGCACCAGCCAGAGCAGCAGCTGTCCCACACTGCCTGGCTCTGGCTTCCCACCTCCTACCTGGCCAGGGCGTGGGGGGAGATGGCTGGAGCTGCCCCAGGTCCGCCCTGCTCTTGCATTGTAGTTTCAGGAGGGCAACACCCCAGTGTCCTCCCAACTCTGCCCCTGGGCTCAGGGCTTCTGCCCCTCTGGAATGCAGCCTTGCTGCTCCAGGCTTCAGCCCTGTGGGGGACACTGGGGCTCGGGCTCTGGCTTTTATCCGCGGGGCCCAGTGGATCCCCTGAAAGGGTTCGCAGACCCCCAGTTGAGAACTGCTGTTGTAGATAACTTGCGTTTAAAATAGTCTCTGTAAGGGCAAGGCTTGTTTCTAGCTGAACCTGCCACTGTGTGTGTTCATTGGATTTCTTACTTGATTCTGACCAATTAACTTGCCATCAATGACAGACCTAGGACCTGATCCTGTGATGCGATGACTTCAGTGAGAGTTGGTTGAGTTAGTATGTTGTATGAGGTGCTCAACACCTTGTAGGATTGGCCCTCTTCAGAGTTAAATGGTTGAATTTACCAACTGAAACCTTTTTTTTTCTAGGTCGCTTGTATCAAGTTGAATATGCTATGGAAGCAATTGGACATGCAGGCACTTGCCTGGGAATTTTAGCAAATGATGGTGTATTGTTAGCAGCAGAACGGCGCAACATCCACAAGCTTCTTGATGAAGTCTTTTTTTCAGAGAAAATATACAAGCTTAATGAGTAAGTTGAGATGTTCACTGCTGTTATAATTGCTAATAGGGTATTTAATTACTTCTGTCATTGAAACTGATTTTATCTTTGTTACTTGAGGAGTTTTGAGTTCTTGAGTGAAATTATTTTATCAGTGTTAACTTTAACAGCTCTCAAAAATTATGGCTATAGCAAAATCTTTTTCTTTTCTAGGCAGAATAACCGATACGTTAAAGCTAATATGGGAATGTTTCTTGTAATGGGAGCTGGTATTTCCCAATACAAGGTGCTGTCACTGCATTAGCATTTATATGATAATGCCCAGCCTTACAGAGTACTATGAAAAAGCAAAAACTCTGCAAAAAAATCCCCTAATCTTTTAATCAAGAGCAGTGCTCTCTGATTCCCTCATTTCTCCTAATTTTCAGATTCGCTCTTGAACAAATTTACCTGTTGTTTCTATTGCTCATAGGTTTTCATATTTCAGTGATGTGCACTCTGTTACATACATTACCTTCCACTGCCATTGTTTTTCTTCATTTGCTCTCTGCTCTATTTTAAAACTGAACAATCCTTCACATTATTTCTGCAGTAACATTGGTCCCTGTCTTGTTCAAATGTAATCTTTAGTTTGTATAGGCTGTAAGTCACATTTCAAATCATGCATTTGTTCTGTCTTTTGTATTTTCTGTGGATATGAGTAAAGTGTGTATTAATAGTCTATGACATAACTGTAGTAGAGATGATCCATATCTCCATTTCTCAGTCTCTGTTTCCTAATTATTCAGATTTTTTTTTACCAGTGTTATCAACAAGAATCATACTGTGGATTGTTTTCCACTCTGCCCAATAAAGGTCTGAATACTCATGTTCACTGGAGTTCTGCGCAGTGCACATGAGGCATAAGTGACTTTGTCCTTTCCCCCCCTCCCTTTCTGCCCCAATCCTGGGGGCAGCCAGGGGCTTATTTAGCAGGGGGAAAGAACTGAGTTATTTACCTACAATCAAAGGAGTGATTACTTGTGTCTGCTCCTACTTTTTTTCTCTAAATCTACTACCTGGATTATTTTTCTACTTTTGTACTTGATCCTGTCTGCTTGAGCTGTGGATATTTTATAACCATCTCAAATTCAGCAGAAGAAACACTAAATGTAAGCTACTTGGCACAGTTAAGGATATGCAATTCTCTTTGCTAAAAATAAATACAGCTAAGAAAATTCTCCTCTGTTCTCATCTGAATCAGTGGCTTCTCTCAAATTGTTTTTCCAGTAACAATTAACCAGATTGTCAGTTGCGCACACACTGAATATCTCTAGAATCTCCATTAATAAGAATTTAAAGTTTTGTTTTAGTTGGTCATTGAACAGTATGTTTGACCCGAATTAAAGGTTATGTCAGAATGTTAAAGGTGGCCTGCAAAATGGTAATGAATATGTTACACTTTGGACGTGTCTAAAGGAATTGTCAGTATCTGGAATTTAATAATCCATGGACTGGTCCTCATGTTTATAGAATCATATGTAAATGAATAACTTCATGAACCATTTCAAGATTGCTATTTTGTGTACTGCTATGGGAATGGTTACAATTATATCCGACATAATGCAGTGGCAAGAGCTTATGGCCTTTTTTGTTTTACAGTGCGTGGGTTTGATCATAGGTATGAAACTGTGTTCTTCCTCTGAAACATTGCATAATGATTTAACTATTGCTTGGGAATGAATAACAACCCAGTGAACTTGTGTATTTATATTTCAGGGATATGGCTTGCAGTGTTGCAGGGATAACTTCAGATGCTAATGTTCTAACAAATGAACTGAGACTTATTGCACAAAGGTATGGTTACAGATCTTCTTGTAGCTTTACTTAAGAACTGTAACATGTGACAGTAAGGATTTAAGACTAACCTTGACCTCAAATTTAATCCTCTAACAAGAAAGTCCTTCTCTTTTGTTCTCTGTATATGTATTAAAGTTTAATCAAACAAAGGGAATAAGTGTTCTACATTTTTGCCTCTGACTAAATTAAGTTTTGCTTTTACTTTCATGTATGGTTGGCTAATGTGAACTAAAAGGAGTAGCTCTAAAAGAGCTTTAACATTTACCAGAACCTAACCAATGGGTTAATGAATACTTGGTACCAGTCAACAAATTGAACTTCTGGATCTGCTTATTTTATAATTCTTATTTACTATTCTGGTCCAATTGTATACATGTTATAAAATGTAATGCCTTGCATGTGAGCCTCCTTTTTGTGGCCTATATATATGGAGCATGTACCCAACTTTAACACTGTTCGGATAATTAAATATACTAGCAGAAGATAAATTTGTTCAGTTTTAGATGATTTCACAAACCAGGCCAAGAAAATGGAAAATAATCTGCCAAACTGTGTTTTACATTATCTTGTTATGTATTCCAGACAGCTCCAGTTTATAGCTGAATCTCTAGTCATTTAGCGCAATAAAGGAGATAGTATTGTTTCCCCCTGTTTGTTTACACTGGATAAAATAGATAACCAAAATGCTTGGATTACATCTGCTAAGGATTTACCCTGTTACAGTGAAATGCTAATCAATTTATTGTTAATGTGTTAGAGGTAGTTCGTGTACTTTCCTTCAGAAATGTCCTTTTTAAAAAATGAAACACCTTTAACTACTGGAAAGCTAGATAGAGATCTAATAAACGTGTGCAGCTTCAAGGTTGTCTGATTCCTTAAATAAGGAAATAATATATAAATCACAAAGTGTTCTCAAATATAAATTTGGTTTCTTTTAAAGAAACCTTTTATTTGCCATATCACCTCATGGAGTACCAAGCCATTCATATATTTTAAACTACATTTGCATACTATCACCCAGACCTGTGAAAGGATACATTTTCATTATACCCGAGGATCTGGTCCATTTCTTTAATACATTTTTCTCAATTTTTTATTATTATTATTATTATTATTATAGCTGTAGTCTTATAGTAAATTTACAGATGTTGTGATGGTAATGTCACAAGTAATAGAAGTTGTGTTGAAAATTAAAGTTACGGGCATGTGTACTCTTTACTAAATTGCTTTGCTCTTTACTAAATTGCTAACCACAGTCCTTTCTGGATAACTGATTACTCGTTATTCCATTCTTATAGCCATCATGCTGCTTTCATTTTTTAATTTTTACAATACACCAGTCTTGCCAACATGTTTTCTCTCCTAATTTATCCTGCTCCAAAAAGATTTTTCTGGATTCATTGGTCTCTGCTCATGGGCCATCATCAGGTAATATACTGAGCCCATTCACACTTGTGACAAATGTACAACCTAATCATTATGGAAAAATTCAAAGTGATTTGTTTTTTATTAAGTCTTGTGAAACCACTTTGACACACATTTTCCATTCATAACGTTTGGTAATAAAGACACCAGCGCCAGGGATCTTGTTCAGCGACTTGTTTTGTATTACCTTCTGCTCGTTCTCATCCTTCCACTAGCTAATTTTACTTTTCATTTCCCTCTCGCAAAAAAGTACAGTTTCCATGAAGGTTGCTATCACAGCCACATTGCAAATTGGCTGGTAAGAATTACTAAATAATAGGGAGGTCTAGTACTTTATGCAGTGGTGCCAGCTGTGTGTGTTTTGGGATTTTCATTCTCATTCTGATAGAACTGTGAATCAAAATACTATCTTAAGCATTGCTGTGCTGAGCTCTGTACCTGAATCATGGAGCTGACAAACAAAGGAGTATTTTGAAAAATATATTATTTTTGATATTTCTTTTGAATATTAGGTATCTATTGCAGTATCAAGAACCAATTCCTTGTGAGCAGTTGGTAACAGCATTGTGTGATATCAAGCAAGCTTATACACAGTTTGGAGGTAATAAATGAAACATATTTGAACTTTTAAATGTCTAAAGAATGATTTTATGAAGTTCTTTACAATACTTGGTTACTGGCCTATAAAATTGCTAAGTGCAAATGACCCCTGAAAAATTGCCGAAGGAATTCACTTTTGTTTCCAAATGATGGCACTGCAATGATGAATTTATAGATACTAAATTTGTTGGTATAGACACAGCCATTAATCACTGTTGAAAAGTTGGTGGCTGAGATGTAGGGCTTTTTGAGCACAGGAATGCCCTGAATCCCAACAGGAGGAAATTAGTTTTGTGTATTTTATTTATTTATTTAAATCTAGGACCCATATATTGTACCAATGTAACTATGGACTAGCAGCTCTGGCTACTAGGGGCATCAGTCTTCAAACCCCTTTTTTAATTATTAGTGTGGATGAGACAACATGGTTCTGTGACTGTTAGAGAACAATGTATAGCCTAGGGAGTGTTTCCAAATACACAGAACGGTGATGTTTCCACAAACACAAGCAATAAAAGTGTTTAAAACACAGAAGACCCTAGCTGGCTGATAACCTCCATTATATTTGTAGTGTGACTTGACTATTAATGTACTTTGGTTTCGGGAGCTCTTATGCTAAAAATTTAAGGATGGTCATTGAAGATTTGTTTTAAGAGACTAAGGTGGTAAATTCCAGTTTATTTATATGGAAATAAATTGCTGGTAGGGTAAGAGATTGAAATAAGACTCCAGCAGCATTCTTTTCTTCGTTACATCTTAGAAGGAAACAATAAAAGTATTTATAGTAGAGCTTATCTAAAATACCAGAAGTACAGAGCAGTCTATTAAATCCTAGCTCAGAGAAAAGGATTTAACATTTTCCTTGACTCCTTTTTTAAAGCAGTGTTCAGGACCAATCTTGTTACTAAATTTAGATCACTAATACCCTTGTATTTTAACAGGAAAACGTCCTTTTGGTGTTTCATTGCTGTACATTGGCTGGGATAAGCATTATGGATTTCAGCTATATCAGAGTGATCCTAGTGGAAACTATGGAGGATGGAAAGCTACGTGCATTGGGAATAATAGTGCTGTAAGATATTTTTTCTTAATAAAACAAAACAAAATAAATGAACTTGTCCATGATAAATAGGTTTACAGTTGGACTGTACTAACCACAGTTCCATATTCATTACTACTACAAGCAGAAATAGTTGTAAAACATTTCCTACAGTAATGTTAATGCCAGCAGTGTTAATGATCTCTGCAATCTGACACAACAGAACTTTAAATTTTCTATATGCATTGCTTTGCATTAAATAAATCTCCATTCTTTGTCTTACAGGCAGCTGTGTCAATGTTAAAACAAGACTATAAAGAAGGAGCAATGACCTTGAAATCTGCACTTGCTTTAGCGGTTAAAGTGCTAAACAAAACCATGGATGTTAGTAAACTTTCTGCAGAGAAAGGTAAGCAGTATTGCTCTCCCATATTTAAAGGTGAACTTGTTTTAACTTCTTGCTGCTGAAAAACCCAAACACTTGCTGTAAAAAGATTACAATAAACTGGATGTGTTTCAAACAATTGCGTTTTAGTCAAAAATAAGTCAGTGATAATGGAGTTTTAGAAAACAAACTAGTGTATTACATTGCCACACAGGGTAGTTGTAGCCGTGTCTATCACAGGAGATTAGAGAGACAAGGGTGAGGCAGTATCTTTTATTGGACCAACTTCTTTTGGTGAGAGAGACAAGCTTTTGAGCCACACAGAGCTCTGTCTTGCCTCTCTCACCAACAGAAATTGGTCCAATAAAAGATATTACCTCTCCCACCTTCTCTATTATATTGCCACTCAGTTTCGGTGGACAATGGCCAGTTTTGCAGATGCAGGAATTACTAACTCTCAACCTTGAGCCTGCGAACAAGCATGTGCTTAACTTTGTTTATATGAGCAGAGCCATCCTTAGGGTACAGTGAATCGGGGCGACCGCTCTGGGCCCTGTGCTTTGGGGGCCCTTTGCTTTGTGGCGGGGGAGCGAGGAGGAGCCCCCCTACCAACCTCCTCCTCCTCCCAGTGCCTCTGGCCCACTGGTGGGCCCTGCTGATCAGTGCTTCCCCCTCCCTCCCAATGTCTACCACCAATCAGCTGGTGTCTGGAGGTGCTGGGGGGAAGGGGAGAGGAGCGAGGGCTCAGTGCGCTTGGGGAAGAGAGCGGACCTGGGGGCGGGGGAAGAGGTGGGGTGGGGCCTTGGGCAAGGGGAGCACCCCCCAGCAGATAGGTACAAAGTTTCTATGTCCCCGGGCCCTGCACGCCCCTTAGGGATGGCCCTCTGTATGAGAGTAGTCCATTTATTTTTTTACTACTCACATAAGTATAGGGTGACCAGACAGCAAATGTGAAAAATCGGGATGGGGGTGGGGGGTAATAGGAGCCCATATAAGAAAAACACCCCAAAATCGGGACTGTCCCTATAAAATCGGGACATCTGGTCACCCTACATGAGTAAGTAACACATGTACAAAAGTGTTGACAGAATCAAGGTCTTAGTCTCCTTTGAAAATCTCAGCCTATTTTGAGTTTGGTGCTTAACTCCCTTGGGCTCCTTTGACAATCATAACCATAAAGAACCTTGGCTATTAAATATTACTGATTTTAGGTAAAAGTGACAATGCAAATATTTTCCATCTGTTTCAGTTGAAATTGCAACATTGACAAGAGAGAATGGAAAGACAACAATTAGAGTACTAAAGCAAAAAGAGGTGGAACAGTTGATAAAAAAACATGAGGAGGAAGAAGCAAAATCTGAGCGTGAAAAGAAGGAAAAAGAACAAAAAGAAAAAGATAAATAGAACTTGAAATCAAGCATTTTATAGATTATATAGGACCTGCTTCAATGAAAGATTTGGATTTCCACTTCATGAAAGCCTGCAAATCTGATACAGTGGAAAAGCCAGAAATATTATTTATTGAGCCAGGCCCTCCGCCATCATAAAATGTAATACTTGATTTACCACTTGCATTGAATTACTATTACTTTAATTCTGGAATTCATGTATTTCTTACATCTTTTTATTTTGTATTACAGAATAAAATGTAAAAAGAATGGTAATGGGTATTTTATTTCATCAGTAACATCTAAATACACTGATTCTTGAGGGAAGTTAAATATTTTAAATCAGTCTAGAGCCTATACTGGCTACTTGGTAAATAACTGAGTTATGACACTACTGTGAAAAATAAAGCCTTTCAGAAGTTTAGAACACATTTATAGAACATTTCCTATTTAAAATTCTAATACTGAATGAAAATATACTTGTCACACAAGATTATAATTTTTTGGCATGTTAAGTTTTATAATATCGATTAAGGCTGCTCCACTAATATTCCTGTAAGCAGTAGGAGTACTTCTAATTTGTAGTAAATACTGTTAGTTTAACATAACCTTCCAGAAAAGTATACACTTTCAAATAAACTAATTGCCCATGTTTAAATGACAGATCTCAAAATAAGTTATTTTCTCACAAGTAAGGAACATGACCCTCCCTAAGGAAGGTATTTGTAAGAAAAAGTAAAGTATCTTTAAGATACATCTTTAAATCAACCACTTCCACAGAACTTAGGCTGTTTGTCTGTTTTTTGTATTCCAAGGGCATTAAACACTTTTGTCTTGTTTTCATGCCCTAGCTTGATGCTACTGGTTTTTCTGACATTGCAGGGAAGGAGTAAACTGCTCCCAACAGCTGGCCATTTGCTTTAAAATTTTATGAAAATACTTTTAAAAAATCTGAATAAGCCTAAATCAATGTGCAGTGCCCCTTTTAATACTCCTCACTAAGTACTGACAAACTAGACATTTAAATTATTGAGAGGTAAAAAAAACAAACACACTAGCCCAAACTTAAAATTCTACTCGCTAAGTATAAAATAAAAATCCATATGGAACAAATATACTATGAAGTCCTACAACTTAGAAGAACTAACTTTTCCTTCAGTGCTAAAGGGATTTCATCTAGGGCAAACAGCCAAATAGGTATTGTATTGGTGGTGATGTGCCTTTTTACTGTCCTTTCTATTCAATACACCGGACCCTCGCTATAACACGCCTCTATATATCGCGAATTCAGTTATAAAGCGGTCGCGGCCATGGATCCCAAATTTAATTACCACCCGGGGCAGGCGCGATTGCGTGGGGACAAGAAGCCACCCCCAGACCTAGTCCTCCCCTCCGCTGAATTGCCGCCGAAGCTGCGGGACTAGCGGACCTGCCGCAGGCAAGCGGTAGCGGCTTCAGTGGCAGTTCGGTGGAGGGTATTTTTAACAGCCGCCGAAGCTGCTTCCACTTACCTGCGGAAGGTCCGCCGGTCTGTCTGGAGAGGGCCCCCTCCGCCGAATTGCCGCCCAAGCCGCGGGACCAGCGGACTTCCCGCAGGCAAGCAGCTTCAGCGGCAGTGCGAAAGTGCTGCTAATAATACCCTCCGCCGAAGCCGCGGACCTCCCTCAGGCAAGCGGAAGCAGTTTCGGCGGAGGGCATTATTAGCAGCACTTTCGCACTGCCGCCGAAGCCTCCGCTTACCTGCGGGAGGTCCGCCGGTCCCGCGGCTTCGGTGGAGGGGGCCCTCTGCAGATGGACCTGCGGACCTCCCGCAGGTAAGCTGGGGCGGCTTCAGCGGTGGGGAAATGTAATTTCATTTTAACACGGTCCCCGCTATAACACGGTACTTGGTATGGATCCCAAGTCCCGCGTTATAGCGAGGGTCCGGTGTAGTCTCAATTCTGACACATCCCAGAATATCACTGGTAATTTTAAAAAATAGGACTAACGGATTGTTCCTTAACTGAAGGGGCTTTAACTGATGCATTTCAAGCTGTAATATTGGTCATTGGGCCTTTAGTTTAATATTCAGTATCTCTTATTGTTCCTCTAAAGGAAACCAGGTTCACAGGATTGAATTTAATCTGAAAAAACTTGAGTTCAGTTTCACGTGTCATTTTATTTAATATAATCTACCCCAGATAGTTTTGACTGGTAAAGTACCTCCTCCAAATGTGGCCAAAAACTATCCGCAGTCTGAACAAAAGTAAATTTATATAGTCTGTTGCCTCAAAGGAATGTTTCCAAACCTCCTGCATTAAAAGTTTAAATGATTTGGGGATCATAACTATGATTTATTTTAAGATGAAGCATTTGTTCCCATATAATATATAGCATTCTTTCTGTTTGTTTTTTAAGACTCATCTTAAAACTGCAGGTCATACTGAATTCTTTCAACTTTTAGTAGCACATTATATATCAAAGTGGATTTAAAAATATTTTAATCCCAAGGTTTTACATTAATTGGATTTATGTACAGATTTACTACTAGCTATAACTAAGTGTAGTTGGAATGTTAAAAATTCTTCCTACTCTATTTCAGCTTTAACCATAAGAGCAAGTTTGCTGAAAAAAATGAAATCCTGGCTAAAACTGTTCATTATGTGTAGACTAATGCAAAGTATTAAATTCTCTTCATTATATATGGGCATTGTAAAAATGAAGCTTAAACTCTTGTACATGATGGAGTTGCTCCTGGTGCATTAATCTAGACTAGTGTAGAAATGCCAGAAGTTTTGGGCCTTTTCACTTTTTAAGGTCACAGAAGTGCACATATTACAGTGACGGGGGCCATATAAGTACCTAGTTTCCCGACAGTGATAGTTCCAAAAGTAATGGACTATTTTTGAAGACATTATCACCATCTGAAAAAGATTGGATATGCACAGTAAGTGTTCTCTCTGGCTGCTGGGAATCTTATGCAGAAGTTGGCTTGTGTGTGTGCTCTATAAATGATGTACACACAACTATCGGCTTAGCATAAATATAGTTTGTGGAGGGGCTGTCAGTTCAAGTTAAGGGCACCCCACTTAAGTGTCAGGCATCAAGTCTAGCTGACACCTTTCTCAGGATGGGATCCCACAAAATGTCTGTCTCCAAGGGTTTTAGGCTCCAGATTCCTGCAATTCATTGTGATCACCTCAGGTGTGATTTCAGCAGCTGCAATCTGTCTCTCCGGCCAATAACGGGGTTATTAAGTGACCAGGCTAGGTTCATGAAGAAAAGTACTATTTATTTAGAACCAAAGCATTTAAGAGAAAACATCTTACAATAAACAGCTGTTCTGCATGCCTGGCTTACCAGCTGGTGTTAAGGACCATATACTAAAGTTAGGGCTGATGTTTTATACAGTTTCAAGTCCTTTGTTTTAGTCATCTTAAACCAGGTCAAACCAGCTATTGCTTCAGGGGATGTAGCTTCAAAAGACTTAATCTGCATTGCTTCAGTATTGAGAATTTGCATTATTTACCCCCAAGTGTCTTTAGTTCCATTAGCTCGCCCATTGATCCAGGAATACAATCACTAACAAGCCAATAAACATTTTATAAAGTTGATTAAAAATCTGGGCCAAAGATTATTTTAAGGTATTTGGGCATTACTGCTCTCAGCAGTACAATGCCTAGCTGATTTAAGAGCCTAAATCTCATTCCAAAAGAGATTTAGGCATTTAGGAGCCTAAATCCCATTGACCAAATGTCTACTTTTTTCCTTTGTACTCTCATCTGTTAGTATTCATATATTGTCTCATGTCTTGTAACTAGATTATAACATCTTTGGCGCTTGGACTATCTTTTTGTTCTGTGTTTGTGCAGCACCTTAGCAGAATGAGGTCCTGGTTCATGACGGGCACGTAGGCACTATGGTAATGCAAATAATTAGAATAAAATGATGCGTAATGCTACATTTTAAAAAGTTCTGTTTTTTTTTTAATTTAAACTGTTATAGTAACAGAGAATGCCAATATTCTATTAATGTCCCTTAAAACTTTGAAATGGATGCAGGCCTGCAGCATTACCAAGATGATGTTCAATAACTAGAATTCCTCTAACATCTGAAAGATACAGAAAAGTTATAGTACACTTGAGTCAACTTCCTCCCAATTTCTGGCTGTATGTTGATCAGAAGTAGAAAGATATATTCAACACTAAATGTATGCCAGAGAACCTTGTAGAGGTCTATTAACACTATGGCCAGACTCTTATCTGCTTTTCCCAGAAGTATATCTAATATTTGACCATGCTAGATCTAGCATCTACATTCCTTAGCCTTGCAAGAATGTATTTCTTGTGCCCACCACAGTATCTCTGCCTCTTTCAGAGCCAAATTAGGAATGAGCTATAAATACCAAAACCAGATTTTAACAATATGTTTATTTCAGATTTAATAATCCGCATTGTCTTTCTACCTATTTACATATTTATTTTTAGTAGGAACAGTTTACAATATACTAGTACCTAAGTATTCTATTTAGCTGTCCCTCTAAATTTAGTGTTATTTTCCAACATGTAAGTTTATGTGGTGTTGTCTGGTAAGGTGCATGTTTCAAATGAACATATTCCCTCTCCAGAAATGTTTGCATTATATGTTGATACTGAACAGTACAAATATAAATGGAGTATAGTTCTCACTTCAGTGGATGCTGGAACTAGTTAGAGTCAGTATTCACTAGTGAATTGTTAGAAATCTGAGGGTCCTTTTGTAATCACAAGAGTTATTTAAATTCTTTAGTAGCAAATTAGGAGTAACAATAAGTATATCATCTGCATAAAATGCAACCTTTTCCTGTTTTCCTTGTAATCATTCTTAAAATATCTCTGCTGTCTTTGGCCTCTATGTAAACAGTAGCATAATAATTACAAAAAGGAGCAATGCCAAGGGCTCAGTAACCTTTTCTCCAGATTATTATGCTCTCTTTTATTTTTTATGCTCTATTCACTTTTATGGAAGTTCTTGGTCTGACCTACTGTATTTTGCCTGTGTATAGCAATGTATCAAGAACATAAGAATGGTCATACTGGGTCAGATCAAAGGTCCATCCAGCCCAATATCCTGTCCAGTGGCCAATGCCAGGTGCCCCAGAGGGAGTGAACCTAACAGGTAAGGATCAAGTGATCTCTCTCCTGCCATCCATTTCCACCCTTTGACAAACAGAGGCTAGGGACACCATTCTTTACCCATCCTGGCTAATAGCCATTAATGGACTTAACCTCCAAGAATTTATCAAGTTCTCTTTTAAACGCTGTTATAGTTCTAGCCTTCACAACTTCCTCATGCAATGCGCTTTGTGAAGAGCTTCCTTTTATTTGTTTTAAACCTGCTGCCCATTAATTTCATTTGGTGGCCCCTAGTTCTTATATTATGGGAACAAGTAAATAACTTTTCCTTATTCACTTTCTCCACACCACTCATGATTTTATATACCTCTATCATATCCCCCCTTAGTCTCCTCTTTTCCAAGCTGAAAAGTCCTAGCCTCTTTAATCTCTCCTAATAAGGGACCCGTTCCAAACCCCTAATCATTTTAGTTGCCCTTCTCTGAACCTTTTCTAATGCCAGTATATCTTTTTTGAGATGAGACCACATCTGTATGCAGTATTCAAGATGTGGGCATACAGTACTATGGATTTATATAAGAGCAATAAGATATTCTCCGTCTTATTCTCATTCCCTTTTTTAATTATTCCTAACATCCTGTTTGCTGTTTTGCCTGTCGCTGCATACTGCGTGGACGTCTTCAGAGAACTATCCACGATGACTCAAGATCTCTTTCCTGATTAGTTGTAGCTAAATTAGCCCCCATCATATTGTATGTATAGTTGGGGTTATTTTTTCCAATGCATATTACTTTACATTTATCCACATTAAATTTAATTTGCCATTTTGTTGCACAATCACTTAGTTTTGTGATATCTTTTTGAAGTTCTTCAGAACTTTGGTCTTAACTGTCTTGAACAGTTTAGTATCGTCTGCAAACTTTGCCACGTCACTGTTTACGCCTTTCTCTAGATCATTTATGAATAAGTTGAATAGGATTGGTCCTAGGACTGACCCTTGGGGAACACCACTAGTTACCCCTTTCCATTCTGAAAATTTACCATTTATTCCTACCCTTTGTTCCCTGTCTTCTAACCAGTTCTCAATCCATGAAAGGATCTTCTCTCTTATCCCATGACAACTTAATTTACGTTTGGTGAGGGACCGTGTCAAAGGCTTTCTGGAAATCTAAGTACACTATGTCCACTGGATCCCCCTTGTCCACATGTTTGTTGACCCCTTCAAAGAACTCTAATAGATTAGTAAGACATGATTTCCCTTTACAGAAACCATATTGACTTTTACCCAACAATTTATGTTCTTCTATGTGCCTGACAATTTTATTCTTTACTATTGTTTCAACTAATTTGCCCGGTACTGACATTAGACTTACTGATCTGTAATTGCTGGGATCACCTCTAGAGCCCTTTTAAAATATTGGAGTTACATTAGCTATCTTCCAGTCATTGGGTACAGAAGCTGATTTAAAGGACAGGTTACAAACCATAGTTAACAGTTCCGCAATTTCACATTTGAGTTCTTTCAGAACTCTTGGGTGAATGCCATCTGGGCCCGGTTATCCGTTACTGTTAAGTTTATCAATTAATTCCAAAACCACCTCTAGTGACACTTCAATCTGTGACAATTCCTCAGATTTGTCACCTACAAAGGACGGCTCAGGTTTGGGAATCTCCCTAACATCCTCAGCCGTGAAGACTGAAGCAAATAATTCATTTAGTTTCTCAATAATGACTTTATCGTCTTTAAGTGCTCCTTTTGTATCTCTATCGTCCAGATGCCCCACTGGTTGTTTTGCAGGCTTCCTGCTTCTGATGTACTTAAAAAATATTTTATTACCTTTTGAGTTTTTGGCTAGCTGTTCTTCAAACTCCATTTTGGCCTTTCTTATTACATTTTTACACTTAATTTGGCAGTGTTTATGCTTCTTTCTATTTACCTCACTAGGATTTGACTTCCACTTTTTAAAAGATGCCTTTTTATCTCTCACTGCTTGTTTTACATGGTTGTTAAGCCACAGTGGCTCTTTTTTAGTTCTTTTACTGTGTTTTTTAATTTGGGGTATACATTTAAGTTGGGCCTCTATTATGGTGTCTTTGAAAAGTGTCCATGCAGCTTGCAGGGATTTCACTCTAGTCACTGTACCTTTTATTTTCTGTTTCACTAACCTTCTCATTTTTGCATAGTTCCCCTTTCTGAAATTAAATGCCACAGTGTTGGGCTGCTGAGGTATTCTTCCCACCACAGGAATGTTAAACGTTATTATATTATGGTCACTATTTCCAAGCAGTCCTGTTATAGTTACATCTTGGACCAAATCCTGTGCTCCACTCAGTACTAAATTGAGAATTGCCTCTCCCCTTGTGGGTTCCTGTACCAGCTGCTCCAAGAAGCAGTCATTTAAAGTATTGAGAAATTTTGTCTCTGCATTTCGTCCTGAGGTGACATGGGGTAGACGACCGAGATCTTCTCTCAGATATACCCTCTTGGTCCAATAAAATATCTATTTGGTATCTAATTATAAAAGCATACAAATTAAGAAGGCCACCCCAGCAACTTATATAAGTATGCAAAGTCATGTATATCGTAATGCTATATAAATAATGAAAATAACATTGTCCATTATTTGACTTATTCTTATTAATCATGTTTGATCCCTTTGATACCGGGGAAGTACATATCCTCTATCAAGGCCAAAACTACTCAAAATCAATAGGTATTTGCATTAAGGAAGAGAGGCAAAGTACAGAAGTCATGTGGTGGTGTAAATTACATATAAGTAAGTGGGGGTAAAGAGTTTAAATCACTGCAAAGCAATCTATGTTGGTGTAACTCACATGCTGAACAAATGTCAGAAAGTTAAATTTAAGTGGGAGAGAAGAACTACTTGAAAGTATCCTACTGTCTTAGTTTCTTTTCCTGCTGCACTTTTCCCTTTTTGCCACTTAATGTATGAGTTACAGTTGAGTCCCTGATCTTGCAGGCTGATCTGTGCAGATGATCGTTTATTACCTGTATGGAAACCCATTGATTATAATGGAGCGCTGATTGGGTACAGGGATCCACCTGCATAGAACCCCACTGACCTCAGTGGGTCTCTATACAGATGCAAGGGACCATCTGCACTGATTATCTTGCAGAATTAGAGCTTTATCAGACTAAGGAGAGGAATGATGGTCCAGTTGTTAGGACACTAGCCTTGGTCTCAGGAGCACCAGGTTGAATTTCCCGCTTTGCCACAAACCTCCTGTCTGACCTTGGGTAAGTGATTAAGTCTGACGGTACCTCATTTCCTCATCTGTAAAATGGGGATAATAGTACTTGGTTGCCTCACAAGGGTGTGCTCTGAAGACAAATACATTAAAGATCATGAGGCACACAGATAATATGGTAATGGAGACTATGTAAGTACCTAAAATAGAGAGATGATAAACTCCCTTGCACCTACTGACAAGTGAGTTGTATATATCACCTTGGTCCAATGAGCTTATGCTTCCAGATAATTGTAGTACAAGTATTCTCTTTCTTATAATCTCAGATGAGACTTCTAATTAAAAAATGTCATCCAAACAGTTTCCCAATTTCTTTTAAAAACTTAAAATATTCTCCATTAGGACTTTTCAACTCTAAAGACCCCTGCTTTTCAGATTTTAATTGCTTCATTCACTTCTATTATAACAGATTTTTCAGACAGGGCTTTTACGTTAGAGTTTTTTAAAGGATTGATTTTAGTATCCCATTTGCTAATTTCCTACTACTTTGCTTTAGCCTGAAAAAAAATGCACTTCACAGAATTTTGTGAAAAACATCTTATTTTACTAATAGACTGAGCAGTTGCTATTTTTATCTGTAATTAACTTCCAATTTACTGGTTGCATTACTGGCTCTGATGGATGATTCATAGAAGTCACTTTAGTGGGGACTTTTAGAATCTCCATTTCTGGTTAAGTGGACCCTATTAAAGATACCAGAAATCAAAGTATTACTTATGCAGTTATTTTGATATGCACACTTATATGCTTAATGCTAGCTATTGCAATGTTAACATTTTGTTCAAGTTCAAAACACCAGTGGCAAATTAATTTCTTATTTATATATGTTATTTACTATCATAATAAAAATATTTACACACACACCAGATGCAGGAGCAGATTTACCATGAAACAAACTGTGTGGTGGCACAGAGCCTCCAACGACAGGGGGGCCCCCAAAATGTAGGACAAATATCTGACAACTTGCCCCCGAATCCTGGCTGGTGGCGCAGCAGGGCGCAGGCAGGCAGGCTGCCTGCATGCCGTGGCCGGTGGCCCCACAGCAGCCAGCTGCTGGCATGTCTCTGCATGCCCGTGGCGGGGGTGGGGGGCGGCTCCGCGTGCTGCTCCCGCCTCGGGCAGCGCACGGAGACCCGCTGGGTCTCCCCACAAGGGGCGCGCAGAGACGTGCCAGCAGCAGGGCTAAGGTGGCTCCCTGCCTGCTCCGCCTCTCTCCCTCCACACCACTTCACTCCTGGAAGCAGCCAGCATGTCCCTGCGGGGGCGGGGGGTGTGTGTGTGTCTCTGTGCACTGCCCCAGCCCAGAGCCCACACCCAGCACCCAAACTTCCTCCCAGAGCCTGCCCTCCGCACCCCCTCCTGTACCCCAACCTCCTGTCCTAATCAAGGTACCTCACTTAATTTTCCTTTACTTCCCATTATTTATAGGAGGAGGATGAAGAAAAAACAAATGAAAAACAGGAGGTAAGAGAAAATGTTCTTTTTCTTAGCTGGTCCCAAGGGGAGCCCCCCTGAAAATGAAGCTGCACACAGGGCCCCATTAACTCTAAATCCACCGACCAGATGACCCTCGATATATTTAGCATAATGATGGGCACATACCTAGACTTTAATCCTTTTCAATCTTCCAACATCTATTTTACCCAAATGGCACCCATTTGCAAGCAAATTCATGGTTATGAATTAATAATAATTTGTCTTTTATGCACTGGAAAGTCAATAAACTACATCCAATACCTTTAACCAGAAACTACCATAATAGAATACCTTCCATGCAATTCCTACATAAGGTTAGTATATATATAGCTCTTAAGAAGCAAATTTGATTTAGGAACACAGACAGTGCAATGTGGTCATAGACCAATCGCAGCCAGAACCTTAAATTTGTGATAAACAATAGAAATGTTGCTGACTGATTTTTGGAGTACTCAGAAAATTGCTTGCTCCAAATTTAAATTCATGATATTAAACATGACAACAGAACATATTTTCATGATGCACATTAGGCCAAAATGCCTAATTTTATAATCTTATGTTGAAACCTGCATGTAAATTACAAATTGCAAACTAAGGATTAAATCCTACATCTTGAACACCTAAAATTATTGGGAGTTCTGGTGTACAATGAATGCAGAATCAATTACTCAGTATATGTAAAGCAAGAGATTGTCAAGACTAAACAAGAAGATATATGTTCCCAATGTATGAAATGTCATTTTTTACTGCAGAGCATTCTAATCCATATAACAGGCCACTGGAGGACTACACTGGAAAAACTACCATGTAAGCAATCACTCTTTGGATAGCTTATGCTGACTGCATTATGCCTTCTGCAGACATGAATAATCTCAATATGACATTCAGCATATTAAAACAAAGAGCATACAGGAAAAACATAATTTAAAAGTATTAAATTATTGATTTTTCATTAAGGTAAACCAGTGTCTGACATGATGAAGTACTGTTTAATATTTTGGATGGTGTCAAAAATTTTATGACGTATACAAATAGGCACACTGATCTGTTCTGTAAAACAAATAGTTGATATAACATATGGGTTTGATCATTGACAATATGTATAACAATGAAATCCCAAACACATATAATAAACGTATTGAAAACGAGATAAAGAATTGCTAAAAATGATATGAGTTGAAAATGTTCTTCATTTTCTGAGAATAGCCTCTGGAGACGTAGATACACCCCACACTAGTACCCAAAACAACTTTTAACATAATCGCTAATAAACATTGTGGCTAATAAATATTTTGCTAAAGTCATTTAACCTATTTTTTCCTCTCCTTCTTGCCACAAACTGAAAAGTATTATCAGGTAATACCTCAAATCAGAAATATATTAGTTTGAGTATGTCAGTTACTTCTATTTTCTGTTTTCATATGTATCTTTTAAAAAGTATATTTATATTATATTGATATAGAAAAATCAATAACATTTAAAAAATCAGTTTTACTGCTAAGCCCCCACTCAGGGCTGGGAGGAGAGTGAGGCCCACTGGAGTTGCAGGAGGATCAGATGTGTGGATGGATTTAAGGGTTGTTTGGGGGGGCAGAACTGATGTGGGGGCTGAGGAGACAGGATTGATCTGGGGTCGTGGGGGCAGAATTAATTGCTGGGCAGGCAGATGGACAGATGTGAGAGTGACAGCTGCTGCAGTGGGGGCCAAAATCAATACATCTGGGAGAGACAGCCACATTAATTCTCACACACATACAATGGAGGGGTAGGTGGAATTAACAAAAGAGAAGACAGACCAAAAAGCAAAACTCAAAGTAGTATGTTTTTAAAGGTCTCATGGCTTTGGAGGGTCTAACTCACAATGTTTGAGCTTTGGGGGTTGGCGGTAGGAGTCTATGGCAGAACAAGGAATGGGGTCGGGGCGGGGGGGGGGCAATAGGATGGTACGTGTCTGGCGTGGTGTCCAAACATAAGGCCATCTGTGATGCCTACCGTAAGCTCATACACATGGCATACAGCATCCGCCCAAGGGCCACAGATGTGCAGCACAGCGTCCAAACACGGACAACCCCATTGTGCCCAGCCCAGTGTTAGCTGCCTGCCAGGTCATTCTCAAGCTGCATGAGGGGCAGGACTGCACCCATGCCACAGGGCAAGGAAGAGAGGTCTGAGAAACAAACCCCTCGTTACCTCAGCTGTAGCAGGTGTGAGGCCCCTGCTGTGCCAAGGCCATTCCGGGACCCCTCCAGGCAGGGCTTAGAGTGGCAGGGGGGCTCGCAGACCTGGCTATATATACAATCAAGCTGAGGCGCGCACATTAAGCACAAAGCTTCCAGATCAAGACAGACCCTCCACTTTATTCAGACCACTTTAAGCACCGTGTGTCGTTTGTGACACGCCCCCCCTCACTTCAGGGCAGGAGAGCAGGCAGCGCCTTGCCCGCCCTCCCCTTCAGAGGAGGAGAGCACGCGCACCGCGGGGAGGGACACAGCAAGCCCCTAACGGTCTCCAGCGCGCCCCGAAGTGGGGGTGTTTCGCTCCGTGCGCCGCCCACTCCCCCCCCCCCCCCCCAGCGAGGGGCAGAGCGGGGTAGCCTAGCCGCGCTGGGGAGATGCGCCTTCCCCGAGAGTGAGGCGGCGCTGCCTGAGGCTGGGGCTCCGCGCGCTCTCCGGGCTCACCAGGCGGTGCCGCGCTGCGCTGAGCGATGGCGGAACAGGGAATCCAGGCGCGCCGCGTCGTCTGCCCCGGCAGCCGCCTCCTGTTCCTCCTCACCTGCCTCTTCGTGCCCCTCCTCGGGGTGCCCGGGCCGGCCGGCAGAGCCACCGCCGCCAGGGGCAGCGCCCGGACCCCCTACACGGGTAAACGGATCACGGCTGCACCCTCCCCTCTGTGGGCTGCGCGGCGGGGGGAGGCAGTCGCGTGTGTGTTAGGAGGGAAGGTGAAGTGGGGGTGTGAAGGGGTTAGGAGAGCGGGATATAGCGGGATGTGGGGGTCGTGGAGGGGTTTGGGAGAGGGGGATGCGGGGTTTGGGGAAGGGGGATGCAAGGGAGGGGGTCGTGGTGGAATTTGGGGGAGGGGGATGTAGAAGAGGGGGTCGTGGTGGCATTTGGGCGCGGGGGTCTTAATGGGGAATCACGAATTATGATACTTTTTAACACTGGGTTTCAAAGAACACAAGCTGTGTGCAGGGGCAATTTGCCTCCGATGGATAAAGGTCTGAAACCTATAATGGGTGGTATCAGGGTCATGCTCCTCATTCTCTTAGCTCATCTTCTCTCCTCACTCTTTATTCTCCCCTGCCGTTAATCCCACATCTCTGAATAGTTCAGTTTGGGACTTTGTGAGATAACGGTGGTGCAGCCTGGTGCACAGCTGGCAGTACAAACGCTGTTCAAGAAATGACAAAGGATTTTGGAGTTAAACACAGTTTGCTTGGAAAATCCTGAAGGGATTTAAATAGCCACACATTTTATTTTATTTTGCACGCTATGTCAACTTTTTGAAAGACAAGACTCAAACATTTTAAATCTGATTTGAAGAACAAGTGAAGGCTTGAGCACTAGCTTTGCAATCTTTAGGGACAGTGCAGAGCTCAGAATAATTTTTTATTTGATTTGGAATGAAAGTAATCTAGAAGAGACCATGATTAAACAGACACAGCTTTATTTAACAGAAGAGAGAGAAAACCCCCACAAACAACCTTGTTTAGAGCTTGAGATTTTTTTTCTTTGCCCTTGTCAAGCAAAAGTTCTCTGGGCGCACACATAAGTATTTACAAATACTGACCACAACATCTCATTGAGTGATTGTACAACTATTCCAAATAATGAAAAATGCTATTGTTGTCATAATATCAGACCTTAGTGTTTTTTTGTTTTGTTTAGTTTTTGTTCACTGTAAGGTGTATTGCATTTATTCACAGCTGATGTGATCATGGATTTGTGATGTATTTGCTTTTTGTGTTTATGTACATGCCAGAGGCAAACAATATATTTTAGTAATTCTTATGATACATGACAAATATTTCTTATTGTTGAAATACCATTCTGATGGATTTATGATAAAAATTCTGCTTGACTTATTCATTGAGTTAACCCTGTTGAAGCCCCAGGGGCTACTCTCAATGTAAGGATTTGATTTGTGCAGTTTAAATTATAAAACACCCCCCCAAAACAAAAATGTGTTGATACAATTATGCGCATTTGAAAGGGTACAGTCAGCTCAAGCTTGTCCCAAAATACAGATGTTGTAAAATATTGCTTTTACAGAATTTAAGAGCAGTGGAATGTATAAATCTTCCAAACAGTTGGTTTTAGATAAATATTCCACCCAGTTTGAAGTCTTAACATGGCAGTATTAAAAGCCTGAAAGTTAAACTCACTTGAAGCAGAAGTGAAATTGACTTAATTGATTTTCATTTTCTAAACTGGGATGCAAAAAATAAACATTGCAAATAGTGAAATTTAAACTGGATTAAAACTGAATTTTAGTTTGAAATGTAACAAATCCTTACCTACGTTACTATCATGCTAAAAGTGATTTTTTAAAAAGTTACTGTGAATTATAGTAGTTGGAAGAATGTTGTTTTCACTAAATGAGTCTTATCACAATAGAAAGAATAATTATATAGAGCTTTTAAAAAGGTCATAGTCAAATACTTTTGTGGAGCCAAATCTTGCCCTTGGGTACAAGCATGCAACTTTGTCTTCAGTGAGAACAGTCTGTATGTACCTGAGGGGAGAATTTGTTTCTCTCTTGGCCATTTTAACTAAAATAAAATTGTAATTTACTAAAAAATAGAAATTGGTGGTAGATATTTAACTAGTTGTTTGAAAACTGTGGTGAATTTGGGCAGTAAACTATATAGTATTGCTTTAGAATAGTATGTTAAAATTGTGGGGGAAATCCTTTATGAGTTATTTAATAAACAGTTTATCAGATGTAGGTGTACTAAATTCCATATGACTTGGTTATTATGTATGCTTTCCAAACCCTTGAAAATTAAACTTCAGTTTTCTATACATTACTGTGCAGCTACGTGTGAATGTGCATGTTGTAACTTTCTTCCTGGAGTATCCCAGTTTTACAAACTGTAGTTGTTTGTTGCAAAACAAAATATGAGATGATTGCCTTTAAATCAATGAAGTGTTTTGTAATATAGAAGAATTTCAACCTAAAGGATAAGAATTAGTTTTCTGAAGTGAACTCTGAGAGAAGCTGCATCTGTTAGAATTGTAGGACAAAGTTTCCTATATTTATCAGTTTACTTATATCATGATTCTCCTTTACATGATTTTGCTTTCTTTTGAGACTATAAAAAAATTGAATTTTCCAGTAGATTGTAGAGAAATTAGGGAAGGGAGCTCTTGTATAGTTTCACTCGGTCCAGAAATGAAAACCATAATTTTTGATATTCTGGCAAATACGTATGGAAAACATACTGGCATATCATCTGAAATCTACTACTGTTCTTGCATACTGAAGAAGAGTACGTGATTTGTACAAGCCATAGAGACAATACATACCTATGTATCTGAGATTGGAATCTAGTTGCATGAGCAGAATTCTGCTGTGCACAGATGATGTACCAGTGCACAACCTCTGCAGCATCAAGGGCTGCACTGGCAACTTGCCAGGAGCCTGAGGGCTGTACCTTATTTATATAAGTATTTACAAAATTGTCAATTTAATTCCATGATGCGTACAGAATAAATGAAACTTGTATGAATAAAATGTTTCTAACCTTAAAATCCTTCATTATGTCTTTTCCTTTCTCTCCTTCCACTTCCCACTTTACTTCGTTTGTATGCATTTCCTACTTTTCCTCTCTCCTTCAACCTTTCAGATGTTTTTTTCCTTCCAGATTTCCCCATCAGTTGTTTAGTTGCAGTCTGCCCCAACATTCTGCATGTCCCTTCTTCTGTCCTCACTGCCAAGTCCCTGGTCAGCAAGAATGATGCCTTTCCCCCATCCTGTTCCTAGGCTGATAGTGGCCTATCCCATTGACTTCAATGAGGCCAGGATTGCCACACAGTGGCTCTGCTTCCCACTCCCAGGCTGCCAGCCAGCATCTGGCATTTGGTTTCTTCATCTACCTTAGCTGTTCAGCAGGAAGTAGACATCACTTCTGCTCCCCACTGAACTTATCACTGAGCAGAAGAAACTAATGCTAAACCAAAAAAGAATGTTGCTAGGGCTCTGCAAGGCAGTTCATTTTATCATATGCACAACAGTGCTGCTGGTATTCAGTGACCCTGGAGACTGGTGGAGCAATAAACATCTTGGCAAGCCATAGGTTGAGACATTGTTTATCATTTAATATTTACAGTAGTGCCCACAATTCACTAAGCACATTACAGGCGTTCAAGAAGGGGGGCAGTGTAAGGTCTAAGGAGCTATTAATCTAAGGACTGACAGACATGGACAAGGGAAAGAATAGGCAATCTATGTACAAGTCAACTTGATTCTCTGTATGCAGCATGGCCATATACTATGATGATGCTGGTTTTTAGCAAGGCTTGCAAAACCATTAACCAGTGGTAAGTAGTAAGCTTTCCCTGGTGCCAAGCCATTAGTAGATATTTTGCAGAAGTTTTGATTTAAAAGTTCCTTGCTTTTCTGACTGCAATAATAACCTAAATGTGAACATAAAAAAATAAGTGTTGCCTTCTTTACTCCACAAACACAACTCTGTTCCTCTGCTCATGTTCATAACTTTGCCAAGCAGTACCAGGATGAAACAAACGTAAAAAATCTGGTCAGTCACACAGCTGCTGTTCAAACTTTTGCAGTTGGCAATGTGAAACTGTCAAGTACATCCATTTCACTCTGCTGCTGCTGCCTGGGAAAAAGGAGTAGTAGAAGTTGCTCTGGAGTTATTTGCTAGGATAGAGGATAATTGTGCTCCCTGCAAATTGTGACTGTGGGGGAATGCCGTCCCCTCAGCAAAACAGTCCGATTCAACGTCTTCAAGGTCATAAAAGCTGCTGGCACCAAGAAGCAGTTCCAGAAGTTTTAAAGGCGACAAATGGATGATCAGGATAAATAAAAGTTTTGTTTAAAAAAAATAGCTAGAAGGCTCTGATGGTGGGAGAAGAAACAGAAGGGTCTTCCTTTCCAGAAGCTAGAGAGGGTGAAGCTTTATATTCAGAAGACATTTACTGGCCAGAGGCTGATACAAAAAACAAAGCCTCCCCCCTGCATCCCATCCCAAAAAAGGAAAATAGAAATACTAACACCCTTTTCCTTTTTATATCAGTTAGGCATGTGGTGGGAAATCACCCCTCTAACTAACATAGCCATACCAGCAGAAGCCCAGTGGGGAAAAGGTCCTTTTGCTGGTACAGCTTATTTCATTCAGGGATCTGTTTGTTATATTGGCAAAAACACTCTTACTGGTTCAGAGCAAGTCTGCACTACAAAATTAAGTTGACCTAAGTTATGTCAACGTATAGCTGCTACAGTAATTAAATCTCCTTTGCATGTATGCACTATGCTCCTTGTGTTGGCAGTGCACATCCTCACTGACAATGCTTGCATTGATGCAGACAGCAGTGCATCCTGGGTAGCTATCCCACTGTGGAACTCACCATCCAGTGCAGGGTGTTTTGGGAAGGGTTTAAAATGCCTCATTGGGACAAACGAGTCATACAGGGGTGATTGGGAACATGGTTTAAATGTTCCGTGATGTAGTTTTCTTCATCCCAGAATTTTATCTGCATCCCATAATGTTTCGCACATTTTTTTCAAAAGCCGTGCAAACCTGTGCATCTGCCATCTCTTTGAGAAGCATGCACAGTTCTGCACTATTGCGATGAGCATTGCAAGCACAGCGTACCTGATCCTGCAGTATCTGCAGAGGAACTGTGGGGAACACGACAATTCATTGGAGATCAGATTGCTGTGGGATATAGAAAGAAACAATTCAAGGTGGTTGTTGGCATTACGGAGCAGCTGCAGATGGCAGAACACTGGTTCTGGGCCCGAGAAACAAGCACTGACTGGTGGGATCGCATCATTATGTAGGTATGGGATGACTAGCGGTGCCTGCTGAACTTTCAGATGCGCACGGCCACATTCCTGGAACTGTTTGCGGAGCTTGCTCCAGCACAATGACACCAAAATGAGACTGCACTGACAGTGGAGAAGTGAGTGGCAATCGCTGTGTGGAAGCTTGCAATGCCAGGTTGCTATCAGTCAGTCGGGAATCAATTTGGAGTTTTGAAATCCACTGTATGGGTTGCTGTCATGCAAGTGTGCAGGGCCATTAATGGAGTCCTGCTACGAAGGACTGGGCAATGTGCAGGACATACTGGATGGTTTTGGTGAAATGGGGTGACCGAACTGCGCTGGGGTGATAGATGGCATGCATATCCCTATTTTGGCATCAGACCACCTTGCCACAGAGTACATCAATAGAAAGGGCTACTTTTCTATGGTATTGCAAGTGCTGGGTGATCACTGGGGACGTTTTACCTACATCAGTGTGGGATGATCAGGGAAGGTGCATGACACACGCATCTTTAAGAACACAGGCCTGTTCAGAAAGCTGCAAGCAGGGACTTTCTTTCCAGACCAGAGGATTACCATTGGGGATGTTGAAATGTCAATAGTGATCCTGGGAGACCCAGCCTATCCATTACTGCCAGGACTCATGAAGCCATACATTGGCCACCTCGACAGCAGCAAGGAGTGCTTCAACCACAGGCTCAGCAGAAACAGAATGACATTGGCACTGTCTACTCAGGAGACCAGCCCTCAGTGAAAAAAATATCCCAATGGTTATAGGTGCCTGCTGTATGCTTCATAGTATCTGTGAGGCAAAGGGGGAAAAGTTTTTGCCAGAGTAGTGGTGGAATGACTGTCTGCTGACTTTGAGCAGCCAGATACCAGGGCTATAAAAAGAGCTCAGTGGGGAGCTATATGGTTCAGGGAGGCTTTGAAAGACCATTTTAATTGTGAGCCACAGTAATGTGTGTTGCTGTAGTCTGCTGTGCCTGGCATTGTTTTTTTGCATCCCGGTATGAACCTTGTAATGAATGCTGTGTGTGTAGTAATATAACATTGCCAATGCACCTATTACTATTATCTGTGAATGATGTCAGCCCCAGCCAGCATATGTTGTGAACTAATAAAGATTAACTAAGTTTCCATAAATAGACTTTTATTCCAAACCCATGCTAACAGACATATTTATAATTGAATGAAACTTTATAAATACAGAGAAAAGAACATTTGAAGGGGGAAAGAACAGTCATTTTCATTTCACAAACATATACCGTGTCTCTCACAGGTCAGTGTATGTGTGGCTGTTATTGTCTGTATTCTCCCCCAGAGTGGAATGGTAGGGGTAGTGCAGCAGCCCCACATACCATGTGGGAATGAGGGGTGTAAAGAGGTCCTGGAATGCAGCTCTCTATGGGCTGCAGGGGTGGGGGGGGGAATGCAGCGCACCCGGGGGAGGAGGTGGGGGTGGGGATTTGGGGAAGGGGCGGGGCCAGGGGCGCGAGCACCCACCGGCAGCTGCCCCGCCACACGCCCAACTCACCTCTCTGCCTCCCGAGGCTCCGCCGGATGCGAAGCAGCAGCCGCCAGTCGCTTTTCTTGGCTCCCTCCAGCTGGTCAGCGGCGCCTCAGGGGAGGGGTATGGGGAGGAGGCGGAGCCAGGCCCTCCGCCTTCTCCCCATACCCCTCCCGCGAGGCGCCGCCGACCAGCTGGAGGGAGCCAGGAAAAGCGGCTGCCGCTTCGCATCCGGCAGAGCCTCGGAGAGGTGAGCTGGGCGCGGGGCGGGGCTGGTGGGGAGCTGCCGGGCCCGGTGGGTGCTCTCCTGCTTCTCCCTCCCCCCCCCCCCGCCCCCGGCTTGCAAGCCGGGAAGGGGGATGCAGCGCGCCCGGGGGAGGAGGCGGGGGTGGGGATTTGGGGAAGGTGCGGGGCTGGGGGTGGAGTTGGGGCAGGGCCTATGGTCACAACAGCTACAGTTGAGCGTTCTTTTTCATCATTGAATAGAATTTTGTGTTCTGAAAGAAGTCGCCTTCTGCCTGATCATGTGAATTAACTAATGAACATATCAGTTGAAGGAATGAAAGTACTGGACACACGAGAAGCCATCAAAGATGAACGCATTGCATTCAAGGAGTTCATTAACAAAGTTATGGAAAATTATAACAAGAAACCAAGAAGGCTGTAGATATAATGATTCATAGGAGGCTTGAGTAGCCAACTTTAATTTGTGTGATGATTTTAAAACATGAGTTAAATCTAATAAAATGGTCATGAAACATTTTTCAGTTTTTACTATGGTGCCATAGAGCCCACCTTCACCCTCACGGTCTCACCCCTCATCGGCCGTGACACCCCCCCCACCGTAAATTCGACCCCGCCCCTAATTTCAATTCCTGGGGAAAACACTGCCAGTAAGCATTAGTGAGCAGCCCCAGCCGCGCCAGCTGGCCAACAGGAGCAACCAGCAGTTAACTGGTTAAACTATATAATTTTAATTGTTTAAATGGTTAACTTTTTTAAACAATATTTACATCTCTGGTGCCTGGCCACCAGGCAGCAGAGTTCAAAACGGTGATCAGAGCAGTCATGGTGGGGCACTGTGGGACATAAATAACACAGTCTCTACACTGTGGGACATAAAGTTTGACGTAAATAACACAGTGTTTACACTGACACTGAATTGATCTAACTACGTGTACATAAGCGCTACGTCTCTTGCAGAGGTAATTATTAAGTCGGCATAGCGGGCGAGTTACATTGCTGGGAGCAACATTTTAGTGTAGAGGCTTACAGAGTTAGGGCAACATAAGCCTTACAGGCCATAAACTCTGTCTCCACTAGGATTGCCAAATCCTTTCTAAAGTAGGTAAGGCCTGAGTAACTGTGGGGATGGCAAGAAAGCCTGATTTTTTTACTGCCTTCCAAGTGCATCAATAGTCTAGGAATAAACAATATTGTTTATTTCCATTAGAACATATTATAATTCCTGGAGACTCCAGGACAATCCTGGAGGGTTGGCACCCTAGTATGGACTGATCACAGAGTTTGCTTATACACATCACCTGTGTTTATCATAAGATCCTTTAATGCTCTGCCAGACATAGCTGAGGTTCATTTAAATAAGGTATTTACTCATAACATCACCTAGTGGATGAATAGTATAATACAGTTTAGCATTCCATTACACCCCCCCTTTTAATGTTATACATTCCTGCCATTTACAATGTGTACGCTATCGTGCTGTCTTTGAAGTATGTATGTCTGCTAAGTGTCTCTGAATCATGCTGGTTTTCTAATTACACGACCTGCATGCGTACCAACGTGTCATCTGGCTAGCAATAACTGGCTGTGGTCGGTCCAGAATCCTTGAATCATCATTGTCTTGTTCTGCATCTGCCATCTGTAGAGTTTGCTTTGTTGATTGTTCTCTTTGAGGAGCATACTGTAGACATCAGCTGTTTCTGTTGAACTCTACTGTTGGTCATGATCAAATATGATCCGGATGTTGAATTATTTCTCTTTATGACAGCGAGAGTTGTCCATCCCTTTTCTCCATCCAATTTGACACAAACACAGTCACCAGGTTCTAGACCCGGCAGTTCTCTGTGTGACATCTGTTGTAAAAATGTTCATAAACTCTTTTAGCCCTTGTATCCAATTTGGCTACTCTCTTCAGGTCTGGCCACTTTGGAGATGGATTCTTTTCCAAAATCGGAACAGTAGTTGTGAGTTGTTTTCCCAGCAGGAGCAGGACTGGACTCTACAGTTGCTGCTATATGTTCATCATAAGGTTCTTTAATGCTCTGCCAGGTATCGCTGAAGTTTATTTCAATTAGGTATTTTACACAGAGCACCACCTATTGGCTGAACAGTATAATACAGTTTAGCATTCTATTACAATAGGTATGGTACAGGCATCACAACCTTTCTCACTCTGCTCTATCTGCCTGAGCACTGATTTTCAATAGGGGTCAAAGGATTTTTCAGTCTGCATTGTGCTGTCCTTTCAATTCTTTGCCTTTCTGTTGAGACTTGAAGAAATCAAGCTAATCAGGTGCTAATTTTAAGATGTGGATTCTTGCTTGTTGGAGACCAAATTATTCATTTCACACAGTCTTCCAAACTGCTCTGGACTCTCCCAGCCTTTAATGGTCTGGGCTGAATTTGAATGAGCAGCCTGGACCAGCCTCATTACTAGCCCTATGTGTCATCCAGTCCAGCTTGATTTTTTTTAAAATTGATAACAAAAAAGGAGTATTGGCAAAATGATACTCAGAGTTATCTAAGTTACTATCTGAAGAGTATTTAAAATATTTTGTACAAGCTGCTACCCATACATCCTGTATGAATACAAAACAGGGCCAGCATAAAGTTTGTAGATTTGGGAGTTTATCATATTGCAAAAAATGTTCATACTGAAGCCCAAGGTATTGCTTATAAATATGAGTAGTATTTCAAAACTTGAAAAAGTACTGATCCGTGGTCTTGAAAGAGAAAAGGAATTAAGAGGCATCATAGAAACTATTATTTTCATATATACCCAATGAAATAAATTAGATCTTTGGAAAGTTTTGCACACCTTTGTTTAAAATGAAATTGAATGCCAAATGTCTAAAATAAACATTTAAAAACATAAAAAAATCCCATCTACAATAGTGAATTAAATTTCACATTTAATAAGAGTTCCATGTGAACATTTAGAGGCATGTGTAGCCTGAAGATAACACATTTCTATTCAAGATATCTCCTTACAGAAATGTAGAAGATAATGTGAAGTACCAAGCACCACCAATGCACAACGTTCTATGCCCCTGCTCCAAGGTCAGTTCATGAAGAAAATGTCAAACTGCATGGTCACTCAAATTGTATGAGAAATTCAACAGGTAATTGTCAATGAAAGTTGTATTAATCGTAACACAAAAAAGGATAGTTCATGTATTTTCAAAAGATTAGGCTCAAATGTAGAAAACACTTCTTGATTCGATGAAGAAATGAAAAATATGGAGACAGAGGAATAGTTCTCTCAGTATATTGTATCTTCAAGTGGTATAATTTTAAACTGCTAAAGTTTAAATTTTAAAGCAGGGGTTGACAAATTCACTTGCACACTTACCAGTCACAAATAGGAAACATTCTCTGGCTAGTGAGGGTTACATTCAGCTTCTGCAGAATATAGGATCTCACTCTAAAAAACAAACAAACAAAAAATTTCCAGCCCTTAGGGCATGTGCAAAGATAACTTTCTGAATATGAATTAAATTAACTGTAAACTGATAGAGTTGTATTCTGAAACTGAGGTGTTACCTGCCTTAAAGCCCTAATCCTGAGGGCAGCCACAACACGAGGCATTAAAGTGCTGCTGGAGCTGGTGGAAGAAGGAGTCCTTTCCCCAAAACCATTCCCTGGCAGCACACCTGCACTGTGGCTGCTACTCCAGCTCTGAGACTAGCGTAGCGTTTTTGCTGCTTGTGCTCCTGCTGAGGGTGAAAGAAGAGTTAGTTAATAGCCATAGTGGCAAATCTGCCCCAAATCTGCACTGTTCAGAAAAATGCAGGGTATCTCCCTGGAGCTGGGCTCTGCAGTGCACAGGTCGTGTGCCTTCTCTTCACAGGTTCCTCAGATCTCACCTCCCATTCCTACACAGCGGAATGTCACTGATTTTGCCACAGGAGGACCCTCCACTGCTGAGTAGAAGGGGACAGAATTGTTTGCCTCTTAGTGTGTGAACTATTCCATTCAGATAAACAGGGTGTTAATGCTGAAACCTTGCTATTTCTGATTTAGTTTTACCCTTCAAATTGATATGCCTGGAACTTTGGGGTGAACTTAACCCAAACCTTTACATGCTGTTGACAAATAGGGTAAACCTTCTGTATTTAATGAATACTGAATGGATTGTCGGAGTTTAGGCTCAGTGAGATCTCATTCCTGCTTACTGAACAAGAATTTATGGTTTAGGGGATGACTACTGAAAGGTATTAGGTCTAAGGCTCCATTTCATATCTATTTTTTGTACATGTCCATTCATACAGGGGTTTTTGGAAGGAAATTCAGATTTAAATACAAAATATTACAGTAAACTAAAACTGAATTTGTTAACACTATTGCTAGGATTTCCAGGATACAGTCTACTATCTACAAGGCATAAATAATTGTTGCTCTCTCCTGTAGGTGGCAACAATAATTTCCATGGCCTTTTGTTGAAAGAAAAAGATCCTCCATCACCGATACTTGTATTTTCCAAGGTTTATGTATTAATAGTGGAAAAACCTGTTTACTGTATCAGAGAAACAAAATTCAAAGGGATTACTGATAGTAACAGTATGGCTGCCTGCCATAGATATACAGAGGTAGAAGACTCTTAATCAGTCAAACCCACTTATCTTTTCATTCTTTGTGTATCATTTTTTATAGGATCATAAAAATTGCAGCATTGATCAGATCAGTGGTCTGTTTAGTCCAGTAGTCAAAACTGTCCAGTAACAACTGCACCAAAGGAAAGTGAAAAAACGCTATTATGGGCTTAATCCTAGGGAGTTAGTGATTGTCTTATGTCCTGAAGCACGAGTGTTGATAACGTGTATATTTTTTCATCCTGGTTAGTGTAACTGAGGCCAACATATTCATATGAACATCTAATCATCTTTTAAATCCTACTAATCTCTGACTCACTAATAGTTTGTCATGAGTGTTGCATGTTAATTTTTGTATGAAAATATTTGTAATTGGTTTTAAGTATTACTTTAATTGAATTTATTGTCTCCTTGTGCTTCTATTATGGGATAGGGTATATAGGAGTATCTGAGTGATTTTCTCTGTAGCATTCACTATTTTATTTACTTCTGTATGCTGGCTAGATTCACCTCCTCTCTAAACTAGTCTTAATCTTTTTAATCTCTTCTCATATGGAAATCTTTTCATGTCGTTAATCCTTTTTGTTGCCCTTCTCTGGACCGTTTCTATTTCTGCAATATCCTTTTTTAGATGGGTACCAATACAGAGCACAGAATTTCAGGTGAGGACAAACCATGAATTTATGTAATGGCGTTATAATATTTTTAGGCGGTATTAGGAAAGGACTAGAGAATAATACTAATATCTTACTTGGGTTTTCTGATTGTTTGTTTGTTTTTACTCCATTTGCCTTGAGCAGGTCACAGGGATGCCTAGTTATTTTTCCTGAGTGGTTTCAGTCAATCTAGAAGCCCATTGGTGTATATGAGCATTTACATTTTCTTCCAATGCATATGTTCAGTTCCTTAACCACAATTTACACATTACCCTCCCCTGCACAGTGCCAAGGATGGCATAATAGAAACCAAACCAGCAGAGTTGAGGGTGAGAGGGAAGAATTGCTGATCTACTTTCTTCCTGGCCCTTCCATTCTGGTACAGGGGTTTGTGGTTGGGAGGGATGGGGAAGAGCCAGAGCAGGTAGCATTTACTTTCTGCTGCAAGTTCCCTTGAGTTTGGGTGTGTTTCCAAGTTATTGCTAGGTTATTTTCAAGTAGTAGTTCCCTTCCCCCTGCAAATAGCTGCAACTCCTGCATCCCAAATGAATTAATTAAGTAAACATTAGGGATGTAAAATGTTAACTGGAAGTATTAGTCTTACCAGTTAACACGCCTTAACTGTTAATCCCTGGGCAGACTGACCTGCCAACCCAAGCTGAACCAGCCGGCTCGGCCCCAGCCCCTATTCCTTTAATTGGTTAATTTTTTAAACATTATTTACATCCCTTAAACATGAGTTCTTAAATAACCAAGAAATACAGGAACAGTTTTAAAACTTGACCTTACCTGCTGTTCAGAAGAAAAATACACAATAGTCTTTCATTTTGCTCAGATTTGAAACAATTACACCCAAGGTTCAGTAGAGTAGGACTTATAAAACCATATTAGTGAATGTTTTATATGATGCTATTCTAACCACTAGATGACAGTATTCCTTTTGTCTGAATTCCTTCCACCTTACTCCACTGAAGCAAGAAGGCCAAAAAAATCTGTCAGTCACCCCACCTATAAAGGATGCTGCCACTCCTTTCTGACTTGGTTTTTATGTTTGCACGGTGGGAGGATGAGACTTACATTGATTGGTGCCCATTTTGAGGAGGGCATTGTTAATATGGTTAAGAGGTGTTTGAAACCATGCTATTATGAATAAGCAGCTGTAGTTAGTTTAGTGGCATTATCTAGTTTAAAAAACACTCTCTGTAGGATTTTTACAATTACCTGGTACCTGGATGATTTGTAAAAATGACACAAGGAATTTTTTTGGCTCTGTCTCACTTTTTCCAGTGTTACTCATAGATGGTGAGATAAGGGTCCTCTGTTCTTGGGCTTCAGATTTGGAAAGTATGATGGTGCTAACAAGAATAATGAATAATAAAATCAGTGAATTTTATCAAGCTAACCCTAGGTGACTTAACCTCCACCACCTTCACAGACAAAAAAGGGGTTTAGATGAGAAATAAATTTCTACATGTACATACCTGAATCTATATAATTAAATATCAGGTTGTACCAATGTTCGTGAAAATGAGTACATTGTATTTCACTATATGTGTATATTTAACATATTTCTTTTGTTGTGTAGGTATATCAGAACCTTCTTTTATTGCTAAAAGTGAAGATAGTTTGTTTAAACACTTATTTCAAGACTATCAGAAATGGGTTCGCCCAGTCCAACGCTTGAATGACACAATAAAAATAAAGTTTGGTCTTGCGATCTCTCAGTTAGTGGATGTGGTATGTATGGTAAATAATTTTAAAACTAAAAACTGAGCAAAGCTTTTAGAATAGAGAAGTGTTTATGAAAAATAACTTGATATTCTATTGTTAAATAATTGTGCTTATATATATATATATACACACACATACACTAGGGAAACAGTAGTACTATACATGAAATGCTGTAAAATATACAAAGTAAATCAGTGTTGGATGTGATGGGGAGGGGAAATCAGTTTTTCATTAACTTCTTTTGGTTACCGTAATTGTAGTTGGTGGCTGTAACAATAGCAGTTAGAAAAAATAGACAAACGTGTTTTTCAAATGGAGTCCTTCTCAATTAATATATTTGTATTGCAACTTATGAGCCTCCTTTAAACAAAACCACAGTTGGCTACAGTGAATAAGCAGTGTAAAATCATTGTTCCCATAAAAACATGCTGTTTAAATTTTTTATAGGATGAGAAAAATCAGCTGATGACAACAAATGTTTGGCTGAAACAGGTATGTGCAAATGTCAACTGAAGAATCCACTGAGTGACTGAAATGTTGTTATCAAATCTTGTAGGTGTTTGTATGTTTATAGGATCTTCATCTAAAAACTATATTAGCTTTTATTTTATATAGCATGTTTAATACAAGAGGCACATCACAATGCTTGAATGAATGAATAGCCACAAAATTCAGTTAAATAATTACAAAATAAATCTAAAAGCTCTCTCAAAAAAGAAAATTTCTAATAAAAGTGACACATTATAGATAAATTTATTAAATTAAGATACATATATTCAGATGTATATTTTGAAATTCCTATAACGAAGCATCTGGTTTTTAGTCAGAAACTCACAAGCACAAGATAGTATAGCTTTGTATAATTGCTTTAAAAAAGTTATTTTAAAATTATACTGTTAAGATATTTTTGATCCTATTTTGATTAACAAAGCTCAGGACTTTTAATTTCATGGCCAGTAATCTATCTGGAGGTCAAGGAGGAGGGGCTTGCTATAAACATCTAGTTGGTTTATTCTGCCCTAGGTATAGGTACTTAGCTCATAAGCAGGAAGTGCCCTCAAGTTATAATAATCATAATCCAGAACTAAACTTTGACGCAGTTATTATCTTTAGATATTTTTGTCATTGAGTTACCCTTGAGTTACCCTTAAATTGTTACAAAATGTTTCCTCCTTTCATCCCACTTACCAGCTTCAGTCCTCTAACTCTTCCCTGCGCCTTTATTGACTTTGAGAAAAGTTTAGGGCCCCTACCGGCAATGAACACACGGTTTACTAAATTGTATTTGTAGAACTTTCTCAATTTTCCTCTTTCCCATAATAACTGCCATGTATACTCGGTTGTTTTCAGTGTTGTTGCAGTTGTGTTGGTCCCAGGATATGAGAGAGACAATGTAGATGAGGTAATATCTTTTATTGGACCATCTTCTGATGATGGAAAGAATAAGCTTTTGAGCTACACAGAGGTACTCTTTATTTCTACAGGCTAGAAGAAAAGCTCTATGTAGGTTGAAAGTTTGTACCTTCCACTAACAGAAGTTGGTCCAGTAAAAGATATTCCTCATCTCTTGTCTCTTATTTATATTTAAGCATTTCTTTTTAGATTAGCTATTAAATAGTTGACTGAGGTAGGGGAGTACGTGGGACTCCCCTACACTGGTTCTTGAAGCAGCAGCCTACCCTTGCCAACACCTGCTACTACTTCAGAATAGCAAGAAAGTCTCGTGAAATCCACTTATGCCCTCTTCAACTGTCACTGTTCAGTACTTTAACTAGATGAACTAGTTCAGTTAAAATAAGTGGCCTAAACCGGCATTGAAAGTTCTACCCAATGGTGAATCTTTTGAGATCCTATTTTTTCTTGCACTTCTACATTTTCTAGTTCAGAAATAAAAGTACCAAAATGTTAAGGTGGTATTATATTATTTCTAGTACTGACAGATCCAGAAAGCACTAGCAATCTCATGAGACAGCAGGATCTCCTTTTCTGACCCTAAAGTTCAGATCAACTTTAGATAAGCTTCCAAACTTTTGGATGCGCTTCCAAACTTTTGGATGCGCTTCCAAACCAAACTTTTTCAAGTTTGCCCATCCTTATTTTGTAACTGCTTTCATTTATGTGAACACATGGTTAAAGAGGTTTTTAATATTTTTAAAAACTCCATACAGAAGTACTGTGGAACTAAATGGCTCTTAAAATTGAAGAAAGAAAAATTGGACCAGGTAGATAATGACTAACTGGGTCACGAAGTTCATTTTAATATGCAAGATGTGGAAGCAAAAAGTCTGATCTCTCTTTTACATCCCTTCTACTTCTTTTTCATCCAAAAATATCTATCTATCTATATATTACCTGTTTTAAGTCAGTTTTAAAGATACTATAACATTTATCATGTATTTATAGGAATGGATTGATGTAAAATTAAGGTGGAACCCTGAAGACTACGCTGGAATAACATCTATTCGTGTCCCATCAGAGTCTATCTGGATTCCAGATATTGTGTTGTATGACAAGTAAGATTGTAATCTTATTCTATAAAATAAATCTACCCTTGCCACATAAGGTGTCAGAATTAAAAATGCATGGACTGCCTTCCCTTTGGCATTTCCAGACTTCTGAGTGCTTTGCTTTACAATCTTAATGTTTTTTAACATTGCCTTTTTCTATGGAATTTTCTAGGATTTAACAAAAAAAAATTAAATTTCTTCATATGAAATGATTTGCTAGTCAGTAGAACACTGTCCTGCGCAAACATGCGTTCATTTATGCTAGGGCCCCTGCAGAGTCCTACCTGAATGAGTGCACAGTTCTGAAAACAAACTAATAGGCTGAGGCCGTCAATATACATCCTCATATATATAATACTCAATATACAAAGATGTTAAATGAAATTTTACTCACCTTTTGTCTACATCTATGCAGAGAGGTAATAGAACTTGGAGAGACTGAATTTTGAATGAAAGTTTCTGCTCAACTTATATTTGCATACACAGTGCCTGTAGAACACTGGTTGATTGTTTAGTAAAAAACCTATTATTGTATTTATAAAACAAAAAAGTTTGGAAGTGCTAAGTGTATTGTTTGTTTTTTGCATGCATAATTAAGTTAAAGTAAAATTGATTTTCACCAGCCCACCAATATGTACATCTGTTAAGCAGGGACGATTCCTATCAAAAGTCAAGTTTTGACCCTCTTTTCTGAGGCACTAGAGCTGTTCAGAAAAGTTGCACAAATATTATTATAATGGGAAAAATGTTTTTTCACGCTTTGCTTTTCCTCAAACAGCTTAAACTTAAAAAAATAGAGTCCTGATCTGAGGACAAACGTGCACAATTTCCACTCTAAAGGTAAAAATCTGAGAGTGATAAGCATCTGAAATGACAATTTGGAATGGTAACACTTAATAGGAAACCTGAACTAAAAGCATCTGATTGTAATGTGTGTAATAACAGCCAAATATGCATATTTTTTCCTTTCAGTGCAGATGGTCGTTTTGAAGGAACATCTACAAAAACAGTAGTAAAATATGATGGGACCATTGCTTGGACTCCCCCAGCAAACTACAAAAGTTCTTGTACCATAGATGTTACATTCTTTCCATTTGACCTCCAAAACTGCTCTATGAAATTTGGTTCCTGGACCTATGATGGCTCACAGGTTGATATAATTCTAGAAGATTATGATGTTGACAAGAGAGATTTCTTTGATAATGGAGAATGGGAAATAGTAACTGCAACAGGGAGCAAAGGGAAGAGAACTGATGGATGCTGCTGGTACCCATTTATTACATATTCATTTGTAATTAGACGGATGCCTCTTTTTTACACTCTGTTTCTCATTATTCCGTGTATAGGACTTTCATTTTTAACTGTTCTTGTCTTTTATCTCCCATCAAATGAAGGTGAAAAAATTTCTCTCTGCACTTCGGTACTGGTGTCTTTGACTGTCTTTCTTCTTGTTATTGAAGAGATTATACCATCATCTTCTAAAGTTATACCACTTATTGGAGAGTACTTGGTGTTTACTATGATTTTTGTGACATTGTCCATTGTGATAACTGTCTTTGCTATTAATATTCATCATCGTTCCTCTTCTACTCACAATGCTATGGCACCTTGGGTCCGCAAGGTATTTCTTCATAAACTTCCAAAGCTACTTTGCATGAGAAGTCATGTAGATAGATACTTCGCTCAGAAAGAAGAAACTAGCAATATCAGTGGATCAGAATCATCTAGGAACACCTTGGAAGCAGCTCTAGATTCTATCCGATACATTACAAGACATATCATGAAGGAGAATGACGTTCGCGAGGTGTGTGTATTGGTGATGTTGCACTCATTTGTTCAGATGAGAAATTAGAATAGAAATCTAAACAATGGCTTAGAGTACCTGTCTCTGTCTTATCTAGTATAGCAGTGACCAATTATTTCCTGAAATAGCTAGAAATGCTAGCCTTGTTTCAAGATGTCCTGCTTTCGGGAAGCGCTAAAAAGGCCTTCCAGGAAACAAGTACATTTTTGATAGACTCCATATGAGTACTGTATACCTTTTGCAATGGTGATCAAAATCTGTCTGACTCCCTTTTACAGTTAAGCCTTTTGAGGTCTTTCTGAAAATATTTTCTTATAATTATAAATCCCTTAGAGATGTTTGATCAATTACAACAGTAGAGTGAATGAATATTCTAAATCTTATTTTGCCTTTAGGGTGCTCCTGGACTGTTTCATTATCACATTATTGTCGGGGAGTATGTATTCTTAATTTTAACACACAACAAGATATCTTTGTCATTTTAAATTTAATTGATTTTTATAATTAAAAAAAACACATTAAAGCTTATGTGCAGTTCAGCAAAAATAGAACTAAACTTAATTTTGCAGTCTTAAGTCCAAACCAGAACAATTCTTGTTAAGAACTATAATAGTCCCTCTCTAAGTACTACCATAAGTTATAGTAGGATTAAATTTAAGTGGTAACCAATGTGTATTTTGTATGAAAGTATACTAGGGCAGAGCATTTAAAAACATTTATTTGAATCAATATGTTTAATCAACCAAAAATACATTTCTTAATAGACAGTAATGACCCTTCAACATCAGTTGAATGAATCTTAAATGTACTGTTTTAGTTTTCCCTTTTCCCAAAACCATTGGTTCTTCTATGACCTAAGCACCATTTTCAGGGCACTATTGAAGTATCTGTAAATGTGAGCGCGTCCACTTTGATGTCTAGCCATATGGGACAATCATGCAGTGTCTTCTGGCAGTGTGGGAGTCTCCCAACATTTCTCCATCCGGGGTGACCTGTTGGGAAAACTGGCCTCCTTGCCTCCTCTCCCATGTCTAGCCCTAGTTGCAAGCCGGCTTATTTGCTTCTGCCCCAGACATTTGCTCTCATGGGAGAGCTATGTGAATAACTTGGTGCATATGTATTACCCACGAAAGCTTATGCTGAAATAAATTTGTCTCTAAGGTGCTACAAGTTTTTCTTTCTTATTTTCATTTTGCTGACACAGACTAACACGGCTACTACACTGAAACCTATTAATTATTTGTGTTACTATAGTGCCTAGGAGATGTAGACATAGACCAGAGGCCCATTGTGCTAGGCGCTGTACTGGTATCTTCTCTTTGTGCATTTTATATATAGTATCTCTGTATGTACAGTATTTCCTATATGTATTATGGCTACAATATTGTTACTGTCAGAACCATAATGTTGAATTTTATGTGTCTGATTCTTCTCTCCCTTTCACTGGTGTAACTTTGTTGATTCAGATTTACACTAGAATAAGTGAGTGGATAATTATTTTTCAACTGTGATGTTGGACCAACATATGTTTTTTGCATTGAACTACAAGTGAAGGGGTATTTGTAAGGAAAAAATGTGCAGGTGTATTTATGCATCCAGCAACCATATATTCAAATACCTGCATACCTGAATGTGTGCTAGGGGTACAACAGCTGCTCTGGGTCAATTTCCTTTTTATCATTTGCATTCTTTGCCATAATGTTGCAATATCTTGATTTTAAATATATATTTATAAATATAGTCTATATATTGTGAGAAAAAACACTAATATGAGAGTATCAGAGGGGTAGCCGTGTTAGTCTGGAACTGTAGAAGCTACAAAAAGTCCTGTGGCATCTTATAGACTAACAGACGTATTGGAGCATAAGCTTTCATGGTTTGCATCCAACGAAGTGGGTATTCACCCACGAAAGCTTATGCTCCAATACGTCTGTTAGTCTATAAGGTGCCACAGGACTCTTTGTTGCTACTAATAAGAGAGAAAAATCATAATCAAAGGTCTTGATCCTACAATGAGCTTCCCCTAGGTAAGCCCCAGCGCCTGCAGGATCAGGGCCTTGGTCTAGTAGCTGGATCACTTGTAAATATTTTACTTATCTTTCAATAAGTGAATAAAAACAGAACTAATTTGATTTCTCATTGTGGGTCCAGTCCTGCTAACAGTTGCTACAGGTGGAATTTTAGCTACTGTGAATATTGCTATTGAAGTATGCTAGTAAATGCTATGGTAATACAAATAATAAATAGTAATAAGACCCAAACCTGAAAACAGTTACAATCTTAGGAAAACACTTCTTGACTGTGGACAACAGTATCATAGCTCTTTGATTTTAAAGATATACATAACTTGTTTAATTTTAATAAAGTATAGCAATATAGGAACAATACAGAAATATTAGATATTAAATATTTCATGTCTGTCTTCTTTGATTTACCTTAATATAAGGCAGTATACATTTAAATTTTTGATCTTGCCTTTGAAATTGGATCAGGCTCCAAAAGTTTGTTCAGTTTAGGGTTGTGTGGTGAAGATGACTTGCACAAAGAAATTACAAATATCAGATATGAAAGAAACCAATTTCTGTATAACACCCATACTTAGAGATTTCTGATAATTTCTCAGCTTGAACTATTGGCTATTGTCCAAAACCTTCCAGATTAACCATAGTGGACTTTCTCTTTCTCTTTGATATAGCTATAGAATAATGACAGTGTCTTCTGGGAGATAATTTCCATTACTTGTTGGCAAAACAGCTGTTTAAAAATCAACGTGGATTAATTTAGTGCTCATAAAAAATACCTGAGGTACACAAGTTCACACAACTCTTCAAATGTACCTCTCTCCTAAACTGCAAAACCCATTCTATTTCAGTTATAATCTTCTTGAGAAATAGCTACTGTGGTAGTTTAGTGACATGGACAAATGTCCATTTAAGGCAGGGGTGAAAGTAATAATAAATTCTTACCGGTACGGAGGCGGCTCCAGCCCCTGGAAGGGGTGGGGCCTCAGGCGAAAGGTGTGAGGCTGGTGGGGGGGTCAGCCTCCCCCAGCCAGCCCATCCATGCTGCGTGGCCTCCACTGCCCGGGGCTCTGGCGGCGAGTTAAAAGGGCCCTGGACTCTAGCCGTTGCTGCGGTAGCGGCAGCAGCAGCCGGGAGCCCTGGGCCCTTTTAAATCTCCGGCCCCGGGGCAGCTGCCCTCCCCTCACCCCCCATCGGCACCCGGGTGGGCGGGGGGAAAAGGGACAATGATGTTAAAGCGCTGCAGCAGCGCTTTAATGTTGTTGCCCCTTTTAACTCCCCCATTGGCAGGGCCGGCGCGCCCACTAGGCGACCCTAGGCAGTTGCCTAGGGCGCCGGCAGCCAGGGGGCGGCTGGCCGTGGCTGCCGCCCGCCCTCCCAGCTCCAGGGCTGAGCCGGGAGCCGGTGGCTGGCCGCGGCTGCCTCCCGGCTCCGCAGCTCAACCGGGAGCAGGGGGGCGGCTGGCCGCGGCTGCCACCCGGCTCCACAGCTTAGCCAGGAGAGCGCGGGGGACGGCTGGCCGCAGCTGCCTCCTGCCTTCCCAGCTCCGCGGCTGAGCCGGGAGCTGGGGGCCGGCTGGCCGCGGGCAGGGAGCTGAGCTGCCGGCCCGTAGGGGTTGGGGGGGTGGGGACTGGCTGTCGCAGGGGTCGTGTTAGCTAGGGGTGGGGCGGTGTTAGCTGCGGGGAGGGCGCATGGGGGGGCGGCGTTAGCTGGGTGGGCGGGGGCGCAGGGCTGGTGCAAGGAAGTTTCGCCTAGGGCCCCGAGGGTCCCTACCAGCAGGGCCGCAGATGGAGGGGCCGAAGCGGGGAAGGGGCAGCAACGTTAAAGCGCTGCCGCGGTGAAGGATCCTCCTTAAAGTACTGCCACGGCAGCACTTTAATGTCGCTGTCCCTTCCCCGTCGGCGGCCCTGCCGGTATGGACCCTACCGGCAGCACTGCCAATGGTGGGGGCAAAAGGGGCATGGACGTTAAAGCGCTGCTGCAGCAGCAGTTTAACATGGACTGCATATGGGCCAGTACCAGCTTTTTACGGTACGCTGTACCGGCCCACTTTCACCCCTGATTTAAGGTCTCTGCTATTAGACCATCAACTCATTTCTCATGTATCCTGAACTGGAACTCAAACCTAGATCTTGAGATGCATTTCCCCTTTGTACCTCTAGATCTAAGTTTTTGTTTCTTCCTCCCAGCAGGAATTGCTTGGACCATGGATTTCCACTCAGATATAACAGTGGAGTACTCTGCTGGAGATCACATACTAAATGGAAAGTCTTATTTGCTGACTTATGTTTTGATAGATGATTGAAGAGTTGATAAAACACAATTCTCTCACTCTTTGGTTTCATTCCCAAAAAACATTATCTTCTAAATGCAAAAACAATTGGCTGATTTAGTTTAAAAAGAGTACAAAATCAAGGCAAAATTATGGTTTTATGGAACTTTGGAGAAAATATTATTCGTTTTTCTAAAATGAAATGCTATCAAAACAATTAAAAATACTATTACTCATCAAAATGTTCACTGTTGTTGCTGAGTCACTCTAAAGTAATAAGGTACTTCAAAAAGACTCTGCAGTCAGTTAGCACATCTTAAAGTTGTTTTAAAAAGGACATATTTTATTGAATGGTTATTGATAACTATCATATAATTCTGTAGATATTGCCTTTAATTTACCAAACTAACTTATTTCCATGCATCAAATATTAGTATGACATTCTTAAGTTTGTTTCCATGCTTGGATAGCATCTTACTACAGAGGAGCACAGAAAAAGACACTATTACTAACCATAGTAAAAAAAAATTTCCTTATTTTTATATTGAAAAATTCCAGCCTGGGTGTTGAATGCTGAGTCTGTCTGATGTAGTTATCTGGCTCCCTTCTGAAGAATGCTTTTATTTAAAAAAATTTTTTTTTAGCCCTTATGATTGCAAAGAAAACCTTACCTAATGGGAACTTGTATAACATTGCCTTTTTCTGAACCTGTAGGCCTACTGCCACAGGTAGTTTTAATGACATGTCAATTCTGAAATCTAATAGCCACACTTGAAAATGTTTAGTTGTGTGCTTAATTTGCATGCACCACTATAGCAGTTGTGTGTGCAAAACTGATAGACTGCATGTACAAATAATCCTATTAAAAATGGCAAAGAAATGTAGTCCTGAAAATGCTTTGCACATTTTTTCCCTGATGTGATACTCAATGCAACAATAACTTTACTTACATGTAGGTAAGAGCCATGAAGAGCCATATTCTACCCTGAATATTTGTACAAGCCTCTGACTGATCTCTGGGAATTGTGCTGTAGATTGAAGTTAGCATATTGCCGAAAGGGTCTAATCCTCTGAGGTGTTGAATACTTTCATCTCCCAGGAAGTTGAAAGTGTTCAGCACCTTGTATGGTCAGGCCCTGATTCTTTGGATGTAACTAAAGTATTCTGCCCTCTTCCCAAAATGAGTTTGACATCCTTGCTCTAACTCAAAGTGTAACAATAGAAAGATCTTGAATGTTTATGGAACTGGCATAATAGAAAAATGTATACTACGGGCTAGCTTCTTCAGTCCTTATTCAGGCAGAAGTCCCATTGACATCACAATATCAATAGGACTTCTGCCTGAATCAGGACTGTAGTATTTGGCCCTATATTTGTAAATGTTCTAGGATATTGAGCAATTCTTGTTTTTTGTTTTTGTTTTTTAGGTTGTTGAAGACTGGAAATTTATAGCTCAGGTGCTTGATCGAATGTTTTTATGGACTTTTCTTCTGGCTTCAATAATTGGATCAATTGGGTTGTTTATTCCTGTTATTTATAAATGGGCAAATATAATAGTGCCAGTCCACATTGGAAACACACACGCATAAAATATTTGTGGGGTACCACTTGTGCTATGAACATGATTCTTAAAAGGTACATGGTAGTTCTATGTTCATGCAAATAGTGTGTATGGCACACTTTTAATAGAATTATAAACTTAAGTATAAGGAATCATGCCTATATTTAAGCATGGCATTTTAGGATATGTGCAATACCTACTGCTTAGCTGTTAGCCTACTAATTCATTTCTAAATCTGGACAAAATCAAACACACCTTTTCAAACACTTGCATGTATTCTATGCCTCCCCAAAATACAGTACATAGATAACTGCTGAGAACTTAAAAAACTTTTTAGATGCTAATTGTTTTAGAATTGGCAAAACACTATATAAACTATACACTTGTTAGGCAAGAGTTAAAAATTCAGTTAGCTGCTGAGGCAGAAACCCACATAACTAACGAGCAGGCATACCAGAGGCATACCAGAATCTCCTTGTTTCACACACTGTACTACTGAGTGTTAGAAGTGTGTAGATGTTTATGTATTAGAGCATTGTGATTGATTACTTAACTTACTACAATGAGCAGAAGAGGATTTTAAGATAATAAGTTATTTTGAGTGTTCTGAAAATTTGAGTTTTTTAGAGTAAATTACAAATATTAACCATCTATTCTAATGCATTTGGTGTAATATGTAAATTAAAATAATCTGTGGTTCTGTATTTGTCTTTATTTATACATTTTCAGTGAAAAAATACTATTAACTTTAAAGACATAGCTCAATTATCAGTTTAAGTTTGGAATTAATACTATTTTGCACTTCTGTAATTTACCTAAAATAAACCTCGCAACAGGTGTATAGTATTGTTTCAGATAGGGAAAAAGAGGCAAAGAATTAAATGACTTGTCCAAAGTTGCACAGGAATTCTGAAATAATTCTGATTCCCAGTCCTGTGCTGTAACCACAAGACTATACTTCCTCTCTAACATTCTTTGTTTTTCAAAATAATGTTTGTAAGCTCTTATACAAAACAAGAATTTGAGTCCTGGTTTCTGAAGAAAACTTGCTGAAAGCTGTTTATGCCTTTTTAACCAAATTCAGTTAATTCAGATTTCACACATCCCTGGTATACCAATTTTAATTTTTTAAAAAAAACTTGCAAGCGACAGGACTATAATTCATGTACATGTAATGTGCAGGCGTGCCTTTTGGCGGAACGGTAATTTTCTTGGATCCACCGGTTCCCATCCTTTCCTTTGTGGTGAGCTGTGCCAGGCTTCCATGCAGGTTACACGCTCGGGGTGATCACTCACACAGGAAAGGTTCATTCAAGGGTGTCCACGACTGCCCTCGCAACCAATCCCCTTCAGCAAAGAGCGTCGGCTGGCTGCCGCTTACTCTGTTGCTTTAGGTGAGGTGCTTAGGTTAGTTAGTGGCTTAGGGGCCACCGTTAGGCGGGGGAGGGATAGGAAGGAGGCTGTGGGATCATCCAAAGACACAAAGGGTGGGGTTACACACACCTAGGCCTGGGCACGCTTCTTACTGGATGATGCCATGCAGAGTTGCGTTGCCCTAGCCTGGTCTTTTATCAGCCGACTTGTTGGGGCTCACGGAGCTTGCGCTAGAGGCACTCCGGTTACGAGTCCGAAGACTTCGCGAAAGACTCTGGGCGTCTTTCCGTGGCCCACATTCATACAGGTGTGGCGAGGTGTCAGATCCCTCTGGACCCGTCAGCCCCGCACGCACTTACACTGGGGCGAGGCCTAGGTCTCGGATCATCCGAGACTTACCAGCCTCCCCTATACTGGCACATGCAGAAGCCTACCTTTGCTCCCGCCTAGCCACACCCTGTGGCTCTTCCCGGGGAAACCCAAAGGGCGTCAGGCGTGTCTGGTAAAATTTTTTTGATTCCAGCATGAAACTCACCCAACCCAGAGCCTACGGGCAGTCCTTCACTGGAAACCCCAATAGAGATTCAATGGTTTCTCACCTTTCAGATGGCCGGCCGGGGAGTCAGTGGAAAAACGGTTCGCGGTCCTCTGGACTGGAGATTCGTCGTGGATCCCGGACGAGCCCCCAAATTGTTGTGGAAAATAAACCACACATTGTGTTTGGATCAGAATCGCCCGAGGCTCCTTTATTGTATACGAGCATATATGCAAGGAGAGTCAGCATAGCCCCATGCAAGGTGGCAATCTGCTTTGCCCTTCATAAACTTTAACCAGCTTATAAAGGTTAAAACCGCAGACAAGTTACACATACTTTTATATTAATTACCTTATTTGGAATACATTACAAAATTAATGCAGGTTAAAAGCAAAGCCAGCAAAATAAGCATTTTTTATATTTAGGCTTTTTTTTGTTATTTACTGTTTACCCTTTTGCCTAACTGCGGTTATTTATTTTTTAGACTTTTGCTATTTTAAATTGTTTTGTTTGGGGACTTTTTTACTTTTGCTTTTTCCTTCTTTCTTTTATACACAGACACAAGCTGAACCAAAGTTTAACACAGCCTGGACACAAGCTTATCCAAAGCTTTAAGGCCCACACAGCTTGACCAAAGTTTTGGGCCCCCCAGATTTTCCTTCACAATGTAATCTGCTGGCGGGCCTCAAGACAGTTTGTTTACATCAGGGATCTCAAACACAAATCACCACGAGGGCCGCATGAGAACTAGTAAATTGGCCCGAGGGCTGCATCACTGAAAGGTTTTCATACAATGATACAAAAGTATAGTCAAAAATGAAAAAAAATGAAGAGTAATATAGTATTCTATTAAAAGTCAATGTCTATTAAAAGTCATAGGGAGATACGGCAGTGGCGAAAGGAATGAAAGAGGAGAGAGGCTGGTAGCGATGGCAGAAATGAAAGAACTGTACGTGGCAAACACCTGGTACAAAAAGAAGATCTCAAGAAGGTGGACATGGATCGCACCAAACGCGAAGAGTAAGAATGAAATCGACTATATTTTAGTCAATAAAAGGCGCATCGTTCAAGACGTCTTTGTGGTGCAGCCATTCAACACCGGCAGTGACCATCGCCTGCTTAGAGCGAAGTTGATTTTCGACGAAGTGGTGGAAAAGAAGGCGTTACAGATGGCGAACAGGAAACAGCAGCCGAAGACATTCGATGAAGCAAAGCTGAAAAAAGCGATTTCTGGGTTTGACTGGAGCCAGATGGAAAAGTGTGATGAGGACTATAGTATCTTTGCTGACAAGTTGAGATGTTGCATAAAAGCAGCTGAAATTAAAAAGCTGAAGAAGGCGAAGGGAAGAATCTCGACTGAAACGAAAAGCTTGTTGGAGAAGCGGAGAAACATGAAAAGGAGCTTGGATAACAACCTCGAGTACTCCATTCTGTGCAAGCTTATACGGCGAAAACTGAAGGAGGACTTCGAGAACTTCCGGAAAGAAAAGCTCCTTAAAACAGCTGAATCATGCAAGAGCCTCAGGACATGCAAGCGGGAATTGACACAGTATAGATTGAGCGTAACAGCATTGAAGAACAAGGATGGAGAGACAGTAATCGACAGAGCAGGGATGGAGGAGGTCTGCAAGGACTTCTAGACAGAACTATTCAAATCAAGAATCAACGTCCCCCTCCCAACCCTCAAAGAGTCAGAAGAACGCGTCCCCCCAATAATCGTCAGCGAAGTCCGAAGCACACTACACCAGATGAAGAAGAGAAAAGCTCCAGGCAAAGATGAAATAACGTCAGAAATGATTTATGCAGGAGGCGAAAAACTTTGGAAGGCCTTCGCTTTAAGATTCAGTCGATATCTTGAAGAAGGAAAAATACCATCAAGCTGGAAGGAGTCGAATACCATCTTGCTGCACAAGAAGGGTGATCGAGAAAATCTTAAGAACTACTGCTCTATATGCCTGCTCTCTCACATCTACAAGCTCTTCACAAAGGTGATAATGAATCGACTTTCGCAGAGTCTGGATGAACAACAGCCGAGAGAGCAGGCAGGGTTTCGAAGAAATTTCAGTACAATCGACCGTATATTTACCCTTAGCCAGCTCCTAGAAAGAGCAAGGGAATACAAACTCCCGCTGTGCATTGCTTTTGTCGACTATGAAAAGGCCTTTGATAGCGTTGAGTTTAACGCAATATTAAAGGCGCTTGCAGAGCAGGGCATTAACACGCAGTACATTAGTTTGTTGAAGGAAGTGAATACTGGATGTACAACAGACATTACTCTCCTTGAAACTCCCCTCCGCATCCCAATCGAGAAAGGCGTAAAGCAAGGAGATACAATTTCACCGAAATTATTCACCGCCTGCCTCGAAATGGTTATGAACAAGATCAATTGGAGGAGTGGTGTCAACATAAACGGAGAGAGATTATCTCATCTCAGATTTGCAGACGACGTTGTACTAATTGCCGAAAGCACCAACCAACTGCAGAGCATGCTACGAAGACTCAACAAGAAAAGTAGTCAGGTCGGCCTGAAAATGAACCGCTGCAAAACGAAATATATGCGATCAGACGTCTTACGAAAAGCCCGAATAACGGTAACAGGAGAAGACATCGAAGAAGTGGAACAGTACATATATTTGGGCCAAGAAGTTAATATGCGCCAAGACCTGAACGGAGAACTCTCGTGAAGGATTCGGGCAGGATGGTGTGCGTTTAATTCCATCAAGGACGTCCTCAAAGGAAAAATTGACAAGACCACACGTAAAAATATTTTCAATTCAGCAGGGCTGCCAGCCATGCTGTATGGCAGTGAAACGTGGGCACTGACGAAGAGAGAAGAGCAACGGCTGTTGGTAGCTGAAAGGGCAATGGAACGAGCTATGTTGGGAATCTCCCTTCTGGATCGTATACCAAATGAAATCATCAGAGAACGCAGCGGTGTGAAAGATATTGTCGTGGAAAGCAGACATAACAAGATGCGATGGGCGGGCCACACAGCACGGCTCACGGATAACAGGTGGACCGCAATCATTGCTGAGTGGTACCTGCGAGAACAGAAAAGACCCCCCGGTCGGCCTCCAAGAAGATGGGAAGATGAGATCATTAAACATTTCGGATGAACGTGGAGAAGAAAGGCAAGAGTGCGAGAAGAATGGCAGACGTGTTGTGATCGGCGCAGTCTTAACGACAGCTGAAGTCCGATCGATCCAGGTGATTAAAAGTCAATGTATTAACTTTTTAAAAACTGTAATGCAAAGGGTGGTTTTAATAAAATATAAACACTCAGTAATGTTTGGAGCTTGGCTGCCAGTGGAGTCAGTGCCTATGACGGGCTGCAGGAATGCGGCCCGCGGGCCGCGTGTTTGAGACCCCTGGTTTACATTGACCGTCCACAGGCATGGCTGCTCACAGCTCCCAGTAGCCGTGGTTCGCCGTTACCGGCCAACGGGAGCTACGAGAAGCGGCGTGGGCTGCAGGGACGTGCTGGCTGTTGCTTCCCGCAGCTCACATTGGCCAGGAATGGCAAACCGCGGTGACTGGGAGCTGTCGGTGGCTGTGCATGAGGATGGTCAACGTCAGCAAAATGTCTCGTGGCCCACCAGCGGATTACCTGATGGGCGCCCAAGAGCCACAGGTTGCCCATCACTGGTCTAATCTGACTTCCTCTATAACATTGGCCATATAATTTCCCCAAAATGATACCTAGAGCATATCTTGAAAAAAGTCATCTAATATTAATTTAAAAATTTCCAATGATGGAAATTTACCACGACCCTTGGTAAATTATTCCACTGATTAATTACCTTCACTCTTTAAAAATTTACGCCTTATTTCCAGTCTGAATTTGGCTAGCTTCAACTTCCAGCCATTGGATCATGTTACACTTCTCTGCTGGACTGAAGAGCTTGTTATCAGATATTTGTTGAAACTGCAGAGCTACAGGGACTGAATAGGGACTGGGAGTGGCTGGCTCACTACAAAAGCAATTTCCCCTCTCGGTATTGACACCATCCCTCCCCAGCTGGGGCTCTCACTGCTGAACACAGAACATGCCAGGGTGGAGGGTGGGCAGGCTCCAGCTCACTCAGCCGCTGTCCTGGAAGCCACGTCCGGGAGGCAGCCCACCGCCACCGCTGCCAGGTGCTCTCCCAGACAGCTGCTGCGCTGCCCTGGGCAGCATTTGGGAGCGGCTTGGTCCCACTCCCTGCCTGGGTCTGGCTGCCAGGGAGAGCAGCCAAACAGCTGGGAGTGGGGAGGTCATGTGTCCTCCCCTTTAGCTGGTATCTCCACAGTATGGAGGGCATCCATTGTCTACTTGAGCTTCCCCTGTTTATGCCTCCATTGATCGGATTAGCCTTTTTGGCCACAGCGTCTCACTGGGAGCTCATGTTCAGCAGATTATCCATTCCCCTTCTCCCAAATCTTCTTCAGAGATCCTGCTTCCCAGGACAGAGTTCCCCATCATGTAAGTATGGCCTACATTCTTTGTTCATAGATGTATACATTTACATTTAGCTATATTAAAATGTATATTGTTCCCACGTACCCAGCTTTTATCATGTAATCCAGATAACTCTGCATCAGTGACTTGTCCTTTACATTTTTGTCTTTTACAAACTTTCAGTGATGATTTTATGTTTTATTCCGGGTCATTGATAAAAATGTTAAATAGCATAGGGACAAGAACAGATCTGTGCAGGACACCAGTAGAAACACACCTTCTCAAGGATTCCCTGTTTACCACTACATCTGGAGACCTATTAGTTAGCCAGTTTTAAATCCTTTTAATGTGTGCCATGTTAGTTTTATATAGATCGTGTTTTGTAATCATAATGTTGTGTGATTCCAAGACAAACATCTTACCAAAGTCTAAGTCTATTACTTCAACACTGTTACCTTTATCAACTGAACTTGTAACTTTGGCCAAAAAATATCAAGTTAGTTTGACAGGATCTATTTTCCATAAACCCAGGATGATTGATATTAATTATATTATCCTCTTTTAATTCTATATTAATAGACTCCCGAATCAGCTGCTCCATTATTCTGCCTGGGATCATTTTCAGACTGAAAAGTATATAATTACTGGGGTCATCCAGTCTGCTCCTTTTAAATACTGGCACAACATTAGCTTTCTTCCAGTCTTCTGGAGCTTTCCTGAACTTTCAAGACTTATTAAAAATCAATATTAATGGTCCAGCTAGTTCTTTAAAAACTCTTAGATGCAAGTTATGGAGACCTGCTGATTTAAAAATGTCTAACTTTAGTAGCTGCTGTTAAACATCTTCCTGAAATACTAGTGGAATGGAAAGAGTGTTATCATATGATATGACTACATCATCTGTGTTTTTCCTAAATATAAAACAAATGTTTATTGAACTTGTCAGGGTTCCCTCCCCACTCTGAACTCTAGGGTACAGTTGTGGGGATCCACATGAAAGACCCCCTAAGCTTATATCTACCATCTTAAGTTAAAACTCCCCAAGGTACAAATCTCCCCTGTACCCTGAGAAAAGGTATCTACTGCCACCACCAAGTGATTGAAACAGGAACCAGAGAAAAGGACCACTTGGAGTTCCCCTTCCCCCCAAAATATCCCCTCAAGCCCCTATACCCCCTTTCCTGGGGAAGCTTGAGAATAATCTCCAAACCAATTGGTTACAAAGTGATCAAAGACCCAACCCCTGGGCCTTAGAACAATGGAAAACAGTCAGGTTCTTAAAAGAAGGATTTTATTAAAGCAAGAAAGGTAAAAATCATCTCTGTAAAATCAGGATGGTATATATTTTACAGGGTACTCAATTTCCCAACTCAGAGGGATCCCCCTCTGGGCAAAACCTTAAAGTTACAGAAAAATGCAACAAAAACAGGAATACACATTCCCTCCAGCACAGCGAATTTCACAAGCTAAAAACAACAGAAAGCCCAACGCATTTTTATCTAAATTACTAACTCTATAGGAGTTGGATGGCTTGTTTCCTTGATCTGTCTCCGGTAGAGAGCTTGCCCAGACAGACAAAAGCCTTCCCCCCCGCCCCGCTCAGATTTGAAAGTATCTTGTCCCCTTTATTGGTTCTTGGTCAGCTGCCAGCCCGGTCAGCTGCCAGCCAGGTTACCGAAGTTTCTTAACCCCTTACAGGTAAGAGGATTTTATAGTACTGTATCAGAGCCTCTTAACCTCTTCCCTTAATTTTTATGACAACTCTTCTGCCTTTTCTGCATTATTATTAATGATTCTACAATTTCCATCTATAATGGACCAATATCATTGACAGGATTCTTTTTGTAAACAAAACTGTTATCCTTAATTCCACTGTCAATCGATTGCTGCTTGTGTCCCTATGCTTCCCTTATCAATCCTTCTACTATTCTAGCTTTTGATTTATATTCATTACTGTCAACTTCCCCTTTCTTCCATTTGTTATATATTATTTTTGTATAGCTCCCTTCACTTTCCCTCTCAATTTCAGCTCAGTTTTTAGCCAGTATGTTCTTCTTCCTCGATTGTGGAATTGTAGCTTTTTGGGCATCTAGTAAAGTGTCCTTAAATGATTCCCAATTATCATTCATGTTTTTCTGATTAAATTCGTCCAGCTGATTTGGCTCATAATTGTTTTCAGCTTTGTGAAATTACCCCTTTAAAGCACTGAGTATAAATATTACTGGTCTGTACTTCATTCTGTTTGCACATGTGACAAAGTTCCTCCTCTACCTTGGTGGATCCTGCGCTTATTGGCGGATTTTGCTTGCCTCAGAGATCTTCCCCTCTAGTAGAATCCACAGTCCAGGTTAACTCCTCCTGTGTTTGATCAGGAGTTGGGAGTTTTGGGGGGAACCCAGGCCCGCCCTCTACTCCGGGTTCCAGCCCAGGGCCCTGTGGACTGCAGCTGTTTAGAGTGCCTCCTGGAACAACTGCACGACCGCTACAACTCCCTGGGCTACTTCCCCATGGACTCCTCCCAACACCTTCTTTATCCTCACCACAGGATCTTCCAGCAGTACGCCCTCTTACTCTCAGCTCCTAGTGCCTCTTGCTCCCAGCTCCTCACACGCAACCTCCTTCCACAGCTCCTGACATGCGCCCCTCACTGACTCACTGGGAGGCTTTTGACTAGTTTCAGCCAGCCCCTGATTGGCTGCAGGTGTCTCAATTAACCTCCCTGCCTTCTGGAAAGTTCTTAATTGGCCCCAGGTGTCTTGATTAACCTGGAGCAACTGCCATAAGGTATCAGGGATTTGTTTAGCCTGGGGCTAACATACTGGTTCCTTACTACTTTCCTATAGCCCTCTGGCCTTGCCCCGTCACATATCCCCCCCCCCTCTGCTCAACACCATAGAGTTGGGCAACTTGGGACGCCAGGCAGTGTGCTCTTGACAGACCATCAGCGTTGCCATGGTGGCATGCAGCCCTGTGCTGTATGCGGAACTGGAACGGTTGGAGGGATAAGAACCACCTGGTGACCCTTGCATTCTTTTCCCTATTCCGCTGCATCCACTGGAGGGGTGCATGGTCCGTCACAAGAGTAAATCACCAGCCCAAGAGGTAATAACGTAGGGTCTCCATAGCCCATTTGACAGCAAGGCATTCTCTCTCAACTACTGTGTATTTCTGTTCTCTTGGGAGAAGCTTTCTGCTTAGGTAGAGGATCAGGTGTTCCTCTTCTCCCACCATTTGCGACAGAACCGCCCCCAACCCCACCTCGGAAGCATCTGTTTGTAAAATAAATTCCTTGTTAAAGTCCGGGGCTATGAGTACAGGGTCATTACAAAGGGCCGTCCGAAGGTCTGTGAACGCTCCCTCTGCTGCGTCGGTCCACTTCACCATGTCCGGACCTCGGGCTTTCACCAGGTCCGTTAGGGGACTTGCCCTAGCAGCGAAGTGAGGAATAAAACGTCAGTAGTAGCCTACCACACCTAGGAACGCGCGGACCTGCTTCTTTCGGGTCGGCCGGGGCCAGTTTTGAATCGCCTCTAGCTTATTAATTTGGGGCTTTACTATGCCCCTTCCTACAATATATCCCAGGTACCTAGCCTCTGCTAGCCCTATGGCACATTTAGCGGGATTAGCAGTGAGGCCAGCCCGCCTTAAGGTGCGCAGTACTGCCTCAACTTTCTCCAAGTGGGTTCCCCAGTCTGGCGTGTGGATGACTACATCATCTAGGTATGCGGCTGCATAACTAGTATGGGGGTGCAGCAGCTTATCCATGAGGCACTGGAATGTGCCCCGGGCCCCATGTAGCCCAAAAGGGAGGACGGTGTACTGGACTAGCCCATCCGGAGTGGAGAACGCTGTCTTTTCTTTAGCTTCTTTGGTCAGGGAAATCTGCCAGTATCCTTTTGTCAGATCCAGTGTAGTTAAGAATCGAGCACTACGCAGTCGGTCCACCAGTTCGTCTATGCGTGGTATGGGGTATGCATCGAACTGGGATACTTCATTCAGTCGGCGAAAGTCATTGCAGAATCTCATGGTACCATCAGGTTTAGGCACTAGAACGATTGGACTGGACCACTGACTGTAAGATTCTTCAATCACCCCTAATTCTAACATTTTCTTCACTTCGGCCTTGATTTCTTCTCTTTTGGCTGCTGGGATTCAGTAGGGTATCAATGTTACCTTGGCTCCGGGGATCGTACGGATATGGTGATAGGTCTCAGTCGTCCACCCCGGTTTTGTAGAGAACACATCTCGGTTGCGATTAATCATGTCAGTTGCCTCAATCTTTTGGATCGGCGTCAAGTCAGGTGATCAAGTCACGAGTTACTTGCTCATGTAAGTTTTCCTCCTGGGGAAGGGTCTCCTGGGTGACTAAGCATGCCTCTCGATCGTGCCAAGGTTTTAGAAGATTGATGTGGTAGATTTGCTCTCGTTTCCTGCGGCCTGGCTGCCGCACCTTATAGTTCACCACTTCCACGGCTTCGATCACTTCGTAGGGTCCCTGCCACTGGGCCAACAGCTTACTTTCTGCTGTGGGCACCAGGACCATCACTCGATCCCCTGGTTGGAACCGTCGAAGCTTTGCTTGGTGGTTATAATGGGTTCGTTGGGTCTCCTGTGCTTTCTCCAAGTGTTCTCGTACAATAGGTGTAACTCGGGCTATCCGATCCCTCATCTGTAGTACATGCTCAACTATGTTCCTTCCTGGATTTGGCTCCTCTTCCCACGCTTCTCTTGCTATATCCAATATGCCCCGGGGGTGGCGCCCGTATAATAGTTCAAACGGAGAGAAAACTGTGGAGGCTTGCGGAACCTCCCAGATGGCGAACATGAGGTAAGGTAATAGGGTATCCCAATCTTTCCCATCCCGGCTCACCACTTTCCTGATCATGGCCTTGAGGGTCCTATTGAATCTTTCCACAAGGCCATCTGTTTGCGGGTGGTATACAGAGGTCAGTAGGGCTTGTACATGGAGTAATGAACAGAGATCTTTCACCAACTTGGACACGAAAGGTGTCCCTTGATCAGTCAATATTTCCTTGGGTAGCCCAACTCGGGCAAAGATCTGTACTAACTCCTTAGCTATGGTTTTGGAAGCCGTGTTGCGTGGGGGAACGGCTTCCGGGTACCGGGTTGCATAGTCCAGTACAACAAGCACATGTTGGTGGCCCCGAGCTGTCTTCTCAAGGGGCCCTATCAGATCCATGGCTATGCGTTCAAAAGGAACCTCTATTATTGGGAGAGGTATCAAAGGAGCCCGGAAGTGCAGGCGCGGACTATGTAACTGACACTCCGGACAAGAGGTGCAGTATCGTCGGACATCTTCATGTACTCCTGGCCAGAAGAACCTCCGCAGGATCCGTGCCTGGGTTTTCGCTACCCCTAGGTGTCCTCCAAATAGGTGACTGTGGGCGAGGCTCAATATGGCTTTTTGATGTTTTCGTGGCACCAGAAGTTGATGCATCTCTTGCTCCTGCATTTGCACCACACGGTACAGGAGATCTTTCTTCACTATAAAGTAAGGTCCTGGACCCCGGACCTTCCCTTCCACAGGTACTCCATCTATCTCAGCCACCTCTTTCCTGGCGTTATCATATCTAGGGTCCTCTGCCTGGTCCCGCCCGAAAGTCTCTCTCCTGGGACTAACCCGCCCGAGCTCCCAGGGGCCGGCTTCTGTTGCTTCCAACGACTCACTTCCATCATGGCTGGGGCCAGCCTCTGGCTCACCTTCCATGGTGGTAGTTTCTCTGGCTGCTCGTGTCCGTCTGCCTACTAGGGCGATCTTCTGGCCCTGGGTCAGGATCCGGGTTCCCAAAGCTTTTGCAGCCTTCCTCTCCCTTTTTGTCTTCCGGGTCTTTTGGGGGACTGAGAACAGATCCTGAGAAATCTCAGCGAACATCGGGGGTTGACAGTCCCCCGGTGACAAGTCGCTGCCTTCAGGGTCCCCACCTCCCTCCAACCTCTCCGGGGGGAGTAAATTATCAAACCCTGGATAGTCCCTCCCAATGACTACAGGATACGGGAGTTTAGGAACTACACCCACTGTCACCTCAATGGGGTTCCCCTGAACCTCTATCTCCACCTGGATGGTGGGGTAATGGCTTACGGCCCCATGCACGCACGTCACTGCTACGCGTTTGGCTTGTAGCAGCTGGCTACTTTTTACCAGCTTACCCGATATTAGGGTGATTGCACTCCCGGAGTCCACAAGCGCTATAGTCTCTACTCCATTTATCTTCACTGGTCTAGTGTAGTTATGCGGGGCTAATGCGACGCCCGCAAGGTGGATAAGGGAGCATGGGACCTCCCAATCCCGCAAGTTACATTGCATAGGCTCCTCGGTGCTGGGACACTGAGCTGCTATGTGTCCCCACTCACCACATGCATAACATCTATATGGAACCCTAGGCGTTCCCCGGTCTCTTAGTTTGGGAAGTCTAACATCATAATCTTCTTCCCCCTCAGTGCGCCGACTCTTTATGGCCTCTGGTGGGCCTTCAGCCCCTCTCTTTTTCCACCTGGGCCCTCCTGGTGGCCCAGTCAATCGAAATCTGGGGCTTGGTGCTGCTAGTTTAACCCTGGGTTCCGCTTCCTTAACTGGTCGGGTCAGTTCCCTCACCGTCCTTCGCCTCTCTACCATTGCCACAATCTCATCATAGGTGGAGGGTTCGTTCTGGCTTACCCATGCGCGAAAGTCTGGCGGTAGTCCCCTCATGTATCGGTCGATGACCAGAACCTCTAGTATCTCTTCTGGACTCCGGGACTCAGTTTGCAACCACTTTCGTGTGAGATGGATGAGGTCATACAATTGGGATCGTGGGGTTTTGTCTTCCTGGTACCTCCACTCATGATACCGCTGGGCCCACACTGCGGTTGTTACCCCAGATCTGGCCAGGATCTCTGCTTTCAGCTGGGGTAGTCTGCTGCAGCCTCTTCAGGCAGATCTTAGTAGGCCTTCTGGGCTTCCCCACACAGGAATGGGGTGAGGATGCCAGACCACTGATCTCGAGGCCAGGCCTCCCGTAGGGCTGTCCTCTCAAAGGCCAGGAGATATGCCTCTATGTCATCGTTCCCTGTCATTTTCTGCAGGCAATTGCTGGCCCGTATGTGCCGCGTCCCATCATGGCCATGGTTCATCTCTGTAAGGGCCTTCACTTGGTTTACCAGTTCCCGCAACATAGTACGGTCTTGAGCGGCCTGGTCCATCAACAGGCGATTGGTCTCCTGCTGCAGCCGTACTGCCTCCTGTTGGGCAGCTGCCTGGACACGGGTAGCCTCCTGCTGGGCAGCCGTGGCTTGTATCAGTGCCCATACTACCTATTCCATTGTGGTGAAAAAAATAAATAAATAAACCCGCTCCCTTTAAAAAAAAACAAAAAAACACCTTCCTTCTTGCGCCGCGCCGTGCACACCAAATCCCACCCCTGACACCAGTTGTGACAAAGTTCCTCCTCTACCTTGGTAGGTCCTGCGCTTATTGGCGGATTTTGCTTGCCTCAGAGATCTTCCCCTCTAGTAGAATCCACAGTCCAGGTTAACTCCTCCTGTGTTTGATCAGGAGTTGGGAGTTTTGGGGGGAACCCAGGCCCGCCCTCTACTCCGGGTTCCAGCCCAGGGCCCTGTGGACTGCAGCTGTTTAGAGTGCCTCCTGGAACAACTGCACGACCGCTACAACTCCCTGGGCTACTTCCCCATGGACTCCTCCCAACACCTTCTTTATCCTCACCACAGGATCTTCCAGCAGTACACCCTCTTACTCTCAGCTCCAAGTGCCTCTTGCTCCCAGCTCCTCACACTCAACCTCCTTCCACAGCTCCTGACATGCGCCCCTCACTGACTCACTGGGAGGCTTTTAACTAGTTTCAGCCAGCCCGATTGGCTGCAGGTGTCTCAATTAACCTCCCTGCCTTCTGGAAAGTTCTTAATTGGCCTCAGCTGTCTTGATTAACCTGGAGCAACTGCCATAAGGTATCAGGGATTTGTTTAGCCTGGGGCTAACATACTGGTTCCTTACTACTTTCCTATAGCCCTCTGGCCTTGCCCCATCACACACATTATGAGTGTAATCATGTTCTATGATCACTTCCTCTTTCTCAGTCAAGATGTGGTCTAATATAGAATACCCCTGTGGTGGCTGCAACTATTCTTGAGTTAGGAAATTATCTATAATATTTAGAAATTCCAAGGATGTTTGAGCACTGGCAGCATGAGACTTCCAGCATGTGTCACTCAAACTGAAGTCCACCATGATCATGCAGTTTTTCCCTCTGCACATTAAAAATAGGTGCAAGAGAAGATGGTAATCCTGTTCCCTCATGTGACTGCATGGTCTGAAGCAGACACCAACTAATACCCCATCTTGTGCTTTATCTGTTAGGTAGGACATTGATCCTTAAGCATTCAAAATCATTTTCTTCTGAACTATCAATGACATAGAAACAAGGTATTGCCATTTTTGAGAAAGAGTGCCACTACCTTTCCTTTTTTGCCCACTCAATTCTTTCTAAGAGGTTATAACCATTGATTGTAACATTCCAGTCTTACAACCCATCCCATCAAGTTTCAGTAACACCAACTAGATTGAATTTATGCTCATACTGTGCCCTGGAATCTAAGATCTCCCTGAGTATTCTACATTGCTGTTTTTAACATGAGTATGTCATACTATAGCAGCACCTCCACATGCAGGTTTAATTCAGTAAGCCAAACAATAACATTCTAGAGAATAACTTTAATATTTGTTTAAATAGCTAGAAAAAATATTGATTTTGCTATTTAGCTACTGTGAAGAGTTTTATGTAAATTGCAGTGTGGTATTAATAAGGTGTTTCTTTTGTGAAAATTACAACATTCTGTCCTTTGATGTTAATGGTACATGGTAGTGGCTGCAGTGCTGGAGACTTTGATTTTTTTTTATTTGGATCTGATGTCATGCTGACTTTCATACTGGCTGGAATTACTTCATATTTAGTATTTATAAAAGTTATTTTGTGACCATTTTCAATAGAGTTGCTTGTTACTTCACAGCCTATTTCATCTGTGGAGTAACTTTCGAGGCTTTACAGAGTATATAAATTACGTCCACGAACAGGAGAAAAAAACGCACATTGCCATTTTCTGGCCTTCAATTTACAGGTACGTGTGATTGAAAAGATTCTAATTTATCATCCTTTGTGTATATAGTTACATGTAATTAGACATTAATTTGTCTTACTTTGTTGTTATAGTTCATTTGAAAAGTTGACGTCTAATAAGGTATCTGATTTGACCTGTGGTATGACTCAACTTTTATCTTTCCTAGTATTAAGGTGCATCAGCACCCTAGTCCATTGCCTATGAATGGTGACACATAACTTGTTTTGGATCTCCTCTCATATTCATATTTTCTTCATTGCTTCTGCTTACAGTTGCATTGGGCACGTTGTTTAGTTACTGTAGTCATGTTATATGAAAATGAGAGCAACAGTATGAACTGGATACCTGGTTCTAACCTCCTTGCTGCTAATGTTTATTCCCCCTCTTGCTTCAATACAAAAATGAAAATTATGCTGTATTTACATTTGAGGTGATTGTCAGGTTCTAATACAACAGGGCCCCAATCCTGACAAGTAACATTTTTTGCAAAATGGAGAAAAGCTTTCAGTCACTTCCATAATGTTTATGTATTACATAAAGACAAAATTGCTCACACCACAATTATTGGGCTCTACAGTTCATCCTCAAATTGCTGCTCTAAGTGTTTTAAAACCAAATAATTTCTAATAGATCCCCTACTCCTGGGTCTGTGCTTCTGTGAATTACTGGGGTCTGAGTGCACTGAACAATAGCTAATGTTACCCTACACAGAGTGTCATGCAACCAGAATAACAAATATGTTTTGCAACTACATAATTCTCTTTATTTTTCAATAATGTTATATAACTACTTCCACATTTCCATAAAATTTCCAATTTTGCACAGAGAGAACAATTCACATTTTTACCAAGCGCCTTCCCCAACCCTTTTAGTGTACTATATTTATCTTCATGCTCCTGTTTAAGTATCTCTATAGTTATTGGTAAAAACATATGGGATGTATGTATAAGAAGAAGTTCTACTATACTTTACAGGAAAATGTTATATCTACCTACCTTTTATTAAAGTACTTGTCTATAGCATGTGAAACAAAACTATCCTGTAGTATCTTAATTCCTTCATGTGAGCTGTTTGTCTCTTCTGAAGTGTGTGTGTGTGTGTGTATGTGTGTGTGTGTGTGTAATGATATTATTAAGTCTGAATAACTTGACATTTTGCTAGCAATTTTGATCCGTTTCCAAAATGGGAGGTGAGCAGAATCGTGCGATGGCCACTTTGCTACCTTAACATATTATCTAGCTATAAATGAGCTGGCCTTGTTTTAAAGTAACTTACCCACTACTTGTTCCCCTCAAAACCTGGCATAATAATGGGTACATCATATACCAACAAGTTGCATATTAGTACAGCAATTGAAGAGCTACAGTTTCTAAATGGCTGTATACTGGAGTGGCTTTATGGCACTAGTTGTGATCTTGCTCCCAGAAGAATTGTACTGAAGCATGTCGTGTCCTGGAGGATGTAGCACTGGACATGAGTGTTGGAAGTAGATTAGGTAACTCAAATTCTTCAGTCTTCTGTCAGTCCTCTAAACGTTCCTGTGGCAATGCTGTGATTTCCAATTTCTGTTGGACATGTCTATATCATAAATGCTTTTTAACAAACACTTCTGTGAATTTTTATACGCTATCTGCATTTTCTCCAGCTCTTGTAAGGGATATCTGGCAATAGTCTGGAGAATATTACCTTCAGATTGACTGTCATGACATTTTAAAATCAGTTAAAGATTTTCACATTTATAATGAAGCTTTACTAGGTGAAGCTTAACGAGCCTAGAGACATCTTTTATTCTACTAATAAAACAGTATATACAGAAGCAGCTAAAGTAACAAAAAGAGCATAAAATGTTTGGTCAGCAAACAAATTTCTTTTACAACAGAGTATTTTGAATTTCTACATTTCATCTCCAGCCATCAATGGTTGTAAGAACAATCCCGCTGTTCCTAGAATACATACCAGAATAAAAACCCACAGAAAAATGCGATCAATTACCATGGCAACATACTTCCAATCATCCTGAATCTGAAAAATATAAACACAGACAAATAAGACAGGAAGTAGGCATGTTCTGATAAAGGTAAAGTTTACTGATCAGTAAATTGGTTGGTAATATCAGAACTCTTTTCTGTGTTCAGCAAAAATGTACATGGGAGCTCTTCCATGTACAGAATGTTTCCTCTTTCATATGAACACAACTTCCAACCTGGCTTTTGAGGTAGCAGAAATTCATCCATCATTCATCCATCTGTAGTAAGGTCAAAAACAGTGCTGAATTAACTACTATATCTTCATCCCCCCCCCAGATGGTTTGATTCATTATGGCTGAAACTTGTGTTGCATGAGTTGCAGAAGCTATCTTTCTAAATTAATCCCAACTTTGTAACACTATTTTAAGAAAATAGAACTGTCCCTTTCACTAAACACACAGGGGACATATGGCCCCTCTTCTGTGGGCACAGAAATTTGAAGGTGAAAGAGACTCTATAGAGGGAGCACTTTCAAAAGTCACTTGGGCACCTAGGAACCTAAGTCCCATTGAAACACACCATTCCTGTTGAAGTGGTAAGTGCATGGATGGATGCAACTTAATTCATACGTTGATGACTTTAAAAACTTCTCTTGACATTTCTTAATACAGTTTTTAATACTGTATTAGAAAGCAAGATGCTTATGTATGATGTAAAAACTTTTCTCCTTCATATATCAAGACTGGAAAAAACGCTTTCCAGCAGGAGTGGTTTTTACATTGAATGATTATGTTTATAACAAGAAATAAAATAATAAATGGCTTTTAAATAATACATAACCTTAAGTTAATGTTGGAAATAAATATTGAGTATCCTAAGTAAAGCTAAACTTAATAAATTTCAATCTTTACTTCAACTTTCCTAGATGAACACAGCATATGTGCATACATATGTACATTCATTCTTGCATGCTATTATGAAAATGAGAACATTACATTTTACTTTTGATGTAGAAAATAGATTTTTCTAGAAAAGAACTATAATTCTTAAAGCTGAGGGAGATCAAAAGAGCATACAGAACACACTAGTCCTGAATAAGGCCCAGATTCAACAAAAGGCCCAAACTTAATTTAAGCAGGTGCTCGAGTGCTTTACTGAACATGATCTACAGGTGGTAAAGATAATGGTAGAGTGGCTGCATATGAGTTACTTGTATCTGCTCTCGTATGACTGAGAAGTAGTAATAACCATCAGAAGCTCCCCTGGCTTATTGAAACAGAAAAATTGTGTGAATTTAGCACTTAAGAAAAATGCCAGATTGAGAGCCCTGAACTTAACTGTTCTGTATTTATCCACAGAAGTTGTTCAGCATGAGCATTATTATCAGGGAAAGCCTCACTACTTCTGTGAGCCAGGTAACTAAATATTCATTTTACGGCAGTGGTGACTTGCCCAAGGGCACACAATGAGCTAACTGCAGTGCTAGGATTTCCCAAGCTCTCATTCTGACTGCAAATCTTGTGCTTGTTCCTCCCTCCAAAACAGTTAATGTAATAGATTCCACTTTAACAGATGGGTTGGCACTGGCAGTAAAAGGAGTTCAGTGCAACACTGTGTTTCCCCAATATGAATTTCAATTCACTGGTTGATTCATGACCCCATACATCTGTAATGTAAACAATGTGGGTTATTTGTATCAAGAAAATGTGATTTGTTCTGCAATGTTTTCATGAAAGGCATCTGGGATGTTTAGTCCTGCAAAGAAACAAAACCACACTCCAACACTCATGGTAAATAGTGCCTGTAGCCTCAGTAACTAATGCTGAAAGTTGTTCTCACCTCTTTGGCTTCATTCTGCATTTTCATATTCTCTGCAATGTATTTGACATTTTCAATGGCATCTCTCATTTCTGGTGACAAAACTGAAAACGAAAGCAGAGCATCTACCGATTCATAGCTTGTACTCCTTGTAAGATTGCCACTGAAGTCAGAACACTTTATTCGTTGATACCGACAACAGCCGCATGGTATATCTTGACATATGAAGCCATCTTTGCAGCATTTGGTTTCAGAGCTGCTGAAGCAATTTAAGTCTGAGAGCTCAGCGCTGTAAAGTGGCTTTGGCTTCTGATTATTCTCTTCATCACTGGCAGGCCTAGTCATAAACATGATCTTGGGAAGTAAGTTCAAGAAAATGGTCTTCACCCACTCAGGCATTGTGTGTGTTTTGGGTGTTCTATAGTGCACATTAAGTACAAACACAGTAATAACAATGGAAAGAGTTACAAATATCATGGTGAAGAGGAGGTATTCTCCAATAAGTGGGATCACCAAAGAGGTAGAAGGGATAGTCTCTGTGATCACTAGGAGAAATACAGTTAAGGATAAAAGGACTGATATGCATAGTGTCACCTTCTCACCACAGTCTGAAGGCAAGTAGAACACCAAAACAGTCAAGAAAGAAATCAGCAGACATGGGATAATCATGTTGATGGTATAAAATAAAGGCAGGCGCCTAATATAAAGAGAATAGGTGATATCTGGATAGATCTCTTCACAACAGTTGTACTTAATGTCATGTTTATATCCAGGAGCTTTAATAATAGCCCATTCTCCACTCTCCCAGTAGTCTTTGAGGTTCATTGTAGAGCCAATTAAAACTAAATCAATTTTAGCTTTATCGTAAGACCAGGAACCAAACTTCATGGTGCAGTTTTGGTAGTCAAATGGAAAGTAGGTTACATCTATTTTACAAGAACTTTTAAAAATAGCTGGAGGTATCCAGGTCACTTCTCCTGTGTATTTCAATAAGGCCTTTGTCTTGTCATCAACTTGGAAGTCCCCAACTGCACTGCAAAAATAAACCAAGGTGGAAAAAAAAGATAGGCAGTTCAACTAATGAAATTACTTTCATATAATAGGTTAAGAACATAGGTGTACGTATACAGTGACTCTGGATTCATGCACTGTAAGTGAGCAAATGCACACTTCAGCATTCCAGCAGTAATGTTAACTGTGCTGAATTGCATGTGTAGTACTAGATCCATGGCGGGGGTAAATAAGCGTAGTTCCATTGTTGACATCAGTGGAGGCAGAGCTACATGGACTTACAACTGCTGAAGATCGAGATGGTAGTATTTTCTATTCCTGTAACCTGGCTAAATGTGATCCATACCCAAGGCAGCAAACATGAGCTTGTTTGTATCAGAACAAAATGATGGACAAGCTGATCTTCCTTACTGTGCTTGGTCAAAGGTTATCATAGAATCATAGAATCACTCTCTCTCTCCTCTCCATTCCCACAGTAGCTTGCAGTATCACTCCTCTATGAAAGCAGGAATTCAGGGCTCCTGCCGCAGCTTGTCACTGCAGATGCAAGGATCAGAGCAGGGCCATCTCCCCACCCCGTTCACAATCACATAACATCCCTGTGGCAATTTCAGCTGTTGTTTACATGGAAAAGTAAGACTGAGAAAGCATTTTTAGCTATTTATGTGATTAGCAAACTTCAGAAGAGAAGGAGCCAGCACCACATGACCAGCCAGCTCTTCATGGACCTACCAGCATGTGTTCTACAGACCACAGTTTGGGAACTTCTGTATTGGAGAGTATTTCAAGCATGTTTCACTGAGGCCAGCTTCCTTATATAGGGTATAGCCAACAGGAACCTGCACATCCACCAATGTAATATATGCCATAATGTGCCAGCAATGCCCCTCTGCTATGTACATCGGTCAAACTGGACAGTCCTTACGCAAAAGGATAAATGGACACAAATCAGATATAAGGAACGGCAATATACAAAAGCCTGTAGGGGAACACTTCAACCTCCCTGGACACACAATAGCAGACTTAAAGGTAGCCATCCTGCAGCAAAAAAACTTCAGGACCAGACTCCAAAGAGAAACTGTAGAGCTTCAGTTCATTTGCAAATTTGACACCATCAGCTCAGGATTAAACAAAGACTATGAATGGCTAGCCAACTACAAAAGCAGTTTCTCCTCCCTTGGTGTTCACACCTCAACTGCTAGAAGAGGGCCTTACCCTCCCTGATTAAGCTAACCTCGTTATCTCTAGCCTGAATCTTCCCTGCACATTTATATCTGCCCCTGGACATTTCCACTGCTTGCATCCGAAGAAGTCGGTATTCACCCACGAAAGCTTATGCTTCAATACCTCTGTTAGTCTATAAGGTGCCACAGGACGCTTTGTCGCTTCTACAGATCCAGACTAACACGGCTACCGCTCTGATACTTGAATTACTGAAGAATTTCTCATCTGTAAATGAAAGGAAAGTTGTGTAGCAGAACTGTCTGCTCCTTCTTACTTCCATCCTTGCATATAGTTCAGAAAACATTTATAGAAAAATTTATAGTGGGGAGCAGAAGGAGCACAGGGATGCAGAGTCTGAAGTTTCCTAACTGTTTCTCTTATTAAAATGTGTTTTGAATTTTTAATACTTATTAGCTCAACAGACTCCAAAAGTATTGATGTTCAAAAGAAGCAGTGATTGGGGATAGTTCTACTACTAGAGAAGTAACAGTTTGCAATACATACCATAGTCGCCGTGTATTAGTACCTAGGTTTGATCAAAATCTTAGGTCTTTTGTAATATTCATGTGAATGCTCAATTTAAAAAAAATTCATGATACAAAACCAAAACAAATTAAGAGTAAAGGCCCTTGATATGGCATGTTCTTACTTGTTATATAAGACAATGTCTGGCTTCCAGATCCTATCAGATGGAACTCGAATAAACTCAGCACCTCCATATTCCTCTGGATTCCACTTAAGTTTGTAATCATTCCAGATCTAATCATAGAAGAAACTAAACTGCATTAGAATTACAAAAAGACCCATCTGAAATTGTGGACTACTGCCCATTCTTTCATTTAAAACGAAGTGCTGTAATATCACTTTTATAAAGTTGGTGTTTGTTTGTTTAGAAGCTCTAATGACTAGATGTATCACCTTTTAAGAACATGTTATTTATTTGTATTCATTAGCACATACATTGGGAACCCATTGTGCCAGGTGCTGTATACACACGAGAGAAAGCTCCTGCCCCAAAGAGCATACATTTTAAATAGCCAAGATGGACAAAGGGTGACATGGGAAACAGACTCAATTAGGTGACGTGACTTGACCAAAGTCATACAGCAGGTAAGTTGCAGAGCTAGGAATACATCTCAGGTCTCCTGATACCCAGTCCCAGTTCCCTTTACACTAGACCAGGCTGCCTCCTCTTCCTCTCCGTCCCCAATTATATTAGAATGTGATTGCTCCTGATATTTTCATGTTACGATCGCCGCTCATAAGGTAAAGCAATCTTACAATATCACCAGAGCAACCAGAACGATTTCTGAGATTGTAAACTAGCTCTGTACCAGATACCTCCAGCTAAGGCAGCACAGGAGGGTAGAGCTTGGTTAATGCTTGAATAGGAGATATCAAAGGAATGCCTAAGTACTATAAGAAACAGTGATGATATTTCAATAGGTGACACAGGTCCCCCTGAGACACAATGTGGATGAAGTAATATCGTTTTTGGATCAACTTCTGTTGGTGAGGGAGAATCTTTCAAGTTTACATAGAGCTGTTCTTCAGATCTGGGAAACTAAGGCTATGTCTACACTGCACTTTCGTCAGTAAAACTTTTATCAGTCGGGGCTGTGAAAAAAACGTGCCCCTGACCAATAAAAGTTTTACCGATGAAAAGCACTCCCATTGGCATAATTAAGCCACCTCCAACAAGCGGCAGCCACCTCCAACAAGCGGCAGTAGCTATTTCGGTGGGCGATATAGCGCTGCCCACCGACATAGCACTGTCCACACCAGCACTTCTGTCGGTGAAACTTATGTCAGTCAGTGGTGTGTTTTTTTTCCACACCCCTGAGTGACATAAGTTTTACTAACAAAAGTGATAGTGTAGATATAGTCTGAGTAAGTTTCCCTGAGCTGAAGAAGAGCTCCGTGTGAGCTGAAGAAGAGCTCCGTGTAAGCTCAAAAGCTTGTCTTTCTCACCACCAGAAGTGGTCCAATAAAATAAATTACCTCACCCACATTGTGTCTCCAATATCCTGGGACTGACAGGGCTACTGCAACATTGCATACTGCATACCGAGTCAATATTGAACAAAGAATCCAGCATATTTAAAAGAGAGTGGCAGGTACCATTATTTTGGTGATACTCAAAAACTAAAATCTTGGCTAATTTGGTCATTAAAATGCCACGGTTCTTTTTCAGAGTCAGGGTGTTAATGCTGTTGTCTGGGTCAAGCTCCAGTATAGGTAATTACATTGTCTCTACATAAAGTTCCCTGTAGTTCCAACTGGGTCAGATATTCTGTGTTCTTTGTCCTGTACTGTGATTTTACTGTATGGTGTTAAACTATGTGATGGGGCAAGGCCAGAGGGCTATAGGAAAGTGGTAAGGAACCAGTATGTTAGCCCCAGGCTAAACAAATCCCTGATACCTTATGGCAGTTGCTCCAGGTTAATCAAGACACCTGAGGCCAATTAAGAACTTTCCAGAAGGCAGGGAGGTTGATTGAGACACCTGCAGCCAATCAGGGGCTGGCTGAAACTAGTTAAAAGCTTCCTAGTGAGTCAGTGAGGGGCGCATGTCAGGAGCTGTGGAAGGAGGTTGCGTGCGAGGAGCTGGGAGCAAGAGGCACTAGGAGCTGAGAGTAAGAGGGCGTACTGCAGGAAGATCCTGTGGTGAGGATAAAGAAGGTGTTGGGAGGAGTCCATGGGGAAGTAGCCCAGGGAGTTGTAGCGGTCGTGCAGTTGTTCCAGGAGGCACTCTAAACAGTTGCAATCCACAGGGCCCTGGGCTGGAACCTGGAGTAGAGGGCGGGCCCGGGTTCCCCCCCCCAAAACTCCCAACTCCTGATCAGACACAAGAGGAGTTAACCTGGACTGTGGATTCTACTAGAGGGGAAGATCTCTGAGGCAAGCAGAATCCGCCAATAAGCGCAGGACCCACCGAGGTAGAGGAAGAACTTTGTCACAACTATTACCATGTTCCATTCCAGGGGTGGCTGCATTTCAGTTGCGGGTGAGGTAATTCTTGGATATACATATGTCTATAGAGTTAGTATGTTCGGGATCCTTCTGGATAAAGGATATCATTAATGGATCTGTGTTTTCAGTTTGGAAAGGTTAATACTGTACTGTAGTTGATGACAGGTTTAATTGATTCATCCTGTGCCCGACATATTTCTGAACAGTATGACCACCAGTAGTTAACACCTTAATTAGTACATGTTCTACAGTCTCTCAGGGAGTAGCAATACAGTATTCTACAATTCAGGGCACTTAAAAACCCTTAGGACTGGCACAGATTATTCTTAGCAGTCTCCTATATTAGGTGGTTGTAGTGCTTTTAACCTTGCATGATAATATTGTACTGGGAATTCTATTCCTAGGTCTGCCACTGACTTGCTGTGTGACCTTGTGCAGGTCATGCAGGTGCTCAGGCAAGATTTGACTCTAACGCCCACTGTAGTAAATATCTTCAAAGCCCAGGGACTGTAAGCCTGCCTGGATTCTCATAGGAGATACAAGAAAGGGGGTGGGGACAGATCCTTGCTTTCCTCATCTCCCTCTGCCCCTGTCCAAAGGCCAAGCACAATCCGGCCTGGGGTTTGGTTCCATATTGGTCTCCAACAGGCATTTGTTCACAGCCCATAACCAGGGTCGGATTAACTCTCCTGTGGGCCCAGGGCTATTAGATTTTGTGGGGCCCCTGGCGGTTTGGAGTGGGGGATTGGGCTCAGGGCTGGGGCAGGGGATTGGGGTGGAGGTGCAGGGTCTGGAAGGGAGTTGGGGTGCAGGATGGGGGGCTCTGGGCTGGAGTAAGAGGTTGGGGTGCAGGAGAGGGTGCAGGGTGCAGGCTCCGGCCAGAGGCGCTTACCTCGGGTAGCTCCTGGTCAGCGGTGCAGCAGGGCTAAGGTAGGATCCCTGCCTGCTCTGGCTCCTTGCTGCTCTGCTCCCCGAGGTGGCCGCCAAGTCCAGCCCCTAGGCAGAGGGGCCAGGCTGCTCTGTGCGGTGCATGCTGAGTGTGCCCGCAAGCACCGTAGGCACTGCCCCCACAGCACCCATTGGCTGCGGTACCCAGCCAATGGGAGCTGTGGAGCCAGCGCTGCGGGCGGGGGCAGCGTTCAGAGATTTCCTGAACTCCCATCACCTAGGGGAGTCGGCAAGTTGGCGCTTGCAGCTCTAGCCCCGGGGTGGGGGGCGCCAAGGCTCAGGGACCAATGTCTGACCTGCGGCGCAGACACTTGCTGCAGGACGGATGAAAAGAAGCAGCCCATGGGCCTGTGGAGCCCCCATTAGCCCACAGCCCCTAAAGCCCCTGCATTAATACGACGCTGCCCATAACAATAACATGTGGTCCAGTTCAACAACGATTATACTGAGAAGAATTCCAAGCTAGGCTTGCAGAGGCCTCACAGAACTAAAGTGCACTAGCAGACATGCAGGGGGAAACTTGCAGTGTTTGCACTGTGACTGGCTATAGCCTGTGTAATTATTCTCCACAAGATGAATTTCACAGTTTCCTAGGCCTCCTGCGCTGCTCCAGTGGGTTTTACCAAGGGAGGCTCCATAATTATTCAATGCAAACAAATAGCCTACCACTAGGTGTCAGCAATGGATTAAGGTAAGTGTGGCCAACCCAGATCTTTGCACCAGGCCAGCACCTCTGATGCTGTGATCTTTCCTTTCCTTAAATGCAAGTCAAATCAATACAAATGCTGGCTAGGAAGAATGTCCCAGTATCTTTGAGCATTGGCTTATTTAAGTTTTTGTTTACTTATGCTGAGGCATTTTGCTGTTGTGCTGTTTTTCATGACTGGAAGGACGTTTTATTTACTTTACATAATAGTTGCACTTACATAGTAGAAACAGTTTGTATTTAGCAAAATGTTTACCATTTTCCTCCTCTGTTCCTCCCAAAATATTCCAAGGCCAGTTTATTTAGCTGCTGTTCCTTGCTTTTGACCTAAATATTCCTATTTACAAATCTTTAATGTTAGCAGTTTACATTTTTAATTAAAGAGATTGAATGGAAATATGGGGATTCAGGATGACCTAATGGTTAGACCTTGGAACTCTAGCATGGGACCTAATGGTCACAGGGAAAAACTCAATGTAGTTGAATGGCTAGAGCATGGAGTCAGCAGATCTGGATTCTGTTTTTTGGCTTGCTATGGGACTTTGGCCAAATCATTTAACCTTTTTGTTCAGTTCACCCAACTATAATATTGCAATAATAATGCTTTCCCACCTATCTACAGTGCTGTGAGATGTCTGGATGAAAAGTGCTATATAAATATAACATGCAATGTCACTTTTATACTAGTTAGCTAAATGCTGATACTAATGAACATTACATAAAGCATGGTCAGTAGAACATATTGCTTCTCAAATTGCAGGTGGAGGACACAGCAAGAAGCCTCACATATTGACATTAAAAGAAAATTATCTGAGCTGATATTATCAGTGCTGGGATTATATTTACTTACATGTTTCAGCCACAAATTGGTCTCCATTATCTGGTTCACTTCATCCTGAAAAACACAACCATGTTGAAAAAGGAGTGGGCCTTTCTTTGGGCTAATAATGTAACATTTACTAGGTTCAGAAAGAAGCCAGTACTCACCACCTTCACCAGCTGTGACATGGATACCTCAAACTGAATGATGGCAGGGTCTGACACGTTCTCCACTGGTCTGATAAACTGATTGTAGTTGGCAAACAAGGCTGCAAATAGCCTGTGCTCCGCTTCTGAACAACTGCAACCTGAAAAGAGATCATGTTGGCTTCTGATTTTGAAACAACCCACGAATCTTCATGTGGCCAAATGCTATTTCCTTTGAAAATTAAATAACCAGCCATTAAATCTGCATGATGTTAATTTGGCATTCATTCAAGGTGCAAATAGAAGAATAAAATGTAATGGTAGATGGAGATTTTCATATGTCTCTGCAAGTGGAGTTTAAAGGATAATTTAATAAAATCATAGAAACTGGAGCTGAAAAAGCCCTTTTCCCTGGCTCACCTTGTCCCTCACCACTACAAAAAGGAGTTGGGGTTGAGTGGGGTCAGAGGAATTTTTTTTTTCCTTACGAACAGGTGCATGAGGAGCTAAAACTACATTTTTTTAATATGACCAGCTCCTGGGAAATTTTACTATCCCAGGAGACTGAGGCTCATTATAGGATGGCTGCAATGGTGCTAACAGCTTGTTCATTATAAATAAGGAAACAAGGATTAAAAATTGATTCACCATTTCAAAGGGAGTACATTCTATTTACAATTGTCCCTTTTTAATGCTGGTTTTCCTATCTGTGGTACCTTATGACTATAAACTGAAGGTCTCAAAGCACAACTGGGAATCTTCTGTCCCTTAAACTATGCTTCCATTCTCATAGGCAACAGATAAACACTTTGGGAGGCAGACGCTGCCTGGAATTTAGTGGTCTTGTCCTAAAGAGACTCTCTACTGGTACTTGGATGTGATATACCCAAATCCTTTCATTAAAAAAAAAAAAAAAAAAAGATTTCTTCTCCATTTATGGATTATTTTATATTTCTACATGGCTGGTGAGACAAATTAACATTTAGGGCTAAATTCTGCTTTCAGCAACACTTGTGTAAATCTGGAATCGCTACACAGAGTTTCTGTCGATCTTTTAAAATATTGACAGCAGGACTAAATACAGATTTACATGCAGTTACTAGGATATGTTTGAGAGTTTTTTCCCCCAGTCATACTAGGTTAGTATTTTCCAGCAAACAGAAGGGAAGCAGAAATACCCATCTGCACAATAACTGATATATAAAGTTTCACAAACAAAATATCTACCTTCCGACCTATTCTAGAAGTTCTGCTGACATCTAGTCTGAGAGTGGCACAATATCAGACCACATACAGTTAAACATCCCCACTCTCTATTCATTTTGAAGGCTATTTTTTTTCAAGGGTAGTAAAGTCACTCAAACCAACACACCAGATTAAAATAGATAGCTTTATACTTTCCTATTTCTGGAAAATTAACTTTTTAGCCAGTAGACTTGCTGTAACCATTTAGTGATATCTCACCTATAATTATTAGCAAGTCAGGATTCCCCTGGATTAAATATGCCTGAGTCCTTTATGGAGGTGGGTTTTAAGATTCATATTTAGCCTTTTGCCAGCTCCTTCCCAAATGCTGTTGACCAATTTACATTTCCACAACATGTGAATTAAATCTCTGTGTTTACCACACATCCAGCATCCATCACATTGTAGACAATAACGACATATATAAACCAGTATTTCAACATTCTGGTTAAAGTTGCTGTCATCCCAGAGCACTAGTAATAGCAAGAAGGAGATCTTTGCTCTGCAGAGATAAGGTGCACTGTTCAGAGCCACCTTTAAGGCTATCTCAAGCAGCTGTTTGGCATTGCCTATTTCTGCTGATGCCCCAGCACTTTAGAGCACATATCCACTGTGAGCTAAACCTTAAAACCATATTGAAGTTTTTCAACTCTTTGATTAACATTTAAATGGCTTTGGGGGATCATAGGACCCATTTGGCATGCTAAATCAGGACTGCTATCTGTTACAAGTTCATAAGGTGAGATTTAAAAATTGTTTAACAAAAGAAGCTGGGATTCATATGAATCCTGCAGCGTGCCACTTAGTGCTGAACCTAAGTCCAGACCAATTAAAAACAATTGTACAAAGCCATATCCCGTCCTCGTTCTACCCCCTTCTTTTAAAAAAAAGTCAAGGACCACTCACCTTTAAAGAAAAAGAAAACAGCAGCAGCTAGAAATAGAGTGAACGTGCTCCCCATGGCGTTCTGAATTACTGCTCATCAACAGAGACTGCTGGTGACAAGCTCAGCTGCTGGGATTACACAGGCATGGGAAAGACAGACAGCTCCAATCTTCTGATGTATAAAATCCTTGTATAACGCAGACTGCAGGACCCTGGAGAACAGTTCTGCACCATGGAGATCCCATTAGCAACGCTGTGCTGCCCCCTTTTCAGCTGTTCATATTGTCATAAACAGAGAGCACTGGAAACACAAAATAAATCGTAGACAAAATAGATGTAGTTACTGTAGGCAAGAAGCAATCATCGATTCATCGGGCAACAAGGGTAGGCAAGAGGCCATTAGTGGATACATAAATGAACCCAGTAATTGGATAATGCTAAGAGTTTTTCCAATCAGCTCCTGTACTGGATATGAATCTTTATAGGAACCTTGTGCCAAGCCATTAGAACAGGTTTAATTAATAAAAATCTTATAACTGAACTGTGCTGAAATGGATATTGACATTAGAGACACTCAAATTAGCAGTAAACTGAGCCCAAAAGACCAAAACCGCCAAAAGGTGGGTGAGGTAATATCTTTTATTGAACCAACTTCTGTGGGTGAGAGAGACAAGCTTTCAAGCTTACACAAAACTCTTCTTCAGGTACACAATTAACTGACACAGATAAAAAAGTGTACCTGTTTGAGGCTTTGTAGTGAGGAGAGCCCCAATCCTGCAGGCATGTGCAAATGTATTTACTTCATCCTGATTTTGCATTTCATCTACTTTAGCTTCACTTTCAGCTTACTGATGGGGGTGCTCTGTGAAGGCAGTAGTAGACTTGCTCCCCTACTTTGAAATCAATGGGCCTACTCACAGTAGGAAAGTTAAGCACATGCATAAGTGTTTGCAGGATTGGGGCCCAGAGATTGACAACAGGTACAGTGACCACAGTTAGGCCAAGAGCTCAGGTTTGAGGTTAAACTAGTTTGGGTTTAACAACACTGAAATCTCCTGAGAACAGCTGTGCTTGCAAGAATCCTGCCATCTTGGGTCAGGAAAATCAAATGTTGGTACCAAATTCAAAAGGGAAGGGAAGGAAGCAGCAATTCCAGACTGATTCCTCTGAAACCTGAGGGAGAGGGGTTGGTTTTGACATTCTGGCTGAGGCCCATCTCTAGCAGTGATAGTGGCTTGAAAGCTCACTGGCGCCTCTCCTTGGAATTTAAAAGGAGACTATTTCAAATTCCTATGGGGCATCAAATGTACTGATTTTTTTTTTAAATTGCCAGAGTTTTTCTTTGTATGCAGTGTTGTAACAGCTGTGTTGGTCCCAGGATATTAGAGAGACAAGGTGAGTGAGATAATGTCTTTTATTGGATCAACTTCTGTTCATGAGAGAGACAAGCTTTCAAGCTTATACAGAGCTCTTCTTCAAAGTCTGGGAAACTAACTCAGAACGTGATAGCTAAATACAAGGTGGAACAGATTGTTTGGCGTAAGTAGTTACCACATATTTCAAGGGACCATTCAAGGTGAAGTGGCCCGTTTACACCCCTCCAGTTATAGGGAGGAAATGAAGGGAGGTGGAAAGCAGCTGGGGGGCAGATGATGTTTAAGGGCTTGTTTGATGAGAGCTTTTCTTTTTAATTTCAAGAATAATTCTCTGGTCTAGGATCTTGCTCCAGCAAAGGACTCTCTCTCCAGTCAGAGCGGGGAGCACACCAATGGAGTGCCTTCCTCATCAGTTCTCCTCAGTGCGGGGGGTGGGGACTCTTACCATAGCTTTTTCCCCTGCATGACTTTCTCAGGCTGGTTCTTTAAATTAGGCTGAGCCAAGCAGCCGCCACTCTAATGACGGTAGTTAGTAGTTGGCTGTATCCCCCTCTCTTCCAACTGGTAAATACCTGATCTGTTTCTTCTTTTCTGACATCTCTAATTTCCGTGAACATCAATGCTTTTTTCTTTAATCATAGGACAGTGATGCTCAAAGAAGCTAATCTATAGGGGCCAAAGCAATTTTTCAATGCATATTTTGTTTTGCAAAGGTAAAAGGCAATGCTGAGTGATACTGAGAAGAATTTATGGAGTAACTGTGTGCTGTACACATAGGAGAGGGCAGCAGGGGCAGAGGGAAGGTAAGGAAAGAGGCAAAATTCAGTGCCCCACTGCCTGCTAGGCAATGGTGGGAGGGCAGTCCAATGGGAAGTAAGCGAGGCCCAGGCCAGCTAGTGTTAACCTCCTTGCTATTTAGGGAACCACCAAACCATACTAACAATGAGCATCTGGAGAATGGTAGGGAAGGGCAGGATGGTGTTGTGTCACAGTCCAGTGGAATGACACAAGAGACCTGGGTCAATTCCCAGCTCTGTCACAGACTCCCTGTGTGACCTGGGAAAAGCACCTCAATTTCCCATCTGTAACTGGGACAAAAAATGCTTCCCTCACAAGGGTGGTGGGGAGACCTTCTTTGTATTTGAAGTGCTTGGATACAGGGGTGACGGCCATGTTAGTACCTAGACAGACAAGACTGTATTGAACCACAGAGTGTAACCCCAAATGGAACAGGAAATGAGGTGGCAATGCCATCATTTCCCGCTGAGACGGGCATTAATAGCGACAGATGTTCACCAGTGGGGCCCATAGACAGTAGACTCATTGTTGCCAACTCTCGTGACCTTGTTGTGACAGTTTGCTATCGCTGAAGCCAGTTGGGCCATAAAGGGAGAAGCTCCCCTCCAGCTGTCTATCAAATTTGAGCCTTGCCTGAGGGGAAACTCCCTCTGATTGGCTCGTTGTTCCATTTGCCTGCATCACAGGGATGAGTAACCAATCAGAGCTGCTTCAGGCATAGCTCCCTCCCCTTAGCAACCGAAAGTCATTCACATAGGAGGAGAGGAGGGCAAAGGAGCCCAATAGCTCAGGGCGGCTCTGTTCCATCCTCCCTCGTCCCCTCCTGTGAGCAATGGCGCCGTTTGTTCCCTACTCCCCTCCCTGCTGTGAGCAATGAGTCATTCTGCTCCCCCACCTGCTCCACAACTTGGAAAGAGGCAGAAGGGGTAAAGGGGTGGTGATGAAGAGCCCCTGGAGCTGCCCCGCTCAGCCTGGAAGTGAGAGATGGGGCCCTGTTGCAGCCCCCTTATGCTTGGTGGGGGGGGGGTGAAGAACCCCAGGAGGAGTGGAGGTGAGGCTTGGTGGGCACTGAACTGATGCGGGGACAGGACAGTATTGATTTGGAAGTTTGGGGCAGCATTAATTGCTGGGTGGGGACAGGAGATGTGGCAGTGAGAGCTTCTGTAGCAGGGGTCAAAATCCTCTTACTCAATACATATGGTAGAGTAGGGGGCATGAACTGTAACACAGAGATGCAGGGGATGGGAAGGGAGAGTTCAAAAATCAAGACTGACCAAAAAACACAATATAATCCTTTAAAAAAAAAAACCCTCATGATTTTTGGGGGCCAATCTAATGAATTTTTTGGGGATGGTGGGCTACTCAGGATTTTTTTATCTCTTGAGCTTGGCAATTTTGAGTAGTCCAGATGCTGATCTCGGTTACATTGAAGTCAGTGGCTTTATTCCATATTTACACACATATCTGAGAACAGTATTTGGCCCAGTAGAATTATTCCAGGCATGTATTTGACCCAATGGGCCTGTGTTAGATCATATTTCGAGGATAAATTGAAAAATTGTTTGGAAATAAAGCTGTGTAGAAGGAAGTCTTAAAATAACCCAGAAATATAAGGCCAGTGTCTGAGATGCCTTATGCACCTAAAGAAAAGCCTAAAACATGTTAGGGACTATAGACTTGTGGGGCAGTGGAGACTCTTCTCAAAGAGATGCCACACGACCCCTGAGCACCTTGATGTTCTCTTTGGTGGGTTGTGACAATTCACCCTGGCATGAATCTCAATTCCTACCAGTGAAGTTTAAGAATAAACATCTCTGAGACCTCCCAAAGGCTCCCCAATAAAAACAGGGAAGATCTCTTTACATGCCTGATATGTCCCTAAAGTAAAAACCAATCAGAGAAAAAAAAATCCTTCTAAGCCATCTTTCATACGTTATAATGAAATAAAAAAAGGGTACATGGCCAATTTAAGAACTCTCTTTCCAGATCACTTTTAAGTGCCCTGCAAAGTACCACACTGATCTGCAGCCAAGTAAATTGGAATAGAAATGCCCTTAAATATCTGAGTTAAGCTTTTTGAGGGATTCTTGAAACTGGCTTTTCACTATGTGGATTTTAGAAGCGACTATTTGTAGAAGCAAGACGGACCAGTGAGTAGGGCCTAGCCTCGGACTCAGGAGACTGCAATTCAATTCCCTGCTGTACCACTGACTTCCTGTATGACTCTGGCCAAGTCACCCTATGTAGTAAGACAATAAGGCTGCCTAAAGAAGTGGGGACTGAAAAAACTGAAATAGTGATGTATGCTGATGAAAGCCACCAAGATTTTATTTGAGGTTGTGTGTCTATATTGCAATAAAAAACCCACAGCACCATGTCTCAGAGCCCAGGTCAGTTGACTTGGGCTTATGGGGCTTAAGTTGTGGGGCTAAAAATAGCAGTGTAGATGTTCGGGCCCAGGCTCTGAGATCCTCCCCCGACACAGGGTTCTGGAGTCCAGCCCAAGCCAGGGGCGGCTCTAACGTTTTTGCCGCCCCAAGCAAAAAAAACCAAACAAACCCCCAAACGTCGCCCCCCCAAACAAAAAAACCCACCCCCCAAACAAACCCCCTCCCAACGCCCGCCAAAACAACCCCTCCCGCTCCTACCTGGAGCGCCGGCGAGGAGGACGGCGCGCCCGGGCCCCGCTGCCCTGCCCAGGTCCCTCTGCCCTGGCCGGGACGCGGGCGGGAACCGCGGCAGGCCCCACTGCCCCGGCCGGGGAGTGCGGCGGGAACCACGGCAGGCCCCGCTGCGCTGGCCGGGGAGCATGGCGGGGAACGCGGCAGGCCCCGCTTACCCAGCCGGGGAGCGTGGCGGGACCGCGGCAGGCCCCCCTTACCCGGCCGGGGAGCGCCGCATGGAGGGCGGCGAGCCCCGGCGCTGCCCGATCTCCCAGACCGCCATGGGGCGGGTATGTTAGAAAACAAAACAAAAAAAAACCCCAAAACCCTGAGCACCGCCCCCCTCCAGGTGCCGCCCCAAGCATGTGCTTGGTAGGCTGGTGCCTGGAGCCGGCCCTGGCCCAAGCCCAGCCCAAACGTCTACACTACCATTTTTAGCCCTGCAGCCCAAGCCTTGTGAGCTTGAATTGGCTCACCGGGCCCGCCTCAGCTGTGCTGTGGGTCTTTTGTTGCAGTGTCGACATACACCCAAGTTTCCATCTTGCTGGTTCACTGCCAAATGTCGAGGAATCCTTTTTCTATGCTCTCAGTATGGAGTTTATTTACCCTGCTTATCTGTCTCAGAACATCATTCAATCCATCCCAGACACATGCTCTTCTGATAATTTGTATAATTCTATTAGACTGGAGGAAATGGGCTGTATGTCCCTTTGATTTTTCAGTAGGATCTCAGCCTTTTTGGTCCTGCTGCTTAACTCTTTGTGGATGTATTTGTTTCTCAGCCTTTCTAGGATTTTCTGACTGGGTTTTTCTCCCCACCCTCCTTCCTCTTCATTTTCATTAATGAGCAGTTTTTGCACTACAAACAAATAAATACAAATAAATAAATTATAGCAGCTAGAGATGAGCTAAAGCTTCAAAGCTCAGATCTGAATCCAGATTCCCCCAAAGCTAAAGGGGTGTTTGTCTAATAGCAACTACAAACCATTCTAAACTTCAGGTGTTTTGTCTTAATTTGGCTTGTTGCTGTTGCAAATTCCCAGTGATATTTGTATATATATTTGTATGAACTGCCAAGCCTAGAGTTGCCGGGGCTATAAACTGCCAAGCCCTGGCACAAATTAAGCCCTGAGTCTGTCCTTGGATCTCCATTGTACGGCAGAATTTTTACTGAAAACACTTCACTGCATTAGAAAGAATGTAAGGGGAGAAACTGGAGGTTTTGGCTGCTGGGTAGGGGACAATTAGGGCTTTTGGGACCCAGAAAACAAGGCAAGGCAAGATCTTCTTTCTGATCCAGCCGCTGGAGCTCATGATGAAATCAGCTGGATCAGTGATAAGGTTATTTTCATGGCAACAGATGGTGATGTGATATAAACAAGTGATTATGACAACTGCAGGACTATGTAGAAGAAGGGTTTGTGCAGACGGGAAAAGCTCATCCAACCACGAATATCTGCAGTAACACAGAACCTGCAGTTACACAGAACTGCATGACATTTGTTCTTCTTAACAAAGCATTTTATAAAAATGCTTCTCGAAATCAAGCTCTATCCAGCTCAGATTATGAGGCAGGGGAAAAGGGATTCTTCTCCTGCCCCACACCATGATATTGGTACTACCCCTGCAACAAGCCAACATCCACTGCTCTTTCTCATCTTCCTTGTTTGCCATTTGTTACTACAGTCCCAAACAAATTGATCAGGAGCTGTCATGTGTGTGCAGCAACTCATAAAAATGTTACATGTGATTCCCTAATAGGGGCCCTTGGACAAGTCCTGGTCAATCCAGGCTGAAGTAGCTCTGAAAAGAAAAGGGAACACTCTCCAAGTCTCCTGGGCAAGGACTGTCCCCACTCGGATGGGAGCAAGGACTGGCTGAAAATTTTCCATTGAAACTGGTTTTTTTACAGAATTTTTAACTAAACAAATTTTTGTGAGAGGTGTCTGCTTTCCATGTAAAATTTCTGTATTTCATTGAAAAAACAACCCCCAGAAAAATCGAGTCCAATCCATAGAGAAGGATGGGAGCATGAGGCACTGTAGTGCCAGTTTAAATCAGATTATTTCAATTGTCGGCGGAAATATTTTGATTTTTGATGAAAAGTCAACATTTTCAATTAAAAATTAAAATTAAAATTTGTATTGACACTTTCCATGAGGGAGCGGGGGGAGAGGGGAAGGAAATATTTTCTGACCTGCGCTCTCAGTGACCCACCCCTGTGTTGGCACCCAGCAGCATGGAGGGAAAGGAGGAAGCAGTCTGATGTGAAGGCAGAGAGGTGAGGAGTGGTGTGTGTTGTGTGTGAGCAGAGACAGGCGTAGGCAGAGCTGGTGCTAGGCATAAACAGACTAAGCAATTGCTTAGGTTCCTGAGCAACTTAAGACCCTGCCCCCACATTAATTATTAATATGTGTTGGTGGGGGGGAGAAGGCAAAATATTCCTACTTAGGGCCCCCGGTGGGCTAGCACCAGCACTGGTGCTTTAGAGGCAATGGGATAGAGCACATAGAGCAGGGGTGGGCAAACCTTTTGGCCCGAGGGCCACATCAGGGAATGGGAATTGTATGGTGGGCCATGAATACTCACAAAAGTGGGGTTGGGGTGCGGGCTCTGGGGTGGGGCTGAGGATGAGGAGTTTGGGGTGTAGGAGGGTGCTCTGGGCTGGGACCGAGGGGTTTGGAAGGCAGGAGGGGGATCAGGGATGGGGCAAGGGTGCAGGAAGGGGTGCACGTGCTGACTGGGGGTGCGGGCTCTGGGGTGGGGCTGGGGATGAGAGGTTTGGGGTGCAGGAGGGTTCTCTGGCCTGGGATTGAGGGGTTTGGAAAGCAGATCCTACGCGGAGGCACGGACAGGCGGTTCTGGTCGCTGCCCCATCTGCAGGCACCACCCCTGCAGCTTCCATTGGAGCGCGTAGGAGCTGGATCAAGGCCATGCTGGCTTCCGGGAGCTGCATGGTGCGGCCCCTGACCCAGCGCTCTGGCCAGAGCGCCGGAGTGGGGCCGAGCCACATGGTGCAGCCTCAACCCAGCGCCCCGGCTGGAGCGCTGGAACGGGGCTGAGCCATTGGTGCGGCTCGCAGGCCAGCTTAAAATGGCTCATGGGCTGGATCTGGCCCGTGGGCCATAGTTTGCCCACCCCGACATAGAGACTGGCTGTAGAGTGCAGGGGCAGGACGGCGGTATAGACAGGCTGTGCAGGGGCGATGGGATCATATGGGGAACATATTTGCTATGGTGCCTATATCGCTGTTCTTAGGTTTCATGCTGTGTGTCCTGGTGTATGCTGGGGGAGGCTGGAGCTGAACCCCTCTAGAGGGGCAGATTGGAGAGTCTGAGGCAGCTCTAGTGTGGCATCCCTTGTGTTGTTTGTTTTTTATACTAAATTAATTTGATTTCTGCTCTTAAGCTGTCAAGGCCAGATCCCTGGGTCTGGTCAGGCTTTGTTGGGGGTTCTCCTTCTCTGCTGCCCTATTAGGGTATAGCTCTCTGTCCCCTTTACGCTGCCGAAGTGGTGCAAAACAGATGGAGTCTGTCCAGTACTTCATTTATACTCAAGCAATTTTTTTTACATTCATAACTGATGCAGCAAGCCTGTTCAATATCTTCATTAATGATATCTGTTCAATATCTTCATTAATGCTCTGGAGAATGGCGTGGACTGCACCCTCAGCAAGTTTGCCGATTACACTAAATTGGGAGGAATGGTAGAAACTCTGAAGGGTAGGGATAGGATACAGAGGGACCTAGACAAATTAGAGGATTGGGCCAAAAGAAATCTGATGAGGTTCAACAAGGACAAGTGCAGAGTCCTGCAGGCACTTAGGACGGAAGAATCTCATGCACTGCTACAGACTAGGGACCGAGTGGCTAGACAGCAGTTCTGCAGAAAAGGACCTAGGGGTTACAGTGAATGAGAAGCTGGATATGAGTCAGCAGTGTGCCCTTGTTTCCAAGAAGGCTAACGGCATCTTGGATTGTATAAGTAGGGGCATTGCCAGCAGATCAAGGGACGTGATCATTCCCCTCTATTTGGCATTGGTGAGGCCTCATCTGGAGTACTGTGTCCAGTTTTGGGCCCCACACTACAAGAAGGATGTGGAAAAATTGGAGAGTCCAGCAGAGGGCAACAAAAATGATTAGGGGGCTGGAGCACATGAGTTATGAGGAGAGGCTGAGGGAACTGGGATTATTTAGTCTGCAGAAGAGAAGAACAAGGCGGGATTTGATAACTACTTTCAACTATCTGAAAGGGGGTTCCAAAGAGGATGGATCTAGACTGTTCTCAGTGATAAGATGATAGAACAAGGAGTAATGGTCTCAAGTTGCATTGGGGGAGGTTTAGGTTGGATATTAGGAAAAACTTTTTCACTAGGAGAATGGTGAAGCACTGGAATGGGTTACCTAGGGAGGTGGGGAAATCTCCTTCCTTAGAGTTTTTTAAGGTCAGGCCTGACAAAGCCCTGGCTGGGATGACTTAGTTGGGGATTGGTCCTGCTTTGAGCAGGGGGTTGGACTAGATGACCTCCTGAGGTCCCTTCCATATTCTATGATAAGCCTAGAGGTGCCAGGGCTATGAACTGCCAAGGCTAGAGTTGCCGGGGCTATAAGATGCCAAGCCCTGGCACAAATTCAGCTCTGAGTCTGTCCTTGGATCTCCATTGTACGGCAGAATTTTTACTGGAAACACTTCACCGCATTAGAGAGAATGCAGGGGAGAAACTGGAGGTTTTGACTGCTGGGTAGGGGACAGTTAGGGCTTTTGGGACCCAGAAAACCATGGGGAATGGTTTGGGATTGTGGGATAAACAGATTAGCTGAATGTTTTTGCTAAAATGATTGAAAGAATTTGATAGTTAATATTGACATTTATACTGTCATTGTTAGGTTTCAGCATTATCCCCTATTGAGATGGTTGGGGGCTGTTAACACTTCACAGCTTTTGGTTTGGGTTGTCAGCAGAGCTAGGCAAACATCATGGCATCTGGTTACACTCGTAAGGTTTTTTCACAACCATAAGGGCTAGAATAACATTTTTTATATGAAAGCTTGGATTGTAGAGCACAGTTTTGTGAAAACTCTGCAGCTGCAAAATCCTGGAGTACAAGGAGGCCTGCCTGTCTTACTGTATGTATGCATTCTCTCCAGGTGATGTAAGCAGGCCTGACCCTTTCAGCTATTTTCACAGTCCACAAATTGTCACAAGGACATGGCCACAACATCTCCTGTTAGGAAACCTGAGGTACTACCACACTCAGAAAAAGGAGAACATTGCAATTCATACTGAATGTAGCTGTCTTCACCCTGCTTCTATATACCACTCACAGTGGCTTCCTGAAAGTACTTTATTTAGTAGGTTGCATGTAGTGGGGTAATTGATTTTTGATACAGAAACCAAGTCTGGTAAAACTAATGGTGTCTTCATCTGTGAATTATCTACTAGGTTTAAACTTTTACAGGAGAACCACAGAATTACGAACACCTCAGGAATGGAGATTGTTCGTAGCTCTGAAATGTTCGTAACTCTGAACAAAACATTATGGTGGTTCTTTCAAAAGTTTACAGCTGAACGTTGCCTTAATACAGCTTTGAAACTTTTCTATGAAACAGAAAAATGCTTCTTTCCCTTTATTTTTTAGTAGTTTACGTTTAATGCTGTACTGTACTGTATTTGCTTTTTTTTTTTTTTTTGTCTCTGCTGCCGCCTGATTGTGTACTTGTGGTTCCAGATGAGGTGTGTGGTTGAGTGGTCAGTTCATAACGCTGGTATTCGTAACTCTGAAGTTCTACCGTATTCTGTTAAGCTGACAAAGAAACAACAGTTTAGAGCTTCTCTTGTGGAAACACTGATGCACCTTAGTGATTTGTTTCAGTGGTGTTGCTTACTGGTGTACAAGTGACTACATATGATATTGACAGATGAAGCTGAGATTGCTCCAGCACAAAAAATGCAGTTCTCCTGCAGCAGGCTATGAGTAACAGCTAATGAAGTCAGTAGGTGATGTGTCCTATCCTGTAGTAGGAGAATCTGGCCCCCAAATCTTCAGTCCCTAAGACATGTTTTATGTACTTTCTCAGCTATTTTCTGAGGATTGCGTTGTAAAATACCTTAATCCACACTCATGCCCCAAAATTATTTACTCCAGTAAAACAGGATGGTCAATCTGGATTGATTCTTTTTTGCTGTTTCTTTCCCATTTTAGCACTGCTCTCCTTTTCCATCGACTGAGCTTGCAGTCCAACCTCTCTTGAGTGATCGTTTGCCTCTGCTCCTTATACACTTTCCTGTTGAGCTTCAGATTCGTGGTGCTGTATACCAGTTCCCCTTTTCTGAGTTATAAAGGCTACTGGAACATTTTGGAAGTATGGCTACTTAAAGGAGAGTTTTTCACATTTTATTTAGATTTCACCAATGAACAGAGTGTATAAATATGTTTATTTATCATATATTGACTTGGGCTCCATAAACCAAACACAGAGTTTAGATGCATTTTAAGGAAATAAATACTGTAGCAATTGTTTCTCTTGAAACAGCAAAATTGTGCAATGTGAACTGCAGGATCTTATGGAAACACAATGTCTTTCCCAAGGTGGCATAAGTAAATACCATTTTAATAATGATCCTGGTGCACTCTGAGGAAAACTGGCAGGTTGTAGAAATAAATAAATTTCTCTGTAAAATATTTAAACATATTGAAAAAAGATCCAATATTTCATCAAAAGTAATGAAATTAAAAAAGAAAAGATTGTCTTCTGGAAAATTCCTAACATCATGATAACACAGCAGGCCAAATTCTGTTCTCCGTTCACCAGTGCAAATTCAGACTAACTCAATTAACTTCAATGGTATCGCTTCTGATTTACACCAGTGGAACTGGGAGTAGAATCAGGTGCAGCATCTGTGTAAGCATTTTACAGTTTTAAATGAGAGTTAAGGGCTTGCAGCAGCAGAGTGGTTTTGAAAAAGTGGCTGGAGAAATAGCCCAACTGTCCCAAGGACACAAACAAAGATGAATATCCAGAGAAACAGTCTGTCCACTACCATGGCAACATACTTCCAATCTTCAATGACCTGGAAGAAAAAGCCAGTTAAAGATGTATAGCAATTTACCATGTTCATCTCCATCTCTTTTGTTGATGCTCAATGTTTGTAGTTTGTATATGAAAATAAGAGAAAACAAATCTTAAGGTTCAGGATCACCACAGGGGTCAGGAAAGAATTTTCCCTCATATACAATACTGGATAGATGGTGAATGACACTAGAAATAGTTTACAACTTGCTCTGAAGCATCAGGTATTGATCACTACTGAATGGTTGGTGCCAGACTGGATGGACCGTCAGCATAATTCAGTAAGCTCCTGTGTGTGAATTTTAATGTGCTGATACTATTCATCACAGTTAATAGGGATGAACAATACTTACTGCTTTTAAGAAAAGAATTCTGTAGTCGATCTTGATTCTCAGTATGCAGGTGTTTTAATTCATGTAAGCACTGCTCGTTGTACTCAAATCCCTGTCCAGTGTGGATGAGATCCTGGTCCCATTGAAGTCACAATGGGAGTTGTGCCATTGACTTTAATGGGGCCAGGATTTTACCCCCTATCTTTACATTCAGTTCTTACACTACAGTGACTGCAGGCTTTCTAGTGTGTTGTAAAGGGAAAGTGTTAATTTTTTTATCACTTCTATTTTTTCCTTTATAATTGACTCTAGTTACACATGGAAACTCTTCCTCTTAACGACTTTATAGTACTTCCCAATTGACTCCTGACTTGTACTAGACCATTACATATTTTCCCCCTCAATGCACACATGTACCTCCCATTGCCGTTAATGGGTGTTTCATGCTTCCGAGAAGAGAATATACTGTAGGTACATGAATAGTCATTATCAGACCATGATACTAATGGAAAAAGCAGAGATTGGAATTATGAATCTAGAAAACAATGGTTTGTAACTAAGCACTTTAAGTTAATGTCAGAGGACCTGTGTGCAGAAAGCATTAAATTAATGTCTTAATTTACAATACCTTGGATAATTGCTCTTTAGTCTAGGGTGAGGAAAGGGAGTTTGTGAATCATAAGACTGGAAGGGACCTTGAGAGGTCATCTAGTCCAGTAACCTGCACTCATATTTTAATATCTAGTACAAGTTCTTTACAAAAGCACAGATAGTATTGAAACACTTTTTCAGCATTGTGAGGCCTATGCTCACATCAAGTCCATTGCAATTTGTTTAAGCTTAAGGCTATATTTACAGATTTAGCATCTGATCTTTCTTTTTTCTGTTAACCAGTAATTAGTTCCTTGAAAATGCAAGAAAGTCACCAATGTGGCTTCATGAGGGATTCCTGCAAGATCTGAAGTTAAAAAGGAGCCAGGCTTTCAGACCGCTTAACCTATATATTAAAAGGTGAGGAAGAGGACAGAGCAGTAATGGAGAACCTAGGGCTAGATTGGGAGTTGGGGCAGAGGAGGGTCACGCAGGAAATTTTTCATGGATGCGGGGTGGGTGTTGGGGAAATTCATGGGTGTTCATCTGAGCCTTCTGAGTTTTGCAGAACATTATTCAATGGATACTTATATGAACTTTAATGTACTAGCTAGTGGAATGTGACTCTCTGTACCACTACAGGATAGCAGCGGAACTGCTCAAATGTGTGTCATAGGTCCTATACTGCTAATAGCAGATGGAGAGTCTCCTTTTGCTCAAGTGGAAGAATGCTCAGCTTTTGCAGTATGAACATCGTGGTTCTATCTATACTCTTGCCAGAAAGTTCTGAATGGTCTTGGGAGGCAGCATAATGACCACCATGTGTCAACCAACCAGATAGGGTATGGAGAGCTAATTGATAGAGGACACTTTTAATCCAAAATAATAGTGTTCCTAGAAAGGGTTTGTGCCAACCTAACTAAACCCAATTCTAAACCCATTTAGTTAAACTACTTTGTGTAGCCCAGCCCTAAGTAACTTACTCTGGCAGAACCCAGCCATGCTCATGGCTGACTTACCTGCAGTCCCTTAATTATGGGTCCAATTATATGGTGTTTCCTCTGAACAGGTATTGAATGTTATCCCTCTTCCTGCCACACACTAGCTGGGGTCTCTACATCCAGTTACCTTGCTGATGTGAAAACACAGTTTGTTTAACGTTAACTCATCTCCAGCTCCCTCTGCCCCAAAGCAATAAACGTATTCTGTTTGTGGGGACTGAGATTCTTGCTTGGCACACTGCTTTTTAGAACAATGTCAGCTTTATCAAATTGTTATTCATAGGAAATTTATAGGAAAAGAAACTTATTACTAAACAGTGATTGGCTATGAAAATTATAGCTAGGATCTCTATAAAAATTAACACTAAGGAAGATGGTTGGGTTCTTATTTCCCTTCTGAAGAAGAATATGTTTATTGTGAGACGTCAAAGGAAAGAAAACTGGGCTTTGGAAAGATGGGAATGATTTCTCCTGTTACTTACATTCTGGTTATTGTCCTCACTTTTCATGTGGTCTGCTATAAAACTGACTCCATCAATTGCTTCTTGGACTTCTGGAGAAAACTTCATTGAAGATCTTAACCTAAAATCTTGATGGCCACTGATGTTATCCGGATTCTCAGCAACTTTCAAATCGTATTTTTTGGCAGAGGCTGTATTCACAAAGTAGGTGGAGGTTTTGTAAAGGTCGGCTGGATCGGTGCATAGATTATCAGATTTATTCTTTCTGCGCTTGCTTAACCTTTGCCTTGCAGAGTTATTCTCTGGGCGTTTCATGAACAGAAAAGTTGGAAGTTTCTGAAGGAAAACCACCTTTACCCATGGGGGCATAGTGTGGGTGCTGGGAGATCTGTGATGGACATTCAGTACGCAGACACTGGTAACTATTGAGAATGTTACTAGTACCATTGTAAACATCAGATACTTCCCAATCAGTGGAACATCCAGTGATGTTGGAGGGACAATTTTGGAGATCAGCAATAAGAACACAGTCAAGGCAAGCAGTACAGATATGCATAAGGTCATCTTTTCACCACAGTCTGAAGGCAAGTAGAACACCAGGATAGCCAATGATGTAATAAGCACACAGGGAATTATAAGATTGATGGTATAAAAAAGAGGTTTCCTTTTAATAATAAAGTCGTATGTCACATCAACATACTTTGGGTCTAAGGGGTTTACAGTCCTTCTTCCTGGAAGTGCTACAATATCCCATTCTCCGCTTGGTGTAAAGTCATCCATGCTTGCCATGGAAGTTTTAAGTACCATATCAATTTCTGTGTGATCATATGTCCAAGAGCGGAACTTCAGTGTGCAGTTTTGTTGATCAAATGGGAAATGCTTCACCTCAATCTTGCAGGCACTCTTGTAGATGGCTGGAGGCAACCAGAAAATGCTTCCATTGTTCTTTACAATCACATTTGTATACAGGGAAACTTCATATGTACCATCCGCACTGAGGAAATGGGAGAAAAAATAAAGAAATGGTGAAGAGACAGAATATGGGTTCAAAATACAGAAAAGGACAAATTAGTACATTCTCAGCCCCCTCTACTGAATCCAAAAGAGGTCCCACTATCTCTGCTAGAATTAAATTTCTGTACCCTTTCAGCGATAAAACCCATTTTTCAGGTATTTATAACTTGACAATGAAAACTACGTATACATTTTTCAACCTGGGAATTAACAGTTTTGCCAATATTTAGACATTGGCATTTATTATTAATTAATATCATTTATTAATAATGATAACGTGTATGTCTAGAGCCTGTTTCATCCAATAATCACAAAGTATTTTATAAACAATTAATTATGCATTATTACACCCCACTGGGATGTGTAAAGATAAGATCACCCATCACCAAAATGCAGCCACCTTTGCTTTGGAACAAAGCCATTAACAGCACATGGCAACACTTCTAAACAGTTTAAAGCAGGAAGTGAAGAAGAATGCTATATTCAGTTGGGACTACAGGAGGAACATAGGCAGGATGAATGCAATTACATGAGTTGTAATTTAGGCAGGATAATTGTGATTAAAGCTCCTGCTATTACTAAAAGTGCCATGGGATTTTTAGTGCCCATAAATTCTCTTGGTTTTGTGTCTCATCCAAAAGACTAAAAGTGTCCCAGAAGAGTGTCCTCGATCATCAGGGTGAATCACTGGTTCAGTGGGAAGAGTATTCCCTACGTAATGGTGAACACCACTTCCTGATGTATTTCAATGCTCCTTGCAGGATCTTTGGACTAACAGCTTGATGCCACATAGCTTATGATATTTGTTAGGACAGCAATGCAAAGTGGCATAACTGCAAATAAATATTCTTGAAAATATAATCAGTCTGAGATAGGTTTAACGGAAAAGGCTGTTAAAATGACCCCAAGATTATTTTGCTTAAATATGTCATCCACTCAGGCAGCACTTTTTCCCAAATACATATTTGTTGATAAACTTAACTGATCCTGTTATTGAAGGACACCGTGAGACTAGAAAAGAATAACTATTCATCACCTTATTTCTCTGTAAATTAACAAACACATGAATAAAACCTTGAGTAGGACTGTTATTTTTAATAAAACTGGGTTAGTCAGTTTTTAAAGTTAGATGAGAATAAATATAGTAAGAGAGAAATTGTCTGAACTACAGTACTTTTTATATTTTTCATTTTCATTTGTATTAAAGAAAATAAGGGGGAAAATATATAATTTAGAGGCAATCTATCTTCAGCAAAAAAATCAGATCAAATTAACCACTGATGTAAATAGCTCCATTGAAGTCCTTCCTTACTTACTGAAGCAGAAATTATATGCTCTAATATTTAGAAATAGGCATAAGTAATTATTTGCTGTTAATAAAGCTCTTTGAAGAGGAAAAGAGCCATGTAAGTATTAACATTTTTCTTCTAAGTAAAGTGTGAAACAAATAAACAGCCAAATAAATTCTGCACATCAGTACTGTGTGTGTGACACACACACACATATATATATATATAAATTAAAATTGCAATGGCAATTACAATTAATAGCATAGAAGTGTAAGGCTCTTTAATCCATTGCCAGTCATCTGGTACTCAGCAATGTAGAATCTCTTTGTCTTATTCATTTTATCTCTTCAAGCTAGTTCTATAGGCCTGGATCTATGAAGGAACCTAGGTGTAATGCTAAGCAGCACAACGCATAACTTTAGGTCTCTAGAAAATCACGGGAACAACACTGTGACCCACAAAACCTGAGTTAGACAGCTGGCACCCTATACAATGAATGGGGAGAGAGAGGCTCCTTAGAATACAATCCACAAAAGCCAGCGTGCTAGATGGGAAGCCACCTATACTAGGCACTGGGAGATGCTGGCCAGAGGAGTGTGTCCTCAGCCCTGCTCTGCCCTCAGAGGTAGGTTCTTAAGTCTGGCCTGCAGGGAGCTGCCTATCTATGCTAGTGATCCATGAACTGGGAGGAAGACATATTCTGGCACCTAAATTGAGTGCAGGGCCTTATCCGATATGTGGGCTCAGAGGCCACCTAATTCCATGCAAAACAGCTGGGAGGATAGAGGAGGAAGACCACCCGTATAACCTTTAGTCCAATGGTTAGGGTAATCACCTGGGATGTGGGAGACAACTGGTTCTAGTTCCCCCTCTTCCTGATGAGAAGGGATTTGAACAAGGATCTACCACCTCTCCTTGGAGAGATTTTTCACTGTGCAGTATACAATATTATTAATTTAAATAATATCCTAAGCTTACTGTAAGCTTATTTTCCCTGCAAAAGAAAAAAATATATATATATATATATATATATTTTTTTTTTTTTTGCTAAATCAATCGGATTTTTGTTTCTGTTTAAAATCTTTGCAACGTTTTTTGTATCAAGACTTACTTATTGTAAAGCACAATGTCTGGCAGCCAGATGTGCTTAGAAGGGATTCTCAGCTTATTTATGCCTTCATAGTCAGACGGCTGCCAAGCCAAACGATAGTCAGTCCATTCCTAGAGAAAGAATTGTACAGCAGTGATGTAAGTTATTTTGTGTGAGTCAAGTCATACTGACAACAAGAAAGCAATGTGTTGGTAGATTGCAATAGCATCCCCAGGGGATGGTTACCTGGTTTAGCCAGACATTTGTGGTCATGATCTGCTCACGTTCATTCTAAAGAAGGAAAAAACATTTATAAATCTATACTATACAAAGTTAGTCCTACTATTAGGATTTATTCATTAATCTTTCAGGAATACCTCAAACTTCTGGCTGCTTAAAACCATTGCATATAATGTAAAATCTACGTTTTATAACATTAGGAATCTTTCTGTGTCTACTGGTCTATCACTAAAATGCACAATTCTGACTATATTAATAATAATAATCACATAAAATATGACATGGTACAGTATTTCATGCAATTATGTAATTCATTATAACTATTAACTAAGATGGACTTGGGTATGTGCAGCTTTAAGAAGCTGTTTTAAAAACCCTAGAAAAAGTAATGGGTAAAGTAATAGTCTTCTGACAATCTTTTTCCATTCATCAGGCCAATGGAATTGTAATTTTGGATTAGACCACTATTGGGGCTAGTACAGGTGGGGGCTCTCATCCACTCTGAACTAGACGACCTGCACCTGCGAGTATTAAAAGAATTGGCAAGGAGCTCTCTGAACAACTACTGTTAATTTTTAACAAATCTTGGAATACTGAGAAAGTTCCAGAGGACTGGAGAAAAGCTTAATGCCATACTAATATTTGAAATGGATAAATGGGATGACCTGGATGAGTGCAGGTCAGTTAGCCTGAAAATGATCCTAGGCAAAATCACAGAAAGGCAGATATAGAAGTCAGTCAGTACAGAATTAATGGATGGTAGCATAATTAATGTCAATCAACATGATTTTATGGGTAACAGGTCTGGTCAAGCGAACTTGACATGGATTTTTTTGATGAGATTACATGTTTGGTTGATAAAAGTCACTGTTGACGTAATATACTTAAAATTCTGCAAGGCATTTGACTTAGTCCCACATGTCATTCTGATAAAAATAAATAGTGATCCCAGAGAATCAATGAGGACCCTATTAAATGGATTAAAAACTGGTTAACTGATAGATTGCCAAAACTAATTGTAAATAGGGAATTATGATTCTGTGGGGATGTTTCTAGTGGAGTTTCAGGGGGATCTGTTCTTGGTCCTATGTTCAATATTTTTGTTGATGATTTAGAAGAAAATACAAAGTCATTGCAGATGTCATATTTACAGATGACATAAAAATTAGTGGAGTGGTAAATAAAATGAGGATAGATAAATTATAAAGAAAGATTTATATAAAGCTGAGATTCCTGAAGCCACACCAGCTTTTGACATTACCATAAGACCCAGAAAGATTCCAGCAATAGAACTAAGGCTTATTCTCACTGCAGATTTGTGTTGATTCAACAATGTAAATAATACTACCAGTGATCCAAGAGCAGCAGCAGCCTTAATGACATGAATGATGAAAAACAATAAGAAGGCTGAGAGAAGAACAAAGGAGGGTAAAGCAGAGTGACCTGTGACAGTTACTAATGTCTTAGTGAGGCTGGCAGGGAGAGGACACTGTCAAATAACCGAGACCCCAAATATTGTCCTACATAAAAATGGCGAGAAATATTCAGATTCTAAATATATTTATCTTAAAAATCCATCACGCCATTGAAGAGATTGTAGTTTCAAACTGTTGAAGGGGTATTCCAAACAATAAAGAGTAATAAACTCCTCCCTCCACTATGCCAAGGGGCTTGATGTCTTGGGAGACTGGTAATGGGTAATAGACTCTTTCACTGCTGGGCTACTGATTCAAATCTAGATCAGGTAAATAATGACTGCAAGAAGCTGTTAATATCTGATGATCACTCAGTGTTCTATCTAAAATTATTACATGAGAATGGTGATACTGGGTCAGACTAATGATCCACCTAGCCCAGTATCCTATCTCTGACAGTGGCCAGTGCCAAATGCTTCAGAGGGAATGAACAGAACAGAGCAATTTCGAGTAATCCGTCCAGCCCCAGCTTCTGCCAGTTGGTAGTTTAGGAACATCCAGAGCATGGGGTTGCATCCCTGATCATCTTGTCTAATTGTCATTGATGGACCAGTCCTCTATTAACTTATCTGATTCTTTTTTGAATCCAGTTATACTTGGCCTTTGCAACATCCCATGGCAATGAGTTCCATAGGCTGAGTGTGTGTTGTATGAAGAAGTACTTCCTCTTGTTTGTTTTAAACCGTCTGTCTATTAATTTAATCAGGTGACCCCTAGTTGTATTTATGTGAAAGGATAAATAACACTTCCCTATTCACTTTCTCCATACCATTCATGATTTTATAGATTGCTATCATATCCCCCCTTAGTTGTCTCTTTCCTAAAATGAACAATCCCAGTCTTTCTAATCTCTCCTCATATGGAAGTTGTTCCACACTTTTAATCATTTTTGTTGCTCTTCTTTGCACCTTTTCCAATTCTAATATATCTTTTTAAAGATGGGGTGACCAGAACTGCACAAATTATTCAAGGCATGATATTTCCTGTTTTATTATCTATCTCTTTCCTAATGGTTCCTAACATTGTTAGCTTTTTTGACTGCTGCCGCACATTGAGCGGAAGTTTTCAGAGAACTATCCATGATGACTCCAAAGATCTCTTTCTTGAGTGGCAACAGCTAAATTAGATCCCATCATTTTGTATGTACAGTTAGGATGAATTTTTCCAATATGCATTACTTTGCATTTATCAACACTGAATTTCATCTGCCATTTTTTTGCCCAGTCAGTTTAGTGAGATCCCTTTGCAGTCTGCTTTGGACTTAACTATCAAGTAATTTTGTATTGTCTGCAAATTTTGCCACTCACTGTTCACTCCCTTTTCCAGATCACTTATGAATATGTTGAACAGCACAGGTCCCAGTACAGATCCTTGGGGGACCCTGCTATTTACCTCTTTCCTTCGTGAAAACTGACCATTTATTCCTACCCTTTGTTTCCTATCTTTTAACCAGTTATTGAGTCATGGAAGGACCTTCCCTTTTATCCCATGACTGCTTAGTTTGCTTAAAAACCTTTGGTGAGGGACCTTGTTGAAGGCTTTCTGAAAGTCGAAGTACACTATATAAATTGGATCACTCTTGTCTACACTCTTGTCACGCTTGTTGATTTCCCCAGAGAATTCTAATAGATTGATGAGGCATAATTTCTGGTTAGTAAAGCCATGTTGACTCTTCCCCAACATATGCTTATTTGTGCATGTAATAATTTTTTTCTTTACTATCCTTTCAAACAATTTGCCTGGTACTGTAGTTAGGCTTACCAGCCTGTAATTGCCAGGATCGCCTCAGGAGTCTTTTTTAAAAATAGGCATTACATTAGCTATCTTCCAGTCATCTGGTATGGAGGCTGATTTAAGTGATAGGTTACATATCACAGTAAGTAGTTCTGTGACTTCATATGTGAGTTCCTTCAGAATTCTTGGGTGAACACCATCCGGTCCTTGTGACTTATTACTATTTAATTTATCAGTTTGTTCCAAAACGTCTTCAATTGACACCTCAGTCTGGGACAGTTCCTCAGATTTGTCACCTAAAAAGAATGGCTTGGGTGTGAGGATCTCCCCCACATCCTCTGCCATGAAGTGGTAGAGGGTCTCAGTCCAGTTCCTGGTGGACCCATCACAAAAAGCCAACATAACCGTCACTAATGTGTACCCTGGTAGGAAGTCTCAACAAGATGTCAAAGACTGAATGGATATGGAGACCTATCTGGTTTCTTGTCTGTAGAGGTGGTTACTCTAGCTGTGGGAAGAGGCTCATTAGTGGAAGCCTCCCCTGCTGCTTCTTATGCTCTACCCATTCTGTGGATAAACAAAAGTCTCCTCAATTTTGCACCTTTTCCCAGCATTAAATTCACAGGCACGTACTCTCTAGAAATAGGTGAGTCGCTACTTGGCAACTAAATTGACCAAACATCATTGACTCTCTTTTTCTTGTTAGTTGGCTGTAAACACAAAGGGGCCCTTTAAATTAAGTAGCTTGGCAGCCAGCATAAAAGCAATTTGGATGGAAGATAAGGACAAAAAGGTAATCAAGCTGTCCTTAGATGTTGCTGCAGACCTGCAGGGCAATGGCAGAAAGTGGAGCTGGAGTGGCTTTTCAGATAAGAGACGCCAGTGAAAAGGGCCAAAAATACAAAGATAAACTAAATCAGTTAAGACTCAATATTGTCCCTTAGCAATATTGCTAACTGCCTTTAAATTCCCAGCCATTGTCCTGGGTTAGCCTTGTCTCACTAATCCCAATGTCATAGTTATCTCTAGATATTGAGTCTGTGTCTTCAAATTAACAATGTTAGGTAAATAGAATACGTATAAGTATTAGCTAGATTATTATTTGTTTTTATTTTCTTTCTTGATCTTCTGTTTATTTTATTTTCTATTCTGCTTGGGACTCAGTTGGATTCAATAAATCCATTCCTTCCTTCATTATTCTTCTGATTTGATGCACACTAGTTGGCAGTGAGACTCTTTTGATCTCTCATTTTACAGGAAGATTTATCATAAAGATGCTGTATCAGCAGTGTCCAATACGTTCGCCACTAGCCACATGTGGCTAATAGGCTATTGAATTGTGGCTAATGCATGTGGCTTTTTTATAATGTGGCTTAATGTGGCTTTTTTATAATGTGGCTAATAAGAAAAATTCAAAACCACAAGTGTGGCTAGCAGTGTGTCTAGCATCGAATTTCTATTGGACACTGCTGCTCTAGATTAAATCATGTGAGGCCCTTTATGGTCCTGGATCCAGGGCTGGTGCTAGCACTAGGCAACCCTAGGCGGTCGCCTAGGGCGCCAGGATTTGGGGGGTGGCGGGCGGCTGCCTCCTGCCTCCCCGCTCAGCGGCTGAGCGGGGAGCCAGGAGGCAGCCGCGGCGAGCCGCCCCCTGCCTCCCTGCTCAGTCACTGCGGGGAGCCAGAGGCAGCCGTGGCTAGCCGCCCCCCTGCCTCCCACTCAGCCACTGAGCGGGAGGCAGCCGCAGCGAGCCGCCCCCTGCCTCCCTGCTCAGCCGCCGCGGGGAGCCGGGAGGCAGCCGCGGCGAGCTGCCGCCCTGCCTCCCGGTTCCATGCTCAGCTCCTGCGGGGGGGGGGGGGGGGGGGAGGCTGGTTGGGGGGGGCGTTAGCTGGGGGGGGGGGGGCGCAGGGCTGGTGCAAGGAAGTTTTGTCTAGGGCGTGAAACTTCCTTGCACCGGCCCTGCCTGGATCCTGGAAGTGCTTTCAGGATAGGAAGCAGAGTTGTAGGGTTGTTGCGTTACTGTGACAATGTGAGTGGAGGCTATGCATGAGCAATAGTACATTTCAGGCTTCCTGCACTCTGCTCCCTATAGGATATGTCTACAGTGCAAATTAAGGTATAATTGTGGGGTAGGTAGGCATACCCAAACTAGATTTAATCTTGATAGCATGGGTAATGATGGCAGTGAAGTCTTGGTGGCATGGGCTAGCCACCTCAGTACATGCCTGCTGCTTACCCTGGGTATGTACTGAGGTTGTTAGCAGCCATGCCACTGTGTCTTCACTACTGTTGGTATGGGAGCTAGTTAAATTAGAGCTAGAGCAGGTATACTGTACAATTGCACTGTAATTTACTGAGTAGCCGTACCCTAAGACTGTGTCTACACTAGGAAAGGGTGTTTTTTTAACATATGTTAACTAATGTGTTAAGATCTTATGTAAACAATGCAATTTAACTTGTAAAGTGGTCGAGGCAAACTCTAGGATTCCTCCAGCTAGCACATGGAAACTACAGCTTGCCTTCTCTTCCCTAAGATCTTAACGTGTTATTTAAGGTTAAAAACACCTCTTTTTCTAGTGTAGATATCACCTAAGAGTTTGTCCGCACTAGTGTTTTTGAATGTTAGGTAAATGATTGCCAACTGATTTGCATTAGAGAACATGTTTGTATGGTCAGGTCTGGATACTCCACCAATACTTGTGGTTTACCTTATCCTGAGCTCTAGGAATAAATGTCCGTGGAGTGTTCAGGCTAGCTAATTTTATCTGTCTGTGCATTTATACCATGCTCATCACCACAGTGTCTGATAGAAGGAAAACACACTGCTTTACTCCTTCACAGACCCATAGTATGGACTTGTTTTATTTGCACCTGGCCGTTCAGATATATTGTGTGGAAGAGAGAACTAGACTGATCATGAGACAATAGAGACATCAAAGTGATCGGGATGGAGGGGTGGGCAGGTGGTAAGTTGTTCCAGAAGTTGTGAAAAGCTTTGTGTCTTTATATAAGCTGCAGAGGCAATTATTGACAGCCTCTCCAATAGTACAGCAGGCTGTGTCAAGAAGGTGGAAGTCTGCATCTGGGCTAAATATCACCAAGTGTAGGCACTTTGGCAAATTTAGAACAGTTCTCCTACTGCATGAAGGACAAGGAAGAGCCTTTGGATAAGATTCCTTTCACACTTAGAGTTATATCATTAGCAGTATATTATATAGTATGTATAAGCTTTATGGGTCTGGAGCTCCCCTCCCTGTGAGCAGATGTGGGCATGTGTGTCTCTGGCACAGTTTGGATGACAGGGAGGGGGCAGTGGCTTCACCGCACATATCTTCCCTCTGTTGGAGTGTATGGAAGTCTCCCTGGCATGGCTGGGCCTCTAAAGATGAGAGGGCAAAGATCCTGGAGGACTTCTGCTAGGAAATCCCTGAAGGTGGAGCTAATGCTCCTAAAAAGCACTATTAACTCTCTTAGGAAGCATCTGTCCCTATAGAAGAAGTGGTTGGAGTTGAGCAAATGGCAATGCTGTGCCTAATCAATTCTTGCTGCCATGTGGGAGGAAGGCCTTGCAGTGGCTCTGGAGGAGCTGGCTAACCCAAATGACGGTTTGTGAGCTATGCACTTACTGTTTACTCTATTGCTCCTGGGTTCTGTGGGGTTTGCAGACTAGGCTTCCCCCTACTCTGAGAGTCTGCACCCTTTATTCCTTGTGGGAGGACCATGGGGACACTCTGGAAGGGAAATCTCTCAATATCTTCTGATAGAAACTCCCAGCAGAGGGGAACATCGGACCTACAATCCCTTTGTTTATATCAGAATATCTGTTGGGTAAGGAATTCCATATATTCAAGCGCATCCATTCATGCAGCCTCCTGTCACTTCCATTGGTGGAATGTGGAGGAACCCCTTCCTCTCTTATATCAAAATTAGAAATATATGTCACTTTCCAACTTCAGAGTACTTTAGAATTAATCATTAGTTCATCATTACAAAAACCATGGCAGGTCACTCCTATGCCCATTTTACAGCTCAGGGGACTGAGGCAGAGTTCAAGACATCATCCCTATTTATGGGCCAGATGCTCTTCCCACTGCAGTCAACAACAAAACTTCCATTGCCTTTATTGGTGCAGCATCCAGTCCTAGAATAGCTCTTAGGCATTGTGTACAAACCCCACCTGGGCAACAAGAGGTTAAGGTCCTACCTTCGACCTAGACAGCCCTAACCTGCCACACCTGTAGGATATGCTCTCACTGGAGGAGGAGTTAAAAGGCTGGGGAACAGCTAATTTGGGGCAGACCAAGGAAGAGAGCAGACTCTCCAGCAGAGAGCAGAAGGAAGGCAGAAATTAAGACAACTGCCCAAAGGTCCCTCCCTGAGGGAAGGGAGGACCTGCCACAGAGACAGCCTGAGAGGGAAGCATTTCACTCTCCCCCTCATGCCGCCTTAACCCAGATGGTGACTTGGGACAATCACGGGGTGGGGTGGGGGAGACAGGAAGTGGCCCAGGAAGGGCACCTTAAGCAGCCTCCACTGTCAGATCACTGACAGCCCTCAAAGGGCCTTAGGTGGGAGCCCGGTGGAGTGGGAGGGCCGAGGCTCCCCTACCAACAACCCCATGGGCCTTAGCCCTGACCATTAGATGACACTACATGACCAACCAACCCCTGAGTGAGGACCATCATAAGATCATATTTAATTTTAAGAATGTGCTTGAACTCCATTTAAGTTAACAGAACTAAAGTGCATGCAAAAGTTAAGCATATATCTAAATTGCTGTCCTAAATAGGGATTGGGTAAGTCCTTTCCTAAGTGATTTGGTCTAGAGACCCCACCGAGATTCAGAGCTCTTGGACAGGAGTTCTTGGCCCTCACTTCTGTGCTCTATTGGTGTAGCTCTATTGAAGTTGATGGAACTATGCCAGATTGTGTCAGCTAAGGATCTGGCTCTGTATTTTTCAGTACTTTATAGTTTAGGAATAAATAGATCTCCTTTTGCTTGAATAAAGGCTATACTTACACATTCTGAATATTGCCTGATGGACAAATAGATAATAAAACATATGTATCTGCCCATGTCACTTACGATTATATAAACCATATAATAACAGAGATAGTCATGCTAATACAATCTATCACCTACAGAGTGCGTTACCTGTTCATTGTACAAATAGTAATGAATGAAAAGGCCCATCTTATTCAAACTTACCACACTGATTAGCTGTGCCAGGGAAACCTGCAGTTCTATAGATACCAACTGCGAGGAGTTGACAGCAGGGCGAATTAACTTATTATACCTGGCAGGGCTCAGTAGGTGGTTCATTAGCTTCTCCTCAGCATCTGCCGCGTCGCTTCCTGTAAAACAGTACAGAACAAGATCCCAGAATGAAGAAGAGATTACATTATGAAGCAAGCATTGCAGCACAGAATCCTCATCCAAATGAAATAAGAAAAGGTCTAGATTTTTGAAAGATTCTAACTGAATGTGAAACAGAAAGATCTGGGTTTATTATTAAAGCCCCTTGGGACAAATTCTGCTCTACTGAAGTCAGCTTTGTTGGACAAGGCATAAATCAAGGCAGAATTTACCCCTTTGCTTTTCATGTTAAAACTGGAAACTCTTTCTTCATCAGTGCAGCACCAAAGCAATAGGTACTCTCTGTGGCATGGTGTGAAATAGAAATTGGAAGACCTTTTTCATGTTTTAGGAAGAGATTTTTGAAGACTCAGAAGACAGATGTCCAGTCCCATTTGTGACTTGAAAATCTCCCCTTTAACTGTCCTAGCAGATGAAGGAGGAATCCCAGGCACATGTATGGTAGGAAAAGAGTGTGCTATTTATAGGGAAGAGCCTGGGGATAAACTGTAGAAAGGTTTTCAAATGATTAAAGAGCACTATATATTTCTGGTTCTAAACTATTTTGCTGAAGTATAGCAGAACCAAAAGCACTATTTTAGACTTGGGCCTTCTGACACTTGGAAACAAAAACTGAGATATGGAGTAGCCATAATATTAACACTTTAAAATTCTATTTAAGTGACTGTAAAATATAACATCTGAGGGATTCCAGGTTATCGAGCAGTCCAGAACATTTTCTATTAGTTGAAGTAGTCTATGGCACAACTCCAGAGATAATGAAATCTGTTATTAGGTTCTTGCTTATGTTCTCCAAGCTCCCAGTGTTGTCCTCTGCAAACTACTGTTGGCAACATAATAGATTAAGAGGCAAATTCTGCCCTGAGTTATACGAGTTTAAGTCTGGAGAAACTCCATTGACTTCAGTGGTATAACTCTGAGCAGAATTTGGGCCTAAATGATTAACACTGTTGCTGTTAGAGACCGCAGCAGCTTCCCATAGGGATACATATCCTCCACAGGATGCAGGAAATTTATATAAGGGCAAGACTCTTTTCCTAATTAAAATGGTGAATGTAGAGTAACTCTGTTGAACTGGTGTGACTCCACTGACTGACGTAAATGGAGTTACTTTCTGATTTATAATGGTGTGAATGAGAAGACATTCTGGTCCAGGGGATAGAAATATCAGTAATTTAAATATCTTCTCCCCTTCCAAATAAGCAAGTAACTCTATCCCCCAAAATCTGGGGAAAGCAGGAGGTAATCTGACCCTGGGTAATATTTCTCCCACTCAGGGCCGGCTCTAGGATTTTTGCCGCCCCAAGCAAAAAATGTATTGGCTGCCCCCCCCCATTTTTTTTGTGCCCTCCTGCCCCCAGCTCCGCCCCAACTCCGCCCCTTCCCAATCCCTTCCCCAAATTCCCAGCCCTGCCTCCTCCTCACGGCGTGCCGCATTTCCCCCCCCATTCCTTCCGGCCCCCTCTGCCACCGCCAGCCCTAGCTCACCTCCACTCCACCTGCTCCCCTGAACGCGCCACTTCTCCGCTTCTTCCCACTCCCTCTCAGGAGAGGGAGCAGCGGCGTGTTCAGGGGAGCAGGCGGAGCGAAGGTGAGCGAGGGTGGAGGGAGCTCAGGAAGTAACGGGAGGGGGAGCTCAGGAAGTAACGGGGGCGGGGTAGAGGAACCGCTTCCCGCCCCAGCTCACCTCTGCTCCACCACTGCCTCCTCACCGAACGCCGCAGCTTGGCTTCTCCCGCCCTCCCTCCCTCCCAGGCTTGCTGTGTGAAACAGCTGTTTCGCGTGCGGCAAGCCTGGGAGGGAGCGGGGAGAAGCGGAATGGCGGCGGCACGCTTAGGGGAGCAGGCGGAGGCAGAGCGGAGGCGAACTGGGGTGGCGGGGGCACATTTCTAGGGGCAGCATGGCCCTAGAAATGTGCCGCCCCAAGCACCTGCTTGTTTTGCTGGTGCCTAGAGCTGGCCCTGCTCCCACTTACACCCTCTTCACCCACATTCCCAGTATTTCTAAAAACATAGTCATTGCAAAGCATTTATGTGCAGTAAAAACCATTAAGCATTACAAATATTTCACACTTATAATACATTAGGGTAGCATGTTCAATACACTGTAGCGTGTCAGTAAGACCCAAAGAGGACCAGACATCAGAAAGCTTGTATCTAATAATCCTCCAAGTGGTTGAGTTGCTTATATGTGAAGAGTTGCTTAATTTGACCTAGAATTGGGCTAAAATCTCTTGAGAACAGGCTTTCTCTTGAGAATCCTGGTACTTTTGGATTATACCCAGGTTAGAAATGCTACAAGAAGAGCTTGTCAGCATTTCTGCTTCTGATTTAAATGAGGAAAATGTAGGATATAGTCAACCAAACACTTTCCCATCTCAGAGCAGGATCTGTTAAAGCTTTCAGGAGAGGTTGAGGTGAATATTAGCGTTGCTCATTCCCTTAAGAACCAGCATCTAGCAAGGCATTAATAGCGTAGCAAATTTACACAATGCATGACAGAAATGTATACCATCTCTCTCTGCAAATATGTCTATGGTGCACACTCACGAGCTTAGCCGCACACCTTTAATTACTTTACAGTCGTTTCCATGGGAGAAGATGAGCTATACAACAAGCAGTGATCAGTGCCTGTGTTTGAAAAGATGAAGCTAAGCAAAATGCCAAGTATTCACTTTGCATATTTTCCACTGTGAAAAGAGAGAGATTTGTGAAATTTTACAAAAGCAAAAATTGCAGAAATGTCAACATCCTATGCTCACAACATTCTTTTTGCCAGTAAAAAAAATTATTCAGATCCAACCTGATTGGCATTGACCCAAAGAGGAAAAATCTCTGGTAAGCCATGAGTCTTCTAGGCCAGTGTTCTTTCCATGCCTCAGATCCTACTTTGCCAGTCTGGTGGGTCACTGACACCCAGATGGGGTTGGTAGAGTGGTGTATGATGTCTTTTCAGCCAGTGGACTGCCTTAGATGACATTGCAGTCTCAAGCATTGGAATTCCCAACAGTCAATGGTGTTGACAGCAACAAGGTGTTTCATACAGGCACTACATTTTTCACTCTAAAAATCCAGTGAAGTTTGTTTCTTCATCAAGTAGGATTTTTTTTTTCACAGAGCCCTAAGAAAAATAAATTATACCTCCTTTGGTGATTTGTGTAGCCTCTGGTGATTTTAAGGTTTAATAGCTATAAAAAGTCAAGATGCCAAATTATCTTCACATTTACGTTGTTGCTACCACATTGAAGATGTACCATTGTAAGTGAGAGGACAGTTTGGCTCATGGGACATGTGGGTATGTAAGTTAGGGCTCACATATGGGCCATCGATTTGACACGGTAGTCACTACGATCAGGTGATGGGGCATTCAGGAGCCAACTTGAGTATCCATATGCAGCATGTTGACAATGTGGACATAGTATTAATCTTTATATTGGGCTCACAGTATGCCTGAACTAGGAATGCCATATAAGCACACTTCTGAACATGTCCATTTGGATAAGAGAGCCAGCTTAGACTTGAATTCAAGGCAGATGCAATATACTGCATAGGATCTTCAAGATCATTGAAAAAAAGTGGAGATTTCCCCTACCCTTTAGAAAAAGCTCTGCTTGTCATTTAACATCTTGCTTACTTTATGAACTAGAAGTGCCACTTTGAGATGATGTCTGTTGCAATGACCACTCAGTGTGTGTTCTGTAGCTCTCCAGCTCTGAAAATACTGTCATAACAAGAGACAACCATGTGATCAGTTACCAAATGTGATCAAAATAATTCAGACTGAATTGCTCAGGTCAAGAACTTCCAGACAAGTAGCAGCCAGGTGGGAAAAGATTTTTATTTACTGTTGAGTTATTACTCTGTATGTCATGGTATCCATTTCTACAGAAATGCATAGGATAAGTGTAACAGTCATTCAAAATGTTTCATGAGACCGCATTATCCAATGCAGATGGTAAAAAGCTGAGCTAGCAGTTCATTCCTGTGTCTCTTTAGTCTCAGTCACAGCAGCAAGAGTAACAAATGCAAGCACTATACTATTTCACCAAAATGGAAAATTGAAAACATACATCAAAATCATTAGCATGTTGCCCTTTCATCCATTACTCCAGTGCATGCTGGGACAGCTTCAAGTGGGTAGGGAAAGGGTCTGACTTGTTCTCATCCAGAAGAGCCTTGATGTTCCACGGCTGTTCTTAAGGAACTCAGATTATAACATGCAATAGTAAAGCTGTTTTTTCTTGTTCATTACTATTAATGAACTATTACACATAACATCACCTCTTTGGCAACAAACCACAATTCTCTCCTTTCTTCTTGTGGAAGTGGTGGGCTGGTACCGCTGGTGTTTCTCTTCCCTAGGACTGAGTTACATATTCTGGTGATTGACTGCTCTCTGGGTAGACACAGAATAATAAAGTTAATGAAAAAGATGATCATGATCATACCTAGCCTTTCTACAGCATGTTTCAGTTGAGTGAAACTCCCATTGATTTCAGTGAGAATTGCACTAAAATGACACACTCAAGGTCAAAGAGTGAGTCAGTAATAGAACAAAAGCCAACATACTATCTGGAAATAGGCGCAGGATCCTTGACACTCCTTCCACCCACTCCTCCCCATGTCACCTCTAACCCCTAGCTCACACTCCAGCCTGGGAACTGCACAGAAAAGTATCATTTTCTTCTTTTGAATGTCAAAAAGTTTGTTCAGTTTGCCTCCTTTCCTCATTATTAATAGCTGCCTGTTCCTAGCTGCTGATATTCACAAAACCCTGCAGTGAAAAATTCCACCAAGTTTATTGTACTGTGATGAATTTCACTGCTGGGATGCTTTCAGGGTAATTTTTCTGTTATGCAAATGTTGTCTTTGGTGTTTTTTCTAATATGTTATGGACGTGAAAGGCCAGATTCTGCCCTTCAGTGAGCCCCTGAGCTTCTCGGACACTACAACAGAGCTGTAAAGCTGCACTAAACTGGCAGCTGAAATTTCTCTGAAATAGAGGAGTCCTCAGCTGGTGTAGAGCTGGTGTAACTGCCTTTGCATCAGCCCCCCCACAGACTGCCAGCTGGTGTATGGGGTGGGCTCAGAATATGTGGCTAGAGTGCCGATTCTCCAGTGATCCCCAGCCAGTGTAATTTAGACTGCTCTAAGCTACACCAGGGCAAGACTGGTCCCTGGCAGCCCCAGCAATTGGTAAGCACAAAGGTGGCTTTAAGCCACCTTGCCCCCTCTCCTTATCCTCTGCTCTGGAGCAGCTGAGGATCTAACCCAAAGAATATAAAATACTCCACTACCTTATGCCTAGAATTGCCACTCAATGAGGTTTTGTAATGAGACAGAAAACCAACTGTGTTACTAGAAGTTCAGAAAGGGCAGCTCTTTCAGTGACACCATTCAGATCTTTCCACCTTGACACTCATTTGAGAGTCACAAAGCACTTAGCTAGCTTTTCTTTTTTTATATTCTATGAAGTTGGTGAAATTCAGTTAAAATATATCAGTGGGATTTAATTGCATATTTAAACTGAGCATCTCAATCCTGACCTACAACACTTCTGCTGCCTCTGTTCAGGGCCTCTCCTGAGCAAAAACTGTCAATTGTATGCATGGATGGCGAGTTCTATGGGCCGGCGGTGCCTGGGCTCCGGGAATATTCCTGGCCCGGGGCCCGGCTCCAGCAATGTTTGGGGCCGGGTTTCTCCCTTGGCCCCGCCTTCTGCCCCCTCCCCCCCGGCCATTTAAAACAGCCCGAGACCCCTACTCACCACTGGCAGCACAGTGGAGCTGAGCAGCTTCCTTCCTGCTCGCGCCACATGGATGCCGAACCCACCTTGCAGCCCCTGGGCGGGGTGGATCTGTGTCCCACCCCAAGCGCCCCTGCAGCCAATGGGAAGCTGCGGGGGCAGTGCCTGAGGGTAGGAGCACATGGAGATCCCCGGCCTGCCCTGCCTAGGATCCCCAGGTAAGCGCCCCCTCCCTCCACTCCCTCCGGCCCCAAACTCCATCCCAGAGCCTGCACCCCCTCCCTCCACCCCCTCTGGCCCCCAAACTCCTTACCAGAGCCTGCACCCTCTCCCTCTGCCCCCCTCCCATCCCCAAACTCCCTCCCTCCGCCCCCTCTGGCCTCCAAACTCCTTACCAGAGCCTGAACCCCCTCCCTCTTCCCCCTCCCATCCCCAAACTCTCTCCCAGCACCTGCACCCCACCCCCAGCCAGCACCCAAACTCTGCCCCAGAGCCTGCACCCCCACCCCTTGCCCAAGCCCAGAGCCTACACCAAAACTCCATCCCAGAGCCTGCACCCCAGACCCCTTCCCCCACCCAAACTCCCTCCCAAAGCCCAACCTCTCACCCGTCCTGCACCCCAATCCCCTGCCCCAGCCCAGGGCCTGCACCCCAGACCTCCTACCCCCACCCAAACTCCCAGATCCTTAGGCAGGTGGGGCGGAGTTTGGGGGGGCAGAGTTTGGGGGGCAGGTTCTGGGCGCCACCAACATTTCTACAAACCTGCCACCCTTGATTGTATGGTGGATACATGTAGGAGAAGACTGCCACATTTATTTTCAAGTCATGGCTTGAACCCAGGGCTCTATTCCTGAAATACACTAACCTACCGATGCTAACAGTGTGTATTTGCATCAGCCATAAAGACTGTGGGATGTTGGTCCATCAGAAGCTGCAGGGCAGCATGGATGGATTATAATGAGGCTGTTCTATTTCCTATGGATCCAAGCAACTCTAATATGTTACACTGGAGGCTGTCTCTTTGTGCCAGATGACCTTCTCCCATTGACTTCAATGGTGCAGGATTGCGCCAGAATACTGTACAAAGTGGATGTTTCATGTTGCAACTTTTGTTATTTCCTCATATGCTCCAGAAAGAGAATTGTAATGTCCACATTTGAAATCAGTATTCAGATATAACACCCCTGATCACACCCTTCTCACAAGCCTTTCTGTGAGCGTTGATTTTAGACAATCTTCAGTTAGAATATCTTGAAACCTGTGTTTTCTTTCTCCCATGTGAGGGAGCTACTTAATAATTGTTCTTATGTGATGAACCTCCAGAAAAAATAAGATAACTGTAGCTCTGCACATCAGAACAGACTCCACAAAAATGTTCCAAACTATTTGAAAAGTTTTTCAGACCAGTGCTTCTTGGTGGCTCTTTTTGTTTTGTTTTCAGTCAAAAACCACAGTACCATATGAGATTTTAATATCATATTCATACTAGCTGTGGCATTTCTAAATCCAAATCTGTCTCATCAAAGGCCTAACAAGATAGAATTGTGCTGATCCATGCTGAACTCTGGGCTTGCTTTCTTTTCTATTCTATCTTCTCATTAACATAGAGTAAAAATATCTATATAGTGAAGAAAGTGAGAAATACTACAGACCCAGAGTGATTAATTTTAATTGTGTGTTTATTAGAGGTGATGTCTTGAGGTGGCTGAAAAGAGTATCTCTGTTTAAACACTAAGATAATGTTTTAAAATCAGTGAGGTAACTTTGATGTATAAATAGTCTCAGCAACAAACCGAGTGCTCTAGCTTTTTTGCATAAGAAAGCCAGATAGAAATGGAGTGCAGTTTGGTATGAATTAAATGGAGCTGAGTGACCCCTGCTAACAAATTTTAGTGCATATATCTTTGTTAATTCTCGATATTAGTATTCACACCCCATCTGAGATTATTCTAGCAAATTAGTTTATTCCCTGCAATATCTGCTCGAATGGCCAATGGTAAATGAATACTGCAGAATGTTTGCAGAAGGTGAATTTTGAATTTGTGTTCATGAGTATTCACCATTGGAAAACTGATTCTAAACCTCATCTGCATCCAAGTAGGAAACCAAAACATCCCATGGGACTTGAGTCCAATCAGAACAGCTCATATTTGGAATATGATATATTTGCAATGAATTGTTCACAAATGAGTTACAGGCTAAGAATTATTTTGAGAAATTCTTATGCAAATATTTTCAAATAAAGAGTACATTTAAGAAACAATCAACTGCTCTTGGGCAAGTCACAAGCAAGGTAATGAGAAGGAACTCTTTGAATAAATTATTCTTATAAATTATCCGTTCACATCTAGCTTTAAATGACAATTCTTCATCATTCAGATGCACAGATAGGATGCCACTAGATGTCACCAGTGCATTGACTGAAAGATTCCAGGATCAAACTATGCCTGCAAGTAATGTCTAAAAATTAGTTTTGTTTCTGAGCCGTTTTTAAAACATACTGAAAACAGAAATGGGAAAAACAGCTAGGGCCGGATCCTCAGCGGGTGCAAATTGTCATAACAGCAGTGGACACGCTACAATACAACAAAAGAAAACCCAAATTGGTATGTAATTTACAATATACCTTTCAGCCGCAAGGTTTTTTTCCACAGCTCATTTGCTACGACAAATTCCTTCCATGATATTTTGCATTTCATACTAAAAGAAACAAAATCATTCGTTTTAATAAAGCATCAGTGTAAAGTTTCTCTTTTACATGATCTAGTAATTAATAATGTAAAATGAGATTGAAATAGCTACTCACCACCTTCAACAGCTGGTCACTTTGAGAACATGACAACAAACATGTCAGATCGATTTCCACAGAATGAAGTAAGGAGTAAAGTTGGCAGCTACAGTTGAGTGCGCTGCGAACACCTTCTAAACTGCAAAACTAAACATAAATCACATTTCCTTTGTTTTCCTGACTTTTAAGACCTTTAACAAATGTTGAATCATGTTTAGAAATGGCATGTTGTTCCATGTGTAGAGTAACTTCTTTTGTTTTTCTTTTCTTCCCCCTGCCAAATGACTAAATGGACCATGGTAACTTGCCAGATTCTCTCCTACTGTCAGGGAAGAGAAATAAGAATGTTCCATTGTCTCCTCTTACATTATTTACTGACATTGTTATTACTTCTCAAAATATTCTATGTAAAATTATTTATTTATGTAAAATCCATTGCTGTTGCAATATGCTGCATTATAGTGTGGTATAGTATTAATACCGGTTGTTCCAATACTGAGTAGCATCTAATGGAGCCTCATTTTAAAGTTTGTTTTAATTTCCAATAAAAAATTAATGCAAAACAATAGCAAATATTTACAGGGATCAAAGCTTGTCTTCTTAATTTCTTTTTTTGTTAAATCTAAACTAGGCCTCACTCTTCAAATATTATGTTTCAAAACAGATTTTTTTAAAACTACATTTTATGAATAAAGTAAGAAAATGCTGGGTGCAGAAATAACAATGATCATAAGGGAAGGTTAGTCATTTGGGAAGTAGACTTTCATATCTACCCACCACCAATAAACTAATGCTCTTGCCTGATTTTTGTGTAAGTCTGTGTTGGCTAAATTCTGTATATAAAAATACTGGTAGGCTATAGTAAATGTTCTTAATATATGACTGAATGCTTTAACATATATTTACATAAACTTAATTGAAACAATATTTAAATACTATTAATCAAGTACTTAGGTAACAAGAACTTTGGGAAATAAACAAATCAGAAAGCATAAGGAAATATTTGCCTCGTAATTGTAGAATCAGGTGTGGGATACATTATTTGAAGCCACGCTTCTCTCCTTACAATTCACAGTCACTCTAAACACATCCCCATCACTATCACAGATGATCCAGGCAGCATCTACCAGAATATTCTTCTGTGATCATAGTTTCCTACTGACTTTGGCTTTTATTGAGTTATGTTAAATCCAGGTTACCATTGCTACATCCTGGTTTCATTAATATCACACAAGATAAAACAGCACTAAAATAACAGATTTCATGCATCTTTCTAAAGACTGTAAACTATCCCCCCTGGAAGTTAGAGACATTTTGAAATCAATAACCCCATTGCTCCCTCTTCTTGCCTGAATGCCACAATTGTTCTACAAACTCTATCCAAAAAGACACTCACCGTTAAAAGAAAAAGAAACCACTACAAAGAGAAAGAACCTGTGTGTATTCCTCATGGCAATAACAAGAGGATGTGAATTATATTATTGTTCTTCAGTCGAGACTGCTGGGGATAGGCGCAGCTGTCCGGGTTGCACAGGCATGAGAGATAAAAGCAAACCTGAGCCTTGGAGATATTAACTCGCTGGAAAGAGAGAGACAGTAGGACCCAGCAGATCTGATCTGTAAAGTGGAGCTTTCATGAGCATGGGGATCCCTCCCCCTTTGAAGCTGTTTAAAGAACCAGAGCAAGAGCAAAAACATGTGAAAAGAAGAAACATAATGTGCTAATATGAAATAAGCAAGAGGGGAGTATAACTGCCAGTAAATAAACAAGGTCTGTAATATATAATAGCAAGAATTATGCATTTGTCTAACATCTAAATGGCTTTCTCATTAGTGGATGCATTGAAGCTGGCAGGGGATGACTGGCTGGGAAAGAGCTAGAGATAACTGTGTTCCAGAAGCCCAGCTAATGAAACTCGCATAAGTGAATTATGGCCCAAATATTAGGATCACTTTTTGCATTAGTGGAAAAGTTGGTCATCCACCACCAACCTATTTCCTCTCCAAAACCCAGACTGTATGTGGTCTGTTTCAGCTAGATCTTTGAAAGCCCAAGGAAATTGCAGCAGGAACATAGTGAATTCATTGTGATTAACATTAATAAGAATTTTAAAGGGAGGTTAAATCAGCCCAGTGAGAAATAATAGTACCAATAATAAAGACACTGCTGAGAGGTAGTAGGGGAAGTTAGGAGAACTCTGTGTCTGTCATTGTTACTGTTTGTAGAGTTCACATCCGGTAACAGTATATGAAGGGTAGAAAATGTTATGTATTGTGGAGATACAGTGAAGAGTCATGAATCAGGGAGTGGGGGAAGGAGAGCTTGCCTGCCCTTTAAGGACAGAGAGAATGAACGATAAATTATTGCTTTCTGATTACTGCCCAGAAGGCCAAAAGTATTGCCCAATCGTTGTGCCTCTTAATCTATTTTAATTGCTAAACTTCTTACACATACAGGAGGTAACTTTGTGCATGGGCTGATTTTTACTCTCTTCTTTATTGATATCTTAAAGTTTGTATAAGGAGCTTTGAGGATAAAAAGTTCTATATATGTACCAAGAATTACTGTTGTGTTAATGTCCATATCCTCCAAAAGTAGTCAATTGTAATGTGTTTCCTCTTATCTAGATCCTCACCTATGCCTTGTTAATCTGTTGTTATTTATATTACGGTAATGTCAAGAGGCCAAATCAGGGATCAGGACCTCATTACGCTATGTGCTATACACTGTAATAAATTGTTATATCACTCTCATTACTTTCTCTCTCCTTTTTATTCCCTGTATGTTGTATCTAAGTTTAACTGATTTGAGCGGGAGTTAGTAAATGCAATTTGTACTTCAAAAACACTGTAGGGAGTTTAGAGAAGGAGACTGAGAAGAGAGAGACAGGATGGAGGAGCTGTGAATTTATGTCCGAGTGGATAAAAAAGCCACTGTAAGCCAAATGATTGCATTTTAATCCTACTTATTGCAATCAAAATATAACACTGTCCTTGTCTCTTTCCTGCAGCCTTCAATTAAGCTCTTCTTTACAGTTCTAGAACTTATTTCCACCAGAAGACCAGCCCTTTGTGCAAGTTGTAACCCATACCATGTGTCCCAAATGGATTTCTCATACCATACCCCTCTACTTCACACTACCTATCAAAACATGCATTCAGACTGGTATATTTTATTGTTCTGTGTGTCAAAGGCTGTGTTAGAGGCCTGTGAATCATATGGTAACAGAGGTTCCTACATCTCTAATCTTATCTGGCAAGCATGGCTTTAATAATATTTAGGGAACTGTGCTCAAGACAGCTGTCAGCCTTGCCATTATCTTCAGCTTTTGAGGTTGTAGTGGAGCAAAGTGTCACTCTGCTGGGAGAAAAACACAAATGTTTGTTTTATTTTTATCCTCTCTGCTTCTGGCCCTCTTCTCCCTAAAGGAAAGACCTCCATCTGCCAACTGAATATAGCTCTGGGCTTCGGCAGCAGTCGTATTAGTAATAGATTTATGGACCCTGGAGTCATCTTGCACCATCTCTGCACCTATATCCTTCCTGCAGACAGTTCACGCAGAATATTATATTACTTCATTGGTTTATGTGATACCACAGAATGGGCGATCTGTGCTGAACAATTAACAGGTCCATGTTGTGAAGAGCTTACAGTCTAAAGCCATGAGAAAGCAGAGGACATATCAGAACAAACATAGAGTAGATATGGCCATGCTGGCTCGAATACTTCAGAGTGAGTGGGCCAGAATAGGATGAATGTGAGTGGTCCAGAGTATCTGAAGGATTCCTAATCTCTCACTGACTGTGCTACTGCTCCATAGCTGGCGGAGCTGGAATCAGATAAGGAAAGCAGAGAACAGGCAGACAGATTTTCTTCTGTTTGTTTCTTACTTTGCCATTAACATCTTGTGTGATCCTGAGGACAAGTCATTTAAACTCTCTGTGCATCGTTTTAGCTATATGTACATTGATTCCCCACCGGGATGTTGTGGAGCTTTAGTGGTGTGTATTGAGCCTTGAGATCCTGAGATGAAAGGCCTTTCTACCAGACATTTTAGTATCCAGTATTGCGGAGTCACATACTAATGTTCTGCACAAGCAGTGAATATGTGAAGGAACAAATCTATCCATTTAATTGACCTAACTGCAGAGATCTGACCTGCATTCTTTCCACCCCGAAAACTTCTTTTGATTTCAGTGGGAAGTTTGAGTACATACGGAATTCAGGATCACAGTGTGCCCAAGAAATGAGCAAGTGATCTTGGCAGATTTATCACTGTGTTTTCAGGCTGCCACTTGCATTACTTAAGAACCAGCCACAGATACTGAAACTAACTGAGCGGAAGCGGCCTGAGGCGTAGCTGGCATCCCTAATGAGACTGGTACAGGTACAAGAAGAACACTGCAAATGGAAATTGCTTCCAAGTGAAAAAAACACCATTTCCCTCAAGTAGACATAATGTTGAACTGAAATGTAGGTTTTAGTGTGTGGTTAAAGTGAATTGAAGAGAAACTTCAGGTTGGCTTGGTAAATATTGAACTAGCAAAATGGCTATCACTTTACTGCTGAAAATTGCTACAGAAAAATGTCTAATGGGAAAGTAAATATATCAATATTTGCATTTCTGTAGCACCTTCCATCTGAGTGAACATTAATGAATTAATTAAACCTGGGTCATGGCTCATCTAATCAAAGTCAAGGGATGTTTTTCTCAGCTCTGTGTTCCAATGGAGAATGGAATCGCTCACAAGTGACTCATCTTCTGTAAACCTGCAATAAGCATGATGATGACCGGAGAAAATTATATAAATGAGCTCATTATAAAAAGACCATTGAGACAAAGGCTCTTTGAGTCTGGAGGTTTTTTGCAGAAATGTAGCTACTCTGGTGCAAATCCCTATTCAAGATGTGCTGTACTAGTATAAGGTGAGGCTTGTACTTGAGCAACTCATTTTGTAAATTACTGGAGTAAATTGCACTGGTGTAAACTGCATTTTGCATTGGTGCAGTGTGTCTACATGTGGGGTTTGCCTGGGTGAAACTGCATTGATGTAGCTGAACTGCTGCAAATTTCCCTAGTCTAGAGAAGCCCTCATACAATACAGGTCATTAACAGGAAATAATAGGATTGGTGTAGTCTTCTGGAATCTGGTGCAGAGTAATCTGGCATGGTGTGGAACTGAAAACACTTTTTCTGATTAGCAGTAGCAATTTCTATTGACAGACTAACCTGATGCCAACGTTTTTCATCTGTAATGCTGGACCTTGTTTCTGTGTAAAATCAGACACCGTGAATCTACCTCTTGTGACATCTCTGTAAATGTGTTTGGATCACATTATTAATCCAAATGGTGTCTGACTAAAATGTTTAGATAATTACAATAAGCTTTCTTCAGACATCCTGAAGACTGGAAATGGGCAAATATAGTGCCCATCTATAAAAAGGAAAACAAGGACAACCCAGGGAATTACAGACCAGTCAGCTTAATTTCTGTGACCCAAAAAGATAATGGAGCAAATAATTAAGAAACCAATTTGCAAACACCTAGAAGATAATGAGGTGATAAATAACAGTCAGCATTGATTTGTCAAGAACAGATCATGTCAAACCAACCTGATAGCTTTCTTTGACAGGGTAACAAGCCTTGTAGATGGGGGAGAAGAGGTAGATGTGGTATATCTTGACTTTAGTAAGGCTTTTGATACTGTCTTGCATGACCTTCTCATAAACAAACTAGGGAAATACAACCTAGATGGAGCTACTATAAGGTGAGTGCATAACTGGTTGGAAAATTGTTCCCAGAAAGTAATTATCAGTGGTTCACAATCATGTTGGAAGGGCATAATGAGTGGGGTCCTGCAGGGATTGTTTCTGGGTCCAGTTCTGTTCAATATCTGCATCAGTAATTTAGATTATGGCATAGAGAGTACACTTACAAAGTTTGCAGATGATACCAAGCTGGGAGGGGTTGCAAGTGCTTTGGAGGATAAGATTCAAATTCAAAATGATCTGGACAAACAGGAGAAATGGTCTGAAGTACATAGGACCGAAATTCAATAAGCACAAATGCAAACTACTCCACTTAGGAAGGAACAATCAGTTGCACACATACAAAATGTGAAATGACTGCCTAAGAAGGAGTATTGCGGAAAGGGATATGGGGGTCATAGTGGATCGCAAGCTAAATATAAGTCAACAGTTTAACACTGTTGCAAAAAAAGCAAACATCATTCTGGGATGTATTAGCAGGAGTATTGTAAGCAAGACACGAGAAATAATTCTTCCGCTCTACTCCGCGCTGATTAGGCATCAACTGGAGTATTGTGTCCAGTTCTGGGTGCCACATTTCAGGAAAGATGTAGACAAATTGGAGAACATCCAGAGAAGAGCAACAAAAATGATTAAAGGTCTAGAAAACATGACCTATGAGGGAAGATTGAAAAAATTGGGTTTGTTTAGTCTGGAGAAGAGAAGACTGAGAGGGGCATAAGAGTTTTCAAGTACATAAAAGGTTGTTACAAGGAAGAGGGAGAAAAATTGTTGTTCTTAACATCTAAGGATAGGACAAGAAGCAATGGGCTTAAATTGCAGCAAGGGCAGTTTAGGTTGGACATTAGGAAAAACTTCCTAACTGTCAGAGTGGTTAAGCACCGGAATAAATTGCCTAGGGAGGTTGTGGAATCTCCATCATTGAGGATTTTTAAGAGCAGGTTGGACAAACACCAGTCAGGGATGGTCTAGATAATACTTAGTCCTGCCATGAGTGCAGGGGACTGGACTAGATGATCTCTCGAGGTCCCTTCCAGTTCTATGATTCAGGCAAGGTATTATGATATCACACTTCTGCAAATGGCAGTGGCAAGTAGATTTCTTGATGCTGCCGAATGTTTAAATAGATAACACTTTTTTATGGGTCTGAATTATGGTGATGCCTATGAGTAGAAACCTGACACATCACATCATGGGTATGCTCCAAACCCACAAAAATGATCAAAAGAACTGCCACAGACAGGAATATAACAGCCATGTGAAAGACCACAGACAAGTGGAATTGCACCTGGTCTGAATTTGGCCCAGCTATCTAAATATGAATGTATGTGCTAAATCAGAAAGCATTCTATTGGGAAGCAGTCACAGTTTGATTCTGGGAGTATACAAAGCAGCCGACTCTGGAACAACAAATTATTTTGCTGGTTAGATTTTTGGAATGTCATAAACCTGATATCATTTTTGACTAGCAGGTGGGATATGTTTCCATGGTATGTGAAAATATTATGATTGTGAAGTCTCTGACACTTGATATTTTCCACTATCAAAGCTTTGAGCCTTCAAATTATAGAAGTGTAACAGGCACTGACAACTCTCAAATACTAGAGAAGAAGCAGATGTACTGTATGGAGGCTGAAGATTTTATTAAGATCAGTTCTTGCTTGATTCAGTTGTATGGTTCAAAGTCTTTGATCTGGGTCAAAAAGATGAAGTAACCTGTAGCACAGCCTTCAAATACAGCCAGTAGTTGAAGTCACTGGCTGAACATCACCAGTGTGGAGCTAAAGAATGCATGAAACTGGCTTCCAACATGCCCTCAAAAAATGCATGTAATCAAGCAAAAAAGATCTGTGCACAGAACTATGAAGTCTGAGATGAACCACAACTTGATTCAAAAGGATGGCCTACGATATGCAGCATTTCTTAAATATACAACTAGTCATGTCGGTTTATACGATGCTCTGCAACTGGAGGAGCTTTGTTTGGGAAAATGGTTGAAAAGGGATCTGATGATTTAGTCAAGTTAGGTTTCTTGTCTGGGTGCAAGATAGCTGAATCCTATATCATTTGAGAGTCTTTAGTTAATGGTCCTTATGCAAGTCAGAGCTAAAAGTTCCTCCACTATAAAGATCTGTTACTATGACTCTAGCACTAGATTAGAGCTCCTTTTTGAGAGTTCTATCATGTGACCCAGTCTAAATAAAGTCCTTGAGGTTTTTTCAAAGAAAACGTGTTGTAAAGCTAGAAACAGTAAGAGACCTAGAGATGTCCTAATAAATGGACTGACCCTGCTAGATACTGATTTACTTTCAACAACCATTGAAGGCAACGGGATTTGAGGGAATTTACCACATCTCAGGATCGGGCACAGAGTTTTTGTCCCTAGCATATTTTCCTTGATAAGAATGAAAACTGTCAGACAGGATGCTTTCCCTCCTACTGCCTGTACTGCACATCTGTATCCATCTTTCTCTTCACTAGCATTTGAGGGTCTGTCCAGATAAGTTTGAGTGATCATCCCATACAGTGAATTAAGTGAGTTTAGAGTTTTCAGGATGATCTTTCATACCAATATATCACCTTGTGAACGACCTCCCTTTTAATAATCCAGATCAATAGAGAACTCACTAATATTTCATGCCATTATGTTCCTATGGCAGAATAACTGTCTTTTATCTGTTGGACTCTAAAGATAGCACTTGTATATCCAAAGCAGATGTACCAGCAGCAAGACCCATCTTCTTATTTCACAGCAACAGACTTAACTAGAATGCTGCTTTCTCAAATAAAGCATTGTGGATAAAATTGGTCCCTATCCAGACAGCTAACACAAGGCCTATCCACCACTTAAGCCTTCAAAATAAGGCTTCGTAGGGACTTAAGTGGTGCATAGGCCTTGTGTTAGCTGTCTAGATGGGGACCAATTTCATCCACAATGCTTCATCCCAGTAGCAGGCAATCATGTTTTTGGCAGTTTTAAGTACCACAAAACCAATCTTTATATCCTGAAGAAGTGATCCATGTATGAGGACACTGGACCTGATTCTGCTCTCATTTGCATCAGTTTTACATTGTTGCAGCACCAATGACCTCCATGAAATTACTCCTTATTTACACCACACTGAGTGAAGAATCCAGCCCAACTAGTGAATTAGAGCTCAAAGGGACAATTCTATTAAAACTCTGTGTACAACCCTTAAAGGACAGGACTGAGTTGATGCCAAGAAATTGTTTGAAAGAATATTTAATTTAAAGGTCATGCTTTGAAGTTAAAAAGACAAATGGCTAGTAAATAATTCAGGCAGAATGTCTTTACGCAAACATTTAACTATGGATCAAATTGCCAACATCAGCAAGAATAAGATGTGGTGAACATTTTAAGAAATGTTTGAAGATGCAAATATCCAGTGGAGCCATTTGCTAGCTGAATTTGAGGAATCTGAAGTTGGATACAGGCTGATTTCTGAGGATTGCTGGCATAGACACTGATGGGCCATTTATTCTTCTTGGCAATTTGATATTTGGTTTTCTAATCACAAACAGAAAATCTAATGTGAGATGAGAAAACAAACAGAGATGGCTTGTAACACTCAGCAGAGAGAGGGTCTTCTTTGTGGAATCTCACAACATTGTGCCTAACAGCCAAACCTGAAGGTTCTTACTGACTTGTAACTCAGTCTTTATATAGGTAACACTACCACTGATTATGACTGAATAAACACTGAGTGAGGAACTCAGGATTTGGCCCTAAATTCTGTGCTGGGTTCCTGAACACTAAAGTTCACTGATTAACAAGAGTCATTTTCTTGAGAACTTAGTACTGATGTCTTGGGAAGAAATTATTGTTCCCCAAAATTATATGTAGAATTTCAATGGGTTGTTCCTGAGGTGAATTCCATCCAGAAAGCTGTCAGAAAAGTGCAAAACTTTTGCAAGAGGTTTTAAAAGAGAGGCTATTTGCTTAGTTGTGAAAATAAACTTCTGTTGTACCAGTGTGGCCAAGTTCGTATAACATCGGTAGAAGGCCAGGAGAGGTGAACTATGAAATTGCCACTCCAGAACAACATGGCATAAAAGGAAAAACTAGGTGGTGCACTCCAGCTTGATAAAGCAATGGTGACTTCACAAGGAGACCTTACTGATTTCTTAAAAAATGTGGAGCCAAGATGCACAAAAGAGAAGTGTGATGGGGTGTCTACCTCACAGAGGTGTAGAAGAGGTTAACCCCAGGAGTGAGCAGTGGAGGGGAGTCCTCCAAGTGGCCTAGAGATGCTGCATTGGGTGCAGCCAATCAAGGAAAGTCTGCAGGGAGCAACCAATCAGGGCCAGCGGGATCACATAAAAGAAGCTGCTGGGCCAGAGTTTAGTCACTGCCTGGAGCTCAAGAAGGGAGGACTGGGTTCCTAGTAGGTGAATGGAAGCTAGCACTATGGACAGAGCAGTTGCTGGTAGGGAGCAAGAGGAAGCTCCTGGCTGGCTGCTAAGACTGACATGATGAGGCCCTGAGGTAAGAGTGAAGAAACAGAGCTGGTGACATGGCTGGAGGACCTAGTGATGAAGAGGGCGCGGCAGTTCCTGGAGAGGCTGCTGGCAGACGTGGAGGCAGAGTGACGGGGTGCAAACTGTGGATGTGGGAGTGTTGTTCTTGAGCTAACCCCCAGAGTGACCAGAAGAGGAGGCGCCAGTCCAGAAGTGAGTGGTGTGCCCTGTGACAAGGAGATTAACTAAAATTCCCTGCTGGGCAAAAACTTTTAAAGCCTTAAAAGCCGAATGTATTCTCAGCAGTGGAAAATACACAGTAGGAGATTATCCTAAGCAAGATAAACTCAGAAGACCACATCTCAACAAGGATCGATATTCTGTACAGATTCCCTGTCCAATTCCAGATCCATTTCAAGATGCTGATCCTGATCTTCAAACTCCTTACTGGGCTTTGATCAAGCTACTTCAGTGACCACTTCTCCCTCGGCACCACACCACAATTGCTGCAGCTACCTGGACAATCTGAGAGCCCCAGGCTACATCTCTTGGGAGCCAGGACCAGGGCTATTCTAGGCGGAGGGCTGTAGGCAGAGGAGTTCCTTAGTACCAGAGTTCAAGGATGAGCCCAAGTCTTGCTTCTTTTAGGACACAATGCAACACTTATCTCATTGCAGAGGCCTGCCCTGAATGACTTGGTAATACCTTTCTGGAAGAAAACCACCAGGGATGAGGCCAGTCTTTATAGCAGATGTTATTCAGTTATCTCTGTAACTAAATGATGACATCACAGTATTCCCCATGCTAAGTATAGAGGATGCCACAATGGCTGTGGCAATGGAAAACTGTAAGGTTTTTAAACATGACCACTCTAAATCAAGAAGAGTGGAGAGTTTGAGTCCTTTATAGGTGGAATCAATGCAAAGCCCATTGATGTGGCACTTTTATCCTACAATGATAGGCGCAATAAGATTGCAGATTAGAATGGTCCTATACCCATCACTATAGGATTTGTGTATTTTACAAATTCACCTGTCAAATATACACCTATGGATCAGTGTATCTGTCTCTCTACTTGCCCCGCCCTTAGTAGTTCATTTATTATGAGAATGCTACACTGTGGGTATAAGTTTTGCATTTTATTCTGAAGGTAGTGAGATTAATGGTCAGTCTGATTTCCTTAGACCATGAGGTCCTCAGATGTGGGCCTGTTGTTGAGAAGGCTCTGTTCCCTTTACCCGTGTGTATCATTCTTGAAGATGATATGTCCATTGTTCCAGAGAAGTATAACTGTAGTGGAATTTCATGATCCCAGAGTGCCCATGGGGGTATTCTGAAGGACCAAACACCCGAACATGCCTCAGTATTCAGTGGGAGCTGCTACCAAAGTTTTCATCAGCTTGTGTAACTATGTAGCCAAGCTGCTTCATCTGGACAAGGTGAAGTTTTATTAACATTTCTCTTGTAACATTAGTGATCTCATCAATTATTCTGTCTCTAACTTTCTCTTCTTAGGGATTGTTATCAAGAAGGATATGGTGAAAGTTGTCATTACAGGGAGTCTTCACATTCTCCTCCGTCTGGCTTTTGGCTTGCATATAGCACAGAGACTACATTAGTCTTGTTTCTGATATTCGATTCTATAAAGCTAAGTGCTATCGAAAAACCTCAGATACATTATCTCTTCCTAGGAATAGACAAAGGTAGTGTCTATGCTCATTCATGCAGATCTGTCGACAGCTTTTATTAGTGTTGGCCACAAGTTTATTGTTGGTCCACCTGCAGACCCTGTCTGGATTGGATTTTATCTCTTCAAAAGGAAAGACTGGAACCACAGAACTTGCAAGTGGTGATCATCAGTTCCTTTTTGAAGAAACTAGAATGCTATCATATATGCAATTCATAAGAAAGCTTGGAGAATCAGGGAGCCAGGCAATAAAATTGACTTTTCTATGGATTCCATCACAGGTTGGTATATATGGAAGTGAGGTAGATGATGATCGGGCCAAAGTTGGAAGATCAGAAATTCAAGTAGGAATGACGACAGTCGAGAATATTGACACCCTGTCAAGAAAAGTATTAGCTGAAATAAATGATCAAAAGATAAAGGATCCTCTGACTGATATCAAAGCATCTCAGAAAATAATACCCACTATTGTGAGACTATGGACAGGGCTCACTACAGGAATTAAAATCAGTAGAGATGGGACTAAGATGTATCCACTCTGCAAGTTGTGTCGAAAGCAGGATTTAACACTGGCCTGTGCTTTTAAATGTAATATTGTAGGGAAAATGACACTCTATGGATCTGACACCTGGGATCAAGCCCTTTCAAAGGACCCTGTAAGAGTCACTGAATTCATTCTTGAACATCATGGTCTGATGTGATTTATCATGGGACAAGACAACAACAACAGAATCGAACCATTCAAGAGAGATTCCAGAGAATGGTTTGGGCCAATTGCTAATAAGGAAGGGCTAAATAATGAATGTGTACAGTTAGGATTAGATCTTAGCAGGTAAAGGTGCCTTCTCATTTGTGGCTTAAGCATACTATAGGGGCTTACTTTTTACATCAAGAATATGAAAGATAAATGCTAAAAAAAGGAACTCCATTTCTTACTTTAGACACCTAAGTACTTTAGTTTGACAAGAGGAACTGCATTCCCTTATCTTCTAAATCCTCCTAACTGAGCCCTGTACCCATTTTTTGTATAACACCTCATGAGCAATTGATAGCCTCTTATCTGCTTTGCTATATCTCTGATGATAATACTCAGCACTGATATCAGACATTCCAGCTTTGGCAGAAATAGCTATTTTATTCCACTTTAACAATTAGACCCTACCTCCTGAGATTTCATTTTCATCCCTTTCCATGCATACTAAAATGTGCTTGGTATCCTAGAGTGAAATCCTGCAGAGAACACTGCTTAGTACATGCGCTACGCACTCTGTAGTAAAATGTACTACAGTTCCTCTTGAGATAAAACACACCTATCCCAATATTATAGACAAAAAAAGTTGTAGTACTCTGTGCTGAAACAAAAACATCATAAGATATTTAAATTCTGATTTAAATGGTGATACACTTTCACTTATGTTCGCTGTATTTATTCTGTAACCAGTAATCTTCTGAAAAAAGCTACACTGACCATCAGAAGCATGTGTTGTGATTCAAACACACAGAAAATTCTGAATATGTATGTGGATTTTAATTATATAGGGCCAAATCCTGCAGTTCTGTAAGAAGCTGTGTTGAGTTTTTGCACACCAGAGTTCTTCAATGAAGCAGGATTGCACATTACAAACTGTCTCACTGCTTGGGGCCCAGTCCCTTGATTTTTAATCACAGTTTTCCCCACAGAAGGCTTGTAGAATCAGACCTTGTAATATGTTAGTTCTTTTTCTATTATTTATAAGACCAATGTGCCCGGAACATGGAATCTGTCTGCAGTCAGGTTCCAAGGTTTTCATCTCCCACACTGACAACTCAAAGAAAAAACTGAGAACACTATATTTACCTACAGTCTCCTCAACACACACCAGAACAGGGCTGAGCTGACAATGTAGAGAAATGGTGCTACTTTAAATGAGCATTTAGCCTTTGCATTTGGAGCTGCAGTATCACATGTGATGGTAGATTTTAAAATTGCGGTTAGCACAGGGTGCTAGAGGGGAAGGATGGTTTTGTAGTTAGGATACAAAACAGGGAGGCAGGAGATTTGGGCCTATTTCTGGCTCTGCCATGGGCTTCCTGTGTCTTTTTGGGTATGTCCTTTACTTGCTCTGTGCTTCAGTTTCCCCAGTTGTAAAATGAGGATAACGACTTACCTACCTTGAAAGGCTTATCCCATGTTTCTAAATGCATACGGATCCAGAGATGGAAACTGTTACCAAACTATGAAGTGTAATTATATCATGATGGGATTCATACCACTGCTTCTATTAGCAGAGGGGAGGGGATTGTCTGTTTTTAAAAAAGATGCATTCACTGAAATGTCTGCTGTTTTGGGCATGATCCTATAAGGTGCTGAGTGCCTTCAAGACGCACTGTAGTCAAACAGATCAGGCTCAAACAGCAGATTTTCCTAGAAGCAACTCATAAAAGCTTTCTAGCAGCTTACATGACTGAATCATTTTTGATATTGCAGTTGGCTGCTCCAGTAATTTTTACAGACGAGATTCTGCCTGGCCCTTATGTGGCTGCACAATGATGGGGAGGGAGTAAAAAGCTTCTTTCTCCTCAGCCCCCGAACTTAACTCTCTTAACTTTAATGGGGACCCTCAGGGTACAACGGGCCTACTAGAAGTAGACACCCTTCCTGCTTAATATCAGGCAAATATTTCTAGTTAAGAAGACCGAGGAAAGAGAAATGCAAAAATAAATACAAAGACAACAGTATTTCTACCTACTGGGCAATGTTAGAATTACAGCAGTTAGAAATGGAAAAACCCTGTTAGGTCCTCCAGCCACAGCCAGACCATTCTTAAAGCTTTGTCCATTCTAGTTTTAATGAGGCTCCTGGTGCTTCCAGCATGATGGGCTTTTCAAAAGCACTTTGCACTGGTCTAACTCTGCTCCCATTGAATTCCATGGCAAAACTCCCATTGACTGTAACGGGAGTAGTGTTAGGCCAATGCTGAATACCCACCACAGGAGAGTGGTCCACTGTCCAAAGTGTCTCGCACCTGGAAAGATTTCCTAAAATTCAACCTCTATTTTGCTTTCTTAGTTTCAGCCCATTTCTCTTAGTTAAATTTTAATGCACCACAGATTGTGCCCAGCCCTCCTGTAGGTGTGAAATAGAGATGAGTGTGCACAGCCCTTCTCCCAACTCATGTGTGACTCATGTAAGTGCCAGGAAGAATTGTAGCCCTGTGCTCTGGGAAGTGCCAGGGCTGCATCCTGTCTACTACACCCTCAGAGCACTCAGCACAAGGAATGTGGGGAAGGATTGCTGGAGGTAGAGCAGACATGGCTCCAGTCTCCCCAGTACATACATCTGCAGGAGAGAGCAGGATTAAGTAAGATGCACCCCACAAACTGTGGGCATGCAGCCTCTGAGAGGCTTGGAACTCCAGGGGCCATTCTGCTTTTCTAAGGCAAATGCCTCCCAATAGCACAGTGGTCCACCCTTGGCTAGCACAGTTCCATGCATCCTGCGCAGCACAGGATCAAACAGGCACAACAGAGTCTGAAAGAATTACTCCATCTCCTTTGGATCTCAGTGGAGGGGAAGGGGAAGAGTTTTGTTGCCGTGTGACCCTTTGGAGGAATTCTGACTGATTTGGACACAATTCCTGCTGGCACTTCAGATGCCAGACTAGCAGCTCTGGCAGCATTTGAAAGTGAGGGGTGTGAGCTCTCCTTCCTTCTGGGTCCTCTTAGGTCCCTGCTCTCCAGCCTAACTGTGCCCAGTTCCTTGCACATAGGAGTTGGGGGGAGGCATTAGTACAGTTGCAATCTAGCCCTCTGTTTACACCTTTCAGATATTTGCAGATTGTTTCCTGCCTGATTTCCAAGGTGGCTAAGAGAAAAAATGTGGTTTTAAAACCTGCTAAATTCCTGATAAAATATACCCTGAGAAATAGCCAGCATCATCAATGATTCAGTGTGAACAATATTAAAATTACATTAAGTGTTTGGCCCAAACCCATGAAGTCAGGGACCATTCTAACTTCCATTTTGCATGTTTCTGGGTGTTGAGTGCTGCTGATCCTCAGTGGTCTTGTAAAGTGCATCACAAAAGGGTTTTATTGAATTTCCTTTGTATTTTTATTGTGTTTGGGGAGGATTTTTTTTAAAATCCAATTTCTTATTCTGATTTAACAGTAAAAGGCCCCTGGACATTTCCACTGCTTGCATCCGAAGAAGTGGGTATTCACCCACGAAAGCTTATGCTTCAATACCTCTGTTAGTCTACAAGGTGCCACAGGACCCTTTGTCGCTTCTACAGATCCAGACTAACACGGCTACCCCTCTGATACATGAAGATAGATATTGCTCCCACTGAAATTAAGAGATTTGTGCCAGTTATTTCAATAGGAGCAGGATTAAGCTCAATATCACAGTTTTCTATTATGCTTTTTTGTACACAAAGAGCAACCAAAGCACTTCAGATTAAAGTGACTTATTTTAGACCGAAAAAAAAATATGTACAAAAGTGAAGTATTAGAGCTGTAATGGCTGCCGTTTCTGCACACAGGCAGTTAGTAGAAACGTAAATGTGTAGTATACAGTGGGAAAAAAGAGCAACCAGGGAGCAGCTTTCATCAACAGACGCCTGGGGTGAGTCCCCCCACACACTCATGCAGATGCAGGGTCTGTGAAAGGAGATCATTTATAGGCAACCCTCAGGAGTTGTCAAAGGTGATACCGGAAAATCTAGTGGCACAGAAATCTCCCAAGGGGAAACCACAGGAGAAGGAAGGTACTTAGAGTGGAACCACACAAAATGGAAGATCTGAGAAGTTGCCCAGTGATTTCAGGGTATGCATATAATTAAAATTACTAGGTTTCCACTATAAGAAGAGAGAAATTATGAAAGGTCTTTGTAGCCATAGATGTATAAATGGTTGACAGATGAAGAGTGAGTAGATGGCTCTCAATAATACGTAGCATAATTCCTAGGTGTATAAAACTTCTTGTGCCCTGCAAATTACTATCTTTTGTTAAGCTCTTTACATTGGCTCTTAAAACACAATGAGTGATCTCTAAGCTCCTTGCACTTTCAGCAGTTAAAAGGAACCAGAAAGCAAAAATTTTTCTTTGGGGTTGGGGGATGCTCTTCTATACTCAAAAGAACCCTGAGAGGTGCGCAAGGCAGGGGCTAGGGGGTGCAGAGGAAAGTCTCCTTGCCCATCCTTTCTAGAAAATTCCAAGCTCTTGCCAGAGGATCATTTGTCCCAATAATGTAAGCCTTTATGATCAATTCTTGAAGGAGAACAAGTTACATTTTCTTTGCTATATGCACAAATAAAATCAGTTTTCCATACGCAGAAAAGCAGTGGTTTTCTACACTACATGCTCATTTCTTACAAGCACCATAACCACCTGCCATTCAATAGGAGCTACCAGTGAGGGGTTCATGCATAAAACCCAGTGTCAGGTGGAAACACTCATCTATGGTGTGCTTTGTGCTCCCAAACTATTCCACGATAGGTGCTTGTTTAATGTACAACTCAAGTTAAAGGTATTGTCGCTGTCTCTTAATGCACCATTGGGAAAGGTTCCTGAGGAAATTTCCCTTGGAAAAGTTTTGAGGAAATGTTACATTTGAAAGTTCATTCTAAAACAATAGAGGAGACATTGTGAGGTTTCTGATTTTTAGGGTACAGTTGGGTCACATTTTCAAGTTTTTTTCCCCACACAGCTGTGAAGCCTAGAATCTTAATTACATGAAAATCTCAGCGCTCATGTTTTTAATCACCTGACTCCAGGTGCAGTGGCTTAAGGTATGAGAGGGTTGCAATAGTGCAGGAATGTCTATACCAGCCACAACAGCTAAACCCAGCTCTCTTGCATCCTATCCCAGGGCCCTAGTCACAAGATGATCCATGCAGAACCTAGCGGATCTGCAGGGTTTGTAGGTGGACATCAGGGCTTGTTCTGCAGTTGGGCTGGGGTGAGAATGATTGGGGAGTGCTTCATAAAGAGAATCTCTCAGAGGCTTCCTCCTATATAGCTCTCTCTGGCAGAATTTCCTGCAAAGGGGGTATTTGTGCCTATAGTTAACAATCCCCTGTAAGGTTTCAGAGTGGTAGCTGTGTTAGTCTGTATCAGTAAAAACAACGAGGAGTCCTTGTGGCACCTTAGAGACTAACAAATGTATTTGGGCATACGCTTTCGTGGGCTAAAACCAATTCATCAGATGCATGGAGTGGAAAATATAGTAGAGAGGTATTAAATACACTGAATATGAAAAGCTGGGAGTTGCCTTACCAAGTGGAGGTGGGGGGGGTCAGTGCTAACGAGCCAACTAAATTGGCTCGTTAGCACTGACCCCTCTGCCCCCCATACACACTTAAAAATAATAAACTAAATGTATAACTAATAACTAATAAATTTGTTAGTCTCTAAGGTGCCACAAGGACTCCTTGTTGTTTTTGCTAATCCCCTGTAAAATTTCTTGTTATGGCCCATTCTCTCAATCATAAAGATTGAAATGTAAACAATGAAACAGCAGGTGGCAACCTAGAGCTTGACTTTTAATGCAACCCAGAACAGGAATCAAATGGTAATGAAGGAAAATTGTGAAAGATAAGGGAGTAATTTCTGAGACTCAAACTAATTATCAGTAAATCAAGTGACAAAGAATGCTATGGAATTTGTGGTTCTTTCACTAATATGTGACTTACCTATCATTCCCTCTACCCTTTCTTCAATTTGCCCCACTGGCAAAGGCCCAAAAAATGGAAGACAGGTAGACAAGCACTTTAAGTAACCCTGCATTCGTATTCTGGTTATTTTGACAATCTATTTACAAAGCCAGAAATAAAGTGTTCAATTAGCCAATAAAAATGCTTATATACTGATATGTAGTAGTGGTATAATATCCAGTGTAAAGCTGAAGAGAGAAGATCTATAAAGACAGAGACTTCAACTGCTCTTCTTTCATCCTGCATGAGTATCTAAACTTCAGTTTTGATTTTTGATTACATGGAGCTTATAAAGCTTCTTGAGTGACCCAGATATTTTTCTCTCTTGGCTTATCCAGCATGCTACTACAAACATTTGTTATTTCCAAGTTAAGGAGAACGGTTCCTTCTGTCTATTCTGATTTGGTTTTCTTAAGCTTCTTTAATGCCTCTGGTCCTATCATCTATGCTGTGTGGAAAGCAGTAATTTGTGCTGACGTTATCTAACTGCCTTGCAGAAAAAATATGTTCCATATCAGCCACTAAAGGGAGAAAGTTATCTATAATTTAGGACAATAATGTCATGTAATTCCTGAAGTTTCACAGTGTCTTGAATGCTGACAGAATCTGCTCTCATTAGAATTTTCTCAGGATTCTATTATGTGGATGTAATAAGTTATGACTGAAAGGAAATCATTATGAGGACTTCAGCTCTGTAACCCCTTTATTTTCCTTCATGCCAGATGTGCTTATTAGAACTAAGGAGTAATTTGTTTTTTGTTTTTTTGTTTTTTAAAGTGAAAAAGGAGCTCACAAATTATTGACACTTCAAAAATCAGAGGCAATAATGTGATTGTGTATTGGGATCATCCTTCTGATAAATACTGGCCCTTACTCTCCTGTCATGCCAATTTTAAACTAGAGTAACTCAGCAAAATCTGTGGAGTTACACCTGACTAACACCAGTTTAAGTGAGAGCAAAGTCTGACCCATAGCTCAGACACAGGAGGGTATTTGCCCTGATTAAATCTGGGAGCAGGGAATCCTTGTTTTCCATTTTGCTTTCTAAAATAAACTATATACTGCAGTGAGGCTATTTCTAATATGCACATGCACACAGCGGAAAAAGCCTGTCCTTGATGTTAGTAGCTGCACAAAAAACCAAAGGGTCAGCTATCTAGGGGTCCCTGAGCTACCATCCTGCCCCAGCACAAGAAGGCTCAAGGGAGGTTTGCAGGAAGGACTACACTCTAGAGAGTGAGCACCTTAGTGCTGCTCCAGAGAGTAGCCATATGTGCTCCCTATCCAATATGTACTGCAGACTGTACCATATGTGCATGGTGAGGACAAGGGCATGACTGCACCTCCAAGCCACCTTGGGTTATGGAGTGCCAGTGAGCTGGAACCCATCCTACTGCTACCAGGTTATCCTGCCCTGTTGCTGTTTGTGTGTGCTGGGGGAAGGAACTCCCTGTTCTGACTCCACAGGGCATCTGCACAGGACAGGATCTGATGGCCAAATGTGTGAGTAAAATCAGAGTGTGCAGAGCCAAGTGTGAAAAGAGAACACTTGAAAAAGACCTGACCCCTCTTTCTCCCCCCCCCCCAAAAGAGGAATGCACAAAATTCCTTTTTCTGGCTCCAAATCAGACAACAGCAGCATTGGGCACTGCAGCCTCCCTGCCTCGCTCTCCTGGCTTTTCAGTTCTCTCTGTGCCTCCACTGGCTGATACCAGCTTCATAGCTGCACCTGTTATGGAAGGGCTCTTTGGTCCCCTCAGCTGGGATGCAGACTGAGCCCTTCTTAGCACCTGCAAGAATTCCTCTATTTCTACTTCCCTTGTGGTCAGCAGAAAGATCTTCAGATGTTTTCTGGCCTTAATGCCTTCAGGTTTTTGCTCTGATGTCCTTTTAGTTAAACAGAAATTATGTCACTATAGCTCTAACTTTGTTCTCACTGAAGCCAATGACAAAAGCGCCTGCCATTTACTTCAGTGGGGAAGACCGGCTCTCTTTGGTCATAATTCGGTATCTGTTCCTGTCCTGCGGGAATTTTAGGTGACTCTGAAGAAGATATCATTGATTATCCATAGATCGTTGGCATGTGTCTGACAAGGCTCAAAGGCCTGTGCCCTCACTAGAGCATCGAACCATTGCAGACTGCAGTAAGGGTTGGGGCACTCCCACTAGCCATTCTTTTCAGGTGCATGCAGTGCACCGCACACAATGTTCCTTGCCGAGTGTTGTGCCTATGCTATAACTCCCAGGAGCCAGCGCAGACTGTCTGGGCGGGCGGGCGGGCGGGCGGGTATAATGTCTTTGTGCACCTGATCACACTTTTGGTTTGTTCCAGTGGATGCTTTGAATGGTTCTGTCCTGCCTGTGGAGCCATATGGATGCCACATGTATCATGATGAATGGAAGTGGGGAAAGCGGGTTGGGTTTCAGGAGGGACGGAGCCACAGGAATACAAGCTGAGTCCAGACTGCTAGCTCTCAATCTCAAGAGTCCTAGCGTATAACTGACCAGTCAGCCTTCTGAATAGAGACCTTTTTCCTACAACACTGCCTGCTGCTGCACCACTTGTTGCCAGTGAAACACCATGAAGGGCAAGGGATATCCCTTCATGCTAGCAATGCAGAAACCATGATAGTCTGCCATCTACCCCTGAGCTTCTGACTCTGGAGGCCCAGCGTGTGCTGTGATAAGGCATCTTTTGGTGATGGTGTGCTTAGAGGTAGGATCTTGACTATGTGATCAGCTTTCGTGGATTCAGTTAGTTTTATATGTTTAGTTTTGTTCCTGTTCTTGTTTTCTTGCTTTAGGCTTTGTTTTGCAGCTGAGCTAACAGTTTCCTTCTGTCTTGTGTTCCTCCTAGAATGTCGAGGTCCAGACCAGGTTCTGCAGAGAAGACAGCCCTGCGCATTCCTCTATGTGTCCCAGAGAGATTTCCCCCACCCCTGCTCTCCCCCATCTAATTCAGTATGTATCTCAAGAGATGTATCGCTCCTCGAGGCAGTGATGAATGGGAGCTGGGGCTCCCTGGTGAGGTAAGTGGATTTACTTGCGGGTAACAGAAGTGTGTCTGACCACTGAATTCCCTCTGCAGTTCTAAATGTGTATAGTATTCTTCACTTCTTGTTCTAAACTGTTGTGTAGACAGCTGCAGTGTTCCTCCCCCGAGGTAGCTTCGCTTCAGACATGGACAAAATTATTCCTATGCAAGCATATAGGTGTTCATAGAGTGCTTTGGTGGTGTTAGTGAGATTTGGTTTGTTTGAAGGACCATTGACTGTGAGCTCTTTGGGGCAAGGGATGACTTTATACTGCATGTCTGTTCAGCGCCTATATGATGTGGCCCTGATCCTTGGTTCCACAGCAATATATCTAATAATAAAACAAGCCCTTAAAAGTGACAGAGAGACTTGTGCAGAATGCTCTGTTATCCCTAGATTAGAAAATATAAAATGGGTGTTTGGGTGTGTTAACAGGTGGAGTCCCCACCCTGGCCAACACAAGCATGCACAGTCTAGGTCAGCGTCTATAACTCACTCCCCTTCCACAAGCTTTTGTTCTTGAGAACAGGAAACATAAATTTGAGCTAGAGTTAGCTGTTTATAGGGATTTTTCCTATAACATCTATCTCACTTCCTTCCCCCTCTCTTATGAGAAGCTCTCTTCCTTTTATCAGAGGGGTAGACGTGTTAGTCTGGATCTGCAGAAGCGACAAAGGGTCCTGTGGCACCTTATATTTTTTCCACTGCTTGCATCCGAAGAAGTGGGTATTGACCCACGAAAGCTTATGCTTCAATACCTCTGTTAGTCTATAAGGTGCCACAGGACCCTTTGTCGCTTCTCTTCCTTTTATCATACTAAATTGGAGCTAATGAAACCTACCTGCTTTAGGTGCCACAGTGAGTCAGCAGAATGGCTCTGTATCTCCATGCAGGGTCTGCCTGATAGCTATGGTATATTTCTACTAGCGCCTTACCATCTCTCCTGAATACTCTCTCCCTTCTCTTCCCTTTATACTTCTCCATGAACTTTTCAATGCTATTATCTTTTCTTAGCTCCAAACTTAACTTGAAAAAGCATCCCTTTCACTTATGCAGAATCTGGTCCTATTCACTCACACTGCAAAGGGAGTTAGGCCAGAATTGTTTCTGGAGATGTGCAGGTTTTCTTTTGTATATTGATTTTTTTAAAATTTGTATGAACTTACTAAAATAAAAATTAAACAAAAGGGAAGTTTCTTACTGTGGATGACCTGAACATTTGCTGCAGCAGTTTGACATTAGACCAAAGACGATATGATATGTAGCTCTTGTGTAGAACTTTTTAGCCATAGATCCACAAACACCTCACAAAGCTGTCAAAGTATCATTATTGCCCTCTTGTATATGGGGAAATGGAGGCATATGAATTTCAGTGACTTGCCCATGGTCACACAGAAAGTCAAAGATTAGGAGTAGAACCCAGCTCTCCAGATTCCCAGGTCATGTTCCCTTGACCGTCCTGTCTTCTCAGGGGATGAGATAGGCTTGACTCATGGAGCCCAGATTTGATCCAGATCCAAATCCAGACTTTCCTTTAGGTTGTGAGATGTGTATGTTTGTATTTGGAATTCCACCTCTGATTTCAAAATGAGAAAAGTGTGTGCTGGTGAGTTGATATACTGTATTAGGTTTACTAATTATTGTACCCTAGTTCTTTCAGGATTTGATGTATCAATACATAACTGATACAATGAGTTGTATTTTTAGCCTGTGTATTTTTATATACATACACACTTCACAAGAAGAATATTTGATTCTATATCAGTGTGATGTTTCACAGATTTATAAAGCCAGAAGGGACCATTATGAGCACCTAGTCTGACCTCCTGCACAACACAGGCTATAGACTCACTCAGTGTTTCCCGCATCTAGCCCCATAACTTCTGGTTAAGATAGAGCATATATTTTTAGACATGTAATCTTGATTTAAAGACTTCAAGAGATGGAATCTACCACATCCCTAGATAAGTTATTCCAGTGGTTAATTACACTCACTGTTAAAAATCTCACCTTATTTCTAGCTTTGAGCCATTGGATCTTGTTATACCTCTGTTAGATAAATTAAAAAGCCCTCTATCTGAAATCTTTCCACCCTGTAGATGCTTATAGACTGTGATCAAGTCACTTCTTAACCTTTTCTTAGAAAAACTAAATAGACTGAGCTTCTTTAGTCTGTCACTGTAAATAAGGTTTTCCAGGCTTCTAATAATTTTTGCAGCTCTTATCTGAACCTTTTCCGTTTGTAAACATCCTTTTTAAAGAGGGTTCAGTTCTGGTGTCCACAGCATTCCAGTACTGTCTCGCTAATGCCAAGCAGTAAGAGTACTACCTTACTTCTACTTGATCTTCCTTTGCTTATACCTCCAAGGATCACATTTGCTTTCTTACCCACTGTATCACACTGGGAGCTTTGAGTCTGGGGATATTATCTTAAGTTAGCACAGATTAGTATACAGATTGTTATCTGACATGGAAGGTGATGTATTGCATCTGGTTTAAGAAGGGATGTGTCTATTACAAGAGGTGTTATATCTGATTCAGTAAGCAATATATCTGAATTCAGCAGGTAATAGATCTGATTCACTAGGTGACTTGTCTGCTTCTGCAAGTAGTATATAAAATCTAATGAGTGATGTGTGTTGCTCAGTAGGTGATCTATTTTCCCTCCAGAATAATTAGTGTGTGTGTGTGTGTGTGTGAGATTTATCTACAGAAGCCCACATAACCTATATCAGTTTTGCTTTGTGACAGATTTATGTTAGTATGTGGTCCAGTAGAATTGTTAGTTTATTCAACGCCATATGAAATATCCAAATTCAGAATGATTGCTGGTATATGGGTTAATATCTTTGTTTGTAAATAAAGCCTGGTAATTCCATCTGCTTGTTATGTCTTACGGTGTGAAGTGTGACACTGGGCAAATGAGTAAATAAAACCAATTTAGGCTAGGGTAGAACTATGATCTGAGATTGACTTGGAATGGTCACTTGTGAAAATTGCCCATGTGCAAGGAATGGGCAGAAAGGGGAGTCCACTTCCTGCATCACCAACACATTTCATCTGTGACAAGCACAAGTAAATTCTGGGCTAGAATTTTTTGCCTCTCTTACATGGATTCTAATTACCCTTCTGTAACTAGGCATTACTATATATGAGAGCTCAAGCTTATTCCTAGGTGTAGTATATGATGTAATTTTCAATAGTCTCTCTCTCTTTCTTATATAAATATAAAAATAATATGTATGCTGTGACCGGAGTCCCAGGGGAGCCAACTGAGGTCACTCAATTAGGGCGAATTGCAAAGAATAGGGCAGACAATCCCCAAAGCTGGTGGAGATTCCGATACTTAGATTGACCAAGCCAGGACAAAACAGCTTCTATAATACCTCACTGGTTACCCAGAAGCCAACAACACGGTTCCCTTAAAGTAACCCAGCCTTAGGCCTCCACCCAGACACCCAAGTCAAATATGATGAGGATTACTAAAAATTTTATTCATTGTACAAAGAAAGTTCTACCAATCCCAAAGGATCGGACACATTACCTCCCAGGTCAATGAATATTTCAGATCTTACCCAAATACAGGCTTAAAGACAATTCTTATTAACTAAACTAATTTTGTTTAAAAATAAAAGAGAGAGTATTGGTTAAAAGATCAGTATATATACAGAAGCGACAAAGGGTCCTGTGGCACCTTGTAGACTAACAGAGGTATTGAAGCATAAGCTTTCGTGGGTGAATACCCACTTCTTCGGATGCAAGCAGTGGAAATGTCCCAAGCAGTGGAAATGTCCCAAATGTTCTTTGTCGCTTCTACAGATCCAGACTAACACGGCTACCCCTCTGATACTTGAGTATACATACAGACATGAATCAGAGGGGTAGCCGTGTTAGTCTGGATCTGTAGAAGCGACAATGCATCCAACGAAGTGGGTATTCACCCACGAAAGCTTATGCTTCAATACGTCTGTTAGTCCATAAGGTGCCACAGGACTCTTTGTCACTTATACAGACATGAGTGTGTTCTTGAGATCAAAGTTATAGCAGAGATAGTGAGCTTTGTAGTTGCAAAGAATTCTTTCAGAAATAGTCCATAGGTTATAGTCCAATGATCATATTCAGGGTAATTCCAGATTAGGACTGGAGATCTCAATCTTGGTTTTAAGATTCCCCTGCATGAAGCACCAAGCAGATCTGAGATAAAAAGGATCAGGACCCAAGCCCTCTTTTATACAATTTCAGGCCTTCTTTGACAGCTCAGAGTCCTTCAGAAAACAATAGGCAATCACGGATACTTTGATGTAGACCTATTTCCTAAGCATCACTAGTAATTAGCTATCCAAATTACCACAAAGCAATTTATCCATTAGGCGGTCTATCACAATTTTTAAAGAGACATAGACAATGACATTATTTCACCCAAGAGTCATCTAAATGTTAATGTTCTCTTTTTATCTCTGAATTAATAGCTATAGTGACAGACAGGAACTGTCTGTTTACATGGCTAACATTCAACAAGATATGAGTACACACATACAATTAGTATCACCTGTAATTTCTAACAATATAGGTTTGCATTTCAACATTCTAGCCTATCTACCATGGAATGGCCCAAATTACCATTTGCATACTTTGCTAACATGTATCTAAAGGTTGAATCTTGATCATTTATCCTGCAGGATGCTTAACCCTTTCCAGCCATGCGTCACATTTTGTTTAAGATTTGTTGCAATTATATAACAGTGGTAGCAATAATGATTTGCATGGTCATATTTTAATTAGACAATGTCACATATGTGCTGACTGTCTCTGAAAGATTCTGGCAAGCCACACCCAAGTCGATTTTGTTAGATACAATAGAATGTGCCTGACATCCAGAGGAATCTACAAGCGCAAAACGCAACAATCTTGACCATGTCCTGTATTTAACTCCCACTCCAGTTGTCCTCCAGGCTGTTGTGTCCCCTCAGAAGCTTTGATGCATTTTGGTATTTCTCTATTGCAGTGGGCCTCAACTTTTCCAGAGTACAGTACCCCTTTTCAGGAGTCTGATTTGTCTTGCATACCCCCAAGTTTCACCTCACTTAAAAACCACTTGCTTATAAAACCAGACATAAAAATATAAAAGTGTCACAGCATACTAATACTAAAAATTGCTTACTTTCTCATTTTTTACCATATAATTATAACCTAAATCCATTGGAATATAAATATTGTACTTGTATTTCAGTGTAACTTCAGTGAAATTTTAGTTTGTACTGACTTTGCTAGTGCTTTTTATGTAGCCTGTTGTAAAACTAGGCCAGTATCTAGATGAGCTGATGTACCCCTGGAAGACTTCTGCATGCCTCCAAGGATACACATAGCCCTGGTTGAGAACCACTGCTCTATTGCACTTAATAATGCAGCACATAAGTGGCTAGGGTTCATCATACAATCTTTGCAGTCACAAAGTTGGTCACAATTAATTTTCACATTCCTAATTAAATTTTGGGAAATCTGGACTGCAGTGTTACTAGCTGCTTCTTGAGTCATCAGACTATATATTTTCTTGAGCAGCGTGTACACATTTACATTGGTGCAGCAACTTCCTTTGATTGTATTGACATCACTGGGAAGTGGAGCATTATGAGATTCACTTGCCTATCATTGTTTTCATCTGTTGTTGGCCTCCTTTCTTTAAACTATGGGGCCTCCCAAAAAATCTCACAAATGTGCTTAACAGAAATTCTGCCAACTTCTTCAGAAGACAGACTTTGCAAACTCTAGAAAATACAAGAGGATAAATGAGAGAAGAAAGCTCCAATAAAGAAATTGGAGACATGGATGTATTTCTCCTGCTTTCTTTTCAGATGCCTCCTTTGTAGGACTAGCTGAGATCACCCCATTTTTTATGTAACCTATGTAGGGGGAAGGGTAAGTCAATTGATTTACCAATTCTATGCTACAGAATTCCTCTGACAAAATATGTACACAGACCATGAATTCCTATCCTTGTAAGAGACTGCAACTGGATTTTCTATGGGAATCCTCTAAATAATAAAAGTAGAAATAATAATAATAATAAGATTCACTTTCTTCCTCTCCTTATGAATCCAGTACCGACACCAGTTTTTATCATCAGACAATTATTCATACGCACAGTTAATAATTTCAAATTTCATTCTATGAATAACACTCCAAAAAAACCCAAACCTGTTATAGCACAGCAGTGACAATGCAACCTATCTACACTAACATCACTAATTAGAAATTTATTTTCCTTTAAAATGAAGAATATAACATGGGGCCTAAACTCCCCAAAATATTTATAATACCTTACAAAATCAATACAGGGATTGGGACTTTTGACAGCTGGAGATGGTGTGCTTTCACGTAGGCTAACCCAGGGTATCTTATTTAATTGTCAATATAAACATTTAGTTGTACTACATAACCAGTTGTTTCAGCATCCACACTACTGAGTGCATACACAAATTCAAATAAGAAGAAAAAAAATCTTTACAATGACTGCAGCTGTTAGTGTGTGAGCCTATCTCTGGTTCAGTGATGTAGTACACTTCCTGAAGACATTTGGCCTCCAGTCTGCGATTGCTCCTTTATGGTGTTTTCCCAGTCTCAATCCCATGACTTCTTAACATATAACTGCTGCAGACCATTAATGTCCAACTAACCAATAAAATTACAGGAAACTGTATTGAGATCCAACCCCCAGATCAGTTAGAGCTGCCAGAGGCAACTCAATCTTCTCCCTGCAGGGGTGGGCTGTCGCTCCTCTCTGTTTTAGCCAGGAAGCAATTGATATTTTTATATCTTATTTAAAAATGAATTAATTGATGTTAATACAATACTGGAAAAATGGATAGTGTTTGTGGCAAGGTGAAAGGGCACTGCCTAACCTCCCAGTACACAAAGAGTTAACTTTAGCATTCCTTCCCCTTACCAGTCCCAGCCCCCAACACTTGTGTAAGGGATGGGCTATAAAAAAGAATGCTGATGCGAGAGTGTCTGGTTCTTTGCTGCACCTCCAGGAGACAGGGGACTTGATGCCCCCTTTTGTGCCCTGTATACCATTAGAGCAGTGTATAGGAGCTGGACTGGGACAAAGAATCTGTGGCAGAAAGCAGTGTGTGTGTGTGCTTGGTGGAAGTAATACTCCCTACCTAGGTTCTTAAGAGTAGGTGGATTCTCAGAGTGGGGGCAGTTGCTTTTTTTAACTTTGTGTTACCTTGGTTAGACTGTGTGTATGAAGATTCTCTTCTGTTGAACAGATCTTACTGCCTGAGGCTTGCTTTTTGTTTCTACTCAGTCACCCTGCCAGTCTACAGGCTATACCTGGCCTAAGTCTTACTATTGGTTCAAATCCCAAGGGCTTTGCTTTGTCTCTACTCAAGCTTCAGTGGGAGTTGCTCAGGCACAGCACCTCTGAGTCTGCATCTGCTCCGCTGACTTCAAGGAGAGCTTTTTGACTAAGGGCTGCAGGATTAGACCCATAGTGATTGAGGAGAACCAACAATGGCTTTGAAATAGTTCATAGTTTGTTTTGCAGAGCAAGCAGCAGGATCTGGTTGACTGTAGGGTGGTAAAATGTTTTTCATAGGCCTCTGACCATCAAGAACTCCAGTGTGCCACAGAAACCAGAACGCTGAGGTGGGTGGGGAGAGGATTGGAGGAAATGTTTTCCCAGTCCTTATAATGGTGGTGTGACCTGTTAGGGTGTGTGCCAAGTCCTGGACACTGTAAGATTAATAATTTTTGAGTAATCTGCATCCTGCTAAAATCCCACTCCACTCTCAGTGGAAGTAATTGTCAAATTAAAGTAACTGAAATAAGCAGCCATCATCTGTAACTGGTTATTTTTTCATTTGTCTACACTGTACATGAAATAAGTGTACATGTTATAGAAGGGTGAATCACTTTACTGCTACAACTATGTGAGCCATGAAGGGTTCTCCTCTTGAGGGGTTGGCCATATACCATCTCCTTCAGATTCTCTTGGAGATTTGAGCTCAGTGGATGTTTGTATTGCCAGAAAGTATATGCCTGAGCAGTCCTCTTTCTCTTCTGAAGTCTCTTCTTCTAGCTGTAGAGGGAAGATGGAAGGAATTGGGAATTGGGTGCTTTCAAAACTATCCTTCGGTCAGATCTTATTAGAGATCAATTATGTTCAGTATTTGCTGATAGAAGGTGAGGGGAGAAGGGAAGGAGACTTCTCAGGGAGCTCTTATCCTGTTTTCTACCTTAAAACCTACCTTTTTAACCTTTGATTTCTTTCTTAAGGCCAAAATCTTTCAGGATGGAGAATTAAAAAGGGCTTTAACGTATGTGCTTTAAAAGGAAAATGGACATATAGAGGGTTTACTATGAGTGTTCCCAAGCACCCAATAGGAATTTTAAGGATTTAAGCAGCAGATATTATATGCATAGCAAAAACAAATGCAATGGTTTGTCTGTCTATGCATGACATCCAGTACCTGATCCCTTCAGAATACACATATTCAGTACAAGTGACCTTCTCCAAGTGACTTGCAAAGAAAAAACTTAGTGGGTTTGTGCGTCTTCTGCTTCTCTATGATGTATAAAGCGTGCTTGAACATTTCTGGAGGCTTAAGGCAGAGATGTGGCTTTTGCTTATTTTTGTACATTAAAAATTCATATATTATCTAGCCTGGAAGACTCTGATGACTGGAGAACCAGAAAAATGACAGAATCACATGAATGAAGAGCAAGAGGTGGAGGGGGCCTTTTCAGTCAGGCTGTTTAAAATGGATTTGCTGGGGGTGTTAACCCCATTAAACTTCAATATATAATTAGCATTTTGGAGAAGGAGAGCAGAACGTCATCTCTGTTAAAAGATTCAGCATCATCACCTTTTCAGCTAAGTTTTGAGAGCTAAAAATAAATGTCCCTGAGACCTTCCAAAGCCCCTTAGCAAAGCCAAGGGAAACTAGAGTTGATGCTCCTAATATTTCTATGGTTAATCCCTCTTCCCCACACCCATCCCCCCAAAAAACCCAGCAGCCTTAAAACAACTGAATTCTAAGGCCAGGTTTAAAAAAAAAAGAAAAAGAAAAGAGCAAAAGACCCATTTTTGATCCACACCATTTAAAATCCCATCTTTAACCAAAGGAGGGTATGTTGGCATGGCTCTAGTGCTCCTCCTGGCCTTGAGCTACTAACACCGGGGACCAATGGATAGGCCTGTTGGAGCTGACTCACTGGTACTAGAATGCAGCTATGTGTATCAAAAAGTTAAGAGCAGCAAAACCAAAAAACCCTACCAAAACAAGACACTCACTGCACTTGCTGCTCCCCCTGGGGAGAGGGGAAAAGAACAAACAACACTACAAATGTGTAATCACATTGCTTAATGCACTATTGGAAGGCGCTTAGATACTACAGTGATGAGCACGGTATAAGAACTTATATACAATAGAACAGAATTGTCAATAATGAAGTGAATTAAAATGTATAGCTAACAGCATTGCTCCTATTTACTCTTGTGCATTTTCCCAAATATAATGGAAGGTATTTTCCCAGCCAGCAGCTCTGAGAAGGCAGAGGGAGATGACCTGGAAGGCATGCATTAATGTTACAGAGCCTTTAAGAGGTAGACTCAGGACAGTGACTCTCTCTAGAACAACCCAATACACTTTTAATAAGTGCTTCAACCTTTCTTTGGCTGAGGAGGTCACCTGCTGAAAGGGGCAATGACTTTTATTTTTTGGTGATGTATCTTTAACAAGTGTATTCATTTAGGAGCAAAGTCAACACCCTGCACCAAGCCTGAGTGCTCGGCTTGCTGGAGGGAGGGTTCCCACAGGAAAAGATTCTTCAACGTGGTAGATCTTCTGCAGCACTTGGGCATCTACTCCCATGGAGGAAGATGGGCAGTGGCTAATAGATCTCCTGCTCTGCCCCCAAACTTAACTTGCACTTTTGGACACAGCAAGCACCATGCAGAACTGGGCAGGTTGGCACATCAGCTCACAGACCTCTTGCTCAGGGTCCCAAATTGCTGCCCCTTCCCACCCCTGATTTGGGTGACCAAATAGTGAAAAATTGGGATGGGGGTGGTGGGTAATAGGTGCCTATGTAATAAAAAGCTCGAAATATCAGGACTGTCCCTATAAAGTCAGGACATCTGGTCACCCTACCCCTGATGCAGTGGACCTGAATGAGTTTAGCTATGGTTAGCACCTCTTAATAGTGTAATATGAAAGTAACCCTTAGTGACTTGGGCTACTCTGTGTGAAGTGTCTGAGCCCATAAATATCTTTAGAGTACAATATACCTTTAAGAATAACACTCTCCAATATGAAAGTAACCCTTAGTGACTTGGGCTACTCTGTGTGAAGTGTCTGAGCCCATAAATATCTTTAGAGTACAATATACCTTTAAGAATAACAGTTATGTAATGTTTGTTACTCTCTGGTATGGGTAAAGTAAATGCACTAGAGAAAAAGGATTTCAGACCTGGGGCTTCCCACTGTGTGAAGGTTGGTGAATACAGGACTGCCACCTACTGGCCAAATCAGAAACTCAGACCTGAGCATGTTTAGTAGCTCAGAGGTGGCAGGCTAGATGGGAAGGGGTCTGCTTTCCTTCCACCTGTGAGAAGGACCCCAGCTGCAGTGAGAGTAATCACAGGGTTCTTGCCTGTGTGTTCAGGTTCTTACAGTAAATGTCAGGTGTTTAATGGTTTAGGAGCCCTTTTGAAAAGCTCAGGGACTATGCTGGTCCTGTCTAAAGGTTGACGTAACAGCATTTCTGTGCATAGTAGGTTGTCACTTCTTATCATCCATCTCTTTTAAAGTCAGTAACCTGATCTTGTGATGTATTTCCTCCTCCCCTTCTCACATAAGTCTCCTGTGCTGAGTTTAAATTTATATTTCCTGAATTGCTGCATCCAGTTCCTGTGCTAGCAGAAAATTGTGTGCAAGAAGTTACTGCTGGAGCCTGATAAAGCCACTATTGTTATAAAGACAGCAATCCCTAGTCTGTTATGATGTGGTCCCTTTGCACCAAGTTGGGGTGGGCAAAGGAACTCTAAAGACAGCTTCGCTCACCACATGGCAATTCCTACAGCTGGGATGTATTCAGAGAATCTTTATGCATCAGCTTTTCCTGGCTGTCATAGCCAGGGTCCCTTTTCGACTGGGCGTTTGATCGAAAACCGAATGCCCGGCAACCCTATTTGCTTCCCATGTCAGCTGGTTCCCCTTCCATTTTTATCACACTAGTGGTGGATGGGCAGAGGCTGGAAATATATGAAATGAGCTGTTTCATTGAGAGCTGGGAGTTTGTGCAGTGCTAGCATCCTCCACCCACCTGGAGAGCTAAATGCTGGCAAACTGGATCTGCTCAGTCTATTCTGTTCTTCATTAGAACCTTTCATCCACCCTACTGGGATATCCTGGTCATTTTACTTGTATTAGGGTAGCATCAATGGAATTTTTTTGCACCGAGAGTAAAATTCAGATGGTGGCCTAGAAGTGACAGAAGGCTCCAAAGTCTTGCTGCCCTCCCACTGCACAGGGGCAGAGAAAGATCTCAGGCAGATTCTGCGCTCTCCAAGGCAACAGAACTGGACTCCACACCATGAAGTAGAAATTTGGGAGCAGGCCACAGGAAAGGAGCAGCGCATGGCCAGTGAGTTCATGATTATAGGGTTTCACTGGCCACAAATCTCTGCATATGGGTTACTACCCTCGTGTTGTTTATTATTTATTTGTATTACAGCAGTGTCAAGAGACCCCAATCATAAATCAGGATCCCTTTGTGCTAGGCGGTGTGGAGCACAGGAAAAAAAGACCGTCCCTCCCTCAAGAAACTTACAATCTAAGTATAAGATGAATCAACAGGTGGATACAGCAGGAGGGGGGAGCACAAGGTAACAGTGAGACAAAACTAGTCAGCATCAGAGGATGTAAACAGGAGCAGGGAAAGGAGCCAGGCAGCCAAAGCAGCATTGAGGAAGCAGAGGCTCTGCAAGTATCCATAGTGGTAGAGATGTGGCACATAAGCATATTGGAGTCTGCACCTTAAAAAATAACCCTCTGCTGCTTCCTCAAGAAGAGGCTAAATCAGTTATTATAATACTGCCTTTAGCATCTCTATGTTAAGCATGTCCACGCAAAAGAACTCTCATGATTCAGCAGATCAAAACTCAACTCAGCACTGTTCCTGATCAGACAGCTGCTTAAATTACACTTAAAGGAGTCAGCCCTTTTAAGGACTGAGGGGTAGGACATCTATGGATAGTCACCGGGATCAGCCCATTTGGACCCAGCTGAAGGATTGGAACCTTCATGTTTTCCTTCTCACTGCTACAGTGGTTACAGGGGAGCAAATGGCCTGATCCTGGGATTACTAATGTGTGAAAGTGTTTGATCAGGATCAAGTCCTAATCCCTCTGTAACCTTCTCACATCAAGATCACTTTTGCTTATCAGGTGAAAAATATCTCAGTTGCAAACCTGGAAATAAGACAGTGGAATTTCTGGCTGAAGGCCCTGTATTTATTACAGCCATTATTAGTTTAAATAAAGGTGCCTCTGGTGAGACAACTAAGTGGTGGCAGAAATAAAATTAAGAAAACAGTTTGGCCCGTCAAGGAGAATTTCCGCAATGTCTGCTGCATGGGAAAGGTTAATTACTTTTGTATGGCAGTAGATTAATAGCCTGGGTCCCAGGATATCACTTCAGGGGCAAGGAAAGATGGATTTATTCTGAGGCCAGGAAGATTGCTGCCACTCTAGAGCTTGCTATGGACACAGCATTGAACTTGCTAGTGCTCCCATCATAACTGATTTCCTGCTATCTCTCTTATTGAGGAGGTCCCATGATGTGCGGCTCTAATAACTCATGTGTTTCCATTTGAAGCTGTGTTTTGCCTTGCAGCTATTTAATTATATCTACGAGTGCTTTAAAAAAAAGTCCCACAAGTTCCTCATTGCCCAATAGCACAATTAAAAATAATATAAATAACAGAAAAATGGGAATGGCCACAGGGCAAAGCTGCTCTTTCCATTGTCAATTTTATTTACATCAGTTAGTTTCACCTCCCTTACCACTAAGCAGCAGGTTAAAAAAGATTTATTCCGTCGATGGAAATCCTGCAAAGCCTGAGCCAAACTTTGCTGAATTTGGTGCAAATTTTGCGTAAGCAAGAACTGAACTCTGATCTTGTAATCAGATCAACAGGGTGGGTGCCCATACTCATTAGAAGCCTTACTAAAGTCACTGGAGCTCCATAAGGGGTCTGGCTATATGACTGGTTGTAGGATGAAAGCCTTGGTAAGGCTCTCAGGTTTGGCCCACTGGCTGAAGTTATTGCATGACTCGTCTTCAGTTTTCCATGGTTTGTGGGAAGCATTTTATTCTGAAGTGTCTTTTCCCCTGCATATGTGACTCAGAAAATGGAAACTCTGCATAACCCAGAGAATAATTAGGTGCTGCAGATCAAGCAGTAGAAGTTCATGCTTTTAGATCCAGAGGTCCACAGCTTGGATTCTGGGGGGACATGCTAGTTAGGCTGCTAACCTGGGACTTGGGAGACCTAGCATCAATTCTCCGCTCTGCTACACACTCCCTGTATGACCTTGGGCAATTCACTTAGTCTCCCTCAGTAGTCTCTGTGCCTCAGTTCCCCATCTGTACAATGGGGACACTAGCACTGCCCTGCCTCATGGGGGTGTTGAGGATAAATGCGTTAAAAACTGTGAGATGCTCAGATACTATTGTAATGGGGGCCACATAAGTACCCTCAGTACATACAGCATACATAGATATATACAGCGTACCAGCACCTCTTTCTTGCTGCCTTCTAATTCTCCAGCATCTATTTGTTTTGTTTTTGTTTTGTGGAAGGTGTCTAGCTCTTATGGTTGTTAGATTCCCTCAGTTCACATTTTCAAGGCTAGCTAATTCAGATTTGTGTGTATTTGCAAAACCTGAAACAATAGTTCCACTGCCCCATTCATTTCAATGGGGGATAACTCTAATACCTAGTGTCGAGGCTGATTCCCCACTCTGGCACTTTGAGTGCAAAAGGAGGAGGCCCCCAAGGATTCTAAAAATTAATACTGGCCACTCCAGGCTTGTATTAAACTCCCAAGGTTACAGCTTTTCTCTGACCTTGGATGGATAGATGCTGCCACCACCCAAATGCAAAACCCTTTGGAATCCAGGAAGGCGCACTTGGGAATTCCTTCCTGTGGGGGTACCCTCAAGCCCTTTCACCCCCCTCCAGGGAAGAGCTGAGAAAGAAAACAAAGGAAATTAGCTGTTGCCCCCAGTTAATTAAACAACATATGCACAAATCTCTTAGGATACCAAAAATCTAATCCTGTTCTTAAAAAAGGTAAATTTTATTAAAAACAAAAAGAAAGAAGATACATCTGGAACTTAGGCTTTTGCCTGATTTAAAAAACCCACTCACAAAAATTAAATGTCAAGAATAACCTTCTTGAGGTCCAGCTTAAAGGTTACAAGTAAAACAAAAAGCATTTGGGGTTAGCACAGAGGAGTCCACAAGCCAATAAGAAAAGAACAGAAATAAACCTAATCACGTCTTTCTAGACATTTTCTGATTTATGAGTAAGTTTTAGATATAATCTTATTATTTCCATGCCTGACAAAAAGCTTTTTACGGCATAGTCCCAGCCCTGTCTCTGCTCTGTCCCCTCTCTCCAGAGAACAACAGAACAGACAAAGGGAAGTTTTATCCCAATTTTAAAAATTCTAGCCTTCCCATTGGCTCTTTTGGTCAGTTGCCCACTCCTTTTCTTTTACCTGTGGACTTTTTAACCCTTTACAGGTAAAGCAAGTAGAGAACAGCTATTAAGAAGAATTTTATAGCTAACTGGCTGGCTGGGTGTCCATAAAAGGGAGCTACCCCACCCCCTTCATTTATCACCCCCCGCCCACCCAATCACAGACAGGGTTGGCCAGCCTGGTGTAGGTCGGGTCCACACCGTCTGGGATTTATTCCTGGAGGTTTCGGAAACAGAGTTAATAAGATACATTTACCTCTAAGTTCACTAATAATTACAGAAAGAACTAAAGAGTTTTTATATATATATATATATTTCAAGGACTACAATGACTTAGAATGCAGGGACATTTTTACCCAGCTGATTCTGGTAAACCTTCCCAGGAGAGTGCATCGGCCACTTTGTTAGAGGCTCCTGAAATGTGTTATATTTCAAAATCAAAGTCTTGAAGAGCTAAACTCCACCGAAGAAGTTTTTTGTTAGTCTCTTTGACTGTGTGAAGCCACTTCAGTGCAGCATGGTCAGTCTGCAGGTGGAACCGCCGTCCCCAAATGTGTGGGCGTAGCTTCTCCAGAGCATACACAATGGTGTAACATTCTTTTTCTGAGACTGACCAGTGGCTTTCCCTCAGAAGGTTTTTTGCTGAGAAACACGACAGGATGAAATTGTTGATCTGGTCCTTCCTGCATTAAAATTGCCCCTACACTATGCTCGGACGCGTCTGTGGTTATGACGAAAGGTTGGTCAAAGTCCGGGGCCCTTAGTAGAGGGTCAGGCGTAAGGGCCACCTTAAGCTGGTTAAAGGCATGCTGACACTGTTCAGACCACTGAACTGCATTTGGTTGTTTTTTTCCTGGTTAGGTCTGTCAGTGGGGTGGCAATTTGGCTGTAGTGTGGTACAAATGGTCTGTAATACCTGGCCAAGCCCAAGAAGGATTGGACCTGCTTCTTTGACTTAGGGACAGGCCAATTTTGGATAGCATTTACTTTAGCCTGTAAGGGGTTGATAGTTCCTTGACCCACCTGGTGTCCAAGGTACGTTACCCTGTTTAGGCCTATTTGACACTTCTTGGCCTTAACGGTTAAACCTGCCTCCCTTATGCGCTGGAAGACAGCTTGGAGGAGTTCCAGGTGTTCTGCCCATGAATCTGAGAATATGGCCACATTGTCAAGGTAGGCTACTGCAAATTCCCCAAATTTAGCCAGAAAATTATCTACCAGTCTCTGGAAGGTGGTGGGTGCATTTCGCAGCCCAAAAGGGAGCACATTAAATTCATACAACCCTACATGGGTGATGAAGGCCGATCGTTCCTTGGCTGGGTCATCTAGCAGCAATTGCCAATACCCCTTAGTTAAGTCTAAGGTGGAGATAAACTGGGCACGTCCCAGTTTCTCCGATAGCTCATCCGTGCATGGCATTGGATAGTTCTCTGGGCGAGTTACAGCATTTAGCTTACGGTAGTCCACGCAAAAGCGGATTTCCTCATCGGGTTTAGGAATCAGAACCACACTCTGGGTCTCCCTTCCCAGGGGAACCCCCAACCCTCTAATCCCACCTTGTCTCAGTGGCTACTGCCAGTCATCATCTAGCCCCCACTCACAGGGGCAGACTGCAGTGTGTAATGGCCACTCATCATTGGCAAGGGGTTAGGATCAGCTGCCTCTGTCTAACCCCAGGCTGCACCTCTGCAACCCCAGTACCTGTATAGGCCTTCACCAAGGCCTGCAGGTTTACCAGGCGGGAGCTCCCCAGCTCCCTTGCCCTATTCCCCAGCTCTGCTCCAGAGTACCTTTTCTGAGGCCTTCATCAAGGCCTGCAGCCTGGGGGTTTACCAGGCTGGAGCTCCCCTCCCAGGCAGCCAGGTCCTTTCTCTCTCCACTTCTAGAGAGAGACTCCCGGTTTCTGCCCCCTAGCCCTCTTATAAGGGCCAGCTGGGCCCTGATTGAGCTGGCCACAGCTGTGGCTGCTTCCCCAATCAGCCCTTTCACAGCCTAAGCCCTCTCCAGGGCTGCTTTTACTCCTTCTTCTATGGGAGTGGGACAGCCGCCTCACTACAAGGACGAAATTCCTGTCTTCTGTAGTCAGAACCCGGTCTGGGTTAAGGGCATCCCTCTATCTTGGCACCTGGATCTCAGGTTGGGGAGGGCTGACCCTTCCCTCCTGGGAAGTTCCTGGTCCCTCATCAGCTACCCTCCCCTTCATTTATCACACCCAGTGATAACTATTATTATTACTATTATTTATCTATTATTATAATATCCTTCTTGCACAAACATTGGCGCACAGGGTGGAAACTAGTCTCTCCCATCTGGCTCTGTCATTTGCTGCTGGTTCAATCTGCTCTGTGGTGTTGAGATCGACTCTTCTGCTCCCCCTGCTAAGGGTTTTTCTTAAGGCTTCTTTGGGGTGCCCTCATGTCCTCACACCAGTTGGTTTCCCCCTGATGATTTCATGTGGGGTCTGTGGGTTGGCATCTGGGGTACATGCCCCAGGTATGTCCAGCACTTCCTCCTGATTCTGATGGAAATGAGGTTCTGATTTGGTGATTTTTCTGATCTCTTTGTTGGTGATCGTATCTCCATCCAATGCCCAGAATCTTTCATAGGTACTTATTTTCAAAGGCATCTAGTCTTCTATCTAACATTTTAATAAATCTCCTGCTCTCACAGCCATACGTAAGCACTGAGATTACGTGTGTCATAAAAATGAATGGAAGGGGGAGAGGGTCTGATGCAGTGCTATAAAATCCTCTTTCCAGTAAAGGGTTAAGAAATGCAGGTAGCCAGACTGACACCTGACCTGGCTGGCATCTGACCAATAAGGGGACAAGATACTTTCAAACTTTGGGAGGGGGGAAGGTTTTTGTGTGTGTCTTTGTCTGGGTCAGAGTGATCTTGGAAGACAGAAAGAACCTACAGAAAATCCGCCTCCTCACCAATACTCACTTTTCTAAAGTAAGTTTAGATAGCATAGCGAGTAGATTTCTGTTATTTTGCTTGGTACATTCCCTGTGGGAGAGGGAAGGGTTATTCCTGTTTTTCTGTAACTTTAAGGTTTTGTCCAGAGGGGGGAATCTCTCTGAGTGCCCTGTAAAATAGTTACCATCCGGATTTTACAGAGATGATTTTACCTTATTTGTTTTTAATAAAATCCTTCTTTTAAGAAGCTGACTGTTTTCTATGGTTTTTAAAAACCCAGGGGGTGGGTTTTTAGATCACTGTGTAACCAATTGGTTAGGAGATTATCCCCAAGCTTCCCAGGACAGGGGGGTACGGGCTTGAGAGGATATTTTTGGGGGGGAAGGGACTTCAAGTGGTCCCCTTTCCTGGATTCCTGTTTAGAACACTTGATGGTGGCAGTGGAAGAAGCATTTCTCAGGGTGCAGGGAATTTTGTACCTTGGGGGTTTTAACCTAAGCTGGTAAAAATAAGCTTAGGGGCTCTTAATGTGGGTCCCCACGTCTTTACCCTAGAGTTTAGAGTGGGGAGGGAACCCTGACAACGTGTGAATTGAAAACGCTCTGTTTTGTTCTGGTACAGTGTATTTTTGATTTTTGTATGTTGCTGAGTTTAATGTATGCTGTGGATGCGGCTGTCCTAAGAAACCCAAGCAAGGCTGTCACTTTGTATCTCCAAATCACTACAGATGGTAATGCTGATATTTTGATGGAAACTTGTAATTACAGTTCATGTTACTGTATCCATTGTCTCAAGCCATCTCTTCTTGAGAGGCTGATATGAAATGTACGATTCATTGACATAAGTTTGGAAGCCAGTGCAGTCACTTTTGTGCAATGTAAAAAGGGGAGTGGTAGCTTATTGTGCTGTTACGAGGAACATGCACCTGGGGCAGTTATATGGATCTCTCTGGGGGAAGAGTGGCACTGTTAGGGGTGCCTACATTGTAGATTGCTACTGTTTCTCAGCAGGGGCTAAGTAAACATGAACTGGGCCTCAAAGAAAACAAAACTGGTTCCACTAATTTCTCCTCCACTTCATGGGCGGGGCATGAAGTGCCAGCTATGACACAGCATGGCCACAGCTCCCCAGAGCGTCAGGAGGGCAGGTGGCGTGGCCTGGGGAGACTGGACTCCAGCCGTGCGGAGGGGAAGTAGAGGGATGAGGCCTGGGGGCGGAGTGTGGGCAGGGCTGTGCCTGGCTGTTTGGGGAGGTGCAGTCTCCCACAGCCTATGATACCCGCTGCTCATGCTCCACTTCTTTGGTTCCATTGACCTAGAACAGGCTGAGGAGGGAGAAGCCTAAGTACCAAAGAGTGATCTTCTTAGGCGAGAGCTTGGACAGAGCATTGTCACCCTTCTGACCCTGCTATAGACTGCAACATTCTGCTGGCCCTTCAGCTAGCCCTGCCAGTGCTCTCTCCCAGAAGAGCAGAAAGAAGAGGAGAGGGAGAGGGTCCATTGCCTGCTCCAATTACTTGACCCAGGGTCCCAGCCTGTGGACACATTGCCTGACACCAATCTGAGCAGAGTGCTCTTTGGGTGTCCCAGGACTGATGTTGCCACAGAATTTACATTCCATTATTTGGCTAGGATCAAAGAGAAGGCCTGAGGTTGGGACTCTGTACTGTCACAGGTAAACACTGACTGCTTCCAGTCAGATGCAAGTCAGGTACAGGTCAGGTGAGTACAAGTCAGGTGAGTCACCTAGAAGTTGAACGTGCAACAGATGGGCCCCTGATCATCTCTGAGAGATGGATGCTGGGTCTCCAAGAAGGAGGCATGTATGAGAGTGCAGAAGAAAGAGAGACAGACCTACACCCAGGAAACTGGGATCAGAGAGCTGAAAGAGAAATGGAGCCTTGGAAGCAAAAGTGGAAAGGGAAAAGATGTGTCCCATCAAGCCATGATATGGGTCTTGTGAACAGAGAGGGGATGAGATCCTCAGAAAGAGAGGGAACATAATGTTCTCATGTCAGCTATGGTTTACAATATGAGCTGCATTTGTTCCCAGGCAGTCACTGTGCTTTCTTCAAAACAACTAGAGCATTTAAAAAACGTAATGAAGCAATTTCAGGCCCCACAATTCTTCAGGTTCTCCATTCCCCTCTTCTCTAATTAGCAGTTGGACAAACTCTCAGCCTGAATGCCTGCGCAGACTTACCAAAACAACTGGATAGATGAATTCAAACTAAAATTCATTCTGTTTCCTTTCCAAAAGGTTTAATTTTAATCCCTGTCCCTTTAAAGCAGAGATAGAAATAAACCAAAGCCCCAGATCTGCCCTTTGGGTCATTTGGATCTGTGCTTTGTGGCTCAAGTCCCTTTCTACTTACATTAAAGTCCCTTCCTCCTCCTAGTAATTATAATACAAGTTACTGGGCCAGATCTTCAGCTGGTATAACTCCTTTTCAATGGCGCTAATGCAATATACAGCAGCGGAGGGTCTAGCCCACAGTATAGAACAGAAACAACCAGGGGTCTTCCAAATGGTGCTATGCATTAGCTGCAGCAGCTGCATGTTCAGGAGTCAGGTTTCTCACTCTTTGCCCAGAATGGGCCAGAAGCATTGTAGAGGCAACCCATTTGCCCTCAGACTGGGAGTGGAAGGGTCCAATTAATGCCACGCTTCAGTACCTACAATCATCTAACTTAGGCACAAGGTTGCAGATTTTGAATCTGCTTCATTTCCCAGCTGCAGGGTGACTTTAGCAGCAACTGCATCTATATGAGGAGGCAGGGAGTGATGATACGGTAGAACAGCTACTCTGTACAAAGAGATGGGCCAAAGACTCCAGAGGGATTCACGTTGCCAGGCCTGAGAAGATTGCCAGGCGTATGAGATGACATGCTTGAGAGCTCCTAACATACAAATAAAAGGAAAAGAAAAACAATATTCTGATGGCATTAGAAGGATAATGATGGGTATGCCCTTGGTGCTAGGATCAGTTCTTTAGTGTGGAGTGAGAGAAGCTGTCTCTAAGTCTGTGCAGCAGTAAAAAATTATTAATATTTAAATATATATGCCTTTTCCATTTGGCAGTTCCTGAAAGGTGTGCTATTATAGATCCAGCTATCCCTGAGGCCTCCAAAGAAAGTGGATGCACTCAGTGTTTGTTTATTTTGTTGGCTTTCTTTCACCCTTTCCTATACCTGCTCTCTTGTAGAACTGACAGAGAGAGCATTTTTGTAAAAATCCTGGGTTGGAAGAGATGGACACTAATATAGAAAAATATCTGACTGCCATCTCTTAGCTTTTGGTCTGTTCACGAAGGTTGCTTTCTCTTTGTGTTAGAAAGTTTTCCCCCCTCCCCCAATTCAGCTCCTTCGCGGATGATTTCTAATGGGAGATCAAAGGAGGTTTGAACATTATTTTCATGATATTAGCACTTGACTTGCTTTGATGACAGAATTATTATAGATCTGTGGAACAGAAGTCAATTCCTGTTAATAGGCCCCTTAGGACTCCAAGAGCACTGAATAATAAATTAAAAAGGAACTGATAATACTGCACTGAAACTCTTCCACTTTACAGATAGTTGTAACAAGTTGGGAGGCTTCTTTATCTGCACAATACATGCACATAATTATGTATGGATGGTCCCTAACATGATCTGTGTATTACCAAGAGTTAAATATATAAAGTTAATAACAATTTTACATAATAAAAACCCATTAATAATCATTACAATTAATAATTATTCAAACCCCATCAATGGCTTAAGAGCACTTACTGCATATAACACTTTACTTATCTGCTTTACTGCATAGTGCTTTACATATAATAATTCCTCACAACACTTCTGTGACAGTAGGCCTTCTTACACCTCCCTTGCCCCCCACCCAGTTCACAGATATGAAAACTGATGAAGAAAAGTCAAGTGACATGCCGAAGGCTGTGAGCTCTCTGTGTATGTACAGTAGAACCTTACAAACACCAATTTTACAAACACGAATCTTACAAACAACCAGTAGCGTAGCCGGGGGGGAACAAGGGGAGCGGCCGCTCCCCCACTGAGCAGAAGCAGCGCCTTTTTTGTGCTCCGATGCCTTTTGCTCCCACGCTGCAGCCAGAGCAGAGCATTTTTTTTGCTCCCGGCGCCTTTTTTTGCTCCCGACGCTTTTTGCTCCCGGCGCCTTCTTTTAGCTCCGCTCCCCCTGTGCTCTAAACCTGGCTACGCCGCTGCAAACAACCAATTATATGAACCATTTTTTCTGGTGGGTGAGAGGGAGGGGATCACACAACAAAAGTGATGTTGATGAAGAACAAGTTGACATCCCTTCACATTCTGATACCTTCAGTGCATAGAAAATCACTTTTCAATAGTTTGAAGGACAAAAAGAAAGCGATGCAATGCAGCATATTGCAATTTACGCACTGTGCCTACTTTAATTTTGAGATGTGCAATTTCATTAATGTTTCTATTTTATTAATGCCTCAATCCCCAATTAGTTCATAAAATAGGGATTCTACTGTATTTTAACAGTCTTAAACTGTATTTAAACAGTTAATAGATACTGTGCCAGTAGATGGCACTCAAGAATATGTGCCCTAGTTCTTGAGTTTTGTAGGACCATTAAAAAATTGTGCACTGCAAATGGCTTCCTGTGTGCAGCTCATTACATCCGCTTTTAACAAAGACCACAGAGGGCATCTGTATCAGAGCTAGGTTTTGAGCTCATCAGCTCCTGGCTTTCAATTAATTGCTTTAACTACAAATTCACTAATCCACATTTCAGTTTTCATATCTTCCTTGTTGCACTCACTCTGACAGCGCCAGTAAATGCAGCATGGTGACACTTGCCCTGTGACCAGTATTTTCCTTGAAAATACTCACAATGTAAACACTGGTCTTTAAAGTGTCATAAATGACTTTCACCAAACATGGTATGGGAGAAATGTACTGACTGCTATATAAGGAATGATTAAAAATTGGGAGTCTCTTATGGCCCTGGGAGACAGAGATGTGTGGGTGGGATGGAATAAGGAAATTGTAATTTGCTATTCCAGTGGGGGTTACTGGAGGCATATTGCCTGTGGCAGCCAGGAGCAGACATAATGCCCGTTGAATTCCATGGAAAGATTCTCAGTGACTTCAGTGGGTTTTAGATCATGCCTTTGTTATGCTACAGACCTAGGGGGAGATTTTCAATGACACCAATAGGACCTATGCACCCGATTCCTGTTTATTTTCAATGGGAGTTGGGTGCATCACTGCCTTTTGTGCCTTTGAAAATCTATTGCCGCTAGACGGTGTTCAGGAAAAGGGGCCATGGCTGGGTCGAGACACAAGTTCTCTGGGGCTAGAGAATTGCCATAGCCTAGCAGTATTGGCTGGGCTGCCCTCCATCTCCTGCTATTCCTGATCATATCTAGCCAGGCGATGTCTGCCTCTGGTGCAGATGCACAGGTGGGGAAGGAGCTCTTGGCAAACCTTGTCCTCTCTAATGATCCTGTGCAGGGCGGCCGTAATTTTCCCCTTCATTCTGTGTTGACTTAATAGACATCCCTTATACCAGAGGTTCTCAAACTGGAGGTCGGGACTCCTTGCAGGTCACGAGGTTATTACATGGGGGTCTCAAGCTGTCAGAATCCACCCCAAACCCCATGTTGCCTCCAGCATTTATAAAGGTATTAAATATATAAAAAAGTATTTTTAATTTATATGGGGGTTACACACAGAGACTTGCTATGTGAAAGGGGTCACCAGTACAAAAGTTTGAGAACCGCTGCCTTATACAGTAATTGGTTATTCTTCTTAAATCAATGGTTTGTTTTAGAAAACTTACTGTTACCAAGGATGCCAATGTGTAAAATGCCTTGAGTCTCAAACAGTAGCTATGTGATCTTTAGTTTAATTTTTTTTACAACTCTTTCTGCACTTACTGTCCAGAGAGTTATAGGTTTCTCTAGCTGAACCAGCGTTAATCCCACCTCAGTGCATCTTTGTCCTCCAGGCATATTCAGCAAACTGAGCAATCCACTCTATCTCAAGAAGTGTAGTGATGAAAAAGCATTTGATGGGGTGGAGAAGGGTCATTGGACCCTCAAGGGACTTGAATGTAGTCAGAGATTGCTGAGCTGGGTGCAGATTCCATGTGGCACCCTGCAGAAAGCTGTGAAGCAGTGGGGACGGGGAGCTATTGATCAGATCTCTGTGGGTAATGTATTTGTTTTTGTGTAGAGCAGTGTTAATGACCACTGTCCATTATATTCTAGATCTAAGCGGTCATGCATATTTGCGTGTGAAAATCTCTCTATGTAAATATCTAGATTTATTTCCATTAAATAGGAAAAACTCTAGGCAGGGAATACAGGCAGGGAAAAGGAATAAGTAATTAATAATCAACCAGACAAGCCCTTTATTCAAGTCACTCATTTCTATTTGGCTGGAAGATGTAATGCTGAAAATAACTTAGCCTTGAGAGAAGGATTCAATGTACATCTTAATTTTGAACTCTGGTTTTCAAACTGATCTCACACTGATCTAATTCCACTGATTTCTAAGAGTTATTCCAAAATTACTCTGGTGTAAGTGAGAGCAGAATCAGGTTCAAAGTCTTGTTAAATCACAAAATGTCTTCATGTACTTCTGTGGCTGAAATGTTTTCAAGCCTGGCTTTTGGGTTAGTTAGAAAGGTAATTGTAAAACCACCATTTCTTTAATCAACAGCTGTCAATTTAACTGATGATAAACTTCCTCAACTAAACTCCGGTCCCTGTTATGCCATAAAGATGGAGATTTGTATACAGTTGTGTTATATATTTGTATAACGCTTTAATTGATTTGAGGCTGATAACCAACTCCTAGCAATCTGTTTAAAGGACCAAGGTTGGTACTGTCACAAATGGAAAAACACCACTTGACATCCACAGGACTTACATCTCCATTCATTGGGGCTGACCTTGTCCCTCACACAAGGTTAAATTTGTACACCCCTTTAATGGTACACCCCTTCTAGTGGCCCTCTGAGAAGGGTGAATTTCATCTACAGTTTGACAGCTTTGCCTTTCACTTTCCCTCTTCTGGGATGATCCATACTCCTGCAGACTCATCCGTACTTGGCAACGGGATCCCACTTTTGATGGTAGAGGTGGCTGAAAAGGAAGGTCTTTAGGGCTGACTCGCCAGGACACCAGAATCTCTGTTGGACATCCATTATTTGGTTGGAAATCAGAGTTTCTTGAACAGCCTTTCCAGCAAACTGTTGCATTCCAAAGCAGGTGAGATTACAAGTCCTAACAGCAGTTTCTTCTAACTGGACTGTCTCATGCAGATGAAATGATGGCCTAATTCACAGTGGGATTTTAGTTCATCAATACACACTAAAAGTAATGTGCATTCTTGGAAGAATCATGGAGAGAGGGAGACAAAAAGGAAGAGCTGGAGCCCAAGACCCTAAATGAAAAGAGTGAGGCTACCAAAAAGCATCTTTTTGTTTTTTAAATTCCACTACACAGATGATTAATGGAAAGATTAATTCCCTTTGTTCACAATGGAAACACACCCTGGTGCAGAGAAAACAGAAAATGTGTATACACCACCATTCTGTCCTCAAAATGGGATGTCAGTAGTGCCTATGCCAAGTGTTGGCCCCTCTGTACAGGAGTGAAATTTGCCCATGTAGAATAAAAACAGCGACTGAAAGCAAATTTATTTCAGATGTTTAGGGCCAGGTATCAAAACCTGGACCCAATTTTTGCACTGTAACTATATTTAGGTAAAACTTAATGTCATCTACAGGTCTCAGTATTGTACTTGACTATGCCAACGTTATCAGGGAGTGACAGTAATTGCATTAGCAAATAATTGTGAGTTCATAGTTGTACTCTCTTCAACCTGTCATGACTTAAGTCAAAGACCGAAGTCAAAAAGGTGCTAATCAGGGAACTTCTATTTGCTGATGATGCTGTCCTCATAGCCCATGATGAAGATCTATTACAAGAACTTATGGGCTGCCTTTCAAGTGCGTGTCAGGCATTTGCTCTTGCCATCAGCATTAAGAAAACAGTTGTATTGGGACGGGGGTTCCACAGGATCCTTCAGTTACCTTAAATGCAAACCTGCTAGAAGTAGTCCAAAAGTTCAGCTATTTAGTTCTACAGTGACCACCAACTCTCACTGGATGAAGAACTAAATGTTCACATTGTAAAGGCTGCCACCACCTTTAGCAAACTAAAAGAGCATGGAACAACTCAAAGTTTACCATCAAGACCAAAAGGCTAGTGGACCAAGCTTGTGTCCTCAGCACTCTCATGTATGATGGGGAAATATGGACAACTTATGGAGAAAAGGTTAAACGGTTTCCACCTGCACTGTTTATGCTGTATATTCAACACCAAATGGCAAGATAAAGTCACCAATGCAGAGGTTCTTCAAAGGGCAAATTTACCAAGTGTGACAGCCCTGCTCAAGCAAAGATGACTGCACTGCCTGGGCCATCTGAGTAGATTGGAAGATGGACACATATCCAAGGACATGCTATACGGGGAACTATCAGAGGGAACAAGAACAACAGGACATCCCAGGTTTTGCTATAAAGACACATGCAAGTGAGATATGAAGGAATTTGGAATTGATCCTGACCAATGGGAAATCTTGGCAAGTGATTGTAACAAGTGGCACCATCATCTCCATCAGGGTATCAAAGTCCATGACAGAAGCTGGCTCCTACAGCTTGAAGAGAAAAGAGCCCATAGGAAGCAAGCAGCTCCCAACCAAGATACGGACATACATTTGCAATAACATGCAAATCTCAGATTGGACTATTCAGTCACATAAGACATTGCAAACCATCTACATCGTAGATTGCAATTCCCACCGTCTCTCATAGATGAAAGGAGGCCAACAACAGTTGCACCTACAATTATTTACACTGGTAAAGCTGTGAGTTCAAAAATGTAGATCAACCAGGAGTGAATCTCCCAGCGAGGGTTCAGTTTCTGAAAGTGTTTTTTAATCCTGTATGAGTTTGAGAATAGCAAAGTTCAAGTAAATCATAAAATTAGGAAGGTCTCTTGTAGTGAGGCAGTGTGGTTCCCCGCTGCCTCAGAGAGGCGAACCCCTCCGGACACCAGAGTGGGCGGAGCTAGTGAGCTCTGCGCCCGCTCCTCCCCCCCCCCCGCCCCCAAGGGTCAGGCGGTGCCCCGGAAGTATAAAGGCTCGACCTCAGAGCTCACTGGGGAAACAGCCGCTGGAGAGGCCAGATGCCTCTGGCCTAGGCTGCGACTGGAAAGCACCAGTGGCCCGCGGTACACGCAAGGACTGGCTGGACCTGCCCTGCACTCACTACCCGGAGGAGTTGCCGAGCCTGCCACTCGCCAGCTACCCCGAGGAGCCCATGGTGCTGGACCCCACGGAGGGGACACCCCGACCCAGGTACCACATGAGGGGGAGTTAGGAAGTAACCCGGGGGCAGCCGACCCTAGTCTGGCTGCAGCACTGCCAGAGTTGCAGCCAGGATCCCCACTGACTCAGCAGCGGGTCTTCTGCCGCTGCTAGGGCCCCGGGCTGGGACGCAGTGGGGTGGGAGGGCCTGCGTCCCCCCTGCCACCCAACGTGCAGGTGGCAGTCTCCCCCTCTTCCAGGCCTTTTGGAGGCTTGGACCTACTGTTATTGCTCAGCCCTGCCTGAGGGCCTGAGCTCTTGACTCCTTATTGCCCTGCCCTGACCTAGGGCCCCAGCATAATTGTACTTATTTCTGCCTCCCCAAGGGTCGCCAGGGAAGACTCCCGTGGCCGAACTAATTCCCCAATACATCAACAGTGTGTAGTGAGGCGGTGTGGTTCCCCGCCGCCCCGGAGAGAGACGAGCCCCAGCTAACCTCTCTACATCTCTCTTCACCAACTCTGCAAGCAAAACAGGAGAGTAGTAAAATGTTAACATCAATTTTCTGATAGACTGTCAGCCAGGAATGGTTTCAGTGAGTAAATGAGTTGTGTGAAATTCTGTGCAGCAATGGTCTTGGTGAAATATGAGTGAAGTAGAACCAAGTTGTGTGGAAGATTAATTTATTTAGCGAGCTCTGCATACTCACAGGAGTGTCCAATTAAAAGCAAATAAATAGGGTGGGGAGGTAGGGAAAGCTTCTTTAGATTCACAACAACCTGGTCAGAATGTGCTTCGGGGAAGCTCCAGACATTTATCATGAGCTGTGGTCACCTGTTTAAGCCAGTGTTTTTATATGAAAACCCATGATGTTGCAGTAAGTGCAGATGATTCAGTAGGTGGTAGTCCTCACGTCGAATCAATATCCTAGTATAATGTTAGTTGGTTTGAGGCTAATGGAAGTGTTCCCATGGGATAAAAGACTGGCCACCATTAAAAATCCATCTGCACATTTCACAAGACTAAGCACCTCAAGCTCCGTGGCCAGCATCCAGTCTGGGTAACTACATTCTGCCTACATCCTGCAGTTTCTATATGGTTTCTTCAGGGCCTGCCATGAAAAAGTAGGTGTTTCTGTGCGTTCTTAAACATCTGCTCTGTTCCATCCCAGATGTGTCTGCATTTCAGCAATGGGTGAAGCAGTTCCTGTGATCTCATTTGTTTCTTTTATTCTGAGATGGGTCTATTTAATTTATGCTAAGAGCATATCTGTTTATCTGAGTTCTGATACTGTGCCCATCTCTGTGGTGTCTGAACAGGGATTTTTTTTTTTGTATATAGTTCTTACTGGCCTAGTAAACGCTTATAACTTGCATATGATGATTCTGGGGTTTATGTTTGCATTTAAGGGATAGATTTTTTAAAAAATTGTATATGCAGAATTAACTAATTAGGCTTTTGTCTGGTTACTTGCATGTGCAATTTGTATGATCACATGTGTAGCTACAATAATTGTGTTTACAAACTTGCATATGAATTTATGAGCATGCATGTCTACAAATCCAGAATGTTTGGACAGTTTTCTAGTGCTTTTTTTTTTAAGGCCGATTGTTCTCCGCCTTTATGTTCATCTCTGCCCACTACCCACTCCTGCTGCTTTTATTTGGGATTCAGGAAAACCCATGACTAATAGAAATGGCCATATATAGTGCAAGTTTCTTCCATCCAGCTCTTCCAGAGTGCCTCAATACACAAGCCATGTTTCAGTCCTGAGATGCTTCTGAGCAGAAAATACTGTAATGTTGATTAGTTTTGCGGTGTGAACAAGTGAGTAAGAAAGGGAATTGACTGAGACCATCAAGTGCTTCTTCACTTAATTGGTTTAGTACCTAGGTCTCCTAGGCTGCAAGGTTAGTGCATTAACCTACTGTCCCACCTCTGTCTCTCCCACAAGGGAAATTACTTTCTGCTTTGAAGTGAATAATAGTGAACATTTAATAGAGAGCGTGAATTTCTCCTTCCCAGAAACCCTCTCTACCACAAAATGGAAAAAAAATTAAGAGGAAAATATTGGAAAGGAAATTTGACAGCACTAGCTCACCATTATCTCTCATTTGCCTTTGCGGCTTTTGATAGCATAACACAGACATAATGCAAAATGAATTAATTCCCTGTTTCCTAATAGCATCCTTCTGGCATGCAACACCATCTGGACAGCACCCATGAAAGCACTTGGAAAGTAGAAAGGGGAAGAAGATAGTTTATTATCTTTTTTAAAAAGCCTATCTTATGAAGAAGTGAAATTTTGGTTTTACTTGCAAGCTCTGGCATGAGCCTGGCTGGTAATGAATGAAAGTTGTTCCTATCCAATGGTTGTATGTGATTATGAAATGAATTTGTCAGCCGCCTAGTGTGGGTAGCTTTACACTCCAGCTGACTGTGAACTAAGGGGTTGTGTAGACCCAGCTGCTGCACACTAAAAGTTCCCTAATGCGCTTTGATCTACCCTGCTTTAAAATGGGAGTTGGTTAAACTATGCAACTTTTAATGTGAAGCAGCTGAGTCCACACAGACACTTTGTGTGCAGCAGGATAGATTTACACCCTAGCTTGCCATGAACTAAGTGTTCATGTAGACAAGTCCCTTCACTACAGTCTTCCCCTTAAGACTTGTCTACTGTGCAAAGTGTTACTGTGCTTGAGCAGAATTGTGAGCTGTTGAATTAGTTGAGATGATATTTACCGTGACTTAACAGTCAGTGTTGATCAGGACCAGGAGTTGGTCATGACTGACGAACATGATGCTGAATACAGCTTATTCTGGTCTATGCTGACTGATAAGTGGTGCTCAACATCATGTCAGCTAATTCAGTAACAATTTTGTTTTGCAGATAAGGCAAAAAATGGGTTAAGTTAAACTGAAATAAGACTGTTTACATACAAACTGCACTGGTTTAACTAAATCAGTTAAAAAACCTATTTAAGTTAAACTGGTGCAAGTTTTGTATGTAGACAAGGCCCAGGAGTGCTCTACCCATTCTGTGGCTAAATAGAAGACTCTAGTGTTTTCAATCTGGTATCTTTCATAAACACTTAATTCTAATAATATATTATGAAAGTTGTTACATGAGTTCTCTGGCTCTTACCAGAGCTCCACTTTATAGAGCAATTTTACAAGGATTAAAACAAGTGCTTTACTGCCCAAAGATGCCATTTAACTTTGTCTATGTAAATCAAAGCTTTGCGTCATTAGATTATTATATTCAAACTAAATTGACCCTCTTCATTTTTCCAATTTTCTATGCGTGAAAATAGCAATTTATTATATCCACTAGAAAATAGGGAAAAAAACTTTCCCCTACTTATATGTGTAATAAGAAACAGTGGGGCATGAACTGTGTTGCAGTAACTGACTAGTGCAGTATTAATCACAAAGACATTAGCCAACTAAATTCTTATGTAGTTAAATGTGAATTAGTCAATATTAATTCATTTCATTGAGTGTTTCATTAAGATTACAATTATTTGGTCATATTTTAACCACTGCCAACTTGAAATCTAGTCAGTTAAAAAACTGAAAGTCATTTTAGGTACTTTGCCTGCCTCTAAATCCACACAGATACTTTTTTAGGTTTTACAACCACATGCTCTTATTTTTTTAAATTGTTTTTGTCTATCTCTGTTACTATGTGAAAGATTCACACAAACAGGTGAAATTTAACTGGTCTCTACAGGGGAAATAATGAAACTGACCGTACACAAAGTGATGTGTAATGTACAAACAGTGGTTACTTTTAACAACAGTAGATAAAGGTTTCAATTTTTTTAAAAAAAAAAGTTAAATGTTCCCTTCCCTGCCCCCCCCTACACATTTTGTAATGAAAAGCACTTTGAGACAGAACCCACTAGTGAGAAAGAAGGTCTAATTTTTCTCCCACTAATTCAAAAGTTGTTTTAATATATTTTAATTGATTCTTAAACCTGACTAGAGCACCAGATTGGGATTCAGATCTATTTCCAGCCATGTCAGTGACCTGCCATCTGACTTTGGGTAAGTCACATCACCTCTCTGACTTACACTATATCTTGGCTATTTGGAGTGGGAGCTCTTTGGGACAGAGACACTCTCTCTTACTGTGTGTTTGTACAGCGCTTGGCACAATGGGGTCTTGATCTCAGTGGGGATCTCTATATGCTACTGAAATAACAATAATTTGTACTATTCTCTCATTTAATCAGCCTCAGTCAGGGTTGAAAACTCCATCTTGGGAGCCATTTAAGAGAGGCAGATTCTTTTTTCAGCATCCATATTTTTTTATAGGAGATGAATTTTCAATTAAATAAGAAAAAAATTTTTGGTTGGCGTTGCACCAATGTCTTGTACTTGTGTTGCATTGATGTAGTTGGTGTGATTTGAATTATAGTGGGCTCTCCGGTCAATACTACTGAATGCTTAAATAGGTCTGTACGTGTTCAAGCACTATACAAACACAAGCTAATTAATATCAGATGCCGTGCCCCTTTTCAAGGGACCTTGGGTCTGATCCTGTGAAGTGCTGAGTTTCCCGAGCCTCCCATTGAGCCATCCAGTAACTTGTATTTTTCTGTTTATTTTAGAATCATTTAACCAATAAAATCCTGTAGATGGACAATACTAGTATCCATCACAGGCACCGACTTTACCCGGTGCTGGTGGGTGCTCACGCCCCTCCACCCCAGTCCCGCCCCTTCCCTGCCCCCATTCCAACCCCTTCCCCAAATCCCTGGCCCCACCTCCTCCCCCGGGCGTGCCAAATTTCCCCTCCTCCACCCTCCCTCCCAGGCTTGCTGTGCGCAAGCCTGGGAGGGAGGAGGGAGAAGTGGAGCAGCGGCACGCTCAGGGGAGGAGGCGGAGCGGAGGTGAGCTGGGACGGGGGGGCGCAGGGAGGTGCGGGGAGGGCCACAGGAAGTAACCGGGGGAGGGGAGCCAGAGGAACCACTCCCTGCCCCAGCTCACCACCGCTCCACCTCCTCCCCTGAGTGTGCCGCCGCCGCTTCGCTTCTCCTCCCTCCCTCCCTCCCAGGCTTGCCACGGGAAACAGCTGTTTGGCGGCAAGCCTGAGAGGGAGGGAGGAGAAGTGGAGCGGCAGCGGCAGCAGAGCGCTCAGGGGAGGAGGAGGCAGAGTGGAGGTGAGCTGGGCGGGAAGCTGCCAGTGGGTGCTCTGCACCCACCAATTTTTCCCCGTGGAAATTTTTCCAACCCCAGAGCACTCACGGAGTCGGCGCCTATGGTATTCATCTAGATAAGGCAAGCAACTCCATTCTGGGATTGATCTGGAACTGGTATGAAGAAAATTACTTGCTAATGAACACTGAAAGGAGAAATAGACTTAGGGAGTGCTCTCCCCACCTGAAACTACTTCAGACACTCATTATGTGACTTCTTCATATGTCAGTCACAGATAAATCCCAGACTTGGAATATTTGAGTTACTCCCCTGAAAAGATCTATTTTATCAGTATTGGATTGTATGTTCTTCTGTACTACAACCTCTGCTTGGCTCCCATATAGAATACTACACTGCAACCATTTCTGACATGGAGGAATTTCTGAATTGTTTGCAGTTTATTGTCTCAAGGGCTGCAATCCTGATTAGACTTTACAACAAGCATCTGCAGATTATGCTACCAATGTTTCAAAGACATTTTCATGATGGTGCTTGTGGGCCTTTGCTGCTAATCAGTTTGCAGAAATGTTCTAACATTTAAATAGCTACAGTAAACTTCACTAGAATAACTCGCTCAGAGCAAATTACTCCATTAAATCTTCACCTCATGAAAGATGAGGCTTTCAAACACCCATTCAGCTATGAGTTGAGCTCTTCAGATCTGAAGTTGCAGCTACTCCTAAGAGGCCTACTTTTCATCAAACCCTAGTTTTGCTGATCACTTTTGCTGATAGGGTGACCAGACGTCCTGTTTTTAAGCCCTCCTGCAGGTGTCCCGACTTTTTCTTAAAAACGAGCAAATTGTCCCGTATTTTCTGTCTCCTCCCATCAATACTGGTGAGTCCTGTTGCTGGCCGAATCCCTGCTTGCCAGCCACCAGCGGTGAGTAAGGATGGGAGCCAGAGGCCGACGGGTGTGCAAGGATGGTGGCGGGGCAAAGCTGCCATGCATGGGGCTGGCCGCTCCCCCTGCTGGTCCGTCAGCACAGCCCCCACTGTGTGCTGGCTCTTGGCCAGCAGGGCCCACCCCCCATCCTGTTTCCAGCCGGCACTGGCTGCGAGCTGCGTGGCTGGTGAGTGCAGGCAGGCGCCAGGTGGCAGCCGGGTACATGTTGCCTCTGCTGCCCAACCATCAGCCCTTTACATGCTCCGCCTCTTGCTGTCCTCTCCCTGCTTTGTCCCTTCACACACACACCCAGTCCCGCTGCTCCTCCATGCCCAGCAGGGCATGTCCCACTCCCAGCGCTGGAGAACCAGCCCCTGGTCAGAGTGCTCAGCTCACCAGCAGCCTGGCAGGCAGGCTCCTTCCTTCTCCCACTGCCTCTGGTTGGGACAGTGACCCAGGAAACCTCAAGACCCTCCACCCTGGGGCACTGGCCAGGAGGAGCCAAGCCCTGCATGTGACAAGCCCACAGAACGCTGGCACGGGGAAGCCTCTCCGCCCCTCAGCTAAGCTCTGGAGTTGGGGGGAAGCAATTTCCAGCTTGTTCGTGCCCTGACCCTACAGGCTCCACAACAGCTCCCTGGGCAGGGGCACAGCACCCTCTTCACCTGCCCGTCCCCGCCCTGGGTCCTGCCCCCAGGGAGCATGACGCTGCTCTGTACTCTAGGCACCCTCCTCCTTTGCTGAAGCCCCTGCAGTCAGATTCCTTGGGCTCTGGTGCACAATGCATCCTTAGGGCTTAACTTCTTCCTGCCCACACTGTAACTGGGGGAAAAGAGGCAGCTGGGTTATGTTGGTGGCCAGCAGCAGCCTGGAGGTGTTAGCTGCCTTTCGACACTGTGCGGACAGGATGGGACAAGCTGCTTAGAGCCAAAGGGGAGGGTGGGAGTGGGGAGAAGAGATGAGCTCTGCAAAGACACAGGCCAGGTCATCCCTTCTCCCCCACCCACTGCGGCTGGAAGCCACAGTCTCTTCTCTCCTGTACCGTGCTGAAAGGCTGCTGCTGGCCACATTCTGGTGTGAACCCTGGCAGGAATCTGGGGAGGGGGGCATGTGACCCTGCGTGCTCCCCTACATGTTGCCTCTGCGGTAGCAGGTACCAAGAGAGGTGCATTCATCCTGCGGCCTCAGCCAGGCATGGAGGGCAGGGAGGGTCGGGTCGGTCGGTCACCCCCCCACCCCCACCCCATGTGAGAGAGGTGTACAGGAGTGTGTGTGTGTCACCCCTCCCTGTGTGAACCCTAAAGCCTTAAAGATAAGAAGGTAAATAAAAAAAATCCAACTATGCAGTATTTCTTTTTAACAGGGGCTCAGTTAACATGATGTTAATTTGAATGTTTGTACTGCATAGTTCTGATTGATTGCCCTTGAACTCGCTTGAATATGAGTAATTTTACCAGGTGTCCCATATTCAGCATAGGGAAATATAGTCACTCTAGATATGGACTACTCCAGAGTGAACACTCTGGAATGATGCTGAGTGGGGTAAATGTCAATAGGGCTGATGTACTGGTGATTTTATGTGAAGCCACCAGCAGTAGAGCTGGAATTTACTATATTTGCTTCAGACTTTTTTTTCTTTTTTTGTTTTGCAAAATCGCTCTATTTCCCCTCCCGTCAGGACTAAACTATATGAGACCTGTGCCTTGTGATAGTGTGACTAGTGGTGATAGCAAGGGAGGGTGAGTCAGGATCTCTTCCTGCTTCTGTCACTAACGTGCTGTCAGCAAGTCCCTTCACCTCTCTTTGTCTCAGTTTCCCCATCTGTCGAGAGTGCTGTGAAGCTTAATAAAATATTTGCCTTGTGCTTAGAGATCCTCTGAAAGGTGTCATAGGAATGCAGTTTATTATTTTATTAATATTAGTAGTGTATGTTTGTTATAAACATGGGCCCAAAGAAGATCATTAGAAAACGGCACAGTGGAAGGGACTTGAGGCCTACATTGTCTATGACTCCCTGGTCTGCCCAGAGCAGTGCTGTATTGTGGTACAGAACTTTCAGACAACAAAATATTTTTTCATGTTGTTTATTTAGAGGCTTAAAGCCAGTGGACTCTACAAGCAGATAAGTTCAATTCAGTGGGAATAATTTACTGTCAAAGGCTCAGCACTATAGAACTCTTATCTAACAGCTTTCTTTATACTGAGGATATGGATGGGTTTTATGGATTCTCTCACCAGTCTGCAAATGAGGAACATAATGAAACTCCCTGTTTACTCATTACAAAGGCCTGAGTCTGTATGCAAAGGGGTCCTCCGCGTGTGGCTCTTTGCAGTGCTCTATGCATAAAGGGCAACACAGATTTCTGAGAGCTCACCCAGAAGTATAAAAGAGTGCAACCAAGGAAGGACCGGTGTCCTCTGCTTTATGCCCAGATTACATCCTGCTCAGATTTGTGTGTGGGATTGGTCTTGGAGCTGTATTACTGGCATCTTAGTCTCCTCCATAGCTGTTAATGCCAATAGCAGTACAGCTGCGTCCAGAGAAAGGGGATCAACTGAGCCCTGCAGGGTGGCTACAGTGTGAACAGAGGGAGGTTCCCTTTACTTTATATCCACAAGATCCAGGCAGTTAGGAAGGGGACTCTCCTCCATAAGCCACAGCCCCCTAACTCCACCTGCCAGAGAAGATTGTACAGAAATTGTGGGAAGTTCCATCCCCCACATCTTATCACTAGTGGGGGAATCTGGCCCAGAGAGCTTCCAGGGAATAATCATTTTCTCTTCGAAGCCATTCACAAGCACTATAACTGTATTAATAAAAATACTATGTGCTTCTATAGCCTCTTTCTTTCAAGGAAGTCTAAGCGCTTCATAAACCTGAATTCACTAAGTCTCAGATCCACCCAGTAGGATAATTATAATTATCCTTATTTTACATATGGGGAAATGAGGCCCAGACTAATTAAGAGTTATTGACAGGGCATGGAATAGAAACCAAGGATCCTGGCACCCAGCCACCTGCTTTAGTTGTTTGATCACACTTATTTATTGGGGTAATAAGATGCCTTTCTAAGTGCTGTGGCAAACTGAGAAAATTCTGATTTTTATTCTGATCATTCTGATCATGATTGTTTCCCCTTTCACCTTGCATTGTTCTCCACCATGGGGAAGGGGTTAACTTCTTTCTTGAAGCAAGACAAGCAATGAAACCACTGAGGGAAAGTCACTCAAGATTAATGAACTATCAGGAACTAATATCACTAGGAGTAATTACTGCATATCTTTAGACAGGTGTTAGGTAAAAATCAGCTTGTCCTACTCACCGTTCCAACACCCGGGTAGTGCGGAGTCGGACTTATAGCTCACAAACTGAGGCTGAGTAGCTTTGATCAAAGGGCACGCACCCCCCCTCAAGCTAGTAGCTTCGGAGGCATGTGGCAGCTTTATTAGTGACACACATCAGTATGTAGAGGCTTAAGACAGACAAAGGAGCAGTACTGGGTACGTGTCTTCTTCTGCATCAGCTCAGGCTGACCTTGTTCAAACTGGTTTCTATAGTTATTCAATTTAAGCAGGGCAGGAGAGGGAACAATGCAAGAATATTTGTGCAAGATAAAGGGATTTAAGCAAGGCCAGGAGGAATTTATTGCAGGAGACCAGGAGAAATGAATTGCAGGAGCCCCTGTTATCTATCACAGGTAAACAAATTGTCAGAAGTAGCACCCCCTGGGGGGGAATTGCATATCCTGGTTTTGACCAGGTTCAAGAGGCCTGGCAGACAGAGAACTGAGAATGGTATAAAGTGCCCAGCATGGTATAGAGGAGAGGTGCAGATCACTTGTCACAATTCCAAGGTCATTTACAGTATTTAAGACCATTATTAGGTGGTAAAACACCAATTAAAAATGGAACCAGTGTCAGGTAAAGGACTCTTCCAGAGATCTAATACAAGGACTCATTAAAATCTCCAACCCCAAAATAGACATTAGCCCATGTCAACTTCATCTGATAGACCAGTGATGAAAAAACTAAGGGAGCGATTAGTAATATACTCAGATCTTATGCTAACAATAAAGTTTACCCATAAACAGTTAACTAGTTTCAATATCTATTCATTCAGTAATGAGACTTGACAGGGTGTGAATTACAGTGTCATAATTCATGCCAAGTGTGGTGTTGGGCCTGAGGCTGAGGGTGAGATGTTGAAAGCACTAGGCATGAATTATTGCACCATCATTCATTCCTTGGAGTGTCTTACTATGATTTGGAGTGTCTTTAAAAAAGACTGAAAGTACAAAACCGTCTTTTGAAAACAATAACTAACTTATTAAGTGGAAGAATACAGGCGCAGAAGGTAATTCTCTCCTGTGGGAAACTGAAATGCAAGACTGAAAAAATTTGGGGATAATATGAGGGAATAAATATTGATAAATTGCAGTAGCCCCTAGAGGCCCCAATCAAGAATCAGGCTCCATTATACTAGGCCTTTTACATGCACATATTAAAAAGTCAGTTAATTGTCTTTCAAGTATTGTTGAAGTTAAACTTCCCTATTCCTGGGAATGTCCAGTGTTTGACTATTACACAGGGTCTTTCCCTCCCTTTGTCCATGTGTATAACTCCCATTAAGTGCCACCACAGGGAAGGGAACAGCATAAAAACACACACACACACATTCATATAATTGGAGCTACTATTCTGCTTTGAGATCTATTGATGAAAAGCACTATATAAAAGGTAGATTTGTAAAGCACCAATGGCATGCTTTATGCTGTACCAGACACTGAAGGATATGGTTCCTGCCTGTAGAGTTTAAAATCTAACAGCTCAGTTCTGCCACCCGTATTCAAGTTGTGCAGTCCTTTGGTGCACAAGTAATCCCATTGACTTTCAGTGGGATTGCTTCCAGAGTAAGGTACTTTACTACTCACTGTAAATTAGGCTAGCAAAATCTGGCCCTAACTAAACAGACATCACATTTCAGACACCAAATGTAGTGGGAGGCTAATACATTGCTGGAAAATGATGTCTCCTCAAGTAGTACCTTTTTTGTTTTGATTGATGTTTTTAATTCCATGGCTTCAGTATATTAGATCTGGTGGACTTCAAGGAAAAAATGAGATTTACAGAGGTATTTGAATAAAGAGAAGGGGGGCCTGGTGCACTGGGACAGGGTGGAAGTTTGAGACATAAGAGCAAACAGGGAAGAGGGCTCAAAGAGGAAGGTGGGAGAAGGGGATAAAGCAAGTGTCGAGGGGAGAATCTTTGGCAGAGCAAAGGGGGTAGCAATAAGAAATATGAGAATGACATAGGCAGGGGAAGAATTATGCCAAGATAGAAGGTTACGCATCTGTATGGAGACTGGCCTAAAGCTTTTACAACCTTTCAGTCTTCTGTAGAAGGCAGTGTTACTGTGGTGGTGGTGAAGGAGAACATTCTCAGGCCAGGTGCCTAGAGCATTTGAGAAAGTGTTTTGTTCCATGAGCGTCTCTCCCCCTTCAAGAAAAGGAACTTTGTTACCATTGGAGAGAACATACTATTTTGTCCTCAGTCAAGATCTCCAGAGACATGTCACTTAGAATCTCATAGTTAGTCACATATGCTGCTCCTCATCATGTGCCCCTGAATGAAACCCACTTCAGTAGCAGCTTTCTTGCATTGTTATTTGAAGACTGTTTCCCTCCCTTGGCTTAAGGGCATCCCTAACAGCATTGTGAATAATACATTGGGACTGTCCATTTTCATCAGTACAGATAGTGGGAAGGCATTTTAGGGAAGCTTTGTAAACTTGCAGTTCCTTTTATCTTATTCCATCAAAATCATTCTTGGATCAGCTGTGGCTATTCATTTTATTCTGTGAGTTTTTGTTAAAGCTGGGTATCTGATCCACCTGTATTTTTGAAGCTGCTGCAATGGAACCCCTCACATCACTGTCCTTTTCATAGAATCATAGAATCATAGAATCATAGAATCTCAGGGTTGGAAGGGAGCTCAGGAGGTCATCTAGTCCAACCCCCTGCTCAAAGCAGGACCAAACCCAATTAGATCATCCCAGCCAGGGCTTTGTCAAGCCTGACCTTAAAAACATCTAAGGAAGGAGATTCCACCACCTCCCTAGGTAACCCATTCCAGTGCTTCACCACCCTACTAGTGAAAAAGTTTTTCCTAATATCCAACCTAAACCTCTCCCTCTGCAACTTGAGACCATTACTCCTTGTTCTGTCATCTTCTACCACTGAGAACAGTCTAGATCCATCCTCTTTGGAACCCCCTTTCAGGTAGTTGAAAGCAGCTATCAAATCCCCCCTCATTCTTCTCTTCTGCAGGCTAAACAATCCCAGTTCCCTCAGCCTCTCCTCATAAGTCATGTGCTCGAGCCCCCTAATCATTTTTGTTGCCCTCCGTTGGACTCTTTTTAGGAAAGGACTTACTCGTCGGGACTGATTCTGACCACTGGTGAAACCCCACTGAAGTCAGTGTAAAACCAGAGAAAGCAAAGGACAGAATCAAGGCCTGAGACTGTTAGGGCATTTGATAGACTTTCCAAGACTCCCTGTGTGAGGTTTTCTCCCCATGTTAACTCCACTGAAGTTAATGCAATTATATCAGGAAGGAATTTGGTCCCTTGGTGCTACCTATACATCAAACCACAGAGTCTGATCCTGCCACTGCTGCAGTTATAGGATTCTTGTTGACTTCAATGGGAGTTCTGTGCACAGAGTTTCTACAGTGGTTTAGTTCCAGGTGTACCTTATACCTGGATTACCTATCCTTTCCTCTCCCATTTAATGTGATCTATATACAAGCTTGAATTGAAACTCTGTACCTTTCCTGTGAGGACTGTGGCCTATGACATTACACTCCATATTCTTCATAGAAATGTTATGATGATGTGAATATGGCATAACTAAGATATGTTTTATGCAAGATGAGTCATGTGAGGTGTAATTGGAAATGTTATGATAATATACTAAATGTGATTACCCAATTTGTATGCATATATCATTTCTGTATCTGAAATTAGGAATATTGACTATGTAATAATTACAACTGTGTGTACACTTGGGGAATACCCACCAGACAGTATGCAATCAGCCTGGATGGGCCATTAGGAAGGACAATAGGACTTTGAAGATACTATTCTCCCTCCTTCCTGAGAAAAGTTTCCTGGGATGCTTCTTTGACACTGCAGGCTCATGTGATCATGTCACCTGGTACAGGATACCATCATGAAATGCTGATACTTTTCCACGGGAAGGGGGTGGGGGTCAAACTGGGAAACAAAGGCTTCCCGCCATATGCAAATCCTATTTAAGGCTGGGGAGTGAGTTAATCTGGGCTCTTCTCCACTGCCTCCCCGCCCAAGAAGGAAGATTGCTGAAAACACCTGAAGAAACAAAGGAACTAAGCTGGGGGAGGCAGGGGCTGAGCCCAGGCAAGAAAGGTCAGCCTGTGAAGGGCATACCTGGAGATTTAAGCTGCAAGCAGTGCAGTTTACCTTCAGGAAACTGCAACCTGCATAAATCAACACTGGCAAATCCAACCTGAAAAAGAGGACTAATCCATAAAAGCAAAATTTAAAAAAATATTCTGAAAAGTTTGGGAAAACTGTACAAGTTAAAGTTCCTCCTAAGAATCATCACTTGTGCAGTTGGCACTTCCCCAGCAGGTGACAAAATATCTTGCCATCTTTGCATGTTTTGGGAAGTGTATACAAGAGCATCAGCAATTTCACTGGCATAAGAAATAAGGCACAAAGATGCATTTTGTCAAAAACTGACACATAGTGTTATACTGCTTTTACACATTTTATCTCTTCAAGCAAGCACATCTATTCTGTTGAATGCAAAGCAAACTCCCAATCTTCATTTCTGTTGAAGCCCAGTTTATTCTAATCTTGTGGCTTTCTGGATCCACTGTGAAGTTTCCATTGTTAGAGAACAATATTGGCCAGATTCTGCGTTGACTTCCACCCAGTGATGTGTGGAAAAGACATGTAGTATACCCCTTGTCATTTAGAATACCCTCTAAATTGCATGGACAGCTTTAAAATATTTGCACAGAGATGGGAATCTTTGTGCCCATGTTTAAAATCAAAGAGCAAACATGCAGTCATCCAAACACAGCTTGGAGCTAATATAGGGTGATTGTTTGCTACGTTTCATCCAGATAACAAACAATCCTCTCACATATTCACCCCAAGGTGAGATCAAAGATACATGCAGGTGAGAATAAAACGCTAGCACTGAATTGAATTCTGCCCTCAAATACCCTTGTCCAATCCCATTATTTTAGTGGGATTGCACCTCAGTAGCAAAGGGAAATGTTTGGTCCATAGCGTCCCTGTTGTGCCTATTTTTTTCAAGTGTAGTTGAAGCCATGTTGGTCCAGGATATTAGAGAGACATGGTGGGTGAGGTAATATCTTTACCTCATCCACTTTATCTCTGGTTTTTCAAAGTATTTGGTCACAGACAGCAAGAAATACAATAACATAATTTTAGAGCTTTATAGCATCCTTCATACAAACTGTATTCCAATATGATTTACATAGAGAATAATACAGAACAATGGACAGTATATAGCATAAATTATGTGGGGGGGATTTCAAGTGCTAAATGTGGGAGCTTTATACTATAACATCAAACTGTCTGCTCAACAGTGGCTAAAACAGAAACTATTAATCCAACACTAAGTATAATTCTTGTGCAGTGACCTCTACAGCTAGAGGGATGATAGAAGCTACTTTTAACCTATCTGGTCGATGAGTGGCATCAGCAAATGTAACTCACATGTCAAAACCAATCTATGTAACTACTGCAGAAAAACCCCAGGGCTTTCAAACAAAGTAAAACTTGTAACAACCTGTCCCCGTTTTGTTTCCAAATGAAAATTGTGATAGTTTATATGTGCTGCTGACATCAATCTTATATAAATACCACAAACCGTTAAATCTAGGTATAAACATGGAAGGAAGAAAGTTGTTAAGAAGTTACTTCATAAGTTAATAAGGCAAACTTCTGCATTTGCCTATATGTGCTTTTTAAAATTCTCTAAGCAGCAGTACTTCCACAGGTTTATCAGTGGGTTTGTTTCGTTGGGGTTTTTTCCCCCAACATTATTTCACTTCCTTTTTTGTGATTACTTTGTTTTCTGTACAGATATTCTAAGACAGGCATGGGCAACCTTCGGCACGCAGCTTGCCAGGGTAAGCCCCCTGGCAGGCCGGGCCGGTTTGTTTACCTGCCGCATCCGCTGGTTTGGCCGATTGCGGCTCCCACTGGCAGCAGTTCGCCGTCCCAGGCCAATGGGGGCTGCGGGAAGCGGCGGCCAGCACACCGCTTCCCGCATAGGCTGGGGACGGCAAACCGCAACCAGTGGGAGCCGCAATCGGCCAAGCCAGCGGACGCGGCAGGTAAACAAACCGGCCCGGCCCGCCAGAGGGCTTACCCTGGCAAGCTGCATGCCAAAGGTTGCCAATGCCTGTCTTAGAATATCTGTACAGAAAACAAAGTAACCACAAAGGGGCTTACCCTGGCGAGCCGCATGCCGAAGGTTGCTGATGCCTGTTCTAAGCTACAACTTCTGATGGGAAAACAAGCTGACAATTGTTAACGTTGGCAGTAGTTTCTTTCATCAGACTGAAAACTAAATCTGTTTTTTATAACACCTAGGTGGGATGGCTTTAGTGGTTCTGTTATTTATTACTATTATATCATGATAGTGTCTCCCGACTCCAACCTAGGTCAGGGCTCCATTGTGCTACGTGCTGTACACACACCATAAAACACAGTAATGGCCGTAAAAATCGTATATTGTAAATATACAAATTGGACAAAGAAAATATTATCCCCACTGTATAGAAGTGGAACTGAGAGACAGCTTAAATGACTTACCCAGGGGCACACAGGAGGTCTATGGTAGATACAGGTTTTGAAGCCAGATCTCCAGTCTAGTGCCTTAACCACAAGACCATCCTTCATCTCAAACTTCAGGTTTGAAATGCCTGGATTCCCTGGAACTATAGGCTTGTATTTCACTGGCTTCATGGCAAATGGACGTCATTTACAAGTAAAAGCAGGTTTTTAGGATATTTTATTACTGAGAGGCTTAAACGACTCCGAGCAAGGTGTGGTGCAGCTCACAAGTGCAGTAAACTTCTAAATTCCAGACTAACAAGGCTACAGGGATTTTTGTGGCCTCACAAGTTAGCTCCTGCGCAAGAGCTACATTTACAGTTGGAGATTCAGTCTACATTTACAGTTGGAGATTCCCAGATCAATTAGACATTCTTGTACTAGCTGCCGTTGCCCTAGTATGCTAAAAATAGCAGTGTAGCTGTGGTAGCACAGGCACCATTGAGCAGCAGCATGAACTAGCCTCCCTGGGTGTGTCTACACTGCAGTTTGACACCTGCAGTTGGTGTCACTACGCTGCCTTGTCTACACTTAAAATCACTCGAGTGTTGATAGTTCTCCAATGCCTTCCCACAATTCCCTCCCTGTGTGCCCAGGACAGACAGGTTTTTCCACAGTTCACAGAGCAGATCAGCTTTCTGCAGCACAGTGAACTATGGGATATGCCCCCCAAATCCTAGCAACACACAGAGGGGAGTGCAGCACCAGTGAGGACACAGTAACTCAGGTAAGGCTTTGCAGTGTGGCTGCTCACACCCATACTAGGCTAACCCAAGTGCTGATCATCCATGTTAATTTTGCAGCAAAGACGTACCCTAAGCAGGTAGCAGGTGTTAGCTGACATCTTCCAAATCCCAGTCTAGATGAGCCTAGAAGAGTAGGCCCTGAAGTGTTCCTTAGAAAAAATCCCCACTATTTCATATTTATTTTTTAATAGTAAAATTAAATCTTGATCTTCTGTTAGTTGTTATAGATCCTAGCAAATATAAATCAATTTTCCCTGTGGCTGAGAGAGGGAAATACAATGAAACAATCAAACTACATACTCAACAGGTAAAGAGGAGTCATCCCATCTTATAATGTAATGTAAATTATGTATAATATATGATCTATTGACCAAAACAGGACATGATATGGTTTTTTAGGAAATGTTCCAGAATCTACCCTAAAGGCCTTTCCAAATGCAGACTTAAAATCTGCTGATACATGCAGTAAGTCTGTTTTTTGTCTTTACAAGACCAGGAGCACTTGATGTTGCAGCCTTAATGTGCCATTAACATTAGCTGTTTTCCACTTACTGTATAACTTGTTTTAAAAACACATTGTGGGAGATTTAAGACTCATAGCAAACCAGTTGAAATCAAGGGCCCCACCTGACATGTGCCAAGCACGCTCAAATTTTTGGTGAGGGTAATGCGAGATGAGGCACTCTGAATCTCTATGATCGGGACCTTAAATTTTTCATTCCCCTCCTAATCACCAGGAAATATGTTTTTCATTAACCAAATAGAGCAAGTAAGCAAGAGGAGGGTCTGGTAAAGAAAATACTTGACGTAGTCAAGAGCTCAATTATGCATCAGTGGATTCAATTTGTAGAGCAGAGACCATCAGTCTTGGACTAACTCAACCTCCAGCACAGAGCTCTAAAACATGTACTGACAGACTGAATTAAATAGAGTGCTAGCCAGATGTCATTTCTTCCAATAGGTAATTCAATTTAGTCTTACAGAAATTAGTCTCCTAAAGACTGATATTTACATTTCTCAATTGAAATGACTCCGAAACTATATATCAGAAATCACATGCATGCACTACTGATCAGCTCCTGGGGGTGAACTCTCCCTTTGATGCAGAGAGACAGATCTCTTCATAGTTAATTAAGAGGCGAATATACACCTTTGTGTTCTCCTTTTCAAAAAAAACAGCATGTAAGATAGATTGTATCAATGTGGTGTTATATGAGCAAATGATTTATTTTTGGGTAAATGTGCATGAGAATTCAGACCACTGAAAATGATCTTGTTATGCTTCTCTTATTTATAGGATCAAGATAACTAGATAAAACAAAGACTTCTGGGTAATAAATATATAGTCTGATCCAAATTCATTTTGTAAGGGAACGTTCATATACTCAGAAGTTACTAAGGAAGAAGGCATTTTCCAGCAATCTGTTGAGATCCTTAAATATAGGTCATGTAATGTGAGAGAAGCAATATTGACAAGAAAAAAAAAAAGAAAAAATCACTAAAGGGATACTTTAACAGTGCTTTACTGATAAATATGGTTGGAACAAAACCATACTCTCACAAGTAGTTCCATTAATATCAGTGGATTCACTCATATAAATAAATAAGGAAGGGTATGCAGAATCTGTCCCTGCAGAACATTTGTAAGACCTGTATTTTCAATTGTAATATTGCATTAGTAGCTGCAATTGAAGTCAGTGGGGGTTTGCTTTTGCCTGAATAAGGACTTTAGGATTTGTTCCCATGATTCCAAGATTATCCTTTGTGATAAGCTATAGAGTGCCTCAGTTTGCCTATATGTACTGGTGACAATGATGTGCTTTTATATTGAGATTATCATGGGAAATCATAAAAATAGGTCTGGGGAGCCAGAACAGGGCAAACCACATTACTAATTGCTTTGCATACAATTCAGAGCTTCCGTCTGACTGCAGTCCACCTGATGTAAACCTGAGCCTGATTTGGTGGCTCATGTCTTATTTCCATTGAAAAAAATATATGTATAAACAGAGTGGATTGTCCAGCCAAAATGAGGTGAGTTTACTTTAAATGTCTGGGTGGGAGAGGGCTCTAGTTCAGCTACTCTGAGGTCTAGGGTTTGACAAAGACAGCCTCCTGCCAAAAGAGTTGTTGTGGTTCTCTTGTCCCACAATTATCATATCAGGCCACGAAACACTAAAATGAATTTAGAGACTCTTACAAGGTCTTTTCTAAGGTTTGATCCATGGTGTTGAATCCGAAGAGCAGCACTTCACCTTACAACGTCACGTTCAAAAATGTGGGCACATGTTAAAGCCTGCTCCTGACACAATTTGCAGAGTGGATATATCTCTTTCTCATCTCTGTTGATTCTTATTCCAGCAGTGCACCCTGTCCGTGATTTCATGCTAGTGGAGGCTATTCTCTGAGATGCTTTGATATTGATCAGAGGATCTCTTATCTTTTGACCATTTATTTTAGCTAACGTTTTCCTAGATAAAATGTCAATATCCTTGACCATTGTCATTCTTACCCGAGTTTCTGATCTTCCAACTTTGGTCATATCATCTGCTACCTCACTCCCATGTATACCAATGTGTGATGGAATCCATCGAAAAGTCACTTTATTGCCTTGCTTTCCAATCCTCCAAACTTTCTTATGAATGCATTGTTGATAGTATTCTGGTTTCTTAGAAAGGAAACAAGGATCACCACCTGCAAGTTAACAAACATCACAACATCTGTTTCTGCTCTGTTTATTTCTTGCAATGCAGTGAGAATAGCTTTCATTTCAGTCGTATAATTCAAGCTAATCTATGCCAAAATAATGCTCTTTCTTATACTTGCTCCATTAGGCCACTGTGTAAAGACACCACAACCACCATTTTTGAAAGATTTGTCAGATGAACCATAAGTAATGTACATGTCTCTGCCTAGTGATACTGTTAGATGGTCTGTTCTGTAATTTTCCTTATGTAGCCAACTCCATGTTCCTTTGAGCAAGGTTACAAAAGGTAGCAATATTTAGTAAAGTAAATAGATTCATGTGGAGGAACTGATGGGCATACAAGCTTCTTCATGCACTCTACCCTTCTTACTTCATCAAATGTTTGCATTTCTGCAGTAGCTTTTACTCACCTTTTAAAACAGGGTGGTTGTTTCAGCCTTGATTTGATTTTTCCAGTTCCTGAGCAGTGATGACATTTGGGTAGGGAGCAAAGACTTTCCATACTGAATTAGCTGTTGTTTTCTCAAGAGGTTGAACGTCAGACTCTTGTTCGCAAATTGCTATTGGAGTGGATCTTACAGCTCCAGTTATTGTGTGAACTGTGGATGACTGCACAATGTCAATTGTGCAAGGTTACTGGGAGCACTATGTGACCAGACAGGTGAGACATACTGAAGTATGTTAGGACACTAAAAACGACATACCGTCAAAAGAGTGAACGCAATATATATTTCTCTTGAGTGTGTTCCATTAGGAAAGCTGCTATCAGTTCATATTAGCAGACACAAAGAGGTGAATAGATGACAGATGAGCTGTGGTGAAAGACTGTGTGTTCTGTGGTCTTCAAACAGGCCACACGCACGCACCCATGTTCAAATTACTCAGGATTTATTTGGCTCATCTCCCGCCCCTTTAAGATATCAGCTCCTTCCCGTGGCTGGTGAATACAGTAGGAAGTGCATTCAGATCAGACCGGACATTTCCATGCACTGAGTAATTTCCCTGGTCAATGCTCCGAGGGGCGGCCTGATTGCACCAAGTTGTTAAATGTGTTTTGTGGATATTTTTCATTTTGTTGTTGGCAGGGTCCCAAGCAGCCCTGGCTCACTCCATTGACTCTCTCACTTGCATTTCCAATGTTCTTTACATGAAGGCTCAGTCTATCACAAGCAGCCTTTCCACTGGCCATTAATTTTCACAATCTAGCTGATTGACTGGATTCTAGCACTGCATCACTTCATAACTTAATAGGATAAGCAGAAATGCAAGTAGCTGCTCAAATGGTGATTTAAAAAAATATGTATGAAGGAGGTGAACACATGGTGAGTAAATTAACCTGTTCTGAGTTACATTAAATTGCATCTGACTGGTGCCAATCTTAATGGATCAAGTGTCACTTTGACTGACAGCACTCCACTGAAATATAATGAAGCTGATGCAAATTAAATAAAGATGCACTGACAAGGGTGATTTGTAGCTCAGTCATCAGGACAGTGTACAAAAGAGCTTTAAAAAGGGCAAGGAAAAGAGGCAGTGTCTTCTCCAGTTCTTCTTTTCTGATTGTAGTTTCTAATTTGCAGTTGAAGAATTGTTGGACAGTTTGCATTCAAATCTTTTTTTGATTTTACCTCTATTTATTTATTTACTTTTCACCTTTTCAACCAAAATACAATTCCAGACAAGGCTAGAAAGAAATCATAGTTCACAGGCTGGGGTTAGGCACAGACCAAACCCAGCACTGGAATTTTCAAGGAAAAATCACAAAGGACAATGTGAAAAGGTACCTGGGTATTGGAGATGTGTCTGAATCGATACCACAGATGTGAACGCTCTGAGTTTCTGGATATGTTGGGTCCTGATCTAAACTTTGCAGCTGATTCTAATGGGCCAAACCAAAACCTTGAATCCAAACATGCCTGAAGTGTGGATTGTGATCTGGATCAAGAGCCTCAGAGACAGAGCCTGCTCTCATTGAAGTCTGTGATAAATCTTGCTTTGACTTCAGTGATGCAGGATCCAGGCCTAGCTAGGGAAAACAGGAACTGCCAGTCCTGATTAGACAAGCAGTTACTCTAGTCAAGGAGTCTATCTTTCACTGGCTGATGCCAGATGATTTCAGAAGAAGATGCAAGAAACCCTGTTAATGTCAATTATAAGTAGAAATGGGCCCAAGCCTCAAAATTTGGAACTGGATTTGATTCTAAATATGGACTTCCCCAAAGTTATGGGTTGTTAAATTTAGGGCCTGAATAGTGAAATTTGTGGGGGTGGGGGATCTTGGACTGGGGTTCTATCTTTAAATCTAACTAATTTATATTTCCTGCTGCTCTCTATCTCCATTGTACCCCTGTCTTCCCTTCATCTGCCCCCACCTCTTCCCTTCTCCAATTCTCTGAGGAAAAGGATTTGGGTACTTCAGACAAATACCTGGTGGTTGATTTCCCTTGTGTAGTGTAAGTACAGGATGAAGGTTCTAAGGTGTACTTTTGGAAACACAAAATGAATATCTCCTGAAAGTGCTGGGATGTGCCATTTTCTTGTGCCACACTCCAGTCTTTTACCACCAGTGAACTTGAGAAAAAGAGCTAAAATAGGATTAGTTTGGCTTAATAAAGAAGAATGCTCTGTCACTGGAAAATGCAGTTGAAAACGGGTGTCCACAAAATCACCCTGACAGAACAACAGAACTGTTTATGCACTAAAATCCCATTACTTGAATTAGAGCAGAACTGTTCTGATAGACTGTGGGTCAAAATCAGCTGATTATATTCTTGGCAGTACCTCCCAAATGTCTGATTTTCCCACAAAAATTTTAGAACAGAGAAGACGGTGTCAAATGGTCTCAGTGTATGCACCAAAAGAAACAGAAATCTGGTAATATACAAATACTGCTGTGCTGGTAATATTCTCTTTAATATAATCTTAGAGTAAGTTAAAGTTTGAGGGAAGCTCTTTGGGAAGAGAGTACATAGTGGGTCAAAAATGAAAATATTGTGAAATAAGCATCCTTGTGCTGTTTGGGGAAAAGCACATTACTCCCATATGTGCTGGTATGTTTGTCTTGACTCCCACATGTTTCTTAATCTTTTACATAATCAAAGTATGCAAACACTTATGGATTCCTTTAATTTCCATGAATGTATCCCACCAAGAGGTTGGATGCTGTTCAGTAGTAGAACATTTCAGAGAATCTTTCCTAAAATCCTGGATTGTTATTACCTTTTTATGTGGATTATAAACTCAGCTGTAAAATAAAATTAAACCTACTGAGGACTCAGTGCTGCCCATATGAAATGAGTTTGTATTTGGTCTCAGTCCAGTTATTGTGGACAAGTGGACCACATCATAAACTCCACCATCACAATCAACACTAATGGCGTCACCATTGTTGGTAGCCTCAGTATCAAGGCCAAGGTTTAGGTAGGCATGGAGACTGAACTACCCTTTCATGCTAATGGTTATATCTCTGTGCTGAGAGCCTTTAATGGAGCAATTTGGGGTAAGGGGAGCAGCTTGCACTGTTGGTGCTGCTCTCAACTGGGAATGAACAAAAGACTTCTGTTCCAGTGCTGTCAATATGACAGCTTTCACTTCCTTCTATTCACCTCATAGGAACAATCAAAAGATTGGAAAGTCTTATAATTCATTGTAGTCACCCATTTGTTTTTCCTTACCATAAAAAAGGAGGGAAATCTGGTGCTACTTTCTAAATCTTTGCATTCAAATCTGTGGTACTCTCAGGTTAAAAATACTGTTCACATTCTTCCCTTTTAGTTTGAAGGTACATCATCAGCAGCAGCTATTGATCCAGCTCTGAAAAACAGCTTCACTGCGCAAAGTTGCTCTATTTCTTTCCCTGCATTGATTTTTATGGAAATAATTCCCTTTTCTCCTGCTGAGTGGTCCAGAGACTGTTACCTGCTGTAATCACTGGTCTACAGTTTTTGAGAAGTCGTCTGCTTCAGAGATAAAATGTGCTATTTAGTATGTATTTTGATGTGCTGAATTCAAATATGACAATTAAAACAACTGATTGGCTACTGTTTCTAAGATATTTAAGTTTTTACATTTTATGTCTATGTATATTGTGTAGATAGTAGAGTTTTAATCATAAATTGTAAACCTAGGTCTTTTCATGTGTTTATGGTTGCTTTACATGATACTATTTCACCTGTCCTGTTTATGTAACACTTTAAAAATCAGCAAAGGGGTTCTATAAATAAAATTTAGTATGAAACAAAAGGCAAAAAACTATTATGTACATAGTTTAGTCCTATTCAGTGTCTACTCGGCGCTTCTTGGCTTGTCTCTTGTATTCATTAAATGGAGCATCTCTTGTTACTGTCCAGCAATAGTCTGCAAGCATTGATGGGCTCCATTTGCCCTGATAGCGTTTCTCCATTGTTGCAATGTCCTGGTGAAATCGTTCGCCGTGCTCGTCGCTCACTGCTCCGCAGTTCGGTGGAAAAAAATCTAGATGAGAGTGCAAAAAATGTATCTTTAGTGACATGTTGCAACCAAGGCTTTTGTATGCCTTGAGGAGGTTTTCCACCAACAACCTGTAGTTGTCTGCCTTCTTGTTTCCGAGAAAATTTATTGCCACTAACTGGAAGGCTTTCCATGCCTTTTTTTCCTTGCCACGCAGTGCATGGTCGAATGCATCATCTCGAAGAAGTTCACGAATCTGAGGACCAACAAAGACACCTTCCTTTATCTTAGCTTCACTTAACCTTGGAAATTTTCCACGGAGGTACTTGAAGCTGCTTGTGTTTTGTCAATGGCCTTGACAAAGTTCTTCATCAGACCCAGCTTGATGTGTAAGGGTGGTAACAAAATCTTCCTTGATTCAACAAGTGGTGGATGCTAAACACTTTTCCTCCCAGGCTCCAATGACTGTCGGAGTGGCCAATCTTTCTTGATGTAGTGGGAATCTCTTGCACCGACTATCATTCGCAGAGAAAACAGCAGTACTTTGTGTATCCAGTCTGCAGACCAAGCAAGAGAGCAACAACCTTCAAATGGCCACAAAGCTGCCACTGATGTTGGTCATAGTTTATGCACCTCAAAAGTTGTTTCATGTTGTCATAGGTTTCCTTCATATGGACTGCATGACCAACTGGAATTGATGGCAAAACATTGCCATTCTGCAGTAAAACAGCTTTAGGACTCGTCTTCGATAAATCAATGAACAGTCTCCACTCATCTGGATCATGAACGATGTTGAGGGCTGCCATCACACCCTCGATGTTGTTGCAGGCTACAAGATCACCTTCCATGAAGAAGAATGGGACAAGATCCTTTTGACAGTCACGGAACATGGAAACCCTAACATCACCTGCCAGGAGATTCCACTGCTGTAGTCTGGAGCCCAAAAGCTCTGCCTTACTCTTGGGTAGTTCCAAATCCCTGACAAGGTCATTCAGTTCACCTTGTGTTATGAGGTGTGGTTCAGAGGAGGAGGATGGGAGAAAATGTGGGTCCTGTGACATTGATGGTTCAGGACCAGAAGTTTCATCCTCTTCCTCTTCCTCGTCTGACTCAAGTGAGAATGATTCTGGTGCATCAGGAACCGGCAGTCCTTCTCCGTGGGGTACTGGGCGTATAGCTGATGGAATGTTTGGATAATGCACAGTCCACTTTTTCTTCTTTGACACACCTTTCCCAACTGGAGGCACCATGCAGAAGTAACAATTGCTGGTATGATCTGTTGGCTCTCTCCAAATCATTGGCACTGCAAAAGGCATAGATTTCCTTTTCCTGTTCAACCACCGGCAAAGATTTGTTGCACAAGTGTTGCAGCATATGTGTGGGGCCCACCTCTTGTCATGATCTCCAATTTTGCAGCCAAAATAAAGGTGATAGGCTTTCTTAACCATAGTGGTTATACTGCGCTTTTGTGATGCAAAAGTCACTTCACCACAAACATAGCAGAAGTTATCTGCACTGTTCACACAGGTAGGAGGCATCTCTGCTCACTTTGGCTAAACAGAAATGTGTCCCTTTGCAAAATCAAACACTGACAAATAAGAGAGCACGACACTGCATGATTTCTAGAGCTGATATAGGGCAATTTGTTCAGCAGAGTGATGTAAGCTTCGTTATGATTGCATCATCCATGACTTCTAGGAATAACATGATGCAATGCATATCATGTATGATGCAATACCAGCTTCAGATTGCATCATTCATTGTTTTGCCTGAAAAGCAAGTACTGTCCAAACCCAGTCATAGATTTATTCATAGATCCAGTCAAAGATGTATTTTAGTCATTTCTGGTTTAAATTGAGATCCCTTCCCTTTATAACTCACTTATCCTCCGCCATTCCCAAGTCAAGGGTCGTATATACTGACCCAATAGCATGTCTTGAAAACTAGAGCCAATCAACAATTTTAAGCATCATTTTCATTCTCAGTGACCCAGAATTTGTAAAGTTTGACTACATTTATTTCAGAAGCATTTTGGCTGTAGAGCCGTGAATTGGAGCTTGATGGTAGAGATGAAATTTACCCTAGGTGCATGAAGGAAACTGCACCCAGGCACCCTAGCATCTTGTCAGGTTGCAAAGTTTTACTTACAGTTAACTCATCATTACTATTATGTAAGAATTCTTGTGTGAGCATTCATTTTAGTCAATATGCCAGTCAATATGCCTCTCCCTTCTTATAGCACAGAGTGCCAATTCTGCAGCAGTCTAAGTGATAAGGTAGGATGCCAATTCCACAGTGGTATAAGTTAGTGAAAGCACATTTCTCTCTTCTATCAGTAGGCCCTTTCACCATGTGTAATAAAAACAGTATGAATGGCACTGCCTCCAGTGGCGTAGCCAGGTTTAGAGCACAGGGGGAGCGGAGCTAAAAAAAGGCGCCGGGAACAAAAAGCGTCGGGAGTAAAAAAAGGCGCCGGGAGCAAAAAAAAATGCTCTGCTCCGGCTGCAGCGTGGGAGCAAAAGGCGTCAGAGCACAAAAAAGGCGCCGCTTCTGCTCAGTGGGGGAGCAGCTGCTCCCCCGCTAGCTACGCTACTGACTGCCTCTGCCTCTATAAGTAGTGTACAGTACTTTTTAAAAATATGTATATGGTTCCAATGAATGTTAGTGCTGGTGAAAGGTGCTGAATGAAAAGTCCTGGAGACTGAAGTGTTTTATGGAACACAAAACAGCAAGGACAGTGGCAGCGCAGGATTTCGCCCACTGACCTATCAGTTTGTTTCAGGTCTAGTCTACATGCACTTTTTGTACCAATATAACTGTCGGGATTTTTTCCTTGTTATAGTAATATCAGTTCAACCCCTTAAGTAGATGCATTTATACTGGTATAAACATACTTTATACCTGTATAGCTTGTTCCCCTTCACATACTGAATAAGCTATACTGGTATAAGTATATTTAGCACAGTATAAGTACATTCACACTGGAAATGCACTTTAACTATTCCAGTACAGTTAGTGATTCAACTTTTGTTTGTAGACAAGGACTTAGTTCTAGAGCTGATCAGGAATGTTCAGGTTAAATGTTTTTACATTGGAAAATGACGATTCTTCAAAACTGAAACTGTTTGCAGGAAGGTATCAGTTTTCATGAAACTACTGATTCAGAAATCTTAGGGGGAAAATCTTGGGGGGGAGGGATAGCTCAGTGGTTTGAGTATTGGCCTGCTAAACCCAGGGTTGTGAGTTCAATCTTTGAGGGGGCCATTTAGGGATCTGGGGCAAAAATTGGGGATTGGTCCTGCTTTGAGCAGGGGGTTGGACTAGATGACCTCCTAAGGTCCCTTCCAACCCTGATATTCTATGAAAAGTTTCATGATTGTTGAAATGTCTAGTTTTGACACTTTCAAAACAAAAAAATTGGTTTCTCAATTCAAAATGACTTCTCATAGTTAATTTGTACCAAAAAGACATTTTTTAAAAGGTTTAAATGTTACAAAATTATGTAAATTAAACACTTCAGTTCACCCGATCTGAAAAAAATGTTTCAGATTATTGGTTTGAAAACTTTTGAGATTTCAATTTTTAATCCCGATTTGGGACAGGAAGAAATTATGAAATCTTAAACTCTGGGGAAATCATGCCCTGGCTACCTCTATTCATTTCTGCCTTAGATGGACTCCCTGCTCTCTTTGGGTATGTCTACACTGCAATTAAAAGCCCACAGCTGGCCCATGCCAGCTGACTTGGTTCACAGGGCTTGGGCTAAAAGGCTGTTTAAATGCATTGTGGACATTCAGGCATGGGCTGGAAGGAGCCTGGGCTCTAGGACCCTGCAAGGTGGGATGAATTGTACACCAGAGCCCAGGGAACTTGACCACAGGGGCTTCAGAGAACCCAGCCAGAGAGGTGGCTCAGCAGAGGAGGGTACCTAGAGGACGGAGCAGCCCCACGCTCCCTGGGGGCAGGACCCAGGGCAGGGAGGGGTGGGTGAAGAGGGTGCTGTGGACCCTGCAGGGTCAGGGTGCGAACAGGCTGGAAATCGCTTCCCCCCAACTCCAGAGCTTAGCTGAGGGGTGGAGAGGCTTCCCCGTGCCAGCGTTCTGTGGGCTTGTCACATGCAGGGCTTGGCTCCTTCGGGCCTGCGTCCCAGGACGGAGAGTCTTGAGCTTTCCCAGGGCACTGGCCCAGCCAGAGGCAGTGGGGGAAGGAAGGAGCCTTCCTGCCAGGCTGCTGGTGAGCTGAGCACTCAGACCAGGGGCTGATTCTCCACACAGCGCTAGGAGTGGGACACGCCCTGCCGGGGGTGTTATGGAGGAGCAGCGGGACTGGGGGCGGGGTGAAGGGACAAAGCAGGGAGAGGACAGCGAGAGGGGGAGCATCTAAAGGGCCAATGGGTGGACAGCAGAAGCGACATGTAACTGTCTGCCAACTGGCGCCTGCCCGCACTTACCAGCCACTGTAGCTCGCAGCGCGCAGCCAGTGCCGGCCAGAAACGGGATGGGTGGGAGGGCGGGCCCTGCTGCCCAAGGCCAAGAGCCGGCACACAGCGAGGGCTGCACTGACAGATCAGCAAGGGGAGCGGCCAGCCCCATCCATGGCAGCTTTGCCCCGCCACCATTCTTGCACGGCCGTCAGCCATTGGCACCCATCCTCACTCACCGCTGGTGGGCGGATGGCTGGTGAGCAGGGATCCAGCCAGCAGTAGGACACACCAGTGCTGATGTGGGGGAGACAGAAAATACGGGACAATTTGCCTGTTTTTAAGAAAAAGTCAAGACACCTCCTGGAGGGCTTAAATACAGGACTGTTCCTTTAAAAGTGGCACATCTTGTCACCCTAAGTATAAACATACCCTTTGTTATCAGTTCAGCTTAAATGGACATACCCTGTTTGAGTTTATCCTTGTTTGCATGCTACAGTTGCCATCAGCAATGCTGTTAGTCCAGCTCCAGAAGCAGGAATCATTTAGTTAGATTATCAGACCTCTGTTGGTGAACTGTCTGCCTCTGAAGCAGCAGAGCACACATCATTGCATGTGATATAAACCAACAGTATTTGTCTTGTAGCTTTTCAATACAAGCAATAGATTTTAAAAAATGAAATTGAGGGTCATGATCTGCTATCAGATTCCCACCACATCTCTCTCTCTTTCTCCCTCTCTCTCGTGTTAGTAAGTTAACAGGCACTGGATTGGAAGCACATTTGCTGACCTCCAAGTGAGCTGGAATTCTGTCATACTTTAAAATGCACAGCTCTCCTGATATGCCTGTTGTTTTCATTTCTGAATCTCCAAAAACTGACCTGTTTTAACCAGAAATTGATGGATTTAGGAAAAATCCCCAGCAGAATTGGCCACAGCTCTTGCCATGTGTATCACAATTAGAGTCTGTGAAATGTTCTCGATGAATCCTGTGCCCACTCAAAACTCCCTTGGCTTTGTGTTACTGTCCCAAGATGACCGGACCCTTTAAGTGGGAGTGAGGTGCGGTGCACCTATATGTTTCCCAATTGGGCTTATGGAAAAGCACCTGGCCTTATGAAGGTGGAGACAGCTGCTGGTGAGCGTGGCAGGTGCCTGCAGATACTGCAGGGAGCAAAAAGGCACCTGCAGGGCCCTGAGTCAGCAGGAGAAAGACACCGGTGGAGAAGGCCATACTCTAAGCAAGAGATACTTGGGAGAGCAGTTAGACAGATCTGCAGGAGGGAAGGGTTGTGCTCAGCTTAAAATAGGAGCAGGAGAGTGTTTGAACTCCAAGAGGAAGACAGACCCTCAGAGAGGAGAGGTTGTGCCCAGTTTGGGACTGGGATGAAAGAAATGAATTTTAAATAAAGGACAGACCCTCAGGGTGGAGGGGCTGAACCCAGCTGAAACTGGGATGAAGACTTTGTGTAGACTTGATAAATGGGACCCCAGAAGTGGAATGTTTTGAATATCTAGACCATGTGGATTTTTTAAAAGGGTCCTGATTGAAGGAGCAACCGAGGCTGTCCTCAGCATAACATAACAAAGATGAAAGTTAAAATTCAACAGTGGAAACAAACTTTGCTTTGATTTGTGCCCTGTGTAGCTCTGACTTCTGTAAGGTTGCACAGGGAATAAGCCCATGCAGCACTAGGCTCTATGTTTGCAGAAATACTCACCAAGGTTCATGAATGTCTTTAGCAAATCAGATCCAAATTCTGAATGAACTAAATGTGATGGAGTTTTTTTGCACTGAAATCGCCCAAAAATTCATGGTTTTGTATAATTTCAATGCAAACCAGGTGATGTGATGATTTGTTAGATTTCTCCGTACAGAGAGAGAAAACAGAAGCTTTAGTCTGGTTAAGAAAGCAGCCAAAGAAGTAACAACAGTGAAGTGTCCATGAGATCACACAGTTCATCAGTCTTTACTGAACTGTGTACAAAATGCATGTCAACCTCAGCATTTAGAGTACTTTAGAGACTTAAAAATGTGGTACAGGGAAATAGAGCCATATCAGTTATATAGGTTTATACATCACAGTTTCATTTCATTTGAGATGTCGGGTTTATTTGTTGGTTCTCAAAGTCACGCTTGAGGGAGAGAATTTATCTAGGTCAAAACCAAAGAAAATGTTCAACCACCCTCTGCAAAGAGAAAACAATAAACTCCACAGAGCTCTAGCTATAGCTCACTTGTGAAGCAATAACTTTGGAGAGCCCAAATTTGCTTAAAATTAGGCACCCAAATCAACAGGTAAGGATCAAAAACATGTATTTGGGAAACAGTGTGAAATTTGTGTGACTGATTTAGGCAAATTGGACTACCCATAAGTATGGACCAAATTCAGAAGTCACATAAATTATTGTCTGTAAGTCAGCATTGGTGTTAAATTACACACTGAGGACCTGCTTCGCATTTACATGGAGGCCTTTTACACTGTTCTGCCAGTGAAAAGGGACCAGTTTAATGCCCACTTTAAAGCCCCATTATACTGCCAAAGCAGAGTAAAAGGAGTCTTGTGGAAATGAGAATTAGGCCCTGGCGGAGCAGAAATGGGGACATATTAGGGGAAAAAACCCACAGGAAGGCGTAAATTAAAATAGGGGGACATTCACTACCAGATTACAGCTCTCTTAAAATGGGTCACACTTTGGTCCTGAACTACTTCAGTGTCCAAAAACAGACAGCATCTCTAGTCCAGTTGAAGGGAATGAGTTGATGCAAATTGATCCTAAGTTGTTTTTTCTGTATTATAAGAAATTTTCAATAGATTAAAACATTTATTTCTATTAAATAGATCGGGTAGGCAACCTATGGCATGGGTGCCAAAGGCGGCACGCGAGCTGATTTTCAGTGGCACTCACACTACCTGGGTCCTGGCCACTGGTCTGGGGGGCTTTCCATTTTAATTTAATTTTAAGTGAAGCTTCTTAAACATTTTAAAAACCTTCTTTACTTTACATACAACAATAGTTTAGTTATATATTAAAGACTTCTAGAAAGAGACCTTCTAAAAACGTTAAAATGTATTACTGGCACGCGGAACCTTAAATTGGAGTGAATAAATGAAGACTCGGCACACCACTTCTGAAAGGCTGCTGACCCCTGAAATAGATATTTATTTGCCTTGTAGTTCTGTATGGTGTGCAGAAAGGCTAGGATTTGGGGTACAGTAATATGAAAATGTGTTGTTTATTGCAAAGCTGTTGCATTATGACTGGACGTACAGTGCTTCCTATTTTTTATGCATTAATTCAGGTAATGCTATAACCCAATGGTATTTTATGATTTCCGCCTCCTCTCCCCACCCCTCCCGCCCCCCGCGCTGGTATTATAACCTCCTGTACATGCGCAGTGAGGGGGATTTTAAAAGGTTCTTTATCTACAGCTTGCAAAATATCTCTGGAGACTAATAGGAAAATAGCTTTCCTTGCAAATGGAGGTAGCCTAAACCAAGATGAAGTTTAATTGCTTTTAGAGCTGTCAGCTAGAATGATTTCACAGTGTGTGATTGATGGTAGTGAATAGTACTTTATGTTGCTCCCTGGCTATATGCCTAGTTTTTCATAGTTGGCGTAGGAAATTTCATTCTGTAAGTGGAAATAGCATATTACTGAATAAACAATTTGTATGTTTTTGTTTTGGTAGATTTTTACTGGGCATATGTTGTCCCTTTGTTGTGCATATAAGTTTACCAACATTAATCAGATACCCACTGTTACTGTAAAAAGCGCAATGATGGCAAAGCATCCACAAATGGGTAAAAGAATGACCCAGTAAAACCAAGTCTGATTTATGACCATGACACAAGTTAACTTCTTTCCCCTTGTGTGATCTTGAGCAATATCTCATATGTCTCTGCCCTGGGCCAAGCTATCAGAGCCATTGTTTCCACAGGAAAAATAGTACCTGGATCCATAGCTCTAATTCAATAACCTAAAGTCTGTGGGCCCAATTCTGCTCTCAATTACATCAAAGTAGCTCTGTTGAAATTGCATCACACATGCAGAATTAATACCAGTTGGACTGATATTGAACTCTGGGCCTGTGTGTGAGAAGGTAATGAAAGAAGTGAACTCAGTGGGAGGTTTTAAATTATAAAGTAAATTATAGGACCTAGGAAACTTTTCCCCAATACAATATTGGAGGCGGGAAAGAATTTGAATATCCCAGTTATCCCAAGTGTGATTGGAAATACTTCCTGCTGGCTTACTTACCGAAATAAACAATCCCACTGGACCAGATTCTACTCTCATTTATGCCCGTTTAAATCCAGAGTAACTTCACTGAAGTGAGTGGAGTTACTCCAGTGTTATACCCGTGTAACTAAGATCAAAACATATGCCAATAAATTTACTTTACAGCCAACTTCATCTGTCTGCTGGTGAAAAGTTTAAAGCCCAATATACTGTAATGACTTGGAGACTACAGTGTTCTAATATTTTCCTCACAACTGGTTTGTTTATAGTAGCATTTCTAGTTCTCATTGTGACCCCTTTTGGATGCTGCTGCTTCTGCTTAACTGCTACTTTCTTGAGCTAACTTTTTTTTATCTCAGTTACACATGTGTAAATCCATACTGTTAAAATCAATAGAACCACTCTGAATCTATACCAGTGTCAGTGGGATCAGAATTTAGCCCATAGTTTTCTAACTTCAACTTGTCACTAGAGAACTTTGTATATAGCGTTGTTGTAGCTGTGTCAGTCCCAGGATATTAGAGGAACAAGGTGGGTGAGGCAAATTCTTTTATTGGACCAACTTCTGTTGGTGAGAGAGACAAGATACCTGAAGAAGAGCTCTGTGAAGCTTGAAAGCTTGTCTCTCTCTCTAAAAGAGTTTGGTTCAATAAAAGATATTATCTCACCCACCTTGTCTTTCTAATTGGAGAACTTTGACTGTTTCACTACTGTAGAAGAGGGGTAAGAGTTCCATTGTGTTTTTTAGCTTTTTGAACTGGGATTTTCAAAGGAGCCTAAAGATATTTAAGCACTCATATACCATATGAGTATATGGGGTACCAATTGGGTACCTAACTTCCTTAGGTGCCTTTTGAAAATACTAGCCTTAGTTGCTTATAGCTTATAGTGGGGGGCACGTTACCATGGATCCCAATGTAAATAATCTATTTTGGGATCCGTGGTCGCCCCAGCACTAATACCAAATTCATGCTATGTTGATGCACGTTCTAGTGGGGGTCTGTAGCGAGGCTGTCTGGTCCCCAGCAGCCCCGGAGAGAGATGAGCCCAAGTGGGCGGAACCGGAGAATCCTGGCCCCGCCCCTCAAGGGTCAAGGGGCGGGACAGGAAGTATAAAAGCTGGCCCTCAGACAGCAGTTGAGCCCCAGCCAGCTGAGAGGCCGGACGCCTGTGGTGCAGCTTCCCGCTGGGAGGCCCCTGCGACCAGCAGCCGACCCGAGGCCTGGCCTGGCCTGGCCTGGCCAGCCAAGCCTGCCGCTAGCCAGGTACCCCGAGGAGCCGCCAGGCCTTCTGCTTGCCTGCTACCCCGAGGAGCCGCCGAGCCTGCTGCTTGCCTGCTACCCCGAGGAGCCACCGAGCCTGCCACTTGCCTGCTACCCCGAGGAGCCACCAAGCCTGCAGCCCGCCAGCGACCCTGAGGTGCCTATGATCTGTGACCTCTTGGAGGACGCCCCCCTGATCCAGGTACCCAGAGAGGGGGAATCTGGAAGTAGCCCGGGGGCAGCCGACTCTAGTCTGGCTGCAGCACTGCCAGAGCCAAGGTCAGTGTGTTGCGGCCAGGATCCCCACTGACTCAGCAGCGGGGCTTCTGCCGCTGCTAGGGCCCCGGGCTGGGACGCAGTGGAGTGGGTGGGCCTGCGTCCCCCCTGCCACCCAACGTGTGGGTGGCAGTCTCCCCCTCTCCCAGGTTCGCCAGAGCCAGGACCTGGGCTTTCCACCACCAATAGTGATTGCTCAGCCCCTGCCTAAGGGCCTGAGCCCTGACTGTTTATCGCCCCGCCCTGACCAAGGGCCAGGGCTTACTGACTTACAGATTGCTCAGCCCCTGCCTGAGGGCCTGAGCCCTGAACTGTTTATTGCCCGCCCTGCCCAAGGGCCAGGGCTTATTGACTTACTGTTTGCTCAACCCTGCTTGAGGGCCTGAGCCTTAACTATTTGTGCCCGCCCTGCTCAAGGGCCTGGGCTTACTAGTAACTGTCTGTTTGCTCGGCCCTCTCCAGGAGGGCCTGAACAGCTGACTTGGCTGTAGAACTACACTAATTCCCCAACACCTGACGGTATAGTGGGGTGGTCTGGTCCCCAGCCGCCCCCGAGAGGGCCTGAAATGCCTACAGGGTCTCCTGTACTTGCCATTGTCTTCACCTTGGTTGTCCTTGAATGTGGATTTGTCTAGTTTTTTTAGGGTTAGTCATGTAATAATGTTGTTGTTTTAATATCAATTGTTTTCAAAGTGATAATGCATCAGCAACATCAGTACCTCATCACCATAGCGACTCCTCAGCTCAATTTAGCAATGACTTCCTTCAGGATGGATTTTTTTATTGCAACAATAACTTATTTTGTGCATTTGAGACATAAATCTTTACTCAGAATGTTATGTTAGCAGAATAAATGACTTTGCATATATTGGGGACCCTGCCATTTGTTTAACTTAAGAATCTTATTAAATTAAACAAAGACCAAATTCTGCTTTCAGTTACACTGGTGTAAATCTGGAGTGACTCCATCGACGTCAATGGATCCACTCCATATTTACCCCCGAGTTACCAAGAACAGAATTTGGCCTCATGTCTCTTTGTTCTGGGGAAGCCTGTCAGTTGGTCTTACTCATTTTTACATTTTAAGAAGGTGGGTTTTATTATAATGTTTTAATTGTATTTGTTGTGATTAATATTTATTGATTTCCTAAAGAAAAAAGATGATGAAAAGCCCAAAATGTAGATGACTTACAGCTTGTATATGTTTCCAAATACCATATACTTTGTGGGCTCTTCAATAGAATTATGCTATTATGCAATTTTACAACTTGTCAAAGCTGCAAGACCAGACATTACAAAACCAGACAATACCACATAGACATAACCTGTTAGGGTGGGAGTAACAGTAATAAAATAGGAGAAGATGTACGTGAATAGGAAGAGGAGGGAAAGAGATGACCAAGGGACGGACAAAAGAGGAGGGGTTACAAGGAATGAAGATCTGGCATTCTTAGAGCCATCTCAACATTTTCATCCAAATGGTATCTAGAGATAGGGCCAATATTTCTTCAAAATCATATACTTGTTCTCTACAGCAGTGGCTCTCAGCCTTTCCAGACTACTGTACCCCTTTTGGGAGTATGATTTGTCTTGGGTAACCCCAAGTTACACCTCACTTAAAAACTACTTGCTTACAAAATCAGATATGAAAATACAAAAGTGGCACAGCATACTAGTATTGAAAAAAAGCTTACTTTCTCATTATTGCCATATGATTCTAAAATAAATCAATTAAAATATAAATATTGTACTTATATTTCAGTGTATAGTATATAGTGCAGTATAAACAAGTTGTTCTCTGTATGAAATTTTAGTTTGTGCTGACTTTGCTAGTGCTTTTTATGTAGCCTGTTGTAAAACTTGGCAAAAAGCTAGATGAGTTGATGTACACCTTGGAAGACCTCTGCGTACTCCTGGGAGTATAAGTACGTCTGGTTGAGGACCAGTGCTACAGCAATAAACTCTTCTTTCTTTGGCTGCTAACTCGACCAGGTCTGAATACCACTGCTCTATTCTGGGAATAAGCCTACTCTTCCATTTTTGTAAAATCATGTGTGTAAGCAGGGTCTGAATGAACTCTCCCCTGACAGCTAGCTGGGACGGGGAGAGACTTCAGGAACAAACTGTATTTACATGAACACACCTACTCTGCTTCGATATCCAGCAGATAGAGCAGAGTTGCTCAAAGTTATCAACTTTGGCTGGTGTTGGGTTACAAATCACTTTAGTACTGAACACAGGAGTAGTGAAATGCTGTTATCAGTGTTGTTGTCTTTATTGTATGAATAAAGGGGAGCAGAACTGTGCTTAACTTGTCCCAAATGAGGGGGTTACCCTAAGCTGAAAGGACCTCGTTAAGCCAGGGGCTCAAATGCCAGACCCCTGTGAAAGTAAGAGGTGTAGGAACTAGGGTGACCAGATGTCCCAATTTTATAGGGACAGTCCCGATTTTTGGGTCTTTTTCTTATATAGGCTCCTATTATCCCCCACCCCCTGTCCCGATTTTTCACATTTGCTGTCTGGTCACCCTAGTAGGAACAGGGGTTCCAGCCAGGAGGTGTGGACTCTCCTAAGGGTCCCAGGTCTGATTTAACCTGTTCCTTCCCACTGTTCAAAGATAAAGCTAAATAGGCTTCATTGAGAGCCTTTTATTACGTTAAGTACTCAATGAGAGCTGAAATCACTTATGGTGGGGCAGTGTTTCTGCCCAGCCTGCTGAGCTAAAAATCATTAAGGGCACGTCTTCACTGGCAACATTAAAGCGCTGCTGTGGCAGCGCTTTAACATGGCTTGTGTAGTCACGGCACAAAAACCCCCTTCCACGAGGGCGTAGCTACCAGCGCTAGTGCACTGTCTATACTGGCACGTTACAGTGCTGAAACTTGCAGCGCTCAAGGGGGTGTTTTTTCACACCCCTGAGCAAGAAAGTTGCAGCGCTATAAAGTGCCAGTGTAGACAAGCCCTAAGACTGATCAACAGAGGTCACAGCAGAGAGGCAGGTGGCAGCAGGACGTGATGGATGGACAGCCAGTGAAAGTGGTGAGCAGTTGCCTGATGGGAGGCGGCCAGCCAGAGCAAGTGTTCAGATGGCAGAGCAAGCCAGGTGTCGTCTTCCCTGGGTGGGTGGTGAACTCACACAGATGCACTTCTGAACCTTGGGTCCTCATTGACCAAGGACAACCACTGTGAGTGGGATATGATGAGGCAGCAGAGGGGGACATAGTAAAGGAACTTTGGTTGTAGAACTCAAGAAGATGAAGCAAAAGACTCTGCTCCATGCACTCTGGGGTGGGTGTCCTGTTCACAGTTTTAGGTTTATGAATCCTGCTTGCGGCATTTTCCCTAATTAATGTCGGCTGACTTCCCTCCTTTCATTAAAAGTTTCTTTTCTACACTCAGACTCTGTGCTTGCGAGTGGGGAAGTATTGTCTCTAAGAGGCACCCAGGGTGGTCATTTTCCCACGTTACTGAGTGGGGGCTTGAGATGGTTCTGTGTTGTATTGTTGAAAAGAAACCCCTAGGTATTGAACCAGCTCCACCTGGCAGGAGGGTTAAACGTGCTTGGTAATCATTGCAGCCCTCTAAAACCAAAGTCTCTGTGGCAGAGTTAAACCCAGTTTAACGGGTAAATGACACAGGATATAACTTTTAGCAGAGGTTTGGCTGCTGACTCTGAGCCCTACTTTAATTCTTGGGTCCACCTGTTTCCATAGCTGCCTGACTATTGGACAGTCCCTTAGCATATGCTTCAGGGTTCATTTTCCTTTGTTACAGTGCCAGAAAACATCAGGATAAGATATTTCTTTTGTGCCACCTCTGTGGCATCCAGTATGTTTTGAATAAAATCTTTTGTTGTGTCAAGCGTAGCCTGAGCTCCACAGCCACTTTGCCATTATGTAATATGCTCTGCCACTGGGATTCTTTTAAGAGCTGTAGTAAATCCCCTTTCCACACTTTCACAAAGAACACCAGAATAATGGAGTTCTTCTGCATTAACAAAGTATGTATAGTAGACATGGGTTTGGGGAGTTTATGAAGCATTTCTAAGGTTCCCAGTAGTTCTAGGGCATCCAAACCAAATTGATTTGTTAGCAACTGTTTTAATTGTAAGTACTGCCACTCCACTGAGGGTAGGAGGTCATAATGTTGCTTTAGCATTAGAAATGGGACAAAAATGCTCGACGTTGATTAATTAGGAAATCCATATGAGGACCCTGCTCCACCAGTTCTTCCAAATTATAGGGTTTTTTGTTTGTTTGTTCCCACTTTACAAGTCTGGGTTGCCCCAAATAGGTGCTTTTGCGTTATGGTGAGCCCAGCACCTTTCACCAGCATAGATTCACTTTTGTTAAATAAGTATGGGGGGAAATCTGAGACAAATGAGCGAGGTCACTCCAGTCCTTGTTAAATATTTAGTAGCTCTGGCTAGGGTTATTTGAACACCCCAATGATAATGCCATGACTTTCTCACAGTCCTTGGTAAAGCACTAGTAACTCTATCTAAAAGGGGGTGATTTGAACAGTGTGTAAGACACCATTCTGCATACAGAGTATGGTTAGTATTGCATGTGCAACTGGCCAACACATTTCAGGCTGTCTCTCTGTTCCCTGGGTAGTTGGGTCATCTCTCTATTCCAAATACAGAAAAGAAGCACAGTCATTTTCCGTGGGATAAATCCATGACTCATAGGTGGGAGATCTCAGGCAGCAGAACTGGCACAATGCCACTATTTGGGGGAACCCAGTCACAAATGGTATGTCTGCACTGCAATGAAAGCCCATAATTAGTGGGACTTGAGTCAGCTGACCTGTATTAGGGAACCCTGGGCTTGAGCATCTTCATTGTATTTTAACCCTATGTTAAGACTTTTCTAACCCATGCTTGAACCTAGGACTCAAGCATCCATGCTGCAGCATGCAGACCCAAGTCAAAGTAACCATATCCCAGAGTCAGTAGCGTAGCCAGGGGGGTAGCGGGGGTGGTGGCCGCTCCCCCACTGAGCACAAGTGGCGCCTTTTAAATTTTTTGGCGCCTTTTAAAAGGGGGAGCGGAGTTAAAAAAAGGCGCCACCCCCTTGTACTCACCCGGCGGCGCTCCAGCTGTTCAGCAGCACTTCGGCAGCAGGTCCTTCACTTGCTCTGGGTCTTCGGCGGCACTTCGGTGGCAGGTGCCACCCAAAGACCCGGAGCTAGTGAAGGACCTACCGCCGAAGTGCTGCCGAACAGCTGGAGCGCCGCCGGGTGAGTACCAGGGGGTGGTGCCTTTTTTTAGCTCCGCTCCCCCTGTACTCTGCACCTGTCTATGCCACTGCCCAGAGTCCCTAGCACTCACTCCCCTCAACCCCCACCAAATATGGCTGCTGTAGCCTGTGGACCATGGTGCACCGTGGGAAAGCTTTACTGCCTGCCCTGCATGTTACCAGGAAGCAGCTCACTTTGCAAAAGTCTTGATCGATTCACCCTCCATTGCAAACCCAGGAGGCTCTCTGATAGTGTGCTTACAGACTGGTCATCAGAAGAGAATGGGTTAACACTGACCTGAGCTGCTGCCATTTGCAACAGGGGGGTTGGCTTCCATTTTCAATAGAGTGGCTTGCAGATTGTTGGGATAAAGAGGACTAAGGAAGTTGTTCCATGGAATTGTGGGATACTTCTGGTTGATTTCTGGGTCTTGAGTCAAGAGGGCTGTGTCTATAATGCAAAGCAATAGAGCTTGGACCCTAGGTCCCAGTTTAACTCGAGTTTGGACCCTCCATCCCTTCAGGGTCCTGGGACCCTGGGTCCGAGCCCTGGCTTAACACAATTACAGTGTAGATGCAAGGAGAGATTAGACTTGAGCCCTCACTCAAGCCTGGGTTTATATTGAGGATTCAATTTTCCCTATCTCACAAAGCCCATTTCTGCAGGGTCTTCCACAGAATGTGGGCTGTATATTAGCAGCCAGTTTGTTAGCTTTCCTCTGGTTCAGTGGCAGCCCAGGTTTCTGGTTCCTCTCTGGCTTTCTTTATAACAAGGTATTTCAAACTGTCTTGAAATTCCCAAAGCTTCTATGGGCAATAATGTCTATCAGTCATTTCCTCTCTATTACCTTTCTTGGTGACACAGCATCTCTTCTCGTCACCATGACATTCCACAAACACAATTCTTGTTTCTCCCTTAGCAATGAGCAGGTCTCAGAAGGTTCTGAAAAGTTGGGATTTCTTTCTCCCCAAATGTCTGGATCCTTTTGATTTTCACACTAGGTAATGCTTCTCCCTGATTTGTGGAGGTGGGGTGGGTTTTACAGTCTTAGCAAACATATTTGTAGTTACAGAGCAAACATTTAAACAATACCTTATAACATAGGATACAGATATTATAAGCAGGATTAATACATGCAGTGTGCTATAAGCATTCCATAGAAGTTTACCACAAGAAGTGTTATCTCCTCTCCAACAAAAGATCTACAGTTGGTTTAGATACAACAAATCCTGCATCTCATGAGGGGGTTAGATTAGATCAGGGATGCTCAAACTTCATTGCACTGCAACCCCCTTCTGACAACAAAAATTAATACATGACCCCAGGAGGGGGGACTGAAGCCTGAGCCCACCCGAGCCCCACTGCCCTGGTGGGGGTCCAAAGCTGAAGGACTTCAGCCCTGTGCAGGGGGAGGAGGGGGAAAGTAACCTGAGCCCCGCCACCCAGAGTTGAAGCCCGAGCCCTGGGCCCTTCTAGCAAGTCTAATGCCAGCCCTAGCAACCCCATTAAAATGGGGTTGCGACCCACACTGGAGTCCTGACCCAGAGTTTGCGAACCACTGGACTAGATGACCTAGCAGTCCCTTCAAACCCTATGATTCTGATTCTACCATCCCCTCTAGCACTATGCTCCCATTCGCAAATGAGCTTACCCTAGACTCAATCCCACTTCTACTTGCTCTTCCCTCTATCGGGAATCCCACTGACTGGAGATGACCACTCCAATCAGATTCTGCTGCCCTTTACACCCTGGTACTATGAATGACCCCACTGACCCATCTTTCTTGTCCACCTCTCCTTGAGATTCTCCATTCTTCTCCAATTCCCATGCTACCATCTTCTTCCCTAGTTCTTTTTCGTCCTTTTAACTTTTGATGATAACTCTATTGTGTGTTTGTTTCCATGTTTTCCTTAAACATCTGACTATTTTACAATATGCACATATAAATAAAAAGATGGGCATAATTATGAGCAGTCAGTAGCAGTGTTCATTAATGCTATATGTTTTCTTGTCATGTAAATTCTCTTTTCCCTAATTAGTTTTCCTTCTTTAAAGCCAATTAATTTAATATGGCAATAGGAATTTGCAATGGGGCTGCCAAGCCATATATCTCCAAATCTCCATGGACTCATGGTGACTGCATTTGTTATGCACCCAGAAGTGACAGATGTGTGACACTGAAAATATTATGCAGATAGACTTGTCCAGTTTTGAGGCTTTGGGCCAAAACCAGCGTAGAAAAATATGGATTACTAATTATGGGACCTATTCTGTGTCCTATTCTAAGCCTCTAGTACTGCAAAAACGTACACGTACTTAACGTCACACATGAGTAGCTAGGGCAAAGCTAGCTCAAGTAGCAATAGCAGTGAAACTGCATGGGCAATGGATGCTTGAGCGTGTACCTAGGATCTTCGATGTGTGGGGCTATATCAAAATTAGCTTGGGTATGTCTACTCGTGCTGCTATTGCACCTCCTGATTGCAGTGCAGACATACCCTTAGGCTAAATGTGCTTGAGGGAGAATACATCTCTGCTTGCAGAAAGGCATTTTCTGTCCAGTTTTGTCAATTGCAAGGCAGTGATTCAGATGATGTTCAGACCCACTCAGCCATTCCATTTCGATCCCATTGCTACAATGCATGGCACCAAAACCATTAGTTGTTTGGGAACATTTAGTGTGATGGACAGAGCTGGGAAGACAGACCAAGGCAATAAAATGAGAGCTTCAATAACAAGTTATTTTTAAGACAATACTTCTCCACCAAAAATATATTAAATACACAAATGATAATTTGAGTGATATTACAACTTAGATTGAGTTTTCTGTTTATATATCTGCTGCATATTTTTAATATGAAATACATGGAACATTTCCTTTGGTGACATTTATAGTGCTGCCCTTTTGGACCTTTACTGCGATTGTCTGCTTTCATATTTACTGGTGTTACTACATGTGGGCAGTAAATTGATTCCTGTGGATGAATGTCAGACTGTTACCTGAACGTTTGTCATTCCAAATAACTCTCCTCTCTCCATAATCACTGAAGTGTACATAACTCATATATTCATTACTTGAGACTGCTTTGCATTCACCACCTCTGCTCCTTTAAACCGGTTTCAAATAGTACGTGGCCCAGTCCAACTCCCACTGAAGTCAATGGTGTCCCTGCCAGCAGGTAGGGGATCTTGGGGGACAATTACTGCACTGGTGGGGTGCAAAATTAACTTTATTACGAAAATATAAAAACAGGGAAAAATTCAATAGTGAGGGGTATGGGGTTTGTTAAGGTAGACAATTGGGGAGGGGTTTCTTTTAGTAAACAGGATAGGGGGTTTCAGTAGTGGGGTACAATACAGTGGGGTACAATACAGTTGGTAACCAATTAACACTAAGTATAAATGTAACAGGTAGCTAACAATTTCTATGTTAAATAACCAACAACTCTAGGTAAAAATGGGTCACAGTGGTGTAAATGTAAAATGTGAGGTGTGTTAGAGAGAAAAAGGTAACCAATGGGGTTTTTATGCTAGACAATTGAGGTTTGGCAGCTATAGGAGGTGTGGGGGGGGGGGGGTGAGCACGTGGTGGAAGGGATTAAAAGAGAGAGAGAGGAATGAGGTTGGGGGGGGGGGGTTATACAGAACACAGCAAAATCTTATCTATGATCTATCTTAACCAAGATTACACAAGTTAGCAAGTAACAGAACACAATGCAACGACTTACTTACAGAGAAGCTAACTTAACCACAGCTATGCAAAATGAAATTACAATTTATCTAGACTAAAGACTAAAACTAATGGTGCACCTTATACTAGGGGTAGTTCCAGAGGGCAGAGTGGTGTGTGCCCAGGATACAGCTCCAAGGCAGGGGGGGGCGGGTTTAACTAGTGGTTGCTGCAGCAGTTTTATTTCTAGCAGCAAAAGCGCTGCTGTGAAGCTAAAAGCAGATTACAGATACAGACCAAGGAGTTAGCTTCGGTCTGCCTGCTGGGGAAAGAATGCCAGCAGTTGAAACAAGGGAAGCGTGCAAGAGGTTTTTCCTTACCAATCCCCAGGACAGTAGCAGCAGCAGTTTCAGCATCAGAGGACGCAGAGAAGACTCGATTCACTTACATTAATCAGGAGATCTCCAGGCACAAATTCATTGTTCGTGGGAGGGGAGTTTAAAACGGGGGTACGCTCAAAAACAAACGAGAGTGGGGAGAGGGACCCCCAAAGACCCCTAGCTGATCAGACCAGGTGGCAAGGCAAGGAACTTTTCCAGGGGTCTGATCAGAAAATGTCTGGTTTTAAAGGCAAACTTAGGCAGTTTCCCACCAGTACTTTTGATTGGCTTCTCTGGATGCAGGGGAGGAGAGAAGGCAGGGAAAACTACAGGTAAGCATAGGCATGCCTGGGCATGTTCTGAGCCACAGGTATGACTCTCATGCTCAGCTATGTGGCCACTTTAGGTCTTGCATACCTGGACAGCGCCCCCTACACCGAGCCCGGGCCTGAACAAAGGAACCAAACCAAGAAGCAAGAAGCCCCCTCCCTAGGCAGAGCAATGGCTCCAGTCAGTCTGTACAAGCCATTCCTATGAATAGGGCTATGACTTTAGTTAGCACAATGGCCGGGAGGGGCGGCCACACCCGGTACCAACAGAAAGGAGAGAGGAAAAGGGAATGCAGCAGGGGGACAGCTGTAACAGACAAATGGAAAGACTCCCATTGATTTCCATGGGAGCTGAATCTTGCCCCAAAACAGGAATAGGAGTTAGGCCATCACCTGCAGTGAGCTGAGTTCCATGCAGCCAGATCTCTGAGCCCATGCAGAGCTCACTGCAAGATCAGGGTTTGGTTTGTGCTCTTCCTGGAGAAGAAATAGCATTTGAGTATGAAGGAACTCCAGTGATCCTTCCTCTTCAACATCCAGTCTACTTTCTGCTCTAGGGAAGGCTTGGGAGAGGATGACTGATTTCCACCCCGGGCTCCCACAACAGTGCTCCCAGGATTGAACAATTGCTACTTGAACCCTGGGCATTTCAGAACTACAAGTCAGCCCTCCCTGAAACAACCACATGTATGAAACACATACCTTGACTAGGGAGCAGAGAAAAAGGCTCAGCATTCAAGTAGTGACTGTGGACAAGGTTATGTACAAATGATGCAATATGGCTGGTGAGGAGAGGCAACTTTTGTATACTCCTCTATTGTGTAAAACAAACCTACTTTCCTACAGAGCCCTCTGAGGGTCTGGGTCCTAGCCAACTTCTTCCGTAAGTCCATTTATGCCTCTTGGTGATTTATAAAGGGGTCTAATAAGATGACCCCTTCCTGCTTTTTTTGGTGCTTGGAATGCTCATAGACTTTAAGGCCAAAAGGGGACCATCAAGATCATCTAGTCTGACCCCTTGCATATTTTATAAAACCTCTCCCACCCACTCCTGCAACAGGCCCATAACCTCTGACTAAGTTACTGAAGTCCTCAATTCTTGATTTAAAGACTTCAAATTAAGAGACACCACCATTTATAGAACACATCTTATTTATCCTCTTAGACTCCACCTGAGATAATGAGGCTTGAGTCTCCACAGCCTTCCACAAAGTGGGAATGAAATGCTAACAAATCAGAATTTTGCACCTACTTTGCACAGGTGTAGTTGGTAACAAGCTGCAGGGCAGTGGAGAATTGGGCTCATCAGCAGTTTCACTCTTACTTCAGTTGTAACTAACTGCCATTTTTCATAAGTAATGTAATAGTATTGGAGGCAATGGATAATTAGCCTTGTCATGTAACAGGGGACTCAACCTTTGCAACTTGGACCCAGACTAGGGCCAGGAAATAAAGTTTGTTTCTTGCCAGCCTTCCTGTGCATCACCCCTTATTACATCTGACTCCATAACCCAGAAAGACCGGCTTCACTTCGCATTGGCAGGAGAATGCCATTCCAGTTTCTTTTCAAAGGGTTCAGCTGTGTGGGCAGCTCCTGCTGTGTGCTGGAAGCTCTCAGTGATACAACTCCAACTATCTGCATGGTAGTAGTCACGTTTCTATCTCTGAATCCCTTTACATTCAGCGGTAGATTTCAAGGGTCTATCCACGGTTGTAGATTGAAACTATATCTAGCTGCCTCACTGTCAGGCCTCCCTCTCCCATGGTATTGGGGTTGATCTGATCAGCGAGAGGTAGGAAAGGATAAGAGTCCAGCTCAGCTGGTGTACATTGGAATAGTTCCATGGAGGATCTGGCCATATGGGTCTAATTCTGCAAGATGGTGATTGCCTTCAACTCCCATTAGCTTTGGTGGGAGTTGAAGCTGTTGAGCAGCTTCCATGGCTGGACTCTGTATCCTCTAATAATATATAAGGGACAATTTAGTCCCTACTTGCCTCATCAACTGCTTTTTGATACCCTTAATATCCACATGGCATAAGGAGCAACAGCGCTGCTGGGATGGTTGAGAACCCAACTTCAGAGTCTTCTTTCTTGCAATCCAAGTTTAGGAAGTTGCCCATCCTTTTCCATTGCCCCACCATTCTGGTCTCCCTCCAGCTGCTGATAAGATCCAACAGGCAACAAGTCAAACGACTAACAAGAAAATAATGTCTTTTATTCATGATTTACCACTCTCCGGGGTTTCAATTCCACTCAGAGTTAGCCTACTTCCCCTATAAATCATTTAGCATGTTACAGTTCAGTGCAGTTACATATCCCTCAGAGTACATATCTCTCACATAAGAATTCCTCACGTAAGCTCTCTTTTGGTCATGTCCAATGTTCCTTCCCCAGCATAACAACCTCTTCTGGGCAACAGCTCAGCTCTTTTTATTTTAAAAATTAATTTAGTGTTCATAAAAGGTGCCAGATTGACAGGTCTGGAAGCTAAAGCCCCATGTTTATCTACAGAGCAGGACAGGTACAGCATGTCCAGTGGGAGTTTGTTGTGTGATACTGACCTGCCAGTGTATATATATCTTATTACTGAGGGGCAATCTCTGGTTTAGTTCACATCTTCATTCGCTCCTTGGCCTTGCTGCTGACACTAATGGTACAGAGTCAGGAGACACTGGCTCTCTTTTCATCTCTCCCATTTACCAGCCACATGATTTTGGGCCAGGCTCTTCACCCCATTTCACCTAGGGCTTATCTTCACTAATGGAGAGATCAGCGCTGCTGCAATCGATGCAGTGGGTGTTGATTTAGCAAGTCTAATGAAGACCCACTAAATCAATGGCAGAGTGCTCTCCGGTCAACTCCAGTACTCCAGCTCCCTGAGAAGAATAAGGTAAGTCAACCAGAGAGTGTCTCCCATCAAAGCAGCGCAGTGCAGACACCGCGGTAAGTCCCTAGTGTGAAAGAGCATAATTATATCTACCTCCCTCTGTAAAGTGCTTGGAGAGTTATGGATAAACACTCTGTAGAAGACCTCAGTATTACAGGTTATCAGGAGGGACACTATACACTGGACTGAGACCACCAGCAGAGAGCCAACAAAACTGCTATTACATGGGGTATGTCTACACTACGATAGTAGTTTGATTTTACCTAAACCGATTTTTTGAAACCGATATATTGCAGGAGTGGGTGGGTGAGATTCTGTGGCCTGCATTGTGCAGGAGGTCAGACTAGATGATCATAATGGTCCCTTCTGACCTTAAAGTCTATGAGAAGAAGGCATGAGGATTCAAGAGAAGATAGGGAAGAGGTTAAAGGCTGGCACATTGTTTTAAATTCAGATTCCTCATCACGAAATAATAGTGTTGCAAAAAATTAAGTCTTTGTATGTCCCCTGCTAAAAGATAGTTATTACCTGTAGCGTAACTGTTGTTCTTCATGATGTGGGTGCAGATATGTATTCCACTCATGTGTGTGTATGCCCAGCCCGCCAAAGTCAGAGAATTTTGCCTAGCAGAAGATGTAGTAGTGGCATTCATGACCTTTCCTCATAGTCCCTCCCATGGCTATAAAAGGGTGGTGCTGGCCTACCCGCTTCCCCAGTTTCTTCTCACCACCCTGAGTCAGAGCACACAGTGTGGTTTTTGCTTCACACTTGCTTTGCAATTTTTACTGTGATTTTCTTCTATACATAGTTAGTAGTGCCCTTCGGTTTAGTTAGTGACGGTAGTTAGTTAGATAGCTGTTTCCTGGTGGGATGTCCTATCTAAGCTTTAAGCCTTGTCCCCAATAGCAACCCCCACACTTGATATTTATTGTGCATTGGGGAGGGGCACATTAAGGAAAGGTTCTCCACCTCCAAGTCTTTTCAAAAGAGGACACGAGTGGCCAGAGACTTGAGGTTGAAGCAGTTCCCTCTCGAGCAAGCCATGAGGCCTGCCTTGGTGCCTGGGATAGCCACAGAGCATAAAACCTCCCAAAGAACACCTAAGTCAGTAACAATTTGAAGAAGAATACATTTGATTCCCTCACAGCTATATCTGGTTTCCCCCCCCCCCATTTTGTTGTTGTTGAGAATCTGGACAATTTAGTCTCATGGTATTCTTCTTTTTGTTATTAGACAGGATTTTGATGCCCAACTCCCAGTGAATTTCACATGAGGTTTGGGTACCTAAGTCCATTAGGCTCATTTGGAAATCCAAGGCATGATAGAGGCTTTTGAGAATTCTACCCAGAGTAATTTAGGAGCACAAATCCCCCATGGAAAGTCAATTGAACTTGTGCTCCTAAGTGACTTAGGTACGATTTTCAAAAGTGCCTATCTTTAGCATCATCACACTATCAAGCTTAAGTGGTACTGGATTTTCTGAGTTCATAATTTTGCTTTTTTGCACAAGTAGTCACATCAAAGGTTAAAAAGAAGCTCTACTGTCAAAAACAGAAATCACTCAGAATGATAGCAAAAATACCTAAAAGAGACAGCTTGCTTGGAGCAACAGGAATTAATCCCTTTCTACTGATTACAGGCAAAAAACATAAGATGTCAAGAAAGCGTAGGAAGCTACAGAGTCAAATGTGACCTAGACTGAACTGCTTTTTCAGGCAGTAAGGAGCATTGTACTAACTCCAAGACAATTCACAGTGCACTTTAATCTTACACCACTGTATGCTAGTAAGAGAAGAATAACACTGTTTAGCATTTATATATTTATTCGTGGCTCATTAAAAACATCAGCCAGTTCTGACATCATCCCTCTGAAACAGTATTAACCTCATTTTACAGATAGGGAAATAGAGAGGTTAGCTGACTTGACCAAGGCCACATGGTGTCAAAATTGGGTCTAGAATCTACATCTCTCATCTGTCAATCATGTGGATAATATAGTAGATCACCTAGTCTCCAATTGAGCTAATTCATGTATATAACATCTGTCATTTGCTGCTGACTTTTATCTACCACTTATCTGTATAATAGGCATATTCTGAGCAGACTTTTTTGCATCCTATACATTCTGATATCATCCTCTACTTTGTTCTAAACGTCCACATGGAGAATGTTTGACTGATAGCTAAACTGAGATTCCTGTATCTAAGTTTTTCATGCTGAAAGTACAGCATCAATAATAATAAAACCAAAGTACTCAGAGCTGGAAGAAGCTCTTATTTATCACTCTTCTATAACATCATTTAAGTATTCTAAAGAATGAGGAAATAATATTTCCTTGAATGATGCACAAATAAATTTATTGTACATGGGAAGGAAACTGGTGTTTTTCATGAGGATAGTTTGGAATTCAGTGAAGCATTTTAGTAGATATGCTAGAATTGCTGACGTTTGCAATAGTTAAATGGTTCAGTACCCAATGCTTCAGGCATAAACTAAGGTTGGCAGAACAATTTTTCTCTGGTTTATTAGGAGGTTAGAACTGAAAGCTTGGGAGGAATGTGATGATGGTTTTCAGGTTCAATCTTTACTGAAAAGACACCACAACACAGATATATTGTAGACTCAATATGTGTTGGCATAGTCATTCTAATTGAACATTAATGGTAATTTCAACATTTGTGCATTGACAAGAGGAGGAAAAGGTCACAAATGAGTATGAATCTTGTAACATTCACTGAACATGGTATTTTTGTTCATTCATAAGCAGGCTGAAAATGAGAATAGACTGTAGCCAGACAAGTGTTTGTATGTTGCACCGGGGGCTGAATTTGACTCAGCAATATATGCTGTGAATATTATATATATGAAGAAGGGAGAGGATTTCTTAGACTCTTAAAATGGTATTTCAGTATAGCTGTGGAAAACAATACATATTTATATTAATCACCAATGTAATGAAAAACCTGGACCAAGACTCAGGTGAATTTATCTTTTTCATTCCCTCTTTTGTAACCCTTCACACAAATATATTATGTATTAGAAATAATATCATGCATTTATTTTCATGAACTTTATGTTTATTACTCACAAAATATACATTACAAGAATGTATTTGCAAAGTCAATCACACAAAGTTAGGAAATGCCTTGAGTGTGCCTCACCTAATCTCGTGTCCAGCTACCTATAGTTTTTTGTTTAGTGTAGGTAGTTGTTAGTAGACATAAGTAGGGATAAAATAGACTTGTTTCCTCTCCCTCCCCTTCCTCGGAGAGCCTTATTCTCCTAGCAGTGCATGCCTGGTTTAAATGCTGCCTCTCTTGTAAAGAGGCTATACCTGTTAGTGACTGCCACTCCAAGTGTATCTGTCATATGGGAGAGTCCCACATCTCCTAGAAGTGCAACTTCTACCTGACCCTCAAATTCAGGGCAAGGAACAACAGGGAGATTAAACTGCTGATGATGGAGCACTCCCTTCAGCTGGCTTCTGAGTCGGATCAGGTGACCTTCCTCTCTATCACTGTGTTAAAGCTTTGCAGCCAATATTTCAATTCAAAAATTCCATCTGCACTGGGCATACTATATAGCCAAAGCCTGCAGGGCTGAGCAGGAATTTCTCTGCAACTGCTGCTTCCAGGTGCTGTAGTGCCAGGCACAGGAACTGAGAGCAGGCAGGTAGTCTCTCCTGTGCTCTCAGTGGCCCCCATTCTGGTGCCCAGACACCATGGAGGAGGAGGAGGAAACAGACTGATTGAAATGCTGAAGGTACAAAAGCTGAACAGAGCAGCATGGGAGAAGCAAGGAGACTGGGACTGGCAGCTCAGGGTGGGGAGATTGGGTTGAGGAGACTAAGGAGGGAGAATGTGACGCAGAGCCTGTGTGGGGGGAAGACTGTGGCTCAGACAAGGAGCCAGAAGGGGAGACTGGGTCAAAGACCTGGAGGGGAAGGGACTGGTATGAAGAGCTAGGGATGCGAGAGAGGCAAGACTGGCACATGGACAGGCTGGAGAGGACATGGGCAGAAAGGGTGAGAACAGAGGCAGAAAGGTCGGTGACCACTGCTGTGTGTAATCCCTGCAGAACATGGAATTGAACCTAAGATTCCCAAATCTCAACCTTCCTCTTCTGTCAACAAATAACGTGAAACCCATTCTAGTGGTTGACCACATAGAGGATGACAACCTACTATTTCTATTAGTTACTCCATTAGCTCAAGTGTCAGAGGTCTGTGTTGCTGATTGAAGAGTTCCAATCCTGCTGATGATCTATGTATGTGTCAATATGATTCCACATAATAGAATTTCCAGGATTCTTTTCATCTTGCTTTTTTAAAAATCCAGGAAATTATACAAAAAAGTGTTTTAAAAAGTACATGTTGCAAAGTAAAGTACTCAAAAGTCAGCAAATACCAGAATTAGTTTCCTTAATTCGTGCAGCCTTAATTTCACCCCCTTGTGCATATACATTATAATACAATCTAATTACATGACCACATACTATTTTTCCATTGCCTCACTCATAGACTCATAGACTCTAAGGTCAGAAGGGACCATTATGATCATCTAGTCTGACCTCCTGCACAATGCAGGCCACAGAATCTCACCCACCCACTCCTGGAATAATCCTCTCACCTATGTCTCAGCTATTGAAGTCCTCAAATCATGGTTTAAAGACTTCAAGATGCAGAGAATCCTCCGGTAAGTGACCCGTGCCCCATGCCGCAGAGGAAGGCAAAAAACCTCCAGGGCCTCTGCCAATCTACCCTGGAGGAAAATTCCTTCCCGACCCCAAATATGGCGATCAGCTGAACCCCGAGCATGTGGGCAAGACTCACCAGCCAGACACCCAGGAAAAAGTTCTCTGTAGTAATTTCTAACATCCCATCATTGACCATTGGTCCTATTTACCACTGATGGCAATTAATTGACCTTTGACTAAGATCATGTTATCCCATCAAACCATCCACTCCATAAACATATCTAGCTTAATCTTGAAGCCAGTTAGGTCTTTTGCCCCCACTGCTTCCCTTGGAAGGCTGTTCCAGAACTTCACTCCTCTGATGGTTAGAAACCTTCGTCTAATTTCAAGTCTAAACTTCCTGATGGCCAGTTTATATCCATTTGTTCTTGTGTCCGCATTGGTACTGAGCTGAAATAATTCCTGTCCCTCCCTGGTATTTATCCCTCTGATATATTTAAAGAGAGCAATCATATCTCCCCTCAGCCTTCTTTTGGTTAAGGTAAACAATCCAAGCTCCTTGAGTCTCCTTTCATACGACAGGTTTTCCATTCCTCGGATCATCCTAGTGGCCCTTCTTTGTACCTGTTCCAGTTTGAATTCATCCTTCTTAAACATGGGAGACCAGAACTGCACACAGTATTCCAAATGAGGTCTTACCAATGCCTTGTATAACGGTACTAACACCTCCTTATCTCTACTAGAAATACCTCGCCTAATGCATCCCAAGACCGCATTAGCTTTTTTCACGGCCACATCACATTGGCGACTCATAGTCATCCTGTGATCAACCAGGACTCCGAGGTCCTTCTCCTCTTCCGTTACTTCCAACTGATGCGTCCCCAGCTTATAACTAAAATTCTTGTTATTAATCCCTAAATGCATAACCTTACACTTCTCACTATTAAATTTCATCCTATTACTATTACTCCAGTTTACAAGGTCATCCAGATCTTCCTGTAGGATATCCCGATCCTTTTCTGAATTGGTAATACCTCCCAACTTTGTGTCATCTGCAAACTTTATTAGCACACTCCCACTTTTGGTGCCGAGGTCAGTAATAAAAAGATTAAATAAAATTGGTCCCAAAACTGAACCTTGAGGAACTCCACTAGTAACCTCCCTCCAACCTGACAGTTCACCTTTCAGTATGACCCGCTGTAGTCTCCCCTTTAACCAGTTCCTTATCCACCTCTCAATTTTCATATTGATCCCCATCTTTTCCAATTTAACCGATAATTCCTCATGTGGTACTGTATCAAATGCCTTACTGAAATCGAGGTAGATTAGATCCACTGCGTTTCCTTTATCTAAAAAATCTGTTACTTTCTCAAAGAAGACCAAGTTGGTTTGGCACGATCTACCTTTTGTAAAACCATGTTGTAATTTGTCCCAATTGCCATTGACCTCAAGGTCCTTAACTACTTTCTCCTTCAAAATTTTTTCCAAGACCTTGCATACTACAGATGTCAAACTAACAGGCCTGTAGTTACCCGGGTCACTTTTTTTCCCTTTCTTAAAAATAGGAACTATATTAGCTATTCTCCAGTCAAACGGTACAACCCCTGAGTTTAGAGATTCATTAAAAATTTTTGCTAATGGGCTTGCAATTTCATGTGCCAGTTCCTTTAATATTCTTGGATGAAGATTATCTGGGCCGCCTGATTTACTCTCATTAAGCTGTTCAAGTTTGGGTTCTACCTCGGATATGGTAATATCTACCCCCACATCCTTATTCCCATTTGTCATGCTGCCACTATTCCTAAACTCCTCATTAGCCTCATTAAAGACTGAGGCAAAGTATTTGTTTAGATATTGAGCCATGCCTAGATTATCCTTAACCTCCACTCCATCCTCAGTGTTTAGCGGTCCCACTTCTTCTTTCTTTGTTTTCTTCCTATTTATATGGCTATAAAACCTTTTACTATTGGTTTTAATTCCCTTTGCAAGGTCCAATTCTACATGTCTTTTAGCCTGTCTCACTTTATCCCTACATGCTCTGACCTCAATAAGGTAGGTTTCTTTGCTGATCCCTCCCATCTTCCACTCCTTGTATGCTTTCTGTTTTTTCTTAATCACCTCTCTGAGATGCTTGCTCATCCAGCTTGGTCTAAAACCCCTGCCTATGAATTGTTTCCCCTTTCTTGGGATACAGGCTTCTGATAGCTTCTGCAACTTTAACTTGAAATAATCCCAGGCCTCCTCCGCCTTTAGGTCCATAAATTCTTTAGTCCAATCCACTTCCCTAACTAATTTCCTTAATTTATTAAAGTTAGCCCTTTTGAAATCAAAAACCCTAGTCTCAGATTTATTTTTGTTTATCCTTCCATTTAGTTTGAACTGAATTAGCTCATGATCACTTGAGCCAAGGTTGTCCCCTACAACCATTTCTTCAATGAGGTCCTCACTACTCACCAAAACCAAATCTAAAATGGCATCCCCCCTTGTTGGTTCAGCAACTACCTGATGAAGGAATTCATCAGCTATCACATCTAGGAAAATCTGAGCCCTATTATTATTACTAGCACTTGTTCTCCAATCTATATCTGGGAAGTTGAAGTCTCCCATGATCACACAGTTCCCATTAGTATTTACTTCCTTAAAAACATTAAAGAGGTCTCTATCCATATCCAAATTAGATCCCGGTGGTCTATAGCACACCCCAAGCACTATCCCAGGGGAGGCTCTAGTAGTTTTCTTCCCCAATGTGATTTTTGCCCAGACAGACTCTGTCTTATCCATTCCATCACTTTTTATTTCTTTACAGTCTACCTCATCATTGATATACAATGCTACTCCCCCACCTTTACCTTTATTTCTATCTTTCCTAAACAGCACATACCCTTCAATACCTGTACTCCAGTCATGACTACTATTCCACCATGTTTCGGTTATTCCTATGATATCTGGTTTCACTTCCTGGACCAGTAGCTCTAATTCCTCCATTTTGTTACCTAGGCTCCTCGCATTGGTGTACAAACATCTTAATTTTTGCTGTTTGGCCTCACTCACATTCCTTACCCAATTTGGTATGGACATTGTACTGCCAGTATGACCTATTTGACTAGTATCCACTCTGCCCTTCCTCCTTATGTCCATTCTCCTACCCCCGGCTATATCCTCTCTTACTTGGTTGTCTTCCCTCTCAATGTTAAAATCCAGCGTGGAGATTACCTGGACATCTCCCAACCGTCTCCACTCAATGTACAGTATGGATGGTACCCAGAGAATGACTGAGGATTGTGCATTTAGTGAGACTTTTGTCTATAGGATCCTGCCTCGTTTGTTGAGAAAGCTGGAAGGAGTGTGGTAAAGGAGGCATGGGACTGCAAGAAGAGAAAGGATGGTCTCATGGTTTTAGGCAGTTAATCACTGCCCTAGAAAATTGGATTCTATCCCTGTCTGTGCCACAGAATTTCTGTGAGATGTTGGACAAGTCACTTAAACATAGCTTTTTTCACAGGTGGCCACTAATTGTGAGTACTTCATTTTCTGGGTACCCAGCTTGAGCCCCTTTGGCTGAGCACCCACAACTGCAAGTGAAGTCAATGGGAGCTGTGCTTTGAACATAGTAAATGCTATAAAATGCTAAGTACTCTAAGAAATTGGGGCCTAGTCTCTCAAATTGGGCAAACAAAATTAGGGGACACTTTTGACTTTAATCTCTCTGTGCCTCCATCTGTACAATGGTGATAATACTACCCTCTCACCTCTGTAACTCTCATGTGCTATAATGACAAGCACTGTAGAAAAATCCATGAGGAAATTAATAATTCTCCTTTGAGAAATATCTTTACTGGTGCTCCACTTCAGGTGCACATGTGCCTCTAAGAGCGCCTCATTAATGGGTAACACAATCCTGATGGGCGTTGCTGACTCTAGGATGTCTAGCAGTTTGTGTTGCGAGTCCCTGACCCCTTTGAGTGGTATTTGAAGAGTGTCAGCTAAACTCTTTATAAGATCCTGGCACTGCTGGAAATAGGGTGATCAGATGTCCCAATTTTACAGGGACAGTCCTGATATTTGGGACTTTACCTTATATAGGAGCCTGTTATCCCCCACCCCCTGTCCTGGTTTTTCATACTTGCTGTCTGGTCACTCTAGCTGGAAATAGTCAGCCACAGACGGTGATGGAGGCATAACCGCCACATCTGGAGACAAGGAGACACATAGGAGCTTAAGGGGTAGCCTCTTTATTCACCTTACCCTTCTGCTCCTCAAACATCTCTTCTTGAGGGGCTGGTTGAGGAGAAGAGGATTGTCCAATTCTACCCTCTCTATTTGACAGAGCTGGTGGTTTGGCAAATTACTGTTGATAAGCAGCCCAGGAATCCCAGTGTGCCCATTGAGGAGGGCCATACAGGAGTCAGGGTGGCATGCAGGGTTAGTTTCACCACACTTATTGAGCATGAGAATCTGCCCTGTATGGGTTCCTGTGTGGATATGTAGAAGAACCTTGTACAGATATAGAAGAGACTGACAGGAAGTCTCCTCCATCATCCTCAATATACTCCATAGGTGCGGGGGGCACCAGCAGAAAAGGGTGGAGAGTCCAGCGCTACCTGAGGGTGATGGTAATTTGGAAATCGGGGTCTCGGTATTGAGAGATGCTTGGTACCCATAAATGGTGTGACCTCCAGATTGTCCATCACAGACAAATCCTTAGAGTATCTGAATTCTTGCGGTTCTGAGTAGGGGATCAGTACTGATGTGGTAGCCAAAGAAGAAATACTGTTGATTGGGAGCGTACCTATGCAGGTGCCAATGGTGTCTGATTCCGTGGTTTGCCCGGTACTGAGGGTACTGAGTAGGTGCTGTGCCACACGATACCAGTCTGGAGTGCTCAGCCTTGCCCTGCTTGTCCCTTGTAGATGGTACTAGGGTCCTGTCAGAGCTGGGTTTCTCTTTAGCTCTCCAGTACCAGAGGAGGAGTCTTTTGCCTCTATGGTACAGAGCCAAAAGTTTAAGACTTCCGAGACTGTGGATCTAGCATGGGACTGGGGCCTTTTAGAAGGTGGCTCCTTATGATGAGAGTCCAAGCTCCTCTTCTTTGAAGCTTTCCTTGAGGCCTCCATAGCCTTCCCTTTCTTAGGGAAAACCTGCTCTGAGGTTGAAGGAGTGATACTCAGACTTCAGTAAAAACAATGAGGAGTCCTTGAGGGACCTTAGAGACTAACAAATTTATTTGGGCATCAGCTTTCGTGGGCTAAAACTCACTTCATCAGATGCATGGAGTGAAAAATACAGTAGGTGGATAGCTCAGTGGTTTGAGCATTGGCCTGCTAAACCCAGGGCTGTGAGTTCAATCCTTGAGGGGGCCATTTAGGGATCTGGAGCAAAAATCTGTCAAGGACAGTACTTGCTTCTGCTAGTGAAGGTAGGGGACTGGACTTGATGACCTTTCAAGGTCCTTCCAGTTCTATGAGATAGGTATATCTCCATATATTATAATTTAAAGAACAATATAAACTTAAATAGATTTATAATGAACTTGTCAAAATTCAGCTCTTTCTCTTGACTTCAGTGTTTAATGTAGGGGAGTACTTGGATCATACTGTTTCTGATTCACCTGACACCTTTGTGTGAGCCCAAGCATATAACTGTGAGTCACTCTCTGGTGACTGACACTAGTCACTATTCCTTTCTCTGTTTTTCCTAACATACTGGGATTCCATTTATACTCTTTCAACTCAGTACCTTTTATTTGTGCCAAAGTATCAGCTCGTATGAACTCTTGATGAGGAATCTGGCAATCTTCTCTTCAGGTAGCAATTAACAAATATACACATTTCATTATGTCACATACAATGTAGTCTCTATGATGAGACATATTTAACTTCAGTAGAGGATGCATATCTTCCCTGAGGAAAACTCTCTTTAATGGTGCATTAACACTAGTTTGGAATCCTGTAGCCATAACTCAAATAGATAGAATAGTGTTTTTTCTTTAAAATGAACTCCCTGAGATCATTAAGGAGCTGATCTTGAAAGGTCATGAGCACCCACAACTTCTTTTGGATTTCCACTCAGGATTGGGCCTCAGGTCTGAAAATCTCACTAGCTACTTCTTAATTACATTAAATCTGTTTCTATAACATTGTCCCAATGATCTCAGAATGTCAATGCAAGCATATAGAGACCCCATTATCATGGCAAAACAATTTGGAAGGAACTCTCTGAAAACCCCTTGATGATTCTGTTATAATGTGCATACCAAGAAAAGATAAAGTTGAAAAACAGTCTGAGTTTGGATGTCTATTAGAATGTCATTGAGGCCATTATATAAGATTACAATGGGAAAATGACTTTAATGCAAGTCAGGAGAGACCTGCTGATGATAATTCAATATGACAATATAACAACAGTACATGCAACAGCTTTCTGTGGAATTGTTGTCATAGTGAAAATGAAAGGATTTCAACACACATTATGCTGCTTTTAAAGAACAAAGAGAACTAAACACTAAAATTTATACTGACATAATATTATGAATGCTGTATAATCCTACAAATGCAAAGAAACATTGAGTTAAGGCAACCATGGCCATGTGTACTAAGCCCTTCCGGAACACACAAAGGTCTCTTTTTAGAGGGTTCATAATACAGTGGACTATTTACAAATGAAAAAGTATATATCATTCACATGGGCTACACTTCCTAAGCCCTGTGTGTGTGTCATGGTATTACAATCCAGACGTGAAGGAAGTTGTTGAGATACCACAGTGATAAGCGCAATATAAACTAACACAGTCAAAGAATTTCAAAACCGTAGTGTGCAATGCAGATCACCTGTATGGCAGAAATATTCCTGCAACCATAGAAAAACAAGAGCCAAATCCTCAAGAGCCACCCAAGGAAGGAAGGAAAGAAAGAGCACAGCATACTGGAAATGGCATTGCAGATCAACACAGCAGTGACGAGGAATATTCAGTCCCAAGGAGATGATGCAGATTAAATTGCACAAGTGGCCCAAACAGTAGAGATGTACTGGACATAGCATGGCAATTACAGTACATTGGGGGAACAGCCTCTGAATTTAGACCCCAATTCAACAAAGCACTTAAGCACATGCATTACTATAAGCACATGACTCAAGCTATGCCTAAGTGCTTTGCTGAAAACGAGTGGACTGATGAATGGGGGCCTTATGTGGGAGATGAAGCTATTGTCTTTGCCCCATCACTATTTGCCTTTCTGCATGAAACTTCACTCACACAGCATTCTACCATATATTTGGTGTTCGAGAGTATTCCAGTGCATCAGTGATGCAAAGCTTTAAAAGTTTGCACACCTGGAAGGAGAGTGTGAGCAGCAAGGCAGGTACTGGGTGCTATGGACAAACGCATTTCTAGACCAGAAAAACCCTACTACAAATTCCCAAGGTATCATGGGAGACAGTGGCTCTCAACCTTTCCAGACTACTGTACCCCTTTTGGGAGTCTGATTTATCTTGCATACCCCAAGTTTCACCTCAGTTAAAAGCTACTTGCTTACAAAATCAGACATAAAAATACAAAAATGTCACAGCACACTGGTACTGAAAAATTACTTAATTTCTAATTTTTACTATATAATTATAAAATAAATCGATTGAAATATAAATATTGTACTTATGTTTCAGTGTATGTTATATAGAGCAGTACAAACAAGTCATTGTCTGTATGGAAGTTTAGTTTGTACTGGCTTCGCTAGTGCTTTATATGTAGCTTGTTGTAAAACTAGGCAAATTGAATTGCTGTACCCCCAGAAGACCTCTGCATACCCCCAGGGATATGCGTACCCCTGCTTGAGAACCACTGATGAGGATAGAGCACTGGACAGAGAGACAGGAAACCTGGATTCTACTACAGCTGGGCCATGGACCTGGAGTGTGACCCTGGGCAAGCCAATTCCCCTCTGTGCCTGTTTCCCCTCCTATGTTTTGTCTATTTAGGTTGTAAACTTCTTGATGCAGGGAGTCCTCTCTTACTAATTATCAGACCAGTGCCCAACACAATGAGGCCATGATCTCAGCTGAGGCATCTAGGCATCTAGGTACTACTGTACTACAAATAACTAATGATAAATGTGCTTCTGCAGCTTTCCAGTCTCACATCAGCTCATCTTTGAGCTAAAATAGGGTCCCTTTAAAACTCTCACATGCTGTATGACATGTGTAAAGCTGATTCTTAAAGTTTTTATCATTGTAGCTCAGGTGGGCAGAATATTAGCAGCACCTGTGCGCTGACTGACACATCAGCCAAATGCACTGCAATCCATTTAGCACAGCTCCAGCAAAACTAGGGACCATGGAAAATGAGATCTGCCAGTTGTCATAATCCAGATAAGAAATATCTGCAGTTTAACCACAGAGAGTTAATGCTTTTATTGCAGTTTGGCTGTAACTTTTGTTACACTGAAGAGGAAACTGTCCTCTGATGAAATCTGCTTGCACAGAAATTGCAGTGAAATCGATGTGTGTAATCAAAGAATTGTGACAGTTTAGTTTAATGGCCCAGCTGTTTGATTAATTACTAATTATAATGGCAGGTTTACAATGTTTTGATAGTTCTTTCCATTAAAATGTTATGTCAGAATGTTTTACATTAATTATAATTTCATGAAAAGACATCTAATTTAATTCATTTTAGAATAATTTATAGTTAGATAGTGTAGGTACAGTAGACCATTTCACAGTGGTGTTAAAGCTGAAAATGCATCGTTCTGGGTGCTAAATAACAGAGAGAGTTTGGTAACACATGTGAGCTGATTACTATTCATTTGATGTTAGTGTAAAATGAGCCCAATCCTTCTCCCATTCAAGTCAGTGGCAAAACTCCCAAAGACTTCAGTGGAAGAAGGCTGCGGCGCATTATTTCTGTCTGTCAAAAAGGCTGTACTGGAAATTAAACAGCTTTTCATCCTTCCTTCTCGGAAATAAGATTTAATTGAGAATGCAGAACCGGAATGAAGAATACAATGCAGAGCGTAAGGCCAAATTCTTCACTGAATATCTACATTACCTTTGGCAGTGATTTAATGGGGTTACTGTAGATTTAGATTAGGGTAACACAGAAGAACTTGGTCCTTATTCTTACAGACCTTTGTTAATTGTTTTGCCTGCTTTGCCTCTTTCTAAGGCTATGGCTAAGGCTATGGCTACACTTGCAGATGTAGAGCGCACTAGGGAAAGCGCTGCAGTCTGGGAAAGCCCCAAGTCCCTGGGGTATAATGGATAACAACAAATTTTCCTTTCCATTTTTAAGAGAAAGCATATTCATGCAAAAATTGTTCCAGAACTTCTCTTATACCTATCACCTCTTTGATATCTTTAGTGATGTGAGACAAAGCTGAAAAATGGTGGGAACTCTATTATTAAAACAGTCGTAGACTGATATTTCAGTGCTAGAACAGCCAAGCAGTAGGAAAGCTCCTGTTTTACATAGATGGAACCCACTTTATGTTCTACAGTTGCCTCACTATTTTTTTAACTCATACAACTTGTAGCATAAATTAACTCTCTCATCTCTATGATAAACAATGAAATTATGCTGAGTGTCCGAAGTGTTCATGCCCTAAACTTACTAGGTTGCCTTCCTGTTCTTTTATTTTGTAACATAAATGTTATAGTCCCCTCCTATTCTTAAGAAGTCCTGTTTTGTTTGTTTGTTTGTTTGTTTGAAAGCAGCATCCAGGATTACAGATGGAATGTGGTTCCCTTTATCATTTAGAAGAATACAGCTGTTTGACAATGTTCAGGGCAGTGTATGTATACATGGTTAAACTTAGTTGCATTAAGGACTCCTTCATTTCATTGATGGGAAACTCATTGTACACCTTGAGAAGGGGAAAAGTGTAACACAGGAATAAATCTGGGACAAAGTGAGTAGGAAAAAGGAAGAGAAGGAAAAAAGAGACCAAAGGAAAAGAGGGGAGGAAGAAAGGATAGGACTAAACAAAACCAAGCAAGAAAATGTATTTGGAAAATACTGTTGAAACATGTTTAATATAAAGCCCTCTCCAGAAAAGAAAATCTGAGTTGACACCATCCTCCGGCTCTCCCAGTGTTTTTAGTCTTATCTGTGACTGTGCTTTAGACTGCAAATTTCTTCAGGTCATAGACTCCTTATATTTATGTTTTGTACAGGTCTGGCGGGGGAGGGGAAGCAGGTATGAAGGGGGTGGAGTTTGGGGAAAGGGAAATCTTCTGAATTTAAAATATTCAATGCCAATTTAGTGGTGTGTGCTTTTAAACCCATTCTGCTAGTATAAAGGAAATATGAGGCAGAAAGAACCTAGCATGACCTTCAGATCCCAGGTTGAATAACATCCTTCCTGAGCCCCTACAGGCCAGGCATATTTTATGGTTGGATTTGCTCATTTTCTTTTGGGAGAGACACAACATTATGAAACTGGGGATCTAAGGCCATTCTCCCACAGCTCCATACTATACCATACCAATGCTAGTCTCTGTGGGCATCCTCATGCTGGTTGAAGAGGAAGGCTAAGCAGATACAACAGAGATGGAAAGACCTTTCATAAAGCCTGGTTATGCTCAGGGACAGTGTTTTTTAAATGTCAACAAAACCCCATTGTGAAAGTTGTCTGTTGTATTGCAGGGTAGATGGCTTGTCTGCATACTGCAAAACCCCCTTCTTTATATCTTCCATGAAGGTTGCATATTGCCTGGTGTTAGGTTATGTCACTTCATGGTCCTGTTTAACCTGGTGCAGTGTTATGCAAAGAAATGTATCAGAAATGAAAAGAGAGGGAATGGATATTTTTTTCATCCACATCAGGCTAAAGCTACTCACAAGACACAACTCTGAAATGCCAGTGGATCTCACAATCTTTCTTTCAAATCAGCATGTAATTCCCATTGATTTTTCAGTCCAGCAATAGTAGATTAAGGTGGAGATTTTCAAAGCCACCTATAAGAAATTAAGGGGAATTGAATGACCAAATCACATCAGTAGCTCTGAAAACTCCTCCCCAATGGCCCACTTCTGCCACCTTTATTTACATGGAGTAATGCCTTACTCCTTGAGTACTCCCATTGAAATCAGTGAGACTACTCAACAAGTAAGGGAGGCAGAAGTAGTAGGCTTTGGCAGAGAGGGGTAATATGCTCCACATGGCTATATCAGCTGGCAGCTGTGCATCATCTGATGTTTCCAGGTGGTCTTCAAGAATCCATATAAGGCCCAATCCTGAACCACTGAAGTCAATGGGAGTTTTAACATGAATGCCAGCAATGGCACTGTCTGACCCTCAGAATGTGTAGCAAGAATGTATTCTATTACAGAAGAACATTATTCCACCCCAAGGTGATGTAAGAAGGGAAATTGTGTTGAAGTGCAAAGTGACCACAAAAATGTCATCACAGGTTTCTGTGCTTGTCATCTCTGTGACTCCAGATCAAATCAGCTCAGATTCCAAGTAAACAGGTGTTTTTTCTAACTGCCATCCCTGCAAATTGATCCTGGGATCTAAAGGTCATGCTGGTTTCTTTTTGCCTCACCCATCAACAACAGTAAAGATTCTGCAATGGGAACTTAGATGATAATTGTTGACAGGTCCGTCCATCAGAGCAGAAATGCCTCTGGAGTGCTAAATGTTAAATACTGTAAACAAATATTTCTGTCAATAACATGAACAGATGTCCTGTTTGATAACTGGGACCAGACTTACTGAGGAGGAAGGTGCCACTTTTGAAGTAGAGCTATACTTTACAGCCTGCTACAGGAAATGATGTGATGGTGCTCAGCAGGCCAGGTCATATTGGAACAGTGGTCTAACCCTCCAGTCGTTCAGAAAAATAGACAGTCTTCCCATAAACCTCATTCCAAATCTTGCCCAATTTCCCTTGCTCCCCTCTCCATCACATAAAGGCCATTCTGTAGACATTGGCTGTATGCTTACCCCCAGTCCTGCCACCCGAGGGCTGTATGTTATTACCAGTGCTGGAGGTATAGTGCTGAATACAGGGTCTATGGCCCATGATCAGTTTATCTGAATTCAATTCAAGGGTGCTCCTAACATGTCCATTAACAATGCTTTTTTGGTCTCTGCAACCTGGTACAATGAATACGGATGCAAAACCTTGAAGTAGATCAAATCTATTATTTTTGTAGCTTAACTCTTATAATTTGTGTTATGGTAGTGTCTGGAGGTCCCAACTAAGATTTTATACCAGGGTCGGCAACCTATGGCATGCGTGCCAAAGATGGCACGCGAGCTGATTTTTAATGGCACGCTGCTGCCTGCTGGGTCCCAGCCGCCGGCCCCACTCAGCCCGCTGCCGAACCCAGGCTGGTAGCAGGGTGAGCAGGGCCAGCAGCAGGGACCCCGGCAGGCAGCAGTGTGCCATTAAAAATCCTGCCCACCCTGGCCTGCTCTTCTCTGCCCCCTCTTCTCCCCCCCCGTGGGGGCAGGGTGAAGAAGCTTGGTCCTGCCGGCTGCTGCTGCAGGGAAGGCAAGCTGCTCCCCCCCCTCCCCCACCTCTTCCCCCAGCGTGCTGGGTTCCTGCCCCTCCTCCTCTCCCTCCCTGCCGCCGATCAGCTAAGGGCCCTTGCGAGGGAGGGGGAGGAGCCGCAGTGTGCTCACAGCTCCCGGGAGGAGGCAGAGAAGAGGTGGGGATGGGGCCTTGGGGAAGGGGGGGTGGAGCCGCTCTGGGCAGGGGCCTGGGAGCACCCCACGATCCTCACCCACACCCCCAGCCCCCTGCCCTGACCCCTGCACCCCCTCACACACACCCAGCCCTCTGCCCTGACCCCTGCACCCCCCACGACCCCAGCCCTGACTCCAGCACCCCCCACACATGCTCAGCCCAAGCCACTCAGCCCACTGCCAGTCTGGGGTCCCGGCCACCGGCCTCGCTCAGCCCGCTGCCGGTTTGGGGTTCTGGCTGCCAGCCCCTTGCCAGCCGGGGTCCCGGCTGCAGGCCCCGCTCAGCCCGCTGCCGGTCTGGGGTTCTGGCTGCCGGCCCCTTGCCAGCCAGGGTCCCGGCTGCAGGCCCCGCTCAGCCCGCTGCTTGTCTGGGGTTCTGGCTGCCGGCCCCTTGCCAGCTGGGGTCCCGGCCGCAGGCCCTGCTCAGCCTGCTGCCGGCCTAAGTGAATGGAACCCCAGGCTGGCAGCGGGCTGAGCGGGCCGGCAGTGTAAGATCAGCATTTTAATTTAATTTTAAATGAAGCTTCTTAAACATTTTGAAAGCCTTGTTTACTTTACATACAACAATAGTTTAGTTATATAATATATAGACTTATAGAAAGAGACCTTCTAAAAATGTTAAAATGTATTACTGGCACGCAAAACCTTAAATTAAAGTGAATAAATAGAGACTCGGCACAACACTTCTGAAAGGATGCCGACCCCTGTTGCATACATACTTATAGTAAAAAACAAGTCATGTCCTGAAGAGCTTAAAGGCTAAATAGACCAGGCAGACAAAGGGCAGGAGGGAAAACAGGCACAGAGAGGTGACGTGGCCTGCCCAAGGACACACACTAGGTCTGTAACAGAGTTCACAAAAGAACCCAAGTTTCCTGATGCTGAGCCCTTTGATCTGTTCTCTATACCACACGGCCTCCCCAGTAAATCAGTTGCTATACCTAATAAATTATCTAATGATGTGGTCAAGATGCATATCAAAATAATATAAACCTCTGTTATTCCATGAAAGACTATTGAAAGAAACTGTCTACTTACTTTAGGGCTACATTAACACTTGTGTCTTAAACAGCCTTGTTGGGAATCTGTGTTCTCTCTCCTTCTAGGGAGGCAGGAGTTGAGAACATCATGGAGATTCAGAAGGTGACACACACACCTCTACAGAGGAGGGAAGAACTAATTGTATGGCTTTGAAAGTAGCCCCAAGCTGGCCATGGATAAAAAAGGTGGTATTCATGTTCCAGCGTGAGCCCTGTATCAGTGCTGTATGCCTGCTAAGGAGTAAATGGGATGTTCCTGTTGGATGGGCTAAAGGGTCCTGTTGGGAATATCCTCCTTGATTGGGAGGTGGGAGGAGGGGCTTTGATTAAAAAAGAGAAATACAGCTTTCTAAATGGTCAGACCATCTTCCCTCTCAAAGTCCTGACTCTGTGCCCAGACAAGTCTGGCATGGCCAGGAAGCAGGTGTGAATGGGGAAATCTGATGTATTTATGGGGAAGGGGGAAGCTCAGAATATTACTTCATGTGAATTTGCTTAAAATTGAGTAAGAACCTCAGGATTTGGCCCATAAAGTATTAGTAATTGTCTAATTAATTTCCATTGTTATAAAATACTTTGAGATCTTCTGTTGAGAGACACTGGGTATTTGCAAATGATTGTTTTTGTTGCTCTTTAATATTGTCATTTCATGATATTGACGACATCACTCCAAAGACTCAACCAGATTACAGCCCTGCCAGGCAGTCTACTCTTTTTTTACAAATAGCATGCCTTAGATGTCATTCTTTTAGGAATGAGACTTCAGCACCAAAAAATCTGATTGGACAGGGTTGCAACCTCACTTTTGGAGATGTTACTTCTGAACATAATTTAGTACAGGACATTAGTGCACAAAAGGGATGATATCTCCCATAGACCTGGTTAATGGGCATTTTACTAATTCTGCTTGTTATGCTGTGAACGAACTCTAAAATCAAATTGTGAAATGCTTGAAAGTGATCACCGGCAAACTAGCATTTGCCAGTATTAAAAGGCTAAAACTGGAAACAGGCTGCAGCTGGGACTGGAATACATTTTCCAGTGGATTTAATTATATTTATACCTTGCCACTGCAGTATGATGGGGACATGTTTAGTCCAAAATACAAGGATGCACTCTTGTGGCTATGAGTTGCCATTAGGGAATATACCTCATTTAAATCATCTTTCTTAATTGTTTTTTAGAAAATATTTACTTTGCATTAAGATATGTACAAGAGACTATCTACCCTACCACCACACATTTCCACAGCCATATCAGTGGCAATGTATTGTATCATTGTACCGTATGCGCCTTTCAGTTGTGGGGAGGGGAATCCCATCATTTTCCCTTTTCCCACCCCCAGTTAACACTGTTTTGTCTCATAAGGCTCATGTAGCAGCAACTTTCCCTCAGCAATGGGATGCTGCATGGGCTTCATCAAAGCCATTCCTGAACAGTTGCTGTACATTTGGTTAGCTCTTTTGAATAACGAACTTGTACCACTAATTTTCTGAATTTTTTTATGGGGCAGTGCATGCCTTGAAGTGATATATCTCTGTCAAACTTTCACAGCTGCCTGGTAAACAGATGCTTCTCTTGAGGGAGGGAAGCTATGTAAGAACAAACATCTGTGATACCAGAGCCAGCTGTCTCACACATGTGCTGTGTGTGCTGGGTTTTGCCTTCTCTCCTGATAACCGCTGTCACCCTGTCGCTGCTGCAGACAATGGAAAGAACCCACAATCAAGGCCTTAGGTGATTGTCATCTACCCTCTCGTGACAATATATTTTACATTTGTGGAGAGGAGAAGTTCAGTGATGGGATCAAGCAGAAAATGGCTAGGAGTCAGGGCAGCTATTGAATGTTGACATTGACCATTGAGCAGCATAATCACAGCCAAGGGATTGAGAGGAAAAAGACACTCCTGGTTAAGGTAGCAGACTGAGACTAAGGAAATCCCGGGTCAGTTCCCAGTTCTGCTACATATTTTCTGTGTGACCTTGAGCAACTCAGTTTCTCTGGGCCAGATTTTTAAAAGTATTTATGTACCTAAAGATGCAGATAGACACCCAGTGGAATTTTTAAAAGTGCATAGGTGCCTAACTAATAGCACTTAGGTGCTTTTGCAAATCCTACTGAGTGTTCTATCTACATCTTTAGGCACCTAAATACTTTTAAATTTGTCCCTCTATGACTTAGTTCCCCAATGTAAAATGCGAATAATCATACATTTCTCCCATTCATTGTCTGTCTTGTCTATTTAGATTGTAAGCTCTTAGGGGACGGTGACTGTCTGTTACTATGCATTTGTTTGTACAGTGCCTAGTACACTATGACTCCAATCTCAATTGGGGGCATGTAGGTGCTACCATAATAAGTGTTAATAAAAACATTTTCCCTTTTGGATTAATATAAATCTGAACATAGTAATCAAATGATTAACTTTATAAGGAATACACATTATTATTAAAGCAGTGGCTGACATTAACACATTCATTTCCCTAAAAAGGTCTCCAGCAGCAGATTTTGTGCAATGTATGGCACATTTTCCAATCATCTTAGATAGACAAAGGAGCATTTATTTGCAAAGTATCTGATTATTTAGTTCTGAACTATTTTTTTTTTGTTCAGTTATCCTTTCTTGCAAGTAAATAATGCAAACACTGGCCCATGGATACATGGATAGAAGCTTTATAGTCCCAAGGAAAAAGCTTTCCACAAACTATTAGAGAATAAAGATTATAATAGTAGATTTCAAGTGGCGTTCATTGGACAGGCATATACAGAAAATGCCATATACATAACTTGTATATGTAACCCTTCTGCCAGTCAGAGTTGGCAGCAACAAGGAATTTTCAGTGATGGCCCATTTCAAGGCCAAGAACTCCAGCTTGTGGATGGGATAGCGAGTTTCACTGTCAGACAGTTCTTGGCTGGCAAAGGCTACAGGTTTACGTTTGCCTTTTACTTTTTGGTACAGTACTGCTTCCAGACCCTTCAAACTGGCATTAGTATGCAGGATAAACGGTTTTTTGGGGTTAGCAAAGACTAGGACCGGAGCATGAGTTAGGCAAGCAATGATTTTTTGAAATGCCCTTTTACATCTTTTATTTCACCGCAGCCCAAACGGTTTGAAGGGGCCATAGTGTCTCTGCACAGGAAGCTTTGGAGACCTCCCCTTGTTTTTGGTCTTAGATTTTTTTTTTTTTTTAGACTGGTATCCCCTGGTAAGATTATTTAGAGGCTTTACAATTGTAGCATAGTTTTTTACAAATTTGCGGTAATAGCCACTAAATCCAAGAAAGGTCTTTAGTTTTTTGTAGTTACTGGGACATGGCCAGGTAGTGAGTGCTTTTATTTTGTTGGGATTAGTACTCACACCCTTTTGGGACATAATGAGACCTACATACTTTACTGAGGTTTGGCAGAACTGGCATTTATTTATTGAGAGCTTTAAACCATAGTCCTTCAACCTATTGAGCACTTTAAGTAGGTTTTTTTAATGCTTTTTTAAGGTTTTTTCAAACACAATTAGGTCATTTAAATAAACTAACACTTGCAGTAAATTTATGTCTTTCGCTACTTTTTTTATAAGACGTTGAAATGTGGCGGGTGCTCCCGAAATTCCCTGGGGCATGCGTTTGAACTGATAAAACCCTAATGGACAGATGAAGGCTGACTTTTTTTTTATTTTCTTTTTTAAGGGGGATTTGGTAGTATTCACTTTGGAGATCCAACACAGAGAACCACTGGCTTCCCAGCAAGCAGTCTAAGGCATCTTGGACTTGAGGCATAGTGTACTGGTCAACCACAGTTTGGTTGTTTAGGGTGCAGTAGTTAATACACATTTGGATTTTTTCATTTTTTTTTTACGGACCACCACAGTGGGTGAGGCATATGGGCTGTGGGACTCTGTAATGATGCCATTTGCAGCCAGCTTTTGTAGATGACGTTGCGCATCTTTTATTTTAGAGAGGGCAATTCTTTTAGATCTCTCCCTAAAAGGTTGAGAGTTATGTAGTTTGATGTTGTGCTTTACTTTTTTTGCACATCCCACATCCCACTCATGCAATGAGAACACTTTGGATCTTTTACAAAGTTTCTTTCAAGTATCAGAGGGGTAGCCGTGTTAGTCTGGATCTGTAGAAGCGACAGAGTTCTGTGGCACCTTATAGACTAACAGACGTATTGGAGCATAAGCTTTCGTGGGTGAATACCCACTTCTTCGGATGCATGCAGTGGAAATGTCCAGGGGCAGGTATAAATAAGCAGGGAAGAGCCAGGCTAGAGATAACGAGGTTAGTTCAATCAGGGAGGATGAGGCCTTCTTTTAGCAGTTGAGGTGTGAACACCAAGGGAGGAAAAACTGCTTTTGTAGTTTGCTAGCCATTCATAGTCTTTGTTTAAGACTATGAATGGCTAGCAATGTCAAAATGACAGTCTGGACCTATACATAGAATGCTTCCGCCGACGTGCACAGGCAGAAATTGTGGAAAAACAACGTCACCTGCCTCATAACCTAAGTCGTGCAGAACGCAATGCCATCCACAGCCTCAGAAACAACCCTGACATTATAATCAAAGAGGCTGATAAAGGAGGTGCTGTTGTCGTCATGAATAGGTCTGACTACCAAAAGGAGGCTGCCAGACAACTCTCCAATTCCAACTTCTACAGGCCACTCTCCTCAGATCCCACTGAGGAATACGCTAAGAAACTGCACCATCTACTCAGGACATTCCCTACGCTAACACAGGAACAAATCAACATACCCTTAGAGCCCCGACCGGGGTTATTCTATCTACTACCCAAAATCCACAAACCTGGAAATCCTGGATGCCCCATCATCTCGGGCATTGGCACTCTCACTGAAGAACCGTCCAGATATGTGGACTCTTTACTCAGACCCTACGCCACCAGCACTCCCAGCTATCTCCGTGACACCACTGATTTCCTGAGAAAACTACAATGCATCGGTGATCTCCCAGAAAGCACCATCCTAGCCACCAAGGATGTAGAGGATCTCTACACTAATATCCCACACACAGATGGAATACAAGCTGTCAGGAACAGTATCCCTGATGATGCCACAGCACAACTGGCTGCTGAGCTCTGTGACTTTATCCTCACGCACAATTATTTCAAATTTGGTGACAATGTATACCTCCAGACCAGTGGCACCGCTATGGGCACCCGCATGGCCCCACAATATGCTAACATTTTTATGGCTGACCTGGAACAACACTTCCTCCGCTCTCGTCCACTCACGCCCCTTCTCTATCTACGCTACATTGATGACATCTTCATCATCTGGACCCATGGGAAAGAAACTCTGGAAGAATTCCACCATGATTTCAACAGCTTCCACCCCACCATCAACCTCAGCCTGGACCAGTCTACACAGGAAGTCCACTTCCTAGACACCACGGTGCAAATAAGCGATGGTCACATTAACACCACCCTATACCGAAAACCCACCGACTGCTATGCCTACCTACATGCCTCCAGCTTTCATCCCGGACACACCACACGATCCATTGTCTACAGCCAAGCACTGAGGTACAACCGTATTTGCTCCAACCCCTCTGACAGAGACCAACACCTACAAGATCTTCACCAAGCATTCTCAAAACTACAATACCCACATGAGGAAATAAGAAAACAAATCAACAGGGCCAGACATGTACCCAGAAGCCTCCTGCTGCAAGACAAACCGAAGAAAGAAACCAACAGAACTCCACTGGCCATCACTTACAGTCCTCAGCTGAAACCTCACCAACGGATCATCAGTGAGCTACAACCCATCCTGAACAATGATCCCTCACTTTCACAGGCCCTGGGAGGCAGGCCAGTCCTTGCCCACAGACAACCCTCCAACCTGAAGCATATTCTCACCAGCAACTGCACACCGCACCATAATAACTCTAACTCAGGAACCAAGCCATGCAACAAACCTCGATGCCAACTCTGCCCACATATCTACACCAGGGACACCATCACAGGACCTAACCAGATCAGCCACATCATCACCGGTTCATTCACCTGCACATCCACCAATGTTATATACTCCATCATGTGCCAGCAATGCCCCTCTGCTATGTACATCGGCCAAACTGGACAGTCCTTACGCAAAAGGATAAATGGACACAAATCAAATATTAGGAATGGCAATATACAAAAACCTGTAGGAGAACACTTCAATCTCCCTGGACACACAATAGCAGATTTGAAGGTAGCCATCCTGCAGCAAAAAAACTTCAGGACCAGACTTCAAAGAGAAACTGCCGAGCTTCAGTTCATTTGCAAATTTGACACCATCAGCTCAGGACTAAACAAAGACTATGAATGGCTAGCAAACTACAAAAGCAGTTTTTCCTCCCTTGGTGTTCACACCTCAACTGCTAAAAGAAGGCCTCATCCTCCCTGATTGAACTAACCTCGTTATCTCTAGCCTGGCTCTTCCCTGCTTATTTATACCTGCCCCTGGACATTTCCACTGCATGCATCCGAAGAAGTGGGTATTCACCCACAAAAGCTTATGCTCCAATACGTCTGTTAGTCTATAAAGTGCCACAGAACTCTTTGTCGCTTCTAAAGTTTCTTTGTTAGGCGATCTTTTTACTTCTCGGACAATGGTGAGTCTTCAAAGTTAAACTTTGCTGGGTCTATAGCCGGAACTTGAGTTTCACCCCGGGGTTTTACAATTGACTTAGGCTCAAAGAGGTCTGCTATTTTTTGTCCTTGCTTTACAACAACATTACGACTTGTTTTATTAGCAATTAGTATAGTCACCTTTTTCTGAGCTTTAGCAGGTAAGGTTATGACTTTACTGGGGACCAGCACTCCTTCAGGGAGCTCTCCTTCCACCGACTGCTCTACCATTGCTAATGCCCCATTACTGCCTTTCAGCCAGGTGCTTATGACAAGCACTTTTTGCTTTGTCCTGGCAGGCACTACTAAGGAGGTTGTGCCCGCGTACTTCAGTGCTCCAATCGGTAGCTCAGATGTCTCTTTAGTGCTCTCAGTTTTCCTATAGGCTTTAGCACAAAGCGTATGGATTATCAGGGTATTCAGGTATTAGTCCCCAGCCCGTCATCTGCAGTAATTTGTGAGTACCTTGAAGAGGCTGGAGTTGGTCCCTATTAGTGCAGATACATCAGAGGTCCCTTTAGGGTCAGGGCATATTAATGCAACTGTGTCTACCGCTTCTCTTACCCCCGCAACCTCCTCTGGGAATTTCAGGTGCACTATGACATATTCTTAGTAGGGGTATTTATCCATGCTGAGGCCACATAGGCCAATGCCAGTCAGTGGCTGTATAGGCAGGTGCCTAAGCATGTGTTGATAGAATGACTGAAATATAATAGTTACTTGAGATTGTGGTAAGTACTGCTTTACACTCCGCCCCTTCAATTCTCACCATGACCTTTGCTCGAGGCCCTATCAGTTCTGTGGGGATCCCAGATGGACAGTCTTTTTTGTGGGAATCTTCAAATTCTGCAGGCCTGGGTGGTCCACGTCCCTGGACCCTCTGGCAGCTACCAGATCTCTTCCAACTGATCATCAGCTTTCCATACACTAAGGAGGGATTTTCTTTATTACAGCACCTGGCAGCACACTGCCCCTCCTGACCACATCGGTAGCAGAAAAATTGCCCTTTCCCCCTTCGCCTGGATGGGACGGGGGCTCTAAATGCTGACCTTTCCATTGCCCCAGTGTGAGGCTTCTTACTCCTGGAAGCCTTAGCTCGGACAATGGTGCTTTGCAGCTTAGCTATCGGTTCCGTCAGGACCTGCATTTGTTGAGCAAGTTCTTCCCTGGTGCTCACCATCAATACACTGGCAGTTTGCAGTGGTGTTGTGCTGGCTGGCTCCAATGTTTGGGCTTCCCAAAGCTCACTGGCAGCCTGCCTTTCTTCCTCCTCTCTGACCTCTTTTATCAGCTGGGAGTAACTTGGGGGATGTTCCCGTCGTTCTCTTAGCCGCAGCTGAAGTAGAATCGGGTTCAGATACTGAGTTCCTCTTACAATTTGAACTAGTCTGATCTGATTCATCTGCTCAGCAGTCACTGCTCCCCTCATGACAGCTTTCTGAAGCAGTCTCTCCAGCCTCTGTATGTAGGCTGAAGCCTTTTCGCCCTTTCGCTGTCGGGAATTAAGGAACTTGCAGTAGCTGTCTTTAGGGCCCTCTACGCTCCCAAATGTGTGATCAAGAGCCTCTATGCAGTCCTTCACACTGACCCCAGGGTCAATGAGCTTCAGAGTGTGAATTACATTTAATGCTGGGCCGGCAAGGCTCTCTATTAGACATCTTCGCTTTTCTGCATTGGGTACGGCCCACTCCTGCAGCATTTTAGTGGTATGCTTTAACCAGGGTTCAAACTCCTCCTCCCGAGCAAATGACCTTAACTTACGACAAGAGTTTGACATAGCATAGGACAACACAACCTTTTCCAATGTTTGCCCCAGTGCTTTTGCCCAATCATCGGCCAAGGCTGCAGCCCCTGAGCTAGAGGCTGCTGAGCCCAACAAACCTGACATAGTAGCCATTACGCAAACAGTAATTTCCTCAAAATATAAACACAGATGCTTGCGAGGGGTACTGACCCAGGGATCCCGGACGAGCCCCCAAAAATGTAACCTTTCTGCCAGTCAGAGTTGGCAGCAACAAGGGCCGGGTTTAGTATTTAGGGGTTCCATTTTAATGACACAATTCCAAACCGGCTCGAGCCCCCACCCAGTGACCTGGGACAAATATATATCACCGCCCTGGGCGCCTCTAAGAGGCAGTACTTCCCCTTTTGCAAGCACAGTGTCTGAGTGTAGCAAAAACCTTTTAATGACAGGGAGAAACAATGCAGCATTTTGTTGGGGAAACACCACATCTAGGATTCGTAAACCAAACTGAGCAAAGACCCACCCCAGCAAATTGGCCATGTCCTTTCCCTTTGGTTCTTGAGTCCAGCAACCCCAAAAATCACCCAAAGTCCCAAAAGTCCAACAACCCAAAAGTCCAGACCCAGAGTTCAAAAGTTCATCTGCAGAGTGCTACACACACACACACACACCCCAGTCTGGGTAGAAATGGGGAGGGGAGAGGTAAGGGGCACCTTACGTGGCTCGAAGCTGATTGCCCCGTCCCTTCGTGGGGCTCTGTTCCACTCTGCTCTGCTCGCCATCCCACGAGTCACTCCGCTCCGCCAGCCGTCCTGCAAGCTGCTCCGGCTGTCCCACCAACTGCTCCACTCCACCAGCAGCTCCGCGCTGTCAGCCATCCCACCAGCTGCTCAGCAATATATCTTCTGGCTCCCCCACTACTTAACACCGTGCTCAGTGATTTCAGCTCTTTAGTGATTTTAGCTTGTAGTAAGGGGAGCCTTAGTGCTACATTTGCACCATTAGCCCCGAGTGATTCCAACTCAGCAGCCTATGATTAAACTCCTAAGGAATTCAAAATTAGCTCTGATATTCCACAGTGGAGAGAGAGAGAGAGAGAGAGAGAGAGAGAGAGAGAGAAGGAGGTGTAACTGACATTTAGGGCCCTCAGAAGAGGCCCATGCCACCAAGTACAAATACCTGTCCCCCACCTCTCTCAGTTCAGTGGGTTTTGGAACCCATGTCCCTCGCCTAGCGAGTGCTGCTTCATTGATGGCGAGTCCCTCCATCATAACAAAAGGTCACTGTCCTTGATTCACATAATTAGGGTAACAACACTTTATTCTTCCTGCCTCAATAACAGAGAAACTGGGGATCCCACAGCAGCCAAAGTGACCATTTGGGCAAGTGATCCATCATGCTTTGCAGGGTGGGTGTGTCCGTGCAAACAAGATTAGCCCCTGACATCCCTTTCCACAACTTACCACCAGATGTCAGGGTAGAGCTCATCCTGACTCTGCTTACATATATATTTTAACAACTGTTTCAGGCCGATAAATTTAACATTGATGAATATACATAATTGTCCAGAAATTATTTTCTTTGCTTGAACTTTATAGTTTTGTTTAACGTCAGGCACATTTAGCTCTGCTATATCAGCATAACTAAAACATAAGCTTAGTAGGAGATGAGCCAAACTCCCTCCATGGCAAATCATGTAGATACATATGTTTGGTGGGCCAGATTCTGATCTCAGTGGAATACTCCATATTTACACCAGTGGAACTGAAAGCAGAATCTGGCACAGAACTACATTTTTATCAGAAAGCCAGGCTGGAGACTTTCTTTGATAACTGTTGTTCAGGCGCCATCTCCTGGCTGCCTGTTCCATATTAACTGTTTCTCAGTTCGAGAGACACTCCCGACCCCTTCCCTGGTCTTTTGCCCACAGGGGTGAGTCAAGATGTAAAATGTCCTTGCTAGGAGTGATAGTTAATATTTATTTTCCTTTCTTTTTGTGTCTCTTGCTTTCCTGTGGGAGAATAGGACTAATGATAAACAAAGGATACAAAATGCAGCTGAGTTGCTGTACTTGCCTACAGATAAATGCACCGAAGAGGTTAAGGGTCAAGAGAGCTTGGATATGTACAAAACACGGGATACAACATGGTCTCTGCCCCAAGGACCATACAATCTAAACAAATGGGCAGCACAGAACATATTGGGTGACCCAAAGGAAGGCTCTTTTTTCAATGTTTGGTTTTGTTTCATAATGGGTGGAAAGAGGGGCATCATGGAGGCAGTTATTCCATAGTTGGTTACTTTGAGGTTTCTTGCCAATTCCATTGAATTAGTTGTGCCTGGCCACTGTCAGACACAGGGTATTTGATTAGATGGACCATTGGTCTGAACTCATATGGCAATTCCTAGATTCCACAGTGGGAGCAGGAGGCCACAGAAGGGAATTGCACGGAGCTGAACAGCCCAAAACCACACAGAGGGGAGCTGGGGGGCCTGTGCGGGAGAGAAAGGCAACAGTACAGCATGTGCCTCCCTCCTGCCTCAGAGCTGCTCTGCACTACCTGCCTTGTAGGACTATTACTCCATATGGCTGAGAGGGGCAGGACCAAGAGAGTGAGGGAAACGTCCTCTCCATGCAGCAAGTTAGTCTTCAAACCCATTGAGACTCAAGGTGCTTTAAACAGACCACTTGAGAGTAGAGTTGACTATAGGAGTTTCATCTCCACGGGGAGTCATATTTTGCCCTCCTCCGTGGAAGAAATTTTCAGCCCAATGTGTGGTTGACATTAGTGGAAATAAAGGAGGGGACATAGTGGAGATCCTCAGTGCTTAGGAGAACGTCTAGGGCGGGAAAAGTCAATGTTGGATTTTCCATCTTTAAAAAAATTTTCTTTATACTTTTTCATCAGAAACAAAAATTGTCTTCTAGATACTAACAGACTCCTGCATGCATTACTATTCAACTCTGCAGCTTCCATTTTTAAAAGCGTTTAAAAGAATGTAAACAATTTCTAAGCAGAAATTAATTTGGTCACTGAATTTAAAAGAACTGAGTCTTTCGTTGTTACATAGTCTTACTATCATCTAACCAGTTTAGATTAATTCATGTTTCCTTAACTCATTTTGACATTGTGACAGATGGTGGCAGTTTGGTGACCCAAACTCCTATCTTTCATTATAGAAAGACAAGAGTCCTTCCATACTTAAAGGGACACAGTTAATTTGAAATCCAGTCAATTTAAAAACAATTAGTTAACTGGAATTTCAGATTTAAAAATTGTATTAAGATAATGTTAAAAATAAAAATAACGGTACAGAGTTTAAGCATAGAAGTTTCTGGTTATCAGGGGCTAAGGTACAGATTATCAAGGAGAGCGAAGTTCGGTTTTAGGATTGGATGACGTAAGGAATACATAATCTGCAACATCCCCAATTGCGGGTAAAGGCTTAAAGGGTCAAAGTACAGAGATTGAGATATGAGGGTAAGTTGTTCATATTACTACACCTGTCCATGTCCCCCTATTGCTCTGTGTTTTACAGTCAAATTTTCCTATTTAAAAAAGTGGTTTTTTTGTTCTCTGATACTGTGTGAACCCCTCCTCCTTCCACTCCCCATAAACAAAGGAAACTGATTGACAATACCAGAGAAACAGAGAAAATCTAGCTGCAAAGTGCTACCACATAGACAACATACATTGGCTAAAAACAACAGAGAAAGGTGTTTGTTCCCTCTACTCTCTTAGGGTACGTCTATACTACAGAATTAGGTCGAATTTATAGAAGTCGATATTTTAAAACCCGAATTTATGGAATCGATTGTGTGTGTCCCCACTAAAGAGCGTTAAGACCATGAGGTCGATTGACTGCGCCCACAGTAGCGGGGCTAGCATCGACTTTCGGAGCATTGCATTGCGGGTAGCTATCCCACAGTTCCCGCAGTCTCCGCCGCCCATTGGGATTCTGGGTTGCGATCCCAAAGCCTGATGGGGCAGAAAACATTGTCGCTGGTGGTTCTGGGTACATGTCATCCCTCCCTCCATGAAAGCAATATTTCTCGCGCCTTTTTTCCGGGGTTTCCGTGTTTGCTACGGAAGCCTGCTCAGCTCACAATTACCGTACATCTCCAGCGTACGCCTGGACATTAGGTCTAGTGGGGATTCAGTCACATTATAATACGGGCAGAGGGATAGCTCAGCGTTCTGAGCGTTGGCCCGCTAAACCCGGGGTTGCGAGTTCAATCCTTGAGGGGGCCATTCCGCCTGAGGCTGGTAGTCGCGGGACTACACAGCAGGAGCGCCTTGCCTTCTAGCTGCAGATGGTGCAATATGCCATAAATGGTCATGGTCGCGGGACCACACAGCAGAAGCTCCTTTCCTTCTCGCAGCAGATGGTACAATATGATTGGTATTCGTGTGCTCCTGGCCGGCGGCCTATGGTGTGGCTGGCTGGGGGCGCTTGGACATAAATGGGAGTGACCAGAGTGACTCTGGTCATTCTCTTTTTTACGTTTTGTTTAAGGGAGATTCAGTACTGCCTGGAACACGGGCGGAGGGATAGCTCAGCGGTCTGAGCGTTGGCCCGCTAAACCCGGGGTTGCGAGTTCAATCCTTGAGGGGGCCAGGAGCTGATGATGGATATCAAGCATATTGTACCATCTGCTGCTAGAAGGGAAGGCGCCTCCTTGCTCACCGCATATTGTACCATCTGCAGCTAGAAGGAAATGAGCCTAACCCTTGCTCCCCCCTCCCTCCGTGAAAGCAACTGAGGGGGGAGCAAAAAATCCTTTCGCGCCTTTTTTCATATGGGCGCCATATTGCTGACTCCATTGTTATCCACCCGCTGCTTCTGCTGCCACTCTGCTGTCCTGCAAACAGCATACCAGGGAAAGCATGGAGCACGATCAGATCACCGCGGCTGTTCTCGCCGTTATGAACACCACGCGCATTGTCCAGGAGTATATGCAGAACGAGAACCAGGAGCTGCTACAGCTACAGCAGGCGAGGAGGCGACAGCAGCGCCCTGAGGACAGTGATGAGGACATGGACACAGACCTCTCTCAAAAAAGGCCCCCCCGCAAGGTGGACATCATGGTGTTAATGGGGCTTGTTGATACAGTGGAACGCCGATTCTGGGCCCGGGAAACAAGCACAGACTGGTGGGACCACATAGTGCTGCAGGTCTGGGATGAATCCCAGTGGCTGCGAAACTTTCGCATGCGTAAGGGCACTTTCATGGAACTTTGTGAGTTGCTTTCCCCTGCCCTGAAGCGCCAGGACACCAAGATGAGAGCAGCCCTCACAGTACAGAAGCGACTGGCAATAGCCCTGTGGAAGCTTGCAACGCCAGACAGCTACCGGTCAGTCGCGAATCAATTCGGAGTGGGAAAATCTACAGTGGGGGCTGTTGTGATGGAAGTAGCCAGGGCGATCACCAAGCTGCTGGTACCAAGGGTTGTGAGTCTGGGAAATGTGCAGCTCATACTGGATGGCTTTGCAGCAATGGGGTTCCCAAACTGCGGTGGGGCGATAGACGGAACCCATATCCCTATCTTGGCACCGGACCACCAAGCCAGCGAGTACATAAACCGAAAGGGTTACTTTCCAATAGTGCTGCAAGCACTGGTGGATCACAAGGGACGTTTCACCAACATCAACGTGGGATGGCCGGGAAAGGTACATGACGCTCGCATCTTCAGGAACTCTGGTCTGTTTCGGCTGCTGCAGCAAGGGACTTGGGCGTCTCGGGGATGAGGTTATGGGACTCGGGAAGGAGGGCTGTTGGTTACACAGGGGCTGTAGCGGCGGTCTGGGCTCAGGCGGCCTTTCCTGAACCCTACGCCTTTCCTCAGCCATAAGCCGGAGGATTTCCGTTTGATCCTCCAGTAGCCTCAGAATTGCATCCTGCCTTCTCTCTGCACGCTGACGCCACCTACTCTCTTCATCCCGCCAGTCATTCTCTTCAGCACGCCACCTGTCCGCACGATCAAATTCTGCCTTCCTGGACTCCGACAGTGTCTGCCTCCACGCATTCTGCTGGGCAGCTTCAGTGTGGGAGGATTCCATGAGTTCTGAGAACATATCGTCTCGATTCCTTTTTTTTTTTTACTTCTAATCTTCGCTAGCCTCTGGGACGGTGATGAAAGGGGTGGCGTTGAAACATTTGCAGCTGCGGGAGGAAACAAACGGGAGAGGAGTAGTTTAAAAGACACACATTAGAGAACAATGCTCCAAACATTACATATCACATATGCATTTGGTCCAAGGTTGCACTTTGCCTGTTATATTGAGGGTCTGCCGGTTTGGTGTGAGAGATCACACAAGCAACAAGTTGGTCCGGCGGGCAACAGAATTCGGCTTGCAGGCAGCCATGGTAAGCCACAGTCTATAGGCTTCTTTAACCTTCATAACATGTGGGAATGTTTTCAAACAGCAACCCCCTCATTTCCCATAACAAACAGCCTTTGGGCTGGCAATTTAAAACTGGTTGGCAATTGAAAAGGGAGGGGCGGCGGTTTTCGGGTTAACGTGCAGCGCGAACCTAATCGACACCCCCCCACACACACAGACACACATCCAAGATGTTCGCTGTTCCCCCTCCCCCCACCGCGTGGGTCACAGCGGGGAAGATTTCCGTTCAGCCACAGGCAAACAGCCCAGCAGGGATGGAGCCCCTCTGAATACCCCCTTAATAAAATTCCCCTATTTCAACCAGGTGACCATGAATGATATCACTCTTCTGAGGATAACACAGACAGATAAAGAACGGATGTTGCTTGAATGCCAGCAAACACCGGGACCATACGCCGCCATGCTTTGCAAAGCAATGATTCCAGACTACGTGCTACTGGCCTGGCGTGGTAGAGTGTGTTACCACGGAGCACAGGATAAGGCTGCCCTCCCCAGAAACCTTTTGCACAGGCTTTGGGAGTACATCCAGGAGATCTTTCTGGAGATGTCCCCGGAGGATTTCTGCTCCATCCCCGAACATGTTAACAGAGTTTTCCAGTAGCTGTAGCTGTACTGGCCGCGAATTGATCATTAAACACGCTTGCTTATAAAACATGTATTAATTAACAGAGGTACACTCACCAGAGGCACCAGAGGTCCCTTCTCCTGCATCGAGCACGCCTTGGGTGGGTTCGTAGGGTACTGGCTCCAGGGTGACAAAGAGTTCCTGGCTGTCGGGGAAAAGGGCTTCTCCACTTCCTTGCTGTGTCTGGGCGCTATTTTCAGCATCATTATCATCATCATGCTCCTCTGTGGTTTCTGATGATCCACATACGGAGTCATACCACATGGGTGGGTCAGTGCTGGGTGCACCCCCTAGAATGGCATGCAGCTCATCATAGAAGCGGCATGTCTGGGGCTCTGACCCAGAGCGTTTGTTTGCATCTCTGGTTTTTTGGTAGGCTTGCCTGAGCTCCTTAATTTTCACGCGGCACTGTTGCGCGTCCCTGTTGTAGCCTCTGTCCTGCATGCCCTTGGAGACTTTGGCATATGTATTGGCGTTTCTTCTTTTGGACCGTAGCTCTGCTAGCACGGTTTCGTCTCCCCATACAGCGATCAGATCGCGTACTTCAACATCGGTCCATGCTGGAGCTCGTCTTCGGTTCTGGGACTCCATCATGGTCACCTCTGCTGATGAGATCTGCGCTCACCTGCAGCTCACCACGCTGGCCAAACAGGAAATGAAATTCAAAAGTTCGCGGGGCTTTTCCTGTCTACCTGGGCGGAGCATTGGAGCTCAGACTGCTGTCCAGAGCGGTCAAATGTTGCACTGTGGGATAGATCCAGGAGGCCAATACTGTCGAATTGCGTCCTCACTAGCCTACATCGATTCGGCAATATCGATTTAAGCGCTAAATCGGGGGTGGAGTGGCGAGATCGATTTTAAGAGCCCTAGAAGTCGATGTTAAGGGCTTCGTCGTGTGGACGGGTGCACGGATCAATCGAAATAACGCTAATAAATTCGACCTAAACTCGTAGTGTAGACCAGGGCTGAGATATGATACTTGTGGCAATAGTAGATTAAATAAATTCTGATAGAGGTGTGGTTTTTAAAATAGTCCGTGTCCACTACAGCTTAAGCTTTCCACATTAATAAGCCTGATTTTGATCCTCTCCCTTAATTTCACTAAAACCAAAGTGATCCTGTGGAAATTTCAAAGGCCAGATCTTAATCCAGGACAGAGATAGAGCTTCCAAAGATAATTCTCCATTGAAGATTTTCCTAAAAATTTTTTGGGTCACCATAACTAAATGGTGAGTGTAAGATGGGGTGGGCAAACTTTTTAGCCCAAGGGCCACATCTGGGTGGGGAAATTGTATGCAGGGCCATGAATGTAGGGCTGGGGCAGGGTGTTAGGATGCGGGAGGGAGTGCGGGGAGTGGGTGTGGTGTGCAGAAAGGGGCTCAGGGCAAGGGGCTGGGGTGCAGGAGGGGTGTGGGGCGCAGCAGGGAGCTCAGGGCAGGGGGTTGGTGCAGGAGGGGTGCGGCAGGGAGCTCAGGTAGAGGATTAGGAGGCTCAGGGCAGGGGGTTGGGGCGCAGGAGGGGTGCAGCAGGGGGTTTAAGGCAGGGGATTAGGAGGCTCAGGGCAGGGGGTTGGGGCATGGGGTGCAGGAGGGAGCTCAGGGCAAGGGGTTGAGGTGCAGGAGGTGTGCAGGGTGCAGGAGGGGGCTCAGGGTTGGGGTGCAGGAAGGGTTCAGGGTACAGGCTCCAGCCCAGCGGCGCTTACCTTGAGCAGCTCCAGGGTGGCAGCAGCATGCAGAAGGGCTAAGGCAGGCTCCCTGCCTGCCCTGGCCCCGTGCCACTCCCAGAAGTGGCCAGCATGTCCAGCAGTGGCTCCTGGGGGTGGGGTGGAGTAGGTGGCTCCACCACACGCTGCCCTCACCTGCAGGTATCACCCCCAAAGCTCCCATTGGCTTTGGATCCCCGTTCCCGGCCAATGGGAGCTGTGGGCCCCCCACCTCCACCAGGGGCCGCAGGGACGTGGTGCCGGCCACTTCCGGGAGTGGCGTGGGGTCTGGGCAGGCAGGGAGCCTGCCTTAGCCATGCTTCACCACGGGGCTGGCAATCCCACGGGCTGGATTGAAAGCGCTGATGGGCTGGATCCAGCCCGTGGACCATAGTTTGCTCTCTCTTGGTGTAAGGGTTCTTTGGAACCAAGGGTTCTTTGGAACACATACTCATCCTAGGAGTGACAACTGGAGGACAGCTTGCTGTGCATACTCATGCTCTTCTTTATCACCATTCCTATTGCAACTGCGCTGAGATATGGATGCTTGACTGAATTTAAAGTGAATATGATCATCTCTTCAGCCGTGGATTTCTCTATTATAAGCAAATTAGGAGGCTGAGAATCAACCCGTTCTCCTTTTCCTCTGCCCTTGAAGGATTCAAATATCATGATCTTCAAATGCCATCTGACCCTTCTGAACTGCACAAAGCAAATTAAAACTCCAGGTAAAATTGGAATTGGACATATGGTCTGAAGTATCAGTGCTCTTCCAAAAGGATTTTGATGTATTCTACAACAGTCTACCTTTGGACTTAGATGCATAAGAAGCAATAAAGTCAGCAGTGGGCAGGGGTGGCTCTCAAAATTTTGCTGCCCCAAGCAGGGGCGGCGGCCCCGCCCCCGACGCAGGAAGTCCCTGTCCGTGGCGGCAAGGTAAGAGCGGTGGACCTGCCGCCCCATTGCTGCCACAGTGGGCAAGAATGGGGCAGCAGTCCGAGTCCCGCGGCGGCAATTCGGTGGCGGGAAGAGCAGACCTGCCGCTGAATTGCCGCCGGAGGACTCGAACTGCCGCCCCATTCTCGATGCTGCCCCAAGCACCAGCTTGGAAAGCTGGTGCCTGGAGCCGGCCCTGGCAGTGGGTACTGCATGTGTCTAGGTATACTTAATCCTGCCTCAGCACAGAGGGATGGAGTAGATCATAGAATCAGAAGATTAGAATTGGAAGAGACCTCAGGAGGTCATCTCGTCCAACCCCATGCTGAAAGCAGGACCAACCCCAACTAAAGCATCCCAGCCAGCATAGGCGCTGACTTCTGCCCCCGCCGGTGGGTGCTCGACTCTCCTCTTCCCCCGGCCCCGCCCTGACTCCACCCCTCCCACGCCCCCATTCCAACCCCTTCCCCAAAGTCCCCACCCCAACTCCGTCCTCTCCCTTCCCCTATTCCGACTCCTTCCCCAAATTCCCACCCCGACCCCGCCTCCTCCCCTCAGTGCACCACGTTCCCGCTCCCCCCTCCTCCCAGAGCGGCTAAACAGCTGTTTGGAGGCGGCCCCTCTGGGAGGTAGGCGGAGGAGTGGGGACGTTGCGTGCTCAGGGGAGGAGGCAGAGGAGGCGGGGGAAGGGCAGGTTGACTGGAGTCGGCCCCTATGCCAACCAGGGCTTTGTCAAGCTGGGCCTTAAAAACCTCTAAGGATGGAGATTCCACCACTTCCCTAGGTAACCCGTTCCAGTGCTTGACCACCCTCCTAGTGAAATAGTTTTTCCTAATATCCAACCTAGACCTCCCCCACTGCAACTTGAGACCATTGCTCCTTATTCTGTCATCTGCCACCACTGAGAACAGCCTAGCTCATCCTCTTTGGAACCCATCTTCAGGTAGTTGAAAGCTGCTATCAAATCCCCCCTCACTCTTCTCTTCTGCAGACTAAATAATCCCAGTTCCCTCAGCCTCTCCTCATAAGTCATGTGCCCTAGCCCCCTAATCATTTTTGTTGCCCTCTGCTGGACTCTCTCCAATTTGTCCACATCCTTTCTGTAGTGGGGGGCCCAAAACTGGACACAATACTTCAGATGTGGCCTCATCAGTGCCGAATAGAGGGGAATAATCACTTCCCTTGATCTGCTAGCGATGCTCCTACTAATGCAGTCCAGTATGCCATTAGCCTTCTTGGCAACAAGGGCACACTGTTGATTCATATCCAGCTTCTCATCCACTGTAATCTCCAGATCCTTTTCTGAAAAACTGCCACTTAGCCAGTCAGTTCCCAACCTGTAACAGTGCATGGGATTCTTCCTTCCTAAGTGCAGAACTCTGCACTTGTCCTTGTTGAACCTTATCAGATTTCTTTTGGCCCAATCCTCCAATTTGTCTAGGTCACGCTGGACCCTATCCCTACCCTCTAGAGTATCTACCTCTCCCCAAAGCTTAGTGTCACCTGCGAACTTGCTGAGGGTGCAACCCATCCCATCATCCAGATCATTAATGAAGATGTTGAACAAAACCGGCCCCAGGATCGACCCCTGGAGCACTCTGCTTGATACCGGCTGCCAACTAGACATCGAGACATTGATCACTACCCATTGAGCCCGACAATCTAGCTAGCTTTCTATCCACCTTATAGTCCATTCATCCAATCCATACTTTTTTAACTTTCTGGCAAGAATACTGTGGGAGACCATATCAAAAGCTTTGCTAAAGTCAAGGTATATTACGTCCACCGCTTTCCCCATATCCACAGAGCCAGTTATCTCATCATAGAAGGCAATTAGGTTGGTCAGGCATGGCTTGCCCTTGGTGAACCCATGTTGCCTGTTCCTGATCACCTTCCTCTCCTCCAAGTGCTTCATAATGGTTTCCTTGAGGACCTGCTCCATGATTTTTCTCGGGACTGAGGTGAGGCTGTAGTTCCCCGGGTTCTTCTTCTTCCCTTTTTTAAAGATGGGCACTATATTTGCCTTTTTCTAATAGTCAGGGACCTCCCCCGATTGCCACGCGTTTTCAAAGATAATGGCCAATGGCTCTGCAATCACATCAGCCAACTCCCTCAGCACCCTCGGCTGCATTGCATCCAGCCCCATGGACTTGTGCATGTCCAGCTTTTCTAGATAGTCCTTAACCTGTTCTTTTACCACTGAGGGCTGCTCACCTCTTCCCTGTACTGTGCTACCAGTGCAGCAGTCAGGGAGCTGACCTTGTCTGTGAAGACTGAGGCAAAAAGAGCATTGAGTATCAGCTTTTTCCACATCATCTGTCACTAGGTTGCCTCCCTCATTCAGTAAGGGTCCCAGACTTTCCCTGACCTTCTTGTTGCTAACATACCTGTAGAAAACCTTCTTGTTACCCTTTATATACCTTGTTAGATGCAACTCCAATTGTGCTTTGGCCTTCCTGATTATACCCTTGCATGCTCGAGCAATATTTTTATACTCCTCCCTAGTCATTTGTCCAAGTTTCCACTTCCTGTAAGCTTCCTTTTTGTGTTTAAGCTCACTGAAGATTTCTCTGTTAAGCCAAGCTGGTCACCTGCCATATTTGCTATTCTTTCTGCACAACAGGATGGTTTGTTCCTGCACCCTCAATAAGGCTTCTTTAAAATACTGCCAGCTCTTCTGGACTCCTTTCCCCCTCATATTAGCCTCCCAGGAGATCCTGCCCATCAGTTCCCTGAGGGAGTCAAAGTCTGATTTTCTGAAGTCCACGGTCTGTATTCTTCTGCTCTCCTTTCTTCCTTTTGTCAGGATCCTGAACTCGACCATCTCATGATCACTGCTGCCCAGATTGCCACCCACTTCTACTTCCCCTACCAATTCTTCCCTGTTTATGAGCAGCAGGTGAAGAGGAGCACAGCCCCTAGTTGGTTCCTCCAGCACTTGCACCAGGAAGCTGTCCCCAACACTCTTCAAAAACTTCCTGGATTGTCTGTTCACTGTTGTATTGCTCTCCCAGCAGATGTCAGGGTGATTGAAGTCCCCCGGGAGAACCAGGGCCTGTGATCTGGAAACTTCTGTTAGTTGTCCGAAGAAAGCCTCGTCTACTTCATCCTCCTGGTCTGGTGGTCTATAGCAGACGCCCACCACGACATCACCCTTGTTGCTTTCTCCTCTAAACTTAACCCAAAGACTCTCATCAGCCTTTTATCCAGTTTCATACTGGAGCTCTGAGCAATCATACTGCTCTCTTACATACAGTACACCTCCTCCACCTTTTGTCCCCCGCCTGTCCTTCCTGAATAGTTTATACTCATCCATGACAGTGCTCCATCATGTGAGTTACCCCACCAAGTCTCTGTTATTTCAATCACATCAGTTCCTAGACTGTGCCAGGACTTCCAATTCTTCCTGCTTGTTTCCCAGGCTTCTTGCATTCGTGTACAGGCTGATTAGAGTATGACGATGCAAAATCATTGTTGCTGCCACTGTTATATAAATGCAACCAATCTTATACAAAGTGTGACACATGGCCAGAAAGGGTTAAGCATCCTGCAGAATAAATGACCCACATTCAACTTTTAGAGACGTTAGAAAAGTATGTGAATGGTAATTAGGGCCACTCCATGTTAGATAGGCTAAAACTTTGAAATGCAAACCTATGTTGTTAGAGAATTAGAGGTAATACTAATTGTATGTGATTACTGATATCTTGTTAGATGCTAGCCATGTAAACAGACAGTTACTGTCTGTCACTATAGCTATGGATTCAAAGATCAAAATGGAATATTAACATTTAGATTAATCGTGGGTGAAATAATGTAATTGTCTATATGTCTCTTTAAAGTTTGTGATAGACGGCCTAATAGATAAATTGCCTTATGTTAATTTGTGTAGCTAATTACTGGTGATGTTTAGGAAATAGGTCTACTTCAAAATCTCCATAATTGCCTATTGCTCACCAAAGGAGGCCTGGAGCTGTATAAAAGGCTCTTTGGACCTGATCCTTTCATCTCGTATCTGCTTGATACTTCATGCAGGGGAAGCTTAAGCCATAAGGCTGAGATCTCCAGTCCTACTCTGAAACCACCCTGAATATAAACATTGGTCTATAACCTATGAACCAATTCTAAAAGAACTCTTTGCAACTACAAAGCTCACCATCTCTACTATGAATTTAATCTCAAGAACTGTGCTGATGTCTGTATGTATACTGATCTTTTAGCCAATACACACTCTTTTCTTTTTTAATACATTTTAGTTTAGTTGTTAAGAATTGGCTTTAAGCATGTATTTGGATAAGATCTGGCATATTCATTAACCTAGGAGGTAATGTTTCTGATCCTTTGGGATTGATAGAACTTTCTCGTATGATGAATACGATTTTCAGTAATCCTCATCATATTTGACTTGGGCGTCTGGATGGAGGCCTAAGGCTGGGTTGCTTTAAGGAACTATGTTGTTGGCTTCTGGGTAACCAGTAATTATAGAAGCTGTTTTGTGCTGGCTTGGTAACTCTAAGTATTGGAATATCCACCAGCTTTGGGGATTGTCTGCCCCATTCTTTGCAGTTCACCCTAATTGAGTAACTCCAGTGTGGCTCCCTGGGACTCCGGTCACACAGGCACCTAAGATAACTAGCCGATTGCCCTGGTTTCTCAGTATGAATCAGGAGGCCTCCCCTGTTGCACCCTCCTCCTTGTGTTTCCTTCCGATATCCCACTTCCCCACTTACCTCAGGGCTTAGGTCTCCATCCCCCGATGAACCTAGTTTAAAGCCTTCTCACTAGGTTAGCAAGCCTGCGTGCGAAGATGCTCTTCCCTCTCTTCGTTAGGTGGATCCCATCTCTTCCTAGCAATCCTTCCTCCTGGAACAACATCCCATGGTCGAAGAATCCAAAGCCCTCTCTCTGACACCACCTGCGTAACCACGCATTTACTTCCACAATTTGATGGTCCCTACCAGGGCCTTTTCCTTCAACAGGGAGGATGACAAGAACACAACTTGTGCCTCAGACTTCTTTATCCTTCTTCCCAGAGCCACATAGTCTGCAGTGACCCGCTCAAGGTCATGCTTGGCAGTATCATTGGTGCCCACATGGAGAAGTAGGAAGGAATAGTGGTCTGAGGGCTTGATCAGTCTCAGCACACAGTCCGTCACATCCTGAATTCTAGCTCCAGGCAAGCAGTGCACTTCTCGAGTTTCCTGGTCTAGACAGCAGATGGATGACTCCGTCCCTCTTAGGGAAGGAGTCCCCGACCACCACCACCACCCGTCTCCTCCTCTTGGGAGTGGTGATCATGGGACCCCCATCCCTAGGACAATGCATCCCATTCTGGTCGATGGGGTCTCCTTCTGATGCCTTCCCTCAGATGACTCTTCCAAACCATTCTCCACCATCTGTGCAGAGACCCTGAAAATGGTTTCTTACCTCTATCTGAACTGGGGCTTCATGGGTTCTCCTCCTTCTCCTTCTGGAGGGCTCATGCTGCCAGTTTTCTTCCCTGTTCTGCAGTGCCCTCTCTCATTCTTCAGCATTCTGTACCTGCAGTACCAAACACTGACTTCTATCTAGAAAATCTTCATTTTCTCTGATGAAACACAGGGTTGATACTTGGGTCTCTAGTCCTTTAACCTTCTCTTCCAATATGGAGACCAGCTTGCACTTCGTACAGATGAAGTCTCTTCTATCCTCTGGGAGAAAGACAAACATGGCACATCCTGTGTAGGTCACAACAGCTGATCACTCACTATCCATATTGTCTTCCTTCTAAGAGCCTCTTCAGATGTTGTATTTACTGCTCACAGACACCTGAAAGGCAAAAATTATGTGGCAACTCCCCCCAGGCAAACTCACTCCTTCTCTTGGCTTCTCCTCTGTTTGCAGCTCACTCGGTTCGGTTCGCAACTGGCTGCTCTTTTGTAAGGCTGCTGGCTCCAAGCAGTTGCCCCAGCTCAAAGCCTTCCCTCCAATCAACCACTCAAGACCCACCTGGAACAAAGTACTCCCAAATCACACTTTTCAAACAAACAACCACGCAGTTAAACAGTCACACTTTTCAAACAAACAAACACATGGTCAAACAGTCCCTGCAACTAGCACCAGTCAAACAAATGGCCACAGCAGACACTCAGATATTCACCCCACCAGCTCACAACACAGCCCCCCTAATGCAGCACTCACCGTAGCTAAGTGCTAAATGAGAGAGGCTCCTGCAGCAGTTCACCTACTATTGAAGTTCAGTCTTTCCCAGTCTGGGAAGTTGTTCAGTTAAAAAGGGCAATGAATTGCTGATGGAGAGAGAGAGGCTCTTTTACATGTCTTTTGCTACCTGGAATGTTGCTTTTGGCATGACAGTTATAACGTATGGGTCACTTAGAAAGGTGGAGTTTTGGCCTTTTGGGACTTATGTGGGCCAAAATGACAAAAGTAAGGCCCTGAATCATTTATATCTAGGGCTGTCGATTAATTGCTGTTAACTTACGCGATTAACTCAAATTAATCGCGGTTTAAAAAATTAATTGCAATTATTCGCAGTTTTAATTGCACTGTTAAACAAGAGACTACCAATTGAAATTTATTAAATATTTTGGATGTTTTTCTACATTTCCATATATATTTTGTATTCTGTGTATAATTGAAATCAGTGTATATTTTGATTGCACTGTAAATCATGATAAACAGAAGAAATAGTATTTTTCAGTTCAACTCATACAAGTGCTGTAGTGCAATCTCTTTGTTGTGAAAGTGTAACTTACAAATGTAGATTTTTTTTTGTTACATAACTGCACTCAAAAACAAAACAATGTAAAACTTCAGAGGCTACAAGTCCACTCAGTTCTACTTCTTGTTCAGCCAATTGCTAAGACAAACAAGTTTGTTTACATTTACAGGAGATAATGCTGCCCTCTTCTTAGTTACAATGTCACCAGAAAGTGAGAACAGGCATTTTCATGGCACTTTTGTAACCAGCATTGCAAGGTATTTACGTGCCAGATATGCTAAACATTCATATGCCACTTCATGCTTCGGCCACCATTCCAGAAGACATGCTTCCATGCTGATGACGCCCATTAAAACAATTATGCGTTAATTAAATTTGTGATACAATTCTCCCCCAAGGAATTCAATGTCCCCTGCTCTGTTTTACCCACATTCAGCCATATATTTCATGTTATAACAGTCCTGGATGATGACCCAGCACATGCTGTTCATTTTAAGAACACTTTCACTGCAGATTTCACAAAACAGAAAGAAGGTACCAATGTGAGATTTCTAAAGATAGCTACAGCACTCGACCCAAGATTTAAGAATCTGAAATGCCTTCCAAAATCTGAGAGGGACAAGGCATGGAGCATGCTTTCAGAAGTCTTAAAAGAGCAACACTTAGATGCAGAAACTACAGAACCCAAACCACCAAAAAAGAAAATCAACCTTCTGATGGTGGCATCTGACTTAGATAATGAAAATGAACATGCGTCGGTCCACACTGGTTTTTGAGCAGAACCAGTCATCAACATGGACGCATGTCCCCTGGAATGGTGGTTGAAGCATGCGCATCTGGCATGTAACTATCTTGTGATGCCAGCTACCACATTGCTATGAGAATGCCTGTTTCTCACTTTCAGGTGACATTGTAAACAAGAAGTGGGCAGCATTATCTCCTGCAAATGTAAACAAACTTGTTTGTCTGAGCAATTGACTGAACAAGAAGTAGGACTGAGAGGACTTGCAAGCTCTAAAATTGTACATTGTTTTATTTTTGAATGCAGTATTTTTGTACATAATTCTACATTTGTAAGTTCAACTTTCATGATAAAGAGATTGCACTACAGTACTTGTATTACGTGAATTGAAAAATACTATTTTTGTCTTTTTACAGTGCAAACACTTGTAATCAAAAATAAAGTGAGCACTGTACACTTTGTATTCTGTGTTGTAATTGACATCAATATATTACAGATATTAGTTTATATCATTACCCCACTACACAGTATGGCTGCTTGATAAAGTTGGCAGTTTCTGCTCACAGAGACCTTTCTCTGGAAGTGGAATGGTACTGCAGCTGTGCACTGGAGTACAAGGAAAGGGGTATGGACAGAGTCAGAAGGAAAAGGGAAAGTTTAGTAGTATTGTAGTAGTGCCTACAAGCCCTAATCAAGATCAGGACCCCATTGTGTTAGGAACTGCACAAACACAGAGGAAGAGACAGCCTCTGTCTCAAAGAGCTCACAATCTAAATAAACAAGAAAGACAAAAGGAATATTATCCTCATTTTACAGAATGAGACCTGAGACCCAGAGAAATTAAGTGACTTTTCCAAGGTCTCACAGGAAATTGGCAACTGAGCATGGAATTGAGCCCAGGTTCCTTGAGGTCTAGGATAGTGCCTTCACCTTAAGACCACCTCCCCTATCTAAGTCTGTACTGCAATAATAATAGTATATTACAGCAACACAGCTCTCGGTTGAAGTGTGCACTATCCGCTCTCAGCAGTAGTGAATTCCTAAGTGAAGAAAAGAAACACTAAATAAAAATGATGAGGCTTTGTATCCCAGAAATCCAGCCATTTCCTGGAAGAGTTAACTCATTTATAAACCTTTTAGTGAGCCTTATTGACTACAGGGCAGTGCACATACCAGCTGTGGATAATGAACAAACAATGAACAAAGAGGTAGATTTATCTGAGTACCAGTTATTTCCTGATACAAAAGGGAACCTTAATTGGGCTAATGATGATGGGCTCAACCTTACATTGAGACTATCCAGTTATCATAAAATTATCTTACAGTGAGCTCATCTGTTTGCCAAGGAGGAGGCTTGCATAGTAACAGCATCTGGTGGAAGATACAGTGGTTATTTATAGTCTGTGACTGTATTTGTAAAAAACAAGATGACTTAACCATAGGATCTATTTCAAAGCATAGTGGCACTAACCTCTCTGGTAAAGCATGTCTCTGACTCTAAAAAGGAGTACCTACTAGAAAGGAGGTTCCTTGCTTAAAAGCAACTGTTGAGCTCCTTTGCAATACTGAGGGCCTTATCTGTATGGGCTAATTGCTGGGCAGAGCAGTTCGAGGACTTCCTTGGTCTGTTATGAATATGTATGGTGTATGAGGAGGCTGGCAAAGTACTGCAATCCCACACTTGCCAGAGTTGTTCTGGGAAACAATTTTATGTTAAAATGTAGGCTAGTGTTCCTAAAGTGAGATCTCACTTCCTGACATGCATTTCCTGTCTCACTCAGCCAAGCCATGCTGGGAGTAGCAAGCTAAGTTTTCCAATTTGTTTTTGGCTCCTGTTCCAAAAGCCATCTATATGGATGCTTTGAAAACTCTTCTCAAGTTATATTTGTGAACGTGGATGGTTTCTTCTGAGACCTGATTACGAGAATTGCCTAGTTCCAAACATAACAAGTTAACCACAAGGCAGTGATGAAATGGAACCTCCAGTGTCTAGAAGTTCAACTTCATCCTCTCACGCTGGGTGGAACATTATCACAGTGCACTGAACCACCCTCCAGCTGCTTCTTGCCCAGAGCTGGACAATTTGGTAGCGACTGTGGTTTCATACCACCGACACTTGTAGTGACGCACCAACACTGGATGAAGTGAAGCTCATGCCATTTGCAAACTGAAAAGTATCCCCCCAGAGCTGATAAAATGTGCTTTTGACCCTGTAGCAGAATCACTTCTGGCCATCATTCACCTGGTTTGGAGAACTGGAACCTTCCCAACTGCCTGGAAGGACGGTATTGTGATCTCACTTTATAAGCACAAGGCACCGCACAGTGAATGTAAGAGCTACAGGCCCATCACCTTGTTGTCCATGCCAGGGAAGGTGTTTGTGCATGTCCTGCTGGCATGTTTGGAGCCCTTGCTCATCAGAAGCATCGCCCCCAACAGTCAGGCTTTACGAAGAGCAGGTCCACATTAGATGCCATTTTGGCCCTCCGCTTGTTGTCAGAGATACTGTACACCGCAAGCTCAAAAAGCCCCTGCATGTGGCATATGTCAATCTTAAGGCTGTGTTTGATTCATTTGACTGAGTTGCACTATGGAAGGCCTTAAAGGGTGTACATGTCCCAACCACTCTTCTGGACTTGATTAGTGAGCTGCATAATGGAACCACTGCCCGTGTATGTCTGTGGAATTGGATGTCAGCACCTTTTAAATCAGTATCTGGTGTCAGGCAGGGCTGTGTCTTGGCCCCTGCACCCTTTTGTCGGGCAATGGATTTCATAATGCAGCATTCCATCAGGTCCATAGGCATTCAGATCGGTGATCTCTCACTCTCAGATCTTGACTATCCTGATGATATTGTTCTCCTAGTACAGAGAGAACAAAAGGCACTCCATGAGTGCCTCCATGAGGCACTCCAGCAAATGGAAGAGGAGTCAGCTAAGGTCAGCTTGCGTGTTTTGTGGTCAAAGACAAAGCTGTAAAACCTAGGATCAGGTCCACTCACAACTCCAATCTCTTTGAATAATGAAACTGTCAAAGCAGTCTCCAGCTTTTGCTATTTGGGTTCTATACTCACCAATTCCTCCAGTTCTCATACGGAGGTTCTTCTCCAGATTGGCATCTACCATGGGTCGTTTATGAAGAATATGGAATCAACATCATCTCAGCACGACAACCAAGTTCAGGATTTATTCTAGCTGAATCCTCTCCGACTGTTGTATGGTTGTGAAACATGGATACTATGCCTCTCAGACTGGGCAAAGTTGGAGGCTTTCCACACAAAATGCCAACCTTGTATTTTGGACATAAACTGGAATGACTTCATTCATCACGTAGATGTTTTCGGTCGCTCCAGTCTACAGACTACTGGGGCCTTGTCTGCAGCTGGCATCTTATGTTTTTTGGACATGTTGCCAGAATGCCACAATACGTTCCAGCAAATGCCATTCTCTGAGTTGCTTGTTACATCCGGGATAAAATTCCACCCACTGAGGGGTGCGGGTATCCCCAACCCCCTATTACATGGGTGCATCGGGTCTGTTCCGACATTGGACTTTCAGCCCGTCAAGCCCTTGAGGCCGCACAAAAATGGACCAAATGGCAAACCATCGCTATGGCCAACCATTCGGCTAAGTGTTGTAGAAGAAGTGTCTAGAAGTCTGAAATCATGCAGCTAACCATGATCAGTTAGTGGTGGCCTTTTCCAGGAGTGTTTGTTATGTTCACACAATAGCCTTGTTGGCAACTTGTCAGGAGCATGAAGCCTTGGCCTAATGGATTTATTGTAGCCATCCATGTCTTTAATATGGCTGTGTGATCCATAGATAAAACCTGCAGGTGAATCCCTATTCATCATTCCATCATGGGGGCTGGGATTCCCCCTTCCCTGCGAAAAAGGCCTTGTGGATTGTAGGGGATCTGCAGGAGGCCTGGGCCAACAGCACAGAGCCACTATGCCTCCACACTGGCTTTGTACTTGGCAGAGCCCTCCAACTCCAGGCTCCCTGGCAGTGCAGCTCCATCATAGCCACACTACCAGGACTCCCCCAGGCTGCAGTTCCCCATGGGAGTCCTCGGGGAGGTTCACTGAAAAGAGATTAGAGCCTGAAACTGAATTTACCTTTTTCCCCTATAATATGCAGAGCCAGAGAGGGGATCATGTGCATCCACCCACTCCTCCCAGTCTCCACCTCCTGCCCTCACACAGACCCTGGACCCCATGGAGAGGGGGATGGTGCCTGGAAATGGCAGAGTCTCCATCCACATGGAAGGAAGATTCACACACACAGGGGCCAAGGTGGATGATCTGCTGGGTCCACATCAGAGAGGCCATAATGCTCTCTTTGTAATGTCACAGCTGGTTCCTGTGAAAATGATGATATCCCAAAGGTTTAAGCCCTTGATTCAGCAAAGTAGTTAAGCATTGACTTTTAACGTTAAGCCTGTGAGCAGGCCATTGAAATCAATGGGATTTCAGCACACATTTAAAGTTAAGTGTGTACTTAGGCCCACAGCCAACAAATACTTATGTGATGTGGCCTGTTTAAACCCCCTGCATTGGCCTGATGATGATGTGCTCAGAAGTCGGTTGCTCAGTTATATCACATCACTTCACCTTCTTCTGAGACCAGGAAAAGAATCAGTGTAACAAGAGCAGTTTTCATGAATACCTTGGTATTTGGACATGGGGAGATAAGGGCATCTTTTAATTCAGTTTGCTACATTAAAAGAATCCGACGTTAAATACTGGGCATGGAGAAGTTTGATAGTGATGAGCAGCCACACTTTAAATTAATGTTTGTAATCTAAGGAATATTTCAGTGTTGCCAACTCTTCTGACATTTAGTAGTTTTCTTTAAAGCCTTGTAACAGGTCTCGGACTCACCCGGCGGCGCCTTCTGCTGGTCTCAGTTGGGAATTAGCTCACCAGCCTCCAGAGCACCCACTTTTGGCCGGTGATCCGCCTGACCACTCTCTGGCCCATGAGTCCCTCCTGGGACCCAGTGCCCCTTTAACTGGGGTGCTGCCCCCTAGCAGTACCCCACCGGTCTGGGTCTCCCCTCCCCAGGGGACCCCCAACCCACTATCCCAACCTTGCCTCAGTTTTAGGCTGCTGCCAGTCACCCGCTAGCCCCCGCGCCCTGGGGCAGACTGCCGTATAAGCCACTCATCACAGGCAAGGTTGGGTTGCACCTGCTGCCTCGGCCTACCCGTGCGTTGCCCTTGCAACCACAGTACCTAGATGGGCCTAACCCTAGGCCACAGCCTGGGGTTTTCCTAGGCAGGAGCTCCCCAGCTCCTCTGATCTTTCCCCAGCCCTACTCCACCCTAGGTACCTGGTCAGGTCCCTGCAGCCAAGCCCTTCTCCCTTTACAGACAGAGGGAGACTATGTAGCTTCTGGCTGCCCTGGCCGCCCTGGCCTTTATAAGGCCAGGCTTATCTGTTTGGGGCATGGCCCCCAGCTGAGGCTACTTCCCCACTCAGCCTAGCCTTCAGAGCTGCAGCTCTCCAGTTCTTCCCCCAGGGTTGACTCTGTCAGGGCTAGAGCGGGGTTCCACCCCGCTACACAGAGGGAGGTCGGTCAGTCTGCCTTGCTGGCTGGCTGGCCAGCCGGCCCTCTCTCCCTTCTTCTTGGGCTGCTGCTGGCTGGAGCCTTGCTTCTCTCTAGCTGCCCTGCTGGCTGGAGCTCCTTCTCCCACCCTTGGACTGCTGCTGCTGCTGGCTAGTTGGAGCGCTCCTTCCCTGGACTGCTGCTGAGTGCGTGCGTGAGTGAGGGGGGGGCCCTGCTCACCCGCTCCCCCCCTCCCCTCCCACCTCTGGAAGGAGGAGCCAGGGCAACCTCTGCTACTACCACCTGTGGGGGGCCCTTCCTGCCTAGCTACCAGGGTTGCTGGAGCTGCTGCTGTTGCTGCTGCGTTTGACCTGGGGAGCTCCTGGAGCCTAGAAGAGGAAGGGGACTGGGAAGACCACCGGCTGCTGGGGGAGCACACAGAGACTCTGGAGACCACTGTGGAGGGAGCCGTTACAGACTGAGTGACTTTCAACCTGTGCTTTTGTGGTGAGGGGTCCTGCCTGACTGTGTTCGTGGGGACACAGGGGGTGTGGTGTGGAGCCTGCCCCCTGGTTCATCTGTGTCCCCCTGCTTCCGAACCGCCACCACCACCACCGCTGCCCCCTCCACCGCCCCCACTGGCTGCTCCAGCTCCTGCCTCCAGGTTTCAGCTGCTTGCCTGGCCTGCCACACCCGTTTCCACCGTTTGGGCCTGCAGCAGCCAGCCAACCACCCATTGACTTTTTTGCAAGCGCATGTGGGTGCACATACCCCCACCCCGGACTACCCCCCAAATGGACTACCCCCCAACTTTGCCCCTTGTTGCCTGCCCCATTTACCCCTAAAGCTGATTGCCGCCCCCCCCCCCCATACCTTTTGTCCCAGCCCCTTATTAGCTTCAGTGTGTTTGCCTGCCCTGCCCGGCCCTTCTCCTGCTGTAGCCTGGTTTGTTTGCCCTGGCCCGGCCTCACAACTAGCCCCTTGTTCCCTCTGCCTGTTCCCAGCCTGTTCGTTCCCCTGCCTTTGCGGCCCTCCTGGCCCTGATTTGCCCCTCCCTTTGTGCGCCCATGCCCCCTCCCGTGCGCTTGAGCTCCCCCCGTTTTGGTTGATCACTGCATCCCCCTGATGTTATTGCAACCTTCCCTCCCCTAGTGCAGCTAGAGGAGCCGGAATTCCACCTTCTGTCGGTAACTGACACCCTCCCTGAGTCCTTGCTAGCCCCCTATCTGCCCCGCCTCCGTTTTGGCACCCTCCTCCCCTGCCCACAGCCTAGCGGGGAGGAGTGGTTGACCTGCTTCCCTCCCCCCCCCCCCTTTTGTCCAGTGTCTCTCACCCTCCCTTACAGCCAATTATGGCGGGTGGGATCCCTGCGGCGGACCCTGTCCCCCCTCATCCGCCTGCCCCCCCGCCGTCCCCCCTAGCCTCCACCTCGACTGCCGCTGCCAGACCGCCTTCTCTCGCCCCTGTTGGGGCGCCGGCAGCGACAGGCAACGGGGTGACCTCCGCTGCTGCCACGTCCCTTGCCTCCTCGGGGAACACCCCCAGCTGGCGGGAAGGGGCGGGGAACAAAGAAGGGAAAGGGCCCCGCTAAAAAGAGTAAGCCCTCCATGGCAGGGACTACCCCCACTGCCGCGGCCCTGCCACCGGCTGCAGCGTCCCTCCCTGTAATTCCCTCCACCAGCACCGTGGGCGCCCCCCCTCCTGCCACCAGAGCATATGCCCAGGTGGCGGCGGCCCCCCCGCCGACTGCTAAGTCATCTCTCCCAGCCACCGCCTCTGTTACCATCCCTAGTGGCCGGGGCCCCTTCCCCACCTTGACCAGGAGGCATGGCATCCGCTGCCACCTGGTGCCCGCCTCACCCCACATCGAAACCTGTCCGTCTCGGTGGGCCCGGGGCTGTGTCAGGGGCCCTAGTGGAGGACGACCAGGGTCCGGTGACCCCGCCCCCCATGAGCTGCGAGACGAGCTGCGGGCGTTTCTAGAGGACGTCCGCGGCTCCCGCAACAAGGTACAGCTCGCTCTCCAGCGCTGGGGGGACTTTAATCACATCCTCTGGGCCACAAGGGCCCTCATGGGGGAGGGTAAAGGGACCGGGAAGCAGAGTGCCGCGGCTTACCACCGGGTCCGCACCTTCCGCGACTCCCTGCTTACATTCGGGGTAGGTCACGGTTTGCTGCGCGGCCCAACGGGGGCCGCGAGCGTCCCTGCTGATGAGGATCCCCCCCAGCCCTCCTCATGGCACCTGTCACCTTTGGCACATTAAACACCCGGGGCTGTAGGATGGGTCTCTGCAGGTGCCAGGTGCTCTCCTTCCTTTGGGAGGGGGGGTGCTCTGTGGTTTTCCTGCAGGAGACCCATACGGATTCGGCCGCTGAAGACAGCTGGCGGCTGGAGTGGGGGGATAGAGTTTACTTTAGCCATCTTACGGTTCGCTCAGCTGGAGTGGCTACCCTGTTCTCCCCCAACCTCCGGCCTGAGGTGCTGGGGGTTACCGAGGCTGTGCCGGGTCGCCTGCTGCACCTCCGGGTCCGCATGGAGGGGCTAGTGGTCAATCTCGTTAACGTCTATGCCCCGACATCGGGCCCGGAGAGGCTGGGTTTTTATCAGCAGGCCTCCGCCTTCCTCGGCACTTTGGATCCTCACGAGTGCCTGGTCCTGGGCGGGGACTTTAATGCTACCCTCGAGGAGCGGGACCGCTCGGGGACCGAGCAGAGCCCGGCCGCCGCGGACGTCCTCCGGGAGCTTGTCGACCATCACTCCCTGGTGGACGTCTGGCGCGACCACCACCCGGACGACATTTCGACCTTTACCTATGTCCGGGTGGAAGCCCATCGGTCGCACCACTCCCGGTTGGACCATATCTACTTGTCACGCTTCCGCCTTTCCCGAGCCCACTCCTCCGACATTCGGCCGGCCCCTTTCTCAGATCACCACCTAGCCACCGTGATGGCCTCTCTCTGTGCGGAGAGGCCAGGGCCGGCCTATTGGCATTTCAACAACAGCTTGCTGGAGGATGTGGGCTTCGTGGCATCCTTCCGGGAGTTCTGGTTGGTCTGGCGAGGGCAGCGGCGCGCTTTTCCCTCGGCGCGGCGGTGGTGGGACCTGGGGAAGGTGCGCGCCCGGCTCTTCTGCCGTAACTACACTCGGGGCGCCAGCCGGCGGAGGGATGCGGTGATAGAACAGTTGGAGCGGGAGGTCTTAGAGCTAGAGAGGCGTCTGGCCGCCAGCCCCGAGGATCCATCCCTCTGTGGGGCGTGCCGGGAGAAGCGGGAGGAGCTCCGGGCCCTCGAAGGCCACCGGGCCCGGGGCGCTTTTGTTCGGTCCCGCATCCGCCTCCTTCGGGAGATGGATCGCGGATCCCACTTCTTCTACCTCCTGGAGAAAAGGAGGGGGGCCAAGAAGCAGGTCACCTGCCTTCTGGCAGAGGATGGCACCCCCCTCACGGATCCGGTGGAGATGTGCGAGAGGGCCAGGACCTTCTACGCCAACCTTTTCTCCCCGGATCCGACCGATGCCGCCGCTTGCAGAGTGCTCTGGGATGAACTCCCAACGGTCCGCGCGGGCGACCGGGACCGGCTAGAGCTGCCTCTCTCTCTGGCTGAGTTCTCGGAAGCCCTCCGCCGCATGCCCACCAATAAATCTCCGGGCATGGACGGGCTGACCGTGGAGTTCTACCGCGTGTTCTGGGACGTCCTCGGCCCGGACCTCGTCACCGTCTGGGCCGAGTCCTTGCAGAGCAGGGTCCTCCCTCTCTCGTGCAGGCGAGCCGTGCTCACCTTACTGCCGAAGAAGGGTGACCTCCGCGATTTACGGAATTGGCGTCCGTCTCGCTCCTCAGCACGGACTACAAATTCGTAGCCAAAGCCATCTCGCTGCGGCTGGGGTCCATGCTGGAGGACGTGATCCACCCAGACCAGACCTACACCGTCCCGGGCCGTACCATCTTTGATAACTTGTATCTGGTCCGGGATCTCTTGGAGCTTGGGGGCAGGGATGGGTTGTCGTTCGCCCTCCTGTCCCTGGATCAGGAGAAAGCGTTTGACAGGGTGGATCACGAGTATCTCCTGAACACTCTGCGAGCGTTTGGTTTCGGACCCCAGTTTGTGGGTTTTCTCCAGGTGCTGTACGCTTCCGCAGAGTGTCTGGTCAGGCTCAACTGGACCCTGACTGAGCCGGTCAGCTTCAGGCGGGGAGTACGGCAGGGGTGTCCCCTCTCGGGCCAGCTGTACGCTCTGGCGATCGAGCCCTTCCTCTGTCTCCTTCGCAGGAGGTTGACGGGGTTGGTGCTGCGGGAGCCGGAGCTGCGGCTGGTCCTGTCGGCGTACGCCGACGATGTGCTCCTCGTGGTCCAGGACCCGGGCGACTTGGTGCGGGTGGAGGCTTGCCAGACGATCTACTCGGCGGCCTCCTCTGCCCGGGTCAACTGGGTCAAGAGCTCTGGCCTGGTGGTCGGGGTCGGGTGGCAGGCGAGCTCCCTCCCACCCGCGCTTCAGGCCATCAGGTGGAGTGTGGGTCCGCTGCTCTATCTGGGCGTTTACCTTTCCGCCACGCATCCGTCTCCGCCGGAAAACTGGCACGGTTTACGGGGCAGGGTGACGGAGCGGCTCCGGAAATGGACAGGACTACTCCGGTGCCTCTCCCTTCGCGGGAGGGCACTGGTACTCAATCAACTGGTCCTGTCCATGCTCTGGTACCGGCTCAACACCCTGGTCCCGGCCCCGGGTTTCCTGGCCGACCTCCAGACGGCGATTCTGGAGTTCTTCTGGCCAGGACTGCACTGGGTCTCTGCAGGGGTCCTCCATCTGCCCCTGGAGGAGGGCGGGCAGGGCCTGAAGTGCCTGCGCACTCAGGTCCGTGTCTTCCGCCTCCAGGCCCTGCAGAGACTCCTTTATGGTGCAGGTAGTCCGGCGTGGAGCGTATTGGCGCACGCCTTCCTGCGCTGCTTCCGAGGGCTCCGGTACGACTGGCAGCTCCTTTACCTCGATCCGAGGGGCCTTCCGCGAGACCTCTCCGGGCTGCCGGTCTTCTACCAGGACCTCCTCCAGACCTGGAAACTGTTCTCAACGACCAGGTCTGTGGCGGCCACCGGGGGGGCAGATCTCCTCGCGGAGCCCCTGCTACACAACCCCCAGCTTCGTGTGCAGGCGGCAGAGTCCCCCTCGGTGCTCCAGAGGTTTGTCCTGGCAGAAGTCACCAGAGTCGGAGACCTCCTGGATTACGACCGGGGAGACTGGCTGGATCCCCTGACGCTCGCTCAGCGCATGGGGCTCTTCAGGCCTTGTACTCCCCGGCGCGTACTCCAGGAGGTGAGGGCCGCTTTGCCACCCGCTGCTCGGGTCTACCTCGACCGGGTCCTGCACGAGGGCACGCCCCGTCCACCCTCCACCCCAGGCCCTCCGGACCTTTTCATTGGGCCCCTGCCCCGTGGACCCAACCGGCCCCCCCGCCCCTTCTCCATGAGCCAGCTGCACACCTTGCAGCCGGTCCGCTTTCAAACCGCGCCACGGAAGCATCTCTACACGCTCGTGCTCCACACCCTCCATTTCCTCGCCCTCGTGTCCCGCCCCGACACAAAGTGGCGGGACCTTCTACCACCTCTGGAGGGTGAGGAGCCCCGGTGGGCCAGCCTCTATTCCACCCTGATACCGAGGCCCACCGGGGATGTCAGCTGGCGACTCCTTCATGGGGCCGTGAGCACGGGCGTGTATTTGGCGCGGTTTACCCCTGTCCCAGATACCTGCCCCTTCTGTGGTGTGAGGGAGACCCTGGCGCACGTTTACCTGGAGTGCGCCAGGTTGCAGTCCCTATTCCGGCTCCTCACCAATATTTTGTTAAGATTTTGGCTGCACTTTTCCCCTCACCTCCTTCTCTATGCACTCCCTATCCGTGGCCCCACAAAGTCACGGGACCTCCTGGTCAATCTCCTCCTGGCCCTGGCTAAACTGGCCATCTATAAAACCAGGGAGAGGAGGTTGGCCGATGGAGGCTCCGGTGACTGTGGGGCCTGTTTCAGATCCTTTGTCCGTTCACGCATCCGAGCAGAGTTCCTCTGGGCGGCGTCCACTGGCTCCCTTGACGCCTTTGAGGAGCAGTGGGCGCTGTCCGGGGTTCTCTGCTCGGTGTCCCCGTCAGGCTCCCTTCTTTTAACCCTGTGACCACACCCCTGACCCTGTTATTTCATTAGTTGTCCCCCGAACTCATTTGGATTCCAGGTCCTGTGGATCCTCCCCTTAAACTAGGGGGGGTTCTTTAGCAGTGGGCGGGCTTCCGCCCGCCCACTTCCCGGAACCCAATAGGTACACAGAGGGAGGTCGGTCAGTCTGCCTTGCTGGCTGGCTGGCCCTCTCTCCCTTCTTCTTGGGCTGCTGCTGGCTGGAGCCTTGCTTCTCTCTAGCTGCCCTGCTGGCTGGAGCTCCTTCTCCCACCCTTGGACTGCTGCTGCTGCTGGCTAGTTGGAGCGCTCCTTCCCTGGACTGCTGCTGAGTGCGTGAGTGAGTGAGGGGGGGGCGCCCTGCTGACCCGCCCCCCCCCTCCCCTCCCACCTCTGGAAGGAGGAGCCAGGGCAACCTCTGCTACTACCACCTGTGGGGGGCCCTTCCTGCCTGGCTACCAGGGTTGCTGGAGCTGCTGCTGTTGCTGCTGCGTTTGACCTGGGGAGCTCCTGGAGACTAGAAGAGGAAGGGGACTGGGAAGACCACCAGCTGCTGGGGGAGCACACAGAGACTCTGGAGACCACTGTGGAGGGGGCCGTTACGGACTGAGTGACTTTCAACCTGCGCTTTTGTGGTGAGGGGTCCTGCCTGACTGTGTTCGTGGGGACACAGGGGGTGTGGTGTGGAGCCTGCCCCCTGGTTCATCTGTGTCCCCCTGCTTCCGAACCCCCACCACCACCACCGCTGCCCCCTCCACCGCCCCCACTGGCTGCTCACCATCTGCTTCCAGCTCCTGCCTCCAGGTTTCAGCTGCTTGCCTGGCCTGCCACGCCCGTTTCCACCGTTTGGGCCTGCAGCAGCCAGCCAACCACCCATTGACTTTTTTGCAAGCGCACATGGGTGCACATACCCCACCCACCCCGGACTACCCCCCACTCTGGACTACCCCTCAGCTTTGCCCCTTGCTGCCTGCCCCATTTACCCCTGAAGCTGATTGCCGCCCCCCCCCCATACCTTTTGTCCCAGCCCCTTATTAGCTTCAGTGTGTTTGCCTGCCCTGCCCGGCCCTTCTCCTGCTGTAGCCTGGTTTGTTTGCCCTGGCCCGGCCTCACAGCTAGCCCCTTGTTCCCTCTGCCTGTTCCCAGCCTGTTTGTTCCCCTGCCTTTGCGGCCCTCCTGGCCCTGATTTGCCCCTCCCTTTGTGCGCCCATGCCCCCTTCCGTGCGCTTGATCTCCCCCCGTTTCGGTTGATCACTACACCCCCCTGATGTTATTGCAACCTTCCCTCCCCTAGTGCAACTAGAGGAGCCGGAATTCCACCTTCTGTCGGTAACTGACACCCTCCCTGAGTCCTTGCTAGCCCCCTATCTGCCCCCCCTCCATTTTGGCACCCTCCTCCCCTGCCCACAGCCTAGCGGGGAGGGGTGGTTGACCTGCTTCCCTTCCCCACCCCCCGTTTTTTGTCCAGTGTCTCTCACCCTCCCTTACGGCCAATCATGGCGGGAGACATGGCGGGTGGGATCTCTGTGGCGGACCCTGTTCCCCCTCATCCGCCTGCCCCGCTGCCGTCCCCCCTAGCCTCCACCTCGACTGCTGCTGCCAGACCACCTTCCATCGCCCCTGTTGGGGCGCAGGTAGTGACAGGCAAGGGGGTGACCTCCGCTGCTGCCACGTCCCTCGCCTCCTCTGATTCTAGGGGAACACCCACAGCTGGCGGGAAGGGGCGGGGAAAAAGGAAAGGAAAGAGCCCCACTAAAAAGAGTAAGCCCTCCATGGCAGGGACTACCCCCACTGCCGCGGCCCCACCGCCAGCTGCGGCGTCCCTCCCTGTAATTCCCTCCACCAGCACCGCGGGTGCCCCCCCTCCTGCCCCCAGAGCATATGCCCAGGTGGCGGTGGCCCCCCCACCAACTGCTAAGTCATCTCTCCCAGCCACCGCCTCTGTTACCATCCCTAGTGGCCGGGGCCCCTTCCCCACCTTCACCAGGAGGCACGGCATCCGCTGCCACCTGGTGCCCGCCTCGCCCCACATCGAAACCTACGTGCGGGCGTTGGCGAGGGTGGTGGGGCCTACGGCCATCGTGGCGGCCTCCAAGGTGTACGGCAAGGCGGTATTCTTCCTTGCATCGGAGGCCGCCGCTCAGGAGGCGGTGGAAAAGGGCCTGGCGGTGGGGGGCCTATTCGTCCCCCTGGAGCCGCTGGAGGACCTGGGTGTCCGCATAGTCCTGACCTCCGTCCCGCCCTTCCTGCCCAATGCTGCCCTATTGCCTGCCCTCTCCGCCCTTGGGAAACCTATTGACGTCCTCAGCCCTCTCTCACTGGGCTGCAAAGACCCCACCCTCCGCCACATCCTCTCGTTCTGCCGGCAGGTGCATCTTCAACTGCCGCCGGCGGCGCGTGGCGGGGAGGCGCTCGAGGGGTCTTTTCTGGTCCCCTACCAAGGGGCCCATTACCGTGTGCATTATTCAACGGGGGAGGCCCGGTACTACCTCTGCCGGGCGATGGGGCATGTCCGGAGGGACTGTCCCTTGGCCCGGCAAGGAGGAGCGTCCGACCCCGGCAGGGCACCGGCCCCGTCATCACTGGCGCCCCTGAATGCCCGGTGCCAAGAGCCGCCCCTCCTCCTTCCCTGTCCACCGCTGCTCCCTCTTGGGCCCTGGGGGTACCTCCCCCAGCGCGCCCAGATAAGCGGGAGAGCCCCGCCTCTGTTGTACGCACTCTGGCGGGGCCCGTGGAGGAGGGTGCGGTATGGGTATCACCAGGCGTGGGAGATGGCCCACCCCTGAGAGAGTCTGCCCCCCATTTACCTCCCTGAGTCCCCAAGTCATCATCCTTGCCCCCTGACCCAACCCCTGTCGACCAGCCCACAGACGGTGCCATGGAGGGCTGGACACTCGTACAGGGACAGCGGGGCAAGCGGAAGGCTCGAGCTCCGCTCCTGCCATCGGCTGCGGAGGCCCCCCAGAAAACCAGGAAGGGGGGCACTGTTGCTGAGCCCTCCGCTTTCCCCCCGGGTGGAATTTGCCCACCACTACTGGCAAGGGCAGACGTGGCAGCACCGGAAGGCGGTACCGCCCCTCCGATGGAGTCCCTTCCCACGGAGTCCTCTGTTGGAGCCCTTCCTGCCCTCTTCACTGCTGGAGCCCCTGCGAGCCCTGAAGCGAGCGTCGCCCTGGGCGCTGGCGGGGAGGGCCCCGGGGTGCTTGGAGGTGATCTCCCCTCTATCTATGAGGAGATCGAGGCCCTGGGTCTGACCCCGGTCACCCAGGGGGAGGAAGACCCTCTGCCAGCAGGCCTCGACCTGAGCAATCTCACCCCGGACCCCCCTTCCCCGTGCCCCCTCCTTATAGTCCCTGCCTCCCCTCCTACCTCCGAGGGTCCCCCAGACTCTTCGACCTGCCCAGCCGCAGGTGGCACTCCGCTGATGGCCGCCGAGCCCGCTGTGGCGACGGCCAGCGCTTTGCGGCTGGGACCCGAGTTACCGGGGGTCTCCCTCGTTGGCGCAGAGCAATCGACTTCCTTCCCGGGAGGGGGCCCCACTACCCATTGTCCATCTAATGATGCCGTGGCTGTATCACCTGCCATTGAGCCTGAGCCCGGCATCACTGGGGCCCCCCTTCCCACCCCTCAGACCCCTGAGCCCGATGGAGAGGAGCCACCTCCCAGCGGCCCAGCTGCTGGGGCCCTGGATCTGGCCTCTATCCCTCTCCCCAACCTTCCTCCCGACCCCTGCCTTGCCCCTACTCCCGATCCCATCCCTACCCCCTCCACCTCTCGCGATACCGTTGCCGCCCCTGGCGCAGTCTCCTTTCCTTTCCCAGAGGATGACCCCCAGGGAGTGGCCTTTGTGTCTCCCTGTCCCGACCCTCTAGGGGTTGCTATCTTCCCCCCGCCACCCCCCATTGAGACGGGGTCTCAGGCGGGCCACATGGTGCCAGCCCATCAGGCACCACGTCGCGGGTCTGCCCCCTGCCTGTCCGTCTCGGTGGGCCACGGGGCTGTGTCAGGGGCCCTAGTGGAGGACGACCAGGGGCCGGTGACCCCGCCCCCCCCATGAGCTGTGAGACGAGCTGCGGGTGTTTCTAGAGAACGTCCGCGGCTCCCACAAGGTACAGCTCGCTCTCCAGTGCTGGGGGGACTTTAATCACATCCTCCAGGCCACGAGGGCCCTCATGGGGGAGGGTAAAGGGACTGGGAAGCAGAGTGCAGCGGCTTACCACCGGGTCCGCATCTTCCGCAACTCCCTGCTTACCTTCAGGGTAGGTCACGGTTTGCTGCGCAGCCCAATGGGGGCCACGAGCGTCCCTGCTGATGAGGATCCCCCCCAGCCCTCCTCATGGCACCTGTCACCTTTGCCACATTAAACACCTGGGGCTGTAGGATGGGTCTCCGCAGGTGCCAGGTGCTCTCCTTCCTTCGGGAGGGGGTGTACTCTGTGATTTTCCTGCAGGAGACCCATACGGATCCGGCTGCCGAAGACAGCTGGCGGCTGGAGTGGGGGGATAGAGTCTACTTTAGCCATCTTACAGTTAGTTCAGCCGGAGTGGCTACCCTGTTCTCCCCCGACCTACGGCCTGAGGTGCTGGGGGTTACCGAGGCTGTGCCGGGTCGCCTGCTGCACCTCCAGGTCCGCATGGAGGGGCTAGTGGTCAATCTTGTTAACGTCTATGCCCCAACATCGGGCCCGGAGCGGCTGTGTTTTTATCAGCAGGCATCCGCCTTCCTCGGCACTTTGGATCCTCACGAGTGCCTGGTCCTGGGCGGGGACTTTAATGCTACCCTCGAGGAGCGGGACTGCTCGGGGACCGAGCAGAGCCCAGCCGCCGCGGACGTCCTCCGGGAGATTGTCGACCATCACTCTCTGGTGGACGTCTGGCGCGACCACCCGGACGACATTTCGACCTTTACCTATGTCCAGGTGGAAGCCCATCGGTCGCGCCACTCCCGGTTGGACCGCATCTACTTGTCATGCTTCCACCTTTCCCGAGCCCACTCCTCCGACATTCGGCCGGCCCCTTTCTCAGATCACCACCTAGCCACCGTGACGGCCTCTCTCTGTGCGGAGAGGCCAGGGCCGGCCTATTGGCATTTCAACAACAGCTTGCTGGAGGATGTGGGCTTCGTGGCGTCCTTCCGGGAGTTCTGGTTGGTCTGGCGAGGGCAGCGGCGCGCTTTTCCCTCGGCGCGGCGGTGGTGGGACCTGGGGAAGGAGCGCGTCCGGCTCTTCTGCCGTAACTACACTCGGGGCGCCAGCTGACGGAGGGGTGCGGTGATAGAGCAGTTGGAACGGGAGGTCTTAGAGCTAGAGAGGTGTCTGGCCGCCAGCCCCGAAGATCCATCCCTCTGTGGGGCGTGCCGGGAGAAGCGGGAGGAGCTCCGGGCCCTTGAAGACCACCGGGCCCGGGGCGCTTTTGTTCGATCCCGCATCCGCCTCCTTCGGGAGATGGATCGCGGCTCCCACTTCTTCTACCTCCTGGAGAAAAGGAGGGGGGCCAAGAAGCACGTCACATGCCTTCTGGCAGAGGACAGCACCCCCCTCACGGATCCGGTGGAGATGTGCGAGAGGGCCAGGACCTTCTACGCCAACTTTTTCTCCCCGGATCCGACCGATGCTACCGCTTGCAGAGTGCTCTGGGATGAACTCCCAACGGTCAGCGCGGGTGACCGGGACCGGCTAGAGCTGCCTCTCTCTCTGGCTGAGTTCTCGGAAGCCCTCCGCCGCATGCCCACCAATAAATCTCCGGGCATGGATGGGCTGACCGTGGAGTTCTACCGCGTGTTCTGGGACGTCCTCGGCCCGGACCTCGTCACCGTCTGGGCCGAGTCCTTGCAGAGCGGGGTCCTCCCTCTCTCGTGCAGGCGAGCCGTGCTCGCCTTACTGCCGAAGAAGGGGGACCTCCGCGATTTATGGAACTGGCGTCCCGTCTCGCTCCTCAGCACGGACTACAAACTCGTAGCCAAGGCCATCTCGCTGCGGCTGGGGTCCGTGCTGGAGGACGTGATCCACCCAGACCAGACCTACACTGTCCCGGGCCGTACCATCTTTGATAACTTGTATCTGGTCTGGGATCTCTTGGAGATTGGGTCCAGCGATGGGTTGTCGTTCGCCCTCCTGTCCCTGGATCAGGAGAAGGCGTTCGACAGGGTGGATAACGAGTATCTCCTGAGCACTCTGCGAGCGTTTGGTTTCAGACCCCAGTTTGTGGGTTTTCTCCAGGTGCTGTACGCTTCCGCAGAGTGTCTGGTCAGGCTCAACTGGACCCTGACTGAGCCGGTCAGCTTCGGGTGGGGAGCACGGCAGGGGTGTCCCCTCTCGGGCCAGCTGTACGCTCTGGCCATCGAGCCCTTCCTCTGTCTCCTTCGCAGGAGGTTGACGGGGTTGGTGCTGCGGGAGCCGGAGCTGCGGCTGGTCCTGTCGGCGTACGCCGACGATGTGCTCCTCGTGGTCCAGGACCCGGGCGACTTGGTGCGGGTGGAGGCTTGCCAGGCGATCTACTCGGCGGCTTCCTCTGCCCGGGTCAACTGGGTCAAGAGCTCTGGCCTGGTGGTCGGGGACGGGTGGCAGGCGAGCTCCCTCCCACCCGCACTTCAGGCCATCAGTTGGAGCGCGGGTCCACTGCTCTATCTCGGCGTTTACCTTTCCGCCACGCATCCGTCTCCGCCGAAGAACTGGCACGGTTTACAGGGCAGGCTGACGGAGCGGGTCCGGAAATGGACAGGACTATTCCGGTGCCTCTCCCTTCGCGGGAGGGCACTGGTACTCAATCAACTAGTCCTGTCCATGCTCTGGTACCGGCTCAACACCCTGGTCCCGGCCCCGGGTTTCCTGGCCGACCTCTAGACAGCGATTCCGGAGTTGTTCTGGCCAGGACTGCACTGGGTCTCTGCAGGGGTCCTCCATCTGCCCCTGGAGGAGGGTGGGCAGGGCCTGAAGTGCCTGCGCACTCAGGTCCGTGTCTTCCGACTCCAGGCCCTGCAGAGACTCCTTTATGGTGCAGGTAGTCCGGCGTGGAGCGTATTGGCGCACGCCTTCCTGCGCCGCTTCCGAGGGCTCCGATACGACCGGCAGCTCCTTTATCACTATCCGAGGGGCCTTCCGCGAGACCTCTCCGGGCTGCCGGTCTTCTACCAAGACCGCCTCCGTACCTGGTGTGTACCTCCGTACCTAGGACTGTTGTTAAGGTTTCCCTGAGTACTGTGTGGGTGCCTCGGTTTCCCCTATGCAGTGCTTGAGTATCTAGGTAGTGGGACAATGGTGCATGATTGTTACAAAGCCCTAGAAGGCAGGGGTGGGCAGAGGCCTGGACACAGAGAATGGCCCTGTCTCCTGGCAACAGATGGCCCGGCCCCTCCCCTGCAAAGGTGAGAGATGAAGGTGTTGGAACAAAGGGATCAGGTGACCTCCTGGCCCGGGAATGAGACAAAGGGGGAGGAGGGGCTGGAGAGTTTCAGTTTGGAACTGGCCGGAGAGGAGGGGAGAGGGGCAGACAGGGGCTGGCCTCCCTGCCCCGTTTGGAGCTGTGGGGTGAAATGCAGGGAGCCCCGAGCTGGGGTCTAAGCTCCCTGCCCCCCGGAAGGACCCGACTGAGGGGTCCTGGATGTACTGACAAGCTCTGGTTGGACTGTGTTCCTGGCATCTCTAATAAACCTTCTGTTCTACTGGCTGGCTGAGACTCCCAGTGAATCCGGGGAAGAGGGGTGCAGGGCCGGACTCCCCCACACTCCGTGACACCTGGAAACTGTTCTCAACGACCAGGTCCGTGGCGGCCACCGGGGGGGCAGATCTCCTCGCGGAGCCCCTGCTACACAACCCCCAGCTTCGTGTGCAGGCGGCGGAGTCCCCCTCGGTGCGCCAGAGGTTGGTCCTGGCAGAAGTCACCAGAGTCGGAGACCTCCTGGATTACGACCGGGGAGACTGGCTGGATCCCCTGACGCTCGCTCAGCGCATGGGGCTCTCCAGGCCTTGTACTCCCCGGCGCGTACTTCAGGAGGTGAGGGCTGCTTTGCCACCCGCTGCTCGGGTTTACCTCGACCGGGTCCTGCACGAGGGCACGCCCCGCCCACCCTCCACCCCAGGCCCTCCGGACCTTTTCATCAGGCCCCTGCCCCGTGGACCCAACCGGCCCCCCCGTCCCTTTTCCATGAGCCGGCTGCACACCTTGGAGCCGGTCCGCTTTCAAACCGCGCCACGGAAGCATCTATACACGCTCGTGCGCCACACCCTTCATTTCCTCACCCTCGTGTCCCGCCCCGACACAAAGTGGCGGGACCTCCTGTCACCTCTAGAGGGTGAGGAGCCCCGGTGGGCCAGCCTCTATTCCACCCTGATACCGAGGCCCACCGGGGATGTCAGCTGGCGACTCCTTCATGGGGCCATGAGCACGGGCGTGTATTTGATGCGGTTTACCTCTGTCCCAGATACCTGCCCCTTCTGCGGTGTGAGGGAGACCCTGGCGCACGTTTACCTGGAGTGCGCCAGGTTGCAGTCCCTATTCCGGCTCCTCACAAATCTTTTGTTACGATTTTGGCTGCACTTTTCCCCTCACCTCCTTCTCTACGCACTCCCTATCCGTGGCCCCACAAAGTCACGGGATCTCCTGGTCAATCTCCTCCTGGCCCTGGCTAAACTGGCCATCTATAAAACCAGGGAGAGGAGGTTGGCCGATGGAGGCTCCAGTGACTGTGGGGCCTGTTTCGGATCCTTTGTCCGTTCACGCATCCGAGCAGAGTTCCTCTGGGCGGCGTCCACTGGCTCCCTTGATGCCTTTGAGGAGCAGTGGGCGCTGTCCGGGGTTCTCTGCTCGGTGTCCCCGTCAGGCTCCCTTCTTTTAACCCTGTGACCGCACCCCTGACCCTGTTATTTCATTAGTTGTCCCCCGAACTCATTTGGATTCCAGGTCCTGTGGATCCTCCCCTTAGGCTGGGGGACAGTCCTTTAGCAGTGGGCGGGCTTCCGCCCGCCCACTTCCCGGAACCCAATAGGACAAGCCTCTATTCCTGGAGTTATGCAGTTGTATCAGAATCTTTTTTCATTTAAAAAAAAAAAAAAGTTTTAATCCTCCTGGTTTGAGAGAGAAGCTTGGAAATCTGTGTAAGCAGAGTCAGGATGAGCTCCACCCTGACATCTGGTGATGAGTCATGGCAAAGCACTCCAGGGGCTGATCCAATTTGCATAGGCACACCCACCCTGCCTGGTACGAACCATAGTGGCCCAAATGGGCATTTTGGGCTGCTGTAGGATCCCCAGTTTTCTGTACTGGGGCAGGAATTTCTGTTATTGGGGCAGGAAGAATAAACTGTTGTTATACTGCTTATGTAAATCATGGCCAGTGGAACTGTACTTGGCCTTTTGTCATGTTAAAGGGGAACTTGCCATTAACTAAACAGCACTCACCAGCCAAGGGACATGGGTTCCAAAGCCTAGTGAATTGAGAGAGGTTGGGGACAGGTATTACCTGGTGGTGCAGGGCCCTTGTGAGGGTCTGAGACACCAATTGCAGTGTCTCCTCCTTGTTCTCTCTTCACTGTGGAATATCAGAGCTAATGTTGAGTTCTTTGAGAGTCTGGTTTCAGGCTACTGAATTGAAATCACTCTGGGCTAATAGAAATGAGCACTAGGGCTCCCCTAAACTACAAGCTGAAATCACTGAGCATTGTGTTAAGTAGTGGGGGAGCCTGAAGATAAGTTGCTGAGTGGCTGGTGGAGCAGTTGGCAAAACAGCTGATGGTGTGGCGCTGCTGGCAAAGCAGAGCAGCTCGTGAGGACAGTTGGAGCGGTGCTGCTGGCAGAGCGGAGCAGTTCGTGGTTGCAGTCGGAGCAGCTTGCAGGATGGCTGGTGGAGCAGCGCTGTTGGCTGGCGGAGCAGTTCGTGGGGACAGCTGTGGCGGCTTGCGGGACAGCTGGCGGAGCAGAGTGAAGCCCCACGGAGGGGTGAGGCAATCATCTTCACGCCACGTAAGGTGCCCCTTACCCCCCCTTCCCATTGCTGCCCAGGCGGGTGGCGTGTAGCACCCTGCAGATGAACTTTTGAACTCTGGGACTGGACTTTTGGGTTCTTGGACTTTTGGGGACTTTGGGTGACTTTTGGGTTGCTGGACTCAAGAACCCAAGGGACAGGACATGGCCCAATTGGCTGTGGTGGGTCTTGCTCACAGTTTGGCTTATGGATCCTAGTTGCAGTGTTTTCCCAATTTAAGGCTGGTGTCGTTTACCTGCTGCTATTAAAGATTTCTGTTACACTGAGGCTCGGTGCTTGCGAGAGGGGAAGTATTGCCTCTTTGAGGCGCCCAGGGGTGTGTATAAGATTTTCCCAGGTTACTGGGTGGGGGCTCGAGCCGGTTTTGCATTGCATTGTTGAGAAGGGAACCCCTATGTACTGAACCTGGCCCTTGCTGCTGTCAACTCGTCCTGGCAGAAGGGTTACATATGGTATTCTAAAATCTCAACAACAACAAAAAACCCAGAAGTTAAATAAAAAGAACTCAAAATGTATTGTTTTAAAAAATCTCATGATTTCTCAGCTAATCTCATACTTTTGGGGCCTGAGTATTCCATTCATATTTTAAATATCGTTTGAAATATAAAGTGTGAAATTTTACAGATTTACATCATCAAGGTTCACACAACATAGCCACTATATTTAGTTCCCTGAATCTTACTACAAATGAAATAGCTTCAATAGGCTACCTTCCTCTGCAACATTGGCATAGGTCACTTGCAGGTTTAAACTAGTGTAAATGGTGGATTCTCTGTAACCTGAAGTCTTTAAATCATTATTTGAAGACTTCAGGAACTCAGCCAGAGGTTAGGGGTCTATTATAGGAGTGGATAGGTGAGGTTTTGTGGCCTGTGATGTGCAGGAGGTCAGACTAGATGATCATGATGTTCCCTTTTGGCCTTAAAGTCTATGAGACAGCACAGCTAACTGCGCACAAAAGGATTACTTATATTAGCTAGTAAAGCCAAGTGAACAATCCACAATTACTTACTTATTCAACACATTTTGCTTTTTATCTGATTCTGAAATTATCAGATTTATTTGCTATTTGAAAGTATTTGTATATTTCTTCAGGAAATACATTTTGCTCTGTAGATACAGTAGAACCTCAGAGTTATGAACACCTCGGGAACAGAGGTTATTCATAACTCTGAACAAAATGTTATGATTGTTCTTTCAAAAGTTTACAACTGAGCATTGACTTAATACATCTTTGAAACTTAACTATGCAGAAGAAAAATGCTGCTTTCTCTTTATTCTTTTAGTAGTTTATGTTTAACACGGTACTGTACTTGCTGGTTTGTTTTTGTTTTTCTGGGGGTGGAGGGGATGGTTTCTGCTAATGCCTGATTGTGTCCTTCCAGTTCCAAATGAGGTGTGCGGTTGACTGGTCAGTTCGTAACTCTGGTGTTCATAACTCTGAGGTTCTGCACAGCCTGATCCAAAGCCTGTTGAAGACAAAAGAAGGAAGCAAGCAGTTTATTGCATATAGTCACAACTTGGATTGTGTTGGTTAGTTATGCGAGTCGCAAGGAGTTGTTTCTATTGACCTGGTTGACTGATGTATGTAACTATACAGCAAGTAGCTTGAAATACAATTTGAAATTCACTGTCAGTGCCAGATCCAAAATCCATTAAAGTCAAGGGGAGCCTTTTTATTGATTTCATTGGGTGAAGGATTGGACCTAAAATGAATACTCCACTATTCAAGATAAAAATTCATGTTTTGTGGATATTTGTGCTACTAAAGCTCAAGGGGCAGATCCTCAGCTGATGTAAATTGTCATAGCTTCAGTGAGTTCAATATGGCTATGCAGTTTACACACTCTATGAGACAGTACAGATAATCTGCCTCTGAGAGCTCAAATGTTCATGGGAAATGAATGTGAAAGGTCATAAATTCGAGTCACAATTTGCTTTCAAACTCAAAGAAATATTTGTGGAGAATTCTTTCCACTATTTGCTCTGCTGTGTCACGCAGTATAACATTGTACTTTTCCAAGAGCTTTGTTTGCAAACAGCTAAGATTTTTATGAATTAAAAGGATCTGAAAATATTACAGGCCAATCTCCTTCCTGGAAGGGCTGTGCGTCTTAACAAATTACATACAAATCAATGATCATTCAGGTGGGTTTGCTGATTCTCAAATATCAAGACAATAAGACAGAAACAAACCAATCCACAATCGCACCTTATTAACGAGTCACACTGGTCTAAGGAATGAATGAGACCTTGTAGTCAGCATTATCCAGTTTCATGGACAAGGCCAAAAAGAGAACAGAAAGGCCCTGTTAACTCCACCCTGAGGTCATCACAAAGCAGGGGCCTGGAACAATTTGTATAATGGGAGTCCTAAGAGCCATTGAACTAAACTGTAAACCCTGTATATGCTGGAAACCTCTTCAAGGCAGGGGGTGTGGCAGCACCCCCAGCACTCCAAGTTCCAGAACTATGTCACAAAGGGAGAGCTGCCTCAGTACTGCAAACTACACGTGAGGCAGATTAGGATTAATTGTACTATATAAACCTTGGGCTCAGTCCTCAACTGTGCCCATTTTATACTCTGTGCAGTTCGGAGGGGAGAGGCAAAGGTGACCTTAAGCCATTTTTCTGCCTCTTAATTATGGGGCTGGCCAAGGGCCAATTCAGCCACTGGCACAAATCAATGCGTCTAAGGACTCTCACCATTTCAGTGCATTTCCTTCAACCCTTGCCGCCTTTCTCAGGTGATGGGTAAATGTGATTGTCCTAGAGACATGTACATTCCTTGTGCCAAAGGAGGGGAAACACAATGCCAATTGGGACAAACAGCTGTCAAAAGAAGGAGGGCAGAGAACCATTTTCATATTCCTGAATCCCTTTGCAGTATTCAGCATGGTCAGAGATGACATCATCAATAAAACTTGCCTGTGTCTGCTTCACCTCCCAAGTGACTATGTACTTACCACATATAAATGAAGTCACCCAGACTGCAAACAGCTGCAGAAACATACAACATATTAAATAGAGGAGTCATGCATTTGGCCAGAACTTTGGACCCCCTGACTGCACTTTTCCATGCCAGAGCTGCCCACTGGAAAAGCTACTAGTTTTTAATCCTCTTCCTGCAGCAAACTTGTTAGCCACCAAGTGGCAGTATGAGCTCACTCAATAACTCCAGTTTCACACTTGTTGAGAGGATCTGGTTAATACAGCATCTGAGTGAGATTCTTTTCTCTGCTGTCTGCTCTTTACAGGGCAGTTAACACTGTCAGGAGTAAACCAAAGATTAAAAGTGTGTACCCAAGTGTATTTAGGAGTTTGGACTTTGTTGAGGTTGGGAGGGAGAGCTCTCGGATGGGCTCTCTAATCTAGCCCCCTGCATCATACCTAGATGGCTAATTCTCCTGTAACCATCCCCACTAGGTGGTGGCCTAACCTCAGCCTTAAATAGCTCAAGATAGAGCAGTGGTTTTCAACCTGTGGTCTGTGGACACCTGGGGGTCCACAGATGACATCTAAGATTTCCAAAGGGATCTGTGCATTCATATGAAATTTTGTAGAGGTCTGCAAATGAAAAAAGGTTGAAAACCACTGATTCCAAACCTCCCCCAGGCACTTGTCCTGTGCCCAACTGGCCTTAAAATTTTTCATAATACTAACCATAATTTTTCTCTGCTACAGTTGTAGCCCTTTACTGATTGTCCTGTCTCCCAAAAAATCACAGACTCTGTAAATGGAAAGGGAGTGGTAGGTCCCACCTAGCTCACATCTCTGCTCATACAGGATCATTCCCTCCAGCACCAAGGATTCCTTTGGGAGACTATTCCACAGCCTAATGCATCTCACTGTCAGGAAGCTTTTTTTCTGATCTTCAGGCTACATTTGTCCTTTCTTAATTTTATTTCCTTCCTCCTACTTAGGGCAGCTCCCTCTCCCTCCCCTGTGCCATGCTAAAAAAATCTTCCCCTTGCTTGGTGTTCACAACCTGCAAATACCTGTAGACTGTTATGCACTCATCCTGAGTTATCATTTAGCCAAGATATTCACATGAAGCCAGTTCCTCAACCCTGCTAAATCTGCTTAAGCTAGATGAGCAAAGGGCATCTTCCAATGATGCACAGCTGCCTTAACCAGTCCTATATCACCACCCTGGCAACCTCCTGCAGAGGGGCAGGTGACAGTCTTGGCTAGGAGATAGGGTGTATGACTGGAGCACTGCTAAACTCTACTGATCCTGTGCTAGCTACACTTAAATTTCAGCCTTATACTCTGAGGCTGATGTATGTTGTGCCAAGGACTAAAATGACCTCCAGACAGCTTCAGGAGGAACATAAAGGAAGGTCTTTGCATTGAGTGGAGCTTGACTAGGCCTGAGGATCAAGCCCATGGTATTTGCCCTTTTTAATCTCTTTGTAAATTTGCCCATCCAAGCACCATGATAATTTTTGTTGCTGTTCTCTGATCTCTCTGCAATATGTCACAAACTTTCTGTCCAGAACCAAGTACAGTATTCCAGGTGCAGCTGCAGCACAGTGGTGTAGAGAGGGACCATCCTCTCCCTGTCCCTTGATGGAATGACCCAGCATATGCAGCCTAACATTGCACTGACCTTTTTTTTACTGCCATGTCATATTGCAAATTCATGTCTAATTTCTAGCCCATAAGGGCTTGTCTACATGATAGTTTAGTCCACACCAGAAAGGTGTAAATTTTAGTCTACGCTAGCATGTCATGCATTAACTGGCCTGGGTGGACTCTGGTGTCATGTACTAAACGTTCCCTAGTGCATGTTAATGTAGTCCCATTTCAAGCAATACTACATTCACACGCGATAGGGAACATCAAGTGTGTGCCAGCAGGGTCCACAAGAGCCAGTTAGTGCATGACATACTAGTGCAGACTAGTAGATGAGTCTTTGGTCTCATCAGGGATCATTCTTTCCCAAGTTTCTACCTCCCTTTGGATTAATTTATTTTCTTCTCCTGTTTCTGAGCTCTCCAGATCCCTTTGTGTTATTTCTCTGTCCTCACTAGTATTCACACTTCTACTCACTTTAGTATCCTCTGCTAATTTTCTCAATGTAGTATTCACTACCTCTCCCAGATCATTAATGAAGACATCAGATCAGACCTAACACAGATCCCTTCAGTATTGGACTAAACACCTCTCCCAGCTCAATAATTTGTTACTTACCGTCCCTTTTTCACTGTTCTTAAACCAGCTTTCAAGCCATGCAAGTGCTCAGTTATGTCCAAACTGATCTGAATTAATTTAGTTAGATTTTTGTGAGTCAGTCTCAATTGCTTTATTAAATCCAAATATATTACTTCTGCTGCTTTCCTTTCATCCTTGTAAATCTTGTAAATCTATCAAAACAAACATTAAAATTTGTCTGGCAAGATCTGTTCTTTATCAACTTCTAGTGCCAATATAATTGCTTGTAGTTCCATTATCCTGCAAATGTTTAGAATATTAGGGTTGGAAGAGATGTCAGGAAGTCATCTAGTCCAATCCCCTGCTCAAAGCAGGACCAACACCAACTAAATCATCCCAGCCAAGGCTTTGTCAAGCCGGGCCTTAAAAACATCTAAGGATGGAGATTCCACCACTTCCCTAGGTAACCCGTTCCAGTGCTTGACCACCCTCCTAGTGAAATAGTTTTTCCTAATATCCAACCTAGACCTCCCCCACTGCAATTTGAGACCATTGCTCCTTATTCTGTCATCTGCCACCACTGAGAACAGCCTAGCTCATCCTCTTTGGAACCCCCCTTCAGATAGTTGAAAGCTGCTATAAAATCCCCCCTCACTCTTTTCATCTGCAGACTAAATAATCCCAGTTCCCTCAGCCTCTCCTCATAAGTCATGTGCCCCAGCCCCCTAATCATTTTTGTTGCCCTCTGCTGGACTCTCTCCAATTTGTTCACATCCCTTCTGTAGTGGGGGGGACCAAAACTGGATGCAATACTTCAGGTGTGGCCTCACCAGTGCCAAATAGAGGGGAATAATCACTTCCCTCAATCTGCTGTCAATGCTCCTACTAATGCAGCCCAATATGCCATTGGCCTCCTTGGCAACAAGGGCACACTGTTGACTCATATCCAGCTTCTCGTCCACTGTAATCCCCAGGTACTTTTCTGCAGAACTGCTGCTTAGACAGTCAGTCCCCAGCCTGTAGCGGTGCATGGGATTCTTCCTTCCTAAGTGCAAAACTTTGTACTTGTCTTTGTTAAACCTCATCAGATTTTTTTTGGCCCAATCCTCCAATTTGTCTAGGTCACTCTGGACCCTATCCCTGTCCTCCAGCGTATCTACCTCTCCCCACAGCTTAGTGTTATCTGCAAACTTGCTGAGAGTGCAATCCATCCCACCATCCAGATCATTAATAAAGATGTTGAACAAAACTGGCCCCAGGGGCACTGCGCTTGATACCGGCTGCCAACTAGACATCGAGCCTGTAGCGAGCGACTCACCAGCACGGCGCCTCCTTGTTGGTCGTCCTGGGAATTAGCTCTCTCCAGCCTCAGAGCACTCTCTGCTGGCCGGTGTCTCCCTTGCCTCAGGCCCCGTGTCCTTCCCGGACCCCAGCGCCCCTTTACCTCGGGGTTCTGCCCCAGCAGTATCCCCACTCTCTGGGATTCCCCTCCCAGGGGAGCCCCCAACCCTCTAAACCCACCTTGCCTCAGTGGCTACTGCCAGTCATCATCTAGCCCCCGCTCACTGGGGCAGACTGCAGTCTGTAATCCATTCATCACTGGCAAGGGGGTTGGACCTGCTGCCTTTGCCTATCCCCAGGCTGCCCCTCTGCAGCCCCAGTACCTTTTGGGGCCTTTAACAAGGCCTGCAGCCTGAGGGTTTACCAGGCTGGAGCTCCCCAGCTCCCTTTGCCCTTCACCAGCACTGCTCCTCTTCAGGTACCTTGCTCCCAGGCAGCTAGCCCTTCCCACTCCAGGGCTCATAGACTCATAGACTTTAAGGTCAGAATGGACCATTATGATCATCTAGTCTGACCTCCTGCACAATGCAGGCCACAGAATCTCACTCACCCACTCCTGCAATAATCCTCTCACCTATGTATCAGCTATTGAAGTCCTCAAATCATGGTTTAAAGACTTCAAGATGCAGAGAATCCTCCAGCAAGTAACCCGTGCCGCATGCTGCAGAGGAAGGCGAAACCCCCCAGGGCCTCTGCCAGTCTTCCCTGGAGGAAAATTCCTTCCCAACCCCAAATATGGTGATCAACTGAACCCTGAATATATGGGCAAGACTCACCGGCCAGACACCCAGGAAAAAATTATCTGTAGTAACTTCTAACATCCCATCACCGGCCATTGGGCCTATTTACCACTGATAGTCAAAGGTCAATTAATTGCCAAGATCATGTTATCCCTTCAAACCATCCCCTCCATAAATTTATCTAGCTTAATCTTGAAGCCAGATAGGTCTTTTGCCCCCACTGCTTCACTTGGAAGGCTGTTCCAGAATTTCACTCCTCTGATGGTTAGAAATCTTCATCTAATTTCAAGTCTAAATTTCCTGATGGCCAGTTTATATCCATTTGTTCTTGTGTCCACATTTGTACTGAACTTAAATAATTCCTGTCCCTCCCTGGTATTTATCCCTCAGATATATTTAAAGAGAGCAATCATATCTCCCCTCAGCCTTCTTTTGGTTAAGGTAAACCAGCCAAGCTCCTTGAGTCTCCTTTCATAAGACAGGCAGGGCCGGTGTAAGGAAGTTTCGCGCCCTAGGCGAAACTTCCTTGCACCAGTCCTGTGCCCGCCCCCAGCTAACACCCCCACCTCCCCCGCAGCGGCTCCGCACCCCCACCCCCGCGGGCCGGCAGCTCAGCCCCCCTCCCGCGGCAGCCTCCCCAGCACGCAGCGCCCCCCCCCCCCCCCCGCCAGCTCCCGGCTCAGCCGCGGAGCCGCGAGGGCGGGAGGCAGCCATGGCCAGCTGCCCCCTGTCTCCGGTGCCCTAGGCGACCGCCTAGGGTCGCCTAATGGGCGCGCCGGCCCTGAAGACAGGTTTTCCGTTCCTCGGATCATCCTAGTGGCCCTTCTCTGCACCTGTTTCAGTTTGAATTCATCCTTCTTAAACATGGGAAACCAGAACTGTACACTGTATTCCAAATGAGGTCTCACCAATGCCTTGTATAACGGTACTAACACCTCCTTATCTCTACTGGAAATACCTCGCCTAATGCAGCCCAAGACCGCATTAGCTTTTTTCACGGTCATATCACATTGGCGGCTCATAGTCATCCTGTGATCAACTAGTGCTCCGAGGTCCTTCTCCTCTTCTGTTACTTCCAACTGATGTGTCCCCATCTTATAACTTAAATTCTTGTTATTAATCCCTAAATGCATGACCTTACACTTCTCACTATTGAATTTCATCCTATTAGTATTATTCCAGTTTACAAGGTCATCCAGATCTTCCTATATGATATCCTGATCCTTTTCTGAATTGGCAATACCTCCCAACTTTGTGTCATCCGCAAACTTTATTAGCACACTCCTACTTTTGGTGCCATGGTCAGTAATAAAAAGATTAAACAAGATTGGTCCCAAAACCGATCCCTGAGGAACTCCACTGGTAACCTCCCTCCAGCCTGACAGTTCACCTTTCAGTATGACCCGCTGTAGTCTCCCCTTTAACCAGTTCCTTATCCACCTCTTAATTTTCATATTGATCCCCATCTTTTCCAATTTAACCAATAATTCCCCATGTGGTACTGTATCAAATGCCTTACTGAAATCGAGGTAGATTAGATCCACTGCGTTTCCTTTACCTAAAAAATCTGTTACTTTCTCAAAGAAGGAGATCAGGTTGGTTTCGCACAATCTACCTTTTGTAAAACCATGTTGTAATTTGTCCCAATTGCCATTGACCTCAATGTCCTTAACTACTTTCTCCTTCAAATTTTTTTCCAAGACCTTGCATACTACAGATGTCAAACTAACAGGCCTGTAGTTACCCGGGTCAATTTTTTCCCTTTCTTAAAAATAGGAACTATATTAGCAATTCTCCAGTCAAACGGTACACCCCCTGAGTTTAGAGATTTATTAAAAATTTTTGCTAATGGGCTTGCAATTTCATGTGCCAGTTCCTTTAATATTCTTGGATGAAGATTATCTGGGCCCCTCGATTTACTCCCATTAAGCTGTTCAAGTTTGGCTTCTACCTTGGATATTGTAATATCTACCTCCATATCCTTATTCCCATTTGTCATGCTGCCATTATCCCTAAACTCCTCATTAGCCTCAATAAAGACTGAGGCAAAGTATTTGTTTAGATATTGGGCCATGCCTAGATTATCCTTAACCTCCACTCCATCCCCAGTGTTTAGTAGTCCCACTTCTTCTTTCTTTGTTTTCTTCCTATTTATATGGCTATAAAACCTTTTACAGTTGGTTTTAATTTCCTTTGCAAGGTCCAACTCTACATGACTTTTAGCCTGTCTCACTTTATCCCTACATGTTCTGACCTCAATAAGGTAGCTTTCCTTGCTGATTCCTCCCATCTTCCACTCCTTGTATGTTTTCTGCTTTTTCTTAATCACTGTAGTGAGGCGGTGTGGCTCCCCACTGCACCGGAGCGGGTTGAGCCCCTCCGGACACCAGAGTGGGCGGAGCCAGGAAGCTCTGAGCCCGCCCCTCAGTGGGCCAGGCAGCCACCCGGAAGTATAAAGGCGGGCCCGCAGCAGTCACTAGAGCTCCAGCCGCCAGAGAGGCCGGAGGCAGCCAGCCTAGCCCACGACTGGGAGAACCCTGCAGCTCCCGGTGCGCCCCAGGACTGGCCAGACCTGCCCTGCGCTCGCTATCCGGAGGAGTTGCCGGACCTGCCCTGCGCTCGCTATCCGGAGGAGTTGCCGGACCTGCCCTGCGCCAGCTACCCGGAGGAGTTGCCGGACCTGCCCTGCGCTAGCTATCCGGAGGAGTTGCCGGACCTGCCCTGCGCCAGCTACCCAGAGGAGTTGCCGGGCCTGCCCTGCGCCAGCTACCCGGAGGAGTTGCTGGGCCTGCCGCTTGCCCACTACCCCGAGGAACCCATGGTATTGGACCCCCCGGAGTAGACCACTGTGAACCAGGTACCCGAAGGGTGGGAGTTAGGAAGTGGCCCGGGGACAGCCGACCCTAGTCTGGCTATAACATGGCCGGAACCCATGTCAGTGTGTTGCGGCCAGGATCCCCACTGACACAGCAGTGGGTCGTCTGCCGCTGCTAGGGCCCCGGGCCGGGATGCAGTGGAGTGGGTGGGCCTGCGTCCCCCCTGCCACCGAATTCATGGGTGGCAGTCTCCCCCTCTTCTAGGCCCTGGAGGTCTGGGCCTAGTTCCAGATACTGTTTGCTCAGCCCCTGCCTGAGGGCCTGAACCACTGACTTCTGTTTGTTGCCCCGCCCTGACCTAGGGCCTGGGCTTATTCCCTATTGCTTGGCTCAGCCCCTGCCTGAGGGCCTGAGCCACTGACTCTGTTTGGTGCCCTGCCCTGATCTAGGGCCTGGGCTGGCTAACTGTAACTGTTTGCTCAGTCCCTGCCTGGGGGCCTGAGCTACTGACTCTGTTGCCCGCCCTGACCCAGAGCCTGGGCCGGCTAAAGTGTGTTTCAGTTACCGCAAAGGCCGCCGAGAGGGAGAGACCCGGCGGCCAGACTAATTCCCCCTGAATATCCTCTGTAGGTAGTGAGCCAGTGTGGCTCCCCGCTGCACCGGAGCGGGTCGAGCCCCGGATAACCCCTTTACAATCACCTCTCTGAGATGCTTGCTCATCCAGCTTGATCTAAAACTCCTGCCTATGAATTTTTTTCCCCTTTCTTGGGATACAGGCTTCTGATAGCTTCTGCAACTTTGACTTGAAATAATCCCAGGCCTCCTCCACCTTTAGATCCATAAATTCTTCTGTCCAATCCACTTCCCTAACTAATTTCCTTAATTTATTCAAGTTAGACCTTTTGAAATCAAAACCCCTAGTCTCAGATTTATTTTTGTTTATCCTTCCATTCAGTTTGAACTGAATTAGCTCATGATCGCTCGAGCCAAGGTTGTCCCCTACAACCATTTCTTCAATGAGGTCCTCACTACTCACCAACACCAAATCTAAAATGGCATCTCCCCTTGTTGGTTCAGCAACTACTTGCTGAAGGAATTCATCAGCTGTCACATCTAGGAAAATCTGAGCCCTATTATTATTACTAGCATTTGTTCTCCAGTCTATATCTGGGAAGTTGAAATCTCCCATGATCACATAGTTCCCATTAGTATTTACTTAATTAAAAACATTAAAGAGATCTCTATCCATATCCAAATTAGAGCCCGGTGGTCTATAGCACACCCCAAGCACTATCCCAGGGGAGGTTCTAGCAGTTTTCTTCCCCAATGTGATTTTTGCCCAGACAGACTCTGTCTTATCCCTTCCATCACTTTTTATTTCTTTACAGTCTACCTCATCATTGATATACAATGCTACTCCACCACCTTTACCTTTATTTCTGTCTTTCCTAAACAGCACATACCCTTCAATACCTATACTCCAGTCATGACTACTATTCCACCATGTTTCTGTTATTCCTATAATATCTGGTTTCACTTCCTGGACCAGTAGCTCTAGTTCCTCCATTTAGTTACCTAGGCTCCTCGCATTGGTGTACAAACATCTTAATTTTTACTGTTTGGCCTCACTCACATTCTTTACCCAATTTGGCACGGACACTGTACCGCCAGTATGACCTATTAGACCTGTATCCACACTGCCCTTCCTCCTTATGTCCATTCTCCTACCCACGGCTGTATCCTTTCTTACTTTGTTTTCTTCCCTCTCAATGTTAAAATCCAGCATGGAGATTACCTGGACATCTCCCAACCGTCTCCCCCAAATTCCTAGTTGAAAGCTCTCTTAATCAGTTGCTCCATCCTAGAAGTCTATTTCCCTCCCTACTCAGGTGAAGTCCATCCCGAGAGAACAGTCCTCTATCTATGAATGCCTCCCAGTGGCCATACATCCTAAAGCCTTCCTTATAGCACCACTACCTGAGCCATCTATTGAGCATCATAATCTTGTCACACCTTTGTTGCCCTTCTCTAGGAACAGGCAGAATCCCACTGAAGATCACCTGAGCCTCGATTTCCTTAAGCGTCTTCCCCAGCCTGGCATCGTCTCCCTTGATTCGTTCCAGTGAGAATCTAGCCCTATCATTTGTTCCTACATGAAGGATGATCAGTGGATTCTTTCCCCCTCCATTTAGGATCCTCTTCAACCTCAGGTCCACATCCCGTATCTTAGCACCCGGTAGACAGCACACCCTTCTGTTCTCTGGATCAGCTCTGGTTACAGGCCTGCCTATTGTTCTCAGTAAGGAGTCCCCAATCACGTAGACCTGCCTTTTCCTGGTGACAGTGCGATTCTCTGGTCTATCCCCTGTTCCCTCTGGCTGTAAGTCCTTTCCATTCCTATTTTCCCATGTAATCCTCTTCAACCCATCCTGTATCCTTCTGGGGCTCATATTTGGTGTTGTCTCCATTGACTCTTCCCCTTTTTCTATGGGACTAGCCGCTCTTCTCTTCTTCCTTGCCCTTCCACCTTCAGTGATCACCTGCCGTATCCCTTCTTCATTCTTTGCAACTCCGCAAACCTGTTCTTGAGATCTATTTCTCCTTCACTGGGCTGGCCCATCTTTTCCTCTGCCTGGTTCTCTTTAGTCACATGCTTCCACTGTCCACTTGTCCTTGTGCAGGACTCTGCACAAGGACAAGTGCAGAGTCCTGCACTTAGGACGGAAGAATCCCATGCACTGCTACAGACTAGGGACCGAATGGCTGGGCAGCAGTTCTGCAGAAAAGGACCTAGGGGTTACGGTGGACGAAAAGCTGAATATGAGTCAACAGTGTGCCCTTGTTGCCAAGAAGGCTAACGGCATTTTGGGCTGTATAAGTAGGGGCATTTCCAGCAGATCGAGGGACGTGATTATTCCCCTCTATTCGGCACTGGTGAGGCCTCATTTGGAGTACTGTGTCCAGTTTTGGGCCCCACGCTACAAGAAGGATGTGGATAAATTGGAAAGAGTCCAACGGAGGGCAACAAATATGATTAGGGGGCTCGAGCACATGACTTATGAGGAGAGGCTGAGGGAACTGGGATTGTTTAGCCTGCAGAAGAGAAGAATGAGGGGGGATTTGATAGCTGCTTTCAACTACCTGAAAGGGGGTTCCAAAGAGGATGGATCTAGACTGTTCTCAGTGGTAGAAGATGACAGAACAAGGAGTAATGGTCTCAAGTTGCAGAGGGGGAGGTTTAGGTTGGATATTAGGAAAAACTTTTTCACTAGTAGGGTGGTGAAGCACTGAAATGGGTTACCTAGGGAGGTGGTGGAATCTCCTTCCTTAGATGTTTTTAAGGTCAGGCTTGACAAAGCCCTGGCTGGGATGATCTAATTGGGTTTGGTCCTGCTTTGAGCAGGGGGTTGGACTAGATGACCTCCTGAGGTCCCTTCCAACCCTGAGATTCTATGATTCTATGATTCTATGATTTTCTTCACCCAGCAGTCCCCCCTCAGAGGCCTTTGATCCTGCTTCCATCTGCACGTCTGAGCTTTCCCCTTCAGCCACCTCGTATCTTTGCTGCATAATCTGCTCAAACCCTCTTCTAAACTCAACCAGAGTTTCCACCTGCATCTCCAATCCTCGGATCTTTTCTTCCATCAGCTCTATCAGGAGGCACTTCATACAGACGAAACTCTTTTCAGGTACCCCATCCAGAATCATGTACATATGGCAGCTGCCACATCCAGTCATCTTCATTGTGTCCTCCACTGCTTGGGTCATGACCACTGTGCCTCTCTGTCAGCCTTCTCACCTAAATCTACCTTCTTCTCCAACAGAACTCCCACTCAAACTCCCCTGTTTACAGCTCTGTTTGCCGCTGTGCCGCTCCTTTCAGCTCCTGGCTCACAGCCCCTCTTATCAAGGCCAGCTGGGCCCTGATTGGGAGTGGCCCCAGCTGTGGCTGCTTCCTCAATCAGCCTAGCTTGGCTGCTTTTAACCCCTGTTCTCCAGGAGTGGGGCAGTCGCCCCACTACAGAGCCATTGATCACTACCCGTTGAGCCTGACAATCTAGCCATCTTTCTATTTACCTTATAGTCCATTCATCCAATCCATACTTTTTTAACTTGCTGGCAAGAATACTGTGGGAGACCGTATCAAAAGCTTTGCTAAAGTCAAGATATATCACATCCACCACTTTCCCCATATCCACAAAGCCAGTTATCGCATCATAGAAGGCAATCAGTAGAGATGGGAGAATTCTCTCCATATTTGTCCATTGTTTTAGTTGGGAGAGAGGTCAGATTTACAGGATGGTGATTACTAGGATCATTCTTCCCTTTTTCTGAAGATTGGCATTACATTTGCTTTCCTGAGACCTCTCCAGTTTTCTGTGACTTTTCTTCAGTAACACAAGAAAATAATTGAATCCTATGCTTTTCATATCATCCTATAAACTGTCTGTATTTAGACCCAGTTGTAATATCACCCTTATTTATAAATTATAGGGGCTAATTTTCCAAATGTTCTTGACTACACTTTTAATGCTACACTTTACGGGGCTAGTTATGACGCATTAGATACTTAAAAGTTGGTTGTAGCATAGTTATTGTGATTCAACATGTATGTACCAGATGTATCTATTACCTACTTAATCACTGTCTTAATTCTGAACAATGCTGTGTGGTCTAGAGGAACGAGAACAGGAAGTTCTTCTTTGAGTGCTATCCCTGTGGGTGCTCCACTTCAGGTGTCGGTGTTTCCCGGCACCACTGATCGGAGATTTTTGGTAGCAGTGCCTGGTCGGGATGCACGTGCGCAGTAGCTGTCTCATAGTACCATTGGCGCTTCATCTAGTGTTAGCGCATCCCGACCCCCTCAATTCCTTCTCAGCCATCCTGGGCTGCAGATGGAGCTCCAACGGCAGTGTCAGAAATTTACCTAGAAAAGATTTAGAAATACTTATTGTTAAGTTTAGTTCTCAGTAGTTAGTAAACAGTTAGTTTTAGGTTTCCGTTTAACCACTTAGACTTTCCCTGTTTAAAAAAAAAAAAATCATCGGAGAGCTTTCCTGTCTGTTTCCATCTCCTTGTACCATGACAAAATTGGACAACAAAAATGCCAGGCTCCCCTGGTTTTAAACACTACACTTCATGTAAGGATGCTATGCCTGTCTCCGATGGACACTCATGCTGTGTCCATTGCCTGGGGAAGGCGCAAATCCCTCAAAAATGCAGCCACTGCAGCAATCTTAAAGCCAAAGCGAGGAGAGATAGGGATCTCAGACTTAAAATGATCTGTATGGAGAAATCCCTAACGCCACGGTCAACCTCGGGAAAAACCCCATCAGGGGATTATCCGGGCACCTCCTCTCTGGACAGAGTGAGTTTCCTTTCCCACAGAAAATTTAGGAAGAGAGGGGCATCTCCGACCCGCGGAGAACTGTTAAAGAGGAAACGGTCTTCAGCACAATCACTACCCTCAGTGCCGACAGCCAGCAGAGTGAGCACGTTTGATGCTCGGGGCACCTCTGGCACTGTCCGTACCAGGACCTCTGCCGGCAGAGATAAGGAGTCAAGGCACAAATCAGCCTCCTCCTCCATGGCACTGAATACCCCGAGGAATGATACGGTGCCGGCAGCGTCTCTGCTCGCCATGCCACCTCCACCAGTGCCCCATAATACGGAGCCGATGCCTGACCACATTAAGTTGGCACCACTGGCCAAGGTCACAGACAAGCAGACGGCACCGACGGGATCGACCTGCCAGGTGCCTACACATACGAGCACAGCACCACTGCCCATGGCACCACGATCCCTCACTCAATCAGCTGACAATGAAATTTCATCCACACTGGGATCGCCTATACTCGGCACTGACAGTTCTCCGGTGCCGATGGCACCGATACAGTTGGACTCATTGAGAGCCCCACAGTTCTCCAGTGACGAGGAAGCTGATCTGGATGAGGCAGTCTTCTACTCCAGATATTCCTCTCCATCAGGCACGGAGCCACCACCGTCACATGCAAGTGCCAGGGACCGTCTACACAGGGAAATGCCCCCATGGCTGGCTAACCGGTGGATGTGGCCCCCCCCGCATGCCATTCCCAATGCACTGAGCACAATGGGACCCATGGACGGTCTACAGAGCTCAGGTCCAAACGCCCCGCACCCTGCAGAGGCAACAGATACACCCTCCTACAGCTACTGCAACTGAGACCTCGAAGATACATTAGGATTCTGTAGAAGAATTGGATGATTCCAGTACCGCTCACCAACCCACAACTCATCTTCATCTCCAGATGAGGTGGTAATGCCACCCCCGCCCACCATCGCAGATGACTGAAAGCAATTCCAAGACTTATTCAAACGGGTGGCACAAAGCCAGAACATCCCACTGGAAGAGGTGGCTGAAAACCAACATCAGCTCCTCAAAATACTACACCCAGCATCCTCGACAAATATTGTGCTGCCAATTAATAGTGCCCTGATGGAGCTGGCAGAATCAGTGTGATAAACACTAGCTACCATACCTCCGACGTGCAAAAGGGCAGATAGGAAGTATTATGTGCCAAATAAAGGTATGGACTTCCTATTTTCGCACCCTCAGACAAACTCCTTGGCGGTGGATGCGGTGAACCAACGGGGGAAACAACCCCATTTAAAACCCATCCCATAGAACAAGAACTCTAAGGGTACGTCTATACTACCCGCCTGATTCGGCGGGTAGCAATCGATCTTCTGGGATCAATTTATCACGTCTCGTCTAGACACGATAAATCGATCCCGGAAGCGCTCCCCGTCGACACCGGAACTCCAGCTCCGCGCGAGGAGTACGCGGAGTTGACGGGGGAGCCTGCCTGCTGCATCTGGACCCGTGGTAAGCGCTTTTAAGTTCAAACTAAGATACTTCAACTTCAGCTACGTTATTCACGTAGCTGAAGTTAAATATCTTAGTTCGACCCCCCACACACACACACACACAGTGTGGACCAGCCCTAAGAGATTAAATTTGTTCGGCTGCAAAATCTATTAGTCTGCCACCCTTCAGTTTCACACAGCCAACTACACCACCATACTGGCTAAGTATGACCCTGACAATTATGAGAAACTTAACGAGTTAACTGTGGACATCCCAGAGGTCAGAAGGGAGTAATTCCAATCTAGCCTAACCAAAGGACAGCTAGTTGCAAGGACAGCGCTACAAGCGTACCTTGACATCGCGAACACGTCCGTTCGCACGACAGCTACAGCTATAGTCATGAGACAGGAGTCATGATTATAATCCTCCAGAATCCCAAAGGACCTCCAGATTAAAGTCAAAGACCTTCCTTTCGGCAGAGAAAAATTATTTTCCGCAAAGATTGACAATGTCCTACACTCACTGAAGGACTCTCGAATGACGCTCTGAACCCTGGGCATATATACACCCCCGAATAGATGTAGGAGATACCAAACTCATAACCAAAACAGGGACATCTCGGTTCACCAACAACAAAGACCATTTGACAATTCATGCCAAAGACATCATCCACAGAGATGCCAACCACCTCAGTCCCAGTCGACTACCGGCCAAGACACAATTTTGAAGATTTGGTTGAGGATCTGATCGACCTCTCCTGACAACCAGCGCATGTTACACAACCTACCCAAATGTTTGGCAACCGATTACAGCCATTTTACCAAGCATGGGCATCCATGACCACAGATCACTAGGTACTGGAGATAGTACGATCTGGTTATACTATCCCCTTCATCTCCATCCCGCCTACCCATCCCCCTTCCCTGTCCCTCTTCAGGAACCCATCTCATGAGCATCTTCTATGACAAGAAGTAAACCATCATGTACAGCTAGGTTTTGTGGAACATGTTCCAGTATAACACAGGGAGAAGAGATTCTACTCATTGATAGAAGAAAAATGGAGGATGGAAACCCCTTTTTTGATCTCAGAAAACTCAACAAATGTGTATGTTCCTACAAATTCAGAATGGTGATGCTGGCGTCAATAATTCTGGCGCTGAAAGAAGGGGACTGGTTTTCAGCCCACAACCCACAAGAAGCGTATTTCCATATCACTATACACCCTGCACATAGACGATTCCTGTGGTTCACAGTAGAGAGAGACCATTTCCAATACAGAGTGTTACCATTAGGACTCTTGACGGCTCCAAGAGTCTTTACCAAACCCTGACTATAGTAGCAGCACACCTACGCAGACAGGGAATTATGATATTCCCATACTTGGACGATTGTCTATTGAAGGGTCACACTCAAACAGAAACAATACATGTCACACAAATGACTATGACACTTTTCCACACCGTAGGGTTACAAATAAACGAGAAGAAATCTACCCTAGATCCGGTTCAACAACTAGAATTCATCGGAGCTTACCTAGACTCGATAGAAGTCAAAGCTTCATTACTAATTAGCAGATTCTCCACAATGACCACTCTCATATCAGTAGTCACAAACAGTCCAAGGGTCTCTGCAAGCACCTGTCTACAACTATTAGGACACATGGCAGCCTCTAGCTTGACTACACATGCACGGTCTCCAGGGATGGCTGAGCACAGTCTATATACCATGCAAGCGCAGTCTCCTGTCACCACCACCAAAAGTCATACAATCACTACAATGGTGGATAATCCAATGCAATGTGTGTGCAGGGGCCCCATTTCACCAAGCCCCAGCATCCATCCTGCTCACTACAGATGCACCACTGATCAGATGGGGTGCACACTTGAACCAACACACAATCCAAGGGAAATGGTCTCCTGCAGAGTTGTTATTACACATCACTCTACTCAAACTACAAGCAGCTCGAAATGAATGCCAACATTTCCTACCAATGATAAGCAAATCGGTACGAATAATAACAGATAACATAGCCTGTATGTTCTACATAGACAAGGAGGAGCTTGATCTCATTCCCTGTGCACAGAAGCCATCAAATTATGGAACTGGTGCATTACCCACAATATTACCATTACTGTGTCGTACCTCCCGGGCCAACAGAACACAATGGCAGACACATTGAGCAGACAGTTTTCCCAAGAACATGAATGGGAACTGAATGACGACATTACACAACACATATTCTGCATGTGGGGGTAACCGCACATTGATCTGTTCACAACTTCACAAAACCGCAAATGTCCAAGGTTTAGCTCACAAGATGCCTTTGTCATCCGATGGAACGTGCCCCTCTTGTACATGTTCCCACCGATACCTTTATTATTATTCAGAGTGATACACAAGATATGGACCGACAGAGCCCAGATCATATTGATAGCTCCGACATGGCCCAGACAGATGTCGTTTCCATACCTGAACTGCATGGCACTTTGCACCCCTTCCTCTCCGGTGGGATCTTCTCTCTTAGGACGATGGTCATGTTCTTCACCCGAATCTGAGAAAACTCCACCTGAACGCATGGCTCCTCCATGACTCCATCACAACAAACTAACCTGTTCGGAAGAGGTTAAAGAGGTGTTGCTAAACAGCAGGAAACTTACCATGCACATCACTTACTTCCATAAATGGAAAAGGTTCTCCTTGTGGTGTCACGACAGACACATAACAGCACTTACATGGCCAATACATTCGATTTTGGAGTACATGTTGCATTTGAAACCCTTGGGGTTATCTATTAGTTCACTTAGGACACACCTCACAGCCATAGCTGCCTTTTGCCACAAGATAGATGGTTTTTCAGCCCTTGTGCACCCGATTACAAAATGTACCCTCAATCATGGGACCTAAACCTAGCCCTCAGAGGCCTTACCAGCGCCCCTTTCAAACCATTTGCTACCTGTTCTCTACTACATTTATCAGTGAAGGTAGCGTTCCTGGTCACGATCACCTCAGCACGTAGAGTGGGTGAAATTGGGGCCCTCATGGCCCATCCTCCTTACACCATATTCTTTAAAGACAAAGTGACTGTGACCACAACCTAAATTCATACCAAGGTACCTTAATCATTCCATCTCAATCAGTCTATTCATCTACCTACATTTTACCCTAAGCCACATGGGTCTACACAGGAATCTATTCTCCACACTGAAGGGCATTAGCATTCTACCTAGATAGAATGAAACTTTTCCATAAGTCACCGAGACTCTTCATTTCCACAACTGAACAATCAAAGGGTGCAGCCATTTTGAAACAAAGACTATCAAAATGGATTTTGAATTGCATCCATTTATGTTACCAACAACAAAATATAGAACCCCCTGACTAGGATCAGAGCCCATTCAACAAGATCAATTTCTACCTCGACCACATTCTTACATAATGTTCCAATCAGAGAAATATGCCAAGCTGCCACTTGGGCTTCCGTACACACATTCACAAACCACTACACAATAACTGAGAGTTCAGAGGCCGATGGAATACTTAGCCTTACGGTACTAGCCTTGACTGTACAGCCAACTCCGAAACCCATCCTTACATAATTAGAGTACTTCTCTACAGTCTCCTGAAGTGGAGCACCCGCAGGGACAGCACTCGAAGAAGAAGAGAAGTTACTCATCTTGTGTAGTAACTGAGGTTCTTCGAGATGTGTCCCCCGGTGGGTGCTCCACTACCCTCCATTCTACTTCAGAGTTCACAGAAAGGACTCTGTGGTAGAGAAAGAACCGAGGGGGTCAGGACACGCAAGTGCTAGATGAAGCGCCAACAGTACCGCAAGTCAGCTACTGCGCATGCGCATTCCGACCAGGCACTGCTACTGAAAATCTCTGATCAGTGACACCAGAACACACCAACACCTGAAGTGGAGCACGCACAGGGGAACACATCTCAAAGAACCTCAGTTACTGCACAAGGTGAGTAACCTCCTGTTGTGGTGAGAGCAAGGAGAACAGAGAAGCACATGTGGTTACAGCAGAGGGTAACTCCCTAATCACTCAATGACAGATATAAAAGTTGCAATTTTGCAACAAAATAACTTCAAAAACAGGATCCAAAGAGAAACTGCAGAATTGGAATTAATATGCAAACTAGATACCATTACCTTAGGCTTGAATATTGACCGTGGATGGCTCGGTCATTATGTTAATTGAATTTATTTCCCCCTTAACACCTTTGTGTCAACTGTCTGGAATAGCCCCTGTTGATTATCACTTCAAAAGTTTCTACTGATAACAGTTCCTTTCAATTAATTAGCCTCTTAACATTGGTATAGACACCTCCACCTTCTCATGTATCTTTGAATGTATAAATATCTGTTCACTGCATGTTCCATTCCATGCATCTGATGAAGTGGGTTCTTAACCCACGAAAGCTTATGCTGAAATAAATTTGTTAGTCTCTAAGGTGCCACAGGTATTTTTCTTGTTTTCTTTTTGCTGTACTAATGGTAACCCAGAGTTATACGGAAGAACCAGCACTATTTCTAACTGGAGTGAGACCTACATTAATCCTATAAGGCCCAGTCCTGATCCCTGTACAACTCCCTTGTAGTCAAATCTCCTTTGCTGGGGGTTCCCAGAATGAGGGAACTACTAATAACCATAAAGCATGAGCCAGCTTCTGTGGTATCTTCCTGGCAGCCTTTGGCCTAGGGCAGTGGTCCCCAAACTGTGGGACATGCCCCCTAGGGGGGTGCAGAGGAACATCCAGGGGGGTGCAGCAGGGCCCGGGCCAGCCCCCACGAAGGGGTGGGAAGAGAGCACCACCCAGCCCTACTCTGCCCCCAGCTCTACTCCAGCCCCACCTCCGGCCACAGCCCTCAGCCCCAGCTGCAGTCCCAGCTCCATTCTCAGCCCTGGCCCCCACTCTTGGCTCCTGGCTGTGCCTCCGCTCCCAGTCCCGGCAGCAGCCCCTGGCCCAGCTGTGACTTCACTCCCAGCCCAAGGGGGCACAGACACATTCTATTACTGGTAAGCAGGGCTGGCTCCAGGCACCAGCAAAACAAGCTGGTGCTTGGGGCGGCACATTTCTAGGGGCGGCATTCTGGCGCCAGCCATGCCGCCCCTAAAAATGTGCCCCGGCCGCCCTAGCTCACCTCCGCTGCCGCTGCTGGCTTGCACGCCACGGCGCGCGAAACAGCTGATTCGCGCGCCGCTGCTCCCCCTCCCTCCCTCCCTCCCTCCTTCCTAGGCTTGAGAGCCTTGGGGGAGGAGGCAGGGCTGGGGATTTGGGGAAGGGGCGGAGTTGAGCGGGGGTGGGGTAAGAAAAAAACGGGGGGTGGGGGCGGCCAAATTTGTTTTTGCTTGGGGCGGCAAAAATCCTAGAGCCAGCCCTGCTGGTAAGGGGGGGACGCAAGAGGAAAAGTTTGGGGACCACTGTCATAGAGGGTGTGTTGGAGTGAGGGTATGATTTGCCAGAGACAGCTGGTGTAGTAGAGCAGCTACTGCTCTAATCTATGATGAGGCCAGGGCTGGGACTTGCGGAGCCCTGGCCCTGGAATTAGGGATCCTTTACCAACTACATTGCACCCTCCCTTCAAACAGAAGCTGGGCGCAGCTGAGAAACTGGAACTAAGTTTCTTTTAGCATGAATCCCAGCTTTGCTCACTGAGTCAGATTCTGATCTCACTCTAGTGTGACTCAGGAATCACTCAAATGGAATCAGCAGAGTTACACCATTGTTAGTGAGATCACAGCTAGGCTCGTTGGATCTAATTTTCCCCATCCAAGAATGGGAAAGTAATACATGCCGTGACTGCTTCACAGGGGTACTGGAATGATTAGTATTTGTACGGCACTTTGTACATGTACATTCAGGGCTTGGATTAAGCCAATATGGTGATTGGCACCTCATTCGTGCCACCTTCTTATGCTCCAAAATTGAAGCTTACTCTCTTTTTTTTTTTATGAGAGATCATAACTGTTTTGGTTGCTGAACTACATTCAGTTCATGTTTTCATGGCTAACTGATGCAGTGATGTCTGGCTGCATTTGCAGAACCTGAAACAATATCTCTGTGATCTGCCCCATTCATCTTAATGGGCACCAGCTCAGATGTCCGAATATGATACATGGTTAACTATTTCAGTGCTCATCAGAGCATATAAGAAAGGAGAGGGAGGATCACAGTATGAAGATCTGCATAATCTACTGTGTAACATCTTATTTTGGCACCTCCCCCTTCCCCACCAGTCAAGCCCAAGGAATCTAACAGACCCCAGCATGGCATCTGAGCTCCTCCTTCCCCTCTTTTCTAACCTCAATAAGCCCAATTGGGCGTATGAGCCTCACCAAGGGGAAGACAAGCATGAGGAGTCTAGCAGAGCCCATGTGTGTAATTTGGAACCCAGAGAAGACGAGCCATGCCTGAGGAACCCAGGGGGCATGTGTGATCATATTTTGAACATCTTTACAATCTGTTGTGAGCAGCATCCCAGGTGGCTATTTTGGGGGTGGAGTTTTTCTTTTTTCCAATTTGCTTTCTGATTATATTATTATTATTTGTCTGCACACTTAGAATACGACTGCATAGTCTTTGTTGTTATAGAGCATTTTTATCCATTGTTGAGATATTGCATCAGTTTTTTAAATACTGAGGGAATACTGGGCATATTTGATGGCAAACCTGCATTTTTAAGCTGGCACATGCACAGTTAGGTATATGATACATTTGTATAGAGGGATCTAATCCACATCTTAAGCATCGTGATATTGTGAGTAACATTACTTTGCATTTCTGTGGCACCTTTCTGCTAATCAATTAAACTCCACAACCTTCCTGTGGGGCAGAGAAGTATCATTAGTCTCAGTTTGCAGAGACCTACTGACTATTTCAGCACTTCACAAAAAATAGTCAGAGCTACAAATCTAAGAGTACTAATGAAATCTTTTTAAAATGTTTGATGTTTCCTACTTAGGGTTATGGAGCTTACAAAATTCTTCCATATTCTGAGCAGAAACTTCCTAGCTAAGGAGATACTTGACCCTGTTACCGTTAGCCACAGAAGGAGCAAGAAAGGGCTAAGAGAAAGTGTCACTGAAATTGCCTTTTGCAGTCCTTTGCCCATTCTGCCTATCTGTCTCTCTGGGTTTTTATACTGAGCTCATCACCATGGTATCCAAGTGCTTACTGACATCTCCCCAACACCTCTGCATGAAAGCCTGGGCAATAGCAAAACCAGCTGCCCAAGCTGGGTGAAGATGTAAATAGGTTTTGAAATGTCATTTCATGTGAACTATATCCTTTGTAAGTAATCCAGTTATTTGAGGGGCTAAGCTATTGCATGTCCACCATATGCATGGAGTCACCCAGTGTTTTTTTGGAATTACATTGATGCCCTGCACAGTAGTTTCAGTGCCTTTTATGTCTTGATCAATCGCATTGTTGTCCTCAGATTATTTGAAAGTGGCTTCAGTATCCTGGCAATAGTTCTGATTCTCGGACAGAGCTGGCTCTAACCTTTTTGCCACCCCAAGCAAAAAAAAAAACCACACACACTGAGCGCCACCCCCCACCAGGAAAAATAAAACGAGCGTCGCCCGGCCGAAACAACCCCCCGTCCCCCGCACCGCCCCGCCAAGCCGAAACAACCCTCCCTCCCACAAGCTGCCCCGCCGAGCTGAAACAACCCCCCCTCCCCTCTCCCAAGCCCTGCACCGCCAAGCCGAAACAACCGCCCCCCTCCCCCTAGCCCTGCACCGCCCCACTGAAACAACCCCTCCCCCGAGCTCTGCGCCGCCCCGCCAAAACAACCCCGCTCTCCCGCACCACTGAGCCGAAACAACCGCCTCCCGAGCCCCGCGCCTGCCCACCGAAACACCCCCCTCCCATCCCCCGAGCCCCGCGTCACCCTGCCGAAACAACCCCCCCTCCCCTCCCCCGAGCCCCGCGCCATTGCCCAAGTGAAAAAACAAAACCCCTGAGCACCGCCGCCGAAGCAAAAAAACCCTCAAGCGCCGCCCCTTGCAAGGTGCCGCCCCAAGCACGTGCTTGGTCGGCTGGTGCCTGGAGCCGGCCCTGTTCTCAGAGTCCTGGGCAATGGTTCAGAGGTGTCAATGGCCTGGCTAAAACTTGGGTGCCTGAGTGACCTGGACGGCTTGAATCATCATAGCCTGAGCAAGGAGAAGCTTGGCACTAGCCCTCTTGGCTCTAAGTTGTGCTTGATCCACTGCTTTTCTGTCCACGATGGAACCTTCCTGTGCCCAAGCTGCCAAGTTCTTGGCTTTGTCTGTTTCTACCTGGGCCACAGCAATTATTTTTTTCTGTTCTCAGGGTTCTGCTGTTGCCTCCGTAAAACCATAACAGTGTGCAGGGCCGACGAGAGGGGGAGGGAAGCCGATACAAATTACCAGGGCCCAGCGGTCCGGAAGGGGGCCCGGGGCCCAACTATATTGCATATGTTTTTGTCTTTCTTGGTAGTATCATTATTTGTCGATTGTTTTTGACATCCATTGTAAAATCGTGAATTTCAAAGAAAATAATAATGAAATACAAAATTATGTCAATTCTTGGCCAATATAGACTCTAATCAACCAAAGAACTACTAATTACATATTAAGAACAGAATATAATTATATTTTAATGTAATTCTTAACAAAATATATATTTCATGTTCAATGCACGCACAATTCTGAATAACAGCTTGTGAACTTGTGCCATGAACCGAGCATTTCCAAGTATTTCTGACTCTATACGAACATTCGCTTCTGCTCTTTGACAGTATGACAGTGCAGTCTCATCTTATTATGCGCAGTCGCATTTGTATGTTTTCGTAAGTGAACACCGTGCAAATACAACAAAGTTGTTGTGTGATACACATTGTGTTGTGTTACACATACAAGTTTAACATTTAAAGTGTATGGTTAGTTCAGCAACGATCGTGTGGGTGCTTATATTATTGATATTAGTCATTAGGATCTTAATATTCTCAACAGGTATGAATATTATCATATTTATTATTAACATAAAAATTAGATCACGCATTTATTTTATATTGCAGTGAATTTAAAATAACTATAATACATTTTTTAATTTTAGATAATGTTTTTTTACCCCTTTTCAATTCTTACCATGGATTATCATCACAAATCTGGTGCAAAAAAATGAAAAGAACAAAAAGAAAGAGAGAAAAGAGCTGCTGTAGGTGTAAAGATTTTTAGCCGGTCCGCCCTTGCTGGGGAGCCCGGAAATTTTTTTTCACCAGGGCCTGAACCCACTCTCAGCGGCCCTGACAGTGTGTGTTCATGTTCTGGGATCCAACTATTAGCAAATGGTCTGATAAATAACCTCCTCCTTCATTAAAACCAGTTTACTCCTCCTCTGATCTCATAAGCCTCTCCCTCTCTCCTCTCTCCCCCTCCTCCATGACTCAAAGCAAATAAGGAAGGGGGACTTGTTTCTAAAATGGCAATTCTTTCCTCAACAACTTCTGTTGTTGAAACTCACCAACCAGTTCAGCCCTCTCATGGAGCTGCATTGGGGCCCAGACTGTGGGAACCTTTCTAAAGGCTGGGGAGTGAATTGGACAAGCAGCAGCAATCTGTAAAATACTCCCAGAGAAAGAAATAGATCCTGTGCCAGGTTGCAGTGTCTCAACAAAAAGAGCAGCCGCTCTACATAAAATGTGTAGGAGGTTGAGGGGTAAAAGTGGAAATGCAACGGAGCTGGCAGAATTCACAGGAAAAAAAGACTGACTGACTAACCATTACATTCATCCCTTCACTGATAATTCCCTTCCCAAAGTCCCCTGATGACCCTCACAAAGCTGTGCTACTCTGCCTCCCCTGTCTACATCCTCTCTCACCTCCTCCCCAATGGCACCCCAGATTCCCATCTCTTTCCCAGAGATTCCCCTCCACATACCTCTTTACTGCCTAGCCAGCCTCATTTGCTCACTAGGCATATGTGCCACTGATGAGTCAGGGACAGGGCTGGTTGTAAAATGTTGATGGAAAGAAAATTTCAACAAAAAAAGGAAACCAAAATTTCTGATGATTTTCCCTGTTTTCTGGTCAGCTCTAGCCAAGAAAGCAGCAGCAGGAAAAAGTAGCTGATGGAGCTGAGCAGTTTCTTTGGCTACTCTTAGTGAAATTCAGTTAAATTACCCTCAATACGAGGAATTACCTTTTTTGTGTTTAATTTTGGGTGGGGGCACAAGTTGTGGCATCTGTAGCTATTTAGCTGGATGAACCCAAAGAAATGTGATGAAAACAGGACAAAATTTCTCATAGGGAGAATTTCTAAATGTAACCTCTACAAAAATTAGTAAATATTTACTTTATAAATTCTATAAGTATTTAATTGTTCTCTGAAGTCAAAACTGTCCACTGTGCTAAATTTTGAGACTAAATTCAATCACTGAAGTGTGCAAAAAGGAATTTTAGTCTTGCTTAAAATTATCTCAATGCAGCCTTGACTATGGAGTCAGTATAGATGCCTCCATAATGACTTTCAAGGATCCTGTTTGTCTGGCAAGTCTAGAGTAGCACACAGAACTACAAAATGCTGCATTTAAGTTTGTAGAAAAGAATTGTATTATATTCTATTGTATTTTATGCAGATAATTAATAACTGCATCATAATGCATAATCACAAGGGACCAGAGCTACACTTGAATATGCACCTTACCCTTGTAAATTGCTGACTTTTCAGTGCTTAACCATGCAACCTTAATAATCTCTTAATGTAGTCTGAGATTTTCAATGCAGTCTAGGGTAGTGGTTCTCAAACATATTGGATCGTGCCCCCCTTCTTTGAGTTTCTAATAGTTTACGCCCTCCCCCCCTCCTGCCACACAGATATGTATCCCCGATATATGCGGCGGTGATGCTTCACTTGAATCAGTTTTGGCTTCTTTGTTGTTCACCTGAGTTGGTTTTTTCCTGTTGCACGAATGAGCCAATGAGCCATTGTAATAAGAGCAAAAGCAAAACTGCGATTGTGGTCCATTCTTATGTAAGCAGAGTCAGGATGAGCTCCACCCTGACATCTGGTGGTGAGTTGTGGCAAGTTGAGGAAAAGAACTTCAGGGGCTGATTTCATTTGCATAGGCACACCCACCCCACCTATCATGAGCCCATAGTAGCCCAAATGGTCACGTTGGCTGCTGTACGAACTCCTGTTTTTTGGTTATTGGGGCAGGAAGAATAAACTATTATTATACTGATTATGTGAATCAAGGACAGTGGAACTTTACTTGGCTTTTTGTTATGACGGAGGGACTCACCATCAACTAAGCAGTACTCGCTAGGCAAGGGACATGGGTTCCAAAACCCAGTGAATTGAGAGAGAGGTTGGGGACAGGTATTTGTATCTGGTGTCATGGGCCCCTTTTGAGGGCCCTAAATGCCTCTCCTTCTTCTCCTCTCTCCACTGTAGAATACTAGAGCTAATTTTGAGTTCTTTAGGAGTCTAGTTACAGACTGCTGAGCTGAAATCACTGAGTGCTGTGTTAAGTAGTGGGGGAGCCTAAGGATATATTGTTGAGTGGCTGGCGGAGCAGTTGGTGGAATGGCTGGTGAAGTGGAGCAGGTCACGGGGCAGCTAGAGCAGCTTGCAGGATGGCTGGTGGAGTGGAGCTGCTGGCGGAGCGGAGCAGTTTGTGAGATAGCTGGAACGGCTTGCGGGATGATTGGCGGAGCGGAGTGGCTCGTGGGATGGCTGGCAGAGCAGAGCGAAGCCTCACGGAGGGGCAGGGCAGTCAGCTTTGAGCCATGTAAGGTGCCCCTTACCTCTCCCCTCCCCATTTCCACCTAGACTGCGGGGGTGGGTAACCCTCTGCAAATGAACTTTTGAACTCTGGGGCTGGACTTTTGGGTTGTTGGACTTTTGGGACTTTGGGTGACACTTGGGGTCGCTGGACTCAAGAAGTAAAGGGAGAGGACACAGCCCAATCTGCTTGGGGGGTGTGTGTCTTGTGCGTGGTTTGTTTTATGAATCCTGTTTGTGGTGTTTCCCCAACATAATGCCGCATTGTTTCTCTCTGTCATTAAAAGGCTTTTGCTACACTCAGACTCTGTGCTTGCGAGAGGGGAAGTACTGCCTCTTAGAGGCACCTGGGTGGGTGATATATATTTGTCCCAGGTCACTGGGTGGGGGCTCATGCCGGTTTTGCATTGTGTTATTGGAACAGAACCCCTAGATACTGAACCCGGCCCTTGTTGCTGCCAACTCTGACTGGCAGAAGGGTTACACTTACAATTAAATGTGCACACCGCGTTGTAGCAAGCAGATTAATGAACAGACGGCAACGACTTTATATAATGCTATGCAAGCTTAACAGAAATCCACCAAAATGCACAACACCATCTAGAGTCAAATGCACAGCGCCATCTGATGACCTGATATGTCTGGAGGAATCAGCGTTGCTAGTTATTCATTGCTGTGGGTAAAATGTGTGCAGTTTTTTATTTTTTCCTAAAGCTTCTCATGCCCTCTCCCCAAAATACATTCTGTGTCCCTCTCCCCCCAGTTTGAGAACCTTTGGTCTGGGGATTTATATACATTTATATCTTCCCTTAAAACTAATGGAAGATATATATACTAAATTCCCATGAAAGCTTGGAAAATCTCAACTACTGTTTTAATACTACACACATGTATTTGTAAATTCATAGGTGAGTGCAAGCATTTGACTAACAGGACTGTTGTCTATCTCTAGGAAGCCAGTAATGTAACTTCTCTCGACTCTTGTGAGTGTAGGTTTTTCTCTTCTCTCTTAGGAGCTTGGAGACATGTCAGACCTTTGAACCTGGGATGGACTTAGGTCCTCTCGTAGAAACCCTACCCAGAATTTTCTGCCTCCAAGTAGAGCAGATGGCAAAAACGTTTGTATCCAAAAAACGCTTGCATTTTTCTCTGAAAACTGGATTCTGAGCCTAGCTTGTTCTCTGCAATTTAACATTGTGGAAATTTTTCCTTGGGTTTTAGAGAGGAAGTTTTTGATCTTAAGGAAACACCCTGCCCCACCCTTCCTTTCCTTCTCCCAAACTGCTGGAAGACGGCCAACACAGAGAGGAGCCACTGGGGATCGCCAAGAAATGTTCTACTTGTGCAGCATTCCTGTACCTGCACAGCTGTGGCAACTGGCAATCTGGTTGAGTAGGCAGCAAGAGACCATCTGTTCCATAAAGAACAGGTCCTGCAGCCATCACAAGCATGATCAGCAGTGGAAGGCCAGGAGTGATTGCTAGAATCTTATACAACATTCCTGAGGATCTCCTCATGGATAAGCCTCCCCCATTCACTATCTATCTCAAAGTCTATCTCCCCATACCCTGCTAACTTTAGACACCAAATAATTCAGGGCTCCCGTGTTACCTAGATGTGGCTCTCGGCACACAATCCCAGCCCAATAGGGATGAATCAGACACGATGAAGAACTTTTTATACCTCTAAAGCAATATACTTTATTCCAGAGAGCAAAGGATCCCTGATGTGTTCTGAAGGTCTTTATCACAGGAATGAATTCACAGGAGATCCTATTACATTGCAGCTTGAACAATGTAGAACTAAATATAGATAACTGTGATGGGAGATTTATAGAAGAGTGGAGTCTGTGTAGACATGTATTGTTTCTTTAAATCTGTAGCAGGAAGGCAGGCAGAAGGGGGCAGGGAAGGATCTAGGCAGAAACTCTATAACAAAACTAAATAGATCAGCTTTAGAGATAATACGGTTTTCCTTATTCTAATAAAGTTCCATGTTCAGTCTTAGAAGAACTCAACTCTGTGATTCTTTTCTATTATCATATGTCTGGCCCAAGGAACAGGGTTTCTTTCCAATCCAGTGTTTTGGTTTGGACCGCTAGAGAGAGTGGGACTATCCACATTGTTTGTATCTAGATCCACCTTTCCTCAAAGTTTGGGAGTGTTTAGAAATGGAATTTGGTTTGGGACTTTATTTCAAAATGGGACATTTAGAAATCTCAATTTAAAATAAACCCTCTTGTGTATTATTTATATGGAGCATTGCCCACCATATACTAGGTGCTTTCAAAACAGTCAGGAAGTTTTTGATCTGAGGGGCTCACGATCTAAGGAATTTATATAGATTGTGAAATATAATAAGCTAATATATTCATATTGCCACAGCTTCCTACAGTGTTAGAAATACAAATGAACCTCATCAGATCCGAAGGTCTTTCAAATGAGACCTGAAAAAAACAGTCCTGTCCACACTCTGGATGCTAAATGGGCCCATGCCACCTTTTTAAAAGTAGGGGTTTGCCTTTGGCCAACATTGTCCTGTCCTGCTAGTGTAGAGAAGCGTGCTGGGTACTACAGACATATCTGTGGTGGAGGGATATAAAGATGTTGAGCAATCCGGTCCTAATCTGATCTGAGTTCAATGGGACTACTTATATGATTAAAGCTAGCCAGGTGCACAGCTGTTTTGCTTGATAAGGGATATAGTGCTCATTGCCTTACAAGATTGAGCTCATAGTTTTTGGTGTGGCATCAGACCCTTTTTCATTCAAAATTTCAGACCTTTACTCCCCTGCTTATGCTGGAGGACCTTTTGGAAGACTAGAGAATTAATGGGATAGTGAAATCAACATAAAATATGAACTGCAGCTTTCCCAGCAAAATTAAAGTCTATTGAGAAAGGAAGATGATGGGCCTTTTGAGGGGATGGGGAAAGCAATGGGAGAAACAAACATGTTATGTTAGACAACAATAACTCTGTTTAATAAAGGATAACTAAAAAGCTGCTAATGAGCAGAACAGGATGGGGCGGGGGGGGGGAACTCGGAAGCTTGCAGAAGCAGCCCAACAGAGTGTGTGTGTGTGTGTGTGTGTGAGAGAGAGAGAGAGAGTGGGGGAGTTAGAGGAAAATTTTCAACCTGGTGGGATTAGCAGAGCAGAGATGGCTGGGGATAGGGTGACCAGATGTCCCATTTTTTAAGAGACAGTCACATATTGAAGACCTCCTGCAGATGTCCTGACTTTTTCTTAAAAACAGGCAAATTGTGCTGTATTTTCTGTCTCCGCCTATCAGTACTGTTGGATCCTGCTGCTGGCTGGATCCCTGCTAATCAGCCGCCTTCCTACCAGCAGTGAGTGGGGGGTTCCAGTGGCCGATGATGAGGGTGGGTGTGCAAGGCTGGTGGCGGGGCTCGGCACTCCCCCAGCTGTTCCATCAGCATAGCCCCTGCTGCATGCTGGCTCTCAGCCAGCAGGGCCCTGCCCCCCCCCCCCCCCCCCCCCCGTCCCTGTCCCATTTCTGGACAGAACTGGCTGTGCACTGCAGTGGCTGGTGAGTGCAGGCAGGCGCCAGGCAGCGGCTGGTTACGTGACACCTCTGCTGCCCACCCATCAGCCCTTTATATGCTTTCCCCTCTCACTGTCCTCTCCCTGCTTTGACCCTTCGCCTCCCCCAGCCCTGCTGCTCCTCCATATCCCAGGTTGGACTAATTTGAACTTCAGTCCCAGTGTATCTTCTATATTTTCCAAGATATTAAGTCTTTTTGGACTCTTGCTAAAAAAAGAATATAATGAAGACATTACATTTATAGCTTTTTAAATGTCCTTTGAAGAGTCTGCAGCTCGTACTAGTGCTAATTGGAGTAGATGGCCTCTGCAGTGTGTATAGGAGAGATCAGGGTTACACTTTTCTCTGAGCAAAACTTGTACTCCAACATGTCTTCCAGAGAAGTTTACAGCTCCATCAAATGCACAAGTAGCCATCTGTCTGGGGTCCAATTGACAAGCATTTAACTCTTCTAAGATGTGGGTTGTCATAGATGAAGCCGATGTGTCTTCTATAACTTGAACATCTAGAAATGCATCTACTGGCCTACCACTGACATCAAGATAACATACACAATAACTTAATACTTGATGCCAATTTGCATCGGTGCATTCATCAGCCATGTATGCAAATTTTTTGAATGTGGAGAGAGAGTTCTTCACTTTTTCAACTGCTGAGTCTTTCACTGTTGCACCACACACTTCTAGCCAGTCAGTTGAGTTTCTTGCACAGGAGCGGCACTCACAATTTTGCTGCCCCAAGCAGTCGCCGCAGCCCCACCCCCGACGCAGGAAGACGTAGCAGGGCCCCGCCACCGACGCAGGCAGTCTGAGTCCCGCGGCGGCAAGGGAAGAGCGGCGGACCTGCTGCCGAATTGCCGCAGCGGTGGGTGAGAATGGGGCAGCAGTCCGAGTCCCACGGCAGCAATTCAGTGGTGGGGAGAACCGACCTGCCGCCAAATTGCCGCCGTGGGACTCAGACTGCCTCCCCATTCTCGATGCCACCCCAAGCACTAGCTTGGAAAGCTGGTGCCTGGAGCCAGCCCTGTTCTTGCAGAAAGATAGTGAGCATTTGCTGGTCTTGTTCGGAATCAGTGTTCAACTTCAGGATGAACAAGTGACAATGCACTTAACATTGGCCTTCAGTTTGTAGTGTGTGGTATCTCTTGCTTAAATGGAAAGTTATGATGCCACAGCCATATGTGTTCGCATGAACTGTGTTATGTCTCCAGCATTCTTAACAGACTCATTTACACTCACCGGTGTTGTCCTTGGTCAGTGAAGACTCAGAGTTCAGAGATGCTTTCACGTGAGTTCACCTCCCAGGTGGGGGGCAAGAAGGCACCTTGCTTGTTCCTCCAGCTGCTCACTGTTTGCTCTATCCACTGTTGTTCGCTGTGCCACTGTTCACTCCATCGATCTGTTGCCAATGGCCATGCACCTTCACCTTCTGCTGCCACCTGCCACTGTGACCTCTGTGAGTTGGTCTCTTAAGGTTCCACCTGCTCTCAGTAATTTCAGCTGAGTTCTCACTGGGGGAACCTCACTGCTAGTGCAGACTGGGCCATCCCTTCCACAGAACCACTATCCACCAGATTATCAGTGATTTCAACTGTAGTGGTCACTTAACAAAACAAAAGACTATCTATGGAGCCTAATCAGCTCTGTCTTTAAACAGTGGAGAGGGACAGGTCAAATAGTACTTGTGACTCAGGCAGACCATCAAGCAAAACACCTGTCCCCACCCTCTCTCTTGATGCCCTCAATCAGCACAGGCTAAGTACAGTTCTACTGCCCTTTACTCATACAATAAGAATAATAAAACGTCATTACTTCCCCTGCATTCAAGTGATTTGTAACCGAACCCCAGCCAAAATCTATCACTTGGGCGACACAGCTCTGCTTGCTGGATACCTAGGTAGATTAGGTGTGAATATAAATACAATCTGGTCCTGAAGCCTTTCTCCCCAACGCCCCCAGCTCATCACTAGCTGTCAGGGAGAGCTCATTTAGACTTTGCTTACAAATCATAATGTGAAATTATTAGGTTGGCCAACATCACCAAAATGAATGCACTGACATTGTCATAAAAAACAACAGCTGTATAAGGAAGCTAGTCTATGTTCATATTTATCAAATCTATTATACTTTTTCAGATACACGTATTTTATCATACACTTTAAAAGCATATACGGTGTATATTAAAGTTTCAAGTTCAATTCATATTTCCAAACAATCACTAAATTGCCAACACTGCATGTAACTAGTCAGCCATGGGCGCGGAGGGCGGGAGGAGGAAGAGATGAGCTTTGCAAAGACAGGGGCCAGGTCATCCCTTCTTCCCACCACAGGCGCCGACTTTTGTCGGCACTGGTGGGTGCTCGCGCCCCAGCCCCCCCAACTCCACTCCCGGCCCCGGCCCGCCCCCAAATCCACGCCCCCTCCCCCCCGGCTTGCAAGCTGGGGGTGGGGAGGGGAGCTGCCAGTGAGTGCTTGCGCCCCCGGCCCCACCTACTCCCCCGGCCCCGAGCGCGAGCGTGCTGCAGCCCCCTGGCTTGCAAGCGGTGCCTCCCTCCCCCTGTGCTTTCCCCCATCCCCCGCGTGCCGCCGCTGATCAGCCGGCGCCAGAGGGAGGAGCCTGCCTGAGCAGCAAAAAGCTGCTCAGCTTCTGGCTGCCATGGCGCCTGCCTGGAGAAGCCGAGGAGGTGAGCAGCTGGGCACAGGGGCGAGGCTGGCAGGGAGCTGCCGGTGGGTGCTCATCACCCACCAATTTTTCCCTGTGGGTGCTCCAGCCCCAGAGCACCCACGGAGTCGGCGCCTATGCCCCCCACCCCCGTGACTGGAAGTAGCTCCCATCCCTTCCCTCCCGCACAGTGCTGAAAGGCTGCTGTGAACCCTGGCAGAAATCGGGGGTGGGGGTCATGGAACCCTGTGTGCTCCCCACAGATTGCATCGAGAAGATGCGGTGCCAGGTACTGGGAGAGGTGGGTCCGTCCTGGTGGCCCAGCCAGGCATAGAGGGCGGAGAGTAGGTTCGGCTCTGTCAGTCACCCCATGTGAGAGAGGTGTACAGGACTGTGTGTGTGAGGGGGGGTAGGGGTGTGTCACCCCTCCTTGTGTGAACCCTAAAGCCTTAAAGATAAGAAGGTAAATAAAAAAAATCCAACTACACAGTATTTTTTTAATGGGGGCTCAGTCAACTTGATGTTAATTTGAACATTTGTACTGCATAGTTCTGATTGATTATGAGTAATTTACTAGGTGTCCCATATTCAGTACAGGAAAATATGGTCACCCTAGCTGGGGGAGAGAGTGGGAGGCTGGTAAGGCTAGTGAGTTTGTCAGGCCTGATCGGAGTTGCTGTTACAGAACAGTGAACCTTTTGCTGTTAGCATCAAGGAGTTATTGGGAAGCTGGTAGGGCTAGTGGATGGGGATGGAGTAGGGAGTCAGGTCAGTCCTAATGTGTGTAGCAGACCTAGTGGACCGGGTTGGGACCAGACCTAGTATATATGTCTTTGGAGGGGGAAGGTGAGTAGGAACCACACTCTGCCCTGTGGCTGCTGGGTGAGGGGTTGTAAGTATAGGACTAGCCCTACCCTGAGGTGTATGTGTGGAGAAGTAGGGAGGCAGGCCAGCCCTGGTGAATGTGTCGGGGGGGTGGGGGAGAAGATTAGGGGGTGGCAAAGACTTGGCACATGTGAGAGTGACTAGAGAGCTGGATCTACACTGGTGCGTGAGTGGGAGGTGAGCAAGGAGGACGAGCCCTGCCGATGTGTGCATGGGGCAGGGCTAGGAGTGAGTAAGGGCCCTGCCTTGTTGTGTATCTGGGATAGGTGGAAGGAGGCCAACCCTGACTGCTGGGTCTATGGGTGGGTGGACCCTGCCTTGGTGTGGGAGGTGTGTGTCTCATGTAGGGTAGGGGTGAGTAAGTGCACTGCCCCAATCTGTGTCTGGGGTAAGTGGCCAACCCAGCCCCAGCTCAAGGAATGAGGATGGCTGGGGGCAAGGCTGGCCCAGCCCTCTGGTGTGGAGTGTTGAACCCTGCCCTGCTGTGTGGGGGGAGGAGGGAGGAGTACGGGTTGGCACTGCCCATGTGTGTGTGGTGAACCCTGCCCTAGGGGAGTGAGTAGGGGGCTGGCGCGGCGCAGCGCTGCCCTCCTGGGAGGGGGGAGAAGAGGGAGGGTTACAGACCCTGCCCTGCTGTCTGTGTGGGCCGGGCAGGCGCCTGGCCAGGCCGCGCATGTAGGCTCGGAGCCCTGCCTGAGGGTAGCGGAGCGAGGAGGGGCCGCCCTTACACTGTTGCGTGGGGCGGGTTAGCTGGTGGGCCCGGCCCAGCACGGTTAGGAAGGGGGTGGCTAGCTCCGCTGTTGCCCTTTTAAATGTGCGAGAGGGTGCTGGAGGCTGGTACAAAGGGAGCTGCCGCCGCCGCCGTTCCTGCTTCCTCCACCGGCTCAGGCTGCTCCCCGCCATCTTCCGCCCAGCAGGCGCGGCCGGGTCAGGCCGGGCCGGAGCCGAGCTGCGCGGGGCGCGTGAGGCGAGGTGGCGCAGGCCCGGGCCCGGAGATGAGGCCAGGATGTCGGTGTCAGGGCTCAAGGCCGAGCTGAAGCTCCTCGAGTCCATCTTCGACAAGGACCACGAGCGCTTCCGTATCGTCTCCTGGAAGCTGGACGAGCTGCACTGCCAGTTCGTGCTGCTGCCGCCGCCGCCCGGGAGCAGCCCGCCGCCGCCGCCGCCGCTCACCATCCACTGCAACATCACGGTGCGGGCCGGGCCGGGCCAGGCCGGGCCGCTGGCGGGGGAGGGGGCGCGGCGCGGCGCCCGCCGGGCTGAGGGGGGCACTTGGCACCCACTCGGCCGGGAGCAGCGGGCGGGGGCACCCAGTGCTCGCGCAGAGCGCCCCCACGGGAGGGGGGGGGTAGAGGTACCCGTTGTCCTTAGGGTATGGGGCACGGCCCCCTGCATGGGGTGACTCAGCACCCCGGGGTATGTGGTCCCCATTGGGAAGCGGCATATGGCACCCTGGTGAATCCATCGCCTGCAGGGGCGAGTTTACCCCCTGCCTAACTGGGCACAGCACCTAGCAACCAGTACACGGGGGTATGCCAGCTGTGTGCCAGCGGCGTCCTGTGTCGTGTCCTCCGAGCTCGCTTCTGAGACACCGTGGGGCTGCCGCTGGCGAGACACTACGCGTGTAGCCTGCCTTCTTCAGAGCCTCGTCTAGCCCTGCCTTCATTCCCCCTGCAGATGGGGAGAAACACCCCTGTCTGCCCCCACCCCGCCCGATTCGGGCTGCCCCCTTCTTTCCCCTTCATAAAGTATTGAATCAGCACCCCTGCTTTCCGTTTCTCAGCTGAAAATGTCTCCTCTCTTAGCCTGGGGGCATTCTGCGGGGGGGGGGGGGGGGGGGAGAAAGGGGCTTTGCCCACCACTTCATTAGTTCTACTGCGTGTCTGTTTCTTAGTTCGGGAGTTGGAGAAGCTGGGAGCCCTAAACAAAGGGAGTGTAGGCCCTGGAGAGAGCGAGAGTCACCCCCTTGTGTAGCCCCACCGTTCCTGCTGTTAATTTTGTGCCCTAAAACCCATGGGGTGAGGAGACGGAAAAAGGAGGTTACGGAGAAAAAGTACCTCCCTAAAGGATTTTAGTGGGACGTGGTAAGTATTTTGCTCCCTCCCCTAAAAGGTGGAAGCCCAGGAAGAAGGTGGAGTGTGTGCACATTACTGAATACGCAATACAAAATCAAGGCCCGAGCTGAGCAACTTGCTTTTCTGTGTGAACCCAGCCAAGTGAACGCCACAGAAAAGCTAACTGTTGTTTTGGGGCTGGGAGGGCAGAAGTCATGCAGATTTTTTGGTTTTCTTCTACAGCTTGGTATTTACTTTATCTGCATTTCTAAAATACAATTTTAAAATGTGTGTGTAATGGTGAATAGGAGATTTCACTTCTGAAAGAGACTGCGTTAGCAAGGAGGCTGAGGAAACTTAATTATTGCCCATTTAAAGGGATAAAACTGAGTGCTTGCTGAATAAAATACTTTTCTTGCATAATAAATTTATGGAGTGGGGTATGTTTTGAAGAACTCGTTTGTGGGGTTTTTGTTTTTTGTTTACATGAGTGAGTAAAACAGTATTGCGGGGAGCTGGGGAGCAAGCTCATCATGATAAAGATAGATAAGTAAAGATTTGTCTAAACGGATAAAATACCCCTTACCAGTTTTAGAAATACTATAGACCCTGAGCATGCAAAAGGATTTGAACATATGGGACCTTTACTTCATGTGGAATGTCACTGTAGGTTCACTTTGCAGCATTGGGGCCATGTATAAGTAAACTTATCTGTCTTGTTCTTAAAGGTAGACTGTTTTTAAAGCTTGACTAGGTGAAATTGGGGTTTAGTATGTTGGGGGTCAGAGTAAAGATGACAACATAATTCATTGTCTTTTGGAAAAGGATGAAAGCATCTTCAGACAGACATCAAAGAGTCTGACTGTAAATGCTCCAGTACTGAAAGCTGCACATTTTAATTAAATTAAGAGTTCTCAGCCTTGCAATATTAACATTAGTTGTTCTTTAATGTAATAGAATCAACCACATTTTACCTGTATCATCAGTTAATTTTTTTCTATTCTAAGCTAATTTAAGTAACTATGTATTTTAAAAGAAGGATTTGCAGGTTTGATAGTTAAATGTCATGGAATTTGTTTTGTACTTACAAGTAGCTGAATATAAGGGCACTTAGTCCAAGTGTACTTACTTTTTTAAAAACACCAGTAACTTTTTATAATGTAATAGGCAACATGTTTTGGAGCCCTCTGTTTAGAAAAATCAGATAATGAGTTGCATGACTTCCTATAAATAACTTTTTCAATAGAAAACTGTACTGCTCTTTTGCTGAGGAGGTTGATTGCTACTTTCCACAGAGCATGACCTCTTTAATAAGTTTCTGAAAAGAATATAAAAAGTGTTTTTCTGTGCCATGTAACATCAGTTCAGGATGATGGGTTGTTCTTCCTGTCAAATGATTAGTAAAGCAGCCAGTAGCAATGGATTCTGGGTTTGTGCTGTGGTGTTTCTAGCCTTTTTCTACCTCTGAGGTCACTTTCAGCAGCAGCTCATACATCCTTTTATTCCAGGTTGAAATTTGGTTAGTCCTTTTGGTAGTTGCTTAATTATCTTGTGTCAGAGCATAAAACCAATAATGTAAAGTGTGACCTAGGCTTTCCCCAGATTATAGTAGTGTCTGTTTACTATGTTGTGTTGTTATGGTCACTTGCCCCAAAGGGCTGAAGCCTCAGTTATGCTGGTTTAAGTGGCATGTGACCTTGCCACAAAGGAACTGAAAATGGCTGTTTCAGACAGAAAAGCCAAGGCTTCTGCTTTGCAAAGTGGTAAGAGTTGAAGCTTCTTGGAAGTTATATTTTGCACTTCTGCCTAAGGAGGTTGGTGCTGTACAAAACTAGTTAAATTCTCACGGTATGAATAGAGTGACTTATTCAATCAATCTTACAGATCGGGGTTGGAAACTGAGGTACAGAAGCTGACTTTCACAAAATCACGTGGGAAGGCAGTGGGACAGCCAAGAATAGAATCCTGGTCTCCTGATTCCCAGGCCTGGTGCTTTGCCACAAGTGTACGTATGCTTGCCTTCCTATTAAGGCTTGAAGCGGTAAAGGGAATTCCCTGTAGCAGACTCGTACTCAGTCTTGTGGTTTTAATTCTGAAGTGCTGCCAGCTTTGTCTCGATGTTGTATCTTGGAAAGTTATAATTCTTACCTCTCATCCTGCCTGGGATCTAGAGTGCTTTTCTAGAGAGCTGGGTCAAGGCATTCTAGGCTCTAGAATATATTTTCTGATGACTGTGTTAGCACTCTCAAACTTGTTATAAAAAACTGACAGTAAACATGTATGGTTCTCTGGAGAAACTCAGCCATTGCTAATAGAGGAGTTATCTCCAGGCTCTGGAATTACAGTGCAAATATGTAACTTTTAGTTGGTTTGCCTTTCCTAGACAGCTTAACCCTCCCAATACTGAAAATCCTCAAGGATATTTTCTTCCACTTTGGAAGAGGACTCCTGGCAAGTGCTGTTGTTGTTCCATAGGCCATTCAATGTTTATTTCCTTCCTCCTTTGTGATGTCAGAGGCTAACATTACCTGATTACTTTTTAAAAGGTGGTGTTAAATAACTTTCCCAGCTAATCAGTTTGGAATATATGCTTGCTACTTAACAGTAGTGGGTTTCTGAATGCCAAAAGACTCCTATTTATAAGGGAAAATAAATAGCAGCTAACCATGTGATCCTTTGCATAGTGTCAGTTAGCAAAAATGTTCTACATTGTGGGACCACATGTACAGTGTGGTGGCTATATAAACACTCATGCATTGTGTATGGGCATGAAAACTATTAATATTTAGAATTCTCTCTTACAAAGGAACAAAGTTCTTTCAAGAATTTCTGGACCAAGACCTAAAGGAGATCTGATAACTTACATTTCTTTCATTAATCTTAGAGAATTTCTTTCCACTCGCCAATCTAAAGAGAGACAGCAGAGGGAATACAGCTAAAAAAAATTACCTCTGATTAAGAAACATAGGTTCTCACAAGGAATTCAGTGTACTGAGTTGACATACTTTGACTAGCAGAGTGTGTCTCCTGGAATTTCCCACTGAGATGACATTTTCACTTTGAAGGCCTGGAATAATCTCATTGGAAAAATCAGTTTGTTGAACTCAAATGTTTTCTACAACTTCCCAGGAATGTTATCCATCTAATTCTTAAAGACCCCTGAAATAAAATCAATATCTAACTAAATTAATCGCGTATCAGCTTTTGGATGTAGGATAGGAGTGGTCAAGTAGGCATCCAGTCAAATTTCGAGGAAACTGCTTTACCCTTGCCAGGAGAGTGATCTATATTGGACCTTAAATAGTTAATTCTATTAGTTTCAAAGAGGCATTTTAGGGTGGAGTCATCCTTGTCAGAAATACTGATTCTTAGGCCTGAGAACTATCTAATTATTAAACTTGTTCAGGCCGTGTACCTTTACATTCCCACTTGTTGTGCCAAGAGCAATCTCTCTGCTCTGGAGTTGTCCTCTACCTTTTTTGTGCTCCCTTTCTGGTTAGAACAGCACCTCAGTTAAGGTGAGGCTGAACAAAATTTGCCTGTTACAAGCTCCATGTGGATTTGCTCTTCTCCCCTTGGGGTGTTTTGAATAAAAAGCAAATCAGTGGACTTAATAGTGGTTATTGCTTTTCTATAAACATGTCTTTATTTGAGAGCTGTAGAGTTTCAAGTGGAGATGTCACAGCCCAAGCCTGGTAAGGTACCAAAAGTTAAGTGTTGTGACTGGATGTTCTGCTTTCTTTTCACGGAAAGAGAAGGAACTACCTATATGAACTGGTATCTGAAATGCAGAGACTGAATTTTAGGAAGAACTCTTATTTTCTTTTCTGCGAGTGTTTGTTTAATTATTGGCTCACTTCTGTGTTTAAATGAACAAACACTTGAAAAACCACTTTTCCATCAGAACACTGTGTAGTATTATATGAGACCCCTTTAGAGTGGTGGCAGTGGAAGGACAAATTGGACTCTAGTTTCAGCTAGTATCTATCCAAGAATGAAATTTAATCTCTAGACACATAGGTGCTGACTTCCCCTCTTTCCTGTGGGTGCTCGACCCTGCCTTCCTCTGGCCCCGCCCCCATCCCTTCCATGAGGCCCTGCCCCTGCCACACCTCTTCCCACTCCTTCCCTGCCCCCATTCCAACGCCTTCTCCAAAGTCCCCACCCCAACTCCACCCCCTCCCTGCCAACATTCTAACTCCTTCCCCAATTCCTGCCCCAGCCCCGCCTCCTCCCCTGAGCACACCATGTTCCCGCTCCTCCCCTGCCTCCCGGAGCATCCTAATGCTGCCAAAAAGCTGTTTGACGGCAGCTGAGTGGGAAGTGCTTGGAGGTAGGCAGAGGAGCGGGGACACGGCATGCTCAGTGGAGGAGGAGGTGGGGCGGGGGGGTGAGGGGAGCTTGGCTGCTTTTCCCCATGGGTGCTCCAGCCCCAGAGGACCCACGGAATCAGCGCCTATGCCTAGACAGGCAGCAAAAGTCTTAAGCACTAAGTAAAACTTGAGCGGTGCGTACATGGGGCCTATGTTGAACATTTGTCCTTGTGTCAGCTGTCTGCATACGGGGTGAATTTTGTCCCAAATGAGTGCCACATACTACGGTTCACAAATCATGTAATGTGACTTATTCTGGGACTTGGTTATTTTTCACATGGAAAGACGGAGCCTCTGCCTTCCCTGAAAAGGTAGCCTGCTGCTAAATCAGAGTTCAAGCTACTATGAAAGACATAAAAGGGTGTGGTGTCTGGAGATAATTGCAACCAATGAGAAAGGACTTTACTTTTCGGTCTAAGTCTGTATTCTGAACCCAAACAGATAAAAGGATAAATACTTTTCTGTTAACTCCACAATCCTTTTACAATTTTAGATATTGCCTTTGCATATCTTGCTCTTTAGCTGTGGTGAAATTTATATCTATCTGTATATCATGCACCCTTTTTTCTGGGTATTAATATTAAAGGCAATATCTAGAAGAGGGATGATTTGGAAGCTTTTTTTTTTTTTTTTAAAGGATGCTCAGTTTATACACCAAACTAATTCTATAATGAATGAGTTACCAACTCAAAAGAAACTACCAAACTTCTCATACGATGGTAAATCCTTATAGTGATGGGTTTCAGTGTAGTAGCCGTGTTAGTCTGTGTCAGCAAAACGAAAATAAGAAAGAAAAACTTGTAGCACCTTAGAGACTAACAAATTTATTTCAGCATAAGCTGAAATATGCATCCGATGAAGTGGGTACTAACCCACGAAAGCTTATGCTGAAATAAATGTGTTAGTCTCTAAGGTGCTACAAGTTTTTCTTTCTTATTTTCGTTTTCCTTATAGTGATGGTTAGAGTCCAGATTATTTCCTATGCAGCATATAAATACAAGGAAGAACCAGAAAAAGTTACTGGATACTTTTCCATTTTGAAGAAAAGGAATATTGTAATACCCAAATTCTAAAATATATAAAACTCCAAGGAGGTAGGGTTCTGGGTTTGACTGGAGCCAGATGGAAAAGTGTGATGAGGACTATAGTATCTTTGCTGACAAGTTGAGATGTTGCATAAAAGCAGCTGAAATTAAAAAGCTGAAGAAGGCGAAGGGAAGAATCTCGATTGAAACGAAAAGCTTGTTGGAGAAGCGGAGAAACGTGAAAAGGAGCTCGGATAACAACCTCGAGTACTCCATTCTGTGCAAGCTTATATGGCAAAAACTGAAGGATGACTTCGAGAACTTCCGGAAAGAAAAGCTCCTTAAAACAGCTGAATCACGCAAGAGCCTCAGGACACGCAAGCGGGAATTGACTCAGTATAGATTGAGCATAACAGCATTGAAGAACAAGGATGGAGAGACAGTAATCGACAGAGCAGGGATGGAGGAGGTCTGCAAGGACTTCTATACAGCACTGTTCAAATCAGGAATCAACGTCCCCCTCCCAACCCTCAAAGAGTCAGAAGAACGCGTCCCCCCCAATAATCGTCAGCAAAGTCCGAAGTGCACTACACCAGATGAAGAGGGGAAAAGCTCCAGGCAAAGATGGAATAATATCAGAAATGATTTATGCAGGAGGTGAAAAACTTTGGAAGGCCCTCGCTTTAAGATTCAGTCGATATCTTGAAGAAGGAAAAATACCATCAAGCTGGAAGGAGTCGAATACCATCTTGCTGCACAAGAAGGGTGATCGAGAAAATCTTAAGAACTACCGCCCTATATGCCTGCTCTCTCACATCTACAAGCTCTTCACAAAGGTGATAACGAATCGACTTTCGCAGAGTCTGGATGAACAACAGCCGAGAGAGCAGGCAGGGTTTCGAAGAAACTTCAGTACAATCGACCGTATATTTACCCTTAGCCAGCTCCTAGAAAGAGCGAGGGAATACAAACTCCCGCTGTGCATTGCTTTTGTCGACTATGAAAAGGCCTTCGATAGCATTGAGTTTAACGCAATATTAAAGGCGCTCGCAGAGCAGGGCATTAACACGCAGTACATTAGTTTGTTGAAGGAAGCGAATACTGGATGTACAACAGACATTACTCTCCTTGAAACTCCTCTCCGCATCCCAGTCGAGAAAGGCGTAAAGCAAGGAGATACAATTTCACCGAAACTATTCACCGCCTGCCTCAAAATGGTTATGAACAAGATCAATTGGAGGAGTGGTGTCAACATAAACGGAGAGAGATTATCTCATCTCAGATTTTCAGATGACATTGTACTAATTGCCGAAAGCACCAACCAACTACAGAACATGCTACGAAGACTCGACAAGAAAAGTAGTCAGGTCGGCCTGAAAATGAACCGCTGCAAAACGAAATATATGTGATCAGACATCTTACGAAAAGCCCGAATAACGGTAACAGGAGAAGACATCGAAGAAGTGGAACAGTACATATATTTGGGCCAAGAAGTTAATATGCGCCAAGACCTGAACGGAGAACTCTCGCGAAGGATTCGGGCAGGATGGCGTGCGTTTAATTCCATCAAGGACGTCCTCAAAGGAAAAATTGACAAGACCACACGTAAAAATGTTTTCAATTCAGCAGTGCTGCCAGCCATGCTGTATGGCAGTGAAACGTTGGGCACTGACGAAGAGAGAAGAGCAACTGCTGTTGGTAGCTGAAAGGGCAATGGAACGAGCTATGTTGGGAATCTCCCTTCTGGATCATATACCAAATGAAATCAGAGAACGCAGCGGTGTGAAAGATATTGTCGTGGAAAGCAGACATAACAAGATGCGATGGGCGGGCCACACAGCACGGCTCACGGATAACAGGTGGACCGCAATCATTGCTGAGTGGTACCTGCGAGAACAGAAAAGACCCCCTGGTCGGCCTCCAAGAAGATGGGAAGATGACATCATTAAACGTTTCGGACGAACGTGGCAAAGAAAGGCAAGAGTGCGAGAAGAATGGCAGACGTGTTGTGATCGGCGCAGTCTTAACGACAGCTGAAGTCCGATCGATCCAGGTGATCCAAGGGGCTAGACATGTTGCATGGAGGCAGAATAATCTTATTTATGCAATAAATAACAAGAATAATAAATTAGTAAGGGACTCCTTTAAGGAATGCACTTCTGCCAAAAAAAATAAAATAAATTAAATTCAAGAATACAGATGCTAAAATGCAAAGAATGCTGAGTTTTCTGGCTGCATAATATACTTCTACACTGCAAACCTCAAAATGAAAAACTAAGCCTTGCTAGAAGAATATTTTTGGGGAAAAATTCCAACTGAACCAGAACTGAACGATGGCTTATAAATATCTATGGTTTCTGTATTGTTGTTTAGGCCATGGATTCTTGCTACAGAGCAGCTGTAAAGATTATACTAAAAGCTTTGCAGATAAATTGCTCTCATTCCCCTCTATAAAATGTACCTCTAATCATATGATAAATTGCCCCAACATATCACATGAAGACACAATCATAGGCCCCAGTGCTGCAGATGTTTATTCCATGTGTCGAACTGTAAGCATCTGTGTGGTCCCATTCAAGTCTAGGGGGCCTACTCATGCATGTGTGAATTATAAGCATGTGAATGTTCTCTGGGTTGGGGCCACGTCACCCCCAAAACAGGTATTTTTTTTAAAATGCTCATTGAAATTAATTAGATCAGGTGACAATGTAAAAGTTTGATCTGGCTTAAGTACTTATATGGCCCCCATCACTGTAGTATCTGAGTGGCTCACAATCTTTAATATAGTAATTTTCAAAGCACCCCTGTGAGGTAAGGAAGTACTATTATCCCCATTTTACAGATGGCAGGGGAACTGAAGCACAGTGATTTGCCCAAGGTCATATAGGCAGTCTGTCCTAGAGCAGAGAATTGAACCCTGGTCTCCACATCTTAGGCTAGTGCCCTAACCTTTGGATCATTCTTCCTCCTATCTTACATACTTGCTCAATTAGATTAGAATTAATTATTCCCAATGTTAACATGGTCAAAGTGGTCTCTGTATAACTTAGAGTCACTGGTAATCTTTGCAGGTTTCTTAACATTATTCACTTATTCTACAGAAACTAAAACCTAGTTCTAAACTATTTCATTGGATAACTAGAAGACATTTAGTGGCCTAGAGTGGCCATTTGTTTCATGTTATCAAAAACATTGGATTTGAGCCAGAATTTGAGTAACAGCTTTATGTGCTCTATGTGGCCCTACAAGTGACACTCTGTAAATAGCATTACTATTTCTCCATTTAATTTGACAAGGTGTACACAGCAAGGATGCCTACTTTTGCTGCTTCTGTTCGATGTAGTATTAGAACTGATACTAGCCCTTATGTCAGAACTATCGGTTTTATTTTACTTGCCACAAATCATTCTACTTCCAAATTAATGAATCTAATAAAACAGTTATTTCTTACTTTCTTTCAAGAAAAACTTTTATATCTTGCAAAAAGAATGAGGAGTACTTGTGGCACCTTAGAGACTAAAATTTATTTGGGCATAAGCTTTCGTGGGCTAAAACCCACTTCATCAGATGCATGGAGTGGAAAATACAGGGGGAAGAGAGATATACAGAGAACATGAAAAGATAGGTGTTGCCATACCAACTCTTAGCGAGACTAATCAATTAAGGTGGGCTATTAGCAGGAGAAAAAAACTTTTGTAGTGATAATCAGGATGGCCCATTTCAAACAGTTGACAAGAAGGTGTGAGTAACAGTAGGGGGGAAAAATAGCATGGGGAAATAGTTTTTAGTTTGTGTAATGACCCATCCACTCAGTCTCTATTCAAGCCTAATTTAATGTTGTCTAGTTAGCAAATTAATTCCAGTTCTGCAGTTTCTCATGGGAGTCTGTTTTTTGAGGGTTTTTTTTTTGTTGAAGAATTGCGACTTTTAGGTCTGTTATTGAGTGTCCAGGGAGGTTGAAGTGTTCTCCGACTGGTTTTTGAATCTTATAATTCTTGACGTCTGATTTGTGTCCATTTATTCTTTTGCATAGAGACTGTGTGGTTTGGCCAATGTACATGGCAGAGGGGCATTGCTGGCACATGATGGCATATATCACAGTAGTAGATGTGCAGGTGAACAAGCCCCTGATGGCGTGGCTGATGTGATTAGGTCCTATGCTGGTGTCACTTGAATAGATATGTGGACAGAGTTGGCAATGGGCTTTGTTGCAAGGATATTAGTGTTTTTGTTGTGTGGTGTGTGGTTGCTGGTATTTGCTTTAGGTTGGGGGGCTGTCTGTAAGCGAGGACTGGCCTGTCTCCCAAGATCTGTGAGAGTGAGGGATCGTCCTTCAGGATAGGTTGTAGATACTTGATGATGCTCTGGAGAGGTTTTAGTTGGGGGCTGAAGATGACGGCTAGTGGCGTTCTATTACTTTCTTTGTTGGGCCTGTCCTGCTGATACAGACTAACACGGCAACCACTCTGAAACGTGCGATATCTTGGACACCACTGTGTCCAAATGTTTTTAACCTGTTGGCAAATGTTTTTAAATAGCGTTAACCCCTCTATACTTGGTCTTTATAGACACAGAACTTCCCATTCCTGTAGAAAAATTGGGATTATTAGAGTAGATTACTGTGAAATAGAATATTTTATCCAACATCTTTTTATAGGAACACCGGTAGCTGGGAGGAAGAGGAAAAATACTGATTGAATAGGGTAACTCTTCCCACAAGAATTCTAAGGAAGCATGCCCGTTTGCAGGGATCTTCTCATCTGCTGAACTGCTGGTTTAATATTAAATTTTTGCAGCTCGGTATCTGAAGGAACTTGGATTCCAAGGTATTTTATCCAGTCAGAGGAAAGTAAAGCTTCTGATTTAGTAAAAGTGTTCTATCCCAAATCTGAACAGGTTGTTGGAGAGGCATGGTATTTGACTTTTAAATGGTCTATATGGAGCTTAACAGTATTGATAATCTATAAATGGAAGACCAAGTCCTGCATTAAATAGCTTTGCTGTAAAGATACAGTAACAGTGCAAGTGTTGGTAATTGGAGTTGTGTGTGGATGTTGGTGCATATCAACTCTATAGAGTAGGTGTGAACTTGTGTTTTGAAGGAGAGTTAAGGAACCTGGCAAATATTGATTGAGATGCTCTTTAAGCATAGGAGGGATAAAGAAGACGGAGTAGGGTTAGCAATAGGGTAAAGGTAAATCAAACTGTCAGGGTTCCCTCCCCACTCTGAACTCTGGGGTACAGATGCGGGGACCTGCATGAAAGACCCCCTAAGCTTATTTCTACCAGCTTAGGTTAAAACTTCCCCAAGGCACAAATCCTTTCCTTGTCCTTGGATGGTATTGCTGCCACCACCAAGTGATTTAGATAAAAATTCAGGAAAAAGGGCCGCTTGGAGTCCCTGTTTCCCCAAAATAGTCCCCCAAGCCCATTCACCCCCTTTCTTGGGGAGACTTGAGAATAATATACAGTGTGAGCACAGACCAAACCCCTTGGTTTTTAGGACACTGAAAATCAATCAGGTTCTTAAAAGAAGAATTTGATTTTTTTTAAAAAAAGTAAAAATCTCACACATGCTAAATCAGGATGGAAGGTAACTTTACAGGGTAAATAAGATTTAAAACACAGGATTCCCCTCTGATTCTGCTTCCAGTTACAAAACCGGAATGAAATTACCTCTTAGCATAGTGAAAATTCATAAGCTAAAACAAAAGATAATCTAATGCATTTCCTTGCCTTACTTACAATTTTTGTAATCTTAGATGCTCATTTCAGGTATGTTTCTAGGAGATGTTTTTCCTGCCTGGACCCTCTCTCCATCCAGAGAGGGAACAACAAAGAGAGCATAAACACCCCCCCCCCCCCCCCATTTGAAAGTATCTTCTTTCCCCATTGGTCCTTCTGGTCAGGTGCCAACTAGGTTAATTGAACTGATTAACCCCTTAGAGGTAAGGGAATTCAGTACAGCTGCCCTGTGTATATTTGACACAAACTAAGAGGGTTGGGTGGAACACGGGTACAATGGCAAGAGGATATAGAGAAACTAGTGAGAATTGCTCACCAATGCTAGAGGAGATAGTCTGTGGCGGTGATCCATGAGACAGTAGTAGGATATGGTCCACCCATGGAAAAAATCAGAAAGCCTTGAGGAGGAGACAGGGCTGGCGCTTCCACTAGGCAACCCTATGCGGTCGCCTAGGGTGCCAGGATTTGGGGGGCGGCATTTTGGTGGTGGCAACTCCCAAGGAGGAGCTGCTGCCGCGGCCTGCGAGCAGGGGGCTGAGCCGCCGCGGCCCGACCTGCCGTGAGTGGGGGGGTTTAGCTGCTGCGGTGGGGTGGGGAGCCGGTGGGGTGGGTGGGGAGCCGGCCACTGCAGGCAGGGGGCTGAGCTACCGCGAGCGGGGGGTGGGAAGCCGGCATTAGCTGGGTGGGGCGGGGGGGGAGGGTGCAGTGCTGGTGCAAGGAAGTTTCGCCTAGGGCGCGAAACTTTCTTGCACCAGCCCTGGGAGGAGAGAATAAAAATGAGAGAAGGCATGAATGTTAGAATACAAGGAGAAGGGAGACATCTGACTGTGAATGGTGGGTGAAGAAATTGGCTTAGAGGGTGGGGGGGAAGATAAATTATTCTTGAAATCAGTACGATATGGGGAAGTGAAGGGGAACTGGATACCAGGTATGATGGTTCAGCTTTCACCACTTAAATGGTATTTTGACTTCTAAATCTAATGGTGACCAAGTAAAAGCCAGTCTTAGCTACTTCGCTTCTGATACGGCTAATACTTCTCTAGTGAAGCTGATCATATCTGTTCATGTGGTCATAGAAATAAAGTGTGAATAACTCTTAAATATACAAAGAGTTGACTATTCATTTCAGGTAGTCAACGTTTGTTTGTTTTTTTTCTTCCAGACATCCAAAAATTAAGTTGTGTGGTATTCACCATGTCACAGGCTGAATCATACTAACTCCTTTAGAATCTGATACAAAAATTCATGCCTTAAGAATTGAACATTAAAAGTGAATCAAAATGTTCATTAGACAACCTAATGACAACACACATGCATCTGGATAACAGGCATTAATTTAAGCAAGAGGAATACTTGTTGGGGCTCCTGAAATAAAAATTCCCTGACAAAATTACAGCATCAAGATTGTCGCACAAACATGACAAGTCAGAAAATTCAGGACTCAAAATTCCTACAGGGTAATGAGCTTTCTTGTATTAGAATTTGATCTGGCTGACTATTTTGTAATACTCTATTGGCATATAGACTAAAGCCTAGATTCGGTGCATTTGTGAAGCCTCTGTATTTTGAAAGATGGTATTGTGGTTAATGGAAAAGACAGAGTTGGAGATCTGGGCTCTCAGCTCTGCTACAGACTTCCTAGTCGTCTATATGATCTTGGGAAGTCACTTAACCTCTTTAGTCTTGTCTACACTGACAATCGTCTGTTGCTGACAAAAGTGTTAGCTAAAGGGTGCCCTTGAACCTGATTTAATTACAGTGTAGTTGAGGACTAACCCCAGTTTCAGAGGCAGTTTAAGAGCAGCATTTGACCTTGACGTCTGAAATTGCATAACACTGTTCAACTTTGGCCATACTTGATGGTAAACCAAGTTCAGCACTAAGCTGCATCTCTTGTAGATGTATTAGCAGCCACAGGTTAATTACTTATTTCCTGCCATGATGGGGAAGAAGCGTGTCTATGTGCATGGAGGTGGGTTTTGTTCTTTCACAAAAGTTTAGTGGTATCCACCTGAACTGTGAATTTCTTTGTATGAATAGTATTAAAAACATCATATTAAAGTGTACATTTTGGTGACTAGATGTTGCAGAGAGTAAATGTATTGCTTTATCGCCTCAATGTAGCTTTTTAAAAATTCCAGTTACTAGTTTCTTCTAAAAAATAGTGACCTTTCATTGTTCAAATGAATAAGAATATGCTCTTCTTTTAGGTGTTCTTCTCCCACACACCCCTCAACTGGCTAGTTTTAATTATACCACTCAGTATTAAATTTTCTGTAGCACTACTACAAACCCATAAGCAAGACACTTTTCTTTTGTTCCTTTATAATCATTTAGCAAAGGGATGTGCCAACTAATGCAGTCTGGCAGACTCACTTCCTGGATTGGTTTACCCAACCCATAATCTCCCCAAGGTTGATGTGGTGTTTCACACATTGCATTCAGTAAAACAGTAGGTATTGAGTTATAGCGTGGGTGATAGCCTGAATAATAAACCCAATTTAGTGGCTATAGAACTCTGCCTACAAGAAGCTTAATAACTGTATCCTATGACATGTGTCTACATTCGTGACCTTGACAATTTAACTGAAATCTATTCTTTGCTGACTATTACCTTCCATTGCGCACACACTGGCTTATTGTAAGATGTATTGATACTAGAGAATTTTTTTTTTCTTTTTTTAAGGAAAAGTCTATGGGCTGGGGTGGGAGGTTACATGTGTGTCTACACAGGGTAGAGAAACTCAGAATTGCAATCAGCATTACCTATCCATTTTATTTTACAAATTTCAGAATTATTACACTTTAGAGCATTTTAAATTGAAAACAAGATTTTTGAAAAGCTTTTTTCTTTTCCTTATGCCAAAGTAATACTCTATCTCTAACTTTTTAAAATTCAGCTACACTTACAGATTTTGTAACAAATTCAAGAAAATTCTGTAGAACTAACTTGTATTTGCTATAAGCTGCTTGGTTTTGGATTAGCTTCCAGCAAACATGAGAACTCACCCAAATATTAGCCCACTTAATGTGTATATAAAGTTACTCTGTAGTCACTGTCCTGTGAATACTCCACTGGCATGTGCCACTGAGTCCACCACCTGCTACAGAACTGTAATCCAGAATCTAAGCTTACAACAATATCTCTAGTCCATATGCTTGCAGAGAAAACACTGAAATGTGTACAGTGAGATAATGGTCTGCCTGAATCTATAAAAGGCTGAAATGATAGTTCAGAGGTGTGAACTGCTCCAGTATTTTCAGTGGGGTTTTAATTGTGAAACCTACAAATGAATGGTTAAATATTGGCTGACTATTTTCTGCAGATTTCAAGCAGAAACATCTAATGTTAACACACAAACTTTCTGCAACAAGAGTAAAGCTTATCTCTGTGGGAATCAGCTCTGTCTCACGTGGTCTGCCCCAAGACTGGAATAAACTCCCCCAGGACCCTAAGTACCATCACAAACCTCACCATGTTCCACTTTTAGTGCAAGGTACGTTTCTTTGACCCTTGACTTCTCAAACATATAGTTGTGGGTTTTTTTGTTTTTTTTTGTGTTTTTTTTTTTTTAAACCCAAACAAAACACTCCACTTCACATGCTTCTCCCCCTAGGGAGGGGATAAGAGAACAAATATGTGACAGATGTTAGTCCCACTGCTTAATGCACTACTGAAAGGTGCTCAGATACTACTGTGATGAGCACAGTTTTAGAACCTATATAGAACAGGATTACGGGATTCTTCTCTAACATGCCTCCTACACCTCCCCAGATGACGATCACCTGCGTAACCATGAAGACCTCCAGTTACCTTCAGGACTCTCTTCCAGTATAGTTATACCTTGTCAATACAAAATCTGTATAGGGACAGCATCAAATTTAATTTTTTATAAAAAATTCATGAACTGAAAATGAACATATGGAACACTTACTATAATATCCTCTTTTTAATCTATATTTTTAAATATTAAATTAAGCTTTAACAGAACTAGTCTGCTGCACTCATGCCACACAATCCAGGGAATCTCCCACAAAACATAAGTTGCTTGCCATAGAGTACATGGGCTTTTGACTGTAGGGAGGGTGAATGCTTATGACAACAAAAATGTCATTTTCTTTCTGCTTATACTATGTGGATACTTTAAAAAAAATTATATCTGCTTAACTAAAATTACATGAATACGTTTGGATTTGTTTATTGTACATGAAGTAGGTGGTATAGTATTTACATGGCTTGTGTAAGGGAACCCTGATGGAAAAGCAGATAAAAATGTCTGCCTTTTTCAGGGCAGATACAAATCTATTTTTAAAATTGTTTTTTTACATATACTTTATTTCTAAAAATAAGCCTTTTTCATTTCAAATTTTAAACCTATGTTAAGGCCTAAAGCTATTGTAATTTATTAAAATCAGTTTAATGAAAAATACACTACATAATGAGTCCCCCCTCAAACTGTAATGAGTTAAAAGATGCTGCTTTTTTAATACAGAATCAAGGTGGAATATGTCCAACTTTTGAGGTCAACTCAAGGTGTTTAAATGTCATTATGTAATGAATTACATTAGTATCTGTATGATTTTTTTCAGTCTTTACAGTGGAGCAAATGCTGGTATTCACACTTGGAAAAATGTAAGTTTTTCAGTTTTTGTTGTGCAGAAAAGCTTTAGCCTTAATTATTTTTGGTTTCAGTGTAGCTAGTAGGTGCAGAAACCATATTTTTTAAACTAGGACTCTTAGACTTTAACGTTAAAAGGACTACCATGATCATCTAGTAGTCTGACCTCCTGCATGTTGCAGACCACAACAACCTCGCCCCCCACTGACTGGTTCATTCAAAGTTGAGAAACCAATTGGGATTTCAAAAAGCTGGAAAGCTGTGGTTTTTTTCCCAGTGTAGGAATGAAAACCAGGTTAGAGAATGAAATGTATGGACATGGGTGGGCCAGGTTTTCAAAGGGTTTTTAGGTGCCTGAAGATGCATATGTGAACCAAATGGCATTGTCAGAGTTTTCTGTCTGCATCTTTAGGCAACTAAATACCTTTCCTTCTGGTCACGATGGGCTGAATTTTTTTCATCTGTCAACTCACTGATTCTACAGTTAATCCTTTGTTTAATAAGTTAGTTTTAAATGCAAAACAAAGTCTTGATACATTAGGAAAAATCAAATCATCAGCACATTTAAAATAGTTTTAACTAGTAACAGCGATTTTTAAATGTTTTTGTGCATCCTTAATTGAATTCCAATTTCCATCTAAATGTAATTTACCACAAACTAGATTTTTTTCCTACTCAGAAATAAGAAATGTCACTGCCAGTTTTCAAACAAGAAATTCATATTTTAAGTTATGTTAAGATATATAATATAATATAATGGGTTTATATTGTATCCTCCTGGTTAGTACAAAATCTAGTTTGAGTATATTTAGTTTCAAATAAACCATTTTAGTGATTAAACCAACCACAAAGAATGAACCTTTCTTTAGGAAAGTAACTAAAGTACAAATGCAAAACAAGATTCAACTTGATTACTTAAATTAAGGTTTTTTGCTTGCTGACTTGATTAAAACTGGTGATTTTTCTAAATTTATTCACCATGGCCTTGGTAATAGTACAGTAGTTGTCTAGTGAGGGATAAAAAAACCTGTGCATTTTAAGGGTACATCTGCACAAAAGCTGGGAGGTGTAATTCTTGCTCAGGTGGATGTATGTACACCTACTCTGCTGAAGCCAGTGCACTAAAATTATCAATGTAACTGTAGCTACAGGGCAGTAGCTAGGCCAGCCTGCTGCCTATGTAGCCATGGCTTCACTGTGTGAATTTTATCATACTAGTTTGAGCCGGACCAGTAGCGTAGGCAGGTCCGGAGCACAGGGGGAGCGGCACTATAAAAAGGCGCCTCCTGGCTCCCCCTGTACTCACCCAGCGGTGCCTTCGGTGGCGGGTCCAGAGGTGAAAGTAAGCCGGTCCGGTATGGCATACCGGCAAGAGCCAGTACACCGTGCTGAACCGTACCAGCTTCCCCGGCGGTGATTTAAAGGGACCGGGGCTCCAGCCGCTGCGGGGAGCCCCGGGCCCTTTAAAGCGTCGCCGGAGCTCCGGCAGCGGGGCTTGGGTGGCGCTTTTTAAGGCGCCGCTTCCGCTCACAGAGGGAGCGGCTGCTCCCCCTGCTCCCCCCCCCGGCTACGCTACTGAGCCGGACTACCTAAGGTGGGAATTATGCCTCTCAGCTGCTTTGTGTAGAAGAACTCTTGTAGTGCAAGTCCTCATGTGAAAGGCATGTACTAACTCCCACTGAAGTAAATAAGATGTGCATGCATGCACATCTGGGGGCAGACTTTTAACTTTCTTCCTATAGTAAAAGTTACCACTTCATTCCTGAGACCAAGACTCCTTTGTGTGCTGTCCCAAACAGTGGCTTGCGTGTCCTCTGCTAACTTTTCAGAAGCAATTAACAAACCTAAACATTTTTCAGTGTTGTAGTGTAGTGACAAAGAATGATGGGCAAAATGTTGGCATAAGGAAGTCAATACTGTTGACTGTTAAGCAAAAACTATCAGCTATCTTAATTCGGATACAAACTGACTATGGTTTATCTGGTGTGGGGGGGAAAGTAGATCTAATTTCTATTAATTATAAGAGCATGCTTAATTAAAAACAAGCTTACTGTTTTGATATTTTTTGATCCACTACCAAGGCAAGATTTAGCTATTTAAAACTACTCTATTTAAAATAAACATAACTACTTTGAAAACTTGAGCTATTGCAACTCTTAACTCCAGATTTTAGTTTTTCTACTAACAATTAATAAACTAATGAAACATAACAGCCAATCTGAGTATAAAATGGGAAGAAGGAAAGAACTAGAAACATGTAAGCATATACATATAAAAACGTTAAATTAATTATAGCCACACTCTACCATGGCAGAGTGGGGTATAATAGATCCACTGTATAAAGGAGAGGCTCACTTGCTATAGCAGGGGTGGTCAACCTGTGGCTCCGGAGCCACATGTGGCTCTTCAGAGGTTAATATGCGCCCTTTTACATAGGTGCTGACTCCAGGGCTGGAGCTACAGATGCTAACTTTCTAGTGTGCTGGGGGGTGCTCACTGCTCAACCCCCTGCTCTGCCCCTGGCCCTGCCACCACTCCACCCCTTCCTCCAAGGCCCCTGCCCCTTCCCTCAAGCCTGCCATGCCTTGGCTCCTCCCCCTCCCCCACAGAGCCTCCTGTCATGTGAAACATCTGATTGCGGCAGGCAGGCGGTGCTGACTGGCGGGGTTGCCGACAGGTGGGAGGTGCTGGGGGCTGGAGTGTGGGAGCTGATGGGGGACTGGTGATGTATTACTGTGGCTCTTTGGAAATGTACATTGGTAAATTCTGGCTCCTTCTCAGGCTCAGGTTGGCCACCCCTGTGCTATACAGCTTGTTGTTGGCATCCTTTAGTCTCGAGAGACGATGGATATGCGCCCATGGGGAATGTTTAATTGCTGGTTGTGCAGCGTCTGTTGTGGCTATAGAGCCCCACACGAGAGTGGCAGTCTCGATTGCATTTGCTGCATTTGAAGGCGGTGTCAACTGTGGGTTGGAGCCGCTGCTTCCTTTTTCATTGAACCTGCTTTTCCTCGGCAAGCTGCCGCAGCTTGTCTTTGCCAGTTTTCAGTCCAGTGGTCAGAGCGTGTCTCCATCTGCATCTGTCCTGGGCGAGCTCTTCCCAGCTGTTAATGTCGATTTGAACAGTCTTCAGGTCCCTCTTACACTCATCCTTGAAGCGAAGGTGGGGCCGTCCTGTAGCTCTGTTTCTAGAGGCAAGTTCAGCATACAACAGGTCTTTGGGGATCCGTCCCTCTTCCATGTGACTCAGATGACCAAGCCATCAGAGGCGGCGTTGATGGAGGAGAGTGAACATGCTAGAGATCTTGACACATTCCAGCACCTCTTTGTTCGTCATCCGATCACTCCAAGTGATCCCGAGTATGCGATGGAGGCAGCGCATGTGGAAGGCGTTCAGTCTCTTTTCTTGCGAAGCGCAACAGGTCCAAGTTTCGCTGCTGTAGAGAAGAGTGTTTAGCGCACATGCGCAGTACACAGCGATCTTTGTGTTGATGGTCAGCATGTTGTTGTTCCATACTCTCTGTGACAAACTGGCCAAAATTGTGAAGGCCTTGCCAATTCTACAGTTGATCTCAGGGTCCAGTGAGAGGTTGTCAGTGATGGTAGATCCGAGGTAGGTGAACTGACTGACCACCTCTAGCACATAGTCATTGATGGCAATTCTTGGATGTTCTGCATCCTGGGCCATAACTTTTTGGTCTTCTGAAGACTGATTGTCAACCCAAACTCTTCGCAAGCTCTGGAAAAATGGTCAATCAGACGCTGGAGATCGGTTTCTGTGTGGGTGGCCAGGGCAGCATCGTCTGCAAACAGCCTGTGTCTGATTGTTGCCTCCCGTACCTTGCTTTTGGCTTTTAGTCGAGCCAGATTGAAAAGTCTCTCATCAGACCGGGTGTGGAGATAGACTCCCTCTGTGGAATTTCCAAAGGCACGTTTCAGCAACTCTGCGAAGAAGAACGGAGCTTGTAGGGGGCGGGATAATGAAGTTTGTGATTAAATCAAAACTTCCATGGTAACACATGACTAAGACAGCATTTTACGGTGACTTCATATACCTTAATACTGTAGTACTCTGGAAGTAATCTAGTTTGGGCTGTGCATAACTGCTATAGCATACTTCATTAAAAAGAGAAAATGTATAGTGGTAACTCATGGTGTCAAACAGGTAAAGATTATATACTAAATAGAAGTTCAAAAACATCCTTGTTAAGGGTTAATTGTCTTTAAATAGTATATGCTTAGACACAAGACAAATCTGTCTACCTTAGGAACAATCTAGTCTGCAAAAACAACTACAAAATTACAAAATATTCTATTACCTTTAAAAAGTCAGAGCCCTGGCAAAATGTAAGGAGAGCATATGTCAGGATGTGAAGCTCCGTGTCTGAATTGTGGTATCTTGGTGTAACCGCTCATCCTCCCTTGTGCGGTGGCTTTATGAAAAAGCATTATGCCAACTAACAGACATCTAGTTCTAAAATTGTGCTGCAGTGGCAAGCTCCTAGGAGCTCTTCCCTCTCATGTCTTGGGTATTTATTAATGGGCCAGATTTAACAGCTATCTTGATATTGTTTAGCTATTGGATGCTTTATATAGCATGGGAGCTAGACAAAGGTTTGGGGTTTTTGACAACACAGTCTGGCCTCTTGTTAGTACAGAGGCTCTCCGGAATGTAAGGATACTATGAGTTGTAACTGTATCTAGGTTGGCTGTAAACATTGAGCCTTTGTCTTCCGGCCTCGGTACACTTTAGGTGTGATGTAATTGCTCAGTATGTCAAGTGTTGTTGTTACTGAGCAATTTTTACAGTACACCGATTAGCTTATAAAAAGCTACACAAATTTAAGCATGCAGGCTTTACTTGTAACAAATTCCTGCTCTCATTTGTAGAGAGCAAGAAATTGCTCCCTTGCAGAACTGCTATAATAAGACAGCCAACCATTTTTTGTGAACAGTAACTCTGCATCTGAACAGTATACAACCTCATCTTGGTTGAATTGTGTGGCAAAAGGCCCAAGATAAAGTACCCTTCAAGCACCTGAGAAATAACAGTAATTAATATTTATAACAATACAATGATATTTCTTGAATTAAAGGGTTGCTTTCCTAAAATGCCATAATTGGGCAATGAATTATTTAGAGATGCACAGGTGAAGCTGTTGTCCCTATACCACATTGATATTATTTCTTTTCTTCGTCTTTGCACCCCAACCCCACCCCTTATCCTCTTACAAAACCCCCCCACCAACCCTCTCAGATCAGCTGCTTGTAGGTAGGTTTAGTCATCTAGTAAATTTACAAGCCCCGGTTCTGCTGAGTAGTCCAGATGACCTCCCAAGCCATGAGTTCGATAGAATTTTTTGTCATATCCTAAGTACCATGGCTTTTTGTTTCATTACAAATCTCAAGTAAGCTTCTTTATATTTACAGATTTGAATGTTTGAAATGCTTGTTTATATTCCCTATTCCAAAACGGGTGGGAACTCATCTCTAGTATAACACAAATGATGTCACAGAATAGTTAATATTATCTGCTCATCTATAGAATCTTTTGATGCTATTTATTTTTTAAAAAGCTGTTAGATTCACTTAAAATTATGAATATATCCATTGAGTCAACTTTAAATACCTTGATTATGTGCCAAACTGTGCACGCACACACTTATTGTATATTGCAATTAGTTTAAAAACTAAAACATTAACTCACTAAGTTTTTTTTTTCTCATGCATTGACTGCATAAGACTGGTATTGAACATGAAGATCCTTTTCCTTTTGCATGTTCAACTCCCATTAATACTATGCTTAATTTTATGGTCACTAAATCTGCTTTTTCCACACTTACTCAGTTTTGTTTAAAAACGTAACATACAGCTTGAGAATATAGAAGAGAAAATAAAAGTGCCTAATGACAAGTGTATTGTGCCATAAAAAAACAGGACTGGATATTGCCTGTGTCTTAACATGCTTCCCCACATAGGATGAGATTTACTTTACTTGCAGAAAATCCATTTAGTTGAGTTAAGTGTTGGAGTGGGAAGGAAGGATGAAAAGGTGAAAATCATCCAATGCAGGATACCTGCATATCCTATCAGCCACTCAACCCAACTTACATATTAGGACCACCAGATCCACAAATCTAGTGTTCTCCTCGGACGCTGCCTTGCTGTCATTTGTTCTCCCCAACACGCTGGTTATTGTAAATGGTGCTGAAGGTATTGCATGGGTCCCCCAGCTTTATGAGCACAATTCAACCCAGCCTGAAGAACTCTATTCTGGATATCTTAGTATTGCTGGGAGCACATGGTGATGAGAGGAGAGCCTTTAGAATTATAGGGAAAGAATATAAATAGAAAACTACTGTCTCAACAGATTCCAAATGCATAGTTTGGAAGAATGGACTGTGAGTAAGATGTTGTCTCCTCTCATCCCCCTTTGCATCCAAAGGCAGGTTGACACAACTCTGGGCAAGTAACTAATCACTCTGATTTATGGAAGAGAATTAAATAGAGAGATTCATACTTAAGATTTGGATTAAATTACTTAATCAAATGCCCAGCTTCAATGGAAGTTGGTAGTGTCTTTGTCATGAGATCATTTGCCTGGCTGGAATAACATATACATCCGGGTCTCTCAAATAGCATTTAGTGTTTCTCAGATCTTTCCTTCTCTTTACCAAGGCAAGAATACAACTAGGAAGGTTCAGTAAGTCCACAAATTCTTGATGGAGTTTGCTTGTTCTCTCTGCGGCTTATAATGAATGACTTATTGTGATCACCCATAGATATAAAGAAAATAGAGGATTGTAAAAATTTCCATTTGTTTAAGAGCTCCTATATCTATCTATATGTACACCTTCATTTGTAAACCAGGAGACGAGTGGCTAAATTCAGTTACAGTGGGTGCATAGGGGGCATGGTGGAGGAAAATTCTAAACTCTGCAGACTTGTAGCAACCATTTTAACAATTTCTAAAACTTGGTAGTATAGGCTTTATTTTCAAGCTACACTTCAGTCCCTTCCATATCAGATAGTCTTCACCATGGGGCATTCCCTGTCTCTGTGGCACCTGGAGGCAGACCAGATCTTTGCTCTGAGCCTGTGCTTAGGACTGCCCCTTAGGAAGACCATCCCAGAATAGTCTGCTTCCAAGCAGCACACCATTTTCTTTTCCATATAATCAGATTGACTTATGTCAGAATCAGTGCAGACTGCTAGCCTTCTATTGTTACACCTTCAGTGGGTTGTCTTCCCCCTCTTTAGAAATCCATCTGTCATTGTAATGTGTTCATCTACAGAGTCTACTTCTTTTCCCCCCCATGGAGTTGTATCAGAATTTTCTGGAATAGAATCCCTGTCTAGCTTAGCATATGAAGTCTGTGAGGAAGACCGTGACATCAGGTCTCTTGTTGGCAGGATTTTTGGCATATTTACTTCTCCCATAGGGACTGTTGAAATATTGCTGGACGCCTCTGTCAGTTGCTGGGATCTTCCTCTCTATATCAGCTTTTCTGTTAGGGTTGCCAACTTTCTAATCGCACAAAACTGAACACCCTTGCCCCGCCTCTTCAAGGCCCCACTCCATCTCTCTTCTGTCTGTCACTCGCTCTCCCCCATCCTCACTCACTTGCTCATTTTCACCAGGCTGGGGCAGGAGGTTGGGGGCAGGAGGTTGGGGTGCAGGAGGAGCTAAGGGCTCTGGCTGGGGATGCAGGCTCTGGGGTAGGGCCAGAAATGAGGGGTTCAGGGTGTGGGAGGGGGCTCCAGGCTGGAGTTGCAAGTTGGGAGGGGATGAGGGCTCCAGCTGGGAGAACAGGCTCTGGGCTGGGGGTGCAGGCTTCAGGGTGGGTCCAGAAATGAGGGGTTTGGTTTATGGGAAGGGGCTCTGGGCTGGGGCAGGGAGTTGGGGCACAGGAGGGGGGTGTAGGTTCCAGGTGGTGCTTAGCTGGGGCAGCTCCCCGGAAGCACTGTCATGTCCCTCGGCTCTTATGTGGAGGGAGGGCCAAGGGGGCTCTGCACGCTGCTTCTGCCCACAGGCACCACCCCAGCAGCTCCCATTGGCCGGGAGTCACGGCCAATGGGAGCTTTGGAGTTGGTGCTCAGGGCGGGAGCAGCGCACAGAGCCCCCTTGGCCGTCCTTCTGCCTAGGAGCCTCAGGACATGTTGCCACTTCTGGGGAGCTTTGCGGAGCCAGGTAGGGAGACTGCCAGCCCTGCGCCAACTGAACTTTTAGTGCTGACCGGAGCTGCCAGGGTGCTTTTTTGACCGGGTGTTCCAGTCGAAAACCGGACACCTGGCAACCCTATTTTCTGTAGTCACTTTATATAGTAATTAGTGGAAGCTACATCTGGAGACACTTAAAGCTAGAGTAGGCAGACCCCTAGAAAATATTCTGCAGCAGGAAAATCTTAAGGCTTCATCCTGCAGCCATGGTCATATGAGTGCAGATTCCAGGATCAGTCCCTTGTATTGTGTCTCTACCTCAAAAGTAAGGCTTAACTCATTCATGAAGCACTTTGAAATCTTCAGATGGAAGGGTGTTATAGAAGGGCCCAATACTATTGCAGGAGAATAGGACTATGACTAAAGAGGTCTCATTACTACAAAGTGGAATATTTATTTTAAATGCAGTATAACTTTTGATTTTTTCAGTTCGTATAGTGTGGTTTTGCTTATCTTCCAATGAAATTGCATGTCTTCTGATAAAAATTGTAAATCTTTGCTAAAAGGGTGTTACAAATGTGTTCATATCTTAAGGATATTTTAAACGGGGCGGGACTCACACCTGCAGCGCCTCCTTCTGGTCGTCCAGGGAATTAGCGTTTCCAGCCTCCAGAGCGCCCTCTGCCAGTCAGTGTCCTGCTTGCCCCTGGCCCCCGTGTCCCTCCCGGACCCTGGCAGTACCCCCTCAGTCATTGGGTCTCCCCTCCCAGGGAACCTGTCCACCCTCTATCCTCACCTTGCCTCAGCCTATGGGCTACTGCTAGTCATCATCAAGCCTCCACTCCCTGGGGCAGACTGTAGTTTGTAATAGCCAGTCATCATAGGCAAGGGAGGTTTGGACCTGCTGCCCTTCCCTGCAACCCAGTACCTCTATTGACCTTGGACAAAGCCCTACAGCCTGGGGAGTTGCTGGCCTGGAGCTCCCCAGCTCCTCTGGCCTTTCCCCAGCCCTGCTTCACTCCAGTACCCTTCGCTTTAGGCAGCTAGGTCTAGGTCTATGTCCCTGTCCCTCCTCAGCTAGAGGTAGACTGCCCTGAGCGCTAAGTAGCAGCCCTTTTATAAGTGCCTGCTGCAGCCTGATTGCGGGAAGCTGGGCCATGCCTTAATCAGCCATCCCTATCCCCAGCCACAGCCCCCTCCCAGGGCAGGAGTGGGGTAGCCACCCCGCTACAACATCTGACATATGATCAAAAATTACCACATTCAGTGGCTTTAATCTTGGACAGAATTGCACCCTTCTCCCACTTTCAAAGTGAAATTGGCTAGGTTGCCAATGGCTGAGAATGTCAGATGTAGGATGTTGGGGGAAAGAGTTCTACGTGGTGCTAAATAATAAACGTGCTCCTTAATTGGAGGTTAACAGGCTCCACAAAGAACCTGTTTGTGGATGAAAAACTGAATTAAGATGACCACTAAACAAATATCTTGAGAAAAGGAAGAAAGTGAATAACCAAACCTGGCTGTTTTGGATAACTTATCTAATAAACACAAATCTACTTCTGGAGACATGTTGGCCTGATTTCGCCTTAGCTCATTCCCAAAAAAACCCCCCAAACTCTGGGTGCCATGGACAGAGAATTATTTCTGTATCTTGGAAAACACTTTTGACTATTTCTGGGAGCTAAAACTTGATGGACGTCTCGGGGGGCTCTGCGTTATGTACAACATGCTTGAAAACAAAGTGAAAAATGACTGATTTTTAACATTGCTCCTCACTATGTAACACACACAGTCTTCCTGTATGATATCCTTAAGCAATTCAAACATTTAGGGAAAAGTAGCTTCTCTGGAGTCTTGTAAAGCTCAGTTTTCTAAAACCTGTCCGTTACTAGTAGAATTTTGTTGCTGCTAATTTGTCTATAAAGCAGTCTTTATCTACTGACATTTATAAACTCTGAGGTTGGAATTTTTTTGTTGTTGTTGGGGATGCATTCTGCACTCAACTATCTTTATTGCCAAAACCTGCTGCACCTTGTCTAGTCATATGACCTCTTGCAAAAATCAACCCTTCTAATTGAAGAAAAGCTATCTGTGAAGCAAGTCTAGTGCTAATAAGAGCCACTTCTACTATGCTTGTATTTCTCCATTTCAAAGTCTGGCGGTACATACTCTGCACTTCTGTTTTAAAAACATAGTGATTTTGCAAATGATCAAAATGCCTAACCCTAAGCATGAAGATCTAGCAAAGTCTTTTTATCCCGTATCAGAGGGGTAGCTGTGTTAGTCTGGATCTGTAGAAGCGACAAAGAGTTCTGTGGCACCTTATAGACTAACAGACATATTGGAGCGTAAGCTTTCGTGGGTGAATACCCATTTCTTCAGATGCAGTATATTATCCAGTATATTCACTTCCAAAGCTTGTTCAAAACCTTGTTTGGGGTTTTAATGACTGTATGATAACATTCGATCATAAGCTTTAGGAGCAGGAATCATGTCTTCTGTAAAAGTGCCCAGCATACTCTGAGGTACTGTAAAGCAAAGAATAAATATCACAAGAAGGAAACTGTGTAAGGACATAGTCATAGCGCACACTTGAGCACTACCATTAATTTCATTAGTCACTAAAACAGCCAGTAATCTTGCAGTAGCAATGGGAATCTTAACTGCAGTTAGTAAACTGTGAAACTTGCACTTAAGCATAGTGATCGTGTGGATACTGGTGCACTCACAGCCTGGAAAAGAGATTTTGTAGTGTTTCCAATGGCTCTTCAGTGAATTAAAAAAACCTTAATTTTTTTGTTGTTGTACAAAACTGGGTGGGGAGGGGAAGGAGATGTGTGGTGATTGATAGGTTGCAGATTACAATGTGTGGATGTCTAAACTAGTGAAGTTCAGTGATTGGCTGAGGAGGTGGAACATGGAATTTGGCCATCAACAGAGATCTCTTGGGTTGGAGACTTTCTTGGGCACAATTTAGTTTTTTGATGTGCATAGCCATGTGGTCATGATCAAGGAAATGGGGATGGGTGGGCAAAAGTTTACTACTGACTCGCATAATTTGTCTCACTTTCTGGGGGAAGCCACTAATTTCCCCATATCTCAAAGACTTCTGAAGGATGGCAGAGGATTGAAGTGAGACCTCGATATTTCATTACTCTTACAAATGCAAATACACTTTACAAATATTCTAAATTTAAAATTAAACTACAGTTGTGTAAGTGAAGATAGTGTCTCAAAACATACTTTAGTCTTTGATTTATTTTGTTTACTATGAGGTTCAATTTTGGCCTTGTTTTTTTTTTTCTGGAATACGTGGGAGATATGGAAGTGTACGGAAGGTGCATGTGCCTAGGCATAGTGTATGTCCACAGGGTTAGAGGCAGGTAGAATGCCTTGAAGCACTGGGATATGTGCTGTATAGTGTAGCATTTATACACCTCTTGGAGTATCTCGCACCTGCCTCATTCCAAAACCACATCTGCTGTAAGATGCTGTCTTGCTTTGGGCTTGGCAGACCCTGACAGTACCAGTCTATGGCTTTATCTACACAGGACTTTCGTCAGTAAAACTTTTGTCATTCAGGGGTGTGGGGAAAAAACCACACATCCCCGAACGACACAAGTTTTTTACTGACAAAAAGCACCGGTGTGAACAGCACTTCGTTGGTGGGACAGCTCTCCTGCCGACAAAGCTACCATGGCTCATTGGGGGTGGAAGTTTTTTGTAGACAGGAGACCTCTCTCTCCTGCCGACAAGCAGCGGCTACACTACGTGCTTTTTAGTGGCAAGACTGTAGCTGCACAGCTGTGTAGTGTAGACATTCGCTTTAATTGTGCTTCTGTTTTGTGGGGAGTGCACAAAGCTGAAGAGACTCCTCTTTTACTAACCCATCTATGCTGGGACAGATGACTTTTTGATCCTAACTACCAGGATTATTCAGTAATTTACCCCAGGCTTCTTCTGAAGATTCTGAGAATTTCCTAAAAAACTGCAAAAACAATTTGTAGGAATATTAAGTGTTAAGTAAGTGGAGGATGGAGTGATAAACTTGTCTTATAAAACTGCTACACTACTTGAAAACTTTGAGTTAGCTTTGGTAGCTTCTAAATAGCATAAAAGATGTGCTTTATGATTGTGCAGAATTCTTTTTATTCTAACTAGCTTATAAATATATTTGGCATTTGCTATCAAAACAAATTTAAAACCCTTTTTGGGTAATAGGGGTGCCTTGAAAGCAGCCTTGAAGAAGGAGGTTTTCGAGCCCCTGCTCTCCAGGAGGCAGTCTTTAAACTCTGGAGGGCCTTTCACAAGCCCACAGTAGCAGAAACATAGATAAAATTGGTGCCTCTGAAAGTCCTGGTCTAGGAGGACATAATGGGGACATGTTACATGAATTACTTACTCATGTACTCCCTAGAGCACACTGCCAAAGCAGTTAGGAGAAACTTGTTCCAGGGTTAAATGTTGGTGCCTCTTCTGTGATACTGTCAGGATTGTGAATAGGTACCAAATGCTTTCATGTTTTTGTTTCACTTGAGTGAGTCTAAAACGTTGTTGACCAACAGGAAGTTGGGATGCAGGTATGTCTGACTCTTGTCCTTCAAAATATAGCTCTAGCTTGTAATATGTGGTGACTGTACTAGGTTCATTGACTTTCTGTAGTGTCCACTGCCCTCCAGATTTAAACTTCAGAAGTGAAGGAAAATTACTTTTAAACCTCAATCTTATGTATGTCCATTGTTGGACTGAGAGAAAAATAGGCTGAAGTTTAAAACTGCAGGAAAAAGCTTGAGTAACAAGTTGAGGTAGAGAGGTTGGGGGGAAAGTTATTTTTTTCTTAAAGTAAATCTGAGGTAAAAGCATCAATGCTACTACATAATCTAACAATTTAAGTTAGTCTGACACTAATATTGTATTATTTAACTATTGGTATGGATGTGTGTTAACTGTCATTTCTATTACAGGAGTCTTATCCCTCTTCATCACCAATATGGTTTGTGGAATCAGATGACCCAAACCTGACTTCAGTGTTGGAGCGATTAGAAGATATTAAGAAGAGCAATACTCTGGTGAGGAACTAGTGGTTTTTTACTTTTTTCATTAACTGCAGGTCAGATTAAATAAAAAGTGGTTTCACATGGCAAGGTTCCAGTCCCACCCCAATACTTTTGGCTGTTTGCATATACTTTCACATCAGAATGCAGGCAGCTCTTTTTAAAGTACTTGAATAGTAATTCCAAAAGGTTTGAGTTTTTTGGATGATTTGAAACTGTCTGAGAACATTTGTTAAATTGTCCATGGTGTAACTTATGCACCCTGAAAATAGTTAAATGAGAAATGGATTTGCACATAAGAACTTAAAACCTATTAAAATCTCTAATGGGAAGCATTTGAATATTAGTCATTGGTATTTCCATTATGCAAAAATTATAATTATTTCATGACTTTAGGGGGTAGTTTAATGTGTGGTTTTAGAGTAAATGTGCTCCAGAATTCAGCTGGAACTGTGGTTTCCACAGCTGTAAAATTTCTCAAACTTAAACTTGAACATTGTTCAGACTCTTTGCTTTTAGTAGGAAAGATTTTAACAGATAACTAATTTGTCCTAGACAGATTTGCAATGGCGGTGGTAATGAAATTGGGCAGTGACATAATGGACTTAGAGGACTGTAATGTAGATTGTTTAATTGAAAACTGCTGGAGTATAAGTTCTGTACCAGTAAAGGCTGTTTGGTGGCATTATTTCTGGCGTGTGAACCTTTGGTGCAATTATTAGAATTGTATCGGATGAAAACATTTCTTATACTGTGCAAAGAAGGAATGGCTTATTTTAATATAATTTGGAAGAATTATTAATTTTTGATACATACTTAGTGTTTTTTGTAATGCTATGAACTCTCTCTACAATACACTGAAGAAAAACCTGATGATATGCAATCAAAGTATATTTGTAAAAATCAGAAAACATTTTTCAGGGTATTGTGTAAGTTTCCTATTGGTTAAAATATAACTAACTGCCTAACCAACTGAAATTTTCTTGTATTTTAAAGAAGGTGACTATCTCCTCAGGGGCTTTTGATCGCTACCATGTTTCTTTAATAAAAAAAAAAAGGGGGGGGGATCCTAATTTTTTTTTTTTGCAGGATATTCGTTGCCGTATGGATTAATATTGGTTATATATGATTCATCATACATTCATTTGTTTGGGGGGGAAATAGGGAAGTATTCATGTAATTTGCCTGAAGTGTTTAGCATGTAGACTTGGTTCTTGACGTGTGGCTTTTAATTATCTGGATGTAAAAATCCCCAGTATAAATTACATTTAGGAGACCATGCAGAAATAGCAAGGAAATTAACAACTGAAGGTGAAATTTACCATATGTCTTCCAGTAACTAGACACAAAGGGTATGTCAACACAGGCATTTTGGAGCCTGCAGGAACAAGCCTCCCAGCTCAGGTCAACAGACTTGGGTTAGTGAAGCTTTTGCACTAATGTACTAAAAATAGCCTAAGGAGGGGGATGGGCTTCAGAGCCTAAGGTCCAGCCCAAAGTGCTGTCTATATGGCTATATTTAGCGCGCTAGCGTGAGTTCCACTAACCAGAGTCTGTCAACACAGGCTGCAAGGTTAAATCCTGCAGGCTCCAAAATGCTGTGTGGACATACCTGAAGGGGCACCCCCTTAACGACTTAATGCACCCTGTTGGACCTACTTATGGGAGGAAATATGGTCAACTTCACCTTCAGTTGTGGATTTTCTTGCTGCTTTTGGTATAAGTGGAACATTCTTCTAACTGTAGTTCTTGGTGTAGTTTTTAATTTAGCTTTTTAATACAACCTTTAGCAGAAGGGGTTATAATGATGGTTGTGTTCATGTTCTGGCAGTGATCATCAGTAGACCATATGGCCAAACAAATGGTGTCCTGGGATACCTGGTACAACTGAAGAACTTTCCAAAACTTGCTTGGCTTGTTTAGTATCTTTGTGAATTCATTGTTGTTCAGTGGTAACAAATTATTCAGTAAGCGTGGAATACTTTTGCTTTTATGTTTAGATTCGGGCTGTCAAGCCATTAAAAAAAGTAATTACGATTAATTGCACTGTTAAGCAATAATAGAATACTATTTATATAAATATTTTTGGATGTTTTCCATGTTTTCAAATATATTGATTTCAGTTGCAGCACAGAATACAAAGTGTACAGTGTTCACTTTATATTTATTTTTATTATAAATAGTTTGCACTGTAAAAATAAAAAAAATTATTTTTCAATTCACTTAATACAAGTACTGTGGTGCAGTATCTTTATCATGGAAGTTGAACTTACAAATGTAGAATGATGTACAAAAAATAACTGCACTCAAACAAAACAATCTAAAACTTTAGAGCCTACAAATCCACTCAGTTCTACTTCTTGTTCAGCCAATCACTCAAACAAACAAGTTTGTATACATTTACGGGAGATAATGCTGCCCGCTTATTATTTACAATGTCACCTGAAAGTGAGAACAGGTGTTTTCATGGCACTGTTGTAGCCAGTGTTGCAAGACATTTATGTGCCAGATGTGCCAAAGATTCAAATGTCCCTTCATGCTCCAACCACCATTCTAGAGGACATGCGTCCATGCTGATGATGGGTTCTGCTCAATAATGATCCAAAGCCGTGCAGACTGACGTATGTTGCTTTTCATCATCTGAGTCAGATGCCACCAGCAGAAGGTTGATTTTCTTTTTTGGTGGTTTGGGTTCTGTAGTTTCCTTATTGAAGTGTTACTCTTTTAAGAATTCTGAAAGCATGGTCCACACCTCGTCCCTCTCAGATTTTGGAAGGCACTTCAGATTCTTAAATTTTGGGTTGAGTGTTGAAGCTATCTTTAGAAATCTCACATTGGTACCTTATTTGCATTTTGTCAAATCTACAGTGGAAGTATTCTTAAAATAAAAAACGTGTTGGGTCATCATCCGAGACTGCTATAACTCGAAATATATGGCAGAATGCTGGTAAAACACAGAACAGGAGACATAGAGGGGTATACAAATGTTTATCATATCTGGCATGTAAATACCTTGCAATGCATACAATGATACAAATGATGCAGTGATACAAAAGTATCATGTGAATGTCTGTTCTCACTTTCAGGTGACATTGTAAATAAAAAGCGGGCAGCATTATCTCCCGTAAATGTATACAAACGTTTGTCTGAGCAATTGCCTGAACAAGAAGTAGAACCGAGTGGACTTGTAGGCTCTAACGTTTTACATTGTTTCATTTTTGAGTGCAGGTATGTAACAAAAAAAAATTTACATTTGCAAGTTGTGCTTTCACAATAAAGAGATTGCACTAGGGTACTTGTATAAGGTAACTGAAACATAAAATTTCTTTTATTATTTTTACAGTGCATATACTTGTAATAAAAATAATATAAAGTGAATACTGTACACTTTGTATTTTGCATTGATTGAAATCAATATATTTAAAAATGTAGAAAAACATCCAATATTAAATTTCAATTGGTATTCTATTATCTAACAGTGCGATTAAAACTGCAATTAATTACGATTAATTTGAGTTACTCGCATGAGTTAACTGCATTTAATTGACAGCCCTAGTTTATATAACCACATGGGAACTTGTGACAAGGCAGTAAACTTGTCACAAAGTTGTCCATGGTTTGTCATGCTGAATTGCACTGTGTATATGCACAGTGTCTATTTGTGTGTGCAAATACTAGTTGGTGCCTAAGGAAAGCTCATGGCTGGAGTGAACACAGATTTTTTGGTTATGCACTTCATTAGGAATGCTACCTTCATAGGGAAAGAGTTACTTATTTTGTTACAGTCACACCTGGCAGTGACCTGTTCATCTCACCATTGTATTGTTTTATAGGATATACTGCCTGTCCAGGGCCTCAGAGGGGCAGGTGAGTGGCTTAGACAGACAGCCATGGATTCCAAGCAGGGCCCAGAAATAACTGGGGCCTGTTAGCCTCTGTGGAAACCAGCCTGGACCCCACAAAAGAAAGGAGCTATCTGCCAGAGGCTGGGCGTGGTTTAAGAGTAAAGTAGCCATCCTGAGGGAAATCGGCAGGGACTCTAGACTTGGTAGGGAGGCAGCCCTAGTGTCAGGTGTGCCTTTTGCTGCTATCCCTGTGTCAATTTCCCCCAAATCTGGTCAAGTTGTAAGCCTCTGAAAAATTGCAGTTTGTACATGCACAGGAGAGGCTTGTTAGTTAGGTCTATAAATATTCAGTCAGCGCCAGGCATGCTCCAACCTGGGGTGAGCAGGACTCTTCCTGGCAGCCAGGGGGTACTTATCTGGGGATAGGCACTGAGAGCAGGGAGACAATTGCTCCTGTGTTCTCAGTGCTACTCCTGCTGGTTCCCAGAGAGGAGGAGGAAACAGCATGACTCAAATGCAGGGAGTGTGAGGGCGGAGGTGTTCAGAGGAGGGGAAGGTGTGTGAGCAGGTTAGCTGAGGTATATGGCAGGAGAGCAGAAGGATGTCTGAACACACTCCTCTGTGGCTTCAGGGTGCAGTTCTAGGTTCTTAGTCTCTTCTTTCCTCTATTGGTATGTAGCTGTAAAACCCACTGACAGTATCTCATCCCTTTCTAGTGGCTTGTCCACATAGAGGAAAACAGCCTACTAGAGCTACTAGTTACACCATTAAATTGAGTGGTGCATGTGCTGTGCCTCCTGAGGATTGGGACCCTGCTGATGACCCAAAGTAGGCATCAATATGGTTCCACGTGCTAGCACTTAGTAGTTTCCCACTTTTTAAAGAAACAAACTGGAAAAAACCATTTATCCAGCTATACTTCTTTAACAATGTATGTGATTAAAGACGATCATAATGCATATGCACAAGGGAGCCGACTTAGGGTTGCATGGACAACTGTATTTCTGGCATTTCTGAAATTTTGAGTGCTTGACTTTGCAACCTTGATAATTTTTTTAATATTTTTGACACAATATAGATGTCTGTAATTTGGATAAGTTAATGTAACTATGAGCATATTAAAACTTCCCGATTTATGAATTAAAATACTTTAATGAATTTTCTTATTTCAGTGAAGAACATGTAATCTCCCTCATGCAAATTATTCAAACAGTAGCAACTGTATTTCTGCTGGGATCACTAAGGGTATATCTACTCTAAAATTAAACGCGGTTGGGCTTTACCGACTGACTTGGACTAGGGGGCTTAGGCTAAGGGGCTATTTAATTGCAGTGTAGTCATTTGGGACCAGGTTGCAGCCTGAGATCTGGGAACCTCCGATCTCACAGGGTCCTAGAGCCAAGGGTCCAGCCAGAGCATGAATGTCCACACTGCAATGAAACAGCCCCTTTGCCTGAACCCGAGTCATCTGGCATGGGCTAGTTGCAGGTTTTTAACTGCAATGTAGACGTACACTAAGGGATCATATAGGATGGAAGCTTCATTTTTGTTCTGCTAAAACTTCAAACGTCTACAGAACATGCTTGTGACACAATATTTCAGTCACAGCAAGAGTTGATGTTTCTCTAAATAGTGTGATATATATGAAGCAAGATATTTTCTACTTTTTCCCCCCTGTTCCCCTTCATGCTGTCCCTCCCTGTCATATTCTCTAGCTATTTCCTAGAGTGGAAGGCTAGCACTTATTGCTGCATTGCTATATATTCTTTTATTCAGTGTGTGTTTTCTAGGTGATCAAAGGCACTATGTTTCACAGTGGAGTCAGGGAATACATTAATTTTACAATTAAGGATCTCTAAAATTCCTTGTGCCTTTTGTGCTGTAATGGAAAATCTCTAAAGAACATATAAAAGGGCCTCTTGTGTGGGCCGGAGTTAAATAAAACTGGTCATATTCATAAAATGTGAATACGGGAAATTGAAATGAATGTCTAAACACCTCTTGGAACTATAACACCATCACAGCAACTGCAAGAACAAGTTCTCAGAAACACGTGAGGGGTGTAAATAATTTCATAGCTCTATTTGGAGTCACTCAGTTACCATGATATAACTCAGGTGTGTGCAAGACTATTTAACAGTTCTCCTGTGGTGTTTGTGTGTTTAGGAAAACATCCTAATGTCCATCTGCCCTCCTGCAGAATCTTTTTTGATGTAAGATTCTGCTAAAAGAACAAAAGTAGATTTTCTTGGTGTTTATCCTGATATTAAAGTCAGGTATTGAGATATGAGAGGTGTCTCACCCAGTCAGCCTACAACTATAAGATCTAGCCCAGATTTTCTGTGAATTTGGGAGCAGTACATTTAAAAAACAAACACCCCCTCCTCCCCCCAAAACAAACAAAAAAAACTCCATGACACTAAACCTAGATTGACTTCGACAAATCAGATCATGGACAGGAAGGTACATTCTCTCACCTGAAAAATGGCTTGACATGGCAGCCAGAATAGCGCAGGAGGAAAGCTGACAATGATTGTTTCAGAGGAGCAGTTTTGGGCACGGGGGGAGTGAGGGGAAGGTATCTGACTGTGGCCAGAGTTTCTCATAAGTGTGTTTTAGCAGGGAAGGCGCTCTCTTCCTCTTTGGTTTTGAGCTGTTAACTGGGTGTTTCCTCTTAGACTTGTCAGACATTTAGCACAAGCACTTGTGCTGCTTACTGGTTAATGCCAATTAAAACAACTGTCTGATTCTAACGCCTTTCAGAAGTAGCTGCATTCCTTCTGGAATGGTGGCTGATTTTTCTGTTGTCTTTTCAAGCCCTTGACACAGAACATGGGGGGGTTAATTACAAGAGATGTCTGTCCTTCAGTCATGATGGTCTGGGCTGCCTCATTTGGGAGAAGAATTACTACCTCTGAGCCTGTTAAGCGGAGAGCTCATCTGCAGTAGGAGGCAGAATGCAAAGTTGTAGTAATCTTTCTGATGCCTGTGCTGCTAGTAGAAAAATGAACATGGTAAGGTACAGACAGGTTCTATGTGGCCTAGAGAAATCAAACTTCGTGAACTATTCATTTCCAACTCCTACCAAGTGCATGTAGCAGGGAAAATGTTAATGACTTATCTATTGGCAAGAAAAAGGTGCCAGCCTATTGGAATCAGTGTTACTGCTAACCTGTAAATGGCTCTTTCAGTGCATTTCTTTCCCTGCCTCCCTTCCAACACACACAGGTGTCGGGCTTCTACCTCTCCTTGAGTGGAATTCTGCAAGTTGTCCACACTGACCATGATTGGGTTACAGCCCCCTGGGTACCAACAGTGACTGATTCAGCAGGTCCACCAGGTTTTATCCTTTGGGAGCCTGTGACAGTATATATTTGCTGTGAGATAGAAACCGCTTCTTCAAAACAAAGCCTGGCTTATTTTGGCCAAAATTTACACAGCACTTAGAGGTGGATTTTAAAATAACAGACCTACAAGTGTATTCCCTTACCTAAACTTAACCTCTATGCCCATCTCAGGCAGATTTGTCTTATTACACATCTTTGAGTTGGGAGAAACAGCTTACACTGCGTGCAGCCTTCTCCCTGTCTCTGACTGTGTGTCTCTTTTCACTGATACATCCTGGCCAGTCTCTTTCAGCTCACCCAAAAATAACGCTTCCCTTTTCTAGGGTCTTCGTGGTTTTGTAAATCATCTTTGATCCAAGGTTTAGCCTTGGGAAGAGTAAAACATCCTAGCATGGATGGAGCCAGCGAGGTAAATTCTCCTGCCACTTGATGGCCCAACCATCGTTACCTTAACTCTTTTAAAGCTGTGTATATAAGGCTGACTTTCTGCCATGGCTTGATCTCAACTGCTGAGTTCTGTAACACCCCCTTCTGTAGTTTCCTCTGATTTAGCACTGTGCATGCAGGCAGGTCATAGTACAAAATTGGCCAGAGAAATTGAGTCACCCATAAGTAATACGGACACTTTTCATCACAGCATCTTTATACATTGTTCTGATTGCTGGGGAATTTGTGGCTTGCTAACCTTGCTGGTTTTAAGGAAGGTGGTGGTCACCCTTATCAGGGGGAGCTAGTGTCTGAGACACATTGGTTCAGGGAAACCCTGGAAATAGACAGACTGGATGGGAAAGAATGGCCTTGTGGTTGACATGTCAACTGGAGTTCAGTTCCCAGCTTTGCTACAGCCTTTCTGTGTGACCTAGAGCAAGTAGTTGATGTCTGTTTCTCTTTCCATAAATGAAGTTACTTGCATACCTCACAGGGCAGTTGAGACAGAATTTGAGCTGCTCCAGAGGGAATGTGTTATTGAATTGCTAAGTATTTTGTACTATCCAGAAAGAATGGGGTAAGGTAGGAGATAACTGGGTTTATGGACAGCACATGATGAGATGCCTATTGTACACTATTTCCATACCTGTTTGTGATGGGTTTAGTCACAAAGACCCCCTTGGGACTGTCCCCTGATGTGCTGAAACTACCTCTGAGTGTTTTCTTTGTCAGCTTGGGACTCCGGAACCCTGCCTTGTTGAGCCAGACGCACTAGCCTGTTGCAATACAGACCCAGGTCTGGTCCATGCCCCCAAAGCTGCAGGCTTTAACCAAAAACTGCTCAGCAGGTTACCTATCTCCAGCATCCAGATACCCCGCTCCCAATGGGATCCAAACCCCAAATAAATCCTTTTTATTCTGTATAAAGCTTATACTGGGTAAATTCCTAAATTGTCCACCCTCTATAACATTGATAGAGAGAGATGCACAGCTGTTTTCTCCCCCCAGGTATTAATCACTTATTCTGGGTTTACTAATAAACAAAAGTGATGTTATTAAGTATAAAAAGTAGGATTTAAGTAGTTTTTAAGTAATAACAGACAGACCAAAGTAAGTTACCAAGCAAAATAAAACAAAACACGCAAGTCTAAGCCTCATACATTAAGAAACTGAATACAGGTAAATTTCACCCTCAGAGATGTTCCAATAAGCTTCTTTCACAGACTAGACTCCTTCCTAGTCTGGGCCCAATCCTTTCCCCGGTACAGTTCTTGTTAGTTACAGCTCAGGTGGTAACTAGAGGATTTCTTATGACTGGCAGCCCCCTTTGTTCTGTTCTACCCCCTTTTATATCTTTGGCACAAGGCAGGAATCTTTTGTCTCTCTGGGTTCCCACCTCTCCTTCTAAATGGAAAATCACCAGGTTTAAGATGGATTCCAGTACCAGGTTACATGGTCACATGTCCTGCGAGACCCCAAACCTCGATTCTTCCTGGCCTGACTCACAGGAAAGCTTGCAAGTAAACAGAGCCATTTACAACCAATTGTCCTAGTCAATGGGAGCCATCAAGATTCTAAATCACCATTAATGGCCCACACTTTGCAAAATTACAATAGGACTTCAGAGTAATACTTCATATTTCTTACTTCAGATACAAGAGTGATACATTCATACAAATAGGATGAACACACTCAGTAGATTACAAGCCTTGTAATGATACCTTACAAGAGACCTTTTGCATAAATCATATTCCAGTTACATTATATTCACACTCATAAGCATATTTCCATAAACATATGGAGTGTAATGTCTCCCCTGTCTAGTAGGGATTAAATAATTTGGAAGTTGTTCCAAGCCGCCCCATTTCAATTGCTGGAAGCAAGGAGGAGCTCCTCTCCATCTTCTTGGATGCAGGAGAGTGGGAACCTTCTCCCTTCCGACCCCTGACTGTGGGAGCTTCTCTCATCCTTGGATCTCATTGGGAGGGGGAGAGGCAGAAAGTGTCTTTTTATTCTCTTGTAATCCCCTTTATTTCTCTTTAAAAAGGGGGAGGGGGGAAGCAAGGATAGCAGCAATGAGACTTTTGTTCCTCCTTTCTGCAATCACACCACACCCTATGCTGCTGCTCATAGGCTTGTTCCCTGCCCCCACTAGTAATAGCAGAGCTAAATCTTAGTCCTTAGTCTGACCTAACCCAGTAGTGTAATGTAAGCTGCCTTGCATCGATCTTGCTGTTGAAGTGTCTTCACTTAAATTTGGCTCCCACTGACGCAAGTGCCTTTCTATGTTGATTGAGTAACACCACTTCCACCCAAGCGGCGTAGAGTCACTGTCAATGTAATTAGGTTGACACACTATTCAGTTTACACACTGGGTTGCTTACATCAATTGTTACTGGCTTTCAGGATTCGTCCCACAATGCCCAACACTGATAATACAGTCGATACAAGTGTTCCTGGTGAGGAAGCGCACCGCTGACACGGTGCGATGGATGCATGCCGATGTAAGTTAGGTCAACATAATTTGGTAGCGCAGACATTGCCTTAAAAAGTCCATGTGCTCAGAAGCTATAGACAACCATGTGAAAAATGACCAGATTCTTTAGAGGTTTAACTACAGCTGTTGGGCCTTTAGAAATGTTTCTACTGGAGCATGCTCTCTTACAGTAAAATTCACTTTTTACAATAACATTTCAAATAATGCTGGTTCAGTTATCCCTGAGTTTTAGTGCTATTATTTTATTCCCATGTGTATATACACACAGGCCTCTCAGAGGTCCAGAGAGGCTCGGGCTACTTCCAACTTCTGAGGCCCCTAGCTATAATAAAAATAAAAAATGATGACACATGGTCTAATCTTGTGCCATCAGAACCAATATATTTTAATGAATATTTATGAACATTTTAAACTCTTCAATATGACAAAATTTATATCAGTTAACAAAAAAATTGTCATTTACCAAATCACATCTCTTATTTGCTTAAATTTGCATCTCTAAGCTGAGAGAGTGTGTCCCATTTTGATCCGATAAGGATGCACATAAAAATTGCGAAACTTCTCAAATGCCAAAAAATTAACAAGGGTCTAAATTTTAGGCCCCCTTTGAGCTTGAGGCCCAGGCCAAATGGCCCTCCTGGGCGCGCCCCCCCCCCCCCCCCCCCCCCCGATACGCCCTGTATACACATGTGATAGACATCCATGTGATATTTATCTGCCTTGGCTGCTTCATCTGCACTCCACCCACTAATCAATCTCCTTAGGACTCTTAACATTCAGAATACATAGAAGTGTCAGCTGCTTTTAGAAAATAAATAAAAAGCTACAGAAAAATAGCACAACTCATAAGAAGTGCGGTCTTCCCAGCTGTGTTGCTAAAATCTTTCCACCACATACTGTTTTCCTCTAGATGTATAGTGGTAGTACACAGGCTTTATTGGCATGGCCTATGTTATTCATGAGGAGTCATCAGGATGACCTGCAAGTCTCCCAGAGACCTAGAAAGTGTGTCATAAGCTACAAAAAGGCTATTTTAGACTTTTTATTAATGTACTGGTACTGTAATTCATAGCCTTCTGCCTGCAAGTAACTTTCCTTTTTAAGGGAAATCAAGCTACAAAGGGGGAAAACACTCATTTAACATTTTTATACACTTATTGAAAGCAGCTTTTCTGTCAGCTAAGAGTCCCTAAAAATCACTGTCTTGCTACTAGTCTGAGCTAGAAGCAAGTGCTTTATGCTGTTGGAAAACCTGGATTTTCAGCTCCAGTGGGATAAGGTGGGTGTATCTAGCTCAGCTAATCACAAGGCCTTGTATCTTTAAAATGGTTGCCAATTCCAGGACTAATGATGTAAAGAAATATAATTTCTAATTACCATGGCATCTAAACACCAAAATAAACTAATTGAAGTATCTGCATTATCCTGACTGATGATCTGTTCTGCACCCTTGATGAGGCTGGATTGCCTCCTTAGGGATTCTCCTTACAGGGAAATACTTAAAGGGAATCAGGGCTTTCTGGCCTAAAAATAGCTACTTCTACTGCAGGAAGACCTGTATAAACAGATATCTTGTTTTGCACTCTGAAAGTGGCAGGAAAACTCTTCCTAATATTTTGTAGAAGGGAGATCTATGCCTGGCTGCAATTTAGTACTTTATCTCAGCTCCTGCAGGTAGGGTTGCCAACTTTGGTTGGCTGTATTCCTGGAGGTTTTGTCACATGACAATCTTTAATTAAAGATTAATCTTCCTGGAGACCCCAGGACAATCCTGGAGGGTTGGCAACCCTATCTGCAGGCTTCATCTTCTGTATTATAGTGCAGAGTCCTTGTTGTTCATATAGCAAATATATCCACAATCCCTACTTCTTTGCCTAATTCATGTTTGAGGGCTTGGAAAGGAGAAAGGAAGGAAACGTTTTGTGATTGTTGTTTGTTTTTTAAAGTGGGTGTTTGTGAGTTGCTCAGAGGTTTGGAATGTTAGTAATCATGGAAATGAATTCATGAGCACAGTTCAAGTGTAGTGGTAAGAGGCAAAATTAATGCCACTATTCGTCATCTGCAGAAATAAAGGAATTTATCCCATGTAGGGAAATGGGAAAAGGCATAGATCTTCTCCCCCTCTCCCCCCCCCCCACACCTGACCCTCCTCTTCCCCTTCCTCCACGATCAGCAGCCTGACATGAGCCATGAATACCTACATCTGCTCCCTGTGAATTTGAATGAGTGTTGTGACCTGGTGCAAATCTGAGTGGTGCAGAAATCCATGTGCCTGGTTGCAACACCACCCAGTCTGATTGTCACTAAGGTTTGGCCCAGCCAAAAGGTGGTCGGACCATGATCATGGTGACCCACCCACTCCCCAGTTCTGCAGCCTATGTTGTGGATACCATGACCATGTGAAGTCTCTTCATTTACATGTTATAACTTTATTGCAAGATACAGTAATCAAGAGCACATTAAGAACTACTGGAATCCAATAGTTCTAGTAATTTGGGCTGAGATTATGCCTGAGCCTATTACAGGAGGACAGGTGTGAGGAGAGGAGATTACTCTTCCTCTTATCCCTGCACAAGGGCCAGTCTCATTGTTTATGCTGGGACTGCTAGCTCCTACTGCTCCAGGGGTGTGTTAGCCCAAAGTGGGTTGGAAAAGGGTAAGGCCATGGCCACATGGATCCAGGCTGTGGGGTAGTATGCTGTGTTCATATTTAAAAAGCACACTTCTCCAAGACAGAAGATGGGAGATAAATTGTGCCTCTTGAGATGTAATCTATTTCACTGCTCTTAGGGTAGAGCAGCTTCATGGACATTGCTGGCACAAATTTGATCCTTGAGCTGTGAAACCCAGAAAACTTTTGCAGTTTCCATTGTTGACTTGCCATGCTGGTGGTTTCCTGATTTAGGAATTTATAGGAGTGTGATCATTATAGAGAAATGAGTGTCTGTCTGAAACTTTTACTCATGTTACCATTCTGTGGACTTAATACTGTGTGGACTTACATGTTAAAGTGATACGCTGAAGTAGAAACTTGAAAATGTGTTAAACTGTGTTTAAAATAAAACTTGTCTTTTAATTTTTATAGCTTCTTCAACAACTGAAGCGATTGATATGTGACCTCTGCAGATTATACAACCTTCCTCAACATCCAGATGTTGAGATGTTAGATCAGCCATTACCAACAGGACAGGTAAATCCAAAAGATCTAGACATCTACTGGAAATTAAAAGCCTGTTCTTTAATTCTGTAAGATTGTATACAGCAAGAAGGAATGGAATGATCTTAAAGTAGCCAGTGTTTGGACACACAGCACTATTCCTTTATACCAAAACTTAGGGCACCTGTCCTTCCTTTTTAATGTTGTTGTAGGATTTACTTACCTTTTCTATCATTGACAGAATAATGTACAGCTCCCCTTCCCTCCATCCCAATTCTCAGTGAGGGAGAGGTTGTGGGGAAGTGTTCATGTGTACAATATCTGGACTGTCAGTTGTGAACTTGGCCCAAGATTTTAGTTTGGGGACTCAAAAAAAAGAATGTTTGGCTTTTTTTCTCTGTTTCTGGAACAACTTTGAGTAACTATTTTCATACTCATTCTTTTACTGCATATGTCAGTAGGTCCTTAGTGAACAAAGGACAATACTTCTCCATCTCCCCATGCCCTGAAGCAGCTAGCAGGAGGCATGTTGACAGTGATTTCCTTTTCTGTTGTTGTTCTCTTTCTTCTCCTTCTGTCTATTTGCTATCTTTTGTGTTCCTCTGTCAAAATTAACTCCACCGTTCCCCTTCCACTCAGCTGTCAGCTACTGCCTCATAACTCCTGGCTCCCGCCTCTTCTTCATCTACTCTTATCCATGGTCACTTTAATTATTATATTGACTGTCTCATCTGACCCATTGGCCTTCTACCTTCTCTCTCGCCACCTCATTCAGTCTTCAACTCTGACTCAGTTCTGTCACATGAGAAGACAGCCATTCCTTGGACCTAGTCTTCACTAAGCACAGGTCTCTTTATTAACTCTCTTGCTGAATTCCTGATCTCCGGCCAATATATCAGCATCCCACAACTCTTTTGTGACTTTCAGACCATCAACATCTCTGAATTTTCCACTGTTCTTGTTGTCCTTCACATCCCTAGTCTGTCCTCCCAATCTAACTTTCACCCACTGCACTGCTGCCACTGCTACTCTCCACAAATGTACTTGGCTCCCATGGTATTGAAATCTCTGGAAATAAATCTAGAGAACTTCTGCCCATACAAACTTTCCCTTTATCTTTTGCCATTACTGTCTAGCTCCCCAAATGACTCTACTACTTCCTCCTTGAATCCATTGTCTGTCATCTTCAACTGCTTTCTCAGTCCCCTCTTCTCTTCTGACATGCTGCTTCATCTTCAAGGAGAGAGTTGTATTTTGTTATCTTCATTTATTCCTACCCTCCTGCTGTTGGCAGTCACTGATCTTTATCTCTCTCCTATTCGACTCGTACTTCTCTGACAGCCAGCCTCTCATCTTAAACCATAAAAGTCGCCTTTGTACACAGAATGGAAAGGGTAGAATAAGCTTTGGTAAGCCACAATCATCTTAAAAACAAAAGCTTTGGCTCCGACTAATATATTGCCTCCCCCTTCTACTTCATCTTTCAACTAAACAGTCTGCCTACAACCACTGCATCAACTTCCTCACCTCAAACCACTGGATCTATTGTAATCTACCTTTCCACTATCTCCATTTCATGGAAATCGATGACACTTGCGCATTCTCTTTCTGGCTGTCATGGGGGCCTGTATTCAGTCCTCTTTGATCTCTCATGTGCCTCTGATACTATTGATTCTTAACCTGCCTTTTCTTGCCTTTCATTACTGTTCTTTCCTGGTTCTCCTCTTTTTCAGTGGTTTCTTTGGCAACATCTCCTTCTCTGGAAGAGGGGTCCAAGAATAGAACCCTCAGAGACTCCACTCACATGGGCCTGTCCACTCAAGTGTACTTCTCCACTTTGGATGTCATATCTAGCTGTCTTAGACATCTCTGTCTGAATGGTTTTGTTATCTCAGGCTCCCCAGGGCCACAAGGAGCGTATCTTTTTCTCCCAGATGCTTTGTTACAATTAACCCCACCATTCTCCCTGTCAGCATGGGCGATTACCTGGAATTTTCAACTCCTCCCTTCTCCACCCAAATATATAAACATCCAGACTGTTCCATCCTGTTGCTCTTTTCTCTGATGCTTCAAAAATTCACCCATTCCACTTTCTGGTCCCCATAGCCAAATTGCATAGACAGCCAAACTGGCTCCTGCTTTAGCTATTATAATCTTTCATTAGACAAAATGAATCCAAATTATTTATCTGACTATTGCCCACCACAACTTGAGTCACTTTTCTACTTCCCCATGTATTGCAGATAACATCTTGGTCCTATCTCACAGAGCCTTTGCCTAAATCTGGTCACACCAGGAAGCTCAAGGCAAACCTGAGATGATCTGCAGCAAGTTACTGAAGAATTGATTCAACGTGCTGTTCCAATTCATTAAAAATTCGAACTAAACCATATAGTCAATACCTTACAATAATTGTTGCACAATTCATATTTACTATAGAAGTAAATAGATTTTAGTTAGCTCATGACTTAATTGAGGCCATCATAATATCTATGTGGACTCTGAATGTTCTGAAAACATAGATGACTGTCATGACCTCAGAAAGCTGTCTTTCATTTTAGTAGGTTCCCACTGTCTTTAAATAGATATCCTTGTATCATATCCTTTTTAAGCTCCCACTTTGTTAGATTTAATGTTACAATAGCTAAGCTAATAATGGCATGGCAGCATCTTTACTTGGACTTTGCACATAAATATATCTCTACCACTTTTGCTGGTAATGAAGTAAATAAAACTGGGCATGCATCATCTTTCTGTTTGATCCATTTAGATTAAGCTGCAGTCCTGTGTCAATCTTGGTAAATGTAAATTTCATGTGTACTGCATTTCTTTCCTGCCGTACCAGAGCTGCTACTGTGATGCTAAGCAAAAAAAAAAAATCCACACAATTCATGAAACCTAATTTTGTATTCCAGAATGGAACGACGGAAGAAGTAACATCAGAGGAGGAGGAGGAAGAAGATATGGGTGAAGTACGTGTATATGAGAATTTGTTATATTGTAAATCTGATGTTTGTGTTCAAGAGGCTGCACCATCGTTGCCTTGATTGCTAACGTAAACAAAATGCACATATTCCTAGCAAAAAATGGCCGCCTGGAAAGTGCTACAGTATGAACGTTGACCAAAAAGTTCAAAGCTTTACCTGGCGTTCTCAGATAACCCTTAATCCATGAAAATATAGTTTCTCAAAGTATTCTGCTGAGAATGAGGTACTTGGATGTTAAAAAGTGGACATTTGTTTATTCCAACAGTATATAAAAAGCTTGTGCCATATAGATTCATAGATTCTAGGGCTGGAAGGAACCTCGAGAGGTCATCGAGTCCAGCCCCCTGCCCTCATGGCAGGACCAAATACTGTCTAGACCATCCCTGATAGACATTTATCTAACCTACTCTTAAATATCTCCAGAGATGGAGATTCCACAACCTCCCTGGGCAGTTTATTCCAGTGTTTAACCACCCTGACAGTTAGGAACGTTTTCCCAATGTCCAACCTAAACCTCCCTTGCTGCAGTTTAAGCCCATTGCTTCTTGTTCTATCCTCAGAGGCTAAGATGAACAAGTTTTCTCCCTCCTCCTTATGACACCCTTTTAGATACCTGAAGACCGCTATCATGTCCCCTCTCAGTCTTCTCTTTTCCAAACTAAACAAACCCAATTCCTTCAGCCTTCCTTCATGGGTCATGTTCTCTAGACCCTTAATCACTCTTGTTGCTCTTCTCTGGACCCTCTCCAATTTCTCCACATCTTTCTTGAAATGTGGTGCCCAGAACTAGACACAATACTCCAGTTGAGGCCTAACCAGCGCAGAGTAGAGCGGAAGAATGACTTCTCGTGTCTTGCTCACCACACACCTGTTAATGCAGCCCAGAATCAAGTTTGCTTTTTTTGCAACAGCATCACACTGTTGACTCATATTTAGCTTGTGGTCCACTAAAACCCCTAGATCCCTTTCTGCTGTACTCCTTCCTAGACAGTCTCCTCCCATTCTGTATGTGTGAAACTGATTGTTCCTACCTAAGTGGAGCACTTTGCATTTGTCCTTATTAAACTTCATCCGGTTTACCTCTGACCATTTCTCCAATTTGTCCGGATCATTTTGAATTATGACCCTATCCTCCAAAGCAGTTGCAATCCCTCCCAGTTTGGTATCATCTGCAACTTAATAAGCGTACTTTCTATGCCAATATCCAAGTCATTGATGAAGATATTGAACAGAGCCGGTCCCAAAACAGACCCTTGCGGAACCCCCCTCGTTATACCTTTCCAGCAGGATTGGGAACCATTAATAACTACTCTCTGAGTATGGTTATCCAGCCAGTTGTGCACCCACCTTATAGTAGCCCCATCTAAGTTGTATTTCCCTAGTTTATTAATAAGAATATCATGTGAGACCGTATCAAATGCCTTACTAAAGTCTAGGTATACCACATCCACCGCTTCTCCCTTATCCACAAGACTCGTTATCCTATCAAAGAAAGCTATCAGATTGGTTTGACATGATTTGTTCTTTATAAATCCATGCTGGTTATTCCCTATCAACTTACCACCTTCCAAGTGTTTGCAGATGATTTCCTTAATTACTTGCTCCATTATTTTCCCTGGCACAGAAGTTAAACTAACTGGTCTGTAGTTTCCTGGGTTGTTTTTATTTCCCTTTTTATAGATGGGCACTATATTTGCCCTTTTCCAGTCTTCTGGAATCTCTCCTGTCTCCCATGATTTACCAAAGATAATAGCTAGAGGCTCAGATACCTCCTCTATTAGCTCCTTGAGTATTCTAGGATGGATTTCATCAGGTCCTGGTGACTTGCAGGCATCTAACTTATCTAAGTGATTTTTAACTTGTTCTTTTTTTATTTTATTTGTTTTATTTTAAAACAAACTTTGTTTGTTTTAAAAGGTTTCCCAAGTTGAAACTGAGGCTTCATGTTGTGAGCAAATTTGTTCACTAACTCTCTCATAAATCGGCTGAACCATTTAAAAAAACCCCACACCTTAACTTCAGATATATTGAAGAGGTGGAGCAAAGTGTGAAACAGCAGAGACCAAACTTTAAGTGGGCAATACGATTGTATAGCAACATGATACTAATTTTAATAAGCTCCTTCATGTATGCAACTCCCACTTCAAATTACTTCCATAATGTGCTAGAATGGCTCAACAAGAAGCAAATGTCTGTGTTTAAACAATATAAAGGTTTTTATTAGATAAGAACTACCCAGGCTTAAAATTCCTATTTTAAATAAAAAGGATATTAAATAGAACAAAGGAAACTGTTTTTGGAATAGAGAATTAATACAACTTTTTTTCAGAAAGAACCTAAATATATGTACCTTGTGGAATGGAATAACTCTAAAGGAATCTGCTGTGGCCAGCTACTAGGTAGAGCAGACTGACTAGTGTTGGAGTATTTCTAGAAGTGTCTTAGAATTTGCTTGCTTTCAGCCAACCCCCTATTTCTGTACAGATGACACTGGGCAAAAGGACTTTCTTCACTATATAGAAGCAATGTAGTGTTTCCCTGAAGACAGATGAGTGTCAGACATAATCCATTTGAAATCTAGTCCCATTTTTAAACCATATAATTTGGGGTATTCTACCAGTAGCACTGCTTATGATTATATCCTTTTTTAAAATGTTTCTCTCATCCGAAAGAACCTCACAGATGGAAAATGCATACAAAATGCTGTCAAATGCAGCAAGTAAGTGAAGACACTTCTAAAACCTTTTCTAGTTTTCAAGTCATCTCTGACTACCTCAAGGTTTCCCAGCATATGGTGTATACTCCCAGTCTGGACTCTTGGGTAAATAACACTTCATTTTGTATTGAAGGATTCCAAAGTTATGTTACATCCTGTATACTTGCAGCGTTACTGAAATTCAGCCTCCTTTTAGCAAGGAGGATGTCATCTGGGGGACAAATGAAGCACAACAGTGGCAGGAGGGAAAAACTTGGACAAGAACCCTAGAGCAAAGCCTGCTTTTTAGTAACTTATGAACTCATACCTATCTAGGTATTTGCATAGCCCTCAAAATCATAGTACTTGAACAACTTACAGATAATTACGTTAGCCTCACAACACCCTGTGAGGTAGGGAAGTATTCTCTCCACTATTTTTAAAGGCACGGAGGTTAAATGACTTGTCCAAGGTCAGAATGACTGTAGAATTGAGATTTGAACCCAGATCTGAGTTGTAGTCTGTCTTCAACCATGACACATACCTCCTCTGTCCTTTTTAATGTCCATGCAATGCAGATGCTCCCTCTGGCCTCTTTCAGATGAAAGCTTCACATAGTGAACTACATGTACTTTGTTTTTCTGTCTTCCATGTTTGGCAAGCACGAAATGTGGATTAATAAAAGTTTTACAACTTCGGAGTTTCTACTGTGGAAGTGGAAAGTTGCATTTAAGATTCTGTCAAGGATGCTCTGGACAGGTTCATTTCCAGCTTCTCTGGTCACGTTCCCTCTGCTCCCTTCAGAGGTGGTCTAGACCCCTGTTTTCTATCTACCTCCCCTTCCCACAAAGCTGCCTTTTTGCCACCAGTCTCTGCCAGCAGAAGTGTAGATGAGTCTGGGCCTTGTGTACAATCACACAGCCTCCCTAAATTACAAGAGAATGCTATCACCATTAACAGGCCAAAGTCTAGGCTAGAGGTCTCCAAACTGCAGGCTGGATCCAGCTCGGGGCTTCCATTTGTCTGGCCCTCCAACCAACCGGAGAAGTGACCAGCTGAGTAGGCACTCCGAGCAGGCAGGGGGAGGGGCCGCCAGCAGCAGCTCATGCGGGGCGGCAGCACAGCTGAGCTGTGCAGAGGGGTGAGTGCCCCCGGGAGCCAGTGTCCCGTTTCTCCCCCTCCCCCCCCCCCCCCAAAAAAAAAAAAAAAAAAGAGGAGCCAACTTAGGGGAGAGTCCTTGCTGCAGCTGAGGAGATACAGGGAGAAGCAAAAGCAGGCTGCAGCTGAGTAGGCATGCCGAGCAGGCAAGGGGAGGGGCTGCCAGCAGCAGCTCGTGGGGTGGGGGGAGCTCAGCTGAGCTGTGCAGAAGGGTGAGTGCCCCCGGGAGCCAGTGTCCGTCCCCCCCCCCCCCCCCCAAAAAAGGGGAGCCAATTTTGTCAGAAAAACATCAGTACCATACTTCTCATTAATCCTAAAATAATATTTCTTTATTTTTGAATATGTGAATGTGATTTTTAATGAATTGACAAATATTGTGTGATTTCACAGTACCTGCATCGATTAACTTTTATACCTGATTTAGAATTTAATCCAACACTGACAGAGTAGAGTAGTGTTGTTTTTTTAAAACAATTGTGCATATATTTTGCATATATTTGCATGTATTTAATTTCTTTCACTGTCGGTTCGGCCTGCAAAGCCCCTTCAAAAATCTAATATGGCCCTCGTCTCATAAAGTTTGGAGACCCCTGGTCTAGGCAAAATAAAAGTAGCATCAAAAGGTGACTAATTTGTTACTCTTCACAGTACACCATCTATGACCCCAAGTCCCAGCATGCAGAGCAATCTTTTATGCTAACTGGAATATACAGTTCATATGTTTGTGAATTTTCCTCCATCTTGTAGGACATTGAAGACCTAGATCACTATGACATGAAGGAGGAAGAGCCTGTTGATGGAAAGAAATCTGAGGATGAAGGCATTGAAAAAGAGAACCTTGCAATTTTAGAAAAAATCAGAAAGAATCAAAGACAAGACCACCTAAATGTAAGTGTACCTAGTGTGATGGGGCAAGGCCAGATGGCTATACAAAAGTAGTGGGAGACAGATATATTAGCCGCGGGCTAAACAAATTCCCGTTACCAGGATAAGTAAATGGCAGCTGCCCCAAGTCAATTAAGATACCTGGGGCCAATTAAGTCTTTCCAGAAGGCAGGGAAGATAGCTAGGTTGATTGGGACACCTGAAGCCAATTAGGGGCTGGCTGAACTAGTTAATGTCCCAGTTAGTCAGCTGGGCATGTGTGTCAGGAGCTGTAGGAGGAAGCCACGCTGTTGGAGGAACTGAGCAGTACAAACCATTTCAGGCGCAAGGAAGGAGGCCATGAGGTAACAGTAAAGTAGATATTGAGGAAGCCGAGGGTGCTGTGGGGAAGTGGCCCAGGGAATTGTGTGTCCTATTTCCAAATAGTTAGCTACCATAGCTGCTACTATTAGGGTCCCTGGGCTGGAGCCCGGAGTAGAGGGCGGGCCTGGGCTCCCCACTCCTCCCCGATTAATCACTGAGACTGGGAGACAGAGACTGTGCAAGGGAGTGTTGCTTCTCCTCACCTCCCTTGCTGGCTTATGATGAAAATGGCTCAGTAGGCTGTGACCCTTGCCTCTAGAAAGAGAAGGGCTATGTGGAGGGTCACAGTGAGCCTCTGAGGCTAGCAAAATCCGCCAGGAAGCGCAGGACCCATGGAGACAAGGACAGAGCTTTGTCACACTAGGTATTGGACTTAATACACTTTTATATGTAGCACTGGGTTCTGCTGCAATGTATCTAGCAAATAAAATTTGCTACTGTGTATACAAACATTGTAGCTGACTTCTACCATGTGTTGGGAAAAGAAGCCTCAACCCATGAAACTTAACTCTGTTAAACTGGTTTGGTAAAAGACTTCTAAAACTCAAAAGTGAACTGATCACTACCCTAATGTCTTCTCAAAATCCTTCGCTCTGAGGGGGTTTTACTAGAAGCCTGGATCCCAGAGAGGCACTGTGACAACTTCAAAGTGTTCCATGGCATGCCTCTTTCATCAGAGCTGGAAAATGCCAATTTAAATTTAATTTGTTTTGTAAGGTAGATTAAAGAATTTCTGGCATTTCAGCTGAAAAACGACTTTCACACTGGTGAGAGTGAAACTCTTACACCAAATCTGTTTTTCACACTTTGTAACATTTCTTAGGTCTCTTGCCAGAGGTATCTAGCTAGCTGGTTTTCCTTCTCCCTAGTCTGTCTCCCACTTGCCTCCTCTGATAAGAGGACTGTTTTCTCTGCAGAATCAACAGGAAGCAGCTAGGTTGCGAGCGAGAGCTGTTGCTCATACCTCTTTAGAACAATTAAAGATACAAAAGGCAAAGTACAGTAATCTCTAACGCAGTCAGTACTTGCAGTTTTACACTTTCTAAACTATTTACACATTTGTGTAATTTATTTTAAAATGAAAAAAAAAATTGAGTCCTATCGCCCTCTCCAGTTTGGCACGGAGTATATCAAAGAAGCTTGACTACTAGCAAAATCTATTTGATAAGCACAGAAGGCAAGCTGTAGACTGCAAAACACCTTCCTTCTTTCTGATGGTGGAAATCTCACTGTGCAATTGAGGTGTTAGTGTTGTAGGTATCACTTTCAGGAGGCAGAACTGGGAGCAGTTGTGATCTACAGTATCATCCTTTGGAAAGCCAGCAGAAATATCCCCAGAAAATATAGCAGTAAAAGCACTGCTTAGTCTTGTAGCATCTATCCTCTTCTCAGAGGCTTGGGAACTGCATGTAGCAAATCACATTGTCTGCCAAATCTTCCATCTCCCACAGGTTCATTGTGGGAGGGAATTATGTTACCTGTTAATGAAATAGACAGTTCTTTTTATGGGGGAGTTTCTTTTCTTACTAAAAATTAGCATAACATCTCTAAATCAAGATTTTTTTCTTGATTTTTTTTAAATTGAGGTGATTCAAATAAAACAGCTTTTGAAATCTTCTATTCCTGGAACCAAGACTCCTGCTAAAAAAAAATTCTAATTAGATTAGAGACCACGGCTTGCTTGCTATAAAACAAAATATAGTTGGTTCAGTATAGTATCTTCTTCTTCTTCAACACTTTTCTGAGTGGGATTTTGGAGGACCTTCTACATACTCCACCTATGTTGTCCCTAAATCTTTATCATGACTATCCCACTCATAAGGAATCTCTTTGATTTGCCGTTGGTATTTCAGTAGATATTGGTATTTGGAGACTGTCATTTGTCTAGAATGAAAATATTGGACTAAAAGTGGTGCTGCTTATGACTGGAGCCAATAGTACAATCTCAGTAGCTGGGCTTAGGACATATCCAGATGCGATTGTTAGGCTGTGATATGTATGAAGCCCCTAGATAGTTTAGGATCGGGCTAGTTGAGACAGCTTCTTCTGTTCAGTACCATCACAGTTTAAAATAAGTGGAGGCACTGCACCCTGCTTTTCAAAATAGAGAGATTCAGTTGCAAGGTATCCACCATGAAGGTTCCCACATCAGTCTGACACTGGTTGAATTTGTTAAGCCTGGTGGAGCATTCTGAGAGTTGTGCTTTTCTTGAGGTGGTCGATTGAAGGAAATAGGGTGGGTGAATGGAGGGGACTGTGCTTTTTGTTGAGTGATTCTTCTATATTCCCATACCCTGACTTCAGGTTCTTGGGTCAGGAAAGTTATGCAGTTCAGAATGTGATCCCTAACTTTGTCTTTAAAATATGTATAGGCCAGCTATCTCACTGCAAAAAATAGCAGAAAGTATCTAGGAGCAAAAAAGCAGTATTAAGCATAACAAGTCAAACTGGACTCTGCTTTTGCCATCCAAGGACTTGACATTAAAGTTTTTGATTATTTTTTTTTAAAAAACTTTTTAAAAATTTGTACAACTACTTAGAGCAGGGGTTGGCAACCTTTCAGAAGTGGTGTGCCGAGTCTTCATTTATTCACTCTAATTTAAGGTTTCGCGTGCCAGTAACACATTTTAATGTTTTTAGAAGGTCTCTTTCTATAAGTCTTTAATATAGAACTAAACTATTGTATGTAAAGTAAATAAGGTTTTAAAAATGTTTAAGAAGCTTCATTTAAAATTTAAATTTTAAAATGCAGAGCCCCCACCCACCCCCCACCCCCCTGGACCGGTGGCCAGGATCCGGGAAGTGCGAGTGCCACTGAAAATCAGCTTGCGTGCCGCCATTGGCACACATGCCATAGGTTGCCTACCCCAACTTAGCCCTGGTCTACACTACGAGTTTAGGTCGAATTTATTAGCGTTATTTCGATTGATCCGTGCACCCGTCCACACGACGAAGCCCTTAACATCGACTTCTAGGGCTCTTAAAATCGATCTCGCCACTCCACCCCCAACGAGGGGATTAGCGCTTAAAGCGATATTGCCGAATCGATGTAGGCTTAGTGAGGACGCAATTCGACGGTATTGGCCTCCTGGATCTATCCCACAGTGCAACATTTGACCGCTCTGGACAGCAGTCTGAGCTCCAATGCTCCGCCCAGGTAGACAGGAAAAGCCCCGCGAACTTTTGAATTTCATTTCCTGTTTGGCCAGCGTGGTGAGCTGCAGGTGAGCGCAGATCTCATCAGCAGAGGTGACCATGATGGAGCCCCAGAACCGAAGACGAGCTCCAGCATGGACCGATGGTGAAGTACGCGATCTGATCGCTGTATGGGGAGACGAAACCGTGCTAGCAGAGCTACGGTCCAAAAGAAGAAACGCCAATACATATGCCAAAGTCTCCAAGGGCATGCAGGACAGAGGCTACAACAGGGACGCGCAACAGTGCCGCGTGAAAATTAAGGAGCTCAGGCAAGCCTACCAAAAAACCAGAGATGCAAACAAACGCTCTGGGTCAGAGCCCCAGACATGCCGCTTCTATGATGAGCTGCATGCCATTCTAGGAGGTGCAGCCAGCACTGACCCACCCATGTGGTATGACTCCGTATGTGGATCATCAGAAACCACAGAGGAGTATGATGATGATATAATGATGCTGAAAATAGCGCCCAGACACAGCAAGGAAGTGGAGAAGCCCTTTTCCCCGACAGCCAGGAACTCTTTGTCACCCTGGAGCCAGTACCCTACGAACCCACCCAAGGCGTGCTCGATGCAGGAGAAGGGACCTCTGGTGCCTCTGGTGAGTGTACCTCTGTTAATTAATACATGTTTTATAAGCAAGCGTGTTTAATGATCAATTCGCGGCCAGTACAGCTACTGGAAAACTCTGTTAACATGTTCGGGGATGGAGCAGAAATCCTCCGGGGACATCTCCAGAAAGCTCTCCTGGATGTACTCCCAAAGCCTGTGCAAAAGGTTTCTGGGGAGGGCAGCCTTATCCTGTGCTCTGTGGTAACACACTCTACCACGCCAGGCCAGTAGCATGTAGTCTGGAATTATTGCTTTGCAAAGCATGGCGGCGTATGGTCCCGGTGTTTGCTGGCATTCAAGCAACATCCGTTCTTTATCTGTCTGTGTTATCCTCAGAAGAGTGATATCATTCATGGTCACCTGGTTGAAATAGGGGAATTTTATTAAGGGGGTATTCAGAGGGGCTCCGTCCCTGCTGGGCTGTTTGCCTGTGGCTGAACGGAAATCTTCCCCCTCCCCCCACCGCGTGGGTCACAGCGGGGAACAGCGAACATCTTGGATGTGTGTCTGTGTGTGTGGGGGGGTGTCGATTAGGTTCGCGCTGCACGTTAACCCGAAAACCGCCGCCCCTCCCTTTTCAATTGCCAACCAGTTTTAAATTGCCAGCCCAAAGGCTGTTTGTTATGGGAAATGAGGGGGTTGCTGTTTGAAAACATTCCCACATGTTATGAAGGTTAAAGAAGCCTATAGACTGTGGCTTACTATGGCTGCCTGCAAGCCGAATTCTGTTGCCCGCCGGACCTGCTTGTGTGATCTCTCACACCAAACCGGCAGACCCTCAATATAACAGGCAAAGTGCAACCTTGGACCAAATGCATATGTGATATGTAATGTTTGGAGCATTGTTCTCTAATATGTGTCTTTTAAACTACTCCTCTCCCGTTTGTTTCCTCCCGCAGCTGCAAATGTTTCAACGCCACCCCTTTCATCACCGTCCCAGAGGCTAGCGAAGATTAGAAGTAAAAAAAAAAAGGAATCGAGACGATATGTTCTCAGAACTCATGGAATCCTCCCACACTGAAGCTGCCCAGCAGAATGCGTGGAGGCAGACACTGTCGGAGTCCAGGAAGGCAGAATTTGATCGTGCGGACAGGTGGCGTGCTGAAGAGAATGACTGGCGGGATGAAGAGAGTAGGTGGCGTCAGCGTGCAGAGAGAAGGCAGGATGCAATTCTGAGGCTACTGGAGGATCAAACGGAAATCCTCCGGCTTATGGCTGAGGAAAGGCGTAGGGTTCAGGAAAGGCCGCCTGAGCCCAGACCGCCGCTACAGCCCCTGTGTAACCAACAGCCCTCCTTCCTGAGTCCCATAACCTCATCCCCGAGACGCCCAAGAATGCGTTTGGGCGGCCTCCGTGCACCCAACCACTCAAGTCAAGAGAATAGTCCAAGCAAGAAAGGGCTGGCATTCAATAAGTTTTAAAGTGCTGTGTGTCCTTGTCCTTCCCTCATCCCCTCCTCCACCACCCATCCTGGTGCTTCCCTTCTTCCACCAGCTATCCCGGGAGACTGTGGCAGTTAGCCCCATAGTTCCCCCTCTTTGTTTTACGAATTAATAAAGAATGCATGATTTTTAAGCAACAATGACTTTATTTCCTCTGCGAGCGGTGATCGAGGGGGGGAGGGCAGGGCGGTTTGGGTAAAGGGAAGTAGAGTGAATGAAGGGGCGGGGCTTTTCATTACAGGGGAAAAACAGAACTTTCACACAGCATCCTGGCCATTCATGAAACTGGTTTTCAAAGCTTCCCTGATGCGCAACGCACCCTGCTGTACTCTTGTAATAGCCCTGGTGTCTGGCTGCGCATAACCAGTGGCCAGGCGATTTGCCTCAACCTCCCACCCCGCCATAAACGTCTCCCCCTTACTCTCACAGATATTGTGGAGCGCACAGCAAGCAGTAATAATAATGGGAATATTGTTTTCGCTGAGATCTAACCTAGTCAATAAACTTCGCCAGCGAGCTTTTAAACGACCAAATGCACATTCCACCACCATTCTGCACTTGCTCAGCCTATAGTTGAAAAGGTCCTGACTATTGTCCAGGCTACCTGTGTATGGCTTCATGAGCCATGGCATTAAGGGGTGGGCTGGGTCCCCAAGGATAACTATAGGCATCTCAACATCCCCAACGGTTATTTTCTGGTCTGGGAAGAAAGTCCCTTGCTGCAGCAGCCGAAACAGACCAGAGTTCCTGAAGATGCGAGCGTCATGTACCTTTCCCGGCCATCCCACGTTGATGTTGGTGAAACGTCCCTTGTGATCCACCAGTGCTTGCAGCACTATTGGAAAGTAACCCTTTCGGTTTATGTACTCGCTGGCTTGGTGGTCCGGTGCCAAGATAGGGATATGGGTTCCGTCTATCGCCCCACCACAGTTCGGGAACCCCATTGCTGCAAAGCCATCCAGTATGAGCTGCACATTTCCCAGACTCACAACCCTTGGTACCAGCAGCTTGGTGATCGCCCTGGCTACTTCCATCACAACAGCCCCCACTGTAGATTTTCCCACTCCGAATTGATTCGCGACTGACCGGTAGCTGTCTGGCGTTGCAAGCTTCCACAGGGCTATTGCCAGTCGCTTCTGTACTGTGAGGGCTGCTCTCATCTTGGTGTCCTGGCGCTTCAGGGCAGGGGAAAGCAACTCACAAAGTTCCATGAAAGTGCCCTTACGCATGCGAAAGTTTCGCAGCCACTGGGATTCATCCCAGACCTGCAGCACTATGTGGTCCCACCAGTCTGTGCTTGTTTCCCGGGCCCAGAATCAGCGTTCCACTGTATCAACAAGCCCCATTAACACCATGGTGTCCACCTTGCGGGGGGGCCTTTTTTGAGAGAAGTCTGTGTCCATGTCCTCATCACTGTCCTCAGGGCGCTGCTGTCGCCTCCTCGCCTGCTGTAGCTGTAGCAGCTCCTGGTTCTCGTTCTCCATATACTCCTGGACAATGCGCGTGGTGTTCATAACGGCGAGAACAGCCGCGGTGATCTGATCGTGCTCCATGCTTTCCCTGGTATGCTGTTTGCAGGACAGCAGAGTGGCAGCAGAAGCAGCGGGTGGATAACAATGGAGTCAGCAATATGGCGCCCATATGAAAAAAGGCGCGAAAGGATTTTTTGCTCCCCCCTCAGTTGCTTTCACGGAGGGAGGGGGGAGCAAGGGTTAGGCGCCTTCCCTTCTAGCAGCAGATGGTACAATATGCTTGATATCCATCATCATCTCCTGGCCCCCTCAAGGATTGAACTCGCAACCCCGGGTTTAGCGGGCCAACGCTCAGACCGCTGAGCTATCCCTCCGCCTGTGTTCCAGGCAGTACTGAATTTCCCTTAAACAAAATGTAAAAAAGAGAATGACCAGAGTCACTCTGGTCACTCCCATTTATGTCCAAGCGCCCCCGGCCAGCCACACCATAGGCCGCCGGCCAGGAGCACACGAATACCAATCATATTGCACCATCTGCAGCTAGAAGGCAAGGAGCTTCTGCTGTGTAGTCCCGCGACTACCAGCCTCAGGCGGAATGGCCCCCTCAAGGATTGAACTCGCAACCCCGGGTTTAGCGGGCCAACGCTCAGAACGCTGAGCTATCCCTCTGCCCGTATTATAGTGTGACTGAATCCCCACTAGACCTAATGTCCAGGCGTACGCTGGAGATGTACGGTAATTGTGAGCTGAGCAGGCTTCCGTAGCAAACACGGAAACCCCGGAAAAAAGGCACGAAAAATATTGCTTTCACGGAGGGAGGGAGGGAGGGATGACATGTACCCAGAACCACCAGCGACAATGTTTTCTGCCCCATCAGGCTTTGGGATCGCAACCCAGAATTCCAATGGGCGGCGGAGACTGCGGGAACTGTGGGATAGCTACCCGCAATGCAATGCTCCAAAAGTCGATGCTAGCCCCGCTACTGTGGACACAGTCAATCGACCTCATGGTCTTAACGCTCTTTGTGTGGGGACACACACAATCGATTCCATAAATTCGGGTTTTAAAATATCGACTTCTATAAATTCGACCTAATTCTGTAGTATAGCCGTACCCTTAGAGCTTTAGGATAGACATCACTTAAAGGAATATGTACATATAAAATTCATGATCTCATGAAGATGGTACAATAATTGTAATTTAAAAAACAAAAACCTGCACAGCAGTGAGAGGTGACAATCCAGTCACTCTGACTTTCTGTGGAAATTAAATGGAGTTGAAAATAGGCCCCATAGTGTTAATTTTATTCTTTATGGTTAAGCTGTGAATTTTCTTTCCTTACAGATTTTGTACTTCCATTTGGCAAACATTGGCTTTCCTCTTCTCTTTCTCTCTTGTGGAGCTGAAATGAACATTGCTGTTTTTTGTTTTTTTTCCACAACAGTAGCTTCAGCTTACATAATAGCTCTTTCTCATGCCAACACACTCTTGTTTATGCACCAGCATCAACAAGGTCATCTGAGCCCAGGGAATGGTGTATTCAACTGCTGTAACGAGCCACAGTATTTTTGTGGGTCATCAGAAAGAGTAGCTCCTGTTCTGGTTAAATGCCTTAAAGGATTTTGTTCCTTTGGAGTTGAGATCTGAAAGCTACAGTTCTTCTTCGAGTGGTTGTTCATATCTATTCCAGTTAGGTGTGCATGCACGGAAGTCAGAAACTTTTTCCCTAGGAGCTACCCGTCGGGCCGGCTGGGGAGCCCCCTGGAGTGGCGCCGATATGGTGCTCTATATAGTACCCTGCCGGCCCGACCCCCATCCAGTTCCTTCTTACCGCCCGTGACAGTTGTTGGAACAGTGGTCTCTTGCTAGCAAGTGCTCCACTACTCCCTAGCTATCAGTGTTAATAGTTCTCTTTGTAATTAGTGTTGATAGTTTTCTTTGTTCAATAAGTAGTTGATTAGTGTAGTTAGTCAGTTGAGGGGCTCTTCCTCGAGCCCTTTCGGGCTTTAGGGCATGCCGTCGCAAGGCTTCAAGCCCTGCAGATCTTGCAGCAAGCCCATGCCCACAGGTGACCCCCGCGTCTCCTGTCTCTGGTGTCTGGGTGAGTCCCACACGGCGGACAGGTGCAAACTTTGCAAGTCTTTCAAGCCTTGCACCAGGAAAGAGAGGGAAATCCACCTAAGACAATTGCTGATGGAAGCGGCACTACGTCCCTCTCAAGATGCAGGCTCTGGCGACTCGGTGCACAGCACGCCTCCATCGGCGCCGGCTGCGGCACCGCGTAAGGACTCCTGCCCTCCACAGGGCCGGGGATCTTCCGGGATCTTCCGGAACCCGGGGCCGCTCACGGCACCGCTCACTATCACCATCTGGCCGCAAGGGGCAGGCTGCAGCCCAGGACATTGTTGCGGCACTGACCTGCCCCAGCCCGACCAAGTCAGCGAGGCCCCAAACGGCCCATGTTAGCCCACGTCCACAGGCACCGCCTTGCCTTGACGATGTGGCCCTGCCCTCTACTCCAGATACCTTTGAGGCAGCGAGAGGGCTCACTGAAATGACGGCACCGGCATCTCCCGTCCCGATGCCGATCCTGGTACGGGCACCGGTGATCTCCAGAGGCAAGCCGACGTTCTTTGGTTTGTCTGCACAAGAACAGCCTCCTGCACGCCGTTCGGAGTCCCAACGTAGTTCAGAGTCCCGGCACCGCACGGTGCATCGGTCTGACTCACGATGCCGGTCTGACTCGCGGTACTGGTCTCGCAGCCCAGATCCCCAGAGCCGTTCACGCTCGTGGTCATCTTCAGCTGCCAGATCGTGGTCCCATTCGACATCCAGGATGAGTCTGACGGCCACCCGGCATCGAGCAGACCGACATCACCCGGTACCGGGTCATCGATCACCACTTCAGCGCTGATCCCCAGCGTCCGACCGTACAGATAAGCCACACCACCGCGCGGACGGAGCACCGACCCGGGGCTCCCCTTGGCGCCGGGGCTCGCTGCGGCGCGAAGTCTCTTCATGGCACCAAGACTCTCCGTGGCGCCCGGACCCTACGTGGCGCCGGGATTCCCCGTGACATCAGGGCAGCAGCGTGCGGTACCGGTCACGGTCTCGTTCTCATTCACACGACTGATCCTCCACCCGGTACCGATCGTCATTTGACCGTCCATCACAGGTCCCGACGACACACCCTGTCTCACACACCGTTCCACCCTGGCCATCACGCCAACAATCCTCTGCCAGTTCAGGTAGACCGTCAAGGACACCTGAGGCTACCCAACCCACACCTGTGCAGGACCTGACTGTTATGAATTGGCAACCTCAATGGCCTTTCTGGACACCTTGGGCATATCACCAGGCCCAAGGCGCACCGCTGCCTGCCTACCCACTGGTATGCAGCCATCCTCCTGTGGCAACGATCAGCCGCCCACCTGCGGAACAGGCAGAGCCTGCGGATCTCGCCCCTATGGAGAGGGAAGCGCCTTCAGGTACCCAAGAGGATCACTCTGCGACGGAACAGGTGGATTTGCCTGATCCTCCTCCTCCATCTGACAACATCCTCGTCCTCGCCTGACGAGGCAGTGGCCAGCACGTCGTCGTCTGCTCCTCCTCCAATGGACTTTAAGGTCTTACAGGAGCTACTCCGAAGGGTTGCCCTAAGCATGAACCTTCAGATAGAGGAGGTGGTTGAGGAAGATGAGGACCCCATGGTAGATGAAATCTTGAAACCCGAGGGGCCCTCCAGAGTGGCCCTCCCGATGAACAAAACCATTCGTGGTAATGCCACGGCGCTTTGGCAAACCCCATCTTCCATCCCGCCAACTGCTAAAGGGGCTGAAAGGAAGTACTTTGTCCCCAGTAAGGGATTTGAGTACTTATTTACCCACCCCATGCCTTGCTCTCTAGTGGTGGACGCAGTTAATGCGAGGGAAAGACACAGCCAACAGGGTCCTGCCCCAAAATCAAAAGACTCCAAGCGCCTGGATCTTTTTGGGAGGAAGGGTTATTCCACTGCTGGTCTTTCACTAAGAATCGCAAATCAACTCGCGATTCTTAGCAGATACGCTCACAACTCCTGGTCGGCAGTCCTTAAGTTCCAGGACCAGCTTCCACCGGAATCCTGTACTGAGCTTATAGCGATGGCAAATGAGGGCAGGCTGGTAGCTTGCACTTCCCTCCAAGGCACCCTGGACTCAGTAGACGCAGCAGCCCGTATGCTGGCTTCCGGTATCTCTATGCATCGGAGCGCCTGGCTTCAATCATCTGGCCTCCCACCTGAGGTCCAGAATACCATCCAGGACCTGCCCTTTGATGGCCGGGGTTTATTCGCGGAGCAGACTGACTCCCGGTTGCATACTCTCAAGGACACGAGAAATACCATCAAGTCCTTGGACATGCACACCTCGGCAATGTTACGAAAGCTGTTTAAGCCTCAGCCTCCCCAACAGCGCTCATTCCCACCTAGGGCAAGGCAGGACTTCTCTCGTCGGAGGAGCAGGTTCACGTGGCGCAAACCTTCCCACCCTCCCCAGGGTCAAAACCAGGGCCAGCCTAAGCCCCCGCCGGGCCCTAAAGGTCTGTTTTGATGGAGCGATCGAGGATGGACTACCACTTCAGAGTCCAGTTACCTTCCCCTTTTTGAATTGTCTATCCCGATTCCACCATGCCTGGTCCCTTTATTACATCAGACCGGTGGGTCCTACGGACGGTAGAGGCGGGATATTCTATCCATTTCCATTCTATCCCCCCTTCCCGCCCACCCTCCTCACCCCTCTTCAGGGACCCTTCTCACGAGCAGCTCCTCTACCAAGAGGTGCAAACGCTCCTTACCCTAGGGGCAGTGGAAGAGGTGCCTCAGGAATTCAGGGGCAAGGGGTTCTGGTCTCACTACTTCCTAGTCCCGAAGGCCAAGGGAGGCCTACGGCCCATTCTGGACCTAAGCAACCTCAACAAGTACATTGTCAACCTGAAGTTCCGTATGGTCTCCTTAGCCACCATTATTCCCTCTCTGGACCCAGGGGACTGGTATGCCGCCCTCGATATGAAAGATGCATATTTTCACATCTCCATCACCCCGGCTCACAGACGTTTCCTTCGTTTTGTCGTTCACAAGACACACTACCAATTCACAGCACTCCCTTTCGGATTGTGCACGGCCCCCCGTGTCTTTACAAAATGCATGGTGGTAGGGCTGCGTTCCTCTGCAGCCATCACGTCCACGTCTTCCCGTATCTCGACGACTGGTTGATTCGAGGCCGGTCTCGTCAACAGGTCCAGGCACACGTACAAGTGATTACAGACACCTTCTTTCATCTCGGTATCATAATAAATACCAGCAAGTCGGTGTTGGTGCCAACCCAATCCATCGAGTTCATCGGGGCGATTCTCGATGCAACCAAGGCATGAGCGTTCCTCCCGGAGGCCCGTCGTCTGGCTCTCGTGGATGTAATCACCAATCTCCGTCTGTTCCCCACTACGACGGCGAGACAATGCCTCGAGTTACTGGGATACGTGGCATCCTGCACTTATGTAGTACAGCACGCCCGGTTGCGACTTCGACCTCTGCAGGCGTGGCTGGCATCCGTCTACCGACCAGGTCGCAACAATCTGGATGTGGTCCTCACAGTTCGAGCTCGCACGTTAGACTCCCTGCAATGGTGGTTAGACCCACTGACGGCGGGCGCAGGAGTACCCTTTCAGTCCCTTCACCCCTCCCTAACTCTGGTGACGGACGCATCGACATTGGGATGGGGCACACACCTCGGGGACTTAACAGCGCAGGGCATGTGACAACATCACGAGCTCAATCTGCACATCAACATCAAGGAGCTCAGGGCAATTCATCTGGCGTGCCAAGCATTCCTGCCTTACCTACGGGACCGCTGTGTGGAAGTCCTCACAGACAACACCACAGCCATGTTTTACCTGAACAAGCAGGGCGGAGCCCGGTCATCACCACTTTGCTGCGAAGCCCTCCTCCTTTTGGGAGCTCTGTTTAGCCCATTCCATCTCTCTTCAGGCGTCCTACCTTCCTGGCGGACAAGCTGAGCAGACACTTCCTCGTCCACGAATGGTCCATACGCCCAGACGTGATCCATTCGATCTTCCGTATCTGGGGTTTCCCCAACTTGACCTGTTTGCCTCACGAACCAACAGGAAGTGCCCGACCTTCTGCTCCTTCAGAGGACACAGCTCGGGCTCTCTTGCGGACGCTTTCACGATCCCGTGGTCATGCCACCTGCTCTACGCGTTTCCGCCTTTTCCATTGATCCACAAGGTCCTTTTCAAGATTCGCAGGGACAAGGCGAACGTCATCTTAGTGGCCCCTGCCTGGGCACGGCAGTGTTGGTACCCGACCCTGATGGATCTGTCAATACAGCCCCCCATTCCTCTCCCAATCAGTCACGACCTCATCTCACAAGATCACGGTCGTCTTCTCCATCCGGACCTCCACTCGTTACATCTCACAGCGTGGAGGATTCATGGTTGAACTGCACGGAGCTGGCCTGCTCGGCCCCAGTTAGACAAGTTCTTCTTGAGAGCCGCAAGCCCTCTACAAGGCTCACATATGAGGCTAAGTGGAAGAGGTTCTCTGTCTGGTGCGCCCAGCAACAGATATCTCCACTCCTTGCCCCTGTGCCGTCCATCCTGGATTACATATTACACCTCAAGGACAGGTGTCCTTGCCCTTGGATCCTTAAAGGTTCACCTTGCGGCCATCTCGGCTTTTCACCCAGGAGCGGATGGCCGCTCAATATTCGCGCATCCCATGGTGCGTTGCTTCGTCAAAGGATTGGAGAAAGTCCACCCTCCAACGAGGTCACCCGTTCCGGCATGGGACCTCAATTTCATCCTTTCTCATCTCTCAGGTCCCCCCTTTGAACCGATGGCCTCATGCTCCCTTCTCTACCTATCATGGAAGGTCGCCTTTCTCGTGGCCATTACCTCAGCTAGATGGCTATCTGAATTAAAGGCCCTTCTGTGTGACCCTCCGTATACCATCTTTCATAAGGACAAGGTTCAGCTACGACCTCACCCGTCCTTCCTCACTAAGGTGGTCTCTCGTTTCCATGTCACAGGACATTTTTCTGCCTGTTTTTTTCCCCAAGCTGCATGCCAACTCCAGGGAACAGCGGCTACATTCCTTAAACGTGAGGAGAGCGCTCGCCTTCTATATAGAGCGCACGAGGCCATTTCGTAAGACGCCCCAGCTGTTTGTTGCCGTTGCAGAACATATGAAGGGCGCTCCGGTCTCTTCACAACGCATATCCTCGTGGATTACGGCTTGCATCCGTGCCTGCTACGACCTGGCGAAGGTTCCCCCGCCAGTAGTTACGGCACACTCTACAAGAGCTTCCTCAGCGGCTTTCCTTGCTAATGTTCCTTTCCCGGAGATCTGCAGGGCCGCCACTTAGGCATTGGTGCACACCTTCACATCACACTATGCCATCATTCCCGTGATGATGCGGCCTTCGGCAGGGCTATTCTCCAATCCGCACTTCCTTAACTCCGACCCTGCCTCCAAGGTAAGGCTTGGGAGTCACCTAACTGGAATAGATATGAGCAACCACTCGAAGAAGAAGAAGAAAAGGTTACTCACCTTTGTAACTGTTCTTCGAGATGTGTTGCTCATATCTATTCCATTCCCCCCCACCTTCCCCTCTGTTGGAGTAGCCGGCAAGAAGGAACTGGAGGGGGGTCGTCGGGCCAGCAGTGTACTATATAGAGCGCCATATCGGCGCCACTCCAGGGGGCTCCCCAGCCGGCCCGACGGTTAGTTGCTAGGGAAAAAGTTTCCGACTTCCGTGCATGCACGTGCGTGCGCACACCTAACTGGAATAGATATGAGCAACACATCTCGAAGAACAACAGTTACAAAGGTGAGTAACCTTTTCATCCACCACTGAGCCAAAAGAGAACTTGCATTAATTAATCTCATACTTGCATTAATGTCCACTGTCGCACTATTAGACAACAGAGGGTGGAACCATAGCACAATGTTGATTCTAAAATGGTGTGCAATGTGCGCTACATGCTATGAAAAAATGAACTTTGACTCTAAACTCCTTGGCATTAGGCTTTCTTTTCTTAAAGCACAATATGATGGAGGAATTCTCAGTGCATTGAGGCACGAAGGCAAATCCCACATTCCTGCCTTGTTTTTACACAATTACTATTCACTTATCTTCTTCAGAGAATGGCAAAACAAACAAGTACATATGGAATTAGAAAAAGAATCCCATTTTAATACCCATCAAACCTTCAAATTAGAAATAATGTAATGTTAGAAGGAGGAGGCAGCCGATAACTATAACTAGTTTTATTTGGGATTCCAAATAAAACTATGTACCAGTCTACCTGTATTTGTTATGCTTCAAGTTTCTATGCAGTTTAATTTAGTAAGGGTTTTCTGACAGTCAGCACCAGCACCAAGTGGGTATTGGAATCCAGAGTTTCACTGGTTGCTTTGTGCTCTTTTTCATAGATTGATAGATACCAAGGCCAGAAGGGACCACCATCATGATCATCTAGTCCAGGGATCTCCAAACTTTAAGAGACGAGGGCCACATTACATTTTTCAAGGGGCTTCGCGGGCTGGCCCATTCTCTTGAGCTTACCCTCCGCCTAATTGCCGTCGAAGCCGCGGGACCGGCAGACCTCCCGCAGGCAAGCTGCGGCGGCTTTGGTGGCGGGGGGAGGACCTCCCGCAGGCCAGGCGCAGCAGCTTCGGAGGAGGGGGAGGACCTCCCGCAGGCAAGGCGCGGTGGCTTTGGAGGAGGGGGAGGACCTCCCGCAGGCAAGCCGTGGTGGCTTTGGCGGCGGGTATTCTGGGACTGGCAGGGGTGCCCCTGACTGCTGCCCTTTGTGCCCCACCACCAAGGTAGCAGCAGCCTTTAAACTGCCGCTGAAATACTCGCTGCCACCGACATGCCAAGGCGGCAGCAGCAATTGGTTTGGGGGCCGGACAAATTGAAGCCGTGGGCCGGATCTGGCCCCCGGGCTGTAGTTTGGAGACCCCTGATCTAGTCCGACCTTCTGTATAACATAGTTCATAGAACTTCCCCAAAATAGTTCCCTGAGCAGATCTTTTAGAGAAACATTCACTCTTGATTTAAAAATTGTCAGTGATGGAGAGTCCACCACAACCCTTGGTTAGTTGTTCCAGTGGTTAAATTACCTTCACTGTTTAAAAAAATACATACATCTTATCAGTAGCATAGCTGGGGGGGAGTAGGGGGAGTGGCCGCTCCCCCACTGAGCAGAAGCGGTGCCTTTTTTTTTTTTTGCTCCGGCGCCTTTTGGTAGGCGACTTTTGCTCTGGCGCTACAGGCGGAGTGGAGCCTTTTTTTTGCTCCGGCGCCTTTTGCTCCAGCACTACAGGGGGCGCGAAGCTAAAAAAAGTACTCACCCGCCGGCACTTCAGCGGCGGGTCCTTCACTCTCTTTGGGTCTTCGGCGGCACTTTGGCGGGTACCACCGAAGACCTGGAGTGAGTGAAGGGACTGGACCCACCACCAAAGTGCTGCGCCGAACAGCTGGAGCGCGCCGCCGGGTGAGTACAAAGGGAGGCACCTTTTTTTAGCTCCGCTCCCCCTGTACTTTAAACCTGGCTACGCCACTGCATCTTATTTCCCATCAAAATTTGTCTAGCTTCGACTTCCAGCCATTGGATCATGTTGTACCTATCTCTATTAGATTGGAGAACGTATTATTTAATATCTGTTCCTCATGTAGGTACTTAGACTCATCAGTTCACCTTCTCTGTAAGCAAAATAGTTTGAGCTCCTTGAGTCTTTCACTATAAGGCATGTTTTTCAATCCTTTAATATTTCTCATGGCTCTTCTCTGAAACCTCTCCAATTAACATACTACTTGAATTGTGAACACCAGTACTGGACACAGTATTCCAGCAGCAGTCACATCAGTGCCAAATATAGAAGTTAAATAACCTCTACTCCTGCTAGAGTTTCCCCTGTTCGTGCATTCAAGGACTGCATTAGTTCTTTTTGGTCACAGCGTCACGCTGGGAGCTTGTGTTCAGTTATTTATCTACCATGATCTCAATCTTTTTCACAGTCACTGCTTTCCAGGATAGTCCCCCATTGTGTAAATATGTCCTACATTCTTTGTTCCTAGATGCATTCCTTTATATTTAGCCATATTAAAATGCATATTGGTTTTGTGCCCAGCGTACCAAGTGATGCAGATTGCTCTGTATCAGTGCCTTATCCTCTTAATTATTTAATACTCCCCAATTTTTGTGTAATCTGTAAACTTTATTAGTGACTTTGTTTTGTTCCAGGTCATCGATTAAAAATGTTAAATAGTATGGGGCCAAAAACCAATCCTTGTAGGACCCCACTGGAAGCACACCTGTTCGATGATGATTCCCTGTTTACTGTTACATTTTGAAATGTATCAGCTGCCTTTTTTAATCCAGTTAATATGTGCCATGTTAATTTTATATAGTTATCTTTTACTCAAATGTCATGTGGTACCAAGTCACTTAGCTTTGTGTAAGGCACTATGTTTCATTAATACTATTACTTTTATCACCTAAACATGTAATATCATAAAGATAACAAGTGAGTTTGACAAGATCTAGTTTCTATAAACCCATGTTGATGGGCATTAATTATATCACCTTCCTTTAATTCTGTATTAATCAAGTCCTGTATCGGCCGCTCCGTTATCTTGCCCAGCATCGATGTCAGACTGACAGGCCTATAATTACTTGGGTCATCCTGTTTCCTCAACATTAGATTTGTTCTAGTCTTCTGGAACTTATTGAAAATCAGCATTAATGGTCCAAGCACACTCCTCAACTTGCGTCCAAGATTATTGAAAAAGCTGGTGATCTGGACTTGCTGATTTTTAAACGGTCTAACTTTAGTAGCTGCTGTTTAACATCTTCCTGAGATACTAGTGGAATGGAAAGTGTTATCCACCTTATATCTCTACACAGACTCATAGACTTTAATATCAGATCATCTAGTCTGGCCGCCTCACCCACCCGCTCCTGTAATAGACCCGTAACCTCTGGCTGAGTTACTGAGTCCTCAAATCATGATTTAAAGACTTCAAGTTACAGAGAAACCAACATTTACATATACTGAACATATTTATTGAACGTCTCTCTTTTATGCACTTATTTGTAATTGTACCATAATCATCTAGTAGTGGACGAATACCATTCTTATGATTTTTTTTGTTCCTGTTCATACTTTAAAAAAAATTCTTATTGTCCTTAACTCTTCTGACCATAGATTTATCCTTGTTCCTTTGCTTCCCTTATCAATTTTTCTACAATTCCTAGCTTCTGATTTATATTCATCACTATCAACTTCCGTTTTCTTCTATTTGTTTTGATACATTATATATTATTTTTTTTATAGCTGCCTTCACTTCCCCTCTAAACCAGATCGGCTTTTAACCAGTATGACCACCTTTCTTGATTTTGGGATTGTGGGTTTTTTTAGCATCTAGTAAAGTATTCTTAAACAATTTCCAATGATCACATTTTTCTGATTAAATTCTCCATCCCTTTTGATTTCAGCTTCGTGAAATTGGCCCTTTTAGAATACCAACTATCTATATATCACTGTTCTGGACTTTATCATTGCACATTATAAATGTAATCAAATCATGATCACTTGTACCTAAACTACCATTAATTTTTAGTTCTGTGATCAGTTCCATTTAATCTGTCTAGATGAGATCTAATATAGAATTCCATTATGCTGGATGCAACACTTCTTGAGTTAGGAAATTGTCATATATGGTATTTAGAAATTCCAAGGATGTTTGAGTACTGCCAACATGAGACTTCCAGCACGTGTCACTCAAATTGAAGTCCCCCATGATCATGCAGCTTTCTTTCCCCGATGTTCTAGATACAGTAGATGAATACCAGCACCTTATGCCTGTTCTTTGGTGTGATTTGAGGTCTGTAGCAAACACCAGCTAACACCCCATCTTGTCTTTTATCTGTTAGGACATTGATACATAAGCATTCAAGATCACTTTATTCCAAGTTATCAGTGACTCACTCGGAAACAGGTAATGCCATTTTTGACATAGAGGGCCACTCCCTTCCTCTTTTGCCCGCTCGATCCTTCCTAAATAGGTTATAACCATTGATTTTTAACATTTCAATCATGGGAATCATCCCCCCTGGTTTCTGTTATACCAACTCTATCAAATGTGTGCTCATAAATGAGCAATTCCAGTTCCTCTTGTTGCAACAGTATCTCATTTGCAAAGAGCATCGGCAGTGGCACACGCTACAACACTCTTACTTTGTACCATGTCCACTTGACCTAACTTCTTCTGATTTTTGAACAAGCAAAGCTTAATTAAGCAACTCTTTAAAATATCATACTCTTAGCTTACCTTGCCTGTGTAAACTTCAAGACACCCACACTTCAACAGCTGTCACTTAAATATGAAATAGCTGGGTGTTTTTTGCTCCTCCTCTTCCCATTCATGTCCCTGCACATCTTAAAAATGAACATGACAGAACTAAGATGCTCTAAAGAAAAATCACCTTAAAGATTATAGTTAGATTGTGGAAGATAAAGGATAGATATGAAAAAGCTGTCTTTCAGTGTGTGGCCTATATGGACGCTGCTCTTCATGAGACAAGGATCCTGATCATCCCCTCTGATTCACTATATATTGTTCCTATTCTGCAGCACATGAGGTAGTGTTCCTCTGAACCCACACCTATTAAACCACACAACCCTGTATCATAACTCTGTCCCATGGACAACCTTAACTTTGCATTTACAGACTTGACTGCTTCATTTTGCAGTCTGAACTTTCATCTAATACAGTTTTTATATGGAATCTCTAGTGGGAATCTTTAAAATTCCATCCATGTGCAACTGCTAGACAGCAATAGAACGCTCTTCTCTGTCTAGTTATGTCAACTAGTGAGGCAAAGGCTATTGCAGAATACCCCCATTGCATATTAAGAGGTGGGCTCTTTGTCTGGCTTAATGGAGACAAGTAGTCAGTTGCCACTGTAAAGGCTTCCCTTCCCTATCCCCCCTCCCCCACGCGCACACAAGGTTTACCTGGTCCACCTAGGAAACAGGGAGGGTCTGACCAGGTCAGCAGAGAGACTTGCACCCTTCCCCCAGGGGTGACCAGAAGAGGAGGGTATTTGTAAGGGGGGAGGAGGAGTTGGGAAAGCCCCTCTTTACGTGGACAGTGAACCATGCTTCCTTTTGAAGTATTGCCTCATTTGTGTACCTTTGCATACCAAATGAAAGGAGACAGAGCTTCAAAGGAGCCTCTGCCTCTGTCTGCATGCCTAATTACAGACCATATTTCACAAGTCCTATGTATTAAGAAAAACAAGTGGAATTTCAGTTTGTGTATGGATGGCCCAAGAATAATATCCTTGGCTATGTCTACACTATGGACTTCTGTTGACATAGCTGTGTCTATCAGGGCTGGGAAGAGCTGTGATCCCTGACTGACATAGCGGTGCCAGCAAGAGCTCTGAGTACTTTTGCTGGTGTCGCTTGTTCCACACACAGGAAGAGGGTTACTGGCTCTCTGCATTCACGGTAGGAATGCTTTGCCATCCATAAGCCCTTTGGGTTTGTTTTTTACCTTTTTATTACTGAAAAACTCCTGGGTTTTACAAAACCTGGTTGGTTTATCCTGATTTTTCATCAGAGTTTTGGACCACTTAAGCACAGGAATGGAGTGCTAGGTAAACATGAAGTTCCTCCTTTTCTAGGTTTTGCTTTGAATTCTGGTTATCATTTAAAAGTTTAAAGACATTAAAGTTTGAGTTTTACATTTATCCTGACTACATTCAAATGTATTCTAGCCTCTACACCAGGGGAGGGCAAACTACAGCCTGCAGGCCAGATTTGGCCTGTCAGGGCTTTCAGTCTGGCCCACAGGATTGCCAGCCCCATGGTGCAGCAGGGCTAAGGCAGACTCTCTGCCTGCCCTGGCCCCACGCCGCTCCCGGAAGCTGCCAGCACCATGTCTCTGCAGCCCCTGGCGGAGGGGGGCTCCGTGCGCTATCCTTACCTGCAGGCATGGCCCCCTGCAGCTCCCATTGGCTGGGAATGGGGACGCGCCACCAATGGGAGCTTCAGAGGTGGTACCCACAGGTGAGGGCAGCACGCAGCAGAGCCGCCTGCCCCACCCCACCCCCAGGAGCCACTGCCGGACATGCTGGCCATTTCTGGGAGTGGCGCGGGGCCAGGGCAGGCAGCCTGCCTGTGCCCCTCTGCGTGCCACTGCCACCCCGGAGCCGCTTGAGACTGGAGCCTGCACCCTGAACCCCTCCTGCACCCCTGCCCTGAGCCCCTTCCTGCACACTGCACCCCTTCCCACAGAGCAACCCCCCCTTACCCCAGCCCTACATTCATGGCCCTGCATACAATTTCCCCACCCAGATGTGGTCCTCAGGCCAAAAAGTTTGCCCATCCCTGCTCTACACATTGTGTTCAGGTAGGGAAAGGACAGGGGGGAAAGTTAACATTACCAGGTTGGCTTTTGAGTTTTCAAATTTATCTTTTTCATACAAAGTAAGGAAGCCATTGTGATGGGTTGGCCTCCCCCCCCCCCCCCCCCCTTTCTGGGATGCCACCTGATGTGCTGTGGTTTAACTGAGCCTCCCCTAGTCAATCAGCCTGGGTTTTCTCTTACTGCTTTGCTGAATTAGGCTCTCTGGGTGCTTTCAGCACACACACAGAGGTAGGGCCACACCCTGCTTCAGACACAGACTGAAGTCAGCTCTGTGTGCACGTGTCCACCCAAAATACTACTGTCTTGCACTGTATAGAAATATTTGTACAGCGCAAGCTCATAAAATTTGCCCTTCTCCCCAGTGTGAAGAGAGATGTGCATGACTTCTTGCCCCCTAGTTAGAAATGACAGAAAGTGGGTTAAATAATAAACAAAACAAAATTCACCTTTTGTAGTTAATAAAATTTAAGTAAATAAAAGAGAGAGACAAAAGAAAGCAGATTACTGAACAAATAAAACAAAGTTTGCAAGCTAAGCTCAGTATACTTAAGAAACAGGTTACAAAATGTAATTTCTTACCCTAAATATTTTAGGCAGGTTGCAAAGTTTCTGTAATTCAGAGTTCCAGTTATATTTCTTTTCAGACTGGACCCCTGGTATGTCTACACTACGACAGTAGTCTGATTTTACCAAAACCGATTTTGAGGAACCAATATTATAAAGTCGAACGTGTGTGTCCACACTAAGTACATTAATTTGGCGGTGAGAGTCCATAGCAAGCGTCGACATTCCAAGCGGTGCACTGTGGGTAGGTATCTCACAGTTCCTGCAGTCCCCACTGTCCATGTGAATTCTGGGTCAAGCTCCCAATGCCTGATGGGGCAAGAAATTTGTTGCGGGTGGTTATGGGTAAATGTCGTCATTCAACCCTCACTCCCCCCCTTCCCTCCGTGAAAGCAATGGCAGACAATCATTTCGCGCCCTTTCCCCTGGATTGAAAGCGCGGACACCATAGCGCGGCGAGCATGGAGCCCGGTGAGATCATCGCAGCAGTTATGGCCGTTGTCAACACCTCGCGCATTATCGTGCGCTTTATGCATAACCTGAACTTGAGAAAGCAGGCGAGGAGGCTACGGCAGTGCGGTGACGACAGTGATGAGGACATGGACACAGACCTCTCTCGGAGAACGGGATCCCACAAATTGGACATCCTGGTGGCAGTGGGGCAGGCTCATGCCGTAGAACACCGATTCTGGGCCCAGGAAACGAGCACAGACTGGTGGGACCGCATAGTGCTGCAGGTCTGGGATGAATCCCAGTGGCTGCGAAACTTTTGCATGCGTAAGGGCACTTTCCTGGAACTTTGACTGCTGTCCCCTGCCCTGAAGCGCCAGAACACCAGGATGAGAGCAGCCCTGACAGTTGAGAAGCGAGTGGCGATAGCCCTCTGGAAGCTTGCAACGCCTGACAACTACCGGTCATTCGTGAATCAATTTGGAGTGGGCAAATCTACTGTGGGGGTTGCTGTGATGCAAATAGCCAACGCAGTCGTTGAGCTGCTGCTGTCAAAAGTAGTGACCCTGGGAAATGTGCAGGTCATAGTAGATGGCTTCACTGCGATGGCATTCCCTAACTGGTGAGGCTATAGATGGAACGCATATCCGTATCCTGGGACCGGAGCACCAGGGCAGCCAGTACATTAACTGCAAGGGGTACTTTTCAATGGTGTTGCAAGCACTGGTGGATAACAAGGGACGTTTCACCAACATCAATGTCGGATGGCCGGGAAAGGTTCATGACGCTTGCGTCTTCAGGAACTCTGGTCTGTTTAGACGGCTGCAGGAAGCTATTTACTTCCCAGACCAGAAAATAACTGTTGGGGATGTTGAAATGCCTATAGTGATCCTTGGGGACCCAGCCTACCCCTTAATGCCATGGCTTATGAAGCCATACACAGGCAGCCTGGACAGTAGTAAGGAGCTGTTCAACTACAGGCTGAGCAAGTGCAGAATGGTGGTGGAGTGTGCTTTTTGGATTGTTTGAAAGGGCGCTGGCACAGCTTACTGACCCGCTCAGACCTCAGCGAAACCAATATACCTATTGTTGTTGCTGCTTGCTGTGTGCTCCACAATCTCTGTGAGTAAGGGGGAGATGTTTATGGTGGGGTGGGAGGTTGAGGCAAATCGCCTGGCCGCAGCTTACACGCAGCCAGACACCAGGGCGATTAGAAGAGTACAGCAGGACGCGCTGCGCATCAGGGAAGCTTTGAAAACTAGCTTCCTGCTGGCCAAGGTACCAAGTGACTCTTACGTTTGTTTCTCCTTGATGAGAACCTGCCCCCTTTGTTTACTCTGTTTATATTGCCTATCCTTTCTAATGAACAACCACCCCCCCCACCCCCCTTCGAGTACACCTTGCTTTGAAAGGAAATAAAGGCACCATTGTTTAACAAACAAGTATTCTTTATTCAAGATTTATTAACAAAAGGCGAGAACTGGGACGGTGGCCAGAGTGGGGTGCGGGAGGAGGGAAGGAAAGGCCGCTTCAAAACTTGGGGAATGACAGCCTTCTGCTGCTTGGGCAATCCGCCGCGGGGGGAGTGGTTGGTCGCACAGAGCCTCCCCCACCCCCCTCGTTTTTGGGCCTCTGGGTAAGGAGGCTATGGGACTTGGGGAGGGGTGAGGGCAATTACAGATAGGCTGCAGCGGCAGTCTGTCATCCTGCTTCCGTTCCTGCAGAACATCCACCAGACGCCGGAGCATGTCGATTTGCTCCGCAGTAGCCCCAGCATCGCCTCAGTCACCCTCTGGTTTTCCTGCTGCCTCCTGTCCTCCCGTTCACTGCCCACTTGCTTATATTGGGAAATTGTGTCCCTCCACACATTCTGCTGAGCTACTTCAGTGCGAGAGCACTGCATGAGCTCAGAGAACATCTCGTCACATGTGTTTTTTTTCGCCGCCTTATCTAGGATAGCCTTTGGGAGGGAGATGCTGGAGGAAGCCTAGAAACAGTTGCAGCTGCGGGATGAAAAAAAGGGAGTGAATTTTTTTAAAAAAATACATTTTACAGAACAATGCATATACGCTTTCGCGGTGAACAACACCATTCACAGTACTGAGCACATGTGCTTTCAGTACAAGGTCGCATTTTGATTCTTTATATTGAGTGCCTGGGGCTTTGGTGTACAGATCACACAAGCAGGGCCGGGCAATGGAATTCGGCTAGCAGGCGGCCATGGTAAGCCATAGACTTTCAGCTTCTGAAACCTTAATTAACAGCAGCGCCCTCCTTTCCCATTCAAAGCAAAGCTCCTTGAGTTGGCCAGTTAGTGCTGCGCTTTGCGGGTTAACGTGCAGCGGCAAAAACCAAAGTAACCCCAGCCATCCCATTCTCTGAGATGATTGCTTTCGCCTTCACCCCACCGCGTGGCTGGTATCAGGGAAGATCCCTACTAGCTGACCGCAAACCGCTCAGCATCAAGCACCCCCCTCCCCGCCCCCATTGCGTGGCTGGAAATTGCGGTGAGGATTTATTTTCAAGCACAGTCAAACAGCCCAGTAGAAACGGCCACCTCTGAATGTCCCCGTAATTAAATTCCCGTATTTCAAACAGGTAACCATGAATGATATCACTCTGATGAGGATAACACAGACAGAGAAAGAACGGATGTTGCTTGAATGCCAGCAAACACCGGGGCCATATGCTGCTAGTCTTTGTCGTGCAATGATACCAGAGTACTTGCTACTGGCCTGGTGTGGTAAAGTTTCCTACCATGGAGGATGCAATAAGGCTGCTCTCCCCAGAAACCTTCTGCAAAGGCTTTTAGAGTACCTCCAGGAGAGCTTCATGGAGATATCCCTGGAGGATTTCCGCTCCATCCCCACACGTTAACAGACTTTTCCAGTAGCTGTACTGGCCACAAATGCATTCCAAGTCCTCAGGACAAAGTAATCATTAAAATCACTTGCTTTTAAACCATGTCTTTTCAATTCAAAAGTTACACTCACCTGATGTGCCTTCTCTGGCTTCACGGTCCGGGATACCACCTTGGGAGGGTATCTCTGTCAGGGTGAGGAAGAGTTCCTGGCTTTCGGGGAAATCGGCACGCAGAGCGCTGTCGACTACCTCATCCTCTCCTTCATCATCTTCCCCGTCCGCAAAAACATTAGAGGAAGCGACTGATGAGAATACCCCATCCTCAGAGTCCATGGACAGGGGTGGGGTAGTGGTGGCAGCCCCCCCTAGGATGGCATGCAGCGCAGCTTAGAAGCGGCATGTCTGGGGCTGTGACCCAGTGCGTCCGTTTGACTCTTTTTGGTCTTGTGGTACGCTTGTCTCAGCTCCTTAATTTTCACGCGGCACTGCGTTGCATCCCTGCTGTATCCTCTGTCCGTCATGGCCTTGGAGATTTTTTCGTAGATTTTGGCATTCTGTTTTTTCGATCGTAGTTCTTATAGCACGGATTCATCTCCCCATACAGCTATCAGATATAACACCTCCCGTCCTGTCCATGCTGGAGCCCTCTTTCGATTCTGGGAGTGCATGGTCACCTCTGCTGAAGAGCTCTGCATCACTACCATTGCTGCTGAGCTCGCCACGATGGCCATACAGGAAATGAAAATCAAATGTTCCCGGGGCTTTTCCTGTGTATCTGGCCAGAGCATCTGAGCCCGGACTGCTGTCCAGAGAGGTCACAGTGCTGCACTGTGGGATAGCTCCCAGAGACCAATACTGTCGAATTCCGTCCACACTAACCCTAATTAGACACGGCCATATCGATTTTTAGCGCTAATCCCCTCCTGGAGGAGTACAGAAATCGATTTTAAGAGGCCTTTATGTCGAAATAAATGCCGTTGTGTGGACGGGTCCAGGGTTAATTCGATTTAACGCTGCTAAATTCGACAAACTCTTAGTGTAGACCAGGCCTCAGTCTGGACTCCCCCCTTTGCCTTCCCTTCAGGTAGCTTTAGCAGTCTCTCTCTTCTTGGACAGACAGGCAAACAGGACTTCTCTCCATGGCCTTTCTCTCTACCCTTAAATAGGATTTACATAAGGCGGAAATCCTTTGTTTCCCAAACTTGACCCTCTTTCCTCCCCCCCACCCCCCCTTCCCTTGGAAAGTTACAAAAAGTCCCAGGAATGTTTAATATCAGGTGACAAGACCACCTGACCTTGTAGAGTCACAGTTGTCCCCAGATGCCTCCCAAGAAGGAGAGAGATTAGTATCTTCATGGTTTTGTTGTTCCTTCCTGATGGCTCATCAAATTTGATGGCCTGTCATCTGGTGGGTGTCTTCCCAATACACACCCAGTTGTAATAGAAATATGGACTATAACAAACTTTAGATACAGAAATGATACATGCATACAAATTGGATAATCACATTCAGTAAATCATAACCTTTCCAATGATACCTTATAAGACCCATCTTGCATAAAGTATCTGTTATGTCATTCATATCAAGTATATTTTCATAAAGAATATGGAGTGAAACATCACACCCATTATTCCTTTTCCTCCACATCCTCTGGATCTTCAAACATCAATAATTTCTCTCAGTTTAGGTAGCAGCCAGTTTCCTTGAGAAAATGTATCCATCAGACTCATTCAGACTTCTGCTGGTCTGAGTTCAGCTGCTGATAAACTGAAAGGTGTTGTGCTTGGCTCTCATTAATGGAAATATAAAATTGACAAACCACATTTTATTTCCTGTCCCCAACTTTGTGTTCAGTTTCAAGAAGAGGCTTCTAAATAAGTCCGAATCATTTTTTTAAAATTCACTGAATAGTGGTGAAAAATCCCTCTGAAGTACACAATATACAGTTAGCTTCATAAAGAGGTACATACTTTTCTAATGAACTCCTCAGATTTATATATCCAAACTCATCTGACATTTAATATAAGGGGTTCTCTCCAATTTCCTGGGTTCCCTGTAAACATCCAGAAAATAAGCCCTTTCTGTATAGGACAAATGATGACATGGATTCAGTGGGAGACAAGAATTGAATGTTTTTGTTAAGTTTGAGGAGTTTGAATGAGCGATCCAGTTTGTAAATATAGGCAAGAATCTGAAACATCATTCCTGTGTGTCTGAAGTGAGCAATAGTACAATACACTTTTTGCATAATCTTAGCAGCCGTTTTCTAAGGAGCTGATTACTTCGGAAAAGGGGAATTGATAACCGTTAAATTGTATGGGCAGTTTTACAGAGCCCCTGCATTTTCTTCATCTGATGTGTTCACTGGTACAATATAATAGATTGTATTGAAAGACAAGAGCCATGTCTACACTAGGAGTGCTTTACTGGTATACTGTATAGGTAAATCTACTGTATAGGTAAACTTGGAAGGATTAGATTATGAGTATATTTCACTGTACATACAAACTGACAAAATATATTCCCATTGATAAAAAAATTTATAGACAGGCAGAGTAAAAAAAAAAAAGTTGCTTAAGAACTTATTGACATTTGATTTAAGGATACAATATAGTTTGTATATTTTGACATGTGATGACAGTTTGTGTTTTAACAATGATAAAGCTTTAACTTTTTTAATCTCAACATCTACTGTCACAAAACAATGGGGGCTGACAATTTAGGGGGGAGGGATAGCTCAGTGGTTTGAGCATTGGCCTGCAAAACCCAGGGTTGAGAGTTCAATCCTTGAGGGGGCCATTTGGGGATCTGGGGCAAAAATTGGGGATTGGTCCTGCTTTGAGCAGGGGGTTGGACTAGATGACCTCCTAAGGTCCCCTCCAACTGTGATATTCTATGATTCTATGAATTATTTTACCACCACCCCCAGAATTTCCCACAACTGTGAATATTTAAATAGGCAAAAATAGAAAAAAGTGCTTAAAAATAAATATTGATGATATTCATTGAAATTATAAAATAAAAATTGTATTCTGCCAAACCTATGTATGGGCCAAAGCCCTTCGTTTTTGGTCTTTGATTTCCTGGGAATTGATTGGTGTTTGTTACAAATTTTTAAAAAGTGGGTGAAAATTGGATGCAAAAAACCAACTTCACAGTTTTCTGGGTAAACATTAGGGGACAGGAGGACAAAAAAACCCAACTAATTGAGATAAGAGTATTTAAACCACAGCATTTAAACTTAGTACTTAAACTACAGTAAACTGCTTTTACTTTATTTTATGAACTGTACTTCAACATAAGGTGCACATGTGTGCATATATCTACATCTTCTACTACAGTGCCTCACTTTAACAGACAACTTTCGGTGGGGTGGCCTCTTCTCTTAGGTTTTAGAGTAGCAGCCGTGTTAGTCTGTATCCACAAAAAGAATGAGGAGTACTTGTGTCACCTGCTCAAATAAATTTGTTAGTCTCTAAGGTGCCACAAGTACTCTTCTCTTAGTTGTTCATAAACTTCAGAATTCCTTTTGTGCAGAAATTTTCAGTGCTTGATCTTGAATCAAAGATTAATTCCTTTTAGAACTCTGAGCAAAATAAATTCAGTTAAGTTACAAGAACTTGTCAGTGGGGAAAAAGGGCAAAATTTCCTCCACGTCCTGATCAAAACTCGTACTCAGAGGTCCAATGGTATTTAGACATGTGGCTGATTTTCTACAAGATTTGAAAACAAGCTACGTCTATAAAAAGATAGATGTTTAAAGCCAGCAGCTTTGTGTAGAAGCATTAGTATTTTTTGTTTGCCCTTTAAAGCTAGTACGCATTTTGAAGATGCTGTGGCTGCACAGTTCCTAAGCACCACTGGATTGCAGCCACTCTGCCTGCACTACATTGAAGGAACTTGGGCTTTTTCCTTAAATTTGTTGCTGCAATCTTTTGCACTTCCCTAAAGCATTATCCCTTTTATATGTTCTTGTATTGCTGTTTTCTTTGTTAAATGTAAATAACATGCACCATACTATTCAGTATGTGAAATGTTGCTAACCTAGGATTGTGGGACTGACTTGGGGATTCTGACTACATAGGTACTTGGTTTCTCAACTTGCATGAATGCTAGGTCTGTGAAATTAATATAATTTAACATTTGTGATACCTTAATAGAGTTGCATAGACTTTACAAGTATACAGATTTTTTTTTTTTAAAGCTTCAGTAATACAAATGAAGCTGTTAACTGTTGCCTGTTTTTTTAATTTTAGGGTGCAGTGTCTGGGTCAGTCCAGGCTTCAGATCGACTTATGAAAGAGCTCAGGGATATATACAGATCACAGAGTTATAAAACAGGTGAGGTGCTCTACATTTCTCTGCTTAGAAATTCAATATAGAAGCTTTTTATCTCTTGGTAAATATCTTTTGCTAATAGCTCTTTGTTTTGTACTTTTTCATTATGTGCAGATTTTGAAGTTGAATTACTTGAATTTTCTTTAAGTATTCCACCTGTAAAATTTCTTTTTTTCTGGCTTTCATGTTTTTCTGACCTGGCTTCTTTGCTAAACAAAATGTCACGTTAACAGTAGTAGCATTAATATAACTGCATGAGTGCTGTCTAGAGGTGATGCTAAACACCACAGATTATCTTGACTTTAGTGGGAATTGTGGTTTTTCAGCATCTCTTGGGTTCTAGTCCTCCCACCCCAGGTACATAGGGCAAAAATCTTGCAATGCTGTCCTGGTCATGTGGTACTGTATGTTCCAGTTGAAGCAATTAAAATATTCCTGCCACACAAGGGATTGCACTTGATTAAACAGCCTTTTGCTATTGAATGCAATAAGTGAGATTTAGTCTTAGCCATATTTTTATCTATCCATTGTCCTTTGATAACACTCTGATGCTCAGATTCTGTATTCATACAGTGTTGCGCATACATGCCCTGCCCTTTCAACTACTGAAACTATTGAAAAACCATGGTTGTATGTTTAATTTTGTAAACAAGTGTTCATCATTTACCCCAATAGATTAGTTTAGTCAGATAAAGGCTGGCTATCCTCTTTGCTCCGTATATAGAAATTGCCTGAAATAGCACAGCAGTGGGGTGACTGGATTGTGTTGTCTGGTCACTTTCTGGGTATCAAAGAATTAGCTGGTGGAAGTGATTACTGGAGTTATATGTTCCTTCAGAAAGGAATGAGATTTCTACAGATTGCATAGTTACCAGGCTCTCCTGTTGGAATTATAATCTTCAAAATATTCCTGCCTGTGTAATGATGTGATTTTTTACCCATATAAAAATTACATCTTTAAAAACATTCCAGTCTTGCCTTATACGGCGAAAGGTTTACTTGACTGTTTATGTATTCCCTGTACTTAATATACTGACTCCTTTAAATGCTTTGGTGAAGTTTAGTTATGCAAGGCAACAGGCACATTTTCAGTATAATCTGTAACTCTAATTTGTACAATAAACAATTTAAACATACACAATTCAGAGTCCCAAATCATGCGGTTTACAGGCTGCCAGAGACTGACATCTTTCTGGTCTGCTGTCGGAGTGTCTGTCACTACCCACTGTGATAGTAACCCCCTTTTTTTATTTTCTATTCAGTGGTTACCTTTCTGGCAGGATTGATTGGATCAGCCCCCACCTGCAAATTAGGAAGTTGTTTGTTTGAATTAAAGTGCATAATACTAATGAAGCATTGAAGGAGATGTGGCTATAGATGTTAGGAAATATGAAGAGAACAGAAGTGGACAAATTCTAGAATGGCCAAGGTCTATAGGACACCCTTGATTTGTGTGGTATTCCCACTTGAAGCAATTAGGAGATACAGCTATTCACCTTTTTGTAACCTTATTCTGAAAGTACTTATGGTTAGCTAAGGGAAAGCACATCTTGAATTGAGGCTCTTATCCCTTGATGTATCTGATAGATTAATCTTTGCTTATAGCCACAGACTGGCCTGGTCAGGCACGTAAAAGGATATAACAGCTTTTATATGCTTTTCCTTATTAAAGATGATAAAACAATCTGTTTGGGATGTTGTTACACAGTTAATTCAGAACAGTACATTCTGGTTCCTAAATAACTTGTCTAATACTTCCACAGGGATTTATTCAGTGGAACTTGTAAATGACAGCCTGTATGAGTGGCACGTTAAACTTCTAAAGTAAGTTTACATTTTTTAAAATAACTGTCTCTCCTAAAGAACCCATGTTAACTTTGCTGCACAGATTACAATATGGAATTGACACTGTCTAGCTAGAATGTACTATGAAGGCTTCATACATAGCGGTCTTTGGAATTCAGTGCAGACTGGAATTGAACTGTATTGGTAGAGCTGGCACAGAATACACCTGTATTTACACTGTCAAACCAATGCTCTTTTAGCATAATTTTTGACCACCAAAATTCTCTCCCCAAATCCTTGCAAAATGGTGAACCTGTCAAACTGAATAATTTTTTTAACTTGAAGAATAAATAGGTTTTGATCCTTTGAGTTATACAAAAGAACAGAACTGTTTTACTGGCTTTAGCAGCTTTTATTTTTATGGCTCAACAATGACATATGCCTAAAATGGAAAAAAAAACCAACAATTCCAGGATATAGTCCTAATCACTGTGTGAGAACTGTGAAATGTTAAGATTGAAAAATCTTAGGCTTTTTACTACACGTTGGCCAATACTACGACACATCTATACTTTTAATGTGTATGTAGCAAAGTGAGACTGACCGGCGCAGCACCTCCTGCTGCTAGTCTTGGGAATTAGCTGTTCACCAGCCTTGGAGCACCCTCTGTGGCCGATGTCTTGCTTGCCGCTGGCACCCGTGTCCCTCCCAGACCACGGTGCCTCTTTACCTTGGGGTGCTTCCCCCTGGCAGTGCCCCTTTATCTCAGGGTTCTGCCACCCAGCAGTAACCCACAATCTGGGTCTCCCCTCCCAGGGGAACCCCCTCTCTATCGCCACCTTGCCTCAGTGGCTACTGCCAGTCAGCATCAAGCCCCTGTTCACTGGGGCAGCTGCAGTCTGTAAACCACTCATCACTGGCAAGGAAGGGTTTGGACCAGCTGCCTCTGCCTAAGCCCGGGCCACACCTCTGTAACCCCAGTACCTGCTTTGGCCTTTCCTAAGGCCTGCAGCCTGGGGAGTTGCCAGGCCAGCGCTCCCCAGCACTGTTCTATCCCAGCACTCTGAGCTCCTAGGCAGCCAGGTCCCTCTCTCCTCAGAGCTAGAGAGAGACTGTCTTAGTTCCTGGCTCACAGCCCTATTATAGGGCCAGCTGTGGCCTGATTGGGGCGTGGACCCAGCTGTGGCTGTTTCCCCAATCAGCCTACCCTATTGGCTCCCCAGGGCAGCCTTTTCCCAGGGCTGTTTTAACCACTTCAGGGCCGGAGCGGGGTGACTGCCTCGCTACAGCGTATATATCTTTTACCTTAAATATTCCCAGAGCAGTTCCCTTGAAATCATCCCTGGTGATAGGGTAACATGCTAACCTACAGATTAATCTCTAGAAAGAAAAAACATACCCCAAACCAAGCTAGTTACATCTGTCCCTTAGAAGTGGTGGAGTGGATTCCATCAGACTGCTATGAGGTTCTCCCAGAACTGCATGGACACAGAGGACTACTGCTGTGAGGGAACACCCTCTCTGGATGGATCACAGACCCACCCCCAGCTGCCATGAGCATAAGCCTTGTTTCCCTCTCTGAGGGCTTGTCTACGCTACACAGCTTTTAGTGACACAGCTGTGTTGCTACAGCCGTGCTGCTAAAAGTCGGGTAGTATAGCCACTGTTTGTCGGTTCTCCTGCCGTCAGAAAACTTCCACCCCCAACGAGTGGCGTTTGCATTGTCGGCAGGAGAGTGCTCCTGCCAACAAGGCGCTGTTCACACTGGCACATCACGGCAAAACTTTTGACGGTGGGGGATGGGGGGTTTAACTCCTCTGAAAGACAAAAGTTGTGTCATTCAATTACCAGTGTAGACATAGCCTTAGTATGGTTGGCATTCAGAGAAGTGTACTGCTGGCTTCCAGTGGAATATCTATGGTCTTCAGCAGGGTGCATGATGCATCCAGCACATATGTAACCAAACTTACAAGGGACTGTGTCTGTGTTCTTACTAAAAAGTTTATTGGGATGCCAGTTCTTGAGGTAGGATTAACCTAACATTGCAAGAATTGATAACCAGGCTGCTAGCTATTTGTAATCCTGCCATCAGTGTCTGCCTACAAACAGGGTTGTTGAAATTCCGCTGATAGCAAAGACTGTTGGCTTTCCTAATGCCACAGATGCAGAATTTCTGATTGTATGGTAATCTAGAACTCTGCACTACACATCAAATGTAACTAGTTCAGTTAGTAAACACTGAAGGTTAGAGTACCAGTGTAAAAATCTCTTCATTTAAAAGCATTTACCTTTCAGAAGAATACCAAATTTCAGTGAAGAGAAATTGAATTACTATTTTCAGACAAAAGGGTTTTTTATTTTGAATGTCTGCATTTAAATTCCTTGAATAACATAAGTTTGGTAAGAATATGATACATTGCAGTGAATCTTCTTGCTGCCACTTTTAACTGCAGAGTGTTTACCTGGCATTTGTGCTTTGATTAAGAATTGTAAAAGTTAATTGAAACTGCAAGAACATTAAAGGAGTTAAAGGTACTTTTAAAGGGTAATTTCTCGTCTGTAGAAAGCCAAATGATTCATTTCATTCTGTTTGCTTTTTCCACCTGTTTAATTCCTAGAGTTGATCCTGACAGCCCGTTACATAGTGATCTTCAGGTCTTAAAAGAAAAAGAAGGTGTAGAATACATTTTGCTCAACTTCTCATTTAAGGTAAATGGGTATCAGTAGAGTACTGAGAGGAAATTTTTACTATCTGGATGTAGAAACCTTTTAAAATGGTAGTAAGCCATGTGCTCCATTTCAGGGGATCTCAAACTTCATTGCACCACGATCCCCTTCTGACAACAAAAATTACTTCATGACCCCAGGACGGGGGGACTGAAGTCTGAGCCCACCCAAGCCCCACTGCCCCAGGTGGGGGGCCAAAGCCTGAGCCTACTGTTCTGGGCAGGGGGGCCAAAGCTGAAGCTCAAGGGCTTCAGCCCCAGGCAGGGGGCCTGCAACCGGAGTCCTGCCGTCCAGGGCTGAAGCCCTCGGGCTCTGGCTTCAGCCCCAAGCCCCAGCAAGTCCTAAGCCAGTTCTGGCAACCCCATTCAAAGGGGGTCATGACCCACTTTGGGGTCCTGACCCACAGTTTGAGCACCGCTGCTCTGTTTGAAGGATGATGGTATAGCTTTCAAAAACAGATACGATTTTTAGTATATTACTATCACATTCCAAGGCTGCTGATCTGCTAGAAGTAATGTAAACTTCTACATGAATGCAAGATGAAGATTTAACTTTTCAAACTCTATACACTATGCATTTCCCAAAGAATAAATTGAAATATCCTATTCTTACTGGAAATCAATGTTGCAACATAGCTTTTAACTCTATACTTTGTTGTGCTTTTCAGGATAATTTTCCGTTTGATCCACCCTTTGTGCGAGTGGTATCTCCTGTGCTCACGGGAGGGTAAGGTTTTTTTTTGTTGTTGTTTTTTTTTAAACTCTGACTTGTATGAAATGGTTTTGTAGTAGAAACTATGCTGAAGACACCCTTGATTTCTGGGAACTACCACTGGATCTTAAGGCAAGACCCTACAATGTATATTGGTGAACTGCTGTAGGACAGGAGACTGACAACACTCAGGAAGCGACAGAGTCCTGTGGCACCTTATAGACTAACAGACGTATTGGAGCATAATCTTTCGTGGGTGTGAATACCCATTTCCATTGGATGCATCTGATGAAGTGGGTATTCACCCACGAAAGATTATGCTCCAGTACGTCTGTTAGTCTATAAGGTGCCACAGGACTCTTTGTCGCTTGTATAGATCCAGAGTAACACGGCTACCCCTCTGATACTTAATGCTCAGGAAATCACACACGTTCACTCACTGCTAATTCAAACCAGTGAGCTAAAGTAGCTTCCCCATGCTGCCTATATGAAATGTGTTGGTTAAGCCCATTGTGTAGTCCATTGTGTTGGGGAAGCTTATAGATATTTATTGGGAGCGGATGGAATTCAGCATCAGTGTTGTAGGAAGGTAAGTGACCGTAAGTTCTTATTAATTTTTTTTTTTTCTGAATTTGGTGGTGGCTGGTACTGATTCTGACTCTGCCGTAACCTCTTGTCAACCTTAATTCAAGAAATAGCACTTTTGAATGGTAGACATGACTGCTGCTGTCACAAATATATGAAAAGTAATATGAAAATGGTGCACATTCATTACCCATTTGGAAGTGCACTCTCTTCCTTAAACTGATTCTTCCTGGTGCAAAACTGCTGGAAAAGAAAAGGTTAATAGCTAGATTTTTAATGACTGCAGAGGAATGTAACACAATTCCAGCTTCAGAAGTGTGTCCAGCACGCTCCTGATAGCCAGATGAAGGAGGACATTCTGCACTTCGTGGGCTTAAAACTCCCGTTACTCCATCCCATTCCCTTTGTTGCCCTAGCATGTTGTGAATTGCTGATGTTCATTCAGAGTGACTTCCCAGTATGTATAGTGCATGCTGAGGAGTTATTTGGTTTAGAAGTGGCAAAATGCTTGAGGTGAGTTTTAAGATTAAGTAATGAATGTCCCTCTAGTCTGTCTCTTCTGTGAAGAGTACATTGCACATACTGTAAAGTTGCTGGAATTGCATTAAATTCCTTTTTGGAAGTAACTTTAAAAATTATCCATTTGTACTATGTCCCCAGTAGAGCCATCAAAAATAGCATCCCTCCGCCACATTTTTCAGTTCTGACTGTGTAAACTGTGCAGACTAGCTGAGTCACTGATTCTCATTAAGACTTCCCTTGTGATTGGACAAAGCAAATTAGTTTCTCTTGGCTCTACATCATTCTGCTCTATATAAATAAATGTATATGGCTAACAAATAGCAATATATTGCCCTTAAAAGTGCTCTCTAATTTTTTTTTATAGCTAAGCAAACAGTGTGACAGACTAACCCATAACAGTCGAGGGTATGACTGTATGACTCTTTACTAACTGGTCTTGAAAGATGCCAAATAAAAGCCATGTTGAATTCAAAATTTCTAATCTAGCATTCATTTTTAGGTATGTCCTTGGTGGGGGTGCATTATGCATGGAACTTCTTACTAAACAGGTGAATATAAAATCAAAATCTTTTGTATTTTCTTTGTTTGTTTTTTTAAGTTGTCAAGAGTAATGGCGGAACGGTGCCATTTTACTTTTTTAAAAAGTGATTGTAGTAGCAGTTAACATCCTGACTAGAACAAAGCATACTTCTTAAGAATAGTAATTAGCAAGTGTTTTTGTATACGAGCTTAAGCACCACCACCTATTAGGAACAAAGGGCCAAATCATACACTCCTGTGGAAATGCCTGCTGTAGGGGAACAAGGTCCAGGAAGTTTGAGCTCTGTAAGGGTCACCTTACTGAACTTGCATCAGAGGACTGAGGAGGGAGAGGAAGAAGGAAGTGCTGTTCTTTCTGCCCACCCCAAACTTGATGAAGTCCTGGAGTCTGGGAGAGAGGAAACCCCAGGTCCAATAAAAGGCGAGATCACTTTGTCCTGCTTCTCTGAACCCGCCGCCCACCTCTTACCCTAGCAGCTGCCCCACAAAATCTGATATGGGAGTGCAGGTGCTGAGCCTTGGTGAATGCTGCTTGAAGTAGCTTTAATTTAGGAGTAGATATCTACTGCCTATGGAAAGAAGATTGCAGTGGACAGCATCTCCCCCTACAAAAATAGCTCCTGTAAAAAAGTCTAGTAGAGACTTGTGTGAACCCTGGAAAGGTAAAACAGTGCCAGAGAGGTTGCCCAGCTGTGTGGAAACAGGGTCTTTTTGCTTAATTGCTTAATTGAGTGATTAAAAGCAGTCTTTTAAAGCTGTAATTGCTATTGTAAAGCTAGCTGAAAATGAGTAGAATTCTATAATGTAGTTGTGTTTTTCTTTGTTTTTTGTCTTACCAGATTCTGGAAATGTGTGCAACTTGGCTTTTTCCTTTTTCCTACAAGCTCTTTATGCTAACATAATTTATAAAAGTAAAGTAAACATCGTTTACTTTAGTTTCTTGTGCTTCTCTTGGGAATAACTAATTGTTTTATAGTTTTTAAAAGCTATTAACCAAAAATACCATGGTTTGCTAGAGTTTAGCAAAAAAGAAACACACTTTCCAGAGTGGATTTGCAAGGCGAGCGTAAGAATACAAGCACATATTCTGTAGAAGTATTTCCTTCTTCCTTTAGGGCTGGAGTAGTGCCTATTCAATAGAATCGGTCATCATGCAGATCAATGCCACTTTAGTCAAAGGAAAAGCCAGAGTACAGTTTGGAGCCAATAAGGTAAATATATTATGTATAATTATTGACGTGACTTTTGTGTTGTGGGTAGATACTTGTTTTATTTTCTATTTTATGTTGACTCTTCTAGAAAGCTCAAATATAAAACAGCTGTTGGTTAAAGATTAAATTAATGTCCATATAAACTTTTTTGATTCTCTTTTGTGTGCTGAAACATATTTGGTTTATTTGTGGCTAGTTTGCTGGAAATGAATGATATGGGTTTGTTAGGAAACAATGTGTGTGTGGGCCGGAAGACAAATATTTTTTGACATGGAAGGGGCCATAAGCAGGTGAAGCTCCTACAGTCCTCTTTCTGGCTTCTATTGGTAATTTTAATGCAACATAAACTTCAACCTGAACTTTCTCCCAAGATTGATTCTTAAGGCTTTCCCTGCCAGTGCTCTGTCTCTCTATCCCTAGTTCTCTGTGCTCCTGAGGACAGGCTCCACCCCTTCTTAAATTCTGATTGGTGCTAACTGAATCCATGCTATATTTTCATGCCAGGATGAGTGAGGAGCCCTGCATCCCTATGCAGGATTCTGGAGCATGTCACTCTGGTACAGGGAGCTTGTTGTATCCAAGCTAACTTTAAACAACTTTTTGCCTCCTCTTGGTAGTTGAGAAAAAGTATCTGAAGAAAGCTTTTTGGTAAACACAAAATAGTATTTTAATAAAGGATGAAAACTTAACGAAATAACTATCATAGATCTTTGTGTGTGACTCTAAAAGTTGGCTGATCTTACCACTATTAAGGGGACACCTGTTCTGTGCTTTAATAATGTATGCATAGAAACAGACTAGTAAGTCACCATAAAACAAAAGAGACATCATGTTGTTAGGTACTCTGAAAGTGGGACCCGGGTAAACATTTTTAAAAGTGGCTTAGGCACTTAATTCTAAGGCCCATGGACCTTTCGTAAGGGCTTAAGTTATGAATGAATTAGGAGACTTGATCACTTAGGCACTCGTAAAATGCATTTTATCCATTGCTTGTACTTACCCTGTGGCAGGAAACTGCTGTCCTGGTGGTCCAGTCCATTGACCTCCCCCTGGGGGGAGGGATAGCTCAGTGGTTTGAGCATTGTCCTGCTAAACCCAGGGTTGTGAGTTCAATCCTTGAGGGGGCCATTTGGGGATCTGGGGCAAAAATTGGGGATTGGTCCTGCATTGAGCAGGGGGTTGGACTAGATGACCTTCTAAGGTCCCTTCCAACCCTGATATTCTATGAAAAGTTAAACAGTTTTGCTATTCTTATCAACCTACATTTAATTTCAATCATGTCTTAGTGTGTTATAATTTAACACTGATCAGATGTGCATTCCTATGGTCAAGTGGAGTTCTAGGGTCTGCAGGCTACTTAAGCCTCACAGCTCCAAACTGTAGCACAAATTTGTGCTACAATCTCAAATTTTGAGAGCCTGTTGATATTAGAGGCATTGCTGATATTGAGTGCATTCAAACTGTGCCATTTCCACTTCTGCCTGCTCCACTTTTTTAAAGAATTTCTCACCCTGAGAGCAGGTATTTAATATTACAAGCCTTGTGTGGAAGATGGCTAATTAGTTTGACTAATAATCTTTTTAAACATGTTAGGTAGGTTGACTTTTGAAGTTTATCCACCTGGAATGTCCCTTACCCTAAAAGTCATTCATCTATGAAATGTCATGTCTACACTGCAATAAAACACCTGTGGCAGGCCTTTGTCAACTGTCTGGGACTCCGGCTGCGGGACTTTAAAATTCTAGAGTAGATGTCTAGACTCAGGCTGAAAACCAGGCTTTGGGGTCCTTCCCTCTTTCAGGGTCCCAGAGTCCAGGCTCCAGCCTGAGCCCAGAGGTCTACACTGCAATTTTATAGCCCTGCAGCCTTAGCCCCTCAAGCGCAAGTCAGCTGACACAGGCCAGTCAGAAGTGTTTTTATTGCAGTGTAGCCATACCATTACTGTCCTAATATTTGCCTGTATTAGCACTATGGAAAAATATTTTTTAACTTGTACAGGATTCAGAATACAATGTCTTAAAATAACCTTTTTTTTAAGTGGAATGTGAAATATGCTAGGTGCAAGAACAGCACTTTAATGCAATCCACTTTGAAACCTGAAGCCATGTATTTTATCAAGCCCCATCACACAGCCACTGTACATGGCTTTTTAGTATGATGAGAGCCAACTCTTCAGTCCCCGAGGCCATGGATTTTGCAGGTTAAGACTGCAGTTGGTTTTCTTGCATGGCACCTCTTAATAGACCTTTTTTGTTCTACTTACAGTGCTGTCTAACTTTTCAAACGGTTACTTTATGGTATTTTGCTTAAGTATCTGTTCCTATTTTTTTTTGGTCCTGCATAATTTGATGTCACTACTTGATGTAGTATTAAATGACTCATTTTTCTTTCAGAACCAATATAATCTAGCAAGAGCACAGCAGTCCTATAAGTCTCTAGTACAAATACATGAGAAAAATGGTATGTAAATATTTACATTTTGCAATTTTGTATGTTCTTGTCTGTACAAGTTGTACAGTGGCATGGGAAAGATAGTAATGCTTGAAACTAATATAATTGCCATACAATACAAACTTTTACCTGGTGTATTTGGGATAAAGCAAGAATGGCTTATGTCCCTTCCCATGCATTGAAGGGTCTATTTTGCCTTTTGTTTCCACCTTGATTATCCAAAATTTTTTGTTATGCACAAAGTATTTAGATCAGGGGTGAGCAAACTTTTTTTTGGCCTGAGGGCCACATCGGGGTTGCAAAACTGTATGGAGGGCCGGATAGGGAAGGCTGTGCCTCCCCAAACAGCCTAGCCCCCGCCCCCTATCTGCTCCCTCCCACTTCTTGCCCGCAACTGCCCCCCTCAGAATCCCCAACCCATCCAACTCTTCCCCCCCCCCCCCCCCCCGGCTCCTTGTCCCCTGACCGCCCCTTCCCAAGACTCCCCCGACCCTAAGCACCCCCCAGGACCCCACTCCCTATCCAACCCCTCTGCTCCCTGTCCCCTGACTGCCCCGACCCCTATCCACACCCCTGCCCCCTGACAGGCCCCCCCGGGACTCCTACGCTTATCCAACCGCCACACCACCACCACCACCCCCGTTCCCTGTTTGCCTCCTGGGACCCTCTACCCCTTATCCAACCCCCCCCCCCCCCCCCCCCGGCTCCCTTACCACACCGCTCAGAGCAGCATGTCTGGCAGCTGCGCAGCCCGGTCGAAGCGCGCAGCCCGCGCGGCGCCATGGCTCCGGGGGAGGGGCTAGCCTCCCCAGCCGGGAGCTATGGGGCCGGGCAGGACAGTCCCAGCCCACAGGCTGTAGTTTGCCCACCCCTGATTTAGATGCTTCTCTAGCAAATAAGACATCTTTTCTGTTCTCCAAAGAGCTTATCTAAATATAGCCCAAGACAAGTGAAAGAAATAATCAATGACAGAATGAAGTAGAAGGGAGGATCAAAGGTTGAAAATATGTGGAAAGTACAAATTAAAACGTGTAGCCTGAAAATTGTTCAGTCTAGCTCTGGAGGCGGGGAGGTATACTTTTCCCCCATACAAAGCCAGTAGCCACCAGCTGGTGCTGCTGTTCACCTGTTGTGTGGTAAGGTAGACATAGTTCCCTCTAGAAATTAGTATTACTACTTTCCAGCTTGAATGAGCCACCTGAGAGCAGATAACTGATCTAACATCCCACATCATGATTTGGCATTGTTTTGCAACTAAACAATTCACCTAGCCTTGTCAACTACTTTTAAAGCAATTCTTTACTGTTTACTAGATACTTACAAAGAGAAGTATCTATTATTTATACTTTCTTGCCTTGCTGACTTACTTATCAAAGAATCTTCATCTAGGGACAGGGTGTGATCCAGTGGTTAAAACCTGGTACTGGGAGCCAGGAGAGCTCTGTCTCAGATGGACCTTGGATATGTTTTTCTGGGAAACGAAGGCACACTTCTGTACCAGTGGAAGAGGAGTGTATTGGAAATAGTTGATTCTAAAGCACTTTGAAATGTTATGATTAGCTGCTATTACTTTAACTTTTTGGTTGTTCTAAAAAAGTCAATATGGCTCTCTGTTTTAGTTCTACCTATACACTACGCTGATTACCAATACACAAAGCATCCATGGTATTAAAGATGTTTAAAGGCTTCTTTGTTAACTTATGGCTACTATAGATCCTCAGGAACAGCTCAAGTAGGCACTGTACTAATCATACAAAATTTGAGGCAGATCTCTTAAAACTTTTGCTAGTGTGGTGGATAGAATTAAATAGATATTTTGATTTTTGGCAGTGTCCCTTTAAAAAACAACTGTGCACACTTTGGTCTCACAGACTGAACCTTTACAGGATCAGAAGTTATTCTGGGTATGTGGCAACTGAAATATATATTGAAAGGTAAATTGGTTAATTGGCATTTCTGAACTTGCTGTTATAGTTCATCATTCCCATTCCGTCCTCAGCAGGATGAAACAGACTTGTAACAACAGGAACATTTTGGTCTATATTTTCAAACACTTGTGCAAAAGTTGAGCATGCACATGCAAAATGGGATATTCATATGCATATACCAATATAATCAAACAAATGACTGTTTGCAAGGCTTGCAGGATTGAAAATCATAGAAATGTAGGACAGGAAGGGACCTTGATAGGTCATCTAGTCCAGTCCCCTGCACTGAGGCAGGACTAAGTATTATCTAGACCATCCCTACCAGCTGTTTGTCTAAACCTATTCTTAAAAACCTCCAATGACAGAGATTCCACAACCTCCCTAGGTAACTATTCCTGTGCTTAACTACCCTTACAATTGGGAAGTTTTTCCTAATGTCTAACCTAAATTTCCCTTGCTGCAATTTTAAGCCCATTCTTGTCCTATCTCCAGTGGTTAAAGAGAACTATTTATTACCCTCCTCTTTATAACAACCTTTTACATACTTGAAGACTATCACGTTCTGTCTTCCAGACTAAAACCCAGTTTTTCAGTCTTTCCTCAGTCATGTTTCTAGACCTTTAATCATTTTTGTTGCTCTCCTTTGGACTTTCTCCAATTTGTCCATCTTTCCTGAAGTGTGATGCCCAGAACTGGTCACAATACTCCAGTTTTGAGGCCTTGTAAGTGCTGAGTAGAGTGGAAAAATTACTTTTCGTGTCTTGCTTACAACATTCCTGCTAATACATCCCAGAATCTGGACCTTTGTCTTAACTAAAGCAGATGAAAACTAGATCACATTAGTCTTTGCTTTCTATATTGGTGTCTTAAGATTTGTCTAATTCAGCAGGATGGCTGCTGCCAACAGGAGCTCAATGTTAATGCTTTATTTTCAAATATAAATACTGGGTCTGATACTGCAAAATGATGAGTGCTTTAACTCCCATTGAAATCAATAGGAATTTAGGGTCTGCGGTGGTTTGGTCTAAATAGAGCCTAAAGCTGTCTTGCACTACAGTTAAGAGTGCCTAATGTGTTTCTTTGTTCTTCTATAGGCTGGTACACTCCTCCAAAAGAAGATGGTTAATATTGTGGACTGTTGTACACCTGGACCAAGTTCAAACAGCTCTTTTTTATTTCTTTCCAACACACACACAGACTCAAGCTACGAGTGCCCCTATAACAGCCGTACTGAAGACTTTAGCTATTAGATAAGTTAGTGGATAATCTGTCAACTGACATATCCAGTATAATTTACAGCCTTACCATTTTGCTCTTATTAGGTATCTTGGAATGAGCAGTTTTGGCCTTTACTGTATTTGTCCTTATGGATTAAGCATATTTGGGCCACTCCCTTCCTTCTCCATTTTTATTTAAAAGTGCAAACCTTTTAAAGCTGGCTATTGAGTTACTAAAAGATCATTCAATAGGAGTCACTCACTACTTCTTACCTTTTGCAGAATGTGGACTGCAGAGACTTGCATTGTAATGTTTCATTTAAAGCCAACAAAGTTTAATACATTGTTTAATACTGTTTTAGGAAATTTCAGGTCTTGTAAATCACAGTAGTTTTTCTGGTCTAAAATGAAAACATTTGTAGTATTGCCAAATTAAAGATATAGGAAAACATGTATGTTAAGTCATTAAACTTTTTTTTATGGCTGTGTGAGGATATGAACTGTTTCTTGGAAGAGATACTCTTTATTAGATTGTTGTATTTTTAAGCAGAGCAAGGCTGTGCCAATAAAACCTTGTAACTAGTCACTTCCACTGGGGTATCAGAATCTTGCTGGGCTGTTCCTGCTACTTGTTGGCTCAAGCTACTTAACAAAAGGAGCCACAGTATGAAGCTTGAAGTTATTTAAGATACTAAAAATCTTTTTAGGTGTTCCATTTTATTAACGGGTTGTTGCAATCATTTGTAAACTAATGAACTTATAAAGTGATTGGCACAAATCAAAATGAAAATCCTTGAACAAAAGTTTTTATATAAAAGCTACAATAAAATACAAAAAAGACATCACCTGATTCAGAGTTGTAAAAATAATGTTGCCATAGTCATGACAGTGCTTTTTGTTATTGAAAGACTAACAGGAACTATTCTTTCATTATTAGGAAATGAATCTGGGTCTGTGTAATTACTATATTTCATTGCCTTACCTAAATCAATTCTATTTTGGTTGTAGTATTAGTGATTAGACCTTTGTACTGCCAGGGATTGATATAAGGGTATGTACCTTGGATTAAGCACTTTTTTTAGCCCAGAAGCATGTGGTTTTTTTAGTTACAACCATCAAATTTGTGCTCTTCTTTTCTCTATCAGGCACCCATTGGCCCTTGTGCATTTGCTTCTAGATCCAGTTTTTAGCTTGAAAGAACAGATTGAAGGAATTTGGCACTACTCCTGATAATGTACTGTTTTGTTTCAAATAGTCTTCTAGGGAGTATAGTGGATGACTTGCCAGCCTTTCTGCTTAATTGGTTGTACATATATTCGTATACAATCCTGGTAGCCAATTGCTCAGATAGCAACCTTAAGTGAAAGGCAGAACTCTTTAAGCATTAAAGTTCCTTAAAACCTGAGGCTAAAATCTTTGAATACATTATTGAATTCTTTAATATTCTAATGGGCTAGCAGGTTGACAGATGCACATTTGGCATGCTTTGTTTTGGATTTCATTTTTCATTGCAGAATTATTTGGCAATGTACAGTAATTTGTAAACTTGCATCAAGTTTATGAATAAAGAACCATTTTAAGAATTATTCTGTTTGTGGTTAGTCTTTGAATATAGATAGCTTTCTGTTCATGAACATTTGTGTGTGTTCCCAACCAATGCAATGTATAAAGGGAAAAACTGGTCAACAGGTCAAAACCTCTTTGAATTTCTGGCTCGTGAGCACAGGTGTAAAATGCTCCTGTGAAAACCACCACTAAGTATGTAGACCAATGCAGTCTGCATTTGATGAAGTTCATAAGTTGTCTTCAGGTATGGTCCCATAAAGTGCACTATAATCTAAGGTATAAAAATCACATGGATCACTGGTAGTAAGGCCCGTGGGGGGAGAGGAGATGGACTTGCACAGCCACAGATAAGAAGTACTCACTCATTCACTGCTGCTACTTTATCCTCTAAGGTCAATGGGACCTTCAGACTGCATGTCTTATTAACCAATGAGTGAGCAAATGGGAGGAAAGCAATCAGATTCAATTTTCCACTTCTCTGATTATCTTCCTCCTTATCCAAACACCTTAACTTTCTTGGAACCAAGCCTCCCATAGCAGCCCTCATCTAATCCTCTAATCATGAGTGGATTCTAGGAAAGCCAAAAGACTACACAATCACAATCAGAGTTGAAAATCATTAGTTATGTAGCCAAACCTGCCTCATTTGGTAAATGGAAGCAGACAGGACTTGATGCTGGGCTACTCCACAATTGCCCTTTGTCAAACTAACACAATCCCTGCCTTGAGTTTACAATCTAAATCAGAAACAGGAAACAAAAAACTCTTTTTCAGTAAGAGCATATGAGAGTTTGATCCCCATTTACCTTGCAACAATGAAGTCTTCCTAAACCTAAAGAATTAAAAATGCAGTAGAGTGCACCTCAACTCTAACTTAGTGGCAATGTTCTATGGAAGTCCAAGACACAAATGGTTCTATCTTCAGCAGTTTGAGCTGCATGGGCAGTGGGTAGAGGAAATGTCACCTTCAATATAGGTGACACTAAAGTAACTTTCAAGTCTTACCCAAATCTCCCTTACCTGCTTATTTTTTTGGTATGTGGTTTTAAAATGTTTTTCATTCCTGCGGGTGCTTTCCTACCAGGGAACTGTGCAGTTTGCTTAATCATTACTCCTCTATAAAGTAAAATGTGTTGGGGTGGGATTACTTTAAGATGTGCTGTTGGAGGTTTGTGTCCCTTTTTCTTATTCACTTAGGTTGAGAAGGGCTGTTGATCAACTATAATCAAGCTACAGCCTGTGCCTTAAAATCACTCATTTTATATGTAACTGAGCCTGGAACAAACAAGTTGAGGCAGGAAGGGGTTTTTTATAGGAGCCGAGGAGAATGTGTAGCTTTTACTTTCTCACATTAATTCACTTGTTCCAGGCCCAGTTAACGCAGCTTTTAGGCTGGCCTCTCGTAATGCCAGTGGTGTGACCCATAGCTGATAGAGCCCCGTCCTAGTGCAGTGTGTTCTTCACCTAAAGTGCAATGCTTGGGCACTGGGAGGGTATCCAGGCATGAGCACTGCAGGCTCCAGAGCCGGTTTGCCTCTTGGGGGCTGGTGCTTAGGCCACTGCCACCCCACCACTCCCCAGGCAGAGGCATAGCCGTCTCTCCCTACCGCACCCCCGGCAGCGTTAACAACAATAAACCACAAAACATGTAAGGTATTTGTCCTCACCCCCTGCGGGGCTGGGCCCTGCTGCTGTCCCCAGCGTATAGCTGGGCAGGAGTCACGGCGAGCCTAAGAGACGTGCCCACGGTCAGACACCAAGGCCATAGCTGAACAGGGAACCGAACCCGAGACTCCACGGGCTGGACCAGTCACACGTACCCCAACCCCCATCGCCAAGAACCGGAAGTCACGCTCCAGCGTCTGTCGTAATGTCACGTGGTCAGTTCGCAGACACTAGCAGCCCGACGCTCCAAAAGGACCAGCTCCACAACAGGGACGGGCTTTGTGGATGGTCACGTGCTCCAGAGGCGGAGACCGGAAGTGGACGCCGTGCGGATGACGCACTTGGAGTGCGCCGCTGCCAGGGGCTTCCTGCTCCCCGCCCGCTTCTTAGTGCGCGAGGCCGGCGCCGGGAGCGGAGGCGTGGGTGGCGGTTGCCATGGAGTCGGACGGCAAAGGGGCCTACGTGCTGAGTAACCTGGCTGAGGTGGTGGAGCGGATCCTGAGCTTCCTGCCCACCAAGGCATTGCTGCGGGCGGCCTGGTGAGGACTGGCCCGGGCCTTCCCCTCGATCCGCACCGTGGGGGTGGGGATCTGCCCCCCTCGGGCTGAACCCTCGTGTCCCAGCTCCTTCCCTCAGACAGCCCCGGTGTCGCCCTTGGAGCTGGCTAGGCCCCGTTTTCCTGCTTGGGCCGTCGCCCTCCCCCGGAACCGGGCCCCCGGTTGTTCCCCGCCTCGTTTGGGATCCAGGAGCATGTTCCGCTCCGAGGAGCGCGTGCCCGAGCCTCTGACGCGAGCGAGTCGCTCCCCGAGCCGGCGGGGGAACGGCTGGGCCCGTGGCCGGGGTGACGGGAAGCCAGAGCCGAGAAGAGTGTGCAAGAGGCAGCAAGGGCTGGACTCAGCTCTGCTCCGGGCTGACCAGGCCTCGCTGCTTCTGCCGGGAAGTGGGCAGGGGATGCGTTGAGGGAACAGCCCGCGCTTCCCAGCCGCTCTGAAGTCAGCCCAGCCCTCAGACCGGCTTAAATACACGCTTATTACTTCAGCCAAGTTGCGACGGAGTCCGCGGTGCTGCCACACCGGGGTTGTTGCTTATCTGGTTCTCTGTTGCTGTTCCACGCAGCCGCCCAGCCTTGGGAGAAGCTCGTGATAGTGCTTGTCACGTTTGTAAATGTTGACAAAGTATTTTGAGCTGCTCAGATCAAAAGAGCCCTAACAGCGCTGTGCTGTTGTAGTTAGTAGAGGTGTAACCGTCTGACACACACACTCTGGAAGGAGGAGCGTTTTAGTTGCTTGACAAGTTTGTTTTAAAAACAAACTGATTATGTTAAATGAACTGTGAGGCCTCGTTTTGTTTTGAATGTTTCAAATTAACATTTTTTATTTTTGGAGATAAACTTAAAATGGCACATCACTATGTTCTTTACATACATTGAGTTCTGTTGCCACTGAACTCCATCGTTAGGAGTCAGAAGAATAGACTTAAGAAAACAGGAAAAATACCTGTGGCACCTTAGAGCCTAACAAATTTATTTCAGCATAAGCTTTCGTGGGTTAAGAACCCGCTTCATCGGATGCATGGAATGGAACATACAGTGAGCAGATATTTATACATTCAGAGAAACATGAAAAGGTGGGAGTGTTTCTCTGAATGTATAAATATCTGCTTACTGTATGTTCCATTCCATGCATCCGATGAAGCGGGTTCTTAACCCACGAAAGCTTATGCTGAAATAAATTTGTTAGGCTCTAAGGTGCCACAGGTATTTTTCTTGTTTTCTTTTTGCTGACACAGACTAACACGGCTACTACACTAAAAGAATAGACTTAGTGACCACATCTGATAACACAAGAAAAAAGACTTTTTTTTATCACATGTACAAGGAGTATGTTGTCCCTAGACACTTTCAGCATAAAACAAGATTACCTTCTCTGTACTTTAACATCATTTTGTCTTACTGATTTATATATTTGTGCTGTAGAGAGGAGCTGGGAATGAGTTGTTCAATATGCTCTTTTGACCAACTACCCCTGACACATTGTTTGCTTAATTTATTGTGACTGGTACTAACCGTGCCAATTCATTGTCAAAATTGCTGGCATTTTTTGAAATTCAGAAATAAATCTTAAGATAGTGCCCATACAGATAATGCATTCAGTTTGGTTTTCTACTAACATCTATTAAAGAACAATTTACAGTTTGTGATTTAAACTTGATCTTAATTTTTTTTTTTAAAGTGCAAGAGTTTCTCATAAGAATGTGGGATAGATACTTCCAAGTCAAAAATTTAAAACAATAAAAAATGGTTGACTGACAGCTGCTAAGATTCCTTTTTGTATATTGTAGTAAATTTTTGTATTTTAGTGTTTGCCGGTTATGGAGAGAATGTGCCCGTAGATTACTGAGAACACAGCAGAGCATAGCATGGGTCTCTGCACTTGAGCCTGGTCCATCTGATAGTCATTCACTGGTCCGTGCATTAGCCGAAGAACTTGAGGTAGGTAAAATACCACTGTTAACTGCATACATTAGAATGGCCAATGTGAATTTCTAACTACTGTGGTATAGTCCACATGCACACTTGTGAGTCTGTGGTGATACATTTTTCTAAAGTCAGTTCTTCCATACAGTTGTTGTAATGCATCTTTAAGTTTCAATTCATATTTATACACAGCTGTATAAGGACACAAGAGCGGCCATACTGCGTCAGACCAAAGGTCCATCTAGCCCAGTATCCTGTTTTCCAACAGTGGCCAATGCCAGGTGCCCCAAAGGGAATGAACAGAACAGGTAATTATCAAGTGATCCATCCCCTGGTGCCCACTTGATTATCTGTTCTGTTAATTCCATCTGGGGCACTTGTCATTGTCCACTATTGGGAGACAGGATACTGGGCTAGATGGATCTTTGGTCTGACCCAGTATGACCGCTCTCATATTCTTATGTCCTTGTACAGCTGTTTTATGGTTAGGGAATGTTCAGCCATCTTGCCTTAAGCATCACATTATGGAGTTTCATAATTTGTCTGACTCATTAAAGACATTATCAAGCTTGGATTGGTCATACAAATCAGGCATATTTCAATTTATTTTTTCTGGTCTTGACCCTTTTACCCGTTGAAGTCAGAGATCCCCATTGTGTTTCAGGAGCTCTGCTTTGTATTGTAACCTTCATTTTGAAGTGTGACCTTAGTGTTGTCTTGCAAGTTTTTGTGTGGATTAGAGCATCCATGGGCGGGGGGGGAGGAGAAGCTGTGACATCGCAATCAAGGGCCATCAACATTGAATGACTCATGCATCCGATGAAGTGGGTTCTAACCCACGAAAGCTTATGCTGAAATAAATTTGTTAGTCTCTAAGGTGCCACAAGTATTTCTTTCTTTCTTATTTTCTTCTTCCCTACTGGAACGATGTCAGGGTTCTATTGGTAGGACAATTGACTTTGAATTTTGGGGGAGGAAGGACTGCACCAGCTGAAGCACGTGGCCCAAAGGAGGCAGAGACTGTTTTAAAAGAGGAGTGCTTCTCTAAGCAAGGGGGCAAGTCCACTGGCACAGGTAAAAAGACCAAGCTAAAGAAGGCAGGAAGGGCTGCCAAGACTAAGGACACTGTCCAAAGCCAAGACACTCAGAAGGGGAGAGATCAGACTTGGAGCAGGGGGGCGCTGTGGTTGGGATTTTTTGTTTTTGTGTTCTCTTTAACTCGCTAATTCTTTTTAAGAGAAAAATTTCTGTAGTTAAGAAGTTCCTTTGCTAAGCCTGTGTTCTTTGCTTCTCTGCCACATTGTCCCAGAAAAGTTTAACTAGCAGCCAGAGCTCCCAAGCCAGATGGACTCTGGAGGTAACATGTCTAAGCAACTGGGAGTTCAGGAAGACTGTGGCACTGATTCCCAAGTCCAGGCAGCTGGAATGCAGGGCCCCACTACCCAAGAAGAGTGTCAGACATGGGGTCTGCTCTTGGGAGTGTGCCTGAGATATGCACAGCTACGAACACTGACTGGTCACTGCTGAGATCTAAGGGGGTTAGAAGCACATTGGATCCCGTGGGTTAGGTCCACTCATGCCAGACTGGTGTCTGTTCAGAGAGTGGGACTGGGCCAGGCTGTAATAGGCAGGATTTCTGTTTTTAAACTGGCTTGTAAATTTTCATTTGAGTTTTAGTAATTTAAGGTAATGGTGATAATATGGTAAGGAAAGTACATTTTTAAATATATTCTTATATGTTGACACTGATCCTTAATTTGAGAGAATTTTAAGCAACTGTGTCTAACCAGGCAGACAGAAGTACAGACTTGGAAGCATACTTGCCAGTGGCAGGTAATAAGTTATCTGTGACAAGTCTGGGGTCCCATTTTTTCAGCATTCTGGACAATATAAGCCCTCATTTTTCATCTAACATTTTAAAAAAGTTATAACCCCTTACTTAAATATACACTGCAGAATGTTCAATGCATGGTTTACAGCGCTTTAAAATGAGCAAAGTTGAAGCAGGTGGTGTTCACTGCTACTGATACAAACTTTAGAGAACTTGGACCATCAAATATAAAAAGAGGAAAGTATTTCTAGTTCCAAACAACAATGAATATTTAAATAGAATATTTCTCTGGAAACACAGGTGTACAAATCACTGCAGTTGGACAGATTTATTATTTTTATATATATATAAAAATCAGCTCTTGAAGTAGTAACTGGATGGCTCTAGGGATTTACAACTGGACATGGAGTGCTCTGCCTTTAGGGCCACTAATATGGGCTATATCATGTGATACAGCATGGCCAGAAGGCAGCAGGAGAGTGATCTAGGGTGAGGAGAAGCCTTATTCCCTGTAGATTAATTAAAAGCACCTGAAACCAATTAGAGCACCTGAAACCAGTCACCTGATAAAATCCCCCTGCTTCAATCAGCCAGAGGAGGAGCTGGAGCAGAGTGGTTTGGTGGTGGAGCAGAGAGCAGTTTGAAGGAAAGTGGAGGAGAGTTTTGAGAAGTGCTGCAGCGGGCTAAGAAGACCAAGATGCTAGGTAAAGGGACACCTGGCTTGTGCAGAGGGAAGGCAGGAAGCCCCACAAGCTGAAGGTCAGGAGAGGGAAGTAGCCCAGGGGAAAGAATCACTGGTACAAGTGGTTCACCTACTATCATAGGGCCCCTGGGCTGGGACCCAGAGTAGAGGGCGGGCCTGGGTCCCTCCCTCTCCACTCCCCTTCCCTGGGATACTAGTAGGATAGCTGTTACCCCAGTTCAGGGGCAAGAAATGGCACCCTGAAACCCCCCCCACAAGAAGAGAAAGTGCGGAACCCATCATAGTAGTGCCGGCAATTTGCCACACGTGGTGTCAGGAGTGGGATCTCCGCACTGGGACTTAAACCAGGGTTAGCCAAAACAATCCAGTCCTTAAGATGGACGACGTAATCAAGGCCCTAATACAAGCCACCGCGGCCCAGCAGGAGGCTACCCGGGTCCAAGCAACCGCCCAACAGGAGGCGACTAGGGTACAGCAAGAGACTAATCGTCTGTTGATGAGTCAGGCTGCCCAGGACCGAGCCCTGCTGCAGGAGCTGGTGAACCAGTTGAAGGCCCTTATGGAGCGAAGCCAGAACGGCGATGGAACCCGGACTATACGGGCCAGCCACTGCCTACAGAAAATGACACGGGAGGATGATATGGAGGCATACCTCCTGGCTTTTGAGAGAGCAGCCCTGCAGGAGGCCTGGCCTCGAGACCAGTGGTCCGGTATCCTTGCCCCGTTCCTGTGTGGGGAGGCCCAGAAGGTATACTACGATATGGCCGCAGAGACTGCAGCAGACTACCCTCAGCTGAAGGAAGAGATCCTGGCCAGATTCAGAGTAACTACGGCATTGCGAGCCCAGAGGTTCCATGAGTGGCAGTATACAGAGGACAAGACACCCAGATCGCAATTGTTTGACCTGATCCACCTGACCTGGAAATGGCTGCGCCCTGAGGCCCTCAGCTCTGAGAAGATGATGGAGCTCCTGGTACTGGACCGGTATATGAGGGGGCTACCACCAGGCCTCCGGGCTTGGGTTGGCCAGAATGACCCCTCCGCCTATGATGAGTTGGTCTCCCTCGTGGAAAGACAGCTAGCAGCCCGTGAACTGTTCCAGACCCCAGGGGATGAAACACCGCAATCCAGGAAGCCAGCCCCAAACCCAAGGTCCCGGACCACTGAGAACTACAGGAGAACTATAACTGGGAGGAAAGACATTGAGGAATGGCCGGAGTCCAAGAAGGGACCTGGGGGTTTGGGAAGAGAGGGCTGGGGGGGCCAACCAAATAGCCCCAGGCAAAGGGCGGCAACCGGGATAAGGGGTCGGTGTTACGAGTGTGGGGAATTGGGGCATTGGGCTGCTATATGCCCCAACAGGGAAGAGCCTAGGCAGTGCAATCTGGGGGATCCTGGGGAACAATGTGGCCTAATTGGCCTGGTAGGGGTCGCAACGACCCCACATGGGTATACAAGGTCAGTAAAAATGAATGGTATTGTGACCACAGCATTAGTAGATTCCAGGAGTGCTGTCACGCTGGTCTCGGGGAAGTTGGTGGGGCAAGACCACAGGGGTAACGTGCGTTCATGGCACCGTAAATTTCTACCCCACAATCCCAGTACGGATTGAGATCCAGGGGAACACTACCAGGGTAACTGCAGCAGTGGTCCCTAGGCTCCCCTACCCGGTCTTAATTGGTAGAGACTTCCCTGGGTTTGAGAACTTACTCCCCCCAGTAGAGCCAAGGGAGGGTAGCAAACCCCGGGCTGAAATGGAGGCACCTACAGCTAGCTTCACCCCAATTTTTGCTGAATTTGCCCCAGAGCTATTCTCATCCCCCGGGAAACCCCGAAAGTCTAGGCGGGAAAGGAGGGCAGATAAAAGGCTAGGGACCAGGATTCTAGCAGAGAACCAGAAAGCCTCCCTTGTTGGTAAGCGAACCCGTTCAGGAGGCCAGGAGACAATTCAGGCCAGTGAAGACTCAGAATCAGTTCCTAGCCCAAGTAGGGGCAACCCAGGGGGCGGAGTAGAAATAGGCCCCCTGGAATTAGGTCAGATCGGTACCGCCCGTGAGAATTTCAGGCAGGACCAAGCCAATGACCCGCTATATTCGAATGTGAGGGAGGAGGTAGTGGAAGTAAATGGCGTACCGGTGGAAGGAAAGACCAAAGGCCCGGGGCCGTATTATGTGATCAAATGTGATCTGTTGTACCGAATAGTGCAGATCCGAGGGGAAGAAGTAGAGCAGCTCTTAGTCCCACGGAAACACACAAGGGCAGTACTAGAGCTAGCTCACAGTCATTTATTTGGGGGACATCTAGGAATAGACAAGACACTGGATAGAGTCCTAAGAAGATTTTATTGGCCACGAATACGTGTGGAGGTCCAATGCTATTGTGCCTCCTGCCCAGAATGCCAGTTGCATAGCCCTCGACCTCACTTGCGGGCCCCATTAGTACCTTTGCCTATTATTGAAGTCCCGTTCGAAAGGATAGCCATGGACCTTGTGGGCCCGCTGGAAAGATCAGCACAAGGTCACCGAAATGTACTAGTCATCCTTGACTATGCCACACGGTATCCAGAAGCCATTCCTTTAAGAAACCCCACATCCAAGGCAATAGCAAAAGAACTACTCCAGGTTTTTGCCAGAGTGGGCATCCCTAAGGAGATCCTGACTGACCAAGGAACCCCTTTCATGTCGAAATTAATGAAGGACTTATGTACCCTGCTCCGCATCCATGCCATAAGGACCTCAGTCTACCATCCTCAAACAGGCGGCCTGGTCGAGCGGTTTAACCACACCCTTAAAGGTATGATCCGGAAGGTGGTAGCACAGGATGGAAAAGACTGGGATAGCCTTCTACCATACCTAATGTTTGCAATACGGGAAGTCTCCCAGGCGTCCACCGGTTTCTCTCCCTTTGAGCTGCTATACGGACGCCACCCACGCGGAATATTAGACATCGCCAAGGCTGATTGGGAAGAACAACCCAACCCAGGAAAGAATGTCATTGAACACGTGACACAGATGAGAGAGCAAATAGCTTGAGTAACCCCTGTAGTACGGGAACATTTGGAAAAAGCACAAGAGACCCAGCGCGCATATTACAACTGCCAGGCGAAAGTACGGAAATTTCAGCCAGGAGAACGGGTGATGGTGCTAGTGCCGACAGCAGAAAGCAAACTCGTAGCCAGCTGGCATGGGCCGTATGAGATAGTGGAAGCCATTGGGGAAGTGGACTATAAGGTCAGACAACCAGACCGCCGAAGACCAGAGCAGATCTACCATGTAAACTTGCTGAAGCCCTGGCGTGACAGAGACACGTGCCTGGTCATTCGGAGAGCTCCATCCCAGACGGACAACCGACAGGGGCAGGTGAGGATATCCCGAGTTAGCCCCAGAACAACGAACAGAGGTCATTGATATGATCCAACGGAACCAAGATGTTTTCTGTACACAGCCGGGCCGTACGACACTGGTCTAACATCATATCGTCACCAAGCCCAGAATAAGGGTGACGATAAGACCATACCGGATACCAGAAGCTAAAAGAGAGGAAATTAGGACAGAAGTGAAGAAGATGTTGGAACTTGGGGTTATTGAAGAATCCCACAGCCAGTGGTCCAGTCCTATCGTCTTAGTACCCAAGCCTGACGGCACCTGGAGGTTTTGTAATGACTTCCAGAAGTTGAATGAAGTATCCCAATTCGATGCCTATCCAATACCACGTGTCGACGAGCTAGTTGATCAGTTAGGCAAGGCCCGATACCTAACCACTCTGGACCTGACTAAAGGATATTGGCAAATTCCCCTGGCCAAGAACGCCAAGGAGAAGACCGCTTTCTCTACACCTGATGGCCTGTTCCAATACACTGTCCTCCCTTTCGGACTCCATGGGGCCCCAGCAACATTCCAACGACTTATGGATAAATTGCTGCGACCCCATGCCAGGTATGCCGCCGCCTATTTAAACGATATAGTCATCCATAGCCCTGACTGGGAAACGCACCTAGTAAAAGTAGAAGCGGTACTAGACACCCTGAGGAAGGCTGGCCTCACTGCCAACCCTCTCAAGTGCGTGATAGGACTAGCTGAAGACAGATACCTTGGGTATGTAGTAGGGAGAGGTTTGGTAAAACCCCAATGGAACAAAGTGGAGGCAATACAAGACTGGCCTCGGCCAATCCGTAAAAAGCAGGTCAGAGCATTTCTCGGGTTAGTAGGGTACTATCGGAGATTCATCCCTCATTTTGCCACAAGAGCAGGGCCATTGACTGACCTGATAAAAGCTCGGGGCCCCGAGATAGTAAAGTGGTCTGATGCAGCAGAAGGGGCATTCGCAGATTTAAGGACAGCCCTTTGCTGCCATCCAGTACTCATAGCCCCAGATTTCAAGAAAGAATTCGTTCTACAAACAAATGCCTCGGAGGTAGGGCTAGGAGCCGTCCTTTCGCAGATGGTAGGAGAGGAGGAACACCCGATCCTGTACCTCAGCCGGAAGCTCCTCCCCAGGGAACAAAAGTACGCCGTCGTTGAAAAGGAATGTCTGGCGATAAAATGGGCCATGGAAACTCTCCGTTACTACCTACTGGGGCGGCGATTTACCCTGGTGACAGACCATGCCCCGCTCCAGTGGATGCACAGAAACAAGGAGAAGAATGCAAGAGTGACTAGATGGTTCCTATCTCTGCAACCTTTTCATTTCCGAGTACAGCATAGGGCCGGAAGCCAACACGGCAACGCAGATGGCTTGTCACGAAAGCATTGCCTCTCGTCCCAAGTTGCCCAACCCCATGGTGTTGAGCGGGGGGGGGGAGGATATGTGATACAGCATGGCCAGAAGGCAGCAGGAGAGTGATCTAGGGTGAGGAGAAGCCTTATTCCCTGTAGATTAATTAAGAGCACCTGAAACCAATTAGAGCACCTGAAGCCAGTCACCTGATAAAATCCCCCTGCTTCAATCAGCCAGAGGAGGAGCTGGAGCAGAGTGAGGAGGAGCTGGAGCAGAGTGGTTTGGTGGTGGAGCAGAGAGCAGTTTGGAGGAGTGAAGCAGAGTGAATTGGTGGTGGAACAAAGAGCAGTTCGAAGGAAAGTGGAGGAGAGTTTTGAGAAGTGCTGCAGCGGGCTAAGAAGACCAAGATCCTAGGTAAAGGGACACCTGGCTTGTGCAGAGGGAAGGCAGGAAGCCCCACAAGCTGAAGGTCAGGAGAGGGAAGTAGCTCAGGGGAAAGAATCACTGGTACAAGTGGTTCACCTGCTATCATAGGGCCCCTGGGCTGGGACCAGGAGTAGAGGGCGGGCCTGGGTCCCTCCCTCTCCACTCCCCTTCCCTGGGATACTTGTAGGATAGCTGTTACCCCAGTTCAGGGGCAAGAAATGGCACCCTGAAACCCCCCCACAAGAAGAGAAAGTGCGGGACCCATCATAGTAGTGCCGGCAATTTGCCACAATCAGTAGTGACAAAGTTGTTACAATCTGACAGCTGCTTGGCCAGTTATGAGAATTAATGTCAGTAAAATGCACTGAGGTCCTTTGATAAAAGGCACTAGAGATGTACTCATGGTTGTCATAGCCAGATCTTTCCTATCACTGACTTCCAGGAATCTCCCTCTCTTGTCTCTAGTTCATTTTGGTTTTTCTTTGTGGGACAAAGGTGTGTCAGCCTGCAGTTAGGTAGCAGAGTCTTCTTTTCTTATACTGCGTTTTCATTTATCTTTTTGTACTTTACAGAATGTGCATGTGCTGCCACAAACAGTGCTCTACATAGCAGATGCAGAGACTTTCAGTGGATATGAAGAGTGTCATGGACAAAAGAGAGGTATGTATAAATCCATCTATACTTCTTTAAGAGAAGCTTGTCATGTACAACTATAATGGAGTAGGATGCTTAAAGGAAAACAATCAGGTAATGTGATATTGTCAAGAGGGCATTGTCACCTTGGGTTTTCATCAAGATATGTGATACGTGAAATGTAGGCTATTCTCTATATAGGGCCCTAGCAAATTCACAGCCATGAAAAAACACATCATGGACCATGAAATATGGCATTGTAGGAGGGTTGCAGAATTGCCACCCTTACTTCTGTGCTGCCTTCAGAGCTGGGTGTCTGGAGAGTGGAGAGCATCAGCTGTTGGCCCGGTGCCAGCTCTGAAGGCCGTTCCACCACCACCAGCAGCAGCACAGAAGTGAGGGCAGCATGGTATAGTGGGGCGGGGCAGGGGTTGTCACTTTTTGCAGGGGGTCAGGGCGGGCAAAATGCCCAGGGTGCTTTGGTTCTCTTCCCCCTCACACACAGACAGACCAAGGCCCCTTAAACCCACAAGTGCTGGCCTGGAGAGGGGCCGGGCTGGGGGTGCACCGGCCAGGGGCTCCTGCATTGCGCCGGGCTCCAGCTGGACAGAAGAGGGGGCTTCCTCTTCCCCTGAACAGGCTGCTCCCAGGGCTGGGTCAGACCCACTTCTGGGAACCTCCCAAGGCTGCAGGAAGCTCTGAGACTGCTGGCAGGGAGCCCAGTTCTGAAGGCAGCCCCGCTCCCAGAAGTGGTGCAGAAGCAAGGGTGGCAATATTGCATCCCCACTGCAGTAGTCTTGCAACTGCCCCCCACAATTCCCTTTTGGGTCGGTACCACCATGGCTAAAACACCATGAAATTTCAGATTTCAATTTCTGAAACAGTGACATTTCAGATTTTTAAAATCCTATGATTGTGAAACTTGCCAAAATGGACCTTAAATTTGGTAGGGCCCTATATATAGATTCATATAATAACTGCAATTAATCAACAGCTCTAATTAACTCACGGGGTTAACTCAAAGTTAATCGCGATTAATCGCACGGTTAAACAATAGAATTCTTACATTTATTAAATATTTTTGGGTGTTTTTCTACATTTTCAAATATATTGATTTAAATTATAACACAGAATACACAGTGTAGAGTGCTCACTTAATATTATTTTTGATTACAAATATTTGCACTGTAAAATGATAAAGAAAAGATAGTATTTTTCAATTCACCTCATACACGTACTGTAGTACAATCTCTTTATCATGAAAGTGCAACTTACAAATGTAGATTTTTTGTTTGTTACTTAACTGCACTGATAAACAAAACAAAGTAAAACTTTAGAGTCTACAAGTCCACTCATTTCTACTTCGGGTTCAGCCAGTCACTAAGAGAAACAAGTTTGTATAATGCTACCCACTTCTTAATTACATCACCTGAAAGTGAGAACAGGTGTTCACATGGCACTGTTGTAGCTGGCATCGCAAGATATTTACGTGCCAGATGCGCTGAAGATTCATATGCCTCTGAATGCTCCGGCCATCGTTCCAGAAGACATGCTTCCATGCTGATGACACTCGTTTTAAAAAAAAAGTTAATTCAATTTGTGACTGGGCTACTTGGGGGAGAATTGTATGTCTCCTGCTCTGTTTTACCCACTTTCTGCCATGTATTTCATGTTATAGCAGTCTCAGATGATGACCCAGCACATGTTGCTCATTTTAAGAACACTTTCACTGCAGATTTGACAAAATGCAAAGAAGGTACCAATGTGAAGTTTCTAAAGGTAGCTACAGCACTCGGCCCAAGATTTAAGAATCTGAAGTGCCTTCCAAAATCTGAGAGGGATGAGGTGTGCATGCTTTCAGATGTCTTAAAAGAGCAACACTCTGATGTGGAAACTACAGAACCCAAACCACCAAAAAAGAAAATCAACCTTCTGCTGGTGGCATCTGATTCAGATGATGAAAACGAACAGGCGTTGGTCCGCACTGCTTTGGATAGTTATCGAGCAGAACTCGTCATCAGCATGGATGCATGTCCTCTGGAATGGTGGTTGAAGCATCAAGGGACATATGAATCTTTAGTGGATCTGGCACGTAAATATCTTGATATGCCAGCTACAACAGTGCCATGCAAATGCCTGTTCTCACTTTCAGGTGACATTGTAAACAAGCAGGCAGCATTATCTTCTGCAAAAGTAAACAAACTTATTTGTCTGAGCAATTGGCTGAATAACCAGTAGGGCTGAGTGAACTTGTAGGCGCTAAAGTTTTTCCATTGTTTTGTTTTTGAATGTAGGGGGGGTTTTGTACATAATTCTACATTTGTAAGTTCAACTTTCATGATAAAGAGATTGCACTACAGTACTTGTATTAGGTGAATTGAAAAATACTATTTATTTTGTTTTTTACGGTGCAAATATTTGTAATAAAAATAAATATAAAGTGAGCACTGTACACTTTGTATTCTGTGTTGTAATTGAAATAAATATACAGAACTATAACGTTAAGCGAGGAATTAATGTTCCTGAAAAATGCTACTTTAAGCGAAACGATGCTAAGCAAATCCAATTTCCTCATAAAAATTAATGTAAATAGGGGGGTTAAGTTCCAGGGAAATGTTTTTCACCAGACAAAAGACTATAAGGGTGTGTGTGTAAGTTTTAAACAATTTAATACTGTTCACAGCAATGATGATTGTGAAGCTTGGTTGAGAAGTCAGAGGCTGGGATATTTCCCAGGGAATGCCTTACTGCTAAATAATGAACTAGCACTCGGCTGAGCCCTCAAGGGTTAACACATTGTTAATGTAGCTTCACACTCTACAAGGCAGCAGGAATGGAGGGAGGGGAGACAGCATGGCAGAGAGAGAGACAAACATACACCCTGTGTGAGAGAGAGAGACTCACATTGCCCTTTTAAGTACACTGACCCCACTCTAAGTACCCTGCCCGTTTAAGTTGATCAGCAAGTTGAGACAGCAGCTGCTGCCAGCAAGCTCCCTCTGTCCTGAACCCTGTTGTGTCCCCCCACACTGCTCTGTGGAGGTGGGGTAAAGGAGCAGGGGGAGGGGGACACCCTGACATTAGCACCCCTCTTTCCATTCCCCTTCCCCCCCCCCCCCCCCACCCCCGCACAGCAAGCAGGAGGCTCCTGGGAGCAGCTCCAATGCACAGAGTAGGAGCAGCACACAACAGTGGAGGGAGGGACACCTGAACTGCCTGGCAATTGATAGCCTGCTGGGCGGCTGCAGCACAGGGAACTCAGGGGAGTGGGGAGCTGATGAGGGGGCTGCCAGCCTACCCTGGTTCCAAGCCCCCACCAGCTAGCTCCAGCGGGCTGATTTTTCTGCAAGCCGTGGACAAAACAGGCAGCTGCCAAACGACGTTATAAGGGAGCACTGCGCAAATTTAAACAAGCATGTTCCCTAATTGATCAGCTACGTAACAACGTTAACTGGGACCACGTTAAGTGAGGAGGTACTGTATTTGAAAATGTAGAAAACACCCAAAAATATTTAAATTAATGATATTCTATTATTGTTTAACAGCGTGATTAATCACGATTGATTTTTCTAATCGCTTCACAGCCCTAACAATAATTATACATCAGGGTGTACTAGAACTCATTTTTTACCTCATCCTATTCAGGATATTTAGTTCTTCCTATTCTGTGTACTATAGTTCTGTAGTGTACATTAGCTGTATAGGATTTGTCATGTGCTGAATGAGGTGGCCAATGAGCTGCATTGTTTGATAGCATGGGGTTTGATGGTAAGGCACTGTTTTAATCCATATGCAAAGTCAATTCTATTGCTGCTTAGGTTAGAGGTCTCTAAGTACAGAGTACAGACGGAGGCTCTATGTAACCTCTGGCCAATCACTTTAACCTTTCTGTGCCTTAGTTTTCCCCCTCTTTTGTTACAGCAAGGAAAAGAAATAGTAAAGAAACAGCAATTGCACTAGAAAAGCTGTTGCCAAAACGATGCCAAGTTCTGGGACTGGTCACTCCTGGAATTGTAGGTAAGAGGAAGCAATATAACAACCTGATTTCAAGATACATACCGGATGGTTAACTTTTTCAGACTGCTATTAGACTCCCAAATGCTCTCAAATTGAGGCACAATCCTACAGATTTGTATGTAGAACATACTAGTATCTCACTGTCTACTAATTCCAAATTGCTCAATGTCTACCACAATTTAAAGAATTTATGACAGTTTTGCTAAGTTACATGGTGTGACTTGAAAATTCTTAACTCACATTTTTCACTCTGCTTAGAAAAGACCGACTGGAAAAAATTGGATGTTCTATATATTTGAACTAGGATCAAAGGCCTCAGTATCAGCTGATGGCTGGTATGGAATTTCTTCTGGAGAAACCTGCCTAGCAGTCAGATATAAAGGTCAATGGTATATAGCAGACTTGACCAACTCAGACATGATTTCTAGGCTTTCAGACACAAACTTCGGAAAGCACTATAATCTCTATCCTAGTTGTGATCATGTTAGCTTCCACACCCAATTATTATGCAAAAAGAATGAGGAGTATTTGTGGCACCTTAGAGACTAAAACATTTATTTGGGCATAAGCTTTCGTAGGCTAGAACCCACTTTATCAGATATATGCATCTTATGCCCAAATAAATTTGTTAGTCTCTAAGGTGCCACAAGTACTCCTCATTCTTTTTGCAGATACAGACTAACACGGCTACCGCTCTGAAACCAATTATTATGATGTTTTTATTATTTTAAGATCCAAGTGATACTTTGTGTCCAAGTGAGTTATACAGTATTCACATTTCTTAATCTTTGATATGACTGCATCTACAAAATAAGAGGTGACTATGCAGAGAGGTCATAGGCTGTACTCTCTGCATCTTCTAGGCAGAGGATGGCATGAAGCACACATTACATTTTTTGGTTGGGGTCATATTTCTGACCAGTCCCCTAGCTGTATGTTAAGAAAAGACTCCTCAAATATGGGAGATATCTCTAATAAACTCATCAATCCAGATTACTTGGCCAAACTTCCCTGGATCTGTTTGTTCAGAATTTAAACACATTGAATTTAAAAATAGCACTTCGTGTTACAAGGAACATGCAATGGCTATCACTGAAAGAATTTAGAGGGAATTTTCCTTTATTTTCAGTTTACTTGTGCATTTGACTCTTTGTATATACTTTCCCCAGTTTGAGTGAGTCATCACATTTTAAAAGTGTGAACACATGGTTGTAAACCCACAGAAATTGGCAGAGGTCAGCTGTATCAAATGAGACTTTGTTTTTAAATTGACTAGCTTTCAATTTGACCGTAGGTAATATTTTCTAAAGCAACTGTATCCCATTTTTTTAACCCGGTTTCCTTTAAGTATGTAATTACATAGGCAAAAGTATTTTAATCAAAATAAACAAGATATTTACATTACGCTTCTTTATCAGTTACTCCAATGGGCTCAAGCAGCAGTCGACCTCAAGAAATCGAAGACGGTGAAGCTGGCTTTGCTTTATTGTTCCCTAAAATTGATGGTGTGAAAATCCATACCTTCCACTTTTTTAAAGACTTGAAGAATAGGGTCTTTGATGAAAACAAATTCACTGAAGCAGGCAAGTCATTTAATTTTATATCAAATACTTTGTATGCTGTAGCCTCAGTTTTGTAGGGGCTCTGTGTGAAGTGAGTTATTGTATTTGTGGCTGCAAAACTCAAGTTGCCTCCTGGCTGCGTGAGTGGGCACAGGTTCCCTGGAAGCGTGGACCACCATCTAAATGCAAGGCTGCCAGTGATTGATAACTTTGTTGTCGTAAACCCTCCTCCTCTCCCTCTTCCCTCCCCCCGCCCCCCCCAACCAAGCAGGTACTAAAACAAAGTGTAATCTTGAGAGGTGATCTTGGATCTCTTCAGTTAAATTTGAGCAATCCTGTCGTTTCAGCTCAGTGCATGAGTGGGGATATCGCAATCCCCGGTACAGTCATTCTCTTTTGGTAGCTTCCTGCATTATTGAAAAGTCATCACACAGTAATCAGGACTGTGCAACTGGAAATGTTTCAGGTTGTTTGTTTTGGTTTGTTTTGTTTTTTCTTAAACTGGGGCTTGGGGTTGTTTTGTTTCATCCTTCAACATTTGTAGTCCTCAACTTGTATGCCATGGTGAGGAGCAGCCGTGTGGGGAAGAGAGCAAGAATCCCCCGGTGAATATAAAGTAATGTACAGTCAACACACTATGTAGTCAGCAAAATGTCTTGCTTGTGAAGAGTAAATTGGCCAGTTTGTGTTTATGAGCTTGCTCACTTCTGCGAATTGACAGGTACCTTATCTGTGACTGGAAAAACCCAAAACACTAAATATTGAGGGAGTTGATGAGAGCTGGAGGGGATTTGTACAGTCTTGCTAACAGAGCCAGCCTTTAAGCACTATAGAGGAGAATCTCCTCATTCATTAGTGGGTGGGCGTGTTTGTGTACATGTATATATCAATAAATATATATCTTCGAAAATGCAAACCATCTAGCCTGCCACTTGAGGGCACAGGATGACTTACTTCTCCCCATTGCTGCGACAGCAGTGAGCTAGGCAGCATTACTGAACATGTTTGTGGGTAGATGTAAAATTAATATAATGAGAATAATTCAAATGCTTGGATTTCAGAGACTGAGATCCTGCCTTAAAGGTAAAAATTTTTATTTTATTTTTTTGTATTCCCAGGTCTTAAAAATAATCCAGAGCTCCGTGTGGTTCTTTTATTTGTCTACAATTCTTGGAAGTCGGGAGCTGATCGGTTTCTTCATCAGATAATCAATCCTTTAAATGAAAAAAGTATCATCTTGGCTGGGGGGCATGTGGAGAGCTTGACATCACTGACCACCACTGAGAAGTGCGTATCTCTTTCAAGTTAATTTGTGATTAAACATGTTGGAGTTGTAGAAGGGTACAGCACTGGACATGAAACCTCTGTGACTAGGGCTGAGTCAGACATCTGTGAAAGGCACCATCCAAGCACAGTGATGTCATTTTTATGGCGGGGGAGAGGAAATAACCAAGGACTTCCTTTTTCTAACTGGTGTTGTTTTTCATAGTAGTAATGAAGTATTAAGGAAAGTCTTGAAATCACAGTGAAATATGTAATGGGAAAGATGATACAGGGTTGCTGCCGCTGTGTAATCCAGTAGGACAAGCTGCAGACTTTGTCATATGGCTTTTCATTGTGGCCTGTTACAAAAAGTAGTTTTAAATCTTGGATTCTAAAGAGCAACTTTCAGGTGAATTATAGAGGACATTTCCTGCTTTGAAGATTCTCTAATGGTGCGAGTTTATTCCAGTTTGGCAGTTCTTTGGTTGAAATCAGTTCTGCCTTGTATGTTTTACTCTTCAGCATTTGTGCTCTTTTCTTTCTCATTATGCATTATATAGTAACACTGTAATTGCTTGCTTATTTTTAGGGTGGCCAGTCTTGCTAACCAGTTTATAAAAGCTTTGCATTTCAGATTTCATCATTGGTGTGTGTGTAGCTGGCTGCTATCATGTCTTCCAATTTGTGTGTATAATAATTTGTAAATTATTCCTTAAGTGTAGTACTTCCATTTTTGTCCATTCTACTGTGAAACAACTACATAATTTCTTCCTGTCAAGTGCTGAGATGCCAGTGATAATCCCCCTGGGTTTCTGAAAACTCTGTGGCCTGAGATTCCTAACTTTTGAAAAATTGTAGAGACTGAAGCTAGCAATAAGATGCTGCTTCAATATGTAGCTACTAGGGCTGTCAAGCGATTAAAAAAATTAATTGTAATTAAGCACAGTTTTAATCGCACTGTTAAACAATGTTAGAATACCATTTAAATATTTTGGGGGTTTTCTATATTTTCAAATATAGGTTCAGAGCTGGGGGCACAGGGCTTCAGTCGCTCTCAAGGTTTGGGGTGCTGGGCTCCAGCCCCCTCCCCGCTGTCCGGGGAGCTGCGGGCTAGGGCTGTTCCAGCCCCCCTGCCACTGATGCCTCCCGCCCCGCCCACAAGTATGTGATTAATGTGTTAATTTTACTTTCAATTAATCGCAGGCGTTAACTGCGATTGACTGCCGTAGTAGCTATAGTAAAGGATGCTCAGACAATGAAGTACTCTTTAAACCCCATTGTGCATAGGTATTGCAAGTTGGAGACTGCTGTGATATAGTATGTTTGCCAATGGAAAGGTCCAACGAAGGCAGACATCAATATATGTCCATTAAGGCTAAGAGTTCACAACTTAAGATAACTCCTAAAGCCAGCATTTCCTGGTAACTAAGAAAAGGGGAGAAGCAACAGCAATCACGAGCTTTTACTGTCTATCTCCTTCCTCCTGCTACCCAGTTTTGTTACTTGAATTCTGAGTACTAATTTGTCCAGAGCGTATCAAACCTATATAATTTCAAGGACTAAATAGATACACAGTCCCTGCAAACTACTGAACCTGGCACCTAGTTAGGTGATCCCACAGATCAAATCACTATCAGCGCTCAAAGGTGGGTTTATTCCAAATGTCCAAGGAGGACATCTTTTCATTGCTGAGGCATAGGAAAGGTTTGCCATTGGTAGGGTGACCAGATGAAACCAACAAAATATCGGGACACATAGGGGAAGCCAAAAAAAAAAAAAAAAAAGTCAGGAGCGAAGTTGCCGAAGCAAAAAAAGAAAAAAACCCGACAGGAGCGGCCAAAGCCGCAATATTGGGACAAATGGCATCGTCGGGACGCGGGACAAAGAACTAAAAATCAGGACGTCTGGTCACCCTAGCCATTGGCTTGTGAATAGGAGGTGTCTGCCAGTCTGCCTTTGACTTGACTTATTGGAGCATCTTTGTTGCTTTTGTGGGTGACTGTCTCTTTAGAATATTGTTGTCTATATTGGGTATTCAGTTTGTATAATCTAGTGCAGCCTCTGTATTTAAATCTAGAGCAGTTCCTTTGGCATCTTTTCTAATTTGGTGTATGTTGTCTTTCAGTAACACTGAGGCTGGCGATTCTTGTGGTGTGGTTGGATTGGCTTTCAGTGGACCCCAGCTACAGAGTGCTACAGTTTTGTTAGACCAGGATGTAATTGATGAACGGACTGTAGAAGCAGCAATGCAGCGTCTCAAAGCAGCAAGCATTCCTGAGCACAACACCATTGGGTTCATGTTTGCATGTATTGGCAGGGGATACCAGTATTATAAAACCAAAAGGAATCTTGAAGCAGATGCATTTAGGAAGTTTTTCCCTAATGTTCCCCTATTTGGCTTTTTTGGACATGGAGAAATAGGATGCGATCGAATAGTCACTGGGAATTTCATACTGAGAGAATGCAGTGACATAAAGGATGATCTGCTCCATGGTTATACTACAGTTATGACTCTTATTCATCTTGGTTCAACTAAAGCAAACCAAGTTTAAACATGTTTTTTAAATACACCTGCTGAGCTACTTGGTTGTTTCCATTCCAGAAAACTGAAAAATCTGGAATGATGTACATACATACTATAAAAGCACCTTCCAAAATCTAAAGTAATCATTTTTGTAATGTTATAAAATCATGTAGTCAGGATAGCGTTTAATGCAGTAGTAGGTGTGGGGAAGCTTTGCATTTTGTGTAATGTGCAAAAGTGAGAACTGCAGGTAAATGTACATGTGTTCAATTTTTACAATTGAAGGAAGCTTCTTTCTTTCTCCTAGGGCTAGAAGAGTGTGCACAAATGGCAGTGTAGTCCCGCATCAACGCTCAACAGTATAGAGAAGTGAACCATCAGTATTTTGATGTGACCTCTTAGACATAAAGAAGTCTTAAAAAGCTACTGATGTGTATGTGTCTGGTTAGACCTTTACCTGAGTCTTCTCTCAACAGAGATATGTACATTCCATCCAGATTCAGAACTGGGCCCTACCTACAAGCAATAATATCTCTTTATTAGGTCAAATGAGTGAGAATATTTGGGCAATAATCATGAAGTGTTCATTAAATAAAATACAAAATATATGTAGAAGGTACAGTGTCTTCTATATTTAGAGAAAAAAGCCAATTTAAAGGAACACTATCAGGTTACAAACTGACTCACTTCAAGAACACCTTGGATTAAAACAATTTTAAGTATCTGACATACTCTTTACTGTGTCTGCTGTTTTACTTTTGCATTTCTCAGCTTGGAAATGAAAATGGACCAATCATTTTTGCTCTTAGATTCTCCGGTACAAGCACAATGATGCATTGTGGAGGTTGCAGATGCTGCAGAGGGTTTAAAAATGTCCTGTAGAAGCTTAAAAATAAAAATGAAAACGTTTCCATTGGTCTCAAGTTCCTTAAAAGTTTTGGACATATTTTTACTGACCCTAAAATGTGGGCCAAGCCTGGACCAAGCCTTGTCTCTTATAAATTAGTTTTTGCAAAAAGGTCTTTGTTGTTGCTTGTTGTATTTTTCTCACCTTTACTATAATTAACAGAGAATTTTTCCCAGGCTTCTTTGCGCTTAAGTTTTATAATGCAGTTTTTGTCTTATTACTCACTCGGAGCAATACAGCTGGATTGACAAAATATTAACTTTACTAGATACTGAATTTATAAAGTCTGAATGAGTAAATTCAGAATTTTATACAAAACACAGTATAGCTTTATTATAACTCAAATATTTTGGTAGTATTTCATGCTGTCTCTAAATTCCAAATCAGGTAACTTATCCTATCCTTTATGTTGTATGTTGGCATCAGGGCAGATTGGGAATTCTCACAGCTCTAAAATGGGAGGAAAATTTTGATCCATTATAAGCGACAAAGGGTCCTGTGGCACTTTATAGACTAACAGAGGTATTGGAGCATAAGCTTTCGTGGGTGAAGACCCACGTGGTATTCACCCACGAAAGCTTATGCTCCAATACCTCTGTTAGTCTATAAGGTGCCACAGGACCCTTTGTCGCTTCTACAGATCCAGACTAACACGGCTACCCCTCTGATACTTGATCCATTATAGTTACTTGATCTTCAGTAGGAAAGGGATTCTTTTTTTGTTCTAGGACATACTGCTTACCTTTCTGGAAACTGTTGAAAGTAACTATCAATATACACACCTTGAAAATTTTTGGCAATATGACATGTCAAGGGAAAAATTGTCACTGAAATTTATGCTCATAGTTACATCAGGACTAGCTTGTTTTGTCCTGAGGGAGCGGTCAGTGTATCATTTAATTCTCTACCATGTTACTTTGGCATTTAGAAAACATCAGCTTTCTGCATTTCTTCCATCCTGTGTTTGCTAAAGCCTCAACACTACCTCTTTGATGTGACCACACTTAACTTTGGATGTGTATATATTGTATTTCTTCATCCTCAGCTATTTATACCTTTTTTTTTTTCTTTGTCCTCCCACAGACATTTGTCACAGGTTTCTTCAAAAACTTTATGGTGTAAAATTATATACCTCTCCCTAGTCGATGCTGAAATTCTTGCTGAATCAGCAGAAGTATAATTCAGCAGCAGCTGAAGGAAAGCTTGTATAAGAACTTTTTAAAGGGCACATATTTCAGATATGTAGCCTCATCACAAGAGCTGCTGAGCACTTGCAGCTTTTATTCTCTTCATTAATCAGACACTTAATGCAGCAGGTTGGTTTTTTTGTTTTGTTTTTTTCCTGAAGAGGATATCTGGAGTTTCAGTGCAGACATTTGGTAATCATTTGCTCTACGATTGAAATTATTGTAGAGGAGTTTATAGTGTGTTGCCATGATTCAAATTCAGTTGATTCAATAGGAGTCTTTCCATTGACATCAATGGGCTTTAGGCAGAGCTCTTGTATTGGCTATTTCTTTGGGTTTTTTAAAACTAGAAGAATTCATACTGTGACATTATTGACATGAACTGTGACCATATAGATCATTGTTGCAACCAAGGTCCTATAGTTGCACCAAATCTTGTACAAAGGAGGTCAAGAAAGGGATCTATAGAAAGGGTGTAATTTGCTGGTTATGATTATGCTGTACAGTGTATGTGTGTATCATTTTTTAATTTGAAGTTATGAATATGGCTATGTACTTGTATCTCAATGTGTTTGAGTCTAAGTAGCCTCAGTGAAGCATTTGGTCAGCTTCTTGAGAATGGGCACTTACTGAGAATAGTCCTATCAAGAAACACGTAACTGACAGTGGACTTTGGGAGACCCCAATCCACATCTGAGTTTTCCTGGGAATGTTCAAACTAACATGTAAACAATGGCATCAACCTGCAAAAAGCTGAATCATTCATGGACATGTGACTTGCCCAGGTGGCTACAAAATCCATCTTGTTGCTGTGATTTTTCACAGAAGAACAAAGGGGTTTCCGCCCACGAGAGAATATAAAAGGCCCTGGAAGCCCTTCCATTTTGTCTTCAGCTGGCTTAAGAGAGAGCCTCTCCATCCCAAAGAGATGCCTGAAAGAAACTGGAACAAAGGACAGTAACTACGGGGGTGTGAATGATTGCTGGATCCAGACTAGGAAGGAGTCCAGTGTGAAAGAAGCTTATTGGAACATCTCTGGGGATGAGATTTCATCTGTAATCAGTTTCTTAATGTATTAGGCTTAGACTTGCGTTTTTTGTTTTATTTTGCTTGGTAACTTACTTTGTTGTGTCCTCCAGCCACCACACTCATTCACTTAAAATCACTACCAGTGTCTCAAAGCAATCAGCTGTGCACAGATCCTGTTTGACTACGCCATTGTGACGGGTTGGATCACAGAAACCCCCTTGGGACTGTCACCTGATGTGCTGGGACTGCCTCTGAGCCCGTTTTCTCTGGCAGTTTGGGCCTTCAGAACCCAGCCTTGTTAAGCCAGATACACTAATCTGCTGCAACATAGACCCAGGGTCTGAACCACGTGCCCCAAAGCTTCAGACTTAACTGAAAACGGCTTAGCAAGTGCTCCTGTCTCTAGCACCCAGCTCCCCATGGGATCCAAATCCCAAATGAATCTGTTTTACTCTGTATAAAGCTTATACAGGGTAAACTCATAAATTGTCCACCCTCTATAACACTGATAAAGAGGTATGCACAGATGTTTGCTCCCCCAGGTATTAATTACTTACTCTGGGTTAATTAATAAGCAAAAGTGATTTTATTAAATATAAAAGTAGGATTTAAGTGGTTCCAAGTAATAACAGACCGAACAATCAAGACAATGCAATCAAGGTGGACGTTGCCCATTTCCAACAGTTGACAAGAAGGTGCGAGTATCAGCAGAGGGAAAATTACTTTTTGTAGTGATCCATCCTCTACCAGTCTTTATTCAGGCCTACTTTGATGGTGTCCAGTTTGCAAATTAATTCCAATTCTGCAGTTTCTCGTTGAAGTCTGTTTTTGAAGTTTTTTAGTTGAAGAATTGCCACTTTTTAGTCTGTTGTTGAATGTCCAGGGAGATTGAAGTGCTCTCCTACTGGTTTTTGAATGTTACACTTCTTGATGTCTGATTTGTGTCCATTTTATTCTTTTGCGTAGAGACTGTCCGATTTGGCCAATGTACATGGCAGAGGGGCATTGCTGGCACATGATGGCATATATCACATTGGTAGATGTGCAGGTGAGTGAGCCCCTGATGGTGTGGCTGATGTGGTTAGGTCCTATGATGGTGTCCCTTGAATAGATATGTTGACAGAGTTGGCAACGGGGTTTGTTGCAGGGATTGGTTCCTGGGTTAGTGTTTTTGTTGTGTGGTGTGTAGTTGCTGGTGAGTATTTGCTTCAGGTTGGGGGGCTGTTTGTAAGCAAGGACTGGTCTGTCTTCCAAGGTCTGTGAGAGTGAGAGATCATCCTTCAGGATAGGTTGTAGATCTTTAATGATGCACTGGATAGGTTTTAGTTGGGTCCTTTCTCAAGAAGCTGACCAAATGCTTCACTGAGGCTACTTAGAATCAAACACATTGAGATACAAGTACATAACCAATATTCATAACTACAAAAATGATACAGACATACAGCATAATCATAACCAGCAGATTACAACCTTTCTATAGACCCCTTTCTTGACCTTTGTACAAGATTTGGTGCAACTATAGGACCTTGGTTGCAACAATGATCTATATGGTCACAGTTCATGTCAATAATGTCACACATACCAAGTTGTACTCTGCACTGTTGGCTTTTTAAAGCAGGAGATTAGCAAATATAGATCTCTTTAATTATCCTACTGGATGTTAAAGCTGTTAATTGTGGTATTCAGTTTGTTCTGCCCTTTGAGGATGTGATGTTAAGAGGCCTTTCAGGGGGAGTAGAGTGCCTTCCTCTTTTGTGTTACGTTCAGTCATTTCTGGCTACTTGGTGCTATGATTTAACTTAGTGAAAATTTAGATAAGGAAAATGTTTCATTCATTTGATTGTGCAGTTTTCCCAAAACAGCCAGGACTCTGAGTGAAGCACAAAAAAAAAAATCTGTTCAAAACATCATAAATGCCATTGTTTGAGTTTTGTGTAAATTTAGTATGGAATGTCCCAAAAAGTGTTACTGGGCTCTTTCCCAGTTATTAATTTGGAATTTTGTGTTAATGAATGAATTGTACATGTGCCACTAAACAAAATAAACCAGAAGGTTTATTAAGATTGGACAATAATCATTTTTGCAAATAATCATTTAAAGAGTGAAATGAGCAAGAACTTAGAAGGCTTCCTTGGCAGCCTTCAGACTTTTCAGAGACTTCCCTGAGAAACATTATATGTGATTTCAGAAGTGCTGAGTTCAGGGCTGACTGCAATGCATCTCTTGCAGGCATCTCGTCTTGTCCTTGACACAAAGCAGAACGGAGATCAATTTGGTGAAAAAAGGAAGAAGCCAACACTTCAAAGGCACAAAATCTGCAGGCCAAAAGTGGTGTTTATCACTTCTGGTTTATAGGAAGCAAATACGATCCTGCTTCTACACACATTGAATATGATCAGAATGTTCTTAACTGTTTGTTTTACACTACTGTAAAATGAATAGCCTACATCTTCCAGATGAGGATACCATTGGATTGCATAAAACCATAAAAGGTAATGGAAAAATGAAATTATTATGATGCATAGCCAAATAAATGTGTTATATATTACACAGGAAAAAGCACTAAAATGACAGTTATCCTGTTTCTAGAGCTAATGGCCCATATTTTCATACTTCATAGAATATCAGGGTTGGAAGGGACCTTAGGAGGTCATCTAGTCCAACCCCCTGCTCAAAGCAGGACCAATCCCCAATTTTTGCCCCATATCCCCAAATGGCCCCCTCAAGGATTGAACTCACAACCCTGGGTTTAGCAGGCCAATGCTCAAACCACTGAGCTATCCCTCCCCCCCTGGGATACTTCCATAACTGGTTGGCCCTGGTGTTCCTCTGTGAAGCTGCTATTTGACTGACACTTTCTAGTTTGACATAATGCACTTCAACAGAGGAAATATGGCTCCAGAATGTAAGATGCATGAGAAAAGTACGACACTTTCAAAGTTATTGCAAAATGAATTCTATTATTTGTTACAAAAAATACTTTGAAGTTCTCCCTTGGGCATTCAAACCCCCATTCAAGGAAAGTGCTTAAACAAAGTCCATGCCTGTTGAGGACAGTTCTTAAGCCTGACTTAAATTCTATTGATTTAAATTGGACTTCAGCATCTGCTTAAGAGTTGTCCTAAAAAGGAATGTTTTCCAGAATCAGGAACTCAAATATTAAGATGCATTTTCCTGCCCTTCCAAGTGCAGTGGCAACTTCTTGCTTTCGTGGGTAAAAAACCTACGAAAGCTTATGCCCAAATAAATCTGTTAATCTTTAAGGTGCCACCGGACTCCTTGTTTTTGTGGATACAGACTAACACGGCTACCCCCTGATACTTCTTGTTTTTACAATATATTTAAACTTTTTTTTTTTAGATAGTGTTGGGTGTTATATGTAGGTATAGTGCATGGAGTATTGGTGTTATGTTAGTTTTCCCTCAAAAAGCCCAGCTGGCATAAGGCTTAATTGGGAAATAAGGAATCCTCTCATTATCCCTTGTGTGTTTTTATAGTGGACCTTTGGAAGAAAGCAAGAATAACCCGATGAAGATAAGAGACCACAAATCATATGATACTAAATCTTCACAATTGCATCATCTAAAAGCAGTGATGAGCTGCCAAAATTTTAACTGGTTCCCTCTTCACCCCATGAGGGGGTCGTGGCCCGCCCCCACCCACTGGGGACTCCTGCCCCATCCAACCCCCTATGTTCCTTGACATGCCCCCCCCCCCCCGGGACCCCTGCCCATCCACCCCCCATTCCCTGTCCCTGACTGCCCCCTGCCGCTCCATCCAACCCCTCCTCGCATTCCTGATTGCCCCCCGGGACCCCTGCCCCATCCAACCACCCCTTCTCCCTGTCTCGACTGCCCCCAGAACCCCTGCCCCTGACTGCCTCCCACCGCCCCATCCAACCCCTGCTCCTTCCTGACTCTCCCCCCCCCCCCCCCCGGACAGTTCCCGGGAAGCATCTGGCAGGTCCCTCTGGCTCCTAGGGGTGGGGTAGCGTAGCTGAGGGGGAGCGGCCGCTCCCCCTGAGCACATTATCCAAAAGTGGTGCCTTAGGCGCTGACTCTGGGTGCTCCGGGGCTGGAGCACCCCGAGGGAAAATTTGGTGGGTGCAGAGCACCCACTGGCAGCTCTCTGCCCCCGGCCCCAGCTCCCCTCCCCTCCCCTGAACGCTCTGCCCCGCTTCTCTCCTTGCCCCCCTGGCTTCCCGCAAATCAGCTGTTCACGCAGGAAGCCTGGGAGGGCTGCGAAACAAGCGGCGGCTTCGCGCTCAGGCCCAGGGAGGCGGAGGTGAGCTGGGACGGGGAGCGGGTCCCCTGAGCCCCCCCCCCCCCCCCCCCCCAGGTTACCTGCTGCGGTGCGGGCAGCCCTCCTCACGCCCCCCATGCCCCAGCTCACCTCTGCTCCATCTTCCTGGGCCTAAGGGCGAAGCCGCTGCTTGCTTCTCAGCTCTCCTAGGCTTCCCACGTGAACAGCTGATTCGCGGGAAGCCGGGGGGCGGGGAGAAGCAGGGTGGAGTATTCAGGGGAGAAGGCAGAGCGGAGGTGAGCTGGGGCCGGGGGCAGGGCAGGGAGCTGCACCCACCAAATTTTCCCCATGGGTGCTCCAGCCACGGAGCACCCATGGAGTCGGTGCTTAAGGCGCCACGTTTGGATAATGTGCACAGGGGCTAGCCAACTACAAAAGCAGTTTCTCCTCCCTCGGTGTTCACACCTCAACTGCTAGAAGAGGGCCTCATCCTCCCTGATTGAACTAACCTCGTTATCCCTAGCCTGATTCTTGCTTGCTTATTGGAGCTATGAAATTTGAGCTGTTTTGTTTGGACACAGGTCATGTAGTACCACTTCCTCCCTTCCCTGACGAACCGAGGGACGCACCCCACCCATGTACTTATTGTCTACACCACTACTGACTTGGACTCAATACATTCCATGGGTGGCGTACCCAAGCCCACTTACCCACTGACGCTTTAAAAACTACCACGCCCCAATCTGGATCTATGTGATATGTATGTAACTCGTGAACCTTCTAACTGATACTTGCAATCCCCCATAACCCAAGTCTGACCCCAGATGTACAGTACCTTCCTTCTTAACTTGTGTACATTTGATTTTAAACATTAACTTTAATAAAAGTTTAATCTGTTACTGTCCCCTGAGCACAACCTTCAGTCAGACCTAATCTGCATTTGATAAATTGTGCTGTTTAGGTACATGTCAGATCAGCTTTGAACAGGCCTCACTTCTGGCTGTCCAGTTTGGAAGTATACTCCCCAACTGGCTGCTCAGAGGTGTGCCCTCTATGCAACAGGGCAAGCTGGATCTAAATTCTGTGGCTCTGTTGCTGGATTCTGTGGCACAATAGAAGTTTTTATGGCTGTTTAAATAATGAAGGTTTGTAATGAAATACAGAAATAAGACCAATTAGTACAGGAACCCTCATGTTTATTTTGATACTGAATTGTATTTGTTATGCTGTCCCTACATTTTCAGCTTTTATTAAATAGTGGATTTTTGTATTAATAACACGTAATTGCAGTGTAGAAGCTGGAGGTTTTGGAAGCTACATAGGGGACAGTTGGAAGCTTTGTTTTTGAGGAGGTGGTGGAAGTCAGTTTCAGATTATGAGAAGAAGCATATTAGCTGGATGTTTCTGCTAGAATTATCCGTAGTGAAACAGCTGACATGGGGTGGGCTTTTTCAAAAACACCTCAGTGATTTAGGAGCATAAATTCCATTCCTAAATCACTTAAGCACTTTTGAAAATCCCACCCTAAAAGTGCTATAATTGGGGTGTTAACTGAAACCTATTGAGATGAAAGGGCAGTTCACACGTCTTGGTGTGATTTTTTTTTTTTTCCCCCAGGCTGGCTGCAAGCTCTGGCAGACATCACTGAATTGTTTATGTTCACTTCACCTTTTCCAAGTCATCTTAGCAATTATAAAGTTACAAATGTCTTTTAAAAAAAAGTTTGTCCTGGGGGTACACAGGCAGAGAAGTCAATATACCAGCAGGGGGAGCTAGCAGCTTCCAGAGGGGAAGGAAAGAGGAATTCTTAAAACCTGCCTCCAAGATTGAGGGAAGTGACAGAATACCCAGAAGTAACTGCGCAAAGTAGTGGATGCTGTGATGGAGAAAAGAATGGTCAGTATAACACATATTTATATAGTAGGCCTCTTTCAAAAATCCCATGACTGGGTGCCCGGCCACATTTTTAGGGCTCATGTAATAGTAGGAAAATTGGCAAACATTTCTGGGAAAAACATTGGTCACAAATACCGAAAGAGCTGCTACTTTACCTATGCTAAGTATTTTATTAACCTTTTATTTTGTGCTTGGAGTTGAGATATGGATACATAGATACATCATCTTACGTAGACTATGATCACAAACAAAAAGGAAGCAAAACCAGGTATATACTTTCGGAATACATGAGAAATGGGTAACTTTAGGTATAATAAAGAAAAAGTGTAAATTTTTTCAGTGTCCTTTTGATATCTGAATGATCTTTATGTTCAAACTATAAGAAAGGACGCTATGCCTGAAAGGATTTCATACCGTCTAGCATTACTCTTAATGGAAAAAAATTGACAAATGATTTAGAGAGAGAGAGAGAGTGTGTGTGTGTGAATTCTTATTTTTCCATAGCTCTGCAACTGAGCATATAGCTGCTACCAATAACTGTGTTAAATCAGAGTTTTGTATCTAAATAGGTGCTTAACTGGTAATGTCAGTAAAATTGCCAGTGAATGACAGTGTTTCTGGACTAGTATGCCTGGATTTTAGGGTTGTCCCATCAGAAGGGGGGGAGCGGGAAGGAATACCAACCAATCCACAATTCCTCCAGCAAATATTTGAAACATCTTTATAGTGTTTCAATTTGAAAAAAGTCAAATACCAGTGGAATATGATTTTGTATTGTGTTTTTCTGTTACCATAAAAGAGAAAATTGCTCTAGGCCACATGCATGACCACTGTTCGTGAAAGATCTCTTCACACAACTACTCCTCCCACTTTTGTATCTAATTTATAATTTAATAATTACCAGGAATTATATCTTCTGATCCCTTAGATTTCATAATTATTTTTTTCCAATTCTGCGAGGGCTCTAACTAAAGCAACTCATAGTATGAATGGTTTTTAAATATTAAGTAATTAAAAGTGAGGATTTCTAATAGGACAAACATTTTCTGTATTTCATCTGTCCACTGGTTTCCTTTTTCAAATAACCAAGTAATTCTGCAAAAGCTCATCTCCTTTCCTTAAAAAAAACAAAAAAAAAACCCAAAAGATCTGAGGAAGACTAGAATTCCATTTTATCACAGTAAGTTTGGGAGATTCTGGGCTATCTCTAACCCTTATTTTCTCCCGTAACTTTAGGGTATGAGGTGCTACCAAGTAGACTTCCTTCTGTTTTCCCCTTGATGTTTGGGAATAAAAATCAAAGCAATTACTAGAATAGGAAACTCCTCTTGTTCTCTTTCCACCTTTCTCTCTCTTTCTAGTGTACCTTGTCACCAATGTTCAAGATGGGTCACCCAATAAGAACCTTTTATACTGGGCACTGCCAGGTCACCTTATGATTTAGTTCTGGAAAGAGGTTTCCTGTTAATTTTAGCCCTTTTGTTTCCCCAAATGAGCTGGAGGATTTTCTAACATCTTATGGGAAACCTTTACTGGAATATTCTGGAAGAGGAAGGTGATCCTCAGGAGCACCATTATTGTTATGGCAGTAATGTTGCCAAACCACACTATAATCATGTCTTGTTTTTCAATCACTTTTAAAAAAAATTTTTAACAAGCACAGGTGGTTGGCTTCATATAATGTTATTAAATGGGAAATAACATAGACCACTACATACTTTTATATGATGTTAGGCTAAATTAAATTTAAAATGAATTTGTAGCCTTGTCTGACACTGATTTTTAGGGCAAATTGACATGACTTGCAATTTTGTATAATTAATTTTAAAACCTACGACCTCCCTAAATGCCATTCTTTTGAGGGATTCAGCAATCATGAATAGGACTTCATCCACAAAGAACGCTATTTTATGTATTGACTTCTTTACATTTAAATCCTGTATTTGTTGAATTTTTCTAATTTTCTGTGCAAATGGTTTCTTGGTTAATACAAACAAAGTGAGGAATAGTGGACAACTTTGCCATCGGCCTCTACGAAATGAGAGAGGCTCTGAATATTTATTATTGACTCGTTCTTTAGCTTTTATAGATTGGTATAAGATTTGAGTCCATTTTTTTCTTTTACTTTCTAGACCTAGTCCCTTCATAAACATCCATTTAACTTGCTCATAGACCTTTTCCACATCTAGTGAAAGGAACATACCTGGCCTCCTTACCTTTAATACGCTTGAATGGATCACAACCAGTAACCTATGAATGTTATCTAAAAGCTGTCTTCCCTGATTAAATCCCATTTGATATATACTAGTTATTTTAAGCGTAAATGATTCTGTCAACACCTTTGCAAAACTCTTAAATTCTATATTTGACAATGAGATGTGCATACATGGAGTACATTCAATCTTATATCTTTTGGCCTTTAAAATCACAGCAATATTGACTTCTTTCTTCGTATCTGCTAATGTTTTGAAGTCCTGAAAATTACTTAGAAGTTTTGGGGAAAGCAGATAAGTCAAAGATTTGTACAAATCAATTGAGAACCTTTCCATACCAGGTGCTTTACTTGAGAACATATTTTGAATGACTGATTTGACTTCCTCAAATTCTTTCTGCAGATGTTCAGATATAACTGGGAGCCCAGCTTCTCCAGTGTAAGAACTTGTATGACAGTGTATTTCACCGTTGTGTTCTCTGATAGCAATCATATTATTTTTTTCTTTTTCCTGTCTTAGCCTATATGCTGAATTATGGCCCTTATTTCCCATCCCATTGTACTTTTGTTTAAACTGATATACAATACATTCTCTTTTTTCTGGCCACAGAACAAAGAGTTGTCCTCTAAGGGAGGGAGGTTTAGCCAGCGTTTTCCTGGCATCTGTCTTTTTGTGTAACTTATCTAATTTTTTTATTTCAGAGAGAAAAAACTTGTCTTCTGTATTTTTTCCCCTTTTAATTCTAGAGACTGACTCAGTTAATTTCTGACTCAGTACTGCCTTATAAACCTTCCATAGTGTATTGGTACTTAAGTTTCCATTTTTGTCATTATTGAAAGAAATTTTGGTTTTGCTAATTACATCATTCAATGCTATAAGGTTTTCAAATAATGGATTATTCAGGTCCCAGTTGCTATGCCTCCTCCAACCAAACAAATCTCTAAGTGTTGTCACGCTAGGAATAGGGACTGACCATGTAAGATCACCTCTCTTTGCCTCAGTCAGAAAATCCTTTAAGCAAGCAGACAGAGATATATAATCTATTTGCATGAACAGCAAATGGGGATATGAATAAAACAAATAATCCCTCATGAATGGCTTCACATTCTTCCATGAATCCAGTAGACTGAGCTGGGAAAGATTTTGTTTCAAATATGAGCCAGGGGAATTGGGTACCTCCTTTCTACTGTCTGATCTAGCAACTGTAGGATTTGAGGTGAGATTTAAATCTCCCTCAGCAATGAGATCCTCGGAAGAGAATGTCAAGACAGGAAGAATAACATTGGGAAAGGCTCTTTGTCCAGTGTTAGGAGCATATACCAAGCACAGGGTAATTACTCTGCCCAGTAGATTTCCTTTATCTGTTACGAATTTCATCATCTTAACACTGTTTTACTTCAAGCTGAAGTCTCTTAGCTAGGAGGCTGGCCAACAAGGTGGTGATTCAAGACAGTGTGAGGAACCATTGAATCACTATTTAAAACAAAAATGTAGGTCTTATATCAGCTGGAGACAAAGTGGAGGGAGAGGCCCTTTTATCCACATCTGGTAAGTGTCTGAAGTCAGCCAAATTCTGTACATATATCCCAGATATGTTTTGAAACCACTGGATTAAGACAGTCCCTTGACCTCTTTGTGCTGCTTCCAGGCTTTCCTGTGAGAAGGGGACGATCTGGTGAAAACCTCTAAGATGATATCATACTCTTTATATAGTGAAATACCTCAAAGATTCTCATGCTCCCTGTCTTTGCACTGGAAAAAGAAAGAACTCCCAGATAGAACTACTTGGCTGCAGAGAGTCTGCAATACATTTGTCAGGAGAAAGCTCACAGAAGATTCAAAATGGTTCTAATGATTTCTCTACAATGTGACTTCCCTTCTTTGAAAGTAATCAGGCACTCTGATAAATGTAACTATTTTTCCTTATGATCTATGTGCCATCTTCTCCCAGTATATTAGCAGATTTATTTGTTTCTAATTTCTTCTTTGCTCATCCTGGTTACCAGACCCTCCACAGCACCTGTTATGTTATGGTTCATTTGCATGGTTCCTGTTTTATTCCTTTATTCTGTTATCTCTGAAAAGTAAAAAAAGAAAAAAGTGGTTTTTTAAAATAACAATGACCCCTTCCTTCCCCAGAATAACCCTACCACTTAATTTCAAATGTACTCACTGTTGCAGCCATTGCTGCTGGTAGTCTCAACCAGGCTGGCACCACGCTCTGTTGAGCTGGCCCTTCGAATGTTGGCCTTCCTGACCGCGAATAAGTGACCAAAAAAGGGGGACGGAGGAGAGATGAAGAAACACAGAATGAGAAAATATTGGTCAGAGACTCAGTAAATGAATGGTGCTTTCACTAACAATGTAATATTAGCACCTGGCAACTTCAAAACACTTGACAAACTTTAATATTTTCAGCCCTTTTGTGAGGTAGGGGGGGAAACAGAAGAAATTTGCTTAAAACCACACAGCATGCCTGTAGCAGTGCCAGGATTGGAACTCAGTGTATGAGTCCCAGCTAATGTTGTTGCTCGAGGCTGCCTCTAAGGCCTTTATTATGTAATTGGTCACTATAATACAATTTTAACTAATTAATCATTTAAATCTGCTAAAAGCCCATTCAAAATGCTGAAGAAAGGGATGTTTTCTACACAGCTGTGTTAAACATAGCTAACCTTCTTTTGAAGAGCTCAGTGGAGCTTGAAAGCTTGTCTCTTTTACCAACAGAAGTTGATCCAATAAAATACATTAGCTCACCATCTTGACTCTCTCCTTTTTTTTTTAAACACTTTAGACATCTGTCTTGAGAGAAGCTGTCAGTTTTGCTCCTTTGTGTCCAGTTTTTGTCCTGTGCGGACTTTAATTCCTCCACACAATGTGTTACCTTGATGGCTTTATTCCTAGATGGTGCTTTTTAGATGGATGGCTCTGATCTTGTTGGTTAATATACTCTTCTCACATAGGTAATTTAACCAGTCAACATGGGTTTATATTATGTCTGTGATTCACAGATCTAGAACTATCCCTAGTGTTCCATTTGCCCCCTGGATGCTGTATTCTTCCCCTTTTAAATTCTATTGGGGGAATTCCATAACACAATGAAAAAAAACCCTGTCTCAGGTGGATTATAGACTACATTCAAATCAGCCACCTCTTTTACTCTCTTCTAGTATACGTTGTACAGCCTTCTCCTGGGGTTAGGAGCCCCAGGGGACTTCACCAGACATTTTGAATTGCTTGTAGTGAAATCTGCCTTTTGCTCTCCTAGTAACACCAAGCACTGTGACTATCTTCCTACGTTCCTCAGTGGTCTGTCTTCATGCCATTTTTTTTAGTTCCATTTAGATACCAGCTGGAGTATGCCTAGTTCTACATAGGTGGCGAGGGGAATGTCCAAGGAGTTGTCTCTTCTCCCACCCCCTTGTGTGCTATACAGGAAGCTGGCACACTCAGTCCTTGCTCTTGCTCAGCAAACTGGTTAAGCTATCCGTATGGCCCCTTTGTGCTGCTCCACAGCAGGGGCCAGAAGCTGGCCCTATAGCATTAATAATTGTTGAAACCGGAAATTCATGTTCAGAGCTCCCATACATAAAACCAATTCTCTCAATTAAAGAATCCTTCAAATCCCTTTTTTCAATTCACAATGTAAATATTTAGCTGCCATTGCTAAAATATGGTTAATGTTGACACTATGCCACAGATACCAGTAATTCTGGAGGACAGTTTGAAATACCCTTCCTTGGTGAACTTTCAGAGGGGCCGGAGTGGACATACTTGTACCACATTTTGGTAAAAGGGGCTCCCTCTTCTAAACAGGCAGAGTTAACCTGTCTGTTTTGCTGTTCATGGAACAGTAGAAAATTTCTGAAAAGAGTTCAATAAAACAGCAAAGAAAGCTAAATTGCTAAAAACTCACGTCATTTGTAGTACCTGCTACATGATGCAATATTTGTGGGTGTAGAGAGCAAGTTTCCCAGTAAAGATACAAAATCATTTTACGAGACTTCATTCTATCAGAAGAGACATAAAACCAAGATCTTGCCTATGTGATCATTAAAGGTCTCTCTGCATTTTTCTCTAAGGGTAAGCATGTTAATCCCAGTACCCTGGGCCATATTGCAACCTGGGTCATTACATTCTGCCTTCCTAAAAGAACAGGATTACTTGTGGCACCTTAGAGACTAACAAATTTATTTCAGCATAAGCTTTCGTGGGTTAGAACCCACTTCATCAGACGCATGGAATGGAACATACAGTGAACAGATATTTATACAGTCAGAGAAACATGATAAGGTGGAAGTGTCTATACCAACTTTAAGAGGCTAATTAAGAGGAACTATAACAGCAGTGGGGAAAAAACCAAACCGGACAGTCTCTACACAAAAGAATAAACAGACACAAATCTGACATCAGGAATCATAACATTCAAAAACCAGTAGGAGAACATTTCAACCTCTCTAATCACTCAGTGACAGACTTAAAGGTAGCAATTTTGCAACAGAAAAACTTCAAAAACAGACTTGAACGAGAAGCTGTTGAACTTGAATTGATAGGCAAACTAGATACCATCAACTCAGGGTTAAATAGGGACTGGGAATGGCTTGGCCATTACGTTAATTGAATCTATTTCCCTTAAGTTAACGATCCTCACTCACACCTTTGTGTCAACTGTCCGCAATGGGCCATCTTGTTTATCACTTCAAAAGTTTTTTTCCCCTGTGCTGTTATAGTTCCTCTTAATTAAGCTTATGCTGAAATAAATTTGTTAGTCTCTAAGGTGCCACAAGTAATCCTGTTCTTTTTGCTGACACAGACTAACACGGCTGCTACTCTGAATTCTGCCTTCCTGAAATTCAGCTAGACCTCGTCTACACTAGCCCTTCCCCAAAAATTATCTACTACTGTAGTTCAGCTCCACAGTTGCTAGCAATGATGAGAGTGTTAGGTTAGACAGCGCTTTCACATCTGTGAGCATTTTTATCACCAAACTATTAAGATCTGCTCTAAGCAGCATTGAACAACATGATGGTAAAAATAATCTCGTTTCACAGAACCTCTGTCTACACTATTTCTCCATTATTACTAGCCATGATGGATCTGCACCATGGGAAAATTTGGGGAAGGAAAAACCCAGCGTGTACACAGCCCTAGAGTTTGTTAGATAGCGTAGCTTTCTTTACTTCATCAGGGGAGTCGGTTAGGATTTCCTGTCCTAAACTGTTGTTTAACAGAGCAACATTTTACACAACATTTCTCCCAGAGCTGGCTGCACTTTAGTAACCAGAGAAGTGATTTTTTTACATATAGGAGTGAAGGAGGCTGTAGGATTCAAGTCACTGTTTGAAAATCGCTTTGGAGCTCTCTAAATGACAAAGGTAGGAGATTATCAGTTTCTGTTTACCCCCAGTAGACAAACTGTCTCTGAGGTGTGTGTGATAGAGATGATGATCTGACACAGAATTACCATTCCTCAGGCCCCATCTTGATCCTACTGTAGTAAATAGTAAAACTCTCAAGAACTTCATCAGAAAAAGGGATGGGTCTTTTAGAAAGGCTTTAAAGCTTCACAAAGGCCCCAATCCTGCACCTGTTAAAGTCCATGAAACTTTTGCCATTTACTTCACTACAAGCAGGATGGGGCAAAAGGAGAAAAGCAAGAGCCTCTGTTAATAAAGTCCCACCTCCCCGTCCCATGGGAAGGGTTAGCAAGATCATTTTTGGGCCCTACAGCAATGGAAAATTCTAGCACTTTTACCCTGCACTGTACACAACCAGTGTGTCTACCACGAGCTGTATCCCTTTAGTTCTATCCTGCTGTCTCCCCACCACTGTCCATTTCTTCATTTTCCTCTCTTCCCTTCCACAGTGTTTCCTGTTTCACTCAGACCTTTATTTTCTCATGCACCCTCTCCATCCCTCTATCCATTTCACATGCTCCCTCTTTTATCACTAATTCTCTCCCATTTTCCCTCTTTGTGCAGATTTTGCCTCCCAAAATCCATGTTGTGCTGATGAATCCCTGGGCATGATCAAATATAGTATAATACAGCTTAAGATTGCTGGCAGGTTGGGAAGCAGCTCTGGCATAAGAAAAAACAAATACTAGTGACCACTTTTACTGAAATTCTTTCAGAGCATAGCTGATAGAGATTTGATTATTCAGATATATATGAGATCCAGGATTGCTCCCCACTGTTCATCCAGCTCTTTTTCCCACATAGTCCTCTTTTGTGAGCTACCTTCCCCATTAGCCATGCCTGAGTTTTATAAATAAGGGAAACATTCTAGCATTTCCACACATAACATACATTGCCCAGAAATCTGCCATAACAACACAGTCCAGGGTAAGAAGCAACAAGGTAAAGGAGATCTGGGTTCTGTTCCCAACTCTGCCACCGACTTGCTATGTGACTTGGGCAAGTCAACTACTGTGTCTCATTTTCCCTATATATAAATTAGTGTTACTTATACTTCCTAATCTCAGGGAGGTAGTATGAGTCTAAATTAATTAACACTTATGACTTGCTAAGATCCTGTGGTGCTAGAGCCAGAGACATTCTTATAAATACATACAACAGAGCAATCTACTTTGTTTTGTGGCGGTTCCAATCTAGATCAAACAATGCCTAAATTAGACAGGTGAAAAAGTAGGAATTTTATAACACTCAATTTTTCTTATATTTTTCAACCCAATACACAAGAGGACAAGCCAAGAATGACATGAACTCACAGGCTGGCCCACCATAAATCCTATACTTAAGCCCTGTGATACAGCATGGCCAGAAGGCAGCAGGAGAGTGATCTAGGATGAGGAGAAGCCTTATTCCCTGTAGATTAATTAAAAGCACCTGAAACCAATTAGAGCACCTGAAGCCAGTCACCTGATAAAATCCCCCTGCTTCAATCAGCCAGAGGAGGAGTTGGAGCAGAGTGAGGAGGAGTTGGAGCAGTTTGGAGGAGTTGAATCAGGGTGGTTTGGTGGTGGAGCAGAGAGCAGTTTGGAGGAGTGAAGCAGAGTGGATTGGTGGTGGAACAAAGAGCAGTTTGGAGGAAAGCGGAGGAGAGTTTTGAGAAGTGCTGCGGCGGGCTAAGAAGACCAAGATCCTAGGTAAAGGGACACCTGGCTTGTGCAGAGGGAAGGCAGGAAGCCCCACAAGCTGAAGGTCAGGAGAGGGAAGTAGCCCAGGGGAAAGAATCACTGGTACAAGTGGTTCACCTGTTATCATAGGGCCCCTGGGCTGGGACCTGGAGTAAAGGGCGGGCCCGGGTCCCTCCCTCTCCACTCCCCTTCCCTGGGATACTAGTAGGATAGCTGTTACCCCAGTTCAGGGGCAAGAAATGGCACCCTGAAACCCCCCCACAAGAAGAGAAAGTGCGGGACCCATCATAGTAGTGCCGGCAATTTGCCACACGTGGTGTCAGCGATGGGATCTCCGCGCTGGGGACTTAAACCAGGGTTAGCCAAAACAATCCAATCCTTAAGATGGACGATGTGATCAAGGCCCTAATACAAGCCACCGCGGCCCAGCAGGAGGCTACCCGGGTCCAAGCAACCGCCCAACAGGAGGCGACTAGGGTACAGCAAGAGACTAATCGTCTGTTGATGAGTCAGGCTGCTCAGGACCGAGCCCTGCTGCAGGAGCTGGTGAACCAGATGAAGGCCCTTATGGAGCGAAACCAGAACAGCGATGGGACCCAGACTATACGGGCCAGCCACTGCCTACAGAAAATGACACGGGAGGATGATGTGGCGGCATACCTCCTGGCTTTTGAGAGAGCAGCCCTGCAGGAGGCCTGGCCCCGAGACCAGTGGTCCGGTATCCTCGCCCCGTTCCTGTGTGGGGAGGCCCAGAAGGTATACTGCGATATGGCCGCAGAGACTGCAGCAGATTACCCCCAGCTGCAGGCAGAGATCCTGGCTAGATCCGGAGTAACTATGGCATTGCGAGCCCAGAGGTTCCATGAGTGGCAGTATACAGAGGACAAGACACCCAGATCGCAATTGTTTGACCTGATCCACCTGACCTGGAAATGGCTGCGCCCTGAGGCCCTTAGCTCTGAGATGATGGAGCTCCTGGTACTGGACCGGTATATGAGGGGGCTACCACCAGGCCTCCGGGCTTGGGTTGGCCAGAATGATCCCTCCGCCTATGATGAGTTGGTCTCCCTCGTGGAAAGACAGCTAGCAGCCCGTGAACTGTTCCAGACCCCAGGGGATGAAACACCGCAATCCAGGAAGCCAGCCCCAAACCCAAGGTCCCGGACCACTGAGAACTACAGGAGAACTATCACTGGGAGGAAAGACATTGAGGAATGGCCGGAGTCCAAGAAGGGACCTGGGGGTTTGGGAAGAGAGGGCTGGGGGGGGGCTGACCAAATAGCCCCAGGCAAAGGGCGGCAACCGGGATAAGGGGTCGGTGTTACGAGTGTTGGGAATTGGGGCATATAGCAGCCCAATGCCCCAACAGGGAAGAGCCTAGGCAGTGCAATCTGGGGGATCCTGGGGAACAATGTGGCCTAATTGGCCAGGTAGGGGTCGCAACGACCCCACATGGGTATACAAGGTCAGTAAAAATGAATGGTATTGTGACCACAGCATTAGTAGATTCCGGGAGTGCTGTCACGCTGGTTTCGGGGAAGTTGGTGGGGCAAGACCAACTAACCCGGGCCAAAACCACAGGGGTAACGTGCGTTCATGGCACCGTAAATTTCTACCCCACAATCCCAGTATGGATTGAGATCCAGGGGAACACTACCAGGGTAACTGCAGGGGTGGTCCCTAGGCTCCCCTACCCGGTCTTAATTGGTAGGGACTTCCCTGGGTTTGAGAACTTACTCCCCCCAGTAGAGCCAAGGGAGGGTAGCAAACCCCGGGCTGAAATGGTGGCACCTACAGATAGCCTCACCGCAATTTTTGCTGAATTTGCCCCCGAGCTATTCTCATCCCCGGGAAACCCTGAAAGTCTAGGCGGGAAAGGAGGGCAGATAAAAGGCTAGGGACCAGGATTCTAGCAGAGAACCAGAAAGCCTCCCTTGTTGGTAAGCGAACCCGTTCAGGAGGCCAGGAGACAATTCAGGCCAGTGAGGACTCAGAGGCAGTTCCTAGCCCAAGTAGGGGCAACCCAGGGGGCGGAGTAGAAATAGGCCCCCTGGAATTAGGTCAGATCGGTACCGCCCGTGAGAATTTCAGGCAGGACCAAGCCAATGACCCGCTATATTCGAATGTGAGGGAGGAGGTAGTGGAAGTAAATGGCGTACCGGTGGAAGGAAAGACCAAAGGCCCGGGGCCATATTAAGTGATCAAACGTGATCTGTTGTACCGAATAGTGCAGATCCGAGGGGAAGAAGTAGAGCAGCTCTTAGTCCCACGGAAACACACAAGGGCAGTACTAGAGCTAGCTCACAGTCATTTATTTGGGGGACATCTAGGAATAGACAAAACACTGGATAGAGTCCTAAGAAGGTTTTATTGGCCAGGAATACGTGCGGAGGTCCAACGCTATTGTGCCTCCTGCCCAGAATGCCAGTTGCATAGCCCCCGACCTCACTTGCAGGCCCCATTAGTACCTTTGCCTATCATTGAAGTCCCGTTCGAAAGGATAGCCATGGACCTTGTGGGCCTGCTGGAAAGATCCGCACGGGGCCACCGAAACGTACTAGTCATCCTTGACTATGCCACACGGTATCCAGAAGCCATTCCTTTAAGAAACCTCACATCCAAGGCAATAGCAAAAGAACTACTCCAGGTTTTTGCCAGAGTGGGCATCCCTAAGGAGATCCTGACTGACCAAGGAACCCCTTTCATGTCGAAATTAATGAAGGACTTATGTACCCTGCTCCGCATCCATGCCATACGGACCTCAGTCTACCATCCTCAAACAGACGGCCTTGTCGAGAGGTTTAACCGCACCCTTAAAGGTATGATCCGGAAGGTGGTAGCACAGGACGGAAAAGATTGGGATATCCTTCTACCATACCTAATGTTTGCAATACGGGAAGTCCCCCAGGCGTCCACCGGTTTCTCTCCCTTTGAGCTACTATACGGACGCCACCCACGTGGAATATTAGACATCGCCAAGGAGGACTGGGAAGAACAACCCAACCCAGGAAAGAATGTCACTGAGCATGTGACACAGATGAGAGAGCGAATAGCTCGAGTAACCCCTATAGTACGAGAACATTTGGAAAAAGCACAAGAGACCCAGCGGACATATTACAACCGCCAGGCGAAAGTACGGAAATTTCAGCCAGGAGAACGGGTGATAGTGCTAGTGCCGACAGCAGAAAGCAAACTCCTAGCCAGCTGGCATGGGCCGTATGAGATAGTGGAAGCCATTGGGGAAGTGGACTATAAGGTCAGACAACCAGACCGCTGAAGACCAGAGCAGATCTACCATGTAAACTTGCTGAAGCCCTGGCGTGACAGAGACACGTGCCTGGTCATTCGGAGAGCTCCACCCCAGACGGACGACCGACAGAGGCAGGTGAGGATATCCCCTGAGTTAGCCCCAGAACAACAAACAGAGGTCATTGATATGATCCAACGGAACCAAGATGTGTTCTGTACACAGCCGGGCCATACGACACTGGTCCAACATTATATCGTCACCAGACCCGGAATAAGGGTGACGATAAGACCATACCGGATACCAGAAGCTAAAAGAGAGGAAATTAGGACAGAAGTGAAGAAGATGTTGGAACTTGGGGTTATTGAAGAATCCCACAGCCAGTGGTCCAGTCCTATCGTCTTAGTACCCAAGCCTGACGGCACCTGGAGGTTTTGTAATGACTTCCGGAAGTTGAATGAAGTATCCCAATTCGATGCCTATCCAATACCACGTGTCGACGAGCTAGTTGATCAGTTAGGCAAGGCCCGATACCTAACCACTCTGGACCTGACTAAAGGATATTGGCAAATTCCCCTGGCCAAGAACGCCAAGGAGAAGACTGCTTTCTCTACACCTGATGGCCTGTTCCAATACACTGTCCTCCCTTTCGGACTCCATGGGGCCCCAGCAACATTCCAATGACTTATGGATAAACTGTTGCGACCCCATGCCAGGTATGCCGCCGCCTATTTAGACGACATAGTCATCCATAGCCCTGACTGGGAAAATGCACCTAGTAAAAGTAGAAGCGGTACTAGACACCCTGAGGAAGGCTGGCCTCACTGCCAACCCTCTCAAGTGCGTGATAGGACTAGCTGAAGCCAGATACCTTGGGTATGTAGTAGGGAGAGGTTTGGTAAAACCCCAATGGAACAAAGTGGAGGCAATACAAGATTGGCCTCGGCCAATCCGTAAAAGCAGGTCAGAGCATTTCTCGGGTTAGTAGGGTACTATCAGAGATTCATCCCTCATTTTGCCATAAGAGCAGGGCCACTGACTGACCTGATAAAAGCTTGGGGCCCCGAGATAGTAAAGTGGTCTGATGCAGCAGAAGGGGCATTCGCAGATTTAAGGACAGCCCTTTGCTGCCATCCAGTACTCATAGCCCCAGATTTCAAGAAAGAATTCGTTCTACAAACAAATGCCTCGGAGGTAGGGCTAGGAGCCGTCCTTTCGCAGATGGTAGGGGAGGAGGAACACCCGATCCTGTACCTCAGCCGGAAGCTCCTCCCCAGGGAACAAAAGTACGCCGTCGTTGAAAAGGAATGTCTGGCAATAAAATGGGCCATGGAAACTCTCCGTTACTACCTACTGGGGCGGCGATTTACCCTGGTGACAGACCACGCCCCGCTCCAGTGGATGCACAGAAACAATGAGAAGAATGCAAGAGTGACTAGATGGTTCCTATCTCTGCAACCTTTTCATTTCCGAGTACAGCATAGGGCCAGAAGCCAACACGGCAACGCAGATGGCTTGTCACGAAAGCATTGCCTCTCGTCCCAAGTTGCCCAACCCCATGGTGTTGAGCGGGGGGGGAGATATGTGATACAGCATGACCAGAAGGCAGCAGGAGAGTGATCTAGGATGAGGAGAAGCCTTATTCCCTGTAGATTAATTAAAAGCACCTGAAACCAATTAGAGCACCTGAAGCCAGTCACCTGATAAAATCCCCCTGCTTCAATCAGCCAGAGGAGGAGTTGGAGCAGAGTGAGGAGGAGTTGGAGCAGTTTGGAGGAGTTGAATCAGAGTGGTTTGGTGGTGGAGCAGAGAGCAGTTTGGAGGAAAGGGGAGGAGAGTTTTGAGAAGTGCTGCGGCAGGCTAAGAAGACCAAGATCCTAGGTAAAGGGACACCTGGCTTGTGCAGAGGGAAGGCAGGAAGCCCCACAAGCTGAAGGTCAAGAGAGGGAAGTAGCCCATGGGAAAGAATCACTGGTACAAGTGATTGTACCAGTGATTCTTGCTATCATAGGGCCTGCTATCGTAGGGCCCTTGGGCTCGGACCTGGAGTAGAGGGCGGGCCTGGGTCCCTCCCTCTCCACTCCCCTTCCCTGGGATACTAGTAGGATAGCTGTTACCCCAGTTCAGGGGCAAGAAATGGCACCCTGAAACCCCCCCACAAGAAGAGAAAGTGCGGGACCCATCATAGTAGTGCCGGCAATTTGCCACAGCCCCAAAAGATTCAATGATACCTGGGTTGGCTTGATTTATAGGTAACAATGTATTTTAAACACGCATAATGCCATGTACTAGAGATTATTAACCACAGCTGATATCAATGATCCTTGTTTATAACTCTGAAGAAATGGGAATGGACTGAAGCATCCACTTTGAGGTGATCGGCTGATCATAGGTTTTTCAATCAAGAGCTAAAGATTTTCATCTAGCAAATTTTGTCTATGTATAGAGCTTTAGGGTATGTCTACACTGGCAGAGTTACAGCACTGCTCAGAGAGCGCTGAAGGGAAACCGCTGTTGTGTGTTCACACTGTCAGCTGCCTGTGCAATAGTGTGTTCACACTTGCAGCAGTATTTGGAGCGGTGCACTCTGTGCAGCTATCCCACAAAGCATCTCTTCCTCTTCTGCCGCTAAGAGTTGTGGAAAGGCGAGGGGGGTCATAGGGCATCCCTGGGTCCTGTCCCAATGCTCCATGATGCATTGCTTCGCATCCCAGCAATCCCATGCTTCCGTCCACATTTGGCACCATCTTTCAATGGTTTCTGAACTGCACACGCTACCTTTTCGGTGTGCAGGAATGGATCCTGAACTGTTGACCAGTATACTGCTCACTCTTACTAACACGTCACAAGTGGCAGTGGAGTTATTCCTTAAACTACAAAGGCAACAGGAGTGTGACATTGATCTCGCCACGTGTAGTAGCTATGACACAAGATTGGTTGTGGCATTCACAGAGGTGCTGACCACAGGGGACCACCGCTTTTGGGCTCGGGAAACAAGCACTGAGTGGTAGAATCACATCATCATGCATGTCTGCGATGATAAGCAGTGGCTGCAGAACTTTTGGATGAGGCAAGCCACATTCATGGGACTGTGTGATGAGCTCGCCCCAGCCCTGTGATGCAAAGACTCAAGAAAGAGAACCGCCCTGCCGTTGGAGAAGCGCATGGCGATTGCACTGTGGAAGCTGACTACTCCAGAGTGCTACCGCTTGGTCGCTACCCAGTTCAGAATGGGAAAGTTGACCATTGGACTCGTTGACAGAAGTGTGCAGGGTCATTAATCACATCCCGCTCCGAAACACCGTCACTCTGGGCAACGTGTGTGACGTGGATGGCTTTGCAGGCACTTATGGATCACAGTGGGCGTTTCACACGCATTAACGCAGGCTGGTCCGGAAAGGTGCATGATGCACGCATCTTTTGGAACACTGGCCTGTTCAGGAAGCTGCTAACATGGACTTTCTTCCAGAAGATCACCCTAGGGGAAGTTGAAATGCCCATTGTGATCCTGAGAGACCCCGCCTACCCCTTAATGATGTGGCTTATGAAGCCATACACGGGGCACCTTGACAGCAGCAAGGAGCGGTTCAACAGGCTGAGCAAGTGCAGAATGACTGTTGAGTGTGCTTTTGGCCGTTTAAAGGCTCGCTGGCGCTGCCTATATGGGAAGCTGGACCTGGCCGATGACAATATTCCTATGCTTATAGCCAGATGCTGTATGCTCATAATATTTGTGAAGGGAAGGGTGAAAGCTTCACTCAGGGCTGGACTGCTGAGGCTCAGCTCCTGGAGGCTGAATTTGAACAGCCAGAGACCAGGGCTATTAGAGAGGTTCAGCATGGGGCCATAAGGATCAGGGATGCCTTAAGGCAACAATCTGAAGCTGAAAGTCATTAATATTTGTTGCTATGCTTGGGAGTGCAGTGCTTGTAATGTTAGGAGGGGATTGTGATTGGTGCAGATGATGCAATATGAATGTTTAAGAAAATTGTCTGTTGCTTTGCAGGGCTCTGTTTGCTTTCAGTTAATCGAATAAAGATTGCTTTCAAACCAACACAATTCTTTTATTAAAAAACAACGGGAGGAGAGAGGGACAAACAGAAAAACACATCAGCACTGAGGGACATGGGAGAAGGAAAGTTCCCGGGGGGGGGTCCCAGGACGGTTAAAGATTTGTTTATGTCCAGGAATCATATCCAACCTTCTCCTTTGGAGTACAGTGCAGCAGGTACTGTACTTCAGCAGGGCTAAACTGCAGAGGGACGGGTGTTGAGTGTAGTGGGTACTGGGAGTCCGCTGTGCTGGACTGTGGAATGCAGCGGGTACAGACTAGAGCCAGGAGGTTGATAAGAGAGTGTTGGCAGTGTCTGGGGGAAAGTTTTGCGACAGCGGCTGCAGGGGAGGGCGGGTGCGGAGCTGCTTGGTTTGCAGTGCTAGTATCGCCTGGAGCGTGTCCTCTTGGCGCTCCATAACGTTTAAGAGCTGCTCCGTTGCTTCATTCTGGCATGCCGCTTTCTCCTTTCGGTCCCTTTCCTTGCTGTCCTGCCACTCCTTCAATTCCTGTTTTTCGGCCGCGGAGTGCATCAGAATGTCACACAGAAAATCCTCCTTAATTCTTCGTGGCTGCTTTCTAATTCTGCGCAGCCGTTCAGCTGCTGATAACAAAGAGGGAGGTTGGGCTCCCAAGGACATCTGTGAAATTTAAACGCAACATTTTACAGAAGCAGTATTGTTTGCAACACAGAACACTGATTCAGTGATTTAAAACACAGCTGTTACTAACTGGCTGATCCGGGGCAAGCACACATGAGCCACAAGACCCCCAAAATGGTGAGTAGCCGCAGGGGCAGGGTAAATCAGTGTTCCCGGACCCTACTGTACACTGGGCATGTGGCTCTTGCGGAGAGTCAGCACTGTAGTGGGGGCCTGATAATCATTCCTGTCCCCACATTTTCCACAGGCTGTGTTCATTATGGAAGATATCTTTCTGCTGAGGGTGAGCAGGGAATCAAGGGCGGGTCTTCTCCAAGTCTGTGGCTTCTGCCCTGGCCCTTATGCAGCTTGCCTGTGTGCAGCAATGGTTCCCCTCCACCCCCCAGTGACAGCAGAGTGGCATGGAAAAGTTACCATTAATGGGGCAAGAAACAAAGCAGCTCTGCCAAAGAACCTGCGGCAGCGGATTGCCCAGCATCTCCAAGAGGGTTTCCGGGAAATTTCTGTGAAGTGAGAGAGTCAATCAACAGCCTATTTCGCCACTCAGACTAGGCATGTGGTGGTATGCGCATCATACAGACACAAGCCTGCTTTCTGCAACCCTCCTGTCCCCAACAACTCTCTTCAGCGATTCCCAAACTCAAATCCACTTACCAGGGGCCTTCTCTCCTGTTTGCACTTCACCAAGCGCCGACAGTTATGACTGGCTAGCCTCCTCCAGGTTAGAAAAGAGCTCCTGGCAGCATGCATCTCTGCCCTCCGAGTCGGCCTCTGCTTCTAGGTCCCCTCCCCATCCTCGTCCAAGATTTCCTTTTCCTGGTTCAGTCCACTCTCAACTGGCATGCGAGCCACCAAAGTATCCACAGTGGCCTTCGCAGTGGAGGTGGGGTCACCAAGTATTACATCCAGCTCTTTGTAGAACCGGCAGGTCGTGGGCGCAGCACCGGAGCAGCGGTTTGCCTCCCACACCTTGTGGTAGGCATTCTGCAGCTCCTTCGCTTTGACCCTGCACTGCAGTGTGTTCCGGTCATGGCCCCTTTATGTCATCCATTGTGAAATCTTTCCTTAGGTATCATAATTCCTACGACTGGAGCATAGCTGGGACTGGACAGCCTCCTCTCCCCAAATACTGATGAGGTCCAACAGCTCGGCATTGCTCCAAGTGGGGAATCGCCTGGTGCATGAAACAGGCATGGTCACCTGGAAAGATGCGCTGAGACCACTGCACGCATCACTGAGCAAACAGGAAGGGGAATTTCAAAATTCCAAAGGAATTTACAGGGTGGGGATGATGGTTGCTCAAGTGAGAGCAGGGCAGTAGAGTTCAAACCGATGACCAGAGAGGCAAGAACAGGCATTGTGGGATGCCTCCTGGAGGCCAATCACAGCACTGTAATTGACCAGGGTGTCTACAACAGCACGGTGGTGCTGTAGCCCCGGCGCAGAAAGCTGCACAGCTCTCGGGGTGTTTTTTTTATAGCGCTGCAACTGCGCAGTTTCTGTGCACTAAGTGGCTTGGCAGAGTGTACACCTCGGGAGTTACAACGCAAAAAGCTGCTTTACAGCGCAGAAACTTGCCAGTGTAGACAATGCCTTAGGCAGTAGTGAAGCATACCATATTAGGGTTCTCTGGAGTGAAGAAGACTGCAAGGCTAATATTCCCTTTATACAGCAAGTAATGTTCCTTTCTTTATGACAAGAGAAATCAGTCCCTTGTTTTTTGAGATCTCCCACAGTAGTCTGTGTTATACTCTGGATACAAGGTCCAACATGAGAAGACTGAGTTGCTGCACCTTTATTTCCCTAGGGAGAAATTCATCCTGTACATCCCCTGCACAAAGCCTGAGTCAATGGACATGGAGTTTAGGATCCACCCTACAAACCAATGAGCAGGGAAGCTGCATGTGGATGTTATTCTAGTCCCTGAATTAGAATAGTGGCAGTGTTCCCTTGCACGACCCATGCACAGGGATTTTTGGCCATTAGTTCCATTTAACTATGGACTATGCATGATCACTCCTGTGCTATGCATCCTGTGTATATTAATACCTCTGCAGTTCTATTGCATTGGAGTCACTTTTCAGCTCCTCTACCCAAAAGAAAATCTCACCTCTAAAGAACTGCAAGACTGCGGGCATGTATTTTAAAAGGTTAGTAAAGGCCTTGTTTTATTATTATTTCAGTGAATTCACAGCAATTCTAGAAATGTATTCTCTTGGCACTAGCTCCTCTAGAGCTTAATGAAATGGAGAAGGTTTCCTGTCTCAGTGACTGCAACGGTTTTGATACCCTTTACAACTGTCTCTTGATTATTGAGAGTATTTCTATAAAATAATTTTGCTTCTTCTAATTGTATTTGATTAAGGGGAAAAATGAGCATTCAGCAAGTTTCCATTACATCAGCTGATGAAACAAGTCTAGTTGTGAAAAGGGACTTTTAGTGGAGCAACTGAGTCTGCTCCACAGAGGGCCCAACATGGAGTTGGAGGGCTAAAGAAATGAGAAGTGCGGGAGGCCTAGTCAGTCACAGCCAAGGGAAGGCTGCAAGTGAGCGATGTGTGAGAGCTATAGGAGCAAAGTCACAGCTTGTGGAGTTAGGCCACAAGTTAGTGGTCACTAATAAGAAAAGTGAACTAGACTGTATTTCAGGGATTAAAATGCTGGCTGGTAAAGGTGGAAATATGCACAGATTGTTTTATGACAGGGTATGAACTGGAAAAGTATTGTTGATCTACTCCCTTGCTGTTAAATTGTGACTACTGATTGGGCTGACCTATATACATCTCAGTTAAGTCAGGGTACTAATATTAGCCCTGAGCTAACTACAGTCTCCAGCTACTCAGGAAAATAAGCATAAGTAAAAACAGGATACCTGGGATGTCTAGCAAACCAAGTATATGTAAATAATGCAGATAGTAAATCGTGCACTTGTGTAAAAAAGTTTCCTGTGTTATGCTGGAACAAGAACCTGATTTATTGTTATCTTAATCTCCAGTATAACTCCTAGCACTTTTTTTTTTTTGTTAAATACAACTGTAAAACGTTACAGGAACATTCTGTGGCAGATGAAGTACCAATGTTTTAAGGTGACCTACAAATGTATTTTAAAGTAATAACTGTGAGATTACTGTTAGTGCTGACTTGTACAAACATCTACAATCTTGTCTATGCCAGACAGGGTGCTGGTACAGCTTGCTATACAGGCAAACCATCCTAACGGAGATGCATTTATATCAGAAAAAGGGTTCTCTTGCTTACATCAGTTCCCTGAATTAAATAACTTCTTTTCTGGTTTAATTGTGTCTACACTGGGGCTCTTTCTGGCATAGCTATGTCAGCTAGGGAGGTGATTCCACCCCCCACTCCCCGCTTTAACTGACGTAAGTATGCTGGCAAAACTTATAGTCCAGACCTAAGGTAACAGTAGCTGTAAGCCACTGGCATTTTTTGCATTTTTTTATTAACTTAAACAAACTTGAACCTGAACTTGCTCCTGAACGTGGCTGTTTCTAAGGTTGTCCTCTTCAGATTCCTCTGTCCCTGCGCCTTTAGTGCTTCTAGGTTGGAGATAACCCTCTTAGTGTGGCTACCAAATTGACTCAGTAAAATAGCTCTGCTCTCCCCCTTCCCAGCACAGCCATACAGAGGAAGTCAGAAATTGTCCCTGTATGTGATAATTCTATGGTACATTTTATTTTTACAGCTGAAGGGTAAAATTCTCAAAAGTGCCTAAGTTGACTTTCAATGGGACATAGTATCCTATATAATGAGATGCTTTTGAAAATTTTAGCCAGTGTTCTGATTTCTGAGCACTGCAGCTGATGGGCTTCTACCTCTACTTTTTTGCAAACTGGCAATGTAAAGTGAGTTATACCTTAATGTGTTATACTCTGATTCTAGATATGCTTTTAGTTATGATAGGAAACTGTGGATCACAACAAGCTTTTGTAAAGTGACTACAGCTGACAAAGCTGAAAAAGGCATTCCAGAGAACTACAAATTAGAAAATAAAATATTAAGAGCAAAAAGGTCGATTAATTTTGCTGAATAATCATGCATATCTAATGTATAATTCATTACGTAATTTTAAATTCAAATAATTAGTATATGATTACCCGAAAATAAATTTCTACTTGATTGACTAGCTTCAGTACTCTGAAGCACTTTTACCTGCAAAGGAAGTAGAATGCTCCAATTACAAGAATTCCTAGAACAACAACTGAAGTCAAGAAAGCTGCAAACAGTTCACTTTTAATTTGGGTCTTGAGACTAGGTAGCAAAACTTCTTCACAACGGGCTCCTGTATAGTTCTCAATACACCTGTGAAACCAAGTTTTATATAAATTAGATTTTTTGGCAGGAGGGGGAGTCATTTTCTGACAGGACAATTAATTTATATTTATTTCTATAGTAAATATTCATATAAATCCCATTCATAGAATGATGGGAATTTCTGACATCATCCCCTTTGATTTTTGTAACATGACTGGAATGGAATAAAGAAGCATAATTCTTCCCTAAAGTACGCTTAAATGATCTCTTTACTATATATGCATTGTGAATCCAGTAGCTACATTATGCTCTCCTGCAGACAAACCTGTGGAAGGGGCAGTTTACTTGGAAAAAAACAGTAAGTTGCAATTTGTTCAGTTCCCAGCATGTCATCTCAGAAGGAAAACAGGATTGTTGTAGTTTAGGAGTACATCTGTTCCTGCTTCTTACTCCTGACTTTGAAGTTACAATCCTTTGTGACATTACAATACATTGCTATTGCTGCTATTGTAATGACACAAAGGATTATTGGCTGAATCCTGTAAGGTGCCAAGTGCTATTGGCTGTTGAGGGTGTTCAGTGCCTTGCGTGACTGGGCTCATAATCATACATCTCTACAACAATATACTGTAACATCACAAGGACTGAGACTTCGTCAAGAAAAAGAAGTTGGAGTTGACTGTCCAACAGAGGACAATGCTAGAGTATCTGTAATCAATTGCACAAAGAAATCTTCCTGATTTTTCAATTCCTCTGGCACACAGAGATCATATTCTCAATTTGTTGTCCAAATGTTTTATCTCATTTTCAGTCATTAAATATCAAAGCTATACAATAATGACTAAATGAACACCATTTTCTTTATGTTCATTGCTTGAGACCTGATCTTCTCAAATTTAATATCCATGCAGAAACTTGATTCCTGAGAGCTATCTAGACCCTGCTTAATCAACTGATTGCTGTGAGCTAACATTTCAGAAATTCTCTGTAGATTTTCATATAATGCAAGTTATTTGCACAGTGTCCTTCATAAAAGGTATCACAAAATGTTTCATACTGAGAAATACAACAGAAATATAGCTTTAAAAAACAATTTGTCTCATTCAAATAGAAATGGGAAATGACATACAGAGCTGCAGAGAAAAACAGGCACAGAAAAACAATGTATACACATTTTTCCTGCATTTAACTATTATTGAAGACTGGTGACAGGAAGAATGGAAGCATACAGTGTTAGAAAATGGAAAGGTGAATAGGTTTCGGCATCAGGCTAAACCATAAAGAAGAGTTTTAAGGCAAGAGTATAAGAGGAAGTGAGTGAGTGACTTAGAGAGGGAAACAAAATGGGTCAGGAGAACTGAAAGACACTGTCATTGTGAAGAGTCACAGAGAAGGGTCTGGGGGAAAAGCGAAGGTTAGAAAAGTAGAGTCATCAGAGTAGACAGATTGGGTGGGATGAGGTGAGTAGTCAAAGAATATTTTAAAAACAGGAGGAAAACTTAGAATGTGATTGTCAAGGTTGAATCCTCACTCTGTCACTCCGAGTGCAGGAAGTGGGGGCCCGCAAGGAATTTAAAAATTAATACTTGCCACTCCAGTCTTGTATTAAACTCCCAAGGTTACAGCTTTTCTCTGACCTTGGCTTAGTAAACACTGCCACCACACAAATGCAAAAAACCCCAACCTTTGAACCCTGTGATAGACCCAGGCCAGTTGGGTACAACAGAATAGTCCTATTGGGATCTGGGAAGTGGGTGGGCGAAGCCCACCCACTGCTAAACGATCCCACCCCCCAGCCTAAGGCGCTGGATCCACAAGACCTGGATTCCAAATAATTCCGGGGGGCAACAAATGAAAGAACAGGAATGGGCATGAGGGTCAAAGGGCTAAAACTAAGGAACCGGAAGGGGACACCGAGCAGAGAACCCCGGACAGCGCCCACTGCTCCTCAAAAGCATTGAGAAAGCCAGCAGACGCTGCCCAGAGGAACTCTGCCCGGATGCGTGAGCGGATGAAACAACGAAAAACAGCCCCACAGTCACAGGCCCCTCCCCCTGCCAACCTCTCCTCCCTGGTGTTCCGAATGGCCACCTTGGCCGTGGCTAGGAGGAGGTTGACGAGGTGGTCCCGCAACTTTGTGGGGCCTCGAATTGGGTGTGCGTAAATAAACAAGTGAGGGGAAAAGTGCAGCCAGAACCTCAATAAGAGGTTCTGGAGGAGCCGAAAGAGGGGCTGCAGCCTGGCGCACTGAAGATACGCATGCGCCAGGGTCTCCCTCTCGCCACAGAAGGGACAGGCTTTGGGGACCGGGGTAAACCGCGCCAAGTACACACCTGTGCTCACTGCTCCATGCAGGAGCCGCCAGCTGATATCCCCGGGGGCCGCGGGACTAAGGTGGAATACAAACTGGCCCACCAGGGTTCCCCACCCTCCACTGTTGGTAAAAGGTCCCTCCACTTGGTGTCTGGGCAGGATACGAGGGTGGGGTAATGGAGCATGTGCAGCACGAGCGCGTATAGATGGTCCCTTGGCGCGGTTTGGAAACGAACCGGCTGCATTGTACGCAGCCAGCTCGAGGTGTGAGGAGGGGGAGGCCGGGAAGGCTCATAGGGCAGGGGGCCGATGGGAGAGATCTGGAGGGCCTGGAGTGAGGGACGGGCGGGGCGCACCCTCTCGCAGGACCCGCTCGAGGAGAAACCGAGCCGCGGGAGACAGGGCTGCCTCCACCTCCTGGAGTACGCGCCTGGGGGTTATAAGGGTGGAGAGCCCCATGCGCCAACCAAGCGCCCGGGGATCCACCCAACCCCCCAGGTCGTAGTCCAGGAGGTCTCCGATCTTGGTGACACCCGCCAGGACCAACCTCCAGCGCACCAAGGGGGACTCCGCCACCTGCACACGAAGATGGGGATTGTGTAGCAGGGGCTCTGCAAGGAGATCTACCCCCTCGGTGGCCACAAAGGACCTGGTTGCTGAAACCAGCCTTCAGGCGTGGAGGAGGTCCTGGTAGAAGACCGGCAGCTCAGAGAGGTCTCGCGGAAGACCACTCGGATGGAGAAAAAAGAGCTGCCAGTCGTATCGGAGCCCTCGCAGGCGGCGGAGGAAGGTGTGCGCCAACGTGCTCCACGCTGAGCCACCTGCACTATAAAGGAGCCTCTGCAGGGCCTGGAGGCGGAAGACGTGGACCTGCGTGCGCATGCACGTCAGGCCCTGTCTGCCCTCCTCCAGGGGAAGATGGAGGACCCCTGCAGAGACCCAGTGCAGTCCTGGCCAAAAAAAAACCCAGAACCAACCTCTGGAGATTCGCCAGGAAATCCGGGGGCGGGCACAGGGTGGTGAGTCGGTGCCAGAGCATGGACAGGACCAGCTGATTGAGCACCAGTGCTCTACCCCGAAGGGAGAGACACCGTAGCAGTCCCGTCCAGCCCCGCAACCGCCCAGTCACCCTGCCCTCTAAGCCGTGCCAGTTCTCCGGCGGAGACGGATGCGTGGCAGAAAAATAAACGCCAAGATAGAGCAGCGGACCCACGCTCCACCGAATGGCCTGGAGCGTGGGTGGGAGGGAGCTCGCCTGCCACCCAGCCCCAACCACCAGGCCAGAGCTCTTGACCCAGCTGATCCGGGTGGAGCAGGCCGCCAAGTACACAGCTTGACAGGCCTCCACCCGCACCAGATCATCCGGGTCCTGGACCACGAGGAGCACGTCGTCGGCATACGCTGCCAGGACCAACCGCACCTCCAGCTCATGTAGCACCAACCCCGTCAACCTCATACGAAGGAGACGAAGGAAGGGCTCAATGGCCAGAGAGTACAGCTGACCCGACAGCAGCCAGCCTTGACGCACCCCTCGCCCGAAGCTGACAGGTGCAGTCAGGGTCCAGTTGAGCTTGACCAAACACTCCGCGGAAGCGTACAGCACCTGGAGAAACCCCACAAACCGGGGCCCAAAGCCGAATGCCTGCAGAGTGCCCAGGAGATACCAGTGGTCCATCCGGTCGAACGCCTTCTCCTGGTCCAAGGACAGGAGGGCGAACGACAGACCATCCCTACACCCAAGCTCCAAGAGGTCCCGGACCAGATAAAGATTGTCAAAGATGGTACGGCCCGGGATGGTGTAGGTCTGGTCTGGATGGATCATGTCCGCCAGCACGGACCGCAGCTGCAGCGAGATGGCCTTCGCCACAACCTTATAGTCCGTGCTGAGGAGCGAGATGGGACGCCAGTTCCGGAGGTCGCGGAGGTCCCCCTTCTTCGGCAATAAGGCGAGCACCGCTTGCCTGCACGAGAAGAGGGAGGACCCCGCTCTCCAGAGACTCGGCCCAGACGGTGGCAAGGTCCGGGCCGAGGACGTCCCAGAACACGCGGTAGAACTCCACGGTCAGCCCGTCCATGCCCGGAGATTTATTAGTGGGCATGAGATGGGCTTCCGAGAACTCGGCCAGAGTGAGAGGCAGCTCCAGCCGGTCCCGGTCGCCCGTGCTGACCGTTGGGAGCCCGTCCCAAAGCACTCCGCAAGCATCGGCATCAGTAGGATCCGGGGAGAAAAGGCCAGCGTAGAAGGCCCGGGCCCTCTCACGCATCTCCGCCGGATCTGTGAGGGGGGGCTCTGTCCTCCGCCAGAAGGCAGAGGACGTGCTTTTTTGCCCCCCTCTTCTTCTCCAGGGCATAGAAGAAGCGGGAGCCACGATCCATCTCCCGCAGGAGACGCATGCGGGATCGTATGAAAGCACCCCAGGCCCGAAGATCGTCGAGGGCCCGGAGCTCCTTCCGCTTCTCCTGGTGCGCTCCACAGAGGGGTGGATCTCCGGGGCTGGTGGCCAGACGCCTCTCCAGCTCCAACACCTCCCGCTCCAGCTGCTCTATCACCACATCCCTCCGCCAGCTGGCACCCCGGGTGTGGCTACGGCAGAAGAGCCGGGCACGCACCTTCCCAACATCCCACCACCGCTGCGCTGAGGGAAAGGCACGCCTCTGTTCCCGCCAGGTCAGCCAAAGCTCCCAGAAGGATGCAACAAACCCCGCATCCTCCAGCAGGTTGTTATTGAAGTGCCAATAGGCCGGCCCCGGCCTCTCCGAAGAAAGAGAGGCCGTCACGGCCACCAAGTGGTGGTCCGAGAACGGGGCCGGTTGAACGCTGGAGGAGTGGGCCTGCGAAAGATGACACCGAGAAAAATAGATTCGATCCAACCGGGAGTGGCTCGACCGTTGTTCCTCCACCCGGACAAAAGTAAACGTAGAGTCATCATCCGGGTGGTGGTCGCGCCAGACGTCCACCAGGGAGTGATGGACTACGATCTCCCTGAGGGCGTCTGCAGCGGCCGGGCTCGACTCGATCCCCGTGTGGTCCCGCTCCTCGAGGGTGCAGTTGAAGTCTCTGCCCAGGACCAGGCACTCGCGAGGATCCAGAGTACCGAGGAAGGCGGACGCCTGCTAAAAGAATTGTGCTTTCTCCGGGCCAGATGCCGGGGCATAGACATTTGCAAGATGTATCGTCTGCCCCTCCACCCTAACCTGGAGGTGCAGCAGGCGACCCGGCACGACCTCGGTGATCCCCAGCACTTCGGGCTGTAGGTGTGGGGAGAACAGGGTCGCCACCCCGCCCTGACGGGCCGAAAGGTGGCTAAAGTAGACCCTGTCCCCCCACTCCAGCCGCCAGCTTGCTTCGGCAGCTGGGTCCGCGTGGGTCTCCTGCAGGAATATAACTGAGTACCCCCCCTCCCGAAGGAAGGAGAGCACCCGGCACCTGTGGAGACCCAGCTTACAGCCCCGAGTGTTTAAAGTGGCAAAGATGGTCGGCGACATGAGGAAGGCTGGGGATGATCCTCGCGGTCAGGGGCGCTAGCGGTTCCCATTGGACCCCGCAGCAAACCGTGACCAACCCTGAAAGCCATCAGGGTGTCACGGAAGCCGCGGGCCCACTGGTAAGCCGCGGTGCCTCTCTTCCCGGTCCCTTTGCCCTCCCCCAACACGGCCCTCACTATCTGGAGAACTAGATGAAAATCACCCCAGCGCTGAAGAGCAAGACGCACTCTGTTCGTGGAGCCACGAGTGTCTTCCAAAAAAGGGTGCATCTTGCTCCTCTGCGCGGCAGGGACCGGGGTCACAGACCCCTGGGCGTCCCCCAATTGGGCCCCCCTACTGGCCCCGTGGCCCATCGAGACAGGTACGCAGGGATCAGAGCCCCGCTGCAACGCCCGTCCCTCTGGCGCCGCGCCACCTGACACAACATATGGCCCTAGGGAACGTGGCGGAGGGAGAACTGCAGCCCCGGATGGGCCAGGAGAAGGAAAGACAAAAACCGCTTCCCGGGGGCCTTCATAAAAAGAAAATGAGGCAACCCCGTGGGTGGCAACAACAGGAGAAGGAAAGGAATAGAGGTTAGGGACGGGGTCAGGGACGTGGGTGGGGACGGGGTCAAAATCAGGGGCCCGAGTGACAGGACCACTGGGACTCGGTGCCCCTTGACCCAGCGTTATGGGCAGAGGGACAGCAAGGAAGTGGGACGCCTCTACCATGCCAGGCCCGGGTGCCCCACTGAATGAGGCACCCACGATAACAGCACTCAGGGGGAGGGAGGGCCGCAACCCCGCCTCAGAGAACACAACACCCACGGGCTCAGAGCCCGGCCGCTCGGCATCAGCCGTCGCCTCACTGGGCACGGCGGCACCAGCCAAGTCACCATTTGCTGCCGGGCAGATGGTCAGGTCCCGGGGCGGTGCAATGGCCAAAACAGGGACATCCGCCTGAGGCGAGGGAAAAGGGAGGTGGGGGGGGGTGACAGATCACAAGCGCCCTGACCAAGGCCCCCTAGCGGGGGAACATCCACCCGCTCGGTGGTTGGAGTCAAGCCTAGGGCCTCGATCTCATCGAAAACAGAGGTAAACTCCCCAACCACCTCCATGGGGTCCCCCTCAACGGCAGCCAGGGCAAAAGCCGCCGCGGCACCCACAGGGGGTACAGATGGCAGCGGGACAACAGGGCCACCTTCCGTTACCCCCTCAGGAAGGGTCTCCATAAGGGAGGCGGTGCCACCCACCTCCTCAGCTGCAGTGACCTTGGCCGACTCCAAGTGACAAACCTCAGCAGGGGAGTCAACGGAAAGCCCGGCGCCAGCGACCCCCTTCTTGGTTTTACAGGGGGTCCCCTCCCCCTCATCAACAAGGGGGGGGATGCTGGGCCCGTGCTCCCCGCTTATGGCATCTCCCCCGTACTAACTCCCAGCTCCCCGTAGGAGGGGGCTGGCTAGCCAGGAGCGAGGGCGATAATGGGAGGGTAAGGGAAGACAAGGGCAGGACAACAGGGGCAGGGACAAGCTCCCCCTGGGGCAAGCCCCGTTCAAGTCCTACTACCGGCCCTGCCACCCTCTCCTCCGCAGGCCCCCGTCTACTATCCACCTCAGCGGTGGGGCCCGCATGCTCATCTGGGCACGTCGGGGGGGGCCACCCCCGAGACCCGAGCGGAGATGACAGCGGTCACAAATGGAGGAGGGGTGACCCCAGGGTCCGGGCGATCAGGGCCACCGGCGTTGGTAGAGCCAATGCCCGTCCGGGTAGCGGGGGTCCCAGATGCCCCTCCAAGCCGGGCCAGGGGGCAGTCCCTCCGGACGTGCCCCGCCGCCCGGCAGAGAAAGCACCGGGCCTCCCCCGAAGAATAAAAAACCCGGTACTGGGCCCCTCGATGGGGCACCAGAAAGGACCCCTCCAACGCCTCCCCGCCACGTGCCGCTGGCGGCACTTGAACCTGCACCTGCCGGCGGAACGACAAAACGTGGCGGAGGGCAGGGTCCTTACAGCCCAATGAAAGGGGGCTGAGGACGGACAGGGGCCTCCCCAGGGTGGAGAGGAACGGCAAAAGGGTGGCATTGGGGAGGAAGGGAGGGACAGAGGAAAAAACCACCCGTACGCCCAGGTCCTCCAATGGCTCAAGGGGGACGTGAACGCCCCCCACCGCCAAGCCCCTCTCCACCGCCTCCTGGGCAGCGGCCTCGGACGCCAGGAAGAACACCACCTTCCCAAACATCTTAGAGGCCGCCACCACGGCCGTGGGCCCCACCACCCGTGCCAATGCCCGCATGTAGGTTTCGACGTGGGGCGAGGCTGGCACCAGGAGGCAACGCACCCCGTGCTCCCTGGTGAGGGTGGGAAAGGGGCCCCGGCCACCGGGAATGGTATTCCGGGAAGTGGCTGGAGCAGACTGCGAGGCGGCGAGCGGAGGGGTCGCAGCCACCTGGGCGTACGCCCTGGGGGCCGAGGAAACAGCACCCCCAGAGCTGGTGGAGGGAACAACAGGTAAGGGAGAAGAGGGGGCTGCGGCCGTTGACAGGGCCGCAGCGGGAAAAGGAGCCACCGCCCCGGGGGGTATAGCCCTCCGGGCGGGGCCCTTGCCCTTTTTTGTCCCCCGGCCCTTCCCACCGGCCAGGGGAGCGGTCTTGGACGTGGAGGCGGCAGAGGTCACAGCAGCAGCAACGGAGTTTGAGGAGTCCCTGAGGTCCCTATCTGTGCCCGCCGCCGCCGGTGCCTCAAGGGCAGGACGGACAGGTAGCCCAGCAGTGGCAGTCAAGACAGCCATCACTGGGAAGGGTGGGCAGGGGGAGATTGAAGGGGAGCTGCAGGAGCAGCCAAGGAAGTCCCACCCTCCGAACCACCCACCACAGGAGGAGGGCGATGGGGACAGCCGCTAGGGCAGGTGGAAGGGAATGAGGGGAGGGAAGGAAGGGGGGGAAGGGAGGGGAGGGGGGGGGGGGAACGGCTACCACACCCCACCCGCTAGGCTGAAAGGAGGGCGCCAACAAAAGGAGACAAAGGAAAAAACAAGGGACACAACTCCTAGCGCAAGATGAAAAGGACGCCGGCTCCCCCGGCTGCACTAAGGAAGGGAAAGGAAAACTAAAACATAATGGAGTGCACATCGGTGAAGGAATTAACAGAACGGGGGTGGGGGGGGGGGTCCCAGGCGCTAAGAAAGGGACGTGGGCACGCTAGCAATGAGGGCTAACCAGGAGGGGGGGCAAGGAGCAAAGGGTCAGAATGAAGGGGATGGTCTGATCAGGAGGGCAGGACAAACAAACTAACCAAGGACCAAAAAAAAACAGGGCAGGCCAAAACAGAGCAAACAGGGTGGGCAGAAAGGGAACGGGCAGGACAGACAGCAATGGGAAAGGGGGCAAACAGCTGCAAGGACAGGCCAGGGGGCGAAGCAGGGGGAAATGGAAGCCCGCCAGCCGAATGCAGCAGGGGAGGGAGGACAAAACCAAGGGAGGGGAAGGGAAACGTGCACCCACGGGCACCTGACAAACAAATGCCTGCTGGCTGCAGCTACTGTCCCGGAGTGGAAAGAAGGACAAAGCAAACTGCTGGGCTGGGGGGTGGAGAATAGCGCCAAGAGACAGATAGGAAGGTGGAAAAGCGAAAGGGGCATTGGCAGGAGAGGGGTAGGGCAGACAGGCCAGGGGGAGGGCTCCACGCCACTCCTCCAACTCCCCACAGCAAAGGCACCTACCACTACAAAAGCAAAGATGTTATAATCCCCCTCCACAGAACAAGGCTTCCTCAGCTCCAGCAGCAATAGCAGACTCTGCAGCAGCAAGGCAACAGCAACCTAGCCAGGGGAGGCCCCAAAAACGATGGAAACAGTGGGGCCTCACACTCCCCCCTTGGGGATCACACCAGCAGGGTCCTCCCTACAGCAGCAGCTGCCAGCAGAGCAACCAGCCAGCAGGACAACCCCAAAAGAGCAGGGAGCAGAGATACTGGCCACTGGATTAGCAGTTTTCTGTTCCCTAACTGACCAGAATAGGGACTGCTCCAGGCTAATGAGAACACCTGACTCTAATTAACCTGCAAAGAGTCAGGTGAGGCCATTAAGGTGAAGTGAACACCTGACCCTAATTAAGGCTCTTCTGAGCATATAAAAGGGCTCACTCCAGTCAGGCTGAAGAAGAGCCACGGGAGAGGAAATGCTGCGGATGAAGAAGGGCTGAGTAAACAAGGCAATGCTCAAGCCACTGGTAAGGGAGCCCCAAGGTAAGGGAGAAGTGGGAGAGCTGTGGGGAAGTGGCCCAGGGAATTGTAGCAACTCTGGCAGTGAGAGGTTGGCTGCCAACAGCTGCTACCATTAGGGTCCCTGGGCTGGAACCCGGAGTAGAGGGCAGGCCTGGGTTCCCCCCACCAACCTGCCACTATAAGGAGAAGATAGGCCTCTGGCAGGACAGGAGACTAAACTGTTCTGCAATAAGCCCAGAGGGACAACAGGGACTGTGGGAGTTCTCTCACCATCCTCTCAGGCTAGCATAAACCGCCTAGAAGTGCGGGACCCACAGGGACAAGATCGGTGCTCTGCCACAACCCACGAAGAAGCACTTGGGAATTCCTCCCTGTGGGGTACTCTCAAGCCCTTTCACTGCCCCACCCTCTGGGGAAGAGCTGGGAAAGAAAACAAAGGAAATCAGCTGTGGCTATCAGCTAATCAAACAACATGCACAAACCTCTTAAGACCCCCAAAATCCAACCCTATTCTTTAAAAAGGTAAATTTTATTAAAAAAAGGAAAAAATATGGAACTTAGGCTTTTTGCTAGATCTTAAAAGAAACAGTTACAAAAATTAAGCACCCAAAATAGCTTTCTTGGGGGTTCAACTTAAAGGTTACAAGCAAAGAAAAGCATCTGGGGTTAGCACAGAGGAGATCCACAAGCCAAAATAAGAAATAAACCTGATAGCATCTAACTAAACATTCCCTATCCAAATTATTTCTTCTAGGTATGGAAGATACTTTGTTATACCTGATTCAAACCTTACACAGCATTTTTGCTTATAGTATTGCTGCTCCATGTCCCTCCAACCCAGAGAACAACAAAAGGAAAGTTTCTTTCCCATTTTTTAAAAGTTCTAGCCTTCCCATGGGCTCTTTTGGTCAGGTGCCCACTCCTTTTCTTTTACCTGTGGGCTTGTTAACCCTGTACAGGTAAAGCAAGCAGAGAACAGCTACCAAGAGGGATTTTACAGCTGGCTGGCTGGGTGCCCATAAAAGGGAGCTCCCTGCTTCTTCTTTTATCACACTGATGGATAGGAAGATAGCAGAAGTCACTGAGAATGTGGTGGCACATTTTTATTAACTAAAAAACAAGAAGTTGTAGAAGTGGTGCCTTTAACATGAAGACCCAAGAGGCAAATAACCAGATAATCTAGACCTATGAATTTCTCCCTTGAATGTCTGCATTCAGAGCTGCCATACCAGCTGGGATGGAAGGTGGCATCTCTTAAGGAGTGTTCAGCTGTTCTACCCACTGTTGAAGTAGCACATTTGTAGAATCAGGTGGGGCTGATCTGGGGTCATGCAGCTTCTCCTTGCTGCTCCTGTAGACTAACCTAGTTCCCCTTTCCCCCAAAAGGCCCACATTTGGAAAATATTGCCCTATAGCCTAAATATTCCTTTTAAAAATGTAAAGCATTATTTAAAGTGAACTATAAACTAGTTAAGCACTTTATAGAAACAGGAATGACTAATGTCAAGGTATTGGTTTGTATATTGTTGACTTTTGTATCTCTTTTACAAACAAAATTGAGTACAGTGACCCTGCCAATAGGTTTAGGACATTGTACAATCTTTAGTCATTTTTAAAAATGACTAAAACCTTCTATTAAAAACCACCTTTGTTAAAAACTAAACATCATTTGTAAGATCTGGTACACCAGAAAGGGGAGGAAGTGTAACAAATATCAGGACAACAGTTGTTCTAAGGCACCCTAAAGAAGGGAAACATTTTTACTATATATGTTTTTAAGTCAGGAGAGACTAAGTGGATTTCAAAGCTGAGTTCCTCACTCTAAGAACCCGATTATCCTCTTATTCCAGTATAACTCCAATGATATCAATAGAGTTTCTTATTGACATCAAGAAGAAAATCTAAGCCCCTGCCTCTGAAAGGTATGTGTATGAGCACAGACTCCCATCAGGATGAAACTGTAACAGGAAGTCTCAAAGGTAGCCAAGCACCATACAGTACACTATTAAGGGCTTTTAGATTATAAACAGGTACAGTTGATTTTATCTGCCACTTTATAGGCAGTCAATGTAAGAACAAGATTAAGCATGATGTGTTTGCAGTTGCTCAATTCAGTAGATAAATGCTGCTGTGTTGTGAAAAAGTGCCTGCAAGAGACAGAAGCCCTGCAGTAAGCCCTACTAAGAGGGAATTATACTAATTAAGCCTTGTGGTCACAAGGACAAGTGTTGCTGTTGCAATAGGTTACTTGCATGCTGTTGCAACACATGTTATCTGTTGGCTTTAAACAATCCTACTATGTAGGATCCTAATTATATTTTTCCTTTTAAAATTCATGACTTACTGCATCCTAAGAGAAATTAGAATTTCTAATTTAAACAGAATGTTAAAAGAAAATAGATTTCAAATGACTACTAATAAAGCTGTGAGCTTTAAAACTGTGAAAACAGAATTTCAGATGGTAATCAAGATTTTCACTTGCCTTGTAAAATACATACTTTAAGGGCTAGATCACCTAGCTTGCCAAAGGGTTACAAACAGACTTAAAGGCAGCAGAAAAGACAGCTGCATTGGAAGAGGAGCCAGCCACAAGAAATCCATTTAAGGGGAACATTTAGGTCTCATACACCAATATTGCTCCACATGGAACTCTCCATGTCAGCATCAAGGAGGAAAGGTGGGAGTGGATCAGAGCTGGGAAGATGTGTGGACATGTTCAGTGGGTCTGCAATGTTTTAGATACTTTAGTGAATAAGTCACTAGCCAAAATGTGCATTGTGACTCTTCATTGAGCCATAGCAGCTATTGCTGAAGTTAGGCTCCAATAGTTTGTACGATTGTGCAGGTACTCCAGGACTTGCCCATGGCTTTAGGTGGGATGGGAGGATTAATTTCTTTCTCCAACCATTGTAGGTGCTATGAGCAAATCTCATTTTAATAGGCTTTGCACAGAGAACCAGGATTGATCCTAATAAACACAGGAAACCCCACTGCTTTCCTTCTGATTAGTATTGTTATTAATCAGAGCAAATAATATTAGAACTTGTCTCCAATCAGGAAAAGCAGGGGAGTTGAGTTTGGTTAACAATGGTTTGTATGATTCTGCCTAGTTTGGTATTTGCAATCTGTGGAACTCTTTGCCAGCGGATATTCTGAAGGCCAAAACTATAACAGGGTTCAAAAAATAACTAAATAAGTTCACGGAGGATAGGTCCATCAATGGCTATTAGCCAGGATGGGCAGGAATGGTGTCCCTAGCCTCCGTCTGCCAGAAGCTGGGAATGGGTGACGGGGGATGGATCCCTTGATGATTACCTGTTCTGTTCATTCCCTCTGAAGGACCTGGCATTGGGCACTGTCAGAAGACAGGATACAGGGCTAGATGGACCTTTGGTCTGACCCAGTATGGCCATTCTCATGTCCTTATATTATCCACCTGCCAATTCAGGCCAAGGGGCTGATATCCCGAATATTGATACAGGCTTTAGTCTCCAACAGGGTCCTAAAAATTGTAAACTATCTTGACCAACTGGAAGTAAAATCAGAATATCAAATATAAAAAATATTACCATTTAAGGCCAACACTTGCAAAAGCTTGGGCAGACACAAACAGCTGTTTAGAGGGCCTCTAGAGTTAAAGCTGTGTGCCCAGAGGTCTTTCAAAGCTGGCATTTGGTTGTGCACAATCTGAGGCCGTGTCTACACTATGGAATTTTTGAAAACTAAAACGCCCACTTGTAACAGCAGTGGGAGCCTGAGCAGTGTGAAGCCAAACCAAAGGGACTTTTTCCCTAAAATGCCCTAGTGTAAACTATCTTAAGTACTTATATGGCTCCCATTACCATAGTATCTGAGTGTCACGCTCTTCTTAATATAGCTATCTTCACAACGCCCCTGTGAGGTAGGGGAAGTAGTATTATCCCATTTTACAGATGGGGAAACTGAGATGCAGAGAGATTATGCCCCAGATCCACTAAGGTGCTAAAGAGCTTAAAACCAAGACTCAGGTGCTGAAGTCTCAGGTTTAGGCACCTATGTCCCAATTTTGACTACACTGCTATCCATACAACTCCCACTGACCCCTGTAACTGCCTAAACTCAGTGTCGAAGTTTTCAGGGTAAAAGTTCCCTCAGCACCTAGGTTTCTACTTCTGAGTATGTGCACTGCTGCCTACCTCTAGGTGTCTTGATGCCTATCTCCCACCTAAGCCCCAGAGCAATTCATAATCCAGTGTGCATGTCCTGAGGCAGAAATTGAGGTGCTGAGGGAACTTTTACACTGAAAACTTTGGCACTGTTGAGTTTAGGCACCTATGGGGTTCAGCAGGCATTTTGCAGATCACAGAGGAGCCAAAACTGAGATTTAGGCACATAAGGCCCTTTGTGGATCCCACCTAAGTACCTTGCCCAAAGCCCCACACAGTCTGTGGCAGAGCAGGGAACTAAACCCAGGTCTCAAGTCTGAGCATAGCACCCTAACCACTGAACCATCCTCCCTCTCAACACCTAAGAACCCAGTGACTTCAGCACTCCACAGAAGCAAGGTGGAGTGTAGTCTAGGATAGGGGTACCCAAACAGTATTTTCAGAAGGGCCTGTTGAGGTGTTCAGAAGTATGTTTTTTGAGCCATGAAGAAAAGTCAGGAGGTACAGGTTAGGGTGCTAAAGCAGCAGCCCCTCACTGGCTCTTTGCATGTGTGCAGCCTGAAGACAGACATCTCACAGAGCAAGGATGCTCTCATACACCTCTTGGAGAAAGATGGACAAACACAGGGATGGAGCAAGAGATACAGAAAGAGACAGACAGGATTTACTGAAGATTTATAGGATTAGTCTAGGGAAGATGGAGGAGAGTCAGGATTAGGCTAGGGGCTAAGAGGTGAAGGGAGGAAGTAGAAGTAGTTGCCACTCACATACTGGAATTTCATGGGGGAGGCACCTTGAGGAGGTGCAGGAGTGGGGGTGAGGTAGAGGGGTAGCTTGAGGAAGAGAAAGCAGTACAGGACCTGACTGTGAGGACTGTATAAAAAAGTGAGGTGGCAGGAAATTGAGAGGCTTAGAGAAGGTGCCGTAAACTTAATGGATTCTGTGAGCCTTGGCGGGCCTTCCTCAACCTTGCTGAGCCACAAGTTACCACAAAACCACTCAGCAAAACTCTGAGCTGAATGCTGACTAAAGAGGCTGACCTAAATGAGCCAGACCCTTCTTATCTGCATCAAGGTCACTGAACTCACGTCCTTTCAAAGGACCATTGGGGACACTACTAACATCAGCCAGTGAGTTGCTTCTGTGTAGAGGACTTCCTAAATCTGTGATCTGCGTGGTTATAGACCCACATTAATTTCTTTCTGGATGGGCAGATACACCATCAAGTTATACAGGAATTCTAAGCCATGGATGACTTTCCATCTGTAGTGGCACATGGTGCATATCTCTGTGATAGTATCAAGGGGAAACTATGCCCTCTGTAGTACAGTACTGCCAACACCAGGCATTTGAAAATTATGAGGCTGGGCCCAAAAAAGTAATGAGATTGCCTTACAAACAATGAGATTTGTTTAAAAATTGTGTTCTTTTTATCTGCTTTTTGTTTTTTGAGCCTTTAGTGTGCACTTGGTTCATGTGTTCAAGCTTTTCTCCACAACAGTGAAGTCTAGAAATATACTTTCATAAAAAGAGAGCTGAGATTTTCAATAATGTCTAGACTCCAGGAGCTGAGGTGTGGTTTTCTGGGGTTTTTTTTGAAACCTCAAATGTTTCAAGAGTTTGCACCACTGAGTCTCAAATTGAAAATGTACCTAATTCCATGGATATGATGGCTGTACCATGTGACACACTGGTAGTGTATACAGCTGTGCTAGATCATTACCCAGAATGATGCCACTACTTCCACATTCTGCCTTTCTCCTACAGTATGTAGCCAATTTACAACCACAACTTGCTGCCTTTGCTTTATAGTGGCAGAGGAGGGTCTTGAGCATTTAAGAGAAGGGCCATTTCTTAATTATGGTGTCAACATCAGTGCAACTGGGAGGGCTGGATAAAGGCACAGGAGCTATAGACCTATAGCTGGAGTTATGTGATGGGGTCAGACTCTTTTTAAAAAAAAGTCTGGTCCTCTTTATTGAACATGTGACACTTCTGCCAGACAGGTAATAGCAGCAAAAAGGCCATGTTCAATATATCACAAGAACTAGGGGTCACCAAATGAAATTAATAGGCAGCAGGTTTAAAACAAAAGGAAGTATTTTTTTCACACAACACAGTCAGCCAGTGGAACTCTGCCAGAGGATGCTGTGAAGGCCAAGACTATAACAAGGTTCAAAAAAACTAGATAAGTTCATGGAAGATAGGTCCATCAATGGCTATTAGCCAGGATGAGAAGGGATGGTGTCCCTAGCCCCAGTTTGCCAGAAACTGGGAATGGGCGACAGAGGATGGATCACTTGGTGATTACCTGTTCTGTTCATTCCCTCCGGGGCACCTGGCATTGGCCACTGTCGGAAGACAAGATACTGGGCTAGATGGATCTTTGGTCTGACCCAGTATGGCCGTTCTTTTCTAGGGCCCCTCTTGACAAATAACTAAATCAGCTAAAACCTGGGAACACTATCACAGTACTCTCACTTGGACTTGCAGGTCTCCCTTGAAATCACTAGTACTATTTTCAGAAGACCGAGAGTCCATTTGTTCTGGCAGAGTTAGGTACTGGGCTCAGCTGTCTTAACATGTGGTTGTTGCCTAACTGAGACCTTTGCAGGGAAAAGGATATGGAAAACACCATTTTCCACCAGCCCATTGGATTGGGGATAATGGGGAGTAGAGATTATGTCTAAACCTAAACTTCATTAAAATTTGCTTAAGCTCACTGCCACCAAACAGCAGCCCATTATCAAACCTTACTATGTCACATGTCTAGCAAAATAGACATGCACAATCACCAGTTTAGCAGTAGTATCTCCTAGTAAAACTATCTCAGGGAAATTAGAATAATAGTCTAGAATGCATTTTTTACCAGTAAATGTAAACAAATCTATGCCTACTTTGCTCCAAAGGACGAATTTTTCCTGTGCCACCAACATGGGCTCTTTTGCTTAACTTGTCATTTATTTTTGGCATGTGCAATAGGTCTTGACAACTTCCTCAATGTCACTGTTCATCTGAGACCAGTATAAAACATCTGCAGCCTACTGATGCAATAACATCTGCCTGACTTTAGAACAGGGGTGGGCAAACTTTTTGGCCTGAGGGCCACATCTGGGTGGGGAAATTGCATGCAGGGCCACGAATGTAGGGCTGGGGCAAGGGGTTAGGGTGCAGGAGGGGGTTTGGGAGGGGGTGCGGAGTGCAGGAAGGGGCTCATGGCAAGGTGTTGGGGCAGAGGAGCGGTGCAGGGTATACAAGGGGGCTCAGGGCAGGGGGTTGGAGTGCAGGGTGCAGGAGGGGTTTGGAGTGTGGGCTGTGGCCCGGCATCACTTACCTGGAGCGGCTCCAGGGTGGCAGCAGCGCCATGCTGCTAAGGCAGACTCCCTGCCTGCTGGGTCCTGGCACCGCTCCCAGAAGCGGCCAGCACCACGTCCCTGCGGCCCCTGGGGGCAGAGGGCTCCACACGCTGCCCTCGCCTGCAGGTACCTCCGCCGAAGCTCCCATTGGCCGCATGTTCCTGGCCAATGGGAGCTTCGGGTGTGGAACCCACAGGTGAGGGCAGCACGCAGAGCCCTCTGCCCCCAGGGGCCGCAGGGACGTGGTGCTGGCCGCTTCCAGGAGCAGTGTGGGGCCCACAGTGCCACGGGGTTGGCAATCCCGTGGGCCGGATCCAAAGCCCGGAGGGGCCGGATCCAGCCCATGGGCCGTAGTTTGCCCACTGCTGCTTCAGAGAGAGCCTGAAACAATTGTTCTGAGAAGGGTGATCTACAGCCTGCCTCTTAATGGGGTGTTAACACCAACATCCACTTTTGAAGGCTCTTCCAACACCACTCCAACAAAGCACTCCGCGTATGGAAGGAGAAAAGTGTAGCAGGCCCAGCCTACCCACCCAGGCAGATACTCTTCTGACTCTCAAGGGGAGGGAGGCCCCTGAAACTGCTCATAGAGTGGAGTTGCCCCTGCCTGATGAGCAGAGGAGTCAGGCCCACCTTGCCACTGGCTCTCCACAAGGGAGCTTCGGCTATGGTGTGTCTAGGAGTAGGACTTGATTGCCTCAGTCAGTAGCTGGGCTTCCTCTGGTCCTCTTATCCTCTCTGCTTCTGTCTTATAATTTGTGCCTGCCCCAACCTTTGAGTTTGGCCACTCTCCACTGGGAATAGCCATTACTTGAAAATAACCTGCTTTTACACTGCTCATTACTGGCTGTCCAAGCTTCATTAGTATACTGCAAGTTACCACTTTATCGTGCATCTGGTGGCTGTTTCTGCTCAGCCTTAAACACCAAGGATATTTGCATGGGCACTTTGAAAATCCCACCAAGTACTGTATACTCAAGCAATTTGGGAGCAGCCAAATCCAAGCTGTGAAAATTGCCTGGGCACATAATTTGCTCACACTAGTGCCCCTTGATGGGGACCCAAATAGGTATTTGCATCTACCCAAGATTTTAAAACATTGCCATAGTGTATAGAACCTGCCCCTTCTCTGCTTCTTCTTTCTGCAACCTGTGTGTATAGAATATATCCAACATAAACAGTGACCAACTCCTGTTCCTGATCTCTATCTCCTAGACTTTTCTATCTGTTCAGATGCTGATGAGACAATGGTGTCTGTGCAGTCCACAGATTCCTCTCAGAGGATTGCTGACACATCTAAAGTGGACTGGGAGAACAGGAGGGGCAGCAATATTCAGAAACAAGGAGAACAGCAATGCCAGGAGAGCAGAGCACCATATAATAGTGAAGCTTTGAAAACATATTCTCAGTATTGGGTCCCCCAACCATAGCTGGACTCCCATCCACGGAGATTTTCAAAGAGCATGCACTGCCCACATTCTGCTTCCCTTTGTTGTCTGAGTGCCCAAAACTGGGCATCCAAATTCCTCTGCACAAATGTAAGATAAAATAAAGAACAAATAATTTAGTATGAGATTTGTACCACAGATGACAAAATTGCAGCTTAGTACTCTTTTCCAGCTTGTTAATGATAATGGGACAGCTGTACATCAGGTGCTCAAGCAAACATTTTTCAGCCTCATGCTTTACAACACACCCAAGGCATTTGGATTTCACATTATGTTCTGTGTGTTTGTTACTTATATATTTTTAATTGGATACTTCAGTGTTGAATCTCACCCTGTGTATGGCAACAGGTGCACCTTTGGCTGCTGAGGAAATTAAGCCAGTATTAGAAATGGCACAAAGTGAAGATGGCAGCTGACAATATATTGACATATGCCAGGTGCATTTAGAATCAGAAAATGTTATACTGTGCAGAGTTTTTTTTTGTGCTATCCAATTTCAACTACATACAAATATTCACTTCTGCCAAGTGAAAGTAGCTGTGAAATATCTAAGAGCAAACAGTAACTATCAGTTTCTATATCCGCTATATAAGAGGCATATTTATTTTAAAGGATGATGCAATTCTACTTTAGACACAGATCATAGTTCACAGAATTACAACAGACTATATTGCATCATGTATCCTGCATAAATCCTGCTTGCAACAATGTGCTATGTATTTACATTAATGTATTTTAAGCACTTTTAAAACAGTTTTCTGGTCCACATTTTTGTTTCCTTAATCCTTTGCAATCAATGGTGCCATGTCAGTGATTCATTCTTTGGCCTGGAGAATGTGGTTCTGAAGCCCTAAACTCCAGTCATTCTTTGCATTGGCTACAGTTGGTCATTTTAGAGCAACTTGGAGGCTATGCTATAGGGTCCCTGCTACTTTGAGGAGCTAGGCAAGAATAAGAAACACACAATTTGATCACTTGCTTGGTGATGTCAGTCTTAAGGAAGTTTTAAAGAATCAAATATTTTTAATTCCACTGCACAGTGATGCACCTTTTTTCCTGTTATTTCTATTCACATCACTGCTGATTACTCAGATATCTGTGTGTAAACAGAACCTTTCTCATTTATAATTAGCCGTCTTCTCTGACTGATTAAGGAACATGCTTGGAATGAGAATATGCTTAAACAGAATGCTTCTATTTAAATTCATATAAATTGATAAGCAGCAATTAGATACACAGGAAAAATACTTCAAAGTTGAAATGGGGTAGTGAAGAAATAAGTTTTGCGTGCTAGAGTACAACAGAGATATTCTAAAGAAGTTAGGTTTTTGCCCTTTCAGATTGCAAAATATCCTAGTGCCAGTCAGTATCTGATTTACATAAGATTTAATTTGGAACCCTTTTAAAGCGGAAATCACCTATGCTTACAAGCGTGCATTGCTAAAGAATTAATTATTCAGGAAGTCTGTTACCGCAAATATACAGTATCACATTAATACACCTCCTTCACTATATATTGTGGTTAGGCAATTCCTAAAACAGAATGCTTTGAAACTGTATCTGAAGTTGTATAACTGACACCATCTAATTTTAATGTTCCACTTTTCCCCTACTTATTGTTATTAAAATGCTGGAAAGGAGGGTTTCTTTCTAGTTAACCAAAAATAAGGATTTTTCTTGACAGACTTATTTTCAATTTTTCTGCATTAATTTAAATTATATAATGTTAGTGTGGCTTAGTAGCTAGAACAAATGACCTGGAAATTAGAACTCCTATGTTCTATTCTTATCTCTGCATTTGATTCACTGAATAAGCTGGACAATTATCCTCAAGGATAAATCTCATGTGATGTGCAGTGAATATTTTAACAAGAGTTTCCTGCAAAAATGTTCTCCCTTAGCATGTGATAAACCCATGTACCAGGGCCAGCCAGGAGTGCATGTGCTTGCAGGGCAGAAGGATGAGGGACTAGATAGTGTATTCAAATGGAAGAGCAAAAAGCAAATGAACAAAGACCCTTTGTCATAACCATAACCAAGGAGAGAGGTGACAGAATGTGTCATGTTTGTATCATGTGCATTTCACTAGAAATGTTTGTACTTTTTTGTTCCAAGAAAAATATACTAAGGTCACAATTGTGCTTACTCACATGAGTACGTCAAATAGTGTGTGAGTAAGGGTTCCAGCACTCGGTCTTGAGTTACTGACGATATAGCACAGTGCTCAATTTGTCTAATTTGAAATAGAGCTGGGGATTGATTGTGTGAAGATTTATTACAGGGTTTTGGATGCATCCTTCCCAGAGACATTTGCTGAATATAGCTGTGATTTGGTGTAATCTAGTACATTCCAAAGGCAAAAATATGCACTTCAGAAAGTTTTTGTTTGTCTGTTTTTGTTTTCAGCCTCAAGGAAAAGTAATCTCTGGCAAAGCTTAGCCAGTTAGTGTTAAATTTTAACACTGTCCACTACAGGCAGGGAAATTACTTCCACCCAATCTTCAATTTGGTAGTAGAATCTCAAAAGACTGAGGGCACCCTTGAGCACACTACTAATCACTCTGACCCTCAGTTTATCCATCTGTAAAGTTAGAATATTTATTACCTATCTCACAAGAAAACTGAGGCTTAATTCAATGAGTAAGAGAGATTAAGTTGTTGATTTTGATCTTGAATGGATGTATGTATTTGAAAAAATGTGTAATTTTTAATGTACACACAGACACTTTTTAAAAATCACAAATTAATCTTTTATTGGACCAACTTCTGTTGCTGAAAGAGACCATCTTTGGAGCTACACAGAGCTCTTCTTCAGGTCAGGCTCTTTGTAGCTCGAAAGCTTGTCTCTTTCACCAACATAAATGGTCTAATAAAAGATATTACTTCATCCACTTTGTCTCTCTAGTATCTTGGGACCAATAAGTCTACAACACTGTAACAATAAATTAATTGATAGCACATTAAGATCTTTGGAAATAGGGTACAAAGGCTAACTTCATATAAATTAGAAAATAAAAGATTTAATAATTACTGAAATCCTGTTAAAGAATTTTCCACAACATGTATGTTACCCTGTGTTCTTGCTTTTTTTCTATAAAATGAATCAATTAACAATTGTGAAAATGCTCTGTTCTGATGGGCTGTGTCAAAGTATTTGATGTTTTAATTTAATTTTAAGTTATAAGACTTCTACATACAGCAGGTAACATCCCTAAATTTTCAAAGTGTGATGGAGAGTTTTAGTTATGCATTCTCCATTGATTTGAATTATATGGCTAAAATCTCACGCAAGGCTTTGAAAATTCAGGAACCAATTACTAACAGGACTAGAAGAGAGACAGAATGGGCCATAACAGTGGTTTAGTAGTCCTCTGGCGGGCCTGTAAGTTTCAGAAGAATTTAGGTTTTCATTTAAAATAAATTGTTTCTAACCCTTATGGCTGAAATCTTTCAAATATGGCAATTAGCAGCACTGTTTTGCTGAATCTATTGACCTCTTTAACAAAAGCTGAGAGATGGATTGACCTATTTCAGTTGAAATTAATTCTGAAGCCTAATTATGCTGATTTAAATGTCAACTTTATTAACTATTCCATTGCTGAGAATTTTAGAAGAAATAGTTAAAATATGCATATCTACCGTGGCTAGAAAATATAAAAGTAAGAAATGGAAAACATTTATGAGATCATATAATTATCCCTTAAAAACAATGCAGGATTGTTCCCTGCAGTCTAATCTTCAGGATTTTGTCTATTTTAGATCGGAACATCCAAAGTGAGATGATTTACAGTTTAACAGATCTCAGCATTAGAAGTTTTCCTGGGTTTTTTCTTCCTAAATATTTCAGCCCATTACTCCTAGTTTATATCTGAAGGCTGAAAGAAGCCACCAGAGAATGGGGAACAGAAGTCACCAAGCATGAGAGAAAGAGACCTAACGTCCTAACATCCATAAACATAAGCTTTCAATGTAAGTGCCAGTTTGCCAATTGAACCATTTAAGTTAACCAGTTCACTTATCTCAAATGAAGAATAGTTTAAAATTAGTAGAAGCAGATTTAAGATAATATACTGGGTAACCTTTTCTTCTTGTGTCTCTGACGGGTGATTTTGCAAATAGATAGCATCTGTTTTTACATGTGGAAGGGGAGATCTTATCTGCAAAGATAGGCAGTGTTATGTCTTTCCACATTCTGTTACATCAGCAGTGGGAAAACTATGGCCCGCGGGCCACATCCGGCCCGTGGGACCCTCCTGCCCCAGGGGGCTACCTCCAGCCCCTCCCCTGCTGTTCCCCCCTCCCCCGCAGCCTCAGCTCGCCCCACCACCGGCGCAATGCTCTAGGCGGCAGGACTGGGAGCTCCTGGAGCAGTGCAGCTGCAGAGCCCAGCTTGACCTGGTCCTCTGTCCTGCACAGTGGCGGCAGCGTGGCCCAGCTCCAGCCACGTGGCACGGCTGTAGCATCGCCAGCTACCAGTGCTCCAGGCAGTGCAGTAAGGGGGTGGGGGGGGGGGGGGTTGGATAGAGGGCAGGGGAGTTCGGGGTGGTGGTCAGGGGGCAGGAGTGTGGATAGGGGTCAGGGTGGTCAGAGGGCAGGGAACAGGGGGGTTGAATAGGGGCAGTCAGGAATGAGAGGAGGGGTTGGATGGGGCAGCGGGTGGCAGTCAGGGGCAGGGTTTTCAGGGGACAGGGAGAAGGGGTGATTGGATGGGGCAGGGGTCCCGGGTGGCAATCAGGAATGCGAGGAGGGGTTGGATGGAGCAGCAGGGGGCAGTCAGGGACAGGGAAGGGGGGTGGATGGGGCAGGGTCCCAGGAGGGCCATCAGGAATGAGAAGAGGGGTTGGATGGGGCAGCAGGGAGCAGTTAGGGGTGGGGATTCCAGGGGCGGTCAGCAGACAGGGGTGTGTGAATGGGGCAGGAGTCCTGGGGGGGCCATCAGGGAATAAGGGGGTTAGATAGGGCAGGAGTCCTGGGGGGGGAGGCGGATAGGAGGTGGGGGCAGAGCCATGACCCCCTCCCCTAACCGGCCCTCCATGCAATTTCCAAAACCCGATGCAGCTCTCAGGCCAAAAAGTTTGCCCACCCCTGTGCTACATGCTCCCCTCCTGGAGTTCACATATTAGCTTTCCCCAAGCACTATAAACCTCTGTCATATGAGCACAGCATACACAGCTACTATGCTGCTTTTTTATCAAGTGGCTTTTTTAGCTGTCCCCCAAAGCTTTGAATTGGGTTCATAGAGCACAAACAGCCTTCACTTATGCTTTTAGCCTCCATTACATTCTCTTCTCTCCCCCCACCCCCCAAAGTAAATATGCTGTCTTCCTTAACTCCTCCCCATTTTGCTCCAGCCACACCCTTTTTATATTATAGCACTTTGCTATATAATGTGTAGGAGAGGAGGGAATACACTTGTATCCATTATTGCCTCTCTGTATGCCCTTCCTCCAGTCTCTTCTCTGTGAGATTAAGGGCATTTTTCTCTCTTCTGTACTGTATAAGAGGAGGGGAGTATAAAGCTCTAAATTATAGATACCAATCTGAATTCTGAATACATAAATGGGTACTGCCTCATCCACCAATTTTTTTTCCCAAGCATACACAGGTTTTGAAAACATTGCCCTTTCTATGAGCCAAACAGAAACATTAACATTAAACCACATGATCAAGAACTGCTGAAGTTGCAAATACAAACGTGTTTACAACAGTCATGGACACACACATTTTCACCTACCATGCTATATTTCTTTAAAGAAATATTGTTAAATTAGCACAGTATCTGTCCTTCCAATAGCTAAATCCAGTGTGTGAACACACAAGTTTAAATTTCACTCACCTGCAAAATGGACTGGATACAGTAGGGATCATATAACAAATCCCGCCATTTAGACAAAAAGATCCATAACTGGTGCCACAGAGTTCTTCATGATCTGAAAGGATCAGATACAAAGAGAGATTTGTTATACTTTTACTCAGAAAGAATCAAGATGTGAAAAAATTATACCATGTTGTGGTTTGGGTTTTGTTTTGTTGTTTTCCTTTAATTTATAACAGAAAAGATACAACTGGCTTAAAAACACTAGAAACTAATAAGGGACAGTTTTACTCTCCAACACATCAGTATGTACCACCACGTATCTAATAAAATCAGTGATTGTAACTGTGGATACAAGTACTGAAGTTGATTTTACAAAATATATAGCAAATATACCAGCATATCAGAAGGCAGGCTTAAAGTTTGAGGAAGTGGGAGCAGTTCCATTAGTAAGGAGTGACAGAGCTTTGAAATCTTCCTCATGGCTTTCACATTAGGGGAGCATAGTGAATATGTTGGGCCAGATGCTAGCCCTTATCAAGACTGCTTTGCACTGCTCTAGTGGTGCAAAGCAGCTTTAAAAACAGCTATATGGGGATTCCTGCAGCATACAGGAATCCACAGATGTGGAGGCAGTATAGCCAACTCTATACTCCCCCACCTCCCAACCTAGGAGTGGGGCCAGGGAAAGGGGAGAATGGCCTGAACGCTGCATCAGTCTAAGTCCCTGGCAGTGAATGGCCCCTTGGGCCTTTAGGCTGCTCCAACCTTCAATGAAAATTGACTCATCCCCCAGCTGGCTCCAGCCAACTTTGGTCCACCCAGCTGCACCAAGCACCATTCTGGCACAGCTGAGGAGCTAGTTCATTAATACTTGTGTGGAGAAATTGCAATATAAAGATTACTCCAAACAAGTACATTTGTTTCTTATAATGTAATTTCAAGAGTACATTTTTCATGATTAATTTTGTACATGAATTTTCAATGTAGGCTCCTTAAACTATCCAGCTCCAACATTTGGATGCTCAGATTGGCATTTAGAGAAGTAACTGTCCATTTTATGTACCTAAATGCCAATCTGGGCATCCAAATGCAGGATTTGGACATCCTAGTAAGAAGTCAATGTTTTTTTTAAACTGGGATAGGTGGGTGGGATATGCAAGTGAGTATATAGCCATATATTTGTGTGTGAGAGAATTTATATTATTAATCTCACTCATTAAACACAAGCATTTCCTTTACAACAGGAATAGAACAAGCCTGTGACATCACAAACCTGAGAATCATGTGTTATCTCACACTTTAGGTGTGATTATTTTCACTGTTATTTCTAGCCATTATCTGAAAATGAGACTGCAGAATGCCTACTGTTCACGTATGGCAAAATATGCCTTAATAGTATATTTTGTATGCACTGCTTATGGAAAAAGGTATCTTGATTTTTCATATCTACTCTTTTGGAATAACCAATGTAGCTCACTTGTAACTCCCCTGGAGCAAAACTGTGGCTGTGAACAACAGTCCACACTAGCAAGTGGCATTAAAACATCCCACAAAAGGGAGCGCTTCCAGAGGCATTGCAGTCTAAGTGGGCACAATGCTTCCAGGAGCACCAGGAGAGTTTAGCAACTGCTATATTCTTGGAACAGGTGCAGTATGACCATACCCATACAGGTGCACTGGGCTGGCACTACTAATTCTGCCCTCTCACTGTCCTCTTTGGGTTATATAGTGATGCAAATGGCAGTGGAGACCCTGGGTGAAATCCTGGCCTTGTTTAAGTCAATGGCAAAATTCATTGGATTAAATGGGGCTAGGATTTCAAAGTCAATGGATGTTTTGCTGTGGACTTCAATAGACATTTGCTGTGGGCCAAAACAAATCTGAGGTCCAACAAGGGCAAGTGCAGAGTTCTGCACTTAGGAAGGAAGAATCCCATGCACTGCTACAGGCTAGGGACCAACTGGCTAAGCAGCAGTTCTACAGAAAAGGACCTGGGGATTACAGTGGACGAGAAGCTGGATGTGAGTCAGCAGTGTGCCCTTGTTGCCAAGAAGGCCAATGGCATATTGGGCTGTATTAGTAGGAGCATTGCCAGCAGATCGAGGGAAGTGATTATTCCCCTGTAATACAAGTATTATATGAGTGTCAGAAGGGGTTCTAATACAGGTAGGAACCCAGGTACATTAGCATCAGAGAGGGTGGAGTATAGCTTGACAATTTCTGCAGAGATAAACTGTTTTAATAACAAGACCCGCCAGTTCATCTAGCTAGTAGTATACTTTGCTGACAAAATAAACTCATCTAACCTGAATTTCTATCTCTCTTTATTCTGATTCTATTAAATCTGTTAGGAAAGATTGTTTTATTTTGAAAGACCTAGCTGTGCCTTTTTACAAGTGAAGTTAATAAACTGCTTTAATCTAAAAATTCAAATTATAAACTTAGAGTCAAATGTATTCTACAGTTAGTTTAGTATTCCCAAGACAGAAAGATCATACAAGGTAAATGTTGATGAGAGGGAAACATTATCAATATCAATCTAGATTATAAATAATTGGATATTGTCATCAACTTTTCCAATTAATACCACTGTAGAAATGGCACCAACATATTATGGATATTCTATGTCATGTATATTTGTATTTTGATATATTGCTTTACTTGCTGGGAACAGAAAATAAAGGGGGGGGGGGGGCCCAACACATTTTATTTAGAAAGTGGTCAAACAGTTGCAACTTTATTGAACCTAAATGAAGCAAAATTGATTCTTGCAGCCCTAACACAGCAGTGGTTCAAAGTGGAAGAGGCAATAGTAGCCTCTAAGTACTCATAACTACGACCTACATTTTCAAATTGGCATATTCAACACTTTATAGGCACACATAGGTGTATGCATGTGCACATATCCAAGCAGTCTTGTGCTCATGCACTGGGCCCTATGTGTACATATTCTAGTCAGACACATGCTAAATTGTATGCACACTTCTATCTGTACCCATTTGAAAATTTGGGCCAGAGTGCCCTATGTGTTGGGGTGGGGAAAATCCTCAACACCGCCTAACCCCATAGAAACCGCCTCCCCCTACATATATTTGTCCCCAATCCAGAGGCTAAACCATGGGTGGGCAAACTACAGCCCAGGGGCCGCATCTGGCCCTCCAGACATTTTAATCTGGCCCTCGAGCTCCAGCCTGGGAGTGGGGTCGGGGGCTTGCCCCGCTCCAGTACTCCAGCTGGGGAGTGGGGTCGGGGGCTTGCCCCGCTCTGCATGGCTCCCAGAACCAGTGGCATGTCCCCACTCCAACTCTTAAACGTAGGGGCAGCCAAGGGGCTCCGCACGCTTCCTCCGCAGCTCCCATTGGCCAGGAACCGTGGCCCATGGGAGCTGCAGGGGTGGCGCCTGCGGACAGGGCAGAGTACAGAGCCGCCTGGCCGCGCCTCCATGTAGAAGCCGGAGGGGGGACATGCTGCTGCTTCTGGGAGCTGCTTGAGGTAAGTGCCGACTAGAGCCTGCACCCCTGACCCCCTTGTGTACCCCGACCCCCTGCCCCAGTCCTGATCCCCATCCCTCCCTCCGAACCCCTCGGTCCCAGCCCAGAGCACCCTCTTGCACCTCCAACCCCTTATCCCCAGCCCAGCCTTCACCCCGCCCTGCACCCCAACCCCCAATTTCGTGAGCATTCATGGCACACCATACAATTTTCGTACCCAGATGTGGCCCTCGGGCCAAAAGGTTTGCCCACCCCTGCACTAAACTAACTACTCTTTACCCAGCAAACATTGCCCTAAAGTTGCAATATTGTGAATGAAAAAGAACTCAAAACTGTCAGGTGGTAGATTAGAAAGGATTTGCTTTGTCCTGCCTCCTTTTATAAGCAGTCCTGGGCCCTATGCCAGCCAATCCCAGAACTTCTGAGAGGTATTAAGATTGGCCAATGCAATTCCTCCTTACAAAAGTTGAAAGCGCTGGTCTGCTGCCCCAGGAGTAGAGTTGGCTCTCAGGAAAAGCCACAACAATCCAACACTAGCTGTTATAATCAATGCAGCTATAGTGAACTATAAACAAACATCTGAGTAAAAATAAACTTACAAGAAATTACCTGTTCGCATATTATTTTGACAACAATTTTTATTCTTGGTTAGAGGCTAGTTTTCTAAAACAGCACCTAAAGACAAAAATTTAAATTTAGCATTTTAATCCTATTGTATTTTGCCTGAGTAAATAACTATATGAATGTATTTTCACTTATGCTGCAAACTAAGAAGTTTATCTACTGTAGATAGGGTTATACTATATGTAAACTCAATTAATTTTAAAACTAATGGCAAACATTCATACATACAGTCAAATTCCATAAACATTTATGGGATAGTGCTACTGATAAAGCAGATACACCTTAAGACTTGTTTGAATAATGAAAATATTGAAAAATAGTTCTGCAGAAGAATTCCTCCTGGAAAAGAATGTAGTAATTCAGGACTTAGTGCTTGATGCTTTTAGAAAATCTACATTATTACCTATATTGATATCTAATTAAACTCTGTTGCTTTATAAATTCCAGTGCACATAATAAAACCAGTCATGATTCTGAAGTCAAATTAAGTTTTGCTGCAGGATTGGGCCCCATTTTTGCAATTCACTAGTATGTGAAACTTACTATCTCACGATTCTTGGTTTTGTTTGTTTTCTATTTTGTCTGATTGTAAAATTAAATTAGAAGCTGAGAATTTAATAAAATTCAAAAAAGTATTAGTTATATATGGATTACAGAGGATAATTTTTTTAAACTCTTCTACTTCAGGAAACAAACCAACCACTACCAGAGACAGCTAGGAAAAAACTTCCCTTTTGGGAAGTTTATTCCATAATTGTCCACTGCAGGATTTCCTGTAACTTATTCTAAAACATCTAGCTGTGGCCATGGTCAGAGTTTATTAATCAGATGGATCATTGAATTGGACTGGTCTGGTACGGCAATTCCTATTTTCTAAAGTTTCCTTTTTCTGAATTTATTTTGTTTTAATTCACATATCATACTGTATAGTAAACCACTAAAAATAGAACATGTAAGAATAAATTAATTGTGGCAGCATATATCCACAGATTAGGAGAAATATGGAGAAGTACCACCGCCAGTAAGAGCACAATGCCACCAGAGGACAATAGCTGCTACATCACCTTTAAAGAGGATGCAGTGTTTACTCCTCTTTGCATCATCCATCCAAGGTACTTCCTTCCTCCCAGCATTTAAAAGATCTTTTTTTTCCAGTTAAATGGCAAAACAAAGAATTTATGAGCATTACTAGAAAGAAATGCCTACACCTGAACCTCTCTAGTTGTACAAAACAAGTTTATATAGAAGCTTGTTTCAAAAGATTAAAAGGGTTTGTACTTACAGTATAATGTAAGTAGATAATTCTGTCCCCCACAGGAACTTAAATCTCTTCTTTACTCCTTCTTTAAGTGTCCTGACCCTACAAGAGAAATCTAAAATGGCAACTCCCTACATTACAAAGATGTAATACCAAGGTCTCCACCCAAAGGTCAGTCCTCCTCTTCAGCTCTCTCACACATACATACAACTTTATCCACTGTAAGTGTACATAACAAAATAGTGTTAAAAATAGTACGTGGCACAAAACAAACAAAAACATCTCAAAAATGACTTACCTCACAACTAAAATGTTTTCAACAAACAAATTATCTTGGAGATGTGGTATGTTCAGCAGAACCCAAAGTTTGCATTGTGTACCTGCTGTTAAAAAGCTGAAGATTTATGTGTGTGCACAGTGCAATGTGGGTGAGGTTGAGAAAAAGACAAAGGTGTGCACAGAGACCAAGTATGGGCCAGGGGAAACGCCCCTTTGTGCTCACAAAAGAGTTCACATTTTCACAACTGTAATCCTGGCAGATCCTCGATTATAAACAAGTGCTGTAGTGTAGGTAATATTTGGCTGAATTCCAAAGCAGTGTCCAAATTGCAACATAAAAAGAATACATTGCAGCCAAGTATCTGGTTACAAGGTAAAATTAAACAAATCAGAAAACTTTTACTCTTAATTTTTACCCCATAAAATATATTGTTCCGCTTTTTAAAATGACCCGCTACTGTGAAATACCTAAGAGCTCTCATCCCAATCAATTTAAATAAGATATATGAACTAACTTTACACTGCTTTACCAGGTTTAATTAGCTGCAACCTCCCCTTTATTGTGATAGCTTGCCTAAGCATTGTTTAAAGGAATATCTTATTCAGATGTTTGTACCTATTGAAAACATTTGTTCTTTAAGATATATCTGTTCTTAATATAAATGTGGAACAAAAAATGCCCTACTTAATCTCAGGCAAATTCACTTTCTCCAATCTGCTACATTTTGGCCCATAATCCATTACTTTTTAGACCTCCAATACATTCTTGAACCTGGTTAACTCTGTTATAACAAATTTCCCCACTGCCACTATCAAACCCATATAGTGCAACATATCAGAAACTTGCAGAGACTGAATTTCCAATGCCTGGTCCCTGTGTAATCATGTACATCTGTGCAAATCAGGTGTAAACTAAAGTGAATGAAGAATTTTGATCTGGTTGTCATTTTACATTCAAATTACACAGGTGTAAATAACCAGACAGGGTTTGAGACAGTGGGGAATCAGGCCAACAAAACTCTATCTAGTCTTATATCATAATTCTTACTTCCAGCACAAAGCAACAAGGTTAAAATAACTATTTCCATGCATCACCTACTGTAACAAAACAGTAACTTACCTCAGGCTTTTTCTTCTTTAAGCTTTGGATCCTGGAAGCAAATGAGGATTCATGCCATGGAAGAAGCCTCTTTATCAAAAGTAACTTTATTCAGCTAAGGGAAAAATATGAATGTATTTCAATACTTACATGATTGTCGGTAATGCCAACTTCAGGCATATGATTTAAACTCCCTGACCCTATCCTGATTGAAACCTTTATAAAAAGTGTAACTTCATTACCGAAACATATTTCCAATCTGTTTTCTTTTTTCCATTCTACCAAATATAATATCTCTTAATGCTACTGTTAATTGGTGGGAAATTGATTCACACCCCACACAAATTTCAACTAGTTCACTTTATGACTTGTAACTTTTATCATACCTCCCACTAAACTTAGAGGGCCCAATACATCCCTGGTGTAATGCTGTTGAAGTTAACAGGATTACATCAGGAATGAATTTTGCCTGGGTATATCTCGGCTTCTGACTCCACTTTCTGTTTTAAAATAAGGTACTATTCCATATGTTTTGGAATTGATCAAAACTGAAATTAGAGCCCCTATAAATTAGTGTCTAGGGGGCACTTGAATGGGGGGTGTCTCTCATCATCTCAGGTGAGTATCCTAACCATTGGGCTAAAAGTTATGATCCAGCTCCTCCACTCCCCTCTTGCAAGACACACCGTAGGCACCTAACTCTAAGGCTACATGCACACTACCCGCCCGATTCGGTGGGTAGCAATCGATGTATCACGTCTCGTCTAGACGCAATAAATCGATCCCAGAGCTGCTCCCCTTCGACTCCGGAACTCCAGCTCCGCGCGAGGAGTAAGTGGAGTCGACAGGTGAGCCTGCCTGCTGCGGTGTGGACCAGCGGTAAGTACTTTTGAAATCGATCTAAGATATTCTACTTCAGCTACGTTATTCACGTAGCTGAAGTTGCGTATCTTAGATCGACCCCGCCCCCGCAGTGTGGACCAGCCCTAAGAGAGGGTTCATTGCTGAGAATTCCAAGCAGAGATAATTGCCTCCCTCCAGTCCAGACTTATGTGCCAAACTCCCACTGTACAGGAAGCCTGAGCACCTGACTCAGGCTTTGTGATTTTTCTAGACCTCTGCAATTTAGTCCCTCTGTGAATCTAGCCCTTAGTGCTTATGCTTCTTATTTGTCTAAGGAACATATTACTTGTCTGAGGACTTGATTTTCAAATACTCTCATACACCATCTTGCATGTAACTTGCATAAGTAATTGCCAGCATTCTGCACACAAATCAGTTATTTGCGTGCATGAATAACTGGCTACCTGCATGTGCAATGCCTACTTTAAACATGCAGTTGTAACTGCTCACACAAACTAGGCCAGCAAATATGTATACTTAACTGTACATTATCATTTCTGAAAATGAAATCCTGAAAGTCACAAAAATTTCTATCAATAAGGGACTAGCTGAAAGAAGCATTTTGTTACATAATATTGGAAATAATCTTTCAATTTAGAAATGAGGGGACCCACGTTACTAGATGGTATCACTTTACTTGGTATCTCGATAGAGAAAATTTCAGACACATATTCATGTATTCAACCCTAAATAGACACAATCTAGACAGGATTCTACCTCAATCAATTCTACTCTGATGCTTTTTCTGTATATTATCATGATACCAGTTCTGAAGACAATATTGTTTGACAGACTATAGCACATAGATTAAAAAACTCTAATGTCAGCAGAACATAATGCTATACTTATATTTTTGCCTCCTCTATTACCTGAAGGTTTAATTTGATATGTCTTTAATGTCAGCTATATTATTTGGAATTCTATAATCCATCACATTTAATTAGATCTGTTAATAACAATAGCCTCAATTCCACTAAGCATGTAAACATATGCTTAATTTTAGGCATGTGAGTAGTCCCATTTGAGTGAATGGGACTTAAGCATGTGCATAAAAGCTTTACGGAACTGGAGCTTGCGAGGTATATATTGAATGTATATATTCTCTTATGCAGAAGCACAAGGCCCTAAACAGACTGGAAAGCTGGGGTTTCTGCTTCATGGGGGTAATCATTTCTGTGGGTGGGCTCACACATACCTGTGCATCTGCAACAGTTCTCTGCTCTGGAGTACAGGGTGGATTTGTTGGGGGTATGGTTTGCGAACAGCCAGTGAATTTCTGCACAGGTTGGATCCACTGATCCACAAAACTGCATAACAGAGAAGCAGTGGATTTTCTCCAGTGCTTGTTAACCCTACAGTGGTGACTGCAGCCCATATATGAGTGTGCCTCTTTCTGTGATTGAAGGTTGGGAGGAGCGAACTCTTTGCTCAGAGCACTATGATCTGTCTATAAATCATCTTGTTTGCATTACCCCCTGCACGCTTATTAACAATTAATCTTTTATACTACTAATGTCCTAAATTTGCATATTTATATTACTATATAATATAGCTTAAATTTGAGCTTAAATTAATATTTTTAAAGAATTAAATTGCCAGATATTCTATACATCTGTGACTTGCTTCATCCCAAGAGGAAGGGAAATTGGAGGACTTGCACGTGCAGGCAGATTTTAAAAAAGGAATTAAATTAACTGCAAAACCACATATATTCCCTATTTTTAAGGTGCTTTGCTCACCACACACTTTTTAAAAACAATCTCCACAAAAGTCCCTAAAGATGATAGATAAATTACTGAAATCGTTTTTCAGGTATGAGTTTTCAAATACTTGCTGTTATTTTTATTATGGTAGTATCTAGAGGCCCCACTCAGAATTGGGGCCACAACATGCTGTGTATTCATAGATTTTTTAAGGCCAGAACATACTATTAGATCATCTAGTCCAGGGGTCTCAAACACACGGCCCGCGGGCCACATGCAGCCCACGGAGTTATTTCCTGCGGCCCACCATAGGCGCCAACTCCACTGGCAGCCAAGCTCTAAACATTACTGAGTGTTTATATTTTATTAAAACCCCTCTTTGCATTAGTTTTTAAAACATTAATACATTGACTTTTAATAGAATACTATATTACTCTTCATTTTTTTCATTTTTGACTATACTTTTGTATCATTGTATGAAAAGGTTTCAGTGATGCGGCCCTCAGGTCAATTTACTAGTTCTCATGTGGCCCTCATGGTGATTAGAGTTTGAGATCCCTGATCTAGTCTGACCTCCTGTAGAATTTCACTGTGTTGTCCTTGTATTTAATCCAATCACCCGTTTGTATATTGTGAAAACACAAAGTAAATGATGGTCCCTTTTCCCAAAAACCTATTATCTATTTAAAAGAAGACACAAGTGACTGTAAAAATCAATTTGAAGGAAGGGAGACAAGAGAAACATTAATACATAAACTCAGGTTCTTAGGCCAGATATATGCACAGCTAGGTGGTTTTGAATACTCATTTTAAACAGTAAATTTTATATAAAAAAGATACAATATTGTAAGTCCTCTACTGTACATTCACTTACCAGTTATAGAAAACTGCTAATTTATAGGCATTACAGTAAAATGGATCTCAACGTATTTGAAAGTGGGCAGATTTGTGGCCTAAATGGAAATGAGTGCAGGGGACTAGACTAGATGACCTCTCGAGGTCCCTTCTAGTCCTATGATTCTATGATGTACTGTGTATAAGAAGCGGCATGGAGGAAAGCATGGAGGTGCAAGAAATGAGCAATGGAAGCTGGCAATATTGTAGAGTGGAAGGGACAGGAAGAGTGTGATAAGATGTAAGAATGGATAAGTTGGTCAGAGCTAAATTGTGAAAGGCCTTAAAGGTGAGAACCAGAAGCTGTATTTGATGTGGTGCTGAAGAGAGCCAGTGGTGAAACTTGGAGATCTGTTTACAAGTTAAGGAATATGCAAAAACGATACATAGAACTAACTACCCATAAAGAAGATCTTACAGGCCAGGAACAGCCTCTGCAGCCAGATTGCCCTCCCAGTGAGCCATATCATTTCTGCTTCTGTCAGCAAAAGGTTCAGACATCCAGCAGTTCCCAGCTGCAGGAACTGAGAGTAAGTGACATGCTTCTGAAAAGATGCCACTTTTTCTGTTGTAAGTTTCATGATCTGAGTGCGGGGAGGGGATCAAGGAGGGGGTCTGGCTGAAAAAAGTATTATTGCTACGCCTTCCTTCACCAATAAAAACCCTGAAGAACCTTCACAGAAAGAACCCCTAGGCTGCTTTTATCTACACAAGCTACACCTCAGCATAGAGCTGCCCCCAAAATTAAAGAGCTGACACTGGTTACCCTTTGGCTTCCCCTCTTACTCATGCTAAGGTTTTCTTTCCTAGAGCTGGGTAATTAATCAAGTCTCAAATGTTTTGTGATGGTATATTTTTGTATATACAACTTGGTTTATGTTTTTACTATAGTTTTCTCAAAACATTTTTTAAGGGGGGGAAGGCTTGACTCTACTTGTATATGTATGCAACAGAAACCTATCAGTGACCATCATTTGTAACCACCCCACCTCCCCCCGACACACACACAAGATTACATGAACTGATTTCAGTCTGGTTTTGCTAGAAAGGGTTCTTTTTCTCCTGCAGATAATGCCCTACAGCATGTAAAGCATTTTTCTTTGGCAGCAGATTATTATCACTTCTGAAAACCAGGGTTCAGACAGTACAAGTGACAACTGTAAAACTTTTAGATAATATATGGTCTCTGTGGCAAATCCTTTAGTCTTTACTCAGACAAAACTCCCATTGAGGTCAACAGGAGTTTAGTCTGAGTTATGGCTGATGGCCAATGAAAGTAGGATTGAATTTAATGGGAGTTTTGCCATCTTCCTCAATGGAAGTGAGATTATGACCCAAGTAGGGGCTGCAGAATTTGTCCCCACTGTCCTTTTTAACCTTTGGAATACTACAGGGGTGGGCAAACTACGGCCCATGAGCCACATCCGGCCCGCGGGAGTGTCCTGCCCTGCCCAGCACCTGAGCTCCCGGCTGGGGAGGCTAACCCCTCCCTTGCTGTCTCCCCTCCCCTGGAGCCACACCACCGTGCGGGCAGTGCTCTGGGGGGGCGGGGCTGCGCACTCCGACCAGGCCGCGCGGCTGCCAGACATGCTGGTAAGGGGGTCAGGGGGTTGGATATGGGGAAGAGGGTCCCGGGGGGCAGTCAGGGGACACGGAATGGGGGGGCGGGGTTGGATAAGCATGGGAGTCCTGGGGGGCCTGTCAGGGGGTGGGGGTGTGGATAGGGGTCAGGGCAGTCAGGGGACAGGGAGCAGGGGTGGTTGGATGGGAGTGGGGTCCCAGGGGCAGTTAGGGGCAGGGGTCCCAGGATGGGGTGGTCAGGAGACAAGGAGCGGGGGGGGGGGGTGGATGGGTCAGGGATTCTGAGGGTGGCAGTTAGGGGGCAGGAAGTTGGAGGGGGCAGATAGGAGGCGAGGGCCAGGCTGTTTGGAGGAGGCAAAGCCTTCCCTACCCGGCCCTCCATACAGTTTTGCAACCCCGATGTGGCCCTCGGGCCAAAAAGTTTGCCCACCCCTGGTATATTAACTTATTCTATATGTAGGACATCTAAAATTCTTGATCTAAGGGATAAAGCATTTAAATGCTTCCTCACATTAATCCATGCTGAACTCCTATGGAAATGCTCATGACATCTATATTAATAACAAATATTTTCTTCCATATTATTGCTATTATAATTTATGTAAAGTAAGCAAAAATCTCATATATATATATATATATATATATATATATATATATATATATATATATATATATATATATATATATATATATATATATATATAAGGCAGTTAACATACAAGTGAAATATATTTATGTATATGCACAGCCATGTGATAGTTTTCTTTACTTTGCTGTACCTGCATTTTGCCTACTAATCCATCTCCCCAGGTCTTAATCACATGCTCCAAACATCTAAGCATCTTCAAACATATACCTTTTAAAAATGAATTTATCAGAGAAGTATTTCTTCCTTTTTTACCCAAATATAGAAACTTACCCCAAATTACATTGGCCAGAGGCCCAGGATGATCAGTCAGTTTTAGACTCCCCAAAGGAGAGGGAGTGATGTGAGGCCAGTGCTCAGTCTCTGTTCCTCTGAGCATTGGACAGCAGAGAGGGGGTGGCGTGGGGTATCATACACTAGTCTGTAACAGGACTAGGCAATGGATGTTTTGTGCTTTTCCCCAGCACTTCCAGAGACAAAGTGCCTACCACGTGCACAAATGCCATTGAGAATCGCCTGCAATGAGGCTATGTCTTAAAGCCATAATCCAGCTTTCTTCTCAGTTGCACTACCAACTGTGAATGTAGTCTTTACAGAAGAACAAAGGCCTGATGAGGTATTTTTCATTCCCCCTCCCTTCTCTTTCTTCATATGTCAGCCATATTTGGTGGGAGAGGGAACCAGCAAGTTATAAAGTTACATGTGGCTGGATCCAATATCAGTGACATTGAATTGTAAATTGAATAAAAGGAAAATGTTGCCAAAGAAATCATATTGGGGATGTTACAGGCACATGGAACTGACACGGCAAAAGTGCAAAGGAGCAGCTAAATGTTTGGAGTATTGCTGAAATAGTTCAGCAAATGAACCTGTGCCATGCAGATACCTGACTGCTATGTATTGCAACAATCTGTAGATAGGATCCAGCATCTGACATGCTTTTGGTGAAATTAAAATAATTTGGCAGTGGATAGATGACTTGTTGTTGGTTTTGAATTTTGAGAAACATGTTTCTCTGCCCTATCACAACTCTCAGCTGCTACTGTGGAGCAAATGATTACATCACTGCTAGAGTGGAATATGAAAAGAATATCTTATTTATATATTGCCCATATTGCTAGGCACTGTGCCTGGCCCACTGGCCCAAAGAGAAGCAGCTATTCTGCCAAAGGAAGAACTAAGAAAGAACTAAGAAAAACATAATCCACAAATGAAGAGCTAGTGAAGAACATAGACACAATAGGCAAAGATGAACTGTCCTAAACAGAAAGACCTAGCACTGAGCGTTGAAGACAGCTATCAAGACATTCTGATAGATGTGGCAGTTTATACATGTGCTTTTGTTTCTGACAGAGCAATAACTTTTGATCTGGATTAAGTCTAGGGTTACAACAAAGATGGAAGAAATTAATCCCACAATTAAAGGTGAACCAGAAGGCACTGAAGATGGTCCATGTGAGTACAAATACATTTTAGTCATATATCAGGTATGAGGTTTTGTAGGCTATAATAAACAAGCTAGCCTGCATGTCAGAAATGTTTTGAGTATTTATGTGAGGGTGTGTGGGAATGCAAATATCTTTTGGGTTGAAGTTATTTTTGGCCAGGCAGTATTTTTGCAGGTGAAAATATGAAAAACTTCAGTTCATGTCTCTACCAAGTTGACAAAACACAACAGACATTTTATAACTACTGATTTTGCATTCCTGTAACTAAGAACAACGGCTAAATTTTTTAAGTAGACATTTTCATACTGGTAACTGGTAATGTCGTTTGTTTTTAAAAAGTAAGTGGCAGACATCCTATGTTTACAAGTGACTGCAGTGCATGCATAGTAACTACTTTTCATAAAGATTTTTACTCCAAACTTGTTCTTCTAAAGAAATTTTCAATGCACTTATCTTCATTCTGTATCTAACCACTGTTTTATTTTGTTGATCTCACAGAGAGAGAGAGAGATCTCAGTACAGGTCAATGTGCCTGCAGAAAACTGCCCACATGGAGTAATTTGCTGGATTGGGGCCCAAGCGTTAAATCCACTTTAGTCTTGAATAGACCTAGTGATTGTGCCTCAATGATCTTCTTTGCTCGCAGATGGTGATACTACTGCATATACCTGTGTTGCTCGTACCTGTCCCAAAACTGAATTCTTGACTTTTTTATGGTAGAAGGACCGTCAGCAGACCACCACTGAATGTCGTAACATCCAGGAGAAAGGACAAGCAACAGCTAAATCCCTGACACAACAAGAACCTCTAGATGTTGCACCATCAGGGAACCAGTCTATGTACAAGAAAGGGGAACCTTCTTGATCAGGTCCTCCTGGTTGCCTTTATACTGGGAAGAAAAGGCAAAAAGTGATCAATGAGTCTCAGACACAAAGGTCAGATGGACCTATCATGATAATCTAGTCTGACCTCCTGCACATTGCAGGCTATGGAACCTCACCCACCCACTCCTGTAATAGGCCCATAACCTCCAGCTGAGTTACTGAAATCCTCAAATCTTGATTCAAAAACGTCCAGCAATATAGAATCCACCATTTATTGTAGTTCAAACCAGCCAGTGAGCTGTGCCCCATGCTGCAGAGGAAGGTAATCCCCACCCCCCTTCAACATCTTTGCCAATCTGATCTGGGGGGAAATTCCCTCCTGATACCAAATATGGCAACCAGCTACAGCCTGAGCATGTGGGTGAGACCCACCAGCCAGACACCTGGGAAAGAATTCTCTGTAGTAACTCAGAGCCCTCCCCATCTCTGACTGTTGGAGATATTTGCTAATGGTGCAGATGGGCCATATGCCATTGTAAGCAATCTCAGGATACCATCCATTTTGTAAATTTATCAAGCTCAGTCTTAAACCATGTTAAGTATTTCCCGCCTCCCACACACACACACACACCCACCCCTTGGAAGGCTGTTACAGAACTTCACTCCTCTGATGGTGAGAAACCTTCATCTAATTTCAAGCATAAATTTATTGATGTCCAGTTTATATCCATTTATTTTTGTACCAACATTGACCCCAAATTTAAATAACTTCTCTCCATCACTTGGTGTTTATCCTTCTGATGTATTGATAGAGAGCAGTCATATCTCCCCATATGCTTTGTTTTGTTAGGCTAAAGAAGCCAAGCTCCTTAAGTCTTCTTTTGTAAGGAAGGTTTTCCATTTCTCTGATCATCCAAGTAGTCCTTCTCTGCACTTGTTCCGGTTTGAATTCATCTTTCTTAAACATGGGAGACCAGAATTGCACACAATATTCCAGATGAGTTCTCATCAGTGCTTTGTCAATGGTAATAACACATCCCTATCTCTACTGGAAATACCTTGCTGGATGCATTCTAGGATTGCATGAGCCTTTTTCATGGTCACAACACGTTGGCGGCTCCCTCAGTTCTTCTAACTCAGAGTACATCTTTCAAATCTCTGAAGTAGAGGAGGTTCAATCTGGATCTGCAGAGTCTGTATGCTTCAGGAGTTCGGGGGAAGTCCCTACACTGTGTGACCTCCTAGCAGTGGCAATACTCAGAAGGAGGGCTCAGGAGCATAACTAACTAAAAAGTGACAAACAATACTTTTCCAGGTGGAGCAACCAATGTGACCTGGAGGTATTATCAAGAGAATGATGCTTTATAAAGAAATCAAATTCCAGATAGCAGTTCTGCTTATTTCAACAATTGTCACATAATGAACAGATGCTGCAGTTTTTGCAGCAAAAAGGGTTTTCAGTTCTGCTTTTTGTACAGTAGCTTCAGCAAGCACAAAGCATATATCAAAACAGCATTTTGATCAATTTAGATCACCTCTTGACTGATATGGACTGGCCCTTATTTTTTTACCAAAAGCCAGAAACAATCTTAAGGACAACTTAAAGGTTTCATTATGTCAAGATAATAACCAATAACCCTCTTAACATCCCAGGTGCACAACTGAGCTCAGCCCAGAATATCAGAAGGCTTCCAGAAAATACTAGCAAAGAAGCTGTATGATTTAAATGAAAATTCAAGACCCCGACAGTCAAGAACTTTGGATGGTGAAGGGTTAAAATCTATGTGCTGCTTGTATAACAATTTGGCATATGGACTTGTGTCAACTTTTAGAGGCCCAAAAGTCCAGAGTTTGGCTAAGAGGCCAGAGGCCTAGTGAATAGTGATTAGCTAAGAAAACAGAATGAACAAGAGATAAACAAACAAAGCGAGGCTAAGTCTGGTCAGCAATATGCCAGATGTTGAAGCAATAACTAAATAATTGTATCTTCTCTAAAGTTGCAAGTGTGGGACAAAGGCATCTTGTCCCTGTTGTGTTAGTTTCTTCTGGAGGGAGAAGATCTTCCCACAGACCAACCTTGAGTTTATGAAGGGTTGGCATGTCAGTATAAAGATAAGGCCTCCCACCTGTCTTTCCCAGGGACCAAGCGTGCCTTAACACACAAAGAAAACAATTCTTATTATCCTATACTTTTCACTGTTTTTGCTTTAATCCCTAGGAATACATCCGTTAAATGATCAGAGGGGCTACTTCATTCCTATGGACCCCAAATTGAATTCAACAGATGGGATGTTAAGACTACTTCATTTTTATGAAAAATGTGATATCAAGAAGACCTACCATCAAAGTGTACAGTTCTGAAAGTCTCTTAAAAGATGCAATAGCCACAACACATATGCAAGTAGGAGCAGGTACCAAGAAGCTCAAAAGTAGCCTCCATACGCTTGTCAAAATCAAGATTTCAGTTCCATGGATTCATAGGTTAAACTTGTGAATGGAGATGTTCATAAAGCCTTTTTTTAGTCTTTGCTAAAGATGACAAGACTGAGTTCCCTTGCACTGATGCATATAAATATGGCACAAATACCTTTTTGGTTTTATCCCAATAAAATCCTGAATCCATCTAAGACAAAGAAAATTCTAAAATGACTGGTAAAAAGGAAAGAGACTGGAGTGGCATCTTTATTCTCGCCAAATCCTTAAACTATTTCCACTAATGGATATGTAGCCATCTAGCAGAAGACTTCTGTGATTCCACATTCATAGCTCTGAATTTCCCAAAGGATTACAATCAAGTAATCAGGCCAACAGATGAAGAACATTTCCAGTTTGAGTGAAGAATTTGATCTTAATACTGAGGTAAGAGACCTGGGCTCAGGAAGAGAACAAAGAGCCCTGTCCATGGACAACAAGCCAACAGAACTGGGAATCATATATGGTAAATTCAAGATGCGGCAACCAGAATCTCTCTGGCCCTTTCTTGCTCAATCTTCTTGGAATTTTGCTAAGAGAGGAAAAGGTGAACATGCATTTTCTTCCCCAATGTAACAAACTTATTTGACACTAAATTGGGACTATGCATGCAATGGAGTAAAATATTGCACATTTTGTATTCTCACTCATTGCAAAACAAACCACATATGGATGACCTCCTCTAGTTTAAAAAAAAAAAGGGGGGGGGAATTAGCTATAGAATCCTTTAAGAGTGTCGATATCATCTTGTAATACTTAACTGCTAGCATGTTCTCTTATACCAAAATGCAAGTTGAAGATATTGCCCTGTTATGGATGTACCAATTTCACAGAAATGATGCATGACTTGTTGTCACACCACAGGGGGCTGGGATCTCCATCTGTTCAAATATACCACTGCCACAGAGTGTTGTCTTGTAAGAACTCTCACTGCTTTCCTTCTAATCAGAAAAAGAAAAGCACAAAAGGCAATTTAGATGGCCTTCAACCCCAACATTTTTACTTGTAATACAGATTTTTCTGAGTAGTACCTCACGAGCAACTGCCTTGAAATCTAAAAAAATGAATCTAAATCACCTGCTAGGAATCTAGATACTTTTGTTGTGAGAGACAGACAAGCTAATACCTTCCTCAAATTCTGGGAAGCCTTTAGAAATATTGGAACCTGAATGTCACTAAGACTGACTTCCACATATTTTATTTAATACCTGTATTTATTTACATTATAAATAAAAAGGGACATCTAATAAAAACTTTACAACCCCTTGACACAAGTTATAAGAACAAATATAAAATTCCCTCTCTGAACCTTACAGTATTACGTAGAAAACATTTAACCTGAGATACTTCCTGTGCTTCTAACTTATTAAGATGAGGAATTATGCATCTTGACAGTTGAGGGCTCAAATCAATCTTGAGAATTTAGAACAAGGATTGTACTTTCTAGAGCTGCAATAAGGCCATGGCACCAGCACCTATTCTTTGGTCTCCATTTTCAGAAGATATTGGACCTCATCCAATAGCAGTGTATAATTAATAGGATTTCTGAAGAGGAATGGAAAGTTTTGACATGACCTGAAACTGAAGGGCAGTCCCATTTGATAAACTCTGAATAAAGCTACATCCTGCCATGCCTGTAAACATTTACACAATTAGGAGCTGAAATTAAAATTGGTTCTATGTCCTCCATCAAAACTGTGGTTTCACTGTACCTACACTAGAATCCAATAGATGCAAAAGAGATATCTCTGGCAATCCTAGAACGATTGGGTCCAAACTGTGCTTGACGTGGAAACTCCTTGAAGAAACAGTGGAAGGACTGACCTTGGATATCAGCAAGAGAGCTACTTATACAAAGACTGACTCAATGTCAGCGTCATAGTTTTTAATCTGGTAACTGAATTTTATACTCAAGAACACCAGCAAACAATGATGGCCCTTACCAGGGACCTAGTCATCAAGCCTGAAATGCCATGAAAGGCTCACAAAAGGTATCTTCCAAACTACTGATCTTCTTAAACCTCAAGAACGTCTCACTGCTTAGGGCTTGTCTACACTTATCAGTAGCTCATCACTGCTGCAATCAATGCAGCGGATGTCGATTTAGCAGGTCTAATGAGGACACGCAAAATCGATAGGAGAGTGCTCTCTGGTTGACTCCAGTAATCCACCACTCTGAGAATAAGGGAAGTCGACGGGAGAGCGTCTCCTATTGACGCAACATAGTGTAGACACCACAGTAAGTTTACCTAAGCTATGGCGACTCCAGTTACATTATTAACGTAACTGGAGTAGCGTAACTTAGGTCGACTTACTGTGATAGTATAGACAAGGCCTTACTCTCAGGGATATTTTCCAGAAATGGGGATATTGTCGTTCAAAGGGTATAACAAACCATAACTGCTTGTAATTAGTAGTTCTTAAAATAAGGACCAGAAAAGAGAATTCCCTCTTCCAAAATCCATTTTCTTTGATACTCTCAACATAACCAAAGAACCTGGGTGGGATTCTGGCTTGTAAAGTTTGTCATATTTCCTGTTCTCTGCATTAGAGACTGGGTGGTAGGGGGCCATTCAGATTGCAACATATGACGGTTTCTAAGACCCTGCACAGGCATGCAGGGCTTATCAGTTGAGCAACAGTAAGCTCCAGTGCTAAAACCCTGCATAAAAATGAAGATTAATTATTGCTGTATCACTCTGGCATTTGGATTTGGTTCACTGCCACTAAGATATGAGGGGTTTTCTCTGGCGCACAGGAAATCCTACAAGGAAACCCAAGGGACAGCAAAGCTTGGGGAGAAAACTTAGCCAGAGATTGCTGTTATGTAAGTATGCTTGTTATATAAGTTGCCATCAAAATAGTAAGTTTGGACTATATATATACAGTGGGTACATGCAGGGCTGGCTCCAGGCACCAGCTTTCCAAGCTAGTGCTTGGGGCGGCATCGAGAACGGGGCGGCAGTCCGAGTCCCATGGCGGCAATTCGGCGCAAGCAGACGTAGCAGGGCCCCGCCCCCGACGCTTGCCGGGGATGGGGCTCCGCTACATCTGCCTGCATCGGGGCGGGGCCGAGGCAACTTCTTGGGGCGGCAAAATTGTGAGATCCACTCCTGGGTACATGTCATTCAAAATAGGCTATGAACCTGACCTACTTACAGAGATCTTAAGGCTCTACAGAAATTATAGTATTACTATTATTATTATCATCATCATCATCATCCGTTTAATTAAAGGCTATACTAATAATACCAACATTTATCAAGACAGAGCGGTCACAGATCAAATTTGTGACTTTATAGCAAATTTAAGTGAAAGCTTCCACTCCTAACATTTTATTAGGCGTTTGCATCCAACCGTTCATTCGTATATTCAGAATCCTCAGTTGTACAGTGTCAGATTTTTGTCCCTCTTTTTTCATCCTAGTTCATCCTATATAACGGCTAATTACATATAGCTCAGCACAGCTTCAAATTTATAAAAATATTTATAGGCACCCTTCCTATACTTTGCGCATCTACTATAAATTAAAACCCCACAAAATACAAGAGGACTGCCTAGGAATATTATGCATTCTATCTGCCACCAGTGAAAAATTACAAAGGTAAGTAATTAACTTGTGTTCCTTCAGAGTATCAAATGCATACATAGTGGACTAAATTCTGCCCTAAATTACACTTTGCAACCCCACTGAGCTCAGAGGGGTTGCACAAGTGTAAACGAGAACAGAATTTGTCCCATTATTTAAAGGCTTGGTTTTGTATTTTAATCTTTGAGTTAGCTGGCAGATGCATAAAATCACATGTACAGTAGACAGGGAGTTCCCATTAACTGTATCCTGAAGAGGCCCATGTACAAACATTGTTTACTCCTCTAAGTAAATGGACTATATTGTGCTCATAAAGTTTGCCCCACATAGACCCATTTCATACATGGATATATAAGCAGCTGGTGGGTAATGAAGCTTCAAGCACAGCTCTAATAGGTATTAAACTTTTCCTGACTTATCTGTCTGAAGACTCTGGTACTCAGCGCAGCTACACTTGTGAGGTGAGGCTGCTGTAAATCTATCAGGTACATACAGGGGGATGCAATTTCTGGTATGTCATGTAGCGCTCCACAATCAGATCCAAGTCCTGGGCCTATGCAAGGGGAATTATTAGTTAGTCAGTTTTAGATGAGAAACTGGTATAAATACACACCCCAAAACCCCCACAAATTCTTCTCTACAATAATCCCAGATCTCACTCTCATAGAGCCTCATCCCCAAACACACTTTTGTTTTAAAGTGTATTTTTAAAAATCAGTTAAGTGTAATAAAATTTTAAGGTTCCCAATGTGGGATTACTTTTTATATTCATAACTCAGAGTTATAGATCTTTCCCTACCAAATTCCCAGTTATACCTGTCAAATTTTTGGTAAAGTTGAGATTCAGATCCAAACCTCACAGCTCAAGACCATTTTTATTAGAAATTGGTATATTAATTACCAATTTGGCCAGTGGCTATTTGATAAAATAATAAGTCCATATCACTTTTGAGATACTGAAAAATATGTTGTAAAACTTTAAAATTAAAGTTACTGGGTGCTTCAAGTAACTGGGTTTTATAAACTAAGCACAATCCAAACAAAATAATTAATTGTCTAGAAACCTCTTGTTGGAGGGAAGTGTTAAAAACTGGCTTTTAGTCTTAATTCCCTGAATTTTGTCAATCTAAAACAGGCTCCTAACCTTATTTTGTTGTTTATTTTTTGTATTTAAATTTTCTATTAATTTATTCTACTTGACTGGCACTTACCTCAATAAATGGGTATTATTTACTCTACTGGTGTAATCTTTGTCAAATAGGACAATCTGCGAATCAATGTAATCTCTAGTCTGCCTCGTAATCTTGCAGCTGCTCACTCTCTTTGTGATTATGTAATTGTCCTGGTGTACATATAAGCAAGCAAAACTTTAGTAAGGGGCAGGGGAGAAACCTTTATCGTAAAAGCAAAATTAGTGGAGTCTTGGCACTATACTAGCAAGGCCCAAACGTTGCTCAATTGAGGATTACATTAGCAACATGCCAGGAGCCCCAGGGCTACATTTAATTTGCATAGACAGTGTAGACTGTTGCAATCTTCATTTTTAGTATGACAGTACAAGTCCTATATACTACAAATCCTAACATGCAATGATTCTAGCATCCATTTTTATTCTAGAAATGCAGCCTGTGAAAATTATGGGGTCCAGCATGCAAACATTTGTCTTCATAATCATCCACCTCAGTCTGCAGAGATGATGACTCCCAAGATCCAAAACACTATACTGACTTGAATGACATAGCCTGCTGAAAAGACAAATCCCAACATGCAGTGCTCCATCTTGGTCCAAGTGCACAAAAAAGATGACCCCCAGAAGAAGATGGTTAATCCAAGCATCACAGCCCCAGGGGACAAGAGGTTTTAGTGGCAACATGCCATCCTGATAATGATGGATTTTGGATTCAACTAGAATACAATGAGCTACAGCCTCTTTATCCCTAGCAATTGGACACAGGTTTCCCGTAATTCCAGAATTTGCCAAATGGTCCTGATTTTTCCCTTGAGTGCAACCTTACATCCCTATTCTTGAAATACATGACTAGAGAAAGACCATGATGTGGTGAGGACTTTGGTATTTGCTGTGGTGCTGCTTGGGGCAAATTCAGGATGGTCATGCCTCACATCTTCCCCTGCATATTAAAGATGTGGTAGCGAATAGCACCAGGAAGTCACAGAGGTGCCTCCATCCTCATGTGGGGAAGACCAAATAAGGCAACTTTGTGCCTTACCGTGCACTAACAGCCAACCTCCTTGGGAGCAAAAAATCCCAGGCCCAGTTGCCATGTTAGTACAGTACACACATGTCCTTCCTGCCCCCACTCCAGAACAACACCTCAGCGCAGGGCCCCATTTCAGGAATAGGATGCTCCTCATGAGTGACTCCCCTCCCCCCACTCTAGGTTGGGGCTCCTCCCCTCCCCCAATGTAGGGCGGTGTGGGGTCTCTCCACAAATTCCTCCTCCCCCCCAATCTAGGGCGGTGTCTCTCCGCAGCAGCGCCTCCTCCCCTTCCCCCCTGAGGCGACGAGAGCGTCTCTCAGGAGCCACTCCGAGACCTCACCAGAGGGTGGGGTGTTACTTCAGGAGCCCGCTCTCCTCAGGCGCCCCTCCCTTGCCCCACCCTTGGGTGGTGAGGCCTTTCCTCAAGGGCCCCCCTCCCGAGACAGGGGCTCCTTTCTCCCTCCCTTCCCCCCTACCGTAGTACTACGAGCCTTACGCAGTCAGTCGTCTCCATTGGGCCTGCATGCCCCACGTGACGCTGAGCGTGCGCCCCGAGCTGCCACAGCCGGTTGTTTCCTAGGCGACCCAGAAGAAAGGGAGCGCGCCAGAGAGCGAGCGAGGACTAGGACAGGACACGTGCACGCGCCACAGCGAGCCAGAGTGCGCGCGCGTTGGAACCCCGATCTCTGGAGAGCGCGCGCCAGCCTGATCCCGGGAGCTGCTGCTGCTGCAGAGCGGAGCGGGATGTCAGGATTCCGGGCATCAGGTATGTGTCTCCCGGCCCCGCCCCCCAAGCACTCCCGCAGGGCAGGGTTTGCACACGTGCCCAGTCCCACCCGCAGTGGGAGGCGCTGGGGACCCCCCTCCGTAATATACCACATAGCCCTGCAAAACACCTCCGGCCTCGACCAGAGCAGGGCATCCCCCAGATAGCGGGCTGCATGGGTCAGTATGGCAGGGAGCAGGGCATCCCCCATATAATGGGACTGTGCGGGTCCCTGTGGAGAGAGCAGGGCATCCCCCATATAACGGGACTGTGTGGGTCTGTATGGCAGGGAACAGGGCACCCCCCCCCGTATAACGGAGCTGTGCGAGTCTGTGGCAGGGAGCAGGGCATCCCCCATATAATGGGACTGTGTGGGTCCCTGTGGAGAGAGCAGGGCATCCCCCATATAACAGGACTGTGCATCTCTGTATGGCTGGGAGCAGGGCATCCCCCATATAATGAGGCTGTGTGGGTCTGTATCAAAGGGAGAAAGGCTGTGTGGGTCTGTATATCAGGTCTGCATGACAGGGAGGAGGGCATCCCCCATATAACGGGACTGATGAGGGCTGTATGGCTGAGAGTAGGGCATCCCCCATATAACAGAGCTGTGTGGGTCTGTATCGCAGGGAGCAGGGCATCCCCCCATATAACAGGGCTGATTGGGGCTGTATGGCTGGGAGTAGGGCGTCTCCCATACAACAGAGTTGTGCGGGTCTTTATGGCAGGGAGCAGGGTATCCCCAATATAATGGGACTGTGTGGGTCTGTATGGAAGGAAACAAGGCATCCCTCATATAACGGATCTGTATAGCAGGGAGTAGGGCATTCCCCATATAACAGGGCTGATTCGGCTGTATGGCTGGGAGCAGGGCATCCCCCGTATAACAGGACTGTGCGGGTCTGTATGGCTGGGAGCAGGGCATCCCCCATATAACGGGGCTGTGCGGGTCCCTGTGACAGGGAGCAGGGCATCCCGCATATAATGGAGCTGATTGGGGCTGTATGGCTGGAAGCAGGGCATCCCCCATAGACCAGGCCTGTGAAGTCCCCATGGCAGGGAGCAGGGCATTTCACATGTAATGGTCTGTGGGATCCTCATGGCAGGGCATGATCTTATGATCCTATATGATCTTCTATGGCAGGGAATTCCTCCCCCACCCCCCCACTCCAACCCCTCTTCATAAAGCAGGCTCTAGAGCAGAATGTTTCTCTTTCCCAACCCCCTTCATTTTACAACCTGTAAAGTTACCATGTGCTGGAGCAGGACAGGTCATCCTTCAAACATCCATCCATGAACAGGCTGTGGGCACCCAATGGCATGGTGCATGGCAAAGTACTGCCCTCCCTACATATTGGGATTTCTGTGGAGTTCCTATAGCAAGGTGCATTGCAATCAGCCTGTCTTCCCTGTCCCCAAGATAAATATATAAAATTGGTCTGCTGAGGAGTTCCTAAAGCAGGTTACGTATCAGTCCATCCTCTCTCCTTTCAGTATAATAGATGTGCACTGGGATTCTGGAGGCAAGACATGGCAACATAGCACTCACCATGCAAATAACAGGTGGACTGTGGGTTCCTATATTTGTATGTATGGCAGGGCACTGCTCTCAATACAACAGGCATACTCTTGATTCCCTATAGAGGGTGTATATAAGTAGTATGTTGTGTGGGCATTACCCTTTTTGTAATTGCCCCGGGTGCAGGTCGTGTCTTAGATGCCTTTCTCTGCTCATTATTTCTATTAAGTGCATCATTAGTTTATTAATAAATATAAGTAGAGGAGGGAAAATGGACTCTGAAATATTTGTACTTAATGAAAAAGAAGATACTGAACAGTAAATAATTTGTACTGAAGATGTGGTCATGAGTTTGGAAGTTATTCTGAATCTGGTCACTTCTTTTGTTTAAGAAAGAAAAGCTAAACAAAAAAGATATAAGCTCTGGCTGGTGTGGAGTTGTATGAAGTAAGTGGAGGGTTGCCTAGGGTTTGATCCAGTTCTTAGATGCTGCTGAGTTTTCCAATTCCATGATTTGTCAGTAGCTGTAAAACCAGAAACATTGTTGTCCATCATTGCTTAGTTGTACCTTGCTAGTCCTGGTCTACATTACTGGGTCTTTCACGAGGATATAAGTAATTAGCAACACTTTAGCAGGTGCATGATTAAGAATTACATGCTTGATCCTAGAAAGAGGCCTTGGGAACCACCTTATACCATGTATTCATCCCCAGATATAAGTATAAAGAATCCCAGGAGTCTGGGGGCATTAACGCCATCTTCCCTCCCCCGCCCCGCCCCCCACCTCCAAATCCATCTTTTGTGTGATTTCTTCAGGATAATGCCTCTTGACTTATGCCTTCATTCTAAATGCTGTAAATCCATAAAATTATGTTGTGACTCTTGTCAATAAGGTTCTGACCTACATTAGCATGGTATCACATCACAGCAAGAAGACCAGCAATAGTTTTTGAAGGCCAAATCCATGACTCTTTTTTTTTATCAAGAAAATGTTTAGTTTTCCCTCCGTAATCTGCTGCATAGTTATGTAGCACAGAATTATCAATCTTTTTTTTTTCATTACACACATGTATAGGGGTGAACTCAGTAAATGGAGATCCATATGCAAACATAAGATGTCATAGGATATCACATTAACTTCATTTAGTGAGGTTCCTAAGTTAACATGAATCACTATTTCAGTTTGTTGTCCTATTTTCCGTATATAAAGGGACTGGTAAATGTGGTTTGATGTAAATGTTTGTATTCTGTACATGCATATTTGACAACAGACAATCACTTGGCTGAACACCAGACTGAGTGCACACCCCTTGAGCCACGTTTGCTTGTAGGTACAAAATGTTTTATATGTAATAGGTATAACTCACGTGTGTATAATATATAATATAAATGTAACCACACACACACATAAACACGTCTTCTATATTGAATCCAGTGTGTGTAATATATTGTGAGGTGCATTGCCATATATTGCCGGCTACGTTTGCTGAAAAAGTTAGCACAGCAGGACTGAGCTAAGCATTCTGTGGTAGTTTTAATCTGAAGATTCTCTTGCTTGTATCCATTTAAGTGAAAACCAGTGTTGTTTTATTATTTTGTTTATTGTGACTATTAGTTATTTACAAATATGGCAAGATTTTGTTTCTGATTTTTGCTTAATATATTGTAAAAATTGTATTATCTGTAAAGGGTTGAACTGGGATTATACTGGTACTGTATGGTTCTGCTAGTTCTTTGTGCAGATACTGTAAATTCCTGCAAATCAAGCATGTCAGATTACTTGTAAAAAGTTCATTAATGTAGTATGAGCATGTTAGAGATATTCCACATAAATTAGACAACAACTGTATGGTATTGACATATAAAGTCTTCTGTTGTGAGATGAGATGTTGGCATTAAATAATTGTTACCTTGAGCTTGTGAACTGTTGCGAGACAGTGTACTTTGTGCAGAAAAGGAAAGGAATGCTTCTCCCTCTCTTACGAAAGGTTCAGAACAGGAAACTAGTGCATGCTGCTTTGGACACACTGTGTCTTGGGCAGCATTACAGTGGGCTGATGTTCAGAAAAGTGACTGCAGGTCCAATTCAGTGAGTAAAGTGCCTGCATGCCTGAGGCAGTGCATATGCTCTCTGACATATGCATGTTTCTGAACAAATTGTAGTAACTTCATGTTCATTTTTCTCAATGAGTTGCAGAATTGACTATGCAGCCCCTGTATACAGTGTGGTATGTTTCTCTGACAAAGGATGAGAAGGTCTGGGTCAGACAAGAAAGTATACGTCTAGCCTGATGGGTGACTACTCCAAATTCTACACAAAAGGAATGTGTATCAAGAGTGAGCATTTATTTCAGTCTTTGAACTAAAATATAACAGGCTGTATGCAGATATAACTCCTGCCAATTCATGGGGCAGTGGAGGGAGTGTTAGTAAGGGCATGACAAAGGTCTGCTAAGTAGGGATCTACCTTGATCTAGCATGCTTGGAGCCATGCTTGCAGTGTGTGTGTGCAATGAATAACTTAGAGCAGGGGTCTCAAACACGCGGCCCGCGGGCCACATGTGGTCCACGGAGTTATTTCCTGCGGCCCGCCATAGGCGCCAACTCCACTGGCAGCCAAGCTCCAAACATTACTGAGTGTTTATATTTTATTAAAACCCCTCTTTGCATTATAGTTTTTTAAAAGTTAATACATTGACTTTTAATAGAATACTATATTACTCTTCATTTTTTTCATTTTTGATTATACTTTTGTATCATTGTATGAAAAGGTTTCAGTGATGCGGCCCTCGGGCCAGTTTACTAGTTCTCATGTGGCCCTCGTGGTAATTTGAGTTTGAGATCCCTGACCTAGAGCTTAGTTGAAATGCCTGTGACTGGGTGAGGTAATATCTTTTATTGGACCAGTTTCTGTTGGTGAAAGAGACAAGCTTTCAAGCTTACACAGAGCTCTTCTTCAGATCTGGGAAATGTACTCAGAGGGTCACAGTTAAATACAAGGTGGAACAGATTGTTTAGCATAAGTAGTTAACACATATTTCAAGGGACCATTCAAAGTGAAGTGGCCCATTAACACTCCTCCGGTCATAGGGGCAAAAAATAAAACTGGGGGACAAGAAGGGACGGTTAAGAGGGTTATAGATTGTTGTAATAAGCCATAAATCCAGCTGTGACACCTTGAGTACATTTTCCAAACCTGAAGAAGAGCTCTGTATAAGCTTGAAAACTTGTCTCTCTCACCAACAGAAGTTGATCCAGTAAAGATATTGCTTCACCCACCTTGTCTCTCTAATCATAAATGATTTGGAAGAAGGGGTAAACAGTGAGGTGGCAAAGTTTGCAGATGATACTAAGCTGCTCAAGATAGTTAAGACCAAAGCAGACTGTGAAGAACTTCAAAAAGATCTCACAAAACTAAATGATTGGACAACAAAATGGCAAATGAAATTTAATTTGGATAAATGTAAAGTAATGCACATTGGAAAAAATAACCCCAACTATACATACAATATGGTGGGGGCTAATTTAGCTACAGTTAATCAGGAAAAAGATCTTGGAGTCATCGTGGATAGGTCTCTGAAGACGTCCATGCAGTGTGCAGCAGCAGTCAAACAAGCAAACAGGATGTTAGGAATCATTAAAAAAGGAATAGAGAATAAAACGGAGAGTATCTTATTGCCCTTATACAAATCCATAGTGCACCCACATCTTGAATACTGCGTACAACTGTGATCTCCTCATCTCAAAAAGGATATACTGGCATTAGAAAAGGTTCAGAGAAGGGCAACTAAAATGATTAGGGGTCTGGAACGGGTCCCATATGAGAAGAGATTATAGAGGCTAGGACGTTTTAGCTTGGAAAAGAGGAGACTAAGGGGGGATATGATAGAGGTATATAAAATTATGAGTGGTGTGGAGGAAGTGAATAAGGAAAAGTTATTTACTTGTTCTCATAATAGAAGAACTAGGGGCCACCCAATGAAATTAGTGGGCAGCAGGTTTAAAACTAATAAAAGGAAGTTCTTCTTCACACAGCGCATGGTCAACCTGTGGAACTCCTTGCCTGAGGAGGCTGTGAAGGCTAGGACTGTAACGGTTTAAAAGAGAACTGGATAAATTCATGGAGCTGAAGTCCATTAATGGCTATTAACCAGGATGGGTAAGGAATGGTGTCCTTAGCCTCTGTTTGTCAGAGGGGGGTGATGGATGGCAGGAGAGAGATCACTTGATCATTACCTGTTAGATCCACTCACTCGGGGGCACCTGGCATTGGCCACTGTCAGTGGACAGGATACTGGGCTGGATGGACCTTTGGTCTGACCCAGTACGGCCTTTCTTATGTTCTTAATATCCTGGGACCAATACAGCTACAACCCTGCGTGTGATTAGTGAGTTCTGGATACAACATAGGGTGTAGAGTTAACTGTTCCCATAGGCACCATGTCTGTCCCAATGTATGAGTGTGTGGATGTTGATATAGCTGTTTTAGAGGGGCACAACTAGAAAGCTATGGGGATTTATGCAGTTCAGTACCCACCACCATTCTCGTTGTTGTGCCACATGGCTATTTCTGCTGCGATGGCTAACGGGAATTTTTCTGCATCCCTGGTTGTCTGGGTGCTGGATGCTCGTTTCCTCTTGGATTGTCTCTGTGCTAATGTATGGTGAAGGTAGCTCTGAGTCTCCCTTTGTATGGACAGCTTTTAGCAAAGGAGGATGGAGGTAGCAAATTTCTGGGATGGTTAAGGGCATTTGTGTTTTAGTATATTCAAAGCACAAGTGGGAGAAGTTAAACTGCCCTACCAGCAGAAGTCCAGCCTCTTTACCAGAAGGCAAAAGTCTACATGTTCCAGCATCTGCATGTTTAAATTTCCTGCCCTACCTGAATGCAGAACAAGCAGTTACTCTAATTGTGCTACATAGTGTGAACACTGTACAGGAGAATAACTCTTACCTCTTTAAAGGGGTAGTGAATGGGGCTCAATGTAAGGATGCCACTTTACTCAACCCATCTGCTCCCTGGATGACTTGGTTATTTTACATACAAAAAGTTTCATCCTTGTTAATGCTGCAGGGCTAATATAGCCATGGGAAAGTGAGCTGGAGTCTCTTCTGCTGCATGTGTTATCATCAAAAGTGTCAACTAAGTTCTATTTGCAGAATCTTGATTGCTAGTGGTTATATAAGAAGAAGAATATATTAGATGTATTTATTTATTTTGAATCCCAGATTGAGTGCCTGCTCCCATGGAAACCAAAGGCAAAACTCCCATTAGCTTCAATAGGTGCAGGAGCAGGCCCCAAGTCTGCAGTGGAGCAATACAGAAAGTTTGTTCTTTTGACTTGTAAAATTGATATGACTATCGCCAAGCCAGACTAAATACAAAACTTCACCAATACTTTTAGAGTTGCTTATCAGTTTAACTCCACTTAAAAGTATTCTGTGAAATTCCAGCTTTATACTTTTAAAAATAAAATAAAAATTCTTGCTTGTTGTTATTGTAGGGCTAAACTTGCCCTGTGCTACCCTTTGGCTGCACAGGCCCTTGCCCTTGGGGGAATCAATGAACAAGGTGGTTACAGGGTGCAGGAGGCCCTGAAGTTGCACAAGAGGTAATGGGCGGATTCCTTCACAGTCTCTGTCCCTGAAGACCCAGTTACTCAAGCTATATGCTGTGCTTGGAGTTGGCTTGATGAGAACGATGTAATAGCGTTTAATACTTAATTTAGTTATGGGGTCCAAATCAACCCTCAATTACACCCATGTAATCCCACCAAAATCATTGGTGGTGCATGAATTTAAGCAGAGGCAGAATCTTTATGTATACTTGAGAAGCATATGGAGGTAATTCAATTTCTAAAGAATTATTAATGGAACATCTGCTTATTCCTTGGTTTATTCAAAACTGTAATGTTTCCACTGTAAAAATTTCTTCCTCTGTCCCACTTCCATTTTATTTTTTCCCTCATCCTATGCTACTATGATCATTTAGATTGTGAGCTTTTCAGGGCCGGTACCATGTTTTTCCTTGCTTTATAAAGTACCATGTACATCTATGGCACTATATATAAATATAATTACATAAAAAAACTATGTTAAAAGAACTTTAGGTTGTGAAGTCAAGCACTCAAAAGTTAGGAAATGCCAGATTAAGATTGTCTGTGCAAACTTAATTCATCCCCTTGTGTGTACATCCTTTACACTGAATGAGGCGGTGGGGGTCCTGTGGAAAAAATGGTAATAGTAATTAAATACTGTATCATAATGCACCTGAATAATGCAGATTTAAAGATGCACGGGCAACCTTTAATCTGGAATTTCCTAACTTTCAAGAACTTGACTTTTCAGTCAAAATAACAGTCTTGTAACATTGAAAAACCTCAGAAATTCCAAACTACAACTAACAGAGAAAACATTCTACTATGTGCAACTCTACAATTCCCCCAATTAAATATTATCAGCAGGATTTAACCTTAAACCTGCAGCACTAACCTCTTCTACTTGAGCTACAGGACTAATTGCAGAAGGAGAAGGCGGTTGTCTAAGAGTTGAAGGATAGGCTATGGGGGCCAAGTGCTAGATCTGAAGGTAGGAAAGAGGATCATCCCAACCCACCTCTCTCACTCTCTCCTCTCTTGGAATTGGGGGAGCTCCTGCCCTATATGCTGTACCCAGATAGGGGGTGGACCATTAGGGCCATATTTTTGATCCAGGGGAGTGGTTGGGGAGAGCCTGGCCTGGCTCTCTCCCCTCAACCCTCCTCCTCTCCCGCCCTAGAAGCTCCTAGGCTTTCCTGATGCAGTGTGTGCTGATGCTTTGACAGTGTCATGAACCTTGCTTTAGAATGTTCATATTCAGTTGTTATTGTGGCAGGCTGCCAGATTTTTCCTGAGCCATGCAAGCAAGGGATGAGAGATGACCATTTTTTAACAATATATATCTTAGCTAAATCTGCATGAAATGTCACGGGACAAAGAAAGGACAGTTTTATAGCCAGAGGGCTATTTCCCTATTGAACTTCAAAGGCGTTTTGTAAATAATGGGGGTGTCAGAGCTTCTCAAAAAAAAAAGAAGTTTCAAGAAACTTTTATAATGGAAAGTCTTAGGAAACTTAAATGCAGGGGTCACTACCAGCTTCTCCCAGTAATTAAAGATGAGAATTCTCAAACATAAAGGGTAAAATCCTGACCCTATTGAAGTCAGTGGGAGTTTTGCTATTGGCGTCAATGGGTATGTCTATGCTACAGTTAAACACCTGCAGCTGCCCCGTGCCAGCTGATTTGTGCTCTCAGGGCTCTCCCCTCATGGGGTCCCAGAGTCTGAATATCTACACTGTAATTTTATAGCCCTGCAGCCTAAGCCCCGCAAGCCCGAGACAGGTGACATGGACCAGCCACAGGTGTTTAACTAAAGCGTAGACATACCCATTGAAGCTGATGGCAAAACTCCCACTGACATCACTGGGGTCAGGATTTCACCCAATGTGTTCATTTGTCCAAGTCCACTATATAATTTCTGCTGGGAAATCCACCATCTGAACTATCAGCCCTCCTAGCCGAAGATATACAGTACCTCTCTACTGATTTACATTTTCCATATGAAGCCTTAGGCCTTTTTATTGCAAAAACTGAATTCTAAAAAGTTTTTAAATTAGTTCATGAGCTCTTAGCAGTAATAATTTACATTAGCAAACTGCCAAGGTATGATCACTGGGCATGTGATGTGCATCAGTCAGTAAACAACCCATGACTTTTCTCAGTATCTAATAGGCTAGTGGAATTTACAGGCCCCTTCTAATAAATTATCACATTCTTATCTGGAAAGATAAAATTAGTAGGTTTGGAAAACAGCTTTTTTTAAAGTAGAAATGGGAGACAGATCAAGGTACTCACATTCACTTACACAGTTGATCCATAAATAAAAGAACCTTTAAAATATGCACTTGTAACTATTATTCATCAGTTTTTTCTTCCTATCCTTTCTGCCCACTCCCATTCTAAGTAATTTGATTGTTCACTGATTATTTTTAAATAAGTAGGATTTTTGAGCAGGGAAACAGATAGTATACTACATAAACAGAAATGTTTAACTTTTAAAGGTGTTAGTCATAAAAAAAAAATCTCAAAGAGGCAAATATTCCTTGGAGTCATTATAATATGTGACCATATCGTATCTTCCAATTGAGACAACAGGGCTTAGGAAGCTCGAAGGTTCACTTAAGAGTATCTGACCCAAGTTCCCTTTGGCAAGAAGAGATTCAGAGGAGACTACGGAGTAGATGTGGCCTCTAGACATCTCAGGGCTCTATGATCCATGGGAGAAGGAAGTTCCAAAGACTCAGGAGGGCTCAGAGCTGTCCCTCTGTATGTCTTTCTCCATACACTTCCCCCCACCTCAAGAGCCATGATGCTATTGGTTCTTTAACCCATGCTTGTGTGATACCCACCCTTTCTCAAAAGAGTCTTTCAGGAAGTTAATCATGCTAGGTGTAACATTAATTTAATTTTGCAAGACATCCACCTGCCTAGCAAGGATTATGGTGTGAAGAGATCAGTGGCTCTCTAGCGCCAACTTGGCATTGGCCTCCCCACTCTGAGCTCTGTGTCCAAAGTTACAGTGAGCAGTGGCAGAGGAGTTTATATAGGCTCCTGGTATGGGGGCAGCATGCTGCAGAGCCACCATCCTCCCTGCTCTGCCATCCCCCACTTTTCTTTCTTTTCCACCCAGTTTAATTTATCTTTGCTCACTTCCCTGCCTTGCAGTGGAGGGGAGAATTTGGCACTGCAGTGTCCACCTGCGCTTATCATGCAGGAACCCATCGTACGTTTCTTATTCCGGAAAAACTTGCATTGACTTCAGTTGCTCTTTAAGTGTTTATTCTTTCCCATAAATGGGAGTTGTTCACAAAGAGTTAACAAAACAGATCCCTATTTGTGCATCCTCAAACTTCTATATTAGTAACATCTGTTTTATGGTAATCCTCAAAGGCAATCAGGATTGGGGGCCCCATTGTGCTGTATGGTGTACAAATACAGATAAGAGACAATCTCTGCCCTTTGGGGTTTAAAGTCTAAAATAATTTTTGTTGGATCGATGTTTATGGTGATAGGTATCTGACCTTAGATATGCAGATAGAACTGTACATCTAATTAGTAAGTCAGTCTTTATATTTTTGCTCCACAGCACAAACCCAGTTCCGGTATTTTTGCTTAAGTGCAAAACCAAACATCCTAAATACTTTCTATTTTTATTGTTTTATCTGATAATTTTAAACAAACAGCTTTTTAAAATGCTTATTTTTATAGGTGGGGTTTTAGTCTAGAGCTGCAAGATATGTATATAATTTATTTATTTTAAAGCGACATTAAAATAATCATATTTGTTACTATATGTTAATGACCAGGTCCTACAAAATCAAGTACCATTGCCTTCTGTGGGACAACATACGAGTGTAAGGGTCTGTCTGTGTAGACTCCTTTGCCATAATCGGGTTTCAAGTTATTAAAAACTGAAATAATGTTAACAGTCTAACTTTATATTATGTATTTTGTTGGTTCAGAGAGATACCAATAAGTATATTTTTTTAAAATCACAATTTTGCATGGATCCTTCTAACCTACAAGTAACCCTTAAGATTAATGCAGCTAGAAGTTCAAAGAAATTGTATCTACTTTTTCAGTTTGTTTACTTTGTGTGTTTGACAGCTAGGCCTATGTGTACTGCCTATTTCCCCCTGTCATTAGTTTGGATCTTTCACACAGCAGCATGGGAGAGAGAAAAAATTAAAATACGAAAATGTGATTGTAAAACAACAAAATTGGTAGGGGGAATAAGAAGCGTGTATATTACCTGAAACTACCTTAGTCCCCGCTCCAAAGACCATCTTGTTGTTATGTGTGTGTTCAGTGCCAACGACAGTGGGGCCCTTATCTCCTATTAGAATGTGTAGGTCATACACCAGGGGTGGGCAAACTTTTTGGCCTGAGGGCCACATCTGGGTATGGAGATTGTATGGCGGGCCATGAATGCTCATGAAATTGGAGATTGGAGTGAGGGAGTGGACGAGGGCTCCGACTGGGGGGTGCGGGCTCTGGGGTGGGGCCAGAAATTAGGAGTTCAGGGTGGAAGAGGGGGCTCCAGGATGGGGTAGGGGGTTGAGGTGCCGGGGGGGTGAGGGTTCCAGCTGGGGGTACAGGCTCTGCGGTGGAGCTGGGGATGAGGGGTTGGGGGTGCAGGAGGGTGCTTCAGGCTGGGACCAAGCGGTTTGGAGGGCAGGAGAGGGATCAGGGCTGGGGCAGGGTGTTGGGGTGCAGGAGGGGGTCGAGGTGCAGTCTCCAGCTGATGCTGACCTCAAGGAGCTCCTGGAAGCTGCTTGAGGTCAGCTGCGGAGGCGCAGCCAGGTGGCTAGGCATGCTGCCCCGTCCGCAGGTGCCGCCCCTGCAGCTCCCATTGGCCGTGGTTCCAATGAGAGCTGTTGGGGCGGCGCTTGGGGTGGGGGCAGCGTGTGGAGCCCCCTGGCTGCCCCTACGCGTAGGAGCTGGAGGGGGAACATGTCGCTGCTTCTGGGAGCTGCGCGGAGCCATGGCACATGAAGCAGGGCAAGCCCCGAACCCCACTCCCTGGCAGAAGCTCGAGGGCCAGATTAAAACATCTGAAGGGCCGGATGCGGCCCCTGGGCCATAGTTTGCCCACCCCTGCCACATACAGTACTTACTGTGACTTTTTAAAAAATTGGGTTGACTTCATTTTGACTGAGTTCTTTAAGCTTCACTTCGAACAGCGAAACCAGTCTGGTTGCCACTTTTTGCTTCTCATGCCACTAGCACAACATTATTTAGGTTTCCTGTAAGATTGCAGGGGAATGATTCACTTTAAAACACAAAACAATACACACTTTTTTTTCCCTCTTAATTTTGAAAGCATTGGATAAAGTTAACTAGACAGAGGAAGAAGTATTGTTCAATTGACAAATTTAGAAATAAAAGGCAATGGTTGATAGTGAATGAATTAGTTTGTATCTGATGGCTCTTTGACGGCTTAAATTAATTAGTGTGTTTTTCAAGTGAGCAGGTATCCACATCCTGCTCCAAAAAACACTGCCTCGGTTGGCATGCTTATTAGAGAGACAAGGTGGGTGAAGTAATATCTTTTATTGGACCAACTTCTGTTTATTGAGAGAGATAAGCTTTCACCAATAGAAGTTGGTCCAGTAAAAGATATTACTTCACCCACCTTGTGTCTCTCTAATATCCTGGGGTGGACACGGCTACAACAACACAGCATACAACAATGGTTTACTTATCGACAGCCACAGTGGAGAGAGTGTGGATTTAATGGGCCATATACAGAATGAGCTTTCATCTCATGCTTAAAGTTGGTACCTCCATATCAGGGTTGAAGCTGACCCACACTGGCCTGGAAGCTTGCACTTGCGCTATTGACTGTTTTGTAGATAAATAGAAGATTTCACTCTCAGCACCTTCCATCCATCTGTTCTCAACTGTGGTCCACTGCTTCTTCAGGGAAAGCCCCTAGCACGCCGAGCTGGTGTGTTTACCTGCTGCATGCACAGGTTCAGCCGGTCGCGGCTCCCACTGGCCGTGGTTCGCTGCTCCAGGCCAATGGGGGCTGCGGGATGCGGCGTGGGCCAAGGGATGTGCTGTCTGCCACGTCTCACAGCCCCCATTGGCCTGCAGCGGCGAACCACAGCCAGTGGGAGCCGCGACCGGCTGAACCTGCAGATGTGGCAGATAAACACACCAGCCCGGTGCGCATGGGGCTTTCCCTGAAGAAGCGGTGGACAACAGTTGAGAACCACTGGCTATGCCTTTCACAGGCTCTAAAATTCACATTGAAGGATATTCATCCTTTAGATTGTAATCTGTTTGGGGCAGGATCTGTCTCTTCTGTTTGTACAGTGCCTAATGTAGTGAGGCCTTGATCTTGATTGGGGGAATACCATAATTTAAGTGATTATTAATAATAATGTTTAAAAGAAACAAAGGGACAGGACGAAGAATACAGCTCTTGCTAATTAAGAATTAGGTACTGCAGAGAAACGGCTGGCTTACTGCTATTTTGTTCCTCTGGAAGGACTCTGGACATCTGATCTTGGTGCTATACAGTAGTTTCATTGAAACAGTTTATCAAAGCGGTTCACAGGCTGAAATAGAATGTTTTGCTATTGCTTTCATTGCATGCACAGAGCATATTGCGTGAACAGCATTTGGCAGGAGCAAACATAGTGTATCTGAAACCTTTAATTATATACTCTAGGCAGCTCTGTCTGGGTCAGAAGATACCACATTATCAAATGATATACTGTAGTCATTCAGAACTCATGCAACAGCTTGATCATTCATTGAATGATTGGTCTCTATCAAGCAGGTAACACCAACATTTTCATTAGCGCCTAGGTGTGAAATGTTTGAATCTCTTGTTACCTGATTGATGTAAGAAATGAAGGGAGCGGTGTTCAGTGAAATTTTCACAGCAGCAAAGACAGTGCATATTATGTGCTGTGTCACACTTCCACTTGCTGTATGGTACTAGCAGTTCAAAAAGTTTCCAAGATATTTCAGTTTAATTGAACTTCATTTTATGAATGTATGCAGCAGTACTTAATACTATATAAGCTCTGTTTAAACACAAATTAAAGAGAAATGAAGAAAAATGGTAATGTTTGGGGATATTTGCACTATTCCGTTTTCCAAACTAAAGGTAGAATAAGCTTATGATTAAGGCACGGGAGTGGGAGTCAGGAAATCTAAGGCTATGTCTACACTGCACACCTCATAATGCGCGACTGTGCCGCTGCAGCTGCGCCATTGTAACATGCGCAGTGTACCTGCTCTTTGTTGCCGGGAGAGAGCTCTCCCAGCGACAAACTAAAACCATCCCCACATTAAATTGGCCTGTGACTAACTACGGTGATACCAATTAATAATAATAATAATTAATCATGTGTTTTTTCATACCCCTGGTTTCTCAGACCACCAAAGAACTCTCTGCTTTGCAGTAGATGAGTTACATTTTCAGTACAAACTATATACCCATTTGGGCTCGTATCAGCACTTTTACTCTTCCCCTAGGAGAAGTGATGATTGTAGTATTTATCATACATAAAGGAATCTACCATAAATAGCTGCCAAAAAGTAGATCAGCAAAGAGAACAAATTGAGCAGTATCCAGGATCTCGGAAACCTTTTCAGCTAGTGGAGCTGATGGTGAATTAAGGAAATCACTCCCTCGATGTTCTCCAAAAGCTCCCATTTTGGAGCAATAACAGATATGAGTGGGTATATGTGGAAAGGTGCCAATAAAGGTACCTGACAACAGAATTCCATCTGAAAGAGACCATTCTAGTATGTCAGCGCATGAGGCTGTTGAGCATCCTGACTAGACTTAGTCCTGTGGGCCAGAGCACATTTATGCTCACTTGAAAAATTGAGAGTCCACAGACAAAATACTGTGACCTGGATTAAAAAATATTACTGCCAGGAGAATACTGGACTTGTCCCAGTGGTTGTCTGTTGGTGCAGGAAGAATATCTTTCTGAAAGATGTACTCTAGTCCCTGGTCATTCTAATTATGGATGTGACTTCTCCTAGAGTATAGGGAAGAAACAAGACAAAACAGTACAGTACAGTTGGTCCAAAAGAAAAGTCAAAAATCCATATTAATGTGGTAAATATGAGGGTATTTCATCTGTCTTTTCTGGAATTGAGGAAAGAATGGAAAGAAAATCATGTACTGGTCTAATCAGATAGCCCTTTGCCTTTAGCAGAGAGAAATGAGGTGCTGGAGACCAAGGTCCAAAATCTCTTCTTTGCTTCCTCTAACAGAGTGGAGGTAAAAATGGAGTAGGCCCAGGTGTCAGAATGATCTCCCAAGGGAAAACTCTGAGTCCAAACTCCAGGTTTTCACTGCTGTGTGCAGAAATCACCAACAGAAGCCTGATCACCTCTGCTGACCTTGGCAGAAATAAAGCTGCTCTCCTCCAGACACTTTGTGCATTCCAAGCAATGGGAATGTCAGGACAGATGGGCTTTATTTCAGGTAAGTATTGTATAGTTAGAGTGGTTGGATTGACTTTGTGGGAGTTGGGCTTGATAACCTTGCTTTGCCTGGAATAGAGGAGGAAGGGGAAAGAAGGGATTAGTCAGCACGAAAAATAAGCTGACTCATGCTGATGATCAGGTTCAGTACATGACCCTTATACACTATGTTTTCTTCCCCTCTATCTTGAGCAACAAGACTTGACTGATGGCTTAACTTTAAATTACTGTTTCATCATACCCTTGCTGAGATCCCTCCCATTCATTACTGAAGGAACCACCCATCTGCTCACAGGGATGCTTGTGACATAAACAAGGGAGGAAATGTATGGCAAGGGCTAATCAAATATATGATATGAAGCCACCTGCTGCCCTGGTCTCCTGTCATGGCATTTAGGTTGGTGGGGTTTGAACTGCCAATCATCCCATAATAGAATCTCAAAATAAAAGGAGGGGCTGAAATTTAGTAGTGGCCTTGTATTAGAGTTGATCTGTGGCATATTCAGGGAGACTGATGACATTTTTATCCCTCTTTTTAGATTTTGTCTCTGTGGTTTTTATTTTTGGCGTGTATGTGTATACACTTAAACCAGTTCTAGGATTTATGCACTGGCCCATATTGCCTTTTTGATAATTATTGTTTTCAGTTGTATTTTGGTTGATGCTCAGAGGCCCTTTAGAAATAAAACAGCTAATAACTAAAAATCTAGCAATAGATAGTGATACTGTGCAAACTCGTTGTCTAGAAAATTGTAGCACACATTTTCTTCACAAGCCTTTTACTTTATTTGAGTGCTAGAAGCTGGGACTGGATGACAAAGGATAGATCACTTGTTAATTGCCCTGTTATGTTCAGTCCCTCAGAAGCATCAGGTACTGGCCACTGACAGAAGGCAGGATACTGGGCTAGATGGACCATTGGTCTGACCCAGTATGGTCATTCTTATGTTCCATCCATTTGGATTACTTAGTGTAAATCTCAACACTAACATTAGAAAATGTACATGTCTGAGATGGCTACACTATTTCAGCTAGTATGGGGAAAGGGGATATTTGTTTTATTTTAAATTATTGTGTGTAGTATATATGGAATTTTCACATAGAAGGATTTGATAAAGCTCATACTAGCAGAGCTGAGCCTTTATCCTGCAGTATTCAAGCCTGCAAAACCTCCATCAAAGTCAGCCCTGGCAGGGGTACTCAAACTCATTTACAGTGTAAGTTCTTATTTTAAAAACATTGTCTTGTGGACCACTTCTCTACCATTCATCATTATATAACATCGTGTGGTAACTACAGCAAATGCTTATGTGGAGAAGTAATATTAAAAGTGTGTCTGTGTGTGAGAAAGAGAGAGAGTGAGGGTTAGTCAGTCAGTCAGTTGCTGAGGGGGAAATCAGAGAAGCCAGCATTTTGTGACCAACCAGCTCTCAGAGACCTATCAGTAGTCCATGGACCCCAGTTTGAGAACTTCTGGACAACAGAATCCACCTCTTGAACTTTCATTGGTTAGTTCTCTGGTCTGTCAGCCACTGAGTGTATCTTTGGATACTTGAGTAAATCCTACCATGTACTGAAGGAGGCAGAATCAGTAGTCTTAGTCTCTGTTTTTCAGTATCTGGAAAAAGTTTTGGCTCTTGAGCTCCAAAGTTAAATAAACAGATAATTTGACTTGTTCAGCTATGTTTTTACTTTAAAAGTCTTACACACCATCTAGTGATGTTAGTGTGCTGGGAAGGGCACGACAGTGGCATAAAACTTTAGCCTTATGGCCAAATTCTGCCCTTACATACTCTGGTGTAAGTTCAATAACTCCACTGTCCCTTGGTGTGAGAGAGAGCAGAGTTTGTCCCCTTGTCAGGAATATATTTCTGAATGCCACATTTTCTTACCCGAAGAGGGAAAGCCTTTGACAATCAATATGATTTATTGTGTTTTGGACCATTTCTTTTACTTTAGCAAAGCAACAGTCAAGTTAAAACAGACAGGAAAAACAGATCTGTGTAGCTTCTCACATTTGTATGGCCCATACAGCATCCTCCTTTTTGCAGAATGAAGGAAGGCACTTGTAGTAACTTGCTACAAGATGAGTCAGGCAACAGCTTATGTGGGTGAAAACAGCCTGAGTGGCATGCTTCCAGTGTGACATACATCGTAATCACATATAGCACAGGAGTTCCTCAGGGCTCTTGAAATGTAGCATGTCAAGGCTCAAGGTGGTTTGAGCTGGCATCAACACCACAGAGTCATGCTTCATATGCTATCCACAAACCAGCATGTGAATTAGTGGCAAAGTACACTGTATGTGAATGTTGCTAGACTTTGAACTAACTGTTCTGTAGCCTCAGAATCCCTTCAGAAGTTGAAAGCATGTGGCTGTTCAGAGAGGACCAGTTGTGTCGTCTCTTCCTGATGGGCCTTGGCTAGGGTTGAAAGCCCAGTCAAAAAGAGACACTGGCGGCTCTAGTCAGCACCACTGACCGGACCATTAAAAGTCTAGTCAACAGCACAGCGGAGCTAAGGCAGGCTCCCTGCTGCCCTGGGTCTGTGCAGCTCCCCAGAAGCAGCAGGCATGTCCGGCCCCTAGGCGCTGGGGCGATCAGCAAAGCTCCGCCTGCTGCTCCCGCCCCCAGTGCCAGCTCCTCAGCTCCCATTGGCCAGGAAATGTGACCAATGAGAGCTGCGGGGGCGGTGCCTACAGGTGCGGGCAGCACACACTGTGCAAAGCCACCTGTCTGTGCCTCCATCTAGCTGCTTCTGGGAGCAGCGTGGCACTAAGGCAGGCAGGGAGCCTGCCTTAGCCCCACTGTGCTACCAACCAGGAGCTGCCTGACGTAAGTGCCACCCAGCCAGAGCCCGAACCCACTCCTGCACCCCAACCCTCTGCCCCAGGTCAGAACCCCCTCCCGCACCCTGACTCCCTTCCAGACCCCACACCCTCATCCGCACCCCAACTCCCTACCCCAGGTCAGAATCTCCTCCCGCACCCTAACTCCCTCCCATACCCCGAACCCCAGCCTCCTGCCCCAGGTCAGAATCCCTTCCTGCACCCTAACTCCCTCCTAGACTGCATACCCCCACCTGCATCCCAACTCCCAGCCCCAGGTTGGAACCGCCTCCCTCACACTAACTCCCTCCCAGACCCTGTGCCCCCACACCAAACCCCTGCCCCAGGTCAGAATCCCCTCCCATACCCAAACTCCCTCCCAGAGCCCGCACCCCCGCCCACACCCAGCACTCCTTACCCCAGCCCTGAGCCCCTTCCCACACCCAAACACCCTCCCAGAGCCTGCATCCCTTCCCCCACTCCAACCCCCTGCCCCAGCCCTGAGCCCGCTCCCATACTCCAAATCCCTTGGCCCCAATCCAAAGCCCCCTCCTGTACCCCAACCCCCTCATCCTCAGCCCCACCCCAAAGCCTGCACCCCCAGCTAGAGCCCTTCCCACACCCCAACTCCCTGCCCCAGCCCAGTGAAAGTGAGTGAGGAGAGTGAGCGATGGAGGGAGGGGGCTGGAGTGAGTGGGGACAGGGCCTCAGAGAAGGGGTAGGGGAAGGGCGGGGCCTCTAGGAAGGGGCGGAGCAAGGGTGTTCAGTTTTGTGCGCTTAGAAAGTTGGCAACCCTGGCCTTGGCCACCTTGAATTTGTCAAATCCCATTCCCAATCCTATGGGCACTGCTACCATCCAGTCCTCTGACAACCCCACAGCATTTTCACTGGAAATTTTCCCATTCTATGTGTATAAGGGGATGGTGTGTCTGTGTCACTGGATTATTAAAGAAAGTTCATGTTCATTTTAAAAGGCATACCTGCCAGAAAAGTCTTTTCTGTACAATTGGGGGTCCAAGTCCAATTCTTGGAAAAGTTGACTGGCCCTGAAAAGAAACTCATACCTGTTCTTTATTCCCCATGCCATCAGTTGCTTCTCCTTCAAATTCTTCGCCATATCTTCAGTGTCATTCACACAAGGTGCGCTGTCCTATAAATATATAATAATTTTATGGAACTATCAAGATGTACAGATATTCCAAACTTGAGTAACTATGTCATCATATTGCTGAAAACTTTGTCTAAAATTAGATTGTGAGCTCTTTGGAGCAGGGCCTATATCATTTAAAATAAATTGCTCTGTAAAGTACCTAGCACATTTTTGTGTGCTGTATAAATAATAAAAGTGTGCCCCAATTTTTCTAGCCCAGACAGATTAGCTATTGGGATCTTTAAAATCATATAATTTTGCTTGTTCCTCTTGGGCTTTCCTCCATTTAATCCTGTCATGGTTCTAGCAGCTGAGATCTCTGACAGCTATTACTGGAAACAAATGAAAGCCTGGAATCCCAGATTTTTCAAAGGGTATAAAACATGAATTTCAACAGTTCCTGAGCTGTCGGTTGCTAAAATCATGTCTGAATTAAGTATGCATGTTTGTTGAGAGTGAGGGCTGGTGCAAATAATTGGAAGTATGTGATTTTTTTAAGGACTAGTATCTCATGAACTGTAAAGAATTGACATGAATGATCGCAAGAGATCAGGCCTTAAAACTATCACTGAACCCTTGATCTAACAGCACGTTGTTGGCACTATGCCAGGACCTACTGTAGCAAGTCCCTGATCTCAGGCCAGTATAACTTTAATTCCTTGCATGTGTCCTTGTTTTATTGGAGACATTTTATTGATTTTGCTGTTCCTTATCTTTCTAATTAAAACAAGCCTTTAAAACCAAATTACTCAGTCATTTTGATGAACAGAAGATTTCATATATACTCCCAGTAAGGAATATACTGAGACTGCAGGTTTCACTTTTTCTTAGGAGGCAGCATGGTATAGCACGGTGGTTTTCAACCTTTTTTCATTTGCGGATCCCCAAAAAATTTCGAGTGGAGATGCGGACCACTTTGGAAATCTTAGGCATAGCCCCAATTGAAAACCACTGTTCTGTGGTAACAAGAATCTTTCACAGAACCTTATAGTCTGCAAACCCCTAGGGGTCTGTGGACCACAGGTTGAAAACCACTGGTGTAGCAGATTGAGCCATGGGCAGGGAGCCAGGAACACAATAGTTCTAATCCCAGCTCTGGTACTGACTTGTTCCATGGCTTTGGGTTTTGTTTCTAGATTCTAATTAGTGCAAATGTTCTCAAACTGTGGTCCATGGACCACCAGTGATCTGCAAGCTCCATTCAGGTGGTCCGCGGATAGTTCTCTCTAAGGTGCACGCCTGGGCAGCCACACACAAGAGAATGAAGGGCCACCCACCTAATTAGTGGAGCCGCGCAGGCGTGCCTCCACTAATTAGTTGCTTGGACCCTGGAGAAGATGCACATGTAAGGTGAAGTAGTGACCTTGGGAGGATTAGAGGATAGGTGGGAGGGGACAGTGGGTTGAGAAGAGGGGGTGGGGAAATTTGGGATGTGAAGGGCTGCGGCAGCCAGAGAAAGAGGCAACTTTCCCCAGCTCCAGGGCTGTGGCTGCCGGGGAGAGAATGCCATCCTTCCCAGCCTCAGCTCTGTGGCTGCTGCGGTGGGGGAGAGAGGGAGAGATCCCCCCTCCTTCCCAGCCCTAGCTTAGGGGCTGCCGCGGTGGGGGCAAGAGGGCACGTCCATTGCATTAGAAAGGTAAGACTACTGATATTAAAATATGACTTGTGTGCTTTTTTTGTAGAACAAAAAAAGTTGACGATTATTGGTTTTTTATATAACGCTTTTATCCAAAGCGCTTTACAATCGTTAACTAATGGTACAAACAACATTTGGAAAGATCATTAAGTGATCCGCCGAGACCCTCAGCAATTCTCAAGTGGTCTGCGAAAAAAAAGTTTGAGAGCCACTGAATTAGTGGATGGGTGCAGTTTACAAGCCATCACCACCCAGACACTAGATTGTAAAGTCTCTGGTAACTTCCAAAAGATTGGAAGGTCCTCAGCCCATAGTTCAAATATGCTCCTTTTAGTTGTAAGTCCACAGTCCAGAGAATCAGAGCAGGAAAGAGGAAACATGAAGATGATTCAAGGGTCTTTTATACCATCTGCCATGTGCTTGGAATGTTACTGTCTCAAAATAAAGCTCACACATTACAGTTTGTGGAAAGTTACTGCTGGCACAAGAAGGAGTCCAGGGTCAAATGAGCATGCCACATCCCCTTACATGACTTGCTGACTCACAGAGGCAGCCATTGGCCACTTGGAAGCTAAGGTGCCTTCAAAAGAGCCATCTGGGCAGAATGAGTTTCTTCTGTGGCCCATTGTGAGAGTTAATTGCCTTTGGTGGGCCATCAACACAAAGCTGTCTGGCTTCAATGTAGATTTTACCTGGTGGGAGTTACCCCAGGAACAAACACATTTGGAATACAAATCTGTAGCCAATATTCATAACTTCAGATACAAAAATGATACATGCATTTAAACAGGATAATCATCTTTAGTGAATCATAATTTTTCCATTGACAATTTGCATGACATACTTTGTACAAGTTTTGTTGCAACTGTCAAATAGTGGGAATATTAATTATATAAATGATCATATTTCAATCATACAACATCCTATATAGAATTTGTTTACATCACATTTCCTTGTATGTGACACTACCACAATTGCAACCAGTGGAAGAGCCCAAGCTAATCCCCCTGTTTAAAAGAAAGGCAGCTGGTAGTAGGTTATTAAAAGGCACCTAGGGCACTAACCTAGGACTTACGAGACCTGGATTCAATTCTCTTCTCTGCCATTAACTTCCCATGTGACCTTGGGCAAGTCACTTTGTCTGTCTGTGCCTAGTTCCCCATCCATAAAATCGGGATAATAATACCTTCCAAGAAGAAGGAGTGCTAGGCAGAGACGGGCTGCACCTCACGAAGAGAGGGAAGAGCATCTTTGCAAGCAGGCTGGCTAACCTAGTGAGGAGGGCTTTAAACTAGGTTCACCAGGGGAAGGAGACCAAAGCCCCGAGGTAAGTGAGGAAGTGGGATACCAGGAGGAAGCACAAGTAGGTGAGTGCAAGAGGGAGGGCTCCTGCCCCATACTGGGACAGCAGGACGATCAGTGAGTTGTCTTAAATGCCTATACACAAATGCAAGAAGCCTGGGGAACAAGCAGGGAGAACTGGAAGTCCTGGCACAGTCAAGGAATTATGATGTAATTGGAATAACAGAGACTTGGTGGGATAACTCACATGATTGGAGTACTGTCATGGATGGATATAAACTGTTCAGGAAGGATAGGCAGGGCAGAAAAGGTGGGGGAGTTGTGTTGTATGTAAGAGAGCTCCAGTATGAAACTGCAGAAAAACCTGAGAGTCTCTGGATTAAATTTAGAAGTGTGAGCAACAAGGGTAATGTCGTGGTGGGAGTCTGCTACAGACAACCAGACCAGGGGGATGAGGTGGATGAGGCTTTCTTCCAGCTACTAACAGAAGTTACTAGATCACAGGCCCTGGTTCTCATGGGTGACTTTAATCACCCCGATATCTGCTGGGAGAGCAATACAGCGGTGCACAGACAATCCAGGAAGTTTTTGGAAAGTGTAGGGGACAATTTCCTGGTGCAAGTGTTGGAGGAACCAACTAGGGGAAAAGCTCTTCTTGACCTGCTGCTCACAAACAGGGAAGAAATAGTAGAGGAAGCAATAGTGGATGGGAACCTGGGAGGCAGTGACCATGAGATGGTCAAGTTCAGGATCCTGACACAAGGAAGAAAGGAGAGCAGTAGAACAGAGACCCTGGACTTCAGAAAAGCAGACTTTGACTCCCTCAGGGAACTGATCTGCAAGGTCCCCTGGGAGAATAACATGAGGGGGAAAGGAGTCGAGGAAAGCTGGCTGTATTTTAAAGAAACCTTATTGAGGTTGCAGGAACAAACCATCCCAATGTGTAGAAAGAAAAGTAAATATGGCAGGCTACCAGCTTGACTTAACAGTGAAATCCTTGCTCGTCTTAAACACAAAAAAGCAGCTTACAAGAAGTGGAAGATTGGAGAAATGACCAGGGAGGAGTATAAAAATATTGCTCAGGCATGCAGGAGTGAAATTAGGAAGGCCAAATCACACTTGGAGTTGCAGCTAGCCGGAGATGTTAGGAGTAACAAGAAGGGTTTCTTCAGGTATGTTAGCAACAAGAAGAAAGTCAAGGAAAGTGTGGGCCCCTTGCTGAATGAGGGCGGGAACCTAGTGACAGAGGATGTGGAGAAAGCTAGTGTACTCAATGCTTTTTTTGCCTCTGTCTTCACAGACAAGGTCAGCTCCCAGACGGCTGCACTCCGCAGCACAGTATGGGGAGGAAGTGACCAGCCCTCTGTGGAGAAAGAAGTAGTTCGAGACTATTTAGAAAAGCTGGACGAGCACAAGTCTATGGGGCCGGATGCACTGCATCCGAGGGTGCTAAAGGAGTTCGCCGATGTGAGTGCAGAGCCATTGGCCATTGTCTTTGAAAAATCATGGCAATCGGGGGAGGTCCCGGATGACTGGAAAAAAGCTAATGTAGTGCCCATCTTTAAAAAAGGGAAGAAGGAAGATCCAGGGAACTACAGGCCAGTCAGTCTCACCTCAGTCCCTGGAAAAATCATGGAACAGGTCCTCAAGGAATCAATTCTGAACCACTTAAAGGAGAGGAAAGTGATCAGGAACAGTCAGCATGGATTCACCAAGGGCAAGTCATGCCTGACTAACCTAATTGCCTTCTATGATGAGATAACTGGCTCTGTGGATGAGGGGAAAGCAGTGGATGTGCTATTTCTTGACTTTAGCAAAGCTTTTGATACTGTCTCCCACAGTATTCTTGCCAGCAAGTTAAAGAAGGATGGATGAATGTACGGTAAGGTGGATAGAAAACTGGCTCGATGGTCGGGCTCAACGGGTAGTGATCAATGGTTCCATGTCTAGTTGGCAGCTGGTATCAAGTGGAGTGCCCCAAGGGTCAGTGCTGGGGCCGGTTTTGTTCAATATCTTCATCAACGATCTGGAGGATGGTGTGGACTGCACCCTTAGCAAGTTTGAAGATGACACTAAACTGGGAGGAGTGGTTGATACGCTGGAGGGTAGGGATAGGATACAGAGGGACCTAGACAAATTAGAGGATTGGGCCAAAAGAAATATGATGAGGTTCAACAAGGACAAGTGCGGAGTCCTGCACTTAGGACGGAAGAATCCCATGCACTGCTACAGACTAGGGACCGAATGACTGGGCAGCAGTTCTGCAGAAAAGGACCTAGGGGTTACAGTGGACGAAAAGCTGAATATGAGTCAACAGTGTGCCCTTGTTGCCAAGAAGGCTAATGTCATTTTGGGTTGTATCAGTAGGGGCATTTCCTGCAGATCGAGGGACGTGATCATTCCCCTCTATTCAGCACTGGTGAGGCCTCATTTGGAGTACTGTGTCCAGTTTTGGGCCCCACTCTACAAGAAGGATGTGGATACATTGGAAAGAGTCCAGCGGAGGGCAACAAAAGTTATTAGGGGGCTGGAGCACATGACTTATGAGGAGAGGCTGAGGGAACTGGGATTGTTTAGCCTGCAGAAGAGAAGAATGAGGGGGGATTTGATAGCTGCTTTCAACTACCTGAAAGGGGGTTCCAAAGAGGATGGATCTAGACTGTTCTCAGTGGTAGAAGATGACAGAACAAGGAGTAATGGTCTCAAGTTGCAGTGGGGGAGGTTTAGGTTGGATATTAGGAAAAACTTTTTCACTAGTAGGGTGGTGAAGCCCTGGAATGGTTTACCTAGGGAGGTGGTGGAATCTCCTTCCTTAGAGGTTTTTAAGGTCAGGCTTGACAAAGCCCTGGCTGGGATGATTTAGTTGGGGTTGGTCCTGCCTTGAGCAGGGGGTTGGACTAGATGACCTCCTGAGGTCCCTTCCAACCCTGAGATTCTATGATTCTACCTCACAGGGGTGTTGTGAAGATGAAAACATTAAAGAGTGTGATGCATTCTGAGATCTACTGATGAAAAGCACCATTTAAGAAATATATGGTGATATTATTATTATTTTCTGGTACATCCTTCCCCTCGTCTGTCATGCTCTGAATTTGCCCATATATTTTTGCGGTGTTTGGAGTGGGTGGGGTTTGAAGGATCTAATGGTTGGACGGGGATGGTTGTTTTAGTTACGGAGGTGATCTGATGAGATGAAGTTGGTGGATTGGACTTTTTTTTTATTCTTTCAGTTAAGGATTTATGTCCTCCTCGTGTGTATGGAGTTTTGTACAAAACTTCTAAAACTATGGGTAGGTATTTTAAACATAAATGTGAAGAAATAAATTATCCATAATTATTTGCACTGTTGATGTATCCTTGTTGGACCCAGGATCTGAGAGTGACAAGGTAGGTGAGGAAATATCTTTTATTGGTCAAAAAAAAATATTACCTCTCTTACCTTGTCTTTCTCAAGGTATAAATAATACATTTTGAAAAGCTTTACTCCACCTTTCAGGTAAAAGAAAAGAAAAAAAGTACCCTTTATTTTCTATGCTTTCTTAAACTATTCCTTTCTGGTGCTTCAGTAATCCTCTTTTTTATTCTACCTAAAATAACTAATGAATCAGTTAACTCCAGTCAAATAAATTCTGAAAACCTCATTACACCTCAATTAGTGAAATGTACTGCTTACGTTCCAGTTACATAGAAAATCGATAATTGTTTTAATATTTCAGTTCCATTGCACAGAAAAATTAGAGCCTCTTGTCTCCAAAATAGAATTCAGATACAGACACTTAATGATTAGCAGCTAAAGTGATTTAAAAAAAAGTGTAATTACCTAATTAAACTCCAAAATATCTACTTTAATTGTCCGATATAAGAGAGAAATGGAAGACAAATTACAATTTTGTGCAGCAGACATATTGTAAGAGGAAATATTCTTCACAGAGCCATATCTCAGACCCTACTTGTGCTTAGACTAAAGGTAACTGGATATTAGCCCTTTACATCTGCATAGTTCAGCTTTGCACTGGGCCACCATCCCCTTACTACGGTTGGTGAAGTGTGTGGCGGTTCTTCTCCCTCGCCCCTGGAGCAAGGTTCTGAGCCATTATGTGGGTGGTGAGCTCATGCAAATGTGCTCCCTGCTGCCTCTTCCCACCACAAGTGGCTTTTTATATAGCCTGTTTGTGTGTCTTGCTGCTCCTCCTCTCTCCTGTAGTACCCTAAAGTTATATAGCAACCCCTGTGGAGCTGCTCTGGGAGAAGGAAGGTGGCAAGAGCTGGGTCTCAAAACTAGTTCCCTTCTCCATTCCTCCCCCACAAAAGACCCCTTTGTCTCATTCCCAAGTACAGACATTAGGTATTGACACCCAACTGACTAACAGTGAGCAGGGAAGGAAACTAGACCTCAAAGATGTGCTTTGTATGTGCATTTTCTTCCTGACGTAATCTTTCAGAACTCAGCTGGGGTAGAGATGTAAAGTGATCTCCAAGAGTCAGGAAGGAATTTTACTGCCATGTAGAGTATTGCACATTAGGCCATATAGATGGTGTGGGCTGCTTCACCTTCTGAGGCAGGATACAAGATTTTGATTAACAATATGCAATATGTGCACCACGATGAAATACAGTTGTTGTTTGTGAATTTACAATCTAAGCCACCAGGCTATTTGTTACTAAAAACTAAACTACAGGGAGTTATTTTGGATTTGGGAGAAGACCAGTGTATTTCATATTAATAGGCTGACCATGTACCATTATGCCGTTGCCATTAAGATATACGGCAAAACTACAAATTCATACAAATTAAATATATCCTTGCCGGAAAGATGCCCATAGCATTTATGAAAGATGATGGAACCTAGCTATTTTTCAATAGCAGCAAGTTTCTGTTGGAGTGTAGTGTTTTTTAATGTAAACCCTTCACTTTTAGATATTGAATTTGACTTCCCTGTACCAGTTTATAAAGAGAAGAATTTGAAAGCCTAGTCATAATTCAGAAATTTTACTGCTCACAGTGTTGGAACACACTTCAGTATTCAGTCTACCAGTGTAATTTTTTAACTTTTGTTTTTATACATTTCCAAATATGTTTAACAATACAGCTCTGCATGGGAGGAGAGAGTGTAGTCCAACATTTAGAAGAGTGGACTTGGTATGCAGATATTTGGGTATATTCATAGCTGTGCTCCATCCTCAGTGTATGACACTGAGCAAAAGTCAGCCTTTGTCTCAGTTTCCTGTCTGTAATATGAATATTGTATTTAACTGCCTCTCATGGGTGGTCTTTGTTAAAATATATTCAGATGCAGGGAACTATATAGGTGCAAAGTAGTGTGTGTTTATTTTTGGGTTTTATGCATTTATTTTCTATCCTAATGGTAATGCTCTGAGCCTTCCATGTGGGAACAGAGTATTGCTCGTTGTTTGAGATTTACTCCTCTGGAAAATTAATGAGCAATACTGATGGTCTCCAAAGGAGTTCCTGTCCAGGAGGATGGTGCATATGACTGGGTTTACAGGGGTGAGGGATTTTAATTGGTGGAAGTGGGAGTCCACAAGGCTCCAACAGGACTGAAGAGTCCCTTGGAATAAAAAGAACACAAAAGGCAACTGTAGGGTACCATGGAAAATTGTGTTTCGGCATAGCAAGGGTGTTCGCTTTCTCACATTGTTTCAGCGGTTATCGCAGCTCAAGGCCGGCCAGCTATAGTTTATTATAAATTAGTTAAAATTGCTTTGCATGGCCTTGAGCCAGGAGGCGCCCCCTGCTTGCTTCTGTATAAAATGTCTGTATATAGCTGTATGAGTCCGCCCCGTTTTTGGCACTCCATACCAGGCCCAGGTTATGGTGCACTGGGTTCCCCGTCTCCGTGACAGCAACGCCAGGAGTCCCCGTTGCGAATGTGTCACTTTACCTTCAATAAAGCCAATAACTCACAAAGTGTGTGGGCCTCGTTCTTGCAAAGCACCCTGGGTAGGCCCGCAGCCTCCCACGAACGTAACATTTGGCGCAGCGAGCAGGGTGCTCTGGGAAATGATGCCGTTTTGGCCAAAGGTAGGGGAAGTAGGGAAGCCGCCGCTGTCCCTACAGCACATACCTGGGTGGCCCCAGACAGAGCTCTGGGGGCCGGTAGCGCAGGTTCTGGCCGGGTGGGCTGCCCCGGCCGATTGGCCGGAATCCCAGCAGGTGGCTGGGGTTACCCCCGCACAGCTGACTAAGGGTTTACAGTGGGTGCGGGCGAACCGGCGTTCTGGGACGGAACGGCGAGCGATGGGGGGGCCAGAGTGGCTCCTCCTAACCGCCCTCCGGGCCCAGGATGGGGAGGTGCTCCACTTACAGTGGGCACTAAAAAAACAAATGCAAAAAATTGTAAAAACGTTTCGTCAGGAGCCCGGGGAGGGCGTCCTGCGGTGGCTGGTCCGAGCCTGGGACAACGCTGGCAATACGGTCATGCTCCTCCGGTATAAGCTACAACAGCTGGGTGTCCTGTCACAAGATTCCCAGGTACGTGCGCAGCTGGCTAACCCCCCGCAACCCGGGGGGAATACTGAGTCGCCCTCCCTGTACCGCTGGTTAGCGGCAGCGGTAAGCGCGGCTTACCCATCGGTGGGGGAACTAAAGGCACTGGCAAGCCCCTGAAAAACTATTGCCGAGGGAGGGCAAATACGTCGGCAGTTGGAAATGGCCGGGGTCCTAGAGATGGGCGGCACGGGAGGGCCAAATAATATACTGGTCACAAAATCCATTAAGGCCACCCTATTGCGCTTGGCCCCAGGCGAGCTGAAGCCCTCGCTCCTCGCAGTAGTTATGGCCGCGAATGGGCGTGTCGGAGACCCGACTGCCAGTCTTATGCAATTGGAGACCGCTCTGGCCGGGGCACGGCCCAGGGCCATCCGAGCCACGAAAGGACAGGCCGGCAGGGGACAAGAGAAGGGAGAGCTGTGGGTGCCCCAAAAAACCCTGTGGTTAGATTTTTTGCAGGCCGGTGTCCCTCAAAAAAAAATCAACGGGAAACCGACAGCGGACCTATATAAGCGGTAAATGCAATTACCCGCCTCGAAGCAAAGTACCAAAGGCAAAAAAAAAAAAGCGTAAAACAAAGCAAGCCCGCAGCACCTGCTGCTCCACCCACTAAGTGGCAACTGCCGCGCCCCTATTGAGGGCGTGGCGGGTCCTCCGTTCCGTGCGTGGCAGCAGCCACAGGCAAAAAAAAAACGGGGGACCGACGCCCCTACGTGCCCCTGGTAATCCGTTGGCCGAGGGGAGGAGTTCAACATGTCTTGGCGCTACTCAATACAGGTGCTAAAGTCACGATTTTACACTCTGCACAGGCTCAGGGCCAAGCTACTCTGGTGAACGGCCTCAGAGGAGCCGAAACCCCGGCGTATGAGGTCATAGTCACCCGGGCCCGGCTGGTGTGCACCAACGTGGGCACTGAGCCGGTGCCGTGGGAGCAAAAAAAGGCCCTGTGTAAATTTATTCCCTTACCTCCTGCAGGTTTAGCGCCCCACGTCCCCAGTGAAATGGAATGGCGCGTGCTAGCCAACGTCTGGTGAACGGTGCCGCAGCGAAAACCGCAAGCCGCCGTGGTTCTGGCCACTGGAGACGGATGGGCGTATATGCTACCAAAAAAAAAAACCTATCCTCGTATGGCCTTGCTCTCCCGCTTATTGCTGTGCTCCTTGTGAGGGGAGGTACTGCCCAGGGAGCTGCCCCCCCCCCTCCGGTTAATGCATGGGTAGTACTCGCCCAAATTGTTGTAAATGCAATACCTTTTTGCCTTCCCCGTGTGTATGCTTTGGGCCCCGCCCAGTATGTTTTAAATACAGCCATGTATTCTCTTTGTTCTGCTTTTTAGGTTTTCTTTGTGTGTGACCTGCGTGGCCGTTGCTGTTGTTTTTGCTGCCCTGCGCCACCCCCCCCCCCCCCAGGGGGGGGGTCTATATGGCCGCTGACGTCGCTCAAGAAAGCGAGGGGAGGATTGTAGGGTACCATGGAAAATTGTGTTACGGCATAGCAAGGGTGTTCGCTTTCTCACATTGTTTCAGCGGTTATCGCAGCTCAAGGCCGGCCAGCTATAATTTATTATAAATTAGTTAAAATTGCTTTGCATGCCCTTGAGCCAGAAGGCGGCCCCTGCTTGCTTCTGTATAAAATGTCTCTATATAGCTGTATGAGTCCGCCCCATTTTTGGCACTCCGTACCAGGCCCAGGTTATGGTGCGCTGGGTTCCCCGTCTCCGTGACAGCAGCGCCAGGAGTCCCCGTTGCGAATATGTCACTTTACCTTCAATAAAGCCAATAACTCACAAAGTGTGTGGGCCTCGTTCTTGCAAAGCACCCTGGGTAGGCCCGCAGCCTCCCACGAACATAACAGCAACCTTAACATTGCATTAACCTTAGAAAACATGAATGAAATCCTGGCTCCATTGAAATCAATGAGATCTTTGCTGTGGACTTCAATGAAACCAGAATTTTCACCTCATATGTACAGTTAACTGTTTCTAAAAATAAGTATGAAAATACTTAAAAAGTTAAGCAGAGAAGTGCAACCCAGAACTGTAGGTAAAACTTCTGTGTGAGGAAAAAATAGGAGCAGTCTAGCATAACAAAACATGGCTTTTCTACGAAATCCTCTTTACCTTAGTACCCCCTCCAAACACTGACTAGGCTTACCTTGATCAAATTGGGAGAGCTGACAAGATCACAATACATTATTGCAGGCTAGTGACTATTTTTAGTAATTTGAATTCCCTGGATCTCAAAGGAATGAGCTAAGGACTAGAAATACAATCAAAGACTCAATTCTCTGTTTTCCCAAGCAAATGCAACTTCTGTGAGGTTGAGTTGGCACTGCACCTATTTACACCAGCAATGCATTTTACCCAAGTGTCTCATCTACAGTATTGCCAACCCCAGACATTTGGAAAACATGATCTGGGCCTCAAAAATCATGAGATTTTTAAAAAGAAATAAATAAATGTTGGATTATTTGTATTTGCCTTCTAGTTTTGGAGCCTTCAGGGTGCACTCACTTCATATATTCAAGCTTTTTCTCTGCAGCAACGAGGGCTTGAAATTTGTTTTAAATGAAAGTTGAGGAGTTGGGACTTTAAGTAATGCATCAGATATTGGAAGGCTCATGATAAAATTGTGTAAGTTGGCAACACAACACCTAACACTGATCAGTATGTTCATTAGGTAGGACAGCAACCACAGAATACTAGGTAGTTTTAGATGGTCACTCATTCTGCTATTAAAACCAACCCAAACCTGCTAATCTTTAGAAAGATGAGTAAAACCAACCTTTTAAGCATGCCATTGCAAATTTACTGAAGCAAAATAAACTACATCTCAGATGACAGTTTGGAAATTTGAGGGATGATGTGACAATAAGAGGATTCTGTCCCTGAGTAACAGCTCCAATAGATCCCAATGCTTGCCCTGATTAATAAGCTTATTACTGAGAGAGCTAGTAGTGACCTTGATATTTAGGTTGCCTAACAGTTTCCATTATAAAAAAATTATTCTTAGGCTTTACTTTTTCTAACACCTCTACTATTTACAGCAGGCCTTTAAAATTCAGCAGAGAGAAACCCCTCAGGCAAGAGAAGTGCCTTTGTCCCATGAAATTCTGTTCAGCTTTAGCCAAGATACAGATTGTTAAAAAATCATGATTTTCCCTGCTCCGGTTTGTGTTTTTTCAGGAAAATTTTGGAAGCATGACAAAATAATAACTGAACACAAACATTTGAAAGATTCTGGGCTTATGGTGCCATGAAGGTCCCAGAAGGTGCAGTGGCACACATTGCATTGAGAATCCTGGGTTGCTGCTGGAGCAGCAGTGGGGAGTGGCGAGCCATAATGAGCTCACTCCAACCCTCACCACAACATTATACCTGGCATGTTGCCCCAGAATCCCATCCCCATCCCTCCCTCTCTGAGGGGACACCAAATTGAGCAGGTGCTCCCCCAATTCCTGGGTTTCTGGGAAAAGACCCAGGCTGGGCTCCCTCCATAAGTGTCCTGGACTAAGTGTACATAGCCCCAGCCCATTCCTCCCCTCTGGAAACACAACATGGGACAGAAGCACTCCAACTCCCAAGGAGTGGGATAGAGAAAGGGCTGGACTGGGCTTCCTCTAAACCCTGCACATGGAACCAGAATCCTATTTCCCTACTGCAGATGATAACCTTCTCCTGCTATTAGCTAATGTTAGGTCCTGTACCTCAAGCTGTGCGGCAGTGCTGAAGGTTTAATGTTCAAACCTTGATAATGATACATAATGGAGGGATTGTGACAGTTGTACATAATAGAACTTATTTTTACATTTAAAAAAATGGGAAATTACATACAAATAACCTGTGCATATGGATTATGAGATAGTCTTTAATTACATGATCACATACTATTTTTCCACAGCATTCTGGTTCATTCAGGGCACAGGATGATCCACAAAGGGGTAGAATTAAGGCTGCATGAGCAACTGCAAATCTGGCATTTCCTAATGTTTGAGTGCTTGATTTTCCAACCTAAACATCTTTCTTTTAATATATATTTTTTCTTTGTAATATTGTACTCTATATACACTTGTTGACCAGTAAAGTCTTCACGATTGCAAAATCCACCCTTGCTTTCCCTTTCTTTTTAATATGAAACCTTCTGAAATCCCTCTTGTTCCCCTGCAAACTCCTCCTTCCTGGATGATGATGATGGATGATGGGCGATGACTCGTTACCGAATATGATCATCTTCCATGGGAGTTATGGGTCCTCGGGTGGCTAATAAGGCCAATCCTTGAACCACAAGTTCTATTGCAATGAGAGCAGATGTTTTCAGACTCAGCAGGAGGCTGTTGACCATGACTGGAAGCCAGTCTCTCCTTCCTTCTGTGCCTCTTGTCCTCTTCAGCTTGTCGGTGAGCAAGTTCAAAATGCAGGGGACCATCACGTAGGTCTTCACTCCATTTTAAGCGATCCTGGGCAAGTTTCTTCCAATATGTCAATATTACACTTTTTAAGGTTGTCGTTCAATAAGTCCTTATAACGCTTCTGTTGTCCACCCATATTATGGTATCTTTCTTTCAGCTGAGAGAACAGCACCTGTTTTGGGAGGCGATGGTCTGGCATCCGGACAACGTGACCAGTCCAGCGGAATTGCTGATGGATGATCATTGTCTCGATACTGGTGGTCTTTGCCAGTTCCAGGACACTAGTATTGGTGCGCCTGTCTTCCCATTTTATCTTCCCATAGAATCTTACGAAGGCAGCATTGATGCCTCTCAAGGACTTTCAAGTGGTGTCTAAAGGTTGTCCTATTTTCAGGACCCATACAACAGTGTTGGGAGAATAATGGCTTGATAAACAAGAAACTTGGTGTCTGTTTGAATGTCATGATCTTCCAAAAGCCTGTGCCATAAACGAGAAAAAGCTACACTGGCACAGCTCAGGCAAAGTTGAATTTCTGCATCAATATCTGCCTTGGATGAAAGATGACTTCCAAGGTAGAGGAAATGATTGACATTCTCCCATGCCATTCCATTGATTTTGATAGATGGGGCATGTAATACCTCATTTGGAGAGGGCTGATAGAGCACTTTAGTCTTCTTGATATTAAGAATGAGACCAAGACATGCGTAAGCATCAGTAAACACATTCAAGATAGTTTGAAGATGTTTCTCAGAGTGGGCAAAGATTGCGTTGTCATCAGCATACTGAAATTCCACAATAGATGTTGTGGAGATCTTACTGTTTATGGGCCAATTTGCCATGGTATGAATCCTCTTCGCTTTAAGGATGGAACCACACTTCTGAAGGACAACGAAGCCATCAATTCTCGCTGGAAAAAACATTTTGAAGATCTCCTTAACCGTAATTCTATGGTTGCAGATGAAGTTTTTGCGCAAATCCCTCAACAACTATTTAGGGATGAGCTTGGAGACTCTCCTAATTTGTATGAGGTACACAATGCCACCAAGCAGATGAAGAACAACAAGGCAGCAGGTCTAGATGGGATCCCCGCTGAAATCTTTAAAGACAGTGGACCAGAGCTAATTCGGCAGCTTTACCTGCTTATCCTTACAATCTGGATAAAGGAGGAGATACCCAGTGAAATGAGGGATGCCCTGATTGTCACCCTCTTCAAGAAAGGGGATAAAGCGGATTGTGGAAATTATCGTGGTATCTCCCTCCTAGCCATTGCAGGCAAAGTTCTGGCACGCATCCTTGCAACTTGCTTTCTGCCCGTCAGAAGAAATTATACCGGAGTCACAGAGTGGTTTCCGACCATGTCGTGGAACTATGGATATGATCTTCACAGCACGGCAGCTGCAAGAAAAGTGTCAGGAGCAAAACCAACCACTGTACATGGCTTTTATTGATTTAACTAAAGCCTTTGATTCAGTGAATCACCATGCCCTCTGGACTGTACTCTCTAAGATTGGATGTCCTGATAAATACATCAGTGTCCTAAAATTGCTTCATGATAACATGAAAGCGACTGTTCTGAGCAGCACTGACTCCCAGAGCGAACCTTTCAAAGTACAAATAGGAGTAAAAAAGGGCTGTATCATCTCTCCAACCATGTTTGCGGTTTTTATAGCCATCATTCTTTACCTAGTTGCTGGGAAATTTACAGCTGGCATTGAAATCATGTACAGAATGGACGGAAAGCTGTTCAGGCTTCCTCCTTCCTTACATTAGAGCTGTCTGCAGTGTAAACATTTGATGCACGCTAGCATGTTTCCAAAGTGATAACAAAATTCATTAACTATTGATGCCTGATATGTGATATTTTAATGTTCATACATTTTTTCTAAACAGCAGTTTTGTTTTGATTTTTCAAAACAAGTGTTCATCTTGTTGGACTACCTACATGCCATGTTTGGGGTTCTAAAAATTGACTTCTCTGAATACAGCCCTTTTTTTTTTTAATGTAATGTACAGAAAGCATCTTCTTACACTGAAAACCAACTGCATGGTTTCCTTCAAACTTTCAAAAAGCATTCATTTAGAATGAGAAATGTATTTACTAGCGCCCTGATGGTGAGAGTCATGAGTCAAGCCTAACTAATTGTAAGAGGAGATATTCATTTTAAATTTTAAGCCGTATCTGTACAGGAGTTGGTGAAAACTCTCTCCACCATCACAGCATCTGCAAAGTCCTAAACTGCAGAACTGTTTGGGGCAGTGGCCCTGCCAAATTCTAGTTATTGTCACACAGTTATAAAGTGGAATCTTTTCCAGTTGTGAGGATTTTATGCTGTTGAAGGAAATCATTTGGATCTGTTACTGAGCCTCTATTGTGGCAAAGCAGTGTCTTGAGGGAATAAATTCTAAGTCTACTCCACTTGAATTGAGGTCATTGTTGCTCACTGATGTGGTGACAGAGCTACAGGCTGTAGTTTCTAAACTGGACCCAAGTTTTTCCTGACTGAGGAATGCCAGCAAGGAAGTGTTGTGTTCTCTGTTGGTGAAGATTCTTAGTACCTCCCTTCAGAAGAGCAGCCTCTAAGAAACATTCTTGAGGCATCACTTGATGTGGAAAATGTTTCCAGCTATGGACATCATTTGAACCTTTTTTTGGGCTGATTGAGAAGATTACAACAGGGTAAATCAGACATCCTCCAGAATTCTCAGGGTTTCTTGACTGCATGCAATAGTGTTTCAGGTTTCAGTAATGTACATAAATTGCACTAATAGTGCTGGTTAATGATCTTTTCCTGACAGTGAATTAAGGTCATGTCCATGCTGATCTTATCTTTTTCCTTTTTTTTTTTAAGCTCTCATGTACCTTCCATGCTGTTGATCATGATGTTTTTTGACACATCTGTGGTTCATACCCAGAGGTATGTGGAGCCCCTCTATTTCTTTCTTTTTTAAAAGATCCCAGAACTGTACTATTGGGTGATTAACCACTCCCTCCTCTCCTATGATGACTCCATCCATTTCCCTTTCCCTCTAGGCTTCTAGATAGCTCCATGACTTACTTATGATTGACTAACAGGGATAGCAAGAATTTTGATGTTCCCATCACTTTCCATTTAACTTTAGAATAGGTATAATTTGCATTCACAGATTGAAAAACTTTCCAATGTATGTTCTATTCATGTAAATGCTTCAAAGTCACAGAGAAGTTGAAAATTGGGAAAACCCTGTATAACAGCCCTTAGCAACCCTGGCATTCACTCCAGCTCTTTGTTTAATATTGCTGAATTTATTTGCTTTCAGAGCATGCTGCTAGGGTTCTTCATTTCCCACCCCAGGTTTTGCCAAAGTGGTGTGTGGAGGGATATGGAGATGGGATGGGGTGGTGGAGCTTAAATTGTGTTGCTTTGGTCAGGTAAATAGTTTTTAGATTTTCATTTCTTGTGTGTATTCTTTTGTACAAGAACCTAGAACTGTGTTCTATGTACTTTTAAAGGAATGTTAATAAATATATAAAAATAAATAACCTGGATTATGTGCTCTTGATATACAGTGACCTCAGTTCAGCTGCACAGAGTACAAATTAGCACAGACTTTGGTCCAGAATGTTTAAACTGCACCTTCCCCTCCCCTCGTCCTTTCCCCTCTCTCTCTCCCTCCCTCCCTCTTCTTAGTTCTACAAGTGCATACATAGCTTGTTGTATTTGCATATATGTGGTAAGGCTGTGTAATAAAAGATCCTGTTTGTAATGAAAAAGTACCAGAGTACAGAGTTTTAAGATTACTCTTGAATTTTTGTGGTTACTACCTGGGTGTGCAATACACACACACATTCTTGCACACTTTTTACTTTTATGTATCACCTTTCATCCCAAAACGCTTTCCAAACTGTAGCGTATACACTGAAATTCAACCCACTGAAATTCAGCCACCTCTTGGTTGGAAGGCAACAGCCAGTTAGTACCTTGTATGGCTAATGATATGTAAAGCAATCCATAAAGGTTAACAAAGGGAAGAGTTCTGGGTAACAGCACCAGCACAAACGACTTTAGTACCATAGCATATATAATATCCAGGCATAGCAGACATGAAATTTTAAGGTCTTCTCTGAGAAGGACACACAGTGAACTGTATAGAATTTAATTCATCTACCCCAGAAGAATGAAGGGCTAAATCAGCCCTGCTGAGATTTGAACCTATGATGCTAGGAAGTCTATACATGACAAACTAGGGACATAGCCCACAAATCTGACTTCTCCAACTATATATAAGATTGGGAAAGCTGAATGATAAAACCATGCTTTACATCAAATTGAAGCCTGTGTATTAGCTCCAGACCTTTTCTCAGTAGGTGCAGGCTAGTATTTTAATGATTTCAGCTTAGTGAATGTGGGACCCCACTAGATACATCCTCCATGGTTATCAATGGTTGACAGCAAACCATTGATAACCACTCTCTGAGTATAGTCTTTGAATGAGTTTTGTACCCACCTTATACTAATTTCATCTAGATTACATTTCCCTAGTGTGCTTATGAGAATGTTGTGCGGGACTGTGTCAAAAGCCTTGCTGAAATTGAGATGTATCACATCTACTGCTTCCCCCCATTCAGTAGGCCAGTAGCCCTGTCAAAGAAGGAAATTAGGTTGGTTTGGCATGATTTGTTCTTGACAAATCCATACTGGCTATTCCTTGTAACCCTATTATACTCTAGATGCCTATAAATTGATGAAGCGACAAAGAGTCCTGTGGCACCTTATAGACTAACAGACGTATTGGAGCATAAGCTTTCGTGGGTGAATACCCACTTCTTCAGATGTATGTAGAGAATAAGCTCCCTGGACTTTGAGGACTTGTGCTCCTAAACCTCTTCGCCTCTTTTGAAAATCTGCCCCTAAGACCTTGCCCATCACTCTAAGGGTATGTCTACACTACGAAATTAGGTTGAATTTATAGAAGTCGATTTTTTAGAAATAGATTTTATAGAATCGATTGTGTGTGTCCCCACTAAAGACCATTAAGGCCATTAAGTCAGTGGAGTGCGTCCACAGTACCGAGGCTAGCGTCGACTTCCGGAGCATTGCACTGTGGGTAGCTATCCCACAGTTCCCGCATTCTCTGCCGCCCATTGAAATTCTGTGTTGAGATCCCAATGCCTGATGGGGCAAAAAACATTGTCGCTGGTGGTTCTGGGTACATGTCATCAGGCCCCCCTCTCCCTCCCTTCCTCCGTGAAAGCAACGGCAGACAATCATTTCACGCCTTTTTTCCTGGGTTACCCGTGCAGACGCCATACCACGGCAACTATGGAGCCTGCTCAGATCACAGTCACCGTACGTCTTCTGGGTGCTCTTGGCTGGCCTCGGTGAGGACAGTCGGGGTGCCTGGGCAGACATGGATGCTCCTGGCAGACCTCGGTGAGGACACCTGGACATAAATGGGAGTGACTCAGGTCATTCTCTTCTTTACGTTTTGTCTAATGGAGATTCCGTCCTGCCTGGATCATTGACAGAGGGATAGTTCAGTGGTTTGAGCATTGGCCTGCTAAACGTGGGGTTGTGAGTTCAATCCTTGAGGGGGCCATTTTGCCTCAGGCTGCTCTCCCAGCCAGCAGCACCGTGAGCACCCAGGAGACGATGACAGCTAGCAGTCGTACTGCACTGTCTGCTGCCAAGCACCCAGGAGACGATGATGGCTAGCACTCGTAATGCACCATCTGCTGCCAGCCTACCCCTTTCTCTCCCCTTCCTCCGTGAAAGCAACGGAGGGGGGAGCAAAGAATCGTTTCGCGCCTTTTTCCGTGCGGGCACCATATTGCTGTCAGCATGGTCATCCACCCGCCGCTTCCGCTACCACTCTGCTCTCCTGCAGACGCCATACCACAGCAAGCATGGAGCCCGCTCAGATCACTGCAGCAGTTATGACCATTCTAAACAAAATGCACATTATCCAGCAGTATATGCAGAACCAGAACCTGCAAAAGCAGGTGAGTAGGCGATGGCAGCGCGGTGAGGAGAGTGATGAGGACATGGACACAGACTTCTCTCAAAGTACGGGCCCCGGCAATTTGGACATCATGGTGGTAATGAAGCAGGTTCATGCCGTGGAACGCCGATTCTGGGCCTGGGAAACAAGCACAAACTGGTGGGACCGCATAGTGTTGTGGGTCTGGGACGATTCCCAGTGGCTGCGAAACTTTCGCATGTGTAAGGGCACTTTCATGGAACTTTGTGACTTGCTTTCCCCTTCCCTGAAGTGCCAGAATACCAAGATGAGAGCAGCCCTCACAGTTCACGAGCGAGTGGCGATAGCCCTGTGGAAGCTTGCAACGCCAGACAGCTACCGGTCAGTCGGGAATCAATTTGGAGTGGGTAAATCTACTGTGGGGGCTGCTGTGATCCAAGTAGCCAACGCAATCACTGAGCTGCTGGTACCAACGGTAATGACTCTGAGAAATGTGCAGGTCATAATGGATGGCTCTGCTGCAATGGGGTTCCCAAACTGTGGTGGGGTGATAGACGGAACCTATATCCCTATCTTGGCACCGGTGCACCAAGGCAGCGAGTAGATAAACCGAAAGGGGTACTTTTCAATGGTGCTGCAAGCACTGGTGGATCACAAGGGACGTTTCACCAACATCAACGTGGGATGGCTGGGAAAGGTACATGATGCTCATATCTTCAGGAACTCTGGTCTGTTTCAACAACTGCAGCAAGGAACTTTCTTCCCAAACCAGAAAATAACAGTTGGGGATGTTGAAATGCCTATAGTTATCCTTGGGGACCCAGCCTACCCCTTAATGCCATGGCTCATGAAGCCATACACAGGCAGCCTGGACAGTAGTCAGGAGCGGATCAACTATAGGCTGAGCAAGTGCAGAATGGTGGTAGAATGTGCATTTGGACGTTTAAAAGCGCGCTGACGCAGTTTACTGACTCAGACCTCAGCGAAACCAATATTTTCATTGTTATTACTGTTTGCTGTGCGCGCCACAATATCTGTGAGAGTAAAGGGGAGACGTTTATGGAGGGGTGGGAGGTTGAGGCAAATTACCTGGCCGCTGATTACTCACAGCCAGACACCAGGGCAGTTACAAGAGTACAGGGGGGCGTGGTGCGCATCGGAGAAGCTTTGAAAACCAGTTTCATGACTGGCCAGGATACGATGTGAAATTTCTGTTTGTTTCTCCTTGATGAAAACCCCCGCCCCTTGGTTCACTCTACTTCCCTGTAAGCTAACCACCCTCCCTCCCCACTTCAATCACCGCTTGCAGAGGCAATAAAGTCATTGTTGCTTAAAAGTCATGCATTCTTTATTAATTTATTACACAAATAGGGGGATAACTGCCAAGGTAGCCCGGGAGGGGTGGTGGAGGAGGGAAGCACCGGGTGGGGTGGGGGAGGAGGGAAGGACAAGGACACACGTCACTTTAAAACTTATTGAATGCCAGCTTTCTGTTGCTTGGGCAGTCCTCTGGGGTGGAGTGGTGGGGTGCCCGGAGGCCCCCCACCGCGTTCTTGGGCATCTGTGTGAGGAGGCTATGGAACTTGGGGAGGAGGGCATTTGGTTACACAGGGGCTGTAGCGGCGGTCTGTGCTCATGCTGCCTTTCCTGCACCTCAACCATACGCCGGAGCATATCAGTTTGATCCTCCAGTAGCCTCAGCATTGCCTCCTTCCTTCTGTCAGCAAGCTGATGCCACCTATCATCTTGAGCCCGCCACTTACTCTCTTCAACCCGCCACTTAGTATCTTCTACACGCCACCTGTCCTCGCGTTCATTTGTGCTTCCTGGACTCTAACATTGTCTGCCTCCACGCATTCTGCTGGGCTCTTTTAGTATGGGAGGACTGCATGAGCTCTGAGAACATTTCATCGCGATTCCTTTTTTTTCAACTTCTAATCTTCGCTAGCCTCTGGGACAGTGATGATAGGGGGAGCATTGAAACATTTGCAGCTGCGGGAGGAAAAAAAGGGAGAGTAGTAGTTAAAAAGACTCATTGTAGAGAACAATGCTGTTAACATTACATAGCACATGTGCATTTGGTACAATGTTGCACTTTGCCTCTTATATTGGAGGTCTGCTGGTTTGGTGTGAGAGATCACACACGCAGGGCCGGCGGGCAACAGAATTCGGCTTGCAGGCAGCCATGGTAAGCCACAGTCTTTTGGCTTCTTTAACCTTCATAACGTGGAAATGGTTTCAAACAGCAATGCCATCATTTCCCATACCAAACAGCCATTGGGTTGGCCATTTAAAATGGGTTGGCAATTTAAAAGGAGGGGCTGTGGTTTTCGGGTTAACATACAGCACAAACCAAACCAAACCCCCACACACACCGCCAATTCTCTGGGATGATCGCTTCACCCCTCCCCCAACTGCGTGGCTAACAGCGGGGAAGATTTCTGTTCAGCCACAGGCAAACAGCCCAGCAGGAACGGCCACCTCTGAATGTCCCCTTAATAAAATTCCCCTATTTCAACCAGGTGACCATGAATGATATCGCTTTTCTGAGGATAACACAGAGAGATAAAGAATGGATGTTGCTTTAATGCCAGCAAACACCGGGACCATACGCTGCCATGCTTTGTTATGCAATGATTCCAGACTACGTGCTACTGGCCTGGCGTGGTAAAGTGTCCTACCATGGAGAACGGAATAAGGCTGCCCTCCCCAGAAACCTTTTGCAAAGGCTTTGGTAGTACATCCAGGAGAGCTTTATGGAGATGTCCCTGGAGGATTTCTGCTCCTTCCCCAGACATGTTAACAGACTTTCCAGTAGCTGTACTGGCCTCAAATTAATTATTAAACACACTTGCTTTTAAACCATGTATAATATTTACAAAGGTACACTCACCAGAGGTCCCTTCTTCGTCTTCACAGTCCGGGAGCACACCTTGGGCGGGTTTGGGGGGTACTGGCTCCAGGGTGACAAACAGTTCCTTGCTGTCGGGGAAAACGGTTTCTCCACTTGCTTGCTGTGCGCTATCTTCAACCTCCTCCTCCTCATCTTCCTCGTCCCCAAAATGCGCATCACTGTTGCGTGATACTCCATTGATGGAGTCAAAGCACAGGGGTGGGTTAGTTGTGGCTGCACCCCCTAGAATGGCATGCAGCTCATCATAGAAGTGGCATGTCTGGGGCTCTCACTCGGAGCAGCCGTTTGCCTCTCTGGTTCTTTAGTACGCTTGTCTGAGCTCCTTAATTTTCACGCGGCACTGTTGTGCATCCCTGTTGTAGCCTCTGTCCTTCATGCTCTTGGAGACTTTGGCATACGTATTGGCATTTCATCTTTTGGACCCTAGTTCTGATAGCACGGATTCGTCTCCCCATACAGCGATCAGATCCCATACCTCACGTTCGGTCCATGCTGGTGCTCTTTTGCAATTCTGGGACTCCATCATGGTCACCTCTGCTGGTGAGATCTGCACTCACCTGCAGCTCGCCACTCTGGCCAAACAGGAAATGAGATTCAAAAGTTCGCGGGCCTTTTCCTGTCTACCTGGCCAGCGCATCTGAGTTGAGAGCACTGTCCAGAGCGGTCACAATGGAGCAGTGTGGGATAGCTCCTGGAGGCCAATACTGTCGAATTGCGACCACACTACCCAAAATTCGACCCAGCAAGGTCAATTTCAGCGCTAATCCCCTCATGGGGGGAGGAGTGCAGAAATCAATTTTAAGAGCCCCTCAAGTGGAAGTAAATGGCTTCGTCATGTGGACAGGTGCAGGGTTCAATCAATCTAATGCTGCTAAATTCGACCTAAACTCGTAGTGTAGACCAGGCCTAAATTTTCTAATTGTTTAAAGCCAAGCCTGTAATGTTATTTAAACGTAAGGGTGTGTGCGTGAGGGATGGAAAGCTACAATAAATTTGCAAAGTTCTATGATGAGGCAGTCTTAACTCAGGATAGAAGCATCACCAAAAAAAGGGGGTGTGTGTGTGGCATTTGTGGGAAATAAAATTGCTCTACAAACTACATTATATGAAAATGAATGTTACACTAACTGCAACTGAGTTCTAGATAATATGTTTTACCTCTTGTAGAAACCTTGCCTTGAAATGCTGAAAATTGTCTGCAGAGGAGCTGAAGTTAGTTAAATACTGGAACAACTGCTGATTTATTTGCATCTTTCAACATGACCAATCCCCAGTAAGTACCATATGAGAAAATTACAAATGCTTTTCCATTCAATGAGTGAAATCCCGTTCATGCAAAATCCTCTGTACCAAATTCTCCTGATCCCAAGGAGGTTGCATCAGTATTGCTGGGAGGAGAATTTTAAGTTTAGGGTAAGAGATGCAGGATTTGCTCAGTTGTCTGCGGACCCGGAATTAGTGCAACAACAACAAACTTTTCTGAAGTATTGTTAACAGTGAATGACCAAGAACTAATATATAAAATTATTTTCAGGTCTATGTAATCGCAGCTGCTTTGAGGCTGCGGTTGGCACTCAGGAGTTCAAGGCTGCTGTGTGCTATGTCAGTTGGGTGTCCGGTGCTACTGACAGCTTAGCCAGTGGGTAGTTGGAGGACTGGCTAGAACAACGCATCTGATGTGTTGTGATCGGCGCTCTCTCTGTGAGGGCTGATGGACCGATCAGTGACATCTACATTTTTGTTTTCCTGCCAACAAGCCGGTGTCAAGACTTTGTCAACACTGTTTCATTTTCTTTTTCACTGTCACTTCATTATCTAGCTCTCATTTAATCTACTTAAAAGTCTAAAAGGTTAAAAAAAACACAGAAGCTGAAAGGGCTTCTCTAACTCTTTTCACAGTTTGTTCTGTAATACTGGTAGTCAGACTGTGGTCCACTTCCAAACTAGAAGCCAGCATCTTCAGCTAGTATGTGGTACAAAAGTATGAAATCAGAGAAGAGAAAAATCCAGAAAATACCAGAAAAAAATCTCCTGCTAATTAAATCTTTTTAGACAGTGAAATAATTTTCAGTGGAAGTGGTAAAAGTCTTATGCCTTGAGACATGTAAAATTAGATTGGAAAAAGAACTAAATAAAGGGACACTGGCTAGATCAGTGGTCTCCAAAGTGGGGTGCGAGCACCCCACAGGGTGCGCAAGAGCATAGGCGCCGACTCCGTGGGTGCTCCGGGGCTGGAGCACCCACGGGGAAAAATTGGTGGGTGCTCAGCACCCACCGGCAGCTCCCCACCAGCCCCGCGCCCGTTACCAGAGCACTTACCTTTGTCCCGGACGCCGGGTGACATTGCGGGGCTCCGATGCCAGGTGACGTTGCGGGGCCCCGCCCCCGACGCCGGCCGACGTTGCGGGGCCCCAACACCGGCCGACGTTGCGGGGCCCCGCCCCCGACGCACGCAGCGGAGCCAACAGAAGTCGGCTCCTATGCGGAAGAGGATCCCTGGGGGCACGTGGCACGATTCTTTGATTCTTCAGCGGCACACCTGCAGCAGGTCTTCTGCCTTTGATTCTTCGGCGGCACACCTGTGGAAAAATTTTTTCCCCTTTGCTAGAGCTGGCCCTGGGGGTGCATGATCAAAAAAGTTTGGAGTCCACTGGGCTAGATGACCCAAAGGATCTTTTGCACTAATTTCTCTGATTGTGTGAAACAATCATAGGTCATTGTGAGCCTTTTACTTCAGTCATAATAGTGTCTTCACATTGTTAAAATGACCTTCCCAGGTAATCTGTGCAGTGGTTCTACTCCCTTCTAATTCTAATATTTAGACTCTGAGCAATACTGCCTTTTCCCACCTCTTCAATTTAGTCTTTTATCCTTCTTCATCCACGTCTTACGTTCCTGGCTCCAAACTCTTACAAGACATGTGATTTAGTCAAGAGCTCTTCTAAATTAGTCAGCTGTTGTGAGAAAGATGAAGTCTTATTCAGGTTGGTTGAATAACTGGAGGATTTTAAGAGACTCTTTAAAAAAAAATCAATGCAACTTTTGCAGTCAAATAAGGAAAGTTGCGTGTAAGGCACTCTTTAACTGTATCCCTAAGAAAGAAAAATACCTTCCCAACCATCACACCTATCTGTCGAAAACCTGAATGAAATAGCCTGGCATTTCTTCAGAAGTTAACAAGCTCTCCCAGATTAAAGCTAAAGAGGTTTATGGTTACGACACAATATGAGTCAAATGGAAAGGGAGGCGTTCGCTGGAATCTGCAAAGAATCTATCCCTGCTGTGACTTGACAGGCAAACCCTCTACACTAACAAAGTTGTCCATCACATACACTATATATTAACTACTGGGCAATAACTTACTTTTTCTCTAAGTGGTATCTTATTGTAAGTGATATAGACACATATACATGTTTGGATTTTACCCTTGTATGTGTGCATGGAGTTCCCATTAACATTAAGAAGGATAAAGAATACATAACCAGTTTTAAAATTATGTTCTACACATATATGGATGGGAAGAATTTATCTGGGATCCTCCTATAATTTTATTCCTGTTCTTACTCTATAACTCTCCTCAGAAGTCCTAGAGCATTAGCAACCCTTTCCCTGGTTGAGTAGGGCAAGAGGTGGCACCATTCAGAACTTTTCTAATATTGACCAGAGGTCAATGAAGGGCAATAAAATATATGTATTACCTTAGAGCAGTGGTTCTCAAACCCTGGGGAAGGCCTCCCAATGGAAGCGCGGGAATGTGTCATGGGAGGGACAAACTGTGTGCTTCTTTGGAAAAAAAAAAAAAAAGCCCTGACTGACTCTGGCTCATGCAGAAAGGCCATGCACACCCAGGAGGCAGAAATAAATGGGACAGCCAGAGCCCTGTCCCCCGGGTTAACAGAGCACTACCACTTGTGCTCTCCTCCCTCCACCAGGAGGCAGCCCAGGCTTGGGTTCTTCTCCCACCCACCCCCCAATGCCTCACTCCCTCACCTCAATGCAGCGGGGCTCTGGCTGTCAGCCCCAAGATAGCAGCAGCAGCGCAGAAACAAGGGTAGCAATGGGGCACTATGTCTGCTGTGAAAAGTGATCAGAGGTGAAAGTAAGCGGGTACGCCCCAGTACGGCGTACCAGCAAGAGCCGGTGCACCATATGGGGGTGGCTGGCCCTTCCCCAGGCGGCAATTTAAAGGGCCTGGGGCTCCCAGCAGTGGCTGGAGCCCCGGGCCCTTTAAATTGCCGCCAGAGCCCTGGGGTAGTGGCAGTGGGACTCCAGGGGCTATTTAAAGGGCCGGGGGCGCCCGCTGCCTCTACCGCGCCGGTACTTTAAATAGCTGCCAGAGCCCCACCACCGCTACCCCAGGGCTCTGGCAGCTATTTAAATGATGGGGCGGTAGAAGCAGGGATCCCCGGCCCTTTAAATAGCCCCTGGAGTCCCATTGCCACTACCCCAGGGCTCTGGTGGCAATTTAAAGGGCCCGGGGCTCCCCTGCTTCTACCGCCCCAGTCCTTTAAATAGCCGCCGGAGCCTGGCCACTACCCTGGCGAGGGGAGGAGAAGGGAAGGGGGGTCACTTACTGGTAGAGGGCAGGCTCGGGCTGGCTCTGACCCCTCCAGCCCTGCCCCTTCTGCCTGAGGCCCCGCCCCTTCCGGGGGCCAGAGTCAGCCCCAGCCCAGCCCCCATACCGGTAAGTCAGCAAATCTGCTTTCACCCCTGAAAGTGATATTAACGAATATTACTTTTCTCATTGCCACCCTTACTTCTGTGCTGCTGCTGCTGGGTGCCTGGCCAGCAGCCGCTGCTCTCTGCTCTGCCTTCAGAACTGGGTGTTGGTATATGTACTTGGGAAGGGAGTGTAAACAACTACAGACAACAAGAAGGGGAGCCCAATCAAATAAGTTTGAGAATCACTGCCTTAGAGCAGTGGTTGCCAAACTTTAACAACCCACGAACCCCTTTCACTAAAATGTCAAGTCTCTTGAACCCCCTCCTAAAAATGAATATTTCCAGGGATTTTCTCCCTTACCTCAGCATAAATTATAAAAGCAGTGATCTCGGAAATATAAAATTTGTTTTTATTACATGCTTATTACACACTATTTATTATTATTTATTATTACAGTATTTTTATTACATTATGAAAACGGCAACACTCTGCCAAGATCTCACTTTTGTAGTTTGTATCACTTTTAATTAAGCCTGTTATAAGACAAGGCTCCTATCAGAGGCACCAGTAGAAAAAAGCGGTGCGGGGACGAAGCCCCCATGCACCCCGGGGCCTGGGGGGGCACCACTGGAAAAGGAGGGGGCGTGTGGGCCGCCAGAAAAAAAGGGGAGGGACCTGCAGGGGAGCACACCGCCACGGGGGCAGTACGGGACCCTCATTGCCCCCCCGTACTGGCACCTCTGACTCCTATGTTTCATCAAGGAGTATCAGATGTGAAACAGCATGAAGGTATTTAAGAAGCCAACTCAAAGAGTTCCTCCTACATAAGCATTCAGGTCTTGAGCAGTCCAGGCAAACAATGCACATTACAACAAAGCTTAAACTTGTTCTTCATAATAATTTAAAAACAACACTAGCAGCCTATTTAATTTTTAAAACAGCAAAAAATATCCACCTCCCTTTCTATTTCGTATAAGAAGTCTTGAAGTTTAAATCTCCTCAGTGTGATAGAAATGCTTGCTTTGATCTGCTTAGCTCTTGGAAGTCCCCAAGGCTCCGGGCTGCTGACCCCGTGATGCCCGGGGTCCCTATGGACAGCTCTGTCCACCATTAGGGAATTTTTTTCCCAAGAACCCCCTGTAACATTTCGTGAACCCCCAGGGGTTCATGGACCCCAGTTTGGGAACCACTGCTTTAGAGTGATTTGTGCACTGGTCAGTAAAATGCTTGACCATTTTTCACTGATCTCACTACAAAAAGGAGGGGGGTTAGTTCATGTAACTACATGCCTTCTTTTCATTGACTCTCTTTTCTAGTTTGCAAGTATACTTTGCTACATAGTTCATAGTTTGTTTCTTCGTGTGTTTGTTGAATATTTATGTTTATATTTTATGTGCATGAAAAGGCTTCAACCCTGCAGTCTGAACCCAATTTTGGCCTTGCGTGCATGTGAGAATCCTATTAACCTCAGTGGGAGCGACCTTTCACAGATGAGGATAGATTTTGGCCCCATATAACATTTCTCCACATGTATTATAAAAAATGACACATAAATACCAGTAATCAGGCCTTTTTCCTTCATTATGGGAAATTTTAGTCCTGCTACTTGTGGAAGTTTCCCATTCCTTACTGCTTATGTTTTTTTCTATTTCCTTATTCATCATTTTTAGGCCTACAATAGAAGGTGGAGTTTCAGAAGTTGAGATCATTTCACAGCAAGTAGAAGAGGAGACCAAAAGCTTAGCTCCTGTACAACTTGTTAACTTCACTTATCGGGATTTACCCCTTGCTGCGCTTGATCTCTCTGTGGCAGGGTCCCAGCTCTTGTCAAATTTGGATGAGGAGTACCAAAGAGAAGGGTAAGTGCAAAGGATATCCTAAAGGATTTTCATGGTTTACAGAAGGGAAAGCCATGAGATGGAGAGAGAAGGCCAGCCAATTTCACTTGAATCCATTCTAAAAGCATCTTTTTCTAATGTAGCTATTTGGTTGTTTTCAGACTCCTTGCAATAAAGTAATTTCTGGCTCCCATGTGAACACAGTGCATATTAGAAAACTGCTGTCGGAGAGAAAACTAAAGTTTGGTCCATACTAAAATGTTAGGTCAACCCAGCTACGTCACTCAGGGGTGTGAAAAATCCACACCCTTCAGCGATGTAGTTTTAAGCTGACCTAACCCCTGGTGTAGATAGTGCTCGGTCAACTGAAGAATTCTTTCTTCACCTAGCTACCGCCTATCGAGGAGGTGGATTACCTGCTGCAATGGTAGAACCTCTCCCATCAGCATAGTCTACACCCCTCCCATCAGTGTCTACACTGAAGTGCTACAATGGCACAGAAACGCTGTAGCATTTCAAGTGTAAACAAGCCCTAAATTGAGTTTTTTGCCCTGACTTTTGGCTCTTCCCCCATAAAAACAAAACAAACAAAAAAATGCAGAAAAGCCATTCCATAGGTCCTCTGTGACAGATGCCTCAGGAGAGTGTTCCATGGTGAGATGCAGGGGTCGGTGACGGTGGTCCACATGTTTGAGTGGACATTTCCTGACCTGGTGATTATGACTATGCAACACAACCTCCTAAGCCTAATGCAGATTATTTCTGTTTTTAAAAGAAGAATTTGCTCTGGGTAGGCTATGAATGAGGCTGTTGCTATTCAGAATATATATGCACAATAGTTCTGATAGAACATACGTGCCGATTCTGGCTACATTTATACAGGGAGTTCAAATCGAGTTCATTATATTTGTTAGAAAATGTCTTTGGAAATGAGAGAATTAAAACACTTAGTAAATATACTCTTCAACTGAGTATATTAAAGGTACTAAAAGAATGTTTAATACTGAATCACAATATATATGAGAATGGCAAAGCATTTTACCTAGATCCATTATTTTTATAAGTAGTGGTTTGTAAATAGCTACATTAAAAATTTAACAAACCTAGCACCTTTATTGTCTAAAAGACAGGGAATACCCATAGTGGGGGAGTGTCTGAAGACTCTGTTCTCCCTTCAGACATATGGATGCCACTTCTGTTGGTCGGAAGGCCAAATTGAGCTTTTTACAAAGGCCAGTTAACAAGTCAAAATTACACTTTAATTTACAGATGAAACAAGTAGCATGTAAACACATTTTACTTATGGTAGTAGTAAGAGTTGTTTCTTTTTATGCCTGTATCTGTAATTTTCACTACATGCATCTGCAGAAGTGGGTTTTTTACCCACTGAAGCTTATGCCCAAATAAATCTGTTAGTCTTTAGGGTGCCACTAGACTCCTCGTTGTTTTTGTGGATACAGACTAACACGGCTACCCCTCTGATAAATGACTGCACAGTGACTCATTTGGAAAGCTGTCTCCCTTAGTGTGTGCTTCTATATAAAACTAGCATTACCTTTGATAAGGAGACCAATAGCCCAACATTGGATTATATAGCTACTGTTCATTACTATTTCAGTTTATATCATACCAAATGTATATAGCTACTTTTACTGCAACATCTATCTAAAAACACTTCACAGTAAGTCAATCTGAGACTTCAAGATGAAGACATAAAAAGGTTTATATAAGCTTCAAATTGTTGACAATTAAATATGTTTTAATCTACACTTAGAAATCAGCAAAGATGAGACATCCTTGATCTACACTCAGCAGGTATTCCATGCTGTAGTCAGGAAGCAGAATGAGGGGAAAGTTCTTGCCATTAGTTTTTTTCCAAATTGGACTTCATGAGACGTCTTCAGAAATTCCAAACAAGGCGAAATAAATTACAGTTAGATTATGTAAATATGATGCAATAACCACATGTGTCTAAAGAGGCACTTTATAATTAATTTGAGTATGCAGGTGTAAGCCTGAGGCTATATTGCTATTGGATAAATATAAAACAAGGTTAGTGCAAGTATTCAGCCCTAGTAGCTGCAGATTTCACCATCTGAAGCGCCATTCTTCAAGGTCCAAAGATCTGTTACAATCGGTACTTCAGCCTGCTTGCATCCTGGGTGCAGAAACAGACCCGTCAGTCACTCTCTGAAATTCCCTCCAGTTTTATCTGCCTCCGCAGTGGCTCAGCCAGGCCTCCCTGCTATGAAGCTTTTCTGTGGAAAATTCCAGACTTTATTTCAAATTTCTGACTAGCAGATTGGTTGAAAAATGTGTCTAATTCCCAGCGGTATCACAGGACTTCATTTGCCATGTGGGGAGATTGTGCCCTCAACTGTGCTTCCCCTTTGGAGGCATATGCAGTGGTTGGTGCTCCTGCAGGCTTCAGGAAGCGAGTTAGGCTGAGAAAAGTCAGAGGCAAAGGGAAAGGTCTGTGTGGTCTGCTTCACCTTCTTAACTACTGTTTTTTGTGGGAGCTTGGCTGTACTATGGGCAGAGCGCAGCTTCCTCCTCACAGCCCAAAGTGGGCAGGGTCACCTCAGTCCACCCTTCTCCAGGCAGGAAAGAAGCTGGGCAGGATTGGAATAGCTGGCTCCAGGGGCAAGCATCTCCTCCACCCCTATCTCCATGATGGGAATGACTTCAGAGGGGCAGTGTGCCAGATGGTAGATTAAACGTAAATCCCAATAATCCACACCAGCAACCATGCTCCCAACTGTGAAGGTCAGTCACCTCCTCCCCACTCCCTATCTCCCCGCAGGCTGTATATGGAGGGCACTGGACCCAGCACAGACTCTGACAACATCACAGACTGCAGCAAGATGTCTTTGGAGCTATCTCCCTCTTCCAGCTGGCACCTCACCTCTGTAGCAGGCGTCCTGGGATTCCCAGGCTGCCACCTCCAGGGAAAACACACAACCATATGGCCAATCTACTTCCCATGCAGTAGAGAGGGGTAGAGCTTCTGTGAAAGCCCATCTTTGAACCTCAGGCCTGTACCTTCCTGAGAGACCCAAAAGAGGCCCATGTTGGGGAGAGGACACAGTAAGTCCCAGCCTCGGAAAACAGGGAGATTGCTAGCCACTTGAAATATTTTTGGAGCTGTCTCTGAGCCCAGTTTCTTTCCCCCATCTGAAGCAGGATTATGGAGACAAATTCCCAAAGCGTAATTAATTAAACTTAGTGGTGTTTTCCGTGCTCACCTTCACGGAGTTCAGTGTGGCAGATCCATGCAAAAAGAACCAGGCCAGAGACTTGTGCAGACTCCTCTGGGCATGCTGCACACACACACGCGCGTACACACACACACACACACGAGTTAGGGGATCAAATAATAAAAATATATATTAACAAACAAAAAAACAAACCAAAAGAAGTGGAGGATAGACTCTGAGGCAGAGTACAGAATATTGTGAAACTATGCTTAGGACAGTGGTTCTCAAACTTTTGTATTGGTGACCCCTTTTATCCAGCAAGCCTCTGAATGCGACCCCCCTTATAAATTAAGATTTGCTAGGTGGTCACATGACAATCAATACATAAACTCTCCAAAATTTAACATATTGGTTATCTGGTCTTTAACCAATGCCATTTTTTATCAGAAGGCTTCTCCACGCCATAGAGCACAGGAGAAAATGGAGGATCTATAATATGCCTCATCTGGACTGTCCGTACCTAAAAGATAAGCCTGTTCCTGACACTGGAGGAACATCACATTGAAAATTCTATTGTAACAGATCCACGGACCTTAGGGCGACGAAGAATAGAAAAACGTGTCTGCCACAGATCAGATAATGCACTTGTACAGAGGATGAGAACAAAATAACCAAAAGGTTCTATTCAACCCTTAGTGTTACTGTGAGGTTCTCATTAAGGCTATTGGGAGTTGTTCAAGATATTGGAGAGAGTGGACACCAAAATAGAAGTGTTACTGTAAGGGAAATTGTTAACCAGAAATCTAGTGAGTGTTTAAAAATGAGTTAAAAGTAGCTTCAGGTGCCACTCCTAATTTTTATGGTTTTATGATGGTATTTTCTATTTTATACAAATATTTTCTCTCCCCACTTCCATGTAAAAGACCCGCACAACTAATGGTAAATTGATGGGGAAAAGTGAAACTGACTATAGACGGAAAATATTAAATGCACAAATAAACAAATTGAAAAAATCCTAGATAAATATTTTTTTGTAATCTCATAATAGATTAAAAAATTTAGCCAGAAGTGCAAATGTTTTGGGTTTTGTTTTTTGGTTTTGGTTGTTTGATTTAAGTAATGGACAGTGTCGTAAATATGAAAAAAAATTAGTCTGGTCCATATCTTGTGCTGGTTATGTGTTTTGTCTGGTGGATATACCTGTATGGATTTTTTCTTAACTATTTGTCTTAGTGTGTTGCTTCTGTGCTCAGCCACATTTTAAATCTACTTACATTTGCTTGGGTAGAGAGTAAAATAAACTATAGAAAATTTTTAAAGAAAGAATGATGGGAAGTAGGATAAGAGGAGGAAGCAGAGAAGAGAGAGCAGCAAAATAGGAACTCTGGGGGCTGGAGTTGTCCCAGATGGGGGATGGAAAAAATGGTCAGGACTTGTCAACAATATTAGGAAGTTAAATGTGAGAATAATAAACCTTCATGCTTTTAATTTTCAGATCACTTTACAAACAGTAATTAATGCATTCAACCTTCCTGTGAGAAAGGAATGGAAGTATCATTATCTACATTTTACAAATGGGGAAACTGTGGCACAGAATTTAAAGGCCAAATTTTCAAAAGTGACATTTGATTTTTGGTGCCATAATTTTTAGGTAGTGAGTTTAGGTCATTTTATTCAGTGGGAGCAGAATCACGGCCCTGGAGTATGAATTTCAGAGATGCTGAGCACCGACAGCTCTCAGTGAACTCAATAGCAAAACTTCCACTGACTTTAATGGTGCAGGATCAATCCCTTGGTGTCTTAAGATAGTCACTAGCCTAAGGCCAAACAGCAAGTTCTTGTGTTCACAGTTACCCTTCTAAAATTTTCTCTAAACAAAGCTCTTTGGATAAACGTTTTTTAAAAACTTTCCTGTGTTTATTTTAATGATTTATTCTTGTGCAGTGTTCTTGGCTGTCTTCTCCAGACGTGAAGTGTAGAATTAAGGCTGGATTACATCTTTGTGCTGCTACACTCCCCTTCTCCAAATGAAATGTCGGTGCATATTTATGTAGATGTGATTTAGGATTCTTGCACCTGAATCTCTCAGCCTTTGGATATTTTCAAAATTGCTTCTCTTTCTAATTCATCAAAGTTCTTTTCATAGTCTACACTGTAATAATAGACTCTACAGCATGGCTTGTTGTATTCTACAATGACCTGTTTGCAGATGAACCACAGTAAAATCACTTTAATAAAATTAGAGTAATAAAGTCAAGAGGTGAAATCAGGGCCGGTGCAAGGATATTTTGCGCCCTAGACGAATCTTCCACCTTGCGCCCCTCCCTTCCCCTCCCCCTGGCTGCACGCGACGAGAAAAATGACATCATTGCCACTTTGTACCATAGTGTGAAACAGTACGCTTGTGCACGCAACGCAGAGCTGGCGTAGGCTATAGCTGTAATGTACAAAAGAACGACAAGTTAAAATGCAAGTTTAACGACGTTTCTCTTTATTCATTCGTTTTCTAGAAGTAGTGTAAAAAAAAATTGGGGGGCACCGCTTTTTCGTGCCCCCAAATCTTGGCACCCTAGGCAGCCGCCTAGTTCACCTAGTGGTTACACCGGCCCTGGGTGAAATACTGGCTCCAGTAAAGTCTGGGAGCTTCACCATTGACCACTTTGGGGCAAGGATTTCACCAGTACTTTGTTCACCAATACTATTATGATGAACTGATATAACCCTGATACAAGGTGGCATAACCTGTAGTTGTATGAAATAGGTCCCTTATGTTTCTCTTCTCTTGAATGAATTCCTCTCCTACAGTTCTTCAGATTTCTTGTTCTCTATCTAATGGTGGACCATGCACGGTAACGCCAACTCTTCCTGTTACTTTGAACATTTCTGTGCTTTTAGAGATCTGTTAGTTATTTCTGCTTTGTCATAAAGAAGTGATGTTTGGGAGTAAAGGAATGTTTTTCTTTTTCCAAGATATAAAATTGCATACTGACTATCTCTGCATAGCATTCTTCATATCTTTTTAGAATCCATAAAGCTTTTGGTTAAGTTTGTGACATACAGAAAGCAGCACATTACTCACAAGATCACAGGTATTGTGTTAATTGAAAAAATAACTGGACCCTAATCCTACAAGGACTTATGCACATGCATAACTTTACATGTATGTGTTAAAGTATGTAAATATGAAGCATGTGCATAAGTCTTTACAAGATCAGAGCTATAGTAGTGACCTTTCATGGAAGATTTTGCACAGCAGCTGTGCAGTGCTGCATGTCACCACAGTGCTTCTACCCAAACTACTTCTATTACTACCATGGAATGTTGTGGGGTGTTTTCCTTCATTATTTCTTTGTGTTGCTGTTGCTTTTTATTGGTTTTCTTGACATTGTCAGTATTCTTATTCTGGATTTATTTTTCATCCTTGTTCTTGTTGTCTTATAACAGATTTAAACATTCGGTTCTTTCTGTCATTTTACATTGCTTCTTCATTTTCATTTTGGTTTTTGTGATCTCATTTCTTATTATTATTTTATTTGTAAAACACCAAGAATGTGCTAATTTTGCTCCTTCAGACAGTTTAGCCTGGCTTCTGTATTTGCATCAGATGGTGCTAGATTCTTCATTATTTCTGGGTTTTTTCCAAATCTTTGAATGATTATATTGATTTCTGTCTAGTATTTTAGTTGTTTGCTGCAAGACTTAGAGGGGCATTAAATAAAATGGGTTTAAGTTGCTGCCTTTCTTCCTTGGTTCGCCACTTGATACTGTAAGGGCTTTTACTATCCTACATCACTCCTCTCAGTTACTCTGTTCAACTCATATAGGTCCATGAAGATACCAGACTGATCCATGCTGAATTACCCAGCCCCAAGGAGGGAGATGTGGTAGAGAGCTTTTAAGGCTGAACTGTATCATGCAGTGAGCAAGCTCGCTCTCTCTATTTACAAAAGTGATGTTTGGTTGGTTTATTGTTTTTTTAAAAAAACATATGCATAACTGCCAGACATGAACTGGGGCCAGAAAGATGGAACAAAAGCCGAACAGCGAAATGTACTGAAGGAGACTGTAATGATGATTTCTTCTCTTGTTCAGTACTACATCATTGTTACTGTGTGTGCTCTGGTCCAAATCTAAGACCTGCATTGCAGCAGAAAATGTTCTCCCTCTTTTCCACTTTGAGCATTCAGCACTCTAAATTCTGTGTAATAACTGGCTCTTTATTGCAGAACATATAAAATGTTGCACTGCTCAGTCAGTATGTTACAAACATGTCCCATGATTTAGAAATGCTTTTCTGATTCTTTTCTGACACAGATCATTCAAAGTCTTCATGTGAACGCTCTTACCTCTGGTAGGTTGTTTCTGTGTGTGTCATGGTGCACAGGACCCTTTCAGCCTGATCTACATTAGCCTTTCTCCTTAATATTTCCCACCAGTACTCCCACTGGTATAGCTAAACCAATGGAAGCACTAATACAGGTAATGTAATGACTGCCCGTTCGAGATGCCATGTAGACCTGCTGTGCGTAGCTAGTAATTACACTAGTGGAGCTGCAGTGGTGGTAGTAATGGTGAGAATTTCAGGGAAAAGGCCAGTGTGAGTGAAACTTGAATACTTGGTAGTGTGCACAGTATGGTACAAGCTCGGAAGCAAGTGCAGTTGGTTCTTCACATGCCTGACCCTGCGTAGTTCACCTTTTGATAGGTTCCCATTTGAACACTCGCACACCTGTAATACTAAAGGAGGAAACTTTATACCAGAGCTGTCAGAAAAGAAAGGTTGCAAATCCCCTCAGTATTAAAACTTATTTAAAGAAATAATTCATAAAGTTATTCTTAGCTAAGCCTCTAAGAAGCAATCCAGTTGGCGGGTACTTGGCTGTACGTGTCTCTTAGAGTTCCTCAGGTCTTCTAGGTGCTACTTGCAAGCTCCTGCCAGGCTCTGCTGCCTGGTTTCCCACAGCCAGGTCTAGGCTGCTACCCATACTTGCTGTATTTTATCACTTCCTGGTGTGGGTCATGCCTTCTGTTGGCTAATTGCTAATCTACATTTGTGTCCATCCCTAGGTATAACCTGTTGCCCAATTTTAGCCTGCAAATCATTTTGAGGGAGGTGAATGCTTACTAATTAGCCAAAAAGGCTGGTTACTACACCATGGATGGATAGTTGGTTGGATTTGCAAGACAAGGAAATAGAAACAGTGACAGATGTTAGTAGGTTGAATGAAGTGATTATGGTTGCTCATTACCAAAGAAATGTGGTAATTTTTCCCCCAATTTTGTTCAGTGTTGAACATCTTTTTTAAAACCTGTGTATTAGTGCATCAAATTATGCTAGTAATAGATTGGCTTTGTAAAAAGCTATGTTAAAAGTGTCTTTTTAAAAAATTCCTGATCATTTCTATCTATATATATTTCAAATGCCCCATAATAAAACTGTGCCCTTGTATATTGACTTCCATGAAAAGATTCCAATATGCTTTACAAACATTAATTTGTTTTACCTCATATGGGTGTTGTGAGGCTAAGTGTTAAAAATAAATTCACATTTCAAATAAAATGTTAGGAAAACTGCCCCATGATCACTCGCACGCCCAGTCCTGAGTTCAAAGTTCCATTTACCCCCTTGCTTTGGATTTCAGAGTTTGCGATGTCTTCAGTTATTGTGGTGGAAACGCAGACTCCTCACTCCAGGCTTGCTGTGCCTGGGTCTAGTGGTCAGAGCAGATGACTTGCTGTGTGAGTTTGGGCAAATAGCTGAACCTCTCTACATAATTTTCTGTATATGTGAAGTGAGAATGACAACTAATGGTGTAAAATTCCTTGAAATCCTCAGATGAGAGATTATACATTAGTGCACCTTGTTAATAAGTGAAAGAGCAGGTGGTTTTCCGGTTTTTAATTTTAGAATGTGTTTGTAATTTTGAGATAAAGATTTTTATAGTCTGTTAACTATAAAGAATCTTAAGCATTCCAGTGCTTTGCAGTTCACCTTTAAGAACAATGCTTTCCAAACTATAATCTGATACTTTCGTTGCAAAGTTTTTGTACAGAATAAAAAATTGCTACTTGCATAGACTGCCAGTGCAGAGCTAGAGAGGTGAACTTCATTTTTCATGCATTATCAGTTCTTTAAGTAGTTACTAACTTAAACAATTAAATAATAATGTTAATCATTATATTGCCAGTGTGTAGTATATGCTGACTAATGCAATCTATTTAAGTGTATGTATGTTCAGTGTCCTTAGAAGTCTTAAGAATAAGGAGATTTTTTAAAGTATGTAGATAGGCCCTCTACTGATCACACTGAGAATAGGAAAAAGGGGAAAGGAAGAGTTAAGCTAAGGAAAAGGAAGAGCTAAGTATTGGTGAAATAGAAGAGAAAGAAGGTGTAAGAACAAGAGAGAAGCATTAGGAAAATAAATAAGGCTATTCCTTATTGTAAATAAAAATATAACCACCAGGAGGGTGATCAGAAAATGTTTCAAAACTAAAATAACAGCCACAATGAAGAATGTGATCCTGTTTTGAAATTAATTTTAAAAAAACCCTACCAATAAATCTAATGGCAAAAGGTCTCAGTCCACATAAAGGTCTGTCCCCAGACAGTTTTGGGGATTAGCACTTAAGTATTGAAAAGAAAAATAGTGGTTAAAATATGTGACCCAGAAGCAGGAGTTAGAGGTTCTGTTCCCTGCTCTGCCACAGCTCTCTGTGTGCCTCAGTTTTCCTGCCTGTTAAAGGGGAACAAATGTACTAAGCTGACTTGCCAGGGATCTTGAGAGTGAGGCTTAGTTTATTTATGTTTGTGAAGCAGCTTAAGATCCTTGGACAGAAGAACATCAGAGTATTTTTATTTTTTTTTATTTTCCCACAAAAAGAGAAAAAATTCTGAAAGAGAACAACTTTTGCTTCACTTTTCAGTCATGTTCCTTATAGCTTGTGGCATTGGGCGTGCTTTCAAAGCCAAATTCTATAGACCGACCTGGCGTGGAAGTTTGCTGCGTTGTTGTAGCCACATTGGTCCGAGGATATTAGCGAGACAAAGTGGGCAAGGTAATATCTTTTATTGGACCAACTTCTGTTAGCCCTGGTCTACACTAGGGCGGGGGCGGATCGACCTAAAATACACAACTTCAGCTACGAGAATAGAGTAGCTGAAGTCGATGCATCTTAGGTCGACTTACCTCGCATCCTCACGGCATGGGTTCGACGGCTGACGCTCCCCCATCCACTCCGCTTCCGGCTCTCGCCACGGTGGAGTACAGGAATTGACGGCAGAGCAATCAGGGATCGATTTATCGATTTATTGCGTCTTTACTAGACGCGATAAATCGATCCGGCGGGTAGTGTAGACATACCCTTAGTGAGAGAGACACGCTTTTGAGCTCTTCTTCAGGTTTGGGAGCAGTTGTGAGCACTGGAATGGGATCTAGAAGATAAGGGAGTACCACAGCTTCCATCTATGAGATACTTTTTTCCCTGGTGATCAAATTGCAGATTTTCTGTGTGCCCCAGACAGCTGGGAGGATTTTCCCACGTTTTATCTCAAAACACTATTTCTTCCCAGAGGCCTTATGTTTGAGCCACCAGCAGAAGAGGACTGAATGCAATTCCTTTAGGAGTCTGTCACTGTCTCACCTTAAAATTGGGCAGAAGGTTAGCAGCACCCCTTTTTCCCAACCACCCATGTGCCATTAATTTTTCTTTTTTTCCACTATCTTTTTGGTGTTTTAGTTTTTTTGTTTTAATAATAGTTTAAAAATCTAAAACTCCCAGTCTTTTACAGTTCACGTAGTAGTGTTTTGTTTCACATTTTTTCAGTCAGCATGATTGAGACAGAGAAGCAGTATCTGGTGATTTCAGATGTTTACTCCAGAGTCTTGATGCATTTGAACTAAGGATAGGTCTATATACTGTAAACCTTGCCAGATCTTCTTTCAAGTTTAAAGTGTCTGCACAGAAGGTCTTTAAGGTTAGTTAATCAATCCACTAGGGGAAGGAGCATTTCACTGAAACGCTCTGTTCTGAAGAGACTCCTGAGAGCTCTAAGTCCCTGAGTGATGCATACGTAGCATTGAGACATCCCCGTGTCTCATTTTTGAAGATGTGGTATATGGATACATTAGGGAAGGCTGTGTGATGTTGATATGGTGGTGGGTTGTTTTTTTCCAGGTGTTTGACTCCCTTATGAATTATGCCTCCATTGAATTTAGAGTTATTAATTCAGAGGTGGTGTGCACCATCTCCCTCCCCCATGTACCACCAATGTCCATGTATTAGCATTTAGTTCATGAGAACCACCTCATCCACTTGATCACTGATCTTGCCACCCTTCCCTTCTCCAAGCACCCACTGCCACCTTTTGTAACATCATAGGCACTGGCTCTGGGGCACAGGGTAGGTTGAAGCACGACTGCATGCCTGCTTTGGCAACTTTCCCTCCCAAGACATCACAAAGATTAAGTGGTGTAGTGGTCGAAGACCATAATGCTCACTTCCAGAGGAACTACCACCCAGGGCCGGAGCGCCCACTAGGCGACCCTAGGCGGTCGCCTAGGGCGCCACGATTTCGGGGGTGCCTGGCCGTGGCTGCCGCCCGCCTGCCAGCTCTGCGGCTGAGCCGGGGGGGAGGGGGCGCCTGGCCGTGGCTGCCGCCCGCCCGCCAGCTCCACGGCTGAGCCAGGAGCCAGGGGGGTGGGGGGGCGCCATGGGTGAGGGGAGGCTGCCAGGCGGGGGGCTGAGCTGCCGGCCCGCGGGGGGCGGAGAGCCGCGGTGTGGGGGGGGGATAGGCTGCCGTGGGGGGGGGCAGTGTAACTGGGGGGGCAGTGTTAGCTGGGCAGGGGGAGGGCACGGGGGGGCGCTGTTAGCTGGGGGGGGGCGCAGGGCTGGTGCAAGGAAGTTTCACTTAGGGCGCGAAACTTCCTTGCACCGGCCCTGCTACCACCAACTTCATCACTTTCCAACCTCACTACAAAGAGTGGGTCTTTGCCCTGGGCTTCACAAATAAAAGCACATAGCACACACATCAAAATAAACATACAAGAATTGTTTTCTTCTTGGGGATTGAAGAAGGGACCACACGTGACAGATGTTAGTCGGATTGCTTAATGCATTATTGAAAAGCACTCTGATTCAATGGTGTTTGCCTGGTTTAAAAATGTGACTAGAACAGAGGGTCTTGTTGAGTCCTCTAGACCAGGAAGAACTTCCTCCATAGTACAGGTGCAATTAAGGATGCCCATTAAATTCAGGTCATTTCAGTCAATATATGTAACTAGCATCCAACTCTATACTAATTCAAAAAATTAGATAAGATAAGAGTCTGCATTTAACAGAAAAATTAATAAAAGTAAATAGGATTTGGAAAATCTTTTAACTTTACTGATGGTCACATCTATTCTAGCAGAACTTCTTTCATTTAGAGTCCATTACTCTTTACTTTCTCTTCCTTTCTCTTTCTCTCTCTTCTCCCCTCCCCGCCTCCCTTGTTTTATTTCCTTAGATCTAACTGGCTAAAGCCATGCTGTGGGAGACGAGCAGCTGTGTGGCAGGTATTTTTGCTCAGTGCAAGTCTCAACAGTTTCCTGGTAGCCTGTGTAGTGTTGGTGGTGATTCTCCTGACTCTGGAACTCCTAATAGATATAAAGCTTCTCCAGTGTGAGTAGCAGGCTTTTTTAAAAAATTTGATCGAAGATAAATGATGTTTAGATTTAACTTGCTTGGGGGAGGGGGTTTGGTCATGTAAGTAGTTTAAAAGTTAGATGATGACCTTTACTGTACTTTTAATACAGTGGAACCCTGGTATAGTGAAGTCCTCCCTATCTCCCTTCCCCACAGAGCAAATTCATTATGGGACAGATTTTCAGAGGATGCAGGTAGAATTCACCTGCAAAAATGTGCCCGCACCTTTTTCACCTGCAAAAAATGCACACTCTCATTATATAACCTTCTCCAATTTGCATACACCAGAAAACAGGGCATTGGTGCAGTCAAAAGGACACTTCTGTGATAGTTACCCAGTGATCCATTCACATGTATGTATGCAAATAGGTGTGCATGGATTTTGCTGGTGCAGTTGGTGCTCTCTCCTTTAGTAATTTGTACCTATAAACAGATTTGTTGGAACTGAAGTTGCAATTTGTATCTGGCAATGCATTGAAACAATTAAGGCTTTCCTTCTACTTCACTAACATATTGTAAGACAAATAACAACAACACAAGTGAAGTTTTGCTATATCTGAGTTCACTCTACACAGGTTCCATGGTACAGACAATTTTTAATTGTGTTGCTTTGCGTCCTGGTTGAGCTGTTCTTTCACTGTTCTCTCCCTCCATTATTTTTTGCTCAGTCACACAAAACTCATCTGAGTGTAAGCACCAGCAACAAGTTTTCCTGTGCTAAATATTAAAGATGCCCTTTAAAAAAGAAATTATGTAGAAATATATAGGAATAACTATAAGGGGTTTAGACACACCCACACTGGCAAAAAAATGTACCATTAAAGATTAAGGAACTCTAGGGTGAAATTCTTGAGCTTTGCTATTTGACTTCAATGGTCTCAGGATTTCATCCCAAAGATCAGTTTATGGAGTGTAATGGAGTGCTGTAAAGCAGTGGTTCTCATCCAGGGGTTCAGGGCCCCCAGGGGGGCCGTGAGCAGGTTTCAGGGGGTCCACCAAGCAGGACCAGTGTTAGACTTGCTGGGCCCAGGGCAGAAAGCTGAAGTCCCACTGCATTGGGCTGAAGCATGCCCTGAGCCCCGCCACCTGGGGCTGAAGCAGAAGCCTGAGCAACTTAGCTTCACGGTGCCCTCTGTTGCATGGGGCCGTGGGCAATTGCTCTGCTTGCTATCCCTTAATGCTGGTCCTGTCAGAAACCAGTTATTGTGGCATAGGTGGGCCATGGAGTTTTTATAACATGTTTGGAGGGGCCTCAGAAAGAAAAAGGCTGAGAACCCCTGCTATAAAGGTAATATTAAGGGAGCCACTAGTTAGGAGCAGCCTGAGTTGTTGTTTTATTTTATAAGCCCTGTAAGAAGGAATGCTGACTGGGCCTTCTCCTACACCTTACCTGTATTTGACCTGGTCCCCTTATACCTCTCTATATGCACATCTCAAACACTTTTATGAAAACACCCTTTCAGCCTCAGACAACCCCATCAGCTATTTGTGAGGCTCAGCCATCCTTGCTAACCCAACTCCTCTGTGAACAGGGAAGTCAGGAGGTGGCACCAAAATGCAGTCTTCCAAGTATTTGGGGTTATCGGTTATGGGATTCAATCTTTAGAGCTGAACTAAGAGAGGATCACAGACAAATTCAGTGATGGCACTTTGATAGGTCAGGTGTGTGCCTAAGGCCCACTACATATGCTAGCCACTGCTAGTAGAGCTAATCCTAAACACTGGAATTATTTGCTTTTGTGGGTTTGTCTTAGACTTCTAACACCATTTCGGAGAGATCGCCTGCATTCTTTACTATTTGTTCCCCCATCAATACTCCTCTCTGAGGAGTGCTGCATATGACATCTTTTAGAGCCCACCAACCTCTACCCCACACATCAGCCAGAGAGGTTTGTGCCAGACAAACAGATGGTACTAGGCTGAGCATTTTGTCTCTGCACTACTCTCCACTATTGCTGGTCCTGGACGTAAAAGACTGCTGCATGGCAGTGCACCACATTGACACTAAACCATCAACATACCACGCTTCTCATTATTTCATGTAGCTTTTGTTACATTAAATTCCTTGGGTTTTGTTCTTTAACCACTTATGAAATATATGGGAGGAGTTAATATAAATACTATAAGTCTGTGAAACGAAAACTGTACTTTTAACTTAATCTTTCAAAAGCCATTAGTGTGCAATTATGTTTTTTAAAAATGTAATTGTAGCATATAATGATTCCCTGTAGTATATGAAAGCAACGTATACAAGTGTATTAAGGATATGCTATGGTACATCACTGCCAATTTTGTTTCTAATAAAAGCCATTAATCCACATTATAGACTGCAATCACCAAGGAAATCTGTTTTTTTAATGAGTGTTTTTAATGGTTTGGAATTACATGTGCAAAAATATTGTACAAAAAATCAGGCTTCTATGATTGTTGAAATCCTAGGGCAAAATTCTCCTCTCAGATTCATAGTGCCGATTTCAGTTGCACTCTGCATTTGTTTAGTGGGCACAACTCCTTGTTGTCATCAATGGAAATTGTATCTGTAAAAGTGCAGATTATGCAAATGAGAAATTAATAGACCTTGAGTGAATTTAGCATGAAGCATATTTTATATGGCAGACTCTATGTACATTAACTAAATAATCTCTTATTACCCCAGTAATGTATGGAAGCATTGTTATCCATATTTTATGGATGGAGAAATGAAGGTAGATTAAGTCACTTGTCCAGGGTCTGAGAGAAGGGGTTCATTAGCAGAGCCATGATTAGAATTCTTTAGTTTTTGGCTCCCTGTCCTCTCTAGACCATGCACCTCCATCTCTTTGCCAAACCACTTCCAATAGTGGTGGGAGTGACTTACTGCTCTTTTCCTGCGATTGGATATATATAGGCACATCTGTATACCTGCATGAAGTCCTATTGAAATTAGTGGGGCTCCACACAGGTGCAAGAATCCACCTGCATGTATCTGCTTACTGGACCTGGGCCTATGTAAGTACTTATATAGCTGTACAATGAAAATGAATATAAAGATGAAACCATGCCTTAGTGGGAATTTGTTTGGCCTTATTTGTTACAAGGGTTTGATCATTTCACAGTGTTAAAACAACAGTGTGACAGCCCAGAAGAGAATTGCAGCATGTTTGAAAATGATTTTTAATGATTTTTAGAGGTGCTGAATTCCTACAGCTCCCTTCATAGGTACTGGAACTAGGGGTGCTGAGGGTGCTGCTACACCCCCTGGCTGGAAGTGGTTTCAGTTATATACAGGGTTTACAGTTTAGTTCACTGGCTCTCAGCACCGCCACTATAAAAATAGTTCCCGCACCCTGTCTATCTTTTGAGTTCAGTGAGAGCTGCAGGTACTGAAAACCTCCCCTCCCACCCCCCCCAAAAAAAAGATATGTCGTAGCCTTTGACTAGTTTGTTTGTTTGATTTTTAGAGTTTAGACAATGTAGAGTTCTCACATTGTTTCTGAAACAATCATGTTGTTTCTACAGTTCAGTGTGAGGAAGTCTGTATGTTCAGTTGGATGTCTTTAAGGAAGAGAAGGCAATTGAGAGTGGTGGAATGTCTACTCAGTTTATGGGACATTGATTCAGCTCTTGTTCAGGAACTTCTTGCCTGGAAGGGTCTTTGAAACTGTTTACTGTTGATACCACTCATGCGCTTTAATTGTGTCACCATCCTGCAGTATATCCAGCAGTCTTTGCTGCACATATTGCAGCATGAGAAATCCATTTCTCCCCACCCCAAATTCCCATATATTATACCTTGCTTACACAATAGGGGGCAGTTGGAGGACTTCATGTCAGTGGATTGCTATTAGAACGCCTCCCCACACGTGGATTTCCCCCCATTTCACAGCCCTGCCCTATTGTTTAAGCAGCGTGTTGTTGAAATTGTCTGGAGTATTGTCTTATTTCTTTTTTTTTAATCAATAATTGTATCTCTACTGAAATTCAGTGATGGCAATTTCTACTGACCCCCTATTACCATATCTTAAGGAATATCAGTGGCAACTAAGTTGATGTTATTCCTTGTATCCTAATCCCCCTCACCTCCCATTATTCTGCTACAACCTGGTATCTTCATGAACACAAAGACGCACAAAACACTTTTCCGTTGTGCAGTAACTCAACCTATCATCTCAAGTAGTTTTGATCCTTTGTAGACAAGCTCCTAGGACCTGGGCAGGCACACAGGGTTTGGGGGAAGAATTTCTTGTCTTCTTCGCGTTTTTTTCTGAGACTGCAAGAATATGAACTTTGATACATGTACTGAATACGTCCTTTCAGTATTCTGCTTTGCTATGTGAATAAAGCTCTCCTCATCCTGGACACCCACCATGTACAGATAGCCTTGCTGCTGAACTTGTCCAGAAAGTCTTCCATGTTTCAAAGGTACATTAACCTTTTATAGACAACCCAGGCCTGAATCTTTCCTCAATGGGGTAACACAAAGACAAACTTGGCAGTTTGACAGCTATATGCTTACTGAACACATATGAAATGGTTTCATTCCTATAATACATTTTTCTTTATTTTGAACCTCCATTGACAGTTTAGAGTTAAATGTGTTCATGGTATGTGTATTCTCCTGCTAGCAATTCATGTTTATTAGGTGGTTTGATTTCAGATGATATTTCATATTTTTCTAATCCAGCTCAATTGTATTCATGTGCAGGGATCAAATATCGTTAAAAGTTACATTGGTTCTTCAAGATATTTCTAATACTGGTCTCAATGCAGGTGTTCATTTTGGTTTTGTAGAATCAAACTAACTGTGAGTGGGGGAGGGTCTTGATGCCTTGTTCTTCTGTGAAAGCTGTGGCCAATATGTTCCATAGTTAGACCCCCGAATAAGCGATCACTTCTGAAAATCAGGCCACTTAAGTGCCTAATATGGATAAAGGAGTCTAAGTTTATGCATCTGTTCTTGAAAATCTTGGTCCAAACAATTATTGGTCTTCCAGAATAAATTAAAAGATTTTTAAAAATTACTTAAAGGAATAATGAGTAATTCTTTTTGTTAGTTTATAGAATTTTACTCTCAAGTTTTCAGTTGCACAGGATTTAGTCTCATCTTCTAGTAAAGCCAATGGGACTTGCGCCCCTATATCCTGGAACAATGACAATACAGGGTATTGCGCACCAAAGATTTGATTCTGTAGCAGCTCCACACATAGGACAGATGCAGAATCTGACCTGCAATGTCATTCCTGTCTTCCTCTTTTCCTACAAGGCTTCAAACTGGGCTGACAGGTTTTGATAGAATTGTGATTCATCTCCATCCCAGGCAGCCCACTGCCCCAACCAGGATGTGGGTGGTCTGACCTAGTCATCAGAACAGAAGTCAGGCTGGGTCAGATACCAGGAAGTCAGAGGGCAAACTGAGAGTCAGGAGCAGGGGCGGCTCTATGATTTGTGCCGCCCCAAGCGTGGGAGGATGCTGGTCCCACGGATTCGGCGGCGTTCCTGCGGGCACTCTGCCAGTCCCGCGCTGTCGGCGGACCCACCGCCGAATTGCCACCGAATCTGCGGGACTGGCGGACCTCCCACAGAAATGCCGCCGAAGGCTGCCTGACTGCCGCCCTCATGGTGACCGTCACGCCGCTCCCCGCGGCTTGCCGCCCCAGGCACACGCTTTCTGCGCTGGTGCCTATTCCAACTCCTAACTTTGTTTTTCAAAGGCTCCAACTGCATGTTTCACTGCTGGAGTGACTCGCAGCCTCCTGTCTGCAGATGTCTTACCACAACGGTGTCCCAATTTCAAAACAGAAAACTGTGACGAACCCATTCATTCCTTAGCCTCTCTCCTGAGACTTCCAGTTAGTGTAGGTTTTAGTGGTGTTGGCAACTGTGAACAATGTCACCTGGGAACAATGAGTGAGATCGCCTACTGATTTTACATAAGGCAGTGAACAGCCATCAGATAACAACTTTATGGTCACTACTGACCTGAATTGATTTGAATGAGCAACTTAGAGAGTAAAGCTCCATGTCCCATTGCATCTAGTCCCTGTTATATTTTCATCTGATGAAGTGAGCTGTTGCCCACGAAAGCTTATGCTGAAATAAATTTGTTAGTCTCTAAGGTGCCACAAGTATTCCTTTTTTTTTCATTGTAGTGTTTCAGATTAAATGCTTCTCCTACATGTAAGTGGTGATGGTACTAGTCACCATTATATATAAGTTGTTACCTGGTTCTAAAATTATGCTTCATTATATTGTGTTAATTACAGTTTCAAGTGCATCACAGTTTGCAGGAATTATTCACTGGATCAGCCTAGTCATCCTGTCTGTGTTCTTTTCAGAGGTATGTATAATGCGTGGTGAAACACAATTGATTTGGATGCAGGGCCCAGTCCTGCTCCCACTGATGTCAGTAGGAATTTTGACACTAGGAACAGGAGCAGGCACATGATGTGTTTTAAAAAGAAAATGTCAGCTTTTGCCATTCATATTTGGAAAACCAAAAGATCTTGTTTGTTTTGACAGTCATTCTCTTTATTAGAGATCATTAGAATGGACCAGAGAAAATGGGAGACTGTTACCGTACAAATATAAGAGCAAAATTGCGAGAGATAATTATATCTGTATCATCTCAAATCTTTAAATGATGGGAAACTGGCCTGGTTCTGAAGTTCTCACTCTAGGAAAGTTCTCATTGGCCTCAGTGGGAATTTTGCTGTAATAAGAAATCCAAGACTTTATACAAAGCTTGGTTCTGAATAAGAATTAATCATCTCCTTTCATGATTTATTAAGCAGTTCTCTGTTTTTTCTAAATATTTTCCTTACATCTATATTACTGCTGTATAGAAAAGTAATTAAATACAGCAAATTAGATACAAAGGAAGAATGAACAATGGTGAATTTCTGTGCAAATGTGTATTGGTACCATAATTGAATAAATTCATTCATTGGAAAAACCCATATTGATAATACAATAAATGACTAAACTGAAATAACTGACTATAGTTTGCAACTTTATTCCAAAAAATTATCAGTGTTGAAATATTAACAATATATCTAAAGTGCTTCCAAAACAGCAATTTGGATTATTCCTCCAGGACATACTATGCATATTGTTACAAAAATCCTATTACAAGGTTGTGTGTTTTTAAATTACACCAACATCCACGCCATGCCAGAAGACTCCCTGGAATGTCTACATACCTGAAAAATATTTTTCTAGTTTCGCTAGGGGAAAGGATTTGCATCCAAATAAAACAGAAGTTAGAGGCTGCACCCTAGAGTTCAGTTTAGCTTAAGGTTATGAGTATTTGCCTTAGAAAAAGCAGGACTCTTGATGTTTCCAGCATCAGCTGAAACTCACTCTTGTTGAACATATAGTTAGTTATATTACACAGCCATTTATTTCTATGGTTCTATTAATGGATTTAAAAAATTGTACCAAATTTAAGCAAAGAATACAAACAACCCTAAACCATACACTTTTGCTCCCAGCCTCCAAATCCTGAGTCCAAACCTTTCCTACTGATTATGGTTCAGAAATAAATAAATATTAAGATAAACTTATTTTGAATATGATAGGCAAAGTTGTTTGGCTACCTTCCATCCCCATTTTGTGTCTGTATTGTATTTTTTCTTCTCTCTGTTTAGGACAATACGGGTATTGGGAGTGAATCTCCCCTCGCTGCATTTAGTAACCCTTGTTCTAATCCTGTTAGAACCCACTTTGCATTTTGCTTCCATCTTTCCAAATTGATGAATTTCATTCACCCATTTGACCAAAGTTTGAATTTATGTAAAAAAACCAAAACCTTACCAATAAAGACATGAAGTAGCCATATGAGGAGCACAAAGCGGCTAGGATATTTGGAGTTCGGTTCATCAATCAAGCCTTTGGAAACTTTTAAGAGTCCTAGACTGGGCTAATATTAGCTGCAAACATCATGTACTTCACCACTGTGACAGAAGCAGCTCCACAGACTACCTGAAAGTACTTTGTAAACCACAGATTGAGAACTACTGGGGAAGAGGAAGAGTCAATTTTTCACCTTTGCTGCTGCTATTGTTTCGTGTAGATAGTTTTCTACAACATTGGATTAACAGGGCAGCAACAAATCTGTTTACATTGTGATGATTAGCATCAAAATAGAATAGAGAAACTTATTTTTCCCCGTCTAAAATGAAAGCTTAGAATTTCCAAAATATTGTCCAGTGCTTCAGAAATTGCAGGCCCTGAAAAAGGCAGAGGATCTCTTACAGCATTTTCATTACATTTATTTATTTCCTGTTCCTGGTGTGACAGATTTGTCTTTGGGGTGGGTAGGAAAGAATTTTGCTCTGTGTTTCAGTGAGACTTTTACAATCATTCATTGTTCAGGCTGGGCAGAGAGATGGTATAATGATTTCACAAAGAGGCTAGGGTTTCATTTGATTGATCAGACCTTATCAGATGCCTGTGGAGTATGATCGATCACTTATAATACTATTTTCCCCAAACCACACAAAGGCACTTGTGCTCAAAATTTGGAAAATTGTGATTGATCAAAATCTTTGGTTAAAATGGATAACGTTTGCAACTATAGTAGGTGCTATTAGCACCCATTTTATTGTCTCATTACAGTTAAATAAGAGCTGGCTTTCTGCTTGATTGAAATGTAGTGGACAAATGTGCCAGGTACTTGCAGTTGCTAACAAAATTAAGTTGCTACTCCTCCAGCATTTTCCTTCTATCTTTGCACTTGTGCTACAGCCACAAGTCTTAACCTGATTTTACTGCATTGTGTTAATTTTATATTCTCCTGGTGTTAGTTTCTGCAAACTTTCCAACATATCACAATATCTTTTTTCAGTGATATGCATATAACTTTTTGCAAATGCTCAAATTAGATTTACTGGTTGTGATGCTTTGCCTGTTAGTCTCTGTTTACATATGTCAAGCCCATACACCAAACAATACCTAGATGTTAAGACAGAAGAGAAGATAGAATGTCAGAGGGATATTGGGGCAAAAAACAAAAGCAGCAGTCAAGGCTAATTCAGGATTGCACCGTATCAAGAGGGTAAAACCAGCCCTGATTATACTTGGATGAGAAAAGGCAGACCGAGGACTTGGCATCAACTTTGGTAAGTGGCGTGAGGTCTGAATATATTTCAGTAATCTAATGTCATTGGTATTAGGGGCCAGATTCTGCAGCCCTCACTCACTCCAGTTGTTCCATTGAAGATAATGGGACTGTTCATGTGAGAGAGGCCTGCAGGTTTGGGCTTTTTTAGCCTGTAGTACTCTGCCTTTGCATTGCTTTATATAGGCCCAATTCAGCACAGCACGTAAGCACTCTACTGACTTTAGTCACAGGAGTAGTCCCATTGAGGTCAACAGGACTATTCCCATGCTTAAAATTAAGTACACACTGAATCAGGGTCTTTTTTTCCCCCAAAGGTTTTGGAATGGGAAAGCATTCAGCAGGGTTTGCGGTCCCAATAGTTAAGGTGTTAATTGTCTGGGTTTTTTAAGTTTGAGTTAAAATGTATTAAGTGGCTTGTCACATTAAGAAGAGAAAGAAGACAAAATGAAACATATCACTCAAATTACATATAAACAAAAAATATTCATTCTAGTCTCTCATACTTGTACTCCTTTATAACAATCTCTAGGAAGATTAAAATGTCTTAGGGGAGAGTCCTACAGAATTTAATTAGAATTAAGCCAATATGGTTCTGTAGATGTTACTGGGGAAATAAACCTATAGAATTTAATAGAAAATAATATCCTTTCTGTATGTTTTTCTAAAGATTCCTATAGTAGTAATATAATTCCCTATTAAATTCTGTAGTATTTTTCAAGCAACCTACCACTATAGAAATATTAGAATTTAATAGAAAAGTATATGATTCTGCCATAATGAACTGGAACTTTACTTTTCTGAATGTTTTCCTCCATTCCCTGTGCATATTAGTTTTATTATCATAGGATTCCTTAAGTGTGCTGGATTGTTGGCCATGGATGTGTATTGGGAGAGTTAAGAAGAATTGATATTGACAGCATTTGGTTTTGGGAACAGGTGGTGCAGAGGGAAACCTAGAAAAAATTACATGGATTTTATAAACTGATATTTAAAAAATCAGTTAAACTTTGGCTATGGAGTCTTTGATAGAATGCAGAAGTTTAACTTCTAATGTTTTGTAAATCTAACTCTGCTCAGCCATCCATCCAACTTTGTCTCTACACAACAAGGTGGATTCAGGAGAGCATAGGATTTTGTGGAGGGATAGGACTTTAGCACAAAGCCTTCCTAAAATTTTGTCCCTCTTATCTCAGTCCCTTTTTCTCAAGAAATTTCTAACCCATGCAGTGTGCTATCATCAGCAGCAAGAAATATATATTCTGCTGAGATCCCTGCACCTTCTACACCATGTACCAGGGATGTAGATAAAACCCCTGGTCCAAACGTGACCAGAAGGAACTTCTGATGTAGGAAAGCCAAAGACTAACTTTGTATCAAATTCATATTTGCATCATGGTAGCCTGCTGTGCAGCAAATAGGTCACTGAGCCATGTCCATAAAACACTTCTGAATCTAAAATTCCGAGTTTAGAATTCATTGTCATTCTCAGTGACTATATTCTAAGGACAAATTTGGTACAATGCATGTTACAGGAATGTTTGTCTGAATGCACCTGTAGAATTTAGATACTATGTAATATAGTAAAAAAATAAAAATTGATGATTGCTAGTGTTAGAGAATTTAGGTGTTTATGCCTGCAATCTTGGTGTCACTCTGCTATTGCAGTTGATTATTATTAATTATTGTGGATATATTGTACAATAGAACCACAACAATTATAATGCAGAGCATGTGGAAAATATTTTGTACTATTTTAATAATGTGTGAAATGTAGTCAACTGTTACCCTTTTCTTTCTTTTTCCTTGTAGAAGTTTGACTGAGGAGAAGCTGAATGAGATGATACCCATGTGTTAGAACCCTCAGTGTCAGGTCAAAGATGATAACATGTTTCTGATTCTCCAGTGGTATGGGAATGGTAGGTACTAATAATTGGGGAAACACTTCTAAGAACTGCCAGCCCATAAAAGGGTAAATTAAAACACTTCTAAACAGTGTTTGAAATGAGTAATTTGTGTGATGACCTGGGTTGCAGGAGATAAAACTCTCATAGATGAGTACAAGGTATTCTTCTTGGGAAAGGTTTACTCCAGGTATTTTGAGTAATCTGGTGCATTGAAAAACAAAAGTTTGCTTTTCAGAGTAATTATGCCAGCAAACAATAAATGCTGGGGCAGGGGGAGGGAATAGGGGAGAGCTACACCAGAGATTGGAAAGGTCTCCCTTTCCCTCACACTCCCCTGTCCTCCATCTTCCCCTTTCAGTACAAACAGTACTGATGAACTAAACATAGTTCTCTCCTTTACCTAAACCTGATGGGTCAAATACACCCCTTTACTCACTCTTTTGGTTTCTTTACTCTAGGGATGAATTTGACCCAGTGAGCCACAGAATAAATTGTATATTAACCGTGCGAGGAATAAAGTATGTAAAAAAATTGAGTGTACATTCACAGTAGGCTAACTCATGCAAATTGTGGGAATTTACATGACTGGTTCAGCAAAGACCTCAGCCAAGTTTCTCTACCAAATTAGATAGAAAAACCGTAGTACCATTGCAGAGCGCTAATTCTCTTTACTTGACAATAGTAGGCCACATTGTTAAGGGGACACTATCAGCTATTACATTTCTGCCTGAAAAGATTACTGTAATTACAATAATTTTCTAAAAATATTTTTCCAGTTTTTCTTTGTGCATTTGATAGCACTTTTTGTGTAATCAGTTATTCAGTTTCTCTCTTGATGAAAAGACATTTACAAACATCAGAGGTAAAAACATTTGTAAAGTTTTGGGTATTTTAAGGAATGTTTTATGATAAGTTCAGGGTGTTCTATTTAAAAGATGCTATCTCACAAACTGAATATCTTATAAATTTTTCAATTTTAAATAATTCAAGTTGACAATGTCCCTGTAAGCCAAAAGGTAATATGTACAAGTGTATTAGATGCTTGTATTCAAGTTTATGCATCAAAATGTGGCATGACAGCTGCATTGTAAAACAGAACATCTACAGGTACACATTTACTATAATGATAGAAAATGTCTATACGTAAATAACAGAACACCGCTTCTCATTTTTGCCTTTTTCTTACAGAGACCAGTTCACGTGGCATTGTATCATATTGCTAGAGTTCATGCTTAAACTTTGGTAAATAGTATAATCACAATTCAGTTTTAATTCATTTACATTTTCATTGTGCAAACAAAATATTCTAATCATTATTCTCCTTTGTCTTTCAGATCCTGTCACAGATTCTGTTTTTAAATGCACTGTACAAATATATCACATTAAATATATTTTTATTTGCCCAAGGAATACGTTTGATTGTTGGGGGGAAAAATTAAAATGTTATTTGTAAGTAACACCGACTTTTTTATTCCAGTATTTTTCTATTTATCATTAACTGGACATGTTCAAAATACTATATATGGAAATTTGTCTAGTGAAGCTCTTTTGAGTATAGGAGTTCTCAACAACAACCATGGAAGCATGTTGCCAACATGTGTTCTCTGTAAAGGCCAGGGGTTAGTGAGAGGGTGATATTACCTTGGAATTGCATTAATAAGCATTGGCTGATGTGTACCGAGAACACTGCAGGTATATGTTGGGATACACACAGTGTTTAAGACACATCAACCAAGCTCTCCAACCTATATGTCCACAAAGTAGAAAATGAATGCATGATTAAAAAGACCTCTGTACAATTTTTTAAATTAACATGTTAATTAATGTTCTGTTGATGGAAGGTGCAGCCCTGAAGACTGAAGGCATCTGTCCACAGAACAAGCAGCTGTCAGGCTTGTTTACAGGAGCCCTCCCAGGTGTATGTATTCTGTTCTGGAGACACTGCCTGTAGGTTGAGAGGCTGGTGCAGACTTCATGGTTGCTCTTCCTTTGGTCTCTGTCCAGAGACTATCAACAAGGGTGCTGATTGTGAGGGTGGTTTCCCTGAGGTGGACACCTGTCATCTAGAAACTGGATCAAGACCCACCAGTTCATTCCACATTAGGGTGACCAGATGTCCTGATTTTATAGGGACAGTCCTGATTTTTGGGTCTTTTTCTTATATAGACTCCTATTACCCCCCACCCCTGTCCCGATTTTTCACATTTGCTGTCTGGTCACCCTATTCCACATACACCACAAAACCGCTGTCAAATGATTATTTTCAGTCATTGCTGACCTGCACCGATTCACACCAGCACAATAGAGGTAAAAAGCCTTTGTGACTGGTTACCCCTTAAAATGAACAAGCCAGACCCCTTAAAATGACAGTATTGCAGCCTGATTAAAACATTGCAGAGAGGAATTAAAGAAGCAGCTACATTATGTGAAAAATCATTTTTATGCCCCCTAAATAGAGAGTTTCAGACAACCCATATTCAGGGTTGTAAGCCAAAGAGTTGTGCTGTTTATTCTCTTTGTAGTGGATATACCTTATTATTCCAAAGATAAAATGTCTGTGCATTCTCTGTCCACGGCAAAAAGAAATGCATTTCATAAGCAGTTTCTGAGTTTATGCTAACTAGCAATCCTCCAATTGCTCGTTGACTTAACATTTTACAAATACTTCCTAAGCATAGGACAAAATGGGCCAAACTAATCCCTCATGTCGCTCCATTGAAGTCAATGGAGTGGCAACAGGGAAGAACATGTCCCAAGATTTAAACGAAGGAATGTTTCCTTTTAAATTTCCTATTAACCGCCTGCTGCAGAATTTACTTTGCCTGGCTTTTAGCTTACTTGCTGAAACCTTGCAAATTTTTGATCAGAAGCTCAGCAGATTTTTACAGGAGAAACAAATCTTCCATTATAGACATGCCTTCCAGGATTTGATTCTGTTTCTGGAAAGGAACTGGTAGGGTCAGGGCTTTTGAATGATTTTTTTTGTTTTTCAAATCCTTGTTCTTTTGGAGCAAGGACTGAGAACTCTGACACGTATAGGACAAGTATGGAATGTCAACCAATGTGTGTTTTCAATGGGAATGCTGTGTAATGAAAATGCTGTAAGTGCAGGACTATTCAGATGTCCTAAGGGCCTGATCTTGAGATTTGCTGAGCATCTGCAACTCCAGTTGACTTCAGTTCCACAACAGGATTTGAATTTACTCCCGTATTCATGCTCCCACATAATACTGGTGAGCGTGGAATTGTTAGAGGAGCTGTTCCTTAGATGAAACCTTTAAATGTTATGAAGTTCTTTCTGCCATTTGAACAGTTGCAGTCTTGCCCCACAGGCGGCTGTGTAACAGGTTAATGTAGTGACCCCTGTGAATGGTTCGTCAGGTTGCTAAATTTGTTAATCATTTTGGGATCCTTCAGATGAAAAGGTACTTTATATATGTAAGTTTATCAGCAGCAGCATTGTTTCCTGATGGTGGTTCAAGGTCCCATAACACTTCTCAAAGGGGAAAAGGGTAATCGCACTAATTATCCTGACTGGCATACCCTCTCTCAGTAAAACAGACTCGGATGTCCAATGCTGTTTGTGAGTTATTTTTAAGTGCACATTAGCTGATCCATTTGCCTGCGTAGTCACTGAACTACTGGTATTGTTCTTTTAAAAACTCTGGGTTTGATTCTGCAGTGCCTTGCAGCCAGTGTTGTCATTTATGTTTGTGTAAAGTGAGTATAGAAGGCTACCCATCTGATTTGGAGCAGTTTCAACCTCACTTTGTTCAGGTGAAAACAGCGACAGAAAGTGCAAGGCAGTGGATAATCAGGCTCTTGCGTATGAACAGTGTTATTCAGAAGAACCCAATGCTATTCTGTATCTACGTTACAGTTATTGTGTTCAGAGTCTGGTAGCAGCATAAACCCAGAGTCTGTTTTTTTTTTAATATATTCATATTTGGAATGAATAGAAGACATGTATATTCACAGCCATTTTCATTCTTTCTTCCTGCAAAATTCTGACTCCTTTCCTGGCCTGGGCACCTCTCACATATCTACCATGCTCTCTCTGATTAATTATATTTGCAGACATGCAGAATAACATTTTGGTGTATTTTACAAGCCACACATCTATGTTTTAATCCTCTTCTTGCATGTAAAGTACATTTTAATCTGAGTTCTGCACTGACACAGGCAGAATGGAGCCCTAACTTTTGTAGGAGTGAAATTACAGTAATTTTTAATTTTAATTTGATCTTTTAAAAACACCAACACCAGAGAAAAATTTGAAAGATGCTGTTGGAATTTTCATAGAAATTCATCACTGTTTCATGGTATGTTCACTTATTATTCCTCCTTTCTAACTAAATACCCTAACCTTATGCTGTTTGCTTAATAGAAAAAGTGAGTGCAGACATTTTCCTCCCTGCACTCTGACTCCCTGGGACTTTAAAATGAGGAAATGTTCCTTTGCTGTGAAGAGAGAGAACAGCAGCCCAGGAGCATGTAGGGGTTAATTGTTTTATTAATTCAAGGAGATTTCGGAATGAGTGTCATGCAAATTATAATAAATTGCTGTCTTTTTCTTAATATTTCTTGTTAGACTATTTTGAGAATTGTGGTTCTCGGTATATGGGATTATATTGAAAACAAAATAGAGGTAAGTAAAAGTACCACAGCCAACGCTGTTTGTATTTCAGCATGGCAAAGTAAGAATGATTAACTATTTCTGCAGTGTGTGCTTTAGCTATAGGAATTGATGCATTTACACTCTCAGAGATTTATGCATGTTACTCCCTGCACACAAAAGTGAAATTAGATGCAAATTAAAACACTGTCCACAGTGGGAAGTATCAGACTGATGCTCGTTAGAACAGTGTTTTAAACACATTTGTTTCTATCACAGTTTTTCTGTGATTTTGCTGACTGGTGTGGACAAGAAATTTTTTTTGAGAACCGTGTGAGTCAAACTGTGATTATATAATCCCTGTCGACATTATAATGATAACAGAGTCTGAGGATCTGGTTAACAATATGATTGAGAGTTGTAGTGTAGATGAGGCCTAACCATGTTTCCATAATCAAGTTAAAACTAGAGCTAGAGTTAGGAAAATTTTCATCAAAAAGTTGTTAGAAAATGCTACTTTAACCCCAAACATTTTCACTAAATTGTATAGATTTCAACAAAAATTCATTTTTGGAAAAAACATTTCAAAAATGTTGAAATGTCCCCTTTTAATATTTTCAGAACTAAAACTTTAGTTTGTTTGTTTGTTTTTGTTTAAACAAAAATTTTATTTGGCTTTTCCTCCCTATCCAGAGTGGGGAAAAAATCAAAATCTCAAAATTTCCATGGGGAAGAAAATCAGTTTTCCAACTAGTTCTAGTGAAAACCCCAAAAGTCCAAATAAATAGCCCATTTACGGGGACATTAAGTATCATCTGCAATACAATTTTTTAACTGTGTTGCTAACCTACTCCCCAGACTTGATTCTGGCTGTAGTATAGACAAGGCATAGACTAATCCCCCACCATACAAATAATCTGTCACATAGTTTTATAACAGACAGCAAACCCCTGTCCATACTTGTCAAGGAGACCATGGCTGGAAACTGCTAGCAATAATTGTGTTCAAGCATGTTTGTAGCTATTATGGTTCTGACCAAAAGTAGATAAGGCTTTAATGTACATAACTAACAAAATGGTAATTACTTAAGAATTTACACAGCTAAAGTGCAACCGTAGTTAGTGTACATTATAATTTCAGTAATTATAGGATTGCTGTGAGAGAAACGGATTAAATGGAACGTAGAGCTAATAAACTAGATGCTGTGCAGGAGAGGACAGGAAATTTGGTTTTCATTACATATAAAGCCACATTTAGAAGTGTGCAAATCTTCCATAACAAAACCTCAAACCATTTTATCTGGCTTGCATATTCCAAGCGAGACATACAGTATGGGTTCTCAGCCAGGTGGCACTTGATATTATCCAGCAAAACATCAATTTCAACAGAGTTTCATTTCACTTTTTAAAGGGAAGTGTTATATTCTAGCATCCTCCAGACGGTGCCAGTGAGGATCACAACTTGTTATTTGCGTCTTTCCAGTGGATTATGTTTAAGTTCAGTTCTTGATGCCTGTTGCTTATAGTGGGGTACGTCTGGTTTCCCTGTGCAAACCATGAGTAAATGGGCCTGAAGCTGGGACTTTCCACAGGGCTTTGGGGGGCACAGAATTGTGCCTCATGCCTTTCCAGGATGTGGTGGGCCAGCCCAAGCATTATTATTAGCATTGCCCTCAATTCCATTCTCTCTGCTTTTCCAGTGATCCCAGCCTTGACATGCCATTTGTCCACTTCTCCTACAAACCTTTCCATGCCTTCTCCCCACATTGCCTCTCACACATGGAATTGCCCTTCCTGAGCTGATTCCCCATGGCCACTAACCTCTCCTTATTCAGATCTCTCCTGAAGATCCACATTTGCCAGGACACCTACAGGAAGCTAGACAGCTATAATGACACGGTCATGGAGTCCTTGGGGATAGTCTTTATATCTCTGACAAACACAGAACACCCCAGCATTGAATTACTAGGATATGGTCAAGTGCCACCTAGTCACTTTCCTTGTTTGTTGTTCCCCTTGACTCCACTTCTTTCTCCCTGCATCTTTTTTAAAATGCAAGTTCTTTCAGGCAGGGACTGTGTCCTCTTTTGTGTTTGTACTACACTAAGTGGCAGGTAATAAATAGCAATAATAATACAGCTCCTGGGTTGTAATAGCATTTGGGGCAGGGTCGGCCCACAACATTTTGGCACCTGAGGCGGGGAGCTCAAATGATGTCCCCATGCCCCCTCGCTTGGGCCAAAACTTTGAAAGGTCTCAATTCTGCCTTCTTCCTGTTCTACTCCTCTCATGGTACTGCTCTGCTACCTACCCTAATAAAGGAGAACTAAACTTAAAATTTTAAGTAACAAGGCATTTTAAGTAACACTTAACTTTCAAACGCCTGAACAGCAATTGTAACTTTTCTTGTCTGCATAGTCACCTGGATCACCTGGATCGATCGGACTTCAGCTGTCGTTAAGACTGCGCCGATCACAACATGTCTGCCATTCTTCTCGCACTCTTGCCTTTCTTCTCCACGTTCGTCCAAAACGTTTAACGATGTCATCTTCCCATCTTCTTGGAGGCCAACCGGGGGGTCTTTTCTGTTCTCGCGGGTACCACTCAGCAATGATTGCGGTCCACCTGTTATCCGTGAGCCGTGCTGTGTGGCCCGCCCATCGCATCTTGTTATGTCTGCTTTCCACGACAATATCTTTCACACCACTGCGTTCTCTGATGATTTCATTTGGCATACGATCCAGAAGGGAGATTCCCAACATAGCTCGTTCCATTGCCCTTTCAGCTACCAACAGCCGTTGCTCTTCTCTCTTCATCAGTGCCCACGTTTCACTGCCATACAGCATGGCTGGCAGCACTGCTGAATTGAAAATATTTTTACGTGTGGTCTTGTCAATTTTTCCTTTGAGGACATCCTTGATGGAATTAAACGCACACTATCCTGCCTGAATCCTTCACGAGAGTTCTCCGTTCAGGTCTTGGCACATATTAACTTCTTGGCCCAAATATATGTACTGTTCCACTTCTTGGATGTCTTCTCCTATTACCGTTATTCGGGCTTTTCGTAAGACGTCTGATCGCATATATTTCGTTTTGCAGCGGTTCATTTTCAGGCCGACCTGACTACTTTTCTTGTCGAGTCTTCGTAGCATGCTCTGCAGTTGGTTGGTGCTTTCGGCAATTAGTACAATGTCGTCTGCAAATCTGAGATGAGATAATCTCTCTCCGTTTATGTTGACACCACTCCTCCAATTGATCTTGTTCATAACCATTTTGAGGCAGGCGGTGAATAGTTTCGGTGAAATTGTATCTCCTTGCTTTACGCCTTTCTCGATTGGGATGCGGAGGGGAGTTTCAAGGAGAGTAATGTCTGTTGTACATCCAGTATTTGCTTCCTTCAACAAACTAATGTACTGCGTGTTAATGCCCTGCTCTGCGAGCGCCTTTAATATAGCGTTAAACTCAATGCTATCGAAGGCCTTTTCATAGTCGACAAAAGCAATGCACAGCGGGAGTTTGTATTCCCTCGCTCTTTCTAGGAGCTGGCTAAGGGTAAATATATGGTCGATTGTACTGAAATTTCTTCGAAACCCTGCCTGCTCTCTCGGCTGTTGTTCATCCAGACTCTGCGAAAGTCGATTCGTTATCACCTTTGTGAAGAGCTTGTAGATGTGAGAGAGCAGGCATATAGGGCGGTAGTTCTTAAGATTTTCTCGATCACCCTTCTTGTGCAGCAAGATGGTATTCGACTCCTTCCAGCTTGATGGTATTTTTCCTTCTTCAAGATATCGACTGAATCTTAAAGCGAGGGCCTTCCAAAGTTTTTCACCTCCTGCATAAATCATTTCTGACATTATTCCATCTTTGCCTGCAGCTTTTCCCTTCTTCATCTGGTGTAGTGCGCTTCGGACTTCGCTGATGATTATTGGGGGGATGCGTTCGTCTGACTCTTCGAGGGTTGGGAGGGGGACGTTGATTCTTGATTTGAACAGTTCTGTATAGAAGTCCTTGCAGACTTCCTCCATCCCTGCTCTGTCGATTACTGTCTCTCCATCCTTGTTCTTCAATGCTGTTACGCTCAATCTATACTGCGTCAGTTCCCGCTTGCATGTCCTGAGGCTCTTGCGTGATTCAGCTGTTTTAAGGAGCTTTTCTTTCCGGAAATTCTCGAAGTCATCCTTCAGTTTTTGCCATATAAGCTTGCACAGAATGGAGTACTCGAGGTTGTTATCCGAGCTCCTTTTCATGTTTCTCCGCTTCTCCAACAAGCTTTTCGTTTCAATCGAGATTCTTCTCTTCGCCTTCTTCAGCTTTTTAATTTCAGCTGCTTTTATGCAACATTTCAACTTGTCAGCAAAGATACTATAGTCCTCATCACACTTTTCCATCTGGCTCCAGTCAAACCCAGAAATCGCTTTTTTCAGCTTTGCTTCATCGAATGTCTTCGGCTGCTGTTTCCTGTTTGCCATCTGTAACGCCTTCTTTTCCACCGCTTCGTCGAAAATCAGCTTCGCTCTAAGCAGGCGATGATCACTGCCGATGTTGAATGGCTGCACCACAGAGACGTCTTGAACGATGCGCCTTTTATTGACTAAAATATAGTCGATTTCATTCTTACTCTTCGCGTTTGGTGCGATCCATGTCCACCTTCTTGAGATCTTCTTTTTGTACCAGGTGTCTGCCACGTACAGTTCTTTCATTTCTGCCATCGCTACCAGCCTCTCTCCTCTTTCATTCTTTTCACCGCTGCCGTATCTCCCTATGAACTTTTCACCAGCTTTCCCTCGCCCGACCTTGGCGTTGAAATCTCCCATCGTGACAGTGTAAGTGGACTTTTGCGCAAGAGCTCTTTCAAGCTCTCGGTAGAATTCTTCCACTTCTTCGTCCTCACTTGCACTTGTGGGAGCGTAGGCCTGGATGACCTTGAGGGTAGCTTTTGACTCCATCTGAAGATGCAGCACACCGATACGTGATGATGTTAGCTGGCATGATATGACTTTCGAAGACCAATCTTTATTGACGATAAATCCAACTCCTCCAACATTTCTAGTGCCATCTCCCTTTCCGAGCCTCACAGCACTTCCATCCTTCCAGTTGACTTCCAACTCCTTCTTTCGTCGGGTTTCGCAGACACCGAGAATATCGCATTTTATCCTTTTCTTCTCCTCCATCAGATGGTTCAAAGTTTCCTCCTTTGCCAGTGACCTACAGTTGTAAATACACACAGCGAGGATTGTCCTTTTCCATGTTGGCCTAGCACCTGACATTTTTAGCAACCTCTTGTCGCTCAATTTCTGCTCCGCCACCGTAGAACGTGCATTTACTCGTGTTGTTTTAGCCATTAACTTCAAGCCATCCCACTGGCTAGGTGGGCAGGCATGCGTACCTCCTCAAGCTTAGCTAGCCTTCAACCTCTAAGGAGAAGGAAAAGCGCTCTTTCCTCTGAGAGAGCAACCCTCCTCCCTGGATTGGATAGTCCGACACCTTTGTAGCATGGTAAAACCTACCAGGGCATATGCCCCGCTACCATGGCTGTCAGACGGCCAGAGTCACCGCTGCACCACGTTGAGGCGCTGAGGTAGGATTTTGCAGCAGGTCTGCATAGTAGACACTGGAAATGTCCATTGTTTGGCACATACAGCTGATCTGAAGTGCCACGCAGTGCTAGGTTTTGAGAAACAAGCATTTTCACAATGGCAATGAGCGTTTTCAGAACATTTTGCCAGTAAAGAGACTCTGATGCAATCTTCTCTTGATGCTGATCATCTATGGTGGCCTTTAACCTTAGTCTCATCTCAAGCTCTTTCCACCTACGGAATGCTCTCTGGTGATTTGCTGCCTTCTCACGGCATGCCAGATTTCTAGCCAGTTTTTTCCCATCCTTTGTTCCTGTAGAACCCAATGTGGCTGGAACATTAGACTGGAAGAGTTTGCAACAAAAACAGTATGCAGCATTCTTGGTTTTTGAGTACATAAGCCATGGCCTCTCCACTTTGTCCCCATTGGGGATTTCACGCCAGTAATGTGTGGGATGGAAACTTCTATTTTCATTGTCTTTGGGGAACATGAAGTTTTTCACTTGCTGTGGCCCATGCAGTACAAGGAAGACCCTCAGGCTACTGGTCAAGTGGGCCCACAGTCCTGGATCTTCTAGATTTAAGGAACTAAACTCAGCAGCAGCTGTTTCTTGCGCCTCCACCACACTCTTCTCTGATCTATGCTTTTCTTCAGGAATGTGCATGGTTACATCCATTTGAGATAGAGATAAGGATGCTGCAGTAGCTGCCAGGTCACCTGCACTCTGGCTAACTGGAAGATCAGGCATCTCCTCACCACTCACATCCTCACTGGGGCCAGAAGGCTCACCGTGAATATTTGTGTCTATGTATCTCAGGAGAGCTCTTTCCTGCTTAGATAGAAAAGCTTCCTTTGCTTTCTTCCTTTTTCTGAATGCTGCCCCAGAGGGGCATATTCTTCTTTCACTCATGACTGCTGGTCTGTGCCAGCTATAGTGGCTCTCAAAACTTAATTGAAGGGGACAAATAAGCAGGCTGGTAGCAGGGCCTGAGTGAGGGAAGTTATCAGCGTCTTAAGGGCCTAACTGGCTCCTGCTACTTCAGTTGACTGCCTGTTCTCCTCAAGTGGGTTCAGGGAAGCAGCAGGAAACAGGAAGCTCCCTGAGAAGCTGGTGTTAATCAGTCCAGGCTCCTGGGGGGTTCTAGAGAGGTACGGAAGAGGCTCCTCCTCCTCTCTCTCCCTGTAGCTCCTGCTGCTTTCTGTTATTCCCTCTCACATTTTCTCCTGCCTGCCTGTTATGTCATTTGTGCCCTCCTTCCTCCAGCACAGCACTCCACCAGCTCTGTGCATCTAGAGCAGAGAGAATACATATGCACCAGCAGCAGACACAATTTTCTACACTCTGGGTCCTATAGGTGCTCCCCCAAAGTCTGGCACCTGAGGCGGCCGCCTCAGTTCGCCTTATGGTAAGGCCAGCCTTGATTTGGGGCATCACTTCTACATGGAGATTTTAGCCAGTGGAATAGTTGCAGACCTCCCTGGCTATGGCTCCCCCTCACCTCTAAAACTGTGGATGAAGTCACTAAGGAATTCTGCTTCACAGCATGCAGAGGATGCAGCTTTTTTGTGGCCTGCTCACCTCACCTCAAAACACACACAGTTGATCATAACTGCATCACTTTTGTTCACTAAGAGCCTTCCAAGATCACTAAGGAGGGTGGGAGGATTTGTGACCCTTAGAAAGGGTTTGAAAATGCTATTCATTAAAAATCTCTCTCATTTTAGGTATTTGATGGTGCTGTAATAATTTTATCCTTGGCTCCAATGGTGGCCTCTACAGTGGCAAATGGCCCAAGCAGTCCTTGGGATGCCATCAGTCTCATTATCACTCTGAGAATTTGGAGAGTTAAGAGAATTATTGATGGTAAGTGGTAATTAAATTTGCTGTATTGAGAACCAGTTGGTTGGTTAAGAAAAGGATTGTAACCCTCAGAATTGCTTTTAGAGAATATCTTTATTGTTCTCCTTCCTCTAAATTTTAAAAGCAATGAACAGGTATTTAGTGTTGTGACTCCCACTGGTGAGAATAGGAATTAATGCCATGGCTCCCTTATGAATCCTTAACTGTGACTTGGTGAAGATTTTCAAAGGCATAAATGGCAGGTAGGCGCCCATCTCCTGTTGAAAGTCAAAGGGAGTTAGGTGCCTAACTGCTGTTTGTACCTTTAAAACTCTCACCCTTAGTCTACTATTTCCCTCATATAGATATTTCCTGCAGTTGTATTTAGGAGTCGATGTTAAAATGCGTAGGGCTCTGGAGTAGCTCTTCTCCTAGAAGCTGGTCCACAGCCACACTTTTCAAATGTTATCAGGATATGCGGAATACTGCAAATGCATTTCAGCTCTAGTTTTGCCTGTAACTCAAGTGATGGTTCACAGCTGGGGATCTAACATTCAGGGTTCAAACCCTGCTGATGACTCACATTGGGGGTCCTTGTGGTTGCAGGTGATCTAATTCCTTCTCCAAAAGAAATGCTATAGTTCAATCACAAATTGTTGTGTTTCATGCAGGAATTACTGACTGAAATCCTATGGTCTGTGTTACATAGAAAGTCAGGTCAGATGATAGTAGTGATTCCTTCTGGTTTTAAAATATATGCAGACATCTCCTCTGATAAGCTAAACTGCTGCTGAATTTCTTCAAGTGCTTGTTTGTTTTTTGCAGCATATGTGCTGCCAGTGAAAGTCGAGATGGAGATGGTGATTCATCAATATGAGAAGGCAAAGGTCATTCAAGATGAGCAGCTGGAAAGACTAACCCAGATCTGCCAAGAACAAGGGGTAAAAATTCCGTTATATTTTTATTTACATGTTGTCTGTCAAAGACACTGGTTTCGTAAAGATTGAAATCACTCAAATAAGTTGCCAAGATCTGAGATTTGAAACATTATCACTAGGAATTCTATTCAAAGATGACAGACTTCAGCTTTAGAACTCTCTAGGATGCTAAAGTTTCTAGCTACTTTCAGGAAATTTCAGCTTGTGTTGTACTTATTCTTACCTCCCATATGTGAAACTGACACAACTTTAGAAATTGTATTATCTTCAAACAAACATTTGTTGTTTGACGGGTTGTCTTTTCCCCTTGCTCCTGTATGTGTATCTTTAAGGGGATAGTAACTGTTTTTTTCATTTTTAATGAAAGAGAATAACTTCAATACTAATTTATCAACTATCGATACATCAGACAGACTCTTCTGACCAACTCAAAAATGCTGCAGAAGAAGCTTCTCTCTAGTTTCTGGGAGCAACTCAAGGTTCTACGATCTTTCCAGGTCCAAAATTTTTTAGTAATTCAGTATTAAAATAAAAGCAAGGTCAATGTTAAAAAAAGAAATTGTTTGAAATGAACACATTTACATTAAAAATCAAAGAGGGAGTAATATCTTTGAAAACACTGATTTTGACAGTGAACTAAATATTTTGAATGACTTTTAATATGAAAACGGGCTTTCAAATTTCTTGTTTTTAAATCAGTTATTTTAGTGGAACCAGTCACATACAGTAGGCCCAAGCTAAGTAAAGCATCTAGTTGCTTTTTAAAACAGAAAAAATTGCTATCCTATCAAACGTATTGCTGTAGTAGTAAGTAATTTGTATTGTATTGCACTTAGAGGCCCCAGCTGAGATCAGGGCCCCATTATGCTGGGTGTTGTACAAACACACAAAGTGAGAATCAGTCCCTACTCCAAAGAGTTTACAATCTACATACACACGTCAGACAGAAAGTGGAAGGGAAAAGACAGGCGAAGTTACTTGCCCGAGTTCACACAACACATCAATGGGAGAACTGAGAATCCAGAGCCTGGTCTCCACCTAATAATTACATTCACCTAGCTACATCACTCAGGCCGTAGGTTCCCTGTAAGCTGTGCAGCCACACAGAAGGCTGTTTAGGGCCACGCAGGTCTCCCAGTCCAGCCCCTCTGGAGCTGCCGGGGAGAGGAGTCCCTCCCCCAGTCCGGCCCAGGCCGAGCAGGAGAGGAGTCCTGGCCTAGCCCTGCCAGAGCTGCCGTGCCCGGGGAGAGGAGCCCCTCCCCCGGCCCAGCCCAGGCCCACCAGAGCTGCCGTGGAGAGGAGTCCTTCCCCCAACCCGACACAGCCCAGGCCCGCTGGAGCTGCTGCGACTGGGAGAGTTGCCCCTCCTCCCCAGCCCAGATGCTGCTCCGGGAAGAGAGAGCTGGGTGGACCCATCTCCCTGCTGTAGCCCTGGGGCAGCTTGCACTCCAAACACCTCACATATCACCTCCATATTCTGGCACATAACAAAATTCATTCCACACATGGGTGGGAAAAATTAGAGGGAACACTCCTTAGGCCTGTGAAAAATGTTGTGTCTTGTGCAACATAGTTAGCTGAACCTAACCGCCACTGTAGATGCAGCTAGGTCGATGAAAGAATTCTTCCATTGACCAAGCTGCTGCCTCTCGGAGAAGTGGGTTAACTACATAGACAGAGTATTAGAGGGGTAGCCGTGTTAGTCTGGATCTGTAAAAGCGGCAAAGGGTCCTGTGGCACCTTCTAGACTAACAGACATATTGGAGCATAAGCTTTCATGGGTGAATACCCACTTCTTCAGATGCATCCGACGAAGTGGGTATTCACCCACAAAAGCTTATGCTCCAATACGTCTGTTAGTCTAGAAGTTGCCACAGGACCCTTTGCCGCTTTTACATAGACAGAAAAATCCCTTCCATCAATGTAGGAAGCATCTACATTATAGTACTACAGTGGCACAGCTGCAGTGCCGTAGCTATGTCTCTAGCTGCTGTAGAATAGCCATACCCCAGGTCTCCTAGTGCTCTGTGATCACAGATTGACGAATGTAGCTCCCATTGCATTAAGGGAAGTTGTGTATAGTCTGAGTTTAGAAATTTCCAGTGCCTGCTCTATTCATAGTCTGTTGTTCATAGTTCTGTTTGGATAGGGTTTGTAACTTCAGCCTTAACAAGTTTCCAAGTCTTAGGCCCCAGGCTTCCCAAAACTAACTAACTTAAGTTTAAGTACAAGTGTAAGTCTTTGTAGGGTTGGGGCCTTAATTGTTCCAGCTGTTAGTAACAATGCTTACCACAACTTCACATCCATTAACTAATTCATCCTTCTAATGCCTTTGTGAGTTAAGTAGGTAAATAATATTATCTCCATGTAGCAAATCGCCAAAGACTCACCAGCGCAGCGCCTCCTGCTGGTTGTCTTGGGAATTAGTTCACCTCCAGCTCCGGAGCGCCCTCTGCTGGCCGGTGTCTCACCTGCCTCGGGCCCTGTGTCCCTCCTGGACCCTGGTGCCCCTTTACCTCAGGGTTCTGTCCCCAGCAGTACCCTCTTACTCTGGGTTTCCCTTCCCAGGGGAACCCCCAACCCTCTAAACCCACCTTGCCTCAGTGGCTACTGCCAGTCGCCATCTAGCCCCCGCTCACTGGGGCAGACTGCAGTCTGTAATGGCCACTCATCGTTGGCAAGGGGTTAGGACCAGCTACCTCTGCCTATTCCCAGGCTGCACCTCTGTAGTCCCAGTACCTTTGTAGGCCTTCACCAAGGCCTGCAGCCTGGGGGTTTACCAGGCTGAAGCTCCACATCTCCCTTTGCCCTTTTCCCCTGCACTGCTCTGCTTCCAGTACCTTTTTCTCCCAGGCAGCTAGGTCCTTCCCACTCCAGGGCTTGAGTGAGACTTCCCTAAGCTCCTGGCTCACAGCCCCTTTATAGGGCCAGCTGTGGCCTGATTGGGCAGGCCACACCTGTGGTCAGCTACTCCCTCAGCTGCTTTCACTCTTTTTCCCAGCCGCAGCCCTCTTCAGGGCTGCTTTTAACCCCTGTTCTGTGGGAGTGGGGCAGCCGCCCCACTATACACCATTTCAGATATGAGAGAGAAGTGATAATTGACCAAGACCATGCAGTGATCAGAGATAAAGTGGGGACTTGAACCTACAATTTCCTGAATCCCATTCCAGTGGCCAATTTTCTAGCCCACGCTATTTGGTTCCACTCTTCCCTAAAGGGACAATGTCAGATTAAATGCATTTCCGTATCCATGTTACAGGTAATTCCTTCAACTATGAAAACTTAAAAAGTATTGGGCCTTATTCTCTCTCACTGTCTTAACATGAGTGAGGCCCCTTTTCCTTGACAGAGTGGTGTAAAAGGGTCTTAGCGTAAATGAGAATAAGTCCCATTATAGCTCATCTTTTACAGTTTGGGCATGTGTTTTCCTTCCTTCGTTTTTCCAACATTGGACAACAAGAATAAACCAGTCCCTTTTTCTTTGAGTGTGTGACATTTCACTTTTAGGTTCTCATACACTAGCACAAGACTAAAAGGCTTTAGTTTGAGACACTGCAGGGGAATGATTTGATTTTCTTTTTTGTTTTTCAATTAAAATCTCTCTTCATTGGAACGAGAAGAATAATTTTAGTTCATGGAAACGTTTCTCTTGATCTAAGGTTTGGTGAAAGCTTTATTTTCACAAAAGCTAAATTTTGGGATGAATTTGGCTTGATGGTGCCCAGGAGGAAGCATTTCAGAAGGAAGCCTGTCATCCTTACTCAGGGAAATCTCCCATTCATTGGGAGTTTTAGTTGTGCAGAAAACACAGGGTCAGTTGTCAAGAGAGATGATAGGCTCATTTCTGGCACTCAGCCCAAGCCAGGCTGAAGCAAGAGACAGGAAGGGCACCACTCAAGCACTGGGCGCAACACAAAGGAAGACATACAGTCTAGAGGGATGACAAAGTATCAGAAAACTAGAGCAAAGCCCTACAAATGCTCTCTTGCATATATGGTTAAATACTGTCAAAACCTAGCATCCATAGTCTGTGCTGTAATGGTTAGTGCACCCGTAAATCAAACAAAGAGAAATGTTGCATTGCTTGATGGAGTAAATCCATGGAAACAGAATAGAGTCTCTCCTAGCTTCGAGGTGGCATCAGCTACAGAAAAAATATATACTAAAGAAAAATGACAGCATACTAATCGCCTTTGTTTTCATATCTTGTATTCCTGCCAAACAAATGTCTCAGCCATATATTATGAGGTAAATGCACTAATTTGCCTCAACATAAGACATTGACACAAGAACTGCATCCTCCCTTCATAAACTGACAGCTTCATAAGCGAGTGGAGAATAAGCTGTCAGCATTATAATGGTCACGTTGACATTGTATGTAGTGTGTGGTTGAGAAAACATATCTTAATGTTCTTTAACATCTGAAATCCTGCCCGGCTTCCGAACACCTGCTTTTACACCATTATTAACACTTTTAGCTTTTTAAATGCAGACCTCTTCTTCTTGGAGCTTGCTGACTTAAAAGTTTGCATTCGTATTTTTGAACTAACTGTGGATTTTGCACAGGAAAGTTCCAATAAAAAGAGGTTCCCCTATGATGGTAACATCTGGAAAAGACACATGCAAAGAGGAAAAGGCATTATTTTTAAGTTTCAAAGCATCGTATATAGAGTGAGAGATTAAAAATATGGGGCAGACCCATAGCCAGAGTAAATTCCCATAGGTCCAATGGAGCTACAACAGTTTACACCAGCTGAGGATTTGCCCCATAAATGTGTGTGTGTGTGTGTGTGTGTGTGTTTGTGTGTGTGTGTGTAGAGGTCAGTTCTGAGCTGCTTATTCAGGCAAAAGACACAGTAACTTCAGTGGGAGTTTTGCATGAGTTAGGAGCTCAGGTTTAGTCTAAAGAATCTGGACAAGAGAGAAGCAGGTGGACTAAAAATTGAGTACTCTTCCTGAAGTTTATATTTTGTGAGCAAGCTAGTGATTTGCATTGATTTACAAATTATTATAGATGGATCTGGTAGCACTGCCTGTAGTTAGGGCTGCCTGACACTATCCATTGTAAGACCCTGTTTTCAGTTCTTATAATTTTGCCAAACATTAACCATAGGGACTGAAATTTTTAATTTCTGCTGTCTGCCTCAGGCTGAATTTTTCTGGAAAATTTCACCCAAAATGATTCAGCTGTTTCTTAAAAAAAAAGTTAGGGAAAATATGTTGTTTTGCTCATATTAAAAAAAAATGTTAGCAACCTTTTCTTGAGTGTCCCTCCAGTGCCCGTTGGCTTTGGAGCAAAAATGTCACATTTGGCAGGATGGTGGCCTGTGTGTCAGGGATGTGCTTTTTGCCATCACTGTGAAAATCTGCCCAAATCTGGCCAAGTTTTAAGCCTTTGAAAAATCACATTTTACACATTATCCATAAAGACTTGCTGGGGCTTTGCAGTTAAATTCCCTGAGTACGCTCCAGGCCAGGTCTGAGCAGGACTTGCCCTGGAATTGTAGCTCTGGGCTGCTGCAGGCTGAGTCCCGGGCACCAGAACTGAGAGCAGAGAGACTGTCTCTCCTGTGGTCTCAATGCACCCTGTGCTAGGTCCAGGCAATGTGGAGGAGGAAGCTGCCTGATTCAAATGCTGAGGGGCAAGAAAGAAACCTGGGGAGGGGAGCAAGGGGAGTAAATTCAGACCAGGGGCTTGGGGATAAGACTGGAGGTGGCAGGAAAGTGGGAAACTGGAAGTTGAGCTGGGGAGACTAGGACCAGCTGATCAAGGAGACTAAGACTTAAAGTCAAGGGAGAAAGGAGACTGGGACAGCAAACTCTGGGGTGAGAGGAAGGAGGTGGGGGAAGCGGAGAGAGACAGTGATTTTATAGATATGACATATTCTGTTTTAAAGAGAGTAAATGGACAGATCACATTATACCACTTTGCACATAACATAGTAAGTTGTGCATACAATTTATCTTTTGTAAATGTGTTATAGAATAGATCATAGAGAGGATGTAACAGTGAAGTCTGTTTTTAAAAAAATAACGAACAGAAAATATATATCTGAATATTCACTTGCTCTTTTAATTACATTTATTTTTTATGGGGGAAAGCTTGAAGAGGGGAAGGGAGATTGGTAGATGACCAGGTATCACATCTATAAAATATATATCCATTCTGGAATGACATAAGAGACATACATTTGCAAACATAAAAAACTCTTTCCAGATGTTGAATTTTGGCTGATCATACATTTAAAAGTCAGAATAAATTCTATGAATTAAAGTACCATGCACTACTATTTTGACTTTTCAGTGTCCCACTGAAATTGTTTGAATTTCTGGTATTTTATTCAGTCCCCACATGTTAGAAAAGCTACAATTAAAAGAGAAGGCAGTCGAGGTAGAAAGTATTAAAAATACTGACGTGACATAATTGCATTATTTTACAAAACTTCAACAATATTAGAATTCACAATAATAAGTATTTATAAAATGGACTGGGTTAAACTATGCACATTGTAATTTTGTAGTAAAGATTATAACAAACACACTAAGTTGCAGGTGAAACAGTTTTATTATACTACCTTAAAATAAAAATGAATCCAAAGCTTTCATTAAAGGTCCAAATTCCAATCAAGAAAGGTGTAGCTGTAATTTTGGTGTCAACTGTGAGGGAATTTTCATCCCACTACCAGTTCTGGTCATAGGTCATCAGTTTATGAACTTTCTTGCGTAACTTCCTGCTTAAGAATGCTTCAGTTTATAATCCAACCAAGACTGCAAATACAGTCATATCACAAGAGCTGCTTTTCTGTCAAACCTTTTTCTGTAGCATTGGGTTTATCATCATTATTAAAACCATAACTATGGAAGCTAAGATTTTTTTTAACTTAGTAATTTGTAAAACAGCTGCTAGTTTAATGGCATGGCTATTTAGCTGGTAAAATTACCTATCAGAGAAATAACTTATGTTATCCTTTTGCAATAACTTTAATTTATTTCTAACTACCAGTCATTTTCCTAGTGAATGGCAGGCAGCCAAGGTCATCCTGTGTTTCATTCTGACCATAAATCATTAGTTTGCAACTGTCTCCTGATTTTTATTGTTACCAACAATGGCTAAACTAATGGAAATAAACATTGGATTGAATCCCAGTGGCAGATGAGTTTTAGGGCAGGGCATTCTGTACAGACAGCACTAATAGAATTGAGCAAAATTAATGCTAGTGCATTAGACACGAGTTGGCTTCTGGCTAAAGTGTTCATTGATCTTTCCAAGGCTCTGTCAATCATACTCTGTTGCTGGACTGTTAAAGAGTAGTATATGATTCACTGCTAATTCTGTCCCGTCTTGATTCTTATGAGTGTTATACAACAATAGACAGGATGGGTGGCACTCTTTATAAATCCAGTCAGATAATGGCAGATGTTCCCTAGAGTTCCATATTGGTCTCTGTCACTTTATCTGTTTATAAATAATTACCTAGTGCATTGCATTAAGTGGGGATGTGCACTGTAATGCACTCTAATTCTTACTCTTTTGTTTACAGCCAAAGCATCACTAATTGTGTTACAGCAGCATGTACAACTAATTTTGCAAAGGGCAAGTTAGTTTAATTCTCCCAACAATGTAGTAACGAGCTTTACCTCCAAAATTTACAATCTAGTTATGACTCCCTTTGTTAAATCCTTCAGAATGATTGGATAGTTTCAAAAGTCAATCAGAATTTGAAGGCAATTTCTCTTAAATCAGTGTAACTACCAACCAAATCACAGGCTTAAAAAATATTAAGAATCTTGAGATGCTTAATGTTCTGTCTTAGAATTTGCTCAGCCAATGACATAATTGTTCAGTTACTATAGGCTGAAATGGTAAGAAATACCTATGTCCAGTATCACACCAGGAAAAGGGTTCATAACAGAAGAAAGGAGTTGCCTAATCTCACAGAAAATGGCTTCAAACCCCTTTTCCTCAATAATGAGAGCACTAACGCTTCAGTCATGCACAACACATTTATTTTACACACCTCAGCACATATAAATATGAAACCCATCTTTACTATAGCAATTCATATTTTAAATAATAGTGTAGACGTAACAAATTATCCACATTGAGTGAGTTTAAATTTGGCCAGTCTCCCTTTTACCTGTTTCAAAAGAGGCCTATGACCCAAGTCCTATGAAAGTTCCAGAGGTGCAGCTGAAAAAAGTGCTGCAAGTTTTGACTCTCAGACAGTGGGACAACAAGATAGATTCTACCAGATCTAAAAGGAATTGTAATCTACCTGGTATTTTCTGAAGTTACAGGAAACCTGGTTCCTTTTAGATAAAAGTTTTTCTTAGATTGTAAGCTGTTTGGAGTGGGAACCATGTTTTCTAGTGTGGGATTTTTTATTTATTTCCCCCCCCCCAGCACTTTGGACAATAGGAGCCTGTTCTTGATTGCGGCCTTTGGATTCTACCACAGTATACCTAGTTAAAACAATAAGCTGGTTTTGCATATACCTAGTTAAAACAAGCCCAAAAATTAAGACATTTTGGAAAGCTGTTGGAGAATCCATAAGGAAGATAACAGGGTGTCAACTGTCAGATAACCCCTTAGTGTTTATATTAACTTGTCTTGAAAACTCTGTATCTTATAAAAGCCATAAAGAATTGATCACTCCTAGTTGTTGCTACAGTTACTACAGCAAAGTGGTGGAAGAGGAGTGACTGCCCTCTAAATCAATTAGTAATATCAAAAAGTATGGGAAATTCTGACACTAGAATACTTATCCCATCAAGGCAGAGGTTTAAAGGGGAGAAGCAAAAACGATAATTACTTACAAATCTGATGGAAACTTTTGGAGTTTCCTGAAAGAGGGTCATCACGCACCATCATGCCTGATAGTTTGAGACCTTTCTTTGAAAACGAAGGAAGGGAGAAACCCCTTTAATAGTCAGTTAAACTCAAAATTAAGATAATAAAATAAGGAAGATAGATAGGAGCCATCTCACTACTAGTCGTAACCTTTATTTTTATTGGCTTATTTATACTAGATAAACCTATTTTAATAAATCCTATAGCAGTATTCCAGCATCTTAAATGTCTTATCTTAAGTATAAAACAACAAAAAATTAAGTTATGTAATCTCTCTAGATCAGGGATCGGCAATCTTTGGCACCCGGCCCATCAGGGGAAGCCGCTGGCAGGCTGGAACAGTTTGTTTACCTGCAGTGTCCACAGGTTTGGCTGATCACAGTTCTCACTGGCCGCGGTTCACCGTTTCAGGCCAGTGGGGGCTGCGGGAAGCAGCGTGGGCCAAGGGACGTGCTGGCCGCCACTTCCCGCAGCCCCCATTGGCCAGGGACGGCAAACTGCAGCCAGTGGGACCTTAGGTCGGCCGAACCTGCAGATGCTGCAAGTAAACAAACCATCCCGGCCTGCCCGCGGCTTTCCCTGACGGGCCACGTGCCAAAGGTTGCCGATCCCTGCTCTAGATGAATAATTGGATGTAACTAATTTTAAAATGATCTTTTGGGTAGATAACATTTGTGAGCTAATTAGGATGATTAGAAGATGTCATGTCTCATCCTTTATTTTTCCCTAAATATTTTAATAAATATCCATTTGTTTTTCATAGCAGTATTAGTTTATAATAGCACTAAATGGTGATTTTTCCCCTCCCTTCTTTTCAAACATGCTAACTTAAATTAATAGATTTTTTTTTGTAAACATTTTTAACAGAATTACATGTATCTTATTTACTGTTGTCAGTAATCAGTTTAAGGGTTTGCATCTCAGTTGGCCGAACTGTATAGGTTACCTTACATAAATAATGGACAAAGTGGGAGTGTCATAAAGATCATTAATACAACACACTCTTCTGCCCTGGTGGTAGAAGAGCTGTAGCCGACAAATGGTAGCATTTTATGCCCACTTTCCACTAATGTTAACGACTGCATAAGTTTCATGGCAGTGAGGAATGGGAAGTTAGATGCTGACAGTTCCAAATGTGGGGTGGGGGAGAGCCTACCTCAACTCTTTTATAGCTTAGTGGGTTTCAGTACAGTATGAGAGTCATCAGTATTTCTGCTATTAACTTCTACATTTCTGTGTCCTGCTGCTCACACACATGTATTCCGTTGAAGTAAATAGAACTATGCTGATTTACATTAGCTAAGCATCTGGTCCTCTAGATGTATTCCTTTAACAGCCACTCTGATCCTCCATGTTGGTCTTTAGCCCAACTGAACCAGCATAGAGGTAAGGGTGAAAACAGGACAATCAACCAGATTATATTTGCAAAGAGCAATAAAAAGGGATTCACATATTGTTGAGGAAGTGTATAAGGCCTGTGTATGCTTCTCATGCCTCAAAAACAGGGGAGGGAAACTTTCCACACTACAGGAGACATCAAGTACAGATTTCTGAGGCAGATAAAACTAGATGCTTTGTAGAAATATATAGGTGCACACTTAAGCAGGGCTGGCAATGTGGTGTGTGGTTTTGTCCTTTGGCCATAAGATGGCAGTAAAGCCGCTTCTGTTTTTCTTTATCTGCAATATTGCACTGTTCACCTGAATTACTGTTCTTCACTATCTTTGTGACTCCAGTTTCACTCACAGTCAGAAGATTTATCTTCAGCCAAGATATGCATTTTTCCAATTTAGCTTATAAAGATTTGCTTTGAGGAAGTGGAATTGTCTAGAGATTAGAGTACAGAAGTGGGAGTCTGGAGATCCGGTTTCTATTTACATTTCTGCCACAGATTTGTTGTATGACCTTGGGTCAGTTGCCTTGCCTTGGTTTCCCTATGTTGTTTACTTATTGTAAATAATTTGATCTGTTTGCTTTCTGAAACAGCTCAAATCAAAGTTGGCTTTTGTTTTCCAGTCAGTCATGAACAAGATTAAAAGAAAAAGAACAGCATCTTTACTAGAATTTTGTTGCAATTCTTATTAGTGCTGGTGCTTTGGTTTCTGATGCTCTATATTATTAATAAAGGGAGAGATTATCAAAGGCACTAAGGACTCCCACGGAAAGTGAACAGTTTTTTTCACACCCCTGAGTGACAAAAGTGTTGCTGACATAAGTGTTAGTGTAGACATGGCCTTAGTTAATAGGTAGCCACAAAACCACTACTGTCAACATGCTTGTTGGAAGTTTCAGTGGAGAGCTCAAGGATTGACAGGGGATAGAGACTAAATGACTCTCTCACTCCTTACATGTGGGTTTTACAGGCCAAGTGCCCCTCCCCGTACTGTGGGTAGAAGACTTCAGTCTCCAGGCCTGCCAATCTGGTATCTTTTTTTTTAGTACATGGAAGCTCTTGTCCATTTCCCACTCAAGTAATACATGAATCTCAACCTGGAAGAGCCACTTCTCTCTATAGCTGACCACTAATCCAGTGTTCGTACTAAATCAATGGAGACCATTGCTTTGATAGCCTGACAATCTTGCTGAATCATGGCTTTTCAACAGCGGACTCGGTGGAATGTACACTATAGTATGAACTGAGTCTTTCCTTACATGGAATGAACTAGGACCACCACATGTATAATCTGACAGCATGATGGATCTGAGTCAGCATCTCAGAGAGGAAAGCCAGAACCATATTCAGTTAGCTAACGTGTCATTACACACAAGTTTTTAAGAGCTAAGTTGCTCATTTTCCTTCAGTTATAAAAGTGTAGTGACAGGTGTATTGCAGTGTGCACACTGCAATACTGTCCTTTCAGCCATGCAAAGTCTTTTCAGATCTTTCAGTTAAGAGGCACAATGCTGGAAATTTGAAATGCATTAACCTATCACTTCACTAATTTTCTTTTCCCTCTCACTGTGTGTAATTAGATTGTATTGGTCACCACTGTACATCTCCATCTTTTGAAAGAGTTGCAACCCAATGCATTCCTTCCTCAGAATTGTGGTGGTTTAGGTGTGGGGGTTGTAATGCAGAGGAAGGAGTGAAGAAATCCTCAGCCCTCAAATGAGGATTCAGAGGACCCCTCCTGTCCCTGCCAGTAGGGAGAGTTCTTTCTTGCATCACAGGAGGCATGTGTCTGTCAAACACAGGGAAATATACTGGATCGGTCATTGAGATTGCTACTCTCTAGCTATCTGCCTTTTGGTCATTGTCACTTTTATTGTACACAGTGCCGCCCAACATAGGATGTCGCTTATTCAAAAATAATAGCAATAATGGGTCAAATCCTGCCCCCTTCCCTGCAGTTCTAGAGGGCCTTGCCTGTAGCAAAATTGCTATTGTTCAGTTGTTTGAGGGAGGAGGTCCTTGGGTGTAGTGGGGAGAATCCCCTCCATGGAATTCATCAGTGCAAAGTCCAGATATTAGAGCTCTGTGTCAATAACAGGAATCACCCCGAATGATGGTTGAAATGATTATACAGTGAAATCTGTATTGGAGGTCACACTTATTCGGCAATTTCTTCTCTTAAGAAACAGCCCAAAGTGTATCTCCAAACCTAATTAATACAATTTCCCTCCACCTTTCTTAGAAGACTGTCAACATCCAAGCAACAGCTTGGGTGCTAATCTAAACTCCACATTTCTGGGGAATAATGATTTCCAGGTAGGGTTTACTTGTGTCACATCATTTTATGTTGTTTTTCCCCTAGTTTGAAATTAGGCAGTTGAGAGCCCACCTAGCTCAGCAAGATCTGGACCTAGCTGCTGAGAGGGAGGCTGCGCTGCAAGTACCCCACATGCTGAGCAAACAGAGCAGCAATAGATATAAGGTAGTGGCAACTGGAGACTCAGATGATGAGGCCACTGAGAATATCACCGAGTTACGACCACCACGAGGTGAGTGCTATGTATAGTACCAATTGCTTCTGCTGTTACCTTACATGGAATTGTTGAATTCACTGATTATTCTCATTTTACAAGTGAATTGATTACATTCCCTGGAGACTGCACTTCCCCATTTGCAAGGAAGCCAGGTCTACTTCAAAGTGGCAGATGTTCTATTTGTGAACAAATTCCAGCCAGAGCCAATAAACTGACCATGGAAGAAAATGACTACGATGCTCTCCTTTATGGTTCTGATGCTTATATCCAACAAGCACTGAAGTGCACCAGCCAAGTCAGAATTGGCAAAGAATTATTCGCTCAGTGATAAAAGCGTGGAAATCAGGAGGAACATTGGAAAACATTATCAGCCTTGGGACCACCCACATTTCTGTGATTTGAAGCAGGCACAGGGCAATTTTGAATTGATGTCACATCTCATATCTGCTTGTCTGTCTGTGGAGCAACCTGGTCTCAAAATATTTTTATTAATAGTCAAATAGTAATATTTACTGTGAAACACTCTTTATACGGATTTTTATAGTAACAAATTAAATATGTTGGGCCAGGTTTGTCCCTGATGTCGTCAGCACCATTACATCAGGGATTTATTTGACCTATTGTGCTAATGAGCCCAGTTTTTAAACATGGTCACCTAGGATGAAAACCCTATTTCTCCAAATCACCATATATATTTAAACATACACACACCCCTAATATGAATGTGTCTGATTTTAGTACCCAAATGTGGAATTATGTACCCTCGCTTTGGTACCTAATTTTAAACATAGGGATCCATAGAAACCCTGCATCTTCTGTAGTATTCTGGGAGCTGTATAATATTCTGTGAACATTAACACTGGGTTAGCAAACAGTAAAAACAAACACGTATTCAGTGTGGGGAAGTGGCGAATAGCAACACACCTAAACTAAATAAGGAGATCTATCTAGCCTTCACTATTGTACAGGCTGTAGATGTTACCTTTTTCCTGGTGTGAGCATGAATCTGTGAGATTAGCACTCTGACCATCACATTAGTATGTCCCATAACGGTGCACTGTATATTGCTAATAAAGGAGGGTAATGCCATGTGTCAGCTTGCTGAAATGGAATAAGTAATATGTTCATCAAAAGTGTAGGTGCCTTTTCATGACATGAGTTGTGAATGTACAATTCACTATGCACAGTTCTTGTTATGGAAACAGGATCTTGTTCACATGGCACCCTCACCATACATTCAAAGGCATAGAATGTGGCAATGTGATTGTTGGACGTGCATCAGGTGTTAAAGGTACCTCTAGCTTTTTATCCCATTGTGCGTTACAACAGTCGTATGACCCTAGTTATAAAAAGAGATCTGTACCAATTTTTGGAAGTCAGTATATTGCTAGTGTTGGTTTTCAGGAAGCAAGAGTATGAATATAAAGACATGAATTTATTTAGCTGACTTCTTCACTAAGAGAACATATATTGGGGTTCATGTACTGCAGCAACAGCTCATATGATGCATGACATGACCAAACCTACTGCTGTTACTATCATGTCACCACAATGCTTGTTTTGTGACTGTCTTGCTGACAAGGTGGCAGTGAGGCACTTTAATCTTTGGGACACACCAATCACCATGCTTATCCAGCATATCGCCCTATTACCCAGTAGGGATGTGCAAGTGGCCAGACACTTAAAGTGAAGCTCACTTTGTGATTATAGTCTCTTCATAGTCAAAATCTATCTCAAAAAGCTATAGATGACTTGGGCGCAAGGATGTGCTTGGATGAAAGCAACTATGAAAACTGAGGATGCAAGAACTGGAGCAATATATGCTGTGGGCAAGTTCTGTTTTTCTTTTACATGTCTAAACTGCAAAGCTATGGGGTATGAGGTACTGGTGGTACAGTGGGCCTGTGACATTCTGTTGGCTTAGAGGAAGACAGGTCAAGGGGACTGTGGAGTACTAGCAGATATATTAGCCGAGATCCCCTTCTAGCATTCCAGGGACTGGAATCTTACCTAGCTGGTACTTATCTGTACAATATAGGGCAGGGTATTACTCTGCATTTAGACCTAATAGAAGCATCTGTTCCATAACATTTCTACCACATGAGGATATAACCCACATAATGATGTTAAAGCTGATGAAAGAAATTAACTTTTGTACTGGATTTTTTTTTCAAAATTTCAAAAGATTTGGGAGAATAGAATCATAGAATCATAAATTGTAGGACTGGAAGGGACCTTGAGAGGTCTTCCAGTCCAGTCCCCTGCACTCAAGGCAGGACTAACCAGGTGTTTGTCTAACCTACTCTTAAAAATCTCCAATGACAGAGATTCCACAACCTCCGTAGGTTTATTCCAATTTATTCCAGTGCTTAACTACCCTGACAGGAAGTTTTTCCTTCTGTCCAACCTAAACCACCCTTGCTACAATTTAAGCCCATTGCTTCTTATCGTATCCTGAGAGGTTAAAGAGGACAATTTTTCTCTCTCCTCTTTGTAACAACCTTTTATGTATTTGAAAACTGTTATCATGTCCCCTCTCAGTCTTCTCTTCTCCAGACTAAACATACCCAATTTTTTCAATCTTCCCTTGTAGTCATGCTTTCTAGACCTTTAATTATTTTTGTTGCTCTTTTCTGGATTCTCTCCAATTCATCCACATCTTTCCTGAAATGGGGCACCAAGAACTGAACACAATACTCAATTTGAAGCCTAATCAGCTCGGAGTATAGTAGGAGAATTATTTCTCGTGTCAGACTTATAACACCCATGCTAATACATCCCAGAATGATGTTTGCTTTTTTTGCAACAGTGTTACACTGTCGACTCATATTTAACTTGTGATCCAGTATGACCCCCAGATCCCTTTCCACAGTACTCCTTTCTAGGCAGTCATTTCCCATTTTGTATGTGTGCAGCTGATTGGTCCTCCCTAAGTGCAGTACTTTTCATTTGTCCTTATTGAATTTCATCCTATTTACTTCAGACCATTTCTCCAGTTTGTCCAGATCATTTTGAATTTTAATCCTATCCTCCAAAGCACTTGCAACTCCTTCCAGCTTGGTATTGTCCGCAAACTTTATAAGTGTACTCTCTATGCCATTATCTAAATAATTGATGAAGATATTGAACAGAACTGGACCCAGAACTGATCCCTGCGGGACCTCACTTGATATGCCTTTCAGCTTGACTGTAAACCACTAATAACTACTCTCTGGGAATGGTTTCCAACCAGTTATGCACCCACCTTATAGTAACTCCATCTAGGTTGCATTTTCTTAGTTTATTTATGACAAGGTCATGTGAGACAGTATCAACAGCCTTACTAAAGTCAACATATACCACATCTACTGCTTCCCCCCATTCACAAGGCTTATTACCCTATGAAAGAAAGCTATTGGGTTGATTTGACATGATTTGTTCTTGAAAAATCCATGCTGACTGTTACTTATCACCTTATTATATTCTATGTGTTTAATTTCTTAATTATTTGCTCCATTATCTTTCCGGGTACTGAAGTTAAGCTGACTGGTCTGTAATTCTCTGGCTTCTCCTTATTCTCCTTTTCATAGACTGGCACTGTATTTGCCCTTTTCCAGTCCTCTGGACTCTCTCCCATCTTCCATGACTTTTTGAAGATAATCACTAATGGCTCAGATATCTCTGTCACCTCCTTGAGTATTCTGGGATGTATTTAATCAGGCCCTGGTGACTTGAAGTCATCTAACTTGTCTAAGTAATTTTTAACTTGTTCTTTCCCTGTTTTAGCTTCTGATCCTACCTCATTTTCACTGGCATTCATTAAGTTAGAAGTCCAATCGCTACTAAACATTTTGGTGAAAACTGAAACAAAAAAAGTCATTTAGCATTTCTCCCATTTCCACATTTTCTGTTATTGTTTTCCTCCCTCATTGAGTAACAGGCCTACCTTGTCCTTGGTGTTCCTCTTGCTTCTAATGTATTTGTAGAATGTTTTCTTTTTACCCTTTATATCTCTAGCTAGTTTAATCTCGTTTTGTGCCTTGGCCTTTCTAATTTTGTCCCTACATACTTGTGGTGTTTGTTTATATTCATCCTTTGTAATTTGACCTAGTTTCCACTTTTTGTGGGACTCTTTTTTGAGTTTCAGATCATTGAAGATCTCCTGGTTAAGCCAGGGTAGTCTCTTGCAATACTTCCTGTCTTTCTTACACAGTGAGATAGTTTGCTCTTGTGCCCTTAATAATGTTTTTTTGAAAAACTGCCAACTCTCTTGAACTGTTTTTTCCCTTAGACTTGCTTCCCATGAAATCTTTCCTACCAACTCCCAAGTTGGCTAAAGTCTGCCTTCTTGAAATCTATTAACTTTATTGTGAATATATGGACATCAATTGCTTATACCAGTTCCAATCTCTTTTCTTCTTTCTCCATGTGCTTTTTAGACCCCCCCTCTGGCATTTTGCCTGATAATTTTAGTGGGATGGTCACTAATTCTAGAAGTGAGAATTCCAATATTAATCCATTTCAATTAGAACCCTTCTTTCAGTCAAATTACACAGAATTCAGTATGCATAGGGTTTTAACTTAAAGGCCCAAAAGAGCTCCCAACACTTGTCAAATAATTCTCTGTTCTTTGCTAAATATTGAATTAGTAACAATGAAACAAGTTAAATATTTTGGCATTTTTGTTTTTGTTTTCTTTTTACTAATTTGCAATTATGATCGCTCACAATTTACCCATATGTCACCCACCCACATCAGTGGGTGGGGGAAATCGATGGGGACAGTGGTGAAAGGGGCACAGTCCCAGTGGCAAGGGAGGGAGACATTCGCCAGGGGACAATAGGTAGCTCCTTCCCCTGGGAGTCTCTGGCACCCATTGGCCAGCGGAGGGGAGAGGGATGCTGATTGGCCAGCATTCCCCAGCTCCCAGGATTTAACCCAGCACAGGGCCCATGTGGAGCCTCTTTCCGCTCTGTTCCAGCAGCCCACCCTATCCACCAGAATTAGGAATGGGAACCCAGCCTGACAGATGCTGTGGGTCTAGCTGATTGCCTATTTAGGGGGTCAGGAAGGATTTTTTTCTCCCATGGGCCAGTTGTGGAGAACCATGGAGTTTTTTGCCTTCCTCACAGCACCTTCAAGCCACAATGGGTTAAGTATGAATGTGCATAATACCTAACTGTTGGTGTTTATACGTCCCGTTTATACTTGCGGCCATTTTCTAGTACAGTTAAGAGAATAAAATGAATGGTTCCCAGAGGTAGGAGAGCTGAGATTTTGGTGATGGGCCTTGGGCTCATGCGATAGGGTCAGACCTTGTAGCCCTCGCAGGCAGAGGTTTGCACCCTGCTGCACCCGCTGTCCCCCTCACAAGCAGAAGGGTGCTGGAGTCAGAGCATGCAGAGTCCTTGAGGGTAGGCTGAGAGAGCCTACCCCACATTATGGGTTATATGGTAAGGAGTCCTATAACCCCTGCATTGGAACCAATTAAATGCCTGATATAGGAGAGTATGGGTGATGGGCGGGTAGCACCCCTCCCTTATGTTAAAGTTTAATAAAAAGTTGTGGCATGCCACTTAATGCCTGGATCTGTCCTCATTTTGCTGCTGTGTCTATATCAATAACTAGTTGAGCTTCAAACTGTATTTAGAAAAAGCAGAAAGTGAATTGTTGGTATACTGCCCCATAAATGCATTTCCTCCTTTTTGTCAGATTTCAGAGGTTTCCCCAGGAGGATACGTTATAATTTATGCATATGTTCCTTGAGGGTTACATTTGGAACTGAAGAAAGTTGTGCATGGTATAAATACAATTGCTGAAATTATAGTGAATTCAAATAGGTTGCAATATGTCTTATAGATATTAATGCTTGTTACTGAAACCTTGAAAACATACATTTAGCAAATAATAAAAATGATTGCTACTTTACATTTTCTATTCCTGAATATCATACGGTTATGTTAGAATTAAGAGATCTTGTTGGAAATCTACAATTAATCTCTGATGTCAAGGGAATCAACTGAAAATGTAAAGGAAAGATTTTCATTATGAATTTTATATTGTGTACAAAAAACTCTGTTAAAATAACATTTCAAGTATTTGACTTTGTAACTTAAAGTTGGAAACACCATTTTTGAGGTTGCCTGGTGCACTGAATAAAGCAGGGGCCCTATGGAAAAATAGTGTGAGATTATGTAATTAAAAACTGTCATAAGCATATGCACAAGGGGGCCAAATTAAGGTTGCATGCACAACGGTAAATCTGACATTTACTACCTTTCAAGTGCTAAACTTTGCAAGCTTAAATAACATTATTTTAATGTCGTTTTTATATATTTAATTTTCTACATTTTTTTAAAAAAAGAGGTTAAACCAAATCCTGTTATGCACAAATGTAACAACTCGCCTCCAATCATGCATCATCAGCAAGATTTGAATCCTGAACCATCAATGTTGCTGCACAAATTACTATAGTAACTGGCGGCTGGAGAAGGCTGGGTAGGCCACTGGGACCATGTGTGTGTCTGTAGAGAACCCAGCCCAATCCTGCTCCCCTTCCCCCCAACTGCTCCAGTATCTCCCAGGCATTCCCAGTATAATCTGTGCTTAGGGTGACCAGACAGCAAGTGTGAAAAATCGGGACGGGGGTGGGGGGTAATAGGAGCCTATATAAGAAAAAGACCCAAAAATCGGGATTGTCCCTATAAAATTGGGACATCTGGTCACCCTATGTGTGCTCTACTGTTGTTGCTTTGTCAGTTATTGTTTTGGCATGCTGCCAAAAATTTCATGAGCAGTGCAATAGCAATTTCTATAGAATAGATCTCAGTAAAATCTGAATGTAATTTCTTGGGACAAAGAAAAGGCATTTCAGTAGCCCAAAGTGCTACTGCAGCTGGGGCATTCTATCCAAGGCCGGCTCTAACTTTTTTGCCACCCCAAGCAAAAAAAAACAAAAAACCCCAAGCGCCGCCCCGCCGAACGAAAAAAAACACACACCCCCCACCCAACGCCCACCAAAACAGCCCTCCCCAGCACCGCCCGGGGCATACCCGCTGCCCCACTCCCCCGGCCAGGGTGCCGGTGGGGAGCGCAGCCTGTCCGCAGCCCTGCTCCCGCAGCCGGGGCGCCAGCTCCGAAGATTGTTTGTTGTTGTTTTTTAATTAAAAAAACAAAACAAAACAACAAAAAACCATGAGTGCCGCCCCCCTCCAGGTGCAGCCCCAAGCACGTACTTGGTAGGCTGGTGCCTGGAGCTAGCCCTGATTCTATCTATCTAGCATGGGCAGGGAAATCCAGTTAGTCCCAGGTCCCTCGTTTTTCCACACATACCAGTAAGCCTGCCTACATACTAGGGCAGATGATGCACACATACTCTGCATTCTTGCCCCATCTCACATCCCAAAACTGCACTGATTCTGCTGAATGCAGGGCCTTCCACAGCCCTTACTTTGTCCAGCAGCAAGCCCACAGTTTTTTTCTATACTTGATTGTGCTATTTTGGCCCAAGGATTGTATGTTGCAGACTGCCCTGCGAGTCAACCAGTCTTAGGAATCATTTTATCTACATCTTCTCCCAACTATGCCCCTCTTCATTAAATTCTCTATTTTGGCAGAAGCACTTCTGATCAGACTAATGCATTTGGGTGGTTAATATCATGGCATCTAGGAGCTATGAAGAATACATGGGAATGCCTGTAGCAGCTGAGGTAGGGAATGGCATGAATAGTACACAACTCTGACAAACCTATTTTTGTGGGCCTCTCAAGCTCTTTCCAGGTTTGGAGGGCCCTGAATTCTGTCAAACCAGTGGGCTTTAGCTGGCTAAAGAACTTAGGGCATGGGAAAATGGGGTATTCCTGCCAAAGCTAATCTTATTTCCCTTGTTCATAAGGAACAATGGAAACATTCAGTATCAACTACTTTACCATGCAGCATTACAGAATAAAAAAGCAGTCAGACTTCTGCTCATTTCCCTGCATGTGAGTTTTATGGGACAGTGCATAAGTTAAAGCTCCTCGGGGGCAGCTCTAGCTTGCACTGTGCTATTTACACTGGCTTTTGTGGAATCATTTTCAGCAGCATTCAATAAAATAAGTCAGGTAACCCTGCATCACATGTTACACACAGCACCTCAGAGACACAGACTTCCTCAAAGACATACAGTGCATACATACACCAGGAGAATACTGTCTGCACTGACAACTCGGGTAGCTTTCAGTGTACATTTTCAAACTGGTTTTCTTATTGCACAACTGTTTCTTGCATTCCTTTGTTTCTAAAGTGAATTCATTGCTGGTGGCATTGAGGAGAGTGAAGTGCTCTATCCATACCATACCATGAAAGTGTTCCAAAATGGCCCCGTCAACATACCTCATGCTGGCGACAGCCTTGTTCAGCCTCCATAGCAGAATAATTCTTATGATAAATCTGTGAATAACAGGCCTGTTGTTTAATTGGCGTGTTTTAGTCTCTGCAAGGTAGGCCACTTCCAAGAATTCTACTGTAGGTAGGAATAGCTATGTGGAAAGTGTACTAATGTTGGATATCTTTCTGGGCCAGTTTGTCCAAGAGATGCAGGAAACATTTCCTCTTAAACTTCTGAGTGTAGACTTTATGTGCTGGAAAGATTTTTACTAGATCTCTAAAGCAAACAAATATGGAGGCTAAAAAATTAGCGTTAACACCTAAACAATAGGGTTCCTTTATCAATGACAATCGAGGGTGAATATCAACAGAAGAGTGCATACTAATAATATGAGTACCAGGGTAAGGAGCTAGGAATTCCAGAGTTCAGCTCTGACATTGCCAGTCTCTGTGAATAACACATTTTCTCCTAATGTAAAATTCGGATAACACCACTTACCTATTTTACAGGAGTGTTGTGAGAATTAACAGGCTGGTTTGTAAAGAGTTGAGGAAGAAAACTGCTATATATAAATGCTAAGTGGTGCTGGTAAGTCATTTTTAGAAATCACGTGGACATTCTTTGTGTAATAGTGAAAGAAATATTCTAGATGTTACTGTCTCCTCTCTTCCGCCCAGAAAAAGAGCAGTGATGCAATAGCAAAACGTATTCTCACTGTTCATCTCTAGATTATAAAGGAAGTTTTTCTTGTCAAGTTCTTGACTCACACAATATGTAACTGATCATGGTCAGAATAACATCTATTTCTTTTCTGTTTGGATTTGCTCCGGCACAAATCATTTTTAAAGTTTGAGATACAAAGTTCCATGTTTCAGGGAATGTCAAGTTCACAGTGCCCCATATAGTCATTAATACTTCCTTTCAAAATTTATTATTCTTTAATCTGTCCCATAATATGTGAATTACAGTCCCTGGTGGAAATTCCATATTTTTCTGCATATATCATTTCAGTCTTTGAAATTCTACAATACTGATGTAGTTTTTAAATTGATACACAGCCCTAGGCCAGGAGAAGAGAATCCCAACTCTGTTACTTTGCATTGCAGAAGGGTTATTTTAGATATTCTGAGACAAATTTCCATTTTTATGAAGTTGGCAATGAAGTTTTACCTCTGGGGAAAAGGTAATACTGCTGCAATTTATGAGCATGTTTAGTGAAAACGAATGCTTGCTATACCCATTGGTATCTACATTTATGTATGTCTTTATCAAAGCAAGTAAAGAAAATGGCATTTAGTGAATATGAAAAATTCCAGTGCTTTACAGGGGCTCCATTAGGATTATTCTCAAGCAGGCAGAAAAATTAAAGCATAGCAGTGGAAATGGATTTTACTAATGGTTGCTGATAATGGTAATTCAGTTATATGAATCAAATCTGGTTTTCAAATAACCAGTTCCCTTTGGTGCTTGTATGTTTGTTTGTCCTCATCCATGCTACTTGATGAGAGCTTTCTTTGCAAGGGACAATAGGAAATTACTTAAATGTTTATTTTAAAGCCAAGAAAGATGTATACATCTTTTGAACTGACTGTTAGACCTAATAATATCTTGATTGCACTGCGCTGACACACTAAATTGCCGTCTTAGACCTCGCTCTGTCCATGCGAGACTGAGAATTTGGCTTTTCTGTATGTGTCTGATTTAGAACACACAGTGTTTCATGGATCCACATACAGTGACCACTCACAAGAGCAGATAGGGGTCATCCAAATCAGTCCTTAAAACAGAACCTCCATGCATATAGTGTCTAGTTATTGAAATGTGTATTAACAATATAGAGGGGAAGACACTCTTTGCATTTTGAGAAGCAGTGAACATTTAACTATCTGTACAAAGTTAAACCTCCTTGCCTCAAGTCTGTGGCTGCTTTGCAAGTGTGTAATGGGTAAAATTCCCATGCGGGAATTTAAGTTCAAACAAAGATTCTGCAATCATAGGGTCTGATTTATGAGCTAATGAGCACCCACAAAGCCAACTGAAATAAAAGGGAACTGCAGACAAAGGATAGCCTGAAGTCCAGTGTAGAAGGAACAGAGGGTAAAATTTTCAGAAGTGACTTAGAAGCACAGGTCCCACTGAAAATCATTTTAAGAATTGAAATCCATGGGACTTGTGCTCCTAAGTCACATGCGGTATGTCTACAGTGCAAAGAAAAACCTGGGGTGCCGAGTATCAGAGCCTGGGTCAATTGATTTGGGCTCATGGGACTTGGGCTGTAAGGCTAAAAAATAGCAGTGAAGACATTCCCAATGAAGACCCTCTTCCCTCCCCACGTTTCAGAGCCTGGACTCCATGTCTACACTGCTGGTTTTTGAGTCTGAAGTGTAGACACACATTTGGGCACTTTTGAAAACCCCAGCCCTAACCAAAAACCCAGCATTTAGATCAGTGACTGGTGGTGTTGGCATGACACAGCAAACACTGGTTTTCTGAATCAAAGTATATTTTTGATTTTTAAATTCTTAAAATATTCTTATCTTGACCTCATTTAGAGCTGACTCTGATAACACATTGATTAAATCAACACAGTTCATTTATCAGCAAAAACTGGGGTCAAAGTCACCCTTTGTCAGGGTTCCCTTTATATTTATGACACGCCCCCCCAAATCACCGATAGTGTGAAACACGCTGTGATTTCTTCCTGGAGCTCTAAAAGAAAACAAAAGTAATAAGACACATGCATCTCCAAATATACTAATAACTGGATAAAGACTAACAATATTTCCCACATCGCAAGGACTATTTTAACCAGTTGGTTCGGGGAAACTTTCACGGGAGAGTGCATCAGCCACTTTGTTAGAAGCTCCTGAAATGTGTTGTATTTCAAAATCAAAATCTTGGAGAGCTAAACTCCATCGAAGGAGTTTTTTGTTATGTCCCTTGGCGGTATTAAGCCACTGTAGTGCAGCATGGTCAGTTTGCAGGTGGAAACGCCGTCCCCAAACATATGGGCGTAGCTTTTCCAGAGCGTAGACAATGGCGTAACATTCCTTCTCACTGATTGACCAGTGGCTTTCCCTCTCAGACAGCTTCTTGCTGAGAAACACCACAGGATGGAATTCTTGATCTGGTCCTTCCTGCATTAAGACTGCTCCCACACCACGCTCGGACGCATCTGTGGTTACTAGGAACGGTTTATCAAAGTCCGGGGCCCTTAGCACAGGGTCAGACATGAGTGTTGCTTTAAGCTGGTTAAAGGCCTTCCGACACTCATCAGTCCACTGAACCGCATTTGGCTGGTTCTTTCTGGTTAGGTCAGTTAGAGGGGCGGCGATTTGGCTGTAGTGCGGTACAAATCGCCTGTAATATCCGGCCAAGCCTAAGAAAGATTGGACCTGTTTCTTTGACTTTGGGGCAGGCCACTTTTGGATAGCCTCCACCTTGGCCTGTAGGGGGTTAATAGTTCCTTGACCCACCTGGTGTCCAAGGTAAGTCACTCTGTTGAGGCCTATTTGACACTTTTTAGCCTTAACAGTTAGTCCTGCCTCTTGTATTCGCTCGAAGACCTTCTGGAGATGCTCCAGGTGTTCGGCCCATGAGTCAGAAAATATGGCCACATCGTCAAGATAGGCAACTGCCGATTCTCCCAATCCCGCTAGGAGACTATCTACCAGTTTCTGGAATGTGGCAGGTGCATTCTGCAGCCCGAAATGGAGTACATTAAATTCATACAGCCCGACATGGGTGATGAAGGCTGACTTTTCCTTGGCGGATTCATCTAGCGGTACCTGCCAGTACCCCTTGGTTAAGTCTAAGGTGGAGATGAACTGGGCACGTCCCAGTTTCTCCAATAGTTCATCTGTGCGAGGCATTGGATAGTTGTCTGGGTAAGTCACAGCATTTAGCGTACAGTAGTCCACGCAAAAGCATATTTCCCCATCTGGTTTGGGGACTAGAACCACGGGAGAGGCCCATGCACTGCTAGAGGGACAGATTATACCCATCTGTAGCATGTCTTGAACCTCCCATTCTATAGCAGTTTTGGCGTGAGGAGCCACTCGGTAAGGTCGGGCTCTAATTGGGTGGGCATTACCTGTGTGAATGGAGTGGTATGCCCGTTCGGTCAGTCCTGGGGTGGCTGAGAACATCGGTGCGAATTTAGTGCACAGCTCCTGGATTTGCTGGCGCTGCATACGTCCGAGGGTCATTGAGAGGTTCGCCTCTTCCACGCTACCGTCATTTTTTCCTTCATAGTAGACACCTTTAGGCCACTCAGCGTCTTCTGCTCCCTGGGCAGTAAACTGACAAACCTTCAATTCTCGGGGGGAAAAAGGCTTTAGAGAATTAACATGGTACACTTTAGGCTTGAGAGTTGTGGTGGGGAATGCTATGAGATAGTTCACAGCTCCCAGGCGTTCTTGGACCGTAAATGGCCCTTCCCATGACGCTTCCATTTTATGGGCCTGGAGCACCTTCAAGACCATGACTTGGTCCCCTACTTTAAAGGAACGCTCTCTGGCATGTTTATCATACCAGGCCTTTTGCTCTTCCTGAGCCCCTTTTAGGTTTTCTCTAGCAAGGGCTAAAGAGTCTCGGAGGGTGTTTTGTAGGTTGCTTACAAAGTCCAGAATGTTAGTTCCCGAAGAAGGCGTAAACCCCTCCCATTGCTGTTTCACCAACTGTAATGGCCCTTTAACCTCGCGGCCATACACAAGTTCAAATGGTGAAAACCCTAAACTGGGATGTGGTACAGCCCTGTAGGCAAAGAGCAACTGCTGTAACACTAGGTCCCAATCGTTGGAGTGCTGATTTACGAATTTACATATCATGGCTCCCAAAGTTCCATTAAACTTCTCCACCAGACCATTTGTTTGATGGTGGTAAGGGGTGGCAACCAAGTGGTTCACCCCATGAGCTTCCCACAGGCTTTTCATGCTCCTTGCCAGGAAATTAGTTCCCGAATCAGTAAGGATGTCGGCGGGCCAACCTACCCTGGAAAAAATCTCTGTTAATGCCTGGCATACACTTTTAGCCAGGGTGTTGCTCAGAGCTACTGCTTCTGGCCATCAGGTGGCAAAATCCATGAAAGTCAGTATGTATTGCTTTCCTCTGGGTGTCTTTTTCAGAAAAGGACCCAGAATATCCACAGCTACCCGCTGAAAGGGAACTTCAATTATGGGGAGTGGCTGGAGAGGGGCTTTGACCTGGTCTTGGGGTTTTCCCACTCTTTGGCACACCTCACAAGACCGGACATAGGTAGAAACATCCTTGCCCATTCCCTCCCAGTGGAATGACCTCCCCAAACGGTCTTTGGTTCTGTTCACCCCAGCATGACCACTAGGATGATCATGGGCTAAGCTCAAGAGCTTTAGCTGGTACTTAGTCGGAACCACCAACTGTCTCTGAGGACGCCAGTCTTCCTGGTGTCCACCAGAAAGAGTCTCCTTATATAGAAGTCCTTTTCCTATAACAAACCGGGATCGATTAGAAGAGCTGAGAGGCAGTGGGGTGCTCCGTCCCACTGTCCAAACTCTCTGTAGGCTTTCATCTGCTTCCTGCTCGGCTTGGAACTGTTCCCTAGATGCTGGAGACATCAGTTCCTCACTGGGTTGTGGACCTGGGCTGGGTCCCTCTGGAAGCGATGCAGGTGATGGGTTTGTTTCCGTTGACTGTGAACCGCTCTCTGCTGGTGCACAATGTGGTAATTCAGGCTCTGGCTGAGCCTCTTGTATTGAGTTATCGGCTGCTGCTGCCATTGCAGGCTCGGTGGTGCCCTTAGGTGTTGGCACGGTAGATGGGGTTGCAAGCGCTGGACTCAGTGCTGGCAATGGTTCTGGTGCTGGTTGCTTCGCCTGTTCCCGTTCCGAGACTGGCTTGGGTCGGGTTTCTGTGATTGGATCTACGATGGCTGTTTCAGTCGTTGGCAGGGTATCCGGTTCCACCACCTCTGTTGGAGTCTCTGGTAGTACAGATGGGGTTCTGGTGGAAGTCTCAGGAACAGAGCTAGGTGTGACAGCTTGCTTAGCCTGGCTGCGGGTGACCATTCCCACCCTCTTGGCTAGCTTCACACAATTTGTCAAGTCTTCCCCCACCAACATGGGAATGGGATAATCATCATAGACTGCAAAAGTCCAATTTCCTGACCAGCCCTTGTACTGGACAGGCAACACGGCTGTAGGTAAATCAAAAGAGTTGGACTTGAAGGGTTGAATCGTCACTTGTGCCTCTGGGTTGATTAATCTGGGGTCCACTAAGGATTTGTGAATAGCCGACACTTGTGCTCCAGTGTCCCTCCACGCTGTAACCTTCTTTCTGCCCACACTCACCATTTCCCTTTGTTCCAAGGGTATCTGGGAGGCATCTGGGCCTGAGGACCTTTGGTGTGACCCCGGTGCAATGAACTGTATTCTGTTGAGGTTCTTGGGGCAGTTGGCCTTCACATGCCCCAATTCATTACATTTGAAACATCGCCCAGCTGACTGGTCAGTGGGGCGAGGTGGGTTGCTGGAGAATGGGTTGGTGGGGCAATAAGGGGTCTGGGTTTTTCCTTGTGGGGCCTTGGGCTGCTCCTGGTGAGGGGGTGTGGTCTCGGGTTTTCCTTTCTGGTATCTCCCCAAACTATGACCAGGGTTGTTCCTCTCTGCTTCCTGCACCCCTTGTGTGCCAAATTTCCTTGCCCCTCTGCTGATCTGGGACTGTTCGTATTGATCAGCATAAGCAGCAAGGCTGTCTGCTGAGTCCCTTTTCTTATCCCATAAACACTGTCTTATATCATCCTTGGACATATTCAGGAATTGTTCCTGAGCCATCAAATTACACACTCCTTCAAAGCTAGTAACATTCCTTCCCTTGACCCATTTTTTAACAGCTCCTTTATCCGGTTTACATAAGCTACATTACTTAGTCCAGGCCCTCGGATAAGGGTTCAAAATTTTACTCAGTAAGTTTCAGGTGTAACTTGAAATTGTTTTAAAACCAAATCCTTGAATTTCTCATAGTCAGAAGCCTCATCAATAGGCATGTCATTGAATATGTCCAGAGCACTTCCAGTCAACTTTGCTACCAATAGGGTCATTTTGTGATCATCAGGAATGTGATGGAGATTGCATAGTCTCTCAAAGGTGAGAAAATATTCAGCAATATCACGGGATTCATCATACGGTAGACATAGTCGCTCCCATTTGTGGATTGTTGGGGAAGGATTGTTAGTGTTATCCGGTAGATTCTACTCCACCCTGGTCTTCTCCATCTCCAGGGCATGCTTCCTCTCTCTCTCCTTCTCCTCCATAGCATGCTTCCTCTCCTCCTCAGCATGCTTCCTCTCTCTTTCTTTCTCCTCCTCAGCATGCTTCCTCTCTTCCTCAGCATGCTTCCTCTCTCTTTCTTTCTCTTCCATCTCCATCTGTTTAAGTTGTAGCAGTCTTGCATGTTTCTTCTCCTCCTCATCGGCCTGTAGCCGAGCTATCTCAAGTTTAATAGCTGCTTCACTGGCAGTCATCTTAGCCTTTCTGTTTTTAATCTGTGTTAACCTGAGAGAGTTAGAAAAGAAAAAAAAACTTGCTTGGGTATTCCCTGTAGGGGTTAACTACCTGCTTTCATATGTAGATACTCTAGCTCCTAGCAGCTTAACCCCTCCCCCCTCCCTGCTTCCAGCAGCTACAGGGAAGAGCCAGAGAGAAGGGAAAAAAAATTCTAAACTCTCTGTGTCTGGTTCAAAAAAAATCTCTGGTTCAATATATCCCACCGCTCTGCCACCATGTCAGGGTTCCCTTTATATTTATGACACCCTTAAAGTCATCTGCTGTCATTTTTAGAGCTTTTTCTGCTACAACAATATGTGCTGATGAAGAGGCAGTGTGTCTCAGGATTTCCCAAACCAACAATCCTTCTACATCTCAGGTGTATTTTTGATTGTGAATCATACTGATTCTCTTGTCTCCTGTGGCTACTAACGTTGACATTTCTGTCAAGATGGATGTAGCAGATCCTCCCAAATTCTCACACGCACAGCCAGTCTCTGCAGGGACTGAATATCCATGTGAATGGAAAAGCCTTGTGAACACTGCATCTGTCACTAATGTGAGAATCTGCTGTTGCATAGAAACAGAAGGAAGTCTCCTCTGGAGACTGTCAGCCACCCACCCTTGTCCCATTGACAGGTATGTTCCATGTCACTAGAGTGAAAGAGGGACTTGGTGGAGGCACCAAGGTAGGGACTGTGAAATTCCACCCAGGTCATCTTGTTCAAACCCATTAGGATGAACAGTACAGCACAGAGGAGAGGGTGTTGATATGACCCTATTGATGTTTGGCTGAAGGTGACTTCATAATAAATTGATGACAGCAACATTTGTTTGGAAATGGAGTCAGTTCCAGAGTTTGGGAAAAGGGGGAATTCAGATGGTTAAGATCAGAAAGTTCTGAAGTGCTAAAGGTGAATTGTAAATAAGTAGGACAGTATCAGATTACTTGAATTTCTAAAGTGCCATCAGCATAGTTTGTAGGCACTCCTGTGTAAGTTTGTTTAGTGCATGGAAGGTGGAATTTTCTGAAGTGCTCAATGTTCGCCCAAATCTGCTCCCGCTGAAGTCAGTGGTAAAACTCCTATTGGCTTCAATTGGCACAGAATTAGATAAAAACACTGGGCACTTTTGAAAAATCCTACCTGTAACGCCCCCTAAATGCAAGCCCCTCTCCTGAACAGCTTCTTGTCAGAAGGGTCACATTCCTAGTGGGATCATACTCTTCCCTAAAGAAAATGAATGCATGAAAAGATGGGTGTTGCACCATGTCCTGTAGATTATACAACTGATTCATCCCAGTGGAAAGATGTTTCATAGCCAAGGACCTGCCACAAAGAAAGTCCCCCCCCCCCCCGCAGATACTCATGAAGGATAGCCTGAGCTCTGTCCACTGAAGTCCTTGTTGACCACAGCTGTTCTTCTGAGTCACCGAATGAGAGGCAAACAGAGGTAGGTGGGACCTAGGTGAGGTCCCAGAACCTTAAACTAGAGAGGCAATGATTTTAAAGTGTGAAGCACCAGTGTGTCATGGGAGAATGAAGCATATGAAGCTGCAATGTCTTTGGGGAAACTCACTTTTGTGGGTTGTCAATGTGATCTCAAAAAGCCATATTATACCAAAAGCTTTATTTTACATTGTGTATGCACTATGGTATGTATCAGTCTGCTTCCTTACTATATGGCCGCATCATACTAGCCCTCTTTTCTGTTTGCATGTGAACTCAAGTTGAGGATTGCTGGGAACACTGCTAGCCAAAGACAGAGTAGCACAATGCTTCTCACAGACCTTAACTCTAAAAATACACAGGTGAGCAGGGAAGCCCCTGTGAAAACTGAGGCTTGGTTATTATAACCCTGTGATCCACATGAATTAATTGTCACATGACAAGCCGTGTGGCTCTGAATGTGGGCACTCTTATTTAAGGAGCTTTTTCTAAGATAGAAACATTAATGTGTAGCTCCTACCCCTTTAGTCTTCTAGCCCTGAGCCACTATCTCACCATTAGCATCATGGCAAGTCCCAGAGGGACATAGATCGAGCACCACACAGCTCGATCTTCAGCTAGTCTTTAAGACAGTGTGGCTGGATGTTCAGTCTGTGTCCATCGTTAGCAATCTTATCCCACTGAACTTTTCGGCACTCACATGATTGCTGGCTCTGTAGTAGCATTCCTTGGTAAACACGCTTTATAATTTCTTGTTCTTCCATTCTAATAACATGTCTGTACCAAGAAAGCTGCCAAAACTGAACCAGTGCTGATGGAAGCGGTTGCTGGTTTCAGCTACAAATATCCTCATTGGTGATCTTATCCAGCCACTTAATATGGAGGAGCTGATGAAGACGACGAAAATCAAAAACATCAATCCACCACTCTTCAGCACCCGCCTTTCGCTGGCACACAATAAAGTTGGTATGACAGTCAGGTAGATCTGCAGTGTCATAGCAATCTTGATGTCACAACATCTCCACAGAAGCCACTGAAGGGCCCACATCTTTCGAGCATCCTACACCACTCTCTAGGATGCTTCCCAAGTTTTTGACACTTGCCACCCTTTCAATGTCCTGTTTGAACAGGTTAATACTGAGTGGGTTGTAATCTGGAGTTGCATTCTGCTTGATGGTAAAGGCCATGGACTTTGTTTTATTTACATTAATAACCAGACAAATGCGTGCTGCTTTTCCCCCAACCAGATCAGCCATCAGCTGCAACCATTCACTGAACTGAGCCAAGGAGACAACGTCCAAGTTGCCAGACAGCTTTCCATTTTGAACTGCTTATTGTCATCAATGTCTTCAAGACTGTCATCCGATGAGGAATGGCGTTGTTTGTCATTGGTTCTTTTGCTGCCAGCTCAGTGCTGGGGCCTCAGCCCTTCAAACATCAACCATGGATCAGTGAGCCACTGTCTAGTCTCATATTAAAACAATTAGCTATAATGGAACCTGGAATTTTGAATATGGTTAGATTATCCAGAGAGACTGCTAATGTAGATAGTAAAAGATAACCAAAATCATGAGGCAATAATGAAGTTAGGCCATCTCTAATCAGAGCTGATGTACCAGTGACAACCCTGTGTTAAAATAATAGGGAGAATTATACTGGAAAAGCACAGAAATCTGCTTTTGGAGCTCTAGTTGAAATATATGCAGTGAGGTTTGTTACCGCTTTGAATTTACTTTTGAAATCGTTTTTAGTTATCAGGTTTCAAATTTAACAAGTCCTAATGTGACAAGGAACATACTGAACAGTGGCTCAGCAGCCTTTGTTGCTGTACTTGTGTATTCATTTTCCTCTCTTTATCGTGGTTTTCCTTTCCATCGGTTTCTAAATGCTATTAGTACTCAAGGGGAAAGATACCAGCAATGGAGCTGCAAGATCTCATTCTTAAGAAACCGCAGAATAAAGATTGTTTCCTAGTGGACAGTGTGTCTGTACAGTGAGAGGTAATAATGTTGTATCACTCCACTCTAAAGACTCATGACCACAGAGATTCTGCAGCTGAAGAAAGAATAATTCCATGGTCTAGGAAATTCAACTCCAATAGACAGAAGTCAGCAGAATCAGTAGCAATAGAAGGATGAAATAAAATGCTTTAATAAAATATTTCCAAGTAACACGAAGAAACTTTTTTTTTAGAAAAAAGACTCAAAATCATAAAGATGTACAAATGGTATTTATTGCAAGCAGAGGTTTTGCAGATTCATACACTCGGATCATCGATGAAACAATTGTTACAGTCACTATGGAGGGATTAGAGGACTAGAAGAGGAATCTGCCTTGATGGACAGAATGGCATTTATGTGTTCCACTAAATTTATGATATTTTTATAGGTTCAGGAGAGAGAGATTACATTGTCATCTCATGGGTTGGAAGGGGCTTTACTCCAAATAGTTTATTATTCCCAGGAAAATTTCAGTTTATGTTCTATATTTTTACAGAAAAAAAAGCAGACTATTTGGAACGCTTCACAAACTTCCAGTTTTCAAAGGCAAGATTTTGGATAGCAGGCTAAAGTGCTAGCTCTATCCCCCCTGAAGAGAAGGGATGGGCCTGGCTTTATAATGCACACAGCAGCTCAAGCAGCTGACCCACAGAAAATCGTTGACTTCAAATTCAGAGAAGCGGTTATTTCAGTTTTCATAAGAGATAGGGTATTAACCCCAGTGTCCTGGCTAAACTCCAGTTTGAATAATTACCTTCCTTCCTACTGAAATTCCCACTGTAGTCTAGTTGGAATCAATACTAGCTTTCACTTTCTGTCCTGAATTGTACATAGAATCATAGAATCTCAGGGTTGGAAGGGACCTCAGGAGGTCATCTAGTCCAACCCCCTGTGTATTGTTACACAGCTGCCTCATTCCATCTAGTGGCCGCATTTCACTGGCAGGTGAAGTGATTCCTTGTATCTATTTTGGTCAAGGTCAGCATTAATTTACACCTCAATTCATTGAGCAGTGTCTTGCCATAGACAGCAGTCTATCCTACCTTCTTTCCAGTGCCTGTCCTTCTCCTTGCTACGCACCACAGTTTCCAATCCACTGAGATGTGAAATCATCTTCCCTTCCTGAATGTGCAGATAAATTGGGGTTCCTATGGGTAAGAGATCCTGATTCCATGGCTTTTATTAACAGCGCTGTTGCTTGCAATCCAAATCTAAAAATTAAACTAGCTCCAGTCCCTATGTAGAAATGTTTTGATTCCTCTAGGTACATCAAACAAGAAAGGAGAGCAAGGTGGGACGCGAGCATAACTATTAGAGTCCAGTGTCCGTGACCATGTTTCCAAGGTCACCATCTCCAATGTATGAGAGGAAAATTATATTTTTTCTTGCTTCTCCGATCCATCAGCTTAGGCTGTGGAATGAGATTGGCTTTATGGAAGAGAATGTGGAGACCACATAATTGTATCTGTAAGAAAAGAGAAAATAGTCTATATCTCCTGGATCCTGGAAATTGTGAGTTCCCCATGGAATGAAATCAAAAGAAAATTCCACTTGTGAAGAGGAGACAGAGGATGAATCTGAAAGGCGAATTGATACTTCAGAGAATCAATATAGAATTTGAGAGAAGAGAACTATATATAGATTATACAAACAATCTGCCCTCTCCCAAAAGCTGTTCTCTCCTCCTTGTATATACTGACATCCTTCCTACAATCAGCTGTTGTTTTAGTTCAATTGAATGTGCTAAAGGACATTTTTATCTGATTTTAAATCACCATGATCTGCCTTTATGGTGCTATATTGTATTGCATAAATAATATGCTTTTCTTCTTCTAGTAGTGTCCCTATGGGTGCTCCACTGTAGGTGTGTCTGCATCCCTGCACTGCTGACCGTTGGCCTGCACCTGTGCTGTTTCTCCTCATGCTGCGCCACGAGGCTAGCCAGTGCCTGCAGGCTAACCATCCTCAATTCCTTCTCAACCACTTCTGGCTAGAGACAGAGCCGTTAGCTGTCTGTTAACAGATTGTTAACTCTCCTTTTCAGTTGTTAATGGTTAGCTTTTAGAAACCCTTTAGAAGAAGAAGAAGAAAGAAAGGATTTTGTTCTTGTGGGAGCGGGGAGGGGACCCTCCTGGACAAGGGTATGCCCAGCTCTCCGGGATTCAAGAAATGTCACACTTACAGCGAGGTGATTACGGTCACAAACAAGCACTCCCAGTGCATTCGCTGCTTCAGTGAGGGCCACATCCAACAAAAATGTTCTCTCTGCCACCAGCTCTGACCGAGATCCCACAAGGGCAGAGAGCTCCACCAGAAAATCATCTTTTATGGAGACGGCTCTCCGACCCCAGCTTTCCAGCGGACACAAGTCTTCCCCTCAACCTTCGGCTTCGAAGGATAGTGTGTCGAAGAAACAGGCTGGGGATTCCTCTCACAAATCGAAAAGAGAGCGGGAAGTCCCCTCAGCGAGCCTAGGGATAGCCAAAAGCGATCACCATCTTGCTTGGTATCCTCAGCACCACTGGCAACAAGTTCATCTGGCACCCACTCCTCTCTTCAACCGCCGGTGCCCGGTACTGTTGATAGGCCCACAGACCCTTTGGGCACAGGCACAGAATCTTCAGAGAGACAAGGGCAAATGCCCTAAGACACTCCTGGTACCACCAGCAACACTGGCCCATCTGGCACCAGAGAGATCAGTATGGGCGAAGTCTCCGTCTCCCCTGGCACCACCACCAACACCAGGATGCTTGGTACCGGCAGAATTCCATCAGCCCAGTGATGTCGCTATGTTGGAAGCTCCTGACTCTCAGCCCCTCGGTACCAAGATCATGGAACAGAGCTGTGGCTGACCAAGGGGGATTTCCCCACAATCATGCCATGCCACTCTGATGTCAAGTGAGGGATTGGACAGTGAGTGGGGACCCCTGGTGGCACACCAACAGCCTGCCTAGAAGGCACTGAGCATCTCCCATGAGCCTCCCAGGAAAACCCACTAGGCTACAGCATCGCAGGTCTTGGAACCCCAAGAAGTGGAGAGCAAGAGGTGGACAGAGGAGGAGGTCATACCCAAGGCCATATCCTCCTCTTTGCCAAAATGGTCATGCTGTCTCCACCTTCCATGGTGGATGACTTCTGCTTATTCCAAGATCTGGCGAAGAGAGTGGTGGACACCCTCCACATACCATTGGAGGAGGTTAAAGATATGCACCACCACCTTATCAACATCCTCCATGCTTCATCTACCTTCAGGGTGAAAGTGAGCCGGTACGGGCCGGTACAGCGTACCAGCAAGAAGCTGGTACCGGCCCGTATGGAGCCCACATTAAAGCGCTGCCACAGCAGCGCTTTAACGTCCCTTCCTCTTTTGCCTCCCCCATTGGCAGCCTTGCCGGTAGGGTCCATACCGGCAGGGCCGTCGACAGGAGTGTGGGGGGAGGGACCCAAATGCCTGCACCTAAACACCACTTTTGATGGACAGGTTGAGGCACTGCGAGACCACTCTCAACTACTATCTGTGACCATGCACCCATTTGGCGACCATTTGTCAGTGTTCCGCAGTGCCTGGGAGCAGATAACCTCGGACAGATGGGTACTAGAGATCGTCAGGTCCGACTATTCCATCCACTTCACCTTTCTACCCCCTCCACAACACCCTTTCCCATCCCTCTTAAGGGACCCTTCTACTACAGCGGGAGATCGAAGGCTCCTATCTGCAGGATGCAATTTAACCCGTACCTCAACATCTACCAGGCAAAGCTTTCTATTCTCGCTACTTCCTAATATTCAAAAGGAAGGGGGGTTGGAGACCCATCCTGGACCTCAGAGCTCTAAACAAGTTTGTCAAAGCTCAGAAGTTCCAGATGGTCACCTTATCAACAATCATTCCATCACTGAAACAAGGAGACTGGTTTTTGGCCCTTGACCTACAAGATCCCTATTTTCACATTTCAATACTGCTGGCTCACAGACGTCTCCTCGGATTCACCCTGGGGCACGACCATTACCAATACAGAGTCCTTGCCTTGGGACTTTCATTGGCCCCAAGAGTATTTTCCAAAGTTCTCTCAGTGATGGCCACCCAGATACGATCACAAGGGATAATGATCTACCCTTACCTGGACGATTGTCTCCTAAGACGCCGGTCGCTTCAGGGGGCTCTTTGAGCCACCAAGGACACAATACGTTTGTTCATGGGCCTGCAGATCAATTCCCAGAGGTTGATGCTCACACCAGTACAATGCCTGGAATTCATAGGGGCCAACCTAGATACTCTACAGGCCAAAGTCTTCCTACCTCAGGACAGGTTTCTATCCCTGATATCGCTTATAGACACAGCTCAATGCAGCCCTCAAGTGCCAGCCAGAATCTGCCTCCAGTCCCTGAGGGGCATATGGCAGGTGGCATGGCGGTGATTCCACATGCCAGATTTCACATGTGATGCCTACAGCCGTGGTTCAGCTCAGTTTACAGACTGAACAGGGACAGTCTGGATAAAGCCCTGTCACTGCCCACCAGGATCAGGAACTCCCTGGGCTTGTGGAAGAACCCGGCCAATGCATGCAAAGGAATCCCCTTTTTTCAGGCACCACCTTCGTCGTTCCTTACCACCGATGCATCCCTCATAGGATGGGGCGCGCATTTAAACAGCCTCACAGCACAAAGCAAATGGCCGCCTGCGGAAATATCCTTGTATATCAATCTCCTTGAGTTGAGAGCAGTCAGGAACACCTATGCCCATTTCCTCCTGCTGATAACAGGATCACATATAAAGATCCTAATGGACAACATAGCCTGCATGTATTATATCAACCATCGGGGGAGCCAGATTGCCCTCTCTTTGCACGGAGGCAATGAAACTGTGTAACTGGTGCATCTCTCACAATGTTACCTTATCCGGGCTCACAAAACATGATGGTGGACAAACGCAGTCTCACATTCCAGCACACCCACAAGTGGGAGATGCACCAGTCAGTACTTCAGGACTTATTCTCACAGGGGGGAACATCATTCACAGATCTGTTCACCACTTACCAGAACAAGAAGTGTCCACGATACTATTCCAGGGTAAGGGTCGGTCAGCACTCTCTGGGTGATGCCCCCCTCCTCCCATGGGACAAGGACCTTCTTTACTCCTTCCTTCCGTTTCCTCTTCTGCTGAAGGTCCTTCTGAAGATAAAGAGGGACGGTGCTCTCATGGGGCCAAGACAGGCCTGGTACCCTTACCTGATGCAGCTCGCAATGTGTATCTGCAGAAATGGTCCAGGTTTCAGATTTGGTGCACGTCCCACCAAATATCTCCAGTGTCAGCAACTCTTCCACATATTATGGAATATACCCTGACCCTTAAAAAAATCAAGGTTATCCCTGAGTTCTATCAGGGTCCACCTAACAGCTATTACAGCATTTCACCAACCTGTAGAAGGGTACTCAGTACTATCTCACCCAGCACTAAAAGGTTCCTTAAGAGACTAACAAACCTCTTCCCTCAACCTCGACTTCCTACCCCCTCGTGGGATCTAAACCTAGTGTTGAAAGGCTGACTAGGCCCCCCTTCGAACCTATGGCTACCTGTCCACTAGCATACCTATCGATGAAAGCAGTCTTTCTGGTTGCAATTACCTCGGCTACAAGAAATGGGGAAATAGCAGCTCTGATGGCGCATCACCCATACACAGTATTCTTCTCTGACAAGGTTATACTTAGGCCACATCCAACGTTCATCCCTAAAGTGACCTCCTCTTTTCACATGAATCAGTCTGTTCACCTTCCCGCCTCCTCCCCCAAGCCTCACCGAGACAATAGAGAAGCCATACAGCATATCCTTGATGTCAGGAGAGCCCATGCATTCTACCTCGATAGGACAAAGGCCTTCAGGAAGTCCGCTAGACTATTTCTCTCTATGACGGAAAGATCTAAGGGCTCAGCAATATCAGCCCAAAGACTCTCCAAGTGGGTCTCTAATTGCATCAGACAGTGCTCCCAGATTCGTAACACGACCCCTCCGGACTTGATCTGTATACATTCCATGAGCTCCATCTCCTCCTCTGTCTTCTTCCTCAAGGATGTCCCCATCTCTGAGATCTTCAGAGCAGTGACATGGGCATCAGTCCACACCTTCGCAGAACATGATGCAATCAACAGAGACTCTGCTTTGGATGCCATCTTTAGCTCTGAAAATAAGAAAGAAAAACTTGTAGCACCTTAGAGACTAACAAATTTATTTCAGCATAAGCTTTCGTGGGTTAGTACCCACTTCATCGGATGCATGGAATGAAACATACAGTAGACAGATATTTATACAGTCAGAGAAACATGATAAGGTGGAGGTGCATTGACCAACCTTAAGAGGCTAATTAATTGAGAGGAACCATAACAGCAGGGGAAGAAAAACCTTTGAAGTGATAAACAAGATGGTCACACAGGTGTGAATGAGGATCGTTAACTTAAGGGAAATAGATTCAATTAACGTAATGGCCGAGCCATTCGAGGTCCTTATTTAATCCTGAGGTAATGCAATCTAGTTTGCATATCAATTCGAGTTCAACAGTTTCTCTTTGAAGTCTGTTTTTCGAGTTAATCTGTCGCAACACTGCTACCCTCAAGTCTGTCAGTGAGTGATTAGGGAGGTTGAAGTGTTCTCCTACTGGTTTTTGAATGTTATGATTCCTGATATCAGATTTATGTCCATTTATTCTTTTGCGTAGAGACTGTCCGGTTTGGCCAATGTACATGGCAGAGGGGCATTGCTGGCACATGATGGCATATATCACATTGGTAGATGTGCAGGTGAATGAGCCCCTGATGGTGTGGCGGATGTGATTAGGCCCTGTGATGGTATCACTTGAATCGATATGTGGACAGAGTTGGCATCGGGCTTTGTTGCAAGGATAGGTTCCTGGGTTAGTGTTTTTGTTGTATGGTGTGTGGTTGCTGGTGAGTATTTGCTTCAGGTTGGGGGGCTGTCTGTAAGCAAGGATTGGTCTGTCCTCCCACAGACCAATCCTTGCTTACAGACAGCCCCCCAACCTGAAGCAAATACTCACCAGCAACCACACACCATACAACAAAAACACTAACCCAGGAACCTATCCTTGCAACAAAGCCCGATGCCAACTCTGTCCACATATCGATTCAAGTGATACCATCACAGGGCCTAATCACATCCGCCACACCATCAGGGGCTCATTCACCTGCACATCTACCAATGTGATATATGCCATCATGTGCCAGCAATGCCCCTCTGCCATGTACATTGGCCAAACCGGACAGTCTCTACGCAAAAGAATAAATGGACATAAATCTGATATCAGGAATCATAACATTCAAAAACCAGTAGGAGAACACTTCAACCTCCCTAATCACTCACTGACAGACTTGAGGGTAGCAGTGTTGCGACAGATTAACTCGAAAAACAGACTTCAAAGAGAAACTGTTGAACTCGAATTGATATGCAAACTAGATTGCATTACCTCAGGATTAAATAAGGACCTCGAATGGCTCGGCCATTACGTTAATTGAATCTATTTCCCTTAAGTTAACGATCCTCATTCACACCTGTGTGACCATCTTGTTTATCACTTCAAAGGTTTTTCTTCCCCTGCTGTTATGGTTCCTCTCAATTAATTAGCCTCTTAAGGTTGGTCAATGCACCTCCACCTTATCATGTTTCTCTGACTGTATAAATATCTGTCTACTGTATGTTTCATTCCATGCATCCGATGAAGTGGGTACTAACCCACGAAAGCTTATGCTGAAATAAATTTGTTAGTCTCTAAGGTGCTACAAGTTTTTCTTTCTTATTTTCATTTTGCTGACACAGACTAACACGGCTACTACACTGAAACCTATCTTTAGCTCTGTCATCTGTGACTAACCCACCCCCTAAGTCCCAGCCCTCCAAGGGAGGTACTGCTCGGGAGTCACCTATAGTGGAGCACATCTTGAAGAACCATCATTACTCCACAAGGTAATTTCTTTTATATACACGTAACAGTCAAAAGTTTCCAACTTTAATTTTTTTTAAAAATCCTTGACTACAACAGAATGGAAGTTAACAATGAATAATACCAAGTCAATATGGCAAATTTTATGTTGACTTGTTTGAAAACTGTCCATTCACACATCAAATGTTATGTTGATTGATATACACATTCTTAAATTGACACATACATGAAATCCGGAAGGAGTTCTGATGTCCAATATGAGTTTTGACATATGGAACCAAAAGCAGACAAGCAACTGTTTATTTCAGGCGGGTTATGGCACCTTTTTCATTATAACATATCACAACATAGTTTCTCTTTCCAGCATACTTCATAAGTCAGCTCTGAATTAGTCATATGTTGCTCAAGGATCACAAGAGATTTCTGTAACATATAGAAAATCTAGTGAGATCTTTAAATTGATCAAGGCTCCAATATCTGCACCCCCTGATGCTCACCCCAGAAAGTTACGTATACACCTGAAAAATGTATGCTAGGTCTATAAAGTGTACATATACTAGCTGTGAAGGTTGTGGCATTTATAGTATAAATTATGAATGATTGAAATGAAGTGTATTTTAAGAGCTGATAGCTGAAAAGCAATGCAATGTACTCCTAATCTAGTAGCATTGCCTTGAGCTACTCTGAGGCCTCTTTTTAAACTCAGACATTAGCACAAAGCACACCTCTGACTGCAGGCATTTAAAGATCAACAGGGGCCAAAAAAGCTTTTAAGATCCAGTGAAACCAGGAAAACAACCATGTTCCCTTTCAGTGTCAAGTTAGATTGCCATCTTATGAGTGCAGCTATTTCAGGTACAGAGTGCTTAGTGGTTTGGGTCTTGTTGTGTGGAGAAAGTGTTCCACGGAAAACATCTGTTTCTTTCACCTGCAAACCACAATGTGCTGTGAAAAGGCAGGACTGTAGCCACAGAGACCCAAGGGGATGTGGGAAATCTGGCTCATAGGGATGAGCATGATTTTCTGAAACATGGTATCGAAAAGAACACTTTAAAAGGAGAGAATGCTTTTAAAGCGTATGATACGCCGCAAATTGGATAGATCAGGTTGCTTTTAAGCTTGAAGTTCTTACTAGATGCTCTCGTTATGTTCATAATGGTAATTGTTCAGTTCTGCTCAAAGTCATGACAAAATGTGTGTATATTTTGCAGTTACTGTAAAATTCTCATTGTTTTACTATAAGAGAATAAAATCTTGGTGGGGGAAAAAAATCAATTGACAGTCAGCTACTGTACAGAAAACAGAACTTCTTTAGTGACTATAAAATGCACAGTACAGCTGGTGTTATTCTGTTCGTGCTCTCATTACAGATTTTTCAGTCTAAAATCAGATGCAGATTTCATATGTGTTGTTACATCCGATGGCCAGATCCTCTGCTGGTGACAGTCATCAGAGTTCAGTCAAAGTCAGTAGAGAACTTACACCCCCTGATGATTGGCCCTTAATTTGTTCTGAAAATATTTATCATTGCACAAGGGGCCAGATCTTCAACTGGTGTAAATCAGCATCACTCCATTGGCTGCATGGAGTGTTGTGAATTTACACCAGCTCAGGATCTAGCCTAAAGACTGTTACCATTTGGGATTGTTGTTTGATATCCCAAGCATTTCAAGCATTGTGCTGTTTTGAGGTGTAACTTCCATTGGTTTAGATAAATTCTGGAACAATCTCATGTTCTTTTGATTTATCAGGTGAATCAGTGTGGCGCAGTGTAGTTTCTTTCCCGCACCTAAATTCATATAAACAGAACAGGGAACTTATTGGGTACAAGTTAGCATTTTTATTAGTTAACTCTGTATCAGAGCCAACAAGCTGAACATCAAGAGTGAGGGGAAAGAGGCCAGAAACAGACAAGCTTCCAGAGAGAAAGATGAAAAATCATCAAAATGGAGTGTGACAGCAGAACAGGTTTTTAAAAAAAAGTACAAGTGAAAGAGAGAGAACCCAAGGACCACCTGGTTAGCATCCCGGAATACTGAGTGTAATTGGATGAGACTCACCCCTGCGGCACCTCCTACTGGTCATCCAGGGAATTAGCATCCCAGCTTCAGGAGCGCCCTCTGCAGGTCGGTGTCTCGCTACCGCTGACCCTCCTAGGCCCCTTTCCCTGGTGTGCTGCCCCCTGGCCGTACCCACACAGATTGGGTCTCCCCTCCCCAGGGAACCCCCAACCCCCTAATCCCACCTTGCCTCAGCCTATGGGCTACTGCTAGTCACCATCTAGCCCCCTTTCACTGGGGCTGACTGCAGTCTGTATAAGCCAGTCATCATAGGCAAGGGGGGTTTGGACCTGCTGCCTCTGCCTACCCGTGGGCTGTCCCCTGCAACTCCAGTACCCATTCTGGCCTTCGACTAGGCCTGCAGGGGTTTCCAGGCTGGAGCTCCCCAACTCCTCCGGCCTTCCCCCAGCCCTGCTCCACCTCAGGTACTCTGCTCAACTTCAGCAACTAAGTCCCTCCCTCTCTGAAAGCAGAGAGAAATTGACTATGCTCCTTGCCCACTGCCCTCTTATAAGGGCCAGCTGGGCCCTGATTGGGGCATAGCCCCAGCTGGGCCTTTTCCCCAATCAGCCTGGGCTGCTTGCCTCAGCCACAGCCCTCCCCTGTCTGTTTTAAGCTCTTCCGGGCTGGAGCGGGTAAGCACCCCGCTACACTGAGAAAGGATTGAATTAAATAATACCCCTAAGCCAGAGCTAAGACTTGCAAGTCAAATCCCCAATGCTAGAGAAGCTTCTAGAGGTATTGATCACTCACAGATTAAGGGAACGGCTGCAGATTGGTAAGAAATGGTCAGCATGGATTCACAAGCAGGAGGTCATGAATAATAGGGAAGCAACACAAGACAAGAGTACCACTGCTGTTCCAAAACCATAGCGAATCATCCCCTTTATAAAGAATAATCAGGTGGAAGGAGATTGCTCAGTAGTGTAACTTCAGACATGAGATTTAGAATATTTATATTCCTTGGTATAAAAGGCTCAGAAGCCAGCAGAATTGAGACAAACTTTTGTCCTTTTAAAGCAGATCATATGAGTGTTTGGGTCAAGTCTTATCTGCTCTGCGTGGACATTAAAAATCCCCTGGCATGTTTTATAGGAGTAAGGAGTTGCCATGGTTAAAATTTACGCTCTTCCCCTGTTTTTGTTCTGTCAGCTGAGTGCTGCCCTCTGCCCCAAAAGTGGCTACATTTCAGTGTCACAGTAAGTATATGGTTTGCTTACCATTTCAGGAGCTGCAGGTGACTAGCCCCTGTGAAAATGAGGCTATTTATTTAGGTGGCTAAATGAAAATTTAGGTGCCTAACTTTAGACAACCAAATTTGAGCATGTTGGCTCCAAAGCTACATCATCCATCTGTGGTGTAACCCCACTGAAGTAAGCAGTGCTGCTCCCTAGATGAATGAGGCCTCTTTAGTCTAGACATTCTGAACAGTAATGTGACAAACCTGTAGAAAAAGGAAACACCTTTAATAATACATAATTCCTTGGATTTATTTTGCTGTGTTAACTGACTCCTTTTTTCAGCCATATATCAATGCACAGGAGTAACTATTCCCTAGCACATTTCCTTTTATCCTTAATAAATCTGTGTTAATGGCGTTCATTTCATCTGACTTGGTAGAATACCTACAGGGTTTATTTTTTGTTTAATCTTATGAGGAAGGATGACTTTTGTCACTAAGGGCAGGTCTTCACTACCCGCCGGATCGGCGGGTAGCAATCGATCTATCGGGGATCGATTTTTCGCGTCTCGTTAAGACGCGATTAATCGATCCCCGATCGCGCTCCCCGTCGGCTCCGGCAATCCACCTCATCGAAAGGCGGAAGCGGAGTCGACGGGGGAGCGGCAGCGATCGACTCGCTGCCGTCCTCATCGCCAGGTAAGTCGATTACGATACGCCGACTTCAGCTACGCTATTCACGTAGCTGAAGTTGCGTATCGTAGATCGACCCCCTCCCCTAGTGTAGCCCTGGGCTAAGACACAGGACTTGGAGCCAGGAGCTATGTGTTCTAGCCCTGCTGCTGCCTGTGTGACCTTGGGCAAACTTGTCTTGGTTTCTCCAGTCTATAAACGGGGGATAATAATATGCAGTGCCGCTATTCCTCAGGGGTGCTGTGCTGCTGTGCATATTGCTGTTTGTAATGCACTTTGAGATCCTTGAATGCAAATCTATAGTAATGCAAACCACAGTTTTATAGCTTACACTTTAAGATTAATTACAGTATAGCCATACAATATGTGCAGACTTCAGATGTAAGCCTTTTCAGTAAAGAGATGCTTAGCAGCACATAGACATCAGGGAGTGTACCCTACAGAGTTAAACAGCCAAACAACTTAGGATCCTTGGAGAGTCAAGCCCAAGACTGAGCATTATTGTCACTTTAAATCAATAACCATTGATTGCAAAGAGTGGCATTAATTCTACTTTGTGTTGAGAGAAATTTCCCAGTCTATCTCATTTAAATGATGGGGTTGCCATTCTTCATATCAGAAGGCTTGAATTAGGTGAATAAAGATTTTAGAATTTGGATCAGGAAACTTGTTTGTTTGTCTTTCTAGAACCCCTTTTTAGAAGTCTTCCATTTGCTACCATATAAAGAAACTTAAAAAGTTCTCAGTGAGGAACTGGTCCCAAAATCCTTATCCAGGCCAAACTCCCATTTACCTTTAGTGCCCGAGTCGGGGCTGCAAGATCAGGCTTGTTGTGAGACGGCTTCCAAAGACACTATTGCATATCTAAAAGTAGCTTATAACCTCACAATGTGTATCATCAAAGACACAATGAATGGGGCTAAGGTAAACGATGCAGGAGAGTATTGCATAGCATGGTATTTCAATCACGTGGATTAGAAAAAATAATCAAATAAATGGCTTTCTAATGGCATTCCCTCTTACTCTTCCAGAGGCCATGGTCAAGGATGATATGAACAACTACATCAGTCAATATTACAATGAGCCCAGCAGTGGTGAGTTTTCTTTAAAGATTTAGATTTAAACTGAATTTCAGAGTATCAGATATGTGTAACTGCTGTATTGCACTGATCGACATAGAACAAGCAAGACTGAGTGATTAAGTAGATCAACCTGGGAAATTAAACCAATCTCTAAACCTATCGTGTTTTCTATGAAAGTTTATATCAAGGTGATAGTCCCTAAAGGATAAGAGACCTGATCTTGCTCCCACTGAAGTCACCCATAATGGTTTCAAGATTCAAGTGTGCATTTTTCCTAGAGTAAGTTATCCAGTCAATAGAGTGGTTCAAATGGCCATGGAAAAGAAACCTAGGCAGGAAATAAATGAATAGAAAATCAATTGGAAGTTAACTTAGACAACCCCCTTGCTGGGAACCTTTTAGAAAGGTTAAATTGAATGAATGAAGGATAAGAAAACTCAACGCCAGACAACATTGACTTGTGAGCAGTAGCACTGCATTATACTTCAAATGGATTTTTTACTTTGAATTGAATTGTAGCCACTAAAGGGTCATAAGCTATCATTTTGCACTGCACTGAATGGCTTTCATACACGAATACCCAGTAGTTTGGATTTTAAAAGGTATGCAATAAAGCAAATAGTCAAAGCAGTTCACTTGACTCTGTGCAAATTTGGTTAACAAAAATACCACTGCTTATGTGGCATTTTTATGTTTCACTTAAAAAAATTTACTCCCAAATGTGTTTTAAAATAATCAGTATATCAGTCCCATATACGCCTTCCTGTGTCCTTGTGACCACAGATTCCATTATGGGACATTTGCAAATACAGCATTTTTTGGATACACAAATTTAAACTGTAAGCTCTTTGGGGCAGGGGCTGTCTTTTTTTGTTCTGTGTTTGTACAGCACCCAGCACAATAGGGTCCTGTTTTATTACTAGGGCTCCTAGGCACTACAGAAAATACTAATAAAATAATAATATTTCTATGACTGTAATCAGTTCTCTCCACTTACCAAACAACTTTACGTGCAAATGTGCTGTCGAGACTATCTTCACAGATTTCAGAGGCAGGCCATTTTCAATTGACATTTCTATTATTTTACTTGCAGACAGCGGAGTTCCTGAAGCTGGTATTTGTGTCATTACCACAACAGCCATTGACGTGCACCACCCCAACATATCTTCTGACCTGTTCACAGTGGAAGTGCCCATGAAGATAGGAAGTAATGGAACTTCTGCTAGTGTCACATCAGGCAGTGCCTCCAGATCTACAGACAGCTCTGTAACCAGAGCCCAGAGTGACAGCAGCCAAACCTTTGGCTCTTCCACAGACTGCAGTACCACCCGGGAGGAACCCTCTGAATACTGCCCCTTAGACAGGGCTGGGAATGCAAAACATGATCAAATCGATTCTGCAAGGCATAGGGTCAGCAATGCAGTAGTTCAGGAACTGTTATCGTCATTGTCAGAGGATTCTTGCTTGACACAAAAAGGCTTGGATCCAGTCAACCTTAAATTGCCTAGTCCAGCAGGGTCCACCAAAGCCAGTCCTGAGCTGGAACATAGAGTGAACATTTACAACAAGAAGAATCAAGAGAGCTTTGATGTGCTCCAGATTAAGCCAGTTATTCACCTTCAGCAAACTGCCTCGGTGATCAATGAAAAGTACAAATCTTTGGAATCCAAAGAGCAAAAGATGAATAGGGTCCCAGATTCATAGTTTTCCACAGTGGTAGGAAAAGACGAAACATTCTAGAGCTTTAATGGCACCCTCAGAACAATCGCTGGCTGGATATCTTGCTCCTTGCGTGGTTTGAATGAATTGAATATTCATAAAATGCATGAGTTCTGAGAGCCAACATGACTCCATGACATTTCTAGCTTCAGAGGTCCTCAGGCCAAGCCCTGGATGAAGAGAAAACATTCTATATTACAAAACAATGACCTCAGAGATGTACATATTCTTAATCTTGGTTTTGTGAGGTTTTTTTAAAAATACAACAACAATTTTTATGGAACTCTGAACAGCCTTCTATCAGGTCAAGCTTCAGCAGGGTATGGAACATGCAGATGTAAACTTCTCCTTCTACGATTTCTTACTGTCCCTTTGTACATGACGACAGCTGTAAACCCCTTTGTACAAATTCTGCAATTATTTTTGTTCTTCCCAAAATCTTTTTTCAAGGAGCACTTTGGGTGATGCAGATTAAAGGGAAAAAGTGTGATCTGTTTTTATTTTAGCATGAGCTCTTTAAAAACAATATTTTGGAAAAGAAAATATCGTTTTCACTTCTAAGTCAACATGAGTGAAAAATGGACATTTTGCAAATTCAATTTTAATTAAAAAACAAACAAACAAAATAGATGTTCATTCAGTGTTTTTATTCACGGATTTAGAGGAAGGCTAGTTTCATGAGATAATTACTGTGGCTTTAAATCTTCCATTTTGGAAAATATTTTAATCTCATTTACATTTGACTCAGTTTAATGAAGTAGTACACTTAACTCACTTGGAATGTACAGTGATTATTGAAAGTGGACACACACTTTTTTTACAATCACAAGAACTTTTAAGACAGTTCAGCTATTTAGGACAATTTGAAAGTTAACGCTAAGGTTCTCCTCTAACCTAGTAGTACCTAGCAGTAGGTGTAACACCTTTGGCCCAGATCCTCAGCTTCGGCTGAGGAGTGCACAATACAACGCAGGAGTTTATGCCAAGGTAGATGGGCCAGCTGTGTGCTCAGCTCATGCCCAGGTATAAGTTAGGAGAGCCAGAAGGCTGCTTGCTGTAACTTGTGCTACCTGCTAATAGCCTCAAGAGCCCAATATGGAGGTCAGACCTCTTTTCCCCAGCTGCATACCGCCTAAAGGCCATGGGGAGAGGGATGGCATAATGACCACTAGCCACTAGCAGATCCCCCTGCATTGGGGTCATCCTCCCATGGCCAGCTGTTATTATTTATTATTATTTACATGCCAGATTTAAAACTTATTTGTGCCAGTGGTGCGACCCAAAGCAACCACAGTACAGCTCAGAGTATGGGGCATTGAGTTTATTTCTATTTATTTATAGCTGAATTATTTACAATTTACAGAACAGATCCAGTGAAAATCCATGGGCTTTTCTGTCCCTTTTAGATACTGCTCTGGTTGTATGGGAAGGTGTATTGATCAAATCCATCTTGACAAGCATTAGGGGCCCAACTGTCCTGGCAAACACACACATGCAGCTCCTAGGGTTTCAGTGGAAGTTACCCATGCACTGTCAGGGACAGTCAGGCCCTTGAAGACTTGCCCATATGTGAAAATTGGGCATTATCAAAGGAAACGATTGGTTAATATCTCAGGAAATTATCCATTTTACAGTCTACTTGCTAGACTGGAGCACTTGGAAGTATTTCAGCTGTAGGTTGGGATAAGAACATTAGCAGGTCAGACCAATGGTACATTAGTCCAATAGCCTGTTTCCATCAGTGGCCAGTGCTGGGTGATTCAAAGGAAGGAGTAAAACCTGCACAGTGCACATCATTGTGTATTACTGTACCATGAAGAGGAAGGAGGCTTTTTGACCTCAGCTGGTGATCCGCTTATGTTCCCTAGCTAGCAAAACTGCTGCTGCTGTTTTTAGTCATATAAAGTTTTATGAAACTTACTTTTGCGTCCATAATATTTTGCATCATGGAGTTGCATTATAAGCGATATCCGTGTTCTAGTTTTAATTTGCTGCATCCTAATTTCAGTGAGTGCCCCCTTATTCTTCTGTTAGCTGGCTGTCTAAAAAAAGAATTCACAAAATACAACTGTTTCTGCTCACAAGACTAAGTGAAGAGTAAAGGCCAGTTTTTTCAGGAGTGCTCATCATTCACAATTGGGGCCAGGTTTTCAAAAGAGCACAGCTGCTTTGTAGGCACCTGAATGGGAGCTGCTGGGTGATAAGTACCTCTGAAAATGGCCATAAATGGGGTCTGTCAAAAAGCTCCCCAACAGAAAAGGCACAACTGCTTTCTTTCTTTTCTTTTTTTTAAGCCAGGCATCCTTGCAAGGTAGCCAACTGCAACTTTTTGTGTTTTGAATGGAAGTATGTGATGTCTGGTTTTAATGAAAAGCCATATATTGTCCTACTATTTGCTAGATTGATGCATTTCTCCACCATATAATTCCCTAAACTTGTACCTGATTCCCTAGGGAATGTTAAAAAGGAGACATGAGTTTCCATAAGGTTTCCCTTCAAAGTAGCTCTACTTTGGATCAATCTACAAATGCCTCATATATATATTTGGACAATAAATGCTTATTCATTTGCATTTTGCTGAGTCTTGTGGAGAGCGTGGTGAGTGGGTGGAATGCGCTTCCAAGTAAAGTCAAGTACTAATATATTTAAACAAAAATTGGATGACTGTGTGGAATTTGATAGATTGAAGGGGATCGTTAGTTTTGTGCTTGGGAGAAGCCAACTCCCTTCCTGGGGACTGGAGGGAATTTTGCATTGATCATTCTTTTTCCACAGATCAGCAATGGATTTTTTGCTTTGCATGGGATCATTTTGCCTTTCGATGGCACACCCAGCTTTTTAAAAGTATCCAGTCAAACACTGAAGTTGTCAAACTCCTTCCAGGCATGCAGCGTTCCTGGCTGGCGTGTGGTACTGTACAGCTGTGTAACTATTTTTTAAAAAGCCAAAACAATCACTTATGCATGAGCTTAACTTTACTACCGAGAGTAGTACTAGAGATTTGTTACTAACAGCAGTAAAATTAAGCATGTGAGTAAGCGTTTGCAGGATCAGGACTGAAGAATTCATTTTTATCAAATTGTAAAGTATGTAAACACAACGAAATGTGCATAAAACATACTTCTGTAACTCATGCACGCTGTGGGTATTTGTAATTTACATAGATAAGTGGCCAGTCCTAAATTCCCTCTAAGCTGCACAGCCACACAGCAGGCTATAAAGGGCTGCAGCAGCAGGGGCCTGGAGAGGGGTAGGGGGGTAGGTGGGGACTGGGGAGGGGAGCAAGTTGGGGTGTGCAGGGCTGCTGTGGGCCTCTCCCCTGGCTCTGAGAGCTCGCTCGCTGCTGCCAGCGGGGAGAGAAAGGCCCCTGCCCCCGGAGAACCATGCTGCCGGCGGGGAGAAGGCTGGGGGGAGTTCTCTGGCCCCAGGCCCGGGGCATCCTGCCTGCACCCCCCACCAGCTGGAGCCCTCACCCCCCCACACCCCAACCCTCTGCCCCAGCCCTAAGCCTCCTCCCACTCTCTGAAACCTTTGCCCCACCCCCATTAATTTTGTTATGTGCACCAATATGAAGGTGATTTGTCACATATCACCTCAATATGGGTGCACATAACAAAATTCATTCTGCACGAGCGGGAAAAATTACAGGGGACACTGGTGGCCACTGCATTAAATAAGTTTATGAAGTTCAGTGTATACCTTGCAAGGTAACTGTGATATGTTGAAATTACAGATGTATTACTAATAGTAATCTGCACTCATTTTCTGTCGTGCCACAGAGGGAAAAGGCTGGGAGAAAGCAGGGTGGGAAGGGAAGTGATACTAACAAGCCAGCTGACCTGTCACCAGATCTTGATTTAATGTGGGTATAATTGGAAGAGATGAGGTTTAAATTTCCAATATCATAATTTAATGAGAGAATCTAGCTTCAGGATGGTAGAAGGCTATATCCACTAAGGTTAACTTCTGTTCAGCGTACAGCGCTAAAAATGGCTGCCCATTCTTACATACAACATGCAGATCTTATTCAATTTAAATGTTAGGGTATCACAGCCCATGTGGGGAGAATAAAATCATTTGGAGTTATTTCTTCCATTTTCCTAACTGCCAATTGTTAGGATCCCTCAGAGGCTGGTGTGTAAACTAAAGAGCAGCAGACTGTGGGAGTCAGAAAGCACATCATAAAGAAAGCTCAAATTCCAATATTACTTGAAACTAACTAACCCCTGCTTCTTGCAGCCTAACTGCTAAGGCAATATGGCAGGCACCATCAGCTCTCAGGTCTCTCTCTGCCTATCACCAACCAACTCCTCAGAAAATTAGCTGGGCCACAAAAGCTGTTTGTTGAGCTTCATGAGCCACAGAAATTGAATTAAAAAAACAAAGAGCTCAACTTGTTTGGCTTGAGAGCTCATGATAATGGTAAGCCCTCCGTCACCTCCGAAAGCTGCTGTTACTTGAAAACATCTTCCTCATTCTTGCATTTGGCCCTATATTACCTGGCCTGTTACATAAAGGATTTTATTTTAAACATTTTGGTCAAATTATTTTGTTCTCATGACCAATGTTCCCTCTAATTTTTGACAGGCCGTGTGCGTAAAAAGTTTCTTCTGTGCAAATTTTTGACAGGCCATGTGCGCAAAAAAATTCTTCTGTGCAAATTTTTGTGCACGCAGTATTTCACCATGTGCGCGGGGTTTAGGATCTGTGTGCACACACACAACTTAGAGGGAACAGTGCTCATGACCTTTGCTTTTAAGTTACTTGCTGACAGACAAGTTCATTGTCTAGGATCAGCCAAGGAGAGCCTCGTTCTCTGCTGACATCCCCCACCCCATCTTTCCCACCCTCCCACCTCGGCCGCCCAACAGGGTCAAGTTAGTTCACAGTTCTTCTGCCTTTTCCCTGCATGTAATTATATATAAGGGATGCTGCCCCCCACCTCAGAATAATAGAAGACACCCATACAAACCAGGAAAAGCAATCACACCTAACAATGTCTACAAATCAGAGGAACAATGTTAATAGTTCTAGTTATTGGGGCGTAACTGTATTAGAGATCATGCTCCTGAGATGTGCTAATCACACTGTATAGCAGTCCAGGGGTTAATTCACACAGTTGTGATTTGATATTGGCCACATCTGAGAAAAGAATATGATTTTATGTGTTCTACATTAATGTGCTGCAATGTACATCCATTATAGTGATTCTATGGACCAAGTAAGGAGCCAGAATTTGCGGGTGAAAAATAAATTCATGTCCTTACTGTTGTTTCAGTTTATATGTATTTTTGTGATTCCAACCCCCCCCCCCCCCCCCCCCCCCCCCCCCCCCAGCTGAGCACACCAGCACTTTTTATCTTAAGAATTTGGGAATGTATTTAATGTTTATAAAAGTTGGGGATTAATAGTGAGAGCCACATCCAGTGCAGATAGAGCCCAAGATTCCCCATTCTGCCTTACCAGGGCACCTCAGGCATGACTTGAAACATCCCTGATATTCCAGTGTGGTGGGGGGGGGGGGACGGGGGGGAGGGCTGCACAGCGTTAAGCAGAGGCTGCCAGTTTGAAGTTCAAATCAACATTGTTATTAACAGCATCGCAGCTGCAAAAGAGAATCATTGGGAAAAGCAAGGACTTAGCTGCCTCTGTGACATCTGTCCATCCACGTCCCAAACCTATTTTTGCTGGAGTTGCTGATACCTGTACAGCATCAATGCTAGTGGTTCCAACAGCAAGCGGCATTGTGTAATGTTCTGGTCATGTGACTTCATGAAGGTATGAGGCTGTTGAAGGGGAGGCCAGACCCAAGCTCTCCCTCTTCTCGGTGCAAGTTTGGTCCTGAGATGAGGCCCATGGATGACAAGGGGGTATTGGAGCAGTCCCTAAGAACATCTAGCCAGCCAGTCCTACCAAAGAGTTGTTTTCCAGAGACTATCTTTGGAATTCTCCCACCTACCCAGAACTGAGGTTGATTTCGTTTGGGAAGGAAAATACTAGACGGGGGGTATCCCTGGGGCAACCCAGCTACATGGGGTTCAAGTAATTTTTCAGAGCTGGATACAGATAGTTCTAGGCTCATCATCAGTGGAGCTCCCTGGACTCTGTTTGTTCTATGCTGTGTTTAACCAGGAGTGCTTCCTTGGTCCCTAGCACTGATACATGTATCAATCCCGGTAGTCTGGAATGTCTACCTTAGTGCAAGTTACAAGCACAAGGTTGCAAAGGAAGTGGCAGGAACTATTTACAGCTGAAGGCTCAGCCAAACATGAGCCAAAATAACTTGCTATCATTTAGTGCCTCATTGTGCTAGAGGCTGTCCAAACATATACGAAATGACGGTCCTTGCCCAAAGAGCGCAGAATCCAAAAGACAAGACATGGGTGACAAAAACAGGTTGATGGGGGGGTGGGGAAAGGATGTGGTTACAAAAAGAACAGGCTGTTTTAGCTCAGACTAGGTGTGTGCCGGGTCCCAGAGCTGTTAGCTTTTCCTCTGCCTTTATTGTGTTAGGTTTTTGTATATGTCACCACCGAGAAAAGGATAAGTTTTGGGAAGGGGCTCAGTGGGCAAATGAGCTGGGGGGATGGGGGCAATGTTACGGTTCAGCACAAGCAAAGAGCCAGAACGACGAGAGATGTGCAGGAGTCAGCCAGGCAGAAGGGACAAACCAGCAGCTGCTGGGAACACAGACCAGTGCAGTTTATCTGTACGTTAGGCCAGATTTACCTCCTCTTGTCTCCAGTGGTCATTATTTTTTTGTACGGACGCTGAAGGGCCCTGCTGTGGTAGCCCTGTCAGGAGGCCACAGCATGTACTTAGCTTCCTTTGGCTTTTGGCTGGCATCTCGGCTAACACATCCAGCAGTAAAGTGCAGCTAATAACCAGGGCTCAGACAGGCAAATGCACAACACAGAGCTTCAAAAGAAGAGGAAATAAAATAAAGTGACAAAGAGCAAAATCTCTCCAGGCTGCAGCTAAGAATGTACAGCCCCAGCCACTATTAGGTTAGCTTATACCACAACTTGTGCCTCTTCTCCCTTCAGAGCTCCCAAAGCCTGAGCCAGCTTTGTCACTGCTCAGGCAACTTCTTTCCTGATAGCTGCTAACAGTCCACCTGTGACCCAAGTAATTCCAGCTGGATTTGCCTCTGCCCAAAGACACTGGTTTGCAGGAAGTGGCTGTTTGCAGCTCAGCTCCCTTGGTGAAAGCTCCTGCTCCTTTCCCAGGCAGCCGAGTGCCAGTTCCTTGAACAAAATGAACTAGGACAAATGGCCGGGGGGGAAGGAAAGGAAACCCTTTAAAAAGAAGGCAGGACGGATTCCTCTTTGCTCTGGGACACAAGCTACCAAATGGAACCGCACAGTGATTTATAGAAGAGAAGAACTAAGAGGTAACTCTCTGTCACTCACCTTATTCCATTAATGTGCCTCTTCACAATAACTAGTGGGAGGTTTTTAATGGAGATTTCAAAGGTATACGACCGCTCTGCTTTCATACTGAGCTAGTGCCTCTGTCCCACTGCTGGAGTGTGGGGCATAACACTCTCTAGTATTAGATCTGTGCATGTAATTCCCAGTCCTTGTGTGAATTGTACTACAAAATGACTAGCACATAACTGAATAATACAACTGCTGGAATCACTGTAGTCTGTGCGCTGAGAGCAGAGGAAGGGTGAGACTTGGGAATCTTGGATTCCATCCCACGCTTTGGAGGGAAATGTGCTCTGGTGGACACAGACTCTCCTGCCCATTTCCCTTTTGACTTGTCCCAGCACACACTGTTCTCCACCCCATGCGCCTCATTCAGGCTTCTTATGCAGTCCTTGTCTCCCCTCTCTAGGCTTCTCCTCTCCCCAACTCTCATTATCTCCCCCATCCCCACATTCAGTCCCAAACTCTTAGTCCAGCCACCCCCAGTTTTCCCTCCCACCCCAACTCCTTGCACCCAGTCTCCTTGCCCAGCCAGTGCCAGGCCCAGATCCCCCTCCTGGTTCCTCATCCAATCTGTATCTTCCCCACTGCCCCCAAGCTGGATCCCAGCCTGCGCCTCCATCCCAAGGCTCCTGAGCCAGTCTCAGTCTGTCCCCCACCATCTCCCTGGCTTCTCATCGCAGGCTCTTTACACAGCCAGTCCCAGCTCTCCCCCCCATACCTCAGCTCCTTGTTAGATCTCTCATCCTGCCGTGCTGCTGCCCCTGTTCTCCCCTCGCCCCAACTGTTTCCTAGTCCCAGTCTCCTTGGCCAAACAGGGCAAAGCCTCCTTCCCCTCCCCCAAAAGCTCCTCATCCAATCTCACTGGTTTTCCTCCCCACACAGCTCCCACATCCCCCACAACCACCTGGCTCCCAGTCCTGTTCTCTCACTCTCGCCCTAGGTCCAATCTCCTTGCTGAGCCAGTACCAATCGCCCCTTCCCAGCTCCCAGTCACAGTCTCACCCACCTCCAAACCCAGTGTCACCAGGCTCCCAGTATTCTCCTTTTCCTCCCCTCACTTCAGCTTTTGTATACTCTGCATTCAAGTCAGGTGGCTTCCTTTTCCACCCTGCCTGGGTGACAGCAGGGGGTCATCGCGAGCACAGGAGAGCCGGACTTCCTGCTCACTGTTCCGCTGCCTGGCCTAACCCCAGCCCAGAGCAGCAATTACAGCAAACATCAGGCTTTGCCCTTGTCACTCTGGGGTGGAGCATACTCGTTTACTCTGTAGAGGTGACGAAAGTCAGATTGGTCGGACTCACTAACATCTGTGAGAGGCCTGAGTGTGCTAGGGAGGATAGACTCTGTGGAGCTATTCGCTGCTAAAATCAAAGTTGCAGTTTAGTTTAAACTTGACCACATTGGGCAGATTTTCATGGTATGGCAACTGGTACCCTGTGTTCAAATACAAGGCCTGACACAAAGGCCACCGCCCTCCCTCCCAACCAGCACCAAATTTCAAGTCCCTGCTTCAAAACACGGGAGGAGTGCGGGGGGAGAGTTTTCTTTGCCTGCCCACCTGCTCAGCAACAGGGGAACCATTTTGGCTGAAATGAAAAATAATGATTATTATTCCGCCTGCGATAGGCACTTAGCATGGCAAACTTCAACCCAAAGTAATTAGCAACTGAAAACAGGGTTTTATAATGGGAAGCGTCAAGCAACCTTAACAACAAAGTTCTAGCAGCCTGGTCTATAAAATACCCTGTCCTCTGTTTTGAAGTTCTGCTCCATATGAAGCCAATGTTACAGCAGAGAACAGGCAGAAATATGATGTTTTTAAAATGAAATGAAATTGAAAAAGAGCTGGAGGAGGCAGCGAACTGGCCCATGCTAGTGTACATTATGCTCTCTTAGCCCATGCTCTAATCAGAGTGGAGCTGGTAATCAAACCAAAGCTCTGCTCCAAATTTTCTGGCACATCAACCTCCCTCCCACAGCAGGGGATGTTAATTTAGGTGCTAAGGCACTAGAAATCCCCTATTAGATATTGCCAGTGGGTGGAGAATTCAACTGTGCTGAATTTTTGCCATTCACTCCTGTTCTGAAATGTTTGTTGGTGTCTCTCCCCTGCACCCCCCCACATACTGCACTAAGTGCTTGTTCCATGCGGTGTAGATCGAAGTCGGGTGCGGGATGGAACTCTTTGGAAAGCCACCTGAGCCTGAAGACAAACAGCAACTGCATTAGACCAGAGGGTGGCACTAGTTTAATACGAAGCAATGCAATCAGGGGCGCACAGGTGCAGCCACAAGGCCGTTGAGATGCAAAGCTCCTTTCCTTCTGCCCCCATGTTTCCGTTTCGGCTTTAAGCAGTCAGTATAAAATGATGGGTTTTGGCTTCCTAGGTTCCAGTGCAGGGAGCGGGGACATTTGGAGTTGGCGTCTGGCAAATATTTAATCTAATTAGCTCCAAAGCTGATTGAACGTCTGTTGTTGAAATTTATTGTTGGTCGTGGCAGAGACTGTTGGCAGGGCTTCATGCAGTAGCACTATGTTCCCATCCTGTACACAAGCTGTCTGATCGCTCTGGCCATGGGGGAAATGAAGCAGAAGGATCTCCTCCCTTCCCCACCCCACCCTCGGCAACCCCCTTTTAAATGGTTTTTGCATGGATTTCACATTAGCCACAGGCCTCTCCCCCGCCAGTGCCCAGATATAGGACCCAATGTGCTGGACACCAAATAGTCATTGATGCAAGAAATGTGACATGCTGTGGGATTCACCCCTTTACTGTAAATAACTTTCTGTAATGATTTTCAGCTGTACAATGCAGGGGCGCCAAATGTGTGTGAATTGTAGGCAACGTTGGGACTGAATTGAGTGCTATCCCTTGAAGCGAGACAGATCAGAGGGATGCATTCTAGAGCAAGCAGAGCCCGGGGTGAGACGGGTTCAGCCTCCTTGCCCATTTGGTTTGCTGATACAGATACTGTCAAGGGTGCCTGTAGCAAAACCATAGCTGCCTCTCCTCTGGGGCCTGGCCTGCCACTGTCAAACAGCCACCAGCGGGTAATGACTGACTTGAAGTGGTCACCAAGAAGTAAAAAGCCCTAGATCCCCTTCCCAACAGTGCTTGGTGAATTAGGGTGACCAGATGCCCTGATTTTATAGGGACAGGCCTGATTTTGGGGTCTTTTTCTTATATAGGCTTCTATTTCAACCCCCCGCCCTGATTTTTCACATTTGCTGTCTGTTCACTCTAAGCTGAATGGAAAAGTACAAACAGGAGGTAGTAACAGACAGTGCAGGAAAATGTGAAGATTGCTTTGGAGTCTGCCAGCTCTCAAAAATGTCTAATCTAAGCACCCTCATGCCTAGCCAGTACCGAAATGGGCATCTTTTGAAGAAAATCTAGCTGCAGCCCACTATAGTGGTGGGGTCCCAGCAATGGGCAATAATTCCTTTGACACCAGCACTGACTATGTGACTAGAGGAGTTATCCACTGAACGAAATATAATACTAACAACCTGACCCCTTCCTAATGAGTAACGAGTCCATGGTACTTTTTGGTAAGAGGACTGTTCCTATGCGAGATCTGGCTAGCATCTAGTTCTCCATTCGCCCTACCTAAATTCCCATGTTTGGGTGAGGGCTGTAGGTAGGAGATTAGGGAGTGGGGGAACAATCTTGCATGTGCCTGCCTTGCCTATTGTGCTCCATTTGTGCTTTGTTGTGTTTATGATTAATATCCAGCCCTCTCCAAACTGGCCTTTTTCTTCACAAATGCCTTTGTAGCCACCTTTGCCTTCAGAAGAGGCCCATGTTGTGCCCTGTACTTCCTAGCTCCTTTCTTGCACGCTTTTCCTCTATTCACCCCTCTCCCCCTCCCTTGGTATTGTCATTTGCCCAGCTTCTCTTTTGTTCAGTCCTGCTAGCCCTTGAGACTGTTTTCACTCTGGCTCCTGACACTAGAGCCTCATTTATCCTGTGTCACCATTTTTTTATTATGGGCTCTAGCAGCACACTGATGCCGAGGCACTGAGTTGGGTTCTCACTTGGCCTATGCTGCTAACTGCCACGTGTTCTTAGTTCACACTACCACTGACTCTTTTCTACCATTGGAGGTCTCCAGGTTATTCCTCCTCCCCCCGCCCACCCCCTTATTCTCATCAGCATCGGTTGAGCTCATGGTAGGCTTTGCAACTTTATCCTCTTCAGGTTTTTCTTTCCTCTTCTCCCCCACTTCCCTGGTCACGCCCTGTAACTTTCTCTGCTCTTGCCAGCACCACCAACTATTACCGGAAAAAGCTAAGGGCTTGTATTGCACATTCATCTTTGCTTCCCTCAACTCCTGCCTCACGACTGACTGCTTCAGTGAACCCCATGCTTGGTATGTCAGTCATTCTGTCACTGCCACTGGCCTTAAACACAATAGCCAAGATCGGCCACACTCTAGGTCCATCACAAATACTCATCCTCCACATATCTTGATGCAAACTCAGTGGCTGTGTCCTACGACCCCACACTCCAGCTCTGTACACTTGTCTGTTAGATCTTGGTGTAGCAGAGTGATGTTTAGCTCCTAGCACAAATTGCTTCTAAAGGATTTGTAACTTTGTTACTACTTCTACGAAACAAATACCTTTGCGGGGACTGTTGCTAAGACCGATTGGTTGGAAATCATGATAGAATGTTGACTACATTTAAAGAACTTACAGTTCTGATTCAGCTTGGACTATTACCCTTGTCAGCAATGCTTCAGAGCACATTGCAAACCATGCCAACTTCCTAACAGTGCAAAGTTAAATATGGGCAGTGGTTGAGCTGTTACTTGCCAAATAACATTTCACTGATGACTTGTACATTTACATGACCAGACTGTTTAAGCAGCCAAACTTATTGTGGATGCAGCCTTTTTCTAAGCAGTTGGGAAAGCAAATCCACACTGGCACAACTTCTAGGATCAGTAACTGGGGAGGAAGAAAATCTGGAAAGGGCTATCTAGAGACAGTAGTACAGTAGGAAGATGAAGGAAAACGCTGCAATATCTTGTGTTGGGTTACCACTGATTTGTAGACCTCCTCTACATTTCCTGTCCTTAAGTTATTTTGATAATCTTACAAGGGAATATTTCTCAGAACTCCCAGAAGCTTGAATCATTTATTGGAGTCAGAAGTGGCTTCACTGTTCACACCACTTATAGTTAAGAACTCCATAGCATTCATCACACTTTCCTTTCTGTTGACTCTCCTCTCTTTCTGCACGGTGGTTTCTTTATCTTCCTAACACTCACAGACAAGCTGTCTGAAGTTTCTGGTTTTGGTGGAGCAGTTATTTTCTCTATGGGTATGAAAACAATAACCTCACACTGTGATTATGTTGACTAATATGATTGCATTCACAAATTCCAGCCTAAGCACCAACTTTGCTTGATTGTCATTAACACAGTGATCACAACACAGCAGAACAGAATATCACAAAGTAAATTAAAACAAAGACCACATACTGTAAAACTATGAGACTTGCTAGAAAAGATTCAAGAGATAAGGACATTTTTGAAGTATATTTCCCGGGGACCCTTATTGGACTTCTGTGACCCACAGCCTATTGCTAGATGCACTATTAAGAAAAGCAGTAAATTAGTATTAGCTATTGTTTCCTCTGACTAGTTAACCTTATTTACAAAACTTAGACAAATTAAGATTCTTTAACTGTCATATGTCACTTCTAAACATTAACAGTGATTTGTTAAATCAAAACACGTTTAGAATTGACATTAAATTGTCTAGAAATAGCTAATTGTTCAAATGCATATTAAGAATTTCCAGCAGGGGTCAGTGTTTGGACAAAGCATAATTACACACATGCTTGTCACTTGTAGTATATACACTTTATGTAAAGAACTTCACTAACACATATAGCACTACTTTAAGTGGCAAACAGACAACACTATGATATGTTGGAGATAATAGCATTGTATAGCAGCTTAAGTAATTCATCCAGTTAAACAGAATAGGTCTCTCTTGTTGGCATATTAAATAGTTCTATACCACCCAAATGTTTTATACACAGGCCAAAATTGAGCTTTGTAAAAGCTCCTTTAAGATACACACAGTGACTAAAATAATCTTGATTTCTGGAGGCTTTCAAGCCCATCCTTCAGATGGCAGTTCTTAAAGTTAGCCCCCAGTGTAGTCCAGCTGCTGCAAATGTTTTTTTAAAGCAAAATAGTTTTCAGAAAGAATATAAAACTCTTTCAAGGAGTTTTTCTTTGCATAATAAATACTGTGGTTGTCATAATATTAATTGACATGACTGGTAAAAGCTCTTGGATCAAAACTCCAATCAATGGAAAAGCACGGGCTTTTATTTAAAAACATCATATAGTGACTCAAAGTAGTAATTGTGTACTCACATACCCCTTCCACATGTCAGTATAAAATAAATCACAAGGCAGAAGGAAACTGCGGCTAAAAAATTAAACCAAAATCATGAAGGGTTAAAGCTGAAATTCTGGTTTTAGATCCTGCAGGATATAGTCTTCAGTGTGAAGGCTAGATATAGCAGAAGGAAGTTCTTCACTCTCCATTTGGAGGATTTGGAATAAAGTTTTTGAAAGGCTAAACATACTTGTTCAAATAATTAGTGATCTTGCCAAAGAGACATGAGGCGGTGTTGAGCTAATATATAGCTCAAATGCAAGTTTCTGAAAAAGAAGGATACTTTTTGTCCCCACCACAAATCCAGTTCTGAATTAAAAAAGCAGACACTGCCAGATTTTATATTGTATATTTTATTACAGAATTGGAAAAAAAATCAAAATTGTTTGAGGTCCAACATTCGCTGAAAAGGTAAAGAGTGTAGTACACAAGATATTCAGAGTTAGAATTTAGACAATTTGTACAGTTTTTCATTGTCTCAAAATCTGCCTGAAACCAACAACTCAAGGGCATTACACACAGATTTTTTTTCTTCAGATTTGAAGGGTGCTTTCACTTTTTCTTTAATGCTTCAGTCAGCTCAGGAACTACCTGCAAATTTAAACAGATACAGTATGAATCTACAAATTTCAAAGGAGGGTGGTGAAGCACTGGAATGGGTAACCTAGGGAGGTGGTGGAATCTCCATCCTTAGAGGTTTTTAACACCCGGCTTGACAAAGCCCTGGCTGAGATGATTTAGTTGGTATTGGTCCTGCTTTGAGCAGGGGATTGGACTAGATGACCTCCTAAGGTCTCTTCCAACCCTAATCTTCTATGAAAAGGTTTGCTAGGACTGGGAAAGAAAGAGCTCATAAAACACAGACAATACCAAGAAATGATTTAATATGCCAAGCCCTCACTTCTTGAATTACAGCCTAATGAACTCTTGTTTAGATTTAGCTTGTCATAAAAAAAAAAAAAAAAAAAACCCCTACTACAATGTTTTCACACCTAACTCAGCCATGGGGCTCAACCCAACAGAAGGTCAGATTCTAATCTCAATCAATACAATAACCACTTCTTGGAGGTATTCTGTAATGTCTGTGTACTGAACAGTTCTACAATTCGCCTGTTCAATATTTAAACATCGAGTGATTTTCAACAGAAAAACTAAGATGCAGTAGTGTTGATACTATGAGAAGCATCTTTTAACGTTGCTGTAATTAGATACATAAGTAGCAGGTTACAACCCATTTTTTCTCCTATTGAAGATCCTTACAATAATAGTTAAAGGTCCTGTTCCCAAAATTTCTAGTTCCAGCCTGGTTAGGAATATCAAAATTGCTTTAGGACATTACAGTACATTTTTATGATTTACTTGGAAAACTGGTTTAGTTCCTCTAATTTTCAGCAAAATTTAATTCTGAAGAGATGAGAAAGTGATAGGCAGTAAACAACCACCATGGCCAAAAAAAATAGTTTAAGGTAAAATGCATCTACTAGTCAGACTGCAAAAAATTAGTAACTAAGTAATAAAAAAAGGAAATTGAAAAGCTGATTTAACTAGCATTAAACAATCCTTTTAAAGTGAGTCAGTGCCAAAGCCTTGGCACCTGCTGTGGTTCTGCCACTTAACACACCAGCCATGCTGCACTGTAATTCTAACTAGCATTAGGAAGAGCAGTTATGCATGTAAAGAGTTAGTAGATTAATCTATAGAATACACCTGAAAATCTATCCTAGTCACTTGTGTAAAATATCAATTACCTTGTCTTTCAAGGGGCTGCAGGTTGCCCCAGCTCACAGAGATCCCAGCTGAACTCACCACTGATGAATATAGCCTCTCAATTATTTAAGAGAGCTACATTTCCATTAGGTGGAAATAATGTGTTCGTACAAAATTTATTAAGGAAATTGTCTACATGTTGTTTCTTCCGAATGTCACTTTGTCTCCAGCTTATTAAAAGGCCCATGTTTACTGCCGAGCCAGCAGGCATTAGTTCAGGAATGGCATTAAGTGCTGGCAGTGTTTCTGCCTACTTTCCTCAGTGGATATACTATGAGCTCATGCCAGTCATACAGATTACATGCTAATAGAGCCCCCAGTGTAACCTGTAGCAGCACTGTGAAGAGTTCTAGTAAATGGTCTATGTTCAGTTTTTTCTACATAATGGTAAACAGGTTTTTGGGGTGACGGTAGGAGTTCAGGTAATAAGCCTGTTTAATATTAGGAAACCGACATCCTTTATCTATTTCACACTGTACAAAACTAGAACCATCACTCACACTCTATTTACTAGCTAAATTCAATGTTAACTCCATGTTCATTCATACTTCAACTAACTACAGAAATTTAGTGATTGTTCAGTATTTGGTCTTTTTTCTTTTCTATAACAAGTTCAAAAAAGGAAACCAAATTGTTAAAGTTTCTGAAAATGAAGTATTTGAGATAACAATCAAGAAAGTCAAAGACTATTTAGATGTGCTGTGATGTGGGAATGATACATAATGGTACCCGAAATTAAATTCCTTCAATACACAACAGAGGAGAATGAAACAGGGAAAGCTTTCCTCAAGACTTTAAATAGCAGATTCCTTTGTGGAAAGGCTAAGATTCCACATAATACTTAGTGAATGGGAGATCCTTGCCTAAGTACAGTTACTCTTCAGAACCTAGTGCACAGGATAGATGCACTTTTAGTACAAATATAAATAAAATTCAAAATAGATATTTGCAGAGACAAAATTTTCCCCCTTCCTCCACAGAGGTGCCTATTATGGGGATTGTTTTGATATCTTTACATCATAACTTTCCTAAAATCAGGAGTCTGGAAAGCAAATCAACAACAGACCAGAAACAAGACTTCTTAAAACCTTGCTTTCACACAACTCAAATCTGGCTCATCAAGGAAGCCAGTTTTGCTGTGAAATGAGAGAAACACTTTCAGAAACGTAGAGGGATAGTTGCCCCAATTCAACGCAAAGCACTTAGGCTTAATCATGTGTTGAATTCTCATTCATATCAATGGGATTTAAGCCTCTGCATAAAATACTTTACTGAATGAGGGCCCATGAGAAGTTCTGATGGGTAAAACAGGTACGGGATCCTACAAAGCAGTGGTGGGCAACCTGTGGCCCATCAGGGTAATCTGATTGTGGGCTGCCAGACATTCTGCTGATGTTGACGGTCTGCAGGGAACAGCAAACCGCAGCCACTGGGAGCTGCGGATGGTCGTCAGCAAAATGTCTCTCAGCCCGCAGGTTGTCCACCACTGCTACAAAGGCTACTACTCATAAGCAGCACAATTTGTGCAATGGTAGCTGCTAAAGGAACACATATTGGAGTTAATAAAATATAATCCTAAATTTGAGGACCAAGATGGAGTTGCCTGTAGGAATATGCAAGGCAAACACAACCGCATCCTACAGGGAGATACCTATACGCATGCAAAAAAACCTCAGTGTAAATAAGATTCATACAAGAGTTACAATATTGCTGACATCAGTGCAGGTTCTAAGAAATTTTGAAGTGCATGAGAAGCAACTGGAAAAATGAGGCTATCGTTAAAAATGATACAATTATGATGATTGTGTCAGAGTGAAATGTATATTTCAGTTTCAAAACTGCTAAATCTGAGTAAATGTTATCCCTAAACGAACACCAAGCTGAATTCCAATCTCATACAACAAGTCTGTTCACACCTGCACTGCAAATTAAGAGTATAACTAGCTTCCAAACAACTCTGTATGCATGCAAACATAGGGGAGATGGGACACTCTTCTCACCCAACATGGAGATGCTGAAAGTAGGGAAAGAACATGGTAGCCCAAGACACACAGAAGGCAGGATTTTTTTAAAAACTTCAACAAGGTTTTTGGGGTGCACAGACAAGCCAGGATGTAGGCCTAGAAAAATGTCCTATACCAAACTTTTATTCTCTTGGTTTTCCAGTAAACTTTGCTTTATGTAGGATACTTTTAGGAAAGTCACTGTGATGTGTTCTTGAAAACAAGCTCATGACCTCTGGTGAGAAGCAGGAGATGACGGAAAGTGCCTGACTGAGGGCACTCAGTCCAAAATACAGGAATAAATACTGCCTGTCCCTAAAAGGTGCTACCTAGATGCTGGCTAGTGTAAGGAGCATGAAAAAAGCCTGATTTGTGAGGAGGGGCAGGAATAATGGACATAATATTACAAGATAAAAGATCTTTAAAAGGGCAATTGTTCAACATCTGTAGTAACTAGTTTTACACCTTAATTTAAGAAAATAGTGATGCCAGGACACAGTTATGGACTACTGGCTACAAAGTGTCTTGTTTTAAACATCAGTTTGAGTAAATGATCCAAAGCATCTAAACCTCCTCCCATATTCTAAGGGTCTCTTCCAGAATGAGTCTAATATAGATTATTTTGAACTGTCTTCCTGGTTCAGAATTCATTACACACAGCTCCCACCTAGGTGTGATTTATTTTTTTAATAGTAATTTAAACTTCTGATAAACAGGAGGAGCAGGTGCCACTATAATGCAGAGATGCACGGACACAGAAATTTAAAGATTGTTTAAATTATAATTAGCCTACATGGAAATGAACGGAAAACTTTCCAACAATTATGAGGAGTGGTTCTCATCTACAAGCAACCATGTGCAGTGGTGGACACTTTTAAAGACATCAGAGGGGTTGATCCCATGAGTTCCTTATTTATTCCACATTTTTTACTCCTATCCACAGGCTTACGTCAGCTTAAAACACCATACTTCCTTATTCCTAGTATCTCCTTAAATACATCTTTACTCTTATTTCAAAATGTCATGAAGGAGCAAGTTTAAAAAAAAAAAAAAAGTATGCAGAACTGATCTGTGCTGGGGCGGCTCTACAAAATTGAGATTTCCCCCCCTCAAGGTTAGATTTACCTTAAATAAATCTGCTACCAATCCGTAGTCTGCAACCTGGAAAATCGGAGCTTCTGGATCCTTATTAATAGCAACTATGGTCTGAAAGTAGAAACAAAAACACGTTTAAAATATACAGCTGTAGATTACATTTTTTTCCCCCAATATAAAAAGTGTGTCTTAAGTTCACACCGGAATACTAGACCCAGCAGATATGGCCAAGTGCTTCTGACAAATGCTTCCCATTTCTGCCTTGAAAACAAGACTATAAAGGAAATCTCAATAAAAACTAAATGTCTAAAATAACAATGGAAAAGTTTTTTAAGCTCTGACTATTCTATGCTCATTTGGTCAACGGCATTTGACAAATGTTTTCAAGGCAGAAATGGGAAGCAAGACTGTGAAGGAAATCTCAATAAGTGAATTAAAATGTCTACAATAAATAATGGAAACACTTATAGTCTGACTATTCCATGCTCCATTAACAGGGCCGTCATTTGATGTAGGAAGGGGAGCAGGGGGAGACACTTCCTTAAAATGCTATAATAAAAAAAGGACATCCACTATAAAAAGGATCGTGATGTTTAACAAATAAAAACAGGGAAGGACATTTTAAAAAGAGCATAAAGCCACATACTGGAGACTTAAATGTTTTGGGGGTTTTTTTTAATGTGGGCAATGTAATTTAGTTCACTACACAGTGGAAAATAATATACTATTAAAATCCCAACGCTAAATACAGAAAGCTCCCTCTCCTAGAGGACAGAGTCTGTACTTCTACACCAAATCACTTCAAAATAGCTTCATAATAGTTTCTAGCCCAAAGACTGCAGGTTCCCAGATAAATAGCCTGTTACGGGATAGGGAGAGCTCTGTAAACACAAAGCTACACAGCTCACAAAATAAACCCTATACTGGTTATGGTTATAGCTACCACCTATCAATTCAAAGCAGTGAGAAGCCACACGGGTATTCTAAGCCAACATATTCTTCATACATTTATCTGCGATTCAAAGAGACCTTTAATTCGAATGTCTGTTTTTCTCCATCCACTACAAGTACTCTACCAAATCATTAATTTTGCTGAAAAAGTTTGATGGTAATAATTAAATGAAATAAGGTTAGAAAATCCTATGTTTTTAAACCACAGAAATGGTTTTCTATAACAAGACTGACATTCAAAATGTGTGCCTCCAACTATAAGCATGTTCTAAAGCAATGTCCAACCTATGGCATTTGAGGGTGTTAGTGCATGATCAAATACCAATTTTCTTTAAGTGTGTTCCCTGAGACATGCCCTGTGATTTTTTAAAGGGAATTGTTTGAATCAGCTTGCAGCCTTAGGAGCAGCTGATGTTGATGCCAAGCTCCAGCTGCCCTGTTGATTGCCTGCAACATTGCAAGGGAGAGAGGAGAATGCTGTTCCATTGCTGTTTCCTTGCTGGGCTATGGAAGCCCACAGAATAGTAGTTGGACTGACTTCACCTGGAGCCTAGAGACAACTAGCAAAGGATGACCTTCCTCCCCAATATAGCCACCCATGGCAGCCCGGGGAGGGGAGAAAGCAGTTATGGTTCTTCAATTCTCTGCCCCAGCCTTTGCACTAAAGAGCATGGGGGGTACTCTAATTTCCACCAGCTGGCAACGTTCCCTTAGGAACCATATGCCCAGCTGGGGATAGCCTCATTGCAGGGTACTGTGGCCACTCCAACAAGGACTGCTTGCAGGGAAGCATAGGAACTGGCTGCCCTGGTGTTACATCTGGTGAGGACTCCCCTGATAGGGCTCTTCAGGGTGCTTTCTGTTCCTTCTACACTACCTAAGCAGGATAAAAGGGCACAAGTCCAGAAATCTGCCCCCAAGTATTGTCATTTTGAAACAAGGTGTTTGGCCCTGAGGTTGAAAAGGCTGGAGAGCACTGCTCTAGAAGAGCTTTGTGGAGGTATTACCCAATAGGCATTCAGAAAAATATTCACCACTGGCCTGTTGAAGAGGGAGATGTACCCTCACCATTGTTAGATTTGTTTAAAAATACCACACTTCAGTTTCTCCTATAACAGTGGTTCCCAAACTCGGTCTGCAGCTTGCTCAGGGTAAGCCTCTGGCGCACCGGGCCGGTTTGTTCACCTGCCGCCTCCGTAGGTATGGCCGCTCGCGGCTCCCACTGGCCATGGTTTGCCGTTCCGGCCAATGGGAGCTGCGGGAAGCAGCAGGCTGGCCAATGGGAGCCGCGAGCAGCCGTACCTGTGGAGGCGGCAGGTAAACAAACCCGCCCGGCACGCCAGGGGCTTTCCCTGAGTTTGGGAACCACTGTCCTATAACATATCCACTAATTCAAGGAACCTCTGTCACCTGGTATTTCTTAATCAGAGCTGGTTTTCTAGGTCATACATAACATTTCACAGTCTTTAGTGTTGAGAAAATCTCAATACCGAAGGATCAGGCAGTCAGCATCTTTTTTCTCTCTCCCTTGCACTTCGTAGACAAGTGTTTTTAAAATTTGCATTCAATACAACTGTATACTTTGGCTACAAGACCGACAACAATCCATCTCCTACCCTATGTGATCATTCGAATCCATGTGTTTTAAGGGTGAAAAATCAAAAGCAGATGAGAAATGACAGCCTCGTGAAATCTGGTCATATCTCCATCATTTTACAACTTCATCATCCTTCCCCTGAAATACTGAAGGAAATCATCAGATGGTAACTTCGGAGAAACAACAAAACAAATACTATACCATTTAAGGTTTTCTAAGAGGTAGGTCTCTTCACTAAAGCCTTTAAATGATAAATAGTGTCTGAAAATAACTTTAGACCTAATCTTTAACAATGCTTCAGTAGCTTTGAAATATTTTTAATTTTAATCACTGTTCTTTAAAGTGACTGGATTCAGTACATTTAAAAATTATGCTAATCTGACTGTCATGTAAACTAGGTAAGATATAAAAAAATTAAACCTTCTAGAAGGGAAAGGAATTGTGAATCCGTAACAGACAAAACTAACATAGTCCATCCCTTCTGGAAAACTGATTTTCTACCTTGTTGTAAAAGTACAAATAAATTATACATTTCACTCAGAGAAAGCTTCTCTGACTACTTCTGAAAACATATCCTTAAGTGTGCAAGTTCACAATGCCAGATAATTCACAGTATGGGGGGCGGGAGGAAATCACACAAGAGACTGTTGCCATGGTTACAGTTTTGGGTTTTTTTTACAGTAATAAAAATTGGATCTTTTCAGTAAATACAGTACCTAACTGCTTCTACTAAAAACAGAAGTATGTCACAGTTCAAGTAAAAATAAGTCTTAAGATACACAAGTTTGTTTAAATATAAAATAAATAGTATAAAGGGAAAAATTAAACCATGTAGTATATGATTCGAAGTCACCTAATCTTTTATATGTAATTGGGACCAAACAAAGAAGAGGAATTTCAAAATTCAGGACACAGTATTGAAGAAAGAGCAGGGGATCTTATGATATTAGCAGGAATGCAAATATTCTTTATTTCAAACTATTTCTTTATCACCGTCCCTACCTCTCTCTGTTTAATCTAGCAGAGAAGAGGCTAATGTTACACAATTTCATGAATACTGGCATAAAAACTGCCTCTTCCACTGCAGATCCTATTACTTGCATCTCTCCACCCCACAATCTTTCCCTTTAAATTTCTCGCTCAGGTTATTTTTCCAACAGTATGACCTCTAAAGCACAAAGCTTGTATGAAGAAGGCTATACAAAATGTATTACACTGCATCTTCCATGGAATTTGCTCTAACCTAAATCTGGCAGCTGGTGTTCCACTCATTCCTATGCCCTCCAATAAAAGTTTGACATTTCACTTTAAAATGCACACACCGAACTGCAGTATTCAGAAGAAACTAGGTGCTAAAATAAGTTCAGTTCATCCTACTATGTAGTTTGGCTCATGCTAAGAATATCATTGGATACTTAACCAAGCTAAATTTGTTACTGTGGACAGAAAGAAAATTTTAAGAACATTTCTCCTGAAATTTCAGAAGATGAAGATCCATTTATCAAAGGTGAAAACAGAAACGTGTGCTCCACCTATAAAACAATGAGAGACCCTAATAGGGGTTTTCCACTGCTTTATGAGCTGTTCATGCTTCAGCAGGATGCCACAGCAGAAACACATTTAAGTCTGTTTGATAAATCTACTTTAACAGAGAGTGTCCTAAAGAGGTACAAAAAATGGCCTCATTTTAAAAATTACTTGTAAAAAAAAAAAAAAAAGAAGTTTCTATTTTTGGCATTATTACTGCACTTAATCCTGCCAATCTAGGAGGAAATTGTCATCATCCAGTCCACAGTCCAATTTCCAAATTTAGCCCGTACATTTCAGCTACTAATGAGTTAAACCTTTTAAAGTTTTATTACCATTTTATAATATGTTTCCATTTGAATGGATAAATGCAGGAATGTCAGAGTCATCTTTTACTTTATGGAATAGTAAGTTCATAATTCAAATTGCACATTGTTATGCATGAATTAATATGTCAGGTTCTGAAATATATGAGAGTGGGACTATAGTATAGTATTCAAGAATGGAATTTTTGTTTAAACAATACATTAAATCAATTAGTCTTTTCTAATGAAAAACTTCTGGTTTTGCAACAGATTTCTTTTAAAGTTAGCTTACTATTGAAACACTTTCTTTCACAGTATTTAACATAATTAGAGCTTTGAGAGTTGACATTTTTATGCAGCAGAACAAACCAATCATCTTGCTATGTTCACTTTCAGTAAATGTTGGAAGAAGTTTTACTGCTATATGTATTTTGCCCCCCAAACATTTTTTTTCCTTCTTTCAGTCTTTTATAATACATGCAGGACTATACCTTGCTGTCTTTCATCCCTGCTAAATGCTGGATTGCTCCAGATATTCCAACAGCAATATAAAGTTCCTAGAAGAAAAATGATTATTAGCATAAGTGGAATTTTGTAACATCTCACTGAAACTATAACAAAAAAATCAATATTGTAGAATGTTTTAATATACAAGTAATTTCTTGTCTAGATTACGGAAATCCAAAATAGCACATTGTGCTATGGGAGCACTACAGGCAGATATCCCAGGGAACAAGATTTGGTTCTCTTCTCCGCCTGGCCAGTTTTGGGGTGGGAAATAAAGACAAAAAAAGTATCTGGCACATAGGGCATCACTGTGGTTCTCTGTATGTGAGGTTTGTAGTGTTACAAATGCATCATAGTACACACTACTCCTTAGTCATGATTGGAGGGTCTTTCAGATTTTCTGAAAGATTTTTTTTAATTTAATTTTTTCTTATCAGTTTTAATTAAATACAGGTTTATTTCTAAAAACATTTTTAAAATTCAATTTGAAACTGACAAACTTTGTTAAGGCTTAAATTTACCATAATCATTCAAATTAAGCACACAAAAAAATAATATTAAGCAGTATATGTTTGCTACCCAGTTTCAAAGAAAGTCACCCACTGACCTAGTGGTAGTCACTGGCTATGCACTTGGAACCAGAGTTTACTGACATGCTAAACCAGCTTTTGACAGCAGTAGCCTCTTCTGTAGGTGCAAGAAACATATTTTTTTCTTTTCGGTTTACTCAGCTAGTTCAATTCAATAACTAGCTCATTCAAAGTTAAGAAACCACGTGGGAGTGGAAAAAGTAGGAAAGCTTGTTTTTCGCTTCCAAGCCATGAATGAAAACTAGGTGTGAAGGGTGAGATCTACTAGTTCTAAAACTGAAGGACAATGACCAGAAACAAATCAGTTCAATTTGCTAACTACAGATAATTTAGATTAACTGTTTAATGAATCAATTAGTTTTAAATGCAAAACATGTTTTGATAAACTTTTTCTTATGTATCAGCACACAAGATATTTTTTAATTTAATAAAGCTTAAACTGTTTCTGTGCATATTTACTTGAATTTTCATCCTAATGCAGCTTGACACAAATCTCAAGTGAAATTAACTATCTAGTAAATACAAAATGCAACACGCACCATATTCTAACAATAAAAATGTAAAAATTAAGAATCTGAATAAACATATGTTAAGTTACATAATGGTTTAAAGAAATATGCATAGATAGAGTGAACCCACCTGGTTAGCAAGAAGCAGCATCAAATTTAGTGTAAAGAGTACATTTGGGTTGCAAATCAGCACATTTTTATGTTACTAAGAACCAACCTTTCTTTAGAAAAAACTAAAAAGTATAAATGCAAAATATGATTAAAATCAATTATTTAAATCATGACTAAAACTGGTGATTTAAATCAATCCACCTTGTTGCTATCTGTCTTGGAGACATAAATCGGGCTTAAGTCTCCAGGGTTGTCAATGTGGCAACTTTCACATACTTTACATTTGAAATGGGTAAGAATTTAAGCAAATACATCTATAAATGAAGACTGCCAATATTAATAAGCCTTTTTGAAGAATTTAGAAGAAAACGGTTTCCCCTTGGTTTGAAAGTCATCCCGACTACAATCTACCCAAAGCTAGGCACATTTTGAACTCATGGAACAATAGTTTTTGGCCAACAGTACAAATTTCAGTCAACACTTTATTGTTTGGCTACCTTCAGAAATTCACAGAAGAGAACCAAAAAGAGTACTTTTCACCATCTCATTCATAAAGACCAAGACGAGGAGCTTCTACCCAGAAGGAAGGTCTAAGTAAAGTCATCATTTTTCAATGCCTCTCACTCACTCACTCTCCATTCAACATCCTCCATTTTGAAAACAAAAATTAAAACAATCTTCGTTACAAAACCCAGTTAGTTTATAATACCTATATTGAAAGGCAGAAAGAGCATAGTGTACATTATGATCAAGGAGGTAAGAAAGACTCAACATTTTTTTTAAATCAAAGAGTGTTCTAGTTCAAGTTAGCATTTGTGGGTCAGCAAATTCATCAGGGACGCAAAAAAAAACACACGTGGTGGTTTGTATGTCCTTTTCCCACATGCTTTAGCACATCCCAAAGAACCACACAATGCCAGCCCTTTACCTTACTTGAAATATGAGCAATCCACCAAAAATTACCATATATAAAGACAGTAGAATACAGAATAGAGCACAAGGATAAAGTCCCCAATACAGTACAACAAATATTTGAAAGTGATCGTGTAACAGTCCTTGTCCTTAACTAAAGGCCTTCTCCAAGCCCACACTTTTAAGTCTTGTTACAGTGCTTCAATCAATCAAACTTTGCTAGACACAAAACTGAGGTCTCAATTTTGATGCCCCACCCCTCACCCAACTCCACACATACCATTCCAGGCTTAATTTGGAGAAAAATCAGCCTGGTGCCTCTAATCTTCATTTCTTCCATTTTACAAAAGGCAGGTAGTACTCAGAAAACGATGCCCCAACTTTCCCTAGTCTTTATTATACCCTTCCCCTCCTCCCAACTAACTGAAGCACTTTAGCATTTAGCTTTAAAGTGAGCTGAAATCTATTTTTCCTTCTGCAGGCTTAGAGGCCCAAAAGCTACAAATTGTGCGCCAGAATCTAGATCAAGGAAAGGGACTAAAGTGTAGCCTTATTGGCTCTCAGCATGTTTCAACTAGAAAGCCTTTGATATGGCTGTTTCCCTTTTAGATCAAGTTTAGAATCCAGAGTTCCCACACCATGACTTATTTTAGCAACTCCTGCATGGGGCTTTTCCTTTCCAAGGATTGTGGAGAACACCTCTCTCAATGGCACATTTTATTCTATTGGATCCCAGCACACAAATCTCAGACAGTAATGATCAATGCTACCAAATAAGCCAAATTCCTGCCCCATTCCTCAGGGGAAACAAAGGTGGGTGGCTTCAATTAAGATGGCTGGATGCATAAGTTAGGAGACAATTTACTTATTTCTGCCAAACCAGTCTTCAAAAATGATACTTTTAAAATTTTACTTTATTCCTATGTATTCATGAAAGTTTCCCAGTTTACATAGAAAAATCTTTCTAAACGTGATTATATGGAAGACATGCAGAGTGATGACAGGATATTTCCTTTTGAATGTAAGAAACCTATAAAAGCAGGGGGGAAAAAATGAATAAGGCTATGGAATGAATCTCAATTCTGAGCATTTTCACAAAGCTATCCAATAGCTGGAGACTACAAAATTCATTGAGCTCCCCCACTCCTTTACTCAATAGATTACTGCTTGGGGTCACCCCATTTTAACTGCCGCTGCTATGTCTAACAAGTGTAATACAATAGGTACACAGAAGGAACCATGGTTAGACTGTAATACTGTAATTATCCCAAAGGAGAAAGTAGAGGCTACATGAGAGATCTCACATTGTATTGTTTTTTCCTACAACCCTCTTTAAAAAAATGTTACTGTAATATGATTTTGAGAGAGCTTCATTAAGCGCTGGTCTTCTAGACTAGCGGGTTCCTCTGGTCATTTTGCTAAACTTTAAAGACTAGTCTTTGGAAGGAGTCCAATTTATCAAAAGCAAAATTTTGTAAAATAAAAAAATGTAAAAAAAAAAAAAAAAAAAAATTCATGTCCATTTCCTATTAAAATATCTAGGAAAGACAAAGATGTTTTTATTAAAAGGTCTTTTATACGCTACCAGATTTGTCTAAAAAGACTTAGCTGTATGTTTAAGACCCATGCATATCACTAGCCTTTTAGTTTGTCTGCCTTCAGCTTCCCAAGTATGATATCCAACCCATTTTGAATGGTTTTAAGTTTGTGTGGTAGGTCACTTTAAGTAAGCAACTTTCACTTGAACGTGTAATTATAAAGACACTGTGCAGAACAGCATGTTTCTTATTAGTAGTTCCTTATTGCAAAAAATAAATAAATAAAAAAATCTAAGTATTAAGAAGGAGACTCAGTTTATATAGGTCACAATTTAATTAAACTTTACTAAGCTGACTGGACCAATAAAATTTCCAAGCTGCTAGGTGCTGATGTAAGCATCACCAAGGAAGGAACTGGTCACCCACAAGGCTCTCAGCCATATCCCCTGTCAAGATAAGGAAGATTAGGAAAGCCATATTTCCCACGTTTTTATTTAGTTATTTTAAAAATATAAAATCTTCCCACTTCCATGCCTTTACTGAAACAATGAGCTTCTACCTCAGCTCTAAGGTGAAGTCTTTGGAATTATTTGTGCTGTAATAGTGCCCAAAGGCCCCAGTCAAGTCTGTGGCCCCATTGCACTAGGTGCTGCAGAAAAACACAAGAGAACATGAAGCCAGATTCCATACTGATGCTCTCAGGAGACACAGTCCTGGTAGAGGGTGGGCAAAAATGGGTTTATACCATCTGTGTGTTTCCCAGATTTGGAGTCCCTGGAGCAAGTTAGAGCACCCTTTGGGGCTGTTCTAACTTTCTGTGACATATGTTAGCCCTATGCTGCTCCTGCATGGGAGAAATTTCACCAAGAGGGCATGTCAGCCTCTTTACATCACTGGGGTGGCAAAAAAGGGCAGTTGTGGGGCCAGATTCTGGTCCACGGTCCTTGCCCTGAAGAGCTCACAGTCCAATCTGAAAAATATGCAGCAAGTTAATGCAAGTAATATGGAGGGTAAGGGAGAATGATATTAATATGATGACATGGCTATAAAACTATATGCTCAGGTTGATGGTTTGAATAATTTGAACATCCTTCAGTATTACCAAGGAACATATACATTAGAAGGGTTTGGTAAATATGAACAGCACAAGTGTAAGGAAGGGGGAAAGAGGAGAGCTGACGGGGAGACAGTATGGAATGGAGGAACCAAGAAGCTTGGAAGACGAAGGGATACTGTGAACAGCATACGAAAGCAAAAAGTGGCAAGGTAGAGAAGCACGAGCAAGACAATACTAACAAATAACAGTCCTATTTAAATTAAAGAGGTGCTATTTGGGGAATTGGTGGCAGTTCCATCAGGACAGTGATGGAAATGTGTGAAGGCAAGGGGAGGGCCAGCAGCACACACACCCCCCTTGTGCCCTGACTCCTCAGGAGGGCTGCAGCAGCAGCCAGAGATGACTCTGCTTGTGGCTGGGGAGTTTGTAACCTGCCCAGACAATCAAACAGTAATTGCATAAGTGTGCGTAAGGGGGCAGGCAGAGGCCCAACTCAAGCACCCATCCCTGGCACCTCTTAGGGCTCTAGCAGCAGGTTTGAGTCAGAACAACTCTGAAGAAAGAGAACCACCACTTAAAGCCCTGATTTTGTTTTATGTACAATCTGGATTTTGACTCAAGTTTCAAGCAGCCAGAATTCTAGGCTGAGAACAATTTTTACTCAGATCTCTCCATGAACTACCAGTTCAGAGTCAAATTAAAGTACCCAATCCTGCAAACCCTTACTCAAGTAATCCCAACAAGGTCAATGGGATTTCTTATACAGAATTTTGTAGGATTGCATCTGAAATCCACATACCCAGTTACTCCATAAAACTTAGTGTGTCACCTACCAATACATCAACGCAGAATGTTTTTCATGTGTGCATAGATCCCCAAATTATTTATGAAATGATGATTTCCTAAATGTGCCATGTCTTGTAACATTACTTGATATTTATTTATAAGATTATTTTACAATGCCCAAAGCTGCCTTAGGGCAGTTACATTTGCTTAAGAAAGCCACAAGAACAATTTTTATTCTCATTTATAGTATGAGTGAGAATTCTCTTAAGGTACTGTTTTGTATCTTGCACAGGTGTAACACAAGATGAGGTAGTTGGTTTGCAAGTGTGCTGTCAGCTCCTATTGATTTTCATCCCAACTTCTGAATTACATTTAAAATCTTCAGTGTACATCAATTTGTCATCATTGCAGTGGCATGCTTTTAAACAGCTAGTTTAATGAACCCCTTTGGCACATGTACTCTTTCCACAGACAGCCCAGAGATTTTTATTTTCTTTGAAAGAGTGGAAGGACAATGAAATTAGAAAGAAATCCTAGTTATGAGAGTTACTTCACATGAAGGATCCCTTCCAAGTACAAGCTATTAACCCAATAAAATATTTTATGGCTTAACACTAGTTTACATTATATCTATATCAGACAATTATTCCAAAAAATGCACTAAGCAATGAGGTTGTTGAATATCTAGCATTCAAGTAGAAGAGGTTATTAAACAGTACACAAAGTATTGCAGTTCCATCCAGTCCTAATCTTTTTAACTTAAAGAACCTTTAAAGACTTTGATCAGCCAGGGCATGTAATTACTCTTAAGAAGCATGCTTAGGGTGTCTGCTGGAGTACAGGGCCATACAGCATTTCTTTTCTGCTCTCCTGGGAACCGCACATCAATTGCTTTCAGCTAAATGCACTCACATATGAATATTTTAGTACAATTTAATGTTTCTGCACCAACCCCAAAGGAACAGAGCATCAATTTGTGAACACAGTTCTCTTGGAGTTAAAAGCCATACTGGATAATGCAGGATGAAAGGGTTGTCAATCTTTAGCTTTTTAGCAAGTCAGAGAAAGGTAGTCTGTAAATTCAGTCCCAGCTGCATACAAACATCTCTCTAAAGTTCGCTACTACAGAGCTACTTTTCAACACTAGTGAATTTTCAGAGGAGACAGTCCAAAAAACAAATTTCCTAAGCATGGCCATTTTTCCCAAAGCTATTTCCATCTGCTAGCTACCTAACGACCTCAACTCAACCATTTATACAATAACAAGTGCATCTGCTGGTCTGTTAATAAAATACCCAAATGTAATGCACAAATAACACATTCCCACAAAGAAGCTAACTATAGGTGTGAGAACATAAGTAATTCACCATGTGCTCGATTACTGAAACTTTAGCTATGTCAATATGCTCTTGTACCTATGGACAATTAGGAAGTAATGAACATTTTGTCCATATAGCTGTTGATAAGCAAATAGGAGGAATACTATAAAAAAAAAGTGGGTAAGTACAAATAAGGAGGTCCAGATGACATGCAGCCTAGGGACCTAAGGGAATTAACTAGTTCACTTACTGTTAGCAATTATTTTGAAAGGGAGTCAGAGATCTGAGAAAGAACATGAATACTGGAATAAAGACAACGTGGTACCAACCTCTTACCCGCCCCCATCCCCCCCCAAAAAAAGAGAACACGTTTAATAGATACCATTCACCAGATGGGACAAGTAAATAATCCCAAGGAAAATAATGGAATAAATATTGAGAAAAGAACTTGTAAGCACCTAAGTGAGTAACAGAATCATGAGCCATTAATATAAAGAATAAATCAGGCTACACACAATATCTGATTGCTGTTTTCCCCTGGTTTACTAATGGAAGTAGCAGATAAAAAGAATGCAATAATGCAGCTTTGAAGTATATGATATTGCCTCAGAGGGACTGTACAAAACAGTCAAAAAAGTGTGATGCATCACATGAAGGAGAGATTGTCTAGTGCAGTGCTGCATAGAAAAGTAGATTTTCATTTTTTTTGTTCAGTCTTCCTTTAAATGCCCAAAGTGATGGAGCTTCCACCACTCCCCTGGGGAGACTATTCCACTGCCTAATGTATCTCAGCACCAGGAAATGTTTCCCTACTATTCAGGCTCCATTTTCACTTTCTCAATTTCATCCTGTTATTCCGAGTTATATGGGACATACCACACTTAAGGATTTGTCTACACATGGAATGAGAATATCTGAATAATAGTTACTGTGCTTTAAACTCATACCCTACCTTAATCCAAGTTAATTCTGAAATGTACACAAGTCCCAAGTTGTTCTCCATCCTTGGTGTTTGTACCCCTCAAATATTTTAGACTTGCATCCCATCCTTAGTCACATCTATTAAACCAGGGGTTCTCAACCTTCTTCTTTCTGAGTCCTCCCCCGCCCCAACATGCTACAAACATTTCCACAGCCCACCTAGGCCACAACTGTTTTTCTGCATATCCTGTAGATTAAAAGCCCATGCCAGCGTTCAGAGGTAGCAAGCAGGGCAATTGCCTGGGGTATAAATTCCCTGTAAGCTGCGCGGCTCTGCAGCAGCATATTTAGCACAACGCAGGCACTCAGGGAACCCGCCCCACCCCAGCCGTGGCCCAGACCTGTCACGGCCAGGGGAGGGGCACCTATCCTGCAGCCCCAGAGCTGCCACGGCAGGGAAAGGCACCTCTCCCATCCAGCTCTGGAGCTGCCACGGCAGGGAGAGACACCCCCTCCCCTCCAGCGCAGGTGCTGCTGTGGGAGAGAGAGCTGGAGGGGGGCCGGGGGGAAGAGTCCTCTCTCCCCACTGTAGCCCCGGAGCACCATCCTGCACCCCAAACCCCTCATCCCCGGCCCCACCCCAGAGCCCCCCAGCCAGAGCCCTCACACCTCTGCATCCCAGCCCTGAAACTCCTCCCACACTCCAAACCCCGTGGCCCCACACCCCCACATGAATTTTGTTATGTGCACCAATATGAAGGTGATGTATCACACATCACCTCCATATTGCTGCACGTAACAAAATTAATTCCGCACATGAGTGGGAAAAAATAGAGGGAACACTGCCCGGGGCCCCAGGCCACAGAGAGGCCCGTGAAGCTAAGTTGCTCAGGCTTCAGCTTCAGACCCACACAGTAGGGCTCAGGCTTCAGCTTTCTGCCCTGTACCCCAGCGAGTCTGACGCTGTGCCTGCTCGCTGGTTTATTTTGGCGGACTCCCTGAAGCCTGCTCATGTACCCCCAGTTGAGAACCGCTGTATTAAACTATACCTATTGAGCTCATTCAGTTTTTCCCTCCTAAATCAATGACTTCTATCAGCTAGATAAATGTTGTTGTTCTTTGTGAAGTTCCTCCAAACTGTTAATGTATTTTTGGAAATATGGGGTAAAATCCTGGGTCCATCCAAATCAATGGAAGCTTTGCCATCAAATTCAATGGGGCCAGGATTTTACCCGCTGTGCTCAGACCTGAGTGCAGTACTCTAGAAGTGGTCACACCAGAGCCATAAAGGATTATTACCTCTGCTCTGTGACGTGTCTCAACATACACAATCGTCAACTACAAAAGCCGTTTATGCTATAGCATCACATTGCAAACTCTCATCTAATAGGTTTCAACGATTATCCCAAGTATCTTTCTGAACTTCCTGCTTTCTCTCTCACTTAGTCTTGTCATCATTATTTTTCTACTGAATTAGTTGCAACCACCAATGACAAGAGAATTATTCATAGATTCCAAGACCAGAAGAGACCACTGTAATCATCTAGTCTGACCTCCTGCATAAAAAAGGCTTCAGAACTGCCTCCAAATAATTCCCAGATCGTATCTTTTTGAATCAAGATTGAATGTTTTTGTAAAATTGTCAGTGAGGGAGAAGCCACCATGACCCTTGGTAAATTGTTCTAGTGCAGGGGTCTCAAACTCAAATTACCACGAGGGCCGCATGAGGACTAGTGCATTGGCCTGAGGACTAGTGCATTGGCCCAAGGGCCGCATCACTGACCTCGCCCCCCTCGCTGCCCCCAGCCCCGCCCCCACCCCATTAGGCCCCGCCCCTTCTCCACCTCCTCCCCTGTCCGCACAGCTTCCCGCTCCTCCCCCCTCCCTCCCAGAAACCGCTCTCTTCCCATGCGGCCCACAGAGCTCTTCCCTGCGGCCCACCGGGCTCCCCGCACACCCCCATTTTTTTAAAAAAAATTTTTTAAACCCCCAGGCAGTTCCCGCTACCAGAACAGCTGTCTGGCGGCGGGAACTGCTGGGGGGGGGGGGGGGGGAGGAGGAGGAGAAGCCCGGCGGACCGCAGGGAAGAACTCCACGGGCCGTATGCACGGGCCGCGTGTTTGAGACCCATTCTAGTGGTTAATTATTCTCACTGTCAGAAACGTCTACATTATTTCCAGTCTAAAATTTGTCTAGCTTCCACTTCCAGCCATTGGATCATGTTACACCTTTCTCTGCTAGATTGAAGACCCGATTATTAAATATCTGTTACCCATGTAGGTACTTATCAACCGTAATCAAGTCACCCATTAATCTTCTCTTTATTAAGCTAAAATAAATTAAGCTCCTTGAGGCTATCACCACACAACATGTTTTCTAATCCTTTGATCATTCTCATGGCTCTTCTTTGAACCTTCTCCAATATACCAACATACTTCTTGTGAATACCAGAACTGGACACAGTATTCCAACAGCGGTCAACCAGTGCTAAATACAGAGGTAAAGTAACCTACTTGTCTGGAGATTCCTGTTATTAATGCATTCAAGTATCACATTAGTTTATCCCTTTTGGCCATAGCGTCACATTGGGATCTCAGTCAGCTGATCATCTATCAAGACACTCAAATGTTTTCAGGGTTACTGCTTCCCAGGATAGAGTCCACCGTCCTGTAAGTATGGGCTACAATCTTTTCCCCTAGATGTATACATTTAGCCATTTTAAAATGCATATTGTCTGCTTCTGCCAAGCTTACAAAGAAATCCAGATTGCTCTGTATCAGTGGCCTAACCCTCTTCATTATTTACCATTCCTCCAGTTTTTGCATTATCTGAAACCTTTATAGTGACGATTTTAGGTTTTGTTCCAAAATCATTGATAAAAATGTTAAATAGCATAGGGACAAGAACCAATCCTTGGGGGACGCCACTGGAAACACACCAAATCTATGATTCTCCTCTGTTTATAATTGCATTTTGAGACCTCTCAGTTAACCAGTTTTTAATCCATTTAGTATGTGCCTATGTTAATTTTATATAGTTATAGTTTTTTAATCAAAATGTTGTGCAGTACTAAGCCACTGCTTTATAAAAGTCTAAGTATATTACATCAACACTTACCTTTATCAACCAACTTTGTAAGCTCAAAAAGAGATGTAAAGTTAGACAGGATCTATTTTCCATAAACCCACATTGATGGGCATTCATTAGATTACCACTCCATTATCTTGCTTAGGATCGATGTCAGACTGACAGGCCTATAATTACCCAGGTCACCATATTTACCCTTTTTAAATAGTCGCACAAAATATTAACTTTCTTCCAGTCTTCTGGAACTTCCCCAGTATTCCAAGACTTACTGAAAAAATCAACATTAGTGGTTCAGTGAGCTCCTCCGCCAGCTCTTTTAAAACTCTTGGATACAAGTTAACTAGACCAGCTGATTTAAAAATGTCTAACTTCAGTAGGTGCTGTTTAATCTCCTCCCAAGATACAAGAGGAATTGAAAGTATGTGTTTATATAATATGACTACATCATTTCTTTTTCCCCACAAATACAGAAGTCTTCATTGAACACTTCTGCCTTTTCTGCATTATTGAGAATTTAACATTTCCATCTAGTAATAGACCAATAACACTGTTCGAATTCTTTCTGTTCCTAATACACTTTTAAAAACTTCTTATCCTTATCTTTGCTGGCCATAGATTTCTCCTTGTGTTCCTTTGCTTCTCTTATCAATTTTCTACAATTCCTAGCTTCTGATTTATATTTCATTACTATCAACTTCCCCTTTCTTCCATTTTTATACACATCTCCCTTCACTTCCCCTCTAAACCAGGTCAGTTTTTTAACCAATATGCCCTTCTTGCTCAACTGTGGTTTTTGATGTATCTAGTAAAGTATTCTAAAAACAATTCCCAATCATCATTCATATTTTTCTGATTAAATTCTTCCTCCCAGCTGATTTGGCTCAATTATAGTAGCACCTGAAATCCTAGGATCAGAGAATCCTGGCTACCCACTCTACCTCTCTCCTGACGTTCCTCACTGTTATTTCCCTGGTGCAACTGGAGTCTTATTATAGGCTGTGCCTCTGGAGGTGAGGCTACCTGACCCATATGTTCCAAAAGTGGAGTGGGACAGGTCACTGGGGTACCTGAGGACCCACATTCCCAACAAAGATTTTGGGGCCCCAGTTAGCCACTCTCGCCATACCCCAGCTGTGAAATAATATAAAATGGGCCTAAGGAGGCTAGATAAAGGATCATGAAATAAAGTGAGTTTCAACATAGGAAAATGCAACCTACCAAAGTAAAATAAAAATAATCTCACTCTAAAGAGATTGTTAGGAGGAAATATTTCACGCAATAATGCAAAGAGACCCAGGTGCCTTGGTGTATAACAAAATCAGAGAGCAGCCTATATAGAATATGGTGGCTGGGAAAAAAAACAAACCCTGTTTTTTGGATAAAGAGGTACTTTTCCATTCAAAACTGAAGAGACTGCACATAGTGTACTGCATCAATTTCGAGGCAAAAGATGTGGATAAGCTGGGAGTTGAAACTGGAGTTCTACTCTATTGTATATAGGTTTTTATACCATGATCATCATCATGGTATCTGAGCATCTTTCAGTAGTGCATTAAGCAATGTGACTCTGCATCAGTCACATTTGTTCCGATCCTCCCCTGCAGAGGGGGAAGCATGTGCACTGGAAAATTGTTTTGGTAGCGTTGATTTTTTTATTATTATTATTAGAGCAACAAAAATGACTAAGGGGATGGGAGAACTTGCAAGAAAAGACCAGGAAAAAATTCCACAGAATAGCTTGGATACATGACAGCTAATGAGTACAGAACAATTATCTACAAGTATATGAAAGGTGTCAATATCAAAGAGAGAGGAGTTTTAGGGTAGTCCCAAGAGGAGATAATAGGATGAAAGAGCAAATGGATAGCTTCCTCCTAGTAATGAGATCATTTTAGATTCTGAAGGGGCAGCTTTCACTGTTTTCCCAAAGACTACTCCACTTGCCATTTAAAACTAGAGTGGACTCCTACAAGCAGAGGACATGCTGCTCTCCTTAGAATCATCTCTCCCAGCATTTGCTAGGATAACAGTTTCAGCATCTACAGAAGAAGCAGGCTCCCACAGAGTTTCAGGGCACAAAGTCAGGAGCAAGAGGGGGAGAAACTAAGGGATGCCATATTCTCCCTTTGAGTACCTAAAGCAGCATCAGAGTATATCTTTGGACTTGCATCCCTTCACATTTGCCCAGAGAAATGGTAGGCCTAGCCAATGACAGCACAGCTCTTGTAGAATCTATGTGGCCATTGTGAAGAGGGTAGCTAAAGAGTAGCACAGAGGCACCAAACCTCTGTGGGACCTGCTGATCTCTTTCCTGCAGATCTATAAGGCTGGAAGGTCACATCACCTGCCTCTCCTATAGCTTCTCTAACCCTCATCCAGCCACCCCTCTTCAAGATTTTGCAGGACACTACATAAGGTTTACAACAATTTGCTGCCCCTTCTATACCCTCTCTGTAGCAGCTTACAAGTTTAACAGCTTCAAAATTCAATAGCTTTAATGATTAAATGCTAGACTGAAAATTCTGTACTTGACAGAAAATCCTGCCATGTGTAGACTTGTTCTTGAACTGACACCATTATAGGACAGCAACACTGCTAATGCTAATAGCTCAAATCTCCAAGAAACACCAAGGTGTTCTTTTCTAAGTGGGATACTATCATAAATGGGACATAAATACTTGTTTTCATGTATCTAAACAGTTGATAAAAACAGTGTTTTATTTACCTACATGCTGTTTTTTTGTGGACATCTATGCAGGTGGGTATATTTTAATTGCATAAATTGAAATCTCTGCTTCTGAACAAAATTCCCTATCAGTTCTGCAAGAATAAGTTCACATGGTTGGGAATGCAGTAATTTTCCAAACTATATTAGTGTAATGAATATTTACAATAATCTAAAAATCTAATCAAATATTCAGACATTCACAAAAAGATCTTTAACAAATGGAGTATCCAAAACCACTTAATTTGAGTGTCTTAAAAAGAGTTAAGGAAAAAACACACTAGTAAAACAGAGACAGCACATGGTACTTATTTTAAGGAACAAAATTCCATATATTAGCAGAATTTTTACATGGTCAATGTAATAGAAGAGGACAGTCTTTTTGTAAACAACATACTCTTAAAGCAAAGAACACAAAATAAGGTTTCTTGTCACTAATTAATAAACTAAATTGGATATTGATTTTTCAATTAGTAAGAAGAATTTTAGCTGCTTATGCCGAACAACGTTCTCTGAGTTCACAGATAATCTTAACACAACTTGCCTCTTTATCCATAAGCTTAAAATGCCCAGCAGGGGAGTTTTTATTTGGATATCAAAAGTTTCAAGAAAATATTGCTAGTGTAACAGACATTTGGAGTCAACAGTAACAAAATCTATATTAAACTAAAGTAATAAACTAAAATAATAAACCCCAGTGTCTTAAAAAAAACTGGGACAACAACTCAAAACTATACAAGAGCAACATTACCAAAGCTCCAGTCAACCAGAAAATGCATGAAACTCATGAAAGTACATGATTTTACAAACACAAAAGCTATTGTGAAAGCTAAAGTGTACCATGAAATATACATCACAGAGCTAAGTCTCATGTCCTTAATGGAACATTTGTATTTGAGTTTCTTATTCAACTAATTTCTCCAGTCACAGAAGGAAAGCAAAAGGTTTTATGGAAGTTTTCTAGGAACATTCCAAGAATAATGTGTGTTGTTTAAAAAACAATAAAATTGGCCATATGGTCATGTATTAGCATATTAGCATTTCAGAAAAGTTCTTAGCTGTGCAGAAAAAAACTCATAAGGCTGTGGGGATTCACAGCGTGTCCCGTGATGCACTAGCTGAGCTGGGTTCTTAAATCTGTAGTCAGTCAGCCAAGGAAAAATTAAGGGTCAAGGATCAAAATTTCTCCCCTCTCATTACATCCACAGAAAAAAACAAGGAGAGAAAAAGACGCATCTCGGAGCATTACCTTCTTCACCAATTAACAGGACGAAAGCACCTCCCCACGTTAGCAGGCAATAAGAAGCAAGACTCACACCCTTCTTCCCCTGCCTCTAAACTCCCAGAATTAGGGTCCACCTTCCTAGTTCTTAACAACAAACCCAATTCCAGATCTATCCCGGTCCCCCACTGGGGCTATGAAAGCAGTTATAAATAGAATAGCAAGAGCTTACACTGAAACACTTCCCCCATCAGAAACTAAAAAGCACAGAAAAGCACAGACATCTCACACTCCAGCCGTTTCTTGTAGCAGAGTCATTTCCTGCTTTTTACAACAAATACAGCTATGCATGATTTAAGTCAGAATTCAATTCTATCTAATCTGAGTGGAAAACTAAGGAATCAAGTAATGTGATTAGTTAATATACAAGGTTGCTTTGTGACTGCACTCAAGTAAAAACTTTCAGAATATACACACTATAGGCTCCCACTAAACAGTCTTCATAGCAAAGGTTGCAGCCACCTCTTTCTGATGACTGTTCTATATCTAGTATCCCTTTATTTTATTTCAGAGAATCCAATTATATTACTTTTCTAGGTGAACCTCCTCTTCAGCGATAAAGACACACTCTCTAGCTAAAGAACTGAAGTGACTACAAGTTTAAACTAGTTAACTTTCAGTAGAAAAGATTCATTGGAGGTCAAGTACATGCATTTTTAGACCTTTTCACATCTAAGATATGCAAGCATTATGGTACAAAATTCTTTCTTCAAATTAGTAATTTTAACCTTTTTACTATCAGTTCAGCTTGGTTAAATTCCAACTTACATAAACTATTTTTAAAGTGTATCTGTAAATTACAGTGTATTGCATTTTTGACCTGTGATTTGGGACTATAGCTAACTTGGAACAATTCTTTCAATTAAAAAAAGTTTTAAGTTTTAATGCTCTATACAACTGCTTATTTTTAAAAGCATTTAAGGAAATGAGTAAATATAGCAAAACACTGATAAAAGGATTTCTTAATTACATTTACATCCACATGGTTGTGTCAATTAAGATTCATTTATTGACAAAATAGTAAGCCTCATCTGTCCACTTCAAATTATTTTGATAGTCTAACTATGGTCACCAAGACTATATGGGTTTCTTATACCTTTTAGAAGTTGCTGATGTGACTAGTCATCTGGAGTGAGCCTTCTCCCTCCAAAAATTAGTCTTTTCTATTCCAACTTTTCATAACTGCCTCTAGGGCTGAAGATCAAAAAAGCTTAGATCCCCTTGTCTCTAGAATGCACTCAAATGCTTCCATGATCCTTGACATTTATAAACCATTTCACAGCTGAGATGTCCCTGAACTAGCACTTTGGAATATAGTCAACGTTCCTTGTTTATCTCCCATAAACTTGTAATCCAACAGGCTCTCTGATGCTTGATGTTCTGGCATTTTCATCTGTTGCACAAGCTTTGCTTAGCGCACACTGCAACAATTCAGTAAGAGTTCCTACGATCTTAGAACACCACATAATTCGTGTGTGTATGAGGAACAGCTCTGTAAAGTGCCTAACTACAAAATTACTAGTTAACAAAGTTATATCATCCACAGAATTGGAAGCCAGTACCAGCAATGATGGCATTCAGTATGTCAACGACTTCTCCTTGAAAGATGCAAAGAGTTCACACAGACAACTGAAAGGAATCCAGCATACAGACACCTACTTGAGGTAACTTGCAAAACATTTCAGGTGAACAATAAGTGGAAAAAAGTTACACCAGGAGTTCTACTGTTGTGACCTTAAAAATGCAAGGTGCCTTTTTTATAGGAGATACTTGGATGCTGCTGCTAGGTTCAAGATTTAATATTGACTCATTATATGCATTACATTAGAAATACATGATTATATTTTTATTAATGACAAGGAATACATACTGTTCTCTTATGAAAAAGATAGATATTTCCATACTTACTGGTGCTACTATTTTGCCTGTTTGTCCAACCTGCATGTCATTGGGAACAAAGCCAGCATCAACTGCTGCACGGGAAGCACCAACTGATTGAAAGAAAATATTTTCAGTGTTCTCTCAAAATATTAGCAAGACAAATTTAGTTTGCGTATTAGCGAAGAATCCCATGCAATGGCATGTATTTGAAAATTTCCCTCCTAAGATTATATTCTTATAGTACTCCCCTCTGTACCACTGATTGAAGTTTCCAGTTATTAAGTGCTAATGCATTTCATAAGCAACAGGAAATCCCTACTCCTACCACCAAAGAGTTGTATATTTAAATCTGGCACATTTCCACTCTTCACTTTATCAAAAAAAATATTTGCACACAAGTGCTTTTCCTTACTCTTCACCTACCTTCATTATGTTTGTATCATATCATGCTCCCATGGAGATAAGAGGTCAGTTAGCATAAATGTTTTGCTTAAATTTGATTTTTCTTTTATTTGTAAACTAAAGTGTTTAAACCAGGCGTGGCCAAACCATGGCTCATAAGCCACATGCAGCTCTTTTACAGTTAAAGTGCGGCTCACAGAGCCCCCCTGGCCTCCTCTCATTCTCCGCCTACAAGAAAGGGGGTGGGAGCTTCTTCCTTGTGGTGGCAATAGGGGCTTCTGCCCCGGGTGGGGGGGGGGGGGGGGGGAAAGAGGGCCTAGGGAGTTCTCAGGGCTTTAGCCCTGCGTGGGGGATGCTGGGGCTTGAGGCATGCCTGCTTGGACTCAGGGCTTCAGCAGGGCGTGCCCCACGGGGGAGAAGCCCCGAGCCCTGGCAGTCACACCCTGTGGCTCTTGAACGTCTTAAGATTATCGTATGAGGCTTGGAGAGTCAATAAGTTAGGTCACCCCTACTCTAAACGTTGCCTGAAAGTCAAACAACAGGTCAATTTAAAACAAAACCATGTTTGAAAATATCTATTATTGTTAATATTGTACATATTGTAAATTTAAAATCTAAAAATTACTATCACTGAATAAAGAGAAAACATTTTTTTACTTCATATATTTTGCCATCACATTATGCAGATTCAGTTTTTCCTGTTTGTATCATAGTTTAATGGAGGGGAAAGAAAGTAAAATTAGAAAATGTGACTGTCAAACCACAAAAACTGTCACTGGAGCTCTGGTGCAGATGCAATACCTAAAACTATTTTTAACTCCATTTTTAAAATTAATTAGATTAAGTTAAAGGGTACGTCTCTTTTAGTGACAGGCCACCTCATCACCTACCCAAAAAAACAATACTAAAATGTTACAATGGCTAATATTAATCTTTGATTTTTCTTTTTAGTCATGAACAGACACAAATTTACATTTAGCAAAAACATTCATAATTATACTTTAATGTATTCCATTTTCATTGAATGTCTGCGTTTGAATACCTATGCTGTAAAAAGCAAAGGAGTTTTGAATCCATAACTTGAAGTGTTATTGCCATTTAAAAATACATATGAAAAATTTCCCCATGTTGAGTTTTTCTGCTTACAAGATACCATTCAGATATTTCACCAAAACTCATGCAGCCTGAAGAAAAGAGAGTGTTTCCTTTTTAGAGAGTGTTAAGATGCCATCAATGGTAAAAAAGACCATAATGGCTAGACAAAAAGCAATTTTACATCAGTAGTTGGATGGGATTTTTCAAACACTCACAATTAAAACAAGAAAAAAAAAAAATGTACCTGCAGCATGCAACTGATCTGCAAGGTCATATAACAGTTTGAAGTTGTCACCACTCTTCAAACCTCGCCCTTAAAGGTAAAAAAGGAAGGAGACATTCAAAATTCTGTTCAAATACCTTTTAACAGAGAACGTATGCATACATGACACATATTACCAATACTTGTATTCACAGAGGCACTCAAGTACTTTTTGCAAGGGGTACTTTTGACATTTTACTCAACAGTTTTTAGCACCCCTATGAATCTTGAAAATAAAAACTTAAATTCATACAGATTTTGCTCTGTTCCATTTGATTAATATGTGATTATTTCTTATCCATCCATCAACATTGCCCTGTCTTGTTTGCCTCATTTGTCAACAGCATCATCAATTCTCTCTAAAGTCTGGGAACAGGATTTGTCATCAATTTGTACTCCCTCTGCTGGCTTTAGCTATATAGCTCTCCTACTGCAGAGCAAAAAAAATAAATAAATAAAAATACATCATGTAACTTTTTATTTTCTTGCTCAGGGATAGTGTGATGAATTTTTAATTTAACAGATAATTCTTGAGCTATTGTACACTGGTTGTACTAATTTTAATGTAGGTCACATTTGGATCTAAAAGTATTTGCATGCTTCTCTTTAAATTTGCAGAATTGCTAAATGTGATGACGACCTTAAAATATTTGTCAGCATTTGTTACAAGCTTTCTTAATTTGCTGTTTACATGATGTTGGGCATCTGCTCTCTTCCTAAAAAGAGAGCCACATGTTGTAAATAAAATAATATCTAGACACAGCAGAGCAGGTCAACGATGGAGTTCTGCTACAGCTATTAGTTTAACTGAAACTCAGCACTAGTTAAATATTATCTACTTACCACCCGATACGACCACCTTTGCACTCGTGAGCTCTGGCCGATCACTTTTTGATAGCTTCTGCTCAATCCATTCAGACTGACCAACTGGTGATGGAGCCGTTACTGCTTATGTGACAATATTTTAAAAAGTATATGTTTCTTAATTTTTTAAAACTGCAATATTTTTTCTGCTTTAACCTAAAGTACTACATAAGAAACCAAATGAACCGGAATCCATTCCAGCACTGATTCTATTCATATGCCTCCATAATTATTCTTTTCATAATTGCCCTAGTGTCTTTGAACTGCAAGTCCATTTATTAGCCACTAAGATAGCTTACCTCCGTATTCATACTTATATATCATTTAAATTTTATTTGTAGTACTACATGCAAAGTTTACTGAAAACTATTTTCACTTTGCATATTTAAACTGGACTAAAATGAAGACTTGTAATATACACACAATGCATCTCCCTAGCAGAAGCAGCTCAACTATTATTCAAAAAGAGAGAGAGCCAAGCTGGCTAAGTGATCTAATGACAGTGTAACATGCTAATAATCACTGATCAGAGTTGAGTTGACAAGGTCAATGCTGGAGAAGGATTCAGAAGCGGTAGCTCAACATCCCTGAATATTATCATTGATGAGAAAAAGCAATACTTATCATGGCGCTACTGACTCTCTCTGGCAGATGTATGGAACGGTATTGAATGGCCCCAGACCAAGAAGGGACACTTGTGACTAGGGCCCTGTCTGTATTCAAAGTTGGCCTGGTTTCACTGAAAGTGTTATTTTGAACTAGTTTATTTAAAACTGGTGCAAAAACACAGTCTGGGACATTGATAAACAGATTTAAATCAGATCCAATTTATTTTAATGTGATAAGAAATCAACTTAAGCTAAATTGATATAGAACTGGATTAAATCAAATTGTGGATGTTCACACTGTTTTGCACCAATTTAACTAAGCTGGTTTTTAAAGCAATTTAAACTTAAACTGGTTCAACTTTAAATATAGACAACTTGTAAGATTGCTGCAGCACAAGGCCAAAAAGCTGCATAGTGAGTGAAATAGTTACTTGGTATTAAGACAGGTGTGATCAGAAGAGGAGAAAAGGCAGGTGGACAGACAATAGGTTCTTTCCTTTGCTGACAAAAACTAAAAAGTACAAGCTCTTAAGCACAATACAAAAAGATTATTATAATTAGTTTACTTTGATAAGAAATGCTGTAATGTTGCACAAAACTAAAACCAAAACACAAAAATATATTGAAGTAAACACCCACCTTTTTCTACACTAGCACTACCACCACTTACTGGTGCAGCTTCAAAAGAGGTTCCGCGTACAGAAAACACTTTTACTTTTTCATCACACTTCACAGTACACAGAGCATTTCCTAGGAAAGATATCATTTTGCAAAAAGAAACATAGCACAGAGTATCAGAGAATCACAATAAATACTAGTGCTTCTAGCAGAAAATGCAGTGTTAAAAAAACCCCCACAAGATTATCTCCTAAAAGTGCAGTTTTAGGTCACGAAAATTAGAAAATCAGGAGGCTTAAAACTGCATTTTACAAATATTTTAACATTTCCTTCCTATCACACAAGATTTAAAGAAACATGCCAGTATGCAGAAAGTGCCTTTACCCTTTCTGATTGGGGATTGGTCCTGCTTTGAGCAGGGGGTTGGACTAGATGACCTCCTAAGGTCCCTTCCAACCCTGATATTCTATGATTCTATGATCAGAGCAGCATGACTGCATTCAAATGAGCTCTCCACTTTTAGGTATTTTTAAATTTCAAAAATCAGGATTGTAACTTCATAACAGAATATGAAAAGCCTCCATTTCACAAACAGGCCTTTTAAACTGTCACATGACTTAATCTCACTACACCAAACATTTGGTTTTGGATATCTTAACTGATTGAATCTCTCTCAATTGGAGGGGATTGTTAGGAACAGTGGAGGGGAAAGAAATGCTAGAATATCAACTACCCATTTAAAAAAAAAAAAAAAAAAAAAATCTTAAACCTGTGAATTACCAGGAAAGCAACTTAAACTGCATTGCAGTTCATCTATGTCACATCTCAAATGTAATATCACAATCATCACAAGATACCATGTAGGCTAAGGAAAGAAAATCCTTTCACAATAAAAATTAAGCAACAGGCTAATGAGCTCATGTCTAAATTTAAAAAATTAAAACACAGGATCAGACAGGCATTAGAGAACTATGACTGAAGCAAAGATTGCAAATAATCACTAAGGAACGTCAATTAAATATTACAAATAATCAGATCAACGTCTACATAACTAAGAAAAATAACCTTATGGATATCTGAAATCAGAACTAATGCTAGCCATATTAAATAAAGTCAGACAGTTATCTGAATGTCTTACATTTTGCAAAATCTGTTCAGAAGTACATTAACAGAGAAATACAATATGTATGAAAAAAGTCACCAGAGACCGTTAATTAAAATGCTAGATCTGGTTTCTGAGCTGCAATCCTAGAGTACCAAGGGAAATTCTGTGTGTTTTTACAAAAATCACTTCTATTTTCTAGTTTCATTCTGGTTAACCATGATGATTTAGGACACTATCTTGAAATTCCTTACTCATCCCAAGCTGTAGTAATGGGAGTTTTGGTAACACAGGTAAGCAGGACCTGTGTTACCAAAACGCCCATTACTACAGCTTGTCCTTATTGTACAGCAGAAACAGTCTTGTATTGCTCACCTGCATAAATAGTTCTCACAAAAGTGTCAGGTGATTTAATCTCAATGATGTCAGAAATAGGGGCAACATCAAGTTTAGCTGCCACTCTGGGAAGAAGATTCTAAAAAGTTAAATATGAGAAGTTAGCAAAATGTTCTAAATGCTGAGAGGCTGTACCCTAAATATGTAAGGAAAGTCAAAATAAATCTGTTTGGCATATGAACTATAATTAAGATACATTCAGTGCCCTAATTTTAACTTTTATATAATGCTTTCTGTGTGAGGAGGCACACACAACCATAGACTCTAGTATGGCTACTCATGTAGCCTTTGCAGTCAAATGAAAGCCCATTACTGTAACAACATTAGAAATTTTATGAGACTTACAGTAAGTAAACCCTTAATTCAATATGTTGAATTATGATGCTTATTTGCTTTAATAGTTTAAAACTGGATATAGATGCCATTTGCTCACAAAATTGACAGTTATGGATTGCTGGACTCCGACGAGTACATTTTTTTTAAAAAATGTATTTAGAAGTTAGTTCCCAAATACCATGAGAGTGAGGAACAAATCGGTAATTGAGCGCGCACACACACACACACAAAACACCTGACAATATCTTAAAATTACAAAATTTAAATAAGACACTTTTTTAGTATATTGTTGACTACAAAATGTGTACTTCGCATCCTCCCTGAAGTTTTTAAATATAGAAGCTCAAATCTTGTATGTAATAAGGAGTACAAGGGCTAAGTTCTTTCTCCGGACTTGGAGCAACATGCACAAAATACGGGCACACTTCTAGTACCTTTAGTCATGTTAAGTAGTACCTTATTACAGGAATAGGTACACTGAATTACTCCCACAGAAAATTACTACTCAATGTGAACAAAGAGGTCAGAGTTAGACCTTAGGAGAATAGGCTCTTCATATAAAGATCTTAGAACAAGTAAGCTGAATCTACCACTTTTAGCCAGCTAAATATCAAGTCAGAGCTGCCAAGAAAATTTGCATTGGGAAAAAAGCCTCTAAAGAACTCTATGAATGAAACTAAAACATGTATAAAGACAGATACTGATTGCAAGTGAAAGCTCATCTAAGGGAAGCCAGATCAAATTACTCATGGAATGCTTATGTGAAAGACAAAGGAGAGAGAGAGAGAGAGAGAGAGAGAGAGAGAGAGAGAGAGAGAGAGAGAGAGAGATGCAGTTACATTTAAAAAAAAATATAAAACAGAGTTAGTAGTTTTCATGCACAATTTAAAAATTTTTTTACTCCAGTCTGCATCACTCCATAGACATATGTAAAAAAACCCAAAACAGTTTAGCGCTAAAAGTAATGCATGCTTTCTTTCTTCATCGATGCAAACCACACAACTGAATAGAAAGAAGTTAATTTTTACTTTAAAGTAAAAGAAGAGCTACCACAGCTAGCTTTTTATATTATTCTCTCTTTTCGGAAGGCATAATGGTTTCAGATCTCTAGTTCCTATTTGTTTTATTAAACATCCACCTAGAAAACAAAATTTATACTATGACTAATAAATTAAAATTAAACACTTGCTTTAAATTTCTCTTTTACACTGCTGTAACATTTCAGAAAAGTCCAACATTGCTACGGAATATATGATAAGTCTTTCACGGATTTCCGACTCACACTTACATGAAATGCGCTCTTAGCTTCTTACATGCTACAGATTTGTATGTGTTTCTTATCTGCTCACCTTCCCAAAGGCAGATGCTCCAGCACAGATGTGTGTGTAATTAAACTGTTTTTGAGTTGCCAAAATCAATGGAGTCAGCTCCTCTGCGGAAAAAAATATGTCAAAATTTACAACAGTCTCATTTATATTTTCAATTACAGTTTTCATTGCTAAGAATGACACCAGACTATTTTTGGCCAACAGCTGTATACAAATAATACGCACCTGGTAGAAATCCTTTGTATACATCATGCTGAGCCACTAGAACTTTCGCAATGCCCTGTACTTTGCTGAGCTCTTCTGCTACCTACGATTACAAAAATATTAGTAGTAATATTACACCAGCACCTAGAGGCCCAATTGAGCTTAGGGCCCCAGGGTTCTAGGCACTGTGCAAGCAAATAGTAAGAGAGAGGGCCTTCCCCAAAGAGCTCACAATCTAAATAGACAAGACAAAGACAGGAGTGAAACAGAAGTGTAGATTTGCCCAAGGTCACACAGCTGGTCAGGAACAGAATTCATTGGAACAGAACACAGGTCTCTGACTCCCAGTCCAGTGCCTATACACTAGACTATGCTGCCTCTCCAATATAAATACACACAATTTTTGAATAAGACAAAAACAGCAAAAGAAACCATCTTAAGACATGTTGGCCTCATGTAATAGTGTGCAATAACCTTATGTTATTACATTGGAACTACATTTCTCAACAGTGGTAGGACAGCGAGCCTTCAAATATTTCAGTAATTCCAGTAAAATTGAAATGCCAACAATGCCATACACTCAAATTTGGCCCAGTCACTCCTTGTTGTGATGAAGCAGTGGGCAGGGCAAATATGAATGAAAGGCACTGCTATCTGGTCGTGGAGGGTGGGATCAGAGTTAAAAAAAGGTGGAGGAGAACCCCTGCAAGATTATAAACGTTTATAATAAAAGTGATCAACAGTTAGCCTATTATTCAAGAGCTTAATCTTACTTCCTCTGAAATAAATGGCAAAAAAACTCAATGATATAGGCCCTGTGTTACAAGTGCTAAGGAAAACAAGCAGTGATGTAGTCCTCTTGTTAATTACAGCAGAAATCATTTGTACTGAAGTCTGACCTTATTAGCTGTTGAATTGTTGTAGGCTTCAGATCTGCAGTTATGTTTTTGCTATATTATATACACAAAAGCAAATTTTAAGCTACAAAAGGGTTATTGTAAATCAGACTGAGGTAGATTGATAGAACTGTGTTAACACACTTGCATTGCCCCAAACAACACTACTTCCTTGCTTTCCTGAAGACCAGTTTTACCCCCCCAAAACAAGGGTTGTAAGAGATAAAAGCAAAGTGGCCACTACATAACAGTTATTTATATATTATGACTTTTTTGTCCCATCTGTACACATTTTTACAACTTTCTTTTTAAAGTTCACCTTACATGCAGTATCATTTTTTAAAATAACTTGAGTCACCACCACAAACACCACATGAAAGAGAACAAGTTTCACCTATCATTTTCTAGTTATAAGTGCAAAAAGTCTCCAAAATATAAGGGGTGCAAATGGAGGCGTTACAAAATGTGAATCAAACAGATTATTCTCAAACTTGGTAAATGTTTGCTCCTGGTCTCAGACCTAGAATGTCAGGTTTTAAATTTAAAACCAGTCTTTACAGTCTAGTTATAATCCCTTCTCCTGAGATTTGTGATTGGAGAGGATGCCACAACTTTAATGTCACTTGCCATCTGTTTGGTTCTCTGCCTAGGATAAAACTTATCACTCCAAGAGAAACATTTCAGCACTAACTCAGTTTAATTTTACAAATTATCAGACGATCATCATCATCACTTCCACAGTCCTTCTACAGTTAAACTGTATTGACATGTAGGTGTCAGTGCTAAAAGGCTATTCTCGAAATTCTTAGTGACAATATAACAAAACTGGTATACTATAGATTTGAGATGATTCAAGCAATGGTACTGGCAAGCACAGAAGGCATTAGTTCTCAAATGTGTAGCATGTTTTTAAAGTCAGGAAACACTAACATCTTAATCATACTAATGTAAGGATGTGTTTACAATGTAACACCTTTGATTGTTAACAGTGAGATTTTTTAAAAGTTCCATTTGTCATTCTTTATGTTGTTTACTTTTTGACGTTTTCACAGAATGGACAATAAAAGTCAGTTAAACAAGTTTTGTTTTCAGATTCTTAGTGCTGCAATACCTGGATTTCAAACTTTACAGGAGAATATTTGTTTTAAAATAGCTATTTAAAACTGTCAAGTATCAGAGGGGTAGCCGTGTTTGATCTGTAGAAGCGACATTTCTATTCGCTTTGGGATTTATAAAAACTTCATTTAAAAAAAAAAAAAAAAAAGACCCACAGAACTTAAGTTGACAGTCCCTTTTAGCACTTGTTTTGTCACTTGTTTAACAAACACACACACACACACACACACACACACACACTTTCAGTTTAGAAGAGCAACAGTTTAAATGCAGGACATTTCCTTGGGACTAGTGACCATTGGCATAGCTCCTCCTACTTGGACATCATTCTTGAAACTGACCCAAGTCTTGTTTGGTTTACTCAGTGGTAGTCGTGACTTTGTTTAAACACATCTGGAAAGAAAAATAATCAGGTTTCTTACCTTGTCACAGTTAGTACCAGCTACTAAACAAGATACTTCACCTCCAAGCCGCTTTGCTGCAGTGATAGCATTTAGCGTAATGGGTGTAAGAGACTCATTTGTGTGTTCAGCTATTACCAATGTACTCTGAAATCGCTGGAGCAACGAAGCCTTAAAAAAAAAAAAAAAAAAAAAAAGAGAGAGAGAAAAAAGAAAAAAACCACAGGGTTAACGTTAAATGTGGAAAGAACAAACAATATTTTATAGTATTTTACAGAGACCACCTAGTGCCTTACAGAAAGCATTTCACTTGTACAAAACTACATTAATCAGTAACACTGAACAAACCAACTGAACTAACAGATATTTTTTAATAAAGCAGTTTGAAGGTACGAGGCACTAAGCAAATGACAATCTTCTGAACTTCAGGCTATACACTGCATAGCCATTTTGAGATGATAGGAAGATACTGGTCAGGACTAGGGATAACAATTTCATAAACTAGATTTTTAGGTCAATTGATCAGCCTGGTTAAATGCCTTAAATAGTTTGTTGAGCACATGGAAGTAATTTAAGAATTTGGATGGTTGTAGGATGAAATCCATAAGGGAAAGGAAGCAGAACACAATGGGAGGGAATCAGAGGACACACTGCTATATAAGGCAAGTATATAATTATTTGCTTGAAACAATAAATTTATTTTTCAAACAAAGCTTTGACCAAAATCCTAGCGAAAGAACCTGCGCTTATTTTATTTTTAAAAAAATATTGTATTCTTACTTTGCCTTTATTAATTGTTGGGAATTGGAAAAACAAACTAATAATTAGAGTCTTAGGCAGATTTGCAGTCTAAAGAAACCATAATAAAAAAGTATATTGGACTGTATCAGACTTGAATCTAAGTAATATATATTTTAAAATGTTCAACCCTTTTCTGATTATTCAAACAATATCCCGTCAGAGTCCAATATGGCTATTTAAAATAATCACTTGACCAACCCACCTACTATACCCTATGGTCATTCATTAGAACTAGTTCTGGAGCACTTCACAAATCAAAACAAAATTGTAAAAAACAGGAAGAGGATCAAACTGAAATGAAACAAAGGATTCTAAACATTGTTACTTTGTCTCACTAATACTTCAGTTTAGTTTGACTACAGCCTCTTTTCATACAAGAGGTTAATTTAGCCAAGCCCTGGCCACTCACAAATGATACACAAAATCACGGAACACTATTGCAGGTAGCCTTTTGGATTAACTACACGGACTGGTTGCCTAACAGAGTGGATTAAAAAAAAAAAAAAAAAAAAAGGCATTATTTTCCAAAGGATTTAAGTCATGATATATTTAAGTCTCTATCAACACATAAAACCACATAAGACAGTAACTAGGTATTTCCTGCACACCTAGTGCCACATAGCCCCACAAGGACAATGCACCCAAGAGGATCCTCCAAGATCTTCATTACTTTATGGGAGGGTACAAGGGAAGCGGTATCAGCTGCCGTCACAGTGTCACTTCTTACCCCTGCTCCGAGGACACTCCCTATAGTCAGGGACCTTTGGAGTCTGCTCAAGAGGTAATACAGCTGTGCTAACAGGTCCAGGAGAAGAAGACATCTTCTCTGATGTCACCCCATCATACAGAGACAGAATTAGTAGGTTTTTTGCATCCCCATGTGGGTAAAAATACCAATACTGAGTATTTACATGTTTGTAAACTTTAAAAACCCCAATAAAAAGGGAAACTCAGAAATAGGCAAGGCATAACTTTATCCAAACAACCTGAAGTGTCATTATTGTAACTCTCTAACATGTAACCTGGAGATAAAGTATCCACAGAACAATGTTTTACAAAGTTATTAGGGCACTAATTTAAGACAAAAACTAATCAAGTCATTGAAATATTAATATCATATAGCTATCTTACCACCAATGTGCCTTACCTAGAATGTTTCTTACCAGTCATCCCTATTTACTTGTAGGGGAGTAAGTGGAGTTTTCCTTAGCACACATTAGAAATCAACTGGTTTTGGATATAGGACCTGTGGCTGCCTAATTTTAATAAGTTTCTTCTACCATTACCTTCTTATTTAGATATTTGCAGGAATCTTCATTCAGAAAAGAGCTCATCTAAAATGCATGACATCTCTCGATTATTCCCCCCCCCCCCCCCAAGATACCCTATCATGCAGTGGACACCTCTGTTAATCTAATTTAAGACTATGACCCAGTTTATCTTAATCAGTAGTTTCTCCATTTTAAATATATCCTAATTGGTAAAAGTAGCTCAATAAAAGTTGCATTAAAGTAGAAAAATATATTCTAAAAATGCCTCAAATTGGCTTTTTCCCTGATTTTTTAAGAGAATCAAACCTAGACGACATAAAAAGATGAGACAAATGTGTTTTACTACCAATGGAGAGTCCAGGATTTTAGTACAGTAAGTAACCAATATTTGCAAATTCCTTCTCACCATCCACATGACCTCACAAAACTTCACTGAAATCAATTGGTCACAACTCCATTTCAATCAGTGGAGTCACATCATAGAATCTCAGGGTTGGAAGGGACCTCAGGAGGTCATCTAGTCCAACCCCCTGCTCAAAGCAGGACCAAACCCAGTTAGATCATCCCAGCCAGGGCTTTGTCAAGCCTGACCTTAAAAACCTCTAAGGAAGGAGATTCCACCACCTCCCTAGGTAACCCATTCCAGGGCTTCACCACCCTACTAGTGAAAAAGTTTTTCCTAATATCCAACCTAAACCTCCCCCTCTGCAACTTGAGACCATTACTCCTTGTTCTGTCATCTTCTACCACTGAGAACAGTCTAGATCCATCCTCTTTGGAACCCCCTTTCAGGTAGTTGAAAGCAGCTATCAAATCCCCCCTCATTCTTCTCTTCTGCAGGCTAAACAATCCCAGTTCCCTCAGCCTCTCCTCATAAGTCATGTGCTCCAGCCCCCTAATCATTTTTGTTGCCCTCCGTTGGACTCTTTCCAATTTATCCACATCCTTCTTGTAGCGTGGGGCCCAAAACTGGACACACTACTCCAAATGAGGCCTCACCAGTGCCGAATAGAGGGGAATAATCACGTCCCTCGATCTGCTGGAAATGCCCCTACTTATACAGCCCAAAATGCCGTTAGCCTTCTTGGCAACAAGGGCACACTGTTGACTCATATTCAGCTTTTCGTCCACCGTAACCCCTAGGTCCTTTTCTGCAGAACTGCTGCCCAGCCATTCGGTCCCTAGTCTGCAGCAGTGCATGGGATTCTTCCGTCCTAAGTGCAGGACTCTGCACTTGTCCTTGTTGAACCTCATCAGATTTCTTTTGGCGCAATCCTCTAATTTGTCTAGGTCCCTCTGTATCCTGTCCCTACCCTCCAGCGTATCAACCACTCGTCCCAGTTTAGTGTCATCTGCAAACTTGCTAAGGGTGCAGTCCACACCATCCTCCAGATCGTTGATGAAGATATTGAACAAAACCGGCCCCAGCACCGACCCTTGGGGCACTCCACTTGATACCGGCTGCCAACTAGACATGGAGCCATTGATCACTACCCGTTGAGCACGACCATCCAGCCAGTTTTCTATCCACCTTACCGTCCATTCATCCAGCCCATACTTCCTTAACTTGCTGGCAAGAACACTGTGGGAGACTGTATCAAAAGCTTTGCTAAAGTCAAGAAATAGCACATCCACTGCTTTCCCCTCATCCACAGAGCCAGTTATCTCATCATAGAAGGCAATTAGGTTAGTCAGGCATCCTCTTGCAACAGTGGTGAATTTGGTTTTTACGTCTCTTTAGTTTCAACTGAACTGTAGAATAGATTATACCTTATCCCTATATAAACAGGCCACTGGAGCTTCCTCTGCAGTAAGCAAGTTGAAAGTCCAGGTTCCTTGGCATTGTTTTGTGCTCTTATTTACAAAGCCATTTATACAGTATATTTAAATATGAGCCCCATGACAACTGATATCAGAGCAGGGTTCTTCCATTAAAATTCCCTGCCCCTCTTCTTTGTTGCATAGGATAAATATTTTGAAATTACTAGTTTCTTCTTATCCTTCACACTTTACAAATGCTCCCTGTTTAAAAAAATGCAGGGAAGAGAGTCTTGATCACAATATTGCCAGTATACTTCATCTTACAAATTCAAGAATGAGGGTGCAAATGTTGACAAACAAGGAGTTTGGCTTTGTGTTTCTCAATCTGTGGAGCTTGGAACTCTAAATTGGTCATAATAAGGGATTATTATTTATACTGTAATACCACCCAAAACAACTGAGGGGCTGTACAGACATACAGGAAAAGATCATCCCTGTCCCAAAGAGCCTTTAATCTAAAAATAAAAAAAAAAATAAAAAAAAAGGTCAGGATGACAGTTTGTATCTTCTAAAAAACAGTGAAACTAACATGACAGCCTGTTGACTGCCCCTCTACTAAATCATTATTTGTTACTGACAAAATCCATTGATATATCCATAGTATCAATACTATGCATTTCCATACCACTTACCATTTGAGGATCTCAAAGGACTTTACAAATAAAGCTTGTTACCATTTTACCAAAAGGGATACTTAAGTAGGGTGACCAGATGTCCCGATTTTATAGGGACAGTCCCAATTTTCGGGGCTTTTTCTTATAAAGGCTCCTATTACCACCCCCACCCCCGTCCCAATTTTTCACACTGGCTGTCTGGTCACCCTACCTGTAAGTAACTTGCTTAATGTCCTTCCTCCTACAGCATAATAGATTAGATAAAATATGCAGGAAGACTCCCTTCACCCACCAAGTAACCCTGAGTATTCACCTAGCTGTAAAGGTTAGCAACACACAAGCTGGAACAGAGTATGATGCAACAAAAAGTAAATAACCTTCTATGGCCTAACATATAAAAGTGATCAGATCCCACCTTTACATGCAAGCCTCCCACTTAAATTACTTTAAACTCAATCCTGCAAAGAAAATACATGCATTCAATTCCCACTGCAGTCAACTGGAGCTGAGGGCACTCAGGACCAAGATGCACTATCTACTTTACTGTGGTACTAAGGCATATTCCCACTCTGCTATATCATCACCACAAATTTGGCTAAACCACCACACACACACACGACGTTTTATAAACTCTTAGAATATCCAGTCACTAAAACTAAGAGTCTTTTACAGCTGCAGTACATTTATTTTCATTCATCAATGAGCTACAGAGGGTTTTTAATAACTGAAAATTAGAGTCCTGGATTCCTACTGGGAGTAAACACAGACCAGGACAACTTTTTAGACTTTTACTATCAGATGAATGTCTTATTTGAGGGGAGCCATTATTTGAAGCGAGATAAAAATATATCTCCATAGACCGATTAAGAACTTGTCAAGGATTCCCAAAGTATGAGGGGCACTCTTTTGCATAATGCAACATATATTAGACCAAACAAACCTCTTGCACTGCCTTTTCCTCACTTGTGGTGTCTTAAATGATGCCCCAAACCCACCAGTACTCAATTGTCCTCCAAGTCCACCAAGGGCATGGTAAGATGCAACAACAGACTTAGTTTGCAGGAAAGGAGATTTGGCTCAGATGCTGAAATAAATGTGTTAGTCTCTAAGGTGCCACAGGTATTTTTCTTGTTTTCTTTTTGCTGACACAGACTAACACGGCTACTACACTGAAACCTGACAGTAGGGAAAGTTTTCCACCTCTAAGGATAGTTAAGCACTGGAACAGGTTTCCAACCCCCCAGCACTGGAGGGTGTTGAGAACAGGTCGGACAAACACCTGGCACGGATGCTCTGGGTTTACTTGGCCCTGCCCCGGCGCAGGGGTCCAGGGGATGGGCTAGGTGCCTCCTGAGCTGCCTGCCAGCCCCAGGCTGTGGCTGGGACCACGGGCAAAGGGCGCAGACGGCGGCTGGCGTCTCCCTGGCTCTGGGTGACCTTTGGCCCAGTTCAGGGCCCAGCCCTAGCTCGGCCCTGTGGTCCCGCAACCAGGCAGCTCCCCAGGACGCATTGGGGGGGGGGGCCGGAAAGCCAGCGCTGAACCGGGCCAGCCGTACGGGCCCCCAGGAAGGGCTCCAAGGGGGGCGCAGCTCCCCCGCCCCGCTCTCAGGGGGTGCCGCTGCTCCCTGCGGAGCGGGCCCCGACCGCCGCACCGCACTCACCGCCCGCCCCAGGCGCCGAGCCCCGACAGCCAGCAACATGGCGACTCCCTCCGGGACCCTCTCACCCCGCCCCAGTAGCACCCACCCGAGCCGGTTGGGCGAGGCGGCGATCCCGCGAGAGCTGCTGAGGGACAACGCGGCTTGGAATCCTGCCTTCCCCCATTGGCTGCACGCGCAGCCAATCAGAGGCGGCGGGAAGTTTCTTGGGCTCTTTGGGTTCTCGGGGGAGCGTGCGCGTGCGGGGTGGGGAAATGCGGCTCGAGGCGGTCTCCCGGCCGCATAACACAGCAGCCCCAAGCCCTCACCATGACTGCGCCTCGGTGCAGCTTTGCAGTCGTGGGTCGGTGTGCGCGGTGACTCGCTCATTTTCAGGGGAGGAAAGGTTAGCAAAACTAGACTTGGGCACAAATCGAGACCCCAGCTTGAGAAACGGTTGGATCCACAGACAAAAATGTACAGCTTGTGCGTACCTACAGTCAGCACTCAAATCGGTCTGCCAGGGACGCCCTGGCGCATAAAAAGTGGACTCTCAAACAACACTGACTGCTAAACACCCTTGATGCTCCTTCTACAATTAGGGTGATTAAGCAACTCAAACTCCCCATTAGTTTCCTGGATACAGGCCAGCAGTTATAGCAAAACGAATATCCAACTGATCCTAGCTTTGCATATGTAAAAAAAAAAAAAAAAAAAAACTTAAAATTGGGGGGAGGGTATGATCTCATTAACCACGTGGATGTAAGTTTTATGAAATTATTAGTTCTTTGTATTACAGAAACCAAATATAAAGATTCCTGGTTGTGATCTTAAGCGCACACACGCGAGCTTGTCTTATTTTTACATTCTTAACATTAAAAAACCCACACATTTCCACTGCTGATAATACAAATGTTTTAGAACTAGCCAGAAACTGACAGGCAGAGATAAAGATGATCTTTACAATCATTTCTGGCATCTTAAGTAGTATCATATAATATACATGCATGCCAATTTCATCCTGAAGGGTCTAAATATGATTCCCAGGCATCACTTAGGAAAGGAACCTTTTGTGCTAATGTTGGAGAAGAAAGCTATATGCTTTATGGACTGGGCTCAGAAGCCAAGAATGGATTTGTCCAGCAATTGAACAAGAATCATACTATGACCGGATTCAGATGGCACGGAAGACAAATGGACAACCATCTACATAATACTGAGGCATAATGGTGAGCATTAGATCCTCCTCTTGACCAGATTTAATTTAAAAAACAAAATTGGTAAAAAAAATCTGAATCCATTTTTCTGATATTTTATTCATGTGTTTGTTTTTGCCAAGAATTAAATAAAGTTTTAAAGAGGAATAACAACGCTGGAAGTGAAGTTATACAGACAAGTATCCAGAATTAGACTGAAATTCTTCCACGTTGTACGAAGCCAAAGTAAATGGGAGGAATAGGAGGAAATCCTCTGGTGTAACCTGCGGTACTGCTATTGAAGGTTGTGGGCAGCAACAACCTCCACAGCCACTATGCCCTCCACAATGCAGCGTATAATCAATGTATTCATACTGATAGTTCCACCCCCTTTCCCAAGCCTCTTGCCAATTATCATAAATAGGACACCTGTAGAGCACAGCTTCACAGAGCATGAGAGGGTCCAGAACCTCCTCTCCTGCTGCTGGTCCTGCCCCAATGCCGTGCACTGTGCATAGTCATTTATACCAATGCAAAGTAGATTAAGACTGAGTGTAGAATACTACCGAATCAGAATGGCAGCATCTTGTACCCAATTTGTACAGTGTAAATTGCAGAAGTGGCTAGACAGAGAAGAATCAAAACCTTTTCCTTTAGAACACAAAGTGAAGGCACCTTGGTACATTTGCACAACTTGTCATGTATCCTTCCTAGCGTAAATGTTTCCTGCCCTAAATTGTTGGGCAGTGTAGTGTTGGTGTGCATTGCAGCCTCGCATGTGCAAATAATGTATGTTTTCCCATTAAAAATAATGGGATAAGTCTGTTCATAAGAGCCCTGTGCCATGTTTGATCTGGGACATGCCCAGTTCAGGTGATGTTGGCATTGCTGTGGACCATCTTTCATTCTCTCTGGGGACCGGAAAGACCAAAGACCTGACTACAAACTATGTTGAACAGAGCAGAGGCATTAGTAAGCTCTTATATTCTCCCCTACACATTGCAAAGTTGAACAAAGCCACAGAAAGTAGAAGGTGGCTGTGAGCAATGCTCCTCCCTCCACACAGCAGAAGAGGCATGCAGCTGGCATGCCATGTGAAAAAGGGTGTGGCCAAGGTGGGAATGGACCTGGCAACACCACACTAAGTATGGAAATGTAATGCTGCTTGAAGGAAGCTGTGGTGACAGGTCAGACACTGCTGTGGGCAGAGCAGCAACTGTCAATATGGCTACCTCAACCCAGTGTGTTGCCATACTTTGGGGGACAGAGGAGAGAGTAGAGGCCATGTGGCTAGCCAGGATCCATGAGGGTTGAGGCTTGGTCTCTCAGATTGACAACTCATCACTGCCTTTCTTGGGCCCTGCCTCATGACTGCAACACAATCCCACTGGCCCCATGGCCTAGCAGGAAGTAGTTTATTTACCTAATCATGGATCCTGAAGAAACACAGAGCTTTTGTGTTTTGTTCCTCTGTGCATTTCTACACAAAAGGGGAATATATGGGGCGTGGTTCCCAAACTGAAAAGAAGTCTCTTTGTAGCCAAGTTCTGGAAGCCCCTCTAAATTCCTATTGCCAAAACCAAGAAGCCTTACATTTGTAGCATAGCAGAGCCTATAGTAAATCTCTCTCTTGCATCTGGTATAGACTTACAGAAAAAGAAAGAAGGGGGCGGAGGGAAAACAACCACTTTAGTTCAGCTGTCCATAGGTGCTGGAACATGGGAGGAGAGACCAGACGTCAAGGCTTTTTCCATACTCGAGTACCTGCCAATTGTCTTAAGTCATTTGATGTTTCAAAGACCAGTCAAGTAACACCAGCCCAGTATGGTATCCCCATTACAGAGGACAGATGTAGAACTGCTTCAGCCAGCGCCCCTTCCTCACGTACAGCATTTTAGTCATCGGAGGCCACAAAACCCATTTCTGTTTTGGAGAATGGCTCATTTGCTTTTAAAAATTTATAGGTTTTTTAATTTTTAAGGAGCAGAATGTATTTTACTCAGGATTATATTTCATTTAACAATATGAAACTGATTAAAGGAAAGTTCAGCAAAATATGGTTTGCATCCTTGCTCTGTCCCTGCTATATAGAGAAAAGATGATATACAGCAATTCCAGAGCAAATGAGTCAATCTTCCTGTGACAAACTGCAAAGCCCAAGTAAAATGGCTTTGTGGAGAGGTGCTCCTCAGGAGATGAAATCCTCCCTCCCAGGCTGTATAGTGCCAGCAGAATCTCACTGCAGCCATGATCGCAAGCACGGAGTTACAGCACCTTCTGTAACAACTGTGCCCCCACCCAAGGGGTGAAGGGATTGGCCAGTAGATCCACATAGACAAATCAAATAGACACGGCCACATCCCTCTCTAACACACACCTTCTGCACCTGTCTGTGCACTACTACCGTAGTAAATCCATAGAGCAATTTTCTATGACACACTGTAGATCTCCCTTTGTGGATTCCTTACAGCCTGCCCACACAGTGCAGCAGAATCACTACCCTTCCGGTAGTATATGCCCATAGAAGAGGCAAGATTTGCCCTTTGGTAATGTTTAAATGTTACCTTAGCTGTTGTTTCTCTCCACCCAATTTATTTTCAATACCATTATTTGAGAGCAACCAACCTGAGTTTGGCTTAGTGCTTATACAGCACTTGCCATCTGAAGATCTCAAATACTTTATGTATTTTTCTCATTGTCCCCATTTTACGCATAGGGAAACTGAGGCATGGAGACATTACGTCTTCCCTTTTCAAGTGGCCACTAATTCTGCACAACTCATATATTGGCTGTCCAACTTGAGACACAGGTATCTCAAGCTAGGCAGCCATAATTAGTGGCCATCTTTGAATCTATGGACCTAAGTGACTTCCCAAGGCTGCATAGCAAGTCATTAGTAGCTAGGTCTAGAACACATGTCCCTTGACTTCAACGTGTACTTAAAGGAATTCTGATATGGCAAAATTCCATACTGCATCATTAACATTGCAGCTTCACTCATATTTTTAAATAGCTATGTCGGTGTTTGTAAGATGGTGTCTGATCTATTTTCCCCTCAGAACAGCCTCTATTTAGTCACAGAACAGCTTCTGTTACAGAGTAGAACTTCTATTACAGATCAGTGTTCTAAACACACAGGACCAGATTGTGATCTTGGTTACACCAGTGTAAACCCATCTTCCATTAAATTATTCCAGATTTACACTCACATAACTGACATCTGAAACAGGTCCACTCTCCTAACAAACAAGATTAACACAGGAATCTACTCCATAGTAAGGACCATACAAAACTCTGCACTTTGTTCTGAGGGCCATGACACTTCCCAAGCAATGATAATATACATTAGGTATTGTTTTGCTTTTTAAAATTTCCTAGTGGCAAAGGGATGGATTTAAAAATACATTAAGCAAAATAGTCCCCTAAAAATCTGCACTGTAGATCTTTGAAAAATGTGGTCACTGAAATCCTGGAGTGGCCAAAGGAAGGAGACGGACAGCAGCCTCTTCACTTAAGTTACAAATCAATCAATCAACCCAGCAGTACTAAGAGTTTATGGATTTGTAACACTACAGGCTTTAAGATCCTGAAATCAATGAATGGTGTGCCACAAATACAGTTTTTTCCTTATAATAGTCTTAGTATTCTCTAACCATTTCACAACAATGCATATTTTCCCCCCAAAGTGTGAGCGGTTTGCAGCATGTTGCTGATTTATCCTAGAAATGCATTTCTATGGCACCCGTCACTGTGATCTCTCTCAAACAAGTGCAAAGCACTTCGGCTTTCCCACAACCTATGATGTAGTATATCACAGCCAAAGTTCACCCTTCCGCATGTCTTTCATGGCTGATGCCAAGAAATACTACAGATCCTACTGCAGAATGTGTCCGTGCGTATTCAGATATTTTGTATTGCTGGACAATTAACTTATGATGATTGTAAAGGCGAAGGAGATTTGAGACAGCCATTATGGCTATACAGCAGATCCCATTTCCTGCCTCTGGTGCACTAACAACTCTATAGACACCATGATGAGGGCTAGAAGAGGCAAGGCTGGAGTGGACTGTGCCCTGACAATCTTGGCTGATCAGATTGTCCCTAGGGGACTCTTCCAGTCGGCATAAATTAGAGTAGCCTCAGGGCCCTTAGCCTTAAAGTTACTATAACGAGCTCAGTGATGCTAAGGAACCAGCCCTCTAGGTTTCATGGCCGGTTCCCGGTTCTCTACATTCTGGAAAGAATTCACCTCAGAAAAATTGAAAAGTGACCAAAGTCATCGCCAGGCCTGTTTCTCCTCTCACACTGGTGTACATAAGCATATGGAGCCACAGTGCTCTAAAATTGGGGTTAACTGAAAATAAGCACCACTGATTTCAGGGATGAGGCAACTTCCTCCCATCCCTTCAGAGAGCTGTGTCTTAAAAGGCACAACTGAGCATTCTATAGAGGAAATGTGTCAAATATTGTTACAATTGCTTTGGAAAATATTTTTACTTAGGATGCAGAAATCTAATAAAAGGAGCACAAATAAATTGAGTATATGGTAAAGATGCTCTTTGTGTACCCTTTATTTGACTACAAATGTTTTTAATTAATGTATGTTTTGCTCATTAAAGCATGGCACACCCCTTGGTAATCCTATTGTAAGCCCCTGATACCCCGTCCCCCCAAATTAGCTTTCACAGTGCAAAAGCAGAAGGCATATTTTGTGGACTCAAGCCTTTAAAAGGAACAAGTATAGGTTGAGAGTATTTTTGTTTTTTTAACTAGACTATAAGGAAATTAACATTAAATCAATTTTGGTCACATGGTTATCAGTCCAGATAACAGCTCAGAGTAAGTCAAACTCTTTCTTTCTATACATCTGTTTAATAGTATAAAGTATATTTTGATCAGCAAACTGCTGCTGGCAAACTCTAGGTCAGATTTCAAAGAAAAAGTGCCACAGATCTAGAAAATGACAGGCTTGATATTATATTTTCTGGTTTTGGTGTTAATTTAAAACCTAAATAGCACCTCAAATACATGTAATCTTTATTGAAACTGGCTTGATAAGGATTACATCTTGATGCACAAAGGAAGTCTTTATCACTTATGGCTAGTGTTTTAGGCGCTTATAAAACTGTAATCAGGTAGGGATTATATCAGCATGATCCACATGAGCTGAACCATGACAAAAAGCTTTATTCTATTTCATCTCCCACATAATGGGTGCTGATAATAAAAGGGTAAAACATAAAATACACAGGGACCAGTGAAGCTGTGGATTCAGAATCCATTGCAAGTAGAGAACATTTTTATACATTTAGAAAGAAAAAATGAATAATTAATTAGTGGAAGCAGCTCTGTGTATGGTGCATTGTTATCCAGGATTATTTCATTAGGATCTGCTGACCCAATTTCTTCATTGTAAAGGGAATTACATTTTTTCACACTGTGCAGTTAGATCAATACTGAGGATAGCTCAAACTTGTTTAAATATAGTAGGTTAGTGAAAACACAGCAAAAAAACCTACTCCAGTAACTTTACATCGCACAGGGGAAATGAAACAAGAATGGGTACAAAAAGTATATATATTGGAATTGAATTTTGGTTCATGTAAAATACAGAATTCCTACAAGACATGGAAACCAGCAAATACGTTCTCGTGACTAACGGGTTTAGTAAAGAAGAGGACTGCTTTTTTGTTTTTTTTAAATAGCAACATCACCTTTTGGTATGGATCATCCTCAGTTTACTGTTTCTGCAATCATAATGAGTATGGCTGACTTGGAGATGAATGAAGCTCTTTAATTTAGGAGCTCTACCAACAGTTGAAAGGATTCACCTACTAATCTGTCAAAATCCAATAATGTTAAAACAATCAGAATCTGCTTACCACTCTACTGAAGAATTTAAAAATTGAACAGACAGTATCTGCCTACATGACACTACAGGGATGAGTCAAAGAGAGAACAAGGCAGCAATGCACCATGAGAGATGAGAAATGGGAAAAATAGAGGAATAAGTAACCCAGAGTCACTAGAGACGGTAATTGAGGATAGTTATTGCCATAATTTAAAATTATATTATCCCATTGCATGGAGCAGATAATAATTCTGTTGTCAAATCATTTCATCCCCAACCCTGCAAATACTTATGCATGAGAGTAACTTTACATATCTGAGTAATCCCATTGTGGCTCTACTCACATTTTTAAAGTTACTCGTGCATGTTTGCTATGTCAAAGTGCAAATATTACCCATTTCTGTATATTTCAAGCCTTTTTCTTTTTTTTGTAATCCAGTTAATATTGATCCTTCCCCACTGGCATTCATTTCTGTAGTGCATGAATATTGAAACGTAGAAATGAAATGAGGCCTCTCTCTATAGGGCCTGATTGTCTTCTCACTTGCACCAGTTTTACACTGGTGGAGCTCCACTGACTTATACTTACACTGGTGTGAATCAGGAGTAAGTCTCAGCCTGTCTTACAACTAGATTCCTTTATAATAAGATATAATTGTGATATCATTTATTATGCCCTTTATGGCATCTTTCATCTGAGTACATCAGAGCAATTTACAATCTTTATTTAATTAACCTTCAGTACATCCCTTTGAGGTTGGGAAGTATTATCCCCATTTTACAGTTGGGGAAACTGAGGCAGAGAGCTGTCACTTGCCTTGCCCAGTCACAGAGAGCTGGGAACAGAATCCAGATTTCCAGGCCCTGCTCTGATTATTGTGCCACACTGCAGTTTCCCTATAAATGACACTTCCTAATGAAGTTCTAAATATTGATATTCTTCTGGATAATTAGATAAATAATATCACATCATCATGTTCTCTTTTGCATATTTTCATAAATCATCATTACCAGGGAGTGAAATCACTAGCCGTAATAAAGAGCCTGCTCCCATTGAAGTCAATGGTAAAAATGGTTCAATGGGAGCAGAATCAGGGCCTACTAGGTTCTTTACGAAGGAATACACGTGTTCATGAGTTAAGTGATCTAGTTGCAGTATTGCTAGAATCGTTAACCTTTTTGGAAGTGAGGGCTTACATTTAAAAAACAGATGGAATCTTCCTTGAAAATATTTGTTGTTCAGTTATCTGCAATATCTCCTTCCTCAAAATGCAAAATGTCCCCCTCCCACCATTTCTTCCTTGCATTCTCAAGATCCCACAGTATGTCCATCATCTTAAATTCTGCAGACAACAGCGTTACAAGATCCAATGGGTGGAATTTAATTTAAAGTGCAAATAAGGTGTACATTTTTAAATAGGAATAGTAAATTAGAATAGCTTACCAAGGGATGTGGAGAATTCATAATCACTTGAAGTCTTTACATCAAGACTGGGTGTCTATTTAAACCAGGTTTGTAATGCAATTTGCTTGGGAATATTTATGCTACGGTGGCTCAATAGAAAGACAGCCATCTCTTCCTGTCTGCAGTGACAAAGCAACATTGTCATCCTAGACTTTTGGCTGTACGCTGCCATCGTTCTGTGTGCAGAACTCCCATTGAGGTTAATGGGAGTTGTGTGTAAATTTCAATGGCAGAATACACTGCCATTCTTTTTTAAACACATATCTGCTTTTTATACCTCTACTACACGGCTAAAGAAGAACCTGAATACCACTCACTATTCCCTATTCACACTATCCTGAGCCTTTCCCTGTAAAGCCAACATCATCCAGTCTATGTACATGATGGCCTTATGAGAGTTGCACTTTTTATGCTTGCTTCCAAGCATTTCTGGAAAGCTGATTTCCAAATTTCAATCTAGAAATTAATACTCCTGCAAAGAGTGCAGGAGTCACAGTAATTGCCTTATTTCTTTAAAAGTTATTAGTGATTGTTGATCTATTTGTTTTTGGATGGCCAATTTGCAACACTATAAACAGGCCCAGTTTTCCGAAAGCAAGCATTCCACCCTGCAGAGCATCCAACCCCTTTATAATGTCTCAGGCTATTACTCAAGAATCAAAGCAGCCAAAATCATTGGTCATTTTTGAGCATGTAGACAATGTTTTGCATTTCTTTCGGGCCTTCCATCTGTAGATCTTAAAGCACTTTTCACATTGTTAATGAGGTAAGCATCATCACATGCCACAGGCAGGTCCAACTATAAATCTTATTGTTCTGATGAGAAATCTAAGTCATGGAGAAGCTAAGAGCCCAATCCAATTCCAATTGGACTCAATAGGAGAAAAATTACCAGCCCACTTTAACACAAGAAGTCTGTGGCAGAGAAAGAAACAGAATCCAGCTCTCCTGATCTCCAGGGTTTGTCGTTAAACTAGTAGACCATATCATATGTACTATGATTACATCCAGTTTGCATGGATTGAGAGTGGAAGAAGTTATCTGCAATATCTCCTTCCTCAAAATGCAAAATGTCCCCCTCCCACCATTTCTTCCTTGCATTCTCAAGATCCCACAGTATGTCCATCATCTTAAATTCTGCAGACAACAGCGTTACAAGATCCAATGGGTGGAATTTAATTTAAAGTGCAAATAAGGTGTACATTTTTAAATAGGAATAGTAAATTAGAACAGCTTACCAAGGGATGTGGAGAATTCATAATCACTTGAAGTCTTTACATCAAGACTGGGTGTCTATTTAAACCAGGCCTGCACAACTCGTAAAGCGGCGAGGGCCATATTACTCCAAAGAAAACAGCTGAGGGCCGAAACCCCCTGGCCCCACGGAAATACCTCCGCCCCCCACCCCCCAGCACCGCCCGCCCCGCGGAAACAACCCCTCCTTCCCCAGCACTGGGGTGTGGAAGCCTGTAGAGGGGGAAATAATGCACATAGAGTGACCAGATCACAGCAGTAAAATAGGACCCGCCCCCTCCCTGCTCGGCCCCACCATCACACCCTTCTTCACCCCCCCAGGGGTCACTGTATTACTGCACACAACAGTCAATTAATGCAGTTGTAGATATACAAAAATGCATAATGCAGAGATTTAACTTTTATATGACTTTGTATTGAACCTTGGTAATATGTTATAGCGGGCCCCTAAAGTAGTATAATTAAGGTAAAAGAAAAATGTCTTTTTGCTAGAAGTAGAATAAGATCTTCCCCCCACTTTGTATTCAATTGCTCTGTTGAATGAATGAGGTATGAATGAGGAAGGCGTCGAAGGCAGGCACCTCCAGACAGCTGCAACCCTTGCCTACTCACCCCCCTGCTGGCCGCACAGTGAGCCCACCTACTCACACACACACCCCCGTGGGCCGCACAGTGAGCCCACACGGGCCGCATGCGGCCTCTGGGCCGCATGTTGTGCAGGCCTGATCTAAACTAAAGGATATACTCTAGCTCATAAGTTACTGGGCTTGATACAAAAATTACTGGGTAGAATTCAATGTTCTTTGTTGTACAGGAGGTCAGACTAGGTGATCTTAAAAGTCCTTTCTGGCCTTAAGATCTTTATTAGTGAATCCTCTTCACTGAAGCGGGGGGGAAATGGAGATAACTCCCTTTGCAATCCCACCAAGGCTAACTCTCAGTCAGTCACAGGGGTGGCGGTAGCTGTTGTACAATACTTTTTTGAAGTATTACACATTCTACCTCTGCAGAACTCCCAATTCCTTATTGTCTGAGGCTGAAGCAGAGAATTGAATGCAGCGTTCTCACAGAGCAGTGCAGAGCAATACCATTTAACAGTTAACCACTGTTTAATTTCGTCATATTTGTTGGTAAGTTATACACATACTTTTCAATTGTCAACAAGATTTTTAAAAAGGATATTGATTTTAATTTCAAAGGCTCTTGAAAATAAAAAAATGAATAACTACATTCTAAAGGAGAGTAGTTTCCTCAACAGCTGTAAATAATTTATTGTTCACAACCCAACCAGATCAAAAGACACTCCATCAATTGATGTGGCAAAATCTGGTGCAAGCTGCATTTCTATTATCTCAGATCCAATTAACCATTTGGAGCAGACGAAAACATAACTAGATCAATCCAGAATCAGATTAATATCCAATCCATAATCACATTAATCACAATCTGTCCATAATTAGCCATCAGATAATCCCATTGGACAGGAGGTGACATGCAGTATCCCATTATCTCATTAATTATCTATTTTCAGTATTGGGCATTGTCCCTAAGCACAAGAAAATGTTTTTAAAGGAGAAAATGATTGCAGAACTGTCCTTTTGATAAATCTTTGCTGTAAAGGCAGATCCAAACTTCTGAGTTTTCCTGCGTTTCTTTGCTTTTACACATTCTGTTATAACCCAGAAATGGATCCTTGATCGATGTAATCTTTTAAAATAAAATATGATTATCTTCTTGGGAAGAGGAATAAATAAGACATTTGATTCATGTGAAGTTTATGAAAGAAGAAAATCATTCATCAAAGGTTTTTAATAGTAACATGATAACAATAGCTTTGCAAAGCTAAATCTTATTGCAGATGGTTCCTGTCCTTTTTGTAATGTAAGTGAAATTGTGTTCCATCTGTTTTAATTTTATAATGGACTTAATCCATGGCTGGCTCTGAAAGAATCAGCATTTACTGCCTTTGCAATCTGCTGCAAAAGTCATTGTTTCCTGTTTATAAATGGGACCAATGCATCAAATCTGTGACAAAACCTGAAAATTATTCCAAAAAAATCTGAAAACCTTATTAGCAAGCCTAATACCATACCCTGGCATAATTGCACATACTCAGAAGTCTCACTGAAATCAATAGATTTTCCTAAAAACTGATTGAGGATTTGGCTCTTAAAGAGAAAAGTAAATCAAGAAACAGTAATTGTGACTGTATAGGTTACATTGACGATTGGCTATCGCACATATTTTTAGTGATTGTAAGTGACCTGAGAGTTTTTCTGTGAAGAAATATACCCCCCCAAAGTCATAATTCATTTATTTATCAAATGCAGGTCAAATCTCCAAGGCTAGTTGATTTCAGTTCCTCTTAGTATTATAGTGGAGAATATTTTTATAGACTTTTGAGCATCACCTGCTAGAACAGTTTTGGTTTAGGATCCAGAAACAGTTCCATTACAAATCCCTTTTTCCTGGGATTTCTACTCAACTGTGCATGGGGTATGACAACATGTTATGACTTGCCATTCAGGGCCAAATTCTTCTCTCAGTTACACCTGTTTAAATGCATAGTAACTCTATATAGGATTCAATAGTACAACTTCAGATTTACACCAGCATTACTAAAAGAAGAATTTGGCTTCAGGCCAGAAAGGTGGTTATTTAGAAATAAAAATAATGTATCCTTGTTTGTTTATATTTAAGTTGAGGGAGGAGGTTGTTTGGAAGCTTAAAGAGAATTGGTGGCATTGCCCTCAAAATTGAAAAATGATGCAAGAAAAAATATATTGTATTCTTATGTGTGTCTCAGTCTTACATCAGACTCCCACTGATGGTAGTTTATTATTATTACTACAAGATGTGCAAATACTGATTTACCCAGGAGCCCATGCTTTTCTGGACCTGCTGAGGGGTCACACTGTCTCCTTCACTACATTCTGGAGTCTCATCAATCAGACTTTGCTATGCTGGCTAGCAAACTAATTTGCTCTCCGTTTTTTTTGTTCTGACCAGTGGGTAGACTTGCCCATTTCATCACACTTTTCGGTTGGACTTCCAAGGTGAAATCCTGTCTCTAGTAAAGTCAATGGCAAAATTCCCCATTCCCTTCAAGCGGGACCTGGATTTCACCCACAAAGCATGGGCTCTTCTGTAGCAGCTGACGAAGTCAAAAGGTGTCCTTCGTTGCTTTGGATTTGAGAACTAGAGTCCAGCCCTTCTTGCTCTGGACCTTCAATGTTTAGAATTGCAAAAATGATGCACATTGGAAAACACAATCACAATGAGGGATCTACATTAGCTGTTGCCACTCAAGACAGAGATCTTGGAGTCACTGTGGGTAGATCTTTGAAAACATCCACTCAATGTGCAGCAGCAGTCAAAAAAGCTAACAGAATGTTAGGAACCATTAGGAAAGGGATAGATAAGATGACGGAAAGTATCTTGATGCCACTATACAAAGCCATGGTGCACCCACACCATGAATACTGCATTCAGTTCTGGTCACCGCATCTCAAAGAAGATCTATTACAAACTTGAAAAGGTACAGAGAAGGGCAACAAAAATGATTATGGTTATGGAAAAACCTTGCATATGAGGAGAGATTAAAAAGTTGGACTGTTCATCTTAGAAAAGAGACAACTAAGGGAGGATATGATAGAGGTCTATAAAATCTTGAATGGTGTGGAGAGAGTGATGTGTTATTTTCTTCTTTACAAACACAAGAACCAGGGGTCACCCAATGAAATTAAAAGTTTAACAGAGTTAAAAAAAGAACTAGATAAATTCATGGAGGATTAGTCCATAAATAGCTATTAAACATCATAGTCAGGGACTCAACCCCATGCTCTGAGTGTCCCTAAGCCTCTGACTGCCAGATGGTTGGACTGGACAACGGAGGATGAATCACTTGATAATTGCCCTGGTCTGTTCATTCCCTTTGAAGCATCTGCCACTGGCCACTGTCAGAGACAGGATACCAGGCTAGATAGACGATTGTTCTGACCCAGTATGGCCATTCTTAGGTTATTTCCTTGACTTCATAGGGAGGACTCACATGGATAAGGCAAATAGACCTGGCCCAGAAAAGACCTGTCTACTTTCATTGAACGAGTGAAAGGCAGAAGTAAACACAACAGAAATAGGGGGAAAATAGATTTTTAAACATTTGTCCAGTTTTAGTAGCCTAAGAGGTTATTAGTAACACAGGAGAGATTTTGTCTATTGCATTTTTATCTGGACAGTTGTGTGCCTTTAAAATCAGAAAAGCAAATAAACTCAAGAGTCAAAGCAAACACACTATCCTGAAAAACGAAAATAAGAAAGAAAAACTTGTAGCACCTTAGAGACTAACAAATTTATTTCAGCATAAGCTTTCGTGGGTTAGAACCCACTTCATCGGATGCGATGAAGTGGGTTCTAACCCACGAAAGCGTATGCTGAAATAAATTTGTTAGTCTCTAAGGTGCTACAAGTTTTTCTCTCTTATTTTCGTTTTGCTGACACAGACCAACACGGCTACTACACTGAAACCTAACACTATCCTGAGTTCACCTCCTTGTGCATGAGTAATGCAGGGATCTCCCAACAGCAGGAGATTTTTACAAGGTGCAAAACTGAGGAACAATGGAGTAAGATAAAGACTTGAATCTGTCAAGGCAGAATTTCCTTGCTAATGTAGATTTAGACCAACATGTTCCAGGTAGACTTAAATTACCTAAAGAACAACTGCTCTGAGTTTCACCAGTGTAAATCTGGAGTCAAATGAGGAAGGAGGTGGGGAGATCACATGGCAAATATCCTGTCGTGCCTTCTAGAGCCTTAAAAATTCTATACCGAACAATCTCCCTATTTAAGACAAGTGCGATTACTGTATCATGCTGATATCCTTGTCCTATTTTTTTTTAAATCCCACCTTTAAAAGATAATTTAATGAAGTTGTCACTGAGGCTCACTTAAGAAGGTGCTATACCTCTTTTTTTGACCATGAGGAAGCTAACAAATCAGAGGGGGAAAGATGAGGGATACTAAGCCCGGATTGTGGAACAATTTATGCATATGCCCATTACACACGCTGAAGTCTTGAAGTTAAAGTTAAGCACTTATAAAAGTATTTAAGAGTTAAAGACAAATCCCGTAATGTGACTTTTTTTTTATTTTATTTTATTTTTAAGAGCTCACATCTTTACACAGCTGAAAAGGATAATTTGTATGTGAAACTGTGTGAAGATATTTCCTGCATTAGTTTCACTTGAGAAAAGTGGCAGGAATTAATCTGAAATCCCATGGTGGAAAGTTATGGAAATTTTTACCAAGCACAAGCATTAACAGATCTTTTGAGTCATTAGTGTTGAACTATAAGGAAGACACAATATCCACCATGCTACAAAGTATTTAGGAATGTAAAGGCATTATTTTAGCCACTGAAGGGTTCTCCTTTTCTTTCCTATTAAGGCAAGAGAAGAAACCCATGGAGACTAAAAAGGAAAACATATTTAAAAAAATGAATACAAGGGATAAAAAGTTCAAAGTGTGTTCCTTAGTTTGTACCCAGATATCCAGGCATGTAACATCTCATGAGAACCAAACAATGTCCTGAGCTGTGCATCAGCAAATACTGTACATGAGAAACAATAGAAGGGTTCTCTTTAATTTCCTATACAAAAGCCACAAATGTGAGTGAGAAAACCAGTGCTACACATCAAATGGTCAATCCAGCCCCCAAAGCTGTGACTGCAGGAGCAGGCTGGAGGGATGTTGTGCACTCACTATGTGGTGTGAAGCCAAGCTTAATTATTAGTATTTATTATTTGTATTACAGTGGCATCTAGGAGCCCCTATCGTGAACCAGGACCCCATAATGTTAGGGACTGTACAAACACAGAACAAAGACAGTCCTGTCCCAAAGAACTTGCAGTCTAAATGAGCTCTTTCAGGACTCCTGGGGAAATCAGTGAATGGGAGGGGAAAGGTGAGAAGCGAGGATAGACTGGGGGATGGACAAGTCCAGAAGATCCCCCTGTTATATATCCTCCAGCTCTCCCTCCCCACAGTGATGCCAAATCAGCCACCAGGGATTCTTTCTACTTCGGACCCACAGCACAGGTACTCAGTACATGCTCAGCCACACAAACTGGGTGCCTGGGCCCCTGAATTTGGTTCTAAAAGAATACGCATTCAGTGTTGGTCTAACTGTCCCCATTGAACTCAATGGTAAAATTCCTCATCGACTTCAGTGGAAACAGAGCAAAACAGTTGCTAAGCAGTTCTGAGAATCCCACCTTAAAGTTCCATTATGAGAGCGATATCCCTGCTTCTCCACCAGTGATTCAGTCATACAATAAAACCCATTGGAAGCAAAACATAGTAGGCAAACTCCATGCAGAAGTCTGTATGCTTGCCAAGGCCATGACTTTCATGACAAGAACAACTCTTTGTAACCAACTAACTACAACTCCTATATACTTATCCGTCCAGTGCAGTGCAATATGGGGAAATGACCTGGGAGGAGGGGTTTCAATGGTTTTAAACAGTTAATTTCAGAATATTCAATAACTAACTATCTTATCACTAATTAAAGGGTCAATGTAATGCAGTTCCCACTACTTTTTGCATCTTAGTCACATACACTTGTGATTTGCTGGAATAGGGGGGAAAGGAGGACATGATAAACCAGGGGTGGCCAACCTGAGCCTGAGAAGGAGCAAGAATTTACCAATGTACATTGCCAAAGAGCCAGAGAGTAATACGTCAGCAGCCCCCACATCAGCTCTCCCCCACCTCCGCTCCCAGCACCTCCCACCCACCGGCAGCCCCACTGGTCAGCACCTCCCCCTCCCTCCCCACACCTCCCGATCAGCTGTTTCGTGGCGTGCAGGAGGCTCTGGAGGGTGGAGGGAGGGCACAGCAGGCTCAGGGGAGGGAGCAGGAAGGGGTGGAGTGGAGGCAGGGCCTGTGGCAGAGCCAGGGATTGAGCAGTGAGCACCCCCCGGCACACTGGAAAGTTGGCGCCTGTAGCTCCAGCCCCAGAGTCGGTGTCTATACAAGGAACCGCATATTAACTTCTGAAGAGCCGCATGTGGCTCCGGAGTGATAAAACATCCCTGTGCTAAACCATCAGCCTCATCCATGTGGATCCCAGAGAAGCATTAACCTCTTGTTGTATTTCTGCTGGGAATTCTGTAGGAATGTTGCAGGGAGTGGCTTCCCACAGTTTAATTCCCAAAATTGCAGGGAGTCCTACCTTGATGGGGATCTCACTGAAGGCCTTATATATGTTTGGAGGAAGGAGAAATCATTACTGTGTTGTATCTGATCCCTTCTCTCTGACAGCAATAAAGTCATGCCTTGGGAGTATCCACTTTTTATTCCCTCCAGGGAGCAGAGCAGAGCGGTGACAGGATACCCTGACATGGTCCTTCAAAGATATAGTAACTTGGGACAGAGTTCTCCCTTAACTCCTATGGGAATTGGACCCATGTAATCAGAGGCAGAAGCCAGCTGTAACTGGTTTTCTAAGTTGTCTCAAGTCACCACTGTGACTTTTAAGTCCCAGACTTGCAGCCTTGAGGCTGGAAAAACTGTCAGGGAAGTCAGTGGGTATTTTACCTGTGTCTGGACTGAAGGATCAGATCTTCCAGATGTAGGGTTTATACTGTAAAGAATATCAGAGGCTTACCACTAGGCAGTTCAGTGAAATTTTCAAAGGGACCCTGAAGCATAATGAGAGAGGTAATGAAAGCCTTTGGTCAACACTAATTTAAAAAGTTCACACAAGACATTTTTACACTGTGGCCTGTACATTGCACTTTACTTTATTTCACAAGCCATATGGTTTGGTTTTGATTCAGTCATACCAAACCTCACATAGGCAAGAAAACACTTTAGAGATGGAAGTAATTTTCCAGTTACTTGTCTTAGTTATCCCAACAGAAGTGAAAGAAACTGGTGCAATTCTAAATATGAACGGTGGTAAATACTGTGCACACAAACTGAGAATGACTTCTCTATGGCAATTTTCCATATTTTTACTTGAAGTGCTAGAATATTACCACGGTCAACATTTTTTTTAAATTGCATTTGTTATCTACTTTGTCTTTGAAATCTCCTAAGCACTTTTATTATTGTTAACAACCTGTGCTTTCCATTATCTAAAAGTCCTGCCATCAACCATCAAATAACAGATAACTCCACTCTGCATGCTGCTAAAATGTCATAGAAACCATCCACTAAATCTTTATTGCAGCTGAAATATAACTCTCTCTTTGGAAGAAAAAAGTTTCCTGTTTCTGCCTCAATTTTTCTTGAAGAAGAAACTTCTTCCTTGTTCTCTGGGTAATTAGGAATTTTCTGCAAGATGTTGTCAGATATAGCATAGCCCACCTTATACTGAAAAAGATCTGCCTTTTCAAGACATTCCCTGGATACTAGTTGTAAAACTTTCTTTCATGTAAAGACAGAGGGAACCTTTCCAAAATAACCCTCATGGAACAAATATTTCAGATCCAAGTGCTGCCAACCTTTCATGCTTTTTTCAATATTCATCAAGCTAAAGTTTTCTTATGTTTTCAGTCATCCGTGGTCTACTCTGGAAAGAAAAGTGCTTAGCTTGGTCAGGACCCAGCATACTAGATTAAGAGGCTCATTTGGGGAGACTGATCTGTTATGAAGATCTACCCTAGAGTGTGCCCTCTTAACTGGTTATTAATAGGAGCAGTTTTCCTAGGAGTCCCAAAACAGGGATTAGGACCCGCTGTACAAACAAATGAAACAAAGAGAGTCCCTGCCCACACATAAACTGAAACATACCAGCATTCAGCAAGATAGAACGTCATGAGAAGTGAAGTTTATCATTCGAAATCCAGGTTGGTTTTGCGCTTCCCCACCTGTGGCAGTTGCTGTCTGAATGGTTTTGTGAGTAACTCGCTTCCCTTGCTCCCTGCTCTTCCTGATTCAAGCTGGAATCGCGTTTATTGCAAATCGCCTCCTCACCACCACACACCGGGCTGGCCTCTGGCACAGGGAACCTGACAGGTATAATCCCCCCGGAGCCCACCAGCGGGCCCAGTTTAAATAAAAGCGCTGGGAAATTAGCCTACACGTGTATGCGCGCAAAGAGATGCTGCCCAGCAACTTGGGGCGGGTAAACCCAGGGGTGTTGTGGCCACTCACCCAGAGGCGCTCACTTCAGGCTACCCTACTAAGAAGTCCTGCTTCTCTCTCCAGCAGAGCAACTCTTCCAAAGCCACAACAACAGCGACCCAAATCAGCTGCCAGCCAGGACCTGCCCAGCAGCACCTGTGCGTGGTCAGGTCATTAGCGTGATGGACAGCACAGAAATTAATCTCCCCCCTTTGCTACGCGGGGCGTTAGGCTGGGACTGGTGGCGCTGGCTAAAACCCGGCTGGTTGCCTCCGCGCTTAGCGCATTTCCTCGGCCGCCAGAGCGCGTCAGTTTCGAGCCTATCCGAACAATACTGCAACATCCGCGATTTATCCTGCCCCTTCGATCAGTGTCTATGAACCTACGGGAAACAGGCAGCGACAATAAACTCGAATCAGGGTAGAATCGCTGCGTTTTGTATCGATGTATTTATTTATCTCTGTGATTATTTAGCCTTCTCAGGCAGAACAAATCAGGGAGTGAAACATGGACAGAAGATCCCCTCCTGGGCATCAGCTCCATTTGGGTCCGTTAGCGGTTCAGAATTACCCAAGGGCTAAGAAGTCCCTTTTCGGAATAATAACCCCCCCCATTGATTTCAGGGTGCCTGTTTGTGCCACAAACTCGGGCCCAGAGTGAGGGGGGCAGAGTAGATCTTCGCTTGGACGCTTTTATGCCTTCGTGGCAGACCCTGGGGTGAGGGGGGTGACACCCCGCACTGATCCCGTCTCTGGGTGGAGCTGGGTTGGGGGGCATGAATGAGCTAGTCATGTTCACAGCACAGAGGCGATGATTGTGACGTGGCAATTTCACTACAGGGCTGCACTGAGGACGTGGTGAAACTAGAGAATCAACTTTTTGAATTCCAAGCCCCTTTCAAAGCGGGCGTTCTGTGGTGTGATTTACATCGGATGCTGACAAGTGCCGTGACATCTACATTCCAGCTCTGTGTCCGTATCCCGATCCCCTGGTGGGGACAAATACATCAGGCAAAATGGCACTTGGTAATTCTCTCCTCCCTAGCCGGTTTGTGGTTTTAGTGAAGATCCCTCTATCACGCCCTCCGTAAAGCATTACTCAGTTACTTCTGTTGGTTGATCTTCCGAGTCCCCTTTGGAATAAATAATACGTCCCAAAGAAACAATTACCTCATTCATGTAAAAAGGAAAAGAGACAAGACAACAGCCGCAGCCATAGCCTTGTGATTGATTTTAAAATCCTCTACCTTTCAATAGAACGGCCGGTCTGTAACAATTTGTTGCAGCGTCCAGGCCGGCTCTTTGTTCGGATCTGATTTTGAGCTGGCCTTTGACCGGAAACATTTGTAACTAGGAGAAGACAAACAGTTAAAACGAATGATTCTCTCCTTGAAGTGACCAGCTGAAAGGGTCAGAGTTTCCTTCAGGAAGCAGCCTGCCTATCACACCGTGAACTGTGCAAAAACCTATCACTTGCCTTATGTTTCCCCCCTACCCCTTTGAGAAGGGATCCCAGCTGGGAAGGTGTGAGGTGGGCAGAGTGTCGATCTGTTGGCTTTCGATTCTAGTCTGTAGATCTTCCTCCCTCCCTTTCCGGGTACACAGTACAGACAACGGTCTGCACCCCAAAGAGCCGAAAGGATTAGCAGTGGGTGCTGGGGAAATCCGAACCACCCGGGCTGTTCTTTCAGTCAGAAATGGCAGGGGGGCTCCAACGTTCCTGTTTGCACCTGACAGCCTGCCTCTGTGATGGTTTTACTCCCCTGGAAAAGAGCATGTGGCACCCAGAGTTTTACAGACGGAGCATGGTCTGTAGTTCATGGAGCAGCCGCTTGGGAGCCAGGAGCCCTGAATTCTGGCTGTCCGAGAGGCCGGGCCCAGTCACTTACCCTCCTCAGCTGCAAAGTAGGAGCTTCCCTGCCTCCCGGAGGGCGGTAATTAGTTACTGTGCGCTGGGAACGTACAGCGCACCTATGTGCACCCCACCTGCAAAACCAGACTGGCGGCCACTGAGACTCACCATTGAGTAAGAATTTCCCCATGAGCTAGACTTTGCAATATCGGATCGCTAGTTATGAATTCGCATTTACGTTGTGATTGATTTACTGGTGTTTTAAACGCCGATCATGTGTATGTTATCTTTACAGTTTATTATGACTATAGGTTATTGGTATAGTTATTTACTCACCGTTGTTGTGTGACTACGTGGGGTCTTGGATCTCAAGGGGAAACTCCGTCCGTCTCAAACTCAGCTCTGTCACTACGATTTGGTACCTCCCTATGCTGGACGGGTGATTTACCTGCTGGCTGATCTTCAGACTCTAGCAGATACCCTGCCTTTGTCACCGACTGAGGGTCACACAGTCTGTGTGTGGGCAAGAAGCTTAAAATCCAGCGCATGATGCTCTTACCTGTGGTTCTGTGGGCTGCCTCTTGAGCTAAGATCAGCACCAAGCCTTTGGCCAGCATTGTTATCTGGTTCGTTTCAAGATAAGGGGAAAACGACATGCACTTCACCTGCTGCGATTGACAAGCCCTGCAACTCCCTCACCCCACCCCTGAACTGTTTAGACCCCAAAGTCCTGGTGTCTGGCACCTTTCACTACTGATGCCTGGTCCTTCCCGTGTTTGCTTTTGAGTGCTGTTACTTTTGCCCAGGTGTGAGTGAAGAGATGTTTTTACATCAGATCTCCCTCGTCCTGGATCAGGTTTCTTTTGGACAATTCCTGATTTTAAGCGGAGCGGATTTTAAAAAATATTAATTTCAGAGGAAATGTGGCAGGGGAAGAGCTAACTTCACCCAGAAACTGCCCCTTTGTGGCGATCTCAAAAGGCAGGAGGAACTGGGGGTGATGTGTGATCTGAAGAGGGGGAAAATCTGCCTGATGTTTTAAGGGAGAGATGAATGGTTCAGCGCGAACCAAACTGGGCACCCCGACGCCCGACAGATACAGAATTAAACTGTGAGTCTATATGTCTGAGCGATCGCAGCAAGGAGACAACAAACGCGCCTGTAGTTGGGTGGCACAGCCTGTTTGCCTGGCTCACGGCAGGGCGATCTCTCCTGTGAGCTCCTCCAAAGGAGGGCCGTGGCCCGTGGGCAACAAGCTTCCAAAGTGTTTGCAGGAACTGAAACCTTGAGGGACCTTTAAATTTCAAACGTGACCGGCCCAGCCTGCCCGAGTCTCTCTCCACGGCCTGGGTACACTTTCACTCATCACCTCTGGGGCAACTTCAGTGACCACATTTCGATACACATTAGCACTCGGTTGCACCGAGGGTCTGCGCAGCAGAGCTGCCTCGGGATGGGTGCGGCTCGGCTGGACGCATCCTTAGCTTTGGTGGAGCTGGATGGTCAATCTTCTGCTCGTGGAGACCGAGCGTTGGGTTTGCCAGTTGGCATCAACCTGGCGTCACAAACCCCGACACCGCTCCTGGGCAGGAACAAACATCGTATCAAGGCACCAGTGAGGCTTGTTCAGACGTGAGACGGAAAGAACACTGAGGACCTTTCATCTTTGTTTTGGCAACCCCCCTTCCTTCTCCTCCATCTCCCTCTGCCCAACCTGCCAGCTACCTAGCCAGGGTATTCCTTAAGGGTGCCGCAGCCTTGCAAGCCCGGTCCATTAATATTGGGGATGATAGTGTGCGGGCAGGAGCGAGTTAAAAAGCACATTAACAATGGAATGTCCCTGCTAGCGGATCACTTAAAGCAATACACCCTCGCCCTGTGAGCTCCAGTCCTGAATTATTAATATTATTTCATGTTACATCAATGCGCCTTCTTGAAGATTAGAGGTTTATTAAGCCTGGCGACAAGTTTTAACCGATTAGCCATTCTCCCAGTAGAGGTCCTTCTATCCGAGTGAAATGCAGAACCCGGCTTTGGAAACCAGACAGTGGGGACCGTGTAAAGGGAGTTTAAACGTGAAAAGAGAACAGAAATGCAGTGAAACGTCAACTGACTGACAAGTCACATTAACTCCAAGATCGCGGGAACAGGTTTCTGTGGGGGTGGTCCCCTCTACCCCAAAAATAAACAATTGGATACTTCTTTGAACTGCAAACAGGGCATCTTATTATAGAGGGATGTTGCAAATGGAAATTCATCAGAGTAAAAAAGATTTTTTAAGAAGCCCCTTTGGCTTTTAATATTTGTTTCCCTTTTTTATGCAAAGATTTTTCCAAGTTGCAGGTTAAAAAAAAAAAAGGCTCCGTGCAGAAATTGTGGGGTTGTGAACTGTGGCTGTCCAGCTCTGTGATTATTTAAGCAGCTTTTCAGCACATTATAAGGGCACGTTCTCCCCACCCCCTTTCCTCTGGGGAGAGGATTTTAAAAGATCAAAAGAGAGCCACACGTTTGCAGCTAGTCACCGAAAGGGCTGATAAATTCTGGTGATAGTTTGCCGTCATGAATTGCTCAAGAGACACCGTGACTGAAAGCTGCAATATAGACCATAAAGATTTCCCCAGGAAACAATTAGTTCAATAGGCTTTCCAATGAAACAATCTGCCCAAAATAATATGTGCTAAAATAGTGGCTCATATCATTGTCTCCATCGGTATTTCTACAACTAATACAATTAAACAACAAAATGTTAAAAACAGAATGAAAAATTAGAGGGTCTTCCTATCAGAAATGTATTTTTAATTACAAATTGGTGTTAATACAAGGGAAAGAATAACGGATCAGTGAGATATCAACAGTAATACCAGCTGCAATGGTAGTTAGTTTCTTATGATGACCTTTGATTTGGGAAATAAACTAAATTTAAAATAATTTGTTGTGCAGGATGGGATGAAATTAGAGGTGCAATGTATCATTCTGTTTAAAATATCTATTAAGCTCCTGTCAGTTTCAAGAGTAAGATCCCAGCTAATTTTTATGCCTTTCTTTTCCCTCCAACAAAGAAATTAATAGGGTTCACATGTAAATGTCACATACAGAAGCACCTTTTGTGGACACTTGTCTTGCACCTCAACATACAATAGATTTAAATAGACCATAAAGCATCATAACAAATACAGACTAACATGGTATAGTAATGCGTTACTGAAATAACCCCCAAGTAATTCTTGGGATGTTAAGATAACACCGTTTGAATTTGACTTTAAAATACTTGAGCAAGTTGGTTTGATTTAAACAGAGGGAGATTTTCTTCATCACAAGAGGGAGATTTTTAGTAATTAATCCCGAAAGGAGAAAGTCTCCTTCCAAAAGGAGAGAGGGCTGGGGGCATGTCTGGATTCCAGCTCTCACACAAGTGTAATAATCACCTCTTGACTGGAAAGCTCTGAAGCAGGTCGGAGGAGTGGTTGCTGCTGGGCTAGAAGGGAATCTCAGACCAGGTAAACAGTGAGGGAATTGCTGCTTCTTGAAGCGTGGGGGAACCTGAGCGAGAAAGAATCTTTGTGTGTTGCACGGCGTTCCGCGTTCCATTGTTCACTCCTGGCCAATCAATTCGCTCCCTCTCCCTCGCTTCCAATCGCCTCTGGGGGCTGCTCTGGCGGCCTGGTGAAGTCACTGCTCCCCCCTCCCTTCTCAGTACTAGGCCTTGGGCTGATGCGTGCTGACGTCATGCTGCGTATGGGACAGGGCAGGCTCCACTTTCTAACTCCTCCAGGCTGGAGTAGTTAGTTAGCAAACAGCAGGCACTGGGCAGGCAGCCTGCTCCTTCTGCATCATAACACTTTGCACACATCTCTTTCTGCATGGTGGATATTATTTTTCATTATCCTTTTCTGGGTGCTATGGGGGATCATTCCAAGAGTAAGTTGATCTTTGGTCTGAATGATACTTGTAAATATTTTACTTGAAACGTTTAAGTTGATTCTACAAGTGGTTTATTTACAGAGATACTTTTAGAGAACATTATAAAATCGTGCATTTTTTAAACTAGGATTATTTTTGCTCTTGCACAATCTATTGCTTTTTGTTATTTTTAAAATTAAAAGCTATTTTATCTTGCTGTGTCACGATCTCGGGCTGCAGAATTCGTTGTTTCTTTTTTTCTTTTTAAAGAATAAATAAATGTTTTGTTGGGTTTTGTTCTTTGGATGCCTTTTATTCTAATAGCTCAGGCATTCGTCATTAATTATTAAAATATAAAATAAGAAAAATGCAAAAAGGAAAAGAAGAGACTGTTTTTTTTTAAAAAAAATCAGACATATAATAAATGCAGATGAAATAACCGGCAGATAAAGTTCGTCTGGTTTTCCATTGTGTTTAAATATCTTCCAGTTCTATATTTTCCAACCTTTATCCTAGTAGTTACACCTACCAATTGCTTCTGTAATATTTCCTCGCAGTTCAAGTGACTGTAAAAGTAACAATATATGGAGAAAAGCTGATAGCTGCTGCAGTTTATCGATTTCACCTTCTTTTTCTTTCTTTCCGTTGCCTGAACATTACTAGAGAATGTCTCCTAATTACGAATGCCTCTGTGATTGCAGTCCTTTGAGACAGTTCTGATTAGAAATGATATGCCTCCAGTATACGTTCTAAATTTCCTCTGCTCATTTCCACTGGTAGAAAAGCCCGGAATTGCCATGTGTGTGGGCTGTGGGAGTCAGATCCATGACCAGTACATCCTGAAGGTCTCCCCGGACCTCGAGTGGCATGCAGCATGTCTCAAATGCGCTGAATGCAGCCAGTACTTGGATGAAACCTGCACTTGTTTTGTGAGAGATGGCAAGACATACTGTAAAAGGGATTATATCAGGTGATTCAAAAAGCTCTTTATCCATTTAAAAAAAACAACAACTTTCCTCCGACCCATTTCTTAAGAGCTAATTTCAAGAGCTCCCCATCTGTGAAATCGCACCTCCCCCTGCTTGCTAAAGGAGGGAGCCAATACTTTTGTGATCAGGACAAATTATGTTCCTGTTTATTCGGCTTTGGAGACAGGAAGTTCCTAACGATTGATACAAGCAAACAAGAATATTAATAATAACCAGCATGTCGGCGAGCAAGAGGCAGTATTGCGCTGCACATTCCCTAATGACTGTTACAGAAAAATGTGGGCAAGGGGAAATTTTCCTATTGAACCAGAGCCCCCTTCTCGAATTGAATGAGTGGGTCCGATTTGTTAGGAAGAGAGCAGAGGGGACCGTCTCCGCCGGGGTAACTAGTTACTGGGGAGGGTGAGCTGGGATCAGTGGGGTGAGTGTGTAGTAGTTTCATGGCCCTCTCTCTCCCGGCAGGTTATTCGGCATAAAGTGTGCGAAGTGCAAGGTGGGATTCAGCAGCAGTGATCTGGTGATGAGAGCCCGGGAGAACGTGTATCACATCGAATGTTTCCGCTGCTCCGTCTGCAGCCGCCAGCTCCTGCCCGGGGATGAGTTCTCTCTACGGGACCACGAGCTGCTCTGCCGGGCCGACCACAGCCTTCTGCTGGATAGGAGCTCGGCGGATAGCCCCAGGAGCCCCGGCCATTTACAGAGCACCAGAGGCCTGCATCTATCAGGTAAAGGAGCAACAGATCTGCCGGGCGCTGGGGCCCACCCGGGGGTGTGAGATCATCAGCTAGCTAGCTCAGTAAATACAGGGTCTAGACACCTACACGCCATGTATTGTTATCCCTGGGTGGGGGGGAAATGCCATGCACCGTACAAACTGCTGTAGCTGGGTGTCCGTGCTCTGGATGGATTGACAGATGTATGAATCATTTTCTATCTAACTCGGTCTCCCCCACTAACGCTGCAGGGACATTTATATCTTTAGTTGTCCCTCTTTATGGCTACAGAAAATACATCTTTTAATTTCACCACGATGTGGTTATGGAGGCCTAGGGGGTTTGGCCAGAGACTCCGCAGTCTTGAAGTGTTTCCCACCTGACCCCACACTGGGAACCTCTCCCCCGCCCCCCTTCCATCTCCTTCATGTAGGCCTCTTTCTTCTGCGTCTGGGGAGTGGGAGGGGCTGGACGTTACAGGCCACTTGCCAAGGAAATGTGAGGTTCTGTACACACCCAGAAGAGAAGAGGGAGAGGCAGACTGGGCGAGGGGCAGAGCGGGGGTGGCTGGAGGCGCCTGAGAAGGGAATCGAAGTAGCTACAGGGCTGGGCGAGCATTATACAGTCCAGGCGGCTGAATATTGAGCGACACGTAGCTGCCGCCAAAACAAAACCAAAACACCTGGGGAGGGGTGGAGGTGGGACTCAATGAGGCCAGCCAGCAGGGCAGGGGAGAGGGACTTGCCCAAGGGAGCAGCAGCGGATTCGTGGGAGAAGCTAGAGGAAGTGGCAGAGCCGGGGAGCGGCTGCGCACCCTGTTCTAGACACTGCAGTGATGCCAAGGGACAAGAGGAGAGACCCCCTTGCTGTAGGCCCGCGGACTGGGCGGTAGGAGCAATAGCACGTTAGTCTCCATCTGCCTGCCGTGCCCCAGGAGGCACGGGAGTGAATTTCAACCACAGTCAGGACAGGAGGCTGGAGAGCTGGCTGTCCCCTTGGGGTGAGGGCCAGTGCCATTCCGATAACCGGCCTTCATCCTCTAAGGGTCAAACCCTGCTCGCGCCCAACCCCAGAGCAGCTGTGCTCAGATACAAGGTGATGGGCTCTGGCCCAGGAGACTAGCTAGATAAATGGATCTGCAGCGTTTGGCCCTAAACTCCAGCTCCAGAGCCAGTCCCATAATCTGTACGAGAGCAAACAGGAGCGGGAAGACAAGTCCAAACAACGGCTGCGCTTAGGAGGTTTTGGAATAAACGGGGATTCATCCAACGCGCCCTGAACTGTCCCGGCAACAAGCTGCGAAGCGCCGGCTAACCGCCGGCCAGCCCCGGCAGTGGCCCTGGCGCGTTCAGTGTGAACGGGACTAGAGATCGAAAGGTGTGAGTATCGAGAGCGGGCGAGCCAGGGCTGCTTCCCCAATATCTGCACCCAGTCACTGCAGGGGCAGCTCTCTATCCTTTGGGGGAAGAAAATCAGCTAGAATGGGGGTGTATTTCCGTGCACAATCTGTGCTTTTCATAGGCTGCTCCCTCCTCTCCTGCGGGAAGAATAGCCCTGCGACTGCCCTCCATTCGCCCGCTGGCCTAGGCCATGTATTAGCTCGGCTGGTTTGTTTCAAGAAGGGGGAGGTTTCACTCTTCGGAAACAAAACCAGGTGGGTTTTTAAAATATCGAGCTGCAAAAATAATAATAATAAACCAACCAAAACCAAACCACCCCTCCTAACACCGACACTGAAGGGAAGGGAACTGGAGCGAGATTATTCCTCCGATCAAAGGGGAATGAATGGTCACAACAAAACGAACCCCGCCTGCAAGCAGCAGAGATCCGATGGGGAAAGGGTGGAAGACCTGGTTCCGATTGTCTGTTTTTAGGTGTGTTTGTGCTGGCTGCTTGGGATCTGCGCGGATCGAGATGATCCGGCGGTAACGCCGCTGGGTCTCGCTAACGATTCGATCCCGGTGCTTTTTCTGGAGACTCTCTGCTCACGCTGTTTTTGAATTATAATGATTGACTCGTTATAGTTCACTAGTTACAGATCGCGGCAAGCCGGCGTTTCCCCTTTTGGGGACGATTTTATACTGCCCTGGTTGTTGTTATTAAGGACGCTCTTATATTGACCCCTTCCCGGCCGCCGCGCGCGGAGTGCTTCCATTTGCGCTGTTTTCGATTAGAAATCCCGGCTAAGGGCTTTTACTCCCGAGTACCTCCCCGCACGCGGAAAGCTGTGCGGACCCTACAGTTCCCAGGGCATGGAAGAAGCGCGGAGATTAATGGACAGGGTCACACTTGCTAGCTAGTTAGCACTTCAGCACGCTCTTCTCCTGACTATCCGGCTCTTTCTCCTCCTCCCCCGCTGCGCTCCGCTCCGCTGCCCAGGTCAGGGCCGTTCGCCCCAGGCTCCGGTGGGCTGTTTGAACGGTTTTGAACTCTGTTCTCCGGCCCCTGCGCTCTGCAATGGGCCGCTTTGGTGGCTGGTGAGCGGGGCCGGCCCTGATTAGATCTCTGGGTAATTTGCACTTGATATAAAATCTAATGGTCAAATCTCACTCAGGGGCAAAATGCCCGTTTTGGACTAATGAATGTTGGGGGGCGGGGTTTTATTTATTGAGCCTGTAACCCCCACCCGGGCTTTCCCCACTAAATAGCCTGCTCTAAAGAGTCACTTTCTTCCCCCATTTCCCCAGTCGGGAAGCGGCGCGGTGCCTGGGCCGGGCCTAGCTGCTGTGTGCAGGGCCCCGCTTTACTGAGTCTCGGGGTGATTTTCCTCCTGTCTGACTTGTATTTGTTCGCCGTGTTTTCAAGAACCCCAGCGGCCAGAGCTCGTCTCTGGTGGTGGCAGCAGCAGCTTCCCTCGGTGCCTGGGGGGCTGTAAAGTACCGCCCCCCCTTCCCTCTTGGGTGCTGGGCTGAGCCCTGGGATCCCCGCCTTGCAGTGTGTGTGATGCCGATTCTCCCTGTTGCGTACCCGGCTGGGGGAGCAGGAACCGCTTCCCCCGCCGCAGAGTGGCTGGTCCAACTCCCTGCCTGGCTGTGCTGGAAGGGGGGGCAGCTCCGGCTTTGGGGTGCGGGTGGGAACGGCCTTTTATCTCAGAGGAGACGCAGGCCGCACCGGCTCAGGGGCGCTGGGCCCGGGCCCTGCAAGCTAATCTCCCAGGCCACAATTAGTGCAGGGGAGCCCCTAGCAGGGACCCCCTCCCCAGGGACCCCCGGAGTTTATCTTGTGGGGGGGCGCTTCACTGCAGCAGGGGAGGGTGCCCTGCCTGCGACTGTCTGCGCCATGAGGACAGGCAGGGCCAGCCAGAGATCACTATAAATCCACCCCCACGCTGCCTTCGCGGCCGGGCTGGGGGCGCCCCGGGAAGTGGCTCAGACCCCAGCGCTAACTGGAGTTGGTCGGTTCCCCCTCGCCCCACTGCAGACTCCGTGCCAGGTCGCCAGGCCTCTCTCCGGCCCCACGTGCACAAGCAGACGGAGAAGACCACCCGCGTCCGGACGGTGCTGAACGAGAAGCAGCTGCACACGCTGCGGACCTGCTACGCGGCCAACCCGCGGCCGGACGCGCTGATGAAGGAGCAGCTGGTGGAGATGACCGGCCTGAGCCCCCGAGTGATCCGGGTCTGGTTCCAGAACAAGCGCTGCAAGGACAAGAAGAAATCCATCCTGATGAAGCAGCTGCAGCAGCAGCAGCACAGCGACAAGACAGTAAGAGCAGGGCACCTCTTTCCACCCACCAGGCAGGGGCCATTTTGCAGGAGGGAACGGCTCTCCCTGTCGTTCCCGAGGACTCCTGGCCCTTGATTCCCCCCCATATTCCTCACATGGAAATACCTGGTGGAGAAAATGTCTGTGTGGGTGCGTGACAGCACAGCTCTGGGGTATTTGTACGAGACATCCCCTCTGCTCCACGCTGCCTTTTATGGGATAAATCAGCTCCCAGGGACCAGTTCTATACAGTATCTATTTACACAATTCCTAAAATCCACAGAAATGTTTGTGTTAATTAAAACAAAAATCCGATAGTAAAGATGTGCTAAATAAATGACTATCCCCCGGCAGCATCTGCAACCCCCAGAAGTGAAACTGGCTACAAATTGACCAGAAACCAAAAGTGAAACGGACTAGTCTGAGAGAGATGCACAGAGTAAACCAACAGCAGGATTAGGGACCAGCGATCTAGATTAACAAAAAATCGTTCCGTTTTAACAATTTACGGGTTTGTTGGCTACACCAAGAAAGCGATTTAGTTTTTTAAATGCGTAAATTGTTATTATGAACCTGGCCATGACCCTTTAAGGTATTTGGGGTTTAAGTTAAAGCTATTTTGTCCTGACACCTACTTCATTCTTGCACTCGGGATATTGTTCAAAACGATAAAGCAAATAACGCTCAACCCAAAGGGAAAGGGCTCGTAGGTGCTGAAACAAACTCCCTTCCGGGGTTGGTTTGTAACTTGTTGGGAGAGCCCTAATATTGGTTTGACCCTTTTCTTCTTGAGTGCCCGGTTCTAGCTAAATCATGGCAAGCTGATGATAATTTGTACAAGTGAAATCCCGGACTCAGCTGGCACTTTGGGTCCGTGAGACTGCAGGGGGCCCGGCGGGAGGGGGGTGACCCTGTAATTCCGTTCTTGTTGGGATCAGCTAGAACCAAAGGCCCGGGCCCTGCTCCACTGGGAGCCCCTGGCCCCGCCGCGCCGCACGGACCCGAGCAGCCGCTGGAACAGGGGTGTTGCGGGTTCCACGCGGGCGGGAGAACAGGTCCCCGCACCTGGCGCTGCAATACACGTCCATGGGGCCCAGGGAGCCGGGAAGCGTAGCGCTGGGGCGGGCTCCATGGGGAGCCAGCCGCGGTTTTGGAGAATCAGGACCGGTCTTGCGTTCGAGGGACCCGCGCCCTGGAGCTGACTCTTGCCTGCGGCCCCTGCAATGCCCTGGGCCGCGCCCGATACCGCAGAGCCCGCCCGCCCTGAGACTTTGCTGCTTGTCCCCCCCTCTAGAGCCTGCAGGGCCTGACCGGGACCCCTCTGGTGGCCGGGAGCCCCATCCGCCATGAGAGCGCCGTGCAAGGCAACGCCGTGGAGGTCCAGACCTACCAGCCCCCTTGGAAAGCGCTCAGTGAATTCGCATTGCAGAGCGACCTGGACCAACCTGCCTTCCAGCAGCTGGTAAGCTGCCGCTCGGCTCGGCTGCGGGAGCGGGACCCCTCCGCCTGATCTTTATTTATTACTCCCCGACCGTGATCTCCGCACTCCCTCCTGCTCCCGGGAGTAAAGTCATCCGCGGAGCGTCACCCCGGCCCAGCTCCGCGAAGGTTCCCAACTCCCGCTGACATCACTGGAAGTTAGGAGCCGAACTGCATCCGGGGATCCCTGTGCCTAGATTTTTTTTGGGGGGGGGGAGGAAGAGGGGTTTGGCAGTCACCCTGTGCCCGGAGGAGGAATGGTTCAGCAGCTCTAGCAACCCACACCTCCATTTCCCTTGGTACATTTCGATTTGAATTAGAGAAAAGGGCTGTTTCCATGGGAGCTCAGCCCAATGCAGCCCCTGAATACAGGCAGGCTGTATTAGCAACGGCACCTACATGGTAACCCCCCGCTTGGACTGTAAGCTCCCTGGGGCAGGAGCTGTGAGCCACAGCGGGGCAATATAAATGTTAAACGGCCAGGAGACCAATAATGCTAGAAATGGGATTCGAGCTAGGGACGTGTTCCCGGTGCGTGCCCATTCCAACAGCTCCCCGCACTCTTTGGCAAGGGAATGGGAAGTGTCCTTAGAGGAACAAAACAAAACAGCCAGTTCCATCGCACTTGGAAAAAGGAAGCGAGAGAAATTCCCCGGGACAAATCAGCTAGTGGTTTATAATTGACCACGTGCTAGTAAACAGTTACAAGGGTCCAGATCCTGACATTCGGACTCAGGAGTTTCTCATTCCTAGTTAGACGCCGAAACAAAACTGGCGCTGACTTCAATGGAAATTGGGTGAGGAGGATTCCAGGGTGTGGCCCGTGGGCTCTCGGCTTTTTGCCACTCCCGTTCCGATGCCCCGCGTGCGCTAACTTTTCTGTGAGTTGGGTGTTCGTGGAGGAGAATCGGGCTTAGAAAAAGAAGCGGATGAAGCCCCCCGTTAATGTACTCCTCCGCTAGGACTGGGATGTTTTAGAAGATAATCAAAAATTAATCTTGTGTTATGTTTAGTTAATATAATGGGAAAGTGAGACAGGAGTGCTGTATGAATAATTAAACGATCATTTACTAGCATTGGAAGAGCGAATTGATGAAATATGCCGCACATACATCACCCTGTGATATATGGAGCCCAGCACTGCGCAACTGCCACTGGACCACTGCCTAGTCTGAAATTAACTCCGAAAAGTCTAGCAGATTTCTTAATGGGCAGGAGAGCCTCTTCCCATTGCAAAGAAATCCCCGGGGGTTGCACTAGGAGTGTGCGGCACTGCTGAGCTGGGGAGATCTTTTTGCCATAGTGCCCAATAGGATTCCTCCAGGAGGAATCATAGAATATCAGGGTTGGAAGGGACCTTAATAGGTCATCTAGTCCAACCCCCTGCTCAAAGCAGGACCAATCCCCAATTTTTGCCCCATCCCCAAATGGCCCCCTCAAGGATTGAACTCACAACCCTGGGTTTAGCAGGCCAATGCTCAAACCACTGAGCTATCCCTCCTGAACTTCTCTCTAGGACGCCTGGGTTCTCATCAGCTTGGTTTGTTTATTTAGTTATAGGTAATCATGTCGTATCCTTGTATTAAGGATGAGATTTGTTTTGCCAGCACAAGCCCTGCCTGGCAGGTTTGAATGCGAGCAGGAATAAGAATGAAGGGCTCTGCAGGTTGTGTCGCTCCCCTTGTGCTAGCCCCTAACAATAGGTGTTTATGGCAATACCCTCTAACAAAACTGAACAGGATGGAGGGGTTCTTTAGCCATGGCGCATCCCTGCTTGGGTAGGTCGAGGCTAGGTTTAGAAGTGTGATTTAAACACGTTTGCACTAAAACATGTACAAACCCTGGAGGAGACGGGGCACGTTGTGTTTTAACTCTTTATCTGGTGCAGGTGAGTCCTAGCTAGTTTTTAAACCCTTGCTTGCACTAGGTGCTAGAATATTTTTTGTCTAATTAAAACGGGTTAACACGACAAAAAAAAGCTTCCCCCAGTCTAGATAAGGCAGGGACTGGGAACTTTGAATTCTGCCCACATTGCTCTCACCCATCTCCCCCCTCCCTTTCCTCTCCCCTCCCAGGTATCCTTTTCCGAATCTGGCTCCTTGGGTAACTCTTCTGGCAGCGATGTGACCTCCTTATCTTCCCAGTTACCTGACACCCCCAACAGCATGGTACCCAGTCCTGTGGAGACGTGAGACAAGCACCCCCCCCCCCGAGTGGATTTGGACTTTCGCATGCTCCTGCTCCCTGCATGAGACAAGCCCGGCCTCAGGCTGGCCCAGAGCTCCAAACAAAACTTTTTATAATAATATTATTTAAAAACAAACATATGTCTTGACTGCCAAAAAGCACCAGGATTCTAGCTGCCTTCACCAGACTGGAGAGAACTCCCCCCGCCCTTATTTTTTCCCAACGGATTTTGTTTGTTTTTTCCCCAGAGCAATGTGGATTTACTAAAATTAACCCCCAAATCACGTACTGTATAATGGTAGTTTGTACATTTTTTTTGTTTCGTTTTCCTTTTTGGAAGAAAAAAGGATCCTAAGACTGGTTAAATCATCTCAGCTCGATGTTCTCTTTTGAGTAGTCATCTCCATCCCAGTGTCTCTCACAGCACCACGAGTGAGTTCATTCCATACTCTGCATTATCCCTGACTTGAGAACCTTGTCCTGTTTTGGGTGGGGGGAGAGGACCCCCCCCCCCAAGCCGCATGATTGCTGGAAAACATATATATGGAAATGAGACTTTTATTGAAAATGTTAAGTTATCTTATGGACGGAGGACAGATTGTTTGAGCCTTTAAAGAACAAAAGTAAGTTATTGTTATTTATTGTCAGAGCAGCAGTTAATAGTGGGATTAATATTTTGATTTTAATAAAAAATAACCTCATTGGAAAGTGCTACATCGTGTATGTATTGTTGACCAGCTCTGTCAGGTGAAGAATAAAGAAAAAACGGGTCCAAATTCTGCTGAAATAATTCTAAGGGGCCATCCTTGAAAACAAATCTGCAGCTCGAAATTACCACCCGGAATCAAAATGGTCAAACTAGAACCAAGATAGATAAATTACCTCTTCAGTTCTGCCATGGTATCAGAGGCTTTAAAGGAACACATGGAACAGCAGGAATCCGTGTTGCTAAAGAGTTCCCAGTAATACTGAGCTAATACAACTAGCCACGTTTATCGAACTGCATTATTTACAACTGTTTTCTTATCAATGTATGTTTTAAAAAACACCTTGGTGTTAGATTTTGATTGATATTAAACGGAAAAGACGAATTCTTCCCCTCGCCCCCAATAATGATTGTCTAATTTAATCGATTGGCCTTTCTGAATCATGGCACTACCTGTTAAAGCATCCTGTCTGATATCACAGGGTATTTTTAAATTATAAAATACAATTATTTCCAGTTTCAATCTGAACCACTTTTCAAAACCCCAGTACAAACTGCCCTTCTTACCAGTGCATCCCTGGTGAAAACGTTTGTTTTTTCAGCGGTAAGAGACGGAGATTTCATCTCCTGAGCAGCAGCATTGAAATGCTGGGCAGGGCTGGCTGTAATTCTGCTTCTCTTTGCAGCTTCCTATTTCAGATCTCGCTCAGTTGCCAGCGACTGGGGTTGTCCCTACAAATCTAGTAAATGTAACACCCGAATTGGAGGCGTTGTGCTCTCGCCTGTGATCCTGTTACCGCATTTACAGTTAGGCCCTGTCCTGCACCCTCCCCTGCAAGGCAGGGTACGGAGTGGGCTCGGGGTTTGTCCGGCTCTAGTTGCTGGGATCCTAATTCACAGGGAATTGCCCTGGGGGGACAGGGATGCTGTTAGCAGGGGCTGGGCAGTCACCCGGTCCCCCGGTTCTTCCCACGAGAATGTCATTGGGCCAAAGCTTACTTCCCCTCCCCCACTCTTTCTTTCAGGCGGTCTCTCTGATTAATGCGCGGGGAGGGGTGAAGGCACCTTTGGAGCGTGGGCGTGTGAAATAGATTGATTCACAATTTGCTGCTCAATAAGGAGATGAGGATGAACCGGCATTAGGATCTTTGGCTCCCACTGCCTTCTCCCTTCCACCCGTGTGAAGGGCAGGCGCAGTCAATGCAGAGCCATTCCGGATTTACACCGGTGGAAAAGGGCAAAATCTGGCTGTTAGTAGGGATAATGACGCTGCATTAGTGATCTCACCCACCGTCCCAGAGCTAAGACCCACTCCGCCCCGCCCCCTCAAGTAGTTAAAGCCCCGCTCCTGCAGCCCTTCGCCCAGGCAAAACTTCACTCCTGTGTAGGCCGCCATGGGCAGTGTTGTCAGCGCCCTCCGGCCGCCCAGGCTGCACGCTGGGCAAAGGGCCCCGGCCCCAGCTCGCACTCACTGAGCGAGGCGGGCGCTGCTCAGCCTGGCACAGTTGTGAGGCAGCGGCCGCGGTTCTGCTCTGTAGCTGCGTAACTAACGATTAGTCCGGCGCGCAGGTTGGGTTTCAGTTTACAAGGCTACGAACAGCGCCGCAGCCCGTGTTCCAGGCTTTGCGGCACGGAGCCGCCTGCGGCTCGTTGTCTCGCGGGCTGCAATGCCCAAGCAGTGACATTTAGCAACAAGTAGTGTCCCTTTTTTTTGGTTACGCTGCCTGCCACTCAAGCGGCCTGGCCGTGCAAAGCACTTACCCTAAACCGCTCAGCTCGCGGGGCTAAGAGGCTGTAGAAATAAAACCCTTTGCACCTCGGGGGGGGGCGAGGGGCAGAAGCCGGGGAAATCACCCAGAGAGCAGCCCCCCCGCCCCAGGGAATCGCTAGTATCTAGTGAGTCAAATAATAACCACCGAGCCCCAGACACAAACCGGCTCGGCCTTTTAAAGGCCACGTAGCAACGAGCTAATGAACGCGCTAAGTCCGGTGACAGCAGCTTGGGATCTCCGCGAGTGGCTGGTTTGTCCTGGCTGTCCCCGGAGTGGATTTGTGATGTGATCAATCTAGCTGCATTTATTAATTCTTCCGTCTAGACAGAGACGGAGGCTGGGCGGCTCCTTATCTGGGTTTGGCATCACCTGCAAGCGATACACTGAAGGGAGCCACAACCACCCTCCGCTACGGGCGCTGCTAGTTCCCCTCTGAGAACCAGTCTGGCGTGTCCTGGGTTTATTTTCTTTGCAGACCCAAAGGCGAAGGGTTTCTCTGGGGAGGGAGGGGCCCCGCTTGCTGCAATGGCCCCTGGATAGGCCGTGCCCAGGTCAGCTGGTGTGACATTTCAAACCCCGCCGCCGGCCCTCTCTCTGTGTGTGTTTTAAAGAGAAACTGACTAGTGATCGCAGGAAATAAGAGGCAGATACTGAATCTCCACCAGGCCCCCGGGCCAGGCTATGAGCTGGAGGCTCCGGTTCTCAGTCATATTTAACCCTTTGTTTAACCCTCCAGTGCCAGCTCTCCCCCCGCCCCCTAGGAACCTGCCTTCTCGCAAGGGTCTGGCACAAGGCAGATGTCCGCTGCACAGGGCTAGAAGAGCCCCACAGACTGGGCTGCGGGTGGATTTAGGGCTGGCCCACAGGGCTGTGGGCTTTGAGCGAGGGGCAGAGTTGGGCTTTGCTCAGAGGCTTTGCTCTGTGTCCCCCTAGGAGCACCTCGGCCAGCTGGGGCTGCAGGCACGTCACTAGGGGGCGGGGAAGGGGTGGGTGATGGGGAGATGGTGGAAAGGGCCCGAAGTCTGGTTTTCTTCTAGTTCCCGAGAGACAGCAGCACTTTGCCTTTAATAAGCTCTTTCTCCCGGGTGTAGGAAATGGGGCTGCAAACTCAGAGATAAGAGTCTAGATAGGCTGGGTTAATAAGGACCAGGTTCGCCTCCACACTGCCCAGGCAGGCTTGGAATGAGTGCTGCTGGATCCTTGCAGACCGTGTGCACTTAACCTAGACCGCTCCCCTCCCTCCAGTCCTCATACACAGCCCCCCCCAGATCTCCCCTAGGGGCAGGCTGGGCCTGACCCGAGTCAGGGGCTGCACCTCCAGACACTTTCCCCACGGTCTGAGTCCTCATCTCCACGGTGCGCCCCAAGACTAACCCCCAGGGCTGCTGCCGGAGTGGCGCGGGTTGCGGAGCGCATCCACCGCGGGCGCGGGCGTAGCTCTGTCTCTGTGTCACTGACCATGTCGCAGCCCGAGGTCGGGCCGTGCAGGATGCGCTCGGTCATTCCCCGCTTTTGTGCGGGCTCTGTCCAAGGGAGGCTGCCCTGTCTGCCAGGGGCAGGTGGAGGCTGCAGGGGCCCGAGCTGGGGTCAGCCCCCTGCTGGGTTAATTGCATCAATAAGGAAGCTCAGGTCTCTCCCAGCCAGCGGGGGTTTCCCCGTAAATTAAACTCTCCGCTGCAGACAAATCTCCCCTCCTGCCTGCCGGCAATGAACCGGGCAGGATTGTGTGTCTGCCGCAGAGTTTGCGCCGGGGGGGGCCAGATAGGCCCTTTGGGATGACTCTGTCTCTGGCCCTAGCTCTCTCTAGCCGCAGGTTTGTTTGACGCCTGGTGAGTGTAACTTCCGAGTCACTAACCTGGGCTGGGAAGTGGAGAAGTCGGATGCTTGGCAAACTGACCAGTGTCCTCCCAGGGACGGTCTAGGCAGCGAGCCGCCTGCAGGCCAGGGGGGTTGAGCTTCATCTGGGCCACCAGACCTGCGGGACCCAGGAGGAAACAGTCGGGGAACACCTGAGTTTGCAGAGGTGCTGAAGCGCCTGGTCTAAAGGGAGTCCACGAGGGAGTCTCCAGCGAGCCAGGCAGCTGCATGCAGGGGGGGATCCAGGGTGTGGGAATGAAAACGGGCTCTAAACCGGGACACAAAGGGGGGGAAGATAAGGCCCCTTTCCCCGGCTGCAGGGTGGTGTGTGTGTTTGTGTGACTCACACACGGAGTTGGGGGAGAGACGGTCACCACAGCGCGTTAAGATCTGCGGATTCCATTAGGAAGCGGAGCCACGAGGCGATACGGCGGAGAGATGCTGCAGCTGCGGCCGGAACGCGGAGTGTCTGGGGCAGCCAATCGATCCATGCGGGGAATTTAGACAAGTTAAAAGCGGTGTCTGGGGGGCAGGCAGCTAGAGCGAGCACCCGCGCTAATTGGCGCAGCCGGAGCACGGGCAGCCCCTCGTGCAGACCCTCTTGTGACCCTCACCCAGCCGCCGCCGCTGGAAAGCGGCAGGGAGGGGGTAGAAGTGGGGTCAGGTTCCCCTCGAAGGCGCCTGAGCTCCCCAGGCTCAGCGGTAGGGCTGCCCCAGGCAGACGCAGCTGGAGGGACAGATGATACTGGGCGGGGGAGCTGTGCCCGGCGCGGGGGCAGCGCTCACCTGCCAGTGGCCACCCCGCAGCACTGAGCGGCCCCGCTGCGGGAGAGGGGCACAGCGGCGTGCGGGTGGCTCTAGGGCCCCAGCCTGGGTCAATTCTGGGGCGGCTTCACCCCGGGAGGCGGCCGGGCGGAAGACTCGGGGAGGAGCTGCGCTTTGCCCCGCCAGCCGGCCGGGCGCGATCCCGCAGGGCTCGGGGCAGGGGGGCCGTGGTCACTCGCTCCCCCTGCTGCGCCCCAGCCACGTCCCCAGCCTAGATTGAAACAAGCTGCTCCCATCACCTGGGGACTGGAGCCGCCCGGCCCCTGGAATGCGACCGAGCCATAAAAGCGCAGCCCGGCCGGGCGGCTCCTTGAAGAGGGAACTTGAAACCCCAGCGCGGCCCCCGGTCCAGCTCCTCCGCCGCCTCCCAGGGCTGCTGCCCGGGTCACGCCGCAGCTCCCCCTACCGCCGGGGCAGGTGTCTCCCGGGGTGGCAGCCGGGTTGAATGGCCAGGCCGGCCCGCGGTGGGGGCGGGGCTGGTTGGCGCGAGCCCTGCCCCATCCGAATTAGCGCCTGTTGGGAACCAGCCTGCAGGAAGCCCCGGTGCCAGCCGCGGAGTCTCCAGCCCCTGAGAGCGGGGCGCGGGGTTGGGTGGTCCCGCCTCCCTGGGGGGCCACCCCCATCAGTGCCACGGGCGGTAATTAGCTGCTTTAACGAGCCGTGGCGGCGCTGGAGGCTCAGGGAACCCCCGCGGGAGGATGCCCAGGGTGGGAGCTGCGCCATCCCCTGCACCGCAGCGGGCTGCAGGGCTCCTCTGCCAGGCACTGCTTGGGGGTGACTCTAAGCCGCTCTGCTAGCGTCCCCTTCTCCTCCGTCCCCTTCTCCTCCGGCCCTCGTGCCAGGGGCCCCCTGCTAGGCTCAGATCCTGGCAGCTGGAGGACACCTGAAGGCGAAGGGAGCCGGGCTGGGGGTGAACCGCTCCGGCGCGGAAGGAAAACCGGAGACCAGAACCTGGGGCAGATCCTCCCGGGTTTTTAGACTGCTCACTTCCACTGGCGTCAATGGGAGTGAGGGGCCTACATCCCTTTGAGGCTCGGGGTCATGAGCCCCTCACACACTCCTTACCTGCCCACACTCCCATTGGCTACAATTGACCCACAGCAGGATCGGGCTCAGTAGAAAACAGTAAGAGCTGAACTAGGGTTGGGTTTTGATTGAATATGGCCTCCTAGCCCTATTCCTTTCCTTGCACCTTCCGCTCCCGCCACCCTGTCCTCTCCTTTACTAAGGAGAAAAACAAAGGTTTGAAGTTAAAAGGACAAATGTCTCCACCATCTGGGTTCATCCGAGCCATGGCACGTTTATTAGACGCCAGTAATACGGTGATTTATGCACCAGTTGAAAATCCAGGCAGTGAATCACGAGCCGGGAGCACAGCAAGGTCTGGAGGAAATGGACACGCTGCCCTCCCCAGTGCCAGGAGCCTGCAAAGGCCATCCCAGGGGAGAGGGCCACCAGGCGGCAGCAGGTTAAGGGAGAAGAATCGCAGCCAAGCAGGGCTGCTGTATGACAGAAGCCCGTGAGAAAAGGTCCATCACAGCTGGCATGGCCCTGCCTGGAAAATCTCCAGAGACTCGGGCAGGCTTGAAGATCCTGCAGTTGGTGTGGAAATGGAAGAAGGGATAGGGAGCAGAGAGCAATTGTATTGGAAACCTCTCTGCGGGTGCGCGGCTTGCTGGACAGGTCCGTTTGCCAAAGCTCTGGCTTGTTTTAATGTTTGTCTTGTCTACAGGGGGTGAACGAAGGATCTGTTCCCAAATTCTGTGCTCACATCTGGGCAGACTCACTGAAATCAAGGGGAGCTGAGCGGCTGGACTCAGCATTGGGCCTGAGAGCTGGTGGGGGTACATTCGATTACCTGCTTGTCATTGCTGCCCCCTGGCTAGTCCACTCACCTGAGCAATGAGCCCCCCTTCAAGCAGAGGCCCATGACTGGCACCACAAACTGCAAGCTTCTGAGAAAGATGGCCCAAACCCCTCCAATATCACACAAGGGCTTGTTTTCTTTAGCTTGCCCTGAATGCTGCTGGCAAGGGGCTGTTTTCTACTGAATAAAGTATTTAAGCACCGACTACCCCACCTTCCTGTCCCAGAAAAAGTTTGAATGAATCCTTGGTGATCAAAGCTGCTCTAGTGATCCTTCTGGGACCTGTCTGCAAACGCTTTAAAACTACTTAATGGCTGCTGTAGCCCAAATGCTTGCTATTTCCAAGAACCACAGACTGTTCCAGCCAGCGAGATGGATACTTTAAATAGGTTTAGGGACCTTAACAAGAAAACAAAAGGCAACCTATCTTAATCCTTTCCCCCCAAACTCATTTGGCTGCTCATAAAAAGCAGTGGCAGTGAGAAAGTCAGGCAATAAAGTGCCCTCTTGTTCCCTCATTATTAACATCAACAGCAAATTTCATATTTGCCGTCTTGGATTTCCCCTTTTCTGGGAATTTTTAATCCCAAATTCCCTTTTGGTTATGAAAGTAGGAAACCTTGAGTGACATTGTGAACTGAATGCCTTTCCAGCTGCAACTGACACTCACATCCAGCCACTGCCAGTAGTTTGTGAGCAGCAGGAGATTGTTACACAACCACCAAAGTGCTCCGAAACTCTTGAAAATAGAGGGTCCCATCCTGTTTGCACTGCAGAGGGACAACTTGCCATGGACTTGAATAGGGGCAGTGGCTGGCCTAGAGACCAACAGAGTTCAAGTGTGCTCTGTTTAGTGGTTAGGGCAGGGAACTGGGTTCTTTTCTCCCAACTGCATCTTTACAGTGGGGATATTACTATTAATTTGTGTTACCATAGCTGCAGGGAACTAGTCATGAATCAGGACTCCATTGTGCTAAGTGCTGTACAAACAGGGAACAAAAAACTGTCCCTGCCGCTAAGGAGCTTACAATCTAGTAATACTTACCTCCCTGACAGGGCTGTTTGCGGCTTAATTAATGCTTGTGAGGTGCTTTGGATTAGTGAAGTGTTGCAATTATATATTTTAACATTTGATTATTATGTATTCAGCACTGTAAATGTGCACAGGGCTTTATCATAACGACAGTGTTCTGTATATTTTCTACGGCAACAATTTTGATTTTTCAGATTCTTTTCTACATTGTCTCCTTTCTAATCAGAGTCTTCCTTCCCTTGCCCCATCCTTCATGTTAGCACTGAGGCATGCGCCATCAGAATCTCTGCTGTAACTGTAAATTGTGATGTTAAACACACTGACTTGACGGTGGCTGGCTGGCTTAGAGGGAACAAATGTCTTTTCATGCACAAATCTTGACATTGAGGAAAAATGGGGAAAGAAAGAAAAAATATAGGGAAAGGAAAGGGAGCCTGCAAAATCCATAATTAAAACTCTTCCTGAGTATGGTGGGGAGCTCTGTAACACTATTCTTCAAGATGCTCACCCCCGTGGTCGCATATCAGTTTGTATGCCTGGGGTCTGATTTTATACAATATATAACATTCTTTAAACATTCTACAACAACATTTTTTATTTACTTACAACAACATGGTAGCATTTATGTTACACCCTTTTTAATGCATCTCTCAAGTTTAGTTTTGAACAAGTTTATAATATCCATATTTTTCTTTTTGTCTCATGTTTGTGTGTGCCTGGAAAGTGTTACGATTCACCAGGGTAAAGTGATCTGAATCACCACAGACTGTCATATTTTTGAGAAATAATTTTAGCCTGCAAAAACATGCAAAAGAAAATAATCTTTTCAACAGAAACACTGTAATTGTGTTTTAATATTGCTTAACATAGCTTTATGAAAACTCACCATTAACAGTACCAAGATGCATCACAATTTTTTAACAATTATTATGAAAGTCTTATTCAAACTTTAAAAATGTTTGTGGCTTAAAAAATTTATTACAAATGATCTCATTCTAAATCACAAGAAAAGTCTAAATGAACTCTAAATTGAGTCAAATCAGGATAAACTCATTAAAATATGATTAATTCAAAAGATGCCTCAAGACTTCTATTTCTATTTATGAGATTGTGTGGTCTATAGTAATTTGAATAAGTCACACTACAAACAGAATAAGTTATTTTATTACAAGATATATAGAAGATAACATTTTCTATATTTGTAACCTAATTTCAGCAGTTTTACAGTGCAAGAAGTACACATCATAGGGTAGAAGCTACCAAAACCATGACGTAGTATGTAAATGAAATAAACAATTTTAAAATAAAAAAACAGCTTTAAAGTATCTACAATACTTAAGACATAAATAGTGCAAATTATATATATCTACAACATAAGTATTTAGAGTATCTAGAAGTTTCCAAAACAGTTTCTTAAAGTATGTAGTTAGCACAAATTGCTTAACATTAACATATTAGATGTTTTAAAAATGGAAACAAAACACTTATTTTTTCTCTTTTTTCAAGAAGAACTGTCGTGCTTCTTCCCAGGCCTGGCAAGGGAATCTGTTAGACAGCTCAAGATAATCTTGGGAAGTGAAGAATTTTTCTGCTAAAGAGAAAAGAAAAAATTATCAAACTATTCTCTCTTAATATGGTAATGAAACAAGAATAAAAAAAACCATGGGCAATTCAACTTGATTCACCTCTTTTACCTTCTATAAACAAAGTCCTTAAAACACAGAAAAACAGTTCTACGCCACTATGCGTGCATTTTTTTTTGGTGAAGGGAGCTATCCTACCTCAGTGAAGTAATGGCAAGACACTTACTGCATCAGTCTCTCTGTTCCAGCTAAGCTTTGCTCCAGACATTAACTGGGCTTTATGCACCTTTGTGCTCCCTGTGTTTTGGGACCAGTCAAGAAGCTTTGAGGTTGCCCTAATTTTCACTGGCTGCCAATTATTTTAATGGGGTTCCATGAAGGTGAAGAGATCTGCCCACAGAAAGCTCATAGCAAGATCAGGAACTTAGGGCCCTATCTTGCAAACCTTTAGTACTCCTGTCATAAGTACTTGCCATGAGGTCAATGGGACTACTCATGAAAGTAAAGGTTTGTAAGATCAGACTCTTCAAGTACTGTAAATGATCATAATTCAGCTTCAGGATACAGTGGAACCTGCTTTTTATATTGAATCAAGTAGAATGAAAGTCCAACCTTGTTTATTTAACGGACATTATCTTTGAGGTTTAAAATGATATACTTAAAAAAATAATCCTGATTATGTTGTTAATGATACCTTAGACTGTTACAATTGGAATTAGTTTAGAAATCAAACTCACCTGTCACCATGTATTTTTGCCTTTCATTCAGTTTGGACAATGAAAATAAAATAGTTCGTTTCCTCTTTGATTTTTAGTTTGTTTCACTTGCAGGTTCTCATGCATAAACATAATGCTGTAATGTCTGCGTTACAAACACTGCAGTAAAGTATTTGTTTCAAATCAAACCAAAAATGTTTTAACTGATATTAAAAAGTATCATGAAACTGCTATAATATTTGATTTTGTAAACATTTTTTAAAAACTCAAAGCCTTAATTCTGCACCTAGACTGCCTAACAGCATCCTGTTAAATGTACTTCAATGTGCTAACTGGTTATCACCATGAATCACTTCTTGGTGGTTGAAATAGAAAAATAATATAAAAGGATCCACTGTACTGTATGTTGTATAAGGAGAACCCAAAATGAGCTCCCGAGTCACCAGCACATCTGAATCTCAAGCCAGTCTACTAGGCAATAGCCGTCTCAGATGAACATCTTTCAAAAATTTAGCTTGCAGTGGTTAATCATGTCCCACATTCCAAAGGTATTTACAAGAACAGGAAAACAATGCAGTAACCTTTTACAAACTGATAGAGTGCTTATGCATATAATCACAGGAGAATATTTTACTCGTAGTTTCCAGCCATTGTCTGGGGAGGCTATTGGGGTGCATCGAAATGTTCATGTGGTTCCAGTGACTTAAAACCCCTGAATATAGAGAGCTAATAACATGAGTAAATGTATGCATGTGTGTAAGTGTTTGCAGGATACACTAACACATCACACTGCATTTAACAATATCTACATTCTGAACTTCTGATGCTACAAGCAGTAAAACTACAAGTTACAAGTCAGGTAAATAAGTTAAGCTAAAAGAGTCTCTCTAAATCTGTGATGTCATTTTGCTGTTTACTGCATTTTTTTTTTATTGTGAGGGCAGATACCATGAGCTAATCACAGTAAAATGCAAGATCTTCCACATTTTTGTTATGTAATCACTAATTTGGTAAATTTCACTGGAGACATACCCCTTTGTTGAGAAGACTGGTTATCTGTTTGGCCTGAACTCTGTGTGAAATCCTATAAAATAAAACAAATGTTATTTAGTTTTCAGATCTACTATATGAAGAAGTAAAAAAGAGATGAGATTTAATTTTTCATAGTTACAAGAAAATAAAATTCTTCTAATTAAACTTGTGAATGAATAAACTTAGATCTGTTTGTTATAAAGAAATAACAAAATACTGTTAACATTTCAATCACATTATATGCAGTTGATTTTAATAAGAACACTTTCCAGAAAAATGCCTTTATTTTGTGCAAGCAGAATGCCTTCTTATGAAATTAGAACCACTTCTTATCACCTGGATCACCTGGATCGATCGGACTTCAGCTGTCGTTAAGACTGCGCCGATCACAACACGTCTGCCATTCTTCTCGCACTCTTGCCTTTTTTCTCCACATTTGTCTGAAACGTTTAACGATGTCATCTTCCCATCTTCTTGGAGGCCGACCGGGGGGGTCTTTTCTGTTCTTGCGGGTACTTCTTATCATTCTATGATTTTTAACTTTAACAAAACTCTAGCTACCACTGCATTTCTTCAAAACAGAAGTCTTGTCAGATTTATATTTTCTACTTTGTATAATATATGCTTAAGGATTTCTTCAGTTGTCACTCACATATTACTAATGTTTATTATCTCTACTTACAGCAAGGGTATGATCCTGATCTCATAGAAATCAATGGGAGTTTTGTCACAGATTTAACTAACTCTAGTTCGTACAATAACAGACTGTACAATAGCAATAGATCACAATAAAATCTAGGTGCCCAATCCTGCATACTATGTGCCCTGTTTGTAGTCTTTTGCTTACGTAGGGCTCGATCTCGCACCCAGTGAAGTCTGAACTTTGTTACTGATTTCAGTGGAAGCAGACTCGTGCCCATAAGTATCCAGCAGGATTACTCAAGTCAGTAGTAAGGGCTTTCAGGATCGGGCCCTTCATTGAAGTATCTGTCTAACATAGCTGATATTTTTGGTTCATGCTGATATATTATCTGATATAAGAGCAATGGCTTATCAAATCACGTATATTCTGTTAAATAATATTTTGATCTATTTTAACACACTACATCCAGATTTAGAAACAACAAAAATAATTAGGATGATGTAGAGTGTGGAAAGAATTCTGTTGTGATGTTAAATGTATAACTGCAAAGTCTGATTGAATCATTTTCCTCTTCTGAGTTAGCCTTGTACACATTTCTAAAACACAACTATATTTTAATTATATATTTTTCATGATATATATTTGTATATGTTGCCAAATATTCAAATAAGCAGAAGAATTTCTTTTTGCATTTCCTAGCACAAAGAATCCCGTTCTCTAATGAGGCGGGCAGATCCTAAAGTCCGAACTCAGATAAAACTCCCATTAAAGCAAATGGTAGATTTACCCGAGTAAGGACTGCAGTCTGTCTCCTGATGACAGTAAGCTGACACATAATTACAAATGTAAATCTGTTATTTCCTTATTGATATCTGAAAATTTCTTGACTCTTACAGTACTTATGTGCTTTAAACATTTCGGGCCAGATTCTCTGGTGTAAGCTGTCATAGCTCCACTGAAGTTAATAGAGCTGTGACAATTTGTACCAGCTGAGGATCTGCCATTAGATTTTTAATTTTGATGTCAAAACATTTTCTAAAAACCTGTAAGAAATCAATGTGCCGTTGGCATTTGACTCAAATATTCCTATGAACTGCAAATCAGGACAAACAGCACCTGAATTAATATTTAATAAAGTAAAGCTAACCTTTGTAATTTTATTTATGCTGTGGTTTCTCGATCAGAGACCATCACCAATGCCAGTTTCACTCTTATAGTGAAAAAAGCTAGGTAAATAACTTTAATTATAAGGCTCAGATTAGTGTCTGGATTAATTTCCCCCCCCTCCCTTTCTGATTGAGGAAACTGCTGTTTGCGTGTGATGTTGAACTTGTGTTTCTTAAGTTATGTCAAAGACAACTAGAGATTTCATATAAGCATATTTTAATACTTTAAAAATAAATAAAAATAAAAATGAATTATATTTTTATATGCATACAAAAATGAGTTGGTTACAAGAGGAACAATTTTTTCAGTGTTAAATTCTAGTGTTCTTTGTAACAATTATGCAAAAATTCTGAGTATTCAAAATGATGAAAATATAAAGTTACACAGAAAAGCGTGATGTCATCTGAAGACTTTTTAATAATTATTTAGCTTTCATGTCATCTCCCCAAAATATATCCAGACCAGATTTGGAAATTTTGGAAAGCTTTTGAAAAAAACCCAATAATTTAATTTTCTCCATTTAATTGGTCATACATCATCAGCTACGAACAATATTGCTTTATCAACAATTATAACTTTCACTTGACTGCTACAGAATTCAATCTGTTCAATCAACATCAAAATATGTTTTTAAATAAAAAAATCAGAATATTTAGTTAAGATGCAAGTAATTTGTAATTTGAAAATGGTTAAAAACTTTTTCATATGTATGTTTTTCATAATCTGATGAATAAAGCACAAAACATCAGTTTACAAAAAGAGAGTACAATCCTGCAAACCCTTGTTCATGAGAGTAGTCTTAATAAACTCAATGGTTTACTTACACAGGACCATAAAATATATTCTGGTATTTTTATTTGTGTGCGTGCATGTCTGTACACACATACGATTGTTAAGTTCTCTCTGCAAATCTGTTGTACACAGCATGTAGTTGTGTATCTATCTGTAACTTGATGCATTATAGAAAACAAACAACACGTGTATAATAAAGTATCTTCCTTAAAAAATCAGTATTTTAAAAATTGTCTAGTAATAGCTGCAACTAGTGCAAATTTCACCAGCATGTCCAGTCACTTTAATGAAAATAGAGTCCCCCATGTGACAGTGAGAACCGAACTACTTAGAAACCTTTTAGTACTATAAGAAGCCTCAAGTACAGAAATAATCTGTGGTTTGAAAAATAATCGGAAGATGTCTTAAAGTGCTTAAATGTTATTTATTTGTACTATCTAAAGTGAATTAATTTCATATGCACAGAAAAGACCAAAGTATTGTAGTCAGATTGTGTGTAATTGCACGTCACTGGAATATCTACCTGAATGAATGTGGCAAGTAAAACACAACTCATCTCCTGCTCCAGAATGATCTTGTTTTGAGGGTTATTGTAACAAGCAGCTATTAGCGTAGGGAAGAGCACTTTGATTAGGCGAGGATCACTGAAATACTGGAAAGGCAACTGGCATAGTTTCTGCAGCACCGTGGGGTGACGGCCAGATTGTACAATCACCTGAAAATACAAGAGTAACATAACATTAGAACACTTGTGCTATCTGCTCTTCCTTTTACATTAACGGGCAGGAATTTGGAAACTACAGTAACTAGAAGAACATGGTTGAGAAGAAAATGTTTAATGAATGCTAAAAGAAAAGCTCAGAGGATTTAATCAAAATAGTTTCTGTAATACAAGTATTATTTCCATAGCAGCACAAGAATGTAAGGAATATTTGATTATAAAGCATCCTTTTCCTGCATAATTAAAAAAACAACTAAGCAAATAAAAACAGTTATTTGAAGACTACTATACATCATTTAATGGTGCTGTAAAAGAGACAAAGAAATACTTCAAAGAGATTATAAAATTTACAAACACACACTTTTAAAATATAATAAGCATGATTTTTGAAAAATAATAAAGAGATCACCCATAATGAAATAACCCTTATGATGCACGTTCATCATTTACTAGAATTCTCTCTAGCAATTATAAAAGACTATGTTTCATCATAGATGTCTGTTACACATTCACCCAGGCACTGAAAAGAAAAGGTGATTGTAAATTGCACAGCAATGAGTTTCAGCAAGTATAGACTCAGAAAGATCCTCCCATCTGTATTTCTTATCTCAGTTTCTATCAGTGCCATTGACTCTAAAAGGAGAATTGTTTAGATAAATGGAACTGTTGTCATGAAGCAGGCTAGGTTTACAACTGTGTACATCTTAAGAAAAAAAAAAGAAATGCTATTAATGGTATCTTGCAGGGGAACCCTCCTAATTTATTCACTAGTCCTACAAAGTCTTGATGATAAACTAAAAAATGTCAAAATCAGATCTGTTCCAAGTAACCTTGATTAGACAATTATAATATGAAAGAGCTGCTTGACCCAAAGTTGGCTTTTCAGTATAGGAGGAAGCTCCTATAAGGTTAGGAACACTGTAAAACTTAAGGTCATGACTGTAAATTGTACTTGGAAAAACACAATTTTACAGGTACACACCCAGACAGGACTGCATTCAAATTAAAACCAGAAGGACAGAAAGAAGCAGTGGAGACCACAGGAACATAAATTACAGGGATTTACAAGTTTTCAAAGCACTTTTAACAATACGTTAAGAACACACTCTCAGTTGATAATGCAGTTTGGTTTAAGAACAAGATCAACAAAGTAATAGTTCACATTTTTTAGTTCAATAGCCAAAAAGACATTGAAAACTCTTCAGAGAATACTGATAGGAATACCTTAATTCTCTTAAATCCAGGAGGAATTAAAACCCCCCCCCAAATATGTGACAATTTAGCATGTATTCAGACATTGCTCTTTCGAGAAAAATATTATCTACATTATCAATAAAGCACCAGGATGAATCTATATTTTATTATCAGCTACAAATTCTGTAAGCAAATGATCACCACTTTTGAATGTATAATTATTGTTTTCAACCCTAGCTATTTCAGTATTTTTAATGTAACTCTGTATTCTTCTCTTTTAAACTCTACTGCTATAAGAGTAATTAATTTAAAAATTCCACCATAGGCTGGAATAACTGCAACTGACACAATTCTGACTCAAGGATGACAGAACTCTTTAGCTTCCTGTTAAGGGCTATTGTACATGACAAACGGGCAGGAAAAGTGATTTCCAGGGTACTTCATTTCTCATCCTACACTACCAATTCTAACTAGCTATTCAAAGAATGCACAGATTAGTTAGCAACCTTGTTCCAAAGTAGCTCCACATATAGCTACTGCATTCATAGGATAATACTTAAACATCTTTTTCTTTTCAGTTTTAAGGCTGGGTTACTATGTAAGCATCAGAAATAAATGCATTGAGCTAATATATTAGATGCACTGATTACTTTAAGTCAGGCATTTATCACATATGGAATCAATTTAATGATTTTAGTTCATTGTATCCAACATGGCTGATAAAACTGATACAACTGGGAGTATGTACTCTGAAGAAACCAACAAGATAATTACCTTCTTATTGAAAAGCAATAACAAAAGTACAGCTTCTTCGTTCAGTGAATGGAGTAAATAAAATTCAGAATCTGATTTATAATAGTGAACAAAGAAGAAAACAAATCAAAACTTCCCTTTTACTCTCCTTTATGATGGTTAAGTAGAGTTTCAACATTAAAGTTAATATCTTTCTCTCTTTTTAAAAAAATATTAATATCAGATCCTCACTTGCCTCTCTCTGCTGAGAGATCCTGGCAAGATTTGTAGGATCAGAGTAGTGATGTAATAAGAGGCTGTAACCTGAGCTAGAATTCCCTCTTCCCACAGTTCAGTGAAGAAGAAAAGTGCGTATTTTTTTCATTGTCTATCTGAACCGGTAATTCTCCTGTAACTTGCTTTTCCTGCCACTCTTCCTCCAGCTTGCTGAGCATACACTCGTCACGTTTACTAAAATCCCCAATTCAGCAGGCCATTTCTATTCAGCAAAGCACTCAAGCATGTGCTTAAATACCTGAAGTTAAGCATCTGCTTAAATACTTTCCTGAACTGAGGCCTAAATATCAAATCAGTAAAAGCTACATTACTTTTATACCCATTTTCTGACCAACTTAAGCCAGTGTGTCATTTACAGCACTTCTTATTAGAACTAGTAAAAATAATATTTTGCAATTTTTTGTTTTTTGTTGAAATTAAAAAAATCATAAAGCTCTACTGCTTACTTCACTGCTGGACTTGTCTCAGAGAACTTCCGTGGGAGATGCAGCTGCTTACCTCAAGTTGTATTTTGGCCCAATATATAAATAATTAGGAAAATAATGCGGTAAAGAGATGGGCAACTAATGCTTATAAATTGGCTGAACCACACTCACAATGTGTGCAGATACCAAGGAAGAGAAAACAGGTATCTGGAAAATACAGTGATGAAGTAACTATTTAAAGGTTTTTGTATTGCATTTTTGTTTGTCTACAAGTAAAATAACACAGCTAAAACTCATAATGTGAAGCTCAAGGCACACTAGTGAGGAGTTCTCAGCTACGTTAAAGGCCCCAATATGGGACTCTGATGCTTGACATTAAGTACATATTTAAGTGTTTTCCTCCTGTGTAGGAATGGACTTACTCATGCCCTTAACTTTAAGAAGATATTTAAATGGTTTGCTGAATTGGGGCCAATGGCACAGTCCCCTCAAAAGTTAAATGTTGTTAAAATTAGGAGCTATCTTCCATTTTGTAGAGTTGAAGATAACATTGTCATATAAGCTGAAACTTAGAACTTACTGAAAACACACCTTAAAATGGCACAAAATACATTAGTTATTTCTTATGTTTATGTATTGTCATAATATTCTTTACAGGTCCATGTGTGATGTTTTAATTAACATCTATATCAAATCTTTGGTATTACAGCAGGTGCACCAGTTTTGACTGCTACATACATAAGGCTGAAAAATAGTTTCCATTTTAACATCCTTTTTTCACTTATTTTTAACTTTCCTAAACACTCACCTTGAGGACTGACATTTTTCATGTTTGGTCTCTGCCTGAATTTGCAACCTTCCCAAATTCTTACACTAATTTTAGCATTTAATTTGCATATATTAAAACAATAGCAAACTGGTGCTAGAGTTCTCTGAAAGTTCTAGGCAGAAGGCTGATGTGATGACCTCTTCCTATTTCCTCTCCTGTTGAGCAGGCTGTGTACGGTGACCACGCTTTTTAAAATGGAAAACCTTTAAAAGGAAAGGGACACCTTTCTTGCTATTGTCACCAGAGGCTGAGGATGCAAGAGGTCTGGCAGCTAGACGAGGGTTAAATTGAGAATACTTGTCACTAGTGTGTGTGTGTGAATTTGGTACCTAGGAGGGTGTGTCTGATCTGATCTATGCTTTTCATTGGAAGAAGGGGTCATATATGAGTTTGGTGGTTAGGAAGGCCCTTGGGAGGTGTCTACTTGTGACTGTCCTTCACTATCCCACCAACTGACCTTTCAGCTTCCTTCCTGTCCCAACAGCATCCGGTGTCTCCAGTAACCTAGCGTCAGGCATCCCTCCCTGGGCCCTGGCTGCACTTTGCAAGCACTGTGCAACAGTGAAGAGCCATCCTGATCCTGAACTTGTGTTTGTGAAGCTGACCTTTAGGGAGAGCACAATTCCTCAATTCTGATGCCTCTAGATGGCAGCCTATGCCACCTATCTTTAATGCCAGCCTTGTTATTTTATCCTGATTACATGTTAAATATGACCTAAGAGGATACAGAGAAAATTAACATATGCAGTAGATCACTATGAAACAGTGCAGTGTCTGAAATTCAGTGTTACACCAAGAACTATCTAGTTAAACAAGATGCATTTCCAAATATTGTGCTGAGAAAGAAATGCAAGGTCTACTGACACAGAACCAGTTCATTCACAGCAAGAATCCAGTGGCCACAAGATACCTTTATAAAATAGTGTACCTCTGGGATTTTGTTTCCTTCCTTTTACTCCCAACCCAACAGTTAATTCAGGATAATATTTACTATACAAATGTAAGATATTACTTAATAGTTTGTTGCACAATATATATAATTAGAATGCCAAACATAAATGTTCCTAGGTATGTAATAGTTAGCACCAGTCTAGAAGTCTCAGCCTTTCACAGCTGGATATATTCTAAAAGTGAATGACATGTGACAGATGATATGCTACACAGCATTCTAAATATTAAGAAAGGATAATCAAATCAAGGAACTGGAAAAAAAATTGTAATTGCCCCGCCCCGTGGGATGGAATGGCAGCAAAGAAAACACAAGATTGCCCTCACAACATTTCCTCCTAATTCCTCTGCTGAGAGACAGGGTTTTCCCCTTCACAGAACTGGCAGTGGTTTGGCCCAGAGATCTGGGGTATTGGTGGAGGGTAAGGTCATCCACACCACTTCCTGGACTCTGCAGCTCTGTCTTAGATCTCTGTCGAGACAGGAATGCCAACAGGGCTTCCCTTCCCAACTCTTGGCACCCTCTACCTCTTAAAGGAAAGTCCCATGTGCAGAAAGGGCTCTGCTCAGAAGTTAATAACCATAAGGCTCTAATAGCCCGAGTGGATTTTCCCCAGGGCTGTGGATGGGAATGGTGCATAAGTAGCCCAAAGCTATTATCCTTTTCTGCATGGATTTTGGAGCCCACAAAGAGCCCTTGGAGGAGCGTGGGGAAGTGAGACACAGTCCTGAAGGGGCGATTGACCTACTTGTTAGAATGGGCAGGAACATATCCATGTGTGGATCTATGGGGAACCTTTACACAGAGAAGCTATAATAAGATGGGGCTCTCTATTTTGGCCAACTGCCCAATCACATCATGTTTGGCTTAATCAGTCTCTATATTCTTTTTGATCACACAAAATACAATTACTACTATGTACATATCTATGAAACTGGAGCCAGAGGAACGCATGTCAAAGCAGTATTATGACATCTTCATAACAAAAGGGATTCAGCTCTTTTGAGTGGTTAACAGTTATATCTTAAAGTAGAAGACAAATCTCTTGAAGTGGTATTTTAATTTTATAACAAAAACTGTGAAAAGGATCTTCTAATCTTAACAGCCATACAATTACAATTAAGTGGCTAAGAGGCATAAATATTCCATGACTGACAAATATATTTTTCATTAAACAAACTAAAACTTTGCAGTAAAAGCTACAAATCTGCAGAATGAATGTATGTAAATACTGGGAAAACAAAGACTTGACAAGACATTAGCCAACTTTGAGTTCAACATAGTGATTTATATACTAGATAAAGTCTACAATATCATCTGCAGGTTTTAAATATCAATGCATACTACTAAATTAACATCTTAAAGTACCAGTAACTTAATCAATTGTTTTGAGAGGATTTACATTTTCTAACCTAACAAGGATCTTTGATGACAATCCAAAATTCTTATTTCCAAATGGTAATTGCACACATTTTACGCATGTCTAGAGTTGGGGGAGGGAAAAAAAAAGAGAGAGAGAGAGAGAGAACGACCACAATGACTAATTGAATTTAAAATTTTGCCAGAAACCTTTAAACAGATTTAAAGAAGCTTAACTTCAGTTAAGATCACAGATTGGTTTTTAGCATCTCCAAGCTCACACACTAAGTACAGTAAAAAAAATTATTACAAGTAACAAAAGGACAATGCAGCCTCAATCACACTCTTTTCTGGCCCTTGTATACGGTAGAAGTTGAACCTAGGATTACTGTGGAATAGAAGTGTTGATTTTTAAAGGAATATTTAGTTTACTCCTTGTGATGGATTTAGGTTTGGTTTCTGTGTCTTACGCAGACATTTTCAGTTTTGGAAATGTATCATTCATGCCTGTTATTCTTGCCCATATACATGACAAAAACACTGGAATTATCTTTCAAAGAAGCTAATTAATTGTCTGATCAGAGGCAGTGGCAACTTTTAATGTGTACACAAAGGCAAAACAAAATTTGGAAGAAGAAAGTATTGAACAGATTCAAACAACTTCTCAATAAAATACATAATCTTTTGCAAGTCATCCTCAGTAGTACAAATCTCACTGTTAATTATTAGTATTTGCTGAGCACTGTCTGTATGTTTTGAGCCCTACAAAACATAAAAAAATAAATTGTCGCTGTCCCAAAACATTTGAATATTAATTAAAAAATATTAATTCATGTTTTGAATTATTTGTTCTTCTGTTAAAAAGGAATTGGTCACTATGCTTTATGTTAAAAATGATGTGGTAGAAACCTGACAATATGCTGTCCTCCTTCATAGTCAGAGAGCAAATGAGCTTTAAAGACTAGTCAAAGGAACAAACTCCCCAAAGCATTTGATTTTAATTAGTCAAGTTGTATCTCTATCTATCAAAGGAACTCATAAGAACGGTCATACTGGCTCAGACCAATGGTCCATCTAGTACAGTAGTCTGTCTTCCAGCAGTGGCCAGTTCGAGATGCTTCAGAGGGAATGAACTGAACAGTGCAATTATTGAGTGATACATTCCCTGTCACCAAGTCCTAGCTTCTGAAAGTCAGAAGTATAGGGATACCCAGAGCGTGGGGCTGTGTCCCTGACCACCTTGACATCGATGGATCTATGCTCCAAGAACTTACATAATTATTTTTTGAACCCAGTTATACAAATTCCACAGATTGACTGTGTGTTGTGTGAAGAAGTACTTCCTTGTGTTTGTTTTAAACCTGCTGGTTATTAATTTGGGTGACCCCTGGTTCTTGTGTTATGAGAAGGGGTAAATTACACTTCCCCATTCATTTTCTCCACTCCATTCATGATTTTATAGACCGGTTCATATCTCCCCGCCTTACGCATCTTTTTTCTCAAATGAACATCCCGTTTTTTTAATTCTCTCACGTGGAAGCTGTTTCATCCCCCAATAATTTCTGTTCCCCTTCTCTATACCTTTCCCAATTCTATTCTTTTTTTGACATGGGGTGACCAGAACGTCACACAGTATTAAAGGTGTGGGTGTACCATGGATTTATATAGTGGCATGATGACATTTTCTGTCTTATTATTTCATAATGGTTCCTAACATTCTGTTAGCTGTTTTGACTGTAGCTGGACACGAAGCAGATGTTTTCAAAGAACTATCCATGCTGACTCCAAGATCTCTTTCTTGATTGGTAACAGTTAATTTAGATCCCATCATTTTGCATGGATACTTAGGATAAAACGGTTACTCACCGTTGTAACTGTTGTTCTTTGAGATGTGTTGCTCATATCTATTCCAATTAGGTGTGTGCACGCGGCGTGCACGATCGTCGGAAGATTTTTAGCCTAGCAACACTCGGTGGGCCGGCTGGTGCCCTCTGGAGTGGTGCCGTTGCGGTGCTGAATAAATACCCCAGCTGGCCCAGCGTCCTCTCAGTTCCTTCTTGCTGGCTACTCCGACAGTGGGGATGGAGGGCGGATTTGGAATAGATATGACCAACACATCTCGAAGAACAACAGTTACAATGGTGAGTAACTGTTTTTCTTCTTCGAGTGCTTGCTCATATGTATTCCAATTAGGTGACTACCAAGCCCTACCTAGGCGGTGGGGTCGGAGCGAAATACCGCAGAATGGAGGACTGCTGAACCAAACGCAGCGTCCTCTCTGGAATACTGGACTATGGCATAGTGAGTGCCAAAAGTGTGCACCGATGACCAGGTTGCTGCCCTACATATCTCCTGTATTGGTACATGTGCCAGGAAGGCGGAGGACGAGGCTTGAGCTCGGGTGGAGTGGGCAGTAAGGTGCGTGGTGGGAACACCAGCCAAGTCATAACACGCCCGGATGCACGACGTGATCCAAGACGAGATGCATTGGGAGGAGACCGGGAGGCCCTTCATCCGGTCTGCCACAGCAACGAAGAGTTGAGTCGTTTTCCGGAAGGGCTTTGTCCGCTCGATGTAGAAGGCGAGGGCCCTACGGACGTCCAAGGAGTGGAGTTGTTGCTCCCTTGGAGAGGCATGCGGCTTCGGGTAGAAGACCGGCAGAAAGATGTCCTGGTTGATATGAAAGGCCGACACCACCTTGGGAAGGAAGGCCGGGTGTGGTCGCAGCTGTACCTTGTCCTTATGGAACACCGTGTAGGGAGGTTCCGAAGTAAGCGCTCTGAGTTCAGATACGCGCCTCGCCGAGGTGATGGCTACAAGGAAGGCCGTCTTCCAGGAGAGGTACAGAAGCGAGCAGGTGGCCATAGGCTCGAATGGGGCCCCCATGAGCCTAGTTATCACAAGCTTAAGGTTCCATGTATGGACCGGCTGGCGGACTAGTGGGTACAGCCACTCCAACCCCTTGAGGAACCTGCTGATCATGGGATTGGAAAAAATCGAGCGCCCACCCTCGCCAGGGTGAAAGGCCGAGATCGCCGCTAGATGGACCTTCAAAGAGGAGACTGCCAGACCTTGCTCTTTCAGGGACAAGAGGTAGTCCAGGATGATATGCACTGGCACCTGTGAGGGGGTGATACCATGTGGGGCACATCAGCAGGAAAAACGTTTCCACTTGGCCAAGTAGGTGGACCTGGTAGAGGGCTTTCTGCTACCCAGAAGAACCTGTTGAACCGGGCCGGAACAACGTAACTCGGACTGGTTCAGCCATGCAGCAGCCACGCCGTGAGGTGGAGAGATTGCAGGTCGGGGTGACAAAGTCTGCCGTGCTCCTGAGTAATCAGGTCTGGCCACAACGGGAGAGTGATCAGAGTGGCCACCGAGAGCTCTAGGCGAGTGGTGTACCAGTGCTGCCTGGGCCACGCCGCGGTGATCAGGATTAGGTGGGATCTGTCCCTGCGCAGCTCGAGCAGGACCCTGTGGACCAGTGGAAACGGGGGAAAGGCATAGAACAGGTGGCTCGTCCAAGGCAGGAGAAAAGCGTCCGTCAGGGAGCCTGGGGAGCGTCCCTGGAGGGAGCAGAACACGTGGCACTTCCGGTTCTCGCGAGTCGCGAACAGGTCTATGCGGGGAAATCCCCAGCTCCGGAAGACAGAGTGGATAACATCCGGGCGAATGGCCCACTCGTGCTCCTGGAAGGATCTGCTGAGTTGGTCCGCCAAGGTGTTCTGAACCCGTGGGAAAAAGGAGGCCACCAGGTGGATGGAGTGGGCTATGCAGAACTCTCATAATCGTATGGCCTCTTGGCAGAGGGGGGACGAACGTGCTCCCCCTTGCTTGTTGATATAGAACATGGCCGTTGTGTTGTCCATAAGTACTGCAACGCAACGGCCCTGAAGCTGATTGGAAAAGGCTTGGCAGGCAAGGCGCACTGCCCGGAGCTCCCTCACGTTGATGTGGAGGAATAACTCTTGAACCGACCACAGGCCCTGTGTTTGGAGATCTGCTAGGTGGGCCCTCCAACCGAGAGATGACACATCTGTGGTCAGGGCCAGGGAGGGCTGTGGGGCATGGAATGGCACCCCTTCCATCACCTCCTTGGGCTCTAGCCACCAATCTAGGGAGGCCAGGACCTTCGATGGCACCTTCAGTACCACGTCCATACTGTCTGTGCGTGGGCGATATGTTGATGAGAGCCAAGCCTGGAAAGGATGGAGGCGTAATCTGGCGTGTCTGGTCACGAATGTGCAGGACGCCATGTGACCCAGCAGGCTCAGGTAGCTTCGAGCTGTCGAGGTTGGGAAGCTCTGCAGGCCGCGTATGATGGTTACTAGGGCCTGGAAGGTTTTGCCTCTGGCAAAAACGCTCGGGCGAGAGTCGAGTCCAGGACTGCCCCTATGAAGTCTAACCTTTGGGTTGGCTCCAAAATGGACTTTTCTACATTCAGGAGCAAGCCGAGCTGATTGAACATGCTCATGGCAGTCTGAACCTGTGACTGGACTTGGCTGCTGGAGCTGCTGCGGAAGAGCCAGTCGTTGAGGTACGGGAACACTTGAATCCGCCATCGACGAAGAGCAGCCGCCACAATGGTCATGCACTTCGTGAACACCCTTGGTGCCGTGGACAGGCCAAAGGGAAGGATGGCAAACTGAAAGTGCCTTTGGTCTACCACAAAGCGTAGGAAACCTCTGTGTGGTGGGTAAATTGCGATGTGGAAATACGCGTCCTTCATGTCGAGGGCGGTGTACCAGTCTCCAGGATCCAGGGAAGGGATAATAGTACCCAGGGAAACCATGCGGAACTTCAACTTTACCATAAATTTGTTGAGTCCGCGCAAGTCCAGGATAGGACGTAGCCCCCCTTTTGATTTGGGGATCAGGAAATAGCGGGAGTAAAACCCCTTGCCCCTGAACTTCCTTGGAACCTCCTCTATTGTCCCTATAGTGAGGAGCGTTTGCACCTCCTGAATTAGGAGTTGCTCGTGAGAAGGGTCCCTGAAGAGGGACAGGGAGGGAGGGTGGGAGGGAGGGGAGGAGACAAATTGCAGATGGTATCCTCTTTCCACCATGTGTAAGACCCAACGGTCTGAGGTTATGTTCGACCACGCATGGGAGAAATGGGAAAGGCGGTCTCTGAAAGGAGGGGATGGGTCCTGTATGGAGACTGGTGCTCCGCCCTTGGGCGTCACTTCAAAAGTTTTGCTTGGGCCCCGCCAATGGTTTAGGGGGGCCCTGGCTCTGGCCAGACTGATGACCCGGTTGCCTCCTCCTACCACCCCGGCCGCGTCTTCTCGAGAAGTCCTGCCTAGGCCTGGGAACGGTGTAGGGGCGCTGCGCGAAGGGCCTGAAGGGCCAGCACTGCGTGGCGGGGGTATGCATCCCCAGTGTTCGTATTATGGTGCGACCGTCTTTTAGGGTCTGCAGCCTCAAGTCCGTTTTCTCGGAAAACAGGCCCTGCCCATCGAAGGGCAGGTCCTGAATCGTATACTGCACCTCCGGAGGAAGGTTAGAGGACTGTAGCCAGGAGATACGCCGCATGGCAATCCCTGAAGCTAGCGTTCTGGCCGCTGAGTCAGCTATGTCCAAGGAGGCCTGTAGCGATGTTCTGGCCACCTTTTTGCCCTCCTCAATCAAGGTCGAGTACTCCTGCCTGGACTCTTGGGGCACAAATTCCCTGAATTTCTGCATTGAGTTCCAGGTGTTGTAGTTATATTGGCTCAGAAGGGCCTGCTGGTTAGCCGCTCTGAGCTGAAGGCCGCCCCCAGAGTAGATCTTTCTACCAAACAGGTCCAGGCGTTTGGCTTCTTTAGACTTAGGCGCAGGGGCCTGTTGGCCATGTCTCTCCTTCTCGTTCACAGATTGAACGACCAAGGAGCACGGTTGGGGGTGAGTGTACAGGTACTCGAAGGCCTTTGGGGGAGCCATGTATTTTCTCTCCACCCCCCTGGCAGTGGGGGGTACTGAAGCTGGAAATTGCCAAATTGAAGTGACGTTGGTATGTAGAGTCCGTACAAATGGGAGGGCTACCCGGGTGGGTGCACCGGCTGTCAGGATGTCCACCACCGGGTCCTCAAGCTCCACCACCTCCTCCACCTGCAGGTTCATATTCAGAGCCAATCTGCAAAGCAGGTCTTGGTGGTCCCGGAGATCAATAGGAGGTGGGCCAGAGGATGATGCTCCTGCCACTGCCTCGTCCAGGGAGGAGGAGGACGACAATCCCGGGACTAGAGGGTCCTGAGGCAGCTCCTTCTGAGGGAGTTCTTGTGTCTCAAGGTCCCCGGCCTCAGGGTCTGGAGCCTTGGCCGACGAATGGACCGCTGGTTCTGGTACCTCCGGGGGAGGGCGGGATACCGTCGCCTCCGGCACCCGGGGCTCCGAATGAGCTGATTGGGAGGCTCTGGAGGGGACCCCTTGGGACTGGTGGAACGCCATCGGTGTCCAGAAAGGCCACTGTTGTGGTCCTTGGGCTGAGTCCTGCATATCGCCTTGCCAACGGCTAGGGTCCTCTATAACGTGGCTCTGGTCCATATAGTAGGCACTCCCGGCCCTGGAAGAACGAGAGGCAGAGCGAGAGGGCCAAGGTGGAGCGGAATGGCCCTGTAGTGCAGTCTGCGGTGCCGTGGCGAAGGGGATCGGTGCCGGGACCGGGATTGGTGCCAGCGGCTGTCACGGTACCGGGAGCCTGACCTGGATCGCGTAAGGGAACACCTAGGCGATCGGTGGCGAGATCGGTCGTCCGGAGATCTACGCTGCGACCGGCCACAGGACCGGGAGCGGTACCGGGAGCCATGGTAGTGTCAACCGTGTCTGGAGGTCGACCTCGAGTGGCGCCGCGAGTACGACCGGCGCTAAGAAGAGGATCGGTGCCGGGGCTGCGAGCGGTGCCTAGATTGAGATCTTCGTCTGGTGCGGGACTGGGATCTCGACCTGGATCTGGACCGACGTCGACCGATCCCTGTGTGAGGCACCGGGCACAACATGGCAGGCTTGCCTCGGGACGGGACGATTCTCAACGGCGGTACCGGAGGCTGATGCGGTGCCAGTTCGGTCATCGCAATCAGATCTCTCGCTGCCGAGAAGGTGTCCGGTGTGGACGGCAGTGTTAGCTCTACCTCGGTGCGTACCGGGGAGCTGACAATTACCGAGCTCGACGGACCTTACGGTACTGGAGTCGTCGGTGCTGGAGTCTTAGTCGTGGGCACCGAACTCAACGGCCCTTGCGGTACCGGAGTCGACGGTGCTGGCGCCGGGCCGAAAGACTTGGCTGGGAGATCCTGAATTGGCTGCGGCTGCAGCGGCGCCGGGGGCAGTGCCGGTCCCGGGGTCCATTTATCCGATGTTGGGGACATCGAATGGCGCCTCTGAGGAATCACGGCCGGAGCTGTCCAGTGCCGGGGCTCCTTACTTGTACTCGGGCGCTCCGGAGCCGCTGATGCGGTGCGTGCCGCTGTAGTCGGTACCGGGTTGCGGTGTGGGGCCGACATCGGGCTAAGTGCCACTTCCAAGAGGAGCTGCTTCAAACGAAAGTCCCACTCCTTCTTGGTTCTAGGCTTAAAAGCCTTGCAGATCCGGAACTTATCTGGTAGATGGGACTCCCAAGGCACTTCAGGCAGGAATCGTGGGGGTCCCCCATAGGCATCAGCTTAGAGCAGGCCGAGCACGGCTTGAATCCCGGGGAGCCAGGCATCAGCCCGGTACCGGGAGGGAGAAAAGGGGAGAAGCCCCTTATCTCCCACTATTATTCAAACTAAACTTCTAACAAGAACTATCAAAACTATTAACAACTACTTAAAAGTACTTAAAAACTATTAACAATGGTAAACGAGTGCTAACTAAGCTAGGGAGGTGGAGATCAGCTACGCTGCGCTCCACAGTTCCAACGACCGTCACGGGCGGTAAGAAGGAACTGAGAAGGCGCTGGGCCGGCTGGGGTATTTATTCAGCGCCGCAACGGCGCCACTCCAGAGGGCGCCAGCCGGCCCACTGAGTGTTGCTAGGGTAAAAATCTTCCGACGATCGTGCATGCCGCGCGCGCACACCTAATTGGAATACATATGAGCAAGCACTCGAAGAAGAATATGTTTTTCAATGTGCATTACTTTGCACTTATCAACATTGAATTTCATCTGCCATTTTGTTGTCCAATCACCCACTTTTGTGAGATCCCTTTGTAACTCTTCACATCAACTTTGGACTTAACTATCTTGAGTAATTTAGTATTGTCTACAGAACTTTGCCACCCCACTGTTCTCCCATTTTCCAGATGATTTATGAATATGTTGAACAGCACAGGTGCCAGTACAGATCCTTGAGGAACCCTACTATTTACTGCTCTCCATTGTGAAAACTGAACATTTATTCCCATTTATTTTGTTTCTTGTCTTCTAAAGTTACGATCTATGAGAGGACCTTCCCTCTTATCCTATGACAGCTTACTTTGTTATGTGTGGGACTTTGTCAAAAGCTTTCTGAAAGTTCAAGTACATTATATAACCTGGATCTCCCTCGTCCAATGCTTGTTGACATGCTCAGAAAAATCTGATAGGTGAAGCATGATTTCCCTTTACAAAAACCACACTGACTCTTCCCCAACATACTGTGTTCCTCTATGTGTCTGATAATTCTGTTCTTTACTATAGTTTGGACCAATTTGCCTGGACAGAAGTTAGTCTTACCAGCCTGTAATTGACAGGACTGCCTCTGGAGCTCTTTTTAAAAATTGGTATTACATTAGTTATCCTCCAGTCATCTGGTACACAGGCTGATTTAAGCAATAAGTTACATACCACAGTTAGTAAATATGCAATTTCACATCTGTGTCTCTTCAGAACTCTTGGGTAAATACCATCTGGTCCTGGTGACTTATTACTGTTTAATTTATCAATTTGTTTCAAAACTTCCTCTATTCCTCTATCTGGGACAGTTCTTCAGATTTGTCACCTAAAAAGAATGGCTCAGGTGTGGGAATCTCCCTCACATCTTCTGCAGTGAAGATCGATGCAAAGAATTCATTTAGCTTCTCTGCAATGGCATTATTTTCCTTCGGTGCTCTTTTTGCACCTTGATTGTCCAGTGGCCCCAACTGTTTGGCAGGCTTCCTGTTTCCGATTACTTAAAAAAACTGTTGCTGTTAGCTTTTGAATCTGTAGCAAGTTGCTCTTCAAATTCTTTTTTGGCTTGCCTAATTATACTTTTACACTTGACTTGCCAGAGTTTATCCTCCTTTCTATTTTCCTCAGTAGGATCTGACTTCTAATTTTTAAAGAATGCCTTTTTGCCTTTTACTGCGTCCTTTACTCTGTTGTTTAGCCAGGTGTCATTTTTTTGGTCCTCTTACTGTTCTGTTTTACTTTTTTATTGATTGGGGTATGCCCCTATTATGGTGTTTTTAAACAGTTTTAATGCAGCTTGCAGGCATTTCATTCTTTTAATTTCCATTTAGCTGGCTTCCTCATTTTTGTATATCTCCCCTTTTTGAAGTTAAATGCCATATTTTCCCTGTTACAAGGATGTTAAATTCAATTACAATATGGTCACTATTACTGAATGGTTCAGCTATATTCACCTCTTGGACTAGATCCTGTGCTCCAGTTAGGATTAAATAAAAAATTGCCTCTCTCCTCATGAGTTCCAGGACTAGATGATCCAAAACCAATCATTAATAGTGTCTAGAAATTTTATCTCTGCATCCCGTCCTATGGTGTCGTGTACTCAGTCAATAAGAGGATAGTTGAAATTTCCCATTATTATTGGGTTTTCTATTTTTGTAGCCTCTCTCATCTCCCTGAGCATTTCACAATCACCATTACTATTCTGGTCAGGTGGTCGGTAGTATAATCCTACTGCTATGCGCCTATTATTCAAGCCATGAAATTCTATCCACAGTGATTCTAGGATAATTTGATTCATTTAAGATTTTTACTATATTTGACTCTATGCTCTCTTTCACATATAACCCCACACCCCCACCAGCACAATTTACCCTGTAATTCCTATATATTTGGTACTCTGGTATTACTGTGTCATTGATTATCATTATTCTGCCAAGTTTCTGTGATGCCTATTATATGAATATCCTCATTTAATACCAAGCACTCAAGTCCACCCATCTTAGTATTTAGACTTCCAGCATTTGTATACAGATACTTATAAAATTTGTCAATATTTAGTTCTCTGTCTTCATGTGATGTAATTGAATGGGACTCTTTCATTTGACTGATTCTCCTCAGTTCCTAGCTGTACTTTATCAACTTCTATCCTTTCCTCTTTACTAGGATATATAGTATCCCCTTTAATAAATCCTCCTCTAAGGGATGTCTCATATGAACATCATGTGCTCCTCTGCACCTGTGTTGGCTTTCCCCTAGCCCTGAAGTTTGAAAACTTCTCTACAACTTTTTAAATTTTACATGCCAGCAATCTGGTTCTGTTTTGGTGTGCGTGGAGCCCATTCTTCCTGTATAGTCTTCTTTCCCCAAAGGTTCCCCAGTTTCTAATACACCTAAACCCCTCCTCCCAACATGCTTGTCTCATCCATGCATTGAGACCCTGCAGTTCTGCCTAACTGGCTCTGCACCTGGAACTGGAAGCATTTCAGAGAATGCTACCACAGTGGTCCTGGACCTTAATCTCTTACCTAGCAGCCTAAATGTGGCCTTCAGAACCTCTTTCCTGCCTTTCCCTATGTCATTGGTACCTACATGTACCATGACTACCAGCTCCTTCCCAATACTGCACATAACGTTTATCTAGAGGTCTACAACCTTCACATCTGGCAGACAATTTACTATGTGGTTCTCCTGGTCATCACAAATCTATCTATATTTCTAATAACTGAATCCCCCATTACTATTACCTGTCTCTTCTTAATAATTGGGGTCCCCACCCCTGGAGGAGTATCTTTAGTACAAGAGGACAGGGTATCCTCATTGTGAGATAAATAATACTTCCATCTACTATGCCACATACACAAAATCCCATTAATCTTGGTACGTAATATCTACAATGATAATCCATTATTCCGAGTCCCTAAAATACAGTGTTTGGATATTTTAACAGAGCTGGTCTTTGGAGATGCAATCAGACCAATGTCACTTGTATACTGCACAGGGGGCTGTGATAATGGATTAACCTAAAACATGAAAATGTACTTTCTTGTTATTACTTCTGTTTGATTTGGGGGGCTTGGTGAAGAAATGGCTACATTTATACATCTTAAACAAGCTGGGGGAATATGCTCAAATGTGTTTGTGTACTCGAGCATTTCCTGCAGCAAATCCCATAGTTGAGATTCTGTTCCAGTTTTCATTCTAACTCCCCTTTCCTTATAACCTTTTCAGTTGCTCAAAACTTTCCCCAAGCAAACTCCTTTTGGACTGAAATCCTTTATGCTTATTTTAGTCCCAAGATAATTTACTTAAGAATGTTTGAGGAAACTTGGTTCATCCCTTTTTGAATTGTGTGTGTGGGAAGAAAATATCCCCCATTCTTACATATTCTGATTGAATTTTGTCCTGGTGTAACTAAAAATGGCTAGAAACTTCAAACCTGGCTCCTTCTTTTATAACCCTCACTGAGCAGATGAAAAGTTTGACGGAATTACTGTAACATAAGGAAATGAGAAGGGAGGGAACATAAAAGAATGGTCTAATGCAGAAGTCTAAGCAGTGGTTTGGAAAGCTTTTACACCCAGCTTTTAAACTGGCTGAGGGTACAGCTATTTTTAGCTTGATGGAGAAAAACGTGCTGATGTTAAAGCATATTCCATAGATATTTTGTATAAAATGCACTACTTATTCTTGTGAGATGGAACTGACTCTCCAGAAATGTATCTTTCTCAACAAAATTTCACTCCATGTGAAATGAAGCATCAAAACGTTCTCTTCTACTTGACTGTGTTCTTCTGCCACAATTTATTCCCTGTTCAGACGCAACTCTCTTAGGAGGAGCTCAGGCTAAAAAGCTAATGGATCTAAAAGGGCACCACTTGCCATTTTCAGAATCTTATGTGAGTGCTGTTCCAAACCTGAACATGTCCATTATAAACACTGGACCTTTACTAGTACATTGTGAATATGAAGACTATTACTATTTCCTGTTTATTTATCATTTATATAAATGTCAAATTTTAATCTGTATAAAGCAGTTAATAATTTTACTAAACAGGAACTTAAATACACTGCAGCTATTTTTTCTAGTTTCACAGTACTCCATCAAACGGTTAAATGCTTGGGTTTTATGTCAGGTTATTTACAACTTTGTAAAAGAAATAAGTCCTTATATTAGTAGTTCAGTTTCTCTTCAAAGTTAGATCTGCATTATTTCTTTGCGCCTATATAAACAAATCCCATGCTGCTAGCATTTAATCAGCAGAATATGTCACCACTCAGGCTCTTCTTCTGTTTTAAGGTCAAGCTATTTTTTCCTCCCATTTTGCTAACTCCACCATTGGCAAGGCTCTAACCTCTAAACAAAATATGTTGTAAATTTTTCTCTAACATTTATCATGGAACAGAGTACTATTTCTATATTGAAAACAGTATTCAGAATGGTACTCTCAAGGTTAAAAATGATCATTTTGTTTATCTGAAAATATTTAGTTTCTTAGAATAAAAATGTGTGCTTCCAAAAAGAATGGTAGTTAGAGAACACAGAGCTCAGAAATAACATTAGTTTTGCTATGATCACATCACTAGCATTTTCCTTTTTGGGATAGCCTTAGGGTTTTTGGTCTAGCATGGGTATATAACTGATGGGAGAATTTGGCCAAACACAATAATAATCCCAAATATTTCTATCACTTACTACACAAAGGATAGTTACAAATGAAGCAGCATATTTAAATATGTAAACATGTTTACCAAACCTGATGCTAACAAGAAATCTAGCTGAACATATAGGTTCAATATGTTCCTAATTTAAAATGTTAATACATATGCAAAAATGTGTTAGCCTAAAAGATTTATTAAAAGTTATTTAAGTAGTTGCTTTAATATTTTTTTCTTATAACAGATGAAGAACTAAAGCAGATGAAATTTAGTTATGAGTAAAACATGTAGAAGTAACAGATGTTGGAAAAAATTAGCTCCATTACAGCATAAAAAGGCAGGAGTTTGCAATATTCTCAATGGAAAAAATTCAAAAATGTCTTGAGGCTCTCCGGCTGTAAGGTTAGCATGTGCCTGGACCAATGTAGTCTATTTTGAAGTAGAACTACTCTCTAAGGTCTTGTGTGGGTGCCATGAGAAAAGTAGTGAAGCTACAGGGAAGGTTAATGTGAACTATTTTCTGGCCTGAACTTATCTACTGCCATACAGTGTGTTCATATTTTCTTTTCTTTTTTTGCGAGCTCCAAAACAGTAATATGACATTTCTGCTTAAACATAAAAAATATTGCACAAAAATTTGCTAATCTTTTTGAATGTGCTGATTTAGTGCATTCTCAGGTGAAACAGGTTCCCCGTCACATTTTTTCTTCTGCTAATACTTCTTGAATGTTTAGTATGAGCAGATCCTAATTATGGTTCATAATTATTATTCAACATTCATGCTGAGTTATCTTAGTCATTTCAAAGTTTATTTATTACTCTTTAAATAAATGCATACTTCCTGTGTCTCATTCACAACATAATCTTTTACTCCAGTATTTGTTCACATTTAGCACTGTGGTCAAAGCTAAAAAAGGTTTAAAGGTTTGAGCTGGTTCATTCAGAGACTTGTAAATTCGTAATAGCAATAGATGAATATGGTCCTTTGCATGTTATTTTCACCTGACTGAGGTGTGTACAACTGGATAACCAGCCAGTTTAATGTCCTGATTCAGCAAGTTACACAAGCACATGCCTAACTTTAAGCGTGTGATACGTCTCAACTACTCATATGCTTAAAGTATCTTCCTGAACTGGGGCCTCAGTTTCTTATCAACTTCAATTTATAAAACATTAACCCGCAGGCCAACACACTGTAACTGTTAATCAGATAAGAAAGTTATCAGACACAATTTGGACATGCTACAAATCACACGTATCTACAGAAATACATGTATACTGTGGCATCAAATAATAAGGATCAATGTGCAATGTCTCAAATCCATATATTCTACAGAAAAAAATGAAATGACTGAAATATTACCTCTTTTATCTTTAGTTCTACATTATCTTTGAAGAAGTCATCATAAAATTTAGATAAAATCTACCACCCTCCCTCCAACTCTCTGACCTACCTGATTACCTCAAAATTGATTAACAAGAATTGTGTCTTTATACATATTGAACCTATATGTTTGGTCTCCAGTTTTGTCTAAGACTATTGGAACTTAGGTGCAAAAGGGCTCCTGAAAAGCCTTTATGTTTGAGCAGGACTTACATATTAAACTTCCCTATTTGCTCAAGATGTTATTCTATGTAATTATAGATATATTTAACATCTCAAAGTGATTGAGGATTTTAAAAAAATTTAGCTCATGGCAAGGCACATTACTGTTTAGAATGACTACTGATCTTTTTTTAAATTAAACTATGACTTGCCATTCCTTCTCTCTCTATTAACTTGATATTTTGGTGGTGTCTGAACACTACAGATTATAGGATTTGGATTAAATAGTTTGACTCACATATAGCATGTGGCCACTGATTCTTTCAAATATGTGTTGAATTGGTTTGTGTGGATGGGAAATTTTGTACTGGTAGTTATTACTAGCGGTTCAGATGTAGTATGCTGCAGGTAAGGAACTGGATCTAATTTAAAAAAATCTAAAATGCATCCTAGAATACTCAAGGAGCTAATAGAGGAGGTATCTGAGCCTCTAGCTATTATCTTTGGTCAATCATGGGAGACAGGAGAGATTCCAGAAGACTGGAAAAGGGCAAATATAGTGCCCATCTATAAAAAGGGAAATAAAAACAACCCAGGAAACTACAGACCAGTTAGTTTAACTTCTGTGCCAGGGAAAATAATGGAGCAAGTAATTAAGGAAATCATCTGCAAACACTTGGAAGGTGGTAAGGTGATAGGGAATAATCAGCATGGATTTGTAAAGAACAAATCATGTCAAACCAATCTGATAGCTTTCTTTGATAGGATAACGAGTCTTGTGGATAAGGGAGAAGCGGTGGATGTGGTATACCTAGACTTTAGTAAGGCATTCGATATGGTCTCGCATGATATTCTTATCAATAAACTAGGGAAATACAACTTAGATGGGGCTACTATAAGGTGGGTGCACAACTGGCTGGATAACCGTACTCAGAGAGTAGTTATTAATGGTTCCCAATCCTGCTGGAAAGGTATAACGAGTGGGGTTCCGCAAGGGTCTGTTTTGGGACCAGCTCTGTTCAATATCTTCATCAATGACTTGGATATTGGCATAGAAAGTACGCTTATTAAGTTTGCAGATGATAGCAAACTGGGAGGGATTGCAACTGCTTTGGAGGATAGGGTCATAATTCAAAATGATCTGGACAAATTGGAGAAATGGTCAGAGGTAAACAGGATGAAGTTTAATAAGGACAAATGCAAAGTGCTCCACTTAGGTAGGAACAATCAGTTTCACACATACAGAATGGGAGGAGACTGTCTAGGAAGGAGTACGGCAGAAAGGGATCTAGGGGTTATAGTGGACCACAAGCTAAATATGAGTCAACAGTGTGATGCTGTTGCAAAAAAAGCAAACATGATTCTGGGCTGCATTAACAGGTGTGTGGTGAGCAAGACACGAGAAGTCATTCTTCCGCTCTACTCTGCGCTGGTTAGGCCTCAACTGGAGTATTGTGTCCAGTTCTGGGCACCGCATTTCAAGAAAGATGTGGAGAAATTGGAGAGGGTCCAGAGAAGAGCAACAAGAATGATTAAGGGTCTAGAGAACATGACCTATGAAGGAAGGCTGAAGGAATTGGGTTTGTTTAGTTTGGAAAAGAGAAGACTGAGAGGGGACATGATAGCGGTCTTCAGGTATCTAAAAGGGTGTCATAAGGAGGAGGGAGAAAACTTGTTCATCTTAGCATCTGAGGATAGAACAAGAAGCAATGGGCTTAAACTGCAGCAAGGGAGGTTTAGGTTGGACATTAGGAAAAAGTTCCTGTCAGGGTGGTTAAACACTGGAATAAACTGCCCAGGGAGGTTGTGGAATCTTCATCTCTGGAGATATTTAAGAGTAGGTTAGATAAATGTCTATCAGGGATGGTCTAGACAGTATTTGGTCCTGCCATGAGGGCAGGGGGCTGGACTCGATGACCTCTCAAGGTCCCTTCCAGCCCTAGAATCTATGAATCTATGAAATGTGGATGCTTGGTCAGTTGAAAACCAACACTACAACAGCTTTCACTAAAATATCAATTATGTGCCTGATAATGTGGCTATTTATGTCCATTCTATATCCTACTACCTACTCTGTAGTGTCAAGTGTTTGCACACTGGCTTGGTGGACATTAGAGGATCTTTGAGGCATGCCCTTATCTGCAACTTAATTTGGGTACTGTATCTGAATGAATGACATATTGCTGAATTTGGGATGGGTTACATGACCTCAAGTTCAATTTTCTGTGTTAAAGGGAAGGTCCTTCAAGACTGTAGGAGGACTGGATAGCTCCTGTCTACTCAATGAGCCTGATTTGCCATGGTCTTGTGGAGTCATTTACACCTATACAAAGTGAGCGATAAGAAAGGTCTAAAACTCTACCAGTTCCCATTGCTACTAGGACACATACAGGTAATATATCAATGTAGGCCTCAACTATGTTGAATGATGATTAGGAGAAATCTGTACCTGAAAGAATCCCTTGGAAATGAGATCTTACAGGTACCTAAAAATATTTAAGATAAATCTGGACCAAAGGATGACGCAATTCTCAAATTCCTAATCAAAAGTTGACATTCACAGTTTGAGTCTTCTCTCATTTACACTGGTGTAACTCAATTGACTAGAATGGAGTTACTCTTGACTTAAATAAGTGTAAGTCAGAGGAGAATCAGAATCTTGGTCTTCAAGAATTAACTCTGATTATTGGAGGAGAGTTCTTCCATCACACTTGGAGAGATTCTCTAGAGGCAGTTGTTTCCCAACCAGTGGGCCACAACCCCCAGAGGGTCATAGAAGACAATCAGGTGGGTGGCAAAGCACTGAAAATTTTATCACAATCTAAAGCAAAGAAAATCTTGCTCTCCCACTCCCCGCAGACCCTTACCCTTCAAGGTAAAGTATTCTCTGTAAACCTCTCAAAACACACACAAATAAATTATACAGCATTATCATTGTTATAAGGGAGACATTTTTGACTTGTACTTTTATAGTAAATGTAATGTGGTTGTGAAAACGTTTGAGTTCAAACAAGGGGTCACTAACCAGTAAAAGTTCAGAAACACTACTCTGTGTGTTATATTATTGAGATGGCAGAAAGAAAGCTTTAAGCTGAAAATAAGAAAATAAATTTTTCTGCCATGAAAGGTAAATTATCATCTACTAGTAACAAAGTTTGGTCACAGACTAGCAAGACTTTTCATAGTACTCACCTAGGCTATATTATTTTTAACTTATATTTTATAATTAGGTTTGGCAGGATTTGATTGTTTAATATGAATGTTTATTTTTAAGCCTTTTTCCCTATATTTACCAATTAAAATTTTCACAGTTGCAAAACAATATTGGGGGTCAGACAATAATTATTTAATGACGGCAGACAATGAGTCTCAAAAAGTTAAAGCTTTATAACCATTAAAACACAAATTGTCAACATCACATGTCAAAACACACACAGTAAATAGCCTTAAATCTAACTCTAATAAGTTCTCTAGCAGCATTTTTCTTACTTTGACTATCTGTAAATTTTGATTATTATGGAGGGAAATACTTTTCCGTCAGTTTGTGCATGTATGCTGAAATTGACGTTTATAAACATTTACCAATAAAAACCTAATCTTTCCAAGCCTATTTATAATTCTCTCTCCATTTCTGTACAATTCCAATAAAACATTATTTTATTTAAGCCTAGTGGAATTGGGTCTGCAGACTAATTTGGGCTGTAGCAGGCTGGCACCCCTAGAGAAGTATCAAAATACTTTGGCCCCTTAAGGAAGACGGAGAGGAGTAGTTAATTGCCTGAGTACGAACACAGAGCAGGCTGTTGTCTTTCTTTCCAAACAGTGCACAGCAGCGCTGAGGGGAGCCACTGTGGGTATGGAGAGAGTTGAATGGCTTACATTCTATGAGGCTATTATAGGAGAGTTCCCTCACACACTAGGCAAAACAGATGATGGCTCTCAGCAACTGATTAAAGATTTGCAGACTTCAGACTTTGTTTTAAATTTTTGTGTGAAATTTAATTCTCATGAAAATGAGAGACTGATAGCCTTGGTTAGAGTCACACAGAGTAAAGGCAGGCGTCATGCAAGCTTATTCATACATCTCTGCCAAAGTAGCTCTATCTTGACTCACCAAACCCATAATATTCCAGGATTGGGTCTTGGCTGAGAAGAAACTGCCTATTAAGCAGAAACATGCCAAACTCTGTGGTGTTTTTTTTGACATGGACAAGTGTCCACTAGGGAATAAGATGAGGCCACCAAGATCATTTTATTTCTGACCTAAGATTAGAACCTAGTCCTCCAGAGGCTAGTGGATTAACTCAAGGCTGTGCCCAGCCCTCTTTTTCACATTAGAATTCTGACCAACTTTAAGCTTCAGTTATGGGCTACATTTTTAAGGCTGGAAAAAGTAGTATTTTTCACCATGTCAGGGCCTAAGTTTATTCTGCAGATGATTCAAAATGACAGAAACCAGAAATCCTTAACTGAATGTAACTACGGTTCATCATCATAAAATCTTTGCTCAGATATGTCAATATCCCACAAAGCACAGGACCCACTTTGGTGTTTTATCAGTGCTGTTAACCTACAAAGCTATTAAAGATCTTGCCTTATTTGAATTACCCAAGGTCACTGTTATTTATTGCATTTTAGGCACAGCAGTTTGAAAATTTTCACTCTTTTTAGAGTACACTTTTTGCACCATGTTTGTGTTCATCCACGATGCTAGAATACTACAAAAATGTCTTGACAAATTATCTACAAGATGTTCCTACGCTTCCCCAATTGTATCTAGAGTGGAAAACCATTTTTATTGAAGGCCTTTGTCCACTTAAACTCTTCTTGGGTTATGTAAAACTCACTGAGACACTAAAGCTGTGTTTTAATTTGCTCCATTTTAAGCCAATGAGTTCTATTAACGTGGATTTTTTCTGGTTTATCAAGACTACAACACACCATATGACTTGTGAACACGTTAAAGTATTCAAGAACATCCCCAATGATTTTTATGGTTCCAATTGAAAAAAAATCATTTTCCCCCCCAGTATCATAAGATTGTAAACAATTTGGCTACAAATAGTCAAACTGGTGTTTAAAGTCCTATGTAAAAGGACACTATCAATATGAAATCTACTTAGTTTAAAAAAATTGAGCTAAAAGTAGTTTGGGGTACTATTTATATTTTTACTGAAATTTGTGCTAATTACAAAAAAAAAGAGCACCCATCACATGCGGTAGGGTGCCTTGTTAGACTCTTAAAAATATAATTCATTCCTAACAGTCTAAAAATCAACTCACCGAGAGCACTACTAGGACCCTAAGAATGTCCCATTGCCAGAGGGCAAGAGGCTTCCTACTAGTCTAAGATGGCCTGAGTGGCTCCATGTACCCCAACTCACTGCTGTCATAATCTGTATCTAAAAGCTATCATGAAAGGTATTATATGTGAACTAGTAACACAGTGGCATTAATATTACTGCGTGATGGATATGCAGGTGATATATGAAAATAATAAATATGTACTGGAAATAGGTTATTGAAATGTGTTTGGCAGGTAAAGTCTTAAGCACCCTTCCCTAGACAAAGGAATGTGGTCCCATGTGCTTGAATGGTCACCAGTGGAAAACTGAGCAAGAAGAGACAATGAAGTATATTTACATAAAAGATAAACAAAACCATCAAACTAGTGAGTGGAGGAGATTGCCACTTAACTATTCAGATGTGGGGAGGAGGGAAGAGGAGACTGCAAAAATTAACATGGCATCAGCTCCCTGGTGGACATAGCAAGCTGAGCCCCTAGGAAGGCCGCCTGACTTTGAAAACACAGATAATCGCTGAGGATATAAGCAGAGCCATTATGGCATCCTTCACCTGAAGAGCCAAAGAAACCAAGCGCTTTGAGCCCTGTGTTGTATCCTGGCTAAGAACTGGCCAGCCATGCTGGAAGAACAACTGTGGTGAGAAATTGCTTTGAACAAAAGGCTCTAGTTTGTTTAATTAGGTTTTAATCATAGAATATCAGGGTTGGAAGGGACCTTAGGAGGTCATCTAGTCCAACCCCCTGCTCAGAGCAGGACCAATCCCCAATTTTTGCCCCGATCCCTAAATGGCCCCCTCAAGGATTGAACTCACAACCCTGGGTTTAGCAGGCCAATGCTCAAACCACTGAGCTATCCCTCCCTCCCTCCCCCAAAAAAACAGAATTTGAAGGACCTTGAAAGGTCATTGAGTCCAGTCCCCTGCCTTCACTAGCAGGACCAAGTACTGTCTGCTGATAGATTTTTGCCCCAGATCCCTAAATGGCCCCCTCAAGGATTAAACTCACAACCCTGGGTTTAGCAGGCCAATGCTCAAACCACTGAACTATCTTTTCAGTAAATCTTAGAAGCATATTTTTACTTTTGTTTGTAACCATTTCTATCTCAATTACTTCTACTTGGTATCATTTAAATATCTGTTCTTTGTAAATAAACTTAATCTTGTTTTATTACACATCCATCTCACAGTATTTCAGACTGAAAGGTAAAATCCTCAGCCAAACTAACAGGCGGGTGCTGTGTATCGTCTCTTCAAAGGAGCAGCGAACTCGATAAAGTTTTGTGAGTGCTACAGTGAGAGGGGCTGAGCACTGCAGAGGAGATGATTTAGGGTAAATTCAGGACTGGAAGGGCTGTTGGTGTCACCCTGCAAGGAGTAACAAGGGTGATGGAAGCCAGGGCGAGGTCACTGTGCTGTAAGTAGGCTGCTGGTGTTACGCTCTGAACCAAAGTTACACACCACAGAAGTACTCAGGGTTACAGGGCAGGCAGTGACACAACCCCTTATTGGCCTGGGTGAACTCCTAATGCCTCACAACTATCCCAGCAGCAATGTGACTATACCAAAAAATTAATAATCAACTCCACCAACAAAACCACTGGTGGAGTCTCCAACCTCTTTCCTACACCTGTCCTCCAAGCCTCCCTGTCAATTTATGTGGTTTTATAATCCCATTATCCTATTGTTAAAAGTTTTGCTCTTCCCTGTTGTTGAAAGACTGATGCAGACAACAGTGGACACTGATCAGGGTATGTCTACACTACGAAATTAGGTCGATTTTATAGAAGTCGATTTTTCGGAAGAGATTTTATAGTGTCGATTGTGTGTGTCCACACTAAGCGCATTACGTTGGCAGAGTGCGTCCTCACTACCGGGGCTAGTATCGACTTACTGAGTGGTGCACTGTGAGTAGCTATTCCACAGTTCCCGCAGTCTCCGCCGCCCATTGGAATTTTGGGTTAAGCTCCTAATGCCTGATGGGGCAAAAACATTGTCGCGGGTGGTTTTGGGTACGTCATCAGTCGCCCCTCCCTTCGTGAAAGCAACAGCAGACAATCATTTTGCGTTTGACAAGCAGACAATCGTTGACACATTGTCAGCACCAGCAGACAATCGTTGACACATGTAACAGCTCCAGGGCTCTTGCTCTTTTGCCTTGGCCGAGGTACCTTGCCCTACCAGAACCTCCAAGCATTCGACACAGAAGCACCTGCAGCAGCTGGCATTGCTATACAGCAGCAGCTCCTGGGTGCCTTCGCAGCAGATGGTGCAGTAGGACTGGTAGCCGTCCTCGTCGGACATGTAGCTTGGCCAGGGGCGGGGGGTGGGGTCTGGGAACGTCTTCCTTGCTCGGCTTCTAGCAACCTCTAGGAGGGCATGGTGTACGGCTTCTGCTGCAACTCTGCTCTCCTGCGAGCTGGAGGCTTCTGGCTCAGGCTGCTCTCCCAGCCGGCAGCACCATGCAGTCGCACCTACCCCAACCTATCCCTTGCTCCCATGGCTCATGAAGCCTGGACAGTAGTAAGGAGCAGTTCAACCATAGGCTGAGCAAGTGCAGAATGGTGGTAGAATGTGCCTTTGGACATTTAAAAGCTCGCTGGCACTGTTGGTCAGACCTCAGCACAACCAACATTCCCATTGTTATTGCTGCTTGCTGTGTGCTCCATAATATCTGTTAGAGTAAGGGGGAGACATTTCTGGCAGGGTGAAAGGTTGAGGCAAATCGCCTGGCATCCGATTTTGAGCAGCCAGACTGATTAGAAGAGCACAGCAAGGCGCGCTGCGCATCAGAGAGGCTTTGAAAACCAGTTTCATGACTGGCTAGGCTAAGGTGTGACAGTTGTGTGTATTTCTCTTTGATGCAAACCTGCCCCCTTTGTTGATTTTAATTCCCTGTAAGCTAACCCTCCCCCTTCGAAATAAAGTAAATATTGTTTTGAAACCATGCATTCTTTCTTTATTAATTTTAAAAAAATGAGATAACGGACAAGGTAGCCCAGGTGGGGTGGGGGAGGAGGGAAGGACAAGGCCACATCGCCTATTGTAGCCACAGTAAAAATCAAACTGTTTGAATGACAGCCTTCTGTTGCTTGGGCGATCCTCTGGAGTGGAGTGGCTGGGTGCCCGGAGCCTCCCCCCCACGTTCTTGGGTGTCTGGGTGAGGAGGCTATGGAACATGGGGAGGAGGGTAGGCGGTTATACAGTGGATGCAGCGGGCGTCTGTGCTCTTGTTGGATTTCCTGCAGCTCCAACGGATGCTTCATCATGTCCGTTTGCTCCCCCAACAGACGCTTCATCATGTCCGTTTGCTCTCCCATTAGCCTCAGCATCGCGTCCTGCCTCCGCTCTTCGCGCTCACTTAATTCTTTTCTGGCCTCTGCCAGTGAATGCCTCCATGCATTAAGCTGTGTCCAATCAGTGCGGGAGGACTGCATGAGCTTGGAAAACATGTCATCGCGAGTGCGTTTTTCTCGCCTTCTAATCTGCGATAACCTCAGGGATGGAGATGATAGGGGGAGCGTAGAAACATTCTATGCTCTACGATTCTGAGGGGACTACGATTCTGGGCTTGCCTGAGCTCCTTAATTTTCACGTGGCACTGTTGTGCGTCCCTGTTGTAGCCTCTGTCCATCATGCCATTGGAGATTTTGGCATATATATTGGCATTAGGTCTTTTGGAATGGAGTTCTGACAGCACAGATTCCTCTCCCCATACAGCGATCAGATCCAGTACCTCACGTTCGGTCCATGTTGGAGCTCTTTTGTGATTCTGGGACTGCATGGTCACCTGTGGTGATGAGCTCTGCATGGTCACCTGTGCTGATCAGCTTGCCATGCTGGCCAAACAGGAAATGAAATAAAAAAGTTCCCGGGGCTGTTCCTGTGTACCTGACTAGTGCATCTGAGTTGAAAGTGCTGTTCAGAGTGGTCACAATACAGCACCCTGGGATAGCTCCCGGAGGCCAATACCATCAAATTGCGTCCACAGTACTCCAAATCACTGTTCCCTCTAAGCTGTGCGCGTGTGCGTGCGCACACAGATCCTAAACCCCGCGCACACAGCGAAACACCATGTGCACAAACATTTGCACAGAAGCACAACAATTTGCATAGGAGAATTTTTTTGCGCACACAGCCTGTCAAAATTTTGCACAGAAGAAATTTTTTTGTGCACACGGCCTGTCAAAAATTAGAGGGAACATTGCTCCAAATTCGATCCAGCAAGGTCGATTTTAGCGCTAATCCCCTTGTCGGGGAGGAGTACAAAAATCGATTTTAAGAGGCCTTTAAGTCGACAAAAATGGCTTCGTCGTGTGGACGGGTGCAGGGTTAAATCGACCTAACACTGCTAAATTCGACCTAAACTCGTAGTGTAGACCAGGACGACTACAGTAGGGAAACAGTGAAAATTATACTCACACAAAAGCAGTTTAAATACATTGTTTGTGTTAATTCCTGTAAGTAATAAAACTAGATTTATGATACAGGCACAACTAGATAGATAGATGAACAGTGCAACTTCTTTTGGAGCCTTTTGATGCAAGATCATGGGTCTAAGGTCTTTAATTTGAAAAGATTTTCCCAATTAAGAATATTCCCTAACTACAATGAATATGCAAAGATTTTTATTCCCCAAACAGTAATGTGAAGGAAGCCAAATCATCTGTCATTTGTGTTAATTAAATTATCAGGCTACATTCAATTATCCAATATAAAATGCAAATGAAGTAGATGGTTGACAGCACATACCAATTACGTTCATTATAATAATTAAATCAGACAAAGTAGAAAAGGGAATGAAAATGTAATAAAATACGAGGGGATTTTTAATTAGCAACAACATTTTAATTAGAAACTCTAATCCTATAGTAAATAGATGATTGGCTTAATCAAAGATAGGGACATTATTTTTATTTTTATTATTATTTTGAGTGCATCTTTAGTATCATGGGACCTGTTTTCTTAAGTTAATAGACTAAATGGTGACAAATAAAGAGAACCAGTTTCACTGACCATATTTTATGCAAAGCAGATGCCTAATAAAGCAATCTTACACTAGCGCATGATTATAGAATTCTTGTCTTGTAAAAATGCAAGCTGTCTAACCCTACAGTAAATAAAAGTTCACGTGCTGATACAAAACAGACAAGTGCAGTTTACTCTTGACTAACGATGCTAAAGCATTTAACATATTAAAGGACTGTTTGCTTTTAAAAAATTTTAGTTTCATAATCCATTTATTTCATTCAGTGATAGAAGTGGCCCTGAAAAAAGCTTTATGAAGATTAAAACAGGATATGAAAAAACAATATTACTAATACAATAAATGTGGGCAATATCAGAAAGTCATAGTAGTTTTAAAATAAACTTAGCAAGGATGGTCCAAACAAAAGAGACTCCCTTTATTCTGATCGCTGCTTGCAGTGATCATTTGGTTGTACAGACCTAAAGTTATTTTGTTATTTATATCAGGACTCCACTGTATTACGTTTCAAGAGACAATGTCAAGGTTGGCAGACCCAAAATATAACATAACTTACTAAAACATTCTTATTTTAAAATTTCCTCTGCTGAAAAATCTGTCCAGCCTCTAAAATAGGGGCTGCCAAATTCTGAATAATAAGATCGCTGCTTCTTTGTCCCACTCATCATACTGGATTTTGTGTCTGTGCTTGTAGGCATACACGTGAATGTACACAGACACACTGTAATATACCACGCTACTTGTCTGCCTTGTTCTTGTGAGTAAGCAGGAAATTGAAATTTACAAGAGATAATAGGGGACTATTCTACAGAGGAAAATACTTGTTTAAACTACAAACAAACCACAACAAACATGTATTTGACTACAGGAGCAATCAGAAGGCTGATATGAAATATCCCAGTCATAGAATCATAGAATCATAGAATATCAGGGTTGGAAGGGACCTTAGTAGGTCATCTAGTCCAACCCCCTGCTCAAAGCAGGACCAATCCCCAATTTTTGCCCCAGATTCCCAAATGGCCCCCCAGTCAATGGTCCCTTAAAATGTGCTTGAATATACAAACACAGTTACCAAGATCTAAGGGATATTTGTCTTCTTCGGTGAAATCTGGGATACATGCTTTGACTTCTTGGAGCATAGAATCATAGAACTGGAACAGACCTTGAGAGGTCTTTTAGTCCAGTCCCCTGCACTCAAAGAAGGACGAAGTATTATCTAGACCATCCCTGACAGGTGTTTGTCTAACCTCCCTTAAATTTCCAATGACGGAGATTCCACAACCTTCCTAGGCAATTTATTCCACTGCTTTACTACCCTGACAGTTAGAAAGTCTTTCCAATGTCCAACCTAAACCACCCTTGCTACAATGTAAGCCCATTGCTTCTTGTCCTATCCTCAGAGGTTGAGAACAATTTTTGTCCCTCCTCCTTATAACAATCTTTTATGTACTTGAAAACCACTATCATGTTCCCCCTTAATCTTCTCTTCTCCAGACTAAACAAACCCATTTTTTTCAATCTTCTCTCATAATGTAATATTTTCTAGACCTTTAATCATTTTCGTTGCTCTTCTTTGGACTTTTTCCAATTTGTCCACATCTTTCCTGAAATGTGGTACCCAGAACTGGGCACAATACTCCAGTTGAGATCTAATCAGTGCAGAGTAGAACAGAAGAATTACTTCTTGTGTCTTGCTTACAACTCTCCAGCATCTTTAAGGAGGCTAATGTTTACTGTTCTAGAGCATTTGTTATTTGGCTTCTGCCTCAGGAATATATCAATTTTTTTAAAACTAGCATTGCACAAATGCTAATCCCCTTGTCGGGGAGGAGTACAGAAATTGATTTTAAGAGGCCTTTAAGTCGACAAAAATGGCTTCGTCGTGTGGACGACAAGGGGATTAGCGCAAATGTTCAATGTAAAAACAGAAAGTTCAGGAACTAACATTATAGCGGTAATAAATGAACCAGAAGCACTTCCTGTATCATGGAAGACATCACTTCAATACTGGGAATCACAGCACTACTAGCATATGAAAATAACAGTTGCACGCAAATCCCAGTGCCTGTTCGGTACCTGATTTTATTACTAGTTGGCCAGAGACAGTTTATGCTTAAACAGGATACAAGAGAAACTCAATTATTGCCCTTATCCTCACAATACAGGCATGTAACTTTCTGAAAAGGTGTTAAAGCCTGAAGGGTCCAACTTGAGGTAAAGAAATGCTCTTTATTTGAGCCTACATGAATGGGGCCTACAGAAGGAAAGAGAATCAAGTTGACTCAGAGATTAGTTTTTTCTTTTTCTAGATTAGAACAGACCAGGAGGCATGAATATCTAGTTTCTCTAAGGAGCAAAATTTGACCATTTAAAATACATGTGGATTTTTAAAAAATTAAACAACAAATTACCAGATTCTATGACATAAAAGTAAAATTTGTATCCCATTTAGTTGGAGATCTCATAAATATTATGCCACAGGCTGAAGGGTGAAACATGGTGGTTTTAAAAGGTGTGGGATCTTGGTAGTCTTCAACAAATTGTGAACAGGGTGGAAATATGTTTTTGCTTGAGAAAACTGACTTTTCAAAAAAAAGTTTGCAAAGCATTAAATGAAAATTGCCATTTTTATGAGTGAAATGCTCACAAAATGACCCTGAATTTTGCACATCTGTAACAGAAATAAATAGCCTGAAGAAGTGACACCACAGCAGTCCACTATGCTATACTGCCTCTACTGCCTGACCAGCACTGTGCTTATTTTAGCAAGGACCTAAAATGGTTTTATGTAGGTGAAGAAGTTATTTACTAATCCTCAAATTTAATCCAGTTCAGAGGTAGATTAGTGATGACACATGACTTTAACCACAAGTGCAGATGCTGAAGATTTAGACAGACTGCAACATTACCAGCTGGGAATCATGCCCTCAGACAAACACATTTATGCACGTACTTTATCTCTTGGCTACCTACTCACCATACCATCTGCAAGGATGGCATGGTGCCTGCTCACAAGCTGGTGGACCTTTGCCCTAGGGCACAAATCTAAACAGCGATGGGCACTACAGAGTACTACAACTGACATCTCTGGAAAGAAGTTCCTCTTTTGTGCTATTACTGGCACATTAACAGTGCATGTCCCTTTTCCAATGGGTCACATCTGTTTATACTTGTGAGCCAAAAAAAGAATTCTTGAAGTGGAGAGAAAAGGAAGATGGAGTTCACTGGCACTTCTGTATACCACCAAGACCAGTTACACTGCAGTGGGAATCTGGAAAGCTCAGCAATACCACTCCGCTCTCAAAATGAACGCATTACAAAATACCACCTGCAGGCAGTCTGTGTGAAAGAGCAGTGTCTCCACAGGACTTCTCGATTTCTGCTTCAGTGGAGTCCAATCCTGATTTAAATTCTAAAAGTTACTTAACATTAGCCCTGCAAAACACAGGACCATCCTTGGAGTCAGTTTTCTGAGGGACCAGTGCCAGGTAACTTTTGGATCCTGAATTAGGATTTGGCTTCACACGGTAGCAGGGCTGCCGCAGTTTCTCTGAAGCTATGGCCAAAACCGCTGAAATTACATTTTTTACTGCATTGTCAGCCCTAAGATATTACAATGTTCAAATTGCAGTTGACAGCCCTACCATCTTAGTTCAAAAGTTAAAAAAAAAAAAAAACATACTGACAAGTTGAAACATTCACTTACATCTGCACTTCAATTTATGGAGGGGATTAAACTTCTAATTCTGAGTAAAATAGTTTAACGGAAAAGGGGCATAGCAGAAACAGACATAAAGGAGTAATAAGGCAAATGACAATGTAAAATACACTATATAACCAAATAATATCAAAGGATAATGCGACATAATACAATTTCTATGTACACATACAGAGTCAGACCCAAGTATTCAAAAATAAAGAGCAAGGTCGAAGTTCTGCCCTGATTTACACTCTGGTATACCTCAACTCCAAATATCCTCCAAGTTTTGCATCCTGATTATTTTGTAAGCAGTTCTTTCTAGTGTGTGAGTTCAGGGAGTCCATTATAGCTGTGGACCGCAGTGTCCAGGAAGTTGAAGGGGATTTCCAATGTTGTAATATCAGGTTATGTTTTGCAACTAAAGCAGAGTGCAAGAGTCATTCCCGCAGGAATCAGAGAGACCAGTGCACTATTAATATAATTTAGTACAAACAGAAAGGTTGACATTTATAGCAGAATGAAGAATAAGGGATAAATTCAATTCTAAGATATGCATGCAGAGCTCTTATTGGCTTCCAGGAGATTTGCATTTGCATATATCTAAACATAGAATTTTGCCTTCTCTTTGGTACAAATGTTTATTCAATAGGAAAGGATAAAAGGAAAATATATGAACATAAGATATAACACCCTTGTGGACATGAAAAACATACTTGTCAACAGTCCTATTTTGGCAGTGACCAGGCCTAACTATGGCTGGTCAGTGCTATGAGTATCTCAAGCATAGGAGTACCAACCATAAAAAATAAATAAATACCAAAAAGAAAGATGTCTCCCTTTACATTCCTCATTTAGTCTTTTGTCCTAATACAAAACTTAGACTCCTATCTTACAGATGCTTATGAATGTACATAAATTTACACATGTGAGGAGTCACATTGGTCTCAAAGGCACTACTCACGTAAATAAGTATTTCAGAATCAGGGTTTAAACATGTGCACAATAATCCCAATCACATATTCTGATTTCTTTACCTGATTATCTGGATGGTTGACAGTAAAATACCCAACACAAACAATGACTTCATGCAGCAGTCCTTCACAGGTATGCTGAGAACAGTACCACAGCAAAGAGCTGATAATATGACGGAATGCAAGGGAAAGTCCCTCAGCACCTACAATAGACTGACAGAAAACATGAAATCATAACCTAGCAATATATTATAGGGACTAACTGAAACAAATGAGAGTTGAAATTACAAATCACATACTTTTCAACGTTATCAGAAAGTATTCAAGTAAGATTTTGGTTATGCTTTTGATTGTATAATGGTTGTGGTAAAAAAAATGTCAAATGAACCCCTGCCCCTCCCCCCTCCTTAACTTTTTCAGCAACTTATCTGTAGGATGCTAATTAATATGATAAATGCCACTGTAAATAAAACTGAATTTTAGTTTTAAATGGGCAAAGAAAAATTTGGATTCTTCTCAGTTGGCATTCTGTTAGCATTAAGTAGCCAATTTAATTAAATATGCAGAACATGTTCTGGGAAAACTTAATACTAATAATAATTCTCAGTAATAAGCAAAGGAAAACAAATCATTCCCAATTTTTGCAAAAGAGCAAAATACATTTCTCATTAATATTTGTGTGTTCTGAACGGAAAAGAAATATAAATAATAACTAATAACTTTTCAAACAAACATTTTAAAAAGTTGGAAACATCCAAAAGAAGACAACCATCAGCTGCAATTCTTTTTTGGGATACTTTCTGAAAGTAGGCAAATTGCTGTAGTGTGGAGATTCAGGAGAATTAGATTTTATCTGTGCAGCCTACAGCCTCTATTTAATAAACATGTCAAACAGACAAAGCGACATAAGGTCAAAGGGGAAAACTGAAGCATAAGGAATGAGCATGACAGTCTACTAACTCTAATGAAACAACAGCGCAGGCCTGTGGGAAAATATCTTTCATCTGAAAGTTTTATTTCATATCTTCTAGTCTGTGTGGACTATATGTACATAAATCTAAGTGTGCTAGAGTTAAGTTTTAACATAATCAAAATTCAGCCCAGAAAAATGGAATTTTTGTTTTAAAAAAACAGCAATGGCTATCTTCCATCTCCATAGTTAATACCCCCAATAAGTTGTTATACTTTCAACCTTCATAACATAATATAGTATCTATTTGCTACTTTACATCATTTAGCAAATAGATACTATACCATTGTGGGGGAGGGATAGCTCAGTGTTTTGAGCATTGGCCTGTTAAACCCAGGGTTGAGAGTTCAATCCTAGAGGAGGCCATTTAGGGATCTGGGGCGCAAAAAAATCTGTCAGGGGACAGTACTTGGTCCTGCTAGTGAAGGCAGGGGACTGGACTCAATGACCTTTCAAGGTCCTTCCAGTTCTATGAGATAGGCATATCTCCATATATTATAGCAATATGTTTTTGGGTCCAGTCCTTATTTAATTAGTCATGTCATGCATGCTGTGACCTAATGCTCTGTGTTTAACCTTCCCTGATAACAACAGGCCAAGGGGCACATGAGTTTGTGTATAAAAGTTAAACTAATTTTTCAAGGAAACTATGCTTCCTCTTTAGCCTGAATTAATAGTAATTCAGTATCCTGTGTATTGTTTCTCACTACCATCTTTCACTTGTTTAGACTGCCCAGTTAAATGACGTACACACCCATGAGCTAGGGATTATCTGTGCTGATATTAATTCATACTGTGCCACAAGTGGACCCCTTCTTTTAATCAGAAAACTGTTCTATGGTCCTACTATTACATGATAAAACGATTCCTGAGAGCTAATAATCATCATAACAAAACAAACTATGTTTTCTTTCTTTCCTGCCTTATAGTCTGCTACAGTTCCTAAGTGTCAGGAGGGACAATAGTATGTTTCAGGTGTGTGCTGCCTTTTTAACATTAACTAAATAGTTAACATTAATAGATGGAGACAAGTAATTACTAAGAATGGAAGAGTGATTCTGTGCATCAAAACAATACTATGACCCCAATTCAGCAAAGCAGGTAAGCAAATGCTTTATTGAACTGAAGCCCATCTCAGAGTCACATAGTCAGTAATTGCTATACTGTACTTAACACAATCAGTTCTATAACACACCGCTCTACAAAGCACAAATGCACATGGTTGTGCACATAGATGAAAGATTTACATATGAAATAACTTCTACTTTTTGGAAATCTCCCTCCTCTCCTCTCCCCCAAATAAATGAGTGGCCTTGATTCTGCAACTGGATCCATGTGGATGAAGGGGTCTCCCTGCACAGAACTAGTTGTTAGATTAGGGCTATTAGTTGTACTAAAGCTAAAAATGAAGAAGTGGAAGTTGAGGGCGGATTATCCTGCATTCTTCACTCAGGCAAAACTCCTGCTGATTTCAGCGTAGTGCAGAAAGGAGCCCATGATGTACGATATGATTGGACAAATGTATCCATTATACATTGAATGTATACATTAAACATAAAAACTTCATTTGATATACTGCATGAGATTCATGTTAGCAAAGAAGCTTTACAAAGCAATTTCACCTCACATTAATAAAAACTTTTACTCATTTATTTCTGGAATATTGTAATATTAGTTTTTTTCTTAAAGTGGCAAAGTTATTAATTTGCATTATGGACTAATTGCCAGACAAATTTCTTCTTCCTTTTTTTAATGAAACCAATCTGAGATTGTTTTCCTACAAAAATGGTCTATTTTTGTGGCTTGAATAAGTAAAAAATGGGCAATACATGTATTTTATTTTAGAAAATTAAAATTTCAAGAGAGATTTTGTCCCCACCTGCAAAACTAGAATATTTTTTCCTGAGGAATTTTAAAAGATAATATTTTTCTAGCTGAGTTGTACCATCTTAAATTCAAGTAAGTGGCAAGTCACACTTAAACACAGTGTGATCTAGGGATGCAGCCATCAACTCAAGGCACCTAAGCAGCTCACAGTATCATACAAGTAAGCCATTTCCCACTCCAAAAAGAAAAAAAAAAGCTGTTTGTGGACCTTGGCACAGAAGGTTTGCAAGCTTGTAACACAGGAGATTAGATATGATATATAACATACTGGTCACCCTCAAAATCAGTGGAACAAAAATGGTAATGTTGTATATTCAGTTTAGTTTGTGTGTTCTGTATGTCTGCCTTAGAATAAAAAAATAGATTGCATTTATTATGTCCCATAGTTAGACAATGGAAATAACATTAACAAATAGCAATTCTATGCATGCAGAAATAAGACCAAAGAGTATTTATTTCATTTGTGACTCTTCCTCAAGTTAATTTTAAATACAATTATATGCGTTTGGATAAATTAAAAGAAAATGTACACAAGAATATATGTTCTAATTTTAAGCATAAGTTAAAAAAGCAAAAATTGTTACCTGAAAAGCTGGTAGATCAAGAACTGCGAAGCTATTGAAGAAGCGTAAACTCTGAATAGCAACCTGGATCGTGTTCTCTGTATAACTCTCTTTAGGACTTGCCATGTTTGGGTCTGAGATTGTGCCATGGAAAAGAATACAGTAAAGCATATGCAAGACTCCAACTAGATCTGTAGTCTGAAGAACTGCAGTTAGTCCTGTGGGATCCTGACGTGTATTGTCAAATATGGTCCAAGACCTGTCAAAGAAACATTAAACTGTCTAAAACAAACACTACCACAAGAGCTAACATTTTTAATATGTCAAATAGAAGAAAACAAGTAAACAGTTAAACATGAAAAAATCTGATGTCTATGTCAGGAAACCATAGTATTTCCACAAAATGTTTGACAATATACTCTAATTTATATATAAAGTCTCTCTAGATAATTATACACCTATCTTTAAGTATCTTTCTCCAAAGATATTGACCTCTTATTCCACTCTTAGGTTCCTACCAGTGTGATACCCGACAGGAACTCCGTAACTTGAAAGTTATGGCCACTTGGATCATAGTAGCTCCTTGCACACTTCTCATACATATATTTAGCCTACACCTCTATGCTCCAGGTCAGTTTCTTTATGACAATAGCTGGCAGAGGTGGAGGAGCTCCTTTGGGACCATCATCACCATAACTGACACAAAGACGGTGGCTGGAACAAACTGATATATTAAATAGCAACAAGATACCAGGACCAGATGATATTCATCCGAGAGTTCTGAAGGAATTTAAGAATGAAATGGGTGAGCTGCAACCAAAAATATGCAGCCTCTTATTAAAATCAGCTATTATATAAGAAGAGTGTAGAGTAGCAAAACCTAAGGAAAAAGGACAAACTAGTACAACTTGTGTAAAGGAAAACTATGCTTCTTCAATCTACCAGAATCTCTTGTGGATGCAAAAAATCTATGGTTAAAAGAAAACTGATTTAATTAATCTGAACTTTTAAAAAGCCTTTGACATAGCCCCTAATAAGAGTCTATTGAGGAAACTAAGTAGTCTTGGGGTGAAAGTTCTGCAGTGACAAAGAGACAGAAAACAGAGAGTAGGAGTAAATGGCCAATATACTTAATAATGTAGGTAAGAGGGTGTAACAGTGAAGTGATAAAATCTGCAGGTGAAACAAAATGTATTTAGGACAGTCATTATTAGAGAAGACTATGAACACTCTAGAAGAGACCAGTGGCGTAGCCAGGTTTAGAGCACAGGGGGAGCAGAGCTAAAAAAAGGCGCCGTGAGCAAAAAGCGGTGGGAGCAAAAAAAGGCGTCGGGAGCAAAAAAAAAAGCTCCGCTCTGGCTGTAGCGTAGGAACAAAAGGCGTCGGAGCACAAAAAAGGCGCCGCTTCTGCTCAGTGGAGGAGCGGCCGCTCCCCCTGCTCCCCTGCTGGCTATGCTACTGGAAGAGACCTAATGGACAGCAGGATAGTGGATGCAATTAAACACTGACAAATATAAGGTAATGCACATTGGAAGAGATTATTTGAACTAATCATAAATGCTGCAGAGTTCTAAATTTAACCCCTAAGGAAAGGTACTGAGTCTTGCACTGAGTGAAAACCTCTGCTTAATGTGCAGTGGCAGTCAAAACAACAATCCAAATGCTAGGATGTAATAAAAATAGTATTAAAATATTATGTCATTACAAAAATTAATAGCAGTTCTTCACCTCAGATACTGTAGTCAGTTCTGGTCACCCCATCAACAAATAAAAAGGATCAAACAGAGGGGATACATAGACGGGGATCTAAAATGATAGACACATGGGAGACTTTCATATTAAAAGAGATTGAAAAGATTAGTAAATTTACACATAAGAGAGGACATACAAGAGATATATAAAACAATGAATGGTATAGAAAAGGTAATTGGGTAAGTGTACACTTATTTACCCTTTCTCATAATAAAACAAAAATGAAAATGAAAGTCAAGAAATTTCAATTAAAATTTATATAAGGAAATACATTTTGATACAACAAATAGTCAACCCATGGAACTCACTGCCACAAGATATACAAGACCTCAGAAGGATTAAAAAAGGATTAGTTATTTATATGGATAACAATGTACTCACCGTCAGGAACTCCCCTCTAAACAGATTATTTCATAATTGTCCATTAAGGGGATTCTAGAACCTTCATTAGAAGCATCTGGTACTGATCACTGTCAAACACAGGACACCAGATTACATGAACCAGAGGTCTGATTTGGTATTGTGATTCCTTTGTCTTTAGGAGACTGCCAACAGGAGTCTAAGATAATAACATCTAAGATTCGTTTTTCTGATGTGGACATTTATCTGCTAAGAAGTGGATTGAAACCACCACCTGATTTCATATTTGCCTTTGAACAACTGCCAGGCTTTCGATCACCACCATCTTGTGCTGGTGCTTAATTGTTTACTAGTGACTAACCAAAGTGAATAAGAAAGCACCAGGTTACAAACAGATACTCCTGTATCAATGTGAGTTTGTTTATAATAGAAAATTGTTGTTCCTTGGGTAGAAAAGGTGAATCCAAATTGGTAACAAATGTCCCCGCCTTCACTTTTGGGATTTTTCAACACACTTGTATAACTTTACTTGTGAAACCAACTCCTACATGTTGTACCTTTACTGCTCTTTCTTTTGTGGGATCTCAAAGCACATTAGAGTGTGAAATAAGGAGCTTATTAACAGAACTGTATTTAATCTTATTAGCTGGATTTTGCCTGCTACTCATTTTTCTAAGAAACATATCTCAAGATGTGGCTCTAATTAAAAGCACAAACTCAAGACAACATAACAAAGTAGAGCTCGGAGCTGAAGAAAATGTGGGTCAATTTTTGTATTATTAAGCAGAAATAAATCATGGTGAGTTTTTATAATTCTCTGGCAAAGACAATTTGCCATTATTACTAGAAAACATATAGGGTATGATTATGGTTTTAGAAGTAGGATTGTTTGTTATGGTAATTTGCTATGTCAATTAAAACAAATCTAATTAAGATTTTAAGAATATGTATTTAACGTACCTGATTAATCCATCTTAGTTATTATATATTACTTTATATCTACCCTTCTATGACTGATTAATATACATTAAATATTGAAAACAAACAAACAAGACTTAGCCAGGGTCCCCAACATAAAGAAACATTGCCTTTGCAGTTATTTCCCTATAGAGTTCATTATAAATTTGTTTCTGGGGAGCAAGTAGATTAGCTAATGGTATTTTTACTTTTATTTAGTCAGTCCTGGTGAGATTTTCTTATAATATGTAAGGCGCAAATAGAGAGAGAGAGAGAGAAAGCAACTGAGCTGCAGGATAATACTAACTTTAAGCATACCCACAATAAAATGCATATTCTGCACAGCTGTAGTATAGGTCAGTGCTTTAATATATTGGATATAATACTATATTACATAGCTATAATATAGTGTATTGGAAATGGATCTTTTGAATTAGAAATGGATTTTAGTTTCTAGTAGTTTGTTACTTTGACCTTGGCATATAGTTTTGTACATTTTACGGGGCAATGCTAGGTTTGGACAGCAGAAGTCAGGTACAGTGATAGTGAGTGATGATAGATTATATGGCTGAGGGGTGGGCAGAACTAGTTGGATCCCCTGCATGTTCATTTCCAGATATTTTAATGTTTGAGTTATTTTTAAAGACGTAGAATTTTTGTGTAGAAAGTATAAGGTCTGATGCTAGCTGGACTCTACTGAAACACGTTGTTTTAGTGACAATTTTGGGCTGTGAACAAGCACTAAAGGTTTAAATCAGGTGGATGTGGGAGGTCCACTGGAGGGATCTCTTCTACCAGATCTTATGATGCGCATCAAAGTGGAGCGCCTCTACACTTTGAATACTTGGGCAAGTCCAAAGGGGATGAGCGAGTGGGCAGTTATACCTGGGTGAGATATGGGGGAGTGGAGAGTGGAAGGGAATGGTGGGGGAGGTTATTTTTTTCCATGTTCAAAACTTCAAGTGATTAAAATATAGAAAATGTTGTGTGTTTTAAAATTTAACATGGATAAAAGATACTGACCCAGAATCTCCATTTAAAACAGCACAAAATGAATGCAAAGTGGGTGTAAATTGTTACCCTTCAGATTTAGTAGCATTTTGCATCTATGTTGCCCCGGTGTAAAATAAAAAGACAAAGTGTAGGTCAAGAGAGGATCTGGTCCCATCCCTTACTCTTATTCTTTCTGTGTGCCCCCCCTCATTCCATGTGTTTCCTTCTCATGTCCCTGCACCCACCCTACATATTTCCTCCATTTCCCTTCACCCCCTTCCACACTTCCTAGTTCCCTGAATCTCTCCTTTATTCCCTCTTGCATGGCCTGGCCAGCGTACCTCCTCTCCCAGTCCCATACATCTCCTCCTCACTCCTCACTCCTCCCCAGAAGAACTCATTCAAGACCAAACAGCATGGTTCCATGACAACCGATCTGTTTCCTGCCAATTCATGTCCCTCCCTGTCGACTACCCCCTTCTCCACACCTCCTGCCCCCTTCATTTTCCCCATCTATGCCTCAAGTCAGTACCATCTGAACATACTTTTCTAAACATTTTAAAATAATTTTAAACATTACTCGGTAGACACATGCAAACAGCTCTGTATGAGTGTGTCCCAGGCTATAGCTGTAAATAAGAGGAAAGGTGGGGGGAAAAACAAGAAAATAAAAAGCTGTTGCCTGTCATTAAGAAAACATGGGCCTTTTTTTACACCAGGGATGCAACTGTGGGCTGAGCCTTCAGTAGATGCAGCATACAGAGGCACAGCCTGGTGAGAAAAAAGGCAAAGATGACCATCCTGATTATCAGTTGGTCAGGGACCAACATGGACCACAGATATAGCAACCTTCCTTGTGCAGTTGATGGGCAGCTCCGCAACCCAAATTTCTGTAGTGCTCTCCGCTATGCCCTGCCCCTGGCATGACCCCTATACTGAGGCTTGGAAGGGGCCTGTGCAGGGCCGTCCATAGCTGTCTTACACAGTGCTTAAAAGAGGGAAATTCTCCCCCAGCCAGGTAAGAGGTTGTGAGGGGCTTTTACACCCTCTGTATGCTGCCATAACAGCATACTGGGGCTGCAGTGGGAGGCAGAACCCCTCTCTAGAAGAGGAGGTTACTCACCCTGTGCAGTAACTGACGTTCTTTGAGATGAGTGTCCCTGTGGGTGCTCCACTCCAGGTGTTGGTGTGCCCCTGCACCTTCGCTCGGAGATTTTTACAGCAGTACTTGTACTGGTCATGCACGCACAGAGCTTGCCCCCCCCCCCCCCCCCCCGCTCTGAGTGTACCTTAATAGTATGCGTGCGTGACCAGTCTCCTCAGTTCCTTCTCTACAACGGAGGCTACCCCAACTCCGAAGTAGAGGGGAGGAGGGTGGGTAGTGGAGCACCCACAGGGACACTCATCTCGAAGAACGTCAGTTACTGCACAGGGTGAGTAACCTCCTCTTCTTCTTTGAGAGCTGTCCCTGTGGGTGCTCCACTCCAGGTGACTTAAAAGCAGTATATCTCAAGGAGGTAGGGACTTCGGATTGGGTAGAAATGCAGTAGATAAAATAGCTCTGCCTAATTGTGTATCCGAGAGGGGGCCCTGAGTAAGGGCATAGTGCTTAACAAAAGTATGTTCAGAAGACCAAGTGGCTGCTTTACAAATGTCAAGTCAGAGGAACTTTGCATAGAAAGGCCACAGAGGTAGCCATGGATCTAGTGGAGTGAGTTCTGATGTCTGATGGAGGCGTAACTTTTTGTATCTGATAACAGAGTCAGATACAGTCAGAAATCCAGTTGGAAAGTCTCTGGGTTGACATAGGTGTCCCTCTGGATCGCTCCGCTATGGAGACAGAGTCTAGGAGAACTCCTAAAGGGCTTAGTTCTATCCAAATAAAAGGACAAAGCCCTGCGTATGTCTAGGGTGTGCATTGTGGATTCAAAAGAGTTTGCATGCAGTTTAGGAAAGAAGGTTGGCAGGTGTATCGGTTCATTGATATGGAATGAGGAATGCACCTTTGGAAGAAATTTGGGGTGTAATCGAAGTGTAACTTTGTCCTTAAAAAATAGGGTATAAAGTGGGTCTGCCATGAGAGCTGCTATTTCTCCTGCCCGTCTGGCAGAACTGATTGCCACTAAGAATGCTGTTTTCATAGAAAGGTGTAAGAGGGAGCAAGTGGCTAGAGGTTTGAAAGATTGTTGAGTTAAGCAAGATAATACTAAATGAAGGTCCCACGGAGACGTAGGAGGTCTCACGTCTGGGTATAGGGATTGAAGTCCTTTGAGAAAACGTTTAGTGATCGGATGAGCAAACACAGAGGTAGTGTCAACATGGAAAGTTGTAATAGCAGCTAGGTGGACTTTGATGGAGCTAAAAGAAAGGCCAGATTGTTTGAGGTCCAAAAGATAGTCAAGTATCAAGGGAGCGGTGCAGACTTAGGAGGCAGTTGTTTAGTTGAGCACCATTGCGTGAATCGCTTCCACTTTTGGAGATAGGTGGTGCGATTGGATTGTGTTCTGCTATGTTGGAGCACTCTTTGAACTGCCTCAGAGCATGCTAGTTCGTGGGAGAAACGTGTAGGAAGCACGCTTTGAGGTGAAGTATGCACAGGTTGGGGTGGAAAGTTCGGCCGTGTTGCTGCGACAGGAGGTTCGGAATGAGGGGCAACAAGATTGGTGACCGAATTGACAGTCTGGTGAGAAATGGGAACCACGGTTGTCTGGGCCATGCTGGAGCAATCAGGATCACTTTGGCACGATCTGTTCGTATTTTTGTCAGAACTCTGTGGAGAGTGGGGATCGGGGGAAAATCATAGAGTAAGTTCCTGTGCCATGAAATCATAAATACATCTCCTAGGGAGTGTTTGCCCAGTCCCACTCTGGAGCAAAATTTGGGGCATTTTGTGTTTTCTGCAGTTGCAAAGAGGTAGGGTAGCCCCAAATGCGGAATACGTTGGTGATGATCATTTTGTTTATCTCCCACTCGTGGTCCCGGGGAAAGCGTCTGCTTAATTTGTCCACTGTGGTATTCATAATTCTGGGAAGGTAGGCGGCTGATATGCGGATATTGTTTGCGAGGCACCAGTTCCAGAGTTTCATAGCTTCTGTGCAAAGCGAATGAGAGTGAGCTCCTCCCTGTCTGTTTACATAAAACATGCAGGCGATGTTGTCTGTCATCATGCGTACATGCTGGTTCCGGATTAAAGGGAGAAAGTGATGACGGGCATTGTTGATAGCTTGAAGTTCGAGAATGTTTATGTGGAGGGAGGTTTTCTGTAGAGACCATAGTCCCCGGGTTGTGTGATGTAACATGTGAGCACCCCACCCTGTGAGGGATGCGTTGGTAGTCATTATGACAGATGGAGCCTCCTGGAGAAAGGGGACTCCAGAACAGAGGTTGGAGAGCGCTGTGCACCATAGGAGAGAGTCCTTGACTCGGAAAGGTATGGATAGAAGTTTGGTCAGGGTATGCACATTGGGTCTGTAAACCGTGGCCAACCAAGCTTGGAAGCACCTCATATAGAGTCATGCATTTTGGACCACGAAAGTGCATGTGGCCATGTGACCCAGTAGTTGTAAACAGTCTCGAGCTGTGACTTGCGGACTGCTGCGAAGTTTTGTTGCCAGCTGCTTTATGGTGTTGAAGCGATCGGACAGGAGAGATGCTATTCCCGTCCGGGAATCGAGGTGCGCTCCGATGAACTCCAGGTGCTGGGTAGGAATTAATGTGGATTTGTCTTTATTTGTAGGTCGAGGGAGAGGAAACAATTGATAGTGAGTTGTGTGAATTGAAACGCTTCGTCGAGCGTTGAGGCTTTGAGGAGACAGTCGTCCAGGTAAGGAAATATTATGACTCCTTACTTCCTTAGGTGGGCAATAACTACGGCCAGGAGCTTGGAAAAAACACGGGGCAGTGGATAGGCTGAAGGGTAGAACCCTGTATTGAAAATGTGTCGAGCCGAGGGTGAAACGAAAGAAGCGCCTGTGGGCTGGATATATTGTGGCATGAAAATAGGCATCCTGTAGGTCGAGGGCTGAAAACCAATCGCCCTGCTCCAGCGCTGGAATTATGATGGTCAGGGTAACCATTTTGAACATTTGTTTCTTGATAAATTTGTTGAGATGCCTGAGGTCGAGGATCGGTCGCCATCCACCGGTTTTCTTTTCTGTTAAGAAATAATGGGAGTAAAACCTTGTTCCCCTGTGTCTTTCGGGAACGAGCTCTACTGCTCCCAATAGGAGACGTTGTACCTCTTAGAGGAGCAGTTGCTTGTGAGAGGGGACCCTGAAGAGGGACGGGGAGGGTGGGTGGGTAGGAGGCATGGATAGGAAGGGGATGGAATAACCAAGTGTGCTGACCTCTAAAACCCACTTGTTGTTGGTAATGTTGTGCCATTGATGGAAGAATGGTCGTAGGCGGTGTCCAAAAGGGTGGACAGGTGGTATAAGCGCTGAAGTAGGAGCATTGTTTTCGAAACCCTCGACCAAGGCTTCAGATCTGCTTGTTAGTTGGAGGGGGTTGAGACGTTGCTGCGGAATTGGGGTGGCGACGCTGGAATCTGGGTCTCTGACGTTGTTGCTGTTGTTGGTTGTGCGACCTCTGGAAGTGCTGGGTGTACGTGCGGTAGCGTGGACGTTGGTAAGGTTGGTATCTATATTGTCGCCTTCTGTTCATATGGGTTTGTATTCCTAAGGACTGAAGAGTTGCCCTTGAATCCTTCATTGAGTGAAGGACATCATTCGTTGTGGAGGCAAAGAGCTTGTCGCCATCGAATGGAAGGTCTTCAATAGTAGTCTGGACCTCTCAAGGAAATAAAGAAGAAGAGAGCCACGAACCTCGGCGCATCACTACTGCTGTGGCGGTGGATCTTGCTGCAGTATTGGCTGCATCGAGGGCCACTCAAAGAGCAGTATGTGATATGATTTGTCCCTCAGAGACAATAGCAGTGAATTGTTGTTTCTTTGCCTCTGGAATATCTTCAATAAAGTCCATGAATTTGTTATGATTTTTATGGTCATATTTTTCCAGAACGGCAGTATAATTAGCAATTTGAAATTGTAGGGTGGAAGATGCATATACTTTCCGTCCAAGAAGATCCAGGCGCTTACTGTCTTTGTTAGCTGGGGTGAAGTGGGAAGACTGCTGCTTATTCTTTTGGTTGACTGCGTCAACAACCAATGAATTAGGCGCTGGATGAGTGAAAAGGAATTCAGAGCCCTTGGGATGGATAAAGTACTTGTGGTCTGCTCGTTTGCAGGTAGGTAGGCTTGCAGCAGGAGTCTGCCATATGGCTTTGGCAGGTTCCAAAAGGGCTGGATTAATTGGCAGTGCAATCCTGGAAGAAGAAGGAGGCTGCAGGATATCCGTTAGTTCATGCTGTTGTTCAGGAACCTCCTCCAGATTAATTCTTAACTCACTAGCTACTCTTTTGAAAAGGTCCTGAAATTTTGCAAAATCATCTGAAGATGGTGGGGGAGGAGGAAGCATGGCTTTGTCAGGAGTAGCAACTGGGTCCACTGGGTTAGAGACAGGTCATGCCTGATCCTGCACTTGCGATGGTGCTGTTTGGTGTCTGGGATCAGTGGCAGGTCCATGAGCTTGTGGTGTCAGGCTGGTGCCTGACCTGGTTGAAGTAGCATAGCGAGCATGGTCTTGAGAATAAGGGGGCCATGGGGCCCAATACTGCCAGTATGGTGGGAAAGGCATAGGTGGTACCATCCAGGTTTACACACCAGGGGGCAGGATCCTGAGGGTAGGATGAAGTGATGTTTCTCTGACCTCTATTAACTGGAGTCTGAGAATGAGAGATTTCATATGGTGAAAAATCCTCCTGGAGTCCAGCTTCCTTCTCACTGAAGGAAGACTGTTCGGATCCTGGCTGAGCATTTGGTGAGAAATACGCCTTCAGTAAGGGTGACTGCAGAATGGGTGACACAAGCAGGGCATCTCACTGAGTGAATTGAAATGCTGAAGCTCCTCTATGTGGAGAGGGCTGTGCGAGAGGAATGTGCTGAGAAGAAGGGATTCTCTGCACCGGTGTCTTTGAAGTTGTTTGCCTGCCAGCCAGCTCAGCGGATGTCAGTGCCGAAGCCGGGAGAGCGCTAACAGCCCGTAGGGGGTCAGGCGCATCCACATGTGTCGGCACCACTTGCATTGCGGTGCCGAAAGATGCCATCTGGGAGGCAGGCAACTGGAAGCCTGAAGCCTCGGCACTGGAGCTGTGTGCTATTGCTGCAGCCAGGTTTCGCGCGGTGCCTGAGGAGCCCGGCGCGTCAAAGCTGCTCAGCCGGGGAAGTGCTGGGAGGGAGGCGGCAGACCTGCCCAGAGAAGCCTTATCCCGCGAAGGTCGCCTTGGTGGTGACAGAAGGTGGTGGTTTTTTGAGGTTTTCTTCACCTTCTTGGAGGCGGGGGGGTGGGAGGGGAAAGGCTGTGGCATGAAGCAGAGCCTGAGTCAGCGCCTGGGTCTGAAGCGGACCTTAAGGATTTTTGCAGGAGGAGCAGCTTGAGTCTCAACTCCTTGTCCTTTTGTGCCCCAGAACTAAGTTTGCAGCAGTGGGCACATTTTTGGGGGATGTGGGACTCTCCCAAACATTTTATACATTTTGAGTGGCCATCTGAGAGAGGGATGGCATCCTTACAATTAGAGCAGTGCTTAAAGCCTGGGGAACCAGGCATGTCAGCAGCCGCTGCACTGACAGGATTTTTTTTCTTTTTAAAAGAGAAAAACTAACACACTACAATATAACTAACACTAATGGTAACAAATAACTATCTAAAAGGGAAAAAGTAACAAGGGAGAAAGAGTTTTCTAATGAGTCTGCTGAGCTCTGTCTCAGGCCGGGGATGGTAGAGAAGGAACTGAGGAGACCGGTCGCGCACGCGTACTATTAAGGTACACTCAGAGCGGGGGGACGGGAGGCACGCTCTGTGCGTGTGTGACCGGTACGAATACTGCTGTAAAAATCTCCAAGCAAAGGTGCAGGGGCGCACCAACACCTGGAGTGGAGCACCCACAGGGACAGCTCTTGAAGAAGAACATACATCTCCTTTTCTAATTATTTGTAGCAGGGTGGATTTGATTTAAATCAAATTGATTTAAATCACTAGTCAGGAAGACTCGATTTAATCATGGATTTCTACATAGAAGTGCATTCTTGTTGGTTGTTATAACCTTAATACATATTCTTCACAACTCAAAGGTAGACGTAGGTTTCACTTTTAGAAGGTACACACTACACATTTTTAAAGAGATTTATTTTGAAACCTTTTCAGGTTAGTTTTACAGCTATATCAGAAAATGAATGATTGTTTGGTTATTTCATTTACCAAAGGTAATTGAAGCAGCTATTTATGAAGTCATTGGGAGGTGAACTAGCTCCAATTCAACAGGTTAATCATTAATATTTGGAGGATTTTCTTGCCATGCTGTATTAGGAGGAGAACATCACCAGACATTTAAATTGTTTTATTTAACTAAAACAACAACGTTATGTATTTTGGATTCTTTTCTTCAACAGCAAACAGAGAATATTTTAGTAAAACAAGCACATGAATTTTTGAATTTAGTTAAACATTCAACTTTTTTAAAATCAGGTTTGTTTTTGTTAAAATTGTTTTTAACTAAAATAGTTAAATGAAATATTACAAAAAATTTTTTAATCAACTACATCGGCCAGGTCAACATGAGAAACTTAAAATATTGGCTTCTGTAGCTAACTCGGTCATCTTCACCTTCATTTTCCAGTTGGTTCATAATCTGGAAAAGAAAAACAAGCTCTCCTGCTCTTTCAGGTCCCAAACGATTTCTCATTTTGGAACGAATTAGTCCAAAGGAAGAAAATATTATTTCTACACCGGCAGAAGAAGCTACTGCTGTTAAAAGTGAGATTATCACTTCAACAGTCTCTGAATCCAAGTGCTTAAGTGACTTCCACCAGTTCACTGGTGTGACTTTCTTTAAAACATCATCAGCAAACATATATTTCATGAATGGTTTACCCTTAGCTCTGAAGTTTATTATAGTTGGCACTATGGAGGGATGATTGCTGGATGTCCATGTCATAGCCAACTCCTCTTCTTCTGCAGTTAAGGTCTGACCCACTACCGAGTTCTATCTCACGTCTTGTGGGAGAGTTAGCTTGGTTCCTCCCACTTTTTTCAGAGCAGTTGCTGCAAACTGGTTGTTACGGAAGTATTTTGCAATTTCAACAACATTAGCCTTTATTTCTGGAGCACTGAAGTCTTTGGCTAGGAGGTGCATCAAATGAGCACTGCAATCGTATGTTGTTAGCTTGGGACTCTCTTCACTCTCTTCTAAATAATTTCTTCTCATCTTGGATACATTTGCAGTATTATCTGTGACCAAGCTGCGTACTAGACATTTGAATTTTTTTTCACAGTTTGTTATAGCTTTTACTGCTACTTCTTGTATGTATTCTGTTGTGTGTGCATTTCCCGATGTATCAATTGTTTCTGTAAGGAAGACATTACCTTCTTCTGTTGTCACACATGCACATACAACAGGATCATTGTGGACATTGCTCCACCCATCAAGACTCAGTAACAATTTTACCCTCTAGACCTTTTGCACACTGCTCAATTTCTTTTTCAGACACTTTATCCAGCAATTTGCCTGCAACATCTGCTCTGTTGGGTGGACTGTATTCTGGTCTTAATGACTAAACCATGTTAATGAAGTGTGGGTTCTCAATCATACAGAAAGGAGAGTTTGTTGCATAAACAAATCAGGCAATTTTTTCATCAATTACCTCTTTTTGTAATCTGCTGGTTCTTATCACAAACTTATCTATGGTTGTTTCTGGATGATGGAGATTTTTTTTCTTTTTGCTACAGATATACTGTGGCTATGTGACATACATGATGTGACTGAAAGACTATCATTGGCAGGTAACTCTGAAACAATAGAAAATGATGGTGATCTTGAAGGTGGATAGTCTTCAGAATACTGTATGTTGAGGATAGATTCTTTTAAACAAAGTAAGTTAGTGCAGTTATTTAATTATTATTACCATACTGCTCATTCAGTATTACTCATTGCACTCACTGACACTCAGTACTACTTTAAAGGTAAAATTATAAAAGGAAGATCTGCCTATTTCAGCTCTTTATTTTTTATCACAACTGCATCTAAAATGATAGTACCATAGAGTAACAACTATATTTTTTGCTCAATCATGAGAATTCAAGAATAGTCCAGGAGGAAGACAGGCAGTCCTTAAGAAAGAAGTATGAAATAAAAAAGTTTACCAACCTGAAGATCCTGCATGTTCAGATCTGTTTCTTTCATCATCTTCAACACAGCTTCCTCTTGAGAAGGAACACTTCTCATGATGTTGTTTCATTCAGGCAACCAGGCCTTCCATTTCTTTGTGGCACTGTTTGCATTTTGCACGCATGCCTGTCTTACCCACATGTAGAGGAACTTCATTAACATATTCCCAAACTGGGTCTCTTTTATGGCCTGCTGCCATTATAGGTTTTCCCTTCTAGCGAGAGAATGGTATGGTAGATCTCAAATCAATGAAGGCTACACTCAGAAAGACCTCAAGACTTCTGGAATATGCTGCTCAAATAGTTTCACTTTTGTTTCTACTGCCTGTCCCTCCCTTCTCACATTTATCTCCAGACTTCTTCTCCTTGTCCAGATCTATTCTGCTCCCAACAATCTTCTAGTCATTTAACTTTCTGAAACTTTTCACTTTTAGAGAGAGGTAAGGGATTGACTCTATGTACACAAATTTGCAGAGGGACAATAGAGTTGAGGTCTGTTATTTCTCACTTCTATATATTATTTATTTATTTAAAAACATTTTTGCTGTTAACAAGCATGTTATCTCTGGAGACACAAATCGACAGTTTGAGAACTGCAAAACTAAGCATCTCTGATGGTATCTTCTAGACTGAGCACTGAGTCCCATTGAGTTGATAGAAAGATTAACTAAATAATCTATACAGAAGCCCCTGGAACTCCATAAGACTGGGTCAATTGTCCTGGCTGATGGGAGCCATCAAGATTCCAAACCACCATTAATGGCCCACACTTTGCATAACTACAATAGGCCTTCAGAGTTATATTTCATATTTCTAGTTTCAGACACAAGAATGATACATACATACAAATAGGATGACCACACTCAGTAGATTATAAACTTTGTAATGATACCTTACAAGAGACCTTTTGCATGAAGCATATTCCAGTTACATTATATTCACCCTCATTAGCATATTTTCATAAAATCATATAGAGTGCAATGTCACAGAGACATAACTGCCAATGATGATGAAATGGGAGTTTCAGGGGTGACTTCCTCATCTGATCTAGCCTCCAGCTCCTCAAACGTCTCCTCCTGCTGTGAAAGAATAGATGGAGGATGTGAAACCCCAGTCTCCCTAAAGTGATGGTACTGGTGGTCTGCTGAATTGCTGTTTATAGGCTGCCCAGGGATCCCAATATGGTCACTTGGGGGGGAGAGGTGTCCATAAAGGAGCTGGGGTACATAAAGGTTTGGTCCTTGATGAACCTCGAAGTTCTCCCTGCGTGACAGCAGATTCCCAAGGGGTATGTAGGAGAACCCCTAACAGAAATTGAGGAGACTGACAGGGATCCCTCTTCTTCCTCCACACCCTCCCATTGTGGTGGTGGGGGGGCAGCCAACGAGAATGTAGGAGAGTCCTGTGCCATAGAGTGGCCACTTAGAGACCGAGGTCTCGGTACCATGAACTGCTCTGTACCTGACAGCAACGGGGACGCTGGTTCATCCAGGATAGAGCGATCCCTTGAGTATCTGAACTCCTGCAGTACCAGAAGGAACCCCGGTACACACACTGTAGCTGAGGTTGCGATGACTGGGGCCAATGGTACCAGTAATGATGAGCATACCGCAGGCTTTGTCAAGCGCCAATGCTTTCTCTGTACTGAGGGTACCACTTGTACAGGCATCCCCAGCTGAGCTGCTTGCATCGGTACTGATGGTTGGGTTCAGGCGCACAATGGTACCAATGGCTGAACGAGATGCTTCAGTGCTGATGACGGGGACGAGGTCGATGGTACCTCGTGTTTACTCTCCTTACTAGCGGAGGGCATGGGCATCCTATTGGAGTTGTGCTTCCTCTCCTTGGAGCTTCGGGTCTTCATGAGTCTGCCGGTACTGGAGAAAAGAGTCTGTGGTCTTAGAATCATAGAATCTCAGAGTTGGAAGGGACCTTAGGAGGTCATCTAGTCCAACCCCCTGCTCAAAGCAGGACCAACCCCCAATTTTTGCCCCAGATCCCTAAATGGCCCCCTCAAGGATTGAACTCACAACCCTGGGTTTAGCAGGCCAATGCTCAAACCACTGAGCTTAATGGTACCCTGGGAGACTAGGGATGTAAACACCATTTAAAAAGTTAACCATTTAAAGGATTAAAATATGTTGTTTAAATGGTTAACCAATTAAGTGGCTGAGGCTGATCCACCGGTGCGGCTGGAGTCCCTCATGCCGAGGCCGGCATGGGGCTGCTGGGGCCAGCTGGCCCACGGTTAACAGTTAAAGCAGGTTAACCGGTAAGACTAATGCTTACTGGTTAACCTTTTACATCCCTATTGGAGACCGAGAACCTTGATGGGGACCTGGTCTTTTTTAGAGCTGGCTCCTTAGATATAGTCTGTGCTCCTCTTTTTGGTAGTCTTCCCAGAGTGCTCCAAAGGCTTTCCTTTCTTAGGAGAAGCATGCCCTGAGGTTGATGGGGTGCTAGATCAGTCAGGGACAGATGTGTGTGGAGGTGTCATCTCCTGACCTGGCTCTTGGAGACGTGGGACTCACTCCCCCCAGGCAATGGACACACTTGGAGTGTTTTAGTGTAGTAGCCATGTTAGTCTGTGCCAGCAAAAAGAAAATAAGAAAGAAATACTTGTGGCACCTGTGATACAGCATGGCCAGAAGGCAGCAGGAGAGTGATCTAGGATGAGGAGAAGCCTTATTCCCTGTAGATTAATTAAAAGCACCTGAAACCAATTAGAGCACCTGAAGCCAGTCACCTGATAAAATCCCCCTGCTTCAATCAGCCAGAGGAGGAGCTGGAGCAGAGTGGTTTGGTGGTGGAGCAGAGAGTGGTTTGGAGGAGTGAAGCAGAGTGGATTGGTGGTGGAACAAAGAGCAGTTCGAAGGAAAGTGGAGGAGAGTTTTGAGAAGTGCTGCAGCGGGCTAAGAAGACCAAGATCCTAGGTAAAGGGATAGCTGGCTTGTGCAGAGGGAAGGCAGGAAGCCCCACAAGCTGAAGGTCAGGAGAGGGAAGTAGCCCAGGGGAAAGAATCACTGGTACAAGTGGTTCACCTACTATCATAGGGCCCCTGGGCTGGGACCCGGAGTAGAGGGCGGGCCTGGGTCCCTCCCTCTCCACTCCCCTTCCCTGGGATACTAGTAGGATAGCTGTTACCCCAGTTCAGGGGCAAGAAATGGCACCCTGAAACCCCCGCACAAGAAGAGAAAGTGCGGGACCCATCATAGTAGTGCCGGCAATTTGCCACACACCTTAGAGACTAACAAATTTATTTCAGCATAAGCTTTCGTGGACTACAGTCCGCTTCGTCGGATGCATGGAATGGAACACTCAGTGAGAGGATATTTATACAGTCAGAGAAACACGAAAAGGTGGAAGTTTGTGGTTCACTGCTATAGCCTCCCGGCAAGAGAGGCAATGTTTGAAGCCTGGCAAGCCAGGCATAGCCCGCCAGGAGAAGATAAGTCTCCCAAGGCAAAAGAGAGGGAAATGAGTCCTCCCATCTAAACTAACAACTATACTAACACTAACACCAACCCTAAACTAACTAACTTTGATAGAAAAAGGGGATAAAGCGAAAGACCAAGTATGCCCTAGGGGAACATATTAGTGTTCCATCTTGGGCCAAGGCGGTAGAGAAAGAACACAGAGCAGTTTGCCTGGGCACCCTTACGTAACCTTGGTGTCCACCATGAGAAGGCATACAGCGCACACGAGGGCTGAACAGATACTGCTAGCTAGAAATCTCTGATCACTGGCTCAAGAGGTGCATGTGCATCCATAAGGATAAAACTCAAAGAACTTGCTCCCATATTAGCATATCAGGGGACTCATCCAGAATATTCAGTAAGGCCTCCAATGTAATTCCCTTAAGTCTGATTGTTATACAGCAAGAAGTTTAAGCTTCTACTGTTGTGAAGGGGGCTAAATGTAAAATTCTTAATGCAGCATTCAGCAGCTGTTAGAGAGGGTTACTGTACTTCCCCTTGGAACTGAAATTTGTGCCTGCAGCTGTACAGCTAAAGCATTCCTAAAACTTATTTTCTATTGGGTCAAATTCTAAGATGGAGAATAATGTAGTTGCTGACCTCGCATGGGAAATTTCTGCCAATATCAACAGTTATTTTCCAGTTCACAACTGTTTTGTAGCAGTGATAATTTTGGAATTCTGGGAGTGTATTCAAAAGAATATGTCTGTGTGCAGTATATCATTGCACAATGTGACTTGCAAGCTATTTTAAAATAAACGCCCCGTTTCTTATGTCTTAATCTCCCCCTCTCCTCCAGAGTCATAAAGGTTCCCATCACATAAGAATTATTGTACTTCTCTAGTGGAGGAAATGTTAGGACCTAGAGTAGAGGGGTGAATCTTCTACACTACAGAAACACAAGGTCTACGTGGGCTCTTCGGATGGCTGAGAGAAATCATGCTGTAGGTACTGGGCAGGGGCACCACCTGCGGATCCACTGCTCGTAAGTTTCTCTGTTCCTTGGGCGTAAAGGGAAGGAGGAAGCAGAGGGAGGTGCTAGGGCCATCAATGTTATTCCAGCCCTTAAGTTGGAGTTGTGGCTTCAAATCGTGCTCTACTCCTGCTCCCTGGCCCCCAAGGAGTTCTCTCCCACTTGGAATTCCCTAATGTCCAGCTGAATTACTTGTTCTGGCAACTGGAGGCAGGATTTGAGCTGCAGGTACGACTTGATAAATGATCTTTTAGGTATTTAAATGTGAATGATGATTGCTCAGAAGAACCACTGATGCTTAGTTGATCAGATCATATGTGTCAAGAATAATTTTCTCTGAAATTGCTGTAAGAGAACAAAGCTTATTTTAATACTCTTCTATTTGCAGCCCGTCCCATGACTGACGTTATTGAAAATAGGCCTAAATTACAAAATATTTTTCCTTTACCACCAGGATATTAGTGCCCTAGTCCTTCTCATAGATAGCTGACCTATCTTGTGTAAAGTACACACAAAGCTGCACAATCACCTCATAAAATCTTTGAAAGGAAACAACTAACTCTTCAGATGAAATGCAGTAAAAACAAAAAGAAGCAAACTATTTACCTACAGGTACCATCTGTGGTGTTACACAAACTCCTGTTCGCTATTGTCAATCGGCACTCAGCTACTTCCATTAGAGCCATAAGAGTTAAAGGTCACTCACTTGCAGAGACTCGACTAGAGACTAATGTGTCTGAGTTTACTGTACAGGTTCAAAAATGGGTCCTGTGTTTGTTTAACACCGACTGCCTTTAATAACCAACTGGGAGTCCTAAGAATCTACTAAAGAAATTATGCATAAACCAAACTGCAACAGAGTTTCAAAAAAGCTACTACTGTTGAATTCTTTCAAAATGTAAGGCAAAAAACAACAAACAAACAAAAACAAAACAAACTGCTGAAAATGCTGATTTGTTGCCACCTACCTGCTATTAAAAAAATGAAACAAATATTTCAGTCTAATTGCAGGTTGACCATCCCCTCTATTTCTTATCACGGAGAGGATAAAAGGAATAGAAAACCTACTATTAGGGCTCAAACTTTGTTTGGGGGAGGGCAGTACTTCGATCAGCCAATATGACATCACCTCTCCTTCCCTGGATTGTGGAATCCTTCCTTCATGAACTCTTCATTTTGGGGCTCTTTGCGTGTTTTTCGAGTGAGTGTGGCTGAATGAAGCCAGGAGAGAGCTACTCTCAGTAGCATCATCCTATTTCAAATCTGTCAGCAATATTATCTAATGCAGATTTTTGCTCCACAACTTCCATCCCCTTGTGGGGGAAGAGACCATCCCAGGAGCAGACGAGGAACCAACTGGAGTAGCACTCGTTAGGGAATGCTAATTCTAACAGCTTTTGGGACACTTCTGGATTGAGATGGCCATGCCCACTGCTCACACCATGGAGTGGGAGCTTGTGGCTTTTCCTGGCTTTCATGTGGAAAGGCATGATTTAACCCAGACTGTCTAGATGAAGACTTTTAAAACTTTGCTTTCTAGGTCAGTGAGCTCCCCAGAAACTCCTTGCCTTTAAAATTTAATTTTTGTTGCCCAATTAGTTATTCTGCAATAGACTCTATAGTTACTCATAACACTCAAGTCACTAAAATACTCCTCTTTCCCTTCATATCAAAGTATAGCATACCTGCTTTCATCAATTAGCATTTCTTAATTTTAATGATAAATCTTAAGGTTTTCAGTGATATAAAATGGAAGACTAATCAGCTGAAAACTATTCATCACCCAAAATATAATCTAAAACTGAATACTGTGTATGCTACCTCAGAGCAATTTTTGCAACTATTTGTAATGAAAAGATTGATCAATTTTACCTGAGGTTAATGTTAACTTATTCTAATCTCCCAACTCATTAATAGTGCTAAACAAATCCATATGATAAAGCTTATTTAGCTGGATACAATTCTTTTGCAATTTTGTACTACTATGGAACAGCAAATCAATCAGAAATATATGTTAAAAGAAATCAGATGCAGAAGTGGTTCAAAAACACAAGCATTATTTTTTCATAAAGAAGACTGCACATTTTGCAACTATACCACAGGACATAACCGTGAAAAAAAACCAAACTCTTCTGTCTGCTGTGTTTGGCTTGTAGAAAACTAATGTGGAACTGAAGGAACTCTTGGAAATGTTTACTTTTGATTTTGCCTGTATTACAGATAATTTGTACATGAACAGGCCACTGGCTCCTGTTGGTTTTAACTGTCAGTTATAATCACTTTAAGCCTAAATGTTTACAATAAAAAAGTAAAAGACCTTATTCATACCAGTTGTGGGCTTTAAAGTGAAAAAAATGTATATGCGATGAGGGAAAATAAAATATGACCTTTTGTATATGCTGCTTTGAGTGATTTTGTTCAACCTAGTAAAACAGTGAATCTCTTACATATAAGAGGTTTTCAAAAACCTTTTGATTCTGTTTCAAATGTTGAGAAGTCTAACGGCAAATTCAATGGTAACTGTCAAGCAACAGATTAAAGTTTTAAAAAGCACATGGGCAGAATGTACAATTTTGCCATAGGTATTTTAGGTTTGAAGTCAGTAAATACAACAACGAAACACCAGAAAATAAGGGTTCTGCAAACAAGCACAGCTCTTTGAGGAAGGGTTATTTGTGCAAGTCATTCACATCTTTTCTTTCCTACTCACTAAAATTACAATACCCACAATTTTCACACCAATGGTATCAGTCATGAATATCAAATTTTGACAATGGAACATTGTACACCCTACACCACTAGTTAAAATTAAAGTTCTGAATAAAACTGTTGCTGAACTTCAGAAATGAAAATGCAAGTAACTATGTGTCAGTTCCCATACAAAGGGCCAGATTTAGATTTTCTTCCTCACACTGAAGAGTCCCCTTTTCTACAAGTAGTCCCATACTTATATTTTGCTTGTTTTCTCTCTCTGGTTTTGGCCTTGTACCATTCTCTTCAAATGGCTTGTTTAAAGGAGGTTCACTCCTTATATCGGTCTGGAAGAGTGGTTATTAGAATATAATCATTAAGGGCAAATCTCTTAACTATCATTAGCATGAAAAAACAGGTGAGTATTTGAATTGCAGCAACAGCGCCTAACATGGTGGTTGTGTTTTTTTTTTTTAATGTAAGAAAAGCAAGGAGCCTACACTACTGTTATGAAAGTCTGGTACCCATTAGAGTTCAAGCTCTGCCATAAGGGGATCGATCCATGAATGGCCACAGAATTTGCGTTACTGGGAGAGAAGCTTATAAAAATAATAAATACTAAGGTAAAATATTAATTATGTTAATACAGCATACTGCTTATACTAATCTCATGATAGCTCGTTTACAGGTTAACTACTCTATCGCTTGAAACAAATTATTTGTCAATACTGAGAAATTAAGCTACAGCACGGTTATAGGAATTATTATTAGAGAATATACCATTTATATAACAATACTATTGATATTGTTGCTCTGTAGCACAAACAGTATAAAATAATAATTTCTGCAACCTTTTATTTATGAGAAAAAATTGTTTATATTTAAAAATATGAACTGATCTAAAAAGCAGTCATGAGTCTTTGTGGAGGATACATTTTAATGTTTGTATACACACACACGGTTTATAACAGTAGTCAAATGAAGAAATAACTTTCAAAAAAGTCTGTGAGGACATAACCTGTCTTTTCATGTTAGGATTTACAGCTCAACAACACTGTAAAAATTAGGAGGTAAAAAAAAAAAAAAAAAGCACATAAAACTTTTATACCTGCTATAATTAATATAATAAAGCTAGGCCTCACTTCATTGTATGGTATGTACAGTCATGAACCCTTTTAGTTTCTTCCCTTCTAAGTAAGCATTCGTTACTTGCATGTAGTTTACAGTATTTGCTGAATCTGCTCTGTCTTGGCAATGGAGAGCAGGACAATCAGTACTCTAGCAAACTGCTTACATCCAATTTGCCATTCAGCAGCCAAAACAGGCATTATCTTAATTACTGTAATAAAACAGAAAAACCAGCCTACTTCCCTTGTATTTCTGTGATCTGACATTTGCTATTTTCCTGGACAAAACCCTGTATATTTCTGTATACCACTGTTATAGTTTGTAATTCACAGTCTAGATTCATTAGCCACTGATAAAGATTTACACGCTGCCCAGTTCTGTTTTGAGAGAGGATTCAGTAGCAACAGCATAGCTTCTATATTGATGTCACACTCTATTTTCACATTACATTAGCAAGGGAGCTTGTAAATAGTTCTCACATCAAGCAATGGCAAATATACTCTGTAAACTGATGCTCCACGAAGCTTGATGATTTGAGAGGGGTTTATTTGCAATATTCTTGTTATGCAGAGCCAAGTTTTATCATCGGGTCTGTGTTATTGTTAGTTTATTTTACAGTCCTTAATGAGAACAGGATTTGGATACAACTATTCCTTATGATGTACTACATCTGAAGAATTTCCTTCCTCCCCTTTGCATCAGTTATATAGTTCTTCATTCAGGGTTCATAGAAAATTACATCTTTGGCTAGCTGATTTTTCATTTATTTTTAACATAGGCCTTGATCTTGCAAGTCCTTATGCAGTGCATGGCATGGTATGGTGAGTTGTTACATTTCAGTATGAATATAAGCAGAGGTTACTAATGGTGACAAGTGAGTTTAAGTGTTAGACATAGTCTTCTGCACAGAGCTACAGCTAAACTTCTTGTGTACTCAGACTTACACATTCTCAGGTTAAAAAAAGGGGTAGGGAACATGTGAAGAATGGGCACATCTGAAGAGAAATAGACATAAGCATGATCCCTGGCGTGTTGATGAAGAACTCGGCTCCATGTTTTCCTTAGGCTTAACTCCTGCTACTAGGAAGGAATAAGTTGAGGCAGCACAGCAATGTTGTTATTAATGGAGGATCAGGTTTCCCTGTGCTTCCTGCCCTTTTCATCATTTTCTGTCTTGTATTTACATGTGCTACATGTCACACCTGTGCAGTGCAGGATTCAAGGCCTAAAAATACACCTTTACTCCTACAATTACAATAAGTATTGGGAAGCAGGGCCACCATCCGTGAACACTGCTAAACCCTCCAAGAGGGGCACACATTGCTTGGTTCCCCAAGAACAGATTTATATAAAAATAAAGCTGTTACTTCGTAAAAAGAAGACTATTTAATAATTACTTTTGCTTCAGGTTTTTAAAACTAACTTGCCTTTCAACTTTGTTTAAGGGTAGCTGGAGCAATGAGGAAATCAAGGTTAACTACTAGATAATAATTACAATAGCCAAAATTTTCAAACTCAAATGCCTTGAGGTAGGCTCCTAAATCTTTTGACACCAAATATAGATAGCCTAATTTTCAAAAGTGCTGAGCATTACCAAACCCCACTGAAGACAAAGGAAGCTTTAGGTGCTTAGCACTTTTATTTACACACCTAAATATGGATTTAGGTGCCTAACTTTAGGCACCTAGGTTTAAAATTTCATCCAGTATATATTAAATCTTGTATTTTATAATTATAATTACTATATTCATTAACTATTGAAAAAATCAATCAATAGTTGTTTTTCAACTTCCAAGAATAAGATAAACTGATCATGATTTTTCCAAACAGAATGCACAGAGCATCTTAAGATCATACAGTGTCAATGCACAATGTCTGATTTACCAAGAAAACAAAACTGCTGTATTTTATTTAGGACTGTTCAATACAGCGGGGGGTGGGGGGTGTGGGGGGGGGATAAACTATTGCTTTAAAATCTGGGATGGAAATAGGAGTATGAAAAAGAAACATCTGTCCAAAAGGCGGCTCATAACAGACAGCCCATATTTACATTCAGAGACCCCGCCTGGACTCAGACACTGGTACACGATCTACACAATGGAATCTGGAGCTTCCTTGGTAATTTAAGTAATTTAAATGGTACCGCAACTGGAAGAGACTTTGCTAGCACTCTGTGGACCACTGCAAACCTTCCTGAAGTACCATTCTGCTACTTGATTAGTGGACTAATGACAGCATTTTGCCCTAAAAACGTTACTCCTACCTTTCTCTTTCAACATGCACAATTTTCTCCCGAGAGTGTAAGTAAAAGCTGATTTTAGTTATTTTATCATCAAGTGGGTCCATAGGCTTTGAAGGTATCCTTCAAATCATACAATAGTATCAGCAAAAACAACCTGTATGGAGTAGAAAATACAGTAGGCAGGTATAAATACACAGCACAAAAGTGATTTTCCCTCCCTTGGTATTCACCTCTTCTTGTCAACTGTTGAGAATAGGCCACTTCCACCTTAATTGAATTGGCTCGTTAGCACTGACCCCTCACTTGGTAAGGCAACTCCCATCTTTTCATGTGCTGTGTATTTATACCTGCCTACTGTATTTTCCACTCCATGCTTCTGATGAAGTGGGTTTTAGCCGACAAAAGCTTATGCCCAAATAAATTTGTTAGTCTCTAAGGTGCCACAAGGACTCCTTGTTGTTTTTGTTGATACAGACTAACATGGCCACCACTCTACAATAATAACAAATACTCTATTATATTGTATTTAGGTTCTTATACTGCAAAATAACACCATACACAAGTATACATTGGCACAATGTTCAAACCAATCTAAAATGATTCCACTATTGATAATATATATATGTTAAATAAATATTCAAGTAGTATGTACCATATATTAAAAGTAAAAACCCTGAATTTGTAATAATGTTTACTACTATGAATGCTATAGCTATATAAGGTTGCGTAATAATGGCCACGATAAAAACCTGCTTGGATATAGTCAAAACTTTCTGGAAAAAAATTCATATTAACCTGAACCTTTCCATGCCTGATCTCATGATACTGTATATTATTATGCTGGTTTTAGTCCACACACTATGTTATGGCTCAGAATTAGCATGTGATTTCAATAACCCTTGTTCATATGATTATTTTATATTATATTTGGCACTGCTACTTGAATGCGAGACATTTTAAATACAAAGATCTCATATAAAGGCTAAGCGTTTTTTGCAACTGTATATAGTGACAGGTCAAGTGACCCGTGATCTGATACAGGATCAAAGCTCCATGGTCCTGAAGTACACAATTGACCTCTGCCAGAGCCTATTCCTGCAGCGGGGAAGGCTCCCATTGCAGGGGAGCAATGAGTCACTACACAGCTAAAACCAGTAGTGTAGCGGGGAGGCATGGCTGGCTAAGTGGAGAGCTGTGTAGGGTTTGTACACAGGTACATATCCACATCCCTCAGCATGTCTGTATTATATCTGTCCAAGCCATGCCTCACTGGTTACACTGTTATTTATACCCTTGCTACAGGAGCTACTTGTGTACGTGCTCTACACACCATCGAAAAAACACGCAGTGTAGAGTAGATGTACCTATGGTATGACATGAGGACAGTGGTGGTCTCTCAGGTAGGAAGTTCCCAACCCATTCCCATTGATTTCTTTGGTGTAAGACAGGGGCTCTCAACCTTCTTCTTTCTGAGGCCCCCTAATATGCTATAAAAGCTCCATGGCCCACATGTGCCACAACAACTGTTTTGCTGCATGTAAAAGCCAGCCTGCCATTAGGGGGTAGCAGGTAGGGCAATTGCCCAGGGCCCCACGCCACAGGGGGCCTTGTGAAGCTAAGCTGCTCAGGCTTCAGCTTGAGGCCCGGCTGGCAGGGCTTGGGACAGTGGGGCTTTGGCTTTCTGCCCTGGCCCTCAGTGAGTCTAATGCTTGCCCTGCTTGGCAGATCCCCTGAAACCTGCCTGCAGACCCACAAGGGGCCTCGGACCCTTGGTTGAGAACTGCTGGTGTAAGAGATCAAACCATAGTACCTAATTATCAGAAAAAAGACTCACATTTGAGACGATTATTAATGTTTTCAACAGCTGATCTTTTATACGTATCACAGGATGTTTTGGAAACTATGATATCTCATCCACTGCAAAACTTAAATTTAAAAATATCAAACATTTATTAGCCAGTATCAAAATATTAACATTTGAAAGGTAAGATCAATTTTAAAGTTAAATCATTTTAAAAACCTGCCAATAAATGAAAAAAGAATCCCTCTTTCATTATAATGTATGTTTATAGCATACGTTCAGAATGGATTCCTTCATTTCAATAACTAAACTTTTATGGTGCTAAAATTAAGACTACTCCAATTTATGTTACTAAATTAGTGAGAATGTGCCTAATTGTATCTAACTGTACAATGTCTACCATGGGAATACAATCTGTAATCTTTGTTTTTATGTCCCAAAATTGAACTTCTATATGAATCACACATTTCAGCTAACATCGCCTGTTCAGATTCTGAAATTATTTGAGATTTTTCTCTATTTATTATCACTGTTGTGACAACTTGCCCACAATTGATCAAGTCCAGGTGTCCCCCTGGCACTAGCGTTAGAAACCGAGGGAAACGATTTATTTTTATTTAAAAGAAAGAAGGAGAATCATTGGGTTGCCACCAAGCTCCTAATGTAGAACTGGAAACCATATGCTTGGCTGCGACCTCTACATTGTCTATCACATTTAAGAAGGTGTTTCAAGAGACAATTGTCCAAATAAGCCCAAGATCTGCAAGCTGCTGGGCCCTCAGTCACTGCAGGGTTTGCATGCATTCTGGTAATTAGGTAAATGTCTGGATTTTTCACAATGTTCTTGTGCGGTAGATAAGTAGGAAAGTAGGTTTTAGTACCCTCATGTTACAGATGGAGAGACTAAGGCAGAAAAGTTAACTGACTTCAGGAAGACTGCAGAGGAAGTCAGTGCCAGAGCTGAGACTAGAAAGACAGAGTCCCTTGCTCATTCTAGTTTTTACTCCAACAGACTATGCCTATCAACCTACTGAACTGTGAGTAGAATAGGCTTCTCTCCCCCAAATATTAGCAATCTTATTAGCAAGTTAAAATAGTTCTAGGGAAGATTAAAATTGTGCAACCGACAGTTTCACGGAAGATAATAACAGATACCCCTAAACTTGGCTGCATTAAGGGGTCATATGTTTTCCTAGATGAACTGCTCTTTATTTCTTCAGCATGTAAGGCACACACTGGTTCTTCTACTACTTCAGCTATTCATGTTTGTCTTTTGACCTACTGTGTTTAATAAAGAAATATATTCTTCCCTTGGTGTAAACACAATTTCCATTAGCAGTAGTGAGAATTAACTATATGCACTGGGGCGGGGGGGGGGGGGGGGGATAATTATTGTTGTCTTTATATGGAAGCTTCTGTCTTTCATGTTACAGTTCTTTTATGTCACACTGTTGCACCAATTATAAGAGCTTTTTACACTAATGTCTCTACTGTCAAAACCTCTCAACACTCCAGTGTCATAGGACTGGTAGTATTTATTAATTTTTCCAATAATAATCTGAAATTAATTTAGACAGATTATCCTACTTTGATGCGTGGTGATCTGGAGTGTGCTTCTTGTTCATGCTCATTCATGTTTATCAAGATGGTACTTCAGTATTTACAGCAGTATTTGGGCATTAAAACCAGTAGAAACAGAATGAGTAGGTTATGCTGTTGAAGTCCTGTCACCACTTACCATGCATCTAAGCAGTGTTTGTGAATTACTCACAGAGGTTGCTTCTGTGGCAGTAGGTCGTGCATTGTATATTGGTGTTATTGTACTGTACCAAGTTTAAGAGCTCAACAAATATGGGGCTCATTTCTATCCTCTTATCTGTGATGAGCAGACCTTACTTTGAAGCCTACTGAAATCAATGAGGCTACTTGAGAAGTTAAGTGTTACCCAATATGGCAGAATCACACCCTTGATTCATTTCTTTAATGAGAGTGGACTGGGTGAAGAAAAAAAACATATTATATTTAAACTACCATTCCAACAGGCCTCTATTTAACATCTGATCAAAGAGATCTCTCAAGGACAGTGGTTAAAAATCTAAAAACCCATTCTTCGTGTTCCCTTGTATGCTTAAGTGAGTTCTAGCCAATTGAAAATGTGTTCATTCTGAGATAATCAACAGCATTGTCATTATATGAAAATAGCAAAAATCACATAAATGTTGGGGTTTGTGGAAGCAGTGCTTACCTGCCTTGATGTTCTTTACCTGCTACAAGGTACATATTTGCACAGCTTCCCACTATTCTGAGATACAGTATTTTCTAATTCTTTTTGGGAAGGATATGCCTGCTTTAGAAATTCCAAATAGTATGTCACTTATTCTTGTGGCTAGAATAATTTTTCTGCTAAGAGAAGGGTGATTCTTTAATATCTATTTGACTTTTGGCAATATTGTGTTGAAAGTGCAAACTGACAACTTGGCAGCCCACAGGAAGAGACTACAAGGCACATTCCATTAAGTCTGGATGGTCTGTGGACTCATATTTGCAGTTACAGTCCTTCTTCTTGGTCCTGGGACTCCTACTTATCAGAAATTACAGCCACCTAGAGCTTTGTTCCATATTTTGTGTTGTACTGATTCATGTTTGCTTTTCATGACAAATGTTACTTTTCCTTTTCAGGAATTAAATCCCCCCTGCATCAATGTTGTTTTCTTTTCCTCTTCTTCCTCATCTACGTTTGCATTCTATGGTTAACTTTTCCCCGTGTTATTAACAAAATAATTGCATGACATTAGTTAACAAGAATGTTTTAAAAATATTCTACAACGATAAAGGAAAACAAGCATTTGCTCCTTTCATCACTCCCTTATAAAGATTTAAGTGTAACCTAAAATCTAGCTTATTTATTATGTGGCCAATGTATTTATTATACAAGTAAAATTCATTATTCAAATGTTCCTGTCCATGTATAATCCTGAAACTTTAAAATCCCTTCTGTCCGGCAGGATGAATTCCACTGAATGAGTTCCTATAAAAAAAAATCACTCCCTACTTGCAATTGGAATTTTAAAGTACAAAGACTGAATTAGACCATACAAGAAATAAATTACTTAACTGTTGAGTTTAGCTGCTAATAAAACATATATTGAAATCCTCAGGACTGATTATTTAAAATTACTAATGATGAAACATTTTCTATGATGATGAGTAAAGGAGATAAAGTTTGTAATTCTGATACATTATTTACTATTAGGATGGTTGCAGGTAACTGAATATAGTTTTACAGCCAAAATGTGGACACAGTGAACTTTTGATACCAGCATCTTTACCAACCCTGGTTATACTAAAAGCAGTTCAACTCTAGAACTTCACCTAGAATGTTCAGTTCCACATGAGAAGGATATACTTGTGGCCACAAAGGTTGCTGCTTTTGAGATGCTTAAAGAAAAGGTGAAAGAGTAAATCAGATATGATAATAGCAAGAGCACTTACCTTCCATTGACAGCAAAACAGAGCTGACACATTCCATGTAACACTGCTGTAGCATTTTGCAGAAAAGTAGCTATTTTTGAATTGTCATCAACAGGACCTTGGACCGAGAGGAAACAGCAGCATAACTTGTCTATCAATCCTATATTCACCACATAACTAAAAGCGGAGGGGGAAAACATTGCATTAAGATATGGCTCCCTGCCAGTTTCAATTAATTATTTTTTTTAGTATTATCATTATCAATGTCAACTTGTATAAAAAGCAGGTTTTGAATTCACAAATATACGAACATAAAAAGTTAAATAAAGTAGCTCAAGTTGCAATAATCTTAGACTTGGCCCTTTATAGCTACAGAAGTTTCTGTTAAGAGATCTGTCTGTCTTAGGGTAATTTCTATTATATTTTACAAGTAAGATTAATGAATATGTTTATTTTACCATACTCTTAGAAGGACAGTGGAATTTTGCCATAGTTAAATGATTTATAATAATCTCTATATTTTTGCAGTAGTATGATTTTTTTTAACATGAAGAGAAAAACTTCCCAGAACACAATAACACAAGAATGAGATGATGTTATCCAGATGCAATCTTATTACAACATAAACCAGCAATGACTACTGCATATTCTCTTTTTTTTTTTATGGGCAACAATTAACTGAGTAACAAATAACAATTAGATAACAGCTTTCTACTGTTAGATTACTTTTTTTATTGTGGTAGCTAAAACTCTGATCCAGGCCCTGATCATCTCAGACCTCATCATTTCTGGCTGCAGCTGCTGCCATCTTGCCTCCTTCAACTCCATTCAAAGTGCTGCTCCCCAGATATATCACCCCTTTCTTAAACCCCCTCCCCAAGAGTTGCAGGGCTAGATACCAGACTTTTTGCCAAAGTTCAGACAGCTGACAGACAGCTACTGGAAACAATATGAATAATTATGAATAAAAATACATTGTGTACAAAGTACGAATCTCATTGCGGTATTAAAAGACCATTTAAAATCTTATTAAAAAAGAGACTGAAGATTATTAGTTACACTCAGATTGACTGTTCAGGTAAGTTTGTGAAAAGTTGTAAGTATAAGATGTCTTGTAGATTTCTGATCTAAGCAATTCACCTGCACCATACAGGTTATAAACATGCTCTCCAACTTTGGCAGGCAAATACCAAGAAGACAGCTAGGGAGTTAGATGTGTAAAATGCTGAGTGCTGTCTATCTATGAGCAGCAGGAGGGGAAGGGGATGAATAGGGGATGAACTGAAGCTAATAATGATAAATGATTTTCTGGTCAATGTTATTCTTCCTTTTTCTCCAGAAAAATCTCTACATTCATATTGGCACTCCAAGGATCCCTCCACCTACCCTTTAGTTTGCTGCCCAACCTTGATGCACTGTGCTGTAAGCTATCATACTTCTGACAGAGGAGAAATGGAGGAAACTTTTCCCAGTCTATCTGTGCCATTCCTTAATGGGCTTTGGGGGCAACATGAGAGATATAAAGCACTCTCTCTCCCCAGGAACTAAGCATATAGCTGAGTAGAGTTACTAAGCTTTGCTTTCCCTCCCCTTTTCCTTTTAGTTAGAAATTTTTCTCATGGTAGAGTAGTTCCAGTATCTCTGCCCAGCCTAGCTGCTCTTGTAGTACACAGACTGTGTGGCAGTTGGTGCTGCTTATGCAGTGCACATTAACTTTTCCCATAGAGTTGCAAATATTTTCACTGAAACCTTTTTTTTAGTCAAACATCTTAGTTTAAATATCTCCAAAAGGAAACATGGTAAAGTGGTGAGGAGGTGAAAGATTCTTCTTAATAATATAAATTTATCTGTTTGTGGCTAATTTAAAACACCCACTCCTCTCCTTTTTCCTAATTGCACTGTTACTCTGTCATCATGCCTTTCATTCCCCTGTTAGAATCAGATCCTTTAAAGTGCCCCAGGTGAAGGGCCTAGTCTGTTTCTCATGTATCTTCTTAGCTCTCGGGTATGCCTGTGCTTGGCCCTGTCCGTTTCAGATGTCAGTGCAGTACAAAATATCAATAAGCAGACCTCCCACCCTCTCATTCAGATATGGAGAGAATACAACATCCTGAAATTTCACACTCTTTGAAAACCTGTTTGGGAAGGGGGCGGGGCTACATGTGAACAATAAAGTTTTAGAGGTCACTGGTATCTATGACAACTGTTTGTTTTGCCTTCCTCCTACAGCTGTCCTCTTAGATTTATATCAGTCAACATTACACCAGACTTAAAAAAAAAAGTTTTAAAATGCACTAATTATAAAATGTAAGTACAAGGGGGTTAAGACAAAAAAAAGTATTTACTTTGAGCTCTTATGATACCTTTGCCACTTTTGTACCACCATATAAGTATTCAACTCCTGTAGTGGCATAAAAATATTCTTGATACTTTTTATATATTTACTTCATTTGCAAAACTAGTTCATTAACCAGCATTTTGCAAGAGAAATGTCAATTTCCTGTCCTAGTTAAGATATTAAACTAATGAACAGTAAGAATGACATAGAAATAGCAGGTGGCGGGATTCTGTATTTAGTGAAGTATTCTGATGGTTAATTGCTAAAAATAGAAAAACAAAGATTTAGGGTAAGAAAAAAGTGGAGCAGCTGGATTAACCCTTTGAATGCTATATCATGTATCTTCACTGTCCATGAGGTTTCTGGGGTGCCTACATTACTTGTGGGAAACTTTAATAGTATAGTCTAATAGTACATCTATGGTTTAAGGAGGCAGCATTGCTCAGTGGATAGGACACAGGACAAGGAGTTAGAAAAAAACTTGGTAAAGTTCATATAAAACAAGAAGACCTTAAAGAAACTATGGGCAGCTGAGAGTCTGTCTGGGTTCAAGTGAAAGAGAATAGGTAGACTGGAAACTTGCTACACATAACTTCTCAAATAACTAATCTGTAGAAAATAACAAACCCAAAAAGAATTGTAAAAAGAAGAAGAATGAGATATTTCAAGTACCTAGGAAACACTAAATGAAGTCATACATTCAAGAACAAAGTACCTGAGTGATTTAGTCTATAAAATCTTTGAACAGAACCAACAAAAGTAAAAACTAGTACAGACTGTGTATAATCAACCTGTGGAATTCAGTGTCACAGAAGGTCATTGAGTTAAACACTATGGCTGGATTTTATAAAGGGCTGGTTAATTACATAAGTACTAACATCATTTGTAGCTATGTAGGCTAAAATAATGACAATCAAGTCTCATCCTTTAGGGTGAGAAAAGATTTGCAGGAGTCAGAAAGGAATTTACCCCCTTATGTTAAGCACTGCACAAGTAAGTAGGTGCATTTTTTATTTCTATGGCTTCCTTTGCATCCTGAGGGATTAACTATTGCAGGAGATAAGATTTCTGATTAAACAGATCAATGGCCTGATTTGGCATTACAAATTCTGTGTTCCTAAAATGTAAAAGGAAAGCAAGCAAGCAATTACTGACTTCATTCTGAGAAACATAAAGAACAAAATGTAAAGACGAGGAAACATTGTATGCCTTTGATAGTGATATATGACATTAGGACTGAACTGAAATTAAAAATAGGATCATTCTATATAATCTGTAGTGTGTGTATGCACATGTATGTAACACACACAAAGTATGTTAAAAAAACATTATTAAGGTTTCAAAGTCAAGTGCTCCAAAGCTTTAAAATGCCAGAATCCCCCAGGTCTGGCTCTTGTCCCCTTTGCTTTCCATTCAGGCAACTTTCTCCTCTCTTCCTGCCCATCAGTGAAGGGGGCTTTAAGAATTCAGGAGAGACAGGCCTTCCTACTCTTTGTTATGGTGCCCAGCTCTGGCGCAGCTCCCAGCAGCCTAGAGCGGCATCTACAAGGAATGTCCTGCTCAGTCCCCTGTTGCTTCAGGCTGGGGCATGCCCAGTGCAGACAGAATGTTCAGAGAATTAAGCTGCAAAGTTCTAGCAAGCCGCTATAGAGCACGGGCAAGTCACAATTTTTCAAAGGTTGCTCACCTGCCAAATTTCAAGTCGCTGCACCAAAGGAAGGGGGCATCAGAACTTCCCAAAGAAAAGGTTGCCAGAATATTTTAACATGGTCAAAACAACATATTTTCCCCCATACCACTTTCTCGGATATGGCTGAACCATTTGGACTGAAATTTTCCAAAACAATTCAGCATGTGACAGATACCCGGTATGGAAAATTTCAACCCAAATGAGTCAAGTATGGCAGATTTAGAAGGAATTTAAAGCAGGGTCTTATATTGGGATGTGTCAGGCAACCTTAATAATAACAGATGGTGCTACCAACCGTTCCTAAAATATGGTTTGTGTGTGTAGATTTATACCTACCCCCCCACATGTATGTGTAAATATGTACATATTTGTGTTTTAGCACATGGAATTATGAGGGAAAAAGTGAAATGATTACTGGAATTAAATAGGATAAAACAACTGAGGGAAAGGAAACAAAAAGCAAAAGGAAAGTGCAGAAAGATAAATTATTGTGGACCCAAATGTTGTGTGTGCCAATAAATATACTAGGAGTAAAAAAGGTCAGTGGAAATGAACAAAGAAGTGCAAAGAGTAATTAAGGGTAAGAAAGAGTTATATTATGAAGTATTATATAAAATGTGAGATATAGCGAAAGTCTGCAACGAACACACATTAAAGTAAAGTGTACTAAAATTGAAAAAATATCGAAGAGGAGAATGAAAACAAAATTGCATACGAAGAGGTTAAGATAAATCACAATTTTTTCAAGTGCATAAGGAACAAGAGGTCAGTGGTGAAGACAGACAGGCTCTGTGAGATGAAAAAAGTAATTTATTAACTGAAGAGGTAGGCCTTACTGAAAAATTAAATGTATCCTTTGCCTCATGTGCTCACAAAAAAGGTTAAAAGACAGATGCTCAGAACAGACAAATTCCCCAAGGGAGAAAAAAATATAAGAAGAAATCAGGGTCTCAGCAGAAGACGAGACCATGAAATTAGAAGATCTGTAGACTGTTAAAATCTAGGACCACACAGGGTCTATTCCAAAAGAGAAAGGGATAGGATACCCATTAGCAAATTGATCTGAAACCTCTATGGAAACATAAGAGGTACTGGACTTGGAGGAGGCTAATGTAACACTATGATCTGAGAAGAGATTTATGAAGATCTAGAAAAGTACAGACCCGAGGGGGACATAACGAAACCAGTAACAGGGACTACCTAGCGAGACATCAAGTATGTTATGGTTTAATTGAGGCTAGTCAATAATTAGCATGGATTTTCAAAAAGATGATCACACCTGACATACCTCATAGAATTGAAAAAGTAAAATGGAATTAAATAATGTACTTAGCTTACTCCAATGCTATCTAATTATTAAGGGTCCAACCCTATCTGTCCTCAACTCCCACTGAAAACAGTGAAAATTGAGAGTGCTTGCCACTTGGCAGGAGTGGGTCCTAAAACAGCTTTTTATACAGTAACATACCAAAGGCTAATCTGATAAAGTTCACTAAGGGAGTGTCCTGAGTAAGTAAAGAATTCCTTAGCTCATCAAAGAGAAGAAATTGGGAATAATGACTACCCAAGATGGAAGGAGGTGAGCAGTCGAATGCAACAAGGATTAATATTAGGACTAATTAGGACACTTTATTTAATGACTTAGAAGAAAGAACAAATAGCATTGTGATGAAACTTGCTAATAATACTAAGTAAGAATGTGTGAATCGATAGACAGAAGAAGGGCAGCATAGTTCAGAATAACATGGATAGACTGTGTGTGTGGATGAATAAGGAACTTTTGAAAGTAAATGAAGATAAATAGGAAGTGATGACACTAAGAAAGAACAATGTATTGTACCTGTAACAGTTGTATATTCAGTATTAAAAGAGATAAATATGGGACTACAGTGCTTTTGTCCAGTAAAAGAAAGGCAAATCACACTGTATATTAAAAAACAAAAGCAACACTATTGATCTCTAAGTCTCCTACTGTCTTATCTGTGTCTGTTTTTATACTGTGTAAACTCTTATAGCCAGGGACTGTCTTTATGTTGTGTTTTGTATACTGTTGGGAATCAACAAATATTATATAAAAATAATGTAAGGATCCGTATACAGAATTGCTAACTATGCACTGTCTAGAGGAACTTTTACGATGCAAAATTCTGTTCACCTTTATTTAAGAAAAAAGGACAGAAAGAACAATCAACCAAATAATACAAGGATTCCCACTGACATAAAGGAAACATGCATATGCAAAGGCAGAATTTTGGTGATGTTAATCCAACACAGTTAAACAAACTAGCAGACTGATCCTGTGAGGTGCTTTAAGACTACATGATTAAAAAAAAATACAGAGAAGATATTTCATACATCACTGAGAGACACAAATTTCTAATGGGAATAAAAGACAAATGCTAAAGTCTATAATATAAATTACTAGCAAATACAAGAATAATTCATGCATGAAGGAAAGCTATGGAAAGTTCTGCCACTAACTTACTTTCTGTACTGTAGCAAGTAGTTAACATATAGAAACAATAATCAAGAACAGCAATTAAGAGCAAATAGTAGCATTTTTCAAAAAGAGATTTATCATAATTTGGAGAATGTTTTATATTCTCCATGAAAACTTATTCTGACTTTCTGTACATTAGTTGCCTTTATTCTATGTTTATTGACAGTGATATTATTGCAGTAAATTTTACTTACTCCTGTGTCAATAAAGAGATATTTTGCGGTTGGGGAGAGAGTTGGGGAACTTCTTCACATCAGAAGAGAAAGTTGGACAATCACAGGGTCAAATTTTTCACTTAGATAAACGCACAAATCTCTATGGACTTCAGCATACATGTATATTTGAGGTTAGAATTTGTCCCATAGTTTTCTGAAAGAGCATTTTTGCTTGAAAACATATATATATATAGCTTTTGAGTGGTCTTCTGAACCATACATAGGTGTTAGTCTTATTGAGTTAGGGTTCAGAGGAGCTTATTACCATTGCTAGTTCTTTGCAATTTCCTTTTACTAAAATAAAAACAAAGTTTAAAGATATTTAATCAGTTTTTACCTGATCAAGTCCTGAACCCTGCTGTTAAAGGCCTCAACTTTTGTGGGCTTGTTTTTCACTTCCTGTATTATTTTAGGTGCAGTGGGCTGATTGTTTACATCTGGTAGACTGGACATCAGACACCCTAAGACCACAGCAATGATTCTGAGAAGTCCAGTTGTTAAACCTTCAAATACTTGCTTATTTGCACTTCTTCCTAATATTGCATTATATTCATCTGGAACATAAACCTGCATAAAGAGATACAATAAACACATTTCCATAAAATATGTAAAATTCAACTAGAGAGACTATTGTTCTCCTAAGAATATATTTTTAATTAATGCATGCAGTGAAACAATCATAAAAGCCCGATGGTATACACAAACATGCATTAGAACCATAAATAATAACTGAGGAAACAATAGTCCAGTATTATTGATGAACATTAAAATACAATACTGCATCCTTTCTTAGGCAGATTGTTATAAGATTACACTTCTTCATCTTCCATTTCCAGTGAATGTCATTTGAAACCTCTAACACTTACAACGCATGCAAAATGTATGTGTTGAATGTGTCCTAATGGATAAAAATGAAGGAATTCCTAAATGGAATTCAGTGTATATGAACTTAAAGAGAAACCTTATAGCAAAGGAGTACTTAACTAACTATATAAAGGTATTATTATTATTTATTATGTATAGATATGGTCTTATGATGATTCACTGGCAAAACCACAAATATTTTCAATATAACTAATAAATTATAAAGTAAACAAACTAATTGGATGGCTCACTGACTCCTTGATTAGTACCTTGTTTTATCATGTGAAAGACCCAAATTAAATCTTTGGGTCTGATCTTTTGCTTCTCAGGCTGCATGAAGCTTGGAATGTTACAGAGGCATCACCAGTGCTCTTTTGTGGAAAGTGCACCTTTTGCTACTCTGATGATCCACCTGCCTGACTTTGCAAAAGTACTGTGATACAGCATGGCCAGAAGGCAGCAGGAGAGTGATCTAGGATGAGGAGAAGCCTTATTCCCTGTAGATTAATTAAAAGCACCTGAAACCAATTAGAGCACCTGAAGCCAGTCACCTGATAAAATCCCCCTGCTTCAATCAGCCAGAGGAGGAGCTGGAGCAGAGTGGTTTGGTGGTGGAGCAGAGAGTGGTTTGGAGGAGTGAAGCAGAGTGGATTGGTGGTGGAACAAAGAGCAGTTCGAAGGAAAGTGGAGGAGAGTTTTGAGAAGTGCTGCAGCGGGCTAAGAAGACCAAGATCCTAGGTAAAGGGATAGCTGGCTTGTGCAGAGGGAAGGCAGGAAGCCCCACAAGCTGAAGGTCAGGAGAGGGAAGTAGCCCAGGGGAAAGAATCACTGGTACAAGTGGTTCACCTACTATCATAGGGCCCCTGGGCTGGGACCCAGAGTAGAGGGCGGGCCTGGGTCCCTCCCTCTCCACTCCCCTTCCCTGGGATACTAGTAGGATAGCTGTTACCCCAGTTCAGGGGCAAGAAATGGCACCCTGACCCCCCCCACAAGAAGAGAAAGTGCGGGACCCATCATAGTAGTGCTGGCAATTTGCCACACGTGGTGTCAGGGGTGGGATCTCTGCACTGGGACTTAAACCAGGGTTAGCCAAAACAATCCAGTCCTTAAGATGGACGATGTAATCAAGGCCCTAATACAAGCCATCGCGGCCCAGCAGGAGGCTACCCGGGTCCAAGCAACCGCCCAACAGGAGGCGACTAGGGTACAGCAAGAGACTAATCGTCTGTTGATGAGTCAGGCTGCCCAGGACCGAGCCCTGCTGCAGGAGCTGGTGAACCAGATGAAGGCCCTTATGGAGCAAAGCCAGAACGGCGATGGGACCCGGACTATACGGGCCAGCCACTGCCTACAGAAAATGACATGGGAGGATGATGTGGAGGCATACCTCCTGGCTTTTGAGAGAGCAGCTCTTAGTCCCACGGAAACACACAAGGGCAGTACTAGAGCTAGCTCACAGTCATTTATTTGGGGGACATCTAGGAATAGACAAGACACTGGATAGAGTCCTAATAAGGTTTTATTGGCCAGGAATACGTGCGGAGGTCCAACGCTATTGTGCCTCCTGCCCAGAATGCCAGTTGCATAGCCCTCGACCTCACTTGCGGGCCCCATTAGTACCTTTGCCTATTATTGATAAAGATTAGGAAATATGTCCTAACAGAAACTTGTGAGAAGGGTCAATTCAAGGTCATATTAACACGACATGTTGGAATGTCAGAAAGGGAGGAAACAGACTAATGGTTTTAAAAGGGGAGCTAATGACAACTAGAATGAACAATGGGAATTAGTTCCATGCTCTTTCTGGTTAAACCTCAAATTATGTATGACATGAGACCAAGTAGCAGGAGCCAAAGCTGCTCTTTTGTAGATGCCCTTTATATTTTGTCACTGCTAAGGACAACAGGGAAAACATCTCTAATGCAACTGATAGTGTGGTAGCTCCACCTGGGGCTTATTAATCGGTTCAGTCAAACCCAGAAAACTGGCTGAATCTTGTCTCCTCCATCTTAGCCAAGGTGTCATCTTTGTCTTGGTGAAGGGCAAATTAAGTTCTTCACCCTCTAGGCCACCTGGATGAGGCCTAAATTCCTCAATGAAGAATACCTTCTGTTGATTGTAACAGAAGCCAACAACCATGATGTCGTGTGAGAAACATAATATGTGGTGCTGCTTGGAAAGCTGTAGACTCTCCTGAGTCACAGCTGTGAAAGCTCATTTTTGCGAGGGAGTAAATCAGCAGCTGGAAGCATCTTACTCTAAAGATGGTAGTAATACCTGGACAGATTTACTACATGTAAAATATGAAGGCTATAATATATATATAGCTACAAAAGTGGGAACAACTTCTTAGCTAATGTAAACTGTCACAGCTTCACTGAAGTCAATGAGGCTATGACAGTTTATACCAGCTGAAGATTTGCCCCATTGTGAGTACTGGAAGTTCCAGGATCTGGTGATAGGAAAAACAAGAAGTGAACAGAATATGAATGATATGCCAGCTTTACAGACAGAATCTTGTCACTTTAGGTACATGCATCAAAAAACATGGCTCCTAGCTGGACGCTGCTTTTAATGGTGCTGATGTCTGCACAGTGCTGTGGTTCTGTAGAATCAATTTAATGACAGAGAACTTGATCTTTTTCCACCCTGTAATTATACTATCTGAAGTTTTCTTTCATTCAATTTTAAAATCCCGTAGAATTAATATATGCTAGTGGATTCATAAAATGCTGTTGCTCCATAGTTTAGCCCTGTATAGGTATCTGGGGGGATTTGGTAACACTTGGTGACAAAGAACAACATGCACATTTCTTTATTATTCATTAGCTCTGAGTCTTGTGTTGGTACTTAAAACTCATCGTAATAGTCTGGTTCCTGGTGATGAGCCAAGTCAGCCAGTGAGAAGTCTTCAGCTGCTAATTCAAGTTTGACTGAAAACATACTATGTTGCTCCAGTAATCTACACTGACTAAAATAATTCATGCCTAATGGTTTTGATTCTGTACTAAATAAATGAATAAATTCTCTACTGAAACAGATGGATTGCATTTTAAAATGTGTATATCAGTTTAAATATGGCAGCCTTGCACTATGTACACCAAGGTTTAAAATTACTAAGATATACTCTCCATTCCTCGTGCAATTAAGTTATAAAACGATGTGCAACGTTTTTCTTAAAAATATTATTTAGTACTAATATTTTGTATTAGCAGCCTTTCATTTGCTATAATGAACAGCATTTAAGCCAGACTGATCTTGAGTTTTCTTACAGTGTTATACATCTAAATTACTGTATTTCCTAAATGCATGGCACTTAGTTACACAAGTCAAAGATTTTATATTAATGTGCTATTTCTAATTATTTTAAACAAGGAGATCTATTTTTCACTGGTGTTTTCTATAATAATTATATTATTAATTGCAAGACTTGGTTGATTTTTACAATTTATATATGGAATATGTGTATATGAGTTAATGTGTTAAGGTTGCTTGTTGATAATTATATAGATTATGGATGTGGATAATTAAAATTATGGAAGGGTTATTTTATGGGTTTCAGATTCTAATTTTTTTATGCTGTCTACATGTGGAGATTCAAGTGTGGAGTTAATGATGTTTGTCAAACATTATCTATGAATTTGTAAACTTTCAAATATTTCATTTCTAATATTAAAATACAGTATTCTTTTGATGTTATTAAATGTCATGACCCTAACTCAGTGGTGGGCAACCTGTGGCTCGTGGTCCACATGCAGCCCATCAGGGTAATCTGATTGCAGGCTGCGAGACATTCTGCCGACGTTGACCGTCCTCAGGCACGCCCCCTGAAGCTCCTAGGGGCTGCAGCTCACTGTTCCTGGCCAATGGGAGCTGTGGGAAGCGGTGGCCAGCATGTCCCTGTGGCCTGCCACTTCCCGCAGCTCCCATTGGCCGGGAATGGCGAACCGCGGCCACTGGGGAGCTGCGGGGGGCTGTGCCTGCGGACTGTCAATGTCAGCAAAATGTCTCGCAGCCTGCAATCAGATTACCCTGATAGGCCGCATGCGGGCCGCAGGTTACCTACCAGTGCTTTAACTCTATATTTAAAAAGGTTTGGTCTGGTAATTGGTATAAAGTATTTTTAAGTGATTGACGATAAAAGAAAAGAAAGAGAGAGAACAATTTATCCAATGTCATAGTGCTGTTTCAACAATGTTATTGGAAAACAGCATTATTGCAAACACTAGACCAAATCCTGAATTCTTTACTCATTTTTAAATCAGTCTTTACACAGGGAGACTCCTAGGGCCAGATTCTAGGCACTGATGCAATCCACTTGCACTCTTCTGGCAGCCTGAAGCCAGCTTAACTGTTCAACTGAGAATTTCCCATGCGTGGGGGAAATCCCTTGCTGGCATAGCCTCCTCAGCTGTGCCCTCCATTTAGAACTTAATCCAGCAAGGTGCTGAGCACTCTGGCTCTGATCCAGCAAAGCACTTAGCATGGATTGAAGTCAGCTGAGAATCTGGTTCTCAGTGACTCATGACAACTATAGTTGTACTTCAACACTTCTATAAAAAAACGAACAAACCCACAACACACATTCTGACTTTTTTGTGTGTCCAACAGAAGAAAGATATAAGAGTTTTCACTGAGCATCAAAGTGCAAGATCTTGTGCCCAATCTTGCTTTATTTGAATGCAACAACAAAACTCTCATCAACCTCAATTGGTGTAGGAGCAGACCCTTCTGTTTTGGATCGGCTATTTCTTTCTCAGCACTACATATTGGTTTTCATCATTTGGAATTTCAAATCAAGAATGCATTTCTGTATACAATCCATTGTATGTTACTTTGAATGTTATCTTTAGAGAATTTAATATGCACTCAACAGGCATTAGCATGAGATGTCAAAAGAAAGTACATGTAAAATGTTCACAGACACACCCCAAATTTTACCATTTCTTTTGAGTTGCTTCTGTTGCCTGTAGAATTATTTCTGATAGAGATGTCATCTTAATGTTGATAGCTTTTCCTCCATTAAGAGCTTGTCTACAAGTTGAGTTATTCAGGAGCAGCTATTGCTGAATAATTCCATGTGTGAACACTCATTTTGGAATTAGAGTGGCTTGTTCCTGTTTAGCTTGCCCCATTGGGTTGGCTGTTCCTGAATAACTTCATACAAGCCCTTAGCTCTAAAAGGGAGCAGAGAAACACAGGTCTGGATTTACAAAAGACTAATTCTGGGACTTACATCCAGATTTTGTCAGATCGAGGAACTGTGATTTTAGGCTAGGTAGGGGACAGCATTCTCTACTCTGCAATCTCTACAGCATTGATCGAGCTAGACAGAACTTCATGACTAATGAATGAGATGGAATTTTACATTATTTTAAATATTTCTTTGCAGACTGACTATTTTATATCTATCTTAATGCATTACATTTTGTTAATCACTAACATTTTAAAGTATACGCATGAAGACATAACAATTTAAAACAAATGTCTACTCAATAGACCACCCGGAACAGTTCCCAAATGAAAAATGTTCAGTGTTATATTTCAAACTTTAATTTCTTTGTGTTATAGTCCAGGTTCATTCATAAGATTTCAATTGGAAGTAAAGCTTTTAAGAGCCTGAGGGGCAGATCATCATCTGATATAAAATGTCATAGCTCCACTGACTTTCAATTTACATCAGACGAGAATCTGTCCCTGAAAACTTGCGGTTTTTAATCACTCTTATAAAAGTTAGAAGCCCATAGATCCCCAAACAGACCTATTTTAAGTAATCACAAGATACTCTAAATATGGTGATATTTTGTGACTGGATTTACTCAAACGGTTTCTAAGCAACTTGCCCTCAGGGTTTCTGTATTAAGGGTTGTTGCACACCTTGTGATGTTATCTCTGCTCACTTACTCACTTGTGTTTGTATCGCCCAATCAGTCGTGTTGCTGTGCTTTCTGCAGACATAAAGCCACTGGACTTGCCTGAACAGAAACATTTTGGAAAATGTGCAGTTTTTCATAGTATTTGCAGTAAATACTTGTGGCTCCCTATATGAACTGAACAATTAAGCTATGAAAATTGAGCTAATGCTCATCCCTAAGGTGGGTGGTCTGTGCAGGTCAGGGCTGAGGTCAATGGCAGGGTGGGTATAGAGAGAGCTTGCATTACAGCTGTCTAACTGTACCTGGCCAAGGAATAAACAGAGCTCTTTAGCTTCTGGCATTTCCAATCCTTTAACCTTTAGGCAGAAACATAAAAACACACTCCCTCTCCAAAGAAGAACAAGGTCTACCAATTTAACCAGAATATTATGGCAGTGCTATTCAGACCACAGCAGGATATGCTGTGCCAGCATTTCTACTCTAAACCCATTTTGCATCAGGGTTTGCAATTTGGCTCTAAACTTTCATTCTAGGCTGAAATGTGACATACAAGGTCTTCTCTCAAAAGCAAAATGATTCACAAATTGCACAATAAAATATAAAAATGGATTTAAACCATTTTTTTAGTTACAGGATTGCAAAGAAATAAAAGATGCTAGTGGTGGCAGATGCTTTTTACATGCCAACACTGGAACATGCCTTCTATTAGATTAGAAACTGCTTGATCAGGATGGCCTGATATCCTAATTAAGTGGGTTTCCCGTATGTCTGCTTCTTTTGGGTGATGATCCTCAACCCTCCAACTGGAGGTGAAGTCAGAAAGGGAGCAATTTTTTAAAGCACCTCTTGAACTTGGATGATGCTTTGGAGATGAGACGCTCTGCAGCTGCTTTAGTTACCCCGGAGTGCAGAGCGTGTTGCAAATTATCTTGTTGACAGCTCCTCCTAGTACCTTCAGTCTCCCCCATGCAGCTCTTATAAGCTCTTTCTCTTCACAGCTCCAGTAAGTGCCCAAAAGTGAGTGACCCATCATGGACACTGCAAACTCTGCATGGACTAAAACAGCTGAGGAGCTCCTATACTTGTCGGCTTACAATCCTTGTAGTTATCAACATGGAGATTATAAACTCTTAGACAGGGATGCAATTAAAAAACTGTGCAGCTGCCTCCGTTTCTGCAAAGTATAGAAACTTCACAAAATCAGTGACATACAGAGTTGAGATAGTAGCATATTCAGTGGGAGGACTGTCCTGTTTAAACAGCATTACCACACCAAGGCAGTCCTTCCCAATGAATTACACTGAAGGAAAAAATCAGTTCTCTGGGAACTGCCCCATGTAACTGGATAACCAGATTAATTCACCACAAATAAATTTAGTGTACTATATGAATATACTTTTACAGACTATTTGTCTATAATGTGAATATAGCTTTAAGTACTGTATTTAAGAGCATAAAATGTAATGACCAAGTTGTTTTGTTTTAGTAGTTTTCTGTGCATCTATATGGAGAGATTAATTTTTAGTACATTATACATAGGGCTGGGTTAAACAGGTAGAATCATTTTCATGAACAATTCCACCAGTTCATTTCATACAGTTTTTGTGCTGTCAAACGATGCTTTATACTGAATTTTGGGGGCCCAAACATTTGAAGATTACCTGGAAAAATTAACTTGTACAATAACACAAGATTATGAATTTTTGAAATTTCACCTAGAAATACAAATAGCAGCCACCTCTGGAAATTTTGACTTGGGGAGAGAAAGTTGGCAGGTCTAGAACAACAGGAGTCATATACACATTTATTATGGAATGGCAGCCATCACCTCAGAGTTAAGAATGCAAATGAAGTTCCATTATTTTTGGTAGGGTGTGCTAGAAGAAAAGCCAGTCTGTTTCCCACCAGGATCTCAGACTGTGTACAAAAACTTACAGATTTTTCTGGCTTATACACTATGGGTTTGATTCATCACTTCAGAAGCAGAAGGGTGCGATCTACATCCCTTTGCATTGAAGATGTCCATTTCCGGGATGGGCAGTTGACAGTACAGCCACTGGCCTCCCATGGGGTTTCTGTCATGGAAAGCAGCTGTAAATTCAGACCAAGGTTCCATATCCAAATTCACGCCTGAAAGATGATAATCTTGTGTGCAAAATCCAGTACATTAAAAGCAGGACAAAAATCTTAATACCGTATCTTGTATGGACAGCGAACATTAAAACCCCCCACAAATATTAAGTTTATCTGATATGGTGGCAAAATAGTTTAAAAGATTTTGCATTTTCTATTTATTTTTACAAAGCAATTAGGAAGAATTTGTCTATCACAAAGTATCTTGAGAAGCGCTTATTACAGTTATGTCTATAACCCTTCAGATTTACAACATTCAGATCAGGATGAAAGGTCCTACATTCTTTTTACAAATGTCACAATATGCCTTCTTGTTTTATGATGGAAATGATGGTTCAGTTTAATGCTGGTTTGCTATAGATAATAGCATGCTGGTTTAATGCTGGTTTGCTATAGATAATTCCTCACTATCAGTTCAGTAGGTGTCCTTCAAATCATACATTATGGATGACTGTTGCAAATTTAAAACTTTACTGGAGTACAGCTGATTAAAATTTTCTATGAGACACATAATACACTGGTCTACAATTTTTGAGAAGTCGTCTGCTTCAGAGATAAAATGTGCTATTTAGTATGTATTTTGATGTGCTGAATTCAAATATGACAATTAAAACAACTGATTGGCTTAAATCCTGATTGGCCTGCTGCAAAATCCTACTTCAGCGCCTCAACGTGGTGCAGCGGTGACCCTGGCCGTCTGACAGCTATGGTAGTGGGGCGTATGCCCTGGTAGGTTTTACCATGCTACAAAGGTGTCGGACTATCCAGTCCAGGGAGGAGGATTGCTCTCTCAGAGGAAAGAGCACTTTTCCTTCTCCTTAGAGGTTGAAGGCTAGCTAAGCTTGAGGAGGTACGCATGCCTGCCCACCTAGTCAGTGGGATGGCTTGAAGTTAACGGCTAAAACAACACGAGTAAATGCACGTCCTACGGTGGCGGAGCGGAAATTGAGCGACAAGAGGTTGCTAAAAATGTCAGGTGCTAGGCCAACATGGAAAAGGACAATCCTCGCTGTGTGTACTTACAATTGTAGGTCACTGGCAAAGGAGGAAACTTTAAACCATCTGATGGAGGAGAAGAAAAGGATAAAACGTGATATTCTCGGTGTCTGCGAAACCCGACGAAAAAGGAGTTGGAAGTCAACTGGAAGGATGGAAGTGCTGTGAGGCTCGGAAAGGGAGATGGCGCTAGAAATGTTGGAGGAGTTGGATTTATCATCAATAAAGATTGGTCTTCGAAAGTCATATCATGCCAGCTAACATCATCACGTATCAGTGTGCTGCATCTTCAAATGGAGTCAAAAGCTACCCTCAAGGTCATCCAGGCCTACGCTCCCACAAGTGCAAGTGAGGACGAAGAAGTGGAAGAATTCTACCGAGAGCTTGAAAGAGCTCTCGCGCAAAAGTCCACTTACACTGTCACGATGGGAGATTTCAACGCCAAGGTCGGGCGAAGGAAAGCTGGCGAAAAGTTCACAGGGAGATACGGCAGTGGTGAAAGGAATGAAAGAGGAGAGAGGCAGGTAGCGATGGCAGAAATGAAAGAACTGTACGTGGCAAATACCTGGTACAAAAAGAAGATCTCAAGAAGGTGGACATGGATCGCACCAAACGCGAAGAGTAAGAATGAAATCGACTATATTTTAGTCAATAAAAGGTGCATAGTTCAAGACGTCTCTGTGGTGCAGCCATACAACACCGGCAGTGACCATCGCCTGCTTAGAGCGAAGTTGATTTTCGATGAAGCGGTGGAAAAGAAGGCGTTACAGATGGCAAACAGGAAACAGCAGCCGAAGACATTCGATGAAGCAAAGCTGAAAAAAGCGATTTCTGGGTTTGACTGGAGCCAGATGGAAAAGTGTGATGAGGACTATAGTATCTTTGCTGACAAGTTGAGATGTTGCATAAAAGCAGCTGAAATTAAAAAGCTGAAGAAGGCGAAGGGAAGAATCTTGATTGAAACGAAAAGCTTGTTGGAGAAGCGGAGAAACATGAAAAGGAGCTCGGATAACAACCGCGAGTACTCCATTCTATGCAAGCTTATACAGCGAAAACTGAAGGATGACTTCGAGAACTTCCGGAAAGAAAAGCTCCTTAAAACAGCTGAATCACGCAAGAGCCTCAGGACATGCAAGCGGGAATTGACGCAGTATATATTGAGCGTAACAGCATTGAAGAACAAGGATGGAGAGACAGTAATCGACAGAGCAGGGATGGAGGAAGTCTGCAAGGACTTCTAGACAGAACTGTTCAAATCAAGAATCAACGTCCCCCTCCCAACCCTCGAAGAGTCAGAAGAACGCGTCCCCCCAACAATCGTCAGCGAAGTCCGAAGCGCACTACACCAGATGAAGAAGGGAAAAGCTCCAGGCAAAGATGGAATAACGTCAGAAATGATTTATGCAGGAGGCGAAAAACTTTGGAAGGCCCTCGCTTTAAGATTCAGTCGATATCTTGAGGAAGGAAAAATACCATCAAGCTGGAAGGAGTCGAATACCATCTTGCTGCACAAGAAGGGCGATCGAGAAAATCTTAAGAACTACCGCCCTATATGCCTGCTCTCTCACATCTACAAGCTCTTCACAAAGGTGATAACGAATTGACTTTCGCAGAGTCTGGATGAACGACAGCCGAGACAGCAGGCAGGGTTTCGAAGAAATTTCAGTACAATCGACCATGTATTTACCCTTAGCCAGCTCCTAGAAAGAGCGAGGGAATACAAACTCCCGCTGTGCATTGCTTTTGTCGACTATGAAAAGGCCTTCGATAGCGTTGAGTTTAACGCAATATTAAAGGCGCTCGCAGAGCAGGGCATTAACACGCAGTACATTAGTTTGTTGAAGGAAGCGAATACTGGATGTACAACAGACATTACTCTCCTTGAAACTCCCCTCCGCATCCCAATCGAGAAAGGCGTAAAGCAAGGAGATACAATTTCACCGAAACTATTCACCGCCTGCCTCGAAATGGTTATGAACAAGATCAATTGGAAGAGTGGTGTCAACATAAACGGAGAGAGATTATCTCATCTCAGATTTGCAGACGACATTGTACTAATTGCCGAAAGCACCAACCAACTGCAGAGCATGCTACGAAGACTCGACAAGAAAAGTAGTCAGGTTGGCCTGAAAATGAACCACTGCAAAATGAAATATATGTGATCAGACGTCTTACGAAAAGCCCAAATAACGGTAACAGGAGAAGACATCCAAGAAGTGGAACAGTACATATATTTGGGCCAAGAAGTTAATATGCGCCAAGACCTGAACGGAGAACTCTCGCGAAGGATTCGGGCAGGATGGTGTGCGTTTAATTCCATCAAGGACGTCCTCAAAGGAAAAACTGATAAGTCCACACGTAAAAATATTTTCAGTTCAGCAGTGCTGCCAGCCATGCTGTATGGCAGTGAAACGTGGGCACTGACGAAGAGAGAAGAACAACGGCTGTTGGTAGCTGAAAGGGCAATGGAACGAGCTATGTTGGGAATCTCCCTTCTGGATCGTGTACCAAATGAAATCATCAGAGAACGCAGCGGTGTGAAAGATATTGTCGTGGAAAGCAGACATAAGATGCGATGGGCGGGCCACACAGCACGGCTCACGGATAACAGGTGGACCACAATCATTGCTGAGTGGTACCCGCGAGAACAGAAAAGACCCCCCGGTTGGCCTCCAAGAAGATGAGAAGATGACATCGTTAAACGTTTCGGACGAACGTGGAGAAGAAAGGCAAGAGTGCGAGAAGAATGGCAGACATGTTGTGATCGGCGCAGTCTTAACGACAGCTGAAGTCCGATCGATCCAGGTCATCCAGGTGATTGGCTACTGTTTCTAAGATATTTAAGTTTTTACATTTTATGTCTATTGTGACAAAGTTCCTCCTCTACCTTGGTGAGTCCTGCGCTTATTGGCGGATTTTGATCGCCTCAGAGATCTTCCCCTCTGGTAGAACCCACAGTCAAATTCCTCCTGTGTCTGATCAGGAGTTGGGAGGTTTGGGGGGAACCCGGGCCCACCCTCTACTCCGGGTTCCAGCCCAGGGCCCTGTGGATTGCAGTTGTCTATAGGGTTTCCTGTAACAGCTGCGTGACAGCTACAACTCCCTGGGCTACTTTCCCACGGCCTCCTCCCAACACCTTCTTTATGCTCACTGCAGGACCTTCCTCCTGATGGTCTGCTGATGCTTGTACTCCCCTGTCCTTCAACTCTTCTCCCTCTCAACTCCTTGTGTGCCTCTTGCTCCCAGCTCCTCGCACGCAACACCTCAAACTGAAGGGAGCTCCTTTTTAAACCCAGGTGCCCTGATTAGCCTGCCTGTCTTAACTGATTCTAGCAGGTTCTTCTTAATTGTATCCAGGTGTCCTAATTAGCCTGCCTCCCTTAAATTGGTTCCAGAAAGTTCCTGCTTGTTCTAGTGCAGCCCCTGCTCTGGTCACTCAGGGAACAGAAAACTATTCATCCAATGGCCAGTATATTTGCCTTCTATCAGACTTCTGTACCCCACTTGTCTGGGTCTGTCACACTATGTATATTGTGTAGATGGCAGAGTTTTAATCATAAATTGTAAACCTAGGTCTTTTCATGTGTTTATGGTTGCTTTACATGATACTATTTCACCTGTCCTGTTTATGTAACACTTTAAAAATCAGCAAAGGGGTTATATAAATAAAATTTAGTATGAAACAAAAGGCAAAAAACTATTATGTACATAGTTTAGTCCTATTCAGTGTCTACTCGGCGCTTCTTGGCTTGTCTCTTGTATTCATTAAATGGAGCATCTCTTGTCACTGTCCAGCAATAGTCTGCAAGCATTGATGGGCTCCATTTGCCCCGATAGCGTTTCTCCATTGTTGCAATGTCCTGGTGAAATCGTTCGCCGTGCTCGTCGCTCACTGCTCCGCAGTTCGGTGGAAAAAAATCTAGATGAGAGTGCAAAAAATGTATCTTTAGTGACATGTTGCAACCAAGGCTTTTGTATGCCTTGAGGAGGTTTTCCACCAACAACCTGTAGTTGTCTGCCTTCTTGTTTCCGAGAAAATTTATTGCCACTAACTGGAAGGCTTTCCATGCCTTTTTTTCCTTGCCACGCAGTGCATGGTCGAATGCATCATCTCGAAGAAGTTCACGAATCTCAGGACCAACAAAGACACCTTCCTTTATCTTAGCTTCACTTAACCTTGGAAATTTTCCACGGAGGTACTTGAAGCTGCTTGTGTTTTGTCAATGGCCTTGACAAAGTTCTTCATCAGACCCAGCTTGATGTGTAAGGGTGGTAACAAAATCTTCCTTGATTCAACAAGTGGTGGATGCTAAACACTTTTCCTCCCAGGCTCCAATGACTGTCGGAGTGGCCAATCTTTCTTGATGTAGTGGGAATCTCTTGCACAACTATCCCATTCGCAGAGAAAACAGCAGTACTTTGTGCATCCAGTCTGCAGACCAAGCAAGAGAGCAACAACCTTCACATCGCCACAAAGCTGCCACTGATGTTGGTCATAGTTTATGCACCTCAAAAGTTGTTTCATGTTGTCACAGGTTTCCTTCATCTGGACTGCATGACCAACTGGAATTGATGGCAAAACATTGCCATTCTGCAGTAAAACAGCTTTAAGACTCGTCTTCGATGAATCAATGAACAGTCTCCACTCATCTGGATTGTGAACGATGTTGAGGGCTGCCATCACACCATCGATGTTGTTGCAGGCTACAAGATCACCTTCCATGAAGAAGAATGGGACAAGATCCTTTTGACGGTCACGGAACATGGAAACCCTAACATCACCTGCCAGGAGAGTCCACTGCTGTAGTCTGGAGCCCAAAAGCTCTGCCTTACTCTTGGGTAGTTCCAAATCCCTGACAAAGTCATTCAGTTCACCTTGTGTTATGAGGTGTGGATCAGAGGAGGAGGATAGGAGAAAATGTGGGTCCTGTGACATTGATGGTTCAGGACCAGAAGTTTCATCCTCTTCCTCTTCCTCGTCTGACTCAAGTGAGAATGATTCTGGTGCATCAGGAACCGGCAGTCCTTCTCCGTGGGGTACTGGGCGTATGGCTGATGGAATGTTTGGATAATGCACAGTCCACTTTTTCTTCTTTGACACACCTTTCCCAACTGGAGGCACCATGCAGAAGTAACAATTGCTGATATGATCTGTTGGCTCTCTCCAAATCATTGGCACTGCAAAAGGCATAGATTTCCTTTTCCTGTTCAACCACTGGCGAAGATTTGTTGCATAAGTGTTGCAGCATATGTGTGGGGCCCACCTCTTGTCCTGATCTCCAATTTTGCAGCCAAAAGAAAGGTGATAGGCTTTCTTAACCATTGTGGTTATACTGCGCTTTTGTGATGCAAAAGTCACTTCACCACAAACATAGCAGAAGTTATCTGCACTGTTCACACAAGTACGAGGCATCTCTGCTCACTTTGGCTAAACGGAAATGTGTCCCTTTGCAAAATCAAACACTGACAAATAAGAGAGCACGACACTGTATGATTTCTAGAGCTGATATAGGGCAATTTGTTCAGCAAAGTGATGTAAGCTTCGTTATGACTGCATCATCCATGACTTCTAGGAATAACTTGATGCAATTCATATCATGTATGACGCAATACCAGCTTCAGATTGCATCATTCATTGTTTTGCCTAAAAAGCAAGTACTGTCCAAACCCAGTCATAGATTTATTCATAGATCCAGTCAAAGATGTATTTTAGTCATTTCTGGTTTAAACTGAGATCCCTTCCCTTTATAACTCACTTATCTTCCGCCATTCCCAAGTCGAGGGTCGTATATACTGACCCAATAGCAAGTCTTGAAAACTAGAGCCAATCAACAATTTTAAGCATCATTTTCGTTCTGTCACCCAGAATTAGTAAAGTTTGACTACATTTATTTCAGAAGCATTTTGGCTGTAGAGCAGTGATATCTTTCAAGCGCTCAAATATCTTGAAAGATCAGAATTTCTTTATTCACCTTTTTTTCTAAAAGAACCAAGTAGCTGTCATTTTAATTTTAAGAAAAAAAAAGTCCTTTTGACTTTTTGGATAATTTCCTGGGTTGGAGAGATTATTTTATTTAGATGATGCTGTTATATAAACTTTGACAGAAAAAAATAATCATATTTAAATACCCATGAACACAAAACACACTGTATCAAAGATTAATATTTCCGAGGTGATAAAACAGCGAAGACTCCCCTGATAAACATGTGGTATTGATAATGAAAATCCATCACATTATATGGAAGGCTTCCTAAGAAACAGTTAAATACTGTAAAACAAACTCAGTTTGTTAATATAGCTTTACACCTTCATAAAATGCTTAGAGATCCTTGGATGAAAAGAATACTAATATGAGGAAAATTCCTTAGCAATTCTGTAGAGTCCAGAGAAAGAACTGACCTGCGGAATGCAATCTTTTCTTTCACTTTGATACTTTGTTGCGCTATTTTTTCTAAGAAGGCTCAGTTACAAGCTTCTTATGCAATTGTATCTATATTTGGATTCTGTGATCTGATACAACTGTTGAGAATCATGTGTGTTTACACAAACATTACCTGATTACTAGCAAAAAATCATCTGATTGTGGCCTTTATGAATTAATCTTAAAGAGAATAATAATCTCAAAGATAATGTTAATGATGTGTGGAGCAATAATGTAACTGGAAAAGCATGTGGGAAATTAATATTAATGCATACGAACAGGGCCCTACCAAATTCATGGCCATGAAAAATGCGACACAGACCGTGAAATCTGGTCTCTCCCCATGAAATAGATTTAATGGGGGAGAGCAGCATTTCTCAATTTGGGGTGCCTGACCCAAAAAGCAGTTGCGGGGGGGGGGGGGGGCAGAAGGTTATTTTAGGAGGGTCATGATATTGCCACCCTTACTTCTGCACGGCCTTCAGAACTGGGCAGCCAGAGAGCAGTGGCTGTTGGCCGGGCATCGAGCTCGAAAGGCAGCGCCCTGCTAGCATCAGTGCAGAAGTAAGGGTGGCAATACCATACCATGCCACCCTTGCTTCTGCGCTGCTATGTTCAGAGCTGGGCGGCCAGCGAGTGGTGGCTGCTGATTGAGGGCCCAGCTCTGCAGGCAGCAGCACAGAAGTAAGGGTGGCAATACCATACCATGCCATCCTTACTTCTGTGTTGCTGCTGGCAGCGGCTCTACCTTCAGAGCTGGGATCCTGGCCAACAGCCACCTCTCTCCAGCTTCCCAGCCCTGAAGGCAGCGCCGCCACCAACAGCAGTGCAGAAGTAAGGATAGCAGTACCGCAACAGCCCTCCGCTCCCTCCACAATAACCTTGCAACCCCTCCACAACTCTTTTTTTGGGTCAGGACCCCTACACAACACCATGAAATTTCAGATTTAAATATCTAAAATCATGAAATTTATGATTTTTAAAAACCTATGACCGTGAAATTGACCAAAATGGACCATGAATTTGGTAGAACCCTACATATCAATAAATGAAATGGTCAGCAGTAATTCTCTCTCTTGTGAATCAGCTAGCTATAATTCTCTGGTATTTAGTATGTCCTTTGAAATGAAAGGAAAAAATGCTTATGCCCACAAAAAATTATAACCATATGAATGCATTGGGCACTAATTCTTAATGAATATGCATTTGAACTAAATAGTAACAAAGTAGGGTGTATTCCAGAGGGAAAGGTCTGAATGAACAAAAGCACCTAGGTCAGCTTCAGGTGAACTCAGATTGTTTACTAGCCTGGACTGTCTTGTCCAGCTTGTTATAGACCAAGGGTGGGCAAAACTACGGCCCGTGGGGCCCTCCTGCCCGGCCCCTGAGCTCCCGGCCTGGGAGGCTGCCCCCCCTCCCCTGTAGCCTCAGCGTGCTGCGCTGCTAGTGCTCTGGCCTGCTGCTCCTGGGGAGCGCTGAGGCGGCAAGGCTGTGAGCTCCTGCCGCTCTGAGTGGCATGGTAAGGGGGCCAGGGCCAGGGGGTTGGATAAGGGGCAGGGAGTCCTGGGGGGCAGTCAGGGGACAGGGTGCGGGGGGGGGGGGGGGCTTGGATGAGTTGGGGTTCTGAGGGGGGCAGTCAGGGGGCAGGAAGTGGGTGGGGGGCGGATAGGGGCGGGGCCAGGCTGTTTGGGGAGGCACAGCCTTCCCTACCCGTCCTCCATACAGTTTTGCAACCCCGATGTGGCCCTCAGGCCAAAAAGTTTGCCCACACCTGTTATAGACTCATAGACTTTAAGGTCAGAAGGGACCATTATGATCATCTTGTCTGACCTCCTGCACAACGCAGGCCAAAGAATCTCACCCACCCACTCCTGTAATAAACCCCTAACCTATGTCTGAGTTACTGAAGTCCTCAAATCATGGTTTAAAGACTTCAAGATGTAGAGAATCCTCCAGCAAGTGACCCGTGCCCCATGCTGCAGAGGAAGGTGAAACCCCCCCCCAGCGCCTCTGCCAATCTGCCCTGAAGGAAAATTCCTTCCCGACCCTAAATATGGCGATCAGCTAAACCCTGAGCATGTGGAGAACTCACCAGTCAGACACCCAGGAAAGAATTCTCTATAGTAACTCAGATCCCACCCCATCTAACCTCCCATCACAGGCCACTGGGCATATTTACCGCTAATAGTCAAAGATCAATTAATTGACAAAATTAGGCTATCCCATCATACCATCCCCTCCATAAACTTATCAAGCTTAATCTTGATGCCAGATATGTCTTTTGCCCCCACTGCTTCCCTTGGAAGGCTGTTCCAGAACTTCACTCCTCTGATGGTTAGAAACCTTCTTTAATTTCAAGTCTAAACTTCCTGATGGTCAGTTTATATCCATTTGTTCTTGTGTCCACATTGGTACTGAGTTTAAATAATTCCTCCCCCTCCCTGGTATTTATCCCTCTGATATATTTATAGAGAGCAATCATATATCCCCTCAGCCCCCCTTACCAAGCCAACCTCTTTGAGTCTCCTTTCATAAGACAGGTTTTCCATTCCTCGGATCATCCTAGTAGCCCCTTCACTGTACCTGTTCCAGTTTGAATTCATCCTTCTTAAACATGGGAGACCAGAACTGTACACAGTATTCCAGATGAGGTCTCACCAGTGCCTTGTATAATGGTACTAACACCTTCTTATCTCTACTGAATATACCTCGCCTGATCCATCCCAAGACTGCATTAGCTTTTTTCACGGCAATATCACATTGGCGACTCATAGTCATCCTGTGATCAACCAATACTTCGAGGTCCTTCTCCTCTGTTACTTCCAACTGATGCGTCCCCAGCGTATAACAAAAATTCATTTCATTAATCTCTAAATGCATGACCTTGCACTTTTCACTATTAAATTTCATCCTATTACTATTAGTCCAATTTACAAGGTCATCCAGATCTTCCTGTATGATATCCCGGTCCTTCTCTGTATTAGCAATACCTCCCAGCTTTGTGTCATCCGCAAACTTTATTAGCACACTCCTACTTTTGGTGCCGAGGTCAGTAATAAAAAGATTAAATAAGATTGGTCCCAAAACTGATCCCTGAGGAACTCCACTAGTAACCTCCCTCCAGCCTGACAGTTCACAGTATGACCCATTGTAGTCTCCCCTTTAACCACTTCCTTATCCACCTTTCAATTTTCATATTGATCCCCATCTTTTCCAATTTAACTAATAATTCCTTATGTGGAACTGTATCAAATGCCTTACTGAAATCGAGATAAATTAGATCCACTGCGTTTCCTTTGTCTAAAAAATCTGTTACCTTCTCAAAGAAGATCAGGTTGGTTTGGCACGATCTACCTTTTGTAAAACCATGTTGTATTTTGTCCCAATTACCATTGACCTCAATGTCCTTAACTACTTTCTCCTTCAAAATTTTTTCCAAGACCTTGCATACTACAGATGTCAAATTAACAGGCCTGTAGTTACCGGATCACTTTTTTTTTCATTTCTTAAAAAGAGGAACTATGTTAGAAATTCTCCAGTCGTAAGGTACAATGAGTTTACAGATTCATTAAAAATTCTTGCTAATGGGCTTGCAATTTCATGTGCCAGTTCCTTTAATATTCTTCGATTTAGTCCCATTAAGCTGTTCGAGTTTGGCTTCTACCTCGGATGTGATAATATCTACCTCCATATCCTCATTCGCAATTGTCATCCTGACATTATCCCTAAATTCCAAAAGCTTTTGTAAACTTCTCTTTGATCTATCTGAGAATATATAGTTAGAAATGTCATGCCTTTTACAGGTTATTTTTAAAGCATAAGGGGACAAGTATTTGTCATATAGCAGATGAAAACCAACCTTGGAATATTTACTAAGGAACAGATACATTATTTTTATTTATAAATTTATTTACAGTAGAACCTCAGAGTTACGAACATCAGAGTTACGAACTGACTGGTCAACCACACGCCTCATTTGGAACCGGAAGTACGCAATCAGGCAGCGGTAAAGATAAAAAAAAGCACATACAGTTCAGTACTGTGTTAAACATAAACTACTAAAAAAATAAAGGGAAAGTTTAAAAAAAGATTTGGCAAGGTAAGGAAATTTTTTCTGTTCTTGTTTCATTTAAATTAAGATGGTTAAAAGCAGCATTTTTCTTCTGCATTGTAAAGTTTCAGAGCTGTATTAAGTCAATGTTCAGTTTGTAAACTTTTGAAAGAACAACTGTAACATTTTGTTCAGAGTTAGGAACATTTCAGAGTTACGAACAATCTCCATTCCTGAGGTGTTTGTAACTCTGAGATTCTACTGTTTAGTGAAGTACATACTTTATACAAATGGCTTTTTCTAGGAGTGGAAGAGATATCTTTGTAGAAAATTACATTACAGTTCTAATTTGCTTTGACAGATATCTGTTGAACTACAATAAAAATCAATCCAAGCTTACAGTTCAAACATACAGATTCATTCTTCTCAGTGTCAAGCCTTCTAAAATATACATCTAGAAAGGTTTCCACTATATACTTACAATAATCCATCTACAGAACTCAGAGACAAGGAAGAGCTGACCTGTCAACTTTGTATAAACTAATTCAAATTATGGGAGCAGCTTCAAGACGTGCATGCATGTAAATAGCATGGTCTGATCCAATATCCAGAGAAATAAATAGAAAGATTCTCCAGGTATGTCTACACTGCAATTAAAAACCTGTGGCTGCCCTGTGTTAGCTGAGTTGGGCTCGCAGAGCTCAGGCGAAGAGTCTGTTTAATTGCGGTATGGATGTTCAGGCTCAGGCTGGAGCCCAGGCTCTAGAACCCTGTGAGGGCGGAGGGTCCCCCAAACATCTACGCCACAATTAAACAACCCCTTAGCCTGAGCCCCGCAAGCCTGAGTCAGTTGGCATGGGCTAGCCGCAAGTGTCTAACTGCAGTTAGACATCCCCTCAGTGATTTCAACAGGCACTAGATTAGGCCTTGAATGACTAGATGACATAGCTGGTTAAATAAAGAGATGTAGAATAGGAAGGGGTGACCCACAACCGATTTCCTATTTTTTCCTTGTACACAATAAACATACGAGTGATGTTTTAACAAGGAACTTACTGACATGTACAGTCTAGAAAGCAAGAAACGCTAAGTAAATGTTTTGCTTCTTATTTAAAAAACTTTTAAGGTTAATTGTCTATTTCCTATGTTTTATACCATGTTGACCATGTTTCTACTACAGAAAAAGGCTAGGATGGCTTTTTTACATAACTCTTACAATAACAGTATTTGCTTCAAGAAGAAAAAACATTATCTTTTCTCATAAGGAAAAGGAACATTTGAGCACCAATAAAAATTGTGATTTTTTATAGCTCTGAATTTTAGCATCTGTTACACTGATGTAAATCTCTTATTCATCAAAATGTAATGACCGGATTATGAAGAAGTAGAAACAAAACCACAAATATATATAATTTGGACAGAAGTTATATGTAAATACTGGGAATGTGTAAATAAATTATAAAAATAATTTATGCAACTGACTATATTTAGATACTTCTTAAACTGACTATTTTTCTATATTTGCATTCAGTGAATATGAGTATGATCCAGCACTGAACCTATTTCTTCCCTAATCTGCTCCTCATCTACAGGGGTAGAGGCCTGCAAACTTGATGCACTCAAGAATTATCTGTGATATTACTTTTTATTTAAGTGCCAATAATATGGCTGGTGATGTTCAGATGTAGATAAAGGCAGCTCCTGCCCCAAAGAGCTTATCACATAAGAAATGCTGGAGTTAGTCAAACTATTTACATGAGTAAGTGTGAGCAGTAATGGGTACATATGGCTAGATCCAAAGGCAAATGAAGTCAATGGAAATACATCAACTGATTTTGGACTAGGCCCAAAAGCACTAAAAAGGACAGGTATAGTCATCTTTCAATTAAAATAAAATAAAACGAAATGTTTCCCACCAAGATGTTAATTTCCTTGAATTAAGAAGCAAAATCCCAGGTGCGATCAGACTTAATTTCTCTTTCAAGAATGCAGAAGTAAGAAAAGGAGAATTTATTTTCAGAAGTAATACCCTAGATGTACTGTACCTTTTGCATGTATATCACTCAAGAATGATTTTAATATGTATTTCATTACATTGGGAAGTAATTTCAGTTAAGGACCATATACTGCCCAAAATCTGCACAAGAGACTTTAATAATAGAAAGTTGAGTTTCAGTGTGGATCAAGGGAACTAATTGGTTCTAACTGGAGCTCTGCTGCAATTCAAGGCAGTATTTGGCATTATACTATGAAGTTCTGTTCTGGATTGAGGGTAGCTCTAAGAATAATACAGTTTTCTTAGTGAACCCCACCATGTGTGACTGGCAATTTCATTCGTCTCTATATAACAAATACCTTGTATATTTCTACAACAAAAGAGAAAGTTAGTCTTTGCATAGTAGTCTTGGCATAGTACTAAAATGAGGTAGGAGAAGGTGTTTGGCATCAGAATGAATCTTGTCACTTGTAAAGTGCTGAAGTATTTAATGTCTTGTGTATTTAACCATGGAGTCTGTGTTTTGGCTCATTCAGCAGAAAGAAAATAATGTTGTGGCTGGCCTAACATTATACATGCAACTTTCACTAAATATAATTAAAATCTAATACCTGGAATCCTTTTGGAAAGATTTGGTGAAAAACCATGAGTTGGCAACTACATAGGGTAGAATTTAAAGGCTGCCTTCAGGTTTTCTTTGTCTGTCAAGGATCTTTTGAGTGTCGCTTTTTAAGAATCCTGCTTTTTAAGTGTTCATTAACAGTCCTATGGCTTGTTGACTCTAACAGTGTTATGTAAATTATTTAAGGCATGTACATAATTTTTCAATTAACAAACTGCTTGGCTCATGAAAATACATACACACAATTTATAAGTAGAAATTCTAGACTAAATATCTCATGATGAGCAGGTCACTATGAATTAAAAATGAGTTTTCAAATAAAATATTTAATGATATCTGAAATTAAATGAAACATTGCAAAATTAAAAGTTTCTCAGTTAAACAGGCCTGCTGTTTAACTATTTTGCAAACCAAATTAAGGCTACACATTGAGCAGACTTATATTTTAGTTATTAAAAGATACCTGAATTGAACATGTGCAGAAATAAAGCTCAGATAACTATTAACTGAATGTAATCATCAGTGGAACTGAAGCTGGAAGAGTTAAAGACAAAACACTGGCTGATTATCTCAAGTGTTTTCTGTTTGGTTCTAAAATATATTTTGTGTGTGTTCGCAGAATGTGTTAGCAGAAATTTTAAACTTATACACAATTACAATATATTCACAGCAACCAAATACACATGAAAAAGCTGTAGTCCATCACCTTGATTTGTATTGGTATACATTCTGAGTGCAGTGGTAGATGTGATGGGGCACCAATAAAAATTTGCTAAGTACTCGTTTTAACTTTGCTAGTACATACAGAACATTTTTAATGTCAATACCATTGTAGAAATACATCTGACTTTGAATCCCCTATTTTTCTGGTATTTTAATATACCAAATATTCTAGTATACCAGCACTAAGCAAATACACTTCATTTCTAATTCAAGGTAAAAATGTTACATACCATTAACTGATGCATCAACAGGTCCATTAAAAAAGTGACCTTATTACTAAACAGAACATAGGTGCAGTTTTCTGTGCAATTACTGCAGGTCAGGTTGTAAACATTTACGGTATTGCAGAGTGACCTAAAATAAAAAATGAAATGTCAACATACTTTTCTTCTTAAATATACTAATTTATACAATCAAATATAAATATTAGGCTGTGAGGAGTATCATCAGGCAACCTAAAGTGAAGGTAAGTTTAATTAACTTTTCATACTCATGTTGGGTGGGGGAGGGATAGCTCAGTGGTTTGAGCATTGGCCTGCTAAACCCAGGGTTGTGAGTTCAATCCTTGAGGGGGCCATTTGGGGATATGGGGCAAAAATTGGGGATTGTCCTGCTTTGAGCAGGGGGTTGGACTAGATGACCTCCTAAGGTCCCTTCCAACCCTGATATTCTATGATTCTATGTTCCACAGAAAATACAAACTAGCATGAGATAGGTTAAATAAATATTTACATGATACAGAAGTTCAGAGTGAACCTATATACATTCCAAATTTCATAGTGTGTTACCACTGCATCTGCTCTAGAACCAGAACTTGGGTTTAAAACTAAATTGCATGCCTTGGAAGCTGTAATGTTTAAAAGAACAAACTCTTCTATGTTATATGTGGTATTAAATATCTGTGCACATATACACACTTTCACATTCTTACACACACACACACCAAACCTTTGATTTTTTCCCCATCATTGGTATATTAGAATTATAGTAAATGAAAAAGAAAAAAAGGAACATCTGTAAGTATCAGGTAAAACTCTTATTTTTGCACAATTTGAAAAACTAACGTTTTTTCTGGCAGAATTCATTATCTCATGCACGTAACCTAGGTATACAAGATCATTGGTCAGTTTGGTAGCAGAATATTCAAGAAGAAGGATATGTTAGCACTTCCTGCTGGTTACTTTATAACAGTGTACTGGGATCAGCTTTAGAGAGGGTCTGGCTTGCAGGCCCAGCAAACAAAGGTGAATTGTACTGAACAAAAGAACAATTAACAGGTGAAACAGTCTTTTGCCTCAGGTGAATCTCCTGATGATTTTGGGACTTGGGTCTAGTCTTCCTCTTCCAGCACTCTAAAAAAACCCACCTCCACGAGGGGGATAGCTACCAGCGCTGGGAGAGCGGCTACACTGGCGCTTTACAGCGCTGAAACTTGCTGTGCTCAGGGGGGTGTTTTTTCACACCCGAGCGAGAAAGCTGCAGAGCTGTAAAGTGCCAGTGTAGACAAGCCCTTAGAGAGATAAGGTGGGTGAGGTAATATCTTTTACTGGACCAATCTCTGCTGATGAAAGAGACATGTTTTTCAGCTTACACAGAGCTCTTCTTCAGGAACTGGGAATCATTGGCATCCCCATTATGGGGACTGTAAACTTGGGTGCATAACTACATTAGCAATGATGGGAGCTGCGTGTACGTATCTGAGGGGAAATAGATGGTAGGTTTGCAATAGCAAAAGGAAGAGCGCTAATTCTGAAAACTGGAAGAGCAAAAAGAAAATCATAAACAAAATGGGCCATAACAGTTCAAAATATATACAGTAAGCCTGGTTCTTCCCTATGTTGCACCTTGTGGAGTTATTTATTCCTATGCAAAGTGAATGCTTTATGCGGAGTCAGTATACAATAAAATAAATAAATAAAGTCAATAAACAATTCTGGTTGCTTTCCAAAAGGAAAGCAAAGAGAGAGATTGTTTTTATTTCTATTTTTAAATACATGTGAATCACTAATGTGATGGAGGCTAACCAGGCTCAATAGACAAGACAAACGTGAGATAATTGGTAAAATTCACATTCTAGAATGGCTTGGCAGTGCCAACTGACAAGTTTTTATAGAGAAGCTGTCAAAGTCATCATCTGACTTTACTAACTGTAAATTAATTAAATACATTTATCTTTGTTTTATAGTTTTATTTTTTCTTGCAACTGGTGAGCATGGAGTGGGAAAATATTTAATGGAGAGAAAGCCAAAAGTCATCATTTTGTAGCAGAGTCTTAACAATATGTTTTTGTGCAGTCCCCTACTGAATAAGATTTATTTACTACAAACATTTAGGAAGCCTCTCAAGGTATTTATTTATATGGTGCTTATCACTGTTGCAGCTGATCATCTAGCTCCAAAGGCTGACAATTTAGAGGCATCATATACATCAATTTCAAATTCTTTCCCACATTTCCCAAACCAGTAAGGGCTGAAAACTCTCAGAAGACAGTGAATTTATAGTAAATCATTCCTCTGTGTTACTCGATTGCTTCTCCTCCAAATGAAAACGAATATTATTGGACTCTAATGGGAATGTCATCTAGTCTTCCTTGGCTGATAAGAAAGTGACAGCAAATGGGGCACTAAGGATGGAGAAATGTAAAAAGAGGTTTATATCCTTCATTTAACAAAATGAAGGATGAAAACATATATCTACAGTAGTACTGAAAAATTATGCTCTAGAACAGTGTTTCTCAATGACCAGTTTAGGAAGGCAACAAGCCGGTCCCTGGTATCAAAAAGATTGAGAAATACTGTTCTAGATGACTTAATTTTTCTTTCAGCAAAGATAAGTCAACATATATTAATGAGGCTATTACAATTAGAAACATAAAGGACATCTGGCAACGTTTATTTTCACTATATAAAGGACAAATTTTAGTTCTCAACTTTTGGAAAACTCTTTCACCTACTGCTCTAAAGGAAAGATCAATTAATTTAAATATGAAATTAAATAACCCTTGAAATTTGAAGTTAACAGATTAATTTTACATCTTGATAAATTATTTCAAAATGTTTAGAATTATGTAGTTCTCTCACTGAAATACAGCTCAGAGTAGATGGCATATTTCATAATTTCAAAAAAGAACCGTCATACTAGATAGATCTAAAATGAAGAATCCTGTTTTAGATGTAGAATAAATTAATCTGAAGAAATACACCCTAGTTCTGTATTTCCCAAATGAATCTTACATCTGAAAAAGTATTTAAAGTTCCAGAGATTCAAATAATGCCTTTGAAAGTGTGGCATAAGCAAATGCGTGTCAAATTAATTTTTCACAATAAGGAGGGCTTTTTTAATTGATAACATAAGCTTGTTAACTATAGACTGCTATGATTAGAATGTATTTAGACATGTTCTTAACTAAGGTTCAGTTATAGAATTTTTTTATTCAAAATTGGAAGTGTCAGCACTGAAGCAGGCCCCAGGTGGTTTGCAGTGTTAAATGGCAGATTAAAGTCAGCACAACTAATTTCTTTACTTTAATCTTATTAGTAGAACAACAGCTGTCAACTGTCACCATTTCTGCACAAGGGCTCTGAGACAAGCACAGAAAGCTCTGTGTGTCAAGAAAGAACTTCATCTAACTATAACTTAAATTTACCAATTTGCAAAACTAAATTTATTTTTTGATGTTTTGTATTGGAAGATTTGATTACTCACATTTTAAAAAAAAGTATGCAACAATAAAGCTATCAAAATTATGTTAGGGTAACAGAGTTATTTTCCTCACACGTAAAGCAGTTGTTTATTGACTACTGATGTTGTTCTAAACTTTGTATCACACCCACAAATCAGCTTTAAAGCTAAGTTAGACTGCACATATACTCAAACCACATAATAAGTTACCCTCTGATGGAAAGCTTTACTCTAAACTAGAGTAAATCCAATTATAAATACATTCTTTATGATACACAAATTTTGGCTCCAGAGAAAAGTTCTATCCTGAAGTTTGACCAAAATATATATATATACATTATATTATTTATCTTACGTGAACATAAATAAATGTGAACAATGTTTATCTTTAATATACGTTTTCATATACAGAAGAGAACAGAACAGTTTAGAATCTATGTTCCTGATTCTCCTCTAAATTATGCCCACGTCTTCAGTGGAGTTACTCCTAATTTACCCGAATGTAAATGAGTGGAGAATCATGGCCTCTATCTAAAATTGTACCCCACAACACAAAACTAATTCATGTTTGTGCACTAGGACATATAGGTGAAAAGTCATAACCTTTGCTTCCATAAAATCAAGGTACCACAAACATATAGAAATAGCATACCTCTAAAATAAGACTTTTGGATAATAACTCCAACTTTGAAAGACTGGAATTAAATATACACAGCACGAGGTTAAATATACTACTACAACCCATCACTCATTTAAAAAAACCCTCAATTATTGGATGAGTTATTACAAGACTTAAACAATCAAATTCATGGTTGTGCTACCACAAGGGTGAACTGCAACGTTTTACCAACCACTTCTGTTTGAACAGAACCTAGAGCTGCTCGAGAGGCCTGCTCACTGTTCTGACAGAGAAAGAAAGCAGTTAGCTTTGGTATCTGACAAAAAAGAGCAGAATTGAGGTGACAGATGGGTTAGTCGTTAAAGAATGGAGAGAGAGAGACAGAATGGCAAGCAGTGGAACAGTAAAGAAAAAGACAAGGTATGGATACAGGATGAAATATAAAATTAAAAATCAACCAGAAAAATGTTGAATTATGAGGCTATAATGCCATCTCTAGATTTTGAAGACTGCATAAACAAACACTTGAGCTTCACTCACATGGTTTATAATGTCATCAGAAATCCTCAAAGGAATTACACATCCTCATAATTCACAGTTACCTGTTTATTCTGTATATCATCAACGTGATCTTAAATTCTCTGACACACAAATGGGCTCTCACTCTAAAGACTAACTATAACTAACAAATAGAAATAGTGGAAGCCAACAGAACTAACCCTCCTTTATTTTTCACCATCAAATGTTTAAGTTTGGAACCCGTTCTTATAAATAAGTTATTATATGACATATGACAAATCAAATGTACAATTTACCTCCAATATTTACATTTATGGTAGAATCTGGCAGACTCTTGTATAAAGTTCAGAGGCCCTGACTTATTAACTGAAAGAAACTGTTCCCACACTAAAATCCATTCTAAACAATCCAAAAGAGCTCCTTCCATCTACACAGTTTGTTCATACACTAGTGCAGCAGGGCAATGTTGATTTGTGCTCGAGTACTGTCAAATGTGAAACCCAGCTCTGTTACAGAGAGAGAAAGAAATGGTCATGAAAACCGACAGATGCTGCAGGTTTTGGATGTTGATCTTGCAAGGAGGTCATTCTCTTCAGAGAACCCTTATGCCCTCACACCAACTGCCAGTCTGGAGTGAATGTTTCCCCAGAGGGAGTAAACCTTGCAGAGAAAGCTTGTTTTGGACCTCAGGTAATAAGCATTGTGAACAATACTTAAAAATCGAATAAATAGAGCACTTCACATTCAAAATTATTTATAAAGTAGATCAAAAACTGTAAAATGGGAGAGCAAACTATGAAAGTATTTTCAGTCAAAGGTAGTGGTTAATCCTATCACCACAAAATATTCTATTTTACATTGCAAATGCTAATAACGATATCCATCTATCTACAATATTACGCAGACTATTTTCTACATACTATAGCTACAGCTCAGACTGGCTTCCCATGATATTTACTATGACTGGATGATGAAAGAAGCAGTATGGCAAGACACAAGGAAAGAAAAATATTTCCCCCCTCCAAATCAAGTTTTCAATAGTAACAAATGTCCCCCCATCTATCTGATATCAGCCTTTGAATAATCTGCATTTACACTGTGCAACTCACTCAGAGAGCTAATTATTTAAGCCTTGCAACATGATTCTGTCATATGTAAATATTACTTTATCTGTTTGGAAAATGGGTAGCCAAACTGAAGCACAGAAAGGTTAAGTGATTTGCCCACAGGTCAGTAAGCAAGACCATGGCAAAGAGAGTAATCCTGTTCCCTGCCTGGTTTCTGTTACTCATGCAGGGTTTTTGCTGTGTAACTCCAATTTGATTTTCATTGAAGGTACACAGATAAAATATTACAAAACTGGGAATTTTTACTCAAGTATGCTAAATTATGGCTTGTTCTATAATAACAACAGTGTCAATCAGTTATGAAAATTATAAAATGCTTCTCTAAGAAATAATACACCTGGACACTAATTCTTAATACCTTAACACCACTAATAAAATCTATTATAATCCAATTCTTTCTCCTCCCCTTTGAGTGTTTTGTTCTTAAAAAAGTGACACCCCCGCCCCCACACTAAATGGATCATCTGTCTTTTACAAATGCCACATCTTTCTTGCAGCATTTGCTGTCCTGCTGGTCTAACTAACAATCTGGGCAGTACAAAACAACAGGCATATTGTTAAATCTTTCTATAATAAAGCTTTATCTTGTAGACATGGGATTAAAGTTCTGAGCTGCACCATGCTGCCAGGATTTTGGGGAAAGAGAGATGTGGATAATAGCCCGTGTAATCTCCTCACCTACTTCTAAATAGCTTAACCTCATCACAAAATAGCAGACAGATTCCTAATTTAAGATGAGCACAAATGGTTAAATCATACTATGCCACACAAACTGTCTATTTTAGTTAAGTGGAGTGGTATCCTTTAGCAAGACCTATTTTGGTGGGGGAAGTCACGCAGATAATTAATACATGACAATGTTTAGTTTAATTTATTTCCACATTTTTACTTCTTGCTTGTGTTAGCACTAAACATAGGACAAGGCCATTTCATTGGACTCAAACTTTAAAAAGTCAGCAGAGATGTAAATTATATCAAAACACAAAATAACTTAAGGAAAGTAAATTGCAAACTTATTTGAAAACTTAAGGCAAGAAGAAAATTGATTTACATTTTATTTTTCGTTTAAAGAATCAGCTACAACCAATGTCTGTGCTTTGTTTTTTAAAGATAGTTGGAAAACTTCTCATCTTGAAAAAACCCTCTTATTTAAGAATTTGTTTGTATGAAGGAGTTTTTGTGACAGCAGGTTAACAGGCATCAGATCACACTGATTCGCTGTACTGAGAGCAAAAAAGTGATTGCACTAAAAAAGCCAAGTCTCAGCATGATTCAGTTGTTCATAGAAAGTCATGTCCTATGGAATCGGAGCTCTCTCTCAACAATCCAGTTACAATTTACTTACATAGCACATTCATTTTCCTGATATCTGAACTTTAACAAAGTCACCTGGAGGGGAAGGTTTGCACCAATTGATAGTATTAGACACTCTCTATGAAACGTTTAAAGTTGATTTGTATAATACATTTAAGGGGTTAAAATAAAAAGCAGATTCCATGCCAAAGTGAGGTTTTGCCATTCACTAAAAAAAGCCCTGATAGCTATGGATTTCTGTTAGCAGAGCCCTCAAAAGGGGTATGGTTTGACAAATGGTGGTGTTAGCTAACATCATCAACAACAAAACATACACACTAAATATTTATATTGTCTGAAAAAGTTGAATCTGGAAGAAAAATTTCATGCATAAATGTAAAGGCAACCTTAGTAAGAATAATGTATACAATCCAATTTCTGCACACATATGTAACAGCCAATGTCTGGCTATGTGTTTTTTCACAGCTGTCACCACAAACGCAAAGCACAACACTCAGGAGTATGATGTGGATTTGTGACACTCCATGGTATATTTGGGTCTATAAAGGAATACATGATGATGTACTATTTTCTTGTGTAAAAGATAAATCTTGATGCAATGTTGTTCATATGTAAAGGGAAATTGTACCAATAACTCCTAGTTCACCACTCCACCACATCAAAAGAAGAGAAGCATCTCTAAGAATAAACGAAGAAATAAATTGGACAATTAACATCTCAAATAACCACACTACTCTTTTAAGTGGGGGTGGGGAGCATTGTCTAGCTTTCCAGGAAAGGGGTATAGTAGTGCTTTATGGGCAGGGGGTAAGAGAGAGATTCGGAATCTGTTGTAAAGGGGGACTGGGTACGCATTGTGGTGCTGACTCATCCCCAGAGTGATAAGGGGCAAGTCCAGTGGGAGAAGCCCCTTTTCCCTGGACCAGGTGGAGCAGCACCTACCTGCCCTCTCTCTCCTTGGAGGAAGGAAAATACCAGGTTTGGTCAGGACCTGCTGTGGGCATCATGATAGTCACTCCTTTCCAGGGGGGCTGGGAAGGAATTTTTCCCTCACCACCAGATTGGCTGATCGGAGTGGGGCTTTTTTTGCCATTCCCACAGCAGGTTTGCAGGGGCTTTGTTATAGTGAGTAGGGAAGGGAGATAGGCTATGATGTTGCAACTCATGACGTAAGTGCGGGGCATATGTTCAGTGCAGGTACTCCATAGGGAAGGGTACAGTGAGCAGAAAAATGGCTTGTTAAAAACTTTAAAAAGAGGTTTTTGTTTTAAAGAGTGAAACAGGGGGAGGGGAGAGTGTTTCAGGGCTCCTCTGACTGGTATGGCAGGGAGCCAACTCCCCTTCCTTATAGCCCACCTTAACCTTTGTTCGAGGGGAGTGGGTGGTAAGGTCCCAGCAATGAGTTCCTGGGGGACCAGGATGGAAAAAAGGGGAGACTGGCGGAAGCCCCAAGGTAGATGTTGAAATGATCATGGAGTTACCTGCACTGTACACTTTTATCTTTCGGGTAGTCCCAGACATCTAATAATACAGTTGTGGCCTGATTAAACCATATCCAGTGTCTCTTGTCCTTCTTTCGGTAGAGCTGGACATTAACAAAAACACTTAAATCAAGCTCAAGAAAGGGTGATAGATTTTAGTTGAATACTATGCGTTTCTGAATTGCAAATCTGAAAATTCCTCTTACAGCCTGATTAACAAAGTGAGATCCATACTTGTGAAAAAGGGCATAATCCTGTAGAAATATTGCTGCCCTTATAGCAATAAAAGTTCTACTAAATTTTACATCTTAACCGTCAGAACACTGCTATTTTTCAGATGCCCAGTTAAAGGAATGCTTAGGAAGATGTATCTCTGCATCCACAGTCTCCAATGGTGAAATTCACTCCTGCGTAGAGGGCCACTATGATGCCTATGTACAATTTTTGCCCCACTATTTTGAATTTAGTATTTGTACTCAGGAGCAATTTAACATATGACAAATAAAACTATGTTTTCAATGAGATGTCTTTCAATTTCTCTGCAGTCTCATAAAATGGTCATATTTTAGCACAACCCCTTTTAAATGCATTCACATATTCTTACTGTTTATGGAGTTCATTAACCTGAACATTTTATCTACTATTTTGTACCACGTGAGCTCTAAAAATTGGAAGTAGAAGAGGAAAAAAGAGAGATGAAGTAATGTTTACAAGTAAATACATATGCCTCGTAAGATATACACATGCAAACACAAAGATCATGAATCGCATAAAGAAATATGCATTGTATAAAATATTCTGTTAAGAAAATAATTAAAATGTCTTTCTACTTCAATGAGTTGCAATAAATACATTAATCTGAAAAGATTAATCCTGATCACTTATTATTTAGACAAACAGAAAAAAACATTGCAACCTTTTCCATTCATAAAAACACTATAATTTCATGAATGCCAATATCCACACACACATTTAAATCATAAATTCGACAACATAAAAGCTCCAACCTGGGATTTCCTGATCTACCTAGTGAACTATATTGATTCTGATCTTGGTGACAGCTGATTTGGAATACATGGCCAAACATGAAATGGTGCCAATACATGTTTATTTTATATACTATAATAAATAGATATACTCTAAATTCTAATGTTGACATTATAGCTCTGTTTGTGTTTCCATTCTAGCCTCATTTTTGAAGGATTTATAAATCTGCCATTCTTATTTGCATTAGGCTGAAACTTGGCCAGACAAGTTTCTCAGCCTCAGTTATGTAATTTGTAATATGTAAAATTTATGTCATTAGTTCATCTGTTCCCTTCATTTACAATATAGTCAACAAACAGAATTTCTGAATTCGATCAATCCAAAAACTTTCCAACTGAAAACCCAGGACAATATTTGCACTCGAAATGCTGATGTTATAGAGAGCAAATAACCTATTTTGTGGAGTAGGTCCACCTGGTATATTGTTTGTGATGCCTATTGGCCAGACCCTCTTGGTATGTTGAACTGGCTGAGATATTTAACTTCAAAAGCAGTTTCTTATCATGTGCAGTACAGTAGATTATCTTAATAATAATAGACTATTAACATGTATTGCATTCCATGGTAGTATACAAATAGCATGAACACAATGTAAAATCCTACTGGATTTTAATAGGACTTTTCCTACTAAAATTAATTTCAGAATAGCACATTTGAAATTATGTAAATTTTAACTGAAATTAGTCTATATAGAACTAAACACTTATGACAAATCTGTAAATGGAACTCTGTATCAATGCCTCAGAGAAATACAACACAAAATCCCAGCAAAAAGCTCCATTCACACCGTATTTGTTGGAAGGAATGTCAGCCTTAAATTTAGAATTTCTGTTTTGGAGTGATTTTTTACTTTTTTTTAATGTACTGGTTGTACTTTGTACATCCTGGAGCATTCCAGTGCTACTGTTTGGAAAAAAACTTGTTTTGCATCATTTTGGAATGTTACCATTTCTTTCAATTTCCATGAACACAAAAATGTCAGAATAACTGACAGTTGTTTGTAAGTTCCCTACAAATTCAAAATTGCTTTATCCACTTTTCAAAATGTTTTAGTGACTCATAATCACAGGTTGATACACAAACGGTCTAGGAAGCAATCTGAAAACACATATCCTGTGCTAAGTAATGACTGAAACTTACTAGACAGTGTTCAGCATTTTCAAATACCTTTAAAAGAGTCATGATTTGTACTGCTAATAAATCAAATACAAATCAAAGATGTGTCACATCTTCAAAAGAATGAACTATATCATAGTAAAAATATTTACTTATTATTTCTTGCATAATAAGAAGTTACTAAACTACGATTTTTCTCCATGTGCTGCAATTTTTTGACAATAGAAGGCTATTCAGAAAGTGAAAGAATTTTAAATTACATTTTGGACAATATTTCCCAGCTGTAATGCATGACTGCCTAGCAACTGCATTCCCAACATGCAGGCCTTACTGGTTAAAAAGTATTTTAAATATAAACAAACATATTTGAATTTGATACCATGTTTAATGGCATGTGGCTGGGCAACAGCAATGCTAATTAACCAACTTCTACTCAAGAAAGTTCTGAGCTATGCATTTGAAGAGAATTTGATACTCCTCCAAGTCAAAACTACACTGTTCAAGTGTAAACTGTCTTGCTATTTAAATACTCCAGTCTAAAGGTTCATTGCTATTTTTTATGCCTCCTCAATTGGAAGTAGCGTGTTTCAGTGACCAGAGCTATTGTAAAGACACGGAAGACTTTGAGAACAGTGGGCAATTTACAAAAGCTGCAAGCTACAGATTGATAGCCTACTACATACAATGAATGCAACATAAAAGAAAATGGCTTCTTTGGAAGAAAAGAATAAAATAAGGAGTAAAGTTTCTGTCTTCTTAATTGTACACAGCTTTCTTATTTTTTCACACAAAATAACTGTTGCAAGTGACTGCTTCCAGTAGGATACCTTTTTAAAAGAAGTACTAAATGGAATGTTGTGTTAATAAAACTAGTTAAAATTAAATATCTGATTATATTTCTTTTAATCCTATACCATCATTCCCCATATTACTCCACTATCATCCATCATTCCTAAATATATTTATGCACTAGTGAATGCAGAAGCCAGTATTTAGAAGGGCAGAATGATTTAAAATATTGAGTCAAGGTCTTGTCATCTTGTATATAGATGGAAAAAACATCCTTAAGAGATTCTTCTATGATTTTGCTGAGAATAATACAGCAATGCCTATTTGTACCTGGATGAGAAAGAGATATACTGATTCCTTCCAGTGGAGAAGGGTCTTTTTAAAAATGCCCATCATTTCCTCAAAATTGTCTGACAGCATTATTAGTGATATTCTCAAGAAACTCCTAGATTTACTGTATTAACACATTCTTTTCACTTAGAGAAGGTTGCTATTACTCTATTTTCTTTAGGGTAAGTTTTATATCTGTGGATGCTTACTAGAGATCGCAATTTATAATAACTTGAAATGAATCACTCTGAGTACTGGAGTAAAATTATTGTTACAGATGTCTCTCTGTGAATCTGTTAGATATATAAAACAAATAGAAAGATTTACCTTTATCTCTATTTTCTGTAGATATTTGATTTGGGTACACAGTTCAGAGACCGTTAAAAGCTTATGTGTTAATATAAAGTTCTACATTTTAAGCAAAAAGTACTTTAAAAATAGTAAGTTTAGTGCTCATGAAAGTAAGGAACCACTGGAACCAGACACAGGGTGGGTAGTTAATATGTAAGAGGAGAAAAAAAGTTTTGATTATATCTTCTAAGATTTTTTTTCCAGTTATATGAACTTTGCAGCTGAAGTTGGTTTTCATTTATCAGCACAGCAAGTTCCTTTCAAAACTAATACATTTTCATACTGCCTAGCAAACTTTAAACAAAATTTTCTCAGTAATGTAAACACAATTTTCTCAAACTCCCTCAACCATACCTTGCCAAAATGAGACTTTTTTAAAAAAAATAAAAAAATGCCATTCTAAACAGTTAGGGATAAACTGTGGCCACCCAGTGTGAGAAAGGAGACAGGACTCCCACCTTTGCACATATAAGGGTCACCTACAATCACAGCTCCTGTGCTTGAGGGAGTGCAAAGACTGTTACCAAGTTACTTGCCCTGGGAACAATTCACTGGAAAAGGAATCATCCCTACATGCTGACCAGTGGAGCAGGCCAGATTGTACATGACATAAAAGGAGTATAGCAATTTTTTCCTCCCTTCCTTCCAGGGTAAGCAGGTGTCATAAATATAAAGGGAAGGGGGAGAGGATCTAATGCAGTGCTATAAAATCCTCTTACCAGTAAAGGGTTAAAAAATACAGGTAGCCAGACTGACACCTGACCTGGCTGGCATCTGACCAATAAGGGGACAAAATACTTTCAGATATTGGAAGGGGGGAAGGCTTTGTGTGTGGCTCTTTGTCTAAGCCAGAGTGATCTTAAAAGACAAAAAGAACCTACAAAAAATCAGTCTCCTCACCAATACTCACTTTTCTAAAGTAAGTTTAAATAGCATAGCAAGTAGATTTCTGTTTATTTTGCTTGGTGTGTTCCCTGGGTTTGGGGGGGGGGGGAGGGTTATTCCTGTTTTTCTGTAGCTTTAAGTTTTGCCAGAGGGGGAATCCCTCTAAGTTTAAAAATTAAGTAGCCTGTAATTAGTTACCATCCTAATTTTACAAAAATAATTTTACCTTCTTTGTTTTAATAAAATCCTTCTTTTAAGAAGCTGACTGTTTTCTATGGTGTTCAAACCCAGGGGTGGGTTTTTAGATCACTGCGTAACCAATTGGTTGGAAAATTGTTCTCAAGCTTCCCAGGAAAGGGGGTGTATGGGCTTAAGGGAATATTTGGGGGGGAGGGAAGTTCAAGTAATTCCTTTCCTAAATTCCTGTTAAACACTTAATGGTGGCAGCAAAAAAAGCATTTCTCAGGGTGCAGGAAATTTTGTACCTTGGGGGTTTTAACCTAAGCTGGTAAAAATAAGCTTAGGGGCTCTTCATGCGGGTCCTCACGTCTTTACCCTAGAGTTTAAAGTGGGGAGGGAACCCTGACATGGTGGCAGAGCGGTGGGATATATTGAACCAGAGATTTTTTTTGAACCAGACACAGGGAGTTTAGAATTTTTTTTTCTTCTCTCTGGCTCTTCCCTGTAGCTGCTGGAAGCAGGGAGAGGGGAGGGGTTAAGCTGCTAGGAGCTAAAGTATCTACATATAAAAGCAGGTAGTTAAACCCGACAGGGAATACCCAAGCAAGTTTTTTTTTCTTTTCTAACTCTCTCGGGTTAAGACAGATTAATAACAGAAAGGCTAAGGGCTTGTCTTCACTACCCGCCGGATCGGCGGGTAGCAATCGATCTATCGGGGATCGATTTTTCGCGTCTCGTTAAGACGCGATTAATCGATCCCCGATCGCGCTCCCCGTCGGCTCCGGAAATCCACCTCATCGAAAGGCGGAAGCGGAGTTGATGGGGGAGCGGCAGCGATCGACTCGCCGCCGTCCTCATGGCCAGGTAAGTCAATTACGATACGCCGACTTCAGCTACGCTATTCACGTAGCTGAAGTTGCGTATCGTAGATCGACCCCCTCCCCTAGTGTAGCCCTGGGCTAAGATGACTGCCAGTGAAGCAGCTATTAAACGTGAGATAGCTCGACTACAAGCCGATGAGGAGGAGAAAAAACATGCAAGACTGCTACAACTTAAACAGATGGAGATTGAGGAGAAAGAAAGAAAGAGGAAGCATGCTATGGAGGAGAAGGAGAGAGAGAGGAAGCATGCTAAGGAGGAGAAGGAGAGAGAGAGGAAGCATGCTGAGGAGGAGAGGAAGCATGCTGAGAAGGAGAAAGAAAAAGAGAGGAAGCATGCTGAGGAGGAGAGGAAGTATGCTGTGGAGGAGAAGGAAAGAGAAAGAAAGCATGCTGAGGAGGAGAAGGAAAGAGAAAGAAAGCATGCCCTGGAGATGGAGAAGACCAGGGTGAAGCAGAATCTACCAGATAACACTAACAACCCTTCCCCAACAATCCACAAGGGTTCTAACCTAAGCTGGTAAAAATAAGCTTAGGGGCTCTTCATGCGGGTCCCCACATCTTTACCCTAAAGTTTAAAGTGGGGAGGGAACCCTGACAGCAGGGAACTCCAAGAGGCATTTTACCTCTGAGTGCTCTTTTTCTTGAGATGCAGCTCTGCCTCATCACACTTTACAACAGAGACAATTTAGCTCTCAAACTCCACAGGAAACCTATTAAATATTGCTGTTTGGTAGTACACTGTTTTCCGAACACACAATGAAAACTGTTCAAGAGAGAAGACCTTGGGCCCAATTCTCACCACAATCTTTACTCTCCACTGGCAGTGTACAAGGACCTTAAAGTGGATACAAATTACAGCTAAAAGATTAGATAAAGAAGGAGCTCATGCTATTAATGAACTTCTTCTAAGTTACCATTTTGCAGGAGCTCTGTCCAATTGCAGCCCATTCTGCCACCTTTTCAGGGTCCTGATGTTTTACCTTCAGCCTTTTATTTCTCATGCACTATAATGAGGCATTCCTGCACTACCAGTGAACTTAGACATATTTCCAGTAGCAATTCTAGACAGCAATATCTAGGAGCATTAAAGACATCAAACATGGCAAAGCTCCTGGGGTTGACAGAATTCAACCAAAGGTACTAAAGGCATGAGGCAAAATTCTGACTCAGCGGCTAACAAAACTCTGTGATGAAATATGGGTGAAAGAACAAGTGCCATAAGCCTGGAAAGATAGTATCATCATGGTATTGCCAAAAAATGTGATCTCACTCAGTGCAGAAACTGGATTTGTATTATATTGCTATCAATTCTGGGAAACGTATTGGCTACCATTATGCTACATGGAATGAAGAAAGCAGCGGATGGAATATTACGAGAAGAACAGACTGGGTTCCCTCCAGACAGATCATTGTGTGAATAGATATTCACTCTCTGACAAATCACACAAAAAAAACCTCTTAATCAACTTTATTGACTTTAAGAAAGTGCTTGATAGTGTCCACAGAGAAACGCTGAGGAATATTGCTAGAAGCTATAGGATACCATTCAAGCTGATCAACATTTGAAGGAGTTTATATGATGAAAGTATATGCTCAGTAAGATCAGACACAGGCCTGGGTGAGTGGTTTGATATTGTGACTGGAGTTAGAGAAGAGTGTGTGCTGTCACTAATCCTCTTTGCATTAGCAAAAGATTGGGTGATGAAGCAGGCAACAAAAGGTATCATGAATGATGTAGAATATGTTAGCAATGTTGAGTTACATGATCTTTAGTTTGCCAATGATATTGCTTTACTAAGTATGACATGGAATGGAATGACTGCCCTTACATCAGAGATAGAACAGAAAGCAGCAAAAATTAGTAAATGCAGAGAAAAAAAGAAAGTAAATGCAGAGAAAACACGATTATGGAGGTAGGAAACTGAACAATAGATGCAAACGTCTACTTGAATGGAAAAGAAATTGAACAGGTAGAAGTGTTTGGCTATCTGGGGAGTGTAATGACATTTGAAAGTAGCTGCGATAAAGATTTTCAGATGAGATCAGGAAAAGCAAATAACACTTTTGGAAGGATGAACATCTGGTCAGATAGAGGTCTCCATACCAAATTAAAGGTCAGATTATACCATGCGATTGTACTGAGCATGGTATTATACTGAGCAGAGACTTGGCTGATGACAGTGGCTAATAAAAAGAAGTTGAAGGCTGCCCATCACAGATGGCTGAGGAAGATATTACGCATTTCATGGAAAGTCAAAATAACAAATGTCAGACTCAGGAAGCTCAAACAGCAGGCAATGTTAGAAAATATTGTCAAAGAAAGAAAGCTCAGGTCATTGGGACATGTACACCATATGGAAGATGGGAGACATGCTTAGCAAGCATTGAACTGGGTACCTGAAGGAGGAGAGAGAAAGCAAGGAAGGCCAAGGATGAACTGGAAGACAGTGACAGAGGATAGGACAGTTACCTGTTCCGTAACTGGTGTTCTTCAAGATGTGTTGCTCAGGTCTATTCCACCATAGGTGTGCGTGCTCGCCACGTGCATTGGTGCCGGAAGTTTTTCCCTTAGCAGTATCCGTAGGGGGGAGCGCCGCTGTGACCCCTGGAGTGGCACCGCTATAGCGCGCTATATAGGGGACTGCGCGCTCCCCCCACCCTCAGTTCCTTCTTGCCGGACCAACTCCGAAAGAGGGGAAGGAGGGCGGGATGTGGAATAGACCTGAGCAACACATCTCAAAGAACGCCAGTTACGGAACAGGTAACTGTCCTTTCTTCTTCGAGTGATTGCTCATGTCTATTCCACCGTAGGTGATTCCAAGCAATACGTCATGGAGGTGGGTAGGAGTTCACACCTTGTCTGGCTGGAGCACAGCTCTACCAAAGCCAGCGTCATCCCTAGCATGGGAGACGATTGCATAATGCAAGGTGAACGTGTGAACCGAGGACCAGGTAGCGGCCCTACAGATGTCCTGGATAGGGACATGGGCTACAAAAGCGGCCGATGAGGCTTGCGCCCTGGTCGAGCGTGCCCTCATGATAGGCGGTGAGGGAACCTTCGCTAACTCGTAGCATGTGTGAATGCACGAAGTGATTCACCGGGAAAGCCTCTGGGTAGAGACTGGCTGACCCTTCATACACTCAGCTGAGGCAACAAAAAGTTGCGGGGACTTACGGAACGGCTTAGTCCGCTCCAAGTAGAAAGCCAGCGCCCTGCGCACATCCAACGTATGGAGGCGGCGCTCCTCGCCCGCGGCATGGGGCTTGGGGCAGAGGACAGGAAGGAAAATATCCTGGTTCATGTGAAAAGCGGAGACCACTTTGGGAAGGAAAGCTGGGTGTGGTCGGAGCTGGACCTTGTCCTTGTAGAAGACCGTAAAGGGCGGGTCTGAGGTCAAAGCCCTGAGCGCCGACACCCGTCGGGAGGACGTAATGGCCACGAGGATGCTACCTTCCAGGAAAGGTGAGACCAGGAGCATGTTGCCAGGGGCTCGAACGGGGGCCCCGTGGCAAGAAGGAACTGAGGGTGGGGGGAGCGCGCAGTCCCCTATATAGCGCGCTATAGCGGCGCCACTCCAGGGGTCGCAGCGGCGCTCCCCCCTACGGATACCGCTAAGGGAAAAACTTCCGGCACGGATGCACATGGTGAGCACGCACACCTACGGTGGACTAGACATGAGCAATCACTCGAAGAAGAAACTATATATGCTGGCATCACCTGGGAAGAAGCACCACAATCAGCGAGTGACTGTAAATCAGTGGAGGAACTGGACTGCCTGATGTGTCAGCGGCACAGGAGGAATCTAAGGTGATACCTAGGAACAACTGTTTCACTTTGGATCAAGTTAGGATCACACCACATAACAGCACTTAAAAAAACCCAAAACAAAATAGGGCTTGATAGTCTAACTTTTTTAAAAAGTGGGTCTCCTCTCTACAGAAAGATAGGTCTCTGCTGTTCCAGTATGAGTTTGCATTCCTCATTCTGGATAGGCAGGGAGATCACCTCTCAAAGAAACAGAAACAGTGAAACACTTACAGACTTAAAACTGGTGCTAGAGTTTTGGGGCCAAATACTGTCTTCCATCTGGAATTTAAATGGCAGGGTAGATAATGGCCCTTGTTTTTTAACATCTACACCACAAGGAAGGAGAAGCAAGCAGTTAGATAAATAATAAAGTCAAATGGGGTTAGTAGAAAAGAAATATCCCCCTTCAGTGATGGCATAATCTAGTAATGATTCAAAATGGCAACTGAAGCACCATACATACTTGGGAGGAATCCGTGAAACTGCATTCAGATTTGTGGAAGAAATCACTACTTGAAGAATGTGTTCAAGGGCTGTGAGTCCTCCTGCAACCCGGAATGCTATCTGATCTGCTGCATTCTGGATAAACACAAATAGAGAATAATAATTATATGGAATATTTACTGAAATTTAAAAGCAAATGTAGTATTTAAAAGATGTGTCTGGTGTGTAACTGCCTTGATATACACTTAATTAAATCTTAATACAGTTTAATCAGATTGTTCACCTTTTTAATTAGTGCATTGATTCTTTCACTACAGAAGCACGGAGCAGAATACCCCTTTGAATATGCAAGAGTTAATGTTACTTGAATGTTGTTTTTCCTGATGATATTATATACGCTGTAACTTCATTATAATACCACAGCTATTGTGATTTTTTTAAACAAATATTGATTTAGGGCTCAATCCTATTCCCACTTAAGTAAATGGCAAAGCTCTAATTGACTTCGGTGGAAGCAAGATCAGGCCCACAATGAAGATTATTTTAACATGAGCCTCATTTAGCTGATGTGCAATTTTATAGGACACATTCTAACAATGAGGGACAAGTATGTATTTTATAACATTTCTGATTTCCCCCCCTTTTCAGGATTAATTTCTATAAGCATAAATAGGAATTATCCAAACTTCATGTGCATCAACTATCTGTCTGATCCTGGACCCCTGGAAGTCAATAGCAAAACTTCGATTAATTTTATTGGTACAGACCCAATGCCAACACCACACACAACAAATCTAACAATCATGGAACCTTATTATTGTAACCTCAACATCTCTTTTTCCAATTTCGTTCCTCCTTTTCCAGTTCTTTGTTGATTTCACTTGTGTCATGTCTACAATTAGACTGTAAGAACTTTGAGGTAGGGATCATATTCATATGTGATTTGTCTGTAAAATACTTAGCACTCTGTGGGTGCTGCATGTCAGAACAGCCCCCTATGAACTATGGTAATAACAAAATTTTTAATAGGATTTCATAGCCCATATTTTTTCTTATCATTATTAGAAGTCATATGTAAACACCACAGTACAAGTTTTGTTTAAGAGCATATAATTTTCTCCCCAGCAAGTTTAGCTCTCTCAAGCAAACATTCACACAAAGGTAAAGCCTATTTAAATGGCTTGCCCAAGGTTTCGGAAAAAATGTTACCATTGATCTACTAGCTCCATTTCACACTACGTTGGGAGCTAGGTTTTGAAGAAATCATAAAGAAGCAATTTTGTTTGACTAATGTGCATTGGATGTGGATTTGTAAACAACAAAAAAGGTTCATCTTCAAAGGATGCAACTGGTATGAAATGACAGAAAGCTGTTTGTGTGTGTCAGTTTACACAAGTTGTTAGATAACCAACTAGCAATTTCTATAGGTTTAATGTTTATGTGACTCAAAAATTTCAGTCAGCGAGTTTTAGTTCAGTTAACTCTTAGGGTAGGTCTTCACTTCAGCTTTAACTTGAGTGATGAAGCTTAGCTCGAGTCCCATCCACACAAAAAAAAACCCTTAACTCAACTAGGGTGGTGTTTTTAATTGAAAATGACTGGTCTATCAGGTATAGGCTAAAGCTCAAATTATCACAATTTGTCAGTTGCTAACTAAACCATTCTGTAGTCTGGACACAGGCTAGCTCCACTCGAGTGCCATTAGTGTTCCAATGCCTTCCCACAATTCTTCCCGTGTGCCCAGAAAGGACTAACAAATTTTACCACAATTCACTGGGAAAGAATTCATAGAGCAGCTCAGCTTATTGCAACACAAAGAACCAAAGGAAATGCCACCAGAAGTCTTAGTGCAGCAAATAAGCAAGTGCAGTGTGGACATTGCAGCTTGAGTATTATTTTGCAGTGTAGCTACTCTAAGGGTATGTCTACACTTACCCGCTGCTTCGGAGGCGAGCAATTGATCTTCTGGGATTGATTTATCGCGTCTTGTCTAGACGCGATAAATCGAACCTGGAAGTGCTCACTGTTGACGCCTGTAATCCTGCTCTGCGAACAGAGCAGGCGGAATCGACGGGGGAGCCTGCGCGCCGCCGTGTGGACCAGCGGTAAGTACTTTTAAGTTCGAACTAACATACTTCGACTTCAGCTACGTTAGTCACGTAGCTGAAGTTGCGTATCTTAGTTCGAACTTGGGGGGTAGTGTAGACCAGACCTAACTTGAGCCAGTCTACCTCTAGAAAAGCAACTGGAGTCAGTAGCGTAGCCAGGGGGGAGAGCAGGGGGAGCGGCCGCTCCCCCAGTGAGCAGAAGCGGCGCCTTTTTTGTGCTCCAACGCCTTTTGCTCCTATGCTGCAGCCAGAGCGGAGCATTTTGTTTTGCTCCCGGCGCCTTTTTTTGCTCCTATGTGCAGCCAGAGTGGAACATTTTGTTTTGCTCCCGATGCTTTTTGCTCCCGGAGCCTTTTTTAGTTCCGCTCCCCCGTGCTCTAAACCTGGCTACGCCACTGACTGGAGTGTAGATAATTCGACTTAATTCTACAGTGAAGACATACCATTAGTCACATCCTCCAGAAAGGATCCTGGACCACTGAGGTAAATGGGAATTTTCCCAGTGACTTTAATGTGAGCAGGACTGAGTCCTATATGAAAAACAACCCAGGAAACTACAGACCAGTTAGTTTAACTTCTGTGCCAGGGAAAATAATGGAGCAATTAATTAAGGAAATCATCTGCAAACACTTGGAAGGTGGCAAGGTGATAGGGAATAACCAGCATGGATTTGTAAAGAACAAATCATGTCAAACCAATCTGATAGCTTTCTTTGATAGGATAACGAGTCTTGTGGATAAGGGAGAAGCGGTGGATGTGGTATACCTAGACTTTAGTAAGGCATTTGATATGGTCTCGCATGATATTCTTATCAATAAACTAGGGAAATACAACTTAGATGGGGCTACTATAAGGTGGGTGCGCAACTGGCTGGATAACCGTACTCAGAGAGTAGTTATTAATGGTTCCCAATCCTGCTGGAAAGGTGTAACGAGTGGGGTTCCACAAGGGTCTGTTTTGGGACCGGCTCTGTTCAATATCTTCATCAACGACTTGGATATTGGCATAGAAAGTACGCTTATTAAGTTTGCAGATGATAGCAAACTGGGAGGGATTGCAACTGCTTTGGAGGATAGGGTCATAATTCAAAATGATCTGGACAAATTGGAGAAATGGTCAGAGGTAAACAGGATGAAATTTAATAAGGACAAATGCAAAGTGCTCCACTTAGTTAGGAACAATCAGTTTCACACATACAGAATGGGAGGAGACTGTCTAGGAAGGAGTACGGCAGAAAGGGATCTAGGGGTTATAGTGGACCACAAGCTAAATATGAGTCAACAGTGTGATGCTGTTGCAAAAAAAGCAAACTTGATTCTGGGCTGCATTAACAGGTGTGTGGTGAGCAAGACACGAGAAGTCATTCTTCCGCTCTACTCTGAGCTGGTTAGGCCTCAACTGGAGTATTGTGTCCAGTTCTGGGCACCGCATTTCAAGAAAGATGTGGAGAAATTGGAGAGGGTCCAGAGAAGAGCAACAAGAATGATTAAGGGTCTAGAGAACATGACCTATGAAGGAAGGCTGAAGGAATTGGGTTTGTTTAGTTTGGAAAAGAGAAGACTGAGAGGGGACATGATAGCAGTCTTCAGGTATCTAAAAGGGTGTCATAAGGAGGAGGGAGAAAACTTGTTCATCTTAGCCTCTGAGGATAGAAGAAGAAGCAATGGGCTTAAACTGCAGCAAGGGAGGTTTAGGTTGGACATTAGGAAAAAGTTCCTAACTGTCAGGGTGGTTAAACACTGGAATAAACTGCCCAGGGAGGTTGTGGAATCTCCATCTCTGGAGATATTTAAGAGTAGGTTAAATAAATGTCTATCAGGGATGGTTTAGACAGTAATTGGTCCTGCCATGAGGGCAGGGGGCTGGACTCGATGACCTCTTGAGGTCCCTTCCAGCCCTAGAATCTATGAATCGAAGAATCTATGAAGGTTAAAAGCATTTCTAAGGTATCACTTTCCATTGTGATTAAAAGTGTATACTCAGTGTAGTGACATACTGTTACCAAGAAACCTCATACACAAAATAATCAACATATACATACAATATATTTAGAGAAATGTATACAAGAATTCCTAGATATATTTGGTATACACAGGGCTGGTGCAAGGATATTTTGCGCCCTAGGCAAAACTTTCACCTTGAGCCCCCCCACCCCCTTTGGCATATCGGTTCATTGAGGGGAAAATCCCAACGAGCCTTATAGATCCCAGGGGCCAGCCGTGCCCAGGGGCTGCTCCCCAGACCAGGTTCCCTTCTCCCCATCCCCTGAACTCCCCTGGAGGATGCACAGCCCCCCCGCGAGTCCTCCCCACCCCACCCCGGGGGCCCCCATCCTGAGTCCACTCACTGACTTCGCCAGGCTTGGGCCACTGAGCAGCTTGGCAGGGAGGAGCCGCCTTCCAGAGGCACCAGAGAGCCAGAGCATCCCGCTTGCGGCGGGGGGGGGAGCCCCAGCCATGGAGGAGCCGGCATGGTGCAGCAGCCCTGCAAAGGCGGCGGCACCACTAGCGGGGAGCAGCCGCACCCCCTGCCCCTCCTGCCCAGGCTGCGGCCTGGTGCCCCTAGGGTTCCCATATTTCAACAATCAAAAAAGAGGACCGGGGGGAGAGCCCCACCCTAGCCCCTATCCACTCTCTCCCACTTCCCACCCCGACTGCCCACCTCAGAACCCCGAACCCCGCCCCGCTCCTTGTCCCCTGACTGCCCCCTCCTGGGACCCCTGCCCCCCAGAACCCCACCCCCTACCTAAGCTTCCCTGTTCCTTGTCCCGACTGCCCCCTCCTGAGACCCCTGCCCTTAACTGCCCCCCTAGGACCGTACTCCCTACCTGTCCCGATTGCACCAATCCTTATCACCACCCCCGCCCCCAGACAGACCCTCGGGACTCCCATGCCCCATCCAACCGCTCCCCCTGACAGGACCCCCAGAACTCCCGACCCATCCAACCCTCCCCCTGCTCCCTGACTGCCCCCCGGGACTCCCCTTACCATGCCCATGCTGGTCAGACTCTGGCTCCATGTGGAGGCAAAACACGCTGCCGGGCTGCCGCGCACACAGCCCCTCCCCTGCAGAGTGCTGAGGCAGCGGGAGGGGGGCTCTGGCTCCTGCAGGAGATGCATGCGGGCGCCAGCCCCCATGTGCCCCCCGGTCCTCCCTCGCCGCGCTCGGGCTCTGTGGCTCCCGGGAGTGTGAGCCGTCCCTGCCACTGGGGCGCGGGGCCTGAGCCTGCTCTGGGAGGGGCAGTGGCGGCTTACACTCCCGGGAGCCACAGAACCCGAGCGCAGTGAGGAGGGAGCCAGGGGGCGCACGGGGGCCGCTGCCCTTATGCATCTGCTGCAGGAGCCCCCGGGAGGGGGGGCGTGGCTGCTCCCCGCTAGCGGCACTGCCGCTTTTGCAGGGCTGCTGCCCCCACTGTGCCGCGCCGGCTCCTCCATGGCTGGGGCTCGCTGCCCCCGCAAGCTGATGCTCTTGCTCTCCGGAAGGCAGCTTCTCCCTGCCGAGCCAGGGCACCGCTTTTTGGTGCCCCCAACCACTTGGTGCCCTAGGCGACCGTCTAGTTCGCCTAGTGGTTGCACCGGCCCTGGATATACATGCGTCAGAGGATACAAATGGAAAAGCCACTGACCTGCCAGTGCAGGACTGTTCCCTATAGTACATTTGTTAGTGTTGCATCCACTCTAGTTTTAAATGAGACAAGCAATGCAGTTTTCACCACTTCCTATGGGAGATTATACCACAACCTATTAGATCTCACTATCAAGAAATCTTTCCTGACATTCAACCTGAATTTGCCCTTTTCAGTTTCATTTAATTACTCCAAGTTATACCCAATTTTATTATACCAATTCTTCTCCCTCCTTCATGATTACACCATTCCTAAAACAGTAGGCTATTACATATTCCCACTTTAGTTTTTGCTTAGCAAACGAACATATTTCATTCCAAATCTTTCCTTTTCCTTGTAATTTTTCCATACCAAATTTTCTTGCTTTTTCCAAATTCCTCTCAGTTTCTTAATGTCTATCTATTAGGAAATGAAGTGTCCAGAAATGAACACCCTGTTTTGGGTTAGGTCACATCAAAGCCACAAAGAAAAGGACTATTATCTACATGTGTGGTAACAGGATGTCTTCACATGTGTATTCAAAAACAGCACTGGCCTTTTTGATCTCTGTATCAGATTACAAACTCATGTCTAATTTGATGTTTGCTCTTGCCTCTAGGTCTAGGTCTCTTTCAGTATTACTCTTCTAGATCTATCCCTCCCATTGAGTATCTGTGTTTCAGATTCTTTTGATCAAAAAATATTAACTTGCATTTTTTAAGAACTTCTGTTTTTGTCTATATTTCTAAACTTTCTAGGGTCCCTTTGTATTCTTTCTCTGTCCGCCATTGTGTTTGCAATTCCTCCTAATTCAGTATCTCTGAAAAAATAGTTAATGTCCTATTTATTTTCTCATCCAGACCATCAATGAAATCCAGGAACATTTTGGTGACTGGATATCACAGTGATAAACATCCTCATGAATATGAAAGACCGACAAAACAACAAGATTAAATAAAAGGATTTAACTAAAATTATTGTGGTGGATGGAGGGATGTTATACAAAAGGATCTGATTAGCTGTGGAGTTTCCAAGGAACTGCTTCAAGACAGACTGGACTGGAGAAGGAGGACTTGAAGGGCTGACCCTATTTGTTGTTGTTGGCATCCGTTAGTCTCGAGAGACGATGGATATGCGCCCATGGGGAATGTTTAGTTGATGGTTGTGCAGCGTCTGTTATGGCTGTAGAGCCCCACATGAGAGTGGCAGTCTCGATTGCATTTGCTGCATTTGAAGGCGGTGTCAGCTGTGGGTTGGAGCCGCTGCTTCCTTTTTCGTTGAACCCGCTTTTCCTCGGCAAGCTGCCGCAGCTTGTCTTCACCAGTTTTCAATCCAGTAGTCAGAGCGTGTCTCCATCTGCATCTGTCCTGGGCGAGCTCTTCCCAGCTGTTGATGTCGATTTGAACAGTCTTCAGGTCCCTCTTACAAACATCCTTGAAGCGAAGGTGGGGCCGTCCTGTAGCTCTATTTCCAGAGGCAAGTTCGGCATACAACAGGTCTTTGGGGAGCCGTCCATCTTCTATGCGACTTAGATGGCCAAGCCATCTGAGGCGGCGTTGACGGAGGAGAGTGAACATGCTGGAGATCTTGGCACGTTCCAGCACCTCGCTGTTCGTTATTCGATCACTCCAAGTGATCCCGAGTATGCGACGGAGGCAGTGCATGTGGAAGGCATTCAGTCTCTTTTCTTGCGAAGCGTAGGAGGTCCAAGTTTCGCTGGCGTAGAGAAGAGTGTTTAGCACACATGCGCAGTACACAGTGACCTTTGTGTTGATGGTCAGCATGTTGTTGTTCCACACTCTCTGTGACAAACTGGCCAAAATTGTGAAGGCCTTGCCGATTCTAAGGTTGATCTCAGGGTCCAGTGAGAGGTTGTCCGTGATGGTAGATCCGAGGTAGGTGAACTGACTGACCACCTCTAGCACATAGTCATTGATGGCAATGCTTGGATGGGCCATAACTTTGGTCTTCTGAAGACTGATGTCAACCCTAACTCTTCGCAAGCTCTGGAAAAGCGGTCAATCAGACGCTGGAGATCGATTTCTGTGTGGGTGGCCAGGGCAGCATCGTCTGCAAACAGCATGTCTCTTATTGTTGCCTCCGGTACTTTGCTTTTGGCCTTTAGTCGAGCCAGATTGAAAAGTCTCCCGTCAGACTGGGTGTGGAGATAGACTCCCGCTGTGGAATTTCCAAAGGCACGTATCAGCAACGCTGCGAAGAAGATGCCGAAGAGTGTGGGAGTGAGAACACAGCCTTGTTTTACTCCACTGTGGATATCGAAGGCATCGGAGGACGAGCCATCATACAGTACTGTGCCTTTCATGTTGTCATGAAAAGACTGGATCATGCTCAGCAGCTTCGGTGGGCAGCCAATCTTTGCCAAGATCTCGAACAGCCCATCTCTGTTCACAAAGTCGAAAGCTTTGGTCAGGTCTATGAAGGCAAGGAGTAGTGGCTTATGCTGTTCTCTGCATTTCTCTTGCAGCTGCCTTAAGGAGAAATGTGGATCTCCCTGCTCGGAACCCGCACTGTGACTCTGGGTAAACTCTGTCAGCAAGCTTCTGCAGTCTGTTCAGGATCACGCGTGCGAAGACTTTACTCACAACACTCAGGAGTGATATGCCTCTGTAGTTGTTGCAGTCGCTTCTATCACCCTTGTTCTTGTAGAGGGTCACGATGTTGGCGTCTCTCATATCCTGAGGTACTGCACCTTCATCCCAGCACTGACAGAGGAGGTCGTGGAGGTGTTCTAGGAGGACATTGATGCCACATTTGATAACTTCTGGTGGGATGCCATCCTTTCCTGGAGCCTCTCCTGTGGACAAGCTCTCAATGACTTTCTTCAGTTCTTCCATGGTGGGCTTCTCATCCAGCTCAGTTTCAACGGGAAAACCATCCACGGTATTGAGGGCAGCTTCGGTGACGGTGTTTTGCCTGGAGTACACTTCAGAGTAGTGCTCCACCCATCTATCCATCTGCTTGCTCTTGTCCTGGATGTTTTCGCCTGTTGCAGACTTTAGTGACACTCTCCACTTCTTTGTGGGTCCCATGGCCTTCTTGATGCCATCATACATTCCCCTGATGTTTCCAGTGTCAGCAGATAGTTGAATGCTCCGGCAGAGCTGGAGCCAGTAATCATTTGCACACTGTCGAGCTAGTCTCTGTACTTTGCTCCTGGCAAATCGATACTCTTGTAGAGTCCTATGACTGGGGGAACGCTTATACTCCAGGTGAACAGCGCGGCGTTCTTCAATGGCCGAGGTGAGTGTGGTGGAGTTGGCCTCAAACCAGTCATTGTTCATTTTTTGTTTCTTTCCAAAAACTTTCATGGCTGTGCTGTGTACTGCGTCTCTGATGTGGTCCCATCTCTCTTTGGCGCAGCCACCGGGAGGCATGTAGTTCAGCACCTCGGAGAGCTCATGGGTAAATTTCTCTGCCTTGTCTGGGTGTGCGGTCTTGCTCACATCAATGCGGGGTTTGCCCTCTGGCCTAGAGCGATGAATCTTCTTTGGCTGTAGCTTCATCTTGCTGCACACCAGCGAATGATCACTGTCGCAGTCAGCACTGTGGAAGGTGCGAGAAAGCAGGACGCACTTCAAGGCAGACCGCCTGATGATGATCAGGTCGAGTTGGTGCCAGTGCATGGAGCGAGGGTGTCTCCAGGACACTTTGTGTTGAGGCTTTGTCTGGAAGAATAAGTGGTGATGCTGAGGTCATGGTACGAGCACAGTTCCAGAAGTCGTCCATTCTCATTCATTTCTCCAACGCCAAACTTTCCAAGACAGGTTGGCCAAAAGTCGTGGTCAGCGCCCACTCTGGCATTGAAGTCACCCAGTAGTATCAAGTGCTCTTCTTTAGGGATACTCCTGATGATCGTGTCTAACTGGTCGTAGAACTCGTCCTTGGTATCCCTGGTGGCGCCGAGTGTTGGTGCATACACGCTGATCAGGTTGACGGGTCCAGTGGATGTGTGGAGTCGGAGTGATAACAGTCTTTCAGTTCCTTGTTGACCAGGTTCCACCATCCCCAGTAAAGAATTTCTTACGGCAAATCCAACACCACATTCTCTGATTTCTTCGGCACTCTTCCCTTGCCAGAAGAACTATAGTTCTTTTCCCTGAGAGTCCCAGCGTCTGGCAGCCGTGTCTCCTGCAATGCGACTATGTCGATTTGGAGTCGTGCTAGCTCATCGTTGATGACTGCAGTCTTCCAAACATTGCTGATTGCCTGAAGGTCTTGTGATAGGCCAGTTGTCATGGTCCGTACATTCCAGCATCCTAACTTGAGGGCTGGTTTCTTATGTTGGTTTTCTTTTGTTGTTGCCTGGTGCATGATTCACAGTCCACTTATCGGGTACTCACGTACACTAAGCCCCACGCACCCAGTGAAGCAGGTGAACTGTGGCGGGACAACACCTTATTGGCTGGGGGCTGCCCAGCTTGAGGCAGGCGATAGTTGTCCAGTGAGACGTGGTGATCCCTCCCACCGTCGGAAGCAACCCCCTGGTGCCAGCTCTATGCCAATTGAGCAGGAGGCTTATAACCGGTAAACTGTTGCTTCCCGTGTTGTATCGACGCTGTGAGGCGAAGCTGGAGTGTCCTCTCCAGGGCGCAAGCCAGGGCAGGGTGATATGGAGGAACAGCTGTTGCCCATGCAGCAGAACCCCCCTCTCCACGCAACTGATGGATCCAAGGGAAAGACAATGTTGATACAACTTGGCACCAGTGGTGTCGCAGGAGTTGCCGGAATGACGTTGAGGACAATGTCAGACCGCCATCGGGACTCCGACACCGGATTTGGTTTCAGGGTTGACTCCCTTAGCCTTTCCCATGAGTGGGTATTGCCACAAGGCAGCGGAGGTTTTAAATCAGAGTTTTCCTTCTCCTAGCTGACCCTATACAGATGGGACTAAGATTAGGAGAAGAAGAACTAAAATGATTATTATAGCAAGGTTGGCGTAAATACAAGAGCCAATTATTTGTTCACTGCTCCTACTGCAGTAAAGGACCTTTAAAACCTGGCACTTTAGTGATCTGGAATCCATTGTTGATATCACTGATTTCTGACATGCTTTTGGATTAATTTATCTTAAAGGATGTGGTCTAGATAGAGTGGGGGTTACAAAAGTTCAAGTGACTTTTTTAAGGGTCTTTCAACTATTTCTTGACACACATTGCTGATTACTGAATTAACTGCCGATATATGGTACATGTGTGTCACCCTAATGATTAAGTCACAGCACAACTACTTTTCTACCCAAGAATCCCAGGTTCAGGGACAACTCTGGGGCTCTTGGCCTTGGATCAGCGGAGGTCATGGGAACCAAAGAAATGATGCCACAAAAGTATCATTTACTCTTGAACACAGCACTAATAATGTTCCCAGAATGAATGTTGTGCGTCACTGGATCCCTAACAATGAAAATGGCACCTGAATGAATGGTGAGAAAATAAGTGTGTGTAGGGTGGAGGGCACCCTCAGCTTACATATAGTAGTATACCATGGCCTGTAGTAGAAAGATGAATTGTGCAAAAAATAAGAATGAATAAAGGTATTAAAAAAAAGAAAAAATACAAATTTTGTTAATCTAAGAAATATGAAATTCAGAAGCTGCCAAATGTCAAATACTTACTTTCTAGTATTATATCTGCTCTGAAGTGATTATCAGCTTTTGATATGTCTGTGTGCTGGTCTAAGAAAATTATTTTGAAAGCATAAAAATATGGGTGCAGGATATCTGTTCCCTTGCACTTTTCTCCCCTTAAATGAACTCCTCCAGAATGTGACCCAAATTCATACAGCGTTCTGGAGTGCTAAGGCTTTCATTAGCTGTTACATGGGAAAACAAACATTCCCAGATATTTCTACAGTAACTTGGTACTGAAGGAAGTTGAGGCATATTGGTTATTCTACCTACATGCTCGAACAACATTTTGATGGAAGCTTGCCCCGATTCCAATCAGTGCAGAAGGAAAGAATCTCATTTAAGGGACCTTTCATGATATTGTTGTGGTAGTGGGTGTCTCAATGAGGTCAGAGCCCCATAGTCTAGGCCAGAGGTGGACAAACTACGGCCCTCGGGCTACATCCAGCTTACGGGACTGTCCTGTCCAGCCCTTTTAGCTCCTGGACAGGGAGGCTAGCTCCCGGCCCCTCCCCTGCTGTCCCTCCTCCCCCACAGCCTCAGCTTGCTGTGCTGTCAGCGCTCTGGGTGGCGGGGTGCGAGCTCCTGCCAGGCAGCACGGCTGTGAGAGCCGCCGGGTGTAGTGTATTAAATTGCTGCCCGTAGGAATGTGCTACTTACGGAGCTCCAGGACTGGTAGCCATAAGTAGTACACCGTAAGTAGCACATTCCTACAGGGAGCAATTTAATACACTATACTGGCCCTCCATACAGTTTTGGAACCCTGATGTGGCCCTCAGGCCAGAAAGTTTGCCCACCTCTGGTCTAGGCACTCCACTATATAATAATATACGACAGTGCCTGCCTGCTAAATCCCCATTTGGAAAGGGTACAGATTCAGTATAAAACACTCTTTGCAGTGTTGAAGCATCTTCTGGATCCCTAAAATATTTAGGTTCCAAAATATTTCAGCTTAGATATTTATCTGGGACCCATTCTATACACCTGACAGCAAAATCTGGCCCTTTGGAAGGGGTTACATATTTAGACTGAGAAAGTTATTCCTCAAACTAACCCATATAAAAGATATTTGTTCAGAAAATGTAAATCAATGTATTTCAGTTGGATTTTGGAACAGCACGTGAAACTATTTTGCTCCTCCTGTGTATAGATTTGCACAAATATGCATACAACATAATTTTAAAAAATCTGATTTCCAAGTGCAAAAGAATTTATTTGCAGGTTTGAGACTACCTGCTGTGGAGAAAATCAGAGGCAAATGAACAGGCAACAAGTGAGCAAAAGTGACTATCATAATATATACATTTGTTACTAAAAAAGGCCTTATAAAAACTTGTTTTCTTGAGCAACCTAGATTTGAACTAACCTTTAGAAAACATTTACTAGAAATGTAATCTAGTGAATAGTAACAGTAGTAATCAAAACCAATGCTGGATAGAAAAAAGGGCTTTTTTTGCCCATTCACAAGTATTTGTCATTGTGAAATGCAGTGATCCTGTTTGTAGAGGAGGAAAGCCAATGCACTTGACTAAAGAGGTATTAAAAAATTAATTCCTAATCTTTATACCATTATACATTTGTCATACAGAAAATACAGTAACCCACTTCAATGTAACATCCTGAGAGTTATGCATCTATTCAGAAGTATCCATGTAGGAATGGATAAGTAAACAAAGATAATTTGTTATTTCCTATATAGATTAGTTTATACAATTCTCTGACAGGATTTAATTATGAAACATAAAATATTTAAACAAACATTACTTCTTTTTATAATTAGAGTGATTTAGATTTAATTAAAGAAGCACAGTCAAGAAAGTTCCCTGAAAACTGAATGTGTGTGGTTCAGTCATTTTCCTACCTGTTACAACACCTTAATGGATTTGAATTCCCCTTATCTTCTCTACTATGACTTGAGTGACAACTGACTAATAGGATTACAGGCTCCATTCCAATAATACAGCTCAGCTACATGCCAGCAAAAAATGACAGCCTAAACCTGAATTACATGGCCTGGGAATCCATCCAATTATTAACTAAAGTAACTATTATTACCTAACCTAATCAAAGGAGAAGCAGCTGTTAATCTTTGGTGGCCTGCAGTGTAGTAGCGGTCAGACTGGATGAACTGTCTTTGTACTTGACTCTTCTACAGACAATAATTATGTCCTTTGTGATCAAGAAGGAAGGGCTTCCTAGCCTTTTAGACAGAGGCAGCAGATGGGGAACTGTTTGCATGTTCATTAACAAGATAGGGTGGATTTTATCAAGGTTTGGCATCTGCGGTACCTCCAGAAGCACCACTTACCAAATGATACAACAAGGTTTGGCAAGTCTGCAAATTTGGAAGTTAGCAAGCTAACTAACCTAAAGTAGTTTAAAAGAATTTTTGATCTACATTTTTTCATACAAAAAAACAAAGATTCATAAAAGTTTGCTCAAAAGCATTTATACTTATTCCCTATCACACTGCACTATATCAGCCTATACATACAATACACAAAGAAACACACATGAACATGTCAATGTGTCTTCACTGTTAGAACATTTAATTTCATTTAGTTATTTTACAATTCTTCATATTATATAGCTATTTTACATTTTTGAAACCATGGCAAATAATGTAATATAGGAGATGAAAACTTGGACTTATATGAACAAGCTAACAGTCAACACACAATAACACCTTCACTGAAATAAACTGAATTTTAACAAATAGTACTTTTAGAATTCTGTATGCACTACTTCAGATCATTAGTGAGACCATAACTAGAACAGTGTCATCCAGCTCTGGTTCCGCACTTTAAAAAAGGATGTTAACAAATAGGAAAGGGTTCAGGAAAGGGCTACAAGAATGATTCGAGCTCTGAAAAACCTGCCTTGCATTGAGAGACTAAAGCAGCTCAATCTATTTAGTTTATACAAGAGAAGGTTAACAAGTGACTTCATCACAGTCTCTAAATACCTAAATGGAAAGAAGGTTTCTAGCAGGAGAGGGCTATATTTTCTAGCATGCCAAGATATAAGAAGATCCAATGTCTGGAAGCTGAAGCTAGACAAATTCGGACCAGAAATAAGGCACAATTTTTAAATAGTGAACATAATTAACAATTGGGACAACATATCGATGGATATGGTGGATTCTCAATCATTTGAATTTTTAAATCAAAACTAGGTATTTTTCTAAAATATCTGTTCCTGATTTAACAATAAATTATGGACTTGATGCAGGAATTACTGAGTGAAATTCTATGGCCTGTGTTATGCAGGAGTTTAGACTAGATGATCTTAATGATCTCTTATGGCCTTAAAAAAATCTATGAATGAATATTCAAATCAAGAATTCACCGTTCACATATTTCCTGTCACTGTCTTATATTATTAGTTACATAGTAAAATAGGACCAGAAATAAGTCAGTCTTTTTTATCTGAAATATTTTGATGACAACTCTTCCATTTCTATCCCATGCAATTTAAAACCCTTTGAAAGTTTAAACTTTGTATCATCTCTTAAAAAAATTAAAAACTTTTTGCAAAAACAAACAAAAACCAAAACCAAGCCATTTTGGTAAAGGCAGGGAAGAATCTTTCCTGATCCCCAAAAGGCTTGCTTGCTACTTTGAAATTAAAAGAATCATTGTGGAAAATCCCCGCATGCACAGATCTCACATTAGCTCCAACTGAATTTCTGTGTGTGGAAGACTTGCTGGATCTAAACCAAATACTTGTGTACACTTTGCCTTCTGTTATTGAGAGAATGCACTCAATCTGTGCAACTGAATTCTGTACTTATTAAATTGAAGCAGCAGTGGTCAGCCTATGAAAGGAGAGTTTGTTATTAATTAGCAAAATATAGTTAAGCTATATTTTAAGAAATATTTTCTTCTCTCCTATAGTCTACTTTTTAGCAGAGATTCTATCTAAAGTGCCAGTGGCTAAGAAATACAGTTCAAAGCCTCATAAAAAGAAATCCAGACAGAGGGATCCCAGGCTGGCTCCTGGTCTTTTTTTTTTTTTTTAAATCATCTCTGATGACTTTTTGGTCTTGAACTTTAGTGAAATCTGTGCGCTTATGAGAAAAAAAACTACACCCATTTTGATCAGTGCTGTAGTATTAAAAGTTCATATCATGACAATCTCTGTCGAAAGTATCCCAAAACAATTTTTTCAATGACAATTGGCATTTTTGAGTCTACTAAGTAGGGCTCTCTTTTGTGAAATCAGTATAATAATAATACTGTGATGCATGGATAGAAAGGGTTAAACATCCTGCAAAATAAATAACTTACAGAAAACATGTGGGGAGATAATGTTTGTGTTTTTGTGTATTTACATATGTATGAGTAGGGTGGCAATGTAATCAACAGTCCCTGTCTATGCTGTATTCTGATATCATTTAAAGGAACTGTAAACACAGGATATCTCGGTATTCATCTCTCTTCAAAATGTACTATGAATGGTGGAGGAAAAAGCAAATGGCCATATGTTCCGTGAGGAAATCCCAACTTGTCAAAGAGGACATGAAATTGTATAAAAGATCCTCGGCTCCTGATTTTGTGATCTCAGGTCTGCTTAAGCTTCTTCAGGGGAAGGTCCCAGTTATGCTGGTACGCCCTGAATGTGATATTTGGACATTGGACCAACTATGAACTATTTCTGAAAGGACTCTTTGCAACTACGAAGCTCACCATCTCTGCTATGAATCTGCACCTAAATGAATTGAACTCATGTCTGTATATATACTCATCTTTTAACCATACTCTCTTTTGTTTTTTAATCAATTTTAGTTTAGTTAATAAGAATTGGCTGTGGCATGTATTTGGGTAAGATCTGAAATATTCATTAACCTGGGAGATAATGTGTTCGATCCTTTGGGATTAGTAGAACCTTTTCTTTTATATGATGAAATAAGATTTACAGAAATTTTCATCATATTTGACATGGGTACCTGGATGGAGGCCTGAGGCTGGGTCACTTTAAGGGAACTGAGTTGTTTGGACTTGAGTAACCAGTGAGGTAATAAAGAAGCTGTTTTATGCTGGCTTGGTGACTCTAGGTATTGGAATATCCACCAGTTTTATGGGGATTGTCTGCCCCATTCTTTGCAGTTCACCCTAATTGAATGACCAAAGCTGGCTCCCCACTAGGACCCTGGTCACAAATACTTTACCCTAATATAGTCCCTTCCACCCAAGAATCTCAAAGTGCTTTCCAGCCATTAATGAATTAAGCCTCACAGCACTGTTGTGAGCAGGAAAGTATTATCCTAATTTTACAGATGGAAGAACTAAACAGACAGGTTAGGCCAAAAAATGCAAACTAGGATACCTAAAAGTTAATGAGAGCTGTGGATACCAGCACTTTTGAAAAATTATCATTTATTTATTTAGGTGTCTAAAGATTTTGGTTCCAAATTTTTGGCCTTGAGGTATGAAAATTTTGGCTTCAGTGTCTTATCTAAGAAAGGATGTGGCAAGGCCAGGAATAAAGCTCAGATCTGCTGATTCCCAGACCTTTGTTTTAGCCACAAGACCATTCTTCCACGGATAAAAGCTCAGTGTATGCAACTATAAACCTGTTTTGATGTGGTATTAAGGATAAAAACCTTAACCTTCAATACTTAAAAATCAATGCTAGTCCAAAGGAAGCATTTCTAGTTTTGTAATTCTACTTATAAAAGTTTAAAACATTTTGACAAAACTGAAATGTATTTATAATATTAAAAATGAGCCAAAATGGCTCAGAAAAGTGTGTGTTCCATCAAAAAGCGGCTATTTGCTTACATTAGGTACCCTACCCCTACCTGTTGTCAATCCAGTAAGTACAACAGGACAAATCCTGCCCCATGTCATTGCCCTGAATAACAGGGGTGCTTGCTGGGATAGTGTACAGGACCAAGAGGAAGAGATATGGGAAAAAATCCTGCCTGCAAACTGAAAATTTGGCTGTTTCTGCACCCTTGAAGTTGAGGTAGAACCCGGGGCTTCTGTTCTCATACTATGCACAGGGTAATTTCAGTGGATCTGCGGAGCAGAGGATCAATCAGGCTTGCACTGCTCCTCTCCTAGCTTGGTCCTGCCTCATCCCCACCCTCTGGCATGTGACAGGGTACTGAGAGCATGCAGGAAGCCCTGTTTCACAATGTAGAACGGGTTCATACTCACTGTATGGGCTCTCCAGTTCTTGCCCTTGTGCAGCAGAAGCTGTAGCAACCAAAACTACAGGACAACATTTCTTTTCGCTACAAAATCTCCAGCTGCACTAACTGCAATCTTGCATACCAAATACAAAAAGGTATAAGGGAAATGAAAAAGGGGATTTGGATTCATTTAACTTTTGATACATTAGGCACTTGCAGCAATAAGAATGGAACTACTTTTCTCCTTAATGCAAACTAAAGACAATAAAGTAGTGGCTTTTTGTTTTTCTTTCTGAAGGTGCACTCTGACTCCCAGAGAACTCAATCAGGTACTTTGACACCAAGTCATTGTAGGAAGCAACTGAAGTTTAGCAAAGTTAGCGTGCACAGGACAGAATTTCTGAGCCCTAATGAGCTCTAATATTAGGACTATAATTCTACTAAGACAATTGGTTCCTATGCCTATGGTACACGCACACTGGTATTAATGAATTTAATTTCTTCCTAGGCTTGTTCTGTATCTTATTCCTTCTCCCCTTTCAACCTTCTGCTCATATTGTGTGTCAAACCTCAGTTTAAAAAAAGGGAAACTGGCTACAGTCTTCCCTTTCCCCACAAGTTCTGCAGGTTTTTCTGGTTCATCAATCAAACCTCAGTCAGAGAGATGTTCTATTAACACCTCCGCTGATACTCTGTCTGAGGACAACCCTGGGTTATCCTTCAAAATACACAAATCTGCTTGTGAGCAGTAAAGAGTCAGTGCAAGCTGTTAACCAGTCAGGTAAGTTATTCTAATGAATACAACCCACACAGCCCCCTGCACTCCCTTTATGCTATTTGCCAAAATTGGAAAATGCCAACCTCTCCTGTAAACATAGGACAACATGTACTTGTAGGTGCTACATGTGAATGCTCTGGGCATTGGAGCACCTGTGTCATCTAATTCCAGCATGCACAAAAGCTTCCCACTTAGTTACAAACAACAGAGTATCTAATTGCAAGGTTAACTCTGGGCCAAATTCTTCCCTGCTGTCCTGTTGCACCATGTGGGGAATTCATTTAGGGGAATACAGATGATATGACTGCTGCCTGGCTTCTCCTGGGGCTTCCATCAGACAAGGCAGATTTAACAACTTCTGGGGGTTTGATAGGAACCCCACTGGCAGAAGCTTTCAAGGGAATATATTAAGCACATCACTAGCTGCTCTTGTCCCACAGCAGCACCACTCACTTTTTGGAGTGTGCTTGTTGACTGCTGGCCCCTTGGCAGATTGGCAAGTTCCAGGCCTCTAGCACCACTATAACCCTACACAGTAGACTGCCCACCAAAGGATTACTGATGATCTAAAGCATTATTACAGGAGAGTCATGTTTATATCACTACTGGTAATTTGGACCACTGGTAGATACAATAATTACAGTACAATGAAAAATATTCCAGCCTCTCATATTCCGCTGGACCTTTCCACATCCTCCAAACCAGGCATTACAAGGAATATGCAGCATTGGCACCAACTGTTTTGAAAAAGTTTAATTTGCCAATTCATCTGCTCCAAGAGATACACCATTAATTTTTAATGGCGTTTACTCCTATCTCTCTGGGCCCTGGATCTGGCGCTGTTTTGTGCTATTTGCTTGTACTGCTCAAAGGTGAGGTGAAGTATTTTTTAACAACAAAAACAAAAGTCCAAAAATCCAGTTTAACTGAGATCTCAAATCAGTAAGAACTTGGTCCAAAGTTTTCCATTGACTTCAGTGGGCTTTAGATCATGCTCTAACAGAATGTGGGTATAGATTTAAAAAATTATATATACATGTAGTTTAAAATAAAATTAGTATCAATTTCTCCATCGCCTACCTGCCTGACCAAGACCTAAATTCAAGCTCTAAAGTTTCTGTGGTTCCCTAAGCATAACTAAAGACTCGGCTAATGCTAGCAAGAAAAGCAGTATACAGATACAACTCTCTATGCTGTTTTAATTGTTAGTGATATCATTAGCTCTTGCAGGAGAAACAGAGAAACCCAATGGCCTAAACTGAGGTCTTGACAGGTAAAAAGACTTTTTGTTCACCTTTAAAATACATTCATTTGTAAGTTTTAAGACTACACATCTGTTTAATTAATAATTTTGGATCGCGGTTTTAAATTATTTAAAAAACCCATTTCAGCTCACCTTTAAATCTAATTAATGACTTCCTATATGATTGTTACAGTATTAAAACTATACAAACTTTGTAGTGTTGCTCAAAGTTGAACCCAAAGGCCTGATATGTTGCACTATGTCCTAAAATGTGGACCACGGATGCCCTCGTCCTACAAACTTCAGGGTAAAGAAACGGCCAGTCAACTGCAGGTTTTTACTGCTGGTGAACTCAAGCAAGATATTACTGTATACCTATCAAGGAAGACACAAGTATAGGTAAATATAATTATTGAGGGCATTTACCTTGCTGTAAAATTGGGGTATATTGATGTGCAGCCATTAGGTTGTTGACATTTTGTCAATGAGGTCATTGGCATCAGTGCCTACATTTTATGGCGATTGATGACAGATAAACAAATAGACATTGCAGATTAAGAGTTCCCTATATTAAGGTCACAAAATTCCAAATTAGTGGCAGGATAAATATTATTTGTTAAAACATCAGCTCAAACAGGGGACTCCAAATGATTAGAATTCCAAGTTTGTGATGCTTGAAGAGTTTCTTGGAAGAACAAAAATGTCATGCGTACATTATGGCAAGCACAAGTTTAGAAAGACAGGCCCACTGGCATCTTGTTGCCACTATAAGGTCCAGTCTAGCAGCCCATACACTTGTGAGCTGGGCATGCAGGACTGGGCCCTCGGTTTCTATCGTCAACCCTCTGGACTAGCTACTTGGGGAGTCTAAAGAGGCTATGTGATCTGGTGATTGCAGCAAAGAACAGGAAGATCAAGGTTCAAATTACAGCCGAGCCATTCACTATGTGACCTTGCACAAATACTTGATCTGCATCTGAGTCAGTCAACACAGCTGTAAAACTGGCCTATAAACTTAAAAAAAAATCAGTGAAAGCTGCATGCTGCATCTGAACTGAGCTGTACACAGATTATTTTAAAAATTCAGCAGCGATAATATGATGTACCTATCTAAAGTTTCCATCTCTTGATGAAGTCATAATGAAAACATAATTTGAACAGAAGAAGGCTGCTATTTACAGTCATGAAAAACTACAGTTATTAGTAAAGACTGGGTAGGCAGATTCTCCAGTACTCCTAGAAGAGCAGCGTTCAGGCAGAGCTGAGAGCGGTTGTCTGCAAGAAACTGTTGAGTTTCCCGATCCTTAGACATCTGATCCCAATGTAAGTTAAAGCTGCAGGACAGCAGTTTTAATTTATGAATGTCAGCAGAGATTTGGGTGTAGCACCCATCCCACCCATGTCTGATCCCTAGAATGTACTACATGCCCCCTCCTGTACACGGGTAATTTTCCCCTGGTCATCTCTGGCTGCTTTAAAGCCGCTTTGTACCACTTATGCAGAGCAAAGTACCCCTAGTGGAGCAAAGAATCAAGCCCAGGGTTCTTACACTATTCTCTTAACCTCTTTATTAAATTCAATTATTTTTAGCGCCGTTGTTAAATCTTGATTTTGCAACTGAAATTGATATTTTTCTACGCTTCCAGCATGGACCAAAGGCTCTGATATGGTCTACAGCATATACATGACCCGCAGCTTCCAAAGCTGGTATGAGTCATAATCCTGGAGACGGAGGGACGTGATAGCAATCTGTAGGAAGACAGATGCTTTTGGACTACAGTGAAGGGTCCTCTAGGCCCCAGAAGGAAACTGAATGCACTTGTTGAGAGATTTGTCCTGATGATCCCAAGCTGATAATATGAAGACTTGAAGAGCTCAGATGTGAACCACCACCCTCCAGACTGTGACTATTGCTGATACCATCAAGCCCAGAAGATGAAGAGTTTGCCCGACTTGGATGCTCAGAGGGTGGCAATCACGATTACTGTGATCTCGGTAAACACCTTGGGGGCAGAAGAGCCAAAAGCAGGGCCACGTAGTAGAAAAAACAAAGGAACTTGTGAAGTGTTGAGTGAATATGAAGGTACGCATCCTTGAGATCCACTGAAAGGTAGAGTAAGTCACTTAGTGAGCACTCCTGGATCAGACTGGCAAGCATTTCTCCCTAAATTTGGCTTTGATACAATTTAGGCTGAACACCCCCAGGCCTCTATGACACCATGACATAATATGAGTAGGCCTCTAAGTTTCTGTACAATAGAGGCATGGGTGAATTACTTCAGTGTTGAACAAGCTGTAGATCCTTTGCAGGTGAGCTAGCTCCTTTTAAGCTGTAGATGGAGAAAAGAAAGTATGCTGTAAACAGGAGAAGCAGGGACATTCTACTGAATAACCTCAGCTGGTAATTTCAAGGAATGTATGTCAATGGTGGAAATGGTCCACACAATAAGGATAAACGTCAACCTTTCTATAAGACATACTGATCTGGACTGGCAAGCCTATGATGAAAATTGGGGCTCTTTGGGGGAGAGGGGAGAAGGATTTCTGTCTAGTTGTCTGGCATAAGGAGAAGTGCCTTCTGGTTTAAGAAGAACATAAGGAATAAAAAGGTGTTTTGTAACTCCTATAGCTTTTGTGGGTGAAATTTTTCTTCTTTTCCCAACTGGGAAACAGAAGGATGCTCAGGTCAGTTGTATCCTTGATGGCCTTATCTAGGCTCCCTATGGAAAGTTAAGAGTTCACTGAATGGTGCCCTGGTTACATGGGTCTGGAAATGGAGTCTGTGTTCTAGTGTGAAATCAAATGTTGTGTCTCACCACAGTGGAGCAAAGGAGAGAATGAAAAGAAAAATAGATTATATATCTAGGGCCATACCAATTTTATGGCTGTGAAAAATGTGTCATGGACTGTGAAATAAGCCCTTCCTTGTGAAATCTGATCTCCCCCTTGCTGTTGGGAGTGCCCCAGCCCAGGGGCTCCTAGCTGCAAGTCCCGGCTAGGCTGGGGAGGGAGAAGATTTGTCCGTCACAGCCGCTCTCGCTTTCAGGGGGAGATCATACCCACCTTGGAGTGCCTTCCCCTGCTGCAGGAAGCTCCAGCCCCCGAGGTTCCTGCAGCTGGAGGAGGCTTGTGGATGTGGGTCCGATCACCCCCTGCTCCTGAGACTGCCCCAGCCAGGGAGCTCCTAGCTGTGAGTCACTGCATGGCAGCTTGGGGGGTGGGGGGGCGGAAGGAGGAAAGGGAGAGATCAGACCCACTTCCGGGTACCTTTTGGGTTGGGACTGCCACGGTTATACCACCATGAAATTTCAGATGTAAAGAGCTGAAAACATGAAATTGACCAATTAAAAAACCCTCTGGCCATGCAACTGATCAAAATGGACCGTGAATTTGGTAGGGCCCTAATTATATCATAACAGACATGCTACACAAAAGACAGGGAGAACAGGAGACTTATGAGCCAATTACACAGGGTTGGGTGTAGTTATATTGAGCCTTGACAAAGCCTCAGGTTTAGCATACATATAAGAGGGATGCTTCACAAGGAATTACACATTTTTTGGTACCTACACATGAGAGGAATGAGTCATAATAGCACTCGAGTGATTGATCCTTATCTTTGTCCACTACAGCAGCCAGAGTGGCAGTCCTCTTGATGTGAATAAATACTTTCTGCCACTGCAAATATAGTGCATTTTTCCGTTTCGGATTTTGTATAATTTGTGACAACTGTGATTAGTAGAGCGCTTCTAAATCCATCATCTTCTCAAGGGATTATGAAACTGTAGATGAAGTTCTTGTTTTGCTTTTCATATTTTAGGTCCATCTTGGGGACAACTGCTTGAATGGATTTGTGATTTGAGATGTCTACGGTAGTTTGTACTTGCTATATAAGACTATCCTTTTCCTCTGAGCCAAATAATCTATCCTTTTTGAATCTCAAGAAATGGAAAAGGAGCATTATGGTACAGAGTTCTCCTCCTTTGGAAGATAAGGAGGCATTGGCTTTCTCATGCTTCCCATACTGTTTTTTTTTTTTTACCTTGAATGCTTTTTCTTGGCCTTCCTTTTGTTACAGAGAACAGAGAATTTGCACGGGAATGCCTCCAAACTCAACGTGTAACGAAATATTTCTTATTTGCCAAAAACATGTTTAGGGGTCAAGTGTTCATAGGGGCCTCAATATCACTTTCATTGTGTACTCAAGTATATGCTTGCATACTTTTCAAGTACTAAGGCTTGCATGCATGATTTTTAATGGTCAAAAATGCACTTACTAATGTCTGTGCATGAATATATGGGGCTAATTGTTTGAAAATTTGGTTCTCTATGTCCAAAAATAAATTTTAGAAATTATACTAAGATATTATTAGGAAAATATGACCATTGCATAATTGCTCTTTAACTAATGTTAACGCTGATTATCTATATGTCTAGGTTTTTATGTTGTGCCCATTATCGTGGTACTTGAGAACCTTATGTAAATAATCATAGTATTTCTACTTTGTTAAACATTTGACACTTTTAATGGTGTTACTTGTGTCAGTGGGGTAAAATTTTTACATTTCTGACAACCTCCCATTCTTTTGGCAATATTACCATCACAAAAATGAAAGAGCCTTGAGATAAGTTAAGCACCAATATAGATTTGCATGGCTCTCTCATTTACTTAACAGGTATTCTCCTTGTGAACCTCTCAAAACATGGCAAAACAAAATCCTCAAAATATACTTTAGGTAACATGCAATAATATCAGCTTGCAAGCCATATGTCTCAGCAGCAATCTGTCCTGATAAACAGGATTGAAATCAGTGAAGTTGCTCTGTTTTTAAACTCATGTACCTTAGCAAAGAATTTGGTCTACTGTGATATATTTCACAGTTCTTGTAATAACAATGGGGTCTGTTTCCTCCTTTATATAAATACATTATGCCATCACAGTTAGCAAGCCACATTCAGCTCTAAACTACCCTCCTAATGAAGTCAATGGGCAAGATATCCAAATAACAGAGCAGAAATAGGCCCAGTATTGGTTACTATACATCAGCACATTCAGAAGCGATTAAACCCTTGTGAAATTATTACAAGCCACACCATCATTATATTATTTCTAAGAAATATGGAGCATTAATGGGTTTGATCCCAAGTGTACTTTTCAAAATGATGATACTTTTCAACTCAGTAAAGAACCACATTTCACTGAACTAGAGAGGATTGTTAACCTGCACTCTGTACTCCTCAGGCACTGGAATATGTCTTTATTTGGTACACTTTCTTCCTACAGTCTGCCGAGAAAGATCGTGTTATCATATTGCTTCAAGCCTGTGAGTGGCACTGCTTGACAGCTAGTGAACATTTTGCAAATAAAGAGTAGTTTTAAAGTTTTTCAGCTGGACTTTCTAAGAATTATGCAACACACAAAAGAACAGGAAGCTCTGCCTTAGCTGTTCTTAGGTTAGGGACAATCTGAAAGTCCACCATTAATTCTTTTTTCCCCCTTACATCCATCACTTCATCTCATTTCACCGTACAGGCAGCCTAATTAAATTTGCATGACAACATGAGCTTTTAGCATGTATTCATTAGTCTCATTAATCAGTATGTTTTATAAATTGCATTATAAACTGTGCCTTTTAAAAATCTGATACTCAGACCTTTGATCCCAAGGAGTCATGACACTTCTTCCTGTTTTGAATGAGGTTTAGGCTTTTATGCAAGTATGGTAAAGCACCAGAAATATTTTTTTTAACTGTTCAGAGATACCAGAGAACTTACTTGACACTCTCCTACTCTAAACATCTGATATATTTAACTAAAGAAAAGACTTAATCTTGATATGAACCAAGTCTTTTCTTATGAAGGGACTGTATAAGGTATGCATATATTGTTAGTTTTAATTAAAACTAGGAAACTCATGAAACTTAGAGCAGCTATTTGAAGTGCATCACAAAGATTTCTGGTTAACATGAAGCACAAAGTAGCATCTATAGATATGATAATACATCAAAATAGCAAAAAATAACCCCCCCCCCAAACCTCCATCTAAACATTATCTTTTAAATATTTTGCCACCAGATGAATGTCTAGTGCATAACAATCACGTGTGTCTTTCTGGCTATCTACCACACATTTTTTTTAAAGCTTGCATGACACAGATCCTTGACTATGCAAGCTTAACTTCATGAATGCGGGTCATCCTATTTACTTCAATCCAAATACTAAAGTGCATAAAGTTTAGTACATGGCAGGATCCTGGCCTGTGTAATTTACATGTACGTATATACATCCTGTGTATCAAAAAGGATATATACACCAATGCAGATACCTTGATAGGAAAATATCTGTGCAACTTGAAAGTACATTTGCAGTTTAGCACAAAGCATACCCCTTATGCTACAAAGACTTATTCATGTGACTATTCCCACTGAAGTCAATAAGAGTGCATAAAGTCATGTGCGTAAAGCTAAGCAGGATTGGCGCCTGTGTCAAATATAAAAACACAACAGTATTTTAATATATAATCATTTTCACACAATAATTCCTGTTTTAAATGTATCAGGCTTAATTTTAAAAACAAAATACCTTCTCAGAATTAAAGTATAAAATAATTTATTTAAAATTATCATAATTATAATCAACATTAAGTGAATGAAAATGATGTGTATGTATTTTCCCCTTTGAAAACAAAATTTTATGTTTGAGGGCAGCAGTTCTTTCATTTTTAAGGATTCAAAGTACAGTATTTGTGCAGTGTTTCTGCTAGTACTGTCCTCTAGTGGAGAAATGAGAGATTTAAAAATGAAGCAAAACAAAAACAAATCCCCCCTGCCCCCAACCCAGGCTACAGCAGAGAATCAAAATTTCAAGGATATAAAGCATGAGAATGATTATCTATCTCAGCAGTTCTTAATCTGTGGGTTGCAACCCTGTTTTAATGGGGTCGCCAGGGTTGGCTTAGACTTGCTGGGGCCCGGGGCCAAAGCCAAAGCTTGAGGCTTTCCACCCTGGGCAGCAGGGCTCAGGTTACAGGCCGCCTGCCTGGGGCTGACGCCCTTAGGCTTCAGCTTTGGTCACCCTGCCTGGGGTGGTGGGGTTAAGTTTTGTTCTGTACCTTACTTTTGCCACAGATTAAGTTAACGAATAAGTATCTCATCAGTTTTTAATTTTACACCATTGCTTTGTTTTTTGTCATATCTGTAGCCGGGCCCATGTCAACAGAAAGCAAGTTTTCAGTGAAATCTATACGTAGGCAACCCGGTGAACCCACTAAAAACTGTTCTATTAATCGTCACACTAGAACTGGTCACTATGCAGAACAGGCCTGACAGTTTGTAGATTAAAATGTAAATACTGGATCTGACGCTGTACTGCTGAGGCCAGCCATTTCTGACAGTCTCTGCAATGTGATAAACACGGTCTGTCTACAGTCCCCCTTCTATTTGAAAGTTACGACAAACATTTTACTGGAATGTAAATAACTGACATCATGACTGGTGCAGCAATAGGCTGCAAATTTATCTAAAAATCAAGAAAACAAAAATGCTGTTTGACACTAAATAAATCATTAGTTGCCACCGGGGGAGCACTTTTTGGAGGTCATAAATGTGCATCAGTCTTGAAAAGTAGTAGTGTAAAAGTGAAAAGTGTAGGCACTTCAGTTCTGAAACGGAAAAAAATAAACATTACTAGGGAAATATTTTTTTTCTCTGAAATGTGCTTCCTATATGGAGAAAGACATTAAACAGTACAAAATTATTTTCTTCTTAAGTTTAGTAGGATAATTGAAAAATAGGTAACTGGAATGTTTTGTTGCAGTATATACAGTTCTTATTAATGATGTACAAAGAAGAAATAAATGTGGACTAGTGGTTATACCATCCTCAAGTTTTAATATCAACTTTAATATGGAACTATATGTAAAATTATTTATTAGTAGTATTTTGGTAATCCCTAGAAACGTCAACTAACGTCAGGGCTCCATAGTGCTAGGCTTTGTGCAAACGCACAGTAAAAGAATATCTCCAAGGCAGTACGAAAAAAAATCAGTGCATACAGCGTATGTGGCACAATAGATTGTTTTCCCTAATATGTTACAGCAATGTGCCACATGTATCAGTATGTAGCCCTACACTGAAACATTTCTTTACCCTTCAGGCAACTGAAGTTCTATAATCTTCATTTCTCTTAAATTGTGATATGAAATAAATAATCAACTTCAGGACAAATATATTTTGAATCTGCATGTAAAATAATCCCGTATTTGATCCATGCTCTCACCTCAGACATTTTAACTATTCTTGATTTCAACTGAAAACAGCACCCTCCAGGTAAGATTTTCAAAAGTTCCTACATGATGTAGTCTTAGGCGCTTTCAACTAGAGTTCTGCATACTCAATGCTACTGAAATTCAGGCCAAATGATTCTAATGAGATTTTCTCAGCCACCTGTTTGGTCACTTTGCCTTAGATCAGGGGTCTCAAAACTTGCGGCCCGCGGGCCGCATGTGGCCTATGAGGTTATTTTGTGCGGCCTGCGAGCTCCCCGCAACCCCCACCCCGCATTTACCTAGAGCAGCTCCGGCCCGGCGCGCACTGGGGGCAAGGCCTGCCTGCCTGCCCTGCCCCCGTGTCTGTGTTTTTCTCTGGCCGCTCCTCCACGTACCTCCCCCGAAGCTCCCATTGGCCACGGCTCCCCATTCCCGGCCAATGGGAGCTGCTGGGGATGGTGTCTGGAAGGAACGATTGACGTGGGGCAGCCTGCCCTCCCCCCCCGGTGCATGCCGGCTGGAGCCGCTCTAAGTAAACGCAGGGACAGGGGAGCCGCGGGCCGCCCCCCTCCTGCAGCCCAACCCCCTGCTCTGAGCCCCCTGACACCCACCCTGCACCCTGACACCCTGCCACACCCCATACCACTCCTGCACCCCGAACCCCTGCCACACCCCGTACCACTCCTGCACCCCGCCCTCCTGCCCGGAGCCCCCTCCTGCACCCAGACCCCCTGCCCTGAGCCCCCTGCCACACCCTGCACCCAAAGCCGCTGCCCTGAGCCCCTTCTGCACCCTGTACCCCTCCTGAACCCAACCCCCTGCCCTGAGCCCACTGCCTCACCCCACACCCCAGCCCCCTGCCCTGAGCCCCTGCTGCACCCCGCATCCCTCCTGCACCCAGACCCCCTGCCCTGAGCCCCCTGCCACACCCTGCACCCCTCCTGCACCCCAACCCCCTGCCCTGAGCCCCCTGCCGCACCCCGCACCCCTGCCCTGAGCCCCCTGCTGCACCCCACACCCCTCCTGCATCCCCTGGGGGTGGGGGGCAGAATTGGGATGAGGATTTCGGGGAAGGGGTTCGAGTGGGGGCAGGGAAGGGGTGGGAAGAGGCATAGCAGGGGAGGGGCCTCATGGAAGGGGTGGAGTGGGGGAGGAGCCGAGGGCAGCATGGGGGAGGTGTCAGTAGTGTGGCCCTCAGGCCAGTGTATTAGTCCTCATGTGGCCCTCATGGTCATTTCAGTTTGAGACCCCTGCCTTAGATAAATGCTTTTGGTGGAACGGGCAAAACTTTCCTATGCAATTCAGTATTCTTGTAAATCGCATTAAACAGAAACAAACAAACAAACATACAAATCCATCTCATCACAAGCCATGTGAGAAACGCCTTTGTTAGATCAAAAATTAACCATGATTAGTCTATAGGAAAAAACCACTTCAGATCACAAAGTCCCTCCACAAGAATGTACTGAATCTGGATAAATGTTTTATTTCAAATCAGAAAGAAGTAAGATTCAAACAGTTTTTGCATAGATTTAACTACACTGATTTAGAAACTGATCTAGTAAATTCATCCGTAGTGTGGAGGGAGCTACAGTAGTATACAGTGCCTTTACTGGTACAGCCTATTTCTGGTAATGTAGTGAAATAAACTGTTCTTATATCTGCAGTACAGAGGCAGTGCTAGCCAATTGGGGGCCCTAAGCAGGAATATATTTGCTCCCCCACATAATAAAAAGTGAACAGGGGGCCTGCTTGACCTGCTCAGGGCCTTAAGAAATTGCTTAGTCTGCTTATGCCTTGTGCTGGCTCTGGGTATATAAGCACTTTTATTCTGTGGTGTATAACTGGCCACATTAGGGGGTTACACTGATTTAACTATATTGCTTTCTATATCAATATAGTTAAATTTGTCTACACGGAATTTTTTTGTACAAGCCTAAAGAAGAATGGAGTTAAGAAGGAAGTACACAAAGCTTGCTGAGACATGACACAACAGACTTTCAGAAATATGCTGAAACTTTAAGCTGACAAGTGGACAGAAGTTCTATCAGCCTTTAGGCTTAGAAACAGTTAGTCTGGGCTCTTGTTGCCTCAAACTAGGTGAAGTTAATTACTATTTCATTTTGTCATTTTCTCTATTTAAGAAATGCCAAATCAACTTTGCAGTGATTTATGATAATTTAAAAATTTGTGTGCGGTGAATGTTAAACTGGGGATACCACTGCTGGGTACCTCGGAGAGAAAAAAAATATTTTCTAAACTTCAAGGAGATGGAAGCAGGAGAAGGGTAATGGCTTAGTCAAGGTCACAAAGGGGTTGCATACCTCTTCCCATGTGGTGCTGCAATAAAGCAGGCATAGGCCAATACAAGCACAAGGTGAGCAATATGGCCTGAGAGGTGCCAGGTCTACTTGCAAATGTCAGTTACCAAATGAAATAAAATTTTTTTTTCTCAAAGTGCATCACAATACAATTCTAAAAGTGTACTTTTAACTAAGATAATTTTTGTGTCTAAGACAGCTTAATTTAAACACTCTGGATTTCTTGCACACTCAAAATTCCTACTGACTTCGATGGGAGACATGTAGGATCAGGCCCGTAACAGCTAAACAGATTAAATTAAAATAAAAAGTTGTGTGATAAGAGCGACATTTTAGTCTAGAGGGTCTCAAACATCAATGATATCTCAGTGGGCTTTGGAATTTATTCTTTGGCATCAGCTAGACTGGTGATTTCGGGGGCCCCTTGATAGAAGGAGAGCTTAAGCTTGATATAGTTTCCAAGATCTTGTGGAGGGTGTGAGGGGCCACATATTACTGTTTACTGCGGGGCTGCACACAACCTCAAGCCAGCCTTATTGGTTATTGCCGTTATTGTGTCCATTACTGTGTTTTTTCTTTTATGTTTATATGTACACACATATAGATAGAGAGAGAGAGAGAGACTGATGCTTATATAATTTTTTCCCCAGAGTTTCTGCCAGTCAGGATGTGAATATGCATAAAAATTGTGAATTGTCTTCTGAGAATACTATGTTCTATGTAGTCTGAGTATTATAGTTTGTTTATGTAGTGCACTGGTTCTCAAGCTTTTGTACTGGTGACCCCTTTCACATAGCAAGCCTCTGAGTGTGACCCCCCTTAAATATATAAAAAAGTGTTTTTAATTTATAACACCATTATAAATGTTGGATGCAAAGTAGGGTTTGGGGTGGAGGCTGACAGCTCGCAACCTTCCATGTAATAACCTCGCAACCCCCTGAAGGGTCCTGACCCCCAGTTTGAAAACCCCTGATGTAGTGACTGGTAACTTTACTCTCCTAGGTGTTTTTCACTGGATGAAATTTTGGGCTGAAATACTAGGAATATACAGCAATTTTTAGAATTTTGAGGTTTGTTTGATATTATTTACAGAAAGCAGCACAGAAGAGAACTGAAAATATCTAGTATAATGTGGCAGCTGTCCATTTGGTTATATCTAGTAAGAATTCTATAATTCATAAGTTTATTCTTTAGCACCCGTTAAGTTTAGGTTTTACTTTTGTGATTCATAGCTGGAGAAAGCATACACACATATACACTTTTTTTTTTAGTAGAGTACTGAGATTTCACATAAATTTAATGTACCTTTCTGTCTATTCAGAAGTTTTGCATCATACAAGTTAACTTCATATTAACATGCTACAAAAGTCACACTGTTTTGGTGCAAGCAGATCCACTTTATACTGCAGCTGAAAGAGCGATATATATCTTATTTTTGCTTTAGTGAATGTCTTTACCTCCTAGTGGTTTATAAATATTGTTTTGGATATGGTTTAAAATGAGATAGAATTTAATATAAAAGTAAAAAAAAAATTAAATGGTGTAATGATATTTAGACATTTTCCAGAGTATTACAAAAATCAATGAAAGATTCTTGCATTTTATTTATTTACTATTACCTAAAATAATTGCAGCTGAAAGTTTTATTTAATTGGTGTTAAAAAAACCTTTATTTCAGTGGTGAGATTATATAAGAATATTTTTGCCCTCATTGTTACTTTTTAAAGTGAAGAAAAAGCATTTAAGAAGCTACCTGTTTGAATACTAACGTTGAAATATAGCATTGATTCCCCTGAACATATATTCTTTCAATCAATATGAACTGTTAGCAAAAGAAACATTCAGCATGAAAACTGTTTATACTATGCCTTTAAAAGGCTTTGTGAGAACTATTTTATTTTACTATTTTTTATGTCGCTACTTGTAAGTCTGAAAGACTTTTAGTAAGTGGCAAGGAGCTATTGTAGTGAACTCTGTCCTCCCTTAGGGCAATTTTTTATCCAACCCAGGCCATTAGCAGAGGTAAATCAATGTAACCAGCTCACACACACTGACAGCTTGTGTGGTTCCCACTCCCTCACTCCTCCCCCTACATCATGGTATATTTTTATGCTCCCTGGGGAAATTCAATTAACAGTGTCAGTCTCCTCCTCTCAGTCAATGACTGACACCATCAAGATTCTTTTCACCACCCACTGACATGCAAGATGTGTCCGCTGATTTCTTGACTCACAAGTTAACAAGAGAATTACAGCCTACTTCTATAAATGACTATATATGATCCGTGTCATAAACACACTGACAGCTACCGAAATCAATCTTTCATGACCCTATTGATTAGGACACTCAGAAATAATGAGACTTCACTGGTGGCAGGGTAATGCCTGGAAAAAAGAAAAAAATGAGGCCTTGCCTATTAACTCCACCAAATTTATCTTTCCTTTCTCCTTTCCCCACTGTAGAGCCTACTAGCAACAAAGTGTTATACAGAGTTAATAATCAATGTTTAATTGTACTCATGTGTCTTTTTAAAGAACATTTTCAGGACACTCCTAAAGATGAGAGGTTGTATGCAATAACAATTACTGGTTGTTATTATTATGCGAGAGCATCCAAAGGCCGCATAGTACTAAGCACCTGACAAACACACAGAAATATCATGGAATTTTTCATATTTGTAAGACAATGATCAGACTCCTACGATTTGAAAGGAAGTGACAGTAAATGGATTTTCTTATGATAAAAATTTGAAACTGAGAACATGGCATAAATTGTTTCAAGAAAACTACTAAACTTGTTAAACAGCTCAAAGTAAACAGTAAAATACCAGGAGGAAGGGGTGATTTAAAATGTTTGTGTATCACAGTCAATCGTCACTAATTGGATAAACATGATCCTAATAAGAAGATACGATATAATTTTTGCTCTGTGTTGATTACACTGGGAAGCAGTTGGCCTGCAGTCTGCATGCTGTACAGCAAAGCGAGACACTTAGTTTTTTTTCTCTATGACTACAGATGTGAAACAGAAAGAAAACTGTCTCTCACAAGTGATATTTTCTAAGGATTGGTGGGAGAGCATATACAGTGTATTCTGTTACTGGAAGATCTCTTGAACAATATTGTCCAAAGGGAGTAGAAATCTGTGTAATAGGACATAGGATTCTGTGGAAGAGAATTTATGCTTATTACTTTATTCTGATTAAAACAACATAAAAAAAGCCTATGGTTCTAGACAATATGCCATCAATTAATAGAATAAAAACTGTCCATAACAATGAAAACAGAAAAGCCTCCCTCCATACATAAAACTAGTCAGCAAAAAAACACACTGCATAACAAAATCTCCCCATCACTTAGATTCCTCCACAAAATTCCCACATCACACACCTTCAACCTTCCCCAAAAGACCTATTAAAAAAAGACGAGATTTGAAGCATGCCCTGAAAAGTCAACACATTTGTGCTGTTTCAGAGCAGGTTAGGGAGAGAATTCTGAAGTCAAGGGGCACTCTTGGTGAATGTTCTGCCACAGACTCCTCCAAAATAGGTTCTAGTTCAAGGGCTTCTGCTGATTTTATATACATCACTATTGCACTGGAGCACATGACTTATGAGGAGAGGCTGAGGGAACTGGGATTGTTTAGCCTGCAGAAGAGAAGAATGAGGGGGGATTTGATAGCTGCTTTCAACTACCTAAAAGGGGGTTCCAAAGAGGATGGATCTAGACTGTTCTCAGTGGTAGAAGATGACAGAACAAGGAGTAATGGTCTCAAGTTGCAGAGGGGGAGGTTTAGGTTGGATATTAGGAAAAACTTTTTCACTAGTAGGGTGGTGAAGCACTGGAATGGGTTACCTAGGGAGGTGGTGGAATCTGCTTCCCTAGAGGTTTTTAAGGTCAGGCTTGACAAAGCCCTGGCTGGGATGATCTAGTTGGGGTTGGTCCTGCTTTGAGCAGGGGGTTGGACTAGATGACCTCCTGAGGTCCCTTCCAGCCCTGAGATTCTAAGAGATGCAATCTCTCTGGCAGGCAGGATCCAGGCAAATTAGGACTTTAAAAATCAACTCTAACGCCTTAACTCCTGCTGTGGAAAAACCCATTTTTCTGAGGGGAAAAACCTGAGTAAACTTTTGAAGATTTTTTTCATTTTTTGAACTTCTATATCTGAAGTAGTCATATAAGAACATAATTTACATTTTTTAATATTATAAACAGTAAGCTCTAATTTCAATCTGTGAAAGAACACCATTCTAAAAAGTTAAAAGTGAAATTATGTGAATATCAAGGTTCTTGCTGGGCCTATTAAGAAACAACAATAAAGTTAAAGAACTGCCTTGGCATTAGAGGGGAAGGGGAGCACAAGGAGATATTGTTGACTGGAGAGAGGGGTCGTGGATAGTAGGTAAAATCAAATATCAGTGGATACTGAAGAGACTGGGGAGTGGATGAATGGATACTGAAGTAGGTGGAGTGTAAACTGACAGGGGGCTTGGTTTCTTAGAATGTAGCTATTTCTGAAAGGTAGCAGGATAACTGATAAGATTTTATATAAAGCTGGTTTGCTCAACTTATTTTTCCAGTTTTTAGTTATGCAGTGTTGAATTCACTAGGGGCAAGTCAACAGTAGAAGCGCTACATCGGCGCAGCTGCGCCTCTGTAGCACGTCTGGTGAAGACGCTCTAAGCCGTCAGGAGAGCGCTCTCCCGTTAGCATAATTACTCCATCTCTGCGAGAAGTGGAAGCTATGTCGGCAGGACAGCGTCTCCCGTCGACATAGCGCCGATGTGGACAGCGCTTAGGTCACTGTAACTTGCGTCGCTCAGGTGGGTGACTTTTTCACACTTCCGAGTGATGTAAGTTAGATCAACTTAAGTGGTAGTGTAGATTGACTTTAAGTGGCTGTTTCTTATTGTAACTGTAGTAAATGTAAAAGCAGCTGATAAATATAATGCAGTCAGGTGATGATCCTGAAAATAGGACACATTCAGAGACATCATCCTCACTGATATGCAATTGTGATGATAATTTAAATCCCTAAATAATTTGTCCCTACATACTTTCAGTATCTCTTTAACATCACCTCCATTCTGGAGTAGTGGAAGTTCAAAAATTCTTTTGCACCCATTATCTGCTTCATAGTTGGTTGCCTAAAAAAAAGGAGGATTATTGCCCTCACTTTTCAATAACACTCAGAACTCTCAGGAAAACTGTTTCTCTACATTTGCATCCAACTACTGTAAGTATATTGAAATTTGCAATGAATATGAGAAGTACTTTGATCAAAACAGAGCACATATTTTACAAAACAAGGAATTCTACAGAGATACTAAAATGGCAAACACAATTGAAGGAGGTTTCACAGGCATTTGACAGATTATAGGTAGATTATACTATTATTACAGTCTCAGCGAAAATCTGGCTTGATTTAATTAACTAAGAACTGAAACACACAAGGATAAAATAAAAAAATTATTAGGAGAAGCTACAGAACATATTCATCACTTGGTCAACATGAGTGATCCCTCCCCTCCCTTCCAAAAACGAATTGTTGAGACAAAAACAAGAAACTGTAGTTCCTTCTCTTTTTGAATTTAAAATTGAAGATCCAGATTTTTATCCCAAATCTAAATTTGTGAAAGAGGCTGTACAATAGTTTGTTGCATCAAACCATGGAAATTGTGGAAATAAAGTCACAGAGGACAGTTGAATTTAGGATTTTATCAATTTTTAAAAGACCTGCCATCTGTCCAACCAACTCTGCATCATTCTAGCATGTTCTCAGGATGTTCAGATCGGTTTGTACCTAACTATGCAACATGCTTGGTGCGGAAACAACAAATGCATTGGTAAACGTCTACTGGTATCAAAAGACAGATATAAAAGAGTGGTAGGGCCTAACTAGCTATGGACTAAAGATTCAATTGTGTTTTTTAAATTTTATTTACAAAAATGCAAGCTTTTCATTTTGGACAATGTATGCGTGATCTTTTGTGTATCAGGAATACATATGCTTAGGAAGTAAATCACATAATATGTTTTCTGTGTTTCTTTACATAGAGCTTTTGTGGGTTTTCCCTGGGGAATGAAAAAATCACAAAAGCCCTGTGAGGAAGCCAATAGGCAGCAAGTGCAGATCGCTGAGCACTAGTATTGTATGGTCATGGCGAGATGATCCACTAGCAAGCAGGCCTCTTTAATCTACACTGTCTGTTACAGCTGTCCCCCTGCTGGATTCTTTTTCCCCCTTCCGTTCTGTTTGTGCTGAGTGGCTGCCCCCCCGGCCATGGAACTGACCAAAGTCACAGCCTGGCCCTGCTCATGGAAATGGCTTATACAGACTGACTGGAGCCATTGCTCTGCTCAGGAAGGAGGGGGCTTTTCGCTCCTTTGTCTAGCTTCTTTGTTTGGACCTGGCTCGGTGTAGGGGTGCTCTGCCCAGGTATGCAAGACCTAAAGTGGCCACATAGCTAAGCATATGAGTCATACCTGTGGCTCAGAACATGCCCAGGCATGCCTATGCTTACCTGTAGTTTTCCCTGCCTTCTCTCCTCCCCCGTATTAAGGGGAACCAATCAGAGTTACTGGCGGGAGACTGCCTAAGTTTGCCTTTAAAACCAGACATTTTCTGATCAGACCCCTGGAGAAGGTCCTTGCTTTGCCACCTGGTCTGATCAGCTAGGGGTCTTTGGGGGTCCCTCTCCCCGCTCTCGTTTGTTTTTGAGCGTACCCCCATTTTAAACTCCCCTCCCACGAACAACGAATTTGTGCCTGGAGATCTCCTGATTATTGTAAGCGAATCAAGTCTCCTCTGCGTCCTCTGATGCTGAAACTGCTGTTCCTGCTGCTGCTTTGGGGATTGGTAAGGAAAAACCTCTTGCACACTTCCCTTGTTTTAACTGCTGGCTTTCTTTCCCCAGCAGGCAGACCCAAGCTAACTCCTTGGTCTGTATCCTGGGCACACACCACTCTGCCCTCTGGAACTACCCCTAGTATAAGGTGCACCCATTAGGTTTAGTCTTTAGTCTAGATAAATTGTAATTTCATTTGGCATAGCTGTGGTTAAGTTAGCTTTAAAGAATTGTTTGTATTGTGCACTGTAAGTTAGGTGTAACAAGTTGTTGCATTGTGTTCTGTTACTTGCTAACTTGTGTAATCTTGGTTAAGATAGATCATAGATAAAATTTTGCTGTGTTCTGTATAAACCCCCCAACCTCATTCCTCTACCACTGCCTCTCTCTCTCTCTCTCTCTTTTAATCCCTTCCACCACGTGCTCACCCCCCCTCCTATAGCTGCCAAACCTCAATTGCATTACTAAAGTCTAGCATAAAAACCCCATTGGTTACCTTTTTTCTCTCTAACACACCTCACATTTTACATTTACACCACTGTGACACATTTTTACCTAGAGTTGTTGGTTATTTAACACATTTTACCCATAACTGTTAGTTGGTTATATGCTGCTGTGACATACCCTTTACATAGAAATTGTTAGCTACCTGTTACATTTATACTTCAGTGTTAATTGGTTACCAACTGTATTGTACCCCACTGTATTGTACCCCACTATTGAAACCCCCTATCCTGTTTACTAAAAGAAACCCCTCCCCAATTGTCTACCTTAACAAACCCCATACCCCTCACTATTGAATTTTTCCCTGTTTTTATATTTTCTTAATAAAGTTTATTTTGCACCCCACCAGTGCAGTAATTGTCCCCCAAGATCCCCTACCTGCTGGCAGGGACATACACTAGCTTCATGTAGAGCACATTACACTAGTCCAGTGGTTCCCAAACTTTAACAACCTGTGAACCCCTTTCACTAAAATGTCAAATCTCGCAAACCCCCTCCTAAAAATGACTATTTCCAGAGATTTTTCTCCTTTACCTGAGTATAAATTATAAAAGCAGTGATCTTGGAAATATAAAATTTGTTTTTATGACATGCTTATTACACACTATTTATTATTAATTATTTATCATTACAGTATTTTTATTACATTATGAAAACAGCAACACTCTTCCAAGATCTCACTTTCGTAGCGTGTATCACTTTGAATAAGCATGTTATAAGACAAAGCTCCTGTCATAAATATAAAGGAAGAGGGTCTGATGCAGATAAAATCCTCTTACCAGTAAAGGGTTAAGAAATGCAGGTAACCAGACCGACACCTGACCTGGCCGGCATCTGACCAATAAGGGGACAAGATACTTTCAAATCTTGGGAGGGGGAAAGCTTTGTGTGGGGGTCTTTGTCAGACTCAAAGTAATCTTGGAGTCAGAAAAAAACAGTCATCTTTTCATCAAATCCTCACTTTTCTAAAGTAAGTTTAAATAGCATAGCGAGTAAATTTCTGTTTATTTTTGCTTGGTACGTTCCCTGTGTAAGAGGGAGGGGTTATTCCTTTTTTTTTTCTGTAACTTTAAGGGTTTGTCCAGAGGGGAAATCCCTCTAAGTTTGAAAATTAAGTATCCCGTAAAATAGTTACCATCCTGATTTTACAGAGCTGATTTTACCTTCTTTGTTTTAATAAAATCCTTCTTTTAAAAAGCTGACTGTTTTCTATGGTTTTTAAAAACCCAGGGGGTGGGTTTTTAGATCACTGTGTAACCAATTGGTTAGGAGATTATTCTCAAGCTTCCCAGGAAAGGGGGGTATGGGCTTAAGAGGGTATTTTGGGGGGAAAGATAAACTTCAAGTGGTTTCCTTTCCTGGATTCCTGTTTAAAACACTTAATGGTGGCAGTGAAAAAAGCATTTCTCAGGGTGCAGGGAATTTTGTACCTTGGGGGTTTTAACCTAAGCTGGTAAAAAAAGCTTAGGAGCTCTTCATGCGGGTCCCCACGTCTTTACCCTAAAGTTTAAAGTGGGGAGGAATCCCTGACAGCTCCTATGTTTCATCAAAGAGTATCAGATGTGAAATAGCATGATGGTATTTAAGAAGCCAACTCAAAGAGTTCCTCCTACACAAGCATTCAGGTCTTGAGCAGTCCAGGCAAACAACGCATGTTACAACAAAGCTTAAACTTGTTCTTCATAATAATTTTAAAAACAATACTAGCTGCCTATTTAATTTTAAAAACAGCAAAAAATATCCACCTCCCTTTTCATTTCTTATAAGGAGTCTTGAAGTTTAAATCTCCTCAGTGTGATAGATATGCGTGCTTTGATCTGCTTAGCTCTTGGAAGTCCAGGAGCTCTGGGCTGCTGATCCCGTGCTGCCCGGAGTCCCTAGGCCAGCCATTAGGGAATTTTTTCTCGAGAACCCCCTGTAACATTTTGCAAACCCCAGTTTGGAAACCAGTGCACTAGTCCAATCTACAGGTGGCATGAATAATGGTAGTAAGGTCTGCATCTATGAGAAAATGCTGCTACTTCATCAAATGTAAACAGTTGTTTTGACACTACCAAATGCACAATCCCTTCCCATCTCTCACACACACAAACACCAAGTTCATTGTACAAACCCTGGGGTAAAGGGAGCAAATGTTATTCATATATGCACAACTGCAACTTATCAAGCAGACAAGGTATTTCATACCATGAGTTGAGAAAAATCTGCCTCAGTAAATGCCATTACTCTGATATGCTGCTGCCAACATAGCCACAGGAAGAAAAGTGCTATTTTCACTACATTTACATTATTGATAGATTTTCCTTTGTTTTCACACTGCCATAATGATTCTCCTCATGCACTAACCTAAACTGGTTGGCTTGGTACTGTCTATGAATGCAAAAGAAATAGAGGCCATAAAATTAAAAATAGCTATCTATATGGGGGGCAATTATGGCCAATTGTGGTGGCTGTGGCTTTTGCATATGTGGACAAAACAGGACTGCATCTATCAACTTTTTCACAAAGGTCACTGAAACAGCATTCTGATAGTTACTACTGACATGGAGCCCAGTTTCAACCAGTGCCTGACTCCTGAAAGGCTCCATATGTCATTTGATCCACTGAGGCAGCAAGTATCCTGCAATCTGGTATATTTGTATCATTTTAAAGGATCGTTTTAATAACAAGATACACAGGAGCTGGCATATTGCCATCAGGCGCTGCGCTACAGCAAAAACATGCAGCTGGCGGCTAGTTCCCCACTCAGGAAAAATCAGTATCACCATGACGCTGCTGGATGTGCACTCTCTCCAATTCCAGCAACAGCAGAGAGAGAGCTGCTGTCAGAGAACAACAGAATCAATATTTTAAAAACACCACGCATTTACAGAAATTGAATTAGTCATTAGCTTTTGGAATTCACTTCTTTGCCATCTGAAGTTACTACCGCTGGTAGGGTAGCTGAGATCCCAAGTGTCCCAACAATTTTTTAAAATTTATTATGTAAGGTCCAAATTTCAACACCACTCATTTCCTTCTCATGGATTTTTAAATGCATCACTTCCCAGCTACTCTTAACTACTAGGGCTATGCATAATACTCTCACATATAGGGTTCAGTAAGTCTGATTGGAATAAATTCAGAAGTGTTTGGATGGAACAAAGAAGGTTACTCTATGTTCTTAGAAGCGACAAAGGGTCCTGTGGCACCTTATAGACTAACAGAGGTATTGAAGCATAAGCTTTCGTGGGTGAATACCCACTTCTTCGGATGGAAATATTATTTTCTTAAAATATAGGGTATGAAACTTTCCATTTTCTCCCTAGTTAAAAGTTTTTAAATCTTACCTTTTCTTCAGTTAAAAAATATAAAGCAGAATGAAAACTGTTCCTTTCTTTAAACAGCCAAGGTAAAAATATATCTAAAGACTGAATTAATAATATTCACCCGAGGTCAGAAGAGAATAATCAGGAGTTAGAGTATAATTTGTAAATGACAAATCATTCAGACTCCTAACCCCCAGATTATTAGTTTTACACACACACACACACACACACACACACACACACACACACACACACACACACACACACACACACACACACACACACACACACACACACACACACACTATCAATTACATCCGAAAGAAGATATGTAAACTGTGGGGAAGTGAGCTGTCTTTTTGTACCATGATTATTTGTTTGTACTATTAGAACAATGATGTGCTCACAAATATTTCAGTGATGCTGACATACTTACACTGGAACTCACTTTTTATTTTAAGTAGTTTAAAGACCATGTTTTAAGAATTATGGAACCCGCAGAAATGTTCTACTCTGGGCAGATCCCATTAATGGTACTCAAGGGTTTTCTTAATAGCTTTATGCTGTATGTTATGTGTGTATGATTGTATTCTACAAAACATACAAGCTCCTTCTGAACAAAATATTGTAAATTCCATAGCCTATTTTTATATTACATTTTCTTTGTAGTCTTCAAAATATTATCACTTGTTTTCACTGTCAGGCTTGGTAATGCAAATGGTTAACAGCCAATTTATTATGATTGTATTTATTAGAACTGTACTCGTACTTCATACAAAATAATTCAACTTTTAAGATAATATTCAAGGAGAAATTTCTTAGGACATATTATATATCATTTGATATTTCTTTAAATAGCAGTATGTATGATCACTGTGTCTTCACTGTAACAACACTTCGTTAATATTTTCTTTGAGATGTGTGCTTGGCAGATTCTCACCATAAACTTTGCCATTTGGGGCTAGTGACTACATGATCTGCTCTGAGCCTCTGCAGCAGCCCAGGAAGGGTTCTGGTTTCCCTGTTTCCTCTAGGGATGGAGTAAACTGTCTTAGCTTATACTATGCTGCTGACTGGAGAGAGAGGGAGCAGAATCAAAGCTCCATCTACTCTTCCCACCACTGGCTATCTTAATGGGGAGCCACCTAGTGTGCCAGCTTTTGTGAATCCCATTCTTAGGCACCTATCTCCCTCCATTCACTGTACATGGAGTCTGAGTGCTTTGTGATTCCCACTGACTTTCTAGGCACCTAACAGTTAGGTGTGGCAATGCTGAGTGTCGCAATGCCTACGTTCCACTGTGGAGCTAGCCCTTACTGCTTGGTATCACCAAGTAAGCTGGGTCATGATTTGGACCTTAAGTAGCAACTTTCCTCAATATTGCATGGAACACCGCTCACATTTTATATTGCTAGGTCCTGTGTGTGATTTTTTCCTACCACCTAAGGTATCTATTTGCCAACATATCTGCACAAATTTGTGGGTAATTAATGGATTTCACATAGGTAATCATCATTAATGGATATTGCTTATATAAACCCCATATGCATGTGTAAGAAAATAGAATCCTATTGTATTATAAACTTAACACACACACACACAAATATATTATAAAATATGCATCATCTACTGAATATTACTTTTATAAGCAAATATATTTAAATAAACTGCTAATTTGTTTTCCTCAAATTGGTTTCATGCTCTACCACTAATATAAGTAGTTGTGTAAAATGAGAAATACATAATTGCTATAAGATATCAACTGTAGTAAAATGACTCACAATGAATCTGTTTGAGACACTGATATGAGGAAAATTCATGCACATTTATTTTTTATTTTTGTTATTTAATTTATTGCAATAGAGCAAAATTAGCAGTGGTAAGAGAAAGAGACTTCATACTCTTTACAGTTCTATAATTACAGTGTAGCTCAGTGGTACTAAAACTTTTGTACTGGTGACCCCTTTCACACAGCAAGCCTCTGACTGTGACCCCCCTTATAAATTAAAAACACTTTAATATATTTAACACCATTATAAATGCTGGATGCAAAGCGGGGTTTGGGGTGGAGGCTGACAGCTTGTCACATCCCATATAATAACCTCGTGACCCTCTGAGGGGTCCCAACTCCCAGTGTGAGAACCCGTGGTGTAGATCCTTAAGTCTGATAAGGGCAAAATGTAGAAAACAAACCAAATTCTGACTTGAGCAATGGCCTCATTTTCAAAACATCATTTAAAGCATATGTTTGCAATAGTTCTTGAAAACAATTATAGCTTCTATTCCATTATCTGACTGGCACCAATGCTAACAGAGCAAAGATAAGCTATGTTCTCCTGGTAAATATATATGCAGCATTGGTTCAAACTGAGCCCTCTACAACACAGATATGTAATATATGCTTGCTTGCCTTTTATCAGAAGAATTCAATTTCTTCTTAGATCAGAAGAGTTCAATTTCTTTTATACAATAATTAAACTAGAATTGTTAAAATTATGATTCATCTTATATAGAATCATAGAATCATAGAATCTCAGGGTTGGAAGGGACCTCAGGAGGTCATCTAGTCCAACCCCCTGCTGAAAGCAGGACCAACCCCAATTAGATCATCCCAGCCAGGGCTTTGTCAAGCCTGACCTTAAAAACCTCTAAGGAAGGAGATTCCACCACCTCCCTAGGTAACCCATTCCAGTGCTTCACCACCCTACTAGTGAAAAAGTTTTTCCTAATATCCAACCTAAACCTCCCCCTCTGCAACTTGAGACCATTACTCCTTGTTCTGTCATCTTCTACCACTGAGAACAGTCTAGATCCATCCTCTTTGGAACCCCCTTTTAGGTAGTTGAAAGCAGCTATCAAATCCCCCCTCATTCTTCTCTTCTGCAGGCTAAACAATCCCAGTTCCCTCAGCCTCTCCTCATAAGTCATGTGCTCCAGTCCCCTAATCATTTTTGTTGCCCTCCGCTGGACTCTTTCCAATTTATCCACATCCTTCTTGTAGTGTGGGGCCCAAAACTGGACACAGTACTCCAAATGAGGCCTCACCAGTGCCGAATAGAGGGGAATAATCACGTCCCTCGATCTGCTGGAAATGCCCCTACTTATACAGCCCAAAATGCCGTTAGCCTTCTTGGCAACAAGGGCACACTGTTGACTCATATTCAGCTTTTCGTCCACCGTAACCCCTAGGTCCTTTTCTGCAGAACTGCTGCCCAGCCATTCGGTCCCTAGTCTGTAGCAGTGCATGGGATTCTTCCGTCCTAAGTGCAGGACTCTGCACTTGTCCTTGTTGAACCTCATCAGATTTCTTTTGGCCCAATCCTCTAATTTGTCTAGGTCCCTCTGTATCCTGTCCCTACCCTCCAGCGTATCAACCACTCCTCCCAGTTTAGTGTCATCTGCAAACTTGCTAAGGGTGCAGTCCACACCATCCTCCAGATCGTTGATGAAGATATTGAACAAAACCGGCCCCAGCACCGACCCTTGGGGCACTCCACTTGATACCGGCTGCCAACTAGACATGGAGCCATTGATCACTACCCGTTGAGCACGACCATCCAGCCTGTTTTCTATCCACCTTACCGTCCATTCATCCAGCCCATACTTCTTTAAGTATGGGCTGGATGAATATACTGATCCAATATACTATTGGATCAGATCAAAACAAGCTTTTGAGTTATAAAAGTTATACTGATTGTTTAAGGAATTCTTTTTTTCTCCCGTACACCATAAGTTAATGGAAGAATGTACTGTTAATTGCACTAATGATGTCCACTTTTGGAACTTATTGAATAACAGCCTGACCTTGAGAGCTGCTGAATGCTTCAAACTCCCACTGAAGTTATTCACCCCAGTGTAGTGAGAGCAGAATTTCACCTACTGTCTTCTATTTCTGAGTAATCACTTATGTGAATACAGATTGTATTGGCATTTCCATGCTACAAAAACCCTCGACGAAAGGATTAATTCTACTGTAGCTATTAAATAAATGAAAATGCATTTCAACCTATAATATGCAGCATTGCTGTAGACCTGAAGAAGATCTCCAAGTAACCTTGAAAGCTTCTCTTTATCACCAACAGAAGTTGGTCCAATTAAAGATACTACTTCACCCACCTTGTCTGTCTTTCAACCTATAACACAGTCATGAAACAATGTACCATCACAAAGCTGACACAGAACTTCCTAAGATGCCTAGTACCACCATAATAATGTAAATAATGGGCTAAATTCTTTCCTGTCATACAGTCCTGGAAACCCCATTGGGTCTGATTCCACTGCTCTACAGCCAAAATGCTTCTGAAATAAATGTAGTCAAACTTTACTAATTCTGGGTGACTGAGAACGAAAATGATGCTTAAAATTGTTGATTGGCTCTAGTTTTCAAGACATGCTATTGGGTCAGTATATATGACCCTTGACGTGGGAATGGCAGAGGATAAGTGAGTTATAAAGGGAAGGGATCTCAATTTAAACCAGAAATGACTAAAATACATCTTTGACTGGATCTATGAATAAATATATGACTGGGTTTGGACAGTACTTGCTTTTCAGGCAAAACAATGACTGATGCAATCTAAAGCTGGTATTGCGTCATACATGCTATGAACTGCATCATGTTATTCCTAGAAGTCATGGATGATGCAATCATAACGAAGCTTACATCACTCTGCTGAACAAATTGCCATATATCAGCTCTAGAAATCATACAGTGTCGTGCTCTCTTATTTGTCAGTGTTTGATTTTGCAAAGGGACACATTTCCGTTTAGCCAAAGTGAGCAAAAATGCCTCGTACTTGTGTGAACAGTGCAGATAACTTCTGCTATGTTTGTGGTGAAGTGACTTTTGCATCACAAAAGCGCAGTATAACCACAATGGTTAAGAAAGCCTATCACCTTTCTTTTGGCTGCAAAATTGGAGATCAGGACAAGAGGTGGGCTCCACACATATGCTGCAACACTTGTGCAACAAATCTTCGCCAGTGGTTGAACAGGAAAAGGAAATCTATGCCTTTTGCAGTGCCAATGATTTGGAGAGAGCCAACAGATCATACCAGCAATTGTTACTTCTGCATGGTGCCTCCAGTTCGAAAAGGTGTGTCAAAGAAGAAAAAGTGGACTGTGCATTATCCAAACATTCCATCAGCTATACGCCCAGTACCCCACGGAGAAGGACTGCCGGTTCCTGATGCACCAGAATCATTCTCACTTGAGTCAGACGAGGAAGAGGAAGAGGATGAAACTTCTGGTCCTGAACCATCAATGTCACAGGACCCACATTTTCTCCCATCCTCCTCCTCTGAACCACACCTCATAACACAAGGTGAACTGAATGACCTTGTCAGGGATTTGGAACTACCCAAGAGTAAGGCAGAGCTTTTGGGCTCCAGACTACAGCAGTGGACTCTCCTGGCAGGTGATGTTAGGGTTTCCATGTTCCGTGACCGTCAAAAGGATCTTGTCCCATTCTTCTTCATGGAAGGTGATCTTGTAGCCTGCAACAACATCGATGGTGTGATGGCAGCCCTCAACATCGTTCACGATCCAGATGAGTGGAGACTGTTCATTGATTCATCGAAGACGAGTCTTAAAGCTGTTTTACTGCAGAATGGCAATGTTTTGCCATCAATTCCAGTTGGTCATGCAGTCCAGATGAAGGAAATCTATGACAACATGAAACAACTTTTGAGGTGCATAAACTATGACCAACATCAGTGGCAGCTTTGTGGCCATTTGAAGGTTGTTGCTCTCTTGCTTGGTCTGCAGACTGGATACACAAAGTACTGCTGTTTTCTCTGCGAATGAGATAGTCATGCAAGAGATTCCCACTACATCAAGAAAGACTGGCCACTCCGACAGTCATTGGAGCCTGGGAGGAAAAGTGTTCAGCATCCACCACTTGTTGAATCAAGGACGATTTTGTTACCACCCTTACACATCAAGCTGGGTCTGATGAAGAACTTTGTCAAGGCCATTGACAAAACACAAGCAGCTTCAAGTACCTCCGTGGAAAATTTCCAAGGTTAAGTGAAGCTAAGATAAAGGAAGGTGTCTTTGTTGGTCCTCAGATTCGTGAACTTCTTCGAGATGATGCATTTGACCATGCACTGCGTGGCAAGGAAAAAAAGGCCTGGAAAGCCTTCCAGTTAGTGGCAATAAATTTTCTCGGAAACAAGAAGGCAGACAACTACAGGTTGTTGGTGGAAAACCTCCTCAAGGCATACAAAAGCCTTGGTTGCAACATGTCACTAAAGATACATTTTTTGCACTCTCATCTAGATTTTTTTCCACCGAACTGCGGAGCAGTGAGCGACGAGCACGGCGAGCAATTTCACCAGGATATTGCAACAATGGAGAAACGCTATCAAGGCAAATGGAGCCCATCAATGCTTGCAGACTATTGCTGGACAGTGACAAGAGATGCTCCATTTAATGAATACAAGAGGCAAGCCAAGAAGCACTGAGTAGACACTGAATAGGACTAAACTATGTATATAATAGTTTTTTGCCTTTTGTTTCATAATAAATTTTATTTATATAACCCCTTTGCTGATTTTTAAAGTGTTACATAAACAGGACAGGTGAAATAGTATCATGTAAAGCAACCATAAACACATGAAAAGACCTAGGTTTACAATTTATGATTAAAACTCTACTATCTACACAATATACATAGACATAAAATGTAAAAACTTAAATATCTTAGAAACAGTAGCCAATCAGTTGTTTTAATTGTCATATTTGAATTCAGCACATCAAAATACATACTAAATAGCACATTTTATCTCTGAAGCAGACGACTTCTCAAAAATTGTAGACCAGTGTTCTCAGTTACTCCAGTCCTGTGGTTGGGGCAGGAATGAAGGGGGAATTAAAGGTAAATGTAAGTCATGTTTGTGCTCCCTGTACTATAGAATCATTCAGGAGCTTGCCTGGTCCCCAGTGTAAGTTGGAGTAACCTCAAGGCTGCTCCAACTTACTGTCTGCTTCCCATGGCCTCTTACAGGCTCTGGAAATCAGAAAATAATCACAGTATATGGAATTTCAGCCATGTCCCCCTTGAAACCCTGACCTAACCCCTATACCTTTGGCCTGGGGTCAGGACAACTGTAGAGCCCCTCTACTAGTTTTATACCAGCCAGGGGATCTCTCTGCATTGTGGATATATATGGGGCATTTCCATCCATTTAAGGAACTTTTACACTGCCAGAGTTGTGTAAAGTGGACAATGTAAATAAGAATCATGCCCACTGGCTTCAGTGGGTTTGCAGAAGGTGTTAAGACAAAATTTGGCTCACATAAGTGCCATTACTTAGCCCAGGGCTACACTGGGTGGTGGGGGGGGGGGTCGATCTACGATACGCAGATTAGCTACGCGAATAGCGTAGCTGAAGTCGGCGTGTCGTAATTGACTTACCTGGCCGTGAGGACGGCGGCAAGTCGATCGCTGCCACTCCCACGTCGACTCCGCTTCCGCCTTTCGATGAGGTGGATTTCCGGAGCCGACGGGGAGCGCAATCGGGGATCGATTAATCGCGTCTTAACGAGACGCGCAAAATCGATCGCCGATAGATCGATCACTACCCGCCGATCCGGCGGGTAGTGAAGACATACCCTTATGCTGTAGAATGGTGACTTACATTGCAATGTGCCACGTATAGCATGCAGTAAAACACAGGGGAATCATAAAAGGCTTGCCAGCAGAAGAGGAACACCTCACCCCTCCCCAAAAAACCAACCCAACAGATCAGGTCTGATACTTCACTGCTTTGCACTTTGTACGTTTATTTACACCTGTGCAAAGTGCTGGTTTGATAGTATTTTACTCTGCACTCATTTTGCAGAGGTGTAAAGGACTACGCATGATGCAAGGGAGAGGAGAACTGGCCCATGTTCTCCAAGTGCCTGATCCAAAGCCCACTGATATCAATGGAAAGACACTTATTGACTTCAGTGTATTTTGGATAGGCTCTAAAAGAAGATATAGGCAAATTTATTTAGCTGTGGAATGTACTATTTTAACCAGTGAAAATTTTCACTTCAAGTACAAAGAAAAAAAAGCAAACTAAAGAGAACTCTTCAAACTTTAATTCTTTGTAACATTTCTAATAAGAAATGGGATACTTCCTTCTTACCTTGCGAATATCAATAGCAATATAAACCATACTTCAATTTCACTTTGACAGCAATAATAACAAATATTTTTCCCTTTTTGCTGAAAACCATCACTCAGTACTGTTTACCCAAGCAGTCTGTTCCTGAGCTCTGTGAGCCACTATACTTTGTAATATAGGCAGCATGATGTCATTTTAACCTTCTAACATGATGGGAAAGGAAACACAAATGGCAACCATTCTATGGCGATATAATAATTGTATTAATTGCTTCTCAAAAATGGGCATGAGGGAGGAAAATGAGAGAGGCTTAAAAGATACTAACTACTCTAAACTGAATGTTGTGAGTTTGAGAATTGCTGTGCCAAAAAAGTAAAAACACAAGTCCACCAGTGAATCTGAAAGCTTATTGTGAAAGTAGCATGGTCATTTGAAATATATACAGGTTAAGGGAACAAAAGATTTACAAGGCTAGATTTTCTCATTTATTTGGAACCTTCTGTGCCAGTCTGGCAACGTAGATAAGCCAGAGAGCTGCTGAATTTTCCTAGCTAAAGATTCTCCTGATGTAAATGAGTTGCAAGCTGGTGCAGCTGTGGGGGGCAGAGTGAGGGCACAAGAGGGAGCATTAGCCTGCCAGCAGTAGAATTCAAATACCTCAAACAGCACCACAGCCAAGGCTGCTCTACTCTATGCTGGGGTATTAGCCAGTGCAGAACTGGCCTCACAATCAAAGAGTTGTGGCTGGCTATTTTGCAGTCCCCTCAGTTGCATTCAGAGGATAACAGGTATATCTAAGAATTTAGGCCACAGTCTTTCCGTGTGACTGCCAATCCATAATTGTCATGGCTGGTATGCACAAACACAGAGTGGAGGACTTCTACAGGACTTAAATGTTATTTGAGCTTTTGTGGAATATGAATGAACTTGAAGTGAAGGAATATTTGCCACAATTTAACATAACATAACATTACACTTTGTGACATGGTTCACAGAAAATTTTGCTTCTCTAACTTCCATCAACATATATATTTTGGCAGATATGAAGTTACTTATTCAGGTTCATAAGACTTGCAGCTGGCTCCCTACTTAAATCTGGCAGTATTCTAAAATATCAGGAAAGGCAACTGGAAAACATCCATGTCAAATCCATCTGTTTAAACTTCGTTTACTTGTGGTAACAGCATACACATGTCTAAAGTTACTGATAAACCACAGAAAGCTTATGTAATCCTGTTGCTATCCAAAACTAAAAACAATATTCATCTTCATCTAATAACCAGAGAAAATCACTGTACATATGTATCACATGTGCAGTGGTGGTCTTCAATTTATCTGTTAAAAAAGGGCGGGGACTTGCACAAAATTAAGAAAAGGGGAGAAATGCACTCCCTGAATCTCAGGTTTTATTGGAAAAATCTGTTTAAGAAATTTTAAAAAATAATCTAATTATAGTTTTTCTATAAAGTCATGTTTTCATTTGCTGTAATTTCTTTTATATTAAAAAGTTTTGGGTTTTTTTTTTTATGAAGAGCAAGAAAGAAAATTTCTCACATGAAAAGCTACCTAAGAACATAAGAAATACCATATATACCAGAAGTCCATCTATTTTGGTGTTCTCTCTGACAATGGTCAGTATCAGATGCATCCGGGGAAGAAGCTGGAATCTCCAGAATGGTCAATTATGTAACAGCTAGCTCATATGGAAAGTTTCTTCCTAACTCCCTTCTGTTACATAGGCAACGCCCTGAAGTAGGAACGTTTATAACTCCTATATTCATGTACATACATGTTCAATGCTGTCTTGATTCCAACTAAGCTGTGCATTCCATGGGTTAATTATGAATTATGTAATAAATACCTCTTTTTCCAGAATACGAGAAATCTCTCCTAAAGTCCTGTCCAGAGCAGAAACCTTGTTGTTTGCCAATGAACTGCTATCCTGTACTTGAAACTGCTTTAGAAGATCTTTTGCTAATCGCTGCAGCCTTCAACATTAAACAAAAGACAAAAATGAATTAAAAGAGAAAAAAGTTACATTCAAGTAAAATTTCATCTTATAAAGATACCTACTGAAACTTTATGAGCCTCAATTTGATTAAAACAACTAAGAAAAATCTACATACAGGTATTATTACTCATACTGCAGTAGCATCCAAAATGTGCACCACAGAGGAAGACATAGCCCCAGCCTAGAAAGAATACACTCTAAAAGGACAAGGAGATGAAGAAAGGGGGAAGTGAGGCAGCATGCAAGTAAAGAGATTTAGGGCAATCATAAGCACTTATTAGTCACCTGTTTGTTTGCTGCTGCTGTTGTCTTTTTTAAGTTAATCATAGTTAATTCCCTACATCCTTCCTCCACAATTCAACCACTTTGTCTTTCCCAGCTTCAGTTCCAGTATCCTTTTGCCTCTTCCTCCCAGCATTCAATTATCTCCCTCCACACAGATGAGCAATTCACTCAGGAGAAGAGTAAAGGACACAGAACAGTAGATGATTTAACTAGTTTCTTAAGAAGTGGGTTTTTAGGGGAGAGTGAAATGAAGAGAGTGCAGTGGCTTTACAGACCAGCTCAGGAATGGCATTCCATTCATTAGAGGCAAAAAAGAAAGAGTGTGGTGGTACCTGTGGCAGATATAGAGATAAGGTGGGATGGAGCTGGTTTCATTGGTGGAGCAGCGTGAATGTGGGAGGATGACATAAGAAACAAGTAGGGATAAGTAAGGAAGGAAGTTATGCAGGACCTTGAAATTGATCATAAGGAGTCTGAACATCATGAGTGGGGGAAGGGAAAACCAGGAAGCATTCACAGTGGGGGTGGCACGGGTAGAATGACAGGAAAGAGAAGATGATCTTAACTAGTACCAGAAGGTTGAAAAGGGAATCAGCATCTCTGTAGAATCTATATCAAGATCATTTGTAGTTAATGATTTAATGAAAATTCTAAATGGGGGCAAGGCCTAAGCAGGAAGAGCTCCTGCTTAATCAGTGGAAGATGGTATTTTTTATTTCTTTCACTGAAAAACAGGTAAATAAATCTATAAAAAGACTTCATACGACTCTGAATCTTGAGAGTTAAAATGCCCAATAAAAGTAAAAATAAAAATGATCATCAGAATTTCTTTGAGCCTAGGACTTGTTAGCATCTGGTCAACTGGACCTGCTGACATTCAGCCAGAGGATTTTTCTGGGAAAGGAATGCTAACAGTGGGTTAAGTCCAAACAAAATATTCTCTGCACTGCCATGCTCTCTGTGAAAAATAAAATTGAAAGAATTTCTTCTGTACTTACTAAACTGGGAGCAAAGATGGAAAAAAGAATAAAAAGCATAGGACTTGGGACTGCAAATCTCATTAACTAAATACCGTGACTGAACAACAGAAGCAGGTTACAAAATTAGCAAAAGGCAGAATGGCTGCAGCCCATACTTAGAAAATCAAATAAGATCTAGAAATGTAAGAGGTCTAGGCAGTTTTCGCGGAAGGTGATGCAGACCTAATTTATCTTCTGGAAAATCTGTAAGATTTCTGAATCTAAATAAAGATCTATTTGAAAATAACTACTGCATTCCCATGAGGAAAGCCCATAAAACTTCATTAAAAAGAGAGAAGCATCATAATTACAATTCTGTCTAATCTGAGAGAGCAAGATGGAATTCTGCTTGCTGCAGGTAGTATAAAAAGAGCAGAAATCAAATGGGAGTAAGATCTGAGGTCAGCCATGCAGGCCAAAAGAAGGGACTTTGATGCTCTTTGAGAATTTGGTGGATAAAGATGATAAAGTCTCATTTTTCTATATGGCAAATCTTAAAGCCTCTTTTGATGAGAAAGTGGGCATGTGTGTTTTATCTACATCTATGTGTGGATCAGACATCAGTGTCCAGAGTAATTAACATTACCTAAGACACTGCTCAAGGCAAGGACAAGGATTAGAGGGAAGTGAAAAAGGTCTTACTGAATAATTATAATTAAGGCTAAGATTTTGTCTCGGATATTTTTAGTAGAAGTCAGGGACAGGTCATGAGCAATAAAGAAAAATTCATGGAAGCTTCTGACCTGTCCCTGACTTTTACTAAAAATATCAATGACAAAATGGGGAGCTCAGCTGTGGGGTCCCCACACTGCCTGCAGTGGCAAGGGGCGCCCAGGGCAACTCAGAGCTCCCGGCCACTGTGGGTTGAAGTCACAAAGGTCTCTGGAAGTCATGGAATCCATGACTTCCATGACCTCTGTGACAAAATCGTAGCTGTAATTATAATATTAAACTGCCACCTCTGTTGACAAGTTCCCTTGCTTCCTTCCCAAGTTGGAAAGACCTTTTTGTGTGCACCTGGCAATACAAAGATTTTCACACCATTATATTGTTACATATCAGTGTGAGTCTGTATAAATGCTTTAATTAAAAGTTAATAATTTGGAGTACTGAGAAACTAGAACGTTATCTATGGCTGGAACAGATTTGCTCATTACTCAGTTATTTTCCCTCCACCCAAATAAGATGGGCACTGACTCATACTAATTTGTTTCATCTGGAATGATCTTTATTTACTGGAAATGCTGGTTAGTTTTAAAGTTAGATTGCATGTTTGACAGTAGGAATTTTTCTTCTCTTTCTGGATTATATTGACTTTGACCTTTTTAATAAAGACTGAGCAAAAAAGGTGTGGCTATTATTAACAACAACAATTTCTAAATTAAATGTATGGTCTGAATAATGTTTATTGTATTTTTGGATGCTCATCCAATCTATGCACTGGAACTGTATGGCTTCTTGATGACTTATTTCCTCTATTTTTAAAAATTCTGAAGTTGCGGATGTTATAGTATCTGTCTCTGAAAGATGGATTGTGGAAGGGTATATAATGGAAGAGTTAAGATTGCTTTTGGAATATGCAATGTGATATTTTACATATATACATTTAATTAAGAGGCTGTATAAACTGTGAGTGTAATTAAATACTTATCTACCTTAACTCTTTTTCCTCTATACTTTTAAATAACTGTAATGTTCCTTTATATATATATATATATATCTACATACACACACACACACAGGAGAAATCTTATCTTAAAAGTTAACTTTCTTTTTATCTGTTAATTTCCTTGATTTTTTAAAACACTAGACAAAGAGTCTCCAGCTCTACCCCCATCTAGTTCTGCAGGGTCCCTGATTCTCCTTATCTCACACTGACCTGCAAAAAGTCCCTTCCAAAGCATGTGGGGCTAGGGAGGCGAAATCCGGTCTACTGCAAATAGACACTACAGAACAATGTTCAAAAAGAACTTTTGTTGAAAGTCTTGTCCTAATGGGTTATGAACCAATTAAGAGATGAGAATAACTTAGTGATGTGCTGGATGGTACTCTTGAGGGATTTTGGGAATTCTTTTACCATCAAATTGAAGGAAGAAATGGGGTGATTCCATGAATCTGATGGAGCTGTGCCTTGGATACAGCTCTATCATCCTTGCCAGAGATAACTAAAATCTGCAGCGTTCATAAAAATAATTAATTCTGAAGAACAATTTTTTTTAACTCTGCAAAGTACCAGATTGTGTCAAGTATTTTTAAAAAATCCCAGAGAAAGATATTACCCAACTCTGTTCCCCCACTTCAACACAGACCCATTTCAAACTAGACACATGCGTGTTGTTTGTAATGGGCTCACCCCCTTCAACACAGGATAGTGGGCTACTGATGAAAAAGGAGGAGCGTGAGTGAACGAGCTGCTTGAGAGAGTGAGGAAAAGCCAAGGGACTTTTAGTTGTGGGAAAGCCAGGCTTCTGTAGAAGTTGGTTGGAGGAGCATCTACCAGGGATGAGGGCCAAGTATAGCAAGGATTGTGTCATTAGCAGTGAGAGATACCAAGGTCCTTACGTTGATTATAGATGTAACTGTAGCAGAATGCTAGTGGAACTGAATCTTGTGACAGGATAACAGCCATTCACTGTAAAGTACATACTGAGGTCTTTATATATAGATATATTGGAATGAAGCCGAGACCTTTATTTCTGAACTGGGGAACTATTTTCCAGTTTTATTGACAGTTTTGCTACCATACTAAATCTTTTCTTTTTTTTAATGGAATGCTCTGGCAAGTCGAAGTAGAACACATCTTATATTTATAGCAAAGAACGGTTTTGATTAATTATATTTGGATAAAAACTCTGTTTCATATTAAATATTTTTCTTTGGTGGATAATACAGTGAGGAAATAGCCTAAATTAGAGGAACACAAAAATGATATTGCAAAAAAGTGAAGAAACCCTTACCTACCTGTACTGTAATTGTTGTTCTTTGAGAAGTGGGTGCACATGTGTATTCCACTCAGGTGATGCACGCTGGCGATGCATGCCCAGTGTGTTGGAGCAGAGAGTTGGTGCAGCACATGTGCCCTATGCCTCCTCATGGCCGCTCCTACGGCTATGTGAAGGCAGCGCCGTCACATCCTCCATCAATACCTTTGTAATGAACTATGGTCGCTCAAAATTCAATGCAGAGGGAACGGATGGAGGGTCGTGGAATACATGTGTGCAATCATATTTTGAAGAACAATGTTTACAGTACAGGTAAGTAACTAGATTTTCTTCTTCGAGTGGTTACACGTGTGTGTTCCACTCAGGTGACTCAAAAGCAGTACTGTCAGGAGGTGGGGCTCCAAGTATATTTAAACAGTGACTTAATATTGCTTTCCCAAAGTTTGCATCACATCCTGAAGATATTATCCTGGCATAATGATGAGCGAATGTATGCACGGAAGACCAAATAGCAGCTCTACAAGTGTACAGTAACTCCTCACTTAAAGTCATCCCGGTTAACACTGTTTCGTTGTTACGTTGCTGATCAATTAGGGAACACGCTCATTTCAAGTTGTGCAATGCGTGGCCTAGCGGTGAGAGTCAATGGAGCAGCCCTTGAGTGCAGGGCAGAGTGGACTAGTGGCCAGAGTTCAATGGGGGTGGGGCACCCACCAAGGGGTGGGGCTGCCCATGTAGGGGGGCCCAGGCCCACCTGACTCCACCAGGCCCCGACCCAGGGCCCTAACAGTGGTGTAGCAACTTGCCACTGACTCAGCGGGGGGGTTCTACCGAAACACGCTGAGGTTTCCTGGGTGGGAGGTACCACTCCGTCACTCTTCCTGGGTCACTTCCTACCAGTATCTGTGTTGACGTCTCCTATGAGACTCTGGATTCTCCATGGTCAGTTGAGCCGGTCATCTCCTGTGGCTCCTCCAGCCGCCAGGGTTCAAGTGGGTCCGGGGAAGCTCTGATTCCCGGTGCAGACAGGGGTCGTGGCTGGCCCTCCACAGGAGCTTCCCAGACAGATCCTTCACCTTCGGCCTCCATCCTAGAATGAGCTGGGCTTCCTCCCTTTATACTGCTAGAGCATTTGGAGCATGCCCAGTCCTGCCAGGGAGGCAGGACTTCCCCTGTCAATAATATGGGCTTAACCCTGTCTCGGCTAGTGCGGGGTAAGCAGACCCCGTCACAAACATATAGGATGTACTACCATGACAGCCTGAAGTGTCCACATTCTCTTATCTGATGAGAAAGGATGCCTTTTGAGACAGATGAAACCAAGAACAGGTCACCAAAGGCTCAAATGGAGGACCCATTAGAGCTATTAATACAGTACTGAGGTCCCAAAGTGGTACTGTATCTTTAACAGAAGGAGAAAGGCAAACAATTCCTTTTAAAAACCTAGAAACTATGGAGCTGGAAAAAACAGATCTCTCTGGAATGGAAGACAGATAGCTAAGTGGACTCTCAGCAAGGTAAGAGAAAGACCTGAGGATCTGAGGTGTAACAGGTACCCCAAAATGTCTTGAATCTTAGCTTTTGCTGGGTGAATTCTGTGAATAGTAGATTAAAACGCTTTCATTTAGCCAAATACAGGGACCTAGTGGATTGCTTTCAACTGTTGAGAAATATCTCCTGAACTGACACTGAGCAGTGCTTCTCCACTTGATCTAACCACTCAACAGCCATGCTGTGAGGTGCAGACTATTAAGATCTGGGTGACACATTCGTCTGTGTTGCTGGGAGAGCAGATTTGGAAGAGGAGGCAGAGACCATGGGTTTGAATTGAGAGAATGTTAAGATCCAAGAACCAGTGCTGTCTCAATCACACTGGCAATGATAAGAATTATCTTGGTCTGATCTTGTTTTAAATTGAGAACTTGTGGGATGAGTGGAATGGGGGAAATGCATACATGAGACTCAATCCTCATCTCAGGAGAAATGTGTTCGTTATCGAGTCTGGACTATGACTTACTCCAGGACAGAACTGATGGCATTTCTTGTTGCCTTTTGTTGCAAATAGGCTGACTGCTGGAATACCCCAGATTTGAAAGATGGTCCTCAGCATACTGTTCTTGAGGGACCATTTATCATTCTAGGAGAATCTCCTTCCTGGGTAATCGGCCATCTGTTTCTGGGAGACAGGTAAGTGAGCTGCAATGAGAGTAGCCTTCCCTGATGCCAAAGTCCCAGAGATTCATCAATCTTGGCAAAGCTGATTGGATCATCTCCCTCCTTATCTGTTTAGGTAGTACACCATGGTTGTATTGTTGGCCAATTTCTGGATCAACAAGCCCTTGAAGGGAGGGAGAAAGGCACAACAAGCCTTGTGAATTGCCCAGAGTTCAAGGACATTGATACAAAGATCTGCTTCTTGCTCTGCTAATGACTGTTCTGGATGGAAGGGGCTGAGAGATACATTGTTTTGATCCAGGAAACATAGGATCACAGGAGGAACCTAGAACAACTTGTCTAAGGGTGTTTGTTTAGTGAATCAACTAGCTTTAGCCACTCTTGACAGGTGCGTAGGTTCAGCCTGGAATGTTGGGTCACGTAAGTACATGAGGCTATATACCTAGTAGCCTTAGGCCCACACGACAGCAGTGGTAAAGTGTGACTTGAGAAATATGCCCGACTTGTGAATGGTATGAAATTTGTCCTGGGGGAGACAAGCCATAGAATTCCTAGAATTGAGTAGGACCCTGATTAACTCAATTTTTTGTATTGGGACCAACATGCATTTTCCCTTGTTTAGAATGAGTCCCAGACAGTCGAAGAGACAGATGATGAACTAAACGTGGTGAAGTACCTGATGTTTCAATCTGCTTCACACCAACCAATCATCCAGATAAGTGAAGAGGTAAATTCCCTTTCTTCTCAAGAAGATCCCCACCTCCACTATGCACTAGGTAAATACATGTAGAGCTGACAACAGGCCAAACCGAAGTACTCTGTATTGATAATGTTGGCCTGCTGCTACAGATCTCAAAACTTCCTGTGACATGGCAGTACTGCCACATGGAAATAGGCATTCTGGAGAGAAAGGGTAGCAAACAAGCACTGTGATGTAGGGAAGGATGGATTCATGCTAGGGAAACCATGTGAAATTTTATATCTCTGATGAACTTGTTGAGGTTTTGAAGGTTCAGTATGGGACTCAGACCCTCTCTTGGACTTGGGGATCAGAAAGAGTCATGGATTAAAACCCCTTTCCCCAGTGCCAAAGGGAAATTCTTCTATGGCTCCTAGAGTGCGCACAGTCTGAACTTCCCGAAGGAGCACTGACTCCCTGAGATGGTTCCCCAAAAAGGGATAGAGGAGATGAGTGGGAAAGGGGAGAGTGAGAGGAACTGGATAGAATATCCACTCTCATAGTCCTTAGGATCCATGTCTGTGGTTATGATCTCTCAAGCACTGAGGAAGTGGCATATCTGTCCCCATGCATGGGGTGGGGTGGGGTGGGGGGGAGATAGCAGAAAGATCCCCAGAGATGGTATTGCTGTCTTTGAAGGATAAGTCAAATGTGCTACTTCCAAACAGCAGACTGAGGATGAACCGGCTGATTCGTATTGGAATTGGTGGATCTCCTCTGTGACTTGTGCTTCCTCCTCAAAAAATTCTATGACCATGAGCAGCTCCGCTTTGTTTTATGAGTCCTCTTTTGGGGAAGCTGTGGATAAGAAGACCAACACCTCTGCCTCAGAGAAGAGACTGAGGCCATGTCTACACTGGAGAGCTTACAGCGGTACAGCTGTAGTGATGCAGCTGCGCCGCTGTAAGATCTCTCATATAGCTGCTCTAAGCTGACAGGAGAGAGCTCTCCCGTCAACATAATTAAAGACCCCCAACAAGCAGCGGTAGCTATGTCGGGGGGATTGCGTCTCCTACCGACATAGTGCTGTCCACACCAGCGCTTCTGTCAGTGCAACTTATGTCGCTCAGGGTGGTGTTTTTTCACACTCGTGAGCAACATAAGTTATACTGACAAAAGTGGTAGTGTAGACATAGCCTGAGACTAGGGGTCTGTCAGAGACCACTGCAGCCTCATTAGTGGACTGCAGGTAGGCAATAGGTGTTTGGTTGAGGGTCCTGGGGCTGAGGTGGGTCTCATGGCCTGTTTCATAAAGTGTTGCTTGAGGCACAGATCTTAGGAGATCTGCATTCTTTTTTTGAAAGAATGGCAGATACTGCACCTCTTCTTAATGTGCCCCTCTCCAAGACAGAGAAGGCAGAACATGTGAGGGTCACTATTTGGGATAGACACCCCACATGACAGGCATTGCTAAAAGCCCGGGGAGTGCCTGTCACCAGTGTCTAGCATTGAAGACTAACTACTAACAAACAAAACAAAATAAAATAACAAAAGAAATCTAATTATGGGGTACTAACTTCTATTTACAGGGAAGGCAAAGAACTAATCTTGCTGACTACAAAGAGAAAAAACCATGAGGTAAACTGCCCAGGAAACTTCAACTCAGGCTATCGGTGGTGATAAGGAACTGACAGGGTCAGGGCAGTGCCACTCTCGTATAACCTCAAGAGGGGCCAGGAGAAGGTGCAGGATGGTTGCACGGACCCAATGGGTACTGCTGTAGAAAACACTCTGGTTCTGGTGTACTGGGCACCCACACACCTGAGTGGAATACACATGTACAACCACTCAAAGAACTCCTCTTGCTTCTCTTCCTCGACCCAACAAACCGTACATTGGATCTCCTCAATTATATTTCAGCCATAGACCCCAATTCAGGACAGCATTTAAACATACATTAAAGCCCATTCTTATTCAGCAAAGCACTTAAGTACATGTTTAAGTAAAGAATTGCTTAAATCTCTTAAGTAAAGATTTCCTACATAATTGGATGGAGACACACTGGAGGTTGCACAATCTAATAATTATGAGGGTTTATGTTGAAATATATTTTACTAATCATTAAAATAATATTAATGTATTAATATAAAATATGATTTTGTATGGACTACTCAGAACTATAGTATATAGTATGAGTGTTTTCTTTGCATAGTTTTGATGTGCTTCTTTCTTAATACACCATATCACTAACACTTTCACTAGTGGACTACATCTACACAAAAATTAATATAAAAGCAAGAAGACTATTAAAATGGTTTTTCTCCCCCGCCCCTTTGTAATTGAACTTGGGCTGGAGTCCCATCAGATTAAGATAGAGGCGAAGCAAGCGTAAAATTATGGGAAAAACATTCGACTTTGTGACAGAAAAGTGGCCACTTCATTGGTTGGAGGACTGTTTCACCACTGCAGAGAGTATTTCTAATATTTTAAACAGTGAACTACAAAGTACCTAAACATACCTATAGAATACACATATTTGTATGTCAGTGTCTTTATGAATTTAGCATATATTCCACTCAATGCCAATAGTATTTAAAAAGGGATAAGGAACATTCACTGAACACAAGAGGTCTGTATTTAACCCTGAGGTAAATCAAAACTGTAATTCATCTGAACTAAGCTTAAAGGAAGAATGCCAGAATTAGAGTGATGTTTCAGTAATATGAGCTAAAAGTTATGTCCAATTTCCAACCTCAACGGAAGAAACACTGCTGGTAATGTATTCTCCCTCAAGAAAGAAACAGCCAGATTTTAACTTCAACTGTAAATAACTCCAAAATCTTTTACTAAAAGACAAACTTTGGTTCACAGTAGCGTAGTCCTGTTTGAAGAGGACTATGTTAACGCAAACTAGCAAGCTTTTAGTTTGCGCCTGCAGCATCCACATAGGGGAGTTACAGCTCAGCACTTTGGTGCGTACTGCTATTCACACACCCTGTAGTCCAAACTGTGGGGCAGTATAGACAAGCCCTAGGAGTGAAATTTCTAGCCCCACATGCTAATGATTTACTCCTGAATTGTTTATGTTTCAGGCTAAGATTTTGTCAGATATTTTTAGTAAAAGCCATGGACAGATCATGGGCAAAAGAGAAAAATTCACAGAAGACGTGACCTGTCCTTGACTTTTACTAAAAATATCCCTGACAAAATGGGGATCTGCGGGTCCCCACACCGCCTGAAGCGGGGCAGCTGCGCAGGGGCTAGCCTGCAGCAGCTGAGGGCTGCGGGGGTACCCCTGCTGTCTGCAGCTCTGGGGGTCTCTCACTGCCTGTGGGGGCTGGGAGTTGTGGGGTTCCCCTGCTGTCCTCAGCCACTGGGAACTTGGGGGTTCCCCTGCCACGGCAGGGAGCTGCAGGGTTCCCCACCACCCGCGAGCTTGGGGGTTCCCCCACTGGCAGCGGCCAGAAGCTTGGGGGTACCCTGCCACCCATGGCAGCCAGGAGCTGCGGGGTACCCCACTGCGGCTTGGAGCTCCGGGGACTGCCAGAGGCGGTGGGGGTATCCCGTAGCTCCCTGCCCCCGCAGATGGTGGAGGCCCTGCAGCTCTCGACCACTGCAAGATGAAGTCACGGAGGTCGCTGGAAATCTCAGATTCTGTGACTTCTGTGACCTCCGTGACTAAATCGTAGCCTTACTTATATTCTACTGTCTGCTAATCCATTGACAGAAAAATGGTACAGTATGTGGTCTTGTTGGGAGGACAGAAGAAGCAGACATGTTCTCTGCCACTACTAAATCCTGGATGAGTTATCTCAACTCCAGATAGTCTTTAAACTGATTTTTTGGGCAAAGGAAAGATGGTGCTCTCTTTACTTAGGATTGTTTTGAAGAACCAAGGAATTTGTTTGGTACAGTGGATTGTGCTTGAATATGGAATTTATCATCGGTATTAACAGATTAGGAGAGACAGATTATTATAATTTTGTATTTTACTAGATTAATATGGGAAGATTGTAATGTTTGCTCCAGTGATTATATGGACATAGCAGCCTTTTCAAATTCATCTATCTATTTCATGACAAAAAATGGTTAATCACTTCTTGTAACTGTTGTTCTTCGAGATGTTTTGTTCGTGTCCATTCCAATCAGGTGTGTGTGCACACACACGTGCATATTGGCCGGAAGATTTTTCCCCTAGCAGCATCCGTCGGGTTGGCCTGGGCGCCCCCTGGAGTCGCGCCCTCATGGTGCCTAATATATAGCCCTGCCGACCCTCCACCCCTTCAGTTCCTTCTTGCCGGCTGCTCCAACAGAGGTGTAGGAGGGAGAGTATTGGAATGGACACGAACAACACATCTCAAAGAACGACAGTTATGAGAAGTGAGTAACCATTTTTATTGTTTGAGTGCTTGTTCATGTGCATTCCAATCAGGTTACTCCAAAGCCAAATTCAGGAGGTGGGGTCGAAGCTGTCCACTGATTGGAGTACTGCTCTTCCAAAGGCCACATCGTCTCTGGCCTGCCTGGTGATTGCATAGTGCACGGAGAAAGTGTGTATGGATGACCACGTTGCCGCTCTGCAGATTTCCTGGGTGGGAACTTGAGCCAGGAATGCCGTCGATGAAGCCTGTGCCCTGGTAGAGTGCGCTGTGAACAGAGGCATGGGAACCCCGGCCAGACTGTAGCACTTTCTGATACAGGTCACAATCCATGATGAAATGAACTGGGCTGAACCCGGCTGACCTTTTATCCTGTCTGCTACTGCCACGAAGAGTTGGACCAACTTCCTAAACGGTTATATTCTCTCGATGTAAAAGGCCAGAGATCTGCGGACGCCAAGAGTGTGGAGCCTCTGCTCCCTGTTGTTCGAATGAGGTTTAGGGTAGAAAACAGGGAGGAAAATGCCCTGGTTGATGTGGAACTGCGACACAACCTTCGGGCAGAAAGCACGGTGGGGCCTGAGCTGAACCGTGTCCTTAAAAAATACGGTGTACGGCGGCTTTGAAGTTAGGGCCCTGAGCTCAGACACCCTCCTCTCCGAGGTTATTGCCACCAGGAACGCGACCTTGTAAGAGAGGTAGAGCAGGGAGCATGTTGCTAAAGGCTCAAAGGGATGCCCCATGAGTCTAGAGAGGACCAAGTTGAGGTCCCAGGCAGGGTCCGGCTGGCGAACATGTGGGTACAACCTGTTGAGCCCCTTCAGGAAGTGGCTGACCATGGTGTTAGCAAAAACCAAGCGGCCCTGTACACCCAGATGGAATGCCGAGATGGCAGCCAAGTGCACTCTTATAGAAGGCAATGAGAGACCCTCTTGTTTCAGATGTAGAAGGTAGTCCAGAATGTGCAGCACTGAGGCTAGCATCGGGGGCGAGTCACACTGCGCCAACCAGACTGAAAATCTCTTCCACTTGGCAAGGTACGTGGTCCTCATCAAGGGTTTTCTACTGCCAAGGAGGACCTGTCTAGCCTGGTCTGAATAGGAAAGCTCCGAGGCATTCAACTATGGAGCTTCCACGCCATGAGATGGAGTGACTGCGGGTTTGAGTGTTGGAGACGTCCGTGATCCTGTGTGAGAAGGTCCAGGAAGAGCGGCAAGGTAAACAGGACTCCCACGGACATGTCTAGGAGAGATGTGTACCAATGCTGACGTGGCCAGGCCAGTGCTATCAGTATAACCCGAGCACGATCTCTGCGAATCTTGAGCAGGACCTTGTGAACGAGCGGTATCAGTGGGAAGGCGTATAGGAGAGCTCCTCCCCAGTGGAGGAGGAACGCATCCGCTATGGAGCCTGGGCTGTGATTCTGGAAGGAGCAGAACTGCGGACACTTCCTGTTGCGTCGTGTGGGGAAGAGGTCGATCAGGGGACATCCCCACCTCTGGAAGACCAAACATGCGACATCCTGGTGAAGGGACCACTCGTGGCTGTGGAACGACCTGCTGAGGTGGTCCGCCATCTCGTTCTGAACCCCGGGGAAATACGACGCCTGTAGGTTGACTGAGTGTTCTACACAGAAGTCCCATAGCATGAGGGCTTCCTGGCACAGGGGAGAAGCGCGTGCACCCCCGTTTGTTGATACAAAACATCGCAGTCGTATTGTCCGTCATGACTGATACACATTGTCCGGTTAGGTAAGGGCGGATTATATGACACGCTAGGTGCACTGCTCTGAGCTCTCTGACATTGATGTGGAGGGGCAGATCTGCTTGCGACCAGAGGCCTTGAGTTCTGCGGTCCCCCAAATGAGCTCCCAAGTCCAAATCCGACGCGTCCGTCACCAACGCCAGGGATGGCTGTGGGGCCGCAAAGGGGACCCCTGAGCACACCTGCTGGCATCGGTCCACCACAGAAGTGAATCGAGGATAGGGCGAGGTAGGGTCACAATCCTGTCCAAGCTGTCCCGGGCTGGTTGATAGACTGACGCTAGCCACGACTGTAGCGACCAAACCCTGAGTCTGGCATGTCGTACCACGTACTTACAGGCTGCCTTGCGCCCGAGAAGCTTCAGGCAATTTATTGCAGTAGTGGTGGGCAACTGCATGGCTCCCTGGATCATGCTGTTGAGGGCTTGAAATCTAGCCTGTGGGAGGAATGGCCTGGCTTGGGTTGAGTCCAGTACTGCCCCAATAAACTCTATCCTCTGGACGGGGGATAGAGTTGACTTTGCTTCGTTTAGGAGCAGACCCAGGTTCTCGAAGGTGGCCCTGATAAATGTGACCTGAGTTTCCACTTGTGTCCTGGTGCGGCCTTTGATCAGCCAGCCGTCGAGGTACGGAAACACCTGTATCTGATGTCTCCGCAGGAAGGCGACAACGACTGCCATGCACTTGGTGAATACTTGAGGTGCCGCCGACAGGCCGAACGGGAGGACAGTAAATTGGTAGTGAGAACCATTGACCACAAACCTGAAGAACTTCCTGTGGTTGTGAGCGATTGCAATGTGAAAATACGTAACTTTCAAGTCGAGGGCGGCAAACCAGTCTGCTGGATCTAGTGAAGGAATGATGGAGGCCAGGGAGACCATGCGGAAACTGAGTTTCTTCACAAACTTGTTGAGCTCGCACAGGTCCAGGATAGGCCTGAGGCTGCCTTTGGCTTTCGGTATTAGGAAATACCGGAAATAGAAGCCCTCGCCCCTGTGCTCTGGAGGAACCTCCTCCACCACCCTAGTGATAGGAGCGACTGCACCTCCTGAATGAGAAGCTGCTCATGAGAAGGGGCCCTGAAGAGGGACGGGGAAGGGAGGTGGAAGAGCGGGAGGGCACAGAATTGGATGGAGTATCCCCTCTCTACCGTGTGGTGCACCTAGTGGTCGAAGTGATATGGGACCATGCACAGTAGAAAGGGGATAGTTGGGAGGAAAAGGTAAGGCAGGGTAGACCCAGTCTCTGATCTGGTGTGCCGTCCTCGACCATACCTTCAAAAGGCTGGTTTAGGGCCAGAGGGTGGTTTGGGCTGGCCAGAGCCGTGACTTGAGGAAGGGTGTTGCCTCCTCCTGCCACACCTATTCCTCCTCCAAGAACTGCCCTGGTGGCTCTGCTGCTGGAACTTTTGAGGAGGTTGTGGGTGGAAGTGTCTCTGCTGTGTGGCGGGGGTGTGCAGGCCCAAGGATTTGAGGGTGGCTCAGGAGTCTTTCAGGCTGTGCAGCCACTTGTCTGTCTTTTCCGAAAACAGAGTCTCACCCTCAAATGGGAGGTCCTGAATGGTTTGCTGGACCTCGTAGGGTAATCCTGAGACTTGGAGCCAAGCACTGCGCCTCATAGCTACCCCCCATCTCCATCACTCTAGTGGCAGCATCTTCAACGTCTAATGCAGCCTGCAGGGAAGCCCGGGAGACTAGCTTCCCTTCTTCCAAGGCAGTGAACTCTGACCGGGAATCCGAACGGACAAGCTCCGTGAACTTTGCCATTGTTGCACAGGTATTATATGAGAACCTGCTCACAATGGCCTGTTGGTTAGCGATACGGAGCTGCAACCCCCCTGTCAAGTAGACCTTTCTCCCAACAAGGCCAAGGCTCTTAGCATCCCTGTTCTTTGGGGAGGGTCACTGGAAGCCCTGTCTCTCATGCTGGTTAGCCACATCGACCACCAGCGAGTCCGGAGGCGGGTGGGAGTATAAATGCTCGAATCCTCTGGAGAGGACGAAATACTGCCGCTTGTTGCACTTGGCAGTAGGTGGCAAGGATACTGGCGTCTACCACAGGGTTTTAGTGGTGTCCATAATGGTCTTTATAAGTGGCAAGGCTATACGTGAAGGTCCCAAGGGTGTCAGGATGTCCACCATGGGATCTGCCTCCTCTACCACCTCCTCGGCCTTGATGCCCAGACCCTGGGTGGCCCTGCGCAGCAATTGCTGTAGCACTCTGTTATCCTCTAACTCAGGGGCTATGGCTGTTCCCACCAACGCTTTGCCCGGCGACGAAGAGGAGGAAGCATGTGCCGGTAGTGGAAGCTCCCCACCATCTGCCCCCGAAGGGTCACGTGACTCCCGGGGCAGTGTTGGAGGTAGTAGTGCCATTGATGGATCCGGGGCTGTGGACGTTGAAGCAGGCATCGTCGCCGTCGTCAGCACTACGGGAGGGAGCTGCATTGGCATGCTCACAGGAGCCAGAGGAAGTGGGGGGCCCGGTGCCAACATCGGCACCAGGGCCGTAGTTGCCTGTATTGAGGTCGACGTTGACAACGGTGCACACGGGTGCGTCGACGCTGTGAAGGGCGGTGCCAGGGTCAGAGCCGAGCACGGTGCTGGAGTTGACGATGGAGCCAGAGGCAGAGGCACCGGGACTGTAGGCGCCAAGGGCAGATGCACAGTGGAAGGTGGCATGAAGGTGGCGGAGCCCACGGAAGATGTCGCAGAGCGTGGACCAGAGCGTGGACCCTGAGGTCCTCCCTGGCCCTGGTGAAAAGCCCAGGGGGTCCAGAAGGGCCACTGAGGTGGTTTCTGTCACTGCGGAGGCCATGCTTGGGGCTCTCTCCTGTCTCTACCGGACCTTAATCTGCGACTTCTGCTCCTACCAGAGCGATAGGAGTCGGACTCTGACTCCGAAGTCTAAGACACTGAAGACCACGGAGTAGCTGACCCTCGGTGCCTCGAATGTCGAGAGCTCGGGGAGTGGGTAGGCGCCGAGGGACATGGCGAGGGGGAGCATCTCGACATCATAGCCGGCTTCCCCTTCGAATGCACTGGAGGACGTGGATCTGCCGGCGATGAGGGTTCCTCCCTGGCGGGGCGAGAATGGTGCCGTCAGAGGGAGGAGATCCAGAGCAGCCTGGTATGCTTCCGGTGTTGAGGGGAGCTGCAGCTGCTGTGTAAGTGCCGGTGATCGAAGCAGGGCCGGACTCAACTGCCGCACTTGGGCAAGAGTTGACACGGCCCCGGCAGGGGATCCCGAGGAGTGGCCCGCCCTGGGGTCGCACGTCTCTTGGCTTGGCCGGAGAACAATCGTCCGGCTTCTTCTTCTTTTGAGGCACCGGCGAGTGGGAACGGTGCCTACTGTCACATGGATCCCGTGAGGAGCTGTGTCGGTGCCAAGCATCTCGAGAAGAGTCCTTTCTTGGTGCTGAGCTCGCCAATGGCGCCAGGGCGCTCCGCGTCGAGGATGACACTGTAGAGGTCGGGTCCCTCGAGCCCGGGTCAGAGTGGGGGCGTAGAGCTGCCTCCATGAGGATCACCTTGAGCTGCTGTTCCCTTTCCTTAAGAGTTCTCGGGAGGAACTCGCGGAAGATCTTACAGAGATCTTTCTGATGGGTTCCCCCAGACACTGTAGACATAACGAGTGCGGATTACTTTTCGGCATGCGCTTGGCATAGGCCACAGTTTTTGAAACCCGGGGACCACGGCGTACCATGGCTCTGGGACCCCGAGTGCCGGCGGGGTAGGGGGGAAGGCAACAAACACTATACTAAAATCTAATAACTCTAACAACACTAACAACTAACTATATACAACGAAATAAAGAATGAACTTGCTGAGCAAGAGCTAAGGGAAGTTCCAGCCACTGTCACTGGCGGTAAGAAAGAACTGAAGGGGTTGGGGGGGGCGGGGGGGGCGGGGCGGCAGGGCTATATATTAGGTGACCCAACGGATGCTGCTAGGGGAAAATTCTTCTGGCCAACGTGCACGTGAATGCACACACACCTGATTGGAATGGACATGAACAACACATCTCAAAGAAGAATATTTACACTCTTTCTGTCCTGAGTTCTATGTTCCTCCACTCTTTCATATTAGAAACTACAAACAACTGGGCAAAATTCACCGGGCTACACAAAAAGGGATGCCACAAATGCAGCATATGCTTTTTAATCTACAATGATTTACATCTCACCAATTAAGATTTTAGTATTACCCACAAACATGAATAATTCAGATTTTAGAAGAAATATACACATATGGGGGTGATTCACTGGGAGGTGCTACCACAATATAAATATTAACTAAATAATAATTTTAGCAACTAAAAATAAATTATCTGACATTTTTACAATTCAAATGGCAAAATGAGGGCTGCTCATGTAAAAGGTTTTATGCTATATAATAGTAATAAATAAATAATAAATAAAAAACTCCAAAATATTTTATAACAAGAGTTTCTTTGTGCTATGGGCTAAGTATTTTAATAGGGTTGTCAAGCAATTAAAAATAATTGCAATTAATCGCACGATTAAAAATTTAATCACGATTAATCACACTGTTAAACAATAATAAAATACCACTTTTTGGATGTTTTCTACATTTTCAAATATACTGATTTCAATTACAAGACAGAATACAAAGTGTACAGTGCTCACTTTATATTTATTTTTATTACAAATATCTGTACTGTAAAAAATAATATTTTTCAATTCACCTGATAAAAGTACTGTAGTGCAATCTCTTTATCATGAAAGTTGAACTTACAAATTTAGAATTATGTACAAAAAAACTGCATTAAAAAATATAACAATGTAAAATTTTAGAGCCTGCAAGTCCAATCTGTCCTACTTCTTGTTCAGCAAATTGCTCAGACAAACAAGCTTGTTTACATTTGCAGGAGATGCTGCTGCCTGCTCCCTGTTCACAATGTCACCTGAAAGTGAGAACAGGAGTTCTCATGGCACTGTTGTAGCCGGCATTGAAAGATATTTACGTGGCAGATGTGCTAAAGATTCACATGTCCTTCACACTTCAAACACCATTCCAGGGGACATGGGGCAATGCCGATGACGGGTTCTGCTCGATAACAATCCAAAGCAGTGTGGACTGATGCATGTTCATTTTCATTATCTGAATCAGATGCCACCAGCAGAAGGTTGATTTTCATTTTTGGTGGCTTGGGTTCTGTAGTTTCCGCATCAGAGTGTTGCTCTTTTAAGACTTCTGAAAGCATGCTCCACACCTCGTCCCTCTCAGATTTTCGAAGGCACTTCAGAGTCTTAAACCTTGGGTTGAGTGCTATAGCTATCTTTAGAAATCTCACATTGGTACCTTCTTTGCGTTTTGTGAAATCTGCAGTGAAAGTGTTCTTAAAATGAACAACACGTGCTGGGTCATCATCTGAGACTCCTATAACATGAAGTATATGGCAGAATGTGCGTAAAACAGAGCAGGGGACATACAATTCTCCCCCAAGGAGTTGAGTCACAATCACAAATGTAATTAATGCATTATTTTTTTAATGAGCGTCGTCAGCATGGAAGCATGTCTTCTGGAATGGTGACTGAAGCATGAAGGGGCATACGAATGTGTAGAATATCTGGCATGTAAATACCTTGCAATGCCGGCTACAAAAGTGCCATGCAAATGCTTGTTCTCACTTTTAGGTGACATTGTAAAGAAGAAGAGGGCAGCATTATCTCCTGTAAATGTAAACAAACTTGTTTGTCTTAGCGATAGGCTGAACCAAAGTAGGACTGTGTGGCTCTGAAGTTGTAGGCTCTGAAATTGTACATTTGTTTTGTTTTTGAGTGCAGTTATGTAACAAAAAAAATCTACATTTGTAAGTTGCACTTTCACAACAAAGAGATTGCACTATAATATCTTGTATGAGGTGAATTGAAAAATATTATTTCTTATCATTTTTACAGTGCAAATACTTGTACTAAAAATAATATACACTTTGATTTCAATTACAACACAGAAGACTATATGAAAATATAAAAAAAATCCAAAATATTTAATAAATTTCAATTGGTATTCTATTGTTTAACAGTGCAATTAAAACTGCGATTAATCACGATTAATTTTTTTAATCGTGATTAATTTATTTTAGTTAATTGTGTGAGTTAACTGCGATTAATCGACAGCCCTAATTTTTAGTAGATTTTACATACTAGAAACAAAAAGGAAAAAATATCTATATCAACATTCTTAGGCTAAACTTCATTTCTAGAGAAAGGCCTTAAGAATACTGATTTGTCCATTTCTTTTCACCATTTCTACAGATTAACTCCATAAAATCTTGGATGTATACTGCATACACCTAAAGGAGAATTAATATGGACAGACACAGGTCTAGAGTCTGCCCAACTGAGGTACAGGTTTACAAGGGAGTGAGAGATTGCAATGAACCACATTCTTTTTCAGGAACAAGCCAGAATCCAAATGGGAAGCATACATCTTGCTCCCTCCTACTGCCCCAGCAGGAACTAGATGCCTGAAGAGGGATAGGAAAGGCTATGGTGGTACCTGCCCTGGCACAGATTGTGGAGTTGCTATATTAATGTGCACAGCCTGGGAAACACAAGAAGGAATTCTGATTGTGCCCAACGGCACATGTGGCAAAATCTAGCCCAGTGTTTGGTAGCTTATGGAAAACCACTTTTTATGTATTAACATTGAAATATCTGAAACTTGATGAATTTTAAAAAGTCCTACAAATATACTTTCAGTTTGTGAATTAATGGTTTGAATGCAGGGTGATTGCTCTAGCAATTTTTTGAACATGTATCCTACAATCAACTGATGGATGATTTATCACAAACTGGAGATTTATTTACTCTTTTTTGGCTCCTTTATAGTTTGCACAGCTGTTTGGAAAATAAATTCTATACAAATATTTCCAGCATGTGGGATTATCTGCTTCTTTCCACTAATTCCGTTAAAATGGAGGTTTGTCTCTGAATGTTGCCAATATTTTGGTCTAATGTCTTATAATTGGCCTAAATAGTAACTTATGTATTAGACTGAGAATGGCCTAAAAATCTTTCTGTCCTGTGAGTCAGAAGGTGCACTGGGAGACAAACAAGACTATACTGTAATATGTAGCAGTGGTTTTCAAACTTTTTTTCTGGCGACCCAGTTGAAGAAAATTGTTGATGCCCGCAACCCAACAGAGCTGGGGATGAGGGGTTTGTGGTGCAGGAGGGGGTCAGGGCTCTGGGCTGGAGATGAGGAGGTTGGGGTGCAGGAAGGGGCTCCGGGTTTGGGGGAGCTCAGGGCTGGGGAAGGGTTGGGGCGTGGGCATACCTCTGGCGGCTATTGGTCAGCAGTGCAGCCAGGGTACAGAGGCAGGCTTCCCGTCTGTCCTGTCACTGCGGACCGTGCTGCACTCCGGAAGCGGCCAGCAGGTCTGGATCCTAGGTAGAGGCACGCAAGCGGCTCCATGCGACTCTCGCCCGCAGGCACCCACCTCCAACTCAGTGTGGAGCAAGTGCTCAGGCAGCACGCAGAGCTCCGTGGCCCCTCTGCCTATGAGCCGGACCTGCTGCTGGCTGCTTCCAGGAACAGACTACTAGTTTACCCCTAGTTTTTACTGGCTGGCCGCCAGGGTCCCTGGGTGCTGAGCAAGGCGGCCCAGTGCCTTGCATTCTGCGACCCAGTACTGGGTTGCGACCCAAACTTTGAAAACCACTGATATATAGAATGTTTAATTTTTGGCTATGCAAGAACATATCTCAGACCACGTATCCCATTTCTTCTGTAGCAGACTCCTATTGGAGTTTTTCTTTTTAATTCCATCATCCCTCTCTATTGAATCCTCTTTTCAGGATAATGACAGCTTAAATTTCTGTAGTGTTCGCATGTGCCTTTTTGCGATAGTTTTGTTGTTTTTTAGAGGAGTTTAGAGACAATTTTACAAACCTGCAGGAAGAGAGTGTTATCTAATGGTTAAAGCACAAGACTGGGATGATTTGATTTATGGCCCAGCAACTGACTCACTACATCACTTGCAGCATGTCTCAACTTTTTCCTCTGCCTCACTTTCTCTATTTATGTAATGGGGTTCATAGCATACCTCACATGGTGTTCTGATGCTTAATTTAATACTGAAAACTCTACAGTCCTTGGAAAAAAGCTGCTAAATAAGTGCAAAGTGTAACTTATTTTGTGATAACTCACTTTCCCCCTTCCTTAAATCTGTCTGCTAGTGCAGCCTTTTAACAGATATAACAAAGGAAATGGGGTGTATGCAATGTTGTTGTAGCCGTGTCGGTGCCAGGATATTAGAGACAAGGTGAGAAATATCTTTTATTGGACCAAACTTCTGTTGGTCCAATAAAAGATATTACCTCACCCACCCTATCTCCCTAAGATAGTAGGTATCCATGTAAGTATAACTTTAATAGGCAAGTTTACTGGATGAAATGCTAAATTATTACATCTAAACTGATCCGCAGCCTAAAAATTAACACTATAGGAGCCCCAGGAATCTGTTCACCTTCAACAAATGACCAAAAAGAGCAACCATCAACCAATCAATCAACGAACAGCTGTGTGAAGCCAACGAGCGAACAAGTCAACTGGAAATATTCTCCCTGCTGCAATGATAGTGCTCATTTGCTTGGAAAAGTGGCATTGGCTGCACAAATTAGTTGACAGGGCAGAGCACCTAAGGAATAGGCAGTATTCTGGGATTGTTTCCCTCAGCTTTAGGGGACAAAAGTTGCTCATCAGATATGCTAGAAATATCTACTGGCCATCTTCTAAACTTCTACTTGTAGCAAAGAACTGCTTTGAGCCTTCTGACAATTCCACAAAAAACAAAATAAAACAAACAAAAATAACCCCCCCCCTCCACCACCACCACCACTTTAGAGTCAGTACTCTGGAGCCCACACAAGTGCACATTTCATACCTGCCAAAGCAGCATAGGCCCAGGCTGCTGACTAATATTAATGTAACCCAACTACTTACTGTGCTGTTTAGAAAACATTTGATCCAGTGCTTGGCCAATGCAAAAAATTGTGTAAAACTGTAAAGTGTGAACTAACTGCAGATACTAAAACAATCTGTGACCTGCAACAGAAAACTAGTGATCCTTGCAACACTATTGTAGTTTAATCATAAAGATGGCAGGTTAAAAAGCTTTTCATGTTAAGACCCTACATTTGGGGTCCTGTCTTCCTTCTGCAATACCCGATGACATCATTCACACCTAAAAGAAGGCAGGGAACTGCATTCCTTCAACTGCTTTAGTTGTTGATGAAATCACTAACAGTTGAAAGGAAAACACAGATCTAAGATCTTAGCAGATACATATAACAAGAAATTATTTTCAACTACTTTGCTCTAATGTAGATTTATTTGTAATTTTGAAGTCTACACATATAGTCTGTTAACGATGCAAGGTCTTAAATAGTCTTTGAGATTTTTAAAATAGCACTTATTGTTTATCTTTAGCTTCCCTGGCCTAATGAGTTAGGAAAAGTTTCTTTGTTTTTTAATATAATTCCCGCCTAGTTAGATTATTTAAGACCTGCTTTTAGTATAAACAGAAAATATTGATGTTTGTTTTGTAAGAGAGAATTTTTTTCAGATTATTACAGACATTAAAGTTGGCTAAGAATCTGTCATACATTCCTTTTCAGTTCTAGCATTCCCAATTTTTGACCCCCTTCACTCCATGATATGCCATGTCTCATTACCTCAGCAGATTTTCTCAGAGCCTGCGTTGGATAGATTCTAGACTCTTATTACTGGCAAGAATTCACTTTTTGTCAGCCAGGTACAGTAGCACAGTTAATATTAGCTCCCAGTACATTACTCTGTGTTCTGGCTGAAAGGACAAAAGTCTAACTTTTTTTAAATTTCTCATTAGTATGATAATGTTCCACCCTAGACCTACTGTTGTTGCTCTGTTCCTTTCTTCCTGTTTGTTTTTTCAGCTATTGTACTAGGTAACACAGGGCCCTATGCTTAGCTTAATAGCAGTATAATCTTTCCTTTTAACTTTTTCCTTTGTTAAAAATGCCTGTTTACACTAGAAAACCACACTGATCCAGGCTTTAGTGCTTGCCTCATGAAGTTTCTTGTCTCCTCATTCACTCTTTTACTGAGGGATATAAAGTTACCTTTCCTAGATTATTTGTCTTCAGTTCTGTTAAAGATTTGATTAATTTCCTGGCACAATATATGATGTAAACTCTGAACTGAGCTGTTGGTTGACTCATAGGCAGTCTTCCATTCCCTCTTTCACAAAGTATGTTCAGACTGGAGTTCCTATTGCTATTGCCTTGACCTCAGAGCAATTGGCAAATACTCAAGTCCTGCTGCTGGATAGATAGATATTTTATTTTTGAAATGTTAACTGCCTTCACGCTACCGTGCTGAAAGGTGACTTTCTGACGAAATTGGATTTGAGCACTACCTTGATTCCATAAGATCTTTCAGTAATAGGAGTCTCACACTGCTATTTTTCTGTAGGTCTGTGTACAAGTTTAGAATGTGGGCTGCATTCTGCCCAGCATTAGGGTGATGCAAAAATCACACAAACTGGCAGGAAGTTGAAGAGGAACAGAGCTTCCTGGCATACAAGGGAGCACGTCCACTGTTCCCTGCTTAAAAGGGTGTAGTGTGTACTCACTCACTTTGTGACAAGTTGGCTCTGCTGCTCCTTCTTCTCAAGCCTTCTCTTCCATTTTGAGGTGGCTTGCAGTTCCAGACTCACATGATCCCTACACTCAAATCCCCACCCACTCTTGTCCATCCATTCACAGTCAGGAATTTCAGGATACCATCTAGTCCTATATTTTTCTGATATCTATTTAGAAGATAATCTAACAAAGTAATCCAACAGACTTTTTAGAATTCAATCTGACTTTATGTACTGCAGATGCATAATATTGCAATTTGAGCATAGTCTGGGAAACCACAGTAGAATACTATCAGGGTGCTCTAACTTGCACTGGAGACTGGTCTGGCACCAGGACAGGTCAAGACAATAGGATTCAGCCCTAGAGATTTTTATTATAGGACTCTGGCAACACCTGTTTTAGTATGGAACATAATGACATAGTTAAATATACTGGACTGAACACTAGTCTTCTGCCCCCTAAATTTCCAACTGTGAGACTAAATCTCATTAATTTCTGAGCAGTTAATGGTTATTGTCACTAGTGCCAATGCTGTAATACAGAACTGATTTAATATAATTGTATTATATAGTAATCTACCACTTCTATTATTTATTTATTGTTAACTATCAACAATATGCTCTGTGTCTACATAATACCTGTGTATACAATAAGCCATTCATCAGTATTCAAAAAACCTAGAATACCTAGCCACATCTTCTAATTTTTCTGGTATTATATGCTAAAAATTGTTAATTTAGTAAACACTTCTTCTTTCGTATGGCTGGTGTAGAGCAGCAACTACAATTTCACCTGAAGTTGATCGAACCAAATGGCTACATCAGGAGTAGCAGAATTTATTGCAGCAATGCCTCCTTCATATTTATAAATTGGGCAGTAGGTAGTGATATGTTCGATGGTCTATCGTGGGGAACCACACTTGCACACTGGGGAGTCCTTGATTTTCCATTTGTGCATTAGATATCCGCATCTACCATGGTTGGTTAGAATTTGGTTCTGCGTTGACCAAGATGACCATGGAAGGTCAAACCCAGGAACCTTGTGTGGGATCTGGCACAAGGTGCTTTCCAAGCCTCCTTCTGATCATAGCCTGATTGCATGAGGCTTAACAAATGTTCCCAGAAAGGCTTGCAGGACATAAGACGTTGCGGGGGTGGGTGTGTTGCTTTGTCAAGGTCTTGGTGAATAGGAAGACATCTGTTTTCCTGGATTTGCTGAGCTTCGCAGAATGTTGCAGCAGTTCGGCATATCGGCGGGGGAGAGATGTTAGACGGGACAGGTAGCCATGGTGTTGGAGTCGACTTAAGGGTTACCATGATGCACCGCATCACAGTATTTAGCTGAGTATCCACAAGTTGTATGTGGCTGCATCTGCTCCATACCGGTGCACAATATTCAGATACTGAATATACAAGTGTTATTGCAGATGTTTGCAACACTGATGCTGATGCACCCCAGGCTGTACATGCTAGATTCTGGATTATGTTGGCTCTTGTTTTTATTTTTGCAGCTATCTTCTCAAGATGACCATGGAAGGAGAGGGTGCTGTCAAGTTTCACTCCGAGATATGTTAGAGTGTAATCATGTAGAGTGGAAGATGGCAGCCTTCATGGGGCCCACTCTGTTAAATGAGAATTCACAACGAATGCCATCAACTCGGCAACCGAACATCGCTCAGTGATCTCCCGGTTATATCAGAGCAGCAAGTAAACACTAAAAATGTTTTATTTGTTTCTCCTCAGTGAGGACTAGTCAAGTGCATGCGGTGTATTTTTTGGAAATACTTGCTATGAATACCTGAGCCTTTGAAAAATTTGTCAACATTCTAGAAGAATTTATAAAATTTTGCGGGCTTCCCAACAGAGATGCTGTACTCCAGCAGGAGTAGAATGAGCCACCAGGAATAGGATTTCTGCAGAGTTTATAAATTCTTCAGACATAAGAGATATAAAAATAAAGAAGATACACAAGAAAACAGATGAAACAAGAGAAAAATCAGATTAAAAGAAGAGAAGCCACAGGAGCTAATGAGGGGCTGAGGCTGGTGAGTCCAAGGAAGCAAATAAATAAATAAATAAATCAATCAATCAGGGGATTGTTGAGTTTCTGCTGTGGTACAATTGAACCAGATGACTGAAGTCACTATGGTTTACCAGTGTTTCAAGGAGAGCCAGGCACATGCCCACCCTGCTACTGGCTGACGATCAGGCTTTAACTATGAGTTTCCTCGCAGCCATGCACAGGAAGCAGAAATCCAAGAGTACTAATCTGTCATAATACTTACTCTAATTATTAAGAAATGGAAGTCAACAACAGTACCCTCTACCCCAGAGCATTTATGATGTCCCATCTGATGGAGATGCCTAGTGATGGCCATCACTGATAAATCACATGGAAAATGGGAACAATTTGTTGTTTATTATTAGCAGTACAAGGCAATTAATATCAGAAGCTCAGACCATAAACAAGGGGGAAAAGACAATGTGGTTAAGTAGAACCTGCATCACTAGCAGCTGACTAATAATTTTGTTCACAAAAAGCATCCAGAAGTCTGAGTTGGCTGTCTTTTCTAGTTGCTATTTGACTTGCTTAGATTATATGTATTTATATATTACTTATGATAGGAAACTAGGGAAATACAACCTAAATGGAGCTACTATAAGGTGAGTGCATAGCTGGTTGGAAAACGGTTCCCAGAGAGTAGTTATCAGTGGTTCACAGTCAAACCGGAAGGGCATATCAAGCAGGGTCCTGCTCTGTTCAGTATCATCATCAGTGATTTAGATAATGGCATAGACAGTACACTTATAAAGTTTGCAGATGATACCAAGCTGGGAGGGGCTGTTTTGGAAGATGGGATTAAAATGAACTGGACAAACTGGAGAAATGGTCTGAAGTAAATAGGATGAAATTAAATCAGGACAACTGCAAAGTACTCCAGATTTGAGGGCTGGAACACACCCTAATCTCTTGTGTCACTTTTTACACCACCTCTGAAAAGTTCTCCAAGCTCTGTAATGTACATTTGAGATTGACAGTTTATATGGAAGGCCTCAGTCTGGGCAAACCAGGCTTCTCTAGAAGTTGGTTGAAGGAGCAACTTCCGGGGCTACTACTGGGCAAACTAGTGGTATCATGAACAAACTACTGCAACTACTGGGCAAACCTGGCCCAGCACAGCAGGAACATTCTCTTTCCCCTCCTTATCCTTAGAGGGGACTGCAATGATGCTCAGATAGCAAAGAAGAGATCTACAACAGGAAAGGAGCTATGAGATGAAGGTTGCCAGAATCATCTTCTCTATCTGTGTGAGCAGCCATACTGATTCTTGGCTGGGGGAACCTTAAACAGAAATTCCGGTGGACAGAGTAGATTATGGATGGCACTGCAAAATTAAGCTTCAGTAGTTGTACAAACAATTTCATTTCTAAAATTGTTTTCTATACTTACCTCTTCCACATTACAATCCTATTCTGAGTGTATGTTTGCACAATCATTCTTCCAGCTGGTGGTCTCCAAAACATTTTTGACTCTTGAACTCGTGTTAATTCACTGAGCTTGCATACCATTTTTAACTTCATTGAAACAAATTTCCTGATCCCCAGCATTCTAGATTTGCCTATCAATGGGTTAATAATGTATACGTCTACAGAGACAAGTGGCCAGATCCTCAGTATATGCCAGTGACCAGCTGGCATATACTGGTGAAGCATCATTGAAGCCAATGAATACCTGGCCCAAGATACACTGCCAATGGCAAAATTCCTTGTGAAATAAATGAAAACCCCTGCAAAAATTATTTTCTCTCTTGTGGGCATTATATTGTACTTGAGCCTCATTTGGGTCACTGGAACCTAAAATGTTGGCCCCTGCTAACCTCTTTGCCTATTGTGTGGAGATGCATATTTTGCATCTTATCATTGAAGTGGCTATGGCGCTGACTTTCTGTGTTAGGAACTGATCTGTAGTTCAAGAGGACAGTATACCAAGTATTGAATGGAAAGTTTACAACATCGGCCCCTATGGAAAAGTTGCAGATGCAGGTCTACAAAAAACACAAACAACTGAAGTATACACTTAAATACTTACTTTGCTTTGTATGGTGATTCAGAGGTGGCATTTTTTGCTTCCATTAAACTTTCATATTCTTTAGCCCTGAGGGAAAAATATTCATCAACACTGATTATTCATAGACTCATAGACTCATAGACTTTAAGGTCAGAAGGGACCATTATGATCATCTAGTCTGACCTCCTGCACAATGCAGGCCACAGAATCTCACCCACCCACTCCTGGAATAATCCTCTCACCTATGTCTCAGCTACTGAAGTCCTCAAATCATGGTTTAAAGACTTCAAGATGCAGAGAATCCTCCGGTAAGTGACCCGTGCCCCATGCTGCAAAGGAAGGCAAAAAACCTCTGCCAATCTACCCTGGAGGAAAATTCCTTCCCGACCCCAAATATGGCGATCAGCTGAACCCCGAGCATGTGGGCAAGACTCACCAGCCAGACACCCAGGAAAAAGTTCTCTGTAGTAACTTCTAACATCCCATCATTGACCATTGGTCCTATTTACCACTGATGGCAATTAATTGACCCTTGACTAAGATCATGTTATCCCATCAAACCATCCCCTCCATAAACGTATCTAGCTTAATCTTGAAGCCAGTTAGGTCTTTTGCCCCCACTGCTTCCCTTGGAAGGCTGTTCCAGAACTTCACTCCTCTGATGGTTAGAAACCTTCGTCTAATTTCAAGTCTAAACTTCCTGATGGCCAGTTTATATCCATTTGTTCTTGTGTCCACATTGGTACTGAGCTGAAATAATTCCTCTCCCTCCCTGGTATTTATCCCTCTGATATATTTAAAGAGAGCAATCATATCTCCCCTCAGCCTTCTTTTGGTTAGGGTAAACAAACCAAGCTCCTTGAGTCTCCTTTCATACGACAGGTTTTCCATTCCTCGGATCATCCTAGTGGCCCTTCTTTGTACCTGTTCCAGTTTGAATTCATCCTTCTTAAACATGGGAGACCAGAACTGCACACAGTATTCCAAATGAGGTCTCACCAATGCCTTGTATAACGGTACTAACACCTCCTTATCTCTACTAGAAATACCTCGCCTAATGCATCCCAAGACCGCATTAGCTTTTTTCACGGCCACATCACATTGGCGACTCATAGTCATCCTGTGATCAACCAGGACTCCGAGGTCCTTCTCCTCTTCCGTTACTTCCAACTGATGCGTCCCCAGCTTATAACTAAAATTCTTGTTATTAATCCCTAAATGCATAACCTTACACTTCTCACTATTAAATTTCATCCTATTACTATTACTCCAGTTTACAAGGTCATCCAGATCTTCCTGTAGGATATCCCGATCCTTTTCTGAATTGGCAATACCTCCCAACTTTGTGTCATCTGCAAACTTTATTAGCACACTCCCACTTTTGGTGCCGAGGTCAGTAATAAAAAGATTAAATAAAATTGGTCCCAAAACTGAACCTTGAGGAACTCCACTAGTAACCTCCCTCCAACCTGACAGTTCACCTTTCAGTATGACCCGCTGTAGTCTCCCCTTTAACCAGTTCCTTATCCACCTCTCAATTTTCATATTGATCCCCATCTTTTCCAATTTAACCGATAATTCCTCATGTGGTACTGTATCAAATGCCTTACTGAAATCGAGGTAGATTAGATCCACTGCGTTTCCTTTATCTAAAAAATCTGTTACTTTCTCAAAGAAGGAGATCAAGTTGGTTTGGCACGATCTACCTTTTGTAAAACCATGTTGTAATTTGTCCCAATTGCCATTGACCTCAAGGTCCTTAACTACTTTCTCCTTCAAAATTTTTTCCAAGACCTTGCATACTACAGATGTCAAACTAACAGGCCTGTAGTTACCCGGGTCACTTTTTTTCCCTTTAATTATTCAATGTTTGAAAACCAATTAGATAATTCTAATATGTGATTTATTCAACTTCATGACCCTGTACAAGTCACTAGGCATTTCTGAAAATCAATTTTATTGTAAGCCATGTTTGTCTTTTCATCAGCCATATTTGTTCCTAAATAACAGCCAGTGTTTTGGTATGATTATTGTTACTACTTTAACTTCACCTGTTATGTATTTAAGATATTTTAAGCTGATTTTCAAAATCATAACAAATGGAATACATAACAATGGCGAGAGAAATATTATTTTTATCCTGAAAATGTCATTGCAGGACTAGATGAAAACATTATTAATTTTGACATGTCTAAAGAATCAAAAGACAAATTTATCACGAGCGTTATAATGAACATTTAAATTGTCCATTACATTTGAGGGTCCAATTAAATCTTCTATGAAACACTAATGATAGTACTATAACAATGTACCTCATGAGACATACAACTCTAAAATAAATTCCTCTATGAATGTCTGCTTTACTTTGGGAAATGTAAGCAGGACTCAACAGCGAAACCTGTTTAGACACTTAAAAGTATTCTTGTTTACATTGGTCACATGCCAAAGTAAAGGAAAATTTGAGACAATACTTCTTTACCACTGCTTAGTGTGGCTCCAGCTGGACTTGGCCAACAGGTGATAACCATCATCAGTTCATCATCCTAAGACAGGATTAATTGCAGCGATTCATTAACATTTAATATATTTAGTAAAACAAATTTAGACACTATGGTGATGCAGAAAATTTAAATTCTCACTTCTTACAGACAGAGCCCTACTGAGAAAGAAATATCCAACAGAGCAGCTAGAAAATTCAGCTTTGGATCCATTAGGAAAACTCTACATTGACTTCATATTCAGAAAGAAAATGACGGCATGTGCAGAAACTAATGTGGAAAGATAGTGACGTTTGGGTTAGGTACGGCTGCTGCTCAGAACTGCTGAGTTCTATTCCTAGCTCTGCAGCTGACTCAGTCTCTGACATAGGGCAAGTTATTCAGATTTTCAGAAAGGAAAATCCAGCCACTTCTTTAGGTGATGAGACCAGTGATCAGATCTGTGATCCTTCTCTGACAGTGGCCATCATAAATTGCTTTAGAGGAAAGTGCTAAAACTCCACAGTAGGCAAATACAGCATAATCTGCCGCCAATAAGGTGTCATCCTAATTGCTAATAGTCATTCTTTGCTTTAAGCCTAAAGAATGAGGTTTTATATTCATTCCAAAACTCTTTTAGGATTAACTATTATAACTCTGGATATCCATATGAATGTCCAACTCTCCCTTGAATCATGCTAAAATATTGGCTTCAATGACAGCCAGTAGCAATGAGTTTCACAGTCTAATTCCATATTGAGTGAAAAGTATTTCCTTCTGATCAGCTACAAATTGCCATCTTTCAATTTTATTGAATGTCCCCTTGTTCTTGTGTTATGAGACAGGGAGAACAGACATTCACAATCTACCTTCTTCATGCTATTAATCATTTTATATACTTTTATCATGTCCCCTCTTACTTATCTCCTTTGTAAAGCAAATAATCCTAACCTTTTCCATTTCTCTTCATACATCTTTTTCATGCCCCCATCATTCTCTCCCACCCCCACCAATTATGTAATATTCTTTTTGCGATGTGACCACCAGTGCAGCACACAGGGTTCCAGATGAGGGCATATAATTGATATGATTGTAATATTTTCCATATTATTCTCCATTCCAATCCTTTCAGATCTTAATGTTTTCTTTGTTTTTTTGACTGTATCTGCACAATGAGCAGAGGTCTTCATTAAACAGTCTCTTTCTTGAGTAGACCCAGCTAATTTAGAACTCTGTAAGGTATATGAATAGTTCATTTTTTCCCTCCAATGAGCACTACTTTGCCTTTATCTACTATGAACTTCATTTGCCCATTCACCTTGCTTAGTTAAGTTCCTCTGAAGTTCTTCCCAGTATTCCCTGGACTTGACTAACCTAAACCACTTAGGTCACGTCTACACAATAAAAAAAGACTCGCAGCAGTGAGCCTCAGGGCTCGGGTCAACGAACTTGGGCTCACGGGGCTCACACTGCGGGGAAAAAATAGCAGTGTAGATGTTCGGGCTCAGACTCTGAAACCCTGTGAGGGGGAGGGTCTCAGACCCTGGGCTACAGCCCAAGCATCTACATTGCAATTTTTAGCCTCGCAAACTTGAGTCAATTGACATAGGCTCTGAGACTCAGTGCCATGGGTTTTTTATTGTAGCATAGGTGTATCATTTGTGTCACCTGAAAGGTTTTCTCTCTCATTATTCACCCCCCCTTTTCATTAATAAATATATTAAACATGACTGGACCTGGTAAGAAACCTTGAGTCATCCCACTGTTAACCTTTTTCCATAATAAAAACTGACCATTTATTCTCACTTTTTGTTTCCTGTCTCTTATCCAGTACAAAGGTATGTCCCAGAAAAGTAAACCAAAAATTATTCACCTAAAATATGTACCACAACAATTTTTTGTGAAAGGAAGGTTTTAAACAAATTGTAAATGAGAAATCACAAAACATATTCTTTCATTAAGTTCTTCAGGTGTATTGTCATTTAATTCTCACTGACCATCAATCTGACATGCAGACACTGAAGCATTCATTTGATAGCATCACATACATATTAAACTGGGATAATTTACCTAGATATATATCAGCTGTTATTACAGCACCAGTTTAATGGCTTAGGGTTATAAATATTATTAATAGACCAACAAAACTTTTACACAGAACTAATAACCCATTGATCACAATTTGTCCTTTCATTCACCTTTGCTCTTGGTTGCTTTCATATTCTGATTTAAGATCTAGCATCTCATGAAAGCAACACAAACCTATTTTAGTGAAGTTACTAGCTTCGTCTCAAATTTAAAAACTTATAATTTTCTAACTGAAATACATTCATAATTGCCAAGTTTACAAACCTAATGGAAGTTTCCCATGACCATGATGAAATAAGGTATATAGATAACTCAACTTAAGACTTCCTGGGAAATTCTAAATGAATTATTACTGTCCCATGCTCCTCACTTCCCACCCAGTCCCGCTCCCCACCCAAATTAGTTAATGAGGCCTTTAAATCTACAGTCTAGATAAGTTCTGAATTGGTTTTGAATAGTGAGTCCCAACCTTTTGGTGGTCTTAGAATTGGATTATTGTTTGACAGAAAAGTGGTAGACATCACATAACTCATTTCATAAAGTATTTCACAACACTGAAGCTCCTGCTTCCTCCTGCTTTAATCATCTAGTCTAATAAAGCCCTCTTTTGTGTTCTGAATATGGGAAACCCTTCTCCCACACATCAATAGTGAGATTTCATGAGAGTATCCAGGCAGTGTATACCAATACTACAGTGACTTATTAAGGTGCCAACTGGTAAGCCTAAAAGTAAAGCAATATCTGCACAGTTAAAATTAATTTGCCAAATGGAGTAAATGAAAAGTATATTACTAAGGCTTTGTTTTTGCTTTAAATTTTATGGGACAATCTTTGTTCTGTTATGCTACTGGACTGAACCACACATTATATTTTTGCTGAGCCTCTTATGGCTACATTTAAGAATTTATGGTTGAATGTTCAATATTAACTCACAATTATCTTTTCTTTTCAAGGTTAATGACCTAAAATATCAGAAAATTATTTGGCTACTCCTTGAAACTAAAAATATTAATTATATTGCTTTTCATATTTTTCTATTTTTTTAGATTTTGAAGCTTTCAGTGCACATTTCAATATCCTATTAAATGAAATCTGTAAAATCATACCACACTACTATTAGTGATGTAATTATAAATACCGGTAATATTTTTCAAATATGCTGACTCATGTGACACATTAGAATTCAAGATGTACTGACAGAATATTTCATTTATTGATGCCAACAACAAACAATTGGCTTGATCCTGAATTTTTATTTGAGTAAGGAATGTACAACTGGACTCAGGGAGGACAGTAAATCAGCAATATGAACAACTCCCTACCACTAGCAATCACAAACTCTGAAGGAAAGTAGACACTGTACTTTCAATACATGCATCTTGTAAAACAGTAAACTCTAATTTGATGATCATATATAAGATGCCAATGACAAAAAAATTTATCACACAAAAGAACAAAAGGGGAAGGAAAGAACTTGAGGCAAAAAGATGATAAAAGACAGAATAAGTGTATCTGTGCAAGATTTAAGTTACCATTATTGCATCGTAGCAATGTTAATGAACTATTATTTTATTTAAACTATTGTTTTAATAAATCTATTCGAATAACTCTTTCTTAGCACAATTTAAAAATAAGAAAAAATATGTTAATGAAGGCTTAGGCTTTTTTTAAAGGTAAATGCAAAGATTGTTTTAAAAAGGAAATCCAGATTATGATATTCTATTGAAGTTGTGCTAATCTCAGTTGGGGACATTTCAGCTATAAGACAGACACCACAGTTCATGATATAATGATGCCCTGCATATCATTCTGATCTGCAGATGTCACTTTTTAGGCTAATGACAAACTACAGGTCTGACAACTCACTTTCCATTTTAAGATATTTCTAACTTTTTCTTGTTGTGACAGGCAACAAAATTGATTAAATCCAGCCATGGGATTTGACACTACAGCAGGATGGCTTCTATTTGTTGATTACTATTGATTTTCTTTGATACTTCATTTAAAAATCAATAGCTAAGAAGAAAAATAGGCATGGTTTACACATACTTAAACATACTATTGTATTCTGGAAGAGGCTACAGTTTTGGCAGGGCACTGGCATCCAATTATGAGAAAAGCTCTTAACAGGTGAAAGCAAGGGCTCCAGATCAATATTCAGTTTTCTTTCGCAATCAGAGAAAGTGGCTATAAATTAGGCTCATCAGTGTTATTTTCAAGACATTTCTGAAGCAAATAACTTTACACTTTTTTTCAGTGTTCCATAGCATTCCTGTTAAAGGACAAAAGATTAAGTTTAGAGAAAAGCTAAAAGAATATTAGCATTACCTGGAGTTCATCCGTGCCTTCAGCTTCTTTGCCTTCTTTTTAGTTTTTTGCTTTTCCTCTCCATCTTTTAAAGATTCTACTGGAACAGAGCTTTCAATCACAATATCAACAATGTACTTCTTCAATGACAGGTGCTCCTGCAGAAGACATTGAAAGAATATTTTAAAATAATGGTATTTCATTTTTATAGCATGTGAGGAAACTAAGATTCTGCATCAAAAGAACATCAATGATAAATATTTAACAAAAGGTTGAGAAAATGAAGAAACAAATGTTGATGTATAAACTTTTGTTTATATCTTTTTAATGTCACCTGTCCTTTTAGAAACCAGTAATATTACTGAATATTTCTTTAAACACTTTCTGATAATTACAAACCCAAGACACACAGACACACCTTTTGGTCAGATCAAACTCAATGAACAAGTAAACATTAGCTCAAGAAAAAAAGTTAAAAGCAAACAATACACACAGTACTTAACTAAAATGACAAGAAAAATACAAAGCCATATATGATGTTGATGCTGCAAACACTTACAGCACTGACTTACCTGGTTGTAATTATTATAGTATCTTCAACAGGACTCCTCACACACTTAAAATTAAGCACATGCTTCAGTGTTTACAGGATCAGGGCCTATATTTGGCAAAAACAGAATTTCTTTCTTTCTAGCTAACTAATAATGATAATGGGACATTTAATCCACGAATGTTTCTATGAACCACTGAAAAAGAAGTTTATTTTAAATTTCTTATAGCAACCAGTGAAGTCTGGTTATACCATTCTCAATTAACCAAAAAGGTTATTTAATTACTTTATTTTGGGTGGAAAGCCAATAAAGACACAGCAAAAAACGAAATAAAGCAATAAAATATGTTGCTCGTAGCAAAATCTTAGCCACTAAGAAAACAGCCATAATGTATCTGTTATGGATATCTATCAATATATTACTAAAATAAATAATGGGTAATTTTGTAACCAATAAAAGATATTAACATTTCCACATACCTAAGCTGCATTTTGAGGTTAAGACAGAAGATTTAGGAACAGATTCAGCTGTGGGATAATCACTGGGGTTCCCTGCATATCTCGTGGTGGCAGGGCCCGTAGTATTGGAAAATCTGCTTAGAATGGGGAAGCAATGGCACAGAAGTGCCTGTAACCCCTGCTCTGTCTATGATCCTGGCCAGTGTAGGTCCAAAACTTATCAGGATTGGCCAGGATGGGGCATGTCCGGGTCAATCAGAGAATGTGCTGAATGCCTTATGCAGTTTCTGTAAGTGGGATTGTTCACAGATAGTTAAGGCTGCCCAGGGATCATAGTGGTACAAACACTACAAACTGTCTTCCACATGTCACTGCCAGGGTACAGCTGTCTTTTCTTCAGCAGGAATGAATTATCTCTTCATGTATTTAACCACTCAAAACGTGAGCCATTCAGCCTAGGGCGTTCTTCTCTTCTCAATGTCATCTTTCCTTGGTCGTTTTCTTTCTGAATTTGATATATCAAAAACTGGGTTTCTTCTCACCTCACCCTTTCCCAGAAACTTTAACCCATCAGCAAATTTTCCTAAGCCTTCTATCCATTTCGGAGTACACTATAAAATCTCTTTTTGTTGTCTTCCATGGAAGATTTTCTTTTTGATATCTCTTCTTTCTCTCCAACCTCATCTTTTTTTAGTCTCCAATCTTTTTCTTTCATTTGCCTGATACTTGATTTCTTTTTGTCCCAATTTGTGTGTTCACAGTCAGTAGTAGATCCTTCTCCCATGCTGTTCCCTTCTTGCTTAATTGACTCTCTTCATAGCCCATCTCAATATGCATCTTTTCTCCCATGCCAACTACTCCTAAGTCTTTCTCTAACAAAATAAATAAATCCTATTCCCTGGATTTCTAAGTTTTCCCATGCTCAATCATGCTCTGAAACTTAACCATTGAATCCCAGACCACTCTTGCTCTATCATGCGTACAGATCCTTCCTGTATAATACTAATATAACCTAAAGACTTACTTATATTTTTATGTCTAAACTATTACTGGCTGGGAAACATCTTATCGTATTTGAGTATAAACATCAGATATTCAGGAAAAATTTTGGAAGAGATATAAACACTTCAGGAGATAAGCCAATCACTAACTGATGTGGATTCCACAGAAATTTTCCGTAGGAGCAAGTTATTCCATTAGGCTCTGATCCAAAACCCAGTGAAGTAAATGGGAGTCCTTCAACTTCAGTGGGTTTTGGATTGGGTTCTCTCTATTTGCAGGGTTTTTCTTGCACTTTCTTTGCAAGCATCTTGCATTGGCCACCGTCAGAGAGAATACTGAGTCAGATGGACCACTGGTATGATTTGATATTTCTATTCTTATGGTCCCATGTTAAATTAAGTTTTATTATATTTCATGAATGCATATTCAATTGAGTTAATATTTTCAATTACATTTGTGGCATTTTTCAATTTTTTTTACTGAAGGCCTTTTAAAACTTTTTATAAATGTACATACTTAAAAGATTTGTTTGAAAAAAAATTGCAAATATAGAAAGTGAAATACATAGCAGAACAAGTCCAGTGAGAAAAACTAAAAAACCCCCAGTTTTCTACACACCACTGAATAAAATTAATCCCAACTCCAAACTTTTTGGTGCTGTGAGGGAGAGCAAAATTATTCCAAAAAGGTTAATATATAATAAAAAAAAATTAGCCTTTAAAGTCCCTCAAAAACATACCCTATAAATAAAGAAGGGGCCAATTATGGCTTTGCCACAGACTCCAGTTATGGGTGGTGTGTAGTTACACTGCTCCAGGAGCAGACCTGAAGCAGATTCTGAGTCACCATCTGCCTCACGGTTCTCCCTGCTTCAGAAGAGACATAGCCTGTGCCAGCCCTCGAGCTGGTACAGTAAATGTCCTCAGTGCACTGACTGGCATGTTGAAAGGTGGAGCCAAGGTATGAGTGGTGGGTGGAGGGGAGTACCGGTGTATCTTATGCTCATTTACTACCATTTGCATGTGCACAGGACAGATCTCAACCTGAAAAATAATTCATAACATTCCTACAGTTCCTGTTAACCCACGTTTAATTCAATACTTCACAACATCATTGGTGGCTATGGATAAAAGATGTATTTCCTTCTTTCCCCCAACTGTATCATTTTTTATGTACAGAAAATCTAGTTTAGTTCATTTTAGAGTTTTTATGGCTCCCTCTGAGTCCAGCTGCATTTATGGGGCTCAAATTTTCGTTGTGTTCTAATCCATGTACTTTCCTCCAGCAGCAAAAAGGATCCAGAAATGTAACTGAACCAACCACTGGAGAATTAACAGTTCTGGCATGGAAGAAAGATAAGGGTGTGTGTGTCCAGGAAAAAGGGGATGGGCAATTATTTTGTCCAACAATTTAAAAAAAACGATACCAATGCAGATATGATCTCATCAAAGCTGATATCCTCCTCCTTCTCTGAATTAACTTTTCTGGCCACGTAAGATCAAAGCTCTGGCCTACCAATATAATTCACTGTATTAAATGAAATAATTCATGCTAAGGTTTAAGACCTCAACACTTTATCAAATTATTCTAAACTTCATTATTTTTGTTTAAATACATGTGAGAAAATATTCACCATTTACAGACTTACAATTTATTGAAAGGAATGTTATTTGTCTTTCATACTCAAATTTGCATTTCATTGAAATAACATCAGTCACCCTGTAAGCTACAGTTTTCGTCCTAAGAGCAGCCTCATTGTGAGATAGCTCAGTTTTTATCAAATGTCATGCATGAAAAGTAAATGTCATCATAACACATATTTTACTTAAAATAAACATTTTGCTTTTTTATTGTTATTAAAGCAATTCACACAATCCAGAAGGTTCTTTTAATTGCTGTACAGAACATCTCATGAATAGTGTGGTCCAGGGAATGGAAATAATAGGCTGAGCATAGCAGTTCTGTTGCAGGTGTTCTCAGTTTTGTAAAAATTGCCCATTGAGCACCAAAAGCTTTCTTTGAAAACCATAGTGTGTGCACATACACATGATTTGCCACCTTTAAAAGGACATGTGGAAATCAATAAAAATTCAAACTGAATATTCATACATTAAGAAGGAAACCCCATCACACAGACACTTTGCCATTTATAAATACAACCTTTAATTTAAATTTCCATTGCTGAATAACACCATCTGAGATAATACCTTCTTTTGATTCTTCCAGAATGTCTTTGGGCTTGTCAACATGAGAAAATTGTACTGATTTAACCAAACTGGTTTAAAAACTGATTTACTTAAATCAGTGCAACGCCCTGACTGGTCACTCTTATTTCAGTTGATGAGTGCCTTAAACTGGTTTAGCTTAAGTTATAAGGAATTCTGCATTTATCTTGCGTATTTAATAAGGTCTTGTGGAACAAAATAGTATTTGATCATGTAAATTAAAGCGTGCATCATAATGCAGATGCACAAGGGGGCCGAATTAAGATTGCGTAGACAATCATAAACTATCATTTCCTAACTTTCAAAAATTTGGCTTTTGCAACCAAAATGATAACTCTTTGAATGTAATTTTTAATATAATTTCCTAGGTTTTTTTTTAAAAAGAAAAAGGTAAAACCAAATTCTATTACCAGTAACATGTGACCCAATTATTTGTATAATTCTAGATCTACTTCTGCTTCCAAATGTGATTAAAATATATATCAATACGCTCCAGAAGTCACTCAAAAGTACTTTTATTGCAACTAGTAGAAATCTCAGATCCCCATATTGCATCTTACCTGCTTTAGCTGATTAAAGCAAAATTTAATTTGAGCTAATCAGTCCAAGGCAAGGAGGAACATGAAATTAACTAGATGCATCAATTTCAGTTTCTATATTATTTGTATTACATTCATTAATATAGTAAGGTTTCTCTATTTTTTGCTTCTTGTATAGTACTATACACATTCTGAAGGATAAAATACATGAAAAACTGCTTACTTATTATTAAACCTTGAAAATTATCAGGATCATAATCAGAAGATGCCCTGTCCATTTTTAAAATGTCATTAAAAACTGAAATAAAAATGAATAAAATTGAAACTAATAAATAAAAACAACTAGAGGAAAAAACATTCTGTGCCTAATTCTATAGCAATACAGATAGCACTTTCCAGAAAACAACTGATTTTATTTTCTCTTACTTGTTCAGGAAAAATGTATGCCTGTTAAAAACTAAATAAATCTTGGTGACATTTCCTGGAAAAAGGCTGTTTAATTTTTGTAAAACATTACAGTACAATCTAGCCTAGCAAAATCAAAATAAGGCTTGAAGTTTCTATCTTAAATCATATGTATGCAAAGTGAATATTAATCCAATATTATGAGTAAGAAATCAAGCACACCAACCTCAGGAAATTCTAAAAGGTAAGTAATGCAATGTTAAGTTGGTCATCCTGCTCATCCTGTATATATTATGGTACATACATTTAACAAAAGAAAAATTAATATATTTAGGGTTATATATTTTTTTCAGTGCTTTGTCATTCTTGGTTATACAAGCAATAAAATTTCACCCCATTAATTTTAGCTATACCCCTGTAAACTTCCCTGAAAAGGGAAAAAACCATTGGCCTGCAACTCTGCTTCCCTGAGGATGTTCCGACAGGATTCTCCCTCTTGAGTCTCAGTTCCCTAGCACAAGAGTGGCAAAACTCCTCAAACTCTTGGTCCTGAAGGGAAGCAATAGAAGGGTGAGCAGGAGTCAGCCTCCAGTGCTGTTTATCAAACTCTCACAACCACTGCCCTTCTAGTCAGTTCCCGACTGCTTGTGGTGAAAGGAAAGGTGACTTAAGATCCTTTAGCTTCTGCTAGTGCTCAGAAGGCGTAAGCATCATATACAGGGAGAAGCCAATCATCAATGTTGAACCATTTCTGTGGTCACAAGTCTCATCAATGCTTCTCTATGGCTCCCATGGCTTGTTGATGTACATTTTTTCATTTTAAGAAAACTAAGGATCTTACTTGGTATATTACTGTTTTGCCACATTAGACATGGAGACATCCGTGCCTGGCTGTTTGATTAATAAAATAACAACAATGAGAATTGTAACAATTTTAGTAGGATATCTCAACTTCTAAAACTGTTCATTAATATATTTTACTATCATAATTTCTTCTAATTACGCCATCTCACACAAGTCACATAGTGGCAAGACAATTATATCTTCTGCTATTCATGAGGTTTTAAAAATTATTTGAAAGATTAAACTTTTCTAACCTATGACTCTACAGATGTGGAACTGATTTGTGTGTTTATCAGATCTACAATCAATTTACTTGTACCAGTTAAAGTGACAGTAGAAGCAAAATGAAGTTAATTCTCTGCTTTGAAACAGACACCATATAAAATAAAAGAGCAGGCAATCTTCATTCAGATATAAAATTAGAGTAAACCAGCTGTCGCCATGCCACTCAATGACAATTACAAACACTCTATCAGATTTCTGATAGGTGGGAATGATGAATGAGACAAAGCCTTGTATCGCCTTTGCAGGGTTTAATGTCTCTTTCCTGATCTAATCTATAGCTTAATAGATGACTCAAACAGAACTACAGAGTTCAACAAGCTTATTCATTTATCATCTTGTGAGGGCCAAAAAAGGTCTTAGCTGGCAATAGCACAACATGGGATGGCTACAAAACATGATGTACAAATGAACTCAAGCACCTTAGCAGAGTATGTTTCTCAGAGTTCTCAACTTTCAATTGTGGCAGTTTGGATTAATATCATACGTCATCCTTACAGCTCATTAAAATAAGACTAGAGTAATAACACCTTGTGTCACAAATAACTGTCACTTCTTGAAGGTACAGATCAAAGTGTAGGATTATCACACTAGGCAGATTTAGCACCTTTCAGGTGTGAAACAAGTACAACTAATAGCTCAGACAGTATTGAATGACAATACTCTGTGAACCCAACAGGAGTTATGTCATGCTTCAGAACAGTGTAAGAATATTTTCTCTAAGGTCCCGCTAAGCTTGTAATATTTGTATGAAATAACGTAATTTTTAAACTCCATATAACTACACTAAATCATACTAAGTCTGCGATCCTGAAAACAATTAGGCATGTAAATTTAGTTGTATGAGTATTCCACTGAAGTCAATGGGATGATAGAGAGATACACACACACACACACACACGATTTACTTGCTAAATACTGCATAGGGCCCACTTTTTCAAACACCTATGCTTATCAGCATATATATATATATACACATATATACAGGTGTTTGAAAAAGTGGGCCCCACACAGTACAGTACTTAAGTAAATTGGTCTAATTTTCTTAAAGTTTTTACTTTCGCAATCAATATTTACATTATGGAGTCCCACAGTTTGATCTCCAATCAAGACAATACATTGTAACTATTTGGCATTTTATTTACTTCTTGCCAAAAACACTTCTTTAAGTAAATGTCAGATGTAATAAGAGATACTACTTACTTACCTACCTATCTCACATGGGCGTTGTGAAGATTAAAATATATGTTTTCTACAGCAATACAAGGGTGTAAAGGACTACAGGGCTGATTCTGCAACTGAGAGATAATGAGTGCCCCAAGATCCTAGTCCATCAATAAATCTCCAGCCCTTTGTAGAAGTAAGCCAGTATAAAGTCTATGATTATGTTAAAAATATTTTCAAATGAAATCTTATGCTATTAAGATTGGTGTTCACATCTACTAAACCTTTGATGTTGCTCCCTGTTTTATAATTTTAATGTGACTGATCTGAATTCTATCTGCACACATTCTCAAATGTACCAATGCTATCTGGAAACAAGGGCTATAAATAAGTAAAAATAATTACCATTCCCATCCCGAACAAAAGACTGAAACATACCACAAACATTATGGTCATTATCCTATTGAAATCAATCAACTCACAGAGTTGCTTTGTGCAGCATTTGGACCTCATGTAGTATCAAATATGTACAATGCTGATATCCAGCCATAAAATATGGAAACAGGAGAAATTCTGTGTTAACATGTTTAAGGTTTATCATCTTCTGTTTTACTTTAAATCTGGTCAATACATTTTTTTTTGCTCTATATTCTTTTGTTAGTGTCTGTTCAACAACTCAATAGACTAGAAACACTCCTGTTTTTTTCCAGGGACTTTTATACAGTTTTTCCAAAGTTGTGGTAGGAATATATGATTTTTAAAAATGTAAGGTATACTGTATCGCAAAGTGTCTTCATTTGTATGCCACTACTCTCAGTACTCTTCAAGATGACATTACATAATAGTTTTGATGTCCGTGCCCTGGGAATAAACAGAAAGGCTTCAGCATGCTTAAATCATAAATCACTGAATTCTTCATAAGAAGGAAATGATAAAAGTTTCCCTCACTTTCAGTCCTTTGGCCATTTTGGAAATTAATCACTCACAAACAGATCACAAAAATCACAGATTTTCACAAGAAGAAAAATCAAGAGATTATAATAAAATTACACACCGTTTTAAAAAAGTAATGTTCTAAAATCTCTGGGCTTGATCCTGACTTCCTTACTTTGGCAACACTCAGTAAAGTCGATGGGTTGCGCAAGTGGCATAGCTTGAGTGAGAAATTGAGGACTGGTCTTATTATGGGAGAGGAAGATTGTTTTAAAACGTTAGATGTGATTTTTTTTTTTTTTTGAAAAAAAACCACACACACACTACTGCCTTTTTCATTTAAACAAATTTAAAAAAATATTAGTAAGTTTGGTATTTTTCCTGTTTGGATATGTACTTATATAATTTTGCCATTTACACATTTAGCTATTTTGAAATTGTATTTGAGGTATTGTACTTTCCTGTTTTAATGATCTAGGTCTTAAGTTGCAAGGTTTAGATTTACCTGTTCAATTTTGTTGTGGCATTCTTTTCAGTTAATTTTCTTTTGTTGTTTTTTTTATAGCTATGAGTACAAGTCATCTTCCCGCTTAGATTTTGAAGGTAACTAAAGAGGTGTCTACAAAAGGAATTTTTGCACAGAATTTTCCACTAATATCAACACTGATACAGCAAAAGCTTTGGAAGCCACTGAACATTTGTCTACATTAGGGCTCCACTGGGGATTTGTTTTGCAAAATTCCATATGGCAGACAATACCTACAAAGGTAGGCACTAACTTTACATAAGGATCCAAAAACAATCATCATCACTAACCCCTTTGTCCCACCCTTCCAAAGGAAGGAAGGAAGGAAGAAAATAAAAGCATAAGGGGCAAGGTGATGATAAAGAAATCTATATACATCTAAACGGAGACTAAATTGGTGTAACTTTTTTTTTCAGCCCCCTCAAGGTGTACATTACAACAGCTTTGACTGTAAGATTGACAGCCACTTACCAATGTGTAATCTACTTCTGCATTTGGCCCAGTGTTTCAGACTAAATTGACATAATTTACAAGATGAAGGGATGACAGAGAGGAAAAGCAACCAATAACTACAACAAATACATAAATTATAAAACAAATATAAAATCAATGTAATGATGGATCGGGACCTTATGTAATAAACATAATGATGTTTTAATGCTCACTGGATGCCCGAGTCATGAACAGAAGCCCACAACATGTTCTCTTTGTATATATTATAATGTGCAAAAGTGTAAAAAAAATTTTTAAAAATTGCATCATCCTGCAGTGTAAACTTTAGAATGTTTTTAAATGCTGCAATTTCAGGACCTGACACCTTAAACTGAAAGAATTCTGCTAGGACTGCAATTAAAAATTACAGACTAGAAGAATTAGACATAAATAAGTAAGAAAGACCAACGGATCCACACAGAAATTCTCTCCCCACTGTTCAGACTTTCAGTCATTGATAGTTTTGTAACTTTCCAAAATGCAGCAGATGTGCCTTGTCCACAAACTGCATGAGAAACTGAGTTGACAAAACCATTACTGCTAAAACCAGAAGAGGTTACGGTCATCCAAGAAATCACATTCTTGATGGATATCCCCTTCTCTGATGCAAATGTGCTACATGAAACTGAACAACTATCCAGTGAATTTCAGATCTAGTAGCCATAAGGCTTTCAGCTGATCAGGCACTTCTCACAGGCAGGTATTCTTCTCCACACAATCCCGCCATCCAACTTTTTCTTTCATATATGCAAAGTTATATTACAGTTATTACAGTATTACTAATATTATTCTATTAAATCACATGATTCTTTTAGAATCCAAATAATATACAATTACAAAACTTCTCCATAAAAAAATGAAGTAAGTACTGTACTACAAAATGCGGAGACATTATATATTCAAGTAGGATGCAGTTCAGATGAATTAAACCATATCATAACCCAGATTCTGACCCTTGTTCGTTCATGTGAAACACAGCAGCTGGAGAATAAACTTTCCAATTAACAGTCACTTCATACAATACATGAAAGCAACCCAGGCATTTATTCACAGCTGGCAATGGCCAGTATCTAGAAAAATGCTGATTAGTACTGGGTGTTGACCTACAGCAGACTGTTAAATGTATTTTGTGTCATAATGGCGTTCCATTACTCCTGAGAGACTATTTGGCATAATAAACACATCACCCCCACCAAAAAAATCTCCAAAACCAAAAAAATCCCATCAACCTGAAAACTGAAGAAAGACTGTCCGCACACAATACACAGTAGATTCACCTTTGATATTCATTGATGTCTGCTACTAGTGTTGATGAGAATTATGCGTACGCGTAGGAAGATTATTATATTCTTAAGTGTTGACCAAGTCAACTGAAGTGAAAGTTCAATTATATTGATTATAAATAGAATTATTTCTAATGCACAATCTAGCTTTTGAAAAAAGACGTTATCGAGTAACATTGGTATTTAAAGCAACATCAGGAAAGCAAAGTGTCAAAGTTGAACTGATATGGTAAAGCAAGGTCAGGATTAATACAAGTATAATATTTTCACATGAATTTGAACAACCAGAGCTGCTCTGAGCTGTGGCAGTCCCAAGAGGAGTAAGAGATAACAAGTCATCTCCTGATGGCTGACTCTAGGGCTTGGTGTTGTCGAATAGCACATGAAATAAGTTGCATCTGGAGTAGTCCTTCTGGCCTGATAGGCATTACAGGATTAATACTTGAGGCTCCTCAAAGGAATCTATTGGTGTGTCAAGGAAGTAAATAGAGGGGACTGAAGACTTCACAGAGGAAATAACCCAAAGGATGCATCTTCTATCTGATCTTCCACTAGCTGGAGAAGACTCCTTTACCTCCATGAGATACATGGTCCTAACAGTAACTACAGCTGACAGGAAAGGGATCCTGCAAAAGCTGCCAAGGCTACTGGTAAAGAAAGAGCATCTGGAACAGGCAAAGTAGCAAATGACAGTCGTACGCAACACTGAAAAGCCACATTAGTTGTGATTTGTGTGTCCAATTTTGCTGATCTAAATGCACCTTATATGAACTAGAATTTGAATGTAAGTAGTGCTGGGCCTTTAACAAGCAGACAATTCTACCTCTCCTCAATATTAATAAATAAAATCTTTAAATGTTATTTAAAAATCTCACTGTGAAAGTCAGTGTTTTAAAGATATTTTAAGTATTTAAATAAATTGAAAAAATATATCAAACTACAGTACATATAATATTTATCTTCTGAATTAGAAAAGTGTCAGGAAATTAACAAAAATAGCAAATACACTTAAAATTATTAGAAATAGTAGTAGAGGAAATAGGAGTAATTTACATAACTAGCACTTCATCTTATTTCTATGCAGAAGAATCAAGACATGCCAACATTTTATTAACATTTTACTTAGGATGTATGTCTTTCTTTTTCATTAATATGTATCCTTTCAGTGTTGCATTACTGAGGACAATAGTCTGATATTCTCACCTTCGGCTTTTCTAACAGATGACTGCCAAACACGAACAAAGAGATGGTGAGAATTAGCATGCACATCTAAAAAAAGAAGTGGTGGGTACAACAACAAATTATAGATACCCTTACTACAGGTATGTTTAGGAACAAATTCAGTACAGCTAGGCACTGGGAGGTGTAACACAAGCTAAGCTGACTATATTTAAGAAGAAATTAACCCTCTAATTTCACCTCCACCTTCTGTTGAGCTTTCTATGGCCAAGGATGGCAGAAAAATTAAAGCTGTATTTTGCACCAGCACCCTAAAGGAATTCCACTGATATGAGCTTCTCCACAGAGTCACTGTATGAAAAAAACAACTTTTGACTGTCCAGTCTATACCTCCTGTTCAGGTAGCACTGCAGTACTTCCTAGGCCTCGAAGTGTGCATTTGGGCATGTGCATCCACACAGGAACAGCAGCCATACCTTTCTGCAATGATTTATGCCACCGTATGCCACTCCTAAATTTGGCTTATGGTGTGTAAACTCCATTTAAATAGCCGTGTGACAAATTCTGAAGAACTGCAATTTAAAACATTATATTGCAACAAAAATATAAAAAATGATTTATGCATTGTTGATACAGAAGGACAAAAATAAATATAGAAACACGCATAAAGTGCCCTAAAACACAAGATACCACATTTCATTAAAGCTGGGCCATGTTTAGTATAACCTTACGGAAAAGGACAAAGTGACACACATTAATGCATGTATTTTTAAACAAAGATATTTTAAAATCACTTGGTAAAGTCACAATGATCTAGAGGATTGAGCCAGCAAATAACTAACTTGAAAAATATTTATGGTAGGACTATTACTTATATAGCAATGTATATTCAAACAGAACTGTCAATAAGTAAAATGTACTAAACGAATAGGAGAGTTTCTGGCTCAAAGGACTTTTACTCTAAAAGCATGGGTGGGTATAATATGGAAGAATTAAAACAAAAATTAGAAGAGTGTTATTCTTTTATGGAATGTTTCAAGGGACAAGACTTATTTAAGGATTTATCCTTAGGGTCATATTCATAGGCGCCGACTTCCTGTTGCGCCGGTGGGGGCTGACGCCCGGCGTCAGGGCCTCGCCCCTGACGCCGGGCCCTGCCCCCAATGCCGGGTGACATGGCGGGGCCCCGCCCCCGACGCCGGGTGACGTTGCAGGGCCCCGCCCCCAACGCCGATGCAACGTTGCCCAGTGGCGGGGGCGGGGCCCCGCAACATCTCCCGGTGCTGAGGTAAGGTCCCGGGACTGGCGGGGAGCTGTGCGCGGGCCCTGGGAATGGCGGGGAGCTGCCGGTGGGTGCTCTGCACCCACCAATTTTTCCCCGTGGGTGCTCCAGCCCAGGAGCACCCACGGAGTCGGCGCCTATGGTCATATTGTATCTGGAGATTCTCAAGGTAAGCAAGGCAGAAAGGGAGACCTGCATCTGCTGCAGAGAGACAGCAACAATTTAATTTCTTATACACTGCTCCCTAGCACTGTTGGTGCACAAACTACCTCCTAAATATGGAAGGAAAAGCCAGGGAAGGAGGGGGCAATCGGGCTCCTGCAGCCACACAAATTGGCCAGTCCTGGAGGGTGGGCAGTGCCTGCAGAGCACTCTCCTAATGTATGGCACAGAGGGCATACTTCTCCTGTGCACCAGGAGGGCTATGCGCTAGCACCAAAGAGGGCTGTCAAATGCCACAATCTGGCCCTGAATATATATGTTTGACCTTTCTGACACATAGTACATTTTTTATTTAATGTAATATACTGTATAGTTAGCTTATTTCCATTATGCATGAGTTAACAAGTTCAGATAAATTGACATTGCTTCCACTCTTGGATCTTCACCCAAAACCCAAGCCAAATTGACCCTTTCTTGGAAATTGAAAAAGTTTAATTTTTTTTCTCCCATTATTTTTCATTTTCATTTCCCTCCGTATGCTGGGATTCAGGCTATGACCAGAAGCTGAAGTGCCAGTGTGTTACTTCCAGCCTGACTTGAACCAGAAAGTTTGGAAAGAAAAAGGCATTCTTACAAGATTTCTACTCCAATTCTGCAGACACAGGAGATTTGGTGAAGTATCTGACTTTGGATGCTCATCTGAACCCTATCGCTAAAGCTTTCAAATTCTTGTTTTTATGCTATGTCTTGGATCAATGTTATAGATAACCAAACTAGAAAGATTAGCAAGGAATAATATTTATTACCATAGAACACAATCACGGCGCTGTTTGTAATTCTTAATCTGTATTAAAACAAATCAACAGAAAATTGGTTTTAAAAACTGTTATAAAGTATAAATGTACATTTCAGAAAGTCAGTCCGAATTCTGAAGTTCACATCTGTACTTTGGATTAATATATATAGTACCTTTACCTTTTTCAAAATAAACCGTAATTCTAGAAAATAAAAAAGTTTTCCATATTTATTACCCATGTCAGGAATAACAGTCCGTAACTTGTGTATAATCACTTAGAGCATATATTTGCCAAATTTTAAAGGTGTCTTTGAAATATACTTTTAAATCATACTATCACAAGAACATTTGTCTTGATTTTATTTTATATTTAAATAAAACTTCACAGTATTTCTTATTTTTTCACATAACCTAGCATCATATTTAACACTGCACATACATGCTGAAAGGGACCAAGAGTTATTTCAGATGCAAAATCTAATCTGCAACGTTATAATCACTGAAGGCTTGAAACATTAAAGTTTATTAAACCTGGACCATAAAGTAGAACTGCAATCAAATACTGTAACGTAATGCCACAAATTAGAATATACCTGAGAATCTGGAGGAGATTCAAAACAACTGAGCTATTTTACATGAACTTTTTATATTTTATAAGAAATATGGAAATCTCCTTTGTGTGAAGGAATGGCCTATAAATCAATGAATCATAGAATCATAGGACTGGAAGGGACCTTGAGAGGTCGTCTAGTCCAGTCCCCTGCACTCATGGCAGGACTAAGTATTATATAGACCAGGGATCGGCGAACTATGGCACACATGCCAAAGATGGCACGCGAGCTGATTTTTAATGGCACGCTGATGTCTGCCGGGGTTCCAGCAGGCAGCAGCATGCCATTAAAAATCCTGCTGGGCCCGGCCCTCTTCTCCGCCCTCCGTCCCTGCGGGGGCAGGGGTCAGAAGCATAGACGCTAGGCAGCTCCCCGCCGGCCCCCCGCCCAGCTCACCTCCGCACTGCTGTTCTCCGCTTCTCCCCCCTCCCTCCCAGGTTTGCCGGGGGAGTCAGCTGTTCGGCGGCAAGCCTGGGAGGGAGGGAAGGAGCGGGGAGAAGCGGAGAGCGGCGGTGCGTTCAGGGGAAGGCGGAGCGGAGGTGAGCTGGGGCGGGGAGCGGTTCCTCTGTCCCCCCCCATTACATCCCACGGCCCTCCCCGCGCCTCCCCAGCTGCCCTCTGCTCTGCCTCCTCCTCTTTCCCTGAGCGTGCTGCCACTTCTCCCCGCTCCCTCCCAGGCTTGCCGTGGGAGTCAGCTGTTCGGCGGCAAGCCTGGGAGGGAGAAGCGGAGCTCAGCGGTGCGTTCAGGAGGGGCGGAGGCGAGTTGGGGCGGGGAGCAGTTCCTCTGCCCGCCCCCGTTACATCCCCGCGCCTGTTCACATCCCCCCCCACAGCTCACCTCCACCTCCTTCCCTGAGCGCCTGCCGCTTCTCTCTCCCAGGCTTGCTGCAAGCCTGGGAGGGAGGGGGGTGGAGGGGAAATGCAGCGTGCCCAGGGGAAGGGGCGGGGATTTGGGGAAGAGGTTGGAATGGGGAGGGGGGGGGGGACGCCAGCCAAAGTCGGCACCTGTGTCCCCTCCAGCCCCCTGCCATGAGCACCCCATGACCCCAGCCCACACCCCCAGCCCTGATCCCTGAACCCCCCTCACACACACACAGCCCTCTGCCCTGAGCCCTGCACCCCCGCACACACACACAGCCCTCTGCCTGACTCCTGCACCCCCCACACATACCCAGGCCCCCCACACCCCATAACCTGATTCATGCTCCCCCCACATCTCCACCCCCACCCTGAACACCAAATGGGAGCTTCTGCACCCCACCCCCCATTCCTACCTGCACCCCTCGCACCAAATGGGAGCTGCCCAGGTAAGCGCTCCACACCCAAACTTCCTGCCCCATCCCTGAGTCCCTCCCTCATTCTAGCTCCTGGCCAGATCCTACACACCAACCCCCAGCCTGCTCCTTCACCTCCAGCCCTGTGCTGCCGGCCTCTTGCCAGCCAGGGTCCTGGCCGCAGGCCCCGCTCAGCCCGCTGCCGGCCTAGGTGAATGGAACCCCAGCCGGCAGTGGGCTGAGCACGCCGGCGGCGTAAGATCAGCATTTTAATTTAATTTTAAATGAAGCTTCTTAAACATTTTGAAAACCTTGTTTATTTTACATACAATAGTTTAGTTATATAATATATAGACTTATAGAGAGAGACCTTCTAAAAAACATGAAAATGTATTACCGGCACACGAAACCTTAAATTAAAGTGAATAAATGAAGACTTGGCACACCACTTCTGAAAGGTTGCCGACCCCTGATACAGACCATCCTTGACAGATGTTTGTCTAACCTGCTCTTAAAAATCTCCAATGATGGAGATTCCACAACCTCCTTAGGAAATTTATTCCAGTCCTTAACCACCCTGACAGTTAGGAAGTTTTTCCTGATGTCCAACCTAACCCTCCCTTGCTGCAATTTAAACCCACTGCTTCTTGTCCTATCCTCAGTGATTAAGAACAAATTTTCTCCCTCCTCCTTGTAACAACCTTTTATGTACTTGACAACTGTTATGTCCCCTCTCAGGGCTTGTCTACACTACCCGTAGGATCAGCCGGCAGCGATCAATCCAGTGGGGGTCGATTTATCGCATCTAGTATAGACGCAAAAGATCGATCGCTGAGCGCTCTCCTGTCGACTCTGATACTCCAGCAGAGCGAGGAGCGCAAGTGGAGTCGACAGGAGAGAGTCAGCTGTCGACTTACCGCAGTGAGGACACCGCGGTAAGTAGATCTAAGTATGTTGACTTCAGCTACGCTATTCATGTAGCTGAAGTAGCGTATCTTAGATCAACCCCGCGCTGTACTGTAGACAAGCCCTCAGTCTTCTCTTTTCCAGATTAAACAAACCCAATTTTTTGAATCTTCCCTCATAAGTCATGTTTTCTAGACCTTTAATCATTTTTGTTGCTCTTCTCTGGACTTTCTCCAATTTGTTCACATCTTTCCTGAAATGTGGTGCCCAGAACTGGACACAATACTTCAGTTGAGGCCCAATCAGTGCGGAGTAGAGTGGAAGACTTACTTCTTGTGTCTTGCTTAGAACAATCCTGCTAGTACATCTCAGAATGATGTTTGCTTTTTTTGCAACAGTGTTACACTGTTGACTCCTATTTAGCTTGTGGTCCTATATGACCCCCCAGATCCCTTTCTGCAGTACTCCTTCCTTGGTAGTCATTTTCCATTTTGTATGTGTGCAACTAATTGTTCCTTCCTAAGTGGAGTACTTCGCATTTGTCCTTATTGAATTTCATCCTATTTACTTCAGATCGTTTCTCCAGTTTGTCCTGATCATTTTGAATTTTAATCCTATCCTCCAAAGCACTTGCAACCCCTCCCAGCTTGGTATCGTCCACAAACTTTATAAGTGTACTCTCTATGCCATTTTCTAAACCATTGATGAAGATATTGAACAGAACCGGACCCAGAACTGATCCCTGTGGGACCCCGCTCATCATACCCTTCCAGCATGACTGTGAACCACTTATAAGTACTCTTTGGGAATGGTTTTCCAACCAGTTATACACCCAGAAAGGTAGATCTCTCCCCATATTCCCTGAGACCAGAATGGAAGTAGGAGTATGTAGAGGTGTTCCTTCCATGAGAATTAGAAATCAGTTTGTTGGATGTGAATAAGCCCATCCTCAAGACCACTAATGCAATCTGAGAACTGCCATGAGACTAAAGAGACATTGGGGAGAGGGGCACTGACAGCATTACCTAGCTGCAGGGACAAAAGGGAATGGAAAGGGGAAATGGGAATACAGCTGGAGGGGATGGGTAGCCCTTTCTGCACGTTAAAAGGATCATTCATCAGGGGAGTTCCTGTAGGATCTGGAGAGGTACTACGACTACTTTGTTTATCTAGGGAAATACACCAACCTCAGCCATTACTGCAATGTCTGTAAGCGAAGTTTGGCAAGAGATTTCACATAGGTAGACACCGACATCTGTCACAGCAGGGATAAGCATGAGCAAACCGTGGTCAGAGAATTTCATCTGCAGGTAAAGTATGTGGCACTGAATGGATTTGAATCTGTTATCCAGTGAGTAGACTCATGTCTCCTATGAATTTGGTCATCTGAGATGAGCTGAAAAGCAATTTTTCACAGTTCACCAGGAGACCTATCTGAGAGGACAGGTACACAACCTGTCGTACTGCTGATGTGGTTTTGTCCCAGGACAGACCTCTGATCAGTCAATCATATAGACATGGGTGGACATGTACCTCTTGATTCCTGAGATGTGCCACTACTACTGCTAAGCATTTTGTGAACACTTGGTGCTGTAGAAAGTCAAAAAGGCAGAATTTTGTACTGGTAGTGGTTGTGCCCAATCTTGAACCTGAGGTACTTCCTGTGGGCCAAATGAATGCAAGGAGGAAGCATGTGTCCTGCAAGTGGAGAGCTGCAAACCAGTTTTGTACTTGGAGCTCTGTAATGATGGAGGCAAGTAGCTTGACATCCTGAATCTGAGGTGGCATATATATTTGCTAGGTTTACTGAGACTCTCAGGGCATATCTACACTTACCGGTAAATCGATACGGCTGCAATCGATGCAGCGAGTGTCAATTTAGTGGGTCTGGTGAAGACACGCTAAATCGATGGGAGAGCACTCTCCCATCAATTTGTGTACTCCACCTCCCCGGGAAGCATAAAGGAAGTCGACGGGAGAACGGTCTCCCGTCGACACAGCGCAGTATAGCCACCACGATAAGTGGATCTAACTACGTCAACTTCAGTTACGGTAGTCACATAACTGAAATTGCGTAAGTTAGCCCCATTTACCACGGTAGTGTAGACCAGGCCTCAGACGCCTACGGAACAAGAAAATACCAGAAGTATAATCGACTTCTCCTGTATTCCTGCAAAACTTCTTCTACAGTTCCTAGTCGGAGCAATGAGGTCACTTCTGACTGCAGAAGGCTCTCGTGAGAAGGATCCTTGAAGAGCAATGGGCAAGGGGATGGGCAGGGGGATAGAGAAAGAATTTGGATGGTGTATCCATGGGGAATGGTGTATAATATCCACTTGTCAGTAGTAATGTCTGACCATGAATGGTGGCATGAGGCAAGGAAGTTTCTGAAGAGGGCGTTGGATTGACTGGTTCTGGAACAGCTCTTGATCGTTATGTGCAACTTGTTGCCATGAGGACTGAGCAGGGTGCATAGTTGAGGGGTTAGAGGATTAATGTCCTGTTATAACAAGGCTGCTTCCTGGTCTGTTTGATGGCTACCAGTCCAAATTGAGGATTTCAAGATGCAGTTAGGTAATGGTAAGTATTGAAAGAAATTCTGAAGATGTTCAATGGTTTTCTTGAGAGATAGGTCACCAGAATTCTGTCAGAAGATAGGATACCACTAAGTTCTGACTTGCTGCCCCGAGCGATAAGAATGAATTGGGGGGGCACCCCACTCTTTGTGTCTTATACGGGAGCATGAGGAGGCACAGAGCACAGGTGTGGCCCCACCAGACTCTGCTAGCTAAAACCAATCAAGTCTCATGCACATTGGGCTCATTTACATCCACACTGGGACCTACACTGACCCATACTCAAAGAATAACAACAAATACATCAGTGCAATTATTGTACTCTGCTTCAAGTGTTGTGACCTCAAGTCCAAGTTTTAAATGTAGTTGAAGAATTCAAAGGAAAAAACATAATGGCCCAGGCAAGAAGAGTGCAAATATTGACACTGGGACACAATTCTAAAACCTTTACTCCCACTGAGTACAAGTTGCAGAATCAAGCTCACATCATTAAAAAGGTCTCCAGGAAATGAAAGCTTTCGACATATAACATAGCCTTGAATGATCAACTGGTGACAAAAAAGCTTGAAACTAAGACTATGTCTACACTGCAGAGTTTGTTGTCAAAAGTTATGCCATTTTAATTAAAGTGCTTTAATTAAACCACTGTTGCTTGTCCACACTGTGCTCCTTGTGTTGGCAGAGTGCATCCACAGTAGCAGCTCTTGCATCCACACAGAGAGCAGTGCACTGTGGGTAGCTATCCCACTGTGCAACTGGCTGCAGAGTGCTTTAGGAAGGGTTTGCAATGCCTCATGGGGCAGGTACAGCGTCACATGATGCAGGTTTCTCAATCCCAATGTTCCATGGACATCTACTAGACTGCCAGCTGCTTTTCAACTGAAGGGGGGGGGGAAGTGTGTGTGACAGGGAACGTGTGTATGTGTGTGGGGAGAGACAGAGACAGAGTGTGTGTTGGGGGAGAGTGAGTGTGTCCACATGCTGTCTTGTAAGTTCAGACAGTGGCAGGAAGCAACCAGTCCTGAGGCAGGGGGAGGGGGACACCCCTGACAGCCCCCGCCTCCCTCCCTGGCTCTGCACAGCACAGCAGTATCTCTCTCTCTCTCTCTCTCTTTGACTCTCTCTCAAAGTGTGGGAGAGAGCAGGAGCATTCCATATTAATGATTTGCTCTTTGCTGCCCAGAGCAGAGCAGCATGCTCAGTTGTCAGAATGGAGCTTTGAAAGGGGAGGGGTGCATTCCTGCAGTGCTGCTGAGTTCATGTCGGCTTCCACTGTTTTGTCACCAAACGCTGCCTTTTAGCAACAAACTCTGTAGTGTAGACAAGGGCTGCATGCCAAAAACTTACACTACAGAAAGTGAAACTAAGCATAAAAAAAAGAAAGGTGGTGATAAACATGGCCATCAGTGCAATTCAAATAGCTATGTAACACAGTGAATACACAAATTATAAATAAGAAAAGAAACCATTAAACTGGCATAATATTTTTTAAAATACCACTTAACTCAAGGTGTAAATGCCTCAAATTCTTCCAGCAGATTAAGTGAAAACAGTAGTTTTTATACTGCAGGAGGACTGATGTTATTTTTCATGTTGATTAATCAGAAGATATAGGAAACTTACAAGGTTTCAAAGTTTTAAAAAAAACCACTTATTTTGTTTTGACTCAAAATGGAAAAGAAGAGGCCCTTTTCCAATGTTTGCTAAGCTGTCCGCAAAAGAAAAAAAAATATACAATTCCACTCTGGTAAAAGCATAGTTACTCAAAAATTTACTTAAGTGCAGGAATCAGGGAGTGTCTAAACAAGAAAGAAAATGATGAGTACAGAAGGAAGCAAGCAAAGGTCAAGTATGAAAAATCCCAAATCTTTTTCCTCCAAAAATCCTTTAATGGGAAAGGCTTGATGATTTACTATAAACTTTAGGATTTTCCTTCCTTTACACACTTATCTTTAACACCATTTCTAAATTACCTGGAGAAGACACTAAATAGAAGAGTATATTAAATAAATGGTGTGACAATATCTGATATTATCAGGTTGTTTGACCCTCTTTGAGAATGCATCAGTACTCAATGCCTTCTGTGAGAGCTTGTCTACAGTTGCAGCGGCGCTGCTATAGCGCTTAGTGAAGATGCTACCTATGCTGACGGCAGAGCTTTTCTCCTGCCGGTGTAGGTACCCTACCTCCTCGAGGGACAGTTGCTATGTCGATAGAAGACGCTCTCCTGTTGACACAGCACTGTCTACACCGGGGATTAGGTTGGTATAACTGTATTGCTCAGGGGTATGGTGTTACAACTGTTACCTAACAGAATAGAGAGAAAAGAGAAAACAAAGGTTAGTATAAAATGTGTGTGATTTAACTAAGAATTCATTATCAGACCCTAAATACTAGCCGGAAGACTTAAATTACACAGGAATGTTGAGGAAAGCAAAAGATTATGGCCAGATTTACACTTTGAAGACTTTGCCAGTACAGCTATACTGATATACTGACGGTATAGCTAATTCCAGCCCTGTCCCTGAGTGATAAACTATACTGGCAAAAGAGCAGTTTGCTGGTATAACCATGCCTTCACTAGGGGCATCTGCAGGCTCAGCTATCCCACTGTGCAACATCCAAAAATCACACCTTATCACATCTATGCCTGACATAGTTATAGTGGAAAAAGTTTGTGGAATAGACCTGGCCTGCCTGATAGCCTCCAGAAAAGAGGGTGGGTCTAGCCAATCATGTTCTTTTATAAATCCCCAAGTTTTGAAGCTGCCAATATAAACTCAGAGTACGATTATCAAATCCTTCCACTAATGATTGTATTTTTCTTTGATCTGAAGATGTTATCCAAAATGGTTATTTGTTTCTTTAATATTATTTCAGAATACAGAAAACAGTCATTTCCTTCTCTTGCTAATATTTTCATTTTTCACCTGTGCAAATAAATGTTCATTAATATTTCTTCATTAAGTAGTCTTCAGAATACACAGGATTTTAACATACAGATTAGTTAACCTTCCAGGTGTATGGCTAATTTGCTTAGCTCATACTCTATTGGAAGCAAACTTTAATTATTAGAAATATTTAGATAGTGCATATATTTACAGAGCCCTTTAAAAAAATAGATAAAGGACATATTCTCTGTCCTAAAGAATTTAGCTTCTAAATGAGATAAGGCACAGACAAGACATGGGACAATAGTTCACAGAAGGAAGCTGAAGGGATTATTAATATAAGGGAGACAATCACATGTAGCCAATCTGTGACTGCTAGCAGCAAATATTTCCAATGGCTGGGGATGGGACACTAGATGGGGAAGGCTCTGAGTTACTCCAGAGAATTCTTTCCCAAGATGTCTAGCTATTGGGTCTTGCTCACGTGGTCAGGGTCCAACTGATCGCCATATTTGGGGTTGGGAAGGAATTTTTCCTTGGGTCAGATTGGCAGAGACTCTTGTGGGGGGGTGTCGCCTTTCTCCACAGCATGGGGCCTGGGTCACTTGTCGGTTTAAACTAGTGTAAATGGTGAATTCTCTGTAACTTGAAATCTTTAAACCATGATTTGAGGACTTCAGTAACTCTGCCAGAGGTTAGAGGTCTATTACAGGAGTGGGTGGATGAGGTTCTGTGACCTGCAATGTGAAGGAGGTCAGACTAGATGATCACGATGGTCCCTTCGGACCTTGAAGTCTATGGGACTGTTCCAGCATAGGAGACAGCATAACAGATGGCTTGAACAAACCAGTGGCAAAGGAGAAGGGAGAAATAAGGAGGAAAATAGGGAAGAAACTGAGATATAAGGGAGAGCAAGAGCATACAGTAGGCCTGATCCATAGCCCAATTAACTCAACGGGGAGTCTTTCCACTGACTTCACTGGGCTTTGGATCAGGCACTAGGGTCTTAATTCAGCAAAGCAATTAATCACATTAACTTTATCTCCACTGGTTAAATATATGCTTAAAAATAAGCACATGCTTAAATTCTCTGATGAATCAAAGCTGATATGAAAATGGGGGGTGAAATGCAATGGGGCAGGAGACAAATAACCAAGAAAATTCAAGGAGATGGCGGTAATGTAAAGAGATGGAAGAGATAGTTTGGACAGAAAGGTTGGGCAAGCAGGCCAGACAGGATACAGTCACTGTAATAAAGATGAGATAATCAGGGCATGGACAGTTTTAGCAGCAAGACAGTGAGAAAACAGTAAATTCTAGAAATGTAACGAGGAAGGAAAGATCATGTATAGTCCAATCCTGCACCAACAAAGTCAATGAAAGTTTTGCTGTTTATTTCAATGGGAGCAAGATGGACCCCATAGTGAAAGACCAGACGTAGGGCGATAAGAAGTGGAATCAAAGATAATTTAATTAATTTTAACATTTTAAACCACAATTTCACATTAGCGGCTTTTATGCTCTGAGGTAAATATACTTTTTGGGGGATTAAGAGACGAGAAATAACTAAAACAGGCAAAGCTAATGTTAAAGAAGCTTTATCACATATATATTGATATATTCTCATATTTCTTCACTTCAAATTTCTTCAGTAGTAACCTAACTATCTTAAATTTGTGGGGTTTTACAAAATATATACCAATTTACAATTTAATTAATTCTACTAATCACGTTAAATGCCTGCTCTGCAGAAGATATGAGTATTTCCACGCACATTAAGGAAATTGCTTCAATATGGAATTTATTTTCATATGTCAATAGTTTAAAAGCTAACATTTATAACGTTTACAATATTTTAGAATTCATGGACTTGATGGTAAATAAATAAATAATCCATGGCACTCAAATAATACAAAAGATTTTGCTTTTTCCCATGCTCGGCAAGATCGACTTTTAGCAGTTTCCATACTACCCAGAAAAATCAGTGTTTCAAGGTTCATCTGGTACATCAGACTTTTAACCAGCATCGACCATTTAACATTCTTCTGGCAGTCAAACAATTTTTAAAAATATTCATACCATCAAAACTAAATGCTTGTATAACATATTAACAGAGCAATTTCCAATTTTTTAATGGGATACTTTATAGTTTAAATTTTGTGATAATGACATGAACAAAATTAAACATGCTCCAATTCTTTCTGTGATATCTCAAGCAACACTAGAGAAACTCTATGGCCAAATTACAATAAAAAGAACAATAAAAGCTTTCTTTCTAGGCAGCTACCTATTACACTTAACAGGCTTAAAACAAAATGTGTCAAAGATCAAGAGTAAGTTATCTGAGGTGTCAAGTGCATAAGGTTAAAGGTGGAATTTTATTAGGTCAAAGGTGGTATAAATAAAATCTTATATGTCAAAGAAGAAGGGTCACAGACAAGGTGTATATAATATAAAGACATCACAGATGACAAGTAATAACTTTAAGTAGTGCAACTGTGTTCACTACAGATACCTTCACTGATTAAAACTGGAACTCAGTGGTTAGTAACTATGAACATTACAGTGCCTTACTATAACACATTATTTACTTCTGTATATTATTTTGGAAACTTGCTTTCAAGTATGCTAGACCTAATATTAAATTATTAAATGCTTTATTTCTGGGGGAGGCAAAGTTTGGCATTAACTAGTGCATATCCAATAAAAAGAACACAAAATATATCTTAGTTGGATAAATGTAATAGGTTTTCTACTTTATTATGAGAGTACCTCTAAGATTCATATCTTATTACTGAAGTACTGAAAAAGAAAACTGTGAAGATGGCCTAAGGCCAGGGAAATCTCAAACTACAACTGTATAGTTGCATTGTTGTACCCATAGAAGCAGCTGAAATGTAGGTATAAATCAAATTATTTTTTAATATAAGGTTAGTAACTAAAATGTCAGTAAGCTGGTACTACACTATCACTGTGGTGGCTTTAGGTTAACATTTTAGACAGGCACAGTAAGCCACAGCACTACACATGCACTCATTAATTAAGGACATTTTTAAAGTGACCCTCAATCTTCTGCTGTAGCTGTCAAGTTGTACACTGAATTGGAGGTGTTCCCACTAGAGTCCTTTTGCTCCTGCTTTAGGGCCCTGTTTCAGAACAGCACTTAAGCCCACGCTTAAAGTATGTATTTAAGTTCATGCTGAAATGCTCTGCAGGAAAGGAATGGATTTAAGTATATGCTTTAGTGCTTTACTAAACCGGGGTCTGTTAGGAGTATGCATTATGCCTTTAAGAGCACAGTACATGCTAGGAAAAAATGGATGGTTGGAAGCAATCTAGTGTCAACTTCACCAGATACACAGCCAAGAGCATATGGCTCTCCTTTGTCTTATGTAACTCCGTATTAGTTCTACTAAAGCCTTACTTCTAAGAGTCCGGACTGTGCCTCCTTCTTATGGATCCACAAGACAACATACAGTACTAGAGTGAGGTAGAAGAGAGGACAGAGAAAAGAGGACTGTGGTGAAGGAATAAGAGAGTCATTTTGGACATGGAGCAACTAAAAGCCCCCAAGGAGCTGAACTCAGGTAATGCAGCAGACTCCTGGAAGAGATTCAAACAGAGTTTTGAGATATATCTATATAAGCAGCCGGCATTGGTGAAAAAGAAAACCAGCAGAAAATAGCCATCTTCTTGAACTTGGCAGTGGATGTCTTTAATTAGCATGCAACTAAGTCAGGCAGAGAGAGCAATTTATGACACAATTTTGCAGAACTTTGAAGAGTACTGCATACCTAAAAAGAGTGAAACATTTGAAAGATGTAAGTTTCACCATAGAAGACAAATGGAAAGAGATTCCATTGAAGAATTCCTAACAGAGTTGAAGCTAATGAGCCAAAACTGCAGCTATGGACAATTAACAGATTCAATTATAAGGGATCAAACTGGAATTGGAATCATAGGTCCAAAGCAGCAAAAAAGACTATTGGAACATATGGATCTCACTTTGGATAAAGCAGTAAGATTATCAGGCATCAGAAATCACTCTGAACAAAATAAAAATAATGGAAGGAAAATGGGACACAGCCTCTCTGGATTAGAGTGACAAGAGAAAAATAAACTCTGGCAAGCAGTAAGTCATTACAGAACAAAAAACCACAGAGAAGCATGAAAAAAGCAAAGCACAAGAGTTCGTAAGGGTCAGCTTCAAGGATTGCACAAAATCTGGACACAAACACAAACCTGAAAAATGCACAGCTTTTGGTAAGCAGTACAATATTTGTAAGAAATACAGTCATTTTGCCAAAGCGTACAACCAGGATCAACAACTGCAGAAGAGGAAGCGAAGCATGCAGGCTGCTGCAGTAATCCAGGAAGACAGCACAGAAGAGTAGCTCTGTTTAGGAGCTGTATCTGAAGAGGAAGGAACTGACGAATGGACAATTTCCTTAGAGACTAATGGGACTCTGGTAACCTACAAATTGGACACTGGTGCTCAGGTAAATGTTGTTTCATATATTAGTGTTAAAAGGTTAAATTAAAAACAGATTAAATGGAAAGCTATAACGAGGAAGTCATTCCTACTAGAGGTACATGTGTACTAGAAGTGAAGGTAAAAGATCAAATAGAACTGATAAACTTTGTGATAGTAAAAGGGAGCAAAGCACCTATATTAAGTTTAAAAATATGCCAAGCCCTTGGGCTCATAGAAAGAGTGCACATGGTAGAGGAGATAAGGGAGAGAGGTATACGGTAACAGGACATTTTAGAGGGCAGAGGAAAATTGGCAACTGAATAAAAAACAGAACCAACTGTCTTATCATACATGCCCTAGACATTTTTACTCCTAAGATCATTCTGAGCCAAAACATTTAAAATTCTGCACACAGTATTTTAAAATTCTGCACAATTCTGCAAGTTTTGTCAATAAATAAATGTAGAGGCTCCAGCATGGCAGTGGGGAGCACAGGCTACTGGCTGCACGAAGGTGGGAGATAACCCTGCAGCACCCGCACCCCTAGGAAACTGACTCTGCAGTGAGGCTACGCCCAACCCTAACACAGCACAAGGCCTGGCCCTGGCCCAGAAATACCCTGGGCCCCTGCCCCTCTGCATCAAGCGAACCAGGTGTGGGGCTGGCAGGCTTAACCAGGCAAGATTCAAGTGTGAAGGGGCTCAGTGTGGGGTGATCCAGGTGTGGGACGAGAGGGTTCTGTGTGGGACAATCTGTGTGCAGGCAGCTCAGTGGGGGGATCTGGATGCACAGGCTCAGTGGGGGCGTTGCAGGCGCAGGGGCAATGGGACTCTGCAAGGGCTTCCAGGTGAAGGTGGTTGGGGCTCAGTGAAGAGGTGTGGGGGTCTCAGTGGGGGAATCTGGGTGCTGGGGGAGTGGGGCTTGGTGGGGTGGAAGGTGGGGTGCAGCTAGTTGGTTAGTGGTGTGGGGGTCTGGATGTGGGGGCTCAGGGTGGTCAGGGGGCTCAGAAGGGTTGGGGTTTGAGTGCAGGGAGCTCAGTGGGAGGTGGTCTGGGTGCAGGGGTGGGGTCTGGAGGCAGGGAGGCTCCAGATGCAGGAATTGAGGTTCAGTGGGGTGGGGTTTGAGTATGGAGTGCTAGGCGAGTTCTGGGTGTACAGGGTGCGGCTTGGCGGGGGTGTCTGGGTATGGGAGGTCCAGATGCATGGGAGTTGGGTACATTGGGGAGCAGCTCCCCATACAGTGACCCCTCCCCTTGCAGCTGAGGAGTGATGGGGGCAGGAAGCAGGGGAGGATGCTGAGCTTCCTGCAGCTGCGTGAGGTTTCTGGGGGTGGGTCTGACACAGCCCCAGCCACTCCTTGCAGGGGAAAAGGAAGTCCCATCCTCTCCTGCCTCCAGCCCAGCTGGGACTAGCAGCTGATCCCAGCTCAGGGTAGGAGCCACTGGCTGGGGTGTCACCAGCCCTGCGGTGATTTACCTCTCTGTCGCCTGCTCCGGGTGCCCGAAACAATGTACCTGTGCTGCTAGGAGGTGGTGCAGGACTGCTCTTGCAGCTTCCCTTTGCTTCCCTGTCAGAAAGTCATTTTTCTGCAAGGAAGCAAAGAAATCTTCTGGGGAAATGAATTCTGCACACACGCAGTAGCACAGAATTCCCCACAGGAGTATAGAAATATTCCACTAAGTATGAGAGAAAAGCTCAAAGAACTTGATTGTTTAGTAAGAACAGACATCATTAGAAAAGTACAAGAGCTTACAGAATGGGTGCATTCACTAGTAATAGTAGAAAAAAAGGATGGAACACTGATATTATGCCTAGATCCTAAGGTGTTTAAGAAATATATCAAAAGGGAGCACTTTCAGTTACCTATCAGGGAAGACATTTTGGCAGATATGGCTGGTGCAAAGTATTTTATTACTTTAGATGCACCATCTGGATTCTGGCAGATTCCCTTAGATGAGAGAAGCTCCAAATTATGTACTTTTATTATACCATATGGAAGATACTGCTTTCTTTGATTACTGTTTGGTCTAAAATCTGCTCCGGAAGCCTTTCATAAAACTATGCAGCAAATATTAGAGGGAACTGAAGGCACAAAAGTGTATATACATGACATTCTCATCTGGGGCAGTACAATAGAGAAATATCATTACAGGTTAAAAAGAGCATTGGACAGGGTTAGAACAGTAGGCCTGAAGCTAAATAAACAAAAATGTAAATTCAGGCTCAGAGAAATTACCTATTTAGGAGAAAGGCTAACTGAACAAGGTGTATGTTTTGATCCTAGCAGAATACAAGCTATAACAAATATGCAACACCCAGAAAATAAGGAGGGAGTACAGAGGTTCATAGGAATGGTTAATTTTATTGGTACATTTATACCCAATTTGGCTGCACAAACCAGCAGCTTCTGTGTACTCATGCAAAAGAATAGTCAATGGCAATGGGATAGTAACCTGGACAAAGAGTTTGGTAATTTAAAAAAGACGGTTACTCACCGTAGTAACTGTTGTTCTTCGAGATGTGTTGCTCATATCTATTCCAATTAGGTGTGCGCGCGCCGCGTGCACGATCGTCGGAAGATTTTTACCCTAGCAACACTCGGTGGGCCGGCTGGCGCCCCCTGGAGTGGCACCGTTGCGGCGCCTGATATTTACCTCAGCCGGCCCAGCGCCCTCTCAGTTCCTTCTTGCTGGCTACTCCGACAGTGGGGAAGGAGGGCGGGTTTGGAATAGATATGAGCAACACATCTCGAAGAACAACAGTTACTACGGTGAGTAACCGTCTTTTCTTCTTCGAGTGCTTGCTCATATGTATTCCAATTAGGTGACTCCCAAGCCTTGCCTAGGCAGTGGAGTCGGAGTGAGATACCGCAGAATGCAGGACTGCTGAACCAAATGCAGCGTCCTCTCTGGGATGCTGCACTATGGCATAGTAAGTGGCAGAGGTGTGCACCGATGACCAGGTTGCTGCCCTACATATCTCCTGTATAGGTATATATGCCAGGAAGGCAGAGGACGAGGCATGAGCTCGGGTGGAGTGGGCAGTAAGGTGCGCGGTGGGAACACCAGCCAAGTCGTAACCCGCCCGGATGCACGAAGTGATCCGGGACGAGATGCGTTGGGAGGAGACCGGGAGGCCCTTCACCCGGTCTGCCACAGCAATGAACAGTAGAGACGTTCTCCGAAAGGGCTTTGTCTGCGTGATGTAGAAGGCGAGGGCCCTACGGACATCCAGGGAGTGAAGTTGTTGCTCCCTTGGAGAAGCATGCGGCTTCAGGTAGAAGACTGGCAGAAAAATGTCTTGGTTGACATGAAAGGCCAACACTCCTTTAGGAAGGAAGGCCGGGTGCGGTCGCAGCTGTACCTTGTCCTTATGGAACACCGTGTAAGGAGTTCCGAAGTGAGCGTTCTGAGCTCAGATACGCGCCTCGCCGAGGCTACAAGGAAGGCCGTCTTCCAGGAGAGGTACAGGAGCGAGCAGGCGGCCATAGGCTCAAATGGGGGGCTCCCATGAGCCTGGTTATCACGAGGCTGAGGTCCCCTGTAGGGACCGGATGGCGGACTAGTGGGTACAGCCGCTCCGACCCCTTGAGGAACCTACTGACCATGGGGTTGGAAAAGATCGAGTGCTCACTCTCTCCAGGGTGAAAGGCCAAGATCGCCGCCACGTGGACCTTCAAAGAGGATACTGCCAGACCTTGCTCTATCAGGGACCAGATGTAGTCCAGGATGAGATGCACTGGCACCTGCGAGGGGGTGGTACCCCGAGGGGCGCACCAGCAGGAGAACGTTTCCCCTTGGCCAAGTAGGGGACCTGGTAGAGGACTTTCTGCTACTCAGAAAAACCTGTTGAACCAGGTCGGAACAATGTAACTCGGACTGGTTCAGCCATGCAGCAGCCACTCTGTGAAGTGGAGAGGTTGCAGGTCGGGGTGACAAACCCTGCCGTGCTCCTGAGTAATCAGGTGTGGCCACAATGGGAGAGTGATCGGGTGAATGGACCACTCGTGCGCCTGGAAAGGTCTACTGAGGCGGTACGCCAAGGTGTTCTGAACCCCTGGGAGAAAGGAGGTCACCAGGTGGATGTAGTGGGCTATGCAGAACTCCCACAATTGTATGGCTTCTTGGCAGAGTGGGGACGAACGTGCCCCTCCTTGCCTGTTGATATAAAAACATGGCCATTGTGTTGTCTGTGAGGACTACAAGACAACAACCCCGAAGGTGCTTGGAAAGGCTTGGCAGGCAAGGCGCACTGCCCGCAGCTCCCTCACGTTGATGTGGAGGGACAACTCTTGCGCCGACCACAGGCCCTGTGTCTGAAGATCTGCCAGGTAGGCACCCCAACCGAGGGATGGCTGTGGGGTATGGAAGGGCACCCTTCTGACACCTTCTCGGGGTGCAGCCACCAGACTAGGGAGGCTAGGACCTGCGATGGCACCCTCAGTAGCACAACCATGTTGTCTCCGCGTGGGAGATACACTGGGGAGAGCCCTGCCTGGAACGAACGGAGGCGTAACTGGCGTGTCTGGTCACGAATGTGCAGGACGCCATGTGACCCAGTAGACTCAGGCAGCTTCGTGCTGTTGAGTTGGGAGGCTCTGTAGGCCTGGATGATGATCACCATGGCCTGAAAGCGTGACTGTGGCAGGAACGCTCGAGCGAGAGTCGAGCTCGTGGCAATCTGAACCTGCGACTGGAGTTGGCTGCTGGAGCTGCCGGGGATGAGCCAGTCGTCAAGGTATGGGAATACTTGGATTCGCCGTCAATGAAGAGAAGCCGCTACGACGGCCATGCACTTCGTGAAAACCCTTGGAGCCGTGGAGAGGCTGAAGGATTGAAAGTGCCTTTGGTCGACCACAAAGTGAAGAAAACGTCTTTGTGGCAGTTAAATAGTTATGTGAAAGTACGCATCCTTCATGTCGAGGGCAGCGTACCAGTCTCCAGGATCCCATGAAGGTATAATAGTACCCAGGGAAACCATACGGAATTTCAACTTGCCATGAATTTGTTGAGTTTGCAAAGGTCCGGGATAGGACGTAACCCCCCTTTTGGTTAGGGGATTCGGAACAATGGGAGTAAAAACTGCTTTCCTTTGAACTCCCCTGGAGCCTCCTCTATTGCCCCTATAGTGAGGAGCATTTGCACTTCCTGAATTAGAAGTTGCTTGTGAGAAGGGTCCCTGAAGAGGGACGGGAAGTGATGATCCACCTTCGGGCGTAGCTTAAAAAGTTTTATTTGGGCCCCGCCGATGGCTATGGGGGGCCCTGGTTCTGGGCAGCCTGATTACCAGGCTGCCTCCCGCTACCACCCAGCCGTGTCTTCAAGCGAAGTTCTGCCTAGGCCTGGGCATAGGGTAGGGGCGATGCTCGAGGGCCCAGAAGGGCCGGCACTGCGTGGCAGGGGTATGTATCCCCAGAGACCGTATTATAGTGCGGCCGTCCCTCAGGGTCTGAAGACTTGAGTCCGTTTCTGGGAGAAAAACGGGCCTTGCCCATCAAAGGGCAGGACCTGAATCGTGAATTGTACCTCCTTCGGGAGGTTGGAGAACTGCAGCCACGAGAGAAGCCGTATGGCAACACCCGAAGCAGGTGTTCCGGCCGCCGAGTTGCAAGGAGGCCTGCAAAGATGTTCTGGCCATCTTTTTGCCTTCCCCGGTTAGGGCAGCTGTAGGCACTCTCCCAGAGTAGATCTTTCTACCAAACAGGTGCAGGGCCTGCTGGCCGTGCCTCTCCTTCTCGTTCACAGATTGAACAACCAAGGAGCACGGTTAGGGGAGAGTGTATACGTACTCGCAGGACCTTGGGGATGCCATATATTCCCTCTCCAGTCCCCTGGCAGTGGGGGGAATCGAGGCTGGAGATTGCCAGATTGCAGTGGCGTTGGTCTGGATCGTACGTACGAAAGGCAGGGCTACCCTGGCAGGGGCCTCAGCCAAGAGGATGTCCACCACGGGATCCTCGAGCCCCACTACCTCCTCCAGCTCCTCTGGGGGAGGATGGGATACTGTGGTCTCTGGCCCCTGGGGGTCCGAGTGGGCCGATTGGGGGGGCTCTAGAAGGAACCCCTTGGGCCTGGTGATAAGGGCGCGGTGTCCAGGAAGGCCACTGTTGTGGTCCCTGGGCAGAGCCCTGTGTGTTCTCCTGCCAGCGGCTAGGACAACCCATCTCGTGGATTTGGTCCATGTGGTAACCTCACTCCATCCGGGAGGATCTAGATACAGAGCGGGTGGTCCAGGGTGGAGTGGAATGCTCCTGCTGGCTGGTACGCAGTGCCATGGGCGCCGAGAGCCCGACCTGGACCCTGAAGGGGGACGACTGGTCGATCGGCTGCTTCCCAGGGACCGGCGCTGCGACCAGCACCGGGATCAGGGGCAGTGCCGGGAGTCGTAATTGGTAGTGGGCACAGCATGGCAGGCTTGCCTCGGTAAGGGACGATCCACACCAGCGGCACAGAAGGCTGATGTGGTGCTGGTTTGATAAGTGCAATCAAGTCCCCCGCTACCGGAAAAGTGTCCGGTGTAGACGGCAGCGTTAGCTCTACCTCGGTGCGTACCGGAGAGCTCACGGCCACCGAGCTCGACGGCCCTTGCGGTGCTGGAGTCGTCGGTGTCGGTGCCTCAGTCAGGCATGGAACTCGACGGACCTTGCGGTACCGGAGTAGACGATGCCGATACGGATGGCAGCGTTGGCTCTACCTCGGTGCGTACCAGGGAGCTCTCGGCCACCGAGCTCGATGGACCTTGTGGTGCCGGAGTCGGCGGTGCCGATGCCAATGCGGACTGCAGCGTTGGGTCTATCTTGGTGTGTACCGGGGAGCTTACGGCCACCGAGCTCGATGGCCCTTTGGGGTGCCAGAGTCGTCGGTGCCGGTGTCTCAGTTGGGCATGGAACTCAACGGACCTTGCGGTACCGGAGTCGGCGCTGCTGGTGCCGACGCAGACGGCAGCGTTAGCTCTACCTCGGTGCATACCGGGGAGCTTACGGCCACCGAGCTCGACGGCCCTTTGTGGTGCAGGAGTCGTTGGTGCCGGTGCCTCAGTAGGGCACGGATCTCAACGGCCCTTTGCAGTGCCGGAGTCGTCGGTGCCGGTGCCTCAGTCGGGCACGGATCTCAACGGACCTTGCGATACCGGAGTCGGCAGTGCCGGTGCCGATGCAGACGGCAGCGTTAGCTCTACCTCGGTGTGCACCGGGGAGCTCACGGCCACCAAGCTCGACGGACCTTGCGGTACCGGGAGCCGATGGTGCTGGCGCCGGGCCGAAGTCTTGGCCGGGCGGTCCTGTACCGGTTGCAGCTGCAGCGGTGTCGGGCGGTGCCAGCCCCGGGGTCTGTTCCCCCAAGGTTGGGGATAGCGAACGACACCTCTGTGGTAACATGGCCGGAGTTGCCCAGTGCCGTGGCTCCTTGCTAGTGCTCGGGCGCTCCGGTGCCGCTGATGCACTGCGTGCCGACGCTGTTGGTGCTGGGTCACGGCGGAGCCGGCATCGGGCTAAGTGCCGGTTCTAATAGGAGCTGCTTTAAGCGAAAGTCCCGCTCCTTCTTAGCTCTAGGCTTAAAAGCCTTGGAGATCCGACACTTATCTGCGAGATGGGATCCCCCAGGCACCTCAAACGGGAGTCGTGGGGGGTCCCCCGTAGGCATCGGCTTGGAGCAGGCCGACGGCTTGAATCCTGGTGGACCAGGCATGAGCCCGGTACCGGAGGAGAGAGAAGGGGAGAAGCCCCTTATCTCCCACAGGTATTTACACTAAACTTCTTAACAAGACTATCAAAACTATTAACAACTACTTAAAGTACTTAAGTACTTAAAACCATTAACAATGCTAAGCAAGTGCTAACTAAGCTAGGGAGGTGGAGATCAGCTACGCTGCACTCCACAAATTCGACCGTCACGGGCGGTAAGAAGGAACTGAGAGGGCGCTGGGCCGGCTGAGGTAAATATCAGGCGCCGCAATGGCGCCACTCCAGGGGGCGCCAGCCGGCCCACCGAGTGTTGCTAGGGTAAAAATCTTCCGACGATCGTGCACGCAGCGCGCGCACACCTAATTGGAATACATATGAGCAAGCACTCGAAGACGAACAATTAATTTACAAAGTCCCTGTCCTAAGGTATTTTGACAGTAAGAGACAGAGCAAATTGTCCACTGATACCTCCAAAGAAGACATTACTACAAAAATATGATGATCGTTGGAGACTGGTGGCGTATGCATCCAGGGATCTTTCAAAAACAAATGCCACTATAGTTGAAAAGGAAACTTTAACCCTGGTGCAGGGTTGTAAAAAATTCCATGTATTCATTTATGGAAGACCAGTTGTTGCAGAAACAGACCATAAGCCCCTGATATCAATTGCAAATCACTTTGTCCAGAATACAACTGTTTTTTCAGCTCCAACTGTATGATTTATCAATAGTATATAAACTAGGAAAAGAATCGGAGATAGCGGACACATTGTCCAGAGCATTTGATAAAATTATAATAGAAACAGAGGTGGAGTTAGATATGGTGCATGTCAACTTGATAAAAAAAAATTGTCCTGTCTCAGAAAGGAAGTGGAATGAATTTGCTGAAGCTACAGCTAACGATGAGACTTTACAGAGGGTAATTAACACTATTACCACAGGGTGGCCAGACATTACATACTGGATTGGCCACAGATGAACAATGAGTAAGGCTATGATTTAGTCATGGGTATTTTTAGTAAAAGTCACGGATAGGTCATGGGCAATCAACAAAAATTCACGGCCCGTGACCTGTCCATGAATTGTTCTATATACCTGACAATCTTAGCTGGGGGGAGGGGGGAGGGGGGGAGGCCAGGGAGAAGCGGGGGGGGGGGGGGGGGGGGGATAAGGGCCAGTGGCACCAGCTGCCAGGGGCCACCGAGCAGCAGCTGCTCCAGCCGCCCCCAGGGCCACACACCTGCTGGCCCCAGGACCGTTGCTCAGGTGGTCCCTGGGGCCAGCTGCACCGGCCACTGCTCGGGAGGTCCCCGGGGCTAGCTGTCCAGGGCCACACACACACACACACACACACACACACCCCGCTGCTTCTCCGGCTGCCCCCAAGACCGGTGCCATGGCCGCCGAGCTGCGGCTGTTCCTACTACCCCCCAGAACCGCTGCTCAAGGGTCAGCCACACTGGCCGCTGCAGAAGTCACAGAGGTCGTGGAAAGTCACGGAATCCGTAACTTCCGTGACAGACACGGAGCTCTAACAGTGAGATAAAGAAAACTGATAAAATGTGTGAAACATCAAAAACCCCAACCTAAACAGAAAAAAAAAAAGAGCCTATGTTGAAAAACAGTAAACAATTAAGGACATGGTCCAAAGTTGGGGTGGATTTATTTACATACGCTGGTAAATACTATGTTTTGATTTTGGATTATTATTCCCATTATCCAGAGGTTGCTTTATTAGAAAAGACCACATCAAAACAAGTAATAATATGCATATTCTCCAGGCATGGAATCGCTAAAGTTATCATGTCTGATAATGGTTTTCACTTTGATGGACATGAATTTACAAAATTTGCTAGAGAATATGGGTTTAAGCATGTAACTTCAAGTCCCAGGTATCTTCAATCCAATGGTCTTGTAGAGATGGTGTGGAAATTGTTAAATGACTTTTGAAAAAGGCCACTGACTCAGGTACACATCCATATTTGGCTACACTGAACTACAGAGCAGCACCGATGAATCATGGACTGTCACCTGCAGAGAGATTGTTTGGCAGGAAATTGACAAGACTCCCTAATTTACTAGTAATCCCTAATGGGAATACTGATTTAGAAGTGTATAAGCAACATGAGAAGTGTCAACAAAGGATGTATTATGACAGAGGGCACAGTGTGTTACAGCCTCTGAAGCTCAGAGTGGTGCAGATTCATGATGGTACTTGTTGGGCACAAGGGGCAGCAGAGCTTCATGAGGTTATTCCACAATCTTATTAAATACAGACTCCTGTACTTTTTGGAGGAACTGGGTACCTCTTCATCTGCAACATCTTCTTGACGAAGAGAGAGGTAAAGAGTCAGATACTTCACTGACAGCTACAGGACAAAGCACTGAGAAAATCACTGAGAATTCTTCAGATCAGCAAACAGAGCAGTCTGCTGATTCAGCTAGTGCAAGAACTGAAGAGGTGTCTCGCAGCAGAGCACCCGAAAGACTCATTGAGCACTGCTAACAAAGTTGAGTATATTATGGTATTTGTAGAGAAACAGTTGGTATATACCTTAAATTGTTTGGGATTGCTTTTGCTGGAAAGAGGAGATGTTAGGAGTATGTACTGTGCCTTTAAGAATAGAGCACATGCTAGGAAGAACAGGTTGGAAGTGGACTAGTGTTAGCTTCTCCAGATAAATGGCTAGAAGCAAATGGTTCTCCTTTGTCTTAGTAACTCTATTTTAGTTCTAATAAAGAACTTAATTCCAAGGCCATGTCTACATGTACAGTGCACCATTGCAACTCATGTGGTCAAGACACTCTATGCTGACAGGAGAGAGCTCTCCCGTCGGCATAAAAAAACCCACTCCCACGAGCGGCATAAGCTATGCTGGTGGGAAAAGCTCTCCCGCCGACATTGCACTGTATGCACTAGCACTTATGGCAGTGTAACTTATGTCACTTAGGGGTGTGTGTGGAATATTCACACCCCTGAGTGACGTAAGTTTTGCTGACGTAAGTGGCAATGTAGACATAGCCTAAGAGTCCAGACTGCCTCCTTCTTATGAAGCCACAAGACAACAAAGTCTCTGTGCCCTCTAGTGCAATGGTGAGCAACCTGCAGCCCACGGGCCGCAAGCGGCCCATTAGGGTAATCTGATTGCGGGCTGCGAGACATTTTGTGGACGTCAACCATCTCCAGTCACCACCCCCCGCAGCGCCCAGCGGCCTTGGTTCCCATTTAGGATGAAAACCGCTGGGTTAGATGGATAGAAAAAATACCTTAGTAGAAAACAAAGTTAATTTATATACATTGCATCATTTTCTATAGGAAATCTATTTATCTGACACTCACTAGAATAACTGTATTTGAATTTTCCATTTTTTTCTTTTTTTTTTTACATTCCATATTCAAAAAAGTCAGCATTGCTATCAATAGTACGTCTTATTTTTGATACCTGTCTTTTTATGTTCTTAGTTCTGTGAGAATTTTCAAATCTGTCTTAAAATATTAAATTTCAGATGGCACTGTAAACCAGAAGAATATTAATATTGAAATCTTTTACAAAACATACCACTTCTTCATCTGAAAGCTCTCGGCCTTGGATGCTGCTATTTTCTCTCACTGCTTGTTGGTGTTTTTTCCCCTTAATGTGGCTAAAAAGATATACCTCTGAGGAAATCTGGAATGAGAATAAATGATGATTAGGGCCCTACCAAGTTCACGGTCCATTTTCGTAAATTTCACGGTCACAGCATTTTAAAAATCTTGAATTTCACAGTTTCAGATATTTAAATCTTAAATTTCATGGTATTGTAACAAAACATGAACATGTACTTTAAAAATGGCAAAATATAAATATGTAAAAGCCCTTAAGACAGAGGTTCTCAAACTGTGGTCCCAGCTCCATTCAGGTGGTCCGTGGATAGTGCTCTCTAAGGTGCACATCTGGGCGGCTGCACACAAGAGAATGAAGGGCCACCTACCTAATTAGTGGAGCCACGCAGGTGCGGCTCCACTATTTAGGTGCCTGGACCCTGGAGAAGACGCACATGTAAGGTGAGGTGGTGGCCTTGGGGGGAATAGGGGGTAGGTGGGAGGGGGCAGTGGGGTGAGAAGATGGGGTGGGGGGAATTTGGGACGTACAGGGCTGCGGCGGCCAGAGAAAGAGGCAACTTTCCCCATCTCCAGGGCTGCGGCTGCTGGGGAGAGACGGCCCTCCTTCCCAGCCTCAGCTCTATGACTGCAGTGGTAGGGGAAATACCCCTCTCCTTCCTAGCCCCAGCTCGGGAGCTGTTACAGCAGGGGAGAGAGGGCACATTCATCGCATTAGAAAGATAAGACTTCTGATATTAAAATATGAGTTGTGTGCTTTTATTTGTAGAACAAAAGAATATTAATTATTAAGGTTTTTTTTTATATAGCGCTTTTATCCAAAGCGCTTTACAGTAGTTAGCTAACGGTACAAACAACATTTGGAAAGATCATTAAGTGGTCCGCCGAGACCTTCAGCAATTTTCAAGTGATCCGTGAAAAAAAAAGTTTGAGAACCACTGCCTTAAGACTCAGTGTATCTCAGACTGGGGGTTCTGGCCCAAAAGGGAGTCGCAAAGCTATTGTAGGGGGGGTAAGAGTATTGCCACCCTTACTTCTGCACTGCCTTCAGAGCTGGAGGGCAGCAGCTGCTGCCTGGGTGCCCCACTCTGAAGGCAGCATTGCTACCAATAGCAGCACAGAAGTATGGGTGGAAATATCATGACCCCCCTATAATAGTCTTGCGACCCCCTTTTGGGTTGGGAGCCCCAGTTTGAGAAACGCTGTGGACTTTTGTATACTATTACCCTATGGTATAGGGTGCTTTTATAGTACAGAATAAAAGTACACAAAAGACCAGATTTCACAGGGGAGACCAGATTTCATGGTCCGGGATGTGTTTTTCATGGCTGTGAATTTGGTAGGGTCCTAATGATGATTAATAATTTTCCTCAACAAGGTATCTATTAATCAAAAGCAAAAAGGAAGTATGCTCTGTGTAGGATACCACGGAAGATTGTGTTACGGCATAGTAAGGGTGCGTCCGCTTTCTCATATCTCAGCGGGCCGGTTAGTGCAGCTCAAGGCCGGCCGGCTGTAGTTTGTTATGAATTAGTTAGAATTGCTTTGCATGGCCTTGAGCCAGGAGGCGGCCCCTGCTTGCTTCTGTATGAGATGTCTGTATATAGCTGTATGAGTCCGCCCCGTTTTTGGCACTTCGTACCAGGCCCAGGTTATGGTGCGCTGGGTTCCCCGTCTCCGTGACAGCAACGCCAGGAGTCCCCGTTGCGGATGTGTCACTTTGCCTTCAATAAAGCCAATAACTCACAGAGTGTGTGGGCCTCGTTCTTGCAGAGCACCCTGGGTAGGCCCGCAGCCTCCCACGAACGTAACACTCTGAATTTGGCATCTGATCAAAACTGCAATCTATAATTCTGATTTTTGCTTCTTCATAAAAAAGTTACAATTTTGTTGCAAAAATTATTCCATTACAAGCACAGGTTTAACACCACTCATAATAATGTGGTAATCTGAGCTAAATAACTAATCATTACATGACAATGCTTAATAGATGGAAGAAGGTGTATTTCATAATCACTGGTGTTGGAGCAGTACCGTATGCGCACTTAGAGGTCTGGTTGACTGTGAAGGAATTCCACCATTTTATGATTTTGGGGTTATCATGCCAATAGTTTCCATCCCACGGCACTGTTCTAGTGGAGACTGGCATAGTGGAGGACCCCAAGTTGTTTATTCTTGCTCTAAGCAAGTTTATTCCAAAAAATGGTGTAAATGCCTGTACATCATTTTGAATAATTCTATGTTTGGACATGAGGTATGATACAGATGTTCTAGGGACAGCACAAGAGGGTGACAACACCAACTTTGTCTGGTGCAGACAAGGGCTAGAAATACAGACTGGAATTCAGCTAATAAGCTAAGAGCAATGCTCATGTTTAGCCCACATATGAATTACAGATATAGTAACTCCTCACTTAAAGTCATCCTGGTTAACATTGTTTCGTTGTTACGTTACTGATCAATTAGGGAACATGCTCATTTAAAGTTGTGCAATGCTCCCGTATAATGTCATTTGGCAGCTGCCTGCTTTGTCCACTGCTTGCAGGAAGAGCAGCCCATTGGAGCTAGCTGGTGGGGGCTTGGAACCAGGGTGGACCAGCAGCCCCACTATCAGCTCCCCACTCCCCTAAGTTCCCTGTGCAGCAGCTGCCCAGCAGGCTATCAATTGCCAGCAGTTCAGCTGTCCTTGCCCCCACTGCCATGTGCTGATCCTGTCCTCTGCCTTGGAACTGCTCCTGGGAGCCTCCTGCTTGTTGCGCAGGAGGGGGAAAGAATGGGGGCTAATGTCAAGGTGTCCCTCTCTCCCCTGCTCCTGCACTCTGCTTAGGGTCCATTTATTCTTTTGCATAGAGACTGTCTGGTTTGGCCAATGTACATGGCAAAGGGGCATTGCTGGCACATGATGGCATATATCACATTGGCCAAAACTGGACAGTCTCTACACAAAAGAATACATGGACATAAATCTGACATCAGGAATCATAACATTTAAAAACCAGTAGGAGAACACTTCAACCTTTCTGGTCACTCAGTAACAGACTTAAAAATGGCAATTCTGCAACAAAAAAACTTCAAAAACAGACTCCAACGAGAAACTGCTGAACTGGAATTAATTTGCAAACTGGATACTATTAAATTAGGCTTGAATAAAGAGTGGGAGTGGATGGGTCATTACACAAATTAAAACTATTTCCCCATGCTAATTTTCCCCCTGCTGTTACTCACACCTTCTTGTCAACTCTTTGAAATACGGCATCCTGATTATCACTACAAAAGTTTTTTTTTCTCCTGATAATAGCTCACCTCAATTGATTAGCCACTTAAAGTTGGTATGGCAACCATCTCCGCCTTTTCATGTTCTCTGTATATAGATAGATAGATAGATCCTCCTACTGTATGTTCCTCTCTATGCATCTGATGAAGTGGGTTCTAGCCCATGAAAGCTTATGCCCAAATAAATTTGTTAGTCTCTAAGGTGCCACAAGTACTCCTCGTTCTTTTTAGAGAGAGCTTGGGGGCAGCAGCTGCTGTCTCAGCTTCCTGATACTTAAAAAGACAATGTACTTAAGACTGGGGTCAGCTTACTTAAAGCGGCAATGCGCATCTCTTTCTCTCCCCCACACACAGGGTGTGTGTCTCTGTCTGCCATGCTGTCTCCTCTCCCTCCATTTGTGCTGCCTTGTACAGTGTGAGGCTACATTAACAACACCGTGTTAACCCTTGAGGACTCAGCCAAAAGCTAGTTTATCATTTAGCAGTAAGGCATTCCCTGGGAAATATCCTACCCTCTTCCACCCTCTAACTTCACCACCTCAACCAAGCTTCGCAATCATTATCACTGTGTACAGTATTAAATTGTTTGTTTAAAATGTATACCTTGTGTGTGTGTGTGTGTATGTGTATATATATATATAAAATAGAGTTTTTTGTCTGATGTAAAAAAAATTCCCTGGAACCTAACCCCCCACATTTACATTAATTCTTATGGGGAAATTGGATTCACTTAACATATTGGATTCGCTTAACATTGTTTCGCTTAAAGTCGCATTTTTCAGGAACATAACTACAACGTTAAGTGAGGAGTTACTGTATTGCACTCTACTAAGCAGTAGCAAGATCCAAGGTACTGGGAGTAAGAGCTACGTGTCTCTCTCTGATACGTAAACCTACCCAAGGCATCCAGCCACTGAACTATCTCTGTGCTGTGACGGGGCAAGGCCAGATGGCTATAGGAAAGTAGTGGGAGATAGATCTATTAGCCCCAGGCTAAACAAATCCATGGTACCAGGATAAGTAAATGGAAGCTGCTCCAGGTCAATTAAGACACCTGGGGCCAATTAAGAACTTTCCAGAAGGCAGGGAGGTTGATTGAGACACCTGCAGCCAATCAGGGGCTGGCTGAAACTAGTTAAAAGCCTCCCAGTGAGTCAGTGAGGCGCGCATGTCAGGAGCTGTGAGGGGAAAGTTGCGTTGCTGGAGAGACTGAGCTATATACACCATATTAGGCAAGGAAGGAGGCCCTGAGGTAAGGGTGAAGTGGAGTTTAAGGAAGTGGGGCTGCTGTGGGGAAGTAGCCCAGGGAATTGTACGTGTCCTGGTTTTTAAAAGGTCAGCTATCATAACTGATACTATTAGGGTCCCTGGGCTGGAGCCCGGAGTAGAGGGTGGGCCCAGGCTCCCCCCTTTTACCTCCCCACCAATTAATCACCAAAGACTGGGAGACAACAGAGACTGTGCAAGGGAGGATAGCTTCTCCTCACCTCCCTCGCTGGCTTATGATGGAAATGGCTCAGTAGGCTGTGACCCTTGCCTCCAGAGAGAGAAGAGCTACAAGGAGGGTCACAGTGAGCCTCTGAGGCTAGCACAAATCCGCCAGGAAACGCAGGACCCACCGAGGTAGAGGAGGAACTTTGTCACAGAGCTTACAGTTTTGTTGTAGCCAGCAACGTAGTCGGTCCCAGGATATTAGAGAGACAAGGTGGATGAAGTAATATCTTTTATTGGACCAATTTCTTTTGGTGAAAGAGACATGCTTTTGAGCTACACAGAGCTCTTGACCTGAAGAAGAGCTCTGTGTAGCTTGAAGCGTGTCTTTTACACCAACAGAAGTTGGTCCAATAAAATATATTACCTCACTCACCTTGTCTCTGGGTTATAGTCCACAGAAACTATGCAAGCCTCCCTGGTAACACACATGCAGAGACTACTCCATAGCCAAGTGTACAATCATGAACACCTCTTTACTCTGTCAGAAAGAAGGGTTCTTGTAAATGTCAATACCATACCTCTTAATCTTCAAGCTTGCCAATGAATAACACAAGCAAGCAATATTGGAAAATGATTAAAATATGGAACATCTATGGTTTCATTTTATGTTGTACCAAAATTGACATCATATGATTGTTTTAACTATAAAACCTGTTTTAAGAGTATTTTCTCACTGCGTGAATAAAATAAACCAATTTTAAACAAAAACATGGAAAAACAAATTCCATTGTGTGCAATGAGAAGGAAGACCTATTTGGATTGTCAGCAGGGTTTGAACTCTGGACCATGAAATCTCCAGCATAGACCTCTACCCCTTGAACTGTTATCCTCTATTTGGATCTACCAGTAGAAAGGGAATTGATATACACTTTGCCAGCAAGTTGCACAATTATCTGTTAGACAACAGCAAAATGATGGAGATCAAGAATCTTGGTTTCTATTCAGGTTCTGGGAAGGGAGTGTGGTATAGTGGCTAGAATAATGGTTGTTTAGAGACAGGATGGCTGAGCATATAGATCTGGAACATTCATTCTGACAGGTAGTGTGGCTGAGTGGACAAGACTTAGGTCTATATGATATGATAAAAACTGGGTTTTTATTCTCAGCTCTCCCTGAAGTGACCTTGTGAAATCTTTCAGTGAACTTGTTTATAAAATGAAGAAATGATCTTGACTGACTTCTTGGGTAGGTTATGAAGCCCTTGCTCAATAATAAGGAGTCTATAGTAGACAGAAAAATAAACAGCAATCAGTACAGCAGAGGCCAGACCTCCTAGTTCCAGCTTAGTGAACGGTGCCCTAGGCTACATAATTCTCTCTCCCCATTTCTGGGATATTGCCTGACTTGGCAGTGCAACGGAACAGCAAACTAATGCAACTGCAATGCCGAAGATCCCACAAAATCTGCTACATTTCACAGCTCTGATCATTACTCTGTCTGTTCACAAAAGCGAGGAAGCAGGGGAAGAATGGTGGGGCAGTACTCCATTTACAATACATTCATGCCTGCAAACCACAACAAAACTGGTAGATCAAAACCTTAGCTAGGCCCATTACTTTTGATAGCATTCCTTCAATCCAACTTACCAAGACATTGCATAATGAACACTGCTTTTTTCGTTCATATGGTGTAAGTTTAGGTGCATAATCAGTATTAGCATGTCTCCCACTGCTTAATTCAGCTGCCTTTTCTTTCCTCTGTTCAATTTGTTCCATGTGTCTCCGAATGCTTTCATCATGCTAAATAAAACAACAAATGGTAAACAGCATGAAATAAAAATAAACAGAAATGAATAATGTTCAGAAATACCAAGGTTTATTAAGTACTCTCGAGTTCTAGATGATGAAAAGTTAAATTGAAACTTATGTATAATACCTTCCAAAATGCCAAAAAGGATGCACCATGCTGTATCACCACACACATTTAAAGTGTTTTATTCCTTATTGATATAATTTAAAATATTAACACTATACTGTTATTTATGTAGACTAGTATTACTCCATCATCTTTTGTAAATCTAGTCCTACGGTTTTCTGTTCCATTTAGTTTCTGAGCTCATGTTGTATTTCTTCCTCAGGAAGAACTCTGAGACAGAATCCATCCAGACATTACTGGTGTAATCATGCTTGCTCTGATAAACTGAAAGCAGCATGGCATCAATTAAAAACGTATAAATGATTTATTATTAATATTTAGATTGCAATAGGGATTACAGTCTCTAAACCCTTTCAAACAATGCTTTGTTTATCAACCACAACAAGAATGGCACAAAACCTATATATTACCTAATATTAGAAATTGGCTTATAAACATCAACTGTATGACAAAGAATGGCATTTCACAATAGGAGCATGTGTAGCAAGAGTGCTTCTTAACTAGTGGGATCAACAGCAGAGAATTACTTAGAGATAGAAGAACAGTCTTTTAAAAAATTATACGATTGCATAGACCTACCGCAATGGACCCCAGATCCTGATGGAGACTACTAGGTACTCCTATCATGCTATTACTACTAATAATATTCTGTGACTTTGATAAAGGTTTTATTTTCTCAGTTCACCAGAACTTCAAAAATAGTACTTAGTACTTTGGAAATCTCTATGCCTCTCAAAATAGAATAGATCTGTGTTCAAACTTCTTATAATTTGGTCTTTGGTTCTTTATAAGGTAGGAGTTTCACAAGCTGTATTGCAATACTGTAGCATCCTACCTAACATTCCCAATCGTACAACTGAATCCACATGACTGGAACCCTGTGCTTCTGCAGAGACCCAGTGAAATTGACAGGGCTCTGAGTGGATCCAGTTGCAGGACTGGGATCATATTCTATGCAGTGAAGAGGAAGGAACATGCCATACTTCCATTACGGATACTTGTGAAGTCCCATAAAATGTCATCATTTCCCATGTCCTTTTCTATGTAACACTGATTTGTGAACTGTTTTCACCAAACTGTACATATGAGTTTTAATTTTTTTTACTAAGACTTATTTTTGCCAGAATTTCATTTTAATAGTAAGATCAGAAATTCAAAATTATTTTGACTTTCTTCAAAAATACAAAATCATTTAGACCTAACTTTGATCCCACTAATGCAATTCCATTGACTTCTATGGCATTATTTCTGATTTACAGTGTCAGTGAGAGCAAAATCAGACCCATCTTCATAAGCCAGATGTCCTGATAAAAAACCTGAAATATAGTAGTAAAATTCAGGGTATCATATGGCTCTATTGTAATGACTTTGCTAAATAAAATGTACTTAAAGAAAATAATTTTGTGGAAATTCTATTTTAAATAGAAATGTATTTTCAGTTAGAAAGATTACTCCCTTTATACCTTCAGCTGAATCTTTTTCTGTAGCTCCTCCATTGCTTCTTGTTGAGCTGCCGTGAGAGCTGCCAGCCTCTCCTCTCGATCTCTACCAAAGGAGAACATGTATTATAGCAAAAGTGGTAAAGGTATGAAGTATACATTTATAGTTATAATATATATTTGAGATGGGGAAAGAAAACGCGAGAAGGCATTAACTGCCATTTAAGATAAAGGTAGCTCAGGAGGGAGATAAAAGTAGTTCAGCAGAAACTAGATTAATTACTGAAGATAATAGATGCATTTAATCTTGATAGTCTCATAACAGCAGACACCTGAGACTTTGTTATAGATTCCAGACCCCACTCCAGTCCAGTTCAGAGCAGGTATAGATGACATGGTGGTAAAAAACACTAATGAATGTGATGTCCTGTCTACACTAGCACTTCCACTGTTACTACCTCTTGTGAAGCAACAACAGGGAATAATACATTGGTGACTTTCCCCAAAACGTCTAGTGCAGACAAGGCCAATCACAGAGTCACACAACAGTTGGGGGAAATGCTTGAGATAGAAAATGATGATGGCTAAAGGTCTGATCACAGCAGCTTTCTGAAGTTTTACAAATTAAGCTTTACTGCTGTTTTTGCTGTTTCATATATACTCTTGATCAAAGCAATAAGATGTGCATATTGTAAATAAAGGAATTTACAAGACAATTTCTAGCCAGAGGACTGAACTTACTAGCCATATATTGACATGCAAGATGCATGGAAGAACCACAAGCAAGTCCCATGTGCAAAAGCCCTGGTGAACCTACCTTCCCCACTGGAAGAAATAAAAGGTGCTATCTCTAAGCCCTACTAGGTGGCCCGATCTTTAGTCTCAGTCTCTGGCTAGTGAGTGTTGATGCACCTTTGCTTCCATCTGGCTGCAAGAAGGCGATGATTACTGATGCGAGGGAGAGAAAGCTTTCTTCTACTCTACATCTCCCCCGCTTTTTTTCTTTTTGTCCTGCAGCCCCATGAATATTCCAGTGCTTTTCTCTGGTGCTGACAATTGTAAAAACTATCAGCAACACTGTAAAAGTGACATGATTCTCAACACTTTCACTGCTCCCTGCAGGGTTCTGAAAAGTTCAGTGAAATTTTCCAGTCTTAAATTCAATCTGCTGCTGCTTCTTCGGAAAGCCAAGAGCAAAGCACAGGCACTTGAGCTAACAATCAAGAAGACAGTGCCTCATCAGTTCACATTTGGAAAATTATCTTTGAAACCGTAAGTATTAGAAACTTTGTTATTTTAGAACAAAACTGAAATTCTGCAGAAATTAATTATTAAGGTCACACATTCAGCAGGACAAGTTTCCCACTTGCCAATAGCAAGTGAGAAAATGGAATTTTCAAACCCTAATTATAAATCAGAATATAGTTGGCTGCTGTTAATGTTTGTATCAAGAGAAGCAGCCTGGGTAGGGGCCAAAAGAGGTCATGGAAGCACAATGCATGCAGCTTTGAAGGCGGCACTTAAATCCATTATGCATCTAATACATTGATACACACAATACAAAACCTATGGAATCAATTCTAGTAACTGCTTATTTCATGTACTTGAACCAAGGACCTAGGTGCAACTACAGCAAACTGTGGGATGCTACATAGAACAGAAATAAAACAAAGGTCCAAGGATGTCCAAACTGGGTTGAAGGGAATATGTTTCACACAAAGAGGTGAACATTTGGTTTTGTGGACTTATCCCCTTTCTTATAGGTTGAACCGAAATGCTTCCGTAAAAATGTCAAAGCTCACTCTTGCTCTACTGACTAGCAGAACAAAGTGAAAAGCTCTAGAGATGGTGGAGAGAGACAAGGTGGGTGGGTGAGGTGATATCTTTTATTTGACCAACTTCTACTGGTGAGAGAGACAAGCTTTTGATCTACACAGAGTTCTTCTTTGGGTCTAGGAAAGGTACTCAGAGTGTTACAACTAAATACAAGACAGAACAGATTGTTTAGCATAAGTAGTTAACACAGTCTTAGGACTTGTCTACACTTGAAATGCTACAGCAGCACAGCTGCAGTTGCACCACTGTAGCATTTCAAGTGCAGAGTGGCTATCAGCATAGCTATCAGCATAGCTAATCCACCTGCCCGAGAGGCAGTAGCCAGGTCAACGGAAGAATTCTTCTCCAACCTAGTGCTGTCTACACAGAGACTTGGATCAGCTTAACTATGCTGCTCTGGGGTGTGGATTTTTCATATCCCTGAGCAATGCAGTTATGCTGACCTAATGTTCTCGTGAAGACCAGGCCTAAGAGAGACAAGGTGGGTGAGGTAATATCTTTTATTGGAGCAACTCCTGTTGGTCAGCGAGAAAAGCTTTTGAGCTTTCCCAGAGCTCTTGTTCAGGTCTGGAAAATGTACTCAGGGGGTACAGGAGTAAAAGACCTGTGGCCCAGGTCATCTGACTTGGGCTTGCAGGGCTCAGACTGTGGGGCTAAAAATTGCTGTGTAGATATTTGGGCTCAGGCTGGAGCCCTGGCTCTGGGACACTCCCTGCTCGAGAAGTCCCAGAGCTCGGGCTCCAGCCCGAATGTCTACACAGAAATTTTACAGCCCTGCAGCCCGAGTCCCACAAGTACAAGTCATGGCTGACCTGTGCCAGTCATGAGTGTTTAATTGCAGTGTAGACATACCCCAAGTGTCTCATCTAAATACAAGGTGGAACAAATTGTCTGGCATAAGTAGTTGACAAATATTTTAAGGGACCATTTAAGGTGAAGTGGCCTTTAACACTTCTCCAGTCCTATCCCCCTCCCCTGCCCCTGAGGGACAGGGGGGAAAAGCTTGTCAGGGGAAGTTTAAGTGGGTTACGGATTGATGTAATAAGCCATAAATCCAGCATCTCTATTCAGTGTATGATGTTTAGTATCTAGCAAAGTTACAAAATTAAGCTCCCAGGCTCATCTTTTGAAAGTGTTGTTTAGGTTTTCTTCGAGGATGAGGACTGAGAGGTCAAATACAGAGTGACTGCTTTATGAAAAGTGTTCACCCACAGGTGATATGGTATTTTTGTCTTTTATAATTTTTGTGAGAGTCCAATTGATAGCATAGCAATTGTATTATTTTACCCACATAGTTTTTATTGGGGCATTTAGTGCACTGGATGAGGTACACCACATATTGTGATAGGCATGTGTAGGCCCCATGGACAGGTGTATTGTGGAGGGTGTTGATCATTGTAACAGTGGAGATATGTCTACAGGTTCTAGCAAGGTCTGGTACCATTTTGAGTTGGTGTGTCCTGGTCTGCGTGGAGTTTGCTTTTGATGGAGAGGTTGGGGGTTGTTTCAAGGCTAAAAGAGGAGGTTCAGGAAATATTTCTTTCACAATGTAGCCCCATCAAGTATGGGCTGCAATTGTCTGATGATACCCCATATGGGTTCCAGTGTGGGTGATAGATGACATCTAGAGGTGTACAGTTGGAGAGAGAACCCATACAGGAAACATGGACTGAACAGAGATACTGGATTTATGGCTTATTACAGCAATCTACAACACCCTTAACACACACACCCCCTAAGTTCCTGTCCCCTTTCCTTCCTATGACTGGAGGGTTTTTAATAGGCCACTTCACCTTGGTTCCTTGAAATGTGTGTTAGCTATTTATGCTAAACAATCTGTTCCATCTTCTATTTAACTATGACACTGAGTATGTTTCCTAGACCCGAAGAAGAGTGCTGTGTAAGCTCAAATCCTTGTCTCTCTCTCCAAGAGAAGTTGGTCCAATAAAAGATATTACCTCATCCACCTTGTCTCTCTGATATCCTGGGACAAACATGGCTACAACAACACTGCATACAACATATTCTAAGAGAGCATTCAAGTTGAAGTGGCCTGTTAGCTGCTGGAGCAGCCCTGGAGAACTTGAATCTTCTCTGAAGTTCAGTGCTTTGAATGAGTTGTAAGACTCTCAGCAAAACAGTCAGTCATTCCAAAAAGGTCTTGGCAAACCTTCTTATGTAAACAATTTTGAATTATGGGAGGGGTAATTTATTTTAGTTGGTCGTCCTAGATCTTGACAGCTCAGAGTGTTACTCAACGAAATATCACACTCAAAGCTAACAAGATCTATCCCAATCAGACAATATAGTGATCATGGTAATCTGAAACCAACATCTTCCTGCTGCTTTTGGGGCATTTCTGTTTTTGAATGTGCCTGCCACACTCTCTAATGAGAAAAATTAAACAGATATTCTGAAAATAAAACTAATCTGAACAGCAAAAGTAGAAAGGGAAAATATTAAAGAAAACCGAAAAGTAAAATATTAAGAAGTACTTTACTGAATAAACTAGTTCTGGTGAAGGCTTGCATAAACCCAAACTTAAAAAATAAAAAAGCACAGAAAATATAGAAATACAGGCAGGGAGAACAAGGCTCACAGTGAATACTAGGCACAATCGTCCTTTCAGAAAATGTAAGTGAACTCCTCCAATTGCCATGGGGGGAAAGGAGATGACGGATGAGACAAATTATGTACTTTATGTACTATCTCCCCTGAGGTACATAAGCAACACCTGCACTTTAGTCTTTTAGAAAAATCTTGATTTTGGCTTTAAAGAACTCCTGACTCACACTACACACCCAAAGAACACAACGTCCAAAATGGATTATGCAACAGAACTTATTTTAGAGAACATATTTGTTTTCTTCCTCTATGTGACATCAAAATTAAGACAAAGATAAGATAACTCTATGGTTTTTGAATCAATATTTTAATGTAGATAAAAATGTCTAAGACTTAATGCCCTTAAGTACAAAATATAAATATTACTCCTTACATAGCTTATTGGTCCATATGTAAAACATATTTGTATATCATTAGGCTCAGTAATACAGTTGTATGATTACTATTGACAGAAGTAGAATTTTCCATATTATGAAAGTCATCTCTTTGGAATATAAAATGCTCAGAAATTGCATCTAAAGCCTTACTGGGAACCAAGCTAATGTACCATGAGGGCACAGGGTCTCTTAATAGGCACTTTTACATACACTACCCCTTTCATAAGAAGGCTTTAATCACCACCAGATGCACAAAATGAGTGGATTTTGAAGAAAAGTTAAGTAGATATTCCAAAATGACCCATTCCATTCTGTTTTAAGTCTTTTAGTATAAGATTCAAGTATTTCTAACAACAAAATAATGAGCCACATCTTTGGGTCCCACTGAGCTATACCAGAATCCAAGAGGGAGGGTGACTTAAAGTCAAACAAACTCCCCTGAACCATGGCAGCAGGACTCATGTTTGGACTGATTTATGTTAGAGAAACCTTTGAGTTACTCTAACATATGCCAGGTGCAATGCCCCCTAAAGGCCATTCTACCAGTCCAAATCACTGAGTTGCAAAATGCTGTGGCCACACCTGCTGCTATCCCTATCCCAAGGGAGGAGAACCAGGAATGAATGGCATAGAGTTGGTATGCTGGCTCTATGCCACCAGAGAATTCCTCTAAGTAAAGGATTCCTCTATTTCCCAGCAGCTCTTTTAGGGCAGCTTTCTGCCCATTTTCTACCATGGAAATGGGCAAAGGGGACAGAATAGGATTTGACCTGCTGTCTTTTCTCTAGCTTAAAATACCCCTTTTTGAATAGTATGCAGTTAATAAAGCATGGAGCCACACACTGAACTAATGAGGATAAAACAAAATATTAAATAGCAGGCTCCTGTGAAAAAATAGTATGTAATTAAAAGACTGTACCATAATGCACAGTGGGGTCAAATTAAAGTTGTGCAGGAAACCTTATGTCTAGCATTTCCTAACTTTTGACTACTTGACTTTGCAACATTAACACTCTTTTAACAAATGTTTGGATACAATTTCTAGCTTTTTAAAAAGCAAACTGATAACAAAATTCTTGTTGAATTTGGGTGGAATCATAGCTTCACAGCACAGACCTCTGCCACTTGAACTAATGGAGTAATGGCTAGCAGTAGTAGGCTGTCATCACCTATGTGGACCAGCCACTGGAGGGGGATGAGATGCACACTTTGTCAGCAGGTTTCACAGATATTTGCTGACAGCAGAAGAAAGCCGAGGTTTGGGATCTTGAATTCCATTCCAGGTTCAGTAGGGAAGTGTGATATAGCAATCAAAGATGCTTCTGCCTCTGTCTCCTCTACCCTGTTCCTGTTCCAGTCTTGTCTGTTACAGGATATTGGACTAGACAGACCATAGGTCTGATCAAATATGGCAATCCTTATGTTCCTGTTGACTGAGCATTTCGGGGATGAGAGATAAGAAGAGGCAGAAATGATTTTTAGGTATGGCAAAAAAGGATCACTTACCAACAATAACTAGTTTTCTGACTCCACTTCTTCCACAGAGGCACAATGTATATGTGCCTACTATTTTTGAGCAAAAGTTGAGCAACTGCAATTCCCTTAATCAACATTCCACTGACTGAAGGCAAGTCTACACTAGAAGCTCTACAGCGGCACAGCTGCACTGGTGCACCTGTGCCACTGTAGTGCATCTGGTGAATACGCTCTATGCTGACAGGAGAGAGCTCTCCCATCGGCATAATAAAACCACCTCTGTGGGAGTCAGTAGCTATGTCAGTGGGAGAAGCTCTACCACCGACATAGCGCTGTCCACACCAGCGCTTATGTCGATGTATCTTACGTCACTTATTCACAACCCTGAGGGATATAAGTTATACTGACATAAGTGGTAGTATGTACAAGCCCTGAGGGTATTAACTGCCCCTGAAATCATCCCTCAGTTCCTCATTATCTCTAAAAGCCCAAAATGCTTATGAGGCTTTCCACTTTTGTTAGAAACTTGGGGTGAGGCCTAAGCACTGCCTAATCTTTATGGAATATGATATACAGTCGGTTTGGCCATCAGAACCTGTTACTCCAAAATGCTCATAGCCAAGCTAGTGACCACTAGAAATGAGATCACTAGAAATGAGAGAAAAGTGACAGATGGTACAAAAAGCAACAATCTACAAGCCCCTTCCCTAAGTCTGGCTAACACAAAACTCAAATATCAAGGATAATTAGTCTCCTGGGAAGGGAGAGTACAAATTCATAAGATCTTTTAAAAATTGTTTGAAGTAAGGATGGTAAAATATAAGAACGGCCATACTGGGTCAGATCAATGGTCCATCTAGCCCAGTATTCTATCTCCCACAGTGGCTAGTACCACCACTTAAGGAACAGCGTATAGAACAGTGCAATTTTGGAGAGATCCACACGTCTTACCCTCCTGGCTTCTGGCAGCCAGAGGTTTAGGGATGCCATTAGCATGAGGTTACATTGCTGACCAGCTTGGCTAAAGCCTTTGATAGACCTATCCTCCATGAACTTATCTAGCTCTTTTTAAAACTTTGTTATACTTCTGGCTGTCACAACATCCCATAAGTTCCCCAGGCTGACTGTGCATTGTGTGAAAAATTACTTCCTCTTGTTTGTATTAAACCTGCCACCTGTTATTTCATCAGATTACACCTGCTTTTTGTTTTGTGGGAAAGGAATAACACTTCTCTATTAATTTTTTCCACACAATTCAAGATTTTATAAATCTCTATCAGACCCCCACCTTAACTGTCAATTTTCTAAGCTAAACTGCCTACTCTTTTTAATCTTTCCTCATACGGAAGCAATTCCATACCTTTGATCATCTTTGCTGCCTTTCTCTGAATGTTTTCCAGTTCTAGTGTATCCTTTTAGAGATAGGGTGACCAGAACTGGATACAGTATTCAAGAGGTGGGCACACCATGGATTTATACAGTGGCATTATGACATTTTCTGTCTTATTTTCTATCCCCTTCCTAATAGTTCCTAACATTCTGTTAGCCTTTTTGACCACAGCTGTACATTGAGCTGTAGTTTTCAGAGAACTATCCATGATGACTTCAAGATCTCTTTCTGGGGTGTGTGGCAAATTGCCGGCACTACTATGATGGGTCCCGCACTTTCTCTTCTTGTGGGGGGGTTTCAGGGTGCCATTTCTTGCCCCTGAACTGGGGTAACAGCTATCCTACTAGTATCCCAGGGAAGGGGAGTGGAGAGGGAGGGACCCGTGCCCGCCCTCTACTCTGGGTCCCAGCCCAGGGGCCCTATGATAGCAGGTGAACCACTTGTACCAGTGATTCTTTCCCCTGGGCTACTTCCCACTCCTGACCTTCAGCTTGTGGGGCTTCCTGCCTTCCCTCTGCACAAGCCAGGTGTCCCTTTACCTAGGATCTTGGTCTTCTTAGCCCGCTGCAGCACTTCTCAAAACTCTCCTCCGCTTTCCTCCAAACTGCTCTTTGTACCACCACCAATCCACTCTGCTTCACTCCTCCAAACTGGTCTCTGCTCCACCACCAAACCACTTTGCTTCACTCCTCCAAACTGCTCTCTGCTCCACCACCAAACCACTCTGATTCAGCTCCTCCAAACTGCTCTCTGCTCCACCACCAAACCACTCTGCTCCAACTCCTCCTCACTCTGCTCCAGCTCCTCCTCTGGCTGATTGAAGCAGGGGGATTTTATCAGGTGACTGGCTTCAGGTGCTCTAATTGGTTTCAGGTGCTTTTAATTAATGTACAGGGAATAAGGCTTCTCCTCTTCCTAGATCACTCTCCTGCTGCCTTCTGGCCATGCTGTATCACAGGTGGTAAAAGCTAATTTGGACACCCCCCCCCCACCCCCCTTAGATATGTGTAGTTGAGATTATTTTTTCCAATGTGCACTACTTTGCATTTATCAACGTTGAATTTCATTTGCTATTTTGTTTCCCAGGCACACAGTTTTGTGAGATCCCCCTGTAACTCTTCGCAATCAGCTTTGGACTTATGTTGAATAGTTTTGTATCATCTGAACTCTTTGCAACTTTATTGTGCACTCCCTTTTCCAGATCATTAATGAATTTACTGAACAGCACAGTTCCCAGTACAGAACCTTGAGGGACCCTGCTGGTTACCTCTTTCCACTGTGAAAACTATTTATTCTAACCCTTTGTTTCCTATCTTTTAACCAGTTACTGATCCAAGAGAGGACCTCTCCTGTTATCCCATGACTACTTAGTTTCCTTAATACCCTTTGGAGAGGAACCTTGTCAAAGGCTTACTGAAAATCCAAGTATGCTACATTGACTGGATCACCCTTATCCACATGCTTGCTGATACCCCCAAAGAATTCTAACAGATTGGTGAGGCATGACTTCCCTTTACAACAAACCGCGTTCATCTACATTTCTGATAATTCTGCTCTTTGTCAGTTTCTAACAATTTGCCCAGTACTGAAGTTAGGCTTATTGGCCTGTAATTGCCAGGATCGCCTCAGGAGCTCTTTTTAAAAATCAGCATTACACTACACTGTGGTCCCTTACATAATAACATGGTGCACAGAAACAACAGCTTGATGAATAAACACACAGGAATAGCTTTGATTACACCAGAGACAAGAAAAAAATCTAAATGAACTGAAACCAGGATAAAGGATTTTAACTTGAGCAACCTTTTATAATCAGTTCTATTTAGCAGCATAGAACTTCCTGGACTCCCAAACAACTGTCTGGATCTCCTCAGATAAGCATAAAACATTCTGTCCTAAAAATCTAACAGCCATGATGTGAGATAAAGGGAGTTGAAGTCTGGATACACTGAACTGTTAGGAAAGAAATCTTTAACACAAGGGGAGAGTGAATGGACGATCTTTGGAAAGAGCAAGAATTTCCAAGGACAAGGACTGACTTTCCTACAGTGGTGCAACTAATATCACCCTGTCTCTGTTCTGCCTAATTTTCCTCAAGTCCTCTGGGAATTAAATAAAATGGAGGAAACCACAAAGGGGCTCTTCCACCAGACCATACCCACTATGGCAGAGGCTTCCTAGAGCTGGCTATACTGGCTCTGCGCAATCCAGGAAAGGCGCAAAGAGTCATGAGCAGATTGGAGGATCTTGCCCTTAGTGTACCTTATATTTAAACATTTCATGGCATATTAGGTCTTTATATGATGTCAAATTAGATTAATTTATGTTCTTGGGAGATGTAGAAAAAATCAATACAAATTCAGAATGTTTTACTTAGATTAGAATATTCCTTAAAATAGTTTTGAAGACCTCAAGCTGTGACTATCAGAAACGATGAAGTTTTTTTTTAAACCAATGATCCTTTAGTCATAAAAACTTCAGCTACAAAAAGAACGTAGCATATATTTTACATATACGCTTTCAAAAAGGCGGGGGAAGAACTGAGAACAAGATTCAGACAAAAGAAATAAACACTAATAACTTAAGCAGAAGGTGATTTTAACATAAAGAAAGTCTTTCGTGTACAATATAATGATGGACCTACATTCAATGGGTCAAAATTTATATATACATCCAACTCATATTTGGCCCAAGAGAGATAGAGAGCTGAACAGCTGAAATGGCTATTGTATTAAAAACATCTTCGTGGACTTTTGATTATGGACAAACCATAAAAAAAATAGGAAAAAGGCAATTTGTTAAAAGGTCTTGTTAGTAATAAAAGTTTATGATACAGCAATGTATGTAGTGTGCGCTGCAAATGTACACAGCACTTTTTCAACACAGAATAAGGAATCTGCCAGAAAGGACTTACATGATTCACCTGATTTCTGTATTTGAAAACATTTATAAATGGTATTTATTAATATTACTCTCCAAAAATACCAAAACCAAAGCCCCAAGGCTGCATTGTGATCTGTACAGGAGCAACAGTCTACTTGCATGGATCACCATGCAGAATAAGGGCCCAAGATAGTAAGGAGAACTACCTGGCCCTTTCCCGTGCTGCATCTTCCCGTGCTTTCTCTTTCTCCTGCCGCTGCTGTTCAATCCGAGCTTCTTGTTCTTTCCTCTTCATCAGCAGCTCTTCGACTCGGGCTTGGCGTTCTGCTTCCAGAGCTCTTTTACGCTCCTAATGAAAGAAAAGTTATTTTCAGCTACTCACTTTTATTTACAAATTAACAATGGTATGAAATCATATTTTACCGTCATTAAGAGGCTCTAAGGACCAGATATGCACCGAACAGAAGCCTTGATGCCTGCACACAAAGATGCTCACAAATGTACACACATATAACCACCTAAATAATAATTTGAATGTGCAATTGTATGCACTCTTATAAGCAGTAAATGGGTATACATTTTTGTTTGCACATGAAAGACTCTATTCACTTAATAATTGACTCAAAAAAGACTGACCAATTAACACTAACATTTGGGTATATTCTACACTTCTTAGAGGTTGAAGACTATGCTATAAAAACAAAATATCCTCTCAAAGAACTCCAAAATCTTTGAGCATAATCCTAGAAGCATTTTGCATGGTAACTTAAGTACTGGATATACAATCTTTACATCTATTAAGAGAAAACAATTTATCTATGGTTTTGATTTTACACTAATCTATGGTTTTGATTTTACACTAATAAAAGTCAGGAAATTCAAAGTTATAATGACAACAGAAGCCATAACTCAGCCCCCTTCCACATATGTAATATTTTGTGTTACTACATATGGTGTCTTAATATACAATGTGGCTGCGCTATGGTTACTGTGGGAACCAAAAATGATTATTCTAACTTGTAGGCGTATAAAATTTCAATAACATTGGGTGAATGCATTTAATTTCCTTCTTTCAAAAACAGTAAACAAGAAAAGTAACCGCATGTTTGACTGTGATTGTACAATTAAATAAATGCCCAAAAGTGCAAACTGCCATATGAAATATACAAAGTGCATCATGAGGCACTGCAGAAAAGACTGCTAGACCTGCTGGACCTCCCCAACACAACTCTTTAAGGGTATGTCTACGCTGCAATGTAAGCCCGGGCTCAGACTCAGGCTGGAGCCCAAACCCCTCTTCAGCCTACACACAAATCTCTCAGACTCAGGCTTGGATCTAGGATCCTGGTACTATTTGGGGCTGGAGGGTTCAAGCCCGAGTCAATCTGGGACCCAGGGTTCAAGCCCTATTGCTTTGCAGAGTAGAAGCAGTCCCATTGATGAAGGTCCTGGGAGTCCGCCAAAAGTATCCCACAGTCCCATGGGCCAACGTCCTTTGTCCTCTCTATTCTGAGAATCTCCAGTTGACTCCCGGGAAACTGGAGCAGCCCCCTTTGGTGTAGTGCAGCAGCTCAGTAAGTTAGTGTTTAACCTTTTCATTGTCTTCTGAACACTGAACTACAAACACACCATCAGACAGCCTTCTGTAAGTGCAATGTGCTGTGCACAGAAATAGCACAGTAGGAGGCTGAGGGTCTTAGTCTTTAGTTAGGCAAAGGGATCTGTGGACAGAAAGGAATGGTGGTGGCATGTGGGCATAGGCGCTGACTCTGTGGGTGCTTCGGGGCTGGAGCACCCATGGGGAAAAATTGGTGGGTGCTGAGCACCCCCCAGCAGCTCCCCGCCAGCCCGCGCGCCTGCCCAACTCACCTTCCATGTTCCGGGTTCCCTGGCCGCAGGCGCCTCCCGCCAAGGCGCTTTTTTTTAGCTGCAACAGCCGCCTCTCAGCTGTGCGGTTGGGGGGGAGGCGCGGGGCGGTGCCTCGGGTGGTGGGGGTGGGGCAGCAGCGTTCCCTGCTCCCGCAGTGTGGCCGCCCCATGCTGGGATTGGCCGTCCGGGCTGCCGCTCAGTTTCTCTCTGGGCCTGAGAGGCGGGACTAGGACGTGCGGAAAGGGACGTGGCTTGGCCCGGGGGCGGGGCCTGTGTCGGTGCTGCCTCCCGCCCCACACGCCGTGCTCAGTTGCAATCGGGTGGTGGCAGGAGGTGGGTCCGCCGGGCTGAGGAGCAGACGCAGCGCGGGATCCTGGTGCACCGCGGGCGGGCACTGTGTAGTGAGTGGGGCATGAGGGGGACGGAGTATGACGGGGTGGGAGCAGGGTGCGCTGCTTCTTGTAGTTAGATGGGTAGAGGGAGCTGGGTGCGGGGAGTGCAGGGTAGAGTGGGTGCAGGGCCTGCGCCCCCCCGCCCCCCCACCCCCCCCCCGCGGCAGCTAGCTTTTCCCCCTCCCCCCCACAGCAGCTAACCCCCCCCCCCCTTCAGCAGCAGCTCAGCCCCCCGATGCCCGCGCAGCCTCCCTGCGCCCCCCGTGGGCGGCGGCGGGCCTGGCTCCATGCCGGGTGGCGGCGGGCCCGGCTTCCCGTGCCCCCCGCGGGCGGCAGCAGTCCCGGCTTCCCGCACGCGGTGGCAGGCCCGCCTCCACGCCGTGCTGTGGCGAGCCTGGCTGCCCGCGCCCCCCGCTGGGCCGTGGCGGGCTCGGCCCCGCGGGCCCGGCTCCCCATGCCGCCCCGTGGGCCGGCAGCAGGGTCAGAAGTGGCAGCAGCTTCTATGAAGCTGCCTTCTCGGCACCCCCCAAATCCTGGCACCCTGGGCAACCGCCTAGGGTCGCCTAGTGGGAGCGCCGGCCCTGGGTGGGTGCAGGGTGGGGTAGAGGGGGCTGGGTGCGGGGAGTGCAGGGTGGAGTGGGTGCGGGGTGGGGTAGAGGGAGCTGGGTGCCGGGTGGGGAAGAGGGGTCTGGGGGTGAGAGCTGGGTAGGGAAGAGGGAGCTGGGTGCGGTGCGAGAGCTGGGTGAAGGGTGGGGAAGAGGGAGTTGGGTGCTGGGTGGGGAAGAGGGATCTGGGGGCGGGAGCTGGGTGGAAGGTGAGTTGGGCGGGTGGGCGCGCACGGGTGGGGGCTGCCGGGGAGCTGACAGTGGGTGCTCAGCACCCACCAATTTTTCCTGGGGGGGGAGGCGGGGATTTGGGGAAGGGGCGGGGCCGGGGGTGGAGTGGGTGGGGGCCGGGGGTGTGAGCACCCACCGGCACCGACAAAAGTCGGCACCTATGCATGTGGGACTGTAAGACTGCTTGGAGGATTTCCTCTAGGTGGGACTGACAGAGGCCTAGAGCCCCTCATGAGGGGCCCATCGGGGCAGGACTAGAGAAGTGGCAGGTAGCAAAAGCAGGCTGAGACCGCAGGAAAACAGGCTGCAGGCACAAAGGACTGGATCATCCCTTGAAGATGAGAAGGAAAGCTAGGGAGGTGATCATTAGGGACAAATGTTCTTCAGGGATTTAACCAGTCTAACGGGTCTCTTTCACAGATGGTGAGCCAGACAATCCTTGGGAACCCAGGGGTTTTTTTGAGTGATCCGTCCAAGTTCTATCAAGACACATGGGGTAAGTATGTTTTCTGGTTCCTGTGTAGTTACCTTTGTCTCAGCATGACCCTCTAAGCTATCAGAGGTAAAAAAGTGAGAGCTCTGTTTTTCCATAAAGAGGCAGAATCTTACTCACCACAGACACCTATTAACTGCACAGGATTATTAAGTGAGCACTGAAGGAAGCGTGATTAAAGATTCACAGGTGAAAGATACTTGTGGTGATCTGAGGGATGTATACAGAAGAACAGGGAGTTTACATAAGAGAAAAAGTTATGCTTTGGTTTGTAACATAGGAAGCAGTGCCAAACAGCGGATGTATGAGGCTAGAGAAATCTAGCATTGGAAAAGCGTAGTCAAAAATATAGAATTCCAGGAACACACAAGCATTTTCTTTGTGTGTTTAAGTAGCCCTATAAAATTGGAATACTTAAGTTAGTATGCATATGACGACCATTTAACTACAGTTTTTGCTTTGAATATGTTCAGGTTTTCCTCATAAAGCCCTCAGTATTGCTAAAATGCCCATATTTGCTATTCCATTACAAGAAAACCATTAAATTCTTTAAAAAATTGAAGACATGAAGAATCCCAGCTATCCAGTATTTGTATAAACAGCCCTGTACAGCTTTTAATAATCAAATTTTTCCTAGCTTCCTGAAGCATTATAAAGAAGCTACCTGTGGAATCTCGCTTTTTTGTAATTTTGTATAGGAGACAAATCAAAAATTTCATACATTATGTAATCATAACTACGAGCAAATGTACTGCTTTTATTGTATTTTACAACTATTTTTTGCACTTGAAAAATTACACTATACCTGAACAGCTTCATCACGTGCTTGCTTTTCTTCCTGCCTCCGTTGGCGTTCTTCCTGTAATTCATTTAGTCTTTGTTCATACTCTTTTAGTTTGGACAACACGTCATGACGTTTATTTTGGGCTTCTAAGGTGTTTATAAATGCAATTTCATTTACCTGCAATTAAACCAAAACGTACAAGAAATTTGAAGAGTTAAAGTAACATTCTCCATTTAGTGGAGTCTATCCCAGGTACATCTCTAATTTTTGCAGATAATAAGAGGTTTGCAGCACAGTGTACCTTTTCACATGTCCCTGGTTTTTCATCAAAATTCTTGTGTTTAGTCTCAATCTGATGCTATTCTTTGTTAAGGACTTGGATGTACATGAGAGAAAATAGGCATATTTTAAAATAATTTAACTAGATTATCCTACATATCAAGAACTTCTATAAAGTAAACCCCTATTTTTTATAAGGCCCTCATTTAGAAAGGTACTAAAGCACATGCCTACCTGTACTCACAAGTAGCTCCACTGAATTTAATGGGACTGTTCACATATTTAAGTACCTTGCTGAATATCTTTAATCATCTTTTTAAAATTAAATTTACTTTAGACTGTAATACCAACTAACAGTCTCTGGGTTACAACCAATCTCATATACTAACAAAACATTTTAGGTTTGGGTTTTTTTAAAATAAAAACATAGGTCCCCATCCTGCAAGCATTTACTCATGTTTCACTTTACACATGTGAGTAGTCCCACTGATTTCAATTTAAATGTTTGTAGGATTGGGTCTATATGATGCAATCCCTTATCTCACAGCTGCACCAACCAGGATTATTGTTAAAAGTCTACAGAGAGGAAGCATTACTTAGGCCCAGATCCTGAAACTTGATTTACATGGGCAGACCCCCCCCCCACCCCATCTACCTAGAAGAGGCCCTAGGCATTTTGCTGGTCAGGGCAGAAAGCATTTTCGGTACCCCCATCCCTTCTAAGCAGCTGAGCAAAGAAAGGCTTTGTCAATCACCAGAGCAAATAAATGAGGCTCTACAGGGATGCAATGATCAGATCGTGGATATCTAGTTGCAAGATCAGGGCCTTAAGTAGTTAAAACAAAGCACTGGGAGTCAAAAGACGTAGGTTCTGTTTCTTTCTCTGTCACAGAGTCATATAACCTGTGTGCCTCAGTTCTTCTATCTGCAAAATGGGAATAGGAATAGCTACTTCACAGCAGTGTTTTGAAGCTTAATTCACTGCCATTTGTAAAGCATTCAGAGATTCTTAGCTCGAAGACATTGCAAAAATTATATTTATTCCTACTAGAGGGTTGCACGCTTCAGTACATAAGTCAGCATTAGCATGATGGTTGATATTCCTTGTATTTTTTTTATCTCAGTGTAACAGAGGACAACATATTCAAATAACTAAAGGATCACATATTTTGCTGCTTCTGTAGGCCGAGCCATACAGACAATGAGAACAGCATGTTAAGCTGCAGTTTATAATATGTGTAGGAACCAGCAAGGGGTACTAGAATGATTTCTCTGCTTGAAGCATGAAATGGGCACTCTATGAGCCTTAACTTTCCTGTCCCGTCCACCAACAGAAATCAGATTTTTTTGATTTTCGCCAAAACTAATAGGGTTCTGCCAAATGACGCCTAGACAGTTCCCTGAAATTTTGGAATTAATCAGATGCGGTGTTTGCAAGCAAGTTGAAATGAGGGCCTTGCTTTCTTCACACATTATTTGTTTAACAGGGTAGCCCAAGGAGTATAAATAAAGAAATGGGATAAGCTATCAAGAAAAAGTTAAATTTAGGCTTAATATCAGGAAAATCTTCCCAATAATGAAATGCATTGGACTGTGGAAATTTTCTCAGGGTAAATTATAGAAGCCACATAATTTGGGACATTTAAAACAAGGATAATGCACTAGCCAATACACTCACATGAGTAATGTTATACATGTGCATGAATGTTTGTAGGATCAGGGCCTATATGATTCATTCAGTCTTTTCCATCTTTTACTTTGAAAATTGTATGTATTTATAGATTTATTAAATTCTGATATTTACCTCACAAAATGGAATGTTTTAAAAGTGGGTATATACATATTTGTAATTAAGGAAAATATATCAGGCTCAATAGTCTTTTTCTTTCATACCTTGTTATGATCTATTTCATAAATCCATATTTACTATTTTATTGATCCATAGAAGAACAGTACATAATGTTTTAATTCTAAAATGGACAGTGACAAATAACTCATTAAAAAATGATGCATAGGAGCCAATTTTGAAGTGCTTTTCGGATATTTTAATTTTTTACATTAAATATATGCAAAAATTTAAGCTTTGTATTCCCAGTGCTATACAATCATTATTTTATTTTAAATTATTTGAAATAAGTGTATTTTTTAGCCTCTCTTCATACTCAAGAACTGCTGAAAAGATTTTGGTGAACCTTAGTATATATATATACACGTAATATTTGCATCACGGTGAATGATTCAGACAGGTATATGCAACCGAGAAAAGGCACACTATTATTTAATCTTAAATAAAATATATTTCAGAAGGAAAGTTATTGAGGAAAAAAATCACAAAAAGTTATTAGCATTGTCAGAACACACTAGGAAATACTGAATATAAAAGAGTACATTGTCATACACAACCTATTATATTTGTGTGAATCCATAAAAGGATCGTGCAGATGTAAATCTGTGGAACTAATAAAAGGACAAACAAAAGGTAGATTTTTCTGGTTTGTTTACTGACTGGAATACATTTACAGAATGGATTTTGCAGTTCAGTGAACAGCAAGCAGTGGGAATTTGGAAAACCACTTGGGCAGCAACAGTCATCATGGTCTTTTAACTGTACTACACATCAGCTAGTATTTCTGTAAACCCAATTAACCTTGATCTTCAAAAACAAAAGAACTACAAGAGGCAGCAGATCTCACACATTAAACACACACAACACTTCAAACATCTGCTTAGTTGGGAATTATGTTAAGTGTGATTTAGTTAATATGATTACAGCAGTCACACTGATTTAATGAAATAATAATGAAGGTAAATGTGTTAGACTGAATTAGATAGTTTAGAATAGAGTCTGGTCTACATGACAGAAACAACCATTAAGTTAAACTGCTAAACCAATTTTGTCATCATTATGATAATTAACAGGGTTGAAAAGGTGTATCAATCATAGTTCAGATACAGAGCTTCATTACATATAAAATGCAGCATTCCAGTAGTAAGAGGACACCTTTGTTACAGAAAAAAGGAGCTTTAAAATAAATTCTTCTTCTAAGTTACTTTATTAACAGTTCTTCAATAAACTAAAACAAAAAGCATTTATCAGCAACTACCATTTTAGTTCGAGTCAATAAAGCATTTATATGTTTTGTCTATCTTCCTAGAATAAATACACTATGCCAAATACTTAGTACTGCCATGAATGCAGGGGACTGATCTAGATGAGCTCTCAAGGTCCCTTCCAGTCCTATGATTCTATTATAAGGTCTCTGATTACATGCTCTCTAATAATTTAACAATATTACTAACTCCTTACTGATTTAAAAAGAAGAAGAAAAAAAGCTAAAAACACAACCATCAGTGCATTTAATTAATGTAAAAAATTAACATTCTAATCTACATTCTTTTTTCTTCAGCGAGGTACTTCACAGACCCAGGAGGTAAGTACATTTTAAAGTGTGATAAGTCTATATTGGCGACAAAGGGTCCTGTGGCACCTTATAGACTAACAGAGGTATTGGAGCATAAGCTTTCATGGGTGAATACCCACTTCTTTGGATGCACTGCTTGCATCCAAAGAAGTGGGTATTCACCCACAAAAGCTTATGCTCCAATACCTCTGTTAGTCTATAAGGTGCCACAGGACCCTTTGTCGCTTCTACAGATCCAGACTAACACGGCTACCCCTCTGATACTTAAGTCTATATTGGTGGCTCTCAATCATGTTCAATGCACTAGTCATGAGTCACTACTTTACTTGTGTTTGGGATTCCAGTCATATCTAAATCCAAACCACTGGGAAGGAACAGTCGGTTAGTATGAACATGTGAAGAATGTTACAGGACTCCATTTAAAGGGCCAGATTGTCCCTTGGTCCTAGAGCGGGGGTGTAGCATAGGGAGAGCACAATGAGCTTTCCTCACTTTGTACATCCCATGCAAAGCTACAGGGACAACTGTAATTAAAAGGACAGGCTCCTTCTGTGAACCTTCAGGGGTGCAAATTACCAAAAAAGCCGTTATGCACTATCAGGTGTAGAGGAGAGCGTACTATGCACTATCCAAAGGCTGGCAAGAGCACTACTTGCTCTTTATTCAAATCTCTCCTTAAAACACATTTCTTCCACTAGGCTTCCCAATGATAGTTCACCCATGAAGGGATTTTTTTTAAAGGAAAACTTTCACCATTCAGAAACTGAACCTTATCTGCTTGACTGGTGATCATATGTTCTGATCCATACTGCCTTCATATAGCTGGTATAGAGTTTGTGTATAGTCCTGAGCACACTCAACAAATAATAAATGTTTTTCTATACAGACATCTTACCTTTGCCTCTTCCTCTTGTGCTTTTTTCACAATTGCTTGTAACTGCACTTCACGTTTAAATTCAGCATGGAGTAATTTTTCCTCCATCATCCTGCGTCTCTGGTCCAGTAATTCTTCTTTCCACTTTCGCACATCTTTCTCCTAGACACAGTGAGTTAGTACATTATTAATACAATACAGTAGTTGATGTCTGAATTTTCCCCAGTATTTTCTACTTTGTAACCTTTATCTACACTTGTGACAGTACAAAGTTAAGCTCTCCTAAAATTAAGTGAGCTCTTTTGATATGTCTCAGCATTTAGAGCACTTTCTCTGAGTAAAAGAGTTAGTGTAAGATTTTCTCATAAATCTCACAGCGCTTAATGATTTGGCAATAACTCTTTGTTTAATGATGTCGAAACTATTTTACAAGTCCAGTGCAATATTGTACACAGTATGACAAAAGCCTTTTGCTTCAGGTAATATAACAAACTCAAAAGGAACCCTCAGACAGGGAGCAGACCAGGCCCTTCTGATGAGACCAATCCCTAGAAGCAGCAGGGACTCCTGCAGTAACAGCTTGGAGCAGCACGGAAGGGAGAGATATCTGCACAGCCACTGGATGCTAGCAATATCAGAAGACTGCTTTTTACAATCTGAACTATGGACATGATTTTCTTACTGATGGTAACTGCACAATCCTATACCTACCAGTGACCTCTCCATTTTTCCTTCTTTCCTTCCTTCCTCTTACCCATCTCTCCATCCCCAACAATGTCCCTCTTCCCTTTTATTCTTTATTCACCATTTCATTCCCCTTGCCCTGTCTGGCTCCCAAAATAGGCACATGAATGAATGAATGAATGAATGAACAAACAAATAAATAAATAGAAGAAAATGAACTAACAAGATGCATACCAATCATCACCCTGATCAGTGGTCTATGTGTTTTTCGCCCCCCCTCCCTCTGTCCTTTTCCTGTTGCTTTTCTTTTTACACTAGCAAGATCTTTGGAGAAAAGTCTGTGTCTTCCTATGTATTTGTACAACATATAGCACAATGGGCACCCAATCTAGAATGAGACTTTGGGTAATATAAATAATAATAATATATAAGCCTCCTAGAAAGTCAGGTCACTTGTGTCATGCACTAAGATTCTGCTAACTCAGACCCAGAAGACAAGGTTCACTTTGAAGTTATCTCAGAACTTAACAGCAGAATATGTTTTTGGACCATGTGAACAAAATATACTCTTCTAAATTAAAATAAACTGGATCTTTTTAACTATAGAAAACTTACCCGCTCCATCAGTTTTTGAAGCTTGAGCGTTTTCTCTTCACGTAATTTTTCTCTCAGCTGTTGAGCTTTCATCTGTTTCTCCTCGTGTTTCTTTTTAGATTCTGCTATTGTTCTTTTAATATAAACATAATAAAATAAGCCAATGAGACAAAGAACTGAGACTGACAATACTATAAGCAATTCAGCTATCCAAATACATTTAGGAAAGTTTAAAAAGCATTATACCGCTGAAATGTAACTTATTTGATTTAATCTCATTTATAGGTGTTTGATTAATATATTTAATATTATCCCTGTTCTGTTTTTTCAATCTCAGAACCTTTTAGCATTTAAACTACTGTACAATACAGTACAAATGTAACAAACTTTATAACAACAATAACCAGCTCGTATATAAGTTTTTCTTCCTCCACAAATTACAAAGCACTTTATAAAGAAGACAAGAAATTATTAACATAATAACTTCATGCAATAGTTTAATCTACTTCTATTTTGGCTATTCAAATCAGCTGAAAATTCCAAGACCTTTTGCGAGATGGTGAAGAGAGTTTCTCATGCATATGTATTCCATGGCCTGGTGGACGCGCAGGTTCTTCTTCCACTATATCACCCCATGAATTATTTTGACGCCATGATTCACGAGCTGCACAGAAAGGAAACAATCACTTACATAATTTAAAATATAATGTCCAACAATATCCAAATAACATCACTCTGAATTTCTCAATGATTTGGGAGTCATTTCTATTCCAAATGCATAACTGAGTATGAAAAGAAAGTCTCTTTCACAAACTGTTATTTTGTGTGTTTAGATTAATACATAAATCTTTACCTTCATAATCTGCCAGGACATCATTCCAGTCCATAGACATGCCACAGAAAGATACACTTCCACTGCCCATACTAGCCTGAAATTTCACAAAATGATCCATGAAATCAAAACATAAGTCTTTTACACAATCCTATACTAGCAAAAGGGTGGATTTTATAATGCTGTACAAACTTAGACAAAAGATTAAGGGCAATTAAAAGAGATACCCCTGCAGAAATAGAGTGAATCCTTAGAGAACTCATTTTTTGTGTAATTTTTAATTGCAGAATAATGCCTTAATTACAAATGACAGCTCCAGCTGCTACTAAGCATTTTACACCTCTGAAGACTGATAAACTACCATAAAGTCCTACAACCTGTTTACTGAATCCTGAGTTTTGTATTACAGTTATTATGAGTTTCACAGAACTGTCCAAATGCCCCAGTAGGGACTGGGGCTCCACTCTGCTAGGTGCTATATAAACATAGTCCTTACCCTAAGGAGCTCATAAGCAAAGGATCCAGTCCTGCAAATATACATGAAACACTTTACTCAGATGAGTAGTCTCACTCAACTAAATTCTATGGAAAGTCACTCAAATGTGTATTTACTAATTAATATTAGTCATTTTAAAACAGATGGAAAACTCACAGAAAAATCACTATCATTGTCAGTCTCAATGTTAATGTCATTGTTTTCTTCTGCTTCAATCTCTCTAGTTAACTGCTCTTCTTCTGCAATGGCACTAGCTATTGCTTCTTCATTGGCCTTTTCCAGGCGATCTGCTAACTCTTCTTTTTTAGCAAGGACTTCTGCCATAGACTGTATAGAAAATCAAAAATTAGAACTGGACCAGAAGGTTAGAAATAAGTAATTTTCCAAATATGGATCATGTTACATTTTTAAGTCAATTTACAATCATTTTCTTTATTAGTTGTGGTACATCTAAAGGATACATTTAATGAATTAAGAAAACAGGCTAAAATGCTAGCAGTTTCAAACTAATTTATTAAATAGCTACAAAAAAATTTCTTACAATATATCAAAATGAACTTCAGGAACACTTTACAAATGAGGAATTTAATCTAGCCTCTGAATCTAGACAATACTGTTGGAAGTCTGAACTCAGTTTTAAGTAGCATCCTTGCAGATCTGCAGTATAGGAACCCAGGTAAAACACATGCTTTGGAAGCTTCAGTATTTCTGGTAGAATGAGTCTGGAGAGTTCTAGTACAAGAAGAGGTTCTTTTTTTATAAACTGCGGTATAACTGAATATCCACTTAGATATTTGCTGATTTGGTATGGGATTCTTCATAAGCCAAAAACAAGCTATGAGGACTACAAAAACTTGTTACTTTCTCAATACAAAATTTGAGACCATAACTATACTCTGCATACAGAATGGCCATTCCATGAGAGGATCAGGGATCAATGTTTAACCATGACTAGCTACATGATGATGAACATAACTTGTCCTTATCTATACAGGCCAAAAAGTCATGGCCAACGTTATGTCAGCTAACTCAATTATTAGAAGCCATGTTTATACTCAGTAAAATCTCCTAATGTAGGCAAAACCTAAGGGGTGAACGGATAATTCATTCATCATGACCATTCATTCCTTGGCCCCTCTGCCAAAGCCAAGAACAAGGTGACACCTTTTATTAGAAAATGGTCTTGTATGTCAAAGGTATTTTACTTATTATCATGAAATAAAGTTATAATTAAGATTAGCAGCCTGTTCTTGGAAGTCTTCTTGCTGCAAAGTGACATCCATGTGTGATGTTAATGGCATGGGAGATTAATGTCACAGATTTTAAAACAGTTTCTAGCTTGCTTTATTAGACAAGAAAAAGTTCTGTTTGAACAGTATGCAACATATTTAAATTGTACACAGTAAAATTATTATTCAGATTGTTACATCAGCACTAAGGCACATTTTTTAAAGTACCAAATTGTTGAAAGGATCAGAAATAAAATATTCTTCATGCTGCATATACTTCAAAATAAACAAACAAAGAAAATAAAGAAAAAATTATACGGAAATATTTTATATTATACAAGCTCCCTTGTAAGAAATGGCCCCAAGCAATATGTCAGCTATGCTTGCTAGTTGCATAGGAAGACATAAGAAAAGGGTTGGGTTGATTGTAGTGGGGATAGAAGTCTGACCATTCCCATATTTGTTTCCAAATGAATTTCAATAACTCATGCTCTTCCAATCCAAGCAATTAGTGGAATTACTGTAACAATGAATGTGAGGCCTGTTTAAAATCAACAATTATGAAAGGAAGTGAAAAATCATTCTGATTATGTATCTAGAAAGAACTGGAGTTGTGATCTTTGTAATCCAAACCAGCGCATTACTGTATTTTAGCCTAACTCGGATGTCTTACTGTAATCAATTCTAGAGTTGAATGTGCTTGGAAATATGCAAAAAATGATTTTTTTTGGCTATACTATATACATTTGGTGCTCTGTGGACTTTTTCACAAATTCCGTAGTAGGCTAACATTAAATATTGTGCAAAGCAGAATGAGAAACCCAAGGCATATCTTTGTAATTTATTCAGAATTCTTATAAATTGTCTTACCAATCTGGCAGCACTCACATTTGAAATGTCTGAGGGGTCCATTTCACTTTCTATCTTGTTTTTTAATTCTTCATGCTGTTCTTTATTACCAGAGATCAGGGAGGCAGATTCATCAATCTGTAGACTTTCTGATGTATGTTCACTGTCTATAACAACTGCAGGCATTTCAGAAGGTGTTTGTAAGCAAGAACTGTCTTGTAAAACCACGTTGCCAATATTTCTGGTATCTTCTAGTGTGTGTGCTGTGAACTAATAAAAGACACATTTACAAAATAAGTTAGATGTAACACATTGATTTTCAAATATACTGCTTGAAAAAGAAGCTAATAAAAATACTGTACTTAACCCTCATATTGTATGTGATGCAAGTAGTGCCGGCTTTAGTTAAAGTTGCCTGACATTTTCCATCTACTTATAACTTGAAAGTGCTGGCCTGAAGCAGATTTTTTTTTTTTTTTTAAGTTTTCAGCTAAAACGCCCTTGTGTCTCCATGCCTTGGAGCAGGGATATCTAGCAGCAGGGGTCCCCTGGTGCCAGGGATGTGCCTTTTGCTATCCTCATAAAAATTTGGCCAAATTGGGCTATATTATAAGCCTCTGAAAAATCTCAGTTTGCACATGTTCCATACAGAACCCTGCCTCATTTGGTGCATAGGCCAGAATGTGCTCAGTGAATAAATCAGCGTTGTATAGTGAATAAGGCTGTTGTCTGCAGGATACCTGCTTCATTTGTTGAAGAAGCTGGAAGGTATGTATGTAGTAAATGAGGCAAGGAACTGCAGGAAGAGAAAGAATGGTCTCATGGTTAAAGCAGTTAAATTCCATTCTGGGGAACTGGATTATATTCCTCCCTCGGCCAAAGTTCTTATGTGATGTTGGGCAAGTCTCATAAACCAAAATTTTCACAGGTGACCACTAGTGGTGTGTTCATTATATTTTGGGTACCCAAGTTGAGACACCTCAGAAGTGCTGAGAACTCACAACTGCAACCGTAGACTGCTCTAAACACACAAAGTGATATAAAATGTTAAGTACTCTGAAAAATCAGGGCATAGGCAGCTCAAAACCAGGGAGTTAATTCTAGGTTCCAGGTCTGGGAAAACAAAGACATAGAAGAGGTGACTTTGAGAAAAGAAGACAAGGATAATATGTGGAAATATAGTACAAGATTCTTTTATTAAGGCCTACAATCTCCCCTCCCTCTTACCATAGAGAGGAGCAAGTGAGATTTGAGGGGGTGGAAATATCCCCAAAGAAGCAAAATGCAGGAACTTGTGACCTCACCAAAGCCAGTGTGGTTGCACTGCTGTATAACTAAAAGTAGAATTTGGCAGAAGGGCTATAAGATCTATTCAGTATTAATACGTGTATATAAAGCTGGAATATGTTATGCAGGCCCTTACTCTCCAGGGAAGAGGATGGAGGATTTGTATAGTGGCAGATCTTCAGGCCCTACCCCTTCCTCAACCCACTTACTTCCTGCATTCTCACAAAAACATGGCCCCCAGAGCTGAGCTACACACATACTGTGGGTTCTCCAGAATCCTGCCACCCATTCCTTATGTAGAATGATGACACTGGTCTTTTTTCAAAAAAGACCATCCAGAATTGCAGAGGCAGGAGGAGGTATGCTTCTTTGAGTGTAACTGTTAAATCAGTGGGATTACATGGGTGAATATGAGAGCAAAATTTGGCCTCATATTGTTAAATCAACCAATATGCATACTTTAAGGGTTATCGTTCTAATGACTTAAACATAATTTACACAATTTCGTTTATACTGGCATCAACATTATTTATATCACAGTCACTGTTGCTAATATACTTATTTGCAATATTTATATTAGCTTGACTGATGTTTACAGTGTAGTCAACACTGTTTATGAGAAAATCAATAGTTATATTGCAAAATAAATGGTAATTTTATGAAATAATGTTGAAAAACACAAACATTCCCACTCCAGCAAAAGACTTCAATACAACAATGGAGAAAACTGCTATACATATCTTTGTTACTAAGCTTTCCTAACAATAATATTTTAACCAAACTATATTGACCAGCAAAAAATTTCCACCATTACTACTGTTACAAATGATATTATTACATGAACTTCTAGCAAAACACATTCCCTTTGACTGCACTGTAATATCTATGCAACTAGGGTTTTATACCATGCTCATACAACAGTTCACTTTCACATAAAGGATTAAATTTATGGCCAGATTTTGCCTGGCCCTCGCACATATGCAATAACGAGAGGAAGCAAGGGATTCTCCCACTCTGCTATTTCTATCACCTCCCTGCATGGAAAGCAGGTAAAATTGCAATCCTGTCACTTTCATGATAACGTATATTTTTAGAGTACAGAGACTGTCACCTGCTCGTGACCCCCATAGGATTCTAGTCACCACCAGAGGAAGTGGGGAGGGGCCACAGTAAGTGTCAAAGGATATATCCCTTATACCACCCCCTCAACATCATCCATCAGAGATGTCAGCCACAAAGGGAAGATTAGGCTTCACTCCTCTAAAGAGAGTGACAAGGGACATACTCCATGTGCCAGGGAACTCCAGGAGGCATTGTAGCTCTGAACCACCCACAACGTGGGCATGTTGCGTTGACGGCATAATCAGGCACTCGTTGTACATAAGTGAATACAGATAATTTTTCTGATGTACTTAAGTTTTTAATATTTGGTTGTCTGCGCTAGGAGCTACTGTTAAAGCCAAATTTGATTTTATACTTTCAAAAACATTAAAACATTTTGGTTATTGTTGCAACAAATAATGTGTCCAATCCTGCAGCCCTTATGGGTGAGCAGATCCACTGACTTCAACTAAGTTGCCTACTACCATAACCACACCCAGTTATTTTTCTAGACATTGTAAAATATATGGGGCATCTCTATCTGATAAGAGTTTTTTATCACTGTCAGTTTATGTCGCCACCTTAATGTTATTCACAATGTAGTTTCTGTATATTAACCATAATAAAAAGGATTTGATAAAAGTTGAAAATATTTTAAAACCTTTCAATCAGGTTAAAGAATAAGTCACTGGACATAATAACCTTGATTAATGTTTCTATATAAACATTAGCAAAATATTACAATAATAAAGATAAAAAAGTGTTTCCAAATTACACTTACCTGAGTCCTTTCAGCAAGAGGATGCTCACTCAGATAAAAAGAATCTTTCTGCAGAGGTTCTGTATTTTTGGATGCACTATCTCCATCGAATGAATTCTTCTGTTTACTTTCTGATGGTCTGAAAACGACATTTTCTTTGTCACTGTCATCTTTAGCTCTTAGCAATTCTGAAGCTACAGGAGTTTTTGTTGCTACAGCTGTAGATCGAGATCGAACAGGCCTTCCACGCTGAACTGTTTCCCATCCTTCTGCATCCTTCCGTTCTACTCAAGGAAACAAAAACACCCCACCAAGAAATAGCTTTATAAATACAATTTTGCAAAGCCACAAAATTAACAATTCTATTGTCTAAATTGTTCTTGCACAACAAGAACACCTTTTCTCTTAAAAAAATATATGGAAACCTATTAGACACTGTTCAAGAATAATTTTCCTTCCAAGGGACACTATCAGTTTAAAAATCCTGGGCCCCATCCTGCAAACTCCTACGTAAATACTTTACTAGTGGGAGTAGTTCCATTGACTTCCAAGGGGCTACTTTCATGAGCCAAGTTACTCATGAGCATAAGTGTCTGTACTTTTTTTTTTTTTTGGTATGTACACATACTTTTTAAAAATAGGTTTTCTTATCTCCGTTTCTATTACCATTCTCAGACCCTGATACTGCAATCAGACCTCGGCGCACAGACTCTTGCACCCGTATAGACCCCGATGACTTCAATGGGCCTCCATTCAAGCACAAGGATCTACCCATGCAGATGTACTTGCAAGACTGAGGCCTTATGCTATTAAAAGTGAAAGTATTTTTTAAAATATAATTTAATATTTTTCTGTGTATGCTGTTTACTTTTTGCATCTCACTCAAATTGGATGATAAAAATACACTATTTAGTGTCAAATTCCAGATAGGTTTCAGTGTAGTAGCCGTGTTAGTCTGTGTCCGCAAAATGAAAATAAGAAAGAAAAACTTGTAGCACCTTAGAGACTAACAAATTTATTTCAGCATAAGCTTTCGTGGGTTAGAACCCACTTCATCGGATGCATGGAATGAAACATACAGTAGACAGATATTTATACAGTCAGAGAAACATGATAAGGTGGAGGTGCACAGACCAACCTTAAGAGGCTAATTAATTGAGAGGAACCATAACAGCAGGGGAAGAAAAACCTTTGAAGTGATAAACAAGATGGCCACACAGGTGTGAATGAGGATCGTTAACTTAAGGGAAATAGATTCAATTAACGTAATGGCCGAGCCATTCCAAGTCCCTATTTAATCCTGAGGTGATGCAATCTAGTTTGCATATCAATTCGAGTTCAACAGCTTCTCTTTGTAGCCTGTTTTTGGAGTGAATCTGTTGCAACACTGCGACTCTCAAGTCTGTCACTGAGTGGTTAGGGAGGTTGAAGTGTTCTCCTACTGGTTTTTGAATGTTATGATTCCTGATGTCAGATTTATGTCCATGTATTCTTTTGCGTAGAGACTGTCCGGTTTGGCCAATGTACATGGCAGAGGGGCATTGCTGGCACATGATGGCATATATCACATTGGTAGATGTGCAGGTGAATGAGCCCCTGATGGCGTGGCGGATGTGATTAGGCCCTGTGATGGTATCACTTGAATCGATATGTGGACAGAATTGGCATCGGGCTTTGTTGCAAGGATAGGTTCCTGGGTTAGTGTTTTTGTTGTATGGTGTGTGGTTGCTGGTGAGTATTTGCTTCAGGTTGGGGGGCTGTCGTCTGTAAGCGAGGATTGGTCTGTCCCCCAAGATCTGTGAGAGTGAGGGATCATCTTTTAGGATAGGTTGTAGATCTTTGATGATGCGCTGGAGAGGTTTTAGTTGGGGGCTAAAGGTGACGGCTAGTGGTGTTCTGTTATTTTCTTTTTTGGGCCTGTCTTGTAGTAGGTGACTCCTGGGTACTCTTTTGGCCCTGTCAATCTGTTTTTTTACTTCAGCAGGTGGGTATTGTAGTTGTAAGAATGCTTGATAGAGATCTTGTAGGTGTTTGTCTCTGTCTGAGGGATTGGAGCAAATGCGGTTGTATCTTAGATCTTGGCTTTAAACAATGGATCGTGTGGTGTGTCCAGGATGGAAGCTGGAAGCATGTAGGTAAGTATAGCGGTCAGTAGGTTTCCGGTATAGGGTGGTGTTTATGTTACCATCGCTTATTAGCACAGTAGTGCTAATTCCAGATAGTTTCACTTTCTGAGTCTCATGAAATAGCAAAATGCTGCTAAGTTTGGGTTGCAAATTGTAGGGGAAGTTTATTTGTTTAGAAGAGCAGCTTCCATTGATTTTTTAAAAAATTTCATGGAAATGTGTCTATTGATCACAGGTTTTATACAATCTCATTTTATTGAAAATACTATCATTTGGCATATGTTTGACCTGATAGTGTTGGATTAATCAATGTTAAATAATAAACTGTACTGATTCAGTTTAGATCCTGTCCAATAACTGCTAAATAAGAATAATACCATCATCCTCAGGTTAGAGTTTTCTGACAGATTCTGTCCTGGGGAACATCTGAAAGGTCTTTATAGTTAATGTCCCTAAATATCTGCAGGATCAGCCTTACTCAGCCAGACTTTGTAGGGTTTGTACCCTACAGAGAAGAACATACAACATTACTATTATTTCCAATGCTTAACAGCAAATGAGTTCTCACAAAGTTTATGAAAGACTCATTATTAAAGTGTCCACCAATCCATTTGCTTTCAAAAGTAAACTTAAGGAAATCTTTTTTTATGAACGTGGATTGTTTAGCCTGTAAGTATATTGTATATTGGCAGATAGTCTGTGCTCTAATGGACATGAGTATGTATTATCTATAAAATCAATTTGGGAACAAGGACATTTATTCCAGGAGAAGCTATTTTGAAAATAAAAACCTTTTGTCCATTTTAAAATTTGCCCTTGTTCTCTGAATTTTGCCCTCTATTGTTACATTTAACCAACAGAATATGTGGAAAGTGTACAAATGGTCTTGGCTTTTCAAAAAAAAATATATCTAGGAAATAGATACATTTAGTACTTTTAATAATCTTTCACCTTGTTGGGGTCTATAGCATTCTTTAGTGACCAAGGCCCCTATTCTGCAAACACTTAACTTATTTGCTTAATTTTATGCATGCAAGAAGTTCCACCGATATTGATGGGTCTACTCATGTATGTAAGGGTAAACATGTCCAGGTGGTCACAGAAAAAGGCTCAAAAAGGACTACCACAACAAAGGAATCTTAAATTGAACATAGTTCTTTAATTTAAACAATATAAATAAAATGGGTGCTTTTACAATACTCTGTTTTAGAGAAAGAGCACAAATTAGCAAAGAATCGTAAAACAAAGCCCTTAAAAAAAAGTATGACAAAATAAGTAAGAAAAAAGCCTAATCTGTACTCTCTTGCATTTTAGTTTTCAGAATATTTAGTTTTTCATCCTTTACGAACACTATGATTAATCATTTTATTTTAAAACAGGAAAGAAAAACACTCTTTCAAAAGCTTCCTTGTACAAAGAAATACTATTTAGAGCTTGGAGTTAATCCATTAACCAAGGGAATGGCCAACACAAACAGTATTATCTAATAAAATATTGAAAAAATACAAGAAAATAGTAAAAAGAAGAGCATCCAGAGGTGAAAGTAAGACGGGACGGTCCAGTACAGCATACTGGCAAGAGCCAGTACGCCATGCCAGACCGTACCGGCTTCCCCGGCGATGATTTAAAGGGCCAGTGCTCCTGACATTGCAGGGAGCCCCGGGCCCTTTAAAGCGCCGCTTGAGCTCCGGCAGCGGGGCTCGGGCGGCGCTTTAAGGGGCCCGGGGTTCCCTGCAGTGGCAGGAGCACCAGGCCCTTTAAAGCACCCCTGGAGCCTGGCTGCTGGAGCCGGGCTCAGGTGGGGAATTAAAGGGCCTGGTGCTCCTGCCACTGCAGGGAGCCCCGGGCCCTTTAATTCATCCCTGAGCCCCAGGGCTCCCAGCCGCCTCTGCAGCTTGTAGCTCTGGGGTGATTTAAAGGCCCCAGGGCTCCCAGCCAGAGCCCCGGGGCCTTTAAATCGCCTCTTCCGGTTGAGGCCACGCCTCTTCCAGTTGAGGCCATGCCTCCACTCAGGACTCCGGCGTACAGGTAAGTCCTGTAAGTTACTTTCACCCCTGAGAGCATCTCAATATAAGAATAAACTTAAGACTCAAAGAAACTAAAGAATTAACTATGGACAATATTTGATGATATACCTTTGGCATAAACTGCTTTGAAGAACCATTCCAATAAAAAATGGAAAGGTCTATAAGAAAGAATGTTTGTCATGATTGAGAGCAAATCATAGAAATGAAACTGACAAAAAGCCGCTCAGTTCTGTGAGAGACTAAGCTTAATATAGTGTATATATATTAATATAATATATATCTAGTATAGCCGGCATATAAACAACTCTTATGATCAAGGTATCTCAAATCCTTTTACAACAGGAAAGTTGGTCATGTGATTAAGGCAAAAAGACAGAGTCAGGACATCTGAACCAAATTTTTCAAACTTAAGTGGTTTCATAACTTACTTATGCCATTATTAATTACTTGCAAGAAAACAATCAGGGGTACTGGTTAAATTATCATTTGATGGCATGCACATAAGGGATAATTACAGAACTGGATGACTGATATATTATGATGAATTGCATATTACTCTTGAAGATTTTGGTAATGTTTGAATTACTGGATATCTGATTTTTAAAATGAATATACAGAAGTCTTAAAAAAATATACTGGGTGCGTTATTATGCTCTTTGAAAAACCTTGTGCCCCTCTGGCAGCCAGACTCACATTGTATCTGGGCTTCAGGAGGAACTGGATCAGCTTTAAGTATTGGTGATTAGACAACTATTTAGGAAGATGAGGGAATCAGATACCTGTTCCACTTGCATGACACATTTCTTTGCTTTAAACAAAGTTACAATATATAAGGGTGCCTTGGCTTGATCTCCATTTTTGTGTTCCAGACTCCTTTGTGCCTCCAACTCTGAAGCACCACCGTAATCCAGTACAAGGGCCCGGCCCCTGGTACCAAATCCTGTAAATCATTAAGTTTAGTGCCAGTTCACCTAGGGATTGTACTACAAAGTGTTGCAATGCTACAATCTTGGGACGTCCAACAACGACGGAGGTTGCATAAAACAGAACGTTACCGGCTTATTCTACTTCCATTAACTTCAATGGGAGCTGAATTGGATCCAACTTCACTGGGAGGTGGACAAACTTGGAATTGGACCGAAAACAAAGCAGCATAAATTTCATATTTATTCTTTGCCACCCTTCAGTACCTAACATTTTGCAATTACTGGGGACTTAATCTAGTTACCTTTTTTCCCCGATTGCATACAGAAAAACAAATATGTGGAAATGCTGGAGTAGATAGTCACTGAAGTCAATGGAACTATAGGGATATTTATGTCAGCTGACTATCTGTCCAAATTTATGTTTTGAAATAGATGTAATTCAAACAGCTGTTAACGATAATTCCATGTTCAAAATTAGCAGAAAAATAAAATCTTATGATCTGCTAAATATTATCAAAGCTGATAATGTAAGATAGCTGCAATAAGAGCAATCGAATATTTACAAATCAAACTGCTTTACATTACTTCAGAGAACCTATTATCTGCAAACTGGTCACACACATTTTGAACACAAGCCACAAAACGTTGTGCGAATGATTCTGCAAGGGGCTTTTTCTGTTTGTTGACAGCAGCAAAAGACAGTATACCTCTGGAGAAGGCCTGTGCTTCTTCCTCCAAAATATACTTAAATAAAGATGAGAGTGTGGCTCTGGTTAGAGTTATGGGGACTTGAAGTCAAGAGATCTGGGTTCTATTTCTTGCTCTGCCACGGACTTACCATATGATCTCAAGCAAGCTATTTAATCTATCTGTGCCTCAGTTTCCCTGTCTCTAAAATGGATACTATTTACCTATAGTCTCAACTCATCTAATAGTGTTATTACCACTATTATACTGTACCACTACCAGGGTTACAGTATCTTTTCTACAGGAACTTACTGGAACCAGGAAAATTTCTTCACAGATCATGGAAAAAATTCTGCTGACTTACAACCCATACAACCACAATGACTTTAAAAGCTGTACATCAGGATAATCCTGGGCACCAGGACTTCCCTTTATGGCAATAACATTTAAGGAATTGTAGAGCCTGATCCAAAGCCCACTGAAGTGAATTAAAATATGTTTGACTTCAATGGGTTTGGATCAGGATGGATCCAGAATGTAGTTCACAAGAATATTGTGAGGCCTAATTATTGATATGAAAGCACTTTGAGATCCTGGAATGAAAGGTACTATGTAAATACTACACATTAATTAATTATTATTATCATCATTCCATTATTAATATAAAGAGAAGAGATAAGAGTAGAAACCCAACAGGAGTCCTCAATGTCCTCCACTAAGTTCTGAAAGGGATGAAAAAAGTATACGCCACTAAGTTATCCGTGCTAATGTCAAATAAAACAAGAAATTACAAACTTAAAGATGAGTTGCAAAGATAGAGGGGAAATTAGTTAACCCAACAATTATGTGCTGAATGCTGCAAAAGCAAGCATAGGAAAGACATTCAGCACATAAATTATTCCAAAATTATTAACTTTAAAAAAAATCTTTTTAAGTCATGTGAAATCCTGCTGGCTGCATATAAATCACCACGATACTCAAAAAATACATCATTCTGGGACAAAAAGCAATCAGAAACTCAACAAGCACAATGGAAGTGACCAAAAAAGGATCAGATAAGTGGCAGATTTTAAGTATATCATGCAGTTTTGAAAAGTTTTAATAATATTTTCTATCCCCCATATATAAAATAAAAACAAAACAAAAATGTTTTAAAGTTCACCTTTAAGATAAATAAGGAAGGACAAGCCACCAAAAGAGTTTTAGATAGAATTTCTTTACACTCAGAGTACATTACATTCACTGACATGCTTTATTTGATGAGGCTCTTCCAATATAAAATATACCTTTATAACAATATTCTGCTGATTTATTTATTAGGTACAGGTGTGAAACTGGAGCTCTACACTAGACATCTGACACCCATTCATGTGCTCAAAAGTTTATTTTTTAAAATCTTTTTCCATTTTAATTCACCCATCACCGTCTTATGTTCTCAACCACAACAAACAACGCTATTTTAACACAAATTTTGCAGCACTAATATCTTCATTGACATTAGCTCACATAGCTCATGATCTTGAGCAAAATTAACACTCACCAAGGTATTATCCCTGGTGCGTAACAACTGTTTTCAGAAGTCTTTAATTATTTTCACAGCGCACACTAGCCATTCTCCACATGCTAAGTATCACATGCTGAATTTGGTTACTCGCCCAGTTTTGTTAATGAATAATTCATTCTCTAGTTTTACTTGAATTTCCCTGTCTCTGCTTGCTCTGGTATTACATGGAAGTAACAAGCCATCTGTTATCTTGAGGCCCCATAGTCATTTGGACCTTATTCCTTCAAAGTTACTCTATGTGATAGAACTGCACAGCAGGCTTATTGGTATATTCAATAAGATAAATGTATCCAAGTATATGCAATACTCCAAGAAGTTCTGCCTTATGAAATTTGTGCTCACTTAAACATTTATTTGCCAGTGATTTATTACCTAAGCCTACCTGGCTTTACCCCATCATTAGTAAACTTTAAGTCCCAAGTAACCTTTATTATATTTTAAATCTATATAATATTACTGTAGGTACTATAATGGCACTATGGAGAGCTGTGAATGCATGACTGTCTGGAAGCATAAACCCAGTAGGAACGGAAATTATTTTCCCACAACTTCTGGTGACCCAAAGATAGGAGTATAGGACAGAAGATAGGAAAGAAAAAGAGTAGTAAAGAAAATACAGAGAAAATGCAATGCTGTAAGAAGCAATAAATCTTGACAGTCATAATAAGAAGCATTGTCCCACAAGAGTTGACTCAGGCAATGGCTATAGGTAAAATTGTTAAGAGACCTAAATCATCGGATCTAGTAAAACTACTATTCACAACGCTTTTTTTTTTTTTAAATGACAGAAGAGAAGAGGAAAAGGAGAAGAGAAGTACAATTTCCAACAGGGATTATGTCTCCTTAATGTGCAATAAATCCTGCTTTGACAACCTAGAAGGGAACAAACTATGCCTTGATATCTGTGGTGATATTTCTCCAATTTGCTCCTAGTGCAGGTCTGTTGACGTTGTCATACATGTAACCGGGAGCAAGATCAAGCTTGCAGGAGTAGAGCTGAGCCAAAAGTAAACCTGACAAATATCACATTCTGTGAACAAACCACTCTTGACTAGAGCTTTAGCGATTGACAAAATAGTCTATCTCAATTTATTCTGGCCTGCAGAGTCAAAGCAGGAAGGGCAAGAAGGAAAGGGATAGAGGAGAGGGGAGGATGTAAGAGAGATACAGAGGGGTAGGAGGAAAATAAGATACATATACAAAACACAAACATACAGCAAGGGAAAGTGAGTGGGCAACTGTTGCACAAGCCATGGACAGAGAAGAAGGAGAAAGAAGAGACTAAACAAGGAGATAGAGAATCAAAAGGTAACTAACACTGGGCTACTACACATTACAGAATCATATTCTTGACATTTACACTTGGATTAATCTTCTAAATTTTGAAAACGTATAAAACTAAGAGTTTTGGAGAAATGTGTTTATTGACCTGTAACTGGAATTATCTGAAAATATTATCTCCATAAAGTCACCTGGCAAGACAAATATTTGTGGCATCTGTGGAGACAGCATATTCTGAGAATTCCAGTTAAAATTAAGTAACCTTCTTTTCTTCTTCCACAATGTCAGAGTCACACTAGCCTTCCCCAGTATGACTCACGAGGGGGTAGGACTGACCTAGGCAAGCAGGCTTTAAAAGCCAGAGGCAGAGCAACCAGGGGAGTGGAGCGGAAAGGGGGCTGCAGGCAGGGGAGTTTGACAGAGGGAGGCCTACGATGGTTAGGAAGGCCCGCAACACCTGTGCCAGCACTGCTTCTGTCTCCTCCACCTGCGCCTGTACCCAGACAGAGCGCCTGAACATGGATGCTTCTACCCAGATCCTGGTGTGGTTTTGCAGGGACTGTAACTTGCAATTCCCACTTACTGATATCCAGGCTGGGGGGACCATCCAATGTGACAGGTGCCTGCTGGGGAATCTCTCAGGCAGCAGGTGGGAGAGCTACAGGAGGAGGTGGCTAGACTGAGGAGCATCCAAGTCCATGAGCAATTCCTGGACAGTGTCCATGTGGAGACAGCTGAGGTAGCTGTCCCAGTACACAGGACTGCTGACACACCACTGGTGAAGGAGGAAATGGCTCAGGGTGGACACTGGCAGCTGGTTACTTCTGGCAGCAGGCAGTGCTCCACCCCTGCTCCAAACCCTGCCGCCATGGTAACAGGAAACCGTTATGCTCTTCTTGATACAGGAGAGAAGGAATCTCCCCCTACAGCAGACGAGGAGAAGTCTCATACCCCTAAGGCTGGGAGATCTGCTGCCACCACTGCGAATAGGAAACGTAGGGTAGTGGTGGTTGGAGACTCTCTTCGGAGGGGGACGGAGGCGCCCATCTGTCGCCCTGACATTTCATCTCGGGAGGTATGCTGCCTGCCAGGGGCCTGTATTCGAGACGTTACGGAGGCATTGTCAAGGATTATCCGGCCCTCTGACTACTACCCCATGCTACTCATCCATGTGGGCACAAATGATACTGCGAGGTGTGACACTGAGCAGATCAAGAGTGACTACAGGGCTCTGGGAGTACGGGTGAAGGAGTTTGGAGCGCAGGTGGTATTCTCTTCGATCCTTCCTGTCAAAGGTAGGGGCATGGGCAGAGACAGGTGCATCGTGGAGGTGAATGCCTGGCTGCGAAGATGGTGTCGCCAGGAGGGCTTTGGCTTCCTCGACCATGGGATGCTAATCCAGGAAGAACTGCTAGGCAGAGATGGGGTGCACCTTTCAAGGAGGGGAAAGACCCTATTTGGACACAGACTGGCTAACCTAGTGAGGAGGGCTTTAAACTAGGTTCGACGGGGACAGGTGAGCAAAGCCCACAGGTAAGTGGAGAACATGGGGACCTGGGAATTGGGTCGGAAATAGGAGGGAGCGTGGGCTCTAATGGCAAAGACATAGGAGAGTTAGGGCAAAACTGGGAGGCAAGATCAAATCAGTATCTTAGATGCCGGTATACAAATGCGAGAAGTATGGGTAATAAGCAGGAAGAACTGGAAGTGCTAATAAATGAATTCAACTATGACATTGTTGGCATCACCAAAACTTGGTGGGATAATACACGATTGGAATGTTGGTATGGATGGGTACAGCTTGCTCAGGAAGGACAGACAGGGTAAAAAGGGAGGAGGTGTTGCCTTATATATTAAAAATGTACACACTTGGACTAAGGTGGAGATGGACATAGGGGACGGAAGTGTCGAGAGTCTCTGGGTTAGGCTAAAAGGGGTAAAAAACAAGGGTGATGTCATGCTAGGAGTCTACTACAGGCCACCTAACCAGGTGGAAGAGGTGGATGAGGCTTTTTTTAAACAACTAACAAAATCATCCAAAGCCCAAGATTTGGTGGTGATGGGGGACTTCAACTATCCAGATATATGTTGGGAAAATAACACAGCGGGGCACAGACTATCCAATAAGTTCTTGGACTGCATTGCAGACAACTTTTTATTTCAGAAGGTTGAGAAAGCTACTAGGGGGAAGCTGTTCTAGATTTGATTTTAACAAATAGGGAGGAACTCGTTGAGAACTTGAAAGTAGAAGGCAGCTTGGGTGAAAGTGATCATGAAATCATAGCGTTCACAATTCTAAGGAAGGGTAGAAGAAAGTACAGCAAAATAGAGACAATGGATTTCAGGAAAGCGGATTTTGGTACGCTCAGAGAGCTGATAGGTAAGGTCCCATGGGAATCAAGACTGAGGGGAAAAACAACTGAGGAGAGCTGGCAGTATTTCAAAGGGACACTATTAAGGGCCCAAAAGCAAACTATTCCGCTGGGTAGGAAAGATAGAAAATGTGGCAAAAGACCACCTTGGCTTAACCACGAGATCTTGCAAGATCTAAAAAATAAAAAGGAGTCATAAAAAAAATGGAAACTAGGACAAATTACAAAGGATGAATATAGGCAAACAACACGGGAATGCAGGGGCAAGCTTAGAAAGGCAAAGGCACAAAATGAGCTCAAACTAGCTACAGGATTAAAGGAAAACAAGAAAACTTTTTATCAATACATTAGAAGCAAGAGGAAGACCAAGGACAGGGTAGGCCCACTACTCAGTGAGGAGGGAGAAACAGTAACAGGAAACTTGGAAATGGCAGAGAAGACCATTGTTTCGGTCTTCACCGAGAAGTCTGAAGGAATGCCTAACATAGTGAATGCTAATGGGAAGGGGGAAGGTTTAGAAGATAAAATAAAAAAAGAACAAGTTAAAAATCACTTAGATAAGTTAGATGCCTGCAAGTCACCAGGACCTGATGAAATCCATCCTAGAATACTCAAGGAGCTAATAGAGGAGGTATCTGAGCCTCTAGCTATTATCTTTGGTCAATCATGGGAGACCGGAGAGATTCCAGAAGACTGGAAAAGGGCAAATATAGTGCCCATCTATAAAAAGGGAAATAAAAACAACCCAGGAAACTACAGACCAGTTAGTTTAACTTCTGTGCCAGGGAAAATAATGGAGCAAGTAATTAAGGAAATCATCTGCAAACACTTGGAAGGTGGTACGGTGATAGGAAATAGCCAGCATAGATTTGTAAAGAACAAATCATGTCAAACCAGTCTGATAGCTTTCTTTGACAGGATAACGAGTCTTGTGGATAAGGGAGAAGCGGTGGATGTGGTATACCTAGACTTTAGTAACGCATTTGATACGGTCTCGCATGATATTCTTATCAATAAACTGGGGAAATACAACTTAGATGGGGCTACTATAAGGTGGGTGCACAACTGGCTGGATAACCGTACTCAGAGAGTAGTTATTAATGGTTCCCAATGCTGCTGGAAAGATATAACGAGTGGGGTTCCGCAAGGGTCTGTCTTGGGACCGGCTCTGTTCAATATCTTCATCAATGACTTGGATATTAGCATAGAAAGTACGCTTATTAAGTTTGCAGATGATAGCAAACTGGGAGGCATTGCAACTGCTTTGGAGGATAGGGTCATAATTCAAAATGATCTGGACAAATTGGAGAAATGGTCAGAGGTAAACAGGATGAAGTTTAATAAGGACAAATGCAAAGTGCTCCACTTAGGTAGGAACAATCAGTTTCACACATACAGAATGGGAGGAGACTGTCTAGGAAGGAGTACGGCAGAAAGGGATCTAGGGGTTTTAGTGGACCACAAGCTAAATATGAGTCAACAGTGTGATGCTGTTGCAAAAAAAGCAAACTTGATTCTGGGCTGCATTAACAGGTGTGTGGTGAGCAAGACACGAGAAGTCATTCTTCCGCTCTACTCTGCGCTGGTTAGGCCTCAACTGGAGTATTGTGTCCAGTTCTGGGCACCGCATTTCAAGAAAGATGTGGAGAAATTGGAGAGGGTCCAGAGAAGAGCAACAAGAATGATTAAGGGTCTAGAGAACATGACCTATGAAGGAAGGCTGAAGGAATTGGGTTTGTTTAGTTTGGAAAAGAGAAGACTGAGAGGGGACATGATAGCGGTCTTCAGGTATCTAAAAGGGTGTCATAAGGAGGAGGGAGAAAACTTGTTCATCTTAGCATCTGAGGATAGAACAAGAAGCAATGGGCTTAAACTGCAGCAAGGGAGGTTTAGGTTGGACATTAGGAAAAAGTTCCTAACTGTCAGGGTGGTTAAACACTGGAATAAACTGCCCAGGGAGGTTGTGGAATCTTCATCTCTGGAGATATTTAAGAGTAGGTTAGATAAATGTCTATCAGGGATGGTCTAGACAGTATTTGGTCCTGCCATGAGGGCAGGGGGCTGGACTCGATGACCTCTCGAGGTCCCTTCCAGCCCTAGAATCTATGAAATGTCTTAACAGATTCCTCCATCTTGGATACAAGTAACAAGCAGTCATCAAAAAGATCTACATAGAGAAATTTGAAGTCATGCTACCAAACCGAGCATCTGACCTACTAGGTAAAAGGGAAATGAAGAAAATGAAAGGTTTTTGGAGCCCTTTAACAAGTTTATTTTTATTTTAAAAAGTTTGCTTTTAAATTAGAAATATTCCACCATGACTTTCCCCTTTTTGATGGAGGACTTTTTGGAAAACTGGAATGGGCTGCTGCCAACCCAAGTAGTTGAAATCTGAGCTGCAGCTTTCCCATTTTTCTAACAGGAGAAGATAGCGGGTCCAATTCTCAGGTCCCAGTCTGCCATATAGACTTAAACACAGTGGATTCAGGTAGTAGAGGATTCCCTGTAGCACCACTACACCACTCTCTTCTTTGTTGCCAGCACAAGGTGTGCACAGCCAGGAGAAAGAGGGGTACACCTTTCATCTTAGTTAAGACTAGAATGCCAAAAACTGAAAGTTGATGTAATAAGAAAATGAAAGGCTACCAGGGCCCTGTTTGTCTACTTTTTGGAGAGGGACTACCTGATTCCTGGAATCCAGTATGCCGTATAGAGAAAAAAAATTTTCTGAATATCACAATGTAAAATTAGTAAAATTTGCTTGTCACTCATTTCAGAACTGGCAAAATAAAACCATTTTTTAATAATTTGGCCTGGTGAAGGGAATCACAGTTCTAGATATATTTAATGGTCCCTGGTTTTATCTTGAAGTTGTCTGTCTGTGTAGAAAACAGAAAAGCTGGTAAAATTCTGCTTCCAAACAAGGTTTTGATCCAATCAACAGAAAAAAATTCAGTCTGCTCTCTGTCATATCCAGAATAGAATACAATAATCAGATCACTCTGTTTAAAAGCTGAACCTGACCCACATCGTGGTCAACTTCAGTTCTTTGCATTTTCTAAAAAGAGACTAAATTAAAGCTTGAAACCTTAGCTGCCTACTTCAAAAATATGGGCAAAGGCTGGATCCTCCAGAATAGCCATTCCCTTTGTCCTCTTCCCCTGCAGTTACAGATACATACAGATGATCTATAAGGAGTTACCAGTTTCTTCAGTGTCCCAATAACACGTCTTGATCATTTTCATCATCAGAGTTAACCTTAAATAGATGTCAGGGAAGGAAATTGGAGAGTTGAGACTGGTGCCAAAACCAACAGTATTAAGACAATCACTGCAGATAAATGTGTTGTCAGCTGTGCCATCTACTCATGAATTCAGTCCAGTGCATTCAGGCCTCTCATGGAACTGAAGACTCCATCCAGCGCCAGTGTCAGGTCAGTTCTGTTAAGCACCAAAATTTCTGCAAAGAACCACATGTCTATCAAAGCCATCTCTGCTACAGCAATATTTCCTACTGTTGTATCTGAGAATCTTTTGGCTTGGGTACCTGTGTACATACTATTCACAGCTGGGTTCTTGAAGATTTCAGGGACTGCCAACAGGTACTGAGGACAGCATAAGGTCACAAACTGGGAGATAACCTGTCTCTTCTTTAAATGGGTTGAACATGGGGCTTTAAAGACAGTGATGCCATATTCTATGAAGAATCAATGCCAAGTCCCCTGGGATAGCACACTATACTACTAAGGGAATTGAAGCCTTGACACAGGCAAGCGACACAGGCATTTCAGGTTTTACAGCAGGGGTCTCAAACTCAAATGACCACGAGGGCCACATAAGGATTAGTACATTGGCCTGAGGGCCGCATTACTGACACCTACACCCCCACACGCCGCCCTCGGCCCCGCCCCCACTCCACCCCTTCCATGAAGCCCCGCCTCTTCCCCAAAATCCCAACTCTGCCCCCTCCCTGCCCCCAGGGGGTGCAGGAGGGGTGTGGGGTGTGGTGGGGGCTCAAGGCAGGGAGTTGGGGTGTGGGGTGCAGGAGGGGTGCAGGGCGTGGCAGGGAGTCAGGGTGCAGGGTGCAGCAGGGGGCTCAGGGTAGGGGGTCAGGGTGCAGGAGGGGTGCGGCAGGGGGCTCAGGGCAGGGGGTCGGGGTGCAGGGTGCGGCAGGGGGATCAGGGCGGGGGGTCGGGGTGCAGGAGGGGTGTGGCAAGGGGAGAGGTGCAGGAGGGGTGTGGGGTGCGGCAGGGGGCTCAGGGGAGGGGGTCAGGGTGCAGGAGGGGTGTGGGCTCTGGCCTGGCATGCACTAGGGGCAGGTTCCCTGCCTGCCTGCCTTGCACTGCCCTGCCCCCGCGCTGCTCCAGCAAGCTTCTGGAACCTGGGGGAGGAGAGGCACAGGGGTCTGTGTCACTGTTGCGTCCAGGCACCGCCCCCAGCAGCTCCCACTGGCCGCGGTTCCCCGTTCCCGGCCAATGGGAGCTTCTGGGGGTGGTGCCTGGACGCAACAGTGACACAAGACCCCTGTGCCCCTCCTCCCCCAGGTTCCAGGAGCTTGTCAGGGCGGCCAGGCAGGAGCCTGCCTCGCCCACAGTGTGCGCTGGATCAGAGCCACTCTACATAAATGCAGCGGGCGGGGGGGCCGCAGTGAGCTCGCGGGCCGCAGAAAACAATCCCGCGGGCCGCATGTTTGAGACCCTTGTTTTAGAGCATGCACCACAGAGGTTGAAAGCGATTTTGCAAGCTCCACATTTCCACAGTAGTTATGCATGTCCATAAAGGATATTCTCTCTCTACAACAGACAAACTTAGTAAAGCTTCTGGGGCATCTTCCTTCTTACATATCTGTAAGCAAGATGAAAAAAAGAGAGACAAGTGCGGTGTGATGTAGTCTTCACCCCACGCAGGACTGACCAGGGTTAAGATAGCCGGGTAGGCCAATCAACTGCCCAGGCTGCACCGGGAGGAGGAGCCAGAGAGCAGAGAACTAAGTGATCGCAAGCAGGCCCACCTGTGCAGGAACAGGCAGGACCTATAAAGCCAGGTAGAAGGCTACAGACTGGGGCTGCTGAAAAAGGGCAGTCACTCCCTGGGAAGAGGGAGGAGTGTTTGGGGGCTGCTGGGAAATGCTACAGGAAGGCAAACAGCAGTCACTCCCTGGAAAGGGGAAGGAGGGTTCTTGAAGCTGGTACACGCAGAGAGAGAAGGGGAACCAAAATGTAGGAAGAAGTCTAGAGCAGGAGCAGTGAAGGCAGAGAGAGAAAGCCCAGAAATGCTGAGCTGAGGGTCCCTGGACTGGAACCTAGATAAGAGGGTGGGCCCAGGTTCCCCTACCAGCCACCAAGGGTGTGGCGTGGAACTGAGGCAGTGAATGGGAAGGCTGCCTAGGACTGTTGATGGACTGAACCCTGGAAGGAGAAATGCTGAGTGACCTAGCCAGAGGGCTAAGTCACAAAGAAGATAATTTTTTCCACTGCTTGCATCCGAAGAAGTGGGTATTCACCCACGAAAGCTTATGCTTCAATACCTCTGTTAGTCTATAAGGTGCCACAGGACCCTTTGTCGCTTCTAAAGAAGATACTGAGGGTCCAGGAGAGAGAGGAGCTGCAGACCAGAATCGGAGTGATGATGTGCAATCTGTGGATGGGAGCGTCAGCCTCAAGAGCTAATCCTCAGAGTGACCAGGAGGAGACATCAGCCCAGCGGTGAGAGGTGCACCCTTTGACATGCGGTGATAGCATGCTGAGCCAAAGTTCACAGATGGAAAGATTGGGTGAGGGCAGTAAACAGGGCTTGAAACCCCGAAGTGTTGAAGACACAGGTTGTTGATGATAAATCTTGATATGGACTAAGACTGCGAAGTGCCCAGGAAAAAGCAAGAGGAAACCCAAATCCTTATAGATACACCTACAAGTTTGCCCCAGGATTCGGGCTGTTCAGTGGCTCAGCAATATCAGTGACAGAGCAGGGCCCCTTTAGATGGTCCGATAAAACTAAGATGCAGGGTACAAATCCTCTCAAGTATTTCAACGAGTGTACTCAGTATGAGCTGGCGCACCAATAAAAGAATCAAAATTTAGGTAGTGTAACAAGAAGTAACCATTCCCTGGTACTTTGTGCTTAAGTCTTAAGCACAAAGTGTTTTCTGTACAAGCATGGTACCCATATGCCACTCATGCCACTGCTATAGGAAGAGTCTACAGCCCCTCTTGAGCTTCTTTTTAAGACCGTGGATCTTTCTAAATGAGAGAGCCCCACCTCTTTTCTTGCTTATATGAAGTAAAAATTACTTCCGTCTCCTGGGATGTTCAGCCAGCATCTGTTCTGCAACATTAATAGCCAAATCTGAGTCAGTTGCATCTGTTTTAGGAACTACAGAGAAGAAGCTTATTCAAACTTAAACACAACATTTAAACAAATTCTCATTTAGTTGCAGGCTACAAGAAGCAATTCAAATGATAGCCATAAACCCTTTCTTTCTATTAGCAACGCTTTATTTAATGTGTGTTTCTTTGAGAGAACAGCCTGTCACTTTTATCAGGACAACATAAATATCCTTTTGCATGGCTTGTCTTTCATCATTCCTCTCCCTGTCAGACACAGTGTCCTTTGCTTATGCTTCTGTGAGGTGATGTGCTGAGGAATGAAAGGTGCTCTTTAACAAGTTCCTTCAGCCTTGCTTCTACTATACAATTACTGTGGTATTTTTTTAATAGATGTATGACAGGTGCTTCAACGACCCAGAAATTTGAAGTTATGGAAGCAAACATTCACATCCTGAAAGTACGATAAAGAGTCCTGTAGCACCTTATAGACTAACAGATATATTGGAGCATAAGCTTTCGTGGACGAAGACCCACGACGAAGTGGGTCTTCGCCCACGAAAGCTTATGCTCCAATATATCTGTTAGTCTATAAGGTGCTACAGGACTCTTTGTTGCTCTTGCCGATCTAGACTGACACGGCTACCCCTCTGATCCTGAAAGGATGCACCCAAGAGTGTGAATCCACTGAGATGTTGAGGTATGATAGATGTGTTTTATTTTTGCAGAGATAATGAAAAGTGAATTAGATCTTTACTAAAACTGAAAGAGTTGTATTCAAAGATGCTGTAACAGGTAGATATGAAGCAGTGGTATACTTCAAGCACAGGTAGCCGCTTTCCAAAAAACATTCCATTTTTAGTTATAAAAATGTAACATTTGTAAACACAAAAAAATATGCAATGCTCACAAACAGACCAAGTTCTTGCTTTGAAAATCATGGTATTTTCTCCAGAAGTGGGCTCTCAGAAAGGTGGGAATTTATAGCCCCTTTTCCTATTCCTTAGATAGGAATTCCTATCTTATTGTCTGCTCACCACCAAACTCTTCAGTCTATTATTTGTAATGCAGTAGTGTCTAGAGACCACAATCATACAGAACCCATAATGTTTGGCATGGTATAAACCCAGTCCCTAACCAAGGAGTTTACAATCTAAATAGATTCATCATCTTATAAGAACCTTTTCCAGTATGCAACTCAGAAGTTGGCATATACTAGACCAAGCAGCAACAGACTGAACTTCTCTCCCTTCCAGAATGTAAATATTCTTATACTGAGTGTAGTTTTCCTTTATTTTGTTCCTCAGGAGATGGCACCTCATGACAGTAAAGAATTTGTAAACTGTTTTAAAACAGACACATTTCATTTAAAGCTTGTAGTTTGAGATGATATCCTTCAAAGTTTTCTATTTTTCACAGCAGTCTCAAAGTATGGCAGCTTTAATATAGGTCAGAATGCTCAGTCTCCTGGGCATAAATAAGACTTCTTCAACTACTGTATGAGGTATAGTTCATATATGTCAAAAAAGAGCTGGTGATTGCTGCTGCTCCTCATTTCTCCTGTAGATTAATTATTTTATTTTTATATGAAAATCACATACATCACTGAAATAAATCATATGCCACACTGGAGTTCTCTCATGTCGTAGCTGCAATTTCTCAGTTTTCCATTTTATACATATGTTGTCAAGAATACATAAAAATGCTAGACCAAAAACAAAAAAACTGTTGAGGCGTAGAAGTGACACTAGAGACAAGAGGTAATTTTAAAACAATGCTCAGGGAGATAGACCAGTAAAATAGCAGGACAGAAAGGATGTGAGACAAGAAATGAGTAAGCTTTTGACTGTTCTTTTCTGACCATATGAAACTGCTGTTACAAAACTGAATTAATTTAAATTGTAAGATATTTTGAGGCTGGAAACACGTTTGACCTTTGTAAAGCACCATGAAAATTTACAGCTCTATATACGGTGCATAATTTTTACTACCAACACTTTTAATGTGTAAATACACTAAGTGCATATCTTTCTTTTCTAGTAGTTTTTCTTTAAGATACTAAATATATTAGAAATGGGATTCTAAATTCATTTGGGGGGGGGATATCTACTTCCTCTATCTCAATGCTGTGTTTGCATAAAGAAAACTGGGCAATAAATTAAAAGATAAATGGGGAAAACAATCTTTGGAGAAAACTCCAAGGCCCCAATATATGCTGGCAGAGAGAGAGAGAGAGAAAGTTCATACAGCAAAAGACAAAGTTTTTGTTTGGTTGGGTTTTTTACTATTTCCAGTGAAACGATCTTTTCTAGAGCAAAAGGCTGTGAATTAAAAGCTTCTCCAAGGACACTCTTTAAACAAAGGGAAAGGAACTACAATCTAGTGTGGCAACTCTTCAGAGAAAGAACAAGCCATCCATTATCACTTCTTTAGCATAGGTCTAGTGCGTTAGTCTCTGTGGACACACATCTTCAAGCTCTTTTGGAAAATATCAAAGATTATTCTTGCGGGGCCATTTGTACATTTCTGAACCTGAGAATCAAAACACTTTTTGCTTTTTAGTTGTGATCCCTGATGTCCACGATGAAGTTTAGAAAACAAACCTCTGAAGGAGTTTTAAAGAAAGGTAAATAGTAGTTTTGTTAAACCAAAAGTTTAGTCACATTTTTTTCCCCTATATGAGGTGTCAGGCAGGTTACTAGTCAATGAAAAGTTATCAGCACTTGAAAAAACAAATTTGCTAAGGGAAATCTTCCTCAACTTCAACAGCAGCATTGAAAAAGCAATGTTGGAAGAACCTACATTTTGATCATTCATTTAATTTTACTGTTATTTTATGTAAAACTAAATTGGTACACTGTAACAACAAAAGTTGTGATTTTGACTGACTTATTTTTGTTATGAAATAAGTCATCTCACATTGAACTAACTTTTCAATAGCTGGGCCATAATAATAATTTTAGATAATAGCTCACTGAAAGACACTTGCCATTTCTCCGTGATGACTTTTGCACTGGTGTAGGCATGCAGGTTTGTGTAGTTGCTAGCTCTGGAGTGGCAGCTTTAGCTCCATGGTTAGCTTTCACCTTATCAGCCCAACTTACACCTGAAGGAGCCAGACGAGTGGCAGCAATTGTCACAGATGGATTCCTAAGTAAAAAAATAATACATAGATAAACCATTCCATTATTTCATCAGAAAGTGTTATATCGGAGAATTTCTTACCTGTTCATTTCTTGTGTGTCTTGGCTTTTGGTGGCTTAAATTAAAGGGTGTCTCTAAAAAAAATGGCACCTCTTGGCAACCAATAGAAAGCTCTTATTCTTGCCCCCGTCTGTCTTTCTATACTTACACAATTTCCAGAGTGGAAAATCTTCTTTATATTTAACTTGGAAAAATCGTACAAAACTTTTCTGACTGAACTAAAGAGTGAGTGACAGCATTAGTGGAAACCAGGACAAAGAAAAGAACAAGCAGATTAAAAAAATATTCTTTTTGGATCCTAGCTTACCAATGGAACACATGAATGTTTAGCATTCCCAATTATACAAAATTTCAGAGAGAAGCAGCAAGTAGTGCTGTGGTTACAAAGGCGCTGAGTCAGACTGTTTACACTTTCTCTATACACAAACAGCAGCGGAACTTTAATTCAACAAGAAGCCAAAGTCTCAAACAAACTATTAAATTAAAAATTAAAGGGAGCTAATAACTGAGGAAAGATCTCAGTACTTTGGTGATTAGAGAACATGGTTTTCAAATGTGGCATCTTTTGATGGAAAGACATCAAGTTTGTAAAGCATGAAAGAAGTGTTTGGGGAGCACTAAATAGCCAATTGCACAATGCCCCCAAAGAGGTCTCCCTGTTCTCTGCCCAAGAATCCACAACGCCTTGTGTAGAAAGGGCTATGAGCTTAGTCAAACACAAACTGCTGTGTAGTGGGCTTCTGCTATAAATATAGACATTCATGGATCCATCATACTTTCTAAGCTTCCGCTGTCCAGCTAGCTAAAATAAATCCATGCTACTTTAAAGGTTTCTATTACTTACCTAGCAAAGATAAATTGTAGATATTGGGGGCCGTTCTTGTATCCTTAAGAAAGATCAAAGAGTCTGACTGCCTAAATTCTGATTTTCTATATGGATAGAATTGCAGTGATCTATATACATAAAGGATATTCCACGACTTTTCCTTTTCTGCATTTGGTTTCGGGGGAAAAATCCATTCAGAACAATATTTTGAATAAGGTGAAATGCAAATATGAGGAGGTTGCCTACCTGTAACTGGAGATTCTTTGAGATACTGTATGTGGTCCTATCTGTATTCCATATTGGGGAGGATTAACTCCTCCGTCGTCAGGAATGTCTCATGTAGCCAGCGGCCCACGAAACGCCGACAGAAAAACCTGAGTGGAACTGGTGGAGTCTATGTGGCCGGTCTGTCTGTCAGGCGCATGGGCACTGGCAGAGCAGGTGGTGTCGCGCACCCTCGTGAGCATTCTGGAAGCCTGGGTGCCAAGATGATCATTGGTACCTCCAGATCCCATTTGCACTTGGCCTTGTCCTCCATCCTGGGGATCTTGAGTGCCGGTCTGGCCAGATCCGCACACATGTCACCCAACCTGGCTCAGGGAGGAAACGCTGCACTTGTGAGCAGTCCTCTGCGGAGATCTGCTCTTGTGACAGTGAGTGTTTTTTGCTCTCATGCCAGGACCTGTCCTTGACCTTCAGTACAGCTGGTTCCGAGCCACACACGGAGCTCAAAGGGACGTTCACCACCAGTAGTGGCCGCTTTATAGGTGGGTCTCCTGGGCCAGGATCCGAAGGCGCCTGGGGCTGCATAAGGTATTTGTGAAGGCAGAGCTCGCAGACTTCCCTAGTCCTGGGTAGGAAAGACTTACAGATGGTGCAGCATGCTCACGGAGAAAGAACACAGGCAGGACAGAGAGTTTTTGAAGCTCAGGATCCTGGGCATAGTCCCCGGGAGGAGGGGGCGGTCCCTGAACAGGGAAAAAGAACTACTAACCTAGGAAAACTTAACTTACCTAACTGTAAAACTATCTACATATTACGTACAAACAAGAATAACTCTCTTAGCAGACTAAAAGCACAAAGGAACAGGGGATCCCAACTCAGGTCATGTGGCAGTAAGAGGGAACTGGAAGGCATTGCCCCGTACTAACTCTTATACTCTCGGCTAAGAGCATGAGGAGATGCACTGCGCATGTGCTGGATAACAGATACTGCTAAGAAACACTTCAGGAATCAGGCGCATGGCACGCATGCACACCCACGTGTGGAATACACATAGGGACCATCACTCGAAGACAATTACTTTCAAAACTCAGAAAGAACAGGAGTATATATGCAGGATGACTGTCCTTGTAGAAAATCACATCGGGCATACACAAGAAAGAGCACCCAATTCTCTCATTATAAGTGCCAGGATCTGCAACCATGCATACATCATCACACCAATATGCTATGGCTGTGAAGAAGGCTAATGCAGTGCTAGGATGCATCAGGCGAGGTATTTCTAGTAGAGACAGGGAAGTGTTAGTACCATTATACAAGGCTGAGGGGAGATATGACCTCTCTATAAATACCTACGAGGGATAAATGCCAGGGAGAGACAGGAGTTATTTAAATTGAGCACCAACGTGGACACAAGAACAAATGGATATAAACTGGCCATCAACAAGTTTAGGCTTGAAATTAGACAAAATTAGACGAAGGAGTAAAGTTCCTCCATCAGAGGAGTGAAGTTCTAGAACAGTCGTCTAAGGGGAGCAGTGGAGCAAAAAACCTAACTGGCTTCAAGACTGAGCTTGCTAAGTTTATGGAGGGGATGTTATGATGAAATTGCCTACAACGGCATGTAGCCGATCTGTGACGGATAGCAGCAAATATCTCCAACAGCCAGTGATGGGATGCTAGTTATTACACCGAATTCTTTCCCGGGTGTCTGGCTTCTGGATCTTGCCCACATGCTCAGGGTCCAACTGATTGCCATATTTGAGGTCGGGAAGGAATTTTTCCCCAGGTCAGATTGGCAGAGACCCTGAGGGCTTTTCGCCTTCCTCTGCAGCGCGGGACACGGATCACTTGCAGGTTTAAGCTAGTGTAAATGTGGAGTCTCTGTAACTTGAAGTCTTTAAACCATGATTTGAGGACTTCAGTAATTCAGCCAGAGGTTAGAGGTCTATTTCAGAAATGGGGGGTGAGGTTCTGTGGCCTGCGATGTGCAGGAGGTCAGACTAGAAGATCATGATGGTCCCTTCTGATCTTAAAAGTCTATACAGATGCAGGGATCTTCCTTTTGATTGACTTTTTTTAGCACAATCTTATGTAACACAGCTGCAGCTGCACCTGCTGGCTCCTTGTAACAGGCATGGTTTCTAGCTCCACAGGCTATGAGGTAGAGGTAGCCATCTAGTCAGAAGGAACTAGGTACATAGACATGGGAACAGCCAGGCTTGGGGAGAAAGCTTAGGCTGAAGCCAGGGCTAGTCACTCGAGTACATAGCCGGGGTCTCAGACGGGTTTGTACAAGACATGCTGCCATGGTTTCACTGCTATTGTTATTTGAGCTAGCTGGATCAAAGCTAAAGCAGATATGTCTACACATGCTAGCCACACCTCTGACTGCAATGTAGACATATCCTGAATGAGAAAGAGAGAAGGGAAGGAATTTAGATATCTAAAGGGTGACAAAATAAGAGCATTCCATTAGCTGCCATCTTGACTTAATAACTTATGGGAATTGTCAACCATCTCTCTGCACTCGTGACAAGGTAAAACCCAGAAACACAAAATTAAAACTATTATTTGAGGGGGGGAAAGCAAAGCAGAACATATATATAATCAACAATGACTTAAGTGAAAAATATTTCTAGAGAGTTTTATCATGATGATTGTTAGTCTAAAGAGCTTTTATACTATTTCCCCGTTTCTCACACCTCGTTTGACTGCTTTTATTTACTCCCATTATCATCTTGGTCATTTTCATCCTCTATGTAAGCAGATAAACTGACAACATTCCCAAAAGTTGGCAGTAATGTACCAACTTCATATGCTCAGTGACCTGCAGGATATGTTCCAAGAACAGAGAGGTCAGCAATCACTCAACCCTGTTACACACAAAGGACACTGCTACAATACACAATCCATACTAACCCAGCAAGTAAGAGTTCCAAATAAGCCCCCAGTCCGGCATTGAGGACTCCACAGGAGTACCACACAGTTCTCAATGCAGGATTGGGGCGTAAGCCACCAAACACCTCCTGAGTTAATAGCTGAATGAGCTGCAAATTTCTTTATACAATAATAATTTGGTACAGAGAGGTACTAAGAAGACATGAGCACCATCATTACCAGGAGGCTTTGGAGATGGATTCGTCATGTGCTTCGGATGGAAACTGATTCCATCACCAGAATAGCAATAAGATGGAAACCTGAAGGGCAAGCAAAATTACGTCACCTGAAAACAACATGGCGAAGAACTGTGGAAGCTGAGCTGAAAAACCTGGGGCACAGCTGGGGAACCATTGAAAGACTTGCCAGAAACAGACAGGAGTGGAGCTTCGTCGCTGCCCTAAATGCCAGAGGCATAATGGGTACTACCTAACTAACTGAGAGGTTTCCCAATTATTTTTAGTTTGGTCATAGTGGCAAGGATTTTCTAATTTTCTTTTTTGTGAAAATTAGAATTGACTACTTGATATTCAGATAGACACTTTACATGGATATATTTATTTTTGAATATTATAGCTCCTTCTTAGTAATGCAATCAAACATAACTGCTCACACTAATTTAGAAATATTTGATATAAGGCAGCTGAACATTAGAACCACAGTGGAATAAATACTCTAAACGTTAAGGGATGCTTTCCTGAATTGAGGCCTATATGGGCCAGCACTTAAGCACATGCAGTAAGTCCCAATGGGCTGGAATTAAAGCATGTCCTGTATAGGAATGGACTTACCGCATGTGCTTAAGTGCTTTCCAAAATTTGGGCTTTAGTGAAGATAATGCTCCCCTGAAATAGAGTTAAATAATTTAAATGTAATTTTTGTGTGCTTGCTCCACATACTGGCACTTAATTGAATACGAGGTTTAGTATTTTTATAATAAATATTTTCTGTCTTTCAGACTAATATAAATTTTGCTGCTCGTCAAAATCAATTTCATTTTACATTAATTGTTAGTGATCAACATTAACTTCCTGCACACTCAGCTTGCCATACACAGGTGCATACACAGGCAATTTTAAAATGTCAATTACATATATTTTGACCTGTGTTTTGTAGAAGGAAATGGCTGCTAATCTTATTAAACAGTTAACATGAAATAGATTGATTAGTTTTTATCGTCAGGTCATTGGAATGCCAAGGAATAAAATGTCTGATTAAATATAAGCACAAAATTAGGTCTTCTAGTAGTAGTTTTTTGTTTTGTTTACACAATGTGTTGGATATTTTTCTCTCTCATGTTCATACACATCAACATTTGGGTTCAAATATGGCTTAGCAAATGGCACCCAAAACAATACATGAGCTGCAAAAGGAAAATTATGTACGAGTTAACCCTGAACCCTTTTAATAAATGAGTTAGCTTTCCTTTAGTGCCTTTATTATTTGTTTTCATACCCAAAATTTAAACTTCTTCGAGCATTTGATGTTACGCTGATTCTATCTGTTGATGGACTTGGTATTACATGGCGACCTGGAGACATCTTCTTTACTTCCCAGGCCAATGAAGTAGGTCTAAAAATTCAAGAAAGAATGAATGAAGAATAAATCCTAAGCAGTCATTACAACATTTTTCAATGGATATTCCTCTTTCAACTTGAAGTAAAACAAAATCAGTGGATGTTGGTAATGTAGCAACGGTGGGAAATTGTATCTGAACTAGCCTACTGTGGGAACAGCCAGTGGTTGAGATATATAATATGTCAACTACTGATTAATGCAAAAATGGAACCATGCGAGGAATCGATAGGGCAAAGGAAAGCATGAGCTTGATCTGAATGCAATACTCTAAACCACTTTTAAAAAAATTGTTTGCCTGTCACTAAAGAGAGGCAGTGTTTCCCAGTGGATAGAGCACAGAATTGGAATTTGGGAGACCTGAATTCTATTCCCAACTCTATCACTGGCCTGCTGGATGACCTTTGGCAAATTACTTCACCTTTCTGTGCCTCAGTTTCCCCATCTGTAAAATGGAGATAGTGATGCTTACCTCCTTTGTAAAGCACTTTGAGATCTACTGACGAAAACTGCTATGTAAGAGCAGTTACTCTTGATGTTATTGGAGCCTAAATTCTAAGCTTTTTCTTCTCAGATAATTACTTAGGAGATTTTGCAAGGTGGGGACACCTACACAGATGCTGCTGAGAAGAATAGGGTATCATGAAATTGTTTATAGAAAGCAGGATTTAGCTTGCCTTGGAAAAACAGGAACCCGAATAAACAGTTAGGCTGCTCTTTTTTCGTAGATAGTAGGTAAAATTTTCAGTCACTCAAATGACCTAGGAGTCCAAGGGTATGTCTACACTGCAGTAGGAGATGTGATAGCAGTACAGACTGGCATACCCAGTCTAGCTTTAATTTAGCTAGCATGGCTAAAAACAGTAATAAAGACATGGCAGCACAGACTTCTGTGTGGACCGAACAAGCACACCAGGGAAAGGACAGTTACCTGTTCCGTAACTGGCGTTCTTCGAGGTGTGTTGCTCAGGTCTATTCCACAGTAGGTGTGCGTGCTCACCACGTGCATCGGTGTCGGAAGTTTTTCCCTTAGCAGTACCCGTAGGGGGAGCGCCTCTATAGCGCGCTATAAGGGGAGCCGCGCGCTCCCCCCACCCTCGGTTCCTTCTTGCCGGACCAACTCCGACAGAGGGGAAGGAGGGCAGGATGTGGAATAGACCTGAGCAACACATCTCGAAGAACGCCAGTTACGGAACAGGTAACTGTCCTTTCTTCTTCAAGTGATTGCTCATGTCTATTCCACAGTAGGTGATTCCAAGCTATGTGTGATGGAGGTGGGTAGGAGCACAGCTCTACCAAAGCCAGCGTCATCCCTAGCGTGGGAGACAATCGCATAGTGCGAGGTGAACGCGTGAACAGAGAACCAGGTAGCGGCTCTACAGATATCCTGGATCGGGACATGGGCTACAAAGGCAGCCGACGAGGCTTGCACCCTCATCGAGTGCGCCCTCACGATAGGCGGTGAGGGGACCTTTGCTAATTCGTAGCATGTGTGGATGCACGAAGTAATCCACCGGGAAAGCCTCTGGGTGGAGATTGGCTGACCCCTCATGCACTCGGCTGAGGCAACGGGGGGGGAGGGATAGCTCAGTGGTTTGAGCATTGGCCTGCTAAACCCAGGGTTGTGAGTTCAATCCTTGAGGGGGCCATTTAGGGATCTGGGGCAAAAATTGGGGATTGGTCCTGCTTTGAGCAGGGGGTTGGACTAGATGACCTCCTAAGGTCCCTTCCAACCCTGATATTCTATGAATTTTCTATGAAAACAAACAGTTGCGAAGACCTACGGAACGGCTTAGTCCGATCCAAGTAAAAAGCCAGTGCCCTGCGCACGTCAAGCGCGTAGAGGCGGCATTCCTCGTCCGAGGCATGAGGTTTGGGGCAGAGGACAGGTAGGAAGATATCCTGGCTCGTGAAAAGCGGAGACCACCTTCGGGAGGAAAGCCGGGTGTGGGCGGAGTTGGACCTTGTCCTTGTAGATGACCGTGAAAGGGGGGGTCTGAGGTCAAGGCCCTGAGCTCCGACACCCGTCGGGCAGACGTAATGGCCACTAGGAAGGCAACCTTCCAAGAGAGGTGAGACCAGGAGCATGTGGCCAGGGGCTCGAACGGGGGCTCCGTGAGGCGAGATAACACCAAGTTCAAATCCCACTGGGGAACAGGGGTCCTATCATACGGGAAGGACCGGTCTAGACCCTTGAGGAAGCGCCGGTAATGGCATGACAGAAGACCGAGCGGCCCTGGACCGGCGGGTGGAACGCCGATATAGCCGCCAGGTGCACCCTGACGGAGGAAGGTGCTAGACCTTGAGTTCTAAGGTGAAAGAGGTACTCGAGGATAAGCTGGAGCAGGGCGCACCTCGGGGAGGTACTCCGCTCGCCCGCCCACCTAGAGACCCTGGACGACTTTGCCAGGTAGGCCCGGCGCGTGGAAGGTTTCCTACTTTCTAGGAGGACGTTCCTGACTCCTTCTGAACACATTGTTTCTTCCGCGTCTAGCCACTGAACAGCCATGCTGTCAAGTGTAGGGAGGCTAGGTTGGGGTGGAGGAGGTGGCCCTGGTCCTGGGACAGTAGGTCCGGCCGGCGCAGCAACGGACGCGAAGGGGCCGCTAGCAATCCCAGGAGGGTCCCGTACCAATGCTGTCTGGCCCAAGCTGGGGCGATCAGGAGGATGCGAGCTTTTTCCAGTACCTTGTCTATGAGGGGAAAGGGCGGGGGACGCATAGAGGAGTTGGCCCGACCATGACAAAAGGAAGGCGTCCGAGATTGCGTCCTTCCCCAGCCCCCCCACCGGGGCAGAACCGGTGGCAACGTCGGTTCTGTCGGGTAGCAAGCAGGTCTACTTGGGGAGTGCCCCACGCTCGGAAGAGCTGACCCGTGACCTTCGAGTGGAGCGACCACTCGTGTCAGGAGGAGAAAACCCTGCTCAGGCGATCGGCCTGGGAGTTGCTGACGCCCGTCAGGTGGAAAGCCTTGAGGGAGATACTGTGGGCTATACAGAACTCCCATACGCTGAGGGCTTCCTGGCAGAGAGCCGAGGACCTCGTCCCCCCCTGCCTGTTGATGTAGAACATCGCGGCAGTGTTGTCCGTAAGGACCCTGACCGCCCTGCCGCGCAGTCGCGAGCTGAACGCTGCACAGGCTAAGCGTACTGCCCTGAGCGCCTTGACATTTATGTGTAGGGGAAGCTCCGCAGCCGACCACATTCCCTGGGTTTGAGAGTTCCCTATGTGGGCCCCCCAGCCCAAGTCCGACACATCCGACACTAGGTCTAGCAATGGAAGCGGGTGACCGGGGAGGTCCACCACTGAAGGGAGGCTATTACCCGACCCGGTACTGTTAGGATTTTGTCCAGGCTGTCCCGAGCCTGGGAGAATTCTGAGGCTAGCCAGAGTTGGAGGGGCCTCATTCGAAGTCTGGCATGGCATACCACGTACGTGCACGCCGCCATGTGGCCCAGGAGCTGCAGGCAGGCCCTGGCCGTGTTCACGGGGAAACTCCGTGACCGTGGCTATGAGTCCCCTGAGGGTCTGGAATCTGCCCTGGGAGAGAGAGGCCGTGGCTTTGGAAGCATCCAGTAGAGCGCCTATGAACTCTATGCACTGAACCGGAACCAACGTTGACTTGGCCTCGTTTACCAGGAGGCCCAGGTTGGCACAGGTAGCCAAGAGCAGCTTCAGGTGGTCTTGTACCTGCAACCTCGAGTTGCCTTTGAGCAGCCAGTCGTCGAGGTACGGAAATAGCTGGACCCCTCGGCGTCTGAGATAGGCCACCACGACTGCCATACACTTTGTGAATACCCTTGGCACAGTGGACAGGCCAAAGGGGAGGACCGTAAACTGGTAGTGGTCCCACCCCACCAGGAAACGAAGGAAGCACCTGTGCCCTTCGAATATGTGAATGTGGAAATATGCGTCCTGGAGGTCCAGTGCCGCATACCAGTCGCCTGGGTCCAAAGAGGGTATAATCTTTACTAGGGAAACCAGGCGGAATCGGCATTTTACCATGAACCGATTGAGGCCCCGTAAATCTAGAATAGGCCTGAAGCCCCCTTTCGCTTACGGGATAAGGAAGTAACGGGAGTAGAATCCCTTCCCTTGAAATTCCCTTGAAACTACCTCTATGGCTCCCAGACTGAGGAGCCGGCCCACCTCCTGCTGCAGCAGGGGTAGATGTAACGGGTCTACCGTGCCGTACCCAGGAGGAGGGTGGGAGGGCGGGGGTGACATGAACTGGAGCGTGTAACCCCGGGCAATGGTATTCAGGACCCAGCGGTCCGACGTTATACGGGACCATTGCACAAGGAACGGACGCAAGCAATTGCTGAAGGCCAACTTTATTTGTAGGAGGGTTTTTTCAGGGGTTGCCCGGATACCTTCCTGCCCCCAGTCAAAACCGCCTCTTGCCCTGCTGCTTCCCCTGGAGGGCCCAGGCTGCAGGGCGGAGTGGGACTGCCTCTGAGGTCGCCTCTTTTGTGATCTGGACCTCTTATAGGCTGGCTCGTATCGTGGCTGGGGCGTGTGGGCGGGAGCCTGCGGCTTAGGCTTCTCCTTGGCCGGTGGGACGTAGAGCCTGAGCGTTTGCAGGGTAGTAGGTGAGTCTTTCATGCCATGGGAGTCTCACGTCTGTTTGTCCACGAACAGGTCCTTGCCGTCGAACGGGAGATCCTGCATCACCGACTGCGCCTCCGTGGATAGCCCGGACAAGAGGAGCCACGACGCTCTGCACATGGACACCACCGAGGCGATGGATCGAGCTGCCGTATCGGCTGCATCTGATGCCGCGTGCAGAGCAGCCTTTGCGGCAGCGGCACCCTCTTCCGCCAGCGCCTTGAATTCCTTCCACTCGCGCTCTGGGAGGGAGGGCTCAAATTTTGGTAGCGATCCCCACAGGTTGAAGTCATAGCGACTGAAGAGGGCCTGGTGGTTTGCCACCCGGAGCTGGAAGCTCGAGGACGAATAAAATTTCCTGCCAAATGAGTCCAGCCTTTTTGAGTCCTTATTCTTAGGTGTTGGACCTGGTTGACCCTGTCGCTCCCTGTGGTTTACGGATTCCACAACCAGGGAGTTGGGCACCGGGTGGGTATATAAGAATTCGTGTCCCTTCGTGGGTACGAAGTATTTGCACTCTGCCTTCTTGGATACGGGCGCAAGTGAGGCCGGCGTTTGCCAAAGGGCTTTTGAGATGTTGGCAACCCCTTCGTGTAGCGGGAGCGCCACTCTGCCTGGTGCTGAGGACGAAAGGACGTTGAAGAGCGAGTCTGAAGGCCCTTCCATCTCCTCAGCTTGGAGCTGGAGGTTTGAGGCTACTCGCTTTAATAGCTCCTGGTGAGCCCTGAAGTCGTCCTGCGGTGCGGAGGGCAGTGGGGCTGCGACCTTGTCCTCCGGCACAGGGGAGGATGCCGGTACGGAGCTCTGCGCGTCTACTGGCACTGCGGGGTCGACACCCTGTTCGGAGTCTGCGTGCGGTGCCGAGGACCCTTGGTCCGCCGATCTGTCCCTTGGGGCCCTGGATTGTGTGGCCGAGGGAGCCTCAGATGCTCCTGCCACCGACCGAATATCCAGCTGGGCCTGTCCTGGGAGCCAAGGGGTCCACTGGCACCACTGTCCCTGCCATGGAGCCCCTTGCCATTGACCCTGCTGCGGCACCAGTTGGACCAGCTGGTCAGGTTGGAACACAGTGGCCCTTGTGTGGCCCACCGTCGGCGTGAACGTCGACCTGTCAGTGCCATAAGAGCGATAAGACCTACGGTGCCGACAACGACGTCTGTCTCGAGACCGGGACTCCGACGTCAAGGAGCGGTACCGTCTCGAGCTACTGCTCCTTGAGACTCTGCGCCGCCTAGTTCCGCGACGGTGCGGAACAGGCGATCCCCGACGGGGATCGTGGGCCCAGTGCCTCGAGGAACAGGAGCTGGAGCGTGAGCGTCAGCGGCCGTGACGGGAACAGCTGCGGTAGCTCCGACTCGAATGGGAGCGTCTACGGCGCCGGTGTCTGCCGTGTTACGACTCCCTGCTCTGCCTGGAGCGATGCCCGGAGCTCTGATCCGATGGCACCTTACCCGAGAGCCTCACAGGCGATGACAGCGGAGGCTGTGGGCTGTGGCCGGACCAGGCTCTGAGGAGCGAGCGGGCCCGGGAGCGGTCCCTTAACCTGGATCTGCGCCTGGTCGGGGTCGACTGCCTGGAGCCTAGTGGCGGCTTGCCTCTAGAGCGGGGCCCCGGTGCCAGAACTGCTGGCACCTGCAGTGTCAGAAGGTCATTAGCTGCTTGGAAGGCCTCCGGCGTCGAAGGCATCCGGGCGTCCGGCGAGGCCTGCGTCTACGTTACCGGGCTGCTCCGCTCGACGTGAGTCGGAGCTCTGGGGCCCGGGGGAGAATCAGGGCTGCCCCACGCGGGTCTAGCCTCTCCCTTTCCCGTCTCACAACGCCGATGAGACGACGGCGCCTTCCTTTGCTTCTTTGACGGGGAGCGGTGCCAGACACCGGAAGGTGCCGGGGGATCGCCGCGCACCGAAGACAAGGTACCAGGTGCCGATTCCGCTCGGCGCACCAGGGTGGAGCCAATGCTGACTCCATGAGAAGGGCCCGAAGTCTAATGTCTCTGTCCTTTTTGGTCCTGGGCTTAAAGGACCTGCAGATTTTGCAGCGGATGCTGATGTGGGACTTGCCCAGGCAGCGGAGACAATCAGAGTGCGGGTTGCTTCTGGGCATGGAGCGCCTGCAGGACTCGCACGATTTAAAGCCCGGGGCCCAGGGCATGCCCCGGCCTGGACACTAACTACTTAAACTAAACTTTACAGACTAACTACAGGTACCACTAACAATCGAACAACGAACGAGTTCTAGGAAAGGCTGCAGCAAAACAAGCTCCGACGCACCTACACTGGCAGCAAGAAGGAACTGAGGGTGGAGGGAGCGCGTGGCTCCCCTTATAGCGCACTATAGAGGCGTCACTCCAGGGGTCGCAGCGGCACTCCCCCTATGGATACTGCTAAGGGAAAAACTTCCGGCACCTATGCACGTGGTGAGCACGCACACCTACTGTGGAATAGACATGAGCAATCACTCGAAGAAGAACCTGGGTATGCTCTTGCTTTCTAGCCTGCAAATAAAAAGAACCCAAAATACTTTTTTTTAAAAAAAATACCATGATTTCATATGGCTTTGTTCATTATTTTTTAATGACTGGAGCTGGCAATATTGCTTAAGTGGGACTTAAGTGCCTCATAGGCGCTTGTGCTGACCTCTACACTAAGGTGAATTTCATCCTGAGAGAATATTAGAAAATAGATTAAAAGAAAAGAAAAAATCTGATTACCTGCTTTGAGCATCAGCCTTCTCTAGCTTTTCCTGTAGCTGTATCCAGTCAATCAATGCCTTGAAATCTCTCACATAGTTATCTAACATCATTAGAACCTCCTGAAAAACAACAACCTACATCAGGTATTTGTATTTATGGGGCTGGGGAAGGCAAAAAAAGAGACAATATTGGAAGAATAGAGAACTCAGCAAAAAACCTGACCAGACAGTACAAATTTCATTCTATTATAGCGAAAGTGGCAACATCCGCTTTAGTAAAGGTTGCATAATATTTTCCATTCTGACACTGCTTCAAGTTAGCAATAACTTTCTGAAACTTAAACGTTTGGAGCTGAAATTTATCAGTCTCAGTCCCTGCTTGAAAGTGGAGCTTTTGAATGGCTTGAGCAAAAACAATTCAGACTTTAAGGAGAGTTAAAAATATTTTTCCTATTATAAATAATTATTGTAACCTTTTTTGAACATCTCTGTAAACAAAATGGCTAAGGACAGAAAGCTGAAATCTGGTATGTAAACTAAAGCTCTCATTATGCACAAGTGTCTCTGAATGATCCAGTGAAATCTGATTTTGATATGACAAGTTATGATCTTTTAAAAATCACATGCTGGATATGGGCAGTACATTTTGCATAGAGTTTTGATAAACTTATGAACTGCACAGGAAAACTACATTGCACAAACATTAATGATTCACTTGGCTTTGTAATGCACAAAGTGATTAGGAGGCCAGCTGCACATTTTGTAAAGTCAGCAGGAGAGAGTCCACTCTAAGGAATCCTAGGATATCAGCAGTTGGGGAAGGCAAAAAGCATCCTACCTAGCTCTGTAGCCCACGGGAGAGAACCCCTCTTCCACAGAAGTCCTAAATTGTGGCACACAGAACATCCTGCTGGTGTGTAGCAATACTAGTCTGTCTAGAGATTATGGAATGTATATGTGATATTGCCACATAAGATTCTACCTCAGCATCAACCTCAGCATCAACAAAATTATAAATTATACTATAATTACAGAATATTACTGGTGATGGTTTAAGAGACAGAAAGTGTACAGGGAGAGATTATGGCATTGGCAATTGACTTGTAAACAGAATATATTTGATGTGAAGTTACTGAGAGCACTACTAAGCACAGAACCCCCAGGATGTAAAGTTTACATTCACTTTTCTCACAATAACCACATTTTAAGAATTGTAAACCACAGCATCCCACATTCATGGTTTTGGAATAATAACATATTTAGCCCTGTAGCAGGGTGAGTACCCCGTTCAGGCCTGAAGGGTTGAAAAACAGCCCTGGGAGAGGGCTGTTGCTGGGGATGGCAGATTAGGGGAGTAGCCGCAGCTGGGCCACAGCTGGCCCTATAAAGGGCTGTCAGCCAGGTGCTAAGAGCAGTCTCCTCTTGCTGTGGAGGGAGATGGACCTGGCTGCGGGGAGACCTGGGAAGGTACCTGGAGTGGAGCAGGACTGGGGGAAGGCCAGAGGAGCCGGGGAGCTCCAGCCTGGAAAATCCCCAGGCTGCAGGCCTAGACTAAGGCCAAAAGGGGTACTGGAGTTGCAGGGGGCAGCCCACGGGTAGGCAAGAGGCAGCAGGCTCAAACCCCCCTTGCCTATGATGACTGGCTAATACAGACTGCAGTCCGCCCCAGTGAACAGGGGCTTGATGATGACTGGCAGTAGCCTATAGGCTGAGGCAAGGTGGGGATAGGGTTCCCCTCGGAGGGGAGACCCAGACCAAGCGGGCACTGCCAGGGGGGCAGCACCCCAGACAGAAGGGCACCGGGGTCCGGGAGGGACATGGGGGGCCTGGCAGCAAGCGAGGCACCAGCCTGCAGAGGGCACTCTGGAGGCTGGTGAGCCAATTCCCCAAGAGACCAGCAGGAGGCGCTGCAGGGGTGAGTCATCGCACTGTCACATGTCCTTATAACAGCCAATAATCAGATTACACATCCTGTTTTTATGGATAAGTGATTCTATTATCTTTTTGGAAAGATACTGTTGGATGAAATATAATTGTTCAAGAATTTACCTACATTTCTTAATCAGCTATTTCAGTCAAAGTGAAAGCTGCAGCCGACTGTCTTTCATGGCTTGAAGCCAGACTTACACAGTATGTTGGAATTCAATTGATAATGAACAGTCTTGCAAGATCTGATTAATTTGATAGAACCTAGTCATATATACGCTGAGGAGTAACAAAGAATGTCATTTGACAACTGCAGACCTATAATGTGAATTTAATATAATTTCTCACATCTAAGGAAGAAAATTAGCGGCACAATAATCCTGTACACTGAGCAAAATAGAATTAAAAGTCTTTACTTCCGTCTAGTAGCAAAAAATATTAAGCTTTACTTTGAAAATGATTCAGCATACATACTGGTTTCCATTTCATTCAGGCTTTGGAAGTGTGTTAACTATGTTAAGATTGCCCTTAAACACAGAAAAAAACAGTTAAAATTGAAAAGGCCATTTCCCCTAGTATGGCCTGATTCTGTAGTCTTCACTTAGGCAATTCTCCCACTAATTTCATTGGGAGATTTACCTAAGTATGAGCTCTTACTTGTGTCACTTTTTTTAACTGATAGCTATACGGATAATCTAAATCAGACTTCCTTATTCTCTTCTACTTAATTCAGACAAATGCAATTCAGCCCTGTGCAGAAGGCCAGCACAAGGCCTGTGGACCACTTATCTCCCACTTAAGCACTCAAAATAGGACTTAACTGAGACATAAGTGGCGTATAGTTCATGGAGTGGACCTACGCACAGGGGTAATTTTCATCCAAAATGAGGGGAAGAGAGAACTCTCTGACAAATACTAATAACAATTTTTTAACACTGAGACTTTATATATACATATACCTAGAAAGATGAAATAACTACAAATACATCTGTTGGACATGGTCTAAAAGTGCATTTGTAGTAAATATTTACACTGATTTTATTTTTATATATAATATATATATATATATATAAAAATCAAAACTTTTATATCAATATTATGCTATTTTTATTTTGAAGTGTTACAAAAACAAAACATTTTGTTTATTTTTCTTAAAAGGCAACTAGCATTGCAAAGTAACTAAAAAAAGTCTGCTACAAGAAATGAACAAATTACGTGTTTTAGCCAGCTCTCTTCTTCCAATTTCACTAATAAAAGTCTAGGTTTCTAATTCAGGTTAAATCAGTCATATTATCTTGCGCTGAACATTAACAACAGTAAGAGCATAGAAAGCAAGATTAATTCAGTATAATTTATTTTAAAATGTCTGCTACTGAGATTTTCCCTATTTAAAAACTGAATTAATCCAAATATGAGTTAATTTCTGAAGCTAGATGGCACAAAGAAAATACAATAAATGGCTTAAACAACCTATTTTAAGGAATGTTTAGCTACACTTTATCAGAAATGATCAGAGTAGTACCATGCAGCTGTAATCTGAGTCATGTTTTACGAACAAGGGAATACAAACAAGACAAGCAGCTGGAGCGGCCCCATATTCACTGATGCACATCTTTCTCCCTAAAGCTATGAAGGCCATTTTGTCAAGCAGGATGAAGCAGAACAAAAGTGGCTCTGAAAGCGCCGTTACAGGCATCCAGATAACTACATATAGATGTACAGCTAAAATTACCAATTAGTTTACCAATTGGCTGCAACGGATTCGATTGGTTTGTAATTAATTCTAGTTACTGGCGCATACAGCAGGACGGTTGGCGCCATCCCTTTGTCCTCCTGATACACAATACTACTGCACAGGGCCCTAGGGTCTTGGCTCTCTAAATTCACCTACAGTACTGAGTGTAGCAGATATACCCTATGGTGCTGAAGCAGTGGAAACTTGTACCACTTGAGAAGGTGCTGACAAAAAGGAACCTTTATGGGGTAGACTGCTGCTGCACTAGAGTCAAGGCAATTTTAAATGCCATTATTTTTCAAGGTCAAGTGTAACTCATACTGATTTTTAAAGGGCCAGTACAAGCTAAGAAAACAGGTTGGGGTTGAGGGAATGGTCTTAAAACCAATGTCAACAGGAAAATGTGAAACAGAAGAATTTCTACAATATTAAAATTCCCCCCTGCATCATTCTAATTACTTCTTCATGCTTTCATTTTCTACCTTAGTGTATTTCCTTCCTCCAGCCCTGAATCATTAGCTTAATTTCAAATAACACCATATTTCTTAAAATTTATACATATTTTAATCCATGCTTCTTGTTCCCACATTTCGGGCTCATGGTAATCTTTTCCACGGATGTCCCCACCTTTCCGAAACACCTTGGAGAAGCCTTACCATAATGCATTTGTAAAACAGTATATGTGTGGTTTTGTGATCTCATATAGCTTCCTCTATCTTAAAGGTTTTTTTAAATAATGAAAATACCTCCTCATCCTTCAAGCTTAGTATCAATATGGTGGAATTTTTTGAACTAGAATGAAAACAATATATATTTAATTGAAATGTTTTTGTAGTTAGTTGAAAAAGGTATGTTAATTTCAGCAGTGGGCAATTAAAGAGGGCAACCCTTGAATAATATTGGACAGGTCTCTAGGCATTAGAACCTCACACCCTATAGTTCACACATACAAAAATGGCCTCTCCTCACTTCATAGCAATGGCTTAGTGGCAGAGCACTGGAAGGATGTCTAATATTAGTAAGACCTCATTATTTTTACAAAATATCTACAGTAAATTTACTAGTGTTCTTTTTCTGTCTAATTCCATGGAAACACATCCCTAGGTCCTCTTCAGGGACCTGGCTTCATAGGTGTGGATAGACAGCCCAGGGGATGGCTGCTGTCCAATCTATCATGCCCCCTAAACTAAGCAGGGATTGCTGATGTAATTTAATGCCTCTTACCCAAGCCAGAAATAACATACATGGGTTAACCTACCACAGAGTACAACACACATACACTGAAGGAATGGGATGGGTGGTGTCAGGGCAGGAGAGGGTCAGCAACAGTAGGAGATACCATAGAAGTACAGCTCCTGCTCATACGTTACTCATGTGGGTCCGGAAGATGTGCAGAAATACAGGGATCTCCCATAGAATAATCAAGAAGAAACTCCATGAGCGGAAGGAAACTCAATCAGTTTCCAGTCCCCTGTATTAAAAAAATAAAATCTACAATTTGGTTTCTATTGCATGTACCTTTTGAAAAAAGGAGTCTAGTTTGTTCAGGTATAAATGTAGTCAATTTTGAAACCAAATCTTCTCAGTTTCACTCCCCTACGCTAAAATGCAGGGAAGGGGAGGCAAACGAGACCACAAGATGAAACAGATTCCCACCAGCAGAACATACCAGAGAAAAGAACTCTATTAAGACAAAAATGTTCAGTTCATTCTCAAGTCTGGAAATGGATATTGAGTTTTTTCTACAAGTTGTTAGTTCCCCAGAGTAATTATTTCATACATTTTGAATTAAATATTTGTCAGATTAGATGCCATTTTCAGTTATTCCTGCAAACCTAGTATATTTCTCTTCTGTCTTTGTCCTTTTCAAAAGGAAATAGAATCAGATATTTGTTTGTCATCTGGCTTAAAAACTGCCTTGAGGCTGAGAGTTTGCACAAGTTTCAGTGCAGAGATACTTTTTTGACAGCTGAATTATAAATGCTTAGAAGAACCCAGAGGGTTTGGTTTGGATTCTTGCTTCCTAGTCAGTTGCCAAAGCAGTGTGTTTAATTTTAGTGGAGGATGGGGGGGAGTAATCCCGGGCCTTTACTCTATCTACTGGGAGTGCCATTGAACCATTCTCAGTCAATGAAAAAATCACAGTAACATGAGGCCTTAAAGAAGAAGCAAAAACTGTGTGATGGGGGAGAAAAATAATATAATGTACACCAATAACTGGAGTTCTCCAAAAGATGTTGCCTCCGCAAATCACCACTGTAGCAGTCTTGCACCATGCACATAAGCCACTGAACTGTTTGTCACAAGTGTTAGAATCATAGAATATCAGGGTTGGAAGGGACCTTAGGAGGTCATCTAGTCCAACGCCCAATTTTTGCCCCAGATCCCTAAATGGCCCCCTCAAGGATTAAACTCACAACCCTGGGTTTAGCAGGCCCATGCTCAAACCACTGAGCTATCCCTCTCTCTCCTCCCCCCCACCCCCGCTTTAACTATTATCTAGTTGATAATGATATTTAACTATTATCTAGGATCCAAATGTTCAAGATCCCATAACTGTTCTCAATTTCTTTCCTCATCAAAGCATCCATTACAGGACTGCAAAGAGGAGTGGAGGAAAGATGATGAATGTGTCTCAGCAGAGGCAATGGGCCTCCACCCAATCACACACTGACTTTCCATCTTTTCAGCTTCGCTGACTTCAGCTGAATCATTCTTGGTTTACACTGGGGTAACAGAATAAAATTTGGCTCTATATATTCTGAGAATTCCAAGTACTGCTTCACTGAATTATCTCAGCAGACCAGTGTAGGAGACTAATCAGCAGAATCACAATCACAGGAGGCCAAGGAGTGCTTACTTAGAAACAGACTGAAGCGCTGCCCTACTGAACAGAGCAACTGATCTATATTCAGAGTCAAGAGAATAACACTTCATGCAAGTGTGAACTCCACGTGGCAGCCTAACATATTTCAAGAACAGACCTATTTCTAATAGAGGCAGCCAATGAAGTCACAGGTCTCAGATTGAGGGCATTCTATATCTGGTATTGAGACTTTAGCCTGATCATAAAAGGCCTAGATACAAACCAGAATCCATTTGGAAAGCCTCTGAATTGAAATTTGGATTTCTCCACTGGGGGGGAGGAAAATTTACAAATAAGGCTGAGCTTTTTCCAAACAGTATTAAAAACTTCTTAAATATCTAACCTATGAAACCTCATTTCCTTGGTAGATGATGAGACTTGTAAATAACACAGCACGAGAGTTATATATTTGCTAATATGAAAATCTACGACCCTCTTACTTTGTCTTTCTGAATACAGTGTAAGGAGGATCAGCCATAGAACTTCCAGATTGTTTCTTTTGGAAGATGGAGTGTGAATAAACATTCTTCTAGAGGTTCAACTCTAGTAAGAAATCAATTCAAGACCCAGTGTGGTTTTTGGGTTGTCAAACTAATCAAAATACATGTAATGGGCCCTAAAAACTAAGACGGAAGAATCCTGGACTTGGAGCTGCTACGAAGAAATGGAAGATAAATGAACCCATCCTGATGATGGACAACAGAAGAACACACTGCTTGTTTAGATAATACTTGACTGTCATATTGTATCTGAGAGTCAATACAGATTACCCATTCACTGAGTTCAAGAAAACCTAGACCACTAGTCTAATTGCTCTTAGCGCCAATATATTTGTATGCAATCTATTTTCTTTGTTTTCCAAATATTAAACAAGGAGGGACAGAGTGTGATTGGGAATAAGAGAGCAAAAGGGAAGAAAGAAAATATTTCAAGTGAAAATATTTGTACTGAGGGATGATCTGGTGGGTAATACACAGGACTGATAGATAGAACTCCGGATTTCATTTCCAGTTGTCACTGACTCACTGTGTAACCTTACCTTCCTGTGCCCAGATTTACTCATATATAAAGTGGGGACAATAATATTGACCTACTTCAGGAGATAGATAAGATCCTTGGATGAAATTACTACTATTAATTATCATTATTAAGTAGGTTGAGACAGGCCGAATCAGAAAATACATGTTCACTTCATGTGCTCACATCTGCAAAAATGTCACTTTAGGAGCAACCTAAATCCACCAATATCTACCAATTCTGTGACCACTGAACCAGTAGACAGACTAATTTAAATGAAATAAGACTATGTTTAAACTTGCTTCTTTTAGAGGTAATTTAACCAAATTTGTCACTGTATCCTTAAGTATGAAGCATCAAAGCAGTATCAATACATACATTTGTGGTTTCAAATACCTCAGCCCCAAACCATTAGCAAGAGTTACTGAGATACTGCCTTAGGCAGCATCCAAAGCCAGGAGGAAATATACACAACAGCTGATCTTCTTACACACATTTCCCTGTTTGCATCCTTTCCACAACCCTTTTGTCTGCAATTTCAACCACAACCAGTCACCAGAGCTCAGTCCCATTTGGAAGCACTAAACATTATCCACAGTGACAATGTAATCAATAACCAAGTACTCCAAATCATAAGATTGAATAAATCCCATATGTATAGCTTCAAAAACAAACACACACATTTTCAAAGTGTCCTGGATTAATCCAAAGGTGTTAAATGTTGGTAATAGGGTCAGGTTTTATTTTCTTTATAAGTATAAATCTTGTATTGTAATTAGATCTTTAGCACAACTAAAACATTTATAACACTGCATGATGTATCCACTTGATTTTTTCAGTATATGGAAAATATAAAAAAAATTAAAAATTTCCCAGATTAAAATAGAAATATTCAAAATAAGATTATTTGAATAAAATCTATATGAAAGCTTTTCTTAATAACAATTGTTTATTTTCAGAGGACAATTTAAAAATAAAAATAAGTAACACAAAGGCTAGAGGAACAATTACCAGATATTCTATTTCCTTATTTAATATTATCTTTACAAAACACTTATACAGCATTGTAAATCTAAATGACACTTCACAAACTTAGCTAACAATATGTTCTCTGCTTAAATAGCTTTCAAACTAAATAGGCAAGAAAAACAAGATGACAAAATATTAGTCAACACAAATGCTGTTTTTGTTTATCATCATCAATGCCCTTTAGTCCCTCAGACCTGGCAGACTTTGTGTGACTTCTCAACTGTAGACAGTGATTTATCTGTCTAGTACCATAAGGTAACTCTTTTTTATATCATTAATACTGTTTTAAACGACTGAATACCTTCTCTAGACACATCAGGCAAGTACGAAGTGTTACCAAGCATAGGAGTGAAATTAAAAATATTTCCACAGTTAATATAGACTTTAACTATAAAACTGATTTTCATCTTAAAATGTAATTTAAAGATTCAGAAGACCAGAGTGGTCTTTTTAATCTCTAAACTCCAGAACTGTAATTATTAAAGTTATTGTTTAAACAATCCATCAGAATTACTACACATTACCTATCAACACTGCAGTGTCAATGTATGTTCACGGGAGGTTACAGTACACGAAGAGAGACTATATGAGCCACAGAGAAGATCAAATCTTCCAGCTGCAATTCTTATAATGCCTAGTCTTTTCTATTGCAACATTGTCCATTATTAGAATTATTTTAATAAGTAAAAAAGGAAAAAATTTCTAAAGCCACATGTAATGGCTAGTTAAACAATTGGAAAAAATAGCTTTACCACCAAATCAGTCACCGAGAACTATTTTTATACAACGACAATGCATGATGGCTCAGTTGATCCACCCCAGAACCTATAAAAAGAGGAGACCATATGTGGGGAGAGGAAGAAGTGCCACCTCCCTTGTCTCAGAAGATTCTCTGTTTGTAACTCTACAGAGTACAAGGTGTGGAGTTGGAGGCATAGGCGCCGACTCCATGAGTGCTCCGGGGCTGGAGCACCCACGGGGAAAAATTGGTGACCCACCGGCAGCTCCCCGTTCGCCCTGCCCCCAGCCCCAGCTCACCTCTGCCTCCCGAGGCGCCACCACCAATCCGCTTTTCCTCCCTCCCAGGCTTGCCGCGCGCCAGCTGTTTGGCGTGCGGCAAGCCTGGAAGAGAGGGAGGGGGGAAAGCGGAGCAGCGGCGGCGCCTAGAGGGAGGAGGTGGGGATTTGGGGAAGGGGTGGAATGGGGGCGGTGCTGGGGGAGGAGTTGGGGCGGGGCCGGGGGCGCGAGCACCCACCGGCGCCGACTAAAGTCGGCGCCTATGGTTGGAGGCAGGATACGCTGATGCTACTGCATGCATAGCGGCTGTGGGATGCGATAAATGACAGCATGGCTCCTAATAAAGCTATGTTGCCCAGGGGTAAGATAGACAGAGAAGCAATAGCTATCCTTGAAGGACAGCTCCTGTCTCCACACAAAAAGGGGATCTCTTCCCTGAAGAGCCTTAGGAAGTTTGTACTTTGGAGATGATGTTGCTCCAAAATCTGTGTCTGCAAATCTCTACCACTGTGAGGGAACAGTTTCATAAAAACTCTTTAAAGTGAACTTTGCTCTGTTTTGCACACAAACCCTCTCCTGAGGGTATCAGAACATAAGAATGGCCATATCAAGTCAGATCAATGGTTCATCTGCCCAGTATTCTGCCTTCCGACAGTGGCCACTACCAGATGCTTAAGAGGGAATGAACAGAACAGGGCAATTGTCAAGTGATTCATCCCCTGTCATCCAGTCCCAGCTTCTGGCAGTTAGAGAGGTTTAGGAACACACAGAGCATGGAGTTGCATTCCCTGACCATCTTGGCTAATAGCTATTAATGGACCTAACCTTCATTAATTCTTTTTTGAACCCAGATATATTTTTGGCCTTCACAACATCCCCTGGCAACGAGTTCTACAAGTCGACTGTGCATTGTGCAAAGAAGTACTTCCTTATGGTTGTTTTACAGAATGGGGCAATCTACACTATTGTCTTAAAATGATATTTAGAGGACACACTGAAATAGCTCTATCAGGTTCACAGAATCAGAGAAATGTAGGGCAAGATTCAGAGATCACCTAGTCCATCCCCTTGTGCTGAGGAAGGATTAAATATACCTAGACCATTCCTGAGAGGTGTCTGTCTAGCTCAGGGGTCTCAAACACGTGGCCCGCAAGGTTCTTCCCTGCGGCCCGCCAAGCTCCCGCAGCCCCCTCCTCCCTTCCCCTCCCCTCCCCAGCGCGCCACGTCCCCAGCCTACCTCCAGGCCAGGGATGGGCAAACGACGGCCCCAGGCCGGATCCGGCCCCTCAGGGCTTTGGATCCAGCCCGCAGATTTGCCCACCCCATGGTGCTGAGGGCCCCGCGCTGCTCCGGGAACCCCGGGACACAGCGTCCCTGCGGCCCCGGGGGGAAGGGGAGAAGAGAGCTCCGTGAGCTCCTGTTGCCTGTGGTTACCTCCCCTGAAGCTTCCATTGGGCGGGAACGGGGAACCGCAGCCAATGGGAGCTTCGGGGGAGGTACCCGTGGGCAAAAGCAACGCAAGGAGCTCTCTGCTCCCCCTCCCACTCCTGGGCTGTAGGGACGCTGTGTCTGCGGCTTCCCAGAGCGGCCCGGGGCTGGGGCAGGCAGGGAGCTTACCCTGGCCGCTCTGACACCCCGGAGCCGCTCCAGGTAAGCGGCATCGGGCTGGAACCCGAACCCCTCCTGCACCCCGCACCCCAACTCCCTGCCATTAGCCTCCTGCCTGCACCCCAACCCCTTGCCACACCCCTCCTGCACCTCAACCCCCTGCCCTGAACCCCCTGCTGCATCTCACACCCCTCCTGTACCCTAAACCCCTGCCCTGAGCCCCCTGCCATACCCCAACCCCCTGCCACACACCTCACTCCCTCCTGCACCCCAACCCCCTGCCCTGAGCCCCCTGCTGCACCCCGTGGGCAGGGGCAGGGGTGGAGTGGGGGGCGGGAGCACCGGGGGGCAGGTGATGCAGCCCTCGGGCCAACATGCGAGTCCTCATGTGGCCCTCCTGGTGATTCGAGTTTGAGACCCCTGGTCTAGCCTATTCCTAAAAGCTTCCAATGATGGCGATTCCACAACCTCCTTACGTAACCTGTTCCAGAACTTAACTATCTGTATATTTTGAAAGCTCTTCCTAATATCTAACCTGAATCTCCCTTGTCAAAATAAGCCAATTACTTCTTGTTCTACCCTCAGTGGACATGGAGAAAAATTGATTTCCATCCTCTGTATTGATCACCTTTTACATATCTGAAGACTGTTTTCATGCCCTTCCCCCACATCCACCCCAAGCCTTCTCTTTTCTAGCTGAACATGCCTAGAGTTTTCAGCCTTTCCTCATAGCCATATTTTCCAAACCTCGTAATTTCTGTTATTCTCCTCTGGACTCTCTCCAATTTGTTCATATCTTTCTTAAAGTGCAGTGCCCCAAACTGGACATAGTACTCCAGCTGAGGCCTCACCAGTGCCAAGTAAAGTGGAACAATTATCTTCCCTGTCTTATATATAACATTTCTGTTAATACATATCAGAATAACATCTGCTATTTTTGAAGCAGAAGTAAACTGTTGCCTCATCTTCAATTTGTGATTCACTATAACCCGCAAATCTTTTTCTGCGATACTGCTGCCTAGCCAGCTAGTCCCTGTTATATATTTGTGCACTTGATTTTTCCTTCCTAAAAGTGGTACTTTGCACTTGTCTTTATTGAATTTCATCTTGTTGATTTCAGACCAATTCTCTACTTTATCAAGATCATCCTGAATTCTAATCCTGTCCTCCAAAGTGCTTGCAACCACTCTCAGCTTCATGTCATTCACAAATTGTATAAGCATACTCTCCTCTCCATCATTCAAGTTATGATGAAATACTGAATGGTACCGGATCCAGAACTGACCCGTGAGGGGCCACAGGAGACATGAACCATTGATAAATACTCTGAGTATGGTCTTTCAACCAGTTTTGCACCTACCTAATTTCATCTAGGCCATATTTCCATAAGCTGCTTATTAGAATGTCATGCGGGACAGAGTCAAAAGCGTCACTAAAGTCCAGCTATATCAAGTCAACTGCTTCTCCCCATCCAGCAGGCCAGTTACTTTGTCAAAGAAGGAAATTAGATCAGTTTGGCATGATATGTACTTGACAAATCCATCTTGGCTATTACTTATCACCTTATTATCCTCCAGGTTTGAACAAATTGACTGTTTAATAATTTGTTCGAGTATCTTTCTGGGTAACCAAGTTAGGCTGACTGGTCTAAATTCCCCAGGTCCTCCTTTTTCCCCTTTTTGAAAATAGGTACTATGTTTGCCCTTCTCCTATCCTCCAGGACCTCACCCATCCTTCATGAGTTCTCAAAGATAATCGTTACCTGCTCAAAGATTGCTTCAGCTAGTTCCTTAAGTACCTCCGGGTGAATTTTGTCAGGCCCTGCAGACCTGAACACATGTAACTTACCTAAGTATTTCTTAACCTGTTCTTTTCCAAGAGCCTTCTCCCTTGACGTTAATATTAATTGCATTAAGCATCTGGTCACAATTAACTTTTTTAGTAAAGACTGAAGTAGAGGCTGAATAGTATACGTTTAGAAAAACATATATGTTCTTACTCAAGAAAGCAGACAAGATTCAGAAGAAAATGGTCAGTCAGGCATGTAGAGGGTAAATTATCTACCTGTAATTGTTCTCTGAAAGGTAGATTCTGTATTGAACTAAAGCCCTGAGGTATCATACTTTCAGACAAGAGTCTTCCTTTTAAGCACTTTAAAATATCTTCCATTAAGCCTTTTGCCCTTGGGGAAGCAGTCAAGCATCAGCGAATATATGAAGTCCCCCGACCATCACTTCTTATTTATGTGAACAACAAGTGGGGTCCTCCTCTGTAGCACTACAAGTGCTCACTATTTTGCATGACAGAGAAGTAATTTCTTGGTATCTTTTGCCTTTATTTCTTAATTTTACTATCACTTCTATTCTGTATTTTACAGCCCAGAGGAGTTCTAAGTTTCACTCTTGCCATTGTCAGCTTTTGTTTGTTTCCATCAGCTTTTTATATTTTTCTATCGGACTTCTACCTTTTATTTTTTTTGTGACTTTGTCACAGCTTATACAGAAAAGTTATCTTTATTGATTTCTAGCACTGCCCTGCGCAGTAAGAAGAGTTACGATGGGATTTGCTCACTGTGAGTTACCACCCTCAGGAAGGCTTAACATTCTATTGTTTTGAAAATTACATGGTTTCTCATTTACAATGTGATTTGTTTAAAAGTTGTGAGGCAATACAATAAATGGAAATAAGAGTCTGAAGAATGAGAATGCTATCCTCAACTCAAACTGGGTTTTTCTCCCCTCCCATTATTATGTGGGTTGAAGATGGACTATTAACTGTTACCCCTGTTCGACCCAACTAGTTAGCCAAAGTTCAGGGACCTGTTGATTTTTTCTGTTATGATAAATTGATGATGGAGACATGTATCTTTAACGCAATCCTGTTTATTTACAAAGAATATAAAAAGTCCTGTTTCACTGAACACATGAGGAATCAAACAAGAGGAGATACTTTCTTTGCTCACACCTCCGTGTCTCTTTCAGCCTGCATTCAGCCCAAAATCTCGCTCTCAGCTTTTTCTCAGGCCATACTACAAATGTTTCTGTGTGGCTGCATTCTCTCCAAGCTTCTCTGGTCTTTCAGCTGTTTCTCTCACAGACACCCAAACAAAATATAGTTTCAATCCAATCAATGCCCTACTGCCTGCATTTGTGATATCAGTCCCCCAGAGAAATCCTTTGTGGGCCACACTGTTAAATTCTATTCAAGATTTGCCATGTGTTTATGTTTTGGATGGTTCTCCTATTGCTTCAGCTGCCTGGTTTCATAAAAGAGCATAATGATTTCTGACAACAATCTTACATGAAAATGGGCAGTTATGTGCGCAGTTTCAAAGAGCTTTAACTCAGTCTATAACACTATCTTAAATATTAATTTTCTAGTTTCTGACAATTTCATTCACATATTATTTACAATTGGATTGGGACATTTAATAAATGAGGTGTGACGGGGCAGAGCGGCCCCACACTGGTACCGCAGGAGTTAACCCTTCCTTCCTGGCAGAGGAAGCCCCGCCCCGGAAGCCCTGCTGGGTATGCTCCAACTGGAGCCTAGGTATAAAAGCCTGCAAAGCGGCTCAGTCTGGGCTGACCACCGGAGGAGAAGGAAGCACACTGCCAGCTCCCGAAGCGGGACAGCCAACACCCCAGGATCCAGGGGCCAACCAAGCCAGGACGCCCTCTGCACCCCGGACGGAGGCTGCGACAGGAGGGGACGGACCGGAGAACCAGACATTGAGGGTAGAAAGTGACCCAGGGGAACTTTAGAGGCCGGCAGCGTTAAAGCCGCACTGACACTCGGCGTGTTGCGGGCGGATCCCCACCAAGCTAAGCGCAAGGGGGAACCCCACTAATAGGTGAGCCCTGGGTCGGGACCCGGTGGAGAGGGTGGGCCCGGGTCCCCCCTACTACTCTGACCATTAGGCTGCACTTCCCCACCGGGGAGAAGGAAGGCCATGGACTCTGGCCATTGGGCCACACAGCCCTGATACGTGGGGCGAGTTGTAAGGACTCTGGCCGCTGGGCCACACTGCCCTGATCCTCGGGGTGAGTTGTAAGGACTCTGGCCGTTGGGCCACACTGCCCTGATCCTCGGGGTGAGTTGTAAGGACTCTGGCCGTTGGGCCACACTGCCCTGACCCTCAGGGCGAGTTATATGTGCTTTGACCATTGGGCCACGCTGCCCCGATACTCGGGGTGTGACACACGAACTCTGGCCGTTAGGGCCCGCTTCCCCGACCAAGGGGCGAGCGAGGGGAAACCAGCGATTAGGCCACAACAGGACACCCTTAAAGGGACGGGCATGGGGACTTAAGAGTGGCGAGGCCCCGACACCTCAGCCACCCCTGCCACAAAGGGGCGCTGTGGTGCCGGACCCATCACAGAAGGCTAACTAGTTGTTTTAGGCATGTTTGAAAACAAGAAAACAGGATGCATACAAAATTCAACTGCTCCAAGTCTATGCAGGGAATAAAAAGAGAAGGAAGGTGGATGAGGTAATATCTTTTATTGGACTAACTTCTATTGATGAAAGACAAGTTTTGAGCTACAGAGCTCTTCCTCAGGTCTGCTCTGTGTATCTTGAAAGCTTGACTCTTTCCCCAACAAAAGATGGTCAATAAAACATATTACCTCACCCACCTTGTCTCTCTAATATCCTAGGGCCAACAGGGCTACACCACCACTGTAAATGGCGGGGAGGAAGGGAGAGAGAATAAGAGTATTTCATTGGCACTCAACCTGCATAAATCTTGCAATGCAATATTCTGTTGCTGACATTTTGTCCTCAGAAGCAGAGGTGGGGTAAGAGTCTGACTTTTGTCTCTAGATAGCATAGAGCTCATAGCTCAGGCAACAATGGCCTAAAGTGGCTTTAATCCACCTTTACATCCTCTCAATCCTAGATTGCTCTGCGGGCTTAAGCAGCACCTGGAAGACAGACTAAATTACAGCAGTCTCCCTAGGTTGCCTATAAGCCACAGTACTGCCTGAAATCACTACAGTGCTGTGTGCTGAGGCCCCATTCCCAACATGCCCCTCCTGGCCCCAATACCAGGGCCTTTCGGGGTATGTTTACACTGCAATTAAAAGCTGGAGTGTAGATGTTAACATTTGGGCTCGGGCTGGAGCCCAGGCTCTAGGACACTGCGAGGTGGGAGGTTCCAAAACTCTCACTACAGCCCTAGCCCAAGCGTCTACAATGCAATTAAACAGCCTGTTAGCCCTAGCCCCACAAGCCCAAATCAGCTGGCACGGGCCAGCGAAGGTATATAAGTGCAGTGTAGCTATACCCACAGAGGCTCCTCTGAAGGCAGTTTTATGACTCTCCTCCACATTTTCTGCACCAAGGGAAACCTATTCTAGATTAAATCAGGCCTTTTAGAGACCCTTTATGCCACTCCAGGCCTTTTAAATAGCAGAATAGGACTGGAATGGGGAAGAGGATCTCACCTCTGGAGTTAGAAAACAAACACAGGCCCTTGTACATGATATGTATTACAAGGCACAATATGCCACAACATAAACAGGATAGGATGTTGCCAATAGGATGATGTAGTCTCTAAAATCAGAAATGGATACAAAGTTTTATCATCCACATTTGACAGAATAAGGTGTATCTATTGTAATGCGGTATGCGCTATACCTGAGACTGACCATGGCCACACTTAAATTAAGGCATGCAGAGGCCCATCAACTAAGCAAGAAGAACTGTTGACAAGGTCTCACACCAGTGCTTCATGCTCAATCCTGTTTGCATATCCAGTTCTGAGAGCAAGTCAAGAGCCTAGTCCTCAGTTACAAAGCCTTAGGTGGACTGACGCCAGCTACCTGAGTGACTGCCTCTCTCTGCACCATGAAATGAAAGCTGCATTCAGCCAGAGCACTTTGGCTGACAGAAGTCAGGATATGCCTTGCAAAGAGTGAGGGCAGAGCTTTGGGTGTGGAGAACCACAACTGTGAAACCAGGTTCTAGCAGAAATTTGGTTGCATCTAAATTTTACCACCAGCCTTACACAGCAAAAAATCTTTTTGAGAAAAAAAAAAGAAAATGATATATGTACACGCATGTCAGTGATATACTGATCAGTCTCACATGCAAGCACATATACATATATAATTTTACCATACATTTATATTATACTTTTTTCCTGCTTACCTACGTGTACAACATTAATCCTAAGAAAAAAGCAAAAATAATTCTTTTCCAAAACATTCTACTATTAGACATAAATCAAAATAAATATATTATCAAAGTCACCACTGCCTTATATTGTACCAAAGGTATCTCTGACATTTAGCTAAGAGCACAATAAATCAATCAATACAATCATAATGCAAAAATAAATCAAGAAGCAGCTCAACAAATATAACTGATAACTGTTCTCCACAAATATTTAATGGCAAAATTATTTAAAATTTTCCATCTTTCCTACATCTCATCTTCAAAAACTCTATTAAAAGATATATGAACATATAATATTGTCTATTCAATGCTATCCCTGAAAAGAAAATTCCAAAAAATCAAGATACTATAACAAAAATAACACACATACAATCTCAACAATCATTGGTACTGCGTTAAAATGGTGGTTTTGTGATGAAACAGGCATTTCTTTATATATGATGAAAATAATACAGCTCCTAAATATGTTTGGTGGTGTAAGACTTGGGATTTACATAAATATTCATTTCTGTGCTTTTAAGTGCCTGGGGAGTTTTGCAGGCAAACAATGTGACAGGTAACTACATTGTTGTCACTTGCTAACCTTAACTGGTGTTTTAAATAAAGATTTTTGGTTTGGGATGTGTATATATATTTCTTACCCAGCACAGACTGAGTGTTATGACTGGAATTCTAGGTGAGGTCTCAGCTCTATAAAGATGTGATAATGATACAAATAAACTTCTTTTCCTTCAGTCATAAAAGTTTAAAAATGGCAATCTGATTACATGACAAAGAAGATTAGTTTTCTTAAAACAAAAATTCATCAGAGAAATTTCCTGAGCAGGAAGACAGTTCAGTAACAAAATGTTAAATTGTGTTAGACCAACTAAGGGTTTGGAAGCCTCCAGCTACTGTTCGGTTCTGAAACCTGGTTTCAATTAAATATATTTGTACGCTAATCCCAAAGCCAATTTGGCCATCTCTGATTTCAGCAGAAAACTAGATACACATGATAAGATGAAAGTTTATTTTAAACTATATATGTAGATATGTAGATATATACATATCACAATGATTAGATAATGGCTTCCAGAATTTGGTGAACTTTCAGCCATGTTTAATGTTTAAAAAAATGTACCTTTAATATTTTCTTAAAGATGTACTGTTCCGGCTTCTCTTAATTCTTGTGATCATTTAACGCATTATAAAGTAATACAGTGTACAATGAACTCTTATTAAAAGGAAACAGTTTTCCTACTGAGTTACTGGAAAGACACCATGCTTTGTGTCTCTGTTTTACATCTTATTACAAACACAAGGTTATCTAAAATTAGAAAAAACACCTTACAATGACATCCCACCCAGACATTGTTTATACTTGGTCATCAATCGCACTCTCTTACCACCAGAGAGTGAATTAGAAGAGTGATAACTATCTCTGCAGAAACGGAGCAATGTGTAATTAAGACATTAAACAGGAAACTAAAGAATGTGAAAACCAGCTGAATCCCAACAGTGCCACCTACAGCAAAAAGTACTTCAGGCAAAAGGATATGACAATTGCTAGATATATTAACCACAGACTGAATGAGTTGTTTTTGTTTTTTGTTAATATAAATTAATCTTATTGCAGTGTTAAAAGTCTAAGAAAAAGTTACATCTTGCTATAAATTTCATATAATTCCAAACCAGTCAGCGTGTAAGATGAAAGCTGCTTTTTCTTGGCAAAAGTTAAAAAATATGTTCTCAGCTTTCTTATTTAAGGCCCTCAATTAAAATCCAAAGCATGCAATAATTTGTTCTTGAGGTTCTGTTTCTTGTTTTTAGTTTATCTGTAATGACAAGAACAGCACCAAGAGACACATTGCAACAACAGGGGCAGAATATTTCAGAAAGAGTCTTACCTTGCATTCTACTACGCTCTGATCCGACTCACAAGTAACATAGATTTCATCAACTGCCCGTCTAAGATTGTCAAAAAGAAATGCCCAATATCGAGCTCTCAAATCAACTTTTCGAGGTTGCCTTGTTTTTGTTGGGCTTTTGTCAAAGTTTTTATCTCCAGCGGCTGCTGATGTTATTTTACAGTCTACTGTAGTGCTCTGAAGAGATGAGATAAAACATTAAAAAAAAAAAAAACACAAATAAGTGTGGCAAGGGGTTGGGCTTCTGTATAACATACTTTTTTCAACATATGTCAACACTTTCAAACAAGACATCCTTCATTGAGGCTTACGTCATATCCCACTGACTGAGTTCTTCAAACAAATTTTCTCACCTTAAACAAAAGGGGCAGTTTTGTAGAACCTAATTTCTGTTTCTCTGACATTTCTAACCCAATATTTACATCTGCACAATAGCAGAAGATATTCTGCTCTGTATGTAGATGGGAAAGTTGCATTTGCCCCATTACTTGTTCTGACAAGAGTATGTTTCCAGAAGATGCAAACACTATTTTGCTAATGACTATGCCAGGTACATTCTGTCATCAAACAATGTTATTGCAAAGATATTGTATAGAACATTTTGTCTCCATTTTTTGTTAAAATATGGTAACTTCAGTGTATAAGTCTTAAGGCCAATGAATACAGCTGTGACCAGCCTTTTAATCAATGTTTTATTGCTTCACTGTAGTAAAGAAGTCAGTAAGCACCAAATTAGTTACAAAGAAAAGCTTTCATACGTCAAAAGATTCATGTCTTTGCCTGTATAGGTGACTTTCCATTCATCACACTCAAATATTAGAAGGCAAATTCAAATCCAGCATATTGACTTTAATTGTGTTGCTCTTGCTTATGCCAGGTCTGAAGTTGACTCTCTGTTGTTTTGACTCTAGAGTCATGATTTCAGCAGTGTTAAACACACCTTAAGCTTCTACCCTCATTTTCAAAGAAGAGAAATGAAGTATAAATGTATGGCTCTCTGCAAATTATTGAGACATAAACGCTATATTAAATTTGATTACTCTATTTTCTTTGGGCTCGTATCCACCCCAAATTTTCTTCGTGACTGCTGGATCACAGATGCTCTGTTATGTACCATCTTAAAAGCTATAATTTAATGATTACAGCCTTACACATCTCCTGAGCTTGCACGTTCAGTTCATTCCTTTTCATAATGTGGGAGGTAGGTTTTTCCTTGGCTAACTGATATACTGTAACTCAGGCATGGAAGACATTCTAAAGGGATGTGAAGCACCTCTTCCTGGCTGACAGCTCCAAAATTGAATTCAGCCAGATTCAGGATACTGGGCCCATCTAGCCTAAGATTCTCTCCCACAACAACAGCCAAGAGGAAGGAAGGAGTTCCCATACTAAAAGTGCTGCAGATATGGGGGGTCCTCTCCAGCAACCGGGGCAAGCACCCCAAATCAATCCAAAGTGATCCTCAATCACATGCAATTTTACCATGTATCTATTAACTAGGTCTGAGAACAAAACAGACCAAAGCCCTAGCCTATGGGTTTTATATAAATATATGTACATCATTTATGAAAGCATAAATAGAATTATAGTCACTGGCAGGTCAAAATTGGCCCCAAATTTAGGTTTTGTAAAAATAAGCTACCAAACCAAATGTAAATATATAGCTATTGCTCTACAGCTTTTGAAATCTAGATAACGCAGCACTGCACTAGTTTCTGTGCATGAGAATATGAAATTGCTTAAAGTGATTACGAATCAGTGAAACCGACCAGTCTATTTTCACTGTCTAAATTGAGAGAAATACAAAAGGCAAGAAAATACATAAATAATTAAAAGAAAATTAGATTTTTAAAAAGTAACAAAGTTACTTTCCAGGCTATTTAAAGGAAATTTGGGAATAAAGTTGTCACTATTATCCTTAAAAAGACACGGCAAGATATTGAGAACTATAACATTACATCTAATCAAATACAAAACAAAAAGAATGGAGAATAAGCTTTTATAAATAAAAAGGCGCCCATGCATCCTTTTTTCATATCAAAAGAAAAGACCGAAGGCTGAATACACTTCCCTCATTACTGCCAACACAAACATAGCATTGTGTTAGTTAGAGCATGAGAACAAGAAAACAAAAACAAAAACTTTAAATGGAAAGTAAAAATGACCATTTAATTTCATTAACCAAACAATCAAGCAACATAACTGGAAAAAAACGTATGTATTTTTTTTTCTTTTTAATAATTCTTATCTTGAAGCATTACTTTAGCACTCCTTTCATGCATATTTTTTCTGTAGCAGAGATCTCTAGAATGTTATCTTGCACAAGACACTAGTACATTTTTAGTATTGCTTGGAGAACTCCATCTTTTCAAATTCCAAATTCTTTAAACTCCATCTTTCAGTCAGTATGTCAAAATGACCAAAACAATATAATATGAGCCAGGGTGCCTACAGGATGTATCAATTAAACAAAGGGATGAGGATTTCAACAGTTTGTCAGTTATTGAAACAAAAATGCTTCCAGGCTACCACTTTTATATTCCAAGATTAAATCCAATGAGATTTAAAACAGCCCATGCTACTAAATCCTTGAAAAGCAGGTTTTATAATTAAAACAACTAATCTTAACTACAATACTGAGAACAGGATGCTATAATAATTGGCTTGGGTTCAATCCTACTGCTCCTCAGTGAAAAGCTGAAAAACATTTTTCTCCTGTGCCAAAAATTTGTTTCATGGCAGGAAAGTTTGCATTCAACAGAGACAGAGCACCATTGTAGAAATGTCATTTAAGCCCAAAGGCAATACGAGTTAAAATACAAACTCTACAGTAATTTTGGATGAAAGTCTCAACGTTATAAATGGAAGGTAGATGGATTAGGGGAAAACCAGAAAAACATTTTTTGCATTGGCATTTGTGCAAAAGAGATCCCAAGACTGCAAATACTAAGTGCACAGAGGATTTTCCTTGTTCTCCTCAGAAGGTTCTTTGTAATTTTTAGTACTCCATCATAAAGACACTGCAATAAATTCAATGACACTTTCAACAAATTATGCTGGCTTTAAATTAAAAAAATTTTCTCTGCGTGTTTGGAAAACATATATATCAAATCAGATTTTTATATAAAAATGACACACCTTTAAAAGTGGAAAAGTAGGTGAGAATCACAATTTTTAAATTACTGTATTCTAAAACTATAAATGTCTCTACTTCTTTTCTAGAAGATTTTAAAATATAGGCCACATTTGCAGACATGTAACTACCAAACAGAAGTGAATTGCACAAATGTGTGAGGGCAAAACTTGCCAAACTGTTTACTGAAGATCAGCTGTATTAGAACTCCTGGATCCTTTTATGGGTTTTCTCCGCATTCCAGTCTATTCTTTCCCTCAAATAGTTCCTGCTCTGTTCGCACTGCAAAATACGTCAAATAATGTACTAAAAAATTTGGTAAATTTCATTTAGTAACTAAGAAGGAGCAAACAGTGCAATCAGATTGGCCATGATCTCAATGGCTGCACTCACATTTCTTTATCACAATAAAATTTACCAAAGTTGTAGTACATTTAATTTTGCAAACCAAACCAAAATAGTGCATGAGAAACTGGAAGAGCAATAAAAAAGTAAAAGTGTGCACTTTGAGCCTACTCACTTTACCTTCTGTAAGAAAGCAAGGCAGATTGCTGGAAATAATCCACATTTGGATGCTTTTGGCCAAATGCCATGTATGGTTTATTTAAATAGTGATTTTGGTCAAGTCTACGATTTATGACTTTGCCAATTCCATATACATATTTAAATTTCACTAGCAAGTATAAGAATTGCAAAACATTCTCCATGATATTAATATTTGAAATAGTGCATTCCATGATATACTGTACAAATGAAAAAACTAAGGAAAAATCTACACAGAAGACAAGAAAGTGGTGGAGTACCTACCAGGCCTTTTTCTGACAGAGAGCAAGGATTTCTGCCCTAACGGGGTATCCATGGAGGCCAGAGCCACCTACACAGAGCAGTCATACCACTCCAAGCACTGACAACACTTCCTTTGGAGACTGAAAATTGTGCAATGCAGTCTGTAGTGCTTGAGCCTTAAAACCATACTGAAAAATCACTCTCCATACTCTTGCCATCTGCAGTGGAAGCAACCTCCAGAGCCCAGATAATTTTCATTACATTTCAATGGACCTTTCCTGTTTCAGTTGTCTTTTTTTCTGTTATTTCAGCACATATGAGCCATTAATACTGCTTTTTCTAAATGTGTATTACCTTGAATATGTCTTGCAGTTTTCTAAACTTAATTTAATCTGTTACCCGGACTTCTTCATAATCCTTCTTTATTTTGACTAGCCTACATAATTTTGTTGGAAAATTTTGCTTTTTCCTAGTATGGATGTCTGAACCCCGCTATTTGTCTCTGTCAATGCAGACATCTGACCATTTATTTCTAATATTCATTTAATGTTTTTTTCTCCTAACCATATTGTAATCCATCAATACAAATAAATAGCAAGCATTATGACCAGACATTACCTCTTATTCAACATTTACCATGTTTCTTATTAATAATCATTTTTTTAATTACAGCAGAGCCTAACAGCTCCAAACACGTAATACAAAAAGACAGTCCCTGACCAGAGGAGTTTATAATCTCAGTACAAAAGACAACAAATGGATCCAATGGACAGACAAGGGGAGCACAAGGAAACAAAGAGACAAACTGCCTCTTGTGAGGGACATCATCAAAACCGGTCTGAAAAATTTATAACTATGTTCCTCTGGTAGTTTTATCCTGAACCTTTTCATAAGCATCAGCCTCCCCAGTGGGCTTTGTACCTATAGTGTGGTTTTGGTGCAGAGAAGCACAATCTTTCCCAGTTTCTTATCCTTCAAGTCTCAAGATGTTGATGTGTTTGCATGTTGTTTCTCTGACTGTATAAATATCTGTCTACTGTATGTTTCATTCCATGCATCCGATGAAGTGGGTACTAACCCACGAAAGCTTATGCTGAAATAAATTTGTTAGTCTCTAAGGTGCTACAAGTTTTTCTTTCTTATTTTCATTTTGCTGACACAGACTAACACGGCTACTACACTGAAACCTATCATGTTATTTCTTGTGAACCAAAAGGGAAAACTCAACAGCTGCATGTGACTCACCAGGTGTGACTACTCAATTTGTGGGCTCTGTTTTATGGTCTCTTGACTTTAATTTAGATGCAAAAATAAAATCCCTTAAAGTTTTCCTACTTATAAGTAAGTATAAAGGAAAAATAAATTAATCTCAACTATCTTTCCAATGTAATAAAATACTAAAGGAGGGAGCAAGCTACCTGCTACTGCTATCCTTGTTGCACTACAGCCACAGAACTTCAAGATGTAATTCTGTGTGGACAGTTTACAATCTTAAATTACAGGATTGACATCTTTGAACTGCCTGTAGAATTGCAAAGGAATGTGATACACTACTGACAGATTAGTAGAAAAGTTATAAAAACACAATTCTACCTTTTACTGCAGGAAAAGACTAACTTACTTATTATATGGGATAGGACTTTTCCCCTACCCTTGCTTGTATCTCAATTTGTAAATATCCCATAGCCAACACGTGCACACAGCTTACGTAACCCAGGAAGTACTGTCGTCAGTTATGAGCCACTAACAATTTGAACCCTATGTAGAAATGTTAGGAGCTGCGAGCGGCCGTACCTGCGGACGCTCGGATAAACAAAGCATCTCGCGGCCTGCCAGTGGCTTACCCTGAACCAGCCGTGAACCAAGTTTGGGAACCCATGGTCTAGAAACTCGGGATTTGTTTTATTCAGTTGTCTTTAAGGAAGTTTAGTACCTACAAACAATTTTAAAATTGTTAGATAATTTACATGTACTATAAATATTTAAATCTCTGAGAAGTCTGCAGGGTCCCTAGTATACTTTTTAAAGATTTTATAGCTCCTACTCACTACTATTGTATATAATGAACAATTAATTTAAACATAAGTCCGTTTATTTTTTGAATGATTTTAAACCTAGATTAAAAGAATCATTTTACACACCAGTACTGTAGAACCTCAAAGATATGAACACCAGATACGGACTGACCGGTCAACCGGACACCATGTGAAACTGGAAGTAACCATCAGGCAGCAGCAGAGACCAAAAAAAAAAGAGCAAATACTGTACTGTGCCTGTATTGCATCTTAAAGGTAGACACATCTGGGCTACCTGTCCCCACCCCACCCCCAAACGCAGGACAGCCACTTACAGCTAGGAGGTAAAGATGCTGAGGTTGCCAGCCCAAAGCAGCTGCAGCCAGCAGAGCAGGCACAGTGTTGTGGTCTGTGCCGCTTTCACCCTCTCCCCCCCACGGCGGGGAGGGGAACACTCAGTGCACAGATACCATCAGAAATGCTTAGTTCTGCAGTTCTCAAACTGTGGATTTGTGTCTCCAGAGATAACATGCTTGTTAACAGCAAAAAATGTTTTTAAATAAATAAATAATACATAGAGGTGAGAAATAACTGACCTCAACTCTACTGTCCCTCTGCAAATTTGTGTACACAGAGTCAATCCCTTACTTCTCTCTAAAAGTGCAAAGTTTCAAAAAGTTCAATGACTAGAAGATTGTTGGGGGCGGAATAGATCTGGACAAGGAGAAGAAGTCTGGAAATACATGTGAGAAGGGAGGGACAGGCAGTAGAGACAAAAGTGAAACTGTCTGAGCAGCATATTCCAGAAGTCTTGAGGTCTTTCTGAGTGTAGCCTTCATTGATTTGAGATCTACCATACCATTCTCTAACTAGATGGGAAAACCTATAATGGCAGCAGGCCATAAAAGAGACCCAGTTTGGGAATATTTTAATGAAGTTCTTCTACCTGTGGGGAAGACAGGCATGCATGCAGAATGCAAACAGCGCAACAAAGAAATGGAAGGCCTGGTTGCCCGAATGAAACAACATCATGAGAAGTGTTCCTTCTCAGGAGGAAGCTGCGTTGAAGATGATGAAAGGAACATGTCTGAACATGTAGGATCTTCAGGTTGGTAAACTTTTTTATTTCATACTTCTTTCTTAAGGACTGCCTGTCTTCCTTCTGGACTATTCTTGAATTCTCATGTTTGAGCAAAAAATATAGTTGTTATTCTATGGTACTATCATTTTAGATGCAGTTGTGATAAAAAATAAATAGCTGAAATAGGCAATCTTCCTTTTACAATTTCACCTTTAAAGTAATACTGAGTGTCAGTGAATGCAATGAGTAATACTAAATGAGCAGTATGGTAATAATAATTAAATAACTGCATTGACTTGTTTTGTTTAGGAGAATCCATCCTCAACACACAGGATTCTGAAGACTATCCACCTTCAAAATCACCATCATCTTCTATCGTTTCAGAGTGATCTGCCAATTATAGTCTTTCAGTCACATCATGTATGTCACATAGCCACAGTACAGAGGTGAAAGTAAGCCGGTACGCCCTGGTATGGCGTACCGGCAAGAGCTGGTGCACCGGACCGGCTTCCCCAGGCGGCAATTTAAGGGGCCCGGGGCTCCCAGCAGCAGCTGTAGCCCCGAGCCCTTTAAATTGCTGCCAGAGCCCTGGGGTAGCGGCGGCAGCTGGGACCACCGGGGCTCCGGCAGCAATTTAAAGAGCCCCAGGCTCTGCTGCGGTAAGGGCGTAGGGGGGTCCCTGGCCCTTTAAATCACTGCTGGAGCCCCACCACCGCTACCCCAGGGCTCCGGCAGCAGGGCTCTGGCAGCGATTTAAAGGGCCCAGGCGGTAGCGGCGGCCGGAGCCCCAGGCCCTTTAAATGGCCCCCGAGCCCCGGGGCTCCCAGCTGCCTCTGTAGCTCATAGCGCTGGCAGTGATTTAAGGGGTCTGGGGCTCTCAGCTGCCACTACTGCAGCCAGAGCCTGGGGCTCTAAAGGACCCGCCCCTTCTGGTTGAGGCCACGCCCCCTGCTCAGGACTCCAGAGTACTGGTAAGTCCTTTAAGTTACTTTCACCCCTGCCACAGTATATCACCTGTAGCAAAAAGAAAAACAAATCTCCATCATCCAGAAACACCCATAGGAAAGTTTGTGATAAGAACCAGCAGATTACAAAAAGAGCTAATTGATGAAAAAATTGCCCAGTTTGTTTATGCAACAAACTCTCCTTTCCATATGACTGAGAACCCACACTTCACTAACATGGTTCAGTCATTAAGACCAGGATATAGTCCACCCAACAGAGCAGATGTCGCAGGCAAATTGCTGGATAAAGTGTCTGAAAGAGAAATTGAGCAGTGTGCAAAAGGTCTAGAGGGTGAAATTGTTAACCTGAGTCTTCATGGTGGAGCAATGTCTACAATCATCCTGCTGTATGTGCTTGTGTGACAATTGATACATCAGGAAATGTACACACAGCAGAATACGTACAAGAAGTAGCAGTAAAAGCTATAACAAACTGTGAAAAAAAATTCAGATGTCTAGTACACAGCTTGGTCACAGACAATGCTGCAAATTTATCCAAGATGAGAAGAAATTATTTAGAAGAGAGTGAAGAGAGCTAATAACATACAGTTGAAGTGCTCATTTCATGCACCTCCTAGCCAAAGACTTCAGTGTTCCAAAAATAAAGGCTAATGTTGTTGAAATTGCAAAATACTTCCGTAACAACCACTTTGCAGCAGCTGCTCTGAAAAAAGTGGGAGGAACCAAGCTAACTCTCCCACAAGACGTGCGATGGAACTCGGTAGTGGACTGTTTTGAGCACTATATCAAGAACTGGCCTAATCTGATGACAGTCTGTGAACAAAATCATGAAAAAATAGATGGCACTGTCACAGTCAAAATTCTCAACATTGGGCTTAAGAGAAATGTTGAACACATACTGAGTACCCTGAAGCCAATTTCTGTAGCCTTGAACAAAATGCAGGGAAATAGCTGTTTTATTGCTGACGCTGTCGAAATTTGGAAGGAACTGAGTGAGATCTTAAAAAGAGAAATATGCAATGACCGAATTAAATTACAAGCATTAAAAAAAACTAATGGGACAAGCATGATTTCCAGCTCATTTTCTTACAAATATTCTCAATACTCGGTACCAGGGTCAAACCTTAACTGCAGAAGAAGAGGAGTTGGCTATGACATGGACATCCAGCAACCATCCCTCCATAATGCCAACTATAATAAACTTCAGAGCTAAGCGTGAACCATTCACGAAACATATGTTTGCTGATTATGTTTTAAAGAAAGTCACACCAGTGATCTGGTGGAAGTCACTTAAGCACGTGGATTCAGAGACTGTTGACGTGATAAACTCACTTTTAACAACCGTAGCTTCTTCCGTCGGTGTAGAAAGACTATTTTCTTCCTGTGGACTAATTTATTCCAAATTGAGAAATCATTTGGGATCTGAAAAAGCAGGAAAGCTTGTTTTTCTTTTCCAGATTATGAACAAATAGGGAAATGAAGATGAAGATGACTGAGACAGCTGCAGAAGCCAATATTTTAAGTTTCTCATGTTGACCTGGCTGACATAGTCAATTTAATTTTTTTTTAAATAATTCATGTAACTATTTTAGTTAAAAACAATTTTAACAAAAACAAACCTGATTTTTAAAAACTTGAATATTTAACTAAATTAAAAAATTCATATGCCTGTTTTGTTAAAATATTATATGTTTGTTGTTAAAGAAAAAAAATCCAGAATACATAACATTGTTGTTTTAGTTAAATAAAACAATTTAAATGTCTGTCTCGTGATGTTTTCCTCCTAATACAGCATGGCAAGAAAATCCTCCAAATATTAATGATTAACCTGTTGAATTGGAGATATTTATGAAGTCATTGGAGGTGAACTATGTGCTTCAATTACCTTTGGTAAATGAAATAACTAAATCATTCATTTTCAGATATAGCTGTAAAACTAATCTGAAAAGTTTTCAAAATAAATCACTTAAAAATGTATAGTGTGTACCTTTTAAAAATGAAACCTACATCTATCTCTGAGTTGTGAAGAATATGTATTAAGGTTATAACAACCAACAAGAAGGCACTTTTATGTAGAAATCCATGATTGAGTCTTCCTGACTAGTGATTTAAATCAAATCCACCCTGATGTAGAGAGAGAAAATTTTTCTTCATTATTTTTTAAAAGAGTCCTCCCAGTAAAAATGATATTTAAAATTATAGAAAGAAGGTAGATGAGGCAATATCTTTTACTGGACCAATTTCTCCTGGTGAGAGAGACAAGCTTTCGAGCCACACAGAATTCTTCTTCTAAAGCAGGGGTCTCAAACTCAAATTACCACGAGGGCTGCATGAGGACTAGTGCATTGGCCCGAGGGCCACATCACTGACCCCGCCCCCTCGCTGCCCCTGGCCCCGCCCCCACTCCACCCCTTCCATTAGGCCCCGCCCCTTCTCTGCCTCCTCCCCTGTGCACACGGCTTCCCGCTCCTCCCCCGCCCTCCCAGAAACCGCGAAGCTCTTCCCATGCGGCCCGCGGAGCTCTTCCCTGCGGCTCACCGAGCTCCCCATGCCCCCCCCCCCCCATTTAAAAAAAAATTTTTTTTATCCCCAGGCAGTTCCCGCTGCCAGAACAACTGTCTGGCGGCAGGAACTGCCTGGGGGTAAAAAAAAGGGGGTGGGGTGGGGCAGGGAGCCCAGCGGGCCACAGGGAAGAGCTCCACGGGCTGCATGCGGCCCGTGTGTTTGAGACCCCTGTTCTAAAGAGTGTCTCTCTCACCAACAAAAGTTGGTCCCATAAAAGATATTATCTCACCCACATTGTCTCTCTAATATCCTGGGACCGACATGGCTACAACTACACTGCATATTTAAAATTGTCATTAGGAAAAAATAGATAAAGAAATGCAGATAGTTTTACATTTTTTGTTTTCTTTTGAAATACTATTATAATTCATATTAGGAAGAGAAAGACCATGTGGCAAGTAGTGGGGTTGTCCCACCATGAAGGGAAAGACGTGAGAATAAGGGAACAGAAAAGGCTGGTGTTGGATACTTAATGAGCATTCTAGCAATTTGGCTTTTTGGACTACTGAGATGACATTCTAACTTTCTGAATTGCAATTTTTCTTTAACCTTAACTCCAAATTTCTTCACTTGCACACTTTGGTACTTTTACTATCCCTCTGGAAACTTAAATATATCACTTATTTGATTTGCCTGATCTCTATTGGCTCAGGAAGGAGAATGCTTCTTTGGCCAAGGGAAGCTTAAATACGTCTCCTGAATCAGACCAATGCTCTGTCACTGTGGTACAAAACCAGCCTAGATCTTTCTGATCTTCACTTGGGGCCCAATCCAACTCCCAGATTTTCACTGATTTCAACAAGAGGTAGATCTGCCCCTTTGTGACAGTGAAATCCTGTTTTGCTACTTTAAAGAAAATAGAATAAATAAATATGTAGAAGAATATCTTCTGCACTTACACTCTACCCACACAATGTAAAAGATATGATCCCCTTGGTTATAACTTCTGAGTAACATCTACAGTTACCATCATCATCAGTGTAATAATATGGATTTAATTCAGATATAGACAAACATACGCAACCAGTACAATTATTGTGCAAGAACTGACACCTGTTTTTCTATCCAAAGCATAAAGTCTGCTACATAATTAGAACAATAAAATCATACAGCAGTTATGCCAGCAAAGGTTCCGTCATACGATCAGTTATCTTATAAAGTGGGCAACAAATTTTTTGTGAATACAACTATAGCTAAGCGTAGACAGTGAGGCAGTGGAAGTTAATGGAAAGGTTATTTTAAGTCCCTGGGCACCAGGAAATTCTAACATTGTACATTTCAAATTGTCACAGTTAAGAAAGAACCCAGATTGTGTCTGATGCTTGGCATTTTACCCTCCCCATTAGCTACTCGAAAAGGGTCAAACTGAACAGGCTGTTAACCAACTTTGCCATAGCACTACTAGCACCACCTTTATTCAGCAGTGAAACACAGCATTCAACTTTTATTTTTAAAATGGTCATGACCCTGAATATTTCTAATGCAAAAATACCATCCAGGCTATAAATGAATGATGACTACGTTCTGTACAAATATTTAATGCTTGTTATCAGCAAAAGTACCACTATTTCTAAATAAAATATCAGTAAATTGCTAAACTAAACCTTTAATTGCAATTTTTTTACTCCAGTTGCATAAAGAAATTTAACATTATTTTTGAAGAGTATAAATAAATATAACAAGCAAAAAGAGGGCTGAGGGAAGGTTTTTCAATACTGTAGTCAAATGGGTAAGCACTCTGCAGCACCACCATTTTATTAAATTTACACCTCTTAAGAATAAGTTTAAAACGTATAAACATACATTGCAAAACTCTCTGCTTTTGACCAGGTATCATCAAAGATCTACAACCTATCCTGAAGGATGATCCCTCACTCTCACAGATCTTGGGAGACAGGCCAGTCCTTGCTTACAGACAGCCCCCCAACCTGAAGCAAATACTCACCAGCAACCACATACCTCACAACAAAAACACTAACCCAGGAACCTATCCTTGAAATAAAGCCCGTTGCCAACTCTGTCCACATATCTATTCAAGTGACACCATCATAGGACCTAATCACATCAGCCATGCCATCAGGGGCTCATTCACCTGCACATCTACCAATGTGATATGTGCCAGCAATGCCCCTCTGCCATGTACATTGGCCAAACTGGACAGTCTCTATGCAAAAGAATAAATGGACACAAATCTGACATCAGGAATCATAACATTCAAAAACCAGTAGGAGAACACTTCAATCTCTCTGGTCACTCAATAACAGACTTAAACGTGGCAATTCTTCAACAAAAAAACTTTAAAAACAGACTTCAATGAGAAACTGCAGAACTGGAATTAATTTGCAAACTGGATACCATTAAATTAGGCTTGAATAAAGACTTGCAGTGGCTGGGTCATTACACAAACTGAAAACTATTTCCCCAGCCTAAATTTTCCCCTACTGTTACTCACACCTTCTTGTCAACTGTTTGAAATGGGCTATCCTGATTGTCACTACAAAAGTTTTTTTTTCTCCTGCTGATAATAGCCCACCTTATTTGATTATATATGTATCTTCCTACTCTATGTTCCACTCTATGGATCTGATGAAGTGGGTTTTAACCCACGAAAGTTTATGCCCAAATAAATGTGTTAGTCTCTAAGGTACCACAAGTACTTCTCATTCTTTTTACTGCCCAAGTATGAACTCCAGAATGGAGTGTACCTCTGGAGAGACAATCACTTCCGTAGCTCCCTTGCATGCTCCTAGTGCAATATGCTCCCCTCTCTAAAACAGGCCAATTTGGAGAGGGATAGGGCAGGATAATGACCCTTCATCCTCCCTATCCACTTTGGAGCAATTTAGTTGTACACTAAGGTTCAGATCCGGAAAACAATCATGCCTCTTAACATGACACAAGCAAGTAGGACCATTGGATGCCAATTACTTCAATGGGATTATTCACGTGTTTATTCAAGCTACAAACAAAAGGTGTTTGCAAGAGCCCTCGCTTTCTATTGAGTATTAAAGAGAGTAAGGGGTCTGAGACCATACATAAGATGCAGTGTTTTTTTAAAGCCTTATTATATACAAAATGTTATCTATTTTCAATAGTGGAAGTGTTTGCCAGATAACAAAATCATACACAGGTGTTTGTAAACACTTTAATAAATCCTTTGTCTTTTTTGAAAACTGTGCTTTTTAAACTGAAATTGAAATAGAAACACATATTCCTTACATCACAAATTACACAATTTATGTGGTGAAAAGTTACTATATTAAAAACTAAATAATCTATTTATCTATTTGCACAAAAGTTTCAATACTCCACCGTGCAAAGGCAGCAGTTCTAGCAAGTAGAAAGTATGTTTATTTTGAGAATGGCAAGAAGTTCTTGAACATAAATTTGTCAACACCTTGGGAAGATGATGTTGATAAGATCAGAAGAGGGAGCTATTAAAAGCATATTTGCCTAAATTTAAACAGAGCTATGACACTTTTTGGATTTATTTTTACTTAAAAGACTAAACAAACGCCACAAAAACATAAAATTTCCATTTTTAAAGTTGTATCCATGAGGTTTTTACACTGCTGCCTCCAATACTCCAGTTCAAGCCAACTGGGTAATAATGGAGAATATATTTCTTGAAGCTCAATATTTACACAATCTCCCAGTGGACCTAATTAAACTGAACCCAGAGGGTGGAGCTGATCATCCTTGTGCCAAACTATATCTGTGGGGGCAGACCATTCCACATGAAACCCCAATTACTTCATTAAGGTTCCATCTCCATGATCAGACTGCAGGATTAGGGCCTAACTCAGAAATTTTTTCTAATAAAAGGAAATCTTATCTAACTTTCATTTTAAGCAAGGAGAGGAAACAAGAAAGAAGAATACCAATTGCTGAGCAGGGTGGGAAAGTAACTTGCCTATTCACTTACACAAAAAAGGAACATTTTCTTTTTTTCCCTTATAACATCTCCCATGATGTATAATATCAAAGACTGGCAGACTTACAGACCAAAATGTTAAGCTAAAACTGTTAAATCAAAGAAGAGGAACAGTTAAAAAAGATCAAACATGATGAGAAGCTGAAATGTATTGCTTTAATATAACATCATTATATAATTAGTTCAATATCAAAGGCAAAACTGGTAGCACTGCCTATTATTTATGTTGCCTCACTTTCCATTGTAAAACCCTGGTTTTGCTTGCAGCTAACTGTTTGGACTGCCAGGTGTCTATCACGGGCTGAACTTTTTGGGGAAATTTTCAGCCAAAATGATTCAGCCATTTCAGAGTATGAAGCTAGGGAAAAATACATTGTTCTCCTCACATTAAAAAATTCTGGTGACCTTTTCTTTGAAAAACTCTAGGGCCTCCATGAATTGGAGCAGGGGCTTGAAATTTGGTACACAGGTGCCATGTGTGTCCATGTGACTCAAGGCATCCCCTTACTCATACCCTACACACTACTGTAATATTCTTTGTACAAAATATGCCTAGTGAGGAATCACTGAAAATTAATAACTTACTGGTCAATCATATGTATGTCTCAACATTATATGTAAAGTTATTAATTCTACGTGTATGATGTTATTAGCACATGTTCAAAAGCAGACAGCTCTGCCTAGGCAAAAGTTGTTGAACAGGTTTATCCTGAACAAAGGAGTGTGTTTATCTCAGTTTACATGTAAGTAGTAAACAGGTTCATCTGGACAGGGGCAGGATGGGGCGCAAAGATAGCAGGGAACACAACAATTTGCATTCCAGCAAACACAACTGGGAGAAAAAAAGAGCATGAAGCTTCTTCCACCAGCAGACTCCATGCAGCCTGCCTCACTGCTTGAATAAATTTTACTTTGAGGGGTAACCTTCCAAAGAATCCATTTAAAATGTTTACAGCTCTATAAAGACAGAGGGCTAAACCTCTAGTGATAAGCAATTGAAGCAACTAACTGAATACAATATTAGTGCATCATGTAAGGTCTTTTATGAATGCCTATAAGTTATAACACACTTCAAAAGTGGCTCTTGGGTAGTGGTTGACAGTGAGTAGAGGGTACGGCAATAGAGGGGGCCACGAAGCAAGGCCTCTGAATCTTCTGACGCTTGCATGGTAGCTCGGTGCTGCGCTGGTAAAAAGGTTCATGAGGAGGGGATGGCCTTGATCTATAAAGTTGCCTCAGGTATTTCCTCCTGGGGACCAGAGTATAAATCACCAAGGAATGCAGAGTTGATCTCAAGTTTTTTAGCAAGTGGAGGGATTCGTCCATTTTTCTCATTAAAGAGCTTCAACCTGTTAAAAGGAAGGTCCTGGATGGTGTTTTGGACCTCCCCAGGAAACCCTGACGATTGCAGCCAGGAGTCCCTCCTCATGATCAGACCAAACTTCTAGCTGTGTCTGCCACATCCACTGCAGCCTGAAGAGCTACCTTTGCCACTAGCTTTCCCTCATCTAAAAGAGATTGAGATTGGACCATCCTCTGTGAAAAGCTTGTCTGTGAAGTCTGCAAGCCTAGAACAGGTATTAAAATTGTTTTTTTGCTAACAACACTGGGTAGTTGGTCACAGAAAATTGCAGGCCTGGGGAGGAGACAACTTTCCTCCCCAAGATGTCCAATCTCTTAGAGCATTTATCTGCTAATCTCTGTACAAAATATATCTAGTGAGGTATCACTGAAAACTAATAACTTACTGGTCAATCATAGGTATGCCTCAACATTATATGTAAAGTTAGTGAGATCTAGCCCTTTCAACAGTCGCCTGTACCACCAGAGCGTTGGGTGCAGGATGAGAATAAGAATTCAACCCCTTTCACAGTGTATTCAGTGTTGGGGCACAGGATGCTGGAGCGTGCCATACTGCTCTAGCTCATTCTAGTATGGCCTCATTGATGGGCAGAGCCCACCTTACTCGGCCCCTGTAGCTACAAGATGTCTAGGAGCTAGTGTTGAGAGTCCTGCACCTCCTCTAATGGGATCTGTAGGTCCCTGGCCACTCCTTGTAACAGCTCCTGGTATTGACAATGGTCATCCAGCAGAAAAAGCGAGGAAGGAGTGACTGCTTCGTCCAGGGATGATTAAGAGTCACCTGTTGGAATCGTTGGTATCTGCGGATCCGATTCCACCTCTTACTCCTCACACACCAACGGAACCAACTGGCAAGAGGAAGAGGAGTGGTATGACTCCTGAGAAGGGCCGGAGGCCTGCCATAACAATCCCACAGACTCCACTAAGGCCGGAAAAAGGGATCGATTGGTTGCAAAGGACCCCAAGGAAAACGATACTAGCTGCCTCTGGGGAGGTTGTACCTGGCAGACTGGCAAGAATAACCCTTTGACTGTCTATCGGGGCTCAACTGCCTTTGCAGAGATACCAATGCAGCCATCTCCTCTGATTCATCTGAGTCCAAGAACTGCTCCATCGGTGGCAGCAGCAGTGCCATTTGTATTGGGGCACTCTTGCCAGATGGCTGGAGGTGAGATGGCTCTTGCGTCAGTGATGTAGCTCCTCCTCGGGAGTAAGGACATCTGTTAGGAGGGCTGAAAGAAGCAGAGACTGTGGATAAGGGAGGGATATATCCTTTGGTGTTATATAAGTCTAATTGTGCCTTGGTGTCCAAGGGGTTCCTGCAGTTAAGTCTGACAGATCCAGTGCAGCAACCAGACGGTCTCTAAAGAGATGAGACAGTACTGATAATGGGTCCAGACCCGCACTTGTAGACAGAATTGGCAAGCAACTGTCCTTATGCTTCAGGACTGAGGTGACAGATGGAACTGGCGGATATTTCTTTTTATGTATCTTGTCCTCAGATCTGAGGGTCTTCATTAGAGCTGGGTTCTTAGGTTCTGCTCGCAATGTCTCACCCAACCTGGACCAGCTCAGGGAGGAAGTGTGTTTCTTATGGTCAGTCCTCAACAGGAATCTGTCCTTGTGCCCATGAGAGAGCCCTCTTCTCTCATGGAGAACCCTGGAAGAAGAGTCCTTAGATTTAGATGTTGACAGCTCCACTCCAGGCATAGGCGCGAGAATTACGAGTGTGATGGGTGCTGCGGCACCCCCAGGTTTTACGCAAGGCTCCACTCCTGGCCCCGCACGCAGAGTCCCAGCTGCTGGCCTCACGTCCAGGCTCCGCTCCTTGCCCAGCACACGGGGTCCCGGCCCTGCTCCTGGGGTCCCGGCTGCCACCCCTGCGTCCGGGCTCCTCTCCTGGCCCTGCCTCTGCCCCCAACTGTGGCCCCAGCCTCAGCCTCCTTACCCTGTCTGGGTCCCCCCTTCCCGGAGACACGGCCCTGCTCCCTGCCACAGCTCTGGGGGGAATGGGGCAGACAAGGGTAAGGGGGATGACTTTCAGCACCCCCACTATTAAACGTGTTCCAGCACCACCTACTCCAGGGCATGTGCTTGGAAGGGCACGGCTAGAGCACTGAGACCAAAGTACAGTAGGCTGTCCCTGGCCTGGATCAGAGAGGGGCCTCATAGCCTTCTCCATCAGGTGTTTCTGTAGGTGAAGCTCCCGGGCTTCTTGAGTTCTGGGTGGGAAGGAGCAACACATACTGCACTTTGCAGAGATATGTGCTTCACCCAGATAGTTCAGACAGCACTGATGTTCATCACAGATGAAGAAGGATCAAGGACAAGAGGTGCAATTCTTGAATCCTGGGACTCTGGGCATAGTCCCGGAGCCAGGGGACAGTTCGCCAAGTGGGGAGAAAGTAGTTAAAAATGAATAGTATAGAATATTTCTAACTACATATCTATGAATATAACTATTTACAAATGTTTTCTATATATGTTATGAAACTGAGTGAAGGGGGACATGATTCCAACTCAGGCCACGCGGAGGTAAGAAGGGACTGGAGAGGCGTCAACCTACATTGCCTCTTATATCCTGGGTCGGGAGCAGGAGGAGAGCTACTGCGCATGTGCAGGCCAACAGATGCTGCTTTGAAGAACTTCCGGACTTTGGTGCACGGTATACATGCGTACCCACATGTAGAATACACATAGTGACATCACTCAAAAAAGAATTAAAGACTGTTTCATAATGCATATGAGAGCCAAAATAAGGTTGCATAGACAACCTTAATTGTGGCATTTTCTAACTTCTGTGTACTTAACTTCCCAACATTAATAATGTTCTTTTAAGACAGTTGTGTGTGTGTAATCTTATTTATATTCACACATGCACACAGATTATTGAGTAAACGGTGTATTAGTTCTATTTCATGACATTTCTATGCTGTAATGGAAATTAAAAAGAAACTGAAAAGTTCAACATATATACCTGTTTTGTAGGTTTGTGTGTTCCATGAGTCACTCTCTTAGATTTTCCACCTACTTGCCATTTAGACTTATCTGTAAAAGAAAACAATTATTTTAATCAGCAATAACTATTTTAGGAAGATACATTATTCTAATATGTAAGCATCCAAGCTTGTAGTGTGCTAACAACAGTGCACTACACTCATAAGATAGATGAGGAGAACAATTAATGAATTAAACCAATCTGCAAAATTGTATGTATTGAATTTAATACTTATTTCCATCTGTTCTAGCTGAAGGAAAGAACTGAAGATACAATTTAAAAGTTGGCAAATATAAGCACGAGATAGAGAAATTAGAGATTTTTCTACACAAGGATGGACTGCTTTCCAACGGTGCTAAGCACTTCTGAAAACCTGGTCATTATCATCTAGAAGTTAAATACACTATTTTTATATACAGCTCAAATATGGTTAAAGTTTGCAGGTAAAGTCAACAAATATTGGTGTTATTAGCCTTTATCCATTGCTTATTTTAATCCAAATTTTATTACAGGACTGAAATAAGGGATATTGATTGGGAAAACAGAAATGGAAAAGTTTAGCCATTAACTATTTTTCCTGAAGAACTGTTTGTACAGCCCAGACAGCTGGCTTACATGCCCCTTCCAACAGATAGAAACTGAGCGATCTTATGGGGACCTCATTTCGTATTGTTTTTGAGAGCTCTTTGCAGGCTCCCAGTTGAATGATCTGGCAGTAAGTATTATAAACTACAACAGAATGAATAAACAAAAAAATGAAATCAAATTCCTCAGAATAAGCATGTAGTATGTCTACTTTAACACAATATTCTCAGATCTATAATTAGAAGGTAAGAAATTTTCCTTTCTTGGAATGTTTTCATGAGGAATGGGATCTTTTGGATTTAGAAAGGAGTTTGCTCAAACATATATCTAATTTCAAAATCTATTTCTTTTTATGTTATTTTTTTCTTGATTTATTCCTCTGATTTGATGTTTTACCTTACAAAAATAGATAAAATGTAAAAGCTACAGGATCCTATTTTCAAAGTGTAAGCAATTGAGACAAAATGCTAATTATGGTAAATGTACTTTCTGACAACTGGTATATGTTTAGAGGAAAGATTTAGACATCTTACTGAATTGATCAGATTATTTAATTAAATAAAACCAACTAAACAACTGAGTGGACTTAATATAGGTCCTTGCTATACAAGGCTGGAAACCACTCTTGAATTTTAGAGCCAACACACTGAGTTTTAACAGATTTTTGGGGGGCCAAATTCACTGACAAGGTCACCTGTTTTACACTGTTCTGGTGATGTAATACAACTGGCTGAACCAGATAAACCAGGTTTATGGCTATTTTGCAGTGATGGAGCACACTAGTGAACCAGGCCTTTCATTTCTAGACAAAAATATATGTTTATCTGGTTTAGAATTCTTCTTTAAAACATTGAGTAAACCAAAGCTACAAGCCCAAATAAATTTAAAAGATTCTGAACTCAACGTAAGCAGGTTTCAGAAATAAAAATGAGATACTGTGTGTTAGCAAATAAGAGATTGTCCACAGAAAACATATTACACTCCCTATAAATTGAAAACCTCAAATTTCAGATGAGATGTATTCCAGGATTAGAAAAATTAAAATATTACCACAACTGAGGGCTCTCATCTGAAACTGTTTACATTCCCAGAAGGCAGAATTTTTTTTGTGCGTAAATGGAACAGAAAACTTGCACCATGAGTCCATTTTCAAGCATACCAAAATAGATATGCCAGTACTAAAACGGATGAACGATTAAAAAAAAAAAAACACAACCCCACCTCATCTCTTTAGAAGACACAAAAAAAGGTGATTTATGAGTAAAAACTGGGAAATGTTTGAACAAGTCAGGTGCAGAGATTAAAGCAATTTCCAGGCAGATTGAACATGCAAGGCAAGCACATAAAAAGCACTACACTTATGTCAACACTGGATTTTGTCAATTTAAGACAGGTAGTATTTTTGGAAGAATTGTTAAACAATTTCTTCAGTGTATAGGACAAACAAGTTTGTCTTTCATCATCAGCCATGCATTCTTGCTTCACTACCCCTTTTTTTCAGCAAATATTTTTATGACTAATGTACAATAATTTCCTTTCTGTATTCATGAGCAGTGCCAAAATGATGAGTGTTATTCAAGACTTTGTATTTGTGAAGCCTACTAGTCTGTAACTGTAAAATATTAGGTTGGTCATGAGATTGGTAATTGGGTATGAAAGCCTTTTGTTTATGAGGCACTTATTCAATTTTAGATTAGAACAGTAGGGACCAACAATCACCACCTCGTCAGTTGTTAACTAGCCATTGTAACATACGCGAATTAGTGAAGTTCTGGGTACTCAGGGAGTTTCAGATATAACTTATAACTTAGTTCCATTTCATCTTTTACTGGTAAATATAGTGGGGAGAGATTGGGTCATTATGTAGGGAGACTGTACATCTCATCAGAAAGGCAAAGTGCCAGTATCTCTAAAACAAACAATTGTTAAACTATACTCAAGAAGGCATCTTTCACACTGACAATCGCAGCAATTATCATTGTCTCACATCTTTTCTTGGAGAACTTTACTGAGACAGGAATGCAACTCTGGAAATAGCCGGAATCAGATTTCTCTGACATCTTTCAATCTGGTACTAGGCAGCAGCACTATACAGACCACAATTGTCCCAAAAATCATCACAGTGGTGGACAAGGATCGGGTATCCATTGTTTCTTTTACATCTATCGTTGCCTTTGATACTGTTGACTATGAGGTGTTGTCGGTGAACCCTGGCAGGGATGGAAAGGAACACACTTGAGTAGCTCTGTTATTTCCTCTCTGAGTACACTCCGGGGGTAGGGCTAGGTAATTGTTCATTTTTCGCCAGGGTTCTCATGTGGTGTCCCACAAAGTTCTATTCTGTCACCCATCCTCTTCCATGTGTATGCAAGATATCTAGAGGAGATAGTGAGAATGTCTGCTGACACCACTCAGCTCTATTTCTTTTTCACTGGTCCCAGATGGTGCAGTTGTTCATTTTAGCCAGTCTCTGGAGTTTGGATAAGAAGTGGCTGTCTGGAGCGCCTTTCAAATAAAACAATAAAGGCAATGCTGCCTGTCTGGAGGAAGCAACCAGCGGGGAGAGAGAGATTATTTTTGGCCCTCTAAATGTGGGTGTATACTCTCATTTTATTATTAAAGTTTGTAATCTTATTGGACGCTCAGCTACTTTTGAATGTTCAACCAGGTGTTTCCAGTCACAAGCCCTCAACTCCAGTATGCACTTCTTCCCTTGGTCCAATAGAGCCAAAATGTGTTGATCTCCATCACACATTGCAAAGCCTATCCATTCTATCAAGCATTTTCTAAAAGTGTACGCTATTATTTTCCAAGTACCCAAGATTTTCTGGACACCTCCCCACCAAATAAAATATGTTCCCTACCCTGAAGTGCTTACAGTGTAAAGCCCCAATACTGCAATGTGCTCTGCCTGGCAAGAACCTTCTGTGGCTATCAAATGACTTCAAACAAAAAGGAAGTAAGGGGAAGAGAACAGTTACAAATACAAGATTATGTGGTTACTTTGGCATGTCACAAATGTTTCTTAAATTTACAAAGATACTTAGACATTTTTATTTTTATTTTGGGTTTAGTGAAAAAGGTCTCACATGGGAAGTGTTTTAAGTATTGCTGATATGGTATCAACTTTGATTTTGCAATAAAATTTTTATAGATTTGAGGCACATAGGCAAACAGTTTTCTGATAGGTACATTAAGTAATTAAAAAGTACATAATTCCTGGATTCCTGTATGCTGAACTGCCACAATTTTTTTACCCAGGCCCAATATGCCTTAACAATCACAGTCCTGATGAGGGAGTCTAGATACCATTCTTATTCCACATACAGTTGACAAATGCAGTATTAATTCTGGAATAGCTAGAATATCAGAAAAATACATTTACCAATTCCTTCTTAATGGAGCTAAACTCTTCCACAACAACATGCATACCCCTTTGCCAAGGGAGGGGGCAGGGACACAGAAGCTGGCTCTCCCACCCTTTACATCAGCTGAGTTCCTTTCCACAAGGGGAATTATCTGTTCCCTGCTATGACCAGATTCTGGTCACATTAGTTTGTCAGAGCAGTTCAAAGAGGTCAGATCATAAATGAGAATTTGGCCCACTGTCTTTATGAAAGAAATTAGATTTGTATAATCTGTTAAATGTTCAAAGAGAACCAGCAGGGCCCTAAGTACCAGGAAATGATGAGTTATGGCATGATCGTCTGGGTGTTAACTTCTCCTGTAATGTCCAAGTATGTGTGACAAACACCATTTAAAAACCACATCTGAATTTAACAGAGGCTGGAGTTTCACATTAATATTCTAGGCATCTCTGTCAGCAAACTGTTAAGCTCTTCTACAAACAAGCATCTAAGAGCATGTTGAAAGTTTCTAAGAGAATATTACAAGCAATGCAGAACTAAAGAAAGTAATTCCGTTTAAAGAGAAGCCTCCCACCCTACCACAAATGCCTCCAACATATAAAGGTATTCTATGTTCCTCTTTCAACATCATAAAATAGTTGTTCACAAAACTATAATTCTGAATTATAAGTGATTTAAGGCCCTGATCTTGCAAACACTCAGGAAAGTATTTAAGCATATAAGTAGCCCCAATGAAATCAATGGACCTACTCACACACTTAAAATTAAGCATGAACAAGTGAGTTTGCAAGATTGGGGACTAACCAGATGCATTTTGGGATAACAGTGGTAAATGAAGCAACAATGAAAAATTGCTCCTGTTAAATATCCATATATTTATGTTATTCAAAATGTGCATGTAAAGTTAATTGCTTTCTCATACTAAAGTCATTAAAAAAGCTTTACATTTTCCAGTTGAAAATCTAGTTCTACATTTGTAAATCTAATCTATATTTAGACACAATTAAGCACACCAAAGAATCTTTTTTTCCCTGTTTAGAACATTTTGTGATTAGAGATGATAAACAAAGACTTGTATCTGTTGTACTACTAAAGCAGGAATGAGATTTGCCACAGACACAAATTGACAAATATAGAATGGCTGCAGGTATCAAATAAACAATCGGAGTGACTGGAAAACAAGTTATCTGAGCATTTTGAAAGCTACTATTGTTCTGATTACTGGCCTAGAGGATGGGCAGAAGCAATAAAAGTGGCATATGATTTTAGTAAGGCTTTTCACTCTGTCCCACACAACATTTTCATAAGCAAACTAGGGCCTATAAGAAATTACTATAGGGTGAGCACACAAATGGTTGAAAGACTGTACTCAAAGAGTAGTTAACAACTGTTTGCTGTTGAACTGGGAGGGCATATCTAGTGGGCTCTGCAGTGGTCAGTCCTGGATTCAGTATAATTAAATATTTTCATTACTGACCTGGATAACAGAATGGAGAATATGCTTATAAAAATCTATGGATTTCACCATGCTGGAAGTGGTAGCAAGCACTTTGGAGGACAGGATTAGCATTCAAAACAACCATTACAAACTGGAGAAGTGGTGTGAAATCAACAGGATGAAATTCAGTAAAGATAAGTGCAAAGTACTTCACTTAGGCAGGAAAAATCAAATGCACAACAACAAAATGGGATATAACTGGTTGGTGGTAGTACTGCAGAAAAGGATCGGGGGGTTATTAATGGCTAACAAGTTGAATATGAGTCAACAATATGATTCAGAGAGAGACAGAATAAATCTGACAGCCACTTCTTAACAACTAGCTAATATTCTGGGATGTATTAACAAGAGTGTTATATGTAAAAGATGGAGAGGAAACTGTTCTGCTCTACTTGGCACTGGTGAGTCCTCAGCTGGAGTACTGCATCCAATTCTGGGCACCACACTTTAGGAAAGATGGTGAAAAATTGGAGAGTCCAGAGGAGAGCAACAAAAATGATAAAAGGTTAATGAGGAAAGGTTAAAAAAAAACGGGGCATGTTTAGTCTTGAGAAAGAAGACTAAGAGGGCTGTTATAAAGAGGACAGTGATCAATTGTTCTGCATGCCCACTGAAGGTAGGACAAGAAATAATGGGTGTAATCTGCAGCAAGGGAGTTTTAGGTTAGATAGGAAAAACTAACTATAAGGGTAGTTAAATCCTGGAGTAGGCTTCCAAGGAAGGTTGTGGAATCCCCATCACTGGAGGTTTTTAAGAATAGGATGGATAAATACCTGTCAGCGATGGCCTAGGTTTACTCAGTCCTGCTTCAGTGCTCTCAAGGACCCTTCCAGCCCTGCTTTTCTATGATTCTATGATTCCCCCTTTTTATTTGAGGTTTTTGTGCTACAAAAAATCCCCTTCTCCCTCCCCAAAAAAACCCATCCCATTTTATGTATTCACTTTGGTGTTGACATTTAGTCTGGCCAGCGACAACATATGCTAAGGACCTTGCTCCACAATAATTAATGGCAACACTTCTACTCAGTTTTACACTAATTTAGGTACAACAGTACTTATCACAGAAAAAATATTCAAACATACTAGTATTTTAAGATGAAGACATTTTAAAATATTGGCTCTTTCAAAATACAGGTTTAGGGGGAAAAGGAGTACCCAGATGCTGTATAAGCTTTCAGTCTCCAGGGAAGACAACAGTTTGCACTGATCTTGCACACCACTAAGGTATAATTCAAAAGCAGAATTAATATTCACATCCAACAAACCAACAATTCTATCAAACTAATTATACTGTATTAAGATCATAGCTGAAAAAGTACAGCTGTGAAATGGCACTCCAAGAGCACCAGTGAAAATTCAATGTCTCCACATTGTGTCTGTTTGGACGTTTTAACACTGATTCTGAGTGGTGATGGCTTACTTTCGTTTTGATATCCAGGGAAAATTAAATAGATATTATCCACCTGAAACCTAGCCAATTTAAAGAAGTTTCAGATACTGCAACTGAACTCTTCTGTCAATTTCTGCAGTTTTACAACACTTTCCTAATTTTCCAAATGTTTTTCTCTCCTCCATTTCTGTAACAGTAGTAGGTTAAAAACAATTCAGGAAGAACTGTGATTCTTAAGTTGATGGTGTCCCTTTAAAGGCAGATCAGTTTATGGAAAATCTTGAATATAAAATTTTGAAAATGCTTTGATGTTCTCTACTGATAAACACTATATAATTGTTAAATAGTATTACTCTGACATGGACAAAGTTTGTTAGAAGATTTTTTTTTTAAAGATAGGTTTCAGTGTAGTAGCCGTGTTAGTCTGTGTCAGCAAAATGAAAATAAGAAAGAAAAACTTATAGCACCTTAGAGACTAACAAATTTATTTCAGCATAAGCTTTCGTGGGTTAGTACCCACTTCATCGGATGCATGGAATGAAACATACAGTAGACAGATATTTATACAGTCAGAGAAACATGATAAGGTGGAGGTGCATAGACCAACCTTAAGAGGCTAATTAATTGAGAGGAACCATAACAGCAGGGGAAGAAAAACCTTTGAAGTGATAAACAAGATGGTCACACAGGTGTGAATGAGGATCGTTAACTTAAGGGAAATAGATTCAATTAACGTAATGGCCGAGCCATTCGAGGTCCTTATTTAATCCTGAGGTAATACAATCTAGTTTGCATATCAATTCGAGTTCAACAGTTTCTCTTTGAAGTCTGTTTTTCAAGTTAATCTGTTGCAACACTGCTACCCTCAAGTCTGTCAGTGAGTGATTAGGGAGGTTGAAGTGTTCTCCTACTGGTTTTTGAATGTTATGATTCCTGATATCAGATTTATGTCCATTTATTCTTTTGCGTAGAGACTGTCCGGTTTGGCCAATGTACATGGCAGAGGGGCATTGCTGGCACATGATGGCATATATCACATTGGTAGATGTGCAGGTGAATGAGCCCCTGATGGTGTGGCGGATGTGATTAGGTCACCTGCACATCTACCAATGTGATATATGCCATCATGTGCCAGCAATGCCCCTCTGCCATGTACATTGGCCAAACCGGACAGTCTCTACGCAAAAGAATAAATGGACATAAATCTGATATCAGGAATCATAACATTCAAAAACCAGTAGAACACTTCAACCTCCCTAATCACTCACTGACAGACTTGAGGGTAGCAGTGTTGCGACAGATTAACTCGAAAAGCAGACTTCAAAGAGAAACTGTTGAACTCGAATTGATATGCAAACTAGATTGTATTACCTCAGGATTAAATAAGGACCTCGAATGGCTCGGCCATTACGTTAATTGAATCTATTTCCCTTAAGTTAACGATCCTCATTCACACCTGTGTGACCATCTTGTTTATCACTTCAAAGGTTTTTCTTCCCCTGCTGTTATGGTTCCTCTCAATTAATTAGCCTCTTAAGGTTGGTCTATGCACCTCCACCTTATCATGTTTCTCTGACTGTATAAATATCTGTCTACTGTATGTTTCATTCCATGCATCCGATGAAGTGGGTACTAACCCACGAAAGCTTATGCTGAAATAAATTTGTTAGTCTCTAAGGTGCTACAAGTTTTTCTTTCTTATTTTCATTTTTTTTTAAAGTGACAGTTTGTATATGCACTTATATTTGTAATTTTTCAAAATGTTTTCATATTCACATATACAGATCAACTTTGCTCACAAAGACACTTGCAGAAAAGGTTTTGTATCCCATTCTAAGGTGCATATTCAAAAGGGAGAGCCTCTCGTTAATTAACATTTTAATTCTGGGACACCGGAGTACAGACCCCCAACAACATAATGAGACTTAGGCAGATAAAACATTTTAAAAAGGCATAGCATCTATGTTTAATTTAAAAAAACAAAGTTGTCTTAGATATTATGGTGATGAGTGCCAAATAATCACCTAGATAAAGAGAGACTGTTGTACTTGAGCACAACTGGGCCATTAACACTGCAGTCAATGCATTTCCTTGTTCTGATGGCTCTGCTGTCTCCAATTTACTGTTAACAGATTTTTCAATTTAATATTTATGGTTTAGACATAAACATTCTTCCACTTGAACAGTGGCAACATCCAATTCTCATGAATGTGTTCACACGGGTAAGACTCTGAAAATACATGTTCCTTCTTAGCAAGAATTATTTGCAACTCATTGCTGTGCACAGAGAAAGCAAACAGTTACAGTAACTTATTCTAAAACTAGGCAGAGACCTCAGTGTTTGAGCTAGGACATGTTCTCTAATTTTTTCCCATTTAATCATCTGGGGCCTGGTGAAGTGGGGCTTTCAGGGAACAGTATTGGGGACAAAAGGGTTTCTGGCCATTCCCTTGTTTTTATTTTGTTTAGATATTTGAGCTCCTGAAGAGCAAGAGTGCAAGCTCCATTCTTGTCCCTCCTTCAGACCATAGGGATAGTCTCTCCTTTCCCTTCTTTACACTTGAAATTCTCTTACTTTCTTTGTAGGTGTGATATAGATGGAGTAAAATCATGTAAAACTCTCTCTTCTCAACTGGTACAGCCCCATGTTTTTACAATCCTTCCCCAGAACAGAAAGGACACCTCTCTAATTTCCCAGTTTAATGGGTAAACAGAGTGAAGCAGTGTCGCTGAAGCAAATGCTGAGATAGGAAGCTAGAGTCTCCCAATGAAAAGAGAAAGACTTAATTTAGTTTTTCTTTCTTTCTTCTTTTCCTTCTCATAGAAGTTCAGCGTGTTGTACCTGATAGGGAAATAGCAATTGTCCCTTTTTTCCAGCTTGATTCAGAGAGAGACAGAATAAATCTGACAGCCACTTAACAACTAGCCATTGTTCTGCCTTGTCTTACTACATATAGCTAATTTAAGGATTCACATGTCAGCAGTATCCAGTCAGCAAAAACAGATGCTGTATTGATAATTCTGCTATCTAGAAGCCTTGTAGACTGTGCTTATATACTTCAGGCAGGAACTCCAGTGAGGCATGATAGTTGGGATAAGGCTGCAGTAAAAAGGTCAGAGGCTGAAACTGTAGAGTCTCAATGTCCTTTGAAATACTGGGAAATTGTAAAACAAAATGAACATGGGTTATAGTTGATAAACACAAAGGATATAGCTATCCTCCTTGTTTGCCAGAGTTCAACAAGAGTGTTCAGGTAAGGACCCTGAATATCCTAGTGCTGAAGCTCCTACAGCACTTCAGGATTTGCCTGATGTTTCCTGTCTCCCCCTCTGTGCTGTCAGCACTTCCAGGATGGGATATCTGGATAAGTTTTTACCCATTCCTACCATACTCTTTGCCTCCAGGGTTTGTACCCTAAAGCGATGGGATTATGTCTTGCATTTTGTACTTTCCCTTCTGATGCGCCTCCGCCCTCCCCGCCCCCCACCCCCGTGTTGTCTTCCATGGAAGCGAAGCATAAGACCCAAGGTTTATATCGCTGCTGTTCCTTCTGGAAAAAAAACAGTACCAAGTAAATTAGATTTTTCTTGATTCTTCTTGAAGTTCCTACTGTCAGAATTTCTCCTCCAACATTGGTCTTTCATAAATCAAAATTTACAGCGCTAAGATTTTTAAATGAAACATATGATATGCCTTACTATGAATCCTAATGTAAACACATATATAATGTACAGATATGCCATTTAGAACATTCATGTGCAGGACTCTCTATATTGGAACATTCGGTGTTTCATTAGATGGAGGGTTAATTATTCTATAACAGTGGTTCTCAAACTTCTGTACTGGTGACCCCTTTCACATAGCAAGCCTCTGAGTGCGACCCCCTTTATAAATTAAAAACACTTTTGAATATATTTAACACCATTATAAATACTGGAGGCAAAGCGGGGTTTGGGGTGGAGGCTGACAGCTCGCAACCCCCCCAGGTAATAACCTCGCGACCCCTTGAGGGGTCCCGACCTCCAGTTTAAGAACCCCTGTTCTATAACATAAACATAACTTTTCCCATTGTAGTATCTCTTTCACAGATCTTACTGCAGAAAACTAAAAATAAGCATCCTAAGGAGAACAGCTAGGCTGAAGAAATAGTTAGGGGTAGGTCCTCAAGACCAGCCATTTGGCACCTGGTGCAGCTGAGGTGAAGAAGGAAAGCCAAAAAGTTTCTTCCTGGCTCCTTGAATCATCAGGCCTATTCAGAGAAGAAAATTTGAACAGTCTCAAGGCTGCTCAAAAGATTTTCCCACAGCCTGAAAATCTGGCATTCACATTTTCATTTTCTGTCTCCCCATATTCCCTCCCCTAAAAAACTCTTCAAAACTGTTCACCATAGACTAAAGTAATACTAAAAACTCTTATAAATGTATTTGAATGTTGGTGTACACTGAGATAATTTGTTGGCTTACTCAAAGCCTATCCTTCAAAGATTGGGAGATAGCCTAAATAATGTTTGTTTCAGTCTTTGTTATCCTCTTTTTCTAAGCTCAATATTTTTTACAATAAGCTTATTGTAGTAAGTAGGATGTACTGATAACATCAGTGTAACTGGGTGGCTTGCCCCAAGAGCTGGAGCACCTGAGGCTAAGCCCCATCTGAGAGGACTCATAAGATTTCAGTATAAAAAGAGTAGGAAGCTGTGACATAGTCTCTAGAGAATGAGGAAAACACTCAAAGGTAGGCAGGCTGGTGAGAGACCCTCATCAAGCAGGGAAGGAACTTGCAAAGCTCTCTCGGCAGGGAGACCTGGGAACAGGAAGAAAAACCTTGGGCTGTGTGGACCTATCAATGGACTTTGTTTTGGGGTTTTGAGTTTTATTTACAGATTATTTTATATTAATAAACCAAGTCCCAAAAGAAGGTATTTTTGAGCAACAAAAAGCCTGAAGTGTATTTGAACAGTCCAAGAGGGGAAACTGAGGCAGACTGCCTGTAACGTAAACCCAGCTCACAAGGAGGCACATAGGAGGCTGACTGTAACCAGCCTGGCTACAGTCAACAAAAGGGGACAAAACAGTAGAGATACCTTTTATTTCATCTTTATCAAATTTTGTATACGTTTTAGAAAATTATAATTGAATTAAACAGGAAGCATACTGAAGAAATTATTTTAAAATATTGATGTCTATGTTTTAAGCAGTTATCAAATTTAAAATATAATTTTTAGGTATAAACATTTTTATTTCAAACAAACTTCTTTTTTGGGTGGGAGAGTAAGGGAAGACTGGGGGGAAGGAAGTCCAACACTTACTATCGTCCTCCTTGCTTTCCAATGGGACACTCCATGCAATAAGGTTTCTTGCTGTACGACCCTCTTCTGCAACAATTTTCCTCACTTTGTCATGACTATTGGAGCGCTGGAAAGAAGCCTGAAAATGTGAAATACAGGAAAAATGCATCATTCTATTTCAAGCTAATATATTAATTATCTCAAAGCATTAATGCTAAAACCTCCAAAAAGGGGCTTGCGGTTGACAATCCTCACATAAGTATAAATATTAACTACTATTTGTAAAAGTCTGTGAGATGGGTATTGTATTTTCACTACCTATTAGAAACTGTGCGCGTGGCATGGATGTACTCATTCATTTTCACAGAGAAGAGGCATGTGTCATAGCCCTTACAGTGTCTTCTAGCAGAATGCTTAATCAGAATGAGAACTAGTGTCTAGCCCTCAGCTGGGGTTTGTCTACATCTGACTTTTTTTTAACCTTGATTAAATTGATTGCCAACACTGGAGAAGTGTTTATACCTTTATGAGTGTGTTTACCTTGTGTTAACCCCACCTGCTGCACCTTGATGTGGCTGCTACTCATAAACCTAGATAAAATGGGAAGGACTGAGCACGAGGCAAACATCTAGCCCCATAAAAAATAAACAAAACACACCTCACTGGTTATAGAAATGGAACCAGGCTACTACTCCATTACAAATGGCTGTCAATGCCTCATGTTTCATGAAGGGTTCTGGAGAAAGCCAGTCTGTGGAAGCCAGGACCCCACAAAGGCTGATGATGGCAGCAAGAAAACACCTCAAAATTGGTTATTGGAATGCGATAACATTTCAAACATCAACGACCTCGCAAATCATGAGGGAAATGGATAATTATGTACTGAAAATCCTGGACATCAGTGAGAGCAGATTGACCAGGTGTGAACAAGAAGCACTTCTAGCAAGAAAATAAACTTTTCATCTGTTCAAGTCATTGTGATAACAAACACTGAGTGGGAGTAGCACTCATTATGACAGACTGGGCATACATACATCATCAACTGGGCATACATCAACCAACACATCATATATGCCAGACTCCAAACCACATTGTACCAAAAGTGTCAATCAGAAAGTGCTATGCTCTGCCAGAGGAACACAGCTTCAAGGATAAAGAGGAATTCTTCTATTGCCTCCAGAGTATGATTGACAGAATATCAAAATATGATTTACTCCTTGTGATGGGTGACCTTTAACACTAATTTAGGATGTGGAAAGAGTGGACAGGGAAGCATGGGTTGGTAATCATCAACCAAAATGGCAAGCGACTCCTTGAACTTTGACTGGCATCCAACCTAATTCTTGCAAGCACCCTGTTCCATCACAAAGACACACACTTAAGAAAGATGGAATTCACCAGATGGTAAAACAAAAAACAAAATAGATTGACCATGTGTGCATCAACTGAAGATTCAGGTCATCTATCCAAGATGCAAGGGCATATCAAGCAGCAAATATTAGCAGTGACCACAATCTCTGCATTGCTACGCTGAAAATAACATTAAGGAAGATCAACTTTTCACCAGAAAGTGGCAAATAAAATCAACAGTACAACACTGAAAATGAAAGACTATTGTGAGAAATTCCATCTTGAATTAAGGAACAGGTTTGAAGCACTGCCAAAGGCAGATCAAAGTAAGACACAGACTGAACCTTAAGAAAAATGGGCAGCACTCGGAGGCAAGGGGATTGAAGCTGCAGGAGTCACAGTTGGCTTATCCAGTTCTTGCTCTATGTTGATATCCAAGAGACAAGGCATCTCATCAAGGAAAGCACTGTAAGGAAAACTCCTGAATACTAAGACCAATGAAATATTGGAAAAACAAAAGGAGGAATATAACAAAGCAGACAAAAAAAGTGAAAACCAATGCAAGGAAAGATAAATGAAGATATGCTAAAAACCTAGCAGCTGAAGCTGAAAATGCTGCTATGAAAGGAAACCACAGAGACATTTACTAAATGACTGAAATCCTTTGTGAAAATTTCAAAATAAGAAATTGATCAGTCAAAGGCAAAGATGAATAAATGCTTACAACTAACAGAAAAATAGACGGGCAGAGTCTTCAACCAACCCAGCCCCACCTCGGCACCAGATTTTGATGAAATATGCTAAACTCATCAACTTGACATTAACATCAGTCCAATAGAGATGTCAAAAGTACAGGCTGGTCAAGAAGCTGAAAAACAACAAAGCAGCAGCAGATGACCAAATCACAGCAGGAATGCTAAAACCAGTTGATAACACAACCCTAACAAATCTGAAAGAACTGTTTAATGAAGTCTGGTAAAAGAGGACACCCTCCCCCCGACTAATAGAAAGATGGAATCATTGTCAGAATACCCCAAAAAGGTTATCTCGCTGACTGTAACAACTGGAGAGGAGTTACACTACTCTCTGCTGTAGGGAAAGTTTCTGCGGTGTGATACTGTGACGTAGTGGGGATTTTCCTTTGCTATCTTGTATGTGAGCCTATGTGAGCCTTACTGTTTTGCATGAATGCTGTGTGTGCCTCAGTTTCCGTGTGTATTGCACCAATGTCTAGGCGGTGGGAATAAGCGGGTGTGACTTTTGTGGGGGATGCTCCAGCTGCCTGCACGGATGCTATGGCATCCCCTTTGTAACTTGAGACCCAGGAGGGGGATGCAACAGGTGGAGGAGCAACGGGCAGGGCAGGGGCCAGGCAGCTGGAAGCGAGTCAGTCTCAACTAGCTTGGGGCGCAGGGGGAGGGCCAGAGCCCTGACTCTGGGCTCCCCTCCCCCAAGATGACTTGGCAGAAAGTCACTGATTTCTGTGCTAACAAGTTCTGTTCTACCCTGTGTTCCTGTCGACTAATAAACCTTCTGTTTTACCAGCTGGCTGAGAGCCACATCTAGCTGTGGAGTTGGGGTGCAGGGCTCTCTGGCTTCCCCGGGAGCCTCGCCCCGACGGACTCACTGCGGGAAGCGCACAGCGTGGAAGGGGATGCTGAATGCTCCGAGGTCAGACCCAGGAAGGTTGAACCTATGTAAGGTTCTTTCCCTGAAGACAGTATGCTGGGGGAGCCTCCTCTCTCTGAGAGTCCTGGCTGGCTTCGTATGGAGTAATTCCAGAGCATCGCCCCAGTGACTCCGTGACAGATACTACACAGGATGAAAGAAACAGTGGGTGCTAAACTTAGAGAACAAGCGGGATTCAGGTCTAGCAGATCCTGTTTAGACCAGATATTCACACTAAAGACCATCATAGAAGAATGTATCAATTTCACTGACTTTCAAAAGGCATTTGACAGCCTACACAGATATACATTGCAGAATATTCTCCAGTCCCTGGAATCCCATCTGAAGAGGTCATCATCATTAAGGCCATGTATAGAGATGAGAAATGTTCTGTAAAGGTGAATAACCAGGCAAAAAAGTTCAAAGTGTACACTGGAGTGAAAAGGGGCTGCTTTCATTCTCAGCTGCTGTTTGGCATTGCCATAAATCAGATAATGAAGTGTATTAGCAATACAAACACTGGTACAGAATGGGTAGATGGCAAATGCCTTGAACAGCTAGACTTTGCCAATGATACTGCAATATGACAACCCCGAAAAATTACAAAAAGACAGATAACCTGGCAAAAAGAGTAGGCCAACCAGGATTCAAAATCAGTTATGCTAAAACAAAGATCCCTGAAACCCAGATGTAAAAGCAGCAATTTCACATTAGAAGGCAAAAACAAAAAGAAAGAAGAACAGTTCATCTACCTGGGCAGCACCCACTACTAGTCCATGGAGACCTCAAAAAGGGATCGACAAGGATAGTAAAGCATCTACAGCATTCTTTACACTCAATAATGTATGGAAATCGAAGATGCACAGTACCAGAATGAAACTGAGAATTTTCAACTCAAACACAATCTCAGTGTTCACATAAGGCTGTGAAAACTGCAGATCTACTAAAATGTTACTTAGGGCTTGTCTACACCACCCGCCCGATTCAGCTGGTAGCAATCTATCTTTTGGGGATCGATTTATCGCGTCTAATCTAGACGCAATAAATCAATCCCAGAACGCACTCCCGTCGACTCCGGTAATCCACCCCGACGCGAGGAGGAAGCGGAGTCGACGGGGGAGCAGCAGCCTTCGACTTTGCAGGGTCCACACGGCAAGGTAAGTCAAGCGAGGTACATCGACTTCAGCTACGTTATTCATGTAGCTGAAGTTGCGTACCTTACATCGACACCCCCCCCCACCCCGTAGTGTAGACCAGCCCATAGAAAACTACACTGCTTTGAAACTAAGTGGCTATGAAAGATTCTGGGCACTGAAGGGAAAGACTTCATCACTAATGAAGAGACCTAATCAATCACCAACCAGTATCTCATCTCCACCAAAACCAGATGGAATTGTGGGACATATTTGCAAGGGGGGGGGGGGTATTCTGGATACCAACACACAGACTCCCACATGATGTCACTGAGTTGAAACCAATTGGTATGAAAAAGAGGGGGTACCCAAGAGAACCCTTAAAAAAAAGCCTTGGTAGGGAGGACAGAACAGTTGATCTCAACACCATAAAGTAGATGGAAGCAGCAGCAAATGACAGAAGAATAGAATAGACGAATTTCTGCCCTGTGCGCTAACAGCACAGAAGCATGAAATGTGATAATAAATTCTCTTGAATTAATTGGCAATCAATTAAAACAAGGTAAAAAAAAGTCTAGTGTATACAAAACCCTAGGCCAAAAATACATGTTAGCGTGGCAAAGAAACCCTAGAGGGGAGCTCAGGTTTATCTGGACCACCTATTTCATGCTAAAATTACACCTTTTCTTCCTAGTGGAAACAAGACACAAAGCTATAGTAGAGAAGTTAAGGATATAAGAAGGATCCCTGAGGATGGTTCCCACTCACTTGAGAAACAAATTTGGTTAGATTTGTAAAATATACTCAGTTCAAGGCCTTTGAAAGCATATACAATAAAACAAACATTAACAGATATTGACTAACATCAATTAAATAAATTCTTGCCTCACAACAGAATGCAACCAGGCACTCCACAGGAAAAAGCCTGACTAAGAAGGCAGACTTTATATCATGGCACTGCAGATCAACAGACTGGGGCCCTCTGAGACAGACATAACATGCAAGAGCTGGCTTTAAAAGGACCCTCTGCTGAGACTGCACTTCTTCCAGTACAAACATTAAGAAGATGGAAAATAAGGGAGAATCTTAACTTCAGTACATTCATAACTGTTGACAAAAGTGCAATAAAAAGAAAACTAATAATGACTTACAAAACAAAATTAAACAACTGGGCTAAGAAATATGGATCATTGTAACAATGGTTTTATTATTGGTCACTTTCTTGTGATTTTATTTTATTGCGTTATACTGAAATCACCTAATATTTAAAATATTACTTCAAAAAAGTAAACCACAGTAAATGACATTTAGAGTCCAAGTTAGTAAGCTATCAATCGGAATCTTAGTCATTTTACTCTAGCCGATAATTCCTAAAAGCTTATACTTACAATGAACAAATATTTACTTACAAATATACAAATATTTATCTTACAAATATTTGTACTTTTATTCCTGCAATATGTCATTTTTGTTTAAAAATTGTTTGTATAATGTACTTCATCATTTTCTATCTGAGGATCTTAAACCACCTTATAAGTAATAAATTTAGCCTCGCAGTATCCCTTTAAGGTACTGTGAGCTGATGGGCAGCTTCACCAGGCCGGGAAGGGATATAAAGCTCCAACCTTGAGTCTTTTAAAACCCTTTACTCGGGGCTTGTTTTTTTTATCAAATTAACTGGGGGAAAAAAAAAACCCTGGGTAATAATTCCAAGACGGTTTCCCTGTGTTAGCCAGACAGGAGGGAGAGAACGCATCCTTCCCTAAGAGCAGTCCAGTCTGCACCAACAGGGAAAGAAAAGGATGCATCATTCCGCTTTGGGTAGCACCTATTGGCCATTATTTACAATTGCCTCCTGCTCCCTGAAAGTGTCTCCCACTCTGCCTGAAAAATGCAGAAAGCCCTGTCTCAGATCCTTCCCTGAGGTGGGACTCTTCTATCTGCCTAAGAGGCAAGAAGCTTTATATGTGATTTCCTATAAAGCAGGACTAGGAGCATGTTACCTGCAGCTACAGCTCAAAGTTTTAAAGGCACAAAGGCTATCACAGGTGCACTGGGACGTGGATATGCAACACTGTACCCTGTTACAGGTACATACACTGTATTATCATGTCCATTTCAGGGGCTTGTTTCTATAAACACGTAAACGGACACAGTCAATTTGAAAATTGCATTTACATCTGAAAATGTTGTAGCTACTACCATTACAAATAAACCCTAAGATAACTGTAACTGAAAGAAATTAAAAGAAAAATTATTCTCTTTTCAGATTGTTTACTTTCTTCAATTGACAGCACACTGTGCATAGTCTTACTGTTTTGTTGATGGGACATTCCCTCCCTCATGCTCTGCAAGAGGGAGTTTATTGTCAACAGCAGGAGCAGAGCTCAAATTGAAAGGCAGGAAGTAACAGTCAGGTATGTGTACACAGACAAAGGGGGGAGGAAAGGAGGACTGGCATGAAAAAGTTTGGTGATGTTGCTCTCAGGCCCACCCAAAAGACTTTTCCAAATGTAAACAGGGGGGAAGAAAAGCTCCTAACACAAATTTTAAAGTACATTTAACAAAATTCAAAACATACTACTTAAAGAGGGCTCTGTACAAAAATTAATTTAAAAGTTCAAGTTACAGTATGTAACTACCCATGTGAGAAGTCCCACTGAAATCAACAGAACATTCATGTAGTTAACTGTTTGCAGTACATGTTGAGAAAATGAACCACAAAAAGTTAATAAACCCAATATTTTGAGCATTGATAGTACAAGATTGAGATGTTTACTGCACCATACTTACAACTTGAAGCCCCAATCCTGCAACCATTTCAGTCCATGAGCATTATCATCTTTAATAACCAAGTCTTGTAAAAATGACTGCAGACTATACTAGATGAGGCACTGTAGTTTAAACTGCTTTATCTATGTGTGTCATGGTAGTATGAAATGCAATAAATGTGTGTGAGAAACTGCACATTATTTTGAATGTTTGTACCAACAATATTTTAACCTAGGCGCCTGTCATCCAGAAGACCTCAGTAGATTGTTTCAAAGTCACAGTGTGCCATCTAGTGCTACACAGAGAATTACTCAGAGGCACTACTATATACCACAGTGTCCCTAACACAAAAGTAGTATAACTAAAGAGGAACTGAGCTGTCAAGGAAAGCTAATATATGAAAGGGACAAGTTATTTAATTTGGTTCAAAAGGAACCCCAAGGAGGGTAAACTCAAAAATGGGGCCTATGTTAAAACTGTTCCAATTCATCCTTAGTCTCACTACTTACCAGGAAATGTTAAAAACAGCCAATATTTGTGTCAGTCCAAAATAATATTTTACTTTTTACTAGGGCTGTCAATTAATCGCAGTTAACTCACGTGATTAATTCAAAAAATGAATAGCGATTAATTGCAGTTTTAATCACACTGTTAAACAATAGAATACCAATTGAAAAGTATTAAATATTTTGTATTTTTTTCTACATTTTCATATATATTGTATTGTGTGTTGTAATTGAAATCAAAGTGTATATTATTATTACAAATATTTGCACTGTAAAAAGAGAAACAAAAGAAATGCTATTTTTCAATTCACCTCATACAAGTACTGTGGTGCAATCTCTTTGCTGTGAAATTGCAACTTACAAATGTAGATTTTTTTTCTGTTACATAACTGCACACAAAAACAAAACAATGTAAAACTTTAGAGCCTACAAGTCCACTCAGTCCTACTTCTTGTTCAGTCAATCACTAAGACAAACAAGTTTGTTTATATTTACAGGAGATAATGCTGCCCTCTTCTTATTTACAATGTCACCTGAAAGTGAGAACACTTTTATAGCTGGCATTGCAAGGTATTTACACGGCAAATATGCTAAACATTCGTATGCCCCTTCATGCTTCGGCCACCATTCCAGAGGATATGCTTCCATGTTGACGACGCTTGTTAAAAAAAATAACGCGTTAATTAAATTTGAACTCCTTGGGGGAGAACTGAATGTCCCCTGCTCTGTTTTACCTGCATTCTGCCATATATTTCATGTTACAGCAGTCTCAGATGATGACCCAGCACATGTTGTTCATTTTAAGAACATTTTCACTGCAGATTTGATAATACGCGAAGAATGTACCTGTGACGTTGCACTCCATATGCTTTATGAAAATATGCTTATCAATGTGAATATGATTTAACTGGAAAATGCTTTATGCAAAAGTTCTCTTGTAAGGTATCATTACAAAGCTTATAATCTACTGAGTGTGTTCATCCTATTTGTATGCACGTATCATTCTTGTATCTGAAGCTAGAAATATGAAGTAAAACTCTGAGGCCCCATTGTAATTATGCAAAGTGTGGGCCATTAATGGTGGTTTAGAATCTTGATGGCTCCCATCGACTAGGACAATTGATTGTAGATGGTTTATTTACCTGCAAGCACCCATGGTTTATTTCCCTGCAAGCCTTCCTGTGTATGTGTGGGCCAGCCTGTGGGTAATGAAGAATGAGGTCTTACAGTGACATGTGACCATGCCACCTGATAATGAAATCCATCTTAAATCTAGTACTTTTCCATTTAGAAGGAGGGGTGGGGACCCAGAAAGACAAAAGATTCCTGCCTTGTGCCAAAGCTATAAAAGGGGGTGGAAGAGGACAAAGGAGGCTGCCAGTCATGAGAAAGCCCCTGCTTACAACCCAAAATGTCTGCTGAAACTAACAAGGACTGTACCAGGGGAAAGGATTGGGCCCAGACTAGGAAGGCATCTAGTCTGTGAAAGAAGCTTATTGGAACATCTCTGAGGGTGAGATATTACCTGTAATAAGTTTCTTAATGTATTAGGCTTAGACTTGTGTGTTTTTGCTTTATTTTGCTTGATGACTTACTTTGTTCTGTCTGTCATTACTTGAAACAATTTAAATCCTACTTTTTATACTTAATAAAATCACTTTTCTTTATTAATTAACCCAGAGAAGTGATTAATACCTGGAGGAAAAAACAGCTGTGCAGATCTCTCTATCAGTGTTATAGAGGGCGGACAATTTATGAGTTTACCCTGTATACGCTTTATACAGAATAGAACAGATTTATTTGGGGTTTGGATCCCATTGGGAACTGGGTGTCTGGGTGCTGGAGTCAGGTAACCTGCAGAGCGGTTTTCACTTAAAGCCTGCAACTTTGGGGGCGTGGCCCGGATCTTGGGTCTGTGTTGCAGCAGACTAGCATATCTGGCTCAACAAGGCAGGGTTCTGGAAGCCCAAAGCTGGCAGGGAAGACAGGCTCAGAGGCAATTTCAGCACAGTAGTTGACAGTCCCAAGGGGGTCTCTGGGACCGAACCTGTCACAGTGTGAGATTTTTAAAGATAGCTTAAGAATCGACCCAAGGCTTAAGAATCTGAAGTCCCTTCAAAATCTGAGAGGGACAAGAGGTGGAGCATGTTTTCAGAAGTCTTAAAAGAGAACACTCCAATGTGTAAACTACAGAACCCGAACCACCAAAAAAGAAAAATCAACCTTCTGCTGGTGGCATCTGACTCAGATAATGAAAATGAACATGCATCAGTCCACGCTGCTTTGGATTGTTATCAAGCAGGACCCATCATCAGCATGGACGCGTGTCCCCTGGAATGGTGGTTGAAACATGAAGGGACATATGAATCTTTAGCACATCTGGCATGTAAATATCTTGCAATGCCAGCTACAACAGTGTCATATGAACGCCTGTTCTCACTTTCAGATGACATCGTAAACAAGAAGCAGGCAGCATTATCTCCTGCAAATGTAAACAAACATGTTCGTCTGAGCAATTGTCTGAACAAGAAGTAGGACTGAGTGGACTTGTAGGCTCTAAAGTTTTACATTGTTTTGTTTTTGTGTGCAGTTATGTAACAGAAAAAAAATCTACATTTGTAAGTTGCACTTTCTCCGCAAAGAGATTGCACTCAATTTCTTGTATGAAGTGAATTGAAAAATACTCTTTTGGTTTTTTACAGGGCAAATACTTGTAATCAAAAATAAATATGAAGTGAGCACTGTACACTTTGTATTCTATAAAAAGAACAAGGAGTACTTGTGGCACCTTAGAGACTAACAAATTTATTTGGGCATAAGCTTTCGTGGGCTATAGCCCACTTCATCAGATGCATAGAATGGAACTTACAGTAGGAAGATATATATACAGATATATCTATCTATAAATAGATAGATAGATAGATATATTATATGTATACAGAGAATATGAAAAGGTGGAAGTTGCCACATCAACTCTAAGAGGCTAATTAAGATGAGCTATTATCAGCAGGAGAAAAAAAACGTTTGTAGTGATAATCAGGATGGCCCATTTCAGACAGTTGACAAGGAGGTGTGAGTAACAGTAGGGGGATACTTAACATGGGGAAATAGATTGCAAACATGGGGAAATAATTCAATTTATGTAATGACCCAGCCACTCCCAGTCTTTATTCAAGCCTAAATTAATGGTACCCAGTTTGCAAATTAACTCCAGTTCAGCAGTTTCTCATTGGAGTCTGTTTTTGAAGTTTTGTTGTTGAAGAATTGCCACTTTTAAGTCTGTTACTGAGTGACCAGAGAGGTTGAAGTGCTCTCCTACTAGTTTTTGAATGTTATGATTCCTGATGTCAGATTTGTGTCCATTTATTCTTTTGCATAGAGACTGTCCGGTTTGGCCAATGTACATGGCAGAGGGGCATTGCTGGCACATGATGGCATATATCACATTGGTAGATGTGCAGGTGAACGAGCCCCTGTTGTAACTGAAATCAATATATTTGAAAATGTAGAAATCATCCAAAAATATTTAAATAAATGGTATTCTATTATTGTTTAACAGTGCGATTAATCGCGATTAATTTTTTTAATCGCTTGACAGACCTACTTTTTACTCTACTCCAGCAGAAGCACTTAGAAGTATTCTCAGAGGCTGGCTTACATTACTGATATAGGGGTTTATAAACTGTCAATACAACATGTAGTATGGAAAGATGCCCAAAGCTTGCACAACCAAGCGATGCACAAACAACTGGTCAGGAGCCTTAGGCCCAGAACAAATTTGCATAAAATGATAGAGAGTTAAAAGAGAGAAGACTAAGTGATGTTATATGTCTTGTCAACACAAAAAGTTGCACCAGTTTAACATACATCTCATTTTAAATCAGTGTAGTTAAACTGTTGCAAATCCCTATATAAACACTTATTTCAGTTTGAGCAGTTTAGTTCGATTTAAATTAAACCAATTTCTAACCAAATTTATCTAATTGAAATAAGCCAACATATGAGATTTCATAAAGCCTTTGGCACAAATTTAACTAAATCAGTTTAAAACCATGGCTTTAGTTAAAGCAGTGCACTCTCCTGTGTGAATAATCCCAAAATTGAGGAAAGTAGTGGGCTGTCTTGCAGAACTTTGATCACCTCAGCATTCAGATTTACTCTGAAAAACATTTGCAAAAAACTTGTCCTATAGTTTTTCTTTAAAATTATCATTTCAACATCTTTAACAACAAATAGAAAACAGCAGAAAAACCACATGCCCGGGTCTTTTATTGGCCGTAAGATAATAAGATATTATGTCTCTTCTGAATATGATAACCTGTGACTTTGAAAGAACTTCTCTGATATGAAACCACATATAAAAAATTAGCCAATAACCAGACAACAGTCAAGAAATATATTCTAGAGATGCTTTCTAAACCTAAGTTCTCTTTTTAAAATGGAGACCAGTTAAGCGAAATTTGGACTAAGTATGAACAAGAAACCAATTCCCTCCTTGAAAGAAATTTTTGTATCATTATGAACTCAATAAACAGTTTAAGAGATTAAGTTTCAGGTTAGCAAGTGATTATTTTGATCCCCCTTGTCTTGAGACCACCAAATGATATCCCAAGACAAAGCTGCACAAGTAGCTAACTACAGGCTTACTCCTGAAATTACTACAAAAGATGTCTATATTAATATTACCCATCAGTTTAGCTTTTTATGTAACTAACATATGTTCCATGCCCCAAAAAGCTTGCAAGCTAACTAAGACAAGACAAACAAGAACAGAACCTTGTGGGACACCAACCAGAGAATAGGAAATCCTTAAAGGAGATTCTGAAGGTACAGTCAGCAAAACAGGAGAACCAGGAGAGTACAGTAACAAAGCAAAGAGGAGAGTGTGATCAGAGAATCATAGGGTTAGAAGGGACCGCAAGGGCCATCTAATCTAACCCCCTGCCAAGATGCAGGATTTATTGTGTCTAAATCACTGTGTCAAAGGCAGTACTGGACATCAAGACATTAAGCCTCTTCTATTCATCTAGAACGAAGTAATCATTTACCCTATAGTGAGGACTATTTCAGCATATATAGTATTGAAATACAGTACTCATGTTTTAACCATTCCTGAAACTGCTGGAGTTACAATCATCAGTTAACTAAGAGGAGCTACTACAAATTCGCTAACCCCTTACATATTAGGTAGTTATTATTGGGTCTGTGCTATTTCCTTGCAACCCTATCTTCCTTATTCCACTGAGGTATGGCAGTGAATATTAGAGGGCCCTTTTACAGTGGTTGTCTACTTCATTAACATTCTCTGTATATATGGTACTAAGACATTTCTCTAATCAAGACGAGATAGTCAATTTCATCCATCTTGCACTGTCAAACAAAACTTAGCCATCGTCCCTGTGACATTCTCTATCTTGGGTGAGCATTCTGGAACCCCCATATACCTCATTTATATATGATTGTGATCTTGCATATAAAGCATGCCTTGAAAAGTAACAAGGGAAAGGTTATGATCTGCTGAAAGTCATTTCTCTATCCATATATGCACATCATTAATGCATATGAAGTTATGAGAATTGTGTTGTATGGCTGTCACTAAAACATGCTGTAAGCTGGGGAATCAGCCAGATATTAGCTCCCCAGAGACAACAGCAAGGAAAGTAACCAACACTGAGGCAGGGTATCAATCAACCCATCAGCAACCATTGTCCAGCAAGGGAGCTACAATGTAATGACTCACCTGCATGAGGCCACGTCAGGGGAATTTCTCAACCTTGCCGGGAGACTCAGCAATGCCCCAGACATGCCTGGACTTGGGTTTTCCAAGCACATGGACTGACGGTATAAAACAGTCAGAGTGGCCATATGTTGGCTTTTTCTCCTGCCCCCACCTACACTTCAAGCAACTAAGGGCACGTCTTCACTAGCAATGTTAAAACGCTGTCCAAAAAGAGGACAAGACTCCAACAGAGGAGACTGGCCCAGGTTTAAGGAACAAACCTATATATTAAGGACTGCAATATCCAGTGGGGTGAAAAAAACTGCTTAATCTAGATGTTGCCCAGTCTAATAGGGTTGAGAGTTTAGTCTGCATTCTTATATTTTATTTCTTTTGGTAACTAACTCTGACTTTTTGCCTATCACTTAATATCATTTAAAATCTTTTATAGTCAATTTTGTTTTATTGTTTATCTTTACCAGTGAGTTTGTATGAAGTATGTGGCAAAACTGCTCAGAGTACAAAGGCTAGTGTATATCCACTTTCCATTAATAAAGTGGTGAACCAATTAATAAATTTGCACTGCTCAAGACGGTATATTCCTGGTACAGTGCTGGGAGCCAGGAGGGATTGGGCTGGTGCCTTTCTCTGTGTGATTCATGAGTGGCTCTGGGAGCATACATGCAATCTAGCTGGATGTGGTGCTCCACATGCTGTTGTACTGAGTGATCACAGCGCCTGGAGGGGCTTGCTGCTGGTCACTAGCAAGGCATTGTGAGAGACAGCCCAAGCTGGAGAAAGTTAAGGGGGCACAGCGAACCCACAGTCCCAGGCTGCACCCCAGGGGGATCCTGAACAGTCCCAGCCATGGTAAGGTAGAATAACATTCCAAATTAATGGACTGCATAACAGTCAGATGTGCTGATCTGTTGGTAAAAGAGAGTATGAGGTCACTATTAAGGTTTTGCGTAAGAGCATGAGTTGGATGAAGTTGGAGAACATTGGTTTTTGGTATCCGTTTGTTGAAAACAGAAGGAAATGCTTTATGGAATATCAGAGTGAATTACTGACAACATTGTAGATGATGGCAAAGGTGGCAAGAAATGCTGGAAGCCTTTTGTGTAACTTATTTGCATTCTTAAGGTTTTGGGTGATGGAGGTGTGTCTTGATTAAACTTTAATTATCACTAAATACATTTTTAATGTGTTAATATATGTTGTTTTACTTTCAAATATTTAAACAGAAAAAAGACACATCACAGAAACAAAAGACTATTAGTATGAGAAACAGAAAACCTAAACTTTGAGGCAGGGAAACGGCAAAAACTGAACTGTATCTTCCCACCCTCCCCCCACTGCTCACACACCCTAAAATCTTGGGAGCAATTTCCACTCTCTCTTCAGTTAGGGACTAAGAATTTCTTGCAAGCTGCTCAGAATTCTCAACTCCCACTGACTTCAACTGGAATTGAGGGTGCACAGTATCCATGGGAAGATTCCTCACTGTTAACAGTCTAGAGGATTTCCTGCATCGCGTCACTGATAAAAAACAGATCTGTGCAGCTGAGCTTTTTAAAATTGTACTGTTCTTCAGGATTGGAAAAAATACTGCAAAAAGGCTTAGAATTGTAAACAGTGCCATTCCTGTTGTTTGTAAAACTTTGGCAAATTGCTACATCAGATTTAAAAGGTACTTAAAATATTTGTTGAAAGTCTCTTGTTGCAAAGTGTTCTTTAAAGGTCCTTGAACAGCAGACTCTGGCACATAATAGAGATGTCTTAATTCTCTATTTAAAATGTCATTTCTTAGCATTCCCTTAAGATAATATAAAAGTAATATATAAAAAAAGAAACTGGTCTCAGTAACTCTTTCATAGCCTATATATTCCCAGATAATAATGCTTTTTCTTCCCTCCCCCACCCACAATGCTTGGTGGTTTCATGATAAAGAATTTATCTTCTGGGAGATCACACAAAGTTGTGAACTCCTTTTTAGTGATTTGAAAGTGTCCTATGCTATAAATCATTGAAAGACACTCATTTATGGTATATGTCAAATTGAGGTGGACCATAATGGAATGCAGCCAACAGACATTAACAGAAGTGCATGAAATTAAACAAAAAATATTAATTTACATGTAGAGTTTAAATTTACATCTTGGTTATATATATATTTATTTTATAGAGGGCAAATTCAAATATCAAACCCATTTAAAAATAGAATCTTTCTTTGATCTATTTCTTAAAAATACAGTTGAAAGCCGATGTAAATAAGTACAGTATGGTAGCATTGCATCAGTCGCTTAACTTTACAATTTCCATGTGCTGATAAAATTTGTGCAACTCTTGTAAACTCAGGATGTACCTGACTTTGCCAAATTAGTCTAGTAAAAAAACATCTTCAGGTAAAATATCTTGTTCTTGATTTTTACTAACAGCATTTGGGGGGGGGGGCATTGAGATTATTTTATTTTGTTTTGACTTTGAGAAAAACATTTATTACTCTTTAAAAGAGCAGTTTATCTTTTTTAATTAAATGAGATGCAGGTACAGTAACTCCTCACTTAACGTTGTAGATATGTTCCTGAAAAATGCAACTTTAAGTGAAACGATGTTAAGCGAATCCAATTTCCCCATAAGAATTACTGTAAATAGGGGGGGTTAGGTTCTCCGCCTCTTCCCCCCCCCCCCCCCACGCAGTGGTGAGCGCGCTGAGTCCTCGCTCTTCCCTCCTAAACTCCGCCGGCCAGCTGATTGCTGCGGGCAGGAGACGGTGGGGGGAGGCGCACCGAGTCCTCGCTCTTCCCCCCTCCCTCCTGCCTGGGGCAATCAGCTGGCTGGCGGAGTTTAGAGGCAGGAGGGAGGAGCGAGGACTCGGCGCGTGCCCCCCCGTGGCAATCAGCTAGCTGGCAGCATTTTGGAGCAGGAGGGAGATGGGAGGAGCGAGGATTCCGTGCACAGACTCCCCCTCCCTCCCCTGCCTTCTCAACGTCGCCAGCCAGCTGATTGCCGCGGGTAGGAGGTGGGGGGGAGGCGTGCCGAGTCTTCGCCCCTCCCTCCTGCCCACAGCAATCAGCTGGCTGGTGGCGTTGAGAAGGCAGGGGAGGGAGAGGGCACGCCCCTCCCTCCTGCCCGCGGCAAACAGCTGGCTGGCGGCGTTGAGAAGGCAGGGGAGGGAGGGGGAGCCTGCGCCCGCCGAGTCCTCGTTCCTTCCCCCTCCCTCCTGCTCCAAAACGCCGCCAGCCACCTGATTGCGGGGGGAGGGGGAGAGGCGCGCCGAGTCCTCACTTCTCACCCCTCCCTCCTGCCCGGGACAATCAGCTGGCTTGCAGAGTTTAGGAGGCAGGAGGGAGGAGTGAGGACTCAGCACGCCTCCCCCTCGCCTCCTGCCCGCGGCAATCAGCAGGCGGGAGGCGTTCAGAAGGCAGGGGAGGGAGGGGGAGCTTGCGCACGTGGAGTGCTTCCTCCTCCCCATCCCTCCTGCTCCAAAACGCCACCAGCCAGCTGATTGCCATGGGCAGGAGGCAGGGGAAGGCGCTGATCCTTGGGGTCTGCCGGGGCCGGCGGCGCTGTGGGGAGGGGAGGGGGCGTAGGGAGGCTGTCAGCTGTGGAGAAAGCAGGCAGCCAAATGACGTAAAAGTGGAGCAATACTCAACGTTAAATGAGCATGTTCCCTAATTGATCAGCAACGTAACAACGAAACGATGTTAACCGGGACGACTTTAAGTGAGGAGTTACTGTACCAAACTTAGATTTTTAATTTTATCACTTCCAGTATTACAACTTGCTATGGTAAATATGATTTAAACTAATAAGAATATAGAGATAAAAAACACATCATACTTTTATAATTAACTCGTGTTACCTAATAGTATAAAAAAGTGTCAGATATGAAACTAACATTATGCCCTCCCTTCAGTTACACATGTACTACTAAAATCATAAAGATATATGAAATACCTTTTTAAAAAATGTTTTATTTGATAAACTACCCTACCAACAGACCATCTTTGCAGAATTAAATTTAATAGTAAAGAACTAGACTTTGAGAATTTCATAACTAACTGAAATATTCTGACATTTCTTTTTTTTTATTTCCCTCTTATATTTCAAAAACATCATTTACAAATCAATTAATTTGGTTACTTTGAAACTGCTACATCATTGCAAAATTTCACTATGAAAAATACTTATATTGTTCTTGAAGATACATTAACTGGTATTAAAACAGGCTGCTCAAAGAAATAAAGGTAAAACGTACATACAGAATAGAAGTAGAGTTTGTATGCAGATTTGTTTTCCATCATCATTAACTATGATAAACTTGTAACACAAAATTTCTAGAAGATGTCCCTCTTAATGTTTAGCAAAAATGTTCTCCAATATTAACAAAAACAGATCTTCATGTAACTAATCAACTTGTCCAGGAATTGCCAACTTGTTCAGCTTCAGCTTTCTAACCCAGAGATCACTGAAAGCCAATTGGCAGTAAGGTCTGAAGGCAAAAGTTGTTTTAAATTAGTTGTTGCTAACCAGGTCTTTGTTTAGGCAACTCCTTATCATTGGCAAGTCCCTCTAAGCACTGAAAATGTTGGCACTGGCAACCCACACCTTTATTATGCTTACATACTAAGGCCTTGTCTACAGTGGCAAGTTTCTGTGCAGTAAAGCAGCTTTCTGAATTGTAACTCCCGAGGTGTAAACACTGCCAAGCCACTTAGTGCGCAGAAACTGCGCAGTTGCAGCGCTGTAGAAAAACCACCCAGACGAGAGGCATACAGCTTTCTGCGCTGGGGCGACAGTGCCGCAGTGCCAGTGTAAACACTCTGGTCAATTACAGTGCGGTAATTGGCTTCCGGGAGGTGTCCCACAATGCTTGTTCTCGCCTCTCTGGTCATCAGTTTGAATGCTACTGCCCAGCCCTCAGTGACCAACCATGAGCCCCACCCCTTAAATTCCTTGGGAATTTTGAAAGTCCCCTTCCTGTTTGCTCGGTGACGCGTGCAGTGGTCTCAGCACATCTTTCCAAATGACTACGCCTGCTCCACGCAGCAGGTGATCCCCCTCTTGGAGCAATGCCAAGCTGCTGGACCTCATCAGCATTTTGGGAGAGGGGGTTGTCCAGTCCCAGCTGCGCTTCAACTATAGGAATTATGATACCTACGGACAGAGTTCACGATGCATGACAGAAAGGGGCCATGATCGGGACACACAGCAGTGCAGGGTCAAAGTGAAGGAGCTGAGGAACACCTACCACAAGGCGCAGGAGGCAAACCGCCGCTCCGGTGCTGCGCCCACGAGCTGTCAGTTCGACAAAGAGCTGGACGAGATACTCGGTGGCGACCTCACCTCCACTGCGAAGGCCACTGTGGATACTTTGGTGGCTCGCATGCCAGTCGAGAGTGGACCAAGCCAGGAGGAGGAAATCTTGGACGAGGATGTTGAGAGGGACCCAGAGGCAGAGGACGACTCTGAGGTCAGAGATGCATGCAGCCAGGAGCTCTTCTCTACCAGAGGAGGCTAGCCAGTCATAGCTGTCGGAGCTTGGTGAAGCGCAAACAGGAGAGAAGGCCCCTGGTAAGTGGCTTTGATTTTGGGAATCACTGAAGAGAGTTGTTGGGGGCAAGAGGGTTGCAGAAATCAGGCTTGTGTCTGTATGATGAGCGTACCAACACATGCCTAGTCTAAGTGGCAGAACAAGGTGTTGATTGACTCCCTCACTTCACGGGAATCTCCCTCAGAGATCTCCTGGAAATTCTCATAGAGATACTGGGCAATCCGGTGCTGCAGGTTCTTTGACAGAGCTGCTTTGTTTCTTGCCCCATTAACGGTAACTTTCCCGCACCACTCTGCCGTCACGGGGGAGTGGGGAGCGTTGCTGCACACAGGCGAGCCGCATAAGGGCCAGGGTGGAAGCCACAGTCTTGGAGAAGACCCTCCCTTGATTCCCTGCTCAACCTCAGCAGCAAGGTATCTTCCATAATGAACTCAGCCTGTGGAAAATGTGGGGACAAGCATGATTATCAGGCCCTCCTTACAATGCTGGCTCTCCCCAAGAGCCACGTGCCCAGTGTACAGTACGGTCCTGAAACACTGATTTCCCCTACTCCTGCAATTACTCACTATTTTGGGGGTCTTGTGGTTCATATGTGCTTGCCTGGGATCAGCCAGTTAGTGATAGGTATGTGAATAGTTGCTGTGTTTTAAATCATTGAAACAATGGTCTCTGTGTTGCAAACAATACTGCTTCTGTAAAATGTTGCATTTTGGCTTCACATATATGACCTTGGGAGCCCAGCCTCCCTCTTTGTTATCGCCGGATGAATGGCTGCGCAGAATTAGAAAGCGGCCACGAAGAACTAAAGAGGACTTTCTGCATGATGTGATGATGCACTCCACGGCCGAAAAACAAGAATTGAAGGAGTGGCGGAATAGCGAAAAGAGGGACCGAAAGGAGAACATGGCGCGCCAGAAAGAAGCCACAGAGCAGCTCTTAAACATTATGGAGCGCCAAGCGGACACGATCCAGGTGCTACTAGCACTGCAAACCAAGCAGCTCCATGTCCACCCTCCCCTAAAGCCACTGTCGCAAAACTCTTTCCCGTGCGCCCCCCAGACACCGCCAACACACTCTTATCAACCTCCTGGCTCCAGTCTGTACCCGCTACATTACACTCCTCCCCCATCACACTTCAGCACTGCGGACTCCCAGTACCCACTGCACTCAATACCCATCCCTCTGCAGTTTAGCCCTGCTGAAGTACAGTACCTGCTGCACTGTACTCCAAAGGAGAAGGCTGGATATGATACCTGGACATACACAAATCTTTAACCGTCCCAGGACCCCACCTCCTCCTGGGACCCTCCCTTCCCCCATCCCCCTCAGTGCCGATGTGTTTTTTTGTCTCTTTCCCTCCTCTGGTTGTTGTTTTTTAATAAAAGAATTGTTTTGGTTTGAAAGGAATCTTCATTCCATTAATTGAAAGCAAACAGAGCCCTGCAAAGCAACAGGCTATTTTCTTAAACCTTTATAGTGCATCGTCTGCACCAATCACAATCACCTCCTAGCATTACAAGCACTGCACTCCCAAGCATAGAAACAAATATTACTGGCTTTCAGCTTCAAATTGCTGCCTCAAGGCATCCCTGATCCTTATGGCCCTGCGCTGTGCCCCTCTAATAACCTTTGTCTCTGGATGTTCAAATTCAGCCTCCAGGCGCTGACCTCAGCGGTCCAGCCCTGAGTGAAGCTTCACACTTCTCTTCACAAATATTATGGAGTGTACAGCATGCGGCTATACACATAGGAATATTGGCATCAGCCAGGTCCAGCCTACCATATAAGCAGCGCCAGCAGGCATTTAAACGGCCAAAAGCACACTCAACACACATTCTGCACTTGCTCAGCCTGTTGTTGAACCGCCCTTGCTGCTGTCAAGGTGCCACATGTATGGCTTCATAAACCACGGCACTAAGGGGTAGGCAGGGTCTCCCAGGATCACAATGGGCATTTCCACTTCCCCTATGGTGATCTTCTGGTCCGGGAAGAAAGTCCCTGCTTGCAGCTTCCTGAACAGGCCAGTGTTCCAAAAGATGCATGCGTCATGCACCTTTCCGGTCCAGCCTGCGTTAATGTCCGTGAAACACCCACGATGACCCACAAGCGCCTGGAGAACCATTGAGAAATACCGCTTCCGATTAATGTACTCAGTGGCTAGGTGGTCTGGTGCCAGAATTGAAATATGTATGCCATATATCGCCCCCTCCAGTTAGGGAAGCCCATTTGTGCAAAGCCATCCACAATATCACAAACGTTGCTCAGAGTCTTTCGGAGCAGGATGCAATTAATGGCGCTGCACACTTCTGTCAACACGAGTCCAACGGTCAACTTTCCCACTCCAAACTGGTTAGCGACCGATCGGTAGCAGTCTGGAGTAGCCAGCTTCCACAGTGGAATCACCACGCACTTCTCCAATGGCAGGGAAGCTCTCATTCTCGTGTCCTTGCACCGCAGGGCTGAGGCGAACTCATCACACAGTCCCATGAATGTGGCTTGCCTCATCCAAAGGTTCTGCAGCCACTGCTCGTCATCCCAGACATGCATGACAATGTGATCCCACCACTTAGTGCTTATTTCCCAAGCCCAAATGTGGCGTTCCACTGTGGTCAGCACCTCTGTGAATGCCACAAGAAATCTTGTGTCGTTGCTACTACGCGTGGCGAGATCAATGTCAAACTGCTCTTGCCTTTGTAGTTTAAGGAATAACTCCACTGCCACTCGTGACATGTTAGTGAGAGCGAGCAGCATATTGGTCAACAGTGCAGGATCCATTCTTGCAGACTGAAGAGGCACAGCAGAGCGTGTAGTACACAAACCATTGAAAGATGGCGGCAAATGCAGACGGAAGCACAAGGATTGCTGGGATGTGAAGCAGTGCATCACAGAGCATTGGGACAAAAACCAGGATGCCCTGTGACCCTTTCCGCCTTCCCACAACTCTTAGCGGCAGAAGAGGAAGAGATGCTCTGTGGGATAGCTGCCCAGAGTGCATCGCTCCGAATACCACTGCAAGTGCCGCAAGTGTGAACACGCTAATGTGCAGGCAGTTGACAGTGTGAACACAACAGCAGTTTCCCTTCAGCACTCACTGAACAACGTTGTAACTGCCGACGCTGAACTCTGCCAGGGTAGACATACCCTAAAACTCTGCTCAATTACAGTACAAACCAAACAACGATGTAGTTTGTGACAAAGCACGCAAAATCTTACCAAGATTCAGATGCAACTACCAACATTTTACGGTATAGTTTAATGCTCTTAAAAATGCTTCTAATATATATGTAAAATTAAATAAATATATTAGAAGAATTTTAAGGTTACAAAGTCAAGCATTCAAAAAAGTTAGGAAATCTCAAAGTTAAGGTTTCCTATGCAACCTTGATTTAGCCCCTTTGTGAGTATACATTAAGATAAAGACTTTAATTACATGATCACATACTATATTTTTCAGAAGATCTCTGCTTCATTCAAGGCAAAGCAGCAATGGTGTTCACTGAATGGGCAACTATTCAATATTTCTTTTTATCCGCTTCATACAATGCAGAACCCAAGGCCTACTTTATTACACATCAGTCAAACCCTGAACTGAATATATAATTACTAAATTTCTCATGGGCTTTTCTATGGTGCTCTCAGCAAAGTATCTGGAGTGGTCACAGACATTAATGGATCTGTCTTCACACTACTATCACAAGGTGGCATTATTAACCCCACTTTACAGATGGAGAATAGAGGCAGAGACACATCCAGGCCAAAACTCACAAAAACTTAAAGGAAAAGGACCTTAAATTCATAACTTTGTTATAATGAGCCTTAAATTCAATCTTTATTAGTTCTATGATTGTCTAACAATCTATAACCCACTAACTCTCCTTTATCTTATGGTGGCAGAAATGTTAACTGCCACCTATCTTTCCCAAACCTGAGGAAGAGTGGTGGGTAAACTCAAAAGCTTGTCTTTTTCACCAGCTGAAGTTGGTCCAATAAAAGATATTACCTCGCACACCTTGTGTCTCTAATATCCTGGGACCAACATGGCTACAAAACTAAAAACATCCACTAATTTTGGATGCCGAACTTGAGACACCCAAGGCCTGATTTTTCGCTGTACTTAGCATTTGTATAGCACTTTTTACAGTAAGTTCAAAGTACAGCTCCAGTCAACTTCAATTGCGGTTGTGAGCACTCAGCACTTCTGCAAGTCTTGTCCCAGGTGTCTCAAGTTCAGTAACTAGAAAATTAGGAACATCAAATTAATAGCAACTTATAAAAAATGTGGTTAAAGTGATTTGCCAAGCATTGCATAGGAACTCTCTGGCAAAAGCAGGGATAGAATTTTCGGCTAAGTGACACTATATTTTCTCTATCTGCAGTCCCCAACCCCATTCACTATACACCTTCCAAATTCAAATTGTATGACAACCTTAATTCTGGCATTTACTGACTTTTGAGTTCTTGACTTTGCAACCTGAGTGTTCCTTTAGTGTAGATTTTTTAAATGTCATTTCCTAATTTTTTTAAAAAGCAAACTAAAAAAAAAAAATCCACCATGTGGAATCATACTGACCCCTCTGTGGGGCATCAGCAGTGTTGGCACGTTTAATCCACAACCCAGACTTCTACAATGTGAGCTGAGTAATTGGCAATAGTAGTCTATTAGCCTTTATGAAGACTAGCCACTAGGGTTTCATATCTGTTTGCTCCAGGAAAGGAATGCTGAGATTCAAGAATTCTGGTTTAAATTCCACGTTCAACAGGGGAGGGTGCTGTAGTGGTCATAAAAAAAAAAAGACTATCCCTCTCCTCCCTCTGCAGCCCGTCTGTCTCCTCTGCTTCTATCCACCATCACTCGTGCTCCTGTCTCTGTACATTCTACTCCTATTCTCCATGTGCTCTTTTGCTATCACCACTCAGAACATAACAAAGAAATGGCTGCTTGACACAGTACAAAGGGACCTCCTTCCCTTTCCGCACTCAGGAAATATCTACACTACAGACTTAAGTAAACCTATGTTAGGTCAACTTACAGCCACTGCAACAATTACTGTGGTAGTTGACATCCACACTACCCTCCTTTTGTCAGTGGTGTGCATCCTCACCAGAAGCACTTCCACTGACTTAAGAGGGGCAGTGGCGGGAGCGGGACGGGAAGGCTGAGAGTTGCAAACAAACCACAATATTTATTTTTGGTAAAGAAAAATCTTAAAACACTGCTGCACTGCATGAGTGACTTACCATCATGTTATAACTCTCTGCTACATCAACAGTCTCACTTATCACATTTTTGGCTGACCCCATGGAGTTTTCATACCTGTGTTAAAATAAATGTAACTAGTCATTAACTTTATTTTATGCCATATATATTTTAAAAAACCATGTTCTAACTTTAATGCTAGACATAAATCTTTCATCTTTAGAAGAGTTAGAAAATGAAGTAGCATTTACATCATGCATGCCAGTTTAAATGTATAGTTACAACTATCATCTAAATGTCTTATCAAAAGTTTAAAAGATTTTTTATTAAAAGATAGCTAAACATCTGGCAGAAAATCAAAAGGTGAACAGAGGGAATCCATAGCAAAGTTTAAATCTCCATGCAGAAACATTAGTAATGCCATAAAGCATATGTAAATTGATTCAAATCAACTGTATTGGAAAATATGTTCCTAATATAACAGGAAAATACAAATGATGGAAATCTAAAACCTTTTCAGAGGAGGTAATATTGAGGTCCAGGACTTCCCATCTGCCTCATCAGAGGCTTCCCAATTTAAATAAAAAGCTCTGAGTTACAAATAAAACAGTAATTTCAAACTAGTCTACATCTGGTTTTTGTTTTTTCTTTTGGTAACACTACTAAAAAGGGTATGTCCTTAGTGTATTACACAGTTTTGGAAAATAGCATATTATTCCTTTATGGCATGATCCTACAGGCCTTTTTCATTCTTCTTGTCCCACTAAAGTGAATGATTTACATCAGTGGTCTTTATAAAGCACTTATTTAAAAGGGCTTCACTGAATTTCTTTACTTGCTTTAGGATGGTACACACATCTTTTAATAAATGAGGTTTTATTAAATATTTCTTAAAGCCAGCTTCACAGTAAATCTACATGTGCTTTCACTGTTTACATTGAAAAGAATCTTCTGCAGATTATGACAAAATCCAATTTTAGGTTTTTATTGCCATGATATTGAAAAGTTGTAAGTGTATTTCATCTATGTAGTGATATGATAATGACTCCCTCTATGAGGTCAACAGATAGAATGTTAAATTTTCAAAATTGTCTCTTTGACAAGCACTTCCTCTGAAGCATCTGGTACTGACCACTGTTAAAGACAGGATTCTAGATTAGGGGCCTTGCATCTGACCCAGTGCGGCAATTCCTATGCATCACTGTTAAATGGCAGTACCGTACCTTTTTTTAAACTACATTTGTGCCACTCCCCTGCTCTCAGATTGATACGTCAAACTTTCCACATCTTGCACCTCATATTATGTATGTATGTGTTTCAATGTATATACTGTATCCTCATACAGATATTTAAAATCTGGGCAAGTCATGTAGACTTTAAAATAATCATCAGGTATCTGCTAGATTCTCTCTTTCATTTTACTCTCCATTATTTGGAATACATTCTTTTAAACAAAAATATAGATTTTTTTCCCCCGTGCTGATTTTATTTTTGTAATTTGGGAAAACACTGAAACAATTTGCCTCTGTATGAGGATAAGTGAAATTAGCATGGTTGTTTTTGTTTAAAAAAAACAAACACTCGCTTTGTCAAAATAAAATGTGCTTGTGCATCAACATTATTTAAAAGATCAGCACATGCCTGGGAACAGTCAGAAGCATGACACCCACAGTCTCATGGACCAACACTGAGAAATATGGCAAAACAAGGGATGACGAAAGGGAAGGAACCCTCAACACTAAGTATTCAGAAAATGCCTTTACACCTTAAAATAAATTAGGCTGACGATAATCCCCACGCCCCCATATCAAATTAAAAATATTTAAATTAGGTGAAATTTGAGCTTTAGGAATTTTTACAATACTGTATTGCTTTAAATTTTGGTGATCACTTAAGGACAAGAGACCCTGATATCAAGAACCTATAACAGCAGTTTCCAATAACTGCCATGTACATCAGTATCTATTATGCTGTACTGCCCATTTCATAGAACTGGAAGGGACCTCAAGAGGTCATCTAGGCCAGTCCCCTGCACTCAAGGCAGGACTAAGTATTATCTAGACCATCCCTGACAGGTGTTTGTCCAACCTGCTCTTAAAAATCTGCAATGATGGAGATTCCATAACCTTCCTAGACAATTTATTCCAGTTCTCAACCACCCTGAAAGTTAGGAAGTTTTTCCTAATGTCCAACCTAAACTGCCCTTGCTGCAATTTAAACCCATTGCTTCTTGTCCTATCCTCAGAGGTTAAGAACAATTTTTCTCCCTCCTCCTTGTAACAACTTTTTAAAACTGTTATCATGTCCCCTCTCAGTCTTCTCTTCTCCAGACTAAACAAACCAAACTTTTTTCAATCTCCCCTCATAGGTCATGTTTTCTTGACCTTTAATGATTTTTCTTGCTCTTCTCTGGACTTTCTCCAATTTGTCTACATCTTTCCTGAAATGAGGCGCCCAGTGTGACGGTGTACCCCATAAAGCTTTAGGGGGAGAGGCTTATAAACGTATACATGATGTAACTGGAATATGTTTTATGCTACATGTGCCATGTAACATACCTCTGTGAAAGTTATGACCTACTGAATTTATTCCTCCTGTTTGTACGCATGTATCATTGTTGTAGTTGGAGTTATGAAGATTGGTTTTATATTTGCTGGTTTTGTACATAGCCTTTGTAAGTGCCTGGGATCGTGTTTGGAGGAAAGAATGTGCAAGTTAAGTACAAGCACTTAACAGACAAAAGAAGTCGCAGACCCCAATCCACATCGGGGCCTGGTCAGGAATGCAACTGGTTGGTCTGGTTACCGAGGGGTGCAGGGACATGTGACTTGCCCATGTGATCCCAAAACTCCATGGTAACATGATGTTACACAGGGAGTGGAAAAAGACTATAAAAGCCCTTGGGAGACCCTTCCATTTTGTTTTCAGCTGGCTAAAGAGAGAGACTCTCCACCCCCCAAGGACACACCTGAAAAGAGACTGAACAAAGGACAAAGACAATACGGGGGTGAGTGATTGCTGGACCCAGGCTAAGAGGAAGATAGCCTGTTTACTGGACCTAGTGAGGTTGTTATCTGTACACCGGGTGATTAGACATAGAACTGCGTGTTCTATTTTATTTTACTTGGTAATTCACTTTGTTCTGTCTGTCACTACTTGGAATCACTTAAATCCTACTTTCTGTATTTATTAAAATCACTTTTTACTTATTAAGTTGCCTGGAGTGCATGTTGTTACCTGGGGAAGGCAAACAGCTGTGCATATCTTTCTATCTTTGAAATAGAAGGCGAACTATTTGAGTTTGCCCTGTATAAGCTTTATACAGGGTAAAACGGATTTATTAAGGGTGTGAACCTCTTTGGGAGTTGGGCACCTGGGTGTCAAATGCAAGAGCGCTTCCAGGAGCCTTACAGTTGTTAGTGGACTTGGTTCGGACCTGGGTCTGTGTTTGCAGCAGATCAGTGGAATCTGGCTCAAAACAGACAGGATTCGGGAGTCCCAAGCTGGAAAAGGCCTGGAAGCAGGGGCAGAAGTAGCCTTGGCACACCAGGTGGCAGCACCAAGCAGGTCTCTGTGATCCCAACCTGTCACAGTGGGGCATCGCAGCTGCAAGCTAAGACAGACCCTTCAGTGGCCAGCAAAATTCCCCCCTTGCTATGAGGTAGAACATTCCCCTCCTCCCGGGGAGATAATTACAGGACAGGAACTGGCCACAGCCATCCCTGCCCCCACAGCTGCAGTCCCTGTGACTTCACCCCCCACTCTGGGGTTTTCAGCACAAGGTTCCTGCTTGCTGCCACCCAGCCCTGGGACAGATTCTGCCACAGCAAAGAAATCATTTCCCAGTAGAAACGGTGCAAAATTGTGTGATACTGTTGCCACAGTTAGCTCAGCTTGCAAATCTTCAGTTTGCATGTGTACTTTAGCCAAAGGTGCAATGACTTTGTAGCCTCCCACCAGTTCCAGTTCCGCCACTTTACCTGGCAACCAATCCTTCTCTCGGATCAGGTCCCTCCTGACTATAGAAATTTCAGCACCTGTATCTCTCAACCTAGTGATTAATTTCCCATTCAGTTTAACAGCATGCACATGGTCACTGCTTGGAGGTGTAGACATCAACTTCACAAACCCTGTGTGGAAAGAGGCAGCAGCCGGACTTTGAGAAGCAGCAGCTTCATGGGCCATTTGATGCCTGTTTTCACTCAGCAGGGGACACTTATCTCTCAGGTGCTCGGTGGACTTACACTGATAGCACCTCCTGCGCTCCTCTGATTGTACAGGGAATGTGGGACGAGTAATAGGGGAATGGGGAGGTGAACGCCCAGCCTCCTTTTTCCCCAGGGGTAAAACGGTAACTCTGTTTTCCCCCAACCCTGTACCCCCCTGCCAGTGGGTTATGCTTAATTGCAGATTGCGCCTGCTCATAAGAGTCTGCAAACCCAGATAATTCACCCACTGCTTTTACCTTTTTGTCCCACAAGTACTGTTTTACATCATCACTGCACATATTCAGGAATTGTTCCTGAGCAACCAAATCACACATTCCTTCAAAGCTTGTAATGTCTTTTCCCCTCACCCACTTATCTACCAGATCTGTCATTTCATTTGCATAAGCCACATTACTTAATCCATCTCCCCTCTTAAGACTCCTGAATTTAACCCTGTAAGTTTCAGGTGTAACCTGAAACTGTTTCAAAACCAGTTCCTTAAATTTACCATAATTGGAGGCATCACCAATGGGCATCTTATTGAATATGTCCAGAGCTCTGCCAGTCAATTTGGCTATCAAGGTGGTCATTTTTTGATGTTCAGGGATCGCATGGAGGGAGCACAGTCTCTCAAAGGTGATAAAATATTCAGCTATATCCTTGGATTCATCATACTGGGGGCATAGACGCTCCCATTTGTGGATTTTTGGGGCAGTGGAGCCGGCAGCTGAAGGGTTTCGACTCTTCAACTCTGCAACAGCCAGTTCATGCTTCTGGGCTTCCCTCTGGGCCTCCATAGCTCTCTTGTGGGCCACCTCCTCTGCTTCAACAGCTCTCTTATGGGCCAATTCCTCCGCTTCCATAGCTCTCTTGTGGGCCAGCTCCTCTGCTTCCATAGCTCTCTTGTGGGCTTCTGTCTCTGCACTAATTTCCAGCGTACGTAATTCGATTCGTCTCCGATGTTTGTTTTCTTTCTCTGTTATTTTGAGTCTGGCAAGATCCAGTTTTACCGTGGTCTCACTTACAGACATCTTATTGCTGTCTAGTGCCGGGCCACGCCCCTCTTCAGTTCACTGAAACTGGACTGCACTCAGCTCAGGAGCTTTTCAGTTAAGAGACTTTCCAGCTCCCCTGATCTTCACTCTAACTTATTTGATTTCCTTTTCTGTCCCTACTTCCCTTACCCGAAATAAGCAAACAGAAAATAACAAACCAGTAACCACTTTGTCTGTTTTCCAGCCACCACACTTAAAACTCAAAATCACTACCAGTATCTCAAAGCAATCAGCTGTGCACAGATCCTGCTCGACTACGCCACTGTGACGGGTTGGGATCACAGAGACCTGCTTGGTGCTGCCACCTGGTGTGCCAAGGCTACTTCTGCCCCTGCTTCCAGGCCTTTTCCAGCTTGGGACTCCCGAATCCTGTCTGTTTTGAGCCAGATTCCACTGATCTGCTGCAAACACAGACCCAGGTCCGAACCAAGTCCACTAACAACTGTAAGGCTCCTGGAAGCACTCTTGCATTTGACACCCAGGTGCCCAACTCCCAAAGAGGTTCACACCCTTAATAAATCCGTTTTACCCTATATAAAGCTGCGACTTCTTTTGTCTGTTAAGTGCTTGTACTTAACTTGCACATTCTTTCCTCCAAACACGATCCCAGGCACTTACAAAGGCTATGTACAAAACCAGCAAATATAAAACCAATCTTCATAACTCCAACTACAACAATGATACATGCGTACAAACAGGAGGAATAAATTCAGTAGGTCATAACTTTCACAGAGGTATGTTACATGGCACATGTAGCATAAAACATATTCCAGTTACATCATGTATACGTTTATAAGCCTCTCCCCCTAAAGCTTTATGGGGTACACCGTCACACCCAGAACTGGACATAATACTCCAGCTGAGGCCTAATCAGTGCGGAGTAGAGTGGACGAATGACTTATCATGTCTTGCTTACAACACTCCTACTAACACATCCCAGAATGATGTTTGCTTTTTTTTGCAACAGCGTTACACTGTTGTCTCATATTTAGCTTGTGATCCAGTATGACCCCGATCCCCTTCCACAGTACTCCTTCCTAGGCAGTCATTTCCCATTTTGTACATGTGCAACTGACTGCTCCTTCCTAAATAGAGTACTTTGCATTTGTCCTTATTTAATTTCATCCTATTTACTTCAGACCATTTCTCCAGTTTGTCCAGATCATTTTGAATTTTAATCCTATCCTCCAAAGCACTAGCAACCCCTTCCAGCTTGGTATCGTCCACAAACTTTATAAGCATACTTTCTATGCCATTATCTAAATTATTGATTGATGAAGATATTGAACAGAATTTCTGTAGTGTAACTCTTCTTGCTGTCCTCACCCATTAAAAAATGACAGGATCAATTTAGAACCTAATCAGTTGAAGTTTTAAATAGTTTCCAATAATACTCTTGCTCAAGTCCCTCCTGCCAGTTTTTGAGATTTTACAAACAAGTTCTCCTTTCTCCCTTATCTGTGTGTAGGTCTTTCACAAAACAAGGGGACATAAACAGAAACAGGGGAAATGACTATACATAAAATGCTGTCAAATACATAAAGGAAGCAAAGGAATCTTCCCCCTATCTCTGTCAGGTATAAATCTCAGGTGTTCCTTGTAACTCTAGTAAGATAAAAACCAGAAGTATTTATTTTAAATTGACTGCAACCCTTTAACTATAAGCCTCAGCTGGTGCCCGGTATGCCAGAACTGGTGTGTACTGAACAGCCGTAGAGTTTAGGTTGATCACAAGCCTGGGACTTGGATCAACTCGTAAATTACAGCAGTTGTTCTAAAGATGTTCTTGGAGGGTTAGACTCAATTCCCACATGATCAAGTGAGAGTTCAGGGTGGCTCCAGTCCTGCTTAACACCGCTAAAGTCTTTTGGTCGATAACCGGGTTCCAGCTGCCCTCTGAATAAGACTAATCACGTTTACCAGACCCCAGTGGTAGATATTTAGATACCGTTTGCGCAACTGGGTAAATTATTTTTTCCAAGCCCAAACAACCGAGGGACGCTTGCTTCACGGTAAGTGCTAAGCAAAGGGGTCCCAAGCACAGAGCAGAGCTCTCTCTCCTCCGCACGCAGGAGCCCCCCATCACAGCCCAGCCCCCAGCCATGCGAGGGACCGCTGGCTCTGCTGCGCGGGAGCGGGGCTTTGTGGAGGCTCCCTCGCAGAGGAGTTTAGAGAGGGGGCCGCTTTCGGGGAAAGCCTCCCTACGTACAGGGGCTCCACAGCAGCCTATGAGGGGCAGCCCCACGCCCCCTCCCAGCAGCAGAGCCGGCTGCCAGCGACCCCTTGTCTGTAGCCCCCCCGTACTACCCCCTGCGCTGGGGAGGGAGGCCCATCGCCCGCGCCCCGCCCGCCTTGGTGGAGAGGGGCAGCTGGCTCCGGCAGAAGAACGGGGCCGGCCAGCCGCCATCTTGTTGTCCCCCCCGGGCTCAGCAAGTCGCCCCTCCCCTTTACTCCGCGGAGCGCAATAAGCGACCCACACTTACACTCTCCTCTTTGCTGCGTTGTCCCGCCTGCGCGCGTCCCGCCGAGCTGATGTCATCTCATCCCGCCAGTGGCCGGTGCAGTGTCAGGAACGGCCTCCCGTCGCAGCTTGCCGGAACATGCCGGAGCCGCTTGCGCGTGCTCAGTACGAGCCAGCGAAGGCGCTGCCCTACCTCTGCCCGTAGTTCGTTGCCACCAGTACTTGCTTGGGGGGCGGGGGAGACAGAGTTAGGGTTTGTGCAGGAGGCAAAAGGAGTCCAAAGCAGGGGAGGAGCAGATAGGCAGCACTGGGGACTGGATGCAGGAGATGGGGTTGAGAAAAGACAACTGGACTCTGGAAGAGAGGCAGAGGGGGGAGGAACCCTGGCATAGAGAGGGGCAAGGTAGATAAAAGGTACCAGAAATGGAGTGATCCATCTGCTGTGATTGCCAGAACGGAGTGCGGGTTGTAGAGGGACTTGTGTGGTGCATATCAGCCCTTCCCTCTCCAGGGCTGGGGTGTTCAAGGCACACAGTATAGCCCAATGCCTAGATAATAATAATAACCTAACTCTTAAAGAGTGCTTTTCATCCGTAGATTTCAAAGCAATAGACAAAGGAACTAAGCATTGTCATCCCCATTTTATAGATGGGGAAACCGAGGCACAGGGAGGGGACATGACTTGTGGCTCTCCTCAGTCAGAAATGCTGTATTGCGTACACAGGGTTTTTAGGCCTTGGGTGTGATCTCGCACCTATTATAGGAGTGACAGAATCTTCCACTTTCCCCATCCCTGAGGAAACTGAAGGCAGGGAAAGAAACAGTGAAATAAATTATGCAAATGTATTTGTATGAATTCATGCATAATAATAATAACAACGAGGTTTATTATCACTAGGTACAATGGTAGGGGGGAGGGATAGCTCAGTGGTTTGAGCATTGGCCTGCTAAACCCAGGGTTGTGAGTTCAATCCCTGAGGGGGCCATTTAGGGATCTGGGGCAAAAATTGGGAATTGGTCCTGCTTTGAGCAGGGGGTTGGACTAGATGACCTATTAAGGTCCCTTACAACCCTGATATTCTATGATTCTATGAATGTAGATGTCTCAGAGTGTCACACAGCAGTAGTGTGGGAATACAAAAGAGTGACAATAAAATACTGTTTTAAATGCGCTCTCCATATCCCATGGCCATGAGTGTCCTCCACGTTGCCACAACTGACAACAGCTATGTCTGTATGCTCCCATTCTGCCATGCCTGAGCACAGCTGTGTCTATTTGCCTTTCCTATGGCAATGACTGAGCATGGCCATGTCTGTCCACTCCCCCATTGCCATGCCTGAGCACACCCATGACCCACATCTGTATGCTCTCTCTGCCCTTGCCCTCAACTATCATGTCTGCATTCATTCCCTGTGTCATGTGTACTCCTTGTACACAATAGGTTGCAAGGCTGCCTCCTACTAGCAGGTCAGGCTTCTGTACCGAATTTGGACTGGCTACAGAACTTCCATCAGGGAGATACTAAGAGATGTATTCTCTTTCAGACACTTTAATGCACTGCCAGGTACAGCTGTTACCAGCTCAAGTAAGCTATGTCACACACGATCCCACCTTGTGGTTCAACATTATAATAGTTTTACCATTCCATCATGCCACTCAGCTATGCCTTCTTTCAGCCACATCTGTTCATTGCCCCCTAACACACCTTTGCACAGCATTACTACCATGTCCCCAGCACTGCACAGTCATGTCTGTGCGTTCCTCCTTTCCCCTCAATGCCACACCTGAGCATAGTTATGTCTTTACACTACACCATTGTCATGCTTGACTTGCCACATCTGCATGCTTCCCTCCGCCATGCTTCAGTGCAGTCATAGCTGTGTGTTATCACTACTACCACACCTGGGTGTGTCCACATATGTGCACTGTCCCCAATACCCTACAACTGAAAACAGCCATGTTTCTGTGTTCTTCTCCATCCCCTCTGCTACACCCCAAAATGGCTGTGTCTTGTGTGCTGCCACATCTCAGTTCATCTGCCTCTGTACGCTCCTCCCTAGTATATTGCCTGAGCATGTGATACCAAATGCTACCATTCTGATTTGATATATCGTACCAGTATCTGATATCAGATCAGAATGGTAGCATTTTATAACCAGTTCATCCAGGTGTAAATGGCTATACTAAGTGTAAAGCAGTGGAAAATCAGATCTGTAGTGTCTTAAGTTTCAAAAACACTCTTGAATCCTTCATAATGAAGGGTGTTATACATTATTTTTATTGGCATCATTTATAACGACACTCAGAACGCAATGTAAATGATACTCATTAAATTATCACTATTTTGAAATCCGTATACTTCATATTTGAACAATGTAAGATGGGGGTGGCCAACCTGCGGTTCTTCAGAAGTTAATAAGAGTCTCTTTGTATTGGCACCAATTCCAGGGCTGGAGCTAAAGGTGCCAACTTTCCAATGTGCCGGGGGGTGCTCTGCCACAGGCCCTGCCCCCACTCCACCCCTTTCCGTCCTCTCCCCTAAGCCTGCTGTGCCCTCGCTCCTCTCCCTTCCCCCCAAAGCCTCCTGCATGCCACGAAAAAACTGATCGGGTGAGCGTAGGGTGACCAGATGAGAGATGGGGGGGGGGGGGAAATCAGGACACTGACCAGGCACATCCCTGTCTTCGGTGGCACTTCGGCGGGAGGTCCTTCATTCACTGACGGTTGTTGGCGGCACTTCGGCGGGAGGTCCTTCATTCGCTGACGGCGGCACGGCAGTGGCGGGTAATGCGTCTTGCCGCCAAAGAACAAAGTACCCACCGCCGAAGTGCCGCCGAAGACCGTCAGCAAGTGAAGGACCCGCTGCTGAAATGCCGCCGAATATCGGGATGTGCTGGGTGAGTTTAAGGGGAAAGAAAAAAAAAAAAAGCCCCGAAACAAAATATTGGGACAAATGGCATCGGACAAATCACTCAAAATTGGGACAGTCCCGATAAAATCAGGACGTCTGGTCACCCTAGGTGAGCGGGAGGTGCTGGGGGTGGGGGAGCTGATGGGGAGCTGCTGACATATTACTGTGGCTCTTTGGCAATGTACATTGGTAAATTCTGGGTCCTTCTCAGGCTCAGGTTGGCCACACCTGGTGTAAGACTGTGCTCTTTATAATTATCACAGAATTGTTGGTCAGTTTACATTATTTGCACATCCTTGTATTTTGTTGTTGTTGCTTTTGGTTTTGGTTGCATTATTTTTTGAAGGTTTGCTAGCTAGTAAATCTTCTGCTGCGAAAATTGATATTTGTATGTTTGTTAATATCACTTTTCATAGCAGACTTACTAGCTAGCTGGGAGGCTGTGAAAAGTGATATTAACAACCATACAAATATCAATTTTCACAGCAGACTTATTCAGCCCTGGCAAACCAGGGCACAAATTAAGCCTTGGATAGGCAGGTGGGTAGGGAGACAGTAGGGGCCAGGGGCGATGGGCAAGATGGATGGGGGGACTGGGGAGGGAGTGGGGGCCTGGGGCAATGGGGGGGGGGGAGCTGTGAGCCAAGTGTCCAGGAGATCATTGTTTTTTTTCCCCCTTTAAAATGGTATAGTAATTTAAAGATCTCTGGTGTGAAGGAGGATGTTGAATGGCAATGCCATGGGCCTAACCCATGAGAGTCAGGACTCGGGTTCAGTTCTAGGCTGTGTGCGCGCTAGTGATTAGAACAGGCGACTGGGCATCAGGACTCCTGGGTCCTCTCTTCCCAGCTCAGCATGGGAGTAGGGGCTAGTGGTTAGAGAGCTGTGACTCGGCAGAACTCTGTTCCTCGCTGCACTCCCAGGACTCGGAACCCAGGTCGCTCTGAGCCAGGCGGGGCCTGGGGGTCGCTGGGCACCGTTATAGCGCGGCCCCGTTCGCAGCCCCTCTCTCCCTGCAGAGGTTGCGCCCAGCCGGTGCGGGGCGCTGTGTCCGGCTCTGCAGCCGCGTCTCCGCAGAGCGAGCGAACGAGCCGCCAACCGGGTGGCCCCCACCAGCCTTCTGGTCCCAGCCTGTCGAGCCAGCCAGACTGGGCGGAGGGCAGCAGCGCTGCCGCCAGCTCTGTTCCCCCGTCGGCGGAGCCGCGGGCGCGATGCGGCCCCCGCCGCTGCTGTGGCTGGGCCTGGTGCTCGGGGTGCTGGGAGCGGCGTGCGGGGGACACAGCGACCAGCACTACGTGGACGGCGAGCACCGGGCCGACTACGACCGGGAGGCGCTGCTCGGAGGCCAGGTGAGCGGCCCGGGAGACCCCTCAGACCCGCCCTGGTGGGCGGGGAGCTTCCCGCTCTTTTTGGAGCGTAGGAGACAGTCCCCAGCCTGCGGGCGCCGGGCGATGACCCTGGGTTCGGGGTGCTAAGCCTGGGTAGACTCCCAGAGCTGCAGCCGCCTGTCTCCCAGCGCAGGAGACTCTGAACGCTGCTGAAAGATGACACCCACCCCGTGGAGATGTGTTCAGCACCCCCCTGCCCTTTTTATTTTAATGAACGCAGGTTGTTTGTTGTGTGATTGATTTTTTTTTTGTGGGGGGAGAGAGAGATTTTAATCTGCCCTTCTGCTCAGAACTGGCAGGGCTGCTGTATCAGACAGACTTTCGTGTTAGTTCTGTTTTGTTTTCCTCCTTCCAAAGGACGAAGCAGAGGAATATGTTAAACTCAGTCCAGAGGAACAGCAAAAGAGACTGAAGGCCATCATAAAGAAAATTGACTTGGACGCCGATGGATTCCTTACTGATGGTAGGGGCTGCACACAGATTTTGTGTCACTGGAAAAAACTCACTTACATAGTGGGTAGGGGTGAGAAAATAGTTCAGTGTGATACTTAAAAATCTTGAGTTGCAAACCTAGTAGTGTAGCTGTGTCTTTCTTTGTCTGCAGGCACTGTTGTGTCCCTGTTGCTGCTTATAGCTTGGTGAAGCTATTGCAGAGAGATAGTAACAAGTGACTGGTCAAATTCACTGCTCCTCTCCTGTGGCTAAGATTAAGTTGACATGTTGATTTCACTCTGCTACTTCGGAAAGCTATAAGAAGCAGGAAAGGCAAGCAGTGGAGTTGTTAACAGGAGAGGAAGACTCAAAATGTGGAGATGGAGGGACAGGTAGCAGAGATACATTCAAAAAGTTCTGGTGTTCCCTTTCTCACTTTCAGTTGTCAGAAGGGGGCAGTTGCATGTATATCAAACATATACTGGCTAGAGTGTGATATGAAAGAGGGAGTCTTCACTATTGGGATTCTCCCCACTTCTTTTCTATCTGCCCCCATTTGTAAGGTCAGTTCTTTAGTTACTAGGTGTCTAAACTTGTCAGTCCCTACAACATGTCTCCCTTGAGCCTGTGCAGTATTTTTGTATTACTGTATCTACTGTTAAATTTATGTCTTAAAGTTGAAGTTCTGGATTGCAAAGTAACTGTCTTGTATGTATCCAGAGTCCTATCTGATTATTTCAGTGCAAAAATAAGATTTCTGCTTTTTACTCCTGTTATCCCTTCATAGTAAACACAGCTAAGAGAGAGTTAGAATCAATTCCTTCTTAAGTTTCTTCTGCAGCAGCAGTTCTCAACAAGGGCCCCGGGGCCGAAGCCAAAGGCTGAGCAACTTAACTTCACAGGGCCCCCCTGTAAGTTGTGTTAGTTCTGTATTGCTAAAAGGAATGAAGTAACACAAACTTATTTTAGCATAAGAGACTGCTGTGAAACGGTGGGAGTGCAGATCAGTTGAATAAATAGGTGTCATTCCTACATTTGTCACTTTTCAGAATTGCACTGGAATTTAATGGTTTTGACTAGAGATTCTTTTTCTAATAATAGGAAGGGTGTGTGTGCGTGAATGTGCACGCATGCGTTTTGGGGTTTTTAATTGATTGAAAATACGATCTTGGGAAATATTCACTTTAATTGGGTGGTTAAGACAGCTAAGTATAAGAGGGAGAACTTGCCAATTGGTTACATCTTCATGTGTGGTTTTTTTAAATTCCTATATTTCCTTGAAAAACAAAGCTTAATGTTTACTCCAATATTTATAAGGCCCAGTTGGGGCTCATTTTAAGTGGAAATCCTTTGGTAGTATTTTCTTCTGGATAATTAACTTTAGGGGATATTGATGGATTTATGTAGCAGTATGTATTGTACTTTTTTATAATTTGTGCCTGTCACACATTTCAGAATGCAAAAATCTGGTATATTGAATACTTTTTAAAATGGTGGAATTTTGTTTTGCAGAAAGTTGTCTTTACACAGTATGCCTCTTGTACCCACAGATTTTAGGTGGTTTCTCATTTATTTCTCTAGCCCTGTAAACAATTTGAAATAGTCATCATGATGGTAATCAGTTTCATGCTACTAATAGTATTAGTGGAGAAAGTACTGCTACATGGGAATAACATAGGATTTTAGCTCTGGTTGGTTCTCTCTCTTGCCTGGCATGAAAAACAGGAATATCCTATAGAAAATGAATTTCTGTGGCACAACTGAAGCCCCGTTTACATGATTGCATGTGATTATTTTAACAAGTAAAATCTTCCAGTGTTTGAATGTGAAGAGACCTTGTTTATACTATTTAGGAATGTAGAAAATGCAACATTTACTGTAATTATTTTAATCTTTTTTTATTTAAAAAGCAAAGATTTCATTGCATTATGTGGCATTTCCACAGATGAGCTAAGTTCATGGATCCAGCAGTCTTTTAAGCATTATGTTACGCAAGAGGCTAAACAACAGTTTGGTGAATATGATAAAGATGGTGATGGATTAGTATCTTGGGAGGAGTACAACATTCAAATGTATGATCGTCTAATTGACTTTGATGAGAATACTGTCCTGGAAGATCAAGAAGAAGAATCATTTCGACAGGTAAGATACTCCAGCACCAGCTGGCAGCAGTGTTGGATTCTTTAGTAATTTTGTTCTGTTACATCGTTAAACACAGTCAGAGCTGGCAAACATACTGAACATTTTCAGCTGCCTGGACTAGCTGAATAGTGAAAAGGTAATAACAAAATATTGAAGTTCCTGCCAACAAAACGAACGACAAAACAAGCCACATTTGAGAGCTGAGTAGGGTACTAATATGTTGGTAATAGAATCCTAGAAGCCATACCTCAGTTGGTCCCTCTCTTGGCAATGTAGGATGGAAATGTACTGGATCAGACCAGTGACCCATCTAGTCGCTATCCTCTCTCTGATGGTGACCAGTACCAGCTGCTTCAGAGGAAGGTACAGGATACCTGTAGTAAGCAACTCTGGAATAACCTGCTCATAGGAAAAGTTTCTTCCTAGCCCCCCTTAATTAGAGTTTAGGGCATAAGCCAAAGTATGAGTTCATATCCTTTCCTGAATTCTGCTGTTATGAGAATATTCACTTGAATGTATCTCCTGGCCCAGTGAGCTAAAGGGGAAAAAATACAAAATATTGTCAAAGGGAACCTTGTCCATGGCCCAGATATTATGGTGATGGGTGCTATAAAAATGAATAATCCAGTTTATAAAATCATAGATACATGTTTGTTTTATCCTGTAAACTATTTCAAGAGATAACGACAGTAGAATGGAATGTCACAGGATAAATGCTACATTATGTCTCTCTTTTGCTTTGCCATTTCTATAGCAATTTGTCAAAGTTGCTGACCTTGTCCCAAAGCAAGATCTATAACAAGAAGCTTACTTCTGTTCTACCCAATAAAATGACTAAATCTGTTGCATTGTTCATTTATTCAGCAGAGAATGCTCATTGTTGCTCCAGTTCAGTAAAGTACTTAAGCAGATGCTTAAGTGCTTTCCTGAATCGGGCTTATACCACCTATTGCTTTGGTGCATTCTGATAGAGAGAGTGTAGATCTGTTGTACCCTTCAGCCAATTAATTTGACCATAAATCTGTTAAACTGCTGGAAACAGTGTTGGGACTCATAGTACAGAAAGGCTGTTGACTGCAAAGTGTTAATTAGACTTGCTCCTAGCAAGGTTAGATAGCATGGTGTTAAAAAGTGGCAACAGCCAAAGCCCTGTCTACACTACAGTTCTCGTGCCTGGGAAATCTGAAAAATTCCCTAGTGTAGACAATCCTTTAGACTACAAGATCTTTCCGGGCCACAGCTTTATCCATTTTTCTCTACATCTGCTCTTTCAAGTCTAAGCTGTAAGTCTCCCCTCTCTCATTTCCCACATTTGGTTTATATTTTACTGCATTATCAGCCTGAGGAAATGTCTGCTCCTCACCCTGACTTCATGGATTCCTTCTCCGTTTTAAATACAACTCAAAATCTTTCTACAAGCAATATGCTTTTAACTGGTCCCCCAAAGTTTTGACCACTGTTTCATTTCTTTACAATGCTAATTATGTACTGTACCCATCTGTTCTTTATTTATTTGTATTGTAGTAGCACTTATAGGTCAAGCAAAAATGTGGACCCATTGTGCTAGGCTCTGTGCAAACAGAATAATAGACAACAGACACATGGTTTGGGAAAGAGAGGTAACATGGGAACAGAGTGATGGTTTGCAAATGTCATGTTATCCTTGATATGTTTTTCTTTTTGGAGGGGGCTTGGTGGGATGTGTGTGCGTGTTTTTTTTCCCCTCCTTCAAGTAGAGTTTTTGTTAGGAGGTGATTAGCTAAATGGCAAGACAAAGGCAGGGGGAGAGGGGACATTGAAAGGCAGTAGGGAAGGGTGAAGAGGGAGGTGGACGTGAAAGATTGGGAGGAGGGAGCAGGAGGTGTTAGACCTAACAGCCAATAAGCATAAGAGAGGGAGTGTCCAAAGTCAAAAGGTAGTCTGATGATTAGTCCCTGACATCATGCTGCAGCTGCTTTTGTATTTGTTGTTCTCCGAGTCTTGGGTTGGCTCCACTCAGGAGTTTCTCTCTTCCCCAAATCCCCGTGTCTCATGGTGCTTGATGCTCCAGAAAGGGGTGATTCTGGTTCCGGGCTGTGTTAGCAAAGAATTAGCCCTATCCTGGACTCAGCTCCCCCCTTCCCATCTGCAAGGTGTTGCTTTACTGCTGCAGCTGTTTCTCTTAAGTTTAACTCACTGATGCTTCCATTGTCCTAACTGATATGCATTGTGAAATAATTAGAATATTATGAAAGTGTCACAGTTTAGTTCTAATATCATACCTTCATGAAAAATCTGATTCCTGATTTACTGTCTGCTCTACCACCTGAAGCTATGATCTTGTCATATCTCGTAAACTGGGGGTACGTCTATACTTACCTCCGGGTTTGGCGGTAAGCAATCGATCTTCTGAGATCGATTTATTGCGTCTTGTCTAGACGCGATAAATCGGTCCCGGAAGTGCGCACCGTCGACACCGGTACTCCTGCTCACCGCGAGGAGTAAGCGCTGTTGACGGGGGAGCCTGCCTGCCGCGTGTGGACCCGCAGTAAGTTAACGTAGCTGAAGTTGCGTATCTTAGTTCGACACGGGGGCGTTAGTGTGGACCAGCCCTGGGTTGGGCTAGTTCAGGGGTAGGCAACCTATGGCACGCGTGCCGAAGGCGGCACGCAAGCTGATTTTCAGTGGCACTCACGCTGCCCAGGTCCTGGCCACCATTCCGAGGGGCTCTGCATTTTAATTTAATTTTAAATGAAGCTTCTTAAACATCTTAAAAACCTTATTTTATATACAAGAATAGTTTAGTTATATATTAAAGACTTGTAGAAAGAGACCTTCTAAAAACGTTAAAATGTATTACTGGCACGCGAAACCTTAAATTAGAGTGAATAAATGAAGACTTGGCACACCACTTCTGAAAGGTTGCCGACCCCTGGAAGTTGGATGAGACATTTCCACAGATAACCCTAGGTGTTATAAGGTATTGTCTTCGGATGAGAGAGAGGCTCCCATCACTTGAGGTAATTAAATATCCTGTGGTAGCATTTGTGAGGTTGTTAGCCCTGGGTGTTGTAACAAATTCCATCTCCGATATCTGATATTTTGTTTTACCTAAACTCCCTCAGACTTGTTCCTTACTCCTTTTCCTAACTGGTATGTTCTTTCCAGCACTAATGAACTTGCTCAGTATCTACTTCAGAGATGGTAGAATTTAGGTAACTGGTAAATTGTACATTTATGTGATTTATAGTCATAGTAGACTATCCGTTACATAGTGTTCTGTATATTCTCAAATTTGTGTGGAGCAGAGTTTTAAATTGTGATAATTTGTACCTATGTATTAGATTCAATGAATAATTGTTCTGTTTAGTTAATAAACACAGCCCTTTCTGCACTTGAGATTATTTTCTCCATGACAAGATGTCTTTCCTCAAACACCCAATGATAAGTTATCAATGCTGTCTACTTGCCTAAATTCTTTATATCTGAAATACTGTTTTTGTTGGTTTGTTTTTTTTAAGGTAGGGGAAAATCCCCCAATTTTTTATGTCTGTTTTCTTCAGATATTCCATTATCTCTGGCATTCAAAAGGTATTTGTTCAGCATTCTGAAACTTAGCAACTTGGTCATGTTATTTCTGTAGTACCTAACACACTAGCTGGTCAGACCTAGGCTTGGCAGGATTAGATTTTTAACCAATAGATGTTGGTAAAGGTCGATTTTTCAACTGACAATTAAATTGACAAAAAAACCAACCCCCAGTCATCAGTAACAGTCTGCAAATCATAACTTTTCCAATGACACCTCACATGACTTATCTTGCATAAAATACGTAATTAGGCTATAATTTTATCATAATAATATCACTATGAAGAATATGGGGTGCAGTGTCAGAGACACCCTCCCCCCTCCCCAGCAAGGTCTGTGAGGAGGAGAAAGAGGACAAGCCCCTAGCTGTAGGGGAAGCCACCCTGCTGCTGAATGGCTCTGTCCCCATGCAGCTGGGGACTTTTCCTCCTTGTAGCCCGAGCCACAGGTCTCTGTTCTTCTGCAAGACCTTAACCTGCCCTGCACCTTTCACCTGCAGAGATTGGGATCAACATTGTTCTATTCCATCCCTACCCCACCCCCTCAATTTCCAGTAACTACAAAAATAAAAATCTTTATCAATATAAAAATATTCTTAAAAACAAAAATCAGTATTGTTGAAATTAGAAAAAAGTACTCAAGTTCTGTCAAGCCTAGTGATATCACATGTGCAAGTATGAGATTTGGTTTTAATTAATAACTTATCTGAAGTATTTCCTTCATGTACCAATAGCAGAGGATAGAGTGAAAAAGATATATTAAGAATCACTCATAGGAAAGTTTCCTTTCAGCTTCCATTCAAGTTGCTTCTTTATAAACACATACAACAAAATTGTTTGTTCCCAAAACAACAGTATATGAGTGCTTAAGTCCCTCTTACGTGGGATTTTTGGTGGAAAGGAGGTGTCAGAACCACTATTTTTTAATTTAAAAATCGTAAGTGCAGGGGGTGCTGACAGAAGCCAGCCTAGTCCAAAGTAGATCATCTTGGTTGGACCTTATACACTGAGGAAGTGAACGAACTCGGAATAACTTTGCAGGTCACTTAATTTATTTAGAATGCAGTGTAGCTATGTGGTTAAGAAGAATTATATGAAATGGAACTGTCTATATCTGACACTAATGGTCTATAATATGGTTGACAGATCTCTCTCTCTCTCTCTCTCTCTCTCTCTCTCTGAGGGAGATAAAGCTTTATCATACCCCACTCTAATATTTTGTTTGTATCTTGGTTTCCCCCTAGTTCCCTCCCCTCCCACTTTTCCCATGCTAGTGCAATATGTCAATGTAATTGTTTTAAATGTTTACTATGATTTGGACAGTCGTCCTATTTCTCCACTCAGAATTGGGGGCTACATTTTATTTGTTATGGAGTCACTTTTTTATTTAATAGCCAATTCTAAAGAAAGTAAAATATCAGTCTAGTAAAGGGTGGCAGTCTTGTTTTCCACTCCTCAAAATAGATTTTTCTAAGTGTACTGTCTCATGTAATCGGTACTCTGAATTGTTTTAATATTGAACCCATAGCTAAAATCAACATTTCATTGGTTACAATAATTATATGTTGCAGAAATAATTATATAGGGTTTTAAATCTTCTGTACTATCCTCTTTTCTTACTTTGCTATGAATGTCCTGCCTTGTTGCTCTGGGTTAGCCTAACTTCATTTAGAGAAGTGCCAGCAAATGAGGGATATAAGCAAGGAATTAATTTCTCTTCCTGTTTAGTAAGCATGATTATATTTAATGTATTTGTGATCGCTCATACTTGCTGATTAAGGAGTACTTACCCATACATACTGTGACTATTAATCTGAAATGGATAAAAGTTAATTCATTGCACCTTCCATCGTGGGATCAAAAAACATTTTAAAAGCATTGATTAACCCTCAAACACACTTCAGTGGATCAGTTATAAACACACTGGGCTTTTCCTTATTATACTTTCCTCAAAAAAACAAAAACAGAACTGACTTATGAGACTGACTTATGAGACTGTTCACTATTAAATGCAAAAACAAACCAATCACAAAGTCAGGGATCATGAAAGGTTCTCATACTAACCCACCTGCATGTACTGCATATTAAAATTCTTTTTTTAAGGTGTACACTAATCACACAACAGATTAGAGAATTCACTCTTTCCATTTGAACTATGCGCAGAAGCACTATGCCTGATTCTTCCTTGCATTAAAGAATCCATATATCCCTCTGACAGATAAGGGTTCTTTACAACTCCTTTACATTGCCAGAGCAGTGTGAAGGGGCCTTGATGTAAATGAGAATCAGGTGCATAGGGTGAAAAGTTTTAAAGGGAAAGTTCTGATGTTGTAATGGTTACCATAATTACTGTACTACCCTCGGTAGTTTGGGGCTCAATTTATGCAGCTAGCCATGTCTGGATTAGTGCTTGTGGTTGGATTATATAGGGAGGAGTAATGTGTGTGAAGAATACACCTGCTGCTTGGTCTGGTCACGCTACCTCTCTTTTATTTGAGATCTGGGCCAGGAACCTGTTTTAAACATTTTCCCTTGGAGTCTAAAAGTAGCAAGTTTCCATATGCACACTTCTTGTAATAAATTACCTTAACGAAGAGCCCTGCTTTTCTACCTCTGCATGAGCTATGTTAGTGTAGACATAACAGGTTCTATTATATCCATATGTGAAACAAGGCAATACTGTGTTTTCTAGCTGTAAACCAGTCACTGTAGATGTCCATTGTTCTGCTTATTAAGTGATCTAATCAGGTCTGTTTTCTGAAAACTTTTTTTTAAGCTTCATTTAAAGGACAAGAAGCGGTTTGAAAAAGCCAATAGAGATGAAGTTCCTGGTCTGAATCTCAATGAATTTATTGCTTTTGAGCATCCTGAAGAAGCTGAGTATATGACGGTAAGACTTAGGGAAAATCATTTGTTCTAAAGGTTAATGTGGATCGAGGCTACACCTTTTAATGGTTGTCTTTAGCTCAATGAACCTTGGAAAACTTGCTTCTGAACAACTACTATTCCTTTCTCTCTCTTGCACATATATGATGTGCAAATTTTTTAGTCCTCAGTCTTGGGGTTCAGGAGTCTACCCAGTAGAGTAGTGGAGGTGCTTTAAAGTGTCATACAAGAGTTGGGTTTAGATGATTCTCCCCTTAGGTTGGGGGTAGTGCAATTGAGTGTTCTGTTTATGATGGGGGAGTCAGGTCTAGCTTGGAAAAGAGTCCCCATCAGAAAGATGTAGATCTTAAGAAGCAGCAGCTTTGGCATGGGAAAGGATTAAGTGAAGGGAATTCTCAGCCGTCTAAAAGGGATGCAGAAAGTCACTTTTCTGACTACAGATAAACCTTCAGGTTTGATGCTAGCTGAGATGAGAGGGCATACATTACTGTGTTTTTTAAAATGAGTCTACATGCAAATGTAGCAGAAACTATTTCAGCTTGCATTGTTGTTTGCACCAACCAGGCTGGGGAAAATTGTTCGGTCACTTGTCAAAAGATATGCTCAGTCCAATTCAATACAGCTGTCCCAATTTTATTTTGTAGCCACAAAGAGTCTTAAAATATATATATATATATATATATATATATATATATATATATATATATATATATATATATATATATGTTTAGTTATTTGCATTTGTTCATCAATTTTATGATCATCATCACTAACACTAGCAGACGGTAGGTGAACATAGCATCTGGTATAGAACCAGAGAATCAAAATAAGCTAGTACAGGTCCATACTAGTATCTACTTCTCTGGAAAGTCCTAAGAGTTCTAAACGTAGAGCAGCAAGTAGCAAGTTAATTTCATTCGCTTGAATTGACTGGGTTTGGTTGACTGGCCTGAGTGAGAATTGTGAGATTTCCTAGCCTGGTAAAACAGTTTTAGATTAGAAGTGAATTATTAGTTTCAAGATGAAGGATGCATTTCAGCTTCTTATGTACGTTTGATGCTTTTGTTTTAAAAATTACTTAAATTATCTAAGTTAATTTTGATCTACTTTTAAAGAGATCCTGTCAACTTGATTGAATTCTTATCAGTTTCAAAGAGTTTAAAAGTTTCAGCTACCACACTAGCCCCTGTATCTCCATGCTAACTTTTGTGGTTTCACAATCATATCTTCCTATTTTTAAAAAATATTTTCCTTTCCCTTAGTGCTGTATGAAAGATTCATACAAATGGTAAAACTGGCTATGCACACATAACAGTGAAACACTTTCTTTTGAGAGGATTTTGAATAAAATGAAAAGAAATCCTAATCTTTCAGTTATAGTAATTGTAAGTAGTTATAAAGATAGATGAAACATTTTTCACTCACAAGTATGATTTTTAAATGGCTGCCTCTTTATAATCTGAGGTCTATAATTTTTGTAATCTAAATATGCTGGGGATTGTGTTTTAATACTTTCTTGCCAAGAAATGGAAAAGAAGTAGCTTCTTTCCTCTATAGAATCTGTAATGTTTAGTTCTTTGCTGCTGCAGAGCCAGCCACCAGAGGGAGCACAAAGCAAATCTGGTATCAGTTTGAGTGACATGACTGCTGATATTGGTGAACAAACAAGGCATGGTAAAACTAGACAAGCAGGCACGTTGGCTTTAACTCCATTGGAAAATACTGTGTCAAAGGCAGATAATTTTTAAAAAGTTTCCCGAATAATTTTACTATCAAAAAGGTATTAACCAATTTGGAAGCAATAGAGAAAAATGATCCATTTTGTTCAAATAGGTGGCAGTGCCCCTTTTAAATTTATATTTCATATACATATCTATTGTCTTGAATTCAGTTCCAGGATTCCAAATCCAAGCATCCCTTTCGGATTTGATTTCAATAAAATGTAATTGCATTAAAAGTCAAATGAATATGCATCTGGACTTATTTCCTTCCAGGACTGGACTTGTGGCTGTTTAATTGTTGCACTATTCTACATTGAAAGATAAATTTGTTTGAAACCAATACGTGTTTAGAGTATGGGATACATTCTTTTAGTCCTATAGAATGATATATTGCTGTTTTTCTTGGTAAAAACTTAACACTAACTAATGTTTCTTTCACATATACATATGCACGCAAAAGGAATTTGTCATTCAGGAGGCTTTAGAAGAACATGATAAAAATGGTGATGGACTTGTGAGCCTGGAAGAGTTCGTTGGTGACTACAGAAGAGATCCAAGTAAGTAAAATGGGGAGGGGGAAGGGGGAGAATGAACAAAAGCTTCTTTGTGCCTTCTAAGGCATGGTGGCCGATTTGGTTTTTAAACTCTTAACCAAAGAACTTCCCCAAGCTCTTGGGTGCAGAGGAAAAGGCTTATGCCATTTAGGTGCACAGGGGCTAGTGAATCCAGTCAATCAGCTAGGAATCTCTCTCTCTCTCCTCCCATCCCTTGCTACACCCCTTTCCCAAGCCCCTGAGGAAAGAGGAGGGGTGTGTTTGGAATCCTTAAAGGGGCTTCCTTTCCTTGCAGTCTGAGACACAGCCTCTCCACCTCTGAAGTTATAGGGTAAGGGAGGCATTTCTGATGCTTTCACACTGCAACAGGGAGGAGAAAAACACTTTTTTTAAAAAAAAAGTGGTTATAAAACCACCAATTGTCAGGGGTGACTCCGAAGCAGCTAATAGTACGGGGAACTACTGTACTATTTTTTTTTTTTTAAATGGCTAGTTTTCAAGCAAAATGATTGATATAAAGTAGGTAGGCAACCCGTTGATCATTTCATAATTATAGCCTGCCCCACCTGAAGAGTCCATTTCTGCAACGTCCAGTTATGATGCAAGTTTGACTTCAACAGCAGGGGCCGCTGAACTCAAACAAGAGCCTGTTTGCATACAGACATCCTTTTTAATGAGGAACAAGGAAAGAGACCTCACCCATGCCTTATATACAGTGGAAACATATCTATTTCTGAATTGATTATTTTTTCAGTCTTCTATATGATGTCAGCTACTTTTGATGAGGTTTCATAAGGTGTCAGCTAATGCTTCACTGTAACATTTGTTACCAGGAAAAAATTGTCTGACAAATGGTTACTCTTTTAAATAAATGTATTGAAGAGGCAGAGAAAGGTGTAAAGTAATTGACACTATCTAGATTGCCAAATACACAAAGTAAAACACCTTTCTATTTCAGTTAGATTAAGCAGTATTACAATTTTAAGTAAAACACTTTTTTGTTTCAGAGTGTGATGATTGAGTTGATTGTATCCTTCATTACATTTCTCGACTTCAGTTTTAAATATGCAACCTTAAAGTTCCATTACTATAAGCTTTGTTTTTAATTCTGTTTACATCTATAGGAAACTGTTTAGTTGATTTAATTAATGAGAATGATCTGTAATGCTTGCTCCAGTGACATTGCTTAATCTTAAATCTAGTCAATTTTTGCATTAGAAAAGAGGTGAAACTAATCTCAAAGATACTGAATGGTCTTAAGTTTGAAAAATACTTTTTATTTAGCTGCAAATGAAGATCCAGAATGGATACTTGTCGAAAAGGATCGATTTGTGAATGATTATGACAAGGATAATGATGGAAAACTCAACCCTCAAGAACTGCTGACTTGGGTAGTACCTAATAATCAGGGTATTGCACAAGAGGAGGTATGAGTTTTGAGTTTATGGCTTTTGTTTGACTTAATGAAACTACTTGAAAATATTGTGCTACTGTGTAAAATGACCAAATATATGCTGTGTTAATTTAGTCTATTGTACAAAAAAAGTATGTTGCAATACATCTTAGTAACCAGAGTATGTAATAACGTTTTTCATAAAGTTCTTATAAAATTATTATTTTCACTTTAACAAAGAATGAAGATTGTTACAAAAATGTTGCATAGTGCAGCAGTTGGAATTCCTATGGAATTTCTATGCTGGTCAGAATATAAAATTAATACAGTGAGGGAAGATACAGTATTTTTAGCAAAACCATGATAAATTTTTCCAAAGTACTAGATGGATAACATGAATCAATTAAATATTCATACAGAGGCCATAACATGCATTCTTGTGATAGAACTTGTTGCCCTTTATCTAGCTGGATAAATTGCTACCATTTGTGTCTTGGGTAATAGAAACCTATGTACATAAAACCAAAACAGAACCTAAGTATACCATAATCTAAGTTTAAAATAATAAATCAGTTGAATTAGGCGTAATGTGCTATAAGGAGTTTAAATGGATTTTTCGTCTAGCCGTTTTTCCTTCCTCGTATTTTTTCCTGCAGACTATTGAAGTACTTAATGTCCTAAAACCAAATTGTTTGTTTTGGTAAACAGTCCTCACTCTCCCTTTTCTCCCCAATAACTTTATATTAATTATTCAACTGTTCCTTCTTTTGACATTTCAGTTTGGAGGGAAGAACGTGTTCCCCCTTCACATTTAGATCATCTTTTGTTCTTGCATTAGAGACAGACAGCACATTCTGTGTCAGAAAGTGTAGCACGTTCTCTGTGTTGGAAAGCATGGTTACTGAAGCCACTTCTTAACATCTTTGTTGTATTGTCACCAGAAAAAAAACTTGGCCAGGAGCCCAGTATTGGCTCTTACTGTTGCAGGTCTTTTTTGAGGTTAAGTTGCAAAATGGTTGAAATAACATTTCTGCAAAGATAAAAAATCCAATCAATCTTTGCCAGCAGGAACCCCAATATCCTGATATTTCTTGCTCAAATCTGATTTTTTCAGGCTGCTCCATTCGTTCTTCAAGGATCATATTATTCTTGCTGAATAACTGGCTTTGTGTCTCTTTCTGTGTACTTTCTTTAAATCCTGTGTGGTCTTGTAACTTTTCAGTAATTCTTTGCTTATCCAGTTGATTTTTTTTTTAAGCTGACAGTTTAATTTTCCAGGAGGCCATAGGATTTTTCAGGCTCCATCCTGGCAAGGATTTCAGTAAATTTTTTGTACCATGGTACCTGCCGCCTTTTCCAGTACCAAGGGCTGATCTAGAGCCTTCGGGCTAGAGAGACGGTGACACTGAATGAGTCATTGGATGCAGTTCGAAAGTTGTTCTGCAGTTGCATTTTGATATTTGCAAGTGACTTCTTGTTGCTTGACCATTAGATTACCAAAATCCCACGCATTCACTCCCCTTAGACTAGCAATTCAACCTTTTGCTTTAGTATCCTTGGTCCCTGCAGTGTCATTAATTTTAAAAAATATTTTTGGCTGACTTTACTATTTCTCTTTCTCAAATCCTTTGTGATTATGTATTTAAGATAGTAGCTACATAACCCCAAAAAAGAGTTTGTTGGTTGAGACAAACCAATAAAACCAGGGATAGTATGCCTTTCTCCTTAATTTACCAATGTGTGTAGATATTGTAAGACATGCAGCTTGAAAACCATCTAATATTCTTAAACTTTCGCTCCAGTACCTAGCCAATAAATAATAGATACTACATTTCTAAGAAGTGAAAGGAGGAGAGAAGACTGCTGTGCTAGGTTATAAATTTGTCTTTGAGACACGTAATGTAACTTGTTTTGCTTTTAAACAGAACTTAATTGTCTTAAGTGAGACCTGCTTAAAACCCATAGCAAGCTATGCCTCCAACTTTTTTTCATCTTACTGCTGGACTTACTTGCTTTTGTACTATTTAAGTGAATGAGGATTAGGATAGTTTGCCGACAGTTCACAATCTACTGTCCTTGCTGAGCACATGGTTGTTTGGTTTTTGTTTGGTTTTTGTTTTGTTTGCCTTTAACCTGGCTATCTCAGACATTTCTGAAAATCAGGATTTTGCTTTGGCCTTTGGGAGAGAGGAGGGGGGAGTGACACTATCCAAGGCTGAAGCTCTTGTGTGTACACATCCCTTGGATAGATGCAGCTTTATGAACTGTTGTTTCTCCATTTCCAAGGCTGAAGGTAAAAGTATTTTCCTGTTTAATTGGCAAGTGTTTTATGTCTTTTTAATGGGAAAGCTTCTGTGTAATGGTTGAATCTCTGTCATATTTTGAAATTCAAAGTTGTTGTTTTTTTAACCGATGATAAATATATAAAGAACATTCAGCTGCAGCTCTGTACTTCAGCTATTTTAAACTAGCCATCTTTAAATACTGGAGAAATATTTGACTCAGATTTTTAACTTTCTTATCCATACCATAAACTAGGTCAGAATTAAAGAAGAAAATATGCAAGTGTGGCCAGCAAATTAGGGATGTCCAAAGATGAAAACAGGAGTATCTACAGCTTGACCTAAAGAGCCAGGCTCTGTAGCTGAGAGTTGTAACAGCTGTGCATCCTGTGTGGATCAAGCACAGAGGTGGACATTTGACACATGCTGACCAGTGGATTATATACTTCCTCTGCAAGTTCATTACAAGCATCACAGGAGTTCAAATCCTGGATGAGGCCCCACTTATGTGATGGTGGCCATTTTAATCAACACACTGGGGACCTCCAGAGGTAAAAGTAAAATTGCCTGTAGACAGCTGAAGCACTGTGGTTGGGATATGTAACAGACTTGTTCTCTGGATCTGGCAAAAAAGGGAAATGTGTAACACACATTGACCAGGTGAATAAACAAGAAACTTGCTCTTCCAGTAAGATTCTTCATTTGTCTTTTGCTGCTTGTGGAGATTTGTTTTAATACTATCTTCTTCTGCTTGATCCTGTTTGATATTGGTAAGTTGCTGTAGAATTGAGTGAGGCTAGACATTCAGCATTATCACTTTGCTACAAGACAGAAGAAGAAAACAAACCTGTATTCTAAATGTACAGTTTCGACTATTGAGGGGAAAAATGACAGTGCCTTAAACATACAAAGGGAGATGATTTTTGGTTCAAAGGTGACAGACGTTTTGTGTTACAACAGTCCCTTTAAAATAATGGCAGGAATTGGACAAAGTGCTAAAAGCATATTCATAAATGTAAGTGTCAACTTACTGGACAAAACACATTGTGTTCCATTTATTTTAAAGGCTCTTCATCTGATTGAAGAAATGGATTTGAATGATGATAAAAAGCTCTCTGAGGCAGAGATTCTTGAGAACCAGGATTTGTTCCTTACAAGTGAAGCAACAGATTATGGCAGGCAGCTCCATGATGAACGTTTCTACCATCAAGAACTTTAGTTTACTCATTTGTGATCTTGCTGCCTCTAGAGTTTTTCTTTAGGGTACTCAAATTTATAAGCTGCATTGTAAGTTTCACTTTGTGTGATTATAATATACTAGTGTTTGTGTAAGTGTTTTGCATTCTAAATTTAATTACTTAAGTACTTTTGCAAGTTTCCATAGATCATTTCAGCCTTCAGAACGAAGCTGAAATATTGAGTATTCCTCGAATTGCAGCATTAGCATTTTTGGCATCTGAAAAAGTAAAAACATTCTTAAATAATCTATATGTTTAGTACTGTATTGTGAAATGAGATGTACTACCATACTTGAAGAGTCTGAATGATTCTGAAAAAAGGCAAAATGTGTGAGAGCAGCAAAAATTATTAATCATTTATTTAGGTGGTTAATGTTTTTCAGAAGTTGAGGGGGTGGGGAAGTAGCAATGTTTAGGTTCACTATTAAAAGATGTTTTATTTAATACCCTTGGAGGAACATTCAAAAGGATGAATACCTCAATTGTTCAAGAGGTTTCTGCTTATTTTTAAATGATTTCTATAGCGGGTTAATTGTACGATATAAAACCTTATATTTTTGCATCTGTACAGATAGTAATTATTTTTAATGTATAATTCTACATCATTAGAGGTACACGTGGTATTTCAGTATCAGAACCCTCTTCATTTGTCAGATTAAAACAGTTAAATGCTCCATCTTTCTATATTTCTTTTCTAAATTGATTCCTAATCTCTGATCACCTAAAGCAACTACTGTAGTATATTTATTAAGAGGTGCCCCATCTAATGAGACATTAACATTATCCATTTACAGTATTGCCCATGAAAACCATGGTATTCCTATGTCTGCTGTACATCAAGTGGTGCTCTGTTCCTTTTTTCTATGCCAATTAAGAAAAATGTGATATAGTAAACATAACCTCTTATTTTTCCTATTATCTTCAACATAGTGGAAACTCCACCCATGAAATCAGGTAGCATCCTCAGCCATTATATACTGAATAGGTCATCTGAATTTAGAAGATTCAAGAAGAGCTAACTATGCATTTGACATTTTTCTGAACAAAACCTGGAATTATGGAATGGGACAATGTTTTTTATAAAAATGGAATGTTGGGCTAAAATAAACTGGAAAGAAAGCACTGATTCTGCAATCATATCACTAATATTTTTAGAGTAATAATGCAATACCCCATGAATAGTATTAGAATGTGAGCACCCTTCACTTTCTGTTTTAGTGGTAATCTGAGGCTGAAGGCTAAGTACCAAAGAGGTTAAAAAGCCTTTTAAAACTGAGTGGTGGAAAAATTAATTATTACAAAATTTTAAAGGGAAAAAATGTATTTGCTAAATATTTTATAAAAAACCCCACAACCCTTATTTTTATGCTCTGTGTCAGCAGGTCTCAAACTTTAGCAACCCGAGGATCCCCATTTTGATTTAAAATTTGTCACAGACCGCCCAAGCTGACTTCTAATTTTCCCCAGGGGTGCTTAACCCCCGCTCAGCACCAGGGCTGCCCAGAGGGGTGCAAGTGGGGCAATTTTCCCCAGGCCCCACAGGGGTCCCCACGAGAATCCCGGGGGGGGCCCCGGAACGTCCAGCACTCCAGCGGCACTTCCGCATTTGATTGCCACCACCGCCACCTCCTTATTGGGCGGTGTTTCAGCGGCTGCTTAAGCGCGGGCGCCGCTTTCAGCAGAGGGGCCCCTAAATCCTCTGGGCAGCCCTGCTTCCCCCAAGGCCCCACCTCTTTCCACCCCTCCTCTTCCCTGCCTCTTTCTGCTCTTCCGCCCCTCCCCTCGAGCACACCCCGTCCCTGCTCCTCCCAGTGCCTCCTGCATGCTGTTGAACAGCTCATCCATGACATGCAGGAGGCACCAGGAGGGAAGGGGCAGAGTTGATCAGCAGGGCCGGCGGCCCCAGACCTGACTTGCTGGCCCCAGTTTGAGAACCACTGCTCTCTGTGTTAAAGGAAATTATATAGAAACGACAAAAAAAATTCAACCATCCTCATACACAGTTTCTTTTTCTTGGAAATATCATGAACTCTGTCTGCTGACTTTAGTTATGTGGTCACACCTTTTAACTTCTATTTAAATATAGCTTGAGTTGCAGAGTGGTTTTTTTTTTATTAGTATTCAGAAAAAACAGTCACTTGATAATCACTCAATTCTCTCTGCTAAACATCCATGCCCATATGACAATGTTCATGATGAAATGTATATTTTGGAACACAGCATAGTGTGGCCTATTCCATTGATGTAACAGATCTGAGTTAAATTATGTAGCATATATACTTTTCAGAACATTAATTTGATGCAGCAACTGGTAACAGCTCAAAAACATCATTTTTTGCACTGATGCAATAGATAGCCACTATGGTTTAATTTAAGAGCTACATGCAGTTATTTAACTGCATGTTGAAAATCCCCAAGTTTTATTTGGGAGCAGGAATAAAATCGAGTAAAGAAGATTTCCAAGAGAACTACTTGTTTGGTTTTTGGCTCTTCAACAGCTGACTGTTCTACTTCATAAACTAGAGTCAGCAACAGAATAAAATCAGCTATTTGGGTCATAGCAAAACTAAGCACCTTAAACTGCTGAAAGAGATATTTAATTTTTTCTAGGCATATTTAATAAAAGCCCTCTTACAAACCTACTCTTTTATTGTTGCTTGTGTTGCACTTGCCTAGGGTTTTTCTTTCCTCCCAGTCCTCCTCCTCTTTATTATTGAGTAAAAGCATGCATTGTTTTGTCTTAAGTTTGCTTGTTAATAGTATTAATGTTTTTCAGAACAATCCATGCCACTCAGAAGTGGTTTTAGCATGTGGTCCCTTGATTTGCTAACTCTATTAGCAAAGCAAATGTGTAAGGGCAAAAAGGCTTTTTAATATAGTATTGATGACATATTTAACAAAATATACTTACAATTCTCAGGACACTCCCCACCAAAATAGTAATTTAGTTTTAATTTAGTTTTTTGAGTTGGAGACTGAATCTAATATATGAGAATGTACTTTTTAAAGTTGTCTATTTTTAATTGTTTAGACTAAAGTTTTATCTTCAGTCAATTTGTTTGAAATTTGTTTTTTTGGAAAACTCATCTCTGGCAGCTTTCAACCAGGTGTCTGTCCACTTCTAGGAGAAGTCTACACTACACAATAGAGTCGACCTAAGCCTTGGTTTACACTACAGAGGTCGGTGTAAGGCAGCTCACATCAACCTAACTCTGTAAGCATCTACACTAGAATGTAGCTCCCACCGATGTAACTCGCCCATTACACCAACTTAACTCCACCTTCGTGAGAGCCATACTGCTTAGGTTGATGAAGTTAGGTCGAAGCAGTGTCAGTGTAGACACTGTTGCTTATATTGATTGTTGCTACCTTTCAGAAGCCGTCCCACACTGATAGTGAAATGGGTGCAAGTGCACCTGCTCAGGACGTGCACTGCCAACACAGTGAGCGTCGTGTGGACATGCAAAAGCGATTTAATTACTGTGGTGGCTGTATGTTGACTTAACGTAGGTCTACTTAATACCCAGCATGGCTGGGGCTGCTCGGGCCGGCTGGCACATCTGGGGCTGGGGTTAACGGCTAGGGCATGTTAACCCATAAGACTAATGCTTACCGGTTAACCATTTACTATTTTACATCCCTATCCTAAACAGAAGTTGGTTCACTAAAAGATATTACCTCACCCACCTTGTGTCTCTAATATCCTGGGATGAATACAGCCACAATAATGATTAAACGTGGTTATGCAAAAGAAGTTGTTCTACTTGGCAATTTACAAATACAATTCAACCATAATTGAATTTTGGCAGGGGCGAGACACACAAGATATGGATCACGGTGGCCAACCTGAGCCTGAGAAGAAGCCAGAATTTACCAATGTATATTGCCAAAGAGCCACAGGAATACATCAGCAGCTCCCCATCAGCCCCCCGCCCGCGCTCCCAGCGCCTCCCACCCATGGGCAGCCCTGCCGATCAGCACCTCCCCCTCCCTCCCTGCACCTTCCAATCAGCTGTTTTGTATGCAGGAGGCTTGGGGAGTGGGGAGGAGCAAGGGCACGGCAGGCTCAGAGGAGGGGACAGAAAGGGGTGGAGTGGAGGCAGGGCCTGTGGCAGAGCCAGGGGTTGAGCAGTGAGCACCCCCCGGAACATTGGAAAGTTGGCACCTGTAGCTCCAGCCCTGGAGCCGGTGCCTATAAACGGAGCCACATATTAACGTCTGAAGAGCCGCATGTGGCTCCGGAGCCACAGGTTGGCCACACCTGATATGGATGATCAAGACAATTTTGAGTGTATTAATGCTCGGTGGCATGAGCCTGCTTCAGATAATAGTTTTGGATAATCAGGGTTAACTGTATTAGGAGAAAAAAACTGCTAATGAATGAAGTACTATTGTTTTTATATAAGTTGACTTTTGATCTACATGCATTTAGTTTTAATCAAATCAAGAGGTGGGAGCTAGGTCAATGGAAAAATTCTTCCATTGACCTAGCACTGTCTATAGGGGGGTTAGGTCAACATAGCTACATTTCTATGGGGTGTGGATTTCTGACACCCCTGAGAGACATAGGTATGCCAGTGTAAGTTCCCAGTGTAAACTAGCCCATAGCGTAAACACTTTCTAAGTCAATGGATTTTTTCCATCAATGTAGGTAATCCATCTCCCCAAGACACAAGTCAGAAGAATCCTTCAGTTGACCTAGTTGTGTCTACGCTGGGCATTAGGTTGACCTAAATATGGTGCTCAGGGCATGACATTTTTTTTAATCTAATTTTTAAAGTGTAGACTAGGCCTTGTTCAGAATGAAGGTGGCCTTAATTTGGTTTAGCTTCATTCACTTACAAAGTGAATTAAACTAAAATGGATCAAGGCCCCCTTAATTTTGAATGAGAGTGTCCACATAGAGGTTTAATGCAGCTTAACTAATCCACTTTCAATTCACCCCTTGAGTTAAATGCAGATTAACTTTCCTGAGTATTGCCAAGTAGACAAGGCCGGTGCCTACACCTCCCAGGAGTTATGCTGCATTGTACAGAGATCATTCCCTGGACAAACCTGCACATGAGGGACCTGCAGAAGGCCCAGCTCCAGTGCTAAAATGTGATGAACAAGAAAAAATTCCTCTGCTTGTTCTGAAATCCCTCCATTAACTCAAAGATCTGTGCAACTCCTCTCTGCATCCTGGACCTCTGAATGAACACAATATTTACCAATGTATCAGGTGAGGTAATGTAACATGACAGCAACTGAAACATTCATTTTATGGAGCTAAAGTTTGTGAAATCTGACTTAGTTTGCCAGAGCACAGAGCAGCATGCACATTTTAAACCTACCAAAACAACACACTATACTTCACCCACAATTCTGGGGAGATGACAAGAAACAGAATAAACCACACATGACAGATATGATTTACATCACTTGATATACTACTGGTAGGTGCTCAGATGGTATGGAGAAGATGACAGGAAGAAACAGAACAGGATAGAACAGCTCAGGGTAGGCTCTAGGTTTTTTGCCGCCCCAAGGAAAAAAAATTTGGCTGCCCCCTCCCCCCCACCAGTGCCCTCCCCCACCCGCACCCCCTGCCACCACAGCCCTGGGCTGAAACTCCCTCCTACCAGTGCTGACTCCAGCCGCTCCCCCCTTGCCCCCAGCTGGTCCGGCACTGGCAGGGTCAGGGTAAGCAGCAGGGCTCCCGGGCTGCGCCTCAGCCCAGAGTCCCTCCAGCCGGGGCTCCCACCTCCAGGACCAGCCGGGACCCGGGAGGACAGCCCTGACAGGGGCCTGAGGAGCCGGGGCAGGGTAGCCCCAAAGGGAGCAGAGCCCCGGAGAGCAGAATGTGGCCCGGGCCCCACACGGCAGCACCCCGCCCTCTATGGCCCTGCTGCTGCTTCTGGTCGCCCTGCCGCAGCCCCTGGGCGGCTTGGGCCACTTCGCCCAGCCCCAGCTGCGGCGCTGGGGGGCAGCCGCCCTGCGGCACCTGCAGGTGGCTCCGTGCGCCCCGCGGGGTGGCCCCCAGCCAGAGTGTCCCCCACGGCAGGCGGTGCGAACTGCAGTGGCCCCAGGGTGCCCCCTGCGCACGATGCCCTGCCACCTGAAGAAAAAAAGGGAAAAAAACGGGGCCGGAGTACCGCTCCTTGAATTGTGCCACCCCAAGCATGTGCTTGGTTTGCTGGTGCCTAGAGTCAGCCCTGGAACAGCTGTTGCTTCTGTTGAACAATACAGAATGCCTCTTATCTACATAGAGGAGGAGGAGGAATGAGGAGCATCTCTACACTGACCTGTCTAAACAAAGGATAGGGAAAGTTCTGACTATTTTTGCATATTATAAAAATACTATTTTTATAGTTTCCCATCTCAAGTTGCTCATTCCTCACATGTCTGCATGTACCAGAGTCTGCCAGCAGCAACAGTGCAAGAGCTCTCTCTCTGATCAGACTTCATGGAAACTCATCTAAATTTCATTAACTTTGAAGTTACTTTTGTCACAACATACTGGCTAGTAATATTATTTCTCTAGATTTACACAACTAAAAAAGGGGCCGGTTATCAAAGGCCCTAGGCACCAGACCACAAATTACAAGAACAAAAATAAAATGAAATACCAGCCTACAGTGAGCTGAACACACACAGCCCCTCCCCACCCTCCCGCCAACACAAATTTCCCTTCCCCCATGCAGAACTCACTCCCATCAAAATCCGCCTGCCACACAAATAGATATGTCAGAGCATCCTGAATGCTGCCAATGGACTGGAGTGGGAGATTGTTCATGTGCTCTGTCACTAGCTCCATGAAAAGCTCTTCTTGACCTGCTGCTCACAAATAGGGAAGAAATAGTAGAGGAAGCAATAGTGGATGGGAACCTGGGAGGCAGTGACCATGAGATGGTCAAGTTCAGGATCCTGTCACAAGGAAGAAAGGAGAGCAGTAGAACAGAGACCCTGAACTTCAGAAAAGCAGACTTCGACTCCCTCAGGGAACTGATGGGCAAGGTTCCCTGGGAGAATAACATGAGGGGGAAAGGAGTCGAGGAAAGCTGGCTGTATTTTAAAGAATCCTTATTGAGGTTACAGGAACAAACCATCCCGATGTGTAGAAAGAAAAGTAAATACGGCAGGCGACCAGCTTGGCTTAACAGTGAAATCCTTGCTCGTCTTAAACACAAAAAAGCAGCTTACAAGAAGTGGAAGATTGGACAAATGACCAGGGAGGAGTATAAAAGTATTGCTCAGGCATGCAGGAGTGAAATTAGGAAGGCCAAATCACACTTGGAGTTGCAGCTAGCCGGAGATGTTAGGAGTAACAAGAAGGGTTTCTTCAGGTATGTTAGCAACAAGAAGAAAGTCAAGGAAAGTGTGGGCCCCTTGCTGACTGAGGGAGGGAACCTAGTGACAGAGGATGTGGAGAAAGCTAGTGTACTCAATGCTTTTTTTGCCTCTGTCTTCACAGACAAGGTCAGCTCCCAGACGGCTGCACTCCGCAGCACAGTATGGGGAGGACGTGACCAGCCCTCTGTGGAGAAAGAAGTTGTTCGGGACTATTTAGGAAAGCTGGATGAGCACAAGTCCATGGGGCTGGATGCACTGCATCAGAGGGTGCTAAAGGAGTTGGCCGATGTGATTGCAGAGCCATTGGCCATTATCTTTGAAAAATCATGGCAATCGGGGGAGGTCCCAGATGACTGGAAAAAAGCTAATGTAGTGCCCATCTTTAAAAAAGGGAAGAAGGAAGATCCAGGGAACTACAGGCCAGTCAGTCTCACCTCAGTCCCTGGAAAAATCATGGAACAGGCCCTCAAGAAATCAATTCTGAACCCCTTAAAGGAGAGGAAAATGATCAGGAACAGTCAGCATGGATTCACCAAGGGCAAGTCATGCCTGACTAACCTAATTGCCTTCTATGATGAGATAACTGGCTCTGTGGATGAGGGGAAAGCAGTGGATGTGCTATTTCTTGACTTTAGCAAAGCTTTTGATACAGTCTTCCACAGTATTCTTGCCAGCAAGTTAAAGAATGGATGAATGGATGGTAAGGTGGATAGAAAACTGGCTAGATGGTCGGGCTCAACGGGTAGTGATCAATGGTTCCATGTCTAGTTGGCAGCCGGTATCAAGTGGACTGCCTCAAGGGTCGGTGCTGGGGCCGGTTTTGTTCAATATCTTCATTAACGATCTGGAGGATGGTGTGGACTGCACCCTTAGCAAGTTTGCAGATGACACTAAACTGGGAGGAGTGGTTGATACACTGGAGGGTAGGGATAGGATACAGAGGGACCTAGATAAATTGGAGGATTGGGCCAAAAGAAATCTGATGAGGTTCAACAAGGACAAGTGCAGAGTCCTGCACTTAGGACGGAAGAATCCCATGCACTGCTACAGACTAGGGACCGAATGGCTGGGCAGCAGTTCTGCAGAAAAGGACCTAGGGGTTACAGTGGATGAAAAGCTGAATATGAGTCAACCGTGTGCCCTTGTTGCCAAGAAGGCTAACGGCATTTTGGGTTGTATAAGTAGGGACATTTCCAGCAGATCGAGGGACGTTATCATTCCCGTCTATTCGGCACTGGTGAGGCCTCATTTGGAGTACTGTGTCCAGTTTTGGGCACCACACTACAAGAAGGATGTGGATAAATTGGAAAGAGTCCAGCGGAGGGCAACAAAAATGATTAGGGGGCTGGAGCACATGACTTATGAGGAGAGGCTGAGGGAACTGGGATTGTTTAGCCTGCAGAAGAGAAGAATGAGGGGGGATTTGATAGCTGCTTTCAACTACCTGAAAGGGGGTTCCAAAGAGGATGGATCTAGACTGTTCTCAGTGGTAGAAGATGACAGAACAAGGAGTAATGGTCTCAAGTTGCAGAGTGGGAGGTTTAGGTTGGACATTAGGAAAAACTTTTTCACTAGTAGGGTGGTGAAGCACTGGAATGGGTTGCCTAGGGAGGTGGTGGAATCTCCTTCCTTAGAGGTTTTTAAGGTCAGGCTTGACAAAGCCCTGGCTGGGATGATTTAGTTGGGTTTGGTCCTGCTTTGAGCAGGGGGTTGGACTAGATGACCTCCTGAGGTCCCTTCCAACCCTGAGATTCTATGAATCCTAAATCGAAGGGGATCCAGCTTTGATGTCACACTAACACCAGTTGTGTTCAAGAGGCGAAAAGTGGTCTCAAACGCTGGAAGGTTCCAAGTGATTTATACTTAGGGATTTTAGGATCTGTATTTTTATCAGAGTATAGCTTTTCCTACACAGGCTGTGATTTCATTGCAATTGCTTCCTGTACAAGGTATACTGACTGCAAGGGGATCCACCTAGCTCCTTTTAGGTGCTTTCCAACATATCTGGAGCATACTGATGAAGAAACATAGCAGCATGTTTGAGGATATATGTACAAAATAATATTTCCATCTTCATTTCATATTGTTTTAAAAAAATCAAGATAATCTCTCAAAGGGCACTGCTATCTGCTTCTATATGGTTGATGCTCAAGGCACTAATAGAGAAATACAATCAGAAATGGCACTTAAATAATTTGTTCATTGTGTCAACTAATTTTCATTCCCTAGCATCCTCACTGTCTACTTTATCCATTATGTTGTTTATACTTAATGCAATCGAGCAATGTTTTCAGTAGCAATGGCTTCCCAGCAGCATATGCTGCTTATTTATTATACTAAGTTAGTGCTTTATATAGATTAAAGCACCAGAGAGATGAATGGTAGAAGGCCAGAAAATGCACCTGACAGTTTGGGGAAATTGATTGTGTGAGACAAATATCTGATTCTAATGGACGATGCCTGTGGATGATTCGTGAAGCAGCAGGTATCTGACTGTGACACCTGGGAACATTCTTGCCCAACCCCAAATCTGGCAATCTGTTCAATTCTGCATGTGAGGAAGAAACACCTTAGCTAAGTATCTAACACTGGGTCCTAAGACACTGTTAGTATTCAAGTAATTTGTCCATTTTTTCTTTAATTCCCTTTATGGGATTCTATCCTGCAGTAATTGTATTCTTCATAAATGGTCTTTACCTGTACTGAGTTTTACCTAACAAGTCAGTACTGACAAAACACATGTATCACAATTACGATATTTAGCAGGGAGGCCCAAGTCTGGGAAAACAGTATTTTCGAAGGGGACAGGAAATCTATATTTTGTTTTAAGATAAAAAAACTGAAGGTGACTAAATTAATCTACAAGGGGTTTATTTAAAGTAACAAATTTGTGTATTTAAAAAGTTTTAAGGTAACTAGGAATCTCTCTACCACTATTATTATTAAGGGAGAATGAGACAAGAAAGAGCAGCATTGATGGAAAAACCAGACCTAATTACTTAAACATCTGAAGTATGATTCAACCTGATCAACATTTCTAGCATTCATAGTTTGCAAAAAGAACAGTCGTTGGTGCCCAAATACTACAAATACTTTTACCATATGATGGTGGAAACAACTGTTACTTTTTCTGGTGCTTTATATATTTAAGGGCATGTATGGATGACAAAACATCTCCGTGAATATATTCTCAAACTTGTGGAGAAATTTAATTAACTGATTTGTTCTGAGACTAAACAGCTTGTCAGTGTCTGAAGTGTGATGCATTTAAGTTATTGTGCCTTTATCTGAAAGTCAAGAAAACTGTTCTGTAAATGGAGAGAGAAAGTTTACAAATAATAATTTGTATAATTATTTACCTTTTTAAAAAAAAAAGCATATTGGTTTGTTTTTTCCTGTTTTTTAATACAAATACTTTATCTTGCGACTTGCTACATCCCTTCAGTTTTGCTGTTCTACTCAGACAGCATAAAATTAGGCATTTATAAAAAAAAAAAAAAAATCTGCCCCCTTAAGTGAACACATTTGTTAGAATATTTATGTTTGCCCTAAAATGCCAAAGTAACCTGAGCTAATATTTATAATAGTTTAGTTTGTGCATTTTCCATAGCATCACAGGGGAAAATTCTAATGCAGGAAGTATACTGTACAATTCCAAAAATTCCTGTTGAGTATCCAAAGATTATTCTAGTTACCACTTTTAGCAGAGAATCAATTCACATATATTATTTATATTTTTCAGTCACTGGATACTATTTTAAATTAGCAATTGACAAGAGAGATGAAATAAGTGAGAGTGATTATTAAATACAATTGCGGCCTAATTAATACAGCTCATCTTTCTTCCCATGTGGCTGGGACAAGCAATATTTGCACATGCTATATTGCAACTAATGCTATGTAGTAAGACTGATCTTATAACAAACTGAAGATATCCTATGTGATGTAATGTAACATACAGGAAAAAAGAGTGACTCCCAATTCAACCTTTTCTCAAATCAGAGAAAATGTTTGCTCAGAAATGATTGATAAACATGAGTTCTGCAGGATAACTCATAATGATATAGGGTCTGATCATATTTTCTATTCTTATTGTTTCCTTTATATAAGGGAAGTGGGTTTGTGATTCTACTTCTACAGTAGATACTGTAGAGAATTCTTCTTACAGTAGTAATAAATAGATTATGACCGTTTTATTAGCCAGGAAGTTTGGTCCAATAGTTAGCATGGGACTCAAGAGACTTTGATTTAATTCCCTGCTCTGCCACATACTTCCTGTGTGACCTTTGGCAAGTCACTTAGGTTCTGTTTGCACTAGAGAGCTTACAACAGCACAGCTGTGCTGCTGTAAGATTTCTGGTGTAGCCGCTGTCCTGTCTAAACCACCCCCAACGAGCAGTGGTAGCTTCTCCCGCTAACATAGTGCTGCACACACTAACACTTACGCCAGCATAACTCATGTTGATCTGGGGTGTGTTTTTTTCACACCCCTGAGTGACATAGGTTTTGCCAACATAAATGATAGTGTAGGCATGACCTTAGCCTATCTGTGCCCCAGTTCCTCATCTGTACAATGGGGATAATAGCACTGTCCCGTCTCACATGGGTGAGAGAAGATAAATACATTAAAACCTGTGAAGTGCTAAGACGTCAGAAATGGGGGCCATATAAGTACCTAGGATATTACGTGAAACAGTTACATTTAAGTAAAAGTAACAAATCTGAGATAATGTGGCATAGCACATCCTACAGTATTTTTATGTGCAGCAAGAGTAACAACTGGAATTTTTGCATTCATTTTGCAATCTTGATTACACTTTAATTACCTACAACCTACATGTTCTTTTGGATTTACTGAGACCTTGGTACATGGATGTCAGTGGGAACTGCAGGAGCTCAGTGCCCTTTGGGATTTGTCCAGATACTTATTAAATATTTGTAATCAGAGATTTCACTCAATGTAGTAAAAAAAATCACTAGAAACAACATGTCATGTGTCGTGTAAAGATGCTCATTCAGTAATATGGTAACAGCCTGTTAAATAGAGAGATCCATGATTATAGTACCGTATAAATGTTTCTCTAAACAAAAGCTTGCCGTTGTAATTGTTATTGTTTTATCTCTCAGCTCAACCTGTTAAAACTCCCTAAATAAATAAACAGTTTTAAAAATGGGCCAGATTTTCAGATGGTGCAAACTGGTGTAACTGGATTAGAGTCAAAGAAGCTATACTGATTTCCACCAGCAGATGAACTGGCTCAATATTTGCTTCTAAGTATTTTATATTTAGTTTTAATTCTCACCCAGTATACAGATGAGCTGAGGAAGTTCAGCTCTCCACCATCCAAAGACAACATGTGCCCGAGAAAGTTCTGCAATCTTTTCTTTCTTATAGCTGTTGGTGAAAAAAATGGGAATGTTCTAGGAAAGATGAAAATCTCGCAAGCTTATTAGAATATTCATCTGTAATGGTTGATCTTCTGTGCACTGAACACATTGGAATTCTGCCAGGGATGAATGTGTCCATCTCTGTGCTGCCTCTTGTACCTCTACGGAAGTTTTCAAAGCATGAAAGTAAACCCGATCTTCTATCTACATTTGAGAGGGAAAGGACCCCCTTTTATGCACAGGCTGAGCCAGGTTACAGAATTTGATTCCCTCTATCTTACCCACTAGAGACTGAACTTTCTCCTAAAGAAGGTTTGTTTTAAGAACAGAGCTTTCACAAAGGCATTCTTTAATTATGAGTAAACTAGGCTGTGTTAACTGATTTTTATAAATGTTTTTGCAACTTGGTTTCTGACACCATCTAGCTGGGTCCACTGATGAGTTTTCCGCCTCTATCTGGACTTTAGAGCCCTCCTGTCAGGGTCCCCTCCCCACTCTAAACTCTAGGGTGAAGACGTGGGGACCCGCATTCAGAGCCCCTAAGCTTATTTTTACCAGCTTAGGTTAAATCCCCCAAGGTACAAAATTCCCTGCACCCTGAGAAATGCTTCTTTCGCTGCCACCATCAAGTATCTAACAGGAATCCAGGAAAGGAATCACTTGAACTTCCCTCCCCCACAAAATACCCCCTCAAGCCGTACACCCCCTTTCCTGGGGAAGCTTGAGAACAATCTCCCAACCAATTGGTTACACAGTGATCTAAAAACCCACCCCCTGGGTTTTAACACCATAGAAAACAGTCAGCTTCTTAAAAGAAGGATTTTATTAAAAATAAAGAAGGTAAAATCATCTCTGTAAAATCAGGATGGTAACTATTTTACAGGACACTATATTTCCAAACTCAGAGAGATTTCCCCCTCTGGACAAAACCTTAAAGTTCCAGAAAACCATGAATAACCCCCCGCTTGCCCCTTCTAACACAGGGGATACACCAAGCAAAATTAAACAGAAATCTATACGCTATGCTATCTAAACTTACTTCAGAAAAGGGAGGTTTGATTTTCTGTAGGTTCCTTCTGTCTTCCAAGATCACTCTCTCCAGACAAAGACACACACTAAAACCTTCCCCCCTCCCAAAGTTTGAAAGTATCTTGTCCCCTTATTGGTCAGATGCCAGCCAGGTCAGGTGTCAGTCTGGCTACCTGCATTTCTTAACCCTTTACTGGAAAGAGGATTTCATAGCACTGCATCAGACCCTCTCCCCCTTCCCTTCATATTTATGACACCTCCTCTCAGAAAGTCTATGAGGTAGAGTCAGAGGAGACAAATCTAATTTATCTATAATACAGTGAATTAACAGCACCACAGCACCAGCTGAGAACATAGGGTTTGGGGTAATGAGACCAAGGATAAGGGCATTTGAAGCCCAGAAACAAATCACTCCTAGACAGGTACAGAGCAGCAATCTGTACTAGACTATAGGATCATGGGGAATGTTGAAAGAGGAGTCGCTAATTTACATGGATGGTAAGTAGAAAGGAAATGGATTGTTCCTGCTATACTGGAGACCTAGAAATAAAATTTTAGGCAGATTGTGATGGTGAGGACAAATGGCTTGCACATAAAACTATCTGAATACCAAGCACTAATGCAATCTTTTAAAGTTAGTTCCACTGCTTTGCTCCTGGCCCCGGCTCCTGGAGCTTCGCTCCTGGCCTTGCAGCTGGGATCTCGGCTGCCGGTTCTGCGCCCGCTCCCAGCTGTGGCCCCAGCCTTGGCCTCCTTCCCCCTGTCCATGTCCCCCGACCCCACCCCTCCCGGAGCCACGGCTCTGGGAGGTGGGGAGCACAGACGGGGGAATGGGGGCATGCAGCAAAAAGTTTGGGGACCATTGTTTACAGTTTCCTTGGCTGGCTTTCAGCACCCCCACTATGAAAAGTGTTCTAGTGCCACTGGCTATGCATGCCACATGTGTTGTGATCTTACAAGGGGAATAATGTAAGGCTAGAGGGTGGAGGGGTAAACTCAGGGAACATATGGAGGCTTCAGGAAATGGTGCTGGTGATTCAGTAAAGTGTCTCTCTTCCCTCCAAAGGTACATTTACACTGCTGATGGGGGGAGGATGAGTCCCTGCTCGGGTAGACGTACGTACGCTAGCTCTGTTGGAGTTAACCTGCAGCGTGGCTGCAGCGGCATAAAAGGCAGTTCAGGCTAGCTGCCTGAGTACAGCCCTAGGGTTTTGGATGGGGTTGCATTCGTGTGGCTACCACAACCCACTTAGGGTGACCAGACAGAAAGTGTGAAAAATCAGGACAGAGGGTGGGGGGTAATAGGCATCTATATAAGAAAAAGCCCCAAATATTGGGATTGTCCCTATAAAATCGGGACATCTGGTCACCCTAAACCCACTGCCCATGTCACTGCGGCCACATTGCTATTGCTTACTAGCTTGATCAGAGATAGCACATGTCTGTCTACTGGAGCTGGGAATTATACTTACTAGCTGCAAGGCAGAGGTACTCCAAGTCAGTAGCAAACTATTTCCTCTCATGGTGCTAAGAAGTAATGTATTAGGCACAAGACACTGACTGCTGGAGGTGGCATATTTTGAATAAAGTCTTGATGTCTTGTGATCAGTTAAAGATACTGTGTATTTTTCACAAGATTTAGGAGTGTCTTTGTAAACTCCAACTTGGGTAATAGTTATCTTCCTACATTCCCCCTGTAGTTTCAGTCAGATAAGATATTTTTCATTTTTTGTCCTAATCTACTGGTTAGTTTTTTCTGTGAGGTGTTAAACAGTTGCCACATTTTACCTCAGAGGTGACTGCATTTCCATGGCAGAGAAAACAATCTCTGTATGTCGTTTTACATCAATTTAAGTTGGAAAACATTTATATGGTCTCATTGCAAAGTGTAAGAGTCTCATCTAGGAAACAAACCTCTTAAACTCCGCACATGCTGCCTACTTGCAATTACATAGTTACTCTGCATTTCATTGAATGCAATGTACTATAGAGATGAACAACCACGAAGACTTTGTCAGTAGAATGTGCAAAGGGCAGCCATGTGATAAAAAGTAGCTTTACCCAAAGCTGTGACAAATGAGGGAGATGGAATACACTTACAGAAACAGAAATCTTTCTTTTATTTCCACTGCGAGCCACTTACAGCTTGTCTCTAACACAAATACAAAGAACCCCCAGTAGTTCAGTCACATCAGTCAATGGTGGTGGAATACAGCAATGAGTTTAGGTTAGAGCACTGGTGCTTTATCCAATGTTGTAGTATAACAGGACCCTCTCAGCAAGTTAGAACGCAGGCTAGCAGTCTGGGCTGAAATTATTTCAGCCACTTTATTCCCCATAAAACAAACTTGTGTGGCATCCGCTCAGGGCCGGTGCAAGGAAGTTTCACGCCCTAGGCGAAACTTCCTTGCACCAGCCCTGCACCCTCCCACCCCCCGCCCAGCTAACGCAGCTCCCCACCCTCGCGGCGGCTCCCCACCCCCATGCTCATGGCAGTTCAGCCCCCCGCCCGTGGGCCACGGCAGCCTCCCCCCAACCCACGGCGAGCCGCCCCCTGCCTCCCGGCTCCACGCTCAGCCGTGTATCTTAGTTTGAACTTGGGGGGTAGTGTGGACCAGCCCGAAAAAGTTTCTATTCCTGGTTCTGACACTGGCCAGCTGGATGATCTGGGGAAAAAGTCACTTCTCTCTATTCCTCAGTTTCTCCTTTAGTAAAATGGAGATAACAAGGTTGAGATCCTTGAAAAAGCGCTTTGAGATCTACAAGTGAACAGCACTATATAAGAGCTAGGTATTAATTATAATCAAAAATTCAATATGGGTTTGCCTTTCATGAATTTTTGGGGTTCTGGGATTCATTTTCATGTTAAATGTAAATTCAATTAAAGCAAAACACCAATTAAAGAGACATTCTGTATTATAACTAACAGTGGATTTGCATCAAGGCAGTTTAATAAGGCCCCATAAATATGCTAGAAAAACATTAACTTTCCTCCCCATGGTTAATGTTGCAGAGTTTTTGAGAACACTGAATACTAAACTTTGCTGGTTTACATTTAGCTTACAGCCAGCAGCAAGAGCTGAACTTTAAAAGGGATCTAACAAATCACTCAGAGGCCTGCTGGCTGCAGTTGCTGTTTCCAAGGAAACAGAGATTGGCTTGTCACAGAGGATAAGGTGGTGTAAAATAATTGTAAATCGACAGAATTGAGGATAGTTTCAAAGCACCTCATCGAAAATCTGACATCCGCAGGGGCAGCCCTAGACTAGCTACCAGCAACTGGCGCCCCAGGCGAACCATGCAATCGGCGCACCCCCACCCCCGCACCCCTACCCGCAAACAACCCCAAGGGCAGATCTAGGCTGAGGTTTTTGGTAAACTGGGAAACATTTTGCCCCTTTTTTCCTTTTAATGTTTTTTAAGCGTTTATTTTTAAACAGAGGCTTAATTATTCGGTTTGTCCGTCCATCTGTCCAACCAATGTTTCTGAGATCAGATAAAATAGAGACACGAAATTTTCAGAATAGATTTGTACACAACAGCTAGATGATATTTCAGTCCGATTTCAAATAAAAATACATTAAAAATGTTAATTATAATTTTTATTACAAATCCAAAATCATCCATTACACTATCCTGCTTTAACTGTCATTACCACCACATCCAATATAGAAAGAAATAAGAAAAAACTCTTCAATGAACTTTAACCTGTATTTACAAAACACTCCGAATAAAAACACTCTGTGCTCTTAAAACATGACTTTTCTTGCTTTAAATTTTGAAAATTCAATCACTAGTTCTTTTAGATCCAGCTATTCATGCTCTATTGACATTGTGGCAAGTCCAACAAGTCTCTCTTGCACCATTGTTGAACGCAGATATGTTTTTATCAATTTTAACTTTGAGAAGCTACGTTCCCCACTAGCTACGGAAACTGGCAAAGTTAAAAGAATGCGTACAGCTATAAAAAAGTTTGGAAAACTGTCTGTGAGTTTATTTTCACAAACAAACTTCAGTACTTCTTCAGGAGTGGAATGTTTCTTAAGTCGGCTTGAAAAAGCCTGAAGCTCACTACACAAATCTGTAGCATCAATGTCTTTTGAATTTTCATGAGTCAATGCCGACTCCAGTTTTATACAAATTCTCTTATCTGTTTTGCTGTTTTCTTTTGCAAGCTGTGGATATCATATAGAAAGCCAAATACTGACTCTAGCGGCTGCACCTGTTGAAATCTTTCATTAACCGAGTGAATAGCAGTATCAAGGACTGCGAAGTAGAAATTCACTTTGAACTTTTGTTTTGGGTTCTGAGTGGGTGTGTCTCAGCCTTCATATGAAAACTGCTGTTTCTTTTGCCAAATGCGAACTGGCTTTGGTTCAAATTCTTTTGGAAATTCTATTTCTTCAGAAAGCTTGAGAGAATCTACCAGTGTTCTTTTGCACCCTTCATCACTTCTGAATTCCTCCAGAATATTTTTAGTTTGCTGCAGTTTTTGAATAGTGGAATGTATATTCAAGTTCTTTTCCTGAAGCTGCTTACTAGTGAATTTAATCTCAAAAAGGATATTATACCACAAAATGAGTGAAGTCACAAATTTGAACTTGGAAAGGCCATTTGCAAGAGCTTATTCATCTGAACGTGCCGTATTGCCAGATGATCCAGTAAAGGTGTATCATCAGACATTTCAATTAGGGCATCATAAATGTTTCCCAATTCATAGCAAAGAGGCTTCAAAGCAACAATGCGACTCTCCCATCTTGTCTGACTAAGTGGTTTCACAGTTAGAGAATTCACATGGCGAGTCAGAATTTCCCAATGGCATGTTGAGCCTGAGAAAAACACATAAACATGTTGCACCAGGTCAAAGAAACTGCTTGCCTCCAAACAGCATCTAACAGCATCACTGACAACCAAATTCAGAGAATGTGCACTGCAAGGAACAAAAAAGGCCCTAGGATTGATTTCCATCATTCTTCTTTGCACACCATTGCCTTTACCCTTCATATTACTCCTATTATCATAGTCTTGTCCACATAAGTTTTCAACAGATAATGACATTGTTTCAAGCTCTTGTAGAATAGTTTCAGTCATAAATGCTCCAGTTGTCTCCTTCAGTAGTACAAAACCCCAAAAATGTTCCTTTATGAGCACTTCAACATTATCTTCATCTGCAGACTTTTCCATATCCACAAAATGAATGATCATTGTCATTTGTTCAACATGACTCACATCTGGTGTACAGTCCAGTATTATTGAAAAGTATTTTGCAGAATGGGCAGCTTCTACAATTTTCTTTTTAATGGCATTTGCTAGGATTTGAATCAGTTCATTCTGCATATTTTTTCCTAAGTAATGAACCTGCTTTTCATGATTAATTATTTTACATAGATGCTCCTACATGATTGGATCAAACAAAGCTAGGTATTCAACAAATTTTAAAAAGTTTCCATTACCTGGAGTGTATAATTTTTCAATTCTACTGCGGCCGCAGAATGCTAAATTTTGCCCACTGAGAACTCTCAATAAAGCAATCAGATGCTCTAAAATTTGTTGCCAATATTCTTCCTTGATCACGCGTAAATTTTCTTCATCGATAGTTTTTCCTTTTTTCAATCGTAATTCAAGTTCTTTCCAATTTTGAAAACATTCCAAATGTTCTGTACTTCTTTCATGTGAAAAGAGAATTGAAGATATGTTTTCCCAGTCCTTTGAACTATTTTCAGTAAGTGATGTACCAATTGCTTGATTTCTAAACAACTTGCAGCAAAAGCAAAACATAGAGTCCTTTGACACTGAATACTGTAATCAGTTCCGATGAATTTCTTCCCCATTAATGAGTTTCCTCTTGTAATGCTGAGTAGAGAATTTTCTTTTATATCCATCCTTAGGAAAGGGAAATTCATAAACTTGTTCGGGTCCATGTTCCACGAGAATTTGCCGCACACTGTCATCACATCTGGGCCATGAAGCTGGGTCCCCATACTGTAACTTGTTTGTAACTTCCTCATCTTTTCTTCCTTCTACTTCATTTACTTCAATTTCTGCATATGTCTCTGAAGGTGAATACATTTTCTTCACTTCCATATCAGCCTGATGCTGTGAGCTGCCTTCATCTAGAAGTAAGTTTCCATCATCTTGAGTTTCCAAACTGCTTCCATGCGGATGTAAGCTAACCTCCTCTCCAAGTAAAATTCCTTCATCTGGATGCTGTGAACTGCTTCCATCTTTATTTGTATTAAAGAGAAGATATTTAATATTAAATAGATGCTGTTTTGCTTGGTCCTTTTCCTTCTCAGCCTTTCGTTTACGATACTCAGCCCCTAAAGGTTTTCTTTTTCTTCTTTCTGCCATGGGGCATTTGAATATTGTTATGTACTAACTGTGCTTCCAACTGCAAGCATTATAGAGTTAAGGATGGCTGACACACCACATGGTTCGTGATTTAAACCACATTGCAGTCATCCCAACACATCTTTTCACTGCTTAAAGGTTCAATGATTGGTAACATACACTCACCTACTCATTAAAACAGTTAGTTACAGTGTTTACATGGAAACAAAATGACCTTTTTCGGCGTTATAACCCGACACCGGTTGTTTGGAAAGTAATCCCCTTCCTCACGGTTACCCACTTGGAGTGTGACGTCATCACTTTCGTAGTCTATTAAGCGTTAATGCTGTCACTTTTCTTTTATGGACCTTTTTTATTACATGTGAACCAGTTATAACAAAGAAAAGTTCATAATTATACAGCCTGATTATACAGCCTGATTATATGCTAAGGTTTAATAACACTTAAAGATACTCATATTTTGGATTTATAATGCTGAAAGACATTATTCTTTGGCACCAAGAACATTTTCCACAGTATTCTCTTGATTCTTAACCATCTACCTGCGACGTGTGTTAAAATGACCATTTGACATGTATCAACTCACGATATCTCCGCTCGACATGAATTTCTGGCTATGCGACCAAGATGTATATTTGAGTTAGGTGTTACCAGCATTGCAGCTCTTGCCGCTGGTGAATGTGTTTCATTGTGGCTGACTTATTGCTTATCAAAATTGCAGAGTGGGTCATCTTGACCCTACATTGCAAATTGAAAAAAAAAATTGCTAAAATATTATTTATTTTTGCAGTAAATAAAAGATTTGACATATTAATAAATTATCAGAAATGTAGAGAAATGAATTATAATTCATATTCCCTCCATATGCGCACAGGAATTGAAATAATGAGATCTTTGTTATTTTATTTGTATTTTTTTAAATCTTTCTTTTTTTTTTAATTTTTTTTTTTCTTCAAATTTGGCGCCCCGTGTAATTTGGCACCCTAGGCAACCGCCTAGTTCGCCTATGTGGACGGGCCGCCCCTGGACATCCGTTTCTATGGAAATAGAAATGGCAGCTTCCAGATAACCAGTTAGAACTCTTGGACGTTTTAGCTGTGATTTCCCACTGGGAGATGAAAATTATGCTGTTTCGCTATTATCAGTGTCTATAGACTTTAAGACCCAATAGGCTCTGTACTGTAGAGTCTGTATTGTTTTATTTTTTAACATTAATATAAGCCTGTTAAAGATGCGTTCCTTATATTATTGTGATAAGTGCTTTAGATCTGACAGAGATAGTTTCCTACTATTTTCCATTTCACAAGCGCTGTGATTTATCCAAGGAGACTTGACATGTGCATTAACTAGATACCTGCATAGTATGAAGTATTACTATCTAATTATATTCCTCTTTTTCTAATTTCCACCTATAGAGCCCCCCACCAAACCTCTATCTAAAAGGGAAAGTATATTGTCTGTATTATCAGAAAACTATAAATCATTAACATAACACTGAAAAGTGTCATGTTTGAAACACTGGATCTGTACAATCCCCACCCCCTGTGCTGATATTTTAAGGATGAGACCAAATAAAAAACTAACTCTCAACTCCGTATCATTATAGTGGGCAGAACCAAAACACCAAAACTCTGGTCTGAACCATCCCAAACTCAAGCGTTTGAAATCTGAACTTTCCCAGCGTTTACAATTGGAATCTGTACTCAACCCAGCATGATCATAAACCTGCAGTACACAGTAATAACTCGCTGTTACTACAAATGGCCACATTTGCACCTTTCAGCAACACGCTCTTCATAACAGTCTTGAAACTAACTTATGGGACTGCTCTCCCCGTCCACATTCTAATGAGAATTATGGCTGCTTATCAGACAGAAGAGACTAGTTTACAGACCATCCAAACCATCTTTTCTCCTATGTTCTGTTTCTTTGTGTTTTCTTATTAAAACAGCCCCAAACTTACAGCAGGAACATTTTTATCTGAGTTTGTAACCACATATAAAATCTTTCAATACACATACACACTTAGATCCAGGGTTCTCACAATAAAAATTTTGGTGGCCTCAGAGTACGGCCACCAACTCTTGCTGGTGGCTGCTACGACAAATTTTCATAAAATACTTAATTAACTTTAGGAAAAACAAATAAATATGCACATCTATAAGTCCAAATCATTATAATTTATTTATATGGGGTTTTATTGCACTCAATAATAAAAATAATGTATAGTTCTCTATTCTTTACTGGACCTAAACAGAATAGAAACACAAATAAGGTGCTTTGCACATCCTTGTATTTTGTTGTTGTTGCTGCTTTTGTTTTTGGTTGCCTTTTTTTTTTTAAAGACTTGCCAGCTAGTAAGTCTGGTGCTGCGAAAAGTGATATTTGTATGTTTGTTAATATCACTTTTCATAGCAGACTTACTAGCTAGCTGTTTTTTTTCATAGTGTAAGCATAATATAAGGTAAGAAAACCTAAGGACCACATTCCATAGCCAAATGCCTGCTTTAAGTAGACTTCAGTTAAAAATATCTTCTACTAAGTCACTGATTTTTACTAAAGGTTTTACTGTATTGTGGTATCCTCTTAAAATGAAGTCACTTTAAAAACAACTATTCCCAAATACAAAAACTGCTATTTTCACACTTGCACACAGAGACATGATTTGAAACTTTCATTCTATTCACTAATAGTGGAGTTTCTCTAGAGTTCACTGTAGGTGCATTTCACAGTATAGCTTTTAAAAAATATAAATACAAATCTTTCTTCCCACAATCTTTTCTGTTCACCTTACCAAAGTTACAAAAATACATTGAAATGCAATTTACATGGTAAATGTGACTGAAAGGTGCGGGGGAAGCCTGAATGAATGATGAAGTCCAATAAATTTAATACACTCTTATCCTCATAATTGACTCAATTCATTTGGAAGGAATTCTATATGTGATTACCCTGGGGTTAATATCAGTGACATTTCTGACTAATTGAAAACGTCTCATGAATGATTAGTTTTATAGATACCGTTGTCCCTGGTGCTGAGCAGAAACTGGTGAGATGGAGACAGTTATTTTCTTGGTGAAATTTGTTTATTTACAAAATACACAGAAGTCCTGTTTACTTGAAAAGAGATGGTAACAGCCTACAGGCAACTCTCGCAGAAATCTTGGGTTGTCCCCAGAAGCAGCTGCCTTGGCTTTCTCCAGGCCAGGTCTCACACGTGTCTCTGCTTACAGTAGGGCATTCCAAGTGCTGTCCACTCTAGTCCCTGAGTTTTTCAACGGGGTAAATCCAACCCAAGGAACCCCATCAGACCACATGATCTGGACAGATTGCCTAGCCATTTACCATCCTTTTCCAGAGCTGTTTTGCAATACGAAGGAATCTCAGAGCTTTAACTTCCAGACAAAGGAGAGTGGTTAAACCCACACAATACTCTTCATGACTCTCTGCGTGCAGTTACTGCATCCTGAGGCCTGGTCTACACTAGAATATCAGGTTGGCATGACTAAATTGCTCAGAGGTGTGAAAAATCCAAACCTCTGAGCAGAGTAGTTAAGTCGACCTAAGTCCCCATGTAGACAGCATTAGGTTGATGGAAGAATTCTTCCATCAAATTAGCTATCGCTATGAATCCCTCCTGTTGGCATAGGTAGTGTCTGCACTGAAGCACTACAGTGATGCAGCTGTGCTGCTGTAGCGTTTATGCATAGACAAGCCCTTACTTTCATTCTGGTTGCTTATAACATTATATTCAATGCCATTTCTATTTAACGTGTCTTTTAATGCATTTTCCCTGATTAAGTGCTTCAGGACGAACTTCCTACATAGTGTATATATAAAACAAAAGGACATAAAATATTAGAGTTATGGATCTACACTATTGTACTCCATATGTGGCAGGCTGTAGCTTTGCAAATGTGTGTGTGTGTGTATGCGCGCGCGCACGCATGCATCCCCTTATTCATGACAAGAAATACTAAGTGTTCACACCTATGGTACTTGTGTGTGATGAAGTGAAACACAGTATTTCAGTTTAAAAAACAAAAACAAAAAAGCCTGGGAGAGCAAAAAGAATCCATTGAGACAAGCTGAGAAAATAGTGAATCATGCCAAAGGATCGTATAGACAGGGGCACCGAGCCCAGCAAAAGGTGAGTTTGGTGGCTTCCACAGCCTGCTCCCCTATCTGGATCACTGAAGGCTATGCTAGTTGCTGCTTTGGGTATGGGAAGGAATTTTCCCTCATACCACCAGATTGGCTGAGGCTGGGAAGAGTTTTTTCACCTTTCTGACAGCAAAATCCAACCAGAGGGCTGGGATCGTCCTGTTCCCGGAGGCCACAGTTTGACCTATGTGAGAGTTGTTTAGTTGTCACACGTTTCGGCAGGTGCCCAGTGCAGGAACTCACTGATTTAGGCTCCAGATCCAAAAAAGGTAACATGGTGGCCAGCCTGAGGGCAGCTCCTTATGAGATGGGGACAATATGTCTAGCCTCCTGGGGGCAAATGTGAGCAAGGGTCCAGGACACTATCTGGGGGGACTTCCCCGTCAATGCACTTTATACCAGTGCTGGTGAGGGGAGGTGTCAAAGGTCCCCTCAACCCCTGAAAGGGGAAGGATACTAGCAAGCGAGTTGAGGCACCCAGAAAACCTCCTAGTGTTATGATTGGCTGCCCCTGTGATGAGATCACACAAAGAATTGATAAAGGATTGATGGGCTAAAAATAACTACACTGGGCTGTCTCCTGACAGGAAACTTGGATGTCATTTTTGACTAATAAAGTTGTGGCCTTGTTAAAACCTAAACCATGTGGTCCTTTCCTGATTCCCTGCCACGGGCACACCAGTGACAGAGTCCCTGTCAGACGGTGACCATTTCAGCCTTTATCAGCAAACAATCTTCACTTCCAGCCACCACCACCAGTGAAATTCCAGACAGGTGTAATTTTGAACTGATGTTCTCCCTCCACAACTGCATGTTTCCCTCTTAAATAACTTCTCTCTAAAAATGACACTGGAACCATCTTGCTCTATTTAATAATGTGAAAAGTCCACCTTTAAAGCACAGCCCTCTGAAGGCCAAGTAACATATTGCTAATGAAGAGATTCAAGCACAGCGGATGCCAATTGCAATGGACATATTATGTTTCCATTTTTCTCCTACTGTCATTCCAGTCCCCACTGCTACCATGAAAACAAAGGGACAGAGCTGTGAAGCACGTTGGTGCGGATTAAAAATAATAGTGCAGAATGAGTTAAAATGTTCTGCAAAAATAGAATGACTTTAGATCCTGCCTAGCAGCACATATATACACACGCTGTACTGAGATCTACCTTGTGGTCAAAGAGCGGTGATCAAAAGGTTTCAGAGAGGCAGACATTCTCATTGTCTTTACTGTTGAAATGCAATTGTTATCATGAAAGATCCATCACAGTGGTAGGATTCTGGCTTGTTTTTTAAAAGATATTTTATTCCCCAAATCTTAGGTAGATTAATGTTCCTCCACTATTACTTCTCATCCCTCTCCTAAGAAAATGCTAAATAGAAAGGAGTTGCTGTCCCTTCATATATTTAAGGATGTTAAATGGAAACTTTTGGGTGGCCAAATTTTTATCTTAGTTTTTTTCGCCTACATAGTTTGAGAAATCTGCTACCTAGCCTAGGCTTGTATCTGCACTAGCAGAGTTAACTGACACCTGCCGGCTTTCTGAGGTTAGAAACCTGCTCTCAATTTACTTTTCAACAGTTACAAACAATTATTTGTACAAGACAAGTTCCTTGGAAGTGGAGTGCATAATCATTTGCTTAAACCGTTTCACATAATGCACTTCAGCACTTCTTCGTGCAGTTTTCAGGAGCCTCAGACTAGGAATGCTATTTATCCTCATTACACTGTAGCCTCAATCTAAATATCCATTATAATAGCACAGCACATACGTTTAAATGAGAAACTGAAGGGTCTACAGTTAATAGCTTTCTTAAATTGTTGTTAATGTGGCAGTGAAATGCATCTATATCTTCCTTGCATAACAAAGCCTATATGTACTTTGTCTATCAATATCAGTCATCTGCCAGTCTAAGCAATACTTTTCCAGATATTTCATCCTGTATAGTTGTGCTATGTAAGACTGCTTTCTGCTGGATGGAATATATCAGGGGTGGACAACCTGTGGCTCCGGAGCCACCTGCGGCTCTTCAGAAGTTAATACGCAGCTCCTTGTAATATGCGGCTTCGGGGCTGGAGCTACAGGCGCCAATTTTCCAATGTGCTGGGGGTGCTCACTGTTCAACCCCTGGCTCTTCCATAGGCCCAGCCCCCACTCCACCCCTTCCGGCCCCCTCCCCTGAGCCTGCCGTGCCCTCAGTCCTCCTCCTCCCCCGCAGAGCCTCCTGCATGCCAGGAAACAGCTGATTGGGAGGTGCGGGAAGGGAGGTGCTGATTGGCGGGGCTGCCGGTGGGCAGGAGGTGCTGGGAGCTGGAGGGGAGCTGATGGTGGGCTGCTGACCTATTACTGTGGCTCTTTGGCAATGTACATTGGTAAATTCTGGCTCCTTCTCAGGCTCAGGTTGGCCACCCCTGGAGTATGTCAAATCTGTTCATCCATATGTAGCTTCTAACCGCTGAGATAGTAGAACTGTTCCCTTAGGACTCCATCCTGCAAGGTTCTGAGTGCTCTTGTTCCAACCCAGCAAAACAAATCAACACGTACTTACCAGTATAAGCACGTGAGTAGTTCCCTAGGCTTCAGTTTGGGCCACCATAATGCTCAGCACAATGCAGGGTCGAGCCCCTAGTTAATGAGGAAGTAATCTATGTGAGAGAGGCCAGGATTTCTAACCCTGATGCTGTAGATATATGGCTAGTTGACAATAATAGTGGGGGGGGGGGGGTTGTTTTTTTTAAAATAATGAGCTGGGTGAAAGAAACCTTGTTGAGTTGGGTTAAAACCCCAGTTGGGTTTAATAGGTGTGAACTCATCCCTCAATTAACATAACGGAAACATAAGCCCCACAGACAAAAGTGTATGTGAACCGGCCTAGGAACTTTTGAGCTGAGTATTGTTTTGGGTAGGTGTGTGAGAGAGAGAACACACCCCTACTGAGGTCACAGGCAAGAACAGAGAGGTAGAGAGAGAGTTTTGGGGGTTGGTGTTGGCTCAAAGAGGGCGGCGGGCCATGAGACTGGTAAAACAAGAAACTGCTCCTTTTTGTTCTTGGTTCCTTCTGTGTTCAGAGACACAGGACTTTGTACATTCCTTGTAAATAAACAAAACTACACCAAAGAAATACCTGGCTACCACCAATTTCTGCTCCCCACTGGAACACCCACAGAGCCCTGAACTTCGACTAGTTGCTCTGATCAAAAAGGAGAAACGATATATGTGCAGCTGTGGATCATTATAAACTAGAATAAGTAGGCAGAGCCAGGAATAGAACCCAGGAATCCTGGCTCCAAGACTCCTGCTCTGCCACTGTCTTTTGTGACTGTAAGCCAGAGAGAAACTGAAGCACAGGGAGGCTGTCTCTTTAAAATGGAGATAATACTTCTCTTTCTCATAGGAGAAGCAGTAGTGCAGCCAGGTCCGGAGCGCAGGGGGAGCGGCGCTATAAAAGGCGCCTCCCCCTGTACTCACCCGGTGGCGCTCCGGGTCTTCGGCGGCACTTCGGCGGCTCACTCCGGGTCTTTGGTGGTACCCGCCGCCAAAATACCGCCGAAGACCCGGAGCACCGCCGGGTGAGTGCAAGAAGCGGCGCTTAAAAAGAAGCGGCACCTTTTTTAGTGCTGCTAAAAAAAGGCGCCGCTTCCGCTCAAGGGGGAGCGGCCGCTCCTCCTGCTCCCCCCCGGGCTACGCTACTGAGGAGAAGGGAGGCTCAATTTGAGGAAAAACTTGTCCTTGTACATCTCTGCTCTCATTTCCTTCTACTGCCCTTTTTTACACTCTCTATGCTTCTCCCAGTGTTCTCTCCTTCTTATTCCCTTAGGGCTTGACTGTGCAAGATGTTGAGTATTTATGCTTAAATCCTTTGCTGGGTTGGGGGGAAGCAGGACCATTGAAGGGACTGGGACAACTCTCATGCCTGAAGTGAAGTATTTGCTCAAGGGTCTGTGCTTGATCAGGACTAGTGTACTCAGCACCTTGCATGACTGAGCCCATAGTCTTCTCCTTGCCGTTCCTGGTTCTGTGCCTCTTTCACAATGGTTTGAACAGTTTCATATGCCTAGTCCACCAAGTGCCCTCCCTCTTGGGAAATCCCACTACTTCCACAAATCCTTCCCACCTTGTTCTCCTCAACAATACCCTCTGCTCATCTTTCTTGATCTCACCAGCTGTCCTGTGACTAGGCTCTCGGATTGTAAACTTTGCGGGGGAGGGAACGTCAATTTTATGTTACATTTGCATCACTACATGCACGTCTAGTAACAATAATTGCAGACCGAATCCTACAATTAGATCACTGTAAGCAGACACTTATGCCCACGGGGAGGCCCAGTGAGGTCAAGAGGGCTCTGTGTGGCCACAAGATCTAGCTGTGCAGAACTGCAGGATCGGGGAAACCCCTGCAAATTGCTTTGAGATCCTTCAAAGAAAGAGACCGATTCTAAGTGCTGTTTCAATAGATCAGATTTAAAAATGAATTGAGTGCACCTCAGGCATTTGAAATGAACATATAGTGGGCCAGGTTTGGAAGTGGATAGTATGCTGCTGGGAAACCCAGATTTCCAGGCTATTCCCTACCGCCACATTCAAAAGGCTCCTTGTTCAAATTCCAGTCAGAACTTTAAAATGAAAAACCCTCAAAAATATTGAAAGGGACTGACAGACAAATTGCATTGATCATAGAGTAAAGAGGAAAGCAGAGACAAGTCATAGTTTCAAATAAAGAAAATTACCACATTAGTACCAATTATTTCCAGGCCTATAAAAATACGTTATCCGACTTAGCTACTTGTTTTAAACACTGCATTTAAACAACGCATTTCAGTGCGTCAGTGGGTGAGGTGTTCTGTACACTGTTAGATTAGATGTCTGCTCTTCAAAATGGTTAACAACTTCAGACCTCTGTGCTGGTAAAGTGTTAACTCTAACTAACCTCTCACACACTCACTTTTTAAAGAGTTTGGCATTTACTCCTAGACCTCACCTTTCCAGCTTCTTAGTAAACAAGACAGTGTCTCCCTTAATATTTTATTTGCAAATGACTTGACAGATCACACAGGGTGCATTGCTAGCACTCATATTACTGAATCATCACATTTTAAAATTCCTTACACAATGATGTCAGGAGAAAGCTCTGGATTAGCATTCCAATGGCAGTGTGCATGCTTTATTTTATTTTTATTTTTTTATAGTCACAAAGACATTTGTATGAAGGCAGTTTGCAAATCAGAGAAATATATGTATATATTTACAATGAAGATATTCTGATTTCTTCAGTTCTGCTAAGAGGCTGCAAAATGTAACTTTGCAGCTACACTTCCTGTGCGCGTGTATGTGAACTTCTGCCAAAAAGATTATGAAGAAATGTGGTGCATGATTTTTTCTGCAATGCCTCCTCAGCATGTGACTATTTTAATCTGATTTCCTCCCTGGTTTGTCTCTTTCTATTATGCTGGTTTCCTTATTATTTTTTTATTGCATTCTCTCTTTGTGTAGTTGATCAGATCCTGTGATCACCTTTTTTTTCTCTTTTTTTTTTGCCCGTAGCTCATGTGCACACATGGCGAGGAGCAGACTGACATCATTTAACATCCCTCTGCTTCCTCATTTCAATATTAACTGTTTACCAGAAGAGAAACAGGTTTGGGGCTAGGCTGGTGGTTTTTTTTTTTGTTTGTTTGTTTTGGGGGGGGGGGGGTGTTAGTGAGGTTTTTTCTCTTCACAGTAGCAGATGGAGCTTCCTCAAACTGCCCAGTGCTGTTTTTCATTTTAAAAGAGACAGGACTGTGGAAGTGTTTCACTTTCTGCTCTAGCTGGTGTATAGTAACAGCAGCAAAGCTGAGTGCCGCTGCTACTCTGCTCTCAGAGCAAACCTGTTAAAGGATTTTTCCCCCCCTCCATAAATCAATAGGCATGACACAGCTGCAGTTCAAAGATGCATTTTGGGTAAGTGTGCAGTTCCTCTATATTTCCTGTGTTATAGCTTCATTTAAATATCTAAAGAGATTTTCTATTAATTTAATAACGGTTCACTCTTCAAACTGAGTTTAGAAGCAGATTAAGCTCTCCCTCACCCCCACAAATATACTGTTTGCTATGATAACCATTTAACTTTTGAAAGAAAGACACATTGTAAAGCGTTATGGTTGACTCAGACTATATGATAGGTGAGGTTTTGATGCTTTATTTCTAAACTAAGTACTCAAACCCTTTTGAAAGGAACAAGGCTTAGTTTGTCATGCAGCCCCAAGAGCACTTGCTTGTAGTGAGTTGTTGGAGTTAGGGAGTCGCTACTCTGAGCAGGTGAACTGTTGCGAATGATACTATGATTTCTCTAATACTTGCTTTTAGAATTTTTGAAGCCTCAGCCGAACTAACAGCCCCACACAGAACCTTACCACGCACCCACCTGCTGTGTGTATATATCTAACTTAGACATGCAGAAGGGCATTCATGTTGCATTAGGGGCTCGGTATCCCAAACCATGAGACCACGAGTCAAGGTCTCCCCCTTTTTAAAAAAAAATGGAGATGGACTTAAAATCATGAGAATTTCAGTAATAATAATTTGTACAGGGGGTGGGTATTAATTTGCCTTTTGGTTTCTGAGCCTTTCGTTGTCATGTTTTGAATGACACAAGGGTTAGAAACAATTTGTTTTTTTAAATGAAAGCTGAGATTTGTAAGTAATTTGTAAGTAATCCTGTGACTGCAGGAGCTGGGGCTTTAAGAAAAACAACTAATGCTGTATGGCTCTACAGGCTGAAAATGACAGTTCTTCCCCACCCCTCTTTCCCTCCTCGCCTATCCCCCAGTCCTGGAAAGCACCTGCAAAGGATCGGGAATCTACATGTGGGAAGGGAGTGAAGATGAGTGCACTACCCCCGTCATCCCCTCACCAAGCGTGAGGAGAATCCGCCTAAAATTTAATTAAATCCTGATGCTGTATATTAACTTTCATGCCACACCCACAGTACAATGAACCCCCTGTGGGTGAAGTGGAGGGGAAGGACCACGGGTAGAGTTGAGTGGGGAGATAAGGAAAAAGGAGAAGTGGTATAGAGGTAAAAAAATAGAAATGGCTAACCTAAACTAAACTCCATATTCCCCAAATGAGAAGTAGGTAAACTCCATTTCCCTGCCATTACACTCCTGAAAGGGAGTCCAACTCCTTAGCAGCTTGTCTCTACGGGAGTTGCAAAGCCTGGTTACTGGAGAAGGGGCACACAGCAGGCCCTGGCTGGAGCTATGGTTGAAGCACAGGCCTTCTGCACTGATGATCCTGATCTCCAGTGAATATTGGAGAATCCACCATTCTGCGGGCCAGCCACTGGGCTCTTTCCTGGGGTGGGTGCCAGTGGTTTCCCTTGGTGAGCTTTCCTCCCTTTGATCATCTCAGGAGGGTTTCCTACAGGAGGCATTTTGAGTAGTTAAAATAGAACCCGAAAATACAAAAATTAAAGTTCCTATTGTAATGCTAATGCAGCTGTGGGTGCACCTAGGAGAGATTTTCCAGGCCTGTTTTTTTTGTTAAGGTTGGTAAATGTACAGTGTAATATTCAGGGTGGGGAAATTTAGCTAGTCAGTGCTACTGTAGGAACTTCAGCTTCTGTATTTTGAGACTTCTTTTTAAACTGTGCAACTTAAATTTTGCATAATCCTTTTTTTTGCATGTACTTTCTAGGGGCCAGATCCTCAGTTGGAATATAACCAGCATAGCTCTGTGGAAGTCCATGGAGCTATGCTAATTTACACCAGTTGATAATCTGGCCCTAGCAAGGTTTTGGTTGTGTTTTTTTCCCAGTAAAAGCCCATTGCCTGTATTTTGGAATGCTAGTATTTGAATAATTCCTACTAGGCTTTGAAGTTTACACCTCCTTAAAGTGAACATACCTTTGTTTTTGCTATTGTTTGGCTACAAAGAGTTTTTTTGCAGGGCTTAGTTAATATGGTAGAAACACATCCGGTGGCTGTATCTTCACAATGAGAAAAAACTAAAACAAAAACTTAGAATGTACAGGATATTGCACAATGTGTCAACACCTCACAGCTAGGCACTATAAATCACAAGATCAGCAGTTAATTTCCCATCCATGAGTTTCTGCTATGTCCAATAGCAAGACAGGTTTTGGAAGAGATTTGCTGTGTCTCTTTCAATGAGAGATTCATCTCCCACATTCAACTGGCTCCAAGAGCTGTGACTATGTCTACTTGACAAAACAAGGTGGTTTTCACCTCATGGTAGCTATCTTGAGATAACGTCTTAAAAACCTAGTGGAGACAAGGCAAAGGTAGTTCTTATCTCAGTGTACCTTGTCAAAGTCAACCCCAGGTGAGGGGTATACTGTTCACCTCAACTAGCAATTAAGAGGTAAAAACTACCTGTGCTTCATCTCCACTAGGATTTAAGTTGAGGTAGTTGAGGCAAAGATAGCTTTTAGCTTGTCATAGCTAGTTGAAAACACTGTATCCCTTTGCTGGGGTTAACTTTGACAGGGAGATAAAAATTAACTGTACCTTGTCTCCGCTAAGGTTTTATATTGAGGGAGCTATCTTGTGTTAGCAACCGTTATATTACAGAACACCCACTCATACATACTCTTTTGCAGTTGAATACATGACTGAGAGCAACAGATCTGTGTCTATAGGGCTGGGCAGAGAAAACACGCAGTTCACTCTGCCTCCTAAGTGTTGCCCATACTTTTAAAGCTGAGACCTCTTTCCGGAAAATGAATCATTACAACTGATTAAATTTTTCATTTCCTCCCCTCAATCAAACATATGGAAAATTTAGCATAGAAATGACTTTGCTAAATTTCACACTTCAGCCATTTTTGCTGTAAACTGGACTTGGGGAAAACAAAAGTCATTAGAATTTTTTTTAAATGCAGAGTATTTATAAAATTGTCTACAGACTCAATAACAGCTGAAGGGAATTTGGTCAAACGCTCAGTAAAATTTGCTTTTTTGGCTGAAGTGTCCCATGCTCCAATCTATAGAGTAACACCATTTGGGATGTTTTGAGGGCAAGAAAATAGGCATTTACCTAAAAAAACATTTTGCTAACTCAAGTATAGCATTTGCTAGCAGGTGAATGCTTTATAATTACCATGTAATACCAAGGTAGCAGTGCCATTCTCTCTCCATCTCACCAGCACATACAGCGTAGAAGATAACTTTTCATGTTAGCTGTCGCACCTGCATGGTACCAGCTGAGTTTCATTTCTGTAGGGTTACGTTAGTGGGCAGAGATACACGCAATAAGGGTTTTACGGGTACAAATTCAGGATTTCCTTCCATTGTTTTTTCACTGCTAGGAATCCTGAGGATCACCTTTTCGTCCTCACCCCAGTTTGATGCTGATCCATTAAAATCAGTTGGGGCTTTGCCACTGACTGCAATGGAGCAGGAGCATTTGACGTGCTCATCCCCACCATCAAAGCCTTGCAATGCAGCTAACTCTGGCCAGGAACTGGATACGGCTTTTACTGGCACCATTCAATGCTGTTCCTTAATCATCTTGGAAGACAGGTGCTTTTGCAAATTATACTCTAAGTGCTCATTTCAAGTGACTTAGGCACTTAGAGCATGATCCAAAGTTCACTGAAGTCAGTAGAAAGACTTCCCATTGACTTCAGCGGGGTTTGAATCAGGCCCTGGGGAATCTAAATCTCATTGAAAGTCACTAGAATTGAGGCTCCTAAATGTGGGACCTAGTCCTAAATCATTTAGGTGCTATTGAAAATTTGACAAGCAACATGAGGTTCTTGCTTCCCAACCCTGGACTGAGCACAGCCCTCTCAATTTCTGGTTGTTCAGAGTGAAAAGTATTAGCAAATTTTACTGGCAAACAAGCTGATTCCTCTCTCTCATAACTTTAAATACATTCTGTGCAAGATACAATGCAAAATCTACTGCCTAGGTGAACCTCAAACATTACTTTGGCTTTGTGATAGCTCTCAATATTTCTGCACACAGGTATGCTATTTGTACACAGATGGCTAAAGTAAAAGTTTTCATTTCTAATGAGCCTGTGGCCCATGATAAACAGGCACAGAAACAAACCTGTAAGACTCCAACATTTCCGCAGGCATAATAAAAACTGTTTGAGAGACTTAGCATACACAATACTGAGTACACACTATTCTGATTGATATTTTATTTTACAAGGAGGCGCTTTTTACATGGTGAAACCATTAGACACTCAAGATGTTTGCCTACTTTCCTGTAATAATAAATAATTATAATAACAACAATAATAATAAAGAGCTGGAAAGTGTATTTATGTGTAGGAATGATACAAACACCTCGATGTAGATACATGAAGGTCAGTCTCCACCTGGTATTGATCTAGACTCTCTACACTGAAGTAAAAGCTACCTGTGGCTTCATTGTACTAGGATTTTGCATTGCAGTAGCTATCTCTGTGTAAAAACACACATTTCCCCCGCCGCTGCGCCCCCCCCCCCCCCCCAGCAAAGACACAGCCACAGTTTGCAGGGTTTAATTTGTCTCCACAGCAGCAAGGAAGAGGCTAGAAACCCATTGAATAGGATCTGTGGCCTTTCCTGTGTAGAAGAACTAAATGAATGGTTGTATAGATCTCCATCCCAGGATAATCTAGCTATATTAGCTTTATTTCATCACAATGGACTAGGTTAGTAGTACATTTTCAATGCACTGGATTTCACATGCAACAGATAGAGCTTGTTGGCTCCTTTAAGCTTATTCCTCGTGCCACTAGAAGAACAGGTTAGTTCAGTCTAATATTATTTTGATTTCTTTTGGTGAAAACTGTTAGAATAAAGCATCTAGAAGTGTAGTTCAGGCCACTGTTTAGAGCAGGCATCTGGGAGTCAGGACTCTTGGGTCTCCTTCCTATTTTTGCTACAGATTCGCTTTGTGATCTTGGAGGCAGGTCACTAAGTAAGTCTCAGTTTACTCATCTGGAAAACAAGCATAGCACTTGTCCATTTCATAGTGGTCTTATGAGCTTTAAATATTTGTAGATGCAGCATAGTAATTCAATACAGCCAGAGTTTCAGAAGACTCGAGTTGGGTCCAAGAGGAACAGAAACATTTCATTAGCACAGAAATATTATTGCAAACTGGGGAGCCCCCATTTTTGACTGGATAGTGAGTTCCCAAAGCAATTTAAGAGGAGTCTGGGCCGCCTTTCTAAAGCGAGTGAAATTAAAAAAAAAAATACATTGAGTAATCAACAAATGAAAAGGGCCATCCGCCAATTTTCAGAAGCGGCATTATGAAAGCTTTGAAAGGGAAACACTGAACTAATGAAGAATGCCTTTGCTGTGGGTGTCCAGACTCCATAAAAAGAAAAATATTGAAAGCCAGGAAAATTCTGGGACACATTGTCTATGCCTTTGGAATACAAAACTGATCAATGGAACTAGTCTGATGGTATACATCTGGGGTTGTACTGTATGTTGGCCATCAGAAAAGGTGCTAAAATGCTGTGATCTATAGTCTGCAGGATCCCTTTGATAAGCAAACTTATCAGAACAAATGATCTTGTCATATGAGACTAGTGCTCAAGTTATTTTGGGGATAGGTAACTTGAAGAGAAATAACAGACAGTCAACACCAACTGTTAAACATAGACTGGAGCTAATGGTTCCTTCTCTGACCTACGTCTCTACCGCAAAAGTGAGTGCATGCGTAAAAAGTGCAGGTACTGATGAGAATACAATCTACCATAATACTGCTCCTGGTTCCTGAGCTTAATCTGGAGAACCACTATCTTGCTCAAAAGTGATCTCAATGATTCAAGAAGAAGAAGAAGAAGGATCTAGTGGATGAGACTGTAAACCCAGTTTGGAAGTTTAACATAAGACTTTTTAACATTATTTGACATCTACACAGTAAAGTTTGTCAGTCGTTTAAACAAATGTAGCAGGATGGAGGCTGCGACAGTAACAGAAAGAGTAACTGCAAATTAAAACAGTATTTTCAGTGTTTTCAACAAGAGAGTGTCTTACTATAAGAATAATCAAGTTCAGAGGAAGAGCCATGGAGTTCTTATTCAATGCTGTTTAACCACTACCATTTCTGCCATCACCACTCAGACTTTCTAGTTGTCACAGCTTGTGCAGTCCATCCCGGGACTCAAAATGACAACCCTGTCTCAATTCTACACACTTTATTGGGCACAAATGAGCAATTTCTTTTCTTTACTCATGTTTCTTACATTCACTTCACATGTCTCACTTTGCCAGGATTGGATCATAGTAGTACAGCCACATACCTGCTTCACTGAAATTTGCAATGATTCAAGAGAAGTAGTGAGAAAAATGTAGTGCATCGCCTAACTTAAGGGGCATGTTCCCTTGGACTGCTTTGAAGATGCTGTGGAATATTCTTTGACACTCGCTGGGCATTTGTATGGATGGCACATCAGGTTGCCTAGGAAACAGCAGATTTTTGGTTCCTTCCTCTGTCTTTATTTCACCAATGTCATTTTTTTGGTTTTACTTTCATGCCATAGTGCAGCAAGGTGATTCTGACTGTCAGATGGTATGTTATACACTTGTTTAATCTCAGGCGGCTCATCTGTTTTTTGTTGTAAAACATCTCAGCAACTACAGTCAAATAACGTAAAGCTGACAATACTATTCCGTAAAGACTTCAGGATTCCATCTGGGCTGAATCAAACACTGAAGGTACATAATGCAGCACTGTAATCATTCAGTGTTACTTTGGAGGTCCAGGATAAGAAGAAAAAGAAAAAGAATGTTGAAAATATGCATCCAAGTTCCAGCAGTTTCTCAGTTCTTTAAAAAGTTACCTCTTTACTAGAAATGGAATTCAGTTCTGCTTCCATGTGTTAAGAAACCTCATTGAGCAAACCTCAGAAATTGAAAAGTTCCATGGCTGCAGCTGAGCAGTCTTGAAGCATCTTTATCTATGTCTTAAAGGAAAACAGGAGCAAACTGCTATAATGCCTTAGAAAACTCAGTAGCAAAGAGCTATTCAGAGCAAGAGTTAAAAGAAGGCTTAGAGACATCAGCTCTTGTTCCTCTATAAAGGCAAGAGCAAATTAAAAAAAGATTTGTGAAGTAACAGTTTTTTCAAATCTTGGGGCAGTTGGCTGGTGGTGACTGAAAGCACCCCTGTATTCACACCCTGTATACCATTGTAATACTCTTTGTACAAGACATGCATGGTGAAGTATCATTTGAAAACTAGTAACTTGCTGGTCAATAATATCATAGTGAAATGTATGTAGCAACATCATATGTACAGTTATGAATTCCCCCTGTATGATGTTATTAGCACATGTTCAAAAGCAGACAGCTCTTTCTAGGCAAAAGTTGTTAAACAGTCTTCCTAAACAAAGAAATGTGTTTCTCTCAATTTACATATAAGTAGTAAACAGGGTCCTCAAAACAGCAGGGGGAGGGGATGGCAGGAAACAGATCAATTTGGATTTCAGCAAAAACACACGGGGAAAGAAAACCATGGAGCCTCCTTCACCACCAGACTCCAGGTCGCCTTCTTTACTGCATGAATAAACTTTACTTTGAAGGGTAACTCTCAGAAGAATTCACTTTAATGGTCCACTGGACTATAAAGGAAAGGGACAGAGAACCTCAAGTTATCTGTCTTTCACCTATGAAGACAAAGGCACCAGCACCCTTGGGTCTCTGGGAGAGATCCTGACCAAGGAAAAAGTCAGTTACCATCTTGCTGGAAGACTGTGGTTGAGAAAGACCATACTAAGCAAACCCTTGAACCAAAACTTGCTAGATTAAGTTTTAGATTTTTAGACGTTTTCACTTATCTGCTTGTACCTAGGGCTGTTGATTAATCGCTGTTAACTCACGTGATTAACTCAAAAAAATTCATAGTGATTAATCGCACTGTTAAACAATAGAATACCAATTGAAATTTATTAAATATTTTGGATGTTTTCCTACAATTTCAAATATATCAATTTCAATTACAACACAAAATACAATGTGTACAGTGCTCACTTTATATTATTTTTCATTACAAATATTTGCACTGTAAAAATGATAAACAAAAGAAATAGTATTTTTAAATTCACCTCATACAAGTACTGTAGTGCAATCTCTTTATCATGAAAGTTCAACTTACAAATCTAGGGGTTTTTTTGTTACATAACTGCACTCAAAAACAAAATAACGTACAACTTGAAGCCTACAAGTCCACTCAGTCCTACTTCTTGTTCAGCCAATCGCTAAAAGAAACAAGTTTGTTTACATTTACGGGAGATAATGCTGCCCACTTCTTAATTACAATGTCATCTGAAAGTGAGAACAGGTGTTCGCATGGCACTGTTGTAGCTGGTGTCACAAGATATTTATGTGCCAGATGTGCTGAAAGATTCATATGCCTCTTCATGCTTTGTCCACCATACCAGAGGACATGCTTCCATGCTGATGACGCTCATTAAAAAAAAAGTGTTAATTAAATTTGTGACTGAACTCATTGTGGGAGAACTGTATGTCTCCTGCTCTGTTTTACCCGCATTCTGCCATATATTTCATGTTATAGTACTCTCGGATGGTGACCCAGCACATGTTGTTTGTTTTAAGAACACTTTCACTGCAAATTTGACAAATTGCAAAGAAGATACCAATGTGAAATTTCTAAAGGTAGCTACAGCACTCGACCCAAGATTTAAGAATCTGAAGTGCCTTCCAAAATCTGAGAGGGATAAGGTGTGGAGCATGCTTTCAGAAGTCTTAAAAACTTCTGAAAAAACTACAGAACCCAAATCACCAAAAAAGAAAAATCAGCCTTCTGCTGGTGGCATCTGACTCAGATTATTAAAATGAACATGTGTCGGTCCCCACTGCTTTGGATCGTTATTGAGCAGAACCCATCATCAGTAGGGGCACGTCCTCTGGAATGGTGATTGAAGCCTCAAGGGACATATGACTCTTTAGTGCCTCTGGCATGTAAATATCTGGTGACGCTGGCTACAACAGTGCCATGCAAATGCCTGTTCTCACTTTCAGGTGACATTGTAAACAAGAAGTGCACAGCATTATCTTTTGCAAATGTAAACAAACTTGTTTGTCTGAGTGATTGACTGAACAAGAAGTAGGACTGATTGGACTTGTAGGTTCTAAAGTTTTACATTGTTTTATTTTTGAATGCAGGGGTTTTTTGTACATAATTCTACATTTGTAAGTTCAACTTTCATGATAAAGAGATTGCACTACAGTACTTGTATTAGGTGAATTGAAAAATACTACTACTTTTGTTTTTTGCAGTGCAAATATCTGTAATCAAAAAATATAAAGTGAGCATTGTACACTTTGTATTCTGTGTTGTAATTGAAATCAATCTATTTGAATATGTAGAAAACATCCAAAAATATTTAAATAAATGGTATTCTATTATTGTTTAACAGTGCGAGTAATTGCACGATTAACTTTTTTAATCACGCGATTAATCACGATTAATTTTTTTAATCGCTTGACAGCACTACTTGTAACCCTTTCTAACTTTATTTATTTTACTGAGCATCACTTAACCTATGTTCTATTGTAAATAAATTTGTTTTATTTTACTATAAACCAACTCAGTGAGGTATTTCAAGGGAAGAATGTATTCACCCCAGCTACATTGATAAGCTGCGATGTTTTTGTGTCTTTAGAGGAACAAATGAACCTTGTTATTTCTCTGAACTGTCCAGGAGAGGGCTGGACACTTCAGGGCACACTAAACAAACCCAATTTTTTCAATCTTTCCTCATAGATATATCTCTAGACCTTTAATCATTTTTGTTGCTCTCCTCTAGACTTTCTCCAATTTGTCCACATCTTTCTAGAAATATAGCACACAGAAATGGACACAATACTCCAGCTGAGGCCTAATCAGCGTGGAGTAGAGTGGAAGAATTACTTCTCGTGTCTTGCTTACAACACTCCTGCTAATACACACCAAAATGATGTTTGCTTTTTTTGCAAGTGTTACACTGTTGACTAATATTTAGCTTCTGATACACTATGACCCCCAGATCTCTTTCCACTGTATTCCTTCCTAGGTAGTCATTTCCCATTTTGTATGCATGCAATTGATTGTTCATTCCTAAGCATAGTACTTTGCATTTGTCCTTATTGAATTTCATGCTATTTACTTCAGACCGTTTCTCCAGTTTGCCAGATCATTTTGAATTTTAATCCAACACCTCCCAGCTTGGTATCATCCGCAAACTTTATAAGTGTGCTCTATACCATTACCTAAATCATTTACGAAGATATAGACCCAGGACTGATCCTCTGCAGGACCCCACTCAATATGCCCTTCCAGCTTGACTGTGAACCACTGATAACTACTCTCTGGGAATGGTTTTCCAAGCAGTTATGCACCCACCTTATGGTAGTTCCATCTAGGCTGTATTTCCCTAGCTTGTTTATGAGAAGGTCATGCGGGAGGGACAGTATCAAAAGCCTTAATAAAGTCAATATATCAACATCTACCACTCCCCCCCACACCCATAAGGCTTGTTACCCTGTCAAAGAAAGCTATTAGGTTGGTATGACATGATTTGTTCTTGACAAAATGTTTTCTTTCTGCTCTGAGCTGTGTTTTCATTCCATCCTGAACACCTCAAGGAGGGCTCACATGTAAAACAGTGATTGGAATTCTCAACTAGTCTCTCTTTAACAAAAAGGAACAAAGGACAAATACAAACTTGGAGTCCAATCTTGCTCTCAACCTTGATTGGGGGGCTCTAGTCACTACTGTGATACAAACAATAAAAACTCCAAGAGACTTAAATGCAGCAAAAATCAAGCCCTTGGTTACATAGTTCCATCCTATTATCACAATTCTGAGCACCTCAAAGAACAATAGGAAAGTCATAGAGGTTAAGGCCAGAAGGGACCACCAGATCCTCTAGCCTGATCGACTGTAAATCACAGAACACCAATCCCACCCAGCACCCACACGCTAAACCTAAGAATTGAAATTAGACCAAAGAGATATAATAACCAAGTGAGACTTGGTCACAGGGAGGCGTTACTCAGTGAGTAGAGGGATAGCCTCAGGAGACTGACCACCATGAAATGTGGCTGTCACAGGAGGAGAGCAGTGAAACAATCTTGCAGTTCTTTACAGCATGACATACAATGGAACGGACAGGACTGACAAGTTACAGCATCAGTTTGTTTTATATCAGAAAGGCTTATGATGAAAGAGAACGTTTCTTAAGGATCAACATTGTCTGGTTTTCTCTTCCAGTTGAACAGGCATTTCATTCTAGTTAGCTGGAGCTGCAGCTCTGGGTCAATGAGACTATTCACAATGCCACTATGCCTGCTAGTAAGGGCTGATCTAAATAATAGTTTTTGCTGTTCAAACCAATACAGTGTAATCACTAGTCTGGATGCAGTTATGTCGATATGAAAGTGTTTATATTACAGCTTGTATCAGAATGGGGATGTGTCCATATGAAACTTCCTATCAAAATAGAGCTGTCCGTTCCAAAGCAGTTTAGTTATTCTGAGATAAGGTGCAAAAGAAAGCAATGTAAGACAATTTGTGTATGGATAGTAGGCAGATTCTGTCTGAAAAAACTAAGTTGTACCAGTGGAATGTTCCATGTTTTCATGGAACACTTGTTAGTTGTGTGGAGTTTCTTTTTGTCGTCATATTGCACAATTTTTCAGGTTTTGTGACACACCATCCTGATAGATTGAGTTGACATGTTGCATCATATTGAGTAACAGGATGTGTTGAAAATCATTTGGAAGATCAAGATCTTTAGTTAAATGTGGATTTTGTGGTTTGAGTGGACTATCTAGCCATGTGGATAATCACTGCTAGGAGCCAGAGGAAATCATTGAATTCATTCCCATATACAACAAGAAATGGAGAAAATTTCCTAAACACGTGTCCTTTCATATTCTGGAGATCTACCACACACAAATCTCTCACTGAGAAAACTGAGGCTCAGGTGGGGAAAAGGCCTAGAGAATGGCTGTGTGACTTTAAAGTGAAACAAGTTCAGGAAGGAGTAAGTGAATCAATGTGAAGAAGCACTTTGTACTTAAAAGCTCTGTAAGAAGAATTGACAGAAAAAAGTTTGTTAGCAAGGAGAAAGAAGGCATGTACCTGTTGTAGTGGATTAACATATTTTCCATAACCTTTATAGATCTGGGATCAAATCCTCCTGAGGTTGTAAATTCAAGGGCATTGAGTGGTCTCAGTTTTAGCCCTCAGTTGATGGTGTCTCACATCTAGGGTGACCAGATAGCACGTGTGAAAAATCGGGACGGGGACGGGGACGGGGGGGGGGGGAATAGGAGCCTATATAAGAAAAAGACCCAAAAATCAGGACTGTCCCTATAAAATCAGGACATCTGGTCACCCTACTCACATCTCAAAACCACTACAGCAGCCAGCATGCTGTCTCAGAACTGTTATCACGCTAACCGGGGGAATCCTCAGTTCAAACCCTTGACTGTCTCTTGCTTCTCAAGCCAGGAAGTGCTTGAAGCACTATGGAAACAGAAAGTTTCACCTCCAAAGGGGTATCTTTTTGTCCCACAACAGTGGCATCAGCTGGCTACTTAAAAATAATATATTTATGGATCTCTGAAAGTCTAATATCTATTTTGCATAAGGACCAGGATGCTTTAAATTACATTGAGGGACAGTTTGGCATCTGCTCAGGCTGACCACTTAGGGAGGTGTAAAAAGGTGGCTTAGATCCACCTTTGCCCCCACATCTGAGCTGCTCAGAACTGTATGACTGCTTCACACTGCCCCGCCCCCAGCTGCAGCTCAGCATGGAGCCAAATGTGTATCTGAAGACAGGAGAAGATTTTTTTCTAAAAAGAAAGACTGGAAATAAAACAGGGAGGAACAGATACATAAATGTGGGGAAGATTTTTGCCCTGAGTTTTGTAATATCTGCATATTAACTATTAACAGAAGTTAGACTGAGACCAAGAGTCTTCCCCAAATTTTATTTTCAGTTTCTCTTACGTGATTAAATAAATATTATCTAATAATATGCTGGAACAACCTTTGACCTAGCCTTTAGCTCATGTATCTACCAGAAACCAAAATGCCCTCAGAAAAACAACACTACTCTCTGGCCTCACTCCATAACAAATAGGTGGAAGTGACTGAGTCAGATTTCTCTGTCCTTAGATTATCCAGCAAGGGACAACCTTGGTTTGTTGATTAAACTGAGGCATAAGTCATCTGATGACAGAAAAGTTTAAAGGAACACCACTACCTTGAAAATCTCACTTATCTCAACATTTTGCACAAACCGTAGCTGTAGGTAATCCCCTAAAATCATTCTAAACAAAAGAAGTTGGCAAAAAATCTTGATTTTTGTAGAGTAGACCCTCAGAGTTACGAACACCAGAGTTATGAACTTACTGGTCAACCACACGCCTAATTTGGAACTGGAAGTACGCAATCAGGCAACAGCAAAGACAAAAAAAAAGCAAATACAGTACAGTGCTATGTTAAACGTAAACTACTAAAAAAATAAAGGGAAAGTTTAAAAAAGATTTGACAAGGTAAGGAAACTGTTTGTGAGCTTGTTTAATTTAAATTAAGATGATTAAAATCAGCATTTTTCTTCTGCATAGTAAAGTTTCAAAGCTGCATTAAATCAAAGTTCAGTTGTAAACTTTTGAAAGAACCACCATAACGTTTTATTCAGTTACAAACATTTCCGAGTTACAAACAACCTCTGTTCCTGAGGTGTTTGTGACTCTGAGGTTCTACGTAGTAAGTTTGCTTTGTGCATTTAGAATTATAGGGTTAGAAGGGACTGCAAGGGTCATCTAGGCTAATCCTCTGCCAAGATGCAGGACTTGTTGTGGCTAAACCATCCAAGACAGGTGGCTATCCAGCCTCTTTTTGAAAACCTCCAGTGAAGAAGCTTCCACAACCTTCCTAGGCAGTCTGTTCCATTGTCCTACTCAGGGCCGGTTCCAGGCACCAGCCTACCAAGCACGTGCTTGGGGCGGCACCTTCGGGGGGGCGGCGCTCAGGTGTGTGTTGTTTTTTTTTAAAAAAAACATACTGCGGCGGGGCGCGGGCGGTGCTCCGGCTGGCCGGGAGATCGGAGCCGCGGCCGGGCTTGCCACCCTCCCCCTGGCACTCCGGCCGGCCGGGAAAGCGGGGCCGCGGCTGGGCTTGCCGCTCTCCCCCCAGTGCTCCAGCCGGGAGAGGCGCTGGGGAGTTGTTGTGGTGGTGTTTCCGTGGACGCTGGGTTTTTTGGGTTTTTGTTTTTTTTCAGTGGGGCGGCGCTTGGTGTTTTTTTTTTTTGCTTGGGGCCGCAAAAAAGTTAGAGCCAGCCCTGGTCCTACTGTTCTTACAGTTAGGAAGCTTTTTCCTGAGATTTACTCTAAATCTGCTATGCAGTAGTTTGAACCCATTGCCTCTTGTCCTGCCCTGTGTATCAAGAGAGAACAACTTTTCACCATCTTTTTAATGGCAGCCTTTCAAGTATTTGAAGACCGCTATCATGTCCCCCCCTTAATCTCCAACTAAAAAAACCATACCCAGTTACTCTAGCCTCTGCTCATATGGCTTGCATTCCATCCCTTTGATCATCTTTGTCATTTGCCTGTGGATCCTTTTCAGTTTTTCTCTACATCCTTTCTATACATTGGTGACCAAAATGGGACACAGTACTCCAGCTGAGGCCTAACCAGCGCCAAATAGAACAGTGCTATCATCTCCCATGACTTGCATGCTATGCCTCTGTTAATGCAACCTAAAACTGCATGTGTTGTTTTTTTTGCAACAGCATCGCATTGCTGACTCATGTTCTGGTTATCTACCACTACCCCCAGATCCTTCTCAGCAGTGCTGCTGCCAAGCCAGTTACCCCTCATTCTGTATTTATGCATTTGGTTTTTCTTCCCTAAGTGTAGCACCTTACATTTGTCTTTGTTGAATTTCATTTTGTTGTCTATAGCCCAGTTCTCCAATTTATCAAGATCCCTCTGAATTTTAGCTCTATCCTCCAAAGCATTGGCAACCCCCCTCTGAACCTGCAGCTTTGTGTTATCTGCAAATTTGATCAGTGTGCTCCCTATTCCTACATCTAGGTCATTAATAAGATGTTAAAACAACACCAGACTCGAAACAGATCCCTGTGGAACCCCACTTGAGACCTCCCTCCAATCTGACATCATTCCATTAACAGTTACTCTTTGTCTGTCGTTGTTTAACCAATTAGACCAAGCCCGCATTTCTCCAGTTTATGTATCAGAATGTCATGTGGGACTGTGTCAAAAGCTTTTCTGAAATCCAGGTATCTTATGTCCATCGCATTCCCCCCATCCATCAAACCAGTTACCCTGTCAAAGAAGGAAATCAAGCTGGCTTGGCATGATTTGTTCTTGGTAAATCCATGCTGACTGCTAGTGATTACCTCTACATCCCCCAGGTATTTGCAAATTGAATATTTTATACATTGCTCTAGTAACTTCCCAGGTAACAAAGTCAGACTGACTAGTCTATAGTTCCCTGGCTCCTCCTTTTCCCTCTTTTTTAAAGATGGGCACTACCTTAGCCCTTTTCCAGTCTTCTGGGACCTCTTCTGTCATCCATGAATTTGCAAATATTATTGCCAATGGCTCTGAGGTTTCTTCAGCTAATTCCTTCAGTGCCCTCCAGCCCTGCTGATTTGAATTCATTCAAATTGATCAGAAGATCTCTGATGTGTTCTTTACTTATCCCAATCTGCATCCCTTCCCCTTTACATCAGCATTTGATGAAATGTATAGTTTCCCTGTTTCACCTGTATAATCTATCAGTCAGTTTCTTCTTTGCTGAAAAGACCCTTAAACCACAACAGGTGAACAGAAAATCCCTTATCACAATTTCTAAAGGACTCTCACATTTCAGGACACACTATTTAAGCAATTGGAATTTTTCTAGATTAAGTCTTTTCAAAACACCTTTGAGTTGATAGTGTCATAGTGCAGGACAGCATACGAGGTTGGTGGCTCCAGATCTCCATTGTGATTCGTGTTCTGTGCACCACTCCAGCACCAGAAAGGGGGTGAAAAGCTGGTGGAGAGGGCCCCAAGGAAATATAACCTGCAGAAAGGGCCTCCCTGGTCAGCACAGAGCTGCTGCAAAGGTACCATGATGTTAGCCTCCTATCCCAGTTTCCAGCACTGGCAGAGTATCAGGGGTCTGGAGGAGATGTGTTGCTGTGCTCCGGCCATTCTCCATTTCCCATTCCCTATGGGAGGTGATTGGAAACACAGTCAAATTTAGAGCAATCTTGTGACTGCTGTAACTGACTCTGGGGGTCAGGCAAGCTCCTAAAGGGCCCCAGAATACAGGGAGAGCAAAGGAGATTTAAAGTCACCTTTGCATCCCCTCTCTCTACCCCACCCCTCCTTCTGCAGTGACAACAGAGATGGAGTAACAATGAGGCCCAACGTGCAGGAACTTCATTTCAAGGCTTTAGAGTCAGTGAAAACCAGCAGCATCTGAAAGTGGGCTAATGAAACTGGAAGATTAATATGTAATCTGAGCCAATTTATGACAGCAAGAAAAGATCATGATTATTCAAGAGAGGTTGGGCTGTGCCTGCCTGCTTTGCTATTTAGAATAAGACCATTAAAGATGGTCTGCAGAGTGGATACCACTGTCTTAACACTTTTTATATAGCTCTTTATTCGGGATGAAGAAGGCACTCCCAGCCATCAGAAAAACTATCATCTTTTTATGTTGGGATTTGGAAATACCAGGTCTCCAATTCCCTGGTTTTGCTGAGGATCCCTGGAAGACTGGAGAATTCATGCATTACAACATCCCAAGAGACTGACAGCCAAGCAATTGAAAGGAAAGGATATTTAGTATTATTTAAAGCTCTGTTTTAAACTTAGAAAGCTCTTTTTGTGAAGGGTTCAAAATCCCTTAATGAAAGACTGAGAAACCATTTCCTCAAAGTTCTCTAGTTGTCCAAGAAAAACAGGGAAGACAAGACATGAGGTTCCTGATATTTCAAAAAACAAAAACAAAAATCCAAACAGAAAAGTCCTTAAAAAGTAAAAAAACTCTAATGTCCAGCTTTTGGGAGAAGCAAAAAAGGGGAGAACTAAGATAGTAACATACCGCTTGTGTAAAACTTAAAGTTGTTGAGATGAAGTTAATGAGTTCAGGCAGGGTGCTTGTGGGGTATAGTTGGACTAAGGATTTTTCTGAACTTGTACCTCTATGTCCATTTATTTCACTACCCAACAAACCAAATGCAAAAATCAAGAAGAATTTTCTGCAACTGATGACTTGGAGCTACACTGATGTGGGAGTAGCAGAACTTAGAAAGGCCAAACCATGTACTGCAATGACAAGAATGACAAATATATATCACTTTACTAGTCCAGAGGACGAGTGAGGATGAAGGAGCACAAAGGTGAAAAGTTAATTACTCTTTTTAGCAGTGCACTAAGCCATGCATCTGCTTTGCTAACAGCCACTAGGTCACGGAGAGAGAGCGAAGCACCACAGAGCAGGCTGCTGAAATGCTCGGTGTGGCCAACTCTTGCAATATCATGAGTCTCATGATATCTGGTGTTTCTTAGACCCCCAGCTCCTAGAGGCCTGCAAGTAATTGAGATCTTCAGCTTTCATTTAAAAAATAATTAATTTTCTAGCCCTCAAGGTTGCATACAAAAGCGTGAAAATGAAACCAGAGCATAATCTAAGGATTCAACCAGAAGGTAAACAAACAGAATCCTATTTTTTTTTTAAATTGCATCTTATGATTTTAAGCTGTTCTCATGATTTTGGGGGGCCTGACTCATGATTTTTAAAATATACGGGGCTGGCAACAGTATTTGCTAAACAATATGTATGAAACAGTTTTCAACAGTGCCTAGGTGACTTAGGAAGGGAACCTTATGTCCTATTTTCAAAAGTGATTTAGACTCTTAGGCTGCTTAAGTGACTTAGTGTTGAAAATGGGACTTAAGTGCTTTTGAAAATGTTTCCCATACATAAAATTCCAACATAGCCTTTTGGATCATTAGCAACCACTTAAATTTCTAGTAAAGAAAAGAGTTGCCAAGGAGAGAGAGAGATTGAAACACCGGTATAACCGATTTCGAGAACAGATGTGAGCACAGCTCCTCAGCATCCTTTCCTTATGATCCCCACCCAAAAAAGGTCTATTTTTGTACACAGAAGCCCAAACCAGTTCTAATTAGGAAAGCAAGTGCAGTGTGCAAGAGCTGCGAACAACAGTTACCTTTCAATGGACTCCAAGCAGTTCTGCCCAATATGAACAAAGGAGATAATTTGTTAGGAAACCGCTTAGAACATGGGCATACATTTCAAAAGTCATTAACTATGTGGTTACTGGAATAAGAATAATACTGTAAAAGTACATATATAACTCTGGACAAGTGCAGTGACTATTTGGGTTTCAGAGTTCTAATTTCACACTACTTGGTTCCCTGAGCTAAACCTCTTCCTACTCCATCTGTGCTATTTATGTGCACTCGCTTACCAGTTAAGCTGCATACCTTCAGCATTTGACCATTAACCATTTCCAGCATAAGATGCAGCGAGAGGACAAGATAGACTTTTTGTACTGGAAATACTCCAGCCTTCACCAACCTACCCAGGCTCACAGGGTGAAGAACTACAATTGTCTCTTTCCTTATTTCATTGGGAGAAATATCTAAGATTCTCTTACAATAGATGGCAGTCTGAAGTCCCTGCACATCTCCTTCCTCAATATCACTTTACACTACTGTGCACCATGCTAGAGCTTGGACTTGAACAACAACAACAAGAGATTTCCCTTTTTTTCCTAATTCCTCCTTATGCACCGGGTACTTGGGCTATTAGACCATTTAAAGGTACCCTGTCAAATAAGAGGCAGCGATCCAGTCACAATAAGGATCACAGCAATCAAGAGAAAGTCACCAGCACAACCAAATGCACTTTGGGAATACAAAGCTCCTTTAATTGTTTACCAACAGAATCACAAATTAAATCTGTTTGTGTGATTCACCTAAAACATATAAATTTCTGAAATTCGGGCCTTGTTGGAGCTCCTAAAAGGAATCAAATAACCTCCAAAGATCAAGGATTACACCAACTGAGGATCTGTCCCACAGTTTTTACATATGAATACATATACTTAATTTTTTTAGTTCGGTAATTGCATAAATGATGACTTTCCCAACCGCTACCCGCAGGCTAGCCATGAAACATTGGCTGACTTCTTGCAGGTGTCTCAGCGTGAACAGATCTTAAGAAGGGGTCAAGTTCAAAGAGCCTTGCCTAACTGTCATGCATCTCAAAGCTGAAAAACTTGCTAATGTGGTTTTCAGGCTTTGGCATGGAGCTGCAGAACACATTCAAATGGAATGCAAATCCAGAGACAGCGTCACAGGGGTAGACCTGTAGCCAGGGTTGCCAACCTCAAATGTCCAAAATTATGAGACAGACACTTAGGAAAATGTCTATGTTTAAAATTCACACTGCTTTTCCATTTGCTTTAACTCTCGGGGGGAAGTCACCCCTTTTCATATGAACATATTTGAGACTCAGCCTGAAATGTACAAAAATAAATCCAGCCACAAATTGAGGGACCTCCGCCTCCCTTTCACTTCTGGTTGGTTGGTAGACACTTCCCCAACACCATCTCTTCCCCAGGCACTGGTCTCAGCTGCCTCACCTGCCCTGTGGATCTGTGCAGTCCACACCCCTTCCCTCTAGTGGGCACTCCTGCTTCACTCTTCTCCACTGGGCACTGCCCCATCTATTCTTTTTTTATTCTATCCAGATTGTTATTCCATCCCCATGGCCATAATATCTGAGTGCCTTCCCCTAGCACATTAAGCTGTGTATCTAGCATGTCACATGTGGCTTATTCTCTCATTCACCTTTGCCACAACAGGGGAATTGTAGGTATTGTGCAGTGTTTTGGTAGGCTTCTTTCCTTTTCTCTTTTAGATGTGCATGTGCCATCCAGCTCCCACCCCAGGCTACAGTTCCTTCTTCCTTTCCTGGATGCAGGCCCTGCCCATCTCCCTCTGCTCATTTCCCAGCACACTGTCCCAGGCCCCTGCTGCACTCTCATCCCCCCACCTCAGATATTGCCTCTGTGAAGTTCTGGAACAGCCTTCCAAGGGGAGCAGTGGGGGCAAAAGACATCTGGCTTCAAGACTAAGCTTGATAAGTTTATGGAGGGGATGGTATGATGGGATAGCCTAATTTTGGCAATTAATTGATCTTTGACTATTAGCGGTAAATATGCCCAATGGCCTGTGATGGGATGTTAGATGGGGTGGGATCTGAGTTACTACAGAGAATTCTTTCCTGGGTGTCTGGCTGGTAAGTCTTGCCCACATGCTCAGGGTTTAGCTGATCGCCATATTTGGGGTTGGGAAGGAATTTTCCTCCAGGGCAGATTGGCAGAGGCCCTGGGGGGTTTTCGCCTTCCTCTGCAGCATGGGGCACGGGTCACTTACTGGAGGATTCTCTGCATCTTGAAGTCTTTAAACCATGATTTGCGGACTTCAATAGCTCAGACATAGGTTAGGGGTTTATTACAGGAGTGGGTGGGTGAGATTCTGTGGCTTGAGTTGTGCAGGAGGTCAGACTATATGATCATGATGGTCCCTTCTGACTTTAAAGTCTATGACTGTACGACTCTATGAGTTGAACTGGTGTGTGTGTATGTGGGGGGGGGGGGGGTTGGAGAAGGGGCAGCAGGGGGTTTCTGGAGGGGGCAGTCAAGGGACAGGGAGTAGGGGGTGGGTTGGATGGGTCAGAGGCTCTGGGGGGGCCTGTCAGGGGGCGGGGGTGTGGAGAGGGGCCGGGGCAGCCAGGGGCAGGGATCATGGGGGTTTAGATGGGTTGGGGGTTCTGGGGGGGCTGTCAGGGGAGGGGGTATGGAGAGGGGCCGGGGCAGCCAGGGGCAGGGATCATGGGGGGTGTTAGATGGGTTGGGAGTTCGGCGGGGGGGCTGTCGGGGGAGGGGGTGTGGAGAGGGGCCAGGGCAGTCAGGGGCAGGGAGCAGGGAGGTTTAGATGGGTCGGGGGTTCTGGGGGGGGGCAGTCAGGGGACAGGAAGTGGTTGGATAGGTGTGAGTGTCCCGGGGCTCTGTCAGGGGGCAGGGGTGTGAATAGGGGTTGGGGCAGTCAGGGGGTCTCAGGAGGGGGCAGTCAGGGGACAAGAGCAGGGAGGCTTAGATAGGAGGTGGGATCCTGGGGGGGCAGTTAGGGGCAGGGTCCCAGGAGGGGGCAGTCAGGGGACAAGGAGCAAGGGAGGGTTGGAGGTTCTTGAGGGGGGCAGTCAGGGGGCGGGAAGTGGGAGGGAGTGAATGGGGGAGGGGAGGGGCGAGGGTGGGGCTCCCTGGGTGCACACCCTAATGAAATGTGCTGTGCACGCCTATGTCTAAGACCCACAGAAGTTTGAATCTTGAACAACTCCTCATTTATGTGATAGCAGCCATCCTAGCCAACACACAGGGAACAGAACCAGATGCCGCCAGAACATCTACAGATTGAGCCAAAACCCAAGCTTTGTAGCTGGGGTTGTAACAGCCTTGGCTCCTCTGTAGATTGAGCTCTGAGTGGGATCATAACACAGCAGCCAGAGGGATACACTGATTAAATGAATCATTACAACTAATCTATAGGATGAATTTTGATTTTTTTGTGGTCAAATGAAATAAATTAACTTTTTCATTTTCTGACAAGCTCTAATCAAGCTTATTCTTTACCAAATGGATGCTTTAGTAAGTATTATTTAGCAATATACAGGCTGATTCCACCTTTAAATTTAAAATTATTGAGGACAAATATTGAACTATTATTCACAATTTTCTTCCTGTGTTATGATCTCTTTTGTACTGCAGAAACCTGAAATGCCACAGTTATGCTTCTACCTAATAGCTCAGCTGATTTAGGTGTATTCAGCACTCAGTGTTAGCAACAATACTTTCCAGGGAGGTCCAAATTGAAGATATAGTAAGAATCCCCAGAGCAGGAAATAAACTTCACAAAATACTCTTAAGGCTCAGTCCTGCAATCCTTAAAGCACTTAAGCATGTGCTTAAATTTAGGCACGTGGGTAGTCTCATGGTTTGAGTGGAACTTGTCGCCATGGGATGGTGTGAAGTCCAAAAGTTCAAAAAGAATTAGATAAGTTCATAGAGGATAGGTCTACCAATGGCTGTTAGCCAAGATGTTCAGGGATGCAACCCCATGCTTCAGGTATCCCTAAACCTCCAAGTGCCAGAAGCTGGGATTGGATAACAGGTGATGGATCATTCAATATTGCTTTGTTGTCTTCATTCCCTATGAAGCATTTGGTGCTGGCCACTATCAGAGATGGGACACTGAGCTAGACGGACCATTGGTCAAATCCAGAATGGCTGTTCTTATGAGTGCTTTGCTGGATTGGGGTCAGAGGGCAGAGTTCCTTGGAGGACTGAGCCTTTAACAACAACCTCTAAATGAGAGATTCCCAGGCTGTGCACTGTGGAGCACTTGATGCTGGTCCACAAAGAACCATCTGATCACATTGTTCTGGCTCCCCTCTCTCCTCACTTTTAGCTGAAAGGAAGGGGAAAAGACATCGAGTCTTTCCCAATATGTACTTTCTCATGTAAGCAATTGCTGACTTTGCCACAAAGATGATGAATGAGAGGGGAGGAAGTTTCTGCAATCACAAATGGGAGTGGAAGGTGGTGTCAGAACTGTGTCTGACTCAAGATGCGGTCCACCCCATGAAAAAAGTTTGGTAACCTTTGGCTTTAGGTCATAGACCAAGATGGATTCAAACTAGTAATGGAATAAGCTCAAAGCAATACCCAAATATCTCAGTTACACTAAAATTGTCAAGCAGTTTCTTGTTAGAGATTTAAGATCTGCTGGACAAGGTAGATTATATACTCTTTTTTGGTGACACGACTATGGGCAAATCCTCTTTTGTGTTCATGTAAATTTCGCCTAATCGGAATCTCTTTCCTGACAACCAGACATAAAATTATCCCAGTGGCTTTACAGATGGACATCTCCTCTTCTTATTTCAGACAGCTGTTAAATACTGGTTGTGACAAAATCTAGCAAACATATAATTTATTAGTTATTAAAACATTTCTCCTAATTTTTTAAAATTAAATGGCTTAATTGTTTTGTCATTTTTAAATACAAATATACTTCCAAGTCATCTCACAAGAAACTAATAACGTTAGCAGTGACCTTCAAAATTTGTAATGAAGAACCACAGTTTATCATTCAGATATGTATATATTGTTGTGTCTTCTGGTATGTAGTCAGAAACTAGAGTTAATGTAGCAAATTAGTAACAGGGTTTGATCTAGTAGATACTTTATTTCATTGGGAAAATTGTTTTTAGAATTTATTTTTATATAGAACATTATAAAATGTAATGTGTGAATTCTGAGCACCTTGGCAAGGGTGGCACTTTATTAATAAATAACTTGAAATCATAATTGCTTCTCCCCTCCACCCATTGGTTAATGATTTAGCCTCAATATCAAATATGCTGTATTTGCAAGTTAAAAGATATTTCTTCTAATTGCCAGCCCAGGAAAATTAAACTTGACATCTGAAAATCAGGGTGGGGACTCTTAAGAGACTGAAAGAACAGAGGTCAGAATTTGACAGATAATAACTGATGCGTGAAGCAGAACAGAAGCCAGCTCATTCTCCCACAGCACTGCAGAGCCAGAGCAGCCTATGTGTAAAAACTTCATTTTTTGTCAGTAAAGTTAGTAAGCAACAAACAGGAAGCAGATCCGTTGAGATCCTCACTGTACTTACTCACTTTCCAAAAGAAGTGAATGACAAAGGCATCCCCTCCACATGCTGTTTGGTAGGAATGTAGACAGAACCATGCAAATTCAATTACTGATGATATTCCTGCAGACATTTAGGGCTGAATTCTGGTGTTTGTACTTGAACATGTACTGAGGCAGGGGAATGAGGAGAGGACCAGGTGTAGCCCAGAGCCCTTCAGGAATCGCTGTGAGCGGTCCACTCTCACTATTACCGCTATTTAAAGTAATATTCTGTGCTAGTCCCATTACCACCTGAAGGACTCCAGCAAAAATGCTAAGCGGTGCCATAGCCATGCCCCTAAATCAGGGATCTCAAATTCAAATCACCACGAGGGCCACATGAGAACTAGTAAATTGGCCCGAGGGCCGCATCACTGAAACCTTTTCATACAATGATACAAAAGTATAGTCAAAAAAGGAAAAAATGAAGAGTAAAATAGAATTCTATTAAAAGTCAATGTATTAACTTTTTAAAAATTGTAATGCAAAGAGGGGTTTTAATAAAATATAAACACTCAGTAATGTTTGGAGCTTGGCTACCTGTGGAGTTGGCGCCTATGACGGGCCGCAGGAAATAATTCCGCGGGCTGCATGTGGCCCACGGGCCGCATGTTTGAGACCCCTGCTCTAAATGGACCAGCCCTGCCACCTGAAGCAGTATAGTTCTTCAGGGAACCTTTTCCTGCCTCTTGGGAAGATGTGCTGCAGAAATTCATGGCTCCCTCTTGTTGCCTAGCATCTAGATTACTCATGCAGAGAGCATCATGATTTAGTCTTTAACACAGTATCACTTTTTTCTTACATTTATTATACATTAGAACAATCACTCCATTACAAATAGATACTTGAATGACTTCTAGCAGTTGAAGGATAGGCACATTAGCTAGAACCACTGACGTGGCTCCTCAGTCTGCTTGAAACGGGACGATATTAATGCGCACTAAGGGAACTTTGAGCACGTGCCAGCAAGGTCTAGAATTTACACCGCTCTGGTGAGGACTAATGCACCATGTAGACAAGCCCACATTCTCTCTGGCACGTGGCCTGGGAATTTATTATAGAATATTTTGGCAGCTGTTACGAGTGTTAACTCTTGGGTTAAAGATCTGGCTTTATTTCCCCAAGTTATCTTTCTTGCATTTTTAAGCTCTTGTTGCAATTTACAGCATTGTGTGTTGCTCCAGGTGTGGGATGCGCCATGTGTGCAATTTGTTTAATTTCCTCTGGGCAGCTTTTCTTGGGCATGAAAAGGAGCTTTGGTTCTTCTTTGGGCTTTTTAAATAACACACTGCTACCCAGCATTTCTAACTGCATCTCCAGCATTAGCGATGGTATTAAGTGTTGAATGTCAGCCTTGGAAGATTAAGGAAATACTACAGGGAGATAAACAAGTGTCCCCAAATTTCCCATTGTGTGCAATCCTGTTTACCTGGTACACAGTATACCCTGGCTTGGTGTACAGCAGATGTTAAATTTCTCACTTCCTTGCTGAGTAAGGATACTCCCTTTCCTGTGGATAGCACTGAACTTGATCCACAGTGTCCGGGAACACAACTAGCCATTGAGAGGTGATTAGTCCTGGAGCAGGCCGTGCTTGCCACGTTTTCCAGTGGTCTGCGCAGATCTCATAATGAGACAAAAGGGACTCAATGCAGAGAATGTAGACATTGCCATACTGATTACTAGACCAGTGGGCCAGGTAGTCTGGTATCTCATGTCCAGCAGCAACTGTTGTCAGATGCTTCCAGACAGTTATAGAATGGACAATTATAGAACGTCTGCATACATATCACCACGGGTACAATGGTCAACACTCCCCCCGCAACACACCTTTCAATATCCCTGGTTCCTACACATGCCTAGTACAACATGTTGTGTAAGTCCTCCCATGCACTAAATGGTCCAATAGAAACTATGTGGGTGAAGCCAGACAATCACTATGCCAGGGAGGAAAGTAAAATTGAAAACTTACCGGTATGGGGGCTGACTCCAGCGCCCCCCCCCCGAAGGGGCGGGGCCTTGGGCGGAAGGGGCAGGGCTGGAGGGGTCAGCATCCCCCAGCCAGCCCTTCCACGCTGCCTGGCCCACGCCGCCCAGGGTTCCAGCGGCAATTTAAAGGGCCCGAGGCTCCAGCCGCTGTGGCCGCAGCCCCGGGCCCTTTTAAATCGTTGGCAGCCTGAGGGTGGGGTCAAAAGGGGCAGCGACGATAAAGCGCTGCCGCAGCAGCACTTTAACCAGGGTCCTTTGCCATGGCAGAGCTTTAACATCGCTGCCCCTTTTGCGCTCCCCCGTCGGCGGCCGCTTTAAAGTAAGGCAGTAGGGGCCAGTACCAGCAGCCACTTTTTACCGGTATGGCATACCAGCCCATACTGCCTTACTTTCACCACTGCATTATGCTCTCAAATGAACTCACACAGGAAAATGATAAAAGATAAAAACACCACATCACCCATGGAGGAACACTTCACAAACAATCACTCTATGCTTGACCTCTCAATCCTCATCCTCAAGGAAACCTGCACAACACTTTCAAAAGATGAGCCAGGAGCTTAAATTCATAATGCTGCTAGACTATTGAATATGAATATGAGTCAACAGTGTGCCCTTGTTGCCAAGAAGGCTAATGGCATTTTGGGTTGTATAAGTAGGGGCATTTCCAGCAGATCGAAGGATGTGATTATTCCCCTCTATTCGGCACTGGTGAGGCCTCATTTGGAGTACTGTGTCCAGTTTTGGGCCCCACACTACAAGAAGGATGTGGATAAATTGGAAAGAGTCCAGCAGAGGGCAACAAAAATGATTAGGGGGCTGGAGCACATGACTTATGAGGAGAGGCTGAGGGAACTGGGATTGTTTAGCCTGCAGAAGAGAAGAATGAGGGGGGATTTGATAGCTGCTTTCAACTACCTGAAAGGGGGTTCCAAAGAGGATGGATCTAGACTGTTCTCAGTGGTAGAAGATAACAGAACAAGGAGTAATGGTCTCAAGTTGCAGAGGGGGAGGTTTAGGTTGGACATTAGGAAAAACTTTTTCACTAGTAAGCTGGTGAAGAACTGGAATGGGTTACCTAGGGAGGTGGTGTAATCTCCTTCCTTAGAGGTTTTTAAGGTCAGGCTTGACAAAGCCCTGGCTGGGATGATTTAGTTGGGTTTGGTCCTGCTTTGAGCAGGGGGTTGGACTAGATGACCTCCTGAGGTCCCTTCCAACCCTGAGATTCTATGATTCTAGACACTAAAAATCATGGACTGAACAGACACACTGGATTTATGGCTTATTACAACAATCTACAACCCCTAACCCCCTCTTTTGTTCTGTGACTGCAGAGGTGTTAATGGGCCACTCTGCCTTGAATGGGCCCTTACAATATATGCTTACACTAAACAATCAGTTGTCTCTTGTATTTAACTGTGACACTCCCAGTACCTTTCCCAGACCTGAAGAAGCACTGTGTGGCTCAAAAGCTTCAAGCTGTGTGGCTTGAAAGAAGATATTATTTCACCCACCTTGTCTTTCAAATCCCCATCATTTAGTTGCTGGCTTATACTTCAGAGACATGAGGGTATATATCCCTTATAAATCAGAGTAAAAATGTGCTGAACACCCTGTGAAACTAAACCATTTATTTTCATTCAGCTGTAGGCTAGACTCCCAATCCGCTCGGTCTAAGCAGAAGGCTATAGTGAATAATAAGGCCTGCTCTTCACAGTTGTTGTACTAACATGACTATGTTGATTGGGGTGTGATTTTTTACTGATCTAGTTCAACCCCAGTGGATGCAATTACATTGACATGAAGATGCCTTATTCTGATATAGTTTATTCCTCTTCCTGTATGGGGGAAAAGCCATATTGCTATAAGCATTCTTATACTAGTATGTCTGCATCCACACTCAGAGAGCTGTGCAGCTTTAACTACACTGGGATAATTGAAGTAGTACAACTTTTGAGTGTAGATAAGATCTAAGGCCAAGTGCACACTACAAAATTTTGTCAGCGCAGCTATGCCCGTTAGAGATATAAATTCCTCCTCTCCCCGCCTCTTAGCCAACATAGCTATACAGGCAAACCCCCAGGGTAGACGCTGCTATGCAGACAGAAAAGTGCTGCTTTCGGCATAGCTAATGTCTTTTGGGGAGGTGGTGTTACTCTACCAGCAGAAAAACTCCTTCTGTCACCAGACACTGGGCTATGTCACAAATAGCTGTGTAAGTGTAGTTGTATCGGCAGAGCCTGTATAGTGACTGTAGATTAGCCCTAAGGCCACACTAGAATAAGCAGCTCACAACAAAACTAAATGGAGAGAAAAAACCCTCCTAGAAAGGCTCCTCCAGAATATGATGGAACTTCCCTGGAAAAATTCAATCAGCTGTGGGCTATGACTTGTGTGTGGAGTATATGACTGAAGCAATTGCTATCAGACATAGACCAGGGGAAGGATAAATGAGATTCTATCACAACAGCAGCAACAAAGCTTCCATCAGGACCTGAATTCTCAAGACATCAGACAAAAGAATCTCTCCTACTTTGATCCTCACATGGCAAGTGTAGGTTTGTTTTTTGTTCTTTATTTTAAATCACTGGGACAATGGCTCAGGGTTTTATCTGCTCAATAGATGTGAGGTGTTAAACATATTTCCACCACAGCAGACCAGAAACAATGCTTGTGTGTGAGGGTGTAACTTGCTGGCAAGGATCAGATGGGCTTCTCTAATAATATCAATTTCCTGTGGTTACACCAGTGGCATGGATGGATTCACCATCCCCTTCCCAGCATCTTCTATGTAAGTTGTTGTTTTGCCTCAGTTTCTATAGAATGTGTATTGTGCTGGTAGAGGCATTTGTCTAGGACTAGTATGGGCCATTCTCCTCCTCCTCCCTTTCTCTTCATCCCGGAGCTCACTGTAAGTTTCCATTAGAGAGGAAGGAGCTGCCACTGTCAGGAAACTGTGGCATTGGAAGCTTGTAAATGTGCAAGTGGTAGCAAAAGATTAACCACAGAAGTTAAACTTAGCACTGGGGGAAACAAAAGCTTCCGAATCCATGGAGCCACATGCTGCTCAGAACCACTGAAACCCAGAGTCCTTAGTTCAGAAGCATAACAGCAGCTGCACAAGGCTACAAGCCAGTAATCAGTCTGTGATGTTCATTCCTGAACGTCGCTCATTTCCCTTCTCTTAAAGTCAGTAGCTAAAGCCTCAGTGTATTTGCTTTAAAATGAAACATAAGAATCTGGCCGTTAGTTGCCAAATGGTTCCTCCAGAGTCTCAAGTCTTGCCAAAGGGACCTAGTTCTTGGTAGTTCTGGTGGGAAGGCAATATGTCAAGGCATTTATAAAACGATAAGTCCTTTGAGGTCTGTGACTAGATGATGAACTAAAAGAGTAAAGAATAGGGTGACCCGATGTCCCGCTTTTAAAAGGACAGTCCCGTATTTAAGCCCTCCTGCAGATGTCCTGACTTTTTCTTAAAAACAAGCAAATTGTTCCATATTTTCTGTCTCACCCCCCATCAGTACTGGTGGATCTTGTTGCTGGCTGGATCCCTGCTCACCAGCTTCCCACCCACCAGTGGTGAGTGGGGAGGTCCAGTTGCCAACGATGGAGGTGGGTGTGTAAGGCTGGTGGCGGGGCGAGGATGAAGCACGCGGGGCCGGCCGCTCCCCCTGCTGTTCTGTCAATGCAGCCCCCGCTGTGTGCCGGCTCTCGGCCAGCAGGACCCCGCCCCCGTCCTGTTTCCGGACGATGCTGGCTGTGCGCTGCGGTGGCTCATGAGTGCAGTTACGTGTTGCCTCTGCTGTCCACCCAGCGGCCCTTTACGTGCTCCCCCTCTCACTGTCCTCTCCCTGCTTTGCCCCTTCACCACTCCAGCCCCGCTGCTCCTCCATATCCCCCCAGAGGAGGAGCCGAGCCCTGCATGTGTCAAAGCCCCGCAGAGTGCTGGCATGGGGAAGCCTCTCCACCCGTCAGCTAAGCTCCGGAGTGGCAGTGTTGGGGGGAGGGAGGGAAGCGATTTCCAGCCTGTTCACGTCCCGACCCTGCAGGCTCCACAGCAGCCCCCCCGGGCAGGGGCTCAGCACCCTCTTCACCCACCCCCCTCATCCTGGGTCCTGCACCCAGGTAGTGCAGGGCTGCTCCTTCCCTAGGTACCCTCCCCTGCTGAGCCGCCCCCGGGCCCTGGTGCACAATGCATCCTTAGGGCTTAACCCCTTCCTGCCTGCGCTGTAGTCAGAGGTGGCTGGCTTATGTCAGTGGCCAGCAGCAGCCTGGAGGTGTTAGCTGCCTTGCAGTACTGGGGGTGGGGGGGCAGGAAGGGACAAGCTCCTCTTCCACAAGAGTACTCAAAATGGAACCCACCAGTGATCAGTATAGTCTCTCCACCTTTTCAGCATATCTGAGACCTCCTGGAGAGAGACAGGGAAATGCCATGGGTTCTCATGCCACCAATACTTTGATGACAAATAGCTTGAGGTTGTATTGCAACCAACACAAAATCAACGTCCAAGTAATTAAATTACATATTCAAAAGGAGGAAAAACACCCTAATAGTACATCTAATGAGCCGAGGTACAAATAAAATATATTGTATGGCTGCCATAAAAATTAACTCCAAATATACTTAAAGCACGGGTTCTCAAATGGGGGGTCGGGACCCTTCAGGGGGTCACGAGGTTATTACATGGGGGGGTTGCGAGCTGTCAGCCTCCACCCCAAACCCCGCTTTGCCTCCAGCATTTATAATGGTGTTAATTATATTAAAAAGTGTTTTTAATTTATAAGAGGGGTTGCACTCAGAGGCTTGGTATGTGAAAGGGGTCACCAGTACAAAAGTTTGAGAACCACTGACTTAAAGGTTATGAAGTTCTAACTACACATTTAGGGTGGAATCCTGACCCTGCTGAAGTCAATGGGAGTTTTGTCATTGACTTCAATGGAGCCAGGATTTCACCCATCATGTTTAAAACACGGGTATAATGCTGATTTGGGGAAAGTGTTTGTATATCACTTTCTTAGCTTAGCTGATGGAAGTTTTAGACTACTACTGAATAAGGAGAAATCATGAAGTTCTCTTCCAAAGAGCTAAGGGTCAGAACTGATAGATTTCTAGAATAAAACCTGCCCCATGAAACTAGAGTAAAAACCAAAGACAAAAAGGCATTATTTGCTTGTCAGTGGAGCTATTCCTAGGATCATTTTTACATTATATCTTTGCTTTAAAATAATTCAATATTTTATTCGATAAACTTGGTTGATCTTCTGAGGTAGGCTGGATAATTAAACTCTCTAATCCACTGGTAAACTTGAGAAAAAAATTCAGTTGACTTTGGACAATAAACCTCTGACTGCTAGAACCTGGGCCTGGATGACAGGGGGTGGATTACGCTATAATTGCCCTCTTCTGTGCATTCCCTCTAAAAGCATCTGGCACCAGCCACTATCAGAAGACAGGATAGAGGGCTAGATGGACCATTTGTCTGACCCAGTATGGCCGTTCTTATGTGCTTATGGATCATCAACACAGACTGTGATAAGGACTAAAATAATCATATTTTCCTGAAAATTTTATTTATGTAGCTTCTAATGTGCATTCCCTATAGATACTGAAGGGTGAGCCTCTGAATGTTTGGAAATTCAGATATTAATGCTTAATCTCTATATAGAACTTTGTAACTTCAACTCATATCTGACAGCCAGAGAAACTTCACACAAAAGCCCTGGAAGGAACCTGAGAATTATCTTACACATGGTGAAACAGCGGCAAAGATGTTAAATGACCCGCTGAAAGTTACAGTGGGAGTCTGTGTAAGAGATAGGACAGAGGAACTACTGACTTTCAGATCTGTGCTCAAAACCATTTCTCCCTCTCTGATAAATGCCAACATTTCAGATACATCTCAGATTCTGCTCTTGTCAGACCTTTTCATTCAGCTAAATTGGGCTGGAGATCTTTGATGCACTACTTCCCTTTAGGATATTTCAGTACTTGTTACTTCTGGATGGGGTGGGATGTAAAGTAATGTTATGACAGGTGTCACCAAGTGACACACTTACATTTAGTCTTCTAAGTTCTTTCTTAGCGTATGAGCAAATGTTCAGTCTTGGAGAGACATGCTGTGTGTTGTTATATTTGAACTTTGTGAGCAGCAGGAGAGTTTGCTCTCTGACTTGGTCTCTAATAATCGGCAATTCTTAAAGTAGAGTTGCTCCCTGGGAACCAGGCATTGGTGCTGGGCTGAGATTCTTGAGAGAAGAAATTGCCTACATGCCATTTGACCGTGTTTGTTCCAGGACTGATATATGCGTGTAAATAAAACAAATTATGCATAGACCATTCCCAGACACCATGTCACTAATTTCTCCACCACTGCGAAACTGACCTGCAAGACCCTGGAGACATCTGCTGCTGCTCTGCAGGAGAGCAACAATAACATAAGAATAGGCTCTCTCGTAGTAAATTAGCACACCCACCTTTGGTGAGAACAGTTATACCTAAAGGCAGTAGGAAAAATAATTTTTGAAAAGTTACTTTGTTTAAGTTCTGTTGATTGTTTACATTCTGGGCAGAGGTTAAAGTTGGTTCTTATTTTTTCCAAACTGATTTGCTTAGCACTACTTACAGTAGGTTTCTAGTGCACTTGAGAATGGTGTCTGCTAATCAACTTACATAACTGTTCTCCTTTGTGATTTCAGTGCAAGGAATTCACTGTCCACTCTGGCTATGAGGTGCTTCTCCAGCGAATGTTGGATGGGAGAAAGATGGCAAAAGATGTGGAGGACTTGCTCAAACAGAGGTAAGAAATGGTGGTGAAGGAGGTATGAAAAACTATTTATAAACCCATCTCACCTACTCCTGAACACTCTTGCAGAAGCTGCAGCAGGATTCTGCGGGTCACTTCAGAATTTGATTTGGAGAGTACAGTCATACATGTTTTTAATAGATAAGTCTGTACAGAAATGATCTGAGAATCAATGAGTTCTTAGCAGCAAAGTCAGACACCACGTTGGCGTATGAATCATTTGAATGATGACCCATCCCCCTCCCCCCACACTCTGCATAGCTAATTTAAGACATATTTCCGAAAATGAAATGAATGAAAATAAACAATGCCAGAGTTACACCTTGTCATGCAGTTAAACAATGCTTGGAGGAGGAATCATAGACATGAGTAAGAGGAAAGACTAAGTCATCTAGCCCTCTCTACCAATGCAGGATTTTTCCCCTTGCACTATACATAGAGATAGACCTGAGTTTCAAAGTTAAGATCCACATTTTCCCAAAGATTTTTTTTTGAGGGGGTTGCAATAGGGAATAGGAGGAGGTTTGGAAGGACTTTAGAACCCGAGTTCCATTCAGACCCATCTCTAATCAGTTCTGTGTTTGTAAATACATACTTAACTGCACACAACCTATTTATTGACTAAAGCAGCAATCCTCTTTATTAACATCCAGAAGCGAAACATCACTATTTTCCCTCGTTCACAGAAAGCCAATGCTTACACATATTATAATATGCTACTAGCCGCAGTGGGCCAATTTCCTATAATTACTGAAAATTTGTCTTTCTTTTGGTGTAACCAGGAGTACGTATGGTAGCTCTGCATAGACCTTTCCCAGGCAATCTGGGATTGACCATATTATTCTCCCATCTTTTCAGGACTAGGTCTTTGTTCCTAGACCTTCTTTGAACATACTGTGTGCATGTGTGTCCATCTGCAGCCTGTTTCTCACAGGTTGTCCCACAGCAGCAAGTGGTGGTTGCCATTAGGTTCTTGGTTTAGAAAATACATAGAAACAGAGGCCACTCTTCATTCTCATTTTTGTCCTTAATTTTTAGCTGAGACTTAGAAAAGTTCTATTCGGTATTTAGTTCCAGTTTTAATTGGCTGCTTAACAACTTTAAGCCACCACGTATGCTTTTTCGTGCTACCCCAAGGCTATTAACTCACTGAAATGTAAATAGTCTCCCACAAACATTTAAGTGGTTTGGGTTGATTTCCTTGAGCACTAATGGAAGCGTCTTTTACTGTGTCACACAATCCCGCAGCAGTCTCATAATGACATTAGGTGAACTGTACCCATTTGAAGTAATTTTGTGACTCATTAAACTTCTGGAGATCAAACCCTTTCTTGCATCTGTCTGTAGTAGCTAGGAATTATAGTATACGATTGAGATTATGGAGGGGTTGAGGTGAGGGGTTTCCATCATTTTCAGGGTAAGCCTAACCATGGCTTGCAGTATGTGCGAAACAGGCTTTCCACAAAGGAGGAGAAAGATTGATCTCAGAGCCATTCTGAAACAAGTAGCTGAAAAAAATCTCTCAGAATTGTTGTTTCCATGAATTCTCACCTTCCTCCAACCCACTCCTCTTACCCGTAGTCCTGTATGTGTAAGTATATGCATATGTGTGGCGGCTGTCAGAATCTCTTTACTTTTGGCTAGAAATGCATTGAAGCTGCCTCTTCCATGAGTGATGCAAGTGCATGTTGGTGAGAAGGACAGAAGAGGGATGGGACAAACCAAACCTTTACTCTTGGAAACCACTTGAGTTGTAGTCAGTGATTTTATCACAGTAGCTGCTGAAAGGGTCTTGTTGACACCAACAACAGGTGCAGTTTTGCCACCTATCTGAAATGCAAACAAATTCTGTCCACAGCTATCCTGCTCTATGCACAAGGATGGCGTAAGATTACGGGGAGGATTAGGACAATGGTTCTTTGGGACAAACAGCAAATGTAACTCACTCATTTTACATAAATGCTATGCATGTAAGATTGTTAGGTTCTTCCATCCTTGTTCCTTTCAGTCTGGTTATGTTTTCAGGCTCTCTTCACAAAGTCTTAGAAACCTACTTTTTGTTTTAAATGAGAACTGCGGTTCTCCTTTATGGGGCCCAAACATTGATTCTATTAACAACTCCTATAAGTCCCCTCCAGTTTATCAGAAGCATTGGTCAACCTACACATAGGTCCAGTACTGTCAAACATGGGAATTCAAAAGTCATAAGTCATTCCCTTACCGTGGTCCCCAAAACCATGAGGTTTTAAAAAAAAAATGCATTTTGCCCTCTGATTTTAGGACCTTTAAAGGTTCACATTCTGTGCAACTTTAATTAAAAAACATAAGCTGAGAGTCTCATGCAAATCACCTGACTGCAGGACTTGGGGCTTTCAGAAAAAAAGCAGTATCATGAGAGCTGGCAAAACCCTTTGATCACCATAACACCACCTAAGTTTAAAAGATTCCGCAAAAATCTCCAATTCAAAACAAACAAACAAAGAGCCCTATTACAAGCCCCTCAATTTACCATGCAGTTTTTGTTCATGGATGATTATCCACATTTTCATGCCTATAAGCACAGAAGAATCAGAATGTACTAACAGAACAAAAATTAATCACTCTTTTCCCATGTGCAGGGAGAACTATAAACTGTCTAATTGGCTGTTCCTTGCTGTACAACTATTATTATTCAAACACAGTCCTCTTCTTCAAAGCAGACATGTATTGCATACAAATAATAAGCCAACAGGTTTCTAAGAACCTTATTAGAGAGAAAAGAATAAGACGCTTGTCACCATGTAAAAAAATTATCTGCTCTCTGAGCTACACCTATACAAGGGGACACAATAAGCTAATGTATGACAAGATCCCACTTCAAACAGTAAAGGCTCAAAGCGCTTAGATTTCTGTTTTCAATACTTCCTTAGCAACTGCAGTTCTCACTTAAAATGCTTTTGGTAGTCCAGGCATCACCCTCTTTTCAACACTGACATGGCATTACTAGCAAGGGCCTCTAGTCGTTGCGTAAGCACTAGCGGTTTTGCAATGCACTGTGCTGTGGTTTTTGCTTTGCAAAAGTTTAAAACACAAGAAGTGTGTGTAATATACACATTTGCTTGAACCAATTTCCTGTATGTGGAATTAAGGCAGCAATTACAAATGAAAACAGATATTTTCTGTATTTAAAAAAAGAGAGACGGACAGGTTAAAAATCATATCTTCAAAAATAATAAAGTGGCTCCAATCCTTATTTGGGGCCATGAAACACACAGTGCATCCAGGCTGCATGTGGAGAAAGATGGCTTGAATCCACCTTTGCACTCCCCTGATCTTGTGCAGGTCTGGCCCCGAGGGGCCATTGGAGCAGGTGGAGAATTACTGGGGAGCCCTGGCTACAACCCTTTTCCTCAGCCATGCCCCTCCCACAGATGCAAGGAGGGGCCTGTGGCATGGAGCCACTATGCAAATTCTATGCTATCTGAGGATTTGCCTACACTTGGGTGATCATCCCAGGGCTGGAAACATTGGCTGTGGGGCTGCTTTGTGCTGTTCCAGTGGAGCAAAAGGCCCAAACGCAGATGAGGATTGGAGCTGAAGTCCTTATCTAGGGCAATGACCGCATCTCTTATTTTTAAAAGAGAAATACAAAATGAATTTACTCTTCACTCTTTACTCTGCATTTCCTCTCACTTTATCCAATTAAAGTAGACTGGTCAGTTTCACTTTGAAGGAATCCCTTACAAATCTACTGTGTTAAACAAAGGTAGTGAAGTGCTGCTGGGACCATACTTGATATTTAGTTCCCTTTAGTCCCAGAGGATCTCAAAACCACTTGCACATAAACGGCTGAGTGTGCCCATCGACCACTTTGAACAAGCATTCACCCATGAGATGGACTGCAGCAATAAACAGGCAGACCATAGAGGGCGATGGTAAAGATGTGAAATGTCAGCAGAATAATTTATTAAAAATCTGAAATCAAGTACAGCAGGTTGTAAAGTAAGGCCTATTACAGCAAGTATATACAGAGGCATGTCTGAAAGGCAACTAGGTATCTTTAAAGACAGAATCAATCAAATAATCTCATTGTGGCAGGGACTTGTCTGAATCCATATGGAGAACACCTGGTGTACTACTTGTGCTGGATAAACAACAAAGGACAGAGTGACAAATCAGGCAAATGGGGCTAAGATTAATGGGGCCTGTTAGGCCAAATAGCCATACATTTGTCTGGGAATTCCTTTTGGATAAAGGGGGTAACTTTCAAAAGTGCCCAATTGACTTAGGAGCCTCAGTCCCATTTCCAAAAGCAACTTGGGTTTCTAAGTGTTTAAAAAAAACAACAAGGAGTCCGGTGGCATCTTAAAGACTAACAAATTATTTGTGCATAAGCTTTCATTGGTAAAAAAACCACTTCTTCAGATGCATTTTTTTTTAATGAAAATTGCACAGAATGTGAACCTTTAAAGGTCCTAAAATCAGAGGGCAAAATGCATTTTTTTTAAAACCTCATGGTTTTGGGGACCGCGGTAAGGGAATGACTTATGACTTTTGAATTCCCATATTTGACAGTACTGGATCTATGCGTAGGTTGACCAAGGCTGCTGATAAACTGGAGGGGACTTATAGGAGTTGTTAATAGAATCAATGTTTGGGCCCCATAAAGGAGAACTGCAGTTCTCATTTAAAACAAAAAGTAGGTTTCTAAGCCTTTGTGAAGAGAGCTTGAAAACATAACCAGACTGAAAGGAACACGGATGGAAGGACCTAACAATCTTACATGCATAGCATTTATGAAAAATGAGTGAGTTAAATTTGCTGTTTGTCCCAAAGAACCATTGTCCTAATCCTCCCCGTAGTCTTACGCCATCCTTGTGCATAGAGCAGGATAGCTGTGGACAGAATTTGTTTGCATTTCAGATAGGTGGCAAAACTGCACCCATTATTGGTGTCAACACGGCCCTTTCAGCAGCTGCTGTGATAAAATCACTGACTACAACTCATGCCCAAATAAATGTTAGTTTTTAAGGTGCCACCAGACTCATTGTTTTTGTGGATACAGACTAATATGGCTCCCCCTCTGATACTAAGGGCTTGTCTACACTACCCGCCCGATTCGGCGGGTAGCAATTGATCCTTTGGGATCGATTTATCGCGTCTAATCTAGACGCAATAAATCGATCCCAGAACGCGCTCCCGTCGACTCCAGTAATCCACCCCGACGCGAGGAGGAAGCGAAGTTGACAGGGGAGCGGCAGCCTTCGACTTTGCAGCGTCCACACGGCGAGGTAAGTCGAGCGAGGTACGTCGACTTCAGCTACGTTATTCACGTAGCTGAAGTCGTGTACCTTACATCGACCCCCCGCCCCCCCGGAGTGTGGACCAGCCCTAAGTGTTTAAGTTACTTTTGAAAATGGGACTTATGTGCAAAAGGGCACCTGTGTTGGGGACTCTACTCGTTTACAACAAGCATACGCCACTCACTTATAGTCCAACTTTTCCACCCAACTGTGAGCCAAGCAAAAATAGAAGAGCCAATTTAGTACAAAAACGTATTCTCTCTAAGCAGATAAGAGCTTCTTTCAAGTCAGAGGAGGACATCAGTGGGTGTCTTTTTAGATAGCTGTGGCAATGGGGAGAGAGAATAAAGATAGCTACAAACCAATTGTTTGCATCTCAGAGTCGGCTACAAATGCATTCTTGCAAACATGGGCCCAACCTCAACAAAAGAAAATAACTAAGGAATTTTGTTAACAGGGCACAAGCGGAAGAGAGATATGGGAAAGAGCTGGTTCAAATTGCCCGAAAAGCAGGAGGACAAACCGAAATCAAGTAAGTCTTTTTCAAGTTTGTTGCATTAAAGTGCCTCCTGTTTGATACATCAGATACATGGCTTCACTGAAGAAAGGATCAGGAATGTGCATTTCACACTGAAATAAGCTTACCTTTCAGTTGGATTGGGAAGCCTTATTATCCAGTAAAGCTCGGTTCACCTCATGAAGCATTCTTTCTCCATTTGGCCCCTCTCGGCAGCTTGGTAATAAAATGGAAGTTGTTGCTGGGAGTTTCCTGAGCAAGTTTTTATTTCAGTATTACTGACCTCTGCAAATGGTCTGTGAAGGAATGAAAAAGAAAAGAGATTTGGACTTGGGCAGATCTAGAAATCTTGGTAAAGCTTATATTAGAAATATAGGCCAAGTTCTAGCGTCACTTGAAAGGCTTTCACTCTTCAGCTCTATTAACTAATGTACTGCAGCATGCTAAAACAACACACGGTGCTTCTCCATGCCCTCTACTGTTTGCTGACAGTATGTATAAAGTGGGGGGAAGGAGGAGACATATGCGTTGGCAGGGAATTCTACTTCATAAACAGCACTGAAAGACTGCTGCTATTAGTGATTGATGCAGCAGTAATGAGACATCCTGTCATTACACCCATAAGTAATAAGTAGTAGTAATGGCGTATTAAGGTGGAAGAGGATGAAGATTTGGTGTCACAGTAGTTAGGGCTGAAAGAGTGGACTCCAATCTACACAAACTTGCACTAAAGATCCCCAGGGTCACCCACCCCCTCTAGCCCAGATCTGATTTCTTAATTGCATCCTACTGGTTTGGTCAATTTATCACTCACTTCCCCCAATGTGCATATGAATTTCAGTTAGTTTTTAATGGAAAATCTGACCTCAAACCCATGGATTATTTCCTGGGCACCATCACAGCATGCAAGTACCAATCAATCACCTGTATCACTGGCCCTCATATGCTATGACATATCCCAGATTAAAGGGCCTACAGGGAAATGCTGAATTTAACTCTGGCCATTAATTTGAACTCTTAGATGAGTCTAGTGAAAAGCTGCAGAGAGATTTGAGGCTCATACTAAGGGACATGTCTGGCATATTTTATTTTTTTTGCATGCTCTCCCTTTCCTTTGCTGTGGGTCTCTAAGAAAATCCAGTAAGTTAAAAGGAATTTGGAAGAACTCTTTCAGCTGGGAAAAACAGTTTCTTGCAATTTCCGTTGAAGATGGTTTTAAACATTCTGATGGTTCATGTCATAGAGTGAAGAAAAAAAAAGACTAGTGGTGTCAGAATTAAGAGAGTAGATTAATGATGGACTGTTTTGTCTCCAGTAAATCTGTATGCCTTTTAAAAGTCCAGGACTTACAAGAAAATTTCTTCAAAATTTCCTTCCTGGCAAAGTAGGGCCGGCAGAGATCGGGCAGACAGAAATGAAGAGCTTTGGCTGCTGTCCTTCAACTTCAGTAGGCAACCTATGGAAATTGTGTCCTTGGTAACTATAATAATGTGATCTAAAGATATGCCCAGGCTTCAGAATTGGGATATGAATCTGAATTTCCCTAATGTTTGGGGATGTTTCGATCCCGGGCTTGGGTTCAGGCCCATCTCTACTTTATACCAGTATTTATAATACTTTGTCATGGACAAAGAGGTGAATGCACTGGCACAGTGTGTTGTAAAGCTCCTTTAGAGAGGAATGTTTCTATAAAACCATGGCCAGCCTAGTGGTAGTGATCCTCTTCGCTATGATGCATATTGTCCCAGATGTCTCACTGTGGCGGTATATTGGGGTTGAGAAGGAGAGAAAGTACCTTTCATCACTCAGCATCCTCTCTGATTGTTTAAAGAGATACACAGATAGTCTGAGAAGGGACTCTTGTCCAGAATATTGGGGTATAAACCAGACAAAACTGAGATCTAAGCCCGGCACATAATGGGATGACTAATGAAAATATATGATGTAGTTTTTATAGTCTATATTTTGACACCATGTCATGTTTTCGTTTGCTTGCCTGGATATATGCTGCAGACAGCAACTCTGCACGTAAGAAGCAATTCAGTCAGAGAGACTCAGAGAGGGAACAAACATACTAGTGATAGTCAAAAAGTTTCTAAAAGAATTGCACCACAACTAACCTCACATTCCACATTCTAACTGCCTAGCCATTAAATGAAACAAAAATTCTAAGTCTATTTGAAATAGTGCCATCTGGTCGCTCCCAATAGCATTCCAAAATTTAGACTGAACCAGGAATAAAATGTCTCGGCATGTCCAAATGCAGCTTTTGAAGCTGCATTTGGGCAGCAGTAAATCTGAAATGTAACCTAAGGATTTTGCTAAGCATTTGAATTTGTGACTCATATTGAACAATTAGCAGGAAAAACAGCTTCAGTTTTTCTTGCAGAACACTTTAGTGAACTTCCTGTGTTATGCCATATATAGAATCATAAAAGCTAGAGATGGAAAAAAAAAAACCCTCCATCACAGGTCACTCAGTCTATCTTCCTGCCAGTACAAGATTGTGCCCTAGTCTTTTGTCCAGTCCAGTTTTAAATGTCTCTGCGGAAGGGGCTTTCCATCACTTCTCTTGGGAGATTATTTCATATTCTAGTAGAGTTCAATGTCAGGAAGCTTTTCCAGATATTCAGCCTAAAAAAGTTCCCTCTCTTAATTTCATCCCATTACTCCTAGTTTTTTAAGGTTGATACAAGGGAGGAAAATTTATCTCCATAAATACCGAATCCCAGAGAACATCCAGAAGGCCCCAGAGAGAAACAATGGCAAGGCCAAGATGTTAATCTGATGGAACATTACCAACAACTGCTGACTGAAGTGACTGATGAACTAGTTGAAAAATACCCCCATGGCTCCCACAAGTCACAGTGATTCTCTGAATAACTTACGTGAAATGAAGCAGGAAGGCAAACGGGGCTGGACTCCTTAAGGCATACAACTGACACAGCCCCAGTCCAGGAACAGCTGGACTACTGGCAAAGAACCACCAGCAGACCTACACTGCAGACAGAAAAGCAGCCAAGGGAACCTTCCTCCCAGACACAATTACATCTGCCAAATCAGACAGCAGAACTGTGACATGCAGCAAACAGCCTAATAGAGCCCCAAATGTCCATGCCAATATGAACAGCTCTGCCTACTTCACAGTCAATCGTTGCCACTGGGCACTTCACATCTCCTGCCCCCAAGGGAGCTTAGAGACTGGGATCTTCTCTAACGTCCACTCTACCTGGAGAAGTGGCCTGGGAACTAGAGAAGAGCTGCAAGAAAAAACTAGCTGCAGTACAGGAAAGCCTGATCAGGTCTTCACCTCAGCCCAGCTGGGCTGAGGTGGGAAAGGAATGAGGCTAGGAGACTAAGCAGCACCAGTGAACACCGGCAAGAGGGAGCAGCCACCAGGGTTCACCTTTGTGAGCTAGCTGCCTCTTCTCTACAGCAGCTACCTTGGGTTGGTAGGAGTACAGCCTGCAGCTAACTGTTGTGTGCCATGGAGAGGGGAGAGCGGAGGGCTGGCAACTCACTGGTCAAATGGCTGGCTGCCCAGTTCAGGCTTGAGGGAGGACACCAAGCAGCCAAGAGATGGATGCTTAGAACCAAAGATTCATGCAGAGACTGGGCCCCAAAGGAAGAGACTCAAGGCTAGTTCTTAAGGGGTAACCAAACTCTTTCAAACCTCTAATAAAGTTTTGGATGAAGTTACTCGTATTTTATCCAAACCAGCCTGCCTGTGCATCACATGCCTAGGACAGTCTGATGTGATAATTCCCTGGTAAAATTAAAAGATTCCCCTCTCTTAAATTGGATCCAACACAACAAAGGCCTGGCCTCCAGTGATAATGGAGATTTTCTTGCCTTCTAATACCACATTCAATCATTTTTGCCTGAGTTTAGCAGCAGTATTCACTCAGGAGGCTGCATCACAAGTAACAGCTAATGGTTTCTTAGATACTCAATATAGTAACTGTTTCAGGCTTGAGTGGGGATTCTAAGACTGTACAATGAGGAAAGCAGCCATGTTTGGGGAAATGGTAGGAAGAGAAATTTTGGCATAAACTTAGTTGAGTTATTACTAATAACTCAATGGCACCATTTGTACAACAGAAAAGTTACCATAACCAAGGCCAGAAAGTATGATGATTTTTTTTAAAAAAAGCGTTAGCTTTTAAAATGTAATTTTTGTTCAAAAATATGATTTATAAATGAACCCGGAGAAGAACACAATCCGAACACAGGCAGAGTAGTCAGGAACTGCCAAGTTCTAATCCTTTCCCCACAAATTCTAGTCTAATTCACACACAAAAACCATCATTAACATGGAGTTAAAGTTGCAGGTACTCAGCAGTGCTCTGTGCTCCACCTGCCCTTCCAGAACGGAACAGTTTGAAAAGCTGGGAACACAGAGTTACGTTGATGCTCCCTGCACAACCTTCCCTCTGCCCCCAAGGGGGTGGCAATAGAAGCCGGGAATACAACAGTACCTCACCCATCCCTAGCAAACCTGCCATTTTCTCTGTGGTGCCCACAACTTTAAATCAGTACTTTGCCTGCTGGCCCACTGACCCCTCCCTGCTGCTCAGACGGGTGCAGTGAAGATGGGAAAGCCCTTTGAAGATTAAAAACACCATGCACGTGTTAAGAATTATAATGACAATTGTCAGATCAATTTTACCAACTTTTTAAAGCTATTATATTCTCAGTAGTAGAAATAATTAAACAAAATGGTAAAAAATGTACAAAGGTACAAAACCTCTGAAAGAACATAAATCATAATAATGTAGGTCTGTTATCAACAGGAAAGAAGAATTTGCTTGTAGATCATTCCCTTTTTTAAACACTCCCTGCTGTTATTCAACTAGATTATTGTCCTTTTCTTCCAGTGGCCTAGCAACCTGCATCCCTAATCTCTGTCTGGCTTCCCTCCCCAATTATTTCTACTTATGTACCAGCCACTTGCTGCTCCATGACTCCAAGGAAAGGTGTGGCCATCTATTCAAATACAACCAAAACCCTGTAGCTTTCCCCATTGTATTGTGTGTACCAAATACGTTACTATGGCAGTTATCACCACGTGGTGCTGATATACAGTCTTCCGCGTTTCTTGTCTTAGCGTGAGAGCAGATGTTCAGTCTTAAGAAGACATGCTGTGCATTGTTAGTTTTGGTAACACAAGATTCTAGGTAGAAGCAGCTGTGCCAGCAGCAAAGAGTGCTCGCTGCACTGGTGTCTGATTAGAATTAATTCTTGTGGCAGTTACTCCCTGGGACCTGGGCATTGGCGTTAAAATGATCCCTGGAAGAAGGGATAACCTGCATGCTGTTTGTGACCACCTCTGTCCTAGGACTGGTGTATCTGTCTCAATAAGACAAGCCATATTTAGTATTTCCCCAGATGCCACATCACTGATTTCTCCTCCACTGGGAAACTGATCTGTAAGCCCCTTCCCTCTCCCCCCCACTTCCCCCCCCCCCCGCCCAAACATCTGCTACTGATTGGCAGAGGGGCAACAATATAATAAAGCACCAATTCAGAATGAGATCTGACTACAGACACTCAGCGAGCTAAACAAGATTTTAGTAACAAAACTGGTTAAGTAGCAAGAAGAGGAAAACATGGTGTCTCCATCTTTATCCCCATTGGCACTAGCACGCTGAACAGTGGCTTTCATCAGTAGATTACCCTGTTCTGGTACTGACTTCAGTATTTATGTCAATGAAGGACAAACAAAAACATTTTCAACACTAGTTCAGAAAGCACAGTTGAGACTTGGCCAATGTGGGAATGAGCTCCAGGAAGTGCCAATCACTCTTTGTGAACTGGTACTGAAGATGGCCATGTCTGGCCTACACTAGTTGTGAAGCCTCTCTCTATCAGAGATCCGAGGGGGCTCTGCTGTGGCAAATCCATTTCCTAGTATAAGAGAAATTGCTGCTGGTTACCATGGTAATAGCAAACAAACAGTCCAGTTTCCTTCTTAAAAATAATAAGCAGCTTCCCAAACTGTTGGCTAATGTCCAGCTGCACAAAGTTATTTTGTACAGATAGCCTGATCCAGGCAAATTTAGGCATTGTAGCTGCTTGTTCTTGGAGCTCTGCAGCTGTGGAAGCTACTTCCGATTTGGGGTGCAGTGAGTGTATCCCTCTCTAGCCTTGTAGTCCAAATTTAACTCATCAGTTGGGTGGGGGCTTTAGCCAGGGCCCTGGCTAATTTGTTACAACACATTAAAGGAGACAGAGGACTGAGTCCAGCTCCCTTACAATGGCCTTTTTGCTAAGCATGTTCACCTCAGAATCCCAACTGTCCACCTTGGTTCTTGTGACAGGGAAGGAGTGGAGAGACTGGCTGGCCACTCCTTATATTTTAATCACCTTTATCCTCCAGTGTACTTTAGGACCTCCCATCATTGGTGCATTTGGGATGCAGGGGTTTGTGAGGCCCTAGTGAAGGAACTGGGAAAAGAGGCCACCAGACCAGAACTTCAAAGGGAGGAGTAGGGTATATCAGTGCAAGTACGGTCAAGATTTTCAGAGCTTTAACTTAAAATAAAGCCTGAGAAATTTGCATGGCTGCACCTAAAATTGTAGTCAAAGTCTCATCTGCATGAATGTTAGATGGGGAGGAGAGAGGACGGGTTTAGGACTTTTAACTTTCTCCAGGATTTGGACTTGAACATCAGTCTGAAGCCTGAGAGACCAGATTGTCATATTTGTGCAAAAGTGGCAAAGATGTGAAAAACATCCGTACGTTTCACACAACTGGGAAAGGATGTCCCCACAGGTTTTAAAACCTGCAAGGCTTTTCAACTGAATAACAAGCTACACTGAGTTTGCAAGTGCTCAATGGTAGTTTGCTGTTAGGAATCAGGGCCTGCAGTAGAGCTAGTCTCCAGGCAGCCTCACCACTACAGCTGGCCTGCCGCAGGCTACCTGATTGGCTGGAGGGGCCAGCAGCATCTTGCTGGCTGCTCAATGCTCACTGTGCCTGCTCCTGTGTTACCTGGTTCTGCTGGTCCTAGGTGCTTGCATCCAGTCTTGCCTCTGTCCTTCCCCTGCCTTGAATCCTCCTTGCCTGCTACTCTGCTTGCTCCAGTTCCTGACCTCTGGTTTGACTCTGGGCTCTGACTACTGACTCCAGCTTGATAGACTCAGCTCTGGTATCTAGCTCCTGACCTGCTGCTTTACCTTTGGCTCCAGCTTCTGACCCTAGTCCTTGATTCTTGACGCTCACCCGGACCACCAGCCTAGACTTCCCTTGTCCTGGTTGGGTGACATGTGCAGAGTCATGGTGCCTTGACACGTTATGGCTGATTCAGAGCCATTCAGAGCTGTTTCAGTGCCCTTTAAGGTTTAAGGGAAAGAGTCCTTTTGTGCTGCAAAGTGGCTCCATGCTGGAGCTCAGGAGTAGACCCCAGCTCTGAGTGACACCAGGACCACTGAGTTACACTGAGCAAATGAGTTGGAGAGCCTGATTTTCAGACGTGCTGAGCATTCACAACTCCAGCTGAAGTGGGGAGTTGTCCTGTAATAAAGAAGATGCAGAAGCGGGTTAAGCCCTGCCTTTTCTAGCAGGTTGTCTTATGTTATTTTTATTCTTTGCCTGCCTCTGCTTCTCCTTTCCTTGTCTCTTCTCATGTACGCTCTCTCCCCTCTTTTTTCCTCCTCCTTTCCCCTTCTGCCATCCTCTTCTGCCAACAGGAAAGGGACATTCCTGCAAACCCACTTCTGCTATGCACTTCTCCACAGTGCTTAAAATGCTGCGAATCCTGCACTGAGCATATACTCGAGTCACTCAAATACAAAGCAAAATTAATAACAGACTTTGAAAGATTTGCTATATTTATACACAGGGCCGGTGCTATCACTAGGCGACCCCAGGCGGTCGCCTAGGGTGCCAGGATTTGGAGGGCGGCAGGCGGCTGCCTCCTGCCTCCCGGCTCCATTCTCAGCCACTGAGCTTGGAGCCAGGAGGCAGCTGCGGCAAGCCGCCCCCCTGCCTCCCGGCTCCACACTCAGCTCCCGTGGCTGAGCTCCCACGTGCTGGGGGGGCTGAGCTCCCGCGGGCAGGGGGGCTGGCTGGGGGGGTGGCGTTAGTTGCGGGGGCTGCAGGGCTGGTGCAAGGAAGTTTCGCCTAGGGCACGAAACTTCCTTGCACCGGCCCTGTTTATACATGGTGAACAAAGGAAGAAGCCCCGATACTCCGTTGATAAGCACAGTATAAGAACATACATAGAACAGTACAGGTCATGCTGAATTTTTCTGTATTGTGCACGTCAACAAGTTGCTCTTTAATTTGCAGCTCAAATCGTTTTGGAAAGTTGCTTCCCTGCATGGTCACTTTACAGCAGAGCTCTTATTCTCCACTCTAAGGCCCTGATCTTTGAAAAGGTCTGCACGTTGTACTTTGAAGTCAGCGGGACTCTATGAAAGAGTAAGGGACCATGAGCGTGGATCCCATTGCATGATCTATGACTAGATTAGATTTGACAAGAAATGAGGCAGAGAGAAGCTGTCAGACGATAGAGGGCAGAAGTGGTTATGCTGCGTAGGTCCCTTTGTAGTTTAGATATTGTTAAGCTGGTGTAGGAACGTGGGTCTTGTTGGAGAGACTAAGGAATGAAGTGTACTTTTTCAGTCACAGTTACCTGTTGAAAAGTTGTGGACTTTCAACTAACCTATATTTTCATGACAGGTTTCAGTGTAGTAGCCGTGTTAGTCTGTGTCAGCATTTTTCTATATTTTCATGGCTCTCATTATGGGTTTGATGAAAGGATTTACCACCTACCTAAATAAAAATGAGTTTAAAACCTTAGTTATATGTTTAAAGCCATGATGTTACTTGCCTTATTTTGTTTTTAACTTTATGATACAAATGTTATAGGTGATTCTGAGGGTGTTTGCATTTTCTTATACTTAGCATACGACTAAGCATCCTGGCATCAGAAGCAAAGTCTTTGCTAAATTTATGATGGATCATTATACACCTAAAGGAACTAGCAAAGTTGGTCTCCAAATTTTTTAATTGTATGTTCTAACCTGACATCAGATTTGGTCCTGACTAAGCTCCCCTATTGGGGGCCTAGTTGCAATATGGTATTCCCCCAACATAGTTTTTAACCTGGCGTAGCTTGGTCAATCCCAGGTGTGGGATATAGGGTTGACCTCAACTAGCTGCATGGAGATAAGATTTCTTTGCCTTGTCCCCAGTAGGGTCTAGTGTACACTAGAAAAGGTTTGCTAGTATAGCTACACTGGGAAACCCTCTCAGTATAAACACAGCTTATACCGGCAGAGCTGTGCTTATACCAGTTTCCTGAGGTGTACCATCAAAAGGGGGTTTTGCTGGTATAATTGGGTGTATGTTAAGGATTTTGTGGATATAAAAATTGCATACAAATAATCACACCCCTGACATTATTATACCAGAAAAAGTGTAGACCTGACCTCAAGATAACTATCGCTAGGTAAAAACACACCTCTTTTTGCAGTGTAGACATAGCTCCAGATCCATAATACATAGGACAAAACATTTCCCAAACCATGCTACAGCCTTAGACTTTGCAAAAGGACTGTTGAGAACAAAATTAAGCCAAGGAACCGAAGGACATGAAGCGAAAAAAATCTTTAATTGCCTATGTAAGCCAATTGCAAGATCCTGGGTAACAAACAAAAGGAATTGGAATTGTTTATTTATGAGCACAAATTTGATCTACTTGGTATTACTGAAACCTGGTGGGATGAATTACATGACTGGAATGTTAAAATCAATGGTTATGACCTATTTAGGAAGGATCATGTGGGAAAAAAGGGAGGAGGGAAGAGTGGCACTATGTCAAAAATGGCATCACCTTGTTTCTGAGTCACTGGCAACTCACAAGGAAATGACCTTGACCAAATATGGATCAATGTCCAAACAAATAAAGCACAAGATGGGGTATTAGTTGGTGTCTGCTACAGACCACCAAACTACATTAGGGAACAGGATGACCACTTCCTTATGCACCTATCTATAATGTGTAGGAACAAAAGCTGCATGATCAAAGGGGACTTCAGTTTGAATGACACATGTTGGAAGTCAAATGCTGCCAGTAGTAAAACATCCTTGGAATTTCTAAATATTATAGATGATAGTTTCTTAAGGAAATTCAATATTAGACCTTGTTTTAACAGATAAAGAGGAATTGATCACAGAACTAAAAATGGTAGATTAGGTACAATTGATCATGACTTGATCACATTTGTAAAGTGCAAACAGAATAAAGTCCAGACCAGTAACATATGTACTTGGGGCTTTAGGAGGGCCAGTTTCACAATCCTGAAAACACTTCTGAGACACATCAGCTGTGGGGGAAGAGTTTAATTAGAAAAATTTAAATGATAGTTGGGAATTCTTTAAGACACTTTACTAGATGCCCCGAAAGCCACAATCAAGGAAGAAGGCTGTATTGGTTTAAAAACTGACCTGGTTTAGAAGGGAAGTGAAAGCAGTTATAACAAATAAATAAATAAAAATGGAAGAAAGGGGAAGATGATAGTAATCAATATAAATCAGAAGCTAGGATTTGTAGAAAATTGATAAGGGAAGCAAAAAGACTCAAGGAGATATCTATAGTCAGCAGAGTTAGAAACATTTAGGAGTTTAAATTTAGGAGTAAAAATTTAACAGTTTTTAAAGTGTATTAGAAACAAACAGAATCTTAACAATGGTATTGGTTCATTACGAGATGGAAATGGTAGAATCATCAATAATAATTCAGAAGAGGTAGAAGTGTTAAATACAAAACAGAAATATTTATTGAAGAAAAAATTAATGTTGTAGTCATACCATATGATGAGGCTATCAATCCTTCCATTTCACTAGTATCTCATGAGGATGTTAAACAGCAGATACTGAAGTCAGACATTTTTAAGTCAGCATGCCCTGAAAGTTTGTATCAATGGCATTTCAGCATCTTCAGAGGCCTCCGTTTGGGTGGTGGGATCAGTGCTTAATTTGTAATGAAAGAGGTGCCAGGGCTCAAGCAGTTTTTTTTCTTACAAGCCCGGAGGTGAAAGGCTATGAACTGCCAAGCCTAGAGATGCCAGGGCTCAGCCCTGGCACAAATTAAGCATTGGGTGGGATGTTTGTGTGACAACTAATATGTGAATATTCAATGCAGTAGAGATGACAACTCTATTATATGGAGCAGAAACATGGTTGGAGAGGGAACTAAATAGTTTTCAATGTCAAAAGTTACAGCATATTCTTAACATCCATTGGTTTGATTTAATCACAAATAATGAGAAACTTAGACAAGTTGCAGTCTTGCAGCAGTTGAGAACAAGATGACTACAATGGTGGGGTCATATCCAATGTGCAGAAGAAGCTACATTTTTACAGGAGACTTATACAGCTGATGTTGACAGAAGTAGAGCATGAGGCTGACCACAAATGAGATTGAAAGATGCAATTTTGAGGGATTCAAGAAACCTAAATTGTCCCATTACTGACTTTTGCTGAAGGAAGACAACTTGTTAGGAACCATTCAAAATGAAAGTCCATTCTACTCACCACTACAGCTACAACACAGCCATGAGAATCTGCTGGATAAAAGTTGCAGATAACACAAACATTGGGGGAGTGGTAAATAAGGACAAGGACAGGTCACTGACAGAGCAATCTGGATTGCTTGGTAAGCTGGGCCCAAGCAAGTGATATGGCTAAATATGGCTACATTTGGCTAAATTTATACCTCTAGGAACAAAGAATGTAGACCATACTTACATGATGAGGGACTCCAATCTGGTGAGAGTGACTCTGAAAAAGATTTTGGGGTTGTGGTGGATAATCAGCTGAATGCGAGCTCCCAGTGTGATGCTGTGGCCAAAAAGATAATGCAATCCTTGGAGGGATAAAACAGGGAAATCTTGAATGGGAGTGGAGAGGTTATTTTACCTCTGAATTTGAGGTACAACTGCTGCTGGAATACTGTGTCCAGTTCTGGCATCCACAGTTCAAGAAGGATGTTGGTAAACTGGAGAGGGGTTTAGAGAAGAGCCATGAGAATGATTAAAAGGTTAGAAAACATGCTTTATAGTGAAAGCCTCAAAGAACTCGTTCTACTGAGCTTAACAAAGAGAAGGATAAGGTGTGATTTTATCACAGTTTATAAGTACCAACATGGGGAACAAATATTTAAAAATAGGTCTTCAATCTAGCAGAGAAAAGAACAACATGATCCATTGGCCGGATGCTTGACAAATTCAGACTGGAAATACTGCATAGATTTTTAACAGGGAGGGTAATTAACCGCTGGAACAATTGACCGAGGATCATGGTGGATTCTCCATCACTGACAATTTTAAAATAAACACTGGATGTTTTCTAAAAGATCTGCTCTAAGAATTATTTTGGGGAAGTTCTATGGCCTGTGTTAGACAGGAAGTTACATCTTCTGCCCTTGGAATCTATTAATTAAAACCTAGTTTAGTCCAAATACTGGTAGTTTAGAACCAAGCCAGATGTTAACCATGGCCATGGAAGGAAGAGAGGGGATTGATATTTAACTGGTCTCCTGATATGTAGCTGGGACTAATTCACTGGGGCACAGATAGAGGTGAAAGTAAGGCGGTATGGTCCGGTATGGCGTACCGGTAAGAAAGTGGCTGCTGGTACACAGCCGACCGTACTGGCAGGGATGCTGATGGAGGTGGGAAGGCAAAAGGGGCAGCTTCCCCTGGTTCCAGCAATTTAAAAGGGCCCGGGGCTCCTGACAGCGACCAGAGCCCCGGGCCCTTTAAATCACCACCGAAGCCCCAGCCCCGCCCCTTCTTCCCGAGGCCCCACCCCTTCTGGGGGCCCAGAGCTGCCCCCGCACCTTGCCCAGGACCCCGGCCGCCCTGCGTACCGGTAAGTCCATTAAGTTACTTTCACCCTGGGGTACAGAGTACACACAGCCAGTGGGGAGTGTTCTCCTTAGGGCTGAAGAATCTGCATAGCAGAGGCCATGGTCTTTTACTCTCCATTTTAAAAAGGCCACGCTTTTTATAAAGAGAACATGATGCATCGTGTTGCTGTTATTTATAAGAAATATGATTGAGGCGGTGGTATTTTCCACTCCTATTCACTAAGCGAAGGAAAAAATAAGCTGTGGTTTTCCTGTCAGAAGAGTCACAGTCTTATCTTCCTGTATATCAATAGTAAAGGCACTTAATACATTACTGAGTTAGACTAGTCTGAGCTTGAGGGAGGGAACAAGAAATTCAGAAAAATGCAAACTGACACAGGAAACATTCCACTTTTCAGTTGGAACCATGTCTGAGTCCAGCGTTTCTTGAGATGTACTGTTCCTTTAACAACTGAGGAAGGAAGCTGGGGCTTTGAGCCACAGCTCATTCACATGCAGCTGGACACACTTTAGTGGGCAGGCAGGGGTAAAAAACAGCACAGACAAAAAATGTTAGCGAATATAGAGAAAAGAACGTGGAGCAGAAAGAGTGAGAGGTTGGGGCTTCGGGAGAAGCTAAGCAGAGAGCTGGGTTGCTAGTGACAGGAAGTGCGTCTAGTATACATTAGAACGTTTTATAGCTTTTCACAGCAGCGTGCACTGGTGCTAGCAAGGGTGCAAACACCAGCACTGACAGGATGCAGGCGATTTTACCCACTCTATCATGAAGCCAGGCTTTCATGGCACAGTGGTAAAAGCAACCTGAGTCCCATCGACAGCACATCGCTGGTGCAGCTGCACTTTTGCTGGAGAAGAGGAACGACATTTTCTAGTGCAGACTAGGTCTATAAAGCATTCTCTCTCTCTTTCTGCTTAACAGCAGATAAGGCAAAAGGACGAGAGTAGAAGGGCTGCAGGACAGCCACCTGACCTTCAAGGAAACAAAGGACATCTATATGAAAAATAAGGGACAGAGCTTAGTTTTAAGGATCGCCATCCCACATCCCAGTACAAAATCCTACTTCTGATTAATGGATACTTTGCATGATCAGTGTTTGAAAACAGATTTATAATCTGATCCAATTCTTCTCAGCAGTTCCATATGGTCAATGGGAAATTAGGCACCAAACAAGGGCCACCCTTGAGGAGGAGGAGGAGGAGGAGGAGGAGGAGGAGGAGGAGGGGAGGGGGGGGTCAGCAAAGAGAACAGGCCCTGGTGGAAGAAAATCAGGGTCAGTTTTCAAGTGATCAATCCCTGCAATGTCTATCCAGCCAAGAAAGCTACAAGGGGAAGCAGTGTTGCCTAGTGTATAAAATACTGGAGTGAGACTCAGGAGACCTAGGTTCTATTCCTGGTTCAGCCACTGGTCTGCTGGGTGACCGTGGGCAAGTCACTTCATTTCTTTGTAAAGCGCTTTGATGACAAGCACTAGATAAGAGCCAGGCATAAATTATAGTGAAAGTCTTCCCTACTCCATATCCCTCATCTTCATATTTCCACACAAGGTATAAGCTCATCTAGGAAAGAAACGCATATGATAATTGCTTCCTGAGCAAGTACCCAGGAAAAGTAATGCTCATGTTTTTAATGTGCTCATTTCAAAATATTTCAGGAAACACTTACTTCTTTCAACAGTGTGCTGAATTTTTTAAAAGTTTTAACAATACTGCTAAGAATGAAATCTCTAGTACATGTCTGTAGCCTGGTTAACAGAAAAAGTTTTCAGCCACTAGATGGCAAAAATCACCTGAAGTTGGTGCTTGGTTATTGCTCCGTCTGCCACAGCTCCCTTGACTTTAACCCCAAGTACAGCTCCTTCATTTCTCTGCCTGTAACTTAGTTTAACAACCCTCCCGACCTGAAATAGTGGCACTTCTCCTCTCCCCCCTTAAAAATGTGAGTGTGGAGACAATGAATGTTGTTCAAACGGACTAAAAACTGAGGCATCCCCACCCCCACAACATCAGAACAAAAACATTACAAATCTCAATAGGAAATCACACCCACATGGAGAGGGTCTCTGAAAGGAGATACTTTATTTAGTTACCATGCATTCAAGAGTACTAGCAAAATTAAATTACAAGCATCTCACGCATACATCTCTACCAAATGGGATACTTTCCTTCACCCACACAGCTACATCCTGGTGTACTGCAATGAGATGTTCCATCCATATGTCAGGGCTTCAGAAGGTGATATATAGCTGATACATGGGGCTGTACCTGGTATATTGTGCAGCACTCAAGTGATTAAAGAGATATTTGAAGGTTCTTAGGCCTAAAATTTGACCTACCTATTCTCCCTCATATCTGTTTACAAAGTTTATGTGTATGTCTATTCCCCCAAACCCTACAAAAAAGGTTAGATTCAATTACTCCCACCTGGGAGTAATTGTAGCCAGGGGCATTATTACAACTGGAAGACAGACTAACCCTCCTCCACTCAAAGGGCCCGCAGAAGAAAGTAAATCACATCATCTAGCTTCCTTTCATAAACCACTCTGATAGCATAGACCACTTCAAAACTAAAGAGAGTAAACTCCTTTTCCCCTTGTATTGAGAATGTATCTTTCTTCAGTATCCAATACAGCAATTTAACTACATCTGGCAGAAACTGACACCTCAGGCTCCAGGACAAAACTCTGGAAATGATAGATCAACACGCTGTGCAAACAGCATGTGCAAACAGTAAATGTCCTGCATTTGTTTTTTATATCAATATTTGTATGTTACTCTGATGAGGTATCTAATAAAGTGCCCCACCCTCACTATAAGATATATACAAAAGCAAGGGCCAATTTGTATGGTAAGTTATGTTTACTTTAAAAAAAAATCCCAATCATATCATCTAGAACAAAAATGGATAAGCCGCCCACTGTACTAAATTTATTATTTGATTCCAAATTTGGTTAAAAAGACTCCTTTATTTCTGAGACCTTATGCTCCAAGTTTCAGTTTACATCAAAAATTTACACCAGCCAAGTTATACATATTTGGGAACACAGGGATAAAATGAAATGCAAGGGCACCTTCAGAACAACAAAGGAGCATATCTTAAAAGACATTCAATCTTTTATGCTATATCCTAGTGATCCAAGGAGATTCACAGGCTGGCTTGGAGCCCGCTTTTACAGCAGAGGATTTTAAGAACACCAACTCAAGCCTTTAAAAAATGTTGTATTTAGAGCCATCAGTTATTCATAACTCATTTCAGGGAAAATATTTTGTTGGTTTATACACAAAAAGCTGAAACAGTCTGAAAATAAGACGTATATTGATCATTTTTGGCTGAAAGGCTTTTTGTTCACACATTTTACAGGTAGCTGTGCTAGCAAATTTTGAATCAAGACTCAAGGTTTTCATTATGTTCTTTGGGGCCTGCATGATGGTGTGCATTTCCCTTTATATTTCTTCCCTAAGGGCTGGTCTACACTGGGGCGGGGGATCGATCTAGGAAACGCAACTTCAGCTACGAGAATAGCGTAGCTGAAGTCGACATTTCCTAGATCGAACTAAGTTTACTTACTGCGGGTCCACGCGGCGCAGGCAGGCTCCCCCGTCGACAGCGCTTCCTCCTCTCGCCGAGCAGGAGTTCTGGTGTTGATGGGGAGCGGCTCTGGGATCGATTTATCGCGTCTAGACGAGACGCGATAAATCGATCCCAAAACATTGATAGCTACCCGCCGAATCGGGCGGGTAGTGTAGACGTAGCCTAAGAGTCCACAAGGTGCTTCAAGACCTGAAAAAGGGTCCTATTTCTCTTTGCTGCTTTATGTCCAATTTAAACCCTAAACAGGCCCATCTGGAAGGGCATAAGGTATGTAGACTATACTTCTTGCCCTTTTGGCTAAGTATGTGCCATGAAGAATAGGGAGGCAGCACATCTTTAAAGATGACAGCATTAGGTCCAGTAGCACAGGCAGATTGTACTAAGGGAAATTCTCCAATAGCAGGCCCAGTTTCTGCCCTTGGATCTGTGCTCTATTGAAGTCAATGAGAGCCACATGCATGCATCCAAGAGCAGAATGAAGGTCTATGTGATTAAGTAAACCTAATTGTTGCCCAGGTGGCAATAGCTACGTTCAAGTGGTGCTTAACAAATACAGTCCACCCAAGGACTGAAAATGGCAACTCCTCTGCTCCTGGACTGGATTACATGTTCGAAGCGGTCAATGCTAAAGACACTGGAGATGCTGACATGAAAGGATGAGGGCTACCACTTGGCTAGTTCAGCACCAGTTCTGCCAAGATCGCATGTGGTGGTGGTGATGTTTTTAACATGAAACCGGAGTATGGCAAGGCAGAAGCTAGGGATTTGCTTTCTCTTTAAAACTGATGTGAAGGCCATGCCTAGAATTTTTTTAAACACAGCTCCAAGTCTCAGCCAAAGGAAAAGCATCCAGAATTCCCTCAGGAAGCATCAGTATTGGAGAGGGCAGGAGGCTGCACCAGACAGGGTACGAAGTGTGGGTTTTGAGCCAGGTGCCTGCAGGCCCGCTCCTTTGGAAGCCACAGAGAACATGGGCTCCAGTATGTGGGTCTCTGGCCTCTAGGGTGGCCCAGCATGTACATGATTTCCTCACAGATCTCTGTCCCCCAGGGGTTGGTAGGGCCACACATCCCTCCCCACTTAGGGTGACCAGATGTCCCGATTTTATAGGGACAGTCCCAATTTTTGGGTCTTTTTCTTATATAGGCTTCTATTACCCCCACCCCCGTCCCGATTTTTCACACTTGCTGTCTGGTCACCCTATCCCCACTCCATGGGTGGCCAAACTTTATGCCTTTAGCCATTGAGTATTTCAGAAGTGCCTCTCACCGGCTTGGCTGAATATTCCTTCCCCTCTCACGAGCCATAGCAGGCTCTCTCTTGATCAAGCCCCTGGACAGACCTTTGGGAGGTCGCACAGCCCGTGCCCTGGAAAGATTACCTTCTAAATTCACAATACAGCCCCCAGTAAAACCACTGGTGACCAGGCTCTTCAGACCTGTGTGCAATTGAAGCAGCAATGCTGCAACAGAATGGTAAAGTGAGGTTTTTGGTATCTCTCTCTGAATTACTCCTCTACCTCTTTGCTGTTCTTTCTGCTGCTTCATTAAAACGTTTGCAGCTTGTTCCCTATTCATCTGCCTGACTATCATTTACTCAACCCAGGACAACAACAGACAATATACTGCTGCCCTTTACCAGCCCCCCGTGAAACACCATTATAAGACCTCACCTCTTACTTCAGGCCTGCACAACGTGCAGCCCGGGGGCCGCATGCGGCCTGCATGGGCTCACTGTGTGGCCCGTGGGGGGGGGGGGGGGGGGGGGAGGGAGGGTGAGTAGGCAAGCGGCGGGGTGAGGCAAGCTAACGGCCGGTGGGCTGGTGAAGAGGCCAGTGGCAGGCTGGGGAGTGAGAGTGAGCCAGCAGCAGGGGGCGGGGGCAGCGGCAGAAGGTAAGAGGCCCACAGCGGGCACGCAGGTGAGCTGGCGGCAGGGGGGCTGAGGAGGCAAGCGGGCGGCAGGGGGTGAGGAGGCAAGCCGGGTGGGGTGGGGGATGAGGAGCCGAGTGGGCAGGCAGTGGCAGGGTGGCAGGTGAGCCAGCGGTGGGGTGGGGTGTGGGGGGCTGAGGAAGTGAGCCAGGGGGGTGGGGGGGATGATGAGCTGAGCGGGCGGGCAGTGGCGGCGAGGCTTTATACTGGGGCGGGGGGGGGTGAGGAGGCAAGTGGCGAGTCGGTGGCTGGAGGGGGGCAAATCTCCCAGATTCAAAATCTGGGACTGTGTCCATTGGTCCTTTTTGCTGCCTGTCTCTGGGCTGGGGGTTGTCCCAATGCTGCAAAGAGGGTGTTCCCAAAGGAAGGTGCTTGCTTCTAACCCCCGAGGCCGTCAATATGTCTGCTCTTCTCTAGTCAGCCCACTTGACAAGTTTGATTGTCCTTGGTCTGGTTCCCATCCCCTCTCCAAGGGTTGCAGCTGTCTGGAGGTGCTGCCTTCCACACCTTCCTCATTCACACCTCATTCATTCAACAGGGCAATTGAATACAAAGTGGGGGGAAGATCTTATTCTACTCCTAGCAAAAAGACATTTTTCTTTTACCTTAATTACACTACTTTAGGGGCCTGCTATAACATATTACCAAGGTTCAATACAAAGTCATATAAAAGTTATACAAAAATGCATAATGCAGAGATTTATCTACAACGGCATTGATTGACTGTTGTGTGCAGTAATATAGTGACACCGGCGGGGGGTGAAGAGGGGTGTGATGGTGGGGCCGAGCGGGGAGGGGGCAGGTCCTATTTTACTGCTGTGATCTGGTCACCCTATGCGCGCTGTTTCTTTCCCCCTCTACAGGCTTCCACACCCCAGCGCTGGGGAAGGAGGGGTTGTTTCCGTGGGGTGGGCGGCACTAGGCGGGAGGGTGTTTCAGTGGGGCCGGGGGGTTTCGGCCCTCAGCTATTTTCTTTGGAGTAATATGGCCCTCTCCGCTTTATGAGTTGTGCAGGCCTATCTTACTTTGACCCGGCTCCATCAGACTGCTCATATTGACCAGTGTAACGTTTTATCTTGCTAGTCTCACCTGTTTTTCATGGCCTGGTGCTGAGGGCTCTGTCTGGTGGCAGAGCTTATTCATACTGCACTGTGTAACTGTGAAAAGCCACTGTATGGACCATGGTTTCAGACCCCTAGAGTGTATGGCTCTGAAAACCATTGGTCTTAATTTGGTTTCTTTAAAGAAGTTGGAGACAGTACCACAAGGGGGCGCTACAGAAGTGCAGGAGGGAGGTAATGTTATACAGCCAATGCATTGCTCCTGCTGTGAGCATTACTAAGAAGGAAAAAAACAAGATATACTAGTACAGCACTGATCTCTGACTACAGAGGTCTTACCTATCTCTGTCCTCAGAGATCTCCCCTTTTGGACTACTATTCCAAACATCCGTTATATTGGTCATTTGTATTTCCCTGTATTCATGTTCTCACCAAGACATTGGTACAGACAAGTTTATATTAACACATGTAATAACTAATACCTAGGGGTTAAACAGTCCAGTGCACCAGGAGTTCAGAAGTCTTTAATTCCCTACTTCATGAAGCATTTGATTGCATGGCCTAATGATACCAATAAATGTAATCTCTCTCCCATTTGCATGGTCAATTTTTTTTGATTGGGCTATTAAAGGTTTTATTTATTTTTGTGTTTCCTTGAGGGTAAAGATCTGGTAGTGGAATGTGTTTTTGTTTTTTGGATTCACAGTCTGTCATTAGGACACTATACCAATAAGTATGTGTTTGTTTTCTCAGCACTCTGAAGGCAGCATTCGAGGTCCTAAAGCAACGTAAGTTTATATCTTCCTTCCCATCCCTGTTGGAGTCCTTTCATTGATGGCTGATTTGTCCTGGGGCCAAGCCATTATTGAAGAAGACAGATTTTCTATTCCAAGTGTTTTACTGCCCATTATTTACACTCTTTATTACTCTAATCCACAGTATGGAGAGATGGGTATTCACAGGGGTCACAATCCTCCTCAGTAGCTCCACATTTAATCCAAATGCCCTTTCCCCAATTGCATTCACTGTACCCACTATAATCCACTAGCAGAGGAACAGCCAAGCTGCCATCCCAGTTCCTTTGCTAACCCTCCTTCCTCCTGAATTCCTAAGAAACCAAAGAGCCTTAAAACTGTCTCCAGTTTAGGTCCTCAGGTCTCTGCACTGGGAACTATGCTTCCCCTCCCAGCCCAACCCCTTAATAAGGGAAGGGATTTCCTCTTCTTTTTGGTAACAGGATCCCAACCCCGCACCAATGAGTTGACCACACATGGCTGAAATGTAATCAGAAAGGACCAGCTGGCCAATGAGTGACCCCTAGCAGACTAATTTGCTGTGTGACCTTGGCCAAATTATTGACGGCAGCATCTCCAGCAATCAGGATGTTCAGTTTTCTATGCCTCAGTTCACTCATCCGTAAAATGGGGGCTGTCATACACCCCTGAAGTTGTAAGGTGCTTCAAATCCCCCCAGATGAATGACAGTAAACAAAGGCACACCCATCTCACCAGCACAGTCGGCAGAAAGCACTCTTCGCTATGGTCACAACCTGGACACTCAGAGACGCCCCAGGATCTAACACACCCAGATTGTCCATCTGTGCTACAGATGGTGGCCATGCTCCCCTAGTTAGGGGTGATAATGGAATTTTTGCCAACTTTTTGGGCTGCTTCCCCAACACTTGCTGAGTCTTATCTGGTTTGAGTCACAGACGACTAACCCTCATCTAAGCCCCAGGCTCATCAAGACAGCGGGATATGTATTCTCTTGTGCACCAAGGGCTAAATGCTAAAATGTTTACACTCCTAAGGCGTAATAGCATAGTTACCTAGTATACAATGGGGCGGTGCAGTTGCACACACTGCCTAGATAAAGAGACCAAGATTTTCAAATGTGGCTAGAGATTTAAGGTCACTCCTGGTTTGAAGGGGCCTGATTTTTAGAGAGATGGGTGCTCAGCACTTTCTGAAAAACAGGCCCTTTTCAAGATGTCTCAAAGTTGGGCACCCCAAAAATCACTAAGTACTTTTGAAAATCTTGGCCAGAAATTTTAAAATTTAGCCTCAGGAATAAGATCTTTTCCATCTTTACTGAACCCTGCCCATTTTCAGCCTCCCTTATTGGATGGTAGTGCAGGGACAAGCCTGACTGTAATTGGGAAGTGGCTGACAAGAGACTGATGTCAAGAAGTGTGTTGGGTGGGAAGGTGATCACAGTATAGATAAGAAACCTGGGGTCAATAGGGAGGTCTAAAAGTAGGCATGGAGGGGGAAGAGAGAGAGCCCTTAAAAAGAAAGGGGAAAGATTGGAGATGTGTGGTGGGAAAATGAAGAAGTGAAAGGGGGCAAGTTAAAAGTATATCTATTTACATTCTCCTGCCATGCATAATCTTGGCATGTGTCACAAACAGAAGCAGTTCTGGCCCCATTATGTTGCAGGGATCAAGGGGATTGGGATGAGTCCTATCCTCCTTTAATTGATAATACAATAATCTGAATAAAAAAAGCCCTCCTTACATTTCTGAGACTGCCAGGTGCTTGTAAGTAATACATTCATGCCACCTCCCAGTAAATACCCACTGAAAAACCTGACTCTGTATTTATTAGAGGCCTTTTCATTGACTGTCAATAAATTCTCATCTGCCTTAGAAATTGAAAATGTTGGAAACTCTCATATCCAACTGGCAGTGATGCTGAAGGATGAACTGAAAGGAATAGAGGAGTTCAGAGAAAGACAGAAGGAGCAACGAAAAAAGGTGAGGAAATAAAAGAATTGTCAGACCAATGGCCCATTTATTCTGATGGGTTATCTCCAGCAGTGTGCTATGGATGTTTCAGAGCACAATAATCGTCCCCCTCCCCTCAAGCTCCTAGCTAACTTGATACTGGGGGGAATCTCTCTGTGATCCCAGCTGGTGATGAGATAATGCTCTGAACTATGAAGACTGAGAGCCCTTGTCACTTTCACTTTCTAGCTAAAGTAACTGCAGATGCTATTCTTATTCCTGTAAGTATTCAATCCCTTTTTAAAATTCTTGCTAAGCTGGTTGCTTCAGTAAATGTCCTGTAAGAGCATTGCAATACACTGAAATGGAAGCGGTAACAAAAGTTTGTGCATTGTGTTGAACTTGAAGCCTAAGTAATAAGGTGATGAGGGTGTTAGAAATCCCCAAAATAAATGATATTGAGTATTCACCAGGTGTTGTATAAAAAACTCCAACTACGTTCAAGCCAGCTATCGTCCCCTTTGATCCTCCCAAATTCAGCATCCTTTGAACAAGGTATCTGCTAATCGAGTGACATGTTAATTTTTACACCCTCTCTGGTTCTATCTGGGAATTAATAAAGGGCTTGGCTACGTGCCACTGAAAACAACTGTTTTTTGTCAGCCATGCAAAATTTCCACATCCCACACCCCTTTAAAACAAAACAGGACAAATCCAGGTAGTTCCAAGTGCATCAACCTCATCATCTCTATAGCACAAGACAGAAGGGAACCCAGCCAATGAAACACTCCAGAATTTCAGAGTGGGTAAAAACGATCCTGTTTCTGACAGTGCTGTTTTCTGATTTTCAAGCTCCACAGCTGCTTCATGAAGCACATTCGATTTAGAGACAATTCCATGTCTGTTTCATATTTGAATCAGTATTTATCTCCTTCACCATCCCATTTATACTTGGAGAGCTGTATGGAAACAAGGGCTGTATCTTTTTGAAATAGTTCTGCATTTGAAGCCTTTAAGAGAAACCTTTACTGGGAGTGGGTAGCCAGGCAAAGACCTCTTCTGGATCCTCCATGTCTGTTGCAGGTTTTTCTTTCAGTCACGCATGTGGCCGGCTGCTGAGAAAGTAGCATTAGAGCAAACCATGCCAGCGTTCCCAGTGATCTCCCACAACACAGCAGTGTGTGTCTTTGTGCTAGCTCTGCAACAGCAGCATTCTGGACTGCACCATTTGGCCTTTACGCAGGCAACACCTCTGTTGGCACCAGGGGGAGTTTTGCTTGAATAAGGTCTAAAGACTGCAGAATTAGACTCCCCTCCCCATGGGCGGCGGGTGAACCCCAGGCTCAGGGAGGCTAGCCTCCAGCACGGCCCACCCCTTCTGCCAGAGGTCCCACCCGGCCTGCTGAAGCCCAGAGGGTCCCCCCAACATGGCTGCCAGCGCCCCTCCCCCAGCCCTGGGGCACCAGACGAGTGGCCGGGTGACGCAGCCCCTCCCAGCCCCCGAGCACAGGCTGGCCCCCATTAACCCTGGCCACAGGGGAAAGAGCCCCCCGCAGCACAGCACTGGGAAGGAGGAAGGGCCCTGGGGATGGAGCATGGGCAGGGCCACGCAAGGCTGTTTGGGGAGGCTCAGCCTTCCCCGGCCTTCGACACCCGCCGTCCATGCCCCTCCCTCCCACCACCTTCTCCAGGGAAGAAATCCTGATTCCCAGCATTTCCCTGACAGCACGGATGCGATGATCAACGCATTGAGTTCAACACAAGGCTCAAACTCTTTGCTACTACTTCAATTGCGGTATATTTTAGTGCTCCAGCAGGATATTATAGAAGCAACCTTTGTAGCCAAAGTTAAAAAAAGGGATTAAACACTTACAGCAGTAATCAGCAGGGACCCCCCATAAAATCCGTTTCCCACAGAAAAACTCAGAATTTGCATTTTTATAGAGAATCGTTAGTTTTTAAATTTTATGAAAAAATAAAAACATATGAGTAACTACATTTTACTGAAAGTGCCAGCATCACTTACTGAGTGCGTGCAATCTCCCCCTCTTGTCGTTGATTTTTGAACATGCTTCAGATTTACAGTGGAACTCCATTTATCTGACCTAACTGGGACTGGGGCCAGATCGGATAATCAAAAATTGGGATAATCAGGAGAACTGGCAAAGAACTTTCTATCCCTTATTTTAAGATGGGGGGCTTGGGCAGTTAGCCGTACACGGTGCTGACAGCCAGATCCCCAGTCACCTGAAGCTGACTGCCTGAGCTCTGTCGCTGTCAGCCCCGGGCAGCTGGTGGTTCAGTTAATGTGGAGAACCAGATAATGGAGGCTCAGATAAACCGGTTTCTACTGTATATCAATAGAGCATTGTGTTCAGCTGATACTTGTGTAGACTGTGGCTAGGGAAACTAAAGTTCAGCGTTTCATTTTAATCGCAGAAAAATATGTATTTTTATGGTGTTGTTGTTTTGTTTTGTTTTTTAAAATCAGAGGATTTGGGTGGGGGGGGGAGTTATCATGGAAAACTAGGATCTCTGGTGATCAGCCAAGGATGTTGGGAGAGAAGCATTACATATATTGAAATTTCATAATCTGAAACAAAGTCAGCTGTGTTCAGATCAAGCTCTGTTAAAAAGACTGTGTCATGGGATGAAAGTCATGCCTGGCTGCCCAACAGGAAAGGCTCTCGTTTTTAAGCTTAGAGCTGGGTATTTCAAACCATGTCAAATTGAAGAAGCAGCTGGGCCAATGCCCTTTCAAGCTAACCTGCTGATGCCCATGGAAATTAGGTAGAATATAATCATTTGACAGAGGTTATTAATCACAGAGGATCTGCTCACATTGGGAATGGATAGAAGTCCTTACTCAGGAAGGTGAGGCACTGGTCTGCCTGCACAAACACAGCAGCAGCACAAGAGCCTATCCCAGGGCTTGTGCTGTTACGCAGAACTCTGCCGGCAAAGCTTATGTACAGTGTGACTGGGTGTTATGCTATTTAAGCTTCTTAATATAAGGAGAGAAAATGAAGACACATCCTCTTGGCTATTAATGGAAGCCACTGAAGCAAAATTATCTTGGATCAATTTTTCCTAGCTTTGCACTGTTCCACGCTGCATCATTTAGAAGGGCGTCAGTTACAAAAGCAACATCAAGGCATTTTCCACACAGGAAAGTGGTTCTTAGAAATGGTGCAACAGTTGCTCTTCTAAATCCTGCCACTAAAAGGAGAAATGCTTAGTCCTGTGTGTTTCTTACAGTACGAGATTGCAATGGATCGTGCGCAAAAGAGCAAGGTGTCCCTTTATAAGAAAACAATGGAGGTAAGTTATGTGGTTTAATAATACATTCATCCAGTTGCAAACGGTGGACAATTCATCAATGGTGGGAGGGTGAAATTTTCATCGCAAACAATATCTTAAAGGGCTGTCAAGAACATGATGAAATAAAGTAAAAAGAGTATGTGTTTCTAACCCATGAGGTTAAGACATGGAAGCATGTTTTCCCTGCCACACCCAGTTAAAGGTCTCTTACAGCACCTTGAGGGTTAACTTTGAGTTAGTGACAGCTATATTTCTGTTTTCAACAGCTTACAGGCTAAGATTTTTTTTTCTGCCATTCAGCCTGGGGATCTGAAAGTCAAGTGAATTCCTACAGTCTCATGCATCATCAACACTAATGAAGATTCTACAGGCCAAGTGCGACCTGAGGATTACTTGTGCAACTCCAATGGTATAAATGATGGGAGAATGTGGCTCAGCTGTTGAACTTAGATGGCAACTATGATGATGATGATGCATGAGCATGGAATTTAGCGCCCTCTGCTGGAGTTGTTAACGTTGGAGGGCTAACTAGAGTGAAAAGCAGGGAAAACCTATTTTTGTGGCTGAGGTTGGCATCTATAACTCGGATAAACACAGAGAGCAGCTCTGTTGATTAAGTAGTGTCATGTCTAGAACTACAAAAATGGTCATGTTTTAACCTCCATTCTGATAATGATGCCAGCTGCCATCACCCACTCGTTCAGTTTTCAAAACATGCACCTTTGTGTTTTTTCCCATGCTGCCTCTATCCATGGGAGGTGCTCCTTGTCAAATCCATAGAATTAACTCCTTATTCTCCTTCAAATACCTTCTTACAACTCTTCTTTTCCATGATTCCACAAAAAACTTGACAGATAGGCAGCTGGTGTTTTGAGGTCACTGCCTACCATGCTGACTAGTATTGTTTTATTAGGCTTCCGCACGTTTTATACCCACCTGGTGTTTCTTGTTACCTAAATTGTAGGGGGCAGGAGACTGCCTTTTTGTTTTGTGTTTGTACAGTACCTAGCACAATGGAGTCCTGGTCTGTGAGTAGGGCACCTAGATGCTCCTGCAATGCAAATAACCACCAACCATTTTAAACAGGACTTTGCACCTAGTGTGGACAGGGCGAGTCATGTTTAAAAATGTGTTAAGCTGGTCATGGTCAACCCTGTGGGATGCCTGGGAGGCAGTGTGGTCTACTAGATAGGGCACTGGTCACTGGGACTCAGGAGATCTGGGTTCTGGTTCTAACACTCACCTGGTGTGTGCTTAGGGCAAGTCATTTCCCCTCCTACCCTTCGTCTTGTGTGTTCAGGTGTGCTGATTGGAAGTTTTCAGATGGAATGTTTTTCTGTTGGAAAATGCTGATTCTTCAAAAACGAAGCTTTATAGTTAAAATGAAACTTTGACCTTATCAAAATGCCTTTTTTAAAGCTTTTCCTTTTGATCGCTTTCAAATGGTGTGTTTCAGTGTTTCATTTAGAAATCCCAAGCAGTGGAAAATCCAGTTCCCATCCAGCTCTAGTATTTAGACATTTAATGAGAAACAGTCCCTGCCCTGAAGAGCTGTGTGGCTGTACAGTGCCCTGCTCAATAGGGCATCTAGGCATTCCGTCATAAAATAAATAATTACTGTGACTAGTGGCAGTACCACATGGGGGGATGCTAGAGCAGGTTGCTTGGTGTGCTGCTCATTTGATATGTCACCACCCAGGTTGCTTTTTCTTCTCTCTTTTATGTCCATCTATGATTAGGTGAGCAACAAAAATGATTAGGGTTATGGAATGGCTTCCGTATGAAGAGAGATTAATAAGACTGGGACTTTTCAGCTTGGACAAGAGACAACTAAGGGGGGACATGACTGAGGTCTATAAAATCATGACTGGTGAGGAGGAGGTAAATAAGGAAGTGTTATTTACTCCTCATAACACAAGAACTAGGGGTCACCAAATGAAACTAATAGGCAGCGGGTTTAAAACAAACAAAAGGAAGTATTTCTTCACACAACACACAGTTAGTCTGTGGAACTCTTTGCCAGAGGATGTTGTGAAGGCCAAGACTATAACAGGTTTTAAAAAACGAACTAGAGTTCATGGAGGATAGGTCCATCAATGGCTATTAGCCAGGATGGGCAGGGATGGTGTCCCTAGCCTCTGTTTCCCAGAAGCTGGGAATAAGTGACAGGGAATGGATCACTTGATCATTACCTGTTCTGTTCATTCCCTCTGGGGCACCTGGACCTTTGGTCTGACCCAGTATGGCTGTTTTTATGTTCTTATATCAATTTTAAATTGTTCTCTTTTCAATTTTAAAATTAAAATTAATTTTTAAAAGGTTTTAAAATGTAAATTGTTCCAACTTAATGCCTGATTTGTTCCCCTTGCCTGCAGAAGAGACTGTGTTATCTAGTTCCCCCCCCCCCCGAAAAAAGGGTTATCTAGCCCCAAAAGAAAACAAACATTCTATTGAATTTATTTTAATGCAGTCAAAGAAGTCCTACGAGCAGAAGTGCAAGGATGCGGACGAGGCTGAGCAGGCCTTCGAGAGGATAAGTGCCTCAGGCAACCAAAAGCAAACAGAAAAGGTATCTGAGACCACTGTGCTATTTAAGCAATGGTAGCAGACAGCTCTGTAGTTTTCGTAGACAATCCGCTTTGCATCAGAGCTTGCACATTTCAGAGGCTGCTCTCTGTTCTAATAAACATTGTAAAATTCACTAGGAAATTTTCCTCCACAGATAGGCTGTGCCTTTTGAGCAATCAATAGAATTGGAATAAGTTCATAGTTGCCTGTGTTTTTAAAAAGCATGGAAGGCTGAGAGATTTAGTGAGGCAATTGGTATGGCCTATCATTAGAATGCAAATTCAGTTTCTTCCTGAATCCTAAGGCAAAACTGAATAGGGTTTTTTTAAGCCTCAAATTATTCATAAAAATGAAAGAAAAAGTCTGAAACGTATTAATCTGCTGTTTCCACCTTTGGATCCCATGTTAACCAAAGTAGGTACAGTACCTTACATTAAATGCTCTTTCTTTATCAAACTTTCTCCTGGTAGATAGTTTAGTTTCATCGGAATTTACAAACTTAAAAATAAATCATTGAAAAGGAAGGCATTTCAATCCCTCATTGCATCATCCTACATGTTTAGCTGACAGCCTACTAACCTTTCATGAGAACATTTTACAATGAAGCAGACGGAGAAAAAAAATAAACCAACTCTCTTTTTCTCCATAAATTCAGTGCAGTGTAAGCAGACATCCAAAATCATATTTTTTGCAGGGGAGAGGGGAGGAGCAATCTAAAAATGGCATCAGAAATATGCATTTTATACCCACAGTGTTCCAAAAATCTTCCACAAGTAACAAATTAGGTCTTATTTATAGTAGGTGAAATCCTGGCCCCATTGAAGTCAATGACAAAACTCCTATTGACTTGAAGGGGGCCAGGATTTCACCCAGAACAGTTCTAGGGTGACTACTTACACACACACACACACACACACACTTTAACTCTGCCGAGCAACAGCAAACAGTTTAGGACAGGAAGTGACTAAGAAGGAAGATGCGGTGCTCCACACTATGTTTTCCGTCCAGCAACCTTGAGGAGTATGGTTAGAAGAATCTGTAATCGGAACACTATCGTTAGACATCCTTCAAGCTCAGGGCATTAATGTGTTATCATCACCATGCAAGCCAGGAAGTGCCAGGATATCAATAGCCTGCCCAGATTTACAATTTTTAAAAGCTATAAGAGAAGAACTTTTATTTTGCTTTTAGGTTTCCCAAGGGTCATAGTGGATTCTCCATCACTGGCCATTTTAAAATCAAGATTGGATGTTTTTCTCTAAGTGATCTACTCTAAGAAATTTTGGGGGGAAGTTCTTGGCCTGTGTTATACACAGGACTGGCTCTAACTTTTTTGCTGCCCCAAGCAAAAAAAACAAAAACAAAAACCCAAGCGCCGCCCCCCCAACAAAAAACACCCCCCCAACGCCCGCCAAAACACACCCCCACAGCGCTGCCGCCCCGCCGAAACGCACGGGGCGCCGGCGGGGAGGGTGGCATGCCCGCAGCCCTGGGGTTTTTTTTATTTTAAAAAAAAAAAAAAAAAAAAAAAAAAAAAACCTGAGCACCGCCCCCGCCAGGTGCCGCTCCAAGCATGTGCTTGGTAGGCTGGTGCCTGGAGCCAGCCCTGCTTACACAGAAAGTCAGATTAGATGATCACAGCAGGTCCTTCTGGCCTTGAAATCACGAATGTGTTATTAGAAACAGCCAGGAAAAAATTAGCGTTCACAACATATTGTAAAAGTTTGACAGTGTTCCTTTAAAAAGTCTAGTTACTTATCTCTGAATGGTACCCAAGGAACCCGAGGAGATAAGGAATTTCAATTGCCATTTATTTCTATTTATAAACTTCTGTTACACAGCAGTATAGTGAACGTTCTATAAAAGTTATCTATCAGTGGGAACAAACATGGGGCCAGATTCTGCAAACACGGTTTTTTAAAACAAAATAAGAAAGTAGAGTCTTTGCAAGTACAGTACCTAGGACCAGGGCCTCCCCTTGTGCAAACTGTCATAGCTATATTGAAATCAATGGAGCAATGACTATTTACGACAGCTGTGGATCTGGCTCCTACTTTGAATAATGTGAAGTCAATGGGATGATTCGTAGCAATAAACCAGGTAGCAATTCTTTGTGGAGACAGACACTTAATGTTTTACCAGGGGGCTTGTGACCCGAGGGAAAAAAAATATGAAAATGGAAAGGGCTTAATTTCAATGTTTTCTTTTTATATTTCAGAGTCAGAACAAAGCCAAACAATGCAAAGATGTAGCAAATGAAGCAGGTACTATTCTACATAAAGTCCAACACCCAGCTGATTTAACTGCATGTATCAAGAGGGGGGAAAAAACACGTATAAAAGTGCAGATTCCTAAAGATTTCTAAACTAATGAAAGTGCTGTTAAAGGCAACTGTCAGCTACTTTAGACCCCTCCCCAGGGCTGGCTCCAGGCACCAGCTGACCAAGCACGTGCTTGGGGCGGCACCTTTGGGCGGCCAATTTTGGGGCGGTGCCAGGAGGCGCTCCGGCCGGGAGGAGAGCAGGGCCGCGGGCATGTCGCCCTACCCACGCTGCTCCGAGTGGGGCCGTGGGCATGCCGCCCTCTCCCTGGCGCTCCGGCCGGGAGAGGGGCTCGGGCGGGTTGTTGCGGTGCAACACTGGGGGGGGAGGTGTGTGGTTTTTTTGGGGGCAGGCTGGCAGAAGAGTTAGAGCCGGCCCTGCCCCCCCCCAAATTTACCTTCCACTAAAAGGAAGCTAAATCTGATGCTGTATATACTTAGGGGATCCCCTTTATGTATTCTACAGTTTATTTTAAACATTTTAATAATGGGGTTTCTTTTCCATTTGTTCTTTTACATTGTTTGGGTCCTCAGCCATCCTAACCCAGTGCAAGGAAGACGTAGGTGTGCATGCTTACACATGGGCAAGCTAGTACGACTATGTTCTCCGGATCCGGCTATGAGCCCAAACTCAGGGAGGGTACATCTACACTGCAGCAGGGAGGTGTAATTCCCAGTTCAGGAGATGGATGTGTGCTAGCTCAGCCTACAAATTGCAGTGTAGCCGAAGTGGCACAGGTGGCGGTTTGGGCTAGCTGCCGAAGTACATACCCAAGGGGTTGGGTGGGATTGTACTTCAGCAGTTGCCTATTGCACCTTGACCACAGTGTGATTTTTAGCATGCTAAATCAAACAGAGCTTTCACGTGTTTGACTCAAGCTGGGAGTCAAACCTCCCAGCCGCCCTGTATACACACCCTCATTATCAGAAACACAGGAAACTTGCACATGATCTGGGACTGTGAAATGGAACATTCTACCCCCGAGCCCTCAAGAAATTCCCTCTGCCAGTTGGGTGGGTCCTTCTGTATCCTTCTTGGGCACCTTGTTCACTTCAGACAATGCAATCCTACAATATCACTCAAGACTATCAACATACACATTGTCCAGTGGAGATGTTTGTGGTGTACCTGTGGCAAGTCAGAGAGATCATTCTCTCCAGTAAAAATACCATGAGCTAACCCAGTCATCTTTCTGCTTAACCAAGTTCCTATATTCTGTAGGATATAGGTTAGGGCTATGTTTTACCAAAGTAAAAATCACACCATACCTAACAGGAGTGGATGTGGGGCCCTGCATTATTTTGTCTCAGTCGGGAAGTTTCTGTTTCACGTCTCTATTTACAGAGAGGGTGTACAAGCAGTATATAGAACAGCTGGATAAGGCCAGAATGGAGTGGGAGAAGGAACATATCAGCACCTGTGAGGTAAATATTTTGACCTTTGTAACCATTTGTTTGTGCGGTTTTTTTTATATTACTCACTCACAGATCTCAGTCCCAGATGCAGTGTTACCACTGAAGGATCTGATACATATTTTTGATGAAAGCGGCAAAGATCCAGATCCAGACTAACACGGCTACCCCTCTGATACTTTCGATGGTCTGTGATTAGCTAGAGATGACTGCTGCAAGAGTACACTTGACACTACCATGGATAAAGTATAGCTGTTAGCTTTCTGACTTGCTTATGCTTTTCTTGCTTGCCCATTAAATTTAGGCGGCCAGATCCTCAGCTGGTTTAAATTGGCATAGTTACAGCAGTATGCGGCCCATTTCCACCAACTGAGGATCTAACCCAGGGTGGAATACAAGATCCTGCTAGTTTTAGGGCTGCCTTATTTAAATCAAAGCCAAGTTAAACCTATTTCCCAAGTGACTGGTTAGAAACAGACAGACAATTTAAAAGTGCCTGAACATCAGTTTAAGTCCAGGAGCTTCCAACTCTTCTTAGCACACAGAGACTCTGTTTAAGCGACAAAGAGTCCTGTGGCACCTTATAGACTAACAGATGTATTGGAGCATAAGCTTTCGTGGGTGAATACCCACTTCATCGGACTCTGTTTGTGGTCTGCTTCTGTATGCTTGCCAAGTATTTTTACATCATCCCTGCCTCCCCGTAGCTTTCACTTTCTGGAATTGTCCCATAGCTGGCATGGCAACCATTCTACAGAAATGGTGTCAAAAAATCTGAAGTTTCCTGTAAGATTCAGATTTCCTCCCCTCCCCGCTTTCCATCACCACTATACATACCCCAGACTGGAAGTGCTCTTCAGAACCCGGCCAGAGCTGCAATTAGTACAGCTTTATCACTCTTCAGTGAATGGAGTTATTGAGTCCCTTCTAGATGTGCTTGTGGCTAAATCCAGGACTATTAAATTTCCAAGGGGGTTCTAAGCTAGCAACTTATGAAAGTTATAAAAACCAGTATGTGGACATGTGCATATGTAGTTGGCATGTTAAGTTCACTATCTACAACAGAATAATAGTGTCTGTTTTAATGAAATGATGCACTTGTGAGCAATAGAATAGTTGTTATGCACTGCAAATGGCTTCTTGTGTTCAGAAGCCCCTGTAGTGCTTAAAACTTTAGCCATATGCTTAAGTACTTTGCTGAGTTGCTGCCCCAAATGAAATACTTTCTCATCTCTTTCAATTGCCCCTTAAAAGCTACTTCTCCCAGAAATGCTTCCTACCCTTTTTTCCCCCACCAGCTGGTTTCTCCACACCCTCCCTCAATTGTTGTGCCATGCCTTATTTCTTATATGATGAGATCTTTAAGGGACAGGGAATGTATCTTACTCAATATTTTGTAAAATGTTATATGTACTTTTGTGGTGGTATGGACACAAATAGTAACAAAAGAAGAGGGGAACAGATGGCTAGAAGAGTTTGAGCTTTCCACACCTTATGGAAGACAGAGCACGTTATATTTAGAAGAACAGTTCAGCTTGCAGATCAATTTTATTTCTCACTTTGCTGTAAAAATAGTTTTTAAAAAATTCACCTGCCCATTTCTCCTCTTGAATTCACACCAAAAGCCGCCCCCCCCAACCCCCAACAATAGCTCTGCTAAAGTATTATGACTTCAAGCAGAGGAAGAAAGGAGCAAGTGAACTCTGAAGAAACAAAAACTCTGTTCTGCTACGTAAATAGACTTAGAAATAACAATGCATGAATCCAACAGTTTCTACATACAGTATTTTCCCAAAGCTTTCCATTAGGGGATTACCTGTACTATAAATCCAAAAAGCTTGTCCCCTCATTTTGTTACAACATGATTCTGGGTTCTAAATCCTTGGGATCATTTGCTATTCAAATCATAGTGCTGTCTCCTTCTTCTCTTTCCCCCATTGTTTTTTTGTCAGGGAAACATTGTTAAAGGTTGGGTTAAACTTTCTTGAAGCTTGTGAGTGTAACCCACTACCCTTCATTGAAGATAGCAGGAACAGTTAAGTTCCTTTGTGAAAGAACAGCAGTCTCTAAATCGAAATATAGGCATGTGACCCCACCCAAAGGCACACCTAAGGCTGTGATGGGTCCCCACCACCTCAGAGTGCTGCCTGGAACTGCGGTACCACTGAGCTTGCCTGGGTTCCCTTTACTCTGTATTGTGCATACCTGCCAAGCCCTCCCTCAGGCTTTAGAATGCACTTCACCAGCCCACATACAGGTAGGGACACATCCAGCTGCAGCTTCACACAGATGCTGAGACCAGCTCTGCATGGGAAGGCTCAGCTAAGGAACTGCCCAGTACTCAAGTGCACCCCCCCACACACACACTAGAGGGTAAACCCAAAATTATATCATCTTGCACTGGACAGAATTCTGTGCAGGGCAAGCTCATGAAATTCACCCCCTCCCTCAATGTGGAGAGGAATATACACAGCTTTCAAAATTATCATTTCCACACACACTGGTTTTAGACAAAAAACCAAGTTTATTAACTACAAAAAGACAGAGTTTAAGTGATTATAAGGGAAAGCAAACAGATCAAAGCAGATTACCTAGCAAATAAAACACACACAAACTAAGTTTAATGTACCAAAGAAATTGGATGTGTGTAGCAAATTCTCACCCTAAATGTTGTTTTAGGCAGACTATAGAGATTCTTGAAGGCAAGATCCACTTGTTTGCAGCTTAAAACTCCATTTATTCCTTTCACAGGCTCTAGCCTGGGTTCAGCCCTTCTCCCCCAACTCAGTCTTTTTGTTTCTCAGGTGTTTCCAGCAGCTTTCCTTCTTTGGTGGGGAGTCAGTGAAGAATTAACCACGATTATGTCACTCCCTGCCTTACGTCTCCCAGTTTGATTTCCACCCCCAGCCAGTGGAAAAACACTGGCATTATGATGGAGTCCAGTACCAGGTGACTTGGTCACATGTCTCTGTACAGCCACTGCAGCCATGGCTCAGAGGCTGTTTTCAGTGTCTCCAAGAAGGCTCCCTGGTGGGAGATTGGCATCTTCTAAGACCTATTGTTCTCCCTAATGGCCCTTCCCAGCCCGATTGCATTCTGTCTAGTGGGCATTGCCAGGTGTAAACACATTTGTAATAGATGCATAGACAATATTCCTAACTTCAGATACAAAAATGATACATGCATACAAATAGGATAATTATTTTCAGTACATCATGACCTTTTCAATGATACCTCACGACCCATCTTGCACAAAATACATCATAATTATGCCACTCATATCATAATAATATTATAATGAAGAATATGGGGTGTAATGCCACAAAGGCCACTCAGGGATTTGAGCTAGATGAGTGGGGAGGTTTGCTGGGTATTGTTTTGGGTAAGGGGTACATGTGACAGAGACACATGCAAGACATCACAGAAACAACCATAGAGACTTAGGGCTAGTTTACACTAATGCTGTAAGTCAATCTAAGTCACGCCAGTTCAGTTATGTAAGTTACTTAACTGAAGTCAACATAACTTAGATCAACTAGTTACAGGGGTGTCTACATGGTGCCATGTTAGCGGGAGCTGCTCTCCTGTCGACATAGCTTCCGCCTCTCGTGGAGGTAGAGTACAAATGTCGACGGGAGAGTGCTCTCCCATTGACTTAGCGTGTCTTTACCAGACCCACTAGATCAACTCCACTGCATCGATCGCAGTGGTGCTAATTTATCCGGTAGTGTAGACATGGCCATAGTCTGCACTACAAAGTTTTGCTGGTATAGCTATGCAGCTGAAACCCACGGAGTACACACAACTATGATGACAAAGAGTGCTTCTGTCTGCTTAGCTAGTATCATTCGGGGAGGTGGTGTATATACATCATCAGAACTTCTTCTGATGGTTTATGCTGCACCTCAACTAGGGAGCTATGCCAGCAAAGCCTGGGTAGTATTGACCAGCCCAGAGCCAGAGCAGAAAGCCAAACACAGCCTAATCAAGCACAGTATGTGTGGTCCTGGAACAGACTAGAGAGGGGCCTTTTGGGCTGGGTGCTGGCTAAGAGAGGTTTGGAGCAAGGATATTATCTCCTGTTTTGTTCCTCTTGTGTTCAGGGAAACAGGACTTTGTACATTATTTGTAAATAAACACGACTACATCAAAAGGTATCTAACACCACCATCAATTTCTTCTTCACAACTTGCAACCTATAAGACCCTGAATATTTGGCTAGCCGCTTGGGTCAAAAGGAGTAACAATACCTTAATTTAGTGAAAGGTGAGATAATATTTTGTATTGGACTAACTTCTGTTGGTGAAAGAGACAACCTTCCGAGCTTACATAGGTCTGGGAAAGATACTCAGAGAGAGTTTAGAAAAGTTAAGTAAAAACCCCTGATCTGCTGTTTGCAATTTGAGTGACTAGATGAAAAAGTGGATTTATTTTAAAGATTATTTTCTATAGTTGATAGTGCATCTTGACTGTAATGTGTTTCAAAAGGGTTTGCAGGTGTACAAACATTGCACAGTGGGATCCGGATCCACGACTTGGGCTTCTAGGTGCTAAGGCATTACACATAATAAATAATAATAATTACAATGATGCTTGACATCTCTTCTTTTGGATTTAGGCCTTTCAGCTCCAGGAATGTGATCGTATCACCATCCTCCGGAACTCCCTTTGGGTTCACTGTAACCAGCTGTCCATGCAGTGTGTGAAAGATGATGAGGTACAGGCTTTTCCCCAAGAAATCCCAGTCCTTGTGCACAGAGAAAAAGGTGTCCTCCAAAGCCACCATACTGGCTCACCCCTCTCCACACTCATCAAATGCCTCCAGCAATGGTGATGTCTATCTTACCACACTTGGCCAGGGCAAGAAACCACGAGCCAGGTTTGCCCTCCCCACTGAATTAAAAATGAATATTTAGGCCGGCACAGACTCAGAGATTCTATAGCAAACTTGGTGCCACCAAGCTTCTGTCCCCTCTCCCCAAGCTACGGGGTGGAATCTCATATCTCCAAGTCAGCTTTAAATAAGGATTTTTTATTGTTATTCCTTTTATACAGGGAAAAATTGACTACTTCCATTTTAATAGTGAAAATCTTTACATGTGTGTGAACCATCAAACTACTGTCTCCTCTCTTCTCCTGCTCTCATGAGTTCTTTGGATGAGAAATTTCAGGCATGTCCCCTGGAATTTTTTTTTGCATTATACAGTTTTCTTAAGAGTGTACATGTGTGGGAAAATCAGTAATCTTTTCCACCCCCACTTCCCCACCCATCTGGGTGTGATCCTACGGGTCTGTATAGATACAGAGCTCTACTGACTTCAGTGGGGGAGACCTGGTTCTTTGAACAGGGTAGGGGCCTGGGTCTCCTAGCACAGGGCCAAGAAAATGTTCAGAGATGCATTTGGAAATAACAAATTGCTGAAACTGATTAGATTTAAAGGCCAGAAGAGACATTGTGATCATCTAGTCCAGGGGTGGGCAAACTACCCCTGGACTAGATGATCTCAGGGCTTTGGATCAGGCCCGCGGGATTGCCACCCCGTGCAGTAGCGTAACCAGAGGGGGAGCAGGGGGAGCGGCTGCTCCCCCTGTGAGCAGAAGCGGCGCTGCTTCTTTTTAAGCGCCGCTTCTTGCACTCACCCAGCAGCGTTCTGGGTCTTCGGCGGCGGGTACCACCGAAGACTCAGAGCGAGTGAGGACCCACCGCCAAAGTGCCACCGAAGACCTGGAGTGCCGCCGGGTGAGTACAGGGGGAGCCTGGGGAGTGGCCTTTTTATAGCGCCGCTCCCCCTGTGCTCCGGACCTGCCTATGCTACTGACCCCATTGCGCCATGGGCCCCGCTCTGGGAAGCAGCCAGCACCATATCCCTGTGGCCCCTGGCGGAGGTGGGCAGAGGGTTCCGCACACTGCTTTTGCCTGTGGGTACCTCCCCTGAAGCTCCCATTGGCTGGGAATGGGGAACTACGGCCAATGGGAGCTTCGGGGGAGGTACCCACAGGCAAGGGCAGTGCGCTCAGCCCTCTGCCCCCTCTCCCCCAGAGGCCGGTGCCACTCCGGAGGAGAGGTAAGCGGCGCCAGACCAGAGCCCACACCAAGAATCCCTCCTGCACCCCAACCCTCTGCCCTGAGCCCCCTCCCACACGCTGCACCCCTCCTTGTACCACTGCCCTCAGCCCCCTCCCACACTGTGCATCCCTTCCTGCACCCCAAACCCCTGCCCCAGCCCTACATTCATGGTCCTGCATGCAATTTCCCCACCCAGATGTGGCCCTCGGGCCAAAAAGTTTGCTCACCCTGATCTAGTCTGACCCCTTTCTAACACAGGCCCAGTTACCCCTGTATTTAGTTAGCACAGGTTACGGCGCTCAAGCCTTCCTTCTCAAAAGGCATTTGAAGACTTCAAGATGGAGATTCCACCACTTCCCTTGTTTTAAATCATCCTCACTGTTAAAAACATTTATCTTCTTTCTAGTTTTAGTTTGTCTGGCTTTAACTTCCAATTATTGGTTCTTGTGATGCCTCTTTCCAGTGGATTAAAAGAACCCTTTAGTACAGAGGTGGGCAAACTTTTTGGTCCAAGGGCCACATCTGGGTGGGGAAATTGCATGCAGGGCTTTTAAACCTGGTCTCCCTACTTCCTCAGATTCTAAGGTGTTGTCCACAGCATAAGTAGAGAAATGTGTTTATATATACACACAACATGATTAAAGTGAACAGTGTCCCTTTAAGATGGAGAGAAATACTAGCAGAGTGTTAAGAGCTCATTACTAAAAGCTGACACTTCCCCAAAAATCCTTTTCTGTTTTGCAGATGTATGAAGAGGTTCGACTGAGCTTGGAGAACTGCAACGTAGAATCAGACATGGATTACTTCATTAAGAATAAAATGACAGGAACAGATCCACCAGGTAATAAATCTCAGGGGTGTTTTTTTTGGCCTTGTTACCAATTAGAAGTAGAGTGCCCATGACAGAAATGCTGCCTCTCTAATTGTGGCCTTGGAAAGTCACTTAAATTTCTGTTCCTCATTCTCTCCCCTCTGTAAAATGGGAATAATACTTAGTGACCTCACAAGGAAAGTAGGCAGCTTAAACAGATGGTGTTTATAGAAGGCGTTGAAGAGGCACATTGCTAGATCCTATCAAAGACATTGGGAAGATTTCCTCAGCTGGAGAGAGCCAGAATCAGTAGTGCAGCCAGGTCTGGAGCACAGGGGGAGCGGCGCTATAAAAAAAGGCGCCTCCCCCTGTACCCACCCGGCGGCGCTCCGGGTCTTCGGTGGCGGGTCCTCACTCACTCCGGGTCTTTGGTGGTACCCGCCGCCGAAATGCCACTGAAGACCCAGAGCGCCGCTGGGTGAGTGCAAGAAGCAACGCTTAAAAAGAAGAGGCGCCTTTTAGCTCTGCTAAAAAAAGGCGTCACTTCCTTTTTTAAGGCGCTGCTTCTGCTCACAGGGGGAGCGGCCGCTTCCCCTGCTGCCCCCCTGGCTACGCTACTGCCCAGAATATAGAAACAGTTCTACAGCTCAGGGGGCAACACCCACTGAAGTCAAAGGGAATCTTGCCATTGATTTCAATGAGCATTGAATCAGGACTTTGGTGATGACATGTGGAGTGGAACTGACAGCAGTTGTAAAATGTAACAATCCTATTAAAAAAAACGGGGGGGGGGGGAAGAGCAGCATCTTTCTTCTGCATAGTAAAGTTTCAAAATTGTATTAAGTCAATATTCAGTTATAAGCTTTTGAAAGAACCACCATAACTTTTTGTTCAGAGTTACAAACAATCTCCATTCCCAAGGTGTTCAAAACTCTAAGGTTCTACTGTAGCTTATTCCTCTTCCCATATGGAAACAAGCTATAGTGCTATATTTACACTATTATTAATATTTATTTCATTATCATAGCACCTAGATGCTCTAGTTGTGCGCCAGGATTCCATTGTGCTATGCACTGTACAGACTCAGCACAAAGTGTTGTACCATTTTATCTATACTGGTATAGGTTGTTAAACTGTTACAACTTTTTGTTTAGACAAGCCCTGAGTAAAATTAAGCTTCCCCTCTCAGTTAGGTTTGACTGGTGTTAGTATCTCTGATGAATAAGCTTTCCAGTTCTCCAGCTGTCAGTAGTCTTCTATGAAAAACAGTGTAGATCAGGGGTGGGCAAACTTTTTGGCCCAAGGGCCACATCTGGGTATGGAAATTATATGGTGGGCCATGAATGATCATGAAATTGGGGTTGGGGTGCAGGAGAGGGTGAGGGTGAGGGCTCTGGCTAGAGGTGCAGGCTCTGGGGTGGGGCTGGGGATGAGGGATTTGGGTGTAGGAGGGTGCTCCAGGCTGGGACCAAGGGGTTCGGGCACAAAATGGGGTCAGGGGTGCAGGCTCCAGGCGGCGCTTACCTGAAGCAGCTCCTGGAAGCAGCGGAACGTCCCCCCTCCGGCTCCTATGCGGAGGTGTGGCCAGGCTGTTCTGCACGCTGCCCCGTCCACAGGCGCCGCCCCTGCAGCTCCCATTAGCCGCAGTTCCCAGCCAATGGAAGCTGTGGGGGTGACACTTCGGGCAGTGGCAGCCCATGCAGCCCCCTGGCTGCCCCTAAGTATAGGAGCCAGAAGGGGGACATACTGCTGCTTCTAGGAACCTCGCTGCGCACGTGCGGAGCGGCCTCCGACCCCACTCCCCGGCTGGAGAATGGGAGCAGGGCAAGCTCCAGACCCTGCTCCCCAGCAGGAGCTTGAGGGCTGGATTAAACCGGCTGGAGGGCCGGATGTGGCCCGCAGGCCGTAGTTTGACCACCCCTGATGTAGATGAAGCCTATATTTCTAAAACAGAAAAAAAGCATTCAGACCTCTTTTAAACATTATAGAGAAGAAAAGAGACACAGAGAGGCACAGAGGCATGTTTCTTTACCTTTATGTGTCAGCAGTTTCTCAGTATAAATGCTACTCTTCACCCTCAGTTGCGGCTCATTACTTCTCAGCGTAACTTGTGGTAAGTTTCTGGCCTGCAAGCTGTAGTATTTTAAAGTACAAGACACAGCGGCGACCACATGCGTTATGTTATATAAGAGAACCACAGGTAACGTCATTGCAGAGACGAGGACTTCGCTGTTAAAAAGAAACGTTCTCTCTTCAAACTAACTCTGATGTGAGTTGTGGGTGTGAAGTCTTGTGAGGTAGCAGTTTACAGAGGGACACCTTTCAACACAGTCAAGGAATTACGGACCTAATTACAGACCACAACTGACTGCAGCAGGAGCTGAGAGCGTGCAGCAGGTCTTTTTTTTTTGGGGGGGGGGGGGGGGAAGGAAAGCAGGCCATGATTTTTTTCAAATAAGCTAGACCGTGAAACGTTCTTAATTTGAGCCCTGACTAGCCCCATGGTGGACAGTGAGAAGTGAGTGGGAATGAATAAATATTTATGGGTCAATAGCAAATTCTCTCTCTCTCTCTTTGGGGACAAGAGAGGTAGGCTGATATTTATGTACAAATGGAGACCAGGAAATACCTACTTTACAGCATCTGACAATAGGGCCAAAAAATTCCCCAGTTGTGGCCGAATTCCTGAATCTCTGCCTATACATTAAAAACAACCCAGAAGAGCTGACTGAGTCGTCATCAGTCAATAGCGGAGAGCTGCAGGGTGATTAGCTTTTGCTCCTCAAACAAAGATGGCACGACAAAGATGGCACAAGTCCTATTGTTGAGGCAGCAGCCTTCTTGATTAGAATTTGACCATAGCTATTGAAATGGTGCTGAATGTGGTGTGGATGCGTCTATACTTGCAGCAGAACTGTATTAAGCATCAGCTCAGCAGTACTGATGACATCTGTCATCAATAGTTTTCCTAGTGTAGGTGAGCTCACAGGTCTGCACCTATGTATTAAAGAGGAGAGTGGTTACACTGCAGAATTCCATTGGTCACTTCTGCTCTAGAAGACTAATCACCGTGCTATGGAAAAAAAAAAATCGATTGCATTACTGGTAGAGGGGGAAAATGGATACTTTCTGCCTGTTTACACCCTTGTTTTTAAAAAATTATCCCATTGTAGTTCCAATAGGATATGAGAATTATTATGCCAGAGAATCTCCTAGATGTAGCAACAGCCCTGTCCAGTCTTGTGGTATGATGAAAAGGTGAGTATATTGGTTCCTTGTGGAAATGCTTTTCTGTGTAGAAAGCAATATATGGTTACATATATGCAAGTGACAAATCAGGACCTTGAAAGTAATTGCTTCCTTAATCGTGGTGAAGGCAGATGTGATATGCATGCATATCATATACATATACCAATAATTAATTTAGCAGAATTTAAAGTGGAGCAAGATTAGCTATTCATATTGTTGCTGGTGGGAAGGGAGGGAGAGGAAGGAACAACTTTAAAAGAAACTGACAGGCGAGCAAGTAATTGGAGCACACTTAATTCTGCTTTGTGATAGGACCAGGACATATAGTGACAAAAGCGACTTAAGTGGTGAGAGGGGGACAGACAGAGTTGTCTTTTCCAGCAGTACCTTCTGTACTAAACCATAGTCCACATGCCACAGGTTAGCAATTAGCTTTAAGCCTGGTCTGCTCTTAAAAGTTTCAGTGGTATAGCCTTGTTGGTTAAGGATGAGATTTATACAGGAATATTTATACCGATGAAAGCCCTAATGTGGGCCCAATTATATCGGTAGAAGATTGCTTATACCAGTACAGTTTATGCTGGTTGGGGAAACATCCAAGGAGAAAAATATAAATAGTTCACTATATTTTAAAATGGACAGTTTTTAGACAAGTGTATTATTTTAGACAAGTGTATTACATTCTAAAAGCCAGCATTTTCTATGTTCAAGAGCATTATCATGAGGAGGAGGGAAGAAAAAAAAAAAAAAAAAAAAAAAAAAAAGATGTCACCTCTTGCAATTGACCAGTCAACAGATACATCATGTTGTCACGATGGGATGGTTTAAGCTTTGCTTCATGTGTCTTTAGATCTTGAATTGTCCATAAAATAAAACTATCATGAAATAATAAATGTATAATATAAAAATATACTTTATTTTGTGTATAGTTTAGTGATTGGCAAACTTCAAAAGATATGCTAGTTTACTACGGTTTGTTTTAAATTAAAATAAGTGTCTGTTGCTCTAGGGCAAAACAAAAACAAAACAAAGTTTCCAAAGAGGAAACATTTGGCCAAAAGAGTTGGTGACAAATGGGAGGAATGAGGAAGATTACACGGCAATGGACTAGCGCTCTGGAAGTTTGAGGAATATACAACATATTCTGTACATTCCATCACTGGCTTCTTTTGGTTCCACAGATTCTCCGGATTGTTACATGGAAATAGCAGAAACTCCAGTGAAACCATCATTCCCACAGCCCCTCCTATTGGTATGTTTTACCAGATGTAAATCAAAAGATGTATCTGATCCTATTAATCAATCATTTACATACTTGTTGCATGGAGAATAAACTATGTGATAAGATATTAACATGTTATCTATCCTATGAGCTAGCATGAGACTATACTCTAGACATCAGTACAGCACAAACATGTAGCAAACAGCTTCCCCCACCATGGAGACTAATATGACCTATACTATTCTTAAGTCCTCCTCTGGATGTGCGACGTTTAAATTCTGACTGAGACCTCAAGGTCTAGGAACACAGTTTTTTCCTCTACTTACGTAGAGCATGGGGAATCCTTCCCAAGCCTTCCAGTGGCTCAGCCTGGTGAACGGATGCCTGTGTTCACAGGGACCCGTTCTGCTTCAAATGTTATGTTGCTTTACCAATCCCATGTCCAGGGCCATCCTTAGGATTTATGGGGCCCTATGCAGTATTATTAAACTGGTGCGCCTATGCCCGATGGCAGCCCGGGCTCGTATGTGTATATTAGATAAGGGTGGTCTTTTGAAGGATTTATTTTAAAAACTATATGTCTGAAGATCCAAGCATTTAAGGCTAACAATGAATACTCAGACTGTGCATCTGAAAAATCTATGAAAGGATTTTTTAGAGATGTAATTTTATAATCTTCAGCAACACTAATGAAATATTTTTAAAGCAAATTTTAAACTAAGGTCCTGTAGACTAACATGTTCTGAGTAAATATTACAGTAATGCACAACTGTTCTTGTCAGTAAATTAAAAAACTGACAGTATGTACCTGGGGGTTGGCAAATGCCTGTTAAATGACTTCATTACCACTCAACAGTTTCAGTGTTGTGCTAATAGGTCTGGCAGGCTGGAAGGTATTTTCACTTTTATGTACTAGATCCCCTCTGGAGGAAGGCTCACCAGGCTACCACAGCTAGCTGTGGTGGGAGCCTGCAGAAAAGGTCAGAACAGGGATAGGAAGAGGTGGGAGGGTGGACTCTAAAACCCAGGGATGCCCCAAATGTTTAGGTGCCCTATGCAGCTGCATATGCCTAAGGACAGCCCTGCACATGTCACTTGTGTCACTCTCATTAGAGGGCACCAAAGCATAATATTTTGACACAGGGCCGGCTCCAGGCACCAGCAAAGGAAGCAGGTGCTTGGGGCGGCTCACCTGAAGGGGTGGCATTCCGGCCATTCCCGGGGCGGCTCATTTCTCTCTTCTTTTTTTTTGCTGCTTGGAGTGGCAAAAAAGCTAGAGCTGGCCCTGTTTTGACAGCACAGGAAATAATGGTTTGTGAAATTTTTATTGGCTTAAATTAAAACCAGCTAAGGAGATTTAAACTGTGATTTTCTCCTAATGGAAAAAAATACTATTGGAACCAGTTTCCTTCACTACGTCTGCCTGTCCACTCGGCCACCCAGAAATGGAATAGTGTCTCTCCTAAATCCCCTCTGTTTGACTCCCCGAACAGTGGGAATTTTCAGTGCCATTCATGCAGGCTAGATCTGCAAGCTCCGGGTTTTTAAAAGGTACGTAGCTGTTGCTCTGCTCAGAGTTACAATGTCTAACCGATTTAGGAGCCTTACTCTCATTTTCCAGAGTGAAATAGAAATTTAGAAGTCTAAGTCCCACTGACTTTCAATGAGACTTAGGCGCCTTTAAAAGTCTGAGTCCAAGTGCCTTCCATTTCTATAGAATTCAATGGTGTCCCTGTGAACACAACTTGAATGAGAGTTGAAGGCATTCGGTGCCCCCCCAGGATTGGGTCCACATGTCTATACAGTAGCATATGAACAGCTTCTGTCACCTTTAATGCCTCCCTGATCTGCTCACAGTTGTCTGTGCGTCTACATTATATTAACTTCTCCCTTCTGCCAGTTTAGATCACGCTATTTATCAAGGCCACTATCGGATAATTACTGTCATAATCTCTTCCACAGTAGTAAATTCTGATGTCACAAAGGGTGTGTCATAATCATACAGCTAAGGGTAGCCTAGAATTCCTCCTTACCTGTAAGGGGTTAAGAAGCTCAAATAACCTGGTTGACACCTAACCAAAAGGACCAATGGAGAAAGAAGATACTTTCAAATCTGGGGAGGGGGAGATTTTGTTTGTGGTGTGCATGTGCGTGTGCGCTTGGGAAGCATCAGGTCAGAAAACTCTTTCTCTTATCAACCATCCTAAAAGTCTTTCATATTACAAAATTGTAATTTTGAAACTAAGCCTAGAGGAAGTTCTGCTGTGTTCCTGAATCTTTTGCTACCCTGTAAAGTTATTTTCCATCCTAATTTTACAGAGGTGATTTTTACGTTTTTCTTTTAAAATGAAATCCTTCTTGTAAGAACCTGACTGTTTTTCCATTGTCTTAAGACCCAGGGGTTTGGGTCTGTGATCACTTGGTAACCAGTTGGTTAGGATATTATTCTCAAGCCTCCCCAGGAAAGGGGGTGTAAGGGATTGGGGGAATATTTTGGGGGAAGAGGAACTCCAAGTAGTCCTTTCCCTGATTCTTGTTAAAATCACTTGGTGGTGGCAGTGTACTACTGTCCAAGGACAAAGGATTTGTACCTTGGGGAAGTTTTTAACCTAAGCTGGTAAAAATAAGCTTATGGGGCTTTCATGCGGGTCCCCACATCTATACCCTAGAATTCAGAGTGGGGAGAGAACCCTGACAGGGTGGATTGTGACTTTGTTGAAGGATCAGAGCAGGCTTGTTGTAAAATGGGATGCTACTCTTGGGACCAAATACTATGCACAGATGGGTTCTAGGGGGCACCTATGGGAACCCCGTGCTCATATCTATTGACAGAATGGGTCTCTTAGTGAGATGAGGCCAGGTCCTGCATCCACTGCCATCAGTGGGAGTTTTGGCATGGACTTCTATGGGAGCAGAAACATGCCCCTAAATTTAGAGCGAATACACATGGTAATCTAATGGAATTTTGGTACCTAGATTCTTCTTGCAGTTTGCCCAGGTGTGCCTGAGACTCTTTGGGTGTGTCTTCACTAGGGAAAAAAACATGAATTCTTAGCCCATGTTAGTGAACACGTGGTAATTAACATGAGGTAAAATCCTACCGAGGACAAGGCAATTTGTAGTTTTCACACAAGTTAGCCCGCTGAGATAACAACTCTGCGGGAGCCTAGGGTTTACCTTGACTTACTCACGCATGTGAAAATTACAGACTGCCTAGTCTTCACTAGGATTTTACTTCAATTTACAGACTAACACGGCTATCACTCTGTATCAGCAAAAACAATGCAAAGTCCTTGTGGCACCTTAGAGACTAACAAATTTATTTGGGCATAAGCTTTTGTGGGCTAAAACCCACTTCATCAGATGCATGGGTTGTCGGTAGCTACCAGTGTGGTGCTCCGCTCTTGTTCGATGATGATAACAGTCGGCTGCGTGCATGTTCCCCCTGTGTGCTGCCCCAGCTCTGCGCAGATAGCTGACACAGCAGACCCTGAGAGAACCCCCAAAGACCACAGACTCTAGTAAGATACGAAGGAACCAGAGCCAGGTTTATTGTCAAACGAAGCCCAGTAATAGTTCCCTATAGACTCTACAGGGCATACTACAAATTTGTGCTCCCTGGCAATGGACACAGCTCAGTCAGTGGCGGGACTTTCCACTGCCCCCTAGGCTGGACAAAGATGTGCACTCTGGGACCTACTTTTATACCGTTCAGGACACATTCCTCATCATAGTTCAAACGAATCTATCCATCATGCTGTCCTTTTGACCCTGTCTTTAAGATGCACCTGCCCGTTCCTTGTTGTGTCTGTGGAGTGTTCTGATGCTGCCTTGGCACAAGTTCCTCTCGTTAGCCCTTATGCGTGTATATGCACGTGCTTCTAACAACCTTTTCTTGCCAACTTTTGTGAGTGGGACCTGCCTCTGGCTCACAGCCCAGCTTTTGCTTAGCAATGCCTAGAAGTACTTTGGTTCAGGCTTCAGACTAGGCCTCTGATACAAGAGTTTATGTTTCAGGCCTCCTCTTACTACAGCATGGAGTGGAAAATACAGTAGGGAGGTATAAATATACAGCACATAAAAAGATGGGAGTTGCCTTACCAAGTGGGGGGGCAGTGCTAACAAGCCAATTCAATTAAGGTGGAAGTGGGCTATTCTCCACAGTTGACAAGAAGGGGTGGAAATCACTTTTGTAGTGATGGGTCACTACAAAAACTAAATTTCCCCCTGCTGATACTCACACCTTCTTGTCAACTGTTTGAAATGGGCCACCTTGTTTACATTGGCCTCATTAGCACTACAAAAGTGATTTTCACCCCTTCTTGTCAACTGTTGAGAACAGCCCACTTCCACCTTAATTGAATTGGCTCATTAGCACTGACCTCCCCCACCCCCCACTTGGTAAGGCAACTCCCATCTTTTCATAATCTGTGTATTTATACCTCCCTACTGTATTTTCCACTCCATGCGTTTGATGAAGTGGGTTTTTAGCCCACGAAAGCTTATGCCTACATAAATTTGTTAGTCTCTAAGGTGCCACAAGGACTCCTCGTTGTTTTTACTTCAAGTTAGTTAACTCAAGTTAAGAACACAACTTTGTTCCTAATGAAGACAAGGCCTTTAGAGGTTTGTGCATATCGTGGTTATCTACCTGCATTCAGCTTCTTCACTTCCCTGCTACATTGTTCTTTCAGTCATCTGAAGAATCCAAGCCAATTTTTTCCCCTCATACCAGTCAAAGAGCCCACACATCACTTCTTGGAATGGGATCAGGATTTACTGTGGGAAGGTTTACAGGGATCCTATCTTCTCAGCCCTCTCCAAGGGCTCTATTATCCCATGGATGTAGAGGTGGTTTACATGGGAAATTCCCTCATGCCTCAGCAGGAGGACAGCCCCGGAAGGTATAGCATTGTGGAGGAATGCTGTAAAGTATGTCACAAATAAGTTCCTTTTAACCAGCCAGGACTTCATTACATTCCAAATTTTGGCTAAGTGCAAACACCTAAAGTCTTAGTGTTTGTACTGTGAGATTTTTATTTTAACAATAGTGTGACATTTGCCTGTTTAAAACACTGCATCTTTCTTTTGCCTTAATGTCCATTATTTATTATGAAGCAAGGGGATTGACTTCCTTGAGAGCAGAATTAGGTCAGTGCTAATGCTTTTGAAAAGGTTCCTTGGTGGGGGTGTTGGACTGATGGCAAAACTCTCATTGGCTACAGAGATGCAGGATCAAGCTCTTTTTGAACAATCCTTAGGTCAGGCCTACGCTTAAAAATTATACTGTATAGCTACGGTATATTGGTATAGCTGTGGCAGATAAGGGTGTGATTTTTTACCAACATATTTGTGCCAGTATAAGTGCTAGTGTAGAGACAGTTATAGCAACAATTATCTCCACACTGGCAGGGCTTTCTAGGTTAACTATAATTATCTACAGGTTTCAGTGTAGTAGCCGTGTTAGTCTGTGTCAGCAAAAAGAAAATAAGAAAAGGAATACTTGTGGCACCTTAGAGACTAACAAATTTATTTCAGCATAAGCTTTCTTGGACTACAGTTTTGGTAGTAGACAAGGCCTAATTATCACTGTTTCACCGAGGCATTTATATCTATTCTTGCAATAACACTGAATGAATGTTTTCCTCTTCTCAGTTATGACAGGTTGGATTAAATAATTAACATGTTTCAGAAAGGTCAAGCCAGTAACATATTCCATCATGGCACCATGTAAATTACTACTAAGGCTCACTGACCTTTTCTTGCACTGCATTATATTTTAGATGATTTTATTTTTCCCCCTCAGAAAAATCACAGATCCCACCACAAACTAGTTTTATTATAATTATTCCTTAGACCATTTGGGACTATATTTTAAGCAGGGAAAATGTTTACCCTATAGTCTTACCATGTATGGAGTATTTTTAATTTGTAACAACAAATATGAAGAATCTCATTCCATAATGCAATTGAAATACACTTTGAAGCACCCCCAGTCACAATTCTGTTTCACCACCCTCCTCCTTCCCGGGATCTCGCTCCAGTCTCCTATGGGGGGGGAAGCCCGATAGCGGAGGTGAGATGGGGAAGGTGCTGTGCCCAGGAGGGTGATGAAACAGAATTGTGATTGGGGGTGCTTCAAAGTGTATTTCAATCGCATGCATGAAGTGAAAGCTAGTGTCTGACTTCCTAGACAGTAGCAGTTGTGTGTAGCTTTACCTGGAGTCCATAGCAGCTTCTCTGGGCACACACATCCCAGTGCACAGAGAGAAGAATAGTCACCCTTGTGTTTGTGAACTCTTGCAAATGATTCCTCGCATTTATAAGGGGCTGAACTCTTTGTTTCCCTGTTTTTCTAGACGAGAAAGTGGATGGAGTCTATGCATCTATTAATGTGGGTGAACAAGCAGTGACCACACCATCACAGGACTACAGAGTGCTCTACGACTATACAGCCCAGGTAGTCAAAGGATTAAAAAAATGAATGTCGTAATGCACTAGGCTTCAAATAGTACGTTTGGCTCAAAAAGCCCATTAATTCTCAACACCCCTAGGGGTTGTGTATTATCCTCATTTTATGGATGGGGAAACGGATGGAACAGAGAGTTACTTAGCCAAGGTCACCTAGCAAGTCTGTGGCAGCCAGGATTTGTGACTCTCAGGTCTCTGCTCTGGCCACTAGACCATACTGCCCCCAGATAACACAGTATATAAAAGTTTATTTCAATTTGCTGTACATTAATGTGTTTCATCAATAACGGTGCCAAACCATCCCAACCCTTGTCTCTTTAGGGATAGGAGAGACTCATTCAACTCAGAAGCTTTGTACATTTAGACTGATGGTAACTAAACCACCTGGCTTTACAGGAAGATGTATAAAAATAGTCCCAATAAAAACGTAAGAGAAGTTAGTTAAGGCTCTGATCCAGCATCAGGATTTGCTAGTGCAAACCCCTACTCCCATGAATCAATGGGTCTCTACAGAGGTACACACTAGTGGATCTTGATGTAGGATTGGAATCCAGAACATTTGGATAGCAATTTAGGGCAGGAAACGATGAAGAATACTGTATCCAGTTACAAAGGCAGAGGGAGTTTAGGGTAGAAGAATGCATGTACTCCAACTGGAATCTTGGCAGTATAGCAGGACTAGTTTTTGCTGAAGAGGACAACAGGATCTTTACTAACAAAATGGTCAGGACCCGGTTTTATAGCTCATCGGAAAACAGCACCCCACATAGCACAGTGCCCTCAGACACCATACTAAGACACTGAATCTAGAGCAGGTCAGCAGGGAATGGCACCACCACTTTGTACAGCATCTGGGTTTTCCTTTGTGATCTCCCATCCAAGTAATGACTCATTCTGACTCTACTTCACTTGTGAAATTTGAGACTACAGCCCAAGGGAATATGGTTGCAGCTCATGTTATAAAATCTTCCCTGGCTTTTATTCAGCCTGGAAACAGCAGAGAGAATCTGTCAAATATTATCTAAAAGCTGTTCTCCATTTGACCCCATCCTCATCTGGAGAATCCTACCCCAACACCAGATTGATGTGTTGTCTGTATTCCATAGCAGGGACAGACTTCCAACACAATCTCCATTGCACAAAAGGATTTTCGAACAAGTCATACTGATTTCCTGTTCATAACTATTGCCAGATACAGACTCCCAGCCTGTCTTCTGCCTTTGCCTCAGTTTAGTTATGGTTTTGTGTGGGATTTATAATATAAATATTTGTATCCATTTCCCACTTAAATACCCCTCTGAGGCACTTTTTAAATGGAGCTGAAACAATAACAATGAGATCTGGCTTGGTCATGCTACTCTAGTTCCTGCATGGTGGAAATACTATGGAGCTTGTATTATTCCAGCTCCATTAAACAGATGCAGGAGGAGGAAAAAGTATATCAATGAAAAAGCTACCAATACCACACACACACACACACACTTTGACATTCTGACGTTGGAGTCAGATGGCACAGCCCTCCCTCACATTTTTCCCATGTAAATACGCTGTGCCCTGTTGATTGCTCCTGCCAAGTGCCAGTCCCAGCACAGGTCCCTTGGGTAAATAGCAAGGAGCTTGGGTTGACATGCTCACTCAATCTGAAGACACTGCTGATGAGCAACCTGCACCCTCAACTAGGGTACTGGAATGTTCCTGACTTCAGACCCAATTCAGTTAGACATTATGAGTAAAGTCACAACAGAGACAAGCTGACTTGCTACAGCAAGAGTTTACTACCACCACACACCTTTTCATCCATAGATTTCAGACTGCTTTACAAAGGAGGTAAACATCATTCCCACTTTATAGATTAGAATGCCAAAGCAGCCCAAGAGCCTTTAGTTTTATGACTTCCCTTAATGCTCCTACACAGGAAACATAGAAGTATAGGTGTTATCCTACTGGCCAGGTCCATCTAGTCTACTATCCTGCCTCTGACAGTGGCCTGATGTTCCAAAGTATGGTGCAAGAAGCCCCACAGTCAGCAGATGTGGGATAATCTGCACCCCATGATCTCATCCTAATCCCCAATAGTAAGAGCTTGGTTTACACCCTGAAATATGGGGTTTTACCTCCCTTCCAATATTCTTTTCCTTAGCATAAACTATGGATACTTTTGCTATCCATACAAATGGCCAATCTCTCTTTGAATTTTGCTCATTCTTGGCTTTAACAACATCCTCTGGCAAAGAGTTCCACAGTCTAACTCGGGGTAGTCAATAGGCAGCCCGCGGGCCAAATCCGCACCCCCAGATGCTTTTGAACCCGGGGCGGCTCCAGGCACCAGCGCAGCAAGCGCGTGCCTGGGGCGGCAAGCCGCGGTGGGGGGGGGGGCGCTCTTCCCCGCCGGCGCCCGGCCAGGGAAGCGGGGCCACGGGCATGCCGCCCTCCCCGCGGCGCTCCTCTTCCGGCTGGGGGAAGAGCGGGGCATGCCACCCTCCCCGTGGCGCTCCTCCTCTGGCCGGGGGAAGAGCAGGGCATGCCACCTTCCCCGCAGCGCTCCTCCTCTGGCCGGGGGAAGAGCGGGGCATGCCACCCGGCGCCCCAGCCGGGGCAGTGAGGCAGCGGGCATGCTGCGTTCCCTGCCAGCGCTCCTGCCTGGGGTGGCAAAAAAAAAAAAAAAAAGCCAGAGCCGGCCCTGTTTTGAACAGACCCCAAAAATCTTTTAAACTTATTTATCATCATCATTTTATCTGGAGTCTGGACCTTGACTATTTCTTGACCAAGATATTTGGACCTTGACAAAAAATAATTGACTACCCCTGTTCTAACTGAAGCCAAACAAAGTTGGATTATGTCAGTGCAGCTGAAGAGAATTTCCTATGCAGTTCAGGGTGTTCAAATATTTTTTCTACTCTTTCATGTTTGGAGAGATATTTGCTTTAGGGTCTGTTGAGGGTCATTTTAATGTACCTCAGCATTCATGGCATTTTGCCCTGAGGGGAATTATTGAATTCCTTTCATTAAGATGGACAATACCTAACCTGGGGGTAGACTTCCACACACTTGAGCACTATATTCAAATGAAATTGATCTGATCTGTTGAATGCAAATTTTGGAGGCCTGTGCTATCCCTGTTTTAATTTCATTGCTCTTTGGACAGTGAATTGATGCCCCATCCCACAGAAAATAGGACAGCATCACTTAATGGGCTGATAGAATCACTGCAAGTCAGTCTGGCTATCTCGGGGGGCAGGGGGCGGGAAATAGCATGTTTCATGAATAATCATTATACCACTAATCCTGTCGCACCTCTATAAGGTGCCACAGGACTCTGTCGCTTCTACAGATCCAGACTAACATGGCTACCCCTCTGATACATTATACCACTGTTGACCACTATTGCTCAGCAGCAGGGATCTATGCTACCATGCAGGTAACCTGAGATCAATTGTCCCAATGAGAAATCTCTCCCAGATTGAGATTATTGGAGGCATCATTTTTATCTCCCTTGAGCATGTAGCCTTGTATTGCTCTAACAAAGGAGCATGACTGACTGATTCAAGGGGGAGTTGCATTTAGGGCAGGTCTACACTTCAAAAGCTGCACCCATGCAGCTGTGTCGCTGTAGTGCTTTAGTGACAACGCTGCTGTGCTGATGGGAGAGCATCTCCTGTCAGCAGTGCTTAATTTGTGCCAGGGCTGAGCCCCGGCACCTCTAGGCTTTCCGTGTCAGTTATGAATGTAAAAAATTGCTTGAACCCCGGCACCTCTTCCATTAAAAATTAAGCACTGCCCATCAGCGTAGTTAATCCACCTCCGTGAGAGGCATTAGCTACGTCAGTGGGAGCAGCTCTCACATCGACATAGTGCTGTCTACACCGAGGGTTAGGTCGGTAGAACTCTATTGTTCAGGGGTGTGGATTTTTCACACCCCCAAGTGGCATAATTATACCAGTGTAAGTTTATATCATAGACCTGGCCTTAGTCTCTTCTGGCAGAGGATGTTCCTATGATACAAAATCTAATCTGCACAGGGACTGAATGCAGGATGGATACATTTCTGTTCCACTCTGGAGATCTTCAGGAGAGGGTAAGAAAGTTGATAGCCCCAGTATGACCAGCTCAGTAAAAATGGAGCCACACACTGAGCGCGAGTCTGATATTTCAGATTCATTATCAGTGACATGCGTAAGGATATGCTTTAGGACCATGGGAGCTAGGAAAATCCCCCACACAACATGCAGAAGAGTCTGAGTACTTGAAGCTAACCAGATTTCCACTCCCTCTGTTGGGTCTTTCCTTTTAGAGCACCGATGAACTGGATATCAGTGCAGGAGACATCGTAGCAATCATCGCAGAAGGCGAGGATGGCTGGTGGACAGCAGAAAGGAATGGTCAACAAGGATTTGTGCCAGGGTCTTACCTGGAAAAGCTTTGATGAAAAGATGCATCTGCTTTAAGACCTTAAAAATCCCTTATTTTCTAAAGTGGCACACGTGGTCAGCCAGTGCTCACCAAGAGGAGCCCATATCATTGTCTTCTAAGATTATCACTTGGGGCTAACAAATTGTCCATGCCTTTTTCTTTAGGTCTCTCTCTCTCTCTCGCTCTCTCCACACTGGAGTTTTCCCAGAGACACTGCAGGGGTTCCCTTCTTACAAGGGTTTGTATCCCTTTAACTGTTCCATCAACATTGCATTGAATACAATCCATCAGCACCTCAAAGTTATGACAAGTATGGAAAAAAAACACAAACCAAATTTCTCTGCACACACACAAAAATTGCTTAGAAAAATGGAAAATGAGAAATGTCCCTCAGTAAGTCTGTATTACCTCCTGACAGGCTTGGAGACACTCTTGTGCTAACAGTCATATTCTCTACCAATTAATTATCTCTTTCTTTATTTGCATAAGTAGCATAAGCATTTTTGACAGAGATGTGGAATATGGGGATGGTGGTGTAGGTACGCTGTGCTCAGGATGAAGACATAGCAGGGTCTTAGCTATACAACACAAGACAGAAGTTCATGCAGTTCTCCTCCCCCCAAATGCATGAGTGGGAGAAATGGGTAAGGATTCCCCACCTATTTTATCATCAGAGCGACTAGGGCAAATCAAAGATAAAATACTGCTTTGAAGAACATTAAAAGGATTGTGACATGCATTGAGCTAAAGAAGAAAACATAAGGCCATCCACCCCACCACCAACTCCTCCTGCTATTAAACACCAAGTCCTTTATTGCTCCAGCCTTGTGTGGAATCCAAAGGCAAAGAGATAAGGATAGATCCTGACCCAGATCTTTGTTGGCCATTGCCTTTTTTGATGGATTGTGTCATAACCTTAATATGATGTGTCATGTTTAAAAGCAAGCTAAGTAAAATCTTTCACTGGAGCTGTATTACCCAGACTGGCCTGTTGTGAGCTCATCAGGGAGCTGCTAATCACTTGGTAGGCTTACATGTAATTGGCCTATATGTTACCTGATTTAATCTCTGCCCATCCCATCTCCCAGCCTACATGATCGTCTCTTTATCCCTTTCAGATGCCCCTCCCCTACGGTTTCCCGACTACCTAGGCCTCCTGCAGCCTCTGCATCTCTGAGATCATTGTCGTGGATCTGTCCTTTTCCCTTCCTCACATTGCACTCATACTTTATGAAAGTTCTCATAAGCAAAGCTGGCTATTTCATAGAATATCAGGGTTGGAAGGGATCTTAGGAGGTCATCTAGTCCAACTCCCTGCTTAAAGCAGGACCAATCCCCAATTTTTGCCCCAGATCCCTAAATGGCCTCCTCAAGGATTGAACTCACAACCCTGGGTTTAGCAGGCCAATGCTCAAACCACTGAGCTATCCCTCCCCTCCATTTTGTACACCATATATCAATTTCACCACTGCATTCCTATTCTATCAGGTGACTAGTATTTAGAAATACTTCCAAAAATCCACAGTATTTACCCAATAGAGACCATAAGATCCTCCTTCAGTATTTAGTGACGCAATACAAACCTTCAAGGATTTGTGTAGGGAAAAAAACTACTTCCTAGGGACAGAATGAACTAACTGCCAAAATTTCAGATTTTAAAATCTAACCAAAAAGTCAATTTAAAGCACAAATAATCACCATTAACAGGTAAATCTTTTAAATGAGGAGTCATTGTGGGTGTTGAGTGAGGATTTTAAAGCCAGAGAGAAATTTAGAGAGACTGTTCCAGCATTTTAGTTAACAGGACTGTAGCACGTTAATGAACTAGAGTCAGTCCATAGAAACCCAAAGCAGATTTTATTCAGTTTTGTGCTGGGAAACCAAGTAGTGCAGCCCTTTTGGGGATTCTCTCTTGTACACACGTTCCCCCTCACTTGTCACCCCCTGCACTTCCCCCTCCGAAGAAGGCTTTCCTACAATTTGGCCTCCCCGCTCCTAAACTTGGTACCCAGAACGTCTAGAATTGCCTTGAATAGGCTCTTACAGTTTTGTATTAACATAGAAACCAAAGAGATGCAGTGATGGGCTGTTTCCCAGGGCTGGCTGTGGAAAGGCAGAGCATGAGTGACTAGGACAACTTCTCTGTGGGGCAGGGATTATCTTTGTTCTGCTTGTCCTTGATCAGGGCTTCTAAGCACTACCACAGTATAAATAGTAACAATAAAGTGCTCCTTACAGATTGCTGATGCCAGGGCCAGCCTTCTGAGGCCAGATCTGAATTTTATAACCCAAGAATCACGGAGAGAAATGGGTCACAACTAGGGCCTGTACTGTATGTCAGTTGACACCTGCAATGTGGCTAGTCAAACAATTGTATTGTAACCATCTTGAAATGAAACCTAAAGTATGAGTGATTTTAGATACTTGCCTCCTTTAATAGCAAGTCTTTCAGCCAGAATTGATGCAGACAGACATTTTGTAGAGGATTTCAATATTTTTTTTTAAAAAAAGTTTCCCTCAAGATCTTGTCTGATCTGTAAATAAGTAACACAGGTACTCAGTTAAGACCACATTCCTCTTCAGGCTCAGAAGGTTTCACCAAGCATTGAAGCACCCCTCTTGGTTACCGTGTTGTCTATAGAATCTCTTGCTATGGGTAAGCTATTACCTGCATCTCTGATTATGAGGTCATTACCAGTTTTGTGATGACTGCAACTCTCGGGGTCTTCTTGCCATCCCATAAAAACATTTTATACTTTGCAATCTCCACCAGTCATTCCTTGATTAAGTGAAATAAATTATAGACTGAAGGGGTTATGTATGCAGGTATTTATAATGTATCCATCACTACAGTATCTGGGCACTGGGTGCTAATTTGGGATAAGCTCTGTAAGTGGAAAGGCAATTGCAATGGTCTCATGATTTATCTTCCCTTCTTTAGAGTGAAGGGCTTGGCTGATAATTGGTTACAAAAATATTTGTAACTATGCAGTTCACTCCATCAACCTTGGTAGCATGTGTCAGAAATAGAACATGAGGAACCAATCAAAATATCCCAGTTCCCTGAGCACATGCAGTTTCTAGGAATCACCCATACCTGGAGAGTGGAAAGTAGCCGAAAGGTTAAATTCCAGATGCTGCACTGGGCTGGAGACAAAGTCTCACTAGAGCTGTGCAGTGCTTTCACAGCAAAACAAACATTCAGCAAAAGGGACATTTCACATTTGGTTGTGAAACTGCACATTACCCTATTTTCAGGGAAGAGAAAGGAATGCGCCTGAAATGGGCCATTTTCAGTAAAAGTCACACTTAATGGTTTGACCAGTTCTCATGTTTAAAAGCTCTTCAGAAAAGAAATTTGTCCCAAAAGAGGAGCAGTGTCAAAAAAAGATGTTTTTCCCCTCTCAAAAAAAAAAAAAACCCCTTGCTTGACAAAAATAAAATCGCCTAAAATGGGGGGGAAAGAATAATAATAATACAAAATTAGTGTATATAAAAACACACTTATTTAGGCACAAAGTAACACTGACTTTTTCAGTTGGGAAACAGTCAATGAGTAAGAAAGTGGAGAAAATCCTATTCTCTGCCAGTTTAATCCCCCCCCCCCCCACACACACACACAAGAAAAAAATGGAGGAAAAAAAAGTAAAGTAAAAAAGTGGGAGAAAAGTATCTTTTCCCACAAAGTTTTCCTTTAGGAAAACAGTTATTTCCCTGATGGGAAAATTTCAAAAGGGAATTGTCCCCACAAAAATTCCTGCAGGTAAACTGCCCATTTTCTGGCCATCTTTGTTAATCCTCACCTTTTCTCTCACTGTTAAACTAACTTTAAAGCATCTCGTTTGACTGTTCAACTTCTGGTTTCACCTGGACAGCATCACTATTTAGTAAGCTGGCTCCCACCAACAGGAGGTGCCAAAATGACAACTATTGATAAAGCTGTATAGTTTCAGAGTGAACTTTTGTTTCATGGGACACTTGCAGCGAGCAGCACATTTCATCGTGTTGTGTAAGCTGTGTGACTGGGACTGAGGGGAGTTCTCCTTTCACATGCATGAATCTGTTCTCAGAGATACAGGTTGAGAAATACCCAACACTCATGCTTTTGTCTACAGCTTCACAAGCTACGGCTAGTAGCACCACCGCAGCCTGTAGTATAATTAAAGGGCAGGTACACAATAAAGGTACTGAGCTGAGTTAGACTGTGCTCTGGAGGGTGGGGTTCTGTTTGCACAATAAACTATTACTCATTTTCTGGCTGGGCATTCTCACACCTGTTACTATTAACCATAGATATCCTAACCAGGCCCTAAGAAACCTGCAGGCATCTCCCATCTACCCAGAGGACAGTGCCCTACCAAAGGGACAGGAAAAACCAGGACACATGGATGGAGCCCAATTGTAGCTCATGGATTTAGTTGATTTTTGGTTCTGAATTTAAGTTTTGGCAAATAGCCCTATTTAGGGCGCTTCAACTGACAGCCCGTTGGGTCTCTCCTCTGAGCACTTCCAAACTAGCCATGCAGGTGTTGTCTTTACTACAAAGACAAGGTATATTCTTAATTTAAGGTGACTATCACATGGTAAAATCCTAGTGAAGACAAAGCTATGTGTAGTTTTCATACAAGTTAGCAGGCAGCAGTAACCTGAAGGTTCCCCCATAGTCTTCAACTTGGGCTTTGTCTTCACTTTGCCAAAAGCATATTTTTACAAGGAGATCACTACTGCATACTATCTCCGTCACTGTAAAATCCTACTGGAGACCAGGGACTGTAGTTTTGACAGTGATGTAGCTAGGCAAGCTCAGTCATGGATAGGGATATAGTTTTGACCTCTTCCAGCTACCTTGTGGTAAAAGCTACACGATGTGCCTGGTCTCCAGTAGGATTTTACAGTGAGATACAGTAACTACTATGTGACCACACAATCATGCTGTGTATCTGGAATGTGATTTCACAGCATTTCAATGAAAAGTCTCTCACTCAAGGTAGGTTAATTCCAGCAGTTGACTTGAGTTAACTCTGCAGTGAAGACACACGCTTAGGGTATGTCTACATTGAAATTAAACACCCGCAGCTGGCCCATGCCAGCTGACTCAGGCTCACAGGGCTCGGATTAACGGGCTGTTTAACTGCAGTGTAGATGTTCAGGCTTTGGCCGCAGCCCGGGGCTCTGGGACCCTGCGAGATGGGAGGGTCCCAGAGCTCAAGCTGCAGCCCGAGTGCCTACACCGCCACTGAACAGTCCCGCAAGCCCAAGTCAGCTGGCACAGGCCAGCCACGGGTGTGTAACTGCAATGTAGACATACCTTTACAGTCTTTTAGCTAGAACATCCACTGCATTTCAATTATTGCCAGAAGTTCCTCACACTTCTTGCATTTCAGACTATTTCCCTCCTCTTTACTGTCCCCCTTGTAGCAGGTCCAGAATCCTTCCAGATAAATTTCAGTGTAGTAGCCGTGTTAGTCTGTGTCAGCAAAATGAAAATAAGAAAGAAAAACTTGTAGCACCTTAGAGACTAACAAATTTGTTAGTCTCTAAGGTGCTACAAGTTTTTCTTCCAGATAAAGTCGCCTACATGAAAGTCCTTCTGAAACCCAGCAAGATACTACTGAGGGCCATGGTCCTCTACCCATAAAACCCTGCTGAAAGGAAGGTGCTGAAAGCATCTTCTCCTATACTGGCTGTCTGAGCAGGCTTCCTCCACACAGTTCTCCAAGCCCTGGAATGAAGGGCTGAACTAGATTCTGAGCAATAGCCAGCTGGGGTGCCCCAGATTGGGAAGAGTGTGTATAAGGGTCATGGTCTTGGTGCAAGATGTGCACAGGCCCCTTCAACCTGTCAGGAGCTAGCCAGAAATAATTACTGCACAGGTGCTGCCAGACGTTAAAGGGCCAACAACATGCTTTCTGGGCTTTTTGGATAGCTGCCAAGAGACAGAAAGCACCAGCAGGCTTTCCCCAGGCCAGGCATCTCATTTTCAGAGGGCACGAGGTGGGAACTGAAGAGATGCTTCTTAGGGATCCTAAACTCAGCAGCCAGTGGATCTTCAGGCTGGCTCATGGAACTACAGAGCTCTGCAAGAGTCCAGGTTCCTGGAACCACGTTCTGCTCCAAGGAAGCCAGACAACTCTACTTCAAACTGACAGGTGGTCACATGCTCCTCTTATAAAGAACACAGAGATTCTCACTGAAATATGGCAAATCCTGCATGACGTAGGACATCAAGCCAGCCAGCCAGCCCTGTCTTTGTAATGAGCTCAGTTTCAAACAGCTACATAGCTAAAAAGAGTAAGAATAGGAAGTTCAGATTAAAAAAAAAGGAGTGGAGCCATTGTAGTCAAGTATCTACAATAGTCCTTGGACAGAGGTCATCTCTGGGGGTGATGAGCAGCATATGCTTTAACTAATGGGTTTAGGTTTGAGAAAAACCACATACACTTATTTATAAAATACAGTAATAAAAAGCAGCATCAGACATTTGGATGGAAGCAGCTGGCTCCCATCACCCCAGTTATTAAAGAACCAACAACATGTGCAGTGCTCTACGAGACATAAAGGCAACCCCTCTTCTGAACAGCTTCGTCTAACCGTTTCCTTTTAGCTGAGGAATCAGAGCACCCAGAGCTAGAGGTGTTTCCAGGGAGTTTTTACAATCACCTCTGCCTAAGAAAGCACCTTACACAGCAGATTAGTTGAGCAGCTCTTGTTACAGTTAGCAGAAATGCAATAGGGTAACTGCATGAGACACCCCAATTGTTTGCCACCTCAGAAGATGTTGCCCTCAGCTTTGCTTCAGGTAAAACACTCAGCTTCCTTCAGCTTTAGTGAGAACAGAACATGTGAGCAAGACATGAAAAAAACCAGTTCCTACCTTATCTATCTTCTCCTCTTACTAGCCAGCAATTTCCACCCCCTTCATAGTAGAAGCATCTGCCTTGCCTCCTCTGAATTCTTTCCCTGGAAGCTGTTTCCCAAGTGGAGATTCCTGATTGCATCAGGAAACTAACTGATTGCTATATACAGCTTAAGTGAAAGCAGGTGGAGATTGACCTGCATTTCATTATGAGCTAGGCCTCAGGACATGCCAACTTCAGGCCAAAAGAGGGTGGGGGTGAGAGCAGCTGAGCCTGAGAACCAGCTAGGTAGAATAGCTGACATTAACACACACTTTCAGGGCATGATGTACTTGTATGACTGTATTTGTTTTGTTTCTCTTGGAGGGAAGATGTCCTGTGCATAAATCCAGCAGTTTGGCATATGCTGAGTATGGTCTCAGCTAGCTGCCCACACAGCATCTGCTAGCGGAGAGCTGCTGCCCCTGTCATCAGGGCTGGCTAGCTGGCTCAACTGTACTAGTTTAGAGTAGCCAAGCTCCTCTTCATGCAGTTTGCTGTCTACTCCTATGCTGAAAGGTCACCATTAGCCTTTAGCCCAGGCTTGTACCACATTTGAAGAGCATAAAACAGACAAGTCATCAGGGCTTGAAAAATCAGCCACTGCTCCTGCATAGCAACGTTTTCCTTACTATCCCTTACAGCTGCCATAGGAGGTATTACTTATAGCACTGGGCAACTAGGCCCCTTTAGAGATAAGACATTGCAGGCTGTTGCTTAGCAAAACTGAAAGTAGGGGTAGGAAAAGTTACTGTTGTTCTGCCAACACCACTCATGACCCTTTTGAATGCAAGGAAAACTCTACCCAGCTGCTGTTATATTGCACCTGCACTGAGCATGATCAGCATATTTAGCACCAGTAAGGATAGAGGAGCTGGGCTTTTGCCTCACTTCCCCCTGGCCCATGAGAGTGGCTTTCACAGAACATTGCCTAAAGGTGATCTGCAAAAGAAAATTAAAAACTGGGCTTGGGTCCTTCTTTGCTTCTTGTAAATCACATAGCTGAAAGGCGTTGTGGTTTTGTTTTGTTTTTAAGATGGGGAAGGACTTTGGCTTCTTCTTCTACATTAGAAATTAATGTACTGCTGAACTAGTGAAATGATATCACAAGCATCAAGACAGACAAAGCAACTTTTAAGTTACAACAATTTAAATTGCTGTTTTTGGTTTGGTGGCAACTATTTAACTCCAATGACCAATTCACATCTTGGATAAAGGAAGTCTTTGTTATAGATTCAACATGTTGACTCCCTTCAGTTAAGATGTTAATACTAATAATAAATATCCCTGAGCCCTCCCAAATGTTCTCCACGAAACACCAGTCTTGACATTCTAGATATTTCTAAGAACAAATACCAAATAGAATTTTGCTCAGAGTGGGATGATCTGTTTATACTCAGGCCTCTTTAGGCATAAAAGCATACAAGTGCATTATTTAAAAAATCATTTGGGATCCTAATGAGGCCTTGGCTACACTTACGAGTTACAGTGCAATAAAACTGCCTGCAGCGCTGTAACTCACTAACTGGCTACACTTGCAAGGCACGTGCAATGCTGTATCCCCTCAGATACAGCGCTGCTTGTACTCCACCTCCCCGAGAGGAATAACATTGTTGCGTAGTGGGTGGAACGCTGCTGCTTCAATGTAGCCAGGGAATTCGCAGTAACTGACCTCCGGAAGCTCCCTTTGTTTTGAAACGGCACTTCCGGGTTGGAGTTCAGAGCTCCGTTCTGGAGCTGCTTTACAAAAAAAAAAGCAAACACCTACTGTTTGCGGGGGGGGGGGGCTCCGTTAGGAATGCTGCAGCAAAGTTGGCTTGGAGAGAGACGGGGGGGGGGGGGGTCGGAAAGAATGGCAGGGGGGGAGGGCAGGGGGCAGTCTCCGTTTCCCCGAGTTCTCTTTTATCTGCTCTTTAAAAACAAACAAAGCCCCTGCTGCTTGCTTTCAGTGATTAAGAGAGAGGCGGGGGATGTGGAGGTGTGTAAACTTAGGAGATAATGAGCTGACACTCTGTGGATACCCCAAAAATCCACTCTCTCTCCCCACACGCTTCCTGTCACACTCCCCCTCATTCCCCCCATTTGAAAAGCACGTTGCAGCCACTTGAACGCCCATAATGCACCGCTCCCAATACAGCTACAAATGCCTCAAATGTAGCCACGTTAGTGCGCTGGCAGCTGCCAGTGTGGACAGGCTGCAGCGCTTTCCCTACTCAGCTGTACGAAGACGGGTTTAACTCACAGCGCTGTACATCTGTAAGTGTGGCCAAGGCCTGAATCCCAACAAGCTCCTTGAAGTCAAAACGAGTTTTACTACTGAGTTCAGTGAGAGCAGGATCAGGTCCGATGGCATGCATTTTACACACAGCTTGTATGGTCACAGCTATACAACCAGCACCATAGTTCAGTTAGCCCCCAAAACTGAGTTAAGGCTGAGTGGGCAATATTAAGTGAGAGCTTTACTGGTATTTTAGTTTGATCAAACTTCCTTTGACTTGATTGCAGAGAGGCTAGCTTACCTCCCCACCTCTCTGTATTTGAGGATACAAGCACACAACACAGTTAGAAAAAAAAGTTTACCATATTTCCAACTAAAATTTCCTGCAAATGCAGAACTCTCTTTGGGCTATTTAAAGAACCCAAGCAAAGCATTTTAATAAAAAATCATTTGCACTGTGACTTTGGGCAAGTCACTAAATCTCTCTGTGCCTCAGTTTCTCCAGCTGTAACATGGAAATAATAATGCTTCCCCAATTTTGTAAAGCACTTTTAGATTAGCATGCCTATAGGTTTTTCAGGTGGTAATCATCATTGTTATTGTTCAACCCCAAACTCAGTCTAAACAAGCTTTTTGTGGTGGCTGGATTGATATTTGCAATGGAAAAGCTGGTACAAAAGAACGCCATATTATTTTGTGTACATGATGCCCTGGCTTGTTTTGTAACAAGATTAGACGGCTCTTAGGAAGGGGGCTGCACATATGAGATACCATTCACTTTCAATACAGGGAGTGGGGGAGGGAATTTTGTGCATTCCCTTCCTCTTTGCCAGTGTCCAACAGCTGTCTAAGAAAGAATTGTTTGGACGTTCCAAGCTGGAACAGTCAGTGTAGAAGCTTCTTGGGAAAGTGGTGAACTTTAACCTTCCCAGGATAAGAACGTTAACACAAGCGTGAATGGAAGAGACTTCAATGCACTTGTAAGGGGACTGTTATCCCCTTACTAACATTCAGAGCTCCCAGTACCAAAAGGGGAAGGGTCGATGGGACTGACAGTCCCCAGGGGCAATGGGGAGAGGCCAATGCTCCAGGTCAGCCTGATTGACAGGGCGGGCAGGCGAATCAGGGAGTCAGGAGGTCAGGGGTGAATCCCGTCCTCCGTGTGAGCTGAAGTGGCCTGAGTCTGAGTGAGTGGGGCCGAGCTAAGGAGAGGCCAGAGGTGAGCTGGGCCAGATCTGGAGGGGCCAGAAAAGCAGCCCAGAGACACAGACCTGCCCTGGGGGGAGAAGCTGCAGCCCAGAGACAGACCTGCCCTGGGGGGAGAAGCTGCAGCCCAGAGACAGACCTGCCCTGGGGGGAGAAGCTGCAGCAGCCAGAGGGGCCAGGGCAGCAGCCCAGGCAGCTGGAGGCAGAGCAGCAGCAGCAGCCGTGCAGAGGCAGAGGAGCTGGAGCTGAGGCAGAGGGTGGAGCTGGGGCTGGAGCAGTCCGGAGCCGGGTGTGGTGAGCAGCTGGGGAGAGCGAGGGGGACCCTGGGCAGTGGGCCCAGCGCAGGGAGACGCCTCAGCCAAGAGGCCCTGCAGGCCAGACTTGCAGGGGGATCTAACCCCCGACGGGGCGGGGGCGACGCTGGGAAGAAGGGTCCTGCCACCCAGAGCCTGCGAGCGTGTGGCCACCGCCAGAGCAAGTGTCCAAGCCACAGCGTCCCTGCAGCACAGCCAGGGCCTGAGAAGGAGCCTGGGACTTGCAAAGGAACAGACTGAACTGCCCTGACATTGCAGAGACACTGTTGTGATGTTCCCTGCCACAGAGCGGGGCGATGTGTTTTCATTAGTCTTTCCCATTTTTCCTTATTCCTGTTACAAATTAATTGTTAATTAAATAATTTGCCTTTGCTTTGAATTGTATGCAGTGATCAGTGGGTCAGGGAAGCATCCTGTTTAGAGAGTACACCCCGGAGTGGGGACACCCTAGCCCCTGACCTAGGTGACCACAGCAAGGTTGGGGGTTGAGCCCCCCAGGAATCCTGGGCCCAGCCTTGTTGGGGTTACGAGGACTCTGCCAGACAGGAGAGTGCAAGGGGAGTCCTCGAGGGCAGGGAGGCCTCTGGGTAAAGGAGGTGGGAGCGAGGACTCAGATCCTTCCGCTAGCCCATTTCACCGGGGTAGTGCAGAGACGAGGAAAGTTCCCCACAAGAGCGGGACTATTCCCCCGCTTACATAATTGGCGTCACGAACAGGATCCTATCCACAGGGTCCACCCCATTGGTTTACTGGTTGCATTCTGGTAGCACTGTCCAGGCCTGGTCAAGAAACCTACCATGGCTCGAATTGAAGAACTACAGGCCCAGGTTGCTGAACTTCAGCGCAGACTGTCAGACCAAGCTGAGGCATTACAACAAGCTAGAACAGAACAGAGAGAAGCCTTATCACTGGCTAAGGCTGTAATAGACCAACAGGCAGCAGAAGCTAAGAAACCCCCTACTATTTATGTCCCACGGGAGCAGAAGGTCACAGAGTTTGGTGGCTTCCCGACCAGAGCAGGAGACATTACAGTAGAGGAGTGGGTCAAGTCTGTGAAGACGGCTCTGCGTGTGCTAAGAGTACCTGAGGAAGACCATGTGGACTTCATAGAGGAACACCTCAAGGGCCAGGCGAAGGCCACTGTAAAGTTCATGGCAATGGCAGACAAGAAAGATGTGAAAAAGGTGTTTGAACTCCTCCTGGAAGTGTACGGAGACAAGGTACCTATTGGAACTCGACTAAAGGAGTTCTTTGAGAGAAAGCAGGAGCCCGGTGAAACTATCCGGGCATACGCATATGACCTTCAGGAGAGAATGAGCAAAGTGGAGCGGCGAGACTCTCAACGAGTTCCAGACCCAGATGTGTTTCTAAAAGAGCAGTTGGTGTTGGGGCTCCGGGACGACTCCCTCCGACGTGAAATGAAAAGGAGGTTTAAGGAAGAGCCCAGTAAAAAGTTCCATGAACTCATGCAGGCTGCCATTATGTGGTCAGAAGAAGAGGAAGTTCCTGGGGCAGAGAGGGCCAAGCCTAAACCCCATACACAAAGTGGGGGCCTAGTGAATGCAGCTGCTGGGGAAAAGGCCCTGCCCCAAACACAGCTAACATTGGAAAGCCTAAGTGAAGCTGTCCAAAAACTGGCTGTCCAACAGGGGGAGATGCTGAAAGTGATGACTGAGGTGATGAAAGGAAATACCTCCACTAATGTGCCAAAATATCCAAGAGCTCCAGGATCCCGAAGATCTCCACTGAAGGATGAGCTAGGGAGGTACATTTGTTACACCTGTGAAAGGCCAGGACATACTAGCCGAGATTGTACACTGAGAAGGAGACCAGAGTCCCAGGCACTCGAAATCGGTGGGGCACCAGGAGCGAGTGGTCCATCTACAGTAGAAGGCCAAGCAGTGGCAGAAGGATTCCTAGGCCTCTCCTTCGTGGAAAATCACTCTGCATACAGTGATGGGAGGAACATGGGCAGGACCAGCATATCTAGCGACTTCTGTAAGCGAGCATTTGGAGACTGTCTAACTGCTGAAGTATGTATAGCAGGGGTAAAAACCAGATGTTTGTTAGATACTGGCTCAGAAGTCACCACCATTACTGAATCACATTTTCAAAAATACTTGAAAGACAAGGAGCTGACCATGCACAACACACAGTTTGTACATCTAACAGCAGTTAATGGACTGGCAATCCCAGTGGTGGGATGCCTCGAAGCAGACATCGACTACATGGGCCAGACACTGCCAGGGAAATGCATCTTCATCCTGAAAGACAAGGCCTCTGAAGGGAGCCATATAGGAGAAGGAGTCCCAGGGATTCTGGGGATGAACATCATTAGTGAGCTGAAAGAGCTACAGTTGCCAGTAAAAGGAACAAGGAGGATGAACCGTCATGGGCACTCTAAGAGGAATGCTGTGCTGAGTGGAGTACTGGCTCGAGCGGAGAGGCAGAGTCATTCCCTGGGCCCCACAAGGTGGATTGGAAATGTTAAAGTTGGCAGAAACCGGAAGACCATTATTTCTCCTTGGAGAGAGAAGATCCTTCATGAACGCTGCTGGATGCCAGGAAATACCAATGAATATCGAGTGCTGGTAGAGCCTACATCTGGGTCAAGCCTACCTAAGGGACTTCAGTCAGCCAATGTATTGACTAGTGCCATCAAAGGAAGAGTACCAGTGAGTCTTTTAAACCCAAGCGTGAAGGCTATGGAGTTGCAGCCTGAGGAGGCGATCCCTCAGGTGAAGGTAACATTTGGGGAGAAGGGAGAACAAGTTACCTTTCCTCAAGAAAGATGTGGTGGGAGACTGCCAGTTCCAGTTCAAGCGGTATGCCAAGGGCTGATTCCTGCACAGGTGGCTAACTTAAGGGTGTTGCCAGAGAAGCATCAAGTAGCCTTTTCTAAGGATGAGGTGACCAATTTTGATGACTGGGTCAAAGGTGTCCATTACAGGCCAAAGACAACCAGCAAAGTTGCTCTCAGTACAGCTAAAGACACAGCCCAAAGTAGGAAAAGGACTTATGATTGCAAGTCCAGTGGGGCTCTCATCAGGCCTGGTGACTGTGTACTAGTTCGTAACCATGGACAACAGGGGCGTAATAAAATACAGGACAAGTGGGAGTCAAATCCCCACATTGTAGTTGCTCACAACAATCCCGAGCTACCAGTTTATACCATCCGGCCTGAGCGAGGAGGTCCTGAGAGACTAGTACATAGGGATCAACTAAAACATTGCACTCTTAGTCCAGTCAGGGACCATAGGAGGCGTACATCAGCACACCCTGAGGAGATGGAAACCAATTGGGGGATGGTTCTAGTCCCACAAACTGAGTACAGAGGGGAACAGAGTGGGGCAAACACAAACCCTAACAAGAATGGCCAGATCCCTCAAGCTGACCCAGTATTACCCGAGGACAGGGAAATAGAAAATATGGGTAATGAACCACCAGTTTTAAGAAGGTCCCAGAGGGCTAATAAGGATGTACTGCCTGTTAACTTTAGAGATGATTATGTGATTGGTTCTATGTAGTGTTTTAATTAATATTGTTATGTATAGTATGAAGTAGATGTGAAATGTTTAATATGTTAAATGTTCTTTTGATGTTAATGGGTTTGATATGATGTGGGTATATGTTGTTAATAATGGGTCCGGAGGTATTAGTGTAAACATTGTGGTTGTGGCAGTATTTTAGCAAGGGGGAATGTAAGGGGACTGTTATCCCCTTACTAACATTCAGAGCTCCCAGTACCAAAAGGGGAAGGGTCGATGGGACTGACAGTCCCCAGGGGCAATGGGGAGAGGCCAATGCTCCAGGTCAGCCTGATTGACAGGGCGGGCAGGCGAATCAGGGAGTCAGGAGGTCAGGGGTGAATCCCGTCCTCCGTGTGAGCTGAAGTGGCCTGAGTCAGAGTGAGTGGGGCCGAGCTAAGGAGAGGCCAGAGGTGAGCTGGGCCAGATCTGGAGGGGCCAGAAAAGCAGCCCAGAGACACAGACCTGCCCTGGGGGGAGAAGCTGCAGCCCAGAGACAGACCTGCCCTGGGAGCAGAGCTGCAGCCCAGAGACAGACCTGCCCTGGGGGGAGAAGCTGCAGCCCAGAGACAGACCTGCCCTGGGGGGAGGAGCTGCAGCCCAGAGACAGACCTGCCCTGGGGGGAGAAGCTGCAGCAGCCAGAGGGGCCAGGGCAGCAGCCCAGGCAGCTGGAGGCAGAGCAGCAGCAGCAGCCGTGCTGAGGCAGAGGAGCTGGAGCTGAGGCAGAGGGTGGAGCTGGGGCTGGAGCAGTCCGGAGCCGGGTGTGGTGAGCAGCTGGGGAGAGCGAGGGGGACCCTGGGCAGTGGGCCCAGCGCAGGGAGACGCCTCAGCCAAGAGGCCCTGCAGGCCAGACTTGCAGGGGGATCTAACCCCCGACGGGGCGGGGGCGACGCTGGGAAGAAGGGTCCTGCCACCCAGAGCCTGCGAGCGTGTGGCCACCGCCAGAGCAAGTGTCCAAGCCACAGCGTCCCTGCAGCACAGCCAGGGCCTGAGAAGGAGCCTGGGACTTGCAAAGGAACAGACTGAACTGCCCTGACATTGCAGAGACACTGTTGTGATGTTCCCTGCCACAGAGCGGGGCGATGTGTTTTCATTAGTCTTTCCCATTTTTCCTTATTCCTGTTACAAATTAATTGTTAATTAAATAATTTGCCTTTGCTTTGAATTGTATGCAGTGATCAGTGGGTCAGGGAAGCATCCTGTTTAGAGAGTACACCCCGGAGTGGGGACACCCTAGCCCCTGACCTAGGTGACCACAGCAAGGTTGGGGGTTGAGCCCCCCAGGAATCCTGGGCCCAGCCTTGTTGGGGTTACGAGGACTCTGCCAGACAGGAGAGTGCAAGGGGAGTCCTCGAGGGCAGGGAGGCCTCTGGGTAAAGGAGGTGGGAGCGAGGACTCAGATCCTTCCGCTAGCCCATTTCACCGGGGTAGTGCAGAGACGAGGAAAGTTCCCCACAAGAGCGGAACTATTCCCCCGCTTACACACTGATAGACGTGAGAAAAGCTTTGTCTTTAGAGAAGGAGTGCAGGGCCCTTCTTGTGTCTCAGCCCATTGAGAGGAACCAAGACATGAGTGACAATGACTTTGTTCTGCTAAAGTTTTTATTACTACGATCACTGCTTGATTCAGCCACCATGTGGGGGATATAAAAAGAGAGAGAAGCCCTACTATTAGAGATATAAGGAGTCTTGATAAATACCCACACCCTGCCAGGATTGGGGGTGGGGAGAGAACAGGGACAGGGCCCTGTGCCAACTCCTTTAACCAAGCACACATCAGAGCAGGCACCACATTTGATCTGTGTTCCTTTTCAGAGCTGGTCTCTCCCATTTTCTCCCCACCTCACTGGTGTTTCATCCTGTGTCCTGGCAGGAGTGTTAATTAGATCTTTCATTGATGCTGACCCACCTTGTCTCCCACGCAGGCTTCAAGTATAGTAACACAGCCAAGCTGAGAGTGAGTTGGGTTCTTAAAGTGCATTGAAGTGCTGTGCAGTTACTGTAAAGATCCTCACTTGCAGAGCTGGCATGTCCTACAAATCCTGGAAGTGTGTTCAAACAGCAGTACTTCATCGTGCTTTCTGTGTCTGCAGCTGGGTTTTGGGAAATCAGCTGTTCTCTGGAAAGAGGTTTCCTGACAGCTATGTATTTTAGGCAGAAAGTAACACTGTACAGCGCTTATAGACGCCTTCTGACTGACAGAAATGTGTGTGGGGTGTGTGTGTGTGTGGGAGAGCTGGGGCCTAAAGCAAGACAAATGAGAGCATGGAGGGAGACGTAAATAAGATGGACAGCTCGCAGCATTGCCGCTGTAAATCACTTGCTGGGCCCAATCCGACAAGATGACAACCTGCTGCTTGAGTGGCCTCCCCTCCCTCCCACTCCACTGGCAATAGGGGATGTTCAGGCTCCTCTCATGATTGGTCTGAGGTTTCACTTTTGCAAAAGAAAAAAAATAAGCCTTTGGAAGCTGTAAGAGAGCCTGAAGGAAAACTGCTCTCCGCAAGCATTGTCCTACTAAGGAAACAGGATGCTGCCAGCCTGCCTGTTTGCTGACAAGGGGCCACATAGAGCCCTCTCTCCATATGGAAAAAGAGAGCAGGTGACCCATAGCTTAAAGAAAAGCTGCGTCCATCGCTGGCCTCTCCTGCTTTCATTAGAACAGTGGTTCTCAAACTTTTGTACTGGTGACTCCTTTCACATAACAAGCCTCTAGGTGCGACCCCGCCTTATAAATTAAAAACACATTTTTATATATTTAACACCATTATAAATGCTGGAGGCAAAGTGGGGTTTGGGGTGGAGGCTGACAGCTTCTGACACCCCATATAATAACCTCGTGACCCTCTGAGGGGTCCCAATCCCCAGTTTGAGAACCCCTGCATTAGAACTTCCTTCGTCACCCTTGACAGCAGCAGGCTGCAGCCTTCCTGCTGGAAGGAGCAGTAACACAAGGATGGGTTTCTCTAAAAACATGAATGTAAACATTAGGAAAAACTTTCTGATTATAAAGGACAGGTAAGCAATGGAGCAGGTTACCAAGGGAGGTTGTGAAATCCCTGTCACTGGAGGTGTTTAAAAACAGGTTAAACACCTGTCAGGGATAATCTAGGTTTATTTGGTCCTGCCTCCACGCCAGGGGCTGGACTAGATAAAATTGAGATCCCATCCAACCTGACATTTCGATGATTAAATTCTAGTAACTACTCATGTAGCTCCCTAAGGTCTGGTCACTGCCGTTTCCCTACTGGCTCCATCCCCACTGATGCTGAAACTGGTTTAACACAGGCCTTTGTCTATACTGCAAAACAGAACGTTTACTGAACACAGGTGCCAGGCAACTGGTTGAAGCTGAACTGGCACTGAACAGAGTTTGGATTTGTCTACACTTACAGCGAAGGCCTGTTTAGCACTGTCATCTACACAGATTTCTGGCAACGTTCAGTAACAAACATTTGTTGTAGTGTATTCAAGGCCTCAGTGTTTGCTTGGCCCATGTGGAAAATGCAACAGTTTCAAATCCATGTTTAAAGGCAGGTTCCTGGACTAGGTCCTTGCCTATTGTGGTCTAAAAGTGACTTTTAACCAGGATGTTAAAGTGATGCCTCTTCCATGGGTACTGTGCAGGCAAACCAAGGTGGAACAGTGTTAGTAGGGGACAGTGCGTTAGCCAGGTTTGCTCTAAGGACTGAGCCACATGAGTAGGGTTCACGGTCCAAATTCACGGTCCATTTTGGTCAATTTCACGTTCATAGGATTTTTCAAATGGTAAATTTCATGATTTCAGCTATTTAAATCTGAAATTTAACGGTGTTGTAATTGTAGGGGTCCTGACCCAAAAGGGAGTTGTTGGGGCTCACAAGGTTATTGGGTGGTGGTGGTGGGTGCATTACTGCTACTCTTACTTCTGCACTGCTGCTGGCGGTGGTGCTGCCTTCAGAGCTGCGGAGCAGGAGAGTGGTGGCTGCTGGCCGGGAGGGGGAGAAGAGAACCCGAGCGGCCACGGCGCGCGTCTCCCCCTCCCTCCCAGGCATGCCCCACTTGCCCTGGCGCTCCGGCTGGGGAGAGCAGGGCGGCCAGCATGCCACGCTCGCTCCCCGCCGGCCGGGGAGAGTGTGGCCACGGGCATGCCGCGCTCACTCTCCGCCGGCCTGGGGGGGGGGGGCGGGCGCGAGAAAGAGGTTGGGGGGAAAGGGGTTGTTTCGGCGGGCGTTGGGGGGGTTGTTTTTTTTGTTTGGGGGGGGCGGCGTTTGGGGATTTATTTATTTTTTGCTTGGGGCGGCAAAAACGTTAGAGTCGCCCCTGTGAGTAAGGGTAGCATGGTATGGTATGCCGCCCAGCTCTGAAGTCAGCACAGAAGTAAGGATGGCTATACCATGATCCCCTAAAATAACCTTGTGACCCCCCTGGAACTCCCTTTTGGGTCAGGACCCCCAATTTGAGAAACTCTGGTCTCCCCCCTCAAAATCTGTATAAGTATAAGATAAAAGCACACAAAAGATCAGATGTCATGGTCTGTGATGCATTTTTCATGGCCGTGAATTTGGTCAGGCCCTATACATAAGCCTTGCTGTGGAAGCATCTGTGCAGCCAAAACTAAGTGTATTGTTTGAGCACGTATCCCATGTGGAGCAAAAAGACCCAGTTTTTCATTCTATGCCCTCGTAGCAAGGGAGGTAGGGGATAGCGAGTGTTCATCATATTTAAGACTCTAGAGATAGGGGCTGCTGCATAAAGCAGGACATATCTAAGGTGAAACTGGCCCTGTGTAGCCTTTGCACAGTCCCACCCTGAATTGCCTTGTGGCTCTGCACTCATTTCACTTTTACAACAACTTGTTTCTCACCTACGGAAAACTACTTTTGCAGACTTCTCCCTGGCAAAGGGAGAGAAGGTCCAAGTCCAAAATCAACTCACAACCTTCTCCAAAAGGTGCTTAGCCACGCTCACGGTCAGCTAAGGACAGTGGGTGGGGTTGGGGAAGGGCACTGCACACATCACTAAAAAACCCTGAAATTAAAATGTACCATGAAAATCCTCTCCTGGGGATTATTGTTAGTGTGCAGCATGATCACAGCAAATGAGCTGCAGGGAATGAAACGTGAATCTTTTTCTCCCCCCTATTTTAGTTGTGGTTGAGGAAAAATCTTTTTTGGAAGAAGTCCTATGGCCAGGGAGTCTGGTTCGGTGGAGGAGATCCTGTGAAATAGGGCAGCAGTAACAGCCAGCTGGGAACCATCATCTTTCCCAAAGAAGAGCAGAAGGTAGCACCAGTAAACTCCTCCAGACGGTTCATAGGCCATATCTGCACCCAAGAAATATGGCGTGCTAACAGCTTTGTGATCTCCCAGCATGTCTAGGATATGCTACACATTCACGTTCCTAACAGTGCACTGGTATCACAGCCACTCTCAATTAGACTTGCTTGGAACAACGCTAACCACACTCTGTATTGGCATAACTGGTCCAGATGGACAGCACCAGCCGTGGCAAGTAGTATCTTGAGATGATGAAGGGACTGAATGAGGACTGCCATAACAATTGGTCGAGCCTGGCATAGGACACCTCTCCCTTTAGGAAGAGCTGGACTGAACACAACATTCACTCCCTCCCCAGGCTGACGTGCTTCTGGACGTCACCATGAAGCTCGTTGGGGAGGGATGTGGAGAAGACCAACTCCATGAACCATTTGGAACGGCTGGACCAGGAGGTGGTGGGCACATTCCTGCAATCCCCCAGATCTGGAAAGAGCCCCAGGGGGTTGTGCTAGGAACTGTGCAATAGATGCTAAGGCGGCAGTGCATCTGCAATGGTGCAGTACAGTACAAGCATAGACATCAGGCACTGATGTCTATGCTTGTACTGTAGCCCCACAGCTGGAGTGGACATATTGCATCATGGGCACTTACGCTAGGACTATACCAAAGGGTCAGTTCTCTGACAGATACAGACGTGGCATACATAGCAGACACCTAAACACTCAATTAAGGAGCATAAGTGTAGTGCTGCCAATTCCCATCATCTCGTCCCCTCCCCCAAGTCAGCCCCTTTACAGACCCAGTGCCACCAAGTCAAGCCAGATGAGTGACAGAGCAAATCCAAGGCCAAGAGTGCTACAGTAAAAGTGAATGAAACACCCTCTAGGCTAGAAACATATTAGTAATTTATGTGTTAGACAATGGGAAATAGGATAAGTCAGCCGGTATCCTATCATCCACAAGCTGTGTTTTGCCCTCAGCAATGGGCATATACGGTTTCCATTTTGTAGTCAACTGTGTTTTATTCAGTTAATTTCTAAGGTTGGGAAAGTTCTGTTTTGTACTAGTCCCTGGAGCTGGCAGTATGACCAGAGGAAAGCGGGCAGCCCCGAGAAGGTGCAGAGATCAGCACAGAGAAGAATAATGAGTGGAGTTTTAAAAAGGGATTTGAAGGAATGGTGCGTATTGTATTGAGAACTGGCAGTTATTCCCATCTGAGGGGCTGTCTCTCTCTCTCTCTCTCTCTCTCTCTCTCTCTCTCTCTCTCTCTCACACACACACACACACACACACACACACACACACACACACACACACACACACACACACACACACACACACACACACACACACACACACACACACACACACAGAGAGAGAGAGAGAGAGAGAGAGAGAGAAACTGAGCAACAATTCTAAGGGCCAGAGGACAATTTGCAAGCATTCATTCAAACATGCAGGCCACAATATATTATGCAGTAAGGACAGCATAGACAATCCAGGAAGTTTTTGGAAAGTGTAGGGGACAATTTCCTGGTGCAAGTGCTGGAGGAACCAACTAGGGGAAAAGCTCTTCTTGACCTGCTGCTCACAAACAGGGAAGAAATAGTAGAGGAAGCAATAGTGGATGGGAACCTGGGAGGCAGTGACCATGAGATGGTCGAGTTCAGGATCCTGACACAAGGAAGAAAGGAGAGCAGTAGAACAGAGACCCTGGACTTCAGAAAAGCAGACTTCGACTCCCTCAGGGAACTGATGGGCAAGGTCCCCTGGGAGAATAACATGAGGGGGAAAGGAGTCAAGGAAAGCTGGCTGTATTTTAAAGAATCCTTATTGAGGTTGCAGGAACAAACCATCCCGATGTGTAGGAAGAAAAGCAAATATGGCAGGCGACCAGCTTGGCTTAACAGTGATATCCTTGCTCGTCTTAAACACAAAAAAGCAGCTTACAAGAAGTGGAAGATTGGACTAATGACCAGGGAGGAGTATAAAAGTATTGCTCAGGCATGCAGGAGTGAAATTAGGAAGGCCAAATCACACTTGGAGCTGCAGCTAGCTGGAGATGTTAGGAGTAACAAGAAGGGTTTCTTCAGGTATGTTAGCAACAAGAAGAAAGTCAAGGAAAGTGTGAGCCCCTTGCTGACTGAGGGAGGGAACCTAGTGACAGAGGATGTGGAGAAAGCTAGTGTACTCAATGCTTTTTTTGCCTCTGTCTTCACAGACAAGGTCAGCCCCCAGACAGCTACACTCCGCAGCACGGTATGGGGAGGAGGTGACCAGCCCTCTGTCGAGAAAGAAATAGTTCGGGACTATTTAGAAAAGCTGGACGAGCACAAGTCCATGGGGCCGGATGCACTGCATCCGAGGGTGCTAAAGGAGTTGGCCGATGAGATTGCAGAGCCATTGGCCATTATCTTTGAAAAATCATGGCAATCGGGGGAGGTCCCGGATGACTGGAAAAAAGCTAATGTAGTGCCCATCTTTAAAAAAGGGAAGAAGGTAAGATCCGGGGAACTACAGGCCAGTCAGTCTCACCTCAGTCCCTGGAAAAATCATGGAACAGGTCCTCAAGGAATCAATTCTGAACCACTTAAAGGAGGGGAAAGTGATCAGGAACAGTCAGCATGGATTCACCAAGGGCAAGTCATGCCTGACTAACCTAATTGCCTTCTATGATGAGATAACCGGCTCCGTGGATGAGGGGAAAGCAGTGGATGTGCTATTTCTTGACTTTAGCAAAGCTTTTGATACAGTCTCCCACAGTGTTCTTGCCAGCAAGTTAAAGAAGTATGGGCTGGATGAATGGACGGTAAGGTGGATAGAAAACTGGCTAGATGGTCGGGCTCAACGGGTAGTGAGCCCGGGTTCCATGTCTAGTTGGCAGCCGGTATCAAGTGGAGTGCCCCAAGGGTCGGTGCTGGGGCCGGTTTTGTTCAATATCTTCATCAACGATCTGGAGGATAGTGTGGACTGCACCCTTAGCAAGTTTGCAGATGACACTAAACTGGGAGGACTGGTTGATACGCTGGAGGGTAGGGATAGGATACAGAGGGACCTAGACAAATTAGAGGATTGGGCCAAAAGAAATATGATGAGGTTCAACAAGGACAAGTGCAGAGTCCTGCACTTAGGACGGAAGAATCCCATGCACTGCTACAGACTAGGGACCGAATGGCTGGGCAGCAGTTCTGCAGAAAAGGACCCAGGGGTTACGGTGGACGAAAAGCTGAATATGAGTCAACAGTGTGCCCTTGTTGCCAAGAAGGCTAATGGCATTTTGGGCTGTATAAGTAGGGGCATTTCCAGCAGATCGAGGGACGTGATTATTCCCCTCTATTCGGCACTGGTGAGGCCTCATTTGGAGTACTGTGTCCAGTTTTGGGCCCCACACTACAAGAAGGATGTGGATAAATTGGAAAGAGTCCAGCGGAGGGCAACAAAAATGATTAGGGGACTGGAGCACATGACTTATGAGGAGAGGCTGAGGGAACTGGGATTGTTTAGCCTGCAGAAGAGAAGAATGAGGGGGGATTTGATAGCTGCTTTCAACTACCTGAAAGGGGGTTCCAAAGAGGATGGATCTAGACTGTTCTCAGTGGTAGAAGATGACAGAACAAGGAGTAATGGTCTCAAGTTGCAGAGTGGGAGGTTTAGGTTGGACATTAGGAAAAACTTTTTCACTAGTAGGGTGGTGAAGCACTGGAATGGGTTGCCTAGGGAGGTGGTGGAATCTCCTTCCTTAGAGGTTTTTAAGGTCAGGCTTGACAAAGCCCTGGCTGGGATGATTTAGTTGGGTTTGGTCCTGCTTTGAGCAGGGGGTTGGACTAGATGACCTCCTGAGGTCCCTTCCAACCCTGAGATTCTATGATTCTATGACCTGATCCAAAGCCCACTGAAATCAAAAGAAAGGCTCCTAGTGGAGTTCAGTGGGCTTTGGATCAGCCCCTCAGGATATGCCTACACAGCACTTTGGAGCAAGCTGGAATGAGGCTCCCAGCCTGCGTTGACAAACTTGAGCTAGTGGGGGTAGAGCCCAAGCCACAACTTTAAAGCACTATCAATACAGCTATTTTAAGAGCATTAGCCAAAGCACCACTAGCTTAAGTCGGTAATAGAGCTGGGAGGCTCACTCCAAAATGCTGCGAAATTTATTGTACAAGATTTATACAATTACAAGGTTTATTAACTGCTGCACTGCCAAGACTGCCTTTATAGCTATTATGGCTGACTGTGTGACAGCCACTTATCTTTAAGATCTCATTTGAAGCCTTGAGTATTAGAGATCCCACTCCTTTATCCTCAAAAGGAATTTTGTATTTAGTCTAATATTACTTTGAGCTTGTTAGAAGAAAACCAGCATGTAAAGATTGCCCGTTTAACATGAAGTTTGCATGTCTGATAACTGCTTATTGGACTGTAGCCATACTGAGATGCATTGGACTCTTATATTAGATTGTTTGAAGCTGGCAGTGCATGAACATGCACTGTAAAGTATTTAAAAGTCATTTTAACAGCAGTAAGCCTCTCCCTTTTATGTAGACAACATCACAAGTGAAAAACTTAAAGTGATGTTACCCTAATGCCCACAGCTGTTGACAAGATGCTTCACATCAAGTTAAGGCTAGTCTACACTGAAAACTTACACTGGCATAGCTATGTCTCTCAGAGATGTGAAAAATCCACACCCCTGAGAGATGTAGCTGACCTAACTCCTGCTGCACACGGCGCAATTCTTTTGTCGACCTATCATTCAGGGAGTTGGATTAACAACGACAGGAGAACCCCTCCCATCCCTGTTGTCAAGACTGATTCCCCACTCTGGCACTATGAGTGCAGAAGGTGGGGGCCCACAAGGACTCTAAAAATTAATACTTGCCACTCCAGGCTTGTATTAAACTCCCAAGGTTACAGCTTTTCTCAGACCTTGGATTGGTAGATGCTGCCACCACCCAAGTGCAAAACCCCTTTGAGAACCCAGGAGGGCGCAATTGGGAATTCCTTCCTGAGGGGTACCCTTAAGCCCTTTCACCCCCCCTCCAAGGAAGAGCAGAGAAAGGGGGGGAAAAATCAGCTGTTGCCACCAGCTAATTAAACATATGCACAAACCTCGTAGGGGACAAAAATCCAATTCTGTTCTTAAAAAAAGGTAACTTTTATTAAAAACAAAAGGAAGAAAACATATCTGGGAACTTAGACTATTGCTAGATTTAAAAAGAGCAACTACAAAGATTAAGCATCAAGAATAGTTCTTGAAGTTCAGCTTAAATGTTACAAGCAAAACAAAAGCATTTGGAGTTAGCACAGAGGAGTCCACAAGCCATAAATAAATATTTGCGTCTCCCTAGCCATTTCCTGATCTACTTACATATCTGGGGTTTTAAATGGAGTAGTTTCTATGTATGATCCTGATGATTTTTTCATACTTTGCCCCATGCTTATTACAGAGTAGTTCTGCCCTGTCCTCCTGGAGTGGAGCGAGGGAACAACCAGACAGACAAAAGGGGAGGCTTGTTTCAGTTTTAAAAAGTTCTAGCCTTCCTATTGGCTCTCTTGGCCAGGTGCCCACTCACTTCCTTTTAACTATGCATCACTGAGAGACTTTTAACCCTTTACAGGTAGAGCAATTAGAGAATAGCTATTCAGAGGGATTTTGTAGCTACTGGCTGGCTGGGTGTTCATAAAAGGGAGCTACACCCCCACCCCCTTCATTTATTACACCTGTAGTGAGTGTCTACCCTGAAGCACTACAGTGGTACAGCTGCAGCAGTGCTACTCTCGCATTTTAGTGTAGAAATAGACTCAGACTTGTTGCTGGTGGCAGGTTGCAGGCTAGATTAGGCTTGTTGCCATGCTCCAGGTAATATAAGAATGAGTGTGTGTAATTATTCACAGCAACTTCTCCTCTGCTTTCCACACTAATGCTCTACATTGTTCCTTCAGCATAAGGCGCCAAAGCTGTGTGTAGATGAATTACCCTTTCCAGTTGTGCAGTCAGTATGAGTTCAAACATACATACCAATATCCAGTTTAATCTGGAACACTGAAGTACTATCTGGGGGCAAATATACTTTAAAAAACCCCCAAAACCTCTTCTCCACCCTTGCAAAAACATTTCAAAAATTCCCACTGTTGCTATCACAGGTTTAGCTCGAGTAGTGGTATCAACAGGAGTGGTTGTATGAAGGCGGCTCCATGCAGCTGTCTGTACTTACTGGGTCATCTGACCATGATCACTTAGACAATAGAGTGATAAAACATGCCTGAACACTGTCTATACTACTTCCATTGTTGCTACCACTGGAAGACAGTTGTATTGGAAGTGAATTACAGGTCCTTGTTTTTATACCAAGAAAGTTAGGGCTTATTGTAATCCAGTGTGACAGACCCAGACAAGTGGGATACAGAAATCTCATCGAAGGCAAATACACTGGCCATTGGATGAATAGTTTTCTGTTCCCTGAGTGACCAGAGCAGGGGCTGTACTAGAACAAGCAGGAACTTTCTGGAACCAATTTAAGGCAGGCAGGCTAATTAGGACACCTGGAGCCAATTAAGAAGAACCTGCTAGAATCAATTAAGACAGGCAGCCTAATCAGGGCACCTGGGTTTAAAAAGGAGCTCACTTTAGTTTGTGGTGTGGCATGCCAGGAGCTGGGAGCAAGAGGCACACAAGGAGTTGAGAGGGAGAAGAGTTGAAGGACTGAGGAGTACAAGCATCAGCAGACCATCAGGAGGAAGGTCCTGCAGTAAGCGTAAAGAAGGTGTTGGGAGGAGGCCGTGGGGAAGTAGCCCAGGGAGTTGTAGCTGTCACGCAGCTGTTACAGGAAACCCTATAGACAACTGCAATCCACAGGGCCCTGGGCTGGAACCCGGAGTAGAGGGCAGGCCCGGTTTCCCCCCAAACCTCCCAACTCCTGATCAGACACAGGAGGAATTTGACTGGGTTCTACCAGAGGGGAAGATCTCTGAGGCAATCAAAATCTGCCAATAAGCGCAGGACTCACCAAGGTAGAGGAGGAACTTTTTCACACCAGTTATCAGATAAATATCTGATGGACTGAACATTGTCCAAGAGGAGCCACTTGATATAAAAATGGTAATAGGATATGCAAGTGTTATGTAGATACACTACTCTGATTAAACTAACAATTAAGCAATAGGTAAAACAAGCTGCCTGATGGGAAGGAATCATCAACATGCAAAGAAAACTGAGTAACCAGACATAGGCAAGGTGGGTAAGATAATACCTTTTATTGGACCCACTTCTTCTAAAAAGCTCTGCGTACCTTGAAAAACTTGTCTCTTTCACTAACAAGAAGTGGGTCCAATAAAAGAGAGATTACCCCATCCACCTTGCCTCTAGTGACCTGGGACCAACATGACTACATCACCACTGCAAACATCCACAGCTATGAAGTCATGTGTAAAGGTAGATAGAGTTTCTTCAGAGAGCCACTCACTGGGAATGCATGAATACAAGGGGATATTGTGACAGGAAGGATTAATCTTATTTTAATGTGCTGAAAGTGAGATGGTCTTTCATAGGTTCCCAGACCAGAAGGGACCCTTTGTGATAATCTAGTCTGACTTCCTGCATAACAGGCCATAGAATTCCCCCAAAGTAATTCCATTTTACATTTGTATCAAAGATGATGCCATGCTTAAAATGGTAATGAGGGCAGCACTCTCACCTTTACCTTGGGAGTGTAAACAAGCCAGAAGAGACAAGCAAAGGACAAGTGGGGAGGGAAGACAAGCCTGACATGCAACTCAGACCAAGAGAATTGTCAATAATGGGGCAGGGACAGGCACTCAGCCCAGAGCCCATAGGAACACAGATTTATGCTATGGTTGAAATCAGCTGCATCCATACACTGGGAGCTGGAATGGGGAGGAAACGGAGACAACAGCACAGTCAAAGCTGAGGCATCAAAAGGGCCCCTACTCACAGTTCTAGTGTGGAAGAGCCAAATCTTCCTTTGTAGACATGTGTGGCCAATATACTCCAATGTTAACTTACAACAGCCCTGCTATCCCAGTAACAGACTCCCGTGGAGATGGAAAAAGTCAAACACACGGCTAGCTTTTTAACATAAATAGGGAGCTAGACAATCACTCAGTATGTAGGCCCACACTAAACTCTCTCATTGTTCCTTCTAGTACTGGTGAAGCTCTATTCTGCAGTGGGAAAGGCACAGACACGTAGTCAGGATCTGATCCCAAGCATGTGGGGGGAGGGCGGGGAGGTTAATAGGTAAATCTCATTCAGATACTTCAGTGATGGGTGCAGTAAGAACCTAAAACAATCTCAGCAGCCTCCTAAAAGTCAAACACTTTACAGCAGCTGCACATCTTTTCCATCCACATAAGTCTGTTTTTCTGATCCTGTAATTTTGGTTAGGAGCACATGAATTTGCAAAGAAAAGGGAACAGAATTTAATACCAGAGCAACTGGACTCCGAGCATGTGAGAATATGGCCAGAAAGCTGGTAAATCTGAATGTCTTCACCTAGATACAAACACATCCGGGTTAGAAAGTTACACATTTCAACTTTAAAAGGAAACAAAGTTCTTTATCTTTTTTGCTTTCAAATATTCTCCAAATGGACAGAGGAAGCCCAGCTACAGACAGGTGCACATATTCATACACAGCACTGTTAATATTACAGCAACTATAACTGGATCTTTCATGTGGAAGGTTAATGTTCCATTCCATTTCTTCTTAGATGTAGGTATACAATTTTAAATGTTGATTATACTGTTGTTTCTGCTGGGCCAATCTTGTAGACCAGAATACTGCCAATGAGATGTATGTTATGAGTATTTGATTCAGGCCATATCTACACTTGGAAAAAAGTATTTTTACAAAGATGACCAACACAAAATCATAAACAAAAGTTGTAGTTTCACCTTGATGTAGCTGGTCAAGGTGAATCCTAGACCAGCTAGGTCTAGAAGTAAGCTACAACTTGCCCTATCTACAGTAGGATTTAATATTGTAGCTAGCTTATTCTAAATACTTTAATTGCAGCTATGGACCTTGAATCAAGGCAGACACTGGCCATCTTAAATGCTACAGGGAAGACCAGTCAGGCTATACGTTGACTGCCATTAGTTATTCCTTGACAATCTACATTTAAAGAAATGTAGTTATAATGCAAGTAGTGTGCACAAACATAAAACAAACTCCAAAGCATAGTACATTGATCCTCTTGCAATATTCTATTGCGATTTTTTCCCCCTTACTGAAGGCCTGAAGGAGTGCCCCAAGCACAGAACGTGGGATTCTAGATGCTTGCTCTTGTCCTCTAACTTGTAGACTACACTGCCTTCCATTATTTTGATGCATCTTAAAGTTAAAATGCTTTTTATATAACACAAATGGAGGGTCAAGGATACTGAATATCCTAAATTATTCAAATTTCCTCCTTCTCCCAAACTCTAGGCAAGATAGGTTTATTTAGATTAAACCTAAGGCTTTCAGTAGGGCTTTCATATACAATGAGAAGTAGACTGAACTGGTCTGGTTCTGGATATTAAAGGCATGTGGCTTTCAGACTACCAGAGTTATGATATTTTGGAAAACTCAGAACACAGGTCACTGAGCAATTACAGAAGTGTTTGTTCATTTCACTGTTGGGACAATAGTCTAAAACTTGGGACTTTTTGCATTTCTCCAGCCTCTAGAGTGGCAATTCCACCTTCACTTGTACAAAGCTGGCAGTCACTTCTACACCTATGATTCAGGTATGTCCCATGTTCTGGAATACAGTGAGACAGTTGGATTTAAAACAGAGAATAGAGCCAGCTACCCAAAGAGATATCATTTGCTTCTAACTAGAATTAGTTCACATATAAAGTTAGTGGGCAGGACATGATTCATATGCAACCAGTCAAGACTTAACTCTTGTAAAATGAGTATTTTCATGATTTATGCCAAGCATTTTATGATAAAGTCCATCCACATGCCCAAGCTACATACTTCGAGAGCAAGGTGGCTACTGGTTACTTAACACTTAATATACACTACTTTTGAAGTTTGCCTGTCTTAAGCCCTTTTGCGCCAGCATTTTAGTCTCACTATTGATGGTGGATTTGCAAGCTCAATTGTTGAAAAGTCAGTGAAAGTTCATAACTTTGTTTTGCATAACTCACTCAAATTTCAGTACACCTTTAGTGTCTAATTCTCTGTATGTTCATATTCACATCTGTGTATAAACTCAGTAAGTTTCCAAGCTTTGGCATGAATGTGTTTGTAGGGAGTTAGCAGGCTATGGTCTTTGTACTCACATTGAATTTTTTAGTATTGTATAGGGATACGGTCATGTTAATACCTTGGAATAAACAGTCCCACTTATTCCATCAAATTTAGCACCACCACACGCGAACATGTGCAGCTATGATGTAGCTTGTTCACAACCTTCATTTCATGAGGTATTTCCAGACCTGCAGAATGTGGCTCCTAAGTTTTCCTCATTGCTTCAGTTCGTTTTCGCCTTGTGTCCAGAAGCCCTTAGATATATCTTTCCAAAAACCTTTAAAACTGCTGTTTGAATTCTCCCTCCATTTTGACTCCCCACACCAGCTCTCCCAATTTTTTCAGTTTGACTTCTTCTTGCTAGGTCTGCTCCCTTATGCTATTTAGTCTGTTCTGCCTTCCTCCAATGGTTGATAACTCCACGGGCCGTATCTGTAGTATTTCCTGCGGGCCGCCATAGGTGCCAACCCCACTGGCAGCCAAGCTCCAATCATTACTGAGTATTTATATTTTATTAAAACCCCTCTTTGCATTAGTTTTTAAAAAGTTAATACATTGACTTTTAATAGAATACTATTTTCTCTTCTTTTTCCCCACTTCTGACTATACTTTTGTATCATTGTATGAAAAGGTTTCAGTGATGGGGCCCCTGGGCCAATTTACTAGTTCTCATGTGGCCCTCGTGGTGAGATTTGAGTTTGAGATCCCTGCTCTAGACCACTGCCTGTTACAGAATTGTTGCAGAGGCTCTGCAGCACCACATAGTGGGGGATGGGAAAGCAAGATTATGGGAGCAGTAAGGTGAATGGGGGAAGCAAGTGCCCTGAATAGAACGGGTAAAATGTTCAAAAATGCTTAAGTCCCATTTTCAAAACTGACTTTGGAACTAGGCTCTTAAGGGCCTAAATCAGTTTTGAAAATGCAACTTAGGTGCATTACCATAACGGATTGTAGTTTCCCATTGAGGAGTGCTTTTAAATCTTTTCTCCAAAGAGTGATAACTTTGTTACTACCCTCTTTAAAGTACTACATCTTTGGTGAACCATGTTCAAGCATTCACAACCCATAACAGGCCTACCATTTATCCAGAGAATGGTGCATCAGACATCAGAAAATACAGATATTTTGATAAAATAGATGCTTTCACATTAGAAAGCTGTAGCAATAGAGGGCTGGATGTGCTGAAATTTTTTAAAAATGCAATACAAACAGGTATGTTTTGAGGGAGGATATACAGAGATTTTATTTAATCAGGTTTACTATTTACAGTTGAGATCACTTTCACATACTATTTTGCTACCCTACATGGCTACATTATTTCCAAACCAACTTAAGATCTACAATATAACAGTTCACTCAACACATAAAACAGCTCTTCATAGAAAAAAATTGAAAATTTATTATAGAACAGTAGTGCATACATTTTGCTCCTGAAAAGCCAGCTTTATTTTAAAACTAAAGTTTGAAAGATTGGATCTCTGAATTTGAGAAGATCAGAGATGCACGCTTGTGATTCTAAAATTATTTTGGTTAGTAGTCATTTCCTACAATTTATCTTTAAAGTGTACTGGACTTCACCTATGTTTTTTAAAAAAACTGACACTGGTGAGAGGTAAGATTAATATATTTACCATCACAAATTAAATACAGCAGACTTCCTTTGTACAACTTTGGCCAAAAAAAGTTCCACATAGTGAAGATTGAAAGGACTCCATATATATATATGTAAGAATCAGTCAGTTAATGCTTAGAGGTAATCTACCAAATTAGGCACACTTCCTTTAACTTTCATGTCAACCAAAATTAATCTTGATCTGCAAATGGTTCTGAAATTAGAAAGTTTGCTAGTATACTAAAACATATTTAGATACATGAATAGCTGGCTAAAACAGTGAGTCACAGGTAAGTATATGGGTATGTGGAAAGTCAAGTTGCTTTGCCCATCACCAGTGTACATTACAGCTGTCCTCATCTGTGCAGGGTGTGTTTTAGCTAAGTCTACATAGGCAGGAAAACTACTGCAGTAGACCAGGCCCATTCACCTTCCAAGTAAATAAGAGATTCAAGCTTAGGTTTGCATTATCTTCTATGCGTAGGTTCCTCCAGTGATAAGAAGCTCGTAAGCAGGATCCCGGCTCCTCCTACACAACACTACACAGGCACACAGCATGCCCAGCAGCTATGGAAAGAAAAAACAAAACAAAACTGAGTACACAGAAGATACTTGCAAGAGATTGGTTTCTGGACATTAATCACTGGCTAGTTGCCAGTATGTTGCAAATTACTGTACATCAAGCCTGAAGTGTGAAGACAGGCAAAATAAGATGACTTTTGAAACGCTTTACCAGCTATTGTATCTACTACATAAAATTAAGCTCCAAGCTGATCCTGACCAAAAAATATCACCTTTTAGGAGCATCTTTCAGTAGGCTATTCCTTGGTCAAATCACTTGTATTCTGCCTCTGTTATGCAAACAGATGTAAATCAAGACTACTTTAAAAAGGATGGAAACTTTATATTAGTGGATAAGAAAAAAAGACTGAAATCAAGGTGAAGTGGTTTAAAACCCAATTGCCACAGAAGATAGATATCTAAGTGCCAGAAGTTTAACATTTCAAAGGGGAAATTAGAACCATACTATTTGATGATTGATGTGTAAATTACTATAATCCAGAATGTACAAAATCAGACTGTACTTTAAGTTAACACAATTTGACTTGTCTGTTTAAAAAAAAAAGGACATGGTATAGCTGGAATCCTCTTCTTCGCTACTGTACCCAATTTGGGAAAGTGTGTCCAATGCTGCAGTCTTCCTTTTAAAATCCAGTTAGTGCTGCAAAGGTTGGTGCATAGCTGCTGGAAGGGCCGCTAACAGCTTGCCAGAAACCTGGGGGTTCAGCTAAGTAGCATATAAATGTACATGGGATGTTAATCTGAGATTAATGTATTCATGGCTGTAAGTAACAAAGTACTTTACAAAAAAGTTAAATGCTTGAGAAAGACATCAATGAGAAGGCTGGAACTGCTTTGCAACCAAGTCCACAATGTCTGGCTTTACCTTTTATGATGCCCTATGAAAAGGTTGCAAGTTATTGTTTAGATTTGTTCATAAGGCTGAATAAAGGAAGAAGTCTAAACAGATGTAAGTACTTCCCAAAGAGGCCACACAGACAGCAGCCCTCTTACATAACTTGATATCTGCCTGCAGGGTGACATTTATAGAAATTCAGTAAGTTCCTTCATAAATCTTGGATTGAAAGTGAATGGAACATTGCAAATCAGTCAAGTCATGCTGAAATCTGGCCTTGCTTCAAGTTTAACAGAAAATAGGCCTGCAAGCAGACCAATACATTCAGAATCTTCTTGATTTGTGCTGCTGTATGTTGCCACTGGATTTCATTGCATAGTGAAATTCACCTCTCTCAGATATGCATTATTTACTGACCAAGGAAACACACTATTGGGTAACAGTTGGACAGTTACTTGAAACTATTAGGAAGTTATGTACTAAGTGTTGCGTTTGTGTCCAGGAATGTACACTTGCACACGGAAACTCAGTAACATTAAGTGATGTTAGATTAAACCAATGCCAAAGTTTGTGTTATAGCTGAGTCAGTACTAAATTTAGTTATCACTGTTCAGTTCAAAATTCATAAAAAGTGTAGGTGAATTAGTCTTCAATCACTGGCAATACCAACATCACCATAAATATTCCTGACTGACGTCATTAAAAGCCAACCCATTTCACTAACCATATTTCAAACACTAATGTAGTGTAAGGAATTCCATAATGTTTATAACCATTACATATAAAACTAATCGTAGCTTATGACTGGGTGAAGAAGGCAGTCAAATTATGTATCGTTGGGTCAAGTCAGGTCTAGAACAATGTCTGACAGATTCTATATGCATGTAATGGGATGCAGCCCATTATTTCATAGAACAGTTTGATAGACTTCCAAGAGCATCAGCTGTTAGAACATCAGTCTCCAAAGGAAAACAAGCTGCTGAAATTTTTGCCCAGAAGAAAAGATTTCCATGTTTGGTGTTTTGTTTAAAATAAAGACCTTGAAAGTATTGGTACTACCTATTTATCAAGAGAACCTTGGTTAGTGTTAAAAAACTTAACATTCACCAAAATATTGATCTCTACTTCACTGCAGTTCGTACTTACATCTTGGACCAATAAATCATATCTGCCACACAAGTTAATATCTGCTTATTTTTGAAAGCTGTAACTTCACACCTCCCTGCAGCAAAGCATCTTAGGGAACTTTATACTTATCCTCAATGATCAGATCTGTTTTCTTAGCTTGCCCATTGTAATTTTAAACTACACAGTATCTGCTTCCTAATGTCAGCCATTTTGTAGTTTACCTGTGCTAAGTTTAATAGAAAAAGGTTCTAAAAATCTTGAAAGCAATGGAAGTGTCTTACTGATTTTTTTAACACACTTTTTTAGCCTAAGATTGTCCCTTTTATATGATCACTTAAGTAACATTTCTGCCTCATCCTTTTATGCTATTTTATTCATGTTTATCAGAAACAGTCTCAAGGCAATTCACTAAAATAATTCACATGTTAAGAACTCAAACTGACAAGAGAAAACCGTTCAATTAACCATTCAAGCAAAAAAATATATAAATCCAGAAACGTATAGACTAGGAAGTCTACTACTCAGTCACTCAGCAATGACTCTAAAGAACCACATAACTTAGTATGAAAAGGAGACTACCAAAGTCTCAATTTAGTTCAAGTATTAAATTAATTTCATTTTCTCTCTTAGCAATTGTTTGCAGAACAAAACACCGATTAATGCATATTGCGAGGAGGGACAGTCAATAAATTGACAGTCAATAAAATTCTCTAATAACTTTTAAAAATACATTTAGAACTTGGAGAACTCCACAAAATTAGACCCAAAATTTGATCCATCTTAAAAAGTTATATGAAAACTTGATGGCATTTCTTCAACTGAACTTTAAAACAAGTTAATCAGACAGTATAGGTTCTGGCAGCACAAGCGCACAATTTTCTTGCCCCTTCATTCCCAGTTCCTTATTCTGACATCGAAGCTAAAAGCGTCTTGTTAAAGAAAAGTCTCTAGAATTAGACACTTTCTTTAGAGATAAAATTACAAAAAACTACAAAATTATACCCAATGGTGATGCAGAATGACTTCTTTTGCAGAATTTGTGAAGGATGTCAAAAAACTTGTGCTACCACTTTTCTTTATGCTTCTCTTACCACTTTAGTGGAGCTGTCACACATCAACTTCTCTTTAAACTCTGGTGGGTCTAGAGTTTCTGCTATTAAAATGTTCTGCATTAGTTCAATATTAGGAAAATACCAGCTCCTAGGAAGAAGGGCTATTTTTAACAAAAAGTGTAAGTAACCTTTCATTGCCTCGATCTTTTTATTTTAAAATAAATATTCAAAACTGAGTTTGCTAAGCTGGGGAAACAAGTTAAACTTTTAGGTTACAGTGACAATACACAGTTGCTGTAAGCAGAGCTGCCAGAAGCATTATTCTTACTGTCTATTACTAACAGAATGAGGTCATAATGAGGTCTGTGTGCATTCTTAAAGCCTTGATCAGAAATTTTACTGAATGGAAAAGATCACTGCCGCTCTAATTCACATTTACTAGGTCAAAGCCCATTTGTTAAAAGGTTACATTCTTGTTGACATTTCAATTAATTTTTATACAGTCTTGCTGTGCCATATGCACAAAGTACATACTGAAGTTAAATGTATTATACAGAATCATGGCCACACTATATGCTACAGCTTTACAGTGGTCTACTGGAGGTGTACTTTACTTCATTAAGTCAGTTAGGACCAGGCTTAAAAGGAAAGTAGAGTCTGACTACATAAAAAATTAGATTAAACCTGTGACTTATTTAATACTGAAACCTTGTCAACTATACAACAAAACTAATTAGATGATGCAACATTTAATAAGCTCAATAGTTCCTACTGCAGTCAGGGCTAAGCAGAAATGTCAGAGGTGTCTAATAACAAACTGTTTACCGAACACCAGAGCTATATGTTTAAGCTCTTATAATCTATTTTCTTAATGGGTGTTAGATGTTTTCCTCTAGAACTGAAACAAACTATTTCAAACAACTTACGTCAATATCTTGGCAAAGGCAGAAAACCTCCTTTGATGTTTCCTTATTTTTTTGGCAAAGTGTTTACATAGCCTTTGCTGCAGACATAATTTGGACTCTCTCTGCTGATAGCTAGATTACTGCCATGTGGCACCACAAAGCAAGTGCCACTCAAAATGCAGAGACTACACAATGAGCATGCTTGCTTACAACTGGCAAGCCAGTGGGACACCGACAGGCACACTCATCCATGATTGAAACAGAATGGCATGGGTTATAGCCCCATGCAGAGGAGCTAGGATTTTTAACAGTGTGAGCGCCATTTTTGGGGGGCGGGGGAGGAGGACATCTCTTCACTACACCAGACTCCAAAGTAGGAAATTAACTTTTTGGCAATTAGGGCACAGCTTCATAAAACTTTTCCCCTATGTGTTTCTGGGGTGGGGGTGGGGAAGGGAATGGAAAGAGGAATTCTACCTTAAGCCCAGACAAGAAAAGGCAACTATGGTTGCTAAACATTGAACTCAGTGCCTGGTAACAACAACAACAAAAAAAGGAATACTAAGAAACATCAATAAACTAACAGAACTGAAACCAGGATATCAAGACACTGCACAAAAGGCTGCAAAGAACAAGTGGTGTGACATACTTGAGTAAATAGGGTATACTGAAGATTTTGATAAAGTATAGAAGGGACAGTTAAGATGCTGAAAGCTCTCAAGGAGAAGATGCAGTTTGTAGTAAACCATGCGGAGACCAACAAAGGGATTGACTTCTATTTAGGAAGGAGGCAAAAAAAAAAAAAAAAAAAAACCACCACCAACTACTACTACTAAAACAGCAATAGGCTTGAACGAGCAGCATTACAATTTTAGGAGAAATTCTCTGAAATGTAGATTTGAGTGTAAACAGAACAATCCTATTTTCACTCTGTCATTCTTTGCTTCTAATTATTTTGGCTGCCCATCTCTGGGGCCTATTTCTGTTGTTCTTCCTCCCCAAAGGAGGTGACCCACACTAAACACAAGTTGATTTAACACCTTGTACTGTGCATAAGGTTCTTCAGTTGAATGTTCTTCTCAGTAAATTCATATTACATATTGAATGTTTCAACTCTTTTCATTTATACTATCACCTGGCTGCTGTTTGGCATTGAAAGAGTTTAACAAGCCAAACAATTTTGCTCTATGTGTAAGGGGACTGTTATCCCCTTACTAACATTCAGTGGGGGTGTTTTGATTGCTAGCTCCCAGTACCAAAAGGGAAAGGGTTGATGGGACGGGCAATGGGGAGAGGCCAATGCTCCAGGTCAGCTCTGATTGACAGGGCGGGCAGGCGAATCAGGGAGTCAGGAGGTCAGGGTGGATCCTGTCCTCTGTGTGAGCTGAAGTTGCCTGAGTCAGAGTGAGTGGGGCTGAGCTGAGCTGAGGAGAGGAGAGGGCAGAGGCCAGAGCTGAGCTGGGCCAGATCTGGAGGGGCCAGAAAAGCAGCCCAGAGACACAGACCTGCCCTGGGAGCAGAGGTGCAGTCCAGAGACACAGACCTGCCCTGGGGGGAGAAGCTGCAGCAGCCCAGGGAGCTGGAGGCAGCAGCAGCAGCAGCCGCCGCCATGCTGAGGCAGAGGAGCTGGAGCTGAGGCAGAGGGTGGAGCTGGGGCTGGAGCAGTCCGGAGCCGGGTGCGGTGAGCAGCTGGGGAGAGCGAGGGGGACCCTGGGCAGTGGGCCCAGCACAGGGAGACGCCTCATCCAAGAGGCCCTGCAGGCCAGACTTGCAGGGGGATCTAAACCCCGACAGGGCGGGGCGACGCTGGGAAGAAGGGTCCTGCCACCCAGAGCCTGCGAGCGTGTGGCCACCGCCAGAACAAGTGTCCAAGCCACAGCGTCCCTGCAGCACAGCCAGGGCCTGAGAAGGAGACTGGGACTTACACAGGAACAGACTGAACTGCCCTGACATTTCAGAGACACTGTTGTGATGTTCCCTGCCACAGAGCAGGGTGATGTGTTTTCATTAGCCTTTCCCATTTTTCCTTATTCCTGTTAAAAATTGTTAATTAAATAATTTGCATTTGCTTTGAATTGTATGCAGTGATCAGTGGGTCAGGGAAGCATCCTGTGCAGAGAGAGTACCCCGGGGTGGGGACACCCTAGCCCCTGACCTAGGTGACCACAACAAGGTTGGGGGTCGAGCCCCCCAGGAATCCTGGGCCCAGCCTTGTTGGGGTTACGAGGACTCTGCCAGACAGGAGAGTGCAAGGGGAGTCCTCGAGGGCAGGGAGGCCTCTGGGTAAAGGAGGTGGGAGCGAGGACTGAGATCCTTCCGCTAGCCCATTTCACCGGGGTAGTGCAGAGACGAGGAAAGTTCCCCACAAGAGCAGGACTATTCCCCCGCTTACATATGCAGATTTCTGAATGTTAATATACAGCAAAACATTATTTCAGCTGTTTGGAAACAACTTTCAACTAAAACTTCCATTTTTGATCCTATTAGAGGCAGCTACCTTGCTTTATAGAAAGTCAGCACAGGTTGTTACAATTTCCATCTCAATAGCTGAATATTCAAGAGCATTTTTCCAGAACAATCAGAACTATTCCTTGACATTGAATTATCTCTAAGCACTAACTGCTCACCCCTATTATAAACTGCTTCTGCTCTAACACTGATTTAAGTTAAAAAAGGTTTTAATATTTACAGTTAAATAATTCTGATGACAGAAGGACGGAAGTTTTCAACTGGCATTAGATTCCCATACTGCAAAAATATCTCTTGAACAAGATGGTTAATTCTAGCAAGCAACTTAGAAGCACTTTTAATTTAAGAATAGGACTTCAAATACATTAAGTTTACACAAGGAAAAAACCCCTCTCCACAGGAATGTCATAATACTGCATAGTTCAAGATGGGTACAAGACTGAGCACACTTTTCAAACACCAAAGCAAAATGCATTACTTTTTACAGGAGATCCAAACCTTCCTCTAAAGGATTGGAATAATCAGATCATCCAAAAGGAAAAATGAGCATTTCACAAATCTGAAATAAGCCAGCTCAAGACAATGAAACCATATTAAATGCATAGCATTTATACGCTGATTTATCGGTTTTATAAATTTATCTTAGCACTGAGATGGAATTCCATTACTGGATGCATTTTCAGGTGCTGAACGTTGGCAAAAATTCACCTTTAGACAAATTTCAGTCCAAAAGCTAAATTATGAAAGTTTAATAACTTTATTCAGTTGTTTTGACTTTTCTGAAGGCAGAAAGTATTACACCAGTTAAAGTTTTCTGCTGCAAAAGGCTGGGGATTAGTTACCTTTAAAAAAATAATAATAATAAAAAAAAATCTTAGCACTCAGCATGCATAGTATAGTTTTCACTGGGGACTAATGCCACTACCACATCAGAAAACACCTGATTAATGCTTTGATTTTTTAGAGGTATTAACTGCCTAAACTAATGAACAGAAGCAAACTTTCAGACATACAGGCACACTGAAAAAGTATTCTGACACCTACTCTTAAAAGTCCATTTACTTAGATATTGAGATGCATATTAAAATATTTAATTATCTATCTGGGGAACTTAGTTAACATGTTTTAATTTTACAAGATTCAAAGTTATGTATTCACAGCATCTGTAAGTCAGCCACAATGCACCTGCTCATTAAGGAATTTAACTTATCACAAAGAAGAATAGAATACACTACATATGTGCAATGTTACAAAGATGTTCATTATGACAATCAATGCACTAACTAACTGATTGTGCTTGAGCATTTGTATATAGAGCTCTCTTATTGGAGGGTCCTCAACTCAGGACTTCACTTCCCCTGAAGGCCCAGCATTTGAATCAGACCTTCAGAGCACAGTGCAATGCCCCATTCCAAAGGGCCATGGTAATAGTTAGCTATAAAAAAAAATTGGCTATATTTTTAGGTGGTTCTGAGATACCATGATTTAGTTGTTGGTTTCCTGACAGCAGCATTAGTATGAACTGCCCCTACTTGTTTTAAGGGAGTTGTAAACTGAAGAACTTTTAACTATTTAAATGTTAACTATCATTAAGTGTATCCATGAAAAATATTTGCTCAGCATGACTGTCAGGTGTGTTCAGATGCATCTGGTCATTTATATTGGAGATCTTATATAAGATGGAGGCAAGACACATTCCAGCAAAAGTGAAGGCGCTGAACAATTTAGAAATAACCAAATATTTTAAATTGATTACTCATGGTTATCTGAGAACTCAAAGTCAAAATAAAAAAAATTACAATTGTTGCAGACTGGTGCATTTGCATGGTAACCTGGGATTACAGTCCGGAGTTGCATTTTTATATGAAACGTTATCAGCTAAAGAGTAAATGTTTTGAAATCTCACCTGAATGGCAGCAAATGCCAGAGCTGCCCAGATAACATACATCATGATTTCTTGTAGCTTCTTTACAACTAGAGCCTCACATCCCTGAAACAAGCAAGCAGTGCCATTTAGGAAGTATTCAGCCTGGTCATAACTTTGCATAGAAGTTTTGCTTATATATCCACTAATAAACTGAAATAAATGTCAAAGGCAGCAAGTAGAATGGACAGAAAATTAAAGTATAGTGCTAACGGCTTTAAACTCAAGAAAAACTAAGAAATTTGAAGGTTGGCTTTTAAGATGGGAAAGCTAACAGACTGAAAAATAACTTATTTTGCTCTTCTCAGATTCCAGATCAGTTCCCTGATACATAAAATATACTGCAAACCTCTGCACTGGCCACCAAAACAAGTAAATTTAAATGACTGTCAGCTTTGTACATGCTAGTAAACTGAATTCACAGGCCTGGCTTACCTCAGAATAAAGGTCCATTGGGTGGCTCAAACTGCCAGTACAATTGGTGCTGGTCGCTTTGCAGCAGCTGAGGGGTACACTGTTATTTTTAGTTTCTTTGAACCACTCAGTCTTCTCCCAGTCTGTATAGTTGTGGATCCCACAACAGCGCAGCTGCAGAAAAACAGAAAAAGCCACCATGTATATCAAAGTTATTAGTAAATATTAAAGGGACAATAATTAAGAATATGCAGTAACTAATTACAATGCCATGAACAAAGATGTATTAGAACAGGCTGCCTGTGTTATTTAAATATTGAACATTAGAATAGGTCATGTCACTTGCCATTTAGCATGACAAATGTTTTGCCAAAAACTGAAACTACAGATTGAATTTTACTAGTATTACTTTCAACTTCAAACTAGTTTTAATGGCGCAGATCCTGAAAACTAGTTATGAAATACTCACTGTTAAAATTCTACCTCTGGATGCTAAATGTTTAACATTGAGTTTTCTATGCCCCCCATCCCATATAAAAACTTGAGACTCCTTATAAGTTTAAGAAAAGCCCTATTCCATTAAGCTTTTCTTCAGATAAGTGGAGGCCTGGAGCCATTTCCTGTGCTCAAATGGCTACAGAACCAACTAAAGAGTCCACTTCTTGCTATGGAAGTGTGCTTCAGAATTTAATCTCATTTTAAACAAGTATGTTTCTAGTCCTCATGGGTGTGAAGAAAGCCTTCAAAATGTGAACCAAATCTAAACCAACGCAGTACTGTACTACATTAAAACTGGGACGGGCTAAAATAGCAGCCTTAAACCTGAGCCCTAAGGGGATGACAGCAAAGCAATTTGCTTCCTTCAGCCCCCAGAAATCTACTAAACTCCACAACCACACCCCCGCCTGTGCACACGTCAGAGAACAGGGTTGCAGAGGATAGATTCTCATACAAAAAAAAATAAAAAAAAATCCAGATTAAAAAAATAAAACAAAAACCTCCCTAAAAAGAGCGTTTTGGACTCTCAGTGTAGGGAAGACTTTCAGATTCCAAGTGAACACGGCAGTCAAGTCAGGTAGAAATGCCAGGTCTGAAGAAAATCAAAAGCTGACATGTGGGAGTTAATCTCAGAGTTTAAGGCCAGGAGAAATTATATGACACCTAGTATTCCACTAGTAAAAGAAGAAAGTTGCTGACTGGGAAAGTAAGTGTCAATTGTGCCTAGAGACTGGCACAAGACCAAAAGCAGCAAGCGAGAGTGTGCAGTGCAGAGCCACATGACACTGCTGGAGCAAAGAGAAAGATGCAGCTTAAATTGGATGATATAGAAAAACAGGGTGAGCAGGAACATCATCAGTAGTAAGGGACTCTCTGAAAGAGGTGAAAGTGGAGAGTGCACACAAGGCACTGCCAAGATTTAATCATGGGGGGGGAGAAGCGAGAGAAAGCCAGACAGCATTCAGAACTCAAATGCCATAAACTGCAATTTTTTCTATGACCTTGCTGCATTAACTTTATAAAATATTTTAAGAAAAAAGAAAAAAGGAGAGCTGGGAGAAATTACAGCACGATTCAAGAGGGCAGATATCTGCTAGAGATGGGGATTCCCATTTAAACTCATTCAGCTTCCAAAAAACAACCTCCCAGCCCAATATTATACAGTAAAGCTTTATACAAGAAAAAAAACAAAAAAACCCCACTAGAGATACTTGGCATTTTATTCTTAATTTCTACCTCTGCAGTATCCTCTTGTACTTGATGTTTTGACTTCTATTCCAAGAATTTTTCTGCAGATGATGGAACCCAAAAGAAAGAGGATAAGAGAAGACAAGACAAGGGACTCTAGAGAATGTACTGGCAATGGCAGACGTGAAACTGAATAAGGGGACTCGGATACCTGAGGAGTAACAAGATTAACCAGAAAGGACTTCTTGAGAATCATCAGGAATGAGCAGTTATTGTTTAACTAGGTTATAAAGAAAAAATAGCATGTTTGTTTGCTTTAATGGGGTGATCATAACTCATAGCTATGTTCTGTATTTTAAAGAGCAGAGGAAAATAAAGAAAGAAAGAGGGAATAGGGAGGAGTCCTCAGGCCTTCTGTTTAATCCTCCCCATGCAACTCAAATGATCAGATGGTAATCTACTCCTAAGCGTGAGGGTTAATGTCCCATGCATGGAGAAGGTACTTCCTTTGGACTGCAAGAAAAGCAGTCCCAAGTAAACAGGGGTTTAAGGTTCAGAAAAACTCAGTCATTTGGGGCATGATTCTCATGCTACTTTGGTATTTTATTTTTGGATTTAAACTCAGAGTAATGAAGAACGGAATTAATACAAGAATTTGATATGGAAGTCCACAAAAAGAAACCAAGCCTTCAAACACACAATTGTGAATACAGCATAATTAGAAACAAGACAGATATTGGCCACACAAGTGTTCATACCATTAAACAGCTAAAGAATGACAATTTCAATTTTTCCAGTAATTGAAATAGTCACTTTCAGTGTCTCTTCCTTTTAAAAATAGAATCTTTGAATGTCAAAGGGATAAATAAAATCATTAGAGGAGAAAAAAAACAAACCTTATAATCTTTAACTGGGTTTTTTTATTCCATGAAAATGCATTTTCAGGAGGGACAAATTATGGCTAAGAAAGGTAACTGATTTCAACAGACTTTTTGGCTTCAGCCAAAGAAAAGAGGAGTTGCCAGAATATTTACAAACATGTTCCTTTTCAGAGGCATGGAGGGACAGTTTCTTATTGAAGGGCACAATTACTGGGTTATTAAAAGTGGGATCAGTGTACACGCCCCATAAAAAGCAAATAAAACTTTTCTTTTTTAAGAGAGACTTGAAAATACTGCAACACTTTGGGGAAGGAATAGTTACACTTGGAAGAGAGTCTTCAATTGCAGGCGGATTCCTTACCAGGTCAGTTCTGATAAAGTAGGTGGTGGATAGCAAAGCAGGTGCAGCATTGCTTTCGCTGTGCCAACAATTCAGTCGCTGATTGATGGAGAGAATCACCCCCAAGGGAATGAGGTGGCACATTTTATTCACAACCTCATGGATAGACTAGATTCATCTCTAAATCCTTAATGAAGTGGACAAGATCTGCAGAAACTAATATATTACATGGTCAGATCATGCCCCATTGGAAGCAGTATTTGATAGTTGGGATGGATCCCAAAGATCACTTTTTTTTAAAAAAAAAAAAGAACACTGCTTACTTCTCCAAGACAAAGGTCAGTTTGCAGCAGTTAAAGAGGATACTGTTCAATATGTTCAAATAAAAGACAGTATAAAAATAGGTCTTCTGCAGGAGGCAGATAATGCAGAATTTAGGGTCAGTTGATAAACAGCCTCTCTATTGAAAAATGAAAGCGCTCCAGCAAAAAGCTTTCATAAGAAACAGGTTCAAAAAAAGTATATGAACTAATTAATTATTCAGGAAAAATTGAATATGTTGATGAGAGTCCATCAAAAAAGTCCTCAGATATAACAAAGCAAATGTTTTATGAAAAAGGAAACAAGTGAGACGCTACTGGTTCAAAGCTTAAAGAACATATTCCTCCAATTAAAAACAAACAATCAGCAAAAGAAAGCTGCACACCCAATGAAATGTGTGCTACTTTTGCTGCTTATTATAAACACCTCTATATATCAGATATTCATAGCCCTGAAATTATTCAAAAATGTGGAAGTAGTAGGCTTGCTGACAAACAAAACTGATAAAGAAACCTTAGATTAAAAAATAACAGAAGGATATCTCTTGTATTCAATGGCATGTATGAAAAGCGGTAAAAATCCAGGATCTGATGGCTTTCCAGTTTAATTTTACACGGTAGATAAGGCAGTATTTGTAGGTCCCTTGAGGGGTACCTTCAATGACATTCTGTTGGGGGGAAGAAGTTCCACAACCTATTAAAGAAGCTACTGTTCTCCCAAAAGCTGGGAAAGTCCTAATTTAATGCAGCTCTTCAAGTCCTGTCCCATATGGACTTTGTCCCCTAGTTCCTAAATGGATAATTGCTCTTCATACCAGCTCAAAAAAATGGAGTTAAATTGGGTTAAATCTCCCATCTGAATTACACAGAGGGTCTAGATAGGAATGTTCATTGTCTCCTTTACTTTTTGCACTGGCCATGGAGCCTCTTTCACAGAGGATAACCAACAATGATTTTTTCACAAGAATAAAACTTGCAGGAACACATCAGAAGATGTAATATTTTTATCTATCAATATATAAAGTTAACCTGAACATTTCCCTATAATTAGTATCTAAAGAGATACACAACTTTGGGAAAACATCTGGATTCATAATAAATTTTGCCAGACACAGAGAAGCCATTATTTTAGACAACATTTGGGTATAAATGGGCAACAAACTTTGTAAGATACATGGGAATTCACATCTCAAACAACCTAGAAGAGCTCTATCATTTAAAATGTCAAACCACTACTTCAGCAAGTGAAAAAAACATCTGGAGAGCTGGGGGGAAGAATGCAAATTTCTTGGCCAGGAAGAACAGCCAGTGTCAAAAATGAACCTTTTGCCAAGGATATCCTCCTTGTTTCACAATTATTTTGTAATTATCCCAGATAAAAGCCTAGCAGGAACACAGAGGATGCTGTTAGAATTTACACAAAATAAAAGACGACCAAGAGTGAGTGCAGATATTTGTACAAACCCAAGCATCAGAGTATTGGGATACAATTTGCAACCCAACATAAATAAATATTGGATATTTATCACCAAATGATCCTTTGGCAATCTTCCTGGGGCTTCCTAGCACAAAATGGTCACACAAAAGGAAATGAAGAATTGATCTAATCTGTTGGCAAAGATACGGAGAGTCCAAGTTTAGGGGAAGGGTTAAAAAAAAAAAAACCAAGAAAGTATTGAAAAACTAACGTGCCAATTGTGTACCCATCAAAATAGAGAAGGCAAATAGATACTTAAATATCTAGTTACCATTTATTCAATACTCAGTCAACCCACCTGCAAAAAACAAGCACACCTACTCAAAAAAGATGGAAATTACAGTTTGACAGACACGCCCGGTTTATTAAATGTGTAGTCAGATTTCACTTAAAAACCCCACCAGAAACAGCATCTGTACACTACCTTTGACATGCTAACTCTGTAACATAGTAACACCCTTGTCAAAGTAACCTCAAATCTCTATCTTCCTATTAAAAAAAAAAAAACTATTGTTGTAATTACTATTGTTATGTCTCCAATATTTACATGACAAGGATTTGTAAGTCTGTTCAAAACTTCTTAAATAAGTAGTTTGAAGGAAAACTGACTTGAGGCTACAGCGTAGACAGGAAAAGCCCCAGTGAGATTCCCAACAGTGGAGTTGCATCAGTGGTGAATTACAAGTCTCAACTCTTTCGGGCTACATTTTCCCTTCACTATTGAATTTCACGGGGGGGGGGGGGGGGGGGGAGGAAGAGAACAAAAAAACCTTCCCACCAATGGCACCGTTTGTTCAGATGCACAGATTGGAGTTCTAATGCAGAGAACTCTGGAGGCTAGTTTTTAAAAATTGACAATGGTTAAAAAAAAAAAATGCTGGAAGCCACTGGATCTTATCTAAACTTGGTGAGATTGTTTTGCCAAAAATCCCCTGCCACAGAAAAAATAAAAACAATCAGGGCCCTCCAAGTCCATCTTTATAGTGAGATAGCAGCACATGGGGCAGTGCGCTCTGGGATGTCCTATTGCAGAGAAATATTGAAGGGGACAAAGTACTAAAACAATCCCCCCAAACGCACATTGAAGTGGTTACAGAAGGACAGTTATGTGACAGCCTAGGTCCCTTGCAATAGCTCAATAGTTAAGTGTCATGGGTACTAGTAGTTTTAACTCTGTTTATAAACAGTAGCTTAGTCACGATATAATCTTGGTCAAAGTCGTAATGTGGACAGCATCTAACAAACCCCAGAGCAATATACCAATATTCAGAGCTCCTCATACAATATGGACTTCATGAGATCTACAATTACAATCAACTTTCCATTATGTTAGCTCTCACCTGTCTCTGTACATAATCAATAGCGCGGGTGGCAGCATCAGGGTTTGTCCCACTGTATGCATCATACACTTTCTGAATGCTGTGATCAACTTCATCCTCCACCTATAAAGCAAACATTAGTGCACTTTCAAACTATTGGTACAAATAGTACAACTCAGGGCAGCACAGTTCTTTTTTCGGCTGTAAATAATTGAGTAAGCCTACACAACACCCCATTAGGTGAGTTAATTATTGTGTTTTACAGATTACCGTACTTTGGAGAAATGGTTTCTCTTTTGGAATTCTGATTAATATTTGTACAAAATACAAACCAATTTAATGCTAACGGTTAAGAGCTACAATTAAAAATACTCTGCACAGAAAGTGAGGATGAATAACTACCTTACATACACAGAATTTGGGGCCTTAAGCTGCTTCGGGACATCTATACAGTATTATAAAAATCTACATTACTGAAATATTTCTGTGCTGAGACATTGCTTTCCCTCTTTCATTGCTTTTATTATGGGGTTGAGGCTACACCAACTACAGACTTAAGTTTGCAAATGACCTTCCTTTAGAAGCATGAATTTTGCTACCCTACTCTTTCAAAAATACCAACAAATAAGGAAATAGCCTGCAACCTGGAAGTTAGCTTTGGGCCCAAGGCAAAATGTGAGGAATTTGAAGTGAATTGGATATGGAGCACAGGATAGATCATGGGGCATGTTCTTGAAAAGACCAAGAGTTGTAGCGTGGTGACAAAACATCATGCTCAGCACCAGACGTCTTCTGTTCAAGAACGCTGAATCAGGATAGTCAAACTTAAAGGACAAAGATCTGGCATCAGTTACAACCATTTGTTAAAGGAGTAATGGGGGGTACGATTTGGCTCAGGATAGCCAACGGGTCTCTCTCAACTCTGTCCATTTCCTAGCTCCTTCTGCCCTGCACAGCACTGGTGCTTTCACACTGACTGGAGAGTAGGCATGGGTGTTTGGGAGGAAATCCTCAAAGATTAAACCTGTTTTGGGATTTACTATAATAGTAATCAAGTCCTCCTCCCACTAGGGTCAGCCACACAGCATCACTTTCCTTGTCAGGACCATCAACTCTTCATGTGAGAAGGTGGTGGCAGCACACCGTACATAACACTAACTGGGTGAGGAATAGCTACCAGCCCCGTTGCAGATGATAACTAACAATGCTGCTGACACTTTTGAAATGTGTGCCATTGAGCAACCAACACCTGTTTCCCTTTGAAAAAGCTGATATTCTCATTTTGGGGGGGGGGGGGGGGGGGAAATCTTCCTAGAGTGCAGAATTAAGTAACCTATATTTTAAGTAACAATTCCATGTGACAAGGATTCACTTTTTTAAAAGTTTAGCATAAATGGTAATCAATACTAACAATTACAGAGCTGCTAATTAACTTACTTCTACATTATATGAAGCAATTGTTACTATTCTAAAGACATCAAGAACTAACTAAACATATATAGTTCTCAACTAGATGCTTATAATTTATATCAGGAAAGTAAACAGATGTACACTGAAATCAATTTATTTTGGTGCCAGCCTGTTTTGGAATAAAACTGGCTAAAATGGGTATATGCTAAATTTGTTACTGACCTTAGAGTCCATTTAGTCAATTTTACTCTGAAATAAGAGTGTCCACGCATAAATTTGCCCCCAAAATAGCTAAATTGGTGTCAATTCAACCTTTGTTATTTTTGCGCACATTTGTGTGTGGAACAGCCTGTACAGATAAACTGCACATGGCAGAGGTTTAGTGCAGATGGCAGAAGTCTTGACCTCCAACTGACCGAGTTTTTAAAATCCTGTGCCAGAGGTGAAGCTCCACTACTTCATCCAGAAGACAAGTCTGGAACTATTCAATTGACTGACAGCTGGGATTAATCAGTCTATCTCCATATGGAAATTAATCTTTCAAGAGGAAAGATCTTCTCATTTAGTAGACAAAACTAAAGAGATCTGAAATGGGCTGGCTGCTGTCATGGAGGAACACATCACAGCTCTAGGTAAAAATTTGAGTGTGCAAATTGGACCCAGGCCTCATCGCTAACAGAAGGATGTAGGAAAGTTTTAAATGCACCAAAGGTTAGTTATGCCTCCATTTGGAAGTCCACAATGCCAGCTTCCCCAAATAAGCTGTCACTGGGCTCAGTCTCACTTGATACTCAATCTTGTGAACTATCTTCCAGTCTTTAGTCTTCCCTTCTGTGGAAATCTGTGACAAGGCAATTCTGATACCATTTTTTAAAAACTGTTCACCCTCTTGTTCTGAATAGAAGATGTACACAGCTCTGATCTTTGCTGATTAACTCCTCCTGGCAACAAACAATGATCAGGTGTCTATGTTGATATTTTCAGATCCTTCAGCAGCCTTTGATAACAAGACTGTATGGCCGTTAATGCGCTGCTAGCCATTGGCTGGAAAAAGACTACTAGTCTACAGTGATTTCACTTTCCTTCCCCCACCCCCCGCTCCTCCCAAGAAGTGGTAGAGGGTTGTTTGGGGCAACTTCTTTTCTACCAGATATCTAGGCTCTATTCTGTTGCCCCTTCTGTCTAATCATATGAAACAGTGAGAAATATATTTGGCTTCCAGGGTCATAAACAGGCAGGTCTGTGTCTCATTTTCATCTGATCTGAATGATGTGGGTTTTGTTTTCCCAGTTCTTAGAGACTGGGATTTGGAAGAGAATCAGCTGGTTGAGGCTCAACCCAGACCTGAGCACAGTAATCCATACCTTTGATCTTTAGACTAGAGTACTGCATTGTACTTTGTTGGGAACTACCCCTAAAAACTACTCTGAAGTTACTGCTGATGTAGAACACAGCTGCTCATCATTAGGTAACACATTTCATTAGTTTCAGGAACTGCAGGGTCTTCCTATTTTACTTTTAATGGCTAGTCAAGGTGTCGATTTCAACCTACAGAGCCCTATAGGTAGGGTCTTACCAAATTCATGGTCCATTCTGGTCAATTTTACATCCATGGGATTTGAAAATTAGTCAATTTCATCTTTTCAGATGTTTACATCTGAAATTTCATGGTGTTGTAACTGTGGCGGTCCAGTCACAAAAGAGGGCTGGGGAGGGGATGTTGCAAAGCCTCCCCCTGCTGAAAGAAGCCCTACAGCTTCCTGCAGATGCAGGAGGTACCCGGAGGTGGGTCTGATCTCCCCTCAAGAGTGGCTGTGCAGGGGAAGAGTAAGTTCCTTCCCCACCCAGCCTGGGGACCAGTAGCTGGAGCCCAGGGAACAGTAGAAGCCCCCGCTGGGGCACCCCAGCCCTGCCCCTCCCCTCCAAGAGCTAGATTTCACAGGGATGGGTTATTTCATGGTCCAAGTTTTTCACAGCTGTGTATTTGGTAGGGTCCTACCTATAGAGTTTAGATTCCGGCTACTTGAGCAGCTACCTATCCTCCCAACATGCTTAATAGAACCTAGATTTAAACATCCCTAATGGAACATTTACACTGAAGAAGTCTCTACTTTGGAACTCACTATCCCTGTGCTCCAACAGTTCTAAAAGTCAGCAGACCTTGGGGGACAGTTCAAGGTCATTTCTTTTCTCAGCTGTTTCCTTTTGCAAAGAAACAAGCAAAAATATGTTTATGTTCTAACCTATACACTCAGGCCACAAACAAAAATGAAAAGCAGTGGAAGAGAATGCCAAGTTATCAGTGCCTGCCTGCTCCATCTACAGCAATAGAGAAGGCCAAGCAAGATAAGGTGAAGGCTGTTCAGATGCCATACCAAATTAAGAACAAGTTACAAAAGCATTAATATCTTACCATTCTATGTGACTGGTATGTCATGGCCAGGAAATGTCAGTTTCTGCTAATATGTAGCACTTAAGCATTTTACATCTAGCATTCTTTCGCTTAATGCAAGATGTAGCGTTACTCCCATTTTACAGATGAGAAAACAAGATTTTCTGCAGGCTATGCAATGGAGTCAAGCAGAGCCCAGATTAGCATTTAGAAGTTCCCAGATTTACTGTCCTATGTGCCTTCCATTATGGCATGTCTCATTTCTAATTACTAAGACAAAACAAAATCATTTGCTTCTACAACTGTGGCATTAAATTTGTTTTCCATTATATTTGTCAATCAGTAACGAATAAAGGGCCTAGATCAGATGGTCTTGTGCTGATGTAGAAGAAACTAAATTATGTGGCTGGATTGTTTATTCTAACTTTTCAGTAAGTATCCAGTCCATTTGGGCTGCTTACTTTATGACGACACCTTGAAGAGCAACTAAAAAACAAGATATTAAGTTGGGTAAGCACTGATATACAACATACCCAAATGCAGCGCAACCTATGCTGCACACTGATTCAAAATGCTTTTAAAACACAGAACACTTGGCAAATAGAAACATGCCAATTATGGCATGACCCTATTTACTGCGTATCAGTTTTTCACCTCACTCTTCAGTGACAAAAGCCTGCTAAACATCAGGCTGAATTGGTATATAAATTATTCCCACACTACTGCTTTCAAAAAATTGTAGCCCTGTTGTAAAGCCAGAATAAAATTAAACAACGAGTTATCAGGCTTTTTTTTTTTTAAATTTTATTTTGAAGTAAGCAGCCATCTTTCATCCAAGTTTGGAGTACCTCAGAACCTTTTTTTTTTTTTAAAGCCACTTACTTCCAGACCTCTGAAAAAGTCTGTTTCAATATAGGTTTGATTTTTTTCATCTGCTATAATTTAGGCATGCAACTTTCTTTGATCTTATACAATGCAGAGGATCAAAACATCTTCACAATACCCAATAGTAGTTTTAGAAAATCCAAAACATAAGTATACCTGCAGTAAATATGGGAAGTTTTTTTCAACAGGTTGGTCACAAACTACAACAAAACACATTTATTGGACTTTAGAAGACCGTTTTTATTACCTTTGCTCTGTAGATGTATCCCAGAACTACCACCACAACTTCAGTGATGAAAACCAAGAGGAGGATGATCACAAACTGTTAAATACAATCCAAAATATTTATATATTATATAGATTTGCCGACATGCTTTTTGAGAACCTAAACTCTGCCTTTCGGGTGTATCAAGTTACTAACTCGGCAAATAATTTATAGCAATAGTCAGCTAAGTGGATCATTCCAAATAATCCATCCATCCATAAATTCATTTAAGTAACTAAGTGTTCATGGCTTCAGCAGCCAACAAAGATTCAGGCAAATATTGTCCATTTGGAAGACAGCCACATGTTGGCGTACTGCAGCCATGTATATATTTCTCCATTCTAGTAGCTTTAAGAGAACACCAAAAAGTCAACTGAAAGAGAAGGTTAAAGTAGACAGACAAGGAAGTCGAGTCAGGGATAAGTACTAAAGGGCCCACCAGATCTAGTCTGAACTCCTGTATATCACAGGCCACCAACGCCACCCAGCACCTGCAGATGAAATCTAACCAAAACTGGACCAAAGTATTATAGCCCACAGGACACTTATCTATTATGTGACAAACAATGTTTTAAACACAGTAGTACCATATACATATTTTTTATTTTTACTCAAATACATGTTAAGTGAATAGATGGCAAACAGCGACACCAGAAACGAAGTACTAATTTAAACACAAGTACAGCTTGGACAACACAGACCCAATTCCTAATTTTACACAAGTATTTTGTAGTGGAGATTGCATCAGTAGTGCCATCCACATCATTTTAGTTTTAAGTTTCAGCTTTCTTAAACATAAATGTCTTTTAAAGAAAACTTTTTTTTGTAATAACTGAATACAAATGTACCATCAAGAACGTTCACAGTATTAATCTTTTTGCTTTAAGCAGATCATTGTTCTGAAGAGGGACATTGGAAGGACTTTATATAAAGTTTCAATACCCCCCCCCCCCAAAAAAAAGACTATTTAATACATTCCAACACAAAAAATTAAGAACGTATTTTAGGATAAAATAGGTAAAGAAAAAAATACTGAGCTTGTAAAACAAGATTACAAGAGGAAATATCTAAAAAACCCAAACATACTTGACAGTGTCCATTTTAACACTGTCAGTAGGGCTCTGTTCATTCAAAGGGAACACTAAGGCCAAATATACATCAGAACATGCAATAAAGCCTCAAAAATTCATGTGAAACACAGCAACTTACAGTGGCAAGTCCACAGCGACTTTCACGGATTGTGGCACAGCACCCAATAAGTCCAATAATAAAGAGAAGTGTCCCAACAGCTATTATAACCACTGCTGGAATAAGCGTATAGACATCTTCAAAGAAGTGATCGTAGTCATCATATGTTATGAAGACATAGGCTCCCACATAGCACAGAATGCCTGCTGCCGCCTACAAAATAAAATAAGTAAATAAATTCGGGTGATCAAATCCTCTATAAATCTGTGGTTAATTTTAAACAAAAGAAAACACAATCTTCTACAAGTGGTTACAATTTCATGAGTACCTTAGCAAGCATTTCTAATGTCAATAAAACAGCCTCTGTATGACCACAGCTATAGACACTTACCTGATGACTGGTGAAGTATTGGCTATATCTAGACTGGGGAAAGTGGAGGTTAGTGGATAGTTAACTCCAATGTTTTACCTAGGGCTTGTCTACACTTCATTTTATAGTGCTGTAACTTGCTGGCTATGGGGTGTGAAAAATCACCCCCCTGAGCGCAGCAAGTCTGAGCGCTTTAAAGTGCTAGTGTGGACAGGCTCTGAGAGCTGGGAGTCTCGTTCCCAGCGCTTGGAGCTAATCCCCCTGTGGAGGTGGATTACCAGGAGTGCTGGGAGAACTCTCTCCCAGCGCTCGCGTTCGACCACACACACACACACACTTCAAAGCGCTGTCGTGGGAGCGTTCCCGCGACAGCGCTTTGAAGGTTCCAGTGTAGCCATGCCCCTAGTCTAGATATCAGTTAGATTAGGTGAAAGGTTGAACCCCAGGCTAACTAGATAAATACTGGAGTCAATTCATCTCTAGCTAACCTCCATACCCTTAAATAAGGGAAGAGGAGAGGTTGTGTTGTGAACACTACACTTTGTGTGCCCCCTTCCCAAACATGTGTCCCATGAACTAATCTGATTGTCTAAGGGCTTGTCTACACTGGCAAATTTACAGTGCTGCAACTTTCTTGCACAGGGGTGTGAAAGAACACCCCCCTCCTCAGTGTAACAAGTTTTAGCGCTGTAAAGCACCACTGTAGACAGTGCCCCAGTGCTAGTAGCTACACCCCTTGTGGAGGTGGTTTGCCACGACCACACAAGGCATGTTAGTGCTTTAGTGTTGCCAGTGTAGACTAGCCCTAAATAATCTGTCATACACCACTCCTGATACTGTTGACAGTAAGGGCTTGTCTACACTGTCAAGTTTCAGCACAGTAAAGCAGCTTTTTGCACTCAAACTGCAAACGTGTACACACTGCCAAGCCACTCTGTGCGCAGAAACTCCTCATTGCAGCACTGGGGGGGGGGGGGGGGGGAGGAGGAGAAGACAGCCACCTCGACGAGAGTTGTAAGGCTATTTGCGCAGAGGCTCCAGCACTCTATTGCTAGTGTAGATACTTGATTGCTTTCTGCCCTGTAACTAGCTGCCAAAGCTGTCCCATAATGCCTCAAGTGACTGCTCTACTCATTGTTTTGAACTTGGCTGCCCTGGAGACATGCGCCCCTCCCCTTTCAAAGCAACATTTCTGACAGCCCTTGCATGCTGTGCTGATCTGCCTTGGGACACAAAGCAAACCATTAATGTGGAATGCTTGTGCTGTTGAACAGAGGCAGGTGTGTGTGTGTGTGTGTGTGTCCGTGTTCAGATGTCCCGATTTTATAGGGAGAGTCCTGATTTGGGGGGGCTTCTTATATAGGCACCTATTATCCCCAACCCCATCCTATCTGGTCACCTTGTGTGCGCACGCCGTGCAGAGAGCCCAGGGAGGGAAGCGGGGGCTGATGTTGGGGTTTCCTCCCTCCCCTGCTTCAGGACTGGTTGTTTCCTACCACTGTCTGAACTTACAGGACAGCATGCTGATACACTGTCCCTCACAACACAGTCTCTCCCCCTGCCCCCATACACTCACACACTCTCCCCCCACCAACTTCAGTTAAAAAGCAGCTGGCAATGTAGTAGGATTAGGATGCTCATGGAACAATGGGATTGGGAAAGCTGCATCTGATGAGGCATTGCAACCCTTCCCAGAGCACCCTGTAGCCAGTTGCACAGCAGGATAGCTATCACAATGCACTGTCTTTGCCATTGCAAGAGCTGCTAATGCAGATGCGCTCCAGCGTCATAAGGAGCACAGTGTGGACACGCAACAGTGGTTTAATTCCAGCGTTTTATTAAAAGTGGTATAACTTGTGGCGCAGAAACTTGCCAGCATAGACATACCCTAAGGGCTAGTCTACACTAGCAATGTTAAAGCACTGCCATGGCAGCACTTTAATGTGGCTTGTGTAGTCACAGCAGAGCACTGGGAGAGAACTATCCTAGCACAAACAAACCAACCAACCAACCAACCCAAACCTCCACAAGGGGTGCAGCTCCCAGCACTGGTGCACTGTCTACACTGGTGCTTTAAAGTGCTGAAACTTGCTGTGCTCAGGTTTTTTCACACCCGAGCGAGAAAGCTGCAGTGCTGTAAAGTGCCGGGTGTAGACAAGCCCTAAGATTCGGTTAAATCCAAACGGCTAGCTACTTGCAGATAATCCAGAGATTTCTTCCTTCAGATACAGGAACTGTTTTATACTCTAAGATGTATTACTTTCTTCCATTTTGCTACTTAACTATGGAGGTATACTATATCATCTAATTCTACTGTTGGGAGTAATGGGTGCACAAGTAAATATTTGTATCTTTATTCAGTAAAGAAAAGATTAAATTAAAACCAAGATACCTTTTGTGAAACCTATGTAACAAGCTTTCCATTTTAAAATAGGTAATATCTCCAGTCCAAATAAAAATTTTCACTAGGAACAGTACACAAGTCAGACAATTACTGTGTATTATCAGTGTGGTGCATATCTACAGAATACATATGGCAAGATTTCAACTTCAAAGGAAACATTCTCAGAAGTATCATTGTACGAACTAGCCAGTTTCTGCACAAAGAGGAAATCATTACTTATACTGCTGTAACTTACTGGCAGATTCATGCTGAAGATCTTATTTTGAAGATTTTTGCTTCCTCTATTACAACTGTAGAGATGCAATTTACTGAAAAATTCTAATTCTAAACTGGTGCATGCACAACATCATTCTGATCCTGAATTCTGACTGCAGTGAGATTTCAACTGACTTCAATGGAATTACATTCTCAAAAATTGCAGGACTGGGTTCATGAGAGAGTACACTGTACACCAGTAGCAGCAAGTACTTCTGCCTCTGGATTCCCTTTTCTAGTTATACAATGAACCCACTGTCCTCTCTTCACATCCCCCAGGCCCCATGTCAACATCTAGAACACTCAAGCTAAATTCTGCACTGAATAGCTTAACTGGGAGAACTATGCTATCTATAAAGTAAGCTGATGCAACTAAAATAATGGATGTGGTGTACTCAGTTATAATAGTCTGTCAGAAGCGTTTGACAGAGTCTTCCAACAGGGCACCCTTAAGCCAAGTGAAGTTATTAGTCACTACACGGTCTCCTGGTCTACATTAGTATACTGTCATAGATATGGCTAGTACTTAACATTCATTTACTAAGTTACAAGCTTTACCAAAACTTTCAGAGCTCCCTAGGCCAGGAACAGCTAACTATATTGAAGGAAATGGACTATCACTTTAGAACACTGAGAACATTTTGGGTTAATTCAAACTGGTTTTACAGAGTCTTTATATGACCCTGAATATCATTATTTATCTAAACAGAGTTAAAATGGATCAAGACAGTTCATCACAGGGGCTTTAGTGAGCTAGCAACATGAAACTAATCCTAAAGTGAGCTCAGATTCAATATGTTATATTGTCTCCAATACTAAAAGGTGTTAATCTAAGTATTTGTTTTCCCCATGGGGTACACTATGTTTTGAACTTGAATAAAAGTGATGATATACAGGCTACTGACAGTCTGTACATATGAAGTCACATGCAGTGTAGCTCTGGGGGTTTATCCAGTTTGTGTCTCTTCTGATGAGACCCTGGTGCTATGTAGTTTAACTGCAGATGCATATTAAATATTTATACCTTAATGCTACTATGTATTTGTATTACAGTAGGGCCTAGGGTGCCCCACTGTGTTAAGAACTGCACAAATGAAGTGAGTCTCTGCCTTGGAGGGCTTACAATCTAAGCACAAGTGTGCGGGCAGGGGTGGGGAAGGATCCAATATACAAGCAACCTAAATAATGTAAATGGCAAACATGATCGTGCCAGGATTTTTTTTTTTTTTTTTAAAATCACATTTATAAGAAGGGAAGTTGCTAGGAAGATATTAAATTAGCAGAAAAGGAAGATGAGATGAGACACTGGAGAGATGTTAAATGGTGTAGTAAAACATGGTAAGATTTTAACTTTATCCCTGTTCATATAAGTCAGTATTTGGATAAGTTTAAATCCCAGATCAGTGCCTAAAATGGCACTGCTCACCTAAGGTATTAGCGACTATATTAGCCTTGATCTGCGAGCATGTCAGTTAACAATGAAAGCTACAAATTTTGGCTGCGTATAGTTTATTTTAGACTTCATGGTGATGTAGGACATAGAAAATATTGAGGGGAGGAGGGAATAATCTGTAGTTTTTAACTAGTGTGAAACTTTACTATCAAAACAAATTGTGTCTCAGCTGAAGTTTCCTCTTGCTGCAAAGTTTCAGAAGCTATTTGAGAACTATGCATCTGCTGTCTTATTCTCATGTGGAGAAAATACAAATCTTTGGAAAAAAAGGATAAAGTCATTTTCACCATTACAGGTCCCCTTGAATGTACAACATGGGACCCAAACAACTTCTCTGAGAATAGGAGCCACAGAAGTGGTAAAGAAGTATAAATGTTACCATTTGGTTGTATAAAGTATTTCAATTTTACAGAGCTGATATTTGATTAAAATGATCTAAGGAACTTCTGGTTCTATACCTGCCTCTCTCCTCCTACCAACTTTTGTTTAACAAATCTTAGAAATGTAGTGCTGGAAGGGACTACAAGTCCAAACCTCTGTTATGAGGCAGGACTAAGCCCAGGGCTACACTAGGGGAGGGGGTCGATCTACGATACGCAACTTCAGCTACGGGAATAGCGTAGCTGAAGTCGGCGTATCGTAATCGACTTACCTGGCGATGAGGACGGCGGCGAGTCGATCGCTGCTGCTCCCCCGTCGACTCCGCTTCCGCCTCTCGATGAGGTGGATTGCCGGCGCCGACGGGGAGCGCGATCGGGGATCGATTAATCGCGTCTTAACGAGACGCGAAAAATCGATCCCCGATAGATCGATTGCTACCCGCCGATCCGGCGGGTAGTGAAGACCTGCCCTAAGTAAACCCGCCTAGACCATCTGCGACAGATATTTGTCCAATCTGTTAAAAACCACCAACGATGGGGAACTCTCAACCTCCCTTGGAGGCCTATTGCAGAACTTAACTACCCTTATATTTAGAAAGTTTTCCTGACATCTAACTTAAAATATCCCTTGCTACAGATTAAGGGCATTACCTTCTTGTCCTACTTTCAAGGGACATGAGAACAATTGAATTTAAAAATGGACATTAACATACCTGAAAACCTTTGACGTATGCTTTAAAAATAAAAAAAAAAGGTTTCCCCTCCCCCTTGTCACAGCATGAAACAGGCAAAATGGATTTACTATGCTTTATGCATCTGACAGCATTTCACATAAACTACATTAATTTACCATAATAGAAGGGTTAAGGGAGAAAGATATGGCTGCTGAATCAACTGGTTAAATGCAGAAGATTCAGAAAATCCAACTATACACTGCATTCAGAGTAACAGTCTGAAAGAACAAACAAGGATGAGAGATTCAGGCACACTCAAAATCTAATCATGGCTCTGCTGGTGGCTCACTGCATGGCCTTGGGCAAGGTATTTCACCTCTGCCTCTATAAAATGGAAGTAATAGGAATCTCAACACTCCTTCTAATTAGTTATCTAATAAGTTCACATTTGCACAACACTGAATACATAAGGTGCTATATAGATAGCAAGAACTGAAAAAATCAGCTGGGGCAAAACTCAAAAATGAGACATTTTAGCAGAGTTATGCTTGAATGGCTTATTTCCTTCAAAACTAGTTGCTTAGCACAGGGAAGACAACTAGAAATTCTAGCTCAACTCTAATACACTGGCATTTTATGTACAGAATGGAACAATGCAAACATGAACATTTGGGATATAAAGTGAAGAACCAAAGGGGAGCCATGGAACAATGGAATTACATTAAGTGTTGCCTAGCAATGAAACATGTGAATGTGCCAGTGATGTCATCCCCCACTTCAAAGGATTAAGATGCTTGTCAGAAATGTGGTATTTTGCAAGGTGGCAGAGGGAAAAACCATCTGCAGCTGTCACCAGATATGAAGAGAGTGCAAAGGAAGACTGAAATCAGCACCATTTGTGAGCCTCTTTGTCCTTCTCTGCTGTGTTTTAAATGGAATTTTAAGTGGCTTCTCTCTTCCCCCACCCAAGAAAACCCAGTTCATAGACACAGAGCGGAGACCTCACATATAGCTGCATAGGAATAATTTGGGAAGGAAAATGTTTTGGCTGCAAAGCAGTAGACAATTCTATAATTTTAGGATCTTTGCAATTTGTTGAGATTCTACAATTTTGAGATGTACTTTCTAAAATAAAAATTGACATGAATTCCACTATTGCTATCAAAATTCTGATCCAGAACAAAACATGCAGTGCTTATCAAAGTAATGTTATATAATGAATATGTTGAAGTAAAAATTTTCATTAAAAAAAACCTTAAATTACATTAACTGAAGACTTAACGAAAGCTGGTGTTGCACATGTAAGAACATTTAAACACCTACATTACCCTTCACCAGAATCTTTAAAAAGTTAATTTATATTGGAAGATGGAGCTTTAGGGTGGAGCAGTGGGCTGATTCACTTCATCTCACACATTGACTTCCAAATTTCTACCCTTATTCATAATTATTATTATTCATATTGCTGCTGCTTTGTGTATTTTTACAACCCCTTTAAGACAGGGTATGTATCAATATAGCAGAGAAAGACCATCCAGCTAGAAGAGATTTATTCAAGACAAATAAACTTGCAACCAAAATTCTTATAACCTACATTATTAATGTTCAGACAAGATACTAGTTTAAAACTTGTATTCAGAAGATTAAAATTGGAAGCAGAATTATGTATTGTCAAATTAAATTTAAGAACACAATCTCTTAACATATGCTTAAAGTCTGAGAAAAAACAAACATTGAGATTTTATTCTTTGCCTATCCAAAAATACAATTTTGCAAACCCAATCCAAGATCTGAAAGTCATCTTTTTCTGGCACTCACATCACCACAGACTCTGTAGTCAGAACTCTTAACAACTCTGCTGTTGTTCGAGTTAGAAAAGAATCTGGCTCACTCGCAGCACTGCAACAGCTCTGCAGTAAAAGTTAGTAAAAGCTTTTTGGTCGCTCTAGTCAGATGCAACACAGAATACACAGAGAAAACAGATGGGTTGAGGAAATGTGCCATTTTAGTGATAGCCACTTTTCTTAGGGTAACATCACTTAAGCTGACATCAGTTATATGCATTGCATATGATTCACACAGATGTATTTCATAAATAATGCTCTAGAATGTAAAAGCAATATTACAAATTGAACCACAGAAAATAAGTGTATCAACCTTTCATGAATTCCCAAATCAAGGAAAGTCAATGAAACTTGTGTGCTACAGTAATTAGGCTTAGATCTGTTTGGACAAAGTTGATACGGATTAAAACACCCACAAATTAGAGGGGGTTCAGAAAAGGGCAGAGTGACCAGTGCAGAAGGGATGACTTAAGAATGATTGTCTTTACTTGTGATGGCATGTAGGGTACATGTAGCTCACATGTAGCTCCACACCACAATGAAAGGCTCTGGCAACAGGGAGACAGAGTGACACTACGTGGTTAAAAGAACAGATGTGGGAGGCACTGCTCAGGCACAAAGACAGCCATGTAGGGTATACATTCTAGGGTTCTGGTATGTCTGTATTCCACCCATCTAAACTGTGCCTCATCCTCCACATTGTTATTTATACCTGTGCTAACTGGGCACGCAGTGTCTATGCTACATACTGCCATAGGTGTAGACATACCATGAATATATATTTGCACATAAGCATATGGAGGGAAAGGGAGCTCAGTAAATCTAAAGTGTGATGTGCATCAACAGGCCAGAAAGGAGTTGTTAGGATGGTACAAGTCAATTGAAGAAAAATGGCTGAATATCAGGAAAGATTATCTGAATAGCTTTTTGTATATTTGTATCCATCATCATCATCCTCCTCCCTTTAAAATAACAGAGCATCATGCAATACCAACAAATTTCTCTAGAATTGTCACAGGCTACCTTGTGAATGACTAGTTAGGGTATTGTGTTAGTATGGTTTACTTGGAGAAGCTAAGTAAACCATACTGAGTTCTTTGGATCAGTCATTTTTTCAGGGTCTGATCTCACCTTACATGTCGCTAGACATGAGTTAATAAATCCTATGGGGATTAAGATATTCCTCTTGTTTCTACCTTTTGTACATATTAAGGTGTCGATGCTTATTTGAAAGCTTTTCTGAACTGTTTCAGTGTAAGATCTGACAGTCTAACAATCCTTCATAACCTGTATACCTTGAAAGATTGTTAGACAGTCAGATCTTACACTCAGTTTGCAGAAAGAATGGTTTCTGTATAATAAGGTAGTAACAATCCTCATGATTTTGACACTGTTTTAAAACTAAAAGCAACGTAACACAAGTATACAGGCCAAATTAACTTTAGCTGCTGTAAATACAGCACGTCAGAACAAAGATTACATTACTGTCGCCACGTAAGCAAAAGGCTGAGCTAAGATTTGTTTGCACTTAGCATCATATATACAAAATATCTCTAATTACAAGAGGCAGTGGACCATTGGCCTGAAAGTTTCAAATATACAGAGAGAGTCCTATCACCCTCATTCTTTCTGTATGCATTGGATCATGGGGGAGTGTTTGTAACTTGACCTGATCCTCTATTGTTTCCAGATTCCTTGCACTGCACAAGAACAATGAAGATTCTTCCATGCAGTAAAGTGTTCCTTTGCTGGATAAAACGATATTTCAAACTTCATACACTATTCAGTGATACCACATTTAGCTTTCCAACTTGTTTTTGCTGCTACTGACTATAAGCCCCATTTAAAAAAAAAAAAAAAAAGACACTATGAAAACAAATATTGTAGGAACTCTCAGGAGTTGGAAACATTTAAGGCCCCAATCTTGCAACAACTTAAAGCACATGACTATTTAATGGAGTTCAGTGGGACTACTAGTGGGTTTAAAGTTGAGCATGTGTGTCTTCCCAGGATCAGGGCCTACATGTGTTGTCTGATAATCTATCTCAAAATAAAACAAATGAAATAATTCAAAGATGCCATATCAGTTTCAAGAGGACAGCTTTAAAAATGATCAGTTATTTAAAAAGTTTAAACATGGTTTATGTATATACTCCCAGAAAATACACTCCCTCCTCCCACCAAAAGTGCCCTGCTGATCTTCACTTTCACAGCAGTGGGAATCCCCGAGCAACATAAATGTTTCGCTGGCATAAGCACTCGTATGCACAGCATTGTGTTGGTGGGGGACACTCTCCCACCAACATAGCTACCGCCACTCATTTATGTGATTTTATTATGTCGATGGGAGAGCTCTCTCCCATCTTAGAGCAACACCGCTGTATCGGCAGAGCTGTGCCACTGTAAACTTGCAAGTGTAGACATGGCCCAAGATCTGCAATACTAATAATTTTTAAAAACTACTTTTGCCACTACTGCAGCAGAGTTGTCAGTGAAAGAATAGATGCAGAGATTGTTCTACTTCTACAGACACTTGAAAGGTACACAACAGACAGCTGAAGAGAAAGGAAAAAGGAATGAAGTGCTACTAGAAACTGATCAGGCAGCATGAAGTTCCTATTTTCCTTAAGATTAGTCTCCTTTCCCTCACTGAAAACTGGATTCACGTGGTATGCTGGAGACCTCCAAACAAGAATTAGGTAGCATGTTTCAATGTTCTAATGTGCGAGTATTTAGAAGATACATGCCCCTTCCCTGTTTTTTTTTGCTCTGACCTCATTTGTCATTGATTTACATAAACCACTTATCTGCCTAAGCTCCTAGTACATCAGGAGTCAACAACATACATCCTCTCTTCTCCAGATTTTTACCCCCAGTAAATTTGTTCTCTTTTCCCAATTAGAAATATATTACTATTATAAAACAGCAAGTATTGTTTGATAAACATGGCTATTCTCAAACAATATTTTTCTCTGTACAAACACATCCTTCTATTCTGAAATATTCCTATTTATAGGTAATCTTAAATATCTTATCTATTTCCTGAGCTACTCAGCCTCATTTTTTGCAACTCATCATCATAGGTTATCGGAGTACTGGATGTTGACAGAGGGCACTGCATCAGGCAGTGTTCAAATATTTGCCTGTATTCACCACATTCACATTTGGGGTTATTCCTCAGCTTCCATGTGGTCATATTGTCACCAATCTTTGCCATACCACCTCTCGCTCTATTTAGAGTACACCAATGTTTTGGTTTGAGGTCAATGCCTGGAGAGAGTTGTTCTGAAGGAACCAGATTCTCCAAAGTCAGCAGCATTTCCTGCAATTTTATTACTGTATAGCCTTCCCCAGTGGTATTTTGGGGTAGAGGCAAAGCTGTTTCTGGACTTCAGTCTACTGAGTAAAGAAAAGCATCCATGCAATGGGTGTCTTCGATCATATATCTGTTTTTGTTTTGCCTTTTTACTAAAAGGCATCCTGCCTTGCTAAGAGTGATAGAATCCCTGTGAGGCAGTATAGCAACAGTCCTTAAAACTACAACTTGGTGTGTTCCCCTATTGTGTCCTTTGTTAGTTCCAGAATCTATCCCATTGATTAAGTCATGCTTATGAGTGTACCATTTACTAAATCCTGTCTTAAATTTTAAATGAGATTTTAGCATTTCTTTATCCCATTGTAGTTATGTTTAAAATTCTCTGGAAATATTTACTAGTGATTTCCTATTGTTTCTTTTAAAGTTTGGTGGATGCTAACTTCATATGTTCATTTATCTGTACTAGCGAAAGCTAAATTCCTTCACAGCGTGTCTTCAGAAGTATTTGCCATGTCTAAGATTTAGATATTGCTAATCTAGCTTTTTAAAAAGAACGTGCAGTCCTTTGGTTGCACAAGACAATCTTATAAAGCTATATCTCACTGATATACAATTTAAGGCTTTCTTCCTTCATTATTCATGTTTGTGCCAAGACTGATCTCTGGCAAGGAAACATTAATAAGGGATACACAAGTTCAATATCTACTTATCGGGGACTGACCCTTCTGAGAGGATTAAGTTGTAACTGATATTTCCTGTTAATGTTCCCTTGTAAAGGTACCTTTAATTTTTTAAGAATGCCTCATTTATATTTTAGATAATTCATGTTATAATTGGCAGCTAAAACATACCATTTCATATTAAGATGAAGTCATCATGCCAGTTTGTTTCAACACCCTAGCTTTAACTTAATGCAGTGGTTCTCAAACTTTTGTACCCGTGACCTCTTTCACACAGCAACCCTCTGAGTGTGACCCACCCCTCCCAAATTAAACACTTTTTAATATATTTAACACCATAATAAACGCTGGAAGCAAAGCCGGGTTTGGGGTGGAGGCTGACAGCTCATGACTCCCCACCCCCATAACAACTTCGCAACCCCCTGAGGGGTCCCGACCCCCAGTTTGAGAACCCTTGACAATGCATTTGTCCACAGTATACTGATTCAAGAGCCACTTCTGAATTGTTGTTGTCCATATCGTGAAGCTCAGGCATATCATGGAAGTTCAGAGCTAGAGGCCTGGAAAGGAGCATGAAGGCCAGTGATGATGCATCAAGCTGGCTGTATGACAGCTGTACAAAAAATGGTGTCAGTGCATACCAGCTCACCTATCCCCAACTGCTAAAACTTGCCTCAGTGGCAACCTTCTATGAAAAAAATAAGGGGAATATAGGTTTAGAGGTATCACCAGGATAAAATAAATGAAGAACCCTAATATTCAGGGAGGGGGGATTTCAGGCTTCCAGGAGAGACTACCATTTTTGTTGATAGGTATTCTATGAAATGTTAATAAAAGTACAGTAAAGTTCTTACAGTGCGTACTAGGAAATAGTAAGAAAGTAACAGAAGTGTCTAGAAGCTTAATGGGGAGGAGGAACGGGCATAGCCATTGGTGACTGGAGACAAAGGCAGCCTTGTGGGTGAAATTAAATTACTGGATGAAAAACTACAAGTGGCTGGAGTGGTTACCTGTTAGCATGTTAGATTCTAGGAAAACGTGAAAGATGGACAGGGGATTTGATAACATACGGCCACATGAAAATGAATAGCCCATCTTATTTTTCAGTCTTCATTGTTAGTGTTCAGTAGGTGACTCTTATTCTACTATAAGAAACAAATGCTGCTGATCTGTTCCGCAAATGAGTGATTAGCATTTAGTGATTATTAAAATGCTAGCAAAACTGACATAAGTGGTAGAAACAAGAAATGGAATAAACTGAAACAGTGAAAATACTAAAGTAAACCTTGTCAACAGTTATTGCAAGATACAAAAGATTCATGCTCATTTCAAGTAGTACATGATCTATTTCTTCAAGATTAAAATGAAACTTTCTAATGAAATGGAAGAACAAAACATGGACAGTTTGGGGATACTGAAAATAAGATTCTCAATGCTATCGGTCTCAAATATCTAAACACGATACTTTAAGTCCCTGTTCCATCCTTACAGCAGCTCTTCAAGATGGACTTAATTCACAAAATCTCTACTGTCCCCAAACAGCAGAGATCAACTACCAAACAGCCACTAATACTGAAAGACAGACTTGAATTTGAAAAAAAGAGTTGCAAGTTTCTTTTAAGACAGCATTATCTTCAATGCAGCATAAAACGATCAGGGGGGAAAAAAACGTTAAGTGAACTTTGCCCTGGATATGCTGCTCTAGACAGATTAAAACTCACAGGTCCAATACCGGATGCTATAGATGAAGAAAGAGAAAGTAGTAAAGGGGGGAAAAACGAAAGAATGAGCATTGGCATTAAATACAAGATAGTTGGTTGAACATGAGAAATGGCCCAACAACTAAGAAAACCAAAGCCACAGTACCAAGTTGAAGTAAGTCCAAGTTGAAGATGTGACACAAGATTGTAGAGACAAGTACAAAGAGGTCTTCAGACTACAAAAGTGAGAGCTTCTCAGGTGCAATCATTCTAAACATCTGCAATTGTAAACATCAGGGGCATTCAAAGACACTATTTAAACTGTATTTAGAAAGTAGTAATACTCAAGAGTTAACACATTATGGAAGTTCAAATTCTTCCTCAACTACCATGCATCTGCTGATTGATGGATAGAAAGAAGGAGAATTTATGACCCAGTCTCCCTGATGAAAGTTGGTAGACAATCCTCCTGAGAATTCTACATTGACACCCAACAGCAGTTTGTTGTATTTGTATTGAGAATGGACCATGAAGAAAACTGATCAAACAGTATTTTACATGAGATTCAGAGATGGACTAAATTTATAAAAGCAATCACAGGAGATTTTAGAGCTATTTGACAGATTACAGGCTGTAATCTACTGCCAAAGTCTTAATTAGATCCCCCAGACTTGCACTAACAGAACTGGAACTACACAAAGATGAAAAATCAAAGATGGCTGAGATAATATGGAACATATTACTTAACCAACAAAGCTGACCCCAAATATTAAATGCCATATGTTGAGCCAAGAGCAGGAAGCAAAAACTAATATTTAGATGATAGAGAAGGAAAAAAAATCAGTTTTTGTTCCTTCTCTAACATTTAAAGTTGAAGATCCAGATTTTTAATCCCAGAATTGATGTTTGCAAAGGAAGGTATTCTACAATTCCCTATTTTGATGCCACAAATTGTGAAAACAAAATCACAATATAAGCCAGCTGAATTAAGAATTCTGCCATATCTACCCTCTTCTCCAGGCATCAATTGATCATATTAGCAGAACTGCCCTGAATGCATGCCCTGCCAAAAAAATATTTCAAATTTTTGGGAGCACAAACCCATTAAAAAAAATGATTAGACATTTTCATATGGTACTAAACACTATTTCACAATATGTTTTAAAATGATTCATGCTCAAGTTTCTCTCAACAAACTAAGGTAATAGCATTATTGTAAATCAGTAACCTCATAACCCTCACAGAAGGATTCCCATGCCAGTAGTCAGCTGTCCAACCACTGTTTAACTTGAACAGTCACTTCACAAATGAGTCACCATACAATTATATACTTGGAGGCAGTAAGTGCAAACAATTCTCTCTCAAGTACTTAACATATGAAGACATTATCATTAAACCTACATAAGCAGTCATATGACTGAACAGAACTGAGTTTGTGGTCATCTATAGTTAATCCAATTTATATCATTAACCAAGAACAATCTATTTTAAACTCTCTAAAAATACACCAATCACAACACAATTACATGGCTAGTTACAACCATGTATGACCAATTTCACAGGATGAATATTTGGTTCAAGATACTGTATTATGCTAAATATACTGAACACAAATCTACCTTTAAAAGCCACACCCAACAATGCACTGTGCTCCAAATGAATAGTGATATTATAGAGGCTATTGTGGCTAAATGGCACGTGCATCACTTAATTTAAAAATCAAACATCTCAAGTGTATGATTATCTCAGTGTAAGCAAATCCAGTTAGAAATGCTAGGACAGGAGATAGCACATATATACAGATTTTGCAGTACCACCCCGGGTCACTAAAATATATATTTAGTGAGAAATGTCAAACATTTAAGACCAAAATACACACCATGGAACATGGGGATATTAGATTTAGTACCAACCCCATTTTGAAGAGTGAAACTATTTATATCGTTAGTTGTGTTCTAATATTCTATTACCCACTATCTGTTCCCCTTCCAAAGCCTGAGATTTTTGAACAGCTGGGACAACAATCTTGCATTACTGTAATCCCAGTTCCAATCCATCAATCTGGAAAGGGTGCACTTTACACACACCACCATATCATTTGTAAATCGTGTTTCCTTTACTTAAGCTATATTGTACTGATATAGCCAACACGACTCTGGGTTTTATGTTAACAATATAACCCATCTGCCCACATTTAGAAACATGGTTTACAAGGATCTACTGTTCTGTAAATCCAGATAAGCTTTTGTCTTCCTGTCTGCGTGGTTTTTAGCTAAGGCAGAGTTAAGATTCAGGGGAAGGGTAAAGTACTGCAGTTATTGCAAGAAATTAAAAAAAGAGTCTATGATGGTTATATTGAGACTATAATGCAAGGGCACATTACTACTTTATCACATTAAAAGGGTCATAAAGAAGTGTGCGCGCCCACCTCCCGCCAACCATACGTTATTTGGGATATAGTTCCTAGCTAGATGGCTGGAAATTAGAGGACCACAAACAACACTGAGAAAGGTGAATGGATTCAGCATAGAGATCTAAAAACCAAGAACCTCATAACCAGGCTCAAGTCAAGTACGGTTATTTGGAAACCTCTTAGGGTACTTCTAAGATCCCTATCGCCCTGCAGCCTATCACATTAACTTGCATTTACTGACTCTTTGTGGCCCAAAATTGGAAAGGTATCTGGTAAGTGACATAACTTAAGCAGAAGAGGAGTATTTTCAGCCTCTCCCCTCTGTGAGGAGACCTGGGGGTTTCTCTGCTGGAAGGCGGTGGGAGTAGTGACACAGCCCGGGCAGTCACCAGCATTATTCACCCTCCAGGCAGCTCCCCGCGCCCTCAACAAGGCACAGCCCCGATGGGGGTACAGCGCTAGGGCTCCCAAGCCCGCGTCCCACTAGACACCCAGCTCAGGGCAGCCCTCACCAAGCTACACAAGGCGGCCGCTCAGCGCTAGACCCCCGTCTCCTGCCCGCCCGGGGGAAGGCTCTACCCGGCCCGGAGCTGACCGCCACCCCCGAAGATCCGAGGAGCGGGGTCTGGGACTGGCGGGAGCGAGTCAAGAGCCCCTCGGCCTCCCAGCTCCGCCGCAGGCACCGAGCCCCTCGCAGAGGGAGAGCGCGTCAGCCCGGGCCCGCAGCCCCCAGGGACCCGCGGCTCACCCAGAAGATGAGGTTGAGAAAGACCAGGACGGTTTTGGAGGAGGTGATCCCGCACTGCCCCATCGCTCCGGTTCCGGCGCCCATCCGCTACTGCCCTCCGCCGCTGCCAGCTGGCCTGGCTGCCTCACGTGACCCCGGGAAGGGACAAGCAAGGAGCCTAAGATGGCGGCTGCCTTTGTCACGTGATGGGGGAGGTACCTAAGATGGCGCCCCCTTCTGCTCTTAAAGGAGCCGCAGCCCTGTAAGGAATGAAAGAGCGTGTCCCACCCCAAACACCCTTATCGTACGCGCATGCACACGGCTGTCGGGCCTGGCCTGTAACAAGACACCCATGAAAGGCCCTGAGTCAGGGGGTGTCCAAGAATGGCCGGGGCCCAGGGAATGTGATGTGACACAAAGGAGTAGTCAGGGTGGGCGAGGACAGGGCAGCCGGTTGAGCGCAGCCCTGAACTGGGTACCTGCTCAAGAGCAGCAGGCAGGACATAGGTCCTGTATCACCAACCCAGTGCAGGCAATAAGCCTGAGGCTGGTCTCTAAAATCGTGAGGTTAGCTTAAAAATCATGTGATTTAAAAAATAATGAAGTTTGGGTTCTTTTATTTGGCTTCTAGGTTCTGCACCTTTAGGACACACCCAGGTCATGGTTTAAAGCTTTTCTCCGCACCCAGGAGGAATAGAAAATGCCATTGGTTAAAGTGAAGTTTCTCCCATAATCCCCTGACTCCAGGAGAGGAGGCTTTAAGGAAAGTATTGTGAGAACTAGCAGCACGGGAGAGAAGCTCAAGGTGATTTTGAGGCTAAGGCATGGGAGTGGGATTCAGGAGCTTGGTAGAAAGAGGGTGGACCAGTTGTTATGGTGTTAGCCTGGGATGTGCAGCATTGCCAATCACAGATACGCAAAAATAATGAGTCAGCGCTCCTGAGAATTATGAGATTGGCTTGAAACTCGTGAGATTTTTTTAAAACATTGCGGGGGGGGGGGCACTTTAATTTGTCCTCTAGTGTTGGAACCTTTAGGATTCACATTAACCTAGCTTTTTTCTGCAACCAAGAGGGCAAGAAAGGAAAGATTCTTAAATACCCTGAAGCTTTGAAAAATATAACAAATAGTGCAAGTCTCTCTGAGCCTCTGCTACCCATCTATAAAATCAGGGATGTGGTGTGGATCAGTACATTCAAGATAGTGAGACACTCAGAGTGGGCTCCACAAAGGTAATTGGGTGCCTACATCCCAATTTTAGGCACCTAAGACATGGTTTAGGCAGCATTGCAATGCACAAAACTCCTGCTTGGCTGTTGCCTAACTCTGTAGGCATCTAAACTCACTCAGCACCTAAGTTTTTGCCTCTGTGCAGGCACACTGCTGCCTCACTCTCAGTACCTGAGGGACTATCTCCTTCCTGAGCCCCAAAGCGATTCACACGGCACGGGAAGCTCAGCATTCGGTTGCCTAAAGTCATGCACCGGCCCACATCTGCTAGGAGTGCTCAGAGGCCACCTACTGGATCAAGCTCCTCAGGCAAGTTCACACAAACAGATGTGGGGGGAAGGATGGGGCGCTCTCTCCTCCCGGTCGCGGTCGCGTGGCCCTGGGGCTGCAGAAGCTCTCTGTCTCCCAACTGCAGCCCTGGGGTCAGAGGAGCTCTGTGACACTGCCGCAGCCAAGTACTTGTGAATACATTTATTCAGATGGCTCCACAGTGCATGGATTTTAATTGAAATGGTGCGTGTACTGCTGTTTATTTCCTTGCATATGATGTATGTGCATGTGTTGATATGGTATAACGTGCTTCTCCAAAAGCAGTCAAATTTAAATTCTAGCGCATGCCCCTGAGTAGAAGGTATTTGAACAGTGATCTACAACTGCTCGCTCGTGCTCTAACCACTAGGCTATGGAATGTACTGATGTATGGTGGCACCCTCAATCTCTTCTACTGAAGTTGTTCCACTTTAATTAAATAAGTATTAATTAGGCCAGTAAAAAAGTTAGAATGGCTGTATATCCTAGTGGTTAGAGCACATACTTGAGAGGTGTCCAATTCCCATTCAAATCCATACCCATGAGGCAGGGGGGGACTTGAACCAGTGGCTTTCTACATGCTGCGTGAGTATGCTAACCATGAGGCTAAAGGTTATAACTTATAAGGGAAGTCCTCTTTCTCTCTCCCTAGCTGTTTTGTGCGAACACACCCGAGGGGCCCAATCCAGTAGACAGCCTCTAAGAATGCCTATCAGACGAGGCCCTACACGCAACTTAGGCATCTGAATGCCTATTTTCCTCCAGTTTGTGAATCACAAGCAGAGATACGCATCTCCTTGCAGCAGGGATTTAGGCACTGAACTGCAAGAGGGGTCAGGGATTAGTGCACACCCTTTCTGCTAGTGTTTCCCATTGGCTAGTTTAGGTGGCTCCCTCCATAGCATGCTGGTTTTTGGATCTCATTCTAAGGCACCTATCTCTCCCCATTCATTGTGTAGGCACCTAAGTGCCTAATTCAGACTTTGTAGATTGTAGAGCTGTTCCTGTGATATTCTATGTGCTGCAATGCTGAATGTCACAGCGTCTAAGTCCTTTTGTGGATCCGGGCCTCAGATACTACAGTAATGGGTGTCTGTCTCCATGGGAAAATTGACTAGAACACTCTTATTCTGGAATAAAGGGTCCACATGGGGAGTTATTCCAGAATAGCTATAACACTAAATTCTCACCTTGTTTCGGAATAAGATCCCAGTGTAGACAAGCCCTAAGCAAGATCCGTAAACAGAGATAGTAATACTTCCTGCACTCTTGCCTGGTTTATTTTAGACTGTAAACTCTTTAACTCAGGGACCATTGCTTACTATGAGTATGCCTAGCAGACAGGGTCCCCATAGTGGCTATTATGATTATAATAATAAATAATAATAATAATACAGTACTGCTCTGCCACTTGGAGGTTTGGGTTCCTATTTTCATACCTTCCGGACTAGTAGAAATTGGGTGGGGCTGAAGTACTATAACTGGACTTTGGCATAGGAGAATACAGCCCCTCACATCAATTATGACTCCTCTCTCTGATTAAGGGGCCATCATGGGGCTTTGAAGAGAGTTACTACAGTTCTCCGCATGTGGAAGGATGGGGACGATGACATGGGCTTCCAGGATAAACTTGTAAAAGTGTGTGGGTAGTAAATTAGAGGGAGCTGCTGTCTCCAACAGGGATCTGGATTATCATCTAAGGAAAAAATGATGTTCAAATCTACAGACATTTCATAGTCTAGTTTCCAAAGCCATTTTGAGACTACACAATGCTATCCTCACATCTGTTGAACTCATTTGTGTGGCTGGAAAAGGATGGAGACAACAAAATGGCGGTCTAATCTCTGAGTGCTTTGATCCATAGTGATGTCCATTTGAACCTGCAGTGGTGCATTAATAAAACCAAAGACTAATCCTTTTCTACTAGACTTTTTATGGGGTCACATAAATGTGATGTAGTTAACTGTTCCTACTATTTATTCCATTTTAATCATGGAAAACAAAATAACTACACTCTTCAACTGCTGAGGAGACAGATTAAACTATTCAAAAAGGTTTTGATTTTGCAGGATTTGGGGAAGTTCATGGGAATCTGAGGGCTCATAATTAAACATGCCGATCACTTAGGAACTATTTCAAATGTCAGGCACATAGAGTGGAATTTAGTTTTCCCAGTCACAATTTCTAGTGATCAGTTGTCTTTAAGGATCAGCTCTCGCTAAAAACTGGTGTCCACTTTTGTTGGTGTTTTATATTGGGGTTTTCAGTTGTAAGTATCTGGGTCGTGGTGATTTCAGATATTCTTTGATGTTTTCTAGAGAAAAAAAACCCTCTCACCTGTTTGAGCCCCACCCACCTTATTTAACAGTTTGTGGGAGCACAGGTTAGATTATAACTTGCAATAATTTAATTGCCCCACATTTGTACTAAATTATCCTGCAGGAGTCGTGCCGTGCTTGCAAGATGATGTTTTTGCTTCTCCTCACTCTTTGATGGATCTGCAATTTGTGAGTTTCAGATAACATAAGTGGGGGAGGAATGGTTTACATTACCCTTCAAATACTGTATGTGAGGTCCATTTTAGAGCCAAAGGTGATTTATAGAGAATAAGGAACATATCTGACTACAATGGGAAATAAAAAAGTTGATGTTTTCTGATTAACTCCCCCATCTATTTGGTTTCTTTCTATCATATGATAAAAAAAATTACAGTGTTTTCAATCAACTAGGAAAGCAAAGATATATAATATATCCTTAATTTTAAGTGACTTCAAGCAGTGGCAGGATTCAAGATCTGTCTTTGTAACCTAACTGGACTTTCTGTTCCCTTTTTATTCTAATATATGGTTTTGGTGCCAACAGCCATGGCATTGTGATAGGTGCTGAGATTTTGTAGGCAATCCTTTTGGGTCTGAGAAATACCACAAAAGCCACAGTATTAGGATAAAAGCCTACAGATAAAAGCCGATCTGATTAATACAATACTGTCTATACCTGAAGGCCAAACCAATACAATAATTCAGAAACAAAGTAACAAATAATTCCATTTTGAAACAGAGCACTCTTGTTAAAATAAATTACATTTGCTGGCAGATTACCCAGAAGTATATTAACACTGCATTTACTGCTCTGGAATTTTGTTTAACTAGGAATAGATTTGGGTTGGCTTTAGATTCTCTGGCCAAGTTAATCTGTTTTTCAGATGTTTGTTCATCTTGCTCAGTGCTATGAACAAGGGAGAAATCTTGGGACTGTCCCTCCTGCTTTTCAAAGTTCTGTACAGGCTCTCTCCAGTCTGGTAACCTCTTTGACAGTCCCATCCCTGTTTGCTCACTCATCCAGTCTTGGCCTTCTCTCTCTCCTGCTTACAACTGTCCTCAGGCTCCTGCTGGCTCATCTATTAGAAATGTGTCTCCTGAAGGTAATTAGGGGGTGGTGGTGTCCCACACAGGTACTTCCCTCATGGCCCCATTAGTTTCTGCAGCTTTTGAGCTTTCATTGAAAAGCTTATGACTGGTTACAAGGACATGGTTAGGTCCCGTCTACACTATAACTTATAATTGTGTTGAGCATAGCTGTTATTAGTAGATCTCCCGATGAGGTCATGTTTATAGCACAGACAGATCTTGAGTTAGTCTAAAATGGGATCTCTAAGAAGGGTGTGAACTGCTCCTATTAATCAAAATGTGATGTTAACTCGGAAGCCTAACAACACCATTGTTAGCAGTTACTTTGCTGATCCTTTTAGCAAGAACATCCAGCTTTTCTTGGATTGTGAGAGGACCTTGGGATGGGGATGGGAGACTAGGGGTTTACAAGGTAGGGTTACTTTCTTCTTTTTGACTCCTGTCTCTCTTCCTGTCAGTGAGTCACTGCCTTATCTTTACATACTGCTTTATAACTCTCTACTCTCTTTTTTTTGGGGGGGGGGGCGGGCGTGTTGTGTTTGGACTCAAGGCACATTTGCTGTATTAAGGAAAGTTGTACCAGTACAAATCTCTGATATAGACAAGTCCTAAGTAAATATCAGTAATCCCCACTTGCTCTCTAGCCATGATCAGTTGGCAATTTGCTTGTAGACATCTCAGTAGAAAGAAGTGCTTGGAGGGAATTGATGGAGGAGAAGATAGTACTTTTCCATACAAGTTTGGAGAGATTATTCCATTTGTCAATGTGGAAGAATGCAGGGAGACACTTCAGAGGCTATTGTGAGTGCAAAAAAGATGTTTTTTTTACAGCAGGATAACTAATACTTGCTAGCTATCTTGCTGTAAAATCCTAGTGGAGACAAGGCACCTGTAATTTTTACTGTGAGATAGCTAGGTGATGTCCACACTATCTCCCGCCCACCCCGTGGTTGACCTCGCCTCATGTACCTCACGGTAAATCTACAGTGTCTTATCTCCACTAGGATGTTACAGAGGGACAGCTAACATATGTTAGTTGTCCTGCTGTAAAAATACACCTTTCATTGGTAGTGAAGACAAAGCAGAGTAGTCAAGTGGGTGATTAAGGTTGGTGTAATTGGCAGAGTAGAGTAGAAATAAGTCAGGAGGGAGAGAGTAGTGAAAAGGCTCAGAGGTGAGGCAGAGAAACTTAGGCTAAGGCTTTGGCTACACTCGAAACTTCAAAGCGCAGCCGCAGCAGCACTACCGCGGCAGTGCTTTGAAGTGCGAACGTAGTCGCCCGCCAGCGCTGGGAGAGAGCTCTCCCAGCGCTGCAGGCACTCCACCTCCACGAGGGGAATAGCTTACAGTGCTGGGAGCCGGGCTCCCAGCGCTGGGGCACTGGCTACACTGGCGCTTTACAGCGCTGTAACTTGCTGCGCTCAGGGGTGTGTTTTTTCACACCCTTGAGCGAGAAAGTTGCAGCGTAAAGTGCCAGTGTAGCCAAAGCCTAAGGCTGCACTTGCAGCTGTACAGCGCTGTGAGTTAAACCCGCCTTCGTACAGTTGAGTAGGGAAAGCGCTGCAGTCTGTCCACACTGGCAGCTGCCAGCGCACTGTCGTGGCCACATCTGAGGCATTTGCAGCTGTATTGGGAGCAGTGCATTATGGACAGCTATCCCAGCATCCAAGTGGCTGCAACGTGTGGGGAGAGAGAGTGGGTTTTTGGGGTATCCACAGAGTGTCAGCTCATTATCTCCTAAGTTTACACGTCCCCACATCCCCCGACTCTCTCGCACTCATTAAAGCAAACAGCAGGGGCTTTTTTTTTTTTTTGAGCAGATAAGCAGCTGCTCGCCGAAACCCCCGCCCCCGCCTCTCTCGTCAAGCTACCGTTTGCTGTCGGCACTCCTAACAGACCCACCCTGCCTCATTCAAAGCAAACACTAGCTGTGTTTGTTTTTTTGATAAGCAGCCTCCAGAACGGAGCTCTGAACTCCAACCCGGAAGTGTCATTTCAAAACAAAGGATGCTTCTGGAGGTCAGTCAGTGCATACTCCAGCGACTTTATTTCAACAGCAGCATCTCAGCCACTATGCAACAGCTGTTATTCCTCTTGGGGACATGGAGTACCAGCAGCGCTGTAGCCATGGAGATACAGCACTGTATGTGCCTTGCCAGTGTAGACAGTGAGTGAGGTACAGCGCTCTGGGAGGCTTTATTGCGCTGTAACTCGCAAGTGTAGCCAAGGCCTTAGGCTATGTCTACACTAGCACTTTTGTCGGTATAACTTATGTTGCTCTGGGGTGTGAAAAGCCGCTCCCCGCCCGAGCAACGTAAGTTTCACTGACAGAAGCACTAGTGTGGACAGCACTATGTCGGCAGGAGACGCTCTCCCACTGACATAGCTACCACCGCTCATTGCGGTTGGTTTAATTATGTTGATGGAAGAGCTCTCTCGTTGGCATACAGCGGCTAAACAGGAGCTCTTACAGTGGTGCAGCTGCATCAGTACAGCTGTGCTTTTGTAAGCTCTCTAGTGTGGACCTGGCCTTAAACTTGACACTGTAAAAACGAAGGATTCAAAGTGTGTGCAAAGAGGAGGGGGGGTGTCTGGGTGAAGTCACTAGGCTAAGGAAGATGGTTTTAGCAGTTGCGTTTTGAATGGATTGCAGAAGAGAAATCAACAGACACAGCAACTGATTTCTGCAAAGGATTGCAGATTTTATTTCTGCAAAGGACCCAGTGTGTACACTGAACATTACTGTGAATCGAACATGAGAGAATAAAAGCCCTTTCAGAGCTGCTCCCAGTTCTTCCTGGGAGATATATAGCTTCTGTGACATGTCCCACAGTGAAAAAAAATTCTTGACAGCAACAGGAATCCAGTTAGAAGCAAAGACAGTGATACATGGGCTTAGCTAGTGCCTTCCTGTCAGCTCCCTTTACTTTTGGCAGGATCCCACATTTGTATAATGAGGTTCTACTGTTCTTAAAATTTCAGTCTACACCAGCATTTGCATTTCAGTCTACTAGAGATGAAAGGACAAACAGCCTGATTAAATATACATCTTAAGCCAAAGATCTGCTGCAGGGTTCCTATTTCATAACTAAAAAACAACATGCAAAGGAGTGCAAGGGAAAAGTGCCTTCCACTGCAGGCTCTCTCTGAAGTGGAGCACATAAACTACCACTACTATATTCTGTTTTTAATTATATTACTGTACTGGGAACATTCTTCTGATCAACCAAAGTTGCACTGTATTTGTCAACAAATACAATACATCATAAAAGGAACATACCAAACAAGTGCAGAGCCAAGTAAATGCAAGGATAGTAAAAACACCTGTGTCCTGGCTATGCTTTCATCATTGGTCCCACTCAGAGCTGCACTAGTGCAGAATCAAAGTCCAAATTTTCCCAGTTTAGCCTATAACTCTGATAGGACTAATCAAGAGTAAAGTTAAGCATGTGGCTAAGTATTTGCAGGATCTGGGCCTAACCTATTCAGTAGAACGTCATGCATTGTTTCTTCTTAGTTTGCAGCCAATGGGCCAGGATTGCCTAATGCCTAGAATCTTTCTTTTACTAATGGCCTATTGAGGTATTTGGCTTTTAGCTTAGAATCTTTTTTTTTCTCATCATATCATCAGCTAATTACATAAAATAGGCTGGAGCCCAAGTGCACTCTTACTCTTTAACAATTTCCATCCCTAAGTAACATTGCCATTGCAACTTACTCTAGCTCATTTCTTGTTTGTAAAACAATTAATCTTAAAGAAAAGACAGTCACAAATAGACTTGGCTCTTTTCATTTCTGAGAATCAGCTGTACTAGTCACTCCCTGCACCATCTGTAGCAGCTGCAAGGTACTCCAAAACCTGTCATCTGCTTCACCTTGAAAGGTCCCTTGAAATAGGTGTCAGCTACTTATGCTAAATAATCTGTTCCAACATGCATTTAGCAGTGACACTCTGAGTTAGTTTCTCAGAGCTGAAGAGCTTTGTGTAAGCGCGAAAGCTTGTCTCTCTCACCAACAGAAGTTGGTCCAATAAAAGATATTACCTCACCCACCTTATCTCCCCTAGTAGGTAAAGTTTTGCCCATCCTGTCATAAGTCAAGCACAGAGTGATCTTTGCCTGGTGCTCTTTGCACTTTGGGCTCAATCCTGCAAGATGCTGAGCAGGAAAGCACTTCAGTTTGTGCTTAAAGTTGCACTGGGTTACATGAGTAGTTCCACTGAAGTCAACAGGACCATTCACATGCTTCAAGTGTTTTGCTGGCTCCAGCTAGAGTGTTCAGCATCTTGAACAATGAAGCTTGCAAGATCAAGCCCTTTTCCACAAGTCAGTTTTGCCTATTTACATACAGATGTCACCCGCTTCCACGGTAGACTCGGAAGTTTGTGGGCAGGAAAGTCTGAAGAGAGAGACTCCTGTAACTAAATTCTCTAAAGTGATAGGGATGATTAAAGGGACAGTGCTAAGTATCTGACTTTTGTTTACTATGCTTGGTGTTTACCCTCAGCTGTTTGTAAAATAAGTGTCTTCCTCCCTACCAATATTTGTTTGTTTTTTTCCAGTTGGCAAATGCCAATTCCTCTCACTGACTACAAGGAAAAATAAAACATCTCTCCAGCTCATTCTAATTTCTCATCGTGTCTATGCAGTATTCTGGGTAACATCAGCCAGTCAATCACAGCTCACCACATAAGCGTAGTAACAAAAGAAGTAGATTATATCTCGCAATACCATCCTCCAAATGGAAATGGCAGGCTTTGTTCACAGTCCACAGCCCCTCTCTAACCCCTGTGGCATTTGAAGGCCAATTTTTCAGGGGAAGAATTTATGTCCTCCACTATAAGGTATATTTTAGTGCTCATTTAAAAATGACCTAATATTTCAAACAAAATAATTATACAGTTTTTATAATGTTAGCTCATTTTTGTCAGGACGTTATTAGGATACCTGTCACAGTGATCTAATGAGCTTGACCTTCATTTCATAATAAATTGCTCTCCAGCTGAAATTATTTTTAATGGCCTTTTTGATTTATGCAAATAAATCTTTAGTGATAGCCTTCAATTTGCAGGGCAAATGGTTCAAATAATTCAAAATTTTATGAAATTGGCAAAAATATTGTCTTGCGCTGCTAAATGCTTAATCCTGTTACTTATGTGCTATCTCCTTTGAATCAGGCTGTTTTTGGTGTCTCGCTCCATAATATAAAAAATAGATGAGGTCACTTCATAATGGATTAAATAAAAATGCATTTAACTAACATGGTTGACTGTCCGTGTTGAATGTTTTGTACCAGTTTATACTTTTTTACCTTGACGATATTTACTACCGTGCATTCTGTTTGCTGCCACCTACAGGGCATTTCTACATACATCATGGAACGACTCAAATCAATGCTGTAAATATTTCTGTGTATAAAATCATGGGACTATTGTTCCTCTGACACACAAAGGAATTATGCATGTAACTCCTAATATATTTTAATTAGATAAATCCTGTTTTAAAAAGGTGATGATGAGGGGGAAGGGAAGGATCTATTGTATGAATATTTGTATTGACTGTCTTTTAAAATTCTCCTCTGACTGAAGCAGATGTGTGGTATGTGGCATTACACAGAAGATGTAAAAGGTGGAGTTAAATGGAGTTGTGTTAATAATAACTAGGAATTTGTTGTATTTTTATAATTACTTTAATCTGAACAGCCCAATTACTTTACACACATTAATTAACTTTCACCACCTCACTGGGAGATTGGTATTCATTATTATATGGTACCCATTTTATAGACTCGTATTGTTGCAGCTCTGCTGAGTGATAATACATTTGGGCATTTGTGGGTGAAATAAATTACGTGAAATCTGGGTATTTTCTTTGGGCAACTTGTTTATTTTATCACTACAGACATCAGTCCTTAACTGGGGTGGTCACTAATGGTATGCATGGAAACCCCTCTTCTAGAAAATTCAGCCCAACACCATGGCCCAAGTTCTCAGTAAACTGCTTTTCACCAAGAATCTTTAGATCAGAGATCTCAAACTTCATTGCACCGCAACCTCCTTCTGACAACAAAAATTATTACATGACCCCAAGAGTGGGGACCAAAGCCTGAGCCCACCTGAACCCGGCCTCCCTGGGTGGGGGAGCCAAAGCCAAAGCCAGAGCTACACCGCCTCGGGGTGGGGGGCCAAAGCTGAAGCCCAAGGGCTTCAAACCCAAGCAGGGGGCCTTGAACTTGAGCCCCGCCACCCAGGGCTGAAGCCCTCAGGTTTCAGCTTGGGTCCTGGGTGATGGGGCTCGGGCTCCAGCCCCAGGCCCCAGCAAGTCTAAGCCAGCACTGGCAACCCCATTAAAATGGGGTTGTGACCCACTTTGGGGTCCCGACCCACAGTTTGAGAACTGCTACTTTAGATGAAGAGATTAAGGGAGAAATAAAACTTAGTTTGCAGCATCTTCTCCCCGCCGAAGAAGCTGCATCACTGAACAAACAATAATACCGCATTTCTTCAAAGACTCTCTAAGAAAAAGAACTTGTAAGACTGTGTATAACTGTGCCATCTGGTGACTCTTGCCATAAAAGTATACTAAAGGCATAGAGAGGTTTACTCCTGGGGGAATTCTGCACCACTGCGTATGCACGGAATTTATGTCCCCCACAGATTTCTTTTCTTTCCTGCAGAAAAATGACTTTCTGATTGGGAAGCAAAGGGAAGCTACAAGAGTGGTAATGAGACGCTCCCCAGCAGTATGTTTTGGGTGCTCAGGGTAGCCGGCAGAGAGGTAAATCGCTGTGGGGCAGGGGACGGGACTGGGGAAGATCCGGCTGGTGGCTCCTACCCTGTGCCTGGCTCAGCTGCTAGTCCCAGCTGGGCTGGGGAGAATGGGACGACTTCTTCTTCTGCATGGCATCCAGGGCCATGTCAGACACACACCCAGATTTCTCCCCCGGCTGTAAGAAGCTCTGCAAACTCCTCCCTCTGCCCCCCCCCCCCCGCCTGCCCGCCCCGTGCTTCCTACACCCATCGTTCCTCAGCTGCAGGGGAAGGATCACTGTACAGGGAGCTTCTCCCCCATCCCCCCAATCCCTATGCAGCCAGATCTCCTCGCATTCATATCCTCCTGCTGAGCCTCACCCTCCTCTTCTCCCAGAACCCCCACTGACTATCCCCACTCCCCCTGAACCTGGACCAATCCAACGAGCCACCTGGATCCTCACCCTACTGAGCCCCAGCCAGCTGCACCTGGATCTACACCCCACTGGGCCCCACTCCCTCAGCATCTGGGCCCCCCCACTGAGCACCCCACACGCAGACCCCCCTGCTGAGCTCTATTCCCCCCCAAAACCCAGACCCCTCCCTGCTGAGCCCCAACCAAAATAAGATACGCTCTGAATGTATGAATTACAGGAGCAGCTGTTTTCAATAGCCAGGAAAAATTATTCCAGACATACACAAGGATATTGGAAATAATTAGTCATCTAATTAGTACACTGAGTGCTTATCATCTTAGAAATGATTTCACACAAAAAATGGTTACATTGAAAAGGCATTTTGAAATGGAAAACTCTTTCAATGAAAATTTTCGGACTGGCATTAGTTGGAGTAATGAGTGCATATATGGTCCACTTGCTCCCCACTCACCTGAGCTGGTGGGGAAGTAGCCCCCTGCAGGTATCCAAAAGGGGCTCAGGACAAAGGGCTGAATGTTAATCTTATGCTAAATGTCAGTGCCCAATATTTCCCTACCTGTTGTTAATTGTATAGACTTGACTCTTTAAATCTATGACCTTCACCTGGATCCCGCCCCCAACAAGCCCTTGTGCATCCAGATCGCCCCCCCCCCGATCCCCCATTGAGCTGCCCGCACCCAGATTGCCCAACACAGAACACTCTCAACCCACACCTGGATCCCCACACTAAGCCCCTCCACACTTGGATCCTGTCTTGCTGAGCCTGCCCGCCCACACCTGGTGCACCTGGCACAGAGGGGCAGGGCCCTGGGGTGTTTCTGAGGCAGGCCCTGTCCTTGTGCTGTGTCAGGGTTGGATGCAGCCTCACCATTGAGTCTGGGTCCCGGGGGAGCTGCACAGTGATCTCCCACCTCCGTGCTGTGGTCCTCAATACCTTGCTGGAGCCTCCACATTTATTTGACAAATAACATTTGCAGAATTTTGCAGAATTTTAAAATCTTGTGTGCAGAATTTTTAATTTTTTGGCGCAGAATTCCCTCAGGAGTAGAGGTTACATAACTTGCCAAAAGTCACATAGTGAGTCAGTGAATAGATCCTAGTAGTCTTGACTCCTAGTACTCATGTTCTAATCACAAGATACAACCGCCTCTAAGAAATACAACTTGGCTATGCATTCCCTGGCTATTGGCAGGTAGCAGAGTTTTGGACAGATAAGCAGGAGAATTTGCTTTGCTTTTCGGCCTTCTCCTCGTGGCCTTAGTGCACAGAGTCGGTGAAATTATCCAGAGGCCGACATTAACTGTTTTCATTCCTCCCCTGGCTTTGAGTTGGTATTTGTTTAGATCCACGTCTGGCACGAAGCCATGGCAGGCTACCATACTGACCTAAGCACTAACCCTGCTGGGCTGCAGCAGCAATTTCTTTGGTGGCTGCCAGTATTACTATTCCACTTCTGCCTGCCCTCAACTTCATTTTGCAGCTGCCCCATGTATTGCCATGCCAGCTTTAATACTGAACGCAGGTAGATCTAGTTATCAACATTGTCACGTTACTGCTGCTGTCAGAGCTGCCCTCCTGAAACATGCCACCTGTTGCTCCCATGCCAGGCTGCCCTACTGCTGCACTGACGTCTTTGGTGGTTGGTCTCAATATAGGCACATTTGATTTGAATAGCATAGCACTAGGAGACAGAGTTCTGCATGACTGGCAGAAACTGTTAAGAGCTGATGCAAAGAGCTGCCAGAAGAAGGCATTTGCAGTGCACAATAAGTTTGATCAGTCCTACAAAACCTAGGAACTATACTACGTATTCTTAAGCGCCATCTGCTGGCATTTTATCTATAACTAACTCTTGTGACAGACCCAGACAAGTGGGATACAGAAATCTCATCGAAGGCAAATATACTGGCCATTGGATGAATAGTTTTCTGTTCCCTGAGTGACCAGAGCAGGGGCTGCACTAGAACAAGCAGGAACTTTCTGGAACCAATTTAAGACAGGCAGGCTAATCAGGGCACCTGGGTTTAAAAAGGAGCTCACTTCAGTTTGTGGTGTTGCGTGCGAGGAGCTGGGAGCAAGAGGCACACAAGGAGTTGAGAGGGAGAAGAGTTGAAGGACTGAGGAGTACAAGCATCAGCAGACCATCAGGAGGAAGGTCCTGCAGTAAGCGTGAAGAAGGTGTTGGGAGGAGGCCGTGGGGAAGTAACCCAGGGAGTTGTAGCTGTCACACAGCTGTTACAGGAAACCCTATAGACAACTGCAATCCACAGGGCCCTGGGCTGGAACCCGGAGTAGAGGGCGGACCCGGGTTCCCCCCAAACCTCCCAACTCCTGATCAGACACAGGAGGAATTTGACTGTGGGTTCTACCAGAGGGGAAGATCTCTGAGGCAATCAAAATCTGCCAATAAGCGCAGGACTCACCAAGGTAGAGGAGGAACTTTGTCACACTATTTACATGTATGTTGACGTGCAACAAAACCAGAAGCCAAGAACTATTCATTTTCTTTTAAGCATACAGCAGACAAAGAATTCTCCAGTTGGTTACATCATAAACTCCACCTATTTCAGTGGAGTTGTGCCATCCCAGAACTGGTGTAACAGCATGGAAAATCAGGCCCTTTCCCCAGAGAACCCTAATATCCCACCAGAACCAACAGTTTGTTCTCCCTCCATAGATTTCCGGTTAGATTTTGTGGGTTTCCGTGTGCACAATGCTTCATCCTTAATTTCACATGTAAAGTGCTCTGGGGCTAGAATAGAACGTGAACTTAGCAACAGCATCAAGTGTCCGTGTCTAGGTGCATAATGTATAGGCCTTAGGCCTTTCCATCAGCAACAGTCAAGTGGCTGCTACGTGGATGGGATGCTGTTACTAAGGCCATTCTTTCATTGGCGGCTCTCTCATGCAGTACTCCTGTTGATTCACAAGAGAGCTGCTTCTTTACATTTCAGAGCAATGTGCCAAACCTGGTTACAAAGTCACTCAGCCGGTTTGATGCATTACAGGGGGAGAATGGAAGGGGTAGTAGGACTTCAGTAGCCCATTTTCTGTGCTTTACAAGTGATGATTTCTTTGCCGAAGCTGACAGCAAAGGATATGCTAGGGGTGGGCAGTGAAACGATAGCAGGGGTGACCACAGTAGAACAAATGTGTTTGCTTCATCAGTAAGTAAAGGGCTTCAAAGGGCTGTTACAGAGAGAGTCTGGTGACAGGTGCAGGGTGTGTGTCCAACTCCTGGGCCTTTGAAAGCTACAAGGACGGTGGGAGGATATTTTGGACATTTTCTGAATGTTAAAATGGCATGTGGCCTTATACTGAGAGTTCAACAAAAACATCATTAAAGCAATGTGTTACGAAGAGGCCAGTAAGCTTAAAAAGACATTGGAGAAGCTATCTTCAACCACTTCAAAACTTACTTTTGTTCTCCATTTTTTGTTTGTAACAGCTAGTGATAAATGGAGCTTCAGAACAGTCTACTCTAACTCCTTGGGGGTTTAGTAATGTTTCCTTACCGAAAGAAATGTACATTCACTGGTTTAATATTGTAGGGTTACTCAGAAGCGAAGGGTTATGCACTCTGGTTTATTACAGTTGTATGGCTCATGGATGCTGGGTTACAGCAACTGATTGATTATGGCAAGAATAAAACATCGAAGGATTTTATTTAATAAAAATCATGTAAAGAATCACTTTGACTTTAAAAACAAAAGGGAAAAAGGTCAAATTTGGAGTTTCTTAACTTCAGTATAACCTTTTCAAATATATTGTTGGGATTTTATGAAAAAGAACCACACAATGGCTTGCACAATTTTTTCCACTCTTGCTTTTTTTCCACCCAATGATGATACGTTTGCAGTAAAGATAGCTGCTGTGTTCCATTCTTACTTTTAGCATCACTGTCAGGCATAGATCACTCAGTCCTCCCACACAGCAAACTGTTCCAGGTGGGAAGAGTTAAAGAAAGGGCTCCTGTGATGGATTTTAGTCAGTAGAATCAGACTGGCTCATATTGCTCAGAAAAAAAGGCCAAATTGCTACTCCAGAATACTGCAGGGTCAGCCGTTCTCTAAATTGGCACCTCTTCAATATACAATGGCCAGTGAGAAGACAGGGTAGTTAAAGGCACAAAGATTACGCTAATAAGGGAAGGAGGAATGTTATGTCTTTTAGAAGGATTCCCTCCCTGGCCAGAACCAGCCCCCGCTGAAGTCTCTGGAAAGCTTCCGATTGTCTCCAGTGGGAGTTGGATCCAGGATCTATGTTCCTCATTAGGACTTTGAAGTGACTGAAATAGGAATGAGCCTCAAAGAATCCATCCTAATGTTTTAAATGAGACCAAGTGCATCCTGGGACAGTGCTAGTTACAGGGGAAGAACTGGCCATGCCAGAGGCATCCAATACATCGTTGTGCCCCTTTCCCTTATTCCCATTCCAGTGTATTAAGGCTTCCAATAACCTGGGAAAAGCCAAGGAGATAGAAAGAGAACGGTTGCTGTTTTATTATAGGGCACAGAAGCTCCTCCACTTACACACACTAGTGGAAGGTGGCATGTCCATAGGCACCGACTCCGTGGGTGCTCCGGGGCTGGAGCACCGACAGGGAAAAATTGGTGGGCTCCCTGCCAGCCCCGCCCCCAGCTCACCTCACCTTCCCCAGGCGCCGCAGCAGCCAGAGTAGCTTTTTTCTCCACTCATGCAGGCTCCTCCGGCTCCAGCTGATCTGCGGTGGCACGCGGGGCGGGGGGAAGGGGAGAAAATGCAGGGGCCGTGCCTCGGGGGAGGGGTATGGGGAGGAGGCAGCAGAGGGTACCTTTCATTCCATTCTCAGATTCAGGTACCTTTTCCTGGTTGAGAGTGGGTACAGATAACTTTATAAAATCAAGAGCGTAAAGTAGTTCCTTCGCTATCATCTGAAATGCAGCTGTATTTTACATAAGCAAAGTCTTTTCTAAACATCTAAAGTGTTTCACAACCCAGGCACTCACCATCTGAGTAAGCACTGGGGCTGTTTTGTGTTCCAGACGGTTACTCACAATTATTTCCTTTGTTCTTGAAGTGACCTATCTGGAGCAGAGAGGAAGGATTGTTCTGTATAAGGGCAGCTATTCTGAACCTAAAACATTTTGGAGAGAGGAAGAGGAATCTCATTAGAGACAAGAAGGAGAGAATTAGGTCACAACTTCAGGATGCCAAGATTTTTCTTTTGCTTTCCTTATAGCTTTTGCAGGGCAGGCTACTGCATTTAAACTATACTGAAAGGAATAATCTGCTCACTGCACTTGCTGGACCACTTTGTTAGTACAAAAGAATACATTTAAATAAGGAAAAATGTAATTTTACACATTTATACGGGAAGCCAAATAGCTATAAGGACAAACCAATCTACTCAGCTAAATAATTAGCATTTATCACAAAGCGGGGGGGTGGGGGAAACCCAATCCATCGAAGTCAATTAAAATATTTCTCCAAAAGCAGTTTAAAAGCTCATCCAAAAGAATAAAACAAAGCACATCATGTCCGCACATTTATTATGCGAAGGCAGAATTCCGAGGGGAGAACAGGGATGGAATTCTTGCATGTAGCAGGCTCTGGGAAGGTGAATTTTAAAACTGAGAAGCAAAACTCGGCTCCTCCCCTCAGATGGTTCCCTGAGCCAATATAGATCTATTGATTGCTCAGGACAGCAACCTGGAATCTTTAAAATACTGTACTATTCAGAACCAGTAAATGCATCCAAATTAGAAATCATTACCTGGGTTTTCATATCAAATCCATCATAAATGCACTTTAGATAGAGCTCGCTGTGTGACTGGAAAGATGGGATTATCATAAAGTGATGTTGACAAAATACGCGAAGGACAAACAAAATGGGAAGTTATGCCATTTGCAATAAGATCTACGGCTTGATTTTCAGAGCTGCTGAACCCCCACAGCTTCGGTTGACTTCCACTGGAATTGTTGTTCAGGACTTCTGGAATTCCAGCCCATATTGTGCATTATTATAAGAACCCAGCAATGAGCTTATTCTTCAGCTGTAGTGCTAACATGTGGCTATTACCCAGTCTGTTCCCTTTGCTATTACGCTATATCCCTTTATAAATTGTTTAGGATTTTGAGCACTCATCACACAATCTCTGGCATAAGTCAGCACTTCCCATATACAGTAAATAACCAAATCCTCTTCCGTGTTTTCAGGGAAGAAAGTGAATACACGGTAATACCACCGGCCTTTTCTGTTATTTGGAGAGGTAGGAAATATTGCAATTAGATGCTTCCAATTTAATTAATTCCCTAGTTAACTTGATTTCACATTTAATTCAATCTAAGCCTCATGAACCAAATCATTTGTATTAAAAATAATGTAACATCCACCCTTTATTTTAATCAATTTTGACTGCTTTAGGCTGGTTTAATGGATAATCTGATTACAAGATATATAGAAAGTTGACATTTAATTAATAAAAGGGGGGAATTCTGAATAAAATCAAAGAAAAAAGAGCATAGGGAAGGAAGGTGATATTAAAAAGTTGTGTTAGCCAGACACTGTTATTGGCATTATGGGAGCTGCTCTGTGCCCTTGTCACTGTGATATGCAGCCTGTGGTCATATGGATAACAGGTTCAGACACTTATTTTAGTTATAGTGACAGGAAAAGTATTGACAGAAATACAGAAAATCTGTAAATCTCAAATGATTTCCCCTCAAAATCATTGCAACTAATTAACTGCACTTGCAGGCCAGATCCTCAGCTGGTGTAAATTGGCTTAGCTCCACTGAAGCCTGTCTAAGCCAGTTCTGGCCCTATATGTTCTATAATTTTCAAGGTTAGACAGTTCAGTCCATAAAGGTAAAAGCTGGCTTTCTGTCTAGTATTTCTCCATACAAAGAAGACACTCTCCTCTCATACACAGGGTCTTGCTCACACAGGACGTTTCACTGTGTCTGCATGGTTCCAGATAAGCTTTAGGACAAGCTGCAAAGATTGTGTCACATGGTGTGAAGCACAGCTCCTAGGTTTCTGAAGGCGACAATCATGATTGCTGAGACCTCCAAAACACTTGAGTGAGACTAGATGGGATGTGGACCAGTGGCAATGTCACAGTGGGATGTGGCAAAGCCAAAAGCACAGTGATTGTCCACAGATTTACTGCACCTGTGATGCAGCTTTTTATAATTCTGCTTAACCAGAGCAAGTACTTTTTTTGATGCGCTTGTCAAGTATCTTCCTTGTTTTATTACAATAGTCACCAATGCTACGCTCGGCAACTCATGGTGTCGGATGCAATCAGGTGGTCGAGGGACATCTACATAGAACACATCACTGGACATCCGCAATACCAGGAGGGATGAGCTGGAGTGCCGATGATAAGCACAGTCAGGAAAGTAACAAATACTTTCTTCATGGATTGTATTTTGTAAATAGACAACCAATCTAATTCTCAATTACTGAGGGACAATCTCCACTCATAGATATATTTTGCTTTCCACAACCAAATCCCTGTACAATTTTTCATGAATGATGTACCCGAGTATTCGGATTCTAATATCTAAACTGTATTGTTAAATCTATTCACCTAAATTTGGGTTATTGCTGATTATGTACTCTATGTATCATGACTTTTAAAACTTTATATTTGTGGATAATCTAAGCGCTATACCCAGATGTACAGACACTCTTTTCCCAACCTATGTACACCGGACCCTCGCTAGAATGTGCGTCTATGTAACGCGAATTCGGTTATAATGCGGCCATGGATCCCAAATTTAACCCTAACCCTAACCCACAGGAACCCAGGGACAGGGGAGAAATGCCTTTCACCAGATGCAGCAGCTCCGGGGCCGAAGGAAAAGTGCCTTTCACCCGGCTGCGGCAGCTCCGGGGCCAGGGGAAAGGTGAGTTTTGATGCTAATTTTGATGCTAATTTGATGCTAATTTTGTTAATTTTGCCAATTTTGCTAGTTTTGATGCTAATTTCATTTTAACGCAGTCCCTGCTATAACAGGGATCCCAAATCCCATGTTCTAGCGAGGATCCGGTGTATTATATAATTTTTTTAACATTTGCATGACTGTTTTGCTGTAATGTCTTAAGCCCAGCTGTTCAGGAAGTGACCACCAGAGAAGAATAAAGTTTGTGATTTTTCAAAATCCCATTGTAATCAGCTCCCAGACACTTGAGTGGTCAAGTAGTCTGTTGCTCAGTAGAGGGTGCTCTTTCTAGTGTGTCGGTACTGTCTGTACCCGAGCCCCAACTTGGTGTGGGAGGCTGCACTGGGCTGCTGGAGATATTGCTGCTTTGCTAAGCCATAATGCAGAAGTCCTGACCATTTGAGGTTTCACAATGATAGGTAGCTTGCACTAGTGTCCAGCCAAATTTCAGTAACTGAGTAATTTTTTTCTGCCTAAATTCCCATTGCTTTAAATGGATACTAATTCGTCTACAGTTTCTCTCCTTCAGCTACTTTGTAGTGTGACTGCTGTAGTTATAATAGCTGCCATGTTCTACCCCATGGAGGCTGCATTCCAGTGAAGGAGAAGTGACGTGAACCTTGAATGGTTATAATCTGTGATCCTGTAAAGTGCTTTGAAGCTTGCAATAGATGCTGAATAAATCAATCAGCATAATAATGTATCAAAAGGTTTGAGGCTCAGTATGTTCCTCGACACCATAGGCTAACATATGTTCATTTTCATAGCGGTTCCTAGGGAATTAGTGGCATGGATCCTGTTCATGTTGGCAGATTAGCTGAGCACCTGAAACCTGTTCTCCAAGGCCTCCTGATAAGAGTCTGTTCAGTAATGCTGAAGCATGTGAGCTGTCACAAGAGAGGTATTCAGTCCTAACTTCAAAGCCCATGCTGATTCCTGCAAAACAGAATGGACAGGGCTGTGCTCTCAGGCAGAAGGGAACAGTGAAACAGGAAAATGCTGGCAGAGGACAGGTACATTTCTCTAATCTCTGTTTTAGGGTCTGGTCCCATTGAAATCTGTAGCAAAAGTCCCAATGATTTAATTGATGCAGAACTGAACTATTAAAAGGGCCTCAGGGATTTCATCTGCCGTTAGGAAGCTGTGTAATAATACTCAAGTATCAGAGGGGTAGCCGTGTTAGTCTGTATCTGTAGAAGCGACAAAGGGTCCTGTGGCACCTTATAGACTAACAGAAGTATTGAAGCATAAGCTTTCGTGGGTGAATACCCACTTCTTCAGATGCAAGCAGTGGAAATTTCCACTTGCATCCACAGAAGTGGGTATTCACCCACGAAAGCTTATGCTTCAATACCTCTGTTAGTCTATAAGGTGCCACAGGACCCTTTGTTGCTCCTGTAATGATACTGTTTTCCTGCTCAAGCAACTATTAGTAGAAGATACTTGTAAAATGGGGTTACAATGTTATAGGTAGTTTTGCTATGTCCATAACTGGTTGAGTATCGAAGGTAATGTGGATTAGTGTTTGTGAAGTTATGGGAAATATTATCGGAGGCAGTCTAGCTTAGTTGATAGAGCACTGGACTGGGACTTAGGCCACTGGCCTTCTAGGTGACCATGGAAAAGTCACATCCCCTCTCTGTGCTTCCATTTTCCCATTTCTAAAATGGGGATAATGATACTGTCCTTCCTTTGTAAAGCACTTTGAGATCTGTGGATGGAAAGTGCTATGTAAGAACCATGTAATAGTTACTATAATCAATAGTAATTTGGCTGGGACTGGGGAAGGCACACATTTTATAGATTCTGACCCAGTGTGAGTGAAATAAAAAACATTGAAACTCTAGGAAACAATGATTCATAATGAGTACATATTCCTTGGAGATGAAAGACATTAACAGTGCCTAGGGATCAGTGTTGCTTAAGGTGTTTATTGATGATCTGCAGGAAGAAGTGAATGGTCAGCTGGTGAAATCTGTCAATGACTAGTTTAAATTAAGGAGAGGGTTATGAGACCTCCAGATAGACCCAAGCAATCTGGAGTGTCAGGCAGCAAAATGGCAGGTGAGATTTAACTTGGTTAAACAGGCTAATTCACATACTCTAAACTTTTCTTTAATGCTCTGAGCTTACAGAATCTTCAGAAGTAAAGATCTAAGTGTCCTAATAAGTAGCTTGCCATGGAGATGTCTGCCCAGCGACAGGCAAATTGGATGCTTGGATTCCATAATAAAGAGAGAGAAGAAAAATATTACCGTATTTTTATGGAATGATAGTATATCCTTTTCTAACGTCCTCAGTTCAGTTTTGGTCATCTCGTCTGAGAAGAAATGTACATACTGAAAAGTCCAGATAAAGGCAATGAAGATAGTGGGATTGTATGGCTAAATTTATGGGTGAAGAGAGATTGGAGCATTCTGAGCAGTAAATTCAAAGGGAAATGCTTCATGCAACACAGAGGCAATCTATTGGATTCACTGCTGCAGAAGGTCAGAGACAAACTGTGGGGCTGAATATTAAAAAGCAGTGGATAACTTATAAGTTATAAAATTATCAAGCGTTTACAGTTATTGCCATTAAAAATCAGTGTCTGTGAAGAGGTACCACACCACGGCCTCTGATATCCCACAGCCATAATGCAGTCTGTCTTGTATAGTACCACTGTAGTATGTGTTAATTGTTGGCTCTTTGGTAGTGAACACTGTACAGATACAGATACACACACTAGAGCATTCATATACGAGAAAATAAATCTCATGCTTTCAGGAATAAATTGGTGAATGTTTGGAAAGAGACTTGCTCACTTCAGATACCCAACCAGCTGTGCAATTTTTGTGTAGATGGTGGAGTATTCCCTTTCCTCTGATGAATCTGATATTGGCCATTGATGGAGGCAGGATATTGGCATATGTAAACAGTAATCTGATCCTTCATGTAAGGGGTCAGGATCATTTTATGGCCTTTATTTCAGTTCCAGACCTTGTGCTTTCATTAGTCAAAATCCTACATCCCGTTCCCACTCTTGAAAAGCAGAACTCTACTCATTGTCCATCATCTCAATTGTATAGGAATCTGGCTTATTAAGGTTAATCTCCTTATGCTGTGTGCAGAAATGACTCTGTAGAATCAGTGTAATGTGGTCCTGGGCCAGTACAATTCACCACTAACCATGCAATATAAAGAGAACACAGAGTTGATATTAGAACTGTAACAGACTGAAACGTGTTTTTTTGTTTTTTTTTTAAACAGCTTTCACCACTTCATCCACTAAAGAGAATCAGATTTATTTTAGATTAGCTGATTTTATCTTGCCCTCTAGATGGCAGAATGACACTACACTTGGTAGAAAGGTTTTTTTTTTTTTTTAAATTACTGGTCATTGAATTATATTAAACCTGCTCAAAGAAACCCAAACCAAAATACCTTGGATCACTCTGACACAATAAAACCATGAGAATGAGACATATTTACCTTTTGTGATGCCAGGTTAACACTTCTCCTTAACCTCCTGCTCCTCCTTTAGCTCTTTCTCCTCACAATACAAGCTTGCTCTAGTCTCTCCTATCTTAAAAAAATCCATCCTTGACCCTGACATGCCTCTCCAGGTACTGCCCCATCTCCTTTCTCTCTCTAAACTCATTTAACGTGCTGTCTACAATCACTGTGTGGAGTTCCTGTGCTACAATTCCATCCTAGACCACCTCCAATCCAGCTTCCGCTCCTTGCACTCCACTGAAACTGCTCTTGCCAAAGTCACTAGTGACCTCTCCTCACTGAAGCTCACAACAGTACTCCACCCTCCTGCACCTTGACCTGTCAGCTACCTTTGACACCATCAACCATGCTCTTCTTGAAAGACGGTACTCCCTTGGCTTCCATGACTCTGTGTTTTCTTGGTTCTCCCATCGCTCTAATCCAGTGGTGCCCAAACTTTTCCTCTCGCGCATCCCCCTAACCAGTAATGGAATGTGTCTGGGCCCCTCAGGCTGGGAGCAGGGCTGCGGCTGGGAGCGGAGCTGGGGGCTGCAGCTGGGGCTGGAGTGGATCTGAGGGCAGAATGGGGCTGGGTGGTGCTCCCTTTCCACTCCCCATGGGGGCTGGCCTGGGCCCCACTGTGCCCCCTCCTCCCGGACATTCTTCCACACCCCACAGTTTGGGGACCACTGCTCTAATAACTCCTTCAGCATGTCCTTCAGAGGATCCTCCTCATCCACCCTCCAACTTCCTGTGAGGATTCTTCAGGACTCTGTCTTTGGTTCCCTTCTCTTTTCCCTCTACACACTACCTCGGGGTAATCTCATCTGCAAACAAATTCAGCTGCCATCTATGCTGATAACTCACAGATCTGCCTCTTTACTTCAGACCTATCTCCTTCTATCCGAACTAATATCTTCTCCTGTCTTTCTGACATCACTTGGATGTCTAGCTGTCAAATCAAGCTCAACGTGGCAAAAACAGAGCTCCTGATCTCCCCGCTCCCCTGTCATGCCCCAACCCACCCCCCAAGATACCTCCTTTCTCAAGCATTGTGGACAACACTACCATCCTGCCAGTCACTCATGCCCAGAACCTTGGCATCACAGTTGACTCAGACCTCTTTTTAGGTTCTCATATACAGGCTATGTCTTAACCTTGCTGATTCTTTCTGGATAACACCACCAAGATATGGCTCTGTTACCCATCCACATAGCTAAAACTCTTATCTGAGTTCTCATCCTCCTCCTTCTCTCTGGCCTTTGCAAATCCTATCTAACCTGCTCAGAGCCATCCAGAATGCTGCAGCTAAAATCATTTTCCATGCCCGTCACTTTCACCATGTTACTTCTCACTTTACATCCCTTCCTTGGTTTCTCCTCCTTTATTCCATCAGAGATATGCTGCCTCTATTCATTTGCTGGGTCCTTTGTGGTCAATCCCCACCCTAACTATCATCTGTTATTCACTATCAAGCTGTGGGCACTCACCTCCAATCAGCCCATGAAGCCAGCCTCCATCACTCACTGGAATTTTCAAACAAGCACCTTCATGTTTTCTCCCATGTTGCCCATCTCTCTTGGGAGGAGTTCCCCATAAACATCTGCAAAGCTGCCTTATTATCCACCTTCAAATCCCTCCTTTGCTGTGATGCCTAGAAAAAACAAGACAATGTTTAAGCTGGTGGTGTGTAGGAACCATTGTTTCCTTGTATTCCTTCATCTATCTGGCTATCCCCATCTGTTATCACTTGTAACAGTGTTATCACTTGTATTGTAAGCTCCTTGGGGGCAGGGACACTTTTTCTTCTGTTTATCCAGCACCGAGCACAGTGGAATCCTCTGACTATGGTAATACAAGTAATAAATAATACTACTAAGAAGATATGATATAGTATTAAGGTGGGACATGTAATGGATAGTGTACAAAGTGGGTTGACTGCACTGACCGTAAGGCTGCAGCATCCTATTTATGCCTTGAGCAGAAAGACGGATATGGTCTGTTGGCTGCCATGAAGAGGAGTAGGTATAAAAACACATTTGCAATAAATCTCCCAGTTACAGCCACATATTACACTAGTATAAAATGTAGCAATGATTTCAGTGCCTTTTGCTAAGATGACCTTTACTGGGCTTTGCTGTCCTCCTCCATGTGTGTCCTGAATCAGGTCTAGTGGTGATGTAACTAAAAGTCACCTGTCATAACAAAAACAAAAGGAAAAGCCACAACTGGCTTTATACGCTCAGGGTACAAGAGCAGGAGTCACTGATGGAGGAAGTTAAAGATTTACATAATTTTTGGTTTCTTTGTGTGTATTGATTTACTGCTCATGAACCTGTAGTACTACCTCACATCAGGCACTATTTAAGTGTCCCCATGCATCTCAACCTGTAGCATCCCTAATATCAGAGTCCTAGTAGAGTAGACACTAAGGGCATGTTGGGTTTTTTTTGTCTGAGTGAGGTGGACTGATACCAATAGAGAGAAGAGAGAAACCTAGGTAATCCGAGCAGGACTTGAGCCCAGGTCTTCAAAGGTGAAAGGTGAACTCATAGTACTGTAAGCCATGGTTTCTACTCCCCCAACTGAATGGCAACAGTAGTGACAGGTGAAGCTCAGAAGATTGAAGGCACCATTCAGAGTCAAAATGCTTATCTTTCTACCAAGGGATGTGATGGATTCTCCATCTCTTGTCTTCAGATCAAGACTGGATGTCTTTCTGGAAGACATGCTTTAGTCAGACACAAATTACTGGGCTCAGTACAGGGGTAACAGTGAAATTCTATGGCCTATGTTCTAAGGGCGTTCAGACTAGATGATCTAATGGCCCCTTCTGGCCTTAAAAATCTATAAATATATGAATATTTTGGAGTCATGTTGATTTTAAGTGGAGAAAAACTCATTGTAGCAGGGCAGTTGCCCCGCTCCTGAAAAAGGTAGGCTGATTGGGCATGGCTGCAGTTGTGGCCGCTTTACCAATCAGGCCACAGCTGGCCCTGATAAAAGGGCTGAGGGCGGAGCTGGGTTAGAGTCTCTCTCTAGCTGTGGAGAGAGAAGGACCTGGCTGCCTGGGAGAAAAGGGTACCTGAAGCAGAGCAGGGCTGGGAAAAGGCAAGAGGAGCTGGGGAGCTCCAGCCTGGCAACTCCTCAGGCTGCAGGTCTTGTTAAAGGCTGAAGGCAGGTACTGGGGCTAAAGAGGTGTAGGTCAGGGATAGGCAGAGGCAGCTGGTCCAACCCCCTTGCCGATGATGAGTGACCATTACAGACTGCAGTTTGCCCCAGTGAGTGGGGGCTAGATGATGACTGGCAGTAGCCACTGAGGCAATGTGGGCATAGGGGCAGGGGGTTCCCCTGGGAGGGGAGACCCAGAGTGTGGGGGTACTGCTAGGGCAGAACCCGGAGGTAAAGGGCACCAGGGTCCGGGAGGGACTCGGGGACACTAAGGCAGGTGAGCCCCCGGCCAGCAGAGGGCGCTCCAAAGCTGGTGAAGAGCTAATTCCCAAGACGATCAGCAGGAGGCGCCGCACTGGTGAGTCTTCGCTTCGCTACACTCATCTAATAGGCCTGTCTAGTTTCCAACATCATATCCATCGCCACAGTACCTGAGCACTTTTTTATACTGTACAGAAACCAATGGCATCATGTAGGAGAGGAAAATGCAGTTTCTGATACAACACAGGATGTGGATTTTTCCCTTATTTTGCTCAGTGAGTGAGATAATGTGAATGATTGTTTCTTTTCCAGCACTGACACTTGCTCAGTTCAGAACATAATTATATTGTGTGTTGGCTGGGGACTGGGGTTTCAGTGGTAGGATCTTGCTGCTGATGCAGGTTGCCAACCACTACAGGGACAACTGATCAAAAACGGTTACTAACCTTCTGTAACTATTGTTCTTCGAGATGTGTTGCACATGTCCATTCCAATGTAGGTGTGCGCGTGCCTCGAGCACAGTTGCCATAATTTTTTCCCTTAGCAGTATTTGTCGGGTCGGCTCTGACACCCCCCTGGTGCCACATGCTCATAGAGCCAGTATAAGGAGTCCTGCTGAGCTGCGCCCTTTCAGTTTCTTCTTATTGATCACTCCAAGAAAGGGGATCACTGGCAGGTCTTGGAATGGATATGTATGACACATCTCAAAGAACAACAGTTACAAAAGGTTAGTAACCATTTTTTCTTCTTAGAGTGCTTGCACATGTCCTTTCCAATGTAGGTGACTCACAAGCAGTTGCATAGGAAGTGGGCTCGGATTTTAAAGACAAACTGACTGCAACATTGCATGGCCAAAGTTGGCATTGTATCTGGCTTGTTGAGTAATGGCATAGTGCACTGAGAATGTGTGTGCTGATGACTAGGTTGCAGCCTTGCAGATATCTTGAATACGAACTTGAGCTAGAAAAACTGCCAAAGAGGCCTAGACTTTGTGGAATGAGCAGTCAGGTTTGGCAGAGGGTGGACCCTTGCAAAGTCATAACACACACAGATACACACCATGATCCGGGACGAAAGCCTCTGAGCGGAGATGGAGGCCCTTTCATTCTCTCAGCTATCGCTATGAAGAGCTGCAGTGATCTACAGATCCTTTTGGTCCTGTGAATATAGAATGGCAGGGCCCGTCTAACATCCAAGGAGTGCAGACGTTGTTCTTCCCTATCTGTGTGCAGCCTAGGGTAGAATGCTGGTATAAAAATTGACTGGTTGCAGTGGAGTTGAGAAACCACTTTTGGGAGGAACTTTGGATGTGGGTGTAGCTTCACTTTGTCTTGTGAGGAGGTTGTATACAAGGGCTCCGAGGTGAGGGCTCGGATCTCTGAAACTCTCCTGGCCGATGTAATGGCCACCAAAAAAGCCACCTTCCAAGAGAGGTGCAACAGTGAGCATGTCGCTAGTGGCTCGACGGGCAGGCCCATCAGTTTTGACAGGACAAGGTTTAGGTCCCGGGGGCGGGGGGAACCAGTTCCTTTATCTGAGGGAACACCCTCTCCGGGCCTTTGATAAAACGAATTACCATTTCATATGAGAAAACCGACCTATCGTCGACCTTAGGATGAAAGGCTGAAATAACCACCAGGTGGACCTTGATGGACGAAGGGGCCAGGCCTTGCTGCTTCAAAAATAGAAGGACCTGCTCTGACCCAGGCCTACCTCTTCCCACCCCTGCTCCACCCCAGCCCTGCCCCCACTCCACCCCTTCCCCAAAGCCCCCACCCCTGCTCCACCCCCACACCCCTGTGGACTCCAGCAGGGGTCGGGCCTGCACTCACCAGCGGCAGTAACTGGAGCGACCCAGTCCCAGTTGTGCCACGGGTGAGTGCTGGAGGGCGGTTCCCTCCTGCCCCCCAAGCCACAAGGCTGGGAGCCAGGGGAGCAGAGTAGAGTGGACTGGGGCTGGGTCACTCCACTTCCCACCGCCCCATGAGTGCGGGGTTGGGCCTGCCCTGCACTCTCCGGGTGGCAGGAAGTGGAGCGACCCATCCCCAACCCGCTCTGCTCCACCGGCTTGTGCTGGGGGCAGTTTCCCTCCTGTTCCCCAAGCCCCCCCTCCCCACTAGGGACGGCCCTGCCAGGAAGTGACTTTTGTCTTGGTGTTTACAGTGCCTCCTCTTAGGCACTGGTGAGGAGGAGCAGTGTCGAGAGTTGGTGCAGAGTCTGATTGCAGCTCCGCCGCTGGCCTCCAGGCTGCCTCCATCAGGAGGACCTTCAGCCTCGCTGCCCCGTCTTTCTGGGTGCAGGGCTTGAACTCCCTGCAGATCTGACAGCGATCCTTCCTGTGAGCTTCTCCAAAATACTGGAGGCAACTTGGATGTGGGTCACTCAGTGGCATCAACTTGCTACAGGAAGAGCAGGGTTTAAAGCCCAGTGACCGAGGCATACCACAGCACCGGGGAACGGACAAACCTCTCCAGCAAGTGTAGAGATGTCCAAGCTACTGTAACTACTATGATTACTTTCTAACTAACTACGACAATTATATACACAATTGAGAAGGAAACCACTACAAAAGATTGCCTGAGCAATGAAGGAAGTTCCAGCAACCATCCCGGGTGGTAAGGAGGACCTAAAAGGGTGTCTGCTTGGTAGGGCCCCTTATACCCGTGCTATGTGCCTGAGGCACCAGGGGGCACTAGAGCCAACCCGACGGATACCACCAAGGGAAAAAATTCTGCCAACTGTGCTCAGTTGCACACACCTATATTGGAATGGACATGTGTAAGCACTGGAAGAAGATCAATAGTTCAGGTCTTGATGGTTGCTTGTCAAGCACCCCTGCACAAAGGAAAGTACCACACAACATATGAAAGGTGGAAGATATACTGTATGCTGCAAAAATGCATACGCTGAGCTCTATGTAGTAGCTGTTAGGGCCAAGATACTGGTTAGCAGTTGTGTGTGTATGGGCTGTGTTAAGTGTGATACACTCATTATATTATAGAATCTTCCCCTTTTAACTTGGGAACAGCTGAGGTTACTCACTGCAGTGCTTTAGGGTGGGGCTATCTATGTCTATTCGAGCTGTTTCTGATGGCGTCAACTCTTCTTTAAGTTGGTTGCTTTGTTATTGTCAGGTACAGGGCATCACCTGTTTGAATGAAATCAACCATGAAGTTTCTTCTGCATCCAATAGAGTGCTAACAACTGAGTCTACCTATTCACTGTGTATTAGTCCAGGTCAGCACCCAGAATAATCTGAGGATAAGATGGCACACACCTTTCCTTCCCAGTAGGTTATGAGGGGTAATGACCCAGTCCCTTTCCTCTCCTGTGCAGCTGAAAGAACTTTTTATATAAAGGCTGCACAAGGTGAGCAGCCAGGCAATGGCTGCAGTGCAGTTTTTACTCAGCACAGAAGTTAATTTTTTAACCAGAAGCCCTGCAGTCATGGCCCTGCTTCAGGAGAGCTGTATTCCTCATTGCTGCACACACAGTGTACTGAACTGAAGTCCATGAAGCTACACCAGGGGTGAATTTGGCCCATTAACACTAGAAATGTGACAGTTGCTTGGATGGGATACAGCAAATGGGTGAGTTGAACAGTTTGCTCTCTGAGCTACTCCTATCTGATTGAGGGTTAAAACCAATAGAGCTAGGTAGGGGGAGAGAGAAGGTGGGGGAAGGTGGCAGAGGTAGCAGGAGAGAGAGAGGATGATTCACACATAATAGGGTAGCAGCAAATGAGTTGAAGGTCAGCAGGGACCAAATTGAGTTTTCTAGGACACTAAGGGCTGTGGCATGTGTATGGCCCCAGAGCTTTCATGCTTAAGTTTCCTTGACAAGCGAAGCAGTTCAGTCCTACACACAAGTTGTACTAGTTTATCTAAAGGTGTGTTTTAAAACTGGTGCAAAACCCTGTGTGGACACTCCTTATATTGCTTTAAACCTGGTTCATATTGGTTCAGCTTGTGTTGATAAATATACAGGCGCAAGCTAATTGTATTGGCAGATTCAGATCAAATAAGTGTGTCCACATAAGGGTTTGCATTGATTTAACTAAATTGGTTTTTAAACAGATTTTAATGAAGCTGGTACAATTATTGTGTGTGGAGAAGGCCGAAGACATTTTTGGCTGTCATTTTTCCTGAGTGGTATGTTTTAGTTGTCACTGGATCCTACCAACAGGTTTTTGTTTACCTCAGTCCATGCCAGTTTGTTGAGGAGAATAGAGATTACTTCAGCAATGCCAAAATGCCTCTGTTACTTCATTAGATATTGTGATACAGCATGGCCAGAAGGCAGCAGGAGAGTGATCTAGGGTGAGGAGAAGCCTTATTCCCTGTAGATTAATTAAAAGCACCTGAAACCAATTAGAGCACCTGAAACCAGTCACCTGATAAAATCCCCCTGCTTCAATCAGCCAGAGGAGGAGCTGGAGCAGAGTGGTTTGGTGGTGGAGCAGAGAGCAGTTTGGAGGAGTGAAGCAGAGTGAATTGGTGGTGGAACAAAGAGCAGTTCGAAGGAAAGTGGAGGAGAGTTTTGAGAAGTGCTGCAGCGGGCTAAGAAGACCAAGTTCCTAGGTAAAGGGGGACACCTGGCTTGTGCAGAGGGAAGGCAGGAAGCCCCACAAGCTGAAGGTCAGGAGAGGGAAGTAGCCCAGGGGAAAGAATCACTGGTACAAGTGGTTCACCTGCTATCATAGGGCCCCTGGGCTGGGACCCGGAGTAGAGGGCGGGCCTGGGTCCCTCCCTCTCCACTCCCCTTCCCTGGGATACTAGTAGGATAGCTGTTACCCCAGTACAGGGGCAAGAAATGGCACCCTGAAACCCCCCCCACAAGAAGAGAAAGTGTGGGACCCATCATAGTAGTGCCGGCAATTTGCCACAATATGTTACATATTTACTGACACCTACAGAGTCATGGTTAGCAGTGTGTTTTTTGAAAAGGATGAGGACAATAGCTAGAATTCAGTTTGCTGCTTTGGAAAGGGCTTTGAGACACATTAAAACGTGCATGTGAGTGCATAGCAAAGTTAAACTTTGGGGGTCTGATTCTGATCACAGTTACCATCTAGGGTAACCTTGCTGAAGTCAATGGAATTACACCAGCATAAAGCCAGAGTATGAGGACAATCAAGTCCTCGGGGTTTAAAACAGAATTTTGCAAATAGTGCTGTTCTCATGCATAACCACAGAATGGCTCCAAATGGTTGCAGTATCATCTGTTCTACACTAATAAATTAGCATCTGTAGCTACTGTTGACTATGAAATCTTTCTATGAAATGGGGCTGTTTTGTCTCACTGTCACTGAAGTATGTCTACATGATTGTGAAAGACGTATATTATCCCATCTGCTTTTGAATGGACCCTCCATTCGGCCGTATGCTTCAAGGTAACGGATCAGATGAAATGTGAATTCTGCGGCAGATGAATGCCTTGGAGGCATCCTGCTTTGTCACAACATATAAAAAATCACTGAAGCCATTTTATTTCTTCACAGCAGGTCATTTAAGCCCTGTCCATACTAGGGAAATTGCTAACACTGGCTCAGCTTCGTTATCAACAATGAGAGCTCTAGTGTAGGCATGCTGCCATCACCGTTTTAATCAACATGTCATGTCATTTTTCTCAGAGCAGGTCTAATCAACATGGTGGTTAATATAACAGCAGCAGCTGGTTTACAGTAGGGCTCCCATCATTAACACTGGTGGAGCTGAATTGGTGCTAGCAACTGTGACAAACTGTTAGAAAATATCCCTAGGGTAAGACAGAGCTTTAGAGTTGGCTTGGTCTTTGCAAAATATAATTTCCATTGTTGCCACTAGAGGGTACTCAGACACAAGACTAAACAGCTTAAGATATGTTGGCTTTAGAGGATTTAGCTCTCACCAGTGTTTTCCCCAGGAATGAAATTAGAGGGGGGTGTTGAAATATTCGTGTGTGTGTGGGCGAATGAGGGCAAAGATGGGCTGGATGGCACCATAGTAAAAACTGAAAAATGTTTTGTGACCATTTTATTAGATTTAACTCATGTTTTAAAATCATCACAAAAATTTAAGTTGGTTACGCAAGCCTAGTATGAAGCGCTGTCTTGATTTCTTGTTGTAATTTTGCACTCTTTGGTGTCTTCTTGTGTGTCTGTTACTTCCAGTCTTTCATAATATGCTCACGATCAGACAGAAGGCAACTTCTTTCAGAACACAAAATTCTATTCAATGGGGAAAAAGAATGCTCAACTGTCACCGTTGTGACTGGGAGTAGCAAGAGATGAATTCCTACTTCTTTCATCCCAGGAAACATAGCACAAAGATTGGGTCGAACCACTAGTGATGATAAAGAAGTTGAAGTTAAATCTTCATTCGTTTGTCATATGATATTCCACTCTGTGTTCAAAATTCTCTATTCTGTCCTGATCACATAGCAGCCCTATTGCTGGTAGTGCCTCACTCCACTCAACTATAGGTGTTTTATAAGACAGGCATCTGTAAAAGCTATGTGGAGGTTGAGTAGAATCCAGAAATCACTATTGTAGATTTGTAAGAATCAAGTCTGTGTTAAGCCAGCTGAACAAACACTTTTTGTCCTCTTCACTTAAGGAGTCAACAAAGTACCTTCATTAGTCAACTTCTGGACTGAAGTCTTTGCTTCTTCCAGTACATTTTCAATGGATATCTCTGATTGATCCAAGGGTAGCTTCTATTGCTGGACAAAGATCTACTACTGTTGTAGCATATGCCTGGATGACATTGTTTAATGAACCAAGTGGTTTCAACAGTAGACTTACAAGAGAGAGAATGGCGATAGTCTTCTCTGAACTTAGTGACAAAAGTAGTCCACCAGCCTCACTACTTAGATCTGTCCTATCTTGGTGGATACTTTTCAAAGCCAGTAATAACGGTTGCAGTAATTTTAAGACGATAACTGGCAAGAATCGCTCATGAGAAAGCCAGCAGGTTTTCCCAGGTTGGACTAATTTAAACTTCAATCTCAGTGCATCTTCATTTGTTTCCAAGACATTCAGTCCCTTTGGACTCTTGCTTGAAAAAAAGATAAAAAGCCATTAAATGTATAGCTTTTTAATGTCTTGAAGATTCTGCAGCTTGTACTAGCGCTAGCTGGAATAGATGGCCTCTGCAGTGTGTATAGGAGAGATTAGGGTTGCACTTTTCTCTGAGCAAAGCTTGTATTCCACTATGTCTTCCAGAGAAGTTTGTAGCTCCATCAAATGCACAAGCAGACATCTGTTTGGGGTTCAATTTACAAGCATTTAACTCTTCTAAGATGTCACAGATGCAGCTGATGTGTCTTCTATAACCTGAACATCTAGAATGCATCTACTGGCCTACCATGGATATCAAGATAACATACACAATGACTTAATTCTTGATGCCTATTTGCATTGGTGCATTCATCAGTCATGTATGCACATATTTTGAATATGGTGAGAGTTCTTCACTTTTTCAACTGCTGAGTCTTTCACTGTTGCACTGTATGCTTCTAGAGAGTCAGCGGAGTTTTTTCAGAAAGATAGCAAGCATTTGCCAGTCTTGTTTGACACCAGTGTCCAACTTCAGGATTAACAAGTAACATTGGTCTCCAGTTTGTAGCATGTGGCATCATACTTTCTATTTAAGCAAGAGATACAACAGCCATGTTGATTCACATAGACTGAGTTGTGTCTCCAGCATTAACAGCCTCATTAAATTCTTCTAAAATTGGCTTTGACAGTGACTGGCTTATAAGGCTTTCTGCATGTTGATGCAGTCCAGAGACATGGTGCTTTGCAGCCTTTTCATATAGGTTATCAGTATTGCCTTAGCTGATCGGTCTGGCAAACCAAGCTCCTTCACTTTTATTATATAAATACATGATATACCCACATCTTGAATACTGCGTGCAGTTCTGGTCACCCCATCTCAAAAGAGATATATTGGAATTGGAAAAGGTACAGAGAAGGGCAACAAAAATGGTTAGGGGTATAGAACAGATTCCATATGAGGAGAGATTAAAAAGACAGGGACTTTCAGCTTGGAAAAGAGATGACTAAGGGCGGGATATGATAGAGGCTTAACATCTTGACTGGTGTGGAGAAAATGAATAAGGAAGTATTATTTACCCCTTCACTTAACACAAGAACCAGAGATTACCCAATGAAATTAAGAGACAGCAAGTTTAAAACAAACAAAAGGAAGTATTTCTTCACACAATACACAGTCACTTGTGGAACTTTTTGCCAGGGATGTTGTGAAGAACTAGATAAGTTCATGGAGGTTAGGTCCATCAATGGCTATTAGCCAGGATGGGCAGGGATGCAACACCATGCTCTGAGTATTCCTAGCCTCTGTTCGCCAGAAGCTGGGAGTGGAAGACAGGGGATGGATCACTCGATGATTCCCTGTTCTGTTCATTCCCTCTGAAGCACCTGGAATAGACACTGTCAGAAGACAGGATACTGGGATAGATGGAACATTGGTCTGACCCATATGGCTGTTCTTACATAAAAATAATTATAATAATAAAAATGTTTTGTACAGAAACTCCCCAAGATAATGACCTCTCGAGATAGTGATGATGTGAGATAATGACCTTGGCAAATAATGCATTTTAAAAATCTTGGCCTACTAGGAAACATATTTATATGTTTCCCAGTCACAAATCTAGCATTCTGGAGCAAAGTCACTGAAACATAGTTCAATGCTCTGGCCTCTGTTGTTTGTTGTGCCACTGTTCACTCTACCGCTCCATCCCAAATGGCCCTGCACTGTCACCTGCCACTGTGACCTCTGCAAGTTGGTCTCTCAAGGGTCTACCCAGCTCTGTGATTTCAGTGCTCGGTGGGGGAACCTCGCTGCTAGTGCAGGCTGGGCTGTCTCTTGCACAGAAACACTGTCCCACAGCAGGTCTAAGCACTTAGACATGATTATCAGTGATTTCAGCTCTAGTGGTCACTTTACAAACCAAAAGACCTATGGAACCTAATCAGCTCTATCTCTAAATAGGAGAGAGGGGCAAGTCAAATAGTGCCTGTGACTCTTAGGCAGAGCCCACACCACCAAGCAAAACACCTGTGCCCCACCCTCTCTCTCTTCACTAGGATATGGCATCCAAACCTCCTGCATAGGGAGTGCAGTTCGGTTGAGGGTGACCAGTGCTTACTTTGTAATGAAAGAGGTGCTGGGGCTCAAGCAAGTTTGTTACTTTCAGAACTGATGTGACAAGCCCAGAGGTCCCAGGGTTATGAACTGCCGAGCCTAGAGGTGCCGGGGCTCAGTCCTGGCAAACCCTAGCACAAATTAAGCACGGAGGGAGACCCCCCTCAATCAGTCAGGCTCAGTACAGTTTGGCTGCCCTTTACTCATACAATAAAGAAAACAACATTTCATGACCCCCACATTTAATAGTTAAGTGATTTTAAACCAGCACCAGCCAAAATTGATCACTTGGGCAACACAGCTCTGTCTGTTGGATACCGAGGCAGAGTAGGTGTGTTCATGAAAATACAGTCTGGTCCTGAAGCCTTTCTATCCACCACTGGCTCATCACTAGCTGTCAGGGGAGAGCTCATTCAGACCTTGCTTACAAATCATAATTTGAAATTATTAGGTAGGCCAATATAGCTGAAACAAATGTGCCAACATTGTACAGTAATAAATAACAGCTCTTTGAGGAAGCTAGTCTTTGTTCATACTTTTCAAACCCATTATGCTTTCTCAGGTACAAGTATTTTCTCATATACGGTAAATGCTTTTAAAGTGTGTATTAATGTTTCAATTTCAATTCAAATTTCCAACCGACTAAATTGGCAACACTGAATGTGACTGGGGGGGGGGGGGAGGTGTTGGGCAAATTCAGGGGAGGTGTATACCCCCCAAAATCCCTGGCTCTCACCCCCAAGAAATAGGTCTCCCTTTATGGCAGAAATGAAATGTATTAAGAAGTCAGAGAGAAGCCCAAGATCAAATGAATGTGGAGTGTGAATTCTCTTCACTTCAGAAAAGGTTAATCCCTCGAGGTTGGAGTAAGTTGATAGAACAGGTCAAAGAAGCCACAGGGAGGAATGAACATGACGATTGAATTATTCTCTGCCCTAATTATGGTATATCTGATCTCTCTGTATGGACCAGGAGACATTAAACATTGCATCTGCCTTGTTAATACAATGGACATTACTAAAGAACATTCAGCTCCCATGCAGTAAAACATTTTTTTCTGCATTTGCCATAATTCAAAAAGAGGCCATGTTCAGGCATCTTTAATGTAAACACAGTATTTTCCAGTGCAACTCCCTGGTGTTTGAAAACCTAAAGAGGAAAGAAAGATAGAAAAGTAAGACAACCACATTTGACTTTCAGTGTAATAAAACTAGTTTATTTACACAGTAACATGAATGCCACAAAGCACACAGCAAAGTACCACAGCAAACCAGAGTGTAACTGCCCCTGATGGCAAAGGAAGGCTTGGAGTTTATACACTTACTTATATAGAATGTGTCAATATAGATATGAAGCACCAGATAAAGCAACGCAATCAGGAATTCCAAACACAAAGCTTACCCAGGACAATGGAATCAAAATAAAAAAAAATCCCTTATCTGAGGAATTTTAAAGAAATCCCATTTATAGAAGATCACCAGTTTAGGAATCTCTTATTTAAAAATAATTTTATCTCCTTTTATGAAAAACAAGTGTTTTTATACGTAAATGTTCAGCATAATTAAGAATTAAAAGAAAAAAACCACAAGGATTTGAGCTGCAAAACTGTCTGCAACCAACAAAGCAAAGAAAAAGAACCAGAGTTTTGAAATAGTTTTTCATAAAGAGGTGTAATTGGTTTTATGCTAAAATTCAAGCAAATTTACAGCATATATTATATGCTGTATATAATATACACGCACACACAACAAAAGAGGGGCAAAGTGAATTTCTGTAGTACAATAAAATTTATATATCTATATGAACATATATTTCTCTCATATAAAAAACATTCCAACCTCTTCCAAATCCCTGAAACCTTCTTCCTGGACTTAAGAAAACAAAGGATGAGATGGCTCCTCTTAAGCTGAAGTATAAAACAAGTTCTTTTGAATAGTGAGATGCTTAGGTATAGGTAAGTTGAGTATTTCATGCCCACTGCCATTTCTGAAATCTTCTGTAGACTTAATTCATTCTCTCACTAGATGTTGAGTGGAATGCCAAACATCTAATGCAGTGGTTTTCAAACTTTTTTTCTGGCAACCCAGTTGAAGAAAATTGTTTGATGCCCGCGACCCAAAGGAGCTGGGGATGAGGGGTTTGGGGTGTGGGAGGGCTGGGGCAGAGGGTGGGGGTGTGGGAGTGGGGGCTGCGGGGTGGGGCCGGGAATGAGGGATTCAGGGTGTGGGAGGTGGCCCTGGGCTGGGGCAGGGGGTTGGGGTGTGGGAAGGGGTCAGGGCTCTGGGTGGGGCTGGGGATGAGGGGTTTGGGGTGCAGGAGGGGCTCCGGGTTTGGGGGGAGGGGCTCAGGGCTGGGGCAGGGGATTGGGGTGTGGGCTTACCTCCGATGGCTCCCAGTCAGCAGTGCAGCTGGGGTGCAGAGGCAGGCTTCCTGCCTGTCCTGGCACTGTGGACCGTGCTGCGCCCCGGAAGCGGCCAGCAGCAGGTTCAGCTTTTAGGTGGAAGTGCGCAAGCGGCGGTTCTCGCCCACAGGCACTGCCCACCAGCTCCCATTGGCCGGCTCCCGGCCAATAGGCATGTGGAACCAGTGCTCGGGGCGGGGGGCAGCGCGCAGAGCCCCGTGGCCCCCGTCTAGAAGCCAGACCTGCTGCTGGCCGCTTCTGAGGCGCAGCACGGTGTTGGAACAGTTAGGCACTGGCCTGCCTTAGCTGGGCAGCACCACCGATGGGACTTTTAACGTTCCAGTTGGCAGTGCTGACCAGAGTTGCTAGGGTCCCTGGGTGCTGAGCAAGGTGACCCAGTGTTTTACATGCTGCAACCCAGTACTGGGTCGTGACCCGAACTTTGAAAAACACTGATCTAATGGAAGGAGGCTTATAGAAAATAATGTAAATTCATAAATAAATCTCCCAAGCACAAAGTTCTTTATATTATGTCTATTCAAACCATAATCCTTCAAATAGTGCCTCAAAGTGAATAATATAATCTAGACAAACATCTAGTAGACATTCTTCATAACACAACAAATGGTCAGGAGGAGGGGTTATGAGACTTCCCTCTGGTTCTTTTAGAGTTGTAGTCACCTTACATTAAAAGTTCTGCCCAGAGTTTCTTTTGCAGAAGCATTTTTAATTGTTCTTTCCCCTGCTCTTGAAATCTGTTTGGAATCTATGTGCTGGTTTATGGACCATCTCCACTGAACTGAGTTTTGGAAACAGTATGATTACTGAAGCATTTAAAGTTCTGCTCTGCATTTCTTTGGTATTATCTACTATATATCATCACAATATAAAAGCCTCTTTTGGTTTAATCTAAGGGATTTGGTGCAGCAGATCTCACAGAGTATGTCTACACTGCAATGTAAGGCCAGGGTTAGTGGGACTCAGAAACTGAGACCCTGGGTTTGCAAGCCCAGGGCTTGAGCATCCACACTGAATATTGACCCTAGGTTTAGAATTTCTGCACCTGGGCCTCCAGCGTCCACACTGCAGTCCACAGATTCTGTTCTACTCATAGCAACGTATATGGGCTGCACTACACAGAAAGCTCCTCTTTAAATGGACAGCATTTGACTGAAGGGCTGTGAGTGTACTCTGGGATTTCAGGAATTGCAGCAGCAGCACCTCCATTAAATCAGTGTAAACTTGAAGACCCAGTGATGTTAGGAGTACTACCCATTTACGACACCTGCCAGGAAACAATGTTCAATCTGTATCAAGTTTTGTGTGGGGGAAGGGGGGAGGGGAGAGAAGTGCACTCAAGGGTTTGATACTGCTGTCTATAACTGTTCTCAAAGGCAAAACACTTTCTCATGGGTTTCAGGGAGAGAAGGACTAGGTCCCTAGTTGAAAACAGGAAAGAATGTTAAAATATACTCATTTAGGTGAGGCTTCTGAATGGAGTAATGCCCTTGAGATATTACTATTTCAGCAACAACTGACAAGTTTTTCAGACAAAAGCTAGGGAGCTGGAATAGGAAGCATCTGGGTAACCTCCCCAACATGCACTAGATTTCTTTAAAGTATATATTCTTCCCTCTAACCTATCAGAATCCCCCTGGTCTACAATGTCCAGATGATGTATGCAGATCCTGTGGTGCTGTTGGCAGATCCCTAAAGAAAATCTGGAGTGAATGTTGGAGCTTGAGGGATGGTAGGATAATGTTAGACCATGTAAATACTATGTACACACTGGACTGCAGATTGGGATTTCCAGCACCATAGTATTCCAATAATCTGTGATTTCTTACTTCAGTACTGACTTCTTAGTCTTCATTTGACATCTGGATTTTAAAAAGAAGCCTTGTCTCTATTTTCTGACTTTCCGGAGCCCTAGAAAAAAATCTGCATTCTCTCATTTCTGGAGATTTCCATTTGAGCTTTTGTAGTGGCTGTGGCATCTAAATTCTGTCTAGATGTTCACCTGAACCATATATATTCACTGGACCAGACCTGAGGCTTGGAAGATAAACTGGGTTTACTTATCCATTTTTTAGGAAACACACAAGAAATTCACATTCTATAACAGATTCTTGTTTTCCCAAACTCCTAAATTAACAGTGGTTTGCATCAACGTCTCCACAGCATATAGATGTGTGTGCAGGACATCCACTATATAGAATATGAGGAGCTGCACATCTTACACACATTCTCTTCTTCCCAAGCTATTCAAGTCTCTTCATCTTCTGGAGTTGGAGTGTCTGTAATAGATTGTCAAAGCAATAGGACTCTTGAATTTTAGTGTATTATGTCTAGACCAAGTGACATCTCATCTATTTCTGACCTAGTGCTAAGCCTCAATTTCAAATGTGAAAAATCCAGAGACCTGCTGTCATTTGGGGTTTATTTTGGTACTATGAGCAACTTCAAAGGAACTTGTTCATGTAACTGACCTTCCAGAAAATGTTCCTTTCATTAAATTGATTAATTCAGCATCATATGGAGTGCACCATTTTATTTTGTAGTCATCTTTTTATATTTATGGGTATGTCAACACAGCAATTGGGAGGTGTAAGGCTCAAGCTAGCACCTAACAATAGCAGTGTAGCCACAGCAGCATGGGTGGTGGCTTAGGTTAGTTGCCTGAGTATGTATTTGGGGGGTGAGATGGGATGATACTTAGGTGGCTAGCCTGAAGCGTCATAGCCAGGCTGCTATTTTTAGGCACTAGCTTGAGCCTAGCTAGCACATATCTGTCTACCCACACTGGGAATCACAGTGTGTATACATACCCTGTGTGGTACCCAGCTGGTGTGTACGCATACCCTATGTAGGCAGTATTATTTATAGGGCTGTTAGCAGGTGGAGAGAGATTCTGACTGATTCTCTCCATTACTATTCTAATTCTTTGACAAGGCACTATACATTGTGCATTCAATTGCTGATCTAGATCGTTCCATCCAAAATGTTAAAAAGATTTTTAGTGGCCCTAAAAGCTTCAGGAACCACTAATTCTAATTCTTCATCAAACAATTACATGATTTTCCAGATCTTATTTTGAACTTGAAAATCTGTATAATTTATATTTAAAAAATAGTGAAATGGCAGCTTTTAGTAATAGAAAAATATATATTTACAATCAATACTGTTATCTTAGAATTGCAGCTCTTCTCATTTCTTGAGCTCAACTAAAAGTGCTACACTACTTAAAAATCCAAACTCTGTGCATGTATATGTCCACATGCAAGTACATAGGCAGGGGTTCCATTCCTGATACATAAAGAATCCCACTGACAAAGGGAACAGTTTTTTTCTCATTTGTTTAGAAATTATGCTGTAGCATCCACCCCCACTTTTTTTGCTTTTGTTTGTTTACAGTCAATTTCATGCATACATTCTCAGATATTTGTGCGGTGTGGCTCTTAATCAGCATGAAGGACCCCCATAAACAGAGTTATGATCCTCAAGGATGTCTGCAAAAGCAGTCCCAGAACCACCAAGGAATGGAAGCTCTTGCTAGTTTGTGTTTGTCCTCCTTGACCATTCTTTTGTTCTTAAAAAGAAAAAAAAGTAAAAATCACATTGATTTTACAAATTGCTAAAGGTTACCCAGTGCTGCACAATAAAGAGAGCGGTAGTGAACATTCATCCATGCTTGATTATACTGCAGAACTAAAATGAGTACTGGTTTAAATTTAATCACAAACAATATAAACTGAAATTAGATATCTAAAGAACAAAGACATACAAAGGCTTTGGACCAGCTGCGTTAAATACATAAGGTTGTAAAACATTCAATATTCAACTTTGCATGTGCGTGTTGACATGAAAGTGACACTGAGAACATGTGTCCATATGCACACAAAAAAACCCAACAAACAAACCAAGCGGCCTAAAGGAATGTGCCTACTGCAATGGCCAGTGGTCCATGTGCTGCTCACACAGCATATATTTGTTAGGCAAGAAGTTATGTGCAGATAGGTGCCATTTAAAAAAAACAAAAACAAAACACTAAACCAGACCAGGGGAACAAGAAGAAGCAGTGTCCTGTGCTTAGCTTAAAGGGTTGGTGACTGTCTGGTAGTTTGCAGGTAGCATTTAAGCGAGTTGTCAACTCATGCTCACTGTATATAAGCCATAAGACATTACACAATTCTGTGCCCACATGAAACAGGGCTGCATTTAATGATTGTGCAATTCTTTGTAAAGGCTTCTACCACAAGTCTGTTCAGCATTATGTAGAAAGCCTCTTTCCCAAAGTGGTGGAAGTCATCAACTCCATGCATTGCATTTGCGCTTAAGTGCACTGCACTCTTTTTGCATTAATGCTGCCACCCCCATTAACTTTTAGCAATTTTTAAAAGTGATATATATCACATTAAAATACATGATCCTTATCCTTGCCTGATCCCTCTCTGATACAGATGAATCAGAGAAAAGGATATTTCATCAGAAAGTTTAAAAACGTTTAAAAAGGCCACAAAATATTCTATATATTACTGCACAATCAATGTAGGCTTCCACATACCACAAGGCTTGGCTCTGACAGATGCCAGAGAAATTTCACCCCCTTCAAATATGCGGTGTGTACACGGAGCTAGTTTCACTGACCTCATGCCTGCAGGTCTGTTTGTTCGGTTTCCATGCATCTGGTCCAAGCATGCATATGCTATAAAAAGTGGCTATTTGTTTTCAAGACTGAAGTAAACTGATTTCTCACAGTTTTAACAAACAATGAAAAATAAAATATCAATCCATATAAAGAACACATGTAACTCTGCGCATTTATGTGCCAGGAAAGTAAAGGAAAGGTTTGCAGATCTAGCATCAGGTAAAGTCTGGTAAGTAACGTAAACACTGTAATATACAGATTTTAAAAAATACATACAAGAATTGCACATATATCCATAGGAGAGAAGCACAGGCTCAAAACTTGGGCTGTATGCATTCCACCACCCATCTCAGAATATTAAATATTACCTTTCGTTTGCCCCCATTGTGTTCTTCAGAGATATTTGAGACAATTGAGAACCTAGCAATACTGAGCAAAGAGACTATCTGTATGATTGTAGGCGTTCCATAGGAAAGGTCGCTATCTCAGGGAAGGAAACCAGCAGCTGCCTCTAAAGGTGAAAAGTTCCTTCATGTTGGACTTTTTTTTTTAACCTGTCACCTTAATACCCACTAGTGCCTCCTTACTCTAAAACTATATCTGCAGCTGCAGACTCTGAGCTATGTCGACAGCCATTCAATTTTTAGGGATTTTTAGGGTGTTGTCTGCAGCAGCTAGTACACTAGTAAACATTAGTTACTGATAGATTTGTAGCCAAATACTGCTGTGGGGAAAATAGATCAGGTCACTGTTAGTTACAGCTGCCAAACTTTAGAGGTCTCAGTAATTAAATAGCAGTGTTAGCCCCCTTGTTTTTTCCCCAGAGAAATGCATTTGAAGTAAAACCATCTCCATGTGGCCTGTTAGAATTGTTTAGCACTTGTCTGTGTAGCTATCTCCTGCCAACACATCAGCACTGCCAATTCAGTCCTACTTTGCAATATGCCACAAGTAGGGTGAACAGATGTCCCGAAAAAATTGGGACTGTCCCAATTTTTAGCTCTTTGTCCCGATATTGGGGCTTCTGCCTTTTTTTTTTTTTTTTTGCTTCCCCCATGTGTCCCGATATTTTGTTGCTTTAATCTGGTCACCCTAGGGTAGGAGGGATGTTTCAGTTTTTCTTGGTGTGTTATGTTGCTCTTGTTTAACACTGTTATATCTACAATGCATGACTATCTGGTCATATATACTGGTGGGAAGAGAAACATGCATGTTCTGTTTGCTTTTCGGTGGAGATACTACAGGTTGATGATCATGGGCTGATTAAGGCAGGATCCTTGGAATCCAGGACCCATGATCAGAAGGGATATGGACAGGTAGCAAGTCAGAGAAGGCAACAATATTGGACACTGATGATTGCTGCCTATTGATTACTTGCTGGGATCAGAGGACTACCCCAGCTGGGAGGAAAATAAAGAATTTAAGAGTAGGAGTAAAATAAAAATCCACCTGAATGAGAAGACTAAGTGGATGAGCCTCATCCTAGACTGAGAGGTAGAACCTTTCACGGGGGATGGTGCAGAGGCTCTAAACTTTGGTGGCTCTAAACTTTGGTGGATCATTTGATTCACATTTATGATGAATTCATCTCTGTTGATGGTCATAAATGGTTACTGCTTTTTCTGCATATGCTACCACTAGAAGTGATAGGATCCATCCAGAGGAGATGGGGAATTCATTCTCTATAGTAATATAAAAATAGTGGTCTTCTTAAGATTTTTCTTTCCCCTTTTTCAATCTGTTGAAAAATTAACCCAATTTAGGAGGTATATAATCCAATTGCAACCATTGTACATATGATTAAATATGGAGTAGGCCTAGGAACTGAATAAAGTCTCCATCATATCTTCAATAGGAGACAGTATTTCCAGTTAGAACCTATTTGCTCAGGGTTGCTAGCTTTGAGATCTAGGCTATTTTTTTCAGCAGTTGTGCAAAGTGTGAACCCTAGAATAAAGAGGGTGGGAGCAGAATAGAGCAAGTAGGGGGTTGAGGAAAAGCAACAGCTTGTACAAACTAGTGTTGCTGCATGATTTTCACAATGCGACTGAGCGAGTCTGTAGTGGCAAATGCCAGATATTGAGAACAAAGCCAGTCTTCAAGGCTGATTCCACACTCCCTGTCCAAGGACTTCTCTGCAAACTTGATCATCAGCAGCGTCCGTTTGATGTCTAGCCAGTTCTGCAGCACAGCATCTTTCCGTACTGGGCTGGAACATGAGCTCAGAGTGTGGAACAAATCCTCACGTGGACCCCATAACAAACACTGAAGGATTCCCTTGGCGTCAGAAATAAGGATTCTCTCTGAAGGATTGGGATTCAGCAGGCAGCTGGCGAGTTGCTGGAGCCCATAGGAATAGAGGGAACGGGAGGGGATCCTGGGGAGGTCAGCACGGGTATACTCCTTCTCCTTCAGCTCTGGATTCTCATCAAAGGGGTTGGGTAAGTGCAGCATTTCATAGATGAGGATGCCAGTTTGGAACTCATCACACTTTTTGTACTGTGTGGCCGTGATGATCTCCGGGGCCAGGCGGGATTGGTCCCGTAGGACCTCTGGATCTACCATATGTCTCTTTTGCTTGGCCTGTGAGAAATTGCTCACAATTAGCCTGGCTGGGCAAGCCGCGTTGGGATTGGGCTCCACAGGCTCATAATTCAAAAGGCCTCCCCTTGGTCTGTAGAGAACCAGCAGTAGGTTCTCCAAGCGCAGATCACAGTGTGTGATGTGATAGGGTTTCAGGTGCTCCAGGCCTGAGCACAGCTGTAAGAGCAGTAGACACACTTGCCTTTCATAGAAGTCTGGGTTATTTGCATGGCGGGCTGTGGACTCTCGCACAAAGTCAGCCACCGTTAGGTATGGTACCTCCCGTGTGATGACCACAACACGGCTGCGCTGCTTGCTGATGGTCCGCTCACTGCCTGAGTTGTCTTTCTGTGAAGCCTCCAAACAGGAGGGGGTTTCTTTGTTCTTTTGCTCATTTTCTACTTCTTCTTCCTGTTCATCTTCCTCCTCCACCTCAGGTACATTAGGATCCTCCCATGGAAGGAGGCGAACAGGTACATCAGCTAAGAAATGGCCACAGTCCTGTTGGATGTTAAAGTTAATAGCTAGACTCTGTCTGATAGCCAAGCTGTGATAATACTGTTGGGATTCTTTAGCTTTGCTCTTACAAATCTGTTGGCAGAAAAGAGCACAAAACCAAAGTCAATTATTATAACTTTTCATTTGTAAATGTTTTTTTCTTTTTAAATGTGCACATGGCTGCCTGCTGCCAACCCCACTCCAAATACTGGAAATTAGGGAGAGTGAGGCTTAAAAACCCTCCCCTCTGCCCTTTGGGAGCACACTTTGAAACTCTTATATGATTTTATGCATCTTACATCGATTGCTTTTTGGAGTGAAAGCTAAGGACTTCTATTTATTTTTGAAATATATCATGAGATATTAAGTGATGACACAGCCCACTGGAGATTTTTTTTTATATATTTCTCATAGAATCATAGAACTGGAAGGGACCTCAAGAAGTTATCTAGTGCAGTCCCCTGCACTCGTGGCAGGACTAAGTATTATCTAGACCAGGGGTCTCAAACTCAAATAATCAGGAGGGCCACATGAGGACTCGCACGTTGGCCCGAGGGCCGCGTCACCTGGCCCCGTCCCCCACTCCACCCCCGCCCCTGCCGGCAGGATGCAGCAGGGGGCTCGGGGTAGGGGTGCAGGAGGGGTGTGGGGTGCAGCAGGGAGCTCAGGGCAGGGGGTTGGGGTGCCCCGGGGGAGGGGGAGCAGCTCCATGAGCTCCTTTTGCCTGTGGTTACCTCCCCTGAAGTTCCCATTGGCCGCGGTTTCCCGTTCCCGGCCAATGGGAGCTTCAGGGGAGGTAACCACAGGCAACAGGAGCTCATGGAGCTGCTCCCCCTCCCCCGGGGCTGCAGGGACACAGTGTGTGTCCCCGGGGCTTCCTGGAGCAGCAAGGGGCCCTCAGCACCATGGGGTGAGAAAATCCGTGGACCGGATCCAAAGCCCTGAGGGGCTGGATCCGGCCCAGGGCCGTAGTTTGCCCACCCCTGGCCTGGAGGTAGGCTGGGGATGCAGCGCGCTGGGGAGGGAAGGAGAGTGGGGGCCGTGGGAGCTTGGCGGGCTGCAGGGAAGAACCCTGATGGCCGCATGAGGCCCGCGGGCCATGAGTTTGAGACCCCTGATCTAGACCAGGGATCGGCAACCTTTATCCCGCGGCTTGCCAGGGTAAGCCTCCTGGCAGGCCAGGCCGGTTTGTTTACCGCATCTGCAGGTTCGGCAGATCGCAGCTCCCACAGACCGCGGTTCACTGCTCCAGGCCAATGGGGGCTGCGGGAAGCAGCGGCCAGCACATCCCTCGGCCCGTGCCACTTCCCGCAGCACCCACTGACCTGGAGTGGCAAACCGTGGCCAGTGGGAGCTGTGATCTGCCGAACCTGCGGACACAGCAGGTAAACAAACCGGCTCGGCCCATCGGGGCTTACCCTGGCAGGCCACATGCCAAAGGTTGCCGATCCCTGATCTAGACCATTTCTGACAGGTGTTTGTCTAACCTGCTCTTAAAAATTTCCAATGATGGAGACTCCACAACCTCCTTAGGCAATTTATTCCAGCGCTTAGCCACCCTGACAGGAAGTTTTTTCGAATGTCCAACCTAAACTTCCCTTGCTGCAATTTAAGCCCATTGCTTCTTGTCCTATCCTCAGAGGTTAAGAAAAACAATTTTTCTTCCCCTTCCTTGTAACAACTTTTTACATACTTGAAAACTGTTATGTCCCCTTTCAGTCTTCTCTTTTCCAGACTAAACAAACCCAATTTTTTCAACCTTCCCTCATAGATTTTTTCAAAGGTCATGTTTTCTAGACCTATAATCATTTTTGTTGGTCCTCTCTGGACTCTCTCCAATTTGTCCACATCCTTCCTGAAATGTGGCGCCCAGAACTGGACACAGTACTCCAGTTGAGGCCTAATCAGTGCAGAGTAGAGCGGAAGAATTACTTCTTGTGTCTTGCTTACAACACTTCTGCTAATACATATAATCCTATGTTACTTTTCTGGGATGACCTTGGAAAAGAATCTTATTTTTTCTCCACCTCTCTCTTTAGTTTATATAATCATCAGAAAGAAGGCATAGGTAGAAAAGAATGTATGGTATTGGTTTTTGTAACATCCAGCAGTGATGGGGAAGTGCAAAGGCATTCCTTTACTCTCCCATTATCATCTCACAGTTTATAGCCACCTTGGCCACAGCAGCCAGAGGGACTGTTCAAATTGTTGATAAATTGTCCTCTGCTGATTCTATCCCTCCATCTTCTAATATATCATTCAGTACAACTATGTCTGCCATTCAAGCATTACAATCCCATTTCAATCAATTCAACGGTAAATTAGATTGGTAGTCTCTAAAATGACTTATTTGGAAGAGAATGTTTAAAAAGTAATAAATTAAAAACTTTGGCTCCAATTCTATAAACACTTATGCATGAGAGTAACTTATAATTATATCAATTCACATAATGTTTGGATATTGAGTCTTTCTGAGAAGTTAGATGGCTCAGATCTCGTTCATAAAGTTCCTTTATTGTTTCAAACAATTTTGTGAATAAAATTTCAATAATCTTTGCAGATTACTAAAACTTTCTGAATTTCATTTGAATTTCTCCTCCAGCTGCTGCTTTGTGTAAAACATTGAGAGTTACTTTCAATTCAGTAACTGATAAAGATAAAGCATGTTTGAACAATGCAGAAATAAAGGAAATGTATCATATTTAAGTTAAAATGTTACATTTTGCCTGATATAGCTCACGTTCATAAATGTTCAGAAAAAATGGTTGATGTTTAAATCTGAGTTATTAACATAATTTAGGATTGTCAGGTGTCTGGTTTTCGACTGGAATGCCCGGTCAAAAAGGGACCCTGGCGGCTCCAGTCAGCACTGCTGCTCAGGGTGCTAAAAGTTCGGTCGGCAGCAGAGTGGAGCTAAGGCACGATCCCTGCGGCTCCCAGAAGCGGCCAGCATGTCCGGCTCCTAGACACAGGGGCAGCCACGGGGCTCCGTGCATTGCCCCTGCCCTGAGCGCTGGGTCAGCAGCTCCGATTGGCTGAGAACTGCAGCCATTGGGTGCTGCAGCACCTGCAGGCACAAGCAGTGCGCAGAGCCCCCTGGCCCCGCCGCCTAGGAGCTGGACATGCTGGCTGCTTCAGGGAACCACCTGAGGTAAGCGCCGCCTGGAGCCCGCACCCCATCCCGCACCCCAACCACCTGCCCCAGGTCGGAACTCCCTCCTACACCCTAACTGCCTCACTGAACCTGCACTCCATACCCCCATCCGAGCCCTGAGCCCCCTCCCGCACCCAAAATCCCTCCCGGAGCCTGCACCATTGCCTACTTATCCCTGGCCCCAACCCAGAGCCTGCATCCCAGCCTGAGCCCTCAGCCCCTCCTGCCCCAGCCCAGTGAAAGTGAGTGAGGGTGGGGGAGAGTGAGCGATGGAGGAGGGGGGATGGAGTGGGCAGGGGGCGGGGCCCCAGAGAAGAGGCGTGGCCTCAGGGAGGGGCAGTGGTTAGAGTAAGGGTGTTTGGTTTTGGGCGATTAGAAAGTTGGCAACCTTAATATCATATATTATTTGCATTTCAGTAGCAGCTATAGGCCCCAGCCTCATTGTACTAGGCAAACATGTAAAAAAGAGACAATACCTGTTTTAAAGGACTTACTATTTTAAAGATTCTGGTGCTGCATAGACTTACGCATATTAACTTCACACACTGAGAGTGGTTCCATTGACTTCAGTGGGACTTCCCACTGTGTGTAAAGCTAAGCACGTACCTTAATTCTTTGCAGGATTGGGACCTAAGTGATCAGCTGGTATAACTACAGCAGTACTTTCTACATGCAAAGATTAGATTGAGGGAAGACAGGAAGAGGTTGCTTTTTGGATTCTGATGAAGCTAAAGCTTGGCTTACCTCATGTCTGAACAGTGTGAAGGAAGAACAGAGTGATTAGGGGATAGACGGGTCAGAGGACAATTATGGCACAGTATTCTTTCTGATTTTCAGTAAAATGTTTTGATATGTTGTAGTATTTTTCTGTATATTAATTAATATGAATGTATGCTATCATGTATTTCTTGTAGTTTCTTATAATTTTGGGGAATACTTGGTAGCGGTCTGTTTTTTCTAATATAGAATCCAAAGTCATTTAAGGACTTATACTTGACAAACTGTAATTCTGGGGGGGGGGGGAATCATTATTTCTTTGGAATTTTGTCTTTACTATTTGTTAATCATTATGATTTTATTGATGATTGTGATTGAAAATGATAGATAAATGGAAAAAGTGGATCCTTAGATTGATAGTGTGTGCTGAGTATGTGAGTTTAGTGCTTGAGCTATAGCAATGCTCTTTACATTAGGAAAGAAAACTGGGGTGTCATTAAAAAATCCATTTAAAAAAGCTTCATGTTAGATTGTGGTCCCTGCACGCCTTTCAACAACAGCTCTGTAATGCTACCACACTATCGCTGAAAACAAGCATCTTTGAGGTCTGTGCCATTATCATCAGGATTTTTTAAAATTCATGTTAGGAGTTGGTGGTGGCTCTGGACATTTTGGGAAGTTATAAATGCCTGTAATGAAGGCAAAGGATCCCCCATTAATCATATTCTCTCTGTAGATACTCACTGATATTCTACTTGTTTAACAGATAAATAGTTGAACACTTAGGCCTATATTGTGTCTCTACATCCACTTCCCACAATAGACACACACCACTATGGTAGGAGATCTTATAGACAGACACAAAGGCTCTGGGAGTGCAGGCCAGAGCAGTGGCTGTTATGCATTTTACAGGATATAGTGTGTGCAGCTTCCTGTGCCAGTCTAGTTCTGATGGCTAGTACAGAAGGAAAGTGCTGAACTTGCCTCTCCATATGCACTTTAAGAAGGCTAGTTCAATAGCCATGCATAATAATTACACTCCAGGAGTCCAGGGCTCTCACTAGCTTCCCTTCAGCTATTGTGCAAGGCGAGTCAGACTGGCCCTTAATTAAAAAAAGAGGATGTTTTTCATTTTTTATGTGTTTACACTATTAGCAACTGTAAATTATGGGAGATTAAGTCCTCTGTGCTTGCCGATCAGAAAAGTGCACTGTCAGATAATCATATGAAATTAGACATGCTAGGTGACTACATTTTTGATTCAATCCTCCTCCCTCTGGATCCTGTGAATGTTCCAATATATCACAAATACCCGAGCCTCCCAAAACACAGACACACTGGAGTTTAAATTGCCTGTTTAGCACTGTCATGTACAGGCAAAGCAAATTTACAAAATGCATATTCTAGTCTATTTTATTTAAAAAGGAAAATGCACCCCTTTCAGAAGCGAATGCTGATTGTTACTATATCTGAGCACTGGCTCTTCGTAATTTACATTCAGAAATGCATTTTTAAATGGTTGGAGAAGGGCGAGCTAACCCTAACCTCACCAATAGAATATCCCCCACAGTCTTTTAAAAATACAGAAAATGGTAAGTGTCTACGTGGCTCTGACTCTGCAAACATGCATGAAGTGAAATGTGTCAGCTTAACCTGGAGACTTAAGTCCCCTGCTTCATAAAATAATTGGTACAGCATAGGCAGCAAAAGGGGAGGCTTGCTGCACACCATGCCACCAATGTGCCTCAAACTTCATCTGGAAAAAAACATTTTGAAGGTGTACGAGGGTAGTTCAGTTTCCACACCAGTTAAGTCTTTGGCCTCTTTCTTGGGATGGGCAGTAAGGGTGGCAATTCATTCCAGTTGGGGTGATGTTTCTCTGTGACGTGGGACACTTATCTATAAGAAATGGACTAAAGATCTGCAGCCCATTTTGCATAGGCAATCAAAATGCTGTCAGACCAACTTTTCATCACTGCTGAATTGGAACTGGCAACCTGGACGTGAAAGGCTGCATACCTCATTTCTAATCCATCCAGCCCCCTGCATTTAATGTAAAACCAGAGAGATTAGAAAAAATGAAGTGGTGTGTCCCTTTTCTATCCAAAAGTGCTCCTCAGTTTCCATATTGAGTTCTATGCAAGGCATCTCCCTTCATTTTATATTTCCATTCCATGCTTTGATATTTGTAACCTAGTTTGTGTTTCTGCTCTCATGATGATAGATGAACACCTGACTTTACCCATGCTAAAAATAGCAACTTGTTAGTCCTGTTCAGTGACTGTTTGTCATTAAACAATTCGAAGAAAGGATGTATTGTTTTCAGAGTGTTTGGGAGAAATAAATTCATGAACTCCACCAAGCCAATGAAATTTACCACTAGTCTGACAAGTTGTGCTATAAAACCAGTGTTACCAGGCGTGTGTGAGTATGAATTTTATTTATTTATTTATTGCCTTTAACACCAATAAAGAATATTCTCTTGTGCTAGGAAAAAGGTTTATAATAAATAATCATAATCAAAGGCAAGGAACTCTTAGAATATAAATTCAGACATTTACAGTAGATTATGTATAGATTAAGCCTCAAGATAATCTATGCAGACCAAAATTATACATCACTCCAAGTCATCTGAGCTGCTTCACAAGGAAATGGTGTTTCTATGTATTCAACCCAAGTGGCACTGTATTTTCCTCCTAATCACTCCACCCATGACTTTCAGAAGAGCAATAGAATAAGGGTGGTTTTGGTACAGGATAGTTTGTGTGTGTGTGTGTGTGTGTGTGTTCGGTAACACAGAGTTCATAATCCATTTACCTCACCCAAAGAGTTACAGTTAAATACATAGATCTCTCCAGATCTCCACATTACGATTTCTCATATGATAGGTGTCTCATTAATCTTGATTACTGAACCTCTTATGATGTTAATTAGATAGGAGTATTGAATTCTAGGAAATAATTACTGTGCTTATGCAGCAGCCATTTTTCAAATATTAATAACTTGGAGGTTATTACCAAAATGACCTAGCCCAAATTATAAACTACTCACCCAAAAAGAATTTAATTTTAAAAGTCAAACTTATTTTTTGTAAGAAAAATACAAAATAGCATCTGTAAATAACTCCTGTATCACATTTTATTTCAACCAAAGAGTCTTGGGACAATACTCAATGCCTCCTAACTAGCTCACAGTGATGCTACTTCAAGCAAAGGTGAGCTGGGATGCATTTACTTTTGAACCCATCTATGCTTCTCTATTTGATGGCACAGAAGGATTGCTAAATGGCAATACAAGGGTTTCTCTTTTGCCCCACCTCATAAGAGCCCAGAAGCAAGGGATCAAGACTAACTCTTGAACTCCAATACCTCATATTTCAGAAGTTTTTATGGATCTAATTTTCAAAAGTGCTGAGCATCTACTACTCCAATGGAAGATGTCAGTGTGCCACACCTCTCAAAATTATTATTTTTTAAATTACTACCAAGCTAAGAACAGCAGCAGGCCAGGCAACATAATTTGCACAAACTATTAACCTCTGAAAATATGGGCTTTAACATTAGAGTTGGTTCTGAGGTGTAAAGTTCCAATCCAGCTCCAATCTTTCTCCAAATTTGGTGTGTAGGTGTGCATAAATGTTTGGAGTGTTTGGATCTGTTTTTTGTTTTGCTTTATTCTAAGGGAGTGGGGTAGGGAGGGGATATCATGGTCATTGTGGAAATCTGGATCCAAATATAGATCCAAACTTCCAAGTTCAAGAGTTTTTTAGATCTGAGGTTTTATTTCAGGCCACCACTGTTATTTAGAATGAAATATTACACACTTTCATGTACAGCAACACTATAGGTTACTGTTGTAGCAATGAAATATATAGTTAAGACTAAATCCTGTAACCATTGTAATCAATGGCAAAATGATAAATGACTTCAACAGAAAAAAGATTTCCCCTTAATATTTTGTTAAAGATGACAACCAATCACTTTTAATGAAACTTCAAAATGTAATAACATTTTTGAGACTAAGTGGCACTATTGGGAGAAAACATCAGGAAAAATTCTCATAAGGTCCTTGTTCTATAAGGAGAAAATGACATGTATGTGTATGTATATGTGACGTACAAAAGGTAGGGGGGAACTCAGATCTGATTAGAGATGAGTTGTCTGCTCCTGGTCTTTGTTTACAAACAAAATAATGTGAAAACTGAAAGAGGCAGCTGGGCTATTTAAAGCTGATTAAACTGCTGACTATAGACAAATACTAAGATTTGTACAATATATACTGGGTGTGTAATTGACAAAAGGAAATGAAAAGCCAGACTGCCTCCCCACAGCACTCAAAGATGAGTCTGAAGACAAATCAGTCACATGTCTGAATTCATAAAGCAGTTGCACCTAAGAGGTCTGAATTGAAACCAGGAAAATTTTGGCATTCAGAGGAGTGTCTAATTGCTTTTCAGACCCCCCCTCCCAACCCCCTCCCCACGCTCCGAGACACAGCTTCATGAATCTGGACAAATGCTCAAGTTTTAGATAGGGCAGGTTGGATTCCCTCAGTACTAACAAATATTTTGTCCAAAAAAAAAAAAGAAAAAAAAAAGAAAAAAAGAAATGCCGTGAAATCAGCAGACACCCATTAAATTTTCCTGTCCGTAGGTAGTTCAATGAACATAAAGTATATTTACAGGCATCCACTGTACTACTTGCAGTTAGAAAAGATTGCTGATGTGAACCAGGCCCTCATAGGGTCTCATCATCTTCCATCTGGAAGTTTCTATTAAAACCTTCACTGTGGCTGCCATTTAGGAATCGAGGTAGAGGATTCTAATCTCTTATGTAGCTAATGACTACTGGTCTCCATACTTCAATGACCATAAAGACATTATGATGCATCTTATATATGGAATAATAATCCCCAAGTATTATCTAAAATTTTAAAACAGTATGTGCGAATTTCACTCAGTGAGTCACATTAACCTTAATGAGAGTCATACAACTAAATACCTATGTACCCCTTTTAAACGGTTTAGAGGACAGCAGTTATGGTCTATAAAATCTGATGTAGATAATAAGGGTTCTAGACCACCCACCATTAACTGCCAAAGGTGTTAGAGGGGCAGCTTCTTCTCTGTTAGTGACAATTAGTCCTATGTCACAGTTAGAGTAAATAAACAAAGCCATTCCCCATGCAGGATTTCCAAAGCCCTACTCTGTCCTTCCATCGTAACAGGCCAGATTATAGTAGAAATCCTGCTGCCTTTTTACCCATGTGCTACTCTGAATCTTTATTACAGGGTCCAATAAGGGAAAAAGATGGATCCTGATTTATTAATTGATCAATGACAAGCACTGAAAGAAGCTATGATGATGGGCATTTAGCATCTGGTCCAGTGAAGCATTAGTAGTTGAACTATGAAGGCATGATATGTGATAATGTACTTGATGGAAAAAACTATTATTACCCTGTTCCGTAATAACTGTGGCTCTTCAAGATGTGTTGCACATGTCCATTCCACTCTTGGTGTGGGTAAACCCAGCCACTGGAAACTTTTCCCCTCAGCAGTACCCATTGAGCGGCTTGGCTCCCTCTGCTGCTGCACACCACAGCATGCAGGTATAAAGGGCAGAGCTGCCAAGGCCTGCCTCAATTCCTTCTTGCCGTAACTCCAATGAAGAGAGGTAGGAGGGCAGGTTGTGGAATGGAGGCATGCAACACATCTCAAACAACAACAGTTACAGAACAGGTTAGTGACAGTTTTTTCTTCTTTGAGTGATTGCACATGTGCATTCCACTCTTGGTGACTCACAAGCCATAAGACTGTAGGCATGATCAGAGTCTATTTCAATAAAGATTGGAGAACAACTCATCCCACTCTAGGACAGTCTCTTGAGATTGAGCCACAGCACAGAGGGAGGCAAACATGTGGACCAAGGACCAGGCTGCCACTCTACAAATGTCTGCAATTGGAACTTGTACCAGAATGGCCATCGTTGCCAATTGTGACCTTGTCAAATGAGCTTTGACTGTGTCAGGTGGAGCAACGTTACCTAAGTCATAGTACATGTATATACAGGAAGAAATTCTCTGGGTGGAGAGTGATTGATCTTACTCCGTCTGCCATTGCTATGAACAGCTGGAAGGATTTATGAAAGTGACTGGTTCTGCCACGCTAAAACACCAAGTCTCTTCTGATGTCCAAGGTATGCAAATGCTCTTCCTCCCTGATCATATATGGTTTGGGGTAGAATACAAGCAAATAAATTAGCTTGTTGAATTGGAAAGAGGAAATCACCTTTCGCACAAACTTTAGATGAGGACTCAGGTAAACCCTGTCCTTAAAAAAAATCATATCTGGCGGTCCTGACATTAATTGCCTAGGGCGGTTGTGGAATCTCCATCATTGGAGATTTTTAAGAGCAGGTTAGACAAACACCTGTCAGGGATGGTCTAAATAATACTTAGTCCTGCCTTGAGTGAAGGGGACTGGACTACAAGACCTCTCAAGGTCCCTTCCAGTCCTACAATTCTAGGATTAATTCCCACAGCTCCCCTACTCTTCTGGCCGAGGTAATGGCCACCAAAAATGCACCTTCATTGATAGATACATCAGCGAGGAGGTAGCCGAAGGTTCAAACAGGGAACCTATACATCTTGACAATACCAAGTTTAGATCCCACAGGGGTTTGGGGTCTTGCACTTTAGGATATAATTTGACTAAGCCCTTTAAAAACCATATGGACATATCATTGGAGAAAATAGGTTGTTCACCTTAGGATGGAACTCTGAAATAGTAGCCAGATATACTCTGATGGAATTAACTGCCAACTCTTGGCTTTTCACATATAATAAGTAGTTTAGAATATGTTGAACTAATGAACAGGTCAGTTATGCCCCATACTGGAAAAACACCTCCATTTAGCAAGGTAAGTTGCTCTTGTAGAAGGCTTTCTACTATTTAGCAGGACCTCTTGAACACTTTTCAAGCAAGCTTGTCCTCTGGTGTCTAGCCATGGAGAATCCACACAGTTAAGTGAAAGGATTGTAGGCTTGGGTGGAGTAGGCAACTGTTATGAGGAGGTTACTTACCGGAAACTGGAGGTTCTTTGAGATGTTTGGTCCCTATCTATATTCCTCTGAGGGTTATGCGACCATGCGCCCACAGCCGGAGCTTTTAAAAGTAGTAGTTTCTGTTGCTACACGCATGTGCCTTTGTTTTGCCTCATGGTTTCGACCAAGGTAATAAAGGGTGGGGCAGATCAACCACACCCTCAGTTCTTTTCCACTGCAAATCAACCAGATCTGCAGCAGAAGGGAAGGAGGGTGGGACTGGAATCTCAAAGAACCTCTAGTTACCAGTAAGTAACCAACTTCTTCTTCTTCTTCGAGTGATAGTTCCTATTGTATTCCACTGAGGGTGATTGAAAAGTCGTACCTAGTTAGTAGGAAGGTGCAAGGAAGATGCTGGAACTGTGGAACGGAAGACAGCCGCACTGAACAAGTTATCTGTTGCAAGAGTCTTGCCGTAGGGCATAATGGGAAGAGAAGGTGTGTAGCGAACGCCACATGGCCACCCTACATATGTCTGAGTGGCATGTTATGAAGTGTGGCCATATTTGATGCTTGCACTCTTGTGGAATGGGCTCGTACCACAAGGGGTGGAGACAGACCCAACAATTGATAGAGTGTAATGCACGCTGAAACTCACTTAGAAATTTTCTGAGTGGAGATGGACTGCCCTGTAATCCTTTCTGCTATAGCAACAAATAGTCTAGGAGACTTCCTGAACAGCTTCGTCCTCTGTAGGTAAAAGGCCAAGGCCCTATGGACATCGAGGGAGTGAAGGCGCTGTTCCTCCTCTAAGGCATGCAGCTTCAGAAAGAAGACAGGTAAAGTGTATGGGTTGGTTGAGGTGAAAGCAGAAAACCACTTTCAGCAGAAACTTAGGATGCAAACACAGGGAAACTCTGTCCTTATGGAACATGGTGAAAGAAGGGTCTGCCATCATGGACTCCAGTTTGCCCACCCTTCTCGCAGAAGTAATACCTATCAGGAAAGCGACCTTCATGGAAAGAATGGAAAGGGAGCAGGAAACCAGAGATTTGAAGGGCAATTTCATTAGTGCTGTGAGGACAAGGTTGAGGTCCCTCTGGGGAGCAATGGGTTGAACAGAAGGATATGTCTGCATGAGGCCCTTCCAGAACCAACCAATCAACAGATGAGTGAAAACCGAGTGCTCCTCCCCAGAGGAGGTGGAAAGAACTAATGACTGCTTCATGCATCTGGATGGAACTGAGAACAAGCCCCAACGCCTTCAGGGATAGGAGATAGTCCAAGAGGAGAGGAATGCCTACGGTCTCAGGAGCAAGACCTTTCTGTTGGGTCCAGCAGGTGAAATGCTTCCATTTGGCTTGTGTAGGACCACCTCATCGATTCCTTCCTGCTACTCGAGAGGATGTCTTGCAGTGTTTACTAGCATTCTTGAGCAGTTCTGGGAATGTCAGTAGTGGGAGTGGAGGATGCTTTGACATGGGTAGAAGAGGAGGAAACCAGAACTGGCAAGGCCAGAATGGGGTGATCAGAATGACCATCGCTTCTCCTGCCAAATCTTGTGAAGGACACAGAGCAGGAGTGTAAGGAGAGGGAAAGCAGTTGATCTGGCCTGACCAGCTGATGACTAGAGCATCGCCTTGGGAATGGGCATTTGGTGTTGGTGTGGGAGGCAGAGAGATCTATGACTGGAGTCCCCCAAGGATGAAAGTCCACAGTCATGTAATTCCCATTTATGGTTGGTCACCAAAGTCCTGCTGCGAGCATCTGCAAGCACGTTCTGAGTACCCGGGAGTTGCAGTCTGGCATATTGAACCATGTAGGTGCAAGAGGCCATATGACTCAGAAGCCTCAAAGCTGTTGTGAATAGGTGAACCTTCAAATCTATAACAATTGATCAAATTGCCTGGAACCTGGAGTGCGGAAGGCCTTGGCTTGAGACGAGTCCAGTCCAGCCCTAAAATCTCTATCCCCTGAGCTGGGGAGAGGAGAGACTTTTCTGTGCTGATTAACAGTCTCAGAAAATTGAACGTTGACTGGATATGGGCAATACTGCTCTGCACTTGTCATTTGGACTGGCCTTTGACAAGCCTGTCATCTAGGCAGGGGTAAACCTACACTCCCAATCTTTTGAGGAATGCAGCTACTACTGCCATGATCTTTGTAAAAATCCTGGGAGCTCTGACAGGCTGAAAGGTGAACTGGTAATGATTTTGACTTACAAGAAATCTGAAGTATTTCTTTTGAGCTTGATTGACTGCCAAATGGAAGTAAGCATCTTTTAAGTTGAGGGAGGCATACCAGTACCAAGGATCTAGGAAAGGGATAATAGAAGCTAGACTGACCATGCAAAACTTTATCCTTTTTAAGAATTTGTTGAGATGATGTAGGTCTAAAATTGGTCTGTGACACCCTTTTGCTTTTGGGTTTAGGAGATGTTGGAAATAAATCCCCTTCCCTCTGAGACCACATGGAACCTCTTCTATGGTCCCATGCTAAGGAGCAACAAACTTCCTGGATAAGGAGTATCTTGTGAGAGTGGTCCTGAAGAGGGAAATGGGAGAATGGCAGCGAGGGGCAGAAGCAAACTGGAGAGTATATCCAACAGTGGTTAAGTATATTCAACAGTGGTCAAGACCCACTGGTCTGACATAATCTGGGACGAAGAACTGTGGAAGTGGAACAGACAGTTTACGAAGAGATATGGAGACTAGTATGTTGACTTCAACTGGCCTATCAAAATTGCCTGCTTTGCAGTTCCTGAGTGTCTTGAGGGGCCTGTAGCCAGAGGTGAAACAGCACCAGGGGTAGATCTACACCTCTAACCCCTGGACCTCTTTTTTGATAGGCCCTGCTGAGGAGGAGTGGGATATCAGTGTGTCTACTGTGACCGATACAGCTTCCTGACTGGGGCAGGTGTGTACAGACCTAAGGACTTCAGGGTGGCTCTAGAGTCTGTAAGTCCGTGGAGCTTGCTGTCTGTCTGGTCAGAGAATAGAGAAGGACCCTCAAATGGCAAACCAGGATGATCCACACATGACCACTGCAGAGGCTGTGGTTTTAGCTGCCAAGTCCGCTGCCTCCAGCGCTGCCTGCAGTGAAGTTCTTGAGACTAGTCTGCCCTCATCGACCATAGAAGAGAACTTCTGGCTAGCGTTCTCCAGAAGAAGCTCCTTAAACTTTGGAACCCCATGAATTAAAACTGTATCCTCCCAACAGAGACTTTTGGTTAGTGATACACAGCTGAAAACCCCCTGTTGAATAATCTTTCTGCTGAATAAGTCTAGCCTCTTAGTGTCATCTGAGTTGGGGGTGGCAGCCTGATGCCCCTGTCGTTCTCTCTCATTAGTTACTCTGATGACTAATGAGCCTACAGGTGGGTGAGTATAAAGATACTCAAACCCCTGGGAGGATACATAGTACTTTCTGCCCTTTTAGAGGTGGGAGGCAAAGACTGCCATAAAGTCTTTATCGCCTTTAGTATGACCTTGTTAATTGGCAGAGCTACTCTGGAGGGACCCACCATGATAAAATGTCAACCAGGAGATATGAGGACTCCCTGACCTCTTTGACCTGTACACCTAGGTCTGCAGCCACTCTCTTTAACAACAACTGATAAACTTTAAAATCAGCAGAAGGAGGAGAAGTCGTGCCAGATGAAATGGCCGTGTCTGGATAGGACGAAGAAGAAGCCAAGACTGGAGGGGATAGAATCTCTTCTAATCAGTTGTTGCTCGGTACTGGGCCTGGTACCAGACCCTGGGGATGGAGCTGCTCTGGGTGTAGATTCAAGTCTACTACATGAGGGCACTGAGTATGCCTGGTGTGGGGAAGATATGGAAGCTGGGGGAAGACTCCTAGAATTCCAAAATGGCCACTGATATAGGGCAGGGCCCCGCTGTCCCAGCCATATTTCCAGGATAAGTCTCATTGACGTAGGGTGACCAGATGTTCCGATTTTATAGGGACAGTCCTGATTGTGGGTTTTTTTTTTTCTTATATAGGTGCCTATTACCCCCAACCCCATCCTGATTTTTCACACTTGCTATCTGGTCACCCTACATTAAAGGGTCATGGTGATAGATGGGAAGAGAGGATCTTGTGCAGACTGGTGGGTACTCCTTTAGGGTTGTGATATGCAAGGTTCCACCTCCAAGTCTGATATTGAGGATTCTCCTTTCTCTGACTATGCTTGGGCTGATCCAGTTGGTGCTGGGGACCTGTGTGAGAGCTTGGCAATGGATGGAGTGATGCCATCATAGAAGACTTCCCTTTGGATGATACAGAAAGGCTTCCTGTCTGGGGAGCAGACAACTGCAGTGCTGGAAGTTGAATTGCTGGCAGAAGTGGCAGTAGTGCTGAAGGACTGGACTTCTGTAAGGAAGGAGACATGGGCACCATGAGGCAGAGCAGGTTTCTTGCCTCTGCAAACACCTCTGGGATAGTTGGTACCAAGATACTCTCTTGTTGTGGTGTCTCAGAAGTTGACAGTGCCCCTTGTGAAGCTAGAGCTGACTTAGGCACTGATTTGGAGGAGGAGTGCTTAGGTTTCAGGTGCACTCTACTTGACTCCTTCTCAACCCTCTTACCAGACATAGAGGGTGGAGATGTTCCCCTGGCCCGTGCCACTTTGGAAGCAGGGTGAGGGAGAATAGTGAAATCTTGGCACCGAAGATGGAGGTGCACTTCTCCCTGAAGCTGCAGCACTCTACACCGAATCAGACCAGGGAAGCTCCAACGGTGGTTAGAGAGCCCATCAGCAGGAATTTCAGCCTAGCCTCCCTATCCTTCTTTGTTTGAACTCCCTGAAAATCTGGCACTGGTCCTTCACGTACGCTTCCCCAAGCACTTCAGGCAGCTATTGTGTGGGTCACTCACTGACAGACCTGGAGCAAGAAGCACCTGTCTTGAAACTCCTGGGGCGTACCTAGGTAGCATGAATAGAACAAAAAAAATCCAAACAGGGAAAACAAGAAGTCTGAAAAACATATGATATATAAATGTTACTAACTATCTTAACAATACTAAAGACTAACTACACACATATACTATGGTCACAAAGGCTGGAAGAAAGAATTCTGGTATAGAAGAGTTCCAATGACTGTCATAGGCGGTAAGAAGGAACTTAGGTAGGCTGGGGCAATTCTGCGGCACACAGCAGGAGGGGAAGCTTGAGCCGCCCAACGGGTACCACTGAGGGAAAAAGTTTGAGGGTCACGTGCTGAGTGCACCAACCCCAAGAATTGAATGCACACATGCAGTCACTTGAAGAAGGAATTGATTGATCCAGAATGGCAAATCCTATGTTTCTAGTGCTCATAAAGAATGGGTCAAAGGATGCAGAGTAGTGGTCAACAACCTCTGTATACTGTGATAGAAAATTATGGGGAGAGGAAAGGAAAAGAAGGGAGATATGAATATTAAGCTTTAATTATATGTGTCCACCTTCCTTTCCACTGGTGCCCATGTCAATACATATCCTCTACAGTTGGGGTCCTTGAAATCCAGTCTATAACTGTACATTAGTTTAACAAAGCTAGGTTCCTCCATCTCTCCATTTCCATTGTCTATCCTTTTCCCTCAAGGAAGCAAGAATTTCATGTTACAAGACTCTAAAAAATGCTCTGCATTAGCTTTTATTTTTCCATTATGGGTCCAGTCAGCCTAGGATACTGTTAGCGGACTTCCACTTTAGCAGCAGAGAATCTCATTTCTACTGTGTCCTATGCATTTTACAAGGCCTCCATGAACCTTAAACAAGATGGATATGTGGGGAATGAATTTTGCAGAGTGATGAAAATGAGAAACACTGAGGATCACAAACACTGCACCATCTGTGCTACTTCGTTGTATTACACAAAAGCACAACTGCAAATGAAATACAGTGTCAAATGAAAGCTTGCTAATTCCATATTGATATCTTATACTTGGCACAACCTGCTTTCTAAGAGTCCAGTTTGATCACTGACCTCATTTCACTGATCTGGCTTTGGGAGTAATGCTTTGCTCTTTTGCTGGTATGCTAAGACATAAAAACTCAATGATACTGTGACTGCACTTTGAATGGATTAGTGTTTAATGTATAAAACTATGGCTCGATCCAAACGACAAGGAATTGTGACGATCTGCCGTAAGACTTTTTCCAGGAAGGTCATTGAATTTAGAGCCTGAGTTACCAAAAAAATATTCTCATGCCCTAACAAACTAGACAAAGATAGGAATATACATTTTTTTTCAGTGGAAGGCAGCTAGCCAGCATTTTACTTATGTTTTGTTATGTTTTATGCTTGGGGAATGCATCTTAGCAAGAACTTTAAGGTCATACATCTTTCCAGGCAAGCTCCCACAACCCTGAAGCAAGGACTCAAGATATAACAAAGCCATAAATTAGGATACTTGCATTTACGTACACTCCCATGCTGTTTACCCCATTATAGTCCTGGTGCCCCTCCACCTTAGCTACAATGCAGCACCTGACTGCAGCCAAAATATTAAACCCACACTTCAGGCCAGGACCTCCTTAATGGTTCCTGCTGCCTGACTGCTCAAGACGGCTTCTGAACTATGATCTCAGGTATGCATAATAGTGTTCAATAATTACTGATGCTGTTTCAGTCTTGATAATGTTTGATATTGAATTTTAAAAGTGGAAGTAGTTTCCACTCCAGTTTGCTCCATTGTATCACTGAAACAGTAATTACCCATGTTCACAGTCCAAACCTGATAAGATTCTCGATAATCACTTATTTCTGCTAATGCTCATTTACTTAGGTCCCTGCTATACTGCTGCTTTATTTAGTATGTTCAAGGATAACACACAATACTTGGATGAGACAAGCTGCACTTGTCCAATATACTTTGCAAAAAGCTAGTCCTCACTGCTCACTTGCATTTCACTGTGACCTTTTCACTACAAATCTGGAACTGCTGATAAGAATCCTGTTCCACCCCTATGGAGGAACACACACAGACACATTGACCCAGCTCTACCAATTATTTAGAACATGGATTAGTTCTTGTTTGTGAAGAGAAAATACCTAAGGGCCAGGAATTTTAGAAAAGCTTTGTAAAGAGATCCTTGTTTTCGCTGGTTTGAAATGCAATTCCGAGCTGACTGGAGCCATTGTTTTGGTTTGTATTGTTTCAGTCAAAGCAACTTGCACATAGTTTGCTGTACCTTTTTGCAAAGGCACTTGTTAGTGGGAGATGGGAATAATGGAAATTTATATCACAAATGCCATGGCTAAAAACTGCATGCTCATTTATTCAGCAGGCAAGCATTTCCTGACACATGCCATGGCTAAAATTGCACATCCTTACAAACAGTTTTATTCCTGCAATATCTAGGCAAAACAGATGAGTTGGACAGACAGGCTGGTTTTCCACCACACCTATTAAATTGCCATTATCTATTAAAATTAATAAAACAAAGGATGTTCTGGTATTCTCATCTACACAAAAGGTGCATTCTACTGGGATGTTTCTGAAGACTCAATTCAGCAGTAGTCGATTGGTCAAAGTCTAATTCTTAATACTACCGGAACATAGTTTTTGCTTTTTAATACAATTAGAAACTATATCCCTTTTGAAGATTCAGCAACAATGTGTAATTTTTGGACTTATGGATAACAACACTTAACAGTACGTATAGTTTTGTACAGTTCATTATATTTTGTTTTCTATAAAGTAGTAACAAAAGGAGAAAAAATATTCCATTTTTAGAAACTCTTTCACATCTAATATAAAGTCTTGGAACCTAATAAGAGTTTGTCAAGTCCTGGACCAGATTCTTAGATGATGCAGTTTGGCATAGCTCTATTGAAGTTAATGGAGCTACACATATTTACGCTAGCTGAAGATACGGCCCCATGTGTATAATTCTGAAGACACCTTCACAGTGGCGTTTCCAGGTTTAGAGCACAGGGGGAGCGGCGCTAAAAAAAGGCGCCTCCCAGCTCCCCCTGTACTCACCCCGGCGGCGCTTTAAAGGGCCCGGGGCTCCAGCCGCTGTGGAGCACCTGGGCCTTTTAAATCCTCGCCGGAGCCCGGCTCCAGCAGCGGGGCTGGGGTGGGGTGGGGGCGCTTTAAAGGGCCCGTGGCTCCCGCAGCGGCAGGAGCCGCCGGCCTTTTAAAGCGCCCCCCCCAGCCCGGGTCCGGCAGCGGGGCTGGGGGGGGGGGGCGCTAAAGTGCCCCCCCAGCTTGGGTCCACAGCGGGGCTGGGGGCGCTTTAAAGGGCCCGTGGCTCCCGCAGCGGCAGGAGCCACCGGCCTTTTAAAGCCCCCCCCCCCCCCCCCCCCCCCCCCGGCCCGGGTCCGGCAGCAGGGCTGGGGGGGGGCGCTTTAAAGGGCCCGTAGCTCCCGCAGCGGCAGGAGCCGCCGGCCTTTTAAAGCGCTCCCCCCCAGCCCGGGTCCAGCAGCGGGGCTGGGGGGGGGGTGGCTTTAAAGGGCTGGCGGCTCCCCGCAGCGGCAGGAGCTGCCGGCCTTTTAAAGCGCCCCCCGCAGCCAGGGTCCGGCAGCAGGGCTGGGGGGGCACTTTAAAGGGCCCGTGGCTCCCGCAGCGGCAGGAGCCGCGGGCCTTTTAAAGTGCCCCCGAGCCTGGCTCCTGCAGCGGGGCTCGGGCGGCGCCTTAGCGCCGCTTCTCCTCACAGGGGGAGCGGCCGCTCCCCCTGCTCCCACCCGGCTACGCTACTGCCTTCAAGATAGATCTTGTATGATCCTTTTGCTACTATAAGTTGTCTAACAATAATAGGCAGTCTGCATTATGGGTTCATTGTAGGATTTGATCTCAATATCTATGTTTTTTCATGGTTTAAAATGCCAGAAGCATAGCGCATTCACATTGTAGATGGATGATTACAAAATTTAGTTAGTATAAAAAAATCTGTAGGAAAAAAAAAACAGCACACATTTGGCTACACTCTCTTCTTTCAAAATACATTTAAAAAACAAAATCAAAAGCTCTACTGCATGTTTGGAAAGGCTTTAAGTCACTTTCATCAAAGAAACATTTTTATTCCGTGTTTAATGTAACACTTCCATCTCTAGATCTGCTGGCCAGTCGTAATGCATGAAATAGCAAACCACCTGCCACCTTTTCTTGGCAGATTATTTCTGCATCATTACAAGAAAAAAAAAATCAATGGAAGACCATTGATTTTGCAACCAGACAAGATTTCCAGACAAATAATACATCATAAAGTTATTCATGTTCTGGTTCTCAATTGTTTTGAGTCAGCAGATAGTTCACTTCATCATCTTATAATGGCATCCATATTACATCTGTGATCTTTGCAACAATAGAGGACCTGGATGGCTGAACAAATATAAACCCAATAGAATGTGGCAACACTTCAATGCAATACGTAACTTTGAAAAACCTCCTAAAGAGATGCCTTTTCAAATTCAGAACCTATTTTATATCAAGTTAGCATTGACGTTCTTACTTTTTAGCTTCTGATTCTGTTTTAATAAATAAAGGTGGTTGGGAGTAATAATTACATTTTGCCCTTTTGTAGTACCATCATTCTGAGAAGCTCAACTTGCTTTATAAGCATTAATGAATTCAGGCTCACAATACCCATGTGAGGTAAGAAAAATCAAAATTTTCATTTTAAACTTGGGGAAATTGAGTTACAGAGGTTCAGTTGCTCAAGGTCACATGGAAGTCTATGGCAGAGCAATGAAAAGAACATAGGTTTCCTGGCTCCCAGTCATCCTTTATATTAGAGCACATCCTATCAGATGAGCATTATCATCTCATTAGCAGTGGAGGTGTGGGCACCCAAAGGGAGGGTGAGTAAATCTCCTATGTGAATTGCAAACATGATAAAATAACACAACCTCTTTATTAGGTAAGATAACCGTTGATTTGCATATGAAATAAGCACCTGAATGTTTTTCTCTCCAGGACCGTGGAACGGACTATTCAACAAAAAGAGCTAACTCTTTCTTCACTGAAATACAGCACTAGCCAATCAACATTCATCAGTTCCGTTCATTTTTAATATAGCACACAAGGCCACACCGATGGCAAGATAGGGCTTCAGAATGGCTGGTAAGAATGTAAGGGTTTGTAAGGGAATGGAAACGTATGCTAATTAAGAGTATATATAAATAAAATCCACAGACAGCCATATGCATAAACCTTTGAAATCACTCTTAATTAAAAATGAGAATTTGGTGACTCTGCATGCAAATGAACTTAAAGGTTCTACTACTGAAGGCTTCCAAGAGCCTGCCTGCACACAGCTGTTTATATCATTCTTATGTCATTACATAATAGGTATGCTAAACAGCTAGTAAGAAAGTTGGTGGCTTTTAAAAAATTGCCCCAGATGTACAATGAACAAGGGATCCAGCTAAAGGTTAATTATGCCATTGACAACAGTGGCACTTTAAAGAAAGAAGGGCCAGTAGCTGCAGATCGTTACTGTACATGGATTAGCCATTGCAAACAGCACAATTAGATATACTGTAATACACAGGGTTTTATTATTAATATTACTGATGTCTGGTGTCATTTTTGAAACCTCCTTCTTACCTTGACTGCATAATTGTTGAGGGGATCCTTTGCATAAGAAGCTGGGTAGTAAACTGCATCACCTGCTTCACAGCATGGCCTGTCACTAGTTAGCCTGAAGTCTGACCAGCTGTCCACCCCAAATCGCAGCTGGTCTTTCTGTCCAGCCATGAAAAGATCTTCGCATTTGTTCACCAACTTCTTCAGTGAATCAGTATGAAGGCTTCTGATTTTGCCTACAACCTCCTCTCGGTTCTCAATTCCTTGATAAAGTGCTTGTCTCTGTGGCTTCTGTATATTCTTGCTCTGCTTAGTCTGAGAGATGTATCTCCCAGACAGAGACTCCATGCTGTTGGAACACCTATCCTTAATACTGGAAGTGGTTAGGCTGCAAATGCTGTTGGCTGTTGAGTTGGTTGCTTTTCCTTTTTCTAAAGGCCTGTCCAAGGAATCTCCTGACTCATTGTCCAGTGCCTTGAGTTCTGAGCTGACTGAAGAGCAGGCACTGCTTGCTTCCCAGTTGGTGTCAATGTCATATGTAGGGTTGGCCACAACACAAGGATTGTTCTCCAGGGTCTGCTTCTGAAGTTCTTTGGGGATTGGCTCTGTGTTGGCTCTCAGAATGGTTTTCTTTGGCAGTGGAGGTGGTGTTGGCTGTAAGCTGTTAGTTGCCTCTTGGTCTGCTATTCCTCCAAAGGCAATGGCATCATCCAAAGCTCCCTTTGGCTGCCGGGGCTGCTTTGGAGGTATCATGGCTGCCCTGGACTGACCTGTGTAATAAAAAACAAACAAACCCAAAAGCTTTAGAACACTTTGGATTTACTGTGACTGCATATTCACACTTCACAAAGAAGTGTAAGTGGGCAACTGAGAAAATAGCTGGATGATGTAGATGACCATAATTTCCTCGAATCCAAGTCTGACAAAAAGTGAAGGTGTGAGGCTGGTGCTTGGAGGGACAAAAACTAACATGACTAAACCAGCAAAAGATGTATACTATTACATAAAGAATACCTTGACTTGTTTAACTGCGCCTGTGCATAAAACAGGTTTCAATGCTAGGATCTTATATTTCATGAGCTTACTTAAAACATGAAAGAGAATGCAAACCAGAAGTATGGCCTGTCAAGCCTAGCATTCTAGCCGAATTCCAATCTGAGTAATTACATTCTGTCTCCCTTAATTCCCCCTGCAGGCAGCTGATTACAGTATTCTTCCTCACTTCCCGTTCTAAACTGTTATGTACTTTGAGTGGGTGCTTCTGTATTTCACCCCAGAGGTGTCAGCATTTTACTGGTGGATGGAGTGATACCTCTTTGTATATACTCATGGTAATCTGTAAAACACTTTGGGATCATCTGATGTGCGAGGTGCTACATAAATTCGAAATATTATAAAACATAAACCAGGAAACCTACAAGAAAAATAGCACACTATAGCTATCTAGGCAATATCAGAGATAATCAAGTTTGTCTCTGCAAATTCATTAGTAACTTCATAACAAACAGAAGAGTAAGAGCCTAAGTCTGCTATCATTTAATTGACAAGATTTTCCCTACTAATTTCAGTAAAAGCAGGACTGGGTTCTGGGACTGCAGAAATATACAAGTTTACTTGTAAAGTAAGATAGTAACTATCTCTGACACCCATTTCCCTTGCTCATTTGCCAGTGGCTGCTGTATTGGGAGTATTACATGCACAGATATCCTGATCTAGAACCAGTCAAAAGATTCCAATCTGCAGTTTTGGATACACAACAACCCTAAATTTCCACTGACAGCCTGATTACACACAAACATTTTATGTGCTTCCTGAGAGGATAAAACTTCCTGTAATGTGTTTTAGGTGGATTTTAGAGAAGGCAATTATGAATCCTTCAAAATCGGGCAGTGGGGTGGGGAGAAAAACAGGATGAGTGACAGACGTGCTGCTGTGTGAGGCAACTGCTCCTTTAATAAAAATAAAATGATGCACTTTTTCGTTTCTAATAAATCAACTGCTATTTTGAGAGGACTTATTTTGTAAATTTTCTACCACATCTGTGAGGATCATTGACCATAATGATAAGGTAGGAAGCCAATTTCTACAAATGCACCGGAGCAAGCATGGAATGAACTCATTCTAGTTCAGCAAGTGAGCATTTCTATCTACAAGGGAATAGCAAGTTAAGAGATACTGAAACTATTTGATTGTTGGACAAGAGTGGGATGCCCCACTGAAAGTCTCTACATTAGAAATGGGCCTGGACTGGAACCCTCAGTTTGAAGATCCCAGAACTTTGGGTAGGTTATAATTCATATTTGAACCTCCTTATTTGGGCTCATACCTAATACAAATGTATTATGGAACCTTTTGCAAGGGAATATTTTCCTCCCTCAGATTTTAAAATACATAATCACAGCTGTTATGAATGTAATAGAATCCATGATTAATCCCCACTCTGCAGGCCAAGATGCACTATCAATTGGAATATTGGGCCCCACCGCTGGTAAGATCTTTTAATTAAGAAGATTGAGGAGGTTTGTATTCCTTGGGACTGTGAAAGGCAATGGAAGTTCAGAAGGAGTAAAACACTGTATCTGGAGTTCTTTTTGATAATTTCCTCATGATAATACTGAGAGAGGCACTGAGTTGTGAGTAGGAAGAAACTGTAGGATTTATGTCCACAGAGGGTAGGCATGATCTTCAGGAAAGGCCACATGTGGCTGCTCTCTCAGGCTATCTCCTTTTAGCTCCCACAAAATAAAAATGTCCAAAGACAGGAGGCAGTGGAGGATCCAGGTAATAACCTAACAGTACAGGACGTAGATGAGAAGGTTAGTCTTGGCAAGGGCTGCAAAAAGAGGAGAGACAGTTCACAGCCAGGGTCATAAAAATATTTGGATGGGTCCCCAAAGCACAAATTCAAATGAGCTCCCCTTTCCTCCTTATACAACCTGGAAGTGCCTTCCTTTTCACTTCTTACCCATTTTTCTCACCCACCCAAATGTCCATCTTAACTTACATCAGCGTCTCTTTATATTCCCCCTTACGAAATCTGTGGCTATGCACCTCTCCTTAAGTCTCCCTCAAATACCTGTTGACTTTGTCCCCTTTGTCTACACCCTGCCTCCAAGTTCACCTGTCCATTTCCTGATTCCTATGCTCTTCCACAGTATAGCTCCTTACTTACTACATCTGCTGGTGGTTGGTGAAAGAGACCATTGCTGCTTGTCTGCTACCACTTCAGCATGCAGTCTCCATGCTTTCATGGCTGGCTAAGCCAGAGGCTGCAACAGAAACTTGAGGAGGAACAGGAAGACATATTAGAATGAGATGCACATGCAAGCCGCAGAAGGAGCCCCTGCAGTGAGGGTAAGCTATATGACTGCTCTCCCTGCTGCTCCACTCCCTGTTTGCGGTTTCTCCTCCATCCTCCACAGGCTAATCAGATGGGAAGGAGGTTGGTCCTTGGAACCTGACTCTTCCCGCTGTAATAGTTATGGCTCCTGCACAGCTACTTGGAATCATGGGCACCAAAGTACCATTGGGGCATTTATAATGGGATTTATGCTCCTTTCTTTCTCTTCCAGCAGCAGGACATTTTCAAGAAGGCTGATGATAGCTCACTCATCCATCTGGTGCAGAAGGGAGATGTCTGCTGGCAATGATTGAACCCATCAGAAAATTTTACATAAAAGTCCAAAAACAGTTACTGTACACATTTTTCAGACCCAATTTAAACCACTGCCTCATATTCCCAGTCTGTGGAAATGAATCTGTAAAATCTGTCATGCCAGAATATAGTTTCTTCCCCACAAGGACAAGTTTTTTCTAGTGAAATTCATCCATCTGGATTAAGTGTTTGAAAAGCTTCATATCTCTGCTGTTTTTATGCTGAGCTCTTAACCCTGTTCATTCTTCTCGTGCCTCTAGGGCCAAACCTTCTAGCTCAGCTTTCCAAAGGCTGGTTGCAACATTGCATGCCCCACATTTTTATGTCACAGAGTCTCTCTGAGGAAGAAAAATTTTGTCTTTTAAATCCTGCCCCTCTCTTTGTGTAAAGAAAAAAAGTTATTTTAAACAGAGGTTAGCAGCAGAACAAACGTTTCTCCTTCTTGCCTATCACTTCTCCCCAGCTTTCTTAACATCCTTCACTTCACTGCCTCCTGCAAAGGTTCCTCAATATTACAGAATACAGTCTGAACTTCACCCTTGGAGGCAGATGAAGAGGAGGAACAGGCTCCATATTAACTACCACTTTAAAAAGTCCTTAAAAGGCTTCCAAACTATGCAAGAGGAAAGAAGTTAACTCTATATTAGTTTTCTTAACTGAATACAGATGACAGCTTTAAGGAATAGTGCAGTGCCATAACATCTTACATCTGAGACCCTTACACTGCTTTTTGAACATTCATGCATTAACCCTCACAACATCCTTCTGAGGTCATCATTAGGAACATCACTAAGGAACATCACTAAGTTAGCTTTAAAATGTCTGTAATTTTTTCTTCTCCAAGCTACTGATTTATTCTTCATAACTTGATTTGAAATCTTCTCTTGAATTAGCTCTGAATCATAGTAATGGAAGGCTGGAAGGGACCTTGAGATATCAAATCCAGCCCCCTGCGCTGAAGCAGGACCAAGTAGACCAGAGGTGGCCAACCTGAGTCTGAGAAGGAGCCAGAATTTACCAATGTACATTGTCAAAGAGCCACAGTAATACGTCAGCAGCCCCCGCATCAGCTCCCCCCTGCTGCTCCCAGCACCTCCAGCCCACCGGCAGCCCCGTCAATCAGCGCCTCCCCCTCCCTCCCCGCATCTCCCGATCAGCTGTTTTGTGGCATACAGGAGGCTCTGGGAGGGAGGAGTGAGGGCATGGCAGGCTCAGGGGAGGGGGTGGGAAGGGGTGGAGTGGGGGCAGGCCCTGTGGGAGAGCCAGGGGTTGAGCAGTGAGCACCCCCCGGCACATTGGAAAGTTGGCACCTGTAGCTCCAGCCCTGGCGTCGGTGCCTATACAAGGAGCCGCATATTAACTTCTGAGGAGCCATATGTGGCTCCATAGCCACAGGTTGGCCATCCCTGAAGTAGACCATCCCTGACAGGTGTTTGCCCAACTTGTGCTTAAAAACCTCCAATGATGGCGATTTAACAACCTCCCTTGGAAGCCTATTCCAGGGCTTAACTACCCTGATAGTTAGAAAGTTTTTCCTAATATCTGACCTAAATCTCCCTTGCTGCAGATTAAGCCCATGCCTTCTTGCCCCATTACACTGGTTTCTAAGAAGATACTATTGATGGGAGGCAGTGAAATCATGCTTCTGAGGGACATGCAACTAACACCCCAGCCACTATAAACTCCAACTTCATTCTATTTTCTATTTCTAAATCTTCTTGTAGCAAATAACATGCACTAATTTTATTTATATTAATGCTGCTAGATGACACCTTTCTTTTCTTTTATTCCTGTTCAGCAGCGTGTACTGTCAAGTAGTTTGAGATACTATATATAAATAAAGTGCTATACAAATAATTGGAGATTTGACTGTAGTTCAGAGAATGCCTCCTTTAAACCAAGGCTTTGTACAAATTCCTGAAATTGGTCACATATTTGGCTCATTAGCGAATGCCTGGTAAAATGTCTGATGTGGCCTCAAATATCATTCTGTGCACAGACATATTTCTGAGACTCCTGTTTGCCTGCAAAAAATAACCTTTATTAATCCAGTATGCTAATAAGGCCGAGCCCTTCAGCCCTTCCGCCCCACTCCATTGTCCCATTCTCATAATAATCTGTACCTCATGTCCCTTTATTCTTTTAAGTCTTGTTCTAATTATATGTCACTACCATCTCTGGTCTAAAGAGAAAATGCTTTGTGGAAAGACATTGGAATTCAAAACGACACTGAAAGTGTTAATTTTATCCTAATTTTTGGTATTCCAAGGGATGGATAGGCTATTGCTATTTTTATTAACGCTGTCATTTCTTATTTTTCATTGTAGTGACCACAACAGCATCATAGATCTCCCAGAGCAGTAAAGAAGACTACTCCAGGTGTTGGTGCATCCCTGCACTTTCGCTCGGAGATTTTGACAGCAGTACTCGTACCGGTCGTGCACGCGCAGAGCCTGCCCCAGGTGTTGAGTGTGCTTTAATAGTATGCATGCACGACTGGTCATCTCAGTTCCTTCTCTACAACGGAGGCTACCCCAACTCTGAAGTAGAGGGGAGGAGGGTGGGTAGTGGAGCACCCACAGGGAAACTCATCTTGAATAAAGTCAGTTACTACACAGGTGTGTGACCTCCTCTTCTTCTTCTCTGAGAGATATCCCTGTGGGTGCTCCACTCCAGGTGACTTAAAAGCAGTGTATCTCAAGGAGGTAACTACTTCGGATCTGGAAGGAATGCGGTGGATAATACAGCTCTGCCTAATTGTGTATCAGAGAGAGGGCCTTGAGTAAGGGCATAATGTTTAACAAATGTGTGCTCAGAAGTCCAAGTGGCCACTTTACAGATGTCAGCCAGTGGAATTTTGCCTAGAAAAGCCACGGAGGTAGCTACAGATCTAGTGGAGTGACTCCTGATGCAGGCTGGAGGAATTGCATTCTTTATTTGATGGCACAGTCGGATACAAGCAGAGATCCAGTTGGAAAGTCTCTGGGTAGAAATAGGTGTCCCTTTGGATCATTCCGCAATGGAGACAAAGAGTCCAGAAGAGCTACTAAAGGGCCTGGTTCTATCCAAATAGAAGGACAAAGCCCTGCGTACATCCAGCGTATGCATTGTGGATTCAAAGGAATTTGCATGCGGTTTAGGAAAAAAGGTTGGTAGGTATATAGGTTCATTGATGTGGAATGACGAATGCACTTTTGGAAGAAATTTGGGGTGTAGTCAGAGGGTAACTTTGTCCTTAAATATTGTGTAGGGTGGGTCAGCTGTGAGAACTGCTATTTCTCCTGCGCGTCTGGCGGAGGTGATTGCCACTAAGAATGCTGTTTTCATAGAGAGGTGTAAGAGGGAGCAAGTGGCTAGGGGCTTAAATGGTTGTTGAGTTAAGCAGGTTAATACTAAGTGAAAGTCCCACGGAACGGTACGAGGTTTAATGTCTGGGTATAGGGACTGGAGCCCTTTGAGAAAACGCTTGGTGATTGGATGAGCAAAAACAGAAGTATCATCGATCTTGTCATGAAAAGTTGTAATAGCAGCTAAATGGACTTTGATGGAGCTGAAAGAAAGGCCAGATTGCTTATGGTCTAATAGGTAATCAAGTATGGACGGAAGAGGTGCAGAAGCGGGAAGAATTTGTTTGGTAAAGCACCATTGTGTGAATCGCTTCCACTTTCGGAAATAGGTGATGCGAGTAGATTGTGTTCTGCTATGTAAGAGTACTCTTTGAACCTGTTCAGAACATACTAGTTCATTTTGGGAGAACCATGTAGGAACCAAGCTTTGAGGTGAAGCATAGATAGGTTGGGGTGAAGAAATTGGCCGTGTTGCTGTGATAGGAGGTTTGGAGTGAGGGGCAATGAAATCAGTGGGCGAATTGACATTCTGGTGAGGAACGGACACCACGGTTGTCTGGGCCACGATGGGGCAATCAGAATTACCATGGCACAATCTGCTCATATCTTTGTCAGAACTCTGTGGAGAACTGATATCAGGGGAAATGCATACAGTAAGTCTTGATCCCATGAGATCAGGAACGCATCTCCTAGAGAATGTTTGCCTAGTCCTGCTCTGGAGCAAAATTCGGGACATTTCTTGTTCTTCGCAGTTGCGAAGAGGTCAAGGGTTGGGTAGCCCCAAATGCGGAATATGTTGCGTATGACCATTTTGTTTATCTCCCATTCGTGATCCCAGGGAAAATGTCTGCTTAGTTCCTCCACGGTGGTATTCAGGGGCCCAGGAAGATAGGCGTCTGATATCTGGATGGTGTTTGCGAGGCACCAATTCCAGAGTTTCATAACTACTGTGCAAAGCGAGTGAGATCAAGTGTCTCCCTGTCTGTTTACATAGAACATGCAGGCAATGTTGTCTGTCATTATCTGAACATGTTGGTTCCGAATGAATGGGAGGAAGTGACGGCAGGCATTGTGTATGGCTTGAAGTTCTAGGATGTTTATGTGTAGGAAAGTTTCGGTGGAAGACCATAACCCCTCGGCTATGTGATGGGACATGTGTGCTCCCCATCCTGTGAGGGATGCATCGGTAGTCATTATAAGCAATGGACTATCCTGGAGAAAAGGGACTCCTGAGCAGAGGTTGGAAGGAACTGTCCACCATAGGAGGGAGTCTTTGACTCTGAAGGGTATGGATAGAGGCTTGTTTAGAGCATGTACGTTCAGTCTGTAAACCGTGGCCAACCAAACTTGGAAGAACCTCATGTATAGGTGTGCATTTTGACCACAAAAGTACACAAGGCCATGTGACCTAAGAGTTGCAGGCAGTCTCGAGCAGTGACCTGGGGACTGTTGCGAAGTTTCGTGACCAGGAGTTTTATGGTGTTGAAATGGTCGAGCAGGAGAGATGCTATTCCCGTCTGGGAATGGAGGTGCGCTCCTTTGAACTCCAGTTGTTGGATAGGAGATAAGGTGGATTTGTTTTTGCTTATTTGTAGGCCGAGGGACAGGAAGCAAGTGATGGTGAGTTGTGTGGATCGAAGAGCTTCGTCGAGTGTTGAGGCTTTGAGGAGACAATCGTCGAGGTAAGGAAATATTATAACCCCGTTTCCTGAGGTAGGCAGTGACTACAGCTATGAGTTTGGAAAAAACATGGGGAGTGGTGGATAGGCTGAAGGGCAACACTCTGTATTGAAAATGTGTCGAACCGAGGGTAAAACGAAGAAAACGTCTGTGGGCCAGATGTATAGTCACATGAAAATAGGCGTCCTGTAGGTCGAGGGCTGAAAACCAATTGCCCTGCTCCAGCGCTGGGATTATGGTGGTGAGGGTAACCATTTTGAACTTTTGCTTTTTGATAAATTTTTTGAGCCGAGGATCGTTCGCCATCCCCCGGTTTTCTTTTCTGTTAAAAAATAATGGGAATAGAAACCTTTCCCTCTGTGTTGTTCGGGCATGACTTCAAGTGCTCCCAACTGAAGGAGATGTTATACTTCTTGGAGGAGCAGTTGCTTGTGAGAGGGGTCCCTGAAGAGGGACGGGGAGGGTTGGTGTGTGGGAGGCAGGGATAGGAAAGGGATGGAATAGCCAATTGTGATGACCTCTAAAGCCCACTTGTAGGTGGTAATGTTCTGCCATTGATGGAAGAATGGGTATCTGGGTCTCTGGGGTTGCTGTTGTTTTTGCTCATGTGATCTATGGAATTGCTGGGTGTATGTGGAGTAGCATGGTCGCTGGTAAGGCTGGTATCTATATTGTCGCCTTCTGGTCATAGGGGTTTGGATTCCTAAAGACCGGAGAGTTGCCCTTGAGTCCTTCGTGCAATGAAGTACATCATTAATCGTGGAGGCAAAGAGTTTGTCGCCATCGAAGGGGAGATCCTCAATGGTACTCTGGACCTCCCGAGGAAAGGAAGAGGATGAGAGCCATGAACCTTGGCGCATCACAACTGCGGTGGCAGTGGAAATTGCTGCAGTATTGGCCGCATTGAGGGCAGCTTAAAGAGCGGTATGGGAGATGATTTGTCTCTTGGAAACTATGGCTGTAAATTGTTGTTTCTTTTCTTCTGAAATGCTATCAATAAAGTCCATGAATGTACTGTAATTTTTGTGGTCATATTTTGCCAGAACGGCTGTATAATTAGCTATGTGAAATTTTAACGTGAAGGATGCCTATACCTTACGTCCGAGCAGATCTAATCGCTTACTGTCCTTGTTGTATGGGGTGGAGCAGGGAAACTGGTGTTTGTCCATTTGGTTGACTGCGTCTACTACCAGCGAGTTTGGAGCTGGATGAGCGAAAAGGAATTCAGAGCTCTTGGAAGAACATAAGAAAGGCCGTACTGGGTCAGACCAAAGGTCCATCCAGCCCAGTATCCTGTCCACCGACAGTGGCCAATGCCAGGTGACCCGGAGTGAGTCGACCTAACAGGTAATGATCAAGTGATCTCTCTCCTGTCATCCATCACCCCCCTCTGACAAACAGAGGCTAAGGACACCATTCCTTACCCATCCTGGTTAATAGCCATTAATGGACTTCATCTCCATGAATTTATCCAGTTCTCTTTTAAACCCTGTTATAGTCCTAGCCTGCACAGCCTCCTCAGGCAAGGAGTTCCACAGGTTGACTGTGTGCTGTGTGAAGAAGAACTTCCTTTTATTTGTTTTAAACCTGCTGCCCACTAATTTCATTGTGTGGTTCCTACTTCTTCTATTATGAGAACAAGTAAATAACATTTCCTTATTCACTTCCTCCACACCACTCATAATTTTATATACCTCTATCATATCCCCCCTTAGTCTCCTCTTTTCCAAGCTAAAAAGTCCTAGCCTCTTTAATCTCTCCTCATATGGGACCCGTTCCAGACCCCTAATCATTTTAGTTGCCCTTCTCTGAACCTTTTCTAATGCCAGTATATCTCTCCGGACACTCAGGAAAGGTCCAGACAGCTTTCTTCCAGTGGTGAGGAATCTGGGCTGCAGGGAGAATGTTCACCCTATCAGATCTCCCGTCCACAGTCCCCAATCAATAGAGGTCATAGAAAAGCTACCTCGTCCTACTCCCAGGATCCCACCCCATGGTGCGTAAACACCTGGACGGCACCACTCATGCCCTTCCCACCACAGTGGCAATATTGGGCTCCATGGGCACCTTATACTCGGGACCACACTCGTTATGCCCCAGCCAGGCATGAGACCTGCTCGGTACCAGTTGGTACCCAAAAGGGATAAAGTACTTCCTATCCGCTCGCTTAGGTAGGTAGGCTTGCAGCCAGAGTTTGCCAGATGGCCTTGGCAGGTTCCAAAAGGGCTTCATTGATAGGTAATGCAATCCTAGAAAAAGAGGACTGCAGGATGTCAGTTAGTTCATGTTGCCGGAACTTGCTTCAGGAACTTGCTTCAGGTTAATTCTTAGCTCATTGGCAACTCTTTTAAAGAGGTCCTGAAATTTTGAGAAGTCATCCAAAGATGTCAGGGGAGGAGGAAGCAATACTTCATCAGGAGGAACAACTGGGTCTACTGGGTTAGATGCAGGCAGTGATTGATCCTGCGGTTGTGACGAGGCTGCCTGGTGTCTTGAATCAGTGGCAGGTTCGTCAACTGGTACCGAGCAGGTCTCGTGCCTGGCTGGGGCATAACGAGTGTGGTCCCGAGTATAAGGTGCCCATGGAGCCCAATATTGCCACTGTGGTGGGAAGGGCATGAGTGGTGCCGTCCAGGTGTTTACACACCATGGGGCGGGATCCTGGGAGTAGGATGAGGTAGCTTTTCTATGACCTCTATTGATTGGGGTCTGTGGACGGGAGATCTGATAGGGTGAACATTCTCCCTGCAGCCCACATTCCTCATCACTGGAAGAAAGCTGTCTGGACCTTGCCTGAGTGTCCAGAGAGAAGTAAGTGTTAAGTAGGTGTAACTACAAGATAGGTGACACCAGCAGCTCCCTTGACTGTGTGAATTGCAGTGCCACAGTGCCTCCATGAGGTGAGGGCTACGCGAGAGGAATTTGTTGTCAAGAAAGGTTCCTCTGCACCAGTGTCCTGAGCTTGTGTCAGTGCCAGCCAGCTCAAAGGATGGTGGTGCCGGGAGAATGAGAACAGCTACAGGGGGGTCAGGCAGGCTAATATGCATTGGCACCGCTTCTGTTGCAGTGCTGAATGGTGCCATGAGAGAGGCAGGCAACTGGAAGCCTGAAGCCTCGGCACTGGAGCTTTGCGCTACTGCCGCAGCCAAAGGCAGGTTTCATGTAGCGCCGGAGGAGCCCGGTTCGTCGAAAGTGCTCAGCTGGGGAAGCGTCGTGAGGGAGGTAGTGGATGTGTCCGGTGAACTCTTATCCTTCAAAATACCCTTTGTGGGTGAGAGAGGCTGCCGCTTTTAAAAAGTGTTCTTTTCCCTGTCTGTGGCGGAGGGGCGGGGGAGGCTGCGGTGTGCAGCGGAGTTGGTGCCCGGGTCTAAGGCTGGTCCTTAAGATTTTTTCAGGAGGAGCAGTTTTAACCTCAGCTCCCTGTCCTTGCATGCCCTGGATTTCAACTTGCTGCAGTGGGCACATTTTTGGGGGATGTGGAACTTCCCCAAACATTTAATACATTTTGAGTGGCCATCTGAAAGAGGGATGGCATCATTGCAGGTAGAGTAGCGCTTAAAGTGTGGAGAGCCAGACATGTTGGAAGTGGCTGCCGCTGAGAGGAACAAAAAGGTTTTTTCTTTTTTTTTTTTGGTTTTAAAAGAAAAAGAGAGGGGAAAATGGTATCTAACTATTACTGGGAAGTTAAACTAAGAGGGAAATTATTTGAACAAAGGGAGAGAAAAATTCTCTAACGAGTCTGCTGAGCTCCGTCTCAGGCCAGGGATGGTAGATCGGTTGCGCACGCATACTATTAAAGCACGCTCAACGCTTGGGGCAGGCTCTGCGCGTGCGTGACCAGTACGAGTACTGCTGTCAAAATCTCTGAACGAAGGCGCAGGGATGCAACACCACCTGGAGTGGAGCGCTCACAAAGACATCTCTCTCTCGAAGAAGAACTGGATACATAGAGGTTAAATGTCTGAGATACATGAGGTCCACAAAAAAAGAAAAGTGGTAAAACCATTCCTGAACATGAAGAGGGGGATGAAAAGGAACTCAAACTGGACTTTCCAGTTTGAAGAGGAGAAAATAAAGTCTGCTTTTTGAAAGAGTCTTGGAAGGTTCATTCAAGAGGACAAGGAACTGATGCTGGACTATTTCCAGAATAAGAAGGAAATGAAATTTGAGGACCAACAGTTACAAAAAAAAACTTCAATAAGTACATAAGGTCTCAGTAAAAGAAGACAGCAAAGATGACCTGACAACTGCCCTCTGTACCTAGGCCTGTACCACTTGCCCTCCACAACATGGCTAATTAATCAAGACAATTCTACTACCTAGACTACCACTAAGTCTCCAACTTACTCATATCCATTCCCCAAATATTCCACCCTTTCACTCCCCCAAAGAAAGGAAAATTAATATCCAGGAGATGTACTTTATGTCCTGATGCAATATTATCCCCCTATTGCCCTTGTTTTTGTAAATATGCTCCGCTGGCTTGGATACTGCAGCTGGTCTGCATGTATGTATTTGTATCACAAGTAGATTCTGGAAAAGGTTCCCTATGTAATTAGCAGGTCAGTTGGACTGATCTTTAATATCAATACAATAACAATTCACTCCTTGATACACTCTGACCATAACTAATACAAATGACTAACAAACCATGAGAAAACACATAACTATCAACGGTATAATCCGTCCTTTCACAAAAGCATAGAAAGCACTTCATACTAGCAGTTGCTGATAAATACCCGGTCAATGCATCCATGCTATGTGACAGACCCAGACAAGTGGGATACAGAAATCTCATAGAAGGCAAATATACTGGCCACTGGATTAATAGTTTTCTGTTCCCTGAGTGACCAGAGCAGGGGCTGCACTACAACAAGCAGGAACTTTCTGGAACCAATTTAAGGCAGGCAGGCTAATTAGGACACCTGGAGCCAATTAAGAAGAACCTGCTAGAATCAACTAAGACAGGCAGGCTAATCAGGGCACCTGGGTTTAAAAAGGAGCTCCCTTCAGTTTGTGGTGTTGCGTGCGAGGAGCTGGGAGCAAGAGGCACACAAGGAGTTGAGAGTGAGAAGAGTTGAAGGACTGAGGAGTACAAGCATCAGCAGACCATCAGGAGGAAGGTCCTGCAGTAAGCATAAAGAAGGTGTTGGGCGGAGGCCGTGGGGAAGTAGCCCAGGGAGTTGTAGCTGTCACGCAGCTGTTACAGGAAACCCTATAGACAACTGCAATCCACAGGGCCCTGGGCTGGAACCCGGAGTAGAGGGCGGGCCCGGGTTCCCCCCAAACCTCCCAACTCCTGATCAGACACAGGAGGAATTTGACTGTGGGTTCTACCAGAGGGGAAGATCTCTGAGGCAATCAAAATCCGCCAATAAGCGCAGGACTCACCAAGGTAGAGGAGGAACTTTGTCACAGCTACTACAATGTAAAATTACTCCTCGTACAAATTAAGTGAATTAGATAATTGCACAATAATTAATAAAGAGAACTCCACAACCAACATAGTAATACATTTCTAGCTAAAGGAAAAATAACATTTAGTTAACCGATATGCATGATATATCCCCAGTTCCTCATCATCAATTTGGGAGAGGTTGCACAGAGCTGTTCTATATATGGGCTGTGTGGCAAATGGCCGGCACTACTATGATGGGTCCCGCACTTTCTCTTCTTGTGGGGGGGTTTCAGGGTGCCATTTCTTGTCCCTGAACTGGGGTAACAGCTATCCTACTAGTATCCCAGGGAAGGGGAGTGGAGAGGGAGGGACCCGGGCCTGCCCTCTACTCTGGGTCCCAGCCCAGGGGCCCTTTGATAGCAGGTGAACCACTTGTACCAGTGATTCTTTCCCCTGGGCTACTTCCCTCTCCTGACCTTCAGCTTGTGGGGCTTCCTGCCTTCCCTCTGCACAAGCCAGGTGTCCCTATACCTAGGATCTTGGTCTTCTTAGCCCACCGCAGCACTTCTCAAAACTCTCCTCCGCTTTCCTTCGAACTGCTCTTTGTTCCACCACCAATCCATTCTGCTTCACTCCTCCAAACTGCTCTCTGCTCCACCACCAAACCACTCTGATTCACTCCTCCAAACTGCTCTCTGCTCCACCACCAAATCACTCTCCTTTAGCTCCTCCAAACTGCTCCAACTCCTCCTCACTCTGCTCCAACTCCTCCTCTGGCTGATTGAAGCAGGGGGCTTTTATCAGGTGACTGGCTTCAGGTGCTCTAATTGGTTTCAGGTGCTTTTAATTAATCTACAGGGAATAAGGCTTCTCCTCATCCTAGATCACTCTCCTGCTGCCTTCTGGACATGCTGTATCACATATCCTCCCCCCCTGCTCAACACCATGGGGTTGGGCAACTTGGGACGAGAGGCAGTGCTTTCGTGACAAGCCATCTGCATTGCCTGTTGGCTTCCGGCCCTATGCTGTACTCGGAAATGAAAAGGTTGCAGAGATAGGAACCATCTAGTCACTCTTGCATTCTTCTCCTTGTTTCTGTGCATCCACTGGAGCGGGGCGTGGTCTGTCACCAGGATAAATCGCCACCCCAGTAAGTAGTAACAGAGAGTTTCCATGGCCCATTTTATCGCCAGACATTCCTTTTCAACGACGGCGTACTTTTGTTCCCTGGGGAGGAGCTTCCGGCTGAGGTACAGGATCGGGTGTTCCTCCTCCCCTACCATCTGCGAAAGGATGGCTCCTAGCCCTACCTCCGAGGCATCAGTTTGTAGAACGAATTCTTTCTTGAAGTCTGGGGCTATGAGTACTGGATGGCAGCAAAGGGCTGTCCTTAAATCTGCGAATGCCCCTACTGCTGCATCAGACCACTTTACTATCTCGGGGCCCCGAGCCTTTATCAGGTCAGTCAATGTCCCTGCTCTTGTGGCAAAATGAGGGATGAATCTCCGATAGTACCCTACTAACCCGAGAAATGCTCTGACCTGCTTTTTCCGGATTGGCCAAGGCCAATCTTGTATTGCCTCCACTTTGTTCCATTGGGGTTTTACCAAACCTCTCCCTACTACATACCCAAGGTATCTGGCTTCAGCTAGTCCTATCACGCACTTGAGAGGGTTGGCAGTGAGGCCAGCCTTCCTCAGGGTGTCTAGTACCGCTTCTACTTTTACTAGGTGCGTTTCCCAGTCAGGGCTATGGATGACTATATCGTCTAAATAGGCGGCGGCATACCTGGCATGGGGTCGCAACAATTTATCCATAAGTCGTTGGAATGTTGCCGGGGCCCCATGGAGTCCGAAAGGGAGGACAGTGTATTGGAACAGGCCATCAGGTGTAGAGAAAGCAGTCTTCTCCTTGGCGTTCTTGGCCAGGGGAATTTGCCAATATCCTTTAGTCAGGTCCAGAGTGGTTAGGTATCGGGCCTTGCCTAACTGATCAACTAGCTCGTCAACACATGGTATTGGATAGGCATCGAATTGGGATACTGCATTCAACTTCCGGAAGTAATTACAAAACCTCCAGGTGCCGTCAGGCTTGGGTACTAAGACGACAGGACTGGACCACTGGCTGTGGGATTCTTCAATAACCCCAAGTTCCAACCTCCTCTTCACTTCTGTCCTAATTTCCTCTCTTTTAGCTTCCGGTATCTGGTATGGTCTTATCATCACCCTTTGTCATAAAAATGAAGGGAAGCGGGAGAGGGTCTGATGCAGTGCTATAAAATCCTCTTTCCAGTAAAGGGTTAAGAAATGCAGGTAGCCAGACTGACACCTGACCTGGCTGGCATCTGACCAATAAGGGGACAAGATACTTTCAAACTTTGGGAGGGGGGAAGGTTTTAGTGTGTGTCTTTGTCTGGGTCAGAGTGATCTTGGAAGACAGAAGGAACCTGCAGAAAATCAAACCTCCCTTTTCTGAAGTAAGTTTAGATAGCATAGCGCATAGATTTCTGTTTAATTTCGGCTTGGTGTATTCCCTGTGTTAGAAGGGGCAAGGGGGGGGGGGGGGGGGTTATTCATGGTTTTCTGTAACTTTAAGGTTTTGTCCAGAGGAGGAAATCTCTCTGAGTTTGGAAATATAGTGCCCTGTGAAATAGTTACCATCCTGATTTTACAGAGATGATTTTACCTTCTTTATTTTTAATAAAATCCTTCTTTTAAGAAGCTGACTGTTTTCTATGGTGTTAAAACCCAGGGGGTGGGTTTTTAGATCACTGTGTAACCAATTGGTTGGGAGATTGTTCTCAAGCTTCCCCAGGAAAGGGGGTGTACGACTTGAGGGGGTATTTTGGTGGGGAGGGAAGTTCAAGTGATTCCTTTCCTGGATTCCTGTTAGATACTTGATGGTGGCAGCGAAAGAAGCATTTCTCAGGGTGCAGGGAATTTTGTACCTTGGGGGATTTAACCTAAGCTGGTAAAAATAAGCTTAGGGGCTCTGAATGCGGGTCCCCACATCTTTACCCTAGAGTTTAGAGTGGGGAGGGAACCCTGACACCCTTATTCCGGGCCTGGTGACGATATGATGTTGGACCAGTGTCGTACGGGTACAGAACACATCTTGGTTCCGTTGGATCATATCAATGACCTCTGTTCGTTGTTCTGGGGCTCACTCAGGGGATATTCTCACCTGCCCCTGTCGGTCGTCCATCTGGGGTGGAGCTCTCCGAATGACCAGGCATGTCTCTCGGTCACGCCAGGGCTTCAGCAAGTTTACATGGTAGATCTGCTCTGGCCTTCGGCGGTCTGGTTGTCTGACCTTATAGTCCACTTCCCCAATGGCTTCCACTATCTCATACGGCCCATGCCAGCTGGCTAGGAGTTTGCTTTCTGCTGTCGGCACTAGCACCATCACCCATTCCCCTGGCTGAAATTTCCGTACTTTCGCCTGGCGGTTGTAATATGTCCACTGGGTCTCTTGTGCTTTTTCCAAATGTTCTCGTACTATAGGGGTTACTCAAGCTATTCGCTCTCTCATCTGTGTCACGTGCTCAATGACATTCTTTCCTGGGTTGGGTTGTTCTTCCCAGTCCTCCTTGGTGATGTCTAATATTCCACGTGGGTGGAGTCCGTATAGTAGCTCAAAGGGAGAGAAACCGGTGGATGGCTGGGGGACTTCCCGTATTGCAAACATTAGGTATGGTAGAAGGGTATCCCAATCTTTTCCATCCTGTGCTACCACCTTCCGGATCATACCTTTAAGGGTGCGGTTAAACCTCTCGACCAGGCCGTCTGTTTGAGGATGGTAGACTGAGGTCCGTATGGCATGGATGCGGAGCAGGGTACATAAGTCCTTCATTAATTTCTACATGAAAGGGGTTCCTTGGTCAGTCAGGATCTCCTTAGGCATGCCCACTCTGGCAAAAACCTGGAGTAGTTCTTTTGCTATTGCCTTGGATGTGGGGTTTCTTAAAGGAATGGCTTCTGGATACCGTGTGGCATAGTCAAGGATGACTAGTACGTTTCGGTGGCCCCGTGCAGATCTTTCCAGCGGGCCCACAAGGTCCATGGCTATCCTTTCGAACGGGACTTCAATAATAGGCAAAGGTACTAATGGGGCCCGGTAGTGAGGTCGGGGGCTATGCAACTGGCATTCTGGGCAGGAGGCACAATAGCGTTGGACCTCCGCACGTATTCCTGGCCAATAAAACCTTCTTAGGACTCTATCCAGTGTCTTGTCTATTCCTAGATGTCCCCCAAATAAATGACTGTGAGCTAGCTCTAGTACTGCCCTTGTGTGTTTCCGTGGGACTAAGAGCTGCTCTACTTCTTCCCCTCGGATCTGCACTATTCAGTACAACAGATCACGTTTGATCACATAATACGGTCCCGGGCCTTTGGTCTTTCCTTCCACCGGTACGCCATTTACTTCCACTACCTCCTCCCTTACATTCAAATATAGCGGGTCATTGGCTTGGTCCTGCCTGAAATTCTCACGGGCGGTACCGATCTGACCTAATTCCAGGGGGCCTATTTCTACTCCGCCCCCTGGGTTGCCCCTACTTGGGCTAGGAACTGCCTCTGAGTCCTCACTGGCCTGAATTGTCTCCTGGCCTCCTGAACGGGTTCGCTTACCAACAAGGGAGGCTTACTGGTTCTCTGCTAGAATCCTGGTCCCTAGCCTTTTATCTGCCCTCCTTTCCCGCCTAGACTTTCGGGGTTTCCCGGGGGATGAGAATAGCTCTGGGGCAAATTCAGCAAAAATTGGGGTGAGGCTATCTGTAGGTGCCTCCATTTCAGCCCGGGGTTTGCTACCCTCCCTTGGCTCTACTGGGGGGAGTAAGTTCTCAAACCCAGGGAAGTCCCTACCAATTAAGACCAGGTAGGGGAGCCTAGGGACCAGCGCTGCAGTTACCCTGGTAGTGTTCCCCTGGATCTCAATCCGTACTGGGATTGTGGGGTAGAAATTTACGGTGCCATAAACCCACGTTACCCCTGTGGTTTTGGCCCGGGTTAGTTGGTCTTGCCCCACCAACTTCCCCGAGACCAGCGTGACAGCACTCCCGGAATCTACTAATGCTGTGGTCACAATACCATTCATTTTTACTGACCTTGTATACCCATGTGGGGTCATTGCGACCCCTACCAGGCCAATTAGGCCGCATTGTTCCCCAGGATCCCCCAGATTGCATTGCATAGGCTCTTCCCTGTTGGGGCATTGGGCTGCTATATGCCCCAATTCCCCACACTCGTAACACTGACCCCTTATCCCGGTTGCTGCCCTTTGCCTGGGGCTATTTGATTGGGCCCCCCCAGCCCTCTCTTCCCAAACCCCCAGGTCCCTTCTTGGACTCGGGCCATTCTTCAATGTCTTTCCTCCCAGTTATAGTTCTCCTGTAGTTCTCGGCGGTCTGGGACCTTGGGTTTGGGGGTGGCTTCCTGGATTGCCGTGTTTCACCCCCTGGGGTCTGGAACAGTTCACAGGCTGCTAGCTGTCTTTCCACGAGGGAGACCAACTCATCATAGGTGGAGGGGTCATTCTGGCCAACCCAAGCCCGGAGGCCTGGTGGTAGCCCCCTCATATACCGGTCCAGTACCAGGAGCTCCATCATCTTCTCAGAGCTGAGGGCCTCAGGGCACAGCCATTTCCGGGTCAGGTGGATCAGGTCAAACAATTGCGATCTGGGTGTCTTGTCCTCTGTATACTGCCACTCATGGAACCTCTGGGCTCGCAATGCAGTAGTTACTCCAGATCTGGCCAGGATCTCTGCCTTCAGCTGGGGGTTAATCTGCTGCAGTCTCTGCGGCCATATCGTAGTATACCTTCTGGGCTTCCCCACACAGGAACGGGGCGAGGATACCGGACCACTGGTCTCGGGGCCAGGCCTCCCGCAGGGCTGCTCTCTCAAAAGCCAGGAGGTATGCCTCCACATCATCCTCCTGTGTCATTTTCTGTAGGCAGTGGCTGGCCCGTATAGTCTGGGTCCCATCGCCGTTCTGGCTTCGCTCCATAAGGGCCTTCATCTGGTTCACCAGCTCCTGCAGCAGGGCTCGGTCCTGGGCAGCCTGACTCATCAACAGATGATTAGTCTCTTGCTGTACCCTAGTTGCCTCCTGTTGGGCGGTTGCTTGGACCCGGGTAGCCTCCTGCTAAGCCGCGGTGGCTTGTATTAGGGCCTTGATCACGTCGTCCATCTTAAGGACTGGATTGTTTTGGCTAACCCTGGTTTAAGTCCCCAGCGCGGAGATCCCACCTCTGACACCACGTGTGGCAAATGGCCGGCACTACTATGATGGGTCCCGCACTTTCTCTTCTTGTGGGGGGGTTTCAGGGTGCCATTTCTTGTCCCTGAACTGGGGTAACAGCTATCCTACTAGTATCCCAGGGAAGGGGAGTGGAGAGGGAGGGACCCGGGCCCGCCCTCTACTCCTGGTCCCAGTCCAGGGGCCCTATGATAGCAGGTGAACCACTTGTACCAGTGATTCTTTCCCCTGGGCTACTTCCCTCTCCTGACCTTCAGCTTGTGGGGCTTCCTGCCCTCCCTCTGCACAAGCCAGGTGTCCCTTTACCTAGGATCTTGGTCTTCTTAGCCCACCGCAGCACTTCTCAAAACTCTCCTCCGCTTTCCTCCGAACTGCTCTTTGTTCCACCACCAATCCACTCTGCTTCACTCCTCCAAACTGCTCTCTGCTCCACCACCAAACCACTCTGATTCACTCCTCCAAACTGCTCTCTGCTCCACCACCAAATCACTCTCCTTTAGCTCCTCCAAACTGCTCCAACTCCTCCTCACTCTGCTCCAACTCCTCCTCTGGCTGATTGAAGCAGGGGGCTTTTATCAGGTGACTGGCTTCAGGTGCTCTAATTGGTTTCAGGTGCTTTTAATTAATCTACAGGGAATAAGGCTTCTCCTCATCCTAGATCACTCTCCTGCTGCCTTCTGGCCATGCTGTATCACAGCTGCATGTGCCAATATAAGTAACAGCTATAATCAAGTTTGATCAAGTCAATTTTTCCACGTACACATAGTAAAACACACAGAGATTATAAAGTCAAAAATCACTATGAAATCAGATAGTCTAGTCTGACCTCTTGCATAACACAGGCCACAGGACGTCCCTGAATTAATTCTTGTTTGAACCGGAGCATATCTTGTAGAAAAACATCCAATCTTGATTTAAACATTTCCAGTGATGGGGAATCCAACACTAACCATGGCAAATTATTCCAATGGTTAATTACCCTCACAGTGAGATGACAAGTAGGAAGGGTATGGGGGTGTCAAATGCTCCAAGATTGGCCTGCTTGGGGTGGGAGGCAGAGGTAGAGTTGCCAACTGTCTAATCACACAAACCCAAACACCCTTATCTGGCCCCTTCCTCGAGGCCCCGCCCCTGCCATGCTCCTTCTCAGAGGCCCTGCCCCACTCACTCCATCGCTCGCTCTCCCCCATCCTCACTCACTTTCTTTCACTGGGCTAGGGCAGGGGTTCAAGCTCTGGGAGGGAGTTTGGGTGCTGGAGGGGGCTCGGGGCTGGGGTGTGGGACAGGGTGCTGGATGCAAGCTGTTGGAGGGAGCTCAGGGCTAGGGCAGGAGGTTTGGGTGTGGGAGGGGATTCGGGGTGCTGGCTCAGACAGTTCGGGTGCAGGAGGGGGTTCAGGGTGTGGGCTCCGGCCGGGTGGTGCTTACCCTGGGTAGCTCCCAGTTGGCAGCGCAGCAGGGCTAAGGCAGGCTCCCTGCCTGCCCTGGTCCCGTGCCATTTCCGGGAGCAGCCGGCACATCCCTGCGGCCCCTGGGCGGGAGGACATGGGGCTCCGCGTGCTGCCCCTGCCTGGAGGCACTGTCCCCGGAGCTCCCATTGGCCGCAGTTCCTGGACAATGGGAGCTGCAGAGTTGGCACTCCGGGCAAAGGCAGTGCGCGGAGATCCCCTGTCCCCTCCCCAGGGATGTGCCGGCTGCTTCTGGGAGCGGCGCAGGACCAGGGCAGGCAGGGAGCCTGCCTTAGCCCTGCTGCACCGCCAGATGTTTAGCGCCTAAAATCTCCCAGTTTGGCTTCAGTAGCCTCCGGGAGATAGAGCCAGATTCCTGGAGACTCCCGGCGATACTGGGAGGGTTGGCAACCCTAGTAAGAGGGGCTCATCCTTCTTGCCCTGTGCCTACTCCCCAGCACATTTGGCTGCTCTCCCTGGCAGCTGTCGGTGGGGGGAGAGGGGAGGGAGGGAGAATGTGACGGAGCCACTTCTGCCTGAGAGAGCCTGGCTGGGAGGCAGCAGTGGCCCACTCCCTGCCCGGACTTGGCTTCCTGGGACAGGGGCCGAGCTTGCCAGGGGAGTGGGGAGCCTCTGACTCGCTCAGCCCATCCCCAGCAGCCGAGCCCTGGCAGGGAGTGGTCCACCACTGCCTCCCAGCCAGGCCCTCTCAGGCAGAAGTGGCTCCGTCCGCTCCCGCCTGGCAGCAAGGGAGAGCGGCTGAATGTGTGGGGGCGGAGGGAGGTGCAGGGAGAGAAGGACAGAGCCCCACCCCCCCAAGTAATGCGGGTCAGGGAGAGTGTGGCAGTCCCAACCTGGGCGCAGGGTGGGAGGGAGGAGTCACTGGGTAGAAGAGATGTGGGATGGTCACATGTCCTCCCTTTTAGATTGTGCCCCCCCCAGTATGGGGAGGGATGAGTCGTTTATGCCCTCATTGTTAAAAATGTGCACCTTATTTCTAGTCTAGCTTCAACTTCCAGACATTGAATCTTGGTATATATTCATCGGCTAGACTGAAGAGTCCATTATCAGCATTTTGTAACCTATGTAATTCCCTACAGACTGTGATAAAATCACCCTTTAACTTTCACTTTGAGAAGCTAAATAGAGTTCTTTCAGTCTTTCACTCTAAGTCATGTTTTCAATCCTTTAATCATTCTCATGGCTCTTCTCTGAACCCTCTCTAATTTTTCATTATCTTTCTTGAACTGTGTACATCAGAACTGGACACAGTATTCCAGCAGTGGTCAGACCAGTGCCAAATACAGAATTGATATTGCTTGTACTTGATATTTCCCTTTTTATGCATCTATGGATTGAATTTGCCCTTTGGCCAGAGCGTTGCACAGGGAGCTCACGTTCTGCTAATTATCCACTACAACTCCCAAGTCTTTTCCAGAGCCACTGCTTCCCAGGATACTCTGCCATCCTGTAGGTAGGTCCTTCATTCTTTGTTCCTGAGTGCTTTTGAGAATACTATTCTACATGTGTAACTACCTGACTGCATATGCAAATTTGTCAAGCCTAAAATTATTCTAGGCATAAAATTTCAGGTGCAAAATCAGAGGCCAGGTTGAGGCTTTTTAGAAACACAAGGGCATAATGTCTTTTTCAAAAATAGACATACAACATTTTCGTAAAAAGTCCTTAAAAAGGAACATTTTGGGTATTGTCCCAGATATCTCTATATTTACACAGATTTTTAATTTTTATGTAGCCCATGCACAAGTATAGTTCTTCTGCTTTAATATACATCTCTAATTACTTCAAAAACTACATTACTTATATAAGAGAATATTCTCTTGTCGGATGTGAGTTACAAAGTTAAGATGTGTGCTATTTGTAAAAACAAAAGCAAACACCCCCCCAGAAGAATATGTAAAAAAAAGAGTTGTGTGCATTTGCAGAAGATGAGTTTTAAACGTCAGTAACTTCGCTGCTGTTAAATTACTCTTATTATTTTTATCTACCCAGTATAAAGACCATGTTTACATTATAGAGTGTGCCATAAACTGTATTTTGAACTGAAATAGTCCTACTTACAAGTGCCCCAAAAAACATCCAAGCTAGTAAACTACAAGGGCTATATTCTAGTTTCAGTTACATCAGTGTAAATCTGTAGTAACTCCACTGAAGTCAATGGAGTTACTGTAGAGTTATTCTGTTGTAGCTGAGATCAGAATCTGGCTCCTATATTTTTTTAACACTTAGGTAACAAACAATGAAATCAAACTCCTTTTTTTCCCCTCTCTTTCCAATTATACAAATTCAATTTTTGGAGTATATTAGGTACTATCTAGAGTTTTAAACCCCGGGAGACAGGTATTTATTTAAACGGAAGAGCTATACCAACCCTACCACAACTATGATAACATAATAAGTCAAAATTATTTATGTATTTACTATGATCTACCAGTACAAACATTCCATTGTAAATCTGAACTAGAGAAATAAAACTGTAGGTGCAAGTTTCAGTGAAGAAGGCACTGAGTCAAATCAAAGTATATCATTTTTTTCTTCTTCCCACTCAGACACAAGTACAATTTATTTGACTGCATAAAATAAATAGCATTTGTCATTTGCCTGTGGTGAAACCTAAAAAGAAAGAGGAATTATTCATAAAATCTCCCAACCTGGCCCTCACTTGATCAGTACTAGAAGGAGGGGTGAGTGAACAAACCAGCAAAGAAAAGTTGCATTGGAGCCAGAGAATTCCATGCCATTTATGGCAGCATTGCTTTTTACAACTTAGGCTTGCCACACCAAGCCTAAGGTTGGCTATTAACTCCTTCACATCTGGAAACCTAACTTAGGTGACTGAAAATCTGAGAGAAATCTGAGAAAGAGAAATACTGTCTGCTCCAAATAAAAGCCAAGGGATACCATTTTACATAACTTAATACTGGGGTATTAGTATGTGGGAAATATACTGGGAAAACAACAGATTGATTGAACTGAAATTCTATCACCACATTTCAGATGAGGCTATCACCTATTTACTATTACTATTATCATTATTTAGTATTTGTATTACCGTAGTACCTCAGAGCCCTAGTCATGGACCAGGACCGCATTGCTTTAGGCACCCAACAAACACACAACGAAAGACAGTCCCTCTGCAAACAGCTTACAATCTAAGAATATGAGACAACGGATGGGTAGGTAGACAGACAGACAGATAGGGGAGTACATTGAAACAATGAGTCAATACTGCCAGCATGATAGGCAGGAGTCTTAGCACACGAAAAGCATAGCCATTGTCAAGTGTTTTGTAGACATCACAGATAAGGAGAGTTTTAAGGAGGATTTTGAAGAAGGAGAATGAGTAGTTTTGCAGATATTTACGGGGAACACCTCCTCAGTGTGAAGGGCAGTATGGGAGAAAGAAAAAGGTGCTTGTCTGGAAATTTGACAAGTGGGCAATGGAGGCTGTCATAATGGGCCGATCAGAAGTGAGCGTGGATTGTGAATGAGAGATGATATGCAGGGTGGGGAGTGACTGTGAAGGATCTTGAAAGTGAATACAAGCAGTTTATGTTTGATGTGATGGAGAGGGGGAACCACTGGAGGGATGCAAAGAGAGCTGCTCTTGCCTCCCTGAGCTGTCAAGGGGGAGTTCCCCAGGGAAAAAGGATTGAGCATCCTGTGACTTACTAAAGAAAGAAACAGTCTTTACACCATGAGGCATGTTTGTTCTAAAATCTGAGGCCTGGTCTACACTAAAAAATTAAGTCAGCTTAACTATGTCGCTCTGAGGTGTGAAAAATAGTTATACTGATCTAACCCCCAGTGTAGATAGCACTAGATAAACAGAAGAATTCATCCATCAACCTAGCTATCGCCTCTTGGTGAATTACCTATTCTGAAGGGAAAACCCTTACCATTGGCATACGTAGTGTCTACATTGAAATGCTACAGCAGTGCAGCTGTGTCGCTGTAGCATTTTAAATGTAGATGTAGCATGTAATAACTGTCATCAGCATTAAAACCTTTCATGAGAAACTTAAGCTGAAATGTATGAAATGGCTCAGGAGGAAATTCTTGATGTCACTATTTAAAAGTAATTTTTAATATAAGTAGTCCCTCAATAGAATGAAACCTACGGGCTAAATGGAAGCTGTCACATAAGCAGCCACTGGCAATGAGTGGTATTTCACACCTTGAGGGATTTAAAATTGCCAAACAGTATGTCATCCTGATCATAGGACATGGCTAAAATATGGCTAGGTCCTATCCACACTATAAATGGCATCTGTAGTATAGACATATTAGTGAACCAGATCCACCGACTTGGCTATCTTTGTAGTGAAGCTGTGCCCTAATTTATTAAAAAACAAGAACAACCCAAAACACATGCTTAAAACCACAACTAGCCGTCATGCTTTTGAACAACTCCATGGGAGAGCCCAAACTTTGAGTTTCCTCCTCTCAGCCAGAGCATTTTGTTACATTAGTAATAAATAAATACATATTAAGAGTTACATTATGCCTTTCATCTTCAAAGTGATTTATAAACAATAACTAAGCAATGCTTCATTTGTGGAACTGAGTTAGCCAGTTGTCTGCTATTTAGCCAATAACAACCACAATACTTTTACTGAATATTTATCACTCACCTATCTACAGAATTTATACAACTGAAGGTTTCAAAACTTAGGCCTTGATCATTCAAACATATGTCGACATGCTTAACGTTACACTTGGGAGCAGCCTCGTTGCAGTCAGCCAGTCTCATCATATCCAAAAAGTAAAAGGTGCTTAAATGTCTACAGGACTGGGGCCTTAATGAAAATCTTTCAGTATTTTGATTAGTATCATATATTTTTGAAAATAAAGGAAGTACAAAATGGGTGCTTTTTGATTGTTTTTGTTTTATTAGGAAATCTATATGCTCATATCTCTATTTTCACAGTACTTTTAAATAAAAATCCTTAAAAAAAATCTATTGTGCCTATAATATTGGTGTCACTTGTTGATAATTAATTATTTAACTTCCCTCCTTTGGCCTCTCAGAAAAACTTCCACAAAAACCCAAACAGCTACAACTCTTTAATATGGGACAGGAATTCATTGATGGCTGGATGCATGATGCTGCATGTTCTTCAGAACATACATCTTTTCAATTGGTCTGCAAGATTAAAAGTAAATCACTAACTTTTTTAGAATAAAATTCAATTATATTCTTATTTACCAAGATGCTTCAAAATATGCCAGGAATCATCATCTAGATTGTAAAAGAAAAAGTCTTACATTTCACAGAGGATATCAGGAAAATATTTTAGTCGAATAATTGTTCTGAAAGAGTTAAATAATCTATACAACAGTTATTTCAAAACTTTCCTCTGGCAAAATTAATTGGAAAATATAAGAATATGGAAAAAACTGTGGCTCTCTCAAAAGGCATCTCTTACACAAGACATTTAACACAGATAACCCAAAGGCTATTTTTTGTATTTTTACAAATATTCCCCCTCCCCTCAGTTTTAAATACTTTTTTGAAAGCTTAGAAATGAAATTCTTACTGAATTTCAAATAAATCTTTACTTCATCACTGGCTTCCTTCTGCAGGTTGCTCATAAATCATGAGACAATAGCATCTTTTTTCAACAAAGAACTGTAAACTGATATTTAAAAAGTAGATGAAGTTTGGGGTCAGAGTCTCTTTAAGAACACAATTTTTTCAAAAGGGTGTCAGGTGATCTAAGAGACCATAGTCCTCACATCAAGACAAGCCATCTAAGTGGGCTGGAGGCTGAAGTTTGTCTTGTAAATGCACTTACCTAAATTGCTGTATGTAGCACTGCAAGGGCTCAAGTCAGAAGAATCTGAAGTTTCCTCCTTTTCTTCCTCCCCTTGTGGGACATGGGGAGTTGACACTGGGATGACCGAGGCATTGACACCAATGTCCTGCTTCACAAACACAGCTCTTGGAATCTGAGGAGACAAATCTTCCAGCGTGGTCTCATCTGGCACTTGACTGAAACAAACAAACAAAATTCACCTGGCGGCCAAAGCTACCTGCCATATGTTATGAGTAAAACATTAGGTTTGAAATAATAAAATGCCTTTGGGTAAAAGGCAAAGAACTGGGAAATGGAAACAAAAATGTGTCCCTTTCTCCTCTCCAAATTTTTTACAATGACTTTCTAGCAAGTTGTTTCTCTTTCTCCTCACTAAAGTGCATTCACTTTTCACTACAATATTAATGGTAGGAAATATCTTTCGTACCAAAGTATCACAAAATGTTTCACACAATTGAGTATAGTCAATACATATAAGTACCATGCAATGCACAAACATAACAATACTGTACATCATACAGCATCTGTAGGATTTATAGGGCAGCAACAGTGATTAAGGTTTGTTTTTAAACCAATTAGAAGGATTTTGCTTTAATGAGAGTTATACATTTACACAGAGGAAAATATACTCCTAAACTCTCTAGGAAATGCATAAAACTTTAAAGCTACATTTTCAAATTCTGGCAACATAATAGAAATTGTCACACTGGAACACAGACCAATAGTCAGTCTAATCCAGCATCCTGTCTCCTTATAGTGACCTGCACAAAATATTTCTGAGGATTAAAACCCAGGCACTAATGCATCAAGCAGTGCTAGGGGATATTTCTCCTTCCCTGCTCCCAACTGGTGGGAGTTTTCTTAATTAAATTGTGAAGACTGATATCTTTACATCAAAATAAAACTGTGAAAATCAACTATTTAGTCATTTTACAAGTGTTATATTTATTGATTATAGTTCAAAATGATGCAAAATATATACCAAATAAAAATTAGTAATGTCCAGGTTTACCCAATGAATTGCTGCCTATTGCAGTTATATCAGCGATTGTCAAGTATGGTGCCATTTATAACATTTTAGACATTGGTTAATGACATTTCTGTGTCTACACACACATATATATACACACATTAGGGATCAACTTCTGAGAATAAAATCTCAGTAGCTCTCATGATTTGGGCTTGATCATGAAAGATACTGAGAACCCCTAACTTCCATTGACTTCAACAGAAGTTTAGGGCAGACACTTCACCAAGGAGAGACTTAGAACCTCCCAGGATCTGGCCCTATATTTGTATATCAGTGTAGCTTTTAAAATGAAAACTCAGAGCTCAATCCAAACTTCTGATGAGCTGGAACACGAGTATGTATTTTGTAAACCTGCCCCATTGTGCTTGTGTAAACAGCACAGCAGCTGATTTTCCATGATACACTGGTGATCTTACATTTGTATATCAGAAGGAGGACTGTGCCCTTACAGACCTGTTATAAATTGTAAAAAAACGTTTCTATACCAACCCAAAACTGACAGGGTACTGACATAGAGTACAAAATGCAGTCTCCCAACCAATCAATATTCAGACTACAAACACTAAAACATGCTTGTACTTTGCATAATACAAAATTCCATGTATAGTATGCACATGCTATTTCAAATTTCATACTTGTGGAATTTTAAGTGCAGACTTATAAAAACAAGAACCATCAAAACACGTTAGTAACAGAGCAGAGACAAAATGGCTAAGTTCAAAAAGCTGTAGTTTTAATCATTTAGTGTCAAAAACATTTATCTCTTTTTATTAACAAGCATGGGAATGGTGCAGACAGCACATTATATGCATCAAAATATGTGCACATTAAAGTTAACCAAAGGCATTTCAAATTAAGACATACATTACATCAAAGCAGGTACAATGTTCTTAAAATGAAAGATATCATTTTAAAGATCTGAGGTTATCCTAACACCAACAAATCTTATACCTACCTGTATGTACCTCACCAGTAAAAATATATTTGTTCAAAATAAATTGTCTATAATAGGTCAGCTATTCTGATATGAGAATTTCTATTACACGGTAGTATCTCATAAAATTTTTTAGTATTGAATGGCAAGGTACAGAATACACTAATTCCCAGTCCCAGACACATGCATGCACATACATTAAATCTAAGTTAGAAGCATTTGCCAAACAAAGAATATCAACAGCAAGAGAGAGAGGGAGAAAAAAAATGAACTCACCCACTATACTCACTCACACAATTCCCCATTAAAGGAAATTCTCTCAAGGCCTTCTTGAGTCTTTTAATCATGTCTTGAAACTCTGGTGAGCCATTGATTCCACAGTGTTCTGGTGTGCTACAAGTTGTGCAAGCTGTGAGCAACAAGGCTGAACTCTGCACACAGTGATATCACCTACTGCACCTTGATGTTTACTTTAGGGGGTTGGTCTGAGGGATGTGCTAATATACTTTAAGGAATGTACTATTACCAAAGTTATAGCCCAGCCTTCTTAACTCTCTCACTGCTGTAACACATGAAATATAGTTTAAGTTCTACTGGAACACTATTTTATTCTGCCATGTATCTAGGGTGACCAGACAGCAAATGTGAAAAATCGGGATGGGGTGGGGGGTAATAGGAGCCTATATAAGAAAAAGACCCAAAAATCGGGACTGTCCCTATAAAATCGGGACATCTGGTCACCCTACATGTAGTGCATTAACTAGTCAAGTAAGAATAGTTTCAACTGTAGCTAATACAAATGTATTGTAAGCCTTTAAAGAGCTCCAAGCAACCTAACTTTAAAAGTATGTGAAAATTTTAAATCTGCATTCAAGGTGATATTAAAAGAATAAATGAATTCTTTGAAAACGGCAGCAATGAGATGTCATGTTGTGATCCCTGGGAGCAAGCACCTCTCTTTTTATGGGAGAAAGGGAGAGGTTCTGAGCGATCAAGCTAAGACACCCTAATACACTCAACCAGTTGTTTAGTGAAAGGTCAACTCTCACTCATCACCCACAAAAGACAGAAGTAGGAATAGAGAAAAATGAAAAAATTCCTTACTACTAATTAACCCATAAGGATCACTCGGAACATGTTAATTTTTTTTGCCTTATCTGATCATTTAAAACTTTTAAATACATATTTTTAGCTTTCTGGAAAAACATAACACCTATAAAAATTACCATAACCTAGTTGAGTGTGCTCTGATACCCCTTGTGGCTGATACCTGCAAGATCATAATCTCGTATACATGAGATGGACTGAGGCCCATGGTCTTCTGATGAATTGCAAAAATTCAAAGGAATTTACAGATATGTTTGGTTCTATACAGACCTCTGAAATCCCTCTGGATTTCTAAGGTATGAAGCCTGAACTCCCTGAATATGAATAAAGTTTGAGGAAAAGTACAGGCAAGTTAATGGCCTGACTGAGAAGGAAATCAAACATCATTTTAGACAGGAACTTAGAATCAGGATGAAGGATCACCTTATCTTCATGAAACAGTGTAGGGAGGATCAACAACCAAGTTTGTATCTGAGTAACTTTATGGGTTTATATTATGGGAATAAGAAAACAAACTGACATGCTGGATCAAACCAGTAGCTCCTGTAGTTCAGTTTCCTGTCTCTGACATGAGCCAGGAACAGATGCTTCAGTGGAAGGTGAAAGAACTCCATAGCTGACAATTTGAAACTGCCAACCCATAAAGGAAGTTTCTTCCTAGCTCCTGACCGTTAGAGGTTGACTTATTCTCTAAAGCATGTGGGTTTAAATCCCTTCTATTTTTTAAATCCTATATAATACAATTTTCTCATTATCCATACAATAAGTCTTTTATAAATTTAACTAAATTCTTGGCCTCAATGATATCTATTGGCAATGAGTTCCACATTTTAATCACATCCTAGCAAAAGATATTTCTTTTTATCAATATTTTTGTAAATTTACCACCTTTCAATTTAATTGAATTTCCCTTGTTCTTATATTTTGAGAAAATACACACAGGAGTGCTGAATTTACCACCTGTACACCATTCCTTATTTCATATAATTATATTATATCCCCTCTTATTCATCTCCTCTCTAATCAGTTTCATTCTCTTGCTGACCGTCTCTGAACACTCAGCTTGTGCTCCGGAGGGAATATACAGAACAACCCTTTCATAAACTTGGTTACAGCAGGGTGAACGAAAACTGCTGATCCACCCTTCAAAGGGTAGAAAGTCAAGGTGACAGCCAGGTAGACCTTGACTGAACTGTGACACTGTTCATTGTTCCAAGTGGAGTAAACAGTCCAAGATGAAAGTGATAGAGGATCCCTTCAGGTCCATTATCTTTTGAGCTACCTAAATGTAGAATCTCTCCCACTTCTAGGGTGACCAGATGTCCCGATTTTATAGGGACAGTCCCGATTTTTGGGTCTTTTTCTTATATAGGCTCCTATTACCCCCCACCCCCTGTCCTGATTTTTCACACTTGCTGTCTGATCACCCTACCCACTTCACTAAATAGGTTTGCCTAGCTGAGGACTTTCTGTTTTCCAGGATGATCTTTTGGACTTTGTCAGAACATTCTTGATTTAGTTTTCTAGCAGTCCAGAAGATAAGTTGTCAGCCCGAAAGGCTATGAATTCAGGTAGAGAACCTCATCCCAATCCTGAGACAAGAGAGCAAGTAAATTGTGAAGATGGATTTTCAGCTTTTATATCAATTCTAGATGGCCCCAAGTTGGGACTTTCAACAGTACTCTGATTCCTTCTTGTACAATTTTCCAGATGGTCTTTGCAATCAATGGGATTTGAGAGAATGAACAACTCCTAACCCCAATCCAGGAGAATGGCATCTAGCAGTTTTGGTCCTGCCTGCCTTTGGAGTAGATCCAGAGATTTTTGGTATTGTCTCTGGTGGAAAAGTGATTAGCTAGATCTCTGCCCCATTTGCAGAAACGTTAATGCAGGATTGAGTCCTTAGGGGATTGTTCTTGCAACTGATTGTATTTTGCCTTTAAAAACCTGCTAAGACATTTTCTTTTCCCGGGAGATAAAAGGCAAATACAATGAACTGATGGCAGGTGCTCCCCTCCTAGATCAAGGGTCTGCTATTTATAGCTGGCAATATCAGGCTTCCTTTGGTGTTTGACCCCAGGGTGGATTTGATTTAAATCAAATTGATTCAAATCATGATTTAAGTCACTAGTCAGGAAGACTTGATTTAATCATGGATTTCTACATAGAAGTGCATTCTTGTTGGTTGTTATAACAATACATATACTTCACAACTCAGAGATAGATGAGACCCAAACTGGGTCTCTTTTATGGCCTGCTGCAATTATAGGTTTTCCCTTCCAGTGAGAGAATGGTATGGTAGATCTCAAATCAATGAAGGCTACACTCAGAAAGACCTCCAGACTTCTGGAATATGCTGCTCAAACAGTTTTACTTTTGTTTCTACTGCCTGTCCTTCCCTTCTCACATTTATCTCCAGACTTCTTCTCCTTGTCCAGATCTATTCCACCCCCAACAATCTTCTATTCATTGAACTTTTTTAAACTTTGTACTTTTAGAGAGAGGTAAAGGATTGACTCTGTGTACCCAAATTTGCAGAGGGACAAAAGGGTTGAGGTCTGTTATTTCTCACCTCTATGTATTTATTTATTTAAAACATTTTGCTGTTAACAAGCATGTTCTCTCCGGAGACACAAATCCACAGTTTGAGAACTGCAAAACTAAGCATTTCTGATGGTATCTTCTAGACTGAGTACTGAGTCCCACTGGGTAGAAAGAAAGATTATTTAGGTTAATCTATACAGAAGCCCCTGGAATCCCATAAGATTGGGTCCCTAATCCATGAACTATTGAAACTCATTTACAAAATTTTCTTAAACATTACATGAATATATTGTCTCATGCTATAGAACAGGGATCTCAAACTCAAATCACCACGAGGGCCACATGAGGACTAGTAAATTGGCCCGAGGGCCACATCACTGAAACCTTTTCATACAATGATACAAAAGTATAGTCAAAAATGAAAAAAAAGAAGAGTAATATAGTATTCTATTAAAAGTCAATGTATTAACTTTTTAAAAACTGTAATGCAAAGAGGGATTTTAATAAAATATAAACACTCAGTAATGTTTGGAGCTTGGCTGCCAGTGGAGTTGGCGCCTATGGCGGGCCGCAGGAAATAACTCCGCGGGCCGCATGTGGCCTGCGGGCCGCGTGTTTGAGACCCCTGCTATAGAATTAGAATTTATAATCCCTATTTCATGATGAGATATCTTTGAGCTATAATGTATCTTAATTAAAACTATCTTTAGATAGGTTTTTCCTCAAAATGCATTTTATCAAAAACATCCAATTTAAATTAAAAAAATCTGATTTTTTTCATTTACAAAAAAAATCATTGATTTTTATCCACCCTGTTTGGCCCCCAAGAGAGCTGGCATGGGCACTGAAAAACTGTTTTATTTTTTTAAAAACAAAATACTGACTAATTATATACATAAAAATAGTATCCACAGACCAAAGAGAATGGACCAAAAAGACAAGGGGAGCACTGAGGACACTGAGGGCTTGTCTTCACTACCCGCCGGATCGGCGGGTAGCAATCGATCTATCGGGGATCGATTTTTCGCATCTCGTTTAGATGTGATTAATCAATCCCCGAAAGCACTCCCCGTCGACTCCGGAAATCCACCTCATCGAAAGGCGGAAGTGGAGTCAACGTGGGAGCGGCAGCGATCGACTCGCCGCCGTCCTCACGGCCAGGTAAGTCGATCAACGATATGCCGACTTCAGCTACGCTATTCACGTAGCTGAAGCTGCGTATCGTAGATCGACACCCCCCCCCCGCCCCCAGTGTAACCCTGGGCTGAGTGTTTTCAGAGTTTGTTGCATCTTCTACACTTCAGGAAAGAACTGTAGGGTGGCTGGGGCATATTTACACTGTTGGAACCCTGCACAAAGGGTAGGGGAGTTTGTAAAGATACTGATCCCTGTGGACAATTTTCCAAAAGATTTCAAGCTCACATTCCAAGGGCAAGTTAATCCCAAGAACAGGAATCCATGTGGGCAGTTCTCAAAAGCAAACTCTCTGTGCAATGTGTGAAAATGATATCATTATAAAATCCTAAGGATAGCAAGGCATTTCTAAAAGTCTTGACATCTGTAATCTCTCACAGTTATGGAACCTAATATTCAAATCTCCAGAATTTATAACTGGATCCTGATGTATTGTATAACTTTACAGTGGAGTATCAGACATTACTGTTAAATTCAGAAAGCATTACAAAAAATTATATGGACATATCTAAACATTTCATTTCTTCAAGTAGTAAGATCCATAGATCCTATGACAGGCTTGAGGCCTGTTTGCATCTTGATGGAACTCACACCTGTCAATCACTGGCACAGTTTATGACCTTACTGATGAAGAGATGACATAACTTCCAGTATGGAAGTTGGGGAGCCTTGTAGGTTTCTTCTTAAGAAACGTATGTTCCAATCCAAGAGACAATGCTGCATGAGTGCAGAAGATGATTAGTATTTATCTTGTATGCCTCAGATATTCATAATCTGATCTACCTAGATATCAAGGGCTTTGAAATCTTTTTTTTCCGTAAGGCTAGGCGACAAGACAAAATTATGAACTCTATCTTCTGAATACTTCAGTTTTGTGTAGATATATTTTTATTATTGTGCAGACATCAAAGCTGTTCCACAGCTTTCCCATTGGACACAGTGGCTTGGGACAGAAAGCTTGTAGTACTGTCTCCTTTGAGACTTTAGGGATGAAAGATTGCTTTGTCCTGAGAACCACTATCTCAACATGAAAATAGAGTACTGGGGTTCTGTGGACAGAACTCTTCATTCCAACGCCCATCAGGCTGACGTAATTGCTATTAAAAAACCCAATTGTTAGAGAGGGAATACCACCTTTATAAATTCAGAAGAATATCTTTTGGGGACATTTAGCAACAGATTGACATCCAGTGATGGGGCTACCTTGTGTAGCTGTAGAGAATGGATCAGGCCAATCCAAGAAGCAGTACTGACTTGCTCTACAGAGAAGTTATCGCTAGTCCTTCTCTGAAGCAGAGGGCATATCTATGCTGCAGCTAGGAGTGAGCCTTCCAACCCGGGCAGACAGACTCGCACTAGCAGGGCTAAAGCTAATACGCTAAAAATAGCCGTGTGGGCCTTGCTGTGTGGGCCTTGCATCAGAAACTCAGGCTAGTCACTTGAGCTCAAGCTTAGAGTCACAATGTCCACACAGCTATTTTTAGTGCTAGCTCGAGCCCCACTAGCCTGAGTCTGTCTGCCTGGGCTGGAATGCTAGATCCTAGCTGCAATGCAGATATACTCAGAGAGGGTTGCTGTGATAGAGAGCTTTTGAGGGAGGAGTGAGTGTGAGGAATGGTGGAGGAGATATCCCACAAATCCTCTGGAATAAAGATGATCTTTGCTCTAGATTCCATATTTTCTCTCTCCCCTTGAAACTATCTCTAGTCATCTTCCATTCTGCAGACATAATACAAAGCCTTAAATGCAATTTCCTGCAAGAGAATCACTCAAATTTCCAGGGTGAGCAGGATTAACTGCTGTACCACCAAATACAATAAATTTTATTTAATTTTTTTTGGTAAAACTTAGTTACTATGATTTTTTTTTAAAGAAAAAGAAAAAAACCACAGTAGGAAAGGTTATATCCTGTCTCAATTTGAAACTTTTACTAGAAAGACTTTTCTATCCTTAGGAGGGAAAAACTTAATTATGGTTTTCAGAAAAACCCTCTACTGAGATGCCAATTTCATATTTGCCAGCATCTTTTTAACCACTATGCATGACAAAAAACAACAACAACCCCCCCCAAAAGACAACACCAACAACCCCCCCGCCCCCACAAAAACCAAGACCATAACATGGATACAATAATTAAGGGCCCCATCACAGACTCAAATTCATTCAGTTTCAAATGTTTATTCCTCATTTGAAGAGATGAATATTCTGCAAGTCCTGTTCTGGGTGATGAACTGACCTTTCCAGCGATATCATAACCACAACACAGTGCTAAAGGAATTTAAAGTTATCAGTCTCTACCACCTTCATAATCCACTATGGGATAAAAAAAAAAAAGTTCAGTTTCTCCTGTTGGTATGCCTTCAGGACCCCCCACCAATCTGACATTTCTTAATCCTATCTTATTTTTCAGGTCATCAATTTGATCTCTCAGTGAGCTTTACAGTTGTTGGCATTCTCAGTTAGAAAAGTGTCATGTTCATTGATCTTTATCTTCATGTCTTCAATTTTTCTCTAAGCCTGTTGCAGTCATTAACTGAAGATTTTGAACTTCTTTTCCATTCCACACATTTTAGCCTGAATTAGCATTAACCTTTAGCTAACATCTGATGAGTTAATACAAAGCAAGTGTAGCATCACTTGGTAAATCAAATATACCTCCTATTGATGCAAAACTGCAAGCAGCCAGGCCTGGTTCACAAATACTGTAAAATAGACAAATCAAAATCCTTGAACCATATTGGCTTAATTTTTGGAATTGAAAAGGTCTCTCTCTCTGCCTCCCATTCTCCCTCCCCCACCGCTTTCTTCCCCCTCCTTAATAGCAAACAAAATCAAGTAAAAACAATTATCTTAAGACACCAAAATGCATCAAAGGCAATTAAAAAAAATTACAGAAAGCCACATGCAACAAAAAGCTATCAAAACTTATGCTGCCCATAAAACTCCCAATGTTTCAGTCTTTTCTTTTTTAAAATATTCTCAGAAAGATCACAATGGAGTTAGTACTTTTTATAAAATAGAATTCATAGCAAATAAAGTATAATTACCCTTGGAAAATTCTGAGCTATGATTTCACACTAACACCACAGCTTGGTGGTAAAAAAAATAACGAAAATTCTCTAAAAGGGGGTGGAAAACAGGAAAGAAAAAGACTAGCTATTGCAAACAGTAACAGTACAAACATACTCTAGGCAGGTGTGGTAAAACAAAGTAACAGCACCATCCCTAGGGTAGTTGAAGACACTTTGTTTTCAGCCGGTGCTATACTGCACACAAGTGTGGTGTTACTTCCTAGTATCGTAACACCCACTTTATACCCCTAACTTTAATCAGAAACATTGTAACAAAAACTTGAGCTTTCCAACTCTGAAAAAATATCAGAAAAGCAGACAATAAAGAAGTCCTTGTTGCACCAGTTTTAATAAAGGTGTGATTTTAAACTCATGCAAAAGGCTGAGTTTGACACTCCTATGGGCAGTTTAAAACAGGTTGATTTCAACTTTAGGTTAAATTGATTAGCGATCAGTTTAAGTTAAACTGAAATAAGAGTGTCCACACATAGATTTCCATGCTTTTAAATCAGTTTAAAAGCCATTTAAAGTTAAATCAGTGCATTTTTCTTGTAGAGACAAGAGTACTGAGAACAAATAGGGCGAGGGAACTGTAGGACCTGCCCTTGTTTTTGGTGAGGGCCAGACATCACATTGAAAGGAACAAGTCTATGATTTTACAATTTTCTATCTGGCAGGGTACAACTAAAAGAATAATTAGGTACAAAAGTTTTAAAATATCTTTTGAGTTAATATACTGGTAGCCTGTTTCACTAAGGCTTGGTCTACACTACCACTTACGTTGGTATAACTTATGTCGCTCAGAGGTGTGAATAAGCCACCACCTTAAGCGCTGTAAATTACACTGACCTAAGCACTGGTGTGGACGCTATGTCGGCGGGAGGACTTCTCCCACCGATATAGCTACCGCCTCTTGCAGAGGTGGATTTACTATGCTGATGGGACAGCTCCCTCCCATCAACATAATAAAATATATGCTAATAAAACTTCTGCCATGACATGGACTATCAATATGGGGTACTACAGCTGGAGACGTGTTTCTTTCCTCTGGAGGCGCACATGACAGACAGAGAGATAGTAGGTATGCTTTCTACTTCTCCATGAAATATTTACCATCCACTTCTACACCAGAGTTCTTTAGTCTTCTATAGCATAGAAATACCATGTTAATCTAAAAATTCAAGGCCATGTGTGTTTGATTCAGTGAAACAAGATCGACCTATCGAAGACAGTTCAAAATACTGGATGCTGTTCATATGAAGAAAGCAACTATCCAGTAAAATGTTAAAACTGTAAAAACATTACACATGCACATATAAAGTTCTATATAAAGCCCTTAAATTACTTCCCATTTCTGCAAAATGTACAACATATTCCACAACACCGAATGAGTGAGTTAAAAAGACATATGCTGTTAATAGCAGTTTACCTGAAGATCTTCTTGGGAATCTGAGATGGTGAAGAATGACTCTTAATTTTCTGTTCAGAATCCTCTGCCAACATCTCTTCCATTTCTGCTTTGTCCTTTGCCACTGTATCTTCATTTGGAGACTCCACTCCAGCCTTGTTCTGGTCGGTGTTTGGTTCAGCCTGTGCTGGTTCACATCTATACATGAAAACAATGGATGGCTTCTCGCTGGAGTCTGTTTTTGACTCACTGAACCAATGGTGGCGTTGAACTGGTGGAGGAGGCAGCATATGTATAACAGTTCCATCAAGACCCACTAGTTTCCCTTTTTCTCTTTCTCTCTCTTTGTCTTCCTCATCTTCAGTCTTTCTGCGGCGGAAGAAGCTCTTAAAGGATATCCAGCGCTTGGGTTTTGCATCAGCAGCTCGTCTACCTTCTGAATGCAGTATTGACTCTGCCTCTGTTGATCTAATGGGACTGGTTGGTTTGCTCCAGTTGCTGAAATGTCTTTGCAACAGATTACTTGCATGATAGGGTGAAGAAGTGGAACGCGGAGGGGGAAATGGAGGTGCTTGCTCTATTTTGGGACTTGTGGTATTATGGGTGCCTGTTACTGGCTTTGAAGAATGGGTGGCAAGTGGCTTTGAAAGTGTATCCTTCTGCATTTTAGTGGGAGTGCTTTCTGTAGCACTGGATACTTCAGTATCATTGATGGGTTGTGAGGTAAAGAGAGATTTGGGTCGTACCAGGCTGCTTTTAGTAGTATCTGCATCAGGTGGTAGGGAATATAATTCTTCCACACTGCAAGATTTGGGTCCTGATTGAGGTGTTTCTGGAGGAGACTGTGGGGGCTGGATGGAAGCCACAATCTGAGAAAGCACTGTGTTTGCATTTTCCCTATTGCTGCTGCCACCAGAAGTCTCCTGTGCTCCTTCCATTTTGGCGGCAGGCTCCTGACTTGTCTTCTGGACTCTTGTTGGGGAGCTGTGGTCAAAACTATGACTTCTTTGTGGTGATGTCTGACCTTTGCTGAGACAGCTATTGTACTCTTGAACTTTCTGAGCCACAGAACCCAGTTTACACTCTGTGCTATTAGTTACCCCCTTGGGTTGGGTAAATTCAGTGGGTTTGCTGGGTATATTTTCAGAGATTTTGCTTTCTGTTTCTATTTCTTCATATGTGTGGCTTATTACACTTGTAGTTTTATCTTTGATGGATAGCTCTCCACTGGTACCTAGAAAACTTTTATAGATGGCTAAATTATCATATGCATTTGGATTGATTACAATAGGAACTTTGATAGCATTCTTTGAACTCCTAGCATATGTAGGTTCATCATGAATGATAATTGGGAAAGGTGGCATGCCAGCATTGTTGTAACTATTAAATTTTATCTCAGACAAATTGGGTGACTTCACTGGGATGGTTTTTGAAGAAATATTTGTGGTTGTAGGTGAAGTAGGAGCAGATTTGTGGCTGCTTTTCCTTGGAGGGACTGAAGGTCCTGAGCTATTAGCAATTAATTCCACCTTCGGTATCTTCTGTCGTGGACTAGTACTAGAAGTCCATACTTCTTGGTATCTGACTGCACTGGATTTTTTTAGATTGGCATTTACTCGCCCAGATGATGCAGTAGTAGATATAATCGGTGTACCTTGAGTTCCTGGGGAATTTGGGTTAGATGGAGTACTTTTAGTTTCTGAGCTTTCAGTCTGACCTTCCATGCACTCAATGGTCATGGCTGCTGACACATCTACTATAGTATAAGGCTTGCACACTGGTTGTTCCATATTCACCACTCTGTAAGGTTTGGCTTGATCTTCCATTGGTACCAAGTTTATTGTCACTGCTTGACCAGTAACATCTGTAGCACTTTTACTTTCTTGATTATCACTTTGTACCGCAATCTTTCCATCCTTCTCTTCCAATCTAAGTGCAAGAACTGCCTTGTGAGTCTCTAGAATTTTTGCAGTGTTTCTGGAAGCTTTTGACATGTCTTTCACTTGCTGCTTATCACAAAGACTTTCATAATCTGGTTCAATCAACTTGATCTCCTTAGGGGTACTGGGAGATAACCCTCCATTGCAGAGTTTTTGAGATGAGCTGCTGATTGTTCCAGAGCGAGACTCTTCAGTCAAAGATGAATCGGGAGATGTGGAATCAGATGACACCATACTCTGCATGCTTTCCTGCCCATAAAGGATCACAGTTTCTTCTCCATAACCATTTAAAATTTCATCATAGCTATCATCATAGTCTACAGCACAGATCCTCTGTAGAGACTTGTTCCTTAAAGGGACAGTGTTCCATTTTTTGTCAACACAAAACCGGACAGGAGACAGGGTGTTAGCTCTAAAGTTAGCAAAGCGAGGTTGGCCCCGCATGCGAATTTCCATTGCTAGCAGCTCTTCATCACTTTCATCCCAACTCTCATGCTCTTCTTGCATGCTGCCAAAAAACATATCATCCTCACTCTCATCTCCACTGGAGAATTCTGGGTAACAGAAACGCCCACCTTCATTACTTATTACTTCAGCGCTTCCACTCAGAATAACATGCTTATTATGTGAATCCTTCATTCCACCCATCATGCAGCTTGGAGGGATCTGTCTTTCTAATGATCTTTTATAGCAATTATTTATTCTTCCCAAGAAAGTTTCCCTTGAGTTCATTTCATTTCCTGCTAGCTGAGGTGTGGTATCCAAACCCGCAATTTCCTTCAACACTTCTGTCAGTCCATTATTATTGTTATTTGGTATCTTACCTGCACTATCCTTGTTGCCATAAGGCCTATGAACATGGCTATAACCTTCAATTTCATCTTCATTATTATTGTTCAGTGGCTTTTTGTTTAAGACAGTCTTGTTTCGGTTCCACCCTGTAATTACTGGCTTGTTCTCACAATGATCTGGTGTGCTGATCTCACCACTGACAGTTTGCCCATCTACCACCATCATGGTGGGTTTCACAGCTATGGTGGGTTTCTTTGCTACAGGGGGTCGAAAATTTCCTGAACTTCTACCACGGTGGTTGTTGCTATGGTTTGCATTGGTTTTCAGATTACCATGCGAGAGGGGAGCCTTTTCAGAGGCTGGGGGCAGTTGGTGCAAGCTTTTGGGTTTGAAGCAATTTTTACATTCACCTGGTTTCCAGACGTGTTCAGTGAAGGTGTTGCAAGCAGACATTTTCCCAGAGCTTTGCACCTGATGTTCCACTGTTCAGTGCATGGTAAGAACTTCATCCATTCGTTTTCACTCTGCTCATTTATTCTGGCTATGCTTTCAAATAGTGATCTTTCTAAAAAATGAAAGACAGAAAACAAAAGATAAGAATGGGGAAAAACAACAACATTCAGTGACAAGAGAATGACTGTGTTTATACTCATATTCTGACTGTCTCTCCTTTTACAACACTTACTCCCTGGGGAATTCTGTGCCGCTGTGCAATGCAAAATTTATGAAGAATTAATGTTCTGCGCAGAATTTCATTTCTTCCTACAGAATTGGTGCTGCACAGCTGCTGGCCACCACTAGGGGCCACTGGTCCTGGCAGAGCCAGCTCCCCAGCTCACAAATAGAAGACACTGCTGGGGGGAGGGGAGTGGGAACTGGAGGGTTCCTGGCAGCTGTGGTTCCCGGAACACCCTGAAGGAAGGAGGTGGCATGTGGGCCGTGGCCTCACAGCGAGCAGATCACCCAGCCTGGCAGAGATGGAGGCCCTGTGCAGTGTTAGCCCTGCACCATCCAACACTGAAATCACCACAGGAAACTCCATACAAGCCCGGTCTGACCAGCATCAGGCTGTTTCTCCATATGGATCCCCAGGTTCTGGGAGGAGAGGATGCAGGTGTCTGGGATGGGGGGTGCCCTGTGGCTGTGCTCTGGGGTTTGTGTGGAGGTGTCTGGCCCCATGGCTGGGCTCTGGGGAAGAGCAGGTGCAGGTTTCTGGGCTGGGGGGTGCCCCGTGTAGCCCCCTCCAGCACTCCCCAAATACCCTCTTCCAGTACACACAGACCCCTCCAGAACGCCCCAACTGTACCCCCCCTTCCAACTCCCTGTCCCCCTGGCATTGTCCACTATTTGGGAGCCTCTTTATGGTAACCCTATGGGGGCAAACCCCCAAGAATCAACAAAAACCCAAGAATCAACAAAAGATCGGAGGGGCTGAGTTTTCCCCCAAGATGTGCCCAGCTGGCATGTGACACAGCCAGACTGAGGTGCCCAACAAAAACATAACAGAGAAACAGGAACTGGGTTGTCATACAGGTTCCTTTAACTTTCTACTCCTGGGGGAATCTTTTTTTGTTGTCTGTACTGTTACAGACATATTTTCTGACAGGTATTTTGAAATAAATTACCACAATAATTGAAATGGGTGTGATTAGACTGTATTATTTTCACAAATAAAATATGCAGAATTTTAAAATATTGTGCGCAACATTTTAATTTTTTTGGCACAGAATTCCCCCAGGAGTAAACACTCTTGGCAATGACTTAAAATAACCAAGTAGTCTCTATCTGACAACTTATAGCTCTTTACTGACTTCTACAAAACCAAATATCTAAAAAGCAAAACATTGCATATAGATAGGGACCTACCAAATTCACAGCCATGAAAAATGCATCATGGAACATGAAATCTGGTCTTTTGTGTGCTTTTACCCTATACTATACAGATTTCACAGAGGAGACCAGCGTTTCTCAAATTGGGGGTCCTGACCCAAAAAGGAGTTGCGGGGGGGAGGGGGTCCACAAGGTTATTTTAAGGGGGGTTGCATTATTGCCACCCTTACTTCTGCACTGCCTTCAGAGCTTGGTGGCTGGAGAGTGGTGGCTGTTGGCCAGATGCCCAGTTCTGAAAGTCGTGCCCTGACAGCTGCAGCGCAGAAGTAAAGGTGGCAATACCATACCATGCAATCCTTACTTCTGCGCTGCTGCTGGCGGCGCTCTGCCTTCAGAGCTGGGCTCCTGCCCAGCAGCCACTGCACTCCAGCTGCCCAGCTCTGAAGGCAGTGCCACCGCCAACAGCAGTGCAGAAGTAAAGGTAGCAGTACCACAACCTCCCCTACGATAACCTTGCGAACCCCAACCCATGCAACTCCTTTTTGGGTCAGGACCCCTACAATTACAACACAGTGAAATTTCAGCTTTAAATAGGTGAAATCATGAAATTTACTATTTTTAAAATTCTATGACCGTGAAATTGACCAAAATAGACCTTGAATTTGGTAGGGCCTTAGATATAGAACAGTGGTGGGCAACCTGCGGCCCGTTAGGGTAATGCGCTGGCGGGCTGCAAGACAGTGTTTACATTGACCGCCTGCAGCTTCAAGTGGCCACGATTCGATGTTCCCGGCCAATGGGAGCTGTGGGAAGCGGCGGCCAGCACGTCCCTGAAAAGTGAGAATGATTAGGAATATAGTGTTAAATCCCTACTAATTCAGTGCTATTGACCTTCAGTTCTGCCTGATAAACTGGAAGCTGAGAAAGATGAGACCTAAAACTAAAAAAGAAGGGCAATGTTGCCACAGAAACATCCTCCAAAATATCAGACAGGACAGGGATGGTGAAAGAATATGTTGTTTTCTCAAATGCTATTTAAAGCATTTGATTTAGGTTCAAAGGAGAATGTTCTATTGCTTGACTGAGAAAACCTACCTGAACAATTCAATTTAATTCATAGTTACCTGACAAAAAGTCTTTCAGTCATTTTAGTCATGTTTCCATCAAGGTCAAATTATTAGTGGGCAGATACTTTAGCCAAGGAGAAAATGGTTACTCCAAAAAGAGAGCTGGATAAAAGACTATTATATGCAGACAGTCACACACTTCAGTTTCTTCATGGCATTATCTTTAGTCAACTTAGAACAGAGACAATAAAACTATCTTAAACCATATGCATGATGCAAGGCAATGCTTCTTTTAGTCACTGGTTTGTTTCACCTATATTCTTCCTACCAAATCTACAATACAAGTAGAAATTTCCCTCAGCTAACTGGAAAACTATTTGAGAATGAGTTTGATCAGTTCCTGAAATAACTAGCCCCATGTCAAAAACCAAATATGAACCCACTAAATGTGAGCCTTCAGTATATGTAGGATTTGAGTCTTTTATGAACTGATGTCTCACCAATTTAAACCCGCCGGGGCAAATTCATCCCAATGTAACTTCAGAGAATCATTTTTAATGTAAAAATACAAGAAACAAGAGGCAACTCTTTCTATTTTCTTAGACCATTTGAATGATCAATATACATTTTTGATCACAGAAATAAATGCAAACTGTGTAAATAAACCTATCCAGCTGATTTAGTGGTTGGCATGTTATCAACAGGATTACTACATTGTAATTCACCAAAAACACACTTGGCTTTCATCACAGTATGGCACACAATAGAAGCTATTAATAAAATTGGGCACTTGTACATATGTCAATTTTCTCAAGTACAGTATGGCAAGGTGCCTTCCTATTCGCAGGATGATATCGGAGAGCTGCATAAGAAGCACCCCTGTTCAAACACCAGATGGGGCTGCAGTCTAGCACTAGAACAGTTTTATCCAGCACATTCATAGTAACAGAGTTCTCATATTTCATACATTGACTAAATGTTTAGAGACAAAGCTTTTTCCCTTGAAGATAGTCCCAAAACCTTTCTCTATATGATCTAACAGATATTAGCATTGCCAGATGCTGATCTATTCAAATGTCAAGCCTTTGGTTTTTATAGCACTGGGGAAAATTACTTTTCCTTCTTTGTTGAACTCTTTGAAGCAGCTTTGCTAGCCCAACACCCAACAACCTCATCATATACTCTTATTATAAAAGTTACATTCAAGAAATGAGTCTCCTGAAATATTTAAGAGAAAGAAGGGAAGTGCTAGAATCTCTGATTCTGGTGATCTCCCTGCTTTCATGTATCCACCATGTAAAAGAGAAAAAAAAAAGATGCTGTTCTGAGTCCAACCTAAATGTTTTCTTAGTTAATACATTTCTATTCCAAAAAATCTCTGAGCAATAATTCAAACAAAAGAGTGAGTGTGAATGTGATTTTTAAGGTTTAGCTGGTTTTTACTACCTCTCTGAGAGATGAACAGGACACACTTGCTTTGAAATTCTATCACAAAATGGACAGTTTTATGGATCGGTGTCCTTTAGTCCAAACATTTTCTGCTAAAAAGACTGTGGTAAAAATGATGGAGAGTAGCATATTTCATATCTTTGGGTTATTACAAGGTTTTAATGTTCGATTACTGATTTTATTTACTCCTTCTTGTCCAGAGACGCTAAAATTAATCAGCTTTTTTCCTCTTCCGAATCAGAGTTGCATACTGAAAAATGAATCTGAATGTTAGATGTAAGAAATTGGCAGAAACCAGGGAGCTTCATATTTAAAAAGCACTGCTCAAGTTAAAGTATTAAAATGATATAGTCATAGCTGTACACAAACGTACGCTTGCATATCCCAAAGGTACCAGTATAGAAATCGAGCTCACGTTTGGCATACACTAGCTATGAACATTAGCCATTAATAATTTTACACCTAATATAAATGGTTTACACACAGCCTCATGACATGACATATAGTTTTCTGATATAGCCTGTGAAGTGGGCAAGAGTCATTCAATTAATAGTTCATAAACTACAGATTGGTTTCAAGACTGTCATGGATTGGTTTTAGACAGTCACAGGATGTTCAATTTGTGAGCACTCCAACATCCCCTGAAATCACCTGCAGCTGTGAGAAGGGAACTCTGCACCTTCCAACCATAGGAAATTGTGTTGTTTGTAGGCTGGAAAAAGTAAAGGAATTCAAATATCTACCACTTTCTTATTTTAATACCAAAGGCACTTTGCAATATTAAGAGCTAAATTGATAGCAAACCTGAAGTTTAAAAATTAGTGTTTGAACTCTATAAAGATAGAAAAAAGTCGATCCCTTTCTTCACTGGTCCATAACTCAAAAATTATTTGACATATTTTGCTGAACTTCTTTCTCCCCTTTCTAGCCCTTAAAATGACAATGGCTAAACCCTTTCAACCTTAACACTAGGTTTGCTACCGTGCTGTCCTCACATTCTGAATGTTGTTCTGGTAGCTGTTACCATCGCTTGTGAATCCATTTTGCTCTACTATTCAAGAGAAAGATGCTCATGAAACTGACACACCCCTGCCCTGATAATCTTATTCTTCAGATATCAAAAGAACATATTCTGTCTCTCCCTCCATAGTTTGCATGCCACCACTCAACAAGCTACCTAGCCATTGAAGCAAATGAGAAAAACTCTGTGGAAATTCCTATCCCTAAGTGATCACTATAATGAATGATAAGAGACTTACATGGAAATATCAGCGCTAATTAAAACCTGAATACACACATTCACTATAATCAGAAACTGGGCTTCTCAAGTAAAAGATAATAGTTAATAATACTTAAAGCTGATATGTTATTTATCCATAGACCGCAAAGCATTTAAGAAATGTGAGCAAGCATTACCACCCACATTTTACACATGGGGAAACTAAGGCCCAGTGAAATTAAATAACTTAAAATTCACACAGCAAGTCAATTTAGTGCTTTAGCCACTGGATGAACCAGTAAACTAGATCGATGAACCAGTAAAACAACAGTTTGACAACACTGTAGACCAAATTCAGTCCTCTACAAGGGTGTACTGTTCTACTGAGTTCAACAGATATGCAACTGTTTACCTGTGGGCTGAATTTGGCCCACTATGCTGATATCAAGCTCATGAAAATGTAGCAAACTATTCCACTTAACAGTGCAGTGTGGTGCAAGATGACAGATTCAAGGGCTCCGCATAAGGATGAAGAGATGATCTGTTGAGATATCTTGATGTCAGGTGCTTGAACCTTGCATTGAAATGCAGAGGTATTTTTATGGCTCTTATTTATTGACCTCTTCTCAATTGCGTGCCTAAAGATAGCAATACATGCATTTCAGGCATTTTCCTTCTCTTTTCACAATGCATTTCTGGCATTTTTCCTTTGTTCTAAATAATTTCAGCTTGGCAGTTCTCCCTTAGATGAATGCTGGCTGAATCACAATGATGGCCTCCTCCACTAAAACTTTATACCAACATAATTCAGTTAAAAAGAACATAATTGGTGTGCACCATTCCCTACAATTTCAACATTTTAAAAATGAATAGTCTTAGTAAGTACCAGATGGTGACACGTACTAATTAATCAGGCCTGCTCACTGAATATGTTAAAATGAATGCACCTATTAGACATGTGTTTTCAATGCTTTATGCTGCAAAAACCTTCTCTTAAATGAGTGCCTGTTACATTTATTGGCAATATGGACAAGTATGTGTTTCAGTCATTTGCCATTGCAATAACATCACTTTTGATCACTAGGTACTTCATATCAAAGTACAGTTTTATTTTTGTGTTTCCTCTTTTAGGGAAAGGATGTTTACCTTCAGCATACCCATTTGTGGAGCGAATTTCACGATTCTTAGTTTTCAGACAGAGTTGCAGCCATCAAGATTCTCTCCTGACCGTTATTTAGCTAGTAATCAACACAAGCCTCTCTAGTAATCAACACATAGTTCTCTTACCACCCTCCAACCATCAAAGAATGCTGCCTTTGCAGCACTTGCAGCCCACAGAAATGTGCAATAGGAATCCAACTTAGGTTTCCTGGATGGGAGTTCATAATACTACCACAAAACCACTAGGCCTTGCCTGTGCGGTTTTCTTTGAGAGGCACAGATTAGAGTCATTTGGGTGTACACAGGTCATCATAAAAAGTATCAGTTAAAAAATAAAAAGAAAATTCACACAGAATCTATTTCGATGTCTGACCTCCATCTCTTTCTTTTAATTTTTAGATTATGATGAATAACTTTGGAAATCCCCCAACTCCATACATACCTTTCTATTAGTTGGGTGCACCATTTTAAACTGCTCCATCCCCCACTCAGAGGCATAACACACTGATTCATATAGGCAGCTGAAATATGAGCAGGTCTAGCACTGATAACTGTGAAACCAAACAGATGTGGCACGTGCCTGTTATGGCATGGGGGAGAGAAAGACCAGTCTAACTCCTCCCTCTCAAATAAACTGCCAAGTTTAGCTCCTTTGTACAGCTCCAAATGGAAGAGACTCCAAAGTAAAGCTAACTGCAACATCTGTTGTGTTCAGAGACTACAGCAGAGGTAATACAATTTTATTGTCAGAGAAGACATGGTCCCAAGTTAAGGCATGCAGAGAGACACACACACTTTATATATATACAGCACCCAGAAGTACAATGTATTGAGTAATTATGCAGGTTTTATCAATGAGGTGTGAAACATGCATAAATATATATGATGTTAGTAGTGTTACAGCAGTTTTGGATAATAATAATAAAGGCAATACTCAACATTTATATAGTGTATCCATACACCTTACCTCACTTTACAAAGATGGGTAAGCATTATTATGCACATTTTACAGAGGGGAAAACTGAGGCCCAAACCTTAAATGACTTGCTCAAGGTTACACGTCAAGTCACTGGCAGAGCCAGAAATAGAACCTAGGTTTCCTGACTCCTAATCTGATGTCATATACACTGGATTACATTGTTTATTTTGTGAGTAGTATGTCTGAAATGAATAAGAAACTGAATAGTAATGGTATTCATATAAGCTTATAAGCAACCCCAATTTTACTCTTAAGATGTACCCTCCAGAAGTAGCTATTGGTATGCACTTACTAGAAAAATATGAGCATGTTTATAACCATGTAATCAGAGGGTTAATATTTTGGGTGCTTGGGGGGAGGTTGGTTTTGGGGTGTGCTTGGGGAGGCATCTCTCGAGATAGGTATTTATCAAAAGCCCAATAACCATTATATATAGGCTGGAACTTTATAGTGATTATGGTTCTTGGCTACCTTTGAGATCTACAAATGGGAAGCATTGTAAGTGATCATTTTGTCTATCAGCCAGAATTCCCTAGTGTTGAGAACTACACAAAAGGCAACCAAATGAAAGTTTTACAGAACATTAGAGAATCATAAACCTTACATGACTGATGGGAAGGCAATTATTTATAACTGACTAAAGAATTGTAAGACTTGTTTAAAATCACTCTTCAGACAGTAATTTGCTGTCAAAACACAAATTACACAACTGATTAGACCCCACTGTCCATCTCACCATAAGGGAAAAAGGATAACAAGATCTTTAATTAATATACTGTAGGTATAGTTACTTATAAAGTTTCTCCAAGATGGCGTGAAACAATCAGGGAGACAACTGTAAACACAATTTCTGTTTTTAACTTTCACTGCTACACTAACATTAAAAGTTGAAATAGACAGCTATTCTAAATTAAATTACAATTTCATAATACCAAGTAGGTTAGGGAACCTCTTAAATGTGTTTTCCCCATTCTAGATTTCATAAGAAAATGTGCCATAAGAATGATCACGCCACTGGTTCATCTAGCTCAAATACCCTGTCCCTGGGTAAGACAATACACAGTGCTTCAGAGGAAAAGAGAGACACTTCCCCCTCAATTCACCTAAGCCAAATGGACTTTGCATTTGGGAAGGGGAAACAAATGCCTTCAGTACCTGCACAAGTAATTATATTACACCCTGATTAATCAAATTTGGGACACAACACCCATTAATAATGGTACATTTTAGCTATTGGTTTTGAAGCACAATACAACAGTTAACTGATTTATCTGAATATTAATTATTCTGTGTTCCAGTACAACAAAAAGAAAAGATTCTTTAATGGGAGAAAGCCCACTTAATAGCATATTTTATTTTGGAAGGATAATTGTACAGCTATCAATATACCTGAAACACAGAAAAATCTGGAATCGTTCCAACACTGCTGCAGAGTAAATTCTTTTAGCATATCATTTCTTTTTACTCATGCAAAAATTTATTTTCATTATTTATTAAAAAAGAAAAGATCTTCTATGGGTGGCCTTGGCTGTTCTGTGGCAGTGCAATCCACTGTCAATAAGATGAAGTAGACTTATAAATAACTTGATTTATCTTGCTTCCTAAAATGGGGTATATACTATGTGTCCTGCTGGAGAGTGAGTTTAGGGTAACCTCATCACTCTTTCTACTAACCTATAGGGATATGAGAAATGTGAAATCATGTGCCCAGATTCAATGCATTTGAGTTTAGTCATAACTCCATTTAGAATTAATTGGAGTTATAGGACTCAAGCCCCTCATGCACTGAACTAAGAATATACCAGTAAGACTCTCTTTGGACCAATTCAGTTATCTTTGATTTACATCTACTGGGAATACAATAGTACATTTAGGATTCAATTTGCAGGACCCTACACTCATATCTCTTTTGTCAGCTGTTAGAGTACATTGAAAATGACTGGGGAGAATTAACTTACAACAGGGTGCAACATCTTCAGAACGTGGATATGCACAATAAACTACAACAAAAAACCTGAAAAAACACTGACACTACTGTTGCTGTGATAAAAGCTGGTAAGGTGTTTGTGGTTACACCTCTGCTGATCATGCAGCTTGAAAACGAAAACAGTGAATTTTATTACTATCCTACTGAATCAATTCTTTCATTTCAATTTATTTCAAGTAATTGTCATTCGCTTCCCTAAACTACTACAATCTCTGGCTTTTCCAATTTTCACATGACACTCCATAGCGCTATCCAACATGATACCACCAAAAATCATCTCTCTCATCTTCTGCTTAAATAAAATAAGCAAAATGCAATGGCACACAATATTCAAAATTGAAATGAGGAAAGCGACGAAGGAATTTGAAGAACAATTATCCAGGGACATAAAAACAAACAAGAAATTCTCTCAGTATATCAGAAGCAGGAAGCTTGTACGAGAACAGTAGGTCTGCTGGACTTCTGGATATTGTAGAAAAGTCAAACAATTTCTTACATCAATTTGACCATAGAAGATGTTGGGGAGAAACTACTCCGGACCTGATCTTTTCAAGTAATAACAATAAGACATTATCAGCCACTGAAAGAAAGAGGAGATACTAAAATAACTGATAAATTAAAGAGCAACAAGTCATTAGGATTGAATAGCGTTCATCCAGGAATTCTGAAGGAATTTAAGAACTAAGTGGTTGAAACACTAACAAAAATATGTGATCTCATTAAAATCAACAACAATACTGGAAGACTAGAAAGTAGCAAATATTGTATTTATCTTTATTAAAAGTGCTGGGGGTGATCCTGGGAATTGCAGACCAGTGAGCCTTAATTCAGTACCAGGAAAACTGGTTGAAACAATAATTAAAGATAGCTATAAAACACCTAGAGAAACATGATATAACAGGGATAAAATACAATGGCTTCTGTAAAAGGAAATTGTGCCTCTACAATCTACTAGACCTCTTTGACCCAGTCAACAAAATAATAGAGAAACAGTTTATATTTATTTAAATTTTCAAAAAGCTTTTAACAAAGTCCCTCCCAAAAGGCTAACAGTGGTGTGCCTTCCAGACTCGGACTCATGTTATTTAAAGTATTCATTCATGATTTCAAATAGGGAATAAAGAGTGAGGTGATAATATCTGCAGATGATACAAAACTATTGTGGTTAGTCAAGACTTGAAAAAACTGTATAAACTTCAAAGGAATCAAGCAAAGCGAGGTGAACAAAGATCATGATGTCAGATGACATATATGATGCCTAAAGACACAATGGAAGGAATAATTTGAAATACTTATACATACTGCTGGATTCTAAATTAAGCATAACCACTCAGGAAACAGGCTGAGGTGTCACTGCAGACAGCTCAATGAAAATATCTGCACAGTGAAGAGCACACAAAAGTTAGGATGCATAATGAATGGGATAACAAATGATACTGATGATAACATTATATAAATCAATGGCATGGGCTCTTTTTAAATATTGTGTTCAGTTCTAGTTGTCACAAGAAGAAACAGAAAGGGTCCAGGTAAACGCATCAACATATTTAGAGGCATGAAAAAAGTCTTTTATATTAAGTGAAATTGAAAAGATTAGGATTGTTAGTTTAGAGATTAGACAAATGAGAGAAGACAGAGATACATACAATTATTAATGGAATACAGAAGGTAAACCAGGCATTCCTGTTTACCTTCTCATAAAACAAGAACAAGGGGAATCCAATGAACTTGAAAGGCAACACATTTAAAACAATTACAAGGAAATTATGCATTGTGTATAAAATGATTAACTGACACAAGCAGCATTGAGTCCAAGAGTTTAGTGAGATTCAGAAAAGGATTAGACATTTATATAATGAGAACATCTAGTTACATTAGCTAGGATAAAAAAATATAAGGGATATAAAACCACCCAGCTTCAGTATATAAGCCAATCACTAACTGCCTGTGGTTAGGAAGACATTTATCTTTGGTATAGGTTATTCCCTAATTGCCCATTACAGGGATTCTAGTAGTGTTATTTGGTACTGGCCACTGTTGGAAACAGGATATCAGATTAAATGGACCACTGTTCTGATCCAGTCTGGCAATTCCTGTGTTCCTACGCTCTCCACAAGTCACCTCCACCTCATGAGACCATATTCTAGCTGTCAGTCTTTTTTTTTTTTTTTTTTTTTAATCAAACTCAAATTCCCCAGCTTCACAGATTCACTCCTGAGTCCACTTCTCTCAGTCTACTGTACTGGAGTGCTACAGAAAACCTGATTGCCTTGTTACAGAATCTAGGTCCAACTTACTGCAGAGTGTATCATGCTTTACCTATGCTTTGTCAATCTAGCTAAATTATATATCCCTTACATCTCTCACAGGTGACACTTTGCTATCTCTCATACAGGCCCCCATGCTTGGAATATTATCCCTGTATGCCAGGCAACCTGATTCTCCTCCTGCAAAATCCTTCTCAATAATCACTTTTTTTTGGTCAGTCTCATAACTGTTATCTTCCTCCCCCTCCTTCTTTACCAGATACTGTTCTTTATTTTAATATACTAACTATAAATATTGACACGAAAGATTCATAAGTAACAGCCATATCTCAATCTCTCACTGCTATAGCCCTCCCCTTTCCATTCCCTTCATTCACTTTTTGTCATTCTTTGCTGAGTTATGTTTAATTTAGATCCCAGTCCTGCAAATATATACACATGAGCTTATCTTTACTCATGAGGAAGTAAAGTTAAACATGTGTGTAAGTGTTTGCAGGATTGGGATCCTAGACTGTAAGCTCCTTAGGGAAATGACCTGTCCATTTTATCAGTGTGGCTCCTGTTAAGAGCCATGCATACCTCATACCATTTCTTCTTATCCTTGGTATCTGTGATCAAGTCCAGTCATTCCAGTATGAGGGTTTCTTAGGCATCTTCCAGAACCTCATTATAGGTATTTTCTGACCATCATCCCTCCTTTCTTCTTTGGGATGAGGAAATATTTGCAGTGGTATCCCGTCCCATGGTAGTGAAGAACAACCTTTTCTATCATGCTGAGAGAAAGGAGTGAGAAGACTTACTTAATAGGTCTTCATGAGATACAGAAAACTTTAATGCCTTGTTACAGAATGGGAGTGGGAATAGGCACAGACTAGAATGGGACTGAACAACCCATTGTAATTGTCTCCAAAACCCAATGGTCCAAGGTGATGGAGGACTATGCTGGCTGAAGAAACTCTGGGAGTACCAAAAAGGAAGCATTCGTGATTCTGGATCCTTGGAAGTGGTTACACTTCTCTTGACTGACCCATCAAAATGAATGCTTCCCACTAGGCATAGTCTGCGATATACGAGTCAAGGAAGCAGATGGTATCTTCCTATGAAAACAATGTCTCTTTCTAGGTGGTTCTAATGGTCTGTAGTGGAAAAAGGTTGGTAGAGGAGCTGGTCTCTTGTGATGTTTAAACCTGGTTGCCTGATGTGCTTCCTTTATGGGCTGGAATGTAGACCGTAAGGAATTCTGCCCTTCAAATGTTAAGTCCTCTGCTATAGACTATACGTCCCATGATTCCTTTAGCCAGGAGGCTCTATTCGTAACTGTTACTGTAGCCATTGAGCTTGATCCAGTGTCAGCAGCATCAAGTGCCACTTGCAAGTTGGTTCTGGCTATGAACTGTCATTCTGTCACTAGAGAAGAAATCTATGCTTTAGCATCCAGGGGAAGTTTATCCATAATTTTTGACAATTCTTCATAGTTTGGAAAATCATATTTGCCCACAAGAGTCTGATAGTTTACAATCCTGAACTATAAGATGACTGATGAAGGGCTCCTGGTCTTCAGGTGCAGTTGAACTGTTGCCGAGATTTCTTATACTTGGCTGTCACCATGAGAGAGCTCAGCACCGAGCAGGAATTAATTATTTTAGTCCTAAATGGAACATGGTTATTTCTTGTCTGCTCTCAAAGATGTAGCTGCTGCTTAGTGGGAGTCTGCCAAAGAATTTTTGCAGGATCTATAATGGCCTTATTAACTGGAAAGGCTATCCTATCAGCAGTCGAGGATTGGAGATCAATACGTTTAAGAGTGGGCTCCAGAACCTCTTTGAAAGGGATTAGTAAAGAGGCTAACACTCTTTTTAATAAGTTCTGAAAACCTTTAAAATCACCTAGCTGTTGTGCAGCAGGAGGAACCACAGCCTTGTCCAGGGAAGAATATGAGATAAGTCAGCTGAGAAGGTTGGCATCTCCTCAGCAGGATCCTCAGGTTGAGAAGCCTGTGCAGGCTGCTTCAGGAGTAAGAAGGAGATTTCTAATGAACATGGGGTTCTCAGGATAGCATTCCTGCGCATATGACTCCCAGGGTCCCCAAAAAGGCCATATGAAAATGCTAGGGTAAGAAGCCAGTGAAGTTGGGAACCATGGTCCATGCCCCAAAGGATGATCTGCAGAGTGACTATCACAAGAAGAGTCTCTAGATTCTATGAGAGAGGCAGATGAAGCAGGAGGAAACATCCTAGGAGAGTATATGTGATTGTGTGCCTGTTTCATCAGATGCCGTTGAGAATGATGACAAAAAAAGAACACTGAAAATCCAGTGGTGGAGCTGTAGTTACAGACGTTGAAGGTCCATTCACAGTAGTAGAGACCACGGTGGAAGTGTTTGGTACCATAGGCGCCCCGGGAAGCTGCTCTTTTTAGCTCACAGGCTTGCCGCCCGTCAGCTGTTCGGCGGGCGGCAAGCCTGGGAGGGCGGGGGAAAGCGCAGTGGCGGCGCCCCAGGGGAGGGGTATGGGGAGGAGGCGCTTATGTTCAGTACTGAAGATAACAAGGGTACTGGTACCACATAGTCAGATTGGCAGACAAGCAACGGGGATTCTGGTTTCTGCAGAACATGCAGACCCCTTGGTGCCATATATATTGTTGGTACCAAACAATGTGGCAGGGCAAACAGCAGTGCTGGCACAGGTACAGATGGAGTCAGCAGCCCCTAAGTCACCAGTGCTGATGGCTGCCATACTGGAGCACCAGAAGCAGATGGTAATGGAGCAGAAGTTGTAGTAGTTGGTGGTAACAAGCTCCTCAATGAGGAAGGAAGTTGGAATAGTACCGTACTGGACACTTCTTTTGCCTGCTGTTTCGGTACTAAGGCTTCAATACTGAGGCAAGATCTAGTTTCAGCAATAGCTGCATGGTGATTTGACGTCTCTCTCTTGAGGTGGAACGACATGGTGAAGTCACTTCCTTTTTTGAGGACACTGATTGGGGATCTGCCTCTCATCTTTTCCTTATCATGTCCCTTCTTCATGGTAGGATTATCATCAATCTTTTTCAGCTTTGTGGCAGAAGCAGCAGCTTATCGGTTTGAGATATTGTAGACCCTTTGCTGACTGGAGCACTTTTTAGACCTGTTAGGTCATCTGGGGGTAGGGGGTGCCAAAGGACTCCAGCTCCAAAGTCGGTATCATGGATCTGTCCATTACAAATATCTGGGAAGCAGGCCTCCCTGGATTTCCACGTTCTATGGGTAAAGAACTTACAAATTGCACATTTTCTAGGGATGTGCAATTCTTCCAAACAAAATAAGCTCTTTATATGCCCATCATTAACGTTTATAGCACCCTCACAGAAGGGGCTGTACATAAAATTGGGGAACTTAGAAGAAGCCATCCCATTACCAGGAGTACAATAACATTTTCCTGGTAAATAAAATTAAACCAAGTCTCCATACTAACAAAATGCCAACAGCCGTGCATGCACGCACCCCCCGCCCCAGAGATAGACAAAAAAGGCCAGCAGTTTGTTGAATCAACCGACTGCAAGCAGCTCCATCTGGAAGCCAGGAGAAAGTGAAAGAAAGTGAGTGGCAGTTGGCCCCACTCCCTCTTTTATTGCGCTCAGTGCAGGACATGAGGACACTCAGGGAGCATGCATTTCCACAGTGGGCACTGCTGGCCAAAAGACTCCAATCTCAGGCACACATGGTGCATGCGCACTACAAGTGGAATGTGCATACAGACAATCATTCAAAGGAAAATCAATAATTTCTTTTGGCCCAATCTAATTTCACACTTAAAAAAAAAATCCAGAAATAAAGGATTTTATGCACAAAAAGCAAAATATAATCAAGCACAAAATCTGAAAGGAAGTTTAGCAGAAGTTTCATGCCACCTTACTTACTTTTAAGCAAAATATTCAAAGATTGCCTTTTTGAGGCACAAAATTTACTTCTTTAGATTTATAAGAGGAGAAACTGCTTTAGTTTATTTTCAAAAGCAAGTGCAAGCCCATCAAATAAGCAAACCACTACACATCCCACCACAGCACCTTAAGAAGGGAAGAGGTGAGAGATAATTACAAAGTAAATACTACTGTGGAGAAGGCTGCCTTCATGTAGATAAAATGTACAGCGTAACCCAGGTTGATTTCTGGGCAGCAAAAACATCAAGTTGAGCATGGCCAGTTAGAAACCAGAGGAAACTACCTTAAAGAGCAGCCATAGAGTGACAGAATATTAGAATACAGTATGGTACATACCCACGCACAACATTTCCCATTGCATCTTTCCACCACAAAGGTCACTGAATGCCAGGATTCCTACTTAACTGTTCCTTCTACATACAAACAGAAATGCTGTCAGTTTTTCAAATATTAAAGTGATTGCTGATCAGGCCTGAAAATTACAGTTTACAATTTTATATTTATCTTTTCTGTTTTCATATATTTATGTGTACGTACACACACAGAGGCACACACACACAGAAAGGAAATAAGATTGCATATTCTTGCCACTTTCCTTTCACTGTCCTTCCTTTGCCTGGGCACTTCTTCAACCCTTTAATTTTCAGATTTCTCACTGTGCCCTGACCCAATGAGTAAGTAGCTGCTAGGTTTCAAGCTTTTAATTTTCAAGCCTGATCAGCAACCACTTAACTAGTATCTGAAAAAACTGACAGCATTTCTGTTCATATGCAGAAGGAACAGTTAAGTTGGAACCCTGGACATTCAGGGATGATTATGGCAGAAAGATGCAATAGGAAATGGTGTGCGTGGATATGTATTATGCTGTATTCCAATATTCTGTCACTCTGTGGTTGCTCTTTAAGGTAGTTTGCCTCTGGTTTCTAAGGGACTGTGTTTAGCTAGATGTTCTAGCTGCCCATAAACCAAGGTTACTTATACAGTACACGTTCTCTATATACACACATGAAGGTGTGTGTGTATATTTTATGTATACAAAAATACAGAGAAAGAGAGAGAAACGTAGTTGAAAAAGATAAACTACAATAAATTACTTAAAAATACCCCAACAACCATAGTCTTTGCTTGTGAAAGATGCCTAACAGAAAACTAAAGATTTAAGTCTCTTTATCCAGAGAGCAGGTTACCATTCCTCTACTATCATAGAATCATAGAATCTCAGGGTTGGAAGGGACCTCAGGAGGTCATCTAGTCCAACCCCCTGCTCAAAGCAGGACCAACCCCAACTAAATCATCCCAGCCAGGGCTTTGTCAAGCCTGACCTTAAAAACCTCTAAGGAAGGAGATTCCACCACCTCCCTAGGTAACCCATTCCAGTGCTTCACCACCCTACTAGTGAAAAAGTTTTTCCTAACAGCCAACCTAAACCTCCCCCTCTGCAACTTGAGACCATTACTCCTTGTTCTGTCATCTTCTACCACTGAGAACAGTCTAGATCCATCCTCTTTGGAACCCCCTTTCAGGTAGTTGAAAGCAGCTATCAAATCCCCCTTCACTCTTCTCTTCTGCAGGCTAAACAATCCCAGTTCCCTCAGCCTCTCCTCATAAGTCATGTGCTCCAGTCCCCTAATCATTTTTGTTGCCCTCCGCTGGACTCTTTCCAATTTATCCACATCCTTCTTGTAGTGTGGGGCCCAAAACTGGACACAGTACTCCAAATGAGGCCTCACCAGTGCCGAATAGAGGAGAATAATCACATCCTTCGATCTGCTGGAAATGCCCCTACTTATACAACCCAAAATGCCATTAGCCTTCTTGGCAACAAGGGCACACTGTTGACTCATATTCAGCTTTTTGTTCACCGTAACCCCCAGGTCCTTTTCTGCAGAACTGCTGCCCAGCCATTCGGTCCCTAGTCTGTAGCAGTGCATGGGATTCTTCCGTCCTAAGTGCAGGACTCTGCACTTGTCCTTGTTGAACCTCATCAGATTTCTTTTGGCCCAATCCTCTAATTTGTCTAGGTCCCTCTGTATCCTATCCCTACCCTCCAGCGTATCAACCACTCCTCCCAGTTTAGTGTCATCTGCAAACTTGCTAAGGGTGCAGTCCACACCATCCTCCAGATCGTTAATGAAGATATTGAACAAAACCGGCCCCAGCACCAACCCTTGGGGCACTCCACTTGATACCGGCTGCCAACTAGACATGGAACCATTGATCACTACCCGTTGAGCCCGACCATCTAGCCAGTTTTCTATCCACCCTACCGTCCATTCATCCAGCCCATACTTCTTTAACTTGCTGGCAAGAATACTGTGGGAGACTGTATCAAAAGCTTTGCTAAAGTCAAGAAATAGCACATCCACTGCTTTCCCCTCATCCACAGAGCCGGTTATCTCATCATAGAAGGCAATTAGGTTAGTCAGGCATGACTTGCCCTTGGTGAATCCATGCTGACGGTTCCTGATCATTTTCCCCTCCTTTAAGGGGTTCAGAATTGATTCCTTGAGGACCTGTTCCATGATTTTTCCAAGGACTGAGGTGAGACTGACTGTTCCTGTAGTTCCCCGGATCTTCCTTCTTCCCTTTTTTAAAGATGGGCACTACATTAGCTTTTTTCCAGTCATCTGGGACCTCCCCCGATTGCCATGATTTTTCAAAGATAATGGCCAATGGCTCTGCAATCTCATCAGCCAACTCCTTTAGCACCCTCGGATGCAGTGCATCCGGCCCCATGGACTTGTGCTCGTCCAGCTTTTCTAAATAGTCCCGAACTATTTCTTTCTCCACAGAGGGCTGGTCACCTCCTCCCCATACCGTGCTGCGGAGTGCAGCTGTCTGAGAGCTGACCTTGTCTGTGAAGACAGAGGCAAAAAAAGCATTGAGTACACTAGCTTTCTCCACATCCTCTGTCACTAGGTTCCCTCCCTCATTCAGCAAGGGGCCCACACTTTCCTTGACTTTCTTCTTGTTGCTAACATACCTGAAGAAATCCTTCTTGTTACTCCTAACATCTCCAGCTAGCTGCAACTCCAAGTGTGATTTGGCCTTCCTAATTTCACTCCTGCATGCCTAAGCAATACTTTTATACTCCTCCCTGGTCATTAGTCCAATCTTCCACTTCTTGTAAGCTGCTTTTTTGTGTTTAAGACGAGCAAGGATTTCACTGTTAAGCCAAGCTGGTCGCCTGCCATATTTGCTTTTCTTCCTACACATCGGGATGGTTTGTTCCTGCAACCTCAATAAGGATTCTTTAAAATACAGCCAGCTTTCCTCGACTCCTTTCCCCGTCATGTTATTCTCCCAGGGGACCTTGCCCATCAGTTCCCTGAGAGGGTCAAAGTCTGCTTTTCTGAAGTCTAGGGTCTCTGTTCTACTGCTCTTCCAGTCATGGCTCAACTCTAATTTACAGGGATCACCAGGTGAAAGGATAGCTGTTTTCATACTCATTTAAAATTTCTTCCTCTCTGCTGACTAACAGGGTTGCATTATTATCTATTTAATAAACAAGCAGGATCCCATTGAGCTAACTGCTCCACAAGCATGTATGAAGACATGGTTCTTGTTCCCAGGAGTTTACAATCTAAGTTACAGTTGCAATGGAAATATTTTTGGTGACCGCCTGTCCCCTAACAATTGGACCAAGAGCACCAAATCATTTTACAGCAGCCATACCAGTAGGGTGACCAGATGTCCCGATTTTAGAGGGACAGTCCCGATTTTGGGGTCTTTTTCTTATATAGGCTCCTATTACCCCCCCACCCCCTGTCCCGATTTTTCACACTTGCTGTCTGGTCACCCTACATACCAGTTGTATAATGTCAATGACACTCAGTCACTACTAACATAGGTCAAATTTGAACTAGTGTCCTAGACACGAAAGGCTCCCATTATCAATCCTCTAAGCTTTATTGTTTTCCCCCCTCTTGTTCTTAGTAGTGTCAGCTATAATAAAAACAAGCCAAGCCAAAACCCCACTACTATGTAATTACATGTAAAGGGAACAGGAAAACGCAAAATAGTATAGAAAGCACTGTCAAACAAACTTCAGCTGAATACTGTGACATTTTGAACTGGGTAGTAGGAATGGGTAAAATGAGGAGCAAGAGACTGACAATGACTGACTCCTCCACATGGTGTGCCTTCCCTTATGCTATAGGGTATTGAGTTGTAAGGGAAAAAGACCACAAGTTCTTGTCCTAGTTTTTCCATAGACGGTTAATATTTGTGGGTGTTTCACAGCCCTCATTAATCAAAGTGTTACTACTGCTACTTTACGGGAGGTAACTATCATTCATCCATTTTACAGATAAAGATAAAAAATCATGCACAAGGTCATTTCAAGCAGACCAAGGAACAGACCTCAGATCTCTAATATGACAGATGCAACTCTCATCGATGTTGCCACCTCCTTTCAAAATTATGTTGCTTGTGTAACCCATAACGCAGTGACTGCAGCTTTTTGTTCCCCACTGGTAGGTTAGCCCATGTACAGAGGTTTATGAGTCTATGACTGCCTCAGTACCAACAGACCTGTTCCTTCAGTGCAAGTGGTAGAGGCTTGTGCCTTTTACATACAGAGGTACCAGGTTGAGTTCCTACAGACAACCAAAACAGTGCATCATTACACTTGGCTAGGCTGTCCCTAACCATTAGACCACACTGCTCCCATTCCTGTGGTATTCACAAATAATGGTAACCAAAAGGCAAATTGTGTGCCATGTCTCTCTCTACAGGTTGGTCAGATAACAGCTGGCTTCCTTTATCAGTTACTCCTATAGCTTGAGTAGAATAAATCTGTGCTGTGGCACCGAGGACTGTGGGTTTACATGCTACTTGATGACCCGGGTGGAAAATATGTTATAAAGTTAGTGTGGGTGACTTACTGTAATTATTAAAATTATACATTACAAAACCTTTTATTTAGAAGAGAGTTTGGATACTGTGTTAATAGTTTTAGTGTTTGAATTCTGCTTAATAGGAGGCATTCCTCTAAGGATGTGTCTACATGGGGGGAAAAAACCTGCAGCGGGTCTGAGTCAGCTGACTAAGGCTCACGGGGCTTACTTAGGCTCTGGTGCTGAAAAATTGCTGTGTAGACCTTTGGGCTGAGGTGGGAGTCTGAGCTTGAGGTCTGGGACACAGCAAGGGTGGAGAGTCCTAGAGCTCAGGCCCCAGCCTGAGCTCAAATGTCTACATGACAATTTTTAGCCCCTTAGCCTGAGCCCGAGTCAGCTGGCCAGGGCCAGTCACAGGTTTTTTATCCCTGTGTAGATATACCCTTAGAATAGAGCGTGGCATTTGATTGAAAACTGAAACCCAAACCCCAGTTTTCAGGAGACTGAGAGCAATGTGTAGAAGATTTTGCCTATGTGCACATGGTGGAAGATCGTACCTATGTAAACTCTAAAAAATGTCAGACTTTAATTTAATGCATTTATCGTCCCAGAAAGCAAGCCTGATCTTTGAAGGTATAACATTTGCACTTGTTTGGGGACTGGATGACACAGGGCATTGCTAATGGGCTATCAAGCCTTTTACCTGCAGGTCACCAATTTGAGTACAGCCCAGAATAGAATAAATGGAGATATGCCAATTTCCTAGAACTGGAAGGACCTTGAAGGTCATCGAGTCCAGTCCCCTGCTTTCACTAGCAGGATCAAGTACTGTCCCGACACATTTTTGCCCCAGATCCCTAAGTGGCCCCCTCAAGGACTGAACTCACAACCCCGGGTTTAGCAGGCCAATGCTCAAACCACTGAGCTATCCCTCCCAGTTCAACAGTGATTAAAAATTGTTCCCTAATGGATCTTTGGTGGCTCTTCTATGAAATCAGTCTGGCATGTCTCACTTTCAGCTCCTACATCACCAACTCAGCACCATGCTTCACACTCACTGGCAGACTGCAGGTGGGCCACAAACTGTGAGGGCCTGTCTCCTGAACTACCCCTCCTACCATATCAGCACTGAGGTATCCCCTTATGGCAGTGTTTAGTGGAAGCCTGCCCTACTGCTGTCCTATAAATAAATAATATACCAGAGCTCTCAGGCTTTCATCAACACTAAAGTCACACAATTTTTAAACGAGTTGTATAGTTTTATGCAAATTAGTTCATTAAATGATTTACATAAAATGTCATATAAAGCTTCACAAGTTTGACAGCTATTAATACAATACATAAGCCTGCTGAAACACTATATGGTCTAATGGAATAAATATGGGTCTAAAGCCAGGAGATCGTAATTTCTAATCCTGACTGCCACTGATTTATAGTGTAGCCTTGAGCAAGTCAGTCAACATCTTCCTTTCCTCATCTGTAGACTGGTAATGTTTACTTATTCCATAGTTCATTGTGAGGCTCAATTAGTTAATATTTGCACAGCACTTTGACGATGTACATCAAAGTGTATGTGGCATTAGGATTAAGAGATATTGGTTGTTCTGGGAAAATTTCGGTAGTGAAGCATGGGGCTGGAGAAATTGTATTTTAGTTTTTAGAGAGAGCAGATTTTTGTTTTTAAAACTGTTTTGTAAGTTAAAGCATTTTGATTTGTGGTTTTTATGTAATCCACACAGGGTTTCTTATGCCACACAGGGTTGTTTTGTCCAGCAGAATATTATTTGACATTTTTTGCATAACAATTTAGGCTTTTCTTTCAGAGATTCCCTAGAAAGATCTTCATTTTTCTTTTGTATAATCATTGGATAATTTCCCATATGTCCTAACTTCACCTCACTCTTGTTTTGGGAGCCTCAAGTGACAGAAAACAAAAACAAGCAAACAATCACTCTCCACCTGTTAATTACCTCACTCAGGACTGGATTTTTCAGGTCAAAATTAAAATAAAATCAGCTGGTTTAAAAAGCCTTTATCGTATAGTTAATGCTGGTCCACAAGCCTTAATTATGACAGAAATGTATGCCAAGTTCATTGAAAGCAATGGAACTGTGTATGAATGCAGATATGCGATACACAGAGAAAATTGTCAAATCTATTAACTGAGTATCTGCAATAGCTGTTTGTCAAAAGTGTAAACTATTGTCTAGGGCAGGGGTTGGCAAACTTTTTGGCCTGAGGGCCACATCGGGGTTGCAAAATTGTATGGAGGGCCGGGTAGGGAAGGCTGTGCCTCCCCAAACAGCCTGGCTTCCGCCCTCTATCCACCCCCTCCCACTTCCCATCCCCTGACTGCCCCCCTCAGAATCCCTGACCCATCCAACACCCCCCCACTCCTTGTCCCCTGACTACCCCCTCCAGACCCCCCTGCCTCTAACCACCACCCCCGAGATCCCATCCCCTATCTATGCCCCCCTGCTCCTTGTCCCCTGACCGCCCCCTCCAGAGACCCCCACCCCTAACCACTCCCCCCAGGACCCCACACCCTAAGCCCCCCTGCTCCCTGTCTGCCCCACCCCCTATCCACACCCCGCCCCCTGGGACTCCCACACCTATCCAACCCCCCAGCTTCGGCCCCGATCCCCTTACCACGCCGCTCAGAGCGGCGGCCGGAGCCAGACACGCTGCTGCGCTGCCACGCAGGAGCGCCCAGCCCCGCCCAACAGAGCTCTGCCCACATGGTGGCTTGGCTGTAGAGGGACAGCAGGGGAGGGGCCAGGGGGAGCCTCCCTGGCAAACTCAGGGGCCGGGCTGGATGTGGCATGCAGGCCATAGTTTGCCCACCCCTGGTCTAGGGGCCAAATCATGGGTAGATGCAAAGTACATGCAACTCCCACTGAGGCTGCTCACCCCTTCAGGATGTGTTACATTATAGAGCAGGGATCTCAAACTCAAATTACCACGAGGGCCACATGAGAACTAGTAAATTGGCCCGAGGGCTGCATCACTGAAACCTTTTCATACAATGATACAAAAGTATAGTCAAAAATGAAGAGTAATAGAGTATTCTATTAAAAGTCAATGTATTAACTTTTTAAAAACTGTAATGCAAAGAGGGGTTTTAATAAAATATAAACACTCAGTAATGTTTGGAGCTTGGCTGCCAGTGGAGTTGGTGCCTATGGCGGGCCGCAGGAAATAACTCTGCGGGCCGCATGTGGCCCACAGGCCGCGTGTTTGAGACCCCTGTTATAGCACAATAGCCAGAAAATTTCTATTTTTGAAGATGGAATTAGCACCCCCCCCCCAAAAAAATAAAGTTTTAGATGACGAAAATAACTGTTTGCAATTGTCTCACTAATGCACTCCAACCTTGTCATCTCACTTCTAGACCCTGAACTTTAATAGGACTGCTATATTATCACTAGGTTTCAGTGTAGTAGCCGTGTTAGTCTGTGTCAGCAAAACGAAAATAAGAAAGAAAAACTTGTAGCACCTTAGAGACTAACAAATTTATTTCAGCATAAGCTTTCGTGGGTTAATACCCACTTCATCGGATGCATGGAATGAAACATACAGTAGACAGATATTTATACAGTCAGAGAAACATGATAAGGTCGAGGTGCATAGACCAACCTTAAGAGGCTAATTAGTTGAGAGGAACCATAACAGCAGGGGAAGAAAAACCTTTGAAGTGATAAACAAGATGGTCACACAGGTGTGAATGAGGATCGTTAACTTAAGGGAAAAAGATTCAATTAACGTAATGGCCGAGCCATTCCAAATCTCTATTTAATCCGGACGCAATGCAACCTAGTTTGCATATCAATTCGAGTTCAATAGTTTCTCTTTGAAGTCTGCTTTTGGAGTTAATCTGTCGCAACACTGCTACCCTCAAGTCTGTCACTGAGTGATTAGGGAGGTTGAAGTGTTCTCCTACTGGTTTTTGAATGTTATGATTCCTGATGTCAGTTTTATGTCCATTTATTCTTTTGCGTAGAGACTGTCCGGTTTGGCCAATGTACATGGCAGAGGGGCATTGCTGGCACATGATGGCATATATCACATTGGTAGATGTGCAGGTGAATGAGCCCCTGATGGCGTGGCGGATGTGATTAGGCCCTGTGATGGTATCAGTTGAATCGATATGTTGAGAGAGTTGGCATCGGGCTTTGTTGCAAGGATAGGTTCCTGGGTTAGTGTTTTTATTGTATGGTGTGCGGTTGCTGGTGAGTATTTGCTTCAGGTTGGGGGGCTGTCTGTAAGCAAAGATTGGTCTGTCCTCCAAGATCTGTGAGAGTGAGGGATCATCTTTTAGGATAGGTTGTAGATCTTTGATGATGCGCTGGAGAGGTTTTAGTTGGGGGCTAAAGGTGACGGCTAGTGGTATTCTGTTATTTTCTTTTTTGGGCCTGTCGTGTAGTAGGTGACTCCTGGGTACTCTTTTGGCCCTGTCAATCTGTTTTTTCACTTCAGCAGGTGGGTATTGTAGTTGTAAGAATGCTTGATAGAGATCTTGTAGGTGTTTGTCTCTGTCTGAGGGATTGGAGCAAATGCGGTTGTATCTTAGAGCTTGGCTGTAAACAATGGATCGTGTGGTGTGTCCAGGATGGAAGCTGGAAGCATGTAGGTAAGTATAGCGGTCAGTAGGTTTCCGGTATAGGGTGGTGTTTATGTGACCATCACTTATTAGCACAGTGGTGTCTAGGAAATGGACCGCTTGTGTGGACTGGTCTAGGCTGAGGTTGATGGTGGGATGGAAATTGTTGAAATCATGGTGGAATTCCTCAAGGGCTTCTTTTCCATGGGTCCAAATGATGAAGATATCATCAATGTAGCGCAAGTAGAGTAGGGGTGTTAGGTGACGAGAGCTGAGGAAGCGTTGTTCTAAGTCAGCCATAAAAATGTTGGCATACTGTGGGGCCATACGGGTACCCATAGCAGTGCCACTGACTTGAAGGTAAATATTGTCCCCAAATGTGAAACAGTTGTGGGTGAGGACAAAATCACAAAGTTCGGCCACCAGGTTAGCCGTGGTAGTATCGGGGATACTGTTCCTGACAGCTTGTAGTCCATCGTTGTGTGGAATGTTAGTGTAGAGGGCTTCTACATCCATAGTGGCCAGGATGGTGTTGTCTGGAAGATCACCGATGGATTGTAGTTTCCTCAGGAAGTCAGTGGTGTCGCGAAGATAGCTGGGAGTGCTGGTAGCATAGGGCCTGAGGAGAGAGTCTACATAGCCAGACAATCCTGCTGTTAGGGTGCCAATGCCTGAGATGATGGGGCGTCCAGGATTTCCAGGTTTATGGATCTTGGGTAGCAGATAGAATGTACCTGGTCGGGGTTCTAGGCACGTGTCTGTACAAATTTGTTCTTGTGCTTTTCCAGGGAGTTTCTGGAGCAGATGGTGCAGTTTCTTTTGGTACTCCTCAGTGGGGTCAGAGGATAAAGGCCTGTAGAATGTGGAGTTACAGAGCTGCCTGACAGCTTCTTGTTCATATTCCAACTTATTCATGATGACGACAGCTCCTCCTTTGTCAGCCTTTTTGATTATGATGTTAGAGTTGTTCCTGAGGCTGTTGATGGCATCGTGTTCTGCACGGCTGAGGTTATGGGGCAAGTGATTTTGCTTTTTCTACATTCTATATTATCACTGTCACTGATCGGTCCATCAGCCCTCACCGAGAGAGCGCTGATCACAACACATCAGATGCGTTGTTCTAGCCAGTCCTCCAACTACCCGCTGGCCAAGCTGTCAGTAGCACCGGACACCCGATTGACATAGCACACAGCAGCCTAGAACTCCGGAGCGATCCGCCAACTGCAGCCTCCCAGCAGCTGGGATTACTGGTGCGCGCCACCACACCGGGCGCTATATTATCAAGATGTGAAAATTTTAAATAAAATTAAACAAAGCTTTCTTCTGTTAGTGGAATTCTTGATTATTTCTCCATCTTTGGCAGAGAGATTTTATCAGAGAGTGTATTTTTTGGACTTAGCAATATGTGCAACATGTCGATTCCACTGTAAGTTTGTGCGCATGCCTCATGCAGAGAATTTTTTCACTTCAACGGTACCCATCGGGGAGGTCCGAGTGCCCTCTTTTGCCATGTGCCACTACGTACTAGTATCGGAGGGCAGAGCCACTCCTGATCTCCCCCTCAGTTCCTTCATGCCAGATAGGCTCTGAGAGAGAGGGGAAGGTGGGTGAGTCATGGAATTGACATGTGCAATACATGTCAAAGAACTACCTTTTTTTTTTCAATTGCTTGCACATATCCATTCCATTGTAGGTGACTCACAAACAGACAAACATGGGGGTAGGCTCTTAATCTACCTGAGCAGTGATTGTAAAACAACCCATTCAAAAGTGGCATTGTTCCTGGACCAGATGATCAAGTTGTCGCTTTATAAATATCTATGATAGGTACTTGCACCAAGAATGCCACCAATGTTGCCTGAGCTCTAGTTGAATGCACCAATACCCTAGCTGGTGGGATTATATTAGCCAACTGGTAGCATAAATGAATGTATGAAGAGATCCAGGATGAAATCCTCTGAGTAGAAAGTGGTCTACCCTTAGCTCTGTCTGCAACTGCAATGAACAAATGAGCAAATGCTCCAGATAGAAAACTAGAGTCTCTTTCACATCCCGTAAATGCTCTCTCTCCTCATCCCTACGAGTGCGAGGCTTTGGAAAGAAAGTTGACAAAGAGATTGCCTGGTTAACGTGAAAATCAGAGACTATCTTGGTAAGAAATTTTGGGTAAGAGCAAAGATAAACTTTATCCCTATGGAAAACTGTATAGCGGAGAATCTGATATTAGGACTTTTAATACACCCATTCTTCTGGCCAATATAACAGCCACTAGAAATGCTACCTACATAAAGAGATGCAACAGACAGCAAGTTCCAAGGGGTTCAAAAGGTAGTCCCATCAGTTTTGCCAGGACCAAGTTCAGATGCCAAGGAGGGTTGCAATCTTGTACATGTGGATACAATATGACGAAACCATTTAGGAACCTTGTGACTATGAGTAAGGCTACGATTTAGTCATGTGTATTTTTAGTAAAAGCCATGGACAGGTCACTGGCAATAAACAAAAATTCACAGCCTGTGATCTGTCTATGACTTATACTATGTACTCCTGACTAAATCTTGGCTGGGGAGTGGGGTGATGCTCTGGGGGGGCCTAGGGGCCAGCGGCACCAGCTGCTCCAGCTGCCCCCGGGGCTGCTCACACTCCCTGGGGCCAGCTGCACTGGCCACTGCCCGGGCCACCCAAGCAGTGCCCAGTGTGGCTGGCCCTAGGGCTGCTGAAGAGGAGTGTGTTAGAGGCTGCCTACTACACTACCTGTCCTTTCTCCTTGGTGGATCTTGGGCTTGGGGAGCAAACACAGTGCCTGTATGGCTGCTGCGGACGAAACTGGAATCACGCTGACAACTGTCATTGGCAGTAAGAAAGAACAGAGGGTAAGCAGGGGTTGGTTCTGCCCTCTTATACTAGCATCCAGTGGCATATGGCAATGGAGGGTGCTTGGACAAGTCCGATGGATACCACTGCAGGAAAAAAATTCTCCTACAACTATGCATGAGGTGCACACACACCTACTGTGGAATGGACACGTGCAAGCTCTTGAAGAACACCACCCCTTTACAAATATATCAGTAGCTGGAGCTCCAGCTTTCTCCCATTAGCCAATGAACTGTCATGGAATGTACATTACAATCTAAAGAGCAAGCAGCATGTAGGGAGAAGGGGTGGGGAGGGAGACCCCCTTCACTTTCTTAATGAAGTGTGTGCCTGTTGAAATTAAATTCACATGACTTGGTTAATATTTGCAAGGTTGAGTGAAAGAACGTAAAGAGCATATTCCTAATACTTTTCTCAGGCATTAAGTTTCAGAGAGTTCTTTAAAACAAGTAGGAATAGTCTTTTGTCAACCTAAGTGTAGACAAAACACAACCCCCCAGAAAAGACTACAAGTTGAGTGAAGGTTTTTATTTTCCAGGGCAAAGTGAAGACTGAAGAACTATTGTGAGAGTTTGTAAAAAGAATTTTAAAACTTTGCCCTAAGTCAGTACATTCTTGATAATTCCTGGAAAGTTCATGCTTAGTTGAAAGATACATCTCCTGGAAGGTTTTGGGAATTCTACTGCTTTGTACATCATCTTTGGTTTCAGTACTTGGCCTAGAGAGAATATATATTTCCTGTCTTTATAATAAAGCTAGAAACTGAAAGGAAAAGTATTAAGTTGATTTTTTTTAAAATGACATTATTAACAAGTTCAGTTTTCCAAGACATACACTTTCAACAGTATGTCCTAATTTAAAAGAAATAAAAAGTCCATACAATTTTTAAAAGGGGAGTTCTGTATTTATCAGGTCTTTTGGGTGGGCTCAAGAATTATCGCAAATATATTTGGACCCAATGATGCCTCTCATCTCCTTTTCTTTCTGTGCAGACATCTTTCTGCTGCCTCAAGTTTCAGTTTTGTTACTGATGCTTCTGGTAAACACTCTCTTGCAGAGCCCAGGAAGTGTACATATAGACTGCTCTGTGAAGAGCTAAGGTAAGTTACATAAATGACCAACAGAACAGCTGTATTGCTAATCCCAAGTGTTCAAAAATCATGCATCAGGCCCCACAAAAATCATGAGATTGGCTTAAAGACATGAGATCTGAAGAAATAATAAACTTGGGGAGTTTACTTGCCTTCTGATATTTGAATCTCTAGGATACACTCAAGTCACGTTTTCAATCTTTTCTCCAAACCATGAGAACTAGAAACTTAATTTATTTTAAAAGAACCCTGAGATTCTCATCTAATCAAATGCCCCCAGGAGCAGGAACTTCAAAAATATTGCAAGACTCACAATAAAAGTGTTAGAGTTGGCAACAATGATTTTTATTAACAAAGTGCTGTCACAGGCACAAATAAACAAACCCTTATTTTCTTTAATCTTTATGTTCTAATACTAGAGGTTATTTGTAGCCATAGTATGTATGAAAGTTTCAGGCAGAAATATGATTTTCAAATTGGTGGTGCTCCCCATTTAGGTAGTTGGGTGTTTTGGGGGGGGAATTATTAAGCTCTAAAGCATAACTTCTGAGGGTTGTGTCCCCCCCTAAGCCCAGCACTGCAGCTCGGGGGAAAGGGGGAAGATGGAGAGGGGATACAGACAGGGATAAGGGGGCCGAGGCTGGGGCTGCAGCTGGGTCTGGGGCCAGGAGTGGGGCCACAGTCAAGGGCTGAGGCTGGGGGCGAGCCACAGATGGGCCTGCAGTCAGGTGCAGCTCCACCACCAGCCTTGCCCCCAGCCCAGGAATGGAGCTATGCTGAGGCTGGGGCCAGGGCCAAGCACAGGGCCTGGAGCCTGGGATACAGCTGGGGGTGGGACCGGAGCAGAGCTTGGAGTGGGGAGGGACTGGGTGGTGCTCTCTCCCCACCCCTGGGGGGGCTGACCTGGGCCCCGCCGTGCTCCCACCAGATGTTCCTCCATGCTCCCCTAGGGGGGCACGCCCCACATTTTGGGGACCTCTGCTCTAAAGGAAATTCCCAAAAGTCACAGTATCCATAATACTGGGCAGGAGAAAAAATGCTAATTGCAAATTCAGAAAAGAAAAAAAGAAAAATGCATTTTAGGGGAAAATTCATTTTAACTAGTACATCCTTTTCTTTAAAAAGTTTCCCCCATCCTCTTGTTCCCAGCCACCATACTATCAAAGTATTTCATGTTAACAGGGAATAAGTGGCACCCTCTGGGGCCATTATCAATGCCACATCATTCATACCAGAAGAAATGGAAAAGAGGGTTTCCCATGCCCTGGTCAAATGTCAGGGAACAAAGTTACATTCCCAAACACATAAGACTCCTTGGCTGAAGTATCATCTATTGTTTTTTCCCTATGGTGTCTCCATTCAGCTACAAACTGAAGGCCAGGGCTCATTCTAATCTGCAATTTATTGACTCAGGGATGCTGGAACAATTTGTATAGTGCGGGTGCTGACAGCCATTGAACCAAACTGTAAACCGTGTATATGATGGAAACCATTTAAAGACAGGGGTTGCAGCAGCACCCCAGCCCTCCCTAGTTCCAGCACCTAGGTATTGACTGTAGGTTTTTATCAGTGCCATTTTCCTCCTAGTTAAGAAAAGAACAGGTACTGTTATGAAATGCTCAGGTACATTTTCGGGATATTGAAATAAATATATGAAGTGCAAATCTCAGAAAGAAAGCTAAAAAAGGTGAAGCAATAAAAGAAGAACCACAATTGACAAGTGGTTGTGTACCATATAGGATGGATTTACACTAGCACTGGATCAATGGAAAAACTGGGCTAGAGAAGGAGAAAATGATCTCTGTCCAGCAATGCTGCAACTGTTGATCGGTTGTATGTTCTTAGAATATATCTTTGTATAAATTATTTTACAAATTATAGTTAGCAATACATTGTTAAAACTCAGTTACATACACCTGGATACCTGTTATTAATTGCCTTTACAGAGTATTTATGGCCTTGTCTACAGTGATGATTTTAGGCAATTCTCTCACCGTAGAATGGGAATGACAGTTGTTAGCAATTTTATCAGTGTGTCATTTAGACCAGCTCTGAATAGGGTTAGAAAGTAGAATGGTTAAAAGCGTCAGCAGCAGTCTGCATTAGCTGCATTGCTAGCAAGTGCTACCAAAGAAGGGTGTCTCATTCCTGTAGAATTCACTGAAATACATGCCTGTATCTAAACGTATAAACACATGTTTTATTTATAAGGATCCATTACAGTGCTTGAAACTAATGGAAATACAAAACAAAATGCTAAATTCTTAAATAAACCAGTGTAAATCTTGAATAATTCTATTAATTTCAAGCTTTAAACTGGTAACAATAGATATGAATCTGTTCCAAGGCTCCTGGCCTGAAGAACACTCAGTCAATAGATAAACATGTAAAGTATAATGAATACAGATAGCAGTCAGAGAAGTTGTATGTGGACATTGGTGCACACGTATTTCATTGAAGAGACAGGCTTTTAGGAGTGATTTGAAGAAGAGATCAAACGATGCTTAGCAGACTGAACTGAGAACGGAGTTGTAATACCAGCTCTAACACTATCTGTGGCCTTTGGCAAGTCACAACCTCTCTGTCTCAGTTTCCTCACTTGTAAAATGGAAATAACAACCTACTCCCCAGTGGTCTTATGAGACAGTTATTTTTTTTATAGGGTCTTACCTCTTCAGAGTGCTATACAAAGTGTAAAATATTATCAAAGTGTTCAGTGTGCAGTGACAATGAAGTAGTTTGTGCAGTACATTAGGGGAAGACCAAACCATTTTGTGCATTAGCAGTAGGATCCTCCAATTGGCTTGCAGAATGCTCTCTGGGGCCACTCAAGTGCTTCAGAGAGTACCACTGGAGCAGGAGTCATTAAACTGTTCCTTACGATGCTACATTGTAAAAAGATTGGGGAAAAAGTTCTTTGTGCAATGCAGTTGGCAAATTCTTTATCTTGCAGTTTTCTGGGATTCAAATATTCATGAGGTATGAAAAATTAATCTCATTGTTATGTGAATACCTTGCAACACAAGAGTAGGTTTCAAGGCATCCATCATGGTATTTTGTCTCATACAACATGTGGAAATGAACGAAACTAAAAGGACTGTGAAAATCCCCATTGTCTTGAGACGAATATGGCCTCGATCAGCCTGCAATCAAATTAATACCGAGTAAATACAAGCATAACTTCCAGCACATTACGAATGTTTTATAATGTGCACACCATGAAAGACAGTAATGAAAGCAGTAAAGTATGGCCTTGTTAAATCTTAGGAAAGTTCCTATAAATATTAACGTACAGCATGTATGTTTTAACTATTTAATCAATTCTTAAAACCACAAACCTACTACTACTACCCAAAAAAAAAAAATAAATAAAAATAAAAAGGAAATCAATGTTGTTTCCTCAATTCCATGGAGTTCAAGGCCACTTAAAATAAGAGGCAATGCATTAATGGTCTGTAGATTAGAAGTGGCATAAGCTGAAATGTACTAGCAAAAGAAAACTTTTCGGTTTGACTTCTTGTCATTACACTTGAAGTTAAATATTTGGCAACTATTAAAAAAAAAAAAGATCTTTTTACCTTAATTTTAGTTTAAAAATTGAAGCCATACAAATTCAAAATCAAACATACTTATCTGTCAATTTCTGATAACATTGCATGGAGGCAGAATTAAGTGTTTGTACTTTCCTCTATCACTAAAAGTCCACTGTTAAACAAAACTAAAATCTCATATTAATGAAAGTAGATATGATCAGGGCCGGCTCTACCCTTTTTGCCACCCCAAGCAGCGAAGGGGAAAAAAAAGCTGCCGCTGGCATGCCGCCAAAGAGGGAGGATCAGTGGAGCTACTGCTGGCGTGCTGCTGAAGGAGCGGCCGCCGGCATGCCGCTGCTCGCTGCCGCAGTGCTGCCCTAAGATCGCCCAGGAAGCCGCCCTTTCCCGTTTGCTGCCCCAGGCACCTGCTTGCTAGGCTGGTGCCTAGAGCCAGCCCTGGATGCGATCACTGTTACAATGGCAATGCCCTGTGCAACTCAGAAACTCAATCCAGCAACACACAGCTGTTCTGGGCTAAAATAGCAAGCCTGTAAATCCCACCATCACCCTCCTGGAAGTGCTGCACTTGCCACTATAGTCTATGGCATGCAGACACTTGATTCATTGTTGATTAAAGCTCTGTGTCCTAAAGTTTGTCGGATTCTACTATTCATTAATATAGAATTAATATAGATTACTATAAGTGCTGATGGCATGAATGTCAATTCACAAGCAGTGACAACATGAGAAGGAAATAGAAAATGTGGCAAAATAGCTTTTAAATAAACTTGTGAAAAAAACAGATTAATTTAATATAAAGCAAGAAAAAATGAAATTAAAAATACTTAACTGTAAAGCCCACAGTTCCCCAAAAGCCACAGTAGAAGCAGCAGGAGCAATGAAGGAGGAGCCTGTGCCAGCAGGGCCTGCCTGTATTTCTCTCCACCCCTCAAACCAAACCAGTGACCTTTCTCCACAGTGCCAGCAAGAGCAGTGTTCTGTGCCTGTGACATTTTTATGTTCGCAGTTTTGAAAATCAGGCTCTAAGCATTTGTATAAAGAGTAAATACTGTTGTAATGTGGTTCCAAAAACAAGTTCTTCCCCATTCCAAGCATTAGAGTCAGTTTGCTCTTTCTTCTATAGTACTAATCAAAGGTGGCCTAGGAAGAATTCCCTTCCTAATCCTTCATATTCTGGGACATCCCCTCCCTTAGTTGACACAATCACCTGTACTGGCTGAGCAGAAAGGCAAAAGGCCTCTTTAGAGCCACACAATAATGCCACCCCAATAGAACAAGGGTATGTCTGCACTGCAATAAAAGACCCATGGCTGGCCTGGCTCTTGAGGCTTGGGCTGTAAAACTGCAGCTCAGACATTTGGACTTGGGCTGGAGCCCATGTCGGGGGAGGTCCCAGCGCCTGGACTCCAGTCCGAGCCTGAATGTCTACAGTGGAGTCGCATCATATGCGCATTTAACTTAGGCAAATTCAACTATACGCGCTCGGCCAAAAAAAAAAAAAAAAAAAGACAGAGAGAGAGAGAGAGAGAGAGAGAGAGAGACACAACAATTTAAATACTGTACTTGTAGTGCGGGCAATTGCGCCCGCCATTCCACTCAATGAGAGTTTGACTATACGCAATTTTCGCCTTATGCGCTGACTTTAGAACCTAACCCCTGCGTAAGATGCGACGCCCCTGCACACTGAAATTTTATAGCCCCGCAGCCCAAGCTCTGTGAGCCCGAGTCAGCTGACCTGGACCAGGGTCTTTTATCGCCCTGTAGACATACCTCCCCAGAGGCTCATGGAATCGGAGTTGCCTCTGTGTCAGATTCTGCTCTCATGAACACCAATATATAACCTTGAGTAATTCTGTTGACCTCAGTGAAATTACTCTATACCATTGTGACTGAAAGCAGATTCTGGTCATAGAGCTGTGTAAAGAGAGATTAATAGAATGGTCACTCTATCTCTATGCACCTAAGTATATGAGGAATGATGCAGCCAAGATGTGAAATATTCTTGAGTAATGGACGAATGAGTTCAAATATATATCTATATCTATATAGATATATATAAATGTTTCTCAACTTTCTGTGAATTGACTTCTCCTGGAGGGATATTTTTAACAAGGGGAGGCAGGCTAGAGTCCAAGCAGGGCTTGGTCTCTCTCAAAGAGAATACAGTAGTGTAATGAATACGTTCTCATGCTTTTATTAGAAGGAAACAAAGCAAACCAGACTGTGTTATTGCCTTCTTATTTCCCTAAGAGAAGCTATTGCTTGGACCTGGGTTTTGTCATTTTTACTATATCCACTTTGATTTGCTTTATCATTATGTTGTCTTGAATGACAACAGCCAAGGCATATAATCTACAAACATTTTTCTGCAAGATGCTTCTATTTACATTTAATATCCAATGAGACAGAACATTTAAACAATGAACAACAAGCTCTGCAGTAAAGTCTCCATTTACAGCAGACCAATCAACTAAGCCTTTTTTGGATATTGTTAAAATGCCAGATACACTCCAAACATTACAAACAGCTCCAATAATGTCTCAGCATTACTTTTGTAAATGTTGTTTTGGAAAGAGGTTTGATGGTTATACATTGGGCCCTACCAAATTCATGGTTCGTTTTGGTCAATTTCGCAGCCATAGGATTTAAAAAATTGTAAATTTCATTATTTCAGCGATTTAAATTCTGAAATTTCACGGTGTTGTAATTGTAGGGATCCTCACCTAAAAAGGAGTTGTGGGGGTGCGGGGGTCGCAAAGTTATTGTAGGGTGGGTTGTGGTATGGCTAACCATACATCTGCACTGCTGCTGGCAGTGGTGCTGCCTTCAGAGCTGTGCAGCTGGAGAGTGGTGACAGCTGGCCAAGAGCCCAGCGCTGAAAGCAGAGCCGCCAGCAACAGTGCAGAAGTAAGGATGGCATAGTATGGTATTGCCACCTTTAATTCTGCGCTGCTGCCTGCGGAGCTGGGCCCTCAGTCAGCAGCAACCACTCTCTAGCCTCATCTCTGAAGGCAGCAATGCAGAAGTAAGGGTAGCATGGTATGGTATTGCCATCCTTACTTCTGTGCTGCTGCTGGCAGGCCTCTGCCTTCAGAGCTGGGCACCTGGCAAACAGCCACCACTCTCTGGCCGCCCAGCTCTGAAGGCAACGCAGAAGTAAGGTTGGCAATACCACAACCCCCCTGCAACTCCCTTTTGGGTCAGGACCCCCACTTTAGAAATGCTGGTCTCCCCCATGAAATCTGTAGAGCAGGGGTGACCAACCTGAGCCCGAGAAGGAGCCAGAATGCACCAAAGTACATTGCCAAAGAGCCACAGTAATACGCCAGCAGCCCCCTATCAGCTCCCGCCCTCTGCTCCCAGTGCCTCCCATGCACCAGCAGCCCCGCCGATCTGTGCCTCCCCCTCCCTCCCTGCACCTCCCGATCAGCTGTTTCATGGCGTGCAGGAGGCTCGGAGTGGGATGGGAGGAGCAGGGGAACGGCAGGCTCAGGGGAGGGGGCGGGAAGGGGTGGAGTGGGGGCAAGGCCTGTGGCAGAACCAGGGGTCTAACAGTGAGCACCCCCCCGCCCCAGCACATTGGAAAGTTGGCATCTGTAGCTCCAACCCCGGAGTTGGTTCCTATACAAGGAGCCGCATATTAACTTCTGAAGAGCCGCATGTGGCTCCGGAGCCACAGGTTGGCCACTCCTGCTGTAGAGTATAGGATAAAAGCACACAAAAGACCAGATTTCACGGGAGGAGACCAGATTTTTCTGTCTGTGATGTGCTTTTCATGGCCGTGAATTTGGTAGGTCCCTAGTTATACACACTAAACTCTGAGCAAGTTGAAATAACCCCCCTTTTACCATATACAGTGAAAGTAATGAATATAAACAGGATCCTAAATATACAACATTTAATTTCCGGATGAAGTGAGGTAGTTAAGATCTCACATGCAGCTTGTCCGACTATATAATTAGGCACAATAAGTGGAGTTAAGAGGAGTTTTAACATTAACTCTGAATTTCCTGGCTTTTGTGACTTTAAATTTGACCCTTAACATTATCTCATGATGAACTTACTTTCCTGTTTTGTGTGTTTAGAAAATATACAGGAAGGTTCTTGAACCACTGCAAAACTGTAGAAATATGAAATTGTTATTGACAGAAGACCACAGCTCTGCATTGTGCTATACAAGCACAAGAAAACTCAGTCACTGCCCCAGTTTCTGTTAATAAACAGAATTCATGATTATAAAATGTCCAACACTGTCTAAACTGCTCTCCTATCCAGAAAACAAAAAATTATGTTAATGCAAATTTACGGGTATTGTTAGGCACACACGCGCACAAAAGAATTCCAAAAGTCAAGTTTTGATGCACAAAATTAACTGTCTCCTTGTGTTTACACATTGTTTTCTAGGCTCCAGTGCTGCAAACATTTAGGAATATGCTCAACTTTGCATGAGTATTCCTGAACCGAATGGGATTACTCACATGCACAAATTTAAGCAAGTTCCTGTCTTTACAGAATCCTAACTCTAATTTGTATGATCACATGCCATTTTTCAAACACAATCTGCAAAGGGGTGCTCACGCAATCCCAACTAGCCATGCACATGTAGGCAGATCTGAGCTTGGTAGGGGAGCATGCACATGTGCACAGGCATTTATCAAAGGAGAAGTGCGGGTGATTATTAAATGTGACAAGATTTAATTTACATTCATTAAACAAAAAAGCAGCAGAAGGAATTTTGCTTACGCTTTTTCCCTCCAACAAATGTCACTTTTAGTAAGGGACCTGTAAGGCTGTTCTCTCCTTAAGACTGACTTCTTCTGGAATGCCTACAAGGCATTTGTAAACAAAAACAAGTTGAAGACAGTCATGCATAGTCAATATATACCTTTTACATGACAAATAAAAACAAAAAAAGTATATAATGGGCCAGATGCTTGGACTCATTCTGGTAGCATAAAGAAACCTTCAAGTCCACTTAAATGGCCCTTTTAGGATTTTCCTTTCACTAGAGAATACCTAGATGGTTTATTGCCACTATAGCGGTCCTACACCATCTCTATTGTGGCCTCATAGAATCATAGGATGAGAAAGGACTGCAAGGGTCATCTAAGTCTAACCCCCTGCCAAGATGCAGGATTTATTTTGTCTGAACCATCCAAGATAGATGGCTATCCATTGCAGGGGGCACTGCTGACATATATTTCCTTGAGAGTTGTGGGCTGCTGGCATAAATTACAGGAGCCTTCAGGCTTATCCTAATTTGAACTGGTATAAATCATCCCCAAAACTGGGGGACTGTGAAGTTGGTTTAACTTTTTTACATGGTGCCAAGAAAGTGGTAAATGCTCCCACAGATCAGGATGGATATTTGCTTTTCGCTTATGGAAGACCCTACTGCATACTTTGCGATAGTTACTTTAGAAATACCAATAGATAGATTTAGTTAGATAAACAAGACAGCAAGATCCTCGCCCCAAATACTCCTGAGGGCATTCATCACCAAAAAAATAATAATTCTGCGCACAATATTTTAAAATTTTGCAAAATTTTGCAATATCTATTTGTCAAATACATTTGTAGGCTCCAGCATGGCATTGGGGAGCACAGGCGACTGGCTGCTGTGGCAAGGCACCTCTTTTATTTCACCAGACTTAGCGTTGCCCCCTCTGGCGATGGTTGGCTTACGGTAATCAGCCCCACTCAGACAGGGTTTGCCTTCCCCCTTCTGTGCTCCCTTGGTCGTATTTTCAGGGTAGACCCGAGTCGTCAACCTTAGGGATGATCCTCTATCAAACAAAAGGAAACAGTCAAACAAAACCCCAGAGGGGTACCTTTTGCTGACCCCCTCGCTAGTGCAAAGCATCATCCGGTTGGTTGCCGTGGGGTGTCAGTCCTTCCCCTAGCAGGCACTCAGGTTGGCTACTTCCCCTATGGGAGGGAGCACAGCCTCTCACCCAGGAACAGCCTATTTCCCTGCTGCCACTAGCCTGGCAGCAGATTCTCTCTCCTCCGCTCTCCTCCTCTGCTCTCCCCAGAGGAGGGGTTTTTAAAGGCCTCAAAAGCAGCCTTTAATTGGATTCAGGTGTCCATAATTGACCTGAGGTAACTCCTTCTCAGCTTGTAGGAAAAAGGGCCTTTAACATTCTAGGGAGTAATATATCAGCCTTCCAGGACCCTCTTGCAGCCGTCCGGTCTCACTTTGTCTCACTGCACAGAGGTGGGAGATCACTGTACAGCTCCCCTCTGGGACATGGACTCGGTGGTGAGACTGCACCCAACCCTGACACAGTGCAAGGACCGCGCCTGCCCCAGAAACAACCCAGGGCCCTGCCCTTCCATGCCAAGTGCACTAGATGTGGGCAGGCAGGCTCAGTAAGGCAGGATCTAGGTGTGGAGGGGCTTAGTGTGGAGGGATTCAGGTGTGGGTGAGAGGGTTCTGTGTGGGGCAATCTGGGTGCAGACAGCTCAGTGGCAGATCCAGCTGATGGAGGGTGGGAGGAGGATCTGGATGCACAAGGGCTTGTTAGGGGGTTCTGGGCACAACGGTAATGAGACTCTGCAAGGGGGTTCAGGTGAAGGTGGCTGGGGCTCAGCGGGGACGGTGTAAGAAGCGCAGCCGGGGATGGGAGAGGGGGAAGGGGAAGAGTTTGCAGAGCTTCCTACAGATGGGGGAGAAATCTGGGTCTGACACAGCCCCGGCCTGTCCTCCCCCGCCCAGCCGGGACTAGCCACTGGTAGGAGCTATCAGCCAGGTCTTCCCCAGTCCCACCCACTGCCACACAGTGATTTACCTCTCTGCCGGCTGCCCTGGGCACGTGAAACATTACTGCTGGGGAGGGTTGCATGACCGCTGTTGTGGCTTCCCTTTGCTTCCCTGTTAGAAAGTCATTTTTCTTCAGAGAAGCAAAGAATTCTGCAGGGGATACAAATTCTGCACATGCACAGTGGCGCAGAATTCCTTCAGGAATATATCCAAGACTAAAACTTATGGCAATGTAAAAACTTGATAGCCTCGGTGATGAATTGGAATAAAAGGTTGATAGGCTGCACAGGGCATAGCAGGTAATGGCAACTTGGACACTCAATGGAGAATAGCCAGCTGAGCTGACTTTCTGAAGTTAAGACACCCATAGCTGCACGTGCCAAAACCCTAGTGTTAGAAATTCAGTGGTGCAGAAAAAAAAGGGAGAGGGGAGAATTATTCTGGATTTGATATAGTGCATTTCTAGCATTGTATGCAAGGGCTACTGGTATTTTATTGAGTATTCAATAACTGCTAGTGCCATATATATCCCTGATTTGCCATCAGAAGTTCCTTTCACTCTATCGGTTGGTGGCGTCCCTTATTGGGGGTGGAGAGATAGCTCAGTGGTTTGAGCATTGGCCTGCTAAACCCAGGGTTGTGAGTTCAATCCTTGAGGGGGCCATTTGGGGATATGGGGCAAAAATTGGGGACTGGTCCTGCTTTGAGCAGGGGGTTGGACTAGATGACCTCCTAAGGTCCCTCCCAACCCTGATATTCTATGATTAGGAACAAAGATTTAGAGAGATCTAGATATCAGATTTTATAGAACCCACTGTGCTGTTTTAAGATTCTCCATTTATTCTAATTCATCTGAAAGATCATCATTCTAGGTTATTACTTCTGTATCAGAGATGAAAATATGCATAAGACAATGTCAGAGTTAAGAGGAATGTTAATAACACCAACCTCACAATATATTTCTGTTTGCTCTAACTCTAGTTATCTGAGAAATATATTACTGCTTGTATGTTACAGAAAGTGAGAAAAATTGGAAAGCTATAGATTCCATGAATAAAAAGAAATTGTTCAGAACACATGAAACAATCCAGCCCTAATTAGAAACAGCTGGAGACAGTTCTCTTTTTAGTGATATTTGGATCAATAACCAAATACTGACTGTTGCACAGTTGCGGACACCAAGTATATGTAAATATCAATACCATTCACATGCTCTAGATTAATTTTTGTACCAAATGGTGACATGAAACAATGTACATTACCAGTTTAAAAAAAATCTTTACATTGTATCTGTGGTGCATAGGATAATTTTAAATAAGGATTACTCTATTGACATACCATTTCAACATTAGAAAAAATCATTGTCACCCAGCTCATTGATAATGCTTAACAGTTCAAAAATTAGAGTGACTCTTAATGTCCTTTGCATAAATATAAATCCATTCAGTCCAATCCTTAAAGTTACGCATGTCCAAGGTTATATTAATAACCTGATACGTTCTGAAACTAAATGTTTATATGCCCGTAGCGGGGTAATCACCCCGCTCCGGCCCTGAAGGGGTTAAAACAGCCCTGGGAGAGCCAATAGTAAAAGCAGCCCCAGAGAGGGCTGCGGCTGGGGAAAAGGAGTGAAAGCAGCAAATCTAAGCTGACTAGGGAAGCAGCCACATTTGGGGCCAGCTCAATTAGGGCCTAGCTGGCCCTGATAAGAAGGCTGTGGGCCAGAAGCTGGAGAAGTCTCTCTCTAGCTCTTGAGAGAGAAGAACCTAGCTGCCTACGAGAAAAGGGTACTTGAGACAGAGCAGTGCTGGGGAAAGGGAGGAGGAGCTGGGGAGCTCCATCCTGGCAACTCCCCAGGCTGCAGGCCTTGATAGAGGCCTATGCAGGTACAGGGGCTGGGAGGAGCAGCCTGGGGTTAGGCAGAGGCAGCTGGTCCAAACCCCCTTGCCGATGATGAGTGGCCATTACACACTGCAGTCTGCCCCAGTGAGAGGGGGCTGGATGACGACTGGCAGTAGCCACTGAGGCAAGGTGGGCATAGGGGGTTGGAGATTCCCCTGGGAGGGGAGACCCAGAGCATGGGGGTACTGCTGGGGCAGCACCCCAAGGTAAAGGGTACCAGGGTCTGGGAGGGATACGGGGCCGGCAGCAGGCGAGACACTGGCCTGCAGAGGGCGCTCCATACTCTGGAAAAGAGCTAATTCCCAGATGACCAACAGGAGGCACCGTGCCAGTGAGTCTGACCTCGCTACAATACCCAACTTATTTCTTACCAGAGCATGCAAGTTGGAAGACTATTTTTGAACTTTTCACCATTTACATAAAGTTACCCCACAAAAAAAATACTTTTTTGGAAAAAGATCAAATTATTGACTAAACCAGAGGGCTCTGGAAAGATTATTATAAATAACAGACACTCAGCACATTTAATTCAGAATGTTTGGAAATAAAGAGTGCTAATTTGTTAATATTGCATGGGAAAAAATAGTGACATGCCATCACTCGAGAATGGAATCTTCTATACACTTACTTCAAATTCAGTATTTTATTATCTATGTGTGGGAGTATCGTCTTACACTGTTAAGGGGCTGGACATGATATTCTGTAATAGGTCTTTCTGTTCTCTAAATTTCTAAGGTTTATCTTCTTTACAGCAGAAGTGGCAGAACTATCCTGTTCTTGGGCTTAATCCCACTGAGCTGTGATTTGTGCACCCATCCTGCTCATCTTGGATTCAGTTGTTACATTTAATTTCACTCATGAAATAACATTTTGAACATTACGATGCATCCTCAAAGACACAGGAATCTATGAAAATATATAGAACTGATTTAGCAAATTTCTGCTGTGCACTCTTTCCTCACTCTGAACTGGGGTACGTCCTCCTAAAACATTCTCTGAAAACCAGCAGTTATTTCAGGAACATTTATTGTGCCCAAAACCTTTTGGTAAATTACAATCCTGTTCACCTCATAAACCTCTGCCACAACCCCTGCAGTTGATTTGCCAATGCCAAACTGGTTAGCCATGGACATGTAGCAGTCTAGGGTAGCCAACTTCCAAATGGCAATAGGAACATGCTTCTGGATTGGCCTGGCCGCCATACGAGAGTGTCCGGACTCTGGTGGATAGGGGCAAGCTGGTGCACAAGCCACCAGGAAAGCCTGCTTCCTCTTGCAAAAGTTCTGGATGCACTGCTCGTCATCCCTAATCCACATGATGATGTGATCCCATCAGCCTGTTTGTATTCCTGCTCCAGTGTACAGGGCAGAAATCCGCGGCTACGGCAACAGGCATGAGCAGCATCAGCTGGTTCACAGCTAGCATGTTAGTATACCTTCAGCAGTTCAAAAACTGCTAATGAAATGTCCACCAGCATCTTGCTGTAGACCAGCATCCTCCTGTGTCCCAAAATAAGACAGAGTATGAGGTAGAGAAATTCTTCTACTGGGGTAGGATCCATATTGGCTCTGGCTACAGATAGTGTGCAGACACAAAATGGCTCAGCTGGATGTGTTCGCAGATTAAGCCCACTCAACACACTTCTGGTCAACTCCCACAGGGCTGACAGAAAGTTCTCCCACAACCCATATGGAGAAAGCCCCTGAGGGCTTCAGCTGGCGAGGGTGCTATGAACCCTTCGGTATGATAGTACACGCCCATAGAAACTGAAGTTCTGACATGGGTCTGTCTGGGTAGTGCAATATGGATGTGCCAGCACAGTTGTGAAGCCTGAGTTTCCACTGAAGTGTGGACACTCAAACACAGGGTTGGAAAAATGAGTCCACAAGCTTAGTGTGCTGGACAGACAGCCTTAGATGTTAACTGGAACAGCAGCAAATTCCAAGCAACGTGTATAAAAGAGGAAGAACGTATTAACAAGGCAAGTTGCTCCTTTTTCTCTCTACCTGCAAAAAGGCACACCTGGAAACTGAATTCCTAGACAGCTTCAATGCTTATGACTTTTGGGTCCCCCCATACAAGGATCTCATGCTGCACTGATGAGAGAAAAAGTTTGTCAACAGTTTATATTAAGTGGCAGCTCTCAAAGCTTTTTTCAGGTCTTTCAGAAAGTCTGCATCAAGCAAATATCATTTTTTTTAACCTGGTAAAAGTGGTAAGAAAAGTTCTAGCACCATACAAACAATGGTTACTGAAGTGATAAGACACAACAAGCAGTACATTTCTGAGGAATTACAGCCAGAACCTAGGCAGTGTTATAAAACTGTAGAGAATATCACCAATAATTTCCCCAGAAAAATCCATGTGGGGAAGCTGATAAACTAAAGAATTTATGTGACAGATTTTCTGTTTGCTTTGTACTTTATTTGGTTCTCATTTAAATACTAAATAGCAAGTTAATTCCAATAATATTTATACATACACACACTCTCTCGCAACTTTTCTGTTACTGGGCTGAGTTTATAGACTATTTACTAAACCTCATGATAATTGGAATAGCCAACCCTAACATCATCATAGAAATTCAACACTGATGAAATGGTAAACATAACTTTTACTCTTAACTTGAAAGATTTCACTAAATGTCTTTATTATCAGAATATGAAAAGTAATTTGATAGAACATTTGACAATTTTAGGAAATTCCCACATATCAGAGATTGATAAAATGTGACCATCTGTGTAGTAAATCAACTGGCATGATCATAAATTAAATTGATTAACAATTATCTATTCACCCATCTGTAAAGTGCTCTAAGTATCTAGGTACTAATATTAGTATTGAAGTTATCATTAGGCTGCCATTAAAATGAATGGGCAAAGATAAAATCTCAGTTGGTTCTATTGTTTCTATCTCATTATATATTCAAAAAAACAGATTAAATTGTAAAAATACCCTTGACAATAAGAAAAATTCAAACTCAAATGAAAACTTGCATTCTGGAGAAAACCACAGGAAATCCATAGATTGTCAAAATTCATCTATTTTTTCTCAGATACTTCTATTAGCTCGAGATCAAAAGCTGACTGACTATAGCCATGTAATAAAAGTGTAATAATTTTCCAGAAATGCATACCTTCTGTCTGTGCCTTACTGCTAGTATGAAATGCAGTATATGCATAAAAATAAGGGGGGGGGGCAGGAATCAGGCACAAGCCCTTATAGAGCATGATATCACTGACAAAGTTCTACTGTGTCTAAAGTTTCTGAAGTAATTTAACGATTTCAAATAGATAACTAGATCACTTCATTATGAAAAAGGCTGCACAATATTGTTGAAAGTATCTTGGTTACAATGACGTTTGTGTTAAGGCAATGCTTGGCAGTTCTATTTTACTTTTCTTCCTCAACTACATTTTTAGAAACGACAGCTTCCTGTTCTCTCACTTTCCTTTTAATATTAGCAAACGTGCCAAACCAGAAGCATGTTTTATATAACTTCCTAAATGCCATTTCATAATTGGGAGAAGAAGGGAGTTAATATAACCTCTCTGATTTACAACTGGTGTCAGAAAACAGCAGAGACACTGTAGGCTGCAGCTCTGTTTTGTACGTCTGGATAACATGTTTCTATGGCAACTGCATACACAACATTTTTTTCCATAACAGTCATTGTAATGCTTTATACAAAATCACTGCTGTTTGCTGTAGTGTCAGGGAAGAGAAAATACCTTTTCAGCCCTCAAATCGATCAATGATTCTCTTAATTAGCAGCATCTGAAGTAAGGGTTGAACAGTGTTTACCCTGGAAATGCATCCCTTGCCAATACCACACTATGTAATAGGAGGTTGGGAAGAATGAAATTCAGCTTGAAAGAAGTAAAATCTAATCAATATCAAACACAAAATTCTTCTTTAAAAAAATGGAAGTATACAAGGTTTAGTATTCCAGGTTTAATACAATGGGTATTAAAGAAGGACAAATGTATAAAAAAAACAAACAAAAAACCCCCAAGGTTTATGAGGCCTGGAGTTCTAACTATTCATACACTTACTACCTGATCACTAAAGTCTATTGTGAGAGAAAAATGGGAAGCTTTTCTATGGAGCATCCCTGTCCTTATAAAGTTTCTTAGTTGCCAACCTTGGAATTATACTAGTCTGATTCCTTAGGGGTGTGGTGGGGAGGGAGAGAAATATTAGGAACAGATGCCCATTCAAAGAAAATAAATAAAAGATCATTAATTTGGATCAAATGGTAGTTAAGCCTTCCTTCGAAAAAGTAAACCCATGAGATTCCTTTGCCTCTATCTCCTATTTCAGGATTGCAGTCTTCAACAGAGACCACCAATTGCTTTTAAGCACAGATTTTGTACCATTTCTAGCTGGCATCTTTAGATGTCCTTATTGCTACAGAACACAATATTCTTCCTTAAAATCAGGAAGTTATGGAAATAATTTCAAAGTAATGTTCATGATGACATCCTTTTTTAGGATGAATTTTTACAGGTTTTAGGAAGATAAAGGTTATCTGAAACAACCATCATTTAACAACCTAGACTTCTTGAATACGTAGAACTCTAACTCAAACCTATTCACAGAATATTCTGATGACACATTCATCCTTCCAAATCTTTAATACTCACTAACTATATATTGTTTTCTGGAATCTCTTCCCAAAATATTGGCAAGTATCACATGATTAAAAAGTCTGGGCAGGAAGGTGCAGCAGGCAAACTGCAGAGAATACAAATGAAAAAAAACACCAAAAAACCCTCTAGTGAATTGTTTCCTCATTCATCCTTAGCCAATTTTATGAAGTCTTGCTCAGTGCACACAGTGCTAATTTATTACTTCTAATGAGCTATAAAACCTCAGAAAATGTACAATCAAAAAGTCACTGAGACTATTAAACAGGGTGAGAATTGAAGATTATTGTGGAATTTGTATTTATTCTGTTGTGCTGAATTGCAATTTCAGAGAGACACTCAAGGCTAGCAATGGTTGCAAAAAGAATGTCGGTGCCAAACGGTCTGCTTTGGTGTACGTTTTGGGAAGTCTGACTCCGTGTTCAATCCAGCTATCTTTATTTTTGCATCAAAGCAGCAATTAAAAAACATCAACTAACAAAACACAGGCAAGAATTTTTTTATTGTTATTATGAGTTTAGTTCTACTACCCTCTTTTCAAAATAATTTTTTTTTGGAACAAAGAGAAGATCAACCAACTTTTGAAAATGAAATCCAGTGTTTTCCCCCATGTGAACAGTGAAATTGAAATCATTATTTGAGGACATAAAGACTACTGTCTTATCACAAAAAATAAAGTCATTGGTTTGATATGCAGCAGCACAGCACAATCTGGATGTAAAACACAGCGGCCTTTGGCTAGCACAGCAATACTGCATGTTTTGAACCCTACAAAATCTATGAAATGCTTTTTCCATTTTGTCTTGCCAATGTCTGTCCTGCTGATTTTAAGTTACATTTCCAGAGGCAGCCATTTCATCTGCATGGATTTAAAATAAAGGAATCACCATCTTTCTCCTTATCAGATGAGCATATATCATAATGCTATATGATATTTAACACAACTGTGAGAGGGCAGTTTTCATATGTTCAGCATAAAAATGAAATAATGGCTAGGTCATAGAGCAAGCCAGAGAAAGAGTTAATAGCCCACTGTGGAAATGAATACAATTTACAATAGGACCCTTTATAAATATTTCCTTTTTATTATGACTTGACCTGACAATGTTTCCATTTATGAATCACCTTCTTCAGGAGTTTCTCTCTCAGCTGGAAAAGTCTGTTTAGGGCTGAAAACTGGCAATCAAGGTCTCAGCTCATACTAACGACTTTTTTTCAAAAACAAAATTTGAATTAAATCTGTTCAACTACTCTTCAGATAAAAGATGTCCAAAATTCTTGATTTTGACCATCGAGATTAAAACAATTAATCTATTTTTTCTATGTTAAAACAAATATTAAGAATGTGGCAGAATTGGATATAGACCAAGAAATTAAGGCTGTTGTGGGTATATATTGAAGTGTAAAGGGAAATGCACACTTTTCTTCAACACCATCCAAAAAATAATTAGTTGTATTTAAAAATAAAAAACTATTTAAGAGCCACCAGAAGTCAATGGACTTGAGAAGCTTTCGGTACTAGGGAAAAAAAGCATCTCCTCTTTCCTTCCATCTTTTGAAGAAAGGATGGAGGGGACAGTACATTGTGGGGGAGAGGGGGAGGAGAGGTTTGAATTCCTAATTCCCCACCCAAACAACCTTGACAGCAACAATATTTACCACTGCATCTAATAATGAAGTAGCATGTTTTCTTGATGTTTCTGCTAAAATGTCAACTGCTAAATAATTAACATTAGGCTTCAGAGCCAACATCCCATTGAGATGAATTAGGCATTTCATACATCTAACTAAGAGCTATTGTTTCTGTCTGCAGATTGAAGTAGAACATCACTGCATTGGTTGACATTTGTTTCATATTTTGAAGGTTTTCCTCACAACTGTAGGGCTAGAAACTATATTTTAAAATGTAATCTTAAATCTGGAGTACAATTATGCAGGAAATTTAAAAAAGGACAATTATGTTGCCATTAATGAGGCCACAATCACATTTTACACAGGGTTCCTAGTTTTATTTATTTTTTTATGTACTGGTGATAACCTTTCCTTTTCTACAACTTAGGAATTGCTACTTATGAATTGAGCAACAACTGGATGTCAGACATGATGGTGCATAAAATAAGTAGGCTATTGTAAAGGTCAGCCTACGTGACTTCTAAAATTTTCAGATAATGTAAGAAAAAAATAAATTTTATGCTGTATTCTCCCTTCCTTATCCTGAAGTGTCACAGAGTAGTGGTGTGCATACTTTCACAGAACTGTCTCCTATTTTCCACCCTAACATGGACTGTATTTCAGAAATGGGCAAAAGGGTGTTCTGGCTTTTCTTTCATAGCACACCACCATTTATGGCTGAAATAGCCTCATCTCTTCTTCACCAAGCACGTACCTTGCTCTCCTCTGCAAATTGCTCCTTAAACTCAACTTCTGTTATGCAGTTTTGCAATGTTAATCTTATTTATTGTCATATATAGCAGTTCCATTTAGATTGAAGATGCCATGTAAATGTAAAATCATTATAAGAGAAAGAGAAAAAGAAAAGGTCTGACAAGTAGCTATGACTGTTCCTTCTTGTCCTGAAAAAAATCTACTGTAAGGCCATCAACGATCTTCCACATAAAAACACAACTATATATACACCGTAAATATTTTAAAAAAGCTTTTTTGGTCAAATCAGATTCTGTTTCAGCACTAACATGTTTTGTGTGTTCCTTCCTCATTCTATGTGCCAAGTCAAAGAGAGGAAACAAAAGTTGGGGCTGTGTCCAGGAGAAAAAAGTGCTGCAGGAATCTATGGGCAGTTTCCTCTCATGTACACAAACCAACACTTCTATAGGAAGATTCGCATAATACATGTGTGTCAAAATGGTTAATCTTCAATATATAGAGAGGAGAGCATCCCTGGGACAAAAGAGAAAAAACGGTTTGTGCATCTAGGATTGCTAATACTTGCAAAATGGCTATCCTCCATGGATATATAATTGTGTAGATGGAGACCAAATCAGTTTGCCCAATAAAGGCGTTGCCCAGCGGTCTACAACCTTTCTTTGTTACTGAGAAGGTGGTGGTTTTCCTCCTCTTAATAGGTTATTTTCCCTTATTCTGGTCTTCCTTCCTGATGATAAATTGACTTTTATTATTTTAACCGACTGAACATTAATTTAGAAGCTTTATTACTCATTTAGATTTTACTCAGTGACTTCAAGCGGAAAAAATGTGTTCTCAAGCCGAGAGAGAACCCTCCCATACAACATGTTCCCTGAGCCAAGAGAACCCTCCCATACAACATGTTCCCTGAGCCAAGAGAACCCTCCCATACAACATCCTCCAGCTGTTCTCAAATAGGGAAAGAATTCGCCCATGTGGTATCCTTAGGCACTTCCCACCAAAGTCAGCCCAGAGTTTGTCTAGCTGAGAGGGAACTTCCCCAAACGGCAACCCCTGGCTCTTCTCTACCCAAGGGAGATCTCCTCCCACACAGCTTCATCCAGCACTTCCTGAGCCAAAACAACCCCTCCTTATACAGTCTAGGAGGGTCTTCCTGAGCCAAGAGACAATGCTCTCATATGGCATCCTCTGGCTATTCCTGTTCCACTGCCACAGTTAACAACTTTTATTAGTAAAGAAAAATCTAATTTGAGTGCAGATACAAGCTACCAGAATGATTTCCCCCCCATCTTAAGTCCTTCACAATCAAATGTATTTTTAAACGCCTACACAATGCAAGTTTAAAATACAATGGTTGAACTGCAGGCAGCAATGGCACAACACAGACATAAACAAACAGGTTCCTCTGATGGCCAGAACGCTTCAAGTCCTTTACTATGTTACTCTGACATGCCTTCAAGTTACAGACTCAAGTTTGCAGTCACATGCTCTCTTGTTCAATAAAACATGTCAGTGTGGTCCTTTTTTCTTTCTTTTTTTAATAGGAAAATACATGTGGACTTGTGATTTACATGATCATAACCTCCCACTCTGATATTTTTGGGGCCATACTCTATTTTAATATGGCTTCTAAAATTAATAAGCACTCTAATTTTCCATAGTTCTGCACTTTGGGTAAATGAGGGTATTAAAAGTTGAGCTCGTTTCTCATCTTGCTCTTTTTAGAAGTGCAAGTTAAACAGAAGTTAGCCTTTATAAAGATCTGCAAAAAGAGAAGAGGAAAAAAGAAAGAAGAGCTGAGGCATCACATGGGGAAAGGACAGGAAATATTTTTTTAAAAAATTATTTCAATTAAAAAGAGAAATGACTTGCACCTAATTCCTTTCTGAGCTACAGTTATCATCTGTGCAGACCAATGGAATGTCATACACAAAATATAAAGTACAAATTTTGGAAGGGAGTTCAAAGACAGCCACAGCCACATGGACTCCATGAGGCTCTCTTACTTTTCAAAATAAACACACACACATACATACATCCAAGTTCTGAACCAGAGAACTTTTTTAACAACCAGAGGAAACCAGTTAGGGAAAGGCCTCATGAACTGTTGGGCTGATGCATCATTTGGTCAAAGCCATTAAATTTACTGTGGAATTTTCCAAAGTGCACAGCGCTGGCCTAACTCTTGTTCTCTGACACCAAAGGGAGCTTTAGCATTCATTTCAATGAAAACAATTATTATTAACGCTAAGGATTTTTGAAAATCCCACCCTCTGGGCTTGTCTATGCAGTACATTAGTCCACACCAGTGGGGTATACATTCCAATAAGCACCAGTGCGTCATACACTAACTGGCCGGTATAAACCCCGCTGGCACACAAAGTTCCCTAGTGCATGTTAATGTAGTCATGTTTCAGAAAGTACTACATTAACACGCACTAGGGAACTTTAAACGTGCACCAGCAGGATCTACATGGGCTAGTTAGTGCACGACATGCTGCTGCACATTAGATTTTACACTCCACCGATGCAGACTAACGCACCATGTAGACAAGCCCTTAAACTACAAAATTCAGAGAAAGTATGAAGAGACTGCACTGTGGCAACCCTGCAAACTCTCCCACTGCAGTTTCAACTCACTCAGCCAACGCGGTGAGCACAACTATCTTTGTACGGGCTGGTCTACACTAACCCCCCCGTCGAACTAAGATACGCAACTTCAGCTACGTAGCTGAAGTCGAAGTCTCTTAGTTCGAACTTACCTGTGGTCCACACGCGGCGCGCAGGCTCCCCCGTCGACAGCGCTTACTCCTCGCGGCGTGCTGGATTACCAGCATTGACGGGGAAGCACTTCCTGGTTCGATTTATCGCGTCTAGACAAGACGCGATAAATCGAACCCAGAAGATCGATCTGACGCCTCCGATCCAGCCGATAAGTGTAGACTAGCCCTAAGACTCAGAAATGCAGGCTCCAATTATTCTATCAAATTCAAAATGAGATACTAGCAGATCTTTTCCCCTTAAAAATATAACAGAAAAAGGAGGGACTCTAACTTCTAGGGTCCTGTACAAATAAAAAGCATTTATTGCACTATGAATATTTAACAGCACCCGTATCTTCCTTTCAAACCAGGGTAAAATGGTCAAAGTCTCTTTTTATAGTGGAATAGTGCAACTGTATATCAGTGTAGCTACACTGGTGCAAAATCCCCAGCACAGACAAGCCATATGTTATGGATGACTTTATCCGGGCGAATGACCAAACTAAGGAAGTATGAGCAGGAAAGCAAAACTAACTTGGGTTGAGATTATTGCCACTAAAAAAAAAAAAAAAAAAAAAAAAAAAAAAAAAAAAAAATCACTCTTCAGGACAATATGGGAATAATACTAAATTGTTCAAAAGAAGGTCTGCACAAGGCTTTGAGAACTGAATAAAAGCTCCAAGAAGGAGAGGGAACATCTGAGAGACCTAAGATGAGGTTGTCTTTTTTACATTGCCTAGGAAAACTGAAAGACTTTCACTTTTTGGTCCCAGGTTCAAAACTCACCCAGTTTGACAGGGATAAAGACATTACAATATGACAGCTGTTTGGTGGCGTTCAGTATAATAAGTTAGTAGCGTCAGTCCATTTTAGGGTGACCAGATGTCCTGATTTTATAGGAACAGTCCCGATTTTGGGGTCTTTTTCTTATATAGGCTCCTATTACCCCTCCACCCCGTCCCGATTGTTCACATTTGCTGTCTGGTCACCCTAGTCCATTTGTGAGAAGAGTTAGGGAAGATGTGAGATAATCAGATTTATCATGCTGTGCTTATATATTTATTAGCTGTAGACAGCAGTTTCTGACAGAATTTACCATACTGTGAATTCTATAAATACTTCTATTGTCAGTTGCCTTGCGTGTTTGTGGGTTCTTTCTGTGTGCTTCCCCAATGCTGCACAGATAGCTGTTTCAGCAGACCTTGATAGTATTACCCAGTGTGATTAAGTAAGTGGAGGCTGAAATGTTGTTGCCTCAGTAGCACTGCTTAGGTGTTTCTGTCCTTGAAGCTTCAATGTTATTACTAGACAGAGCAGCATGTTAGTTCAGCAGACTTCAATGTTACTCAAAGACAGACCACAGGCACGGCTCATTAACAAAGACACTTGGCCAGGTTTATTGCCCTCAAGACACAGTCCTAGAGCCCTGGCTTTGTGGTTACAGGTATGCTAACATGACTGCCCTGTGGCAAGGAATGGCTCAGTCAGTGGTGGAACTTTCCACTGCTCCCTTGGCCTAACAAAGAATTAAGGCGAAGTACCCCAACATTTATAGGCTGAGACAAACAACTAACATACACAACTTACACACCACCTTATGTACTTCATGACATCTTTTTGTTACCTCCCCTTATTGCTTATATCTTTAACAAAACATCCCTATTCGTTATTTTAATCAAACCACTTTATCTTACACTCCAGTCTAGTACATCTGTACTAGCTGGAATATATTTATGTAAATAGTGCCTAGTACACTAGTAACAACTTTGCCAAGTTCACGTACTAAATAGTGAAATTGCAAGCATCTACTTTAATACATGGCCTGACTTTGGTTCACAGCCTCTGGTTCAGCCCTCAGATCTTGCACCAGGCCCAGTGCTCCAGACTCCTTCTACTACAACTTCAACCTTGCTTTGTATACTTTTAGGACACCACAACAAATAACTAAAGATTCACAAAAAAGCCAATAACTGTGCATGACTAATGGGAATAGGAAAGCCAAAAGATAATCCTCCCAATGTTAACAGAAAAATGAAAATATTATTTGTACATTTTCTGAAATGTACAAATTGTCTGTTCATATGACTGAAGAAGGGCAGTGATTGGAAAACATTTGAGAGCTGTTTATGAACACAAACAGCCAAGTTCTTCTTCCTCCAAAGAACTACATTAAGAATTTTATCTGTATTGGAATAACATTTAAGAGACAAACTTCTTATGTTTTTGTATTATTCTCCAGCACGTATGTTTGATACAAAGTAGTCCTTGAGACAGCTGTAATCATAGTGAATATTTTAGGCATATTTTAGATACATCAAGTCCAACAATGAGAGACAAGGAGTGAAAGCAGGAAGGACAGGATAAAAAAGACAGGAAGTCAAGTGGAAAGGAACAAGAAGGAAAGGAGATAACAAGAGGGAGGAATTATCATAGGAGGTGATGCTCAAAATGGGGAAAGAAGGGAGAGGGAAAGAAAATGACAACAAAACAGGAAATTGGGTGACGAGGGGACAACGAGGGGAGGTGGAGAGAGAAAAATACAGTGGGTTCATATTCCTTGCCACAGTTACCATGTTCTTTGGATTGTGTTATTGAAAGAGTCTTAAAAAGTTATTTGTGAAATAAATGGAAATAGGAACAAAAAATGCATGTGGCTATTATTGTACAGTTGTTTCATTAGATGTAGGTAGTAGAAAGCCATAGTTACTTATAGGGTAAGATCAAACCTTTATCTTCATTTTCCTATCCCAAAGGAGGAAGAAAAACGAGCAAAAAAATATGGGTTTTTTATAAGCCACAAACTTAAACATCAAATATAAAAGCTAAAACTGCAAACTTCATTGTAATACATGCAAGTTGTAAAATCACAGATTTATCCAGAATTTAGCTGTTGTAAGATGACTATATTTAAACCTAACTAGTATAAGAAGAAAATCCTTTAAAATCTGTACAAGTTATCTTAGGGGTCTACACCAGAGAAATAAAATGATGGAAGAATTAAGGTTACCATTTAGGTCTGAAGCATTTCATCCATTTCGGTGCCAAAGGTGGCTTTGTAAAACCTTCTGTAGCAGCTGGCACTAAATCCCTTTGCAAATTCAAAGCACTTCCAATTTATCCAAGACAGATTTCCTTCTTCTTTTCACCCCTTTTTTCTTGCAACTACAGATCAGACAGCAATGTTTTCTGCAAAAGAAAGATGAAATGGTAACTCTGCTGTAGTTTAAACAAGTTTCAAATATGATCTAATACATTTTCCCTTTCCCTTGCACCCTCCTAATCTTTCATATTCTGCAATGAATACTTGAACTGAGACCTCTACTTAATCTTATTCATTTGGAATTGGCCTCTTTTTCCAAGGTGTAAGGCCTGAACAGATATTTGGATAGGGCTATACAACTCTCCCCATACTACACCCTAGTATCAAATGACCACCAAGAATAAGAATAGCACTTGGGCAGTTTTTGCTTTATGTTTTTCTAATTTGCTTTAGCCCAGGGCTACACTAGGGGAGGGGGTCAATCTACGATACGCAACTTCAGCTACGGGAATAGCGTAGCTGAAGTCGGCGTATCGTAGTCGGCTTACCTGGGGATGAGGACGGCGGCGAGTCGATCGCTGCAGCTCCCCCGTCGACTCCGCTTCCGCCTTTCGATGCGGTGGATTGCCGGCGCCGACGGGGAGCGCGATCGGGGATCGATTAATCGCGTCTTAACGAGACGCGAAAAATCGATCCCCGATAGATCGATTGCTACCCGCCGATCCGGCGGGTAGTGAATACCTGCCCTAAGTTTCCTTTCTGAAGGCTGCTTAATCATGCACAGGCCTTCATTTTATCAGACAAATCAGATCATTTTAACATTTAATTTTTCCATTACCAAAAAACCAAAAACAAAAACCTTAGAACCTGAACACAGCCAATTTTGAAATATTTTTACTAAGTTTAGCTTGTGCTATAAATTGTGAACAAATATTTAAACTTTTTTTGGGGGGGTAATTTATACCACAGAATTAAATTTAGGAAAAATAGTTCTACAATTGGTATTATCAGGTGTACAGGATTAGGAAGAGATACAGTATTCATTTAAATTTATATTTTTAAAAAATAGACCACAGATTAATTTAATAAGTTAACTAACCTATTTATTAACAGTTCGTTTGAACTACTGTACTGCTTCCAAATGTGTGTCTATGCATTACTATCTCATTCTCACTTGTCTACACACTATATAAAATGCAGTGCCTAATCAGGAAAGCTGGATCGCTCCTTCCCTGCTACAAACCAAACAAGATTTGAGAAAATATGTTTGTGTTTATGGACTCCCAAGCATGAAGGTACTTAAAAATGAGTTTCATCAGTCAGACAATTGTTGAACATGAAAGATGCCTTGGGTGGTGTAAAGGGATCATTTTCTCCTCTCAATCCCTTTCTTGGTCTCTCCCCAACTCTTCTTTCTAATAGGGGAATGCAGTAATTTCCAATTCTGGGTACACAAACCAGTAGTGGTACTTCAGGTGGTGCAACTGGAACACTAGGTACAGTACTCTCTAATTATGAGCTTCTTTTAGGGATCCTAAATGCACTGGTGCTGCCTGTCTTTCATTCACCTGCTATAAACTCTGATGGGAACATGAAGTCCAAACCCCAGCCTTGCAACAAGACAGCTGACAAGTCAAGGAGAAAGGTAGAGTATTGGTTCTGATCTTTAGCTAGGAGGAGGTCATTAGAGACTTTGGCAAGTGTGGTCAGTGTAGCACACAGACTGGAAGCCAGACTGGAGAGGTTCTAGGATGGAATTGGAGGAGAGGAACTCCAGAAAGTGATTGTAGACAGTGCATTCAGTCAGCTTTCGGATGAAAGAGGGAAGAGAGAGTAGTTGGAGTCAAGTGAGGTCAAGGATAAGTGATTGTTTTTAAGAGGAGAGAGACTAAACCATGCTTATCTTGTGAGGAGAAAAAGCCAAAACAGAATTAAGCAACAAAGGGAGTTTTGGTATTAACATCTGTAGAATCCTACCTTATATCCAAGGAGAGAAAATAATCAGCAGACCCAAAATGAAAAGAGGCAGGAGGAATTTACAGAAGCTAATACATTTATTTTAATAAATACAGTATACTTAGCACTTATTTATCACTTTTAACCGTCAGACTGTTATACAAACATTAACTATTCCTTGTGAAATCTATGTGGAAAATGTTATCAACATTTTACAGATGGAGTTATTGAGGTGACAATATTAAGTAACTTTTCCAAAGCCACAGGAGAACACTGTCATTGTCAAAACAAGAACTGATACTTAGGTGTTCTTGACATCTAGTCCTGTTCTCAGACGAGAAGGTCACAATGCCTGTGTGTGTCAAAGCAGAAGAGATGGAGGCAAAGTTGAAAATAGCAGTCTTGCAAACCCTACATGTTAAAAAATGAAATGACAAAAACGAGGCACAGCCCCACCCCAAAAATCATGAGCTTTTTAACAAATGCGTGGGGGGGGAGGAGCGCGGGGGATGAGTTTTGTCTTTTGACCTTTTAGGGTGCTCTTGGTTCACATTTTCAATTTTCCCTCCACAACCACAAGGTCTAGAAAATTACTTGGTTTTAAATGAAAGCCAAGGTTCTGTTGACGTCCTGTTGTAGTTGAGCAGCCAATGGAACACTGCCAATGAAAGTAATGGCTGCAGAATTGGATAGCGTGTGGAAGATATGAAATGGGAATTGTAACATGAAAATTGAACCCCAAAATTGTGATTTCAGGAGGAAAGATTTTGTGCATCAAAAAACTGCTGTTTAAAGTTGAGCTGCTGAGTATCAAAATATTAAAGGGGAAGTTACAAGAATTTGTCAGTAGAACAGTAACTCTCCTTCTATGACTGGTGATTTCCTATCATTTCTAGTTCCAACTTTCTGTCAGGTCTCAATTATCTAACTGCACCTCATATCCCTTCTGGTCTCTCTGGGCACACCCCTTTGAACATAAGAATGGCAATACTGGGTCAAACCAATGGCCCATCTAGCCCAGTATTCTGTCTTCCAGCACTTATAGCAACTAAATCACAGCTTTAAGAGAACTATTAAACAATAATAGAATACCAATTTAAATGAATTATAAATATTTTTGGATGTTTTTCTATATTTTCAAATATATTTATTTCAGTTACAACACAGAATACAAAGTATATAGTGCTCATTTTATATTATTTTTATTACAAATACTTGCACTATAAAAAGATAAATAAAAGAAATAGTATTTTTCAATTCACCTCATAAGTCCACTCAGTCCTACTTCTTATTCAGCCAATCGCTAAGAAAAACAAGTTTGTTTACACTTACATGAGATAATGCTGCCTGCTTCTTATTTATGACAGCAGAAAGTGAGACCAGGCGTTCGCATGGCACTGTTGTAGCTGGCGTTGCAAGGTATTTATGTGCCAGATATTCTAAATATTTGTATGCCCCTTCATGCTTCAACTTGTAGGCTCTAAAGTTTTACATTGTTTTATTTTTGAGCGCAGTTATGTAAAAAAAAAAATTCTACATTTGTAAGTTGCACTTTCAATAAAGAGATCGCACTACAGTAATTTTATGAGGCAAATTGAAAAATACTAGTTCTTTTATCTTTTTTACAATGCAAATATTTGTAATAAAAATAATATAAAATGAGCACTGTACATTTTGTATTCTGTGTTGTGATTAAAATCAATATATTTAAAAATGTAGAAAAACATTCAACAATATAATACATTTAAGTTGGTATTTTATAATTGTTTAATCATGCAATTAAAACTGTGATTGATTGACAGCCCTATTCTTTAACTATAACCACCAACTCTGCCAGCTCATTTCTAAAGCTTTCCTTCTTTTCCAGAGGTTTACCTTGTTGGGAGCATTTGCTGACATCACACATATAACCCTACTCTCTATCGATAATCAGCCATACTGCTATTCGTTGGTCTCCTCCTCTTTTTGCCCTCATGACACTCTCTGCAACCTCTAGGCTCATGATAATACCTTAGGGTTGCCAACTTTCTAATCACACAAAACTGAACACACTTGCCCTGCCCCCTGCCCTACCCCTTTTCTGAGCACCCCCTCACTCCATCCCCCCCCCCCCCCAATCAGTCGCTCACTCTTTCCCACCCTCACTCACTTTCACTGGGCTGGGGTTGGGGTCCAGGCTCCAGGGTGGGGCCAGAAATGAGGGGTTCAGGTTGCGGCAGGGGGCTCTGGGCTGGGGCAGGGAGTTGGGATGTGGGAGGGGGTGCGGACTTGAGTTGGGGGTGTGGGCTCTGGGTGGTGCTAGGGATGAGGGGTTTGAGATGCAGGAGGGGGCTCAGGGCTGGGGCCAAGGGGTTCAGGTGTGGGAAGGGGTATGGGCTCCAGATGGGGGTATGGGCTCTGGGGTCAGGCTCTGGGAGGGAGTTAGGATAAGGGAGGGGGCTCAGGGCTGGGGCCAAGGGGTTCAGGTGTGGGAAGGGGTATGGGCTCCAGATGGGGGTATGGGCTCTGGGGTCAGGCTCTGGGAGGGAGTTAGGATAAGGGAGGGGGCTCAGGCAGGAGGTTGGGGTGTGGGAGGAGGTTCAGAGTGCAGGCTCCAGCCAGGCAGCACTTATCTCAGGTGGCTCCTGGAAGCAGCTGACCCGTCTGGCTCCTAGGCACAGGGGGCTCTGTGCACTGCCCACGCCCGCAGGTGCCTCCCACAGCTCCCATTGGCCGTGGCTCCCGACCAATAGGAGTGGCAGAGCCGGTGCTTGGGGTGAGGACAGCACGCGGAGCCCCGTGGCTGCCCCGTGCCTAGGAGCTGGACATACCAGCCGCTTCTGGGAGCCACGTGGAGCCAGGGCAGGAGCCTGCCTTAGTCAAGCTGCTCCGCCAACCAGATTTTTAAGCGGCTTGGTTAAACCACCAGGGTCCCTTTTTGACCAGGCGTTCCAGTCAAAAACTGGATGCCTGGCAACCTTATACCTAACTCCTTTCATTTTTCTTCCAGACCAAAACATTTTAAATTAATCTTTGAAGCTTTACTTGTGCCTCCACAGGTTACCATTCTCCTGTATGTGCTAATGGAAAATAAAAATAAATTGGTTACCACAGAAACTGAATTAGCAAGATTTTTATTTTAAAAAATTACTGCTTAAATAAACAGTATTTCTTCCTTCCTCCCACTCAACTCTGATAGACTCTTGGCCTTTTTTTTTTTTCTTTTTTTTTTTGGGAGGAGAAAAGAATGCCCAACAAGGAGTACTACTTTTAAGTACCTGAGAGATAAATCAATATGGCTGATTAAATAATTGATTACTGGGGCTTTTTCCTTCCCTGCTAATTGGCTGCAGCTTATCTTTAAAAGCAACAGAGGACTTAAAAGAAAATTTAACATTTTAAGGGATCTTACATACAAATTCCAGTCTATCCAGAAGATCTGTCATTTGTGTAAGTACAGGCTGGAGTGATAGAATTTGTTGTATTAAAATAGTGAACATTGGCCTGGTCTGTGCTAGCCAGACTGATGTATTGTACCGCGAGTGCAGCTTCACCATTTGTAGCATTAATGGAAACTCTTGTTTAGACATGTTGCAGTTTTTTTATTGCTATGTTGCATTTTTACTGCTCATAGGAGATGGTGATAGTAAAAACATTTATACACTCTTTATACTTAAGAATGGCCATACTGGGTCAGACCAAAGGTCCATCTAGCCCAGTATCCTTGTCCACCGATAGTGGCCAATGCCAGGTGCCCCGGAGTGAGTGGACCTAACATGTAACAACCAAGTGATCTCTCTCCTGCCATCCATCACCCCCCTCTGACAAACAGAGGCTACAGACACCATTCCTTACCCATCCTGGTTAATAGCCATTAATGGACTTCATCTCCATGAATTTATCCAGTTCTCTTTTAAACCCTGTTATAGTTCTAGCCTTCACAGCCTCCTCAGGCAAGGAGTTCCATAGGTTGACTGTGCACTGTGTGAAGAAGAACGTCCTTTTATTAGTTTTAAACCTGCTGACCACTAATTTCATTGGGTGGCCCCTAGTTCTTCTATTATAGGAACAAGTAAATAACTTCTCCTTATTCACTTCCTCCACACCACTCATACTTTTATATACCTCTATCATATCCCCTCTTAGTCTCCTCTTTTCCAAGCTAAAAAGTCCTAGCCTCTTTAATCTCTTCTCATATGGGACCTGTTCCAAACCCCTGAGTACTTCAGCCTCCACTCTTGATTACCACTAGTGGTTAATTACATCTCTGAATTTTGCTATTGTAAATGCAGCCAGGAATTATCTTCTACTTTCAGGAAGTGCCATGAGTCTTAAGTAACCTCTACTTGGACAAGCACCACAGGAAGCTAGATAAGGAACTTGTCTGAATGCCTCTTTTGAATAACAGTACCTCTAACACAAACAATTCCTGGTGTTGGGTCTTGAACCCACAATCTCCTGGGTCAGAGACAACAGTTTCCAAATTAGTCATATTGGCGTTTTTTATATACTAAATTTAGATTAAGAATGATATTTAAATTAAAGCTGGGAGGAACTGTGCAAACTTCCCACAGACAGTTCTGCCAGCGCAACCCAGTCCTGACTTGCAACATCTTCTAAAACTATACTCAGAGATCTCTTTCTTTGAGCAACACTACATATTATGTCAAATTGTATTGGAGCTTTGCAAAGTACATAAATGTCCATAAATGACTGGGTATATGTAATAAGGGACTCTCACCACCAGAGCGCCCCCCTCATTTCAGGACTTCATCTTGAGAGCCCCATATTGTCTTTCTGGGGTAACAAAAGTCCAGTTTAAACAACCAAACATCCAACCAACTAAGCTTCTGCTCCTCTTCGGCCTGACAGGTTTCCCGCTACCTCCCCTCCCTGGGGACTCCAGCAGTTTCTCCCAGGGCCTTGCTTTTTCTTCTAGGCCCTCTTCTGGGGCAATTAAAATTAATGGGAGTTGTGTATCTAAATCCCCTAGGATATAAAGTGGTTTTAAAAATCTCCTTAAAAGGTTCTGGGACATGCATTGAGATTAATGAAAGAAATTATAAATATGAAAGTAGAATTTTCTTCAAAAACCAACAGTGCTCCTATTCATCTGCAAGTTATGGAAGGGTAACCTTCCATATGGGCCACCACCAGATGGGCCACAGAGTTGCCTCCTTTCATCTACCCCCAAGACTCTTTAGGTCCAGAATCCTGTATTAATGTAAGCCCCATGTAGTAACTTGGGAAGGCAACAGTCTTGTATAGCTATCAGCCCCCAAAGTAATAGGGTATTATCAATTTCAGTGCCAGTGACTGTTTATATTCCAGCCAAATAATTGATGCAGACATAGGCGCCGACTTTAGTCGGCGCCAGTGGGTGCTCGCACCCCCGGCCCCACCCCAACTCCGCCCCCACCCCTTCCCTAAATCCCCGCCCTGCATCCGGCCCCTCCTCCGGGCGCGCTGCATCTCCCCCCTACCCCCCGGCTTGCAAGCCTGGGGGCGGGGGGAGAAGCAGTAGAGCACCCACCAGGCTCGGCAGCTCCCCGCCAGCCCCTCCGCACCCAGTTCACCTCTCCGCCAAGCGGCCTCCCAAGGGTGGGCTCCACCAGACAGCCAAGCCTCCTCCCCATACCCCTCCCTCGAGGCGCCGCCCCAGGCATGCGGCACGTGGCTGCTGACCAGCTGGAGCCAGGAAAAGCGGACTTCGGCTTGGCTGTCGGGCAGAGCCCGCCCTTGGGAGGCGGAGAGGCTGCTCGGCGGAGAGATGAGCTGGGCGCGGGGCGGGGGGGGGGGCTGGCGGGGAGCTGCCGATGGGTGCTCAGCACCCACCAATTTTTCCCCATGGGTGCTCCAGCCCCGGAGCACTCACGGAGTCAGCGCCTATGGATGCAGAGAGTCTCAAATCACTCCATGGTTGACATTAATGTTGAGACTACAGTTCTGATGTCAATTAAGGTAGGCTGTCCAAATAATAGGTGTTTAACTATTGGCAATCTCTCACCTTCTCCTTTTAACATAGGATTAGATAAAACAGTCCACTATTACACATCTTGTTACATTTAATATTCATGTGACAAATTTAGGTGAAAAATAACATGATTTCTCAGGATGGAACATACAATGTATGTGTGTGTGTGTGCGCGCGTGTGTGTGCGAGCATGTGCTTATAGACAAACATATTGTTTAACCTGTTTTACATTTAGGTATTTATATAACTATTAGGACTGTTGACTAATCGCAATTAACTCATACGATTAACTCAAAAAATTACGATTAAAAAAATTAATTGTGATTAATTGCACTGTTAAATAGAATACTAACTGAAATTTATTAAATATTTTTGGATTTTTTCTACATTTTCAAATATATTTATTTCTATTACAACACATACTACAAAGTGTAGAGTGCTCACTTTATATTATTTTTTATTACAAATGTTTGCACTGTAAAAATAAAAGAAAAGAAATAGTATTTTCCAATTCATGTCATACAAGTACTGTAGTTTACTTTATCGTGAAAATATAACTTACAAATGTAGATTTTGTTGTTAGATAACTGCACTCAAAAATAAAACAATGTAAAACTTTAGAGCCTACAAGTGCACTCAGTCCTACTTCTTGTTCAGCCAATCGCTAAGAAAAACAAGTTTTTTTACATTTACAGGAGATACTGCTGCCTGCTTCTTATTTACAATGTCACCTGAAAGTGAGAACAGGCGTTTGCTTGGCACTTTTGTAGCCGGCGTTGCAAGGTATTTACGTGCCAGATATGCTAAACATTCGTATGCCCCTTCATGCTTCGGCCACCATTCCAGAGGATATGCTTCCATGTTGATGATGCTCGTTAAAAAAACGCGTTAATTAAATTTATGACTGAACTCCCTGGGGGAGAACTGTACGTCTCCTGCTCTGTTTTACCTGCATTCTGACATATATTTTATGTTATAGCAGTCTTGGATGAGCACATGTTCATTTTAATATCACTTTCACAGCAGATTTGACAAAATGCAAAGAAGGTACCAATGTGAGATTTCTAAAAATAGCTACAGCACTTGAACCAAGGTTTAAGAATCTGAAGTGCCGCCCAAAATCTGAGAGGGACGAGGTGTGGCGCATGCTTTCTAAAGTCTTAAAAGAGCAGATGCAAGTCTCAGATGCAAAAACTACAGAACCCGAACCATCAAAAAAGCAAATCAGCCTTCTGCTAGTGGCATCTGACTCAGATGATGAAAATGAACATGCATCGGTCCACTCTGCTTTGGATCGTTATCGAGCAGAACCCATCAGCATGGATGCATGTCCTCTGGAATTGTGGTTGAAGCATCAAGGGACATATGAATCTTTAGCGCACATAAACATCTTGCGACGCCAGCTACAACAGTGCCATGCAAACACCTGTTCTCACTTTCAGCTGACATTGTAAACAAGAAGCAGGCAGCATTATCTCCAGCAAATTGTAACCAAACTTGTTTGTCTAAGCAATTAGCTGAAGTAGGACTGAGTGGACTTATAGGCTCTAAAGTTTTACATTGTTTAATTTTTGAATGCAGTTTGTTTTTGTACATAATTCTACATTTGTAAGTTCAATGTTCATGATAAAGAGATAGCACTACAGTATTTGTATTAGGTGAATTGAATACTATTTCTTTTATTTTTTTTACAGTGAAAATATTTGTAATCAAAAATAAATAAAAATAAAGTGAGCACTGTACACTTTGTATTCTGTGTTGTAATTGAAATCAATATATTTGAAAATGTAGAAGGCATCAAAAATATTTAAATAGTATTCTATTATTGTTTAATCGCGCGATTAATCACAATTAATGTTTTTAGTTTCTTGACAGCCCTAATAAATATTAAATAGGCACTGTTCTCAGATTCAGTGGGTTCTAGACACACTTGCTCACTACCAGCCATCTGCTGGTGTTAAAAACAAGTGCTAAAGTAAAGGTGTCCCTCAACTAATACAAACTGGAAAAGAAAAAAACAAACAAAAAAATGACACTTATGCAGGATGGTTGTCAAGACTTGTGATTTAATTCACCTTCAGGAAGCTGGTATATGGTTGAAAAGATTAGCTGATGGTCTGATTGGTTCATGTGTTTAATGTTGACAGACTGGCTAACTCACTAGAGGTTACTTGCTCGTAGATGTTGAATCTTAGATACTGCATGTTGCTAGACTCCTATCCTGTCCTTCAGTGGCTACCTAGGAGGGTGGAGGAAGCACAGGTCTCTTTGTCAGGCATGATGGCATTGCATGGACAGAGACCAGCAGCCATGGAAGCAGTCACTGCAGGCAAGCAAGTTGAACGATTCAGAATTAAAAGCCAACCTGCAGTGGCTTCCTCTTTCCTTCCATTTTTGAAGATAGTGGTTCCTCCCCTTTGGAGTTTCTTCTCAGGTGTCTCGTAGCGAATCAGAATGGGGCACTCCATTTCTGAGGTCACTGGCATTGCTCAATGGGGTTCAATTAGGTCATCTTTACTTAAACTACTAACCTATCCACTCCAGTAATTTTGGGCTCAAACTCCATGGATACAAAAATATATCCAGTCAGATGGCAGATCCATAAGTATTTTGAGATATTTGAGGCCATGGATCAGTTCACAAACATCTCAAGCATCCTACAGAAATCCCAACTCAATAATTTAAATATGCAAGGCTAGTGTGACAGAAATTGAGCAGATATGTAATAAGATTATGGATACTGTAGGAATTGCATCATATTAATCCTAATACATGAATAAAATCATTTATAAATATTAATATTTATATGTAATAATGGTATGAACACAATGTGGCCAGGTCAGTGAGGGAAACTTATTTTGTATTGGGATTAGCAGAATGTTAATTTGGTTGCCCGTAATGTTTGAATTCAATGGGGCTATCACAGGAAGGCAACAGAGTGGCTTCACAGATGAGAATACCTAGGTACATACTTGAAAGACAATGGGAGACAGCTGTCTGCGTCAGAGATCCTATACTTTGTCACAACAGGTTGTAAGCATTATTTTGCAGGCCAGAACTAGAGAGCAAAAGAAAAATATGGAGTTAAAAAGCCATTCTGTGAGGGTGAAGGGGAGGTTCACGTCTCAGCTGCTGTCTAGGTGGACAGGCTGGCACAAAGAGAGAGAGGGGTGGAGGCTGTGAAGGAGTTTGAAGGTATTGGGCCTTGGGAAGAACTAGATGTGTGTGGTATGTATTATTGTTTTTAAGATATGCTTTCTCTGAAGTGCTTTTGTTCTAGACAAGTGAAAGCATTTAAGGCAGCTGCTGGGTCACTAATTACCACTGTCACTGCCCCAGAGAGAACAGAACTGCAGGATCTGAGCCCAGGTCAGACCTGCTAAGGTGATCATAGTTAAAATATAAGGAACTAGCACCCAGCATTTGGTCAGAGTCAAAGAAATGCTTGTTTCATCCCAGAAAAGAGGTGAAGACTTGAGGCTCGAGACCTAGACGTTAGTACCAGGCAAAGTAGTTGAAATATAGTAAAGAACAGAATTATCAGACACATAGATGAACATGATTTCTTGGGGAAGAGTCAACACAGCTTTTGTAAAGAGAAATCATGCCTCACCAATCTATTTGAATTCTTTGAAGGTGTCAACAAACATGTGGACAAGGGTGATCCAGTGGAGACAGCGTACTTGAACTTTGAGAAAGCTTTTGACAAGCTCCCTCACGAAAGGCTCTCAAGCAAAGTAAGCAGTCATAGGATAAGAGGGAAGGTCCTCTCATGGATCAGTAACTGGTTAAAAGATAGGAAACAAAGGGTAGGAATAAATGGTCAGTTTTCACAGCGGAGAGAGGTAAATAGCGGGATCCCCCAAGGATCTGTAATGGGACCAGGGCTGTTCAACATATTCCTAAATGAACTGGAAAAAGGGATAAACAGTGATGTGGCAAAGTTCACAGATGATACAAAACTACTCAAGATATTTAAGTCCAAAGGTGACTGTGAAGAGTTACAAAGGGATCTCACAGTACTGGATGACTGTGACAAAATGGCAATTGAAATTCAATGTTGATAAATGCAAAATGATGCAAACTGGAAAACATAATCCCAACTATACATCCAAAATGATGGATCTTAAATTAGCTTTTACCACTCAAGAAAGAGATCTTGGAGTCATCATGGATAAATCTCTGAAAATGTCTGCTCAGTGTGCAGCAGCAGCCAAAAAAGTTAACAATGTTAGGAACCATTAGATAATAAAACAGAAAATATCATAATCCCATTATATAAATCCATGGTATGCCCACCTTGAATACTGCATGCAGTTCTGTTCACCCCATCTCAAAAAAGAAATATTAGAATTGGAAAAAGTATAGAGAAGGGCAACAAAAATGATTATGGGTATGGAACAGCTTCCATAAAAGGAGAGATTAAAAAGACAGAGTGTTCATCTTGGAAAAGAGATGACTAAATGGGGAATATGATAGATGTCTATAAAATCATGAATGGTGTGGAGAAAGCGAATAGCAAGTGTTGTTTAGCCAGGAGTCACCCAATAAAATCAATAGGCAGCATGTTTAAAACAAACATAAGGAAGTACTTCTTCACGCAATGCACAGTCAACCTGTGGAACTTGTTGCCCGGGTATGCTGTAAAGGCCAAAAGCATAACCGGGTTAAAAAAAGAATTAGATAAGTTCATGGAAGATTGCCAATATAGTCAAGGACACAATGCCATTCTTTGGGTGTCCCTATACCTCTGACTGCCAGAAGCTGGAACTGGATGACGGGATGGATCACTCGATAAATTGCCGTGTTGTCTACAGTTTAATTGCACTATTTTTCTTAATCTTGCTATTAATTGCAATTTTAAAAATAATTTGACAGCCCTATTAAAGAGTAAGACCTCGTAAGTGGTGATGTAAGCTGCCAAATTGGTGAAGGGAGCCCAGCTAAAGGAGTGGTGAATAAATCTGACTTTGGTAAAAGTAATGCAGAAGGAGAGAAGTGGGTTGTCATGTTTCTTTAATGGGTTTTCAGTGGTGAATACATGGTTGGAAGAAAAGAGAATCCTACACAGTGACCGACTCTAGAGGAAAAAGTAAAGCACAAGTCGACTGTATTTTGAGACGAGAACATATGAAAATGGTGGACGCATAGATGTAGTGTGACTTCAATATTTGGGAGGGAAGGGGACTTACCATTATAAATAATATGTATAGGTCTTACTTCCGGATTTACTGATTGTTAGTGGTACTTAAATTAGTATACTTAGTGAGTGAGTCAGGGGGTGGAGGTGGCGCTTCCTCCCCGAACAGTGGCAGGCTGGCCTGAGCCATCTGGCATTGCTGCTTACCCTCCCCAGACTGCATACCAGAGGTTTTCAAACTGTAGAGTGTGTGCCCCGGTAGGGCTCAAAAGGTACTGATCTCTACAGAAAAGGTAGAAGCATTGAATAAGATAAAGAATGGTAAAGTACCTGGTGAAAATAACTGTTGATATGATCAAGGCAGTTGGTAATTAATGAAGCCACCTTACTCCAGTAGCTCCATGTGTTTGCTGGGATCAAGCGAGGATACCAGATGACTCAAGAATGGGGTTGATTGTGCCTTTATGGAAAAGTAAGGATTTGGATAATTTGCATTACCCGATCAAGGCATCACCCCATTAAATCAAACTCTCAAAGTCCTTGAAAGAGTTTTGGAGGCAAGGCAGAGGTGCAAGGTGGAGAAAAGCATAGAAGAACATGGCTTTAGGAAGGGAAGGTGTAGTATAGACTCAATATTTGCAGTGAGACAGAAGTTTGAAAGAATGATAATGGAGGGCATAACTGCTATGTAGATCTTGAGAAGGTATATGCATTGGTTCGAGGAGAGTGGTGTTTTGAGTATTGAGATGAATGGGATGGGGACTTCAAGAAGTGGAGATTACAGAGGAGCTGTATTGAGGGTCAAGAGCTAAGGTAGTAACAATACATGGAATTTCAGAGAGTTTTGAGGTGACGATGGGATTGAGACATAGCAATGTGCAGAGTCTACTTCTTCATCCTAGTTATGACGTTAACTAGGAGAACCAAGCCTGTGGAGACAGAGAAAACAAATGTATGCTGACAATCTGGCCCTTTTGGCTGACAGCAAGAGGAATTGGTAAATATGCTATCAGAGTGGGCATCTGCATTGGAGGACCATGGTTTGAAGATAAACACAAAGTAAACTGAAGTTATGAAAGTAGGGAAGCTGGAAGAGTTTCTGCTGATTCAAGTTTCAGGAGAAAAGCTGAATCAAAACAAAGAATTTGTGTAGCTGAAAAGTATACTTAGTGCCATCAAAAAGAGGTCTGGAGAATTGAAAAGAAGAGCCCAATATGCATGCTCAGCAGTGAAAAGGGTGGCAGGAGTACTGTGGGACCAGCTATTAAGTAATAAACTGAATGGGAAAGTGCATATTGTGTGTGTTTGTCTTTGCCTGCTTTCTGGTTTGGAACCAATGGTTCTTATGGAGATGGAAGAAAAGAAGATACAGGTAGTAGAAGATAGTATACTGAGAATAATGGCAGGCATGTGTAGAGTACACAAAATGTGCATGGAAAAAATTAGGGGGAAAATGAACTTGGCACGCTCAAGACTAACAGACGTATTGGAGCATAAGCTTTCATGGGTGAATACCCACTTTGTCGGATGCATGCATTACAGGTTAACTCTTTGGCCCAAGCAGTCCCAAGATGCCATAGAGGATCTTTGGTCCTCCAACTCAAGCACAATATCACATATGAAAAATCATGACTGTTTCCATTAGTGCTAAGGAGATGACATTAGGGAACTGTTGTAATCATAACTATAATACACAATGCATTATTCAAAACAGAAAAAAGTATTACAGCACTGGTCATTTTGTGTTTACTTATTACAATAAAAAAGAAAAACCAAATGTATTCAAATACCATAGATTAATTCACATTTTAATGTCACTGATTAGACGGATTAAATCATCTCCCTTCCTATGGCTGGTACTGGAATTAGTAGACAGCTATACAGATGGAATACATTAAGAACAAGTTAAAAGACCAACATGTATTCCCGCTCTGTCCCCAGTCATGCGAAAAATGAAGCAGAGGCTGTAGTCAGTAGCAGTTGAACGTAAAAGAACTGTCATGTGACATCCAGACGTACACAAACTGTTCCCATAAAACAAAGTGATAGCAGGGAATGCTAAACAAATTAGTCATAAGCCATTTCTGCAAAAAATTCCCTACTCTCTAATTACTGCCAACCATGGCATGTTAGCTGCACTGCCAATACATATAGAATAAAAGGGAACCTCATTACAGGATTATTAACAAGGATACTATATTTCTAAATCAACCACATGAGACATGACTGCTGACAGTGGAGGGAGGAAAAAAAGTAAAACACAGTCCATTAGAAAATGGATATCATCCTTTTCCTATTAATATTGATGGGTGATTATAACAGAGCTTTTACTGAACTGAATAATTCAAACAATACAATGGAATTGTGCACAGGATGTTGTTCTAAAGTACTTTTCAGAGGAACTACACTACACTCAACTACACTTCACTCAGAGATAATATAATCCGATATTCTGTGTTATTAAGGCTATGTCAACATTTGCATTATTTAATGTATCAAATTTTGCTAACATTACATAAAAAGCTATGTTAAAAGAATGTTATTTAGTTGCAAAGTCAAACACCTAAACATTAGGAAATTTCCAATTTAAAGTTGCCTGCGCAACTGTACTTCTGCCTCAATTGTGTCTACCCAATTCAGTGAATGAGGCAATGGTCCTCTGGAAAAAGTAGTATGCGATAACTTAATTTAAAAAAAACTATCATAAGGCATACTCATGTTTGAGAAAGCTTGTCTGGTGCTCTCCCCTCAACCTTATATAGCATTTCTAGCAGCTCCCAAGCGCTCCCAGGGCAGTATCTGTTCCAGCCACTGCAATGGCATGGACCCAATCTTAGATAGCCATGTTCAGTTTTTTGGCATAGTGCCAGATTTTTCCTGAGCCAAACAAGAGACAGGAAATAGCAATTTTCAACAGCTTTATACCTCAGCAAAATCTGAATTGAATTTCATAAGATAAAGAAAAGGCACGCTCCTAGCCCAAAATGTTTTCCCCTGCCAAATTTCACAGGATGGCTATAAACAGTGGAGGTACTAGAGTTTCTCAAAAAAGGCTACAAGAATCTTTTATAATGGAAGGTGTTAGACAACCTAAATAAAGAGATTGCTACCAACTCCCCCTCTAATATTAGATTGGGGGGGTTAATATTGATTATTTATATTACTGTAGTGTTTTAGAGGTGCCTATTGGAAGAGGTCTTCGTAAGCTCAAAAGCTTGTCTCTCGCTATTGCACTAGACACTGTACACGTACACACACTATAAAGAAAGAAAGAGAGCGCCTACCCCAAACAGGTAATCTATACAAGTGACAAGATATAACAGGTGGATAAAAACAAACAAATGGGGCGGGGGGAGGAGAGAAGGTAAGAGGTGGAACAGTAGTACTATGCATAATAAATAGTTGAATGACTGGCCAGTTTTCTGCTGTTAAAATTATGGTTTTTTAAAATGCCACTTTCTAATTATTGGCAAAATTACAAGAAAACGTGTTTGTCATTTTCAGAGGTACTGACTCGATCTCCCCTCTTGCCTAAAAATAAATAAATAAATCGTGGACCTGTAATTGTCTGGAAACCCTACCTTCCTTGGTGCCTTCTACCTACTTATAGGTTTACTAAAAATAATTTACTGTTATTGTTGGTTTTGGATTTTCTTCTTAAATGACTTTCCCATCCTACATCCCATTTCAGGTCCAGAACCAGTTCTTCTTTAGGTTCTTATGACATCACACAACTGAAAACCCTCTGAAATGAATTAAAATCTAACAGGCAATTCTAGCCATCTTGTTCTTCTAGTTATATAGTTTCACTTTCAGAAGCCTTCTCCTGGTGGTCAGAGTGCAGTGTTGTAACAGTCCAGGACAGGGAGTCTGGACTCAGAGGAGGAAGGAAGGGGGAAACAAATAGGCGTAGCTCAGAGGGTAGAACTGGAATTTTAGCTCCTATTTCAAGATGCATAATTTTTTCAGGTAAATTCACTGCTAGAGGATAAAGGAAAGAGAACAGGGAAAAAAATACTTGAAATCCTACAAGGCATCCCCCTTTTTGTATGAAATTTAGAGTGATACTATCTGAGGTAGAACTAGTCCAGAAGGAGAAAAGAAAATGTCTAATGTCCTCCTTAGGCTTAAGGATTCCTAACATAACAAAATTATATTACCTGTTGTTGCCTGAGCTGTTGAAGGAAGTTGTGCTGACTTCTGTACTACACATTTGGAAAACTCTAACTCTAGAAGAAGAAAACGTCCAGAAGGTCTGCTACTGAGATCAAGAATTTATAGGTACTTTCAGAACAACTTTCTTTCCTCCATGATGAAAGTGATCAACTGAGAATAGTGGTTGCTCAGTTTGGAAGAAACCTTACGAGCTTTCTGAGTGTTTTTTGCAAATAATTTATTTCCATTGAACAAGGTATGTTGCCATGATAAAGGTGGCACCAGACAAGTGGACACCCATTTATGCAAAATGCAATTACTGGCCATAACAACCATAAAACCTTGACATTTTATACCTACCTCAGCTTTAAGGTCATTTTGGGTTCCATGACAGTTGCAATCTTTAATTTAAGAGAATATTTAACCAAACCGGTAGTTTGAGGAGAAAAGTAAAAAATGCACGTAAAAAAGAATATTCACTTGTTTCCAAGTTTCCTACAACAAAACCAACATTAGCCTTATCACAGCTTTTCCTTCCTTCTGCTCTTTACTACCTGTTCAGAGATAATTTTATAGTACTACTGATAACCACCAAATAAACTAATAGATTAGACCAATATTAATATTAGACGACTGGTCAATGAGAATATTAACTGTTAATTCTTTTTTCTTCTTTGATGGCATCCCTCTCTCAACCAAGTCCTGGTATTATAATCAGATATCTAAACTACATTATTTCAACCCAGTTTGGTTCATTTGATACGAGACCAATTATTTCTGTACTCGTTCTCCATTTCAGCAATCTTATCTTTTCCTCTGCAACACGATACTGCCCCTCTCATACAAATACAAAGAAGCAAAATTAAGCTCAGGATTTTAATTACATTGGTCGAGAAGACCATAATACTTAACAAAACCTAATCAATGTTCCTTTATACATCTATGCAATTTAATAGTTTTCAAACTAATGTATTTAACAGGGAAATAACTCAAATGTTCTCATGTTTTCTCTGCATCTACAGCAGAAAATGTAGATGTTTGTGTATTCCCCAAGTTCTAGCACAGTAAATATCAACACAAAACACCAAAAAAGATCATGCAGATACAGAATTCCTAAGTATTTAATAGAACATGATTTTTTTGGATGTTTAAAAGACTTCTTCCTAGCTGTCTAGGCGCCTACTTGAAAATAAATGTTAAACAAATCTATGTTTTATCATTTTAGTATGAACAGGCCTAAAACAATGCTGATGGTGGGGCACTCTCTTTATATGATTGACCTAAAATTGACCCCTCATAGATCATGTATAAACTTATACCATCTACATATTGAACCAATTGTGGGATTCACCTGCAATAGTGTTAAATTACGTGGTTCTGGAACTGAGATGAAAAAGTGGTTCTGCTGAGGGGTGTTAACAGGCCACTTCACCTTGAATGGTCCCTTGAAATATATGTTAACTACTTATGTTAAACAATACGTTCCACCTTGTATTGTGTGAGACACACTGAGTACATTTCCCAGACCTGAAGAACTCTTTATAAGCTCGAAAGTGTCTCTCTCTCACCAACAAAAATTGGTCCTATAAAATATATTAAGTCATCCACCTTGTCTCTCTAATACGTATACATACATTACTGAATGACTTAATTCTGAATACAGTAATTCAGTAGTTCTCAACCTGCAGCCTGTGGGCTGCTTGCGGTGCAATCAGCACACAGCTGTGGCCCATGTGACATCCTCAGGACCATCCAGGTAGTATTGGATGCAGCCCACATAACATATCGTGGGCTGTTGAGAACCAGTGCAGTAACTCATCTGGAAGTCAGGCTGCCCTGCAGCCACTTATCTCATATTAAAAATGCTTCAACTAAATAAGCAAAGTGTCTTGGTATGAGCCACTGAAATCAACACTTATGTTAGCCTTGAATTTTGATTAGAAGATGTGTAATAATTAAAAACTCAATTAATGAAACATCCCTATATAAATTATAGGAAAGGCCTGTTGAATAAAGTAGAGCAGCAGTTCTCAAACTGTGGGTTGGGACCCCAAAGTGGGTCGCAGCCCCACTGTAATGGAGTCGCTAGAGCTGGCGTTAGACTTGCTGAGACCCAGGGCCGAAGCCCAAGCCCCACGTCCGAAGCCAAAGCCCCAGCCCACTGCCTGGGGCCGAAGCCAAAGCTCGAGCCGCTTCAACCCTGGGTGATGGGGCTCGGGCTTTGGCCCACCCGCCTATGGCGGTGGGGCTTAGGCGGGGTCAGGTCCCCCCTTCTGGGGTCATGCGGTAATTTTTGTTGTCAGAAGCGGGTTGTGGTGCAATGAAATTTGAGAACCCCTGAAATAGAGGCATGAGATACGATCCTTACTGGTGAACTATGCTGTATAATCATTTCCATATTTCAATACTGATGATGAAAATACGTCTATGCTAGCAGTTTTGGTTACTGGGAAACAAGTTTCAAGTTTTATTTCAACTGGACCAAAAAAACTGCTTAGTAACTCTCTTTGGAGGGGGAAGACAGGAGGAAAGAATAGGAGCGCCTAAAATGTGAGAAGTCCCCTGGATCTCTTTGTACTGTTCTTTGCCATGATGATAAAGCAAAGCTTTTATGCTAAGAGTTGCTGAAAAGCTGGATTTTTAAGTAGTGTTTTAGACTTTTATAAATCTTCTGGGTGGCTGTCACTGGCCTTGGAATGGAAGCTCTGGCTGAATGGTATAACCCTTCAGGTAAGGTAATGGACATGAAAAACAGCAGCAATATGACAATAGGAAAATTTGAAAGGAATGATTTGAAGAACATAAAAAGGCTCGTGTAACTTTTCCCTTCCTTGTATGAAACCAAACCTTGCACTGTAACTGAGACTTGAATTTCAATTCTCTCCCCCACAACTCCTTTGCTGTTTAACTTGTTTTATTAGAACCATCTGGGAGATCCTCCCCTTTTAGTTTCCTATGTTTTTTAATGTGGCAGCTGCAGTTTATCATCTGTTTAAAAACCTGTGTTTTAAAGTGCTTAAGTCATAAGGCCTTTTACAGGCTAAAAAATACTGATTCTGGAGATAAAGAAACCACATCAGATGGTGTCTTAGAGAGTAAGAGAAAATATTTGTTGCAGAACTATTTTTTAAATAAAGGAAAGATTCCAGGATGTTTTACCCTGTAAAGGTTTTAGAACACATGACAATTACTATCAATCCTATATTTTTTTCTGAAATACAAAATTATCATTCATTGAAGCACTGAAAGTTGTTAACGCAGAACAGTTTCAAGATCACTATCATGGAGATATAGAGAACAGAAGTGCACAGAGGTATCACTGCAGCATCTCTGTACACAAAGGTGAAATATGGAAGTGGTATGAAAAAGGAAGAGACAACATTAAAATAATATGTATCCAAATGTTATAGATTAAATGTCATAAAAGTTCCAGGATGTGCTCTCAAGTGAGTTACAATATTTATAACTTCTCAACTACAAAGTTAAATTGCATCTTTTTCATTTTTCTTTAATTTTAATATTACTTTAGGTATCTCAGATACTCTATTTAATCATTTTGAAATTCTGTCCTGATCCACCTGTAATTCCTGAACAGAAAGTGCATATACAATTATGTCTTCTTAGATGTTTTAAGGAAGGGTTCACATGGAAGTACATCTCACACATTACCAAAAGGTCTCAAAATCTGAACCCATTCACCAATAAAGAAAGCCACACACATTTACCTGGCAATTCTAATTGAATTCTTACTTCTACTGCTTCTGCATCTCCCTTCTTCTTTGCTCCACATCTTCTCTGCATGTGAAATAAGACTTGTAAATCACATTTTTGTGCATTTTGTCACAAGGTGGCAACTTCTCCCCTTGATGATAATAACAAAATAATAATAATTGCTACCTCTTAGATAGCACTTTTCATCTTTAGATCACAAAGCCTTTTACAAAAGGAGGGCAGTATCATTATCCCCATGTTATCGATGGGGAAACTGAGGGACAGGGTGGGAAATGACTTGCACAAGATCATCCAAGTACACCAGCAGCAGAGCTGGAGATGAACCCAGGTCTCCGGAGCCCTAACCACTAGAAGTCACCACTGCAGCTGAGTTGCGGACAAGTCATGAAAAATCACGGAAAAGTAATAATGGACCTTATTTGCAGTAATAAGGTCCATTATTACTTTTTTGTGACTTTCCGCTGTCAGTTGCATGGGGCTGAGAGCGGGAGCCCGAGGCTGACAGAGGGGGATCCTGCTGCCTGGGGTAGCTACGGCTGAAAGCGGGGGCTGCCACTGTCAGCCCCGCATATGGCGGGGCTCCCACTGTCAAAATTGCACTGGAAGCCTAATATTGCGGGATCTGCAATTTTCGCAATAGTGTGAATTAAGTAGGGCGTTACTTATATCATCACAGTATCTGCTTTGGCAATCTGGTTGAAGATTTCCTCTTCCAATCCATTTCTGAAGAGACAATTGTAGAGCTATGGTCAAGAACAGGTCCGCACAACATGCGGCCCAGGGGCTGCATGAGGCCAGCGTGGGCTCACTGTGTGGCCCGCAAGGGGGGTGAGTAGGTGGGCTCACTGTGCGGCCCAAAATCTGGGACTGTGTCCGTTGGTCATTTTTGCTGCTTGTCTCCGGGCTGGGGGTTGTCCCAATACTGCAAAGAGGGTGTTCCCAAAGGAAGGTGCTTGCTTCTAACCCCCGAGATCGTCAGTATGTCTGCTCTTCTCTAGTCAGCCCACTTGACAAGTTTGATTGTCCTTGGTCTGGTTCCCATCCCCTCTCCAAGGATTGCAGCTGTCTGGAGGTGCCTGCCTTCCACGCCTTCCTCATTCACACCTCATTCATTCAACAGGGCAACTGATTACAAAGTGGGGGGAAGATCTTATTCTACTTCTAGCACAAAGACATTTTTCTTTTACCTTAATTATACTACCTTAGGGGCCCGCTATAACATATTACCAAGGTTCGATACAAAATCATATAAAAGTTATACAAAAATGCATAATGTAGAGATTTATCTACAACTGCATTGATTGACTGTTGTGTGCAGTAATATAGTGACCCCGGGGGGGGGGGTGAAGAGGGGTGTTATGGTGGGGCCGAGCAGGGAGGGGGGCGGGTCCTATTTTACTGCTGTGATCTGGTCACTCTATGCATGCTGTTTCTTTCCCCCTCTACAGGCTTCCACGCCCCAGCGCTGGGGAAGGAGGGGTTGTTTCCGTGGGGTGGGCAGCACTGGAGAGGGGGGGGGGGAGGTTCCTGCAGGGCCAGGGGGTTTCGGCCCTCAGCTGTTTTCTTTGGAGTAATATGGCCCTCGCCGCTTTACGAGTTGTGCAGGCCTGGTCAAGAATATGAGCTGACTTTTTTGAGGCTGAGGGAGAAGAGAATCTCACTTTGCCCTTTTCCAAGGGTATGTCATAGAATTTCAGAACAAAATAATGAAGACTTGAGACAGATGAAATATTCAAGCTCTAGATACCTAAGAGATCATCTTGTTAGGTGCTAGCACAACATCTGAGGTGAGCTAGGGTGCTCTTGAAAAACTACAAATTGAATGTCTGAGGGCCACTGGCAAGATCAATATTTATAACTTCTCAAATACAAAGTTAAATTGCATCTTTTTCATTCATCTTGGGTTAAAAGTCCTTTCTTCCCTATATCTAAAGAGTCTGAGGCCAGGTCTGTACTACAGACTTATACTGGCATAACTACATCGCTCATGGATGTGAAAAATACACATCCCTGAGTTACGTAGTTATTCTGACCTAACCCCTGGTGTAGACAGCACTATGTCGGCAGGAGAGCGTCTCCCATCAATGTAGCTACCGCCTCTCATGCAGGTGGATTAACTATGCCAATGGGTGAAGCTCTCCTGTTGGCGTAGGACCATCTTAAATTAGACAGCGCAGCAGCACCAATGCAGCGTTTTAAGTGTAGACCTGCCCTGAGTCTGTTAACTGTAATGAATAAACTAAAGGTATTTTATTTCCCCATTAACCCCTCACCCCAAACCAAACCTACTCATCATGGGCAAACAGAATTTTGCAAGGCTGACCTTAAAGGTGACCTCCAAAGGGTGTGTGCATAGGGGGAAAAACAGTGGCCTTGTGCCTTTTAAAATTTTACACACCAACCCATACAGGTCTGAAATGGTTAAACAAAAACAAAACCAAATTTAGTTGTGTTTTTACATTAAAAATTCAGGTCTGCACTGGAAAACTCTACTGGAGAAGCCCTAGAGAATTAATGAAATAACATCACAGGGGAGATTAAAAGTTGAGCAATTGAGCTGGCAAGGGATTTTTAGTAAAACTGTTTAAAACTCTGGTTTTGTTAATACCTATTATTTCATTGCCTAATATTTTGGATAAAAATACTTTTTTTTATAGATGCAATACAACTTTCAATAAAGGACTGAGAGCTCACAATAAATACCCTTGACACTTCACTGAGGTCCTCCAGCAAAACCAGGAGTCACCACCCTTGACACTTTTCTGATATTTCTATGGGTTTTTTTTAAAAAAAGCAGCAGTAAAAACAAAAACAAAACCCAAAGCGAAATAAACCATTTTCAGACCTTCTTTATACATCATACAGAAGCAAAACAGGGCATAACATCAGTTTTTAAAAAATTCTGTGCACATCCCTTCAAGGACTTGAACTAATTCTCTAGTACACTGAGCACATCAACACATCTTTGAAAGATAGCTCCTGAACATGACTTTACAAACAAGGGGAGAGTCAAGCCTTGGAATCCAAGAGTGCCATCAGAAACTAAAATTCTGTGTAGTACAATCTATCCAGAAATTAATCTGAAGTTGATTCAGTGTATTGTGCTTGCTTCAGAAAACTAACTGTACTACATACATTCAGTTTAGACAGCATGCTGAACGTTTGGTGTAGTAAAAGCAAATTTCACATTGCTATGAATGTGTGTTTCTTGTCCTTGAATTGTTAAGGACTGATATCCTGGTTTCAACTCTACAATAAAACTGCACTTTTATTCAAGACAGAACACCATTGCTGCATCTCAAACAAGTCTGTGGTTGACTCTTGCTATATTGTACAATGACTGTCAGTTTCAAATACCCCTACTGACATGAACAAACATTCATGAATGTATGACAAAGGTTATCATAAAATCCCTTTGAACTGCTGTATTCAGGTAAATTGGCAGACATGAATGCATGCCCCGGCATTCTCATTGTGAAATCTGCTCACACACAAATATTGCAGAATGAATTTTTTGTGAGAAGAAGAACCAATATTGCTATAAACTTGCTGAACAAAATAACACCACACTCAAAAACAAGTGGGCAGCTCACCAACATTACTAGAGTATACCTGAAAGAAATGTACTCAAATCCAAGTCAACCAATAGTCAGGTATGCTATTTTATACATAAAAGTTTATAGATTACAAAAATGTGCTATTGGTAAGCTACTAAGCACCATATGAAGCAAATTATCACATTCTGCTGTACGTTACTTTCAAGGTAATCACAGTGACTGTTCTACTATGCAACATATGCACTAATAGGAAATGTCTTTCAATTACATTGTATACAATTGACCACTTTATTGTTTTCTCATTTTGAATTTAGAATCCATGTCTTTTTCTCTCATGTCTAATCACAGACAAGTATGTGCGCTACCAACATTCAGGATATCTATCACGTCATATCCCAGAGAGTTGGTGGACTTTTTAGTTGACCCTTAAAGAAACTATGTCAAGGAGTTCAGGTTCAACATTCAGGTTATGCAAAACTATTAATAGAAAATCCTTCATGAATATTTTAGCATCAATATAAACATGGACCTGTGGGATTTAAACACTCACTCCCACTGCAGTGTCAAAAACTCACATTAGTGTATCCATTGTGTTTGGGAGAACTAAAAAAATTTAACTGATTATAAAGAAACCAGACAAGTTCCGGTGTCCAAACTGAGTGAAGTGCAAATGTTAAGTAAAAAAAACCCCCAAACCCGAACAAATATATATACATAGGTTGAGAAGTGAATGAAATTTAAAATCTTCTAGCTTTCACACTGTAAGGTGTAAGAAGCTGGCATTGTTGTCCTATGAACCCACTCTTTTAACTAAGTCCATCCTGCTGAAAGAAATAGGAGTCTTGCCAACTCACTGCTCCAAGCGTGGCTCATTAAAACTTCATAGTGGATATAAGAGATATGGAAGTGACCCCTCTACCAAGAGGAATCTTGGATCTAAGGCAGACAGAATCCGACCTGAGTTACAAATCCTATGACTGGCTAAGCCTGGAAGAATTATGTTGAACTGTGTTTACATTCATTTATCTGTTTATGACATACAAACCCCCCCCCAATATTACCATCCCTCCCTCAAAATCCCAACAGGAAATGCCAGATTTAAGATTGCCCATGCTGCTCAAATTTAGACAAAGATTTTAAAATACCTTATATGTCCATTAAATACAAGGCTGCCATTTTCTCTGACTTTTCTACCAGGCTTCATTTCTAAGTAAGATAGTACATCAACAATTCTCCAGTAGGTGTGTTGGCAGGAAGGGGATGGAACAGGACACGAGCATTTTCCATCTAGAAGACTAGTACAATGTTCGACCCAGAATCCCTCTCAATTTTACAATTGCTTTTTTTTAATTCCTTTTTAGAACAGGAATACACAACGTGAATGAAAGTAACATGGTCGAGGCAATATAGTAGGCTTGCATTCAAACATTTAATATAATGCTGTGTCAAAATCTCACAATCTAATAAAGGTGAAGGACCATGAACAAAGTACTGGATTTGGGAAATGGAAGGTAGTTGAGTACTTCAGCCACCGTTGTTAGGCCTGATCATATTCCATACTAAAGGACGTTAATAAAAATGACTATAGATATAAAAGTTGGAAGTAGTGTGAGGACAAAAAATACAACAAAATCTAGAGATAAGAAAGTAGTCGAAAATAAAATTGGGATTCAGCTCTAAAAAATGCAAGTACTGGGGGAATAATTATGCAAGTATACAAATGGTAGGAGAAACCTGGAAAGTAGCAATACAGAAACAGACTTAAGGGTGATACTGAACAGCAAATTAGACACGAGTTTTGTCAGGAGACTTAGCCCCAAAAAAGCCAATGCAATTTTCGGCTCCTTGTATATACGCATTATATTATATGGGTTTGTTGCGATGTTATCTGGAATGCTGGGTTCAGTTCTGGACACTGTATTACCAAACACTGGAGTGAGTTCAGAAAACAACAACAAAAATAAGTAGGGAGCAGGAGGAACTGAGTTAATAGGAAACGTAGAAGAGCTAAATATGTATAGCTAGGCTAATTTATAACTAAGGAAAGACGCAACAGACTATGAACAATTGGAGTGTTCAAAACATGGAGAAAGAAGAATTATTTAGAATGCCACATAAGGGATTTAAAATAGAAGTAATGGGATGAAATGAAGAAAACGAAACTTGAAGATGAATAAAATATACTAGGAAAAAATCTTCCCAATGGTTTTACTTAACTTTTTAATAAATAAATGTCTTTACTGTAAAAGTCAGCACAGGTAACAATTTTCCCTTATCTGTTATCTACTGCTAGAATAAACAGCAGTGTTTATTCATTCTAACATCACCTCCTCTGAAACACCAAGTCTAATGAATGGAAAAACTACAGTTATGGTAGGATGAATTCCTTAAAGCGCACATAGAAGAAACTCTGAAATCCCTTCTCCTCATTAAACTAGGAAATGGCATATAATATTTTATTACAAACACAAAGTCATCAGTATGACTGAGGCAGATTAAGACGACAAATGACTATGACTTCCTTTTTCAAATCCAACATTCCCATTTCCCATCTTCATGTCAGATGCTCAGTTTGCTGATTCACTTAAGCTAAAATTATACTTTTCAACGTTGGTCACACTGAATTATTTAGTACAGAAAATTGACTCAACTTTAAACACAAAACATTACATCAAAACCAGTCAATACCAGCAAGGAGGTTTCAGTGGGTTACAGACATGTGGTTAACTGGATCATTGGACAGAGTGGGAAAATTCCAGTTGTCTCACACAGCACTCTCTCCACAGCAATGTTGAGATGAAGAAATCTTATTTCAACAGGAACGAAAACAGCTTCTGATAGCAAGCAAAACTATCAGAATTTAAAAATACAAAAGGAAAAATGTAAGGCTACCTACCTATGCATTAATCTCATCTTGACAAACAGTTGGAGCTGCCATGAGGTCAGAATCTTAAATGGGATGCTTATCAGGTCAACTTTACTGTTTATTAAAAAAACAAATTATGTAAAATTGTAAGACCAATAGCAATATTTCCATATATTTTAAAACATTGGACACAACTTTTTCCAGCAGGTAAACATTCACCTGCTGTGCTTGCAACTCCAACATTGCAGCACTATATGAGGGCATAAGAACATGAAACTAGAATGTAATTGACTATTTTCATTGTTCAGGTGGAGAGAAATATGAAGTAAATAATAAACAATGAAAGAAATTCAACTTTTAAAATGTATTAAAAAGTTTTATGCAGTGTAGTAATTGTGTTGGTCCCAGGATATTAGAGACACAAGGTGGATGAGATAATATCTTTTATTGGACCCACTTCTATTGGTGAGGCAGATAAGCTTTCAAGTTTACACAGAGCTCTTCTTCAGGTCTGGAAAACGTACTCAGAATGACACAGCTAAATACAAGGTGGAACACATTGTTTGGCGTAAGTAGTTAACACATATATCAAGGGACCATTCAAGTGAAGAGGCCCATTAATACCTCTCCAGTCATAAGGGAGTAAGAGGGAGAAAAAAAGCTGGGAGGGGAGTTAAGTGGGTTATAGATAGTTGGCTTATTACAACAATCTATAACCCATTTACCCCCCCGCTCCCAGTTCTTCCTCCCCATCTCCCTCCTCCCCCACCATGCTTGGAGAGGTGTTAACTGACCACTTCACCTTGAAAAGTTTTAAGATTTTATTTGTAACGGATAATGAAATTTGTTTTCATAATTATGATTTTTAACATGAAAGTGACCCTTTATTGGAACAAGGATTTTTCACTTGAATCCTACTCTACTGATACAACAATCTAGTTAAATTCCTGAACTACTAATGTTTGTGACCCCAGACCGGTCTATCTGCCCAAATAGGTGAAAAAAGTATGTAGAGTTTTCTTGATAGGAGGATTACGTTTAAAAAATATCAATGAGATCTTTTCAAGCTTTAAAAATAACTTAAATCACATCATCTAGCTGGGGGAGGGGCAGGGTGGAGACAAATGGTGGCAGAACCTAAACTGTGTTTCTCTTACACCAGGACAGACACTTCTGCACAAAATTTAGTCTATACCTATGACTGCATATGAATGAGGCTTTTCAGCCAGCTGATAGCATCAAATCACCATGTCAGAGATTCACTCAGCCCTGGTTCTCAATTTTCTGTCTTCTCTAAATTTTGCACTTTCATAAGGGGAATGAAGAGTAAAAGTATTAAAGAAATTAGCCTTTTAATTAAAGCAGAAAAAAATTCCTTAAATTTAATGCACATTTTAAAGTCTCCAGTTGCTAACAGATTATTTAGAAAATGATTCTATGGTTAATTAGCACACTGGGTTGATTTTTCCAGTATTGGTTTATTCCTTAAATTAACAAGCTTTCCCAAAACAGGTTGTAGGTTTAGCCTTGAATTCTGCATAAAAGCCTTGGTTAAAAATTCCCTAATAAAGAATTACACCAAACACTTAACATTTCTAAATAAAGTCTGTTTAAAATGACAGAGCAGAAGTCCTTATACCAGTGAAAGAAATAGAACTTTGCTGACATTTCTGTACCGGGCATTTCAGTGACACACAGGATTCAGGAGGTGCTTCAAGAATCAGGCTCTTCCCCTCTAAAATGGGAAAGGGGTCCGAAATTCTCCTCTTCATGTCTCAGACTATCCTGTTTTCCATCACTCAGCCACCACAGTATAGTGTTGCATTGCTCGAAGCAACTGTCATTTCCCAAACAACTGTCATTTCTTGTAACCAAAAAATTCATCCATGCAGATGAATGGACTACAAAGGAGATTCTGATTAATAATTTAGTGTATTCCAGCTTTTCAAATAAGTGAGAAAGAAATTTTTTTTTCAAACAATCTACTGCTACAAACAGGTGGAGCTTTAAGTGTTTCTGGCAGCCACGTGGATCAAGCTGTATAAAACAGCTGCAAGCTGAAAACAATTTGTACTGTGCAATAAGTAAGGGAACAGACAAGAACACCAGGCAATATACAATAAGTCTCATTCTTGCTCTAACTTGTCATTAGACCCTAACAATGCAGTTTTTATTTGCTGTCTTACTTCAAGTTTCTAAATAGCACGTGCCATTTTTGAAAATAAAATACTGAGATACTTTATTTAGAAGAAAGATTTTTGGATTGTATACAAACATGGCTTTCAGAACTAAACTCACCCCTCCCCCCCAAAATTAAGAGATATGGGCAAGAGAAAAAAGGTATGTTTGCAGCTGATTTAAAATAAGATAGAAAGGAGATGAGTTGGGGAGATATAGGAAGGCACCTTGCAGGAATGCAGGAAGAATCATCTTGTCTGTTATTGCACTCCTCAAGCATAGGGAAAGAGTGCTAAATGACCCCCAAATGGGGTAAGATGGTTATGAGGTGGTAGGCATAGTGATTGATGGCTCTCGGGTTCGCCTAAGAAATACCTCTTGCCTGAGGTTGTATCTGTGATGTCGAAGCCTACAAAGGGGGCCACAGAAGGCGGAATCTCGGATTCTTTTGGTGTTTCCTCAGGGGGCTCATAAGGTCTCTGAGGGTAGTAATGGGGGGGACCTGTAGCATTAGGTGTATGGTGGGCGGTAACATTTTCACTTTGGGGCAGGAATATAGATGCCCAATGAATTAATGGTGGCTCTGGAGTTCTTGAGGGTATGCAGCAATTCATCAGTCTTTTGGTTAAAAAGACGGGAATTCACAGAAAGGGAGGTCTTCAGTAGTGTTCTGCACCTCCCTTGGGAAACGAAAGGTATGAAGCCAAGACTCCCTATGCATAACTATGGCTGTAGCAATGACTCAGAAAGAGGTATCTGCTGCTTCCACCAATTGGAGGGCTGTCCTGACTACTAGCTTCCCTTTCTCAATGAGCACTTGAAAACAAGTCTGATTATGTGGTCGTAGGTGATCAGTAAAGTCCTCAAACATACTGTAATTCAGGAAATCATATTTGGCTAATAATGCCTGATAGTTCATGATACTAAATTGAAAGCCAGACACCTTGCGCCTGCCCTCATCGGCTGGTGTGGATTGAGGGTGCTGTTCTTGTTTGGTTCATTCACTCACTGCCTGGACAACTGGGGAGTTTGGAGGGTGAGAAATCAGGAACTCAGATCCTTTGGAAGGAACACAGTAATATTTTTTGGTCCGCTTCGGGGTAGCCATGCATGTGGCAGGGGTGTGCTGTACTGTCCTGGCAGGGTCCAGAATAACATCATTAATTGGCAGTGCAATTCTGGCCAGTGCCAAGGTGCAAAGGATATTCAGTAGCTTATGCTAGGTATTCTGGATCTCTTCCAGGGGAATTTGGAGTTCTCCCGTCACTCTCCACAATAGTTCTTGAAATTGGTTGAAGTCATCCAGAAGACAAGGGGATGCTGCAGTCACCACTTTGTACAGAGATGAAAAGGGAAATCTTGAAGGTTCTGGCAGCACCGTTGGGACTGGACTAAGGGGTTCTTCCTCTACCAGTGGATCCGAGCGCCTGCTAGGAGGAATTTTTAGAGGGAAGGCAGGTGAAGGTTCTCTTGTGGACCAAGCCGGTTCCAAGGGGAGGATATTGGGACCAGGGTCTCCCCATATGACCAGTAGGTCAGATCCAAGGGAAGTTGTTGTGACTCCACAGCATGGGGTACCAATGACTCCAAGGTGGAAGTGGAGGTCTCTGTGAAGGCACATAGGGGTGAAAGGACAGGGCCAGTTCCTCTCCCATTTCTGATTCGTCGGAGGAGGAGAAAGTGGACTCTGGTTTAAATGGCGGTACAGTCAGAGCTGGCAGAAGGATGTACTGTAGACCAATGGAGCAGCTGGTGAGGGGTCCTGTACCAGAGATAGATCCCGTGGCGGAGAAATAATCTCTCTAGTAGTGGAGTGGCCTGACGAACAGGGGACTCCAGGTATGGTAAGGCAAATGTGTTGTGGCTCGAGTACGGTTCCAGTTCTCCCCAGTGTCAGTGGCACCTTCTCTTTGCCTGGTATTGATGCTAGTGTTGTGGATTTTCCTGGAATGGGAGGATCCCACGTCTCTTGAGGTGCCAGTGATGATTCTACCAGTGGACTGGAGCTTGGAGCCACCGGGTTCAATTGTTTGCAGGATTTCTTCTTGTGCCTATGAGTCTTAGTGTGAACTCTATCCCCAGGGCTCAAAGTCGTGGAAGGGGCATCCACTTTCTTTACTTCTGAGGAACACTTAGTCCCATGCTTATGTGTATGCTTCCTTGCCTCCCGATTAGGCCCCGCCATTGGGTCCGTGAGGGTGGTTCCACTGACACGTATTTGGATGTGGTAGCAGGAGGCGCAATCCTCGCTGATTCAGGCCAATGTATGGGGGTGGAGAGGAGTGTGTTCCCCCGCATGGGTCCAAATGAGGCCTCATGGCAAGTTCCATGAAGTGCTTCCAGAGGCAGAGAGACCAGCCTTCTGAGGTGTGGCTGGGAAAGACTGGCAAATACTACACCTGGATGTGATTTGAGCTTCCCCCAAGCAGTAGAGGCAGTGTTGTTGTTTGTCACTAACTGAGAAGAAGCAACTATGTAAATTAATTGCTAAAACTACAAGAAAAACTACAAGAAACTGGTAAAACTACTAAATAAACCTAAAACTATGTACAACTTATTTAAAAGTGTGTCAAAGACCATGACACTGGAAGTTCCAACCCAGACCGCGTGGCGGTGGAAAGGAACAGGAGATGTGTTCAGTCCACCCTGCCCTTTATCACCTCAAATGGAAGCATGAGGCGAGCCATGGAGCATGCGCGGACCAATAGATACTACTTTCAAATTTTCCAACTCCAGGTGCATGGTGCACATGTATAATCTCTCAGTGGAATACAACAGGGACCATCACTTGAACATGAAGATAAACTATACTTTATGCTGATAATCTAACTACACTTGAGACTGATTTCTTTGTGCGATGACCAAATAAAAATGCAGCCTGGAAATGGTCAAGGATAGTGGCTTCTGGCACATAAATTTCTTAAACATTTTTACTCCTGGGGGAATTCTGCGCCACTGTATGCGCACATAATTAATGGGCCGCACATACTTTTGAGCAGAAAAAAACTTCTGCCAGAAAGTTGCTGCTGTTCCACCTTTTGCCCACCAGAGGGTGCTGTTGCAATAGAACAGAGCAGCAGCTCCTGGCCAGCTAGGGAAGAGAAAGAGCCTGCCTTCTTCACAGCGCCTGTTGGGCCAGGTCAGGAGCTGGGGGGGGGGGGCGGGAAGATAATAGCGTGGGGCTGCTGGGGGGTCAGAAAGGGGCTCATAAGGGCTAGTGGGGAAGGCCAGATGGGGCAGAGGATGAATTGGGAGTGGGGGCACAGGGCCACAGGGGAGAGGGAGGTGCAGGGCCACATAGGGATGGGGTGCAGGGCCACATGTGGACAGGGGTACAAGGACACATGGGGGGTGCAGGGACACATGGGGACAGGGTCAGATGTGCCTGACTGAATGGGAGAGACTAGGGCTCAGCCAGGATCTCCATTGGAGAAGCTCCGTAACAATCCCTCCCCATTCCTCCAAAAACCCTGTTCCACACTTTTCCCACCCATATCCAACAACCCTATATGTTCACATCCAGGCTCCTTCCCAGCAATTATTTCCCTCTCCCATAGTTCCTCTGTTACCCATGACTCCCTCAAGCCTTTGCACTGCTTCTGAGGGGTGTGGGAAATATGGTTCTGTATTATAGTTTAAAAGAATTATTACTCAGAGTTCTGTATTAGTATGCCTAGTAAGGAATCTAGCTGTCAAAAAACATTTCCTGAATCTTTTTTGTTGTCAGTATTGTTGCAGACATACTTGCTGACAGGTATTTTGAAATAAATGACCAAAAATAATTGAAACTGGCATGATTACATTGTGTCATTTTGACAAATAAAATATGCAGAATTTGAAAATATTGTGTACAGGATTTTTTTTGGTGCAGAATTCCCCCAGGAGTACATTTTGCTCTAAAAGGGAAGGTCATAGATAGAGCAGCAGTGTGTCACAGCAAAATGAGGGTTTTTATTTTTGTTGTTGTTTTGTTTTTGAAGGAGGTAGGCAGTGGCAGATTTAAAAACAGTTGTGGAAGATACAAAAAGCAAATAAAGTTATTGACAATGATAGTAACAAAGGAGTAACAATGGCAGAGGGAAACAAGACGAGAATGGAGAGCACCAACAAAAACTGACAGAGAGAAGGGGGCAAAGAGAGCACTTAGTTTTATTACGGTAGAAAATATTGATCAGGAAGAGCAGAAGGAGGAAACATAAGGTAAGGCAACTTTACACTGAAGGATCAAATTAATCACACTAAGGTGGCTAAAGATGTGAAATAAGGGAGAACTAGGCTGATATGGAACAGGGAGCAAAGCAGCACATTTGGAAATGAAAGAGAAATAGAAAATAGACTCTCCCTAGAGAATATCTGATAAGACTTCTGGATCTCAGTGTGGAAACCTGAAAGCTAGACATGCAACATTTCTTTCCAAAGTACTAACTTGTGCATTCATGGGACTATAGTTGGCTTGCATGTTAAAAGGAACTTGAATAGTAGGAAGCAATGTTGCTGTTAATGGGGGTAAATTGGTTAAGAGAAGAGATCAGAACAGATACACAGGTGTAAATACAAGGTCATGAGAGGGAACAGTCAGCAACAGGTCAATTTTGTATGTGTATGTTTTGTTTCCCCTTCAAAATGAATACTTAACAGCTTTTAAAATTCTTCACCCAACCCCCAAAAAGACAATGCTAGCAGCAGAGCACTAATGAGGTACCCTACAATAAACCCACGTGGCATTTTCAATGGAGATGGGGGAAAATATTTGGCAAGGAAACAAATTTTAGTTATACAGGACAATGAGAAGGTTGGGGAGGAAGAATGATTAATTATACTGAACAAGTAAAATATCAATTTATTTTCTTCTGATTTACAATAATGAAATAGTTTAGAAATGAGATTTCTGTTCATTTCTGAAAGTGTCAGCAATTCAGAGATCTATCTCAATTTACCCTAATAGGGTAGAATGGTGAGTCTTTGAAAAGAGTTAAGAGTGCCCCTCCCCTTCTGACCTGCAAGGCCTTCAGGTCAGTGACTAGCTGCACTGAAACAACGTGAGGCTAGCTACCATGTACAGAGATGCTATTCTCAGCCTACTAATATTTAGATGTATACTAGTGGCACAGTGGGAAGCAGAGTGTTGCAGCTGTTCTACAGAAGTACTTAATGAATTCCAATATATATCAGGTCAGGGGACTGTCACTACAACATCCTTTGGACTAAACATCCCCAAATAAGGAAAAATGTCCCACAACTAAATTCATGACATATTCTGCTTGTACACAGAGAAGCAAAACTTTCCAAATCCACAATTATTCCTCTTTATCTCCCTTCACACTTTAAGCAGTGTTATGCTGGAGTATAGATGGTATGCTAGCCCAGAAATTGAAATTGCTCATTTGCTCCTAAAAGTGATTACATTCCCATTTTAGAGAAACTGCCTTTTTTAAACCTCAGATGTGTCAATCTTTATAGACTACTTTACCAAAAAAAGAAAAGAAAGTTGCCAGTGATGGGCACAATGACATGGTCAATTATAAAGTATCCTTTTCACTGTAGAGGCTTAACCTTGGAAATTTAGAAAAGAATTTCTTTAGGCCAAGGAGGTGGTCAGATTCAAATTCCATGGGTTAGATTTAAAAAAGAAAGAAAGATAACTTCCTTTATTATAGGTGGAGCTGGCAGTGATGTTTATAGGTAAGGTTGCCTAACTCTTCCATTATAAGACCCTACTTCAAATTATTTATAACTTTGCCAAACCAACTGTTCAGGCTGAAATTTTCTATGCAGGGTCTATATCTCAGGCAAAATTTATTGGGAAGTTTCAGTAAAAATTCAGAACAGGTTAAGGCAGCTATGATGTTTTGCCAATATTAAATTCTTATAAACATTTAGTTGAGAAGCCCCACTTCTCCCATACTTTGGAACAGGGACTATCATCTTAGAATTAGAGAGGTGCCTTGTGCAGTCCCTGAGAAAATCCACCTAAATTTGGCTGGGTTATAGACCTCTGAAAAATCACCAGTTGCGCACATGCTGTAGAGGCTTATTAAGTGTTTGTCAGCAAAATTCCATCTGCACTGCATGCTCTATCCCAAGGGAAAGACCGATTTATTGCAGCTACATTACCTGAAGTAAACCAACAAACATAACAGGAGCAGAGCTCTCTTCTGTGCCTGACCATGCTTGGAGAGCTTCTAACCTCCCGCTGCTAAATATGGCTGCAATGCATAGCCGGAAAAAATGCACCAAACTGCCCACTGCCTCCTATCTACTATCATCTACTTTGTTTGGAGGCCTCTCAAAATATGACAGGGAAAGGGAGTAATATGCTTGAATTGAAATTAAACTGAATGTTTGGCAGTTTCAACCCAAGCTAAATGGAAACTCTGAACACCAAAAATGACATTTGGTGATTAGGAAAAAGCTCTATAATTAGAAAGAAGCAGCATATACTCTAAAACAGTACAACAAGGCTTATTTTCTGGAAAGCTGATAACTTTTTTTTTTTAATTTTATTTCAACTGTAACCTCATGCATGGTTTCCCAGTAAGGGAGGGTCTGTAGCCTTGGAACTTAGTAGGATACCATTTTGCATATTTTACTAGCTGTTCATCTAAAAAATACAAACCTGAAATGAATGAAGGCTTTTTGTACATGGAGAATGGTGAACAGTTTCTTGGCTGATTGATTGCTCAGCAAGAACATTCCAAAGGTGAATACCATGAGTTTAACATGCAGGAGTATATAATCTTTAAGGGGAGAAGTGGGGTAAAGAGAGTGAGGCAGTGAAAAATAATGCCTAGCCAGCTTCTTTCAGGTCCTCTTAAAAAACTCAAAAGTTCTAAGTAACTGACAGTTGATCCCTCCACATTAAGTATTGACTTCCACATGTCTATAAAGTCAGCCATTTAGGAAGTGAAGTGGGATCTGCTTTTTGACCCTTCAGGACAGCATGAAAAACAGCTGAGTAAAGAAACAATAAAATGATGAAAGGAGACAAGCTGGTGCACTAGCCACCCATGAAGAATGTCAAAATAGCCAGCAGACAATCTACAGCAGGGGATTTACAGGGCAATCTAACTAAACTAGCTACATAAAACTCCCCTCTAAGACAGTGAGATATGTATTGCTCTGCTCAATGGCTGAAACCCTATCAGAACTGAAGAGGGGTTAACTGGTTGTGAAACAGATTGTTCAGTATTAAAGCAAAGAAAACTATGCTGAGGGGAACTGACAGTGTTGGGTAGACTAAGTTCTTCTAGGAGACAGTAACTAATTAAATGAATGAATAGGAGTGCATTGGCAGTGTACCTATTGGGTACACTGCCAATGCCCACTGCTAAAGGACCCCCCCCCAGCCTAAGGGGAGGATCCACAGGACCTGGAATCCAAATGAGTCCGGGGGACAACTAATGAAATAACAGGGTCAGGGGTGCGGTCACAGGGTTAGAAGAAGGGAGCCTGACGGGGACACCGAGCAGAGAACCCCGGACAGCGCCCACTGCCCCTCAAAGGTGTCAAGGGAGCCAGCGGACGCCGCCCAGAGGAACTCTGCTTGGATGCGTGAACGGACAAGGGATCGGAAACAGGCCCCACAGGCACCGGAGCCTCCATCGGCCAACCTCCTCTCCCTGGTTTTATAGATGGCCAATTTAGCCAGGGCCAGGAGGAGATTGACCAGGAGGTCCCGTGACTTTGTGGGGCCACGGATAGGGAGTGCATAGAGAAGGAGGTGAGGGGAAAAGTGCAGCCAAAATCTTAACAAAATATTGGTGAGGAGCCGGAATAGGGACTGCAACCTGGCGCACTCCAGGTAAACGTGCGCCAGGGTCTCCCTCACACCACAGAAGGGGCAGGTATCTGGGACAGGGGTAAACCGTGCCAAATACACGCCCGTGCTCACGGCCCCATGAAGGAGTCGCCAGCTGACATCCCCGGTGGGCCTCGGTATCAGGGTGGAATAGAGGCTGGCCCACCGGGGCTCCTCACCCTCTAGAGGCATTGGCAGTGTAGCGGGGTGGTTACCCGCTCCAGCCCTGACAGGGTTGGAATAGCCCCAGTAGAGGGCTGTGGCTGGGAGAAAGCAGCTACGGGGCTGATTGGGGAAGCAGCCACAGCTGGGAGAAGCCCCAATCAGGCCCCAGTGGCTCTATAAAGGTTTGCGCCAGGAGGAAAAACACAGACTCTCTTTAGCTTCTGAGAGGGAAGGACCTGGCTGCAGGAACCTGAGAAGGTACCTGGGAGTGGAGCAGGGCTGGGGAAGAGCCTGAGGAGCAGGGGAGCTCTAGGCTGGTGACTCCTCAGGCTGCAGGACCTGGTTCCAGCCCTATAGAGGTACTGGCTCGTAGAGGAAGGCAGCAGGTCAGAACCCCCTTGCCTATGACTGGCTTCTATACTGCAGTCTGCTCCAGGGCACGGGGGTTTGGTGAGGACTGGCAGTAGTCCAGACTGAGGCGAGGTGGGGATAATGGGTGAGGGCTCTCCAGAGGGGGAGACCCAGTGGCAGAGACCCAGAGACTGAGGAATGGGGCACCAGGGTCTGGGAGGGACATGGGGGCCAGTTTAAGGCGTGACATTGGCTGCAGAGGGCGCTCCGGAGGCTGGATGAGCCAATTCCCAGGACAACCAGCAGGAGGCGACGCCAGGTGAGTCACTGCCAGCTTACAAGTGGTAGAGAATGTGGGCAGTGCAGTCCGCCCTTGATACAAGGGGCTACGGCAAGGACAGCAGGACTATTGCTCAGAGACTGGAAGACAATCAGGGATGATGGATCCTGGGTACATGGGGGGGTCTTCTATGCAGAGGTACCATCCCTCGGTGGGGCCCGAAGGCAGAGCCCTGACAGAAGGGGGCCAAAGAGCTGCAGGGGTTGTGGGAGACCCAACACAGATTGTGGGAGGCACTATGGGCCTTCCAAGAGCATGTCAGCCAGCTGGCAGAGGAACAGCGGGCTCTGTGGAAACCCCTGGGGAGGGAGTTTGGAAGAAACTGCCGAGGGCCGGGGGAGAAGCCCAGCACCAGGGCCAAGAGGCCTAGGTCAGTACAAAGGACTTGTTACGCCTGTGCCAGGCGTGGACACACAAGGCGGGACTGTCAATGGGACTGGAGGCAGGGCGCCTCACCCCGAAAAGGGGACAGTGGCAAATCCCTCAAGCAGTTTGCTGGGTGAAGGAACCCAGGCGGCTGCAGGCGTGTTGGGCCTGAAGGGGAAGGGGACACGACCAAGGAATACGACCCAGGGCAACCCAGGGAGGGTTGGCCCGACGAGGGACAAAAGGGAGAAGCCGAGGCCCGGCACAGCAAAGGGGCAGCAGGGCTGCTTTAACTGCTGGGAACCCGGCCATGTAAAGAAGGACTGCCCCCTTGTGGGAGGGCAAACGCAGCTGGAGGCGGCCCAGAGAGTGGCTGACCGGCCAGTGGGCAACCCCGGGGAGGTGATGAAGGCCGGACCTGGGATGGAGGGGACCCTGCGAGAGGGCGGGACCCATACTGTTGCTGGGGAGTGTGATCACAGTGGTGTGATTCTATACACCTGTGACTGGGGGGGACGGGGGGGAGATAGCTCAGTGGTTTGAGCATTGGCCTGCTAAACCCAGGGTTGTGAGTTCAATCCTTGAAGGGGCCATTTAGGGATGTGGGGCAACAATCTGTCAAGAGACAGTACTTGATCCTGCTAGTGAAGGCAGGGGACTGGACTTGATGACCTTTCAAGGTTGTTCCAGTTCTAGGAGATTGGCATATCTCCATTTATATAGTTGACTCATACTACAAACTTTTTTCTCGCCCATTGTTTTGCAAACTCCTTGGTTAATCTAAAATCCATTCTCAAAGGAGAAACTTCTGACTGCCAGATGCTGGGACTGGATCACTTGATAATTGCCCTGTTTTATTCATTTGAAGCATCTGCCACTATCTGAAGACAGGATACTGGGCTACATGGACCATTGGTCTGACCCAGTATGGCCATTTCCATGTTCTTAACTTCAGTCTCATTTAGAGGCTGGAAGATTGTTTACTCAAAACCAGTGATGTATTAAATTGAAATCAGTTTGATAACTCTAGACCTCAGTCTACATGAAGAAAATAATATGCTGTCTATTTGCTCAGTATCAGAAGAACTTCCCGATCCCTCATTTAAAAAGGACAGATTAGTGCAGCAGGACTGTCATCCAGCAATGAGAAATGAAGACTGACTAGTACACTGAAGAGTTAGAAGCAGTTAACCATCTTGTAAGATACATATTTTCTTTGTGAATTAATATTAATGGGGGGAGGTATAGCTCAGTGGTTTGAGCATTGGCCTGCTAAACCCAGGGTTGTGAGTTCAATCCTTGAGGGGGCCATTTAGGGATCTGGGCAAAAAAATCTGTCAGGGAACAGTACTTGGTCCTGCTAGTGAAGGCAGGGGACTGGACTCAATGACCTTTCAAGGTCATTCCAGTTCTAGGAGATTGGCATATCTCCATTTATTTATTTTATTTAATATCCTGACCAGAATATTTTTTTCTATTTATTGACCTTTCTAAAGTTTTAAAATTCATACGTAGCCAGAAGAGTGATTATAAAAATATTGGAGATTATGTATTTTTATCTAAACGTCATCATCAGAAAATAATTTGCTCAATAGGTGAATCAAAAAACGTTAACTGCCAGGGCTGTAAATTCGGCCTGGGATCTGAAAATCAAGTTATATTCTGAGAAAGCTTCCACAACTAGAAGTTGGCTGATAATTTTTATGATGTTACACAGGGCATGTTAGAATCCAGATCATTCTTCCAGCTACCATAGTAGCACTGGTGCTGCAGTAAAAACTTGTTATTGTCAGTTAAGCCAGTGGATATGATGATACGGGATATAATGGTTCAAAAATGCTAAAAAAAATAAAATGGTACCATACAAAGTTACTTTTCTGAACATTTATGGAGTTGCAATAAAAATCTGTTGGATCTCTAAAAAGCCTGTGAGGGGGACAACACAACACACAATCTGCTTTTATATTGAACTTTTCATGCACTGTTTCCCAGGACATTTTACAATCCATTAAAAAAATCCATCCTTGGGTAACACATTGAGCCCTTTTAACATCTGCTACCCATCCCAATATTCATTTATATTGGCCTACCATCATTTTTCAGAAAGGGAAACTCTCACTATACCATCAATAATAAATACTTTCAACTATCAGCTTACCTACTAATGAGCAGCTTTTAGCCTATAGCTCCTGTTCAAAGAAAGTCAGGATTGGAAGACATGAATGATAACAGTCCTTAATAATTCACTTGTTTCATTAGTCTTATCCCAAAAGATAAGCAATTAGAAATTCCATCTCTCCTCAGATTTCTAAAAGGAAATCAAGTTACAGTATTTTAGAGGCCACCAGGATGTGTCAGGCAACAGCAATTCAAAGACATTAATATTTCAAATGCATGATATTAGCAGAAAACTTAGCTACATACACGTTTTCAAAAAGAAGAATTACTGCCACGATCCTGAGAAGACTGTCATGAATAATGATTAGGGCTTGAAAATTATTAGAAGTACTATACTCCAAGAGTTTATACAATTTATTTTAGAATGGGATGCATAGGTCCACTGAATATCCACAGAATTAAGATTTTATATTTAAAAATGTTTTTGTAAAAGTACAATATGAAGAAAAGTAACTAGGAGCAGGTAAGAATCTGGAGGGGTATATAGCTTAAGCACATGACAGGAAGTCAGGACCATCTGATTTCTAACCTCTGCTCCAAGAAAGGTCCTCCCCTAAAATCTGTGGTCTTGGATAAATCAAACACTTTTCGTACGGTTTCCCCATCTGTAAATATAATACGAGATAATGCTTCACAGAAGTAATGAAGGTAAACTGTTTGGTAAATGGTTTCAACCATCAAAAGTGCTACATAATTGCTAGGTATTGTTGTTATATTATTTCCCAAGAAACTAAAGACAGAATTGTGGAGGATAGTCTCAAAACATGAGAAAAATTTTCCTGCAAAGTAATACATGAGTTGGTCTCTTCTGCTAACAGGCACACGTATGACTGCTCTAGAAAACGCCTCCTATTCTATGCATTGGATAACCAAGTCATCAAGACTGTCAAATATGCTTGAAAATTAAGGCCTTGTCTGCACAGGAAAGTTTTCCAGCTATACAGGTATGGTTATATATAGGGCCCTATCAAATTCATGGTCCATTTTGGTCAATTTCACAGTAAAAGGATTTTAAAAAAATCATACATGTCATGATTTCAGCTATTTAAATCTGAAATTTCACGGTGTTGTGATTGTAGGGGTCCTGACCCAAAAAGGAGGTGTGTGTGGGTGAGGGGGTTTGCAAGGTTATCGTGGGTAGGGGGGTTGCGGAACTGCTATCCTTACTTCTGTGCTGCTGCTCATGGCAGTGCTGCCTTCAGAGCTGAGCAGCTGGAGAGGAGCGGCTGCTGGCCAGGAGTCCAGCTCTCAAGGCAGAGCCGCCACCAGCAGCAGCAGCACAGAAGGAAGGACAGTATAGTAGGGTATTGCCACCCTTACTTCTGTGCTGCTGCCTGCAGAGCTGAGCAGCTGGAGAGGAGCGGCTGCTGGCCAGGAGTCCAGCTCTCAAGGCAGAGCTGCCACCAGCAGCAGCAGCACAGAAGGAAGGACAGTATAGTAGGGTATTGCCACCCTTACTTCTGTGCTGCTGCCTGCAGAGCTGGGCCGTCAGTCAGCAGCCACCACTGTCCGGCTGCCCCGCTCTGAAGGCAGCGGCACAGAAGAGTGGCATAGTATAGTATTGTCACCTTTACTCCTGTGCTGCTGCTGGCAGGGAAGGGCCTTCAGAGCTGGGTGCCCGGCAAACAGCCACCACTCTCCGGATGCCTAGCTCTGAAGTAAGGGTGGCAATACCATGATTTCCTCCCCCCTCCCCCATATAACCTTGTGACCCCCTACTACTTCCTTTTGAGTCAGGACCCCCAATTTGAGAAACACTGGTCTCCCCAGTGAAAGCTGTATAGTATATGATAAAGCACACACAAGACCAGATTTCATGGTTCAAGACGTGTTTTTCATGGCCGTGAATTTGGTAGGGTCCTAGTTTTATAAGTGTTACTGCCTGTGCAGATCATCTTCTTCTGGCATAACACAGCATCATTTCAGTTAAATTACAATCCTTTTCAAGTGACAAACTAAACTAAAAAAGCCACTTTTATACCAGAGTAAGTGTCCATATGGGGCATGGGGAGAGTGTTATACCTGTAGTGGTTTAAATTCAGGCCTTAAGTGATTTCAAAAAACTTTATCAAGTATACCAGGGTGTTTCTTTTGTCTAAGCATGTAAAACAATACCAAGATTTGAAAAATTCCCTGACACCTAGCAGTCTGAGGACTAAACTTCATCACCCCAATGAAAATCTTCTCCCCCACCCCCCACTCAAATTCTCAAGTATGCATACTCATACATTTTTTAAAAAGCAGACCAAACTGTTTAACAATACTACTACAATGAATACAATACACAATATACTTCCCTTGCAAGGAAAAACCAAACGTTTAAAAATGAAAGTTACTCATAAAACCAAAAGTTACGGTTCTTGCTGTATTTGTATTACACTTTTGTTTCCCCTTACTGGCTTAGTTTTTTCTTTCCTATTATAGGTCATGTTGTATCTTTTCTTCCATTTTGAAGCATATGTTTACTCTTCTCTCTATCTTCACCACTTTACATCCTTCCCTGCCCCACTCCAAATTGTCTTTGTTCTCTAGGTTCTCCTTTATATTTTCCATCTTAGCTTAAGGATAGTGGCAGTATGGCTAATGGCTATGAGAATATGGAGGAAGAAATTATCCCATCTGAGGTGGAAGTCAAACTCAAAAAGCTTAATGGAACTAAATCGGGGGGCCCAAATCTCCATCCAAGAATATTAAAGGAAGTTGCACATGAAATTGCAAGCTCAATAGCGAGAATTTTTAATGAATATGTAAACTTGGGGGTCGTACCCTATGACTGGAGAACTGCTAATATAGTTCCTATTTTTAAGAAGGGAAAAATAGTGACCCAGGAAACTACAGGCCTGTAAGTTTGACTTCATCTGTATGCGAGATCTTGGAACAAATTTGAAAGAGAAAGTAGTTAAGGACACAGAAGTGAATGGTAATTGCAATAAGAGACATGGTTTTACAAAAGGTAGATCATGTCAGACCAACCTGATCTCCTTCTTTGAGCAGGTAACTGATTTTTTTTAGACTAAGGAAATACAGTAGATCTAATCTACCTAGATTTCAGTATGGCATTTGCTATAGTTCCACATGGGAAATTATTAGTTAAATTGGAGAAGATGAGGATTAATATAAGAACTGAAAGTGTAGTCTCTCCTTTAACCAGTTTGTTATCCAATGGGTCATACTGAAAGGTGAACTGGCAGGCTGGAGGGAGGTTACTAGTAGAGTTCCTCAGAGATCAGTCTTGGTACCAATCTTATTTTACATTTTTATTACTGACTTTGGCACAAAGAGTGAGAAGTGTGCTAATAAAATTTGCAGGTGACACAAAGTTGGGAGATACAGCCAATACGGAGGACCCAAATATTATACAAAAAGAGCGGGATGACCTTGTAAAGTAGAGTAAGAGACATGGGATGAAATGTAATAGTGTAAAGTGCAAGACCATGCCTTTAGAGACCAAAACAAGAATTTTTGCTATAAACTGGGGACTTACCATTTGGCAGTGATAGAGGAGAAAGAGTTGGATGTATTGATTGACCATAAATGACTATGAACAGTCAATGTGATGCGGCCATGAAAAAGGCTAATGCAGTCCTAGGATGCATCAGGCGAGGTATTTCCAGTAGAGACAGGCAAGTGTTAGTACCATTATACAAGGCACTGGTGAGACCTCATCTAGAATACTGTGTGCAATCCTGATCTCCCATGTTTAAGAAAGATGAATTCAACCTGGAACAGGTGCAGAGAAGGGCAACTAGGATGATCTGAGGAATGGAAAAGCTACCTTATGAGAGGCGACTCAAAGAGCTTGGCTTGTTTAGCCTAAGCACAGGAAGGCTGAGGGGAGATATGATTGCGGTCTATAAATACATCAGAGGACTAAATACCAGGGAGGAAGAAGAGTTAAAATTAAGCGCTAATGTGGACACAAGAACAAATGGATATAAACTGGCCATCAACAAGTTTAGGCTCGAAATTTGGGAAAGGTTTTTAACCATCAGAGGAGTGAAGTTCTGGAACAGCTTTCCAAGGGGAGAAGTGGGGGCAAAAAACTAAAGACTTCAAGACTGGGCTTGATAAATTTATGGAGGGGATGGTATGATCAGACTGCCTACAATGGCATGTGGCCTATTGGTGATTGCGAGTAGCAAAAATCCCCAAGAGCCAGAGACAGGACATGAGATGAGGAGGACTGAGTTACTACAGATAATTTTTTCCCAGGTATCTGCCTAGTGGGTCTTGCCCACATGCTCATGGTGAATTCTCTGTAACTTGAAGTCTTTAAACCATGATTTGAGGACTTCAGTAACTCCACCAGAGGTTATGGGTCTATTTCAGGAGTGGGTGGGTGAGGTTCCGTGGCCTGCAAAGTGCAGGTCAGACTAGATGATCACAATGGTCCCTTTGACCTTGAAGTCTATGAATCTATGTCCCCACTCCCACAAAGCGTTCAAGATGCAACTCAAGTGCTTGCATCCTGTCCATGAACAAAAATCCTTAACTCAAGTGTGGAGATCCTCTTAACTCAAGTTGGCTGGCCCAGCAGGAAGTCTAGGCTATAGCTAGAGTTAGCACAACTCACCAGCTGCTAACACAATGACTCTGTGCAGTGTCACCGCTCTCACTTGAACTAGACTAACTCTAAAGGAGTTAACAAGTTATTTCTACAGTGAACCCATAGCCAAAAACACACACACACACACACACACACACACGCACCCTCCCTCACTCACTCACTCTCTCACACAGAGGCATGATCCCATCAACCCCTCATCACCTGTACCTAACTCATGAATCCACTCTCCATCATGCATCCTTTTACCCATGTACCTACACAGCTCATATTTACTATGACATATACACAGCCATCCACACTCAGCCTCATTCCTGGCTCCCTTCCCTTATCTACACTACAGGGAAAATTCGATCTAAGCTACACAATTTGAGTTACGTGAATAGCATAACTCAAATTGACATAGCTTAGATCTACTTACTGCGGGGTCCACACTACGCGATGTTGACGGGAGATGCTTTCCTGTCAACTCCCCCTACTCTTCTCAATCCAGTGGAGTACAGGAGTCGATGGGAGAGCAACCTGCAGTCAATTTAGCGGGTCTTCACTTGACCTGCTAAATCGACCACCGATGCATCGATTGCAGTTCGTCAATCCCCTGGTAAGTGTAGACAAGCAGCTTCTAGATTCCTATACTCCTTTCCTTTCCTCCGGAGAAAGCTATAGTAGTGCTGGGCCACTCACAGCTCACATTTTGCTTTCTCTTCCATCCTGGGAATACAGTAGCAACACTTAGAGATGCTCTAGTGTTCCCCCACTTCCTTCTCTTTGAGTAGCAGCCACATCTCTATTACTATACCTGCTCCCTTCCTGCTGCTCTGCTTCCTTTCTGGCTCAATTAAGACCACCTGTATGCTCAAAATTCTTATTCACCTTGGGAGATCAGCCAAGTGAGTTTTTTGGGCCCTGAATATAAATCTGTGGCACCCACATATTTATATTTTATCATCCCTATCTGCAAACCCAGCCAGGGAATCTTTTCAAAAGTTCTATTCACCCCAACAGTTAGTTTACAGTCTAGCACAAAACTGTGGAAAACTGATTGATTTTGGACCCAATGGTTGTTGTATTGTCACCAATTAGCCATAGTGGAACACCAGTCTAGTTTAGACCATTCTAGATTATTAAAATGTTTCTGAAACCCATAATTTCTCTTATGTTCACTGTGAACAAGGAATAACGCAATATCAAATTTTTGGTTTCAAAACACAATCCTCTACAGGGAGCAGCTTGATGTGTAGGAGGTACAAAAAGTCTGACAATTTAGCTCACATTGTGGGCAGTTGACCAAAATCTACACATTCCTTTATATTATTAATAAATGAAGTATTTTAAGGCAAGAACATGTACTTTTATCACTACACTAGCTCTTGCCCTCCAAACCCTTCACCACTGGCATATGATACCAATATAGAATATTCAACTGACTCGACCAGTCAGTCACATTTTGGAAGACAAGTGGGAGGTGGGCAGGGCAAACACAACACTTATATGCAAATATATGAAATAATGAAAACCATTATGAAATCAATATAGTTGAAAACACAAAGCAATAATTATAATTCCTTCAAAGGATTCATCATTTTTTATTCTTGAATCAGAATACCACAAGAGTTGCAGATTAAAAGATTTTTCCAAAATGATCATCACTGCATTTGTAAACTGGATACTGATTTTTAAAAACCGCAGATCAAAATGTTTGACTGTTTAAATTTAATCTGATTAATGCAAGGATCAGTTTTAGTTCTGAGTGGAGTGAATTCATTTGAGGGTTGAAAGGAATAAATTCAAGCTAAGGATTTGCCAAAAAATAAAATAAATGGATAATCAGATCTCTTTAAACTGCTATGCCAATAACATTAAACCTGAATTTCATTTTAGAAGATTATACCTCAATCTGTCACGGTTTCTATTAACTTGCCAAGAATCAAGATAAAAACAAAACAAATACATTTTTATAAAGAACCAGAAGGGTTAACAAGTTAGTTGCCAATCTATTGTGTTTATGTGGAGATGGGAGGGGTGCAGATGTAGGGAGAGGGGCGCACATGGATGTATACTACAATATACATACCCACTTTATATACTAGATGAATTCATGCCAACAATATGAATTACTTGGAATTTTGCAAAGGAATGCCCATTTTTTTTTCAAATCTATTTATGATATATTGTATAATAAATAGACTTTCATATCAGATTGATGATCAAAAGAATAAATGTATGAAAATGGAGCCTTCTTACTTAACCAATCTGTTCCTTGAGTGTGTTTGAGGCACATCTGTCTTCTTCACTGATAAGTTTTTGACCTTTTTAATTCCATTAACTGAAAAAAAAATCCATACAGGTAGATCTAGAGCGAGCTGGATTCTATTCTGCTCATCACCTAAGTAGTACTTGCAGAATCTTTATTATTGGTGATAAAAGCCAAAACAAATACAGCTTGATTCTCAGATCCCAAGCTGATCTTACAGCACTGTGAGAAGATGTAAAAATACTACTTCTTAACCAGGGCCGGCTCCAGTCACCAGCGTTCCAAGCAAGAGGTTGGGGTGGCAGTCTGCAAGGGGCGGCAATCTGTGTGTTGTTAGGGCAGCAAGCGCCTCCCCGCAGTGGCGGCAATTCGGCGGCTACTGTTCTCTTCAGCCGCCTATGGTGACGGCAATTTGGCGGCCGCTCACATCTTCAGCTGGGGTAGCTGCTCTCGTCTTCTGCTTGGGGTGGCAGAAACAGTAGAGCCGGCCCTGTTCTTAACCTAAGCAAATTTGTTGTGAAGTAAGAGACAACAGGCACAAAACTGAACCCTATGTGCCACTTTTACTCAGCCACTTTTCAAAGTACTCTATTTTGCTTCACTCATGATGTATGACTTTAAATAGCCCTGACTGACTGTCAAGAGAATCTGTTGCAGGGACACTTCATATTCCATACTTAACGGGCAGAGGGAGACAACAATTAGAATGCAAGAATATATCAGTTCTCTTCAACAAAAAACACAACACACTTTAGGACAAGCTTGTAAGAGTGGGGAAGGAGGAGGACTCAAAGTCTTGGTGAGAAGCACTTTTCCATGAGGGGAATGTGGACAGTAGGTGAAGTAATCTTATTTATAAATTCAAAATATATTAACTATCTTTTTCTACTCTCTACCACCACTCCAAAATACCAATGGAAAGGACTACAGTCTAGTAATGGAATAGAATGGTTACTTAGGGCTGGTCCACACTGGGGGGGGGGGGAAATCGATCTAAGATACGCAACTTCAGCTACGTGAATAAATAGCTGAAGTCGAATATCTTAGATCGATTTTTAAAAAGTACTTACCCCGGTCCACACGGCAGCAGGCAGGCTCCCCCGTCGACAGCGCTTCCTCCGCTCGCCGAGCTGGAGTTCCGGTGTCGACGGGGAGCGGTTCTGGGATCGATTTATCGCATCTAGACGAGACGCGATAAATCGATCCCAGAACATCGATCACTACCCGCCAAATCGGGCGGGTAGTGTGGACGTAGCCTTAGATGGACTTATCTGAGGACTTCAGTAACTCAGACAGAGGTTATGGGTCTATTACAGGAATGGGATCTGGGGCCTGCGATGTGCAGGTCAGACTAGATGATCACGATGGTCCCTTCTGGCCTTAAAGTCTATGAGTCCATGTATAAAACTAGAAACACCTATATGAATACTCTATGTGCCTCTGAAAAATACAATAAATAAAAAGCAATCCCGACATACCTGGGGTGTTCTTCAGGAGACCATGGGGTGAGGAGTGTCAGAGGTGCAGTTAACTTGGGAACTGTGACAAAGGACAGTTTGGATAATCAGGGGAGCTGTTGCTTACATCATACAAGATGGTAGCTGCTTTGCAGACTGACTTGCTTTAAATAGGCTTTGTTCCCCTTGGTACTCCTTTGAACATATCAGACAGAATGCCTGCTGTATTTTAGGAATGGGAACCAATATCACAGCCAGCCTTGCAGAAGGAAGGAGGCTGATTTTATTTTCATGTCCCTAGGAAATATAATTCCAGTTAACTAAAATTCTCTTAACTGAGGATCACTTACATCTTTGTTTGTATACTGTGTGTGGAATATGTATATTTGCAGTGATTTACAATATATCCTTGTTTTTGAAGTATAAAAATATTTAAAATTAGAATAATTTAAAGTGCACAGAAACATTTTCCCAGAGTTCATAAAGATGTGTTTTCCTATAACTTATGGAGGTGTAGTAAGGAAAGAAGATATCAATATGCACATATTAAAAGTGGCAAGAGAAAGATTTATCCTTAAGGAAGACCTGCAGTGCACTACAGAGGCTTCTGAAGGAATTTAATACTTTACAATAGATGCAAATATATTCACATATAGCTTCTTCAGCACCTAGCACAATAACAGATCCTTTAAAATATCAAACCTCTTCTTTTAATGTACTTTTGTAGTGGATTTTTTAAGTGCCAGAATGATGACACAATTTAAGTCCATAAAACAGGAAGAGTACAGGCAGCTGCAATGAAAGTTTCTACCATAGTGCCTCTATGTTTCTCACCACTGGCCTGGAGGGACTCAGGGAAAAAGGGTTCTCCATATCATAAATGCTTGTTTGATCTTTGGCATCTGCTTAGACTGCCAAAAAAGGGTGCCAGCTCTACTGGCAATGGGATTTGCAGTTGAGAGCTGTTTGATGGCAACTAGATTAACAATGAAATCCAGTTCTGCTTACACTTTTAGGAAATTATTACCTTTTTTAAAAAGTTTGTATTTAATGCTCTCGAGCAATATGATAGTTCTTCAAATACCAGTCCAGACTGCAGGGAAAATAATAAAAAAACAACGATAATGATTTGGCCCTCCGGATTGACTACTGCTATTACAGCAGAGCTGCTTGGCTGTGCCTCCGTGTAGGAGCCAGAGGGGAGACAGTCCACTACTTTCAGGAGCTGCTTGAGGTAAGTGCTGCCCCAGAGCCTGCATCCCTGAACCCCTCTCACGCCCTGACACCCCACCCCAGATCCCCCTCCCACCCTCTGAACCCCTCAGTCTCAGCTCAGAGCACCCTCCTCTACCCCAAACTCCAGCCCCACCCCAAAGCCCGCACTCCCAGCCAGAGCCCTCACCTCCCCCCAACCTCCTGCCCCAGCCCAGAGCCCCCTCCCACACCCTGAACCCCTCATTTCTAGCCCCACCCAAGAACCCACACCCCCAGCCCATACCCCCTCCCACAACCCAGCCTCCTGCCTCAGCCTAGAGCCCCCTTCCATACTCCGGAATCCCTCAGCTCCACCCCCCCAGCCCAGACCCCCTTCCTGCACCTGAAACCCCTCATCCCTGGCCCCACCCCAGAGCCCGCACCCCCTCCTGCATCCCAACCCATTGCCTCAGCCCGGTGGCCCCTCCCGTACCCTGAACTCCTCAATTCTGGCCCCACCCCTAAGTGAATGGGTGAGGGTGGGGAGAGTGAGTGATGGGGGGGCGGGACCTCGGCAGGGGCGGGGCAAGGCAATGGTGTTTGGTTTTGTGTGAGTAGAAAGTTGGCAACCCTATGCACATAACAAAATTCATTCCGCACATGGACGTAAAAAATTTGAGGGAACACTGTCCATAATATGTGGTGCAGTCTATTGCACTCTGTTGCAAATGGATACACCTCCCTTTGCAAAAGACAGCAGCTCAGATCAGTTTAACCCATTGTCTGCTGAACACCAGTCTGCAAGCATACCATCAGAGAGCCTGCAGGGTTTTCAATGGAGACTGATCAGAAGCAGCTTTCTGCAAAAGGGAGCTGCTTCCTGGTCACAAGAGCACAGCTAGATTTTGATGCACGTAGGGTGACCAGATGTCCCGATTTTATAGGGACAGTCCTGATTTTAGGTTTTTTTTTTTTATATATAGGCTCCTATTACCCCCCACCATCTGTCCTGATTTTTCACACTTGCTGTCTGGTCACCCATGCACTCAGCCCAGTGGATGGCGGGGGAGGGGGAGCAGCGTGGGGACTAAGAAGCTGCCCTGCAGGGAAGGGGAGTAGAAAAGTTCCCAGCTCAGCACAGCCAGGGGAGGGATGATCCCCAACACCCTGAGTGCTTCCCTGCCCTGCAGGGAAGCTGCTTGATCCCCATGCCACTCTCTGACCCCACCCCCACCCTCCCTGGGGCTACATTTGCAGGAGCGCCTGGGCAGCATGCACTGTCAGGGTGGCAAGTGGGAGCCAGTCCCAAAACTTCCCCGCAACCTCCTGTGGTGGCTGCTACAGATCCTCCTTGCTGCTGTGCAAAGCTTGCCCAAAGAAGGGAGCAAAGCTGACAGGCAGGAGGTGACTCCTGGCTGCCAGGATCTTGGGCATCATCCTTCTCCCAGCCATGTTGAGCCAGGCACTCTGCTGCTCCCCCTCCCTGCAGCGCAATCGCTTTGTCCCACTCCGGCTGCCCTCCCTGGGGCTGTGTGCAGAGGCACCCACGCAGCACACACTGTGAGGATGGTGAGCGGGAGCCGGCCCCAAAACTTCCCCACAGCCTCTCAGGTATCCCTTATCCCTGCCTCCTGGGGTGCGACAGGGATAAGGGGTCCTCATGGGGTGGTGGAGCCCACTGCACCCCAAGCCCTGAGGATGCATTTCACAACTCCATAGTTGGCAGCATCCAGGCTAGGATGTGTGTTTTTTCCCCTCTGAAACCTACATTTTATGTCAAACTTAAAACAGACAAAAATAAATTAAAAACCAACCAAACAAAAACCCTTTTATTGAACATGCCATTTTAAAAATTAAGAATTGTAAAGTTTCATTTTAATAGTTTAACAGCCTGATGTCTTAATTATCCTCAGAACAGGTGCACAAGGGCATTTTCCTGCTAGTGTGACTCAGCCTAGAGGTGGAGAGCCCAATTCTCAGATTAGATGATAATTCAGTATAAAACCTTCTCAAACTGCAGTCATTCTACTGAGACAGCTCCCAAAGGAGCTAATTATGCATTTATGAACTTGTGCTCCTTATAGGCACCTGATTCCTAAATATGATGATGCTATTGATGGCAAACAGGGTGGGCAGCAGTTTTCCCCACACCGTGCAACACATTCACAAGGCTAGAATGTCAACACTGGGGCAGGGGCTGCTAGGCACTCGGGATAGGGTTACTTTGACTAGGGTCTGTGTATTGCAGAGTGGACGCCACAGCTCTAGGTTCAAGCACAAGTCAGAAAATCCTTAATCCAGAGTTAAAATGCAGTGTACTCTCTCAAGCCCAGGGTTCTGCACAGAGCTGTGCTGTCCATAGGATGGACTGGGGCAACCGCCCCGGGCGCCATGCTTTGGGGAGCCCCATGCTTCAGGATGTGGGGTCCTGGGCGGCCTGGACAGTTAGCAGGGGGCCTGGCGCTGGCAGCAGCAAGCGACCGTCCCCAGCCTGTCGTCGCTCGGGGGAGGGGTGGAAGCCAGAAAGAGGTGGGGATTGGGGGAAGGGATGGAATAGGGGCAGGGAGCGGGTGGAGCAGGGATGGCAAGAGGCGGGGCGGGATCGGAGCAGGGGCAGGGCCTGGGATGGAGGTTGTCCCAGGCCCCGCATCCCCCCAGGGCCAGTCCTGGTTCTATGACACAGGTTAGCTAACTCAAGTTCTACTAATTGTAGGCTTACATTGCTGTGTAGACATACCCAGAGAGTGTCTCAAGGGAAAGGCTCTTTAAAGTGGTCTCAGCTTCCTCCAGGAATGAGTGACTCAGCAGACTGCCAAAAGCACTAGGAGACAATGGGAGGAAGCTAAACAACGAAGGATATGGTTAAGTGAGAGCAAAGTGGGCATCAAACACTACCATTTTGATTTGGTAGCATTTTACATGCACTTCGTATAGGTATAAATGACTACACGAGGTGCAAAAGCAGTGGAAAACCTTTCTGAATACAAGTTCCTTATTGATCCACTACAAATAAAATGATGATTCATAAACCAATCTGGGAAGCAGATTTCTTCACTGAAATTCCTACATGTCCATCTGAGATGCTCATTAATATCAAAATCAAGTAAATTCACCATAGTGATCAAAAAAACCTCAATTGCCCAGATTCTTATGATTTTATAATGACTGCAATTCTCTTACATTTCAATGTCTCTGGAATATAAAGCCTTAATGATGGTCCCTGAAAATTTCTTAGATTTGTTAAAGGGAAAATCCTCCCAACTACTAATGCGCTATTAGTGCCTGATGTTTCATTTCCACAGACAACTTAAAGTGAACTGCGTCATGGTAAATGTGTGTCAAATATCCACATCGGTTCTCACAGGGAAACCTTCGGGCTTGTCTTCACTAACAGGATAAGTCGACCTAAATTATGCTACTCCAGCTATGTGAATAACGTAGCTGGAGTCAACGTAGCTTAGGTCGACTTACCTTGAGTCTTCGCTGTGCTGCGTCGATAGGCGACACTCTCCAGTTGACTTCCCTTACTCTTCTTGGAAAGCTGAAGTACCGGGGTCGATCGGCGCACTCTGCCATTGAGTTAGAGGGTCTCCAGTAGACCCACTACATCGATCCCTGCTGTATCGATTGCAGTAGCGTCGATCTTCCCGTAGTGGAGACAAGCCCTTCCACAAAGGAGCAAGAGGTCTAGCTTAATGAAGATGGAACAAATCTGTTAGAGGCTGTCTCTACAAAACTTTCATAGACTCATAGAATATTAGGGTTGGAAAAGACCTCAGGAGGTCATCTAGTCCAATTCCCTGCTCAAAGCAGGACCAACACCAACTAAATCATCCCAGCCAGAGCTTTGTCAAGCCGGGCCTTAAAAACCTCTACGGATGGAGAGTCCACCACCTCCCTAGGTAACCCATTCCAGTGCTTCACCACCCTCCTAGTGAAATAGCGTTTCCTAATATCCAACCTACACCTCCCCCACTTCAACTTGAGACCATTGCTTCTTGTTCTGTCATTTGCCACCACTGAGAACAGCCTAGCTCCATCCTCTTTTAAACCCTCCTTCAGGTAGTTGACGGCTGCTACCAAATCTCCCCTCACTCTTCTCTTCTGCAGACTAAATAATCCCAGTTCCCTCAGCCTCTCCTCGTGAGTCATGTGCCCCAGCCCCCTAATCATTTTTGTTGCCCTCCGCTGGACTCTCTCCAATTTGTCCACATCCTTTCTGTAGGGGTGGGGGTGGGGGGGACTAAAACTGGATGCAATACTACAGGTGTGGCCTCACCATTGCTGAATAAGAGGGGAATAATCACTTCCCTCGATCTGCTGGCAATGCTCCTACTAATACAGCCTAACATGCTGTTGGCCTTCTTGGCAACAAGGGCACACTGCAGACGCATATCCAGCTTCTCATCCACTGTAATCCCCAGGTCCTTTTCTGCAGAACTGCTGCTTAGCCTGTCGGTCCCCAGCCTGTAGCGGTGCATAGGATTCTTCCATCCTAAGTGCAGGACTCTGCACTTGTCCTTGTTGAACCTCATCAGATTTCTTTTGGCCCAATCCTCCAATTTGTTTAGGTCACTCTGGACCCTATCCCTACCCTCCAGCGTATCTACCTCTCCCCCCAGCTTAGTGTTATCTGCAACTTGCTGAGGGTGCAATTCATCCCATCATCCAGATCATTAATGAAGATGTTGAACAAAACCGGCCCCAGGACTGACCCCTGCGGCACTCCGCTTGATACCGGCGGATACCATTTTGTATAGGTAAGAAACCTATTTTTCTGAATGAAGCATTTGGATACCAATCACTCAGAGAAGTAATTTCATTTTAACCCTCCCCATTATGTAGGTGCCTTGACAGCAATTCAAAATTAAGTGATTCCAAGGTTGTGCTCTATCATGGACTTAAAAATGGGGCATAAATCCCTGGTTTTCTATAAAAAATCCTTTTTTGGTGTGGTATTTCACAAAGGGTTTTAAGATTCTTTACATTTCCTATGTAGTTTTGGTTTGGTTTCTTTTTATAATTTATAATTTTTTTTTAAACAGTAAGGATTTGAAATTTTCTATAGGCAGAAAGTAAAACTGACATGAGCCTTCCAAATGGGCAGCAGGGGAGCCATCATGTTGAACTTCCCACACAGACAATAGAGGCTTTTCCCCCAACAAAACTAAAATTTTCCCATGGAAAACTTTGTTTTTGTGAAAAGGGCATTTTTCATCGGAAAATTGTTCTGCCAAAAAAATTTCTACCCAAATGTGTAATTGTACCTGTAAATGTTATTCTCTGAACAAGATAACTCTGTCTCATTAAACACTCCTTCCATTTAAAGGAAAAGAGTTTGTTCAGTTTGTCCTTTGTTATTTTTAGGCAACTAGTTGTTTACATTTAAATGTGGTCACTAAAAAGTGTCTCCTGCATCTCTCTGAATAAAGTAGGAACTGAAGCAGATTTCTCCTACTCATTTTGCACCAGCCCATTGGTGCTGCTTCTTTCCACTTAGTTGAAGATGTTCATCCTATTTATCAAGATTTGTGGATGAACTTACAGAAACAGGGTTTACACTGGTAGCACGGATAGTACTTTAAAACCAAATGTTGCCACATTAACACTGAGCGTTGTGAATACTTATGTAATGTTAAGGTTATCCTTCATGTTTTTGCAAAAAAAAAATTGTGATTAACTGGTGGAATTTATCTGGATAAGTATTAATCTCTCCACCCATAATTTAAACACTATTTCTATATATGGGTCTTCCGCTCACAGCCAAAATCAGTGCTCTCCTAATATCCAGATGTAACAGGATTATTGAAAGACTTTTCTTTGGAGGATAGCAATCTTTCTTGGGGGCTTTTGTCTGACATGTTGGAGATTTAATTTAGAAGACAAGCAAATCTGCAATGGTTTGACAATATCTGCTTTGTCTACTGTGAAAGTTGCTGCATGCAGCGAAGTAATCAAGTAGGTCCGCACTTTCTTAGTAAGCAAAAGGGTAAGTCAAGTCTCTTTGTAACTGGTACTAGTATTTTTAACTTCTTTAAACCCCAGAACCTCTCAATCTTTATATAAACGCATGTGTATCTTTATACGCTTTTAACCTTTTCTCTTAAAGAAAGCACAGAAATCAAACAGGAAGAGCACTGAGACATGCACTTGTGAAAGTGTAACTCAAACTTAGGAATGGTAAAAATGTAATAATTTAAGGCTTCTTTTGAGCTCCATTAGCAATGTAGCTGAGGGACACCATACAAACGATCTAATATCACTTTTGCATTCTAATAAGTACACTAAAAGAGAATTCCAGAAGCCAAACATGCCTGTCTTTTGAATGAGCTATATACATCTCTGCACAAAATATCTCTTACAAAATTTAAAGACTGTTTGCCAATTTATATGCAGAATCCATCAACATTATTTGCAGGGATACTGAATTCATGTTATGCTCATAACTAAAAGATTTGATTCCAAATGGCTGGGGGGGCAGATTTTTTTTACTTTACTGAAAAACCCAACAAACCCACCCCCATCCCTGGTCCCCCCACACTTTGAGTATATTAATCCCTTTTCCTTTTGGTTGCTCCAATTCTTATGTAACAGTGTCATTTCCTGAACTCAAATCTCCAAGAATAAACTCTTAAGGCTGAACAATACCATATTAAGCTTTTCAGATCACTCCCTCATTATTCAACGACTTTAACACAGTTTTCCATTTATAAACAGGGTATAATGTATCATTTTATGAGTATTAGTGAAAGACTCAAAAGCAGTATTGCAGTGAGGGTTCTGGTTCCATGGAAGTGTGAGGATGATGAATGCCTCGAAACGTTTTCATAACCTAATATAGTCAGCAAAATATTAATCACAGTATAGAGCAGTAATTTTACCTAGTTGTGTGTGTGTATTTGGGGGGAGAAAGGGTTATGGGAACTTTATACAGAGCATTTGAAAAAAGAAGTAGATATTATTTAGAAAGTGTCTTTCTTCTTTCTGTGCAGCACTATGTCTTGTTCCAAGTGCCCAAAACACAGATTTATTCAGCCATGTAACCTGTGGTTTAATAACTACTCTAGCCAAGTACTGGAATGATGGTTCTTTATTAATCAGAGTTGTTCTGTTTTTTTTTACTGGTGGTAGGTGGCCCCTTCTTGACTGGCGTTCCTACTTATAAACAGCCAGACCAGATTCTCAATGCAACTGTCTGATTATTATCTATGCTCAAGCCCATGTACCTACCTAGCATTTTGCCAGCTCACAAGTTGATTTTCTATGTATTAGAAATAATCTAAATTGTACAGGCCATGTATGAAAAGTAAAAACAGAGATGATTAGCTGTTGCTGACAATCAGGCAATCTGTGAACATAAATCAAACAACAAGATGTCAGTTAGTTCTGTTATTGAGTGACCAGGGAGATTGAAGTGTTCATCGCTTCGATCTCAGTAACACATCTAAAAGTGGCAATTCTTCAACAAAAAAACTTCAAAAACAGACTCCCGCAGTTTTACGTCGAACTGGAATTCATTTGCAAACTGGACACCATCAAATTAGGCCTGAATAAAGACTGGGAGTGGTTGGGTCATTACAAAACGGGTCATTACAAAACCCAAACCTAATTTCCCCCATACTAATTTCCCGCTACTGTTACTCACACCTTCTTGCCAACTGTTTGAAATGGGCCACTCTCATTACCACTACAAAAGTGATTTTTCCTCCCTTGGTATCCTACTGTTAATTGAATTGTCTCGTTAGACTGACCTCCCACTTGATAAGGCAACTCCCATCCTTTCATGTGCTGTGTATTTATACCTACTACTGTATTTTCCACTCCATGCATCTGATCAAGTGGGTTCTAGCCCACGAAAGCTTATGCCCAAATAAATGTGTTAGTCTCTAAGGTGCCACAAGGACTCCTCGTTGATTTTATTTATAGGTATTTTATGACAACTCACCTCCGTAATATTTGGAATCTCTAAAGCCAAATAGTCAGTCAGAGAAGTATGAAGAGTTACTCCTCACTAGAACAAGGGTGCGGCAAAAACATGGAGATTTTGCATCACATAAGCATTGGTGCTCTGCAGCTGCTGACTCGCTGAACTGCAGAAAAAGCTTTCACGGCCAAACAAAAGCCTGATTTTTGGTGCAAACCTCAAGAGGTTAATTTAGAGAGAGGAAAGCACCCTTTCAAAACAAACCTTTCAAGCAAAATTTGGAAATAACTTGGCTTGATTATATCTTATAAACAAAATGTGTACAAAGAATGAAAAAGAAATTTCAAACACTAACAAAATATGAGAGAGCAGAAAGAATCTCTTACTGATTTAACAGTGGGGAGTTGACATTTCAAACAAACCACCCAGGGTTTCTGAAATTCCAACCCAGGATTTTATAAATGGTTTTAAAGAATATTTGAAATATTAGGAATTCCCAGAGCATGCACAAAAAAACCAATGACAACCAACGTGAATTTACTGGTAACATTTATTATGCTTTTTTTAAAAAGTCGCTTTTAATATTACCTGTTCCAGTGTTTTGCATTTTAATTGATTATGCAGTACCCTGAATACATTTAAGGGCATTTAGTAAATAAAATATTATATGAAGAAAATGACTATGCATGGAGATTAATGTATTCAATATATATATCCAACACTAGTCTTTTTAAATTGGTAACAGAATAATAAAGTTCCTATAATCTTGGTTAGCAAAATAACATTACTTCCTTTTGGTCTAACATCAAAATCCTCACTTATGAGACCATTGGAATCATACCAGCCATACAGCCAAAAGGATGATTGACCATCATCTAATAATAATGTTAAACCATTCAATACAGCAGATAAATAGAGCAGTCTGAACTCTGATTATTCAGGGAAGCAGTTGCTGCAGTTTGGCAGTTCTAGTATCACCATTAAGACCTCAGTTACTATTCACCTGCACGAGATTTTTACCTGCATCAGGTAAGCAGAAATTTGAATTACAGTCCTTCAAACAATTCCTGATTCTACATTAGTGTCCTTTTATTGCCACAACTGAGCATGTACACTAGATGTTTAGGTCAATTTGCCCAAAGGAAAATTTAAAGCTTGGAGAAAAAAAATAAAGCTACAAACGGAACTATAGAATACAAACATACACACAGACTTCATTTATTAACGAGAGGATATTTTCACCCACTCATTTTAGTCTGTGATTGACCTTCCCTTTTCAAATCACCTTCAGGATGAAAATTTCAGTTTCAAGACAACCACTAAAACTGTTAAAAGCATTTACTGGGTTTAACAGTTTGCCTGGAAGCGTGCACGCACACACACACACGGAAAACTCTACAAATAATCTCCAAATTTTGTAATCAGTATTTTGTAAAACACCACATGTTCACTTTAAACATTAACTTTTAATGAATAACCATGTATGCATGCCCCTCACTCTCTTGTGCACATGGACAAGGGGAAGCCATTATATTGATCCTTGTGCTACCACATCCTGATCTAGCACCTATATAAATGAAAGAAAAGATTCCCATTGACCTCCATGGCACTGAATCTGGCCCCCAGTGCACAAGGACCAGCAGTGTCTACCTCTCACATCAGCATTAGAGAAGCCAAAAGCAACATAATCTTGCACCATGTCCATACCAGTAAGGGGGAATGATATTGGCAAGGTGGGAAGTCACATTTCCTGCTTTGGCATGCACTCCCTAAGTACTCGGGAGACATTCTGTTGAGTCACCCAGAATGGAGCCCCTCTGTAACACCACCCTCTTAAAATACACACACAGGCTCTGGCTGTAAAGGCAAAAATTGAACACTAACATCCAAAAAAAAATAATTTTTTTTTAATATACACGTGCAAGTTAGTTGATACTGTCTCTTGAGGGACAGAGGAAGGTCATATTCTTCAATGTTTAAAGATACATAAAACACTAAATATTGCACCTTTTACTAATGATGCTTTATTGCAGTGGCAGTAACTAGTTAAACTAGTGAAGAATTCCTGCATATTGTACTAGAGAAACATAGTATATACAATATTTAAGGCAACATAACCTTTTAGCATTTTGTTACGCCCCTTTTCTTCTATGAGCTGAAGAGCTTCTTTTGTTTATCATGCCAATGATAAATTCTGAAAATGAGAAAGATCAAGAAGTTATTTTCTTTTCTACCTATAAATCTCAGTTTGGATAGTTCCAAAGTGATTTATCTGAAGAGTAGATGTAGACAATGACATATGTTGATCACAACTTAACAGGTACCATTTTAATGGGAAACCTGGTTCGGCGGGATTTCAAAAAACCTTTTAAATCCTCTAGTGGATGCCTCACCATATGTTTGCCTCTTTCCTTATACCTATTATATCAGCCAGGAGAATAAGCCAGTTGAGAGTGCTCTCAATTAAAGAATGTTATCTTAAAGTCTTCCTTGAATAAATGATACTTGGTCCAGGTCATGACATTGTAGACAGAAAAACCAAAACAAAACAAAAACAAAAAAAAGACACCAACGTAAATAAGTTTCATCTAAATAAGGGAGATAAATAGATTGGTTTATCATTATTCGGACATTAAAGTCTAATTGAACAATGGAGAAATTCAGATGCTATATTTTTCCTATATGAGGACCTCAAAAACTATGTGACAGCCCCCAGTACACAGTCTTTCAATAGATCAAGTCAAACATATAAAAGTATGCAATGCATCCAGTAAGACACTCCTGAGATCAAACCACATTCTGCAAGCAGCTCTTCCAAATCTTGAGATGAATAGCACAGAGTTCTGCACAATCTGCAACAAAGCCACCTGAGATTTAGAATGTCTTCATCAAGCATTTCAAAGACTGACATTCTCTGTTCAACTAACATAGCCATTGAGGTCCTCTAGCTTCCTTCAAGCTGAACTAAGCAAATAAAATTAAAAGAATAACTTTTTTTTTTAATTGTGTTTCTCTTTGAGGAATTTGGTTGCCTTGTATCTCAGAGTTAATTGAAAATGTGCTATTATTATGGGGAAGGGAAATAAACGCTCAACATACTTGGACTATTTTGCCATCTTAAATCCAAGTGGTCAGTCAAGAGGGCAGGAAGAGCCAGCATGTAGCTCTTCTAATGCAGTTCATGATACAGGCTCTGTAATAGTTTCACCCAGATGATGTACAAACGCTGCCTCTGTAGCAGCACTGGTAACGTAGCCTGAAAATTGGCCTTAATTCATTTTTTCTTGGTAAACGAGGAATTTAGCATGTCATAACAGTTTCTGCAGACTGGCTCAGCAGTCTTGCAAGGGACAAGGCCATATTCCCCACATTTCCTTCATTTTCTAGGCCTGCTTACCATATCAGGGATTTTTGTTTTCTTTTTTAATTGAACAGACAGTAAGAAGACCTCTTACTATGTCTGTCTTATTCAGAGACAGAAAAATAATAAGGGAAAAGGATGTGCAACTGAAGAAAAGATGGCACCGAAAACTCATACCACCCAATATTTCAAGTGGGTTACAGAGTCACGAGTACGAGAGCAAAGAGGTTCCGGAGCCTGGTGGCCACTGCTGAACCGAACACGGGGAGATCCCAGGTGTCACTGCCAATCCCTGTAGAGCCACCCCAGCTGCAGCCACTGATCCCAACGTGTCTCCTATGCCATGCTCAGCCCCCACCTGCCCAGGTGCAGTGTCACTCCTCTTCCCCGAGTTCCCCTGCAGCGGCTGAGCATGCCCAGGAGTAGATGAAAACTCTGTCCTCCCTAGATCTGTTCCTGACAATAGCCTGTACTATGTGTAATGTAAGTATGACTGTGGGTGCTACTGAATGCAGGATGTGTTCTACTTCAACCAGGACGGGGAGTTTTGGGGTCGAAGCGGGACAGTCCCATGAAACCTGGAACTGTTGGGAAGTATGAAAACCCGTGCCACAATTGGCTCTGCTGCACATCAGTTCTTAAAGGAAGAGCAACATGTCAGTTCTTGGAGTGCAGAACAATTGAAGAAAACCAGTAAAATTATACAAAATAGTATGGGTGAAATGCAAGGCACTAATTTTGTTGTATTTGAGAAATTCTTGCTGGTAGACAGAGAAACACTTTCAAATCAACTGAAAATGCCATTTCTTCTAGAAGCACCCATGCTCACTGCAAGTTATAAATCACCTTCAACGTACGAGCACCAGAGAACTTTATGATAACTCTCTATCTAAATGAAGTGAAAGCCTGGAGATCAAGAACTATACCTTTATAGCAGACCAACTATATTTCAGCCATCTATATGGTTAGCATATGCTCTTTAGTTTATGAGATTTTTGCAGTTTTGTACTTTTGGCTCGAATTTTTAATCTACTAGTATTTTTATAACAACGTGACAATACATGTAATATGAATAGATTGTAGTGAACAGAATGTTATGCACAGCCGGTCTTTCAATTTGCAATAATATAAAACACCTATGTAGAACTTTCTGCCTCAAAACAAACCGTTTCAATGACAACATAAATTTATTTTCAAATTACATTTGTATGTATTCTAATGTGTTTAGAGAAGCTACCTGTTTTCTGGATTTGCTTGCCACATGGAAGGCCACTGACAGGCTGGGTTTTTTTACAACGGTTGGGCAGCTATGCCTTTTTGCATGTTTCAGCATGTATAGAAACATTTTGTAAACAAGACCATTCTGCTAGGGCCCATCAGGGGCACAAAGTTCTTTTGTGACTAGTTTTATATTACTAGTCTTCTGTGACTAGTAGATATTCTTCTACTTCAGAATCTTTCTTGGGGATTAAAACTGGAGCACAATTTGATTTTATAATTATGCAATTTAATTATTGACTATAAAACATTGTTTGGAAGAAAGATTTGATCAAAATCTTAAAGCAATACTTGGACACAAACTCTTGAATTCAGCATAAATTAAGAGCTTCTTCCTAATTATTTCAAAAATAGATGAACTGTGCTTGCACAATGTGCTTGCACAATGTATAAACCTTGTTTTCACAAAATAATGTAATGAATTATAATTTTTGACCAACTGTAGTCCTGTCCCACAGAAAATTCCAAGATTTCAAAATTTCATTTAGTCCTGAATTAGGATAAAAAGCATAAATCTCAATTTTTTTGGAAAATAAATTATTCTAAAATGTTTTGTTTCAATTGTTATATAATATAATTAACAACTGTAAAATCATTTTAATACTATAATTCTATATATGGTTAATATTTTATATATTCAGAATGATAAAATCAAAATGAAATATTTTGACTCAGTTGAAATGACACATTTTGATAATTTCCAGGATATATTTTACACAAAGTAAATACTTTGTGGGAATGTATTTTAATTTTGCCAAATCAGCATTTTCTGACCAAAAAAAGGTCAATTGTGTTAGGCAGTTCAGTCCCTTCAAGTGATATTCCTAACAGGAGAGACACCCACCTATGTGCATACAGTTGGGAAATATTTCAAATCCTCCTAGTGCATTTTACATACCCTGAAAATTACAGAAGGCTAATTGCATCTCATTCCGTGGGTCCGGGGAGAGAAGAGGCCCACTGCTCCTCCTGCATGTTATAAGAGGCAAATAAAAGGGGGCTGCCTGGAGAGGGATGGGCTCCACCAAGTTAGAAATTTGCCCAAGACACACCATATGATGAGCAAGTCAACAATGTCCATACCAAATGACCGCGCCATTCGTCTCCAACCAGGGCAGACACAACAAGTATACTACTGGGGTAACCCCAACAAAGAGGATCCGTGGAAGAGATAACATCACCATAGCTACATGGAATGAAAGGACATTGAGACAAATAGGGAGACTGAAAGAACTCACGTACGAAATGGAACAATACACCTAGCACCTCCTAGGAATCTCTGAGGTCAGATGGAAGAACTTTGGAGAGGTACTAACAGAAGGCGGCCATGTGCTCTATTACAGTGGAGAGGACAAACATGTCAATGGCGAAGGATTTCTTATGCATAAAGATATCAAGAAATCAGTATTAGGATGCCACCCCATGTCCAGCAGGCTTATTTCCATCTGTCTACAGGCAGTACCGTTTAATATCACAGTGGTACAAGTCTACGCCCCTACAACAGACTATGACGATGAGCAAATTGAAGATTTTTACAATCAGTTCCAAGACATCATCGATAAGGTACACAATAAAGATATCCTGATTGTATAAGGAGATTGGAATGCTAAAATGGCTACTAATGCAAAGGCAGACTGGCGAGATTATTATAGTCCTTTCTGTAACCAATGAGAGAGGACTGAGAATTTTGGAGTTTGCCAGCTATGATAATCTGGTTCTTGAAAAAAACAGAGCACATAAAACATCCAGACGATCAACGCGGCATGCCCGATGGTCTACATCAGTCAGATCGACTACATCATGATGCAAAAAACAGAGCTAAAACAAGGAGCTTCCCCGGTGTCTTCTTACGATGCTCTAAAATTGAAGAGTGTATCAATAATAAAAATAGCAAACGAGACTTCCAGGTTGTAAAAGATCTGACGAAGGAAAGATGGACCAAAGCCAATGTAATTCAAGACAAAGAAGAGAACAGTCTTATAGAAGAAAGGGACATTGTCAATAGGTGAACAAACTACTGCTCTGATCTATACGACCACCAGACAAATAGAGATTCTAGTTTCTTAGACAACCCAGATTCAACTGAGGAGGATGACTTTCCAAGACTATGTGAAGAAGTGGAGACAGCTGTGAAATCACTCAAGAATGGAAAGGCTACAGGTATTGACAACATCCCAGCTGAATTGATGAAATTCGGAGGAGAAATAGTAATAGATGTACTCACCAAGATGTGGCTCTCCATGTGAGCACAGTCATTAATCATCAATCTGCCAAAGAAAGGCAACCTGCAATAGTGTCAAAATTACCGGACCATAAGCTTAATTAGCCATCCCAGCAAAGGGATGTTGAAAGTCATATTGAACAGATTGAAGCCACAAGCAGACAATATCATTGCTGAAGAACAGGCTGACTTTCGTGCTGGAAGAAGTATCAGAGAACAGATTTTCGACCTTCGTGTTCTATGTGAGAAGTACTAACACCACCAGGAGGACAGATACCACGTCTTTGTTGACTTCAAGAAGGTGTTTGACAGAGTATGGCACGAAGCACTCTGGGCAACCATGAAGTAGTACAATGTTGGTCGCAAGCTTATTCTTACCATTAAACAACTGTATGCCAAGGCCAGCAGAGCAGTTCTCATCAATGGCATAATAGGAGAGTGGTTTCGCACCACTGTTGGAGTCAGGCAAGGCTGCCTTCTTTTGCCCACACTGTTCAACATCTACTTGGAGCGCATAATGACTGATGCCCTAGAAGATCACATATGCACAGTCAGCACTGGGGGGCAAACAATCTCAAATACTCAGTTTGCTGATGACATTGATGGCCTGGCAGGCAGCGAAGATGAACTTGCCAACCTCGTGAAATGATTGGATGAAACCTCTGCAAAATATGGCATGGAAATCAGTGCAGAGAAAACCAAGCTGATGACAAACAAACATGATGGGATCTGCTCACATATCACTGTCAGTGGACAAGAGCTGGAGACAATGAAACAATTCAAGTATTTGGGGGCAATCACCACTGATGAAGGATCCAAGGCAGAAATTCGGGCAAGAAATGCACAAGCAACAGCAGCAATGGCAAAGCTAAAGCCAATTTGGAGGAATAAGAACATCTCCCTGGAATCCAAACTGAAACTGCTGCACGCATTGGTCATCTCTATTTTTCTGTATGCATGCGAGACATGGACCCTTACGGCAGAACTTGAACAGAAAATACAGGTAGCAGAGATGAGATGCTTCCGTAAAATCCTGGGCATCTACTTCAACCATGTCACTAATGAAGAGGTCCGCAACATCATTACCCAATGTGCTGGGTCATATGAAGATCTCCTGACAACTGTGAAGAAGCGCAAGTTGAAGTGGTACGGGCCAGGTAACAAGATCATCTGGCCTATCCAAGATCATCCTCCAAGGGACAGTACAGGGGAAGAGAAGAAGAAGTAGACAGAAGAAGAGATGGATTGACAAGATAAAAGAGTGGACAAGAATGGACTTTGTGGAGACTCAAGCACTGACACAATCGTCAGGAGTGGAGACAATTGGTTGATTGCTCATCAGTGATGGTGCTCCAACGACCAATGCGGTTATGGGAGTGATGATGATGATGATGAATTGCATCTCATTTATAAGTCACATAGTTCACACAAATTCTCACCACCCAATAAAAGTCAAAGGTAAATATTGGTATTGTTTGAAGTAGTCATTTTTCTTTTCTTTTCCTGCATCACTTCATCTTGAATAGGGCAATGAAAGAAGTTACCTTGGCAATAGCTTGTCTCAGGAATTCATAGTAACAAGTAGACTCTCACTTTTCAGGCTCAGATTGGATAGTTCCCTGAACAAAACCCAAAAATCAAACTGTTCATATTTCAAGGAGAGTGTCATTTGGGAAAACAGTAAAGAGGGTTGAGCATTTTCATTCTCTGAACTATCAAGGAAGGTGAAGGATGCAAGTAAATTGTCACTTCCCTAATCTTGGGCAGGTCATTCTTCACATAATCATTTCACTGTTAGGCTTGGTCCACACTAAGCCCCCAGTTCGAACTAAGATACGCAACTTCAGCTACGTTAATAACGTAGCTGAAGTCGAAGTATCTTAGTTTGAACTTCAAGGTACTCACCGCGGGTCCACATGCGGCAGGCAGGCTCCCCCGTCGACTCCGCCTACGTCTCTCACAGAGCAGGATTACCGGCGTCGACAGCGAGCACTTCCGGGATAAATTTATCGCGTCTAGACAAGACGCGATAAATCGATCCCAGAAGATCGATTGCGTGCCGCCGAACCAGCCGGTAAGTATGGACGTACCCAAAGTCCTAAATTATTCCACTGGAATCAATAGAAAGCCAGAATTACTCGGCCCTCTCGGTTTGAAAACAGTCAAGAGGTTAATGGTAAACCCAAATTGTTTTTCTTCCACATCAGGTATCACGAGCCCACAAAAGGTGTTAACGACCAAGAAATTGCATGAACCGTAAGATGAAGCCCTGGACTAATTAGAGGGGAAGCATATTAAGATAGGATTTGCTATATTTCTATTTTTATATTAAGCAAGCTGTAAAGTGCTCTATAGCAGGTAGAGTATATCAGTCTGGGAAGGAAGGAAAGAAGGAGAACATTTTTGTTTAATTACTAGACCTTCTGCAGTACATTAAGACATTTAATCAAGATCTCTCTCTATATAATAGATATAAATGCATTCTAATTTCTTTTGTTAATATGTGTCAAATATCTTCACTGCCTCAAAGAATGAAATTATTAATAAATGCTGCTAGAATTACTATTTTTTGTGTGTGAATGTGTGTGGGAGAGGGAGAAAGAGAAGAGGATTGTTTCAATGAGAAATTATGGATGAGCAATCAGAACAATCAGTGCTTAAATCTATTCTGATTTTCAGTAATGTAAAAGTAACATAAGGCTAAAAATCCCCCTCAAATTACAACTCTACCTATGAAAATCAGACATTCCAAATGCTAAAAGAGAAAGACGATTAGAATTAGAGGAAGGGTAATGTGGCTGGGAAGAAGAAAGTTTATGCAAAGAGGACAGGGTCCATAATCAATTCCCTTGACAAGCTTTTCTTGTAATTATTTAAGGTAGAATACAATGAATGACTGCAAGTGCAAATATTGTTCAGTAACCACTTATCTTGCAGTTTATAATAAAGAAACAACTCATATTCCCTTTACAGTGCCCCACAAAGAGAAAAATAATTTAAAATATTGAAGAATGGCAAAGTATTTTTTCAAACAGCAAGAGCGAAATGGCATTTCCAGAACTGAGACATCACAAACAAGATCCTTTGAACACAACAAACTCCTGCCCACGTATTCTTCCATAAAAAAGCAGATTTCTTCTAGCATTCTTTAGCAACATTTAATTACAAAATCATATGCTCAGCCCCCATTTAAAGGAAAGAATGAATGTAATGAGTCTTTAAGAGAAGTGATCTTTGTGAAGTGGGAAGGATGTTTATGTTTTGGGGTTTGTTTTATTTTTGTTTTTTAAAGTGGGTGTAGGGAGGATAGGAGAGCAAAAGCTTCCAGTTGCCAGGCCCCAAATCCTGTTGTCTATGTCCATTTCCAGATCTCCCCAATAATCTCTGTCACAGCAGAAACTAATGGTGCATATCTCATGTGCATACTGAAGCCTGTGTGGTACAATTAGAACAGTGCAGAGGTGTTTGTTATTTTAAAACAGGAATAGAGAAAGGTCATTTCATTTAAGGAAGCTGCAGAAATCTTGGAATATTTCAGAGATCTGTATTTGTGCAGGGAGACTAGGGTTTTGTGGACTAGCTTCTTTTGGGAAGAGGAAGGCTGCTAATAATTTTGTTGGATTATATTTTCAAATATTTTCAATTATTTGCCAAGACTGCCTACATCCTGGGATAGATATTCTATTGTTTAAATGTTGAATTCAAAATAAATAAGCAAATAAATAGTAAAATTCTGGAATTCATGCAGCATGGATCGGATTTTAATGTAGCAGTTCAACGGTGAAAATCATTAAATGAGAAGAAATGGTGCACTGTTTGGGAAAAACAAGGCATCAATACTACTGATATTAACTAGCTAGACATCCATTATTACAGATCTCTGACATTTTTTACAAACAGAAGTACCCAGGCTTAGGTGAGTTGATGACAAACCAGAGAATGCCAATGTCAAAATACATTATTTCACTAGGTCTCAGCGAATCCTGAAATGAATTTAATTTTGGTGCTGTCTCACATTTCATTTTATATTAGGCTTTTATTCTGTTATTTGAAGTGCACTAATGTAATCTGAGTATAAGCAGCTATGGGGGGTTTTTAATATACTTTCCTCTACTTGCAAAAATAAGTTTTTTGTTTTAAAAGCATGACTGCACTGAGACACTCTACAACAAAGTTCAGTGGAAGCTCACAATCTGAATAAATCCCTGAATAATTAAACTACTAAATTCTTCTTAAATGAAGTCATTTAATCCTGATTTGTGGTTTTTACATCTTTTTGGTTTAATCCAAAATGAAAGCACCAGAAGCATATATACATTGTTTATGGAGCAGAAAGGACTGAGAAGGCGGAAAGAAATTAGTGTTGTTGGGGGATAATTAGGTCCAACAGTAACATGACAACTGGTATTTGCCACATCAGAATAAACAAATGTGAACCAGTAATTGAGATGAAGGAATGTTTTCTCAGCTACCCAGGAAGGCCTTCCATTGTTTGGAAAAGGTGTGAGTCATTAAAACTGGCATGTACAACTTGGACTTCCAATAACTATAAATACTTGACATACCTTCAAGGGCTCTCTGGAATGGAAGAATGAAAATCTATAGGTACTTTCTCAAAATTACAGAAGCATGAAGCCATGTGTCATTTCACAGATTTTGATTTGTTGTGTTTAGACTCTCATGAATTGTATTACTCAAGCATGAACAGTTATAACCTTGAAAGGGTCTGCTTACCTGCTTCTGACAGTCTGAAAAGCAAAGCAGCTATTTGGGATAAAGGATGATAGATGCAGAGAACTTGATGGCACACTAATGTAATGCAACAATCTCTTACATCTGAATTTGTTACTTATCATAGCCATTGAGTGAAATTAGTTTTGTGATGCCAGCCAAGAAACTCCTGGGCAACAGTTCTATGTCATAAAAACAAACACCATTCTCAATCTGTTTGATTTTGTTTGCTTGTTAGAGCCCAGCACTGAAGCAGTAGAAAGTGCTTTACTGTCATCCTGCCCTATTGGTTTTTATTGTAACCATAAGATCGTCCGGACTCTGACACATTCAAGTTCTCTTTAATCTGTTTATATATCTAATATAATTTATAGGTCCAAGAAACAATGGATGAAATCGTGGTCCCACTGAAGTTAATGGTAAAACTCCCATAGAATTCAACGGGACAAGAATGTCACCCAAGGCACCAAAACAATGTACAGCAGTCATGCTAATCTATTTAACAAATTATAAAGGTGTAGTAAGTTAGGTAGATGACCTCAACCTAATCCCCTGGACATCTAGCTATTAGCACTTTTCTTATAACCAAATGTCATTATATTCACCAAAATAAACTCCCATCCACAGGAGTGGAGATTTAAGGTAAACATACATTTAAAATACCTTCAAGAAACAGATCAAGCTGAAAAGCTTGTAACTCCTACATAGCGTATACCAAATAGCGTTTCTAGAGAAAGTACGTTTACTTCACATGCCATGCTCTCAGAATAACCTTGTAACCATCTCCTCTTGATAAAGGGAGTTCTGGGGAATCACAGATGACTACACAGTGGCTAGGATGTGAAAGTCTCTCACATGACAATACATACAATGACCTAACTTCCTTAACTATCCAGGTGCAAAGGCAAAATATTGTCACATAACCCACCCAGGTTACTCTTTAAGGAAAGAGACTGGTGCAGAGATCAGCAAGAATGGTTAACATGTTCAGTCCTGAGGATAGGAATTTAAAAGAATTTCACATTCAGTGGAAGCAGAAAATCCTCAATATTTTTAATTAGGGGCAACATGTCCCTATACAACACAGACAATTCACAAAAAGCAACTCCACACCACAGGGGTTTGCACTAACAAACATAATATTACCAGTAATAGTAAAAAAACAGTTAAAACTCCAGTTATTAACTCCACAAAAACCAGGTGAATGGATGCTTCCTTGCAACTGAAAGTTGTCGGCATATACAGTCTATTATAGTTTATGTTCTTCAGCAACTACCACTATCCAACTAAGCAATCAAAACATTGACAAGGATGTCACGTTACCCTAAGCCTATAAGGTCAGAGCTATTTGGATTAGTTTAACCATGTAATAAAAAATTTGCCCAGCGTGCATACAATTCAAGAAGTTGGGATTTTCAGTAATATGACACATTGCCATTGCCCCTTTTTAAACTCACTCATTAACAATATTTTAACTTACACTTCCTCGCAATGCAAACTCTGAAAAACAAAAAAAATAACAGTCACAACCTAACACCAATTTCCAAGCAAAGACTCATTATCCTGACACTCACCATAGCAATACAAAAAATACCCTCTTCAAATGTTTATGACAAAACTACGTATTAATCCTAACTGTAATAGTTTTATTAATATTTTCTACTATTTCATATAATTTCAGCTTTGGAAATCATCTTCTAGGGTCAGAGGATGTTGCAGAAATGCAAGCCTGAAGGTGAGTTGGCAGGGTGAGGAGGAAAACCTGAGCAGTCTCCACTGCAGTGAAATGAGCAGGTCTGATTCATGACCATTAGTAATGTCCAGACCAGATGCTCCATTATGAGAAATAAAAGTTCCAGATAAAAGTTTTTGGGGAATGATTTTTTGTACCATAATTTTAACCACATTTGCAGCAGAGTCTTGATCATATTAGCACCTACATTCCAGCTAATGCTATTGGAGCAGCACACACATTTAAAAAAAAAGTAGGGCAGTTTTTTTGAAGGGTGAAGGGAACGTGGGGTGAACCAAAAGTAAACACCATAGACTTTTACAGATTGGCTTGAATCTGATTTTACACTAGTGTGTTACATATGTAACTCCATTGTCTTCAATTAAATTACTTCAGATTAACACTGAAGTGACAGCAGAACAGGTCCTACATGTGTACAAGTGTGACGCTTTCTGGGACCGTTAGCAGTCTCGTATTAAAAAAGTGCAAATGAGTTTAAAACACACAGCTTTTAGAAAAGCTCCACAGATAAGACTCCTTTACATTTTCAACAATATAATGGGCCCTTCCTCGAGTTCCCAATGTGTGAGGTTATATAGTTAATATATATGGGGAACACTGGTAAGAACAGGACCAGGTCAAAACTGAATACACAAGAAACACTACTGCTCTAGTTGCAGGAATGCCCAGTGAAGCTTCCCTAGTGAAATTATTTATGTAACTGTCACATGGGGATGGGAAGAAAGAAGTTACTATATTAATACGAAGGCTTTGACAAATTTGAATTTTAATTTTGCGGTGGAACCTTTAACTGAACAAAGGAGTTGCCATCTCCATCTAGAAAAGTTACTTTTCGACTCAGGCTACAGGAAAGGATACTGAGTTGGTTTAAGACTTGACATAATTCGCTAGGATATGGCAGAATATATGTTTGAAAGAGAGTGTTGCAGCATGACCCTTACATATATTGGCCAATTTAAAGGTCTGTGTATGGTATTCCTTTCCCAGTTGAGCTTGCAGTGAAGGTATCTGGGATAAAAATAATGATGTTAATGTATTGTTTTTACTGCTCGTATTTTTGTGCTTTTTTGTATTTCAAAAAACAAAACATTTTTGTTTACTATGAAACTACGTGGTAATTTTATATAAAGCAATCAAAACTGCCATGAGCAGCAAAATCACCTTCACTAAGGTGAGCAGACAAGAGGGACAGAGACAAAGGCCATGCTGGGCTCTTGTAAGCAAGACTATCTACTATTTTAGATTTCTTTAAAATATACTTTTATTGGATTAAGTAATTTCCTTTCATTTTAAAAACTCTTTTCAAGACATCAGAATTTTTCAAAAAGTCTTAGATTACAGTATTTCAAAAACTGGTTATAGTTATATAATTCCTATTGCCTATTTTTTGATTAAGAGATTTATCCAAGAAATAGTTTTATGAAGAAACAAACATCCCTTGCAAAACTTTAACTAGATATTTTGCTTTATATACTAAGGTTAAATGAAATGATCCATTGAACCTCTTGCTCCTTTGATTAAGAGTCCCTGGAATGCCAGAGCCTGATAGCCAGGAATATTACAATCTGCATTTAATTAGGGCTATAGCACCTAGGGTAGTTTGTTACAATGGAAAGCTACTAGAAAAAATAATGTAAAATCCTTTCCCTTGCTGAAAAGTCTAATTCATTTTTAGTTCTAGTATTCACTGTAGGCTTGTAGCAATATCATGTCTTGTATGACAGTATTTTCAGAAAGCCAATACCTCCCCATACATGTTTGTTACAAAAACAAAACCACTAAAAAAATCTAGAAGACTAATGCAAAAACCTTCAACCTCATAGTTACAGAGCAAATAAATAAAACAACAACACAAGAACGTGCTTATCACCAAATGTTCCTACAAACAGGACATCTGGACTGCAGTGTGAACACAGCAAACTTTGCAACTACAGTATGATTATCTTGTTGATATGCTTGCATGCGGTCTCTAGACCAGAGGTAATGAGCCTGTTTCTCAGACAGTCAAAAAGTAACATTTACCGAAATGGATACCACAGTTCGTCACTCTTATTTCCCCTCCCTCTTTTAAAAACAGTAAATTGATGGCTGATACACAACTCCGGCTCTGCTGAAACCCTATGTAGTTTGTCTGCTTTTGGGATGCTGTACAAATGAATGAACAATCCAAGCAATTACTGATTAAATCAAAAATTAAATTTGAAACAGATTTCATATAGTGGTGCCTTCCATATGGCAACAGTAGGAAAGGGTAGGTAGGTCTTTACTTAAAATGCTGCTGCAGCTGTGCCCCTGTAGCACTTCAACTTAAACAGTCACTACAGCAACGGCAGGGGGTCCTCCTGTCGCTGCAGATAATCCCCAAGAGGTGGTAGCTAGATCTACGAAAGGATTCTTCTGTCAACCTAGCAATATCTGCACCGGGGGTTAGGTCAGCGCTCCACACCCCAACCTCCTGCCCCAACCCTGAGTCCCCTCCCTCACCCTAGCTCCTGGCCAGACCCTGCACCCCAACCCCCAGCCTGCTCCTGCACCCTAACTCCCTCCCAGATCCTGCACCCCCAGCCCTGTGCTCAGTGCACCCCACCCTCAGCTCAGTGCAGAGAGAGACAAAGAGAATGGGCTAGAACCAGGGAGAAGATAGGTACACACTCTATGTGGGCAGTGGTGGGGGGGATCCTGTTTACCCCCTCCCCAGCCCTGCTGCGCTTGCAATTTACCCCCGGCCCCTCCCTTTCTCCAGGGACCAATCCTAGGTCCCGCCCCACTATGCTTTTGCCCCCAGCCCCTGCCTTGCTTCAGTCAGCAGGGACTAATCCTTCCCCCATGCACCACTGGGCTCATCTTGCCCCTGGCCCCTGCCTCACTCCAGCTGGGGACCAATCCTTTCTCCCTGCCCACCCCATGCCCAGCTGTAAGGGTGAATAAAAATCAATGACTTTTTTTAAAAAAACCTGATTTTAATTTAAATCAGATTTTTGAGGAAAAAAACCTATCTAAAGATAGTTTTAATTAAGATACATTAGATTTCATCATGGAATAGGGTTTATAAATTCTAATTCTATAGTATGAGACAATGTATTCATGTAATGTTTAAGTTTTGTAAATGAATTCTAATAGTTCATTGATTAGGGACCCAATCTCATGGGGTTCCATAGGCTTCTGTATAGTTTATTTATGTTAATCTTTCTATCCACCCAATGGGACTCAGTGCTCAGTCCAGAAGATACCATCAGAGATGCTTAGTTTTGAAGTTCTCAAACTATGAATTTGTCTCTCCAGAGGTAACATGCTTGTTAACAGCAAAAATGTTTTTAAATAAATATGTAGAGGTGAGAAATAACAGACCTCAACTCTATTGTCCCTCTGCAAATTTTGCAATCCCCTACCTCTCTTTAAAAGTGAAAAGTTTCAAAAAGTTTAATGAATAGAAGATTGTTGGGGGCGAAATAGATCTGGACAAGGAGAAGAAGTCTGGAGATAAATGAGAAGCGAGGGACATATGCTTTTTTGTTAAAATATTGTGTTTGCTGTTGAAGAAAAAAATCCAGAATACTGAACGTTGTTGTTTTCGTTAAATAAAATAATTTAAATGTCTGTCTGGTGATGTTCTCCTCCTAATACAGCATGGCAAGAAAATCCTCCAAATATTAATGATTAACCTGTTGAACTGGAGACAGTTCACCTCCCAATGACTTCATAAATATCTGCTTCAATTATCTTTGGTAAATGAAATAACCAAACAATCATTCATTTTCTGATGTAGCTGTAAAACTCATCTGAAAAGTTTTCAAAATAAATCACTGTTTAAAAATGTATAGTGTGTACCTTCTAAAAATTAAACCTACATCTATCTCTGAGTTGCGAAGAATATGTATTAAGGTTATAACAACCAACAAGAATGCACTTTTATGTAGAAAACCATGATTAAATCAAGTTTTCCTGACTAGTGATTTAAATCAAATCCGTCCTGCCCACTGTGCTCTTGCCCCGTCCCCTTCATTCCCCAGGGGGCCCCACAAATATGTTTGGCGCCAGGCCCACAAAAAGTTAATCCGGCTCTAATTTTATGTTACCTGTTCATTCCCTCTGAGGCACCTGGCATTGGCCACTGTCGGAAGACAGGATACGGGCAAGATGGACCTTTGGTCTGACCCAGAATGGCCGTTCTTATGTTCTTAACTGTACACATGATGGCTCCCAGCACCTTGCTCCACAATTTTCTGCACACTTTTCTTCTTATCTGACCATATCCAGACTCCTCCTAGTTTTTGTTATATACTCAGTAACTATTCCTCTTGGCCATCCTGGGGGGAGGTATAGCTCAGTGGTTTGAGCATTGGCCTGCTAAACCCAGGGTTGTGAGTTCAATCCTTGAGGGGGCCATTTAGGAATCTGCGGCAAAAATTGGGGATTGGTCCTGCTTTGAGCAGGGGGTTGGACTAGATGTCCTCCTAAGGTCCCTTCCAACCCTGATATTCTATGATCCTCCTATCAGCTAGCTAGCACTCTCCAGCATTGTTTTGTCACTGCACTTTATTTTGATCTATTTTCTACCTCCCCTCCCCTAACTTAAATGTACAGTGGTAATTTTGTTCTCATTTTCTTAAATAGACAATGTAATTTCTTCTTTTATTCTTTAAATTCCACCCAATCCCATCACAAGTGTTCTGAGAATCTAAATTGACTTGCTATAGCTGTGCTCTAGCATGCTGAAATCCATAAATACTGAAAATAATCTATCCTACTTTATTCCCTGCATTAGTGATTTTTACAGGATTGAAAATCAGCATTGATTAATGTACTTTGCATTGTGGTATGCTATTCTTGTGAATATCATTCATATAATTATATAGATATATAAATAAAGGTGAATGTATCCTGCACTAATTGAAATACAGGGAAGCCCTGAGGTAGCTGATTAGTAAGATATCTTGATACCTGTCCAGCTTTAGTTCTGACATGTTAAGATACAAATCCCAACTCCTACCAATTCAGTAGCATAACATTTCCAACAAGGAGACACTAGCCCCATTGCCAAATGCAAATTGCTCTATATTAGCATCTGGGATGCTGCCAAGATGAAAGAGTACAGCAGTTGTACTGAACTATGTTTGCAAAAGATTTCATATCGTTATCCTTTAATATATGAAAAATATCAAATCGCTCTTAGGACATGAAATTATTTCACAATGAGTTAATCTTACACATTCACTTTATTTTCACAAATTTTATATCTACAATATTCATTCATCTTGTAAGTGTGTGCACCTTATGAAGGCAACCTTTCCCATAGGTAGATGCCTTATAAACAGGGCCCACATATATTCTGGAATTCCACAACTGTGGAACTCTCCCTTTGCTCACTAACTGTGCTCTCAAATATAAGCTCTCCCTTAAAAAAAATATTATATGTTCCTAGCACTTAGAACTGCAAATAAATATTAAATGAATGTTACCAATGTTGTGTTGTCTGCAGATATAGACTACAACAATGGCTTTGGGAGAGGTGTGAATTGTTAAATCTTTAGGTTAACCATTTCACTGTTCATCAGGAACATTCACCTAATGTATTTATCCTACATTCAAAAATATCAATTTTTAATCATAAAGACAAGCAAATACATGGTTCCTCCTTGAAGAGCATATAATCAAACTACTTCCTGTTCCTTCTTTCATTATTTTGTGCACTTGCATACTAGAGACATTTAGCTCACTGCTCAAAGACCAGAACTGACTTGTCTAGATTGACTAAAACACAGAATAACTTCCCACTAAATATGCTGCAGTGTTTGCTCAAAAAGGGACCATTTCAGACTAACAGCTAGGCTAAGTGACTTAACTAAAACCAGACTTCTCCCTCACTGAGCCCCAAATACTCCTGTTCATCATCATCATCATCAATACTCTGCATTTAAAAAACATCTTCCCATTTAAAAACCATAAAGTGCTTTACAGATGGTAATAAATTAAGCTTCATACACCCCCCTGTATGTTATGCATTATCCTCATTTTATAGATGGGCAAGTCCTTTAACCTTTGTGTACCTCAAATTTTAAGGTCACCCAGTGAGTTAGTGGTAAAGCCAGAAATAGAACTCAGATCTCTCTGTGTAAAAACACAAGATCTGGGAGCCATTAGGCCATATTCCCTTCCAATACTGCAAGCTTTAGACAGAATTATACTAGTAAATGTATTATTACTTTATGAGCTTGCTTGTCTTTTGTATTCTAAATAGATTTCATTTTTGTGGCTCAGTACAAACGTTCTCTGATTAAGTGTCTCTCCAGTTCAAAGTTGATTATCACTGAATTACATATGTACTTTCAAATAATTAAGGGAACCATATCATGAGTGGGCTTTTATCTAAGGTAGTAACTAGACACTTTATAAAGTTCTGGACTTTTCAAAATAGGAAAAAAGATACTTAATTGAAATTAATTAAGAAGAGTCAACAATACTGAAACAATAGATTTGAGCCACCAGATTTGAAATTTAATGTAAATCTAATATTTTAAAGAGAATACCAAAAGCAATCCATTCTTACAGTTTTCCCAACACTTCCATGCTCACTTTTCTTTTCCCGCTGCTGCCACTCTTTTTTCTTAGGTCACGTCTACACTAGCACTTATGTCGGCAAAACTTCTGTCGCTCAGGGGTGTGAAAAAAATGGCCCCTGAGCAACATAAGTTTTGCCGGCATAAGCACTTGTGTGCATAGCACTATGTCAGCAGGAGACGCTCTCCCGCCAACATAGCTACCGTCACTCGTTGAGCTGGTTTTATTGTGTCATTGGGAAACCTCTCTCCCATCGACATAACACGGCTACACAAGCAATCTTACAACGGCACAGCTATATCAGTACAGCTGTGCAACTGTAAACTTGTAAGTGTAGACATGATTTTAGTGGTGTTCCTTTTAGCAGAGAAGTGAGCAATGATGCTCCCCCCCCACCCCCCATCCAAAGGCAATCAGTTTGCCACCGTCAGCAACCACTATGTTGTTTAAAAATAGGAATCAATCTCAAAATGTGATTTGGCAAACAGCAGCTTAAACATTCAGTAGTTCTCTTTCCCTTTTTCACCATTTGCTATTTGTCCTTCCTAAAATGCACAGCATGAAAAGAAACATCTTAAATAGCTCATATACAATTAACAGCTACACAACAAAGAATACCACATCATATAAATGTTAACACAAATCCAACGTGTGAATCAATCTCCTTACGAAGAGTGCTCTTAGTATAACCAGCTCCCGGAATGTTGTGATGTTTCAAACAGTTGTCTTCATTTTCCGATAATGACTACTGTGACTTTTTAGGGAGTCACCAAGAGGCTTTCCAGGAGTTAAGGCAGCAATTGCTTCCTCCCAACATCTGTAATAACTGAAAAACCAGTGCCTTTACATTTCTTACAACCTGCTCCATCAGCTTTTTCAATATAGTTAGTTCTCTCATATGTTACATGCCTGCCAAACAAATGGCAGAGAAAAACAAGATTCTGAAAATTCTAGAGCATAGTAGGACATTTTCTACACTAAAGAAATTTTGCATACTAACCACAATAAAAAGATCACAGGACTTAAGGTCCACTGCAATAAGGCTCAGGACAATAATAATGCATTTGATGCAGGGAAAAAGACCTCTGTTCTTTGAAGAACTCATCTGAATCTTTGGTACTTTCCCTTCCACACAGGAACTATGAAATGGTGTGGTGAGACAACAAAAAGGGGATCAGAAAGATGAGGGGACTGAAAGAGATACCCAAAACTTTATCATTATAAGGCACACAGGAGGGAAATCTCACTGCCAGAACTTTGTATTTTCTGTGATTAAATAACAGGCTCCATTCTCCAGAGATCTCAATTTGGTAATTCTACCACTAAAAGATTAAGAAAATCACTTATTTTTTTAACAAAAAAAAGTGAAAAATAGTTTGCTGTGGGACAGGACGGGCAGGTCACCCTTCACTACTGACACATCTGTTGGAATACAACAGAAAAAGCATTTTACAAAGTGGGTAAAAAGAACTGAGGTGAGGAAAACTTATGCATGGAGAGAAATCTACTTTCTCACACCACTCCTAGTGCCAACTGATATGTTACATCACTCATATGTGCATCAGTATCTCTAGCAAATAACAGGAATCACCACTATTTAAGGTCCAAGTTTCTTCAGACTCCCTCTCTTCTCAATTAGCCTTTCAACTGTATTTAATGTTATTCTAACAAGCATTCATAACAGTAAATATATTTATATTAGTTTAAAAGAAGAAAGTTTCTAATATGCAATTAGTCAGCCAACTAGACTGTTTTATATGGCAGCTTCAGAGTTCTTCTCTAGAACAGACAAAATGTATTGTTCATACAAGCAAAATCATCAAGATATTGACTGTTGAGGGTCCCTTTCTTCTTGGTCACTTTCACAAAATTCAAAGATTCATCAAAAAGACAATGCATTTCACTTTGTCATCCCAACGACAATGGGACTTCAATGATATTTAACTGTTTGTCAGTGGGGATGAGTTTGGAAGTTTTATAAATGAAAACAGACAGACTAACATTTCTACTGTCATCAATAAAGCAGTGTCAGTAAGATATAATGATTGATTTCACAGTTCATTGGTCTAGACAATGTTTGTAAACCACTGACCCAAAAAACACAAAGGATTGCTCAGGGCCTCTTTAATAGGGTATGTCAACTGAAGAGACTTACAGACTGTTATACAATGGAAATCTATTGGAAACCAAAGGGTGGTCTGACAATGTTTCCTAAAAGTCCTTTAAAAGAATTTATTTTAAACAAGCCATATTAACCTAGTTAACTGAACAGTGGTCAGATAGTGCTAAATTACCAAACTTTCGGCTTCCTCTCCCTCCTCCCTGGGTCTTAAATATGTAGTTGTCTCCCTTTATCACAGCACTACTGTACAGCTACTAAAAGCTTGCTAGGAAACTGCCATCGGTATCTAATTACAGCACAGCTAATTGATTTTCAAAAACACATGTATAGGTTTGAAGTCAAACGAATGAAATTAGCCAGCACAAGTCAAACATTTTAAAAGTCCTAAAGATCCAATAGCTAATTCAAAAGCTTTAATACAGATTTAAAATTGACATTATAGTACTAAGGTGACAGTAAGATTGGACTGCTTCAGATCTTCAGTGCAGAAAGATCTTAATTTAATGTTACAACTATCACCTCCCCAGAACTTTTATTGATACTTAAGACTGCTGGATTCTATTGTGCACATTCCAAAATTGGACGGCAAAAGAAGCATCTCATAATGCACCAATTAACTTTACTAGGTTGTGTCCATTATTAAATGAGCTTTCCTAGTAAATGTTTCAGCCACTTCCGTGGTACCTATACTAGTTCTTTTTCAAAAAATAAAATAAAATAAAAACACCTTTCACGTGGTTCTGCTCCATCAGCAGGAATGTTTAAATAGACAGGGCTCCTGCACAGAGTAAGTATAAATGAGATCGTAGTGAAAACACCAATGACCAGAAGGGCTTTGTCTACACCAGCATTCCACACTGTTGATACTATCTGCGGAGTATCACACAGTGGTATTAACTGTAGGAAATATTAAGTGGCGGGGAAAGCTATAAAAAAACCCCACCCCAGAATGGATCCCTCACGGAAAACCACATTTTCATTATAAAGCTCTAACATGCAGTAAATGAATTTCATGTATGGAGGCCTCAAGTCAGTTACAAACTCCTCATAGAGCCCACCACTATCTGTTCACCGCTTACTCTTTTCCCCAGTATTTTTACATTTGAAAGAGGAGACAAATTTCCAGAAACCTAGACCTAAACTAACGGTAAAGCAACAAGCTCAAGGGCTCCTGTATATTCCTCTCAAGATGCACATTCTATGCTTTTGTAGTAGTCTGCAACTGCACATTTAAAATTAAAACATAGCAGATCAAGGGCAAAATCAATGCTAGTTTAACACTAGGGTTGCTAACTTTCTACTCGCACAAAACTGAATACCCTTGCACTGCCCCCTGTCCCACCTATCCTCCAAGTCCCTGCCTTTGCCCCGCCCCTTCTGAGACCCCACCCCTGCTCACTACATCCCCCCTTCGTCTGTCACTCACTCTCCCCACCCTCACTAACTCTCTCATTTTCACCAGGCTGGCTCAGGGGGTTGGGGTGCAGGAGAGGATGACGGTTTCAGCTGTGGGTGCCAGCTCTGGGGTGGGGCCAGAAATGAGGAGTTCAGGGTGCAGGAGGGGGCTCCAGGCTGAGGCAGTGGGTTGGGGTACAGGAGGGGGTGAGGGCTCTGGCTGGGGGTGCAGGCTCTGGGGTGGGGCCAGGGATGAGGGATTTGGGGTGCAGGAGGGGGCTCTGGGATGGGGGGGTGGAGTGAGGGGTTTGGAGTATGGGGAGGGGCACTCCGGGCTGTGGCAGGGGGCTGGGTTGTGGGAGGGAGTACAGGCTCTGGGCTGGGAGTGCGGGTTTCGGGTGGGGCCAGAAATCAGGGCTTCAGGGTACAGGAAGGAGCTCCAGGCTGCGGCAGGGGATTGGGGTGCAGGGTGTGTGTGAGGGCTCCAGTTGGGGGTGTGGGCTCTGGTGTGGGGCCAAGGATGAGGGATTTGGGGTGCGGGAGGGGGCTCTGGGCTGGAGTTGGGGTGCACTGGGTGTGAGGGCTCCGGCTGGGGTTCAGACTCTGGGGTGGGGCTGGGGATAAGGGGTTTGAGGCATAGGAGGGTGCTCCAGGCTGGGACAGAGGGGTTCGGAGGGCGGATCAGGGCTGGGACAGCAGGCTGGGAAGGAGCCAGAGATGCAGGCTCTGGGTGGTGCTTACCTCAAGCAGCTCCCGGAAGCAGTGGCATGTGCCCCCTCGGGCTCCTACGCGGAGGCGGGGCCAGGCAGCTCTGTGCACTGCCCCATCCGCAGGCGCCATCCCCGCATCTCCCATTGGCCCCAGTTCCCGGCCAATGAGAGATGCGGACCCGGTGCTTGGGGTGGGGGCAGTGTGCAGAGCCTCCTGGCTTCCCCTACACATAGGAGCCAGAGGGGGAACATGCGGCTACTTCCAGGAGCAGGGAGCTTATCTTAGCCCCACTGTGCCTCAGACCAGACTTTTTACAGCCTGGTCAGGAATGCTGACCGGAGCCACCAGGGTCCCTTTCAACCTGGCATTCCGGTCAAAAACCTGATACCTGGCAACCCTATTTAAACACCCTTATCATAAAAATCAACAATTATTCCAAATGTCTAAAAAAGTATTTTACACATGATTGCATTACACTGCCTAACACAAATTATAATGCAGAAGATATAATATAGAGGAGCAATACAGAGCACAATCCAAGACATGTTTTTTCAGTATATTAAAAGGTGTAAAACTAAGGCCCCAATCCTGCAAAAATATATTGATTTAATTTTAATTATGGAAGTTGTGTCTGATTTCGATGTGATTTCTCACGTTTAAGGTTAAGCACATTTGCAAGTTTTTACCAGACTGGAGGCTATGCTGGTCCTGTATCATTCAAGTTCTAATGAGTGTGTCATTAAGGGGGGAAATCAGGAGGGATGTTTCAAGGTAGGAACGACAGATCCAGACTAACACGGCTACCCCTCTGATACTCAAGGTAGGAAGTTATTTAACACTATTCTGTCTTTTTCCACTCTTAAAAAGCACTAAGACTAAAATGTTGCTTTACATGTTAATCTTAATTTGTTTTCCAGTGCTCATTTGAAGAGTTGGTATTGCTGAAAGAATTAGAAGCTATGAGGTAAAATAATAATGGAGATGCAACATGCCATAACCCCTCTAAATGAAGCTGTGGAAAGGATTGTTCCCCCAAAAGAGGTCTGCACAGGTCCTCTTTCTTACATGGTGAGAACTAATGAGAAGAAATCCTATCTGCTATTTTAAATTTCCATCATACACTGCCCACCTTAACATGCAGTCTTTTTGACATTAGTTGATGGCTGTATTGCCAACCCCAGAAGTTCAAAAATCATGAGGCAGATTCTCCCCTTCCCACTCCCACCCCCCAAAATAATGAGATTTTATTTTAAATAGTGCTTTTGCAGCCAGAGATTAAACCACATTTTTAGACTGTCTTTTCAATTTTGAAGTCACCCTGCCCACTCCCAATGTGTCTGAGACAATAAGGGTGTACAACAGAGCGTAACATTATTTTGGCCCCTGCTACAAGAGCTCCACTGAAGGATTCAAATGAGACATGGGCCCATTGTGCTAGGCACTTTGCAAACACATAGGTACAAGACAGTCCCTGCTTACAACACAGTAGAAAGTATGGTGATGAGTTTGTGGTATGGGAATCAGAAATAAGACACCAAATTTATCTCAAATAGAGTATACCAAACATCCATTGGATGGAAACAACTTTTAAATCACTGTAGAGCTGAGCAGGATTCAAACTGGTGACATATAAGTGAAAGGCTCCATAGCTCATTAGCAATGCCCTGAAGCATCCAGTTCCGAACAAGTGTTACTGTTGCATCTTTGCAAATGAAGCTTCCTTTCTGGAAAGACATATTCATTAAATCAAGTTCTAACATTTTTGAAGATGATATTGAAAGGGTCTTCCATTCTCTGGATTTACAGGAAAAGTCTCTAACACACTGCTCTCAAGAGATGGACTCTGAGGACTTGTCTACACAGAGGGATAATGTGCACTAGGTGTGATTTCTAAAGCTCAACAACATGTTGTCCATTAACTGGTCAGTGTAGACCCTGCAGGTATGCAATTACGATCTCCTAGTACACTTAAACTTAGTACTGCTTCAAACAGCATTATTTTAAAGTGCACTAGGGAAGTTTTATTGCGCACCAGAAGGGTCTACATGGACTAATACAGGTACAACACATTAGTGTACTTTAGAACACACACCACTGTAGTGCACATTACTGCATTGTGTAGATGAGCCATAAATCTACCACATCCCTATTATTAAAATGGACAACTCTCATCAAATACAAATTAAAGAGGCATTAGTAAGAGAAATATTAGCACAATGTGACGGGTTGGACCTCTTGGGAAGTCACCTGATGTGCTGAGCTACCACTGAGTCTACCTGTTCTGCCAGTATGGGCCCCCTTTTACCTGTCTTGCTGAGCCAGGCTCTTAAAACAAACATACACACACACACACACACACTTTAGGAAGACTCAGCTTAAGGGACTTGCTCCAGCACTCAGATGTCCACCTCCACCTGAGTACAGACCCCAAAGATATAACATATTTGCCTCTTCCCTCAATGTGGAAGAGTGTATGCACAATTTCTCACCCTCCTCATGTTACAAATCACATAAACTGGGTTATATTATAAACCAGAAATAAATTTATTAACTATAAGAGGTGTATTTTAAGTAGTTAAGGTGGTAGCAGACAGAACAAGGCAGATTACTAAGAAAATAAAACAGAGCATGCAAACTAAGCTTAATACACCAAAGAAACTGGTTACATGTTAGTTCTCACCCTAAATGTGTTTCTAATAATCTTCTTCACAGGCCAGATGTCCTTCCAGCCTGGGCCCAGTTCTTTCCCCCTGTTCAGTCTTAGTTGTTTCCAGCAGTCATCTTGGGTTGGGTAGCAGGGGAGAACTGACCACCTCGGATTACCTCACTCCCCTCCCTTAAATAGGTTTTGCATAAGGCGGGAGCCCTTTGTTTTCTAGTTTGACCCCCCTTCCCTTACAGTGAAAAGTTACAAGAAGTCTCAGGTAATGTTTTAGTATCAGGTGACAAGGCCACCTGACTCTGCAGGGCCCTTGTAGCCAGTCTTCATAGGCTGACCCACAGGTTCACAGGAAAACTAAGCTATTTTACAGTCCATTGTCCTTGTTGATGGGCCATCCGCGCTGTCTGGCTTTTCCACTGTTGTACCTGAAGTGTTGGCAGTGGGCGTCACTCAAAGTAGCATAGTTGAAATACAGATACATAGTCAATATTCCTAATTTCAGATACAGAAATCATACATGCATACAAATAGGATAATCACATTCAGTAAATCACAACCTTTCCAATGATCTCACATGAGCCATCTTGCATAAAGTATATCTCAGTTATGTCATATTTATATCATAAGCATATTTTCATAAAGAATATGGAATGACATGTTACATACAACATTCAAATTCACTTCTACATATAATGTTTCACAACATAAAATAATTCCAATGATTACTCCAAAGTCTTTGCTGGCTGACAAAATCCAGGAAGCATGACTTCAGTGGTTAAACAGCTACAAAGGGTGAATGAAGAGGACCTGGTGAAGAAAGCTTGACATGAGACAGTGGTAGGAAAGAGATTCTGAGGAAAGCCAAGGAAGCAAAGGGTGGATTGCATCTGTCATAAATATAAAGGGAAGGGGGAGAGGGTCTGATGCAGTGCTATAAGATCCTCTGACCAGTAAAGGGTTAAGAAATGCAGGTAGCCAGACTGACACCTGACCTGGCTGGCATCTGACCAATAAGGGGACAAGATACTTTCAAATCTTGGGAGGGGGAAAAAGCTTGGTGTGTGGCTTTGTCTGAGAGAGTGATCTTGGAAGACAGAAAGAACCTACAGAAAACCAGTCTCCTCACCAAACCTCACTTTTCTAAAGTAAGTGTAGTTAGCACTGTGAGTAGATTTCTGTTTATTTTGCTTGGTGATACATTCCCTGTGGGAGAGGGAAGGGTTATTCCTGTTTTTCTGTAACTTTAAGGTTTTGTCCAGAGGGGGAAATCTCTCTGAGTTTGGAAATTGAGTGCCCTGTAAAATAGTTACCATCCTGATTTTACAGAGATGATTTTACCTTCTTTATTTTTAATAAAATCCTTCTTTTAAGAAGCTGACTGTTTTCTATGGTGTTAAAACCCCGGGGGTGGGGTTTTTTAGATCACTGTGTAACCAATTGGTTAAGGGATTATTCTCAAGCTTCCCAGGAAAGGGGGCTCTGAGCTTGAGGGGGTATTTGGGGGGAAAGGAAGTTCAAGTGATTCCTTTCCTGGATTCCTGCTCAGACCCACTTGATGGTGGCACTGGAAGAAGCATTTCTCAGGGTGCAGGGAATTTTGTACCTTGGGGGTTTTAACCTAAGCTGGTAAAACTAAGCTTAGGGGTTCTTCATGCGGGTCCCCACATCTTTACCCTAGAGTTTAGAGTGGGGAGGGAACCCTGACAGCATCAAAGATGATGGTAAGCAGGTGGACCTTAGTGCTCCCACAGATAGACAAAGATGGTGGATGCTTGCATGCTTCACCTCAGATGATGGGTCAAGGGGAAGAAGATTACTTCAGGGTCCTTACACTAACATTTATGCATGTATTTTTTCAACCCCATATGGGTTCATCAGGCCGGGTTTGAACCCACAACTTTCAGATCCACAGCACTGACCTCTTATACTTCCATTATAGGAGTAAGTAGTGGTGGGGAAACATGCTGTAATTTTCTACGTAGACCAGCTCATACACGGGGAGACAACACACAACTTTGCCATTGGGTTATACAAGTACTGGTGAGACAGCAATAGCTGGGCATCATGATTCATGGGTTCTGTTCCTGGCTCTGGGAGTAGATCATGGTCTCAAAGGTTGCAGGCAGCACAGCCAAATGTAACAATGCTTTGTTTAGGGCATGTGGGGGCCTGAACCTAGCACTCGAGGATGTAAAAACGTAAGCCTTTACCACTTGAACTAATGAACCAAATCGCTTAGCGTGGAAGTAGCAGCAGAGAAAAAAACTTCTATATGGGGCCTAATTGCTCAAGGATGAGACAAAGAACCACACTTGTTAGGGTGGGTTACACAGGCACCTAATTTAACGTACTCTTTCCAAAAGACAGTGTTGCAAAGTGGATAGGACTGTAATCAGAGATCTTAGGTCCCATTCCCAGCTTTGCCTGAAGTGACCTTATGCAAGCTCTCAGTTATTTTATCCGGGAAAGTGATGAATGACAGTTATTCCCTCCTTCTCCCAAGGTTTCAGACCTTGTCTCATAATACAAGTTGTAAAAGGCAAAGAGCTGGGACTAGAACTCATGGTAACTGAACTTGCATCTTCCACTAGGCTAGGTATCTATTTAATGCACCTATATTGGCATTATTATGGTAGAATCTCAGTTTTTAATATATTTATTCTCCCAACATCCCTGTGACATAAGGAAGTACTATTATCCCCATCTTACAGGGAAACAAAGGCACAAGGGAGACTAAGTGACTTGCCCAAAATTGCTCAGGAAGTCTGTGGCAGATTAAATTCACTCTTCCAAGTGCCAGGCTACAGTCCTAAGCACTGGCTCATCCTTCTTTTCAAGGTATTGTATGCGGGAGTCTGTCTGTCCTGCTCTGGTTTTGCTTCCAAAAATCACATGAAGACTGCAGATTTTCATATCATCATGACACTGCCTGCAGCAGTGGCCAATTATGATAGATTTGTGTGAGTCAGACCAACAGACACTAGACAGGATAACAAAAAAAGAAGCCCAAACTGTTAGTCTCCAAAGCACTTAATTGACCACGGAAGCAGGAGTCTTATCCCTTGCATTTGTCCCTCCAGGTAATTTGTATCATTACAGTAGTACCTGGAAGCCCCATCTTACACTGGGGCCTTATTCTGGTAGACACTGTTAAGTGGACATTGTAAGAGACAATCCTTGCCCTGAAGATTTTACAGTCTAAACAGACCACAAGCAAACAGTGAGAGAAAATAATTTTTACCCCATTTTGCAGGGGTATTGAATTGAAGCACAAAAAATTAAGTGATTTGTCTAAGGTTACACCAGAAGTCTGTAGCAGAAAAGGAATTGAACCCAGTCCCCATTACCTTAATCACAAGTTATTCTTCTTCTCTCAGGTCAGGTTTGAGGCATACTGGCAAGACACTGTGGGGAACTTTCTCTACCATTACGTGTGCCATATTGCTCTATAGATAAAGATGGCTTCATTCTACTATACAGACAACAAGAATTAACCACAGATTTCAGCCTGGAACTTTAACAATAAAATTCATTAAAAGAAAAACTTATTAACAGCAGCCACCTCCAACAGACTATTGCAGTAAGATATACATGCAAGACTACAGTACTTGAACTCAAGTACTTTTTTTTTTGAATGCACATGAAGGCAATTACATTAGTAGAGGAGGCCATGTAATAAAAGTCTCCCTTATAATCAATGGTTAAAACAAATTCTATTCTCTCCACATTAACACAAATGTAAATTTTGAGAAAGATTAACATTTTTTGATCTTTGGGTCTAAGAATAATAATCATGGTTTAAAATATGTTCTGACATATTTGGTCATTCTACACCTATTTCAATGTCAACAAAAGATACTGAAACCTCAGAGCCCCACTTCAACTATAGAATTAAAAATTACAGGTTACCTTTCACAAATATGAATATGTACCACATTTTAAAAATGACTAAAACATTATTTTCTATAAAGAACTGTGGTGGGGTGAGTGCCCCACCCCCTCACATGAGTGGGCTGCAGCAGGCCAGGGAGCCTGCACAGACAGGCAGCCAATGAGAGAAGGGCTTATAGGGAGCCAACCGGGGCCCAGATTGGAGACAGCCAATCAGGGCCAGGCTCAGCCCTATAAACAGGCTGCCCAGGAGCGAAGCAAGGAGTCTCTCCCAGGCCTTTGGAGGGGAAGGTCTGTCTCCTGCTCAGGAGACCAGCACCTTGGCCAGCGCAGTGCTGGGGAGCCTAGGAGAGCTCCAGCCTGTTACCTGCCAGGCTGCGGGCCCTGACTGGAAGGGGCTAGAAGGTGCAAAGGGGTCAGTGGGGAAGTGACCCAGGGAGAGCGAGCAGGGGAGGGAAGGAGGGCAGCGAGGCTGCTGCTAGAGGGTCCCTGGGTCAGGACCCAGAGTAGTGGGCGGGCCTGGGCCCACCCCCTTCCCCCTTATCGTGCACCTGGTCATGAGAGGTGGCCATAACAGACTGCACCAGACCCCTGACAGAAGGGGATAGACTTTGGGGTGTGGTTGGCCACTGTGGCAGGAGCGAACCAGAGGACTGCTGTTAACGCCCCCCGGAAGGGGGAGAGCGTGGACTAGGGGCCACTGCCGGAGGGCAGTGTCCTGAAGAAGACACCGCGAGCCAGGAGCGAGGCGGGTCCAGACACCGGCAAGGGAGCGGCGGATGCGACGCCACCAGCGGAGGGCGCTCCAGGACTGCTGTGAGCTAATTCCCAGACTGACCGGCAGGGGGTGCCATGGTGGTGAGTCGTAACCCCGTCACATGAACAAACATGTATCCAAGTTACTTTGGAAATCCTCTCCTATCTGAATTACCAGAAGTGTGGACACCAAAAATGTGTACTCCAGAGTAATTTATTGACCATCACTGAAACATCACTCCATCATTTTGCAGACACTGATCCCAACAAATTTAATCCATAAATAAGAGACTCTAAAGAATATTTGCAATAATGATTAGAAGTACAGATAAAATAATTGAAGTTCTAAGAATTAACAGAAGCTGTACAGCCTTGGTCTAAAATATCCAGTAAGCCAGAGGCAATCTTTCACTCACAACCCATGAAACTTTCATCACATGGACCAAAAGGGAAACAATCTCTTTTGAAGCCTGTACCTCCTACTCCTCTCTCCCCCACATCCCAAAAAGGTCTTACAGCCAAAATCTTGATTTTAGCTTTACTTATAACACCGGCAGAGGCGGATTTACAGTAAAACACAGGGTGCCCTGGCAGGGGGCCCCCCAACGAAAGGGGGCCCCAGGGCCAGGCAGCTGCAGAAGCTTGGTCCTGCCGGCTCCTGGGGCTCCTGCTGCAGGTTCCACACCCACCAGCAGGCAAGTTCCCCCCTCCCCCGCCTCTCCCCCTGAGCATGCAGCCTTCCCACCCCTCCCCAACCCTTTCAGCGCTTTCCCCACCACCAAATAGCTGTTTGCCAGTGCTCAGGTTGCTCCAGGAGGGGCAGCGCGCTCAGGGGAGGAGGCGGAGATGAGGCAGGGGCGGGACTTTGGGAAAGGGGGTAGAATTGGGGCGGGGCAGAGTAATGGCTGGGCCTCCGCACTCCCCCTACACATACCACGCCCCCAGTGCCCTGCCATGAGCCACTCGGGGCTGGGGGCACCCCCATGACCCCAGCCCACACACTCAGCCCCCCCCAACTCCTGCACCCCCCCACATCCGCACCCCCAAACGGGAGCTCCTGCACACACCCCACATTCCTACCTGCACCCCTCGCACCAAATGGGAGCTGCCCCAGGTAAGCGCTCCACACCCCAACCTCCTGCCCCAACCCTTAGCCCCCTCCTGCATCCTAACTCCTGGCCAGACACTGCACCCCAATCCCCAGCCTGCTCCTGCACCCCCCTCACACACTCCCAGCCCTGACTCCTGCCCCCCCATATCCCTAGCCCCCTGCCCACCCTGACTCCTGCACACACATCCCCACCTGCACCCCTCGCACCAAACGGAAGCTGCCACAGGTAAGCGCTCCACATACCAATCCCCTCCCCCAGCCCTGAGTCTCCTCCCACACCCTAACTCCTGGCCAGACCCCACACCCCAACAGTTGTTTTCCTTTTTTTTTTTTTTTTATAAAGCACTCTTATCCAAAGTGCTTTACAATAGTTAGCTAACGGTACAAACAATATTTGGAAAGATCATTGTGGTACACCGAGACCCTCAGCAATTTTCAAGGGGTCTGTGGAAAAATAAGTTAGACTACAAAAACAATCAAGGTACCTCACTATTTTCATCTACTTACTATTACTTATAGGAGGAGGATGAAGAATGAAAAACAGGGGTGAGGAGGGTGAAGAGAGAAGAGAGAGTGTTGTTTTTCTTGGCTGGGTCCAAAGGAGGGGCCCCAAAAATGAAATTGAGCACAGGGCCCCACTAACTCTAAATCCACCACTGAACACTGGATATTTCAGCCATCTTATTTTACACATTAGCCTCTGTCTCCCAGGTCAAGGATACCATGAACTGTGATTCAATAGCAATAAGTTAGACCAAAAAACCCTAATCAGAGAAAAAGCACAATTAGCATGCATGTTGATGAAAATGCAAAGTAAATTATTGAAAATTTTTATTCTTTGTGCCACTATATTTTTTCATGCATTCTTAAGCTTTTGGTGCAGTAAATTCCAAATAACTATTTAGAAATTTGAAACTACGAGGAACAAAACAGTCTTTTCTACTCAGAACAGCAGATATTTAGAAAGTCTCTTACGCAAACTCCGGGGAATACAGTTCTTCAAAATTTAGAAGTAGACAGCAAACATCCCAAGTTTTACAGGACATCGATGAAAGAAATATTCCCATATGCTTAAAACTATCAAAAGCATAAAGATTATGTAATGAACAGCACAAAGCCTGGGAGAATTATTCCTTCTAAAAACATATGCAAAAAAATTAATTCCAAAATGCCTTAATTGGGCAGATAAGACAATACTTCCCCTATTTTCACACTGTATACTGTTTATTCAAAATATGTTTATCATAGATCCCTTGTATCTACAATTACATTTGTTCTTTAGGGATGGAATAAGCTGTACAGTAGCATTTTAAAGATAATTACCTTTCTAATGAGAAGCTTTCCTTCTCTTCTCCCCTGAAAAGAGAACAAAAACTTGTATTTCAGTACATTTTCCTTTACTCAGACTAAATTTATAGCATTTCAGACAACACACTTGCATTAAACTTCAAGCAAAGAGGCACACCACTTTTTCTCTTTGTCTTTGAATATTTCCTTGCTTTTGACAGGCAGAGTCATTTTCACCCAAGGATCTGAAACTGAAATATCACTGCTACATACAACCACCAGTCACTATGTGCTCATTACCAGCCTAGGGAAGGCTCCTTATGTAATTGTCTGCTCAGATTTTTAAGCTTGTCACCTCAAATTAACCTGTTTGACTCCCCCCACCTCATGGTCTGACAATTTTCCATTCTGAACTTGATCAGAAAACCACCACCCACAACAAAATAATAATGTTGGAAAATAAACTTTTTAAATAGAAAGAGATACAAATTGATGGCTTGGTCATAAATACCCTGGGGAACCAGTAACTCCTAGATTGACTGGTGCTAATTGCAGGTGCTGTGCCTTGCTTGTACTTTTAACAGCGAGTCAGAATTTCAGAACTCCTTAAAAATATTGTAAAAGTGGGGCAGATATTTTGCTGTCCATCTCCAAAAGCCATGTAGGTGCCTATATACATGCGGACTCACTACTCAAAGGAATATTCTACTTCCTGGGGTGATGAAGATGAGAGGAACAAAGTGTCATGGGGAGCTAAATCAAGAAGTTTAAAATGAATACCAACTAACTGAAGTGCACTGATTTAGATACCAAAGTAACTTTAGAAATCCCTCAAATAGACATATCTACCTTCACTTAATTTCTAATTGGCTATGTTTCTGGTTATATCAATAAAAAGAAAAAAAAATCTTGGATGACAATTGGAGATGTTCTCATCACACCAGTTTTGAAACATAAGACTTTTTTTAAAAAAAGACAACTATTAAAAACTGATATTTGAGGAGACTGACATTTGATTGCAATGAAATTGATTCAAATGATTTGAAATCAACTCATGCATATTAGTTACTTTTGAAAAAGAACATATCCTTCTACTCTGGAGAAGTTGCCTTTCATGTGATGCTGCTGTAACTCTAATGCCCACCATTCTATAATGAGTGCACTAAAAATGGAACACTATCATGACTTTTGGAAGAGTATAGCACTCTTCTGTTGCTTATCTACGGATACTTATTTTTAATCATTTCACTTGCACAATAAATTTCATACATGACTCAGCCATTTGCGTCTACACTGTCACTGCAATTATAAAAGCCAGCACTATTTTCTTATCTTTGAATAGATTTTTTCCCTTCTTTTTGTGCTAACAATTTGATCCAAATTTTTTTTTTAAAAAAAAGCAAACTATGATAACCAGTGCAATTAAAAAAAAAATTTTCAGAAAGTATTACATGTATATCATTATGCCAATGTCTGTTTGCTGAATTGATAACCCTCTTCCTAATTAATGCCTGGCACTGAAGATAATGTTATTTCATCACAAGGATTTGTGCTTTCTTCTATATTCCACAGATTTTTATTTTGTTTAGATGTTCACAACTTCATCATATACAATTCCGTATCAAGACATTTAGATGTCAGCTTTGTACATAGCTAGGTTATGTTGTGCAATAAGCAGGCAATTGCAGGAACTCACAACATTAGAAACAATAAAAGGCAATTTTTTAAAAAGCTTATGTGAAACCTCTCCCTCATTTTTAAATTATGCTGCTTTTTTGGGTGGGGACCATTTGTGTTTCATCTTTGTGATTTCACATTCGAATATTATATTTATGCATCCCCTCGAGTGCTCTGGAAGTAGGGGAGGAATGCTTTATAACATTATTTAGTAGTTTTCATTATCTCCTCTTTATAGGAACATACATATTGTAGACCATAGAGAGCATTAGGACTGTGCTGGTTATCCATTTCAACGTTTCAACACAATATTGATCCTTAATCTGCAAATTTAGCTTCAAACGATCTCAGTGTTGGTTGTTATCTCTATCATTCAGCAATAGCTCTGTTGATTTACACCGATAAAGATAATATAAAATATAAGCAGGAAAATATAAGCAGTGAAGTCCATCTGTAAAGGACAGAGAAGGGGAAAGACTGCAATGTTTACCATCACACAATAAAGAGCTTGTTAAATGCTTGTAAAATAAACAACAGGGTTGATACTGGGTAATTTGATTTTTACAATGCACCACTTCTTGCTGTTTACAGTATTAATCAACTAAGAGTTGCAATATAGCTTTTAAAGAATTTATTCACAAAATACCATACAAATGCACAAGGGTAACACCAATGAGAAAAGCAACTGATTCAGCTATTCCTATTGAAAGTGATTGCCCAAACAACAGAAATGATCAGATACTTCTCACATTCCAACAAGCAAAAAAACCCCAGACAATTACAAGGAACACAGCATGAACTTACCATGACTAAAGCGCCACTGAAGCTGGGGAATCTGTCTAAAACCTTTCCCATTTCACCTTAAATCTGCAAAGCTGTGGCAGAAGGTTTTTCATGGCAACTGTTACTAACAGTATCTATCTGCTAAGCAGGGGTACTCTGAATGCTACAGAATAGCATTCTTTATAGTGCAAGCACCTTATTAACAACTCTCATAAAAGAGCAACCCTTGAGAGAGATTCTCTCCTACTCTAAGAAGATATATAGAGCTAACTTTTAAGAAACCATGAACACAACCACCACCCCACACACCAACAGGTTATTAGAGTGAGATGATAATGTGGATATAGCTGCCCCCACCAATGAAGATTACAGAGAAATAATGAAGTGCACTTTAAGCTCTGCACGTTTCAATCAGCCTGTCTTGATAGTTTTGCTAACAGGAATATTACCTCATTTTACAAGAGAGTCTTACCCATAGGAACTCATAGGTGCTGGTACACTTCAGGCTCCAGTGGGCTTTGCCCTAACACGTCTTTGCTTCCTGAATATCCCAAATCATCTTTCCAAAGCATCAAGAGGTACTGGTTTACAAAAATGAACTGTCTCACTGTAAAAAAACCTAGACATAGTATTCTTAATATATTATGATTACAGGAGAAACATTATGAAGCTATCATTGTGTCTGTCTTCATCTCAGTTTCATGCTTTTTCTTGTTGCAAAAATTCAAAGTGATGTTCCAATCCATTCAGCCCAAATACATACTAATAAATAAAATACAGTACCACAGTTTTTATCTGGAAAAAAAAATGTTGCTAATCTAATGTTATAAAGTATCATTTAATATTTAGGCCCCAGTCATACAAAGACTTAGTGCATGTGTGTGTCTTTTTGTACCTTTCATTGTCTGTTTCTTTATGGAAAAAAATTAATCACAAAATCAACAATAACAACTTTTATTCACCTTTACGTGAGTAGTTCCATGACTGCAGTGGAATTACCCATAGAGCATAAGTCTATGCAGGATCAGAGCCTTATTTTGTACAAACACTTGTAACAATTAGTTACATGTGAATCCCTTCCTTCCCAGAGGCTTCTTGTTTACTAAATTCTCTGCACTTTCACTAATTCAGTAATCTCCCTGTTTCTAAAAACTAAAAACATTTCCAGTTTATAATACAGAAGCTGTTAAATAAACTTATCTTCTCCATGGATCATTCTAGGCAGGGAGAGAGAGTCACACTCACTAGACACATACTTTCAGAATTCAAACACACACAGGGCATATTTTGCAATCTTAAGCAGTACTATCCATCCTAGAAAATGAGGGGAGGAGTGGAAAGAGAATCAATGAGGAGTTTGGCTTCAAAAACGGATAGCACAATACAGTACAACAACTAATCCTTTAGTGGAAACTCCTGCACTAACACTTTCTCACGTATTTCTAAGTTTGTGTCTCTTAATATGGTATTACTTGAAGATTTATTTTTGTCCAGTCTTTCAAACGTCCTCTAAATTAAAAGACTGTTAAACAATCTTGGTATATTCACTATAGCCTTGCATGGGCAGACACCTGAGCCTGCATAGAGATGCCAGCGATTTCAATGGGGCTCTGTGTGGGCTCAGGGGTGAGCTTGCAATACATTCACTGAAAGACTGGGGTCTAATACAAACGGGATGTTCGGTGGGAGGGAAACCAAATTAGCCTCAAGAGAACATATTGGCGGTAAAGCTAATTTAATTATAAAAGGCACATCATCAACTTGAAATCTAGGCAATTTTTAAAAACAAGATAATATTAGTTTCAAGTATTACATGTGTCCTTAAATCTTACAATTTTTGTTATTATATTTTTCAATTTTTAAAAATTATTTTTACCTCCCTTGTTGCTGTTTAAAAAACCCCACACAAACAGAAGAAACTGACCGACCCACACAGTAAATACACAAACTATTTTCCCTCTAATTTCTTTCAGTTATATAGATTGTAGAAGTTAAACAACAGGAAAACAAGTTTTAGGCAAAAGTATGTTTTTTAAGCTGATGTCCTGTTAAAAAGTGTCTGCATTTGTTCATAAAATTTCTGTATAAAGACCCCATTTTCTACACTTTCATTTGAAACTGTATAGAGATGTATGCCAGACTGTATGAAGATTTTCCTGATAACATAAGATATTGTGCTCAATAGACTCCAGAAAACTATATATAAAGACACACACATGCACTCACTCCCACCCACCCACCATATTTTGGTTGCAGTTTAGTATTTTCCCCCTCACCCCCGCCCTCCTAGGATGAGTGCCCTGTGTGTGGACCCTGGGGACTGCATGGAACCACACAGAGGCAGAGAAATCCCCCTCAAGCACAGCACATTTTAGAATGAAGACCATGTTCTTTTAAAGTGCCTAGCTCTTTACTTTTAAAGATACGATACAAGAATATTTATGTCCAACAGAATGCATCACTGATTATTTTTATATGCAACTCCTCCAAAACTATGAAATAATCCAGATATATTTAATTTTAAACACCTAGAGATTGGCGTTTATTCTCCAAATTTTGGGCTAGTGACTTCATTTTCCAGAACAGCATGAACATTAGTTAAGACCCTGATTAAGCAAGGTACTTAAGTACCTTGCAGAACTGGTGCCTAAAAGATCACATTTTATTAAGTTTTGTTAGCAGCCTGAGTTGTGATCATGGACTTCCTTTTTATCCATTTAGTGCATTTCTAAAACTTCAATGAAATTGATCTGTCTTCTTGAAATTGGCACTGTCAGCAACATTCTATTTCATCTTTTTGTTTTTTAAAATGTAACTGCTGACAACAGATTTTTGAGTTTATAACTTAACCTTGAGGCCTTACTCTCAAATGAAACGTGGCATATAATCAGAAGGATTTTTAGAAATTATTATTCAAAAAGTCCACATGACTATCTCCAAGATTATATATAACTAGAAAGCATTTTTAAAGTTTATACCCCCTTTTTTACACTCAAATGGTGAAAAAAATGCATATTCTATGCAATAAATAAGATATCCCCAGCTCTAAGAACCCTGACAGTTAAAACAATAATCCCCATAAGAAATAACCAAGAATTATAAAGATTAATATATGCATAGCAGATTAATGCTATTAAATACTTTTTATAATATGCTGTGTTGTTGTAACCATCTTGGTCCCCAGATATTAGAGAGACAAGGTGGCTGAGGTAATATCTTTTACTGGACCAAGCAGAAAACCAAAAGCTAGTCTCTCTTACCAACAGAAGTTGAACCAATAAAAGATATTACCTCACCCACACTGTTTATAATATTTATTTAATTTTAAAAGATGCCTAACTGAGCACAGATGTACACCACTAGTGACCAAAGTACAGCTGAAGCTATTGTAATGTTGCCCATTTGGCATCATCATAATTTTATTAACTGCAACCTGTCAGTCTCTCATACCAACGCTGTTAAAAAAAAACTCATTGAAAACTAGTCCCCATACATCACAGACATGGGCCATGATCTTGTTAAGGGATCCACCCATGTGGGAGTTCGACTGAGTTCAACGAGACTAGCAAGGGTGTAGAGTTTGTGTGGATGGATGCCTTGCTAGGGCTGAGGCCATAGTCAATCCAGATTACAAGAACTCTCATTAAAGGTAACTGCAGCATCATAACAGTCCCTCCGTGGCATGTCTACAGTTGAAATGCTGCAACTGCACCACTGTAGTGTAGACACTTACTACAACGATGGAAAGAGTTCTTCAGTCACTGCAGTAAATTCATCTCCCCAAAAGGCGGTAGCTAAATCAACAACAACAATTTCCCCCCACACACACATCAACCTAGCACAGTCTACACTGTAGCTTAGGTCAGCTTAACTAAGGCCATGTCTACTTTAGCACTTTTATGGGCAAAACTTTTGTCATTCAAGGAGTATGGAAAAAAAACCACGCCCTTGAGCGACATAAGTTTTGCCGGCATAAGTGCTTGTATGCACCGTGCTATGTTGGAAGTAGACACTCTCCCATTGACAGAGCTACCGCCCCTCATTGAGCTGATTTTATGTTGACAGGAGAGCTCTCTCCCGTCAGCATAACACAGCTACACAAGTGCTCTCACAGCGGCACCGCTGTACCGATACAGCATTGTTGCTGTAAACTTGTAAGTGTAGACCTGGCCTAAGACTCTCAAGGGTGAATTTTTCATACCCCTGAGCAATGTAGCTAGGTAGACCTAATTTTCTACTATAGATCAGCCCTCAAAAGAGTAGGAGTCCAGTTCATGGTTACCTCACATATTCTGAATGCAAAATGGGTGAAAAACACAACCATCCTGACTTAGTGTCATTTTATACTGGTGTAAATAACCACACAGGGTGCAGAACAGTGGTGAAGGGGTTCCAGAAACGTAGCAGTTCTGTAAATATAAGCCAACTTAGTCCCAGCTACACAGGCAAAACAAGACCATATTATAATATTTGCACTACTGCTGTTTTAACTTATTTCCCTAATGTGGTAGATTTGTCTTTACAAAAAAGATTAACCTCAGAACCATTCCCACTGCCCAACTTGGCTTTATGCACATTTCAACTAATCAGCCAGTCTGTGGTTACAGTAAACCAGCAACACCAAACCACAATTTATTTTTATGATACACAATTATAATATTGGACAACTAGATAGAACTGCTGAAGATACTGATAAAATAATAAATTCTTTACTTATGTCACCAACATCTCTGGCATATTAAAGTAAAATAATTTTACAGGTCTAATTTTCACTTCACAATTTATGCTGTTTACTTGTAATATTTCACTCAGCTTTGACATTTAAACTAGACTAGTCAGTTTTATTTCCTGCTGTGGAGTCTGAGTTTTCATTACTATACAAGAATGTTTAGGAGGGTAGGGAAATCATGAAAGCATTTCTGTTAACACTGCATTAAATACATCCTTGGGCTAATGCAAGTCCCACCACTCCACTTAAGCTCTAAACAGGACCCACACAAGTATGCCTGTAAATCCTCTATGGGCCACAGAAATGGTCTCTGTGCCAGCCCCACATGGGTCAGCATAGAACGATGGGATCAAGAAGGGCGAAGGCTAGCCAAGGAAGGTGCCATGCTCTGATGTAGTTTCAATGGTCCAAGGCACTAACTAAATAGCATGGAGGGACTGCAACCTCTGTTTCAGCCTGAGTGCTGTGTTGGGGATGAATTTCTCCTCCCCAAAACCTTCACACTATCTAATTTATGTAGGTGGAATGAATTTGGACTCCCGTGACCTCCCCCCCCCCCCGAAAAAAAAATAAACACTACATTTTGGGACTACTATGACTGGACTGTATCCATTTAGAACTTTGCTCCAACTAAGACACAAACCAAAAAATGCTAAGACGTGCTATTACTATGTTTTCAGAGTGTAAAGAATGGGTGAGAATGACAATAAATACCAGTAATTCATTAGAGAATGAATAAAACATTTCATTATTATAATTCCAGATCACCAGATCAGATATTTTAATCTCATTTTTGTCTTTAAGTATTTTTATAAAGAAATTTCCTTATAGTGTTCACGTTTGCAATATTTCCCTGTGTGACAGATTCTCTCTCATCATTAAATCTATAGTAAAATTTCAAAATACAATGACATGTCAGAATGTTTGCTGTGACTCTGATTGCATATGAGGGAGCAGCTCAGCAGGATTCCATTGGGCATAAAAGCTCAGGAAGCTGGAGTAAATGTGGAAGCTAATAGTACATAAGCATGGTTCAAACCATAGGTCTAACAATTCATTTAGAAATCTTGGGCTCCTCTTGTCAAGAGCTTAGGAGAAGAGGGAATCCAACAGTCACATGTGCAAAATAAGACAGATGACAACCCAGTCAGCAGCAGCAGAAAGACAACCTTGTCAGAATGTGGCCAGACAGAAGAAAAGGAAAGACAAAGAGGAGTCAAAGCAGCAGTTCCCATCAGACCAGGAGGCAATGTGGAGGGGTTCATGAGCACTAATGTGAGGATAATTCCAAACAGGGAATGAGAGGAGGGCATAAAAGGGGCAAGAAATAGCAAAAAGGACCGCAAAAGAAAGAGAACAGAACAAAGGCATAGGTGCAGAAATGAAAGAACAAAAGAGCAAAGAAAAAAAAATCATGTTATATCTTGGTATTTTGATTGTATGTTTATTTTGTGTACATATGTTTCCTAACATGACAGAAAGGCTTAATAGCAATCACTAACATCTGTGACTCAAAACCATAACTTGTTGTGATCATTGTGTGGCTCATGTCAAAAGGTCTAACTGCCCTGATTACACAAGAGACCATTAAAGTTCTGTTAGATCAAAAATATCTCTTTTTTTCCTAATGTATTAAATTGATTATACTTAATCTATTTGGTAAGCATATGCAAAAGAATATGTATTTAATCAGGTAAATAAAATCTAAAAAGGGTTTATGGAATAATGTATACAGAAATAGGTACGTATCCAAGGTGTGGAGTGGTCCTTTGCACACATATACCCCTTTCCTTCCCCCTCCACTACCCGAAAAAAGCATAAAATGTACTGAATGGAAACTCTAGTGCACTCTGACTTTTCAACACAATGGTATATGTTATGTTGTTATACAGATATGCAGTAAATTTAATGGCTTCTGTCCTTGAATGAAACTATCCATAATATTAACAGCATGTTTCTGTGCTTAATGTAGCTAGGTAAAACTGACCAGCATCAATAAAGATCTAGAATTAAACTTGCTCAGGTCACTAGATTAATCTCTTGGTTTAAATTTATATCTTCTGTCCAATATCTTAAAAAACACACACTACCTGCCATTTCAGGTACATGTGTGAATGAGTCACCAGAATCAAGATAAGCCAAACAATTTTTAAAAAGTAATTTGGGAAGTCAGAGACTGGAGCTACCCATAAGGATGCTCTGACAATAAGGTAACTCCATCATGAAATGAGTATGTAGGATTACTCATGGAAAGTTACTCATGGAAAGTGGATAATTCACTTCTTACATACTTCAACACTGCAGAGAGCAATATGAGGTTTTCCTGTAACACACGCTAGAGCACTAACTTTGCCAGACACTTTATCTGGAGAAATCATCAGTAGCTAGTTTGCAGAACAAAAATCTGTAAGCTAATATGGAATCAGGTGAAGTGCTCTAACTAATCATGTTAAACCTAAGGCAGAGTTACAAAGCAAAATGTTCAGCAATATAAATGCTTCCTTACTGTATTGCTCAGAATCAAACCATCTATCCAAATGAGGACACAAATCAATTCATCAGTCAAATATAGCCACACAGAACTAAATGAATCTAACTTGAAACAGAGACAGGCTCTTTTTTTTTTTTTTTTTTTTAAATTATAGGACAACCAATTTTAAATAGCTTTCATTTAACTATAGATTTTGAATTCCAGAATTCAATCAAATCAAAAATGTCTCAAGACCTCAATTTTGGATCTTACAGCAGCTGTTTTATTTAGTATTTTGTAAAGAATTATTTTATTCTTTATTTTATTTATTCTGTAAAGTGACATTTTTCAGACACATGAGCTCACAAATTCAGGAGTGAAGTGCTTTAACAGCCATGAGACAACCCTTAAAACATCTACAATAACAGAAGAAATTTCAGAGTCCTACAAACTGATCAAAGTGCACAGAAAGCAGAGTTCTACAAAAAGAAGCATCCAAAATGTAACTAAGAAACAGAAGCAATCTTTCTAGGGAAGAGGCCCTGATCAACTCCAAGCTGGGAGGCATACCAATGAATGTTTCTTCTCCCTGGTGCCAGCCAAAAAGAGCATGGCCATCTTGTGTCAGATATCAGCTGCTCAGTAAATAATGATAATCTCTACACTGCATAAACACCTTTTTTACCCAGTACTGTATTACAAAGCAGATTCTAATGAATAAACTTCTCAGTCCTTCCATATCTGGTCCCAGCTCAACCTTTGGGTAAAACAGGAGAAGAGATAAGGAGAGACAGCCATACTGATCAATCTGCCAAATCCCAAAATAAGGGACAAAAGAGAATAGTAAAACAGAAAAGCTTAATATAATGTAGAAAATAATTTGGTATTTGTAAATTAACAGTTTTGATCTCATTTTATTTATGCCAATAATATACAATAATAAAAACTAGAGGAAACCAGGTCTATGAGGAGTAGAAATAAATTGGAATCTGCAGCAATGTTTTACTTGTAAAATTCCTAGAAAGTGGAAATAGATCTTGAAACTGCAGACTGAGGTAGACTGTGTTGCGACATATTTAACAAATGAGTGTGGCGAACATGCAAATCATATATACACAGAGAAATAAAAATTAAGTTTCTTTATTAAAAAATTAGTGTCAGGGTACCTCTAATTTGAAAGATGCAAGGGGGGTAGCAATTGCCCTGGCCTCCCAGCCGACAAATAAATAACTGGTCTGTGATAAGAAGCAGTTGAGAGAGATCTATGGATTCAATCCCGGCTGAGCTGTAAGGAACTGCTGCTGCCTCTTAGCTATGTCCAAGACCCTCTCTACTCAGCAACAAGCAGCTCCGCCTCTCTTAAGTTTGAGGAGTCCTCTTAGGACTCTAGATGCTAGGGAGGAGGAGAGACGAGGAGGGGGCAAATGAAGAGACAGGCAATGAATTCCGAGCTGCGGAAGGATGGAAACAGAGATAATTAGGCGTCCTTCATTGCTGTTGTATCTTCAATTCCCCCTCAATTCCCTGCCCCCATCCCCCACGAGACGGGGATGTCAAAAAAAGTTGATCAGCCATTTCCAATGCATTTCTGCTCCTTTTACTCCACCAATCCACTAAGCAGGCGAGATAGGTCTCTTCCTTCCTTCCTACTGCCCCCCACCCCAACATAGGAGGCGTCATGTAGAGGAAATCTGAGCCATGAAGGGGGGGGGGGGGGGGGAAGAGAGAGAGAGAGAGGAAACCAATTCATTTTCCCTGAATGGTTCTGCCTCCTTCCCTCCCGCCCCCATCAGACTTCCCTCTGCACGATTAAAGGGGGCAAATAACTACCCTCCCCGCCCCGGAAGACTCCCCCACCCCACAGCTCCCCTCCTCCTGTCTCCTCCACGGGAGAAGGACCTAGTGGGTCAGCCCCTCCCCCTCCGCCCCTCAAGTGGAAGGGCTAAGACTGTCGGAGGGGCATTTAAATACCCCCTAAGTCACTTTAACTACCCCCTCCACGCCTTACTTGCCCCCTTACCTCTGAGGGGCCCCAGAAACTGGCGGGGCTGAGGGCTTCGTTCGTCACTGTTCAGCTCAGCTACCGCCGAGCCCCGAGGAGGAGCCGACTCTGGCACCCACCGACTGACTGACTCACACAACTAACTACGACCAGCGACCGGCCACAGCCAGAGACCACGCCCCCACCGTGCGCGACACCAACCGTCCCTCCCCCGTCCCCGCGCGGGGCACCCACCGACACTCTCTCTTCTGCGTGCTCGGAGGAAGGAGAATCCAGCCACTCGCGCGCTCCCAAGCGCACGGGAGACCGAGCCATGAGCGCGCTCTCGCGCAAAGTGCACGCCGATTGGCTCGAATGGTGGCAAAGGGCGGGGCGCCGCAGGGTAGGCATGATCGGGTTGCTGAGAGATGGTCCCAGGACGGTGTAGTCAGAGCCGGTCGGAGAAGGGGAAACTACGATCCCCAGCATGCATCGCGCCCACCCCGCCGCCGGGCCCTTTAAAAATTGCATCACGTCACCGTGCACGCACGAGAAGGTGTACTGCCGCCAGCCGGGTCAAATAGTTCTGCGTTGGCCTTCTACCCCCTTTCCTTTCTCCGGCCTCAACGGTGGAGCGAGAGGAGTTGGTTCTCTCCGCTCCCACTGTCGATTCCTTTGCGGAGCCTTCCTATGGAGGGAGCAGGACCGGGGAGGCAGGATGTGAGAGGGGCGGAGAGATCTGTGCGGGGCGAAGGGAAGGGTAATGCGGCTGAGTGTGTGTGAGGCTGGCGGAGACTGAGTGGGGTGAGGGGATTACGCTCCGTAGGGGGGACCCCCCTCCCGGAAAGCCATCCTGCGGCAGGTCAGTAGAGAGGGTCTGGGAAGCCCCGAGACCCACGTACCCCATCTTCCCGTTCGTGCGGTGCGTGAGGGCCTCTGCTTCACTGGGCAGGGGGACACCCCCATGCCCTGGCTCCTAGGGGTAGGGGGGCCTGCCTGGGCACTCAGACCCCAGCAGGAGGTGGGGCAGGGGAAACGTATCTTCCTCCAGCTTCTACCCCTCACCAGCCCCAGCAGCCTTTATTCAATCTCATCCCCTCCTCCTCACTAACTTCTCTTGTGACAGGAGAGTAGGGGATAAGCCACTGGGCTTCCAGGCCCCCAGCCCCACAAAACACCAAAGGAAATCGGGGAGTAATCTCTAGTATGGGGAGCTAGGGCTTCGTGTGGAGACGAGGGTTTGGAGGGGAAAGGAGGGTCAAATACACCTGGGGCTTCTCATACAACCCCCATACCTGTTCAGGCACAAGAGGGGCAAAAGTGGTGGTGGTCCTTTAATTTATTTACTCCATAAACGTCGACTGTCCTAAGAGATGGTAGGTAGTTGATACTAAAAACTGCAAGATTGAAAATCCAATCACGACTGGGGAGCTTTAACTGCTAGTTCCTGTGGAATTTAAGCTTCTAGTCCTTGGGTTTGCAAAGAAAATCTAACAAACCTGAACAGTCTTCTTAAATCTTCAGGTAGACTGCTTTGGGCTTTCTCAGAGCTTAGCAGTTGCAGAATTGACAAGAATAGTCAGTTTCACTGCTGCTGTCAGGGACCAATGGGTCAGCAGTAAAACAGATGAAAACGATGTCCCTGCCATGTTCTTTCTGCTCAGGAGAGCTATGAGCAGCTGCTTTCACAATTGCACCTACCTTGCTCCAGAAGGGTAAAAATACATCTTTCCACTTCTCATAGCAGCCAGGAAGCTTTGTAGGGGGAGAGAGAAAAGGAACTGCTGGAAGCAAGAAACAGCTTTAGATTTATCAAACACCTCCTATTTAGAGCCCAATTTGAAAGATTGGGACAGCACTCACCTTACCAGCAGATGGAGACTGGTCTTCTTACTGAGGCATTGCTTCTGAAATTTGCTGAAGGAGGGCAAGCATATTTCTCACTGGTGTATGGGTGATAGGCTTAGACCACTTGCTAGTAGGTGACCGTGACTGGTACATTTTTCAAGACCTGATTATTCTTATTTTACAGATGTGGAAGGTGAGGCATGTAGGAGTATTAACTTGGTTAAGGCCACATAACAAATCAACAATAGAGCTGGGACTAGAATGTGAGAGCACATTTACTGTGGATTGTAGTCCACGAAAGTTTATGTTGAAATAAATTTGTTAGTCTCTAAAGTGCCACAAGTATTCCTTTTCTTTTTGCTGTCACTTTAAGAATGTTGGTGTGTGGTTCCTGAGAATATATAACAGCATGTTGAAAATAGATATTTATTTCATTGATTATGATCGTTATTTAAAATGCTCGGAAACTGCAACAGACACACACAAGCATGGAAGGTTAATGCCTTTTTTTTTTTAGATGTTTATTTTAATGTTTTCTAACAATTCCTGGCAGAGATGACTGGCTACATTAACAATACTTTGCTTTTCTAAAGCATCTTCTACCCAGTGATTACAAAATACTTTGCAAACATTAAAGATTATCCTCATTTTAGGATTGGAGAAACTGAGGCAGGGAGAATTGCTTTCCTGTGTTACACTGAAAGTCTGGTAGAACTGGGTTTGGAACTCCTGATTCCAAATTCTTGACTTTAACCATAATATCTTTCTTTAGTTTTGTCGTGAATCCTTCAGTCCAGGGTTTGAAAAGATTACAAGATACTTTTTAGCTGGAGAACTAACTGTTATTCCAGAGGTAGTTATGGAGGATTAGATGTGTGGGCTGACCAACAGTGAGGCCCAGAAACAACACGTTGGAAGAAGCCCAGTTCATCTCCCACCAACAGTTGGGAAGAGGGTGAGGAGATTGAATTTTCTACCAGGTAGCTGTCTCTAGCACTCACAAGTAGGTTTCATCTTTTTTATTCACATCTAGCTGTTTTAAGGGGGTGGCAGGGAGAAAGGAAAGATAGAAAGTTCTTTCTTCTGTCCAGAATCTCTTTGCCATTGTCTTTCTCCCGGAGACTACTGGTTTTACTCTAACTCTACCCCCCAACTTTCATTTATTTATTTTAAGGGACGGTATGTCACAGGGGAAAGAACTCCAGTGCTTGCAGTGGCTGCCTCTGTGGCTAATTGTTTTCTAAGCAGCAACTGCTTGAAATTGACATTCTTAACAGTTTCACTGGTGCACACAAGCTTTTGAATAGTAGCAGTGAAACTGATCAGTCTTTGCCATGCTGCTGGAGAGCAAAAGGATAGTTATGCAAATGTATCAAACATCTCCTATCTAGAGGCCTAGAAGATAAGGTGATAAGTAACAGTCAACGTGGGTTTGTCAAGATCAAATCTTGTCAAACCAACCTAATAGTGTTCTTTGACAGGGTAACAAGCCTTGTGGATGGGGAAGAAGCAGTAGATGGGGTATATCTTGACTTTTGTAAGGCTTTTGATACTGTCTTACGTGACCTCATAAGTAAACTAGGGAAATATAGTCTAGATGGAGCTGCTATAAGGTGGGTGAATAACTGGTTGGAAAACCATTCCCAGAGAGTAATCAGTGGTTCATAGTCCAGCTGGAAGGGCATATCAAGTGAGATCCTGCAGGGATTGGTCCTGAGTCCGGTTCTGTTCAATATCTTTATAATTTAGATAATGGAATAGAGAGTACACTTAAAGTTTCTGGACAGTACCAAGCTGGGAAGGGTTGCACATGCTTTGGAGGATGTAAAATAGGAAGTAAATAGGAAGAAATTCAATAAGTACAAATGCAAAGTTGTTCACTTCCTAAGTGGAATATCAATTGCACACATACAAAATGGGAAATGACTGCCTAGGAAGAAGTGCTGCAGAAAGATATATGGGGGATATAGTAGATCACAAGCTAAATATGAGTCAACAGTGTAACACTTGCAAAAAAAAAAAAAAAAAGCAAACATCATTCTGGGATGTATTAGCAGGAGTGTTGTAAGCAAGACATGAGAAGTAATTCTTCCACTCTATTCCGTGCTGATAAAGCCTCAGCTGGAGTATTGATTCCAGTTCTGGGTGCCTCATTTGAGGAAGGATATGGACAAATTGGAGAAAGTCCAGAGGAGAGCAACAAAAATGATTAGAGATCTAGAAAACATGCCCTATGAGGAAAGATTGAAAAACTTGTGTTTGTTAATCTGGAGAAGACTGGGGGTTGAGGGGACTTGATAACAATTTTCAAGTACCTAAAAGGTTACAAGGAGGAGGTTGAAAAATTATTCTCATTAACCTCTGAGGATAGAGGAAGAAGTAATGGACTTAAATGGCAGCAAAGGAGGTTTAGGTTGGACATTAGGGAAAATTTCCTAACTGCCAGGGAATAAATTGCCTAGGGAGGTTGTGGAATCTCCATCATTGGAGGTTTTTAAGAACATGGTAGACAAACACCTGTCAGGAATGGTCTAGTTATTATATGGTCCTGTCTTGAGTGCAGGGCACTGGACGAGATGACCTACCGAGGTCCCTTCCACTCCTACACTTCTATGATCATCAGCAGAGTCACTTGAGCTATCTTTCTGCAGACTTACAAAGGCCGCACTACTTTGATCTATACCCATTTGTTGTTTGGAAGGCTCTTTACAACTATAATGGCTGGAAATATATTTTTTTTAAATTAAGGTTTAAATTCTTCAGACAGTTATATCGTAACTCTCCTCACTTGCTAAGGCAAGCTCAGTCATCCTGAAAAAGTGGGTGAGTGGGATGCGACTATGTCTCACACCTTCCTCTTTGCGAGAATGAGAGTTGTATCCGTGCTAACATTAGGTACAGGTATTTCCTCCTAGTTGGATTCATGCCTTGCCACTGGTTGAAACAAAGGCTTCAGACAGAAATCTGGAGCATGCCGAGCTCAGAACTCATTTGCTTTAATGAATTGCTACTACTCTGTAGTGAAGATATGTGCTGGGGTGGGCGGGGGGAGAGGGAATGTTGTTTTTCAGCTGATCTGCCGCTTTGAAATGCCCTCTCTGTCATCATTTGATTAGCTGACTTTGATCTCCTGGCTTCAGTGGTTGGTTTCTGTATGAATTTAAGCTTAATTGTTTTGGTTCTGTAATTCATGTGGGGTGTAGTTCTTACTTGTGCTTTTTGTGTGTTTTAAAGTTTTTAATTTTTCTAGGCACAGAAGAGTGACTAGAATACCTGTGTTGGCACCAAACACAAAAAGTGTGTGTGATGTCACTGTAGTTTGCATCTTCAGAATTAGCTCCCTTTAAGGATTTTAAATGATTTTATGTTCATGGAAGCTGCCATGCTGCATTCATCTCCGTCCATGGGACAAATACAGAGCAAAGAGGTAGCGCAAGTTTTACTGTCGGTGTGTCGGTCCTGATCTGGAGGAACCACCACTATGTCCTTGCCTACATCATCCTTTTAAAAAAAAAAAAAAATCTTTTTATACTACTAATGCTGCACCTCCACTAGTGGGACCACTAAGTTAGACAGGGCTGAGATGGCTCCTGGCATTTTTACTCGTGTTATGTAGACCTACTCTGGGTAGCATTAAATGGTATGTTTGCAGAAAGGTTGATGCGCAGTCTACATTTGCACCTCCACTGCGGCTACCAGTGCTGGAGGTACAACAGTGAAGAACTTAAATACCAGTGTAGTCATAGGTTGTTTTTTTTTAGGGTGATAGGATAATGGTGAAATGTATCATCTCTAGTTCATTTAAAGGGCTTGTCTACACTTACCATGGATCGATGCTGTGGTGATTGATCCACTGGGGGTCGATTTAGCGGGTCTAGTGAAGACCCGCTAAATTGACTGCCAATTGCTCTCCCGTCGACTCTGGTACTCCACCAGAACAAGAAGCATAAGGTAAGTTGACGGGAGAGTTTCTCCTGTCGACCCAGCGCAGTGTAGACACTGCAGTAAGTCGAGCTAAGCTATGTCGACTCCAACTACGTTATTCACGTAGCTGGAGTTGTGTAACTTAGGTCAACTTAACCCTGTAGTGTAGACCTGCTCTAAGACCCTTCTTTTACATGGTTTAGTGAACTCTTTGACCCCCTAACTTCTCAAAAGGGTGTTAATTGTTATGGAGGAGAAAAGGGTTCTGTGATGTGGATATGTCTGTTAGGGACTTCCATGAGACTGCTGTCTTATTTCAAGTAGGCCACTGAATAGCCGTCAGCTATAACTTTGGTGACCACCAATCAGGGTTCGACTTGAACTAATGTAATGGGATATAAGTGGAGCTAGATGAATTTTTTTCAGCAAATAGTGAAGTTGCTATAAAAAACATTTTTGGGGGGACTAAAACTTCTTCAATTTGGGTGGAATTAGGCACATTTCTTCAGCTGGAAAAATTGACTTCTTTTTAGAAATGGGTATTTTGACCATTTTGAAATGAAATATTTCAGTTTTTCATTTTGAAATTACTTTAGTTTAGAAATTTGGCTACATTTATTTAGAAACTAAAAAGCACCTGGAAATGAAATGAAAAGCTAAAATCCCTCCCCCTTCATTTTTGATCAAAAACACCTTCAGAATGAAGGGGTCCCCCTCCCCCCACCCAAAAACATTTTGGCTTGTGTTTTTGTTTCATTTGGGAGTAGGATTTTTCAATTTTAAAAAATGGGGGTTTTGGATATAAACCAAAACATTTAACTTTTTGGTTTGAAACTAACCAATTTGTTTTAAGTTTCAATTCGCCCCCCTAACCAAAACTCAATTATTTGCTCAGCTCTAGCTAGAAGTGACAAGCTCCATATCTCTGCACCAATCTTGTGTCCCTTCAACAATAGCTTTTACTTCCAGGAAAGTTGGACTATTTTGGTTTCACACTCAAGTGATTAGAAAATGTCTGCCCTTCCCTACTAAAAAGTGCTGGTAAAACCAAAAGAACATTCATTTTCACAAATCTTAGATTTTAGACATCAAACTATTGTAAAACCTCCATTTGTTGATGGAGGTCTTTATAATGTCCTCAGAGAAATAAATAAGTGACGCTACAGTACATGGTAACAAATGACTCCCCTCTCCTCTTTCTCAAGAGACTAGATTGATAGTAGACATCAGCTGATTGATTTCAGTTTTGTGTATTGTATTTCTCATGCAACATACAGTAAACAGAACCAAGGTAAAATAGTGCTGTATTACCATGTCACCATGCTGTATTACCATATTACTGTATTTGGAATTGTTGTGACTAAAAATCATGGGTTTTTTTGTAAGGAAGTAAATAGAATAAGTTGTGACATTGTTGTAGACCCAACAATGTGCCTTTAAGGCACTAGAAAGCTAATGAAGGAAGCAACTGAAACATTTATTAAATGTGCTATATTGTAGCTTAAAGAATTGCCACCACCTGGAAGCAAGAAAAATCACAGTAGTTGAAACTGAATGACTTAAAGAAATGTTTCAGTGTAGTAGCCGTGTTAGTCTGTGTCAGCAAAAAGAAAATAAGAAAGAAATACTTGTGGCACCTTAGAGACTAACACATTTATTTCAGCATAAGCTTTCATGGACTACAGTCTGCTTCATCGGATGCATAGAATGGAACATACAGTGGGACGATATTTATACATTCAGAGAAATATGAAAAGGTGGAAGTAACCATAGCAACTGTAAAAGGCTAATTAATTGAAAGGAACTGTTATCAGTAGGAAAGAAACTTTTGAAGTGATAATCAACATGGCCCATTACAGACAGTTGACACAAAGGTGTTAAGGGTATTTAACGGGGGAAATAAATTCAATTAACGTAATGACCGAGCCATTCACAGTCAATATTCAAACCTAAGGTAATGGTATCTAGTTTGCATATTAATTCCAGTTCTGCAGCTTCTCCTTGGAGTCTGTTTTTGAAGTTTTTCTGTTGCAAAATTGCCACCTTTAAATCTGTCATTGAGTGATTAGAGAGGTTGAAGTGTTCACCTACTGGCTTTTGAATGTGATGATTCCTGATGTCAGATTTGTGTCCATTTATTCTTTTGCGTAGAGACTGTCCAGTTTGGCCAATGTACATGGCAGAGGGGCATTGCTGGCCCATGATGGCATATATCACATTGGTAGATGTGCAGGTGAATGAGCCCCTGATGGTGTGGCTGATGTGATTAGGTCCTATGATGGTGTCCCTTGAATAGATATGTGGACATTTAAAGAAATGTGTTATTGATGACAGCAATATGTATGAAGGACCTGGCAAAGTGAAGGAGTTTTGGTGAAAAGTGGCAGTTTTTTATTTAAAAAGGAACCCAAGAACTGTGGAATGGGGGGAAAGAATTGTGAACAAGCTTAAAATTCTTCTTTTTCTTAAATATTGCAGAAGTGTCATGACAGTTTTTATTCATTCACTGTATTGAAAAAGGGGAGTTTGATGTGCTGGTGATCTTTGTTAGTATTCCAAAATAATAAAAAAAATAGATAAACTACAAAATAATTGTAATGCCACTTTGGTTGAATGAAATTCTATTTCTAAATCACAATTTCTATGTTATGGAAGTAGTAGTTAATAGCACTCTATTGTAACATAGAAATAAATTGCATGAATTAAGAAATGTTGCTGAAGATCTGTTTGGACTCTTGCTACATGAATGTTCTTCGTGCTTGTTACCTTAGTTCTCCTGTGCCCTAATCCATTTTTACTTCCTAGATACTAAAATTGTTCAGACATTCCTGTCTGGTTGATTTTTGTCTCCTGAATGTGATGGTTGTCTTTGGGGCAATAGAGGGTTTTGGCCAATATGGCCTTGTCTACCCTGGTGAAAATTTAATTAAAAAAAAATCGGAACTATTGGAAGCCTAGTGAAACTAGGGCTTTATCAGCCTAACCCAGTATTACATTTTTCAGTGTAACAAAAATAAGGAAGAAAAACTTGTAGCACCTTAGAGACTAACAAATTTATTTCAGCATAAGCTTTCGTGGGTTAGTACCCACTTCATCGGATGCATGGAATGAAACATACAGTAGACAGATATTTATACAGTCAGAGAAACATAAGGTGGAGGTGCCGTGTTAGTAGTGTCAGCAAAAAGTGTAGTAGCTGTGTTAGTCTGTGTCAGCAAAAAGAAAACAAGAAAAATACCTGTGGCACCTTAGAGACTAACAAATTTATTTCAGCATAAGTTTTCGTGGGTTAAGAACCCACTTCATCGGCTACATGGAATGGAACATACAGTAAGCAGATATTTATACATTGAGAAACATGAAAAGGTGGGAGTGTCTATATCAACGTTGATATAGACACTCTCTTTTTCCAGTATTACATTGTTTCAATGAGACTGTTTTTCAGCAACTTTAAAATGATGGCTAAAACAGGTGTGGCTGCTGGATTCTAGTTTATGCTGTAGCTCATGCTTCTTCAGTGGAGCTGGGGTTAGAACTGATGGGAAATTTTTGTCCATTTCCCCACTGTGAACATAGCTTGGTTCTTTCACTAATTCCCTTGGTTTTCTTTCAAAGACAGGGCCGGCTCCAGGCACCAGCACAGAAAGCGCCTGCCTGGGGCAGCAAGCCGCGGGGGGCGGTATGACGGTCGCTGTGAGGGCGGCAGTCAGGCAGCCTTCAGCGGTTTCTGCAGGAGGTCCGCCAGTCCCGTGGGTTCTGCGGCAATTCGGCGGCGGGTTCACCGACAGCGCGGGACCGGCGGAGTGACCTCAGGAGCGCCGCCGACGGCTGCCTGACTGCCGTGCTTGGGGCGGCACAAATCATAGAGCCGCCCCTGTTCAAAGACTAAGACTCCTAATGGCATGTCAATTTCTAGCCCCACAAAGCTGTTTATCCATTATTTGCCTTATTTAGCATACCATTAGTAAATGCCTGCTAAACTAGGGTTGATTTACAGCGCCAGACTAACAGACTAGTCAATACCATATGAGCAGGGCCAGATTAAGGCAGCCTGGCGCTCTAGGCACACTGTGACCCTGGGCCCCTGTGGCTCCATCCACTAGCAACCCTGCCCACAAAAGTTAGGGACAGTGGCATGAGTCCCCCTTCTACTCAGGATTGGCTGCTGAGGCATACTTTCTACCCCCTTAAGAAAGAGGAGGCATCAGGGTACTAGTAGTACTCACTCCAGCAGCCCAGATGTATCTGCTTGGGTGGATATGCCAGACCCACTGGTTTTAGAGTTAGCATCATATTGAGATTCATGGAACACTTCACCCCTCTCAGAGCTGTTGTTCTGTGCAGTCTTCAGACTCACAAGGATATTGTTGCTTTGGTTACATTTACACTCAGTTCATGTTTTCAAGCTTTTCTTTGCAACTACCAGGGCTAGAAGATATAAAAAGGCATCTGAGATATCTCCATATTAAAATAAAAGCTGAAATTCTGATGTAATCACGAGTCCAAAATATGCAGAGCATGTCTGGTGAGCTGTGAAATGGGAGATAGGTCTGTCACTTACCATGTGCCTGGGAGAGATGGGGAAAGTGAGCTGTGAAGAAAGTTTCTGGTAAGGTTATGTCAAGCTGTGTTCCCAGTTGCACCCCAAGACTTACAGATGCAGCAGCCTATAGGGTTTGCTGTTTCTCTCTCTCCTCTGAAACTCATTGCATAAGTGTGTGACACAAAACTTCACATGCAGCTTTATTAGGAGCAGGTAAAGAGGTGTTTCCAGTACAGGGAGTAATGGCACATACAGGTGGAATGATGCTGACTGGCCTATTAAGAGATTGTTCTCCAACCCACTTTTGGGCCATGGTGACATTTACTTTTACTGCTCTGGCATCTATCAGGACCCACAGCATTTTAAATCATGCCGTCTGAAAATGTAACTCTTGTCCTTTGTCTATTCATTAGAGATTTGATTAAACAAAGTAAACAAATACGCACTCTACACAACCATACCATAATGCCTCACTTAAATCCTCTTTCAATCTCTCTTAGTCTCTCTTGGGGGGAGGGATAGCTCAGTGGTTTGAGCATTGGCCTGCTAAACCCAGGGTTGTGAGTTCAATCCTTGAGGGGGCCATTTAGGGATATGGGGCAAAAAATTGGGGATTGGTCCTGCTTTGAGCAGGGGGTTGGACTAGATGACCTCCTAAGGTCCCTTCCAACTCTGATATTCTATGATTCTATGATTCTAGTGCAGGTGAGGAAAGATGGGGTCTGTGGAATTAACAAGTTTGGATTCTGATGAATAAAGAAGGAAGCCAAATTAGAGTTGAGGATTTTTTTTGTAGAAAATGCCCTGCCATTGGGCTCCTGCTCATTGAAACAATGGACCTATAGCTTGAATAATCTGCTGTTCCCAACTCTGCTGATATTACATTAGAGGAGAGGCAAACCCTCAGGGTCCCCATTAACTTAGGGCTCTAGAGGTGGAAATTTAGTTTCCAGACAGAGTTCAAGAGGCTGTTGGAAGTCAGTGCAAGGCAGAGTACCTGTGTTGTGTGATTCCTGTATGACTCATTGTTCAGCAGATGTGAGGCTGACTTTTACAGTGACTTGAGCTTCTGAGTGGTTCCAATCCACTCTTTTTGAAATTGGAGTCAGCTGTTCACCACTCAAATTGCACAAGACTAGCATGATGATGGTGAGTTGGAGGAAGAATTTGGAAGAGTTAGTGAGGGAAACATCTGCAGCCCTGCTTAAGATAACATGGCTACCATTTATGAGGCAGGTTTGTGTTCTTGGAGTTTTATTAGGTTCTGATGTTGGAAGATCTAGTAACTGTAGCTAAAAAGATGTTTTTCATCTGTGTGGGACCAAAGGAGCACATCTTTTCTTTTTAGCTGCAGACATACCATCAATGGGATCCTGGTCCATTAGTAGGGCTCCTAGGCACTACAATAATACAAATGAATAATAATTATAACATGCCTCTGTCACCTCAAGATTACTGTAATCTCCTCTAGTTGGGACTGCACATTATTCACAATACTGGATCAGCTGGTCCAGATGTGTTGGAAACACAGAGTTAAGTACAGGCAATGTACTGAATATGCTGCAGCTTACCAACTCCTTATGGTCTCAAACATGTTGAACAAGAAGAGTGACGAAACAGATCTCAGACTATTTCACATGAAAGCTATCACGTCAGAAGAGAAATTGCCCCAAACCACCATCTGGTAAGCAAAGAACAGAGCCCCTCTAACAATTGTGTATCCCTTAAATAAGCAATGGTATTAGAGGCAGTTGATATCCTGTAAAATCAGTGCAGACAATTCACTGTCCTCCATTGTTAATAGAAGCTCCGTAATCAATCTTGCTTGCAGCTCAAACCCAAGTCTAAAGTTCAAATGAGTGGGATTCAGGAAAGATGAAATCTGTAGAACCTGTCATGGGTCCTGCCACAATCCACTCAATAAACTTTCCCAAAACTGGAAGATGATGTGCAGTAGACCCAGTACTTCTTCTCTGACCTTCAGTCTCCAAGAAGAACTTGGCTCCAACTTGCAGAGCACCCTTACCACCTTCAGAGGGGCTCAGTGTTGCCTACTCTTGTGATTCTTGTGATATTTCGTGGTCGTCTTAAAGCCCCACCTCCTGGAGTCATGTGATTAAGTGAGACTCTTCTTTTTTCTTTATGGTTTTCAGCCATCATGATTGCTAAGAAAAAATTGAAAATGTGAACTCCAAAGTCTCAAACATCAAACGACAAATTGTGACTGGGTGCCTGGTTTGGGCCACACTGAAAATGCCATGCTTAGGACAGACTGCAAGAAATAGGGAAGACAATCCCCAAAACTGTTGGCTTATTCTATAATTAGATTCACTAAGCCAGTAACAAAAGAGCTTCTGCAGTACCCCACTGGTTAACCAGAAGTCAAATGCAGTCCTCTGTACAGATTTAATAATAAAAGAAATGGTTAATAGATCGTACGCATACAAATGATTGGAAAGTCCTTATGTCAGGTTTGTAGCAGTGATAGACTAGCTTGCTGGCTTGCAAAAGATTGGAAGGTCCTCAGTCCATAGTTCAAGATGCTCCTTTTAGTTGTAAATCCACAGTCCAGAGAATCAGATCAGGAAAGAGTCAAATTAGAGATGTCTCAGGTGCCTTTTTATATCCTCTGCCATGTGCATGGAAGTTTACTGTCCTAAACAAAGCCCACAGCCCCTGTTTGTGGAAAGTTACTGGCCCAAGATGGAGTCCAGGGTCACAGGAGCATCTCACATATCCTTACATGATTTGCTGAATCACAGGAGGGTGGCCATTGGGTAAGCACTGGTGGAAATGGAATCCATTTCTTTCCGGTATGGGAGGGGGCACGTGACCTCCTCCATGTGACTCCGCCCCCAGTATGGGGCCTCCATGCTCTCTCCATCCCCCTCCCCATGATCTACCCCCCTTACCTGAGGGGAGGGGGCTCTGTCCTCCTCCTACTGCACCTTCGAAACCACAGTGGCCCACAGCTCCTCCAGCACAGCTGTACCACGCCAGCCCTTCCATGCAAGGTCTCCTCCGTCTGTACAGCAGTCCCACCAATGGACAGGGGTGGGGCTAGGGGTTGTACAGCAGCCACACAGGAGGAGCTGTCGGCATGGGGCCACCCGGTGGCCCCACGTTCTCCTTTCCCCTCCCCGGTTTCTGGGAGAGCCCTGTCCTCCAGCACAGGGCTGCTGTCAGATGGAGGAGACCCTGTGTGGAAGGCCTGGGGGCAGTATAGCTGTGCTGGAGGAGCTGTTGGCATGGGGCTGTCCAGCGGCCCCACGTTCTGCTGCTCCTCTTTCCGGTATGCCGTACCAGCTATAAATACCAGACCGGACCACCCTACTTGCACTGCTGGGGATAAGTTTCTTTAATGGCCTATTGTGAGAGCTGAGGTTTCTTGATGGGCCATCAACATAGCTGTCTAGCCTTGATGTAAATTCTATCTGGCAGGTGTCACCCACGAATGCAACACATGTAAGATATAAGTACATAGCCAATATTTATAATTTCAGATACAACAATGATACATACATATAAACAGGATAATCATACTTCAAATCAGTGGTCCCCAACGCGGTGCGCGTGGGCGCCATGGCACCCACCGGGGCATTTATGGGTGCCCGCCTACCGACAAGGGAGTGCTTCCGCCGGACAACTCGCCGCTGAGGAGCGCGGCCGCCGGACAACCAGCTGCGGAAATGCCTCTGAGAAGCGGTAACACTAAGAAGCGTCGCCACTGCTTTTTCAGTGGCATTTCTGCAGCGATGCTTCTCGATGACGCCGCTTCTCAGCGACATTTTGGCGGCTGGTCATCCGGCGCCCGCCACACTCTTCTGGGAACATGAAGATGCTACTGCAACGGAAAGGTTGGGGACCACTGCTTCAAATCATAACCTTTCCATTGGACACCTTATATGCAGGGCCGGCGCTTTCACTATGCGACCCTAGGCGGTCGCCTAGGGTGCCAGGATTTGGGGGACGACTGCCTCCTGGCTCCACGCTCGAGCCGGGAGGCAGGAGGCAGCTGCCCGCTTCCTTGCGAAGCCCTGCTGTGGCGAGGGCTGTTGCCGTGCTCAGCAGGGCTTCGTGGGCGGCTCACCGTGGCTGCCTCCTGGCTCCACTCTCAGCTCAGCGGCTGTGTGTGGAGCCGGGAGGCAGGGGGCAGCTCGCCACGGGCAGGGGGCTGAGCTGCCGCGAGCGGGGGGCTGTGGGAGCCACTTACCACGGGCGGGGGAGCCTGCTGCCGTGGGCGGGGGGCGGCGTTAGCTGGGGGGGCGGTGCAGGGCCAGTGCAAGGAACTTTCGCTTAGGATGCGAAACTTCCTTGCACCGGCCCTGCTTACATGATACACTATGTATAACAGTGGTAACAACAGTGATATAAATGGTCGCCTTTCTTCTACACAGCATCACAAAACCTCAGAATCACAATAACAAAAAAAATCTCAGATTTTTTTTTTTTAAATCATGATTTCAAAGCCAATGCCATGATTTGAGCGGGGGGAGTCACTCATGATTAACTGTTTGGGGCTTGCAATATCAGAGAATGAGGCTGGATGAAACACAAGCTATAAAGACTAGCAATTGTCCCCTCCAGCTATTGCTCTGTTTTCATACAGGTATACAAGTTATTCTGAATCTGAGCACCTTTATCCTCAATGTAACATGAAAACTCTACTTTGTAACTGACTGGAGGCAGCATGGATCCAGCAAGCTGTCTTGTGCGCTGTTCTGGAAGTGAAGAAGCATTTTGTTATACCATGCAGCCTAAAGCTCTGACTAAAAATTCCATATGCTGTAATGCCCCGGTCTTCTTCCACCAGTGCTCTGGCAGTTTCCCATTTTGCTTTATCATTTGCAGGTCATCTCTAAACCACTGTACTGCAGGTGTTACTATGTTTCTGTAAAATGATCTATAAAAAGCACTAAGCATTAATACTGAAATCTGGAAGCACTAATAGCGTCTTTTTGAATTATTATATTTTGGCTGGTGTTGGGAAAAGAAGGCAGGAAGAACTGCCTGGTTCTCTGACTCAGCTGTGATCTCTGACCCTTCTTCATATTCTTGTAAATATTTTAAAGCCATAAATAGACTTCAGTACATACTGCTTACTGAAGATTGATGTCCTCAAACCTAAATAACATCAGGGTTAAAATTGTATTCAATAGTAGCAGATACTTGAAGCTCTGAGTTCCATGAGCTATGGAAATAAAGATTTTTTTATTTCTAATTATTATCTTGAAATAGTCTGGAAAAATGTACTGGTCCTGAAAGCATTTGTACAAGTCTCCAAATGTTTCTAGCCCTAACCAGTCGCAAGGACCTGCTTTTGTTTGCCAACTGGTCCAAAATTGAATACAACTGTTCTGCACTAGAATTTCCAACCTGTTTGAAACCTTTCTTTTCTTTTTCTTTTTTTTATTTTAAAGTAGGTTGTCTTTGATCAAGAGTGATACAAAGAGGCTGTGGGTCTTGCTAACACTTTAAAACATGGAGTTTCCTAAAACAAGTATATATTTTTATAAAATTCTTAAGTGGTTAACACAAAATCAGTTACTGAACTTACATTTAATTTTGCTAGCTAGAGCTACTGCAAATGTTTTTCTCCATTTGGAAAAAAAAATGTATTTTAAAAAAGCAGTTTTGAACACATACATTGAGCTAAGCTACTATTCAGTGTATATTAGAATTCCTTATTACCAGTTATAAAATTGCCTAAATTCTGTTTTAAGAGTCTAGTCCAGCAAAATGTTTATCAAGGGAACTATTATAAGGGAATATGTTTATCAGAGCGTTTGCAAAGTATGCAGAAAATAACTGAGTACACCAAACCTTTCAATTTGTTCCCAGAACTCAGATGCCTGTACTGCTGTGAACTGGAAGAGCATTGTGAGTATTGATATGCAAATAAACACACAAAGCATTTAAAGGTTTATAATAGGGAGAGAGTGGGAGGATGGAGGAGATTACAAATGCTTAGAAAATGCCAGAACATTTCTAAAATTCTAACTATGGCTTTTAGCTCAATGTTTTATTATATACTCTTGGGAATTAAACTGTATATATTTAAAAAATCTAATATCTATTCATGTAGTACTAATACATTAGAGATTCATCTCTATTCTGAGGCCAGCAAAGTTTTCAGATAAGAGTTTATAATTACCTATTTCTGGAGTCTTCTAAATAAGGATTTTAAAATGTAGAAACTTTATTGGTCTATAGTGCACTGTATGCTTTTTCTTCAGGCTTTGCAGATGTGGATCACTAACCTACATAGCCAAGAAGAGATTGTGATTGATGTTGGGATAGGGTTGTAACAATCATACCTGGAAATATAGTAGTTTGTGGCTACAATGAGAAAGGGGGGGTCCATTCTGTCACATGCAGGGATGTTTTAGTCAAATTAATTATCAATTTAAATAAAGTCTTTTAAACGTTTAGGGTTAGTTTTCATATTAATTTCAAACATTTTGGAATACTTATTCTTTTTAAGGTGGTGTGTGGTGGTGGTAGGTTTTTTGTTCCATTTTTTGCTAATAGGGTGTGGGGGAAGGAGGTTAAAATATGAGTGGTGGTGGGTAATGCACCATCTTATCTTGATAGCATCACTGTTAGCCTCTTATTCCCTAGCAGCAAGCAATTTGTATTCCCTAGCAGCAAGCTGTAGCGCATCTGGTGAAGACACTGTATGCGGACTGGAAGAGAGCTCTCTCCCGTCGACATAATAAATCCACCTCCATGAGAGGCGGGAGAAGCTCTCTCTCTAATATAGTTCTGTCCACACCTGTGGTTAGGTTGGTATAACTTACATTGCTCGGGGGTGGCTTCTTTACACCTCTGAGTGACGTAAGTTATACTGAAATAAGTGGTAGGGTAGACCTGGCCTTACTTAGCTCATCTACATTTTTTTATGGCTTCTGTTAACTGTGAGCCACCATCCACTTGTACAATAGTGGCACCTGACAGCACACTCTTGATAGCATCTGTTATGTTTACATTCCAAGCACCTCAAAAACAGGATGTATATTTTGTCTGTTAACTGGCCCAGTTGCATTTTACTAATTCACAATATTTGATATAAATCAATTTGGATTTTTTTAAAAGGCACGCAGAATATTTTCTGCAGTTGTAGGTTTTTGCAGTCTAGGAACAATTTGTTGTCTGGCAGCCTGAAGCCAAAGTGAAACTTAATGTTTGCTAGAAATATACTTGGCGCTTAACAGATAGGTAAAACTCAGGGTCATTGCCGCAAAGAGATCCCATGTTACATTAACCAAATGTGACAAGTGATGTTTACAAAATTTAGAAGGAACGGAAGATGAATGAGGGAGATCATATGGTATTTTATTCTGTGATGCATGCAGTAGAGAGATTCCAGATTTATTATATTTTTTTCTGTTAGGGGTCATTGCTAAGAGAGAGGGACTAGGATTTGTAAGACTTGTGACGGGGCAAGGCCAGATGGCTATAGGAAAGTGGTGAGGAACCAGTATGCTAGCCCCAGACTAAACAAATCCCTGATACCTTGTTAACCAAATGGCAGTTGCTCCAGGTTAATCAAGACACCTGGGGCCAATTAAGAACTTTCCAGAAGGCAGGGAGGTTGATTGAGACACCTGCAGCCAATCAGGGGCTGGCTGAAACTAGTTAAAAGCCTCCCAGTGAGTCAGTGAGGGGGGATGTCAGGAGCTGTGGAAGGAGGTTGCATGTGAGGAGCTGGGAGCAAGAGGCACTAGGAGCTGAGAGTAAGAGTGCGTACTGCTGGAAGATCCTGTGGTGAGGATAAAGAAGGTGTTGGGAGGAGTCCATGGGAAAGTAGCCCAGGGAGTTGTAGCTGTCGTGCGGTTGTTCCACGAGGCACTCTAAACAGCTGCAGTCCACAGGGCCCTGGGCTGGAACCCGGAGTAGAGGGCGGGCCCGGGTTCCCCCCAAACCTCCCAACTCCTGATCAGACACAGGAGGAGTTAACCTGGACTGTCGATTCTACCAGAGGGGAAGATCTCTGAGGCAAGCAAAATCCGCCAATTAGCGCAGGACCCACTGAGGTAGAGGAGGAACTTTGTCACAGACTCCATAAAGTATGTTTTGAGGAGGAACTCAAAGAAAGAGAAAGGGAGGCTTGGTGAAGCAGGCCAGGAGGATGGTGGTATTTGTAGGTGGCTATACAGAAGACAGGCAAGAGATTAAAGGGATGCAGTTGATTTGAAATCTAGTCAGTAGTTTCAGGTCCTTTGCTTGCCTTTGAGGCTTTACAATCACATTTTCTTATTTTTTTCCAAAATGTTTCACTGTTACTTGTATGAAAGCCAACACAATAATAGGCTGACTGACAAGTGCTGTCAAACAGAAAAAACCTCTAATCGTAATTTTAGCTGTTACTTGGAACAATACTAGCCTGATTTTTTTAATGCAAAAATGAAATTGGGTGTTTTTTTAAATTGATGTTATCCCAACCATCTGGAACTGCCTGTTGGTCAAACTTCAGACCTGCATTTCAGAATTACCCAGTTTGTGGTTAGTGTGGCCTGGTGGTGTGGTACTGGACTGAGAATCAGGAGAGCTAGGATTTGTTCCCAGCTCTGCCATTGCTCTCCTGTGTGACCTTAGGCAAGTCACCTCACTGCTTTGTGCCTCCATTTTCCCTTACACCCTGTGTTTATCTAGATAGTCCCCTGCCCCACATAGTTTACTGTCTCTTACTTTGTTGTATATAGTGCCTAGAGCAATGGGGACCCAGTCTCAATAGGAACTTCAGGTGCTACTATAATATAAATAATATAGTGTATCCCATCTAAGACTGAAAATGAAAATTAGCCTACTTTCTCACATTTCTTGAAAATGTTACTAATCAAGAAAATAAATGAATTATTTGCTCGCTCTCTCCTCCCCTCCCCGCAGTTGACCTTCTCCTCTCCCAGCTCCTTTCACTCTATTGCCCTATATACAAACATTCATTTTGTGCTCTTTGCCTAGTGAAGGGCAGAACACTCCTGCTAACTGGTGGGATTTACAAGGGTAACTACATTTTAGATCACAGTTGTCTGCCTTTTTGTGTAGCTCTGCAGGAGAAAAGATTACATTGTGGCGGTGGGAGGAAATTGCTGAGAGTTGGCTTATATACTGTTAGTGTCACAAGTCACTTTTCTGTAAGATGGCAGCTGCCAGCTGGAGTTTGCCTTTGGTATGCCAATTGTAAAATTTAAATAGTTGTTTTCAAATGCTGTTTAAATTTTTTTTTAAATGTGATAAGTGCTTCTAACTGTGTGATTAAAACACAGAACTGAGTATAATGGCAGAGATTAGAAAATGTACCAAATGCGGGAGGCTGATACAAAAGGCAACTGTGGTTTAAGGTCAATGCCATAGTGGGAAGTCCAGCTCTGTCCACAGCTGTTGAGGAGAAGAAGGAAGTCCTGAATTTCCTACCATGGTGCTGTCCCTAGATCTAATGTGGGTAAGGGAAGAGCTTGACTTTTTTTTTTTTTTTTTTTTTTTTTTTTGCCTCTGGGTAGGTGTCTAAACTGCAAAATATACTCTTTTCCCCTTCTCTGGCCTGCTGAAAGGGAGAAAAACTTTTCTTCTTTTTTTTAACTCCCCTGCCTTTGAGCCCTCTGACGGATGGATTTAGAGAAGGGTAGTTTCTGCTAGTCTATCCCTTCCTATCCTCACAGATTTTGTAAAGAGAAGTTTTTTTCCCACCAATTCCATCCCCAAACCTTCATTTATTGGTAGCTCCTTCTCCATGAAAAGCACCAGTGCAGCTATTCATAGCCTTCCCAAATAGTGGCAAAGTGAAGCTGATATCGTTCTTGTCAGTTTCACAGCTGCCTATTGGTTTCTGTATACTAGCTTTGAAAGTGACCATAGTCTTGTCAGCTGGGGCGTGAAAGGGACTGGGAAAGCCATGAGAAACAGAAGATACCCAGGCACACTCTGTAGACTGAGAAAGACGGCACTGCATTGTTTAACATTTTACAAGTTATTTTCGCAACCATAAAAGGTAGAAACTTTATTGTTTAAAATAAAAGCTTAACTTCTCTGGTGGGTAATGTAGGTTCCTTTCTCATCAGTGAAAACTCTCTACTCACTGGCAAGATGGTAAGTAGAGTTTTCAAGTTCTGAAAATGGAAGCCATTTTCTTTTGAAGGGACACCATCAACTGGAATTGTAGTCAGTTAAAAACATTAAATCAGTTAAAGGGATTTCAGATGCTATACCTTCCATCTGCCAATATTTTGATTTTACAATTACATTTTCTATTTTTTAAAAGCTTTAATCTCCCTTGTTTCTGTGTGAATGAGAAAACTACCCAAGTAATACAAGGAAAACAGACAAACTGACTATACATAAGGTGCTGTCAAATATACAAATATATATTCAAATCTTCTTAACTGCCTTCAGTTACAGTAATATTAGAAGTTAGTTGTAACAGTAGATAAGCACACTTTCAGAGAGACGTGATGTTTAAGATGACTCTGCCATTTTAAACTGTGTAATGTGAGAAATTATGAGAGTTAAGACTACTGCCTCCTTTGCATTCTGGTTGGTGAATCTAAGATCTTATTCTGCTTTTGTTGTACCACCTTTGCATAACTCCAATTAATCAGAACTTCTGAGAGGGATTGAGATTATAATATCTGCTCTGATACCTAAATACAGCGCAAGGAAGAGATTTAAGGATGAAAGGAAAGCCTTAAATTGAAATTTCCTGGCTTTTTTTGTGGGTGATTTATACCATTCTGCTATGTAATATTGCACACTTTTTTGTATTTTCTCAGTTTTCTTTGACTTCTTGGCAATTTCAAGATGTTGCTGGCAATTTAATGTGGAAGGGGAGGATAAACAGCAGCAAATCTTAAACAGATTGTCTGAGCTTACTCACATTAAACTCTTGTTTTTATGCTACAAAAATAGTGGCTTGATTTCTTAAAATTGAATTAATCCAGTATAGCAGCCCAGGAGATTAAATTTAGATTTCTGAAATCCTTAACCACTTTGCACTCTTTTCCATCAACCAAAAAGGAGAAACCTACAAATGATTGTTCTGATAGGCAGTCTGGTCTTGGTCAGTAATGCTTTCCTGAGGTGGGCCACTGTCAGCAGAACTAGTTAGGCTCTCTAGATTCTACTTCATTTCTGAAAAAGAGAGGTTGAAACAAGAATGGGAACAAGGTGATGTGGACTGAGAGGTACATGGGAACTAAAGTAGAGTGGAAGAAAGATTGAGGGCAGAGAAATAAAGAAGTGTTACTGTTAATTGCCATGGTAGCTCAAAGAGTTAAAAACAGAATAATTGCCCATTTTGATAGTAGTAGGGAGGACCAGGGCTGTCAAGTAATTAAAAATATAATTGTGATTAATCGCGCTGTTAATAATAGAATACCATTTATTTAAATATTTTGGATGTTTTCTACAATTTAAAATATATTGATTTCAATTACAGTACAGAATACAAAGTGTACAATTCTCACTTTATATTTATTTTTGATTACAAATATTTGCACTGTAAAAAACAAAATAAATAGTATCTGTCAATTCATCTAATACAAGTACTGTAGTGCAATCTCTTTATCATGAAAGTTGAACTTACAAATGTAGAATTACGTACAAAAAAATAACTGCATTCAAAAATAAAACAAAGTAAAACTTCAGAGCTTACAAGTCCACTCAGTCCTACTTCTTGTTCAGCCAATTGCTCAAACAAGTTTGTTTACAATTATGCAGTGACGGATTAGCCAATGGGGCCTGTGCCCAGGGACCCTGGCCAATTGGATGTCCCTGGGAAAATGGGTGCTGCCCCAACCCACTCCTCCTGCCCACCAGCACCCCTCGGAAGTCCCCACACCCAACCCCATTCCCTGGCAGGAGCGCCAGGAAGAGGGGCGGGGGGGACTGCAAGAGGAAGAGGTGGGGAGGGGCCCCCACTTACTCTGGCCTAGGGCCCCACAAAACCATAAACTGCCTCAGCAGTTATGTAAAAAAAAAAAAAATCTACATTTGTAAATTACACTTTCAAGATAAAGAGATTGCACTGCAGTACTTGTACGAGGTGAATTGAAAAATGCTATTTCTTTTATCATTTTTACAGTGCAAAATTTGTAATAAAAATAATATAAAATGAGCACTGTACACTTTGCATTCTGTGTTGTAAATGAAATCAATATATTTGAAAATGTAGAAAAAACATCTAAAAATATTTAATAAATTTCAATTGGTATTCTATTGTTTAACAGTGTGATTGAGACTGTGCTTAATCACGATGAATTTTTTTTATCGCAATTAATTTTGAGTTAATCGCATGAGTTAACTGCAATTAATCGACAGCCCTAAAAATAAATCCTCTGCAACACAGAAAAGTGTTTGAAATTTAAATAACTGATTCAGTTCTTCATTTTTCTTGTTTTGAGTTTTTCAGAAATTTGATAATGACCCTGATGAGTATATATTCAAATAATAGTCTATCCCTTTCCTATTTGAACAGATGCCCAAGTAGCCAATGTGCTTTCTCTCTTTGGACATTGGGGTGTTCATAATTTAAAAGACCATATCTTTCCACGGCATTGGCTCAGGAAAATTTATATTTGGCATGAGGTTATGGGTGAGGGATACTATGTATTGTCTGGGTGCAATATTTAGGTAGAGGAGTCGCACAAAATTCTCTACAGCTTTTTAATACTGTTCTCTTCCCCCCTCCTCAGCCGAACACACCACCACCTACCATCTTGTATAAGCACAAACTGCTACAATTATCCTGCAGTAGAAGGGCGATAGCTAGTCTCCTTTAAGCAATGTGAATGATTTGATATAACCAAGCAAGGGTATTTTTAAAGGATGTTTTATCATGAAAAAGAAAAAGTTCATTTTAAATGTGGACTAAACTCACCAATTTTATTTTTAAAAGAGAGAGACCATGTTACCACAGAGTATCAGAATGCAGTGCACACTCCCCACCCCCCCCTCGTTAAATTTGGATGACCCATTCTAAAGGTCAGGAAACAGTTCCAGGGTGGGAGTCTGCTGTGGTGGGAGCCAATAAAGACTTCGAAAACCAAGCCTCTTTCATCAGACGGTCAAGTTTCACCTCAGGAAGTCTATAAACTAATTACTTACTGCTGGTAAAGTTCTTTTAATAAAAAATGAATCCTTACTATTTTTACAACTTGATGTTGACTCCAACTGCATTGAAGTTGTAACAATTGCTTTTTTGCCTGTTTGGGAAACTTGGGAAGTCTGGAAGGGAAAAACAGATTCCTAAGCAAATATTCTACAGCCAAGAAACCTTGGAGAGAGACACTCATACTCACTCTGATGGCTTCCCCCACATCCCAGGCTCATCTACATACCTTTGCGTACACCTACAATCTCCCTCAAGACAACGGACTCCCCCGTATTAGACCACTATGGGTGAAATTTATTTCCTAATCTTTTTTTCTGTACAGAGGTCTCATATTCCTCATTTCCATATTCCCAATCTCTAGCAGAAGTTTCTGTAAAATACAGTGTCAGTAGGTTTTTTTTGTTAATGGTTTTACTATTTCAGGTCCAGCTTCTTTCTGCATTAATTGCTCTAAGAATGATGTAGTCTCTCCTGCACCAGGTCATCATCTATTTCAGTCCCATGCACTTGAAACAGGGTAGTGATCAAAAGTTTGTTACAAAGCCCTGGCTGTTAGGTGATATGTATGAAATGAGTTAGTGACCTCACTCTAGCACTTGAGCAGGTGTTCACATCAAAAGGATGAAGGATAGTTTTGTGTTTAAAGCCTGTGATTATATATTAAGACATTTGGGTTCCATTCCCAAATCTACCACAAACTTCCTGTGTGATCATAGAGAAGTCACTTTGGACCTCTGCCTTTTTACCCATGTGGAGGAAAATAAGGATACTTACATACAGCTGTTTAAAACAGAGGCTTAATACATTGTTATTTGTAGGCTTGAGATTGTCAAATAGAGTGTACTACAAAAGTGCAAAGTAGTATTAGAATTTTTACTAATTAATAGGCCAAAATGTTCAAACCTGAGTGCTTAAAGTTAGGCTCCTAAATCCATATTTAACACCAAATATACCGTATATACTTGTTCATTAGCTGAATTTTTTTAGTAAAAAAGGGAAGCAAAAGAAAAGGGGGTTGGTTTTATGAATGGGTATAGAGAGAGGGAGAGCTGGGACACAGCCCCTCCCCCCAATAGGGGGGGCAAGTAGAGGCAGCTCAGCCAGAAGGGAAGAGGCGGGGCCAGAGTCTCCGCTTCTGGCCACGCTGCTCTCCCCACAGCCTCTGAAGCAGCTGCAACTCCAGCGCTGGCAGGCTCCGGCACGCCGCCTGGCCTGCGGAGCAGGCTGTGGCCATGCCGCCCGGCTCTGCCTGCTGGAGCAGGAGCTGTGGCCATGCTGCCCACCGGAGCAGGCTGCAGCCGCACCGCCCAGCCCGCCGGAGCAGCTCCAGCCAGGCCAGAGACATCCTCCCCTAGCCTGCCCTAGCTAAGGTGGGAAGGGATGGGATGGGGAGAGTGTGGGGGTCCTGGGCTAGAGGTGGGGTCATGTGGGGGATGGTCACAGGGGTTACTCCCCTGACCCCCTGATTCTCTCCCTAGCCCCCGCAAAAAAATTCCCCACCAGTTGCTGTCCCGGCTGGTTAGGGTAACCAGCTGGCGGGCCGAGACACTTTGTTTACTTAGGTTTACCTCTGTGCCTGCGGACACTCAAGGTAAACAAAGCGTCTTGGCCCGCCAGCAGCTTATCCTGATGGCCCAGGAGCCAAAGTTTGCCGACCCCGAATTATAGGGTCGGCTTATGAATGGGTCATAAAATTTTTCCATTTTTACTTATCCATCTTGTGGGGGTTGGCTTATAAACGAACCTGCTTATGATCGAGTATATACGGTAAGTGGCCTGATTTTCAGAGGCACTAATCCCACAGAAGTCCATGAGAGCTTCAGCTGCTCAGTACCTTTCAAAATCAGACCACTTACATTTAGATGCTAAATATGGATTTAGGAGCCTAACTTTAGGCACTCAGGTTTGAACATTTTTTCATAAGCTTCATCTGGGAGACCAGAGATGGAATAGACATGAACACAGAGCTATCCTTTTAAAGCTGAAAAGGCTGTCTCTAAAGCAGGGGTGAGCAAACTTTTTGGCCTGAGGGCCACATCTGGGAATAGAAATTGTATGGTGGGCCGTGAATGCTCACAAAATTGGGGCTGGGGTATGGGAAGGCATGAGGGCTCTGGTTGGGGATGCAGGCTTTGGGGTGGGGCTGGGGATGAGGAGTTTGGGGTGTAGGAGGGTGCTCTGGGCTGTGACCGAGGGGTTTGGAGGGTGGGAGGGGGATCAGGGCTGGAGCAGGGGGTTGGGGAGAGGCTCAGGGGTGCAGGCTCCAAGCGGCGCTTACCTCAAACAGCTCCCAGAAGCAGCGGCACGTCTCTTCTCCAGCTCCTACGCAGGGGTGCGGCCAGGTGGTTCTGCACGCTGCCCCGTCCGCAGGCCACTGGAGCACATAGGAGCCATGCTGCTGCTTCCAAGAGCTGTGTGGAGGGTCCCCCCCGACCCTGCTCCACCGCTGCAGCGCCAGAGTAGGGCAAGCTCCAGATCCCACTCCCCAGTGGGAGCTCAAGGGCCAGCTTAAAACATTCCACGATGGGCCGTAGTTTGCCCACCCCTGCTCTAAAGGCTTGTCTACACTTGATACACTCCAGTGGCACAGCTGCAGCACTTGAGTGTAGACACTGCCTACTCCAAAAGGAGGCGTTTTCCCTGCCATGTAGGTAATTCACTTCCCTAAGAGGGGTAGGTAGGTGATGGAATAATTTTTCCTTTGACCTAGCACTGTCTACACCAAGGATTAAATCGGTTTAACTACTTAAATCTACTCCTCTACCATTGGTTACTGGTTCTCTGCAATATAGCTCTGCCCGGTGTTCACAGAGAGGAAAGCTAAGCAAACTTGTGACAAAATTGCGTGATATGCCACATCTACCATTAAGTAAAGACTTGTTTAATCCACTGCAGGGTCATCTGCCCTCAGGACACCCGTTGTAGATAAGTTTACCAGGTGAGGGATTTACTGTAGAGAACACACGGCGAGCTTTATGGTTCATGGAGAAAGTCAGAAATAATTATCTTTTCTTGGACCCCACTCCACGTCAACCTGGGTTTGCTTTAGCACAAAGGCAGTGGAGCCTTCTGAACTGGTTTCATACTGGACATGGAATTTGCTGCAGCAGAATTTCGGTAGCGTTTTAGAGACAGTCCACTATATCAGTTTGGGTAGCCACAAACTATGACACACATTGTTGAGGACTGAAAAATGACTCAACTTCCTGGAGGTCTTCGTGCCTTGAACACTGTCGATAAGAAAACTGTGGCTTGGCTTGACCGGATTGAATACGCCAAATAAATAAACTACATCACTCAGGGATATGGATTTTTCACACCCTCAAGTGACCTAGCCTGGTCAACCTAACTTTTTAGCATAGACCAGGCGTAAGACATTGAGATACATTGTTGGGCCAGCATAGTTTATACTGCGTCTGCTTGTTCAGTGCCTGTTCTGCAGCTACTAAATTACTTTAGTCTCCTGAACTATCAATCTGCTACGTATCACAAGCACTGTATTTGCTTAAAGAGGGTTGGGGAGAGAAATCATCAGGTTGGGTGCCATTATATACCTAATTTTTGCACCGTTGCATATAATTTCCTATATACATGTGTATTTATCCTATCTGAATATGTAGATAGGATAAATACACATGTACGTAGGAATATGTATTTTTGTACAGTTACCTTGCACTTGTATTGTGGTTATTGCATGCCTAACCTCTCTCAAAATCTGTCTGTCTTGTTGACTCAAGCACCCTCAGTAGCTTTCACTGTGTTGGACTAGTACAACAGCAACAGCAGACACGAGAAAAAACAATGTATGTGAAAACCGGCATTGCTTATTACTTAAAGATGAGTATGACATCTGACATCTAATAGAATGAGTAGCTTACTTTTAGTGTGAGAATCTTACTTTTCCCACATTTCATTTCCTCTAACCTTTTGCCCTGATACCCATACCAGTGCATTAAAATATCTAGTTCCAAGCTGTCTTGGCTGCTTTTTGTGGTCAGGGGAGATGCTTTTATGTTGGGTCATGAAGCCAGTGGTGAATCACCCTTTGCATAGCCATTGCTTTTTCACATCCTAGTCTCTGGTCTCTCATCCAAAGTATTCATCCCTCTTTGGTAAAATGATCACTAATGACTCATCTTGATGGGTATGTCTATGAGAAATCCCCTTCTGCCTTCTCCAACTATCACTATTAAGAGTTTCCATTCATAGAATCCAAGTGAGTTGGGAGCTTACTCCTGCCACAGAAGTTTTTGTGGAAATCAGAGTGAATAGCTTTATGCGGGGAAAAGACCTACAAATTATTATTTTAAAAGCACTTTAAACTTCTCAGTCTGGGCAGCTGTATTTCTTTTTAAATTATTTTCTCTTCAGATGTATAAATCATTACTTTATTAACCAGTTAGGATTCCCTAACATTCTGAATTGCTGTTATTTGTTCATAATACTTACATAGCATTTCAAGTCACCAAAGCACTTTGCAAACATATAATTAATCCTTGCTACACTTGTATGGTTCTGGTAAGTTTAGAACTGGGCAAACAGCATGAAAAAACTTTAGAGACTGTTCATTTACATTTTTTAATGAATTGCTATGCTCATGGCCCTTTTGTGTTTGCATTCCACGAGCATTGAAATTACTCTTACTGGCACGAATGCTCACAGAAACTGACTCTAAATTTGAGTAAAAATGGCTGTGCATCTATTCAGCTGGGGAACTAACAATATCAGGTGACTTCTCTGATTACTCAAATTAATCATAGCTTACAAAGATCTGTTTGTGATCAAGATGTTTGTTTATTTTTATAAAACGCAAAATGAGGATCCTTTGTACTCAGTAAAGAATCCATGTGGCTGCAGGAGAATATTTAAGATCTCTCTTTTATATGATATACAATTTAAAAATAAAAATAAAAAGAGAGACGGTCACGTGTTAGAACAGGAGTCAGATTTGCTAAGTAAGAGAGAAATGCCTAAGAAATCAGAAGTCAAATTAATAAAAGAAAAACTTCAGCAAATGATTTTGACAATAGCACTGATATATTTAACTTTGGATTTCATTCCACTAGAGGAGCAGAAAACCTGGATTTTTTTTTTTTTCCCGTCTGACTCTACCACTGGCTTGCTGTGTGACCTTGGGCAAATGACTTACCTCTGTTTCCTGCAATGATGATACTGCCCTCTCTCCCTCCCATCTCATAGGGATATTTTAGGGCTTAATTAATGTTTGTAAAACAATTTAGTATCTTGGATGAAAGGTTCAATAGTAGTGTAAAGTATTATTTGAAGTTTTGTTTAATGGAATATCCAAGTCCTGATGAATCTTGAAAAATCTTAACTATTTGGTGAAGGACAAGCACAATATTCTTTTATTCTCCAGTAATGTTACCATCTGAATTCTTGACCATGCATGGAAGCCTGACATTCACAGCTTTATGCAGGAACTTTCCACTTGGCAGGTTGAGCCAGGTCTCTGGTAGAAAAGGAGTGTAATTACAATAGCTTTACAAAATTATTGTGAAAATATACTACGCCAAGCACAAAATCTACTGCTTTCCCTTACCATGATGATTTTTAACCCACCTCCCCAAACTAACAGTATTTTACTCAGCTGTTTAAAAAAAGTTGACTGATTAATGGCAAGCAGAATTTTGGAAGGGTGTGGTAGAGCTGGACTTAAAAAATCCTTTAGAAATGTATCAAGAAGTCTATTGAATGTATAGCAGATGTGGTTCTTGCCTCTGTTACTGAGGAGTTTGGTCCACTCTTCGTCTAACACTTAAAACAATGCATCAACGCAGCTGTAGCGCTTAAGTGAAGACACTCCTATGCCGACAGGAGAAGCTCTTCTGTCGATATAGCGCTGTCTACATGGGGAGTTAGTTTGGTATAACTAAGTCGCTCAAAGGTATGGATCACACACCACACACACACTCTCTCTCTCTCTCTCTCTGACGTATATTGATATAGGTCTGTAGTGTAGACCTGACCTCAGATGCTCACAATTTGGAGATGTTCTTAAACCTAGGAATATTAGGTGGCCCATGAATGGCTTTTTCCATCGTCATGTGGCTGGATGTTTTGACCGCATAATTTTGAACTAGACCTCACCAAAGTAATTGGATACTTTTAGGCTACATTACTGTAATCTTCTTTATCTGAGGCTACCGTTGAAGACTAGTTAAAACTACAGCTGATGGAGAAGTGGATGCCCACCTGTCTCAAGCAGCTGTTACTGCTTCACATATTTTGTCAATTCTTTGAAAACTGCACTTGCTTCCTATTGGCTTTCAGGTATAATTCTAAGTGTTAACAATGATCCATAACAATCATTCCTATTACTTGTATGTTTTTTTCTATTCAGAGATAGAAAGGTGAGTAAATAGTGAGTACAAAGGTGAGTACATATCATAAAGGCTAATTATGCTTAGCTTTTGGCTTAAATTTAGGTTATTTGCAAAATCACCTCTTTTCCTGTTGTGCTAGGTTAGCTGGGATGAATGCTGATAATAGTAATAAGAGATCCTCAAATGAAAGTATTTTGCAAAGGTGTATAAGTAATAGTATCCCCATTTTAAATGGAAACTGAGGCAGGGAGAAGTTAAATTACATCCCTACAGTCACATGGGAAGTCAGTGACAGGCTCAAGAACAGAACCCAGGTCTTCTAGATCTTAATTCCTGCCAACAGCTAGCCCAGCTAACAGTCACTAAATTTAAATGCCTGTGGGTTGATGTCAGGGAATTATCAATGGATGGTTTTCAACTCTGGACTTTGCTCTCCTCCCCTTCCACCCCCTCCCCCCCATTGGTCTGAAAGAGCTTGACTTTATTGACCTTTAGGACAAGATGCTAAATCTTCTCTCTGACATGTCTGAAAGGGGAAAGCTGAGTGAGGAACTGTGTTTTGTTTTGGGGAATATCCTTCATGGCTTTTTTAGTGTGACAGAGAAATGGGCAAAAACAATTTATAGTGTTAGATTTTGTACATCCCTGAGATGTTAGGGCACATTCTATAACCACAGAATAAACTTATAAATGGGAGTAGGAATCCGTGGATCTGAAAACTTTAGAATGTTTGAAATGAATTTCTATAGATGTTTAGCAATTGTTACTGAAGGCCTAACTATTAATAACATTGTTTGAGTTTCATGCAGGGATCCAAATAACTAAGGGTATGTCTACACTGCACAGTTGTTGCCAAAACTTTTGTCTTTCGTGGGTACTTTTAAAAAAAAGAGAAAAAAACCAAACCAGCGAAAGACAAAAGTTTGCGGCTTTGTCGGCAGGAGGCAAAGCTTATACAAGTATTTTGTCGGCAAAAGTGCTGACAAAATACCACAAAACAGTGTTCACACTAACTGTAGAACTTTCTAAGGTTTACATTTTCCCCCCTTCTCATCCTGCAATCAAGCTGCTTTGAAACACACTGTTAGTGCCTCTTCTGGGATTTGTTTTTTTGGGAAGGGTCCTGGTTTTGATCTCTGTGTGCTTTGGTATGATCTTCTTGGCCAGCAGCTGTAACTACTCTTATTGCTATATTCATTGTTAGGGTTGGGAAAAGGGACCTTCACTCATATAGGCTTTCTTGCTGATCTTCTAGAATCCTTAAGATTTCTCTCTAAAGTGCTGTGTGTTTTAACAAATCAGATAGTATATGCAGTCAAGTATGCTGGTCAATGTGCTTTTCCTCCATCAAATTGGAGCAATATGTTGCTTTTAGAGGAGTCTGCATTTTCTCATTTGGATCAGAGCAGAATGGTTCAGTCAGAAATATACCTGTGTTTACCTCTGCTGGCTTTCTATTATAACTTAATTTGACACATGCTGGCAGAGGGAATCATGATATTTCTGCTTTGTCTGTGCTGAAATACAGATCCTTTGATTTTCATTTACAGTTTACTTTGTTTTTTACATTGTGAAATATCTGTAGTTTTGATTCACTTATAAACTCCAGTGCACTGTGCTCTCCTCAGAGAGAGGAGCATCTTTCTTTACCCATTCTCTTCTGTACAGTGCCTTTCAGAGCTGGTTGGTCTGGCAAGGACAGAGACATGACACTTCAGAAACAGAAAGTGTGGAAGGAAATTCCTCTCTATCCACCTAGGGTTGCCAGGTGTCCGGTTTTCGACCAGAACAACCTGTTGAAAAGGGACCCTGGCGGCTCTGGTTAGCACCACTGACTGGGCTGTTAAAAGTCTGGTTGGCACGAGGCTGGTAGGCTTCCTATCTGGCTCCACACGGCTCCCGGGAAGCGGCCGGCATGTCCCTCTGGCTCTTAGGCGGAAGGGGCGGCCCTAGGGGCTCTGCGCGCTGCCTCCACCCTGAGTGCTGGCTCCGAAGCTCCCATTGGCCAGGAACCATGGCTAATGGGAACTGCGGGGGAGGTGCCTGTGGGCAGGGTCAGCACACAGAGCCCCCTGGCCACATCTCTGCCTAGGAGCCGGAGGGACTTGCTGGTCACTTCCCAGGAGCCACCTGAGGTAAGCGCCTCCTGGAACCCCACACCCTGAACCCCCTCCAGTGCCCCAACTCCCTGCCCCAGCCCTGAGCCCCTTCCTGCACCCCAACTCCCTCCCAGAGCCTGCACCCCAGCCCTGAGCCCCTCCCACACTCCGACCTCCTGCCTGAGCCCCTTCCAGCACCCAAACTCCCTCCCAGAGCCTGCACCCCAGCCCTGAGCCCCTCCCACACTCCGACCTCCTGCCTGAGCCCCTTCCAGCACCCAAACTCCCGCCCAGAGCCCGCACCCCCTCCCACACCCCAACCCCTTGCCCCAGCTCAGAACCCCCTCCCTCATTCCAAACCCCTCAGCTCCAGCCTGGAGCCCCTTCCTGCACCCTGAACCCCTCATTTCTGACCCCACTCTGGAACCCGCACCCCCAGCCGGAGCCTCACCCCCCCCACACCCCAACCCCCTGCCCCAGCCTAGCGAAAATGAACGAGTGAGTGAAGAGGGGGGGATAGAGTGAGTGGGGGCAGAGCCTCAGAGAAAGTGGGGGCAGGGATGGGGCCTCGGAGAAGGAGGGGCAGTGGTGAAGCCTCGAGGAGGGCAGAGGGCAGGCCAAGGGTGTTCGGTTTTGTGCGATTAGAAAGTTGGCAACCCTATATCCACCAAAAGGGCTTTTAAGGTCAGATCTGGCAAAGCGATACCAAACATTCATTTGTGGTGTTCAGCTGTGTTCACAGTCAGAGAGTTTAATTTCCGACAATAAGGCAATTTCATATTTGAACTTAGTCTTCTAATTAAAATGAGTCACCTTTTCTTGTACTGGGGGCTCTTGCTTGCTCAGATTGTTTTTCTTTGATGTATTCAGTATGATTTTGAGTCAATGAACATATGAGGCCATGGTATTGTTTTGGTTTTTTTTCCCTATCCCACACCTAGCCTTAGGCAACAGCAACAGATCCTGGCTATTGCCACTGAGACATTTAGTCCTGGCATTGGACATATTTTCTCACTTGCAGGTTCTATCCCCATTTATTCATAAAAAAGGATATATAGCGTGCTCTATCCAGATGGTCTGCTGGATTGATTAGTGTGATTGGCTGCACTCCTGTCTTTAAATTAAATAATTTTTACTTATTTGTAGACAAATTGGCTCTAACTGATTTAATGTTTATTTACTTCAAATAGATATATCCAATGATTTAAGAGTTTCATACTAAACAGACCTAGAAATCTGCTTTAAAAAATTATAATTTGGCCTGAAGCTGTTTGTTACTGCCCCGCATGAATGATGTCTGGAATGAAACAAAATACCACAATACTTCTGTTGTGGAAAAGTCAATCAGTCATCCCATGCCGTTCATGCCGTCATTCACTCTCGCCTCCTCTCCCGACTCTCACCTCTACTACACTGAGGTGACTAGCTGCAGTTTATTCCAGATCAGAATTTGGATCATATAGCGATTTTTCATTGTACCCTAAGCACAACTTATTAAAGCTTCCATTCCTTTCTCTAACCCCTGGTCTACACTACGAGTTTAGGTCGATTTATCAGCTTTAGGTGGATTTAACCAGCACCTGTCCACACAACAAAGCCTGTTTTGTTGACTTAAAGGGCTCTTAAAACCGATTTCTGTACTCCTCCCTGGCGAGGGGTTTAGCACTAAAATTGACCTCGCTGAGTCAAATTTGGGGTAGTGTGGATGCAATTCGACAGTATTGGCCTCTGGGAGCTATCCCAGGGTGCTCCATTGTGACCACTCTGGACAGCACTCTCAACTCAGATGCACTGGCCAGGTAGACAGGAGAAGCCCCCGGGAACTTTTGAATTTCATTTCCTGTTTGGCCAGGCGTGACAAGCTGATCAGCACAGGAGACCATGCAGAGCTCATCAGCACAGGTGACCATGCAGTCTCAGAATTGCAAAAGAACTCCAGCATGGACCGAACGTGAGGTACAGAATCTGATCGCTGTATGGGGAGAAGAATCCGTGCTGTCAGAACTCCATTCCAAAAGACAAAATGCCAATATATATGCCAAAATCTCCAAGGGCATGATGAACAGAGGCTACAACAGGGACGCACAGCAGTGCCGCATGAAAATTAAGGAGCTCAGGCAAGCCCAGAATCGTAGAGCATAGTTTCTATGCTCTCCCTATCATCTCCGTCCCTGAGGTTATCACAGATTAGAAGGCAAAAAAAAAAAAATGCACTCGCAATGACATGTTTTCCAAGCTCATGCAGTCCTCCCGCACTGATAGGGCACAGCTTAATGCATGGAGGCATTCAGTGGTGGAGGCCAGGAAATAATTAAGTGAGCATGAAGAGCGGAGGCAGGACGCAATGCTGAGGTTAATGGGGGAGCAAACGGACATGATGAAGCATCTGTTGGGGGAGCAAACGGACACGATGAAGCGTGTGTTGGAGCTGCAGGAAAGCCAACAAGAGCACAGGCCCCCGCTGCATCCGCTGTATAACCCTCCTCCCCATGTTCCATAGCCTCCTCACCCAGATACCCAAGAACGCAGGGGGGAGGTTCCGGGCACCCAGACGCTCCACTCCAGAGGATAGCCCAAGCAACAGAAGGCTGTCATTCAAACAGTTTGATTTTTAGTGTGGCTACAATAAGCGATGTGGCCTTGTCCTTCGCTCCTCTCCCACCCCACCCGGGCTACCTTGTCCGTTATCTCTCTCTTTATTAAAAAAAAAAAAAAAAAGAATGCATGGTTTCAAAACAATAGTTACTTTATTTCGAAGTGGGGAGGGTGGTTGGCTTACAGGGAATTAAAATCAACAAAGTGGGCAGGTTTGCATCAAGGAGAAACACACACAACTGTCACACTATAGGCTGGCCAGTAATGAAACTGGTTTTCAAAGCCTCTCTGATGCGCAGCATGCCTTGCTGTGCTCTTCTAATCGCCCTGGTGTGTGGTTGCTCAAAATTGGATGCCAGGCGATTTGCCTCAACCTCATACCTCACCATAAATATTGTGGAGCACACAGCAAGTAACAATGGGAATGTTGATTGCACTGAGGTCTGACCAACTGCGCCAGCAAGCTTTTAAACATCCAAAGGCACATTCTACCACCATTCTGCACTTGCTCAGCCTATAATTGAACTGCTCCTTACTACTGTCCAGGCTTCATGAGCCATGGGAGCAAGGGGTAGGCTGGAGTAGGTGCGACTATGCGGTGCTGCCGGCTGGGAGAGCAGCCTGAGGCAGAAGCCTCCAGCTTGCAGGAGAGCAGAGTTGCAGCGAAAGCCATACACCGTGCCCTGGACGTTGCTAGGATCCGGGCAAGGAAGACGTTCCCAGAACCCCCGGCCAAGCTACATGTTCGACAAGGATGGCTACCAGTCCTACTGCACCGTCTGCTGCAAAGTTGCGGGAGAGCAGAGTTGCAGCAGAAGCGGTGGAGCCATACTCCATGGACGAGTACGGCTAGCAGTCCTACTGCACCATCTGCTGCAAAGGCACCCAGGAGCTGCAGCAGTGACGGTGAGCTGAGTGGGCTCCATGCTTGCCGTGGTATGGCATCTGCCCGGGTAACCCAGGAAAAAAGGCGCAAAACGATTGTCTGCCGTTGCTTTCATGGAGGGAGGGGCGACTGACGACATGTACCCAAAACCACCCGCGACAATGTTTTTGCCCCATCAGGCATTGGAGCTTAACCCAGAATTCCAATGGGTGGCGGAGACTGCAGGAACTGTGGGATAGCTACCTACAGTGCACCGCTCTGTAAGTCAATGCTAGCCACGGTAGTGAGGATGCACTCCGCCGACTTAATGCGCCTAGTGTGGACACACACAATCGACAGTATAAAATCTCTTCCAAAAAATCGACTTCTATAAAATCTACCTGGTTTCGTAGTGTAGACATACCCTTAGTAGATGATCTTTCCTGATTTTAATTAGAGAACCTTCCTTTATTCAAACTACGGATTGTCATTACAACAATTAATGAGACAAAGACAGTAAGGAGAAAGGAAGCAGGAAAATATAGCTGAACTGTCTCCTGAGGGCCATTCATTTCCTTTGTTCTTCATCTCTCTCGCTTCTCATCCTGTCCATCAATCTAGACAGCAGCTCTCTCAGACATTCACAGGATTGGCAGATATAGTTAGTTCTTCCCTCCTTTATTCAGTAACAATGTCAAAAAGTTATATACATGATTGTAAAGTTCTAGAATATTAAGTACAAGTCTCTTGGTGAATGTGAAGTACAAATGCCTGGCTAAGTGTTTTAAATTCAAAGCTACCAGGAATGCCGTAGAGCTTCGAAAGCCACAAGGCCTCTTCCTCTCTTCCCCAGTAAGAAATACAGTCCGAAACGGGGTTTGGGAGGCAGAGAATAAAAAAATATTGAAAACAACTGGAAGTCAGCTCTTTGGAGCCTTGGGAGAGTATACAGCATATGTTACGAAATGTACTATGGGCTACTTAAACACGAACACCACACATTTGTTTTGGTACACTGCAGTGATAATACTGTCAGGGTCACACTGAAGACCGCTTTAACAGCTGTTTGGATTAAAAAAAAATAGTAATTACCCTAAATAATTAAAGAATAAGTCCCTTTCCCATTTCAACACAGCTCCACATTTTCTTCACTATGTGTAACTCTGACCAGTTAACATTTTCTGTTCCTGCCACTTCACCCTGTTTCCCTTTCCTACTCCTCCCCCCCACCCCATAATAAAGACCCTTAACTATCTTCCTGTCTCTTCTTGCATAAAGTTCAAACTCCTTGTATGATTGCTAAGGTAAAAATGTTGAAAGGGACCATTTGCCAACTAAATTGGGGATTTGGGGCTGCCTAGGGGATTTGTGCACATGATCATTGTTATTGCACATGCAAATGTAGACATATAAGCAGGGGCAGCTTTAGCATGGGTTCACTGGTGCACATACACAAATCGTGAAAGCAAGGGGACAAAAACAGGCAAACATACACTTCTCCCTGACCAGTGTGGAAGGGCGGGCCTGGGTTGGAGAGCAAGCTTGTCCCCACACTCACCCTGCAGTTGCATTTCCTGTTCCATGTGACAGAGTGCAGCTCGGGGCATTGCGACTTGCCACACTGGATCATGGTGCCACTTGCTCAAATTATGATGGAGGGGCAGTTGGCCCAAATTTGAGTGAGTGGTATTATGACCTGGCACACGGGGTCACAGCACCACTCGGGTTTGACCAAGCCACCCTGCCATCATGATCTCCACTTTGTAAAAAGTGGACATTAGTATCAATGCGGTAAAGACTATACTACACTCTTAAAGCTCTTGTTCAGAAGACTCCATATAGTAAACTGCATGATTCTCAACTGATGTATCTTGAAATGATGAAAGTACAAATCCATCCTCCTGGATTTTGACTCTTATTCTGTGGCTTCTAGGCATTTTAAAACTAATTCTTAGATAACTGATCCATATACATCAATTAAATGTCCTTTCAAAACAACTTATTCCTCTCATATCAATCAATTCCCTCACCCCCACGCACACAATTCTCTAAATAAATATCTGCTCTCCTCCCTCCTCTTCTAGAAAACAGCTAGCAGCACCTAGGCCATTGTGCTCCTTGTCTCACTTCTCCTTCCCAATTAAAGAAGCAGTGGTTCTGGATTATGGTGAAAGCCAGCCCTGCAACAATGTGTTGGGTGGCTGGACCACCTTTGGGACACAGCAAAGAGTTAAGAGCCTACCAGCTGCCTCAATCTGAAGATATTGACTGGGATTCTGGTGTCACAGGATGGGTGTTCAATACCTTGTACTATCCTGGCACAACCAGGAATGTGGCAGCTATGCCGTTGTTCTAATTCTAAGACTGCACAACACTACAGTTCTGTCCATATTTCATCTTTCCATTGCTCTCCACCTTGTCCTGGCCACCAATTAAAACTCTTCCCTTGGCATACCTCAAGGGATGGAGACAGTGAAAACATCTCCTTTCCCTAGGGCTTGAACCCTATCTATCAAGGGTCTTACTGCTTCAGAAAAGTGCAGTTGTCTTCCCTGTTGAGCCGGGTTGTCTGCCTGAGAGAGAGTTTATTGCAGAATTGAAAATGATAGTCTGTTGTCTACATCTCAGTCACACTCTACTGCCGGTGTCCTGTGGATCAATTTAGTGTCTTATTCTGAACAATCTCAGACAGACAGAACTCAATGTGGCACTAACATTTTTCTGTACAGCTTCCCGAAGCTCAACGGTAATAGACCCCTAGCCCTTTGCTACTCCATTATACAATAATTGTCTGCTCAGAATTCAGCATACATTGCCATACATTTATGGATAGTAAAGGGGATACTAAACATCAGATATTTAACATATGGAAGTAAAATAGCATAATTCAGAACAGAGATGAGGCCACTGTTGCACTACTGATTTTTTTTTCAACTGATACAGGATTTTGTGTTTTTTAAAATACCAATTGGGATAAAAAATGTGTAATGTGAGTATAGAGGTGGGAGTGAATTAGATATAAATGTAGTCCAACACAGTCTCAAGTGAGGGGCCGTTCTCTGGGTTGGGAGTTGCTGTAGGGAAAAAATCTGGGTATAGAGGGGAAGTGGTGGTGAAAAATAATATCTAAGAATGGGGTCATGGAAAAAGATCTGAAGGACCTGTTTTGGATAGTTGGAAAGATTTATGACAGAGAGCCCAGCCGGTCTTTCTGAGACATAATCCTCCATAGCAAATGCAAAGTTCTGGCTATTGCAAGGATATCAAAGTAGCTGGTGGAGCAATTTTTTTCCAAAGTAACACAAACAATTTAAAACTTGCTAAATAGCCCAATAAGAAGGGAAAGTATTTTTGTCTGCATTCAGATTAAAAATGCAAAGTCTGAGTTTTTTCAGGTGCTAACATTACTTCCAATTTTAATTCTAGAAGTAGTGTTTTGTGGGGAGGGGGAGGGAAAGGCTTGTATGTAAAAGCTGCTGTTGTTGCATAGGTGGACATTTAACTTCTCCAAGGATTTAAAAAACAAAATTTCAAATGAGTTGACAACATCCTCAGTTACATTTTGTGTGCATTTTCTATCATATTGCTTTTGTTCAGTGTGCACACTAATCTTTAAACATAGAAGCCCTGTCCACACTGCAAGTACTGCGGTGGTTTTATAACTTGTTCCTGATACTCCCTCATCTGTCCAGTTTACCACAAACATTGTTTTGAGTTGTGTTTACACTGCAGCCTTTGTACATCACAGCTGACCCTGCTTGTGCATTCATATCTACCATATCACTTAACAGTGCATTCTGGGAAAATCCAAGTAGTTATCCCATAGCCTTCACAGTGGATGGAATGCAAGGGGATATGTATACAGAGTGGTGGTGTCAGCAGATGGTGGCAATATGTCTTGAAATCTCCATGTGCCCGGAGAACTGGGGAAGCAGAATTGGCCAGATTGCGTATGTAGGCATGCTTGGGGATGGGAGGGACCATCTGCTCTGCAATAAATAGGTATGCTGAACTAGTCAAAAGAAGATGACCATGTGCTAACAGCATAGGATGCTAGTAAGGGTGGAACACTATTAGCTGCTGTCAAGGCTGATTCCCCACTCTGGCACTTTGAGTGCTGAAGATGGGAGCCCTCACGGATTCTAAAAATTAATACTGGCTGCTCGAGGCTTGTATTAAACTCCCAAGGTTACAGCTTTTCTCTGACCTTGGATGGGTAGATGCTGCCACCATCCAAGTGCAAAAACCCCTTTGAGAACCCAGGAAGGTGCACTTGGGAATTCCCGCCTGTGGGGTACCCTCAAGTCCTTCCCCTCCCCACACTTCCCCCCAGGGAAGAGCTGAAAAAGAAAACAAAGGAAATCAGCTGTTGCCACCAGCTAATTAAACAACATATGCACAAACCTCTTGGGGGCACACAAATCCAATCCTATTCTTAAAAAAAGGTACATTTTATTAAAAACAAAAAGAAAGAAAATACATCTGGAATTTAGGTTTTTTGCTAGATTAAAAAGAAAACAATTACAAGGATTAAGTATCAAGATAGCTTCTTGAGATCCAGCTTAAAGGTTAAAAGCAAAACAAAAGCAACTGGGGTTAGCACAGAGGAGTCCACAAGCCATTAAGATATAAAAGAGATAAACCTAATCACGTCTTCCTAGACATTTCCTGATCTACTTACATATCTGGGGTTTCAAATGAGTAGTTTCTAGGTATGATCTGGTGATTTTTTCATACCTGGCCCAAAACGTTTTACAGCATAGTTCCAGCTCATTAACTGTTATGGTGGTGGCTTTTGACCCTCAGTGTCTGGCTGAACAGATATGGAAAATTCTAACTAACTGGCCTCTGATTAACTACTAGCCAATCCAGGTCAAACACACAGAGGGAAATTTTAAAAGAGCAAATTTCTGGGAAGAGGGGTAGTAAAATGTGGTCACAATGTTGGCAAGGCTTTGTGGCTACATCTGCAAAGGTTCACACGACTGGCAGCTCTTTCGTACATTCCTGCAGCCCAGTGCAGATTTCCTGTATCCGACTGGGTTGAAGGAATGGTCTGCAATTGTACTTGCTAAGCAGGAAACCTGGAGGCCTTTTTCCCCTCTTATCTTGCTGCTACTCCTGCTGGACCGAAGCAACTGGGAAGAACAGGTGACAGCACCAGCAGCAACAAGCAGAGGGGATAGTGGCAGGAACAAAAAGTGAGGGCCCCATTACTGGTCCATGCCCCCCACCCCCTCAGATACTCATCATCCATCTAAATGGTGGCCACAGACACCATCCAGAGCCCATCCATCCCAGCCATAGCTGACAAGTTTTGCAACTCCAAATCCTACCCTCACACTGCTCAGGGAAGGCTACTATGTTGACCATGAATTGAAACTTATGGTTCTATTCAAATTATTTTAAAAAATGCAAATTGACCCATCAAATAACTTGCATAAAGCTCCACACATGGATGGCACAACACTTAGTGGCTGTAAGTGGCATGTTGGGTAAATGGAGAACTGCAGGACCAGGAAATGCCAAGAGTTTACTTCTCCAGTGACAGAAGAAGACTCAACATTTATTCTTTTATGTTGTTGTGTGCACAAGGGACCTTCCTCTTCCCCATCTCTAGCTTCCCTCCCCTTACTACTCTCACACACAATTCTGTTTCTCTCCCATTCAGCTCCATCCCCTGGTAATATACCAAGGAGATCCTATAATAGGTGGTACACCTATTAAGAGAAGCCTCTTTACTAGGGTTGCCAACCCTCTAGAATTGGCCTGGAGTCTCCCGGAATCGGCATCCATCTCCCAGTGATTATTGAAAGCAATCCAGGAGATTTTAATAGGCTATTTTAAGAAAATGACATCATATCATGTTGGGAAAAACAATCTCCCAGAATAGCTTCAGTCAGAGTTGGCAACCCTACTCTTTACTAATACCTGTAGGACTCTTCTTCTGTCCATGAAGGATGCAAATGTACATCCTAGAAATCAGTGGAAGAGGTACCATGGCATTTCTTGCATGTAGTAGTGAATTTTTTTTTCAAAAATGTCTCACTATTGCTTATACTGGCTCAGTTTCAACGGTGTTGGTGATGTTGAGAGCCCCATCATTGATATGCAGGTGGCTTTTTAAGCATCACGTTGTTTACTGTAGCCCAGAGCAGCTGTAATCAATATTGTGCTTAAAATGGCAGTAGTACCCCTCCACTAGGGCTCTGAACACTCATAATTCAGGTGGAGCTGAAACAGTGTTAGCAATAGTGGGAACTTTTTTTAAAATGTCTGGGGTAGTCAAGGCTATAAAGAAGTGAAGCTGAGTTTAAGTGGGTTCTTGTGGAGCTAACTATCAGAATGTCCTTTATATCGGTTTTTCAGCTAAAAAATAGGCCATAAAAAAAACCTCAAGAAGCTGACAGTGTTGTTTTAAATCAATGTTCATACCTCAGACACAGTGGTATCACTTTAATCCTGTAAATGCTTTGGTCAGAATTCATATTTGCAAAGCTGTAGAAGTATTGTCACAGGACAGATAGGTCTATGACTAGATTATTAGATTCCCTTCTCTCTCTCCCCCCTCACTCAAATCCTGCTACTCCTGTTCAGGCTGAAAGTTGAGAGGGGAGTCCAAACAGCTTCCCCCTTTGTCAGTTTGTCTCCACAGTGTTCTCTTAGATACAATAACTTTGCCCTCCCAAAATATTATTTTTTACATTTTTTTAATGAGTCTTGCTGCTCTGCCACTTTGAGGCTGACTGACCATAACACGGGGACTGAGGGCTTGAATGCTTTCAGGCACAGAGACCACAACTGAAGGGCTAATGGCAGGAAATGGCTTAGAAGTCCCAATGCCGGCAAATCACCCCTGACCTGCCATCCTATGCAGATTCTCATCGCTTTTCAGCCATTGTGTTGGGAACTGCATTTTTTTCCTGTCTGTTGGAACGGTTTAGAAGCCGTTGCATATTTACTAGTATTTGACCTTTTTCTTTCTTTGGGTTCTGCCTGTACACTGACTGAAGGAATTCGTATCGAAACCATATGGGTTAAATAAAACAAACTTTAAAGAAGAAAGAAGTGTGTGTTCTTCCAGCTTCCTGTGTTTATGTGGTCTGCTTGTATGTTGTTAAGTTTGATGTCCGGCTGATTCCCCACAGTTTGAAAGCAAGCTGAGGCTCTGATGCTGCTGACTGGGTCCAGATGTAATGAGTAACCCAGTGAGAAGGGTCATGCTGGGCATGATAGACAGAAAAGCACTCTGTGATGGTTTGTTCACCAGAAGACAGTATATATTCTCTCAAGGCATCTGTGGATTGGTGAGTGCCACCTGACTGATGAGCTGGGATTCTGAAGAGGTCCTTGACCTCTGGGAAAGCTGTTGGAGAGAAGCCTGCAAAACACAGAGTGCTTTCGGTGTTTCAAAGAAGACATACACACAACTTTTTCATATATATAATTTTAAAATATTTATGTGCAAAGTTTGCTCTAGTTTTCTAAATACTCTTTTCTGTTAGATGAATTCAGGGCTCATCTAAGATAAGATTGACAGCACTGAAGGAGGTTGCAAGCTTAATAGCTGTATGTAACACAAAGCAAAACTTCTTCGTTATAGTCTATTAACTTGCTCCATTCAGAGCATCTAGTACATGTTGTAGGGCCAGGCTTACATTTAGCTACTGTGCTTAACCAACTCTCCAGTGGGATCAAAGAAGAATTCAGTCTCCAACTCTTGCATTCAGTGGCAGATTTAGAGTTAGTGGCGCCCTGTGCTCAGCTTCATTTTTGGGACCCCTCCTTGGGACCCAGCCAAGAAAAAGAACAGTCTTATCTTTCCCCCACCCCCGTTTTTCGTTCTTTTTTTCTTCATCCTCCTATAAGTAATAGGAAGTAAATGAAAAAAAAGTGAGGTACCTTGATTGTTTTTGTAGTCTAACTTATTTTTCCACATGTCACGGAGTGTGGGGGAGTCAGGCCCTGCACCCCGCTTCCCGGGATTCAATGTGACTCTCAGCCAGCCAGTAGAACAGAAGGTTTATTAGGGTTTCCAGGAAAGAGTCCAAACAGAGCTTGTAAGTATGACCAGGACCCCTCAGCTGGGCCCTTCTGGGGGGCAGGGAGCTTAGACCCCAGCTCTGGGGCTCCCTGCGTTTCACCACCCAGCTCCAAACTGAAAAAACAACCAGCCAAACCTCCAGCCGGCTCTTCCCCTTCCTCCGGGGCCCCTCCTCTCGCCTTTGACCATTCTCCCAGCCAAAGGTGTCACCTCCCAACCCCCGTCCTGGCTCATGTTACAGCCCCAGGTAAAGTCTCACACTCCCAATGTAGCCTTTCCCAATGCAGCCTGTCCCAGGGAACCTCCTCCGCAAGCCTCTCAGGTCAAATCCATCTCGCTCCCTACTCCGTCACATCTCTCCCCCCTTCGAGACTGAACTGAGCGGGGTCACTCTGACAAGTGGCCTGGGGAAGTTCAGGGCCCCCTCTCCAGGACAACGCATCCGCTCTCAGGTTGGCACTTCCCTTCACATGGACCACGTCCATGTCGTAATCTTGCAGGAGCAGGCTCCACCTCAGGAGCTTGGCGTTGGCCCCTTTCATCTGGTGTAACCAGGTCAGGGGAGAGTGGTCGGTGTACACAGTGAAGTGTCGCCCAAATAGATATGGCTCTAGTTTCTTGAGGGCCCACACCATGGCCAGGCATTCCTTCTCGATGGCCACATAATTCTGCTCTCGGGGTAGCAGCTTCTTGCTTAAATACACGATGGGGTGTCTCTGCCCCGTTTCATCCTCCTGCATTAACACCGCCCCCAGTCCCATGTCTGAGGCGTCGGTGAACACCAGAAAGGGCTTGTCAAAGTCTGGGTTTGCCAATACCGGGTCCCTGACCAGAGCCTCCTTCAGTGCACAGAGAGCCCTCTGGCACTCCTCGGTCCAGACTACCTTGTCTGTTTTCCCCTTCTTACATAGCTCAGTGATAGGGGTGGCTATGGCGCTAAAGTGGGGCACAAATCTTCGATAGTACCCCGCCATCCCAATAAAGGTCTGGACCTGCTTTTTAGTTTGTGGAGCGGGCCAGTCCCAGATCACCTCCACCTTGGCTGGTTCTGGCTTTAGGCGGCTGCTCCCCACCCGGTGGCCCAGGTAGGAAACTTCAGCCATCCCCACCTTGCACTTCTCCGCTTTTATGGTCAGCCCAGCCTCCCGGAGTCGGTGCAGCACTTGTTTAACTTGGGACACATGGTCCTCCCAGGTCTGGCTAAAGACACAGATATCATCGATATATGCCACAGCGAAGCTCTCCATCCCTTTCAGTAGCTGATCCACCAGGCACTGGAAGGTGGCTGGCGCTCCCTTGAGGCCAAAAGGCAGGGTCAGGAACTCGTAGAGCCCCAGAGGGGTAATGAAGGCAGATTTCAGCCAGGCATCTGCATCCAGTGGCACTTGCCAGTAGCCCTTTGTAAGATCCATGGTGGTAAGGTACCGAGCCCCTCCCAGCTTGCCTAGGAGCTCGTCCGGCCAGGGCATGGGGTAGACATCAGATACAGTGATGGCATTGAGCTTCCGATAGTCCACACAGAACCGGATCAACCCATCCTTTTTGGGGACCAGCACCACCGGCGAGGCCCAAGGGCTGGACGACGGCTGGATCACCCCCAAAGCCAGCATGTCCTTGACCTCTCTTTCTAGGTCCTGAGCTGTCTTCCCTGTGACTCGGAAGGGGGAGCATCTTATAGGTTGGTGTGATCCCGTCTGCACCCGGTGGACAGGCAGATTAGTGCAACCAGGCTGGTTGGAAAACAGCTGTCCGTACAGATGCAGCACCCCTCTGATCTCAGCTTGCTGGGCAGGGGTTAGCTGATCAGAGAGAGGGATTGTTTCTTGGGAGGAGCCAGCTCCTGTCTCAGGGAATAGATCTGCTAGAGGGTCACTTCCCTGCTCCTCCCAATGTCCACACACGGCCAGCACCACATTCCCCCTGTCATAAGATGGCTTCATCATATTGACATGGTACACCCGGCAGTGGTGTGCCCGGTTAGACAGCTCCACCACATAATTTACCTCATTTAGCTGCTTGACCACCTTAAAAGGGCCTTCCCAAGCAGCCTGCAGCTTGTTTTTCCTCACGGGGATGAGAACCATCACCTGATCCCCGGTGGCGTAGGCACGGGCCTGCGCCGTGCGGTCGTACCAGACCTTTTGCTTCCTCTGGGCTCTGGCCAGATTTCCCTTGGCCAGGCCCATGAGCTCAGTAAGTCTCTCTCGGAAGGTCAGGACATACTCCACCACTGACTCTCCCTCGGGGGCGGCCTCCCCCTCCCATTCGTCTCTCATCAGGTCCAGGGGCCCCCTTACCCTCCTGCCATATAAGAGTTCGAAGGGCGAGAATCCAGTAGACTACTGGGGCACTTCCCTGTACGCGAAAAGCAGATGCGGTAGGTACTTGTCCCAGTCCTGCGGGTGCTGGTTCATAAAGGTTTTCAGCATCATCTTTAGCATCCCATTGAACCTCTCCACCAGCCCATTGGACTGGGGATGATATGCTGAGGCCCAGCTGTGCCGGACCCCACATTTCTCCCACAAGCACCGGAGCAGGGCCGACATGAAGTTGGACCCTTGGTCTGTCAGGACTTCCTTGGGGAACCCCACTCGGCTGAAAATGGTCAGCAGCACATCCGCCACGGTGTCTGCTTCAATGGAGGATAAGGGCACTACCTCGGGGTAGCGGGTGGCGAAATCTACCACCACCAGGATGTATTTCTTCCCCGACCGGGTTGTCTTGCTGAGAGGCCCCACTATGTCCATGGCCACCTTCTGGAAAGGTTCCTCTATGATGGGCAAAGGCCTCAAAGCCGCTTTCCGCTTGTCCCGAGCCTTCCCCACCCACTGACAGGGGTCACAGGACCGGCAGTACTGATGGACAGTTGTAAAGACCCCAGGCCAGTAAAAGTTCTGTAGCAGCCTCTGCCTGGTGCGCCGGATCCCCTGGTGCCCTGAGAGAGGGATGTCATGGGCCAGGTACAGTAGCTTGCGGTGATACTTCTGGGGGACCACCAGCTGCCTCCTGATCCCCCACGTCTCCATCTCATCGGGGGGAGCCCATTCCCGGTACAGGAACCCCTTCTCCCACAGGAACCTCTCCTGGCAACCTCTCCACATGGTCTGTACCTCCCTGCGGTCGGCCAGGTCCCTGAGCTTCCTCAAGGAGGGATCTCTCTGTAACTCGGCCTGGAACTCAGCAGCTGGGGGAGGGATGGGAGCCTGTTCCCTCGTGCTGTCTGTGTCTGAGGCCGCAGCCTCTCTGCGCCTGGTCCTTGGGTACTCCCTCCCCACTGGGGCAGGGTCCTGCGCCCCTTGCAAGGTACCCTCTCCGAGGCCCGGGCGTAGTGCCCTTTGCTGGCTCTGGCTACAGGTCACGACCAGGGTGTCCCGGGATTCGTTGGGCCAGTCTTCTAGGTCCCCCCCCATCAGTACCTCAGTGGGGAAACGATGGTGCACCCCTACGCCCTTGGGGCCCTCCTTGGCCCCCCATTTCAGGTGTACCCTCGCCACGGGTACCTTGAATGGGGTCCCGCCCACCCCTCTTAGGGTCAGGTAGGTGTTGGGTGCCACCCGCTCTGGGGCCACCACCTCGGGCCGGGCCAGCGTCACCTCCACGCCCGTATCCCAGTATCCAGTGACCCTCCTCCCATCTATCTCCAGGGGAACAAGGCACTCTCTCCGGAGGGACAGCCCCGCGCCCACCCTATAAACCGAGAACCCTGAGTCCGGAGCATCCAGCCCCCCCGAGGAGCTGGTCTGGGGCCCTCCTCCCTCCGGAGCAGTTGATAAGCTGCCAGCCTCCCTCTTCTGGGCTGTCGGCCCCTTGTCCGGCTGGGTCCCTCCCCAGTTAACCCAGTGTGGGTTTGGTCTGCTCAGTTTGTCTCTGATCTTGGGGCACTGGGACTGTATGTGGCCCCCCTGGCCGCAGTGATAGCAGCTCATGTCCCGTTGGTCCCCTCAAGCGGGTCGGTTGGTCCTGATGTCGGAGGTTCCCCTCGGGAGGGGGTTCTCCCTATTTCCCCTTTGGGAGGTCCCATGGTGACTCTCTTGCTGCCTCATGGTGGGCCTGCTCCTTTGGGATTCCTCCCCGCCACCCCTTGACCGACTGTTCACAAACTCGTCGGCCAGCCGTCCTGCGTGCTGCGGGCTCTCTGGATTTTTGTCCATCAACCATAGCTTCAGGTCTGATGGGCACTGTTCATACAGTTGTTCCAGTATGAATAGTTCGAGCTGGCCCTCCATAGTTTGGGCCCCAGCTGTCCACTTGCGGGCGTATCCATGTATCCGGTTGGCCAGTTGTAGGTACGTGATCTCACGGGTTTTATGCTGACCCCGGAACCTTTGACGGTACATCTCGGGAGTCAGCCCAAGCTCGTGGAGCAGGGCCTTTTTGAACAGTTCATAGTCCCCAGTCTCCTCCTCTTTCATTCTGCTGTACACGTCCAGGCCTGCAAGGTCTAGTAAGGAGGTGAGAAACTGGAGCTTGTCTGCAGGGTCAACCTTGTGCAACCGGCAGGCATTCTCAAAGGCCGCCAGGAAGCTGTCTATGTCTTCCCCTTCCTTACGCCGGGCCAGGAAGTTACGATCAAACTTCCCTGCAGTCTTGGGTCCCCCCTCACTCACTGCAGCCGGGGCCTCACTGCTCCTCAGCTTGGCCAGCTCCAGCTCATGCTGGCGTTGTTTCTCCTTCTCCTCCAGCTCACGCTGACGTTGTTTCTCCTCGTGCTGACGTTGCTTTTCCCGTTCTTCCCACTCCTCCTTCAGTTCCTGCTGCCTCAACTCGAGCTCTTTCAGTTTTATCTCCCTCTCCCAATCCAGCCGCCTCCACTGCTGGGATGGGGACCTCCGCCGGGAGGATCCCCTGCTGGCTGCCGGGGTCAAGGTGCCCTCGGTATTTGCTAGGCTTTCCCCAACCTCTCCCCTGGGCAGAGGCAAGAGTGGTCTTGGGAAGTCCTCGGCAGCAGTCTGACCCCTCCCAGCCAGGTCAGGCCCTGGGGCCCATACTGCGTCTGTCGGGTGGCTTCCCCCAGGGACAGGGATCGGGTCATCCAAGCGATCCTTCTCCTCCAGCTGTGCAATCAGCTGGTCTTTGGTGGACTTCCCAATGCACAGCCCCCTCTGCCTGCACAGCTCCACCAGGTCGTTCTTACGGCGCTTAGCATACATCTTCCTGTTGGCCACTCGCAGGCCTGTGCGGTCTTGGCCCCCACGGCTTCCAGGAGGAACCCCTAGTGTGCCAGCCCTTCTCACTGGTCACACCCCTCAGGGTTAAGCGTAGCTCCTCCGCCCCCCGAAACTCTTCTCTCTGCCTCTTCAGCAACCTGCTCCCCGTCAATCCCCCTTCGTTTTACTGCTCTCCAGTCACTTACTGCAAGAAGTGCCGTTCATGGGGTGCAGTAGATCCCACCGCTGCCACCAGTTGTCACGGAGTGTGGGGGAGTCAGGCCCTGCACCCCGCTTCCCGGGATTCAATGTGACTCTCAGCCAGCCAGTAGAACAGAAGGTTTATTAGGGTTTCCAGGAAAGAGTCCAAACAGAGCTTGTAAGTATGACCAGGACCCCTCAGCTGGGCCCTTCTGGGGGGCAGGGAGCTTAGACCCCAGCTCTGGGGCTCCCTGCGTTTCACCACCCAGCTCCAAACTGAAAAAACAACCAGCCAAACCTCCAGCCGGCTCTTCCCCTTCCTCCGGGGCCCCTCCTCTCGCCTTTGACCATTCTCCCAGCCAAAGGTGTCACCTCCCAACCCCCGTCCTGGCTCATGTTACAGCCCCAGGTAAAGACTCACACTCCCAATGTAGCCTTTCCCAATGCAGCCTGTCCAGGGAACCTCCCCCGCAAGCCTCTCAGGTCAAATCCATCTCGCTCTCTACTCCTTCACACCACAGACCACTTGAAAATCGCTGAGGGTCTCGGCGGACCACTTAATGACCTTTCCAAATATTGTTTGTACCATTAGCTAACTATTGTAAAGTGCTTTGGATAAGAGCGCTTTATTAAAAAAATGTTAAAAAATGTTGGGGTGCAGGGTCTGGCTAGGACTTAGGGTGTGGGAGGGGGCTCAGGGCTGGGACAGCGGGTTGGGGTGTGGAGCCCTTACCTGGGGCAGCTCCCGTTTGTTGCGAGGGGTGCAGGTGGGGATGTGAGGGTGCAGGAGTCAGGATGGGCAGGGGGCTGGGGATATGGGGGGGTGCAGGAGTCAGGGAGGGTAGGGGGTTGGGGATGTGTGAGGGGGTGCAGGAGTCAGGGCTGGGAGTGTGGGAGGGGGTGCAGGAATCTTGGCTGGGGGTGTGTGAGGGTGCAGGAGTCAGGGAGGGCAGGGTGTGTGTGAGGGGCATGCAGGAGTCAGGGCTGGGGTCATGGGGGTGCTCCCAGCCCCTTTCCCTGAGCGGCTCATGGCAGGGTACTAGGGAGGGTATGTGTAGAGGGAGTGCGGGGCCTCTGCCTTTGCTCCACCCTGCCCTTCTCCATGGCCCTGCCCCCGTCTCTTCTCCACCTCCTCCCCTGAGCACCCTGCAGCCCATTCCTCCCCCTCCCTCGCGGAGCGACCTGAGCACCAGAAAACAGCTTTTTGGTGGCAGGGGAAGCGCTGGGAGGGAGGAGGAGGGGTGGGAACGTGGCACGCTTGGGGGAGGAGGCGGGGAAGAGGTGGGGGAGGGGGGAGTTTGGCTGCTGGTGGATGCGGAACCTGCAGCAGGAGCCCCAGGAGCTGGCAGGACCAAGCTTCTGCCCCCGTAGCTGCCCGGCCCTGGGGCCTCCTGTCGTTGGGGGGCCCCATGCCAGGGCACCCTGTGTTTTACTGTAAGTCCGCCTTTGCTTGCACTGTCTCACAGTGCTTCATTTAAGAACCCCAACCTTGATTTGGATGGATCATCTCCTCAGGTGAAAGGAGAGTTCAGCCCCTCTGTTCATTTCATTCAGGATTGAAATGCTTCACTGTATTCCACAGTGTATCCTAAGCATTTCCTATTTTAGGGGCTTTCAGGTCTTTATTGCAGTTACTTTTTCTTTTTTATATGGGAGATTTTCACAGTTAAGAATTGTGTTTGCTATAAAGAATTCCCATAATAGTAGGAATCAATATTGGACTTCTGCCTTCCTGACTGAGCCTCTTTCTCTTACATCAATAAGATGCACTTGCCTTTTCCCATAATGGTTTATATTAGCTAGAAATCCAAACTTTGTATTTTTAGTTAAATTCGAAAGAAGAGGGTCCCTTATTGAGATCATTAGGAAGGACACATTCAAGAAAGGAGGAAATAAAATGGATTTCCAGAGGTAGAAAAACACAGGATAGGAAGTGGAGAGAAGGTACTGACACCTTTACTTCCCTCCCACCACCTTCCACCCTTACATATACATACATACACGCACACTGAATTTTTGTGTGGAAATCTTGAAAGCATAATTTCCATTCCAGGTGGAAATTAGATTGATTTGAAGTGTCCATTTCACCTAGAACTTACATTGATCTGCTAATCAGGGAATTAACCGCATTCTTACTTAAAGGAATCATAGGGTTAGAAGGGACTGCAAGGATCATCTAGTCTGCCAAGATGCAGGATTTGCTGGATTTGTTGCCAAGATGCAGGATCAGTATATGCGCAACAAATGGCCGCCTTAGCATTCAAAATAATCCGATTTCTCCCCACAGATTGTAACTGTTCCTTCAAGCACCTGTTTGGTAGTGAACCTTGCATCCTGCTGCCCCTCTTTTTTTAATAATATTGCCTTACCAAGTCAGTTACTGTAGAGCTTGGGAATTTTCCAGGTGTTTTCTTGTTGTCCTTGACCATCAAGATACCCATTTTAAAAGCTGTAAAGTAGCCAGTGTGTTTAAATGTGACACTTAGGGCATGGCTACGCTTGCAGATGTAGAGCACTGTGAGTTAAACCAGCCTTCGGAGAGCACAGTAGGGAAAGCGCTGCAGTGTGTTCACACTGTCAGCTGCAAGTGCACTGGCGTGGCCACATTTGCGGCACTTACAGCGGCATTGGGATCGGTGCATTATGGGCAGCTATCTCACAGAGCACCTTTTCCCATTCTGGTGCTGTGGCTTGTGGGAAGGAGACTGGGGGGTGCGAGGCATTCCGGGTCCTGTCCCAACACCCCATGATGCATCACTTCGCATCCCAGCAATCCCTGTTCTTCTGTCCATATTTGGCGCCATCTTTCAACGTTTTTTGTACTGCGCGCTCTGTCTTCCCTGTTGGTCTGCGGGAATGGAGCCCGAAGTGCTGAGGAATATGCTGATGAGTCTTGCCAGCACATCACATTTGGCAGTCGAGTTACTCCTTAAGCTACAAACTGACAGTGAGGAGTCCGATGATGATGTCGACTCGTGTAACGCATATGACACGAGATTGCTTGTGGCATTCACGGACATGCTCACCACCGTGGAACGCCGCTTTTGGGCTCGGGAAACAAGCACTGAGTGGTGGGATCACATTGTCATGCAAGTCTGGGATGACAAGCAGTGGCTGCAGAACTTTCGGATGAGAAAAGCCACTTTCATGGGACTATGTGCTGAGCTCGCCCCCACCCTGCGGCACAAGGACACAAGATTGAGAGATGCTCTGCTGGTGGAGAAGCGGGTGGCTGTTGCAACCTGGAAGCTTGCAACTCCAGACCTGGGTCACTAACCAGTTTGGAGTGGGAAAGTCGACTGTTGGAATCGTGTTGATGCAAGTTTGCAGGGCATTTAATCGCATCCTGCTCAGAAGAACCGTGACTCTGGGTAATGTGCATGACATTGTGGCTGGCTTTGCACAAATGGGTTTCCCTAACTGTGGAGAGGCGATATATGGCATATTCTAATTCTGGCACCAGCCCACCTAGCCTCCGAGTAAGTTAATCGGAAAGGGTATTTCTCTATGGTTCTCCAGGTGCTTGTGGATCACCGTGGGCGTTTCATTGACATTAACGCAGGCTGGCCCGGAAAGGTGCATGATGCACGCATCTTTCGGAAACCTGGCCTGTTCAGGAAGCTGCAAGCCACGACTTTCTTCCCAGACCAGAAGATCACCGTAGGGGAAGTCAAAATGCCCATTGTGATCCTTGGAGACCCCGCTTACCCTTTAATGCTGTGGCTCATGAAACCCTACACAGGGGAGCCTTGACAGCAGCAAGGAGAGGTTCGACAGCAGCAAGGAGAGGTTCAACAACAGGCTGAGTAGGTTCAGAATGACTGTGGAGTGTGCTTTTGGCCGTTTAAAGGGCCGCTGGTGCTGTCTGTATGGGAAGCTGGACCTGGCCGATGACAACATCCCCGCGGTAATATCTGCGTGCTGTACCCTCCATAACTTTTGTGAAGGAAAGGGTGAAAGATTCACTCAGGCATGGAACTTGGAGGTTCAACACCTGGAGGCTGAATTTGAACATCCAGAGAGCAGGGCTATTAAAGGGGCCCAGCGCGGGGCTGCAAGGATTATGGATGCCTTGAGGGAGCAATTTGAGGTTGAAAGCCACCAGTAATGTTTGGTGCCCTGCATGGGAGTGAAGAGCAGTGGTTCCAATGTTAGTAGGAATCTGTGTTTGCTACATTGACTTGCAGTGCCTGTTGCTTTCCTGGGCTAAGGTATCTTTTACTTAATTCAATAATAATGTTTTCAAAGCCAAAAAATCCATTTATTTAAAATAAAATTCATTTATTGAAAAGAAACACAACCGCTTGGGAAACAGAAAGGGCAAGGGGGTGGGGTAGGGAACGGTTCAATCACAGATTTGCGTATGTCCTGTTCTCAAACTCTGCCTTCCTGTCTGGAGTACTGTGCAATGAGTGCTGCACTTCAGGCTGGCTAAAATGCATGGTGATGGGGGTTGAGTGCAGTGGGTAAGGGTCGTAGTTTCCAGGGCTGGGTGGTAAAGCTACAGGTGTTGGAGGCAGCTGGTGGCAATAAGAACCCGGATGTGGGGGAAAGTGGGTTGGAGGTGACATGGGAGCACAAGGGAAAGAGTTTTGGGACAAGGGCTGCAGGGGGGAGCAGGCGCGGTAGTGCTCCGCCTGCATGGCTACGAGCGCCTGTATCGAGTCCGCTTGGCACTCCATAATGCTTAGCAGCCACTCTGTGCTTTGGTGCCGGTGTTCCATGTTCTGCTGACGGACCCTCCTTTCACTCTCCCGCCACTGCTGCGCTTTTTGATTTTCATTAAGGGACTGCTGCATTACTTCATGCAGCATGTTCTCTTGCTTCTACGTGGCCTCTTCCTAATTCTTTGGAGTCTTTCGGCCAGTGATAACACAGATGGCTGAGATCTCAAGGTTGCATCTGTAAAGGCAAAATGCAATACTTAACAGAGGCAGCATTGTTCACAGCAGACAGAGCAATGATTCGCCCGTACTTAAAGACAAGCACAGTCTACACAATAGCGGAATTTCCCGTCTCAGAGTGAGCGCACACAACCCACAGGAGCCCCAAAATGGTGAGTAAGCACAGGAACAAGGGGGACTGATTGTTTCACAGCCGTACTGTCCTCTGGGTTTCTGTGCCTTGGGGAGAGCTAAAACTGCAAGGGGCCCCTGTACTGAACACTGTCCCCACATTTTCCACAGGAGTTCGTCCTGGAAGATATCTCGCTGCTGAGGGTGACCTGGGAAGCAAAGGAGGGTCTTCTACTACAAGGCGGCTTCCGCCCTGGTCCATATGCAGCTTGCCTGTGTGCAGCAATGGTCCCCCCGCCCCTCACGGCACAGTGGCATGGACATGTTAGCCTGACTGGGACTAGGAGCACAGTAGGTCTCCCAAGGAACCTGTGCAAGTGCATTGCCCAGCTTCTGCATGAGACCTTTGAAGAAATCACTGAAGCCAGTTACCGCGATGTGAGAGAGCACATCAACGCCCTATTCCGCATCTAGGCATGCATGCAGCCCTAACCCTCCTCGCACCAAGAGCCCGCACTGAACAACTTCCTTCCCAAAATAAAAGCTGCTTACCTCCTCTGGTGTTTGTCCTTCCCCAAGCACCGGTCGTCGCAACTGGCTGCCTTCCTCCTGGCTTGAGAACAGCTGGCTGCATGCATCTAGGGATGCCGGGGTGTCTCCCTCCTCCTCAGCACCCTCGCTCCCGCTTTCCTCCTCCTCCTCCTGTCTTGTTGAACTGGGCTCTGAAGTGTCCATGGTGGTCCTCGGAGTACAGGTGAGGTCGTCCCCAAGTATTACGTCCAGCTCTTTGCAGAAACAGCAGGTCGCGGGGGCAGCACCAGAACGGCAGTTTGCCTCGCGGGCTTTGTGGTAGGCATTCCGCAGCTCCTTCACTTTAACCGTGCACTGCAGTGCGTCCCAGTCATGGCCCCTTTCCATCATGTCCCTTGATATCTGCCCAAAGGTATCATAATTCCTACGGCTGGAGCGCAGCTGGGACTGGACAGCTTCCTCCCTCCAAACACTGATGAGGTCCAGCACCTTGCCATTGCTCCATACTGGGGATCGCCTGGTGCGTGGAGGCATGGTCACCTGGAAAGATTCACTGAGAGCACTCCACGCCTTGCTGAGCAAACAGGAAGGGGATTTTCAAAATTCCCAGAGAATTTAAAGGGCGGGTCTGATGGTTGGTCACCTGAGGGCAGGGCAGTAGAGTTCAAAGTGGTGACCAGAGTTGCTGGAACAGGCATTGTGGGACACTTCTGGAGGCCGATCAGAGCACATTAACAGACCAGGGCATCCACACTGGCGCTGCGGTGCTCCAGCCAGGGCATAGCAAGTGTTATGCCTCTTGTTGAGGTGGATTACCAGGAGAGCTCCAGCCACGGAGCCTGGGAGCTCTATGTGCCTTGCCAGTGTGGCCGTGTCGTGAGTTAGGGCGCCCGGGGCTGCTTTAATGCGCTCTAACTTGCAAGTGTAGCCATGCACTTAGCCTGGATCTGGGTCTCTCACTTGTCTCACTCCAATGTGGGGATTCTGTGGGTTTGTCTTCATTGCAGAGTTAACCCAGGTGATCAGCACCCAGATCTGAGCGCTTGGGTGTGAACAGCCACACTGCAAAGTTTTACCCAAGTCACTGTGTCCTCACTAGTGCTGCACTCCACCATCTGTGTTGCTAGGACTTCTGGGGGCATATTCCTTGGTTCTTTGTACTGCAGTAAGCTGACCTGCTTTATGATTCTTTCTTATTGAATTGTTGGAGAACTTGTCTGTCCTTCTGGACACATGGGGAGAATTGTGGGAAGGCACTGGAGAACTATTAGAATACTATCAGAGTATCAGATTTTCGCTTACAACTTCATGGCAAAGTGGGTGGGTTACTCATCTGAGTAAAAACAGAACCTGGGCTCCAACCTACACTCACCACCAGGGCACCCAACAGAGGAGCAAAGGGGAAGCAGATTACTGTGAAAGCACCACTATATGAGGATTAGAAATTTTTGTGTGTGGATAGGTGAGGGTTGGGGCAAAACCAGAGTAAGAGCCCTGGTAACTCTGCAGTGTAGACATACTCTAAGGGTAGGAATGGAATTTTTCTCTTTCCATCAGGGTGAAACTTTTTCTGATAATTGTAGTGATTTCTTTTTCAGTGATCTTAAATGTTCTGCTAGGGATGGGTATGAAATAAGCTTGTATTCATGAAGTTATTCCTCCACAAATTCTGATCTCCTGATTGATGAATCTGAGGACACAAAAGAAGCCAGGTCTGCCCTGGCAACCTGGTGTCTTTCAATGAGAATTACACCATGCTACAAGTGCTTGCCCATTTTGCTTGTGTTTTCATGGGGGAACTTAGTATTTCGTATTATAACCTGAAAACAGAAAACAAGGTAACCACATATGAGGAGCAGTGCAACAAATATGTGCATAAAAATACATTGTGAAAGTACAGGAGTCAGGAGAGGAAGTGAAAACACCAACTCAAATTGAAACTGCAAGAATTTAGGTAGGTAGGCAGAATGTTATTTCCCACTAAGATGCCAACAATCTTCAGTTCTGATTATAAATACCTGATTGATGGGACCAACATGGGATAACCCAGTAATATAAATTGATAGGTTCATGTCACACAATCAAATTTTTAGGTCCAAATAATTCAAAAGATTAACCAGGGTGCAGGATTAAATTGAGGCTGATGTGTTGTATTGCTTTTAAGAACTGGCAGTTAAGTAAGACTTTTAAAGACAGATCATTAAATGGGCAGCACACTTGTGAGAAGTAATTCAAATGTTAATTTTTCTTCAACTTTCCTCTTCACAGAGCTATGGAGAACCTGATGGCTGGCTCATCTTTACCCCCACTGTTTGCAGATGATGATGGCTCAAAGGAGAGCAGTGATATGCCCACAACTGGGTAAGCAACTGCTGCTCTAAATTCAGCTCACAGAAATTCTCTCTTTGCAGACTCTCCAGAGAAAGTACTTGTCAGGGTTCCCTCCCCACTCTAAACTCTAGGGTAAAGACGTGGGGACCCACATTCAGAGCCCCTAAGCTTATTTTTACCAGCTTAGGTTAAACCCCCCAAGGTACAAAATTCCCTGCACCCCAAGAAACGCTTCTCGCTGCCACCATCAAATGTCTAACAGGAATCCAGGAAAGGAATCACTTGAACTTCCCTCCCCCCCAAAATACCCCCTCAAGCTGTACACCCCCTTTCCTGGGGAAGCTTGAGAACAATCTCCCAACCAATTGGTTACACAGTGATCTAAAAACCCACCCCCTGGGTTTTAACACCATAGAAAACAGTCAGCTTCTTAAAAGAAGGATTTTATTAAAAATAAAGAAGGTAAAATCATCTCTGTAAAATCAGGATGGTAACTATTTCACAGGGCACTATATTTCCAAACTCAGAGAGATTTCCCCCTCTGGACAAAACCTTAACGTTACAGAAAACCATGAATAACACCCCCCCACACTTTGCCCTTTCTAACACAAGGGATACACCAAGCAAAATAAACAGAAATCTATACGCTATGCTATCTAAACTTACTTCAGAAAAGGGAGGTTTGATTTTCTGTAGGTTCCTTCTGTCTTCCAAGATCACCCTCTCTCCGACAAAGACACACACTAAAACCTTCCCCCCTCCCAAAGTTTGAAAGTATCTTGTCCCCTTATTGGTCAGATGCCAGCCAGGTCAGGTGTCAGTCTGGCTACCTGCATTTCTTAACCCTTTACTGGAAAGAGGATTTTATAGCACTGCATCAGACCCTCTCCCCCTTCCCTTCATATTTATGACACTCCCCCCAAATCACCGATAGTGTGAAACACTGGCTGTGATTTCTTCCTGGAGCTCTAAAAGAAAACAAAGTAATAAGACACATGAATCTCCAAATATACTAATAACTGGATAAAGACTGAACAATATTGTCCACATTGCAAGGACGATTTTAACCAGTTGGTTCGGGGAAACTTTCACGGGAGAGTGCATCAGCCACTTTGTTAGAAGCTCCTGAAATGTGTTGTATTTCAAAATCAAAATCTTGGAGAGCCAAACTCCATCGAAGGAGTTTTTTGTTATTTCCCTTGGCGGTATTAAGCCACTGTAGTGCAGCATGGTCGGTTTGCAGGTGGAAACGCCATCCCCAAATGTATGGGCGTAGCTTTTCCAGAGCGTAGACAATGGCGTAACATTCCTTCTCACTGATTGACCAGTGGTTTTCCCTCTCAGACGCTTCTTGCTGAGAAACACGACAGGATGGAATTCTTGATCTGGTCCTTCCTGCATTAAGACTGCTCCCACACCACGCTCGGATGCATCTGTGGTTACTAGGAACGGTTTATCAAAGTCCGGGGCCCTTAGCACAGGGTCAGACATGAGTGTTGCTTTAAGCTGGTTAAAGGCCTTCCGACACTCATCAGTCCACTGAACCGCATTTGGCTGGTTCTTTCTGGTTAGGTCAGTTAGAGGGGCGGCGATTTGGCTGTAGTGCGGTACAAATCGCCTGTAATATCCGGCCAAGCCTAAGAAAGATTGGACCTGTTTCTTTGACTTTGGGGCAGGCCACTTTTGGATAGCCTCCACCTTGGCCTGTAGGGGGTTAATAGTTCCTTGACCCACCTGGTGTCCAAGGTAAGTCACTCTGTTGAGGCCTATTTGACACTTTTTAGCCTTAACAGTTAGTCCTGCCTCTCGTATGCGCTCGAAGACCTTCTGGAGATGCTCCAGGTGTTCGGCCCATGAGTCAGAAAATATGGCCACATCGTCAAGATAGGCAACTGCCGATTCTCCCAATCCCGCTAGGAGACTATCTACCAGTTTCTGGAATGTGGCAGGTGCATTCCGCAGCCCGAAAGGGAGCACATTAAATTCATACAGCCCGACATGGGTGATGAAGGCTGACTTTTCCTTGGTGGATTCATCTAGCGGCACCTGCCAGTACCCCTTGGTTAAGTCTAAGGTGGAGATGAACTGGGCACGTCCCAGTTTCTCCAATAGTTCATCTGTGCGAGGCATTGGATAGTTGTCTGGGCAAGTCACAGCATTTAGCGTACAGTAGTCCACGCAAAAGCGTATTTCCCCATCTGGTTTGGGGACTAGAACCACGGGAGAGGCCCATGCACTGCTAGAGGGACGGATTATACCCATCTGTAGCATGTCTTGAACCTCCCGTTCTATAGCAGTTTTGGCATGAGGAGCCACTCGGTAAGGTCGGGCTCTAATTGGGTGGGCATTACCTGTGTCAATGGAGTGGTATGCCCGTTCGGTCAGTCCTGGGGTGGCTGAGAACATCGGTGCGAATTTAGTGCACAGCTCCTGGATTTGCTGGCGCTGCATACGTCCGAGGGTCATTGAGAGGTTCACCTCTTCCACGCCACCGTCATTTTTCCCTTCATAGTAGACACCTTCAGGCCACTCAGCGTCTTCTGCTCCTTGGGCAGTAAACTGACAAACCTTCAATTCTCGGGGGAAAAAAGGCTTTAGAGAATTAACATGGTACACTTTAGGCTTGAGAGTTGTGGTGGGCAATGCTATGAGATAGTTCACAGCTCCCATGTGTTCTTGGACCGTAAATGGCCCTTCCCATGACGCTTCCATTTTATGGGCCCGGAGCGCCTTCAAGACCATGACTTGGTCCCCTACTTTAAAGGAACGCTCTCTGGCATGTTTATCATACCAGGCCTTTTGCTCTTCCTGAGCCCCTTTTAGGTTTTCTCTAGCAAGGGCTAAAGAGTCTCGGAGGGTGTTTTGTAGGTTGCTTACAAAGTCCAGAATGTTAGTTCCCGAAGAAGGCGTAAACCCCTCCCATTGCTGTTTCACCAGCTGTAATGGCCCTTTAACTTCGCGGCCATACACAAGTTCAAATGGTGAAAACCCTAAACTGGGATGTGGTACAGCCCTGTAGGCAAAGAGCAACTGCTGTAACACTAGGTCCCAATCGTTGGAGTGCTGGTTTACGAATTTACGTATCATGGCTCCCAAAGTTCCATTAAACTTCTCCACCAGACCATTTGTTTGATGGTGGTAAGGGGTGACAACCAAGTGGTTCACCCCATGAGCTTCCCACAGGCTTTTCATGCTCCCTGCCAGGAAATTAGTTCCTGAATCAGTAAGGATGTCGGCGGGCCAACCTACCCTGGCAAAAATCTCTGTTAATGCCTGGCATACACTTTTAGCCCGGGTGTTGCTCAGAGCTACTGCTTCTGGCCATCGGGTGGCAAAATCCATGAAAGTCAGTATGTACTGCTTTCCTCTGGGTGTCTTTTTCGGAAAAGGACCCAGAATATCCACAGCTACCCGCTGAAATGGAACTTCAATTATGGGGAGTGGCTGGAGAGGGGCTTTGACCTGGTCTTGGGGTTTTCCCACTCTTTGGCACACCTCACAAGACCGGACATAGGTAGAAACATCCTTGCCCATTCCCTCCCAGTGGAATGACCTCCCCAAACGGTCTTTGGTTCTGTTCACCCCAGCATGACCACTAGGATGATCATGGGCTAAGCTCAAGAGCTTTAGCCGGTACTTAGTCGGAACCACCAACTGTCTCTGAGGACGCCAGTCTTCCTGGTGTCCACCAGAAAGAGTCTCCTTATATAGAAGTCCTTTTTCTATAACAAACCGGGATCGATTAGAAGAGCTGAGAGGCAGTGGGGTGCTCCGTCCCACTGTCCAAGCTCTCTGTAGGCTTTCATCTGCTTCCTGCTCGGCTTGGAACTGTTCCCTAGATGCTGGAGACATCAGTTCCTCACTGGGTTGTGGACCTGGGCTGGGTCCCTCTGGAAGCGATGCAGGTGATGGGTTTGTTTCCGTTGACTGTGAACCGCTCTCCGCTGGTGCACAATGTGGTAATTCAGGCTCTGGCTGAGCCTCTTGTATTGCGTTATCGGCTGCTGCTGCCATTGCAGGCTCGGTGGTGCCCTCGGGTGTTGGCACTGTAGATGGGGTTGCAAGCGCTGGACTCAGTGCTGGCAATGGTTCTGGTGCTGGTTGCTTTGCCAGTTCCGGTTCCGAGACTGGCTTGGGTCGGGTTTCTGTGATTGGATCTATGACGGCTGTTGCAGTCGTTGGCAGGGTATCCGGTTCCACCACCTCTATCCGGGTCTTTGGTAGAACAGATGGGGTTCTGGTGGAAGTCTCAGGAACAGAGCTAGGTGTGACAGCTTGCTTAGCCTGGCTGCGGGTGACCATTCCCACCCTCTTGGCTAGCTTCACACAATTGGTCAAGTCTTCCCCCAGCAACATGGGAATGGGATAATCATCATAGACTGCAAAAGTCCAATTTCCTGACCAGCCCTTGTACTGGACAGGCAACACGGCTGTAGGTAAATCAAAAGAGTTGGACTTGAAGGGTTGAATTGTCACTTGCGCCTCTGGGTTGATTAAGCTGGGGTCCACTAAGGATTTGTGGATAGCCGACACTTGTGCTCCGGTGTCCCTCCACGCTGTAACCTTTTTTCCACCCACACTCACCGTTTCCCTTCGTTCCAAGGGTATCTGGGAGGCATCTGGGCCTGAGGACCTTTGGTGTGACCCCGGTGCAATGAACTGTATTCTGTTGGGGTTCTTGGGGCAGTTGGCCTTCACATGCCCCAATCATTACATTTGAAACATCGCCCAGCTGACTGGTCAGCGGGGCGAGGTGGGTTGCTGGAGAATGGGGTGGTGGGGCAATAAGGGGTCTGGGTTTTTCCTTGTGGGGCCTTGGGCTGCTCCTGGTGAGGGGGTGTGGTCTCGGGTTTTCCTTTCTGATATCTCCCCAAACTATGACCAGGGTTGTTCCTCTCTGCTTCCTGCACCCCTTGTGTGCCAAATTTCCTTGCCCCTCTGCTGATCTGGGACTGTTCGTATTGATCAGCATAAGCAGCAAGGCTGTCTGCTGAGTCCATTTTCTTATCCCATAAACACTGTCTTATATCATCCTTGGACATATTCAGGAATTGTTCCTGAGCCATCAAATCACACACTCCTTCAAAGCTAGTAACATTCCTTCCCTTGACCCATTTTTTTAACAGCTCCTTTATCCGGTTTACATAAGCTACATTACTTAGTCCAGGCCCTCGGATAAGGGTTCGAAATTTTACTCTGTAAGTTTCAGGTGTAACTTGAAATTGTTTTAAAACCAAATCCTTGAATTTCTCATAGTCAGAAGCCTCATCAATAGGCATGTCATTGAATATGTCCAGAGCACTTCCAGTCAACTTTTCTACCAATAGGGTCATTTTGTGATCATCAAGAATGTGATGGAGATTGCATAGTCTCTCAAAGGTGAGAAAATATTCAGCAATATCACAGGATTCTTCATACGGTGGACATAGTCGCTCCCATTTGTGGGTTGTTGGGGAAGGATTATTAGTGTTATCCGGTAGATTCCGCTCCACCCTGGTCTTCTCCATCTCTAGGGCATGCTTCCTCTCTCTCTCCTTCTCCTCCTCAGCATGCTTCCTCTCTCTCTCCTTCTCCTCCTCAGCATGCTTCCTCTCCTCCTCAGCATGCTTCCTCTCTCTCTCCTTCTCCTCCTCAGCATGCTTCCTCTCCTCCTCAGCATGCTTCCTCTCTCTCTCCTTCTCCTCCTCAGCATGCTTCCTCTCTCTCTCCTTCTCCTCCATAGCATACTTTCTCTCTCTTTCTTCCCCTCCTCAGCATGCTTCCTCTCTTCCTCAGCATGCTTCCTCTCTCTTTCTTTCTCCTCCTCAGCATGCTTCCTCTCTTCCTCAGCATGCTTCCTCTCTCTTTCTTTCTCCTCCTCAGCATGCTTCCTCTCTCTTTCTTTCTCTTCCATCTCCATCTGTTTAAGTTGTAGCAGTCTTGCATGTTTCTTCTCCTCCTCATCAGCTTGTAGCCGGGCTATCTCAAGTTTAATAGCTGCTTCACTGGCAGTCATCTTAGCCTTTCTGTTTTTAATCTGTCTTAACCCGATAGAGTTAGAAAAGAAAAAAAAACTTGCTTGGGTATTCCCTGTAGGGGTTAACTACCTGCTTTCATCTGTAGATACTCTAGCTCCTAGCAGCTTAACCCCTCCCCCCTCCCTGCTTCCAGCAGCACAGGGAAGAGTCAGAGAGAAGAAAAAAAAATTCTAAACTCCCTGTGTCTGGTTCAGAAAAAAATCTCTGGTTCAATATATCCCACCGCTCTGCCACCATGTCAGGGTTCCCTCCCCACTCTAAACTCTAGGGTAAAGACGTGGGGACCCACATTCAGAGCCCCTAAGCTTATTTTTACCAGCTTAGGTTAAACCCCCCAAGGTACAAAATTCCCTGCACCCCAAGAAACGCTTCTCGCTGCCACCATCAAATGTCTAACAGGAATCCAGGAAAGGAATCACTTGAACTTCCCTCCCCCCCAAAATACCCCCTCAAGCCGTACACCCCCTTTCCTGGGGAAGCTTGAGAACAATCTCCCAACCAATTGGTTACACAGTGATCTAAAAACCCACCCCCTGGGTTTTAACACCATAGAAAACAGTCAGCTTCTTAAAAGAAGGATTTTATTAAAAATAAAGAAGGTAAAATCATCTCTGTAAAATCAGGATGGTAACTATTTCACAGGGCACTATATTTCCAAACTCAGAGAGATTTCCCCCTCTGGACAAAACCTTAACGTTACAGAAAACCATGAATAACACCCCCCCCCCTTGCCCTTTCTAACACAGGGGATACACCAAGCAAAATAAACAGAAATCTATACGCTATGCTATCTAAACTTACTTCAGAAAAGGGAGGTTTGATTTTCTGTAGGTTCCTTCTGTCTTCCAAGATCACCCTCTCTCCGACAAAGACACACACTAAAACCTTCCCCCCTCCCAAAGTTTGAAAGTATCTTGTCCCCTTATTGGTCAGATGCCAGCCAGATCAGGTGTCAGTCTGGCTACCTGCATTTCTTAACCCTTTACTGGAAAGAGGATTTTATAGCACTGCATCAGACCCTCTCCCCCTTCCCTTCATATTTATGACAGTACTCCTGACTGTACACTCTTGCTACTAGACCGATTGAGCGCCATTAATTTTCTCTTTCACTCTTTCTTCTGGTACTTGTAAAATCTTGCTTTCCAAGGACAGCCTTCTAGAGCGGGTCTGCAGATATGGTGATTGTTTTCTTTATTGTGCTCCAGTGGCACCACTGAATTTCTGTTAAAGATACATTCTTGATTAAGGGATGTCCAAGAACAGAACTGATAAATGAATACTGTTCCTATCTATCAAACAAATTGTCCTTATTTGCCCAGGCTATAAAGCAGTGGCACTGGCTTAAGGACTCAATGACAAAAGATTAGATTCTTTTTCAGGAATACTTTTTTTTTTAAAGATAGGTTTCAGTGTAGTAGCCGTGTTAGTCTGTGTCAGCAAAACGAAAATAAGAAAGAAAAACTTGTAGCACCTTAGAGACTAACAAATTTATTTCAGCATAAGCTTTCGTGGGTTAGTACCCACTTCATCGGATTCCATGCATCCGATGAAGTGGGTACTAACCCACAAAAGCTTATGCTGAAATAAATTTGTTAGTCTCTAAGGTGCTACAAGTTTTTCTTTCTTATTTTCGTTTTTTTTTTAAAGTGTGGTTGTGCTTTAACAGGTTTCTTTTCTATTCTTTAGACCTCCAAGGGGAAAATTCAGATCTAGCATAAGCAGGTGCAATTCTATGTAATTAAACATAGAGGCACCTGCTTATACCAGGTCCAAACTTGGCTCCACATCTCTGGTCCTCAAGATTTGCTGACACCAAGTGTGGTGCATGTAGGAATCTTGACATGCTGTTAGGAGGGATTAAGGGAATGATCTTTCATCACCTCTCATTGAAAGTCCATGCACCACACTTAAAATGTTCCCTACTCTGTATTTGTTAGTAGATTGGAAGGTTGTGATGCCTAAAGTGGGTTAAAATCTGAGAAGTGACTGAAAATATCACTGTGGGGTTCTATAGGCATTCTCTCTCTCTCACTGTATGCTTAGTGTATAATAAACCATGTTTTGTTTTGTTTTTTCTAACTGCTGGCCCTGCAATCTCAACCTGAGATCTGAAAGTCAAGCCTGTCTCTTTCTGGGTTGTGTATCATTATCAGTAAACCTGGCCCAACCAATGTGTATTTCAGGATAAGGTGCTGTAGAAGTGTACAACTCTCTGTACATGAAAATTAAAATTCTGCAGTTGGCACTTGGTTAACATGTCTGATGTTGCACAAACCAGAATAAGAATTAATCTCGCTTTGTTGCAGTTATGCTAGCTCTACGTTACTAACAGGAAAAAAAAGTAGTAAAATTTTTTTTGTCCATTGACTAATGAGCTATAGCTTTCAATATACACAGGGAGCAGATCTCAGAATTGTTCAGATCTATGAATGGTTCCATTAAGAACAGTGGTTAGAATGACCAGTGGATTGTTGCCCTAAAACAGCAAATCCTCAAGATCCATGCAGAACTCTGGGGATCCACATAGATCATATACCGCCATATAGCTGCACTGTTGGCCTCCATACCACAGGCAGCCTGATTCCTGCAGGGTGCTGCCATTGACTGAAATGCCACCTTCAACATCTCTTGACTGAAGAATAGCAGCCATTCAGGGGCCTAGTGGGAATTAATGATACTGGAGTCTGCTTCAGATATCCAGGTGTGTCAACAGGAGACAATACTGCAAAGAGTTCCATCCCAAATCCCATGGAACCTCAATGGCACAGAACACTTATACAGGGTTATAGGAAATGCATACAAGAAAGTGCAATCACTTGGAGGAGGATGAAGATGATAAGACTCTCTACTCTGTACCTTTTTTGTCATTCTGCTGGTGTTCTCCTGAACACAGCTGCAGGGTTCATGTGTTTTCATTCCTGCTTCCAACCTCCCTTCATATGACTGCATGTTTGATTATTATTTGAAGCAGATAATGTTTAGTTTTGTTTGTGTATGACTTGTGTAAGCACAAGTTTCTCCAAAAGTTAGTTTTCTTAGGACTGTTTTGTCTCCATCAGGACTTAGAAGAGATTTATCTAAATCCCTGGTAACTGCTGTAGACAGTGGCCTGGAAATCACATAGCCAGATGGAACATACAGCTGTCTGAGTTACTGTTTTTGTAATGTCTCACCTTTTGTCTGGCCTCAAAGTTGCATAATATTTGCAACATCATTGCACAGTTCAGAGTAGCAGAGGGGAAGTAGATTACTGTGATAATGCCTGCGTTCTCTCACACAACTTGATTTTTCAGGTTAGCCCACTCTGAGGGGTCATACGGTGGAGGAGCTTCGCAATCTGTGAACAACCCAGACTTTGTGGAGGACTTGTCACAAGTTCAGTTGCTGCAAAATGAGTCTTCTAATACAGCTGAAAGCAGTGAGCAGAGACTTGAAGAAGAGGTGAGCTGAAATATTATAGTTAACACAAATGACTGACTGAGAGAGCAAAGCATGGGTTCTCCTCCTCATCTGTCACTTTATCCATTCAAGTTTTTTCTGGTAGGATACCAGTTTTCATTCATCCACCATATCCAGGAGGCTGTTTTCATCTCTTTACTTTCTATATCTATTTCTCCTCTGTTGCACAACCACTTTCCTAAAGTCAGGAAAACATAGCAGGCAGACCTTCCAAGAGTGATATCTGTGACACTCCCTAGTTTAGCAAACAGAGATCACTATTTCAATGGTTTGCCTACTTTTCCTTCTTTCCTTTCTCTGGGGAAATAGTACAATCTAATGGTTTGAGTAGGGACCGAGACTCAGACCTGAGTGCTATTCCCAGCTCTTTCCCTGATTTACTTTGTGACCTTGGACAAGTCACAGCCTCTCTGTGCTTCCATTTCTGTATCTGTAAAATGGGGATAATCATACTTATCCACCCCTATAAATGTTTTGAGATACTCTAATGACAGGTATAAGTGTTGCTAATTCTTCTTAGACTGGAGTTGTGTATCATCTTTACTGATATTGATGATTTAGAATGTTGAAGAACCGAAGCAAATGTTTGATCTCAAAGTGCTTTTACACAGACAGATTCTGTGTCCACTCTTGAAAGCTATATTCAGTTTTGATGACCTCATCTCAAAAAAACTACAACAGAAGCAGTGAAATGCCAAAGAAAGGCAATCAAAATAATAAGAAGCCTCAGGGAGGGGAAACTTCCATTCCAGGAGAGATTAAAAGAATAAAAGAAGGGCTACATGATAGCAGTATATAGCATAAGAAGATAGCATTGTCCAGAGATTATTACAGAAACATGGAGTTCAGAGAACTCAAGGAAATCCTCAAGCAAATCATTTAACTTCCCTGCTTCAGAGTTTCTCCACCTGTAAACTAGGGACAATACTCGACTGCTTTTGTAAAGCTCTTCAAATTTCTGATGAAAGGAGTTTTAAAAGTTCAAAGTAATTTATGATATCCATAACAACAGTGAGCATGGGGGGGGCCCAGTAGTACACACCTGTTTACATTATTCCATGATACAAGAAGACTGGGAAACATAACATCCGAATGCGACAGATTAGAAGGGAAAATATTAGTTAATATACAGTATGGTAGATAACATGTGGAACTTTCTACAATATGATACTGATGCTAATGGCTTTGTAAATTTCCAAAAAGATTAGACACTTTGTTTAGAATAAGAATAGCATCTGCAGTTACATTAGCTAGGATGACAATTTCATGAGCATTTACTCCTCATGCTTCATGGCATAAAATGATTATAGGCTGTAGTCAGGAAGTAATATCCCATGGCATAAAATAGCACAATTGTCCAACTACACTGGTTTTGGTTTTGTTAGTTTTCCCACCCCCCTCCTTTTGAAGTAACTAGTATGTGTCACTGCTGGAGGTAGGACAACGAAGAAGATAAGTTATATTCCTAAATACATGTTTTAGTGTCGTTCAGTTGTACGATCTCAGTGTGGTGATGCTGGTCTCAACTCACGGTCCTACAGCTGGAGAATCTTACTGGGATGATGAAGATACCTGCAGTGATGTTACAAAACAATTTCTGATAATGAGGCTCATTTGTCTGGCTTTGTTTAGAAGGAGGTCAGGATTAGGGTATGTCTACACTCGGACTGTAGTCCGATTTTACCAAAATCGATTTTTGTGAACCGATATTTTGAAGTCAAACGTGTGTGTCCATACTAAATACATTAAATCGGCATTGTGAGTCCACAGTATCGGGGCAAGCGTCGACATTACAAGCGGTGCACTGTGGGTAGCTATCCCACAGTTCCCGCAGTCCCCGCTGCCCATTGGAATTATGGGTTGAGCTCCCGATGCCTGATGGGCCAAGAAATTTGTAGTGGGTGGTTATGGGTACATGTCGTCATTCAACGGTCACTCCCCCCTCCCTCCGGGAAAGCAACTGCGAAAATGGTTTCGCACCCTTTTCCCTGGATTGAAAGTGCGGACGCCATAGCGCGGCGAGCATGGAGCCCGGGGAGATCATCGCAGCAGTTATGGCCGTTGTCAACACCTCGCGCATTATCGTGCGCTTTATCCAGAACCGGAACTTGAGAAATCAGGAGAGTAGTCAGCGCGGTGAGGAGAGTGACGAGGACATGGACACAGACCTCTGTCAGAGAACGGGACCCCACAAATTAGACATCCTGGTGGCAATGGGGCAGGCTCATGCCGTGGAACGCCGATTCTGGGCCTGGGAAATGAGCACAGACTGGTGGGACCGCATAGTGCTGCAGGTCTGGGATGAATCCCAGTGGCTGCAAAACTTTCGGATACATAAGGGCGCTTTCCTGGAACTTTGTGACTTGCTGTCCCCTGCCCTGAAGTGCCAGGACACCAGGATGAGAGCAGCCCTGACAGTTGAGAAGCGAGTGGCGATAGTCCCCTCTGGAAGCTTGCAACGCCTGACAGCTACCGGTCAGTCGCGAATCAATTTGGAGTGGGCAAATCTACTGTGGGGGTTGTTGTGATGCAAGTAGCCAACGCAATCGTTGAGCTGCTGCTGTCAAAGGTAGTGACCCTGGCAAATGTGCAGGTGATAGTAGATGGCTTCGCTGCGATAGGATTCCCTAACTGTGGTGGGGCTATAGACGGAACTCACATCCCTATCTTGGGACCAGACCACCAAGGCAGCCAGGACATTAATTGAAAGGGCTACTTTTCAATGGTGCTGCAAGCACTGGTGGATCACAAAGGACGTTTCACCAACATCAACGTCGGATGGCCAGGAAAGGTTCATGACGCACACGTCTTCAGGAACTCTGGTCTGTTTAGACGGCTGCAGGAAGGTATTTACTTCCCAGACCAGAAAATAACAGTTGGGCATGTGGAGATGCCTATAGTGATTCTTGGGGACCCAGCCTACCCCTTAATGCCCTGGCTCATGAAGCCGTACACGGGCGCCCTGGACAGTAGTAAGGAGCTGTTCAACTACAGGCTGAGCAAGTGCGGAATGGTGGTGGAGTGTGCATTTGGACGTTTGAAAGGGCGCTGGAGAAGCTTACTGACTCGCTCAGATCTCAGCGAAACCAATATACCCATTGTTATTGCTGCTTGCTGTGTGTTCCACAATCTCTGTGAGAGTAAGGGGGAGACGTTTATGGCGGGGTGGGAGATTGAAGCAAATCGCCTGGCATCAGCTTACGCGCAGCCAGACACCAGGGCGATTAGAAGAGCACAGCAGGACGCGCAGCTCATCAGGGAAGCTTTGCAAACTAGCTTCCTGACTGGCCAGGGTACCGAGTGACTCTTACGTTTGTTTCTGCTTGATGAGAACCTGCCCCCGTTTATTTACTCTCTTTATATTGCCTATCCTCTCTAATCACCAACCCCCGTCCAACCCCCCTTTCCCCATTCCAGCGCACCTTGCTTTGAAAGGAAATAAAGGCACCATTGTTTCACAAACAACAATTTTTTATTCAAGATTTGGGAAGACAGGGAGAGAACTGGGACGGTGGCCAGGGTGGGGTGCAGGTGGAGGAAGGAGGGAAGGAAAGGCCGTTTCAAACCTTGTTGAATGACAGCCTTCTGCTGCTTGAGCAATCCGCAGGGGTGGAGTGGTTGTTCGCACGTTGCCTTCCCACCCCGAGTTTTGGGGACTCTGGGTGAGGAGGCTATGGGACTTGGGGAGGGGTGAGGGCGGTTACAGATGTGCTGCAGCGGTGGTCTGTCATCCTGCCTGCATTCCTGCAGAACATCCACCAGACGCCGGAGCGTGTCGGTTTGCTCCCGCAGTAGCCCAAGCATCGCCTCTGTCACCCTCTGGTCTTCCTGCCGTCACCTCTCAGCACAAGCGTCCCTCCTGTCCTCCCATTTGCTGGCTGCTTCCTTGTACTGGGAAATTCTGTCCCTCCACACATTCTGCTGAGCTACTTCACTGCGGGAGCACTGCATTAGCTCAGAGAACATCTCGTCGCGTGTGCGTTTCTTTCTCCGCCTTATCTGCGACAGCCTTTGGGAGGGAGATGCCGGGGGAAGCCTAGGGACAGTTGCAGCTGTGGGATGAAAAAAAGGGAGTGAATTTTTTAAATAGATACATTTTACAGAACAATGCATATACTCTTTCGCGGTGAACAGCACCATTCACAGTACCTGCCAAATATACTTGCAGTACAAGGTCGCATTTTGCATCTTTATATTGAGTGCCTGGGGTTTTGGTGTACAGATCACACAGGCAGGGCTGGGCAACGGAATTCGGCTAGCGGGCGGCCATGGTAAGTCATAGACTTTCAGCCTCGGAAACCTTAATTAACATCAGCGCCCTCCTTTCACGCTCAAAGCCAAGTAACTCAAAACAAAGTAACTCCAGCCATCCCATTCTCTGGGATGCTAGCTTTCGCCGTCACCCAAAAGCATGGCTGGTATCAGGGAAGCTCCCTGCTATCCGAAAGCGAACTGCCCAGCCTGAACGGCTCTCCTCCCCGCTCCCACCGCTCGGCTGGTATCACGGAAGCTCCCTGCTACCCAAACGCCAACTGACCAGCCTGAACGGCACCCTCCCCACCCCCACCGCGAGGCTGATATCAGGGAAGCTCCCTGCTAGCTGAACGCCAACTTCCCAGCATGAGCGATCCCCCTCACCGCTCGGCTGATATCACGGAAGCTCCCTGCTACCCGAACACCAACTGCCCAGCCTGAACGGCACCCCTCCCCGCCCCCACTGCATGGCTAATATCAGGGAAGCTCCCTGCTAGCCGAACGCTAACTGCCTAGCATGAACGATCACCCTCCCCTTCCCCACCGCGTGTCTGGAAACTGCGGGAAGGATTTCTTTTCAGGAACAGACAAACAACCCAGTAGAAACGGCCACCTCTGACTGTCCCCGTAATTAAATTCCCGTATTTCAAACAGGTCACCATGAATAGTATCACTCTGATGAGGATAACACAGACAGAGAAAGAACGAACGTTGCTTGAATGCCAGCAAACTCCGGGGCCGTATGCTGCCAGTCTTTGCCGTGCAATGATACCAAAGTACTTGCTACTGGCCTGGTGTGGTAAAGTTTCCTACCATGGAGGACGCAATAAGGCTGCTCTCCCCAGAAACCTTCTGCAAAGGCTTTTAGAGTACCTCCAGGAGAGCTTCATGGAGATGTCCCTGGAGGATTTCTGCTCCATCCCCAGACATGTTAACAGACTTTTCCAGTAGCTCTACTGGTGAGGAATGCATCCCAAGTCCTCAGGACAAAGTAACCATTAAAAACCAATTGCTTTACAACCATGTCTTTTCTATTGAAAAGACACACTCACCTGATGTGCCTTCTCCGGCTTCACGGTTCGGGATACCGCCTTGGGAGGGTTGGGAGGGGATCTCTGTCAGGGTGAGGAAAAGTTCCTGGCTTTCGAGGAAATCACCTTGCAGAGCGCTGTCGACTACCTCGTCCTCATCATCCCCCTCATCATCTTCCCCGTCCGCAAAAACCTCAGAGGATGCGAGTGATGAGAATACCCCATCCTCGGAGTCCACGGACATGGGTGGGGTAGTGGTGGTGTCCCCCCCCAGGATGGCATGCAGCTCAGCGTAGAAGCGGCATGTCTGGGGATCTGACCCGGAGCGTCCGTTGGACTCTTTGGTCTTCTGGTACGCTTGTCTCAGCTCCTTAATTTTAACGCGGCACTGTGTTGCATCCCTGCTGTATCCTCTTTCCGTCATGGCCTTAGCGATTTTTTCATAGATTTTTGCATTACGTCTTTTCGATGCTAGCTCTGCTAGCACAGATTCATCTCCCCAGACTGCTATCAGGTCTAACACCTCCCGTTCTGTCCATGCTGGAGCCCTCTTTCTATTCTGGGATTGCATGGTCACCTCTGCTGAAGAGCTCTGCATCATTACCTGTCCTGCTGAGCTCGCCACGCTGGCCAAACAGGAAATGAAATTCAAACTGGCCAAACAGGAAATGAAATTCAAATGTGCCTGGGGCTTTACCTGGGGCTTTACCTGGCCAGAGCATCCGAGCTGGGACTGCTGTCCAGAGAGGTCGCAGTGGTGCACTGTGGGATAGCTCCTGGAGCTATTAGCATCGAATTCCGTCCACACTAACCCTAATTCGACACGGCAATATCGATTTTAATGCTAATCCCCTCGTCAGGGAGGAGTACAGAAATCGATTTTAAGAGCCCTTTATATCGAAATAAATGGCTTCGTTGTGTGGACGGGCGCAGGGTTAATTTGATTTAACACTGCTAAATTTGATATAAACTCTGAGTGTAGACCAGGCCTTAGACTAAAGTGAAATTAGAACTTTACAGAGAAGATAAGTCAAGAAGCTTATATTGCAGCCACATGCGCCTTATGAAAATGTTTGAGATGTGAATATTTGTTCCTTCCCGGGGTAAAATTATTTATTTGATCTTGTTCCCCCATTCAGTCTGAATTTTCTTCTGTTTCATTTTGCAGCAAAGAACTAAACGAGGAGGCTGGTCCAAAGGGAGAAAGAGGAAGAAACCCCTTAGGGACAGCAATGCCCCGAAATCCCCCCTCACAGGGTATGTGCGATTCATGAATGAGCGTAGGGAGCAGCTTCGAGCGAAGATGCCTGAAGTTCCTTTCCCAGAGATCACCAGGATGCTGGGCAATGAGTGGAGTAAGCTGCCTCCTGAGGAGAAACGGGTACCATTAACTTCCCTTTTCCTTGCTGGGGATCTGATTATTGTTTAATGGGAACACTATTGCTTCCTGAGGAAGCTGACATCAGTGTTTGTTCACGACGGTGTTTAGGAAGGTGTCTTTAGGTGGGGTGCAAAGGCCCTTAAGGGATAATGGAAGGAACCCTCTTGGGACCAAAGTATCTCTCCCTAGTCATTGCTGGTGGAAATATTACATAGGCCCTATAAACACTGCAAGGGTATATGCAGGACACATGTGAGTCTTTCAGAAGAGAAAGCTAGGCAGACCAGAAAGGATGGGCTGCTCACAGCTAGCTGGGGCAGAGCTGTTTTTTTGACAACGTATTTGTCCATTTTCAAGGTCTGCTAGCCATGTAAAGAAAGCATAGCTCTGTAAGTTGTGCTAGTGAGAGTGTTTTGTTAATTTTAGTCTCTCTAAAAATCTATCCCAGGAATGAGAATTTGTTTGTCTTTCAACCAGAATATGGTGTATCTCTCTTCATGAGTCTACCTGGGCCTTCTGCACTGTATCTCGTATGTGAATTAAGGCAATGGCCAGCTTGGTCTGTTCCTTTACTTCCTTCTTCTGGAGCAGATACCAGCATCACTACTGAATTTGTACTATTTGCAGCTGATTTCTAGTTGGAGAGTATGGTGCTTCACCGTAGTTAAGATTGCATGAGAGAGTTCAGTTTAACAGAAGCTTTAAACCTTTATTTTGTAAAAATCTCATTGCAATGACAAAAACATAGAATATAAACTTTGGGTACTATTTGAATTTTTCATCGTTTTTTGATGAAAAATGAATTGATACAAAGAGAATAGGCTCAAAAATCAATCCTTTGGGTGTGTTTTGTAATGAAATGACTCATTTTTTTTCTTTGTACCCTTTTTGCAAGAAATCTAAAACACTCTATCCTTTGTCCACATTGTTGCTCCTCATGTGCAGATTCCTAGAATGTCAGTTACACATTGATAGTGTGTCTGTACAGCATTTGATAACATTTTAACCATAATAGAAAATGTGTGTCAAGGTCAACTTGCTGAATTTGATGACAAATCTGCTGCAGAATGATTGCCATCATTCACTTCTAGGATAAAAAAAAAAGACAGATACTCCCTTAACAAATAACTCTGTAGCCTAAGGAAGGCTTGGAAAGGGGAGACCAGGCGTTCAAATATATCCTATTTTAACTGCTGTTTAAATTCCTGTGGAATTCACTGGACTACCCTTATTATTAAGTCAGGCCCTGAATCCAAACCTAGAAGACTAAGAAGGGCTGCTGAACACTCTCCCCTTCCTCCCCGCATTCCCTGTCCCCCCAATCCCATTTTTAAGAAATAAATTAGCAGATTGCTTATGCAAGGACACTCCAGGCCTGGCACCCAGGTCTCCAACATAACACACCCCAGTTTTATGCACTGCACCACACCGCCTTTCAGTGTGACTAAATTAGGTTTTGGGTCTCCTAGCTTTAACCACTATAAACCACACTCCTCTTCCAGAGTTAGGAATCAAATCCAGAATTCCTGATCATCAGTATTCTACTGCTGACTAGAGAGTACTTGTATAACCCAGTGGGAAAGCATGTTTCAAGTCTCTCTCCATTGGCTGGTCTCCAAAGGGACAAGCAATTACTCCTGTCAATCAAGTGACAACAGTCTAGCTATGGATTTTTCTCCCCATATCAGAGGAGCTATGTACTAGGGTACAGCAAAGCTGTATAAAAATAACTAGAAAACTGGCAAACAAAAACTGTATTTAGTGGCAGGAAGGGTTGCAGCAGGACACATGCCATCCATCCAAAAAAGGATGGCTATAAGAAGTTTAAGGGGTAAGACTTGTGCATTCCTTTCCACCTTCAGATTCAACGTTGTCAATAATTCACTCCAATGCTCCATAAGGCTTTCATTTCCATCTCCAACTGATACTCAGAAGCAATGTTCCCTCTAATTTTTGACAGGCTATGTGCGCAAAAAATTTCTTCTGTGTAAATTTTTGACAGCCCATGTGGGAAAAAAATTTCTGTGCAAATTGTTGTGCTTCTGTGCAGATTTTTGTGTTTCGCCGTCTGTGCGGGGTTTAGGATCTGTGTGCACGCGCACAGCTCAGAGGGAACAGTGATCAGAAGTAATATGTACTCCAGTGTCATCAAACTTGCAAAACCTTAATAGTGACCTCAACAGTGTTAAGGCAAAATAATGTCCCCAATGCATGGAATGTGTGATAGCCAGATGTACTGATCTGTTGATTTTATGGATATAAAAGCATATGAGGTCACCTTTAAGGTTTTGCCTGAGTAATATGAATTGGTTTGCATAATACTTCATGATATAAACTTGTACGGGGGAAAAAGTCTTAAGCATGTTGTACTGAAACATGATAGCAGGGAAAGGAGCTTTTTGGTGAAAAGGTCCCGTTAATTCCTGTGTTGTGTTATGGCTATTCTTTACGTGGTTTGCAGTCCAGCAGTTTCCTTATATTGCTCAAGAGCTCCCTGCATTAAGCAGATGTATGAAAATGCTTCAAAATTATTTCTTTAAAAATAGACTGAAATATCACTAAGGCTTAAACTGACGACCCCTCTTGGTTCTATTCTCTCTGTAAACTATTCTCTCATAGTAGCTACATCTGTCTCCCCTGTCAGATGAGAGGACAAGATATTGTGTTGCAGCATGGTATTGGCCTTTCTCCTAGGGGTCTGAAGGTGAGAAAACACAGTATTCTGCTCCAGGAAGACTGACACGCCTTAGCAACAATCTGAGCCCCTAAGGATGATCCACAACCAGAACTTCCTGTTCAACAGCACATAGTGCTGGCCACAAACATCCAGTTCATAAATATTTTCTGACTATGTGAAGATAGCATTTGGCTGCATTGAGTAGCCTGGTAGCAAGTCACCTCAGCATCTAAGTAAACTATTGCAATCAGTCTAGTCAAGAAGTAAGTTTAACGGGATGATGATTTGGATAAAATATGTTACTATACTGGAGTGCTTCTCTCTCTGTTTTTATCCTCTCTCAGGTTTCTGTGTTCTGAATCTCTCAGGCATTCTCACTCATTTTTCTCCATTCCTTTCCTGTTTATCTAGGTAAGATGATCATGTGTCTGATTGTTTGGGTTTTTTCCTGAAGGACTCTGTTTTCTTGTTGCAGCGCTACCTTGATGAAGCAGATAGAGATAAGGAACGGTACATGCGGGAACTGGAGCAGTACCAGAAGACAGAGGCCTACAAAGTCTTTAGCAGGAAAGCACAGGACAGGCAGAAAGGCAAATCACACCGGCAAGGTATTAAACCATACCAAAAATAGTGCCTTACAAGTATCATGAAAACTCTGGCCACGTTCGGGAGAGAGGATACTGGGCTAGACAGACCATTGGTCTGACCCAGTATGGCAATTCTGTTAGCTAGAGTAATAAACAGTAGACAGTTAGCTAGAGTAATAAAATATCCCAGGCATATAGTCAACTAGCAGGTGTCAAACACTTTTTTATAAAGCCTGTGACTGTTACACTGCTTAGAACATACTCCTCTGTGTTTGCCTAGACCAGTGTGCGTGTGTGTATGCAAAGTGATTTAGGTCTATGTAGAAGCGACATAGGGTCCTGTGGCACCTTATAGACTAACAGAGGTATTGGAGCATAAGCTTTCGTGGGTGAATACCCACTTCATCGGATGCAAGCTATGTAGACACTAATGCGCCTTGTGACAGGTACATTAGAAAAACCTAAGGTAGATAGCGATACTGTGTGCTAAAGCCCTTATAGTATAACTAGACAGATTCTGTAGCTGTGCTTTTGGGTTGTACAGCTAACTTTCTCCTTCAGTTCTCTTTCATTCCAAGATCATCTTATCTTTTTGTTTGTTTCAGATGGAACACGACAGACTGCCCACGACCATGAGGTATTTACCTTGCTTTCTTCTACATAGCAGGGGGCAGAACCACAGCTGGTGAAAATTGCCATTGAAGTCAATGAAGTTATGACAGTTTACACCAGCTTAGGGTCTGCCCTAGATACAGATTTATGCGAATTTCTCACCCTTTCAATACAGGTTTTTTTTTTGGGTCACGTGCGTAGATGATTCCCATGGCCAAAGAATCAAAAGTGAATAGCAATTGAGCAGAGGGCTCCGTGTGCTACCGTTGCCTGCAGGCACCACCCCGCGCAGCTTCCATTGGCTGGGAACGGGGAACCGCGGCCAATGGAAGCTTTGGGGGAGGTATCCGCAGGCGAGGGCAGTGCGCGGAGCCCTCTTTTCCCCCCCTTCCCCCCCCTCCCCTCGGGGCCGTAGGGATGTGGTGCCAGCTGCTTCTGGGAGTGGTGTGGGGCCAGGGCAGGCAGGGAGCCTGTCTTAGCCCTGCTGCACTCCGCTGCCACCCCGGAGCCGCTCGAGGTAAGCGGCGCCGGGCTGGAGCCTACACCCTGAACCCCTCCTGCACCCCATACCCCAACCCCCTGCCCTGAGCCCCCTGCCGCACCCTGCACCCCTCCTGCACCCCAATCCCCAGCCCTGAGCCCCCACTGCATCCCGCACTCCTCCTGCACTCCAACTCCCTGCCACACCCCAACCCCCTGCCCTGAGCCCTCTCCCACACTCTGCACCCCTCCCTGCACCCCAACCCTTGCCCTGAGCCCCCTCATACACCCACACCCCTCCTGCGCCCCAACCCCTTGCCCTGAGCCCCTTCCTGCACACCACAGCCCCTCCCACATCCCACACTCTCCCCCCCCCCCCCCCCCATCTCCCTTTCCCAGTCCTACATTCATGGCCCTGCATGCAATTTCCCCACCCAGATGTGACTCTCGGGCCAAAAAGTTTGCCCACCCCTGGTCTAGGACATCCTTATGGCCAGTTTGAGACATAGACCGATCATGCACAAATAAGTCGTACCTCTAGTTTATTGTTCCAGTGCACCAACCACCATGTGGTTTCTTCCAAGGGAAGGGAAGGGAATGGCCAAGTTGTTGGGAGACCTGTTGTAACACATCTTAGCATACCAAGTAAGTGAAGAGTAATGAAAAATGATGCCTTGCTGTAACAAGACTCTAGATTCCCTGATGTAAAACAGACACTAAACCTTCTGTGTCCTGGTTAACAACAAAGTTATCCCTCTTTCTGAAGTGCTGTGATTGTCAATCTTTTAATAGAACCAAACACAACAAGGGCCATTTTACATAGGGTCCCAGGCCAGGTGCTTCCTTCACAGTCACCAAACTGCAGCAAGCAAATAGGGAAAAAACAAGCAGATGAATCATCCCCTTTTTCTATATTGGCAAGAGATTTTCCTGCCAGTGCTCTTCCTCTGTGAGCTCCGAGCCAGCCCCCTTTTCAGGGAAAGTCATCAGTTTCTGTACCCCTTGGTGGGTTTATTGGAAGGATGACTGGGATGGTCACTTGCCAAGCCACTGCAACTTTTTAATTTCTGCTGCTCCTGTCTACTTTAAGGGTAATACATTTTATTTCCAGGGAGCAGCTTTGGTTGGATGCTGTCAGCTCAGATGCGTTCTCCCACTGACCCCCAAAGCCAAGTATTCCCTATCAGACAAACCCTTAGAAATAGATGAACTCTTAAGATGTCTAATATGAAGTGCCTAAATCTGCATGCCACGTAGGAGTTGGCTTTTTATTAGTAACCCCCACAAAACAGTGTAACCTTGTCCCAGTCAGTAATATAATACTTGTACAAACACACAACACACATAAGTTTTAATAGAATTTGCATGAAGTATAATGGCCATTTAACTTAGATTACATAAATATTCTGTTTAACAGCAGTGTTCATGTGACAAGTCACTTCAAAAATTCAAACAGGCTCATTTCTTATCCTTCAATATATGTAATATGACTACTGAAAGAGCATCATTACCTAAATGCACTCATGGAGGAGAGTTGCCCTCCTGCACAACTCTATGGCGTTCTTATGCTCCATCCGAGCAGGGACTGCTCATGTGGAGCTAGGAACTCCACCGGGTAGGCACCCTGTTCTGAAAGTCTCCTCCCCTCTCCCCTTCAGGATTTTCTGCCTTTTCATATTTGCAAAACTCTGTACACAAGTTACCTAATAAATCCTCACAACACCTCTCTAAGGGTAGGTCTACACTTACAGTGGTATGCAGAGTACAGACACTGCATGCCTAGCTATCACTAGTATAAATAGCAATGTAGACAGTGAGGCACTGCGTAGGCGAATAGATTACAGACATGCCAGAATCTTAGGGGGTATTCCTGACATGTAAGCAGTGCTTCCCACATCTGCACTGCTATTTTTAGCAGTGTAGTATTCCTCTGCCTCCCCACTGCTAGAGCCTTCCACTGCAACTTGTAGCTATGCACCACACAGCCCGCCTTTCACTGCGGTGTGTAGCCATGCATACCTTATGCAAGCGTACACAAGGCCTAAGGTAAATAGGGTAATTCCCATTTACAAAGGAGGAAACTGGCACAGAAAGGCTAAGTGACTTGTCCAAGATTGCACAGCAAGTCACCATTAGATTTAAGATCTCAGGAGCTCCTGGATCCCTGTCCTATTCTCCTTCCTCTAGTCACCATTGCTTGCTGTGGTGGTAGTTCTATGACCATCAGAGAGGATCTGCTAAATTATCTCTTGCAAAAATTTGGGAGCACCTCTGGGTCAAGGAAGCTTTTCCTCAGTGGTAATAGTTTAACTACCGTAGACAATGCTGATATCACTTTAGCATTTAAACACAGTGCATGTGCATAGCAATGACCTTCAAAATGTATAGCAAAGGACAAAAAAATGAAGTAAATTTGAATTAATCACAGTAAAGTATATAGATTACTCTTCACATAAATCCCATATTCATGAATTTTTATGTGGAATATTATACATGATGAACAGTGACTGCTGTGAACTTTATTCTTGATTTAAAATAACTGAGATTTTGTGTTTATATTCTCAATATTTCACACTAATCAAAAGTGACCGTACTAACCTCAAATGTAACAAGACTTTCTACAGTGGTGTTATTTTCCCTTCCCTTATCACATTGCACTCTTTGTATGGCCTGTCACGACACTCTTATGTGCTTCTGTTTTCTTCTGCCCACAAGTACCTCTCTTCTCTCTGTGTTCTTCTCTTTCCCTGCTCTTCTGCTCCACCTTTTCTGAAATTGTTGGAACCCAAATAGCCCCAGCTTCATGCAGCTGATTAGAAAAACATTCCTCCTTACTGGCAGGGCTTCCATGATGTGACCAATCCACTCGAAGGAGAGGAGGGCCTGCTTGATGATGTCTATAATGTAAATTACAGTGCAGGGCAAATGGCCTGACAGAGTAGTAGAGCACAACAAAAATTGTCTACCCAATAGAGAGTATTCATTATAATGCAGAGCACTTGAGAGGTACGCGTATGACCATAGCAGGGAAGATATAATTCAAAAAGACCTCTCTTCTCCCTTCTTTCTCCCCTTCCCCACATACCCCCAATCTTCTATCCCTATTAAAAATTTCAAGTCCAGTGTGTCTCTGAAGCCCCTAATGCCAACCCCAGTTTAACAGCCCAATGAATAATTTTCCAGGCTGACATTCTGGAAATGTCTCCATCTCATTTAAGGACAAAGATAGAAACAATAAATTTTTTGTTTCTCTTTTAATTTATGAGAAATGAGAAAATGACACTCAGCCTGAACAAATTAAGCCTTTTCAATGAAGGGGTAATCAAATCCTTATGATTTTAATCCCCCGAGCAAGCCTTAGAGTGGCTTAAGTATATCCAAGCCCCCGAGAGGATCCTGTACTTTGTAATGGAAGAGTGCTGATGAGTTTTCATTACCAGTCTTCCGTTAAGTAGAATTTCTCTGTTGCCTTTCAGAGACTGAGCAATTTCACCTAATTGCTTTAATGTTTTTTATTTTGTACCTGAAGAATCTCTACCCTGGGGCACCATATATAATGTCTGTAATACCCTCTCCTCTGCCCTTCAGTCTGTAGGAGCCATTACTGGTCCATGCCAGTGCCTCCAGCACACAGTTATTAGTATCAAGCATGAATTGCCTAGGCTGTTAGAGCAAAAATCACTTGGAGGGCAAGCTGCATAATTGCCAGCATTCCTTGGAGTGTGTTATTGCTGAAACCTTGGAGTTCTAGATGAAATTAATTTGTGGTTGTCTAGAGTGTGTTAAGATCAGATGAGTACATTGCGAGGCTTGTTGCTGCGCATGACTCCTCATTTTCTGACTACACATCCTGAGATATTTTTTTTTCTGCAGTAACCTGCACCAGAATTTGGGCAGATAATGGGTGCGATAAAGAAAGCCATTGTGACATTTTTACATCTTTTCAGCTCCTCAGAAAATCAGGACTGTTTTTTGTGGTTTTTTTTGCTCTCAGTCTTGAGTACAAGCCCACTTGGTGTGTAGCATGTGAACTTTGTGCTCTCTTGTTGAATCTAGGGCTTCCCAGCTGCAATTTTACCACATTATGAAACTCAGCTTTACTTTTTTTTTTTAAAGAAAGTAAAAAATAAATAAACTGACTCTGACAGTTTACTCGGGTAAACACTTGGAAGGTTTTTGAAGTTCCATCTAGCCAGGTCTATCTTGGCTGACTGCCAAATGGCACTCACTTCACCCCAGTCTAGCCCCTTTATGAGCCAGACACCAATATGAAACACTAAGCTTAGCTGCCAGAATTCCCTGATAGGCTGTTAACCACTTAGCTTTACTGCTGGGTACCAAATCATGTTTGACATTTCATTTAAAGCCCAAGGTGTTCAAATATAAAAGACCATAGCGGTGGCAGAAGCAGGAGAGAGGCATTTTGTCTCAGGCTTTAAACATGGTTTTGAAGGAATGATTTCTTGGTGGATTTTACCCGCCAAGATGTTTTAGAGGTTTGAGAACCTTCTGCTTTCAGTAGCAATTTCTCTAATGCTTATCTTTGTTCCTATATTAAGCAGCAGTTTGATTATAGTTGCCTCAATTTATCAAACAAGAAAGCTCTGTTGTGTCTTTGTTTTCAAAGTATATATTGATGATGTCAAATATTTATTCTTACTACTTTTAACTTGTAGAAATTATGATTGAGGCATCACTAAAAATATGGACTTCAAACTACTTTTTAGGAATCCCTAAAGAAAAAACTGCCTTCATAATAACTCTTCAGGGTTACATTTTGTCTGTCTTTCTTGGCCTTTTTCCTGTAAAAATAAATAAATAAAATCTTCCAATTATATTGCACCTTTTATCTCTGAGGATTTTAAAATGGTTTGCATACTTAATAGACACATAAACCATAAATTGGGATCGCTTCGTTTACCACTGAAATGTAGTCATCTCTTGGGTAGGCTGTGACAGCTGTTTAACTGTACAGAACAACACCACTACATCACATTTCCAGAAAGAAAGTGAAGACTACCTTCTGCAAAAAAAACTGCAAGGGAATTTTAGAATGTAATTATCTGAGTTTAATTTGACCAGGGTACCAGGTGCTGATATCGCTACACTTGTGAAAACTACTAGATGTTTGATCCCAGGTGGTCATGTTCCTTGTTTTGATTCTAATTTTAAAAGACGATAGTCTCATTTGTTGTGTTGTACAACATTGCATACTAGAGCTGAGTGAATAATGGATTTTTTTTTGGTTCGTTAGCAATTCCAAAAAATTGTTTTGGGTTGAACCAAATCCCAATTTTTTTGGAATATTTGATGAATCAAAAACTAAAATTTCAAGTGGGATCAAAATGAAACATGTTTGTTTTGACCTGAAGAGGAGACGGAGAAGGCAGCCTCCCTTATAACCTTTAGCTCAGTGGTCAGGGCACCTACCTGGGATGTGGTTAGGGAATTCACAAATGATATGAGAGGGCTGTGGGTTCAATTCCCCATCTGCCTGATGTGGGGAAGGGATTTGAACTGTTCATCGTCATTATGAATGACTGAATTGCCACTGTGTATGACAATGAATAGTCATTGGAACAGGGACAGAAAGTGAGAATAACTCTACAGCCTGGTACTTCGAGCACTCTCCTGGGATGTGGGAGGGCCACGTTAAAGTCTTGGCTTCAGTGACTATTTATTTAAAAACAGTGGAAGAGCTTCATCAGAAGATGCTGAGAAAGACCCATCCTAGAATATCCCATAGCCAAGTGGAGAGGGTACTCTCCTGCAATGGGAGAAACCCATGTTCAAATTCCTTCTCCACACCAGGTAGAGGGGGGAATTGAACCCAGCCCTCTCACATCACTAGCGAATGCCCTAACCACTAGACTACAGGTTAGAAAAGTGTCTTTTGCTGCTGCCACCTCCTCTCCCTTTCCCTGTTTTGTGATTCTAGTCCTCCTCTGCTTTTGTCACAATGCCGGTAATTGAAATGAAAAATTTTGGGTTGCTTCAAAATCAAACATTTTGTTTTGACATTTCTGAACCATTTCATTTTTCCCCCAGTTCATTTGAAACTATTTGGTGAACTTGACACAGATTCACAAAGAGTTTTGTGTTAACTGAAACTGCATTTTTTGGTGAATAAACTGTTCACCGAAAAAATTTGCCTAGCTCCACCACACACATTATCAGCACTTAATAAATAATAATGACACCTCGATCAGCACAGTCCCTGCTGGACCCAAGTTGAGGAATTGGTTCAGCACTATTCAGTAGTATAGTTTCTGTTCTCTTTTCACCTCCCTCCACATCCCACTAGAAAAATGCAGAATATGGGGATATAACTAGAAGTTTGAAATCTGTACGAACACTGGCTAGTCTGTTGCCACATCCTTTATATATTCATATGCAATCTCCCAAGGCACAGTCATGTCATTATTACACACAATTAACTAATAGGTGAGGGTACAGTTACATACCATCATTCTGTCTAGCAGAAAAAGCAGCCCTTGGAGCACAAAAGATGACCTACAGCAAATATTGTTGCAAATAGTGTTCAGCTTAGTGTTGTCTCCCACTTGCCTTCTCTGCTCACAGACTTAGGATCTCTCGATGCATCTATTCAGTGCCCAGGTAGGACAGTAAAACTTACTGGAGTCCTAATCTTGGAACTGTCAGCAGACAGCACTTCAGAGGTCAGGATTTTGTATGTTTTGCTTTCCTGCTCACCTGCCAACAGTGTGTTGTTAAGAGAGGTAGGGGCAAACTCCAACATACACAATACCCCTACTGTACACCTGATTGACAACATTGTGCGTTTGAGGTGGTGGGATGGGAATTATCCCCCAGGTCATTTTTCCTGCAACAGTCCTGATAGCTCCTAAACCCATAATCTGGGCGAAAACAATCAATGCCCTATACAGTTGTGGATTTACGAACCTTGCCCTTGCAGAGGTTGGCTTTGCAGCATGCAAAGGGCAGAAACCTGAATGACTGAAGTCATTCCCACAATGATGGAGATCTGCATGAGTTCCACTATAATCAGGAACCCGGAAGAGTGCAAGGGAGCAGGTGTTTGTTTGTTAAAAAGCACACACAAACACCCTTCCCTTTTTCTCTCTCTCTTCCTCCAGAAAATGAAAAACAAACCACCTCACTCTTGTTAGTCATAAGCACTATTTCCCTATGGCAATTTGCACAAATTCTATACCATTGTGTTTGTTTATTTTCACCCATGATAAAAAAGTGTCTGAATAATAGTCTGCTTGGCAAAGATATGGCTCATTTAAAGTATTGTGCAGCTCCTGTCTTTATTTCTGAGTCAGAATATGTCACCTCTGCACCTTCTGCAATCCCTAACAGACAGAAACAAAGAACTGGGAGAACCTTGCAGTGGGTCTCACTTTTCTTTTCTCAGCTCCTTTCACTGTTCTCTCACTAGCGGCGGGATATCTTGGCATTGATGGTCAAAAACAGAGCTGTGAAACTTACCATAACTATCATCTACTTTATCTGCCATCTTGTTTTTCTGTAGAGGCTTGTTCTGAAGTATGATAATTTAGAGAGATGGATGAATTCACGAGAATAGCTATGAAACTATTGAAGTCTTGTGTAATGTGCAGTTTCATTAAGGCAAAAAAGTTAGGTGGCAGGTTATATGAAATATCTGAACCATTGAGATCTACATTTGTTAAACGCCCACTTCCCTTATACCTCTCAAATGCCTTGTGGCTTTCTAGGAATGGGAGTCCCTGTCATCTCCAGTTGAGTGCTTGATTTGCCCAGTAGCTTCTTTAGAGAAAGGGGCTTGCTGGAATCATCTTCATCCTTCTTCTCGTTTTCTTGATAGATCTGTCACTTCTTTTATTAGCAGTTGAGAATTAGCAGTATTTAACTGTGTGTCACTTTCTATCTGCAGAAAGAAGCAGACACGAAGGAGAGGTCTGTTTTTGATATCCCAATCTTCACAGAAGAGTTCCTGAATCACAGCAAAGGTGAATTAAACTCATGCAGTGTTTTCTCCAGCCCTGCCACAGGGATGTCAGCCTGGCTGAGATGGGAGAAGGTGCTTTACGTAAAGAGTGAAGTCAGATGGCTCAGTGTGTTAGTAAGGTTACAGTATCTCTTAGGACTATAATGGATGGGCAGACAGCTACTCCAGGCCTTCCCTATTCCAACAGGATTCTCCGTGGAGAATGGTGCTGGTGTACAAGCTGTAGGCGAGCTCATATAGATGCTATTTTCCAAGTCTTTCCTAGCTGCAGTTGCTGTGTTAGAATGAGGAAATAGTTGAAATAGTTGAGCAGATACTGTGGGCTAGTTAGCAACATTTTAATTTGTAGCCACAGAAGTTAGACAAGAGAAAGCCTCTTTGGGCCAACTAGTCCATGACCCCAGCCAAAATTGTTCTACAATATATTCTCCATTGCTGTAGGGTTTGATTTTATATTCATAGATTCATATGTCTCAAGTGATGGGTTTTCTGCCAGTTCCCTTGGGAGATTATTCCATACTCTAATAGATTTCAACTTCAGGCACCTAAAATGTACACCCTGCTAATACTTGTAGTCAGTTGCTGGTCTCTAGCCCCCTTGTCACTATATTGCTGATCTATAGTGTGCTGAAAGTATTCATAGTGGTTCTTTCAATCTTCCTTCCTCAATCAATCCCTCTATTCATTTTTGTTCCTCTGCTCTGAACTCACTCTAATTGGTCAATATCTCTGGTATTAAATTGAATTCAGAATTGACTTCAGAATTCTAGGCATTATCAACTAGCTGTTCTGTAGTGTGATGCTTCTTCATATGTAGCCCAAAATAGCACTGGTTTTTTATTCATCCTCAGCTGAGTGGACATCCCTGAACATTCTGCTTTACCATCCACAGGACTGCTTTCTACAGTTATTTCATACCTTTTTTGGGTGTGTTCACAGCACGGGAAGCAGAGCTGCGCCAGTTGCGTAAATCCAACATGGAATTTGAGGAGAGGAACGCTGCCCTGCAGAAGCACGTGGAGAGTATGCGCACTGCTGTGGAGAAGTTGGAGGTGGATGTGATCCAGGAGCGCAGCCGGAACACAGTGCTGCAGCAGCATCTGGAGACCTTACGGCAAGCACTCACCAGCAGCTTTGCGGGAGTCCCACTACCAGGTAATCCCCATTTCTTTATGGGGCTTCTCTACCAGTGCTTAAGTCCAACTTCTGTTAGTTGTATGTCACTGGTTCCTGAGAATTTACTTTCTGTGGCCTGGTTTAGTAATTCTAAGTTGCAAGTCGGTTTTTAAGCCTTTCCTGTGCTGCAAGTTGGAGCCTAACAGTGGATGCAGGATGAGGGCTAGAGTTAATGGTACTGTCTCCCAGTTTTGTAACTTTTTAATACAATTGCTCTCTGTATTGGGGGTTTTCTCTTCTCTTTTTTGTGGGGGGAGGCTGTTAGTCCCAGAGGGTCTTTTACAGGTGCAGACAAAGGGAACAGTACTGCTGTGTACCCTTGCCATATGATCACTTTGGCCCTGAACCTCACAGTTATTTAGGTTCCTAAATGCCACTGAAATCAATGGAAGTTAGGCACCTAAATACCTTTGAGGATCTGGGCTTTTGTTACTGAAGATTTATGCTTTATTTGAGTTACATTTTTGGGGGGTCTAACTGTGTGCAATATGTTTTTGCCTTGACGCAAATTCTCCTTAGAATGGTAATGTTTGCTACTGCTGTAGTTCTCTAAATATTCTATGGCTTTTTTTTTTTCTTGCACTATATTTACTGTAGGCAGTGGGGAGACCCCCACAATGGACACCATTGACTCGTATATGAACAGACTGCACAGTATTATTCTGGCTAACCCACAGGAGAATGAGAATCTCATAGCCACAGTCCGAGAGGTTGTAAACCGGCTTGATCGCTAGTGACTTAGGTAAGCACCCCCTTGCTCAGACTGGTTTTCTTACCAGCACCTACACCACATCTATTGCACCAAGTCTGGAAATAAATGAGGGGAAATTTTCAAAGGCACAAAGAGCAGTGAGATGCTCAACCATTTTCAGTGGAAGTTGGGTGTTTTTACTCCCATTTATGGCTTTGAAAATCTCCTCCCTGATTTCTAAGGGAGAGTTAAGTGCTTGGTATGTCACAGGATTGGTCAACATCTTGGTTGATGTATCAGATGAATAAAACCACCAAAGTCTGGAGTAGAACAGAGAAGGCAGAACATTCCTTTGCATGCATGGCATACTGACTAGAGATACAGTGGTGGATGATAATGGTGAAGAAGATTTCTCTGTCAAGCATGATGAATCTGAAATATTCTGCAGTAAGTGTTTGTTAGTTTTGGTAGTTATTGAGAAATCCTGTTATCACCAAAGGGGGTTGTTCACCAGCTAATCCTAATTCCTAAAGTTAAAACAGCTTTCAGTTTTGCTATGGACACTTAGCAAGTCTGTAGCACACAGAAATTGTCAAATTGGTTACGTGTTGTGTTCTTTTGGACATGCAGATATACAGATAAATTAAGCAAGATATAACTAGGTCAGAGCGCACACAGCATTTGCTGAGGTTTAATGATCCAATACATCTTTATGATATGCATATAGTATTTCAGAGATCACGATTCTGCAAATTTTGCTTTGCTGCTCACCATGTAGAAAAGCCTTAATAAGAGAGTTGATGAATAGCAAGCAAACAAAACAACCCAGCCTTTGCACTATAATATACCTCCCCATGCTGTATACAGATTAGCATACTTTGTGGGGCGACAACAGGATTATAATGTTGCAATTTGGATCTGAATATCCTGGTCTTGAATCTTTTACCTGCTTTTGTTGCTGTAAGTACGCTGGCCTGGATTTTTTGGAATATGTACAGTGCATCCCAGCATATTCTGCGCTATGAATGGCATGTATAAATGCAACTAAAATTCTGACTTAATGTGTTATGAGATGGGGTTCATCTGCAAATATAAAGGCAGGAGTCTTCATCCTTCTTGGTCATGACCTTTTGTGATATTGCACAGTGCAATTAATTACATGTTCCCCATTACAGAGTGGCTTAAGCTAAAAGATCATTGTCCTTCCAGTGGGTAGCCAGATGGAACGGACTGTAGTTCTAAGAGATGACTGAGCTCCCAGCAGAATAAAGAAGTGGCATTACTGCTGCTATTTATGAAAGGGAACAGCTTGTGGATCTAGGTCTGGGATTTTCCGTAGCTCATCAGCCTTCTAATTTTCACACAGTGTTTTCAATTAGCACTCTTGTTGGCTCAACAAAAAAAAAGAGAATTGGGGATTGGAGGGGAAGGGGAGAACCTGGGACAAAATGGAATAACGGTAAAGTGATCTCCCATCAGTCAGGTGTTGGAAGAGCACCCCCGTCCTTGAGACAGATGTTTTCTCTTTAAAGCACCATAACCTATCTCAAGGTTACTCAAATCTAGGCAGTTTCTATAGTATGCTTTGAGTCCCAGTTGTCATGGGAAGCTCAGAGGATTCTAGGAGTCACTGACATTTTCTGTGGTTTTGAGATGTAAATATTTTGTTCTTGGAAAAACTGGATTCAGCTTTGAGCAGTTTGGAAAACATGTTTTTGCTCCAGAATTCCTCCTTCCCAATTATGGTTAAAAAAACAACCCATCCCTAGAAAAACAGTAGATAAGGCAATTTAAAAAAATTAATAAATAATGGCCCGGCTTCATTATATAAATGTGTACAGTAAACTGGGCCTGATGTTCCAAGCACTCATGGTCACTGTTCCCTCTAAGCTGTGCGCGTGTGCGCGCGCACACAGATTCTAAACCCCGCGCACACGGCAAAACACTGCGCACACAAAAATTTGCACAGAAGCACAACAATTTGTATAGAAGACATTTTTTGCGCACGTGGCCTGTCAAAAATTTACACAGAAGAAATTTTTTGTGCACACAGCCTGTCAAAAATTAGAGGGAACATTGCTCATGGTGCAATTAATTATCCTGACATGCACTTGGCACTGTCACATCCAGTGACAGGAGCTTGTGAAGGAAGTTGGGGGTGGTGGATGGGTGTTTCTGTAAGTGGGTTCACAGTTAGGAGAAGATAGGACCTGTAAACAAAAGCAAAAACCTTAAAATAGGAGAAGGTGAGAGAACTTAGTAAGAGTCTACCATTGGTAGATTGTCAGCACCATCTTCCCTTTGTTAGTCTGAATATACAGTATAAGTATTCCCTCAAAAGAATATGTATCAGCCAAATAGATTGCTTGGTGCTCAAAGGCACATTTAAAAATAAAACTGATGATCAGAAACCTATTTGCTTTTACAATTATGGTATTCTTCAAAAATACTGTACTCACAGAGCTAAGCTGATTTCCAATAGCTAAAGTACCTAACAAATGGCTGTATTACACAGCACTGAAAAACAGAAACACCAAACAGAATATTAAAATATAGAGGTACACTTTATGTACATAGAAATATTGTTATAATGCCCCCTATCCCCCCAGTTACCTCCTTTAGCACCCATCTCCTTACGGCTTTTGATGGACAGGCCTGGGTTCTTCTGGATCCTGCCTCCCACTCAGTAGGGTATAACTTATTTATTTTCTTCCCATATGAATTTATTTGGAGGTGCCTCCACCCCACCCCACCTAGCCCCTGCTCCTTCCTGGCAGGATCATCAGGGCAGCTTGGGAGGAAAATTCTAACCACAGGGTAACCTCCACTTATTTGCCAGATAGTTAGAGACTCCCAAGAAATAACACACACACACACACACATACAGTATATTCAACACAGTAATTATATTAAACAGGAGATAAGTATAACATAACAAGGTAGAACACTATTCTCAGGGACACTGGTGCCCACACTGATAATACTCATGAATTCCCCCAGTCACGTGACCTGATATAGCAAATGTAAAAATTAGCATACCATTGGTATGCGTACTTTGTAGGGGCCCTTGTTGACTTGTGACCACAATATCTTCTGTGCAACAGTTAGCAACTTGGCTGACTGGCTTCAGTACAGCCCCAAAGACTCACAAGTTAGATAAGTTGGTATGTCCCTCCACAGGTTTAATAGGCAGCAGGTAATAAAATCCCCAACTGTTACCCACTGGCTTGAGGACACAGCTCAGGTAGTTAGGGGGGCCTCCTAAATAGTCTCTCTGACTAGCTAACTAAAGGATGGTGCCCTCACAACTCCGCGAATGATCCTCAGATTCAGAGATTACTCTGGACTCCTCAATTACTGTAGAAGGGCTGATGATCACTGCCATCAAGAGTCCTCTTCATGCAGGAATCAGGCTGCTTCTGGACCCAGGATTTCCCCTTACTGCAAACGGGTGCAGGGCTCAAGGTGCAGGTTACAAAACTATACTAAAAATCCAAACGTTTTAGTCTCCTACCCTAGTGCTCAGATGCACTCAGCTGGCGCCAGTCATGGACTAGCAGCCAGACCAGTGGTGGTGCCATGTGGTGACTGATTTTCCCTAGGGAGCTAAAGGGCTAACTCAACCTGGCTGAGGGGAATTTTCCCAACAAAACTGTACAAACTGGGAGTCACCTTGGAGACAGAAAGTCCCAACCTGAGGGATGTTGCTTCCAGGTCCCCAGAGGCCAATTCTTGGGGGAACCCTGCATGCATGCCTGGGACTCACCAGCTCCCCACACAGCCTGTCCTTCCCTTTCCATGGCTGGCTCCAGACTACTCCAAAATGGCTTTTCTCACCTCCAGGGTTCCCAAGGGATGGTAGCTCATTTTCTGTTGGTAAGGCTAGCTCAGCTTCCTGGGCTTTCACTTGTCAATCATTTCACTCTGCCCCTCCTCCAAGTAGACTGCATGCTATCTTCCCCTGTGCCAGTTGGGCCCCTGACATTCTACATAGTTAAGGCCTTACCAAATTCACGGTCCATTTTGGTCAATTTTACGGTCATAGGATTTTAAAAATCATAAATTTCATGATTTCAGATATTTAAATCTCAATTTTCAGTGTTGTAACTGTAGAGCTCCTGACCCAAAAGGGGGTTGTAGAGGGGTCGCAAGGCTATTGTAGGGTGGTCGTGGTATTGCCACCCTTACTTCTGTGCTGCTGCTGGTGGTGCTGCCTTCAGAGCTGGGCAGCCAGAGAGTGGCAGCTGCTGGCCAGGAGCCCAGTTCTGAAGGCAGTACCACTGCCAGCAGCAGCACAGAAGTAAGGATGGAATAGTATGGTATTGCCACCCTTACTTCTGCGCTGCTGCCTTCAGAGCTGGGCCCTCGGCCAGCAACCGCTGATCTCCAGCTACCCAGCTCTAAAGGCAGCACAGAAGTAAGGGTGGCAATACCACAACCACCCCCTGCAGTATCCTTCTGACACTCCACAACCTCTGTAGTCTCCTTTTGGGTCAGGGCCCCCAGTTTGAGAAACGCTGGTCTTCCCTATGAAATCTCTATAGTATAGGGTAAAAGTACACAAAAGATCAGATTTCATAGTCTATGGCTTTTTCATGGCTGTGAATTTGTAGGGCCCTATACATAGTGGCTCTCCTCTCTCGCTCTTGGTTGCCTAGCCGACTCTGAGTCTGCCTTGGTTCCCCTTTCCTCCCAGGGCAAGTGTGCCACTCCCTGAGTTACAGGCACACGGAACTCCAGGAGCCTAGGGAGTTGCATTGTATGATTATTATTATTAATATTTACTACAGTAGTGCCTAGGGACCAACCAAGAATGGGGCCCCTTAGTGTGGGCATTGTACAGACACAGATCAGTAGACAGTCCGTGCTCCAAAGATACGTACACATATGGGGAAAATAGTTTATTTGAAAACAATTGTTTGGGCTGAAACACGGATTCAAAGGTGATTTTCAGAGGTAACTCTGAGCTGACTCCCTGATAACTCTTATAAAGGATCATATTCTGGTTTTTCAATGGAAAGTTGTCCAAGCAACTTGATAAGCTTCTTTCTCTGTAGGCTTGCCAGCTATATAGTGTACTTTAATATGGTCCCTTCAAATTAACCCTCCAAAAATCTCTTCACAAAGTCCTGTTTATTTTGACAGACTGGTCTAAACTTCTAACCTTTGTTTCTGTTTTATCTGCAGGTCTCCTGGCCCAGGGGTGTCTTACAGAAGTGATTCAGTCAGTGAGGAATGAAAAGCCATGGTGGAAACAGACTGGAGGTGGGAGGCAAGACTTCAGGATCTGTTCTGGTCCCTGCCTAAGCAGCTTGTCTATGGATCAAACTGTTTAATGAATTAAAAGCTCCTATGAAGCCACAGGCACCAGCCACTAAACATTTGAACTGTCATCCAGCTTCCAGAGCATGTGACTACCACACAATCATCAGTTTTCCATCATTTCAGCTGGGTGGGGGATACCCACACACTCTGTGGACTGGACAACAATGGAGGTGAATCTGCTTCCAGTCTGTGTAGTGGAGGCAGCCTTCGTGTTGTGGTAATAGAGCTTTGAAATGTTATGTTGCTTTGTATCTCTTCATCCTTTCTGTGGGGTTTCCTTCTCCCCTTCCAGTTCTCCTTTTGTCCTTTTCCTGTTAGCTGATGTTTGCTGCACTGTATAGCAACACCTGTATTCTTTGCTATGACAGACACAGTCTTCCTTACTATACCGTCCTGCCCCGCCTGTCATGTCTTTAATGCAATCTTCTCTTTTATGTGCTAGGCTGCATCTCGTACAACATGAGGTTCTTTCCTGCTAGTATTGGCTGTGGCTGGCACTTCATGACTGAGCAGCCCTGAAGGAAGGGCTCTCTCTTTTCCCCCTCCCAGCTACTCTTTCCAAGCATCTCTGCTGCACGTACACAGTGTCTTGCTTCTCAGCAAGACTCCGCTATTCCTATCTATTGAAAATGTCTGGTGCAGCATTTTACTGCTGAAAAGGTCAGCAGTAATCAAGAGAGAAAGTGAAAGGCTGGCTTCTCTCAGCCAGCAGGAAAAGTGCAAAACTATATTTTAGACTAAAATAAAACACGTCGCTTTTCTGTCCTCTGATATGTTGCTTTGTCTAATATGATGTGAGCTGCAGCCTGCTTGAGCGAATGATATTCTGTTCTAAGTCATCTCTCCACCACAAAGGGAAACAGGCAGGGGAATTACATTTCCCTCTGTCCATCTGCTGTTGTAGCGCTAAGGAACCATTTTTATAAAAGGGTCTTGCAATGAAGTGTAACAGCAGAGAACAGCTTTAGCAGAGGGGTGAGCAAATTGTGGAGCACAGAATTCCGCAGTGCAGCCCATGGCTACCCTCACCTTTAATACAAAAGTGCATCTTCTGAAGACTACTGCTTCCTGCATGGGATGTTCCAGCTTGATCTGAGTGGCCTTTCACTCATGGCAAGTGTCTTTTTGCGTGCTGAGATCTGTAGTTCTTCTGAGTTGCACCTCACCTGCTTGTCAAAGATGAAGACATCTACTGTCTGCACCATCTTATGCAAATTATTTGCAGCCGTTGGGCTCCTGTCAAATTATTAGTTCAGGCTTCAGTTGAGAAATTCTTGAATACCCTTGGGCTTTATTATGATGGTTCAACCATGCTCTCCATTCTACATGCCACCTTCCTACTCCTCCTTCAGAAAATCTTGGGACTTTTCCTGTCATGAACTGGGAATGCTTTTATTACCTTGCCATGCTGATGCAAGCAAGAACAGTTTCACAGATCGGCAATGTAAGCATCTGCCCAATTTTATATTTGAAGATAAAAAAAGTAGTTCCCCCTTTTCCACTCTTTAGTGCACACTGCACAGATTTCACACTTGCTTGAAGCCATTCCAAGTCAAAGCCCTCTGTGACGGGCTCACTCACCCCTTGCCTTACAGCTGCTACCTTCACTGCAGCCAAACAGCAAGGATTTGCGTGTAAGCTCGAGTCTTCCTTCATGGAGGGACTCATTTTTGTCTTCTCTCTCGTTTTTCAAGACTTCATCCACAAGAGCTGCAACTTGGGGCATTGACTTTCTTTTGCCTTAATATAGGCAAGACCTAAGTTCCCTGTAAGCTGCGCAGCCTCACAGCATCCTATTTAGCGCTGCGCAGGTGCTCGGGGAACCCTCCTGGGGACCTGCCACAGCTGGGCGGCCCAGACTCAGCCACAGACCCAGGAGCGGCCCAGACCTGCTGGGACCGGGGGAGGGGTGCCTATCTTGCAGCCCCAGCCCCAGAGTTGCCACGGCAGGGAGAGGTACCTCTCCCCACCAGCCCAGGTGCTGCTGCAGGAAGAGAGAGCTGGGAGTTCTCTCTCCCCGCTGTAGCCCTGGAGCACCCTCCTGCACCCCAAACCCATCATCCCTGGCCCCACCCCAGAGCCCGCGGCCCCAGCCAGATCCCTCACACGCCTGCAGCCCAACCCTCTGCCCTAGCCCTGAGCCCCCTCCCATACTCCGAATCCCTCAGTCCCACCCCCACCCACGTGAATTTTATGTGCACCAATATGAAAGTGATGTGTCACACATCACCTCCATATTGGTGCACGTAACAAAATTCATTCCACACATGGGTGGGAAAAATTAGAGGGAACACTGGGCAAGACCAGCTGATTTTAGCATGAACTAGTTCTGAATTCTGTAGTGAAGAAGGCATTGTGGGAGGACATCCTGTAGATAAATGGCATCTCAGGAAAAAGCACCTCTGTCTCACACCGTTTAGTAATACAGGGGAGTCGCATCTTATGTGGCAGTTAAGTTCTAAAGTCAGCGCGTAAGGCGAAAATCGTGTATAGTCAAACTTTCATTGCGTGGAATGGCAGGCAGAATCGCCCGCACTACAGGTACAGTATTTAAATTGTTATTTTTCTCTCTCTCTTTTTTTTTTTTTTTTTTGCGGAGCGTGTATAGTTGAATTCGCGTAAGTTAAATGCGCGTATGATGCGACTCCACTGTAGTGACAATTGACTGCTGTATTGAAGTGGGAGTAGCCTAAGTGCAGTCCACAGCCAAAACCTGGGCCCACAGAGTTCTAACAAATCAGTCAGTGGTAACTCTTATCTTTAATACAGAGTTACACCCCATGGAGACTCACAGTCTCAGCATGTGATGCGAGGGCTTGATCCACTTTGGGTCTATATTTAAGGTGTGGATGGCTGCAAGCTGCCCTGTCTTACACAAATCAAATGTAGCCATCAGCTCCTGGCACATTGCCAACCTGTTTCTGTGTTGGGCAAAGCATGCCTGTTCTTGGATGGGAGAGTCAAGCGGGTACTTACCGTTAGCTGCATGCTGACTGACAAATCTTTCCCTTTTCCCCAACATAGAGGAAGAGAGATGTGATGACATGGCCCATTTTGAAGCAGCTGGGATGGGGGGATATTGTTTGAGTTCTTGCTCTCCAACAATATTACAGATGATGTTTTGTCTCATTAAGAAGCTTCATATCTGCACTGATTCACCCAATGAAAAATGAATTTTGCCTTTTCAGTGTTTTTCATGAGTGTCACTTCAGTTTACGTTTTTCAGTGTGCTGGCTAACAAAAAAATTAAGTGGGTGGTGAGGGGAGGAGCAGGGTCAGACATTTTCTTTGCTCTAAGAAATGTTAACAAAAACTTATTAAAATGGAGTCCATTTTCTGGATTAATGTGTTTGGAATTGTTGAAATGCCAAGTTTTCTGTACAAGTGTTTTTGCAATTAAATTTTTAGACTTTCTTTGTTTAAGAAGATGATATGCTTGCTTGACATTTGCTTCATTAAAACTGTTCAACATTGAATCCATTCTGATTCAATTTTAACTGCTTGTTAATGAGAGAAATCTTGCCCCCATTGCCTTCTTGTCTGAGAGACTTTGTCAACTCCACATTAGTCACGAAAACTCTTAGGCAATCCATATTGGCAAAACGTTCATTTCCCCAGTTGCTCATTCGAATGGTGGGTTCAGAGTTTGAGAAGTCTGTATTTTAGAATGCCATGCTGGGTTGTAATTTGGTTTTTTGTGAATGTGATGCTCAGAGCAGAGTGGGGGAGAATGCTCAGTCTTTACCCTATTTGTCAGACAATCATAGAACTAATGGGAGCTCCCCATCCTCTGCAGCCAGTAGCGTAGCTGGGGGGAGCAGGGGGAGCGACGCTTTAAGTGAGCAGAAGCGGCACTTTAAAAAGGAAGCGGTGCCTTTTTTTAGCAGAGCTAAAAAAAGCAGAGCTAAAAAAAGGTGCCGCTTCTTTTTAAGCGCCGCTTCTTGCACTCACCCGGCGGCGCTCCGGGTCTTCGGCAGCATTTCGGCGGTGGGTACCACCGAAGACCCGGAGCGAGCGAGGACCCACCGCCGAAGTGCTGCCGAAGACTCGGAGCGCCGCCAGGTGAGTACAGGGGGAGCCTGGGGAGGTGCCTTTTTATAGCGCCGCTCCCCCTGTGCTCCAGACCTGCCTACGCTACTGTCTGCAGCCCAAGTGTACCAGCCTGTTGGTGCTGAAAGGAGAGAGGGGTGGATAGCTGCCCTCTTTCAAGTGTAGCTCCCCTTCCATGCACCTGAAGAAAGTAACAACTGTTGAAAACCCCATGAAGACCATTAAAATGTAATAGTCACACAGCATCATTAATAGGGCAAGCCATAGGCAAAGAATGGCTCATCATCCCCGTGTCACCCAACTGAGTCAACTGAGCAGGTCCTTTCTTTGTTTCTCATCCACCCTCATTTTTCTCCCTTCCTTGGGTTTCTCCCACCAATTTTTTCCCTGTCTCTTTTCTTTGTCATCTTCCATCTTGTCTTACCCCCGGACCTCTTCAGCTCCTTTTCCTTCCCCTTCCAGAACCTTCTATCTGTCTTCCATTCCTGCTCACTGGGATGGAGAACTTATCTTCTAGCCATCTTTTATCCTCGTGCAGCCCATACCTTGGGAATAGACTCCCACATGAAGGAGTCTTCTGCCAGGATGAATTTTTCCTGCACTGGAACTCCTTCCAAAACAATGGGGCTTTAGTCAACCATCCATTTAACTTAATCCCGTGGTCACACTTGATTATCATGATTGCCCAGTCTGATTATTAGTTTTGTTTATACACAACTAAGTCCTTGGTTCCAGTACTCTTTCAGATATCAAGATATATGCTCATTTGGGTTTGTGTCACACCATGAATATTTGGCATCACATGTCCTGTAAGCCTTTAAGGTTCCAAAATGGAGGGGACCCAGGGTATCCTTTATTGAAGGGCGCCCGCCAGCGTTTTCCTATCTAAACACTGGCGAGCACAGGACTGGTGCACACCTGCAAAAGTAACAAACAGCCACAAGAAGTGTATCACCAAAGGCAGGGGTCCATTTCCCTTTCAGCCAGTGCTGCTATCCCTGTGTCTGACATCAGGCAGCAGATGGTGGCCAATCATGCTTTCTTTCAAACAAACCATGATGCGTTGTATTTCCACTGGTTGTTTCTTCCTTTTCTTACTCCCTCTTTGCTGTGCAGCTGCTGGATTGGATCAGTGATTAATAATCCTTTAGGGGAGATGTGGGAGCTTGGGTTCTTTTCAGAGGAAAAGCTCACAGCTCCTTCCTGTTCCACAGGCAGTTTCCTGTCAATAATGTAGATGAGATTTCAAGTGAGGTATTTTTTACACTTAGCATGAGTTCAGCTGTATTCTTTGGAGCCTGGAACACATTCAGTCCAGTTAGAGTTAAAGGTTATCCTTCAGCGCTTCTGTAATGATCTCTCACTGACCAGTGGATCATTTTGTCTCTTCCTTCCTCATTGCTGAGGGCATTGAATATTTTGTCCTTTTAATCTTTGGGATTTCCTAGTCAAATTCAGGAACTGCCTTGTTAATTGCAAAAGCTGCAGATTTACTGGGGGCAAGTGGAGTTCACCACCTGGTATATGTAGTCAGGTGTCTGCGTCCACTAATTAGTAAGAGAACTGATGTGGCCTTGGTCAGGTCAGACCTTGAAACCAGTGTCCATGGACTAACACCTGGGACTGGCCTCTTTGGTTAATGTAAGCACCGATGATGTATATGGCTGTGTAAAGGTATGAAAATTGGACCTTGGGAGCTATCAGCAAGTGAAGGGCCAAAGCTTTTAAAATCTAGTGCTATCACCAATCTGTTAAGTGTTATAAACTGGTGTGTGGAGATTAGTACAGTGAGGGTGTATTTATGTATGTGTGCCAGAGAAGATGTTGGAAGTTTGAATATTTATAGACAAGTAATGGCAAGCAGATGCAGCTGGGACTTTGCTAAAGCACAGCTTTTAAGGGAAGTCAAGAGGAAAAGGTGACTGCAACACAGGAGAATGGGATGTTTATGCAAACATATGGCTTCCTGTCCTAAACTCCTCAGCACTACTCAGAGGTGAAAAGAGGCTGAAAATGGTGTTGATGGCTGATTCCTCTGAACTGATGCTAATACAAGTTTGATCTCCATTTCAAGCCTGCACTGGCCTGAATGGTCAAATAGTTTTTTTCCATCTCTAACTTCTGGTTCACTCTGATGCAGGGCCAACACAACATGGATTTATCGTATCTATCTTAACCTGTAGCCAGAAAGCAGTGGTCCACCAACTTTATAACTTTAGGTGTGACATTCTCATTATTAAATGTTGCAGATTTTATATGAATCTGTATCCTAGTAAGAAGACCTTAGTAGTGTAACGGATCTAGTTTAGTCAATGACTTAATAACGAGGCGATAAACTACTCTTTGAAGAAATTCCTGTTTCCTGCTTTACAAGGAAAGGATACCCCTGTTTGTGTGGAGGTGTTTATAGGCAAAGCCCTTTATTTTGGTTTTTATTTTATTTAAAATTTCCCAGGGACTTTATCTCTGTTTATTACAAACATTTAAAAATGGGTGAAAATTGGTGCAAAAAATTAACTTCTGTTTTGTGGTGAAATATTGGGGTTAATATGAAGAGATGGGAGGACAGAAAAAAGGAACAAATAGAGAAAAGTAAGAGTAGCAAAAACATTTCAGTGCTGTGGTTTACTTCATGAAGTTCATTGAGTAAATACACATGCAAGTGTGTGCCTATATGTATCTTCCACTACGTTATTTTAACGTTTTAACATTTATACTTAGCTGTGTTTATGTTACATTATATTAGATAGACTAATTTATTATTATTGGATTTTCTTAACAAAATCAATATTTTTATGTACTGGAGTGGAGAATTTTGTACTGGAGTGGTCTAAAATTCGAGTGAAAAATCGGTACAAACTGAATCATAGCTTTTGAAAAACCGGGTATTTTTTGGTAAAGAACAAAAATGAAGCGCCTTTCTCATAGGGTAGGGAGAGAAGTAGCAGCACCTTCAAAGGGATGGCAAGACCCCTGAGATGGCACCAGGACATCCCTCACCCCAGCAGTGGGGAGCAGAACTGCACCTCTCCAGTTGTCATAGCACTATTGCTGTATTGCATACTGTACATTCCATAACTAACACAGAACCCTTGTGTACTCACTTCTGACAGATTGTCCTCTCTGACCTCCTTTCACTCATCTCCAGATACCTCAGTTCCACTGCCTCACCATCACCAGGTGAGCACCAACCACTGCTTCCATCATCACTGTTACATCATCTGGATTCTTCACTAACCCTTGCACTGCATCTTGGATGGGGAAGTGTAAGGAGGGTGAAAGATGAGAGGCTGTGTGTACTGTAATGTGCAGAGGGCGGCGCATGGGGTCATGCATAAGTGGTTAGTTTAGCTGGGATTTTAAGCTTCAATCCGACAAAATTAATTTAATATACATGTGAGTGGTTCCATCAAGTTGAGTGGGCCTATTCGTGTTTATAAAGTCAAATACTCGTTGGATAAGTGTTGTATGGGTTTGAAAATATTTTAGAAAATCTATGAGGCAGCAGTTTAAAAAACCAAAACACAACTAGCTATTATTTTTAAACTAGAGAAACCCAGAAACAGAGATATGTAGTGATTTTAAAAGAAATATAGAAACAGAGGCTTAAAATAAGAGGCACAATTTAAAAAGAAAAGTGGGAATATGCAGAGGTTTTTAAATGAAGAACACTTTAGTATGATTTAAAACCCATCAAGCTGTGCATGCTATTGGTCTATGTACAGATGTGACCTTACCATTGATATGCCCATCCTTCCTTCACCCACTCCCTCATATTGTTATACCCAGACTCGTTGAGCCTAGTCTTAAATTTATTCTGTATCTTGCAAGCTAATCTACATGGGCATGTCCCCGTTGTCTTCCTGTGAGTGCAGGATGTCCACCTTACGAGATCAAGGCCTTACCTTCTAAGCTCTTTGAGGCGGGTGTGATGGGTTGGATCTCAGAAACCCCCTTGGGACTGCCAACTGATGTGCTGAGACTACCTCTGAGCCCATTTTCCCTGGCAGCTTGGGACTTCAGAACCTTGCCTTGTTTGAGCCAGACATGCTAGCCTGACACAAACAGACACAGGTCTGAACAACATCCCCCAGAAGCTGCAGGCTTAACTAAAAACCGCTTAAGAAGTGTTCCTGTCTCCAGCACTCCAATAACCAGGTCCCAATGGGGTCCAAATCCCAAATAAATCCGTTTTACCCTGTATAAATCTTATACAGCAGGCATCGGCAACCTTCAGCATGCGGCTCGCCAGGGTAAGCCCCCTGGCGGGCCGGGCCAGTTTGTTTACTTGCCATGTCCGCCGGTTCAGCTGATTGCGGCTCCCACTGGCCACAGTTTGCCGTCCTGAGCCAATGGGGGCTGTGGGAAGCGGCGGCCAGCACATCCCCCGGCCCGCACCACTTCCCGCAGCCCCCATTGACCTGGGACGGTGAACCATGACCAGTGGGAGCCACGATTGGCCGAACCGGCGGACGCAGCAAGTAAACAAACCGGCCCGGCCCACCAGGGGGCTTACCCTGGCGAGCTGCATGCTGAAGGTTGCTGATGCCTGTTATACGGGCAAACTCATAAATTGTTCACCCTCCATAGCACTGATAGAGAGATATGCACAGCTCTTTGCTCCCCCCCCCCGCGCCCCCGCAGGTATTAATAAATACTCTGGGTTAATTAATAAGTAAAAAGTGATTTTATTACATATAAAAAGTAGGATTTAAGTGGTTCCAAGTAATAACAGACAGAACAAAGTGAATTACCAAGCAAAATAAAATAAAACATGCAGGTCTAAGCCTAATACCATAGAAAAGTGATTACAGAAGAAATCTCACCCTCAGAGATGTTCCAGCAAGCTTCTTTTACAGACTAGCCTCCTTCTAGTCTGGGTCCAGCAATCACTCACACCCCTGTGGTTACTGTCCTTTGGTCCAGTTTCTTTCAGATATCCTTTGGGGGTGGAGAGGCTGTCTCTTGAGCCAGCTGAAGACAAAATGAAGGGGTCTCCCAGGAGCTTAAATAGACTTTCTCTTGTGGGTGGAGACCCCCTCCTCTCTCCTATGCAGAATCCAGCTGCAAGCTGGAGTTTTGGGTTCACATGGGCAAGTCACATGTCCATGCATGATTCAGAACTTTACAGGTGGCAGCCATTGTTCACATGCTACCTTGAACGTCCCAGGTAGACTTCTTATGTGGATTGGAGTCTTCTAAGGTTCCATTGTCCGTTAAGTGTTTCTTGACTGGGCACTTAACTTGCAAATTCCTTTCTTAAGCTGACTAAATGCCTTACTAAGGCTACTTAAAATCAAACAAGTACACAGACAATATTTATAACTTTAAATACAAAAATGATACATGCATACAAATAGGATGAATATATTCAGTAGATCATAAACTTTACAGAGATATGTTACATGGCATATGTAGCATAAAACATATTCCAGTTATGTCATACATATACATTCATAAGCATATTTCCATAAAGTATTGGGGTGCAACATCACAGCGGGGACTGTCTCTTCCTGTGTGTTTGTAGGATACCTAACAGTGAGATCCTGAGGGGGACCATTGGGTGCTAGTAATGCAATACAAGTAATAAATTAGTCACCATCTAAACTGAGATTTGAAAGGTTCAGTAGGAAAAAAAAGTGTGGTTAACTAATTACACTACAAAATGAGGTTCCTGCCTGATTAGCAAAACTGGAACGTGGTCTTCAGACCACATACAAGGAAAAAATCTTCATCCTTTGGTAAACTGAGAAAATATTTTTAATTTTAAAAGATATTAATCTCTAGTCCTGGATAAATAGTCAGTCTAGTACCTTCCACTATACAATATTTACAGAAAGAGGAATGCTCAAGCTTTTAAAAAAATAAATCCAAAAAGTCTCACCCGTCCAGGGAAGACTTTAGTATTCTGGGCCTGATTCTTTATTGCCCCACCCTTCTTGCAGCCATTTACACCTGTGCCAAGGGGGTGCAGAATGCTACCCAATGGTGTCAGAGGACACCCACTTTGCTCTGGTGTAAATGACTATACAGTGACTTAGGGTATCTGTGGTTTCCCTGCTACTATAGATGACACAGCTAGCTCCTCACACTGGATAAATAACGACTCTCCCTTTACTGTTCACATATTGGTGGTTTCACCATCTCAGAACTCCGCTTTAGTGAGTAAAAGGCCTTCTAATTTAGTAGAAATGTGTTACTCGGCAGGCCGAAAGTCTCTTCACTTTACATTGCAAACGTACAAAGCATTTCACTTTTCCGATTCTCTGGGTGAGATGCTTCCCTGACATAACTAGGCATCGCTTCATCAAATTCAATGGAACTATTCCAGCTTACACCGGCCGAGCAACCAGTCCTCTGCTTTGGGGAATCAAAGAAGGAGGGTGTAGTTAATTTCAGTATGGGATGATACCAATGTGGGATTCCCTTGTGCCTGTCTCATGTGAACATCACTCATTTTATTAAATCTACTCTGGTGTCACACAGGGAGAGAACTCCCTCATCTAATTTGTTTGAAATAATTAACACTTCAACCCAGGGCACTTTGCAAGCAAATCCCAGCCTGAAGTTTTAGAGCGGTCTCTCAATAGCCTCTTTCTCACCCCCTGACCCACCCACCCCCCCGCAACCCTCCAAAATGAACTTTAACAGCAGCGGCGGCCCTGTCATCCCTTCTCAGAGGAAGTTTGTTTCCTGTATGACACTTCAAATTCCTGCCTAGGTGTTTTTTGTTTTGTTTCCTCCTTAATTTCTGAATGAAAAAGGGAAGCAGTTCTGAATGGGAGAGGGACACAGGAAGTACATCCAAAGTAGAAGACCACAGGATGTCTGAGCCTTGGGGAATGGGCAAGCTCTGGAAATCTAACTGGGCCCAATCCTTTTCCAGGAAAGTTGCCTCTTCAGCAGAAATGCTGCCCTTGCTCTTGGACACAGCAGCACAGATGCCATTCGCTGTTGTCCTCGTGTAAATTGATTCTGGATGGTGTTGACACTATGCACAAAAGAATATAATTCTCCAAGCATATTTCACTGATGGGGTTAGCTAAGAAAAGAGCTGTAGGAGGGGAAAATGTGGATGTTTAAAGACATACAGTTTTCTGGCAGGTATGAAGCTGACTCAGAATGGGGAGAGGGGTCTTTGTCTTTTACACATATTAATAACCAGTGTACCTGGCATTCCAATTTACACATAATTTAGACAGATCAAGTTCTACAAAAAGAGGCCTGCCTGTTTCTTCTCTTCTGTGGAGGAGAAGGAGAATGCAGCCTAGAGCTGAACTTCTTGCGCTTTTAAAAGGATGGGAATTTCCCCCCACCTTCTTCTAATCTGCTAGTAGAAAAAGGGGTAGAGGAAGGGGGAGGAGAGCAAAGAAATAAAATCTGTAATTTTCCATTAAGTTCATGATTATCCACTGCTGATTTAGAGACATTTGAGAAGTGAGAGTTTTTACTCTGCGTGTGTATGTCTGGGCGCAGACATCCAAATTCCACACATTCCTGAAGAGCTTTTGAGAGGAAAATGTAACATATTGGAATTCTTGTTGCACACCAGTTTCAGGATTTCACAATTGTGATAAATGCACATTTCCAGATGGCTGAAATCTATATTTATGTAAAGAAATTAACCTAATTCCTACTGGGAGAGGCAGTGCCCTCTAATGGTAATTCCTAATATAACATAACTGAGATGGAGTGAAAAAAGCCTGTTACTAGATTGCTAATTCACGGCTGTGAGCTTGTGTGCACCCAAAACATAAATCAAGCCTCTGCTTTTGTTCTAGATAGACAGTAGTTCTATCTGAGGATCAGCTGGTGTGTTTTCCTGTTCCTACTCTGCTTCAAGATATTACAGGAAAATTCCAGCACCACAAGTGAACCTGAATGTCTAAATGTCCTTGTGAAGTCATCATCTTGCCTGAAAGGGGTGGGTGTGATAATATTTCCAGTTGGCTAAAAACGGAGGGAAATTTTCTTGTCTCAGGTATAATAAATAACATGCCAACAGCCAGCAGGGTGGAAAGTCACAGGTTTTGTCCCTCTCTAGCTCCTTTACTATCAGGGCTGTGATAAACAAAATAAAACCATTAGGAGTTGTGGATGCATAGATCTCTCTAATCGAAGCCATGCAACATCTGGTACTGCAATATAGTCCTGTGCTCTATGCACAGCTGGCGTGCATGCAGAGCACGTTCAAAATTTACTGCACTGCCATACAGAGAGTAAGAGCACATGTCAGAGGGCCCATACAAAGTTTACTGCACTACCACAGCTAGAGAGCGAGAGAAAGCATGAGCAGCCTGTCCAAGCAAGAACTTCTGTGGGGTTGTTGTAGGTTACAGGATAGCCAGTCTCAGGCATTCAAAAAGTATGAGTCAAGCCCAAAGCAGTAAGAGATTGGCTTAAAATATCATGAAATTTTTAAAAAGATAATAAATTAAGGGGTCTTTTTATTTGCCTTCTGGATTTGGAGCCTTTAGAGTTAATGGTTTTCAAGTTTTTCTATGCAACCAGGAGAGCTAGAAACTTACTTTTAAAACTAAAGAAGCTAATGTCATGTCCCCACAGGACTCCAAAAGCTTAGCACTCCAAATGTAGTGAGACTCGCAGTAAAATCGTGAGAGTGGCAACATGGAGGCTGCGCTGAGAGACCACAGCTACTGGAAAGAGAAATAATGTAGGAGAATCGGCTGTGAGGTACAGTGTTCCAGTCCTAACAAAAGAAATGTTGGAATGCACTTCCAGGAAGTGATAGTACCTGAAGTACCATAACGCTGGTATGGCTCCCAAAACAGGTGCTGGAATGGTGTTCCAGCATGACTCAAGCAAGCCCTGGTGAGGACGCATTGTACAGGAGCGGTAGCTGTGGAAAAGCTCATCCTTTACAACAAACTAAGCCTTCTATTGAGAAGTTGCTGGAACGAGAACATCTGAGTACCGGGTGTGGGGAGGAGCTCACAACTGCGGGAGTCTTGGCCGTATAAAAAATAAGACACATTAGAAATAAATGTGTTTTAAATTATCTTCTCCTCTCTGAAATGAACAGAAAAAAAGAACAATGCCCCTCTCTCTGGGACCAATTTCCAGGCTAGGTTGAAATATTGACAAGGTCAATAAGCTGAAGCTGTAAACTGAAGATCTTTATCTGTGTGGGAAATAGGAAAATCATTCTACTGATAACAGGAAATACAGTAAATAACAGAGAAATTCTTGGCTAAATTCCCTGGGGCGCTTGCCCCACTGTAGAAAGAATGTGCATGGCAAAAATATATGTGCTGCTTAAGCACATTTCAAAAGAACACATCCCCTTCTTACCTTGTGGAAATTCTTCTTTGTAAAATTCACTCCCAAGCATCTCAGATCTTTTTTTAAGCCATCAGTCAGTGTAGCTGATATATTTTACCCATGGGCCGGTTCCTCCATGGGTAGTTTAATCTGGGCATGTCCCGTCCTTGCATTGAAATTCCAATGTATTTAATGGGGTGCTAACTCAGTTTATTCTCTGGGATTTGTGCAGTGATTTTACTGTCTGCATAAGCAGCAATTTTAGGAAGGTGGAAGTAGTGATAGACATCTCTAACACTCCCACAGAGCTTTGCAGTGGTGCCTAGTCATGCTTGTTTCACCTCCAACATTTATATTTTCTCTTCATGACTATGGTAATTCCCTCTGTGGTGGCTTTGGTTAGATCCCTGCTTTGTGAATTTCAGAGACTACTCCCTTCCTCCAGGAAGCAGGATTACATCACCTCCATCACATACCATCTCCACTGGCTGATCCATCTCTAAATCCAATTCAATACCGATTTGCTGGATTTCTAGGGCCAAATCTTGCCCTTGGACTCATGTAACCCTCTGATTTCAGTGTGGTTGCATAAGTGTAACTAAGGGCAGGATTCTGTCCCTACATTTTCCATGGTCTCAGTACATCCAAACTCTCTGATTTCCTCTCCATCTGCTCTGATGTTCCTTCTCACCTTCAATATTTGCTTTCTCCTTGTGACTCTTCACAGCTGGAGGTTGCTCTTGCATTTGTGCAGTGTCCTCTATTTGGAACTTTCCTCTTCTGTGTGAATCACTTGGTCACTATATAAACTTCCTGTTCTCTTCAGCCTATACATGGCTCCGTAAACAGTTTCAAGATCCTCTCTGCGAAGGGATTGTTATGTACAAATACAATTTACTCTGGTGCAAACAACACTATGCAAAAGAATCACTAAATGCTTCATGGTCCATTGCAGTCTGCATAGTCAAATTCAATTAAACTCTGCTGTAAGTTACAGTGTGAGGCAACATACAGGTAGCATCCACAGCTGAGTTGGGGTAGGGCAGGATAAAATAGGGATTCTGGGGTCAAGGTTGGGCAGCAGGAAATGGTAGGTGTAGAGAACAAGACTGTTGTTTTATTAGAAAAGAGAAGATGACAGATGGCTGATAGAGGTAGTGGACTTGGGGGGCCTGATTCTGATTTCACAATAATGTAAAGCCAGAGTAAGAAACATAGGGCAGAGCTGCAGAGCTGAGATAAGTGGCAAATAAAAGAGAGTGGAATAGGGAGGAGGATGCTGAGGTGGTGGCATTTTGGTTGGGGTTCTCTTCATTGATTGAGTTGAAGGACATTGGGGCAGAGTCCAGTTTTAATAAAGTTGTGACAGACAGTGATTAACAGGCCAGAACAATGCTTTTTCTGTAGAAATGATACCAGAACACAGGTGATGTGAACACGAGGGCCTGGTGAAGGCCAAGGATTGAACAGAATTCTAGCTTTCTTAAAAGTGAATTATGTGGTGGTGTCAGGTGCCAGATTGACACTGGTGACTGACAGGTGTCTTTGGAGACAATACGAGTGACGGTAATGCCAGCTTCCTCCAGGCTGTCCCACCTCTTCCTCCAGGCTGCTCCACCACCGACAGAATAGTTCAGTTTCCAAGCCCATTCGTTCCTTGGCCTAAAACTGCCGTACATGCTAGGGACAAGTGTCCACAACACAAATTCCACAGTCCAAGAACTTGGTTGACCCCATCAACTCATCTCATAGAAGCCTCCACAAAGCTGACAGGTAGTAAGAACATTCAGGGTGAAATCCTGGCTCCAATGAAGACAATGAGAATTTTGCCAGGATTTTACCTTCAATCCCTACCAACCCAGAGCAGCTACAAATCAGCAACCCATAGTGTAGCTAAAAACTGGCTCTACAAACCAGTCCCAGGAGCCTTGCAGTCCTTCCAGCCACTGTGCTGTAGTTTCACAGAGGAACCCACACACAGACTTCCATGGGAATATTCAGAGATGTGTTATAATAGCTAAGATGCACAATATCGATTGAGGCCTTGACTACACTGCCACTTTACAGCACTGAAACTTTCTCGGGTGTGAAAAAACACTCCCCTGAGCAAGTTTTAGCGCTGTAAAGTGGCAGTGTAGCTAGTGCACCAGTGCTGGGACTGTAAGCTACACTAAGGAGGGTTTAACACCAAATTACAATTTGCTGATCTCCTGTTTGCTTGTTGGTCTGTTTTCATCATATTTCAAACATCTCAATGATTTATTCTTTTTTCCAATTAGATATGACTGGAATATCTCTGATATTAAACTGGAGTATTGCTTTTGTTACGCTTCCCCCAAGGTCTAGGGCAGGCCCCAGCACAAGGCCAATCCACCACCTAAGCCCTTATAGATTCATAGACCTAATGGCTAGAAGGTGTCATTATGATCATCCAGTCTGACATACATAACACAGACCAGAAACCCTCCCCGAATTATTCCTGCAGCAAACTCTTAACTTCTGGTTGAGCTACAGCATACTTTTTTAAGAAGACGTTCAATCTTGGTTTAAAGACTTCAAATGATGGAAAATCCATCACACCCCTACGTAAGCTGTTCCAATGGTTAATTACCCTTACTGTTAAAAAATTGCACCTTATTTCTCATCTGAATTTGTCTAACTTCAGCTTTCAGCCACTTGGTTTTGTTATGCCTTTGTCTGCTAGATTTAAGGGCTTTTTCTTATCAGAAATCTTTTCCCAGTGTAGGTACTTCTAGGCCTTTAAAGTTGTCTCTTAGCCTTCTCTTGATCAAACTAAATAGACTGAGCTTTTTAAGCCTCTTTCTGCAAGGCAGGTTTTCCAGACCTCGAAATATTCTTGCAGCACTGTTCAGAATCCTTTCCAATTTTACAACATCCTTTTTGAAGTGTGGACACCGGAACTGGATGCAATATTTCAGTAATTGTCTCACTTGTGCCATATACAATGGTTATACATCCAAGGATCACATTTGCTTTCTTAGCCAAGGAATCACACTGGGAGTTCATGTTCAGCTGGTTATCCACCATGGTCCTAGATCCTTTTCTGAGCCAATGCTTTCCAAAATCCACCCCTCCTCTTCACTCCACTTCCGGAGAGAATCACCTCTGCTCAGTTTCAGCCTCAACCCAGCTACCTTCCAGCCATGTCACATGTGGCTTCAAGCTGCCAGTGGATACTCTGCCAGGGTTGGCTTAAAACATAAACTAGATACGTGGCCATGTTGGGTGCCACATTTCAGTGAGTGCGGCATGACTCTAAGAAGAGCTACATTGCAGTTAGACGCTTGGAGCCTATCCCCAAAGGTTGGGCAGCAGTCAGGAGGACAATGTCTGTCCAAAAGACATGTCTCCCATCCTGCCACACAAAGGAGGAAATGGAATGGAGAAAAGATGGAGAACTTGTTTTATTAGCTTGTTGGGGTGAGATGGGGAACAAAAAGTTGCAAATTCGGGCCACCAAATAGGGTGACCAGATGAGAAGACCCGAAAATCGGGACTTCCCGCCCAAAGATGTTGAGCAAAAAAAAAACCCCTCTCCCGCCCGAAGTTGTTGAGCAAAAAAAAAAACAAAACGGAAGAAGACCAGAAATCGGGACAAAAGGCGTCCCGACCAAGCATCGGTCGGGACGTGGGACAAACGATGAAAAATCAGGACGGTCCCGATTTTATCGGGACGTCTGGTCACCCTACCACCAAATTATACTCTGTTCCTGACTCTGGGCTGACTCTGTTCCTGTCCATGGAGAAAGGATTCCCATCAGCTGCTAGAAATCTCCCCAAAGACACTGCTTTGCTGAATTTCAGTAATAAGAGGGTTCATAGCTAATGTCAGTCTGGATTGTAACATGAGACCTGGATTTGACCTGTCCCACAGCTTTCTTGTGTATGGATTTAGCATAAGCCGGCAGCCTTCTTTTATGTTCAGCCACCATAAACTGGAAACAAAAACTATAGTCAGGAGAATTTGGCCTTGTCTTAGACAGCCCAAGAAGTATCAGCCGCAGCTGCAGCATTACTAACAGGGATAGATACACTGAAATCACAGATTCATGGGCACTGAAGGGAGTAGGGACAAGCTAACCTTGAGTTTCTGCAAGTTTCTTACTGGATGCCTGTGTAAGTTTTTGTTAAAAGTTGCTTCTGCTGATAAGTAGAAATTATGAGGTTTTGCTGTTGCTAGAAAATTGTGTTAGCCCATTGGGGTTATGATTGGTTAGATTTATTGTATAGTCATGCTTTAAGTAAAATAATTGGTTAAGGCGTAGATAAGAGAAACCCTAATTTTAACTATATAATATGGGTCAAAAGACGAGCTTGTTGGAACTTAACTCCAGGAAACAGCTGGAGACCAAAGCTGCTAGATCTTTTTAACCCCTGCCTGACCAGACTGTGTAGAAGCCGAAGCCCCAAACGACACAACCCTACTGGCCATCAGGAGACATCCGTCTATTTCATTGGGAGTGCTGAGCATTAGATGCTTGGTGTGTGCATTCTGCTGATTAATTGTTGATTGTTAATAAATACATGTACATGTTTAAGAATATTCACTGTGTGATAAAGGGTCTTTCCCTGGGAAAAAGTCCCATTAACCCGTAGAGGGCCATTGGAATTCTGGGCCCAGGGAGGGAAGGTGTGGGAGGCGTAAATTGTGCGGGTAACAGGATGGTTCACTAATTTAAACATCTGTTTTTGGGAGGTGTGTTCTTTAGCATAGGTTTCTAAATATAGAATCTTGTGAAGTTTTATCTTATGAATATTCACTTGTTGAATTTACATTTTGTTTTTCATCTCTGAGCTTCCAGAACAGAGCCTTGCACACAGGATAGCCTTCCCAGCTGTCTGATTAAACTCTCCCATAGAAAGCTTTTGTCAAAACAGTACCATTATTGTTTCATTTTGTATCTCTCCCCATTAGTTATTTTCTTTCAGAACACTTTGAAGAAAGCCCAGCCACTGTGCCACATGTAACCCCTAGTGCTCTAAGGACTTAGGGCAAAGTTATGATCTCATTTATACCTGAGTAAATTCTAACTTCAGTGGAATTACTCCAGATTTATGCAGGTGTACCAGATTACAGTTTCATATGAGAGTTTGGTCATCTACCATCCATACAAGGAGTTCTTAACAAATGCTGAATAGAGAAAATACTTCTAACAAATAGCCATCTATGATTTGAAGTGTGCAACTGGGATGATGCATGTCAAGATGGAGGTGTATTGGAAGAACTGAATATGGGATGCTTGCAAGGTACCTGCTTCCTTTCTATCTAGGCATTTTATGCAGTGCTTGTTGTAATGCTGGCAGACCAGATGCCAGCTCATGCCAAGGCCCCAGGACTCACTGAACACTGGCAAATGCATAGCTGGAAACCAGTCTCTCTTACCTGTGAGTTAGTATAGTTAAAATAGATATTAGAGTTATAAGAATGTGTTTAGACTTTATGGAATGCTTGTAGGATGCTGCATGTCTTAATCTTGCTTTATTATACCTGTATTCCAGGTTATAAGGTAACGTTTAAATGTTTTCTCTGTAACTACAAAAATGTTTGCTAAGACTGCAAATCCCCCCCAGTTAGGGGGAAAGCATACCAAGTGTCAAATACTAGTTCATCACAAGAGGTATCATCTCCTCCCCACCAAAAGGTATACAGATATCAGACATAACACTGTGGACAAAAGACTTTGTTGATACCTTCTTCAGGGGCGTGTGGGAAGCAATGTGCAAAAACCCTTGTCCCATCCTAGCTTGAATGCTGCGGGAAGAAAATTAAAATGCCTGTTAAGGAGAAATTTTTATTCCTATACTGCTGAAACTCTGAGGGGCAAGGATTTCTGAGTGTAAGCAAGGAGTGATCAGCTGTTTAGTTTGGGTTAGCCCTAAGGGACATCTAGCAGCTACGATCATCTTTTGGAACCTCACACCGTATCTCAGTTGTGTGTATACCTTTATCTACTTTAACCTTGTAAATAACTCATTTCTTTGTTCTGGTTAATAAATCTTTAGTTAGTTTATTACAAGATTGGCCACAAGCATTGTCTTTGGTTTGAGATCTGAAGTACAGTTGACCTGGGGTAAGTGACTCATCCTTTGGGACTGGACGGAACCTGAACATTGATGTGATTTTCAGTGTAAGTGACCATATATCACAAAGTCCAGCTTGCCTGGGTGGCAAGATATCCTGGAATGCCCAAGGGGATGCTCTGTGACCCCATAGGAAGAATGGTGTGCTTTAGGAATTCACACTTGTTACTGAGTGAAATCTAATTATCGAACATACAACCAGTTTGGGGTTCCCCCCAGCTTCTTGACAGTCTGCCCTCAGGTTGGCACGCATGGTCTTGAGCCACTCCAGACAGTGTGACATTTGTCATCATGAACTTTGAGCTGCTATGTGAGGTTTAGCTGTCGCTAGCAGTTCCATGCTTTCATGCACATGAATAATCATTAGAAAAAGAATGACAGAGAGATATACGGAGATATACATTCTTCCCAAAGTGTCTTGGATCTCAGATTGTTTCCGGGCAGAGGATTTTTTTTTCTATTCCCAGCTATTCTCTTCTTCAGTTGTGTCTAGTTATCCCCCAATCCAGATTCACATACATGGTGGTTAATGGAACAGAAATGATGCAATTGCTCCAAAAAGAGCTTTTAGCCAGTGGAGTCTAATTAAAGTAACCCTTTTTTTAAAAAAAAATTCCGCACTCAAAGAATCCATTTTCTTTGCATCTGATGAAAATATATGGAATAACTTACCATCCTGATGGAAACAGAGGTTTGAAACATCCTTTGAGCAGCTATGTCCAACCATATATAGGAGCAGGAACTAGCTGAAGCTTATTTCTCACATGAGCTGATATCCCTTCCAGGCTAGCCCTAGTCCTTCCTACCATGTTTCCAAAAGTCAGTATTAGGGGCCTTGGCATTACATCAGTGAGCCAATAGTATCCATATGTCTTATCTGTTCTATACAGGTTCTTATACCCTGCTCATCTCCAGAGTATCTGAGTGCCTTCCAGTAGTGCATTAAATGACGTGACTCACACCTGTCATGTGTTGTTTGTTCAGTGTCCAGTTCCAGGAGCCTTGTTATTGCCAATCCCACCTTCAGGAGATCTAGGAGGGAGGCTATCTCTGAGCAGGGTAAGGAGCAGAAGAGTTCAGGTCACTGCTTCTCCCATGTGCCCTATTGCTCCCATGGAGAAAGGAGAGGGAGGGGAGCTGTTGCCAGGGCAGCTTTGCTGCTAAGCTACTCATGAAAGACTAAAAGCTGCTACTGTTATAGGCATAAACTTCCACTGTGCAAAAACCATATTTAAAAAAGACTGCAAGAAAATGGCAGCTTAAGTGGAACAAACCAATTTAAAATAATCTTTTTTTTTTTTTTTTTTTTAAGAAAAATGATTCAATGGGGCTTTTCTTAACTGGATTAGGGAATTAACCTGTACCGAGAGAACACTTCCCAGCATGGAGTGCCACGGCCTCCGCAGGCCCCCCGCCAAGTGCTATTCATGACCTGGCAGTGCTGGCATGAATAGGCTCAAGGGATCCCAGCGAGGCAGTGTGGGATCCCACCACCCAAAAAAAGGGAGAGTGAGCGTTCTTCTCCACAGTCGTGGCATGACTGTTCCCTCCTAACCTCCCCCAAAAAGTGATGGTATGCTCCAACTTTCCTCACACATTTTCTCTCAATTTGTCACTTGGCAGCAGTGAGAAGAGCGGGACTGGAATAACCACCTAGAGCCCCCAGGAATAACCACCTAGAGCCCCGAGGAATAACCACCTAGAGCCCTTCTCCCTGAACAGTCACCTATAACACCACCCTCTCTCCCTGGAATACCACTTACAGCTCATTTGTGCAGAGCTTCCTGGGGGCCACTCCCAGACTGTGGAACCAACTGCCCCAGGAATCCAGGATCATCACAATCCTCACCACCTCCTGCTCCAGGTGCACTCCCGCACCCTGCCTTCTCCAACATAAACAGAGAGCAATGTGGGTACATGTAATACACTTGACCAAAACAAAGCACCCCACTGCACACACAATTCTCCCCCTGGGGCGAGGGTGAGAGAAAGAATGAGTCACAGTTGGCAGATGTTAGCCACGTCACTTAAGGCACTACAGGAAGGCACTTGGATATTATGGTGATGAGTGGTATAAAAACCCGAATAGAATAGAACCTCTTATAACCCCCAGGATAACCATAGAGAACCACCCCATAAATAACCAGCTATAACTGCCCAGAATAACAACCTCTAACCCCACCTGGAGAGCTCTGTGAAGAGGTTCACTGTTGCCTCACTGTGCAGGGGTGGTTGCTGCCTCTAACTCCCTGCAGGGTGTGATAAGCTACACCCCTACAAGTCCCAGGTAGGAAGTGCCCTTTTCCTACCCCTCTCTGCCTCTTTCTTCTGTCATTTCACCTGAGCTGGCTGGATCTGCGCATCCTAAACCTGTCAGTGCTGCTGTTCTCCCCTGAGTCAGAGAAGCTTTTCAATCTGACTGCAAAATGAGACTCCTACAGCAGTAAACAGAGTGATCACATACCTGCTTTGAAGTTACCATTTAAATAACCTGCAGGGCTTCACTAATGCAGGGAAAGGAGGGAAAGGAAATAATTCCCCTCCTTCCCCCCACTCCTCTCTCAGAGTCAGGGAAATGAAAACGAATCCCCAGGCAGGAGCAGGACACTGGTTTTCATGGAGCTGCATGGAAGATGAATGACTTTCACTTACGGCTTAGTTAATGAGTCAGCAGATATTCATTCATGGACACAATTTATTAACCCATAAACGCTGCAGATGACGGTGTCATCGCTGTGATAAAGTTGTTTTCATTAGCTGTATAATTTATAAGGCAGCTGCTGCTGTGTGTGTGCTTGTTCCTCCCTGGCCTGCCTTGGTACTGGGGAGGGAGGATGGGGTGGCAGGGGAAAGGGAGGAGAGACCAGTGGGGGATTGCAGGGGAAGAGGGCTGGGCTGCATGCTGCCTTCTGCTGGCTCCTATCCCTGCAGGCTCTTGTTACTAACCCAGGGAAAAGGAGCTGTGTGAAAGGAAGGAGTGTTTGGTCAGGCCTCTGGCTCTCTGTTGGAGCTGATAACCAGATGCTGGCCCTTGCCCTGAAAAGAGCGAGTGTAAAATCCATGCAATACCCAACAGCATCCGAGGGATGCTCAGTGTTACCCTGGAGAGGGGCTTGTCCTGCATTGGGCAGGATGATGCCACTACGATGCGGATGGTCCTGAGATTATGGCACAGTCCTCTGGCTGTCTCTTGTGTTGGGTGCTCACTGAACGTAAGCAGGCACTGTGCGGCCTCAGAGAGCTCCATGGGCAGCATGTCTTGTGGTGATAACAGTGCATTTGTGATGGAATAAACCGCCACGGGAGGCCTGGGGATCACACAGTGCTGCAGGGACTCGGGGAAGCGGAGACCCAAGGGGGAATCTGTAGAAACAATCACATTTATTATTATCGCTGTATTACGGCAGTACTCGGAGAGACCAGTTTGAATCAGGCCCCCATTGTGCTGGGTGTTGTACAAACACACTGTAAGAGTTGATCCCTGCTCCAAAGAGCTCACAGGCTTGTTGCCCGGGTACTGGGCAGCACTTTCCATCTGAGGCTCTCCAGCACCTTACAGACATCAATGAATTAAGTCTCAGATTGCTGCTGTGAGGCCAGGGAGTGTTACCAGCCCCATCCCAGAGGTGGGGTAACTGGGGTGGGGAGAGGTTGGCGGTCTCACCCACAGTCCCATGGCAGGTCAGCAGTAGAGTTAGCCCCAGTGGCCACAACTCCTGACTCCCAGTCTGGTTTTCTAACCCCTAGGCCACGCTGCCTTCCTGTGGAAACTCAGTAACACACCCTTAGCCTCCTGGGTGCAAACTGGGAGCAGGAGCTGCAGCAACAATACCACAGAGCAGGAGCAGCAGCCCCTGTTCCTAATCCCCTTCCTGCTGCCTTGGGAACATCGTTCCCCCAAACAGGTGCACTTTCCTTCACTCAGGCTAAAGCAGCACTGGCTCTTTCACTGTGGTGCCTCACTGAGCTCGAGGACCCCAGAAAGCATCTGGCTCCAACATATCCCTCTGGCCTGAGCCAGCCCCCCACTAGCTCTTCTTGTGACACCCAAGAAAGCCTTCCTCTTGGCCAAGGGCATGTCTTTCTGCCAGCAGTGGCAGTTCACCAAACCCCAGGGGAGCCTGCTGCTCCCTGTGTGTGGACAATCTCCCTTGACCGGCCTGCCAAGTGCCCACTCTGTCTCTCAAATCCCAATCCCACAGCGATCCTTCCCATCTTGTTCTCACTAGTAACCCCTTCCATGTCTTGTTTGCCTTTCTCATTTCTGTCTAAGGCCCCGGTCGTGCACTTGGGTCAACACAGCCGGGCCTTTGTGCCACGGTGGTTTTGGTTGCTCGATTGGGGCTTTTGTCTGTGAGCTCTTCAGGACAGCAAACACAGAGCGGGGTGTGTTTCACCTATGCCTCTATTCCATCCAAACACTGGGACAGCCAGGGATCTGCACGGCCTGTGGTCAATGACAAAGGAAATCAAGTGTTGGGTGGTGTTAGCATCACAGCCCATTGCACCTTGTGGTCTCACATAGTTTCTGTATGTGGATGCTGAAAAGAACCTAGCAGACTCCACAGCTAAGGGTCCCTGGTGAGGATAAGAAGCTACCTGCCTAAAACCTCTGGGGTCCCTCATAGAAAAAAGAACAGAGACAGCACAACAATTATATCCACCCTAGTGAGTCCTACAGAACAGGTGACCTATCAGAATCTTTGATCCACCATGACAAACCCAAATAGCACTAGCAAAGACATTTCACCTTTCATCTGTGTGGCCAGTGCTGTCTCCTGTCTGTATCCAGTTCTGAGGCCTGTTAGAGGGAATGTAGGATACAGTAGGGTTTCAGATAAGCTTGGAACCACCCCACTCCCCCCTTCTAAGTGTAAGCGGGGGAATAGTCCCGCTCTTGTGGGGAACTTTCCTCGTCTCTGCACTACCCCGGTGAAATGGGCTAGCGGAAGGATCTGAGTCCTCGCTCCCACCTCCTTTACCCAGAGGCCTCCCTGCCCTCGAGGACTCCCCTTGCACTCTCCTGTCTGGCAGAGTCCTCGTAACCCCAACAAGGCTGGGCCCAGGATTCCTGGGGGGCTCAACCCCCAACCTTGCTGTGGTCACCTAGGTCAGGGGCTAGGGTGTCCCCACTCCGGGGTGTACTCTCTAAACAGGATGCTTCCCTGACCCACTGATCACTGCATACAATTCAAAGCAAAGGCAAATTATGTAATTAACAATTAATTTGTAACAGGAATAAGGAAAAATGGGAAAGACTAATGAAAACACATCGCCCCGCTCTGTGGCAGGGAACATCCCAACAGTGTCTCTGCAATGTCAGGGCAGTTCAGTCTGTTCCTTTGCAAGTCCCAGGCTCCTTCTCAGGCCTTGGCTGTGCTGCAGGGACGCTGTGGCTTGGACACTTGCTCCGGCGGTGGCCACACGCTCGCAGGCTCTGGGTGGCAGGACCCTCTTCCCAGCGTCGCCCCCGCCCTGTCGGGGTTTAGATCCCCCTGCAAGTCTGGCCTGCAGGGCCCCTTGGCTGAGGCGTCTCCCTGCGCTGGGCCCGCTGCCCAGGGTTCCCCTCGCTCTCCCCAGCTGCTCACTGCACCCGGCTCCAGACTGCTCCAGCCCCAGCTCCTCTGCCTCAGCTCCAGCTCCTCTGCCTCAGCACGGCTGCTGCTCTGCCTCCAGCTGCCTGGGCTGCTGCCCTGGCCCCTCTGGCTCTGGCTGCTGCAGCTTCTCCCCCCAGGGCAGGTCTGTCTCTGGGCTGCAGCTTCTCTCCCCAGGGCAGGTCTGTGTCTCTGGGCTGCAGCTTCTCCCCCCAGGGCAGGTCTGTATCTCTGGGCTGCTTTTCTGGCCCCTCCAGATCTGGCCCAGCTCACCTCTGGCCTCTCCTTAGCTCGGCCCCACTCACTCTGACTCAGGCAACTTCAGCTCACACGGAGGACGGGATTCACCCCTGACCTCCTGACTCCCTGATTCGCCTGCCCGCCCTGTCAATCAGGCTGACCTGGAGCATTGGCCTCTCCCCATTGCCCCTGGGGACTGTCAGTCCCATCGACCCTTCCCCTTTTGGTACTGGGAGCTCTGAATGTTAGTAAGGGGATAACAGTCCCCTTACATTCCCCCTTGCTAAAATACTGCCACAACCACAATGTTTACACTAATACCTCCGGACCCATTATTAACAACATATACCCACATCATATCAAACCCATTAACATCAAAAGAACATTTAACATATTAAACATTTCACATCTACTTCTTCATACTATACATAACAATATTAATTAAAACACTACATAGAACCAATCACATAATCATCTCTAAAGTTAACAGGCAGTACATCCTTATTAGCCCTCTGGGACCTTCTTAAAACTGGTGGTTCATTACCCATATTTTCTATTTCCCTGTCCTCGGGTAATACTGGGTCAGCTTGAGGGATCTGGCCATTCTTGTTAGGGTTTGTGTTTGCCCCACTCTGTTCCCCTCTGTACTCAGTTTGTGGGACTAGAACCATCCCCCAATTGGTTTCCGTCTCCTCAGGGTGTGCTGATGTACGCCTCCTATGGTCCCTGACTGGACTAAGAGTGCAATGTTTTAGTTGATCCCTATGTACTAGTCTCTCAGGACCTCCTCGCTCAGGCCGGATGGTATAAACTGGTAGCTTGGGATTGTTGTGAGCAACTACAATGTGGGGATTTGACTCCCACTTGTCCTGTATTTTATTACGCCCCTGTTGTCCATGGTTACGAACTAGTACACAGTCACCAGGCCTGATGAGAGCCCCACTGGACTTGCGATCATAAGTCCTTTTCCTACTTTGGGCTGTGTCTTTAGCTGTACTGAGAGCAACTTTGCTGGTTGTCTTTGGCCTGTAATGGACACCTTTGACCCAGTCATCAAAATTGGTCACCTCATCCTTAGAAAAGGCTACTTGATGCTTCTCTGGCAACACCCTTAAGTTAGCCACCTGTGCAGGAATCAGCCCTTGGCATACCGCTTGAACTGGAACTGGCAGTCTCCCACCACATCTTTCTTGAGGAAAGGTAACTTGTTCTCCCTTCTCCCCAAATGTTACCTTCACCTGAGGGATCGCCTCCTCAGGCTGCAACTCCATAGCCTTCACGCTTGGGTTTAAAAGACTCACTGGTACTCTTCCTTTGATGGCACTAGTCAATACATTGGCTGACTGAAGTCCCTTAGGTAGGCTTGACCCAGATGTAGGCTCTACCAGCACTCGATATTCATTGGTATTTCCTGGCATCCAGCAGCGTTCATGAAGGATCTTCTCTCTCCAAGGAGAAATAATGGTCTTCCGGTTTCTGCCAACTTTAACATTTCCAATCCACCTTGTGGGGCCCAGGGAATGACTCTGCCTCTCCGCTCGAGCCAGTACTCCACTCAGCACAGCATTCCTCTTAGAGTGCCCATGACGGTTCATCCTCCTTGTTCCTTTTACTGGCAACTGTAGCTCTTTCAGCTCACTAATGATGTTCATCCCCAGAATCCCTGGGACTCCTTCTCCTATATGGCTCCCTTCAGAGGCCTTGTCTTTCAGGATGAAGATGCATTTCCCTGGCAGTGTCTGGCCCATGTAGTCAATGTCTGCTTCGAGGCATCCCACCACTGGGATTGCCAGTCCATTAACTGCTGTTAGATGTACAAACTGTGTGTTGTGCGTGGTCAGCTCCTTGTCTTTCAAGTATTTTTGAAAATGTGATTCAGTAATGGTGGTGACTTCTGAGCCAGTATCTAACAAACATCTGGTTTTTACCCCTGCTATACATACTTCAGCAGTTAGACAGTCTCCAAATGCTCGCTTACAGAAGTCGCTAGATATGCTGGTCCTGCCCATGTTCCTCCCATCACTGTATGCAGAGTGATTTTCCACGAAGGAGAGGCCTAGGAATCCTTCTGCCACTGCTTGGCCTTCTACTGTAGATGGACCACTCGCTCCTGGTGCCCCACCGATTTCGAGTGCCTGGGACTCTGGTCTCCTTCTCAGTGTACAATCTCGGCTAGTATGTCCTGGCCTTTCACAGGTGTAACAAATGTACCTCCCTAGCTCATCCTTCAGTGGAGATCTTCGGGATCCTGGAGCTCTTGGATATTTTGGCACATTAGTGGAGGTATTTCCTTTCATCACCTCAGTCATCACTTTCAGCATCTCCCCCTGTTGGACAGCCAGTTTTTGGACAGCTTCACTTAGGCTTTCCAATGTTAGCTGTGTTTGGGGCAGGGCCTTTTCCCCAGCAGCTGCATTCACTAGGCCCCCACTTTGTGTATGGGGTTTAGGCTTGGCCCTCTCTGCCCCAGGAACTTCCTCTTCTTCTGACCACATAATGGCAGCCTGCATGAGTTCATGGAACTTTTTACTGGGCTCTTCCTTAAACCTCCTTTTCATTTCACGTCGGAGGGAGTCATCCCGGAGCCCCAACACCAACTGCTCTTTTAGAAACATATCTGGGTCTGGAACTCGTTGAGAGTCTCGCCGCTCCACTTTGCTCATTCTCTCCTGAAGGTCATATGCGTATGCCCGGATAGTTTCACCGGGCTCCTGCTTTCTCTCAAAGAACTCCTTTAGTCGAGTTCCAATAGGTACCTTGTCTCCGTACACTTCCAGGAGGAGTTCAAACACCTTTTTCACATCTTTCTTGTCTGCCATTGCCATGAACTTTACAGTGGCCTTCGCCTGGCCCTTGAGGTGTTCCTCTATGAAGTCCACATGGTCTTCCTCAGGTACTCTTAGCACACGCAGAGCCGTCTTCACAGACTTGACCCACTCCTCTACTGTAATGTCTCCTGCTCTGGTCGGGAAGCCACCAAACTCTGTGACCTTCTGCTCCCGTGGGACATAAATAGTAGGGGGTTTCTTAGCTTCTGCTGCCTGTTGGTCTATTACAGCCTTAGCCAGTGATAAGGCTTCTCTCTGTTCTGTTCTAGCTTGTTGTAATGCCTCAGCTTGGTCTGACAGTCTGCGCTGAAGTTCAGCAACCTGGGCCTGTAGTTCTTCAATTCGAGCCATGGTAGGTTTCTTGACCAGGCCTGGACAGTGCTACCAGAATGCAACCAGTAAACCAATGGGGTGGACCCTGTGGATAGGATCCTGTTCGTGACGCCAATTATGTAAGCGGGGGAATAGTCCCGCTCTTGTGGGGAACTTTCCTCGTCTCTGCACTACCCCGGTGAAATGGGCTAGCGGAAGGATCTGAGTCCTCGCTCCCACCTCCTTTACCCAGAGGCCTCCCTGCCCTCGAGGACTCCCCTTGCACTCTCCTGTCTGGCAGAGTCCTCGTAACCCCAACAAGGCTGGGCCCAGGATTCCTGGGGGGCTCAACCCCCAACCTTGCTGTGGTCACCTAGGTCAGGGGCTAGGGTGTCCCCACTCCGGGGTGTACTCTCTAAACAGGATGCTTCCCTGACCCACTGATCACTGCATACAATTCAAAGCAAAGGCAAATTATGTAATTAACAATTAATTTGTAACAGGAATAAGGAAAAATGGGAAAGACTAATGAAAACACATCGCCCCGCTCTGTGGCAGGGAACATCCCAACAGTGTCTCTGCAATGTCAGGGCAGTTCAGTCTGTTCCTTTGCAAGTCCCAGGCTCCTTCTCAGGCCTTGGCTGTGCTGCAGGGACGCTGCGGGTTGGATACTTGTTCTGGCGGTGGCCACACGCTCGCAGGCTCTGGGTGGCAGGACCCTCTTCCCAGCGTCGCCCCCGCCCTGTCGGGGTTTAGATCCCCCTGCAAGTCTGGCCTGCAGGGCCCCTTGGCTGAGGCGTCTCCCTGCGCTGGGCCCGCTGCCCAGGGTTCCCCTCGCTCTCCCCAGCTGCTCACTGCACCCGGCTCCAGACTGCTCCAGCCCCAGCTCCTCTGCCTCAGCTCCAGCTCCTCTGCCTCAGCACGGCTGCTGCTGCTGCTCTGCCTCCAGCTGCCTGGGCTGCTGCCCTGGCCCCTCTGGCTGCTGCAGCTTCTCCCCCCAGGGCAGGTCTGTCTCTGGGCTGCAGCTTCTCCCCCCAGGGCAGGTCTGTGTCTCTGGGCTGCAGCTTCTCCCCCCAGGGCAGGTCTGTATCTCTGGGCTGCTTTTCTGGCCCCTCCAGATCTGGCCCAGCTCAGCTCTGCCCTCTCCTCAGCTCGGCCCCACTCACTCAGACTCAGGCAACTTCAGCTCACACGGAGGACGGGATTCACCCCTGACCTCCTGACTCCCTGATTCGCCTGCCCGCCCTGTCAATCAGGCTGACCTGGAGCATTGGCCTCTCCCCATTGCCCCTGGGGACTGTCAGTCCCATCGACCCTTCCCCTTTTGGTACTGGGAGCTCTGAATGTTAGTAAGGGGATAACAGTCCCCTTACATAAGGGAGTTCTCCTGAGAGTGGAATGCTAGAGACAGGCTGTCCTCTTTCATATCTGTAGTACAGGCTTGTATTTCATCCAACATATTTTATTGCATTCTGAATTCTTTCCCAGTTTTTTTGTTAGACTCCCAATGTCTCCAGGTTCCCTTGACCCTACGCCAAGCCATGACAAATAATACAAGTCCCCATCAGAAACCACGCGGAAGTAGAGAGAGCACCACAAATGCCAGCCTCAGTGTGCAGCACATTAGCTCAAGTTTTTGAAGCTCAAGACTGATGGGTTGGAGTCGTCTGTTTCAATCTGCTCCTTCCGATTAAAAAGCTGTTAAAAGCTTCAGCCTGTCTCAGTACATCTGCTGCTTCGTGACCAATGAATAGCTTGTCCGGGATTTGAGGCTCTGGGTAGGAGGATGATAGATTTGATGGGGGTTAGTGTTAGGAGATTTTTGTAAAGAGCTTGCCACAGCAAATGATGAGTCTGGTGTAGTGATTGCTCAACTGGCATGGTTTCAGAGGGAGAAGAGAAGCCTTAGGATATGTCTACACTGCACACTAAGCCCAGATCTGTGGGACCCCAGCTTCTGAACTAGGTGTTTCTAAGCATCTACACTGTGCTGTAAACCTAAGTTTACAATTGCTGGACCCGGGTGTCACCGTGCTAACACATACTGCACTATGCAGACCTTCCGACTTGTGTCTGTGGCTTGAGCTGCGTTCATGTTGCAAAATGACAGGGCTTGGACCCGAGTCACAGTGGGACTCGGGCTCTGACTTGCCTTTCCTCTCTTGCAGGGTCCTAGGCCCTGGGTCCTGAGTGCTCGCTGACCCGCGTCAGACTGATCTGTGTGTGGATGGGAGAGTGGGGGGGTTGGGCTCAAACCTGAGTCAGAATCCAGGCTTAGTGTGCCAGGTAGGTATAGCTTAAGTGGCCCTTGGACATCTCTGGCCTCTGAAAAGCTAGCTTTTGCTTATGCCCCTTGATTGCTTTCCCCTCTGCTGCTCTGTAATTGTGTTGTGGATTGGCTTTAACTGAATAATACCATTCTCTAGATGTATTATATATTATGTCTGTTATTAATTCTGTAACTCCTTTATACAATTCTGTAACCTTATGATTAAATCTGTAAAGCATTTATACTAAGTACTCTATAAACATAACATATTATTGTTCCTCTTTACTTGCCACACATTCCCATTTTCAAAGCACCAGCAGTTCCATGAGACGAATTCAGGGCCCATGGAAATCAGTAGAGGTAGATTTGGGTTTTTCTTGTGTGAGAAGGTTGGGCATTTCCTGGTAGACTGGGAGAATGGAAACATACTAAACGATACAGTCTATAGAAGCAGTGCGTAAAGTTTTCTGCAGGGGACGGGGATACAATACTCACACTTTCTGCTGCCATACTAGTCTGATCTGTCACAGCCTCAGAGGCATTTGGCGAAGGAGGGCAGAGGAAGCAAAGACATCTCTGATATTTCTACAGATGGGATGAGGGCACTGGACTCAGATCAGGTTTAGGCTGGGTCTAGGTTTTGGGTCTGAGGCCAGGTCATGGCTCAGGGTTTGAGTCTGAAGTTGAACCAGGGCTTGGTTTCAGGGTTTGGATTCAATAATGCCAAAGCTGATTTTGTGAGCTTCAGGCTTTACATAGTGAAGGCCATGCAAGATCGGCCAAGATTTCAGCCACATGCCAGCAAGAAAGAGAAAATAGGTTCCTGCCAATTAAAATATAACATAGAACCGGAATCATACAGGATGGAGAAGATCCGGAGATTCAAGCCCAACACTCTTCCCACATAGGAAATTATCAGCAGGTGCAGGTCCCTGGTTCCAGAACACCTTTGTAGGGCCCCCCAGTGAAGGGCGAATGCCTGGGGCATTCTTAAGGGGAGAGAGGCATGACATGGTTTTCCGACACCCTGGCATTCCCATCTGTCAGAATAACCAACAGGCTACGAGCAACCAGCTGGAACTTAGGGTGGCCACTGAAGGTGCTCTCATGTGCTGTGGGGCTGAATTGGCCCCTGACAGTCTCAGCACCATTTGCCTGCTGCAGTTCTGGTGCCAAGATCCACTCCAGCCCAGAGAGGAATTGGGTGACTTCCTTGGGGCAGGGGACACGTCATGATCTCTGTCTATAAAGCTTTGAAACAAAACTAATTCAGAATATCACAGTCATGGTGGGAGCCCAGCGTGGGAAATAATAGGTTTGTAATTGCGCTCACTGCATTCCTCAAATGTGTGGCTAACTGGGGAGGGGGAAATGCCCCCTCCACCCCCCTCTCCACCTCATTAGCTCCTCTCTGAGCCTGCTTGTTTCCACCTGTGTCTCTATTTCCACCGACTTGCCTAATCTGCTCAGCACAAACACGGTGAGCAGGTACCATTTTTGATTCATTTCGGTCCATCTTAGTAGCCAAAATATGCCGCTCTCCCCGCCCCCGCCCCCGCTCCACAGCATCTTGGAAGCGTAGAGAAAAAAAGATGTCTGGCAAATAGAAATTCAATTGGTTTAATATAGAGACTATTTTACTGCAGCCTAACTGGAGCCTCTTATTAAGAATCAGATGGAATTTCTAAACAGGGAGCGCTGGTCCCTTGGTGGGGGCAATCTCCAATCATACACCAACATTGCTCTTGACATATTTATGACTCCAATAAAATCTTCCATCTGGTATATTTTAAAATAAAATTGAAAATTTATCACTTTCCCTTAGTTGGTTTGTCATTCTCCCCAGGAGAAGATAGCCGGCCTGAGATTATTGCATCGGCAGCCTGTCAGCTGAGGTTAGGCCGAAGTGTGATTTAAATTTCAATACTTTCCACATTACAGCTGTCTGGGGTGGGAAAATTACAAGGAGAAAAGCGGAGAGTGTGTTTCTGCTGTTATTTCTATTCGTTAGGCTCCCCCTGGTTTTGTTTTGTTTTACTTTTTTTAGCTCTGCCTGCCGCTCTGTGTCTGGGGAAAAAAACCTTGGCGCTTTGTTGGAATCCCAGCAAAGCAACCCAGCCGGCATTAGCGGGAGGGCCAGGAATACTCAGGAGAGGATGAGAGGGAACCCAGGTCCAGACACTCCTTCTCCTTCTTTGTTATTTGTATTCCGGTAGCATGTAGAGGCTCCTATAAAGATCAAAGCTCTGCAGTGCTAGGTGCTGTGCGAACATGGAGCAAAAGACAATCCCTTTCCCAAGGAGATCACAATCTCTATAGGCAAGGCAGAGCAAAGGGAAGGACCTTTATGCCAATTTCACAGATGGGGAAGCGAGGCAGAGACTAAGGGTTGTATCCATTGGCAGTCAGCAGAAATGAACCCAGACCTTCCAAAGCCCAGTGCAGTGTCTTAACCACAAGACCGTGCTTATCAGGGCTGCTAGCCTCTCCCCTCCCAAATTTAGGCCCCAAATGATTGCTTGTGGCTTGCATTGTTATCCTGTACTGTGCACATGATACAGGAGTGAGAGAGAAAAGGCCTCCTCACTCCCCTTTCTGCCCACTTTCATGCTCGGACCAGGAGAGAAGGAAACTGCCCAGCTTCCCAGGTCTGAAATGGTTGCAAGTGGAAGAGAGTCTGTGGGTGCAGAGCCTTTGGGACACCCCTACAGGGGCCCTGCATGACATAACTATTCCACCTCCCCATAATGCATTGCTCCCACTACTGCATTCACACATTCCCAGACTCTCGGAGCTTCACCCACTGGGAGGTTAGATTGGGTGCACTGGTTTCTGTGCTGGTGAGGAAATGGCTGGGGGCTAGATTGTCACAAGCCTTGCTTGGCTGTGCCTGGGAGTAACCCCCACCCTGCTCCCCACTCAGCTGTGGTGGGGCCACTCGCATGATATTCCCCACTGTGAGCTGGCAGGGGATGGGAAGGGAGAGGAGCCCTAACTCCTGGCAGGTGCCCAATGGAGAGTAAGATGCTCGATGAAAGGGGTGAAGTAACTTGCCCCTGCAACCCCCCACCCACCAGAGCATGTGGGGAATAGGGGAGGAATTGTGACTGGGGGTGACAATGTGTTCTATAGGGTGGTGCAGATTGTATGGCTACAGTCTAACCTTGATTATTACCCCCAGCAGTACAGGTTATGGGGCAGGTGCTCAATCAGCTGGGGGATTAAACCCTGGGCTGTAGGCATGGTGTGTGTGTGCTGTACCAGACGAGAGATTAAACCTAGCAGCCTAGGTATTGTGCATCTGCTGTGCCAACTGGGAGATTAAACCCAGTGCCCTACGTACTGTGCGTTTTCTGTACCAGATGGGAAATTAACCCCAGGGTCTCCAGCTTCCTGGTTACAGTCTGTTCAGCCCTCTGGACAGACTGTAACATTGTAACACACCAAGTGTGTTTCTTAGGTGTGAGTGTGTGCCTTTTATGCACACTATATGAGTTTGTGTGTGTTCAGGAGTGATGGTGTGCAGTGCACTTGTGTCTTGCCTCTGAGTGTGCTGTTTGTGACTGTGCATATGCATCAGGGTTTTGTGCACCTGGCATATTGGTGCGATTGTGTCTGTGGTTCTGAGTACACTTCTGTGTGCATGTGTTTGTGTGTGTCATTAGGATTTGACAAATTCAGTCTCACAGGAGGAGTGTGTATTTGCAGATGACATTGTGTTTTTGCCTCTCCACTGAGTATATTTTATATACGTAGACTTCAGATATGTGTGGCAGTTAGCTTATGCAGTCATTTTATTGTGATTGTGGTTCAAACAAATAAGCACATGCATACTAACTAAATGGATGCAGTTTTTGCACAGCAATTTTGCAAATTCTTTGTTGTAAGCAAATGTGCTGGTGTGGTCTTCATTGTCTAGTTCATATCTGTGTGAATCTTTAGTGTGTGTAATGTATGCATGGTTTTTTTGTGTTCTCAATGTATGCGTGTATAATACTGTATTGTGCATGTGTTTGTAAATGCCTGCTTTGTGATTGCTTGCATGCCTTCCGTGTGCGTTGTGTGTGGGTTGTGTGTGTGTTTGTGTGTTGTCTGCTGGCACAGAGATAGGAGTGTTCAGAGTTTTCATACCTTTCAAATAGCAGGAGACATGTCCATATATTTTGTAATTTTCTAACACTTCAACCAGCCTTCATGGTTTAAATGCCTAAGTGTCCATCTAAGTGATGTATGTCAAAACTTCAGGAGGGATATTTAGGAGATAATGTCAATGGAATGGAACAGTGTCATGAGATAATGCTTTCCTGATGCTACATAAAAGCCAAAATGGTGAAGAAGAGGCACAAATAAAATACAAAATGAACAAAACCAACCAAGGTAAAGTTGAGATGTTTGGTCTCAGAGTGGGAGACATTTACCAGGTGAGAACCTTTTAGTCCTACCTCTCTATTTCTATTTTATGCCACTCAGGGATCTTCCCAGCCAGCTGCTCCCCCTCCTACTCTGTGGGACCAGCCACAGGTTGTCACATCACATTTGAAACAAGACGTGGTGATAAAAACATCGCAGTGTGGTCCCCTCCCCTGCCCTGTCTCATGCTCAGGTGCTTTTGCATGCAGGTTAAAGGATTTTGTTATCCCAACATTTCTTTTCATTGACACTTTAAAAGACGTGTAGCATAATAGCAATGATTGAAGCACCTGCTGTTTTTCTCTGTAATTATCCAGTTCCCTCATTGGGAACCAGTTTATTGCCATCTAAGAGTGCAGTAGTCCTATTATCGCTTAAATAAGAGTCAGCCAAGCACCAACCCACCAGGCTGCTGCTAACACCATTCCAACTATACAGACATAAAAGTGATTTCCCTCTGCTGCTGGGTCCCCCTGGAGCAATGGAGTCCATCCAGGGAAAGAGAACTGTATGGAAGGTAAAGTAGAGTGGAGCTGCAAAGAGCAATGCACTGCAGAGGGGCTGGGAAGGGCAGGCTCTTGCACAAAAGGAATGTGAGGGGGTGTGCACTGCACAAGGGGAATGGGAAGAACATGTCTCTGAAAGGCTCTAAAGTTTAAACCGTGGGGATTAGCATGGCAGCCTGAGCAGTAACAGAGCTCTGTGCTCAGCATAGGGGGTGCACAGGTGTGATCTGCTAACAGATGCACGCGAGATGTGTAAGGGCATTACGCACTTCTGCTTTTTCTCTCACTTCTTGGTGCCTCTGGACAATTCCAGAGCTTCCATTCATCACCCAAATGCTGCTCTGGGCAGGGTTCGCTCTGCATTGCATTGGGGGTGAATTTTGCCTCTCTTGTATTTCCTTCTGGCCCTTGTTGCAATGCATTGATCTGCTGTGCAAACCCTTTCCTCTAGCCAGTAGGTGGAGTGAGGGGTAGGGAAGGGGCTTGTATTTTGGACTAGCTATCTGAATTCCAGAGATGTAGTCCTCTTTTACTGTGGCAGGGTTGGAACATTGTCACTAATAGTAATACCACCACCTACCTCTTATATAGTCCTTTCCAGCTGCAGATTTCAAAGAACTTTACAAAGGATGTAAGCATCATTAGCCCCATTTTACAAAGGGGAAAACTGAGGCAGGGAAAGGGGAAGTGACTTGTCCAAGGTCACCCACAGGCTAGTGACACAGCTGGGACTAGAACCTAGATTTCCTAAGATACAGGCCAATGTACTGTCAGGTCACACTGCCTCTCTTAGGGCACTTGCTCACATCCTGGGGCAGAGGAAGGTGGTCCCTGAACTGTATGCAGAAGCCAGGTTCCAGGAGCTTAATATTAGAGAGTGGGAGAACAGGGGTCGTGAGACTTCGAGAGTGAGCTGTATAAGGACTGACCACTCTAGGGACCTACTTCAGAATTGCCTTCACCAGCCAGGGCCTCAACTTCAAATCTCAAATGGCCAACAAATTGCCAGCCACTGTGCTGTTGTTTTGGGCCTTCACAGCCAGCTGAGTTCCAGGACTCTCCATCTGGATCCCCAGCGTGTGTCTACATGGCAAAGAAAAACTCACACCATTGAGTCTCCGAGCCTGGGCCAATTGATTTGGGCTTGTGAGGTTCAAGCTGCAGGGCTAAAAATAGCAGTGTAGAGCTGCGGGCTTGGGCTGCAGACCAGGTTCTGAAGCCTGGAAAGGTGGGAGGGACTCAGAGCCCAAGCAGGAATGTCTACACTGCTATTTTTTTAGCCCTGTAGCCTGAGACCCATAAACCTGAGTCAATTGACCTGGGCTCTGAGACTTGGGGCTGCAGGATTTTTGGTGCAGTGGAGACACACCCCAACTTATAGCCTGAGCTACATGCAGGAGTGGAAGCTGGAGTTAGCCAGCCAGCATGCAGGCTGGGAAGAGGGAGGGAAAGGCAGAGCTGGGGGGGTGGGCAGTCAATACACTGACTGCCTTCCACACCGAGTGAAACTTAGAGGCTGCTTCCACTCCAATGAAGAGAAGAAAACATACCACGGAGCCCTCAAAGCCCTGGCTAAACCCTAGCTCAGCCCACTGGGCCTTACTTTGACTCATTAGCATCCCAGGCGCTTGGCCTGCATTTCCTGTTTCCCCTAGCAACTGAACTCTCCACCCCCACTTGCGGCCTCCTCCTCCTCCCCTTGCTTGAGACATGATGCTGGAATGGCATTCCGGCCTAGCGGGAATTGTTTATCAGAGCAGAGCTTTGAAACCTTCTCCAAAGCCTTTGGAGAGCTGAGCGGGGCTATTTGTCATTTGCCGCTGTTGGAAAGCGCTCTGGGAAAAGGTCAGAGGGCAGAGTGGGAACGAGCGGGTCACAGATTCATTGGGTTGGGGCACAACAACAACATTGGTTCTGTAGGATCTCAGAGCCTGCTGTGGCTAAATAAGCACTTCTGACCGAACTGCCTGGGAAAGACCGAGGACTGGCCTCCTGAAAATGGGTGCTGGCAATGTTCCTCTGGGTTTGCAGATTGGCCACCAGTATTAGCATCTCTATCCCTCATCCTGCCTGTGAGCCAGACGGAGCCTGAAAACATAGCGCACAGCATTTTAAAAAGCCCCTTTCCTTTCTGTTTTGACCCTTGTAATACAAGGGGAAATTCTATAAACAGGGGCTGCATTCTTACACCCAGCTTGCTGGGTCTGGGAGCAGGGGCTGCAGGCCTGGGACGTGGGGTTCCTTGTTCCAGCCCCCTGTCACAGAGCTGGATTCTGCAGGTGCAGACTGTGTGGTTTCACCACATTCCACCTCCCCCCCCCCCCCCCAATGGCACAGAGCTGGGTCTGGGAGCAGGGGCTGCCCAGCTCATTACCAAAGAGCCATTTGTCTTTTTCTTTCCTCTGTTGCTTTGCTTTATTTTATTGAATGTTGAAGGAAAAATGTAAGAAGAAAACAGAAATCAAACAAATAATCCACCCCGCCTTCCGCCTCTATGCTGGGTACACCAGCAGGAACAGGAAGGAGGAGAAGGAGGAGGCTGCGAATAATTTACATTGTAAATAGAAGCTGAATGTGCATTTCCCAACTCCGTCACCATCAATCACTCAAATTTCCTCCACAATACGGAATAAAGGAGCACAGTCCACCCTCTCCCCATGGGAGGGAACAGACTAGCTCGTTTCATTGCCTCAAACTGCTGATCACTCAAAACATTTGTTGTCTGTAGGCACGGACAGTTTTCAATCCTAATTTTCAGCTTCCTCTGACTCATTCTCACAGAGACGTCCCCAGCTACACATCCCCCCACACTGGAGACTTGCATTTTCTCAGTTTCAGCTCCATAACGGGTGGGCTGGTGATGATGCAGTTGCAGTGCGAGATAGCGCTCCGCCCCACAATGTACTTTGTTCTTCTTAAGTGTTGGAAGGTTTCTTCTCTTCCCTGCCATACTGCTGCTGTCTCACTCGCCATCCCACTACACGTGTACCCCATCGGTGAGGGTGTATTACAGAGCCCCCTCACTGCTGATTCACAGAGGATATGAGTCGTTACAACCTCAAGCTGTCCAAGGTTGGCTCTTTAGCTGTAGCTGCACATGCATTTTAGCTCTGGAGTTCCCCGGCTCAGTCCCTGGTATGCTGGCCCAGGTATGGGCACGTCAGCACGGAGGGGCACTTGTAACATACACCTGCCAGTGGGTTACACGTGCATTATGGGATAGAGTTTCAAAAGGAAAGGGCAGTTAGGTATCCAGATCCCATTTATCTTTGCAAATTTCCCCCTTTCTTAGTGGTTGTGTTGGGTTTACGACAAGTCTACTGTGGGGCCGCGGTGGAAATGGACCGAGTAGGGTGTGTACACATTTCACATGGCTAGCTGCACACCTGCTCTGTTGGGGATGATGGAGGCTGTGGCAGAAATAGAGAGAATGCGACTAGGAAAAGGAGCAGTGGGAGATAGAAAAGGAGAGCAGGAATAGGAAGAGAAGGCATGAAAGAGAAGTAGAGGCAGGAGAAGAAAAAAGAAATGGGAAGAGAGAGAGAATAAAGCAATTAGGAAGTGAAGGGTTGTTGTGTCTTCCACTTTTTGAAGCACAGTGTGAAGAAGTGACATAGGCATAGTGGGATCCAAATAACAGTGGTTACTGAATGCACACAACACGCGAGGCTTGGCTACATAGACTCACTGCTGCTCTGGTGGCTTCTAAAACACAGAACACGGTGCGCACCACTAGAGGGCTCATGCGCTCTCTAAAGGAATATGCCCTATTCCAGTACACTACAGGAGTAAATAGAGAGAATCTATTCTCTGACTGAAAAGGTGCTAGTGGATTAAAAGGCCCTATCAGCAAGGGCCTTGTTCTACAGCCGTGAGACTCTCAGGAGTGGACCCTTAATGCTATTAAATGAGCAGCTAATCTGCTCCAAGGGGATTTAGACAGCAGGCAATTCCACTCCTAAGGGATAGCCAGGGTGCTGGGGCTATATTCAGCCCTCCGTGCGTCCAGCAGCACTGGGCATGCTGGGGGGTTTGGCAGCTGTGCATTCTCTTTGCAGCATCATTAACATAACTGGAACTGAGACTTGTCTAGCACTAAGTTGTTTTCATAAACAGGCCGATTACGGGTGGTGTCCTTGGAGAGAGCTGTTTCGGCCAGGAAATTCCTCTTGGCTGTAGGGGGTTGAGGGAGAGCTGCAGCTCTGCTCCCTGGGGATGGGAGCTCACCAGGTTTTAGGAGTGAAGCAGTGTTGGGTCTTGGAAGTACTGGGATAGGAGACCTGTAGGGAAACACAGGTGCTGGGAGGAAGTGGTGCTGCTGATTCAGTAGGCAGTGCTCTTCCTTCTGTTTGTATTGGACCTGGGTTACCCAGCCATGTCCGTCCTTCGCTGATCATCACCCACCAGCTGGTCACTGCTCTCCTTTTGTAACCCCTGTAACTTTCTCTTGCTGTCCACAGATCTTGGAGCTGCAAGGCAGGAATCTGCCCCATTGAATCCATGATAGCATCACCATTCACAGCTTCCAAAAAGTGGGGAAGTGCTGCCTCCAGAAAGAAAAGGTGGGTTCATCTCACACTTGCACATACCCCCACTGTGCCATGGCTTGAAGGGCTGACGCTGTGGCAAGCACTTCCCAAGTCATGCAGCTGATAAATGGGCAATATTGTTTCCCTGGAGTTGGCTATGGTTCCTCTGGTCATGCAGGGATTAACACAGGGGGGCTGCATTCAGAGAAAGGATGTGTTAGCTTTTATTAGCAAACGGTGAATCCAGGTTAGGTGAGGTCTCTAACCAGCATGTGGAGTCCTACTGGCATCTCTGACTGATTCAGCAGCTGGAGTGGATCCAAAAAAGGAGAAAATTAACACTGACTGAGGGAGAAAAATCTCTGTCATGTCCCATGTTAAGCAAGAGAGACGCTTAGTGGTCATCTGGAAAAAAGACACTTCCTTTGGGTCGAGTTATTGACATGTGATCTCTGTGATGGCAAGAGCATGGGGTATTTGTTGGGATGGAGTTGGCACACCCATTCAGCGGCCGCACCTGACTCTAAAAAGGATATATGCTCCAGCTACAGAAGGGACTTTAGCCTGCATGGGCTGCTCTTTGCCTTGGTCTCCCACAGCTCTGTGTGAGCTCAGCATAGAGCAATCACAGTAGAAATGCCCAGGTACCAAGCAACATCAGGGGAAACAATAATAGTCAGGACTCTGAATATGGGGTTTGGTTCCCTGAGATGGCAGAGTCCTTTGCATCCCAGATGGGGTTGTGAGGATCTACCTCCCATGTGGCCCAGTGGACTGGGAATCAGGAGAGATTTTTTTTGGGTGGCTCTGCCATTGACTTGTTAGGGGACTTTGGGCACTTTCTCTTTCTGTACCTGTTTGCCCATCTGTAAAATGGGGTTAATGATACTTACCAACCTTTGTAAAGTGCTTTGAGAACAACAGGTGGAAAGTGCTGTGTAAGAGCTAAATTTTATTATTATGACCACCCATCTCTGACAGAGGAAGGCTGCCCAGAACTCTCCTAGGAGTCTGTCAGCATGACTCCTAAACAGTCTAGCAGGGTCAAGTTAGTTCTCATGCTATCTCTTGGACAGTGTAGAGGCCTCCAAATGCATTATATGCCTCTAAAATTCTAAGGGCACGGGCTGCTACAGCACAAAACAGAAATGATCTACAAAAATCGAGTGGCAGGTGGGCATTGAAGAACCATGTGCTTCTGGACCCTGTCTTTGGAGCAGGCATGGGAGGAGGGAGCTGGGTCCGAATTCTGCACGTCTGATTAACTTTCTGGTGAGCTGCAGAATCTGAACTCCTCCTAGGGTATGAAGCCTGCAGAGTGGATTCCAAGGCAGTCCAGACCTTGACAGCACTCCCTAAGTCGTCACATGGTTTCATTATTTCTGTTAGGCTTGTACATGGTACTTCCTTTCCCTCTGCCATCTTAGTCTTCTTTCAATTCGTTTTGTCCTAGTGAGCAGCCTTTCTTCCCCCTTGTGAGTGGAGTCTCCATTGGTGACTGAGAGCAGAACCAGCTTTATACACATAGGCACCATTATGTGGTGGAGGTGGGGAAGGATAGCTCAGTGGTTTGAGCATTGGACTGCTTAAACCCAGGGTTGTGAGTTCAATCCTTGAGGGGGCCATTTAGGGATCTGGGGCAACAATTGGGGATTGGTCCTGCTTTGAGCAGGGGGTTGGACTAGATGACCTCCTAAGGTCCCTTCCAACCCTGATATTCTATGATTCTATGATTATGCACTGTCAACATGAGTTTATTTACCCAGAGATTCCAACCATAACCATATCATCTTGCATGGTGGAAAAACTCATGTCAAGGGCACCTTCAGAGCAAGTAGTCAGTGTTTCAGATCTCACCTCTCTCTATATAGCTTGCTGACATGGATTTGCTTCCTTGTTCATTTTCAGAGCGTGGTTTACGTGGTTTACCACCTGCTGAAGTAAAACAAGCCGAGTGGGTTTTGTTCAGACTTTCCTTCATAATGTGAATAACAACAGGTGCCGTAACCAGAAGCGGTTTCAAAGGCTACAAAGAGTAATTAACACACGCAGTGAGACCTGCCTTAAGCAACTACCTAGAAACTGGTCATCAAGTGGTGATGGGTCTTTAACTAAAGGTCAGATCAAATGGCACTCGAAACCTTGAGAAAGTTTTAAAGTGCTTGCTCAAAATGGGGCTACCTAATGGAGGTTATCCTTAGAGAAGATCTGTCTATCTGGCCACAGGCACTAAAGGTTCAGTGGTGCAAGTCTTCTTGCTTTCTGCTGATTTCAAAAGGAGTTTAAAGGGCTCAGCAATGTTTGTCTGGATTGAGTCCTGATGGAGGTTCAGTTGAGAGGCTGGCAAAAGTTTGAATGCTTCTCTGCAGCTCTAGCTGAATCAACCCAAGCTTCTCCCAGGGTAGACATCAGGTTGGTTGGCAGCCTCCGTCCTGAGGATTGTCTATCTCCCACGATCTCTGGTATTTATTAGCTCCCTAAGGTCAGAAATACCATGAAAATAGTCTGGTATTTTGGTGCTTTTGGTTATGTCTGAAACCAAGAAATGCATGAAAGGTAGCAACCACAGTTCTAACCAACCTCCATGCCCCATAATACCCAGGGTTAATTCTAGCACATAAACAATTAGTTTGCATCCACACATCACATAGTTAATACCTGGCTAGTGACCGTGGCTGCCAAACATGGTTGTAATTGGTTATTATTTATTTGACAAATAATTGGTTATTATTTATTTGCACTTTTCAGACACTTAGGAAGAATTGTCCCTGCTCCAAGGAACTCACAATCTAAGGTCGAAGAAGTAGACAGAGATGAAGGGAACAGACAATTCATCACAGAGGTGGGTCTCTAGAGGGACTTAAATATGGGCAAATGAGCCCAGGAAAGTTGAACCAGGCATGGAAGGGGGCTGCAGGGAAGTGATTGTGTGAGGCGGATGGAAGTGTTGGCGGAGAGGAGGGGATGGAGTTATATAGCACTCTGGACAAGGTGACAAGAAGCTTAGGTTTGATATGATACTAGCTGGGAAGCCATAGGAGGGATTCAAAGAATGGGGTTAATTGAGTAAAGGGATAGGCAAGTGTGACAGAATAGACCGGCCCCGCACTGGGACTGAGAGGGTTAACCCTTCCCTCCTTGCAGAGGAAGCCCCGCCCCTGAGGCTCTGCTGGGCATGCTCAGGTATAAAAGCTGGCAAAGCTGTTCAGTCAGGGTGGGCTGCTGAGGAGAAAGGACGCCCGGCAGAGGCTCCAGCCCAGGAGCTGGGGCAGCCCTTACCAGAGAAAACTAAAGAACCCAAGACTGGGACCAGAAGCCGGTCGCTACTGGAACCCCAGGAAGTGCATGGAACTGAGGAGCCTAGAGACCCGGAAATCACATGGACTGCTGCAGCAAAAGAGCCAGTAGGAAGTGACCCAGGGGGGTGCGGGAGTGGTACCTCCCACCCCGGTGAGGGCAGCGTGTTTCGGTGGGATTCCCTGCTGACCCGTGGCGGGCTGTGCTACCCGCTGTTAGGGCCCTGGGTTGGGGCCCGGTGGAGTCGGGTGGGCCCGGGCCCCCCTACCGAGGGCCGCCGCCCTTGTGGGATGGCCCCTGAGCTCAGAACTCCAGGCTGCCTTACCCTACTGACAAAGGCACGCTGAAGGAACTCAGGCCCCTAGGCCACGCTATCCCATTCGGGGAAGAGACTTCAGGCGACTCTGGCCATTGGGCCACACTGCCCTAGGGGCTTACTGAAGTAACTCAGGCCACTAGGCTGCGCTATCCCATTAGGGGAAGAGACTAAGGGGGACTCTGGCCATTGGGCCATACTGTATGGTCTGCCGGGTGTGGCGTAGAAAACGGACCGGGACATAGACAGGCAGGGTACCTCCAACCCGCCCCCTTTGACTCAGAGGGGTGACGGAGTACAAACCCCACCACAGCAAGGAAGATGAGTATAGATACAGTTCAGCACACTGGGGTTTTTTTTTGCAGTCTGACAGGACCCCAGTGAGTCATGTTTATGTAACCAGTTTGGCTTGGTCTCCTTCCTCCCAGCTTCCTGGGTGGTAGGACACCCCAGAGTGCATTGTCTGACCTGTCACTGATGGCCCTCTCTGTGCACTCTATCCCCAGGTTTTCCCAGAATGCACTTGTACAAACAAGGTTAGGAGGCTCTTTAGATGTGAACGTGTAGACGTGGCTGCAATGGCAGAAACGTTTCTATATGGACACAAATTGAGCTGTTTTCCTTGTAAAGAGATAAAGTAACTGTATGGTGGTTAAACATTATAATGCAGGCAGGGCCTGAGAGGGTTAATCAATGTACACACATCATTAATTTATGGGTCTGAGTGGTTCTGGAGTGGAGTTGTCACACTGGTTTAGATAATGCTAACTGAATGCACCCTGCCAGCTGCTACAATGTCTTAGCGGTTTGAGTTGCTGCATGCAGAATTATGGTGCCTTTGTGGGAATATTACGTTCTCTGAATAGAGCCCCACAGAGCAATTTGCCTCACCCTTACAAACCTATCCAAATAACTAGAAATGCCTTACAAACACAAAACAATTGAGAAAATAAATGTATTATACTGTACATCTGTGACAAAACAATGATTTCATGTGCACGGAATGAAATGTGTTTGTTTAACTTATGGGCTCACATTTGGAAATAAATGCATTAATTTAAATCAAAATGGGATGTTCTTCAATATCAAGGAATTTTACATGCCAAATGTAGGAAATATACCATTTGAGCAACAGACTAATACCCAGGGGCAGAGTCATAGTAGCTAGTGTTAACCTGGTACATGCATCCTTATGGTATCTTAAACACCACCTTTCTCCCCATGAGACACCCCTGCACTTGCAGTCAGGAGAAGAACTTGAATTAGAACCCCCTTGGTTTAAATGAGAAGGGGCTGCTGGTAGGACATTTTCTGCAAAGGGCTTTGGAATTCCCTCTCTTCTCACTGTGCCAGAGGCTGGAGAGTGGAGTGGTTACCCTGCTGTGCACACTCCAAAGCTCTCCTTTTCTCACGGGTGTGCAGGGAGGAGGAGGGCTAGCAGGTTGACACAAGTAGTTTGATCTGGGCATTTTATTACTATGATCATTTGACAGGCCTGTTTTCATGTGAAAGTAGTGGTACGCCCACAACTAGGTGATTAGTCTTAATTTTTGTATTAAAAAGCATTAGTTTAATTTGTGTGGAGCATACAAAGTGTCAGATTGGGGGCTATAAAACCTCAAGAAATAATGATCAGTAACATACACAGTGTTTCAGTAAGGGATTTTCAAAAAATATACCTGCCCTTGTCATTTGCATTCTTTCTAAATGTTTGAGCTGTTGTGATGGACAGTATAAGCACTTGGTGCTGCATTTCAGTTTACATATAAGCACAATCAAATTTGTTTTGTGAATTGATATTTACATATTTAAAACCAGCAATATAGTCCTGGACTAAACCACATGTGAATGAATCTCAATTCAATACAATTTGTGTGCTGGTCTATAGTTGAGCTGGAAATCTAGCAAGATTGGGGATTCTTGTGAGATTTCTAAGACTTCTTGATTTCAGCAAGCTGAGAAATAACATGGGAAGAATCTTTATTCATGATATCTAAGAATGTCTATGTCTTTCTGAAACAAGGAAATGAAGAGGCACATGACAAATATTAGAGTTGGTTGAAAAAATGTTGACAGAATAGCTTTCTGTGGGAAAAGGCAGTAGTGTGAAAATCAAAATGTTTCACAGGAATGTGTTGATTTTGATGAAATTTTCAATGAAAGAAAGTCAAAACAATTAGTTTGGACTTTCTTATTTTATTTAGATAATGTTGAAACATTTCATTTTGATAAAGTAGAAATGTTTTGTTTTGACTATCATTTTGATTAATTTCATTTAGAGTTTTATATTGCATAAAATATTAATTTTAAATATTATATTATCTAATTATATTTAATATCATAATGTTGTGACATTATCGCAATGAAACAAAACAATTCCAAACTTAATTTTTTTAGAAAATTTTGTAGGAAATTTGGAAATTTTGGCTTTTTATTCAGATTTGGAACAAAAAAACAAATTTTCTAATGTTAAAATTTCTCATGGAATGAAAATTCTGGTTTCTAGACGGCTCTAATAAATATGTAACACACTGGCAAAAATGTATTGTGTTCACCACTACAGTCTAGTTCACTCACAGGACAACAGGCTACTACTGCTGCTAGAGTAACTCTGATAGCTGGTAACATAGTAAAATGGATCAACTACTAGGAGGGATGTGGCATATACTTGGACAGTGTCTTACAAAAAAAAAGTATGAATTTCTCTAGTGTGAACTTCTAAAAAGAAAATCATGGTTCAAATCATGTTCCAGGTAAAGGTTCACCTTTGTCCTGTCCAAATAGTACTTGTATCCTTGAGGTATGATTCTATTGGCATATAGCCAGTGGTGCAAGTAGAATTCATTTCTTACCGCTACGCTGCACTCATGGGAGGGACACAAAGGGGGGACACATGACCTCCCCATGTGACTCCTTCCCACCCTGCCCCCAGCCTGGGGATCTGGTGCTCTCCCCGTCCCCTCTTGAGGATCCATTCCACGTTTCTTGGGTGGGAGCTGGAGACTTCTGAACCTCAGGACTCTCCCAGGAACTGCAGCGGCGAAAGGAGCAGAATGTTGGGCCGCTTGGTGGCCCCACACCGGCAGCTCCTCCGGCGTGGCTGTACTGCCCACCGCCCCAAGCCCTGTCCTCTGGCGGGGCTGCTGTACAGACCCCGACAGGAGATGCAGGCAGGCAGCAGCGTGGAAGAGCTGGAGGTGGGGCTGGGGGTGATACAGCTGCTCTGGAGGAGCTGTCGGCATGGGGCCGCCAGGTGGCCCCACATTCTGCTCCTCCTGTGTCTTCTACAGGGTACCGGGCTATAAATATCTTACTGGCACGGCATACCGAATTGTACCACCCTACTGGCACCACTGCATATAGCCACTCTAGCCTTAGGTCATCCACACTGTAATGTGGATGTAATGTAATGTAATGTAATTCTCTGCCCTCTTCTGGATGGATTGTCAGACCAGCAGAAATGTGTGCGATTGTTGCCCTCCAGTGGGTGGAGGTCTACAGGATGTAAGGAACAATACAATTAGTCCAGTGTTAATGGAGATTCTTCTTTAGTTTAAACAGTAAAAGCCTATGTTTACAGAGTAGAAGGTTGTGGATTCTATTCTCCATGTTTCAGATGTGAATCATCCTCCTGTTTATATGCATGCAGTCAAGGATTTGTCACAATAACCACGACAGAAAGGATGCAACATTTCTGAAGACAAACCCATGGGTTGGCTGATTAGCTGATAGGCCTGTGCACCCAGGATAGTTTGGCATAACTCTATTGCCCCTCCCCGCCAGATATATTAATCAAATACTTTAAATAATTGTTGCAGCTGTGACTGATGTCAACTGCATAGCTAATTACCCAGGAGATTAAAATGACTCTTTCTGTTTAAAAAAGCTGCAAATGAGTTAATTATTTACTTTGCTTGCCTCTCTCACCTCGTTATGCTTGTAAATGAATAGAAATATTGATCTTGGAACTGATTTGGGTGTTACACAGCCTGAGTTGGTTTAATTAGGGGCTTAAAAGTTACCATGCTTGCTCCTTCTGGTCAAGCACATTATCTTTTTACTTTACTTACCTTTCACAAAATCCATCTTGGGAAGTCAGGCCAGGACAGACCATTTAGGCCATGCAATTTGAGCTCCACCATTTTGTAGGGCTCCATTCTGTACTAGCCCCACAACAGTCTTATTTAGCCTGTTCTTGACTCCTTACAACAATAGCACCTCAATCCACTGTCCAGTTACTTTTACCGTTCAAACCGCTTTCCTGTTACCTGACTTGTATGTTTCCTTCTGTGAGCCTGAGGCCATTTTTCTTTGTTCTTCATCTTCTGGGCCTGTGAATGATTTCCTTGCTTTCATTTGTATCGTTATCTTGAATTAGAGCTAGTCAAAAATTGCCCATTGAAACTGTCCTGGGGTGACAAATGGCCTTTCTTTCTAAACCAATTTTTTTGTGTGGAAATGTTTTTTGTTTCATTCAAACTCTTCTGCTTGTTTAATGAAAATCTGAAAATAGGAAAAAATTAGTTTTTCAAAAACTGAGAAATTTAGGGGGTTTGGTCAGAAAAAATGGAAAATGTTCACAAGAAGATTTTGGAAAAAAATTGAAGTTTTATGTTTATTTTGAACATATGGATGGAAAATACTTACTGGTTTCCAACTAGCTCTACCTTGAAGGTATATACAGATTTGTTGTCATGCTCCCATTGACTCAGTCAGACTAGACCTAGTGTGTCAAATTATGTCTTCAGTTGCTGAAACAGGTCCGCATACCCTGGTACCTTTAAAGCTAGTGGGTTCCAGCTGTGCTAATATTCAGCCCATCTATGGATGTAGGACAGAATCCTGCCCTGCCCCCAGCCCCCTGTGCAGTACCCCCCCACACACACACACACACATTTTACAGCCATGGGTTGGTCCTCCTCACCTCCTTGCCCTTGCTCTCCAGAGAGTAAAGGCTCCTTGATTTCTAGTGACGTGTCTGTGACGGGTTGGGATCACAGAGACCTGCTTGGTGCTGCCACCTGGTGTGCCAAGGCTACTTCTGCCCCTGCTTCCAGGCCTTTTCCAGCTTGGGACTCCCGAATCCTGTCTGTTTTGAGCCAGATTCCACTGATCTGCTGCAAACACAGACCCAGGTCCGAACCAAGTCCACTCACAACTGTAAGGCTCCTGGAAGTGCACTTTACCTTTGACACCCAGGTGTCCAACTCCCAAGTAGGTTCAAACCCTTAATAAATCCGTTTTACCCTGTATAAAGCTTATCCAGGGTAAACTCATAAATAGTTCGCCTTCTATTTCAAAGATAGAAAGATATGCACAGCTGTTTGCCTTCCCCAGGTAACAACACGCACTCCAGGTAACTTAATAAGTTAAAAGTGATTTTAATAAGTACAGAAAGTAGGATTTAAGTGATTCCAAGTAGTGACAGACAGAACAAAGTGAATTACTAAGTAAAATAAAATAAAACACGCAAGTCTATGTCTACTCAAACTTAACACTGATATAAAAGCCTCACCAGTCTTTCCCTTTTACAGGCTGTAGAACTAGCCTGGGTCCAGCAATCCTTCACACCCCCTATTGTCTTTGTCCTTTGTTCCGTCTCTCTCAGGTATGTCCTTGAGGGGTGGAGAGCCTCTCTCTTTAGCCAGCTGAAGACAAAATGGAAGGGTCTCCCAACGGCTTTTATAGCCTTTCCCCCACTCCTGGTGTAGAATCCTGGTGCCCTGGAGTTTTGGGATCACATGGGCCAGTCACCTGTCCATGCGCCCTAACCGGTCCAACCAGTTGCATTCCTGACCAGGCCCAAATGTGGATTGGGGTCTGCAACTTCTTTTGTCTGTTAAGTGCTTGTACTTAACTTGCACATTCTTTTCTCCAAACATGATCCCATGCACTTACAAAGGCTATGTACAAAACCAGCAAATATAAAACCAATCTTCATAACTCCAACTACAACAATGATACATGCATACAAACAGGAGGAATAAATTCAGTAGGTCATAACTTTCACAGCGATATGTTACATGGCACATGTAGCATAAAACATATTCTAGTGACATACATACATTTATAAGCATCTCCCCATAAAGCTTTATGGGGTACACCGTCACAGTGTCAATAACTGCCAAATTGATGGAGCAAGGCCAATTACAGTGGTAGTTAAACAATGTACCATTTCAGCTCTGGGAAACTCTGCTAGTATGTGTTGGGAAATGAAACAAGTTACACACAATAAAGTTTGATGGCAGTATCATTACATCTGAGGCACGACCCCTTCATTCAGGTCCTTCTCCCTCTCCTGGTTCATGGAGTTTGCTTTCCCTATTCTCCCCCCAAAATTCTATCTCTCTACTTCCAGAAAGGGTCTAGCTCAGCCCATCCCTTTGTCCCTTCTCCAGGACTCCCTCCTGTGTGGCCATCTAGACACTTCGCTGGAGCTGTCTCTCTCTTACTGCTGCACCTTTATGCTTACAGGTGTCTGCTGGTGTAACACCGACAGACCCCGGTTGTCAGCAGATGGGATCAAACCTGGGACCTCTGGACCTTATGCATGAGCTAAAAGCCATATGGCTGGTAGCTAAGGCTGAAGAGTAGACTCAATTTTTCCCTCTAAGTGGTCTTGGTACCACTAAATGGGACAGAACACTACACCCAGAAGTTGTGTGGGTTACATACTTCCCCTAGCTGAGGAAGCATGCCCCAAGCTTCAGAGACTTCCGAGTTGAAATCCCAGAGAAGCCCCGACTTGTAACACTGACAGACCCCAGTTGTTGGTGGGCAGGATCAAGCCTGGGACCTCAGGGGCTTAGTGCATGAGCCTCTACCTGCATGAGTTATCTCTCTCCTCCCCCCCGCCCCCCATGTGTCTTGGTGCCACTAGATGGGACAGAACACCACACCCAGGAGGTGTGTGGGTTACATTGGTGGCAGCTGCCATTTTGTATTCAGCTCAATCTGATGCAGAGCAGGCACCCACTGTGCTCTCTCTCTCTTTCTGTCAGGGAGCTTTTCTGTAACCCGCTGGTCAGTGTGTGTTGTGTCCCCCTGTGTCCAATCCAAAGAGGATGTGATTTACTGACAGCCCCAGCTACAGAGCCTGGGTGTTTAGCTCTAGCTCGAGAGACTCATTTTTTCCACTCTGGTGTCAACCAAGATGGTGTTTTCCTTTAATCTAAGGGCAGAAACTCTGAGGTGACTCTTTGTGCATGGGAAACATGACACTTCTTCCAGTCCCCGGTCAGTCAGGCATACTGGGGCTAGTCCCGGTTCACTTCTCCTCTGTGTGAGCTGATGGGCTTACCCACACAGAAAGTACATATATTGTCATAAATGAACTCTCAGAAATGCAATACCAGTTCATAAATCCTGGGCCATCTGTCACAGTCACACACATGCATCTTTCCCCCTGCAGTTGACAAATGCTGAGTGTGTGGAATGGCAGCCAGGAGTTGGCCCAGGAAGTATAGTTCTTCGCTCTCTAATCACACAGCTTATTCACAGATGCTTGTGTCTATTTGTTTGGCTTCGTTGTTTCCTTTAAGGCAGAGGGGCCCCACTCTCAGTTAGTCTGTCTCTCCTCCTGGGACAGGAATGGTAGTGGTTGGCTCTGAGCCTTCCTTCATTCGGAGACTCTTCAGGGGCCAGCCCAGCCCATGCTATAAGGTGGAGCAGCCTCAGTGCTATGGGGCCCTGGAACCAGCATGGTTAGTGCCAGACTGGTTTAAGGGGATACCATGCTGGTAGGGTTTCTTGTTGCCAGCGTATGTGACACTGGTACCATCATGGTCAGTGCTAGATTGGGCTGTAGGACCTGATGCTAGCAGGATTCATGCTGCCGGGCTATATAGACCCGGTACTGGCATGGTCAATGCCAGATTGGGCCATGGGAAGGCTGGCTGCACTTCTGCTGCTTGGAAATTGATAATATTTTTTTTTCACTTTACAAATGCGGCCGCATTTCCTGGCAGCCGGAGAAAATGACTTTGAAAAATAACCGTGGCTCTTAAGTTAAATTGGTGTCAACGTTCATTTCAGGCCACTTGAAGCTAATCAATTTAAGTTCCTGCTTGCAAAGGAAATACCTTTCTTGCTGGCTGACCTCCTCCTTCCCCTTTCTTTTTAACCCAACTCGCACAATTGCTCTTCATTTTTCAGCAACTCTCGGCCTCTTTCTTTCCACCAACATCTCGCTGGTCTAAGAGGCGTTAGACTCCAAGCCCTGGAATTTTGTGTGTTTTCTCAGGCAAGTCCATTAGCTATGTGCATTCAGGCCTCTCTCCTCCTGAATGGGATCACTTTAATAAGAGCAGAGGAGGAAGCCCCAGTGTCACAGAGGTCAGCCAAAGGTGCAGCTGCTGTGTGCTAGGCGCCTCCACTAACAAGATTCCAGCGGATGAGGACAAACAGTTGCTGCTCTTAATGAATACCCTGGTTTCAATAGCCATGGTCAGTTTGTGCCTGGACTGAGAAGGTAGTGGGTCTGGGAGTGAGGATCTATGGATTTTGCCCTGTAGAAGGCCCTTTTCACCAATATTACAGGGGAATATGAAACTGCAAGGCTCAGTGGCTGAAGTGGGCTAGGGGCAGCCCAGAGCAGTGGTCAAGTGGTGCACGGGTGGTCTGGTAGCCGGGAGATCATTCAGTATGAGAGGCAGTCCCAGGTAATGGTTGGAGTTCTCACAGGGGATCAGTAGCTGGGAAATCCAAACCAAGGGGCTGGATTGGCAGGATAAGTAGACGAGGTGGCAAGGCAGGGTCAGGCAAGGCAAGATGGTCTAGGCAGCCACTAGCAGGCAACAGCCTGTTGCTCAAACAGCTTCCTCTTCCTGTTGTGGTCTTTATATAGTCCAGGTATTCAGTAGGAATGCTGCCTGTCCAGCCAATCAGGCTGGGGGCGTGGCTGCTGTGATGTGGACCCTTATTACTATGGCTGCTGGTCAGCAGTTGCGCTGCAGTTTTGCTGTCGTTGCATGGTGTCCAGAGTAGGGACTGCCGTGTAGGGACCCACCGGGCCTTGCTTTGATACTGGTGTCCTACCAGAAACATGGGGAGAGGAGAAGCAGCCGTCTCACAGAGAGGATCAGGAAGGCATTGGGGAGAAGCTGTGTTGCCAATTAAGTGGTGTTCTCTTTAATGCAGTCAGGGGTATTGCACTCAGATACCACAGCGATGGGCTTGTTAAAAATAACAACTTAGTTTGGAGGATGCTTCACATTTCTTTCAGGGTGGCAGTTTTCTGGTTAAATTCAGGGATGCGTTTTATATTTAGGGACAGAATTTTGAAATCAGGACTGTGAGTCACACCCACTGTGTGCACGCACTTGAGTGCAAAGAGGTAACTGTACATGCAAAAGCTGGCAGTGTTACTAGAGTGCTCTGTGTCAGTATATATGTAAATAGCTAATAGATAAGGCTTAAGAATATATAGTATATTTCCGGGGCTGTGTAGGACCTATAGAACGTGTGCACTGCAAATGACTTTCTCTGGCAGCTTGTAACGTCCCGTCTAACAGTTAGCTGAGTGCACCACCACAGTCCCTGCAGGTACACAGTCTGAATGCACAGCTGCTGCAGGTTGGGTTTGATCAGAGGCAGAGCTCCTCTTGCTTTGTCTTGCATGTGCCAGGCAGTGAAAGCTGTATTGAGCAAGTGATGTAGGTAAGAGTTGTACAGTATTGAGCAAATAAAGCAGGAAGGGAAGAGAAGGAAAACACCTTGTCCCATCTCTCTTGGAAGCCAGGCAGAAGAGGTGGAAGGAGGTCCCATGCTTCAGGGTGAGTTTCTCTTCTCAATCAGCCTTTCTAGACATGAGGATCTGATGCTTGGGGGAGTCTGACCATGAGTAGGACCCCTTCTTCTTTATCTGGTGCAGCCATAAGTCTTTGGATGGCTTTTGGCTCTGGTTCAGTTATGAAAGGATAGGTTTAGTTGAATGCTCATTTCAGATTAGAGCATCAAAGAAATACTGGATCAGAACCAGCTCAGCCCCCAGCTCTGTCGGCAAAGAATAAAGCACCTCCCCTCCCAGATCTGGGTTCTGTACCACGGGGACAAAATAATGAACCCTACAGCCTGGGCCTGCAGCCCTTGCTCACAGATCTGACTCAGTACTAGGGAGGCAATGTGTTGCGGAGGGGTGAGTAATAGTCTTGGTTCTGACCTGACCTGCTGTGTAACCTCAGGAAAGCCACTGCACTGCTGTTTCCCTTTTCACCCTTTGTCTTGTTTAGTTAGCCTGGGAGCTCTCTGGGGCAGGGAATGTCTCCCCCTATGTGTGCATCTAGTGTCTGGCACAACAGGGCCCTGATTTTAGGGGTGCCATAATGCTACTAATCCTAAGTAACGTGGGGGCACTAGGGAGCACCCCGGAGAGCTGTCCCAGCCCCAGCTCTGTAACTCAGGGACCACGTAACGAAGTCCACGGCACAGACACCTGGTCCCGTTTTCCGAGCCGCCTCTACCTGAATGGTTTTGTAAATCTCAGCAGTAAAAAGTGTCCACAATCAGGCAAATACCAGACTGCAGAAAGGAGAGTGTGAAGTGATTACGCTGGTGAAAGAGAAGGCACTTAGTGGCGTCTGAGAGAGAATGTGGGCAGGTGAGCAATGGGCCTCGTGAAGCAGAACGAAGTGTATTATTATTTTTAATGGAAATTCAAGCAGGGCTTTGCAAATGCGTTGGGCAGAGCATGAGCAGAGAAATAGCTAATTCTGGTTCATGCAGGTGGTGGGAATAAAGCCGGCATTGTTCCGGTGCTGGGGTAAAGAATGCAGCAGCTCAGCAGGGCCGGCTGGAGAGGGGAGGGAGGAGAGGACCTACTGTGGATTGCAGTTTACACTCACCAGCTTTTATTCCTAGCTGGGCCACAGAAATCCATTACTCCAGCATAAAGCACTAGGATTCCTGTGGGGTGGACAGCTCCGCAATTACCACTGTGTGCTGGTTCCAGGCCTCCTGCTGACCCTCTGTGCTGTCAAGTCTCAACACTGACCCCACCTCATGATCTCTCAGCTCACTCCATCCCATGACCATCCGCCCTGAACTGGAACATAGCTCCCTCTAGCACAGTGGTTTCCAAACTGGGGTTCGTGAACCCCTGGGGTTTGCGAAATGTTACAGGGGGTTCTTGGGAAAAAATTCCCTAATGGTGGACAGAGCTGTCCCTAGGGACTCCGGGCAGCATGGAGCCAGCAGCCCGGAGCCCCTGGACTTCCAAGAGCTAAGCAGATCAAAGCAAGCATATCTATCACACTGAGGAGATTTAAACTTCAAGACTTTTTATAAGAAATGGAAAGGGAGGTGGATATTTTTTGCTGTTTTTAAAATTAAATAGGCAGCTAGTACTGTTTAAAATTATTATGAAGAACAAGTTTAAGCTTTGTTGTAATGTGCGTTTTTTGCCTGGACTGCTCAAGACCTGAATGCTTGTGTAGGAGGAACTCTTAGTTTGAGTTGGCTTCTTAAATACCTTCATGCTGTTTCACATCTGATACTCCTTGATGAAACATAGGAGCCTGGTCTTATAACAGGCTTATTCAAAGTGATACAAGCTACGAAAGTGAGATCTTGGAAAAGTGTTGCCGTTTTCATAATGTAATAAAAATACTGTAATAAATAATTAATAATAGTGTGTAATAAGCGTGTCATAAAAACAAACTTTATATTTCCAAGATCAGTGCTTTCATAATTTATACTCAGGTAAAAGAGAAAATCCCTGCAAATACTCATTTTTAGGAAGGGGTTCGCGAGACTTGACATTTTAGTGAAAGGGGTTCACGGGTTGTTAAAGTTTGGGAACCACTGCTCTAGCATGATCTGAAGATCAATTGAGCCCTTTGGTCCTCAGAACTCTACCTCCCATATGAGTGTTTTCAATGAAGCAACAGAGTATGTCCCAGGTTTCCTGGGAACCTTGAGTTAATGAACAAATGTGTCTCATTCTTAAAGTATACAAGAGGGGACTGTAGCTTTATAATCATCCTTACAGAGCTGGCTCTGAAAGCAGAGGCCATGTAGGGATTTTCATTCCTCACGGCACTTTACAAAGACAGGTAAATTGTTACCCTCCCTTTTAACCTGCCCCCAGGCACACAGACCTGAGACTAGGCCCAGGGTCTCCTGACACTAACCACCTTGCCAATCCACGACACCATGCTAGCTGCGGCTAGTTATTAGACTCATCTGTCATAGCTTCTCACCCACCTGAGAAATGCGGTGTGTGTGTGTGGGGTGGGGTGGGTGTTTAGATCCTGTTCTCCCTTGGGTCGAGAAGAGATCACAGCTGCAGACATTAAATGCAGGGATTGCTAGGTAGCAGGGTTCGGGTCAGCTGTCGTGGATTAATTAGTTCCCCAGCATGCCTTGGGCCTGATCCAAAGCCCATTGAAGTAGATGGTTAAGCTCCTCATTGATGTCAGTGGTCTTTGGCTCAGGTTCTACAGGGAGAAGGTGCTTGGGGCTTTGAGCTCATGACGTCAGAAGCAAATGGCATTTGCCCTCCTTTTAACTGTGCTCAGTCTTTGGCTGCACACTGCCCTTTTGATCTCTTAGTTTAAACCTTGAGCGTAGGAAGATTTTGGACATGTGCCTGGTCTCGGTAAAGCCATCTGGCAGCTGCTCCCCTTCCTCTGGACTGGGAGACCTCAGGGTGTTTCTCCCAAACTGGACCATAAATCGCTTGACATGTCAACCCTTGTGGCACCTCCTAAGTGTCATCTCCCAGCACGCTCTGCCTACAGTGTAAAACCAGGCCTGGATTCTTTGCTGGCCATCACTACTGCAGTTGTTTCAAAGCCCAGCTCTGAAGCACAGAAAGAAACTTCCTAGGGCATTTACCCAGGTCCCTTAAAAACAATGTACATTCGATGTGCTGCCTCTCCCTTACTTGGGAAAGCCGATGTCCTCAAATCTGCCTTAGGGAAAAGGCTCTTCACAGCCAGGGCTTTATGCTGAAAACATTTTTGCCATTGGGGGGGGTGGGGGTTCTTTTTGTGCCAATATATTCCCACTAAAAAAAGCGTGTTTTACTGACACATGGGGCTGACTCTGACTTGGGAAGCCTGGCTCCATTCATGCTGTCAGGGAGCAGCGGTTCTGAGGCTCCCAGAGTCCTTAGGGATGTGGGAAATGAAGGCAGGAGTGTGGACCAATGGTTAGAGTAGGTCAGGACTCTGGGGTTCTATTACCAGTGTTGGGAAGCAGAGAGGTTTAGTGGTTAGACCAGGGAAGTGGGATTCAGTACTTCTGGTTTTTCTTCCTTCCCAGCTTTGCCACTGCCTCACCATGCCCCTCTTTCCTCTGGACTGGGTAGTTAAAGCATGGCTCCCCAGAGATGGCAGTAATCATGCTGGGTTACTGAATGCCTGTGCCCAAGGGCACAACCAGAATTCTCCTATAGTGTGCTGACTTGGGTGTGTGTGTGGGGGTCGTCCTGCAGCTGAGTGCATGATGGGGGGGGGGCTCATTGCACAGAAACATGGGGGGTTTCCTATTGAAGGGACCATCATCTCCTGGAGACCCTGATAGTCCAGGCTCCATCCATCTCTCCCAGCCCAGGGTCCTCACCTTGGAGTCAGGGATCCCTGTGCTGGATCAGCGGCCCGTATTGCTCCAGCTGCTCTGCATTGCGGACTCTGCTGCCTTCACAGCTGTGGAAGAAGCTCAGCAGGTCACTCGGGGCCAGGGCAGCTGGGTGTGGGCAGGGCCTGGAATGCGTGATCCCGCACACCTCTGTACCACAGAGATGCCCAGCTTGTTGGCAGTGGGGTTGTGTGTGTTTCTCTGCTGACCCCTGCAGGGTGCAGCTCCAGAGGGCTTCAAGCCTGGACAGGGCTCAAGGGGGTTCAAGTCTGTTGCAGCCTCTGCCCTGAACCCTGATTGGCATCTATGGCCAAGGGGGGCAGTTGGCTCCCCCCCTCGGTTCATCCCTGCGTGTGCCCCTAATGGCACAATGATGTTGTACAGCATGTTACCACGGGCACCGGGTTGGTGCATGCTGGTGCTGTGCTCCCTCTCTCCCAGCACACAGTGGCCTGTGCCTCCTATTTGAGAGGCAATTAGAGAATGTGGCACAGTTAAAAATAGCCTGTGTCCGTGGGGAGAATGCTGGGGAAAAGATATTTGCTGAGGAGCAGTGTTCACCTTGCTGCAGTCAATTGTCAGGAGTAATTAAACCTGCCAGTGAGACCCCGTTCCCTTCCCATGAGGGGAGTGGAGACGGGCGGTGCTGGCAGCCGGTGCCTTTTGTGGAAGAGGCTGTGAGGGGGTGACAATGCCCCCCGCCCGCCCAGTTCCTGCAGGATTTTACTGCGGAGGTGAAAGGCTAGTGTGGTGGGGATGACGTTTTTCAAACCAGCCACTGCACTGATGCCTGGCTTGCAGAGGAGAGGAAAGCAAAGCTCTGCACCTACCGTTTGCGCTGGTGGCTTAGCCTGTGGCGGCCAGGGCAGGGTAACTGAAGAGGCCTCCAGGGGCTTTGACTGGCCTGGTAGCTGGTGGAAAGGCCTCTGCACAGTGGCTTTGGAATGGACACACGACACGTTTCCTCCTTCGACTTGGTGAGCACCTCCCTCCCATCCAAATGCTCCTGGGCTTTGACAGGAGAGTGATAACAGGCCCTCACCAACGGCACAAGGGAGGGGGACGTTGTAGCTCATAAAACCTTGTGAGTGGCCAGTGCGGCTGTAGGAGAAGACCCCTCTTGAGGATGATTCCCCTGTGAGGGGAGATGTGGCTTGAGGTTGGGCAGGCAGCACAAGAAGCTGCCACCTGGAGGCTTAGGGTTGGGGTGCTGGGCTTGGCGTGCTATAGAAGCAGGGGTCAGCCCTGCAGGTGTGGGCATGGTGCTGCGTCACGCTTCACAATCCCCTCTGGGTAATGCATGGCGAGGCCTGGTCGGGGTGGGTGGTAGGCTCTGGAGGGAGCAGCATCGAGCCACTCTGGTTTGTAGGGAAGGTTGCTTTCAGGGGGAGGGTTGTTCAGAGAGGTGATTCCAAGTGACTAGCCTGCAAAGAGTGAATGAGGAGGCGCTATGGCTCTCAAGGGTAATTGGTCAGGGAAAAGCTGGACACACCTCAGAATGGGGCAGTGGGGCTGGTGGTGTGTCCAGCTGGTGGTGTGTCCATAGCTCCCACCCAGCCCTGGGGAGACACCCACAGGTTTTTTGGGAGCGGCAGGCTGCTGGCTGAGGAAAGGAGAGTGCCCTGAGCAACACAGGAGAGAAGGGGCATTCTGAGCAAGAGCGGGCAGAGATACCGTGTCCTGGCCCAGTGACTGCAGCAGAGCCCTAGACCCTGGCAGAGACGGAGGGATTTTTCCCTGGACATGTAGAGGGGCTTGACAGAAGAGACGCAGGGTTTGGAGTATGGGTTGTGATGGGCATAGGAAGGAAAACTGATGTAATGAGTCTGTGTTGTGTGTGTGACAGGGGATAACTGAGTTCAGCTTCAGAACTGCTGGGTGATTCGAAAATGAGGGGAAATGTCAAGTTCTTTTAAAAGTTAAGTGCAAAACCCACCTCTGCCATAGCCCTGCAGTCCTGACTGGTGCCTCCACAACAGATACTTCCTTTTAAAGGAGTTTCAAGAGGGCACGTTTTTTCTTGTGTTTTGCTGGGGATCGTAGCCGTGGGGGCAGAGAAAGCTCTGTGAGCTTTTATGAAGACACGTTCTGTGTTGCAGCAGATGAAGCCCTGATGCCCCAGAGGCTCATGTTACGCAGTTGCTTCTTGGGTCACTGGCTAGATTTAGGGGATAGTGTGGAGGGATTTAGGTGACAATAATAACCTGTGCTGGCATTTCATAGGAAACGCTACAAGGCCTGTCTCTGCTTGGGATCCAGCTGTCTTGGACGCTGCCCTTCACAACGTGTGTGTTATTGGTGAGGTGTCATGCTCCTGAGACCCTGGCCACTGGCATAGCTACCTCCCAGCCAGCCAAACTGTCTGAGTATGGTGTGGGGCCCCTGTAACCCACCGAGAGAGACAGGTGTATCCTGTTGCTCCATCCATGGCCGTACGGAGAGCGCTCTCTACTCCAAGATGTCCCTGCCTCAGGAGGGGATGGACAATCTAGTATTGTTTGTTTTCACACTCCAGATTCTATGATTCTGTGCTCAGATAAAGTTTCCACATTCTTGCAAGTGCACGCTATGGGTTTGGCTACTGGGTGTATAGCTAGATCTTGGCTTGGTCTTTCAAAAGGGAAATTCATAGAAAGTCACCATGCCATGGTAATAAACTACGAGCACTCTCGCCTGAGAGTTCCATGGATAGTTCTGTCTGGGATCTGCCGGGATGACAGTACTGGGTTCACCTATTTCATGTGCCAGCAATGGTGGGCCTGTCATGTTGAGATAGCCTCGTCTCAATGGGCACGAGGGCAAGGAGGATGTCTGCCTGTGCCCCAGTATGAACATTTAATGGGTTTCTCAGTGCAGAAAAGTATCTATACAGGGAGCTGTGGGGGAAGGAGAGGGAATTTATAGGGTCTGGCTTCTCAATGGTGTAAGGCATTTCTTTCTGAGCATCTGTGTGTGCTCAATGAGTACAAGGAAGGAGGAGACACCACTGACTCATCCAGCACTCCAGAAGACTAATGGACCTTGACAACTGCAACACAACATGGAAACTATTAAAAAGGGAGGATTGATTAAAGCCCCAGCCATCCCAGGAATCCCCTGGACTGTTAACCCTGGGTTGGAGCAGAGGAGTCTGGCAATGCCTCCTCCCCCTCTGTACAATTAGCATCTCTTGTCACTAATTGATTCCTCTGGTGCTCACAGGACAATTAGAATGTAAATTGCCTTTTACAAAGGTCATGAAAACACGATAAAAGACGAATCTATTAGAAAGGATCACTCAGAAGTCTGTCTCTCCCTGTTCTCTCTGGTACTACTGGCTTTCAGTTACTGCATGTGCATGCGCGTCAGGGGAACTGTGAGGACTAAACCCCCAAGACCTTTGGATGGCCCTGCAGGGCCATCCAAAGGTCTTGGGGGTTTAGTCCTCACAGTTGTCCTTGATGTTTGTTTTGAGCTGTAGTCATGACACAAACTACACAATTTTTGAGCATTTTTACACTGAATTCTGCATTTCTAGTTTTGCTGCCTCTTGCAGGAGATTTTTGCTGTCCCTTGTGTTTTTCCTTTCCACAATTGTTATGAATTTGCATCCAGCCCTCACATTCACCTCAGAAATAGGCCCCCCTCTTCACTGTAGGCCCAGAACTCATGCCTAGAACTTCAGTGTGACTGTCCCACAGGAACAATGTCAGAACTAAGGAATCGGATGGATAGGTTTCCTTGTCTGATTACGGCACAGGACAAGGTAGCCCAGAAACAGCCTCTCCTCATCCTCAGTGGGACAAGAGCAACATGAAACATGACAGTTCCCACTAGGAGAGGAAGGCCTGTAAGGTCGATGTAATGGATATTGAGACTTTTATCTGCGCAAGGGTGTGTGGTCATCTGAGTTACACTGGGAGTTAGCTAGTCGGTGCTAGCTACAGCATACTGATATATGGCTAGCAATACTAGCATGGCTGCTTTTCGCACAATCCCTGGTGGTGGTTAGAAATCCCTGGCATAGACTTCATGGTGCTATTACACTCTTAATTACTGGATACAGGAGTGTACCTTGTGATGTTCTTACCAGCAGCTCCTCACTTCAGGAGAGCCATTACAAAGCTTGAAACTTCATGTTGCTGCTTCTTAGCCAGAGGTAAAACCTGGCACAGATCGGGGCGGCTCTAACAATTTTGCTGCCCCAAGCAGTCACCGCTGAATTGCTGCTGCGGCGGGCGAGAATGGGGTGGCAGTCTGAGTCCCGCGGTGGCAATTCGGCGGCGGGAAGAGCAGTGGACCTGCCACCGAATTGCCGCTGTGGAACTCGGACTGCCACCCCATTCTCGATGCTGCCCCAAGCACCAGCTTGGAAAGCTGGTGCCTGGAGCCGGCCCTGGCACAGATACTTGCAGTCAGGACTTGTGGCATCGCAGGCTGGCAGGTGGGTGGACAGGTTTTGCTACCATAATAGGCCCTCGCAATTAGGGATGGAATTGGAAGAGGGATTAGATGTTGACTATCCAGAGTTACAACATTTCATGGAAAAAAAGAGCTTTGAAAGAGATTAAAAACCTCATGCTTCAGGGAATGCGCCAATCTCTAATTAGGAGGTAATTTGGGACAGGCAGGTAATCCCACATCCGCCTGCTATGAAGTTTCTTACAACTACCTCTAAGTGCTGGCCACTGTCAGAGGCAGGATACTGGACTAGATGGATCTTGTAGCTGATCCACTCGGTCAATTCCTGTATTCCTATGGAAAGGGCCTACTAGTTCATAGTCCATTACCACCCTTGCTGGTGCAGGGTTATGCCCTTCAGTCTATTTCCCACTGAATCCAATGTATCCCAAAACCAACAGGTTTCCTCTAGCACAATCCAGTGGCGCCCCCAGTTCAGAAGGACCAGGCCGGTTATTATAGTAATTAGTGTCCTTTCTGAGTCCTGCCTTGCAATTTGACTTCTTGCTCTTCAGGTTATTGAAATTGATTTTGCACTCCAGGCATGGGAATTTCCATCACCAAGTTTAATGTTGGAGATAATAGAAATTATGTTTCCACTCAGACGTAAATCTCCTGGCTGTTTGTGCTCAGCTGACTGGACAGTAAGTACAGGTGAAATTGCTCTTGCGATTGTTTCGGTAAAAGGGTAATATTGTTGTAAGGTTTCATAAAGTGTGTTTAACTGGTTTACGCAGATTCTTAATAGCTAGAGGTTGTTTTTCTTAAGAATAAATATAAATCTTTAAGCACATCTGCTATTTTCCCGTCCGGTCTACCTGGGAACTCATTGTTTTTGAAGATTTGCTATGCCCTATGTTTCAAGACTGCCTGAGATCTGTGCAGCTCCCATGTGTTAGTGTGAGAGTAAGAGAAAAACAAGGGAGGATCTCCCAGTAGGGCAAACAAATAGCAAACCCTGGCTTCTCTGTGACACAGGCCTGTTGTCTGGTCAGAGTTCATGGCAGTCACAATGCATACCAATGCAAGACCTTCCTGGTCTTGAACAGAAGGGAGAAGAGGTAGGCAGAGAGCTGGAGCACTTGGGCCTGAAAGGAAGAAGTTTGTGGGCAGGTTTCTTTAGCTCTGAGGAGATGGAGAGCCTTCTGCCACATACAGGGCTGTGGAGGACAGTCACTGAGCTGTAATGTTTCTAACTGTGCATTCATCACCACAGACCAGAGGCTCTTCATCTCCTACCTGAGCAGCTCCCTCTCCTTGCTGGATGGAGCATTGGCTCTTTACTCCCTCTCAGCCGCCATGGATGTTCTCACCCTCTCTACCAGCCAGAAAAAGGTGGAGTCTGGAGTGGCATATGGCTATTTAATGGTGCCCAGATGCACCACAACTCCAGGCTTCCCTGAACAGAATCTAATCTGGCCAGTCCAGCAGCCCTCACCTGGGATGGACTCCTATGTCTGCCTCCTGATCTTGAGGCTTCTTTGATCTGCCTCCCAAGTGAAGTGGCTGAGTGTAACCCAGCTGCTTGACAGCAAATCACCCATTCTGCCACCTGCTACTCTGCTTCTCTGTTGTGTCTGGGCCCTGGATGCCAAGGAGCTGCCTCTATGTGTACCACACAGACCCAGACAATTCAGCTATTCTTCATACTGCATTCTGCACACAGTAATCTGCAACCCAATAACAGCCAGGCTGGTGCTGAGTTGTGATTATGGCCCTCGATTAGTTAAGAATTGCAGACATTCTATTTCAGAGTAGTAGCCGTGTTAGTCTGTGTCAGCAAAATGAAAATAAGAAAGAAAAACTTGTAGCACCTTAGAGACTAACAAATTTATTTCAGCATAAGCTTTCGTGGGTTAGTACCCACTTCATCGGATGCATGGAATGAAACATACAGTAGACAGATATTTATACAGTCAGAGAAACATAAGGTGGAGGTGCATAGACCAACCTTAAGAGGCTAATTAATTGAGAGGAACCATAACAGCAGGGGAAGAAAAACCTTTGAAGTGATAAACAAGATGGTCACACAGGTGTGAATGAGGATCGTTAACTTAAGGGAAATAGATTCAATTAACGTCATGGCCGAGCCATTCGAGGTCCTTATTTAATCCTGAGGTAATGCAATCTAGTTTGCATATCAATTCGAGTTCAACAGTTTCTCTTTGAAGTCTGCTTTTCGAGTTAATCTGTCGCAACACTGCTACCCTCAAGTCTGTCAGTGAGTGATTAGGGAGGTTGAAGTGTTCTCCTACTGGTTTTTGAATGTTATGATTCCTGATATCAGATTTATGTCCATTTATTCTTTTGCGTAGAGACTGTCCGGTTTGGCCAATGTACATGGCAGAGGGGCATTGCTGGCACATGATGGCATATATCACATTGGTAGATGTGCAGGTGAATGAGCCCCTGATGGCGTGGCAGATGTGATTAGGCCCTGTGATGGTATCACTTGAATCGATATGTGGACAGAGTTGGCATCGGGCTTTGTTGCAAGGATAGGTTCCTGGGTTAGTGTTTTTGTTGTATGGTGTGTGGTTGCTGGTGAGTATTTGCTTCAGGTTGGGGGGCTGTCTGTAAGCGAGGATTGGTCTGTCCTCCAAGATCTGTGAGAGTGAGGGATCATCTTTTAGGATAGGTTGTAGATCTTTGATGATGCGCTGGAGAGGTTTTAGTTGGGGGCTAAAGGTGACGGCTAGTGGTGTTCTGTTATTTTCTTTTTTGGGCCTGTCTTGTAGTAGGTGACTCCTGGGTACTCTTCTGGCTCTGTCAATCTGTTTTTTCACTTCAGCAGGTGGGTATTGTAGTTGTAAGAATGCTTGATAGAGATCTTGTAGGTGTTTGTCTCTGTCTGAGGGATTGGAGCAAATGCGGTTGTATCTTAGAGCTTGGCTGTAAACAATGGATCGTGTGGTGTGTCCAGGATGGAAGCTGGAAGCATGTAGGTAAGTATAGCGGTCAGTAGGTTTCCGGTATAGGGTGGTGTTTATGTGACCATCACTTATTAGCACAGTGGTGTTTAGGAAATGGACCGCTTGTGTGGACTGGTCTAGGCTGAGGTTGATGGTGGGATGGAAATTGTTGAAATCATGGTGGAATTCCTCAAGGGCTGCTTTTCCATGGGTCCAAATGATGAAGATATCATCAATGTAGCGCAAGTAGAGTAGGGGTGTTAGGTGACGAGAGCTGAGGAAGCGTTGTTCTAAGTCAGCCATAAAAATGTTGGCATACTGTGGGGCCATACGGGTACCCATAGCAGTGCCACTGACTTGGAGGTATATATTGTCCCCAAATGTGAAATAGTTGTGGGTGAGGACAAAATCACAAAGTTCGGCCACCAGGTTAGCTGTGGTAGTATCGGGGATACTGTTCCTGACAGCTTGTAGTCCATCGTTGTGTGGAATGTTAGTGTAGAGGGCTTCTACATCCATAGTGGCCAGGATGGTGTTGTCTGGAAGATCACCGATGGATTGTAGTTTCCTCAAGAAGTCAGTGGTGTCGCGAAGATAGCTGGGAGTGCTGGTAGCATAGGGCCTGAGGAGAGAGTCTATATAGCCAGACAATCCTGCTGTTAGGGTGCCAATGCCTGAGATGATGGGGCGTCCAGGATTTCCAGGTTTATGGATCTTGGGTAGCAGATAGAATGCCCCTGGTCGGGGTTCTAGGCACGTGTCTGTACAAATTTGTTCTTGTGCTTTTCCAGGGAGTTTCTGGAGCAGATGGTGTAGTTTCTTTTGGTACTCCTCAGTGGGGTCAGAGGATAAAGGCCTGTAGAATGTGGAGTTACAGAGCTGCCTGACAGCTTCTTGTTCATATTCCAACTTATTCATGATGACGACAGCTCCTCCTTTGTCAGCCTTTTTGATTATGATGTTAGAGTTGTTCCTGAGGCTGTTGATGGCATTGTGTTCTGCACGGCTGAGGTTATGGGGCAAGTGATTTTGCTTTTCTACAATTTCAGCTCGAATTGATATGCAAACTAGATTGCATTACCTCAGGATTAAATAAGGACCTCGAATGGCTCGGCCATTACGTTAATTGAATCTATTTCCCTTAAGTTAACGATCCTCATTCACACCTGTGTGACCATCTTGTTTACCACTTCAAAGGTTTTTCTTCCCCTGCTGTTATGGTTCCTCTCAATTAATTAGCCTCTTAAGGTTGGTCTATGCACCTCCACCTTATCATGTTTCTCTGACTGTATAAATATCTGTCTACTGTATAATGAAAATAAGAAAGAAAAACTTGTAGCACCTTAGAGACTAACAAATTTATTTCAGCATAAGCTTTCGTGGGTTAGTACCCACTTCATCGGATGAAGTGGGTACTAACCCACGAAAGCTTATGCTGAAATAAATTTGTTAGTCTCTAAGGTGCTACAAGTTTTTCTTTCTTATTTTCATTTTGCTGACACAGACTAACACGGCTACTACACTGAAACCTGTCTACTGTATGTTTCATTCCATGCATCCGATGAAGTGGGTACTAACCCACGAAAGCTTATGCTGAAATAAATTTGTTAGTCTCTAAGGTGCTACAAGTTTTTCTTTCTTATTTTCATTTTGCAGACATTCTATTTGTCTGTTTTGTCTGCCCCACTCCTAATCCCAACCCACTTGTTTGTTTCATCTACCTGTTATGTCATGTTTTTGTGGCAGGGACCATCATTTTCTGTATGTTTGTGCAGCACCCAGAACGAGGAGGGGTGTGTGTGTGTCTCATATTGATTAGCTTGTAGGCACTACCACAATGTACATGTTAAATAATGATTGTTATCACCTTCCCATCCTGCTGTAATGCATTCCCTAGTGTTGCATTGTGTTAAAGAGCTGCTGCATTCTACCCCAGAAGTGTCTGCATTTCAGTGGTGAATGAAGGGACTACATCTCTTACCTACCTTGTGGGGGTGTTGTGATGCTCACTTAGCTAAAATTAGTAAGTTGCTTTGAGATCCTCAGATGAAAAATGCTGGAGAAGAGCAAAATATTAATATTTTTTATTATTAATGTGATTGTGTTTTCCAGTGTCAGGATTTTAAATGCTCAGAGATATAATCTGAGGAATTTTCAGCATTTTTTAAAATTGCATTCATTGGTAAATAATTTCGTGGAGCAGCCACTGTATAAAAAGGATGCAGGACTAATTGGTGACAGATGATAATGCTGTGTCTTAATGCTGCTTTTCACTTTCACTTTGCTGCTCTAATCTCTCATATTGAACTCTTTGGCACCTAAACTTGGTTCTTAAGATCACCATTTTGCTCCTCATCTCTTCTTATTTAAAATTGCACCTCCAACTGGTGGGAAGAAGTTACTGCAGGGTGTAATGCACAAGGTATGATGAATTAAAATCACATTGATATAGGTAACTTTCATTCCATAGGACCCCAAACTGCTATATAAGTCACGTATACAGAAATCATTTCAACCACTACTAAATTGCAGCCACATTTGAGGTTGAACACAGTAACACAACAAAACACTTTAGAGCTGGAAGGGAAGAATACTTCAGGTAGTTGAAGCAGCTGGGGGTATTTATGTAGACTGATTATAACTACCCAAGATACAATTACTATCCCTATTCTTGTGAAAAGTGCAATGACCTTTTAATGACATTGTTAATTATCCCAACAAAGTGGTTGGGATCACAGTTGCATCTGATAGATAGCACTCCAGCACCATGTGGATGCATTGATTGGGTTCTGATTCAGAAAGGGGAGTGCCACCAACTCAATTGCCAATACCACCTCCTTCCAGTATCCTACATTTTCTTTGGAAGTTTCACCTGGACTCAGGGGTGAAAGTAATTTATGGAGTACCAGTAAGTCCTGGAGTCCTGGGTGGGGGCGTGGCCTCAACTGGAAGAGGCGTGGCCTCAACCAGAAGAGGTGATTTAAAGGCCCCGGGGCCTTTAAATCACCCCAGAGCTACCAGTTGCAGAGGCGGCTGGGAGCCCCGGGGAGAATTAAAGGGCCCGGGGCTTCAGCCGCCGCAGAGCTCGGTGCATTTTAAATCCCTGCCAGAGCCCCGGGGTTCTGGTGGGGATTTAAAGGGCCCAGGGCTCCCCCCAGCAGCCGGAGCGCCGGGCTCTTTAAATCCCCACCAGAACCCTGCCACTCCTACCCGGCAGTGGCAGGAGCTGTGGGCCTTTTAAAGCGCCACCGGAGCCACGCTGCCAGAGCTGGGCTCGGGTGGGGATTTAAAAGACCCGGGGTTACTGCAGCCAGGGGGAGCCATGGGCCTTTAAAAGCACCGGCTGAGCCCTGCTGTTGGAGCTCCAGCGGTGCTTTAAAGGGCCTAGGGCTCCCCACAGCGGCTGGAGCCCCGGGCCCTTTAAAGCACCGCCGGGAAAGCCGGTACCATCCAGCATGGCGTACTGGCTCTTGCCAGTATGCTGTACCGGACTGGACTGGCTTACTTTCACCTCTGCCTGGACTAGACATGACTTGGTATAGCTTGTGAGAGTAGAGAAAGTCATAGGGTATGTCTACATTGCAATTAGACACTCATGGCTGGCCCATGCCAGCTGACTTGGGCTTGTGGGGCTCGGTCTAAGGGGCTGTTTAATTCCGGCTTGGGCTGCAGCCCGAGCTCTGGGACTTCACGCCTTGGAGGGTCTTAGAGCCCGGGCTCCAGCCAAAGTCTGAATGTCTACACTGCAATTAAACAACCACTTAGACCGAGCTCTGTGAGCCCAAGTCAGCTGGTATGGGCCAGCTGCAGGTTTTTAACTGCAATGTTGACATACCCATAGAGACTAGAGCAAGTTTGGCAGGTACCCTTGTTTGTTCACGTAGTTCCTGTACCTAAGCGGTTGTGACTGTTACCTACCCCTTTTAACCCAAGCAGGTAGTCAAAGTCAGGGTGTTGTGGGTTGTTCCAATTAGGAGGAGAAATTGGTGCTACAGCCAGATATTTTCTTTGATGCAATCGTGTTTATTTACAAGGAATGTACAAAGTCCTGTTGCCTGTTGACACAAGAGGAACCAGAGAATAGAGTACTGTTTCCTTGCTTACACCCCAAGCATCTTTAGCCGGTACTAACCCCTGTGACAGGATTGGACTCACCCCTGCGGCGCCTCCTGCTGGTTTCTTCTGGGAATTAGCTCACCAGCCTCTGGGGTGCCCTCTGCAGGCCAGTGATCCGCCTGACCACTCAGGCCCACGAGTCCCTCCCAGGACCCGGTGCCCCTTTAACTGGGGTGCTGCCCCCTGGCAATACCCCACAGATCTGGGTCTCCCCTCCCCAGGGGACCCCCAACCCACTATCCCTACCCTGCCTCAGTCATAGGCCACTGCCAGTCACCAGCTAGCCCCCGTGCCCTGGGGCAGACTGCAGTATAAGCCACTCATCACAGGCAAAGGGGGTTTGGACCTGCTGCCTCAGCCTACCCGTGGGCTGCTCCTTGCACCCAGTTGGGCCTAACCCTAGGCCACAGCCTGGGGTTTTCTTAGGCCGGAGCTCCCCAGCTCCTCTGGCCTTTCCCCAGCCCTGCTCCACTCCAGGTACCTGCTCAGGTCCCTGCAACCAAGCCCTTCTCCCTCTAAAAGCAAAGAGAGAATGTTTGCTCTAGGCCCACTGCCCTCTTATAAGGGCCAGCTGAGCCTGATTAACTGGCCACACCTGTGGCTTCCTTGCCACTCAGCCCAGCTCCTATTGGGATCCCCAGGAGGTGGGCGGGCGCAAGCCCGCCCACTGCTAAAAGCCCCTCCCCCAGCCTAGCGGGAGGGACCACTAGACCCAGGGGCCAAGTAAATCCGGGGGACAACTAATGAAAAAACAGGGATCAAGTGAGGGTCAAAGGTTCAAAACAAGGAGACCGGATGGGGAGACCGAGCAGAGAACCCCGGACAGCGCCCACTGCTCCTCAAAGCTGTCGAGGGAGCCAGCGGACGCTGCCCAGTGGAACTCTGCCCGGATCCGTGGCACGAGGGAGGATCGGAAATAGGCCCCACAGTCACAGAGCTCCCCCTCGTCTAGCATCCTCCTCCTGGTCTTGTAGATGGACACTTTAGCTAGAGCCAGGAGGAGGTTGACGAGGAGGTCTCGCGACTTGGTGGGGCCACGGACAGGGTGTGCGAACAGGAACAAGTGCGGGGAAAAGTGCAGCCAGAACCTCAGCAAGAGGTTCCGGAGGAGCCGGAATAGGGGCTGCAACCTGGTGCACTCGGGGTAGGCGTGCGCCAGGTCTTCCCTCACGCCGCAGAAAGGGCAGGCTTCGGGGATTGGGGTGAACCGCGCCAGGTGTACGCCCGTGCTCACGGCTCCGTGAAGGAGCCTCCAGCCAATATCCCCGGCGGGCCGTGGAACCAGGGTGGAATACAGGCTGGCCCACCGGGGCTCCTCACCCTCCTTAGGTGGCAGATAGTCCCGCCATTTGGTATCGAGGCGGGACGCGAGGGTGAGGAAATGCAACGTGTGAAGCACGAGCGTGCACAGATGGGCCCTGGGCGCGGTTCGAAACCGGACCGGCTGCAGAGCGTGCAGCCGGCTCGGCGCATGGGTGCGGGGGTGCCGGGGGGGCTCGCGGAAACGGGGCCCTAAAAAAATATCCGGAGGGCCCGGGGTGAGGGGCGGGCGGGGGGCGCCAATCAGCCCAGCTTCTGAGCCTCAGCCCTCTCCCAGAGCTGTTTCCAGCCCCTCAGGGCAGGAGTGGGGTTCCACCCCGCTAAAAAGAGGGCGGTCGGTCAGTTAGTCTGCTGAGGCTGCCTTGTTGGCTGGACCTCTCTCCCTTCTTGGGCTGCTGCTTCTGCTGGCTGGTTGGAGTGCTCCTTCCCTGGACTGCTGCTGAGTGCATGAGTGAGTGGGGGGGGGGGGGCTCTGCTGACCTGCCCCCCCCTTCCCCTCCCACCTCTGGAGGAGGAGCCAGGACCCCACCACCACCACCACCACCTGGGGTCCCTCCTGCCCGGCCAGCTGCCTGCTGCTGCTGCACCGGGGACACTGCTGTCGTCGAGGAGGAAGAGGAGGTCCCCTGCTAAGGGACTTTGTGGAGGGGGTTTGTTTTCAGACTGAGTGACTTTTGCCATCTCTGCTCTGGGGTGGTAGTGACTTTCTTGCTGCCGTGGGGAGCGAGGGGGAGAGGCGCGGAGCCCTCCCCCTTGTCCATCTGCTCCCCTCCCACCGTTGCTGCCGCCCCCTCCACCACCGCCCTGCTTAACATCTAGACCTGCTCTTCACCCCTCGACGTGGCTGCTGCTCTCCCACCCCCCTTTTGTCACCTGGGGCCTAGTGGAAGCAGTGGCCAGCACTGGACTGAGTTACACAAGCGCACGTGGGCATACGTGCCTCCTTGCCTTGGACTTTTTTCCCCCGCCCAGCAGCGTTTTAGCTGGTGGGGGGCCCCCTCCATGCTGTGCTCCCCGGCCCCCCTGTGTTGGTTTGCCCCCCCCCCCCAGTAGCCTGTCCCACCCACCACTTGCTTTGCCCTTTTAGGGTTCCCTCTCCTGTTGGTTTACTCACCCCGCCCCAGTCCTGTTGTGTTTGTTACCTGCCCCGCCCCAAACTTTGTTGCCTGCCCCGCCCAGGACCTTCAGTTCCCACCTGTATTTGCCCAGCCTCCCTTTCCCCCTTGTTCCCCCCCCCCCGAGCTCAGTCCCCTACCTGAGCGCCTATGCCCGTGCGCTTGTGCCCCCCTTTTCTGTTGCCCCCCGTCACTGTTCGCAGCCCCCCCCCCCTTCCCAGTGCAGCCGGAGGAGCCATAGCCCTCCCTAGCCCCTGTGTGCCCCTGCCCCTTTTTGCCCCTCCGTCCCCCGCTGCTGCCGCCCTCCTCCCCTGCCTACAGCCTAGCGGGGAGGAGTGGTCACCTTCCCCCCCCCCACCCTTCCTAGGGGCGCCCTCCTTCCCTGTCTACCGCTTGCCAGGGAGGTGTGGTTAGCCCCTTCCCCCACCCCGCCTCTGCCCTTCCCACTAGACCCTCCTCCCCTGTGCATCGTTTAGCGGGGAGGAGCGGATCCCTACTGTACCGCCCCCCCCCCCCCCGGCTTGGGGCCTCCACCTGTCCCTTGCCGCCATGGAGGGGGGCCTTGTTCCTGCCCCTGTCCCGGCCTTTGCTACCCCCGTGGCCCCTCCCTTGCCACTGCCCCTGTCCGCCCCAGCAGCTGTCCTCTCGACCACCACCGGCCCAGGTTCCGCCGCTGCCATGGCTGCCCCCACCCCCCCGGTCAAAAAGGGCCAGGGGAACAAGAAGGGCAAAGGCCCTGCCCGGAAGTCGCAACCTCCCACCGGCGGGGCTGCCCTTCCAGCTGCGGCTTCGACGTCTGCCGCGGCCCCTTCTTCCCCAGCTGTTCCCTCCACCAGCTCAGGGGCGCTCCACCCATGGCCCCCAGAGCGTACGCCCAGGTGGCTGCCGCCCCCCCACGAGCCGCCGTTCCATCTGCCCGGACCGCCGCCTCCGATAGCATCCCTGGAGGCCGGGGTCCCTTCCCTTCGCTGACCAGGAGGCATGGTATCCGCTGCCTCCTGGTGCCAGCCTTGCCCCACATCGAGACCTATGTGCGGGCGTTGGCGAGGGTGGTGGGGCCCACGGCCATTGTGGCGGCCTCCAAGATGTACGGCAAGGCGGTATTCTTCCTTGCCTCGGAGGCCGCCGCTCAGGAGGCGGTGGAGAAGGGCCTAGCGGTGGGGGGCGTATATGTCCTCCTCGAACCTCTGGAGGATCTGTGCTAGGCTGGGGGTGGGACCTTTAGCAGTGGGCGGGCTTGTGCCTGCCCACTTCCCGGGTGTCCAATACGTGCTGGCTGGAGCCTTGACTTCTCTCTAGCTGCCCTACTGGCTGGAGCTCCTTTTCCCACCCTTGGACTGCTGCTGCTGCTGGCTGGTCGGAGTGCTCCTTCCCTGGACTGCTGCTGAGTGCGTGAGTGAGGGGGGGGGCCTGCTGACCTGCCCCCCCCTTCCCCTCCCACCTCTGGAAGGAGGAGCCAGGGCCCCTCTACTACTACCACCTGTGGGGGGCCCTTCCTGCCTGGCTGCCAGGGTTGCTGGATTTGCTGCAGTTGCTGCTGCGTTTGTCCTGGGGAGCTCCTGGAGCCTAGAGGAGGAAGGGGACTGGGAAGACCACCGGCTGCTGGGGGAGCACACAGAGACTCTGGAGACCACTGCGGAGGGGGCCGTTACGGACTGAGTGACTTTCAACCTGCGCTTTTGTGGTGAGGGGTCCTGCCTGACTGTGTTTGTGGGGACACAGGGGGGTGTGGTGTGGAGCCTGCCCCCTGGTCCATCTGTGTTCCCCCCCGCCTCCAAACCCCCACCACCACTGCTGCCCCCTCCACCGCCCCCACTGGCTGCTCACCATCTGCTTCCAGCTCCTGCCTCCAGGTTTCAGCTGCTTGCCTGGCCTGCCACGCCCGTTTCCACCGTTTGGGCCTGCAGCAGCCAGCCAGCCAATCACTGACTTTTCCGCAAGCGCACGTGGGTGCATGTGGCACCCCCCCCCCCGCTCTGGACTACCCCCCAGCTTTGCCCCTTGCTGCCTGCCCTGTTTACTCCTGAAGATGATTGCCCCCCCCATACCTTTTGTCCCAGCCCCTTATTAGCTTCAATGTGTTTGCCTGCCCTGCCCTGCCCTTCTCCTGCTGTAGCCTGGTTTGTTTGCCCTGGCCCGGCCCAACAGCTAGCCCCTTGTTCCCTCTGCCTGTTCCCAGCCTGTTCGTTCCCCTGCCTTTGCGGCCCTCCTGGCCCTGATTTGCCCCTCCCTTTGTGTGCCCATGCCCCCTCCCATGCGCTTGAGCTCCCCCCATTTCGGTTGATCACTGCACCCCCCTGATGTTATTGCAACCTTCCCTCCCCTAGCACAGCTTGAGGAGCCAGAATTCCACCTTCTGTCGGTGACTGACACCCTCCCTGAGTCCTTGCTAGCCCCCTATCTGCCCCCCCGCTCCATTTTGGCACCCTCCTCCCCTGCCCACAGCCAAGCGGGGAGGAGTGGTTGACCTGCTTCCCTTCCCCCTCCCCCTTTTGTCCAGTGTCTCTCACCCTGCCTTACGGCCAATCATGGCGGGAGCCATGGCGGGTGGGAGCCCTGTGGCGGACCCTGTCCCCCCTCATCCGCCTGCCCCACTGCCGTCCCCCCTAGCCTCCACCTCGACTGCCGCTGCCAGACCACTTTCCATCGCCCCTGTTGGGGAGCAGGCAGCGACAAGCAATGGGGTGACCTCCGCTGCTGCCACGTCCCTCGCCTACTCTGATTCTGGGGGACCCTCCCCAGCTGGCGGGAAGGGCCGGGGAAAGAAGAAGGGAAAGAGCCCCACTAATAAGAGTAAGCCCTCCATGGCAGGGACAACCCCCTCTGCCGCAGCCCCGCCACCGGCCGCGGCGTCCCTCCCTGCTGTTCCCTCCACCAGCACCGTGGGCGCCCCCCCTCCAGCCCCCAGAGCGTATTCCCAGGTGGCGGCGGCCCCCCCACCAACTGCTAAGTTGTCTCTCCCAGCCACCGCCTCTGTCACCATCCCTAGTGGTCGGGGCCCCTTCCCCACCTTGACCAGGAGGCACGGCATCCGCTGCCACCTGGTGCCCGCCTCGCCCCACATCGAAACCTACGTGCGGGCGTTGGCGAGGGTGGTGGGGCCCATGGCCATCGTGGTGGCCTCCAAGATGTACGGCAAGGCAGTATTCTTCCTTGCATCGGAGGCCGCCGCTCAGGAGGCGGTGGAAAAGGGCCTGGCGGTGGGGGGCGTGTTCGTCCCCCTGGAGCCACTGGAGGACCTGGGTGTCCGCATAGTCCTGACCTCCGTCCCGCCCTTCCTGCCCAATGCTGCCCTATTGCCTGCCCTCTCCACCCTGGGGAAACCTATTGACATCCTCAGCCCTCTCTCGCTGGGCTGTAAAGACCCCACCCTCCGCCACATCCTCTCGTTCCGCCGGCAGGTGCATCTTCAACTGCCGCCGGCGGCACGTGGCGGGGAGGTGCTCGAGGGGTCTTTTCTGGTCCCCTACCAAGGGGCCCATTACCGGGTGCATTATTCGACGGGGGAGGCCCGGTGCTACCTCTGCCGGGCGATGGGGCATGTCCGGAGGGACTGTCCCTTGGCCCGGCAAGGAGGAGCGTCCGAGACCCCCGAGCCCCAGCAGGGCACCGGCCCCGTCATCGCTGGCGCCCCTGACTGCCCGGCGCCAAGAGCCACCCCTCCTCCTTCCCTGTCCACCGTTGCTCCCGCTCGGGCCCTGGGGGTACCTCCCCCAGCATGCGCAGACGAGCGGGAGAGCCCCGCCTCTGTTGTACGCACTCTGGCGGGGCCCGTGGAGGAGGGTGCGGTAGGGGCATCGCCGGGCATGGGAGATGGCCCGCCCCAGAGAGAGGCTGCCCCCCCTTGTGCTGCCCCGCCGTTACCTCCCCGAGTCCCCAAGTCATCATCCTTGCCCCCTGACCCAAACCCTGTCGACCAGCCCACAAACGTTGCCATGGAGGGCTGGAGACTCGTACAGGGAAAGCGGGGCAAGCGGAAGTCTCGAGCTCCGCTCCTGCCATCGGATGCGGAGGCCCCCCAGAAAACCAGGAAGGCACTGTTGCCGAGCCCTCTGCTTTCCCCCCGGGTGAAATTTGCCCACTACTAGTGCCAAGGGCAGACGTGGCAGCACCGGAAGGCAGCACCGCCCCTCCGATGGAGTCCCTTCCCACGGAGTCCTCTGTTGGAGCCCTTCCTGCCCCCTTCACTGCTGGAGCCCCTGTGAGCCCTGAAGCGAGCATCGCCCTGGGCACTGGCGGGGAGGGCCCCGGGGTGGTGGGGGGTGATCTCCCTTCTATCTACGAGGAGTTCGAGGCCCTGGGTCTGACCCTGGTTACCCAGGGGGAGGATGACCCTCTGCCAGCGGGCCTCAACCTGAGCGACCTCACCCCGGACCCCCCTTCCCCATGCCCCCTCCCTACAGTCCCTGCCTCCTCTCCTACCTCCGAGGCTCCCCTGGACTCTTTGACCTACCCGGCCCTGGGTGGCACTCCTCTGATGGCCGCCGAGCCCGCTGTGGCGACGGCCAGTGCTTTGCGGCCTGGACCCAAGTTACTGGGGGTCTCCCTCGTTGGCGCGGAGCAATCGACTTCCTTCCCGGGAGGGGGCCCCTCTAACCATTGTCCATCTAATGATGCCGTGGCTGTATCACCTGCCGTTGAGTCTGAGCTCGGCATCACTGGGGCCCCCCTTCCCACCCCTCAGACCCCTAAGCCCGATGGAGAGGAGCCACCTCCCGGCGGCCCAGCTACTGGGGCCCTGGATCTGGCCTCTATCCCTCTCCCCAACCCTACTCCCGATCCCATCCCTACCCCCTCCACCTCTCGCGATACCGTTGCCGCCCCTGGGGCAGTCTTCTTTCCTTTCCCAGAGGATGACCTCCAGGGAGCAGCCTTTGTGTTTCCCTGTCCCGACCCTCTAGGGGTTGCTATCTTCCCTCCGCCACCCCCCTTTGAGACAGGGTCTGAGGCGGGCCACATGGTGCCAGCCCATCGGGCGCCACGTCGCGGGTCCGCCCCCTGCCCGTCCACCTCGGTGGGCCACAAGGTGTGTCAGGGGCCCTAATGGAGGACAACCAGGGGCCGGGTTAGGGTTAGGGTTGGCAGCTGGCGGCTGCCAACCCGAAGACAGCTGGCGGCTGGAGTGGGGGGATAGAGTCTACTTTAGCCATCTTACAGTTCGTTCAGCTGGAGTGGCTACCCTGTTCTCCCCCGACCTACGGCCTGAGGTGCTGGGGGTTACCGAGGCTGTGCCGGGTCGCCTGCTGCACCTCCGGGTCCGCATGGAGGGGCTAGTGGTCAATCTCGTTAACGTCTATGCCCCGACATCAGGCCCGGAGCGGCTGTGTTTTTATCAGCAGGCGTCTGCCTTCCTCGGCACTTTGGATCCTCACGAGTGCCTGGTCCTGGGCGGGGACTTTAATGCTACCCTCGAGGAGCGGGACCGCTCGGGGACCGAGCAGAGCCCGGCCACCGCGGACGTCCTCCGGGAGATTGTCGACCATCACTCCCTGGTGGACATCTGGCGCGACCACCACCCGGACGACATTTCGACCTTTACCTATGTCCGGGTGGAAGCCCATCGGTCGCACCACTCCCGGTTGGACCGCATCTACTTGTCACGCTTCCACCTTTCCCGAGACCACTCCTCCGACATTCGGCCGGCCCCTTTCTCAGATCACCACCTAGCCACCGTGACGGCCTCTATCTGTGCGGAGAGGCCGGGGAGGCCTATTGGCATTTCAACAACAGCTTGCTGGAGGATGTGGGCTTCGTGGTGTCCTTCGGGGAGTTCTGGTTGGTCTGGCGAGGGCAGCGGCGCGCTTTTCCCTCGGCGCGGCGGTGGTGGGACCTGCGGAAGGTGCGTGCCCGGCTCTTCTGCCGTAACTACACCCGGGGTGCCAGCCGACGGAGGGATGCGGTGATAGAGCAGTTGGAGCAGGAGGTCTTAGAGCTAGAGAGGCGTCTGGCCACCAGCCCCAAGGATCGATCCCTCTGTGGGGCATGCCGGGAGAAGCGGGAGGAGCTCCGGGCCCTCGAAGACCACCGAGCCAGGGGCGCTTTTGTTCGATCCTGCATCCGCCTCCTTCGGGAGATGGATCGTGGCTCCCGCTTCTTCTACACCCTGGAGAAAGAAGGGGTGCCTTCTGGCAGAGGACGGCACCCCTCTCACGGATCCAGCGGAGATGTGCGAGAGGGCCAGAACCTTCTACGCCAACCTTTTCTCCCTGGATCCGACCGATGCCACCGCTTGCAGAGTGCTCTGGGACGGACTCCCAACGGTCAGCATGGGTGACCGGGACCGGCTAGAGCTGCCTCTCTCTCTGGCCGAGTTCTCGGAAGCCCTCCGCCGCATGCGCACCAATAAATCTCCGGGCATGGACGGGCTGACCGTGGAGTTCTACCGCGTGTTCTGGGACATCCTCGGCCCGGACCTCGTCACCGTCTGGGCTGAGTCCTTGCAGAGCGGGGTCCTCCCTCTCTCATGCAGGTGAGCCGTGCTTGCCTTACTGCTGAAGTAGGGGGACCTCCACGATTTACGGAATTGGCGTCCCGTCTCGCTCCTCAGCACGGACTACAAACTCGTAGCCAAGGCCATCTCGCTGCGGCTGGGGTCCGTGCTGGAGGACATGATCCACCCAGACCAGACCTACACCGTCCCGGGCCGTACCATCTTTGATAACTTGTATCTGGTCCGGGATCTCTTGGAGCTTGGGTGCAGGGATGGGTTGTCGTTCGCCCTCCTGTCCCTGGATCAGGAGAAGGCGTTCGACAGGGTGGATCACGGGTATCTCCTGAGCACTCTGCGAGCGTTTGGTTTCGGACCCCAGTTTGTGGGTTTTCTCCAGGTGCTCTACGCTTCCGCAGAGTGTTTGGTCAGGCTCAACGGGACCCTGACCGAGCCGGTCAGCTTCGGGCGGGGAGTACGGCAGGGGTGTCCCCTCTCGGGCCAGCTGTACACACTGGCCATCGAGCCCTTCCTCTGTCTCCTTCGCAGGAGGTTGACGGGGTTGGTGCTGCGAGACCCGGAGCTGCGGCTGGTCCTGTCGGCGTATGCCGACGACGTGCTCCTCGTGGTCCAGGACCCGGGCGACTTGGTGCGGGTGGAGGCTTGCCAGACCGTGTACTCGGCGGCCTCCTCTGCCCGGGTCAACTGGGTGAAGAGCTCTGGCCTGGTGGTTGGGGACGGGTGGCAGGCAAGCTCCCTCCCACCCGCGCTTCAGGCCATCAGGTGGAGCGCGGGTCCGCTGCTCTATCTGGGCATTTACCTTTCCGCCACGCATCCGTCTCCGCCGGAGAACTGGCACAGTTTACAGGGCAGGGTGATGGAGCGGCTCCGGAAATGGACAGGACTACTCCGGTGCCTCTCCCTTCTTTTGGCCAGGACTGCACTGGGTCTCTGCAGGCGTGTATTTGGCGCAGTTTACCCCTGTCCCAGATACCTGCCCCTTCTGTGGTGTGAGGGAGACCCTGGCGCACGTTTACCTGGAATGCGCCAGGTTGCAGCCCCTATTCCGGCTCCTCGCAAATCTTTTGTTATGATTTTGGCTGCACTTTTCCCCTCACCTCCTCCTCTATGCACTCCCTATCTGAGGCCCCACAAAGTCGCGGGACCTCCTGGTCAACCTCCTCCTGGCCCTGGCTAAGCTGGCCATCTATAAAACCAGGGAGAGGAGGTTGGCCGATGGAGACTCCTGTGCCTGTGGGGCCTGTTTCCGATCCTTTGTCTGTTCACGCATCCGAGCAGAGTTCTTCTGGGCAGTGTCCACTGGCTCCCTTGACCCCTTTGAGGAGCAGTGGGCGCTGTCCGGGGTTCTCTGCTCGGTGTCCCCTTCAGGGTCCCTTCTTTTAACCCTGTGACCGCACCCCTGACCCTGTTATTTCATTAGTTGTCCCCCGAACTTATTTGGATTCCAGGTCCCGTGGATCCTCCCCTTAGGCTGGGGGGTGGGGGGCGTCCTTTAGCAGTGGGCGGGCTTCTGCCCGCCCACTTCCCAGAACCCAATAGGACAACCCCAAAGCCCAGGGCCGGTGCCCTAGGCGAAACTTCCTTGCACCAGCCCAGCGCCCCCCGCAGCTAACGTGGCCCCCCCATGCGCCCTCCCCCCCACAACTAACACCGCCCCCCCTAGCTAACACCACCCCCGCGACAGCCAGTCCCCGTCCCCACTCCCTAACCACTGCAGGCCAGCAGCTCAGCCCCCAGCCGTGGCCAGCTGCCCCCTCCCGGCTGAGTTGTGGAGCTGGGCGGCAGCTGTGGCCAGCCACCCCCCGGCTCCCGGCTGAGCCGCGGAGCTGGGAGGCAGCCGTGGCCAGCCATCCCCCCGCTGGCTCCTGGCTGAGCCACGGAGGCGGGAGGCGGGTGGCAGCCGCAGCCAGCTGCCCTCCCGGCTCAGCTGCGGAGCCGGTGGCAGCCGCGGCTCAGCCGGAAGCGGGGGCGGCTGGCCGTGGAGCCAGGAGGTGGGCAGCAGCCGCCCCCCCAGCTCCCGGCTCGGCTGCGGAGCCGAGAGTTGGGCGGCAGCAGGGCCATAACGAGGGCGAGGCCACTGAGGCACTCCACTCAGGGCGCACTGCTGGCAGGGGCGTAAAAGCCTGCAACCAGGGACGCCCTCGTCCCCCGCCGCCGAAGCCGCCCCAGCTTACCTGCTGGAAGTCCGCCGGTCTGTGTGCAGAAGGCCCCCTCCGCTGAATTGCCGCCGAAGCCGCGGCACCGGTGGACCTCCTGCAGGTAAGCGGAAGCGGCTTCGGCGGCAATGGTGGAAGTGCTGCTAATAATACCCTCCGCCGAAACCGCTTCCGCTTGCCTGCGGGAGGTCCTTGGCTTCGGTGGAGGGTATTATTAGCAGCACTTCCGCCCTGCCACCGAAGCCGCTTCCGCTTACCTGCGGGAGGTCCGCCGGTGCCGTGGCTTCAGCGGCAATTCGAGGGAGGAGGCCTTCTGCACACAGACCGGTGGACCTCCCGCATGTAAGCGGAAGCGGCTTTGGCGGCTGCTAAAAATACCCTCCGCCGAACTGCAGCCGAAGCCGCTTCCGCTTGCCTGTGGGAGGTCTGCCGGTGCCGTGGCTTCGGCAGCAATTTGGCAGAGGGTAAGCCCCTCGGAATTTCTGCGCCCCTACCTCAGGCGCAGAAATTCCTAGTTACGGCTCCGGGTGGCAGCCGCGGCCAGCCGCCCCCCCTGGCTTCCGGCTCAACCCCGGAGCCAGGAGGGTGGGAGGCAGCCGCGGCCAGCTGCTCCCCGCAGTCCTGGCTGAGCCGCGGAGCTGGGAGGTGGGCGGCAGCCGCGGCCAGCCGCCCCTCGGCTGCCGGCGCCGTAGGCGACTGCCTAGGGTCGCCTAGTGGGCGCACCGGCCCTGCCAAAGCCCCTTCCCTAGGGTTCTCTCAGGCTTGTCCAGGCTGTGTCTGTCTGTGTGCTGTCTCCAGTCCTGCTTCTCTTACACCCTACCCCTCACCTTCCCCATCAGTCAATGCCCAGCAAACCCCTCTGCCCAGGTTGTTCCTATGTCTGGGCAGCCTTGCATTCACCTTTGTTATGGGGAGAGACTCATGTCTGTGTTTGGGGTTTGGAGACCGCTTTTAATTCAGTCAGACAGGGAGGGTGAGGTAATATTTTTTATTGGAGCAGCTTCTGCTGGTGTGAGAGACAAGCTTTTGAGGTTACTCAGAGCTCTATTACCTCACCCACCTTGTGTCTCTAATATCCTGGACTGACACAGCTACAACAACACCACATACATTATTTCAGTCACTTCTTTGCATTCATCCTGAATGAAGAGTGGGGGTAACCAATGCCGGTGCTAGCCTATTGAGGGCCCTACACAGGAATATTCTCCCTCCCAATATATACTAATAATTAATGGGGGGGCCTTTGAGCTACTTTGGGCCCTAAGCAATTGGTTCGTCTCCTTATGCCTAGCGCTGTCTCTTGTGGTAATGCCCAACCATAGCAACAAGATTTAACCCAACCCACAACAGCTGCAATCTGGGAAAGTTGTGGATGGGGCAGCCACCATCTCAGCTACCCCACTGGGGACTGAACTGGAGCCCTCCAGGGCTAAAAGCAGAAGTGACTCCAGCCTGAGCTGAAGAGCCAGGCTCTGTAGCTGGTTGCTGTAGCAGACTCTCACATACTCTGTGCATCAGGCACAGAGGGGACATATAACACACACTGAATAGTGGGTTAAATGGGGTCATAGCTCAAGCCTTCACACACGTCTAGGAAAGTCCTCTCCCCTTTTTAACTGCCTCAGAAGTATTGCAAGGCTCAGGCTTTCCATTCTCCTGAGCGGATGGGCACCCAGCTGCTTGCTTGTGTGTGTCTGCGCTCTGGGGTAGGCTGTTCACGGGCGTCTGGGATAACTCTGTTAATACAAAATTCAGCAGGAGCAGCAGCAAGGATTCTTGTTCCTCCCAAGCTCTGGAAATTCAACATCAGCTTTTAAATGTTCTCATTGGCTGCCACCAACACATAGAGCTGATCTGAAGAGTTTTCTTTCTTTCTCATATGCCACCTTCCCTCTGAATGGCTGATTCCTCCTGCTGCCCAGGAGACCTCAGGAGCATACCACGCAGCCAGCTCATGCATTCCTAATGGTGTTAAATTGCATCCACACAGGTATTAAGGGGGATTTAATTGGGTTAAGATAGCTCAACTGACAGACACACCTCTTTTTCCCTGTGACAGAATATACAAACCCTGCAGCAGTAAGGAGGGGGTTAAGCAGCTGCTCTGGAATGAGGTAGCTTCACCCCGCCGCACCTGTGAAGCATGCATGGCTTGGAGGAGGAGCTCAAAAGGCTAGTGAGCAGGTCTACCCAGAGGGTAGCAGACAATGGGGGTGAATAGATCTATCTGCACCCCCTGTTGCCTGGTTATAGAGATGGGGCCAAACCCGAAGGGAAGAGACTGGGGATTCTCAGACGGTCTGAGACTTTGTCTGTGATTTCCAGTTATTTACTGTCTGTCTGTTACCTGCTGGGAAAGAGGAAGTCATGCAGGGTGGCAGCAGACTAGCCCTTTGGCGGTGCAGGACTTAGCTGCATACACTGGGCCGTGGATTGGAACCTGGTGGAGAGGGTGGGCCTGGGTTCCCCCATGGGAGCTGAAAGCAGCTAGCATGAGGCAGAAGAAGCAAAGCAAGTGGCCAACAGGAAAAGCAAAAAGAAGCGAGTTTCATTTCCTGATTCCAGCATGCTAGCTGATCGGGCATTCCCACTGCCCCAGAAGATTTCTCAAGGGTGAAGCACATCAGAGATCCACAATGGATGCCAGGCAAAACCTGGGCCCTGCCACAATCTCAGCTTCCTGAGCTCTCATAGCATGAATGAGAATGTGGCTCTAAATGCTGGAGGCATTTGAAATCTACACTGGGATTTTGCTGCTGGAGAAGAGCTCCAGTCACTATTCCTTTGCCTGTTGCAAAGGGGGCTCATGTGGGGCGTGTCCATCCTGATTCTTTTAGATCTGCCTTCAGTGCTATTGACTCACGCCCCCTCTTTGCCTGCAAGTTAAAAGTGCTGTGACTGCAAATGAAGCTATGGTTGTGATGATGCGAATGGAAAGAGGGCAGTGGGTTAAGAGGGACGACACTATGTGTATGAAACTACACTCAAGTGGAAGAAAACAGATCATATCTTCAGACTGTGAAGGTTCAAGAAGCGTCTTGAAACTTGTTGCACTGTAATTCTGTTAAAAACAGGGATTGTCTGTCTGACTCGTAGGGCAGGCCAGGCAATTGCCATGGCAGAGCCGTTGTTCCAGCACATCAGAAGGCAGCATTTCTTCATGCCGTCTTACGGCATTTTCTCAGAAGCTAGTTAGCGAACATGTGGTGCTGGGAATGGGTGCCTGCCTGGAGACTGAAGTCCATGGGATGGGGACAGCACCGGCTGCAGCTGTATAAGCTCCCCCTGCATTCTCCTAACAATGTGCCTCAGCTTTGACCTGGAGAGACCCAGCTGTAAGGACATATCTCCAGTGGAGATGGCAGTGAAATTCCCAGCTCCAGTAGACACACCTGTACTAGCTCTGATTGAGCCATTGTGCTGGAAATAGAAGTGTAACCACAGTGGCATGAATGGCAGAGTGGGCTAGCTGCCTGAAAGCACACCTAGGATTTCAGATGGGATTGTACTCAGGGTGGGTAGTCCATCCCACCACTCGTGCTGCCATGCTCCTCAGGCCCTACGCTACCAGCACTCCCAGCTATCTTCGAGACACCACTGACTTCTTGAGGAAACTACAATCCATCGGTGATCTTCCAGAAAACACCATCCTGGCCACTATGGATATAGAAGCCCTCTACACCAACATTCCACACAAAGATGGACTACAAGCTGTTAGGAACAGTATCCCCGATAATGCCACGGCTAACCTGGTGGCTGAACTTTGTGATTTTGTTTCACCCACAACTATTTCACATTTGGGGACAATATATACCTTCAAGTCAGCGGCACTGCTATTGGTACCCGCATGGCCCCACAGTATGCCAACATTTTTATGGCTGACTTAGAACGACGCTTCCTTAGCTCTCATTCCCTAATGCCCCTACTCTACTTGCGCTACATTGATGACATCTTCATCATCTGGACCCATGGAAAATAAACCCTTGAGGAATTCCACCACGATTTCAACAATTTCCATCCCACCATCAACCTCAGCCTAGACCAGTCCACACAAGCGGTCCATTTCCTAGACACTACTGTGCTAATAAGCGACGGTCACATAAACACCACCCTATACTGGAAACCTACTGACCGATATACTTACCTACATGCCTCCAGCTTCCATCCAGGATACATCACATGATCCATTGTCTACAGCCAAGCTCTAAGATACAACCTCATTTGCTCCAATCCCTCAGACAGAGACAAACACCTACAAGATCTCTATCAAGCATTCTTAAAACTACAGTACCCACCTGCTGAAGTGAAAAAACACATTGAGAGAGCCAGAAGAGTACCCAGAAATCACCTACTACAGGACAGGCCCAACAAAGAAAATAACAGACTGCCACTAGCCGTCACCTTCAGCCCCCAACTAAAAGCTCTCCAGTGCATCATCAAAGATCTACAACCTATCCTGAAAGATGATCCCTCACTCACACAGATCTTGGGAGACAAACCAGTCCTCGCTTACAGACAGCCCCCCAACCTGAAGCAAATACTCACCAGCAACCACACACCATACAACAAAAACACTAACCCAGGAACCTATCCTTGCAATAAAGCCCGATGCCAACTTTTTCCACATATATATTCAAGGGACACCATCATAGGACCTAACCACATCAGCCACGCCATCAGGGGCTCGTTCACCTGCACATCTACCAATGTGATATATGCCATCATGTGCCAGCAATGCCCCTCTGCCATGTACACTGGCCAAACTGGACAGTCTCTACGCAAAAGAATAAATGGACACAAATTTGACATCAGGAATCATAACATTCAAAAGCCGGTAGGAGAACACTTCAACCTCTCTAATCACTCAGTGACAGACTTAAAGGTGGCAATTTTGCAACAAAAAAGCTTCAAAAACAGACTCCAACGAGAAGCTGCCGAACTTGAATTAATATGCAAACTAGATACCGTTAACTCAGGTTTGAACAGAGACTGGGAATGGCTCGGTCATTACGTTAACTGAATCTATTTCCCCTAATTCAGTATCTTAGTAAGTACCCTTACACCTCTGTGTCAACTATCTGTAATGGGCCATCTTGATTATCACTTCAAAAGTTTCTTTCCTCTGCTGATAATAGTTCCTTTCAATTAATTAGCCTTTTACAGTTGGTATGGTTACTTCCACCTTTTCATGTTTCTCTGTATGTATAAATATTTGCTTACTATGTGATCCATTCCATGCATCTGATGAAGTGAGCTGTTGCCCACGAAAGCTTATGCTGAAATAAATGTGTTAGTCTCTAAGGTGCCACAAGCATTCCTTTTCTTTTTGCTGACATAGACTAACACGGCTACTTCTCTGAAACCATTTTTAGGGTGGTAGCTCGAGGAGAGGTAGCATGGGTATGTCTCCTTCAACTGGGAATTACACCTCCATCTCCAGTGGTACCCTAAGAGAGAGAGAGAATTTCCATTTTCATGGCCCAGTGAGGTTTTTGGAAGCTGTTGAGAGAATGCATATTTGTGCTGTGACAGTTTGGGGAACATGTCTCTGTCAGCTCATGAATTCCTTTTTTGTTTTATGAATAGCATTTCAATTAGATTAAAACTTGATAGCAGGGTCCTGGAATGTAGTGAGAAGTTGTGTCTGGAGAGGCGTGACACACAATGAAAGAGTTGACAACACTGAATAGCTCTGCCTAGGTAGAACAATGGGGTTGCTCCCTAGCAGAACCATCAACTTGTAATCAACTCTTTCCTGAGCAATCCTGCAGGGGATTTGGACCCTGGGAAATCTCCAACAGAAGAGGAGATACAAGTACTAAGGTGTCAAAGGCTGCTTTTAAAAGTAACAAGCTGAGCAAGAGAGCCAGTCCATCACCAGAAACAGAAGTCCCAGTTGGAGGAGTGAAGTCAGAACGGGCTCTGTCTTCCCCCAAGGACGCTGACCAATACAAAGGACTCTCTGGAGTGGTGGGGACACTGAGGAGGGGATTGCATTCAGGCATTGTTTTCCCTGCCTCTGTAATGCTCCTGTGCTGTATGAGAGTAAAGTGGGTGTGGTTGAGAAGCTCTTTCGCAAAGCCCAGGTTCCTTACTTTACCTGCCCCATGTCCCCCCAGAGTTGCACTGTAAACCAGAGGGCCAACTAGGGTGGAGCTCTGGGGGGAGCATGCATAAGTGACTGGGCAGGCTTGGGAGGATTGGCACTTGTCTTGAGGGTGGGGCCTAGAGCAACTGGAGTGCAAGGTCCCAACCTCCTAAGCTAAGGAAAGGTTTCAGACACAGAGTCTGTACGTGGGAGTGTGCCCTAGAGACCCAGAGCCAGTGCTTGGAATCTGTCCAGACCCAGTTGCTTGGGCACACTTGGGATACAAAGGCTGGGTCCATTTAACACAGTCTGGTGACCATCCGCTAAGGGGACTCAGCCAGGGCTGTAAAAATTGCCATTTGTGGGCCTGGTTTAAAGCAGAAAGACATCATCAGTAGGAACTAGACCAAGGTCTAGTCTATACAAAACTGCACTAACTGGAAGGGTGACTTTAGTTCTATTGGTGAAACTTTGTGTGTGGACACTCTTACATTGGTTTTTATTTTTTAAACCAGGCTTAGGCCGGTTTAGCTTGCCCCTGTAAGGAACTCTGTGTCCTTTTTAACTGACTGAGAGTATGTCTGGATTTCTCTTACTGGTTCAGAAAGCTGCTAGGCTGCCCATTGTAATCCCATTATACCGGGAATAAACTTCAAGCATCCGTGAGGTTATCAATTGTTGATGCAATTTTTGGTAATAATATATTGTTATTAAGATGACTGTAGAGCTGAGAGGCCCCACTTGAGATCAGGGCTCCACAGCCTGAGCTGCTGTACAACACACAGTGAGAGACTGACAGTCCTTGCCAGGAAGATCTTCCAGTTCAAACAGACATGATAAACAAAGGGAAAGGAAATATTATTCTATAAATGCACTTAGCTCTGCCCGGTACCTTCAAGAGGCTGAGCATATGTCTACACTACAAAGAAAAAACAGTAGCATGGCATCTCGGAGCCTAGGTTAATTAACTTGGGGGCACATGGCACTTGGGCTGCGGGGCTAAAAATAAGAGGGAGACTTTCCCAGTTGGGTTGAAGCCCAGGCTTCAAGCCCCTTCCCCCTCCCAGGCTTTCAGAACCCAGGCTCCAGCTGGAGCAGGGATGTCTTCACTGCTGTTTTTAGCCCTGCAGCCCAAGCCCGGCAAGCCCGAGTTAATTGGCCTGAGCTCTGAGACTTGGCACCTTGCAGTGTAGACGCACCCTAAGAGGAAATCCTAGAGAGTTGCCTGATAACAACTCTGCCCATTTACTCACAGCAAACTATAAGGCTTGTTGGCATCCTGATGCTATACTGAACCAGTCCTCCTCCTTCATTGCATTTAATCCTGAAACGAATACTCTGAACGAACCCCATTTAACACTCTCTCATTCCACCTCAGGGGAATCGAGGGTGGACATCAGAGCTGCCTTTCACTGGAGCGTGATGGTTCCCGAGGGCCCCTGTGAGACCAAAGCTAAAAATAATGCAGAACGATGGGGAAGAAGAGCGAGCTTCTCACGGGGAACTACCCCCCTTTTCCCACCAACTGGGACCCCATGCTCAGCACAACTGAAACTAGCCTCCATTTAGCCCTCGCTTTGTCAGACAGCAAACACAATCTGGGCAATGACATTAGGGGAAACGCAGGGCTGGGCAGGTCCGAACGGCAGAGGTGTCACATGCAGGTCATGAGTGAGGTGAAATGGGCTCTGGGCCTGGGTTAGCAGAGGTGCACTATGTTAGAAAAATGCCAGTGTAGATATAGCCCCTACATGAGATTTCAGGTCTGGTATAGCAGAGGAACCTCAGCCCGGTCAGGACTGTGGTGCGTTTTCCAAATAGTCTAAGGATGACAGAGTGATGCAGGTAACAATTTGAATACAGAACGGCATACCAGCTACATGGGCCTAGGCACGGATCCACTGATGCACACACTGCACTGGAAGGCAGCAGTGAAATGGTTGAGATGCACTGGCAGCACTGCTTTGGGGACCCAGTATGGGGGTAATGGGGGTGCCTGAGATTGGGGCTAAACTGTGCTGCCAGACATGCCGAGGAAGCCAGGGGAAACTCTAATTTCACAAACACTCAGGAACGGGAATGAAATCAAAGCTGGCACCTGAATCTATTTCTACTTACGATGCACCCGTCTGCCTTTTTAAAATCCAATTTATGGGGATGGTGAGTGAGACCCAGGCCAGTTCTTAGCTATTAGATCCAGACTGTTACCAACCCTGCCATCTCATTGTGTCGATGGCCCAGTGCTGAGAGAGCGACGTCCCTCATGCAGCATTGGCAGAAATTGATATTAATAAATGGATCTAATATTCTTAAATCTGTATTCTTTCCCGAGACTCGCAGCGACCCCACAGGGCAGGAGAAATAATAAGTAAAGGCCTAATTCATTATTTATAACCAAGAAAGCCAAGGAAATAACTCAGAGAGATTACCCGGATAATCCAGCATTAGCATCTTGTTTCAGATATCTTTATTAGGACTCAGCAAAGGCTCCCCAGAGGGGAATAGAGACAGTGCAGTAAATTCGTATGCTAGCCTTTGACCCCATGTGGGGCCCCAGGCTTAACGTTCACCTTAGGCTGCGCACAAGTTTAATGGAAAGACAAACGCTGTAGGTGAGGGAGAGAAGAAAAGACCGAGGGGGTGGATGGTTAAGCACAGGGTGGGGCAGGGGATTGAGGCAGAAGGGGGTAAAAGTCATAAGGGGAATCGAATCAGTGTGAATTTCAGAAGTGTGCCCAAAGCCCAACACCCTTTTGGGGCAGAGATGCTGATACAGGACTGAGTAATGGGATAAGGGCGCCTGAGTTCAAATCCCATCTGCTCTGCTGACTTGCTGTGTGGCCTTGGGGCAAACCACGCAGGTGAAGATTTCCCAAAGCAACTAGTGATTTTGAGTGCCTTATCGGAGATGCTTCAAAGGGGCTGTTAAAGTCTCTCAAGATTACCTCCTCCCCCAAACTGAGAAACCTCAAATCACTGATCATTTTTGAAACTCTCAGCCTAAACTCCTCTGTGCCTCGGTTTTCCCCTCTGTAAAACTGGGAGAATAATAGTGACCCCTCAAGGAGGCTGTGAGCTTTAGTAAGCGTGTGTGTGAAGTCTTTGAAGATGTAAAGTGTGAAGTCTCTTCTTCTTCTTGATTCCTGAAAAGTTCTGAAGAATTTGTGTGCACTGTACGCTGTTCAGAAGAAACCATTCCACCCAGCTCTGACTTTCCTGGTTCTAGCCAGGACTGGAGGCAACAAAATAAGAGAAAATCTGTTCCCACCGGAACTGGAAGAAAGTACCAGAAATCTCAGAGAAATCTCAGGAGGGGGCCTGTTCTTCTGAGATTTCCAGCTCAGCTTTGCAGACCTGAGATGCTTGGATACGTTTTGTGAAAGTATCCAAATATACAGGTTCTTGGTGAGGCCTGACCGCATCTTCAAACTCTCTGGGTTTTGCTCGGCACTCCTATTTAGCCACGTGCTGCATAAAGAGATTCACTCTTGTGCAAGCAAAAAATGTGGAAAGGAGACTGGAGATACAGCTCCACAAAGAATTCTCCACTATAAATGGATTTCTGCTCTGCATTGTTGTTCTTCCCGTCTCTTTGGGTATGTCCACACTGAATCAGAGGCATGACTGCACCTTGTGGAGACAGACCCATGCTAGCTTTAATCTAGTTATGGCTAAACATAGCAGTGAAGCTGCGGCAGCCTGGGCCCCAGCATGAGCTGTACAGGCTTGCCCAGTCTCCCTGGGTATGTAATTGTGTTTCTCGCCTGCCCTGAAAGCCTGCGCAAGCTTCAAACACACCTTTGAGTGCTGTAGAGACACATCTTTGAGAAGAGGAGGAATAGTTTCAACTTGGCTCAGGAACATAGGTAGCTGTTCCCCACTGCGAGAGCAGGGTGGGTGGGCAATAGTTAGCAGTACTGCTCCTTTGCATTTATATGGCACCTTTCCTCTGAGGAACTCATCACACTTAACAAAAATGAATTAATCCTCACAACACCCATGTGAGGTAGGTACAGCCAATAATAACCACACTGTAGATGGGGAAACTGAGGCGGGGGTGTTTAAGAGGTCCCATAGCAAATTAGCGGCAGAGCTGGGAGTAGAGCCTGGAAATCCCAAATTCCAGTCTTTCCACTTTGACACAATCCTTCTTGCTTCTTGTTTCACCTGAATGGATTTACCCATCCCTAACATGAAGCAACTCCACTCACCTAACACGTCTGCATACATAGAATTTTTTTTTCTTTAAACACTAGCTGTCAATGGGCCTTTTTGTGAAATTATACACGGAGGGAAAAGAGAATATTACCATCTGGGATATCATATCAGTGTGCCTAGAGACATTTGGTACAGGATGTTTCCAATTATAAATGAACTAGAAGCCTACAGTCTAACAAAAGCCAGTGGAACCTTATCAACATCAGTGAGCATTTGTGGGAGAGAAGAGCTAGCAGGATTATTAACCCTGTGAAATAGACTCTGCTTTCCAAAAGGGAAAATAATGTCCGTAGCTGAAATAATTAACAGGAAAACAAATTGCAACACTTACTTAATTAAATGGAAAAGAATATGCTAATGCAATGTTAAGACTGCACAAAGGCCTTTACTCTTGCGCATGCTAAGTATGCAGTTTTCATACATGCCTAACTTTGTGAAATCAAATCCAATTTGCTTCCAATTTAGGAAAGCACAGAGTCCTCGCTGCACGCTCACCCTGTCCAAGTTTCAGGCTCCAGCCGTGCTTCCTGAGTGGAATGCTTTTTTGTTTTTTCTCTGAAAGTGTGTGGTGTCCCCCCCCCCCCCCCCCCCCCCCCCCCCCCCCCCCACATTGTGCTGTGACTCACAAACAGCTGAAGTCGTTTTGCTCAGACGATCCAAACAAGCTCTCCATTTTGGGAAGAAACCAAGTATGGGAAATATCAGCCCAGAAAGGAGTGTTTCAGAAAGCACATTGAAATGGGGTTACAATGGAAAAAGGTTTAACAAGCTTAACTGTAGTGGACCCTACCAAATCCCGGTGTGATACCGAACCAAAGTGTGGCCTGGTTTATTTCTATTATTACTGTTGTATTATGGTAGTGTTTAGTAGCTCAGCCAAGGTCCTATAGTGCTAGGTGCCGTATATATACATAATAAGAGATAGTCCTTGCCCTGAAGAGCTTCTACATTAAAAGGACAAGACAAAGTAAGCATTGTCCCTGTGGGGAAACTGAGGCACAGAGGGTTTGAGTCTGCTTCAGTAGCAAGTCTGCCATTGACTTTAATGGAGTGGGATCAGGCCCAGAGACATTACGTGATTTGCTCAAGGTCAACACAGTGTGTCAGAGGCAGAGGCAGGATTTGAAGCAGATCCGAGTTCCAGGCCAGCGCCTGACTTTTCCTTACAGTTGTTGTTTCCTTGGTGAGACCCTTCCCTGGTTGACAGAGAAGCATCAGCTAGTGCCATGAGCACAGACTGGGAATTAGGAATGCCTGGCTCTGACCCTGAGTGGCCGCTGTGACCACTGGGCTAGACATTCAGTGACAGCTTTCCTAAAGTAGGTATATGAATTTTTGCATGTCCAGCTTGTGCACAAATACCTGGTGTGTGTGTGTGTGTGCATGCCTAATGTGAATGCCTAATTTTGAAGAGACAACCTTGCCTCAGTTTCCCCATCTGTAAAATAAGGATAATCCTAGTTAGATGGGGCAGAGATTCTGGGGTGGGTGTGTGCGGACGAGGAACATGGGGGGTTGGATAGGTGTGGGAGTCCCGGGGTGCCTGTCAGGGGGCGGGGGGGTGTATAGGGGTCGGGGCAGTCAGGGGACAGGGAGCAGGAGGGGTTGGATAGGGGGTGGAGTGGTTGGTTAGGGTGGTAGTTAGGGGACAAGGTGCAGGGGGGATTGGATAGGTTGGGAGTTCTGAGGGGGGCAGTCAGGGGGCAGGAAGTGGGAGGGGGCAGATAGGGGGCGGGGGCCAGGCTGTTTGGGGAGTCACAGCCTTCCCTACCTGGCCCTCCATACAGTTTTGGAACCCCGATGTGGCCCTCAGGCCAAAACGTTTGCCCGCCCCTGCCCTAAGGAAAGAGTCGTCGTATGATTCCCAAAACAAGGAACCACGGTGAGGGCAGGTCTTACAACCTGACCCTGAACGGGGCTGCTGAGCTACACAACTCCCACTGAAAGCAGGAGTTATGGGTGCTCCAAGCCTCTCGGGGGTAAGCCCTTCGTGCTCCAAGCCTCTCGGGGGTAAGCCCTTAAGTAAGTGAACATTTTAATGCTGCGCCAGATACAGCTCTTCTCTGACCATTTTCCCTGCCCACGTGGGCACATGGCCAGTATTAGTGCCAGTGTCGGGTCATTGTTCCTTGGGGCACAACATAGCCTTGCTGGATGGATCTGCAGCAGCGCCAAACTACCAATGTGACTTGTGTGTGTCATGGGCGTCCTGTTGGTTTCATACTGACAATATGTATCTAGCCGGAACCTGTGTGCATGGGGACGTGAGCTGTTAAGTGTTCAGGCCTGCATGGCCAAGGGGAAGGGTACGGTGTCTGCAACAGATCCATTTCCAAATCAATTGGCTATCTTTGGTGGAGATGGGCTCTGGTCTATGTTAATGATATTTTCAATGGAATATACATTGGTGTATGTGCTCTTGGAAATGCAGTGAGACCAACATACCAGAGCTGACAGGCATGCATGAGGGCAACAAAACAAAACCAAGCCCAGAGAAGTATTTACTGGACAGATCAGTATCTAGCTCACGAGACTGTATCTTTTCTTACCCTTCTAACTGATCCCTGATGTTGGAGATTTCTCTGCTGTGAATCTCTGCTGTGAATTCCCAATATCTCCTACTCTTTTACATTCATCCTGTCAGCATGCATGCTTCTGCGGATACTAGCTGCCTCACACTACTTCCATGCTTAGCATAACAGGGATTTCTCACAGTTGCCTCTGATTGCTATAGCTAAAGGCTGTTTGTTTGGTCTATACACATCATCAATGCAGGGGCTTAGCTGAATATTGGCTCTTCCTTGTCTTAATCAACCCCCATGTTGATCACGTTGTCAATTTATGTGCTTTGATGGAGGGAGAGGGTTCAACTTGCTCTTTTGCAGTAACTGTGGAATATCTTTCTTCTTCAGATTGCTTTGCTTGTATGGGACTCTGACCCCTTTCCTTGGATATACACATGTAGCTCCCATTGGTGTTCCTGGGATCCCAGAGCATACCTCTGAGGGTGGGAATAAGCCCAGCAGGCCCGTTTCATCCTGTGTAATGCCTTTACAGTCCAATGGAGGGATTGATTGGGCCGGTGGGCGCTACGGTTTTTGACAAGAGCTTTTCTATATTCCTCTTGCACAAGCTCGACTCTACTCTTTTCAAATGCCTGCAGGGAAGCTATAGTTGAGTCTCTAATTTTCATTCTTTGGGATCTGACTGTTTGGCTGGGGAGTAGAACAGATGCTCTCTAGGGTGGCTGCTGCATTCCCTGTGTGGTGCTCACGGGGGAGGACACTGGATGGAAAACACAACCCCCATTAGCAAAGGGTGGGATTTCCCAAGCAATTAAGCATTGGCCTCACTCTGCTCCCACTGGCCTCAGTGGGAGAGTTTTACCATTGGCTTCAATAGGAGCAGAGTGAAGCCAGTGCTGAGCACCTTTGCAAATCTCATTCCAAGGGCCTGTCTATACCGGTATGACAGGGTGTGGTTGCAGCTCATGTAGACACACTCTGGCTATATAGATGTCACCTAACTAGCTCGGGTACGAGGGTCTCCTACCTCTGGCCTCATGGCTCTTGACTCTTCCACAGTTCTGTGGTTGGACCCTGCAGCAGAAAGCCATCCCCAGAACACCACAAGCCTGGCTGTGGCAGTTTGGTTCTGTGCTGTCCAGTTCTATAAGCCCTGGTGTCCATCCAAAGAGACAAACTAGGCACCTAGGAACCAGTTCTCCTCCCGCTCATGCTGGTGTAAATCAGGACTAACTCCATTGAAGTCAATGGGCCTGATTCCTCACTGCCTTGCACCTCGTGCACCTGTGAGTGTACAGGGCTGGGGAAGCAGATCAATGGTGTTTGACACGCGCTATGTACTCCCTTTCCTCTGGTGGTGAGGTGCAGGGAGTGAGAACTGGGCACAATGGAGTTCCACCAACATCAAACTAGTGCAAGTGAGATCAGAGTCAGGCCACTAGGGCCCTCTACCATTGTGTGGGATGGGATGGGAAGAGACCATAGGTGTGTAAAATGAGAATGGGTGTTTCTTCCCCAATGGCAAACTACCTGTCTGAGTCTGCCAGTATGTGCTATCTATGGGATTACTGGCTTTGATGTCTGAGGGAAAACTACTGACCTTGTGTTTCTGGGCACAAGTGGCAGAGGCCAGGTTGTTTTGGGATATGCTGGAATTCCTTTAAAAAATGTCAGTTTGGGGTAGGTGTCTGTGCCCCTATGGCCTATAAATGGACTGTTTGGAGTATGACCCTTTGGTGCTGGACGGTGGGGCTCAAGTCTCCAAGGGAAATACTTTGGTCACTCCTTCAGGGGCTGGAAGAAGGGCCAGTGTCTGGTGTGAGGCCCATCAGGAAGTCTGTAGCCTGTGGGGGGTAGGTATGGGATAAGTTTTTGTATACGGAGGAGTCTGAGGAGCTGTAGGCAACACTTCCCCGACTCCTGAGCCTGCCTGCTCCTGGAGAGACAAGGCCTCTTCTGGAGTGGGAGCCTCCAAGCAGGTAGGGAGACCAGACAGCAAGTGTGAAAAATCGGGACAGTGGGTGGGAGGTAATAGGAGCCTATATAAGAAAAAGACCCCAAAATCGGGACTGTCCCTATAAAATTGGGACATCTGGTCACCCTACAAGCAGGGGAGATCTGAGGATCGGGTAACAAGGCTGCGATGTAAGGGAGGTGGCCTCTGTAGGAGTGTCCTTCCTGCTGCACTGGGTTGAGAGGCTGGGGAGGGGGCTGTGCCCCAGCTATCTGGCTGGTAATGTTTGTTTCTTCTGGCCACCTGAGCATGGCCATTTAAAAGCTTATAACAACAGACCGCAGAAAGGGCAAAGCTCCGCAGGCCACGCAGCCCATCTCCCCATCCCAACGGAGCTCGGGCACCTCTGCTCCCCCATGGAGCAGCTCGCTGTCTAAGGAGGCCTGTGCCGTTGGCTTCCCCTTCTGAGACGCGCGCAGCAGTGACTGCTGGCTGACCACAGATGGTGCGTATCTCACCGCGGTCGCCATTCCCCACCTCAGTGGTGCGGGGGAGCAAAGGGAGAGCGAATCTCTGTCACTGCGCTACCTGGGCTCACCGCTCCCTGATATTAATTGTGGTTTCTCCAAAGCAGGGTTAATTAGCCACAGAAGTCAGACTGGTTGCCTGTCTGTTACCGGGCTCCAAGTGTCAGCTGGGCTTCATCTTCTCTTTTTCACTCCCTTGCTCTGCTGCCCGAGGACAGCCTGCAGCCAGAACGCCCCTTCTCCTTTCACAGGCTATTTTTAACAGAGCCCTGCTCTTTTTCTCCAAGCCTTCCTGCTGAGACAGCACCTTTCTGCTTCACTGATGTCATGTGAGGCTGCGATTTTCCAGCAGAGGGAGCTGTTGGGTATCAGAAAAAAAACCCATTGGATTTGGAGGAGCTGGGGAAAAAAATAAAATACCTAAGTAGGTTAAAGAGGAGGGAAGAGAGCAATATATAAAGAGGCTGGGGCTGTGGGAGTCCCCATCTCTGAGCATGCGACACCCTTCTCTCTCCTCTTCCTTCTTCCCTCCCTCCTGGAAACAGGAAGGAGTCTCTGCGATGAGGAATGGCATTTTAAAATTAATGCCGGGATGTGATTAAAAATCCCGGCACGATGGCCAAAATCTCCCTACTCCCAGTGAGAGATTTAGCTCCCAATAAAAAGTACTGCATGATATATTAACTCTTCGGTGCTACGGCCAGGGGCTGAGCCGGGAGCATGCACGTGGCATAGAAGCAGTGCCACAAGGGGGAGGGATGCTCCTCATATAGCCTGCAGGGCAGCTATAGGGAGGGATGAGCCCAGGTGATCAAGTCCTTAGGGATGCTGCATGGAGCAGGTATGTCCCTTGCAATCTATCGGGCAGCTGCAAGCAGAGAGTGCCCCATGCACCCTCAGGCCTGCTGCAGAGAGAGTGTATCCCAGTGTGCAAGGAATCTGAATCCTTTACGTGCCATTGGATGTCACTAGGGAATGAACAAGGCTCTCCCATCTCTGTCTGTTCTGGGCTGCTCTTTGCATCTCCTCTATGTCAAGTCCCAGTGAGTACTGTTCGGGGGCGGGATTATTTTTCTCTGCCTTTCTCTAGTGTCCCTCCAGCTGTCCAATGGCAGCCTGCTCTGGCGTCCCTCTTAAGGCAGGTCCCAGATATTTCCATCTTCTTTTCTGGATAACTCTGGAGTGAAGGTGTTGTGGAACTCTGATGAATCACAGAATTTGTTCATGCCCATTTTACTACCTAGTATTTTCCTGAGGCAGGTGCGTTGGAAGGCATTTAGATGTCTGTACCTTTGGTGGACTTCCAGCTTTCACACCCATATGTTAAGATGGAAATAAATAATGTTTGAGTTGAATCCATAATTTGATCTTTAGGTGCAGATTTTCAGCCAACTCTTGTTTAAGCTGGTGAATGCAGCTGCTGCCTTACCAAGTCACGACATTATTTTCTTCTGGCTGTCCCCAGTGGCTCATGGAGGGAGATATTTAATCCATAGGGCTACTGCAAATAGGGGGTGCCCCAGACAATGCATGGGGCAGGGTGGGGGGGGGGTGGACTACACCCACTGCAACTTGTAGGGTTGCTGTCGGGCAGGGCTGCACCATGAATTATATATAGGGCTGCTGTGCAGAGAGGGTGTGCCCTGTGTAATCCATAGGGGTTGCTATAGGGAAGAGGGTATGCCTGGTGCAGTCCACAGGGGTCACTGGAGGGAGGGGGCTGCCCTATGCAATCTGTAGAGCTGCACTCCACACTGTCTGTATATCGGCCTGGGAGTTACAAACTGCACACCCAGTGCCTGGCACTGTTAAAGAAATGAAAATCCAGTGTGACCGGGCACTCTTCTCCCCACCATGAGTCTCGCTCTGAAGGGCTGGTTCCCTGTGTTCACCCTGGGGATGGGTGGCTAATTGGGACACACTCTTCTATCTGTTTGGATCCAGGAACTGCCTTGCCGAGGGAGAGGAAGAATAGGTCCCTAGCAGCCAGCTGGCTTCATTAGCTGTAGCCAGAAGGACTTTATGCTGTGTGTAGGCAGGCTGGAGAGAGGAGGAGGAGGGCTGCGTCTCTCTCCCCCTGTCTGTCTTAAGACAAGCCACTCTTTCAGGACCTTGAAGCAGGGAGTGGTGGGATGCAGTGAGGTCGTTCTGGGCTTGATTGGGTCCCCAGGAGAATACCTGGGCTTGGCAGAAATCTGTATGACAGTGTTAAAAGGAAAGGCAAAAAAAAGAGCCATGCTCCCATGCATGGTGCTGTGGGTGGACAGCGGCAGCAGAAAGCCATATGCCCTTGCAATCAGTGTGCACATGGATCCTCCCGTAGCAGACTGTCAGCTAAAGGGGGCACATCCCCTCCTGGACGAGATGGCCTGAGACACAGAATATGAGATACCGAGAAACCTTCCTTTGCACATATGACACCCTCACCTGGGGGGCAGCCTAGCATCCCCGAACGTCTGAGAGGGCACCATACCTGGGGCTTCTGAACAAACGGAGCCCAGTGTGTAAACAGTGCTCTTTTTGTGATTGCCCGACTGCCATCCTGGAAGGGCCAGACCATAGGGTGCTCCAGTGACCACCCTTCATTGTGCCCCAGAGCTCTGGGAGCCTGCAATTAAGAAACCAAGGCTCCTATGGAGGCTGAGATTTTCAAAGCTGCCTAAAGGATCCGAATGCCCAATTCACCTACATTTTCAGTTCCCTGGGGCAGCTTGGAAAATCTCAGCCTGATGGTAAAGAGAAAGGAGCTTTACTGAGCCTGCCCCAGTGGGCTGGAAGCCCGTCTAGAAGTGTCTAACCCTGGTCCTGTCCCAGCAGTCACTGATGCTGGTTTGAGCCCAGGGGAGATTCTGCAGGGCCCTATCTTTACTTCACTTGTTGCCAAATCCCAATCAGGAGTGCAGAGAGGATTCTCTCTCTGGAGCTTGTTCCCTCCATCCCAGGACTGCTCCTTCTGGACCCTACAGAAGTGACTCCTTGAGGGATAGTGAAGACACCACATGGGACAAGAAGGGCACTTCCAATGGAAACATTCTTCATTTGAGGGGAAGAAAGAGTGCTCCCCGACGTGTGATAGGGGAGTGAGGCAAAGCCCTGTAGCAGTGCTGGCAATGGGTAACATCTGTGGCTTCTTCTTCTCTGGTTAGCATCTTGGGGGCTTCAGTGAGGGGGCTTTCTGCACTGCATTTCTCTCTCTCGCTCTTTGGCACACGCCTTCCTCCACACCTGGGGGTGCTGGTGCTGTGTAAACAGGACATAGTGTACTCCATCTCCTGCTGGAGGGCCCAGGTGCCCTATTGATTCAGACACAAAATGTGAACCCATGATTAAGCAGTGGGTGATATGAAATCCTCAATGGTTGAAGGTGCCAAGCCACCCTGGCTCAGAGCACTGGATGTCCCTGTGGGGGAAATGCAGCTTTGCCGCATGGGGATTTCATAGCCTGCTCCCTGGGGACAGGTTTGGACAATGGGGCTGCAGAACATGGGCCATACCCCAGTATGTCTGTCTCCTACTCATGCTAACCTCTACCTTAGCATCTCCCTCTCTCTTTGTTTCTCCTTTTCATCCCATCCCATGGGAGAAGTGGGTCTCCGTGTCTTTTTAGAGCCCCATAGTCTCTGCCATCTGCTTGCCGAGGAGACTTGCCAAGGATCATCTCTGAGCAATAACAGTCACACTTAGAATCTAAATGGCACTGTGCATGCTCAAAGTCCTGTGCAGATGTTATCTGATTCATCTGTAGGGCCCCCATGTGGGAAGGGATATATTAGCTCCAGTGCACAGATGAGGGACCTGAAATTGCAACTGCATGTGAGCACTAACTGCTAGGCAGGCTTGTCAATTGTTTTTTAATTTTGCTGATCTTTAAAATATTGCATAGATTACGTCTAAGGTCTCAAGAGACACTGCTCCCTTGGCCCTCGATCTGTCAGACTGTGCCTGAAGGCAGTATTGTCACCTTCATCCCCAGGCTGGGACAAGCTGTATTGCCTTCTACAGAGACCTGAAGAAGTTGTGACATGTCCGCACCCAGAACATCTGGGTCTCTCTCAGCACTGTGGTTAGTGCCACCATATCGCAGCAGTGCTAATGCACTTCGGTCTTGAAAATTGTCTCAGGGCAGGAAGCCTGGAGGAAAACACTGAAAGGAGAACTTTGGAGTAGGGCGGCCAAGAGTTGTATTAGTCTTGTGGGACAAAACTACTATGTTATGGACTGTGGTGCTGCTCTGGGCTCTTCCTGGCTGGATGTGGCATCAGCAGATGATGAATTTGCCAGTTGCTTCATCATCACATGGTGATGGCAGAATAAATTCCAGCCTCTTTAACTGTTCTGAGGTGAAGGCTCAGGCTAGACGACAGAGCCTGCAAATGGGGGCCTTTCAGGATGAGCGCAGAGTGTTTGTTTGCCTTTGAGCTCTCCAGACTGGAGGGCAGAATTTTCTAGGCTTGTGCAGTGAGCAAAATGGGACTGGAAATGGCCCCTCTAAGGGAGTCACAAACTACTGGAAAAAACAAACTCCCACTTTCAAGAGCAAGCCCAGGTTACTGTGACCCATCAGAGTCTCAGGCCAGTGGGCTCTAGGACAACTACTTCTAAGGGGAGGGAGAAACCAGAATGGCCCCTGATCTGTAGGGGGCTCTCACAATGGAGCTCCCAGTGGAGGGGATGATGTCTCCTGGGCCCCAGGCTTGTGAAGCAGAGGGTCAGGCCCTGAGCTGCCTCACCTCCAGCCCTGATGCCAGAGGGGTGTCTGGCTGCATATTGTTCCTTCCTCCTCTGGCCTGCTGCAGGAGCAGGAGCCCAGGCCAGTGTGTGGGCTATGGAGGGTGTATGGGAGGTGGCTCACCCAGGCAGCTGTTTGCTTTACTTGTGCTTAAGGCAGACAGTGCCTCAGACATCGAGTCCACTCATGTACCGCATCTGGGTGGCACTGGCCAATGATCACTGCAGCGTTTGCAGACAGGTGTTGTCTCCTCTCCCACAAAGCCACTGGGATCAGTGGTGGGTGTCTACTCTAACAGAGATGTGTGGGGAGTTGAGCCTGGAAATTGCTTCTCCACACTATCCTGATCATTCCTTCCTCTTCCCTCCACTTCACCTGAATCCCCCATAGGCAGCATTTCCTGCCTAGCTGACAAAGGGGTTGCTTCTGGGTAGCAGGATGGATTTCTTGCCTCTTTCATTGTCTCTGTTCTTCCTCTCCCCACTCCATCTCCTGGTTTCCCTCTTCCTTCTTTCCTGTGCTCCCCCTTCTTGCTTTCCTCGTCTCTCCATCCCTTGTCATTTGCCACCTCTCTCATCCTCCCCAATGGCATTCTGGTGCTTTCTCCCCTTTGGTCAACTCGAGATTCCAGGCCGACTTTGAGGCATTGGGGGGGGGGGGGGGGGAAGGTGAGAGAGGCAATTCTGAGCAGGCCCGTTAGCTTCAATAAAGCTACTCACATGATACGGGGCTGCAGGATTGGGCCCTGGATAGCGCTGCTGCTCTCTCCTGGTGTCATTCTGACACAGATCTCTGTCTCTGTAGAGATAAGGTAGATACAGACCGAGATCTCTGTACGATATATAGAACTTAGTATTTTCTTGGACAAAGGTTCCGTTTTGCAGGAGTTGATCTTGTGTAATTGGTGTGGTGATCACGTGCCCCGTATCTCTCCCCAAGAGAAGGGGATCACACAGAAAGGCAGTGGCAGCAGCCCTGGCCCTGTAGTCCCAGGCTGCAGTGTGCTGGTGGCACTCACAAGCAGTCGTAAATTCCATTTCACTCATATCTGCAAAAGCTGATGCAGTCAAATAAAGCTGTTCTGACAGCAGCGTTTAATAGCCCTGCTGTCTGCAAAACTTCGGGTTCACACACTCGCTGACAATGAATGTGTGTTTTCACAAAGCGAGAATTTACTGTCTTAGCACCGGATTTACAGCCTCACCAGCCACTCAATACTCATGCACACAAAGTACGAAGGAGAAAGAGAGAGAGAGAGAGACAATGCTTGTTCAAACCAAAAAACAGCTTTTGTGCATACCTGCTTGCTGAAGTCAGCAAAAAATTAACTCATCAGTCACCATGGCTGGGGCATAGGGAGGAAGCCAGCCAAACCCAGTGAATGCAGACAATGGAAGCAAGGTGTCCCTCCTTCCAAAGTCCTTTGTCTTTTGCCGTGTGTGTTTGAGCTGTGATTTGAGACGTGGGACTGATTGTAGTGCTTTGAGCCAAGCATGGCACAAGGCTCTGCAGGCTCCCTGTGCCCCCCCCCCCCCCCCCGCCCAACTATCCCCTCCTCCCACCTCTGCTATGCCCTTGGGGAAGATGTAGATTGATAGGAGTGGGGCGTCTTTTAGATGAGACATGGAACTAAGGTCCTCAGCACCTGTAGCCATTAAAAATTGGATGGTGCTTTTCACATGAGCAAGGGCACCCTGCACGAATTCCAGCTTGATGACACTGGAACAAATCCAGCTCTGGTTCAACTCCATTGACTTTAATAGAGTTGCATCAAGGAAGAATTTGGCTCATTCTGCCTGCTTTAATTCGCTCTGCAGTTTTAACTGAATACAGCATTCTTTGTTTCCTGCCTTGTGCTGTTCCAGTGCACTGTTGCATTCCTCCTCAGAGATAGCTGCATTTCAGTGATGCATAACAGCGCATGGCTGTGCTTTTTTTCCTGATTGCAGTCAAGTCAGTTTCTAACACTTTGATGGAAACAAGCAGAGGCTGAGGGAACTGGGATTGTTTAGCCTGCAGAAGAGAAGAGTGAGGGGGGATTTGATAGCTGCTTTCAACTACCTAAAAGGGGGTTCCAAAGAGGATGGATCTAGACTTTCAGTGGTAGAAGATGACAGAACAAGGAGTAATGGTCTCAAGTTGCAGAGGGGGAGGTTTAGGTTGGATATTAGGAAAAACTTTTTCACTAGTAGGGTGGTGAAGCACTGGAATGGGTTACCTAGGGAGGTGGTGGAATCTCCTTCCTTAGAGGTTTTTAAGGTCAGGCTTGACAAAGCCCTGGCTGGGATGATCTAGTTGCGGTTGGTCCTGCTTTGAGCAGGGGGTTGGACTAGATGACCTCCTGAGGTCCCTTCCAACCCTGAGATTCTATGATTCTATGATTCTATGATTTCCAGAAATGTATGGGCCCCTTTGAAGAATGGGGCCTGAAGCTGCTCATTCATTCAATTCTGTCTTAATCCACCACTGATTCCTGCAAAACTCATCACTAATAGGCAGGGTGTTGTGAAAGGCAAATGATATGGCCCGTGGGCCATTTGGCTAGAAGGCTCTGATTCAGCCCACCAGCAAGCAGTACAGGCCTATTTTAGCTTCTCTTTAGTGAGGCGCCAGGGCTGGCCATAAGCACTTGTGCCGTGTTTTAAAGTGGTGCAAAGTCCCACTGTTCTGATTGGGTACAGTCTGACACCCACAATGCACTGATGTTAAGGACTGGGCACAGGGCAAGGATGTACTGGGTACAGGCCGAAGAAGTTGCCTGAAGCCCCTGGCACAAGAACAGCTCTAAAACCCAGGCAGATGGAAGCACAATTTGCCCCAGAGAATTTAAGTGACTTGCCTAAGGTCGAACAGCCAGTCAGTGGCAGAGCCAGGAATAGAACCCAGGAGTCCTGATGCCTACTCTTCTGTTCAAACCACTAGCGCCCACTTTGCAGAACAATCGGCTGCTGTTGGAATGGCCGTCTATGGAGCCAGGCGGCAAGTCCAACTCAGGCTGGTTGGCAGAGGCGGGGTGAGGCAGCGACATCAGTGACCTTGCTGATTTATTCATTAGACAGTGTTTAGGAAAGGGAGAGGATTGATTTGTCTGTCAAACACAACACCAAATCAGGAGGCCTGTGAGAAGAGGACTAATTGTGAATCTGACACGGAGGCGAGAGTCTGACTCATCCATTCAGGCACCTTTTAATTTTATTTTCCTGCCATTCAATCCTTCCACTTTTCATTCTTTCCACTGTCTCGGGCAGCTTATTGATGTGAGCCTAAATTTAAGGGGTTATTTTGCATCTAAAAGTAGGCTAACCAGAATGCAATAAGATGCTGGAGCAGGCTCTGAATTATTATTTGTTCTTGGTATTACAATAGTGGCTAGGGATGCCCCCTGAGAACAGGGCAGCATTGTGCTAAGCACTGTACACAAAGGGAGAGACGGTTTCTGCCTTGAAGAGTTCACAATCTACATAGTCAAGTCGGAATTATTCCATGTTACCAAGTGGAAACTGAACCAGAGAGAGATTAACTGATTTGCCCAAGGTCACACAGGAAGTCTGTGGCAGTGCTGAGAACGGATCCCAGATCTCTTGAGTCCTAGGGTAAAATTGTCAAGGTGCCTAGGTGACTTAGGAGCCTATACCCCATGTTCAGAAGCTTTTTAGGCACTTAGGGCCAGATTTGGGAAGGTCTGTAGGTACCGACAGATGCAGCTGGGTGCTTAGTGGAATGTTCAAAAGCTATTGAGTTAAATGGCTCCCAATTGCCTAAGTCGCTTTTGAAAATGAGACTGAGGCTCCTAAGTCACATAGGTGCTTTTGAAAACATGATCCCTAGCCCAGAGCCAGGCAACCCTTCTATTCTGGCTGTTTAATCCACCCCAGACGATGACATCGCAGGGCTGCCCCTCACCCCTAGTTCACGTCCATTGTGTACACTGCTTGGTGCTTTCCCACCAGCGTTCCCTTTGCAATCCTTGCGGAGCAGGGATTTGTTTTTTGCGCTCCTGTGAATTCCTGCAGAGTGTGAATAATTTGCCAGGCTTTGTTTTCTCAGCCAACGTCGCTGGTTTTATTGTTCTCTAAGCGTGCTGTAAAACCTTCTGTCTTATTCATGACAAAACACCAGTGCCTTCCTTTATCCTCATAACTGTAAGCTGGGCAAGTTGCTTTTCCCCTCCATGGGAGACATCAGAGGAGTGCCCTTCCTAAAGAGAAGTGACCAGTGCTGGAGATGGGTGAGGTCAGTCTAATGATCCTGTCCCTTTGTCAAGCTGCATTTCTTATATCGGAGCACCCAGTGTCCTGCCTTTATTCTCTGAGCTTCTCCAGCCTTGCTCCAGCAGCAGTCTTCAACCTGTGCCCAGTAGCGTAGCCAGGGGGGGAGCAGGGGGAGCGGCCGCTCCCACTGTGAGGAGAAGCGGCGCTAAGGCGCCTCCTGTGCTCCGGGCTCGGGGGCGCTTTTAAAGACCCGCGGCTCCTGCCGCTGCGGGGAGCTACAGGCCCTTTAAAACACCCCCCTCAACCCCGCTGCCGGACCCAGGCTGGGGGGGGGTCGCTTTAAAAGTCCGGTGGCTCCTGCCGCTGTGGGGAGCCGCCGGCCCTTTAAAGCGCCCCCCCCAGCCCCGCTGCCGGACCCGGGCTGGGGGGGGGGGGGAGCTTTAAAAGGCCCGCGGCTCCTGCCGCTGCGGGGAGCTGCGAACCTTTTAAAGTGCTTCCCCCAGCCCGCTGCCGGAGCTGGGCTCGGGCGGGGATTTAAAAGGCCCGGGGGCTCCGCAGCGGCTGGAGCCCCGGGCCCTTTAAAGCGCCACCGGGGTGAGTACAGGGGGAGCGGGAGGCGCCTTTTTATAGCGCCGCTCCCCCTGTGCTCTAAACCTGGCTACGCCACTGCCTGTGCCCAGAAAGAATGGAGAGATCACCATTTTGCTGGGGCATCTGAAGGGAATTCAGTCTTTGTTCACTGCTGGGCTTCTGCTGCTGCCAATGACTCCTAACCCTGACCTGGGGACAGTCTTTGGGGGCCATCAAAGTTAGTGGAAAGACTTCCATTGACTTCAATGGGTTTGGAGTCAGGTCCTGACTGAGCATGTGAGGGAGAATTCACTTTCTGTGCTAGTTTGGTTCTTGGATTCTTCCTCACTGCTCTGGTAAAGCAGGAGCTTTGGAAAAATTCCTACACCTACAGGAATAGGTACTCATTTGCAAGTGTAGGGAACTAGATTTTGCAGTGCCTTTATTTGCCACTAGCATTTTTTGCTCTGTAATTTGTGTTCCTCCTCCACAAGTTTGGGGCTTTTATTCTCTAGCTGCACAGTTTTGCCCCCCGCCCCAGCTCCATCACTTCATGCAATCAGCCTACTGAAAGTGGTTCCATCTTGTATTGAGAATAATCAGTCCGTTAATTATGTAAATGAAGGAAGCCCAGCATCTCTGACTCCTGTTGCAAAGCAGAGGCAGCATGAGTCTGCCGGTTTATTTATGCGTTCCCAGTGAGCTGTTCCTTTAAGCCATGTATTACACCCTACGCAGGCTTTAAGACATGAACGAAAATGCCAGCTGAGAGATTCCTGGGCTGCTGGAAAGCAAAGAAGGATTAATACATAAGAATTGAATGCCCCCCTCCCTACTCCCTTCATTCCTATGCAGATAAATGAGGGATACCCTCAGCATGAGGGCAGTGTGGTTGGAAAACCAACTGTTCTCTTGCTGTGGAGCGATTTCAGAGAGTCTCCTGGGGCCTTGAGAGAGGACAGCAATAAAAGTAACGAACAAACTAATGATGGGTGATCCTGCAAAGATCTGGCTAATCCTTTGCATTTCTGTGTAGTGCCTTCTGTCCGTTTGAGGATCTCAAAGCATGAATGCATTAAAAAATGCTATATAGCCCTTCATAAGCCTGGCCTCCACCATGACGCTGGTGGTGAGCAGCTAGGCATGTAACAGCTAGGCCAGTGGCCTGCTAATGATTTATTAATATCTCTTGTTCACTTAACAGCCCTATGAAACCACCACATTGGACACTTGCTAAGAGATGCACTTTGTGTTCCTACCACTGGCCGCATTATTGTCTTTCCTTCCTTCTTCCCTCATTGCTTTCTACACCCACCTCTCCCAGCTTTGTCCCGAGTTAGATCGTCCGCTCTTTGGGGAAAGAACTTTTTTTTTTATTGTAGGTTTGTACAGTGCCTAGAACTGTGTGGCCCTGATCCTGACTGGGCCTGACTTATACACATGACAAATAAGAATCCCTGTGAGACAGGAGGACAGAGCTGTTAAGTGACTTGTCCATGGTAGTAGAGCAATTTAATGGCAGAGCCAGGACCCAGATCTCCAGATTCCAGTTCCCATGCTTTACCCACTATTACATCAAGTGTGCCCTCCAGGAGAAGCCCCTCCATGTTCAGATGCTTGCCTGAATCCCTTTGGGTGACTGATCGAGTAGGAAAACCTGAACTTTTCTCACTTAGCAGCAGCAGCTGGGTTTCAGTGAAGCTGGAAATGCTACAAGAATATAACTTTCCCCCTGGCACTTGGTACAGCTGCTCCCAGTCCCATCTGGGCTGAGGAACCCCAGAAGTGTGCACTGATGAAGGAAAGAAAAGTGGATGGAAAACATTAAGCAAACTCTTTCTACCTCATGAATGGTTTGGGGTGAAGGTTCAGGGTGATACAAAGGGCAGGAACATCTTTTAACTGTTAGGAATCTCAAGATTTCTACTCCCAGCACTGCCACTGACTTAGCTCTGGTCTACACTGGGGTGGAGAGGGGTCAATCTAAGGGCTTGTCTTCACTACCCGCCGGATTGGCTGGTAGCAATCGATCTATCGGGGATCGATTTTTCACGTCTCGTTTAGACGCGATTAATCGATCCCCGAAAGCGCTCCCCGTCGGCTCCGGAAATCCACCTCATCGAAAGGCGGAAGCGGAGTCGATGTGGGAGTGGCAGCGATCGACTCGCCGCCGTCCTCACGGCCAGGTAAGTCGATTACGATATGCCGACTTCAGCTACGTTATTCACGTAGCTGAAGCTGCATATCGTAGATCAACACCCCCCCCCCAGTGTAGCCCTGGGCTTAGATACGTAACCTCAGCTATGAGAATAGCGTAGCTGAAGTTGACATATTTAGATCTACTCACCGCGGCGTCTTCGCTGCGGTGAGTCGACTGCTGCCGCTCCCCCATTGACTCCACCTGCGCCTCTCGTGGCAGTGGAGTACAGGAGTCGACGGGAGAGCACTCGGGGATTGATTTAGTACGTCTAGAGTAGACGCGATAAATCGACCCCCGATAGATCAATCTCACAGAGTCGATCCCTGCCGTAGTGTAGACCTGCCCTTAGTGTGCAAACCCAGGCAAGAATTTTCATTTATCTATGCCTCAATTTCTCCATCTGTAAAATGAGGATAGTGATGGATCCGTATCATGGTCGGGGCTGGTGGGGCAGGCCTGGGAGGCTAAGTAACTAATATCTGCAGAGAGCTCCAGTGCTAGAGTTGGGCAAAGCACTATTTAATATTCATTGACTGATATTGTATCATTTCATTCAGTATAAAATGGTGTGTGGACCATTTTCCTAGTTTCTAAAGAGGCCCAGGGTGAAACAAGCATCACCATTTGGGAGACACTACCGTAGAGGTTAAGAGACATCTCTCACTGGTGGAATTCATGGGCTGCACTTTTGTGCTGGCTATTCATTTACATAGCACACACAGCCTTACAAGCTTTAGCATCAATCACAATGGTGGGGAGTTCGGCCGTCACTCGGGGATTCGAACCCTTTATAAGTCGCTTCATCTCTTGATATTGAAAAGACAAAAATAATGAACCTCTTGAAAGGAGGTGCCAATTGTCCTCCCGTTCCATTGTAGCGTTGTTTGGACACCAGCTATAGAAGGCTGGAGTCAAAGAAAACTTGTTGAATGACTAAATCGGCTTACAGAGCTTTGTAGCGATTTATTCCGCTCTTTGGTCCTTTGGGTTTGTGTGCCTCTCGTAAATGAGCTTATTATTCTATCATGATTCATGGCTCTGCAGAGGGTGTCTGTGCCGCCAGGGAAGAGAGAGGAGCTGGCATTGGAATATTTGAAGTGTAGATCAAACAGAGGTAAAGCTGAAATGCAGAGGAAGGGAGAGGAAAGGAATGGCTGGCCACAGAGAGGGCTGACAGATAACCGCATGTGTGATGCAGCCAGAGCAGGAGATGACCCTCCATGATCACTACCATCCCTGTCTCTGGCACTCATTTCTGGGGCTTTAGAGATTTCTGAGTGATTTGATGCCTCTCAAGGTACTATGTCACCACTCACACCCTCTCTCAAGGTCGGCTTCCAACCCCTGCCTTCTTTCCTGGGAACTTTCACATTCTTCTTTCCTTCCTCCAGGGATCCGCTCCCTCTCCACAGAGGGAAATTCAGCCTTCCTCCTCTGGTGACTGGGTTTCTTATGGGGACACTCTGCTCCTCCACAGATCAAGCTGTCCTAAGAGTCCTTCCTACCTGAGAGATCAAACTCTGCTTAGAACATATGATATCTTGTCCTATTTACTGGCACTGCACAGCTGGCTTAGTCACACCGGGGCCCCTCTGTCACTGGAGATTAACGCCACAAATGGAAACCAGCAGGCAGTTTGAAACGGGCCTTCAAGATGTCCCAGCCTGTCATCCACATGTCTGATCTAATCTGTCAGTCAATGTCTCCTTGATAAGAGAGTGACAGCTTGAGCCAGGCTGCTTAGCCAGATGCCACAGCATGTTTGGTGCCTCTGAGTTGTCAAGGCAAGAAATGATCCATCTTTTAGTCCCTCCCTTTATCTTTCCAGGGCACTGTGTGAGAGCTATGTCCCCACACAGGCCTCACCTGGCCATGAAGTTGAACTAGGTGGGTTTTCTTTGAATTATTCAGCCACATTCTAGGTGAGAGGGCCGTGATGCAAGCCAACTAGGTCCAGTCTCAGTCCTGAGTGAGTCCTTTTAGTTTTCCCAGAGACTCTCTCAGCAAAGGGTTCTTTGCATTCGTGGCCATGTTCACTCAGGCCTGACCTTTGGAGGTCTCCTCCTCTGATCCAGTTCTCTAGAGTCACTTAAGAAGTTAGGACCTGATTCTCCTCCCCTTTACACTGGCATAAATCAGGAATAACTCCACTGAAGTCTATGGAGTTACACCAGTGTGAACCAGAGGACAATCATGCTCACAGTCTTCATGTTTACTTTGTCCTGAACTTTGTCCCCACACTTCTCTACTGATGGACCCACATTTCTGGACTGGAGCAGCATTCCTTTTTTGGGCAGTAGGTGGGGTATTTATTCTGTGTGTTTGTTCCCTCATGGGTTTGGTGCTCACACTTACTGGACCTCGCTCTGCCTTGTCTCTTTCCTTATTACTTCCATTGTGGAGGTTGGAGGCATGCCTGAAAACAAATATGCATGAGGAAGGGGCAAACCAGTTCAGACAAAATAAAAGGCACCCTGAATAATCTCTCCAGGCCCAGTCCAAACCTCTTCTGAGTATGGAGATGTGATGGTTCATTTTTAAAATTCTTGCTATTTTCTGTTTTCATGTATTTGGGGATTTGTAGTGGAGGTGGAATGCTTTGCTGCCATGACATGTGGGCTAGGCATGGCAGCACCAGCCCAGCCCAGAGCAGGAAGCTCTAGCATACAGTGAGACAGCTTCTTTTTTGGCAACTTTCAGTCCTGGGGAGCATATCCCGAGAGGTCCTGCATGAGCAGTTTGGACAAGCACATGAACGTGTGGGTGCTTTGCTTCTCTTGCCTGAACTAGCAGACTCCTTGACCATGCCAGCTACTAAAATAAACCCAATAAAATAGAGAGAGAGAGAGATTGGTGGGGCGGGGCGGTGGGGGGTGGGGAGGCAGGAACCTGACTGGATTCAGTGGGGTTTTGCACAGCATCCACATCAGCACAAAGTAGCCCATGGCTGAGAACATCTCCCGAGGCTCCTGGCACTAACCATTCTGTTAAGAGCATGCACGTATCTTTGCATTTGCCTGCTGTGCCAGATGTTCCCTGAAGCTGAGCCCCGACAGACTGGGATTTCTCCAAATCCACTGGACCATGGTAAGGAAGAATCAGCCCGACATCAGGCCAGGACTACATGAAATAGTGCAGGTAACGAGAGACTTCTGCTTGAATTTGGTGCGTGCTGTTCCCTGGATTGGGCAGACTGTGGCACTTGTGCCACGCTCCAGCAGTCGAGGCGAGGGGTTTAATGCCTGTTTAACATGACCCCTTGCTGATGGAAGAAGAAGCCACTTCCTGCTAATCCAATATGGGGCAGGCTAGAGGGGTTTATAATGGCTGGCAATTGGCAGGGGAACTCTTAATGGATTGGTTTGGTGTTTGCATGGGGTGCAAAGAAGAGAGCCAGTGAAGCATACTGTGGTTTAAAGAGAATCCAAGTAACCAGGAAGATAAGAAGAGAAGGCACGTAACATTTTTATTATCACTATTTATATTACAGTGGTGCCTAGGGGCTCAGCTGAGGTCAGGACACCATTGTGCTAGGTGCTGTACAAACAAATAGTAAGAGACAAGCCCTACCCCAAACACTTACAATCTAAGGCTTTGGCTACACTGGCGCTTTACAGCGCTGCAACTAACTCGCTCAGGGGTGTGAAAAAACACCCCCCTGAGCGCAGCAAGTTACAGCGCTGTAAAGCGCCAGTGTAAACAGTGCCCCAGCGCTGGGAGCCGGGCTCCCAGCGCTGTAAGCTATTCCCCTCGGAGAGGTGGAGTACCTGCAGCGCTGGGAGAGCTCTCTCCCAGCACTGGCGCGCGATCACACTTGCACTTCAAAGCGCTGCCAGTGCTGGCAAGTTTCAAGCAGCGCTTTGAAGGCAGCGCTTTGAAGTTTCAAGTGTAGCCAAGCCCTTAATAGACAAAAGAGCCCAAGGAGGTATTTCCATTTTACAGATGGGGAAATGAGGCACAGGGAGATTGCATGAGCTTGGGCAAGTGCCCAGGGAGCTTGTTACAAAGCCTGGAAGTGAATCCAGATTGCCCGAGTCTCCAGCCAGAAATAGCGGCAAAGGGCCCAAAGTAGAGGTGCAAATCAAATTCTGAGCTGGGAAAGACTGATGCTTCTTCACTGGAGCTGAGTGTGGCTTGGGGCCAATCTGTGCCATGGAACTAAGACAAGAAAGAGAGAAAGCGCGTGGTTGATTAAGTCTGAGAGATAAGACCTGGGGAGGAAAAGGGAGGTGCCACCCCCAGCAAATTAAGAGGAAATCTACCAGAAAAAATTACAGGGTATTTTTTTTAAATGATGATTTTAATGGCTGAAATAATAAGGAAGGAACAGCTCAGAGAAGGCTGCTGGTCTTGAGGAGATGTGGAGGCTGGGGACAGCAGCAGGAGCACAGCCAAGAGCGCCTGCAACAACACTGCCTCCCCAGAATGGGGGAGCATCTCAGCAGCTGTTAGAAAATGCCACTGAATAATAAAACGGAGTGATGACTGATGTCTAGTGGTGACTGATGTCACCACTTAGGAGAGGGTCCAGGGTTAGCTATGGATCCCGTCCTGCAAAGTACCGAGTGCATTCTGTTGCAGCCAAAGTGTCCTCAGCTCTCTGTGAGTTCAGGACTGGGCCCCTTGCTTGTTTGAAGCACAGCACTCTTTCTGAAAGGCTTGGTATTGGATTGTGACTCTGCCCATTTGCCAGTCCCCCCTAGACTCAGCACAGCATGTGGGCTCGGCTTTTAAAAGGAGCGTGACAGGCTCAGGTGCTCCAAACACATTGCAATTCAATGGGACTTGGATGCTTGACGTCCTTAGGCTCCTTTGAAACTCCCAGCTGTTTTCCTCAGTGACACATAGAACAAGAACAAATGGATATAAACTGGCCATCAACAAGTTTAGGTCTGAAATTAGAGGAAGGTTTCTACCCATCAGAGGAGTGAAGTTCTGGAACAGCCTCCCAAGGGGAGCAGTGGGGGCAAACTACCTAACTGGCTTCAAGACTGAGCTTGATAAGGTATGATGTGACTGCCTTCAATGGCGTGGTGCTGATCTGTGACTGCTAGCAGCAAATATCTCCAACGACTGGTGATGAGATGTGGGCTCTGAGTTACTACAGCAAATTTTTCCCAGGTGGTTTTCTGGTGGGTGGTGGATTTTCTGTAACTTGAAGTCTTTAAATCGTGATTAGAGGATGTCAGTAACTCAGCCAGAGGTTAGGGGTCTATTACAGGAGTGGATCGGGGGCACGATCAGCATTCACATGGCACTCCCCGCCAGTACCCGGCCCAAGCCGGTGATCCCATCGATGGACCAAATTCAATGATGAGTCCTGGTCACGTGCCACCTGAGGCACTTTGCGCATGCACTAAGAAGAAGAAGAAGAAGACAGGAGTGGATGGGTGAGGTTCTGTGGCTTGCAATAACAGGAGGTCAGACTAGATGACCATGATGGTCCCTTCTGGCCTTAAAGTCTATAAGTCTACATACTAGGGGCCAGATTCTAACAGCTGTATTCATGATGAACGCTATCTTATTCCTCAAGTAGTCGCTGGTGTAACTACATTGTGGTGCTGTGCCAAGTTGATTTACTATCGGTGATAGATTCCTCATCACTTGGAGTTTTTCATTCAAGACTGGGTGTCTTCCTAAAAGATCTGCTCTAGCTCAGCCATAAGGTACTGGGTTTGATGCAGAAATCACTGGGTGAAATTCTATGGCCCGTGATACGCAGAAGGTCAGACTCGATGGTCACACTGGTCCCTTCTGGCCTTAACACCTATGCATCTTTCAGCTTGCTGGAGCAAGTCACACTGGTACAAGCCCTGTCTTATGCTGTTGCAGCACAGCTACCCTGGGGATTTGCAATGATGTAACAGCAGAGGGACAAATGAAAGCAGCAGAGACAGGGCCTTACAATGAGCATGTCTACTGTAGTAAGAACTCCTTTGATGCTGAATCATAACAGTACTTGACAATGTAAACAACAACAAAACTGCAGAGATCAGCAGACCCGGAAGGCCATAATCAGCACACATCTAGTTTGGTTTCTTCTGTTGTACAGAGAACAGTTATCTCCTGGAAGGGAATACTCCAAGTCCTTTCTTTTCTCAGTGGGAAACATGGACTTGCTGAATAGAAGGCTGAACTCCCAAGATAAGCCTGTGCCCTCCAGTAGCTTTTGTTTTGACTCAGGAAATAAGCCAGCTGGGGGGGCGTATGGGAGACAAGATACAAGATGTGGATGGAAAGGAAACCTGGGAAGTCTCAGAATGGCCTGAGGACAGGGTTGTTTAATGCTCCTTTCACCCGCAGCATGTGTGCTGTATCTGGGAATCCCTTGGTATTGACACACATATGGTTTAAAGCCATTGGGTTCAGTCCTGGGGCAATGGTTTGTGTTTGTGTGTGTGTAGGGGCTGGGGAATCACATCTCTGACCTGAACAAACCATCTACGGTTCATCATGATCAAATAACTGAGCAGGGGGGTCAGAGTTTATCAAATCTCAGCCCGCTGCAGTTAGTAGGGAAAACCAAAAGCTGCTGGTTGGCTTCCTACAGAGCAAGGAGCATCCCGAAGGGAGCAGTTGAAATAATTCTCCTCTGTTCCCTGTTCATTCTGGCCCTGATTCAGGACAGCATTCAAGAACGTGGTTAACTTTAAACACGCATTTAAGTCCCAATTAAGTCAACAATGCAAAGCTTCAATTTTCCATTGACTTCAAAGCATAGGGCTAAAGCTAAGCACACGCCTAAGTGCTGTTTGGAATAGAGATGTTTTCCTGAAATGGAGCTCCTGGGAGGGGTCTGGTTCCTCCCTGGTTGGAGCTGGGTCCACTGGTGGATTATTTATTTGTATTCCTGTAGTGCCTAGGAGCCCCATTCATGGACCAGGATCCCACTGTGCTAGGTGCTGTACAAACACAGAACAAAAAGGCCATGACCCAAGGGGCTTACAGTCTTGGAAGGGAACCCGGGATGGACTGAGGTTTCTCTTGCCCCCACTCATGGACAGGGTCTGGGCCTATGGCTGGAGTAGCATGGGGAAGAGCAGGGGGGAACGAACAAGGAGACTGAATTGTCTTTCCATTCACTTTCACAAAGAAAATCGGAAAGATAAAAACGTCCTGCATTGTTTCTAAACCCAACGGGTTGTCTGCTGAGTTGATGTATTGCTTACACTGGCTTTTTGTTTTAAAATTGACCATGCCTTTTAAAACAGGTTTTTATGTAACTTCATTTCCTCCCGAGCTTTTGTACATCACAGGTGGGGGGATAATCTTTCCAGCCAGCAGGGACAGACAGAAGTAAAACTGAAGCTTAGCCGTTTCAATTGACCCTTCAGAAAGAGTCAGCCTGAGTCTGGCAATTTTCTTCAGTCTCCAGCAGGTTGATAATGTTCCCCTCATCTCCTCAGACACAGAAGGGGCCAAGGGGGGACATCTGGGTAATTACCTGCCATTGCTGCAATGGCCATATCAAAGCAGCATTGGCAGCTCGGCCTAGCTGACCCGATCGGTCTTTTCCATGTCTGACTCTTATGAGTCTGTGCTAACGAGCCACTCCTTCATAGTGGGACAACTGAGGGATCGTGGCGGTTGTATCAGAATGGAGCGAGAATACTGGGGAATTCAGAGACCAACCTCGTGTGTGCGTGTATGTGTGTGTGTCTACGTGTCTGTGTGGGTGTTTGCATTTGCTTGCCTTAGTATTTTTTGGTGCGATTGTAAGACAAATTTATGTGCCCCTCTGCTATGCACAAGGTAGGCTTGAGGATTTTCTTAAGCTACTGAGTGGATTTATTATGGCCTTGTTTTACATCAAAAAGTGTCAGTCATTATGACCCCAGACTCCTGGCTCCTCTGATATCCTAAAACTATTAGTTCTCCACTCATCTACAACATCTTCCAGGAAAAACCAGAGACGCAAGACCTGCATTTCTAATTTAAGAAACAAGCAGAGTACAATACCCGAAAGCTGCCAGGCCATTTTTCATACACCATAGGGAAGCAAAAAAAGACACAAACCCATTTCCCTCCCTTTGTAGCTCACCTTTGAATACATTAATATAATTTTGAAGGGTTGTAGTGGATGGGCATAAGCTAGTATCCCTTTAAATAGTTTGTGAGCCCTTAAGTGGCACTCGCCACCATGTTCTATGTTTTGAGATGCTGCCAGAAACCAGTGTGCATGTAGCTACTCTGTGCATGTTTGTGCACTCTTCCTTCTAAATGGGTGTCGATCGAAGTGCACTAAGGATCCATCCGTGTGTGTCACCAGAGTCCTTGTGGATACTTAGTGTGCCGCAGGCTAGTGTGGGATAGTTTCACACCCTGATTTGCAGTAAGCTAAGTGTGCATGGGGACAAACCCAGATACGGTCATTTGGGACCCAGAGGGTGGTTCCTTCATGTTGTTGTATAAAAAGCAAAAGATGCAACAAAGGAGAATGGAAAGGGAAAGACAAAACTCCAGGATCACAGCAACGTCCTCATTCAATTCATAGCCTTCCTGGCTTGCAAATGGAAGGGACACATTGAATATTCTCGATGGCAAGGTGAAGTCATATTCAAATAACCATTCCACCCAGGCTTTATTAATAAGTTCTCTGTAAGATTTTAATTTTAAAACTGAAAAACCCCACGTCACCCAGTGCTCCTGTCCTACCAGGCCGGGAACAGTGAGAGCAGACCTGCCTAGAGTCCAAATTTTGCATCCTGCTGGTTATTTGCAATTTCATTCAAGAAAGAGGAAAGATATAAACCAACCAAAAAGACATCATCACAACCCCTGAACATAACGAAAGGAAAGAGCATTGTGCATTTTGCATGGGGCTGTATTTCCAGGCTGGAAATAACGTGATTTCTTCTGTTGTAGATACAAACTGGCTCCTCCATTTGGATTGCAGAACTGGAAAATGTGTTTGAGTTTGATAATGTTTCTGTCCTCATAGACTCATAGACTCATAGACTTTAAGGTCAGAAGGGGCCGTTATGATCATCTAGTCTGACCTCCTGCTTGGTCATAGCCTGTGGTCCCAGAGATACCAATGCAAAGCATGACTCCTCAGTGAGATTTATCTGGGGTGGAGTCGGGATGGCCTGTGTCTATGCACCTATAGGTATCTAATAATCTGCATGTGCTTGTGTTGTTAGTAGTAATTATCTGTATTACAGTAGTGCTTAGAGGCCTGTTGTTCCAGGCACTATACTTACAAGTCAGACACTCTTCCCTGCCCAAGAAGCTTAAAGTCCAGGCAAGGCGGGTAGAGGAAGAGTTATCATTTACAGAGATTGTGATTTGCCCCAGGTCACTCAGGGAGTTTATGGCAGAGCCAGGATTTGAATGCAGATCTCCTGAGTCCTTAACCACAAAACCAGACTTCTTCTCAAAGGATGCCAGCCTGAGTATGTTATACACAGACCTGCGAGTCAGATTTTGCACGTCTGTCTATTTGTCGAGGCATGTCTATGAGGAGCTTTGGATCTTATAACAGCTACCTGTTGTAGGCAACATATGTACACCTACATAAAGCACACACACAACTGGGGAGCTAGGAATAGAACCCTGGTCTTTCAGCTCCGAAAAACATAGGTCCCCACCCGCTGAGCTAGAGGAGAGCTCCCTTGGTAGCTAGTAGTAACAGAGAGTGCTTTTATTTATTCATGTATTTTGAGCTGCTCCTATCTGTACCACAGGGCCACGCTCAGCAACATATTTACAAACAGTAATGCTTTTTTTATTTTCCTTTCTGGGGTAAGCTCTCAAGTGTGTGCATGAGACATAGAGCCACAAGTCCTCATGAGTTTGTGTGGGAAGTGTGGGCACTGAGACGTATTTAGTGCATAGATGGTAGGTCCTTTTTCTGGGATGCCAACCTTCAAGAAGAGAATGAACCTGGATGTCTTCAGTGCAGGCCTGGAGCCTCAGGGATGTGTTTTGCTTCATGTTTAATAACTAGGAACAGGATTCCAGAACTTGAAGGTATTTAGCAATGTTCGAAGTCTACAAGTGCTTGGAGGATGTGAAAACCATGGAGGGTGAGGAACTGAGTATAGCCGTGGGAATAACCAGCGCTGTGCAAACCCTCCCAGGTACATGTACCATGAACTCATGTTCATGAACTGTTTGATATCACAGTTGGTGCCCACAGCTTTACTGTCCCTGCAGTTCAGAAAGGTGCTCTGGAACACAGGATTCTGTTACATCACACTCAAAGCCTGGATTTTTATCTGTAAATGTTGGTAAACAACAATTTCACCGTACACACACAAACTGATGAAAGAACATAACAGTTTAAATTTATAGATCGGTGAAGTAAAAAAAAAATGCTGCTTGAAAACTTATTAGAGTTTGATTTAAGGATAATTGCTTTGTGTATTTTGACATGGGATGTTCACAGTTTGTGTGTTAATGGTTATAAAGCTTAAAATTTTTGCATCTTAGCATCTACTGTCATTAAATAATTATTACCTGAGCCCCCCACATTAATTTCCCATAACTCTGAAAATTAAAATAAAAAAGAAATGATTAAAATCCATAATTTTGCACAACTGTGAACATTTAAATGGATAAACACAGAAAAAATGCTTAATAATAAACATTGAGGCTATCTGCCAAAATTATAAAAAAATTGAATTCTGCCAAGCCGAGGTACAATTCTTATGTGTGTCAAAAGGAAAACCAATGAGTCAGTAGACAGGAGTTGGAGGAATTACAGACGGTAATGTCCCAGCCCACTGCGTCTCTGTTAGAATGAGCCACAAGGTTTGGTGAAAATTTTTTTTCTCTTGCCTCCAGATTCTCTCAGCCAAATCCGAGAACTCCACTAAAATATCTTCTTCTCTCTCTCCTTCGGAGAAACCAAGTAGAAATAGATTCTGCTGAGCTGACACTCTTGGCCACAGGGAGTTGGCTGAACCAATCAAGGAGACAGGAGAAACACCAATAAGACTCATTCCATTGATCTATTTAAAGAAGCCTGGTCCAAACCCAGAATGGCCCAGGAACATCAATGTCACAGTTTGTGGATAGCCAGAGAGAGGAAAATGTTCTCAGACTGATGGTCTGTGGACAGAAAAATTGTCATGTGCCTCTGTTGGGTTACAAGCATGGGGCAATCTCTGACCCAGGCTGATTTCAAATAGTGTTACAGTTGGAACTGAACATTTGTGTAGAACTATGTGGAATTATTAAAGACAATGTGATGAAATTAAGCAAAGGAAAATTTAGACTGAGAACTCTTAGACTGTGGAAGTCTCCTAAGAGAAATGGCTGTAGCCCTGTTGTTTGAGGTCTAGAAGGAACAGGAGCTATGGGATAAAAATCTGAATTTATTATCATTAAATCGATTAGACGTTAATTCGTTCCTTTTCAAAATGTATTTATTCACATATGAATCAGAAGCATTGTTAAAAGCATCTGTCAGTAATTTGAAAACCTGGGCGCCTAAAATTAGGCTCTGGAATCCAAATCTAGGTTCTTAAATAAAGAGTCTTGGTTTTTTGGAGGTGTTGAGCACTTACCACTGCCATTGATGTCAGTGTCTTAAATCAGGTCTCTGGTTCGTGGTGATTGGTCTTGCAAGTCACTTGGCATTGCTTCTGTTCACCAATTGCATGTGCCTAACTCCTATAGTTATGAGGAGGGCTTGAAGAAGCTGCTCTGGCCTTGCTTGAGGGAGCAATAGAAGCAGAATAGCAGATAAATGAGATGAAGATGGTTCGGAGAACTGGAAACCTTTTCCCATACAGACCTATACTGAGGCATTGTTCCTAGGAAAACATATGCTGCAGTAAGAGTTCTAGGCTGCGTGCAGAGTTTAAAACTGAGGCCCCCAGACTGGAAGAGTCGAGGTTGCTACAAGTCAGGAAGAGAGGGATTAATTGCCAAAGCTGTATTTTGCCTGGTTCCAGTCCCTCACCCTCACAAGTACTAAAAGTTAATCAAACTCCTCTCACAAAGTAAAGGTGATAAACAACCAAATTTTCTTCCGAATTACATGCCAGTCCCAATGAAATGCAGCAGCAGGCTGGCCTCCTAAAGAGCATGTGGTACAAATATCTCCCTGAGCCAGGACCTGCCAGCCTGCAAATGTTGGGATGGAACAGGAGGACAATTTCCCTGCTGATGAAACACTGCCTTGCTCAAGGGACAATGTTATTGCTATTATTTATTATTTATGCAGAGCCGTAGGTATGCATGGTGCTTTATAATACAATAAAAAAAAGACGGGTCCCTTTCCTGAGGACCTTACTATAAAGCTGGAGTATTACAAGGAGATGAGGTCATGGAGCTGAATTCTCCCTACACCCCAACATTGGTCTGGCTACCCTTTTAGGGTGTCTTCTTTAGTCCGCAAGGAATTTCTTGGGCGTCGGGGTCAGGGTGGCTTTCTCTCCCCATCTCCTTAGCTGCAGATGGCATTTGGGAGGTCGTGTCTCTGATCTGATACGCATTCTGAGGCTGTCGGCAATAGGCATGAACACACAATAAAACTGACGCTCTTCCAGCCCTGGAGTTTTTGGAGTTTTACAGCTTCCCAGCCATCTGCTGCCTCACCAGCTGCTCAAAGTGTGACCGGAAACGTCTTTCAATTCAGTGACACAACCTCTCAGGGGGAATGGAGGAGCAAGAGTAGCATACCCCCTAGCCCCATATACAGGAGGTCCTGACATGGACTCCGACTCCTGGGAGACTGAGGGTGTGGAAGTGAAGGCGATGACAGAGGAAGAGGTGAAAGGGGGCTTGGAAAATGCTGCCAGGCTGCTATTTCACATAGCAGTGCCCAGGCAGGTCTGTCATGGAGATATGCTGGAAAACAGTGAGAACGTGAGTGCAAACCTGAGGAGAGCGTATCGCACTAGAAGTGGCCTAGCCACCCTAGTATGCTGGGCTACCAGAATTGAACTCCAAAGGAACTCAGACCCCTCCAGTTCCATACTCTGCTGCCCCAGCATGCTGGGCTGGCCATTAGGCTGTGGAAGGGAAGCTGTGTCAGGCATGGCAGGGCAAGGGTGGCAGGAGTCTCCGGTTTGGGAGAAAGAAGAAACAAATTCTGCTGGAGTGAGGGAGAGGCCATGGAAGGGTATTTAGCTGTGAGCAGAGTGCTCAGGAATCCCAAGCGCCCAGGCAGTGGTTAAGCATCTTTCTCTGCCTCTGAGGGTCCCCTTTGAGCACTTCCCAGTTTCATTAAACCTCATTATTATAATCCCCTTTGGATCTCACCAGCTGCCGAGAATGCTCTGCAAACCTACCCCCCTCCTGCTCCCTGAGGAACATGGGGTGATACAGGGCTGGGCTGTCCTGGGGAAGGCAATCTGGGTTCCTCAGACCAGCTGAGAGTGAGCGGTCAGTTTATATAACTTCCCCCTGAAGAAATTCTACCCCTGGCATGTGCCATTTCAAACCTGTGCAGAATCCTCCCCCGCCCCACCACATTTTTATGCATTTTCAAATTAAATTTCCTCCACAAGAAGGAGAGAGACACTCCGAAACCATTAGCATTCATAATTATGCCAACGCTTCGGGGAGCCGACTGTCCGTCATTACATATAATTAATGCTTCTGGTTACAAGCCGAGGGATTGTTCCTTTTTTTGGGTAGGGGTGCAGGGAGGGCGATGTTCCTGTATTTAATCTGAATAATCAGGAAGTCTGATCGGGTATGCATGAGGGTGGGTGGAGGCACTCCTCTGGAGCACATGCTGCCGAGCTGGAGGGAGAATCAGAATGAAAAGCGTGGGCCCTGAGTGGCTTCAGTCAACAAGGTATCTGAAGGCTCTGCTCTGGACTGGGCCATCTGAACCAGCTGGGAGATGCAGCTGCCTTTGGACCTCAGGGAGACCTGCTTCTGGATATATTTATCCCTTTCCTCTACATTACACTTCTACTGGAGACAGCTCTGGCACCTGGATGGGGCGCAGGTCTGGGATGCAGGAGATAGGGTTTGTTTCTGGCTCTTCCATGGACCTCAGGTAGGACACTCAGGCTGGAATTTCTAACCCTGGGTGCCCAAAGCTAGGCACTGACATCTGTATTGAAGCACCTAACTAGCTGCCCTGATTCTCAATACTAGCTCTAACCCTAGCTCTGCATTAGCTTCAGTGGGACTTGTAGGGGCTCAGAACCTCCAAAAAGCAGGGACTTATTCAGGTGCTTGAATCTGGATTTCTGTGCCTGATTTTGGGCAATGGGTTTTGAAAATGTGAGGCTAGGCAGCTCTTTGCTTCAGTATCATCACCTGTGAAATAGGCATAGTGAGCCTCACCCTCCTTTGTAAAACACTGGGAGATCCAGGAATGGGTTGTTTTCCTGCATATGTTGTAGTCACTATTAATTGCCTCTCCCCCCTCTCCCAATGCAAGACATGGGGCAAGACCCGCTTCCTCCACCACAAACCTTTCCTATCTTTTCCTCTTCCACTCTGGCTCCCCATGCTCCTCCTCTTCCATGATCTTTCCCTTCACCCATGTTCCTTTCCCTCCTCCTCTCTTCTCTCACATTCCTCTTCTTCTTGTTCCACCCTAGCAAGCATCAGAGTAACAGCGGATCCTTTGGCATTATCTAACCCTAAAGCTAGGGGGCCCGTGCAGCTCCAGAAGGTTTGCTCACTGGTGCTCAGGAGTAGGGTGCCCAGACGTCACGATTTTATCGGGACTGTCCCAATATTTAGCATTTTGTCCCGCGTCTCCGGCCTCCGCAGAGCTCTGGGTATTTTAAATTCCTGCTGGAGCCCTGCTGCCAGAGCCGGTCCGGTCCGGTCCGGCGTACCGGCAAGAGCCAGTACGCCGTGCCGGACCGTACCGGCTTCCCCAGTGGTGATTTAAAGGGCATGTGATCCTGCCATTGCAGGGAGCCCTGGGCCCTTTAAAGCACCGCCGGAGCCCTGCTGCCGGAGCCGGGCTCTGGCAGGGATTTAAAAGGCCCGGGGCTCTGGCCTCTGCGGGGACCTCCGGACCCTTTAAAGCGCTGCCCGAGCCCCACTGCCAGAACTCTGGCAGCACTTTAAAGGGTCCGGGGCTCCCCGCAGCGTCTGGAGCCCTGGGCCCTTTAAATCCCCGCCAGAGCCCAGCTCTGGCAGCAGGGCTCCGGCGGTGCTTTAAAGGGCCTGGGGCTCCGGCCACCGCAGAGCTCCGTGCATTTTAAATCCCTGCTGGAGCCCAGGTGCTGGAGCCCCGGGGCTTCAGCAGCCGGGCTCCAGCGGGGATTTAAAGGGCCTGGTGCTCCTGCCACTGCGGGAGCACTCTGGTAGTGGGGCTCGGGCAGCGCTTTAAAGGGTCCTGGGCTCCCCGCAGCGGCCAGAGCCCTGGGCCCTTTAAATCCCCACCGGAGCCCTGCCACTGCTACCCGTAGCGGTGACAGGGCGCCAGAGGTGCTTTAAAGGGCACCGTGCCCTTTAAATCACCACTGGGGAAGCTGGTCCGGTCCGGCACGGCATACTGGCTCTTGCTGGTACATCGGACCGGACTGGCTCACTTTCTCCTCTGGCTGCTGCCCAGGTTGCCACCCACTTCTACTTCCCCTACCAATTCTTCCCTGTTTGTGAGCAACAGGTCAAGAGGAGCATGGCCCCTAGTTGGTTCCTCCAGCACTAGCACCAGGAAGTTGTTCCCAACACACTCCAAAAACTTCCTGGATTGTCTGTGCATTGCTGTATTGCTCTCCCAGCAGATGTCAGGGTGACTGAAGTCCCCCATGAAAACCAGGACCTGTCATCTGGAAACTTCTCTTAGTTGTCCGAAGAAAGCCTCGTCTGCCTCATCCTCCTGGTTTGATGGTCTATAACAGATGCCCACCACGGCATCACCCTTAGTGTCAACTGTCCGAAATGGGCCATCTTGATTATCACTTCAAAAGTTTTTCCCCCCTGCTGATAATAGTTCCTCTTAATTAGTTAGCCTCTTACAGTTGGTATGGGTACTTCCACCTTTTCATGTTTCTCTGAATGTATAAATATCTTCTTACTGTATGTTCCATTCTCTGCATCCGATGAAGTGGACTGTAGCCCACAAAAGCTTATGCTGAAATAAATTTGTTAGTCTCTAAGGTGCCACAAGTAATCCTGTTCTTTTTGCTGACACAGACTAACACGGCTGCTACTCTGAAACCTGACATCACCCTAGTATTCTCACCTCTAAACTTAACCCAAAGACTCTCAACAGGCTTTTCTCCAGTTTCATACTGGAGCTCTGAGCAGTCATACTGCTCTCTTACATACAGTGCACCTCCTCCACCTTTTCTTCCCAACCTGTCCTTCCTGGACATTTCATACCCATCCATGACAGTGCTTCAGTCATATGAGTTACCCCACCAAGTCTCTGTTATTCCAATCACATCATAGTTCCTTGACTGTGTCAGGACTTCTAATTCTTCCTGCTTGTTCCCCAGGCTTCTTGTGTTCGTGCACAGGTGTAACCCACATACCTTCTGGGTGTGGTGTTCTGTCCCATCTAGTGGCACTGAGACCCCTTAGAGAGAAAGATAAAATGAGTCTGCTCTACAGCCTTAGATAACAGACAGTTGGCTTTTAGCTCATGTGGTGGAGGCTCATGCACTAAGCTCAAGCAGTCCACGGTTTGATCCTGCCTGCCGACGACTGGGTCTGTCTGCATTACACAGGTGCCTAAGATAATTAGCTGATTGCCCTACATGTTCTGTAGTTTGTAAAGCATGTGTATGCTCTGCAGCTAGAAGGAACCACCAGCGAGGAGGGTTTAGTAGAAGCACCTGTAAAATCTCTGATGTACAAGAACATAAAAGGATGAGTATCAGAGGGGTAGCCGTAGTCTGGATCTGTAGAAGCGACAAAGAGTCCTGTGGCACCTTATAGACTAACAGACGTATTGGAGCATAAGCTCTCATAGGTGAATACCCACTTCTTCAGATGCAAGAAGATGCACCTGAAGAAGTGGGTATTCACCCACGAAAGCTTATGCTCCAATATGTCTGTTAGTCTATAAGGTGCCACAGGACTCTTTGTCACATAAAAGGATGAGATTTTCAGGGATCAAACCCTCTTCTTAATGATAAGAGAAGACCTGGTGCTACCAGTGAATATGATCTCTAAAGACTTGGAGAAGAAAGCCCAGAGAGGACCTACTGGAATGGAGGTCTTGGGGCTTTAAATGGAAGTATGGCTGCTGCAGAATTGTCAGGTCTGGAGAAGCTGTTTCATTGATTCATAGCCAATAGGGAAGGAAGTTTTTATCTGTGAAATAAAAAGGAGGATGTCACTGGCCCCTGACCCATTTTCAACACCAACAACATTCAGGCCTCAGCAAAGCATGCCAATGGGGCAGTGGTCATCAAAGACAGCAGTGAGTAGTGAGAAGGAAGGGAGCAGATAACCTCACTGGGGCCTGGAGGGTGCATTCAACTCTGAAGTAGTCTCCCACAGACAATGTGGGAATTCCTGTCCCTTGAGACTTTGAACACGAGGGGGCCCATAGCATGCTATTCCTTTGCCTTTATATGGAGTTTTATCTCTGAGGATCTCAAAGCACCAAAATGATGCCCTGTAAGGTAGGTTAGTGTTACTGTCTTTAGTGAAGATGAGGGCCTGATGATGTGAGGATTGATCCAGACCTGAAGGCCAAAGGTGGGGCTAAGGGAGAGGGAGTAGGAGCGAATGAGGTCATGGGGATTGCCACACATGAGGATGAGAGGTTCTGAGGAGTAGAGGGGAGAGCCAGGTATCAAAATGAGCAAGGCAGGAGGATGGGGAGGAGTGTGCAGACTGACTGATAACACTATGGACACACCCATGTCTCAGCTTCCAGGAAGCTGTTACCAGAACGTACTGTACCAATGGTCCATCAGGATCCTATCTCCAACTGTGGCAATTCCCAGGTGCTACAGAGGAAAGCATAACGTCCTCAGAGTGCATCTAGTCGAGCAGTACTTCTTGGGGGGCAAGGCCGCACTCCCCACGAATGCAGTGGTGTAGTGTGTATACCCCTAGGGCCACGGAGGGGCCACCTTGCTGAATGGATTCTCTAAAAGGCTGATTCAGCATCCATTGAAGCTAATGGAAAGACTTTAGGGCACTGAGGGAATCAGCTCCAGCTGTCAAGCTATAACTATGTGGGGAAAGGTGAAGAGCAGAATTCCCTTTGAACTCAGCCCCCTGCCGGCAGCTCCAGGAGGGGTCATATTGCTGGTTTGTGTGGCTGTCTCCTCCCCTCCCCCCATTTCTTTTTTGGTTGTAGGGAAACTGATGTGTAAGAAGGAAAAACACAGAAACACACATGCATGTGCGGGCGCGTGCACACGCTGGAGATTGCTAAAGGCACAAGTTAAATCCCACATCAAAGCAAAGAGCTATCGGAGCAGCACTGTTCAAAGGCTCGAGCTTCCTTTCTGGTAAAAACAGATTGTCACTTTGATTAAGAGATTCTAAGGGGAATGGGGGGGTGGGGGAGGGGGTGGGGGGCGAAGAGAGATTGCGAGAGAAGAGACAAAAGAGAAGAGAGAGTTTTCACTTATACGCCTCTTCCCTTTGGCCATCCAAATAACATTTGGGTTTGCAGGGAAAAAAGAAAAGGACCCCAGTTTAAAATAAGTTTAATGTAACAATGAATTATTTAAGGGGGAAGGAAATACAACCTTCCACTTAAAAAAATGGAAAAAGCTATTACTGAAATGTCAGAACAAATACCTAGCTTGATCTGCATTAATATGATAAATACTAATATATTCATTTCCTCTGGTGCTTCTGGGCTAACAGAGGTACGTCTGCAGTGCACTGCTTACGGGTCATAGCTTCAAAAGGAGAAGTGCAAAGTATTCAGGGTCACATTATGCAAACTGTTTTTAGAAACCCCAGCTGACCATCCAGTATTGCTGAGAAGAGCCACCAAATGACCTCCTAGTAAGCATGGGATTGAAAGAGCAGCTGTAGGCTGAAGGCCCTGTACTCCTGAGCATTTCGCATGGACAAACATTATCCTCTACTAGTCATAAGAACATAAGAATGGACATATTGGGTCAGACCAATGGTCCATCTAGCCAAGTATCCTGTCTTCTGACAGTGGCCAGGTGCTTCAGAGGAAATGAACAGAAAAGAACAATTATTGACTGATCCATCTCCTATTGTCCAGTCCCAGCATCTAGCAGTCAGAGGTTTAAGGAATCTCAGGTCTGGTCTACACTAGCCCCGAAGTTCGAAGTAAGATACGCGACTTCAGCTACATAAATAACGTAGCTGAAGTCGAAGTATCTTATTTCGAACTTCAAAGTACTCACCCCTGGTCCACACCATGGCGCGCAGGCTCCCCCGTCGACTCTGCCTGCTCCGTTCGTGGAGCAGGATTACCAGCGTCGACGGGGGAGCACTTCCTGGTTCGATTTATCGCGTCTAGACAAGACGCGATAAATCGAACCCAGAAGATCGATCCGACGCGTCCGACAGAGCTGGTAAGTGTAGACTAGCCCTCAGAGCATGGGGTTGCATCTCTGACCATCTTGGCTAATAGCCATTGATAGACCTATCCTCCATATGAACTTATCTAATTCTTTTTTGAGTCCAGTTATACTTTTGGGTTTCACCATAACTGTGGCAATGAGTTCCACAGGTTGACTGTGTATTGTGTAAAGAAGTACTTTTTTTATTTTAAACCTGCTTCCTTTTTAATTTCATTGGATGACGCCTAGTTCTTGTGTGATGTGATGGAGGTAAATAACACTTCCCTATTTACTTTCTCCTCACCATTCATGATTTTATAGACCTCAATCATATCCCCCTCCTATCCCCCCATTGTCTCTTTTTCTAGGCTGAACAGTCCCAGTCTTTTTAATCTCTCCTCATATGGAAGGTGTTCCTAATCATTTTGGTTGCCCTTCCGTGTACTTCTTCCAATACTAAGATATCTTTTCTGATACCAGAACTGCTTGCAGTATTCAAGGTGTGGACATAGCATTGGTTTATATAGTGACATTATGTGTCTTATCATCTGTCCCTTTCTTAATGGTTCCAAACAGTCTGTTAGCTTTTTATCTGAGGATCTCAAAGAACCTTTGGTTGCTACTGCACATTGAGTAGATGTTTTCAGAGAACTATTCACAATGACTCCAAGATCTCTTTCTTGAGTGGCAACAGCTAATTTTGACCCCATCATTTTGGATGTATAATTGGGATTATGTTTTCCAGTGTGTATCACTTTGCATTTATCAATATTGAATTTCATCTGTCATTTTGTCACCCAGTCACCCACTTTAGTGAGATCTCTTTGTAACTCCTCACAGTCAGCTTAGGGTTTAGCTATCTTGAGTAATTTCATATCAGCTGAAAACTTTGCCACCTCACTGTTTACCCCTTTTTCCAGTTCATTTATGAATATGTTGAATAGCATTGGTCCCATTACAGATCTCTGTGGGACCCCACTATTTCCCACTTTCCATTGTGAACACTGACCATTTATTCCTACCCTTTGTTTCCTATCCTTTAACCAGTTACTGAGCCATAAGAAGGCCGTCCCTCTTATCCCATGACTGCTTACTTTACTTAAAAGCCTTTGGTGAGGGACCTTGTTAAAGACTTTCAGAAAGTTCAAGTACACAGTATCACCTGGATGAGCCTTGTCCACATGCTTGGTGACACCTTCAAACAACTCAAATACATTAGTAAGGCATGATTTCCCATTACAAAAGCTGTATTGACTCTTCCCCAACAAATCATGTTCCTCTATGTGTCTGATAATTCTGTTCTTTATTATAGTTTCAACCAATTTTCCTGGTTCTGAAGTTGGGCATTGACCTATAATTGCAGGGATTGCCTCTGAAGCCTTTTTAAAAATGGGCATTATATTAGCTAGCCACCAGTCATCTGACACAGAGGCTGACTTCAGTGATAGGTTACATACCACAGTTAGTAGTTCTGGAATTTCATATTTGAGTTCCTTCAGAATTCTTGGTGATACCATCTGGTTCTGGTGACTTATTACTGTTTAATTTATCAGTTTGTTCCAAAACCTCCTCTACTGACACCTCAATCTGAGACAGTTCCTCAGATTTATCACGTAAAAAGAATGGGCTCAGGTGTGGGTAGTCACCTAGTCATCCTCCTCCTCCTTGTTGCTTGTCAGGCAAGCAGTGGAACAAGAATTTCTGCTGATTTTGGGTTGCAACATGAGTTTTGGGAGCCTGTTTCAGCACCACCTCTACCTCCAAAATAAGGAGCTACAAGATACACCACTAACAGATCATATCTCTGTGTAAAGCCAAGGTTGTCTCTACCCCAGAAACGATTAGTCACCGAAACACCCTGAGTGGCAATTCAGCTGGTGCCAAGTTCATACAGTTTGGCTGAAGATTCCCGGCATATGAACGGTGTTGGGTGATGGTGTGTGTAAGTGGTGTCTTCCTTTGCCTTTAGTCAGCGTGGGAAGCAGATAACTCTTGCAGCAAGTGGATGGCCACAACGGGGTCACCTTAAAGAAGAGACAATGCTGGTTATGCATCTCCAGAAGCTGTGATTGGAAGCTTCTTGGAAGTAGACCGGACCCCCTTGAGAACTTCCTTTGCTGTGGTTTTCCTGCAATGGTCCAGTTTATGGACAGCATAGAGTCTCCTTTCCAGTACATTTGATTTATCAATATAACGGGTGTTGAGTCCATCTGCTTCTGTCCCTCTGTCTCCCTTTTCCCTAAATTTAAATATTAATGTTGGCTTTTGGGTATTTCATGTGAACATGTTATGTCCCCGCAATGGACCAATTCCTCAATTAAATAACACATGCGTTCAATTATTTATCCCATTATTTTCTCTGGAGGGATTCCAAAGGAGGCGCAGTCCGGCTGCTGATGTACATCCTGGCCGCAGCTTGTGGCTTTGGCCTGGAGAAGGCAGACTCTCCCAATGACCATTTTCAATCCATCCACTGTAAACAGTGATTACTTCTTATTTATTACAGTTAAATGTTCCTGCTCACAGCCGCCATGGTATTAAAGTAAAATGTTCTATGCTTAACACGCTGAATGCAGAGACACGAGGCTAAATGCAACACATAAAATCTTTATGGGGCCATAAACAGCCTCTCGGAATATTTTCAGCAGTTTTTGTGCCGTCAATCCTAGGTCCCTCCTACTCCCCCTCGGAGCCCTTGAGAATCAGACAAGACTGTGATGACACTGCCAAGGGGTTGGTAAGTGAAGGGAAGGGAGAACTAAACTGAAACAGGACCTAGTTACCCACAGCCATTACTAATAGGCCATGCTTACTCCAGGATTTGCCCCAGGTACAGCTATTGGCAGCCAGTGGCTGGTGTAGCTGTGCCAATGCAGCCCCCTAGTGCAGACAGGTGAAGTCTCTGTACGCTGCAATTTGCTTTGGTGCACTTACCCCCGTTTCACTCACGGCCAGGCTGCGTTGGAACAAATTGCAGTTGATAGTGATTTTTTGCCTGTCTGCAAAAGGGAGTTGCACCCATGAAGCTATGCCAGTCCCTGAAATCCCCAGTGCAGAAAAGACTTCAAGGGGTGAAAAAGACACTGTTCCTGTAACTCAGTATTTAAAGTGCAAATCTACTCTGGAAAGTCCCACCTTTTTACTCCAAAGACCTGCTCCTTGTGTCTGTGCCGAGCTCTCTGCTCCCTGTGTAGATCCATATCTGCTTAATCTACTGACCAAAAAATAAGCTTGACTCCTTTTCCCTCCTGTTTGCACTGCAGGCAATGCAGCTATGGGAGAGTGAGCTGGATTCTTATTATAGCTTGCTCATTGTCCACAGACTTGTTAACCAAGTTCCAACTAAAGGGCTACATTTTGGCCTCAATTAGACCAGTGCATCCACTCCAGAAACAATGGGGTTACACTGGTGAAAATGAAGAAAGCTTTTCCTGCAGAATCTCTATTACTGATGATGATGTGGAAGCAGGACAGGACCCTGTTTGACTCTCAGATCCCAGGTTGAGTTTATAGGGCTGGCTGTTCAAAAGAACATTTCTTTATTTTTAAACTGAGCATGTTTGACCTAGAATCACTGAGACATTATAAACATGACATCCCATGATGCCATTTTTACAATAATTGTTTATTGGGTGATGACACTTCAGTACCAAAACCTCAGCATTGCCTTGCTCTATGTGTGAGACATATTGGCACATGGAAAAAAAGTGAAGCTATGATGTCCCTGGTGACTGGTGTATTGATATGTTTATATTCAGCTACTAGATGTCTCTCAGTGTTGTGTAGCATTCCAAGTGGGGTGTGTGGCCATTGGTAAAGAATGGAGACAAAGTTGGGACTCAAGCTGTGTGTGTCTCTAGTTTGTAGTTTTCTTTAATAAAAGCCTCCTGTTTAAGACCCTGATTCCAGCCATGATCCACAGAATACTCACTAATTTTCCAAAGTCTTCCTCTGGAAGGTAATAGGCTCAATGTCAAACCTAGGATGGTTTCCGAGGCTGGTCTGATTTGTGGTTGTTACTGGTCTGTAATCTGCAGGGCCATATCCCTGAGAGGTTAGCATTTGCAAATCTTTTCATAAACCACATAACATTCCCATGCAGATGGAGAATGCCCCCTCCTGCCTGCAGTATGGTGATGGCAACAGCTTTAAATTCCTGCACACCCTTGATTGCTCTGGATGTTTCAATGCCACAGAAGTTTCCATACCCCTGCATCTCCTCCTCCTCAATTCACTAATTGTCTCTTGCTTCTAACATATGGCCAAAGCATCTTCTGTCTAATGCAGACACTTCTGCTTCCTCACTTCAGCAACCATAATAACTGTGGAGTGGGAAATCTGTCGTTTCACTCAGCCGTTTGCAACCACCAAAATGAGGTAATTACAATGGCCCTAATTGGCCGACTGCAGTACCACTGCCCGTATAATAATAAATAGTGCACACTTAGGAGCTAGATTAGATGTAACAGTGTTGGGTTCATTCTCCCCCACCTAGGCATGGATCCAGCCTATTGAGAAGACCACCAATGGTGTCCTGCTGGAGCACCAAGCAATCCTGTCTCTAGGAAAAAGGACTCTATTTAGATATTACACCCTTCTCCCACTGCAGCTATAGACAGACTTCGTAACCCCTGCCAAGAGGAACCCTGCTAGGGCAAGCTGCTGGTAGCTTCACCCACGGTGCGCACTTGCCCTTTTTGCCTGAGTTCTCACGCCTCATCACTGCCCTTCCAGGCTGTTAGGCTTTTTTTTTTGTCATTATCAATTACACAGGCCATGCTGTCCCAATTATCACTGCTTTATGCTTGCTGCTGGAAACCCACCTAGGACTGGTAATCGCTATTAAGTGAAGGTGCAACCTTAACTACGTGCCATTACGTTACATTTCAAGCTGATATATGGCCAGAGCAAATTGAATTCTTGCTGCTATCCGGTCTGACATTTGTTACATTACAACGCGTGCTCTTTTGTTTTTGAGTCAATAGCTGCTGCTTTCGAGAAATATGGATTATTAGAATTTATAGCTCGTCCTACATGTCTTTTCAAACACTCATATCCTTTTATCATTTCTTTTTGTTGTTGTTCTGCCCAGCATGGTTTGTATTTCTCCAGGCTTTAGCACCTGGGACTCTTGCTACTTGTGCTAAATCAATACTCCTTGGCCTCATTGCTTTAATATACACAACCATTTGTGTGATGCATGAATTGCAGTGGGTTTTCTGCCTGTGATTGCCATTTGCTCCTCCTGCTAGAGCATTGCATCCCCCCTCTGCTTGTGCATCACTCTTTAAAGTAAATACAAAACATCTGCATTTAAATGCAGATTTCCATCTGAAGTCCTGTACCTTGGGTGATGGATTTGCCGGCTCCTTTGTAGGAATATATTGCAACTGACATTATTGAAATACTTCCTGAAAAGCTATGCAACATAGGCTTTATATGATTCGCTTTTTGCACTTCGGGCAACACAGGTGAGTTTCTGTGTGCAAAGCTGACAAAGGATCTGGACAGCAAGCAGTTCAGAATAAGAGTGGGAATGGCCCAGGCAAGTAGTAATGGGGTAAAACCATTTGCTTCTAGCTCAGTGTATCCCAGGCCAGCAGCACCTGAGAGTTGTCAGTATCTAGGGGTAACTTTGGAGGCCTGCGGGAAATTGAACCTCCTAATGACGTGGTGTCCACCTCACAAACCCACCCTTGCTGTTGCAGACAACATGAGCAGAGAGGCTGAGGGCTGGATGGCTCATGGGGGCTGAACTATCTTCTCAGGTGGTCTCTCCAGACCCGAACTGATGTACAGGGATAGCACAGTATGGGAAAGTTTGTATTATTGCTACACCTGTTCTGCCTGTTATGTGGGTGTTTAGAGATCTCCAAGGATGTTAATTTAGCACCTGTTATTGACAGGTGGAGGCAGCAATATGCAAAGCATGCTACATTGTACAAGTTTAACTGCGGGGATGTGTGATCTCCCTGAGGCATTTCATTCACATACTTACATTCTTGGCCCTTTTCCAGTGGTGTAACAGGGATATAAACCAGCTGGGAATACTGCTAGTGTAAGGGGTCTCCCCAGGCATCATAGTGCTGCCAAAATGGTGCTTCACCATCCTCACTGCAGCCCCCATGTAGGGAATATGCATGACTGGAATGGTGCTGTGCTCTGGCTATTCTTAGTTGCAAGAATTGTCCCCAGGGGCCTGTTGCACCCATGTGCAAACTAGAGCAGCCCTGAGGTTGCTCTAACTTATTCCAGGGGCTGGCCCCAGAATATGGGGGAAACCTTTACCCTTCTCCCACATTCCTGTGCTGGGTGTAGAAGTACAGCAATGGCGGCTCAGGCTCATATCTCTAACTGCACACAGTAGGTAGGAAGAGAAACACATACATAGTGAATTCCATAGCCCTTTGCAAGGTCAAGAAATGCATGGATCATGAGCAGCGAGTAAGGGTCAAGAGGTGACCCTTGGCCAGGACACATGATCAGGAAAGGGAAGGCTTAACATGACCAATCCAAGGGCTTGTCTACCCGAGCCCTTAGTTCATGGCAAGCTGGGGTGTAAATCTACCCCATGGTAGCCTGCTACGTACTACGTGCATGGACTCTGCTGCCGCAAACAAAGTGTTCCCTTGTGCACTTTGATCTGCTTTGAAATGGACGTAGATCAAAATGCACTAGGGAACTTTGAGTGCATGGCAGCAGGGTCCACACAGACACTTAGTGCACGGCAGGCTACTGAGGGATAGATTCACACCCCAGCTTGCCATAAGCTAAGTGAGGAGACTCAAAGGGCTTGTCTTGTTTAGCCTAATCAAAAGGAGGCAGAAGGGAGATATGATTGCCCTCTATATATACCTCAGAGAGACAAATACCTGGGAGGGCAAGGAGTTATTTAAGTTAAGCACCAATGTGGATACAAGAACAAACGGATATAAACTGGCCATCAACAAGTTTAGGCTTGAAAGTAGACAAAGGTTTCTAACCATCAGAGGAAGTTCTGGAACTGCCTCCCAAGGGGAGCAGTGGGGCAAAAAACCTACCTGGCTTCAAGACTGAGCTTGATACGTTTACAGAGGGGATGGTATAATGAGACTGCCTACAACGACATGTAGCCGAACTGTGGCTGCTAGCAGCAGATCTTTCCAGTGGCCGCTGATGAGACGCTAGATGGGGAGGGCTCTGAGTTACTCCAGAGAATTCTTTCCCAAGTGTCTGGCTGATGGGTCTTGCCCACATGCTCAGGGTCTAAGTCATTGCCATATTTGCGGTTGGGAAGGAAGAAAGTTGCATGTTACTTCCGTATGTTGCGCATACAGTCTACATGCAGTGCTTCTACACATGCATGCTATTGTCAGACCATGCTACACATAAGTTATACATACAGTTCTATACATGCATGTTAAAGCCAAATCATACTGCACATATGTTTTATATACAGTACTTCTACATATACAGTACATACTACTGTCTGACCATGCTTCATATGCATTCCACATATAGTACTTTTACATGTACATCCTACTGCCACTCCAGATACTGTATAACATATACATATAAACCATATTTCCGAATTGCATGCATGTTACATACACATGTCCATACTGCTCCGTGTATACATCCATCCTTGGCACTGTCATTGTATTTACCTGCTTCTGCCCCACATCTCCAGAGCCTAGTCCCCACCATGGCAAGTCTGCCTTTGTTCCCGGCAGTGATGGATCCTCTCACCTGCGATGTGCTGTGTTGCTCGCACACTGCTCTGTATTAAGAGGTAACATTGATTGTTTGCTGTTTGCTTTGTTTTAATTCTCCCCTTCTTTGTACCAGTCTCGCGGCTCTGATTTGTTCCCTCTCTAGCTATCTCCTCTCTGCTGCCGCCACCACAAAAGGGGAATGGAGAGGGTGAGGATGCTGCAGCTGCTGTAACCTCCAGCAGAGGTACTGGCCTTCTCCTGCTGACTCCATTACCCATCAATAAAGGTGCAAAAGAGGGAGGTCCTCCCCTTCACAGGGTTAGGGGGAAACTGTTTGCTGTGGGGGCTGTCAGCAGAAGTACTTGTCCCATGGCAATGTCCTCTGAGCTAGTGGAGGGGCCCTCCCTGATCCAGAGCCGTGTGTGCCAGCCTGTCTCTCTCAACTGTTCCCCTGTCCACTAGTGGCAGGTGTTCAAATAAGTGGTGTGGCCTCAGGTGCCATAGACTTCAACCTGTCTCCTGTCCCCACGGCCTTTGTTTCTCCTAGCTTGGCCAGGTGTTCAAGGGGAAACCTGGGGCCCCCTGGGGACAGACTTGGTTGGGGTGAGGGAAGGTAGGGAGAAGTGGGAAGAAAAGGGCTCCTCTTCCCTCTCCTTGACAGCAAAGGGTAGGGCGAGAGAAGAACATTTGTCCCCTGTCACATCTTCATTCTTTCCTTCAGTGATGGACTCCTCTCTCTCTTCCATTCCAGTCTCCCCACCCCCAGATCTCCAGTCACATGTACCACCAGTTCATTCCCACTCGCCCTCCCACCAATGCCTCCCCCATCTCCAGCCCCGTTCACCCACGCTCACTCTGCCTTTCCTCTCCCCAATCAGAGAAAGGCTTCAGTCTCCAAATCTCCCTCGTCCATACCCCACCTGCATAACACCCCCCATTAGACAGAGAACCCCTTCTTCCTACCCAAACTCCCCAGCTCAGAACCGCTCCATCCCTCCCTGAAACCCCTCCTGCTCCCAGCCCACACCCCCAGGGCCTAGCTGAGTCACTGGGCTCTGGCAAAGAGAATATCTCCTGTTCCATTCTTGGCAATTGAGCGGTGGCAATTGAACTAAGCGAGATTTCCAAGAACGATGAGTGTGACTTTGCGTGGCTCATTGAAACCCAGGGCAAAATCCCTCATCCCAAGAGAGAGGCTTTAAAAACTGTCTCAGAAATTAATGCAAGAAGAGCCAATGTCCCGCTCCTCACCAGTGAGGGGCATTGACCCTTCCTCTTTCCTCTTCACCTCTGCTTTCACAGATATCTTGCCTTTTTCCTCTATGGTGCTGTGGCCAGTCTCATCTCCTTAGCCTTCTCCATCTTTGAAAAATGAGGTGGCAGCTCTCTTGAAACTGGGCGGGTTCAGGTACTCCTGGTAAAACGTATTCCACAGAAACAGATGGGAGAGAGACACCAGTTTTACTGACCAGCTGGATTAACTAAAGCAGAGATGGACAGCAGAAAGAAAAGAGCTGGCCAGATCCTTAGTTGCTGTAAATCAGTTTGCAGCTACACTGAAGCCGTGGTCACTTTACACCGAGGATGCAGCCCATTGAGCTACATTCTATATACACTCTGTGTAATCTTATTGGACCAAATTCTGCTCTCTAGGAGAGCGGGGTAAATACAGAGTGACTTGACTGGACTTCAGTGGAGTTATCCCCTGTTTTCTCCAGTGTAACAGAGCAGAATTTGGCTCACTGACTTCAGTGGGGGTGTAAACCATCCCAGAATCTGGCCTTTATTGCAGGGTTTCTCATTAGTATCAAATTTTCCAGCCACGCTTTTCCCACTCCTGGTGAGGCCTGTCCCATCTAACACAGTTTGAAGCCCTCAGCGTTACCCATGTCCAAGTCCCCAAAAGCAGAACCCTGCAGTGATTTCAGAAGGGCCTTCAAAAATCCGTCATTGTGGGCGGCATGCATTTCTGCACACTCCGTGAAACATAAACGCTCCGGAATATAAAAATTATTTACATTCCCGAGCAAAGCTGCCAACCACTTTTAAAACGTGTGTTAACAGCTCCTCTCTCTTTCTGTCCCCCTCGCTTGCTGATAAAGGGCCATAAACAAGCTTGACACATTTATAATAACCTTCCCCCCCGCTTTTATTTTTTTCTTCCTCTCCCGTCTCACTCATATGCTGTGTCGGGTAATTTTTTATTATTCTGCCATTATTCGGGAATCTATTGTTTGATGGGGGAATAAAATGTTGAATCTCTTTTTATTTTATTTTCCCGTTGCAGCGGACGGCAGCTGTTTCAAATGCCCCTAGCAAATTTTTGGTTTGAAAACTTTTTTGTTCCTTTTTCCTTCTTCCCCTTTTTCCATTTCTTCCTTCCAAAAGGTCATCTTAAATGATGCAAGGATAAATTTTTTTGCAGGTTGTTTTTATTGCTTCTCAGGCAATCCCAAAGGTCATTCAGCCTGCTCGGCAAAGGTTGTGGGTTTGCAGTCCCTCCGCCTTTCCTTTTTAGAGGAAAATTGATATTATAAACAAAACGGAACAACCCCACAAAATATCCAACCCACATAAAATAAGATCCAAGTAATTTTTTTTGCTCAAAGCCAACGATCTCTCAGATCCACCTTTTCAATGTTGCCTGGTCTTCTTTAGAGATATTGATGCAAGCACCATGTCTGATAATTCCTTCTCTGTTCTGTATTGATGGAGGCCTGGAGGGAAGGGAAAGAGATGTCCCCACCCCCACCCTGCTGCAGCTGAATGGGGCAGTGACTCCAGTAACCAGTGGTTCCTTTGGAGCAGCTCTTGTGGATTTCTTTGGTCCATGAGTTGTAGGGGTGATAGTGAGGGTTTTGGGATGTGTGGGGGAAGGAAATATGTCTATGGCCAACCAGTTCCTAAGGCAGCACCAGCCCCATATCCCCAGCCAGCGCCTGGAACTAGTTGCCCATAGACATATTTCCTCTGTTGTTAGCAGCCTCCCTAACAACCCTAACTGCATTTGGAGGGGCTTTTTGAAACATGTTTGTGTGTGGCTAGGGGCCATGCCGCTCCCTCCTCGTCATATTTCCATGGTGATTCACGGAGGAGAAATCTGTGTGCTGTTCCCATCCCACCCAACGGGTGTGTCTCTGCTGCAAAACCCCCCAAACCCACGGCAATGAGTCTCAGAGCCCGAGTCTATAGCCTACAGTGCTAAAAAGCCATGTAGATGCTCCAACTCGGTCTGGAGTTCAGGCTCTGAGACCCTCTCCCATCTTGCCAGGTTTCAGAGCCCCAGAGGGAATGTTTACGCTGCTATTTTTAGTGCTGTAGCGTGAGCCCAAGTCTGTTGACCCGAGCTCTGAGACTCGTTGCTGGCATGGACTCTTCCAGCATAGATGTACCCCACTATGGTCACCAAGGTTGCAGTGCTCGGGGTAAGACAAGACTGGGCATGCTGAACTGGTCGGGGTGAGCTAACCCTTTCTCCACCCCTACACACAGCACAACATAAAGGGCCAGAGAAATTGTGGATTCATTTTGCCTTCCTGCAAAGCATCAGCCACAGGCCACTGCAGGAGGGAAGGGAATGGATTTGATGGACCTTTGTTCTGATTCGGAATTGCTCATTCTCTGGGGCGAAAGGAAACCCTGGTGTCACGCTCTAGGGTGGAACTTAACTTTTTGTTGCTAATCACCTCCTCTCAAGAGGGATGGAGTGATCCTGGGGACAGGGAACTGAACTAGGAAACTTGGGTGCTATTCCTCACTCTGCCATTGATCAGCTGTGTGACCACTTCCCCTCCCCACTTTGTCTTGTCTCCTTAGCCTGTAAGCTCTTCAGGACAAGGACTGTCTCTTATGATGTATTTGTACAATGGGGCTCTATCATAATAATAATAACTATGCCATAGGATTCTTAGATTATATAAATTGCAATCTTTCTGTAGAACCTTTGGTGATGGGAAAGGGATTTTTAAGGTAGATAAAATTAGATCCACTAGTTTTTCTGCGCACTATATAGGTCATGGTGTGTGCCCTATAAATTTACAGACATGAAGTTTTGGTTATGGGGCTCATACAATTCTTTAATTAAATGGCTTAATTGTAAAGTATATTATATCGTACATAACGATCATCAGCTATTCTTTTGTACCACACGTAAAGCGCTGTAATTAAGAAGAGCTGACAGAAACCTTTGCCCAACACTTGAACCTAACCAAATCCAAATTTGATTAGCTGTTTCTATAATTAATTAAATTCTCACGGTGGCCTCTGCTTTCATCAGGGACTGAAGACGGAAGTAGGGGGAATAACACACGAAAGGCCAATCTCATGGTGTTTCCAGCACAGATGAAATCACTGAGTCTGGGCAATCTGGCAAACAGGTCTGATCTTTCAAGAAGGCCAGGCTGATTTGTAGAATTTAGGGGGCCAGATCTCCAGCTGATATAAATTGGCATAGTCAATGGAGCTACACTGATTTACACCAATGGAGCATCTGCCCCAGAAGTTCAAATTAAGCAAGCAAAGCTTCAACATTTTTATTTGATTCAGATACTGTCCTGGCCCTTTAAAACACCTTCCACTGAACGACATGGAGACACTGTGAAAGAAGGTATATGCTTTTTTAAAAGAGGTGGAACTTTGGATGGACAGCTGGACCGTAAGCATCTACAAATGTGAAGGTTCAATTTGATGAACAGATTAGTCATGCTAAAGTCCTCACCTTGTTTGAACCTCTTGGCTCTGCAAAGAACCAGGCTGGAGAACATGTTCTCCCATAAAATGTTGCTGGTACCAGAATCTTCTTAAGACCAGAAATGAACATTTCAGAACCTCAACCACGTTCGGTCAAGTTTGGTTCTAACGTTGGGCAAAGGTTGAAGTGGGAGTAGGGATGGGAAAGAGATGGGGAGGGCAGAGCTGAGCAGTGACCAGGGGTTCTCATTTGGTTCTTCCATCTGGACAATCATCCAAAATTTGGAATGTTAATGCAACCAAACCAGGCCCTCGTCAAATGCTGACAAATTCACGGCGCTTCCTCCTAAGATTAATGCCCCACCCGTGTTTGTCTCCAGGATGTGTTTACATTCCTCTTACAGCAGTTGGTCCCGATCCTGCATCAGGATTTACTAACACAGATCCTTTGCCCTAGTGCAGAGCCCTGTTCAAATGGGTTCCTGTTAGTGGTCCTGAACCAGGATTGGGGCCCTGATCTGTTCTAAAAATGATGCAAGAATGAAGTGTCCCCTCTAATACAACATGAAATCCTCATCGCATGAGCTATATTCCAGCATATTAATATTCATTTTGCACTAATGCTGGATGAATACATTTAAATGTTTGGCCAGAGCACATTAGTCATTTTTATGTCATACTCACAGAATGTATCAATGTGATATATTGTGTATTTTAACATAATATTAGACAATACCGTCCAGTATTTCATGTGGACACACACCAAGCTGTGAGACAGGGAGACAGTTACGGCTGGACAACGGGTGAGCTCAGGAAAACAGAAATAAATTAAAATAGATTATTCTGCAGTGAATGTCATTTCTCGAATAAATTACAGGCCTCAGCTTTAACCTTTCGCTGAGTTTGTCTTCCCCTGTGTTAGTCTAATTTTGGGAAGCCTGGTTTGAAGACTATCTTGAACATGGTCACAAGTGTGATGAGTTTGGGAGTCTCAGCTTTGCATGTAGCAAATCCATTGCAGAATTTAACCCCGTTGTCTGACTGTGCTCAGGAGAGGTGCAGGGCTGGGACAGCAGAGGAGCTGCAGGGCAGATTCAACATACACTGGCAAATGTGTGGGAGGGGAACTTGCACGGTGCCCATTTACGGGCTGTGTCTAGCTCTGGCCAGTGTTATTAGCATTAGCTCAAGAAAGGACCAGGATTGGAATCGCCCGGGGCATTGCCGGTCTGCAATGAGGTGTATTAGTAAGGCTGAACGGACTCCTATAAACAAATAAGTAGAGGGTGTTTCAAGTCTAGGCAGAGGAGGCCTAGCAAAGCTCTATGGCATGCCAGAACTGGAGTAGCAGGGGATGCTACCATGGGGGAGCATTGACAGAGAGGGTAATAGCTGGGAACGGAATGGCGGGAGTGCTGTAGGTCAGGATTGAAGTGCATTGGGAGAGAGCGGAGGGATCCCAAGTCTGCAGTAACAGCTCAGGAGGACGAAGGTGCACTGGCAGAGCTAGTGGTATCTAGGGTGACCAGACAGCAAGTGTGAAAAATCGGGATGGGGGTGGGGGGTGATAGGAGCCTATATAAGAAAAAGACCCAAAAATCGGGACTGACCCTATAAAATCGGGACATCTGGTCACCCTAGTGGTATCCCAGAGGTGCTGCAGTCAGGATTATGGTGCATTGGCAGAGCTGAGGGAAGGTGGGGGAATTGGAGTTGCCTTGCATGAGGGCCTATTGTAATTATGCAAAGTGTGGGCCATTAATGGTGGTTTGGAACCTTGATGGCTCCCATCAGCCAGGACAAGTGACAGTAGATGGCTCTGTTTACTTGCAGGTCTTCCTGTGGGTCAGGCTGGGAGGAATGAAGGCTTGGAGTCTCACAGGACATGTGACCATGTCACCTGGTACTGAAATCCATCTTAAACCTGGTGCTTTTCCATTGGGACGGGACACCCAGAGAGACAATAAGGGGGTGGAACAGAACAAAGGGGGCTGCAATCATGAGACATCCCCTAGCTACAACCTGAGCTGGAACAAGGGCTGTACCAGGGAAAAGGATTGTGCCCAGACTAGGAAGGTGTCCAGTCTGTGAACGAAACTTATTGAAACATCTCTGAGGGTGAGATTTTATCTGTATTCAGTTTTATTACTGTATTAGGCTTAGACTTGCGTGTTTTATTTTATTTTACTTGGTAATTCACTTTGTTCTGTCTGTTACTACTTGTAACCACTTAAATCCTTTCTGTATTTAATAAAATTACCTTTTACTTATTAAAAAAAAATGTGGGGAAGGGGAGAAGCAGATAACCTATAAAAAAGGAAGTTGTAAGAGGCCAGTAGAAGAAAGACTGGGAGGTGCTGGTACCTGTGTGCATGTTGAAGCAGGGGGAATGGGGAGGAGGAAGGGGGAGGATCAAAAGAGGCTGGGAAGTTGCAGTTACTTAACAGGCTTTTCTGTTTTGCTTTATTTATTCCGGTGTTTTGCCCAGGAGGCTGGTGTTTAGTAATTTAGACCAAATGGATCCAAAGAGTGGCTGTAAAGGGTAGTTCAAAAATCAATGGATGTTAGAAAGGGCCAAGCGATGCCATAAAGAGTTTAACAGCAGCAAGGAGAAATAATCTTCCCCTGATTGTAGATATGGTCGGGGAGCTTTATGAGAGGGAAAGAGAGGAGATGAACAGCAGCCCGACTAACACCCCCTTCCCCACTAGCACTTCCCTGGTAAGGCTCAGGGCCCGTGGGAACAGGAGGGGAGCTAATAAAGGCAGGAGCGTATTTGAGAGGAGGCAGCAGTCCGGCCGATGAAGTCTTAGTCTAACCCAGGCTGAGTGCTGCTTCGTCGGCGCAGGCCCTGCTAAATCACTGGGGAGGAAATGACTTACTCAGCAGCCAGCCACGGGTTTACAGCGCGAAGGTCAGACTTTATGAGGGTCCCCTGCAAGCGTGCAGCATGGCACCGCAGTGCTGCGTGCCACCCTCCAGGCATCGGATCAGCCACAGGGAAGGCAGGGGAAGCAGCCTGGCACGTGACAAATAACAACTGCAGACAGGGGAGGAGCTCCCCCATCCCCCTCTCCTCTTGGCCCCTTGCACGGGGACTAGCATAAGGGACTAAAGGGGCCAAATCACTCACTGGTATTTATAATTTATCCAGCACCATCAGCACACTGGGGCGTGTACAGAACACACAGAGGGAGGCACAAGCCTGACCCCAGCCTTGCCTCCTTTGGCTCTAAGGCTGGCCTTTTCAAATGAAGTGAGGGGCCCAAATCCCGCACTGGGCACTAGGTTGAAAATCCCAGCCTGAGCCTCCAGGTGCGCCCCATGAGGATTGCCGGCGGGAGTCCGCTGAAGTGACTGGATGGGCGGCTTCCGTGCATGGCTGCTGGGTTGGGCCCCAAGAGGGCCAGGCAAGAATCACGGCTGAGGAGGACGTAATGGTCTTTCCCTCTAGTGGTTAGTTTCCGGGTCGGTGCCGCCGTTCTGAATGCTGCCGGGGTGACAATTAAATGACAGGGATTTGAAAAAGGTAAAAAAAAAAGAGAGAGAGAGAGAGAGGTTTGAAATGTCTCTGAGAATCCCGCTGCCCATCTTCACACCTGGGAGGCTACAAAGCCCCTTCAAACGAATCAGTAATGAGTGAGGCATGGCAGGCTAGCAGAGAGTCTCCTACAGCTCCAGTGCAGAAAGGGAGAACTTCTTGGCGAAGTCTCTGGAGCAATGCAATTCTTTGCATGGACAGTGGCTAGTAGCACTGGCATGTCCACACCCTGCCTTGGCCCAGCACATCCCTCAGCTTTTTCAAGGCTTGGGCTAGTGAGCCAGGTGACAGATAGCAGCTGTTATCATGTTACATGACAGTAGACTGGAGGCAGTGCTTCATATAAGAGGGGGCCTGCTTGCTCCAGGGTGGAGAGGTCTGTAGTGGGCAAGTGATTTGGAGTCAGAGAAGACCTGGGAAGGGAAGCTCCACACCAGTCAGATGGAAAGGCCTGTCGAGCCACCAGCTGTGAGAGGAAGAGGCCTGAAGACGAAGGAGCTTTGGGAAGTGTCAAGCAGCAAGACTTGGGATTTGGGAAGGAGATCTTGAGTCCAGCAAGCAGGTGGAGTCTGGGAAAGGTGGGGTTGTCTTTGACATTGAACAGTGGTTCTCAGGCATCAGAACCCGCAGAAGAGGATGTGTTGACCGACTTGAGAGGTCGATGTGCGGTTATTCGGGCGCCCAAGATGGGGAAACTGAGGCAGTGGCCCTTCATGAGGCTGAACTGGGAAAGCAGAGACATTTACACTGCCCTTCTGAATTTTAAAGACATCTGCCTGTCTGAAGATGCAGCTGCCATTTTGTGAAGGAGTACTAATTCAGAATGTTACAGAGGAGTTTCACGTGCTGTGCTCTTTCATGGGTCTTGTACTTTAGTCCTTTCACGTCTGATTGTTTCCCTCAATTTAAAGTAAAAGCCATTCAAACTGGAAGTGGCTCTCCTTGTGTGGGAAGACCGTACCATGAAATTGTTACTTGGACCCAAAGGAGCAGCCTTTTTCCTGTCTTCATCCATCATGCTCTCTGCCGTCCCTCAGAGCTGCTAGTCACACCCAGGAGTGGCTGTACATGTGTCACTGGACTTGAGTCACGGTATCATGGGGGACAAAGGGAATTGTTAATTGCTCCAGTACCTACACTGATCCCGTTGTAGGTAGGCCTGCTGGTAGCACAGCCAGTTCTTGGCGAGGCGTGGAGAAGTGGCCAGTTGTCTTTTGGATGGGGTTGCATAGGCCAGCGATGGATCTTCACCATGGGAAATACAGTTCTCCATTCATCTCGCCTTTTTTTTGCCAAGGAATTGACATCTGATTTAGTGACCTTAAACCTTTGTTTATGTGAGCACCTGCTTTTGCTATGTCTCTTTCCCTTGCTCCTTCCATCTCTCACTTTCATACCTTCTTTTATCTCTGTGACATTTTTTTTCCTGCCTTTCTCTTATTTCTCTCTCTATCTTCTCCTGACTTTCCCACTCCTCACATCTCTCCTTTCCCCTCCAGCCTCCCTCGCTGGCTGTGGCGATGAGACCAGAACTGACCCACCTCAGTGCAATGGCTAGCTGTATGACTTGACCCACTTTAAGCCTTTCTGCCCCACCCAAGTGATCACCGAACTTGGAACTTGGACTGGAGGCAACCCTGGACTGCGCCCAGTTTCCTTTCTAGCTGCGATCAGTTGCTCCTGCAGAGCCCAGCTGATCGGTATCCCTGTGTAGGGCTGGAGGACATGAAGGGATAAAAGGATTAATCCAAACATATTTTATTTTATTTATTGCTGTTCTCTCCCCCGCCACCCTCCCGCCCAATGCTGAAACAAGTTGCAGAGCATACTGATGCTGCAGCTGCCACTGCTGTTCCAGGGGAAGTGTGATGACGCTGGGTGGGTGGAGAGTTGCAGAGGAGGCTTGGAGCAGGCAGCGAGTGCGAGGCTGTGCCTGGTGGCTTTGGGGATGGGGAGCTCTTGGAGAAGCAGGAGCTGTGGCATGGAGTGCAGGGGGCGACTTGCAGCCCGGTGGGAATCCTGACACCTCAGCACAAGGGCCTCTGCTGCAGCCAGCTCTGCTTCCGCCTTTACCCTCTCTGGTGGTGTTGTGTCCGTGGGACTCCATCTGTTCTGAAGTTGACAGCCCAGTGAGATAGGGTCTGGCCAACTCAGGACCTGCTCAGCCCCCAGACTGCTGGGGACCTGACCCCACTAACATTTCAGAGGGCTCCAAGGCAGAGGGGAAGGAGCAGTCAGCTCCTTGGAGGCTGAAGATAAGTTCAGGGAGGAAAGAATCACTGCAAAGCAAACTCCTGTGCTTTTCCTCATTGGCTGGGTCACAGAGTCACAGGCTGGGACACTGCTACAAGCACAGGCTGCAGGGGGATGTGGTTATTCCCCAATCCAGACCCCTGCAGCTCCCCAGCCAGTGCCAGTTCCCTACTGGCCTCTTCACTTGTCTACCAAATATGCCCAAACAAGCAGAACAGACCATTTCCTAGGGCCTGTCTACACCTGACTGAAGCTCCTGACAGTCCCGCACGGCCAGTTACCATAACGAATGGTTACACCGGGAAAAGATTCCCAGCCCTGCGGTTTCACAGCAGGGAAACATCTAAGTTTGGGCAGGAAGAATGTCTGGTGCCAAGGCTCTGAGGAGTGGTATGAGCTAGCTGAGTTCAAACCAAACCAGAAGTTTGTAATAGAAAAGGCGACCCAAACTGGAGCCTCAAGGCTCAAACTTCCCTGAGCACGAATCCTGAGCATCCTCAACCCCTCCTGAAGTCAACAGGCGTTGAGGGCACTCATCACCTTGCGGCATCGAGCCCTGGAAGAGCGATAGACTACATAGGCCCAGTGCTGCAATTTGCATTTCAAAAAAGAGCTTCGGGAAGTTATAGACCCACCCATGTCAGAGATAGGACAATACCTCTTAGTTTCCCAACTTTGTGCCAAAGGCTGTGACAGTTTCTTAGGATGCTTGCGTTGCTGGTAATGCTGCCTAGCTCTGCCCATGATGCTGAACAAGGGAGGAGATTTTGGGGCATTTCTTTTCTCTGAGTGCAACGTGGCAACAACAGTAAATCCACAGAGTTGTTTGACTAAAGAGGCCCGGTATTGCTAATGGAGGGGGTGACACAAAATAAAGGGCCAGTCTCTAACAGATGCATCCACCTGCCCTACGAATAGCAGAGACCTTGGAGCTATGGCATGTAAATGAACTGCATTGTTTTCCATTGAAACTTTATAACCTTAACAAAATTCCGAACAACTTCAATGGGACCAGGCTTTGGCCCTAAAGGAATAACAAATAGACAATTATATAAAGTTAGGAAATGCCATCCTTGGGATCTTATACCCTGAGCTTTGCCTATTTAGGTGTACAATCTCAGTGGAACCAGTGTTCTCCAGGGGCCAGTCCTGCTACAATAATAATACCTAATCTAATATAGCACTTTTCACCAGTACATCTTAAAGCACTTTAGGTTGCTGAGCTAGTTGAGCTGGCTCTTCTGTCCTTTTCTTTCAGCCTCTCGTAGAGCCTGCCCTTGCGCCCTTTATAGGGGACCCTGCGTGGCCAAGCTGTGTACCGCACAGTTGGCTGGCTGCCCCTGGAATCCTGCCCCACCCCGGACTCACCTGATACCAGGGGAGCCACCTCAGCTTGCAGAGACAGGCTGTGTCCTCTAGAGTGAGGATAGGGATGGAAAATGGGACCAAGCAAGAAGCATCCCCAATGGAGAAGGATCTTGTTGTGGGGAAAGTGGGACCTCTTTAGAGAAAACGTACATTTCCTCTTGAGACTGCTCAGCTACATCTAGCATCAGAGAGGAGCTGCTATCCAGGCAGCCAGGTTGGCTGCTTTTCCCCACAGGCACCCTGTGCAGTACATCTCCATGGGTGTTTGCTTTTCGCCAGCCTTCCCTTTACTTCTGCTTTTGAGCTTTCATTCTGTCCGTGTCCACAATGGACGGAAGAATCTGCCATGGCACAGTTTATCAGCCTGGGAGGACCCATAGAATATTAATGAAAATGAAAGAGGGGGAAGGAGGGGAGATGTATAAAACCTTCAGACCGCATTCACAGCGGCAGCGATAACAATAAGCGAGAATAATAGTCTAACAAGTCGGAAATGTCACATGCGATCTGGCGCTATTAACACAACATGGATCTGAAATATCACATAATTAGTTTTGTGCCTGTTGTTCTGATTTGGAGAGAAAAAAATATGAAAGGAAAGAGAGGTGGTAGCGGGGGGCATGGATGAAGCAAAGTCATAAAAGGGTGACGCTTACAGCCTCTAATGTTTTTGGAATAATATAATAAAGCTCTGTCTCCTTACCCGTGTTTGAGGCAGAGATTTTTATCTGGCGGTATGGGATAAAAAGAAATGAGACCTTGAAAAGGCTAGATAAAATTGTGATTGATCTCTTTAAAACCTCCTTGCTTCCTCTCAGAGATGTCTTGTGGGCTTCATAGGTTGCTCCACTGCTGCAAACCATGACCCCCCTCCCCCGCGCCCTCCACTCCAGCCCTAAAAGAAGAAAAATCAGTGTTTACAAGGCTTCTTTTAGCCTTGGGCACAAAACAGCTGTTTAATGGCTGCAGGATGGGCATGTGAGCTGTTAATTCCAGGAGAGCACCCCTGACGTGTCTGTGTTTGAGAAATAAAAACGGCCAATTGCCCCTCTCCCCAATAAAAGTCCATGTAAATGCAAATACATTGTGCTGCTCCACGTTCAGTTCTTCTAGGCTTATATGCACCGGTGATTGTGAGTGCACAAAGGGTGCTGCCTTTGCCTACACAGTCAGTGTGTTGCTGGTGTTATTTTGTGACTCACTCTGGGGTATGTGGCCTATAAGCAGCTGTAAATAAACCCAAATTCGTATTCCACCCCTGCATGGTAAATTTTCCATGATGACAGTGATTTATTAATTACGTGGATTCTTCCTGCCTGCTTCCAAAGACATTAACAGAAGGGAATGTTGCAAGTATAATTATGATCGACACTTGCAAAATTGGAGCTCTTGAGGTGTGACCCCAAACCTCTGACCTGCAGAATTCCAAGAACTCCATGGGACTCCATGAATGGGCAAGGTTTCCTCGCCAGAGTGAGGGTTGTAGGATCCTGTTCTTCGGTGATCTCTGACATGATATCGGGTCCACGTTTAGCTCAAGAGAACCTATAATTACTTGGGACCAAATTTTCAGTAAACTCTGGCATTTCAAGCCAGGTTCTGCTGTCTGTGCTTATGGATTTAGGGCTAGCTCCTGGAACCTGCTTCAGCCACTTTGCTTTACTTGAGTAATGCAAAGCAGCAGTAAAGCTTCCAGATTCCCTCTCCATGTGCCTCCTATGCCCCCCTGCCCTGTCCTGGCCTCTGGATGCCCGGGGAGACAGGAAGCACGGTTCAGGTGTACTTGTTCTTCTGAGATGTCTGGTTTCTAAAACAACCCCTGAGGGCTGCCCAGTCTTTGCTGGAGCACCACCTGTAAGTAGGAATCAGGGCTGAGATGCTAACCATGTCAGTGTTCGTAGGGAATATACATGCAGGAATGACCCCGCCAGACGTGAGTAGGAAACATCAGCCAGCTGGGGCAGCCTGCCCACCTTTCAAACTCCAACCAGCTATTCTCCTCTTCTGGCAGGAGCAGCCTCTTGTGGTCAAACATGTCCTCTAAGCGACGTGGAAAATGCCTGGTAGCCGCTTTGAATGAACTGAAGTTCATTTTGGTAGATTGTTATTTCCCTGTAACTTTATGTGCCAAGAATCATGGCCTTTCTCTCTCTTTCCCATGGCAGTTCCCGGTTAGCTAAGCTGGCATCTGCTGTCTCATTTGGGAGGCCAATTTCCACAAATGCTTCATTTTTACTCGTTCCTCTGACCTGGCTTCTGAGTAGAAACCTTGGAGATCAGTGGGATTCTGGAGTAGGGGGTCCTTCACCCCGATCTCTGGCAATTCTAGATGAAAATACTTTGTAAATAGTCATGTATGGATTTTGCTGTCTGTCATTGCATCAAAGAAATCCCCTTCTCCACCTCCATCCATGCCTGTTTGCTGGTCTATGTGAAATCAATTGAGGATCTCAGCCCAGCTTCCATGCCTACATCACAGAAAACACTACCATCATTGTCACTAATAATTCACTGACACCCTTCCTGGCAGTGTCAGCAAAGAGGCCAAAGCACTGAGTGATCCACAGAGAGTAGGCTATTCACTGGCCAGGTCCTTCCAGATCAGGATTAAAGCATATTGGTGGGATAGATCAGGGTAGCTCGCCCTACTGCCCCTGTGCTGTACCCGCTCTGTGATTGCAGACAGGACTTTGTTCTTGCACTCTGTCAATCTGGCCTCTTTCCTTGGCACTGACCTCTTACGGCGAATGAAATGGCTTCCCATGCCAGGCATACTCACAGGGTGGGGGAATCAAGAAACGAAGCGGATAAGATCAGCTGCTCTTGGGACCTAAAAGGTTTCATTCTTGATTTGTCAGAAGACCTAGAAGTGCATCCATTAATATATTATCAGCCTTTGTGCAGGGGCATGCAGAGTTATACATCAGCATATTTCAAACATTTACCTTAATTTTAATTATTTTTGTCTACTTCTAATTATTTTCAAATGTTTTCTGGGCAAGAGATACTCTTAACCAAAGCTGCATGCCTGTGCCAAACACTGATTGCTCTGTCCAGGGGTGATGGATGACTGATGTCACTATATATAATATCCTTCATCCAACAATCCTAAAACTGGAGTTTTGTTTGTTCTTTTACAAAGTACTGAAATAGGGGATGGCTGAAATGCAGCCACCTCTGGGATGGAACGCATCAGCTGTTAACAGCAAAACTGCACAACAAATTAGCACAGGAAATGAAAGAAGACTACTGGACTTGTTAAAACTGCAGGGGGGATATAGGTTGCACAGCTGGATAGAACTGGATTTTCCGTTTCATGGGAAATTCTGCAGTAGCATTTTTCTGAAATGGAATGAAAACCAACTCACTGAAAATTTCACAAGAAATAATATTCTGAAAGTTCTCCCGCATTTTGGGTTGATTGAAACATTGTTTCAATGAAAAAGAAACCCTTGATTCTGATGTTGACCTTGTTAAACTCCTAAAATGTTTTCTTTTTACCAAACAACACGTTTTGTTTCAAAAAGTTGTTTGGAAATGAAAAATTGAAACATTCTGTTCAAAAAATGTCAAAATGGGACATTTCATCCTTATTGAAATGCTTGGTTTTGTTTGTTTTCTAAACCAAATTTTGTCCAAATCCACATTTTTTGGAAATGTTTATAGTTAACACCTTGATGAAAAATTTACAGCCAGCTGTATTTGGTAGGTAGGATGTAGTTACACACTGGGCAACACAATGGGATAGCACTCTGCTGCTGTGGGAAGTGGTGCATGGGATCTTTAATGAGCATAAGCCGTTAAAAGAACCTTCGCTCTATGGCTCATCTGAGTCATGTGACAATGGTAAAGAATCACTTTCTTCCAACAGTCAACAAGGAACTTTAAGGAAAACAGGAGCCAGCTTCCCTCCAGCTACATATAAAAGGGAACAGTACACACATGGCGAGAACTGAATTTATACCAAAGAAAATGCAACTTGTGGGTCCTGCATCTCTTCTGGAGGGCTCTGGGTCTCCAGGAGTGGCTGAAATGGGCTGTAAGACGAGCTTGGCAGCTTCAGTGTTTGCATCAGTTTTGATATGGCTGGTTCCAGCTTCATCATCTGAGCTTTGCTTTGAATTTCAGCTTCAGTTGAACCCTCAAACTCACTGCGAATTTCTGCCAAAACCACGCTGACTCTGAAAACCAGGCAAACACGAGTTCTGCAGGGTTTTGTTGCAAAAGTGTAAACCAAATCAAGCTTTGGTTTCAACCAGTCCCAGTGTGGCTCTAAAGCAGGGGTGGGCAAACTATGGTCCACGGGCCACATCCAGCCCACAAGCCTGTCCTGTCCGGCCCCTGAGCTCCCCCTGGCTCCTCCCCCACTGTCCCTCTGCATCATAGGGTGTGGGGTCCCAGGGGGGTGGTTAGAGGTGGGGGGTGTCTCTGGAGGTGGTGGTCAGGGGACAAGAAGCAGGGGGGCATAGATGGGGGTGGGATCTCAGGGGGTGGTGGTTAGGGGCGGGGGGGTCTCTGGAGGGGGTAGTCGTGACAAGGAGTGGGGGGGGTTGGATGGGTAAGGGATTCTGAGGGGGCAGTCAGGGGATGGGAAGTGGGAGGGACAGATGGGGGCGGGGCCAGGATATTTGGGGGGTCACAGCCATCCCTACCCGGCCCTCCATACAATTTTGCAACCCCGATGCAGCCCTCAGGCCAAAAAGTTTGCCCTCTCCTGCTCTAAAGACTTGCAAGTCACAGCAACCCAATTAGATCAGATTGTCCCTTGCTCTGCGCTTTCTGTCATCAAGTACACCAGTGCACAATGGGCATAAGAGGTAACCGAATCAGAAGGGGAATGATTTATATCCAGTTCTCACCGGTGTAAATGATGGTACAACATGCCAAGCAGTGGAGAATCCAGCCCCCAGCGTTTGGAAACAAGACACAAAGCCAGGTGAGTTTTTCATGGTTTGGGATTTGGTCATGAAAGTTATTTCTAACCTCTGGCAGAGGGGGAGATGACTGTGGAGTCATGCCTTAAGCCAATGTACAAAACTACTTTGCCTGTTGCCCCTCAGCTACTACAGCATTGCCAATCCCAAGTATTCAAAAATCATGAGTTAGCCCCCCCCCCACCCTCAATCATGAGATTGGCTTAATAATGGAACAATAAATTTTAGATTTTTTCCAATTGCCTTCTGGTTTGTAAGCCTTTAAGCTTCACATTTGCTAGCTATTCTCTGCAATCACAAGGATTGGACTTTTTTTTTTTAATGTGAAAGCCAAGAATCCCATGATTCCAGGAGCTGGGAATTTAAAAAAACAAACAAACCACCAACTCATTTGATATTCATGATAAAATCATGAGAGCTGGCGGCACTGCAGTTGCTGTAGCTAAATTTGCCCACTGCTGGACTGGGAAGAGTTAACCAATTTCTCACTCTTTTTTTTTTTTTTAAATGAATTTATTGTTAAACTAATTAGGCTGAGTTTCTAGTGAGGGCAGTAATAGCTGGGCACCCATTTGTGAACCAGTAATATGGGTGGCTGAAATAGAGGAGAGGGCCTCTAATGAGGGAACAGCAGCTTACTAGTGATGCATAGCTAATGACCCCTGTCTTCAGCGGCCCACAGCCAGGCGGAACAAAAAATCTATTTCTACCAAGTGCTTCATTATAGCACAGCTACACTTGGTTGAACTGCTCCATTCAGCAGAGAGAGGAGAGGAGAGGAGAATGTAGCAGCGCAGCAGGGGTGTGGAGCCATGGCATGGGATGGCCTCTGGGAAATGAGAGCGGTCCCAACAACCTGCACACCAAACTGCCGGAGGAGCGTTCTGTGCCCCTCTTTGGTCCTCGGGATGCTGGGATATGGATGTGAGTCAATGGGCCTTGGGGAGGAGACACCGGGTGTGAAGTGAACCACACATCTTTAAAGTCATTAAGGTAAAAGTTGTGATCCCAAATCATTAACAGAGCACATGATGTAGAAACTTAACAGTGTGAGGGCCTGGCCCTGCTCCCCTGGAAGTTAATGGGAGTGTTGCAGTTGATATCTGTGAGAGCAGGAGAAGGGTTTGGAATCAGGAGCCCCAGGTTCAATTCCTGGCTCTCACATCACATGCATGTTTAAATTGGGGTTGCACGTGTACATAGGTGTGTGTGTGCACATGCACAAATGGCTGGCCTTTGTACACATCTAGGGCTAGATCTTCAGCCAGGGTAACTTGGCGTATCTCCACCCACATCATCAAAATTCCTGGGTGGCTTTGCATACCCCCTTTGTCTCAAATGGGGCGGCTGCTGCTGCTGCTTAGCTGTGTCTGACTGTTCTCTGAAATGAAAGATGGAGGTCACAACAGTTTAAACAAGGATTAACCCAATGCATACAATATTTTACCAATCGCATAGGGGTGTTGTGAAGCTAAATTAACCAAGACCTGTGAATTGAATGGAGCTACTCAGATAGGAGATGCCAGAGAAGAACAAATTATTGCTATTATTATGACCATTATTTATTAAGAGCACATTTACAGTTGAATAGGACAATGGCAAATTAAAAATTGTAAGCAAATTTGCTTGCCTATTATTTAGTAACATCTGAGGCCTAGATCCTGCCAACGCTTGAGTACATGCATAACTTTATTCATGCAATCAGCCTGATTGAAGTCTTAAGACTCTGTAGGAATGGAAACAGGCCAGGTCTACATTGAAAAGTTAGGCCTACCCAGTTACATTGCTGAAGGGTGTGAAAAATCCACACCCTTCAGTGACGTAGATAAGCCAACCTAACCCCTGGTACAGGCAGTGCCAGGTCGACAGAACAATTTTTCCATTGACTAGCTACCACTTCTTGGGGAGGTAGATTAACTGAAGTGAAGTGACAACCTTTTCCGGAAAAGGTTGTCACTTCACTTCAGTTAATCCACCTCCCCAAGAAGTGGTAGCTAGTCAATGGAATGCATTGCGTTAATCCTTGTTTAAACTGTTGTGACCTCCATCTTTCACAGGCTGGTAGTAAGTGTCTGCACTGAAGCACTGCAGCTGTGCTGCTGTTGTGGATTAAGTGGAGACATAACCTTAGATATTAAAAATGAAAGAATGTTTAAAATCAAAGGTACATTTTGCTATTTGCACAGTTGGCTTCCCTTTTGCTTTTTTCTATCTAGCTATCTAGCTATCTAGCTATCTAAAATATATTGATGAGTCTAAGGGTATGTCTACACTATGAAAGTAGTTCGATTTTACTTAATCCGAATTTTTGAAACCGATATTACAAAGTCGAATGTGTGTGTGTCCACACTAAGCACAGTAATTCGACTTTGTGAGTCCACAGTAACGGTGCAAGCGTCGACATTCCAAGCGGTGCACTGTGGGTAGCTATCCCACAGTTCCCGCATTACCCGCTGCCCATTGGAATTCTGGGTCAAGCCCCCAATGCCTGATGGGGCAAAAAATGTGTCGCGGGTGGTTTTGGGTAACTGTCGTCATTCCACCCTCATTCCCCCCTCCCTCCGTGAAAGCGGCAGCGGGCAATCATTTTGCGCCCTTTTCCCTTGATTGACAGAGTGGACGCCATAGCACCGCGAGCATGGAGCCTGCTGCGATCATCGCCGCGTTTATGGCCATTGTCAACACCTCGCGCCTCATCGTCCACCTTATTCAGAGGCAGATGTTGAGAAATCAGGCGAGGAGGCTACGGCAGCGCAGTGAGGACAGTGACGATGACAGGGACACAGACCTCTCTCAAAGCACGGGACCCCACAAAGTGGACGTCATGGTGGCAGTGGGTCATGTTGATGCAGTGGAATGCCGATTCTGGGCCCGGGAAACAAGCACAGACTGGTGGGACCGCATAGTGCTGCAGGTCTGGGATGAATCCCAGTGGCAGCGAAACGTTCGAATGCATAAGAGCACTTTTCTGGAACTTTGTGAGTTGCTGTCCCCTGCCCTCAAGCGCCAGGACACCAGGATGCGAGCAGCCCTGACAGTCCAGAAGCGAGTGGCCATAGCCCTCTGGAAGCTTGCAATGCCTGACAGCTACCGGTCAGTCGCGAATCACTTTGGAGTGGGCAAATCTACCGTGGGAGTTGCTGTGATGCAAGTAGCCAACGCAATCGTGGAGCTGCTGCTATCAAAGGTAGTGACCCTGGGAAATGTGCAGGCGATAATAGATGGCTTCGCTGCGATGGGATTCCCAAACTGCGGTGGGACTGTAGACGGAACTCACATCCCTATCCTGGGACCGGAACACCAAGGCAGCCAGGACATTAACCGAAAGGGCTACTTTTCCATGGTGCTGCAAGCACTGGTGGATCATAAGGGACGTTTCACCAACATCAACGTCGGATGGCCGGAAAAGGTTCATGACGCTCACGTTTTCAGGAACTCTGGTCTGTTTAGATGGCTGCAGGAAGGTATTTACTTCCCGGACCAGAAAATAACTGTTGGGGATGTGGAGATGCCTATAGTGATCCTTGGGGACCCAGCCTACCCGCTAATGCCCTGGCTCATGAAGCCGTACACAGGCACCCTGGACAGTGATAAGGAGCTGTTCAACTACAGGCTGAGCAAGTGCAGAATGGTGGTGGAGTGTACTTTCAGATGTTTGAAGGGCCGCTGGAGAAGCTTACTGACTCGCTCAGATCTCAGCGAAACCAATATCCCCATTGTTATTGCAGCTTGCTGTGCGCTCCACAATCTCTGTGAGAGCAAGGGGGAGACGTTTATTGTGGGGTGGGAGGTTGAGACAAATCGCCTGGCCACTGATTACGCACAGCCAGACACCCGGGCAATTAGAAGAGCCCAGCGGGATGCGCTGCACATCTGGGAAGCTTTGAAAACTAGCTTCCAGACTGACCAGGGTAACCAGTGACTCTTCCGTTTGTTTAACCATGAGGTGAACCTGCCCCCGTTTCTTTACCCTGTTAATATTGCCTGTCCTCTCCAATTACCAACCCCCTTCCCCCCCTTCCAACACACCTTCCTTTAAAAATAAAATAAAGGCAACATTGTTCAATAAAAACATATTTTTTATTAAGGGTTTTTCAGTAAAGGGAGGGAACTGGGACTGAGGCTAGGGTGGCGTACAGGTGGAGGGAAGGAAAGGACTCTTCAAAACTTGGGGAATGACAGCCTTCTGCTACAGTCCGCAGGGGTGGACTGCTTGTTTCCATGGAGCCTGCCACCCCTCGTTTTTGGGACTCTGGGTGAGGGGGCTATGGGACTTGGGGGCGGGGGAGGGCGGTTAGAGATCTCCTGCAGCGGGGCTCTGTCCTCCAGCCTCCGGTCCTGCAGGACATCCACCAGACGCCGGAGCGTGTCCGTTTGCTCCTGCATTAGCCCAAGCAGCGCCTCAGTCACCCGCTGGTCTTCCAGCCGCCACCTATCATCGCGAGCGTCCCTCCGCTCCTCACGAGCATCCTGCCTGGTCTCACGGGTGTCCCGCCTCTCCTCCCGTTCGCTGGCTGATCGCTTGTATTGTGAAATGGTCTCTCTCCACTCAGTCTGCTGAGCTACCTCAGTGCGGGAGCACTGCATGAGTTCGGAGAACATCTTGTCTTGTGTGCGTTTCTTTCGCCGTCTTATGTGTGCCAGCCTTTGGGAAGGAGATGCCGGGGGAACCCTGGAGACAGTTGCAGCTGTGGGATGAAAAAAAGGGAGTGAATTCTTTACAAAGATACATTTCCCAGAACAATGAATATAGTCTTTCCCGGTGAACAAGGCCATGCACACTACCTATCACAGTTGCTTTCACTACAAGGTCACATTTAGAATCTTTATATTGAGTGCCTGGGGGCCTGGTGTGCAGATCGCACAAGCGGGGCTGGTCAATGGAATTTGGCTAGCAGGCTGACATGGTAAGCCGTAGACTTTTGGCTGCTGAAAGCTTACTTTACAGCAGCGCCCTCCTTTCCCGTTCCAAGCAGAGCTCCTAAAGTTGGCCAGTTACTGCTGTGCTGTGCATGTTAACGTGCAGCGGAAGAGACCACAGTAACCCCAGCCATCCCATTCTGTGGGATGGTCGGTTTAGCCTTCACCTGAACGCTTGGCTTGTCTCGGGAAAGATCCCTGCAAGCTGCCGGCGAACCGCTCACCATGAACGGTCCGCCTCCCCGCCCCCACCGCGTGGCTGGTCTCGGGAAAGATCCCTGCAAGCTGCCGCGAACCACTCAGCAGGAACGTTCCCTCTCCCCACCCCCACCGCGTGCCTGGAAACCGCAGGGTAGATTTTTTTAAAAGAACAGGCAAACAGTCCCTGTAATAAAATTCACGTAATTTCAACCAGGTCACCATGACTGATATCACTCTGATGAGGATTACGCAGACAGAGAAAGACCGTATGCTGCGTGAATGCCAGCAAACACCGGGGCCATATGCCACCATGCTTTGTCAGGCAATGATACCGGAGTACCTGCTACTGGCCTGGCACGGCAAAGTTTCCTACCATGGAGGACGCAATAAGGCCGCTCACCCCAGAAACCTTCTGCAAAGGCTTTCACAGTACCTCCAGGAGAGCTTCATGGAGATGTCCCAGGAGGATTTCTGTTCTATCCCCACACATGTTAACAGACTTTTCCAGTAGCTGCATTGGCCACGAATGCAGCTAAAGTGCCTAGGTCAAATTAATCATTAAAAACGCATTGCTAAAATACCATGTCTATTCTATTCAAAAGATATGTTTTGAACACTCACCTACTGATCCTTCCCCTGATTCACGGACCGGGATAACACCTTGGGAGGGTTGGTAGGGGATCTCCGTCAGGGTAATGAAGAGATCCTGGCTGTCGGGGAAATCAGGGTTCAAAGCGCTGTTGACTGCCTCGTCCTCCTCATCTCCTTCATCATCTTCCCCATCTGCAAAAACCTCTGAGGAAGCGATTGACGAGAATACCCCATCGTTGGAGTCCACGGACAGGGGTGGGGTAGTGGTGGCGGCCCCACCCAAGATGGCATGCAGTGCAGCGTAGAAACGGCATGTCTGGGGCTGAGACCCGGAGCACCCGTTGCACTGTTTGGTCTTCTGGTACGCTTGTCTCAGCTCCTTGATTTTCACGCGGCACTGCATTGCATCCCGGCTGTATCCTCTGTCCGTCATGGCCTTGGAGATCTTCTCATAGATTTTAGCATTCCGTCTTTTAGATCGCAGCTGTGATAGCACGGACTCATCTCCCCATACAGCTATCAGATCCAACACTTCCCGATCAGTCCATGCTGGAGCCCTCTTTCGAGTCTGGGATTGCATGGTCATCTCTTCTGGAGAGCTCTGCATCATTACCAGTGCTGCTGAGCTCGCCACGATGTCCAAACAGGAAATGAAATTCAAATGTTCCCGGGTCTTTTCCTGTGTGGCTGGAAAGAGCATCCGAGCTTGGACTGCTGTCCAGAGTGTCCAGAGAGTGGTGCACTGTGGGATAGCTCCCGGAGCTATTAGCGTCGAATTCTGTCTACACTAACCCTAATTCAACATGGCCATGTCGATTTTAGCGCTACTTCCCTTGTCGGGGAGGAGTACAAAAATCAATTTAAAGAGCCCTTTATGTCGAAATAAATTGCTTCGTTGTGTGGACGGGTGCAGGGTTAATTAGATTTAACGCTGCTAAATTCGACATAAACTCCTAGTGTGGACCAGGCCTAAGTTTTTTCTGGTGGTTTAGAAAATCCAGCTTTCAGTCAAATTTGAGTTGTGTCCCTTTCAAACAAACTATTTGCAAGCCTTTTCTTCCTCTACTTACCTCCCCGGAGCTGGGGGCTTTGATTCTGTTTCTGATGTACAATAGCTGACAATATCACACAGAAAACTACGCTAGCATGTGATGCACTGTTTCTCTATGTTCCTGAATCCAGTATGCTGGACTTTGTCTCCTAAGCCCATGTGATCTGACTGTGTGATGTAGTATGGTGCACTTTACACTTTATGCTGTTTGGACTTTAAGAGGCAAAGATTCCTAAACATAAGCAAGAGATCCCCAGAACTAACCGAGTTAGCCCTAATGGACATATAGAGCTGGCATATTTCAGCTGCTCTGTCACCGTCTGAAACCTAAGACTGCAAATCTTTTTTTGTTTTAACTGTTTTAACCTCGTAAATAAGTCTCTTTTCTTTTTCCTAGTTAATAAACCTTTAGTTAGTTTATTACAGGATTGGGTACAAGCATTGTCTTTAGTGTGAGATCTAAAGTGCAAATTGTTCTGGGATAAGTAACCGGTCCTTTGGGACTGGGAGTAACCTGAATATTTTGTGATTATTCGTGTAAAGTGACCATCTAGCACAGTCTCAAGCTTGCCCGGTTGTCAAGAGAGATTGGAGTGCCCACAGGAACTATCTGGGACTCCATGGGAAGGCTGTGTAGTACCTGAGGAGTTTACACTTGGTTGGTGAAATCTAATTACAGAGCTCAGTTTGGGATTTGTGCCCTGCTTCCTAACATCTGTCCTGAAGTTGGTATTCCTGCTCGTGAGCCACTCCAGAGAGCGTGACAATTTTTTTTTCAGAGTACTAACCTCAGTCTCTGAAATCTAACCCAAGTGGAGCACTGCTGCTAAGAAGTTATTATCCACTGACAGTCCAAAGCAGGATTTCCTGCCAATAGGTTGATCTCTAGATTTGCTTTTTTGTTGTTGCTACTGAAAGCTCTAGTTGGATGGAGACCATTACCCTTCTTTGTGGAGTGTGTCTTATCCTGCTCTTCATATCTACACAACAGCTCCAGCTCCGTCTCTCTTCCACTTCACACAGCACCTACCTTCCAGGGGCTGCACCTGAGTTAATTTCCAACATTCAGTTCAGGTTCCTTGCCCCCTAGGAGCTTTGTCTAGACTCCATTCCAGGGAGGCATAGAAATCCACTTCTGCTTCCAGGGTCTGTACTTAGCTTCCATAGTAAATCAAAGCACTGATCCTGGAAAGATGTATCAAGGCTTTGCAGGATCAGGGTCTAGCATACTGCTCCTGTCTAGGATGTACCTGTAACTGAGCCTGGGGAAAAGATCTAGCTTATAGAAGGCAGTGATCTCCCACTATTACCATTGTTTTATTTGTAGCACCTAGACTTGTGCCTGGCACTGGACAAACATAACAAAAAGATGGCCCTGGCTGCAACGAATGTTCAATAATCCAGGCAGTGTCCTGCAATGGGGTCAAGCCAGTGGCATAGCCAGGTTTAGAGCACAGGGGGAGCGGAGCTAAAAAAAGGCGCCGGGAGCAAAACGCGTCGGGAGCAAAAAAAAGGCACTGGGAGCAAAAAAAATGCTCCACTCCGCCTGTGGCGCAGGAGCAAAAGGTGCCAGAGCACAAAAAAGGCACCGCTTCTGCTCAGTGTGGGAGCTGTCGCTCCCCCTGTTCCACGCCTAGCTACGCTACTGGGTCAAGCACCGGAAATGGAGTTCTGTGCCTGCCTAGGACCACATCTGTTTTGCAGATAATGCCTGTGTACATAGAGCAGGTGAAGTCCCCTTTAAAGTCCCAATTCAGCAAAGCACACGAGCATGTGCTTAGGTCCTATTGGAGTCAATGGAACTTCAGTACATGGTTTAAGTAAAGCACAGGCTTAAGTGCTTTGAATAGGGATGGAAATGCTTAAAGTTGGACATGCACTTAAGTGTCTTGCTGAGTTGGGGCCATATTGCAGGTCGGGTTTGAGTTTAAATTCCATAGTCAGCAGTACTTAAAAAGATCTAAGGAACTGTGGCAACTCCTCCCAGTCTGTGTTGGTTCTTAACTGCCCCTCCCTTGCATATTTAATATGCTGCCCTCAATTCCCCCATTGCAAACCTATCAGCTGCCCTTGTTATTTGCATCCCTTAGAAAGCAGAGGGGCCAGTGGCGTAGCCAGGTTTAGAGCACAGGGGGAGCGGTGCTATAAAAAGGCGCCTCTCCGCTTCCCCTGTACTCACCCCGGCGGCACTTTAAAGGGCCCGGGACTCCAGCCGCTGCGGAGCCCCCAGGCCTTTTAAAGTGCCCCCACCCCAGCCCGGGTCCGGCAGCGGGGCTGGGGGGGTGCGCTTTAAAGGGCCCGTGGCTCCCCGCAGCGGCAGAAGCCGCGGGCCTTTTAAAGCGGCCCCGAGCCCGGCTCCCGCAGCGGGGCTCGGGCGGCGCCTTAGCGCCGCTTCTCCACACAGGGGGAGCAGCCGCTCCCCCTGCTCCCCCCCTGGCTACCCTACTGAGAGGGGCGGTGGCCCTACTGAAATTGTTAGACAAATAAACCTTTGCCCTAGCAAAGCAATGTGTTTAACAGAGAGCAGCTCCCCTCCCTCATTTCAGTTTCCCCCAGACAAGCCTCACAGTTTGCAAACCTCTCTGAGCCCTTTGGAGGCAGCTTGCCTGAGTCCTTGCTCCCTCCACCACCCTTCCTACCCGTCACTTTAGTTTAACTGCAGTGCAAAATTGTGGCTGCCCTCTCAGCAGGAGGGGGACTCTCCGCAAGACTGGTCGTTACCAGCTCTTCGCACGCGGTTACCAGCTCTTCGTGCGCAATGGGCTTGTAGTGGATGGCCTGAAGGGAAGCCAGAGGCAATGCTTGCTCAAGCCACCCAGCCGGCAGTGACCATATTTTAAATTTGAGACCTCAGTGAATTTTTGTGCATGTTAAAGAAAAACAGACCAATATAACACCCAGCACTGACTGGATGCGACAGTTAGATTTGTGACTTTCCCCCCCAGTAAAAACAATAAGTGGAACGCTTATTTGTCTGAAAAGTCACCCCACAACTTCCTCATTTGTTATTCGTTCTCCTCCACCTTAAAATGTTTTAGTCATCCAATCAGGTAGCAGAAGTAAGATCACATGACCAACGACAGAGTACACATAAGGACGAGTGAAAGAGAACAGTTTGCAGACAGCCCTGCAGGCTGAAGATGATTCACTGCGACTGGGTAATGAATGCACCTGAAGGAAATGCAGATCAGCTTATGCTAGCTAAGGACGGCTTTGTAATGAATCTGCTTCATAACAAATAATGTAACCAGCTCTAATAACTTCCTTTGTCGGTGTTTTGTCTGTCTCCTATCACTTCTCTGTGTTGTGTTCCTCTAGCATGGTATCCCCACCTTTTGTGTCCACAAGAGAATGAGATATAGAGCTTTTGGTGCGTTTAAAAATGAGCATCGTAAGCTACTGGGAGCCCCTTCCTTCTGGGAATGGGAACTGCTTTCTTGCTTTGCATTTTCTATGACATTATGTGACATTTCTAGGTTCTAGGAGAATCCATTTCCTACGGTGGACTGGCCTAGCCACCAGGGATCACAAAGGCACTTGGCCACTCTGGAGATGGGTGGCGACATGAAAAATAACTAGGGCCTATTGAAAAGTTTCCTTTGACACTGTTTTTTTGAAGGAAAACTGGGTTTTTGACTAAACAAGTTGTTTCATGAAGAGCGTCTGCTTTCTGTAGAAAATTTGAGTTTTCATCAAAAAATGGAATGCCCACAAACCAAACATTTTTCGGCAGAAAAATGAAATTTGGATTTGGATATGACAGCACAATGCCTACGGGAGCTGGAGTTTGGTTGTCTCATAGCTCTATTCTCCTCTATGGGCCAGGTGCCCTAGCTGGATTATGTCATCCATGAAAACAGCACCTCCCATCAAGAAGGGAAACTGTGGTATGTCGGGATGATGTAGCCAAAGAGAATGGAGTATAAAGCACAAGGAATACAACTTCCACGAGGCATTGTGGTGACATTTTCCAATCAAAATATTTCACACTTTGATGTTGGCCAAAATGTCAAGTTTTCCATGGAAACAAACCCCCAGGTTTTCTATCAGCTCCACAGATAACCAAACCTAGATGAACTGGAAATACAGCAATCGGGAGGGTTTGAATCTGGAGCTTTGTTTCAGACCCATCTGTAGTTTGTCCTGTATGTTGAACCTGCTGTTCTGCTCAGCTCTGTTCGTTTGGTTAACTCATTTGTCCCTATGCTATTTATTTTTGGTCTTCCTGTTGAGTCTTTCTCTGGCATCTCACTTGTGAACTCTCGGGGCCAACGCCTGGCTTCATTGGTACACGTCTGTACAGCACCCTCTACAGTGGGATCCTGAGCCCTGATTGGGGTTTCCAGGAGTAGTCTTAATATGTATACTAAGAGACCATCCCACCAGTATGACAATAGAGTAGCATGGTGCACACATCCCTGATCCCTTTAGTTTCTTTGCAGCCATTTTACCTGGCTGTTGCCACCACTATAGAGAGAAACAGGGCCTGGGCACATGAGAATATTTCCTTAAGGATTGAAATAACTTATACCAGGGAAGGGGAAGAAGAAAAGCCAAAAGCTTAACAATTAGTATTGTTGAAGTTAGCTTAGTTTAACAGGAAAGACCATTACCCTGTTTGCCCAATAACACTGCATGTAGCAAGGCTACTCCATGAAATCAGAGAATGGCTTTGGGTATGTCTACATAGGGATAAAAAACCAGCAGCTAGCCCATGTCAGCTGCCCTGGCCTAGCCACAGATGTCCTGCTGGTCTTTTATCCTGTGTAGTAACCTTTTGTGGTTAAAGAACCAGACTGGGACTCCAACCACTTGGATTCTAATCCCAGCTGTGACACACTCCGAACATGGGAATTTGGGCAAGTCACTTACCCTTCTCTGCACCGTGTTCTTCCCATTTGTGCATACCTCACTGGGAGACTGTGGAGCTTCACGACATTTGGAAAGTGCTTGGAGACTCCTCGATGGAAGATGCTGTAGATACGCAAGGATTGTTATTGATAAAGGATCAGTGGGTTGCAATATCCAGTTCAGGCAGCAGTTAGCAACTCAGCATCACTTCCTTGCTTGCCTGACCAGGTCTTTTAAAGTTGAAAAGACAAGACACTCCCATTCTCCCATCAAGATGTTGGTTGCAGCCTCAAATGACCCCTTCCATTTCAAGGACATGAAGAATGACCCCCTGGACAACGTGATTTATAAAACACACCATTGCCACAATGTTTTATTCCTGCTATGTTTGCATCACAGTGTCAGTTACACCCATTCAAGCCTGCTGGAATCAAAGTCTTGCCCTGGTGTTGTCCATGGGAGAATTTGGCCCATGCATTTGTGAAGCACGTTGGGATCCACCTGCATAAAAGCACTAAATGGATGTGAGTCATAAGTCGTCCTTCCCATCCTCTCTTGTTTTTGATGCTTTGTTTTCTCATCTTACTGAGCACAGGATGTGGCTAGTTTTACTTAGAACATTACAAGCAATCCTGTCTGAGTTAATTGACCAAGACAAATTTTGTTAAAAAAACCCCTGACATTAATAATGAGAAACAAGAGCTGGGAGACAAAACACATGCACTGTATACATAAGTTACCGGGCACCCCTCCTTTCCCAGCTCCTCCTTAAGCAGCTTGACAGAGTGTTAAGGTCAATTAGTTTAAAATTAACTTCTGGCTTCTAAGTCAGCCTCCAACCAGAGCATCTGAGTGTGGCCTATCACTAGTTGATTTAGCCTCTCTGAGTCAAGGATAGACAGAATGGTTTACTGATATGGGATACCCTACCAAATCCATCCCTGCCAACAGACATCATTATAATATGAACTGCCTCCCTTGGGAAGCTGGGACCTAGAAAGTTGTCCTTTTAGCTCCAAAACTGCATGTCTTGATGACTTGAGCTGGAGGAGAGTGTCCCTAGCTAGCAGCAGTAGCAGGGCTCTTATCCTTTCTGAGGGCCAGCTACAACGCTGCACCCGCATGCAAAGTTAGCATATTACAGTACCTCAAAGACAATATAGGCTGTTAGGCTCCGTCTTTTCCGTGATAACCCCATCCCTTTCCCTGCCTTCCTGGAAGCTTTTTGAATTCTACAGGGCCTTGAGAGTTTCCCTGATGGGCTGGAAGCAGAAATCATTAATGTTCCTTCCCCTTGCCCATGGGTAACCAAGATAACTGGTCTTTACATGTGCAAGCTCAAGTTTGGGGTGGGGGAGAGGCAGCAGTACTAGTTGTATTCTCTCACTCTGCCCACAGGCTAAACTCAATGACCTTACAGTTATCATCACTGGGCATCTAAATTAACATCCTACTGAACGAGGCACTTCCCATCTCTGAGAGCAATTGTTGCAGACAGGCAGATATCGTGGCATCGGGTACACTCAGTTCATGTTTCTTTGCAGCCATGACGGCTAGAGACTTACTTAAAAAAAGAAAAGGCTGAGATTTCTGAGAGAAAGATGGGAGCCTTCCCAAAAGGCTAACATGGTGTCACCTGACCCAGTCTGAGTCCTGTTTATGTGTGACATAAAACCTTCGCCCACGTGATGCTGAGGCACGATCTCGCCCAGTTTGCGTCCTTTCTCCATCATGGTTAGTGACGGGTGACCCTCAAAACCGTAAGAGTTGTTGGTGTTCAGCTCAGATGTTCCCTCAGAGGATTCTGGGAAGCTCGTGAAACAGGCTCTGCCATGGCATTTCAGGCCCTCGGATGACAGTTCCAGATAGACAAGAAGTGAAAAGATGTTCCTGAAATACCCCAGAACCTCCAAAAAGGTTGGATCCAAATTTACTTCTAGAAGTGGGTGGAAGTTTGGAGGCTGGGGCTGGTTCTCATCCCCCTTTGTCACCCTGCAGAATTGTGCTGCTTTGGCCTGTCTTGGGAGACTCTGCTGTCATGGGTTGCTAAGCTGATGTGTTCCTCACAGGCAATCAGTCAGTGCAGTGTGGTCCTTTTCCAGTGGCAGAGCTGCACCCGTACATAACTGATGGATACTGCCCAACCTTGACGTGGAATCAGTCACTTGGAGCTTGCTCATTACTGCTGGCTAACTGTTTGCCTGCCTCATCCCCCATTAATATCCTTCCCTCACTGCTGCAGAGTCACAATGGGATTCTGTAATAGTCTTATTTACATACATACAGCATTTCATCAGTCTCTTCTTCCCCTCAGTCAGTTTCCCATCTGCGTCATACCTCTGCCCTCTAACATCCCCGGAGGATGGAGGTGTTGGGGGCTTGGGATAGTAGCTTCAGGTCTCTATCGCTGCCTCTGTGGCTATGGAATCAGGGGCGGCTCTAACAATTTTGCCGCCCCAAGCAGTCACGGCCACGGCAGTAATTCAGTAGCGGGCGAGCGGACCTGCTGCCAAATTGCCGCCATGGCGGGCGAGAATGGGGTGGCAGTCCGAGTCCCGCGGTGGCAATTCAGCAGCGGGAAGAGCGGCAGACCTGCTGCCGAATTGCCACCGCGGGACTCAAACTGCCGCCCCATTCTCGATGCCGCCCCAAGCACCAGCTTGGAAAGCTGGTGCCTGGAGCTGGCCCTATATGGAATACCCTTCCTGTGGCTAATTGGGAGAACCACGGAACTGTCACCCTGTAAATGCAGTGTTTAAAAGTCTCTGAATTTCAGGAGGCCTTTGGCATGGTGCCTTGCTTTTATTATGCTTTTATACTGATTTTTAATTGCAGTCATTTTAATCCTCTGTGTATTTTAGTCTTCTAATCTGTTTGTGTTTACATTCTTGTAAAAATGCTTAGGATGCTCTTCCCAGAGATCTGCTCCAGGAAGACAATGTATTATTTATTACATATATCATCTGGGCATTTTGAATGTATTAACACAGGGAAGAGAGTTCCTCCTAGTCGGTTAGGAGCCTCAGGTTGAGCCCCATATCCCTGCAAAGGCAATTCCCCTAGATCGACAATAAAGTCTCGGATTTGACTTATGATCTCTATGTCATGAGCTACTAATGATCTCCAGACAGGTCACTGACAAATGTGTGTTGGGGGATGGTTTTGTAATCTGCTAGCACTTCATTGGTTCACATGAACAGACTCAAAACGTAGAACTCATTTCATTGTTAAAGCTGCCCTCATTGACACGGAGGCCTGGCTGGTGATTTTGTGGGAGGAACCAATTACACTCGTGGGAATGGGTGTGCTGATGTCTGGTGACCGCCAGGAGTTATATTGGCAGGGTGGCTGGGTACCCACCTACCCAAGTGGGGAGCATAGCCGAGGAAATAAAAGTGGGCCCCATAGAAAATGCCTGACTGAAAACTAGAGTGAGGCAAATATAACCCTCCAAAATACTCCCATCCACAATTTTTGTGAGTTTAAAAATGCATATTAAAACCAGGCAGCCTTGGAAAGGAAAGTGCACCTGGGCCTAACCAGTGCCCCAGTGTCCTCCCCTGTACCCTGCCCCACTTCCAGCTTGTCACAGTGCCGAGGAGTGCATGGAGGCTCTTCCAGGTTGGAGAGAGAGCCATGCACAGACCCACTGGGAGAGTCCCCACTTCCAAGTGTGGCACTGGGGGATGTATGTAGCCTTGCATCCTGTTCCCCTTCTACCCATATGGGTGGGCAGGGGAGAACAGCCTCAGAGGGGAGACGTTGCCAGCCCATGGAGGACCAAACAGCAGCAAGAGAGGAAGATTGGCTTCAGCAGGGCGAGGCCCTGGGCCTTGCTGCTTTAGCTGGCAGTGGCGTGGCTCAGATGAGAGCAGTGGTTTGTCACTGGGTGGCTACTCTGGTTGCAGAGGGCTGGGAGCAGGTCCAGGAAGGGGCCCAGTTACATGGGTATTGGCAGAGGGTCAGCAAGCCCTGCGAGAATAAACTGGCTGAGCAGCCAGATGGCTTTCACTGTGATCTTCTGGCTGGAGAATACCAAGGTCTGGTCCTAATGTTGCTGCGGAGGCGACCCCCACTCCCTTATGTAGACCCTATTGAGAGAGCACCACTGGCCTACATGCTATACTGTCATTTGGACCATAAAAGCTTACTGAAAAGCCAGGCAGTGCTAAAGTGCAGGGCCCTGGCAGGGGGCTGATTAGTTTTTGTGTGATTATTATTATTAGTAGTAGTATTTTGGCAGCACCTAAGGGTCCCAGTCGCAGAACCCATTGTGCCAGGCACTGTACAAACACAGAACAAAAAGACTGTCCCTATCCAAAGAGCTTCAAGGGTGTGTATGTGTGTGTGTGTAAAGTTAATATAATAATGTAAAATATTTTTTTAAGTTAAAAAAGTTAATTTTTTTTAAAAAAAGACCAAACATTGTCAGGCTGTTATTGTGGAGTTAAAATAGTTCATTAAAATACCCCAAATGAGCATAATTAATGTTTCTCCTTGGGGTCAGGGAAACCTTTCTAATTTAGCTAAATACATAAAGAGCCAAAGTTTATTCAGCACAATTCTGGTGTAAATCTGGAGCAATGCCACTGAGCTTGATGGTTTTCTGCTATATATGCCCCCGGTGTAAATGACAGCAGGATTTGGTCCAATCTAGAATCTAGAATAGTTTTGCTAGTGAGGGCCCCTCTTTTATTTTCATTGGTTAGAAGGGAGCCACTATATGAATTCCCTCCTTATTTCACAGTGCAAGCAGCACTTGGAGCATTAGCATAAGCACTGCAGTTTGCTGTGTTTCATTTTCATGTGTGTGGGGGGGTCTTTTCCTCTCAGGTCAGCTTTGCAGGATATTGTATTAAAAAGTCAGGGAAGGCTTAGTGCTGGAGCTGTCTTGCTTGTTAGGTGGATCTCTGAGAGAATGTGCAGGCTTGGTCTCAGAGTTCTCTAATGCAGAACGTCCAAGGAGATGGGTGGGAGGACGTTCCATTGCTGCACCCAAAAGAGCTTTTCCATTTCACTCTTTTAATGGTGAGGACTGGTTCCTCTATTAGGGTGCCTGTTCTATGTCAGTGTGTGTGTGCACATGTGCACCAAACCAAAGTGGGGTTGATTGTCACTGCACACAGGTGTGAAAAGGTTGCATATAACCAATATTTTATGAGCAGTAAAGCAGCCCTGCATGATTGTAGAAGGTGGAACTCTAAGGGTATGTCTACACCACAAACTACCCATACTACAATTACACCTTAGACATACGTGCACTAGCTTCAAGCTAGCTAGCCTGGGTAACAATAGTAGTGAAGTCATGGTGGCATGGACTAGCCACCCGAGTACACACCCATCTCCACCTGGCTTGTACTGGGGTGGCTAGCCCATGCTGAAGCCTGGGCCACCACATCGTCATTGCTATTGTTACCATGTTACCTAGATTAACACTAGCGCAGGAATGCCTACTTGAGCTATAGTTACACATTAATTTTCAGGGTAGACATACCTTTAGTTTTCAGTGGACAGTTACATTAACAGTATAGTAGATGCAACGTGTTGCCAACTTCTGCAATGTTATTACGAGGCTTGAGATATTTGGTGGTTTTCCTAAAGCCCTAGTTACTAGAGTCATGGGAATATGTGAGAAGCCTGGCGCTCTCTCTCTCCCTCTCTCTCTCTTTATATATTTTTTTAAAAGTACAATTTTAGCTATTATAGTTGAGGAGAAGTTTCCATGGAAGTAAAGGTTTGTTCCTCCTAATGGAAGTCACTCCCCCCAACATTCTGCATTGGAGAAGAGTAATGGGAGTATACTAGCCCTTTAAGAATAGAGGTGGCTTCTCTCCTCATATTGGTGGCCACTGCAACACTTTCCCTCTAAGTGTAGACACAGCCTGGGAGGATGCTGACAATAGTACTACAAAGGCAGCAGCAAATCCCTTTCCAGAAGACCAGGAAACGAACCCTTTCCAGCCTCCACACAAGATGTTCACTTTTACTGAGCCAGCAAGCAAGAGTCCTGAGGTGCTTTTGTCAAACTTAGGAAGACATGAGAGAGACCCATAACCCATCAGTCCATCTTTCCTCAGTATTGCTGCTTCAGGGAAACAAGCAGTCCCTGGTGTGGTTAAGTGCTGAAGACTGGAATGTTGTTGCCTCAGTAACGCTGTTCAAGGCTGCTCAGGGGCATCTGTCCTTGGAACGCCAATGTTACCAGTACTAACAGCAGAGAATGCAGCCTGCTCATTCAGCAGGCTTTAATGTTACTCATAAAGAAAGACCACAGGCATGGTTTGGTAACAAAGGCACTCGGCCAGGTTTATTGCCCTCAAGGCACAGTCTTACTGCCCTGACTCTGTGATTACAGGTACACTAACACATGAGTGCCCAGTGGCAAGGAAAGGCTCAGTCAGCAGTGGGAGTTTCTGCTGTCTCCTAGGCCACAAAAAAAGATCAAGGTGAGGTACCCCAACATTTATAGACTGAGACAAACAACTGGGATACACAATTTACACACAACTGTACGTGTTTCATGACATCTGTTTGTTACCTCCCCTTGCTCCTGATATCTTGGACACAACATCCCTATTCATTGTTCTATTAAACCATCTTATCTTGGACTAGATTGGGATGTATCTGTACTAGACTTGAAATATATTTACATAAATAGCTAATGACTAATATGCTAGCAACAACTCTGCCAATTTCATGTACTGGCATTGAACTTGTAAGCATCTGCTTTAATACCTGGCCTAACTTTAGTTCACGGCCTCTGCTTCATGCCTCAGATCTTGCACCAGACCCAGTGCTCCAAGCTTGCTCTCTCTCTACTACATTCCCCTGCTTTTTGTCTTTTTATGCAGAGGATGTTTACCCATCATCCCGGAGAAGCAAAATGCGTGACCTGAAAATGACCCAAGGGGCTAAACACTGTGCTCCAGGCTCTTTCTCTTTACTATACCTGCACCATAGGTGACTGGAAGGGGATTTGGGCTGGAGCAATCCAGTCTGAATTGGAGCTCAGCGAGACTGTAAATAGAAGCTCTGTAGCCAAAATCCAGGTCAAATGCACACAAATTCCAGTCCAGGTTTTCTCTGTGAGATGTTAAATGTCACAAGTGGAAACTTACCTAGCAAAGTCTTGACTGGTGGCAGACTGGGAGGAATTTCCCTCTTATAATGAAAAGAGCCTAAACATATCTGTGGCCTTGTCCAGACAGTGAGATGGTCTGCGGCAAATTGAGTTCCCAAGTTCCCTAGTGCACTTTGCTCTATTCCTGTTTCAAAGTGGAGTAGATCAAAGCACACTAGGCAACTTTTAGTGCGTGATCACAGGCTCCACATGGCCAGTTAGTGCAGAGCAGGCTAGTGCTCTGTAGATTTAGATCCCGACTTGCCATGCTCTAACTCTCCATCTAGACAAGCCCCGTGTGTGGCTGGAGGCTCTGGGTACAGCTTCTGAGTGGAGGAAAACCCGAACTGGGTCACAGTGCCCTCCAGAATGGAATCGATAGCCTGTAGTTTTAAATCTAGCTCACCTAGGGAGCTAGGGAGGCAGCTGCCCCGCTGGTTTTGATGGAATCGACACTTTCCTGTGGAATGTTTCTGTTCCATGGAATCTGCATTTCCTGACTAATTCTACCTCAACTGAATGGATCTGGAAATCTGAAGAAAAGTTCAATCAACTTTTCAAACGATTCTCTTTTCCCCTTTTGTGCTTCTCAGTATTTCCTGGTTCCACCAGGGACTGGGAGTGTTGGGGAACCCTGAGGCAGGCTGTTTCCAGGATGTTTCTGGCCTAGCCAGGAAGCACTGGAAATCATATAACAGAGCCTGTTCAGAAGTTTCCAGACCGATTTTACAGACCCAGTGTTCGGGACACGCATCCCACTGGCAGACAGTAGCGTAGCCAGTGGGGGAGCAGGGGGAGCGGCCGCTCCCCCTGTGAGCAGAAGCAGCGGAAGCGGCACCTTTTTTTAGCAGCGCTAAAAAAAGGCGCCGCTTTTTAAAGCGCCACTTCTTGCACTCACCCGGCGGCGCTTCGGGTCTTCAGCAGCATTTTGGCGGCGGGTACCATCGAAGACCTGGAGTGAGTGAGGACCCGCCGCCGAAGTGCCCCCAAATCATAGAATCATAGAATATCAGGGTTGGAAGGGACCTTATGAGGTCATCTAGTCCAACCCCCTGCTCAAAGCAGGACCAATCCCCCAATTTTTGCCCCAGATCCCTAAATGGCCCCCTCAAGGATTGAACTCACAACCCTGGGTTTAGCAGGCCAATGCTCAAACCACTGAGCTATCCCTCCCCCCAAGACCCGGAGCGCCGCCGGGTGAGTACAGGGGGAGGCGCCTTTTTATAGCGCCGCTCCCCCTGCGCTCCGGACCTGGCTGCGCTACTGCTGGCAGACCACATCCTCTGCTGGTGAAGTCAGTGGAGCTACACCAATTTACATCCGGTGAGCCCTCAATATGTGGCCCTCAATATGTCCTCAGGATATAGCCAGGTTTTTGGGAGCTTCCTCCCAACTGAACCTGGTGAGGTCTGCATCCCGTTGTACATGGTACAATATATATCCAATATACTGACCTCCAGCCTCCCCCCTCTCTGCCCATTTCCACCACGCCATAGGCCTCCTATACAGTTGTAGTCCAGCCACAATCAATTTGGTGCTTTCAAATATTTATGAGAAAATGATGGATTTTTTTAAAGTTTGAAGTTGTAGCTTTCATGGAATTCAGTTTTATTAGCTGGAAAGTCAATATTTTCACTGCGCTGTCTTTGAGCTGCCTTAATTCCAGCCCAGCAGCAGCACTTCAGCGCTGATGGTGCCTGCCCGTGACAATTTGAGTTTAGATGGCCTTCGACATGCTCAGAACAGGTGGGAAACCTCAGAGAAGGAAAATAAAGCATAAAGATCATGGTGAAAATCGGCAGAGGTCAGTAAGGAATTTACCTCCAGCAAAAGTCAGTAATCCATAAGGAGAGACAGAGGATTGTTTTCTCTCCAAACTACCCTCATTTTGACTCCAGCAATCTTAAACAAGGTAGATTGCACTTTACCAAAATTCCCATTGCCTTGCCCAGGAGCTCAGGGTACCTGTGTCTCAGGGGTTCAGCATTTCTCAGGATCAGACCCTTTAGCTCTTGGCATTGATTGATTTAAATAATAACACTTAGCTTTTCGATTTTCATCTGCAGATCTCTTATTGCCTTTCAGGACTGAGTAAGTATCATCAACTCCATTTTATAGATGGGGAATCTGAGGTACAGAGGAATTAAGTGACTTCCCAAGTTCACTAGAGTTATGAATATAACCTATCCTTCCATCTATGTTTTTATACCATGCCACCAGTCACTGTCAGATCTGAGAACCTAGGTCTCCTTGGGCTGAATTTAATGTACTGCCAATTAATATTTGACTGGTCCTGGCTAGTTGAAGCAGGCCATTGTTGTGATAGTTGCATATGACTGAAAAACAGAATCTGACAGCAAGATCTTAAACTCTTCATCCTCATGGTAACCACAGAAGAATTTTTAGGTAGAGATTATTTTGTTCCATTCTATACAGGTTCTTACACTGTGCTCATCACTGTAGTATCTGAGCACCTTCCACTAGTGCATTAAGCACTGAGCCACCCTGGTGTTAGTGGTGTGATGGTATAAGTGAAGGTAGGATAGCTACAGCTGTGTGTCAGCTCTAAATTGGCCCTAATGGGCCAAATGCATCCCTGCTGTAACTCCATTAACTTCTGTGGAGTTACAGCAGACCTGAATGTGATAGAGTTTGCAGAATAAAAGTTACTTAAGCTTCCAGCGTGAAGGGGACCACCCCCCCCCCCCATCAATGTCACAGTAGCCAAAAGACTTTGGGGGGCTACGGCAGTTCTGTGGAGCACACAACACATACACAGGGCCAAACTCTGTGAAAGGGATGTACAGAGTGACCCTTCGATGTACAGAGCATCGAATCAGCTGAAGAACCCTTAGGGATAACAGTTTGATTAGAACTGGAAAGAAGGGTGACAAAGAGGCAGTGGATTTGCACAGATCTTAGAGATACTAGTAGTGAGAACATTGTCCATGAGCCATCGCAAAGGACTGGGTTCTATCGGCTCTGCCACTGACCTGGTGGGAAGTCATTTCCCACGTGTACTGCGGGAATAATGGCACTTGCTGTGCGTACCAAGACACGTTGGGGCTCTGTCTCTACCGCTTCCGAACTGTGGATGAGTTTGTGAAATTGTATCATAAATGACTGTTCATGGAAAGCCTCTAGCTGTGTGGTGCCACCCTGAGTTAGCAGAGTCGTGCCATGTCTCTGCCAGGCCAGAGACAATGGTGAGCGATGAGCACTACAGTAAAACGCCCTGGGACACTAGGTTTGCTCTGCCTGGGAGACGACACTTCCTCCTCTTGGCTGAAGGGCGGGGGTTTGGGAGTAGTGGAAATTACCCAAAGGTGGGAGAAAAGAAGCAGGAGACCCCAGCAGGAGTCGATAAAGGGAGAGTATCATTTTACACCAGATTAAGATGAGAGAGATTGCTGCAGGCGCAGGGTAGGCGAGGGGGTGGACAGCCCTGCCTGCCTGCCTGACTGAACACCGGCGATCCCCCAAGGGCAGGGTGAGCGACTGAGGGACAGTGTGTTTTGGGTGTCTTATTGTTTTCTATATGATCCTTACTCTTCTGTGCTTTATCTGTTAACATTATATATATATATATAACAGTGTGACAGAAGGAGGGGACGAAAACAAACCCGAGCAGCTTGTGACGTTGCACTCCATATGTTTTATGGAAATATGTTTATAAGTGTGAATATGATGTAACTGGAATATGCTTCATGCAAAAGGTCTCTTGTAAGGTATCATTACAAAGCTTATAATCTACTGAGTGTGTTCATCTTATTTGTATGAATGTATCATTCTTGTATCTAAAACTAGAAATATGAAGTATTACTCGGAGGTCCTATTGTAATTATGCAAAGTGTGGGCCATTAATGGTGTCTTAGGATCTTGATGTCTCCCATTAACTAGAACAACTGGCTGTAAATGGCTCTATTTACTTGTAAGCCTTCCTGTGTTCATGTGAGTCAGGCTGGAAAGAATGGAGGCTTGGGGACTCACAGGACATGTGACCATGTCACCTGGTACTGGAATCTATCTTAAACCTGATGCTTTTCCATTTAGAAGGAGGGGTGGGCACCCAGAGAGACAAAAGATTCCCGCCTTGTGCCAAAGCCATAAAAAGGCGTGGAACAGAACACAGGGGGCTGCAGTCATGAAAAAAACCCTAGTTACCACCTGAGCTGAAACTAACAAGAACTGTACCAGGGGAAAGGATTGGACCCAGGCTAAGAAGGAGTCTAGTCTGTGAAAGAAGCTTATTGGGACATCTCTGAGGGTGAGATTTACCTGTATTCAGTTTCTTAACGTATTAGGCTTAGACTTGTGTGTTTTGTTTTATTTTGCTTGGTAACTTACTTTGTTCTGTCTGTTATTACTTGAAACCACTTAAATCCTACTTTTTATACTTAATAAAATCACTTTTGTTTATTAGTAAACCCAGAGTAGGTGATTAAAACCTGGGGGAGCAAACAGCTGGGCATATCTCTCTATTAGTGTTATAGAGAGCGGACAATTTATGAGTTTACCCTGTATAAGCTTTATACAAAGTAAAACAGATTTATTTGGGGTTTGGATCCCATTGGGAATTGGGTGTCTGGATGCTGGAGATAGGTAACCTGCTGAGTGGTTTTCAGTTAAAGCCTGCAGCTTTGGGGGCATGGACCAGACCTGGGTCTGTGTTGCAGCAGACTAGCATGTCTGGCTCAACAAGGCAGGGTTCTGGAGTCCCAAGCCATCAGGGAAAACAGGCTCAGAGGTAATTTCAGCACATCAGGTGACAAACCCAAGGGGATTTCTGTGACCGAACCTGTCACACAGCTGACTTCAATTAACCAATCCTCTCTGAGACTGCGAGGAGTGGGAGGGGCCTGGGGTCAATATAAACCAGACCCAGCTCATTCCAGAGGGAGGAGAGGCAATACCCAAGAAGACTGGAAAGCTGAAGGAGTGCCAGGGGGAAAAACAGCTCCAGAAAGGGGCAGGAGGAAAGGCAATCACCTGGGGGAAGAAGATCCTAAGTTTGGGAAGAATTGGTCACAGGCTGGCTTCTAGGAAATTTTGGACTTTCCTTAGAGGTAAAAGAATTTATGGAGAAATGGGACTAAAGACTTTGGGTAGCTTATGATAAATTAAATACTGATGCCCCCTTTGATAAGCACTACAGCATCCTTTCTGGGTTCTTCCTCACCTCAGCCTTTCTGGGGCAGTCATCTCATCCTGACCCGCTAGGCAATGGCTTGGTGACATTTACAGCTGTGGGATTTGGGGCCAGGTCAACTTAGTGATTGTCGGCTAAAGTCCCTGGGCCTCGTGAGAATCTACAGGGTCACAAATACAATGTAAAATAACATTTAAAAATAATATCAAATAAAAAACCTCAAACAAAATGTTAGATGTTGTCAAATCAAAACACTTCAATTGCCCTAAAACAACTTAAAAAATTCACTTTATGGGAAATCTTGAAATTTCAGCTTTTAGTTCTAATTCAGAACTAATTTTTTTTTAAAATCACGATGTTCCATGGAATGGAAATTCTGCTTCCTGACCAGCTCTGACCACAACTAAACCCACATGTTATCAGACATTAGTGCTCTCATTTTATAGCTCTAGTCAAAGGGTTTACTATTCAGGCAGATGCCTGATGGTCCAGGAGCTTGCTTAATTCAAGGAGGGGAGCCTATACCATGCATAGGCTCTGATTCCGTGGGTGCTTCGGGACTGGAGTACCCACGGGAAAAAAATAGTCGGTGCTCAGCACCCACTGGTAGCCCCACCAATCAGCTCCTCTCCTTCCCTCCCAGTGCCTCCCACCCGCCGTGGATCAGCTGTTCAGCAGCATGCAGGAGGCTTGGGGCGGGGGGGGGGAGAGGAGCAGGGTCAGGAAGAGGCAGAGCGAGGGTAGGGCACACTCGGTGGAGGGTGCGGAACGGGAAGAGGTGAGGTGGGGTGGAGTGGGGGCAGGAAGAAGCGGGGTGGGGGTGGGACCTGGGACTGAGCGGGGGTGGAGCACCCCCCTGGGAAATTAGAAAGTTGGCACCTATGATACCATGTGCAATGAGAGTAGCATGCTGAGACCGTCTCTTTTATTACATGCAGCATGGAAGTCTAGCACAGTGACAGAAGCTAAGACAAAAACTGTACCGTCACCAAAAGTGCCAGCCCATTATTTGTATGTCATCAAGGAGATCTAGTACCAGCAGTGTAGCAGAGTGGCAGCAACGTGTCCATATCTTGCCACGCTATTACTGCATTCAGTGTAGTGGTAGCTGTGCCAGTCCCAGGATATTAGAGAGACAAGGTGGGTGCAGTAATATATTTTATTGCAGAAGTTCTGTTGGTGAGAGACGCGTGCTATTGAGTCACACAGAGCTAACCTGAAGAAGAGCTCCATGTGGCTTCAAAGTGCGTCTCTCTCTCCGACAGAAGTTGGTCCAATAAAAGATATTACCTCTCCCACCTTGTCACGCTACTGCCGTTATTTAGTATTTGCCTCTGGTGGCACCTGCAATATGCTAGGTGCTGTACAAACAACGGGACGATCTCTGCCCGGAGGAACTTACCCCCTAAAATGACAAAAGAAACAAGCAGAGAGTAGGGGAAAGGGGAAAACATACAAGTAAAGAGATCAGGTGGTAATTAGTGGTGCTGTGGGCATCAGAAAAAACGTAGGACTTAACCTTACAGTGCCTGTGAGGGATACACAGCAGCCAAATCTACTGGAGGCAACTACTTGACAAGTAGGCAGTACTATTACTAGTACATACCGCTAGCTGAATCTGAATCTGTGGCCTTCCACATCCAGCCCCCAGCAGGCACGTGACATGTATCACTCTCCAGCAGGAGACAGTGTGACCAGGGGATAGTGCACTTGACTGTGACTCAGTGATGTGGATTCTATTTCTGCCACTGACTTCCCATGTGATCTTAGGCAAGTCACTTTACCATGTCTATTTAGTTTACAAATTCTTTAGGGCAGGAACTGTCTCTCTCTATGTGAATGTGCAGCATCTAACACAACCAGTCTTGACTGGGGCCTCTGGTTAGTTAGTTCTTATGCTGTCGCTTGGCCAGAGTAGAGGCCACTGAATTGAAAGCCTCCCATTGCGTTCAATGAACTCTGGATCAGGCCGTCAGGCACTGGGCAGAACCTGATGCTTAGATAAAAAGAACACCCTGTCCCCAATGTGCAGTGCTGAACTGGAGGGGGAAATACTCGGAACTGCCCTCTGCAGGCGATCAGCTAACGGTCTCAGATTGGGTTCCCCCAAGCTTAGCCTGTACAGCTACAAATATTATCATTAAATATCTGCCCCTTTGAAAAATCCAGTTGCTGTATGTGTGTGGATGACCTCCTGATGCCCTGCATTCCACAGGCTGACCCCATGCTTCAGAAAGACATGCTTCCTTTTATCTTCTTAGTTTTCTAAGTGTGCTGGCCGATACTTCCATGGCTAGTTTATGTACAGAGCACAGTGTGCCCCCGCCTTCCTCACTTTCTCCAGATAAGCGTGAGGAATGAGAGTGGAAGAGACCAAGGCAGGGCGAGAAATGGGAGTGTTCTGTCATCCTCAGTGGAGCCTCTCCCTCTGTTGTCCATGCAGAGTGTGGCCTTTTGTTCTATGGCTTAATGACACAGGAATTGCTGAACAAGTAATCCATGCTCACTCAGATGGCATCTGACATTGCCAAGGCATTCCAAGTCCAGAACTTTAGAGTCTCACACAGGGCGTGCTGTGAATGCCTGGTGGGTTCAGACTCAACAAAGGCTCCATTAAGAATCTCCGCAGCTCCCAGGAAAGCAAATTCACTCAACTCCCTCCACCTCAGTTCCCATGTAGGGCCCTATGAGCTCTAAATGCCTGTACCTGCTCGGCTTATGCATTCATGGTTTTCTCTCTCTCTTTAGCCACCTGAGGGCGGGCAGGAATGCCATAATTACCAACCACCCAGGAAGGAAAACTTTAGAATAATTAAAAAGCAATTAGTATTTGCACTGCTAGCTGTGCCATGGCATTGCTGTTTCCAGTCACATCCTCTGCCTCCCGGTCTCCCCGCCACTTACCTCGCTTTGTAGGTTTTCTTTATCAGTTGCTTTTCATTTTTATTCAAGCTGGCTGTGAGAGCTGCACTTGGAGCTTAGATTAAATTGCAGCTGAAATTTGCTTCGCTGGGGGGATTATGGAGTTTGCTGTGATGTGTTAGCTATCAGGTGGGGAGAGCAAGCCAAGGCTTTTAGCAGGCTGAGATCAGAGGGAAGCCTTTACTTTACAGGATTGCAAATGCAGGTGTTGGCCTGAGTGGCTAGTCAAAGTCTGGGGCCCTGTGTGTGTGTTCCTCCAATTTCTACTTCCAACTGGTGGTCGGGTGTTTCTCTGGTGCAGTTTTGTTTATTTACCAAGCGTGTACAAAGTCCTGTGTCTCTGAATGCAGAAGGACTCAACTAGCAGGAAACAGTTTCTTTTGCTCATAGCCTGATTCCCTGACCCAAAAATCTCTCCCCAGGTTTCTTCCAGGGTCAGCTACCGTGCTTTCAGCTGCTCCTTCTCTCTCTCTGACTTTCCTGTCTCTACCCAGTTTCTTTTTTGTTCTACCCCTGCACCCCTACCCAAAACAATACTCAGCAAAAGCTGAGCTCACACATTCATTGTGTTTTAGGTGGGGCTTCTGCTTACAGTTATGTTAATTGAAGTGTGAGTTTGTGCCTATCAGTCTCAATCCCATAACAAGATTTCACCCAGCTCATAACACAGGTATGGGGCCAAATGTTCCTTCGATTGGAATTGCACTGGTGTAACCAACACCCCTTGTATTATACAGCATCTTAGACTTGAAACAGGAGGCAAAGCTCCCATTTATGCAACAGAGCTACACTGGATTCTGTTGCAAACTGGGAATTTTGCAATAGCCTATTGTTAAGTAGCCTACATTTATATAATCACTTCCACCACCCCACAGTGCTTTACAAACTACACCCATCAAGGGATCACCTCAGCTGCCACCGAAATGCTGCCACCTCTGAGATGAGTGGGAGGCAGCGGGCTCACCAGTCAAAGAGTGCATAGGAAAAAATTACAACAAAATGAGGAATTTCCAAAATCGGAGCATTTTTGAGCTCGGCAACTGTGATGCATAACCAGAAAGGGTTAAGTATCCTTCAGGATAAATGACTCAAATTCAGCCCTTAAAGTCAGAAAGATAATGTTTGTGTTTTTTTGTGTGTGTTTACACATATATTGGTAGAGGTCAGCAATGTAATCAAACAGTCCCTGTATATGCTGTATTCTGTTAATTCAGAGATTATAAGGACATCTTAACATTTAAATGAACTATAAACATAAGATATCGTTGTATTCATCTCTCTTTGAAATGTATAGCGAATCATCTGCAAATGGTGGGAAAACAGGCAATTGCCTTATGTTAATCTGTGTAGATAATTACTGGTGATGCTTAGGAAATGGGTCCACTTCAAAGTCCCCATGAATGCCTATTGTTCGCCAAAGGACTCCGAGCTGTCACAAGAGGGCCTGAAACTGTATAAGAGACCCTTGGATCCTGATCCTGTCATCTCAGATTTGCTTGAGGCTTCATGTAGGGGAAGCTTAAGCCACAAGGACTGAGATCCCAGCCCTGACTGGACCACCCTGAATATAAACATTGGACTATAACCTATAAACAATTTCTGAAAGAACTCTTTGCAACTACAAAGCTCACCATCTCTGCTATGAATCTGATCTCAAGAACTGTACTCATGTCTATATATATACTGATCATCAATACCCTCTCTTTTCTTTTTTAATAAATTTTAGTTTAATTAATAAGAATTGGCTGTAAGTGTGTATTTGGGTAAGATCTGAAATATTCATTGACCTGGGAGGTAATGTGTCCGATCCTTAGGGATTGGTAGAACATTTTTATATGATGAATAAGATTTTCTATAATCCTCATCATAGTTGATTTGGGTGTCTGGGTGGAGGCCTGAGGCTGGGTTGCTTTAAGGGAACTGTGTTGTTGGCTTCTGGGTAACCAGTGAGGTTATTATAGAAGCTGTTTTGTCCTGGCTTGGTAAATCTAAGTATTGGAATATCCACCAGCTTTGGGGATTGTCTGCCCCATTCTTTGCAGTTCACCCTAATTGGGTGACCTCAGTTGGCTCCCCTGGGACTCCAGTCACAGCAACATTTTCACACTGAAAATGTCCGAATTAAATTATTTTATGCTCCAGAAAACCCGTCCAGTTTCACAATTGCACATGTTCTCGCAGCTGAGTGGCTACTTTCTCAAAATGTTCCAGTATCCAAAATTTCAAGTGAAAATGGGCAAAAGAAAATTGCAAACATCCCCTATGGCCCCATTCAGGAGAAGGGTACTTACTCTCCTAGACAACTCCTTTGAGGAGCCCCTTGTAATCTAACACCCACACTACACCACCCAGGGCATGGCTAAAGATACTCACACTGTAAACTGCTTTGAGCCCAGTAGATCTACCTCGGATGGGGCAATGGCTGAGCTGCCCCTGCAGGGATTTGAACTTGTAGCTCTGGGGAGTCTAAAGGCCTGATCCTATAAAAGTGTCTCAGTGAGCAGACTCCTGTGTCTGTGTGGAACTCCACTAGGGCCCAATATTCTGTCCTGCAGTTGTCTTCCCCTGACACAGCCTCCCTTGTCTCGGCAAAGCAATATGTGATGAGATGCTAGCCCAGCTCAGAGGAATTCATCACATAGTGCTTTTGTCCTTCCCAGAGCAAGGAGGGTTGGGATTTTCTGTCTCAACTTGTTGGGAGTTAGAGCTGCTGTGCTTTGAGCAGACTGAGCTCAGCAGTGAAGGGCCAGAGGCATACATCCTCTCTACCCAGAGGGAGGCCGTGCCAGAGGGATCTAGCGAGCAGAGCAGGTACAGATGGGGCCAGGAGAGGGGGATGCATGTGGTGATGCAATTCCACAGGGAGAGAGGCACATGGACAGTGCTAGACTGCCAGAGCGTGAACAGGATCCTGGCTCCGAGGACATGTGCTCTGCGACTGCTAGCACCAAATATCCCCAGCGGCCAGTGATGGGACACTAAATGGGCACGGGGGTGGGGGGGGTGGGGGGCTCTGAGTTACTACAGAGAATTCTTTCCCAGGTGTCTGGCTGTTGGGTCTTGCCCACATGGTCAGGGTCCAATGGATCACCATATTTGGGGTCGGGAAGGAATTTCCCCCCCGGTCAGATTGGCAGAGTTTTTCACCTTTCCCTGCAGCATGGGGCACGGGTCACTTGCAGCTTTAAACTAGTGTAAATGGTGGAGTCTCTGTAACCGGAAGTCTTTAAATGATGATTTGAGGATTTCAGTAACTCCGCCAGAGGTTAGGGGCCTATTATAGGAGTGGGCAGGTGAGCTTCTGTGGCCTGTGATGTGCAGGTCAGACTATGTTAGCAAGCAGCCTTAAAACTGCAGTGTCTGAGCACAGGAAATAGGGAGTGGGACAGATTGTCTCCTGAATACCCACAGAGGCTACATCCTCTGGCATCTGCTTCACCAGCCACTGGGCCACCTTCTTCGCTAATAGTGGGCAGGGCACAGATGATCCAGAGCGGCAGTCTGAATTTACCTCCCAGAGCTGGGAGCTCCTTTCTCTGTGTTCCTTCCCTCGTCTTCCTCCTAAGGTGCCCAGATCTTTCACCCCATCCCACCTACCCCTTACCCAGCTTTCCCAGGCCTGACAATAATCATCCCTTTATCGATTTCATTTCTAAAGCATCCCTCCCTGCCACCGTCACCAAGGTGCTCTGGCTCCTGGTCATGTGACAAAAGTAAAGTAATGTACAATGATGCTAATAATAATGATGCTAATTTAACATGCTCTCCCCTCCTTTGTGACTACACTCAGTGCTGGCTTGTCCATCTCCCCTACTGCTCCTGGAGTCAGGGATTCCTGTTTCCCTTCCCCATCCGCAAGCTTCTCTTTCCTCCCCCGCCCTCCTTTTGCTAAGCACTGCTGGAGAATCTCAGCACGTCTGACAGCCTTTGCTGGAACGGCTGCCGGTTGCATGGCTGGAATCATCCCATCTCACCCGCTCAGAGCTTCCCCTTGTCACAGGTGCCCTGCCTTGCACTCTGCGCCTCTGATTCCAGGAAGCCCAAGAGAGCATAAGGTGTGGAGATCTGGCTCAGTGGGGTTGGCGACTCACAACATGGCGTTTGTAAGGCACCAGCTAAGACAGCGGAGGCCTGTTGCATTTGCCTGTGGAAGTAGGGGTGCGACGTATTAATTGGTTTGGGTTTAGTGTCTGGTCTCCTGGAAATGGCTCTTATTGAACTGATTAGTTTACTCCCCATTCGAATAGGGACCAGGACTTGGGATAGATTCTTGGGACATCCACAGGGAATCCACACTGAGGAGCAACCTAAGCAGCGCCTGCTGTATGTACCTCATTTCAGGCAGCAGGCAGGATAGCAGGGCTCCCACTACACACAGGGATCTGCTGATGAACTCTGAGACTAACTAGCGCTACCTGCACACTGGTAGGGGAAATGGCTCTGGTACTCCATTGTTCCACACGTGCTATCTGTCTGTCCCATGAGTGGAGCATGACCCTGCTTTGAGAGAAGAGCATTATTTCCCCTAGCCCATCGCTTGCAGCCAGATGGAACTAAACAAGTGCTCATTCCCCATTACACATGTTCATTTGTGGGTCCCTCTCTCCCTTTATCTGTTGTCGGGAAACTTTTTCTCAGGGTTGCATTTGCTATTTAGTGTCTGCTAGGACTGGCTGGGATTTCTGGAAGCAAGGCTGAAGCATGGCTATTTCTAACTTGCCCTGGCTGAGAGTGAAGTCATGTTTGCCCTTGCTACTCTTAGCAAGAAGCTCACAGCATGGCTAACTATGATTGGCACATCCAGCAGTGAGGTCATGGCATCTGCTGATTCTGGATGCTTGGCCTGCTATTGAGATCATGGTGAGGAATGGGTGACCCCGCTCAGGTTAAATGAGAACCAAAGCTCAGCGTGAACCTGAGTAGAACCCTTGCATGGTGGCTCTGCCCTTGCTGGTTCTGCCTGGGCTCAGGAGACGTGTCAAAACCGCCAAAGCAGCTGCTCTCTTGAAATGTCCAACCTCAGTTTTAGAGACACAGGCAGGTCAGACAGGATTAACTAAGCAGCCCAACTCTGAAGTAAACCTCCAAACAGTAGGGGATTCACCCACCAGTGCAAGGTCTAGTGAGTCGCTAGAGAAAGCCAATGGGACTCAGGAGTCATGGGTTCCAATGCCCAGCACTGAGATTTTCAGAAGTGCCTGACTTCAGTGAGACTTGTGCTCCTAAACCCCTTTGTGGCTTTTGAAAATCTCACCTTTCCCCTCTCCATGCCACAGCGATATGGGGCCAATAAATCACCCTTGCCTGGTGCCCTGAGCTGTGCGGAGGAAAAGTACAGGAGAGGCAAGTGCTGAGCACCCTTCAACTCTCATGAGATGTTTTGAGGTCACTCATCCCCTTCTGGAAGCAAGCCCAATGTCAGTCAGTCCTGACTAGTCCCTCTGTCGGTGACCCAAAGTCACTGTAAACCTCATCCCCCATACTCACTATCCTTGTGGGTTCACTGTTCTTCTCTTCATCCCTATAGACTCTACGTATCTCTAAGGCAATCAGGTCCTTCGCTATAAGGAACTGGAAAGATGTGACGGCAAATGTTTCATGTAAGCACTCATGTCAACAGTGTGTTTATTGCGTGCTGGAAATTGTACAATCCCCTTTTCTCCTCGGCTTGTCTCCCGCTGAGTCTGGGGACAAGGGGTCAGGAATGTCATGAAAGAATAACAATCCTGGTACTTCATGTCCAGGCTGAAATTCCTAAAACAACAGACAGTGTGTTTAAAATTCCCATCCTCTTCTAATCTCCACAGATGTGGGGTAGATAACAACATTTTTGCCAGGTTACTCAGCAACGCAACAATATTTGGGTCAAGTTGAGCTGTTTACATTCAGTGTGGTTTATCCATCTCATTGGAAATTAGGCAACTTTCCTATTGGGTTTTTTTTCATTTATTTTTATCTCTGCACTTTGTTTAAAAAAAAATTCCAAGTGAATCATGGACATTATAATCATAATCATGATGAGTGTCTCCATGGGGGCTCTTCACTGTGGTGGTTTATATGGTGGGGCAAACTGGTTTGCATAAATAAGAACTGACGTGCATTCCATCCCAGACTTTAACTGAATACCTGGGCCTTTTGGTTTAGAACGTAATGTCCCGTTCTCATGAGTCATTGGCAGGATATGAAGCTGGAACCTTCATCACTGACCACTTGAGATAAAGGAGCACTCCCATTTCTGTAGTAGTAGTAAGCTGTTATCTTATAATGGACCACCCACTAGATCAGAATTCGGCAGAGATTTTCCCAGCATGCTCATGGAAAAGAGAAAATATAGCTATTTAAAAAAATCACTTTACATTTTCACTTCCTGGTTCCAAATGGAAGCGCAAATACCATATCATTAAAAAGGCTGTTTTTGTTGACATTTTGGACCAGACCAAGTGTCATAAGGGAGAGAAAGTTCTTAACAGAAATTCAGCCCAGTTTTACAAACATAGGTTTTGCAGATAACTTGGACGGGCATCTAAGCTCTTGGGGTTTATCACCCAAACTGAACCTCAGAACTTTTTGATGTTTGCCCATTACTAACCTGAACGTGATGATGATAACTAGGAATTAGCTGCAGCGGCACAGGAGCCAGCAAACAGAGCTGTAAACAGGGGAGTTTGAGTGGGAGTTCTGTTGGAGGAGAAGGTATTTGTTTTTGGTCTTGTATTTGTATTGTTTGGATGTGTAGAGGCTTGTAGGGGCAGTGTGCTGGGAGAGCAGCTGAGCCCCAATTAGGGGGCGGGGCTTCGCTGATCAGGGGTCCTATAAAGGTAGCCAGCCAGTCAGGCAGTGGCACAGACAGCTGCAGCGGCACAGGAGCCAGCAAATAGAGCTGTAAACAGGGGAGTTTGAGTGGGAGTTTGCAAGGGGAGTTTCTAAGGGGAGTCTGTATTTTGGGATTTGTTTGGGGTTTGTTCTGCTGTAGGTGGTCGTGTTGTGGTTTGTTTTGTGTTTTCCGGACTAACAGGATTTAGGTGAGAAGGCTGGCAGATATAGAGGCAGCAGTGGTCATGAGCCAAGCAGTGGAGGACACAATGAGGATGACTGGATGTGGCAGCTGCGGTATGTATATGATTCTGGAGGGGGTACCTGATAAGAGTTTTGTCTGCCTGAAGTGCCGCCTGATAGAGCTGATGGAAGAAAAGATCCGAGGATTGGAGATGCAGGTGGAAACTCTGGTTGAGTTTAGATGGGGGTTCGAGCAGTTGATGGAGCAAAGGCACGAGGTGGCTGATGGGGAAAGCTCAGAGATGCAGATGGAAGCAGGATCAAAGGCCTCTGAGGGGGGACTGCCGGGTGAAGAAAATGGACAGTGGAAGCATGTGACTAAGAGAACCAGGCAGAGGAAAAGACGGGCCAGTGAAGGAGAAATAGAGCTCAAGAACAGGTTTGCAGAGTTGGAGAATGAAGAAGGGGTACAGCAGGTGGTCACTGAAGGTGGAAGGGCAAGGAAGAGGAGAAGAGCGGTTAGTCCCATAGAAGAAGGGGAAGAGTCGATGGGGACAACACCAAACATGAGCCCCAGGAGGATACAGGATGGGTTGAAGAGGATTACAAGGGAAAATAGTTGCAGCCAGAGGGAACAGGGGATAGACTGGAGAATCGCACTGTCACCAGGAAAAGGCAGGTCTACGTGATTGGGGACTCCTTACTGAGAAGAATAGACAGGCCTGTAACCAGAGCTGATCCAGAGAACAGAAGGGTGTGCTGTCTACCGGGTGCTAAGATACGGGATGTGGACCTGAGGTTGAAGAGGATCCTAAAGGGAGCAGGAAAGAATCCATTGATCATCCTTCAAGTAGGAACAAATGACACGGCTAGATTCTCACTGGAACGAATCAAGGGGGACTATGCCAGGCTGGGGAAGACGCTTAAGGAAATCGAGGCTCAGGTAATCTTCAGTGGGATTCTGCCTGTTCCTAGAGAAGGGCAACAAAGGTGTGACAGGATTATGATGATCAACAGATGGCTCAGGGATTGGTGCTACAAGGAGGGCTTTGGGATGTATGGCCACTGGGAGGCATTCATGGACAGAGGACTGTTGTCTCGGGATGGACTTCACCTGAGTAGGGAAGGAAATAGACTTCTAGGATGGAGGCTGGCACAACTGATCAAGAGAGCTTTAAACTAGGAATTTGGGGGAGACGGTTGGGAGATGTCCAGGTAATCTCCACGCTGGATTTTAACATTGAGAGGGAAGACAACCAAGTAAGAGAGGATATAGCCGGGGGTAGGAGAATGGACATAAGGAGGAAGGGCAGAGTGGATACTAGTCAAATAGGTCATACTGGCAGTACAATGTCCATACCAAATTGGGTAAGGAATGTGAGTGAGGCCAAACAGCAAAAATTAAGATGTTTGTACACCAATGCGAGGAGCCTAGGTAACAAAATGGAGGAATTAGAGCTACTGGTCCAGGAAGTGAAACCAGATATCATAGGAATAACCGAAACATGGTGGAATAGTAGTCATGACTGGAGTACAGGTATTGAAGGGTATGTGCTGTTTAGGAAAGATAGAAATAAAGGTAAAGGTGGGGGAGTAGCATTGTATATCAATGATGAGGTAGACTGTAAAGAAATAAAAAGTGATGGAATGGATAAGACAGAGTCTGTCTGGGCAAAAATCACATTGGGGAAGAAAACTACTAGAGCCTCCCCTGGGATAGTGCTTGGGGTGTGCTATAGACCACCGGGATCTAATTTGGATATGGATAGAGACCTCTTTAATGTTTTTAAGGAAGTAAATACTAATGGGAACTGTGTGATCATGGGAGACTTCAACTTCCCAGATATAGATTGGAGAAGGGGCTCAGATTTTCCTAGATGTGATAGCTGATGAATTCCTTCATCAGGTAGTTGCTGAACCAACAAGGGGGGATGCCATTTTAGATTTGGTTTTGGTGAGTAGTGAGGACCTCATTGAAGAAATGGTTGTAGGGGACAACCTTGGCTCGAGTGATCATGAGCTAATTCAGTTCAAACTAAATGGAAGGATAAACAAAAATAAATCTGAGACTAGGGTTTTTGATTTCAAAAGGGCTAACTTTAATAAATTAAGGAAATTAGTTAGGGAAGTGGATTGGACTAAAGAATTTATGGACCTAAAGGCAGAGGAGGCCTGGGATTATTTCAAGTTAAAGTTGCAGAAGCTATCAGAAGCCTGTATCCCAAGAAAGGGGAAACAATTCATAGGCAGGGGTTTTAGACCAAGCTGGATGAGCAAGCATCTCAGAGAGGTGATTAAGAAAAAACAGAAAGCATACAAGGAGTGGAAGATGGGAGGGATCAGCAAAGAAACCTACCTTATTGAGGTCAGAGTATGTAGGGATAAAGTGAGACAGGCTAAAAGGCATATAGAATTGGACCTTGCAAAGGGAATTAAAACCAATAGTAAAAGGTTTTATAGCCATATAAATAGGAAGAAAACAAAGAAAGAAGAAGTGGGACCGCTAAACACTGAGGATGGAGTGGAGGTTAAGGATAATCTAGGCATGGCTCAATATCTAAACAAATACTTTGCCTCAGTCTTTAATGAGGCTAATGAGGAGCTTAGGAATAGTGGCAGCATGACAAATGGGAATAAGGATGTGGGGGTAGATATTACCATATCCGAGGTAGAAGCCATACTTGAACAGCTTAATGAGAGTAAATCAGGCGGTCCAGATAATCTTCATCCAAGAATATTAAAGGAACTGGCACATGAAATTGCAAGCCCATTAGCAAAAATTTTTAATGAATCTCTAAACTCAGGGGTTGTACCGTTTGACTGGAGAATAGCTAATATAGTTCCTATTTTTAAGAAAGGGAAAAAAAGTGACCCGGGTAACTACAGGCCTGTTAGTTTGACATCTGTAGTATGCAAGGTCTTGGAAAAAATTTTGAAGGAGAAAGTAGTTAAGGACCTTGAGGTCAATGGCAATTGGGACAAATTACAACATGGTTTTACAAAAGGTAGATCGTGCCAAACCAACTTGATCTCCTTCTTTGAGAAAGTAACAGATTTTTTAGATAAAGGAAACGCAGTGGATCTAATCTACCTCGATTTCAGTAAGGCATTTGATACAGTACCACATGAGGAATTATCGGTTAAATTGGAAAAGATGGGGATCAATATGAAAATTGAGAGGTGGATAAGGAACTGGTTAAAGGGGAGACTACAGCGGGTCATACTGAAAGGTGAACTGTCAGGTTGGAGGGAGGTTACTAGTGGAGTTCCTCAAGGTTCAGTTTTGGGACCAATTTTATTTAATCTTTTTATTACTGACCTCGGCACCAAAAGTGGGAGTGTGCTAATAAAGTTTGCAGATGACACAAAGTTGGGAGGTATTACCAATTCAGAAAAGGATCGGGATATCCTACAGGAAGATCTGGATGACCTTGTAAACTGGAGTAATAGTAATAGGATGAAATTTAATAGTGAGAAGTGTAAGGTTATGCATTTAGGGATTAATAACAAGAATTTTAGTTATAAGCTGGGGACGCATCAGTTGGAAGTAACGGAAGAGGAGAAGGACCTCGGAGTCCTGGTTGATCACAGGATGACTATGAGTCGCCAATGTGATGTGGCCGTGAAAAAAGCTAATGCGGTCTTGGGATGCTTAGTTCTATTTCTAGTAGAGATAAGGAGGTGTTAGTACCGTTATACAAGGCATTGGTAAGACCTCATTTGGAATACTGTGTGCAGTTCTGGTCTCCCATGTTTAAGAAGGATGAATTCAAACTGGAACAGGTACAAAGAAGGGCCACTAGGATGATCCGAGGAATGGAAAACCTGTCGTATGAAAGGAGACTCAAGGAGCTTGGGTTGTTTACCTTAACCAAAAGAAGGCTGAGGGGAGATATGATTGCTCTCTTTAAATATATCAGAGGGATAAATACCAGGGAGGGAGAGGAATTATTTCAGCTCAGTACCAATGTGGACACAAGAACAAATGGATATAAACTGGCCATCAGGAAGTTTAGACTTGAAATTAGACGAAGGTTTCTAACCATCAGAGGAGTGAAGTTCTGGAACAGCCTTCCAAGGGAAGCAGTGGGGGCAAAAGACCTAACTGGCTTCAAGATTAAGCTAGATACGTTTATGGAGGGGATGGTTTGATGGGATAACATGATCTTAGTCAAAGGTCAATTAATTGCCATCAGTGGTAAATAGGACCAATGGTCAATGATGGGATGTTAGAAGTTACTACAGAGAACTTTTTCCTGGGTGTCTGGCTGGTGAGTCTTGCCCACATGCTCGGGGTTCAGCTGATCGCCATATTTGGGGTCGGGAAGGAATTTTCCTCCAGGGTAGATTGGCAGAGGCCCTGGAGGTTTTTTGCCTTCCTCTGCAGCATGGGGCACGGGTCACTTACCGGAGCATTCTCTGCATCTTGAAGTCTTTAAACCATGATTTGAGGACTTCAATAGCTGAGACATAGGTGAGAGGATTATTCCAGGAGTGGGTGGGTGAGATTCTGTGGCCTGCATTGTGCAGGAGGTCAGACTAGATGATCATAATGGTCCCTTCTGACCTTAAAGTCTATGAGTCTATGAGTCTAATTAAAGGAGTGAAAATGAAAACAGAGATTTTAGGCTGAATAGCAAAGGAGGCCATTAGAGTGTAGAACAGTCTCTTGAGGGGTAGTGCTAGAAGTCCTGTCACAATAGGGAACGGTCCTTCATTGGCTCCCAGGAGGTGGAAGGTGGTGTCTAGATGACCTGCTAGGTAACTTCCATCTCTAATATCTACGCTCCTGTGAATGGTGTTGATAGACATTCCACTGATGACCACGGTCACGGGTCATGTACTGAGCGTTGGGCACTGCTGAAGGCCCCCTTTGAGACCAGGATCCATGTTTCTGATATCTGGGTGCTGTCATGGGAGACTGAAAATGTGCCATGGGCACAATGAATGAAAACGAGGTCAGTAGTGGGGACTGGATTTTTGTGCACTGGGAAATGTGAGGTGGTGTCTCTCCTCTCCCTCATAATGTGCCCCATGGAGGCGAGAGCAGACCACCAAGGGTAGCTTGTTAGCAAACCACTGTAGCTTCATCAATTTAATGAGCACGTCACCAATTTACATCAGTCGAGGATGAGGCCCCGAATGTTTTGTAAACTTGTAAATAATTGAAGCCATGCGAGACAGAGGATGGTGTAAGGAAAGAAGGGGATAAAGCAGTGACTCTGAAGCGTTTTGGGTTCTTATAGGAAGGATGTTATGTGGAAACATGTCAGCATTGAGGTTGTAAGGGGGCTATGGTAGGAGGGTGGACAGGGCAAAGGAGCAGCTGAGCAGCTCAAGGTTATGAGAGTGTGTTCATGGGGGGGATGGGCAGAACTAGAGATGAATAGCTAATGAAATAGCTGAAAATGGTTGGCATGGTTCCCAGTCCATGTCAGAATGGGAGACAGCCAATCAGAGTTGACTCTGCCAGCCTCTTGGGAATTTTTGATAAATCTGTTTATTTGTACATACTGTAAGTGAGAAGTAACCAATGCTCTGCACCCTCAGTCAGCTGCACGGTCTGGCATCCCTAGCAGTTTTTATTCAGGGAAGACCCAGACTTCTTTTTCAACCATGGTTCACAGTTAACGATTCGGTGTGTGTGTGCTGGAGGGACTTTGCACAGCACCTTTTTGAACTATGTTTAGCTCTTCACTGCTCTGACTTTCTGCTTAGGACTAGACCAACAGCTGGGTCTGAAGCTCACGATTAAGCTGCATGGGTAGAAGTATATGAAAGATCTGGGTGAGAATTGCAAGGACATCATGGTGGTTAGGACTGAGATAGATTGACAGATCTGTAGGAGGCCCAGGAATGGAATTATAGAGGGACTGGAGATGAGACTCAAGATGCATTCATTCATATTCGAAGTTACAGGAGTGGAATTGCAGGTCAGGACTGAGATGCACTGGTACAACTCTGGGAGTCTCAGGGCTGAAATATGAGGAGTTGCTGCATGTCAGGACTGAGATGCATTAGCAAAACTGTGTGTGGGAAGCTTGAACAGCATGCTCTTTTCCATTCTGAAACTGAGATGTGAGGCACAGCATTGCAACTGTTACAGGGTAATAAAAAAGAGATAAAGGAAAATACCAAGCATAAAATCAATCTATTTCCAGCCTGGGGAATGTGGCAGGAACTTATAACTTGGGAAGCTGATGGCCTGGCCATGACAACCTTCTAGATTAAATGATAGCAGAGGTAAAAATTTGGTTAACTTGGAGTTAGGTTGAAAGATCTGAGCACTCATTTCAGGGGAATATCAAACAGGAAAACTCTAAAATAAGGGTCTGCTTCAAATCAGTGACGACAAAACCATGCCGACATGGACACTTACGGTCACCCAACTAATCTTATCTCTGCCCTACTCAGCAACACCTTTGAAAACGGCCTCAGACACCACGAAACTCAACAGCAAGATGAGGTGCAGACAGCGCACCGATATGTGTTGTTAGACACCTAAAATTCAGAACATTCTAATCTCATATTGAATGTGCATTATCTCCCAGAAAGGTGTGCATTTTCATCACAAGCTGGCATGACAGCTGGGGTTTCTAGGGCCATACAGAGCCCACGGAAATATTTGTTTCTAAAGCATCCATCAGGGACTCCATATCTGGGTGGGGAGATGGGAGTCAAAAATCAGGTCGTGCCCCTATCATTCTTTTTCCTCCTCCAGCTGTCTCTCTCCTCTCCCTTTCTTTGTTACAGCTGCTTGCTGTGTCTTGTCTTAAATTAGAGGGCAAGCTCTTCGAGAATGGGGCCATCTTTGTGCCACGCCTAACACAATGGGGCACTAACCCTGTGTGAGGCTTTCTGGTGTTACCACAATAGACATAATAAATACATGTTTCTTGACTATGAAATTGGAAGATGCTAGCTGTTCTTCTGAGTCCAAAGCAGAGGTGAAAGTAAGCCAGTATGGTCCAGTACAGCATACCGGCAAGAGCTGGCACACAGCTGACCATACCGGTAGGGTGCAGCTTCCCCAGGCTGGCCATTTAAAGGGCCCAGGGCTCCCAGCAGCGTCCCTTTAAATCACCGCCGGAGCCCGGGGGCTCCCGGCCACCACCGCTACTCCCGGGCTCCGGCAGCAGGGCTCTGGCGGCGATTTAAAGGGCCCGAGGCTCCAGCTGCTGCTACCGTGCCGGAGTCCCAGGCCCTTTAAATTGCTGCCGGAGCCCCGCTGCCAGAGCACGGAGTAGCAGCAGCAGCTGGGAGCCCAGGCCCTTTAAATTGCTACCCGAGCCCTGGTGCTCGGGGCCGCCGCCGCAGCTACCACTACCATGGGGCTCTGGCAGTGATTTAAAGAGCTTGGGGCTCCCAGCCGCCGTTACCGCAGCCAGAGCCCCAGGCCCTTTAAATCTCAATTTAAAGGGGCCGGGGATTTAAAGGCCCGCCTCTTCCGTTTGAGGCCCCACCCCCCTGCTCAGGACTCTGGCATACCGGTATGTCCTTTAAGTTACTTTTATCCCTGGTCCAAAGAGAGCTGGAGGCCGGGCCTCCTTTCCTGTTTGACTTTGTGTGTCAAATTCATCATGGCCCTGCACCTCTTCAACTTTTGTCGGTGTGGATGAGACCAACAACTCTGGACGTATTGGGAACCAAACCACATTCAACAACCATTTATGTGTGTGTGTGGGTGGGTGGGATGGGGTGGGGGTGGGGCAGGAGATGTGGAGCTGTATTTGATACCTCGTGTCAAATACTATGGAATTTTTAGCATCAGGAGGGCCTCTGATTGCAGTTTTGTGATGATGTGAGGCAAGGCACCATGGACCCTACTGATCTTTGAAGTTAACAGCTCATGGGGATGGTGGTTTAAGACAAGACTTTCATAGGTGGATAAATTACTCAACCTCCACCTATGGTGGGTTTCTTGTCCATTCCGCTGAAGCATCTGGTGCTGGCTGCTGTCAGAGAGACAGGATACTAGCTGGACGGTGGGTTTGATCCACTCTGACAATTCCTATGTTCCAAGATGTGGAGAATGAGGGAGTTATCTGTATTATTTTTATGACCATCATATGCATCTCCTTTTATCTGCTTGATATTATCCTGCTTGCAAAGAGTGAAAGCAAAGGCAGCCGTTGGAGAATGGTGGAGGGGAACAAATACGAAATGAAGCAGTGACAGCCAGAGAGAATACCAAGGGTCCGTGGGGAAACAATGAGGAAGCTATTAATTGGGGAATGCCCCTGCCTGGCTCCACCTAGGCTAGCAAGGTTTATTTTTCCCAGGCCCGAACCCAGGATCTAAGGGGATCCTGGTCTAGGGAAGTAGAATGGGCAGTAGCAGCTGGAGAGGAATCTCTGACAGAGAGATATTGACGATGCTGCAGGGGGTCTGTTGCTCCCTGCCCAGGAGTAGGGAGGTCTGGTGTGACTGGAACTTACCCAACACTGGCAAGGAAAGAATCAAGTGTAGGTAAGATGCAGGCAGATGGGCCTTTTGTTGGGCCTTCTCTCTGTATGCTGGGCACCTTTGGTGAATAAATAATGCCTTGTTTTGAAGAAGCTGTATTTGAATCACTTTAACCAGCTTGCTGATCACAGGGCGCCAGAGGCAAAGGGGTGACAGGTGCCAAACCCAGTGGGGCCTGTCATGTTAGCATAGTTGGGCAGCAGGGGTGCTGCCACCCAGAGATCCAGTCCAAGAGTGGCTGGCTGGATGCCATCCTTTGAGAAGTGCAGGGAGTGAAGCCTATGCCTTGAGGGATATGCTTGAGAGGGATAAAAAATTTCTAAAGCACAGCCTGCCCTGTGAGGATGGCACCACAGCTAAACCCTGAGATGCTGCGTTTGTTTGACTGAGGACTCTGGCCAGTATTGATGGACTAGTTAGCTGCATGTCCATGTCATGCCACAGCAAGGTACCATGGACCATTGTAATGGGCATCTGCCCAGTTCCTGGCTTACTGTACATAGGGAAGACATCTAGCTAGTTCAGCAAGGAAAAGGCTTAGAAACTACTGCAGAAAAAGAAAAGCTATTTCTGAAATAGCCCCAAATACTCAAGTGATGCCTTTTTTTCATGCTTGCACTGTTTCAAGAGCCCTTGTAAGAGCGCTATTTTAAAAAAGCAAGAGTACTAATATATTATTCATCCAGCAGAATCATTTCAGAGTAAAATAAAATATTTTCCTTCTCCACCTTATTCTTAATATACTCTCCTCTCCCGCCTTCCACCTCCTCCCTGCAGGGCTCCAGGGAATGGTATGTATGAAATTATTTTGTAAAATCCAATAAAAATTTTAATCAGGTCAACATCATTACAGGGAAGGAAAGTGATGGATCTTCCTTGATGCAGAAAAATGTAAAGGAGGAGAGCAACACAAACACATAGCCACAGCCCCACACATACATGCTAAACTGTACACACTCACCCTTTACGCTCCATCACCACTGGGCCAGAAACACGAGACTCCCCTCCTGCCCTCCTCAACAGACACATATTGCCATGCATACATTCACATCCACATACCAAACACACGGTCATGCCCTCACACAACACACATTCACCCACCAAATACATAGCCATGCACAACATATGCCACCATGCACACATTCTCAGCCTCAGCAGTACACACCTGGACCCCCATAAACACTCTGCCATACATTCACTCAGCTGTGTATCTACTGGGGGGGGGGGGGGGGGGGACTCCCAAAATTGCTACACATACGTTCAAACTATCAGCCATACACCCATTTATAGCCTGACGCACATTTCAGCCATACACACTGAAGCAGTAAAATCTCCAGAAATTTGTAATGGGGAGAAAGAAGGGGGAGTGGGGGTAGAGGCGGGGAATAAAATTCCCATCAGATAGAAGCGACAAAGAGTCCTGTGGCACCTTATAGACTAACAGACGTATTGGAGCATAAGCTTTCGTGGGTGAATACCCACTTCGTCGGATGAAAGCTTATGCTCCAATACGTCTGTTAGTCTATAAGGTGCCACAGGACTCTTTGTTGCCTCTACAGATCCAGACTAACACAGCTACCCCTCTGAAACTTGATTCCCATCAGATATAACCAACAAAACTTAAAGCTTTGGGCATATCCATTAATAAAAATTACAGGTAATGTGAAATTGATCCTGTTGATTTACAGTTCCTAGGGCAACTGATGTTGGTCTGTATGAATGTTGCCACCCACAGGAGAATTTGAGGACTTCAATAGCTGAGACATAGGTGAGAGGATTATTGCACGAGTGGGTGGGTGAGATTCTGTGGCCTGCCTTGTGATGATCATAATGGTCCCTTCTGACCTTAAAGTCTATGAATCTATGAGTTTATAATTAAGAGAATAAACAACAGGCTAGATGTGTGGGGAGCTCTCAGCTACTTCCGGCACTGTGAAACAGAGTGGTACAAGAAGGCTGGCTGTAGAGCTTACTCTATAGCTTGCTTCTCCCATGAGGAGGCGCTGATGGGGTGTCTGTTGTGGGAGAGCTCACAGCTACTTCAGGGCGGAGTCTGGTGGAGAATCGTGTCGGAAAGTTGGCCCGGCAGTGTTAAATTTCCCCAGCAGGAGGCAGTGTAACAACAAATGGGTGTAGGAAGACTGGCGCTGGGGCAATCATAGCTACTCGACTACTGCAGTCTCTCAGTGGGAGGTGATGTGACATAGAATGGGGTATTGGAAATTTGGTGCCGGGGTGCTAACTTGTCCCAGCAGGAGGCCCTGTATCAAAACAGGTGTTGGAAGGCTGACTGTAGAGGAGTTTTCAGGAACATAGGAATTGCCAGGCTGGATCAGACCAGTGGTCCATCTAGTTCAGTATGCTGCCTCTGCCAGTGGTCAGTATCTGATGCTTCAGAGTAAGGTGTAGGAACTCTGTAGTAGGCAGTGCTGGGATAATCTGTCCCCCACCAATATCTCTTCCTAATCGCTACTAGCGATTGCCATAAACCCTGCCCCCTCCCCCTCCCACTTTCTGCCCCCTGACTGCCTCATAGCGGGCCATGAACGATCATAAAATTAACAATTCAAGCCCGCGGCCCCGCTCCCCCGGCCAGACTGCCGGGTGGATTCATAGATTCATAGATTCTAGGGCTGGAAGGGACCTCGAGAGGTCATCGAGTCCAGCCCCCTGCCCTCATGACAGGACCAAATACTGTCTAGACCATCCCTGATAGACATTTATCTAACCTACTCTTAAATATCTCCAGAGATGGAGATTCCACAACCTCCCTGGGCAGTTTATTCCAGTGTTTAACCACCCTGACAGTTAGGAACTTTTTCCTAATGTCCAACCTAAACCTCCCTTGCTGCAGTTTAAGCCCATTGCTTCTTGTTCTATCCTTAGAGGCTAAGATAAACAAGTTTTCTCCCTCCTCCTTATGACACCCTTTTAGATACCTGAAGACCGCTATCATGTCCCCTCTCAGTCTTCTCTTAAACAAACCCAATTCCTTCAGCCTTCCTTCATAGGTCATGTTCTCTAGACCCTTAATCATTCTTGTTGCTCTTCTCTGGACCCTCTCCAATTTCTCCACATCTTTCTTGAAATGCGGTGCCCAGAACTGGACACAATACTCCAGTTGAGGCCTAACCAGCGCAGAGTAGAGCGGAAGAATGATTTCTCGTGTCTTGCTCACAACACACCTGTTAATGCAGCCCAGAATCAAGTTTGCTTTTTTTGCAACAGCATCACACTGTTGACTCATATTTAGCTTGTGGTCCACTATAACCCCTAGATCCCTTTCTGCTGTACTCCTTCCTAGACAGTCTCCTCCCATTCTGTATGTGTGAAACTGATTGTTCCTACCTAAGTGGAGCACTTTGCATTTGTCCTTATTAAACTTCATCCTGTTTACCTCTGACCATTTCTCCAATTTGGCCAGATCATTTTGAATTATGACCCTATCCTCCAAAGCAGTTGCAATCCCTTCCAGTTTGGTATCATCTGCAAACTTAATAAGCGTACTTTCTATGCCAATATCCAAGTCGTTGATGAAGATATTGAACAGAGCCGGTCCCAAAACAGACCCTTGCGGAACCCCACTCGTTATACCTTTCCAGCCGGATTGGGAACCATTAATAACTACTCTTTGAGTACGGTTATCCAGCCAGTTGTGCACCCACCTTATAGTAGCCCCATCTAAGTTGTATTTCCCTAGTTTATTGATAAGAATATCATGCGAGACCGTCTCAAATGCCTTACTAAAGTCTAGGTATACCACATCCACCGCTTCTCCCTTATCCACAAGACTCGTTATCCTATCAAAGAAAGCTATCAGATTGGTTTGACATGATTTGTTCTTTACAAATCCATGCTGGTTATTCCCTATCACCTTACCACCTTCCAAGTGTTTGCAGATGATTTCCTTAATTACTTGCTCCATTATTTTCCCTGGCACAGAAGTTAAACTAACTGGTCTGTAGTTTCCTGGGTTGTTTTTATTTCCCTTTTTATGGATGGGCACTGTATTTGCCCTTTTCCAGTCTTCTGGAATCTCTCCTGTCTCCCATGATTGACCAAAGATAATAGCTAGAGGCTCAGATACCTCCTCTATTAGCTCCTTGAGTATTCTAGGATGCATTTCATCAGGTCCTGGTGACTTGCAGCCATCTAACTTATCTAAGTGATTTTTAACTTGTTCTTTTTTTATTTTATCTTCTAAACCTTCCCCCTTCCCATTAGCATTCACTATGTTAGGTATTCCTTCAGACTTCTTGGTGAAGACCGAAACAAAGAAGTCATTAAGCATCTCTGCCATTTCCAAGTTTCCTGTTACTGTTTCTCCCTCCTCACTGAGTAGTGGGCCTACCCTGTCCTTGGTCTTCCTCTTGCTTCTAATGTATTGATCAAAAGTTTTCTTGTTTCCCTTTATTCCTGTAGCTAGATTGAGCTCATTTTGTGCCTTTGCCTTTCTAATCTTGCCCCTGCATTCCCGTGTTGTTTGCCTATATTCATCCTTTGTAATTTGTCCTAGTTTCCATTTTTTATATGACTCCTTTTTATTTTTTAGATCTTGCAAGATCTCGTGGTTAAGCCAAGGTGTTCTTTTGCCACATTTTCTATCTTTCCTACCCAGCGGAATAGTTTGCTTTTGGGCCCTTAATAGTGTCCCTTTGAAATACTGCCAGCTCTCCTCAGTTGTTTTTCCCCTCAGTCTTGATTCCCATGGGACCTTTCCTATCAGCTCTCTGAGCTTACCAAAATCCGCTTTCCTGAAATCCATTGTCTCTATTTTGCTGTACTCCCTTGCGGGCAGGAGCGCAGCAAGTCTGCGGCCCCGCTCCTCCGGAGTTTGCGGGCCGGATAAAAACGGCCCCCTGGGCCGGGTAGTTTGCCCACCCCTGGTTTAATCCCTTCCACAACTCTGTTTACTCAGCCTTTCCGGTAACATGGTTTCTAAACACGGAGGACAGCAAAGCAGAAGAGAAGGGAGAGTCTCTGTCATTTGACAGCAGCCCCAGTTTTAATCCTGGTCTCCATGATTACCATGGTGGAATAAAAGCCCTGGAACCACATGGCCGTGCTCTGTGGATTTGCATAGTTTAATAGAACTCACTAAGATTTCATTCCTTTCTTGACATTTACAAAACGCATGGCGGTGAGCTCCTTTCCAGCTCTCCTCTTCCAGATGAAATGCGAACATCTAAATCTGCCAGGAGGAGCCAGGAGAGGGATGGGAAATGTATCTGTCTCACAGATCTTGGCCTGTTACCACCATCAGAAAGGAGGAGCTGGGTCAAACGCTAGGAGTAACGGATCTGTCCATGCAGGTCAAAACCCCCGTGGGAAAGGAGCAGCTATGTCAAGCCCTAAATGTAATCTATGGCCAGCCCCAAGGAGCTCACAGATGCTATAGGAATGAGGAAGCCAAATGCTTGGACTAACATATTGCAGTGAATCAGACAATGCGGGAGATTTCAGGTGAGGTCGTCCACCCCCTCACACACCTGTCCAGCGAGGTCATGGCAATAACTATATCTCCGGAGCATGGCACAGCTTCCTAATATGTGCAGTGTCTGGAGGGGTCCACTCCACCTCTGAGGAAAAGAGCATCCATGGCCAACTCCAGGAGCAATATACCTACAGCTGGAATTCCTAATCTCGATAGAGATGTGACTACATCAGGGCAGGGGAGTATGTACCTCACCCATAGAACTCAGAGCCCCGAAAGGAAAGTGGGGGCTTGGCTCAGTGCTGGATATAATGTCCCTGCCCCCAAGGAATTCAGTGTGATCCCATCAAAGGCTAGGAGCAACTACAATACAATCACCATTCTCTAAATTGAAGAATCAAGAGAGGTTTCATTACAATTAAGAGACAGCAGGGGTCACAACCTCGTATTGAAGAGCAGGGTGTCTCAGATCATTGAGGTTTAGATAATTCAGGTTGAACTGTGTCTGATTCACAAGGTTGGTAACCTCTGCAGGGATGGGGCAGAGACTGCAAGTGCTGGGAGCAGTGAATCTGACCCACAGAGGATGAAGGGACTGTGCCACAGGCCAGGAAGCAATCTGTATGAGTGGGGGTAGTGTAAATTGTAGCTGAGTTGATTTCAATGGAGCTGCAGAGAGTTACCCCAGCTGAAGATCTGAGAGCACGCAGGTCAGGTGCAGGTGTTCAGAGAGGAAAGAGTCATTTTTCACTGCAGGTCAGAATCAGTAGACATGCCTATAATGGATTTCCACCCCCACCTCGCTCTGTTTTTATTGTTGCTAAATATCCCTGGGCTGGCTGGGAATGAAACATGCCAGACATTTCGATTAATAATAAAGGGAACTTTTGAGTTATCTCGGCTTTGGTTTCCTTCCACGCAGCAGCTCCCCACGTAGCCCACTGTAACCGTATTAGCGCAGCGTGAAGCACGCCTTCAGAGATGGACTGAGAAGAGAAGTAGTGTCCGGGAGCTGCGGACGCTCGTTTCTCCTGCAGAGGATGGGCTAAGTTAAGAATTGCAACATTCCGGGCTTCAGCAAAAAGCCATGCAAAACCAAACTCCATGTCGCCAGCCCAATCCAGCAACGAAATGTGGGTGAGAGTAGTTTTACGTGTGTGAGTAACCCTACTGAGGTGAATGGGGACAGCCTGGGGACCAGGGCCGGCTCCAGGCACCAGCCGACCAAGCACGTGCTTGGGGCGGCACCTTCTAAGGGGCAGCCAATCTTGGGGCAGTGGATCGGTACTCAGTGTTGTTGTTTTTTACTTCGGCGGGGCGGTGCTCTGGGGAGGGGTGTTTTTGTTTCAGCGGGGCAGCGCTCGGGGGGGTTGTTTCGGTGGGACGGCGGCACTCACGGGAAGTGGGGGTTGGGGCAGCGGGGTGAATTTTTTTGTTTTGGCTGGGTGGGCAGTGCTTGGGGCGGCAAAAAAGTTAGAGCTGCCCCTGCCGGGGACGAGGTCTGCTCACACATGGAAGTGTTTGGAAAACCAACATCTGCAGCTCCAGCCTTTCCCAATCTGCCCCATGCACAAAGACGCACAAGTACTCCCCCGTCCATGCACACCACACGTACACACCAAACTCGTGCACTCACACACACGCACATTACACACCCACAGAGCACCCATGCACATACAAACTTGCACCCATGCCTGCACATGCCCACCATGCGCACCTCCCCACTACACACTCACTGTCTTGACATTATTTTCCTTAGGCACTGGAGCTTCTGCAAAGGATTCAGAAATGTCCATTTTAGGGTTTTTATTTTTTGGAAGCCGAACTGAAAATCTCCTCCTGGCCAGTGACAAGGCAGCTCAGAGGAAACAGATGAACAATGCGCCCAGGAATTTCGCTCTTTGCTGCCTGTGTTTAAAATCTAAAGTTAGAAAGAGAGGAGGAAAAAAAATAAAGCTTTGCAGGCTAAGTTCCAAAGGGGGTTGCTGGGCTATGCTTTCCGCAGCTCTCTGCCTAGCCTCTCTGGAGTGGATTATAGCCAGCAGCTTTCCCCCAGTTCAGCCCCAGGAGGCCGCTCACTTAAACGTGAGGTGGTCATGCCTGGGGTTGGGAGGGGAAATGCAGATGCATGGAAATGGTCCTTAATTCCTGCTGCGTGAACCTGCCGGGGCATGTTCCAGCCGGCCCCACTTGGTGGGAGAGGTGCTGAACTACTGCAGCCACAGAAGAGTCCATGTTCTTGGATCCCAACCCATGCTATGCTTCCCACACAGCTGGCTCAGCAGAGCCCCTGCTCTGGGTACCTGCCCTTCCCCACCAGCGACTGAAGGGGGGCAAAGAACTCCGCAGCTGCCCCAGCTGAGCCTTCTTTTATGGGTGTCATTCCCCACTGGCTGGGAGGGAGAGGACTGGTCTTTGCTCCACAGCTGGCCCAGAGGAACCTGTGTTCTGTCTCCTCCTGGGACAGGGGGAGAAGAAGGAAGCTGGCTGGAGACACAGCCTTCCAAGGAGAGACCTGGATGCTGGGAACCCCTCCGAGGAGGGTGGGGCGAAGGTAGGGTGACCCGACAGCAAATGTGAAAAATCGGGACAGGAGGTGGGGGGTAATAGGAGCCTATATAAGAAAAAGACCCTAAAATTGGGACATCTGGTCACGCTAGGCGAAGGAGAGGAATGGGTATTCCTCCCAGCAGAGCCTAAGATGCAGCTGAAGGAGAGGCTCGGGTGTCTGGAGAAGCAACTTGCCAAAAGGAACTCTGCAGTCCATCTTGGGACGGGGAAGGCCAGTTGCATGGAGAAGTGACCAGCTCCGAAGAGTCCTATGCTTTAGGAGCCCATCTTCAAGGTGGGCTCTGTGGCTCTCCTTCTACTGTTACCTGGGCTCTAGCCACACAGCCAGACCTTGACTAGATGGGCAATGCATCAGCATGAAGTTGCGCTTGCAACTTTGTGACCTTGCATGGTGCTATGAGAGCTGTTGCTTTGGTCTCAGGGTCCTACTCAGTTGGAACCTGAGCCCCAGACTTTGAGTCCCACCCCTATTTCTTTTTTTAAGCCCCCCCTTGTCCTGCCTGCATGCCCGGCTTCGTCCATCGTCTATGCACAAGCCGCCTATGCTGCAGCTCCTCATAATGGATGGCAAGTGGGACTGATTGCCCAAGCGGTAAATAAATCTTGTGGGCTGGGTGATATAATGAAGCACTTGACCTTTGCCCTGCTGGTTTATTTTGTAATCAGTGCCCCACAACTGATTTATGGGATAATCAATCCCACTCTCTCTCCTTTCCCCTGGGCTTGGCTCTCGCTGCACCACGATCCTGAGTGATGACTCTGGGCTGGCATACAGCACCCAGGGACAGGGCTGGCTCCCCCTGGCACGGGGTGAGGACAGGAAGTGCTATTTACAGCCCAGTCTGCCCATAAATGTTTAATAGCTATCTCTCATTCCTCTCACCTGGCCATCCTTCCCGCATTGCCAATCCACAGCGCAGTGGGCCAGACAATGGGTTTCCCGGCACCTCTCTTGATGAGTTACACAGCAAATTGTCCCGAGTGAAAGGTTTTGATGTGGCATGACGGATTTCCCTCAAATAAATACAGACTGCAAACGGCCTTGCTTTTCACGGAGACGTTCTGCAAAGGGAGCCCGCTGCCTGGGAAGTGCAGTGTAGCTACCGATGTAAACTAGCGGCCATGCAATGTGGTTCTCTAATATATACACGCGGCTCGGATGTGTAAGCTTTTCCACACCCCACAGTTTGAGGCTACCGGGGCTTTACGCAGCAATGTAAATCACTGGTTCCTCAGAGAGTTGGGTCAGCTCTTCATCTTCATCTCTGTGCTTTTTCTCCTGGTGGGTTTGTGGGCCTGCCTCTCGGAGAAGTAGTGTAAACTGGTAGGAACAGAGGGTTGATGTGAATGATATTTTGCATGGTTGCAATTTTTAGCTACAAGCACATGCATTACCCTCCTGTGCCATCGGGACAGATCGCAATTGGGGAAGTAATGTGTAGAGAGGGGAAGTAACTTGTCCAGGGGCACCCGATGTCAGAGGCAGAAAAGGAGTCCAGACTCCTAGTCCCCTGCACTAACCACTAAACCATGCTCTCTCCTTTGAAAAATCATCATTGCGCAGCGTGTTGCTGGTCTGCTTGAACAATCAATAGAGACCTGGGCAGGATCTCAGAACTACGTTACTGTAAGAAATGAAAAGGGAACAAACGAGGGCATTCAACATTTAGTGGCGCTCTAATGGAGAGCAGGTCCCGCCAGTCAATGACGGCCCCAGGGGGACAGCCCCAGCTGCATTACAGCACTAATTACACCCTGACTGCTAGCTGTCGGAGGTCAGCGTGGCTGGGAAGGAGGTGGAGAGTTCGGAATACAGCCAGCTTTCCAAATGAGATTCAGTGGAGAGATATAGACACCAGGGACTTGAGGATGAGGGCTGCTGTCTCAGGGCCTGATCCAATGCCCACTGAAGGCAATGGAAAGACCTCCCCTGACTTCAGTGGGTTTAGGATCAGGCCCTCCACCCCTACCTTAGCCAGCCCAGAGCACTAATACCTGCCCCTCCCTCATCAACTCTTAGGTGTGACGCCACGTAGCATGGCCTGGGTGGAACTATGGCTCCAAAACAGGTGCTTTCTATGGACACAGGACCAAGGGACATGCAACGGTCTGGTTTAACATGATCGGAAAGGAAATAATTTGTACCAAGAGGGGCAAATAGCCTCTCCTCCCTGCTGCCCCCTAGGCTGGGAGAATAACCCATCCCCTGTCATGGGCAGGGGGCATCTGGCTGGAGGAATTTTACTTTCCAGGCAAATTCTGTGTATCCAGTGAGACGGTCTGAACCAAAACCCAGATGTGAACACCCCAAAAGCTTGGGTGTGGATCTGTACTTGGCAGCTCAGGCCCCTCTTGGTTCTGTTTCCATTGAAGGCTTGCAGCTCCCTCCCTCCGGGGGCTGTTCTAGCATCTCCCGTCCTTACCCGACAGAAGGGTTTCCTTGTATCTCGTCTAATCTTGCCCTTCTCTTTTTAAGGCCATTTCTCCTTGTAATACATCATCCTTGGTCAGCCTTAAAGGTTGGCAAGCCCTGAGGGAAGAAAGGAAAGCACTATAATGTCTCTGGGACTAAAGGTTTGATTTGGATGTAGCTACATTTGTTCAGCGGCAAATTGCTTCTTTAATCAAATCAGTGCAGTTCTCGTCCCCATCGTAGCCCCATTTGCTTGGTGCTGGTGAGCACAGCGGGGCTCAGAACTGCTCCTCTTTCCCTAGTGCATGTGTGCACGCACACACAGAGTCCAGTCATGGGCAGCAGCAATGAAAGCTGAGCGGGAAATGGTTTTCCCAGTCTGTGAACATTTTCAGGGTTTCAAAAATGTTCCCATTGTGCGTCTGGTTGAAATTGAGACCTTTTGAAATGTTCATGAAAATCAAGTTAGAATAGCCAGTGGGCTGTTGGTTCGAGAACTCACCTGGATTATAGGAGACCTACATTCAAGTCCCTCCCCTGCCTGATTCAAACTGGGCCTCCTACATCCCAGGTGAGTGCTTCGACCACCTGGCCATTCTGGGGGCAGCGTCTCTCCTTCTGACCAGAAATTCCATCTAGGACCCAATAAACTTTTCCTGTTTTTTTTGGTTAAATCTGGTAAATTCCTGAGAAAAGTTTTGGTTTCCACAAACTGACATTTTTTCAGTGAAAAAATTCTCGGCCAGCTTTTACAGCCGTTATCTCCCCAGGTATTATGCTGTTGGGATTGGAGATGGGGCTTTAGTGTATATGATCCATGGGTTCAATTCTAAATTAGCACCTGATATCTCCCTTGGGAAATTGCCGGGAAATAAGCAGTCTTTACCCCAAGTGACAGTATGCAAAGCAATAAACTCCACTGTGAGGCACAGTCTGCTTCTGGCACACCATAACTACATGTGACCCCTTTCTTGGCGCAAGCCACAAGTGAGTCCTTAGACTGAAAATCGTTCCTCTGCACCTTATGTTAGAATGGGAGGAAAGATAATATAGCCGATTGGTTCCTGATGCAACTGCACCAAAGGGTCACAGCTGGAGTGAATGGGGCCCAGTGCTTTATCTCATACCCGCTGTGGGCGCCAGACCAAGGTCCATTTCACCCAGTCTCTCCACCTCACTCCCCTAGAACTGGTGCTGTATGGAAGCATAGTCTGCACTCCACGGCTGCTGCCTCTGTCCAGGTGAGGACTAGCAGGACAGGAATCTGTGGAGTTTGAGGCATCGGGGTGTGTTCTGTTGCTATCTGAGCCCATCCAGCTGCCCCTCATTAGAACAGGCTGGGCAGGTGTGTTAACTGGAGGTATCCTGTGTATCCTTGTGTATTCTGGCTGTGCTCCTAGCTAGGGAGGGGAGGTGTTGTGTGCCCCAGAGGGAGATCACTGATGCCCAGAGATTGGTGTCTAGTTGACACTTTGCAAATATGGATTTGTAAGCGGGGGAATAGTCCCGCTATTGTGGGGAACTTTCCTGGCTTCTGCACTAACCCGGGTGAAATGGGCTAGCGGAAGGATCTGAGTCCTCGCTCCCACTTCCTTTACCCAGAGGCCTCCTTGCCCTCAAGGACTCCCCTTGCACTCTCCTGTCTGGCAGAGTCCTCGTAACCCCAACAAGGCTGGGCCCAGGATTCCTGGGGGGCTTGATCCCCCCAACCTTGCTGTGGTCACCTAGGTCAGGAGCTAGGGTGTCCCCACTCCGGGGTACTCTCTCTGCACTTCCCTAACCCACAGATCATTGCACACAATTTAAAGCAAATGCAAATTATTTAATCAACAATTAATTTTAAAATGAATAAGGAGAAATGGGAAAGGCTAATGAAAACACATCACCCCGCTCTGTGGCAGGGAACATCCCAACAGTGTCTCTGCAATGTCAGGGCAGCTCAGTCTGTTCCTTTGTAAGTCCCAGGCTCCTTCTCAGGCCTTGGCTGTGCTGCAGGGACGCTGCGGGTTGGACACTTGCTCCGGCGGTGGCCACACGCTCGCAGGCTCTGGGTGGCAGGACCCTTCTTCCCAGCGTCGCCCCCGCCCTGTCGGGGTTTAGATCCCCTGCAAGTCTGGCCTGCAGGGCCCCTTGGCTGAGGCGTCTCCCTGCGCTGGGCCCACTGCCCGGGATCCCCCTCGCTCTCCCCAGCTGCTCACCGCACCCGGCTCCGGACTGCTCCAGCCCCAGCTCCACCCTCTGCCTCAGCTCCAGCTCCTCTGCCTCAGCACGGCTGCTGCTGCTGCTCTGCCTCCAGCTGCCTGGGCTGCTGCCCTGGCCCCTCTGGCTCGGGCTGCTGCAGCTTCTCCCCCCAGGGCAGGTCTGTGTCTCTGGGCTGCTTTTCTGGCCCCTCTGGATCTGGCCCAGCTCAGCTCTGGCCTCTGCCCTCTCCTCAGCTCGGCCCCGGTCCCTCTGACTCAGGCAACTCCAGCTCACACGGAGGACGGGATCCACCCTGACCTCCTGACTCCCTGATTTGCCTGCCCACCCTGTCAATCAGAGCTGACCTGGAGCATTGGCCTCTCCCCATTGCCCCTGGGGACTGTCAGTCCCATCAACCCTTCCCCTTTTCTTACTGGGAGCTCTGAATGTTAGTAAGGGGATAACAGTCCCCTTACATATTGAATCTACTTGGAAAGTTTTTTTGAATGCAAAGCACCAATATGTTTAGAAATGTGGCCAAACATGAAGGCAGCCATCTGATTTTCCCCCGGGCAGAGGGTCCTTCCCTTGTAATCACACTGAGTGATGCTTTTGTTTTTGGAATATCCATGATAGCATTTGCTGAAAAACGAGCTTGTGTGTTTTTTTGTTTGATCGGCTTGACAATGGTTAAACAGCTGCTCTGCTGTGACCTTGGTTTATTATACTAATTGCCATCATCTCGCGGCTTCCCTGTGCTTCTGTTGGCTCTGTCCACCTGTTGTTTCTCATCATATAGCGAGGCCTCGATCCTGCAGAGACTTATAGATGCACCTAATTTGATGCCCTGTGAGGAGTCCCACTTAAGTCAATTTCAATAAGCCCACACAGTGAATAAAGCTACAGATCTCTCTGCAGGATCAAGGCCTTAGGTTTTAAGCTCTTTGGGGGCAATGGCTGTTTTTTTATTGCATGTGTCTACAGCCCATGCAAGGGACTGGAGATCGGTAGGTTCATACTCAGAGCTGTGAAGGCTTCCCCTGTTGTCACAGCGACACCTGCTGGTGTAGTCAGAGCTGCAGCTTGCCTTACCGCTATTTCAATTCCTGATCTTGAATCCAGAGCTGACCAGTTGCTGGCTTCCCCATAACCACAGTGTCATCTGCTGGCAAAAGCAGCACTGACTCTCTGCGGTCTCCTTGCTCACGGCTGCAGCAGAGCCTGGTGTTAAAGTCAAAGCTCATCTGCTCCCAGACTGGCCCGCTGTCTGCTGCAGAGAGAGGAGCGGGTGGGTTACAGGTTTGTTCCAGTGCTGTCAAAGCAGCACCTGCCGGTTGGATGCAAGCCTCCCCCACTGCCACAACAGTAGCTGCTACTGTGGGTGAAGCCCAGACCTCTGGACCATCCCTTGTTACATGGGACTGCCCTCATTTTAGGCCAGAATTTATTTCTGTCCGAGACAGCCCTGAAGTTATTTCACTTTTATTATTGTAAATTATCTGCCCCATAAATATTGACTCATAAAGCTGAGGTTATAGACAATGTTATTTATGCGAAGGAAATTGATTCCACATCGTTTAAAGCTGCTTGCGTTGTTATTGCCCTTGTTATTTTCTGAAGGCCAGTCCCATTGCTACAGGGCTGTGGTTTCTGAGCCGGCTCGTTTAGGGCTGCGCCTGAGATTACTTCCCACTCTTGGACCTCAGCAGGGTGGTGGGTGGGCAGGGCTTGCCAGCTGCAGGCTTCCCCACGGTGCCAGTGGCAGCTATGGGTCATGGCAGACTGGAGCAGCTGGAGTCAATGAATGCTCAGACACCTGGTGATGGGCACAGTGCAAGAACCGGAGTAGAAGAGACTAGAACAACTGCAGGCTCCTGCCAATGAAGTGACTATTGACCCACCCAGGAACCCTACACTGAACGAAACTCATCCCAGCAGAGGCTTGCCCCATTTCTACCCCTGTGTCTAAAGGCAATCTCTGGACTCTGAGGGTTGGCCCAGGCCCCAATGAGCACTGTCACAAGGGTCCAGCACAGGCGCCAGCCTTAACGTCCCAGGTGGCCCCCTCGAACAGACTGTTCATTTTGACACTGGAAGTTCTTAAGCAGGGATTTCAGTTTAATTACATATTGATTAACTAGAACAAAGGTGCAAAGGAGCCAGGTCTGTTAGAGCCTGATGGAATTTCAATTCTCCGCCCCACACCCCCCCTTCCAGCCCCTGACGTTGTTCTACGTTATAGATAAAGTTCTGTGTCTAAATAAGCACAGCCGTCTTGCAGCTTATTTAACAGAACCAGGGAAGCTGACGTGCCGCAGGCGTCCCTTGTGCCATTGCTGGGGAGGGCAGAACGGCTGGGTTCTCCGTACCTACTGGTAAGAACAGGCCCGATTATCTGTGAGCTTCCCCTCACGCAGAGTGACACATGCTCACCCCCTGCATTGCCACCTGCTGGCGAGGGCAAAGCTGACCAGCAGCAGGCTCCTCGCCACTCTCACAGTGACAGCTGCTGCTCAGAACATGGCTGATAGTTTCCCCTTTGCCCCCCGGGAGGCTTGCTGAGGGTCTGACCCATAGATTCTCTGTGCCCTGGTTCCAAATGTGGCCGCGCTGCTTGTCCTTAACCCTGCATTGTGCTGGCAGGCGACTGAGGAGTTCGTGAGGATCCGAGGCCGTTGCTGGTGGCAAGCCGCAGCGGAATGCCAGTGCAAGGTGGGGGGTGTGGTGTTCTCAGGACACGGAGCATCTGTCTGTGATGTAAGCATAGGGAGAGATTAAAATGCATTGGTGCCTTCACCTGCCATTATGGATTTGTCCCCCACGTTCATTTTTATTTATATGAGGCTAAAGTCAGTCCAATTTGGAAATCAGCTTGTTTAAGGAGCTCCCCTCAGATCCCATTAGCCTCATGTAGCTTTTCTATTCATTTTTGCTAATACTATTCACAAGGCGGACTACAATAGCGGCTCTCCAAGCGGTTAACCCATTCTTTGCTGAGTGCTGGCGTTGGGCGTTGATGGTTGCTTGTAGCTAAGTGATGCAAGTCAGAGCCCAGGTGAGGGAGAGGGGGATTCACAGCCATTTAACCCTTCCCGGCCAACCCATGAACGGTGCTGGAAGTCCCTGCATCCTGGCCTTCTCAGCTGGGAACAATGGGGGTGCACAGCATCAACGGGGCAGCATGTGGGGTGGGGAGCCGCTGCATGTCCTAGGTCTGATCAGCTGTAGGAGCTCTAAAGCAGTGTGAGCGAGGCTGTGAAGGGAAAGCGCCTCCATCCGCAGCACATAGGCCTGTTTCCATCACTTTGTGAGGGTTGGATAAAGATGACGCAGACAGACAGGGAGGCTGGGGGGTGAGGAGGGATTAAATTAGAAGGGAATGTTGGAGGTGGATGGGGAATTGTGGGAAGAATGGGAAGTAAAGTCAAGCAGACTGAAGTTAGATTTATTGGAAGCAACCAAAGGAGGACTCCCTAATCCCCACGCTTTCACTAATGCAGAGCCATCTCTGGCTGCTTCAGGGACTGTGCCTAGTTAAGACCCAATAGCGCAACCCTTATTTGAATAAGCACTTACTCAGGCACGTAGTCCCACTGACTTTCCATGGCCTCTCGCATGAATGAGTTCTTACCAACGGGATCGAGAATGTCACAAACGGAGGAAAGTGAGTTTCCAAATGGGGGGCCCTAGGCACACACCCCATCATGGCCTTACGTCTGTGCCCAGCGGCATTGCCACCCCCAACAGGATCTCTGGGCAGTTAGGGTGTCTCTCCAATGCCAGGCGGTTTTAATCTTACCATCGGAGAACACCTGCCAGCTTTGAAAATCGGCAGCTGGACTGCACAAGGAGCAATGTGGAGCTGACTTCTGTTTGCGAGGCATTATTTAAATAACATCCCTGCTGACCCAGTCCAGGCCCTGAAAGGTCCAATTAAAGTGGGGGAAAAAGATTAGGCACAGGGCAGAAATAATCACAGTGCAGAAGCGAGAGCAATTGCTAACAATAAAAACATGCTTCTCCTTGCCATTGTATTGGAACAAAACACTTCCCCTAAACACGTCAGCAACCAATTTGCAGCTGCCCCATCTCCTTTATTTTTATTATTTATTCAAATGGGCTGATACTGGGTGACTGTAATTAAAAGAAGAAAAATACACACAATAAAAAGATGTTTTAAATGGCAAGGCGCTGGATGCAACGAAGCAAGAACGTGTTAAATATTTATTATTGCCAGTCTGCAGGGGGAAAAAATTAAAATTATTTAGCCTGGGGAAAACATTTTAATTATTTAATCCAAGGGAAAAAAATAAGCAAAAAAACCCCCAAAGCAACATTTGCACCCCTCGCCCACAAACAGACGATACAATAATGTAATGTTTGGTTAATATTTGAATGGGACAGAAGCCTGGAAATTCAGAATTAAGGGCACGGTCAGTTTTCCACTGAAATCAGTAGGAATCTTTCCACTGATTTCAGTGAGACGTGGCTCAGGCTACATGATACTGACAGCAGTCTTAACTTTGCCCCTTTGTATTACAATAGTCTTTTATTATATGAGCTCACAGCGTATAGGGTTAGATTCTCCTCCCTTGTGCACTCATTTTACACAGTGTAATTCTGTTCTGTGCGGGTAGTCCTGATTTACAACGATGGAAGTGAAAGGAGATTCAGGTTCCCAGTGCAAGTGAGAATCCTCTATGTTATTCCATGGGGTTTGTGCTTCTTATTGAAACAGTCATGGGTTCTGCGGAAGATCCAGGCAATCAAAGCTTATAGAAGGTAAGGTAAAGAGATGACTTGATTGTGCCCTATGAGTACCTATGCAGGGAGAAGATTTGGGACAGGGGGCTCTTTGATCTCTCAGACAAAGGCATAACAAGATTCAATGGCTGGAGGTTGAAGCTAGACAAATTCGGAGTGGAAATAAGGTGCAAAATGTTAACAGTGAGAGTAGTTACCCATTGTAAAACGTTACCAAGGAACGTGCTGCATTCTCCATCACTTGAAATATTTAAAGCGTGGCTGGGTGTCTTTCTAAAGATACACTGTAGCTCAATCACAAGTTATTGGGCTAGGTGGAATTCCATGGCCCGTGCTGTGCAGCAAGTCAGACTAGATGATCACAATGGCCCTTCACATCTTAAAATCTGTGAACAACCCACACCGAAGCTTTTTGCCTTTGGAGCATCTTTGGCGCGTGTACTCCAACTGTAGTCCCCGCCCCCAGCAGGACAGCTCCATTGTAACTACTCCATTAGAGAACTTTCCTTCAACCGGGGATTTATTCATTATTATTTGTATTATAGTAGTGCCTAGGGACCCCAACCAAGTTTGGCACCCCATTGTACTAGGTACTGTACACACAGAATAAGAGACAGCCCCGGCTTCATGAACTATGTGCTAGGGGATAACCGGAGAGGACTCCAGGTTTCTAAAACTAAACTGACTCTTTATTTTGAGAACTACTTCGAGAGACACTGCCACTGCACCTAACACTCCAGCCATGTGCACACAGACTGGCTTGTAATGCCTCCTGCAAACTCTTGCTTCCTGCAACCTGCGTTCCTCCTGCCACGTTCCATGCTGGTTGCTACATCTTTCCTTTTAACACTTTTTGTTGTGGTTGTGTCTTTTGTGCAAGCATTTGCTGACTTTCTGGGGCCCAGGGTTACTGTCAGCCCATTGTAGCCTGTTAGGACTCAGAGTCCTTCAAGTGTGCTGGTCTTCAAACCAGTCTCCCACTTCTTGTGTGTGTTGTCACTATTGCTCCCACCCTGTTTCTGCTTTCATTCTGTTGGTCCTCCGTATTGCTTGTTTCTTCTGAATCTCCCATGGCAGACCAGCTTATGGCTGAAGCTATGTCCTCCTTGCTCTGGCCCCATCTGTCCAGGTGCGCTGCCAGCTGTGACCATGTAGCTGCTGTTATTAAAAGTGAGCAGGTCTGTTCCAACCTTTTCCCGGGGTCAAGATTTCATGAGTCCATAGCCTCCTCCTTTGTCTATGATTGCACTCTCAGCACATGTTCCATGTACGCTCTCAGTTGGCGTTCTTGCTGGCCAGTAGATATGCTCCCTGGCTCATCTAAGGCATGCCTGTAACCCCAGGTGTGAAGCACGTATTGTCTCATGGTGTCAGCTCCTAAATCTGCTGGGATTACTGCTCTGTCGCTTTTCAACAAATCCCATCTTGTGCACACAGCTCATCCCTGACCCTGGCATATGAATCATTTCACTTCCTGTAGCCCTCCATCCTGTTTGGTGCTTTGTTGGAGCATCCCATCAGAGATGCAAAAGTATAGTAACATGTTGCTGGGCTCTCTCATGTTCCACAGAGCCATCTGTGTTGGAATCTGCAAGGCATGCCTGGCTCAGTATATCTGCCATCAGTGGTGACTGTCCTGGGCAGTACCTTATCCTTGCATCATACTGCTGGAGTCTCAATAACAGCTGTCGTCACTTGGCTGTACTCAGCAGTGGCTTCTTCAGGACGCTTCCTAATGGCTTGTGATGTGACTGCACGTCCACCTTGTGCCCAAAGGTGAACTGATGGAGCCATTCCGTTCCAAAGAGCACATCCGAGGGCTCCTTCTATCAGAGTGTATCCCTTTTCTGTGCCTATCAGGGCTCTCTTCTGCAGTGCCTGTACATTGAGAGCCTTTGGATCAGTTAGTCATGCTGCAGACCCCCGCCTCTTCACTAGCAGTCTCTGCACCCTCAAGCCCTGCAGGGAATCTGCTTTATTTTCCTTCCTGGGGTAGCTGTGACAGTAGGGCACAAAGAGTGGTTTCTCTTTCCCACATCCCTTGCGCTATTGTTTGGGTGTTATTCTTTCTGCCTTTCTTGCTGCTTTCCACAGTACATATGCTGGACCATACATTCCTGACCGGTCTGTGTCCTGCTTTCTGGGTTCCTTTAGCTTGAGTCTGTGTACTCGTTCTGCTGTGGTGGCTGTCATTATTTTGACCCTTTCCCTGGAAGTTCAGCTGTCCTTGCTATTTGGAGGCATTTCCTAGGTGCAGATCTGGTTCTGTAAGCCATCTCTGCTGTAGGCTGGAATCACGTGTCCCACAAACGACCCTGTCTCTAATTAAGGAATCTTTTATTTCCCCAAAGTTTATATGTGGACTTCAGTGTTCTCAGAGCTATAATGTAAATATCTATACCCTCTTCTGCTTCTTGCTTTTGGGTAAAAAGACAGTGCCTCTCTACAGTCTCAATCTATCTGGGGTCACCGTAGACATCAAACTCCTTTATCAGCTATTTCAGTATTTCAGGCATTATTTCTGGCAACAGTATCTCACTCACTTCTCATTTTCCCCCAACGAGTTAGTAAAAAAGCTTTACCTTCATTTTGTCGTCCTTATCCTCCATAATCAGCTCTGTATATAGACTCAGTTCTTGCTTCCAGTGCTTTTGTGCACGTGCAAGGTTTTCCATCTGGAAATCCAGCATTCCCAGTGGTCTAAGTCCCTCCATGCTGCCTGTTTGCTCTGTTTCAAGGTTTTGCTTTGTTTGCCTGTTAATCACACTCTCTTTCTTACTGTGGGTCTGTTAGACTCGCCGCTGCCATCATGTTTCATGCACCGTAAACTGGGTAATAACAAGAAACGGCTCCATGTTTCTAGAACTAAACTTTTTTTATGAAGAGAACTGTTTAGAGGTGTTGCAGATACAAGTGGCATTCCAGCCACGTGTACACAGACTGGTTCCTGGTGCCTTCTCTAAACTCTTTCCTCCTGTAATCTGTGGTCCTCCCTTTAAGTTTTCATGCAGGTCCCTGCTCCAAAGAGCTTTTCCCTGAGAACCTCTGAGGGTGCTATGCAGATAAAGGGATGGATAGATGCTATCTTAGCACTTTTAGTTCAAACTGGAGATGGGAAATAAGTAATTTCCAGCTGATAGAAACCTGTTAGAACCTTTAAAGTAGGTTGGGATCTAGAAACAGCCAATCACTTTCTGGGGGGAGGAGGGGCTGTTATTTTCTTCTGTATCCCACTTTAACAATCCCTCATTAGCCACTGAAAACAGGAGCTTAAACTGAAAATACCATCCCAGCCCTAACTATAACCATCAAAGCGGCTGAGGAATAAGTGTGTCTTGGCAAGACAAATTGCAAGGCTCGATGTCAATGGCGGTATCCCAGGGAGTAAGCGTCAAATGAAGGATTATCCTTATTTGTGAGGAGCCTATTCTAGCAGGAAATTGAATGAGGGCCATCTGCAAACAAAAGCAGGACGGCTACCTATGGAGTCATGCTTGAGAACCTGCCTTTGCCATCATTATTTATTCTATTTGGAACTTGAATTCAGCAGTCTGGCACACACACAATGCTACAGGATCCCTGGGCTATTCTATCCTCCTAGGGGTCTTGCGTGTCAAGCCAAGCCCTGCTTGATGCTGAAGTTAGATGACATCAGGCATTTTCAGATTGGCTCAGCCCTGCTTTATCAGGCAGCCATATACTGGGCTGGATCCTGAGCTGCGGCTGAGGAATGGCTGACATTGCTCAGGAAGCGTGTACGAAACTGACTCTACAGCATCTTTGTGCTTCCATGAATTTCTAGCTGCTCAGGGATTGGTCGAGGCTTTGGAGTAAATTAGAGCAACCTAAGGGCTGCTCCAATTTATGACAGCTATTAAGGGGCTGTTTCGGCAGCCAGGGATCAGGTGGGCATAAAGGGCCCCTGGCCATGCCCCTTGCTGTGGCCACACTCCCTACACTAGTGGAATAAGAACTCCTAGAGAGGCTCTATGCTAACCAAGGAGCCTTCAGCACTTATGGGATCTTCTGGTGGCTAGGTAAACTGGCTTGAGGGCAGCGCTGGGCTGCCGAAAGGGGAGAATCAGGGCAAGTGGCTTGTCAGTTGTGACTAGTTATGATTCCCTTAAAGTATTCATTACCCAGCAGCTCTATCCAGGAGCAATTTCCATGAGCATTCTTTCCATTTGGTATATCATTAGTTTTACAGTTTGGGAAACTGCCATGCAGGCGACAAGTTGAGAAGGCAAGGAAATTTGCCGTAGCAGCACAAGGGTGTTGAGCTTTGCTCCCACAGGGTAAAACCCTGGATCCTTTGAAGTCAATGTGAATTTTTTTGCCATTGACTTTAATAAGGCCAGGAGCTCACTCCCAAAGTCTAACGTCTATGCAGTCCATATCAATCCGAATGTTACCAAGAGAGATGTTCCACTCTGAAAGATGGCCAAGGCCAGTCAACCCTCAAACCGCAGCTCTCTGATCTGAAAGTTGACTCAAATATCTGGTGGCGTGAGAAGGTCTCCTCTTCCAGCCTCCAATCCCTGTCTGTTTACTCCACCTGCCACCTCTTGTCATGACCATGAGCTGTGTACCTGGGACTCTCTATGGAAGGGAATGTCTCATGCATTTGTCTGTGCAGCACCTACCACATTGGGGCCTAGATTGTTGGTTAGGGTCTCTGGACACCACTGTAGCACTTATAAAACCCAAGAACAAGAACAGGTGAATATCATCATGCTTAGGTGCTTAATTCAATCACAGAGGAAAGTTCAGTACTGAACAAGCTGAGTGCATGGTTTTTAAATGTTCACATAACAAACATTCACAGCCTGTTTTCTCCAGATTAAGTCCAGGCTGCATGCCCATCATTGCAGGCTGCATCCAAGTTGAGTTTGACCTTTGCTGTTGGGTTGAACCCAGACCAGGTTGGTAGCGAGTGACCAAAATTCATTACTAGGTGGCAGCTGCTTTGATGATCGATGTGAAGGGAGTTGGTGGCCTTAGGCCAGTTCTTAGTGGACAATGGTCTAAATCACCACAACCACTGCATATCTGGCGCTAATTGGTACCCTACTCAGCAGCCTCAGAAGACAGGCCAACCACTGTAGGAAAGCCACAGTCCATGACAGTTATCCTGCTCTGGGAATAAATAGAGGTCTTGATTCAAGCCAGCACCTTTCCACAACAACTACAGTCTCGCTGCACAGTCAATCAATCACACCAGCCCCTAGCCTTTTTTCTGAATGACCTTCAGCTGGCAGACAGAGGGGGGACAGTCAATGGAAGGAATTCCTGTGGCTGACAGACAAGAGATGAGTGCAGGAAGATCCCAGTGGCAGAGGGATGGAGTTCTTGTGGGCTGATATTGGACAGGGACTGGGGACAGGTCCTACTGAGAGGATGGAATTCCTGGGTGGTCTGCTTGAAGATCACTTGGGACAAACCCCAGTGGGAAGCGCCCTGAGCTAGGGAAGTGAAAATTCCCCTCTCCACTCACGACCTGGTGATATTGCCACCTCAGTGCACTCCTCCCCATTGTTGCAAGGGCAACTATTAACAAAAGCAGCTCCTCGTACTGACGCCCAAACAAGCTCAGCCCAAACAAACTCAGCTCCACCACCCCTGAATTCTCACCAGCGAAGAAAACCCTTACGCCATAAATCAAATTTGGAGGCACTGAGGTTCCATAAACAAGCTTATTTTCTGAGGCCAGGGCCCATTACGTTATCTGTCACTTTATTGGGGTTTCTGAGCCATTTATTTTTATGTATATACATCGGAGCTGGTGAGCTGGCGTTGGCCTGAGAGTATAAAACTGACAAGACGTGGTAGCGGAGTGTGAAAACTGTCAGCAAAGCAGCAGCCTGTGAAATTAACATGATATGGAAAGCGTCAATGTTTATTTACTGGAAATATCTGGCTGGAATGCACAGGCACCAGAGGGCAGCCGTCTCGTCGCGTCACGGCATGGAGAGGGGCCTGCCGGAGGATGACAACAATTACATCGAAACATAGGAATTGCCAGCCTGGATCAGAACCCCTCACCCAGTGTCCTGTCTCTCTGGCAGTAGCTTTGGAGACAGGGGAAAGAACCCAATGGTAGATAGGTAATGCATGGGAACGCTGACTAGTTTGGTGGGGTGGTGGAACCCCCAAAGACATGCAATACCAAGGGGGCCTCCTAAAGTCGTCTCTGTTGTTATCACTGTGATATTATGAGGCACAGGGCCTGATTCTCCCCTTTAAATCAATGGATGTTTGGTGCCCAAGTATTTGTGAATTTCACCCTTAAATGGCTGCTGTGTTCCATCTGTGTGGAGGCTGCATTTCAGCAGTGGGAGATCAGCTATGCAGCTTGTTCTCAGTTGGGTGGTTTGTGATCTCAGATGAAAGGCCCTGCACAAATGCCAGTTCAACTCCACTACCCACAAACACACCTGGCTGTTGCCATGGTGTCACTGATGCTGACCTGGCTGTGCAGACCCATACAGCATGTGTGATTGGCACAACTTTTACATACCAATTGGCCTGGCCTGACATTCTCACTTTGAAACCGGAGGTTGTCTTTTCTGAGGTGGGCTTCCTGCCATGGTGGGCAAGTAAGTCCCGCCTTCCCAACAGACAGGGCAAGGGACTTGCCTATGGTCACCCACCAGGCCGGTGGCAGAGCTAGGAATAGTAACCAGCTCTCCTGAGTCCCAGTCCAGTGCACTATCTGCTGTTTCAAACCACCTCTCTAACCTGCCATCTTTGATACAAGTATAATTTCTGCCTTATGAGATGGAAAGAGATACTAGGCTGGAGTCCCCATTGCCTTGCCCCTTGAGACGCCAGTGACACTTGGGCAATGCGTGTACAGAACGCTGTTGTTGTCATTCAGAAGGGTTTTGTGCTTACTTTGCCCTCTGGCTACTCTGAGTTATGCCAAGGGCTCTTTCACACCCTGGCCAGCCCAGGATTGCAGGTGCAAAAAGGTGGCATAGAGTCACCATTCCCACCCCACCCCATGCACCGGCCCAGCTGAGGAGTTGGCCCTTGGTGTGCAAGTGGAGTGTTTGTGTGCACAGAGAGAAAGGCCCTTGTGGGCCTGGGGGGGTAGGGTTTGGCGGGGGGGGGGGGGTAGGGTGTGTATGAACCTGGGTGTGTGGAGGATGGGTGAGCCTGGGCATCCGAAGACCATGTTTGTATTAGTACATCAGCAGTCCTGGGTAGCCCCACCAGCCAGGAACATCTGTAACATCAACAGATATCCCCTGTGCTGAGGGTAGGGAGGGAGAGCAGATGTGGAGCAGTAGCAGTGGATAGTCCCCTTTGTCCAGTGACTGCTGGAGATAAATAGCACATCCATGATCAGCACTAGAGGCCGGTGAGTCTCAACTGGGATGGAGATCCAGTTCAGTTCCACTAAGACCTGCCAAAGCCCAGGTGCTTATCTAAAAATCACAGCCTCAGAAATTGGCTGGAACTCTGGAGAGAACTGCCTCTCGGCTGGGATTCCCAGGACAGACTGGTTTTGGTTGGGTCCCAAATAGTCCGGCAGTATGCTACTTTACTTCCACATCTAGGCCGGATGGAATCAGGAATGCAGCGGATCATGAGGAGGAGGGAGGGAGGAATCAAGCAAATGAAAATTAACCAAACCTCACTAAAAAAAAATAAAAAAGCTTTGGGCTTGGCTCACTTTTTGCCCTCACCCTTCACCAATAGCAGTGGCAAGCTGCTCCCCACCCAGCCAGCAGACCAAGAGAGCTTGTCTGGTGGCAGCCACTGCAGCACACCAGCTGAAGGCTGCGATACTATGGCTGAAAGGACAGTATTTTTACTGCGAGTCCTGACCCGTCAGCGGGAAATTTCCTAGAGATGCTTTGCTGCCTGCTTGAAAGTGAAATGCACAACTTTAATCCTCTGGTTATTCTCTTGCTCACAGAGGAACAAATTCCCTTCCCGTGTTTGAGTCACAGTCTCTCTTGTCAGCAGGCTGAGGGCTCATGTGTAGCAGCATCCCTGGTGCAGGATGGCCCTTTGGACCCTTCTCCTTTTCAGCAAGTAAAAATAGGCGACTCCTGCCTGATTGATCTGCTGCCTTCCAGCTTTTCAAGGAGCGGATCTTCTTCTGTGACAGTCTCCCACCTGGTTGGGTGCCTGGTAAATCTGCTGTTAAAGGGCAAGGAGTGGTTGTTAATCACTTAAAAATAGGATAGCCTGATTCTTAGTTTCACCAAGGGCTCTTTGCATTGCTCTGGCCCCTTGCCACCCACCAGGCAGCCGGTCTGATGTACCTGAGAATTAGGCTCATGAATCTTTCCTGGAAGGGTCGCTGCTCTGTCTCATCCCACTGCCTTCCGGAAGACTCCATGGTGAGCAGTCCCACATTTCCACTCTCCCCCGGCCTGGAAACGAGCCAGCACTGAAAGGATTTAAACACCTCATGATTGACCCACTGTGGGCTATGGCTGCGGTCCAGGCACTGCAGCCACATGTTCTGCTGTTTCTCTGCACTGAGCCACTTATTGATGAGAAATCTAATCTCATTGCATTATATGTAATTGGTTTGCCCCGTCTCTCTCTATCTGCCTTCCCTCCCTGCATGCTGCCCCTCCCGTTTTCATGCCATAAGCACATTTAGCGAGAAGCCTTGATAACGGCACAGGGCTATGAGCATGATTGCTGTAGAAAAGCACCCAACTGTCCTCTTTCGTCTCCTAAATCCAAATGACAAGAAACAGAGGAAAACAATTTTCCAAGCCCATGGCTGAGTGCCAGCACTGATAAAAGGCTATAATTAATCTCCCCAGCTTTATTAGAATATCATTACAATTAACTTAGCAATCTTCTGTTGATCAAAGCCATTGTTCCCCACAGAGTAGAGGAGACTGGTGCTGCCGGAATTTGCATGTGCTGCGTTGAGCGTGGATTGTGCACTTGTTAATGTCATCTAGATCCAGGTTAGTGCAGCACGTCTACCAGTGACCCTTCCAAGAGCCATAATGCGAGTTTTAGGGAGTGGCGCTGGGTGCCATATTTTGGATGAAACTTTTTTCACCAGAAAATGCATATTTGAGTCAACTGAACCATTGCGTGAATTCATGGGCAATTCACCAAATTGTTTCAGCTACAAAGAAAATACCCCAAACGTCAAAAATATTTTGGTTTTTATTCAAAATGACTTTTTGTTTTGAATTTGACTTCCAGTTTATTTTCTTCAGAAAAAGGAAGTTAAAAAAGCCTCCAAAACCTAGAAAGCAAAATGTTTCATTTCATTTCCAGTCAACATGTAATTTGATGCCAAATAATTTGGGGGGGTTATTTTTTCATTTCACTGAAAATTTTTCATTTTGGGTCATCATGAAACAATTGTTTTTCATTCAGCCTCCGAGCTGAAAAAAATGGTTATTCATGTGTAAGGGGACTGTTATCCCCTTACTAACATTCAGAGCTCCCAGTACCAAAAGGGGAAGGGTCGATGGGACTGACAGTTCCCAGGGGCAATGGGGAGAGGCCAATGCTCCAGGTCAGCCTGATTGACAGGGCGGGCAGGCGAATCAGGGAGTCAGGAGGTCAGGGGTGAATCCCGTCCTCCGTGTGAGCTGAAGTTGCCTGAGTCAGAGTGAGTGGGGCCGAGCTGAGGAGAGGCCAGAGCTGAGCTGGGCCAGATCTGGAGGGGCCAGAGAAGCAGCCCAGAGACACAGACCTGCCCTGGGAGCAGAGCTGCAGCCCAGAGACAGACCTGCCCTGGGAGCAGAGCTGCAGCCCAGAGACAGACCTGCCCTGGGGGGAGAAGCTGCAGCAGCCAGAGGGGCCAGGGCAGCAGCCCAGGCAGCTGGAGGCAGAGCAGCAGCAGCAGCCGTGCTGAGGCAGAGGAGCTGGAGCTGAGGCAGAGGGCGGAGCTGGGGCTGGAGCAGTCCGGAGCCGGGTGCGGTGAGCAGCTGGGGAGAGCGAGGGGAACCCTGGGCAGTGGGCCCAGCGCAGGGAGACGCCTCAGCCAAGGGGCCCTGCAGGCCAGACTTGCAGGGGGATCTAAACCCCGACAGGGCGGGGGCGACGCTGGGAAGAAGGGTCCTGCCACCCAGAGCCTGCGAGCGTGTGGCCACCGCCGGAGCAAGTGTCCAAGCCACAGCGTCCCTGCAGCACAGCCAGGGCCTGAGAAGGAGCCTGGGACTTACACAGGAACAGACTGAACTGCCCTGACATTGCAGAGACACTGTTGGGATGTTCCCTGCCACAGAGCGGGGTGATGTGTTTTCATTAGCCTTTCCCATTTCTCCTTATTCCTGTTACAAATTAATTGTTAATTAAATAATTTGCCTTTGCTTTGAATTGTATGGAGTGATCAGTGGGTCAGGGAAGCATCCTGTTTAGAGAGTACACCCCGGAGTGGGGACACCCTAGCCCCTGACCTAGGTGACCACAGCAAGGTTGGGGGTCGAGCCCCCCAGGAATCCTGGGCCCAGCCTTGTTGGGGTTACGAGGACTCTGCCAGACAGGAGAGTGCAAGGGGAGTCCTCGAGGGCAGGGAGGCCTCTGGGTAAAGGAGGTGGGAGCGAGGACTGAGATCCTTCCGCTAGCCCATTTCACCGGGGTAGTGCAGAGACGAGGAAAGTTCCCCACAAGAGCGGGACTATTCCCCCGCTTACACATGCACAGCTCCGCATGGTCAAGTGTGTTGAGAGGCCGTGTGGCCTAGTGGATAAGGCCCGGGGACCTAGCTTCACAGAGTTTAAGGCCAGAAGGGTCCATTCCCCTGGATCATCCCAGGAATGGGCTTGTGACTTGAGGAGGCACAGACCCTCGCTCCGGGAGGGTGGTAATTTGCTGCTGGACTCTATCAACTGTAACCCCATTCTTTGGGCCATCCTAAACCTCTGACTGCCAGAAGCCAGGAGGGGAAGACAGGGTGGATTGCTCCTGTCAGGGTTCCCTCCCCACTCTAAACTCTAGGGTAAAGACGTGGGGACCCGCATTCAGAGCCCCTAAACTTATTTTTACCAGCTTAGGTTAAACCCCCCAAGGTACAAAATTCCCTGCACCCCAAGAAACGCTTCTCGCTGCCACCATCAAATGTCTAACAGGAATCCAGGAAAGGAATCACTTGAACTTCCCTCCCCCCCAAAATACCCCCTCAAGCCGTACACCCCCTTTCCTGGGGAAGCTTGAGAACAATCTCCCAACCAATTGGTTACACAGTGATCTAAAAACCCACCCCCTGGCTTTTAACACCATAGAAAACAGTCAGCTTCTTAAAAGAAGGATTTTATTAAAAATAAAGAAGGTAAAATCATCTCTGTAAAATCAGGATGGTAACTATTTTACAGGACACTATATTTCCAAACTCAGAGAGATTTCCCCCTCTGGACAAAACCTTAAAGTTCCAGAAAACCATGAATAACATCCCCCCCGGCCCTTTCTAACACAGGGGATACACCAAGCAAAAATAAACAGAAATCTATACGCTATGCTATCTAAACTTACTTCAGAAAAGGGAGGTTTGATTTTCTGTAGGTTCCTTCTGTCTTCCAAGATCACCCTCTCTCAGACAAAGACACACACTAAAACCTTCCCCCCTCCCAAAGTTTGAAAGTATCTTGTCCCCTTATTGGTCAGATGGCAGCCAGGTCAGGTGTCAGTCTGGCTACCTGCATTTCTTAACCCTTTACTGGAAAGAGGATTTTATAGCACTGCATCAGACCCTCTCCCCCTTCCCTTCATATTTATGACAGCTCCAAAATTGCCCTCATTGTACATTCCTCCTGCAGCCCTGGTACTGGCCACTGTCAGAGACAGGATACTAGGCTAGATGGACCATTGGTCTGACCCAGTGTGGCTGTTCTTAACAGCAAATCACTACCCTGCCTCCTGCTAGTTGGGAGGTTGGTTGGGGATGAGACAAGACTTCACCATCCTCCAACCAGCCCTGCCCACCTGCTCCAGGAGGCAGTAAATGGAGGTGTCACACCCTTTATTCTGCAGGCCAGGATTCAAGGTTTGGGGAGCATAGAATGATAGGAATGGAGGACTGGAAGGGATCTCGATAGGTCACCTAGTCCAGTCCCCTGCACTGAGGCTGGACTAAGTATTATTTAGAGCATCCCTGACAAGTGTTTGTCTAACCTGCTCTTAAAAATCTCTAATGATGGAGATTCCACGACCTCCCTAGGCAATTTGTTCCAGTGCTTAACCACCCTAACAATTAGGAAGTTTTTCCTCATGTCCAACCTCAACCTCCCGTGCTGCAATTTAAGCCCATTACTTCTTGTCCTGCCCTCAGTGGATAAGGAGAACAATTTATCACCATCACCTTTTCAACAATATTTTACATACTTCAAGCCTGTTATCAGGTCCCCCCTCCTCAGTCTTCTCTTCTCCAGACCAAACAAACCCATTTTTTTTCAGTCTTTCCACATGTCAGGTGTCTAGACCTTTCATCTTTTCTGTTGCTTTCCTCTGGACTTTCTCCAGCTTGTCCACATCTTTCCTGAAGCGTGGTGCCCAAAACTGGACACAGGGCTCCTGCTGGCCTTATCAGTGCTGAAATTACGTCTTGTGTCTTGGTTACAACACGCCATCTGATACATCCCAGCATGATGTTTGTTTTTTTTGCAACAGTATCATACTGCTTGCATCTGAAGAAGTGGGTATTCACCCACGAAAGCTTATGCTCCAATAAGTCTGTTAGTCTATAAGGTGCCACAGGACTCTTTGTCAGTATCACATTGTTGACTCATATTTAGTTTGTGATCCACTAGAACCCCCAGATCCTTTTCTGCAGTCCTAGACAGTCCTTTTGTATTTGTGCAACTGATTGTTCCTTCCTGAGTGGAGTACTTTGCATTTGTCCTTACTGAATTTCAGCCTCTTTATTTCAGACCATTTTGCCAGTTTGCCAAGATCATTTTGAATTCTAATCCTGCCTTCCAAAGCGTTTGGAACCCCGCCCAGCTTGGTATTGTCTGCAAACTTTATAAGTGTACTCTCTTGCATATTCAAGAGCATAATGGTGTGTGTGTAGGGGGAGGGCAGTGGGCATTATTTCCCATTAGGCCCCTGAATAGACATATAGTCCAAGCTACAATCTAGCCCTCAATGACCTAAATTGTACCTGCAGATATAGTGGGTGCAAAATTGTGCCACCAAGTTGCACAAAATGGGCGGCCTGGGGTTAAAAGTCTGGGCCTATATCCTCAGCGCTTTCTTTCCTCTTGGTGTTATCTGGGGCTGTTTCTAGCAAGCAGACATATACGCAGTATTCAAAAACGTGATGCTAAGCAGCAGAGAACACACCTGGGAGGCTGCATTGCATAAGCCCCCCACATACACGTCTTCAGCGGCTGTTTCTGTGAGCCAGCCAAATTGATTTTTTTCCCCTTTAAGCGAAAAGAGCATCAAAGCATTTGTTTTGAAAGCAAAACACCCCAATTTCCAGTGTTTGGCAAGAAGGTAGAAACCAGACTTGATGGGGCTCACTCCTGTGGAGTGCAAGGACCTGATTGGGCTCTCATTTGCATCTGTGTAGATCAGGAGTCACACATCAAGGTTAATAGAGCTACCCCTGTGTAAAAGTGATGTGCGAGCAGAACCAGTTCACAAGTATCAATTGCTTAGCAGTCACTTTAAGCCATGTTTAAAGCCGCTCCCTCTTGCAATGAAGGGTGAGGCATTTGAACAGCTCACTCGTTTTTTTTTATATTAAATCTCACTCATTTAGATTGTCACCACTTGAGAGCCCGGGAATAAAAAAAAAAGGAAGGTCCAATTTTGGGGCTAATCAACCTTGCCAGTGTCCCTTTACCAGACACCAAGGAAAAAGGAACAGCTGTTCCAATCTATTAGCTCAGTCCAGATATCACTGATAACCACACAGATAGTCTGGAACACTTATTCTGCTGCCTTTACCACAAATCCTTGGCCACAAATCCTTAACCCTTGAGAGGTGAGGAAAAATGGAAATGGCTTATTTTTGAGCTGTGAATTGGATACACACAGTGATGGGTGCCATAGTGTAGCAGGGTGCTGGTGCAGAAGCACCTAATTAGCCCCTGTCTGGTCAGCTCCAATCGAGGGAAGCAGATTGGGGCTGATGGAAAAGGCCTGATGCCGGCCTGAGGATTGGCAAAAACCTGCTGACCTGACAAGCCAAGGGCTATAATGGCTGGGAGGGGGTTGGGTTGTGCAGCAAGGGAGAAGTCCATCCAGGGGCCAGCTAGAGGCCTCCTAGCTGAAGGCTGACTCTGCCTGTAAAGGAGATAACCAAGCTTGTATACAGATGGACATAGGTAGTGGGACAACGTTAACTAAGGGCTGGTCTACACTAACCCCCCAATTGGAACTAAGATACGCAACTTCAGCTACGTGAATAACGTAGCTGAAGTCGAAGTATCTTAGTTCAAATGGAAAGGTACTTACTGGGGGGTCCACACGCGGCGCGCAGGCTCCCCTGTCGACTCCGCCTACTCCGTTCACGGAGTAGGATTACAAGCGTCGACGGGGGAGCACTTCCTGGTTCGATTTATCGCATCTAGACAAGACGCGATAAATCGAACCCAGAAGATCGATTGGACTCCTCCGACGCGACGGGTGAGTATAGATGTACCCTAAATAAAGACATGGGTGTTGCACAACCCTGAGGCCTCTCTGAGCCTTACTGGGGAGGGCAAGCAGGCCCCAGGAAGAGGGGTGGGTCATTGTCCTATTGGGTTCCGGGAAGTGGGCGGGCGGAAGCCCGCCCACTGCTAAAGGACCCACCCCCCAGCCTAAGGGGAGGATCCACAGGACCTGGAATCCAAATGAGTTCGGGGGACAACTAATGAAATAACAGGGTCAGGGGTGCGGTCACAGGGTTAAAAGAAGGGAGCCTGACGGGGACACTGAGCAGAGAACCCCGGACAGCGCCCACTGCTCCTCAAAGGCGTCAAGGGAGCCAGTGGACGCCGCCCAGAGGAACTCTGCTCGGATGCGTGAACGGACAAAGGATCGGAAACAGGCTCCACAGGCACAAGAGTCTCCATCAGCCAACCTCCTCTCCCTGGTTTTATAGATGGCCAGTTTAGCCAGGGCCAGGAGGAGGTTGACCAGGAGGTCCCGTGACTTTGTGGGGCCTCAGATAGGGAGTGCGTAGAGGAGGAGGTGAGGGGAAAAGTGCAGCCAAAATCGTAACAAAAGATTTGTGAGGAGCCGGAATAGGGGCTGCAACCTGGCGCACTCCAGGTAAACGTGCGCCAGGGTCTCCCTCACACCACAGAAGGGGCAGGTATCCAGGACAGGGGTAAACCGCGCCAAATACACGCCCGTGCTCATGGCCCCATGAAGGAGCTGCCAGCTGACATCCCTGGTGGGCCTTGGTATCAAGGTGGAATAGAGGCTGGCCCACCGGGGCTCCGCACCCTCTAGAGGTGGTAGAAGGTCCCGCCACTTTGTGTCGGGGCGGGACACGAGGGCGAGGAAATGGAGGGTGTGGAGCACGAGCGTGTATAGATGCTTCCATGGCGCGGTTTGAAAGCGGACCGGCTGCAAGGTGTGCAGCTGGCTCATGGAGAAGGGGCGGGGGGGGCCGGTTGGGTCCACGGGGCAGGGGCCCGATGAAAAGGTCCGGAGGGCCTGGGGAGGAGGGTGGATGGGGCGTGCCCTCGTGCAGGACCCAGTCGAGGTAAACCCGAGCAGTGGGTGGCAAAGCGGCCCTCACCTCCTGGCGTACACGCCGGGGAGTACAAGGTTTGGAGAGCCCCATGCGCTGAGCGAGCGTCAGGGGATCCAGCCAGTCTCCCCGGTCGTAATCCAGGAGGTCTCCGACTCTGGTGACTTCTGCCAGGACCAACCTCTGGCGCACCGACGGGGACTCCGCCACCTGCACACGGAGCTGGGGGTTGTGTAGCAGGGGCTCCGTGAGGAGATCTGCCCCCCCGGTGGCCGCCACGGACCTGGTCGTTGAGAACAGTTTCCAGGTCCGGAGGAGGTCCTGGTAGAAGACCGGCAGCCCGGAGAGGTCTCGCGGAAGGCCCCTCGGATCGAGATAAAGGAGCTGCCAGTCGTACCGGAGCCCTTGGAAGCGGCGCAGGAAGGCGTGCGCCAGTATGCTCCACGCCGGACTACCTGCACCATAAAGGAGTCTCTGCAGGGCCTGGAGGCGGAAGACACGGACCTGAGGCATTTGTAGATGTTAAAATAAGCAAGCCACCATTGAAAGAGAAGGGATGGGAGTTGTAGTATAGGTCACATGGTGAAGTCATCTTAATACTGTGCCTTTAAGAATTAGCTTTTTAGTTGAACTGTCAATCACAAGTGTAAGTGGATTGTCCATCATGTGCTGTCTTTAAGTCAGGGCTGGATGGCTTTCTAAGAGAGATGTTCTCACTCAACCAGAAGCTATAGACTTGAGGCAGGAATTACTGGATCAGGTTCTCTAGCTTGTGCTAAGCAAGAGGTCAGCCAATGGGCTCTTCTGGCCTTATGGATCTATGAATGTTCTGTTGACCAGAAGATTCTGTTGATGCTCATTGCTTGATGTATTGAACCGGAAAAGAACGGTATTATTTTTTTATGGCTGTGGTGCAGTTCTCTGTGTGTTTGTCTAGGCTGGGATGCCTGTTATGAAGTTGGATCAAAAGGTGTTGTTAAAAGAATCAAGCAGGAAAGGTAAGATTATGACACAGACAAGAGTCATGAGGGAAGTAATGGAGACGCTGCTTGTCTGGCTTCACCCAGGCTAGAATAGTTTACTTTCCCCTGGCCAGGTCAAAGGGGAGAGTAACCGCTTCTAGATCCTAGCTTGCAAAAAGGGAGGGGGTGAGTGTATTGTCAGAGGATTGGAGCTGATGCCCAGACACACAGAGTCAGAGGGGGCTTGCTGCAAGCATGCAGTCTGCCTTCCAGGCCAGAGCCAAGAGGGACCCACCTAGCTGAGCAATGACAAGCTGATAGGTTAGGGGAGAACTACATGTCTAAGCTTTGCTTTGCCTATTGAACCCAGTGTACCCAAATACTGTCTGCCTGTTGGCTAATAAATAATATCTTGTTTGGGGAAGGGTGTCCTGTGTTGCTGTAGACAGTTGCTGGTTACACAGCTCCTTTGGCCCTGCTGAAGAAGCCTGGGTGAGAAACAGAGGTGCAGAAGTCAGGGACCCAGTGGGGAGTCATGGGGCTCTCCCTTGAGAAAGGGAGGCCTAGGACCTAGTGCTAAGAGGGATCCCAGAAAGGTTCCCCAAAAGCCGTGGAGGCAGAGCTGTGGCATGACAGCCACTGAACAGAGCAGGTCTGTTTGCGTTGTAACAGCAAGTATTACATGTTGTGTTTCATAATATACAGTAAGAAATTGTGTCAAGTCTCACTGGTACCATGTTAAAACACAACCTTACAATGAGAACCCCCTCTAAGACCCGCCTCCAAGACCAAAGGGAGAATTAAATTTCAGGCAGATCCATTGACATGAATCCAAATAATACGTAAGAGTACTGTGCATTCCCCACACTCCAAACAAAATCATACATAAAACCAACCACAAAGCCCTTTGAAATGAATTCCTGAGGAAGGCATATCTTTGTTAAAAGGATGCCAGTTGGGAGAACAAGAAGGTAAAAATGCAACCAAAATCTGATGTGATAGTCTTACAAGGTGGTACACAAACCAAGGGGAGTTACACCTGTCTAGCTCAGGATGGAAATGCCCCACATTTTCAAAAGTACCCATTAATTCTGGGTGTCTCTATTGTTGGAGAGCAAATGTGAAACACCCCAGGTCTGATTTTTATTCCCAGCCACTGCAACTGCAGTTATAGTTGATGGGAGCTGTTCAGACCTACATGGTGCCTCAAAATCATTAATGCATTTATCCTCCTTACACCCTGTGAAATGGGGAAGTTCTACTACCTTCTTTTTGCCAGGGAGGAAAGAGGCACAGAGAGATTATGTGACTTGCCTAAGGTCACATGAGTACCTTCTTTTGTGGAGACACTGAAATCTTGAGTCTCGAAGGCTGCCCATCTAGCACTATTTGCCAGCATTGAATTTGCTTCAAAACCCAATGATAGGCATTTGCAGAGGGCAATGAGAAAGGCTACAGCTTTATGGTCTCCCAGAGAAGCTCCTTGTCCTTAGGGGAGGACAAGGAAAGATGGAGATGGGGAAATGAATGATCTTGTTTCCATGGAACGCGGGAGTGGTTCCCCATTGGACAGCCAGCATACTCTGTGCTCATCACTGCGGGAAACATTCTAAATGGGCCAGGCTGATAGCATACAGAGCTTCGCTGTGGGGAACCTAAGTTTTGGGTCTGGGCTACAACGGTTGTTGGTGGCTTAGAATGTGTGTTTCAGCCCCTGGCGGGAGAGAGCGCCTCGTGTGACACTCAAATCCCCTTCCTGAAACAAGAAATGCCACTGATACTCTGTGGAGGGTGGTTTGTCCACTCCTCTGGCAGGCAGGGTGCCTCAGCTAAAGGATTTAATGCGAGGCCTGCCTATACTCCCAATGAAGACAATGGGCAAACTCCCATTAGCTTCAAGGGGCATAGGAGACTCCAGATCCTGCATACTTGGATGGGGGATATTGATCAGAGTTCCAGCCCAGCTCTTGCTAAGCGGTCTCTGAATGAGCCTCAGAGGCTGAATGTCAGGTTGTTATTAAATATCAGTAATGCATTAAGTAGCACCCACAGTATGCAGAGCACTTTAATACAGACAGCAGCTGGAGACAGGCCCATTCGCAGAGAAAGCAGGAGTCCAATGAGTGGTGATGGTCAGTGGCATGTTATCTTCATGATTTCTCTCTCCCTCCATTCAGTATCACTTCAGGGAGGCTGGAGGGAACTGGGATTAACAGACCTGGCAGAAGATGTGAGTTTTAAGGAGAGAACTTCCCTCCTCTTCCAGAAAATGTCTTCAGGTTTTCAACAGCCCAAAGCAATAGAGGCAGGTGACCCACTCACCTGTGATAAACATGTTTTTAAATGGGGAGGCTAGGCAGGGAGAGATTCATGTGATCATCTGTGAGGTCCAATAGCAGGTCGTCAGCAGTGTGTAGAGTTGCTTCTTTGCCTTTATTTAAGGCGAGCTGCCCTAGTTTCCTGCTTTCAGTGTACTCCCTAATTATCCTGCAGTCTTTGTACTGAGCTAATTAGTTTAGCAGCAATCAAGCCTGGGGAATGTCAAAGGCTTGGGAACTAAGTCTAGGTGGTAAAGCAGGGGAGGGAGAGAGAGTGCGGAGGATGGTGAACTGATGGATGGTAATTGGCTTGTAATGGGGAGGGTGATGGACTAGGGCAGATGTTGGAACATTGATGGATGATGGCACTGGGGACTGGTGTCTGACTAGGGACCGGTAATATTTCAGGGTAAGGGTGATGCTCTGGTTGAGTGTAATGACATGGGGAAGGGGGATGAAGTGGCAGGAGGTAACACGGTGGAGAATGGAGATGGCCCAATGAATGGAGGCAAGTCGGTGAAGGGTGATGGGCCTGCTTGAAAGAAGTGACACAGCACAGCACTGGGAATCAGGCCTGGCTGCTATGTTGCAGAGGTCATGGGCAGGTGGGACTGCCCTTCCAACATGCTTACAGAGTTAACTGGCTCTCTCAGCCAGAACCAGAGCACCTGTGAAAGGGAAGGGTGGAGAATCAGTAATCCAGAACCCTGGAGAGAAAGCCAGCAGTGTGTGGAACTTCTGGAGAAGAATCCCCAGGCGCCAGTCAAACTGCATTTGAAAGGGACCTTTTTTTGTATCCACCAGAGACCACTCAGCCCTGGACAGCTGGCTATCTGGACTGGTGGAAACACAATGCCAGCCAACTTCTGAATTGTTCTCGTAGGGTAATGTGCCCTTTGGGAAGTTACTGGGCAATGCTGAAGGAAGTCATTCTGAGCACAGACCATGCAGAAAGGTTGGTAGGCTTAGCTTGGGACTAGTCAGTACATGGTTCCAATATTAAATCTTGATTTACAGCGATCTTGTACCTGTGAGTAAAATAACCTGCATTGAACTAATATTCCACCATGGTCCTGTGTTTGCAACATATTGTAATGAACTGGCTGGGGTGTGTGCGTACGTGCATGTATGCCGCTACTCCCTATTAGATGCATCAGAACTGCTTACCTGTGTGTCATAAGCCCTATACCTCACAAGTATGGGCCTGAGCTCTGAAAGCAGGAGCATCCCATTTCTATTCCAGCTGTCTCTGAGACATTCCCAGTGGCCATGGAATGTGGTGCTATTGACAACCGTGAAGTGCCTGGATGGCTACAGATTTATTACAGTATTATCCTACTGGTATCACAAATGGTGCCATCTGTCTTCTAAAATTTGCACTTTATTTCTAGCAGAGAATTTAGTATATGTAGGTGATGGGCTGTAGTTTTAGCATATGATAAAGCCCTGCTGGGAAGTGTGGTTTTATGGATTTAGCTATTAAAGTGCTGCTGGAATAAATCTGGTAATTTGAGTGGAATGTTATTACTTGGCTCATACCTGGCACCTGGCAAAATCACAGAAAACTGGATTTGCTCGAGCTGTGGTTACAGGAGGAGGTGCTGTGGCCACAGCTGCTGTGACACACAGCTTCGACAGTCCATTTCAAAACCCAGCACCTGCTCCTCCACATTTAGTTCCACAGGATTCAATTCAGGGTTGAAGTCCAACCCCCCATTGACTTCAACAGCAGTGTAAAGTTGGTGCTGAAATTTACCTCAAGTGCTTCTGCAAAGCACAAGACTTTATGGGAGCTGGAGGTCCATATTTTAATCATGGTTTTATTTCTTTGTGCTCAGATAATGCTTGTTTTAAAGGTAATGCAAGACAAATATCTTTCAGGGGATAATATTTCTTTAGTTGCGCATGTAATGATGATGGATTAGGAAATGATCTGTTCCATTGCTACATATCCACCCCTTTCCAGTCAAAACTGGGCTGCCTTGGATCCTGAGGATTATGGAAAATAAGAAAGGCCTAATAAAATGTATTGGGTTTAATCATAAAACTATAGAATTTCAGTAAATCTGTCATACCCACTAGCTACGGCCATAAAGCGATAGGCTGCCCCTTTTTATTGTTAACAATGTTGATAATAAATAACTAGAGGATGCTGAGGCTGGGCATAAAGAACATCTCAAAGTTCATGACCCAGAAAAGATTCTAGCCCCAAGCGGGTCCCTGGTCACCTCTTTCAGTCATCCACCTGTCCACACTCATGCTTGATGGCACAGGTGTGTTCGCAGGGCTCTTTCTCTCTCGCACTAGCCCAGGTTGTCTCCTAAGCTCAGCAGGTTAAATTACCTCCCTTGTGTAACTCCTCTGAAGACAATGGTCTGAGCTTGGCCCATTTAAACATGGCACCCATGGCCAAAATGCCCCCTCCCACCATTGTTGTGCAGCATGATGGAGGCTGGTTGGATTGTCAGGCTTCCAAAGTGTGTGGGTGGGAGGGACTCCAAGCAAGAGGAAGGCCCCAAGCTGCTGGAAGAAGGAATCAGGCTATGTTTTTCCTCTCCTGTTGGCAAGGATGAGTGGGGTAGGTTTTGAGCAAGGAGGCATTTCATGCCCCTCTGCTTTTGCTGATGGAGTCGGGTGCAGGGCTGACGGGTGAATTGCAGAGTTGGCATGCGATGCAAAGTCCCTGCAGTGGAGTCCTGATCGGCTGCTGGCTTTGCTTGTGCTTAAGAGCAGCTCTTGCGTGCCAGAGCCAAACAATGTTAGTGCTGTGTATTTTACACAACTTGCCTAGGGCCAAATTCCAGTCCTATTGTAGTCAGGGTCCAAACTCTTGAGCGATTTCAGCAGGTCGGGATTTGTAGAGGAGAAGATGGTGTGATTCCCTGACTGCCTCCATTTCGGAGCGAAGCAGGGAGCTGGATGGAAAGTAGCTGGGTCAGGCCCAGTGCAGGTTAGATGGCATGATGGCGCCTGGCTGGGCGAAGCATGAGATGCCATGACAGGAGCTGTGACTTCATCGCTACTCTCTCACCTCACTCCTGGCCTCTGGCTGGGAAGGTGCTGCACTAGTTGGAGGGCTGGCTGGGCTTGTCCGTGTCCACGGATTCGCTCTTCATTTAAGGTGGCTCTGGACAAAACAGGGGGCAGCAGCAGGTTCATGCTCTGATCCACACTCCCACTGGGCTCCACCTAGACTTTAGCACAGCATTGCTCTGGGGTCAGGCTCCTTCCTCTGTCACTTCCCAGTGGGCATAGATTGGCTTTGAAAGCACATGAATGTTGGCAGCCAAAAAGCTCTCACGATACTGGACCAAGTACCAAGACTCATTGGTACCAGTGGGCAAAATGTGACTGGGGAGAGGCCTCTGGCTGGGAAGGGAAAACAGCTCTGGGGGTGGTGGAGGGGTGCGGAATGGCAGGGAAAAAAGAAAGAAGGAAGGAAGGAAAGAGGAAAGAAAAATAATAAAACTGAGAAAGAAAGCAAATGCCTTGGGCCCAATCCTGCTTCCATCCAAGAAGCTCAGTGAGAATTTTTGCCATTAACTTTGAGAACAGGCTCAGGCCACAAAGACAGGAGCCGAGGTGGGGGCATGGCTAGGAACTAGAGGTGTGGGGAGGGAGCTCACGGGACTAGGAGGAGAGAGATGTAGATGGGAAATGGGATCTGACAGAGAGAAATGGCAGGAGAGAAAGAGAAAAGCATAGAGGGGAGAAAGAAAGAGATAAGAGTGGGGGAAAAAAGGGAGCGAGAGGAAAAAATTGACCCTGAAGCAGAGATAAGAGCGGGAGGGTAGTTAGAAAGAGAAGTGCTGAAATTAAGTGCGATAAGCGCTGATAGAAAAGGGAAACAAGGAGCAACCCGAAACGGATGCAGCCAGAGAGGTGAAAAGCAGGAGGGACACGGCAGGGGCTTGGTGCCAGCAGAGCCATGGGCTTGTGGGCATTTCCTGTAGCCCCACTGGCACTGTGCAGGGTGTGCTCTGCACCTGACTCCCAGTTACACTAAGGCTCTACCCACGCCATATCCCCGTGCCCCCAGCTCCTGTCCTGAGGGGTGGATGGAAGGTCTGCATTGCATTATGGGTATTTTCTGCAGGACAGACTGAGGTAGCTGTGAGCTGCACAGGGGCCAGGCAGCCCCTGGAATGGACACACAATATGGGGGCTGCAAAGAGGGACTAGAGTTGCCTTCCCTCCCTTCCCCAACCTCAGGAGCTGAGTCCCTGAGCACCAGGCTGTTGGGGTACAGGCAGCCAGGCTGTGTGGCCTGTGGAAAGCCTCCCTGCGGGGTAGTGGAGATGGGAATTAGCCAAGGCCAGGCCGCAGTGCCCGGTAGGGGTGCCCAGAACAAGTAGCCAACGCCCCTTCCTGAACTATGCCTAGTATGGGCGGACCAGTGCCTCCCTGCCCTGGCTCCTGCCCTGGGTCCTCAGTGCTCTGTCCGCCATCGCCTCTGCCTGCTCCTTCCCACCCTTGCTCGCTGCAGGAGAGGCGCCATGCCAAGTGTGTGCCACTCTCAACGCGCAGCCCACACAGCATATAAACGGTGGAGTTCTGGGGGCTGAGGGGCAGGCGCAGGGAAATCCTGGTTCATGAAGAGAAGCCCTCCGTCGCCCCGGCTCCATTCAGGGGCACTTAGCTGTGAGAGACATTAAGCCCCAGTGCTGGTGGTTAAGGCCATTGGCTCTAAACCTGGTCTTGCTGCTTTCCAGGCCCTAAGTCATTTTCACAGCCAAGCCGGGAAGGGGGGGTGGGGCTTTCCTTTCCATGACAGGACCGTGAGTGCACCAAGCCAACTGGCAGAGACGCCAAAAGCCTTCAGGGCCTTATCTGCAGTTATAATAAAGGAGATTGAGCAGCCATAGGGATTTATGGGTGGGTCAAGAAGCCTGCGGTCATAAACATCTCTCCTGCATGGCGCTCATAACTCTTCAGTTTGCTCTTGAGGATGGAAGGGGCAAACTCATAACCTTCTTCAGGGCCTCCCGCCGTGGACCGGGGGGGATTGGGGCCATGCCAAGCCGAGAGGGGAGGGGCGGGAATTGCAGTGGGGGAGGAGGGAGAGAAGGATGTGTGTAGAGGGGAAGTGTGGTACAGTGGGGGAAGGAGGACAGTGAGCGGGAAGTGAATGGAGAGGGCCAGTGTGCAGCGACAGGCCGGTGGCAGAGGGCTGATCCGGCTCCCACTGCGCGATCAGATGCTAGAAGAGTGCCGTGGAGAGAAATGGGAACGAAAGAGCGAACTATGAGCACAGGAGAGTGTAAAGATGGGAAAGAGATGGATGTGAGGGGCCATTGGTGTGGCGGGCAGGCCTGGCTGGGGAAGGAGGTGAATGGTGCTCTGCAGAGGCAGGGCCCTGACTATACACTGCAGTGTGGCTGTACCCAGAGCCAGAGGGATCCTGGCAGCCGGCAGTGCTGACACCCCCCTAGACCCCCGCTAAGTCCTGACACACTCCTTGCCCTGGCTTGCAGGCCTGGTCTCTGGTGTCTGCTGCAGCCCTAAGCGCTGGGCGTGTGAGAGTGGGATTCATCAGCTGGTCTCTGGGGGTGGTGATTGGTCCAGGGAGTGTTTCCATTGCACCCTCATGGCGGCCCCACGGGCGCATCCGAGCTCTCCATGTGGCGGAGGGAGGTAGGTGAGTGGCTTGGGTCCAGATTGCTGCAGAGGGTACTTGAGGCAGAGGACTGCCTTGGGGGATCGGGGCCAGGAAGGAGCCGGAGCCCCTCACATCAGCAATCGGGGGGGGGGGGGGGGGGGGGGGAGGAATAGGTGCTCAGGCCTCATGCTCAGTGGGGAAGCCGACGAGCACAAACATTTTAGCTGGGCACCAGCTCAGCCCTGTCACATGGGCAGGATTAGCAAGCTAGCCCCCACCCCGCCCCTGTTGTTTCTTGCGTGCCCCACTGCACGGCCTCTGGAACACTCAGGCAAGGCCCTGGGATGTGTGTGTGGGGGGGGGGGGGGCGTGACCGGGGGGGGGGAGGGTGCCTGGGGCCCTCCTTGAAGGACGGAGCAAGACCTTGCCCCATTGGCCCCCAGTGCCTGATTCTCAGCCGTGCACGTCCATGACCTTGCGGAATGCTGCTGCCGGGCTCATGCGCTCTACGTTCCAATGCGGCTGGAGGTGGCGGCAGCCGCATTTATGGCCTGAAATTTATAGTCTTTTCTTTCTTTTTTTACAAGGCACATAAATGTCTCCAAAGCCAGGGAAATAATGAGCTACTTGAGACAATGGGGCTGGCTTGGCTGGCCTAGGCTGAGCCTTTGCTTTGAACGATGCCTGCCCTCAAACAGCCCTGTGCCCCCTTGGCTCGCGCTGCCATAAACAATCCCTGTGGGGCAGCCCCAGCTTTCAGCTTTCACTGAACCAAATCTCCAGCCTTTGCCGTGTTGTTGTCTCAGTTTTTCCTGGTTTCACGCCCACTAGCGCCCAGGTTAGAGGAGCCCTGCACACCTGGTGGCTGCGTACTGCTTTCTGGAGACACTGCTGTTGATTGCAGAGTGTGGCAGGCCAGGCGCTAACAGGGATGCTGGGACAAATTGTATGGTGGGGGAGGGGTGCTGAGAGCCATTGAACCAAACTGTAAACCCTGTATATGCTGGAAACCATTTCAAGCCAGAGGGGTGTGGTAGCACCCCTGGTTCCAGCACTAGGCGTGCTAATGCAGCTGGGGATGCAGAAGCTGATTGCCCTGTAGAGCCAGTGAGAGAAATGGTTTTGCACAGCCTTGCCACTCTGTCAGCGTCTGCTAGTGGCTGCTGCTGTTTTGGGCACAATACAAAAGTAGCAGCAGCATCGCACCATTGGCCATATTCTGGGGCTGGTGGGGTGAGGGATGGTAAGAGGATTTAGCTCACCCCACCCCCAATTCCCCCCAGGAATTTCCCACTCACCCCCAGTCAGATTTGGCACTGAGCTTGAAGTTGGGTTTTTTTGCAGGCCTCTGCAGCATGGCCCCTGGAATGCCTGCTAGGATCAGCTGGGCGTATCTCACATAATGAATTCCCTGCGATCCCAGTGCCCTCGGGCACCAGTGGACCCCTCTTGGTCTCTCTTATGCCCTGCTATTGCACACACGTGCTGCCCCCTGAGGTCACTGGGCTCAATGTAAAGGCATGTTTAACATGGGTGACATTCAATGGCCTGTGATATACAGGAGGGCACCCGGTAATCTAATGGTCCAGTCTGGCCTTAAACGTCATGAGCATGTGACCAGCCTGCCTGGCAGGACAGCATGCTGCCTAAGGGGAGATGTGTGAGCTGGGAACTAGGCTGTAAAGGGCTGATTTCGCTGCCAGCCCCCAGCTCCTTTCTCCTCCAATCCGAGGCCAAATGAAGTCAGTAGACAGCGTTGCCTGGAGGCAGACACAGAGTAGGTGCATTTGTCCTGCCTGCTGCTGGCCCCTTTCAGTCTAGCTTTTGGTTCCCTTCTGCCTGGGGCAGCCTGCAGGCTGGCCAGGGCCAGACTGATGGGGGACAGGGAGGACCCCATGGGCCCAACATAGCCCAGTATAATTAGGCGGCCCAGCACAACAGGTGTCCTTGTCATGTCATTCCAACAGGGGTTCAGATGCCCAGTCCCAGTTTTTGGTACAAAGCAGTTTTTTTGGTATCAACCTTGATGTTCAGCAAGGTGAGGCAGCCTCCTGGCAGGATGCAAAGGCAAGGCGCACAGTGGGTGTGCACCTCAGCAATGGACACACCTCTCTAGCATCCTTGTTTTGTTTCCTCCAAGCTTCCAGTTTATTGTTTCACTACCCGCATCACCTTTTTTCTGGGTTCGCTAACCAGGCAAATAACGCCCCCAACAAATGAGTTTTAGCGCATGTGAAAGGCTGGGCTCCAGCCCCCTGCTCACTCTGTGCCCTGATGAATTGGAGTGGCAGGAAAAATAAATTGTAGTTTTCAGCAACGGCGCGAGTTTCATTCTTCACGTCCCAGCCAAGAAAATTGCCCAAGCGAAAGAGCCCTGCTCACCCCGACCTGCTTCTCTTCTTCTCCCTCTGTCTGCTTTGATCACGCAGCGGTTGCAAAAAAGAAATCCAGGTCACAAAGTGTCGAAGGTTAAAAAGGCAGCGTTGCTAATAAACTGCGCGGCGGGGGAGGGGAGAAGGGGGCGGAGCCAGTGAGCACTGGCCAAACTTGGTAACGAGCTATCGTTAGCAGCAGCTGTACAGTTCGGAGTTGGGCGCGGCTCAGCCGCTGCAACTGAAGAAGCAGTTTCCAGTCCACAGGGCTGGTTCAGTGTCTCAGAGGGTGGAGGTGGGTTGGCTGGGCCTGGGGCTGACTGCAGTTAACCCAGCCTGCCTCACCCTCCAGCTTGTGTGAGGGACGGGCGAGCAGGGCAAATGCTTTGTTTGTTTTTGTTTAATGTGAATTTTATTCCTTGCAAAACACCTGGCGCTGTGGGGGGTTGTTGAACTGCTGGCTCAAGCCGCAGCGGCTCCCACTGACGTCCTAAATGGCGATTTGTTTTAATGAGAGCAGGCTTGGGCCTGGATTGCAAGCTGACCCCCAGCCCTGTGTTACTGTTAGCGCTGCGCCAAGCTCCAGCACTGGCCCTATGACGCCTGTGAACGGCAGGGGGGCTCCAGTCCAGAGCAGGAAACAACGCCAATCTTCCCAGCTGCTCCCCTCATTGGGCCTCTGCGTTCCTGCTCAAGGGGGGGCGATGGGAAGGCAGGAGCCCAGCTTCAGGGGCCAAGAACCGGCTCTAGGCAAGCATACAACCATCTGAGGGTACAACCAGACAATGTGACACATGCGAGTTGGTGATACACCGCTTTCATCCTTCGCCAGCTAGTCCCTCTCTGGCTAGCTGGCTAAGCGGCTTCTCCTTTCCCCGTTGGCAGACCCGCCTGCCTCTTGGCTCAGCTCAAGGAAGCTGGCATCTTTCCCCACAGCTCTGTAGTGGGAATGGAAGCTTTGCTTCTCAGACTTCCCCTTTAATCCCTTCCCAGGAGCTGGCCTGACCCCAAAAAAGCATCGATAGTTAAGTCAGTCTCTGGTAGGGATCAGGGATATGGGCGTTTCTTGTATCTTGCTGAGGCAGGACACAGGCCCCTGTGCACCCTTCTGTGCCTAGCTAGGTATTGTGCTGTGGCAGAGAATTGTACTCACGGCCTAAAGGGCGTAACCTCAGGACAGCGGTGCCCCTGACTTGGGTGACCAGATGTCCCGATTTTATAGGGACAGTCCTGATTTTTGGGTCTTTTTCTTATATAGGTTCCTATTACCCCCACTCCCTGTCCCAATTTTTCACATTTGCTGTCTGGTCATCCTACCCCCGACCCGGCCCACGGCACTTCCTCTGGTGCTGCTGGAGGCGATGTCGCTGCAGGCATCGTCGCTGTGGCCAGCTCCGGGTGACCGTGCTGTTTATCTGCGATCAGAACAATAAATCAGAGCCTGGCTCAACAACACATTAAGATTTTATTAAGATCGTGTAAACAAATTATTGGGTATGAGAGCGACACCGTCTAGCCCTCGAGAGAAGGGCAAGCGGCAGCGCTGTCCCACAGCTGTCGCAGACAAGGAGCCATGCCGGCCAACCCACGGAGCCCTCGCCCTCGCCCTGGCTGCTACTAGCCCAGCTCTGCGACCCCCACATGGTGTGCTCTTTCCCAGGCTCTTCAGGGAAGGGCCTTTACATTCCCAGCCACTGAATGACACTTCCCCTGGGAACCCCACCCAGCTACGGCACTGTGCTTCCCCTGTGAACCCCACCTGCCCACCTAACCGTGGCACTGCACTTACCCTGGGATCCCCACCCACCCAACTAACTACGGCACTGCATTTACCCTGGGAACCCCACCCAGCCACCACACTGTGCTTACCTTGGGGCTCCCACCCACCCATCCATGGCACTGCACTTATTGTGGGAAGCCACTGACAAATATCTGTGCCATTCTTATGCCCCTGGATATTCGTCTTACCCACATGCCGCAGGCCCTGGTTATGCAAAGTCAGACAGTCTTTGGGTTGTGAGGGTTGAGGGTGGCTAGGCTAGGCCCGCATAATATCTGCCAGTATCTGGCGAAAACTTCCTGAATGCTTTGTTGGGTCAGGTTTTGGCTCCCTGATGCGACCAGGAAAGGCCTGTGCCATTAGCCCAGTGCCTGTGTTTGCTCTGTGAGAGGAGTGCCGGAAAGGTTAAATCTTTCTGGCAGGATCTCAAAGCACATTACCACGCGAAGGCAGTGTTCTTAGCCCCATCTTTCAGAGTGGGAACGGGGCACCCCAGGGTGATTAAAGTAACCTACCTCTGTTACCTGGCAAGTCCGGCAGATGGGTGGTGACCCAGGGTCTCCTGACTCACAGGCTGCTGCTTCACTACACTGCACTGGCAGGCCCCAGAGAAGGACATGTGCAGTTGCTGGAACACACGAGGAAAGGCAAGAGGCAGTTGCAGTTAGTCAGGGCTCCCAGCTGGAGCGGTACTCTGTTGGTGCCCCTTCTTCAGGTTGTTGTGGGGCATACAGGCATAACTCCAGTTCTGGCAGTGGGCTAGGGTCAATTGGTAATGAGCATTTGTCCTTATTCTTGGCGCTTTATAATGTGCAGTCCAGATTAGCCTTAGGTTCTTCCAACTGGGTCTACAGCGATGAATGAAGGCCTGCATTGTGCGTGCCCAACTTGAGTCACCTTAAACGGATCTGGGTCTCAAACGGCTCGTCACACTTCTGAGCATCCAGCTCTTTAAAGGGCTCTCAGGTTGGGCACCCAAAAGCTGACACTGCTCCAGCTCATGAGCCAGTTGCTTGTTTAGCCCTAGACCCATCTGGCAAGCATTTGTCTGGAAGAACAGCCATCATCTGGGCTGTGTGGTGATGGCTGCATGGTTTGAGACCAGTGACTGGAGCGAGAGCTGGTGATGGAAAAGCCACAGAGGAGGCCCACACCACTGGTGGTGAATGTGGTATGTCACCATTTGTGATCATGCCCACCCCCCCCCCCCCGCCCGCCCTTGTCAGTGTTCTGAGAGCAAAGCCCAGGGAAGGGCGGGTACCATGCTGGGCTTGCAAATTCCAAGCACGCAAAACATGCCCCCATCAAAGAAACCTTTGTTTCTTCTAAAGAAGCTTAAAAACAGCAAAAGACTTTTGAGGTCCTCTGATTGTCGGGACCATTTGCAGCAAATGCCTTGCTGGGCTTTGGTGGTATTGTTTTAATCCGTGTGTGTTGAACTAGGCCTTTTAATTACAGTATTAAAAAGGCTAACTGGAAATCAGTTATACAGCCCTTTCAAACTGCCAATGTTAATAGTCAATCAAGAACATGGAGTCTATGGCATCAGCTTGGGAATGTCTGATTTTGCTGCTCTGATGGGCTGATGCTTTAATTGTCCACAGCCTAAAGGGGCAACTCCAAGCAGACTGAAGGGTTAAAATCCATGTGCTGCTTATATAACAATTTGGCATATGGACTTGTGTCAACTTTTAGAGGCCCAAAAGTCTAGAGTTTGGCCAAGAGGCCAGAAGCCTAGTGAATAGTGATTAGCTAAGAGAAAACAGAATAAACAAGAGAGAGCCCAAGTCTAGTCAGCAATATGCCAGATGGTGAAGCAATAACTAAATAATTATATCTTCTCTAAAGTTGCAAATGTGGGATAAAGGTGTCCTGTCCCTGTTGTTAGTTTCTTCTGGAGGGAGAAGATCTTCCCACAGACCAACCTTGAGTTTATGAAGGGTTGGCATGTCAGTATGTGGGACTGTTTTCTGCTCAGATGTCCCAAGGGACAATTGAACCACTGCCTTTTCTGCCGGCATGAACCATCTGGCATTACAAGGAGAGCAAGATGTGGCCCTGCCCCTGCTTCCGAACACCCTTTAACCTTGCGGACCATCAGATATGGCCTCCAGCTCTGTAACGGGCTCAGCCAACCTCCTGTTCATAGTGCTACTGAATGCTAGGGCCTTGGCGGAACACCTGCATCCAGAGTGCAGCTGGGGCCTCAGCATGGACAGTAACAATGGTAGAGCGATTCCAGTGGGGATTAGGATTAAATGAGGTCTGAATATGCCCAGGGTGGGAGAAGCCCCGGTGCCCCACAGCCCTGCCAGGCCTTTGTGCAGACTCTGGGCCTGCCTGCCTGCCAGGGTCGGTGTGCTCACATTGCAAGGATGTGATGTTGCTGCTGACCTGTCAGTTGGCCATGGAGTTGCCAGGAGTTTCTCTGCCACTGAGGCAAAGCTGCCCAATGAAACCCTGCAAAAGGGGTGTCCCTTTGCCATTGGCCACTGCTGACCTATGTCTGCTGTCCTGCAGGAGGAGCAGTTCGAGCAACCACTCTGCAGTGGGGCAGACCTGCCCCAGTGTGCAGCCTTCCCGCAGACCAGGGATGAGGAATCCTTGCAGCCCCATGTCCCAAGCGCTGTGGGGGCATTTAAATTAGGGTTAGGTCCTGATATCCCAAGGCTCCTGCACCTGACTTTAGTTTGAATAGCTGCTAGCTATCCAGCATGGTAGCCTGTGACTAGCCCCACAGTTCCATTCACCTTGCTACATGCTCATTGGAAGTGCTGCTGGGAATATATAGGTGACACTGGCTCATCTGGCAGGAACCAGCAAGCATGGGACTAGGAAAGGTTTCAAAGACAATCTGCAGTCTGTAAGATTCATTTACCAGATCTGAGCCGTCAGGGCTTGGTTTGTAGCTATAACAACAACGAGGAATTAACACATCACACGTTAGCACCTTTCAGCCATAGACCTCAAGGCAGTTTACAAAGGCGAGCAGGTCTGATTAGCTCCATTTCACACCTGCGGACACCAAGGCATGGAGGAAAGAAGTGACTTGCTGAGTCAGTGGCAGGGCTGGCAATATAAGCTAGGTCCCCTGTCTTGTGTTGCAGGGGATCCAATACCTTTAGTTATTCCTGGCTTGTATGGACACCCAGTGCACCAATCCAATGTGGCACGGGGAATGTATGGAGGTAGAATGTAATACTCCAAGCTGCAAGTAGATTGGGACAGCAGGTTTAACTTCCCATTAATGACCTTGAGTGCTGAGTGCTTTGGCTTGAGATCTTCTATGGAAGATGTGGTAGGTCTGGGCTTTCTCAGGACCCTTTGGATTTTGCCTCATTTCTGTGGGGTGAGGTGGTGGCCCAACATTTAACATCAGAGGCAAAAGTGGCAGGAGAATCTATGCTGTGGTAGAAGCATAGTGAGATCACCACGAAGCCTGGCTGTGAAGGATACTCACAATATGTTCAATTCACAGCAGAGCTGAAATGTATGAGGGGCTCATCTGTCACAGGGGACCTCAGAGCCCTAGCAAGGCTGGGAATAATATAATGAACTTCCCCACCCTGGGCAGCATCATGCCAAGGACAACAGGAACAAAGGGAGGGGGAAATGACTGAGGCTTTGAGACTAAGGTCCTGAGAAAGAGGCAGCACTGACCTCACTGCTGGGTTCCCATCAGCTTAGGTCACAGCCGGAGTGACACTGGAAATCTCATGGCACATCATTAAACCAGCTAATAATTCAGCACTGTCTGTGTCGAGGAGGCTGAGGACTGCAAGAGCAGGGGTCACTACATGGCAGGATTGAGGTGCATTGGCAGAGCTCTGTGGGAAGCCAGCACTGGATGGTAGGGCAGGAGCGTAAGCGTGCTAAGGCCTACCACCAGAGCAGCAGGGATAGTGCAGGGTAGGGCTGAGGTGCATTGGGAGAGTCAGGCGAGGAGTCTCCAATAGCAGGGTACTGCAGGCAAAGCATTTGGTGCACTGGCAGAGCGGTGTGGTGTCTATGGCTGGCAGAACCACAAATCAGATACAGATACTAAGCAAGACCCACTGCAAACTCTCAGCATGCTGCCAGCCGTCATGCTATACCCAGTGGAGGGCCCCCACGGATGCTATAAAAGCTCTGCTTATGCTCAAACCTTTGGTTGGTGCTGACACTCCCATATTTCTCCCTTGCATTCACCTCTCTACTGGCTGCTGCTGCTGTATTCAAGGATAAAGTTGGAAATTTCATTAGCCCCCTTTGATACCTCCCCACCTAGCTGTTGGCGTGATCAAATGCAGGGCACAGCCCCTGTGGTCACTCTGGTCAATGAATGCTGTGCTGTTGGTTTCTCCATCAATTCCCTTTGCATCTTCTAGGTCTGCACTGTTTGGTTGCCCACCTGTCTCTGCTCCTCCATTCACACCTGCCAGTTCTCATGTAGGACATTTGTTTGGCAGACTGTACCACAAAGTGGACGAGATATTTATTGACAGGTTGTGTATAAATTTGCAATGGTTGGTCTGTTTCATGCTCTGATCATTGTGGAGTGCCATCATGAACTGAGATTCTCTCTCCATTCACAAAATGGGTACCACACAGTAATGCGAGCTGCCACCCAATGTAAAGCTAAAGACCTGAAGCCTCAAAACTTTTAAAGCTTCAAACATTTTTCGCAAGGAATCATGCTGCAAAAGGGCGGATGTTGCCTCACTCCATGGCTCCCATGGCTGACCTCGGGCTCAGCTCTGATGGGACACCCATTTAAAGTGATGGGACGCTATAAATAATCTCTCCCTCTCCTTGGGAGCCGAGCAATGCAGCCAGTCTCTTCCAAAATGCACAAATGAGAATCATATTTAATTCAATTCCTCCAAAGGCCTAGATATTGGGATAAACTGAATGGGGGAAGGTCTGAAGCTTGTTTGATAAAGCTTTGTTTTCAAAGCTTATCTTAAAACATATCTTTTCCCCTTGTCTCTGGGCCTCTTAATTTCTCTCTCGCTCTGTGGTTGCCCTTCTGACTCGATGCTTTAAATTATTCACCATACAATGTCTTTACACCCCTGCTTGCTGTAATTCACACCATATTCTCTACACAGTATTCCACTCTGCTGAGGGTTCTGGGACTTCGCTTGTATGAGAGGCACCCAAGTAAAGTTGCAGAAATCCCAGATCTGTCTTTCAGGGAGCATTCTGAATAGAACCTCAGCACACAGAGAAAAGGGGGCAAGATTTGGCTATACAGGTCAATGGACACAGCTACAAAAGCCTTCCGGTTCCGGCATATGGTGCGCACACGCACCTGCCATTGGAATGCATATAGGGACCATCACCTGAGGAAGAACACTCCTCCTTCTTTAAAATAACCCAATTCTATCCAATGAAAACAGAGGCCCCATGGGGCTAATGCTAGCACCAAGCACCAGGAAACGATGCCAATGTATAAATAGGCTTGGAAGGATTCCATTTTTTATCGGTAAATGTCAGTAAACGTCAATTTCACTGGACACACACAAAAGGAGGATATAAATATTTCCATTGATGATGCGCTAAATGTACAGATAGGGAAAGTAAGAAAAAGGCAGCTTGAGAACTTAGAGTGAAACTCCAGTGATGTAGGCTTTTGAACAAGGCTTGGTACAAATGGACTAGTGAATGGATGGTTATAAAGAGGTGGGATTTGTTGATTTAAGGCTATTTAGTATATTTTGACATGTGATTGTGACAATTTGTGTTTTAATGCTTATAAAGCTTTAGCTTTTTGAATCTCAGTAGCAACTGACATTAAATAATTGCCTGACTCTGCAATTGAAAATGTAAATGACTAAAAATAGTGAAACGTAGTCAAACCCTGTAATTTTGTGCAACTGTAAAAATTTAAAAATTGAGAAAAATCTAAAAAAAGGCTTAAAAATAAACATCCATATCAGCTGTCAAAATTATAAAAGAGTAAAAATTGAATTCTGCCAAGCCTATCTATAAACCATTTGGTGCCCAGCTACTCGTGGTGATAGGCACATCAGAGATAAAGACATAGGTTAAGTAGCTAGAAAACAGTTTGCATCACCCCCACCCCATTGCTGCCACTCCCCACTTCCCAAACTACCCTGCTCACATGTCCCCCCTCCTGTCATCAGCATTTGGATCTTCCAGCCAAGATCTCCTGCCTGTTTGGAAGCTAAAGTCCCAGGGAAATGCCTGAGGGCTTGAGAGTTTGGCTACCAGCTGTCAGAGAGAAAAAATTCAGCGAGAGCCATCACCAGCATGGGGCTCCAGGAACCTGAGAGAAGGTCAAGGAGTTCCCTGCTGTGGTGGGCATAGGTGGATGTGTTGGCTAACAGATTCCTTCTGGTGAACAGACGTGGCCTAGGAGTACAGGTACCAGAGTACAGGTTAGGTGGCGCAGCCTTTCCATCCCAGCCCCAGGGCCGACTTCTGCCCTCCTCACACCATTGAAGTCTAGGAGAGGTTGTGTGGCTGTAACAGTGAGTTTGGCTCAGGGAACCTCCCCCTCCTCAGTCTGATTGCACCAGTCCCAGCTGGAGGAAGTCCATTCTCTGTCTGACAGCAGCAGAGATGCCATTAGTCACAGCCCCGGGAACCTGCTCTCTGCGCCTGACTCTGATCCCACTTACAGCCATGCAAAACAGGAGTCATTTTGTTGAAGGCAGGGGAGTTACGGGAGGATAAGGCCAGAGTGAGAGCAGCATCAGGCCCCCTGTCTGACAGCAGGTCCAACCAACTCCATTACTCACAGCTGCAGAGTAAGCCCTCTCCCTGCCTAACACCAGTGGAGTAATTAAATCACAGGCCCCCTTTCATCTGTGGGTCACAGGGAAACCCCAGGCTAGCATTCCCTGAAATGCCTCCAGGGAAAGGCCCAGCCGGGATACATTTCAGAGCAGTGGAACCTAACCCTGATAGATTCTCCAGTCTTTGGTTTTAACTGAGTCTTGCCTTTGTCAATTAGCAGAGGGGAGAAGTCCAGAAAGGCTATTCTGCACTTTGAATCTTGAGCTGTCCATAGGGAAAGTCCTTAGCCTAACTGGTGATAATTTACTTTTTATCTAAAAGGGAACACCAACACTTCGGGCTGAATTCTGGCTGGACTTAACCCCTGGCAACCCCGTTTCCCCTTCAGAGGTGTGACTGAAGGCAGAAGTCACAGCAGAATTTGTTCTTTGCTCTCTGCCGAGCCAACAGCCTTTTCCCTAGTGCAACTGGGCTCTAGCTTGCACTAGGAGCTGTGTGGATGGAAGCCCCAATTTTTTCTTTCTGAGATCACTAGAAACCACCTCCATGGGAGAGTCAGAGAAGAGGAGAGGAAGAAAAATAAAAATCAATCAGATACAGAACTGGACAGATCAAGAAGTCAAGATTTTGCATTCCAACTATCTATAGGAAATAGGGAGGTTGTTTTTTTATTTCAACTTTTCATAAAAATCCATAATTATTTAAATCAAAGTTACAGAGGAAAGTTCGTAACTTTTTATTGATTTATTCTCTTTTTTGTTTTTCTTTTTTGTTTGTTTTCCCCTCTCATCATTAGATCTGACACCGGCGACCGTCAGACTACTTCTTTACAAACATGGGAGTCCTGGAGACATCAGCAGAATGTTCTCCTGGTATAAAGAGGTGGAAGAGGTGGTGGTGATGGGAGGCAGGGTTAGAATGAGGGGTGGGGGTTCAGAGGAGGAGAGAGGTCGGTATGTTTGTAACAACGTTCTGTTTGTTTTGTTTTTTTAAAAAACTTTATTATTTGCAAATTGCTTCGGGTTAGATCATTTTCATGTTGAACTTGCGCGGCGCGTCGGCGGAGCTGATACCAGCGTCGGACTTGCGCGGCACATACTCGATCTCGATGTTGTGCTTTGTGTTGCCTTTCCCCCGGCTCCACAGGAAGAGAAGCACCAGACAGAAGAGCACCACACCCAGGAAGGAGATGAATCCCATGGTGGTGGCGATGATGAGAGTCTTGATGTCGAAGGGGAAAGGCACGGTGGCGCGCGTGCTGTTGGCGTCGCTCTCGTTGGGTTGGTTGGAGATGAAAGCAAAGGTCTTGTTGGGCTGGTGGGGCCAATCTGGGGAGTAGCTTCGCACGTGAAGGTGCGCCAGCATGGTGTCATTGCCACCCGCATTGCTGGCGATGCATAGGTAGGTGCCATTGTCCTGGATCTGGGCGTAGCGCACCTCTAGAGTGCCGTCAGGAAAGACTGTGAGCCGCCCGTTGGTTTTGGTAGAGATGAGGTGCTTCCTGGGAGAGAGCCACATGATCGTGGGAGGCGGATCCCCATCTGCCCGGCAGACAAAATGTACCGTATGGCCCTCATCCACATAGATCTGCTGTGGCTTGCGGTCCCGTATGCGTGCCCGGCGGCAGGTGAAATAGTTGGGCAGGAGCACGTCGGGGAAGTCCTTGAACTCCTTCCCCTGGACGAACTCGGGGGTGGAGCAGGTGGGCTGCTGCTTGTTGAAGTTCAACCTCCAGCGGCGTCGGAAAACCCAAAGCAGCCGGCAGTCGCAGGCCAAAGGGTTGTTATCCAAAATGAGCGTCTCCAAGTTCCCCACTGAGTGGAAGGCCGACTCCTCCAGTGTGGTCAGCAGGTTCCCAGAGACGTTCAGGATGCGCAAGTAGTTGAGGCCTCTGAAGGCGTAGGGCTCCACAGTGGTGAGCTGCCCACCCACCAGCTGGATCTCCTGCAGCCGGAGCAGGTCGTGCAGCATGGAGCCCTCAATGGTGAGGATGGGGTTGAAGGACAGGTTCAGGAACCTGAGATAAACTAAGTGCCTGACAGAGACGTAAGGGATGGAAGTCAGATTGCAGTGGGTGATGGACAAGGACGTCAGGTTCAGTCCATAGAGGCAGTTGGACGTCATGGTATCCAGATAGGGCCAGTGGGAGATCTCAAGGACCTTAAGCCTGTAGAGCCTCCTAAATGAGTAATCCCTGATGGCGTTGATGTTCAGGTGGCGCAGCCTCAGCACAATCAAGCCGTGCAAGTGAGACAGCGCCTCTGTGGGGATGGAGGTCAAGTTGCATTTCTCCAGCGTCAGCTGCTCCAAGCTGTTGAGGCCACTAAAGGCCCGGTGGGAGATATAGACCAGATCATTATCTCCAACCTCCAAAGACTTCAGGTTGTACAAGTCCTGGAACATGTAGTCTAGGAGGATCACAATTTTGTTCTCACTAATGTCTAGCTTGGTAAGATTGCTCAGTCCGGTAAACACCCCCAAGGGGATGAGCTTGAGTCGGTTACTCCTGAGACCCAGAGTCCTGAGGTTGAAGAGGTTGTTGAAAGCCCCAGGCTCAATGGCACTGATAATGTTCTCGTTTAACTCCAGCTCCTCCAAGTGAGGGTAGTTGGCAAATTCATCCTGGTTGAGAGTCTTGATTCGGTTCTTACCCAAATCCAGGAGCCGAGTCTCAGTAGGGATCCCCTCGGGGACGGTGAGGAATCGTTTTCGATGGCACAGCACCGAGCGCTCCTGGGCAGAGCACTCGCAGCGGGGCGGGCAGCCCGTGGCAGAGCCGGAGAGGACGGATCCCAGCATCAGGAGGAGGATAGGCTGCCAGCAGGCCAGAATTGGGCTATGCATGCTCACCTCCCCAGCTATCATCCTATCTCTCACCTGCAAAAACAAAGAAGGGGAGGAAAGAACAACAGCAGAGGTTAGCAAACAAAGAACAGTGGAATGGCAAAAGTCACTTCTGTTCAAGTCAGCGTCAAGGTTCATTGACCTGCCAGTTCTGATATTAACCAAAGGGAAAATACCGGGCCAATATTAGACATGTTTGCTCAGTACATCCCTGCTATTTCAATATACGCTGTAGCCGCAGTGACGCTATCATTTGCAGTGTCACACGTGCAGCCAGACACACCTGTGCTGCAGAGACGGTAGAAAAGCATATTTAAGAGAGCAGAACACGCACACTTGAAGGGCTGCAGGTAGAGCTGTCATGGGAGCAGCATTTCACTGGCTGGGGTAGTGTCAGTCCCCATACTATCCAGCCAGAGGTCCATCCAGTTATTAGTCATCTTTGGACTTCCTCTCCCCTCCCATCATTTTTCCTTCCCTCCTTACTTGGTCTTAGTACTTGCCCTATCAGCTGTGTCCAATTTCATACCCTGGAAGGGTGGGACAGTGGCCATCAAGGGATCTATGAGTAGCAGAGCTGGCATATTCTGCTTCCAGCCTACAGCCTCATCGTGCATTTACCACTAGCTATGGAGCAAAGCACCTGCCAGGTCCTGTATTTCCCCACAGACCAACTCCTGTCCCCCAACCTGGATTCTTCCTTATGTCTTCTCAGCATACCCCAGAGGGCCTGTCCCTGGGACTCCCTTCCCTATAGACAGATTACCAAATTGTGGCCACAATAGTAACCAACTAGGAAGTTGTGAATGTGTTTCAGTCACTACAGTGGGTTTGACTAGTGTGCTCCATGTGTCCGAATTCACAGGGTCTCTGGGCAGGAAATTCTCTTTCACACTGATCTTTAGGTATCCACATGGACTGGCAAAGGAGGTCAACGTTTCAGCCCCCGGGGTTGGCAATAGATTGTGCTAACAAACAATAATTAGCCTAGCTTCTTGTCACTAAGCTGGCCTGATGAGGGCAGGGGATGCCCATTATTATGATGAAAGTGTCTACTGTGCTGGGTGCTGCATGGACACACAGTAAAAGCCAGTGGCTGTCCCAAAGAACTTACAATCTAAAGCAAACAGACAAAGGGTTGGAGGGGAAAGAGAGAGGGTAAGTGACTTGACCAAGGTCATGCTGCAAGTCAGTGGCTGAGTGAAGAACAGAACCCAGGTCTCCTGCTCAGTGCCTTCACCAGTGGGCCACTCTGCCGCTCAAACTGGGGCTCTTGTAGTTGGGCATGGTGGGCCGGGGGGGATTTCTCAGTAAAGTAGTTATGCTGTACGACTGCAAGCGATGACAAAGCCTAAAAGCTTATAATATAATTTCTCACGGCAAAGCGATCTGACAAAAAAACACCCACGTTGAAAAAGTGTCTATTATTTAGGCGTTAACTGGCTGAAACCTGTCTCTGTCCCAACCCCCGATCTGACTGGCGCCCTGAGAGACCTGGCCTGAGAGGCCTCTATGTTAACGGCTTGCTTTGCAGTCTGCTCAGAGCCAGCCAGGAGAACAGTCTCCACTAATGAAGTCAGAGTTTGGAGGTGAGGTGCATACAAAAAGGAGGGAGCCTGCACTTTGGCCAGCAGCGCCCTAATGAGGTGCCGAGGAACCAGGAAGCATGACCCAGCCCGCTGATGCAGTCTTCTGGCAGGAGCGCTCACCCCATCCCGCTGTCTGCTGGGAAGAAAGGGAGAGGCAGAGGCTTGGTGTAGATGGCACCTGAGAAAGAAGTGAAGCCATGGTGGGGATGCCTCCATTTACTTGTCCAAAGCCACTCCTGGGCAAAATCGTCCCCCAACTTTTGATGATTGAATGCGGAACGTTTTACGCACACATGCATCCTGCTTTAAGCTCTCAAAATGAGTCAGGTCCCTTTAGATGAAACTTGAATACAAAAAATGCCTTTTGAATGCAGAGGCGCTGGAATGCAGAATTCAGACCAGACTTGAGACACAGGGAAAACCCAGCCAGTTGTGTCGAGGCTCAGAGAATGGCAGCTCAGAAAGGAACAGGTTCCACTTAAAGCAGAAAGCAATATCCTCTTCTGGGCCGGATTCGCCTCTACCCCATGGACTCCAGTGGAGTTACTCCTGATTACTCCCGCCTCTGCCACTGACTCTCTCTGCATCCTGGGGCAAGTCACTTAACCCCTCCTGTGCCTTAAAGTTCCCCATCGGCGAAAAGACAATAATGATATTTACCCGGCTTTGCACCATGTTCTGCGATCATGGGTAAAAGGAACATTGTACTTACAAACTCCCGTTAAGCTTTTAAAAACGAAGGCTGGGATTTTGGGACCTGGGCACCTAGATCCATTATGCTGCCTTGAAGATTCCTGTCTGTGAGCATGCCCCAATACCCTTTTTCTTTGTCACCATGCCTGGATCGGGGGCGGGAATGTAAGCACAATATGGCTCTCAGCATCCATTGTTGCCTCTGGAATCCAAAGTGAAAACACTTAAGTCACTTTTTTCCCTGTTGCTTGTAATTGTATCAGATTACAGAGGTCCAAGGGGGTGGGGGACCACTGGATGGAGTAGTTACATGCAAACGCAAGGCCTTGGGTAGAAGAACAGAGGTGCAAAAGAGGGGCTCAGAATTTCCATCCCCAAACTGGCAGCAAAATTGGTTTTACTGCACCAGCAGATGAAACACCAGGGCAGTGTAAACAGAATCTACTCTATAGGCATGGGATCCAAGAATGTCCTGTGAGCACCACTGCTGGGGCCTTCTCGCCAACAAAAACTGCCTTAATGTTAGACCTGTTCCTTTCCCTAGTGAATGAAGCCGAGTAAGGGATGAAAAAAATTAACCAGATTTCCTCACTAAAGCAAAAACTGTCCATGAGAGAGGAATTTCAGATAGATTTCCTAGCCAATGTGGGATGGGCCCTGGGAAAGGTCTTTGATGAGAGACAGAAGTGGTACTGATTTCTGGGCTGCCAGGAATGCAATGGGACAAGGCCATAGGAAGCGATTTTTGTGTCAATCGGAAGTCATTTTAGCTACAATCCTGGCCTTCCTCCTGGAGCCAGCCCTTACGTTGCTTTGGCTGGGGATGTGATGCCAGCGTTGAACACTGAAACACCATCAGCATGACAACACAACACCAGAACCACCAAGGATCCTGTAACAGGGCAGGTCAGAGCTTTCTAAGGATGGGCTTTGCTGGTGTTAACTACTTTATCCCTAGGACAAGGGAGGACAAACTATGGCCCATCAGGGCTTTCAGTCTGGCCCTTGGGATTGCCAGCCCCTGGCGCAGTGGGGCTAAGGCAGGCTCCCTGCCTGCCCTGGCCCTGCACCGCTCCTGGAAGTGGCCGGCACCACGTCCCTGTGGACCCTGGGGAGCGGGGAGGGTGGGGTGGGGAGAGGGCTCCGAGTGCTGCCCTCGCCTGCAGGCACTGCACCCCCCAGCTCCTATTGGCTGGGAACGGGAACTGCGGCCAATGGGAGCTTTGGGAGTGGTACCTGCAGGCGAGGGTAGCATGCGTCGGAGATGCCTGCCCCACTTCACCCCCAGGAGCCACTGCCGAACAAGCTGGCCACTCAGGAGTGGTGCGGGGTCAGGGCAGGCAGGGAGCCTGCCTTAGCCCCACTGCATGCTGCTGCCACCCCAGAGCCGCTCGAGGTAAGTGGTGCTGGGCGGGAGCCTGCACCCCAAACCCCTCCTTCACCCCAACACCATGCCCTTAACCCCCTAACTCCCTGCCCTGAGCCCCCTCCCACACTCCTCACCCCCTGCCCTGAGCCCCCAACTCCCTGCCGCACACTGCACCCCAACCCCCTGCCGAGCCCCATCCTGCACCCAAATCCCTTGCCCTGACCCCTTCCTGCACACTGCACCCTCTCCCACAACCCACACTCCCTCCCGCACCCCAACACTACATTCATGGCCCAGCATACAATTTCCCCACCCAGATGTGGACCTCGGGCCAAAAAGTTTGTCCATCCCTGCCCTAGGATCTAATCTCAAGTGATTTCAGATGGAAGTGATATAAATGACCCTATCCCAAACACACACACACACACACACCCCTCCTGCTCCAGTTATTTCCCCTAAGCAATCCCCAGCTTCCTCATCAATCATTCAAATGGCGCTATTCTTATATCCTAATGTAGGTGATCACTTCTACTAGATCAACTAGAGAGTTGATCACTTCTCTAGTAGCCATCTGAACCATTTGAACCCCAGAAAGTTGGTCCTTGTTTGCACCCCAAGGCAACACTGTCTTTAAGGGGGCCAGACCATGCTGGGATTTGGGGGATACTGAACCCTAGTTTTCTTCTGAAAAAAAGAATGCAGTAACTCTTTCCATGACAGGTTAGCAGGAGAGATTCCCCAAATCCACCACCACCTGCAAGGACTCTGTCTAGTCTAGTGGCTCTTCCCTCCTCATCCCCAGCCCTCCCTGTTCTGGAATGGAAGAGGCAATTTGAAAGTTAAATGAATGAAGGGAGCTGAGCTAGTGAAAAACTTGGCATGGGGAGACACTGAACACTATATAAAGTTATTCCGGGGGAGTTATGGCTTTGCAAAGGCAGCTTATACCTTCAAACCATAAACAATCCCATCCCCTTGTCAGTGGGATGCTAAAGCTGCATGTCACATTGCTTCTGGTGTACTTATTTTTTATGTTGCTCAAGCTGTTATGAAGGATCAAATCACATTAATATCGTACATTATATGTACAACTACCCCTGGCTCTGTTTATATCCATTGTTACATATACACTCTGCATTGCCATCACTAATGCTATTTATGGCTATCGCTGAATATACTCCACACATTACTTTCACCAGTTCAGTTTATATCCATCATTATATATATCCTGTGCATTACTTTGCCTGGCACTATTTATGGCTCTTGGATATACTCTGTGCATTAGTTTCATTGCTTCTGTTTATATCCACCATTTTATATAGATAGATGTCCCATGTATAACTTACTTTCCTTCCAAAAAAGATTATTTGAACATTTTTTGCAAAATGCAAGAATGAAAAGTGATGTGCAATCCATAAATGTATCAGTTTTCGCTATCTCATAAACCAGAACAGTAATGTCCTAACCCAATTCAAACTGGGGTATTAATTACAGTCTGCTGCACAGAATTCCTCCCCCAGTTTCAATTTGATACAGCATTCTTCACCTCTTGCCCTAGATCAGGGGTCTCCAAACTACGGCCCGCGAGCCGCTTCAATTTGTCCAGCCCCCCAACCAATTGCTGCTGCCGTGTCGGCAGCACTTCGGCGGCAGCTCAAACACTGCTGCCGCCTCGGTGGTATTTTGGCGGCAGGGCCCCATCGAAATCGGGTCCCGTACTCCCTAAAGCCGGCTCGTGAAGCCCCTTAAAAAATCTAATGTGGCCCTCATCTCCTAAAGTTTGGAGACCCCTGCCCTAGATTGCTGTGCGGTGTTGCTGGGTGCTGTTGAACAGCTGATGCGTTCCACCCCAGAGGTGACTGCATTTCAGGGGTGTGCAAAGTGATTCCCGTGTGTACATAATTTGTAAACAGCTTCGCAATCATTCCCAACGGGTTGATCTAACGCTCACGGAGATCAGTGGAAAGGTTTCCATTGGCTTCACTAAGAACTGGATCAGGCCACAAAGTTCTAAATGAATGTAGATATTTATTATTAATCATCCTTCATGGCATAACATCAATATTGCCGACTATGCTGATCACTGTTATAAATACTGGCCATGTTAGTTTCACTGGCATGGTATTTGATATCCCAGAGATAACACCTGAATCTATTCTGAAGGATATAATTGGCTTCTGAGGCTGGGACAATACCAGAGACGTGAAGGTCTCAGCCAAGAGGCCTTCTGCCTCTGCTAACTGGTGGCCAGACACTAGGGTGAACATAATCAATTAGCAGAGTCCTTGGTAGTTGCAGTTGTGTGTTTGCCTGGCATATTCCTGTAATCAAGACAAACTGGGATCCTTGTTGAGTGAGTGGGCAGCAACGGTATCCAGGGAGCCAAAAGGAACCATGTCCAGACGGTGAGTGGCTATCTAAATACCTCCCCAGGGCTCTTCCCATATGGGTGGGAGCCAGAGCAGGTCTTCCACCCAGAGTCCATTCCAAGGAAGCTAAACAAGCTGTTTTCATGCTTGTGCAATATCCATCAGACGAAAAGTGCTATTTATTTTGCAACTGCTGGAGTAAACTTTGCAGCTCTGAAACCATGTCTTCCAGGAAGATGTAGAAATCCCAGCTAATGTGCTGCGACTCTGCTGGAAATGGGGCAGCAGGCACCACTCTAAACCCTTTGTTGCATCACATTACATGCAGCGAAAGGAAAGTTTTGCAGTGCCGTTGCTCAGAGCGAATGCTTTCAAAATGCATGCGCTTTCTCTTTAACCGTCATCTCTGTTAATCTCTCTTGGAATCCAATTCCCTGTACTCACAATCTTGCTGAGAAAGACATAAAAAAGCAAAACATTACATGCAAAACAAAACACAGTCAAAAGGGTCTAATTGCACTGAGATTGGAAAGACTTCACCTCATTATACTGAAAAACAGGCTGCCTTATTTGGATGTGTTCTTAGCTGAAATTTCCGTGCTCGTCACCTTTATGAGCAGCTGCTAATACTGGCTTCAGACAGGTGCAGGAATAGGGGGGGTTGTTGTGGTATCTCTCCTAGCTCTCTTGATTTAAATGTTTTTTTAATTAAAGTTAATGTTTAGAATCAAATTTACACAAGTTAAGAAGGTACTGTACATCTGGGATCAGGCTTGGGTTATGGGGGATTTCAAGTATCAGTTGTAAGGTTCTCGGGGTACATATATATCACATAACTAGCAAAGATCCAGATTGGTGTGTGGTAGTTTTTAGAGCGTCAGTGAATCTGAGCTTCCCCAAGAATTCCTCTAACAGGTGCCAAGTTCTTCCTTGGGGTATCTCCACCAGCATCAATGGAATCACGCCTGGGGTGAATTTGGCCCTGTATATTCACCGTGATTTGCAACAGGTCTGATATGGCGAACAGCTTTGGCAACAATCTTGGTTTTGGCTTGCAACACCGCCTATTGTTCCACTCCTAGACCCAACAGAGCTTTGCCAATGCACTTAGTTCAGACTTCCAACCTAGTCACTATTCTCTAGCCTGAGCCCTGTGCAGGGGCACAGATCTGGCAGCGCACCTCAGTACTGACCTTCCACAAACTCCACCATTCAACCATCCTGGGCTCCTCCCAAGCAGAGATCTACTGGAGCTGATTTACACCAGCTGAGGATCAGGCCTTATGCCACACACAGTGACAAGGGGATAATTTGCCTGTTTAGGCTGAAATAGACCTGGCATTGTGGAATTACTACACATTCTTTGCCTGAGCCTTCTAGTAACTGCACAGAATACAACGTGACCATGAAAAACAACAGCAGCCAAATAAGCCTTCAGTGGTAGAATTTAAGGCTTTGGCGGCCAAGAGTTAAAAAGATGAGCAAACATGATAAATGAACAAAGCAAAATCTGCATATTATTACAGACTAGACAAACCTACTTGCATAGAATTAAAGTCTAGACACACCTCACGTAGTATTAGTTCTGGGCTAAATTTAAATCCATGATAAATACAAGCCCTGACAAAAACATCCGTAATGCTAATAGCTGAAGCCACATAAAAGGCCCAGGATAAAGACAACGAATAAACCGAAAAATACAGAGTGAAGATGAGCTTTAAATCACTTCAGAGCAAAACACGTCTGTTCCAAGGCTGAGCTGGCGATAGAAACCCACTTCTAAAAATCAAGATTTTTGCATGATCTGATGCTGACCACCTAGCCCAGATCATGCAGCAGTCACTGGAGACCCCAAGTATCACCCCCCAAAGCTGGAATCCCTCGGCACTGATGAATGATCTCAAATCTGAGCCAAGGCTGCTGATTTGCCAATCCCTGTTCTATCGCAAAGGCTGCCGTATTAGGGGCATTGAAATCAGTGGGTATCTTTCCATTGACTCCAAGGTTTTGGACCAGGTTCAGACATAGGGATGTGTCATAGCATGAAGAGACATCTGTTTCAACATGCCTGCATCTGATCCATGTATGCCCTGGTGAGAAGGAACTGAGCAGTAGGCTCTCCCCAGTCATGTGATCAGCTCTGATGTTTTCATTAAACGGAAGATTTTTGAAAGAGGAAAAACTGAAATCACCAGAATAACGGGGATGCTGGCCGTGCCCATGAGAGGCTTGTGGTACTAGGGATGTTGGAAGGGGAAAGAGGCTGGGATGAAGGGGCAAAGGTCTGGCAGGGTTTGGAGCACTCTTGAATTTGCTCAGTGAGGGAAAATGAAATCTAACAAATGTACCCTCTGATCTGGAACACCCCTGCTTCTCCGTACCTAGTGAGTCACTTACACCAATGCCCAAAGGGTGTAAAATGCCCCCATGATAAAGATCCTCACGGGTGGATGAATGCAGAGCAATGGAGAATCAGGATCCAATCACTTTGACCTCACACTGGTGCAAATCTGAGGTGACTCCACTGAAGTCACTGGGACCCACAGGTGTAAAACCAGTGTGAGGGACTGGACAATCGCCCCCAAGAGGATAACTGTCCAGGTACATGGCTCTGCCCTGATGGGCGGCGTGTGACCCTGTCCATAACTTGGCCCTGGAAATAAGATCCATTCCTCCTAAGTGATGCTTCCTGGATCAGCAGGGGTGAGCGGTTGGGTTTGCTTGACAGGTGGCGGTTAATCTAGCAGGAGGTGTATAACATGTTGCCCTTTCTTGGGAAGGGGTCAGAGCACCCCCAAGGAAGGAGTCTGGTCCAGGTATCTAGACGGGGATTTCTCCATGGTTTGGACTGGTTTCTTTTTTTTCCTCTTTCCCTCACTGCAGGCCTAGAGTGAGGCCTTTGCTGTGTCTTGTGTAATTGCTCTGTGAGGGTAGGTCTACACAGCCCCTGGCAGCAAGTCTCAGAGCCTGAGTTGAAGGATTTGGGCTCGCGCGAGGGTGCTAAAAACAACTGTGTAGATGTTGTGGTTCAGGCTGGATCTCAGGCTTTGAAACCCATCCCCCGAGTTCCTGAGTTCCAGCTGGAGCCCAGACATCTACATGGCTAGGTGTAGCACAATGTCTGAGCGCCCCAATCTGATGCTCGCTGCTGCGATTGCCACCTGCTGTGTAGACGTACCTTGAAAGGCCTAATAAATATGCGGCCCCAGGGAGAGGGAAAGTGGCACCTCGCACCGTCACTTACACCTGTGCAAAGTGGGAATAAAGTACCACCCTGCTTCTGATCTGGTTGTGTCTGGTACAGTTTCTCAAGGTGTAACGGATAATGAGGCAATGGGTGGCAGTGAAGCAGGCTCACAGCCACCAGTGTACGACTGTATGGGAGGAAAAAACCCTGGCCCGTTATGATGTGACGTTGTGCACGTTTTTATGTCAGCACTATTATGTCAGCGTGACATCACTTTCTGCACACATAACGCTTCCTTCGCCATTGTCTGTGTCAGTATTATAATCGGGGCTGATTTCAAACCCATTTGGCCATCCTGGGTCCAAAGGTCAAGCTTGAATGGTACTGGGTTTATGTTAAGCATAGGAGAAAGGGAGCTGAGAGAAAATTCCCACCTTTACCTCTCTATATTGAAGATGAAGGGTGTAAATCAGTGTGGTAGACAGACGCCAGTGCAGCTACACTGATTTACACCAGCTGAGGAGCTGGGCCAAAAGGAACAATGGGAGAAGATGGGGGAAAAAAAGAGAAAAACAGAGTAAAAGTGGATTGGAAAGGGAAGAGATTTGGAAAAAGTTGGAGAGGGACAAAAATGCAAAATGAAAAATTAAGTACAATGGGCCTGCTCCTCAGCTGGCATAAATCTGCATAGCTCTACTTGGACCATACCTGTAGCATCAATAATTCCCCACCGGTGCCAGCCTAGAGGTATTTTTTGGGCTGGGTGGTGAAGTGGTGGCTCTAATTCTGAGCTGGCATTTACACTGTTATCAATCAGGAGTAACAGCACTTAAGTCAGTGGGATGGTCTCCAGAATGAAAGCCCGGACTACCCTGTAGCTAAAGAAGTAAACATGATGTAGCAAAAATAAAGCAACTGAAATTGCCCTTAGGGAAAAAGAAAACACAAGGGTTTAAAACCCCAGGGAAACACAGTTTGTGCACTTAGATTTGTTTCACAAACCCAGTGTGAACCACTTAAAGGAGGGGAAAGTGATCAGGAACAGTCAGCATGGATTCACCAAGGGCAAGTCATGCCTGACTAACCTAATTGCCTTCTATGATGAGATAACTGGCTCTGTGGATGAGGGGAAAGCAGTGGATGTGCTATTTCTTGACTTTAGCAAAGCTTTTGATACAGTCTCCCACAGTGTTCTTGCCAGCAAGTTAAAGAAGTATGGGCTGGATGAATGGACGGTAAGGTGGATAGAAAACTGGCTGGATGGTCGTGCTCAACGGGTAGTGATCAATGGTTCCATGTCTAGTTGGCAGCCGGTATCAAGTGGAGTGCCCCAAGGGTCGGTGCTGGGGCCGGTTTTGTTCAATATCTTCATCAACGATCTGGAGGATGGTGTGGACTGCACCCTTAGCAAGTTTGCAGATGACACTAAACTGGGAGGAGTGGTTGATACGCTGGAGGGTAGGGACAGGATACAGAGGGACCTAGACAAATTAGAGGATTGGGCCCAAAGAAATCTGATGAGGTTCAACAAGGACAAGTGCAGAGTCCTGCACTTAGGACGGAAGAATCCCATGCACTGCTACAGACTACGGACCGAATGGCTGGGCAGCAGTTCTGCAGAAAAGGACCTGGGGTTACAGTGGACGAAAAGCTGAATATGAGTCAACAGTGTGCGCTTGTTGCCAAGAAGGCTAACGGCATTTTGGGCTGTATAAGTAGGGGCATTTCCAGCAGATCGAGGGACGTGATTATTCCCCTCTATTCGGCACTGGTGAGGCCTCATTTGGAGTACTGTGTCCCGTTTTGGGCCCCACACTACAAGAAGGATGTGGATAAATTGGAAAGAGTCCAACGGAGGGCAACAAAAATGATTAGGGGGCTGGAGCACATGACTTATGAGGAGAGGCTGAGGGAACTGGGATTGTTTAGCCTGCAGAAGAGAAGAGTGAGGGGGGATTTGATAGCTGCTTTTAACTACCTAAAAGGGGGTTCCAAAGAGGATGGATCTAGACTGTTCGCAGTGGTAGAAGATGACAGAACAAGGAGTAATGGTCTCAAGTTGCAGAGGGGGAGGTTTAGGTTGGATATTAGGAAAAACTTTTTCACTAGTAGGGTGGTGAAGCACTGGAATGGGTTACCTAGGGAGGTGGTGGAATCTCCTTCCTTAGAGGTTTTTAAGGTCAGGCTTGACAAAGCCCTGGCTGGGATGATCTAGTTGGGGTTGGTCCTGCTTTGAGCAGGGGGTTGGACTAGATGACCTCCTGAGGTCCCTTCCAACCCTGAGATTCTATGATTCTATGTGCAAGGTTCATAACTCCCCAGGCTCCCTGGAGTTTTGCCCATCCCAGTTTATGAGAATCCCGTTATGTGACTTAGTCTTTTTTTTTGTTTGTTTTTTTCAGAAAACATCACCATGTTATTCTATGTATGGTCCCAGCCACGGAACCCCGTATTGTTACCGCTCGTCATGATCAGAATCCTGGAGCCAGGAGCTTGGCCTTCTCTAGGCAGGGAGGAATCTGGAGTGGGGTTTCAGATAAGCTGACAGAGCAAGATTATTTAAAAGAAAAAAAAAGAACAAAAATTTCTGAGTCAGCTAATAAAAACATCTGGTAATCATAAATTATAGAGTGTGCGACATTCACCCTTGAGCCAGATGCCCATGAGAGACTCTCCAAGCATCTCCAGTGACTTTGGGAAACATTTTCTGAGCAAGAAAATAATGCGTCAAAGTCACTGGGATTTGCTGGGGCATAGCTGGATGAGTCCTACAGCTCGCAGGGGTGGGTTGGTCGATCCCACTGCATTGAGGGGCTGGACGTCTGAAACCTGGCACTAATACACTGGTGAGCAGATCCCACTGTGCCAGAAGTGTGAATCTTGACACTAGTGCACAGAGTCCTGACCTGGGTCCAAAACTGTGGGACTAACCGTGGTCTCTGGATTTGTGGTTTATAAACAAACCCCACAAACAAGGATCTCGGCTTCAGCCCTCTCGCCTCCTCCCAGCTGCACCAACTAAATCAAATTTTATTGAACTTGACTATGTTTTAGTGCTAAAGACTCCAGGTTTACAAATAAATATTTAACAACATTTCCTGCTGGTAAGAGAGTTGCTTCTCGAGACCCCGGGCTCGGCGCTAAGTGTTCCTGTAGCTAACTGCAAAGCAGCAAAACAAAGGGAAAAGCTTTAATTTGCCAAACACGTCTCTATCTGTTTCCTTCTCTCTCCATCATTCGCTTCGCTTCCATCATTTGTTTGCTCACTCTCTCTCTCTCCCGCCTCCGCCTCCTTTTCCATCCAATATAGATATAGCCAGCTGACATTGAAAACAGGCAGCTAGCCCAAAAGGTGTGTTTGCAGTCAGTTAATAGACGCAGGTGACGACCACACTGCGCCCGACTCCAGACAGGGGAGGCTAAATGTTCCATTTAGGCTGCAGGAAGCCAGTGCTCTATAGGATTAAACTGGAGCCTTTCAGCAAATTTCCAGCTCCCACCAGCCTGCTTTTCCTCTGCTGATCGCTTCTACTCCGACACCCACCCCCTGGTGTTCCAAAGTCCATACTGCATTTACCCCCTGCTGCTCTACTAGCCAGCATTCCACAGAATACAGCCCGCCCGGGGGAGCCTCCACTGTTCACCCATCTCGCCTTTATATCATCCAGTTTTTCTTCCCCCTAGTCTCCCTGCCCTTCACTTTCACCACCTCCCTCCATTATCACCGTGTATGTATCTAGCAATCGCTCAAGTAAAAGGAAAATGTAAATAAATTCTAACCTAAAACCCGGAACTCCTCAGTGGTGTTTCAGTATTGGCAGAGAGACAGGTCCATACCATGGAAAGGGAAAGATTTGGTGACAAGAGGTGAGAAGAAGGGTTCTCTTGTGGCTAAGGCACTTGACTGGGACTCAGGAGATAGGGTTTCTATTTCCAGCTCTGCCGGTGATCTTGGGTAGGTCATTTCCCCTCCCTGTGCCTCAGTTTCCCCTCCCATCTTTTGTCTGTCTTGTCTATTAGACTGGGAGCCTTTCTGGGGCACAGACAGTCTCTGACTTTGTGTTTGTACAGTGCCTAGCACAAGGGCCCTGGTCTCAGCTGAAGTTTGCAGGTGCCATTATAATTCAAACAATAGTAAGTGTCAGTAGCTCAATGTGTAGCAGCAGTCAAAACCCAAACAAATGTTTAACGAATGGGATGGCAAATAGAACGCACTATAGAAATCAATGGGAACCCAATCAGTATGTTGAGTTCTGATTAGCTAGAATAAAAAAATAAATACATAAATAAATAAAAAAGATACAGAAGAGGTTTAGAAAATAGCAATACAAAAAAATTCAGAGGCATGAAATGGTTCTGCAGTAAAAGCTCAGGAGTTTTTACTTTAGAAAGGAGATAAATAAGAGGGAACACAACAAAGATAAACAAAATAATGAACAGTGCAAAGAAAGTTAATGATAAGAAGAGATAGCAATCTCCCAGTTCTGGCTGTAAGCCAACCACTAACTGCATGGGGTAGGAAGACACTTCCCCCAAAGGCATGTTCTTGCACAATTGTCCATTATGGAATTTTTGCACAATCTTCTGATGTATCTGTTTTTGGCCACTGTAAGAAACAGGATACTGGGCTAGATGGACTAGTGATCTGATCTGGTATGGTAATGGCTATTGTGAGGCTGCCATCTTGGCTGCCATCTCAAGGATTGAACCAGGGACCTCCAGAGCTAAAAGCATGAGTGCTACAGCTTTTGCTAAAGCACCTCTTCTGATCAGTAGGCACATGCACAGAGTAGGTGTTGCCATGATGTATTTAAGATGCCAATCCCCTTCTGGCATATGCAATAAGAAGCTGTATCTGCTAAATGGCATGGGTTGCCCAACACTGTCAGCACAGCTCTATCTAGCTTCTCCTGACTGACAAACTACTACTTCCCTACCTGTTGCAAGACTGCTATGGAAACACAGTACGATTTAGTTTGCTTAGCTCCTTCCATACAGACGTTCTCCCCAAAACACTTGACTGAATTAAACAACAGTCACAGGGAAGAAAAATCAATAAGAGCAGAAGGAGGGAGGAATTACAAAGCACCGGCAAGACAAGGAGAGCAAGAGGAGATGGAATAGGAAGTCAATGAAGTTGAGAGATACCGATGGGTGAGAGCTATAGAGGAGAAGCTTTGGGCCAGGTCCGTAGCTGGTGTAAATCAAGGTTGCTCCATGAAAGTCAATGGAGCTATGTTGCTTTACATCTGCTGAGGATCTGGCCCAGTGCATGAAGGGATGGGCTGGAGGCCAGTGCTAGATGAGTGATGCAGGCAGGGAAGGTAGCACAAAGGGTCAACTGCTTTGTAATGGGCTGGAGCCAGCCCAAAGAGAGGTTTTGAAACAAGGAGGGCAAAGAGCCAATCATCTGTCAAGTGGCACATCAGGATCATGGCTCAATGAAGGAGCCTGCTCTGCGGAAAACTCTCTCACACACGACACTGAAGCCGCTTAACCTCAGTGTGGTTTTTCGGCCCTGCTCTGTGCAGAGCCTGGGTCTGTGTGTTTTTAAATTAACATTCCAGTACAAGAGGCGCACTCTCTTCTTAGCTCCCTTCTCCTTCCCTCCGTGAGATCATCTCTCTTACTGCTCACGCTTCAGTGACCCACCAGCAAAGAAACCATCCTGACAAGCGATCAATAAGTAATTGTGAAGGCAGCTGTGCCCACCTCTGGGGTGAGATGGTAAGCGAGAAATGAGACTTTTATGGCATGTGAAAAGGGTGCAATGGGCACTGAACCGCTCACCCCATCGTCCCAAGGTCCAGGAGAGCAAAAGCTCAGTTCAGCATCACGTATCCCTGGCTCCCACAGAAGCTAGCTAGAATATCGTTGGGTCAATATTTTCTGCATCGGGCAATGGTTTGGAGAACAGGATTTTTCTGTTTGCAAAGGCAAAGAACAGGCGAGCTCCATTCAATTGTGGAATAATCTCCCAAGGGAAGTGGTGGCAGCTCCATCACTTGAGACATTCAAAATCAAGTTAGACAAAGCACTGGAGAATGATCTACTGCAGGGGAAAATCCTCCATTGGCCAGGCACGTTCCAGTAGCGGACTAGGTCTTTTCCTTCTTTAACTTCTCAGACTCCACTGACTCCTCTGAGTCTATTAGGTTCTTGACTCTCTGGAAGTAAGGGCTGGGCCACTGGAAATCTTAGTAGATTGCTTGAAGGGACCCTTGCTCAATGGGCAGATGAGGACTGGGAGAACCATGAACGAGATTTGAGAGCCCCAAGAATAGACTCTAATGTAGCAAGGGGATGTTTCCCTCCCCATTCCACTTCCAGCTGCCAAAGGAGGCAGGGAAACTCCTTTTTGTGCTCATGAAACATCCACAGTGAGGCAGTGAGAGAGAGGCTTATCAAAGGAGACGCCTCTGGTCTATGTGACAGGGCAGATGCAACTCCAGAATAGTGTCAGATAAATGCCCAGAGCCAGCCAGTGACAAATCTTTGGATGAAGCCTTCTCTGATGCAACTAATGCAAACAGGTCTTCTTGGAAGAGCAGAGAATCCCCAGCCACCAGAACTGAGTTTATTGTCACCTTCATGCTACTATAAAAGATGATCAATTTCTGTTCATGGCACAATGTGCCTGCCATGGAAAACCAGCTCTCTGCTCTACTTGCTCTGCACATCTCCCATCATACACTGCAGGGAGGACTGTCTAAACAAGTATTTGTTGGGTGCAACAAAATCTCTCTCTCTCGCTCTAGGTTCTGTGGAAGTGGCTGGTACAATGCACACTTGCTCTGCTGTGCTCTGAGTGTGACCCAGGTTGGAGAACCAGCTCACAGCCTTGATCTTTCAACCGATGTAGATTCACAGGGGTAAAGGAATTACTCTTCAGGGGTAGAAGGTGGGGCTGTGGATTCCTTACAAAGGATGGGGCTGTGGATTCCTCTCTTCCCCTCATAGACAGCAGGCAGCCACTGTGCATGTAAACCGCCAGAAGGAGCGAGCTAGAGGGAGAAACTGGGGCACAAACTGGACCAAAATGAGGGGATAGGCAAAAAACTCAAATCCCGATGTCCCCACAAATAGATTTCCGTGCAAAAGTCTTTAGGATAGAGCAACAAAGCGTCCTGTGGCACCTTATAGACTAACAGAGGTATTGAAGCATAAGCTTTCGTGGGTGAATACCCACTTCTTCGGAGCTGCCGGCCTTTTAAAGCCCCCCACCCCCGCGCCAGCCCAGCTCAGCTCCGGCAGTGGTGCTGGGGGGGGGGGTGCTTTAAAGGGCCAGCGGCTCCCCACAGTGGCAGGAGCCGCCGGCCTTTTAAAGCGCCCCCCCCCCGTCCCGCTGCCGGAGCCAGGCTCAGGCGGGGATTTAAAAGGCCCGGGGGCTCCGCAGCGGCTGAAGCCCCGGGCCCTTTAAAGCACCGCCGGGTGAGTACAGGGGGAGCGGGGAGGCGCCTTTTTATAGCGCCGCCGCTCCCCCTGTGCTCTAAACCTGGCTACGCCACTGAACCTTTTCCTTGTACTATATTAATAAACCCAACTGACGCTTATTATTTGGTTTCTTGAGTATATTTCATAATGCACCAAAGTGTGGTCAAGCGATTGACTATACAATTAACCAACAAGTGTATTGACCACAAAGACCATCCTTCCCTCCTCAGTGTATGGAAGGCTACCTACCTGGTGGTGGGTTTATGAGGTGGATGCCTTCTCCCCGGCACTGCACCACCAGTCTATTCACACCAGTCGTGAGACGTTAATGAGTTTCTGGCTCTATCAAGCTGGGCTGGATATTCCCGGCTGTCTCAAGCTGAGACACCATATCCCACCACCGCTCTACCGCGCGTCTCTGACAGTCATGAGACAGAGCACAGAGCCTGAGTCTCCAGCAATCCATGCTGATGTCTCTTGCAGTGACATTGGTGCACATGTCCTATGTTTAATTTAAGGTTAGAATGTTCCTACTGGCAATGTTTTTGTTCCCACTGCACATTCCCTAAAATAACCTGACAATGAACGTGATGTTATTCTAGTTACATAAAGGTATGTTCTTCTATCCATAGGAAGGCAACTACATCATTAAACAGGAATGGGCACAACGGACCAGATGCTCAGCTAGAGTCAATCAGCACAGCTCCATTCACTTCAGAGAAGCTATGCTGATGTACACCAGCTAAGGATCCGGCCTGGCATCGTTAAATACGCAGTATCATAAGACTTTTTAGAACGTCAGCGCTGTGACTGCAGTGTATCACCATGAAGATAGGATGACGTTAAGATAATTCATCAGCAGTCGACACTGTGCAATGCCAACGCGATAGCAATGCGTGCTAGGCCAGACAGCAATAATACATCAGACAGTCGGACTATTATCCCTGTGATGACATCAGAAAGCCACAGGATGTCAGCTGGACAGTATTATTGTATATCACCCCACAGAGCGTGGCATGGCCTAGATGCTTAGATTCGAAGGTGATGGGTAACTTGGCTTGCTAGCTAGCTAGAGCAGTATACACAGCCCACGCACAGCATTGTGACTGTGTTGCCAGTGTGGTTTAGTGACAGAGGAGAGTACACTGTGCCTGCAGTGAGGGTACAGCAGCTATGTGGTGTTATATTGTTCTCATGGTGGCTGTGCTTCGACCACACAGTGGCAAGGGTACTACGACAGTGCATTGCTCTAGAGGCAGATCATGCAGCAGTCTCCTAGTGGCAAAGGCTGGTGACAGGGTTGGTCTCTCATGAGGAGGGCAGCGTGGTGATCTCATGGCCCAAAGGGCATGAGTGTGCAGTAGTCTTACCGCGGTGAGGATCCTGTGACTGCAGCGTCCTGCTGCTCTCCCACTAGCTGCGACACTGTGACTTTTTGCTGCGTCCCAGGCTTTCCCCATCTGGGCCCTCGTCCTGGTCACTTGGACATTTCCTCTCTCGCGCTGTGTCCGCAGCCATTCGGGGCACTGGCCGGCCCTGCCATCGTTTCTAGTTGGGATTCAATAGGCCGGAGAGCAGGCAGCCATTTGGAACTTTGGTTCTGAAGGTGACACTGGTGTATATCAAGAGACAAAAGCCCCAGCCCTGTCTGTCTATCTCATTGCAGGGCTTCTTGCCGCCAGCCTGATCTCTATCTCTCTCCAGGTTATCATCAAGTTTGTTTCACATAACAAAAATATTGCCCCAGGAATTTCCAGAGAAAGGGGAGATAAAAATGAATGAAAGAAAGAATGAAAAAGGACAAAGGAGAGAAAGAGCCTCCTTGCAGCCTTGCCATCTTCGGGCTGTTTTTACATGTATAATTCTTCTTGCTTCCCCCGCCCCTCTCTCGCTTGTTTGATTTTGCATTATTTATGGCTTGTCTTCAGGGCGAGTGTTTGTTGTTATTGTTTCATTCAACAATAAAACAGATTAGATAAAAACAAACTGTGCTGAGCTGGGGCTGGATCGGCTTGTCCTCCAGTCCGTGATGCAACGGACTGAAGGGCTCTGCAGGAATCAGCTGCTTTGCAGGGCTGTCAGGCTTTTCAAACGCACATAGGGTTCTGCACAGACGCCCCATTGTCCTTGCTGACGTAGGAAAGGGGAGCCGCATTTCTCCCTACCGATCACCCCCTATCCAGTTGCCGAAGTGGTTCTCTCTTCTCCTCCCCCCAAACCCTTTGTTGTTGTGTAACCCACAAACCTTCTGGGTGTGGTGTTCTGTCCCATCTAGTGGCAGAGAGAAAATGAGTCTGCTCTGCAGCCTTAGCTAACAGCCAGTTGGCTTTTAGCTCATGCAGTAGAGGTTCATGCACTAAGCTCCAGAAATCCCAGGTTCAATTCCGACCACCGGGGTCTGTTGATGTTACAAATTGGGACTCTCCGGGATTTCAACTGGGAAGACTCTGAAGCTCGGGACGTGCTTCCTCAGCTAGGGGATGTATGTAACCCAACCCACACACCTTCTGGGTGTGGTGTTCTGTCCCATCTAGTGGCACCAAGACCACAGAGAGAGAGAGAGAAAAAATGAATCTGCTCTACAGCCTTAGCTAATAGGCAGTTGGCTTTTAGCTCATGTGGTAGAGGCTCATGCACTAAGCTCCAGAGGTCCCAGAATTGATCCCACCTGCCGATGCCCGGGGTCTATCAGCGTTACAGTTGCACAAGGTGGGGAAAAATCAATGGGCTTCAATCCAATGGCAATCTTTCCACTAGGCTTAATGGGCGTTGGCTCAGACCCTATCAGTCAGATGTTCCAAAGAACTCAGCTCTCATTAGGCACCTAAATAAGTGGCCAGGATTTCAATTGCTCAGCACATGGGTTCCACATTGCGGCATTGCCAACTCTCAGAATATTTGGTGTTTTGCTCAAAGCACGAGCTCCTGGAGTCACGGGGATACACCCAACCTCTACTTCACTGAAGTAAGTTTCTAGCTATCCTGGTTGCAGAGAGAAGTTGGAAACCCTCAATGCTAAAAGTTAAAAAGCCAGGAGTGAACCAGAACTCCAAATGTGGGTGTGGTTTGTTTGGTTTAAAACTCCTATGATTTTTAAGCCAATCTCCTGAATTTTGGGGCTTGGCTCATGATTCTCAAATACTCGGCATTGATGACACTGATGCTGGGTGCTGAATGCTTCTGAAAATCTGTGCCCGGAGCTCTTGAAAACGCAGTCCCATGCATCCGGCCAGTAAAACCTGTTTGACTGTGTTGCACAAGGAGTGAGGGACAAGGCTCGATTCCCTGGAGCAGCACTTTAGCATGGTGAGGAAGCTGCCGCATTACAGATGAAATACATGATCATTTTAATGTCTTCAATAATGGCTTAAAACACGTTTGCAGCTTCACTCAGCAGCAGATCCACCACAGGGTGCCCCTTTCCTCATTCTCCATCCCTTCCTCCCACGTTTCAGCAGCCACTCATGCAGCAAGCCTGTGGATGCAGGGAACAGGAGCCCAGGAGAAGGAGCTTACCTCTGGCCAGCCCTAGATTTTTTTCTGTAGGCTGAAAGAGGATGATTTCTCCACACACCAAACAATGATTACAATAATAACAAAGAGAATGCACCTTAGGCTGCGTGAGAATACATGTAATCACCGGGAAATATTGTGTGTTTAAATTAAAATGGAAATGGAAGGCCAGGGTTTCCATTTCAGTTCAGCTTCTGTATTATTTCATCTTGAAAAGGATAAACAGACTGAGTACAAATCAGTTTAGTGGCAACAAATAACGGCAACTAAATCCAATGGTTTCTCAGAGCATGCCAAAACACAAAGCCAAAGGGACAGTGGGAGATCCAAGATGTAGCAACAGTGCTGGGAAAGAGGTGATAGGGAGGTGTATGAACAGGTACAGGGCTTGCCCTGTGCAGGACAGACAGGGCACAGGTCTGAGCATCTCAATGGTGTTGGGTTGCTACTCCGCCGTGGCAAAGCCAGTTCCTCAGGGAGCGCATCTCTGAAGCACAAGGAGGCAGTTGGCTACTTTCCCATTTGGTGGGTCCTTCTCCTGCTACCGAGGCTCTGTCTCTGGAGCAACCCAAGGGGCAGCGTGAAGACACTGGCATGACAATGTGAACACCAGAATGACACCCCAGATGAAATTCACCCAGCCCTGCTTGGAACAGCAGAGAGGTTCACCAGTGAGTGGCCTCCTCTCTGAGTATGGCTGGCCACAAAGAATCAGGTCCAATTCATTCAGGGAGGGAGGACTCAGGCAAGTGTCATCAGTAGAGTTGAGCAGAGGATGGAAATTTTGTTGTGAGAAGGATTTTGAAATTTAGCTTCCTTTCAAACTGGAACAAACCCTGAAAATTTCAAAATCCTCCTCCAAAGGAAAATTGCAGGAAAAAATTGTTGCAGATCGATCAAAATGTTTCATTTTGATTTGGACTTTAAAAAAAATGTATCTTATAGTAAAAAACACACTATAATACAAAATGGAAACACCAAAATGAAAAGTCTTCAGAATAAAAAATCAAAACATTTCCTTCCAACAACAGGACATTTCAACATTCTTGGAATTATTTTCCCGAAAGAAATGTCAGCAAAATTATCGGATTTCGCAAAACATTTCAGTTTGGACAGAACTGCATTTTCCAGTAGAAAATAGTTCCACTGAAGTTTTTCTAACCAGCTGTAATCATTGGCCACATCTCCCTACAGTTCACCTATCATGGAGGACAGGTCTATCAATAGCTATTAGACAATGTGGTCAGAGACGCAACCCCATGGTCTGGGTGTCCCTAAACCTCTGACTGCCAGAAGTTGGGACTGGATGACACCGGATGGATCACTCAATAAATTGCCATGTTCTGTTCTTTCCCTCTGAAGCACCTGGCACTGGTCACTGTCAGAAGACAGGCTACTGGGCTAGATGGACCATTGGCTTGACCTAGTATGGCCGTTATTGTATTCTTATCTAGGCTCATCCACTCACCAAGCTAGAATCTGTGGCTTACTTGGATTCAAAGGGCTGGCCTCTCTTCTTATTGAATATACTCCTGGCTGAAAATGGTCAAGTCTCTTCCACACACATTTACCCACCCTATTACAGGGATTCTCAAACTTCATTGAACCGCGACCCCCTTCTGACAGAAAAAATTACTACACGACCCCAAGAGTGGGGACCGAAGCTTGAGCCTGTCCAAGCCCCACCAGCCCAGGCAGTGGGGCCAAAGCCGAAGCCCAAGGGCTTCAGCCCAGGCAAAGGGCCTGTAACCCTGAGCCCTGCCACCAAGGGCTGAAGTCCTCAGGTTTCAGCTTCGACACCGGCAGTGGGGCTCAGGCTTTGGACCCAGCCAGTGAGGCTTCGGTTTTGGCACTGGGCCCCAGCAAGTCTAACGCCAGCCCTGGCGACCCCATTAAAATGGGGTTGCGACCGACTTTGGGGTCCTGACCCACAGTTTGAGAATCGCTCCCCTATTACATAAGGAAACATCTACCATCTGCTAATGCCACCTCCTTTCTTACTCCCAGTTTAGTCCCTCTTGAGTTACTGTTCTCAGTGATTATTTCTTTGGCATGCTCAGCACTGCGTGACATCTACAAATAAAGGCAACTCCTGTCCCAAAGAACTCAGGGCCAGATTGTCAGCTGATGGAGCTCCGCTGAAGTAAATGTATCAATTTACCCCAGCTGAGGATCTGCACTGCAGTTCTTCCCCTATCTGACACTCTCCTCCATGCACAGCGCTCGTGTAGGAGAGTCTTGCATGGGATGAGGACAAGACATTGCTGGAACATAAGCAAGGAGCTGCAAAGCTTGGATTAGGACGTTGGCAGTAATTCTTCACTGTCCTGCCCCTTGTGTAAAGGGAGCACAATACGCAAACAAATCAGAAAGGGAACACTTCACACTGGTGCCCACGGTGACAGGAGGCAGAAGCTCCCAGAGGCAGAAAGAACCAGGCGCTTAGAGGCTGGATTCTTGGAGGGTAGCTCCACTGATTGCGATGCTGATTTATACCGAGGATCTGGCCCCAGAAGTTTACAATCCATGTGCTAACTCATGCTAAGGTGGTGCAAAGGGAACAGAAAGCTGCTCTACATGGGCACCTGGGACTGACCCTGAGGAAGGGGAATCTCTGGCTGGTGTAGATCACTACGTCCCCATCAACATAGTGGGTGAGATGGGGAGAGAAGGTGGCCAAAGCTCAGTATGCTCTGGCAGTTCCCAGCCTGCACACCAGTCCTTTGGGAACTATTAGAAGCCAGTTTAGTTTAGAGCAGCCTGGGGGCTACTCTAAGTTACTCAAGGGGCTAGGCTGGCACCAGGCCTCAAGGATTAAGGAAATGCAAAGGTGGCCCTTCTCTGCAGCTTCGCCCAGCTGTGAGGATCTAGCTCTACATTCCCACCCCTTCCATTTCCGGAAAGGGCATAGAGATCTTGTCCTCTGTAGGAAAACTGCAGCTCCCCAAACGCAGAGGAAGAATTAAAACATCCAAGAGGTCGAAGTGACAGCCGTGTGGGCTCCCTCTTTTGACACTGACACCAATTATAACGCGTTGCTATGGGCAGAGGTTTGGGTTGGGGGCTGCTGCTTTGGGCATCCCAAGGCTAAAAGCCTCCCGCATGATTTATCTGATTGTTTGCGCCAATCCTCCAGCCTCTTTCCCAGTGCAGAAAATGATGTCTCAGTCTATTCCAACAGCCCTCCAGGTAGACCCCAACCCTCCTGTGCTCCTCAATCACACCCCCTTGCTCATCTCTTAACATCTAATGACTACAAGGCTAATTTTCTTAACCCGGCCATGTGACTCTAACCTTGAGATCCTTCATCCTCCTGTATCTTCCCCAAGCCATCAGTACGCTTCCTCTTGTACACTGCCACAGTGCGCTAGGTGTCTTCTCGACAGCCTTGTACAAAGAGCTGGAATGAGTCTGATTTGTTCTGCTCCTCTGTTGATACACCCAGTGTTCTGTTTGCTTTGTTAAGTGCTGCCAGGCACTGAGCTGATGGTGTTTTAAGTTGCTCTCATCCATAGCCCCAGTTTCTTTTCTTCATCGGCTTCTAGCAGCATGTATTCATTTAAGGCATAGTGATGGCTGGCATTTTTTGATCTAATCCTCATTATTTCTTATTTCTCCATGTTCATCTACATGGGCCTCTTGTCAGCTGATACTAGGGAAAGGGTCTTCGCCCATATGTTCCAATATATCTGTTAGTCTATAAGGTGCTACAGGACTCTTTGTCGCTCTTAGGGAAAGAAACAAACTGCTGGCCACATAGATAGCACCACTCGGTTTCAAAACAATAATCCTGTACATAATAATGTCAGTGTCTTCCTGAAATACTTAATGAATCACAGGCCAAATCCGAAGGGCCTTATTTGGGTACATTTCCATTAGACACCATAAGAGCTCTCCCAGAGTGAGGCTCAGGAGATATGGAGTACAGAGCTCAGATTCTGGCCCTAAATGGATAGAACGTTTACTTGATTCCCACCTGTAATGCACACTCCTGAAATAGAGCAGCTCTTTAAAAGCACGCAACAACACTAAACAACAATTTAGGACAGGAAGTGAAGAAAACTGTATGCAAATGAAATTGGCAATAAGCAGAATGGAATTGCCCAAGCTGGCATCTGACATCTGACCAGTTCAAGGATTAATACCCCCTATTCTTGCAGAAACAATGTCATGAAGCCAGGACCTCACCTGTGCATCTCATCTGGAAGACGGCATCTCCAGAGATACAGTGCCTCCTAACGCCATGCAGCTCAGGGCTGACTCACGGGGAAGAGTGCCATCCACTGCCGGTAGCACCCTGGGGGGACGATTCTCCAGAACCCTGTACCTTGTGCAGTCATTTACACTTGTGCAAAATGGGTGTAAAACCTACCACTAGGGGGAGGAAGTGGGGGATTCTGATGGGGTGTCAGAGTTGGCAATGGTGACACAAGGCAAAGGAAAATTGAGCCCCGGGGTTTTCCTTGGACACCCAAGGATGGACAGCCTGGACCCTGCTTACTTGGTGAGACCTGATTGTATCCCAGCCCACAATGGCATAGCTGCCGGCTGCTGGGGATCCCAGTGGATGCTCCCCGAGCAGTAGTGGGGGTGGCAGCATCTAGGAAGGAAGGCAGCCCTTAGGCAGCTGTCCGGGAATCAAGGGGTGCCAGCTACTAGCAGATAAACGCAGGGCGCTCAAGTCACACCGCCCACAAAGGGAGATGCTATTGGAGAAGGGCATTCCGGTTTGGAACAGTAAGGGAAACCAGGCAATTCCTAGTGCTAATAAACCATCACCTGCACTGACAAGTGGCCTTGGTTTGGGGCTACTCGCCCAGGGGGAACCCTTCCAACATTTGTTTCACATGAGATCTCATCTCTTTGGCTCTCCCGCGCTGCAGGAAATAGACAGTCCACACTCTTAGCTGCATGTTCCTCTCTCATTGAGAAGGGGTAGAAAGGAAAACACGGGTTCAGAGTGTCAATGAAGAGGAGGGTTTATTGAAGCATTGCAGAGAGTCATTGCCCTTGGGAGGCAGCCTCCCCGTAAGGCACTCAGCCTTTCCCAGTCACCTCTGGCTTGTCTCCGAGGTCTGAATTATTAGTTGCTTCCCATTTCACACAAGAAATCTTGAACCTAAACAATGAGCTGAACGAACAGATCACGCCACAATCTTTCTGCCTTGCCTTCCTGCGAGAATTCCCCATCAGAGACCAATCCAATTAAGGTGCTGGTTATGAAATTAACCATAATTACAAGAGAGGTAATGTTTTGCATTCTGATGAAGAAACAGAATGGCAATAATAATAATAAAAAAGATTTGGCCCTTCTGAAGTAACACTGAGCAGCATAGGAGAGGAAGCGAGAGGGAGGTGGATAGCAAAAGCCTTGACAGACAGGAGCAAGGGGAAGAGAGAGAAGCAAAGGGTTTGAGGCATAGAGGGAAATGGAGGAGGAAAACGACAGCAGTGGAATGGCAGAGAAAGGAGGGGAGAGGTGCAGAGATAGAGATTAAGAGAATGGGAGCGGGGGGGGGGCGGGAATCAGAAAGAGGTGGGAGGGGAGACACTTACAAATCTCTGTAGCAAAGGTGCTGAGCTTCTTGTTCATTAAAGGAGAAGATTAACAGTGCCCTGCATTTCAAGGGGATATTTATAACGATTGAGTCCCGTTTAGACCCCTTCAGGCTAGGAAACCTCGGCACAGAGGGAAACTGCTGGTTAAAGGGCTGGGCGGAGGATCCTGAGAGTAATGGAGAGACGGGAGAGCAGTTAAAAGAGCATTTGAGCTGAAGATGGAACACCAGGGAGTTGGGATAGTTAAGGGCACATAGGGATGAGCATATAGGAACCAAGCAGTCATCTAACTAGCCTGGCCCACTGTCCCTGACAACCGCCTGCCTTACATACTTCAGAGGAAGGGGTTTTAGCCAGGCATTTTTCTGGCCTCCCAAGCTGTTGGATGGGAGTGCCACGCACACAATGAACTCACCCTCAGCGCTGCTGTGCAGTAGGGGAGCATCACCCTCCATGTTTTACAGACGGGGAGCTGAGGCAGAGAGCTTACGGCACTTGCCCTATCTCATACAGGCAGACAGCGGCAGAGACAGAAACTGAAGCCAGATTTCTTGACTTGCAGACCAGATCCCAAGATCATCATTCTTTACTGCAAGCCTTACCCCACACGGGGCCAACTGGGCAACAGGTTGTTTGTCCTGATAACCTGAAGCATGAGACTTGAGAGCCTAGCTAGTGTGACAGCAGGTACTCTTCCTTGTTCGGACGAAGGCAGGCACCTTGGTAGCTACAGTTTGCTACAGTTAAAGTTACATGATAATTTCAGTGAGAAGCCCCTGTTTTTAATATGCACATAACTTTCCAAAACATTTCCATTTGGGGCTAAAATTCACCAATTCTGCTTCAAGTGAATACTTTCCTGAGAGCTTGCAAAAATCCTATCAGCTGGGGTTGAGTCCAGCGAAGGAGGGAAACATGCACTTTCCCCATTTTTTAAAGGACTCTTATACTTTCTCCTACATGGCTACAGCATATGAGCTGAGATGTGCACCTTGCCCGGGACACAGCCCTCACTGAGGACTAGCGCCTTTGCAAGAATTGACTTGGATATCACAAGACCATGTAGAAACTACACACCGAGCATCCTATTCTATTCTATTCTTTTCTAGTACTGCCCATATCACCACAGCACTGGAGCACCTGCCCACAGTGGATTAAGTGATGTGGCCAACATGTGTCACGTGCGGTTCATTTTCTGTCTCATTCTCTCCCATCCAAGGGTTGCACATCAGCCATAATTCTCATGCACAATATCTCCTGGACTTCCAGCTAGGAATGTACCACCCAACCACCCCTTACCAAGGAGCTGTGGGTTCCTGCTACTGGCAAACCCTCTATTTTCCGTATTATTCTCTGCCCCCTAGTGAATCTTATTCATTTTTCAACCACTGCTGTGCACTGAGCAGACATCTTCCTTAAGCCACCCCCCCACAACTCCTTCTCCCACCCCAAAAGGCTCATATAGGTCCTTAAATGGGTCCCTCCTATGTGCACTACCTGGCACTTGTGTGCATTGAGCTTCATTGGCCATTGCATTGCCCACTCTCCTACTATTTTTAATCCTGTCTATTACAGCCTAGGGACCAACCAAGATTGCAGCCCCCTCACGCCAGGTGCTGTACAAACATGGAGTAGTAGATTGTAAACTCTTTGGAACAGAGACTATCTAAATAGACAGGACAGACACAGAGTAGGGAAAGGGATAGAAACGTGCATGCAGAGTGATCTATGTGATGGCAGAAAACAACATGTTCATTCCCTGACTCCCCGCAACCCCAATGTTGATAGGTCCTTCAGGAGTTTGTCATGACTCTCCCTGTAGTCTGGTCTAACCCCAGTAATTCGGTTGGCTTAGGCAATTTTGTCACCTCACTTCCAATAGGACTGTTTTAATTAGCATATTCAGCAACTTGAGTCCCAGCACTGATGTCAGGGTTCCCAAATTATTCATTCACTCTTGACCTTTGCTTCCTCTCTTTTCTTATCCTTTTCTTATGGCAGGACTTTCTCTTTCACTCTTGGATTGCCAAGTTTCCTCAACACCTTCTCTTGTGGGACTTTAATAATAAAACCATCTGAAAGTCTAAAGAAATGATAGTCACCTGCTTTACTTTTGCTAAGAGTTTAACTCCATCAATGCATTCTAATAGGTTAGAGAGGCGTGCTTTGCCCTTACCATAGCTGTGCTAGTTTGCCCCTATGATGGCTGAGATTTTCAAAGCAGACCAGAGAATTTGGACGCACATCTGCTATTGAAATGAATGAAAGGCATGCATCTCAATCCCCTAGGTCGCTTTGAAAATCTCAACCCACATGCGTATGTATTTCCAATGACATTTCTATGTTTTTTTGCAGCCAGTTTTCCTAGTAATGAAGTAAGGCTGGGCTGATAATTCCTGGGGTGACCCTTACCACCTCTTCCAAAGATGGCAAAGACACCCATCACCTGCTTATCCTCTGTCTGGTAGCTGGTTTAAAATGCTTTATGTCTCTTGGTTAGTGGTCAGCTGCAGGGGTCAGCGCTCTCCGCTGGATGTCCGGACTCTGGAGATGAATTCTGGGATTGGGAGGGATGGAGGAGTCAGCCATGCTATGGGACATATGTGCAAATGGAAGGAGAAATGAAAAACAAACCCAGCCACCTCCAAGAAGCCATAAGGGAGACTTCAGTGTGGGGCGAGAAGCTGGGTTTGACACTCATGAAATATCAGGCAGTTTTGCTGTGCACCTTTATCAGGACAGCAGTTTTAGCTTTGCAGCCCCCTTCTCCCTTTCACCCAGCCCTTACTCCAGTACAGGTGACACCCCACATCCATCCCTCACCCCAGTGCAGGCAGCCACTTTACAGTCCAGTAGACCCCTGTCCTAGCTGAGAGTTACCCTTTACAGATGGACTCTTCCAGGTTCCTGGAGACATCTCCCTTCACTCAGCTCAGGTGACAACCTCCTTCACCCACCTCTACCTCAGTGCAGGCAGCCCCCTTATAGATCCTCTCTTCCAGCTGCAGTTTACCCCCTTTTCTGTCTCCCTATTTGTCAGCATTATAGGCTGTTTTCTCCCAGTGCCGTTCCTTTGATTTCATTGGAGCATTGTCCATTGGCACCAGCAGAGAATTTGGCGCACTGGCTCGACAAATGGTCTATGTGGTCACCTTGAAAATCCAGCCTTGATCAGTAGCAAACAAAAGCTGTGCCTCCCAGACGGCTACCCAGCAGCACAGGATCTCAGCCCGTATGTGAACACAGGTCTTCATATCAGTATGGGCGCTAAATGGCAGTTTTGGTGGCAGATTCAGGGGCGAGGCCAGGACTGAACAGGCCCTGGAGACGTGAATGGGCCCTGCAGATGCTCTCAAGTTGGTCCCTTTAGGATTGAGGCTCATTGGGGTGGGCAGCATGGGGGAAGCTTACACTGTTGCTCTCCTTTCTATGGGTAAACATAGGGCTGCGGCCTCCAGGTCTGTCAGTCCCTCCCACCCCTTCCACCGGCGCTGGAGATGTCTGTGAGCAGACGCACAGCTGGACAGGCTTGGGGAAACCACTCTGTGTTGTTGCTGTAACAAGGAGCTCTCAGGGCCAGACCCTCCCTCCGCAGGGCAAGGCGGAGGGGGCTATTGGCCATTAGTGGATGGTTCCTCAGTGCTGGATGGTATCTCTCAGTTTGGGGCATTTCCCTAGCTTCCATCATGGCCAATTACCCCCCAGCAGAGCCCACAACAGCTGGGCCTGTGTTGGAGCACAAAGAGGGGAAAGGTCTGGGCCCTTTGCCTGCTCCCTGTACCCCCCATCTGAGCTCTGACTCCTTTCTGGGCCAGCTGGCCTGACCCGCGCTTCATCCTGCTGTTGTCAGTGATGAATGATGCTTGGCACTTCCTGCCCGTGCTAAAGAGGAGACAGGGCCTTTCATGGTGTTTATTAGCATTTATTCGATTACCGGGGTCAAGCAGACAATTAATGGCACCTGCCCGGTTACATCCACTGCCGTGCAATCCGTCTAACTAGAGCCATTCCCTGCTTGCAACACCTCCTGAGCACAAGGCCAATCCATCACCATGGGCAAGCTGATCTCTGCCTCTCCCCACTAACTCTGGTCAGGAAGGGGGGCAAAGCTCTTGTAACAGGTTAAAGGTCCCCCTCTCCCAGGCGTGTTGTTTCTCTCTGATGATCCCTAAGCAGTATGATGGGTTAATAGTGACTGAGATAATAAGCAGGAGGTCAGGCGCTTTCATTGTCTCTACTTCCATCTCCCGAGCCTCTAACGGCAACTCCCGTCTCATCCCTGAGCTCTGCTCTCCCAGAGTGATGCTGGTCCCTACAGTATGTGCTATTCACTAGCGCCATCTCCTCCCCTGCAGCCAGCAACTAGCCAGGGGCTCCTTGCTCTGCCGTTTACCCTCTATCTATAGAATGCCCCAGACCTGTCTGCAAAAGCATATGGACCTTCTGCTGCTGGAAAGCAACCGCTCTGTGGGAGCCAGAGTGAAAGTGCAAGGCTTGCTCCTTGCAGCCTCCTTGACAGGTGATAAATGCAGGACAAATGGAGAGGGTGAAGAGACAAAAATAACCAGGACAGTGGGAGGACCCAGAGAGAGAATGCCGGGGGGCGGGGGCTGGGTGACGAGAGAAAATGAGAGAGGACCCAGTCCTCAGATGATGTAAACCAACATAGATGTTCCATTGACTTCAGCAGAGCCATGCCGATTTACACCAGCTGAGAAACTGGCCTAGCGCACGGGGAGCAACTAGAGCGGCAGAGATTGCATGAGGGGAAGGGAGAAATTGAGGGGGGCAGAGAAGATGGCAGAGCTAGAGAGAGGGAGAAAGAGATTGATGGGAGTGAAAGGAACAGATAGTTGGTGAGAAAGAAAAAGGATCCCTGAGGAGCACATGTGCTTCGCAGTCACCTCTCTGGCACTGGGAGCTCTTGGCTCATATTCAGGAGTTTGAGGGGGTTCTGTTTCCCACGCCCCAAACGGCATTAATGGCGCTCACACATTTAGCCAGCGTTCTTAACTTGCCACAAACCCACTACAGTCTAAGGGCCCTCAGCCCAGCTGTTGTGCACGCACAATTTGGGGAGTTGTGTGTGCTTGACTGAGGAGATAAGCCTCCCGGTGGCAGTTTGCTTGTTCGAGGCTGATCATAGGTTATTTTTGTTAGTGTACATTCTTGGAGAGCGCCCAAATATGTCCAGTCCAGTGCAGGGCATGGCCATGCAGACACCCCACCCCACACCATGTCCCCACACATACATCTACCATCACCTCATGCACAGCAAGGCCCCAAATGTGGGTATCTCCCCATATGCTCAATAGACGTAAACCACCAAGTTCTCCCTCCCCAGTGCTCGTCTTCAGTGGTGTTACTGGTTGACCAAGCCACCACAAGGCCGTGAACCCGATCCCTATCTCCCTAGCCTGGGGGCACCACCCGCCCTTCCCATCCCCCACCCCACTCAGAGAAACCTGTCCCAGATATTGTACAATCAAAGGTACTATAGTCCGAGAAAAGACGCAATCTCCGACTCCAGGTCTGAAGAAGATGGCGTGAGAATTAGGGCAACTTGATTCAGACAGAAGAAGAACAGAACCAAATCTTTGATCAGGACTCAAACCAAACCTTTGGGGTTCCTTTAATTCTCCGTCTTCTCCCACTGGCCATGTTTCCTTCGAGAGGGTGACTCAGAGCACTTCCTAGATCACGTTTTGACTGTAAGCACCGAAATACCAAGAGAAAGGCTCGTCTCCGAGTGACTCTCTCCTTACCTGAAGCAAGGGGTACTGAAAATCTAGAGATCCTGTTTGCATAGATCTGTATCTCTGTCTCCATCACATGCCTGACTGTGGTGTCAGAGCATCTAACACATGTCCATAACAGCACACACAGTAGAGGGTGGGGAGGGATACAAGGGATGGGGGCAGGGATATGCCGAGGGGTGTACAGGGAATACACAATGGATGGAGGAATAGAGGAGAATAACCAAGGGGATGGATATATATTACATACATACATACCTTACAGGAGCATTAAGATTGCAAAGACAACACTCAAAAGTTGGGAAATCCCCTAGTTAAGGTTGCCTGTGCATCCTTAATTCAGCCCCCTTGTGCGAATGAATTCCAAAACAATCTTTAATCACATCACATATTATTGTTGCCACAGGACCCCTGCCTCATTCAGTGCACAGGATGGTGCCAGTCAATATGTTGTTTTCACTGTTAAGTGGGTATGTCCTGTCCTCTCCTCCCCCCTTCCTCTCTGTGCCTTATTTACCGCACGCTATTCAAACACTGCCCTGAAGACAGAATGATTCATTTCCTCATGGGTTTTTCTACGGCCTCACCACTGTAATGATCAAGTGCTGTGCAAACATTACTTTATTTTGACAATACCCTGATGAGGTGAGGGGGCATTAACCCCATTTTACAGAAGGAGAATTTAGGCGCAGAGAGATTAAGCTCAAAAGCATCCACTAATTCCGGGTGTCCAATTTGAGATTTCTCGGCCCTGATTTCTCAGAGTACTTAGCACTATAGAGTGCGTGATATGTTTGAAGCATGGCTCCCGTTGACTTCAGTGGCAGCTCTGAGTGCTCAGCACTTCTGCAAATCAGACCCCAGGGTCTAAAATTAGGCCCCTGAATATGAAAAAAATCACAGCTGAAGGCTCCATCCTGGCTTCTCATCTCAGTTCTAGTCTCCCCAGCCAGGCTCCCTAAGTTCCAGTCTTTACCACATTCTCTTTCTCTAGTCCTCCCTTCCCCATCTCCCCCTTCCCCCCACCCACCCCCAAGCTCCTTGCCCAGCCAGTCCCAATCTCCATCTATCCCTTCTGGAGTCTTCATCCAACCTCAGATTATCCCAGCCCAAATGGCTCCCAGTTTTCTCCCTGTCCTTTCCCCCTCTTTTACCCTCCCAGTCTTCATTCCAGTCCCTCCCCCGCACCATGTTCTTTGCCCCAATCTACTCCCTTATAGTCCGATAGGATGAAGTGTTGGATGACCGTAACAATAGGCAGGCTCAACCTATAATACAGTAGGGATGTCCTCTGGGGGGCTGTATGGGAAGGCTACATGGGTTGGCGGAATACATTGGCAGTATGTACAATAACCAGTGGAGAGGATAGCCAGTGTCTGTGGGAGATGCAGACTCAGGTGACTTACAGAGGTTTGACATGGTTCTGAACAAAGACCCAAAGCAGAATTCCAGGGCTGGCTGAGCTGAAGGCACTGGCACCAAGCCTGCTGCTGTGGTTTTGATTCTGATCCAGGATGGATCCAGCACAAGGGAAGCTGTGCTAACTCCATGTGACCTCCATTTCCCCTTTTCCTTCCTTATCATTGCACCAGCATCAACTCCAGCAGAGAGAGGAGACAGAGCCTCTCCCCAGCTAGGCAGTTCTTTGATGATTCTCCTAAGAAAGGAGAAAGAAGCTCATTGGCACCAAGGCACATGAGCCAGCGAGGGCCACAGTTCCCAGAGACAAGAGGTTCCTATTTACCGAAGGCAGGGAAATTGCTCTCACTTTCGCTCTCCCTGCATGCCGCCCTGCCCTTGCTCCAATTTTCTCTTCCCCGGATGGAGAAAAAAAAATCAGCTTGAAAGAAAATTGAGGCCGTGGCCTTTTGTTGTATTTATTTCTTTATTTTTCTTGCACTGCTTGGTTTGAGTTAAGCATTTAAAGCCTGTCTCTCTCCTCCCCCTGTCCCCAGTCGGCTTTGCTGGCATCTTTCCACTAGAGCTGCCTCTTCTTGCAATGTAAAAAATAAATAAAAAAAATCCCACTCTCTTTGGTTCCCAGGTTTATCAGATCTGGGGCAAGAGCTGCTGAATTCGCAGATTTAGAGCTTTCAAGATCCAGGTAAACACACTTTATTCCCCCGCTTTGGTACATGTGGAGAGTACCAAAGACTTTTAAACATTAGCTTCTATTCAGGTGGGGGCAGCTTAGTGCTTGGGGGCGAGTCAGAGGGCTTGGTGAGGGTGTGTAGCTTGTTTGGGGTCGGGGCACCAGGTGGAAGTCAGAGTGTTGGGGCTCCGATGCATAAGGAATGAGACAGAAAATAATTCGGACAGTATTATAATTGCACTATCTAAAGCAATGGGAACTCCTCAGCCGGAATACTGTGTTCCATTGGGATCACCCCATCTCATAAAGGCTATAGCAGGGGATCAGAGACAGGAGAGGAGTCTGATTTGGGGAGTAGTAAACTCTCCTATGAATGGCGGTTGAGAAGACATGACTTAACTCTAAAGGGAGGGCAAATAAGAGGGGACAGGATAGAGTATAAAGATTAAATACACTCATTCACCCCCTCTCTATTATTAGAAGGAAGAGAAGATATTCAATGAAGCTCTATGGTGGGACTTTAAAACCGATAAAAGGAAATACATTTCGACACAATGCACAGTTACCCTGTGGAATTCACTGCCACCAATTCAAAGACGACACCAGAACAAGATTAAAAAAAAAATGGATTGGACATTGTATAGTCTTATTATCCCTATAAGAGTTATAACAGAGTTCACTTAAGAGTTTTGGAAGGAACATAAACCCTCATGCATCAGGGCATGAAACCAGCCTCTTACAAATGGGGGTCAGGAAGAAATATTGCCTGTGGCCAGGCAACATAACTGTCTATTGGTGATAGCGGGGATGTTAATTGCACCTTCCTCTGAAGCAGCAGGTGCTGGCCACTGTCAGAGACAGGATACTGGACTAGACGGGCCACACTCTGAGCTAGTTTGGCCATCTATATTCCTGGCTGGGCTGGTAGGTAGAGGTTGGTGCACTGGGTACGGCACCATTGGCTTGACACTGGGTAGGGGTTAGCGTGCTAGTGAGCAGAGAAGGTGAAGGCTAGGACACTAGGATGCTGGTCAGGGTGCAGACAGAGGCTGGAGCACTAGGTATGGGTCAGTCTGATGCTCTGCATTAGGAGTACAGGGTCAGGTGAAGACCTGAGAGTAACACCACAGATACTGTGCATGCTGTTCTGCAAGGATAGCAAGGGCCCAGGGGTCTCTCTGCCCTCGCTGCTGGGAGCTGGGCCTGTGAAGGGCTGTGTGCAGCAGCACCGTTTTGGCCCTTAATAGAACATTGCCCCCTTTGCCCCAGTTCCAGTCTCCCCTCTGCCGATAAACCAAGCAGTTTAACAGGTTAGCATTGCTGTTTTGAAACAACGTTCTAACTATAGAAACCCTGCAAGGGAGAGTGAAGAAGATTCATTTTTAGAGTCAGTGCCCACCTCTTTCTATAATCACTGCTAGTCTCTCATAGGGACCTGTTCTCCTATGCTCTGGCATTTTTAAGATGTTCCTCCCCCCGCCCCCACCTGCCACCTCCTTTCTCCTGGATCCCTGGTCCTGTCTCTGCATTCTTGCTCTCTCCATACACATTCCCTTTCCTGGGGTCTTGTCCCCCTGTTATATCTTCCTCTAACCTGCCCCCTCCTCCTATGGTCTGTCTTCCTCCTTTGACCCACCTGCATTGCCTCTTTATTCTCCCCTCCATATCTGTGCTGTGCCCTTCCCTTACCCCTCTCTCCTGACCACTGCCCTCCTGCCCCAACACCCCTGTGCCCATTTCTCCTCCCTGGGCCTGGCATCCCCAGAGATTTGTAGGTTTGTTTTCAGGTGGGCATTTGAGAGTCTCATAGGTCTCGTATCTATGGATTTTGTCCTATGGTTGCCATGGGGCAACAGTGACACACACCCCCTCTTCCTGCTCCTTGGAAGTGCTATGGCCTCACAGTAGAGACGACAACCTTGGGTTGCATTCTTCCCACAGCATTCTCTGCTGTATGGAGCACATGTCCACTCACTGTGCATGATGGCCTATACTCAGACAATCTATGGCAAGAACAGGGTAGACCTGGCCTGCAGTGACCACAGAGTGCTGGGCACAGACAGTACAATACACACTAATACATCAACTTGCTCATCTGGACTATTGATAAGGCTTCATAATAGGAGAGCTGACTGAGATGGGACATAGGCTGGGAGAGAGGAAGCTGCTGTAGTGTGCATCTCACTTGCCTTTTGCTTCCCTGCTCTTCCTCCTGAGGAACATCTGCTTTGTTTTTGTTTGATCGGATTCATAAAATGGCCCCATATTATGAAAGCAACAGGCAGGACTGAGGGACATAGCTCTTCCTTTCCTCTGCTGCTGAATATGTCCGCTAGCTCCACCCTCTTGGCCATGCCATTGGCTTCACAAGGACCCCTCCAGCACGAACAGCACATGGAAATCGGGAGGGAACCAAGAGAGTTACAATTCCTAGGGCGCCAGATACTAATCTCAGGGCTGGTCCACACTGGGACGGGGGATCGATCTAGGAAATGCAACTTCAGCTACGAGAATAGCGTAGCTGAAGTCGACATTTCCAAGATCGAACTAAATTTACTTACTGCAGGTCCACACGGCGCAGGCAGGCTCCCCTGTCGACAGCGCTTCCTCCTCTCGGCGAGCAGGAGTTCCGCAGTCGACGGGGGAGCGCTTCTGGGATCGATTTATCGCGTCCAGATGAGACGCGATAAATCGATCCCAGAAGATCGATCTCTACCCGCCGAATCGGGCGGGTAGTGTGGACCTAGCCTCAGTTACACACGGAGAATGGAATCTGGTCCCTGGGCTCAAGACTTCATCTGGTTCCATCTTTAGTCCTAACAATTTGCTTCAATGACTGCAGAATAAAGGAGACAACTCTGCCCATTCTCCAACCCTGCACTCTCCTCTGGCTGGAGAAAGTGTGGTTACAAGCCCATGGGGTTAGAAAACACAGCCAGCTTCCCCTGGGCTCCTGCTGGGAGTAGAAAATGGAAGCAGGGAATTCCCTGGGCACTGACTAGATGGATCAGGACCAGGGGGATGGGGTTGAACAGAGCCCTCCCCACTACTCCTGTAAAAGCCCAAAGACCTGCAGAAGGGCTGTGACAGAGCTAATATAAGAAGTACTAACTGCCCTTCCACAGCACCCTACATCTTCGGATCTCAAAGGACTTCAGTACATGCATACCCACTTCCCTTGGCAGAAAGATACACTTAGCCCCATTTCAGACAGAGGGAAAATGAGGCAGAGAGCAGTGAAGTGACTTCTCCTAGGTCACCCAGTGAAGCAATGGCAGAACCCAGGTGTCCAGACACTCAGTCCCACGCTTTAACCATCAGACCACACTGCCTGTCAGTTGCCTCTCTGCTGCCTCTGCTGCTAAGCCCGAGGGCTGCTTGGGCTCCTCCCTCCCACACTGCCTGTGACAGCTAAATTCGGGGGGAGATGGGGTGCTGATCAGTGGGAACTGCATGACAGGTGTAGGGGGAAGCGGCAGAGAGCAGGAAGGGCCAGGGGACAAAGAAGGAAGGGAGAGAGAATAAGAGGATGTGGTTGCATCAGAATAATATAAACCAGGACTCTCCCTGTGAACCAATCCCAACCCAGCATCATTGAGACAAGCTGCATGAACCTGCCATCTTCTCTGCTCTGCTCATTTAGTGGCTCCCTACCACCTTCTCCTGAGCTTCATTCCCAGAAAAGGTCAGCCAGGCATCTGATCAGCAAAAGGCTGAATTCTGACACCCTTATCCACAATGTTTAACCCCTTGCTCCATGGGTGCTTCCATTGACTGCAAGGGGACTAGACCTGAAGGAAGGTAATATTCTATGCAAGGGTATCAGATTCTACAGAATGGGCAGCCCACATGAGGTCTAGAGGGTCAGTTCATGTAAGCATCTAAAAGTTTAGGGATGGGGTATTTAGAAGCACGTAGGTGACTTTGGAGGAGAGCTGAGGGAAATTTGCAATATCTGTCCTGTGGGAAATTCTAACATTTTAACATTTATTTTCACCTCAAATTGGGACAAAATGTTGAAATTTTGAAACTTCACAGAACAGAAATTCCATTCCAAAAGAATTTCGATTGAAAAATGTCAAAAAGGTTCTGAAATCAAAATGTTTAGTTTGGGTTTATTGAACTATCCCAAAACTTTTAATTTCAAGTCAGTTCCATATTAAACTGCCTTTCCCCACAGCGGCACATTGCCTTATGGGGGCTATAGCTCGGGAGACTGACATTCCCATTCTCCCCTCTAGGGCAGGCTCCTGGGCTCCCCTCTAGGGCAGGCTCCTATAAGGCACCCCAAGTCATGTGACTCCCATGCCCTGGATGACCTATCTCCACTGTAGCTCTAAGCTCCTCCCTTCTTTGTCATATTGGCTCCTCCGTGTGGGAGCTAGGATAAGCACCAGGAATATCAGCAGCTCATCCGAATGATCTAAATCCTGAATTTGCAAACTAGGCCAGAAAAACCAAATATTCCTTGGCATATTTCCAGTGACTCTTGCCTCTTGTTGGGTCATGAACAGTTTCTGCCCTGGTAAGTTGGTACACCCTTCCTGGATGGGAGCTGTACACAGAGACGCAGGAGAATGAAAACACAACAGAATAAAAGGGTGCTGAACCGACGGAAAGGCCCTGCCACACACTCCTGTGGCTTGTGCGCTCTGTGTGACTTGGAAAGCTTTTTATTCATTACTAATACTCTAGAACCTGCTGGCTCTGGTGGATGGCAGTGGCAGAAACCTTTTGTGCACATACGCTGTAGGATCAAACGATGTCCCAGCAATAGGGTTGCCAGGTGTCCAGTTTTTCACCAGAATGCCTGGTTGCAAAGGGACCTTGGCGGCTCGGCCGTTAAAAGTCCAGTTGGTGGCGCAGCAGGGCTAAGGCAGGCTCCCTGCCTGCTGTGGCTCTGCATGGCTCCCAGCAATGGTATGTCCCCGCTCTGGCTTCTAGGCATGGGGGCAGCCAGGGGGCTCCGCGCGCTGTCCCTGCATCAAGTGCCAGTTCCGCAAATCCCATTGGCCAGGAACTGCAGCCAATGGGAGCTGCAGGGGCGGTGCATCACACAAAGCTGCCTGGCTGTGCCTCCACGTAGGAGCTGAAGAGGGGGCATGCTGCTGCATCCAGGAACTGCCTGAGGTAAATGCCCCCCAGAGCCTGCACACCTGAATCCCTCCCGTGCCTCAACCCCCTGCCCCAGCCCTGATCCCCCTCACAGCCTCTGAACCCCTCAATCCCAGCCTGGAGCACCTCCTGCACCCCAAACTCCTCATCCCCAGCCCCAGCCCAGAGCCTGCAACCCCAGCGGGAGTCCTCACCCCCCCACACCCCAACTCTCTGCCCCAGCTCTGATCCCCTCTCGCACTCTGAACCCCTCAGCTTCAGCCTAGAGCCGCTTCCTGCACCCCAAATCCCTCATCCCTGCCCCACACCAGTGCCCGCACCCCCAGCCAGAGCCCTCTATTGCCCTTGTACCCCAACATCCTGCCCCAGCCTGGAGACCCCTCCTGCATCCCGAACCCCTCATCTAACCCCTGAGCCAGCCCAGTGAAAATGACTTAGTGAGCAGGGGCGGGGCCTCAGAAAAGGGGTGGGGCGAGGGTGTTCGGTTTTGTGTGAGTAGAAAGTTGGCAACCTTGCCCAGCAAGCAGAGGCACATGTGGGAGGAAATGAGAGCGTGTAAGGAGGGAAGAATGAAGGAGAAGTGGAAGAGAACCTGAGCTGTAGGGGTGGACACGTTTTGGCAACCCCACAAGCAACATATGCCGTATAACTGTGCACAGATGCTGGCTTCCTCCGGGCCCCCAGCATGCTGAAGCCGCCCCCACTGCCCCAGGTCCCGCCCCCACTTGACCCCTTCACACAAGTCCCCATCCCTGCCCCACCTCTTCCCGCTCAGTTCCATCCTCTCCCCACAAATGCACCTGGCCCTCTCTCCTCCCCCTCCCTCCCAGCACCTCCTGCATGCCTCAGAACAGCGGATTGCGGCGGGAGGGAGGCGCTGGGAGGGAAGGAAGGAGTTGATTGGCAAGGCTGCTGGCAGGTGGGAGGCGCTGGGGGGGGGGGAGAAAAGGGGAGCTGGGTTCCCACTAATTTCCCGGATCACCCATGGAGTTGGCACCTATGTAACTGTGGCTAACATGAGCCATCTGCAAATATATCACAAATCGTCAAGAGCGAGCCATGATATTAAAAAACACCAGGCCACTCCCTGGTAAATGAAAAGAGCAACTCGCCCCATTCAGCCAGGCAGAGCATCACTGCTGTCTCACTCGAACAGTGGCTAGCGCCACTCACAGTGATGAAAGCAAAGGAACTGGGACTTAGGCCTCAACAAACCCAGGCCTCTAAAGAGAGGGAGGGATTAGAACGGTCATAGGACAGTGGGTTGATCATACTGTAGTAGAAAGCAATAATACACAGACCAGTACAGCACAGGGCCCTACATATGGATCAAATCCAAACTGGCCATGTCCACGCTTTCCAAACCCAACATGGGCATCTGTGGGGCACACAAGTCCCACCATGGCAAAATGAGGGTGCATGGTGTCAAGCAGCAGTGGCTGTCCCACTGAGATTGTAAGAGGCCTAAAGAGTGGTGCCTAAAGGAGTTGTCCTTAGATGGTGTGGCAGAGGCCTGAGTTTCTGGCCCTGAAGGAGTAAGATTTTACCCCCAGTTCCCCAGGTGTAGATATAACAACTGTGTCCGTTGTACACAGCATATGGATTATTACAGTAGCCCTACGAGCCCAGCAAGTAGTGGGAATCATTATCCATGAGCAGCTCCACAAGAGAGCAGGGACAGGCACACACACAAGGCAATACCTGATTAAATGTATTAATCCTAATCTAACCCTCATCAGTTCAGTTGCACTTTATAATACAATGACTGTAATTATGGTATTATAACACTGCAATTATAGCCTAATTATAAAGTGATTTATCAACCTATAGAATTAAACCTCAAGTTATAGGATTTTATACTAGTTACATGTACCAAACAGTGTAACTTCAGCAGTACTACAGTGAAATGGATTAAGTATGAAACTAAAGGAGTAATAATAAGTAATTCAGTCACGCAGTTAACCTTCCAGCCATATGAAACACTGGTAATTAGAGGTACCACAAAGTAATTACATTATAGTTGCAGTATAACTACAGTGTAATTACAGTAACTGTATTAAAAAAAAATCTAATGATTAGTTCTATAATTAATTCCTCTTCTTCTTGAGCACAAAAGGCTTGGAAAACCTCACTCCTTCCCAAGTTCTCTAAACAACTCCAGCTATGTCCCCTCTGATTGCATCAAATCTAATATCCTCCAGTTCAGGCATGTGTCCTCCAAGCCTACAGCTAGCTTCCAACCAGACATCTTCCAACACTTCTACAGTACTAGTGAAGGACCTTCCAACCCCTGCTTCCACATTTTCCTGCAATTCAGAGCTGCTTAGGCCTAATTAGAATCACAGCAAGGAGAAAAGGAACCAGCTTCATGCAGAATACTTGCTACTTAAGTAATGGGGAAGTCCAAAACTGGGACATAACTGCTGAAACTGTATATTTCAATGAGTTTAGACCTAATTCACAGCTTGTCCAGCACTGTAACAGTAACTGCAGGGAACAGAAAGGGCTGTCCGTAGAACTGAGCTTGGAAAAGGAAGGAGAAACTTGCGGGTGGACAGTTCTTGTGTGTTTTTATATAGCAGGATTCCTGCAGCTCTTAACCCAGTGGGCAAGGACCAGTGATGGAAGGATATCAAAAGTATGGTCTTCATTTAAAAGTTAGATCGACATAGATATGATGCTCAGGGGTGTGAAATCCCCCAACGTAGAAGTGGTTAGGTTGATGGAAGAGTTCTTCAGTTGACCTAGCTCCCGACGCTTGAGGATGTGGATAACCTATATTGACAGAAAAACCTTTCTGTTGCTGTAGGAACCATCTACAATATGGTGCTACACTATGGCTTTAGCATCTGCAGTGTAGACATGGCCAAAGAGAGCAAAGGCTTAGAGAAGTTTCAAAGCTTCAGAACAAGATCAATTCCCCACAGTTGTAGACAACCAGTGAACTCCCAGCATCATACATTCCAGAAAGGAGCCAGGAGAAGAATGTGAGAAGGCAAAGGAGGAAGGGTTAGTGCTGATCTTGAGTGAAAAGTCTTCTGGCATGCCAGTCTCACCATGCCTGCTCTTTTTTTTCCCCTCCAGTCCTCTCCCCAGCCCAAACCACCTAAAAGAAAGACAATCCCACTGCACATGTACACACATGCAGGCTTGTGACATTCTAAATGGAGACAGGCTCCCTGGGTAGCAGGAGGAACACCATGAATCCTGGGGAGAGGACAGGAATCCATCAAACCCTTCACCCTGACGTGATGGGTGAAACTGGTTCCTATAGCCCTAGAAATAAACCATCATGGGATGTTCAAGCAACATTGTACTGATAGGTACGAGCTGCGGTGGGAGGGAGGGAGAACAGAACGTGCTCCTAAGGGCCACTGGTCCCATCGCTGGAGCTCAGCTGATACCTGCCTTGATTAATGAAATGTCAGGAGGGTGTGGATAGGGACACTGAATATATTTGGATTATTGGAGTTTCAAATATTTGAGGAATGTAATTAGCAGATGTTGGGGGGACCTGATTTTACAGGGGTTTGGATCTTTCAGGAGGTGTTGTAATCCCATTCTTCAAGGAGTGGAGCATGGGGGTGCCTGAGCCACGATCTTGAAGTCCATGGGTGTATCATTCCAGTCCCCCATCTTTGCCCAGTTACTCAGTTATTGACAGTGATTTGGATGGTGATCATCACTGTAGTTTCTGCTGTATGTAGATGTCAGAGCTGTAAAGAGCTCAGAGCTGCTGCTCTTGTGACAGGCTGGATGGGGAGGACAGGGTTAATCCTCACTGAAGGTGTTGGGGCAGGGACATGTACAAACAGCTGTGAAAATCCCAGTCAAAGGGCTGGCTTTGAGGTTTGCATAGAAAGAAGGGGAAAGGAGGCAGCTGGAGATGGGGGAGTAAAACTGAGAAGGGGGGGGGATGGGAAATGAGGCCAATCTTTGGCAGAGCTACAGAGCTCCTGCATTTCACACTGCTTCCTGACCCACCCACTGTTTTACCATAACTTTGCTGATCAAATGCAAGAGCTCCTCTCCTTGGTCAGGTTCTGGCCAAGTGCATGAATTCCAGAAAGTGCGAGTAGTTCCTGCCATGACTATAGCACAGGGCCGGTGGCTTCCACTCTGCGCCGTGCCCAGTGCTGGTGCCCAAACACGTCCTGCAGGACTGTAATACAAAGCCATTTGCTTCTGGAAGGAAGGGGATGTTACTTTTGAAGGATGTCTAGCTTCTATGGGTGATACGGGCACTAAAAATGCTTAGATGGCTTGGTCAGACAGACACACAGAGGGAGGCAAGGGAACAAGGTCTTTGTGATCCAACAAGCACCTACCGTGAAAGGATTCTGAGCGGTTTCTCTCACCCCACCCACGCACAAACCCACCCCGCCCACGAGTGAGTCGCTTTCCCCGAAATAGCACCCCCTGTTTGTTCTCTGAGCCCACAAGCTCCTGCATCCTGAGCACGCTGTGGCCAACACCTTTGGCTCTGGAATATTTTTACTTCCCTGAGATGGAAAGGTGAAAAATCTGATCAGCACCACAAATGTAAAAAGGCAACAACAAAGGAAAATTCCATTCAAGGGGGCAGCCAGGCTGGGCTCCTCCCTCGGGGTCACTGTCTTTTCCCCTTGGTATCACCAAAGTCTGAACCCTCCATCCATGCATGGCAGATCCCAGCTACACCCCGTTAGCGACAGCCCCATCCAGGATGGATTGAATTCCCTGCAATCAGCCCTCCCCACCCTGATTCTGGGCTGTCGGGAACTAAGGGCTGAACCCCTCTAACATTAACCCTTTCTCTCCCCTGACACTACCATCAGATCATGATTGAGGGCTGGCTACTTTTCCTGACATAAAACAAGTCCAACCCCTTCCCCAACACTGGCACCTCTCGAATTGAAGGGCCACCCTCTTGAAATTAACCCTTTCCACCCTGCTGCCATTGGTGGGCTGGAACTGAGGGCTAGAGTTCCTGAAATTAACCCTTTCTGTCCCCAACAATCCTTCCTCAGTATTAAGCTCTCGGTGACTGAGGGCTAATCCAGGCTGAAATTAACCACTAACACCCCTGACTGCCTTGCCCCAGGGCTGAGGTAGCTGGGACTGAAGGCTAATCCCACCTGACATTAACTCTTCATGCCCCAGACTGCACTGCCTGTCTCTGACTGCAGGCTAATCAACCTGGTATCAGCCTCTGCTGATCCCTGGTTGGTAGCGCTGTCCCAGTGACACCCCACCTGAATGTGTAATCTGTTCCAGGCCAGTTAACTCATCTGTTTAGCTGGACCAGACAGGCTCCCCATATTACCATGCAACCCAGCACCTCATTCCCCACGCCCCCAGCACAGCCAAGTGCCAGTTTATTAGCTGGGCTAGGATGAAAACAGCGGCTAGCAGCTGAGCCCCATTGACCCAGTCATCCGTCTATCTATCCAGGTTTTTATAAGGTTGCCTTTCACCCTGGTATCTTGGGACCTGGCTCAGGGTGGCTGCTGGCATCAGTCTCCTTGGCCAGCGAGGGTGCATGGGGGCAGGAGTTGGGCACAACTTGTGCTGCACCCCCAAAGATTGACAGTGGGGATGGAGAGAAGGGAACAATATGAGAAATTAAATGCCCAGCAATTGCAGGACAATGGAGAAACAGGCAAGGGGATAAAGGGGGGGGGGGGAGGGGAAGGAGAAGGGAAAATGAGGGCAGAGCCAGCAGAAAGAGCAAGAGCACTTCTGCTGCCAGGTAGCCGGCACAAGGGCAGAGGCAGCTGGCAGGGCTCTGGGAACCCAAACCCTTGTAGCCTCAGAACCCAATGCACACTACACAACCCAACATGCATACACAACTCACACACAGAAAGGACCAACACACACAATTCACACCCTTGGGAGAAAGAACCCCCTCTCTCCCCCCCAGTTGACACCCTTCCTAGAACACTGACACAAAACTCACAGCCCTCCAGTGAAAATGCGCTCCCGCTCACACAGCCCTATAATGAAAAAGGCCAGGACTCACAATTGCACACCCTTTCACTAAGCCATCCAGCCCTACACATGCCCACATTCCACACAAAGACCCACCACACTAACCCCCCACCACACAAATTCCTAGTCCTCCATAACACACATACACCCTGAGTAAAAAAGCAACACACACCCAACCAAAAACCCAGCACACTCGCGACTCACACCCATTCACTGGGCATCCCCCGCCCCATACTGACACACACAGCTCACCCCATCCATCCAAACCCAGCACACACGTACAAACTTCCCAGCGGAAGGTTGCAATTCAAGGCACAGACCCCAGGCTTGCAGCTCGCCTCTTTGCAGCCGGGCAAGTGAAATAGACCAGCTCCCCCTTCCCAGAGCCTGGGCAGGACCAGCCCAGCCCAGCCCAGCCTCCCCTCCCCGTCAGTCCCGGGCCACCCCAGCTCTTACCTGCATCTCATTCTCGCCGCTTGTCTCTCTCGGTTAGAAATGGCATCTCCCCCAGCCCCCAAATCCACCTGCAGCAAGGCAGCTCCCCTCTCCTCGCCGAAAGGCAGCAGCACGCCCAGGCTGCGGGCTCCGTCCAGAGCCGAGCCCCCCTCCCAGGCCGAGAGCCGGGTCCGGGGTGGGGGGCGCTGGGGTCCGGGCAGCCCGCTGGGCTCTAAGGGCGAGCTGCTGCCCGCACCCCCAGCGCGGCTCCTGCAGGTGGGAAGGTGGGCTGGAGGCTCCGGGGGGAAGGGGGAGGCATCTCCTCCCTTAAACCCAGACAAAGGGGGGGGTCGGGATAAGCGGTCCCGCCACTGCTCGTCCTCCGCCACTTGCGCTCCGTCCCCAGCTGCTGCGGGGCGGGGATGAGCCGGCGACTGAACGTGGCGCTGTGGTGAAGCGAGGCTCCTCGGGGGCTGGCCCCCAGGACACACCGCGAGCGCGCGCGCCAGCTCCAGGGGGTGGGCGGGGCCCCAGAGCGCTGGGCGTGGCCAGCTGGGAGCCCGGAGAGCGCCCGAGGCTCCCGGCAGAACTGGCGGAGCCTGGCCAGGCTGAGCGCCTGCAATCAATAGCAGCCTCCCCTCCCACTCCAAGGCGGCGAGCAGCGGAAAAGGGGGGGTGCGGGCAGAGGCAGGCACAGGCCAGCCCAGGCCAGCCAGGTAGGGTGGGGGGCTGGCTGCTTGGGCGCGATGCCATGAGCCTCTTCTGCCTGGGCCACGCCCTGCCCTGGAGCTTTGCAGCCCACGTGCCCAGATCCGGGCTCTGGCACGGACAGCTCCTGCCTGCTTGGTAGTGGCTCTCCCCCCACCCCCCGGGCTGGCAGGGAGGGGTGCCCTGCAGGGGCATGCTCACTCTGCCAAAGGAAGATAGCAGAGGTGGGGGTTAAAGGGGACATATCCTTTGGGTATATGGGACATTTCTACTCACCCCTCACCTGGAAAAGGTGCTAGCTCTAAGATCCGCCCACCCTCACCTCACCAGGAGGTGCCAGCTTTTCTTGGGCACGTAGGCCAGCGACAAAGCCCATGTTCGCTAGGCTTTCTCCCTGGATTCCAGCCCCGAGAGCAGCGTCCCAAGAGTTCCGGCCAGTGCTGGGCTGATATGGCTATGCCGGTCACATAGCTGGGAGCTAAGAAGTTTCATACGCTCCCTGTCCTTGACAATTGATGGGCACTGTCTTATTATAGTTTCACAAGCGATTGGCCTTGTCTCTGGTTTCCAACAGAGGGTGCGCCAATGTGGTGTATGCACAGTCCAGCGAGGCTGTGGGGAGGGGATGCGGAGTTCAGGGGAGAACAATCAGAGGAATGAAAATGTAGTAACTGACATCTTTCAAACACCCCAATAAGATCACATGTACTAGACCTGCCCAGCAGAGCCCAGATCCTGACAAGTTCCTCTGGACTAGAGAGGGCTCTGCTGACAGCAATGGGCAGGGCTTTGTATCTGATATGGTACCTTTCATTTATAATGGAAAAATGGGTTATAACACAGGGTAGGACAAATAATACCCAGCTCTTATATGGCACATTTTATCCATAGATCTGAACATGTTTTAGAAAGGAGGTCAGTATATCATTCGCTCTATATTACAGATGGGGAAACTGAGGCACAGAGACTTGCCCAAGGTCAGCCATGCAGGAAATAGAACCCAGGACTCTTGAGCCCTAGAGCAGTGGTTCTCAAAAAAATTTTTCCGTGGACCACTTGAAAATTGCTGAGGGTCTCGACAGACCACTTAATGATCTTTGTTTGTACCATTAGCTAACTATTGTAAAGCGCTTTGGATAAAAGCGCTATATAAAAAAACCCCTTAATAATTAAAGTTTTTTTGTTCTACAAATAAAAGCACACAACTCATATTTTAATATCAGTAGTCTTACGTTCTAATGCGATGGATGTGCCCTCTCTCCCTGGCCACGGCAGCTCCAGAGCTGGGGCTGGGAAGGAGGAGGGTCTCTCTCCCACCACAGCAGCCACAGAGCTGAGGCTGGGAAGGAGGGCTGTCTCTCCCTGGCAGTCGCAGCCCTGGAGATGGGGAAAGTTGCCTCTTTCTCTGGCCGCCACAGCCCTGCACGTCCCAAATTCCCCCACCCCCTCTTCTCACCCCACTGCGCTCTCCCACCTACCCCCTATTCTCCCCAAGACCACCCCCTCACCTTACATGTGCATCTTCTCCAGGGTCCAGGCACCTAATTAGTGGAGCCACACCTGCATGGCTCCACTAATTAGGTGGGTGGCCCTTTATTCTCTTGTGTGTGGCCACCCAGGTGCACATCTTAGAGGGAACTATCCGCTGACCACCTGAATGGAGTTCGTGAACCACTGGTGGTCTGCGGACCACAGTTTGAGAACCTCTGCCCTAGAACAGTGCTCTACCAACTGGGCCATCCTTAGCAATTATGTTCCAGCTATCTCAAAGCACTTTGCAAAGGGGAGGAATATCATTAGCTCCATTTTATAGATGAGGAAACTGAGGCCCAGAGAGGCTAAGTACCTGCTCCAAGACCACACAGTAAGTTAGTGTCCAGGTCAGGAACAGAATTAACATCTCCTGACTCCTGGGCTCCACTGGACCATACTGTCTCCTGACTCGTGTAATGGAGAATGGATTGAAGCCAGTACAACACCCTCTGCTTACAGTGGATGAGGGGTTACATAGAATGCAGCATGCTAAGTTTGTCATTGCTAGAAATGGGGAGGCAGCCATGACAAAATAAAATGCAGGGTGGCCTTTGCCTTTGCATGAAGCCCAACCCGCACTGAACCTTTCAGGCTAAGCTCCCTACAGCCATGCAGCACATTCAGACCAGTGTGAGGTTCCCCGTGGGGGCATCTCCTTTCTTCCCGCTGCGAGAGCAGTGGGCCTATTAAAGGCAGAATCATGTCAGAGGGAGGGATCTGGGCCCTGTTGTGAACTCCAAAGCTTCAGAGGTTTCAATAAGCTTCCAGGTTTGGGCTCCTTAACTGGAACCAAATGTCCAAACTTTCTGAGGTTTGTCCATTGCTACATTTAAAAATAATGGGTTTCAGTGGACATAGCAATGCCCTCTGCTTATATAGCAGATACATCTCCCGCAGCCTATAATGTCTTATTATAACAACATTCACGGATTTGTCTAATGATGTCTCTTCTAGCCAAGGCAGTTTTCTCCAGCGATAATGGATACAAACTTTGTTTCTAATGTGCACTTTCACTTCCTGTTTCCCTCCAGAAGAGCTCTTTGGGAATCTTTACCATTCTGCCTTCCCTCTGCCTTGTAACAGTCCCCAGTCACAGCAACCTTCCTTCCAGCCAAAGAGGGGCAGAGGCAGGGCAGCTGCATTCAGAATCCATTACCCGCCCGATGCACTGGCCAACAAAGGTGCTTGCCAGGCTACCCAACTCCCACTTGAGCCTCTAGATGGGGCCTGGATGGCTATTTCTGCCTGCAGAAGCTTTTGATGATAATGATCTGGCCTTAATCCATAAGCCATGTAAGTGAGCCATTGATGGATACAGGAAAGAGCTAAGATTCCCAGACAGTGAGATGCTCCACACAGGCTTCCCTCAAGCAAACACAAACAAAGTGACTGTTTGGGGCCCTGCCCTTATGGGGGCTCTGTGCCATTGTGCAACAACTTGCGATCTCACCTGCTGACCCAAATTCCTCCTTTGGCATCGGGACCAGAGTGGAAATGAACCTCGGCGCCAGTCCCATCTCCAGTGTGACAGGAGGGGAGACTGAGCGCTCCTTCCAGCAGCAGGGTCAGAGGTTACCAGCTCAACCCTCCCTCAGCTAGCTTAGGTCCCTGCAAATTGTAAGGCGTTCCCTGACTGGCTCCCAGGAAGAATGGGCTGAGCCTTATTGCCCAGGAGTCACCCTCAGACCCAGCATAGATACAGATTGTTATCCTCCTCTGTGTTCCCAAAGGATCCCTGCAAACTGAAATGAAATAAACAAAGGGAAGAAGACAAGAGTTGCCAGACTAGGTTTGAATCACCTATAATAACTCCAGTTATTTCTGCTCAGAGCTCTGTGCCCTCTCTCTCTCTCACACACACACACTCTCTTTCTCTCTCTCTCCTCCTCTTACATATGCTCCACCCTTGTTGGATATTACAGATGATAAATATAAGAATACAGATCAAATGAAGCACAGATGTGCTCACTATACCAAAGATCATCATTGCAATATATACAGTATGTGCTTGTACACACACCCCTTTCTCTTTTGAGGTCAAGGGAACTTCAATGCAGTCTTTTTCAGTGGGTCTCAGATCTTTACACAAGATCAACATCTATTACTATTATTATTATCATGCATATTTAAATAGCACCACAAATGTAAATGGCCCTTTACAAACATAGACAAGGCATGCTTCCGGTTCCAAAGAGCTGACAATCTGAATTATGCAAGCCAAGCAAATCAACGGCAAACAACAGTTTAGATTGCCAACTCTTTAGGGTGGGTAAAGAGTCTGATATCTGCTTTAAAAGCCCCATTGAAATGGATGGCACAGTATAGTATTTTCTACAGAGCAGGGTGAGACCTATGTAGAGAAGACACCACCTAATTCATCTTGATCCACCAAAAGATGTAATATGCGCACCCTGTATATATATTACCAGGATGATACTGTTGCTAGCAGGTGACCAAGACAATACTGTATTACCACCATCATTTGCTCCTATGGTGCTTCCAAGTTGGGGATGGGGCTGACTTGTCTTGCACTGCTTAGAACATGCTGTTGACACCTAACACATCTTTAATAGTAATGACAACACTTCTGAGAGAGGGGGTCTGGGACTTCGTAATGAGAAGAGGCAGGTTTTATGGGGTAAGATACTTTGGAGCATAAACAGCAATAGGATATGTGTGTATTTGTAATTTAGAAATGTGTTGGAGAGAGAGGGATAGAAAGAGGGGGCGGGAGGGTGTCAGGGAAATGAGATCAATGGGGATGCATGGAACATCCTGCATCAATGCTCTTGACCTGCCAAACTTCAGACAAAATGCCCCCCCCCGCCCCCAATATTAGCACAGGAAGCTGGAAATTATGTGGGATCAATTCCCTTTGCATAAATCACATTTTTGTACAACTTCAGTCTAGCGATTTTCCTAATGACTCTGGTGTTAATAAAATAACACAGCGGGAAAAGCAAGAAAACATCAAGTACATGAGGGATGGAGGTAAATTAGAATCTAAAAACAATGGCTCTGTCCTGCTTTTGCTCAGATGGGTGGGGATTTTACTGCTGACATGAGTGGGAGCAGGATCAGGCCCCTAATGAGGAAGCGTGGGCCGGGAGCTGAGAGGGTGTAGTCTGAAACTCACTGAGATACATACCAAGGCAGCCTCATTCCACGCCTCAACACTGCCCACTAGGTGGCAGCGTTAAAGAGTAGAATGAATCATTGTGGAGGCTGAGTGAAGGGACCGGCTTTGTTGTTAATCCATGATCAGCACAGAGCAGTTGATGGAGGTCCCTTTATTTAGCAGCTCCCCTTTCTCAGGGAACACTCCGGAGTCCCACACGCAAGGCCTGTAGGGAGCTATCTAGGTTAGCCTGTACTTATTGCAAAGGTCCACTAGGGGAGTTCACCAGACCTGCAGCAGGTGAGTTGTTGCTGGGAATTATGGCCAAAACTGCAACACCTCATTTCTCCACGGGATTAGCATGGGGGTGCACATGACATCCGTCCAGCCAAGGAAATGTAAATAATCCATACCACAGTGAATAGCCTGGCTTTGCTGCAGTTAGACCCATCCTGTATCACAGAAGCCAAATCAGCTGATCTGGCCTTTATTTTCCCACACATATGTAGATAGCACCCCACGTCCTCCCCTTCAAAGCCACCCCATTATTGCTAGGTGAGGCCAAGTTCCAGAGCTTGGGAAATTGGATTCAGCTCAGAGATGCAATGGTGAATTCAGAAGCCAGTTATCCAAACTATCTGAAACAACTGAATTCTTCAGAGCTGGCCTGGAAATTTCTGTTCAGGTTCCCTCTGCTTCTAGACAGGCTGGAAAAATCTTGAAAATAGCTTCTTTCTCATAGCATTTCAGCACTTCTGGTCCAGATCCAGAGCTGGCCATAGGTCCCCATACTTTGAGGGATCTATAGTCCCATGCAGACTCTGTAGCTCAGGGGTCAGACCTACTTCTCCCTCCAGATGTGTTGTGAGAAACCATTTTCCCCTTTAGCAGCAGGACATGTCATAGCCTGAGTCTCTCCTTGGGCAGCGTGGGCCTCACACATCACAGGGCCATCCTTGTCCATGACACGGCTAGGGACAGCTGGGAGAAAGGAGGTGGTAAAAAGATAAAACAGTTTTGTAACCCTTCTGCCGGGTGGTTAATTACAGCAAGAAGGGCTGGGTTGAATATGTCTAGGGTCCTGCTCGATGAGCAACAAAACTGTCTCAAGCCCCCACCTGGGTATTTGGAAAAATAAGTAAATCCTCCTACAATTTGCCCTTAGCAGGCAGAACACCCTCTACCTGCCCGCCTGCACACATTCTGAATCTAAATACAAAACAAGGGGATATTTATTAGGGAATCTAGGAAAATTCAGCAACACTATAACATTCAGATAAGGATTAAAGGCCTCTGTAAATCTGCAGGAGTCCATTCTCCTCCCTCCCCACCAGTCTCTCTGAATGGCCATCAGGCAGGAGTTCCCTGGCCACGTCAATCCACCCACCGCAAACCCCACTCACAGTTCAGATTGCTGAATGGCAGTAGTCCAGCTGCTAAGGGAAATTCTCTCTGCAGATCCAGATCCAGCCCTGGTGAAGCTGTTTGCCTAGTCCCACCCTGAGGCACTGCCAACTGACCTAGCTTTGTGATTCAGCTTAATTTAAGTGCTAGGTAGGGAGGGACCTCACTGAAACTGCCCCACCTCTGTTACTGCCCCATGGGTCTCTGCTGGGGAACCCACCTTGCACTGTCTCCTCTGAGAAGTCCTCTCTGTGTCACAGGATCCTCAGAAAGGGGAAGCCAAGAGGCTCTAGGACCTTGGGGCAAAGTCCTTGCTACCTGGAGATGTACTTCCTACCACAAGAAGAGAACGCCTTCCTTCTCTCTGCCTCGGAGTTCAAAGTTTACCTCCCTACCAGTGGCACAGCTGTACCGACGCTGCTGTAAGATCATTCGTGTAGCCACTCCATGCCAATGGGAGAGAGCTCTCCTATCGACATCATAAACCCAGCCAACCCTCTCCAGCAAGGAGATGCGGATGCTGGGGGAGGGAGGTAAATACTGTCTGTATCACAGCAGGCTATCATTAGCATCACCTCCAGCCAGGTTTCTTCTTTTAGATTATGCTGATACTGTGGGTATGGTTGCTTTGATTACTGAACTGTCAGAGCCAGACATCAGGGGTGACGTGGGGGGAATCTGACTGGAGAGAGCTTGAGTGGGCTGAGCTGGAGAGATGCGAACTCAGGCTAGCCCATGCCCAGGAGCAGGAGGGCTTGGAGTGCCGCTCGCCTGCTGGGTGCCAGGCTGGGATGGGCAGAGAGGCTGTTCCCATGATGGATAGCTGGAGCAGTCGGGGAAGCAGAGCCAGGAGCAGCTTAGGAGGGAAAGGTCAGGCCCCTCTCATGCCAGCTGGTGACAAGAGTACAGCGAACTAGCTCCTCAGGCGAGTGTGTCTCCTGACAGCCCCCCGATGTGATACAGAGCACAACCAGCCCGGCCCACAACATGTGGCAGGACCAGCAATTACACTGCTTGTAATCTGCTCTCCCCCCGCACCCCCACAGCTCACACTGACCCTGCTTCTAGTCCATGGCAATGCCCAACAACCACGCCAAGCTTTACCCATAGCCCATGTGCTGGCTGAACACCAGGAAATAAGAAAAAAAGAAACGGGGGTTATACATGGCAGCACACACCTAGCGGTGTCCAAGTAGTCCTACCCATAATCTATGGCAGCACCCGATGCTCTCGCCGAGCCCTGTCAGTAACCCATGGTAACATCCAACTCCCACAACAAGCCCTGCTGGTAACCCACGGTAACACCCAATTCCTCCAACCAGCCTCGCTGGTAACCCACAGTAACCCCCAATGAGCCCTGCCGGTAACCCACAGTAACCCCCGATAAGCCCTGCCGGTAACCCATGGTAACACCCGACGAGCCCTGCTGCTAACCCACGGTAACCCCCGATGAGCCCCACTGGTAACCTATGGTAACCCCCGACACCTCCAACAAGCCTTGCCGGTAAACCCCCAACACCCCCAATGAGCCATGCTGGTAAACCACGGTAACCCCCGACACCTCCAACAAGCCCTGCTGGTAACCCACAGTAACACCCAACATCCCCAAGAAGCCTCACATGTATCTGATGGCAGTGCCCTATAGGCCCCCGTCTGTAACCCATGGCAACACCTAATGCCTATGCTGAGACCTTCGCAATATCCATGGCAGCAACTGATATTAACAAGCCACCTGTAACCCATGCCCTAGCCTGACACTGACAACAAGCCCCATGTAACCATGGCAGCGCCCATAATCTTCAACAGTGCCTGACAAGCCCCACTTGTTCCCCATAGCAGCACGTCTCACACACCTTACCATGGTAGGACGATGGCTCGTCGCATTGATACTGAGGGGAGGACGAGAACAGATCTCATGCTGGGAGAAATTGCTTGCCAGTTTCAATGACTCGCAGGTGACTGTGCTGCTGCTCTTTGGAAGTGACTTCCAGATGGGACTAGGAAACCCTCAGCAATATCAGACTGAGGTCCGTAGGCTGAGAGGAACCTCACAACTATCGACAGTAACCCCCAATGAGCCCTATTGGTAACCCATGGTAACAATGCTTGTGTGTCAAGAGGAAAGGGTGAGCGAATCCCCTTTCTGTGCAGAGGAGAAGCTAATACCTACCTCAGAGGGGTGTTTTGGGGTCAACTATGACTTGGAAAGACCCTTTGGAGTTCCTTGCATGGATGGTGCTATGTGACATATGGCAAATGCAGACCTCCATTTAATGTCTCCGCCAAAGCAGTGCTGCCTCCCCTCTGAAGGACGGCGAGAGCGGCTGAGACCGCCACATTCATATGCCATCCCCCTTTGAGCAGGGGCTATCCTGGCCTTGGACGGACAGATCTCAGAAGCCCTCCTGGCTGTTTCCCGATGAGTCTCTCTATCTCACACACACACACACACACACAGGAATCCCATGGTGGTTTGGAAAGGGCTGAGTTGGCAGGAGGTGGATGGATTTTAATTACTCCCATTATTATTATAATCCCTTTTCTTTTAAATTTTCACACATTTCTCGCAACAAGCTGGGCTGAGGAAACATCTACAAATACCAGGCTCAGATAGTGTGTGTTGTGCCTTGCAGCCATGCCTGCTCCCTTCTCCTCTTCTCCTTTGTCACTAGGGATGCGGGCCTGAGCCTCAGCTCTGCTGGCTGGGACTTAGCGATGGGACTTGCATTATCCATGGGCTGAGATTACAAGTCCGAGCCAGCAGGCCACTGAGTCCTGACTCCTGTATGGCATTAACTAGAAGAGCAAGCCATCCACCAAAGAGTACTGTAACCCGCTGGCTGCCTGGCTGCTCTGCCCAGTCTAGCAAGTAGGCCAGGGTGTTGTGATACTGGATATGGAGGTGGTAGGGACAGCAAAGGTTGTACTCACACATCAATAGCACCTGGTCTACAAAGAGCTGTTTTCCAGTGGACTTTGCAAGGATGAGTGTTTCAGATTAAGGATTCCCTGCTTGTGCATTTTTCGGCCATGTCACCCGACATGTGATCACATAAACACTGTGTGTTTGATTCTCAATCCTTTATATGAAAACAAAACAACCAACTTTTTTTTGGCTTTGCTATAGTGAAAGCTGTCTCCTAGAATCCTAGAACCATAGGGTCAGAAGGGACCAAAAGGGTCATCTAGTCTAACCCCCTGCCAAGATGTAGACTTTGTTGTGTCTAAAAGGCACAAAACCAACTCCAGAAGGGTATACCTCCCTCTCCATCATACGGTCTCCTGCTCACTGGCGTTCTTGAAGGAGGAGGCTGGGAGGGAAGGAAAAGGAGAGGACACCCTGTAAATTTGGGTGTTCAAAATCATACACCCTGGTAATTCTGCCCACCTAAATTCAGTACAGTGTCAGTCACAGGCAGTATTCTCCTTCACTCCTGCCCAAAGCTGGTAGGCAGCGAAGAAATGCATTGTTAAGCAGCTGTTGTTTTTCATCTCCGAGGGGGGTGGCATCTCAGAGGCAGGCGGAGTGGGATGAAAATTGCAGTGCAAGATAATCTGATTGTTATCACCTCCCCATGTCCATCTGGACAAATACCAACGCCCCATAGGAGCCCAATGAGTCAGTCCAATGGCTTCCCATCGCCAACTGGAGTGAATCCAACTACTGTATTGTATGGCTTCTCCTCTTGCTTATTTAAATCAAGGGTCATTATCAAATATTAGAATAAAGCTAATAAAAGTCAGTCCCCATGCCCCCTTTAATGTGTCCCTGCCCTGGTGATCTGTGTAATCTGGAAGATCATGGGATAATGTAGGAAGATCCTTTGGCTAACCACTATGGACTCTCCGATATCACCCCTGGGAGGGATATTTGCTTTCATTGCTCAGATAATTGTATTTTGTTATGCCAGTGCTGATATGACTCGAATAGGAAATTAGACAAGAGGTGAAAACAAAAGAGGAACACCCACCACAAAGCTCTCTCTTCTCCTTCCCACTCTTCTCCAAAATGACGCAAGGTTGTCAATCAGAGCGTCTTTTGGGATGTGTGTTAGGGGCTGGAGTGTGACAGGGACTCAGTGCTTCCAGATTACCCAACGGCTGGTCTGAATGCCCAATGTCAGGTGCACAAAATCTGACATACTTCAAAGGGGAATTCAGCAGATGCCCAAGTGTCTGGGACCAAGGCCTTAATTACGAAAGAATCTGTAGCGGAAGGAAACGGCATATGCTAATGCAAACCTCTCTCTGCTGCTCAATAGATTGACTGACTGTATGTTCTGTCTAACTGGCCAACAACATGCTGCATGAGGGTCTGGGGAGAAAAGCTCCATTAAATTCTTAAGCTCACTGACACACATACAGAAGGTATTAATAACATCTCAGTAAGATCTCAGTGTCTATTGTAGCCCACATGCAGGAGATGAAAGATAATGTCTGGTACAAGAAAGTTATGAGAGTGACAGCTTTTTAACTGCACAGCGTAAGAACAGGAACCGTGCAATGGGACAAAGGAGCAATGATTAAAGTTCTGAGCACAAAGAGAAGAGGGCTGGGGATTAGAACAAATGTGTTGAGAACATCAAAATCATATCAAATGCTAATGCCCAAAATGAAAGGACCGTGCTGGACGGGGAAGGATTAGAAGCTGGTAAAATAAATGTCTCACTGGGCCAGCTAACATGTGCCCAGTGGCTGAGGGAAAGAGCAAAGATTTGATGGAGGCTGGAGAGTTAACGCTGGAATTAAAGAGCTTCCTCGCCTGTCTGTTTAAAAGAGGTGTGGATTCCACCGGTCATAGCTGGGCAGAGACGTGGGCGCAAAGCCCAGCTGATGGAGCAAGAGCTGGTTGTGGGTGAGTGAAGCATGGAAAGGTCTCTGCTCAGAGGAGGAGAATGGGTGTGAGCAAAGCAAGGCCGGAAGGCTGAGAAAAGGCAAATGTGACCGTGACGAGGGGAAGGACTGGGAGGAAGGCTCCTGCTGTAAGGCTTGTCTAGAAATTAGCTTTCTCTCTAAGGGCCAGCACCACCCCCATTGCCCAGCCACAACAGCTGAGCTGGCGTGTAGAAAAATCCTTCTCCCTAGCTACTGGAGCTGCTCCACAGCCGCTTTGTGGAGGCTACTGGCTGGAGTAACCTAGGAGGCCGCAGAACAACCCCTCTGCATTGGGAGGTCTGGACAACCCACCCCGTGGCTTAGCCTCAGATCCCACTATCTCCACACTATCTGCCACCACACAGGCAAACCCCCTGGAGCTGGCTCCACCCGAGAGGGGTGCAAACCTTCTGAGGACCCCCTCCTTGATCCAATCTGTCATATGCTTCTGGGGGAGCTATGGGCCTGCGCCGGATTTGCCCATGAGTGAAGAAACCTGAGGAGCAGTGGCCCTCGAGCTGTGTCTGACTTGGTACAGGCCACTCCCTAGACCTTTGCTGTTGTGACCAGAGACTGCGCCTGGCCACTTTCCCCATCCCGCTTCCTGCCAAAATCCACCAGCTTTGCTGGGGCAAAAGAACAGCAGCTGTGGCCTGAACCATCATGGACTCCCGCAGGGCCCAGGGATGTAGGATTTTTCTGTGCCCCGGGGGGAGCCAGGAGATCCTGCCAAACAGACGGAGAGGCTGGCTTGGAGCCCCTCTGAAAGGGGATGTTCAGAGAATTTGCTGGGAAGTTCCTATGGCTGCCATCTTGGGAGCAGAGCCAAAGTGGGGCTTGGTGCTGATCGAAGTCCAGGACTAAGGGTGTTAGCTGCTTGTTAATATCAGATCTTGCTCTGAGCAGGTGTGAACATGTGAATCCAGCTGAGCAGCTGGCTCTCCTCCTAGTGGACTCGTCAAAGGCACTGAAGAGAGCTGGGGGGATGGGACGGTTGGGTCACTGTTATGGCTAAAAGATAGGATTTGGCACCAGAAAATTTGGGGTGAGATCTGGCTGTGCCGCTGACTTGCTAAGTCACAGACCCTTTCCATGCCTCAGTTTCCTATCTGTAGAATAGGGATGGTCCCATGTCTCTACCCTTCCAGGGTGTGTTGTGAGGCTACACCTATGAATAGTTGCAAGGCACTTTCAGATCCTTATAATAAATCTTAGTAATAACCATAGTTATTGTTACTTCACACACATACATGCTCACTTAATATACACTGCACATGTAAACAGCTGCTTAGTGACATTTGCATGCCCAATTACACCTGCAGATCATTGATTCACATGCACAATGGGGGAGCAATTAAAAAAAAAGGAGTCTGCTTTGTACTTTCTTTCCCACAGCCACCTCGGTGAAATCCACAGGGGCAATACGAAGAGCAACAGCCCCTTCCTGTAGAGCCAGCCCCTCCCCATGCAGCCCCCAAAGCTTGCTCTGGAGCATGCTGCTAAGCGTCCATGACTGAACAGCAGCAGAAAGGGAGTTAGCACCTCGCTTAACTTCCCTGCAGGGGTAGGGCAGAATTGGTAGTTGAAGACCCTAGCAGCAGCTCACTGGGAGTTCTAGGAGAAAACTCACCTCCTGGGAGCCAGAAAGAGGGGAGTCTCTGGGTAGCCAGAGTCCTGCTTTGGGGCTTGGAGGGGCTGCTGTAGCCTGTATTGGATCTTTGTCTTGTGATTTCTGTTTATGTAAAAACATTTTACTGCCTTTTTCTGTTACAGCTGGGGAAGCCTAAAACCTGAATAATGCTCTGGAGAAACCCCACAGGAGGAAAGGTTTATTGCTATGGTTGGACTAGATTAGTTCACTCTGCCAGCACTCAGCCTCTGCCTAGGCACCTCAATTCCAGCCCAATGTACCCCTGCTATCCCAGTGTGCCAACACCCCAGCTCTGCAGTGCACCTCAATCCCAGCCCAACATACCCCTGCTATCCCAATGGGCCAACACCCCAGCTCTGCAGTGCACCTCAATCCCAGCCCAACGTACCCCTGCTATCCCAATGGGCCAACACCCCAGCTCTGCAGTGCACCTCAATCCCAGCCCAACGTACCCCTGCTATCCCAATGGGCCAACACCCCAGCTCTGCAGTGCACCTCAATCCCAGCCCAACGTACCGCTGCTATCCCAGTGTGCCAACACCCCAGCTCTGCAGTGCACCTCAATCCCAGCACAAGGCATCCCCTGCTATCCCCAATGTGCCATCCCCTCAACTCTGCCATATATTTCAATCCCAACCCAAGGCATCCCAGGGCAACAATACCCCATTCCCTAGATCTGCCCATGTACCTCAATCCTAATGTGTCAACTCTCTTCCCCCAAGCTCTGCCAATGCATCTCATGCTCTGCCCTGCAGCATTTCTTCTTCTTTCAGTCCTGGGGCCCCAGACAGCTCTACCAAGGCACCACACTCCTAACCCGTGGCATCCCTTGCTACAGTTAACAAAGGCTAGGTGCTTCGGATGCCGTATGGGCAAGGCTTCCACTTATAGTGCTGAGCTCCCAGGTTCAAATCAGAGTTCAAAGCCCAGCAGGTAGAAATGAAACTCAGCAGGTAGAAATGAAACTCAGCAAGTGGCTTGTTGGTGTAGGGGTAAGATTAGGATGAAAAATATGCTGGGTTCTAATCCCTGCTCATGACTTGGTGATAGATGGGATTGTAACAGGGGTGTGGTGGATTCTCCATCATTTGAAGACTTTATTTACATCAAGACTGGATCTCTTTCAAAAAGATCTGCTCTAGCCCAGCTGGAAGTGATGGGTTTAATATGGGGGAATTCCGTGCCCTGTGTTATCCAGGAGGTCAGACTAGCTGATCAGAATGGTTTCGTCTGGCCTTAAAATCTATTGCACTCCTCGGGCATGCCCACAGCATCACCCTTTGTACTTTGTTCTTCCAGGTCTGGGACTCAAAACCGAGCTCTGCCTATCGCGCCTTGGTCTAGAGGTGCAGCGTTCTCTGTTATTACACACCCAGGGACCTCACCCGGCTCGGCCAGCTCCGCTGGCTGCTATTAAACCACAACCCCGGCTGTTCCAGGTTTCCCTCTTTGGCATAAATACTGGCTTTTTTGGTTTTGGTTTTTTTTGCTCTATAGGCTCAAGGGCCCATTTGCTGCTGACATTCTCCAAAGGCAGCAGGGGCAGCTCAAACACACCCTCTTCCCCCTTCAGGAGCAGCCCACGGCATAAGCGGTTGCTGACCTGCTCCATTGTCTTGCACATTGTGCCCTGCGTAGGCGAGGCAGGTTCAGCCGTGGCCGGCACCCTCCCCTGTAACTATTGCCTTCTTTAATGACCCTAAAACCCAGCTGTAACACTTGCTGTTTGCTCAGCCCCTGTCATAAGTGACTGGCGCCTTTCCAAAAAGGATTAAAAGCAGGGAGTGAGAAACATAAAAGCTCGTGTAATTATGTGCAAAAAGCCCCTTAATAATTTATAGAGGGAGAGAGTAAATATCTTTGCGTGTTATTCAAGTGTAACTCATTGTCCCGTTTGGCTAATACCCAGAGCGCACGCATCACGGGCTTTATCCAGGAGGCTGTTTTGTCTTTAATACCTTTCATAAATTACTGAATTTATAAAGAGGAAACCAGGTGTCATGTCGCTCCTATAAAGAGCTCGTTAGCTAAAACTAACGAAGGTAGAGACCAATGGCTTCCTCCCCCGGCCTTGTTTTTCTCCCCTCTGGCTGTTACTGCCAGCATCCATGGCATGAGGGGGTCCCAGGGTGAGGAAGGCAAAAGGATTGCCAAAAAATAAGTCCCAGAGAGTGGTCTGGCCCACGCCAGCTGGCTCGGGCCAAGGGGCTGTTTAACTACAGTGGAGACATTCGGGCTTGGGCTGCAACCCAAGCTTTGGGATCCTCCCACGTCGTAGGGTCCGAGAGCCTGGGTCCCAGCCCAAGCCTGAAAATACACTGCAGTTAAAGAGCCCCTTAGCCTGAGCTCTGTGAGCCCGAGTCAGCTGGCCCGGGCCAGGTGCAGGTTTTTAATGGCAGTGCAGATATACCCAGAAAGTCTATGGTGGTGGGCTGTACCACAAACCCCTTAGAGAAGGTCCCAGTTGAACAGAGGGTTCCTGAGAGCCCTCTGGAGCGGTCTACAGAGCCTGCATGCAGGAGCTAGCTGAGCAAGGGCAATGCTGGGTGAAGGCACCAGTCCATACTAGGGTCAATGTCTGCTGACATAGACTTCTTGTGTGACCTTGACCAAGTCACGTACGTTCCTCTGTACCTCCGTTCTCCATGGATATGATACTTCCTGACTTCACAGCTGTGTTGGAAGGAGAGATACACTAGCAATTCTGAGATGCTCTGGTACCACACAGCACTCGGCTGCTGCTGCAGAATAAAGCCATCACCAGGTGCTGTTTACATTTCTGTTGAGTTATTTAAGAAAACAAGAGAGGACAAACTGAATCATTGGCATTTTGTCCCATCTGGCTAAACTTCAATAAAAGGCCCTGGCCAGGCCAGAATCTCTTTGAGTCATTTGTCCTCTTCTGTTTGCTTAAATAATTCAAGAGCAAAGTAAATATTCCTTGTTGAGCTCTTATTTCTGAGGCTCTATTGGTGTATTCAGAATTGAATAGATAGCGATGGAGCCGTGTGGGTGCTAAGTGACTTGCTTGTACAGTTACCAGCACAGCAAGGCTTCAGTGGGTGGAACTGGTCCCCACACTGCAGTGGGTGTGAGAACGTGTTCACTCCAATACTGTGACAATGGGGAGTGTCACACTGACTCAGTGACAAGCCAAACCCGGGGGTTCCAAAACACATGGCTAGCTGGAGAAAGTAGAACCCAAGGGAAGCAGCATTAGAAAGCACATGACTAAGGGTCAATAGTGACTGACTGGTGAACTGATTTGGATATAGAAAGTACCAGCCTGAAGCTTTTATGAGATTCAAAAAAGCTCCACTAATCTTCCCCCCTCCCCCCCACTCTATTGTTTTTCCTCTTCAAGGTAACAAGAACTGGTCAAGAATTTTGTTGAAAAATGCCAATTTGTCGAAACTGAAAGTGTTCACAAAACAGGGTTGGGTTTGATGAATTTCCTGACCCCAAAAAGTGTTGTGTAAAAGAGTTTCAAAATCATCAAAATATTTTGTTTCAACATTCCCGACATGAAAACTTCCAGCTTTTTGGTTCCAAACAACTTTTCATTTAGAAATGTAAGTGGATTAGACTGAAAAAAAAATAATACAAAAAGCGACAGAGGTTTTGAATGATTTGAAACATTTTGATTGATCCAAATGATTTCATTTAGTTGTTGTTTGCGAATACTTTCATGTTTTGACTTTTTGTCCCAATGCAAGATAGGAAAAATGTCAAACTTGAAAATATTAATGGGCCAGGAAAGCAGTTTTTTGACCAGTTTTACTCTGAACTTCCTGGCTAGGGGCTGGATCAAACATGCTCAGACAGAAACTCAATGAAAGAACAAAGGGCGTATTGCATTGACCACAGCACCTCCAAAAACCCCACACTTCGGGAAGAAAGCCCCTTCTCAAGCCATATTTGCCAAACCCAAGAGGTGCAGGTAGTTTGGATAAAGTCCAGATATGCAGCGCAAACCAAGGTGTCCTGAACTTTCAAACCATTGGAGATTCTCATATTGCTTGGTTATGAGTTGATGCAACAAAACCCCATCTGAGTTCCATCACTTCCAAGCAGGATTCTTCTCCAGCATTAACGAAGGAGGCTAGAAACTTGTTCCTGATACTGACAGAGACTTATACATAGTGGGTCAAATCCACCTTTCGACTCAACCCCATGGAATCTCAGTGCAGGCTGAAATTCAATGGGGATGCACATGGGCCAAAGGCAGGATAGGATTTAGCCCAGGGTCTTTCACCAGAAGGATTCCAAAGCAGGTCAGAAACGTTACGAACTACATCACAATTAACATGAGTGTATTTGCAATGCTCCCACAAGCCCCACCAAGATGGCAGACCACCGGTTAGAATCCTCCTAATATGTCACAAATAAACCTAGCAGAATACCAGAAAGCCAAACACAGCAGCAGAATCGCCTCCCTCACCACTGAAATGCAGCCACCTCTGGGGTGGAGCCCAGCAGTTGCTGAGCAGAGCACAACATGACACCACCCTATGGGACAATAGGAAGTGAAGAATTCAATAACTAGTTGAAACTGCCTGGGGAAGGCAGCAGGAGGCAGAATATAGTTCTCTGTCTCTAGCTGGTTTACATGACTGCCAAGCACCTCCTACCAGAGGTGGAATATGGCCAGGACACAAGGTTTAATGACCCTACTCTTACAAATTTGCCACCAGATCTTTAGTGAGCACAAGTGGTCAGGACTTCATTTGAGGGATGGCACCTTCAACAGCACAGCACCCTCAATATCCACCGTGGGGGAAAGGCTGCTGCTAAGAACCACATCCACTGACCTTGCGCCAGGGGGACACATATCTTGTTGAGGGGCCTTAGGAGTAGATTATGGACTCCTGCATTGCTTGCAACCCCCAAACTCTCGAGAATAGATTTCCCAGGGTTTTTCCAGTCCCAGAAGAGTTTGGCATCATGAATGTCCATGATGCATTATTAAAGGGAGACAGGGCATCACAACACAGGGTCTAACAACAGGTGAGCTACAGCAGAGGTGTGAATGTGAGTCAGTGTGTGGATGTTTGTGTGAGAGGCCAAGAGCATTCCTCTGCACACTCACACATGTAGGCTTGGCCTTCCACATGTAGGCACCTGAGACAGGGGTGCGGGGGGGGAGGGCCACAGCCCCTCACATTTGAGAACTTGAACTCAGTAGGGATGCAACAAAGGGAGGGGGGCTCAGAAGGCCCAGCCCCCACCTTGGCCTCTGACCAAAGCTGGGTGGCATAATGGCAGAGCCCCTTCCCTGCTGGCAAGACGGGGGAAGGCTGGGCCAAATCTGAGTGGTGTTGTGACCCTGTGCACCAAGTCACAACGCTGCTCGTGCAAATTTGGCCTTGTAGCCCGTCCATCACGATGGAGAGGCACCAGGGCTAAATGTGAGGGAGTGGAGTTGCACCTGGCACACGGGGTTGCAACACCACTCCAATTTGGCCCCTTATGCTTGCTTGGTGCCCCCCACTTTTTGCAGCCCTTCCGACACCCATGCTTCCAGAGGGAGAAATCAACATATGAGCATGCACTCTGCAGCCTGCATTGACACACGAACACACTCACATACACCTTCATCTGTCCCCAGGCGTGAACCTCCCTCTCCTCTCATTCACAGGCACATGTGCCCAAGGACAGGCACCCACAGGCAGGGGGATATACAGAAATCCTTGATTACATTGGGACTAATGAAGCATCTTGTTCTGAGCCTCAAATTTCACAACCAATTAAAGACTCAGTCAAGAATATTAGCAAAAATACAAAAGAAAAACACCAATAAAACGCACACACACAAAAGCAACAGATGAAGAAACCAGAGACAACCAAAGATCCCTAGTGCTTTAGGAAAACAAAACAGCTCAGGACATGACCAGCTAACTGCAGGATAACAAGAACTGCCTTTGATGCTTAAAAAGCCCCAAAGCTAGAGCTGACAGGGCACTGCTGCAGGGAAGATCATGCTGCTGGAGTCCAGCTGGCAATGCCAGGGCACTGCTGTATTGGCACTCACAGAAACACCACTGTTTTTTTTCTGAATACAAAGCATTCACAGGGCTGCCCTGTAACTAGTGTCCCTCGAGTACCTGTCATCTAACAGGTGAGCCTGAGTCACTTGATCACTGACTGTCCCCTAGGAGGGCCTTGCAGGTGGGGGAAGAGGGAACTGAAGCTATTGATAATCAATTAACTCCTTCAATTACACAGGCTCAATGAGGCAGCACAAAGTCAGTTTAATGAACATCGGTTCCTCCAGGCAGTGTTTTTGACTCAATCTTTACAGGTTAGGCTCAACTGAGAAAGTATCATCCAATTAGCACCACAGGATGGACACCCCCCCTTTTCTCGTTTCCTCCCTTCAGACCCATGTGGCTAAGCTGATCCTTCCCACAGCACTGCAGCATTCTGGGCAATTCCCTCCCCCACTGTTCCAAGTGGTAGTACCAGCAGCAGCAACCCTACTTAGCACTCCCCTCCTGGTGCCTCCCTGCCACGGGTCGCAAAGCATTGAGTATCCCTCTCCGCGTTTTATAGCTGGGGAAACCAAGGCACAAATTGGCAAGGGTCAGGCCTGCCTCTTCCAACTGGAGGGGGTAAGGCCTTCATTTCCCAAGTAGGGTTGTGTCAGCAACCAAAATGAATGGCCTCTTAGGAAAAGTCAGGCCTAGGTGATTAGCCCCAGGTCATGTATTGAGGGAGTGGAAGGACTGGGACTAGAACCGCTGCCTTGTGAGTCTATCATATTTGAGAGGGTTCCTGGTTAAGCTTGGGGGGAAGGTGGCTGGAGATGAGACAGGCTGGAAGGGAGTTTTGCTGCAGCTGATTCATTGGCTGCGTGGAGTTAATTTGTTCCCATCGAGTGTTTGTTTATTAACGCAGCTGGGCGTATCATGCTGGCATAAGACTAAGTGTCAGGACGTGTAGAGCTCTTGTGCAGGCATCTGTTTGTTAACTATGACTTAAATCTAAAGAAATAAAATCAATAAAAATATCCTCCGGACCACACCCCTCCCCAGGAATCCCTTACATCTCCTCCTCGTTCTGAGGAGTGTGCATGGCTGGGTGATGAGTACTCATCCCTGGGAGCAAAGGATGGGGTCTGGTGGGACAATGCCATTGCATCACAACACCACACTGGCACGTCATGGCACAGAGGTGGAAACCAGTATCGGATTGATTCCCAGTTTGTACAGCTTGTTCCTCTTGTGATGTCACAGCAGCCTGGAAAGATATTTCCCTAATTTCCCTCACCGGGTTGGAAAGTTACACTTCAGCATCCCCTCCTGAATTCTGGATTTAGGAGGCTGTGGATCCTCACAACCAGGTTCTAGCTGGGGCCCTGCATGTGTTAGATTGTACAGGGCCCCATAAGCCCTAGGCCTGGCCCTACCTGAGCCTAGTGTTAGTTTAGTTCCCTCCCCTTCCTTGACAGGATCATCACATTCCATTCCCCTCTCCACTGCTTGACAAGAGCAGTTCCTTGAAGGAAATGGCCATGTGCCTTGTTCTGGACCGTACCAGGGAGTCTTATCTCCTCTTTCCAGAGGGCTGCAGCATCAGCTGCTCTTTAGAGAAGAAGCTGTGTGAACACAGCCATCAAGCAGGGAGCCTGGAAGCAGGGGGAAGCAGCCAACTGGGATCTACTGGTTTCTCCCGCTGCTTGCATGTGGAGTGTCCCAATTACAGGGGCACTTGATCATAGCCAGCAGGAGAGGGGGAGAAATACAGGAGAAGAGGGAGAGGGAAGGGAAATGAGGCAGGAGAGGGAAGCTCGGCTCTCACTGATGATTTCCCCCAGGAAGGTGGGCTCTCCTGTCCCACGCTGCCAAAGCGCGTGTTCTGCATGTGCCAGCACACAGGGGTCAGCCCCGTGGGGATCTGCGAGGCAGACAGCTCCATCGCAGCAAGGCAGGTGTGATCAGCCCTGCCAGTGTTACCCAGAGCACAGGAAGGCAGTTCTTGCTGCTACGCTGCTGTAACTCATGCCTCAGCCCCCTGCCTGCTCAGACTCCCCTCAGCGGGGAAAAGCCTTGTTTCACTGAGCATCAGTGGGAGCTGGGGGTTTCTACACAGCGTGGCCTGGGGGGCAGCGGTTGGGTGTGTGAACGGGGGGCGGGTTTGAGGGAGAGGCATAGATTCCCCATTCCCACCCCAGGGCTCGTGGTTTCAGAAGATTCCCCCCAATTCTCTCTGCTTTACACCCACTGCCGCCTGGTGAACCCAGTGTGGGAGCTGCTGCTCTTCCAGCTGAGCTGGCTGGGGCTCAATTCCAGGCATGTCAATGCGGCTCCTTAATCAGCCAGAAGGGGGCACTGGTGAGCAAGGCGAGGCATTCCTCCCCTCCCCACCCCCGCACTGAGGAGCTGAGCACTTCCTCCGCAGGGCTCCCCACAACCAGCTTCCCTCGCCGTGTCATTCGCCCCAGTGCGGGGCCCCACAGAGCTCAGTGACACTCGGAGAGACGTGGGGTTGCCCCAGGATGGTGGTGGAGTCACACAATGCAGCTGAGTGTGGAGTCCGGCCCAGTGCCTGCTGCACATCTTCTTACATGATCACAGGCAATATTTCCTCCCTGCATCTTCCTAGCGAACTGAGCCCTAATGCTTGGCACTTCCTGTCCTGCCCGCCACCTGCCTGCCTCATCCTGGGTCACGGGTGACATGATCCCAGCGCTAACAGTGATGGCAGCTTGCAAGCTTGCTACTTTCTTCTGCAGTCACACACTGATCTAATTCCTTTCATAGAATCATAGAATCATAGAATCTCAGGGTTGGAAGGGACCTCAGGAGGTCATCTAGTCCAACCCCCTGCTCAAAGCAGGACCAAACCCAATTAGATCATCCCAGCCAGGGCTTTGTCAAGCCTGACCTTAAAAACATCTAAGGAAGGAGATTCCACCACCTCCCTAGGTAACCCATTCCAGTGCTTCACCACCCTACTAGTGAAAAAGTTTTTCCTAATATCCAACCTAAACCTCCCCCTCTGCAACTTGAGACCATTACTCCTTGTTCTGTCATCTTCTACCACTGAGAACAGTCTAGATCCATCCTATTTGGAACCCCCTTTCAGGTAGTTGAAAGCAGCTATCAAATCCCCCCTCATTCTTCTCTTCTGCAGGCTAAACAATCCCAGTTCCCTCAGCCTCTCCTCATAAGTCATGTGCTCGAGCCCCCTAATCATTTTTGTTGCCCTCCGTTGGACTCTTTCCAATTTATCCACATCCTTCTTGTAGCGTGGGGCCCAAAACTGGACACAGTACTCCAAATGAGGCCTCACCAGTGCCGAATAGAGGGGAATTATCACGTCCCTCGATCTGCTGGAAATGCCCCTACTTATACAGCCCAAAATGCTGTTAGCCTTCTTGGCAACAAGGGCACACTGTTGACTCATATTCAGCTTTTCGTCCACCGTAACCCCTAGGTCCTTTTCTGCAGAACTGCTGCCCAGCCATTCGGTCCCTAGTCTGTAGCAGTGCATGGGATTCTTCCGTCCTAAGTGCAGGACTCTGCACTTGTCCTTGTTGAACCTCATCAGATTTCTTTTGGCCCAATCCTCTAATTTGTCTAGGTCCCTCTGTATCCTGTCCCTACCCTCCAGCGTATCAACCACTCCTCCCAGTTTAGTGTCATCTGCAAACTTGCTAAGGGTGCAGTCCACACCATCCTCCAGATCGTTGATGAAGATATTGAACAAAACCGGCCCCAGCACCGACCCTTGGGGCACTCCACTTGATACCGGCTGCCAACTAGACATGGAGCCATTGATCACTACCCGTTGAGCACGACCATCCAGCCAGTTTTCTATCCACCTTACCGTCCATTCATCCAGCCCATACTTCCTTAACTTGCTGGCAAGAACACTGTGGGAGACTGTATCAAAAGCTTTGCTAAAGTCAAGAAATAGCACATCCACTGCTTTCCCCTCATCCACAGAGCCAGTTATCTCATCATAGAAGGCAATTAGGTTAGTCAGGCATGACTTGCCCTTGGTGAATCCATGCTGACTGTTCCTGATCACTTTCCCCTCCTTTAAGTGGTTCAGAATTGATTCCTTGAGGACCTGTTCCATGATTTTTCCAGGGACTGAGGTGAGACTGACTGGCCTGTAGTTCCCCGGATCTTCCTTCTTCCCTTTTTTAAAGATGGGCACTACATTAGCTTTTTTCCAGTCATCCGGGACCTCCCCCGATTGCCATGATTTGTCAAAGATAATGGCCAATGGCTCTGCAATCACATCGGCCAACTCCTTTAGCACCCTCGGATGCAGTGCATCCAGCCCCATGGACTTGTGTTCATCCAGCTTTTCTAAATAGTCCCGAACTACTTCTTTCTCCACAGAGGGCTGGTCACCTCCTCCCCATACCGTGCTGCGGAGTGCAGCCGCCTGGGAGCTGACCTTGTCTGTGAAGACAGAGGCAAAAAAAGCATTGAGTACACTAGCTTTCTCCACATCCTCTGTCACTAGGTTCCCTCCCTCATTTCCAAACAACTAGTGCCCGCCCAGTGTCAGCCACCTCTTCAGCTACCCCCCAGCATTCCCTGAGTGCGTCCCTGCTCTGGAGAGAGGCACCCCACACACTGCTCTCCTACCTCCCCATGTGGCAGCACAGCACCACTTTCCTCAGAGTTACCCCACCAACGTCCTGTGGGGAATTTAAAGTGCCAAGCAGCTCTGCTCACCCAGCACCAGCCTTCTCTCCTGCCCCACACTCAGTGTGCTCCAGGCAACAGCTCTCCCCCCCGCGCCGCGATGGGTAAAGACCCTCACTGGAATGAAGCCCTAAATCTCGGATGCTCACAGCATCTTCTCCCCTCACCACCACGAGGGCAGGAATGGCACAGCCCAGCACTGTTCCATCATCCATAAGCCGCTGCCCCAGAGATGGGAGTTGCTACTTCCACAAATCCTTCGAGGCAGTCAGGTTCTGAAGGAAGGAGAGAGAGGAAGAGGGTGGTGTGAGGAAGGAGTGTCAGGTACTGAGAGGAAGAGGACGGTGTGAGGAAGGTGAGTAGGGTACTGACGAAAGGAGAGAGAAGGCAGAGCCAGATACATGGAAGGAAACTCCGTATGAGGAACAAACTTGGATGAAGCGGTTAAAGAGGAAAAGGAAGGAGATCTCATCGTGAGGAAGATTAGGGAATGGAGAAAACCGAAGAGGAAGAGGAAGGTGTGAGGAAGGAGACCACCCAGCCCTCCCTATGAAGAAGGAAGTGCAAGTACTGAGGAAGTTATGAAGGAGGAGAGTCAGGTGCGTAGGCGGCCAGCGAGGAAGAGGACAATGTGAGAAAGGTGACCTGCTTTATAAGCAGGGAATCTAGAAATCTGCCACGAATCCTATTTCTCCAAGACTCCATTATCCAGCTCTCTGTATTAACTGAACCGGGGCTGAGAGCCCAAGTCCTGCAACCCAGGGCTCTCAGCCGTAGCCAGGGGCGGCTCTAACAATTTTGCCGCCCCAAGCAGTCGCCACCGAATTGCTGCTGCGGCAGGCGACAATGGGGCGGCAGTCCGAGTCACGCGGCAGCAATTCGGCGGCGGGAAGAGCGGCGGACCTGCCGCCGAATTGCCGCCGCGGGACTCGGATTGCCGCCTCATTCTCGATGCTGCCCCAAGCACCAGCTTGGAAAGCTGGTGCCTGGAGCCGGCCCTGTCCGGAGATGCCTGGGGCTGTCAGCCCGAGCCCTGCCACCCAGAACTGTCAGCCCTGGTTTGGTTAATACAGTTAATACGGAGGCTCAGATAAACAGGATTCTACTGTATATCAGTAAAACACTATGTTCCACTGATACCTGTGTATATCGTGGCTAGGGAATCTAAAGTTCAGAGTTTCATTTTAATCAAGGGAAAACACAGATTCTTATATTTTTTTATTGGAGAATTTTGTTTTTTTATCATGGAAAACTAGGCTCCCTGTTTATGAGTAAGGAAATGCAGAGAGGAAGTCACAGGAGAGGGAGAAGAAAGTCCAGGGTAGAGGATTTCTGTGACAAGGAAGACAATGCAGATGCTGAGGCCAGGTACCAAGACGGGCCAGGATTGCCCCTAAAATGCCCCCCCCCCCCGAGGAAAAGTAGTTCCCTCCAAGACTCTGATGCTGCACTGGATTGATTCAGAGGGGATTTACATACTAAAAAGCTGCCAGCAGAGCGAAGAAACCCCACGTCTATTTTGGGTCTTGAAGCTGAAGACTATATTTCAAATCCGCTAATCAGGCGAGAGTACAGCGAACTCGTTAAGAGACAAGGTGTGGGAGAGAGGGGAGAATCTTCGTGAATGGAAGAAGAGGTGATCAGTGGGTGAACAATTAAGTGGAAGGGCAATACATCCACATGTAAAAATCCTGTGGGGCTTTGAGTGAGTAATTATAAAGCATTTTGTGTTGCAAAAATTTAGGGTTCATGCAAATGAGAGCCTGAGAGCATTTCTTAGCGCTAGAAATAGCCTGAACAGAGCCTGGTGCAAACCTACCTAGCTAACTCAGACAACGCATCTTGATCCTGACCTGCAGCCTTTCTGGCTATGCCAATCTCGTTGCCTCCCTTTTGGCCCTACACCTCTGCCAGTGTACCTGACTCCTGCCCAGAGCCGTCCCTGCTCATTGAGTGCCAGGCCCAAATGCACCTCTATCCTGAGCTGCAGCTCTCTCTGCCTTTGCTGAGCAGAGAATGACAATCTGGCCCGATGGAAAATTCGGGACAGGAGCTGCCGGTCCCAGAATTTTGAGGCTGATTTCTGACACTGACTTAAATCAAAAGGATTTGGAGAGAAGGAATTTCTAAGGCATCATTTCCGTGATGGAGTTGTCCCGATTCCAGACATTGGTCTAGCAGAACTGGGGCAAGTCCCCTAATGTAGACAGCATAAAGCTGCTACTTGCACTAATGGAGTTATCTGAAACCAGGGGAACCTGCCTGGCGCAAATGGCAGCTTCCCCTGTTTACTTTAGGGGTGTGCACTGCTGCAGCTACACCAGTGGTTGGCTGACCAATGGCTGGACTAGGGGCAAATCCCAAGACAAGGTCTAAAACATCCACTAGTGTCTTTGCCAAGGCACTGCATCCCTTCCTAGGGAGAAGGAAGAGTTTCCCCATTTGACTAGGAGGGCAGGCAGTAACTCTGACAGCTACATGTGTTGCTAAATGGAGAGGAATGTTAAAAACCCAGTGATCCAAATAAAAGTGGGCTTGGAGCCATAATCCAGATTTACCAAAGAGCTCAGCAGATTGGTTGTGTGTTGGGTGCTGAGCAAAATGTGGCCCTTATTCAGGGTCCTAAATGGAAGCTGAGCTCTTTGGAAACTCTGGCCCCAGTGGAAGGTGCTGAGCACTTGATGTTCTAGCCATGGAAGGGTCTGATCCTGTGGCACGCTGAGCACCCAGACTTCGCACCAACTTTTCACTGAGATTGGCAGGTGTTCAGCACCACTCAGAATCAGGCCTCACATTAAGATACTGGCCATTTGGGGGTCCATCCTTAACTCAAATCCTGGGATGGTGTGTGGGTTCCAAACTGTTATGGGGACTCAGCTATCCTTCCTGTCTACACCCTGTTCAGCTGCCTCCCTGGCTCTGTCCCCAGGGTAGTTCTACTATTTAAAAATGTACTGGAAGGGGTGGGCGGTGGCTGTGTTTTTCCCAGGGATGTTCAGAGTTAAAACAGAGCACAGCTGCCTTCACGAGAGTGGAGAAAGGGAGGAGCCCCCCCCCCCACCTTGTTATGACTATTAAGATGAAAAAATATGACAGCTGCAGCATCCAGTCATTTTTTAAAAGTGATGTCTCCGCCTGAAAGAGCACTTTAAACACAGAGAAATTTCCTAGGAAATTGCATGATCCGTCAAAACCCCCATGCATTCCCCGACCGCTGGAACAGAAACGTAGTCTAAACAGCCTGGCTCCAGCAGCTACAGCCCTCAATCAGGGGGGTAGGCAAAGCGATAGGCTGGGAGACAAGGCCAAGAGCCCAAGAGTTGGAAGAGAGAGGGACAGGGCTGCAGGGGAGGAGGGGAACGGAGCTAGAAAGAAATTACACAGAAGAGCTCAAAGTCAAGGCTTGGACCAACCCCTGGCTTGGGTGGGAAGGGGCATCATGTGCCTTCCTGCTGGCTGCTATAGAGAGCAGCAGGTGGAGGGCATCTGGCAGTGTGTGATGGCTGCCGTGAGGGTAGGCCATGCAGGTGTTCTGTGACACTCTCTCTGGCCTGCTGGATTTTGTGTAGTGCATGTAGAAGCAGCCTGACAGCACAGAGGATGATTTGGGCAATACATTCCCTCAGACAGGCAGAGGGGCGTTTACCCAAGTCCTGGATCTAACAATCAGAACTGCCCCATCTGAACCCTGCGAGGGGCCCTAACAACCAATGAATCATACGCTGATGCAGTGATCTTTGAACGCTCACACAGGGAACACATTCACTCAGGGCTCAGTCACGACTTAGCCACCAGCCCAGGCCCAGGGGCAGATGGGGAGGCAAAGCATGGCTTGGAGAGTTACAATGTGCCTCCTGGCCTTCATCCTGCTCAGCACCAGGGCTATACCTAGCACAGCATCGCCTTGCCTACCTGTGTGCTGAGGGGGTGGAGCTGGCCCTGCCCCCTTCTGCTCACTTGTGCAGAGCTTTGGGGGAGGGAACCAAGCGAATCTGTGGAATTTGCTTCCCCGCTCACAGCACAGCCTGAGCTGGGCAAAAAGGAGTAAAGAGGCACAGTGTGCCCCTTCGCTGCCCTGTGCCACTGTGAAAACTTGGCCCTCGGCCAGCCAACAGCATCAAACACTCCTACGCTGGTAACAGACGGCCAGTAAGCCAGAGCAGCGAACATGGATGGACACGCAGACCGGTAAGGCGGCAGCCCTGCATATTCTGTGACAGGCCTGGATTCTTTCAGAAATCCACCATCCTCGAGACCCCATAAGCAACATACCAGCATGTCTGAGGTCAACCTCGCCCACTGCTGTGAATGGCTTCTCCAGGGAAGCGAACCCGGGTAGTCTAGAGAACTCGATAGTATCTCTGGCATTGTATCATATCCAGTCACTGCATGCCCTGTAGAGATGAGCTAGGCTCTGGGGTACAGCCCATGTCATATCTGGCATCTGCATAGAAATACCCTGCTTCCAACCTGATGATTTGCACCCCCTTTAATAGGACAGAGGGACGGTCATAGCAACCACAATGAATCCAGTGAAGGTTTGCCCCCCTCTAATATCTTTCACCCAAAGTGCTTTGCAACCATTTAGTTAACACCCCTTTGAAATAAATAAAGTATTATTATCCCCACTTTAGAGATGGGCAAACTGAGGCACAGAAAGGCTGTGCCTTCCTCCAGGTCACTTAGTGAGTCAGTACTAGAGCTAGGAATTGAATCCAAATCCCCGGTTCCTGTTTAAACCTCTAGACCACACTGCCTCCTAGAAACAAACGCTAACTTCTCCCTCTGTAAATGCTCCCTACTGTTCCTACTGCGAGCCAGCATGGGCAGAGCTGTAAGAGGTCCGGAGACTCAAAGCAGAGGGAGTTGCAGTTTGAGATACAGGGGCTGAGTGAGCTGGGGAGGTTTCCTGGGTTTTTTCATGCTGTCTCTGCTTTTCTTTATCTGCCTAATAACGCCGGGCAATGCTGAGACCTTTTCTCATTAAATCATCCAAACCAACCAATGCAGCTTGCAGCTGAGGTCTGAAAAAAGCTTCTGTTACTAGTCCTCCCAGCCTGGCTGCCAGCCAGTTGGCTTCCAGGTGGGAAGGGCGTGGAGCTGTGCTTCTGGCTCTTTTAGCTTCTGTTTTCCTTTGCTGTGGGGAGGCAAAAGGTGGTTGCAGTTCTCTTCTGGGCTCCAAAAACCGCCTAGTTCTGCCCCAAGAGGGCCAGGAAAAGTACCAGAAGTGGGTGACTTGAGTGCAAAGCTTTCAGGAAGGGTGGGGATGGAGGCTGTACTGTATGGAGGAGGGAGCTGGTTTCATTTACAACCAGGCAGGTTGAGGCATCTGAGATTATTCCAAGCTCTTTTCTTGTTTGGCCGACTTACTTTAAGACTATTAGTGGATTAACTGAAGTTCTTATAGTGCCAAAACACCATCTTTATGGGGGTTTTAGCGATGCACAAGGGGAGCTTTCCTGTTACCATGGAGCAAGTCTGCAGCTGGGAGAGCTTGTCAGATGAGTAACAAGAGACATGCATTTGTGGCAATGCCCACTATCTCCGAAGAGGTCAAGGTGCCAGAGAAAACAGGATGCTGGCCGGTCAATTCATTCTTACCCTCCATCTCCCTCCAAGAGGGGTTCTCCTCACTGAATATGCTTCCCCGTCCCCGTTGGCCTCATCTGCTGCCCCTCCTAAGACCAAACTCAGCAGATCCAGTAGATCTGTGAGCTCACAGCACCCTGTTCTTGGACATAGAAAGTGAGTATCGGTGCCAACTGGCGCACAGGGTGGAATTTTCCCAACACTGCTGGCAAGGCCTCGGTGCTTTCCCAAAGAGAGACGCTGCATAAAATAACTGCAGATAATTAAAGGATTGAATAGGATATTGAGGAGGAGCAGGGAGTTTGCAATATCCATGAATAGCTGGCTTTGCAATGCTGCTTAACTCCTTGCTCATTTCTCCTGAAGTGGACCCCAAAGGGACGGGTGCTCATCTTTGCACTGGGGTGGGTGCGAGTATTTTTGAACCAATCAGGATGCACTTGGGCGGAGTAATTCTTTTTGTTTGTTTCACCTGGAATCTTTTTTTAAATGCAAACGCACAATTGGTGTCTCTCAACTCCCACCCAAGAGCATTCGGGCACCCCCGGTTGCAGTGTTTGAAGGGCGGTTGGGATGCAGAGCGTGTGTGCAATGCACAGATGGAGAAAGGCCAGTGTGGTTCTGACAAGGCCAGAGCAAGGGGAAGTGCGGGGAGGAACAGGGCCTGTGCTAGAGATACAGTATTACTTGTGGAAAGAGAGAGCGAGGGGCTAGCTCTTACTGCAAGCAGCAAACCATGCAGACACTCAACCCTCCCAGGAAACAAGAAATGGGGGGCTAAGAAAACCACCATACTCTCCGGGGCTGAAATTCCTTTGGGTTGTCTGAGTGAGAGCACCCTAAGCCAGAGGGTATATCAGACAGTGCTTAGGGAAGGCCTCTCTAGAGAGGGGACTGGTGTCCGCATGGTTTCTTGAGAATGGAAGTGTGTGTATGTGGCTTCCACTAGAGGCACGTGGAGTTGCTCTCCCTTGTGTTCTGTGTGAACGGGGAAGTCAGTATTCATGCCAGATCTAGGGTTTCTGGGACCTCTGGATTTTCTGATGTTCTTACACCAATGGTGCAACCAGAGGCCAGATCTTCAGCTGGTAGAGATGGCGATAGCTCCTTTCAAGTCAATACACTAATTTGCAGCAGCTGAGGAAATGGCCCCAGACTTCCTCCACTGCAGTGTGCCCTGGTACAATGAAAAATAAGCTGGGTACCATCTCTGGTCAAGGGAAGAAAATCACCCAGATTCCATTCAGGTACAACTCCATTAAAGCCAATAGGCCTCACTCCGCTCTCATTTACACTGTTTTTTGCTGGGGCAATTCCACTGGATTCAATAGAGATACTCCCGATTTGTGCCAGTGTTAAGTGTAAGCTGAATCAAGCCTGACCAATCTGGGTGAGTGACTCTGAGACGGGATTTCCCTCTCTCTCTGGGGGAGTTCAGCCTCTGGTTATGGGGACTGGCTTCCATGGCTACTAGCTTTGTAGTTCGAGGCAGGGTTGCTAACAAGTTTAACAAACAGTCAAGGTGAGAAGTAGAGTGGGGCCGAGGAAAACAAACCAGATACCATTTGGGAAAGAATTCCTCCCTTGAACGGTGCTGGCATAATTAACCGGGATGGGCGTTATGAGCGATACCATCTTTGCTTTCAAACACACCATTAGCTTTCCAGTTTCAGGTAGGTTTTTTAAAAATTTCCCTCTTTCAATTTCTGATAAGGAAGCTCTCCAGTCTGAGATGCTGGGATACATCACTGTTCACATCCAATTTCACTCAGCAGCAGGGAAGATGTTCCGTGTGCTGATCTCTCCCCACTCCACCCCATTCCCCTGTTCCTCTCCCCCTGATTTTTTTTTCCTCCTTGGAGCTTTAATACCCAGCAGCAGCAGGCTGGAGTCATTCAGCAAGGGGCAAACACAAAAATGACACCAGTTTACCCCTGTTCTTCTCTTCTGCAAGAGCCTGGAGGGAGGGAGGGTGAGCGGGTGGGAGGAAGAAGCAGCTGCCTCTGTGTCCCACAGCCTTTGATAGCAAAGGAGTTTTAAGGATGATTGTTGCTGAAACCTGTCCACGTTAAGATTTGTGCCATTGGCCCTGCTCTCTATAGAGATGGTCTAGTGGTCAGCTGAGTCTCCTCGGAGGAGAAAGATCTAGGTTCAATTCCTTCCTCTACCATAAAATTTCTAGGTGACCTCCAGCAAGTCACTTAGGGCTTGTTTACATAAATGCTTAGTTTGGGGCAAGCTGGGGCGTAAATTCATCCTGCAGCTGTGGACTAAAAGTTCCATGGTGCACTTTTAATCTCCGCATATAGAGCACTATGAAGCTTTCAGCACACAGCAGGCTAGATTGACTCCCCAGCCTGCCACAAACTAAGTGTTCATGCAGACAAGTCCTTTGTGCCTCAGTCCCCCATCTGTAAAACAGGGATAGCAGCTCTGCCTGACCTCACAGGGTTGTTATGAGGATAACTATGTGAATAGCTGTGAGGTGCTCAGGTATTATGGTAACAGGGCCTATATAAGTCCCCTTATAGACAACTTATATAGACAACTGGCCAGTCCTTGCTCCCTACAGGGCGATGGATGCTGTGGGAAGAGGGCTCGACACACTCATACAAGAGTCCACCTTGGGTGTCTGCTCACCACAGAGTCTGTTCTGGGTATTTCTGCAATGGGCAGTATCTCTACCTACCCCTCCCATCACTGGAGTGCCTCACCACCGCACAAACCTTAACAAACGTGTCCTAGTAGGCCTGGGAGTATGCTTAGCCTCACTTTTCAGATGGAAAACCTGGGCGATTAAGTGATGGTGCACGAAACACACAGGAAGTCCGTGGCAGAGCAGGGAATTGAGCCCACATTTCCTGAGCCCTACTCAATGCCTTACGCACCAGGCCAGCTTCCATGCAACATAATGGATTGTGCCCCTCAAATGTTATCATGATCTGGGTATCTGTGGTGCCAGCCTGACCTTGTGCTGCTGCTTCCTTCATGGTGGGAAGGAGCTTCTGGTGCTTGGCACAAAGGATTAGACAGGACTGCTCAAGGCCTAAGAGCTTTTGTTCTAGAAATTGAACCTGATGGAGTGTTTCACCGGAAAATGACAGCAACCTGCGGTACCTCAAGAGCCAATTATTTTTCCCCTCATTGGAAGTGACTGAATTTCTCCATCAGCAACACTAGTAATGTCACTGACACTAATAGCTGCCGTATGGAAAGGAAAAGACTCCTTAGCTACAGGAATTAAATCTCTCTGTATCTACCCCCTAACCAAGCCCCCTTTTTCCTCTACACTTTCCTGTCCCTCTCCTGCTCTTTTACATGATGTGCTTATCAGAAAAGCTGAACAAATAATGCACAGAGGTCAATTTATCTGAAGAGTTTATCCTCTTTTTCCGGTCAGAGAATATCCCTGAGCAGATTGCGATTTCCTCCCATGTATGTCTTTATCAAATCAGATTTATTCCCCAAATAAGACTGCGTTTTCTATGGGTGGATAGTCTAAACTTGAGTCAAGTGACTTCATTCAGCTACTGCCCACATAATCATTGTATTACGATGATGCCTAGAGCCCCTGTTCAAATTGGGGCCACATTGTGCTAGGCACTGTCCATACAAAGACAGACAGAAGGTGAAAGGAAGGAAGGATTATCCCCATTTTATAGATGGGGAACTGAGGCACAAGGAAATTACGGCCCCAGTCCTTCAAGCTGCTAAATGCTCAGACTCCAGTCTAGGAAACCACTTAAGCACATGACTAATCTGACATACACAAGTGGTCCCAGTGACACTATTCACATGTTCAAGTGCTGTGATGCACTGTGGTCAGAGTGCTCGCTACTTACAGGATCTATCCCTAGGTCATTTATCTTGAGATCATCCATGGAGCCTGCAGCTGAACCAGGAACTGACCCGAGGTCTCCTGACTACTAATGCAAGACCTTAACCACAAGGCCATCTTTGCTTTCTCAGTAGATGTCATATGGTAGTGTTCCCATTTCTTCATCGGATGAGCACAAACTCTGAAATTCACTTGCCCATGTACCCTCCACGAGCATTTTCACCAGTGAATCGGAGAGGATGCCAATATGGTTGCACTGGTGCTCTCTGAAGGAGAGAACCAAGACAGATTCCTTTGGGGATGGGATAATGGCTTAGATGTGTCTCCCTTTTTGAAAGGTTAATTTAGTCTCCAGGAAAAAAAAGGTCTTAATATATGTAATTAGCACTTACATAGTGCTTTACATTTTCAGAGCGCTGTACAAACATTAACTAATCAATGATCACAAGGCCCTGTGAGGTAGGGAAGTGCCATTATCCTCATTTGACAGAGAAGGTAACTCAAGCCCAAAGAGGTTACTGTAAGTCACACAGCCAGTCAGAGGTGCAGCCAGAATTAGGACCTGGGAGCAACTATTTCTAGGTTTAGGCTCAGCGCACTAGACTACAGTGTTTCTTGAGTGATACCTGTAGGCATCAAGCAATTCAGATCTGTCTAGCTACTGGGGTGGGGGGAGAATCTACCACCAACTCCATACCAGCGACCACTCTTCATGCCCTGCCCCCCCCCACCCCCCGGGCTGCCCTTAGACAGCAAGCTGAGGGGAAAAGACACATATTCTTCACAGACTCATCACTAGGGTCAGAGGGATATGCTGGGCAACACAGAAAACTCATAGGGTCATGGGTAGTCCTACTTGGTCCTGGAGACTGGATCAGGGATGTACTGGGATCATATTAACCTATCTTGCCTTTTAGAGGCAGACCAGTGACTGGGAGATTCTCAGACCTACAGCTCAGTGGGATCACGCTGCTTCCCAACAGCCTATTCACAGTCAGATTCAGAAAAGCTTAGGCTGAAATTATTGATTTTGGGTGCCTATATTTCTTGGGGCCCAACCTGGCCACCTTGAGCCTGATTTTTCAGAGGTCCTGGCTCCTACAAATCCTATTGTCGTCTCACAAGAGGGACACTCAAAAATCCAAGCATCCAAAACTAACGGCCACTTTTTAGAATGTCAGCCCTCCTGTCTGTTAATTAGCTATGTATTATTCCTGGAACCCATCTTTACTGAAGACCCAATTAACACCAAAGAAGCCATGGTGCTAGAAAGCTAATTCCATCATGAGTTTGAGATGTATGCTGCACCAATCATGGGTTAGGCAGCCATTCCCAGACAAGCCACAACACAAACCTTATACCGGTAGCAGCACCCCCCATCCCAACAGGAATGACCTTTGTCCCACTTCCTCTGTTGTTTTTCTCCTTTGGTTTGCTCCCTATACTTTTTCCCAGTGGAACCACATTACTGTCGTGACTTGGGAAAAATGATGGGAGGAAAAAGTGATGTTGACACGGGCAAGTAGTGTCAACTTAGATTGTATGATAGTTTCCCATGTATGCCAGGGTTTGGGAAACACACATGTTTATCTGCATGATTTGCAGAACTACATAGGTGGTGTGGTGTGGTGTGTGTATACTATGCACACAGGTAAACAAATATGTTGATTATAGATACACATCTTTATATCTTGTCAATGTAAAAAACTAGCATTAGTGCATCTTTAAGAAATCATTCAAAGATCAGGAAATACACAATTAAGGTGAAGTTTAGCTGTACTCCTGGAGCCTATGTTTGTTTAAATTAGGATAGCTACATACCTTGGTACTAATACCAGAGTACCTCACAATCTTTAGTGTATTTATCCTCACACACCCTTGGGAGGCAGGGTAGTGCTGTTATCCCCATTGTACAGAGATGGAGACAAAGGGAAACTATGTGATTTGCCGAGGGTCGCACAGGAAACCTGTGGCAGAGCAGAGAATTGAAGCAAGATCACCAAAGACCCAGGCTAGTGACCTAATCACTAGACCATCCTCTCTTTATAGCAGGGATCTCAAACTCAAATGACCACGAAGGCCACATGACGACTAGTGCATTGGCCCAAGAGCTGCATCATTGACACCCACCCTGGCTGCCCCCGCCCCCACCCCCACTCTACCCCTTCCATGAGGCCCCGCCTCTTCCCACCCCTTCCCCGCCCCCATTCCAACCCCTTCCCCGAAGTCCCCACCCCAACTCCGCCCCCTCCCTGCCCCCATTCCAACCCCTTCCCCAAATCCCTGCCCCGCCTCCTCCCCATAGCACGTGGCACCCCACTCCTCCCCCATCTCTCCTGGAAAGTGCTAAGCACCGCCAAACAGCTGTTTGGCAGCAGGAAGCGCCTGGAGGTAGGCAGAGGAGTGGGACACGGTGCGCTGGGGAGACGATGGGGGAGGGGAGCTTGGCAGCCACAGGAAATAATGCGGTGGGTGGGTGTTGGGAGCTTGGCGGGCCGCAGGAAATAACTCTGTGGGCCGCATGCGTGTTTGAGACCCCTGACTTATAGCATTATAAATAGTTAATCACTGTATAATGGCAACTGGATTATTTTATCCGATCTTACCTCACCTATGGTAAAATATATTACAGTCTTCAGACATGGCTTAATTTCTTTAAGTCTGAGATCTAAAAGGAAGCCAAGTTTGAAGGGCTCTGGTTCAGTAGTTATAAAGTTAAGCTCAGTAAATTGCAACTTTTTCATGTATTTTTTGAGAGAAACTCAAACCTTCGGCGGTTTCAAACACTGGGGAACAGTGAAGCACTTTAGATTTGACTCAGTCTCAGTTGTCAGTGCTGGATGCCTCAGAGTTCAGACTGCTTCACATACAAAGGTCATGTAAACCATTACATAAACTCCTAGGTGAGTTATTAAGAAGAGCTGCATAGCTCAGGAGAGGATGAGTGATTATCTCATAGCAGTATTATGGAACGGGGGTAGCAACTTCAAAGTTAAGGCTGTAACTAGTTTTCCTTTATAAGTCCAATTTTGTTTCTCCAACCGCAACTACATACCAAAATAAATAAATACATAAATAAATCTGTCTGCTGAAGTTTTCTTATGCCAGAGGAGTCTGATTCTGGAAAGTCTCAGATTAATCAGCTAAGGCATTTGGGAGAGAGCAGTGTTTGAAAAATGGAAGATTTTTCACTTTCGCAAGAGAGTCTTCTCTTTTTCTTTTCTTTTTGGAAAGACATATTTCAAAAACAGCTCGGTCTATTAACTCAAAATGTATTTTATTCATCTGTACTAGTGCCTTTGAGTATTTGGGGAAAGACTGCATGGTTAATTTTGAAGTTATTTGCTACAGACTTTTGAACCTCTCAAAAGTCCATGAGCTCCCCATGGAGTTTAGAAAGTCTTCAATGCTTGTCTTCAAGGACATTAAGACATCTGCAGGGGGCTTGCAAAAGCCTGATGATTCTTTTAAAATCTGGAACTGACCCAGCCAAGTTGAAGGACATTAAAAAATCTACAGGGGCAGCCAGTGTATTTTATAAAGTCCAGAGCTGATCTGTCTAGCAGGGGCAGCATGAACACTTCTGAAATTGTGGACCTGAAGCAGCCAGGTTGAAGGACTTTCAGAAGCCAGGAGACGTAGATTTGAAGAATCTTTGGTGCTGTTCTAGAAAGCAGGAGACCAAGATATGCTAATTAGCAAAAAAACATCCCCTGGGAAGTCATCAACTTTACATGTCTGATGGACAAAAAAATAGTTCCCCATAGCAGGGTGCCAGCATTTTTCCAGAGAGTTTTCTGGAAATAACTAAGGAAATTCCTAGGCAAAAACTTAAAGTTAAGATTGTAAATACATATCAGTTACATAAGAAGATGTTCTAAATAAGACAATGTTTTAAACCAAAGCTATTACTAAGTTATGGTTAAAACTTTAAAGAGCAAACATTTGAAAATCTGGAAAGTCATGCTTCCACAAATAACCTTAATTCTGACTTCATTCCAATACTTAGGTTTTACCTATCTACCAACAGTCCCTTTATGGCCAGCCACCATACTGCCATACTCCACTAAGATTTTCTGCATTTCCAGTGGGGATTGCAAAGTCTTACCTACTATACTGTAACCACAGCTCTTCAAACTGCCTTTCATGCAAATGTAGATTATTGCTACCTTATGAGCCAGCCAGAGAGATACCTAATCCACCCTGCAAGGCAATGTGGTATCATGTTCCACCTCTCATATTCATCTCCTGATATAGTTCTGGTACTGCACTGTAAGCCACTTACATAGTATACCTGTGTCTCCTCCTGAGAAAAGCCACAGTGACCGCACTGTAAATAGAGTTATTATATGGAGCTCAAACTCCCAGGCATATATACATTGAAACAGCCTATGCATCTTCAGGTAAACTATTGGAATATTTATTTCATCATTATTTTATTTATGTATGACATGGTGGAATATGGTATGGGATGAGGGTTAAGGCTGATCTTTTTGATGTGTGTTAATAATCCTGACTCCATATTAATTAATGTTGTGGTCTGGGCGTGTATACAGCTACAATATAACATAAAGGTACCCCATGTATGCCTATATCTCTAGATATATATTGATATTACATATATACACATGCACAAGTTCATGTAAGCACACAATGTATAACGTATTTACTGTAAATTTGCGCAAGATCCTGGATCCTAAATACTGTAATTGAATAGATTGCACACACAAACAGATTGTACAAACTCTCCCTCTTTCTTTGTCATACACCCCCCACCCCTTTCTGTCGACACCCCGTACCCCAGCATACAATGGAAAGTAAAAACACCACTAAGCAACTCTAATTATTTCCTGAACAGTTCGAACAGCATGGGACGTTAGAGGTATATAATAAAAGGTTTAGCTCTATTGTTGCTCTGCTGTCACACCCTCTGGTGGGTTATAAATGTAATACATGCCCCGGGCATCTTAACACACTCTTTTCAGTTGGCAGAGCTTTGCTTGTGAAGAACTGGTATGTAATCACTCTGGTGTGCGAGAAGGGGGCAGTGGCTGGTATATAGGAGTTGGCAGACAACAGTTACTGTTTGGTATGAGATTCACATTACTTGCAATTCTTCTACCTCCAACATCAGTGACTCTCTAACAATAGCCCAGTTTTACTCCCTGAAACACAAAGAAGTATGATTAGTTAGCAAAACAAACCTCTCTTCCATAAAGCCAGGGCCTGGGGGACAGGATGAATGAGGTGGAGAGTAAATGGATACTGAGTTATTCACCTTTAAGCCACTTTTGGTTCACATCCGGCTCAATTTGCCCATGACAGAATGATTCCCAGGTTGTCTGGTGACCCGTGTGGCCAGTGAGCTGGTGGGTCTTAGTATAGTTGCAACTGACACAGGAACACACAGAGAGGACCCCATCACAACTAATTAGCCCAAACTTTGCAAAGAGGCCAAGGGGACAGCTACCTCAGTGCTCCACAGAAGTTACTCCCTGTGGGTCGTGGGGGGAGGTGTATTAGCAGGGTAACATGGCAAAAAGCTCCTGTGATGCACCTGTTCTGTGCATAAATAGGACTCCAGTCTCCAGGACTTCCCTCAGCACTTTACCCCACAGCTAACACTCACTTAAGAAAAATTACAAAAACCCCAACACAGGATAATGAGATAATAACATTATTTTGGCCTGATGCGCCATATAATTAAACAACTAATAAACGGCAAGAGTCCTATGCTGGCGAGGCCGCTGAGTCAATACCACGCTATTACCATGAAGTAATTGAGTTTACAGAGAACCTAACACAAAGGTCCCAAAGCCCCGCGCAAGTGATGGTATTAAAGCAACCAGTGGGGACCTACCTGATGGCTAAAGACAGATCTTTTCATCTAGCTTACAGCCCGGAGTTCCATCCAGAGGAGATGAGCTGACGCGTCACGTTGCTTTAAATAATTCTGCCAGACTCTGCATGTGAAGCAGCAGATTTTACACCGAGCAGAGGCTGTTTATCAATCGGTGCTGAAGGGGTTAAGGGAGATACGACTGCGGGAATTTTCTCAGATAAAAGCTGGGTTTGGACAAAGTGGAAAATTGTGGGGATAGCCCATTTTCATCTAGAATTCTCAAGGTTTCCTTGGAGAAACAAATGGGCCGGAGGAAGGGCTGAAAATCAGCTAGTTCCCCGTTAACCACAGAGCAGCTATTGATACTTCGTTATTCCTTGCTGTGTTGGGGAGGGAGTTCCCTCAGAGATGGTTTGTGTTATCTAGTTACTTTGTAAGTCAAATCTCATCAATCAATCAATGCCCACTGCTGCATGTACACACACATGCGTGTGCACATGCACACACGGAGTCCATGGCAAACCAAGCACACATTTGTGTGCGTCCACATACCCCACACTCAGTCCTATGGACACAGCCACAAGGTCAATCTTTACTACAAATGCAAATGTGTCAGGGAACCCAGCTAGACAACTGTGTGGACAGTCCACAGCTTTCACATGCTTCAGGACCATGGCTCAGGACCCATCTCCATGAGCTCTTCAGGGTAAGGACTATTTACTCTGTGACTATGCAGTGCCTGGCCCAGTGAGGCCCTGATCTTGGTTGGTTCCTAGGCACTACCCTAATCAACATAATAATTACAAAATGGAACAGTACCTCACTATTATGGGGGACAATCCTGTAGTAACCGGCTCCCCTGAGATAGGAATCACAGAATCCATACTCATTCAAGAATACAAACACATCAGTGATGCATGCAGCCACGCGCACACAGGCTGGGCTCACTCCTCACCATACACAATGATGTGTTCCAGCCTCCACCCATGAGCGCTCGGGCCCAAACATGTCCCTGCATGCTCTTACACTCCAGCATGTATGCGTGCTCCTGCTTTCCTCTCCTCCCTGGCTCTGCTATACAATAGCTTCCGATGCTTGTCTCTGCATCCCGGCAGGAAAAGTCTGAAAGCTTAGCAGAAGCATGAAAACTTCTGTCATCCCAAGGCAGAGTTACAAACCTCTTCCTCCGCATTGCTGTCAGGTCCCTGCATGGCAGCAGAGTCAGTGAGCAAAGCCTGGGAACTCAAGGCAGGCAGGCAGGCCTGCCTGCTTCCTGACAGCAGGTTCCCAGCATAGAATGCAACAGGACAAAGGGGATGAGATGGGGCAATGGATTTGCAATATGTTGTTTCATGTAGAGATGATCCAAAACTGGAACCTTAAGACTGAATCATTCAGATTTCAGGGTGGGGAAGCAGGTGGATATTTGAATTCCTAGATCCAAATTTGTCTCTAATGTTTTGGTTCCAGATCAGATGCAAACCTCCCAGGGCTCACTTTTCTGACTTGAATGCAGTCAGAATTCTGCAAGAAAATCCATTCTGATGGAATTTTGGCCCAAGGTGATGGAAATCTTGGAAGAAGCGCTCTTCTAATGCTCTTCTACCCTTGAGATGGGCAGAAAACTTGGGAGGTCAGCAGACCTTATGGGGTCTCTACTTCTGAGGCTGACGTCTCATTAGGACGGCTTGCAGGAGTTCAGTGCCATGGAATCTTTCCCTGAACCACAGAACACAGATCCAAGTAGGTGGATCAAACCCAGATCCAAGCAGGTGGCTCTAAGCACTGCTCCTGTGGCTCATCCCCGATTCCATAGAGCTCTACTCCATCCCCAGTTGTGTGATATAGAGGGAAGCCATGTTCAGAAACTTACTTCTGATCAGTATTGGCTTTTATTCATGAAGAGATTATAGATTAATAGATTTGAAGGCCAGAAGGATCCATTGTGGTCATCTAGTCTGACCTACTACATAGCACAGGCCAGAGAGCCTCACCCAAGAATCTCTGCAACAAGCCCATAACATCTGGTTGAGCTGGAGCATCTCTTTTAGAAAGGCTCACAGACAAGACTTTAAGAGTACAAGTGATTATCTCTAGCACCACCTCTTGCAGAATCCAGAAAGACATCAGCTACTTTCCTGTCCCTGACCGACACCACCACACACATCCAAGATGCCTGTCTCTCATGCCAGGAGACCCAGCCTCATTTCTCTCTCCCAATGTCAGTGAAGTGGTTGATAAGCAAGAAAAGAGTGAGCTCTGAGTAAAGCCTGTAAAGAATATGGCAGTTAGGAGCCTTTCCCTACAGATGTGGTTGATGCGTTCTGGTCACTGAGCTGGAATAGGGGCGGAGTTTTGCCTTTGCATGCCAGATTCAAAACTGCCCAGTGCTGATGGGTGCTGGTGTCTTGGTAGAGAGAGAAACAAACATGAAGTAGCAGCTATGACCAGATGCATGATTCCTGTTCCTGGCTGGTGATAGCAGGCTGCGTGGTTAGCAGGCCCCAAGGTTAGAGTGAGAGCAGTGCAGCAAGGGCTGTGAAATGAAGCTTGAGAGAGAGAGAGGTCAGAGATGCCAGGAGCCCTGGAAATAGAGGTGTTTTGTCCCAAATCTGTGTGTCAGGTGCTGTGTGTCACCATCAGCGCAGTGAGCAGAGGGCCAGTGGGAAGTGTCTGCTTGCTATCAGCAGAGGACACTCTCACCAGCTTGGCGCTATGGCACCCTGATAGCATGGGCCAGGCTCTCAACCCCGCTAGGTTGCAAAGAGGTGTCAGAGGGTTGTGACCACCCTGCCCTTCCCATATTGGCCAAGAGCAGGAGGATCCCAGCTAGATCCTGGCTGGATGGGAGGGGATTGCAGGGTGATGCTGGTGTGGAAAATGGGGTTGCAGTAGGGAAAAGATAGAGAACCACGGGCCTAGGGGCAGAGGGTCCCCATTGCTGAGTGTGGAGAATAGAAATGTGTCTTGGTGCCAGCAGGAGCCACTGCTACTAGGCTGCAGGGGCCTGGTTAGGAGGATTTGAGGAAGGAAAAGAGCCACTGACAGCCGCAGGCAGATCCTGTCATTAGTATGAGCCAAACTTTGTGAACCCAAAAATTGAAATTTCTGAAAACAAGATGTGTGATTGTGCTTCTTGCTATCAATCAGCAGCGCACCTAAAGTGCATCAGTATCGCTCCATCTCCATCTCCGATCCATCACAACATCCCCCAGCTGCTTCGCAAAGGAGACTGCCTGACAGATTAACAAAGCAGCGGGTGAAGGGAGAACAATGCCGCAGCCAATTTAGATATGAGGTAAGCAGTCCCTGTGCCGAGCCTGAGCAGAACTCCACTCAGACCCCAGCCAAAGGCAGAGAGTTTGGGGAGGCCCTGGCATTTAATGAGTACCAAGGAGACGGACGTCCTCTTTCATCCCAGGAGAGGCTGGCAGCTTATGTCAACCTAACTCTGTGAGCGTCTACACTAAAACGTCGCTCCCACCAATGTAACTCGCCCGCCACACTGACTTAATAACTTCACCTCTGCGAGAGGCGTCACGCTTAGGTTGATGTGATTAGGTTGACACAAGGGCAGTGTAGATACTGTGTTGCTTACATTGACCATTGCTGCCTTTCAGAAACCATCCCACAATACCCCACACTGGCAGTTAAATTGGTGCATGCAGACGCAAGGAGCGTAGTGTGGACGTGTAAAATGGATCCAATTACTGCGGTGGCTGTAAGTCGACGTAACTTAGGTTGACTTAATTTTGTACTGTAGGCTTTCCCCTTCAGCTCAGTGCTACGGGGATAAGCGAGGGTGGAGCAGGGGCTGATATTTACATTGGGATGGGACAGCTCTCTAATACAAATTCTGCCCTCTGGGGATTCATCCAAAATCCACTTGTGGGTGACCCTGCTGTGAGGCAAGTTTGGCCAAGGCATCAGCTGGAGGGCTAAGGGAGGAGGAGGGCCAGCAGCCAAACTAAAACAATCAATATGTTTGGAGACGATGGGTGGCCTGAGATAGTGCTATTGATTTGGGAGGCAGTGTTGCCTAGTGGATAGAGCACTGGGGTCTATTTCCCAGCTCTGCCACTAGCTTACTGGGTAACCTTGGGCAAGTCACTTCACCATCCCGTGCCTCAGTTTCCCCATTATGACCTCCTTTGTAAAGTGTTTTGAAATCTACAGAAGAAAATTTCTAGTTATTATTATTACTATGTGATCCTGTGTGTGTATTGTAATCCCTGCACTTCTGGTTGTTTCCCAAACAAATCACGCTGCACTTAAGAGTTATGTCTGACTCTGGGGATAGTAATGGGCTAATACCCTTCACCTCTAGGTCACTGGTTTAAATTCAGCTCAGGTCAAATTCAGGCAAGTGACTGAAAGCTGTTGGCATCTGAAGGCTCTTCAGTGGCACATGTTGATGGTTGCAGTCTTGTTCGTAGCGGACCAGTGTCTGCCTCACCAAAAAGCAGCACTGTAGTTTGCATTAACCGGCCCCTGGCTGGCAATCTGCAGCAGAGAGGTCAAAGACTGACAGAGCTATGGGGTATGAATGACCCTATCACCTCCATGAGCTATGTCTAAATGGGGGACATCAGGCAACTTTCTTCTTCACTGGGACAACTCTGAGCCAACAAAGTTACATGATACTGTAGTACCATGTGAGTGCAGCACGCCACCTACATTACAGCAGCCAGAACTTGTAGCACTGGTGCAGAGAAACTCAGAAATGATCCCTGCGTAGATGGGGCTTAAAGACTTTACCTCCAGCAATTAAGGATTCAGGCATTGTAATGGGGCAGCGCTGTTAGGCTGTGCTGAATCTGTGGATGACTCTACCAGGGCAGTTAGGTGCTGGTCCAAAGTCCAGTGAAGTCAATGCAAGTCTGTCCATTGACTTTGATGGGTTTGGGATCAGTCCTTTAATACGGCATTGCTCACCAGCTCTAAATTCATTCGCTTAAAATACAAGCAGAAAAGAACTGTGCCTGAAACCTTTATCACCATCCCCCTGCCCCAGAACATCTCCTAGGTGTTTTCTCCTAGCTATTGAAGGCACTATCCAGCCCCCTTTGCTATGGTATCTGAGTGCTGCACAAACTTAAATGTATTTAACCTCACAACCTCTGTGTGAGGCAGGGCAGCGCTGTTATCCCCTTGTACAGACGGGGAACGCAGGCACAGAGCAAATCTGGTCAGACAGGAAGTCCATGGCAGAGCAGGGAATTTAACCCCACAGGAATTAATCCAGGGAAGTCCTCTAAGAGACCTGTGTTATGCTTAGTGTCAGCTTAGCATCCTGAGCACTGCACTATCCTCTCTCTCCCAATGAGCATCAAGGGACCGTGTTACCTCATCACTTAGACCAGGCCTGCACAACTCGTAAAGCAGTGAGGGCCACATTACTCCAAAGAAAAAAGCCGAGGGCCGGATGCGAGGAAAGTTGTTGAGCAAAAAAAAACTCTCCGGCAAAAGTTGTTGAGCAAAAAAAAAATTTTTTTTTATTTTTTTTTTAGCCAGCCTCCCGCGGGCCGCACCTCCCGCGGGCCGTATGTTGTGCAGGCCTGACTTAAACCCTATGAGCAGTTTGGTGAGAGCTTCCAAAATGTCTCAGACCAGCCCTGATTGGAGGAGCAACAGTTTCCCTCCTTTGGGGGTGGGTGGGAGGTGTCACTTGATGAGGTGACTTTTTAAGGCTCCTACGGAAGACCAAAGGGCTCACCATGATCTTAGTTGACCCTGTTGTACTACGTGAGAAGTGCGGTGAACATGCTTTACGAGGCGGATTTTCAAAAGCACTGAGCATAGGACTAACTCTTCATTGACTTCCCTGGGAGCAAAGTTAAGGCAACACTGAGTGCTTTTGAAAATCATACCCTTAATTTATTCTTCGTTCCTAGGATATGATGGGTCCTCCAGGGCGGGCACTCTGGCAGGACAGTGCTGGTGAGATGATTTCCAACCCTGCATGACCTGCAGATGCTGTTTAATGTCCTCCAAAGAAATTGCGATTCACTTGCAGTAAGAATGAGCTCCATTCCCTAATATGTATTAATACATCTGCTGGTCACCAGCATCTCTTTGAGGCAGCCGGCCCTGTTTTGTTTTGAATTCAAAGCCTAAGCCACAGCTATGTCTTCTCTTTATCTCTCCATTTCTACTTTGACATTTTAAAGGAAAGTTTACTCTCCCTCATGAAGCACAAAAATCCATGTCCGAAAAGCACACTGCCCAGAAAAGCTGAGAAGATAAACATATTTGGACGTGTGATTTCACAGTTGCTACGTTGATAGCTTTCAGAAGCTGGGTCCTGTTCATCAATTATGCCCAATGTGCATTCTAACGTGATATGGGAGAACAAAACCTGACTTATTAAAAGGGAAAACAGGTGAGTGAACGTCAAGACAAGTTAAAGAAACCAGCTCACATTTCAAGGAACACAGAAGGTCTTTTTGCCCCTCCTCTTCCACCTCTCTTCTCTCTATACAAGATTGCAACATCCAGTAACTAAGTCCAATCCATGGCCACCGTTTTAGAACAATGACAACTGTTGGTCAAGAATAAATCTGAGATGGGGCAAAATTATTAAAAGTGCCAAAGCATCTTAGGCGCAAAAGACACTTAGATGCTTTTGAAAATTCTACCTGTAAAGAATTTACTATATCACATGTCAGAATGTGAAATGACATCACTGGAGTAAGATTCAGGTACTAGGAAATAACTAAAAATAGATTTTAAGCCATCCCAAGAGGGAACGGAACATGCAAAGTGTATAGTGAAAGGATCAGCAATGTTCCTATATTTCTGCTTAATATTTGCCTTTCCCCCAAATGATTTTTTTCTGTAACCCTGTGAAAGAGTATTGTTATTTATACGTACTATGGTAGTGCCTACAGCAGCCAGCTGAGATCAGGGTCCCGTTGTAGACTCATAGACTTTAAGGTCAGAAGGGACCATTATGATCATCTAGTCTGACCTCCTGCACAATGCAGGCCACAGAATCTCACCCACCCACTCCTGGAATAATCCTCTCACCTATGTCTCAGCTACTGAAGTCCTCAAATCATGTTTTAAAGACTTCAAGATGCAGAGAATCCTCCAGCAAGTGACCTGTGCCCCATGCTGCAGAGGAAGGCGAAAAACCTCCAGGGCCTCTGCCAATCTACCCTGGAGGAAAATTCCTTCTCGACCCCAAATATGGCGATCAGCTGAACCCTGAGCATGTGGGCAAGACTCACCAGCCAGACACCCAGGAAAAAGTTCTCTGTAGTAACTTCTAACATCCCATCACTGACCATTGGTCCTATTTACCACTGATGGCAATTAATTGACCTTTGACTAAGATCATGTTATCCCATCAAACCATCCCCTCCATAAACTTATCTAGCTTAATCTTGAAGCCAGATAGGTCTTTTGCCCCCACTGCTTCCTTCCATTTCCAGAACTTCACTCCTCTGATGGTTAGAAACCTTCATCTAATTTCAAGTCTAAACTTCCTGATGGCCAGTTTATATCCATTTGTTCTTGTGTCCACATTGGTACTGAGCTTAAATTATTTCTCTCCCTCCCTGATATTTATCCTTCTGATATATTTAAAGAGAGTAATCATATCTCCCCTCAGCCTTCTTTTGGTTAAGGTAAACAAACAAAGCTCCTTGAGTCTCTTTTCATACGACAGGTTTTCCATTCCTCGGATCATCCTAGTGGCCCTTCTTTGTACCTGTTCCAGTTTGAATTCCAGTTTGTGTTAGGTGCTGTACAGACACAGTAAGAGACAGTCCCTGTCCCACGGAATTTACAATCTATATAGAAAAAATAGACAGGCTTGGGGAGAGAAGTGTTATTATTAGGGCTGTCAAGCAATTAAAAAAATTAATTGTGATTAATCGCACTGTTAATAATAGAATACCATTTATTTAAATATTTTGGATGTTTCCCACATTTTCAAATATATGTATTCTGTGTTGTAATTGAAATAAAAAGTGTACAGTGCTCACTTTATATTAATTTTTATTACAAATATTTGCACTGTAAAAAACAAAAGAAATAGTATTTTTCAATTCACCTAATACAAGTACTGTAGTGCAATCTCTTTATCATGAAAGTTGAACTTACAAATGAAGAATTATGTACAAAAAATAACTGCATTCAAAAATAAAACAATGTAAAACTTTAGAGCCTACAAGTCCACTCAGTCCTACTTCAGCCAACCGCTCAGACAAACAAGTTTGGTTACAATTTGAAGGATATAATGCTGCCCGCTTCTTGTTTACAATGTTGCCTGAAAGTGAGAACAGGCATTCGCATGGCACTGTTGTATCTGGCGTCACAAGATATTTACATGCCAGATGTGCTAAAGAATCATATGTCCCTTCATGCTTCAACCACCATTCCAGAGGACATGCTTCCATGCTGATGATGGGTTCTGCTCGATAACAATCCAAAGCAGTTGGATCAGTTTTCATCATCTGAGTCAGATGCCACCAGCAGAAGGTTGATTTTCTTTTTTGGAGGTTCGGGTTCTGTAGTTTCCACATCTGAGTGTTACTTTTTTAAGACTTCTGAAAGCATGCTCCACACCTTGTCCCGCTCAGATTTTGGACGGCACTTCAGATTCTTAAACCTTGGGTCGAGTGCTGTGGCTATTTTTAGAAATCTCACTTTCGTACCTTCTTTGCGTTTTGTCAAATCTGCTGTGAAAGTGTCTTTAAAACGAACATGTTCTGGGTCATCATCTAAGACTGCTATAACATGAAATATATGGCAGAATGTGAGTAAAACAGAACAGGAGACATACAATTCTCCCCCAAGGAGTTCAGTCACAAATTTAATTAATACTTCATTTTTTTAACAAACATCATCAGCATGGAAGCTTGTCCTCCGGAATGGTGGCTGAAGCGTGAATGGGCATATGAATGTTTAGCATATCTGGCATGTAAATACCTTGCAACACTGGTTACAAAAGTGCCTTGCGAATGCCTGTTCTCACTTTCGGGTGACATTGTAAATAAGAAGTAGGCAGCAGTATTTCCCGTAAATGTAAACAAACTTTTGTGTCTTAGCGATTGGCTGAACAAGAAGGAGGACTGAGTGGACTTGTAGGCTCTAAAGTTTTACATTGTTTTGTTTTTGAGTGCAGTTATGTAACCAAAAAAAATCAACATTTGTAAGTTACACTTTCATGATACAGAGATTGCACTATAGTACTTGTATGAAGTGAATTGAAAAATACTATTTATTTTATCATTTTTACAGTGCAATTGTTTGTAATAAAAATAATATAAAGTGAGCACTGTACACTTTGTATTGTGTTGTAATTGAAATCAATATATTTGAAAATGTAGAAAACCATTCAAAATATTTAATAAATGTCAATTGGTATTCTATTGTTTAACTGCACGATTAATCACGATTAATTTTTTTTGAGTTAATCACGTGAGTTAACTGCGATTAATCGATAGCCCTAGTTATTATCTGCATTTTACAGATAGGGGACTATGGCACAGAGAGATGAAGGCCCCAATTCAGCAAAGTACTTAAACCCTGTTAACTTCAAAAGAACTTAAGCACTTGCTTAAGGGCTGCCTATGTCCTGCTGCCAGTCAATGAACTCCTAAATCACTTCAGACTAAAGTTCTTTCCTAAATCGGAGCCTAAGGATAAAATTCTCAGATATGACTTGGCCAAGGTCTCACTGAGGCAGAGCTAGGAAATGAACCCAGGGTGCTGCCCAACAAGCCCTTCCTTACTCTCCTTCTACCATCCTATCTGAAGGGGTTGAAGAACGCTGGTCTGACATTCTTTGATCCAGAAATTCAGGAGGAACCACAGGAATAGGCTTTCTTGAGATCTTTTGAGTCCTTTCTGGTTTTGTCTACTGTAGAGATATCACAAGATAAGCTTTTCTTATGGGGCTTATGTTTTCAGAAGAAACCAAAGGGGCCAGTTCATGTTCTCTCTGGGGCACCTTTCCATCCAATGTGCTACTGCAAAGAAGCCATAAGGTCAGCAAATTCCGCTGGTGAATTCCCTTGACACAGGGGGAAACCCTCTATCGTCTGAAACTGGCATAACAGCTTTATACCATCCCCTTGTACTCTTTGACAGAGGGGGAGTGGCCATGGAAAAGGGGGTGTGACAAAAGCACCACTGACATCCAAGTACTGTTAGCTGCTGCAAAAGCCCCCGGGGGCCCATAAGCACTCTGACGCAAATTAGGGAAGCCCTGAGGCTGCTCTAACATATTCCAGAGGCCAAAACATCACGCAGTCAGCTCCCAGGACAGAATAGCATGTAGGTCAGGATCATTATCCCCATTTTACAGATGGGAAAATGAGGACTTGTCTTGCCCCAGGTCATACAGTGAGTCAGCAGCACAGCTGGGAATGGAACCCAGGAGTTCCTGGATCTTAATCCTACACTCAGATCTCCAGACCAGTCTTCACTTGCAAGTTGACATGTAAACTGTAACAGACTGGAAGGTTCAAAATCAGGGATCCTAGCTGGCTGAACTTGGGAGGGGATAAGCATTGCTGTCTGGAGTCATCAGCCTGCGAAGGGAGATGAGGAGGAAGCATAATGCTTCAAAGCAAGCTTGGCAAGCAAGCTTAGTAATGGCCCTCATTAAATGGTGTAGCATGTGTTCTCCACAGCATCGTCCTATTGTTAGCATTCGCTATTACAACTCTGGAGACTCTTGTTATTCACAGAAGTGCCCATCTCTCTTTGAACCTTGCTAAATTCTCGGTCTCGATGACTTCCTGTGGCAGTGAGTTCCAGTCTATTTACATGTTGAGTATAAAAGTATTTCCTTTCATCAGTCTCCAGTCTGTGGAAAGCACATTGTGGCCATGGGGGCCCTGACACACCCCATCTGGGTCATCTGGCACCACTGACATTGCGAGGGGTCCTCCTCCTAATCACTCAGAGAGCTATTTCCTGGCTGCTATCTCCTTCAAGGAGCCTTGGGGGTGGTGCAAAAAGAATCCTTTCAAGCCAGGGGCTTGCACAGAGTGTGGACAGGGCTATATCGTTAAGACTATTCTATGGTTTCAAAATGTTACAGCTGATTTTCTGAGTGGGGTCAATACCTTTCATTACAGCTCCCTCTTCCTTGTCTCCCTCCCCTTTCCCATCACTTCTCCCCTCTGCTCCCTCCCCGCCCCATGCCTCTGTCACACACTGTTTTTAAGCTCTTTACCTCATTTTCAGCTCTTTAACAGCTCGCCTGAAAGCCAACAGCTGCAATGTTCACAGACACAGGGAAAGATTTCCTTTCTGACTACTTTGCAGATCCTCCTCTATATGGAAACTGACACTATAATTAATATTATTTTTTTTCATCCTCACTCAGCTAAAAGACACACAGCTCCTGCTATCAACTGTGGGCCTTTGCTATGGCACAAATGGAAAGACAGGACCTGGTACAAATAGCTAGGTTCCCTGCAGTGAATATCTCTTTCATTCTACCCCAAGGACTCTCTTTCTTTCAACTTGAATTCCATGCTGACATGCCTAAAAGAATGCAGTTCTCTGCTCATCTATAGAGGAGTAACAGCATAGACAGCAGAGCAAGATTCCCCCAGTGCATCTCTGACCTGGAGGGATCATGAGGGGTGAAAGGAGAGAAGAGGACAATTCAGTCTCCATGGCCCCTGCGGTCCTTGACCTCTCCGATGAGCCCGCCAGTTGCGATGGTGTTATTTTGGTGGGGGAATTGAACATCTGTCCCCTAGCAGATAGCCTGGGAACCACTGATTCATTTCACAATTATTAATCGAATGGTAGAGATGCTCACTCACTATCGACCTGGCTTGGATTTGAACTGGGGACCTAGGGATGAAAGATTCTGGTGTCTAGCGCCATCTTGTCCTGCTGAGGAGTGACTCTTCCTACCAGTGAGAGTTCTGTTGGTTAATTCCAAGGGAACTGTCCAGGAAAAGATCCCACCAGAATGGCAGGGAATGTCTTATTTCCAGGGCAGCATTCTTAAGATCCCAGGGGCGAAGCAGAAAGATTCATTCGATAGCAATATGGAGACTCTTAGGGGCCATTTGCTGAACTGCACAACTGATTTTTGATCATTTCAGGTCTGCAAACTGCACCAGGCCCATGACAAAGAAGACCTGTCAGAGGGTAAAAGAGAAGGTTGATTTCAATAGGAATAGTGAAGAATCATGGCGCTGCACCTTGAGATCAATGGAAAGATTGCATTCAGCCCAGAAGTAGCCTGCATGTCACTGTCTCCTCACCAGGGAAACGGATCGCCTTTCATTTCCAAAGGACAGCTCATAAATACCTCGCAAGAGGGGAGGAGTGGGAAAATGAAGGGAAGAGCAACAGGACGATGGAGGAAAAGGTAGAATAAACGAAGTGAAGCCAATGGCACTCCAGATTTATGGGCGTGTGTGGTGGTATCTGCATTACGCCCCAAAGTGTCCCAGGATCGGAGCACGGATATTAAGGTTGGACAGTGGGTGACAGAGACTTGAGGAGTCAGAAACACTCGGAGAGTTTCCATTCCGAACAGAAGTCAGGGTTGTTCAGCCTGTGGAATGCTGTCTCACACGTTACACTCCTGCTGGATTTCAGAGGGGTGCAGGGGATACAAATTCGACTACACTAGGTTCCAGGTAATAAACTACACCACGCAGATTCACCAGTTCTGGGGTTGAGTTCACCCAGGCTAAACAACTGCAGCTGTGGGTCACCCAGACTAAACTAATCCAGGGGCAAATGGATTAAACAATTAAGGAGTAACCCGAATTAAACAAGCAATTAAGCAGCACTGGGTTTAGTGCTGGATTAGCCAGATCTATCTACTTGGATTAAACCCAACTAGGATTTTGGATTAATTTATTGACTGGATTTTGTTATATCATGTGCAGCTGGATTAAATTATTCTGCAGGAAACCAAATTATCTTGCCCTGCAGGTATCAAAATACTTTACAGACGAGTGTTTAAATAACTCCACAGGTGGCTGGTTTCAAGTACTGAACTCTGTATCTGGAGGATTAAATTACTCTGGAAATGGAGGATCAAATTACTCCCCAGGGAGAGGGTTAAATTACCCTGGAAATGGAGGATTAAATTACTCACCAGGGGAGAGGTTTACATTACTCTGATTGTGGGATTAAACTGTTCCCCAGGTGGCTGGCTCAAAATAAACCCTCACATGGAAAGCAGGATTAAATTATTCCATGGCTGACCAGGAAAACAAACACCCTACACTCCACAGGCATGTCAGATCCCAGTGCTCTGCAGCAGGACCATCTGATGGTGATCTATCCATGGTCTTTCTCTGGGCCCCATTACTGGAGTATCTAAGTATCTTTAGTGTATTTATCTTCAGGACACGCTGTGAGGCAGAGCAGTGCTATTATCCCCATTGTACAGATGGGGAACAGAGCCTCAGAAAGACTAAGTGACTTGCCCACGGTCACACAGGAGCCTGTGGCAGAGCCTGGAAATCTAAGTTGGGTCTCGATCTCAGCTCCATGGGAGTTAGTTGCACAGAAGCCTCTTAACACAGACCAGCCTGATGAGGCATCTTCCTCTTTTCAGAGACTACCTCCAAGTATCACCCAGATATACTGGACCTACCTTACCCCTGGTGTACCTGTCTTTAAATCAATAAAGGATGACAGATGCACGTGAATGACCATCCATCCATCTCATTCCCTCTTTCTTTTTCTATCCGTCCGTCCATCCACCTTTCCTTCTCTATCTATCTATCCTTCCTTCTCTCTCTCGGCATTTATATCACGTTCTCCACCATGGCTCCAAGCCTCTTACTTGGCCCCAGTGAGTCCAGTTCTGCCACCCCTGGTTCTGGAGGTCACTGGAGTTCGGCAGCACGTTCCGCCTGTGCCATGAGCGGTCACTCCAGACAGGTTTCATTGTGTCCCTTTCTAGTTTCCTAAATGCCTGCCACTGCATGTTCCCAGAGACGGCGGCAAATTGTTATTTGAAACATGTATCATGATTTTTTATGCTTATTTCTCTTTAGGCTCCACTGCTGAGATTTAAAGAGAGAGAAAGGGAATGAGCATTTTAGGATAATCTTAAAAGCAGAAAAATTATTACATGTCAAACACCGAGTGGGGAGTTTGAAAGGCTCCCAGGTGGGCTGAAGAATTAAATGTTTAGAGGCTTTTTCCCCACCCTGTGAGGTAAGAAGTGGTAGTGTCACCATAGCAACCAAAGGGCAAGTATACAAACAGCTACACAACACCTAGCTGGGGCTGAACTCACAAGTGGGGAAGGGGTACAGCCTTAGCCACCACTCCGGGCCACTGAACACAAGAGGGGGCTGCTGGGCCTGTGCTGTGAGGGATGGGGCCTGCATCCCTGCACTGGGGGCAGCTCCCTCAGAGGAGAGGGACAGGGCCTCCAGATTAGAGCTTAGTGAAGGTTCGCAAAGGGCTGGAAGCATTTCCACTCTCACCCAATCAGGAAAGACAAGCCATAGGATGTGCTTGTTGGCCCAATCACAGCTAACCAGCACAGCTCAACAGTACTTGGGTATGGTGTGATGGGTTCCCTGCAACTAGAGAGAGCGAGCCGGATGGATCAGATAGATTGAGACACATTAGACAGACAGCTCGACTAGCAAACAGTGACTATGACAGACGACTGTCCATGATCACCTTCTAGAGTATCAGGAGGCTGAAAGAAGAAATCAGTGAATCATGTAGAATCACGAATAAATTTGGCATGGTTGCAACCTGCCTGGGAATGGTCCTAAAGCAGGGGCTCCATTTGTCAGACAAAGTATGCACAGCAAAATATTCTCTCTGCTCTGCTCGATAGAGCTGTAATTCCACTAAATGAGGGCTGCACAGATGTAGCTCTGTTGAAGGCAAGAAGGGACAGATGTACCTGTCTTCTTGGGGGAGCAAAGAGCCAGTTTTCCAAAGTAGCCTCTACACAAAGTAGCCAATTGATGCAAACAAATGCAGTTACTCCACGAGCCAGCACGTGAGGCAGCATGGCCCATGTGGGTATTGGGAGATGTCTCTTCCCGGCTCTGCTACTGTGCTGTTGTGCGCCCATGGGCAAGTCATTTCCTCTCTCTCTTCTCCTACCCTGTGTCTGTCTTGTCTATTTAGACTGTCAGCTCTTTGGTACAGGGATGTCTCTTTCCAAGTGTCTGCACAGGACTAGGGGGCCCTGGTCTTAGCTGTTCCTTCTAGGAACTGCCATACCATAAATCAGGGGTCTCCAAACTACAGCCCAGGGGCCGGATCCGGCCCGCGGCTTCGATTTGTCCGGCCCCCCAACCAATTGCTGCCGCTGCCTTGGTGGCACTTCGGTGGCAGCTCAAACACTGCTGCCGCCTCGGCGGTATTTCGGAGGCGGGGCCCCATCGAAACCGGGCCCCGCAATCCCTAAAGCCGGCCTGCGAAGCCCCTTCAAAAATCTAATGTGGCCCTCGTCTCTTAAAGTTTGGAGACCCCTGCCATAAATAATAATAAGCAAATTGAGAAGCCAAACCCAGCCCAGAACGAGGGAAGCTCCTGGCTCCACAGGGTGGTGGGTAGGATGAATATGCCCTTGCTAGCCAAAACAAACTGTCCAGCCTCATTGAACGCAATCCTTATGAAAGGGGGCTGGGAGCACCGCACACGGTGGGATCAGACTTGGGGGAGTGCCAGAGAGCTTGACACCCCTGTACTGCCTTAAATAAGGACTCTGCAGACTCAACCCAGTTGCATACAAGAGCAGTCTGCTGTTATCATGCTTTGCTAGCATACAGGAGCGAGCTGCCATGCAGGGGAGGCTGGTGTTAGGCTGCCAGTGCACCCGGCTGAACAGAGATTTATCTGCTTTCTTCCTGGCACTATTTACACATTGACTGTTCGACAGCAGCTGGAAAGGGGGAAATCGGCACGAGCCCTCAGGGGTTAATTGACCACGAGTTAGCTGCTGGTGCTCCAGTCGAAGCAGCCTGGGTTAGGGTAATTAGCACTACCTGAGCTAGCTCATTAAAGGACTTGGAGCTGGAAGCCGCAGGTAACTGGGGGAGTTAAATTGGCTTTGTTACTTCTCTTCTGCATTAGCACAGTGGCTGCTGACAAAGGATACAGGAGGAGGAAATGGTCTTCTGTCTGGTATGTCCAGGAACCACGTGCGCTTGATGGGGTGTTCGATGGGAGGTTTCCATTAATCCCTTGCTGAGATGCATGTGTGGTTGTGGTGGGGAAGGGGCAGAGCTGGGGAGCTGGCCAGCTCTGTGGAGGGGTTGAGGAAGGAAAGGAGAAGGCTGCAGCACGCTAGCCAACCTCCCAAGCCCTGGGGCTATCAAATGACCATCTGAACAAGCGACTTGCCTTCCCCATCAGCACTGCCAGCAGCAGGGAGAATGGAGAGGAACAACTCACCAGCTGTTGCCCTGCCTAAGCGTCCCCTGGTAGGAACTGCAGCCTCAGGATCCCCTTCTATCTCTTCAAATCACTGGGTGTAGATTGAGCCACCTGACTCCAGTGAAATTACAGGAATATGTAGCCAGTTAGAAACACAAGGGGATCTCTGCTGCCTCCCCTAGAGGCAAGGACCAGTTTAGCTTCTCTATCCTCCCTTTTCCTTTGCTCTGCTAGCAAATGTAACACCCGGGGCTAAAGAGCCCTGGCGTAAGGCAGGTCTGAAGTCAACGGCAGATGTGCTGTTCACTCTAGGGCTAAATGCTGCCTGGTCCAGAAATAATTTCATTATTTAGTTACATATTATTCACTAGAAGAGTATTTTGCATTTATAATGGGCTGTCATTCTGCAGGGCCCCAAAATGATTTGCAAACTACACATAGCCCCTACAGTAACAAATCTACATGCTGTAGATAACAGACACAATTACTAAATAATGATGTATTCAGTTAAAAGAGGAAGGGTTCTCCAGTGGTTAGACCACTAGCCTAGCACTTGAGAGTGGTAGGTTCAAGTCCCTGCCCTGCCACACACTCCCTGTGCAAGTTGGCAAAGTCATTTACTTTCTCTGTGTCTCAGTTTCCCATCCGGAAATGGAGATTATAGCACAGCCCTGCCTCACAGGGGTGGTGGTAGGACAGACAACGGTATCTCTATACATCTCTCTCTCACACAGATATATATTTATGCTTAGGGAGGTGGGACTAGAACTGGGGCTCTTCAACTCCTGAAGCATAAGTCCTAGCCCCATCCTTAGCTAGCACCAGCCCTATAGCCTCTCTGTGGGCCCAGCCACCTGAGGGTGCTATCACTCAGTCAAACACAGAGCAGGTGCACTACAAAACACACTCAATGAAAGCAGGTATCAGCATTACAATTAGGACCCACCTGGCATGGAACCCTCAGGACCATTTCACTCCCAGGCAGTCACATGGCTGCAGCACAGCCTGGGGGGAAGCTGGGAACCCCTGTCCTGTGGAGAGAGGATGGCTGGCTCCAGGGCTGTCGGCCTAGCCCCTGTTGCTGAATTCATTTGCACTGTTATTTAAAGGAGGAGGGTGAGACTGCATCACCGCTGGGTCTGAGACCTCTTTGCCCCATGCCCAGTGTGGTGGGCTCTCAGCCCTGCAGACGGCTGGCTGTGCACATGGCTGTCGGTGTACTCACACGGTGCCTTACGCAAGGTGCAGCCGGCCCCGTGAGAGAGTGATTCCGGCTGCATGTAAATAAGGCCGCCCGCCTGCGCATCTGCTGCGCTATGTGGGTCATTTGTTCTTCGTGCCGATCCTCACAGAGCCTAGAAAATCTAACTCTAGAAGTGTGGGGGTGGGGAGCCCAACAGCTCTGTGATCTTTAATTACTGACCCCGCCAAGCTGAAGAATCAAATTAACAGCTCTCCTCACCTTGCCTGCCTGATCCCACAGGAACTGCACTCCCTCCTCATTACCAGCCTCCCGGCGCACCCACTTCCCCACACGTTGTCTCTGCTGCCACATGGCCTTTGCCGCCTGCCAGCCTCTCCTGCAACTCAGCTCTCCCTCTCTCTGCATCTGAGCAGGCAAGGGGCTGGGCCCCCGGGCCCCCCACTGGGTTCAACAGAGGCTGGGGGTGCTCAGAGGGGAGGGAAGGGACCATGTGTGCGTGTGGGGAGGGGAAAAGGGGGGGCGACAGAACACATACCAACTGAAAAGTGAGACATTTCAATGCTGCCCGCCCCCTTCCATGGTCCAAAGCACCAGAACGTGACAAAATGTGTCAAATTAACAAGAAAAAACAAATTCCCACCTGCCGTCCCCCTCATGCGAGGGAATCCCAGCTGCTCTGCGGCATTTCGGAGGAGTAGGCAGGAAGTTCTGTCATCCTCTACCCCCCACCCTCCTAGCTGTAACAAACTGGAGCTTCGGAAGCGGCATGGGCTCTGCCGGGGCAGAGCACACGAAGAATTCAGGCCCTGAGGGTGATGAGATGTGACGGTCTCAGCTTGTCTAGTGGGCTGCGACCTGCACACACAGAGCTATTTCGGAGGCAGGCTATCCACGGAGTTAGACACTAATGGCTTGTAACATCCACAGCGCCTCCCATTCTCAGCAGCTCAAGACATCTAACCCTCTGGTGCCCAGTCCTGTGCTCTAGCCATGTGGCACCTCCCTCCCCGCCCATTGCCCAAGTGTAGCCATGGAGACCCTGGCTCATGTGTTCAGGGCTCAATGGGTCACCCCATTTGGGGTGAGAAAGGTATTTTCCCCAGGGCAGGCTGGGATTTTGTCAGCTTCCTTCATAGCACTGAGCAGGGACCAACCATTGGGGTTAGGTAGGCGTGTCCCACATTAGCCTTGCCCTCTGATTTCAGAGATGGAGGTTGCAGTCCCGCACAGCGTCCCTTCGTTTCTGTGGCCAAGTGAATGGTGGGTTTAACATGGTTCTGTTCTACTGCGACCCTACAGCCACACATCACAGACAGCTCCTAAACCAAGCAGACACACCTCCCTGATGGAGCCATCCGCTCCTGTTACGCTCTGGAGAAAGACAAAGCAGCCAGGCTGGCATACTCGTTTGGGATTATTTTGTCTATTAGGAGTGGCCTGCGAATCTAGACTGAGATGGCATTGCCAGTCTATTGGACAGGGTTAGGAAGCCCTGAGTCCTGTTTCTGGCTCTTCTATTGCCTTGTTGGCCGGTCACTTGTTCTCCCTGTGCCTCAGTTTCCCCATCTATACGAGGATAACGATACTCCCCTACTATCTCGCAAGGGGCTTAATTCATTACCGTTGGTAAAGCACCTTTAGATCCTTGGATGGAAGGCATCTAAGAAGGGCAAAGCATTGTCTCCTAGATATCAGGGCCGACACATGGGACCAATTCTCTGCCCCTCACAAACCTTGGCAGAGGTGCCACGGAGAGGGGACGAGGCAGTGGCATGGACCTGGAAGACAGTCAGACAGCACCAGCCCTGGGTGATGGGTGAGCCAGTGGGGATAAATAAGAGCTATCTGGAAAAGGAATCTTCAGGGGAGGTTGGGTGGTCTCTCGCTTTTCATTGTTCATGCTGCCTCTGCACTCGCCAGATCCAGGCGGCTGATGACAGGCAGCTAACACAGCCACAGGATAGTGCCGAGTGACATGGGATGGGGGAGGAGAGAGAGATGCAAGAAAATGAGGCTTGTCACATACCCAAATACAGTCTAGCGGAGGCAGGGAATAATTAAAGTTTCCCCCGCCTTTTTCCCCTCTCTCATCTCAGGCTGTCTCAGAGCCAAGCTGGATGGATATTGCTGTCTAAAGCCAGCAGGGGATGCTCTCATTGGTTAGAAGATTTATAATGGAAGCTGTGGATCAATTACCAACAGCCCCTGACCTTGAAAGCAGACAGCCTAGGGAGGGAGGGAGGGGAGAGAGGATTTTACTCCTTTTTTCCAGCAGGAGGTGCTCTCGCCAGGAGGTTTATTGATAAAACCGCAGGGAGTGACTGTAAACAAGATTGTTATGTGATCTCTGGAATGCGTGTGTGCGCATACACACACACACAGCCCCTGCCTCTGAGCAAGAGACAGACATGCAGAACTTGAGCTGCAGAGCATGTTGTAAATTGGCTAACAAAACAAAAACGCTTGGAATTTTGGAACCAGGGAGGGACAGAAAGTACCTGGGGGGCTTAAATCACCTCTAACTTCCCTGGGACTCCCAGCAAGCTCTGTTGGGCCAGAACCTACATCCCCACTTTTGGAATGTGGCAAGTTTCCCAAATACCACTGGCATGCCCCACGGCAATGACTCCTGCCAAACACAAAGCACATAAAGGCCCCAACCGAGATCAGAACTCCTTTGTGCTAAGCGCTGTACAAACACTTAGTAAAAGACAGTTTCTGCCCCCGAAAAGCCCACAATCTAAATAAGCAAAGGGCAGGAGGGGAAACTGAGGCTCAGAGCCAGGAAAAGACTCACCCAAGGTTACCCAGCAGGCCAGGGGCCGAGTCAGGAATAGAGCCCTACTCTTCTAAGGCCTAGCCCAGTGCTCTATCCACTAGACCACAATGTATCGTAGCTTCAGGATGGTTCACATGCAAAACATGACTTGGTTTTGATCAGCATGGAAATTAACCCATTTGAAATTCCACCCTGATCAAAAACGTGGGCCCCAAAGCCCAGATCCAGGGTGGAATAGCATCATTTCCTGGCCTCCTTCCACACACTGTACCTCCCAGACAATCAACAACTGGCCTTTATGTCCAGTCCTGCTATCAATAAAGGCAGATTGCTTTAATTCCCCCCCCCCCGCAAGCTACCCCCTCCCCACCCTGCAACTTTCCTTTTGAAGTGCCTGGTGGCAGTGCTGAGACTGGGAATATCAGTGCACTGATGGCTGGACCACACTGATCTTCTCCAAGCCGATGGCCTGAGGATGGCTAAGCTCCCAAGCCAACCTCAGTCTCTCCCCTCCCTCTTTCTTTCCAGCTTGGAGGAGGGCCCCAGCTTGGAGGATTTTTTCTTTCTTTTCTTATTGTGGGCAAACAAAGTGGAAAATGAATTCCTTTAGATAGCAAATGAGTTTAATAGAAATGGTGATGGAGTGACACTGTGATGGGAATGCTAATCCCCCATCCGATGTGGACAGACTCTCAAGCAGGGCAGCACTGGAGGAAAGGTCGTGCAGCCAGGCCTATGCTTGCTGAGAACTTCTCCATCCGTAGGCAGGAGAGCCAAGGTTCTCTGCTCCAAGGAGCCAAAGCCGGAGGCTGCTCGGCCCCAGCACTGTGTTGTGGGGGACTGGCCCCTCTATCTGCTGGCACAATGCTGGAAAGGTGATTTTGCCGCTGGAGGTGCCGTCCTTCATAACAGCCACCAGCGCCTTAGCGCAGCATTGAGTGGGTACTATCCTGTCCTTCGCAACCAGCAAGGGGAGAGGGATAGCTCAGTGGTTTGAGCATTGGCCTGCTAAACCCAGGGTTATGAGCTCAATCCTTGAGGGGGCCATTTAGGGATCTGGGGCAAAAATCTGTCAGGGGACAGTACTTGGTCCTGCTAGTGAAGGCAGGGGACTTGATACCCTTTCAAAGTCCTTCCAGCTCTATGAGATATAAATATATGGAGATATGCCATTGAAACAGCCCTGCTGGGGCAAGGCAAAAGGAAACTGAAGTCCACTCCCCTGAACAAGCACCCAGCTCCACTTCCCTTTGTACCTCTTCTGCTGCCTCCTTTTCCCTCCTCCCACTTGATTCTGTATTGCCAGTACCTGCCTCTGGTCTCAGTTCAGCAAAGCACTCAGGACACATGCTTAAAGTTAAGCCAGCCTAGGTCCATCCCCCCTATTCAGCAAAGCACTTAAGCCATCAGCAGGACTGAAGCGCAGCCTTGAAGTGAAGCATGTGTCTAAGTGCTTTGCTGAATCGGGGCCTGTAACCCCCTGCCAGGTGTCACTGGATCCCATGGGCCCTAAACAGTTTCCAGCTAGAGATGGGGCCAAACTGCCAAGTCCAACTCTGTGTCTGAACTCACCCAAAGGTTTGGTCCCAGGGTTTCACTTGGGGATCCCTCTGCTCCCAGCACCCCCTCTCCAGCCCTCATTTAACCAATTTCAACAAGTGGGCTCCTGCAGCAGCACTGCGAGTGTGCGAGAGAGAGCGCTCCAGTTTGCTATCTGGGAAGCGATTACGATATCACTTGAAGGATCAAGCAGGGAGGGCAGCAGGCTGATTATCCAGAGACAAGGTTTACACACATGTACCTAGATAAGGAAAGCTAGAGAAAGACAGCACAGAACTGGAAGTATATGAGAGCTGGAACCTCAGTCACAGCTAGCCTGAGAGAGAGTCATGGATTCATGTCTCTTTTCCATGAGCACCTGTGGGTTCTGACCCAGTGGGTTCTGGGTGTATGGCGGGGTAAATTGATCTCTCTATGGGTTTGGTACAGGGCCCATTACTGTGCAGTCGAAGTGCCTTAGCTGGTGCGTCATGGGAGTCTAGGCCAGGGATCTCAAACTCAGATCACCACGGGGGCCACATGAGAAGTAAATTGGCCCGAGGGCCACATCACTGAAACCTTTTCATACAATGATACAAAAGTATAGTCAAAAATGAAAAAAATGAAGAGTAATATAGTATTCTATTAAAAGTCAATGTATTAACTTTTTAAAAACTGTAATGCAAAGAGGGGTTTTAATAAAATATAAACACTCAGTAATGTTTGGAGCTTGGCTGCCAGTGGAGTTGGCGCCTATGGCGGGCTGCAGGAAATAACTCCGCGGGCTGCATGTGGCCCGCGGGCTGCATGTTTGAGACCCCTGGTCTAGACTATTGGCTTTGACGGGCGAATGTCTTGCTTCCATATGGCAACTGCACCGTTCGGAATGGCTGCAGCCCTGGTTCAGCAAAGCAGGTGCTTCAGTGCTGCCTTGAATCAGGGCCTAGAGGAGCACACACACTGCTCCTAGTTCATTAGAGAGGGCCCCAAGGCACAAAGTAGAGCTTGAAGTTCAAGGGATAGTCAGGTTCAGAGGGCTGGCTGGTTGGTTCAGTCCATTGCAATGATCGGGGGGGGGGGGGGGCTTAGTATGAAATCTAGATTTGGCTGCACATTCTCCACACCCCCAAGCTTTGGATCAGGCCTGTCTCTAACAAAAATGGGAAAATAAAGGATATTGGGGGTAATTTAAAGAGCCCGTAACTACTTCTGTTGTCAGATTTCCACAGTCATTAGCCCGGGTTCCCATGGAGAGGCTTCCCCAGCACTGCCTAACACTAGTGGTGACAACCCCGGGCCCTAAGCCCCAGGTGGGAATTGCACCTATGGACTAAAGCTACACTATTAGCTCCCCAAATACATGGGCAGGGCATTTCGAATACTCTAAGGGCTGGTCCACACTAACCCCCCAGTTCAAACTAAGATATGCAACTTCAGCTACGTGAATAACGTAGCTGAAGTTGAAGTATCCTAGTTCGAACTAAACAGCACTTACCGCGGGTCCACACGCGGCAGGCAGGCTCCCCCGTCGACTCCACTTACTCCTCGCGTGGAGCAGGAGTACCGGTGTCGACGGCGATCACTTCTGGGATCGATTTATCGCGTCTAGACGAGACACGATAAATGGATCCCAGAAGATCGATTACTACCCGCCGAATGAGGCGGGTAGTATAGACGTACCATAAGCCCAAAGCAAGGCTGCAGAAGCATGGAGGGGATTCCTGGGAGGAAATGGATGTGCCTGGGTGTCAACCGGGCTGCAGTCCTTCCCTGGCTCCCAGCGCACGGAGGAGGGCCATGTGCTTTAAGTGCAACCCTTTGGAAAGTATTTTTTCCCGATCCATCCTTCTCATCTGGCTGAGGGGGTTTTCTTCCCTTTGCCTCGCTGGTGTAACTGAGTTCACCCTTTCCCCTCAAAATCCCAGCAGTGGGTTTGGGAACAGGCAACATCGCCCCTCCTCGGCAGGGAGCTCCCTCACTCCAATAGCTGCAGACGTCCCGTTGTGTGTGCACTTGCTCGGACCCTTCCCAATGCGCCTCCCCCCAGGCAGGGCTGCACTGTACAGAGGGGAGGGCTGCAAGGGTTAGGACACAGTGCGAAAGTTTTGCTCACACAAGCAGCCTGAGGGAGCAGTGCCCAGCGCGCACCAGATCAGCTGGCAGAGAGCCTCATGTGAGCCCAGGTTCATCCCCAGGACTCCTGTGGTGCCGCTTGGGTTCCGGCCAAGAACAATTACAACACAAGCCTCCATTAGCACCGTACTTCTAAGTGTCCTAATCCCACATGACGACTCCTGCCAGGCGACTCCTGGACTGGAATAACCACAGCCCACAACTAGGCAATTCCTGCTCCTTGTGGACTCAGCGGCAGAGGAGCTAGGAGGCTTTGCTGCTCCGGGTGCCCTTGCCCTCTGACTGGCGTGGAGACATCCTGGGAGAACTTCTCAGCATCACCCTGCATGGGCCATGGCGTCTCTCAAATCATGAGGGCAGCTCCGCCAGAGGGAGAGCAGCCTTGTGGGTAACACACAGACTCCAGAGCTCTGGGTTCAATCCCCGGCTTGGCCTGTCTCCTTCTGGGAAGTTCCTACTCCTCCATTAGGCCTGCATCTATCAAATGGGGTCATCATGCTTCCTTCGTCTATTTAGACTGTACACTCTTCGGTGCAGGGGCTGTCTCTTACTGCATATTTGGACAGCAGCCAGCACACTGGGGCCCTCATCTCAGCTGGCTACTCAAAACTACTAACAATTTGTCATGTGTTCGTCAGCAGGTCAGCACCACCACATTGCTCCACCCAGAGACTGAAGCCCATTCTCCCTTGCAGTGGGAGACCCATCCAGTCTTCATAGAATATCAGGGTTGGAAGGGACCTTAGGAGGTCATCTAGGGCAACCCCCTGCTCAAAGCAGGACCAATCCCCAATTTTTGCCCCAGATCCCTAAATGGCCCCCTCAAGGATTGAGCTTACAACTCTGGGTTTAGCAGGCCAATGCTCAAACCACTGAGCTATCCCTCTTGTTTTCCTTCACTGCTCCACCAGTGAACCCCAAAACCTGCTCCCACAGGAACATCCTGGGGTGAGAGGAGATGTGTTTGTTCAGCCCGTGCTGGCCTGCATGGCAGTCTGGGGCTGCAGCACTGCCTCCTTGTGGGACAGGAAGGCAATGCAGTCTGGCTGAAATTCACCCCTATGCACAAGGCCAATTATCTCCCTTGTGCTGGCTCCTCTGCACAGGGGTGAGCGCCAGCCTCTGCACTCATGCACGCTGGGCTCCCCTTACATTGCTGCACTGACGGACTCATCCCGACCGCTCCAAGCCTCCCTCAATCCTTCCCTGTCGCATGTTTCTGGGGAAAGCAGAGCGCGGCCTCGTACAGAAGGACAAGCGGACGTTTGGAGGAGGACGCAGCCTCTGCCTTCAGAAAGCAGGCTGAGCGACTCCTGGATGGCAGCAGAGTGGGGACTGCGCCGCTCCAGGGTTCGACATCTCCCCTGCCACTTCCATTTAAAGCGATGAGACAAGCCCACGCTCCCGCTGCCACAGCCGATCGATTCTCTTGCTAACCTGGTCTTATTTTAGTTCATTATAAGCCCCCAGGACATTGCAACTGTAACTTCAAAAACAAACCTTTTCTCTGATCAATAGCACAGGCCACTGAAAGAGGGATCCTTCAGCGGGCGGGTATTAGTTACTGTGACCGAACGCCCCCTCTCCCAGCCCAGCCACGCTTGCCAGCCACCGCCCTGACGCGAGGGCTCGAGGCTTGGGACCAACCTGGCTACAGGAGGGGAAGGGGCAGGGGGCACTGCAGGCACAGCAGGGACTGAAAGCGACAAAAGGGGCTAATGGGATCAATTGGGGGTTAGAGAGGGGGCAGGGAAGGGCGTGAACACAGCTCCTCCACCCCTGATGAAAGCAGAGGGAACCCCTCTCTCCTTTCTTTCCCTGGTTTGGTGGTGCAGCACTTACCCCCCTCCCCCACTTTGGCTGCTGCTTCCGTCTCCTTCCCCTCCAGCTTCTGTCCACTCCAGCCGCTTGCCTTGCTGGAGCAAACATGGTGCATTTGGTCTGCAGCATCTTCTCCCCCATCACTTGGAGCCGGACATAATATTTCCAGGGTAATGAGTTTCGGGGGTTGGTGGGTGGGGAGAGCTCAGCTTTGCATGGCTGACTCAGCTGCTAAATTCCTCCAGGATTTAATGTCGCCCCCTCAAAAAGGGCCCCCAGTTCAGGATGTGGTAAAGCTCCCCACATCAGAGAGCATCCCTAATTCCTCCCCTCCTCCCCCTCCTTTGCTCCTCCTTGGGCTGACAGCGAGGAAATGCCTCTGTTCTGGCTCTTCTATCGGGGAAGCAAAATGCCGCTCAGGCAGCGCAATTGCCCATATGGACATGGAAATAGATAGCTTCAATATAATCACAAAAGAATAGGGCTTGGGCCATTTTTCTACGATTAGCTACAAATTAACTCAGCGGAGTGTACTGGGAAGATGAGCCAATTTCTGGGGGGATGTTTGCCTGCGCTACTGAATTGGCCCATATATAATGTATATGGGCGGGAGTGCAACCCAAAGAGGCAGGAGATGTCCAAATAGCCCGCAGACTGGGCCCGGCCCCTGATTTGCCATTGCGATGGCTTGCGGAGAGAGCGAGACTGGCAGAAAGGAAGCATGCCGGGGCACGCACAGCCTCCAAGAAAATCAATTACCATACCAAATGAGCATCTAAGAGGCTTTGGGGAGCCTTATCATATGCCTTCGATTCCACTCCATCCGCAGCCTAGCCTGAAATTACCTACCCGATGTTCCTGTGGTACAATGAAAACTGGGGGAGGGAAGGGGGGTGGGCAGCGGAGAATGGAAAGCTGCTTCTATACACTCTAATCCAGGCTCAGAACCTCTCTGTTTCCTTGTACGAAAGTTCTTTGTTCTATCTCCATCCCGTGGCATATAAAATCTGCTGGATCTCCTAAGCATTCTGCTTCCCATGTCCCCGCCAGCCTCGAGAGTCCTCCACCGGCTAGGGAGCAGGAGAGATGCAAGGGTGTTTCTGGAAGTGACTTATTCCTTCCTGAAACCTCCCCCTATCTTCTTCCTTTTCGGGGGGGGGGGGGGACCTCGGGATTCCCAGCCAGTCAGGCAGGAGCTGCTATTTCTTCTTTGCTGGATGTTGACAGGCAGATCGCATGCACAGTGGTTATTTAATCTACCTTTGAATTGAAAGCAATAGCTCTAATGATAATTACAGAGCATTTGTATTTATAGAAAATCAGCGCACACCCCATACGCCCGGCCATTACCACAGTGATCTATAAATACAGGAGAGGATGGTGGGGGATGCTCAGAAAGGTCTTAGTGCCATGAAACTCGATATGCGTGAGTGGCACAACCACAAGGAGAGTTGTTATAGCTCTTGTCATGTATATAATGCCGCAAATGGAGAGCAAGTGATACATGGGCCCTGTCCTGAATGGGTAGGAGAGAAACTGAGAAGAAGGACAAGACAAGACACAGGATAAGAGCATCGAAAAGGAGGGCGTGGATGTCGGAGCAATTCCTGGAAGCAAGTAAGTTTCAAAGAAGGATTTGGAGGAGGGGAGAGAGGGCTGTCACAGCTTCAGGGCAACTGCACCTGTATTTGTCCTCCATGCTCCACCAGGGGCACTCACTTAAAGGTTTCCGGCCCCCAGCTGTCACCTCGCTTGGGCAGACACCTGCACCTCACTCCCTTTTCATCAGGTTTTTCCAGGCTGCACTGTTCCCTGCCTTCAGTGTGATATCCCGAGCAAGTCAGACTGTCTGAAAGGCCAACCTCTCCACTTTGCTTTCTCTCCAGAAGCTGTGCCCAGCGTATTGCCCACCATTATAAAAGTTATCACACAGCTCTTTCTAAGCAAGCACGTTTATTCTTAGGGTAAAAGCACTACAGAGGAAACCTATTAAAACAATAAAAACCTACCTGCATGCTAAAATGCTTACTAGAGGTCACCCCAACTCCAACCTCAGGCTCTGGTAGTTGTCAGTCCTTCCAACCCCACAACTGGGGTTTCCCTGTGATAACAAGTTTATAACTGCCTCAGATTCACAGCCAGCACAACCAGCTGGGCAGTTCAGCCAATTCTTCATACAGCTCAGGCCTATGATTTCCTGTAATCAGCAGAGAAAGACCCTCTCCTCAGGGCGTAGCTTCAAAAGAAGGGATTTTGCATAATCAGAGGTGGGGAATTTACATTAACCTCCCCCCGAGGAATTCCCCAGGAAATCCACTTCACACAAAGTCCATGCTTGTCTGGCATAATTTCAGTATAGTACTTTGAACTCTCAGGCCTCACATCAAACATAAGAACGGCCATACTGGGCCAGAACAATGGTCCAGCTAGCCCAATATCCTGTCTTCCAACAGTGGCAAATGCCAGGTGCTTCAGAGGGAATGACATCCCATCTCCCCCGTAGCGAGGTTACACTATCCTGGCCCACAATAATACATATACTTTGTATTTAATATAATGGACCCCGAAGATCCTTAAACTAATTCAATAAAGTTTTTCAAGGACATTGCAGGAAATTGCCACATCTGTCCCAGGAGCATTTAGTGGGATTGGGAGATTGCTCGTGCCGCCCCATGAACCAAGGAATGAAACAGGAATGGGAGGAGGAGATGGAGGGAGAGAGGGCTGGAAGGCAGGCTGGAAGGCTGGAGAGGTAAGGGGGGCAGGCATTAGCTCTTCCTCTACTGAGGACAGTAAAAGTTTTACAGTATGGTCAACTATCACAATTTCATCATCAGGAATCTCACAATAGTTGGTTTTTCTCTTAGAGTCCCAGGTCCCGGAGTCAAGTTATTATGTGAGAATCTCAGCTTTCATTACAAAAAGGTAAGTGTCTAGCCTTCCTGGTTGCAGAGAAAACCTTGGCCCAAACCCCAGGCAGCAAATAAAAGGAACTGAACCTTTGTTTTAATATCTCATCGTTTCTAAGATAATCTCATGATGTTCTAGGGCCTGGCTCATCATTTGTGAATGTTTGGAGCTGGAAATACTAGCTTTATAACACATTCTTGCAGCCACACACATGTATGTTTTTTTTGGCTTGGCTTTTTTCCACGCCTCCTTCCTCACTCCCCTCCTCCAAAGTATATTGGCCACGCTGGACATACTGTCATTGGTACAGGCAGAAGGCACAGCTGGCCACATGTGAGGTATAAAGTCATTTCACAGAGTGGCTTGAACTTTACCATGTGGCTTGTGAAATTTCTGAGTTTATGTGATACTCTTTATGACCACATGGCACATGTACATAACACTCATGCACGCACAGCCGTATAATTAATATTTGCATTGCACTAGCACCTAGAGGCCCTGCCCCAGATCAGAGCCCCATTGTGCTAGGTGCTGTACACAGTGAAACAAGTTAGGAGTTGCTTGTTTATAACAAACACAGCCTAAGGACACCTGCTCCAGCACTGACCTCGGACTTAGCCACTCAGAGATGGCAACGTCGCATGCACACTCATTCCTTCCAAAGCCTCCTCACACTGCTTTAGTACTAGGTCTCCAGACACCACGTTCTGCTGGAGCAAGAGTCCCAGACACCAGCATCCGTGTTTCTTCAATTTAAGACATTATAGCTGATGTTTTCCATTCCTAATGTACAAGCAAATATTTGGCCATCTGGCAGCCCCATCAGCCGAGCAGCAAAGCGAACCGTCTGGCTTCTCTCTGCTGAAAGGGTGAAGACGACGTTAAAACTCCTCTCCTGGATTGCCGGGCACCCCCTTCCGATGCAGCATGGCAGCCACCATTTGGCAGGCTGCTCCTGCACCATCTGCTTGGAGAACTCTCCACAGAGCATGGAGGCATCTAAAAATAGCTGGGAAGCTCATCAAACATTTACGGCCAGGCTGAGAAGGCCTCTCACAATCTCACACCTTCCCTTGCCGTTCCTGCCTTGCCTGTGAATTCCCTGAGACCTTTAATCACCTCAGTGTCTTTCACTCCCTCCTCTTCTTCAGATTCTTTCCATTCCACTCCCCCCCGCCTTTTATATTTTGCCTGAGATTTACAGTGAACAGTTCGGGATGATGAGCGAGACCCTGTATCATACCACTGCTCTGTGAGTGCTCCAGGGGGCCAAGGCTGTGAACATCACTGGGAAAGTCCCAACAGGCTGTGCTGCTCCATTCCTTGCTTTCCTGCCACCCCCAGGTCCTCCTCTCTTTGTCTGTATGTCTGTTTCAGTGCTCCTTGCTAGGCTTCAGCATGGCTCCCCTTCCTCAGTGGGCGTCTGTGCTGCCCAATATATCCGCACTGGTGGGGGAGGTGTCTTGCGCCCTAACGGAGTCATCCCCCCTTGCTCCCAATAACTCCTCTTTCCTCCTAAGTGTTAGCGCCAATTCCCCGTGTGCATTAATTATGGCCAACCCAGACAGGAAGGTGTGGGAATCTGCATGGGAGGGAACTTGTATTTGGGCATGAGGGGGAGAGACCATTGCCACTGCAAGGCTCTCTTTGCCTCATGAGGCCTCACCTATGCCAGCATCAGTCTGCCATGCCCTAGTGTAACATGCACACTCCTCCTGTCCCTAGCCCAGCCTGGCAGCTGCTCTCTCAGAGCCTTCCACACTACCCATCAGAACAGGCTCACGCACCATTGCCAGGTGTTTCCAGTGGGTGACAGCCAGCCACCTTTCTCCTGCTGGAGTGGTTTATCCACAAAACCCCCCTCCCAGTCTTGTCCCCATGGGGTTAGCCTTCAACATCTCCCACACAGGGCTGGCTTTAACCTTTTTGATGCCCCAAGCAAAAAAAAAAACCAAAAAAAACCCAAAAACCCACACCAAGCGCCGTGTCCCCCAGGGGAAAAAAAAAAAAAGAGTGCCGCTCCGCCAAAACAACCCCCCGTCCCTCACGCCGCCCCGCCGAAACAACCCCCTGTCCCCCAAGCCACCGAAACAACCCCCCGCCTCCCGAGACGCTCCGCCGAAGCAACCCCCCCCACGCTGCTGAGCTGAAACAACCCCCCACGCCACCGAGCCGAAACAACCGCCCCCCTCCCCCGAGCCCCGCGCTGCCCCGCCGAAACCCCCCTCCCCTCTCCTCTCCCAAGCCCTGAGCCGCCCCACTGAAACAACCCCTCTCCCCTCCCCCGAGCCCTGCGCCGCCCAACTGAAACAACCCCCCTCCCCTCCTCCGAGCCCTGCACCGCCCTGCTGAAACAACCCCCTCCCCTCCCCTGAGCACCACGCCGCCAAGCCAAAACAACCGCCTCCTTCCCCCGAGCCCCACGCCATCGCCGATGTAAAAAAAAAACAAAAACCCAAGCGCCGCCGCCGAAGAAAAAACAAAAAACAAACCTCAAGCGCCGCCCCTTGCAAGGTGCCGCCCCGAGCACATGCTTGGTCGGCTGGTGCCTGGAGCCGGCCCTGCTCCCACAGGTTCACTCGGTTACCCCCGTTCCACCCACACTGACTCCATCCCACGCAGAGTTCCCAGTGACCCCCACTGTGCCATAGCAGGCTGATAACTAAATACAGTGCCATCCATGATGGGCTAACCCTGCAACTCTTCTCTCCAGCTCAGAGCTGACTTGTGCACTATATTCCCCCAGCAGCTCCTGACTGCAGGGGGCTACCGGACAGCCCCACCTCCAGTTCACAATGGATGTGTCTAGGAGACTGGGTTTCAATCTTTTGCATACTGGCCCCCTCCCCCCATTTCAATGTCTATTCTGTCCCAGGCTCCCCCTCCCATCTAGCTGGGATCTAGCCAGGTAGCAATAAAGGAACAGTGGGGTGAGAACTCAGGATCTAGGAGATCTACCTTCTGTCTGCAATTCCTCTTTGACTGCATCACAATGGTCTAGCCTTGACCCCACACATCTTCATCCACACTTCTTCCAGCATGGAGAAACCCTGACCCCTTCTACACATCCACTGGACAAAGCGAGCTAGTCTCCACCCCTTCTTCTCATCTCTCACAGCGATTCCCTGCTCCTGTCATCTTACACACAGCAAAAGCTGAGAATGGGTAGAATTCATGTCAGGTTTGTCCTAAGCAAGAAGGTGGTTTTTCGGGACAGTTTATCCCATCATTTTCGAGTTACTTTTATCCCATCATTTTGGAATTACTTTTAAGAAACGAGCTGCCATCTGGAAGTGTTTTACCACAGCAAATAAACAAAGCAACAGGGAGAAAAACAAGCACCCAACAACCTGGACATGGACAAGCCTGGCATTAAAACAGCCCTCCCTGCTGTACGGATTTGAATTGTTAATAATTCAACTACTGTAGTTACTTGTCAGGAGAAGAGAGAGAAGGAAGGAAAAACAAACCCCTTAACAATGAACTCTCATGTTCAGTGGAACGTAAAGCGAGGAGTGGGGAGAGGAAGAGAGAAGGGAAACAATAGAAAACAGATGACCGTTTCCTTTTCAAATATTTATTTTCAAGTCCACCTCAGCATGCTGCTCATTGAGATATAGAGATTTCCTCTCTGACAGCTCACAAGCCCCTGCTGCAAGTACACATGCTGCTGGCTTGTCTTGGTACGGCTGGAGTCTGCTGGGAATCTCTGATTTCCTAGCAGCAGGTGTCAAGAAGCTAGGAAGGTTTTTTGTTCTTCAATTTGCACACACCACCCCTCTTCCCCCGCCCCCAATATCTTCCTCTAACACCTGAGCCAAGAACGGTTTCCTGTCTTTCAATGGATATCCTGCCCTTTACCTCCTTGTCCACTCAGCCAGCTAAGAGTGTATTACAGTGCCCATCACCATGGTATCTGAGAGGCTTAACTTCTTCCCCACACAGTGAGCACCCATCTGGGAAGGCAGGATGCACTGCTGTGTTAACCCATGAAGCGGATGGAAACTCAGACCCTGGAACTGGGCTCAGTGTCCTTAAGTCACCGGGCTTGTTGCTATAACCCCTCAGGACATGACGTCTTCAGCTCTTACACAGCTAAGGAGAGCCGGATGTGGTCATTCCTTGGCCAGTCCGGACAGGTCTAGCCAAAGCTCCAGTGGGCAGTGGTGCCTTTGTGTCTGAGTCAGGACTGAAGCAGTACCCCGGCACACTATTAGAGGGCGCTGTGCTGCTGGAAGCGGAGTCTTTACAGGCGAGTCGCATCTTAGGCGCATTTAACATGCGCGAATTCAGCTTTGCACGGTCAGCAAAAACAGAAAAAAAAAAGAAAAAGAACCATTTTAAAACGGCATCGGTACTGCGGGAAATTCCGTCCGCCATTCAACTCAATGGCGTTTCACTATACGCGGTTTTTCGCTTTACGCGCTAACCGCGGAACGGAACCCCCGCGTAAGATGAGACTTGCCTGTATAAGAGGTGGAGCTGAGGTCCTGAGCACCAACAGCTGGGTGTCAGAGGGTCAGACCCAGTGCTTAATTCAGCAACTGCATTCTGCCTCCCTGAGCTCCCTCTGCCCTTTCACCGGCAGCGGGTACTCTCCCTTACGTCCTGACCTAAAGCAGTGTGCACACCTGCCTCTTCCTCCCAACCAGTCATGATTCAAGAAGAAAGGCTGCAGAAGTGCAGCACACGTAGGGTGACCAGATGTCCTGATTTTATAGGGACAGTCCCGATTTTTGGGTCTTTTTCTTATATAGGCTCCTATTACAACCCACCCCCTGTCCCGATTTTTCACACTTGCTGTCTGGTCACCCTAAGCACTTGTGGAACTCAGAGACAACACGAGGGCTGGGGGGGAATTGCCATTGGTATCTCGATGCTGTAAAAGCAGTTCCTTTTCCACCCTGGCTACAGCCCGCTCCATTCTATTGGCCTCAAGAAATGGCCTCTGCTAGCAGGGCTGAGAGCTGCTTGTAGTCTGTATCTGGCTGCACAGCCCATCTCAGCAGCCATGAGGGAAGGGAGGGCATCGCTGCAGCCCACGGGCCTGGTGCTGGGAGCAGGTGGAGGAAGAAATATCACAGCCACGTTCCAAATGGGAGCTTAAAACAGCAGTGGCAACAACAACAAAAAAAACCTCCTGCAGAATTCATGCCAGCCAGTTAATTTCTTTGCAAAACTGTATACAGTGTGGAAACTCCTGGGGCCTGATTAACCATGCAGAAATGATGTCTGTACGCAGCTCCAGCAAAATGATCATGGCACCAAGGTCTGCAGGGCCTATATAAACCCTCTCCAAGGTGGGCTCAGCCCCTGGGGGACAAAGGTCTCTTAAAGATGCTAAAGGTTGACAGTGTCCAGTAATAAACAACTGGTTGCTGAGCTCTGTGCCTTTATCCTCATGCACAATTATTTCAAATTTGGTGACAATATATACTTCCAGACCAGTGGCACCGCTATGGGCACCCGCATGACCCCACAATATGCCAACATTTTTATGGCTGACCTGGAACAACGCTTCCTCAGCTCTCGTCCACTCACGCCCCTTCTCTACCTACACTACACTGATGACATCTTCATCATCTGGACCCATGGAAAGGAAACTCTGGAACAATTCCACAATGATTTCAACAGCTTCCACCCCACCATCAACCTCAGCCTGGACCAGTCCACATGGGAAGTCCACTTCCTAGACACCACGGTGCAAATAAGTGATGGTCACATTAACACCACCCTGTACCGACAACCCACCGACCGCTATGCCTACCTACATGCCTCCAGTTTCCATCCTGGACACACCACACGATCCATTGTCTACAGCCAAACACTGAGGTACAACCGTATTTGCTCCAACCCCTCTGACAGAGACCAACACCTACAAGATCTTCACCAAGCATTCTCAAAACTATGATACCCGCATGAGGAAATAAGGAAACAGATGTGGAAGTCGGTAAAGGGAATTTGGATGCAGGCCTCTATATGAGCAAGAGTCAGGCTAACTCTAGCTGTGATAACGCGAGATTTGTAGAAGCGGGGACTGTCTGAGGCGAGGGGAAAATAACTATGAGAGAGGTTACTGTAACCTTGTATTAGATAAGAATAGAATGTAGACCATAACAAAATTAATGAGGAAAACAAGATATCAAGAAAGAATATGTATAAACAAATTGCAGTTGTTGATCATTACTATATGTAACAAAAAGTATAAATGCTTGCCTTAATTGTTTATCTTTGGGAGACCTGCCTAGGAGGGGGAAACCCTGTGTCCTAGTGCACTCTCTCCTCTTTGCAATTGCTTAGGTTAATAAAGTGTATCTTGCCTTGCTGCACCCAAAATAAGAGTGAGAACTCTGTTTTTCTCCGACACAGATCAACAGGGCCAGACGTGTACCCAGAAGCCTCCTGCTACAAGACAAACCGAAGAAAGAAACCAACAGAACTCCACTGGCCATCACTTACAGTCCTCAGCTAAAACCTCTCCAATGGATCATCAGTGATCTACAACCCATCCTGAACAATGATCCCTCACTTTCACAGGCCTTGGGAGGCAGGCCAGTCCTCGCCCACAGACAACCCGCCAACCTGAAGCATATTCTCACCAGCAACTACACACTGCACCATAATAACTCTAACTCAAGAACCAATCCATGCAACAAACCTCGATGCCAACTCTGCCCACATATCTACACCAGGAACACCATCACAGGACCTAACCAGATCAGCCACACCATCACTGGTTCATTCACCTGCACATCCACCAATGTAATATACGCCATCATGTGCCAGCAATGCCCCTCTGCTATGTACATCGGCCAAACTGGACAGTCCTTACGCAAAAGGATAAATGGACACAAATCAGATATTAGGAATGGCTATATACAAAAACCTGTAGGAGAACACTTCAACCTCCCTGGACACACAATAGCAGATTTAAAGGTAGCCATCCTGCAGCAAAAAAACTTCAGGACCAGACTTCAAAGAGAAACTGCTGAGCTTCAGTTCATTTGCAAATTTGACACCATCAGCTCAGGATTAAACAAAGACTAAGAATGGCTAGCCAACTACAAAAGCAGTTTCTCCTCCCTTGGTGTTCACACCTCAACTGCTAAAAGAGGGCCTCATCCTCCCTGATTGAACTAACCTCGTTATCTCTAGCCTGACTCTTCCCTGCATATTTATACCTGCCCCTGGACATTTCCACTGCATGCATCTGAAGAAGTGGGTATTCACCCACGAAAGCTTATGCTCCAATTCGTCTGTTAGTCTATAAGGTGCCACAGGACTCTTTGTCACTGCTACAGTAATCAATGACTCCCCATCTCTCTTTTTTCCAGAGAGAGGAAAAAACCTGAGTGAATCCAACTGAGCAGAAGTAGACCAGTCCCTCCTCAGCCTTGTAAAATTCAACCCACAGCAGACCACACATGGATGCTAAAGAGCTGTATTAACAGGCCTATCCCAGGCCTGGGGTCAGGTGGGCGGAGCCACACTGAGGTGAGTGGGGACAGCAAGCCCTATCACACTTAAAACAGTCACACTCGGAGAGCTCTGCCTTAGCTAGGCAGTGTCTACCAGGGGATATATTGCACACTCACACTCAGTATCAGATCCACTGTCACTCCCAAAACACAGTCCTGATGTCTATTCATTGCAGATTATCAGAAACCTTGATTATCCCCGATTATTCAATGGCCCCAATTATGTTCAGATAATCAAGATGGCACTGTATGTACACACACACAGTCTTACATATTCTGTACTGACACATCCATGTACAACACACATGCCTGTGCTTACCAATGCAGTGTTGTTGTAGCCGTGTGGGTCCTAGGATATCAGAGAGACCAGGCGGATGAGGTAATATCTTTTATTGGACCAACTTTTGTTGGTGAGAGAGACAAGCTTTCACACTGGCTCTTCTTCAGTTAATGGGCCACTTCAGCTTGAATTGTCCCTTAGACTATGTGCTAACTACTTATGGTCAACTATCTGTTCAATCTTCTATTTAGCTGTGACACTCTCTCAGTACCTTTCCAAGACCTGAGGAACACTTGTCTCTGGGTATGTCTACACTTACATTTTATAGCGCTCTAACTTGCTGGCTCAGGGGTGTGAAAAATCACCCCCCCTGAGCGCAGCAAGTCTGAGCGCTTTAAAGCGTTAGTGTAGACAGGCTCCCAGCGCTCGGAGCTAATCCCCTCGTGGAGGTGGATTACCAGGAGCGCTGGGAGAGCTCTTTCCCAGCGTTCGAGCACGACCACACTCGCATTTCAAAGCGCTGCCGCAGGAACGTTCCCGTGACAGCGCTTTGAAGTTTCCAGTGTAAACATACCCTCTGTTGCCAACAGAAGTTGGTCCAATAAAAGATATTGGCTATGGCTACACTTGAGAGCTTACAGCAGTGCAGCTGTGCCGCTGTAAGCTCTCTGATGTAGCCGCTCTAAGACGATGGGAGAAAGCTCTCCTGTCAGTTTAACTACTCCAGCTCTCCTGCCCCGACATAGCGCTGTCTGTCCACACCAGCGCTTATGTTGGTGTAATTTATGTTATTCACCCCCCTGAGCAACATAAATTATGCCAGCATAAACTGTAGTGTAGATATAGCCTCATCTCACCCACCGTGTCTCTGTAATATGCTTAACACCTCAGATACACACCCACATTCCCACACGTCTATCCTGCAGGTATATACACTCACCCGACTCACTAAAATCCCCCGCCTGCCTCACAGCCCCTTACTATCATGCATAGATTCACATGCCCAGGCTAGGGAAAATCCTGTAGAAACCCAGAACTGAAAGCGAAACCCAGCTGAAAGCCTGGTCTAGACAAATGAGATAATTCCTGCCGGCTGCACATACTGACCTGCATTAACCAGCCTGCATTCACTGACAGACCAGCTCACTCATCTGGAACTGACCTCCCACCTCCTTTGTCTTGTAAATGTCCTCCAAACAGAAGAAATTACCTGCCCAATCCCTCCTCCTGCCCAGCTCAGTCAGTTCCACCCTTTCTGCTCTTTGGGCAAAAGCAGGAGTGTCAGACTTTTCCCCAAATGGGGTCCGGGGCATGGCTACCATGAGGTGGCGGTGAAGTATGGCCAAGGCAAAGGGGGAGTTTTCACATTCAGCTCACATTCGGTCTCCCAGGAGAGTTGACAGTCCCCAGGTATTTCATGCCCGGGTCAGATCAGCAGCAGGGAGCAATCAAACGAACACCCCAACAATACAGGGTCATTAGATGCAAACTCCAAACTGAAGGTTGGCTCTGAAACTATGGCTAATGAAACAGCAAAAGGAGTATTTCATTGTGAGACAACTACATCTGAGATCCCAGAGAAAAGCAGCTCCATAACCCCTCTCCCCTGCCCCAATTCACACATCACATTGAACTGCCTCAGAAGTAGACATTCATTCATTAAGAATTCCTCTCTCGGCTCATCATCCTCCCTCACCCCCTCACCCCCATCTCTCATCCCCACCCCCAGTCTCACTCAAACACACTTGCACACAGTCATTCATAAAGAACCTCACACATCCCCACTCTCCCCCAGTTGCACCCCACCCCCCCATCCTCACCGGCACATGCCTGCAGACACACAGCTTCCTCTCCTCTGCTCGGCCTGAGAAATATCGATTGCTTTCCCCCCTGTAATATTTCGCTTGACTGAGCAGATTTAGAATCAAGGAGTCAGACTCTGCCTAGAGACCAAACACATATTTAATTCCACGGTTTAAGGAGCCCTGGAGCCGGTTATTCTTATTTTAAAATGCCAGTGCAGTGAAAGTAAGCTGATGTTTGGGGCGCGGGGGAGAGGGAGAAGGGAGATGGCAAGGGCTATGGAGTGTGCTCGCACCAGCCTGCGGTGAAACGAGTTTGCCAGCCTCATGCCACCTGTGCATTGGCAGCCTATAGTGTGACACACTAGTCAGCTGCACAGCATTGGTCGAGCAAACAACTGGGCCTAGTGCTGAGCCTGAACTGAAGACAAGTGATTTGTCTTCATGCTTTTCCTTATAGGGGGAAAGGGCAGGGGGGAAAGATGGAGGTGAGGTGTGAAATTGTCTAATGAGACCTGTCAGCTATACTGAGGACTCATTAAATATTTATGGTGCGGAAGTGCCTAGGAGCCCCAGCTGTGAAGCAGGACCTCATTGTGCTAGGCGCTGTACAAACTGCGTACAATCTAATTAATCTCCTCTAAGTAGTTTGCAGTGGTGTGGTAGCCGGCCTGGTCCCAGGATATGAGCGAGACCAGGTAGGTGAGGGAACATCTTTTATTGGCTGAACTTCTGGTGGTGGAAGGGACAAGAACTCTTCCTCAGGTCTGGGGAAGGTAACCAGAGTGTCTGAGCAAAATACCAGGTGGGACAGATTGTTAAGCATGAGGGGTGTACACATGTTGTTGGAGACCACTTAAAATTAAGTAGGCAATTAACACCTCTGCATTTGCTGGGCAAAAGAAGGTTAGTAGGGTGTGCTACACATTGTTGTAATGAGCCATAAAACCATCATCTCCATTAAGTCCATGGTTTTTAGTGACCAGCAGAGTTATGAATTTAAGTTCCAGGCTCATATGGACACTAAAAACCATGGACTTAACTGAGACACTGGTTTTATGGCCCATTACAACAATTTGTACCGCTGCTGTCTGCTAACCCTTAATTGCCCACTTCATTTTAAGAGGCCTCCTACAGCATGTGTGAACTCCTCATGCTTAACAATCTGCCCCACCTTGTATTTAGCTCTGACACTCTGGCTACCTTCCCCAGACCCGAAGAAGAGCTCCAGGAAGCTCAAAAGCTTGTCCCTTCCACCAACAGAAGTTGGGCCAATAAAAGATATTATCTCACCCATGCCCACTGTGTCTCTCTCCTCTAAGCAGCACAGACACATAGGCAGATCCAGCCAACCCAACCGGAAAATATCTAACCAACAACTTCCTCTAGCCCCATAGCCAATGTCCTTAAGCAGCAAGTCACAGGTATGTGAAATTTTTTATAGCCAGGCTGTTATGACCCCAAATGAGAGATGGTCAGAGTGGGAAAGCTAGCACAGTGTCCAATGCCTAGGAAAATGGGCCCTTGATCTGGGTTGGTCCCTAGGCATTGCTGTCATAAACCCGATTTATACCAGCCTGAAACATAGCACTGCAAATCGCCCCCAGTGCTATACCTTCATTTATATTGGCATTGCAACGTGGGAAGATCCCATCCATATTCCTCACCAGGTCTTTGGAAGAATTCAAGCAGAGGAGGCCACTCCCTAGTAACCAATCCCAGGTGTTGCACTGGGTCCAGTGGATGCTAGGATGGCTCGAATTTGAATAAATATGACATTGTTCTACCACAAGGGCTCAGAACCCTGCAGTATCACCTCTGGAGGCGGCTGTGTTTGGGACCATTACTGGAGATTCTGCAGCGCTTTATTCATAAGGGTGACGCGGAGTTTAGTCCACGCTGTGCAAACATGTTTTGGTAAAGAGCCTCCTATCAAGTCCGAGCTGTTTCATTCAGTGAGATCCCAGCAACTTGGGATCCAACAGACATGGTGTCAACTTTAAAGAGGAAGGAAAAACAAGCAGCGGGCCTCCAGCTTGTCTCCGGAGGTGGCTAAAGCGGCTGCGCTTGGATCAAATGCCCAGCCTACTTTCCCTCTCTGAGGCGACTCCTTCACACAGCGCGCAAGGAGCATGCTGAGCCTGCTAACTGGAGCAGGCAGTGCCTGGCGCATGGGAGCCGGCAGCCGCATGGAGCAAGTCACTGGCAGGTGAAAACAGACGCCACTGGGCCAGCTGCCTGGGGCTGGCAGGAAATTAAAGAGGGGAAGGAAAGGCTACTTGTTTCCTAGCAGTGGGAGCTCTGGTAATACATGTGATTCAACATTTACATGTCCCTTCTCACAGGCAGCGCATGGACAAACAGGCATCCCTGCAAAGCCATTCGATCACCCACCCATACTCCTGCCCAGTAGCGTAGCCATTGCGGGAGCAGGGGGAGCGGCCGCTCCCCCACTGAGCAGAAACGACACCTTTTTTGTGCTCCAACGCCTTTTGCTCCTATGCTGCAGCCAGAGCAGAGCTTTTTTTTTTTTTGGCTCCCAGCGCCCTTTTTTGCTCCTGACGCTTTTTGCTCCCAGCACCCTTTTTTAGCTCTGCTCCCACTGTGCTCTAAACCTGGCTATGCCACTGCTTCTGCCCCTCAGCCATGCCAGCTGGGGGACACTTAGTTCTGCCGAGGGCGGGGTGCTGGGAAGGGGGGGGGGCGGTGTTTACAGGATGGAGATTTCCTATGAAAGAGAAGGAAGCCAAACCCGGGATGTACTTCAGCCCATGTCAAGGTAAAGGGGGAGGGGGGGGAAGGAGTAAGATGTGGTTCCCTGGGGGCTCCCACATCTCCACAGAGCTCTCAGCACACACCAGCCTGGGCTCTGCTCTAGAGCACGCTCAATAAACCTCACCCTGTCTCTGGTGGGCTAACACCCCCTTTGATTTGTAGCCCCCTGCGGCTGGCTGAACTAGCCCCGCCCTTCTTGCAGGGTGGTAATTTGGGGTCCCTGCCCAGACTGTTTCCAGTCACACAGCCGTCCCCAGAAGTTCCATTTCATGTCCTCGGAGGAACAAGCAAGCAGAGCCGCTCTTTACAGCCTCTAAATAATAAAGATGAAGATATCAGACACCAGGCACTTCAAGGGCACTGGTGCTCCTTGCTCCTCAGAGGGGTGTGTGTGTCTCTCCACTAAAGCAGAAAGAGCACAGTAGCAATATAATCTTATGAGGCAACGAAGATGATAATTATAGTGTCCTTAGAAAAACAGCAGAGTAACGGCGGCGGACGGATGAACAGTGCACAGGATGGAGTGAGGGATGCGTCAGGGCCCAGGCTGGGCTGTGGGCTCTGGGGAAGCGCCATGGGGCAGAAGCTGTGTTAGGAGGATGCAGCTGGATGTGAGCCAGGGAATGGGATGCAGCAAGCTGGGGGCTACGGTGTCTTACAGGTGGCAGCAAACTGTGGGCCATGACGTTGTTAGAGGTGTTGGAGGCCATGGCAAACAGGAATCCCATGCAGGTAGAGGCCACAGTAAGCTGTCAGCATGGGGGTCATAGTGCATTGGCTTAAGATGCAGGGGCCCAGGATGCAGATGGGGGTGATAGGGGTACAGTTGGGGTGTTACGAGGCATAGTCAGTCACTGGGCCTGGTTCAAAGCTCACTGAAGCCAATGGAAAGACTTCCACTAACTTCAATAGGCTTTGGTCAGGCCCAGAAAATGCAAAGCGACGATTCTTTAGAGACAGGCCCAAACCAGAACCTAAGATCCAAACATCCTCAGAGTCAATTTCAGCCTGTCTCTGACACCTCCTCATGGATGTCCAGCAGTCACCTCAACATGGCTGAAACAGAGCTCTTCTCTTCTCCCCCAACCCTTTCTCACCTCCCACCTGTCACTCAGGCCTGTCACCTGGGCATCATCTTCAACTTGGACCTCTCTCTGGGCCCCACATCCAGACTGTGTCTAAATCTTGCCGATTCTTTCTGCATCACATCTCTAAGGTATGGCCTTCCCTACCCAGCTCAAACTCTCCTCCAGGCTCTCATCCTCTCATGTCTTGATTCCTGCCACATCCTTCTCTCTGGCCCCGACCAATGCTGTCTTGCCCCGCTCATCTCCATTCAGAACGCTGCTGCAAAGGCCATTCTCCTAGCCTGTCGCTTTGACTAGGTCATCTCTCTCTTTGCATCCTTCCTCAGGCTGCCTCTTCTCTACTGTATCCAACACTTCATTTTCGAGGCCCTTCAGTCAACCCTCACCTTACCTACTATCTCTTATTCACTAGCAAGATGTCAACACTCACCTCGGATCGGCCTGCGATGCCGGCCTCCTCTGCCCACTTGTTAAATTTTCAAACCAGCCCCGTTGTGCTTTCTCCCATACTGCCCCTGACACTGGGGGACACACCTTGTAAACATCTGCAGAAATAACACATTCCCCTTCTTCAAACCCCTCCTTAAAACTCTCCTTTTCTGGCATGCCTACAAAACACTTGACAACCATTATGCTGCTGATGTGGAGAAACCATGCCTTGGTATGCTGTCCGATACTGCCTCATTGTTTCTTTGTACTCCCCCGTACAGCTGTCTGTCTCCATGCCTCTTATCTTACACTTAGATTGGGGCAAGGACAGTTTTTTTGTTCCGTGTTTGTACAGCACCTAGCACACTGGGGGTCCTGGTCCATTACTAGGCTGTATGGTAATATGCAATAATAATACTAAAACTGATCCAAACGTCCTCTGTTACTGCTGTGGGTCAGGCTAGGCTGAAGTGAGAGTTAAAAAGTTCTGTTACTGTCTGACCCAAGCATTTCAGGACAGTGCTAATTTTGGAGCATTTGTCCAGTGACAAATTCACCATAACACTCAACCTCTGCAGAACAGAGGGAGGATGAAGAGAGGGAATTAAGGAGGCCGAGAGCAGTGAGTGATATTTAGTGATGTACCTAGTCTGCTTTCACAAGCATAGTTGGGAGCTCAATTCTGGGCTAACTATTCGTGCACTCTTTGTGTTCTGCTGCAGAAGAGGATGCCTGTAGGGAAGATTTTCAAAGGCACTAATGTGATCTGAATGCCTAACTGCCCTTTGTGCCTTCGGAAACGTCCCCGTTTGAATATGTTGCCACCATAACATTCACCAGGAGAGGAAAAGATCAAGGAAACTTGCATCTGAGAAAATCCAAATCCCAGAGGTTTATGAAATGTTGGTTCAGATCACATATAGCCGTGCCTCTGGCTTGTAACTGGAGTGTTGGGTTTTCCAAGCGGACGCATAGGGGCTGGAGCTAGGGGTGCTTCTTCACCCTCTGGTTTGAAGTGGCTTCCATCAGATACAGGGTTTACAGTTTGGTTCAATGGCTCTCAGCACCCCCACTATACAAATTGGTCCTGCACCCCTGAGTGGAGGCATCCCTACAAGGGTATGGTCACATGCTGTAGAGAACAAGGCTTGCAGTAGATTAGACTGAGATAGGGGTGGAGGTCATGGTGAAGTGGAAGGAGCAGGCAGCTGTGATAGAGAGCATGGTAAGATCTGGCTAGGATGCAATTAGACATGTTCCAGGGCACGCCACAGGGCAAGCTAGGTGTGGTGAAGACAGTGTGGTACGTTGCGGTTTAGGCTCCAGTTAGATGTGGCCCAGGCCTTGCTAAATTGTGGTTTAAAGCACAGATGTTGTGCTGTCCATGAGAAGATGCGTGTTAGGGGGAAGGCATGAATCATATTGAAGCAAGCTGTGGGTTTGGGGGCCAGCTCCAGTAAGATGTGGTCCTGGCTTAGGACAGCTGTGGTGCAGAGAGATGCAGCACACACCGCAGCAACCTGTGCATTAGCTGGATGTGGTCAGACATGACATGAGCCATTCTGAGTTGCGGCGTTGTATTTTCACTGAAGCAGGCAGGCAGGAGAATTAAAATGGATCCCTCATTTAAGCTCACTTGCAAATTTTAACAGCTCTTGACATCTTTCCTCACCTCAACTCCCCCTAGTGTTGGCAACTGTGTACTGCACAAGACACAACACCAGGATGGCAGGTTAACATGAGTCCGTAGCAAAATGTGGAGAAGAAAGGTAGCCAGCCACAATGTCAGCAGTAGGGCCAGTGCTTAATTTGTAATGACAGAGGTGCTGGGGCTCAAGCAATTTTTTTACATTCATAATCAATGTGGCCAGCCCAGAGGTACTGGGGCTATGGACTGCCAAGCCTAGAGATGCCGGGGCTCAGCGCTGGCACAAATTAAGCACTGAGTAGGACGCTGTGGGCCCTGGTGCAGTCAGATGTGGCACCAACCACCAATTCAAAGCGGAGTAAGAGAACGTACAGAACATGCCATGCTAGGCTGTGAAATGTGATTCACAGCGACTGTGGGCTAGGATGCAGTCAGAGGGGAAGGGCCTTTAGTAAGGGGTGAATCCACAGATACCTGTATGAGGGAGTTAATGATATGACAGCAGCGATCGGAAAGTATGGCTTGAGTCAGGTTCTGAATGGGACCATCCTTGGGAATATGTGCATAAGAATTCTTCAGGATATAAACTCTGCTATTATACGTCTTTATTGCCCATCAGACCGATTCACTCTTTCTCCCTTGTCACCCCACATGATTGGGAGAAGCACCCTGTAAAAATCCACCAGGCATTACTTTAGCCTCTTTTATCAGAGGGGTAGCCGTGTTAGTCTGGATCTGTAGAAGCGACAAAGGGTCCTGTGGCACCTTATAGACTAACAGAGGTATTGAAGCATAAGCTTTCGTGGGTCAATACCCACTTCTTCGGATGCAAGCAGTGGAAAAAAAATTATTAAAAAAAAATTAGCCTCTTTGAATCTTACCTCTGCCATGACACCTGCAAGACAAATGACAGTGGCTTGGCAGCTGGTGAAGTGACTGCTGCTTTTTAGACTAATCATAATCCCCTCACCATTACCCTGCGCTCCCTTGCCTGTGGGTTGTTTCTCATCACATACTTGGGCTGCAAGCTCTCTGGGGCAGGGACCATCTTTTAATTCTTGTGTGTGTGCAGCACCTAGCGTAATGGGGTCCTTGATTGGGGCTTCTGGAATTGTAGCTAGCAATGATATAGAACCACGTGGAGGTTCGTCTTTAGTTCAGTGTGGAAGAGACCCTGCTTCACTGTGCAGTGAGAGCCCAGGCTGTCAGAAATTGTGCGACAGGCTGGTGTTTGCGTGTTAGACGCAGTACTAAGATGCAGGCCTGGATGAAGTTAGGCAATGGCTGTGCTACACTGCAGGTTAGCTACGCTTCAAAACATGCCAGTTCATAGGGCAGAGTCGCAGTCAGAGACAGCTGAGGAAAGGCGAGAGTGAAGCTGCTACTGGGTTTGGTCAATGCTTTGCTACCGTATGAGTTAGGATGCTGTCCAGTTCAGTACCCACATGGCAAGGTGCTGGCTCGAGAGTATTTTAGCCAGGGAAAGATACGACCTGTTGAGAGAGGACGGCTTGGTACAGCGCAGGGAAAACTACAGAGTGCAGTTAGGGGTGTAAAGACTGCAGGCCCAGACAGGGCTCCATGCAGCAGTGGAAGAGATGTTTCATGCAGCATGGGCTTGGGGCATAGCAGGCAGCTGGATATGGTAGATGGATGCTGGGAGAAGCTGTGGATTCAGGGGGATGCATTGTAGAATGGCATTAATTATTTGCTTGCTGGGGAAGAGTCTCCTTTGGCTCCCAGAAATTAAAAAATGACAAAGGGTGGAGTAGCTCAGTGTCAGTAGCACAAATGTTCATGGTGCCACAGCCTAGTGGGGAGCTGCTGGGCCTCGTGAAGCCAGTGGGAGAGGCCCCCTTAATCTTGATGGTGGTGGCACTGGCTCCTAAGCGAAGAAACGCAGCCGTTACCCCCACTGTTGGAGACAACCAAGATCTCTCCTGATCTCACACACAACTGAAGCCAAGTAAACTTTATTGGCACGACAAGCTCTGCAAGTGCTGGCAAAGTATAGGAAAGAGATAGAGCCCTCAGGTGTGACTCTCTGCAGACAGTGTTACGCAACATGTCTGTGGTGTGATCCCCTGCATCCATTCCTGCCACTGTTGCCCATTACACACACACATACACGCACACCCATCTACATTGTTAGCAGAGTTGGAGGGGTTTCATTGCCTGGCAGCAGGCAGGACGAATGGCTCCAGCTGAAATCTCAGCCAAGATCCAGAGATAATCCTCATGCTATTATCTCCTTGCATCTCGAATAACTAAAACACGCTCCTACAACAAGCCTATCAGGCCTGACCTTGGCAGGTGCCACCACTGGAAGAGCGGAGATGGGCCCAGCAGTGAGCACAGACAATCCCCAGGGGAAAAGAGCTGCTTTCCTCTATGTGGTGCAGGGAGACTGAGCAAAGAACAAAGACCCCTATCTTGTTATGAAACCCTATGCCCTGATTTATTAATCCCATGAAGGGAGGGAGAAGAGGAGGATGCAGCAGATAATCTACAGCCCTCTGAGATGAGAGGGGGGCGACAGTTGTGGTATCAAACCCCATCAAATCCTGCTGCTACGCAGCAGCCACCAGCTTCCTTGATTAGCCCAGATCAGAGGTAGGGCCTGACAAGGCCCTACAGGAATAATTCAGCATTGGGAGTCTGTCACCAGAGCTGTCTGTCGGCGTCTGACTGACAACAAATATATTTAAAGATGGTAAAACATTCAAACCAAAATGACGGCATTTCCACACAACAGGGAACTGCAGATGTGCCAGTTATTACAAGAGCACTATGCACCAGGGTGTGTGGTTACAGTTACACACACCCCTTGGTGCAACACCACAGCAGAGGGTGTGCAGTTACAGCCTCTTATACACATGTGCACACCCCCCACACACACACCCCAGGGATAACAGTTACAGCCTCTCACATACCCCTCAGTATAACAACACACCACAGGGTATGTAGGTATAGTCACACACACACACAGAGGGTATGTAGGAACAGTCACACATGCACACGCACACACACAGGGTATGTAGGTACAGCTACACACACACACACACACACACACGGTGTTCAGTTCCACTCTCTCACACACTCCTCAGTATAACAACACACCACAGGGTATGTAGGTACAGTCACACACACACAGGATGTGCAATTACAGTCTTGGACTTAGATTTTAAGCCAGAAGGGACCACCATGATAATCTACTCCAGGGAGTCTCAAACTTCATTGCACCGCAACTCCCTTCTGACAACAAAAATTACTACATGACCCCAGGACGGGGGACCGAAGCCTGAGCCTGCCCAAGCCCCGTCACCCTGGGGGAGGGGCCCAAGCCAGAGCCCCTCTGCCCCAGGCAGGGGGGCCAAAGCCAAAGCCAAAGGGCTTCAGCCTGTAACTTGAGACCTTCCACCCCAGGCTGAAGCCCTTGGACTTTGGCCTGAGAGATGGGGCTCCGGCTTCAGCCCTGTGCCCCAGCAAGTCTAATGCCAGCCCTAGCAACCTCATTAAAATGGGATGGTGACACGCTTTGGGGTCCTGACCCACAGTTTGAGAACCGCTGATCTAGTCTGACTTCCAGCACATTGCCGTTCACAGAACCTCACCCACCCCTCCTGTAATAGACCCCTGACCTCTGGCTGAGTTACTGAAGTCTTCAAATCACAATTTGCAGACTTCAAGTTATAGAGAATCCACCATTTACACTAGTTTAAACCTGCAAGTGACCCGTGCCCCATGCTGCAGAGGAAGGTGAAATCCCCCAGGGGGTCTCTGTCAATCTGACCAGGGGAAAAATTCATTCCCAGCCCCAAATATGGTGATCAGTTAGACCCTGAGCATGTTGACAAGACCCACTAGCCAGACACTTGGGAAAGAATTCTCTGTAGTAATTCAGAGCCCTCCCCATCTAGCATCCCATCACTGGTCATTGGGGATATTTGCTACTAGCAGTCGCAGATCAGCTTTACACCACTGTAGGCAGTTCTGTCATACCATCATCTCCCTAACATATCAAGCTCAGTCTGAAAGCCAGTTAGGTTTTTTGCCCCCACTGCTCCCCTTGGGAGGCTGTTTCAGAACTTCACTCCTCTGATGGTTAGAAACCTTCCTCTAATTTCAAGACTAAACCTGTTGATGGCCAGTTTATATCCATTTGTTCTTGTGTCCACATTGGTGCTCAACTTAAATAATTCCTCTCTCTTCCTGGTATTTATCCCTCTGAGGTATTTATAGACAGTAATCATATCTCCCCTCAGCCTTCTTGTGGTTAGGCTAAACAAGCCAAGCTCCTCGGGTCTCCTCTCATAAGGTAGCTTTTCCTTTCCTCAGATCATCATAGTAGTCCTTCTCTGCACCTGTTCTGGTTTGAATTCATCTTTCTTAAACATGGGAGACCAGGATTGCACACAGTATTCCAGATGAGGTCTCACCAGTGCCTTGTGTAATGGTACTAACACTTCCCTGTCTCCTCTGGAAATACCTTGCCTGATGCATCCTAGGACTGCATTAGCCTTTTTCACGACCTTATCACATTGACAACTCATAATCATCCGGTGGTGAACCAATACACCCAAGTCTTTCTCCTCCTCTGTCACTGCCAACTGATAATTCCCCAGCTTATAGCAAAAAAGTCTTATTATGGAAGTGCATGACCTTTCACTATTAAATTTCATCCCATTTCCATTTCTCCAGTTTTCAAGGTCATCCAGATCTTCTTGTATAATATCCTGGTCCTCCTCCGTATTGGCAATACCTCCCAATTGTGTGTCACCCACAAATTTTATTAGCACACCCCCACTTTTTGTGCCAAGATCATTAATAAAAGTGTCTTGTCCCAAGACCAATCCCTTAGGAACTCCACTAGTAACCTCCTTCCATTCATTTGTGGTGCAGGGACTATGGTCTTCCACATGTATCTCAGGTGCAAAAATACACCCCTGGGGTACAACAACACATTACAGGGTGTGTGATTAGACACATCCACCCACACACCTTACATCTCTTCATGCCATAACACATAACAGGGTGTGTGGTTACAGGTCCCCGTCCGCCAACTTGGTGAAACAACACATCACAAGCTGTACAAGTGTTGCCAAAGGGGAAGAAAAGCCAGAACCCATGGCTGCCAGTCACAGGAGGGGACAACACCCCCACAAATGGGGTATACCCACTAGCCCTGAGTCCACTCCTAATCCCAAGGCAGGTTTCTGCAGGGCAGAAATTCAACCTCTGGGCTGCTGCACGATTTATTTTAATCACATCCCCCCAGTTGTCATAGCGTCAGATCATGAATTATCTTTAAACAAGACTCCCTAGTGTTTGCCTACCACGAGCTTCTGTTTAGCTAGAAATATGTGGTTGTAATTACATCGCCATTTCTGTATGGGGGTGTAAAATTAGGGCGTGTGAGGGGGGGAGGAATGAGTCAGGGGATGTTAAAGAGTTGGATGAAAACCCCAAACTCAAACCTAAACCATGTTCCCAGCCTGGGTCCATCCACCTGTAGCAATTACCCCATCGGAGCAGGACCAGGACACCAGGGCTTTGTACAACAGAGGGAAGTCACCATCCCTGGGGTCACGCTACACAAGAATGGTCTCGTAGCGCTAGATTGCCCCAGCTCCTGCTCAGCCACACAGCGAAGCAAGGCTCCCCCTTCTGCCCCTGCTCGGATTGAGACTCTGGGCTGAACTGGGACTGTGGAGCTACTGTGAGCCATTGGGCAGGGAGTGGTGGGTGTTCTGGCTCCATCCCTCCTGCTCAGCAGGTGGAGTAGCTGGCCGGGTGCCCACCCAGTAGCGAGTAAGATGCTCCATGAAAGGGGTGAAGAAACTTACCCCTGCCACCCCCACCCCTCTGCCCAGAGCAAGAGGGGAGCTGGCCAGCTGCGACCCTTGCTCAGGGCAGATCGAACCACGCAACGGTCTAGCCCTTCGGTGGCACCTTCCTTTCAAAGATCCCGACGCCAGCGTGAGGCTTTGTTAAGCACTGCAGAGCACGGAGCAGCTGGCCAGCGACACTCAGCAACAGCTGTGGTGCTAGCTCCAGCCTGGACACCACTTTGGGCAGCTCGGGGAAAGCACGCGGGCAAGGCCCTGGGCATTCCCCCACCCCTCTCCACACCCAGGCACAAGGGAACTGGCGCCTGCTCCCCTCAGTACAAACCATCCACACAGGGAGGCCATGAGTGGGAGGGGAGGGGAGGAGAAAGAGGGTGCAAATGGCGAGTCACTAGCTTGCTCTGTAATTGGTCCAATTAAAGGCTAATTGTCAGCACCCCCATTCTCCCTTCTCCTCCAACATCTCTGTCAGCCACGATGCCCAGCTCCTGGCAGTGAATTCTGTCTGTGGGGAATGAATTAGTGACTGCATACCCCTCTTCCCATGGGGCGCTGGCCCATCAGTCCCTCACCCAGGCAGGGGGTGCTGCAGACAGGTGGAAGAGTGTGGGGGTCCCCCCAAGGCACTGGACAGCTTAGTCCTTTGAAAGACTGGCTGCCCCTCCCAAGTTCCCCCCAACTTCATTTAGTCGTGTCCCCACCTTCCCTGCTCCATTTCCTCCTGCCCCCAGCTCCACTTCCCCGTGTCTCCCCCTTCTCCTGCTTTGTCTCTACGTGCCCCCTGCTATCTCCTCCGGTCTCCCCCTTCTCCTACCCCATTTCCCAGGGTCTCCACCTCTCCCACTCCTTTTTCCACCCCCATCTCCTACTCATTTTCCCGGGGCCCCATCTCCCTGGTGTTCTGTGCCTTGACAGTAAGTTTCCCAGCTCAACGCCTCACCCCTCGCAATTTCCCGGGGTGATGTGAAAGCCATTGGGCATGGTACCCTCAGCACCCAGGAGGTGGCAAGCACACCGCTGCATTACATGCCAAAGCCACAAGGTTCACAGGGGCATTCGATTTCCTTCTCATTCACAGGCTCAGCAGCCGGGTGAGCAAATCCTACCAGCCACCACCTCACATGCAGCAGCCCCAAGCAGCTGCAATCTGAAAGGCATGCCGGATGGGAGAGGAGACAGCCAGCCTGCTGATGAGAGCTGGAGATTTCACTATCAAGGGGCCTTTCACAATGGCTTGAGCGCTGCCAACAGAGGAAATGGCTGGACAGGAGGTAGATTCAGGAGGCGAAGGCTGCTTAGGACTGGCTCAGGCACAGGGTCCATACCCTAGAGACCCTCACATGTAGTACTCCGAAGGCACTCTCCACAACAGACACCTGCTGCACGCCCAGCCCTGGGGACACCATGATTTGGGACTTCCCCTAAGCAAGCAGAACTATCCCCTTCTGCTGGTCACATGAGCTGAGCCCCTTTAGGGGAAAGCCCAGGCTGGTGCAATGTTCCCAGCTCCATGGGTAAAGAAGCAGGTTACAGATTCAGAGCCAAACAGCAAGTCTGGACCAGGGTTCTTCCCTCACAAAGATACTCCAGGAGGCAGATTCTCAGCTGTCCTCAATGGAGCAATGTCAGTTTACACCAGCTGAGGATCTGTCCCAATACGTGGGCTCCTGGGCTCCTCTCCCATCACCCCAACTATACTGCAGAGCTCAAACGGGTCTTTGGAGACAGAAGTCCTAAGGAGGGGAACTGTGACTTTCTAAGTCCATAGAACCAGCGGCCCTTCCTTGGCATTACAGCGCTTCATGGATGAGGCTAATGTCACCAAAGCAACAAGACATCCAATACATACTCTACACACGTGTGTGTTCAAAGACCATATGCAGGCACATGTGCAAACAGACATACATAGTCATGCACCCATGTTAATATGCACATGCATCACATTCAGGTGCTGCACATACATACACAGGTTTGGACATGTACACAACTCCACATACCTGTGTCCACATGCACCCACGCATTTCCACAAACATGCATACACGCTCACAGCTGTACGTTCACTGGAGCTCCCCCCTGCTCCCCAAATCCTCCCAGAGAGACAGAAGAGGAAATAAATAACCCTAATGAAATCGTTTTAAAAGAACAAAGCGACGACAAAGACAGAGTTTGGGTACATAAAAACGGTATTTAGAAAATGCAGCAATTCGCCGAATTGTTAAATTAATACAAAAGTGTTAAATAAAGTTTCCTGAATGTCAAATTGACACATTTGGTTATGAAAGGGCTGATCCGGAAAGAAAATTATTCCCTTGTGCACATTTCCCTGCTGCAGGGCTCGGCTTTAAAAGCTGTTTGCTGTATGTTGCCTGTTGGGGTCCCTTTGATCCAGGTGACTTGTGTATGTGATGTAAATCTCCTCTCTGCCCCACTGTTCTGCCTGTCCCCGGAGTCTTGTACACAGGTTCCCTTTGGCAAAGGTGAGAGCTATTACTGCAGTTGTTGTTTAAAGGGGGGAGTTCATCAGGCTGGCATTTGGATGCACAGTGAATGGGAGTTGTGCTTCCAACCCTCTAAATGCTTAGCCAGTGTGTCCAACCCCTACCCTGGGACTGCACCGACAGCCAGGACATTCACCATTAACATACACTCCCATTGTGCCTGAGGATTGCAGCATATAGAATGTGGCATGTAACATCAAGGACTGAGCTAAGCCTCTCACCCTGGCATAGTGGGAAGACTGTTTATCTCATAGAGCTGGGCAGGGAATTTCTCATCAGCACTCTCCTCCGGTCTATCTACTTTCATTATTTATATGGCCCACATTATCCCCAGTATCAGAGCACCTTAAACATTAACGAGCACCCCTGGAGGAAGGGGAGCACCATTATCCCTATTTTACAGACAGGAACTGAGTCGGAGATTAAGTGACTCACCCAAGGTCACACAGGAAGACTGAGGCAGAACTGGGAAATGAACTCGGACTCCAAGTATAATGCCTTATCTACAAGACCAACCTTCCTTTAGCTTCCAGAGGATCTTTCCAGTGATGAGAGGTAGGTTTGTTCTAAGCACAGAACTGTTCCAATCCAGTAACAATCTTCCCATGACATTTCACGCAAACATCTGGGTGATTTTGTGCCCCTCAAATCCCATCTCATCTGTGAAATTAAATCAAATGGCTGTTTTGTATCAGAAACATGCCAGAAGATGAATTCCCTCCTTCTCCTCTGGCTGGGCAGGGGCCTTCTCTTCCATTGGGAAAGGGGCCTCACGTGGAGGCACGTAACTTGTGAAACGTGCCTTATTAGTGAGCTCCTAATGACATGGGAAATCCTCCCATTTCAGCTGACTTTGCCTTTTGCTGCAAACCTTCCACGTCTCTCTGCAGCTGGGTCGGTCCGGTTCTTTGGGGAAGTTTCCAATGCATGAGAAAGGGCCGGCTTAACTCTTAAACTCAACTTGATGTAACAGGCAGGAAGCAGCGACCCAGCTACAGAGGCAAAGCATATTTCCCAGGACCGATGTAGGCAGAGGACGTTATCTCATGCCTGCAAGGTCACAGGGAAATCACACTTTTTTTTTTTTTGGCTATAAAATTCAGGCCAAACCCAGAAAGTTAACCAATGGGATCCCAGCAAGCAGAAGAGCTAAGGTACTATGTGTTAGATGATTGGCTGAGTTGCCTCTAACGCTGCTATCTCACCACTGACAAGATGTTCATAACAGTTCTGAAATTCTGTTGTAAGCTTCAAAGCCATCTCACTCCCACCCTTCCATGTTTCTCTCCTCTGTTTCTTCCAACGAAGCAGCCTCTTACGCAAACAAACATGCAGGGGGGCACAAAGGGGTTTTTCTCTAGGATTTCAATACAACCACATTGTTCTCATTCACATATTCAGCTATATGATTCAGAGATCAAAAGCCTAACACAGCAGTGCCATGACTGAGACCATGCAAAAACCAAAATGAGCTAGTGACTCAAATGTCCCTTTCCTTCTTGTACTCGCTAATTGAATGGATCCAGGCATTTTTAATTTCCCCATCACCATTGTATCTAGGCATCAGGAACTCTTTGGCAATGTGTACAGCCCAGTTATGCCTGTAGTATTTGCTCTCTCTTTCGCCCCTACCTCCATACATATAAGCCCCATTTATTATACAAAGATTTTTTATTAAATAGCACCAATGAGATGACAACCTTATTCCCTTGGGCTGTGCTCTCATCTGACCACCTTAGCTAAGCAGAGTTGGGCCTAGTCAGTACTTGGGTGGGAAGCCACCAAAGAAAACTTAGCAGCTGCCAGAAGTGGTGAGGGGCCTTTCTTCAGCCTACCTCTCACCTGGTGGAGACTTCCCACTGCTGAGCTGCAGCAATCAGTCTCCCTGGGGCTCTGATGCACCCCAGGTTCCTGCCTTCAAAGGAGACAATGTAGCAGCTCACAGGAAGGACCCTGGGAGGCAGCAAAGCCCACGCCCACCATGACATCCACTTTTTGCATATCTAAAACCTACCTCTTCCTTTCTAAAACCTCTGTGTGTGTATGTGCACAAGAGAGACAGAGAAGGTATGAATATAGGACCTGATGCAAAGCCCTCTGGAGTCACTGGGAGCCCTTGGGTTGCCAACCCTCCAGGATTGTACTGGAGTCTCCAGGAATTAAAGATGAATCTTTAATTAAAGACTATGTCATGCGATGAAACCTCTAGGAATACATCCAACCCAAATTGGCAACCCTATTTTCCACTGACTTCCGAGAGCATTGGAGCAAGCTTTTAATGCTCACATAAGTGAAGGAAGAATTGCTTGGCTTGGACAAGGCATAATACAAGCAGACATTGTGCAATCTGCCAACCCCGCTGCAGCATGGCCATTGTGCCTTTATCCCAGACTGCAGTGCCCTTTGCTATTCTCCTTCCAGGGCTCTGTGAAGCACAGACGTTGCTCCTGCTGAATTGCATGGTTGTTATTTTCGTGTGTGTGTGCACAAAATGGAGGCCCCATTCTATATGTGTTCCATGCTTGGAACCATCACTGCCTTCAGCAGGCAGAGCAGCTGGGCTGCTTAGCACTGCCCTCACCTGGAGCAGCCACTTCCTTGGCCCCACCAGAGAAGGGCCAAATCCCTGAGCCCAGACTATCTGGTGGAATTCCGACAGAGGCAAGTTTGTTTCCCCGGCTTGCTACAGAAATGCACTCGGGCTGGAGTCATGGGGTTTAGCACGTTTGTTGTATAATATATGAACTTGTACCAGTTTTATAAGCCCCTCCTGACTCAAATCGCATTGTAATTCTAAACAGCCCTAAACTCATTTAAATCCTAATAAAAACACTGCCCTGCATTTGCATTCGCTGCTCGCTGGTCCCTGCGGCTGCCGTGACAGCGGTTCCTGTGGAATTGATAATGCTTGGGACTTTGTGTACCGGAAACCATCTTTCAAACCCGAGGTAGGGATTTGAATTTAATGGAGCGACACAAAAATAGATGCAGGAAACGGGCCCCCAGACCAATTTGGGATGATGCACAGAGCAGTCAGGAGCAAATAGAGCAACAATCAGGAGAGCCAACTTCTTCCAAGCCCTCCCCCCATTCCTGTAATGGATTACCTTTCTCCCCTCTATGGCCATACGGCAGGGGGAACAGGACTGGCTCCCTTGCTCCTGCAGACTGGGTGCTCTGTATTGTTCACTGCAAGTGCAAAGTGAGTTTATTTTAGGGAGCACAGAAAGGATTTTTTTATAACGAGGACAGAGAACGAGGAAGGGAGAAGCACAGCAGACGTTTTTCACCATGGGCTGGTTAGAAGCTGAAATGGAGTGGAAGCTGTGGGAAACCCTGACTCCTAAATATTGGCTATTCCCTTAGAGTCACCCCACACCATCTCCTCTGAAACTCCTGGCTCCCCGCACAAACCTGACAATGGTTGGGCTCACCCCTGGGCTGCCATCACCTACGTACATTTCTTCTCTGAGCCAAACTAGTAGTGACATCATAACACTGTCATTTGCATCACATTGTTGCAAGACTCTTGCTGCACTGTGGCAGGCAATCACATGGCTTCACAAGCTCATGCTGATGCAGGTCCCTGCAGAGATCTGCTGATGCTTTCACGACCATGAAAATTTTGCTTGCAGCATATGATACAACCATCTCAAAATCAGGATGGGCTAGCTGGAGAGGCAGGGTGGAATAGGGAGCGATCGTCACAGGGTTCTCTGCTCATTGTTGGGGCACCCCTCATGCCTGTATTTGGGGAAGCATCTCTTGTCTGATCTAGCATCTGCTTCCATCATTTGTTCATGAGGTGGTCTGCATCTCTCTGCAACTTGGGATGCTCCCTCTCTTTGTGACTCAGCCCCCCAGCTTGGTCACCATATACTTCTCCCTTCCTAGGGTACCAAAGTCCCTCCAGACCTGCTATCCTTTTGGTGTGTCCTACAATCCTATGCCACTTCCCAGGGACTGGTAGGAGAACCCAACTCACCTCGTACTGCAGGTTCCAGCCCAAGGACCCTACAATCAGCAGCTCAGGTCTACACAATCTCTAACCTCACCGCTCATTCCCTGAGCTGCTTCCTACTTCACTCCCACAGGCTTTTTCTCCATGCTTCTGGGTAAACCCTTCCATCAAGACCCAAGAGCAACTGCTGACTTCCCTACTGCAGCCCCTCTCTGCTGCAAACTTCCTGGCTTTATCCCTTAGCCAGCGTCTCCCCCAGCTGGGCTTTATCAGCCACTAGTCACTTTCAATCAAGCCCACTCTCCACCAGGTGCAGTCTCTGAGGTTAACTGGCCCTAGCTGTGCCACCTTTGCCCCACACCAGCTCTGAAGGGGTTAACACCCCATCACAGGAAGTAAGTGCAGGACTGGGAGCTGGAGATGAATTCAATTCCTGGCTCTGATACTGATGCCCTATGTAGTCCTGGGCAAATCATTTAACCTCTCTGTGTCTCTGTTCCCCCTCTTTAAGATGGGGGTCATAATAATCATTGTACTCATCTCAGACAAGGGCTGGGAGGGTATTGTTAATGAGTGTACAGCCTCTTATCTGGTACATGTTAAATGCCATAATGATGGGACGGAATCAAAACAACCCTTGATGGCTGGAGAAAGTTGGCACAAACTCTTATCTCTACACTGGAACAACCCAAAACCCTGAATCCAAACACCCTTGAACTCAGGGAAAATTTGCAACCAGCTCTGAACTTTGAGGCTGGGGCAGAGCTTCCAGATTCGCCTGCTTGGAGGTTTCATTACAAACTTCAGAATCACCCAACTTGGTGCTTTGGGCTGAGGTTTGGGGGTGGTTCAAAATTAAATCTCAGAAGCAAAACTAAAGGGATAGAATGAGCTGAAATCACAGCTCTAGTGGCCATGCTACAGCACCTGGACTTGGGAGAGGCAATCCCCTGACACTAACAGCTCACAGCACCCTGATGCTAAATGCATCGCGGGGGAGGGATAGCTCAGTGGTTTGAGCCTTGGCCTGCTAAATCCAGGGTTGTGAGCTCAATCCTTGAGGGGGCCACTTAGGGATCTGGGGCAAAAAATCTGTCAGGGGACAGTACTTGGTACTGCTAGTGAAGGCAGGGGACTGGACTCAACCTTTCAAGGTCCTTCCAGTTTTAGGAGATTAGCATATCTCCATTTATTTTTTTAAAAAAATAAAAAATGCAACACCAGGGCACTAATATGGAGCCATGACATGAACAGCCAGGTAGGAACACCATGAAACACTTGGGCACTCAGGGCCTGACTTCCAAAAGTATTCAGTACCCCAGCAGCTCCCGCTGAGAACAATGGAGACTTCTTCCTCTTGGACCCCCTGAGAACAATGGGGAGCCCTTCCCATCCTGGAGAACAAAGGAAGCTGCTGAGTTCTGAGCACCTTTGAAACCAGGTCCCTTCACTGAGGTGCCCAAATGGGAGCAGAGCTCTTTAGAAACCCTGGCTCTGATTGCAGGTGCTGAGCCCTCCTGGATTTCTGGCCTTCAGCCCCTCTGTGCCTGGGTTCCCATAACAGCCTTGTCTCCGCCGGCTACGGGAGCTGCAATCTCAGCTACAGCCCTCAGCAATACAGCACCCACCGGGCCAAATCCCCACCCCCATGATGCCGCCCCCCTGGGAGCTCAGGGCTGCACTTGGCCTGTGGCATCGCCCCTCACCCCACAGCACTGTGTTCGACACCCCCTAAAGCCAGCCTGCACTGTGCAACGAGATTTGGGGGTTATCACTTCAAAGGCTCCTGCTAGCCATGGGAGGTGACAGCCACAGCCAGCGCTAACAGGATGAAGCGGCTGCGGTCCCTTTCCCCAGGTCTCTTTGATACCCATGTGTTTACTGCAGACAGCAGCCCAAGGAAGGAGCAATGGCCATGGGCCTTCCTCTCCCCACCCGTTCCTGGGCACTGTCAGCACACAGCACTCGGCAAAGCAATCCGGACGGCTCCCCATGAGCCCCCCTGTCTTCAGCTTCTCTTAACAAGCAGCTGTCAGCTCGGATTTAGTTGTTCGGGGGAAGAAGAGAGAAGAGAAGTCTCCACAGACTGCTTCAGCCTCTCCGCATTCCCCCAGCTACAGCTTCTTTCCAAGCCAGCGCCTCTTCGCTCCCTCCCTGGCTCTCCCTTACCTGCCTTGCTGGCTTCTTTGCCCCCTCTCCTGAGTCTATTTCTCTTTCCCTCAGCCATTGTTCCTCTGCCGGGTGCACGTGTCTCTCCCCTTGGCTTGGATTTTGCAGTCAAGTCTCCTGCATCTCATCTCCCATCTCTGTCTCCTTTCCATCCTCCCTTCCCTCCCTCTAGTCTCCCTCTCCCCCTTTGTCTGCCCCCATCCTTCTCTTCCCACCTCACCCCACAAAGCTGTGTGTGTCAGTATTGTCTGAGATGACACTAAAAAGCTCCCATGAAACAATGAGATTATGAGCTATGCCTTCACGGCAATAGAATTACTAATTATTACTGAGATAAATGGGAATATCAATGATGAAAGTCAATATTATTGTCTTCTTTGTTCCTGTTTGTTTTATTTGTAGATGAAAAGAACACTCTGCCTGTCTCCCCAGGATGTGGCTGTGAGCTGGAACAGTTCCTATTGGCAGGCGCATGCAGAGCCAGGCTGGGATAAGAAATCATATTACACACATGCTTGCAAAGGGCTCTTTAAATCAACTGCTCTACCAAACACCATTGTCTTTGATTAATTCATAAAATGCCAGCCACCTCCTTTCCCCCACTCCAGCACACGGAGGGGGGCAGGCTGAATCGTGGGATGTGCTGTGGTACTGAAAAGGCTCCCTGATTTGAGTGTTTAACTCCCCCTGCCTTCCTCAGAGAGGCAATGCTGTGGCTAGACCCAGAGGCTGCGAGTCAGGGGACTGGGGGGGTCTAGTCCAGTGACTCACTGTGTGCCCTTGGGACAGTCCCTTAAAGCATGGCTGTGGTCAGGAAAATGACTGTAAAGACAGCACTTTCTCATTCAGCACTCTGCTCCCTCCATGTACACTGAGTCACAGTTGCTGAATTTAGTGATAAAAGTAGTTGTTTCTACTCCTATTCGCCCTGCGGCACCAATACAACTAAGAAGGAGTGAACTCAATTCTAATTCTGGCTCCCGTAGCACCAAGGGAATAGCTCCAACAGCAGACCATTTCCCCTGGGGTGTACACCGTGGCTCATTTCAGTGGTGTCCTACCTACCCCTCTCACCCACCACTGGTGGCAGGGGTGCTGATGCTTGAGGCAGACAACACAGAACCTGGAGTGAGTCTGCAGTGTTGACAGCTCAAAAACCCAGCCTTGTACCTGTAGAGTGAGCAATGAATGGGAACCCCCAGGTACTATTTCTAGCAGCATGTTTCAGAGGAGATGGGACCACCAGTTTTCCGGGCCCATCTACGCTTACTTAGCATAGCTCCTTCCCATGCTTTGGGGTATCGGTGTTATGACGGGACTGCTCTCTAGCATGGTTACAGCACTGCTGCAATCAAACCCCACACTCCTACCCATGGCAGAGAATCATGCAAACACTTCCTTGTTACTCTTCTAGATCGGGCCTCCTCTGCCTCAGCTTCCGCTCACCTATCCCACGTGGATAATGACACCTACCCACTTCTGCCAAGTGCTTTGAGAGCCTCGGCTGAAAAGTGCTCCAGAAATACACATCACTGACTGAGGTGGCATCTGGAGGCGTGGCCTGCCATTTCAGGGGCTGCCATTTCGTTTGAGGGGGTGGGAATGCACGGAGCACACCATCACAGCTGTGGCCCAAAAGCTATTAACAGGGCACCCAGGAATGCAGGGGATCTGCCGGCAGTTGATCGCCAATTAAATGTCAAGTGTTTCCTCATAGTAAAACAGCCCTTGGCTCTCAGTAATGTAAGCTCCGTGTCCTGCACATCTCCCCTCTGCGCATCCCTATCATACACACTATGCTACACAGCTGGAAAATGCCAGTGCAGACCCTAGTGCACTTGTGGGAAGGGATCCCCATCACCAGTGTACTGCCAGTACAGATCCTAGTGCACTCAGATGGTAAAATATCCTTTGCACAGCTAAACTCCCTACCCCGCTTCCAGCCACACCACAATCCAGATTCCCAGACACTGTGGAGTGTGTTGGCACCAACTCCCTCCCTCGCCATTTGCATTATTTTAATATAGTAACTTCTCTACTAATCGGTACAACTCTTCCCCCCCTACCCCCCACAGCGCCTCTCTGTGTTAACAAGGACAAATGTTTCTGCTGCCTCTCTCCAAATGCAATGAAATCCGGAGAATTGGAAAAAGCCTTGCAGGAGTAATTATGCCAGTTTTTTAAAAAAGGAGCAGCATGTCCTGAATATTTCATGGAAGGTAATTTTTTTAAAAGCTTTTTTAAAATCCTTTTTTCCCCTTTGTGCATGTCAGGGTGTAATTAACCATAAAGTATCAGAGCGTAAACCAAAAGGAATAAACTGCAGCGCAGCCCCGTCTCGCTCGCTCCCTTTTCCACTCTGGTTTTTCCCTTCGTTTAACACTAATGTGACATTCTGAGCTGCGTGTACGAGATACCATCTCCCGTTCGGAGTCGGGAAGTTGCTGTCCGATAGTTGGAAAAACCGCCAGCGGCTTCTAGCCTATTTTTAACCCAAATCCCCCTGAGTCATGGATGCCTGAGATTTACTGCCCCCTCCACACCAACCTGTTGGGGAAGAACAGTGCAGGTGCTGCATGGTTTGGGGCACTGGGAGCCTGCTAGTCCTTTAGCTGTCTGGGCTGGGAGAGGGAATAAGAGGGGGTAAGGCAGGTTTTTGCAAAATCTCCTTTCTTCTGCCCCTCTCTCCCCCAACCTTCTCCCCTCTCCAGCCATTGCCCCCTGCATGCCTCCCTCCACCAGTGCAGGGAGCAGCGGATGGACAGGCAGCACAGACCCTGCCCCTCAGGGGTGTCAGGGAGAGCAGTGGGAGGAGAAGGGAGAAGCTGCTCCCCTTGCAGACCTGGCTGCAGCAGCTCTGTGTGCAGCTGTCCATGTGCAGAGCAGTCAGTGGCATGGCAGGATGGCTGGATATGCCCCCCAAAACTAGCTCCAAAGCAAGTTGCCTGGCAAAACAGAGGGTGGGAGCCCTGAGAGGTTTGCCCCTCCTTTTATCTTGCATCAATTGCACTGTTCTCTGGCAGTCCCTCCACTGGATCCTGACCTCGAGTGCTCTGGGGCACTCCATGCAGGGCAGGGTACTGAGTCCCAGGGTGTAGGGGGTCTAGCAGAGAGGGTGCAGGAGATGCTGGGCTCCAATTACCAACCCCACCTCTGGAGAGGGGCAAGTGATCGTGTCCTTTAGACAGAGGAGCTGTCACTCAGGGCCGAAGAGAGGAGCAGCCTGTTCAATGAGCAAGGGGAGAAGTGTGGTGTGGAAGGGCGGCAGGCTGGGGGAGAGGCTTGCGAGTGGAGGGAGAGCACCACCGGGGGAACAGCTGGGAGTCAGGGGAGGGAGGGAGGCTCAGGATGTTTTGAAACACCCTGGAACTTCAGGGATATTCCCTAATTAAGAGCAATGCAAGGGGCTCTCCCCGAACAGCCATTCCTATGCCCAGGGACCGGACCCAAAGTTCATTGTAGTCTCTGGAACCCCCCTACCAATTTCACCAGGCTTTGGATCAGGCCCCCTGTGCTCTCAGGAGTGCAGGAGGCTTAGGGAGGAGGCCCAGCTGTTGTCTGCCCGCCATCCCTGGCCCTCATAGTGGGGCCAGTGCACTAGGGAGAGGAATGTGCTCCATCTGGCACAGGAGACAGCCCAGGTGGAGAGCATGACAGCCCTGCGTGGGGTGCTCTTCAAAAACATAATGACAGTCTCTGCCCCAAAGCTCACAGACTAACCTCCCCTTGCCCTTCCCATGTGGGGTGGCTCAGCGATGCACCTATAAGCCACAACCTACCCGTCAAATAACAGCATGTTGTTCTGCAGTCACGTGCATTGCAGCTGATGGTGGTGCGTAGTGCTAGGGCAGTGGTTCTCAACTTGTTCCCTGGTCCACCGCTTGTTCAGGGAAAGCCCCTGGCATGCCAGGCTGGTTTGTTTACCTGCCGCGTCCGCAGGTTTGGCCGGTCATGGCTCCCACTGGCCGCGGTTCGCTGCTCCAGGCCAATGGGGGCTGCGGGACGCGGCACGGGCTGAGGGATGGGCTGTCCACCACGTCCCGCAGCCTCCATTGGCCTGGAGCGGCGAACCGCGGCCAGTGGGAGCCGCAACTGGCCGAACCTGCAGATGCGGCAGGTAAACAAACCGGCCCAGCACGCCAGGGGCTTTCCCTGAACAAGTGGTGGACCACAGTTGAGAACCACTGTGCTAGAGGATTTTAGCATAATGCTTATTAGCATACATTGTTTGGGCTTCCAAAGTGTCAGACATGCAAAGCCTCTCAAGCCGTTTACCAGAAGCTCCACACCATCCCACTCTGGGCAGGTTGAATTATGATCCTCATGGCACAGCAGGGGAAACCGAGGCACAGAGCGGTTCAGTGCCAATGAGCCAAGTCCTCAGCTGGTATAAATCAACCAAGTTACGAGGATCTGGCCCACCATTTTCAAACTTGGATGCCCACATTTGGGTGTTTACACCCCTCTGTAGGCACCAGATAGAAACGCCCCGGCTCCCTTTTGAGCACCTATTTTAGCCTAAACAGTTCAGTCACAGAGCGAGTTCCTGGGAAGAGAAGCTTCTGACACCCTCTAGGCCAGGCCAGTGCTCAGACCTGGAGCGCCAGACTGAGCCGCCTGTCCCCACTTCGTGCCTGGGTGGGGGGTGAGGGGCTCAGGAGCAGGCCTTCCTGTTCAGCAGCATTAACACAGCTGCATTTTTTCAGAGCAGCACATTTCTCAGTTGTTCTGAAACTCCAGCACCAGGCAGGTCACCCAGGGCATCTGGCTCAAAACCTCCCAGTCCCCATTCACAGTGGGGGTCTTTGAACAGTGCTGCTAATCCAGTTAGCTCCCAGACACCTGAGCAGCACTGGGCCTTTTGTTAGCACTCACCTTCATGCTGAGGGACAGCCCTTGCATACACAATGCGACTATCAGATTGTGTGGCCTGTCTCTCTCACCTGCCTGTTAGCATTTTGCACTATTAATATTTATTTTTGCTAATGTGATACAAAAAAAAAAAGTCTCCATGTTCATGCCTGGCGCTGGTTTGACCTAGAAGGTGGCATGGGACAGAGAAAAGTAACAGGCAAGAAATTCAAGCTAGATTTCTTTCTGGGATATTGAGGAGAGGATGGGGAGATATGTCTCATGGGGGGGAAGGATCAAATGAGAGAGGGGAAAGGGAGGCCGGCCAGGGAGAGCGGCCACTCCAAGACATCACCCTCAAGTACACAGAGCTGGCGAGTTGTGTTGCCCAGAGCTTTACTTCTGGTCCCTCTCAGGCCAGCCAGCTGGAGTGACAGCACCGCCTGCCCCAAGTTTAGGGGTTTGTGTGTGTGTGGGAGTCGGGCAAGGCCCGAGTCACTGCCCCTCCCACCCTTTGTCCCGTAGAATGGAAGCCCTGGAGGGAAGGGACTGCCTCTCGCTAGAGGGAATAACAGAGGGTCCCTCAGCTTGGTTAGCACCACTGTGATATGAACAATAATAAATGGAGTAGGAGAATATAATACCTAAGGAAGCTGCCTGTTCTCCTCCTCAACCCCCCACCCTCCATGAAGCTGGGCTGAGCCTATTGCTGACTCTCCCTCTGCTTTCTTCTCTCCACTTTCCTTCCTTCCTCCCCCCCCCCCCCCCGCCTGTTCCATAACATTTGGGCCATTTCCTCACAGCCCTCAGCACTTCTATTAACAGAAGCTGTGACGGGAGGTTACAGCAGCTCTCTTCTGTCACATTCTCTCCTTCCCTCCTCTCTTTCACCTGGATCTCTCCTCATTTCTCTTCCCCCATCCCCTCCAACCGTATCATTTCTTAAAGTCCAGAAGGCAGCAACTCCCTAGTCCCACACTTTGCCCCCTCTCCGCGGGATCTCTCCCCCACCTCTGTCCTCTGGGCCAGTTCCCCCCTGACTCAGATAGGGGTGGCTGGCACCCTGAGGGGAATGCTGGACTCGGGCTGGCGTCTCCTGCCAGGCATGGAGATTGGGTTTGCTCTCATTGATTTTCCTCTCGGAGCAAGCAGACTGTTCAGCAAAATGAAGTTATTGGTGGATGGAATGTTTTCTCCGCCTGACAACTTATATTGTTCTCTCTCAAACAAAGTGCTGACCTGCACAATGGTGTGCGATCCCTGGATAGACATGTTTCTGTAAAGGAGCCGGTGCTCCCGCTCCCTCGCCTTTGATCCTGGCACTGTATCATGCCAAGATCTCTAACTCATCCCTTTCTCTCTTTCTTCTATTCCTCTTCCACATCCCTTTCTCCCCCCTCCCCAGTCCCCCCGCAGCCCTCTCCCCGTCCTTCCTTGGACTGGTTCTCCCATTGCTGACATTCTCAGAGCCCCCTTGGGAGCTGCTGGTACCCTGCTGTAGTCAGAATGGAGCCCTGAGAGGGTAGGGGCGGAGGGCCTAGCTGGAGCAGAAGGGGATGGGGAACAGATGGGCAGGGATACATGGCAGCTGCACCTCCATGTGGAAAGCACAAGGGATTACTAGGGCCGGCTAGAGACAGGCAGCAGGGTACTGAAGCCTCTTCTCTGATCAAGGTCCACCCTCCGTTCTGGCCATCTGCTGACACTGGTGGCAGCAGCTTGGCAAGGCGCTATGCCTTCTGCCCCACCAGTCATAAAATATGGCTCTTCAGGAATCTCCTGATGGGCAGCGAGCGGAGGGTGGGGAAGCCAGTGCCAGCTTCCACCTGTCACTACAGCAAAGTGGAAGCAGAAAGACTCTGTGGTCCAGTGAATCTCAGGAGAGAGGAGACTGAAGAACAGGGATGAAGGGGCACCAGGATGGGAGCAAGGGGCTATTCCTGGCACTGCTCCTGACTCGCTGGGAAAGTCACTGCCCGGCTCCCGTGCCTCAGTTTCCCCATCTCTCCAATGGGGATTAGGGTGACCAGATGTCCCGATTTTATAGGGACAGTCCCGATTTTGGGGTCTTTTTCTTATATAGGCTCCTATTATCCCTCCACCCCCGTCCCGATTTTTCACATTTGCTGTCTGGTCACCCTAATGGGGATATCACTCACCTCACTGGGCTTAATACATTGATGCTTGTAAAGCCCTTTGAGACCCTCATTCTCACTTGACATTTGAGGGACAGATACACAGCTGGTGTGAACCAGTGTAGCCCCACTAAGTTAGCACAGCTGAGCTAATTCATACCAGCCGAGGATCTGGCTCTGAGATCCCATGCCAAGACACCTCTCCTCCCATTGGAGGAGGAGATGTTCAAAAGACAGCCGTGTTAGGATAGAGAGGGAACACTGTGTGGTGCTGCTGCTGTGTCCTGCCTGGAGGCAGCTCTGACAGGGGTGTGAGGAGTGAATTTAACATGAGCCTTGGGAATGGCGAGGGGGGCACGCACTCCTTTAATCACTCAGCTGAGCTGCAGCAGTAAGAGGCTGGGGGGCGGTTTGTGATCAAACATATGCCTCTGAGCAAAGAGTATGGATGTTAGTGCGCGTGTCACTCTGCATTCACGTTCGTATGTCAGTTCGTGTGCATGTGAAAGGAGCGTGGAGGGCAGCAGCCTGTATGCCTCTGTGGTCTCCGGGGCTGAATTCCAGAAGTGTTTGGTAACAGATTAGGAGTGTGGCTGTGGTATCACCTGCCACATTAACTGCATGAAACTTACTTGCTGATGGAGCTGTTTGAATAACATGGAAGAGACCAACTCATCCCCAGGCAGAGCTTGGACGAATGGGAACCATTAGGTTGCCAACTGCCAGCATTCAAAAAGCATGAGCCAGGTCCCACAATCATGAGGTTTAAAGAAAGCAGACACTTTGCCTTCTGGTTCTGGAGCCTTTCGGGTGAGCTCAGTTCATGTTTACAGGCTTTACACCACAGCCACAAGGGCTGGAAACTTCCTTTTCTTAGTAAGAAAGCTGCGATTCTCTTGTAAACTCATGAATCCAAGAGCTGGGGCCAGGGCCGGCTCTAGGATTTTTGCCGCCCCAAGCAAAAACAATTTTGGCCGCTCCCCACCCCGTTTTTGTCTTCCTCCCCCCCCACCCCAACTCCGCCCCTTCCCCAAATCCCCAGCCCTGCCTCCTCCCCCCAGGCTCTCAAGCCTGGGAGGGAGGGGGAGCAGCGGCGCGTGAATCAGCTGTTTCGCGCGCCGCAGCCGCTTGGGATCTCCCCCTCCCTCCCGGGCTCTCAAGCCTGGGAGGGAGGGGGAGCAGCAGCGCGCGAATCAGCTGTTTCGCGCGCCGTGGCGCACCACCGAGGCGGAGGTGAGCTAGGGTGGCCGGGCACATTTTTAGGGGCGGCATGGCCGGCGCCAGAATGCCGCCCCTAGAAATGTGCCGCCCCAAGCGCCAGCTTGTTTTGCTGGTGTCTAGAGCCGGCCCTGGCTGGGGCTTTATGAAAAACACCAAATATCAGATGGCTCGTGCTAACTGCAGGACCTGGCAACACTGTGGGGGAGGAATACAAGATGACATGTATGTGCAGAGAGGACTGAGGGGCAGGGGCTGTCTTTTTGTTCTGTGTTTGTACAGTGCCTAGCACAATGGGGTGCTGGGCTATGACTGGGGCTTTTACGGGCCCCTACAATACAAATAAATACTACTACTACTACTACTACTAAAAAGGAAAGGTGCCTGTAAATTATGCCCTGGTTCAAAGAAGCAATGTATGTATTTTCTAGCATTTATTTAAAAAAACACTACTGAACTTCTAATCACCCAGCCTGCTTCCTGTTGTGTCCCCCCACCCCACCCCACCCCCTCTCCCCATACTGGCTTGGGTAGAGGATGGAGAAAGAGCAGGTGTGAATGCCCAGGATCCAAATTCAGACCCCCCTACAGGGCAGCACCTTGCACTGCCTCTCTAAGCCAAAGGCCTAGCCCAGAAGGGCCCTGCCTTCAACGCTGCTGCCGCCATTTTGGAATTTGAGAGCTGCCTGGGAAAACAGTCCTTCCTTCAGTGAACATTCATGAACTTAAATATGCCTTGGAGAAGGCTATCAGTTCTTGCTGTGCTGCCACTCCCACTGTGTGGTGTTTAGATGTTGTTCAGTAAATGGCCTGAGGTAGCATTTACATCGCAAATCTCTTCTGTTACAGTAATTAAGTTCCTCTCTTCAGTTTTTAGCAGGGAAGGTAACCCCAAAGAACTGGTTTCAGATAATGGTAGTCAATTTACTTCCCTGGAATTTGAAACTTTTCTAGCACAGAGGAATATTTTACACAGACGGTCATCCCTATATTACCCTCAAGCCAATGGGGAAATCGAACGATTTAACAGAAGTTTGAAAGAGAGTTTGCAAATGGCTAAACTGGAAGGGCGATTGTGGATACCCTTCACTACTGATTTCTTGCAAGCATACCAGGCTACACGACATGCCACAATTCAAAGATCACCCGCAGAGTTACTGTATGGGAAACAGATGAATGCTAAACTGAACATTGCTGGATTGTTAAAGGCACGACCTGATGCCCCAAATGAGGATGATGTGAGAAAAACAGTTGAACAGAAACAAGCAAAGTCTAAGGCTTTCACAGACAAGCGGCAGGATGCTAAGGAACCAAAGTTTGAGTGTAGTTCCTTCGTTAGAATACGAAAACCTGGAATTTTACGCAAAGGGGACCTTAACAGTGAAATCCTTGCTCGTCTTAAACACAAAAAAGCAGCTTACAAGAAGTGGAAGATTGGACAAATGACTAGGGAGGAGTATAAAAATATTGTTCAGGCATGCAGGAGTGAAATTAGGAAGGCCAAATCACACTTGGAGTTGCAGCTAGCTGGAGATGTTAGGAGTAACAAGAAGGGTTTCTTCAGGTATGTGAGCAACAAGAAGAAAGTCAAGGAAAGTGTGGGCCCCTTGCTGAATGAGGGAGGGAACCTAGTGACAGAGGATGTGGAGAAAGCTAGTGTACTCAATGCTTTTTTTGCCTCTGTCTTCACAGACAAGGTCAGCTCCCAGGCGGCTGCACTCCGCAGCACGGTATGGGAAGGAAGTGACCAGCCCTCTGTGGAGAAAGAAGTAGTTCAGGACTATTTAGAAAAGCTGGACGAGCACAAGTCCATGGGGCTGGATGCACTGCATCTGAGGGTGCTAAAGGAGTTGGCCGATGTGATTGCAGAGCCATTGGCCATTATCTTTGACAAATCATGGCAATCGGGGGAGGTCCCGGATGACTGGAAAAAAGCTAATGTAGTGCCAATCTTTAAAAACGGGAAGAAGGAAGATCTGGGGAACTACAGGCCAGTCAGTCTCACCTCAGTCCCTGGAAAAATCATGGAACAGGTCCTCAAGGAATCAATTCTGAACCACTTAAAGGAGGGGAAAGTGATCAGGAACAGTTAGCATGGATTCACCAAGGGCAAGTCATGCCTGACTAACCTAATTGCCTTCTATGATGAGATAACTGGCTCTGTGGATGAGGGGAAAGCAGTGGATGTGCTATTTCTTGACTTTAGCAAAGCTTTTGATGCAGTCTCCCACAGTATTCTTGCCAGCAAGTTAAAGATGTATGGGCTGGATGAATGGACGGTAAGGTGGATAGAAAACTGGCTGGATGGTCGCGCTCAACGGGTAGTGATCAATGGTTCCATGTCTAGTTGGCAGCCGGTATCAAGTGGAGTGCCCCAAGGGTCGGTCCTAGGGCCGGTTTTGTTTAATATCTTCATCAACGATCTGGAGGATGGTGTGGACTGCACCCTTAGCAAGTTTGCAGATGACACTAAACTGGGAGGAGTGGTTGATATGCTGGAGGGTAGGGATAGAATAAAGAGGGACCTAGACAAATTAGAGGATTGGGCCAAAAGAAATCTGATGAGGTTCAACAAGGACAAGTGCAGAGTCCTGCACTTAGGACGGAAGAATCCCATGCACTGCTACAGACTAGGGACCGAATGGCTGGGCAGTGGTTCTGCAGAAAAGGACCTAGGGGTTACAGTGGACGAAAAGCTGAATATGAGTCAACAGTGTGCCCTTGTTGCCAAGAAGGCTAACGGCATTTTGGGCTGTATAAGTAGGGGCATTTCCAGCAGATCGAAGGATGTGATTATTCCCCTCTATTTGGCACTGGTGAGGCCTCATTTGGAGTACTGTGTCCAGTTTTGGGCCCCACACTACAAGAAGGATGTGGATAAATTGTAAAGAGTCCAGCGGAGGGCAACAAAAATGATTAGGGGGCTGGAGCACATGACTTATGAGGAGAGGCTGAGGGAACTGGGATTGTTTAGCCTGCAGAAGAGAAGAATGAGGGGGGATTTGATAGCTGCTTTCAACTACCTGAAAGGGGGTTCCAAAGAGGATGGATCTAGACTGTTCTCAGTGGTAGAAGATGACAGAACAAGGAGTAATGGTCTCAAGTTGCAGAGGGGGAGATTTAGGTTGGATATTAGGAAAAACTTTTTCACTAGTCGGGTGGTGAAGCACTGGAATGGGTTACCTAGGGAGGTGGTGGAATCTCCTTCCTTAGAGGTTTTTAAGGTCAGGCTTGACAAAGCCCTGGCTGGGATGATTTAGTTGGGGTTGGTCCTGCTTTGAGCAGGGGGTTGGACTAGATGACCTCCTGAGGTCCCTTCCAACCCTGAGAGTCTATGATTCTGATTCTATGATAAATTCACAGCTCCTCTTAAAATCATAGAGAAGAAGGGACCTTACACCTATCGACTTTCTGATGAACGGGTATGGAATGCTTCTTATCTTGCACCTGCCTATGCACCAAGAGGAGATTATGCCAACACCCAGTCTGCATTGGATGACTTCACCATAGCACCAACACAACAAGACATTGCACTGGAACCGGGGCTTGAGAGGCGGCCTGTCAGACCCAGATGACCACCTGTCTGGACTAGAGACTATATTATGTAGTATCTACAGTGTTTTCAGTGTAATATTTCTGCCAACAGTATAGTGTCTTGTTTCATATTTGTTCCTGTGGTTAGAACAACGTTTATTTTCATTGGGAGAGTTTCTTAAGAGAGGAGGGAATGTGGTGTTTAGATGTTGTTTGTAATTATTAGAACTGGGAGCACTGGCTGCTGGGAGTCTGAAAGGACAGGAAACAGGAAGGAGGGAGGAGGGAGTTGAGAGTCTAGGAGAGCTACAGGGGGAGCAGCAGCAGCTTGGTAAAGAGGTTTCCACTTTAAAATAAAGACCTGTTGAAGTTTGTTAGTACCTTGCCTGACTGATACAACACACTGAGATCAATGAAGCTCCACAAAGGGCCTGATTGTATGACTGGGACTGAAGATATAAACGTTGCCTAGTGCTAGGCAACCAGGGACAATATCCAGTGTATCTCCTCTTCAGGAGTGGTTAAGAGGAATCTAGTCATACTATATGTGGTATATTAATTTGCTTCATACAGCAGAGATGAAAACAAATATTTTTCTTGAAATTTTTCTTCACAAATAATTGTTTTGTTCCCTCCCCTCAATGAAAAACTAAAACCGAATAACTTGGTTTTGAAAATCATTTTTGGTAAAAGTTTTCAGCGTTTGATAAAAGTGTTCTGTATTAAACAAACAAACAAAAGATACAAAACTCCAAAACAGAGAACCAAAACATTGCTGGTGTTCATTTTTTTCAGAGGACAATTGGAAAATTTTGGACCAAAATGGAAATTTTCCATTTTAGTAAAATAAACAAACAAATATTGTTTTGTTTGAAAAAGTGTTTTTAAAAAATCAAATCTTGACCAGTTTTACTAGGCTCCATGCAGAACTGTCAGCCCACATTCATCCCAGACAGGGAGGAGCCATTCTCCATTGGATTGAGAAGGAAATTCCGTCCATATGTTCATTCGCTCCTTGGCATTCCAAAAAAATTCAGCCTGCAGGATTCCCTCTCTTTACATAAGAATGGCCATACTGGGTCAGACCAAAGGTCCATCCAGCCCAGTATCCTGTCTATCGACAGTGGCGAATCCCAGAGGGAGTGAACCTAACAGGTAATGATCAAGTGATCTCTCTTCTGCCATCATCTCCACCTCTGACAAACACAGGCTAGGGACACCATTCCTCACCCATCCGGGCTAGTAGCCATTCATGGTCTTAACCGCCATGAATTTATCTAGTTCTCTTTTAAACCCTGTTATAGTTCTAGCCTTCACAACCTCCTCAGGCAAGGAGTTCCACAGGTTGACTGTGTGTTATGTGAAAAAGAACGTCCTTTTATTTGTTTTAAACCTGCTGCCCATTAATTTCATTTGGTGGCCCCTAGTTCTTATATTATGGGAACAAGTAAATAACTTTTCCTTATTCACTTTCTCCACACCACTCATGGTTTTATATACCTCTATCATATCCCTCCCCCACCCGTCTCCTCTTTTCCAAGCTGAAAAGTCCTAGCCTCTAATCTCTCCTCATATAGGACCCGTTCCAAACCCCCTAGTCATTTTAGTTACCCTTCTCTGAACCTTTTCTAATGCCAGTATATCTTTTTGGGGGTTAAAGTATAATGTAGTGCCTGTGCGAATTCTGTGGGCTTCTCTGCACTGTGCATCCCCATCCTTAATCTCCAGCCATCCCCTTTCTGCTGAAGAGACAGTGCATCTCGTTACAGCAGATTACAACCTTCAGCAGCCAAAGGGCTCTACCAGTGCAGGGCTCTGTTGGTATTCCAAATCCTAAGTCACCAGTATGATAAAATATGACGACTGCCATATGCCAACCAAGTCCTCTATATGCTGGTTCATCTGCATATTTTGCTCGTTCTGTACCGCTGGATGGATAGTCACCCTCTTCCCCAACCCCTCCCATTGTGGAGTTCCCCTTAAACATTGGGCATGATGCCAAGGCGGTGGCACATCTTCTTGCAATCTGGGATTGGTAGACACATGTGCCTGCTGACAAATGATCCCAGTAATCAGCCTTCTGTTAATGTTATCATAATGATGAAGTGCGAGGGTGACGACTGATCATTTCTCTTCATCTCAGCATGTTGATGCTGAATATAGTTTGCAGCTCCGAGTCACAGAACAGGTTTAATGTAGAAAAGAGCACCCGAGGGACCAGAAACTGAGCAAGACCACATTGGTCAGTCCCTGCCCTGTGCCACGAAGATGGTCACCAATACGCCCAAGGGGCTTTCATTTCCCCTGTCCAGCCAGGTAACCATCTCCCTAACCCCATCTCCCGTAGGCTTCCCTACCCAGTGCTCTGAAGGAGCCACATATATAGATAGATAGATAGATAGATATCTGCCAGCTCACCCACACACACGGAGTTGGGCCCCCTGCTTTAGGTCAGTCCAGGCCACATGTCACATCTTAGTCCATTTAGAGAGGAAGCAGAACACACAGCAATAGGGAGGAAGGATGGCCTTGTGGGTAAGGCTCTCGACTAGGACGTGAGCATTTGGGTTCAATTCCTGACTCTACCACAAACCTTGGGTAAATTACTTAATCCATATGACTGGGGTTTGCCAAGATGTTAGCTCCCCAACTCCCACTGAAAACCCCAGACACTTGTCCTTCATTTTCCTCCTTTGTAGAATATGGTTGATAATATTCCCTTTGTCTCCTCTCTTTAGACTCTTTCTTGGCAGAGACTGTCCCTTTCTATGTGCTTATACAGCACATGGACTCTAAATGCTACCATGGTATAGATGATGATGAAAGAAACCTCAAAGACAGCGTGGAGCCATCCACATGAGTGCACAGTGAGGCACGAGGAGTCCTCGGATGTGTCCCCATTTTGCCTGCAGTGGGTGGATCCATGAAGCCTGCCCTTTGCTCTGAGCAAAGAACGTGGGGGAAGAAGGGAAAAAAAGTAAACGTGTGACAAACCTGACAGCCAGCGCCAGTTCATTGTTCACGTTCCCTCCTTTCTAAAACAGACCCAGAGGAAGGACACTGCCTGCCAGCCAGCACCAGGTTAGCAACACAGTTGCCCTTCCGAAGCAGCCCTGAGTAGATGGTTCCTCACTGGCTAACCCATGGTACAGATACAGCTCTGCCTTCAAAAGCAGCCACAGATCAGAGCGCTTCCCACCAGCTCACACCAGATTAGTGCAGATCCAACCTGAATTATTTTTTTCCCCAGCTCTGTGTAAAGAGATGCCTGAATCATCCTGATTTTTTTTTTCATTAGGAAACTAAATTCCATTCTGCATTGAAAGATCTCTTTGTTCTCTCCAGAGGACTGTCGTGCTGGGAAATTGCCTAAGCCCAGTCAGCTCTGATGTTTGCTGTCTCACGCGTTGCCTATATCAAACTGACAGTTCACAGATTTTAGTCTAGGATTTTGTATGTATAGTACAAGCCAAAACCTGCTCCTGTCTCTTTCGACTGTCCTAGAGAGAGAGCTGGGAAGCAGGCTGAGTTGTCACGACGTTGTGTGACTGTAATAGAGACATCTCACAAAGCACAGTCATTTGAGGGCACTGTTGCTTGCCCTCAGACAAAATTAAGAGCTTGTCTGGCCAACATCCCCTGCATTACAGTGGAGGGGGATCTACACTTAGCTCAGTCAGTGGGCAGCCGTTTCTGTGATCAGCATAATATATACCTTATAGAGAACCAATCTTGTTTAATGATGGAGGAATATCCTACAGGTGATAGGACAGCATCATAAAAATGTAGGGCTGGAAAGAACCTCAAGAGGTCATCTAGTCCAGCTCTCTGAGGCAGGATTAAGTACACCTATATCATTCCTAAAAGGTGTTTTTAACAACAGGTTAGACAAACCTCCAGTGATGGGGATTCCACAACCTCCCTTGGTAACCTGCTCCAGTGCTTAACTATCCTTATCATTAGAATGTTTCCCCCAATATGCAATCTAACCGGATTGTAATTATGGTATTTTTCAAGTTGTTCAAATATCAGACATATTGGAGATCCATCCCAAGTAAGCATGATGGCATCTTCCCAGGAACCCCCACTTATGGTGAAATATATATGGAGCAGCTTCCCACCCTCAGCCAAAAGGATGGAATTTTCCGCATTCCTCCTGAAGAACTCTAAATTTCCTCAACACTCAAGTAATTGGGGACTGATGGCAGACTATGGCAGGAAGGCATTGCTGCCCAGCTTATGGCAACACAGACAAGCCCATGTTTGTGTCTAGAAACAGATCATTAAGCTTTATACATTCTACAACACAAAAGCACCAAACCCCCATGTCAGGGGGCAAAACCCCCACTTACCCAAGTCAGATGGTGTCCGGATGCAGGCCAATTGGCTGCTAGAAGCTCAATGGGCGTCGTTCTCTCCTTTGCTTTCCAGTCATGCACTGAGAAGGAAATGATATCACAATCAGAGCTTGCCTTGCATTTAACAGTAGGGAGAGATACTCTGCTTCTGCTGTTAAAGGGAAATTAGACTGCGAAGTTAAGCACCAGGAAAGTTAAAAAGGTTTCAAATAACGTTCCCCTCCCCTCACCAAACATGAGTTGAACTGAGCATAAGCCTCACCCAGGCTGATATTTGAAAGCTATAAATAGGGCTGTATGGGAAGAAAAACAGGGACACAGAAAGACACAGGATCAGGGACCTGAATGAGAAGAAAAATGGCAAATATATTACAGCTGAGGCTGTCTTAAGTGACCACTCCAAAAACCAACCAGAAGTAGCTACTTAATAGAAGTAATTTCCTAATCCAGGTGGAGCAGAAAAGTACTCACTGGGGCAAAGTCACCTCCACTGTGGAGTTACACCTAGGGCAGGTTTGGCCCAGTATACTTTGGGGTGGTCTCTTAAAATAGGCAATTGTGCAATAAGGGTGATTTCTTGCCCAAGTTTCACTGTCTTTAAACACTAAAAGAACTGTCCTTCCGGTGGGGACCTTGAGCTTGTGTGAATCCTCTTGGAAATGACATTGGGGCCTCCTTCCCCATAGAAAACACTGGAGCAAGGAGGGTGTCCTCCCTGCTCAGATAGTCATGGCATAAGGGGAGTCCCCCTCTCTTGCAAACAGTGCTAGGGACCTTTGCAAAATCCCAAACCACGTGAAACTTGCCTGCCTACAAGCATCATTACAGATACAAGGCAGCTCAGCTCACCCAGTGCTCCCCGTGCCCCTCCAACCATCCCAGAGAACATGGGCCAATTTGTGAGTTTGCACCTAAACCACGTTAAACTCAGGGGCTTCTTCTGAGTGTGGCTTTGTGACTGTGAGTTTGCTTGAGCCCTAAGTTTCAGGCGAGGGGCATGAATCCAGGTGACACCACCAGGTAAAAGGCTGGCATGAAAGCCCCATGAGCTGGAACCACTGGAGATCCCCAGACACAAAGCTGGATACCTTGCTGCAGCCATAGCACACAGAGCTCAAGAGGGGTTTGTAAAGCTCTGGTTCTGAGCCAAGAACCCAGGAAGCTCCGGTTAAGGGAGGGCGTTATCCTGCACTCTGGGCTCCTATGCGCTTTAGAGACAGAGCTGGGCAAACTGCTTTGGAGCCAGTATGATCCAACCTGAAATTCTGTCCCAAATTCAATCCTAACCAAACCAGTCTTGATACCTTTTGTGTAAATGTTCAGATACATGTTCCTAAAGATTATTTCTTATTGTAACAGGGAAGACACCTCCAGAGTGCTGCCTCCTGGCATGGGGTGGCTCCACAGCAACACTATCTCACTTTCCCCTTCTCAGGGCTCCTCAATAAACTCTTTGCCCTAGTCCCTTTGACTTGCCCTCTGCCAGCTCACACAGGCTGACAACAAAGCCTTTCAAGCACAGAACTCAAGGATGTCTCTCCCATAGCTGCCCAAAACAAACAGAACTAAGAGTCTTCTCCCCTGTCTCGTCTCGTCTCGTGTCATCTCTGCTCTGGCTGAAGGTCTGTCTTCCTGCTCAATATCCTGTCACCACTCCTAATACTTCTTGCATAACCCTCCCCAAGCTCTGCCACAGGCCTCTACTCTTATCTCTCCCCCAGAAGGCCTGTTTGGGTCATGTGACCTTCATTTGCTCCACCTGGGGAGGTGAGCTAACTATGCCACAAGTGGGACTGGCCCCTTTAAGGGCAGATGGGCCCAGCCAGTCTGTGACGCTTCTATTCACTTGCTCCTGCACTTCCTTCTTCCAATCCTGTCCCAGAAAGGCTACAGCTCCCGAGAAAAGCCAACGTGAAGCCTGACCAGTCAGTAGTTACCTGAGGTCTCCCAAGGAAATTTGTTGGTGCAAGACTCCTAGCTCAGGTCTGCAGCCCCGAGAGGTCTGGCTAAGCATCTTACTTTGGGGGTTTCCCTAATAAATGATAGGTTTCAGTGTAGTAGCCGTGTTAGTCTGTGTCAGCAAAATGAAAATAAGAAAGAAAAACTTGTAGCACCTTAGAGACTAACAAATTTATTTCAGCATAAGCTTTCGTGGGTTAGTACCCACTTCATCGGATGCATCCGATGAAGTGGGTACTAACCCACGAAAGCTTATGCTGAAATAAATTTGTTAGTCCCTAATAAATGACTGAAACATCCAACCATTTGGGGTTCACCTGGCACTGATATGAATGCTTTCCAAGCTGTGCTCCAGTGCACATGCTGCTCTAGGAGTCTCCAAGGCTATGCCCAGACCGCAATTCTCTGTGTGAGCTTTGTAAAGCACTGAATGAAACAGGGCTGATGGGGCCACCAAGGAAAGGACTTAGGGAGCAGAGGGTACTCTCAGTGGACTTGGGAAAAGCCTACTCATAACCCCAGTGCTTCTTCTCAACCACAGCCATCACTCCAATGCAAATGTCCTTCAGCATGTATCTTCCCCCAAATCAGTTCTTAAAGCACAAATACACCCCGTAGACCAGGACCTACATTTGGAGTTGAACAACTACAGTGTCTTCTTTAATGCATTCTCCCTGGTATGATGAAATTCCAGCACCTGAGTTACTAAATCAACATTAGCTGCGGCCTTAAAAATATATAGAGACAGAGATATAAATTGAAACACAGCTTGTGTGAACCTCCATGAGTCGCAGGGAGCATGAAAACTCGAATTCAAAATCGCACACAGGTGGCACATCAAGGCCTCAGTGCAGATACTTCAATCACAGATGATAAACTTTCAACCCCAGCAGTGCTAAAATGGGCTGGTTCAGTTCCTGTCTTGGTTTTTCCTTTTGAACGTCAGGCTAGGGGAAATAAAGGGAGAGAGATGGGAAGAAAGGAGGAAGGAGAGAGTGATGGAAAGAGAAAGATGCAGGAAGGAAGGTGCAAAACTGGGGAGCGGAAGAGTCCCAAAGAAGGGAGGTGAGAATGGGGGATAGGGGAAAATGAGAGGAAGAAAGAAAAAAGTGGTGATGGGAGAAGTTGCCAAGAGAAGGGAATCCAAAGGAAAGTATGAGACAGGGAGGCAGTGGAGGACGAAAGGGAAGAGAAACAAAGGGAGTGGGGGAGCTGCATAGTCAGTCTAGCACAGAGCCCCTTCTTTCACTCTGACCAGGATGTTGTCTTGCACAGCCTTCCTGCCCCCTCCCAGGGGCAGCACGCCCAGAGCCTGCAATGCCCAGCATTGCCTCTCCCCTGTGGATTTCTCTGTGCAGTTTCCCCTTCAGCCTGAAGCAGAGCTGTTAAGCTCCCAGATATGCATTTGGACCCTGGCCTCATCTCTGCTGCCTAATGGCTGCTGTTAAACCTAACCCAAGAGGAAGAGCTTTGCAGTTAAGGAGTGTAATGTACCGTGGGCCTGATCCTGTTACTCTGTGCCTGTGCTCGGTACTGCAATGCAAGGCAGGCAGAGGTGGGGATACAGCTGTTTCAAGCCACCTTCATGCCACAGGCCTGCCCAGCTGCTGGTGTAATTCAGGGCAGTTTCATGACTGCCCTAACTTATGCCCCACTTCCCTGGTCCCCTATGGCACAGAGAATGGCTAGGGTGCAGCAGCCCTGGTGACCACCACTCCCATCCCTTCACTGCTCCCAACATAACCCATATTCTGTATTCCCCCATTCCTCCAACTCTATGCCAGTGTAAGGGGATAACAGTCCCCTTACTAACATTCAGAGCTCCCAGTACCAAAAGGGGAAGGGTCGATGGGACTGACAGTCCCCAGGGGCAATGGGGAGAGGCCAATGCTCCAGGTCAGCCTGATTGACAGGGCGGGCAGGCGAATCAGGGAGTCAGGAGGTCAGGGGTGAATCCCGTCCTCCGTGTGAGCTGAAGTTGCCTGAGTCTGAGTGAGTGGGGCCGAGCTGAGGAGAGGGCAGAGCTGAGCTGGGCCAGATCTGGAGGGGCCAGAAAAGCAGCCCAGAGACACAGACCTGCCCTGGGAGCAGAGGTGCAGCCCAGAGACAGACCTGCCCTGGGAGCAGAGCTGCAGTCCAGGGAGACAGACCTGCCCTGGGGGGGAGAAGCTGCAGCAGCCAGAGCCAGAGGGGCCAGGGCAGCAGCCCAGGCAGCTGGAGGCAGAGCAGCAGCAGCAGCCGTGCAGAGGCAGAGGAGCTGGAGCTGAGGCAGAGCGGTGGAGCTGGGGCTGGAGCAGTCCGGAGCCGGGTGTGGTGAGCAGCTGGGGAGAGCGAGGGGGACCCTGGGCAGTGGGCCCAGCGCAGGGAGAGGCCTCAGCCAAGGGGCCCTGCAGGCCAGACTTGCAGGGGGATCTAAACCCCGACAGGGCGGGGGCAACGCTGGGAAGAAGGGTCCTGCCACCCAGAGCCTGCGAGCGTGTGGCCACCGCCAGAACAAGTGTCCAAGCCACAGCGTCCCTGCAGCACAGCCAGGGCCTGAGAAGGAGCCTGGGACTTGCACAGGAACAGACTGAACTGCCCTGACATTGCAGAGACACTGTTGGGATGTTCCCTGCCACAGAGCGGGGTGATGTGTTTTCATTAGTCTTTCCCATTTTTCCTTATTCCTGTTACAAATTAATTGTTAATTAAATAATTTGCATTTGCTTTCAATTGTATGCAGTGATCAGTGGGTCAGGGAAGCATCCTGTTTAGAGAGAGTACCCCGGAGTGGGGACACCCTACCCCCTGACCTAGGTGACCACAGCAAGGTTGGGGGTCGAGCCCCCCAGGAATCCTGGGCCCAGCCTTGTTGGGGTTACGAGGACTCTGCCAGACAGAAGAGTGCAAGGGGAGTCCTCGAGGGCAGGGAGGCCTCTGGGTAAAGGAGGTGGGAGCGAGGACTGAGATCCTTCCGCTAGCCCATTTCACCGGGGTAGTGCAGAGACGAGGAAAGTTCCCCACAAGAGCGGGACTATTCCCCCGCTTACACCAGCAAGGGAGCTGCCTTACCCAGCAAGGGGATGTTCTGTGGGGCTGTTCCTGCCCTTCTGTCCCAAAGGAGCAATGTCAAGGGGCCACGGGCAGGAGCAAAGGATGGATGGATGGGCGGACAGAATCTGGAGTGAGCAGCCAGCAGGCTCAGCGTACTGACAAAGCCAGGAGCAATGTAACAATGACCCTTCAGTGAACTCAGCCCTGGAACTCCTTGGTCTGGGTCCAACTAAGAGCAAAGATTACGGCCTGCGTGACATCAGCAGTTCCAGTCCAGTAAATGACTGTGCACAAAGATGCTGTTTCCCTCCCGTTTTCCCTCGCTTCACCCCAGTTATAGCTTGTATTTTAATTGCTGAGTGTCATGGGTGCAGTCAGGGAGGACACGGCCCTCCCAGCTCATTAAAAAGCATCTTTGCAGCAGGCTCCTGAGCTTAGTAGAGTTTGGAGAATAGAGATTGAAAGCGTTCAGTGGAGGCTCTCCGGCGCCAGGATGCAACTGGATAACTCTTGGGAAGGCTCTTAGTGCAAAGGAGCCGAGGGGGGAGCCTCCTTTGGAAGCTTGTGTTGATATGTTCTCCAGCACCAGTAGGAGTTGGGGGTGTGCTGCGCCTCCTAGGCTAGGGTCTTGAGACTGTACATGGCCATTGAGGGCAGCGGTGAGCCGGGAAGGAGTCTTTCCCTTTAAGCTGGTCAGTGACAGATGGAGGCGTTTGGAAAAACCCACGGAGGTTGGACATGGGACCGTATGGCTCAGAACACTGATGAGCTGCAGCCAGAGCCATTCACCACTGGGGAATGGGCTCAGATCCAGTCCGGGTCGGTAGAGACCAAATGTCAGGAGAATCTGATGCTGGCCGTGTAGGCTGTAGGCACACATTTCTGTCAGTACAGTTCCTGGAGGACACATGTCCACATCACTGCTGCCAGTCTCAGCAGAGTGAGACCAAGGGTTACTGTAGATGGGCCTGGACACTGAACTCCCCTCTCAGCTCAAAGGCAAGGCTGCAGTGTCACTGCCTGTGCTGTACCACGGCACTTCAGTTCCCAGGACTGTCATAAGAACGGCCATACAGGGTCAGACCAAAAGTCCATCCAGCCCAGTATCCTGTCTTCCAACCGTGGCCAATGCCAGGTGCCCCAGAGGGAATGAACAGAACAGGTAATTACCAAGTGATCCATCCCCTATCGCTCATTTCCAGTTTCTGGCAAACAGAGGCTAGGGACACCATCCCTGTCCATCCTGGCTAATAGCCATTGATGGACCTATCCTCCATGAACTTATCTAGTTATTTTTTGAACCCTGTTATAGTCTTGGCCTTCACAACATCCTCTGGCAAGGAGTTCCACAGGTTGGCTGTGCGTTGTGTGAAAAAATACTTCCTTTTGTTTGTTTTAAATCCGTTGCCCCATTAACTTCATTTGGTGACCCTTAGTTCTTGTGTTATAAGAAGGGATAAATAACACTTCCTTATTTACTTCCTCCACACCAGTCATGATTTTATAGACCTCAATCATATCCACCCTTAGTTGTCTCTTTTCCAACCTGAAAAATCCCAGTCTTATAAATATCTCCTTATATGGCAGCCATTCCATACCCCTAATCATTTTTGTTGCCCTTTTCTGAACCTTTTCCAATTCCAAGATATCTTTTTTGAGATGAGGCGACCACATCTGCACGCACTATTCAAGATGTGGGCGTACCATGGATTTATATAGAGGCAATATGATATTTTCTGTCTTATTATTTATCCTTTTCTTAATGATTCCCAACATTCTGTTCGCTTTTTTGACTGCTGCTGCACATTGAGTGGATGTTTTTAGAGAACTATCCACAATGACTCCAAGATCTCTTTCTTGAGTGGTAACAGCTAATTTAGACCCCCATCATTTTATATGTATAGTTGGGATTGTTTTCCAATGTGCATTACTTTGCATTTATCAACATTGAATTTCATCTGCCATTTTGTTGCCCGGTCATGCAGTTTTGAGAGATCCTTTTGTAGCTCTTCGCAGTCAGCCTGGCACTTAACTCTCTTGAGCAATTTTGTATCATCTGTAAATTTTGCCACCTCACTGTTTACCCCTTTTTCCAGATCATTTATGAATATGTTGAATAGGACTGGCCCAGTACAGACCCTTGGGGGACACCATTACTTACCTCTCTCCATTTTGAAAACTGACTATTTATTCCTACCCTTTGTTTCCTATCTTTTAACCAGTTACTGATCTGTGAGAGGACCTTCCCTCTTATCCCATGACAGCTTACTTTTCTTAAGAGCCTTCGGTGAGGGACCTTGTCAAAGGCTTTATGAAAATCTAAGTACACTATATCCACTGGATCCCCTTTATCCACATGCTTGTTGACCCCTTCAAAGAATTCTAGTAGATTTGTGAGGCATCATTTCCCTTTACAAAAACCATGTTGACTCTTCCCCAACAAATTATGTTCATCTATGTGTCTGACAATTTTATTCTTTATTATAGTTGCAACCAGCTTGCCTGGTACTGAAGTCAGACTTACCGGCCTGTAATTGTCAGGATCACCTCAGAAGCCCTTTTTAAAAATTGGCATCACGTTAACTATCCTCCAGTCATTTAGTACAGCAGCTGATTTAAATGATAGGTTACAGACTACAGTTGGTAGTTCTGCAATTTCATATTTGAGTTTCTTCAGAACTCTTGGGTGAATACCATCTGGTCCTGGTGACTTATTACTGTTTAGTTTATCAGTTTCTTCCAAAACCTCCGCTTCCTCCCCGTACCCCTCCCCCGAGGCCCCGCCCCGCTGTGCTTCCCACCCCCGCCCCCCCAGCTTGCCGCCCGCCGAACAGCTGACGGGCGGGCAGCTGCCTGTGAGCTAAAAAAAGCGGCTTCGCCAGGCGGCGCCTCCGGAAGCGGAACCCGGAAGCCGAGGTGAGCTGGGCGCGGCGGGGCTGGCGGGGAGCTGCCGGTGGGCGCGCTGCATTTCCCTTCCCCCCTCCCTCCTCGGCTTGCAAGCCTGGTTGGGGGTGGGTGTGGAGGGGAAATGCAGAGCGCCCGGGGGAGGAGGCGGGGGCAGGGATTTGGGGAAGGGGTGGACTGGGGGAAGGGCCGGGGGTGGAATTGGGGTGGGGCCGGGGGCGCGAGCACCCACCGGCGCCTATGGAAAGAGAGACTGCCCCATCAATCCTGCAGCACCCTATGCTCTGCATGTGTAAGGGGACTATTGTCCCCTTACTAAAACTCAGTGGGGTATTTTGGTTGGCTAGCTCCCGGTACCAAAAGAAAGGGGAAGGGTCGATGTGAAATCAGGGCCCTGAGACTGACAGTCTCCAGGAACAATGGGGAGAGGCCAATGCTCAGGTCAGCCTGACTGACAGGGTGGTTAATCAGGGAGTCAGCAGGCCAGGGGGGTCCGGTCCTCCCTGTGAATTGGAATTGGCTAGGCCAGACAGAGTGGGGCCGAGCTAAGGATAAAGCAGGGGACCGAGCTGAGCTGGAGAGCAGAGCTGTGCCAGATCCAGAGAGAACCAGAGAAGCAGCCCAGGGGGAGCAGATCTGGGCTGGGAGCAGAGTCACAGAAGCAGACCTGTGCTGGGAGGGGAGCTGCAGCAACCAGAGCCAGAGGGGCCAGAGAAGCAGCCCTGAGAGCTGGGGACAGAGCAGCAGCAGTGCTGGGGCAGAGTAGAGCTGGAGTGGGAGCTGGGGCTGGAGCAGTTCGGAGCTGGGTGTGGTGAGCAGCTGGGGAGAGCGAGAGGGACCCTGGGCAGTGGGCCCAGCGCAGGGAGATTCCCCCAGACAAGAGGCCTTGCAGGCCGGACTTGGGTTGGGGGATCGTAATGCCGACGGGGGGCGGGTGGTGACACTTGGGAGAAGGGTGCTGCCACCTAGAGCCTGAAGGTGTGTGGCCCCTGCCAGAGCAAGTGTCCGACCTGCAGCATCCCTGCAGCACAGCCAGGGCCTGGGTAGGAGGCCTGGGGCTTGTGAGGAACAGACTGTGAACTGCCCTGACATTCCAGCCAGGGCTGGTTGTGACATCCCCATGCCGCAGAGCCGGGTGACATGTTTTCCTTTAACCTTTCCAATTTTTCCTTATTTTTAAAATTGATTGCCGTTTAATACATTGTATTTGCTTTGAACTGTATGTAATGATCAGTGGGTCAGGAAAGTGTCCAGTGCGGAAAGAGCACCCTGGAGTGGGGACACCCTACCCCCTGCCCTAAGTGACCACAACAAGGTCGGAGGTCAAGCCCCCCAGGAATCCTGGGCCCAGCCTGGTTGGAGTTATGAGGACTCTGCCACACAGGATAGTGGAAGGGGAGCCCTCGAGGTCAGGCAGGCCTCTGGGCAAAGGGAGTGGGAATGAGGACTCAGATCCTTTCGTTAGCCCATTTCACCAGGGTAGTGTATAAGCCAGGAAAGTTCCCCACAATAGCGGGCCCATTCCCCCTCTTACACATGGAGATCTCCTAGTGCAGAGGTGGGCAAACTATGGCACGCAGGCCACATCCGGCCCGCGGGACCGTCCTGCCTGGCCCTTGATCTCCTGGCCAGGGAGGCTCCCCTGCTGTTCCCCCTCCCCTGCAGCCTCAGTTCACCGGGCCACCAGCGCAGCCTGCACCTGCCCATCTCCCAGGCTTTCCAATAAGCCAGTCCTGCCGCTCTGAGTGGCATGGTAAGGTGGCGGGGAGCAGGGGAGTTGGATAAGGGGCAGAGGGGTCCCGTGGGGCAGTCAGGGGACAGGAAGCAGGGGGCGGTTGGATGGGGTGGAAGTTTGGGGGAGGGGGGTGGTCAGGGTACCGGGGAGCAGGGGTGGGTGTTGGTTTCGGACAGCAGGGAGGCGTGGGAGTCCCGGGGACCTGTCAGTGGGTTTGGGTGTGTACAGGGGTCGGGGCAGTCAGGGGACAGGGAGCAGGGGGAGTTGGATAGGGGGTGGAGTCCCAGGAGGGCGGTTAGGGGACAAGGAGCGGGGGGGGGGGGGGTTGGATGGTCAGGGGTTCTGAGTGGGGCAGTCGGGGGCGGGAAGTGGGAGGGGGCGGATAGGGGGCAGGGGCCAGGCTGTTTGGGGAGGCACAGCCTTCCCTACCCAGCCCTCCATACAGTTTCAGAACCCCGATGTTGCCCTCAGGCCAAAACGTTTGCCCACCCCTGTCCTAGTGGCTAGCAAAACACTGACCAGTCCTGAGCACGCTTAGCTTGGGAGTTCTAGCAAGACTCAGCAGACTGAACTGACAGCCTTCTAAACATCAGCAGAGGTGGCAATCTTCTTATGAGACGCCTTACGAGAGGCGCTGGCCCCTTATCAATTCTATATTATCTGAGGCATGTCTGTGAGTGAGGAGAGGGGTAGCTGTCTCTTTAGAGCTCTCCAAACAGGAAGCATCTTGCAATAACACTTACAGAACCCACTCTCGCACTACTCAATACCAAGTGCTCCCCGGATTTAAATAAATGCCAGGATGCAATAACACAAAATTAGCAACCAAAACTGAAGCTGAGAAGCTCTCCACAGGCTCCAGAATGGCAGGTAATAAATGCAAAATGTTGCACAACATACATTAGTATTTTTGCATAACAAAAACGGCAAGAGCCATTGTATCTTCTTCCCCCATGAGAGAGACATACAACTTCATTCTCTCCTCTGCATAATGGGATTGTATCTCCGTTCGAACACACATCCCAAGTGATGTTGAAATCACGTTCTGATTCTGGATGAAGGTTCCAGCTCTCTCCACTCAGCCCATTGGTGCCTAAGGTTGTACAGTGCAAACAGGATGGGGTGAAGGTCAAAGACTCCCAGACAGAGGCCTGGAGAAGCTGTAATGTCTGAGTGTGCAGGATGGGGGGACATTGCAGCACTAAAAGGAAGTGACACCCATTCTGCTCAGCACAGGGTACTACTTAAAGTTCCCAGAGGGAGAAGAAACCCATTGCCATCCCAGTGTCAATTTCTATTTCCTGGGTTTCCACAGCCCATAAATGCTTTTATAAGGTAGTTTGTATGTGTGTGGGTGGGTTTTCTTTGCCTTTTTTGTCTTTTCATTTACTATTAAGAAAGAAAGGAAGAAAGAAAAACTCTCCTGTGCTCTCAGTCTAACAACAGTGCTTTCCTCTTCTTCAGCACTGTCTACCCCAGTATCTAAAAATGAAACACAAACATTGATGAGTGAAACCTCACAAGATGACAGAGCACCAGATCCTGAACTGGTTTGATTGGTGCAGCTCCACTGAACTCAACATGATGATTTGAGCCCCAGCGTCAGTAAGGCCTACGTTTTCAAGAGTGGCATATCATCTTGGATATGTCAGATTAGAGGTCCCAAGTTGAACCAAGATGGGCCTGATTCTCAAATGGGCTGAGCACCTGCAGCCAGGGTGTTGTAACAATTTGTATAGTGGGGGTGCTGAGAGTCATTGAACCCTGTATATGATAGAAACCACTGCAAGCCAGGGGGTGCGCTGGCACCTATGCCTGCAGCTCCTGTTGACTTCAGATGGGGTTGTGGGGGTTCATTACATTGTGTCATTTGACTTGCGTCTCAAAATCAGACATCCCAAAATTGAGGCATCCAAAATGAGTGGATGATTTTGAAGATATCTTGGGCAGACAGTGCTTTTCTGGAAGAGAAAGAGGGGCTACCCCCATTTTACAGATGGGGAAACTGAGGCACAGAGAGGGGAATTAACTTGTTCAGTGTCACATAGGGAATTTGGGATAGAGCTAAATGAATATTTCTCCAAGCTGACAGAATCTATTGTGCACATACACACCGAATGAGTTTTTTTACAGGCATATTATTGACTTGGCTTCTTTATGAACTTGTATATATTTAGCAAAGTTTTAAAATATGGATCCAGGGGACATTTTACAGCTCAAATCATTCACTCAACAGGTCTCTTTAGTGCTTTATTGTGCAAATGGGCATGGAAACGTATGTGGTCTCATTCCAGTCCAGAGTACAGAGATGCTTTTGGGTGCATCTCATAATGACTCCAGAAATACCATAATAACCCTACAAAGTAAAATCCAGCATAAACCAAAGGGCCTGCTTGATAGCTACATGGCCTGCAAAACTGTATTTAAAAAGCAAAGCAAGGTTGTCTTCCATCTGGAGGAGCCTGGGGAAAGTACTCAAACCTGGGAAACAACTTCTTTATCTGCTTTATTACGTTTTTCATTTCTACAATTCTATGACTTTAAAGGGCTAAAAAGTTGTATTTGTTTACTTATTTAATGCAGCTCTAGAAGAAGGGGGGAAACTGACTGAACAGGGACCTGCATTTCAATCTTCCACCCACACCAAATATTTATGGCCAAATTTCAAATCCCTTTTCTGCTGAAAGGCCACTTCCTACAACCGCACAGAGTGTGTGCGGGGAGTACAATGAGACTGCATGGAGGTTCTTATCTGAGAGCTCCCAGACAGCACTCCTACACTGTTCTCCACAATGACACCTGCTGGGAGAGATTGGGATTGGAGCAGCTCGGAACCTCCTCACTCAATGCCCCTACAGTTATCCCTAGATGACTCTTTCTGGTGGCAGGTGGGACTGAAAAGTTGGCAGCTCCCACACAGCAGTGCTATACTCCTTCCTACCGTGATTCCTGCTGGCAGAGACTGGGACTGCTTTAGCTGGCAGCTCCCTAATGCCCAGAGTTTACACCATTCCCTAGTATGATGCCTCTCTTGTAGCACAGGGACTCCCCTTTCATCCAAGTGCCCTCAAGTAGCAGAAACATCTGACAGAAGAAATAAGTTCCAAGAGGGAGGAGAAGCCCTGGTATAAGTTCTATCCTCCAAATGGTCCATTCATTAGACCTGGCTGGAGGTGGGGGGACCTTTCCAAATGACCAGCAAAGGAGGAGACAAAAGCCAAATTGCTCAGCAGTTTACAAGTAAAAATAAAGGCTCTTGATTTTAGACCTGATGCCTGGGATTTGGATCTGATCGAATTCCCAAGCTGCCACCCAAACCGACGGCTTGTGCCACCCACAGCATGGCTGCCTTGGAATTCGGAGGCTGCACCCCCTTGCGCTCCCCTGGCCAGTACCCACTAGTGACCCTTAAGGGGCACCATCAAGTGGTCTAAATAAATAAACCAACAGAACAAAGACCTATTAGTGATCCCCTCATAGAATTGCAGCTGAAGCACCGCATATGTTTATTCATAGCTACTCAAAGGCTCAGTCCTTTCCCCAGCCCTTGGTTATCTATCCCAGGGAGCTCAGAAATGCTGATGCGTTTAAAGTAACACTTGTTGCACAAGCATAATTCTGCAAGCGCATCCAGAATTCTGCCTCTCCTCTTTCTCGCCCTCACCCCCACAGGCCTCGCCAACCAGATGCGCTGCTTTAAATTCCCTTTATTAATCCCCTCGCTCTCTGCCCCTCCACCTGCCTTGTCGCTTCAGGGGCAACACAGCGCGTTTCTGCTATCGGCAAGCCCTATTAGCACAGGGCTCGGCAGGGAACAGCTGAGTGGGTAGAAGGTGATTGCTGCTCACTCGGATGAATGTGCATGCGGATATTCATTGGTTTTGGGGGGAGTTGTTTGTTTTCTTTTCAGAAGAGCCCTGAGCAGGATAAAATAATTATTACCAAGGGGGAACAACCCAACAACTTATTTTCCAATCAAATTCCAAGCCAAGCAACCAAATAATACAAGTAAAATCCCTAACTGTTATTCCATGTTAAAATCCATCACTCTGATGGATCCATTCTCAGCTACTCCAAAATCCATTCTCAGCTACTCATGCTCATGGAGCAGCATAAAGGTGGCTTTAAGAGACCTTGGTGCTCTGTTTTCAGGAGGCCTGCTCAGCTCAGGGTAAGTTAGAGCAGCCATAGGGCGACTCTATCTCATGCTCTGCCTTTTGTAACTCCTCACAGACCCACCACAGAGACGAGCTGTAGTGAAGCGTGCTCTGGACATCCTTACTCGTGGCTCACCATCTCCTCCCTCCCTACTCTTGGTCCTGGCCCCATCCCCTTCTCCCTCCCCACTCTGGGCTGATACAGAGCCATTAAGCTGCTTGTATACCAGCTGGGGAAGGCCCCTGCACAGGGGCTATTCTTAGCAGCTATTCTCATGCTCCCTCCTTATCTCAAAACCATCTTCTGCCCCTTCAAGGCCCATTCATATTTCCAGAGCAGCATTCATGTAATCGAGTCAGGCCCTGAATTTTTAAATGGGAGCCAGACAGCTCAAGAGAGGGGAACGAGATGGTGAAGACCAGGAATGAAAAGGATTGAGGCTGGGAAGAGAAGAAAAACGACAATGAAGGAATATGGAGGAAGTAAGGCCGAGGTGGAGAAAAAAAATTAAAGAGAGGGGTGGAGGGCTAAAGAGAGGAGAGACCATGAAACACAGAGAGCAGAGCACCTGCCCGCCCTGCTCCAGCATTGCTTGCAGCTCTACTAATTTGTTTACAAAGGAGAAAATGAAAGAGTCTGATGGGCTGAGCTGAGTTCCCCCCCTCGGGTTCAGGAACAAGTGCCCTCTCAGGTTTAGCAGCATACACACATGCACTCATGCAGAAAGGCACTCACCCTGGCAGGGCCTGCCCTATGCCAAGACGTGCGAGAAGAGTGTTTGTTACTCGCAGGCTTTAAGTCTCATCAGACGAGCCCTTTGGAAAACAATTTTCCACAGCTTTTCAATGCCTTGAACCCCTGAACCGCCGAGTGCCTTCGTGCCTCGCCTTGCTGCAGCCTCCTTGCTAACCTTTCCTTGCAGAGGCTGTCTGTGGGGCACAGGCCCACAGCCTTAGCCCAGCCCCAGCCTTAGCCCAGCCATTCTAGAGGGGTGGCCGGCGATGATGTGCATACCAGAGGGAAGGCAGCAGCCGGGGTTACAGACCTCGGCAGGGTTTGTTCCAAACTGAATCCGGTCCATGTAAATGGGCTTGGCTGACAGAGGCACCTGACACCCACCTGTGACCCAGAGGGAGCATCTCTAGGGAGGGGAGGGGAACTCGGCTTCCAGGCCCTTTTGGTCCTTGGCTTCTCTGTTCATCCTGCCAACAAAGGGGCCAATTGTACTCAGGGCCGGTGCAAGGAAGTTTCGCGCCCTAAGCGAAACTTCCTTGCACCAACCCTGTGCCCTCCGCCCCCCCCCCCCCCGCCCAGCTAACACCGCCCCGCCTGCACCCTCCTCCCCCGCCCAGCTAACACCGCACCAACCCCCCTCCCCGTGGCAGCCAGTCCCCGCCACCTGCAGCTCCCCACCCCCCGCCCGCGGCAGCCTTCCTCCGCCCACGGCGCCTCCCCAGCTCCCGGCTCAGCCGCGGAGTGGGAGGCGGGCGGCAGCCGCAGCCAGCCGCACCCCCCTGGCTCCCGGCACAGCTGCGGAGCCTGGCGGCAGCCGCGGCCAGCCGCCCTCCCCTGGCTTCCGGCTCAGCTGCGGAGGCGGGAGGCAGCTGCGGCCAGCCGCCCCCCAAATCATGGTGCCCTAGGCGACCGCCTAGGGTTGCCTAGTGGGCACGCCGGCCCTGATTGTACTGGGGTTATTTAGTCTGCAGAAGAGAAGAGTGAGGGGGGATTTGATAGCAGCCTTCAACTACCTGAAGGGGGGTTCCAAAGAGGATGGAGGTAGGCTGTTCTTGGTGGTGGCAGAACAAGGAGTAATGGTTTCAAGTTGCAGTGGGGGAGGTCTAGGTTGGATATTAGGAAACACTATTTCACTAGGAGGGTGGTGAAGCACTGGAACGGGTTACCTAGGGAGGTGGTGGAATCTCCATCCTTAGAGGTTTTTAAGGCCTGGCTTGACAAAGCCCTGACTGGGATGACTTAGTTGGGGTTGGTCCTGCTTTGAGCAGGGGATTGGACTAGATGACCTCCTGAGGTCTCTTCCAACCCTAATATTCTATGATTAATGCCAGTGAGTTGTTGTGCTGCAGACACCTGTCCAATAGGACTGGGCAGAGTCCCCGGGCTTTTCTCAGGCAGCTACCAGAGGGAAATGAATGGCTTTTGCTCGCTACCTATCCAGCCTCAGCTGGGTTCAGGCTGGAGACCCAGAGGTGAAAGTCTCCCTACCCAATAGCAAACCCTGAGCCACTTCGACACCTTCCCATCCAACTTCCCAGCACATGTCCCCCTCCCTTTGTCTGTGATCTGAACTGCCCCTGTGCACTTTACAACCCAGTATCAGTCAGGAGCCCTCCTGCAACCCTGCCGATGCCCCTTGTTTAAGGATAACAGCCCCCCCCTGCTGCCCCAGTCCCCTGCCTGCGAATGTTGGGCGACTGACTGACCGCACAGCCTGGGATGGGCTGAATTCAGCAATGCTCACAGTTATGACTTCACTGGCCCAACATTCACTACGATGTTCTGGAGACCACAGCAACTAGGCCCCACTCTCCTGGCACAGCGCAAAGGTCAGTCACCCCTCCCTGTGCTAGCCGGAGGGGGGTGCACCCAGAGGGATGGAAGGTGGGGCTGTCCCTACCAGCCCGAGGGCAGCTCTAAACTGTGGCTGAGGCTCCCTTGGAGCACATGGCACAGGCGGATGTGCTGCATCAGTGCATCTGGCCATGCCCCTTCCTGGTGATCACCATCTGCTTCCTGGACTTTACCTCTCCTGTAGGAGGAGGTTGCAGCTGTTTTCTGGCACTTGTAGCCTCCCACATAGTCTCTCCACATCGGCAGCCTGCCAGGGTCTACATAGGCAGAAGCTGGCATAGCTTCGTAGACTCCATTGTCCTGGATACTAACATAGCAGAGTGTCCAACACCACTCCACGCCAGGAAGGCCCTTCAGTTCCCCAGAGACCCTCACAGCCAACCCACCCCCACAGAAATCCACACAGCCATTCACCTCCATCAAAAGCCATCCCCTCTCTCCAGCCGCCAGGATCTGCTGTCCTACATGGTCCCTCCAGGGATCACATAGTAAACTAGCTTCTGGCTGCCCCATACCCTTCTAGAGACCACAACCAGCTCGAGTACCCTACATATACATCCAGCCTTCCAGAGACCACCACAGTCACATCCACTATTACCAGGGTAATCCCCACCCCAGAGACCACCACAACCAAAGTCGGCCCTCTGGGATAACTTCCACATGTCTAGATGCCCTCTGCTAGCCAAGATGCCCTCCATGATCCTAGAGACCTCCCTACCAGGCTGTAGCCCCAACATGTGCTATCTTGCACTACTTCAGAGTCCCACACAGCTCCAAGCACCAGACCTCAGTCCCAGCTACAGTCCACCAGGATCTCTTTAAGCAGATCCCACTGCCTGAGAATGCTCTCCTCCCCTCCAGTGCTCCCTGAAGCTGGAGTGCCCTGAACCAGCCCCAGTCACGAGCTGTTCCTTGCACTCTTCTAACTGCCTCTGTCTGTCACTGAGTCACCTCCAGCCAGGTCGTGCAGCATCAGCCATGCACTCGGACACACACTCACCCTGATCTAGCCCAGCCTTTGGAGAGGGGCCCAGATAGGCACAGGACTGCGAGGAGCCGAACAGATTTCTTTTAAGGGAGGAGAAAAGAACAAACTCCCCCTCTCCCATCAGCATCTCTTGAAGAGAAGAATCCGTTCAGCCCACTGTAATTGCACCATTGTTCCATTTTTAATTAATGAAAGAAAAAACTAATCATTGAATTAAACTTCTCATTACTCCAGCTGAATACCCGCTAAGTAAATTTAATTACTGTACGGATTGGGTCTCTCCTGGCCTGTTTTATTAGCTGCTGATAAAGATGGGGAAAGGAGAATGGGAGAAAGGAAGCCAGAGGTAAATGACTCAGCAGAAGTAAGAAAGCTCCCAGTACCGGCTAGGACTCAGCAAGCTGGTTTGGGAAAGAACCTCCTGCTGCTGCCAAAAAAGCCCGGGATGGTTCCTCGAAGGATAAATATTCCTCCTTTCCCCAATCTGCCTCCTTCCCAAAGGAGAGTTCAACCATCTCCTGGCTTCGCGCCATCCTTAACTGAAGGGGGAGATCCACTCGGGTTAGAATCCCAGCCACCCTCTGCTCCTGTTTAACGTCTCTGAAGTATGGGGAAGTTCTCTGAAGGCAGGGGGCTGGCTAGCAGATCCTTCAGGATTCGTCTGGCGGGCTGGTGCCTTGGGAGCTAACCCCTGTCTTTCTGCAGCCAAATGTGCTCTGCAGTGATCTCACTTTTTGGACACATGCACGCAGTCCCTGCACCTCTGCGGCACCCTCAGGATAGGAGTGAGGTGAGGTCCCTTGCGGAGCGTCACCTCTCCACCCTGGTCAGCAGGGGCCACTCTTGCAGCTGTAAAATTAACTGCTCTCCAACCCTGGCTCCCCCTCCCCATCCATCCCTCATGGGATTATAAGGGTCTAGATCAGAGGTTCTCAAACTTCATGGCACCACAACCCCCTTTTGACAACAAAAATTATTACATGACCCCCGGAGGGGGGACCAAAGCTTGAGCCCACTCGAGTGTGGGCGGGGGGACCAAAGCCAAAGCTCAGGGGCTTCAGACCCAGGCAGGGTGCCTATAACCTGAGCCCCGCCATGCAGGGCTCAAGTCCTCAGGCTTCGGCTTTGTCCCTGGCAAATCTAACACCAGCCCTGGTGATCCCATTAAAACAGGGTCGCGACCCACTTTGGGGTCCTGACCCACAGTTTGAGAACCTCTGGTCTGGATGGACTGAGATGCAGCCAATTCCTACCAGCTCAGTGGACAAGGAGCTAATTCGGGATCTAGCTCACATTCCCCCATGTGGCCCTCCTGCTGGGAGATAGATAGGGGCAGCTTCTTACATTTGGTCTACATGTGCCCCTCTCTTTGGCCAGCCTTTGCTCCCCTTTTAAAAGAAACAGCATGTTCACCTCAAACCCAGGCTCCAGGCTGGGGCATTTGATCCCTCCAGACTTGACCATCTCTGAAAGCAGAGCTGAGGTTTAACAGGTCGTCACACACAAGGGCTGGGAGTCAGCACGTTCCGCCTCGAGAAGGAGTTTGTGGTAATGAAAGCAGATGTAAAATGCAGATGTAAAATATTAAAGCAGATGTAAAATGCTTATGGTGTCCTATCACGTTGTTGGAATAACAAGACAACTGGTCAGCTTCATCACATTTTCAGCCTGTGCCAGGGTGGGAGTGTTATCAGGTTTTTAATACTGTGCATTTGGGGTGAGTGGCACAGCTAGGAGTGAGTTATGGGTGGTTCCTCCCAAACAAGTGGCAATGAAATCTTGACAGCACATTCCAGCACATATTTTGTTTAATTCACATTTCCAATCCTTTTTCTCTGTCATGTTCCCTCTGATTCCCCCCCGCCCCACCCTTTTGAAATACATTCGTTCGTGTGGAAACAATATTGTCACCAAAAGCAGAGGAGTTTAGTGACATCTGCCAAGCACAATTTCATGTCAATGTATAAGATGCTTTGGGAAGCACAGGAGTTTGCGTGTCAGTTTCCATGACCACTTAGGTGGCAAAAATGTTGACATGGTTACATTTCAGATTGTAGGAGGCTGGGATAGGATGGGGGAGGAGGTTAGTGAATAAATCATTCGTGTTCTTTCTTCTCTTATTAAGCAATCCTGGATAGTCAACCAAACAGACAGAGTGGTCAAAGATTCCAGTAGCTAAAAGGGACGTTACTTAATGGGCAACCCTGGATCATGCCACTGTCATTGCTGTGGGAGGAGGAAAGAGTGATGTATTTGCATGCCCTCAACGAGGTATCTTTTGGTATTAGGATACACGTGAGGCTGCACGGACTGAGAATGAGAGGGTTCTTTAATGACAACAGTCTAAAAGCAAAGGACATTTTGAGGTGAAGGAATTTCTCATTCCCATGACCTTTCTATACCCTCTGACTCAGGCCCAACCTTAGATGTGTTTGTGCCTTAGGTTATGAATTGTTTGGCCTCTGTTCCATGCATCAGCAAAGCAGACCCCACATCTATTTCCCTTCCCTATTTCCCAATGCATCCTTGTCTCTCTTTGCCCCTGATCTCCACAGCTCTCTGTGGATGCACTGTGGAACTTGTCTTCTGGATGGCTGGTCTCCTCAGGTGGCCCATGCTGCTGAGGATGGGGCCCTGGTGCACAGAACCTTCAGGCCAGACACAGGTGCTTCATGCAGTAAAACTCACGCAGCATCACTGTGCCCTCTTGACACGGGGAACAATGAGTGGCTGCCCATCCAGCCCATGCCTTGCCCGTCCCTCCTTTGATGGGGGTGTTGGGTCATGCACCAACGCTGGTTGCAGGGTGGACAATGTTGGCTCTAATCCTCCCTCAGCAGACTATGAACCCAAACTCGGAGGATCATGGGATTAAACAAGCCAAGCCATTTTGCCATGGCTTCTTAGAGGACAAGTCTGTTTTGTCTCTGCCTACAGTGATCTTATGGCCCTAATTCCATAAACACCTTGTAGCAGAGTCACTGCAATAAGACAGTAAGCTGAGCCTGAGCCAGCAGTCTCTCTCGTAGCTTTATCCCACTCTTTATCCAGTGAGTGCTGGCCTGCCATCAGAGCAGAGCAAGATCCCGAGGAGGCGATTAGCCTCCCCTACTGACTCCTCAGGCAGAGAAGGGAGGGTCACAGCGGCGGGGGGAGCGTAAAGGTCGGGCTGAAGGCCAGGCTCCGGTTAACACGATTTAGAAGCATTAGGCCTGCTGAAAACGTGGAGATAAGCCTGCAATGGACTTGATGGGATGATATGACTTTCACGAAAGCTCGATGGCAAACAGATAAGCAGGCATGTGGGCGCCCTGTTATCTGCACACCTCAGGGAGCTAACGAGGCTAGCCAATTCCTTCCTAGTCCGAAGCCCCAGCATAAGCGGATGCAATTTTGACTGGGACAGGACCGGCAGCCACTTAGGTCAGAGCTGAATGTGATCTCTGGAAACAGCGAACTTCCAGCAGCAAGTGCTTGTGGGAACCTCAAGAGCTAGAGTCTAGACGGGGGCAGGGTGCATTGGGGAAGAGGTGGCTGCATCTGGCAGTGCATTCAGAGGCCTTGGCCTACCGAGGTGCTGACAGCCCAGCATCACCGCATTGTCCTGAGAGAGTGCTGGGGAACAGACTCATGTTCACACAGTGTTTTGTTTTTTCCTTCCTGCAGCACAAATTTATCCTCTGGGCTGGGGGAAAGTCTTCTCTATAGCTGAAGGCAATCCCCATGACATGCACAAGGTAAAGGCCAGATTAAATACTGCTTGACTTGAACACACCACCTGGTATAACCAACTTTCAGGTGGTCAGACCACCTGATACATGCCTACATCTGCACAGGGTGCTGCCAGACTCCCACCCCTCATCCCAATCTCCCCAGTCTCTGGGAACTCTGCCCTGCCACACACAGGCACGTGGTAACACTCTGTCAGTTCCTTTGCTATCTCCAGTCCCTGGAGCTCCTCCCCGTCACAGAAAACTACCATCAAAGGCCTAGACTTAAGCTTTTTGCCTTGTCTAAATTTAGCTTCCAGGAGCTCTCGCCTGCAATTCCCTATGTCACTGGTACAGCACGTACTGCAACCACAGGCTCTTTCTGAGATCTCTCTAAAAACCAATCCATAGTATATGGCTCATAAGATCTGACACCTTCACACCCACTAGGCAAATAACCTCACAGTTTTCACTGTCATCACATTCCCAGCCATCTACACTGTACTTCTAATGACAAAACTCCCTCCTACCACTACAACCTGTTCACTGAGCATGCCTGGCTCTCCTGCTCCCAGGAGGGATGCCTTTTAAGGAATCTGTCCTTCTTTCCCTTCCTGCTTGGTCTCTTTCCATCATAACTCTGCCTCCCTTGACTGAAGGACATAAGAACATGAGAATGGTCATACTAGGTCAGACCCATGGTCCATCTAGTCAATATCCTGTCTTCTGACCATGGCCTGTGCCACATGCTTCAGAGGTAATGAACAGAACGGGGCAATTATCGAGAGATCCATTTCCTGTCGTCCAGTCCAGACAGCTTCTGGCAGTCAGTGGCTTAGGGACACCCAGCACATGAGATTGTGTCCTTTAAGATCTTAGCTAGTAGCCACTGATGGACCTATCCTCCATGAATGTATCTAGTTCTTCTGTGAACCCATTTATATATTTGGTCTTCACAACATCCCCTGGCAATGAGTTTCACAGGTTGACTGTGTGTTGTGTGAAGAAGTACTTCCTTAAGTTTGTTTTATACCTGCTGCCTTTTAATTTCATTGGATGACCCCTGGTTCTTGTGTTATGTGATAGGCTAAATAACACTTCCATATTTACTTTCTCCACACCATTCATAATTTTATAGATCTCTATCAATTCCCCCCAACCCCCAAGTTCTCTCTTTTCTAAAATGAATAGTCCCATTCTTTTTAATCTCTTCTCAAACGAAAGCTGTTCCATACCCCTCATCATTTTTGTTGCCCTTCTCTGTATCTTTTCTAATTCTACTATATCTTTTTTGAGATGGGGTAACCAGAACTACACACAGTATTCAAGGTATGGGCAGATCCTGGATTTATATAGTGGCATTATGATATTTTCTGTTTTATTATGTATCCCTTCCCTGATGGTCCCTAACATTGTTAGCTTTTTTGACTGCTGCTGCACATTGAGTGGATGTTTTCAGAGAACTATTCACAATGACTCTGAGATGTTTCTTGAGTGGTAACAGCTGATTTAGATTCCATCATTCTGTATGTATAGTTGGGATTATGTTTTCCAATGGGCATTACTTTGGACTTATTGACATTGAATTTCATCTGCCATTTTGTCACACAGTCACTCAGTTTAGCGAGATCCCTTTGCCATTCTTCACCGTCAGCTTTGGACTTAACTATCTTGAGTAATTTTGTATTATCTGCAAATTTTGTCACCTCACTGTTCACCTCCTTTTCCAGATTATTTATGAATATGTTGAACAGCACAGGCCCCATACAGATCCTTGGGGGACCCTGTTATTTACCTTTTTCCATTGTGAATAAAGGATTGAGGAAATGAGCTGAGAGGTGGGTCCCACCCCTGCTACGTCCCTGTATGCTGTAACTATTCAATCTCTCTCTGTCCTTGATCCATCAGTTCAGTAACATTCCTTAGGCTCTCAAGGCATCTAGCTAGCTAGACCTGCAGACACAGTGCATGTTTCACTTGGCAGGGAGCATGTTGGGAAATAAAACTGGGTAACCCCTTCGCCATCCTGACTAAACTGCTTGCTGGCCAGCTCCCTCCACTGGCCCCTAAGTCTGTGTTCGCTTAGGTCCCCTGCACCTCCCCAGACTGACACCATTTAATGTGTGTCCTTGCATGTTCTAACCCCCAGCTGTGCTAGCCACTCCCCTCTGTTTGTCCCCTCCGCACTTGCTCAGATCCCTAGCTCCCTCTGGCCCCATCTCCATTTTGATATAGATTCGCATAATGGCCAGGACCCTCAGCTGATGTAACTGGCCTCACCCCACTGATGTCAATGGAACAACACCTAGTTACTGTGAGGATCCGGCCCTCTGCTTCTGTTCCACTCCATTGCTGGCCTCGGCTCAAGAAGAAGGTGGCCCTAGTGTACGCTGCCTGCTGGCTGGGGTTTGTGCCAGACAGAACGACGAAACTTGGGGCAGAGGGAATGGCCTCCTGGCCCAGCGTGTCTGTGCCTTGGGGAGTGACCGTCTTCAAGCCTCCATGGCAGAAGGAACAAATCTAGGTGCTTTTGGACCTCATCCATGCTCTTTGTGCCACCTCCTTCCACGGCCACTCCCATCCCTCCCCATCTTTAGTACCCCTGGTGCCAAACCGCTCTGCCCACTCCTAGCTTCCTCATTTTAAACGAGGCCCCCAGACTTTTGAACCCCGCCCATGGTGGGGGAAATTCCAGCTCCACTCTGCTCAAGAATGGGAAACTCCCTGAAGCTGGCACCAGCAGCTTCTCTGTTCCCCCAGGGCCAGGTCTGAATCCCCTTGCTCAGCAAGAGCAGTCCCATCAATTTAAATGGGATTACTCCTGGAGTTAAGATGCTACTCAGTGGGTCAGCTCCTCAGCTGGTGTAGATCATTGTCGCTCCAGTGAAGTCAATGGAGCTATGCCAATTTACACCAGGTGGGGATCTGGCCAAGAGTGAGTAAGGGTATCACAATCTGGCCCTCAGTTCGGCTGGTCCAGATAGTTCCAGTTCATTGACAGACCAGCATGGCACAACAGCATCTCTGGCCCTCTGAAGGACAGCCTCTCCCCCCAGAGCAACCAATCGCCCAGTCAGGGCACTGGCCTGGGATGTAGGAGACCCTGGTTCATGTTCCTGCTCTGAATATTTGACTCTATTGGCCCCAGATAAACTTGCCCTCCTACTCTCCCCACCAGCCGCCAGCCCGCTCTTCAGTAGCTGGCTGGGTGTGCCGGGCAGGCTGCCTAACTCAGAGCCACATGACACCTGGTCTCTCTCTCCAGAAGCTCCCATTCACCAGTCACACTGTGACACAGCCTGAGGTGCTCACCGTGGATTCAGCTGAGCCTCACCCAGGCCACCTCCTTCACTCACAGCTGCCTTGGGGTTCCCTTTGTCCACTGAGCTGGGATCTCACGGATCCTGCCTTAATCCTCCCCAGTCCATCTCCCTCTCCCCAATCCATTCCTGGACGTATCCCTGAGGTCCTTGGGACACCACAGCCTCTGGCTCAATCTCAGGGGGTAGAACTGGACTTCTGTGATCAGCCCTGGACTCGGCAGTCCTGCCTGTGGGAGGCATTATGGGGTCTGGCTCTCAGAAGAGCTTTCATTTCTAGTGAGGAAAGTAGAGGGCTGCCTAGAGGTCTGGTAATTCCTTCCCACTGCAGCACATGAAACTCTACACGAAAAGGAGGCAAAAATGAGAAAAACTGGGGACCTACCGTCTTGACTGACCTTCACGGCCTTGCCATGCAACCTCAGGCAATCTCCCAGGCAGAGGAAGAAGATGATGGCTCTGGCCCAGAAGTTTCACGCTGGAATGATGGGACTACCCTGGCCAACCTAGGGTGTCATGAAATCCTATTCACAGTGCTGCAGTGTCTGTGGCGACTCATCCAATTCTGGACATGCTCCCCTGCAAAACAGGACAATGCCAAAAGAGTGAACAGGCGCTGAAAGGAGAAGTAAAATCACGCAAAAGAGGAGGGAGAGAATTAAAAAGAGGAAGATGGTGGTTCTGCTGGAAAGTCAATCCAGTTACACTCCTTGGTTCAAAGGCCCAAATTCTGACTAAAATTTGAGAAATCTGGGGTTTAAATCTATTCAAACACATGGGGGAAAACATTAGTTAGAAAACTGGAGAAAACGATGCAGAAAATGGTCCTAAAATCCACCTGCAATCCATTTCCCTTGCGGAGCTGTAGAGAGCTTGTTTTTTCAGTGCATTTCTGCTAATCTGCTTGACCTCTAGCAGTTCCCCACTGACACTGGGATAAAGCTGGGAGTCCCCTAATGGCTTGGCTCTGGTATGAAATCCACACCTCTGGAGTTGCAGGAGTGAGTCTAAAAGGCAGGACTTAATAAACACCTCTCTCTTGGCTGTGCTTGCAACATCACACTCAGCAGGGTGCTAAAACAGGAGCTGCAGCATCTGGGGTCGTGTGGGGCCCCGCAGCTCCAGCCGGGAACACCTTCATTTTAATAATTAAAAACAATTGTATGCTGCTTCATTGATTCTTGCCATCCAAGTGTTCACCTTAAATACATGCCCTGTGGCCATGGGGAACCATTGCCACTGGCTGCTTCAAATCTAGCCTGGTTCAGTCTGCGACTGATCTTTTTATGGTGGGAAGCATGGAGCCTAGCCCTGTTTGTGTCTCACCCAGGGACCAGGCCCCATCCCTGCACGCAGAAGAATGCTCTCTCCTAGCATCCCAAGCAGATGACCCCAAAGGGGACGAGGCCATGACTCATCTCTGTGCAGAGAGGGGCGTGCACGGCAGCACCCAGAGGGATCATGCAGCTTGCACATCCACCCTAGGCTCTGTGAGAGGAATTGGTACGATCCCTCTTAGAGTTCCGAGTGGGGCAAGGCGGCTCTACTCCACATCTCCACCACCCAGAACTGCATCTTAATGGTACAGTCAAGCCCAGGGTTTACAACAGGGTCAACAGAATCCCATGGGCCGTGGGACCAAAGACCACTGAGAGATCTAGCTGAATAAGCAATCATGACTGGACTGTGCCATCCTCTGTGAAAGCCCTGCATCCAAGGACCGTGGGAGGGTCTCCCTGGATGGCTGTAGTGGTTGGAAATATGGGTCCAATGGCTGCAATCCAAAGCAGACATGCAGACAGGGTCAAGGTCTTTACAAGTTCTTCTTTACTTTCCCAGCAAAAGGCTCCCTGGCTGGTGCCCTCCCCTGCTCAGAGGATATTTAAGCACATGTTTATATGCGGCACAAGAAGAACAGGCTCCCTACGTGTGAAAGATGTGAACAGAGAGATCTATTAGGCTGGGGAAGAGCCTCCCATGGGAAGAAGCAGAAGCCCCACTGCTTGTATCTTTTATAACTCCATTGGACAACGCTTGACAGGTTACGGTAGGGAATAGTCTTGAAGGGAACGGACAAGATGATCCGATATCAAGAGGCTGTTTCCAACTTCAGTGTTTCTAGCGTGTATTTAAATGAAGTATCAGAAGGAAGGGCCGTGGGGGGGAAGCTCCCATTGGAATGCACATTTACATAGTAGAAACAAACCCGGGTCACTGTTGAGCTCCAAGCACCCATAGGCAGCCGCATGGTGCAGTAGCTGCAGAGTTAGAAGACCTGGTTCTGATCCTATCTCTGGGGACTACCAGTTGCTCTCTCACCTTGGGTAAAACATGTCACTGCTGTGCCTTGGTGCAAACTTGGGGTAATGAGACTTGCCCACTTCTGTGAGGCACTTCTAGACCTGGACTGAAAGGGCAACGTCTAACTACAGTGACAGAAGGCCTCCGGGTGCAAGGTACTTTCGTGAGCAGGTGACAGTATGTTTGGGAGGGAGATGTAATAAAATAATCATCAGGTCTAATGTGTCTCTTTCCCTCTTCAAAATACTATCCGCACATTAACTGAGTAACCCTCCCGACACCCCTGTGAGTGACTAAGGGTTATAATCTCCTCTGCATACAAAAGGAAACTGAAGCAGAGAGGAGGTTATGTGATTTGCACAAGGTCACAGAGGGAACTGGTGTTAGAGTCAGGACTAGCATTTGTGAGTACCTGGCGCTCAGCCACCTGCTCAGACTATTAGATAACGCCTCTCTCTCTGCAGTGACGGTATTACTATCGTCTCACCCTCTTCTCAAGGTGCACTGCTCCATTTGGTCTATAGTCAGGGCTTGTTTGCCAATGGCGATGGTGAACATCTATATACCTAGTACTGCTCATCTGCTACAAATAGCAAAGGGCTCTTGCCAATAGGTGGCGCTCTTCAGTACTGAAAAGCACCCCAGCATGGATACAGAATTCGTCACAGAAAGCTGCATGAACCTTTCCTGGAGTAACCCCTAAACCATGCAAAACTCACCTGGTTTCATGTTCCATCAAAAACCTGACCTTGAGCCCATGGAGATAGTGTGGTCTAGTGGACAGGGGCATTGGCATGGGAGTACTCTGGAGATCTGGGTTTCATTCCTGGCTCTGCCACTGCCCTGCTGTGGGTCCATGGCCAAGTCACTTGGTCTCCACAGTGCCTGGCACGATGGGTTAGTGGAATATCTGGGCTAAAGGTGTTAACATTAGCTAGTCGCTGTCCAACAGTAAACATTGCTAACAAGGTTCAGGGTTTGGTCTACAGAGACCTCATCCTGCTTAGTGCCATGGCAAACACACCAGTAAAAATCCTTTTAACCTTTTATTAAAGGTATAGAACAGAAGGAAAAAACAGTCAAAGCATTTGAAATACAAAGGATTAAGTGAGGCTTTCATTTTAACAGGACCCTTTGTTCCCTTTCCCTTTAGCTGGAGAGAATCTTTAGAGGAAAAAACCCCTCATCTGAAGGTCTCTTGGGTGGTACCAAAGATGGTAACGACTATCCTTTGGGGAAAAGAAAGGAAGTTAGTTGAGATGGGCTGCAGCTGTTGTTGTTAAAGTCTGATCCCATTTCATCCCAGACGGTGTGTGGGATTCAGCTGGAGCTGGTAGAGGTGGCGATGTTATCTGGGTCCCTCTTTTTGGCCCGGTCAGGTCAAGACTTCTCTCAGCATCAGGAGATTGTGGGGATGGCAGCTGGGATGGTGAAGCTTGTTCCGGTAGCCAATTTCCCCCCCAAAGTCCCTTTCTTTAAGGACCCACAAAGGGAGTGGTGGTGGAATAGCCCAGCCCCTCATTATTTTGTCCTCCAAATAGGCCTAGTTTCCAACACCCCAATTTTGGTTCACTGATCTGGTTCAACACTTCTCTTGTTTACTAAGCATGAACTTAATACAGTTATATCAGGAAGCCTTTTTGTTTGGACTAATTCAGTCTTCCTTTCGTACCTTTTCCCACAAACATTTGTTCTTATGGGTTATTGTGACAACTTATGAACTTACACTTGTTTATTACAGTTGAACTCACAATTAGGGCAAATTTTTAGGCCCATTTATCACAACAGGCCCTGGTGGGCCTCTAGGTATTACTGTAATACACACAACAATAAGCATGTCGAGAGGTTTGCACAAATCTGGGACCAGTTTTGAGCAAACAGGGGGCAACTTATGGTTCAAAACAATAGAAACTAGCAGCTTTGAACGGTTTCAGCATTAACGTAGGTGAAGCTTGGCAGCTCTGACGGTGTTCTCTGAATTTGGGGTTTGGTCAAACCTCAGATTCAAAGGGTAACTTGGGGGATGAATGAAAAGCCTTCCATTCTACTTAGTTCTAATTCCTGTCCCAAATTGTCATGCAGTGTAGTGACTGTGTGCTCCCACCTTCCACTTGAGAGGTGCCGATAGCACCATTTCCAGGGTGGGAGCAGCCATTCCTATAAACAAACAACACTGGGATCCTTTGGGATGTAAAGTGCTATGGGAATGCAAGATGTCATTGTTAGACATCTGTTAACGGGGTGAGCACGGTGGAAGTTCTATTCATGGGTCAAAAGCTTTCAGACAATTTAGGCACAGCAGCATGTAACTTTGCTAATTAGGTGGAACATGGGTGCTATAGTTAGAGATGAGCAAGCCAATTCATGGAAAATTGGGTGTTCTTTCTATGAAAATAGGAACAGAGACCTGAACCTTTGACCCAAACATTTTATGAAGCCAGAAAATGTGTGCATAGTTTCTTGTACATTTCATTTTCACTCAGCTCCTCGCTCCCTGATTCCGTCCATTTGCAGAAATACTACACAAACTGTAATACTTCTAACACAGCCAGAAACCAGGAAGTACCAGAAATGGTGTGACAAATCCTGTTCTTGTTAGATCCCCAGCCTGATTTCATGACCAAAGAGGATTAGAGAAAGCTAAGGATAAACATCCCAACTGAATCAAGCTATCTGATGTTCAGCCGTAGCTACAGTATGAGTAACACAGAGATAGATTCATGTGTGTGGAGAGAGTACATGATTTGAGAAAACTCTCCTTGGCATTGGGTCCTGCAAAGATGCAGTATTTGTTTAGGCTGTTGGTGAAATACTGCACTTTCATAGGGGCAGGAGAGACACCTGGCTGTCTGCAGTGGGGAATCTGTCTATTAATTTAAATCACATACAGTCAGAAGCAGGCCTTGAGCCAAATTCAAACCTCCCCCAAAGTTTTGAGCTATTGGGATCAGAAGTTACGCCTGTCTTTTCCTCAAGCATTGTGCTGGCATCCATCGGAGTGAAGAAGGAGACAGAAAATCTAAGCAGTAAGAAAATAAAAAGCACTAGTGTGGCAAAGCAAACTGGCTGCCCATCCCAGAAGATATACCATAGGTTCAAATATGGCTCAGATCACAAATGGAAGAGCTTGGAGATCTCAGTATCATCCTAATGGACATCATATATTAAAAAGAAAATACTATTATTTGCATTATGGTAGCCCCAACTGAAATAGGGGCTCTAGTATCTGAAGCACACTACAATGAGAGACAGTCGCTGCTCCCAAAACCTTACAATATAAACAGACAATGGGTGGGAGGGGAAACCAAGGCACAGAGCAGTCTTGTCTAGGATCACACAGCCAGTCAGTAGAAGAGCTGGGAATAGAACCCAGGTCCCCATCGACTGGACCATGCTGGGTCAGCCAAAGGGCAGTATAGTGAGGATGCTAAAAGTCAGGACTGAAGTGTACTAGCAAGACCGGGCGGAAGCTCACACTAGTCATGGGGGTTGGGGGTAGAGATCAGGAAGGGCTTTGGCAGAATGGACAACAACGCAGTACAAAACAGCTTTGTTGTATATGGCATTGTTTGCTTCTTACACACACTTTATCCCAAAATGTTTGAGCGAGTTACAATTGCAGGGATAAATCCAGGAGCAGCAGCAGAAGGGCAGTGACCAGTAGCATATACACTGTACTACAGCAATAGACACCTTCATACAATGTAAGACAGAAGCATGAGATGAAGGAGAATTATGCGGGCCTGGGAAAAGAGACCTACGTGTAAGGACTCAGGGCTGAAAGGACAGGATTGCTGGACATCAGCTGATCTGTGAGGGGTCATTATAGGCATAAGGAGCAGTGGGAAAGCCATGAGTGGGGTGCATTGGCAGAGCTGTATGGGGAGCTCAGGACTGGAATAACAGGGGTGCTGCAGGGCATACTGGAAGAGCTGCATCAAGTCCCATGGCTGCCTAGGGGCCTACCAGTGGAGTGGCAGGCGGTGGTGTCAGGGGCAGCTGTGTGGGAGACTCCTGACACCTGCCCATGCTGTAGCCGGCTCTAGCCAGTGTGATTGGTCCCTCATGTTTGTGAGCAGATTTAATGTGCAGGATTTACCGGTTCTGAAAAAAACGCCCTGGGGACTAACAGGGCTTTCTTGTGGCTGGCAGCTGAACGGAATAAATCTATCCACGGGGCATAAATTGTTTAAGCAAAAATCCCTCTCACTTGAATATTTTGGAAGAAAAACAGTAAAAAACCCTCCTCTTTCCTCCCTTCAAGGTCAAAGCTGTTATTCTCGTCCACGGAGGAGAAAAAGACCTTTTACAGGCAAGTTTAGCCAAAGGAAACTAAACATTTGGGAACTGGAGTACATTACTGCCTTGACTGATCTGTCTACTTATATTAGGCTAAATATCTCTGTTTAATGGGGAATTATCGTTTCAAAAGGCAAATTATACAAGGATCCCAGCACTGTGGTAGATAGGAAATGTCCGCACTGTGAGGAATAGCACATTGCTCCTGTGACAGGCTGGGGGGTAAGGAAATGAAGCATGTCCAGATTAGCAGCCACCGCAGCATAGCACCCACTAACGCCATGCAGGGCTGCCTGGAGAAAGATGGAGCAGGCTATGTTAGGCAGGACAGCACACTCAGCGTCACTTAGCCTCACTCTGGGCCACAGGGGTGGAGCCAACATGCTAGGTCGGGCAGGACAGCATGCTTACCCTGGGCTGTAGGGTGGGTGGAACCAGCTGGGCCAGGTTACAAAGGAAATGGCTCCCCGCATGCCCTCGCCTCATTTGGAGCTTTAGAGAGATGGAGCATGCTCATTTCTCCCAGGTTTCTGATTGGACTCTTGGGAACTGGAGCATCTTTAGGTTATGAAGGACCCCATCCTCAGCACCACCTGGGCTTGTGCTGTGCTGTAGGGAGATAAGGGGAACATATGGACTAATGACTAGGGGTGCTTTGCTCTTGGAGATGCTGTCCCTCACAACCTGGAGAGGCTTCAGCCACATGCATCTAGCACAACACAGAAAGTGACATGCGACTACAGTCATTAGCCCATACACGGTGCAGGCGGATAGTACCAGGACAGAGACGGTGCTTGATGGAGAATCTGTTTGACTTTAAACCTTGATCCAGATCCAAGTAAGATGCTTCCCTTAATTTATTTTGCCTTTAGAGAAATCCATCACAGCTGAACAAACCATCAGGAGAGGGCTAGCCTCAGTCACAATGAGGTCCTATTCATTAAGCATTAAGGTAGAGACAGACCGGTCAGCTCCCGCTCCACCATAGCATGGGAATCATACAGAGAAAGTGCCCCTCTCTCCAGCACCACTACCTGAGAATGCTTTTCCTCGTTTAAACTTCAGTAACTTACAGCGATGTTCAGTAGAATTTCTATACAGTAATGACAGACACAGTCCAAACACAACACTGACAATAGCACCGTCACCACAAAAATACCCCTGTGCTAAGGACTAGCTGGTGACTAGCTCCAAGCACAGAAAAAAAGGCACCAGAAGCCTCCTGCTCACTTTGGCATGAGTCTGTACCAAAGGAGGAGGCCTGGGGCCATGTGTCCAGCCCCTCCCACAGAGCTGAGCATAAGCTGTACAGTCACACGGTGCTGTAGGCGCTGCTGTGTTGCGCACTCCAATAAGGGGCGATGCTTTTAGTCACCCCGGGTGTGGAGCTGGGTCTAGCTGATCACTGTATGTGGGGTCAGGAGGGAATTTCCCCCCAGGCTGGATTGGCCTTGGGGGGCTTTCGCCTTCCTCTGCAGCATGGGGTGTGGGTCACTTGCTGGAATTATCTGGGTATATCTCACTTGAACAATTTTCTGCCATCGCAGGGGCCTTGATGCATCTTGCTCCCTCCTGCTCGTTGCCTATATAATAAATATATAAATATAACATAAAAATAATATAAATATAACAGGTTAGTCTCCTGTGGGCTGTAATACCGTGGGCTAATTTCAGCTGTTGGTTTGGCATGTGGGTGCTGGCTGGGTTCCTGGCCTGGGAGACAGGCAGTCAGACCCACTGAGCCGGTGAGCCCTTCTGGCCTTAAATTCTACATTCTATTACCTTATTAGGCAGCGGTTTACATGCCACCATCCCGCCCTGAGCCTTAACACCATGGATGGGCTTCACGCCCACAGCTACGGCACCTCCAGCAGGCTTCTGACCCTCGGTTTTGTTCGCTCATGTAGAATCACTCCATTTTTATTCCTTCTTAGCAGAAACCAGTCACCCCAGGGAATGCCATGCACTGCCACTGGGCATACAGGGGGCAGCACTGCAAAGGGGCAATATGGGGCCAGGAGAAAGGCTGGTCTCTCAGCAGAGCTGGTGACCAAGTGGTGCTTGCTGTCAGGCATAACTCAGCCATGGCTTGGTGAGGATGACTTGGGCAGGGATTAATGCACTGTCTGTCATCCTCACTTCATAGCCGCGTGTGTGGGCCTGCACTTGGGAACGGGCCTTGGCAACACACCCTGTCCCAGCGCTGCGATTCTCCGTGCCCCCATCTAATGCATTCTCCCACCCTTGCTCTCAGCACTCAGCAAACAGGCAGCCCCACGGAAGAACCAACAAGACGCCTGCTGCAGAATAGAGCAGGGCAAAAGACAGCAGCAAGGAGCAGGCAGGAGCTAGCATTGAGCAGGATGCAATCAGAGGCAGAGGAAGCCCGAGCAGAGAAGCAGATGGAGGGCGTGGCTGGCTGTGAGACCAAAGGGAAGAGCCTCTCCATTATGGGACAGCTTGATTAATTGTAGGGCTGCTGCAGCTGCTCTGGGACACTTGTGAGCAACACTCTGCTGAGACAGCTGACGAGAGGGCTAATTAGTGCTGATTGTGATGTTGGCAGCTGCCTTCTAGGAACTGGACTGAGAGCAGCGGCTACCCATTCACATCTGGGAGAAACCCCAATATAGCACGATGCAGGAGCAGGGCAGGAGTTGGGGTGGGGCCAGGGGGCAACAAGAGGCACTCAAGGGGTTAAAATTAGATGTTAACGGCCTAAGACACAAACCCAGGTTCTCACGGTTTAGTAAGACTTATAGGCCATGTGAGTGACATAAGAGCTGGAGCTGGAGGCCGAGACTCCTTTGTGTCTAAGCACAGCCTCTGATAGGGCTGTTGCTTTAGTGCACTGCAGGCACTAAATTACCTGGACATTTACGAGCAACGGTGCAAAGAAGCAGCTGCTAGAGACAGACATGTTCAGCAGCTTCAGCTCAGGGTGAAAGGTTCCATGGAGTCCCTGTTAGGAACGAGGGATCAACGGCAAAGCAAGCAGTAGCGTAGCCGGGGGGGGGGGAGCAGGGGGAGCGGTCGCTCCCCCACTGAGCAGAAGTGGAGCCTTTTTTGTGCTCCAACGCCTTTTGCTCCTGCGCTGCAGCCGGAGCGGAGCATTTTTTTTCGCTCCCAGCGCCTTTTTTTGCTCCCGACACTTTTTGCTCCCAGCGTCTTTTTTTAGCTCCGCTCCCCCTGTGCTCTAAACCTGGCTACGCCACTGGCAAGCATCTGCCGAGGAGGGGAGGGGGAGACACAAGGAACTCTCTAAGCATGGGGCAAGCAAGAGAAAATCAGAGCCCGACAAGGTGCTGAGACCTAGCTCAGCACCCGGAGAGGTCTCAGAGACTTGGCCCAGCACTCCAAGGGGGTGAGTTCCCCTGCAGTATTCTGAGGCCTGGTTCACACTAGCTCTTTCGTAGCCATAGCACTATCACCCAGTCCACTCCACCCCTTGTAGCGCTGGGGGAGCACTTGTTTAAAGCGAACACAAGAGATTTTCTCTCTGCAACCAGTCCCCTTAGTCAGAATCCAGTCTTGTCCCAGTGCTCTCCTTCCCCTCTTCTTCCTTTACTTTCTCCACCTCTTTTGTTCTTCCTTTCCTCTCCCTCACCCCACTTTGCAGTGGTTCCTAATGATGATGATTTGCTTTGCATTTCTCTTGGAACTTTACAACGATACCTCAGAGAGAGGCGCATGTAACCGGAATTCACTCCAGGAGGCAGAGCATGGCAGATGCTGAGATTCAGGCTGACAATCCGAGCGTCAGGCAGGAAGAGGATTCCCTAGGCTGCTCACTCCTTGGCAACCACGTAAGAGAAGAACATGCCGACCAATGGCTAGGGCACTGAACTGGCAGCCAGGAGCCCTGGCCTCTATTGTGTGAGACATTGAGCAAGTCACTTCACTGCTCAGTGGCTCGGTTGCCTCCCTTTGTCTATTTAGATTGGAACCTCTCTGAGTCAGGAACCCTCCCTGACTGGACACCACCTAGCCCAACGGGGCCTCTTGGTGTTACTGTCATTGAAATAATCACGTTAGTGCTACTCCAGTGGAAGGCTGGTGTAAGTGGGAGCAGAACCAGGCCCCTGGGGCATACTGTAATTACCAGTAAGTTCCCGTTTGTTTCCCCACGCCCCTGCTATTGGTTGGGGTCCTCTCCCCTCGCAGCACTCCTTCCCCAGAAGCCAGTCGCTGAGCCAAAGGGACAGTGGGAAGAAGATATGGAGAGGGAGAGAGAGCGAGTGAGCGTGAACAGATTATCTCAGCCCCAACACATAAAAAAGGAGCAGAGAGGGAAAGCCACACTGAAATGGAATATCAAGGTCACAGCGAGCCGTACCGACCTATGTGCACATTAGCTCTCATCAATAATTCAGCAGGCCGGGTCACCGAGCAGAGGTTTGGAGGAGGTCTCCACTGAGGGAGGGCAGCTTCATTCAGAGGAGGCAAGTATCCGGGGGACGGTTTGAATCCAGCCTGCCTTTCTCCCGCCGTTGTACCACAGGAATGGAGAGGCATTAGTGTCCAGGCTCCAGCCTGGCAAGGCTTTCTCCAAACCCTCAGCCCGGGAACCCTGGATGGGGGAAGGACCGTTTCTGGTAAAGAATGGAATGAGGGACTATAGACCCCAAGCAGAGTTTTCTGAGCAGTTAAGAGGATGAGCTGGAAGCTAGCAGGTTGAAAGGGGAACCATTTCCATCTCCAAATACTCTATGTAATGATCACTCTCCTGGTTCCACATGACGCAGAGAGGGAACTGAGGACCATTTGTGGAGGAAGGGAACCTGACACCTGCTGCACCCTTGTCTCTCAGTAGGGACTGGAGCTCGGTGCTTCTCAGCTTTTTCCACACTGTAACACCATGTTACAATGGAAGAAAACTTTTGGGACCCCTTCCCATCTAGCCACAAAGAGAGGTGGTTGCCATCCCCTGAATCCTATTTGCATCCCCTGGGTTCAGAACCCTTGGTGTAGCCAAATCCTTACCTCTTACAGCCTTGCATAGCTTTTATTCTACTCCCTGCTCCACCTTTCTCATCTGGCAGCCCATTCCAACCGGAACATGATCCTCAGCAGCACCAAGGCCCTTCATCCCCTATCCGACTTCAGAGACAGTAGCTGCATCCCAGGTCAGACCCACACAGTAAAAAAATGCCTCCTCTGTTAGGGTCCCCTAGGCCATGGCTATACTAGGAAAAATGGTGTGTTGCTAACATGTGTGGGATAGCCAGTTAAGAGTTGGGAAATGAGGAATGCTGGAGAGGTTTCATGGTATTTATAGTCATTGGGTAGGATTCTCCATTGCCTGGCACCCTGTGCACTTATTCACCTCCCTCCTTGTGCCTCAGTTTCCCCATATGTAAAATGGGGATAAAGATATTGACCTCCTTTGTAAAGTGTTTTGAGATCTACTGATGAGACACACACTGTATGAGCTAGGTATTATTAAAGAACGTGTAACGAGGGCACAAGTCAGACGGGACATGTTACACCCCTTTTGTGTTGGTATGAATGACAACAGTCAGTGCAGGGCAATGTGGAATCAGATCTATCCTCTGGTTTATGTACATAAATAGCATCATAGATGGGATGGTATTCATGTGTATAAACCAATTTAGCTGAGTTAACTTTACAAAAGATGACCGTCACTGCTTTTTCCTGGTAGGACTCTAGATTCACTCTGTGTAAGTATGTTTCCCGCTGTTCTAAATATTTGTTTAGAAGATACATTTGTTAGTTGGAACTTAGAGGTATTTCAAATCTAAATAATTGAGATCAGGCTTGTGTGACTTCTGTGTTTTCCAATATTCAAATGAATTGCTTCTAACATCTACAACCTAGGCAGGTAGGAAGCAGAGCACACTGGCAGGAAGTGTGCCAGCTTGTATGTTTCGTAGGCTGCTGCAGAAGCAATGCCTGACCGATTGCTCTGAATGTCCCATGTTTGCATCGATGAACCCTGTAGTGATTGAACTGCTGCTGCTGCTTTGCAACTTTGGGAAGATTAATTTAGAAGCACGTAGCCTGATTGTCAGCCCCTGCAGCTCCCATTGACTTGGTGTGAATGTCTTTGGAAAACATATGCAGTTATTGGGTTCAGTGAAGGAATCACTGGGTGAAATTCTATGGCCTGTGTTGTGCAGGAAGTCAGACTAAATTATCATAGTGGTCTCATCTGACCTTAAAATCTATGTCTGTGAACCGTAGAGGTTCTGCAAGTTTAGCCCCTCAGTGTGTGGGGCAGCCCATAGCAGAGGATCCTGCTTTCTCACTCCTAGTCTGGCTGTGTAACTGAGCTTCTGATGATCAATGTAGCTGGGTGTGATTCTGATGAGTCATGTGACACCTTAAGTCAAGGCCTTAGAATTGGCTCGGCACGATCAAGTGAAACTTCCCATCACTTTTCAACCCACTATCCATTCTCCCAGACAGCTGGCTGCCATGTCAGTGTTGCATACCATCCATTTCAAGTTTACTGATCAAACGGAAGATTTATAAGACTAGCTTGAGAAGTCAGGGAAGAGCTATTACCCAATTGCAGATGGCTGGACCTGGCCCAGACTTTAGGCGACTGATTAAAATGATTGGCACTTTTTTGGAAATGGAATTGATGTTCTGTACCTGCTGTTCATTTTCCATAAACCTACTAATGGCATGATTGCAAAACAGGACACATCAGCAAACCCACTCCACTCTACATAAGTTCATGTAAAATCTATGTAAACTGGTCTTTCATTACGCATCCAAGTCTGAGCTCTTCTGCAGCAAGCCATTGTTTCAATGGCTCGTTTTCCCCCACAGGCTGAGTGAAAGAAGCACTCTTTCAAATCCACTCACCAAGGGCATAATGCTACTATATTGCGTGATGCTGTCTGAGTTCTTATTAAAGGTACAGGCAAGAAAATCACATGAACAATGATATCCCATGTCAAATTGCTGGTCCATGCATCCGTGGTTAGATGCCAAGAAATTAGGTTCATGTTATTTTTTTGTCTATCTGTCACATCAGTAGCACATTCTGGATGGGAATAGAAATCCAGTTTAGATTCTTGTTTTAGGATCTGTATACAAGTCTCTTTCTAGGTACACACAGAATCTGCTGCTAGAGACTGTAGGGCCTGCTTGCCATGCCATGTGGGGTTGTATTTAGTCCATTTCTAGTGGGCACCAGAATTCTGGTTCTTCTCTTTCTTTCAAGTGAATGATCATCTTAGGGCAGGAGCCTGATCTAAGGGATAGAGCACTGCACTTGCAGTCAGGAAACCTGGATTCTGTTCCTGGTTTGGCCACTGACCTGCTGTTACCTTGAGCAAGTCACTTATTTAATCTGTGCCTCTATTTCCTCTTCCACCCTCTGTTTGCCATGTACAACTGTTAGCTCTTTGTGGGCAGGAACTGTCTCTTACTATGTGCATGTGCAATGGGGGCCCTTCTCTAGTGGGGGCTGCTAGATGTTACTGTAATACAAATAACCAATATTACTAAGGGTCAATGACAGTGGAATCAGGCTTTCTCTTCTGACACATATAGTCACTTCCTAGGATGGTCTCTTGGAAATAGCTTAGTGTGACCTGAGTATGGCCCTGGTGGACTTCTTGAGTTCTTCATGATTTACAGCCTCACAGTGTTTCTCAAATGTGGCCACTGTTGCTGCATGAAGCCACCAGGGGCTTTTCTTGTGGCCACAGCCTCCTGTGCTGTGATGGGGGGAAGTGGCAGGGATGGCGGGGCTCAGGCTTTGGGCTTCAGCCCTGGGGAGGCGGGGTGGCAGGCTCTGGCTGCGGGGCTTTGGGCTCAGCCCTGGGCTTCGGGTGTGTGGCAGCAGGCTCCAGGCTTCAGGCTCCATCTCCAGGCCCTGTCCATGGGGCTTTGGGATCTGGCCACAGGGCTTCAGGCTCCAGCCCCCTGCTGCCTCCCCTGGCCACCCACCCACCCACCCCAGTGCCACTGACTACCCCCATCCAGGGCTTAATTTGTCCCCAGGCTTGTCAGGGCTGAGTAAGTCTGCTGTGAAAAGGGATACTTGTATGTTTGTTAATATCACTTTTCACAACAGACTCACTAGCTAGCAATAAATACATTACACTGATTTGGACGTGTCTAGGTGCATATTTATTTGGTTTTCCTAACGCTAATCAAGTCTTTTAGGAAAAAGTGTGAGAATGGCCACCAGCAAGAGTTGGTGGCCGCACTCTGAGGCCACCAAAAATTTTGTCCTGAGAATGGCAGGATGGATGCTTTTGATATCCAGACCCGGGAGAGACCAGCAGCCTTGCATCTAAGGGGAACAGAAAGGTAATTCAGGCATTATGACATGTCCCCTAAGAAACCAACTTGTGTCAAACTCTGTGCCTAAGCACTAGAACATCAGCTGAGCAGACGCTGCCAAACTTGTTGCTCTGGGAAATTGAGCTGTGCTTAGTCTGCCATCCCAGACAGGGTAAAGTCTGCATTTAATACCTATTATCCTAACATCTCCCCATCTGTCCACTCTCCTCATATATCTGTAACTACAGTGTGCCAGGGCCCGCTGATATCAATGGCACTTTAATTTCATCATTCCCAACTTATTTGGATCAATTAGGCAGCAATGAATGCACTCCATGGGGCCATGATGCAGTTGTAATCTCATCCAAGGGTTACCGCTGCATCACAGGAGATATCATGATGGAATTATCGACCTGCTAAAAAAAAAAATAAAAAAAAATAAACAGGAAGAAAATCCCCAAAGGGGGCATAGGGTTCACTTTGGTTTTATCCCATAGGTTCCCTTTTAATTTGGAATTGGTGGATGGGAATGTAAAGGGATGATGTTCCTCATTTAATTAGGAGGAGACCGTGTCTCTGCAGGACGGACAAAGATAGCTTCTTTGTCCAGGTGACAGCAGAGAGGGGGGGCGGCATGGAAGGCAGGAATTCCTGTGAGGTTATTTCTACAATCCCACTTAAACCAATGGGAGCTGGGCCATTGATTTCAATGGGAGCAGAGTTAAAAGCCTAGCACTTTTGAAAACCTCTCCCAGCAATCCTACTCTGCTTATCTCTAGCTCCTTCCACCAGAGGATCACATAGTGCTATACAAATACAATGAGCTCAGCCTCCCAACACCCCCGTGAGGTTGGTATTTTACCCCCATTTTACAGATAGGCAACTGAGACACACAAAAGGAGGAAACTAACTTGCCGGTGCTACACAACGAATCTGTGGCAGAGCTGGGATAGTGCCCAGCCTTGTGCTTTAGCCACAAGAGTGTGTTCCTCCTGCATAGTGTATCTCAGTTAGTGCCTGCATCTGAAAAACTACGTTGTGTTTTTCTATGTGGCTTAATACGGGCTCTGCCTCTCAGAGCACAGCACATAGGGGTCTTTATTTGGGGCACTTAGTCCATTTCCAGAGGGACTTTGGTAAAAATCAGTGGACAGAAGACACTAAATGGGAAACTAGGATCAATTCAAGTGCACACAAGTGCCTTCCATTTGAGTCAGGCCAAGCATGGCTCCTGCTGACTCCAGGGCCTGGAGGTAGATGCAGCCCTTTGGCACACCCCACTCTTGCTGAATGACCTTCACTCCACACATCTCATCCAATGTTACAGAAGTTGGTGTCATGTGTGGGAGCTGGACAAGCCCCCAAGGGCCAAACCTTTGATCTGGGCAGTTCCTCTAGAGCAGTGTTTCTCAACGACAGGTCCATGGACCAGCGCCGGTCCCTGAGATCTCCCTGATACAGTGTAGGAAGGCTGCAAGCCAGGCTCTGGTATCCAAATGGTTGAGAATCACTGCTCTAAAGCACCTACTTCTCTAGCACAGAAAGTGGACCTGACAGCTAGTCTAGTACGGTCTGATGGGCACAAGCTCCGGAGAAGATTAGGTTCCCCATAACAAGGAACAAGCAGACTGAGTGTGTGTGTGTGTGTATAGCTTCTGTTTGGAGGCCCCACGCAGGAGGAGAACTGGAGAGAGTCAGCAGGAGACACCTCCTCCTTCTCAACGCCTTGCCTCCACTTCTTTGCATAGAGGAAAATGTCAGGTTTGCTGCCGACAAGGGTCTGTCCCCAATCAGACCGTCCTCCTGCCTTTGCTGCAGACAAGGATCATTTAGAGGCTCAGAAATACACTCCATGGCCAACAAGAGGCTCAGAATAGCCCTTATACCTTGGTTTTTCTTGGTGTTTAAAGGGAATGTCGTGCTGGCGAAAGGTGCTAGATTATGGCCCTGAAGCAGAAAGCCTCCACTTAGCCACACAGCATAGCGGCAGCATAAGCTTCCCCCACATTGCCCTTCCAATGTGCCTCTACCCTTACTTAGAGGTGAGTGGAGACTTCAGGCCCCATGCCTGTTCTGTCCCTGGCCTTTCTGCTCAGACTGACCACTTAGCAGTGATGTTAATTTTGTGATTCGGACAGGAACTAGACTGAAACTACCAAGGGTAGGTCTGCATTGCAGTCAGAGGGGTGACAGAGGCTGAAACAGAACAGGCTCAGAGGAACAGGCGGCCATAACACAGGATCAGATTTTGCTACCCTGAGCAGGACCTCACTCCACAAGTAGTCCGACTGATTTCAAAGGAATTATATGCAGAGCAAATACTATCAGTGTAAGGGAGACAGAATCTTGTCCTTAATAATTATTAACTAAAATGTTTTAAATAAACCAACTATCCAGGTAAAAATGACTTCTGGCCAAATCAATCTGAGCTCTGTACTATAGTTCCCAATAGTATTTTCTTCGCCTCTCTTGGTCGGTGTATTTATTTTCTGTCATATCAGACTAGCTAACCAGCACTAAAGTGCAAGCAACTTAATTTTGAAGAAATTTCTGATGCCCTCAGCCACGGCCCAAGCAGGAATTCCGCAGGATGGGATTTTGTCAGAATATGTGGAGAGTGCCAAAGTCAGAACTGCTAATAAGACATATTTTGAAATGTCAACAAGTTATAATCCACTGATTGATTGAGCACCAGAACCATGACTTTTTCTGTGTAACTTTTGTACGTGTCAGTCGCAGCACATTCTGGGCACTGCAGTTCGAATGACTTCCATTAAACTAAAATGAGGGATTTTAATGATTCTGTGTGAACGGCTGGACTCTCTGAGGTTCTGAGCACTCCGGTCCCATTCCAGCAAAGCATCGATGCACTGGTAATACCATGGACATCCTTGGGGACACTTGAATGCTTTAAGATAAGCAGCAAAACACTTTGCTGGATCAGACCAGAGTGCTCAGCACCTTGCAGGATCGAATCCTAAGTCCCTGCTTCAGGAAAGCATCCCAATCCAGGAAACTTTAAGCACATGCTTAAGTGCGATTGAAGTCAATTTGATTGCTCTGAATCGGGGGCCCTTGGATGACAATGTGCTCAGCCCTGTTCAAGACACAAGCAAGACGATGGCCCATGGCCCGGAAAGCTTCTGATATGGCTCCCAACTGTGCAAACACCAGTGCATGTGTGTAACTACATGCAAGTGAGTAGTTCCCCGGAGTTCAAAAAGGGGCTCACATATATAAATGTTTGCATGGCTGGCGTCTAAAAGGGCAGCAGAGCTGTCTGGCAAACAGCTTGTCTAAACTCTAAGAAGTTTTTGCCAAATACGGCAGATCCTTAAAAGCCATGGTTTTAAAAAGGAAGTTCCTCTGAATGCAAAGGTCACAGTTACCTGCCTTCCCTTCTTCATTCCGGCTGCCACGTGCCAACTTTCCAGGAAGGTTTTCAGGGCTAGAGATGAGTTGCCTCCTAAGGCCACTATATCTTTGCTGAAGTCATCAGGAGGGAAAGAGGATAGGCTAAATGTGGAATAACACCCTGCCTTTGCTCCACTTTACTCACTTAATGGGCTAGCTATTAAAGAATGCCGATGTGCTGTGAACAGCATTACATTAGTGCTGCATAAATACATGAAAGCCAAAAACAATAATGGATCCAGTATTTGCCAGCTTGGTTACATGTTTACTGAACCAGGGGTCACCCTAAAGACAGCCACTGTGACATCACACAAAATCCGGAAATAGGGCTTTAGAATAACCCGCAGCTATAAAAAACACAGATTTAGCAGCCATCTTCTAGACTGTCCTGAGCGTTACCTAGGGAGGTGGTGGAATCTCCTTCCTTAGAGGTTTTTAAGGTCAGGCTTGACAAAGCCCTGGCTGGGATGATCTAACTGGGTTTGGTCCTGCTTTGAGCAGGGGGTTGGACTAGATGACCTCCTGAGGTCCCTTCCAACCCTGAGATTCTATGATTCTATGATTCTATGAAGCGCTCCCACAAATACAGAGTATCCAGAGAAAGCGGTACCAGAGTCGGGGCCTGATCAAGTGGAATTGACAGGATAATCAGGCCTCGGTACATGTTTAACCAAAGGAACAAGAAGAAAATAAAAATAATAGCCTAACCACAGTATGTAAGCCAGAAATGTGCAGAGGAATTAGCACCCAGCTTTAGAATACAGTTGCCAGAGCGGGTAACTGTTTGTTATGCTAGTTAACAGCATTCTAGGTGACTAATGGCTGTTTCCCTACTTGGTGTCTGCTGGCTATCTGGCACCAATCCCTACTCCTTTCTGCTCCTTTGTTTTCCCTTCCTTCATTTAAGGTTACATTGTTGGGATACTTTCACTTCTGTGCTAAATAATTTGCATTTTCAAACTTCTTCTTGCTCACAGGGTACAAAACGTAGTGAAGTATCATTTGTTTTGGTTTTTTTTCATTAATTATCATCATAGTAAAAGTTTGATTTGTAGCCTAGATGGTAAATTTTTATGACAATTTTGCCAGGTTGAAATAAACCATTTTAAAGCTCTTTCCTGTCTGCTCCGCCTGTTTGTCCTGCTTTCTTGCCCTCTGCCCTGTATGTCCTGCAGACCTTAAAGCCCATTTCCAACCCCAGATCCATAGTAAGATGCTTGTGCACTCCTCTGGCACTGCAAAGGGTCCTTAAAGATACTTTAAATGGGCAAGTGAAGGGTGGAAATCCCCAGCTGGTGTAGAACTGGCAGACTTGTCGGTGGGGAAGGGACATGCCAGAGGTAGGCTGGCAGGGAGGGTTTGTAGCTGGAATGTTGGGAATGTCCATGGATTTGCAAAACAGAGGAATTTCCAGAGGAAAAGGAACATTATTTAGGGTGGTACACGGGGCTTCAATTCCGATAATCTATGTCCATCAGGAAGTGCTTCCTGACACAGCTAGCTCTAGTAAACTGTGGAATTATCTGGAAAGTGATGGGATATTTAAAGCTAGTCTGGGGAAAACCCTGGAGAATGTACTATCGGGAACAGTCCAGCTGGGAGATAACTGGCTGGACTACTAGGTCTTTATTGTTCTAAGAGTCTATAACCCAAGTGGTTGAGTTTAGTATGTAGGCAATTATCCAGGCCAGCCCTCAAAGCCTGTGACTCTCATCCATCGTCGTGAGGGTAAATGCTGAGGGACTTTATCCTCTGAAAACTGCTATCATTGTCCTGAAAGGCATTGCATGACCCAGCTGTGAACCACACATTCTGAGAGCCCTTCACTCAACCCACACTTCTCAGTTCACTGCAAATCTTCATGTCTTATGCAATATCATAGCTTGTCTGCTCATCCTCCCCAGAAAACCTGGCAGGCTGGTCGGTTGTGGTGCAGACTTGGGAAACAAAGATACCAGTGGTGTGTGTGTAATCAGGCCAACAGGGGCTTTTAACAAACTCACAAGAATCTTTCTATTCACACTGAATTTGTGCGAGGTGTTTTTTCCCCCCATCCAGGACAAGAGAATAACAGTGCTCAGAAATGTAATGCCTCAGAAGTTTTGTGAATTACGGCGCCACGCTGCACAGCTCTGACCTTTTCAATATTCTGTATTATGATTGGCTGCCCATTTTCTCTCAATCCCCACAGGCTAATTAGACTGCAAGAGGAGCTGAAGACAGCCCGGGCGGCCAATCCCATTGTAGAACACTGAAAAGGTCAAAGACATACAAGCTTAATGAAGTTGCTCTCGGGAGGACAGCTGTAACAAGATGGGGAAAGAGCCCTTAGCCCATCCCGGCTGCAGGAAGAGAGAAGAAGTCTCCTGGTACTAATTCAACATAGCACTATATCACAGGGCTCTTGCAATGGGATTGCACCTGGCAACTGAGATGTCTCTGAAGCATCTGCAGTCCCCAAACTATACAGAAGGCTCATTGCTTTCGTTGGGATAGCTTGTGAAAACCTTACTCCAACTGATTTAAATGGGACCACTCTCTGGAGCCTGTGCTTCCCAATGTAGGTGTTTCACAATTCTGTCCTTCATCTGTGACCTTCCTGGCGCAAGAGCTGCCTTCCCCTGTGAATGGATGGAGCATGACACATGGTGGGTGCCACTGGAATAGGAATACTACTACTAATAATGAGGTTGAGGCAACAAGTCATAAAGCAACTAACCAGAGTTTCAATGGGGGAGAGGAGACAGTGTTGTCCCCTAGCACTAGGCATGACAACGCACATTAAACAAATATTAATTGGTCCAGAGAGATTTCTATTTGTCTTGTAAGAGGCAACTGTCTAGGGTTTAGTCTCCCCTTGATGTGTGTGTGCGTAAATGCATCAAGGAGAGAATTCGACTCTTGGATACCAAGACACATAACTGGACAGATAGAGAAGACAGGAAAGACAGAGAGAACAAACCCCCGAGAAGGTTGGATTCTGAATGTAATTAGAACTCATCAGAGAAACTTTGACGGAACCATATTCCATCAGATTATACAGTTTGCTGAAATCATAACACTTCAGCCATTTGAAATCATGATGCTTCCAAAATTTCAGTTAGGAAAAAAACAGAAAAAAGGGCCAACAATGTCAAAATGACCCATTTTGACTTTTTCGGAATGAAACATTCAGGTTTTCTGTTTTGAATGACTTTTCATTTCAGTTTTTTCATTTTGTATTACATTATATATTATAATACGACATTTGTTCAAAGTCAAAAACAAAACGAACCATTTCAACCCATTCAAAACATTTTTGGAAATTTCTTTTGCGGAGAATTTTGCAATGTTTGGTTTTCAGTCTGATCTGGAACAAAATCAAATTTTGAAATCTTGAAATTCTTTGCAAAATGGAACTTCTTAGTCACCCAGCCACCCTAGATGTAGTCAAAAAGGTTTGGTGAACCTAAATCCAACCCACACATTCTTGCAATGCAATAGCATCGGTGCTGGCAATACTTGGGTTTGAGTCTGGCAGGCTCAAATGCAGCAGGTTTGGTTCTCTGCTCAGGCCATTCTCCTGGCTCTATGCTAGACTCTTCAAAAGTCACATGTACAAGGAACAGTAAATAATAATCCAATTATAAATATATAGCTTGAAAAGCCTTGACTGATTAACCATCAACTGGGCACATGCCTGGAGTCCTTACTTTCCAGACCATTGCCTATAGCTCCTCAGGGAAGTAGAAACTCTCAACTATGGCTCCACAACACCTGAGTATCTTCACAAGTTTGTGGTGTGACAACCAGCAAGCCAAGAGTCCCAGAAGCTGGTCTCCTGAAATCTATAGGCCAGATCCTCATTTGCTTCAATTAAGCTGAGGTATGTGACCCTGGGTGCTTGTGGACTAAACTTTACTACCTCCAGCATGTGATCACATCATGGCTGCTTGGGCTGCTGAAGGGCAGCTCTATGTATGTCTTGGAGGTCAGAGCCTCAGGTCTGGGGAGCCAAAACTCTGCAGAACCACAGCCTCAAACCCTGGCGGGTGACTCAGCCCTCCATCCATTCCAATGAGGTCAGCTGGGTTCCATGACATTTTTTCAAAAAACCCACGGTCCTGTCTGCCTGTGTTCCACTTAAGTTCTGCTTTAAGGACTTATGCGGTGACTAAGTGTTGACCTTCTGAACATAGTTGACTTTCACCCATACTTCTTCTGACTGTCCCTTTCACGCCTGCAGTCTCGGTCACCAGAGGCGTGGTCCTCAGCTGGAGTAAATCAGTGAAGCTCCATTCACTTCTGCGGAATGACACTGATTTACATCAGCTGAGGACGTAGCCCTGCATAAATAAATATGGCCCTGGGTGCAATCTCTGGGGAAACATGTCATCCCACTTTATGCTATCCTGCTGATGTCCCCTGTTCCAGCACAGTTCCAAGAACAGTTCATTCTCACACCTGATCCCCTCAAACTCTCCTCATGTGGGTGTAACTACAGGAGAGGTTGTGCGTTTCCACATACAATAGAACCTCAGAGTTACGAACACCAAAGTTACAAACTGACCAGTCAACCACACGCTTCGTTTGGAACTGGAAGTATGCAATCAGGCAGCAGCAGAGACCAAAAAAAAAAAAAGGCAGCAAATACAGTACACTGTGTTAAATGTAAACTGCTAAAAAATACAAGGCAAGTTTAAAAAAAAAAGATTTGACAAGGTAAGGAAACTGTTTCTGTGCTTGTTTCATTTAAATTAAGATGGTTAAAAGCATCTGGATAGTAAAGTTTCAAAGCTGCATTAAGCCAACACTCAGGTGTAAACTTTTGAAAGAACCACCATAGCGTTTTGTTCAGAGTTACGACCAACCGCCATTCCTGAGGGGTTCGGAAGTCTGAGGCTTTACTGTACAGTTCTTTTATTTGTAAAAATGTTTGTCCATTTTCCTAAACATACAACAGGCAAAATATTATCCATGCATAGAAACTTCACTCAGTACATGACAAGGGCAAACAATGGGTGGGAAACTGAAGAGGCATGAGTAAGGCCCGATTCTCATTTATGCTGAAGCCTTTTATAGTGCTCTGTGTAAAAGGGTCTTCAGGTGAGTGCAATGTACAGTGGTGGAAAGGGGACTTAGGGTAAATAAGCATCAGGCTCCTGAAGTATCAGAGGTGTAGCCGTGTTAGTCTGGATCTGTAGAAGCGACAAAGTGAATACCCACTCCGTCGGATGTTTGCATCCAACGAAGTGGGTATTCACCCACGAAAGCTTATGCTCCAATATCTCTGTTAGTCTATAAGGTGCCACAGGACCCTTTGTCGCTTCTACAGATCCAGACTAACACGGCTACCCCTCTGATACTTTAGGAGCCTGATGCTTATTTACCCTAAGTCCCATTTCCACCACTACATTGCAGTACCTCTGTTAGTCTATAAGGTGCCATAGGACCCTTTGTCGCTTCTACAGGCTCCTAAAGTTTTCATTTGGTGCAAAGCGCTTGTTGTTATTTAGGGAAAGAAAATTAAGGAAATAATTTAAAATCCCAAGTATCATGCGGGAGAGCAGGGTAACCAAATACAATTAGCTCCTTGTTGATCAGTGTGAAACGAAAACAGGAGGAATAAGAGAGAAAAGAAGACAGTGAGATGCAGAAAAGAACGGCTGCAAGATATTATATAGATAGCTAGATATAATTTTCTGTAGGTGGTGAAGTGCTGTGGGATCTTTTGGGATGAAAAGCAAGGGTTAAAAGTTATTACCGCTGCTTTCTGAGAGATGGAAAATATCACAGCTCTGGCAAAAATATTAAGATTTTCTAAAATAATGTTTAGTTTTCAGGTTTTTTTAAAAGTGAATCTGGGCAAAGAAGCAAGTTGACATTAATGACAGATGGGATGGAAAAATGTTGTTTGGGGGAAAAAAGATCTGCTTTTGAGTCACACGCATGCAGAAATAAAAAGCAACTTAACCTCTTTAGATCTACCCCATCTCCCAGGTTCACTTTTCAAAGTGCAGATGACATTCCAATGCATGCCCCTTCCTCCTGCACAGGCCAAATCGGGAACCAGCAGAGAAAGGGTTATAATGTCTAGCAGAAAATGATCTTATGTTTTGTCTGTTGAATAGGCTGTGAGCCAGCCAAGCAGTTTGCCTTTGTGCTCTCCAAAGAAGCTCGAGCTCCTAGTCTGAATCCTTTTACCGGATGGCAAATTGTGCACTGAGAGAGCCCTTCAGAGCTTTTCTAACAATCCCACAAACAAGGCAAGAGTCATCAGCGGGGCAGGGCTCCCCTCTCAGCTTTCTAGGGTCCACTCGGAGTAAAAGTCAAGCAATCAGACCCACAAACAGGTCATGCCACACATGGGTCCCTGGGAATGCAGCCTGCTGAGATATGCACAGCTCTAGGTTTAATGACAGGCATGAGCCCCAGCATTATGATCCAGATTTTCAATGCCCCCGTAAGCCAGGAATTCAGGAGTGCTGGCTTGGGCTGCTCTCTAGCTGGAACTGAAGCTTGGGCTAAACACCCAGAAAGGAGGAAACTGACAATATTTATATACGTAATAATAATTCCCCTTTGGGAATTATTATCAATCATGAAATAATAATAGGTCAGGGGGCAGGAAATTTGGCTCTTTGACTCTCATCACTGTGACCGAACGCACCCCTGTATCCACACCCTCCACGCTATCATGATAATCCTTGAACCATATATGCTTTGTGAGGTATCATTTGAAAACGGATAGCTCACGGGTCAGTAATATCACGGTGAAATGCATGTAACAGCATTGTGTGTAAAGTATGAACATAAGCTGAAATGGTGACCCAAATGTGTTTACCAGCCAAGTCTCAAGTAGGGGTAAACCCTCTTCTCAAAGACAAAGGACAAGCTGACATCGCTAGCCAGGTGTCATCAGAGTTAATGGGCAATTGCATATCAAGTGGCCATCCTTTGGCAACAAAGGGGGGCAGGAACTGATTGATCCACATTTTAGCAAACAACTACACAGAACCTCTTTCATCACAAGACTCCATGTCTCCGTCTGCACAGCGGGAAGGAACTCTACCTAGGGGTAACCCTCAGGAAGATGCATTTCAAAGGGGGACTGGACTATAAAAGCGAGGGGCAAAACCACCCCAGGTTATCTCTTCCCTATCCCCCCCTCTCTCCTTCACTTAAGAAGACAAAGGAACCAGCCTTTGGACTTTGGGAGGGGTTCTGACCCAAGGATTTGGTAAACCCTGTTGCTGGGAACACGTGGTAAGGATTTTATCTTGATCCATAGTTTGAAGGGAGTGTTGTGACACAGCCTCTCCCTAGTCTGGATTGTACCCCGGAATGTGATAATCACCCAGCATTTAATTTACAGGCTCATGAATGCCCTGCCTCTGGGGCCCACAGACAGGGATGGCCCTTTCCCTCATGCCATCCATCATTGGGTTCTCTACTGCTGCCCATCAGTGTTGTACCCAGGCACCTTCCACATCAAACAGTTTCTTGTGGGCTTCATGGATCACTTGCTCTCTTTTTCCGGGTGACAGACAGCTCGTCTGGGAGCCCAGTGCTTCCATGTCAGAATCATCCTCTCATTGGCCTTACCTTCCTGGGGTCTTTGCACTGGAGCTCCTCTATGCCCGGCCAGCAACTGGAGGAGGCACAAGGGGAGGGGTCTCAGCCCCCAAACCAGGAGTTTCTCGCCAGTGGGAGGTGGGTTCATTAGGTTTTAGTGCCCCCATCCAGGAGGGCATTCTGGCAAGAGCCAGCTTCAAAAACTGGGTCACTGCATCATTCCCCCAAAGGGGGTTTCCCTCTGCAATCGAATGGCCAAGCATCACCACTACATTCCAATAACAATGGAGGCCCAGGGTACACCCCTTAGCGAGTAGGGGTTACAAGCCATTTCACAGAGTGGAGACTTAGGAGGGGCCCATCTCAGACAGCAGGGGTCTGGGGGCAGGGGGCTTGCATTGCATTTGAGAGCAGAGAGCAGGGGAGAGGAGGTTGCGTCCTGGACAGCAGAAGCCTGGGGAAGAGAGGGCGTTTCCCATCCTAGAAAGCAGAGACATGGAAGCAGTGGTGGGTGGATCCCCAGAATGAAACCCTGGATCCAAACACTGAGGAAGTTTGGGAGTGGATCCAGAGGTTGTGGCTCAGGCCCATCTCCCACCTTTTGGTGATTATGGGCACACGTCCACTAGACACTGAACTGAGAGACACGCGCACCCTTCCACACCAACTCGTTTCACATTTAAGGATTCCTAGCTGGAGTCCCGCGTGAGCAGAGTGCCCCACAGAATTCTCCCCTTCCTCGCACTAGGAGAAGACCGTGGCAGAGGCGGGGTATCCTCTACGGGTGGGCAAAAGAACACTGGGCACAGTGGCCACATGGCACCCATGCCACCCCACTGATGTAACCCAGGGCCCAACATTGTTCCGCTTGCAGCTCTGACTTTAGCACAACCTGCCACTGGGCCTCAGTAGCTACTTTACTAGCTCAGCTCTGCATTCCCCACTCATTCCTCTCCCGGAGCTTCCGAGGCCTATTTGGGGCCCGCATCAGGAACTATCATCAATTCCTCCCTCTACCCAGTCCAGATCTTAATGACTCCTGCACTGCTCAGTCACATGCTATTAAGTAATTACCGTTTTTTCTCCCCTCGCACGCATCTTTAAACCAATAGGGCACCGACGCTAGCAAAACACTCGCAGAAGAAAAAACAACAGCCGAGCCCAGAGCAGATACATTCACAAGGGGGCAGGAGGAAGTCTGAGGGCAAGAGACGAAGAGGGGAGAGAATTTACCCTGGTGGTAAAACCAGCTCCAGATGAACTCCCCTTGCTGCTGTTTTGACAGCCCAAACACACTCGCTCTCGCAATATCTCTGTCTTGTTAAAGGTAATTACAGCTCTTCCCGTGTAATGAGATGGTTTTTAAAGGCCATTCAAAAGAAATTTTCTATAATGAGGTTAAGGGTTTTATGGTGTTATACATCAAGGGAGCTGGTAATTGGTCGGATCCAGGCAGCGTCCTGAAGCAGGGAGATAGGAGGCTTCTTGAATAATAGGCCCGTGCAAAGTGTCCAAAATGTTTTGCCTCTTGAAAAGGAGGGGGGGGGGGGAGGAGAACGGGGAAGAGAAGTTTTGAAAGTTGCCTGCATCTGCTGAAGTAATGAGCAGTTTGCAGGGTGTTGTGGGTAGCTCTCAAAGGAAGAGGATGGGCAGGAGAAGATGTGTGGACAGGACCTGTGGTTGAGCACTAGCCTACTTTGAAAAGTGGCGCTGTCCACTGTGGCCAGTGCCTCTTCCTGCACCATTCCCTCAGTGTGGTGGCAGTTATTGTCAACACAGCTCTTTGCGTGGTCAGCAGGTGGTGGATAGAGGCAAAGGCTGGGCTTCCCTGTTCAGATCAGACTTAGAACCAGAGATGGATCAAAACTGGAGCTTCGTGCCTGAGCTATCCCCTCTGCACTGGCCTGAGCTTTGGGTAAAATGGAAACAAAATATCTGAGAGAGCAGGGCTGGCAAACCCACCTTGGTCTATGAGTCTATGATTGTTATTCATAAGCATTTGCTAACAGTTATCCTACAGTGCTGTCTGAGGTTTTGCAGCATCTCCCCATATTTGGAATAAGAAATAATTAGCTCAGGCATCACTATGTGGGAACTATGGGTAAATGAGCAGCCAACAAATTCTGAAAAGGCACGACAATAGGCAATCTCCAACCTGAAAATAAGTAATACCAGAAATTTCATAATAAAACCTGTTCTCTCCGGATCTCCAGCCCACTTGTACAAACTGAAGAGATGGCAACACAGGTTAATAGATAAGTACCTGAACATTTGGGTGCTAAGTGCTTGTTTGATTGAAGTTGAACCTTTAGACATGTTGAGGTTCACCCAACACTAATGCTGGCATCACTGAAGGATCAGACAAGAGGATATTGGCTGATTGTAGAGGATGATGCCCTGCTGATGTATTCCCAGTCAAAGCAGTTGAGGCGATGACACGAGCCTCAGCCACTCTAATAAAAACTGAACAGAACTTTCACTTAAAATGTGAAGTTCCAAAAGTTTTGATAGTTTTTTCTTTCTTTTTCAATCTATAGATGCCTCTGACCACATAGCTGTTTTATTCTCCACAATTTTCTCTTTGTAACTATAAGTAGGTACTATCTTTGGGCTAGATCAGGGATCGGCAACGTTTGGCCCGCGGCCCCCCAGGGTAAGCCCCCTGACGGGCCGGGCCGGTTTGTTTACCTGCCGCTTCCGCAGGTTCAGCCGATCGCAGCTCCCACTGGCCGTGGTTCACCGCTCCAGGCCAATGGGGGCTGCGGGAAGCAGCAGCCAGCACATCCCTCAGCCCACACTGCTTCCCGCAGCCCCCATTGGCCTGGAGCGGCGAACCGCGGCCAGTGGGAGCTGCAATCGGCTGAACCTGTGGACGCGGCAAGTAAACAAACCGGCCCGGCCCGCCAGGGGGTTTACCCTGGTGGGCCGCGGCCAAACATTGCTGATCCCTGGGCTAGATTATCTCTTGCTAGTTTCACAATCACACTGGTGTAATATAACTGACTTTCCAAGAGATGGATCTGCGCCGGGAAGTTCGAGGCTAGATCTGAACTCTTTCAAAGTCTGACACATAGAGCTGGGCAACATTTTCCCAACAAATTTTTTTTTTTGCTAAAAAAATGCAGATTTGGGTTGATTGAAACATTTCACAAATTTGTGTCGATTTCAGCAAATCGTTTCACTCAAAAAAATGTGACGAAATTTCTAAATGGCTCATGCTGACATTTCTGAAATGAAACATTTCACTTTGGTAGGTTAGAGTCACAAGGGGACTTAAGCACCATTCACAAAACAGAGGAGGTGTGGGTGGTCCCCCATTGTAGCCAATAGCACAGTGGGTAAGGCGCTCACTGTGGGATGTGAGACACACAGGCTTGAATCCCTGATCTAGAGCAGGGACATGAACCCAGGTCTTCCCTCTAGCAGCACCAGCTCCAGAGTACAGATTCAGCCCTGGATCTCCCATGTACCTGGGTGAGTGTCCTAGCCACTGGGCTATAAGAGAGACACCACCTTGTTTTGTTTAACAGCACCTGACTCATCTTCTGAACCTATCTGTCATTTCCAAATTTCCTTTGCTTTCATTAAACAAATAGTTAAAATTGCCTTAAAATTAACCAAACTATTTGTTCAACCCAAAATGAACAATTTCCTGATTTTTAAATTCAACAAAAAATCCAGAAATTTGGGTTTCAGGTTGACCCAAAACTGTGCTGGCAGATGACAGAGCAAGGAGCAATGGTTTCAAGTTGCAGCGGGGGAGGCCTAGGTTGGATATTAGGAAACACTGTTTCAGTAGGAGGGTGATGAAGCACTGGAATGGGTAACCTAGGGAGGTGGTGGACTCTCCATCCTTAGAGGTTTTTAAGGCCCAGCTTGAGAAAGCCCTGGCTAGGATGATTTACTTGGGGTTGGTCCTGCTTTGAGCAGGGGGTTGGACTAGATGACCTCCTGAGGTCCCTTCCAACCCTAATCTTCTATGATTCTATGAATTTCCCCCCCAGACTTTTTGGAATTGCCAAAGAACTGGGAGAAAAAATCAGTTATTCACACAGCTCTCCTGGCGTGTTTGGATCTAGAATTTCCTGTTATATACATTGGGTCAAATCCTCAACTGGTGCAAATTAACATTGTTGCACTGAAGTCAGTGGAGCTACACTGATTTACACCCACTGAGGATCTGGCCCAGAAGCACTAGCTTTGAAAATTCGGATCTGGAGCTCGATTTACATCTGAATTTTCTGGAGTGTTTCGATCCAGGATTTTGGTCTCTTGCTTACTGGATGAGGAGTCTGCCAAGCCAATATGTGGGGCAGCCTCATCATCGAAGTGCAGATCTGGTCAGAGGGCAGTCATCAGTGATGTGTGACACTCTGTCTTTAGCTACAGCTACATGTCAGACCCATGTCTCATCTCTACCTGTGCCTGGGAGGTTCAGGTAAATTACATAATGATTATTAAAAAAAAAAACCTGTTTCCTAAGGATTAACAACCAGATGGTCAGCCAAGGCATCACGAGGCTAAGTGCTTTAGCCTTTCACTTGGCGGCCTGAGCACAAGTGAGTGTGGTGATCTCATTTGCAGGCATCAGAATTTCAGAAGCGTAGTGAAGGATGCATGGATTATGTCCAGATTTTATTTATGGAGACAGCAAGATGCCCATTTTTTGGCAGCTGTGAAGTCAGGCATTGTGGGGGTTGGAGGTGGAGGTGGGAGAGTTTAATTGATAGAGATTCCAATCCTCAAAGTGAGTTTGAGTCAATTACTTCTATAACTGAATCATTAAAGCTTCTACCCTAGCAACAGAAAATTTGCACCAGCGCTCCAATGAGAATGCCAGGGTTTAAGAACACCTCAGCATACATCTTCCATAAGTCTTCCATTCCCAGCCCCTCTTCTTGAAATACAATAGCCCACCTGCTACCACCCTCACGCTCCTGGAGGGCAGAGGACATCAGACTTCTTGCCATAGGAATTCCATCAGTCTGTTCAATCAATGTGGCCCCTTTTTCTGTCCATGAATTATCCACAAACTCACCTGAGTTTACACAAACTCATGCATGATTTGCAACAGTCCAAACACTACCTATGAAAGAGATCAGCCTAGAGAGGTTGTTTGTGATCCACTCCAACTATTAGCTATGTCATGTGGCACTGGACCAGAGCTTTTGTGAACAGGAAGGAAGGAAATCAAAGAAAGGTCAAGACGGCTGCACGAACACTTCCAGCAAGATACATGTTCCAGGGAGGAGTCTCCTGGATGAGGCTTTCCGCAAACATCACTGCTCGTAGGAGTGTTTGTGGAACACAAGTAAAAAGGGTCATGCACAGCACTGAGGCAAATTCAAAGCACAGACAGCTTGGGGAGGCAGCCCAACAAAGAGGGCCCCGGATAGAACTCAGGAGCCCTAGGACCAATCCCAGGTCTTGGGCAAGTCACTTCACCTCTCTGTACCTTTGCTCCCCATTATTATTTGTACTGCGCTAGTGCCACGGAGCCCCAGTCGTGGACCAGGACCCCATTGTGCTAGGCGCTGTACAGACAATAACAAAAAGATAGCTTCTGCCCCAAAGAGCTGCCAGTCGAAGTACTGGCTGAGCCAAGAGACGACAGGTGGCTGCACACAGATGTGGGAGCACAAAGAAAAAAGACAACAGTAATTGTCAGCATGAAAGGCAGCGATCTCTAGTGATCCCCCCTCATCCTTTGGTCTATAGCAAGGCCCCTCCAGACCTGACATCACACCCTGACTCAGTTTCCCTTTAGTTTCAGCTGTTCCCTATCTCCCAGCAGTCCTGACTCCCAGCGCTGTCCTGTGTCTGCAGCGAACTAGCCTCCTGGTTAATGTCCAAAAGGGCCAGGCTCTAAACCAATGAGTCCAAACACACAACCCTTTGCCCAGTCTCACACTGGGAGCAACCCTTTCCCCCTGAGGGTCTGTCTGCTTTCTCTGGCCTTCAAGCCCACCTGGGTTCTTATCCATCCCTTCACCCTCCCCTTGTTCGCAGGGGTCCCTGCACCCGCTTCCCCTGCTAGATGGCAACATGAATAGTCTCTTGGTCCTCTCCTTAATAGGAGGGGGTGTTGCACACCCCTTCCCCAACCTCCACTATGTGTCCCCAGACCTGGGAACCCTGAATGATTGGGCTTTCTGCCTTCATAATGCAAAACTGCCCTGCTTCTTCCCAAGCCCTCTTCCTAGGCACTTCCAACCCTCTCTTGGCAGAGCTCTGCCTCCCCAATCTCTGCTCTCCTGGGAGTTTCCCCTTGTCTCTCTAGTCACAGGCTGCGCTTAGTCCTCTGACCCATTGTCGTGCATCTCTTCCCCCTGGGGAGGTGAGCTAAGGCTGGCACAGGTGCCGCTGAGCCCCAACCCCTTTAAAGGTCAGCTCACCCTCTGACAGCCTCTTTATTTAGATTCCAAGCTCTTTGGGGGACTTTCTCGTACGAGGTGTATGTACAGTGCCTAGCACAGCGGGGACCCAATTTCAGTTAGGCTTTCGAGGCGCTACTCTAACATTTACAATAGCAACACTGCATTCATGTTTTACATTCAAATGAATAGCCACAAATGCTTTGTTTTGCTGTATCCGCCTACCCAGCAAGACTTGCAATCCACTAGCCGAGATGGAGGCAAAGAGTCCAGTGGCCCCAGAAACTTCAGGGAATTTTAGCTAGGAAGCAAGAGTGTCCCCTGCCAAGAGAGCTCTGGTGAGTAACCACGGGGACATCGACACTGCAGAGAAAAACCCATGGCGGCAAGTCGCAGGGCCTGGGTCATTTGACTTGGGCTCATGGGGCCTCTCCCTGTGCTGGCTTTCAGAGCCCAAACATCTACACTGCTATTTTTAGCCCTGGAGCCTGAGTCAATTGCCCAGCCTCTGAGACACGGCTCCAGGGGGTTTCCAATTTGTGTGCCCCAAAGGTGGCACCAAAGGGCCAGGACCTTCAGTACTCCAACTGTCACAACTGTCAGCCTCTGCTCCGGCAAGGCCCAGCATGGGGTCCTGCAGTATGGGATATGGCGGGGACGGCTGTAATAGCACCGGCTGCTGCAGTCTGGGATGGGGGGACGGCTGTAATAGCACCGGGCTGCTGCAGTCCGGGATCGGGGGACGGCTATAATAGCACCGGGGTGCTGCAGTCCGGGATGGGGGGACGGCTGTAATAGCACCAGGGTGCTGCAGTCCGGGATGGGGGGATGGCTGTAATAGCACTGGGTGCTGCAGTCCGGGATGTGGGGATGGCTGTAATAGCACCAGGGTGCTGCAGTCCGGAATGGGGGGATGGCTATAATAGCACTGGGGTGCTGCAGTCCAGGATGGGGGGATGGCTGTGACAGCACTGGGGTGCTGCAGTCCGGGATGGGGGGACGGCTGTAATAGCACCAGGGTGCTGCAGTCCGGGAAGGGGGGATGGCTGTAAACAATGTTCCCTCTAATTTTTGACAGGCCGTGTGCGCAAAACATTTATTCTGTGCAAATTTTTGAAGCAGAGTTCAAATTCGTGCGCCACGAGGCAAATGCGCCCAAGCGAGTAAAATGTTTATACAAGGAGATGTGTGGGTCCCAACCGTCCCGACGTGATCAACGTTCCACGTTCCAAATGCTGGCGGGGAGGGGTACGATTCATTGCCCTCCTTTCCCTTTCCCACCCCCTTGCCAAGCTAGTAGAATCTGGCTGTGTTGATAGAAGGTGGGCGAACAATGTCAAAAGTCGCCCTAGTATTTCATTTTTTGTGCACGTGGTGTTTCGCCGTGTGCACGGGGTTTAGGATCTGTGTGGGTGCACACGCGCACAGCTTAGAGGGACCAGTGGCTGTAATAGCACTGGGGTGCTGCAGTCCGGGATGGGGGGACGACTGTAATAGCACCAGGGTGCTGAGGTCCGGGATGGGGGGATGGCTGTAATAGCACCAGGGTGCTGCAGTCTGGGATTGGGGGATGGCTGTAATAGCACCAGGGTGCTGCAGTCCGGGATGGGGGGATGGCTGTAATAGCACCAGGGTGCTGCAGTCTGGGATTGGGGGATGGCTGTAATAGCACCAGGGTGCTGCAGTCCGGGATGGGGGGATGGCTGTAATAGCACTGGGGTGTTGCAGGTCAAGAGCAATGGGGTGGGGGAAGCTTTGGCAGAATCAGGTCAGGGCTATCAGTTCCCCGCTTTCATGAGTGTAAACAACAAAATAAAAATCCCCTCCCAGATCCTAGCTTTCAAGCCACACTACCTGTATTTGCAAGATCGCCGTTGGTGGTTAGCTAACATACATTATCTGCCTCACTCGGCTGGAGGAGCTGCATTTAATATCACGGCTATTTATGTTTTTTAAAGACCAATTAAATATTAAAGGCATTTATCAAGGTTTAACGCTGCAACCAGCAGAGCAGCTCGGATGTCAGTGATGCGAACGTGTGTGGTTTCGGAAGGGGAGGCAAGTGCAGTCTCCCGGAGGGAGCTGCGCACTTGTGGGTTGCCATGTGTTGCTTTATTAGCACACCTGCGCCAGCCACCTCATTACACAAAACAAGACGGGGCAGAGGATGGCTCAGAGGACTGGGAAATGGGATACAAAACTCTAGGTCACTGCTTCAGATCTGGCCCAGGGAGACAGCGACGGAAAGTCTTTATCATCTGATGGCTGCTCTGTGGCCCTGTATGAGCTGTGCCGGGGTCTCAGCCCCGGTTCCAGCGGACAGGGATCAGCATCACTAAGGGCCACTGTTGTTGGCCGTCTCGCCAGGAGGCCCATGGCTGCCTAGGCCGTGGAGACTGAATTAGCCTGTCTTCTCCAGAGGTCGTCCCTCTGGGTTGCTGACTGAGGATGGAGGATTGCTGAGCGAGCACAGAAGGAAGCTGGGTTTGCCACCGCCTGTGCTGTGCCTATTTGGTGTGTAAAGAGAGGCCTTTGCCATCCTTCAGTATCAACCTGGCACCTTCCAGTGACCCTAAAACCAGTTCAAACAAACAAGAGAAGACCCGTTAACTTGCAGGGAGAAGCCAGGAGTGGGAAACAGAACCTGGACCCCCAGCATTCGCAGGTGAGACCCCTGGCACTAAAGGAGCACCTGTAACCAACGCCAGCAGAGCCACAGTACCCACAACGACTCAGCATCGCGGCACGAAAACCATGTTTATGAAAAACAACCCAAAGAAGCCCACAGATGAGTGAGCAAACAGGGAGATCATCTCCATCAAGCAGGCCACCTAAATTCACACATATTTAAACTATCCCACAGGGACAGATGAATCACTGCACTGGACTCTACCCCGGTGTGCTGCCACTGAGGACATGGTCTCACCTTCAATTGGACACCCCAGTGTCAGGCTGGGACACTGGGTCAGTGATTTCTCACTGGGTAGAGCGCGACCTACTGAATCACTAACACTTGTTACACAATCCTGAATTCCCATCCAAGTACCAACCCTGGATCTGCTTAACTCTGACCATCAGAGATCACGCAGAGAGCCAGATTCCGATGTCCTTGCCTCACACCAAGAACCTATAGTCTCCAGCTGAGATCAAGGCTCCATTGTGCTAGGAGGGTCGATGGTAAGATACATTACCTACCCCAAAAAGACAAGACAAAGAGCAGGAGAGGAGACAAAGGTGCAGAGAGGTGCAGTGGCTCACTCAAGGTCATACAGTAAGTCAGTAGGACAGAACAGAATCCAGGTCCCCTGACTGCCAGTCCAGCCCCCTATCCACTAGACCAGCGATCGGCAACCTTTGGCACATGGCCCCCCAGGGTAAGCCCCCTGGCGGACCAGGCCGGTTTGTTTATCTGCTGCGTCTGCAGGTTCGGCCGATCGCAGCTCCCACCGGCCACGATTTGCCGTTCCAGGCCAATGGGGGCTGCGGGAAGTGGCGGCCAGCACATCCCTTGGCCCACGCCGCTTCCTGGGTCTGGACGCTGTTTGAGTCTCTGAGAAGAGGTAACAAATGAGGTTTCCCTGCATTCCCTTTTCCTGACCAATTGGTAAGATGGAGGTCAGAAGAGTCAGGAAGAAGTATGACCTGGCTGGTAGCTGTGGGATGTACCTTCCCATTCATTTCCTGCCAGATAGGTGCTCCCCCATGTATGCTCTCAGACCATCACCGAGAGGGAAAGCTATAGTCCCCTTTTCTGATGCCCCATATGTTGGTGTGGTCAATAACTTTCTGTTTATAGAGGAAAGAGGGAATCCAACTTATCCAGGTAGCCCCAAGTCCAGAGATCAGATGCTTCCAATCCAAGGTCTTGGGGGGAGAGGGAAAACTCCTGGTCTAAAAGCTGGCATGAGCTGTCCCTTCCACCATCGAGAGGACAGAAATCCTGTGGCGAGGACATTTCATATGGCCTCCAGGAGGAGAAACCATCCGTATGTTTCCTTACTGGGCTGATCAGGGGAGAGCAGTGCAATGCTGTCTCTTTAACACCTGGGATAGGTTTGTAGCCTTCATGGCACTCAGAGCAAGTAGCTCCCTGGGGCACTCATGGGCACGGGGGAGCTGTGGGCTCATTTGACTCCTACCGAGGAGTCACCTCTCCCTTCTCTGCCTATGTGTCACAGCCAGTGCCCGCGGCATAGCTCCCTGCACGGAGGCAGAGTCCCTGCCTCCTGCTCCTGCACATACAGAATAATGACGCACCCGCCACTGAGTGCCCACGGGGACAGATGTGCGTCTGCCGGCATTACAGGTACTCTGGGGCAGGGCCCTCCTTCAGCATCACTTCACTGGTGCACCTCATCAATACTCCCTCTCCCTGGGGCCCATGGCAGTAACCCTTCTCCTGGCTGAGGAGGGCTGGACTAGCTTCCCTCAGAGCCCAGGTCCTGCACCAGTCCAAGCATCGGTTTCACCGAGACATGAAAAGCTCCTTCCATTCTGGTGCTTCTGCACGAAGTCACCACATGCCCCTGGCCCCCCACATGCCAGCCCCTCGCTGCCAGCCCTCCCCTGCTGTCTTTGCTGCACGCTGAAATCTTACAGAGGGCACATTTCACTGGCCCAAACCTCTCTCCTGCCCCCACACAGCTCCGGCATGGGAGGCACTAACCAGACCTGCTTGGGGACAGCCTCAGCAGTGGCCTAGACTCCAAGCTGCTGGGCCGGTGGCCTGCCTCACGGCTGGCTGTGCCAAGATCCAGGCAGGCAGACACTTGATGAGGGAGATCCATGTAGATATAAAGGCACCAGACAGAGGAAATATGCCAAGGCTGAGATAACGAACTGGCAGCCACCTTTCAGAGATGAGGAACAGGCAGACAGCTGGAATAGGCACCCTTCGAGGGGTAGGCGGCAAGAGAGTCCTTGCCCCACCCCATCCCCCATGTGCCTGTCTCAGGCATAAATCTTTCATCCAAGCCAAGGGCTGTCTTCATCAGGAGAGAGAGAGAAAAATCAGTATTTCACGAGACCTCAGTCAATCCGGCAGCCCCTTCCGCTGACCTTTCCGACAGGTTTGTGACATTGCTCTCCCATTCCCTCTCAGTGCAGAGCTTCATGGACAGCACGTTACCCTGCTCAGCCATTGCCATGAGAAACAAAACAGAGAGAGGGGAACGCCTCCTACCCGCCCTCTTTCCTCCAGCCTTTCCCCCCTCCCCTTACATCCCTCTGCCCCTCCCCACCTTACCCTTCTCCTTCCTCCCAACCTTTTCAACCCTGACCCCTCCTCCCCTTCCTCCTCTTCTGTGTCCTCCTGGGTTCTCTCCCCCTCCTGTCTCCACCCACCCCCACCTGCCAGCAGGCTCCTGGCACATCTCAGCTCTCCTGGGCCTCAGTCAATCACTGTGCCATTTCCATCTGGTTCTGCCAGCCAAGGTTTCGTCGTGCCCTCAGTGTGCCCAAGGCAGGACTGTCCAGTCCCCAGCTGGATGCTTGAGCAATGCCCTGGGGGGATGAGTGTCTCTGGCAGCCTACGCTTTGGCTGGAGGGGCTCGGGCGCTGCATGGCCCGTTCCTATCCCCTCGGTCTCTGGCTTTGAAACAGAAGTTTCTTTTGCTTCTCTTCTCCACACCACGTGGCCCCTCAGGGGGATTCCCATCAGCTGTCCCAACACAAGTTTACCCCAGACTGAAATCTGGCCATGCTGCACTGGCGCCAGTCATGCTGCACTGGTGTAAATCAGGTTTACACCAGGGGTTGCACTGGAGCAACTCCACCCAGGGCTGAATGCCGGTGTAGACAAGGCCTCAGCTCCCAAGGCGGACAATCCGGCACCTGTCAGCATTCACCTTATGGGAAAAACTCTCAATCCCTTTGCCAGCAAGTCCCTCCCCACAAAGCAGACAGGCTAGAGTCATGTCTAAAGGGAATGATGGAGCCAAAAACTGGCAGGATCTCCCTGGGGCTGTCCCCTGAGAACATGACATAATCTAGCCTGGGTCAGAACCAGCCTAGAGATGGGGCATTGCCTCCTCCAGCCCCGGTGTGACTGGCTGCTGCAGTGCACACGAGCACGCTCTGCTCTCTGGCACAAGGGAGTCTCGCTGTTACGGCCTGACACCGAGCGCAGTCGCTGAGGACATGGCATGAGAGCAGGAAATAACGGGCCTAACAGAGTGAGGAGATGTCCCCACCGAGGGAGCACCGGGGGCTCTTCCCTGAGTGAGGCACGCGTGAGCAGGGCTGCTTACAAACCCCACTCATGAATGGGGGCAGAGGGCGAAGGGGAGCTGCAGCATGCCAAGTCCTGGCTGTTCTGTGCCACTGCAGAGCACTGTTCCCTGGGGTCCGTGGAGCTGTCACCCGCTGGACGGCGCTCTGCTCTCTCAGTCATGGTGCTTCAGCTGGGCTGCCGCCTCAGAGGTACAAAAACCCGGGACATCCAGAATGATCCTGAGCCCATAAAACAGGCCATTGGCAGTGTGCACTGAGCACTCTTCCAGATCTCCTAGGCCAGCTACCTCAGAAGGGCACGACTATGGGAAAACGCACCCCACTCACCTCCTCCCTGAGCAGACGGGTGACGTAGGGCACCGCGGCGCCTTTCCCCAGTCCCTTCACACCAGCTCCCTTTCTCTCTCCTCCCTCAGTTGCACTGAACTGGGCTGCTTTCCCTCCTCTGTGCAAGGGCTGGCTACTTGCCTGCTCTCCGCTCCTCACCGTGCCTCTCTTCTTCCCCAGACTCCCGCAGCGGCTGCTCCTCCTTCGCCAAGGGGCTGATCCCCACTTCCCTCACACCAGCTGCGGCTCCCCTTCACCCTGGTCTGTTCCCACTCATTCCAGCTGCTTCCCCAGCAGGAACCAGCGGCTCTCCTTCCCCTCACACAGTCTGTTTGCTTGGGGTGGGGAGGGGGTCTGTGCATGTGGAATGCCCATAGTGCTGACTCTGCCCACTGGAGGGGAACACCCATTTCATGAGGGCAGTCAGCCCCAGTCCAGAGCAATGGAGTGTATTTAGATTCCTAGACGGGGCATGCATAAACAGTGTCACAGATGCAGACACGCGTCTCTTCCCTTTAGACCCCCATCCAGACTGCAGAGTGGGCATCCCTGCAGGAGGAGCTGAAGAGGCATGGAGGATCTGGGAGGCAGTTCTACCCTGGGCTCTCATCTTCCATTCCAGCTCCTGACACAGCTGTCAATTAACGTGAACGGCAATAGCATGAAGTGTCCAGGGATGCCCCGACTGGAGATGAGGGAAGACTGAGCATCGTCTCACAGCAGGATGGAGAGAAGGGCACAATGTGACAAGGCAGAATAGTAGCTGGAAAAGCAGAGAAGGGCACATCCCACCAGCAGATCTGAGGGTGTAACTACACTGCAAAAAAAGCCACATTGCTGTGTCTTCACTATTTTAATCTGCGTTAAACCCGCATCTTGTGTTTGGTTTTGTTTTTGGCAGCACAGACATAACCTGAGACGCATCTCGCCCTCAGAAACCCTTGAACTGTCATACAAATAATCCACAGTAACGACTCTGCCCATGGGAAGAACAAGGGGAGGAAAGACAAGATGCATTTCCTCCCCGGCACAAAAGCTGCAGCGATCTCCTAAACACCAAAGCCATGTCCAATATCTTCCTGGGTGATAGAAACCCCAGCTGTTCTTCAGGCAGTTGCTAAAACATCCAGCTTCCCCCAACTACTCTCAAGAGGCAGTTATACAAAAATCTCCAGCACACGGACCCTTTGGGGCCCGCATAGAACAAACCGAAAGGAATATCCAAATAACCAACAAAATGGCATGTGTGTCCTGATTGCAGTGCGCTAGGGCAGGGGATGAGGCTGAGGTTGACAACTGTGGCAGGGCCTCCCCATAAGGGTCTGCAGCACATAAATATAGGATCCCTCCTGCCTAATTTGGGTCTAACGTGCTGCACTGAACACGGGGCCTTGAGTATAATCAGACTCAACGTGTTCCTGTAATCTGACTCCGGTTAATGTGGAGTAACTGAGCTGCAAAACGTGTGTGTGTCGAAGGGGGAACAGACCTATTCAGCATGTTTCTCCTTGTCTCCCTTGGGTCTGATCTTGCCAACACTTGGCTGCAACTGATCAGAAGAGCCAGGAAGCAATAGCAACACACAGAAACTGTCCAAATCTGCTGTGCCTAACATGCCATTTACCAGTGTGACAGCCTATGATTCCAGCATCTCAGTGACATATTAACCTCCCTGGTGGACCATCCTTTTAAGATTCAGCATTCTCAGGCAAAGAAGGCTATTAAAGTGAGCATTATGCTTGACCTTCTCCATAAAGCCTGATGGCTTTGGTGTTTTCTGACGGGTGGCAGGGGGAAGAAAGGTAGGGGGTGAAGGTTTGGGGCTGTGTGAGCCAGTCTCCTGCAACCTGGCTCTGATGTGAAATGACAAGGTGCATTAGCCTGGCACGTGGAAATGGGGATCAAACTTCTTTCCTGAATGCACAAGCTAAGCCAGAGGGTCTGACAGGGCACACAGGCAGTGCAAAAGTAGACGTGGATTCGGGGGAGAGTGAAAACTAATAATGGACCATCCTTCCTCAGAACGACAGCATCAGAGGATGGAAAGGGCAGATTTCAGGCCCAATATAGCCTCCCTGTCACACACACACACAGTTACAGAAGACAGGAGAGGAATTTCAGAAAGACAGGTGCGTACATTTCAGAGAGTTTAGCCCTCAGTCATAAAGCATCCATCACTAGGAGACCTCTGGGATAGAGGAGGCAGATTGGAAGGAGATTAGCCCTTGCTCACACACAGCCAACCTGAGTTTCATTGTCCAGTTCAGACCCAGAATGGTTCAAGTCAAAGTCTCTCTGCTGAGGTCAGAGATGCTATCCAGGGTCACAGGCTCCCTGCATCTCATTCCATTGCTGTTGTGTTTATTGCAGTGGAGTTATCTCCCAGACAATGCTGTGGCTGGCATGATTCATGACTCCTTAAAGGCTAAGCTGACTAGTGTCCCAGCACACTTTTACCCCCAAGCTAGTCCCTGTGCACAGTGTGGTCCTAAGCAGATCTACTCCTAGACCTCTTCTCTTCCCCATCTCCCCTTTAGACCCATGACTGTAGCACCATCAGTCTTCGCACCTTTCTCTAACCCAGCTCAGTGGTTTGAGCATTAGCCTGCTAGACCCAGGATTGTGGGTTCAATCCTTGAGGGGGCCATTTAGGTCTGGGGCAAAAATCTGTCAGGGGACAGTACTTGGTACTGCTAGTGAAGGCAGGGGACTGGACTCGATGACCTTTCAAGGTCCTTCCGGTTCCATGAGATAGGCAATTATTTAGATATGGGAGAACGGGATAACATAACTTTCTCTCGCATTCTTTCAGGATGTCTCCAAAGAGACGATGAAAGAGCAAGAAGCACTGGAGACATGTAGCAGTGGCCACTCCAGCAACATTGATAGGGCAGGGTGGTCTGACAAGAAGAAAACCTCTTCTCGCCCACCCTCATCGTAATCCCCACCCGCTAGCTAATAAACCTCCTCTGCCCATCTAATGTTATTGGGTTACCAAAGGCTACCCTAGCAGCAGCTCAGTCACTAGGTGGGACATTTGACTAGCTTGATCCTGAGATATGTTCAGTTACAAATGAAGGGGCTCAATTCTGTAAACCTTTACTACTGCATATAGTGCCTCTTGCTATGTGTAGGCTCCCTGAAGTTGATGGGACAACTCCTGGCATCACAATCTGGCAATGTTTGCAGGATTGGGTCCAATGTCCCTAATCTATGGCAGAAAAGGTTGTAATTGGAGGTGCTTATTTAACAGCTGCAAGAGAAAATATCCTCCAATTATAACCCAAAGAAAAAAGTTCAAATTCATTGGTACAGAAGGATGGATGAATTCATAGAACCACTTTTTTTAAACATTGAGGTTTTCCAAATTGTTTCCAAGGTACTATAATTTTGCCAGTGTGTAGACTGAACAGACCCCTCTCTTTTTAAGTTCTTTATTTACAGGTATTTAATCCTACCATTAAAACATTTTAAGATTCATCAAAAATTTCAGTATCAGAATTTCTAGCTAGTTCTAATCCACTGACTCAAATTATTTTCATGACCGTTGCATCTTCCTTAGATCAGTAGAGATTGATGCTGAGACATCAAAAGAAAAGATTTATTATAAGGGTCTTTTACCCAGAAATATCCAGACCCACATGGACTGGCACAATCAGATTCAGTGGCTAGAAATTGAAGCTAGACAAATTCAAATGAAGTAAGATGCCAATTAACAGCAAAGGTAATTAAGGAATGGAGGAATGTGGTGGATTCTCCATTACTTGAAATCTTTACTTCAAGATTGGGTGTCTTTCTAAAAGATATGCTCTAGCTCTACCACAAGTTAACGGGCTTGATGCAAAAAATGGGTTTGATGCAGGAAGTCAGATTAGATTATCACAAAGGTCCCTTCTGGCTTTAAAATATATTATTTTATGATGGAAAAAGAATCTTACATTGCAAGAAAATATTTCTCTACTCAGAGTTTCTATGTCAGTTCTTTTCCCTGATAAATTTTGCTTCGTCAAGGATACTAAAAAGTATTTCTCATGACTGACAAAGCAGTGATATTTCCAAATACACAAATTAAGGAAAAAGAAAGGAAGAAATAAGTCTGTTGATGAAAAAATGAATAATTCAGTTGAGGATCAGTTACTTTAATCGATTCGCCTAGAATTTGAATGAAATCGCTTTTACTTATGGTAAGTTTGTCTTTTGGTTTGAAACTCTGTGACCTGGAAAGCAACATATTTGCATTTTACATTCTAATACATAAAGCAAGGCTTCCTTCTGTAGGCTTTACTTGTTGAATAATCTGCTATAATTTAATTGGAATTTGAATCCTATAAAAAGCAGTTTCTACTTAGTTTTCTACTGATCTTTTGTATTAAGACTTTGTGATCTGAAAAGCAATACATTTATGTTTATTTATTATCATACCAAGAGAGGCCTAATTGTCTTTAGCTTTTGAGTGAATAATCTGTTGAATCTATAAAGCAGTTTTGGCTTAGCTCTTTATTGAGTTTTGGGGGATATTAAAATGCTATGATCTGAAGACCAATCTGTATTTCCTTACTGTTAGTTCTTCATACTGAATAACTAGGGGCTTGATCCTGCAAACACTTACAGGAGTAACTTTGAAGTCCATGGGATCACACACACAAGTAATGTTACTCCTGTGTCTCTTGGAGGGTTTGGACTCTGAAAGCCAGATATTTAAAGGTATTTAGATGCTTAAAGATGCAGATAGGTGGTTAGTGAGATTTTCCAAAGTGCCCAGATGCTGAACTCCCATGGCCCCTTTAGGTGCCTAAATACCTTTAAAAATCTGTCCCAAAGTCTCTAATTGAACTAGAAATAAGATTGATTTAAAAATGTATTTTTGACTTAGTTCTAGAGCAGAGCTTTCCAAACTTTTCATGTTGGTGACACACTTTTTAGACATGCATCATTTCGCGACACACCGGAAGTGACGCAGAATCAATTCCGCCCGGATTACACATACTGCGCATGCGCAGTACCCAAGGCCGGCCGCCCCAAGCAAAAAAAAACCCCAAGTGCCGCCCCCCCGCAACGCCGGCCGAAACACCCCCCCACCCAACAACGCCGCCCCGCCAAAACGCTGAGGGGGAGGGCGGCATGCCTGCCGCCCCGCTCCCCCTGCCAGAGGGGAGCGCGGAACGCCTGCTGCCCTGCTGCCCCGGCCGGGGAGTGGAGCACACCCGGGAGTGGAGCACGCCTGCCACCCCGCGACACACCTACACACTGCCACCGACACACTAACGTGTCGCAACACACAGTTTGGAAAGCTCTGTTCTAGAGTATGTGTAAAATTCATATGTACTGGCATAAAAGTTGGTCGTATTTCTAGTCTTTCTCAATGACCACTCCAGCTCAACCACAAGTTGTTGGGCTCAGTGCAGGATGGGCTGTTATGGAGGAGCTCACTCTAGAAGATGATCATATGCTAAAATCTATATAATCTGTGAACTCTATTATCCTGTCTAATGGGTACATATTTTTCAATGTGTTTAGAGGAGCTGGCTGTGAATTTACATTTATTTTGTTGTGCTGGCAATTTGTGGAATACACTCGTTTAGGATCTAAACTCTGGAAATTATTATATAATTTTTTATTTTAAATCTAAAATAAACAGAGAACACGCATTTTTCCCTATTGCCCCTTCTCAGGACTCTTCTTATAGGCTCAGCTGGAATCTCTGAAAATGCCTTTGAGAGATGCCTACCAATGCACCCTGCAATCTGCAAAGTCACAATGTCTGACCAACAGTGACTAGTGATTTTGGGAGACTCACAGTTTGGTGAGACACCTTAAGGGGCTTGATTTTCAAAAAGACTCTGTGCACCGTTAAAATCCATGGGAGCTTTGCCATGGACGTTAACTTGTGCAGGATCAAGCCCAAAGTGCCAAGCAACCACTTTCTGAAAGTCAGGACCATTTTAAAGGTATCAAAACCGAGGCACCCAGAATCACTAATCAACTTTGAAAATCATGGCTGTCCGTTGTACATGACCATCCTGAATAGCCATGACCCGTCTAGTGTTTACTGCACTCAACCAGCCTGAATAAGCACAATCCATCATTAGGTGACCCCTCTGAAATGTGATGCCCTGGAATCTCTGCCCAAATGGGGGCTAGCATCTGAAATTCTACAAGTGTGGTCAAAAAGGAACAGAGAGGAAGGGAGGGGAGGAGAGAGCATGCAGGATGGGTGCAGACAAGCAGAGAGAGTGAGTGAGAGCTACGCACTGTGATTCAAAGACAAAGTCAGACAGGGAGAGGTCTCAAAGCTGAGGAACCGAGTCAGGCATTTTGTTCTACGTGTCAGTTCACAGCCAGATCCTACTTTATTCTCTGCCTCCCTTCCTTCATACACACACATACACATCTTCAGAAACCAAACACACACACACACATCTTCAGAAACCAAACAGCAGCCTCCAACTGCTGCAGTAACCAGCTCGAGTCTTTGCTTGACTTATAATGAATAAATAACCACACCCGGGGACACTGTGTTCCAGTCACGTCTTGACAGCTCCACACAACGTCAGCAGGCGCTCAGACTTGCCGTTCCCCTTTTAGCAAGCATAAATGGTGCAGCTTGTCTGAAGAGAAGTGACACGAGCCAAAGTCCTGTGCGTGTGTGTGTTTGTGTGGTATTGATCATATCTGTACACATACCGCGTATCGTGCATGACAGACACACGCGTGCACAGGGGGATAAGACTGGCAGCCATGGCCTGTTTGTTATCTGGAGTTGGGCCCAAGTTCCACCCTTTTGATATGGATCCAAAGCTTAGCATTTTTGAGGCAGAGACTGTCTCTTACTATAGGTTTATGCAGTGCCTAGCACAACAGGATCCCAATCTCAGCCGGGACTTCTAGGTGCTAATAATAATAATGACAAGAATAAGCCAAATTCTATTTATATACAGAATATTTATATACAGAATAATAATTTCCCTTTGGATTATCAATCATGAAATAATAATAGGTCGGTGAGAGTGGATGATTGATTGAAACTGCCCCATGTGACCATTCATATTCTGCAATATCAGGCTATAATTCACAGCAGCAGGCAAACAGATTGCTACCCAGGATCAGAGGTGGTGTGCTGCTTGGAAACTAAATGGACAGCACCAGTGCTAGGGGGAATATGGCATTTTACTCAATGCATCAATAGAAATGGGTAAATTCAAGACAGTGATGCTTTTAGCACCGCCTGGGTAAAATATCACCAAGAGGACCGAAAAGCCACCTTGACTATGAAACAATTCCAAAGGGCACTATCATAATTTTGGTATCGTTTCTAACTCCTGGGTGATATTTTACCACTCCTGTCATCAAAACAAAAGCTATACTATGGACAAAATTCGCTGCAATGGAAATGCACCAATTGATTTCTATGGAGCTGCACTTTCAACACTGATGTATATGTACATAGGTCCAGATTCACTGTTGTTCTTACTCCTGTTCAACACCATTCATTTCAATGGAGGTACAGCAATATGAAACAGGAGTGCTGTGGTGAATAAGACTTACAACTAGAAAGAGATGTATGAGTATCTATGAATAGGTATCCTGAGACCAGATAGATTATTTTAGCACAGAGATTATTGGTTAAATCCAAGATTTTTTACTGAAACTCTACTAGGGAATGCTACCGATCCAGAGTCACTGGCATGACCTTCAGCAAGAGGAGAACAGGCAGATTCAGCCCTGTGGTACGCAGCCACAAATCCCACTGACCTCAATAAGACTCATGCCCACATACTCCAGGGCAGAAACTGATCTGAAGAGTTTAGGAGTTCAAAGCCAACCATTCATACATACATAATCTCCAAATTAAATACAGGAATATGCACTCTGATGTGTTCTGGAGGTTTCATCTGAAGGCATTTGGGATGGTTGCACAAGTAGCAAACCCATGAATGGGTTATGCAGATCATCTGAGTGTCACATTGATAATATCTTTATACCTCACCATACCAGCAAGACTTCTGCTCATGCTGCACATGTTACTGAAAATCTATATAAAGAATGGTTTAGGATATTTATGTTTTATTGGGTCCATTTCCCGTAAAACCATCAGCCCTTGTACCTGGTACGACTCTGAGGCACAGAAAAAAATGCAACTGTTCGACCTGAGCTACCTCCCATCCATAGCCCACATATCACCAACCAATGTGCAGCCTTAACTCCAGTCATTAAACACAAGACGGCAATGCACAAACATATGCAGATATCAGTTGTGCTGAATTTAGAATGATCCCTAATGGCATAGATTGCCCGTCCAGACATGTTTTCCTAAACATTACAGAAAAACATTTCTCATCAGCATTTGCAATCTCACACCACCTCCTGGTCACATACATGCACCCCCTAAGCCAAAGCCCCGCACAGAATTACACACAATATAATTTACGAGAGCCACAACATTCCTCTATTAATAATCAAAAGACAGAAATAAACAACAAGCCTGGGCAGAGCTCAAGGGTTTGAGTTAATTAGTCTGGGTGAGAGTGGAAATATGCGGACTGAGAGGCAGCTGAGGTTGGGAAGGAGAACTGATGAGTGGAGCATAGAAGAGGTGATGAATGAGTTAACGGCTTACTCCATTTGCTTTCTAGCATTTGAATTGGTGAGCTCAGCAGTCTAGCAGCCTAACCTCTAAGAGGCAGATTTTGCAACCCCGACTCGCCCTGAGTAGTAGTTACGCACACGAGTGGCCCTGATGGTGTCAGTAGGACTACCTGTGTAAGTGCTCACCAACATGAGTGAGGGTTGCACACACTAGACCTGCATTAACAAAGGGTCGGATTGTAAACCCTGTACTCACAATTGGTGAAAAGCTATTCACAAGAAGAGTCCAATGGGTGCACCATCTCGTCCAAAGTTTTGTGTGTGGCAGTGGGCCAGATTTTGTCATCCTTATGTTGAGTAGCACCTTACTCCACAAGCAGTCCCATTGGAGGCACTGCTCAGTGTGTGTAAAATTGTTAATCTGGTTTTACGTGCGCACGCACATACACAAAATGCAGTATATATTACAGACACAAATACATGCACACGTACATACATTCTACCTTAGTGTACACACACATTCCTCCAGCCATTAGCCAATAAACAGACTATTCCTCTCTATTATAGTATTATCGTTTTGCAACATTACACTTTCTGCTTTGCACACGTAGTAAACATTTTCTGGTTTACTGCCTGATGAAAGGTGGATGCTCTGGCCTTGCAAAATTATAAATCTCTGACATTATCTGTTTATTGGATACTTCGGGGGGCGGGGAGGATGTTCAATTTTTTATGACTGATCTGCATCCTGTGGAATCCAGATTATCCCCTGGAACGCAGTGTGTTTTGCTTGTTTGCCTGTTTCCAGCTTGCTATAGCTGTGTCATTCTTCACAGAGAACTGGGGAGACAGAAAGCTGTTATGCAGACATCAAGGGGTTGTGATTGCATGCTGCTAGACGTGAGAGCAAGATGGATTTTGGACGGTATTAGAAACCCCAAGATAGCCACAGATATAAGTGTTCTTGGAGGCACTGTGTCTAGTGGGTAAAGTAGCAATTAGATCTGGGTTCTATTCCCAACTCTGCCACCCCCTTTCTGGGTAACGTTAAGCAAGTTATTGATATTCAGAGGCTCAGCACCTACAGCTGTCAATGTGAGATCCGGGTGCTTGGCATCTGCTGTAAAAATCAAGCCATTAAACCTCTCGTCTGCAGTTTCCCCATCATATAAATGGGAATGGCATTATGTGTCCCAACCCCCGCCCTTCCCCTGACACCATTGATACCTGGCACGATCCATTTGTCACTTGAGATAGTTCCGTACAATCTCCAGAAAGGAAAGGAGATGATTTGACCGACACGGCACAGTGCTTTGCTTTACATGCACTGCAATTACTGTACTGGCATTTTTTCCTGTGTTCTGAAGAAAAATGTCAATAAAGAACAAGTTAGTAAAAAAAAAAAAAAGAGAGAGAGAAAGTACAAATGCCAAGTGCTAACAACAAAGGGCTTGGTTTGCAGAGGTGCTGAGTGCCTTGAACTCCCACTGAAGTCCATGGGAACGGTGGGTGCTTATTCATGCTGAATTGTGCTCACTTTGGGCTCACTGTTCCTCCGTGCAGGGGTGTGAGCCCTGACCTCCATTACTCCCCCGCTCGGCCCTGCTCCGATTGTACTCCAGCGGCAGTGAGGACCATAGGGGGTGCTACTCACCTGATCCTGCCCACTGCAGGTAAGTGGTAGGAGCCCTGGCTCCATCCCTCCTACTCTCCGGGTAGAGTAGCTGGCCAACGGCCCAGGCAGGAGTTGGTGGCTCCGTGAAAGGGGAGGTAGTTTATTCCTCCTTCTAGAAGGTACCTCTCAGCAGGTCTATGTGGGCAGAATCTGGGCCAGCCTGCCCCCCTGCCCCACACCAGAGTACTGCCTTACACTTTGAACAGTTGCAGTGCACATGAGTGAAGTACCAGAATCTGGCTCTTTGTCTGCTGGAGGCAGAGAGTCCCTGGCACCTCCGCTTGCAGCCCAGCCTCCACGCCAGCGGCCATGTTGGATTCCCTCCCCAGAAGTGTTGTGAATTTTAAGGGAAGAAGAGACCATAGTCTGACCTCCTGCATCCTCACCAAGAGATTTACCACTGTAAGTTCTGGCTGAGCTAGAGCAGGTCTTACAGAAAGATATCCAGTCGTGGTTTCAAGACTTCAAGAGATGGAGGCCCCACCATGCCTCTAGACAATTTGTTCCAAGTGGCTCCAATTCCAAGTTTAACTTTTGCTTTCCAGAGTTTCTTTGATCAACGTGAAATCCATGCGTGCCATCCTGAAGACGCACTTGGGACATAGCAGACGCTTCCCTAGTGCACGGTAGCCCTACTGCTCTTTGGGGGCTTGTGTTATCTTGTGGGTATAGCTGAAACCACACATAGAATCATAGAATATCAGGGTTGGAAGGGACCTTAGGAGGTCATCTAGTCCAACCCCCTGCTCAAAGCAGGACCAATCCCCAATTTTTGCCCCAGATCCCCAAATGGCCCCCTCAAGGATTGAACTCACAACCCTGGGTTTAGCAGGCCAATGCTCAAACCACTGAGCTATCCCTCCCCCCATCCAGCATCTGTGCAGGGAGACAGAGGGAAGGGGTGTAAACAGGGGTCACCGTCCACCACTTGCTGGTGTACCACGGCTCATTAACACTATAGCGTTGTTCCTTCTCATCTTCACCCATATCCAGAGTCCATGCATCAGGGGTTACATGGCTGCTGTCTGCCTTCCCAGGGGGTGGCTGTGCAGTGCACCATTTCCTCATGGCTGGAACCATCCTCCCCTGCCCCCTGGGTGCACACGCACACACGCTGGGTGTTGAGCTGAGCAGCCTGCTAAAACCTACTGCTCTTGGCTGTGCTGACAAGTGGCTCCTGGCTAAACAATATCCAGAGCTAAGAGACAGGGCATAGAAGGAGGGAATGGCTGGAGCTGGAGGCAGTGCAAAGGGTTGATCTGGAGGGGTGCTCTCGCCTGCCACCTTGAGTCTGTCTGTGCAGGTCAGAGCAGTGATGCCCACTTTGCTCCAGTGTAAATGACCACATGAGGCACAGGGCATTGGCAAGTCTGGCTGGTACAGACTCAAGAGAGGTGCTAAGCAGTAGCACTGCAGTGTTCTTAATATAATCCCCTTATTAAAAGGCTACCAGAGCAGTTGCCCCAGGAGCACTATTGGAAGTGCCATGATTTTAAACCAGAGGATACTGCAGCCCTTTTTTTTACAAAGGTCCTACTGTTAATGCTTCACATGCTGCCTGGATTCAACTACAAGACTGGGATCTGGATTAAAGACCCACACCTCCAATCCACAGCTTCCACTCCCAACGAAGTGAAGGAGCATAGCTCGGTCAGCAAAGAGACTTTCTATGCTCATGTTGGATTGCCTTCCTCCTGCAGAGGGCACAGCGACACACAGGAGAAGTGGCCAGCTTCTCTCCCAAGATGCTTTTGGGGTTCCTAGTAGAGACCCACCAGTGCCACACACAATTCCATTTGGTGATGCTGGGCTCCTTCACAAAGTACTGCTTCATAGGACAGGTACAACTGGCAGGTACTGTGGGGCCATGCCCTGGTGTGCCTCCGCTCTGCTCCTCGCCGGCTGCTATAGAGTCTTCCCAGCTGTGTTCATTATGTTCATTAATTCACCTTGATTGGGGCTCTAGTTGGACTAACATGGCATATGCTATTTAAATAAGTCATAACTTCATTAACATGCATACGCTGATCCTGCCAGCCCCTTGCCTCAATGTTTTTTGTACCCAAGGGAGCAGACAGAGAGATGTGCGTGCATGCGCGTGAACACACACACAGAAGACAGAGATGCAGCACTGTTACCTACAGCTAGAAGGTGTTGTGGGACAGATCCTTCAGCTACTCCAAAGTCAATGGAGCTTTACTGATTTATGCTGCTGAGGATCTGGCTGGCCAAGCTCAGACTGATTGTGAAGGAAAGCAAATCTCAGAAGTCATCCCATCACTCTCAGGGACAGAATGACACCTCCCTCCACCCCTCTAAAAAGCACTCACAACTGGCCCACTGCAAAATCCTGGGGCAGGGGCTGGGATTGTCCCTGCTCTGACATCTCCAGAAAGGTCACAGACAGAGACAAGAGTACTGCCAACCCCAGCCCTCCATAGAATCCTGAAATTGGCTTAAATGTCATGAGATTCTTTAAATATTATACATTTGGGGCTCTTTTTATTTGCCATCTAGATTCTGCCCCTGTATGGTGCTGTGCACCCAGGTCACATTGTCAAGCTTTTCCCTGCAACAATGAAGCTAGACAGTTTATTTATGTTTAAAGGGACGTGGAGAGTCTCATGGAATCACTTTACTCCAGGAGTCAGGACTTTTAAAACAGCACCAAACAGCGCCAGAGCTGGCAATGCTGAGGATACCTGAGGAGATGGACCATTGGCACAGTGCAACCTATGTAGCTAGGAACACAAAAGAGGGCGGGGAGCATTGTGATAGCATCTAAATCAGGGGTGGGCAAACTACTGCCGAGCAGGGCCGCGGGTTTGCCGCACCCCCCGTGCTCCGGCCGGAGAGCGGGGCACCGGGCTTGTGGCGCTCCGGCCGGGGGAGCGGGACCACGGACTTGCCGCGCTCCAGCCGGGAGAGTGGGACCGTGGGCTTGCGGCGCTCCGGCTGGGAGAGCGGGGCACCGGGCTTGCGGCGCTCCGACCGGCGGAGTGGGACCGTGGACTTGCCGCGCTCCGGCCGGAGGAGCGGGGCACCAGGCTTGCGGCACTCAGGTGGGGGAGCGGGGCCGCGGGCTTGCGGCGCTCTGGCCGGGGGTGCGGCCGGGGGAGCGGGGCCGGGCTTGAATTGTTAATTTTGTGAGCCTTCATGGCTGGGGCCAGGCTGTTTGGGGAGGCACAGCCTTCCCTACCCATCCCTCCATAGTTTCCCAACACCGATGTGGCCCTGGGGCCAAAAAGTTTGCCCACCCCAATCTAAATGAACAGAGAAGTTTGATGGGAATGCAGTTTGGGTGCGGAGCCCTAGGGGGAGCAGCTGGTAATTCCATTGTTCAGCAAAACCAGAGCCACTTTGGTCAAGCTTCAGCGGTTCAGGAGCTGTCCTGTGTTATACAGTTCCTAGGGGTGAAGTGAGCATGTGTCATCCGCAGCCGTGATGTGCTGGGTAGGAACTGCCTGGCTAGCAACACTTGGTTAAGGGATTATTAATGTTAGGGATGGTAAACTCTTTGAGGCAGGGACTGTTGTTTTGTTATATGTGGATGTACAGCACCTAGCACAAAATGAGGCTTTGCCCCCGATGGCGGCCTCTTGCTGCTAGAGGGGGGCAGTGTGGCCTAGTGGATAAGCACTGTAGTGGGACATAAGAGACATAGGGTCTGCCAACTGATCTGCTGGGTGACCCTGGACAAGTCATGTCCCCACTCCCGTGCCTCGGTTTCCCTATCCGTACAATGGGGATAATGATACTGCCCTCCTTTGTAAAGTGTATTGAGACTGACAGATGAAAAGTGCTATAAAAGAGCTAGGTCACATTATTAATATGGGGATGTTCCCTGGGAAGAGTAAAACGCAGAGCTGGATTTCCATGCCCGTCTGGAACAAACTCTGGCTACCACCCTCTCAGCAGCACATGAAGTCTCAGAACACCTATGCAAAGGAACACCATGGCAGCAGTAAAAATCAGTCCCGAAGTCATTGCGCACTCTATTCTCTGCACTGAAAGCATGTGGAAAGCATGCTGCCCGCCACACCTTCCTGACAAATGAAGGTGAAACAGCTCGGGATACACCTTATTTCTGCTGCACCAAGATCTCGCTCACTCTTTCCCCCCACTCCCCATTAAAAAAAAATCAGGAAATAATTAAAGATTCATGTCTGAGTTGGGACAAATAGCTCCTTTGGAAAGTTCAAAGCTGTAACAACGGGAGTTTGGCGGGGAGAATGCAAATGACCCACTCAGTGGAATATGACATGCTGCTGTGACAGCCTCACTCACAATTAACGGCCTGGCATTAACGAGGGAAGCTCGCCATCCTGACATTGCCGTGCCAGGGTGACAGGCAGGCGGAGAGCACTGGGAGAAAGGCTCTTGCCCAGCACACGGCCCACTTTTCATACAGCTACCCGGGGGAATTTAAATACACATTAGCTATGTGCGCAGCTGCATTTGTAATTGATGTGGTTCACTTTGCTGCTGGGAGGGGGTGGGGGAGGGAGGGCTTTGCTTGTATCCCCCCCCCCCTTCCATCTTCTCTACCTACACAAAGTGCGCTGTGTATGCTTGCTAATGCTGAGCAGCTGGAAGAGGGGCAGAGAGGAGACAAAGACAGGCTGCCACAGATAACTCCGGAAGTGTTGGTGCCACACAGCCAGCTGTGCCCGGGTGCAACCGCCTTGCTTCGCTGCAGAAAGGCTCAGACTGTGTCCCCTGCTGGTGCCTTCCAGCCAAGATCTCAAAGCGTTTTGCGGAGATCGGGTGAATCAAGCATCAGAATGCCCCTTGCGGGATAAAGAATGCTACTGCGCTGCCGTTATGAGGATGGGGAGGATACAGAGATGGTGACGCGTCCTGTCCCAGTGGTCACACAGCTATTCAGTGACAGTCAGGAATAGAACCCAGGAGTCCTGGCTGCTAGTGCAGCCTCTGGAAAAGGGGCAGAGAAATATACAGCAGCCCTTGTAGGGCACAACACCTGGCACCTTGCGTTTGGAGGCCAGAGAGCCTGTCCCTAGAAGTAAAGGGCTACTCCCAGGAAGGATGTAAACCAGAGCTCACTGCCTCAGACAGGAATGCCGGCTCTGCTAGCAAGCTCGGCAAGTCCCCCTGCTGCCCAAGCCCATGTGGACCAGAATCTCTGAGCACGTACCAGGTCTCTCGCTATTTAGCCAGCAAGAGGGCACTGCCCCTGCGAGGACCTGACCCTGCTTCATTAAAGCCAATGGAAGTTTTGTCACTAGCTTCACTGGGAGCAGAATCAGATTATCAGAGAGAGCGAGGGAGTCACCCCCACAGGACCCGTGTGATGGGGGTGCAGGCCCTTTGGGAAGGCATTAGAGGTACCCTGCCCTTGTCACCAGCCGTGCTAGCAAAGGTGTGGGGGAAGGAAGCTGCCAGAAGGGGTTATCCAGGCACAGCTGCCTCCACTGCTGGGCTGTGCTCAAAGGGTGTGGGCCCAGGCAGAGATCAGCTGGATCACGTTGTGCCCAGGAGGAGGCTGTGGGAAGAGGCTGAGCAAGTGCAGAATGGGCTAATATTTGGTTATTCCGTGTTGCCCTGTCCTGAATGAACTGGGCCTTGGCATCTGGGAAAGGCTCAGGAATTAAAGGAAGGGGGAGGGAGGAGCATAGCAAAGCACAGAGGCAGAGCTCCCCTCTTCCTGTCACTGCAGGGCCTCTCCCCCACACCGCTACCCTTCCTCCTTGGCTGCTTCAGTAAGAGCTCCCCACCCTACTGCAATCTGCTGGAACCACCAGGCCCCAGAGTCCTCTAGCACAGAGCCTGCTGTAAACCAGGCCTGGAGAGCAATGTGCTGAAATCCAGCACACTCTGCTTGTTTCTGAACCTCCAGCCTCCTGAAACCCCTTCTCCCCTGGCACTTCATATTAACCTGCAGTGGGGCCACTGAAAGCGTGTATCCATGGTATGAGGACAGTAGAACCCCGATTACTCCCATGTCTGGGGACGAGACCTACTCTAGAAAATGGGCATGCATCTCAACTAGTTTGAGCACAAGACTCCGCTGCTGGGCTTTAGGATTACCATATCTCAAGCTCCCAAACAGAGGAGAGGGGGAGATGGCAGGGAGAGGTACAGCTCTCCAGCCACCCAGCTCTGAAGGCAATGCCATTGTCAGCAGCATCACACAAGTGAGGGTGGCAATACCATACCATGCCACCCTTACTCCTGCGCTGCTGCTGGCAGCGGCGCTGCCTTCGGAGATGGGCGCCCGGCCAGCAGCTGCTACTATCCAGATGCTCAGCTCAAAAATCACAGAATTTGTTCTTATTTCAAAAATCTGCCCAGACAGAGATTCGAGGACCAAAAAAGAGTCATGTCCGGGAAAACCTGGACCTATGGGAACTCTACTTTGGTGCTACAGGCCCTGGGTTCAGGCCCCACTGACAACCTGTAGGTAGGGATGGCTGCATGCATACACACTTCTGTAAATCTGGGACTGACCCATATCCTATCCGGAAGGTTTGGGATAATGAGAGAATTTTTAATGTAATTAATAGAGCTCATGGGACATGGTCTTGGGAACCTAGTGTAAATAAGGCTTGGATAATTGGGGCTGAAACATACATACATATAGTAAGATGCCTCTTTCCCCACCTACAAGAGGAAGCTGGAAAACATGATGGATTTATACTGTTAGCAATGTATTTATTAGGTTTTTCACTCTTTGCATCCTCCATACCCCAAGCAGAACTTCTACTCCTCAGACCCTGCCAGATTTCGCTGCAGTCCTGGAGTTAGGAATTTGGTGTGTTGTTTCCCCACACACACCATTGAAACAGTGTCTTCTAACAGAAAGCATTAGGCAACCTTAACTAAAGGCGTCGCTACCAGTTCTGCCAGTAATTTCATGTTAGTATTACTCAAAAGAATTTCAGAGCTTTTGCTGAAACTCTATCAAAGTAATCACCTTTTCACCGATGGAAAATTTCAGTCCCAAATTTGATTGATAAGTCAAGCTCTGACTGTGTGAAAAGAGAATGCAATTTAAACTACATTTTAATCTTTTGCTACAGTGGCTGCTCCAAGAAGCTGGTTATAACACTGAAGAGGAGCCAAATCCCTGGCTCTGAACTCCTGTGTACACTCTGCAGTATACAACAGCTACTAGGACATAGCTACATTGTCTATTGGTGCTATGTCTGCCACGGAAAGACCTGGCTAACTGCTACTCTAAGCACCTCCCAGAAATACCGGGGGAGAGTCATCTCTGTGCTATTCCCAGCCCCAATGGAAGAACAAACACCCTGGGTATTGGAGTCAATGGAGCGATGCCAACTCATACCAGCTAAGGATCTGGGGCCGTATGTTTAACAACAATGCAGATTCTTGTGCCATTCCCAGCTCAGCTGAGCAGACTCAGGTGGTTCAGATGCAGCATGGGGCTCGCTGTGATCTCATCTGGACTCACGTAAATCAGGAATAGCTTCCAGGAGTCAATGGCATGACAGCAGTGACAATGGTGTGAGGAAAGAATCAGGCCCAGTGCTCAGCCTTCAGGCCTTTGGAGCTGCCCATCCCTGGTTCAGAGCTTGCCCCTGGAGGCAGGATAGTTCTGCTCCACTCTGAAGGTTTGGAACGAATGGTACCAAAGCTGGAATTCCCCCTCCCTTGGCCAGAGGACTCACCTCAACATACACACTCTCCTTGCTGCTCTGGTTTGCACAGGCCTGGGCTGTGGCAGCCCCTCCTGGTGGTACTTTTATTGCTACTGCTCTCATGTATTTTTACTGGGTTTCAAGGTTGCTATGGCTCTTGTTGTTTTTATAGGAGGAATTTGTTGGCCTATAATTCTCCAGGCTCAGATGCTGAGCTGAGTGGCTGCGAGTGGAAGGGTGGCTCCTTTGAACTGTGTCCCTCTGGGAATAATGGCCCTGCTGTTTGGGTTTATATCACTTCCTTTTATTTGGCTTGAGTGGAGCTATCGGACTGTGCAAGGAGGATTTGGGGGCTTTGTGTAATGAGCCCGAGAATACACTCAACAACCGGCAATGACTGCAGTGTGTGGGACAGCGTAGCTACACACTGTGAAGTCCAGCGGACTTGCATGGTGCGAAGACCAGCGCCATGAACCCCCCTCTGCATTACTGCACCAGGGGGTCCGTTCATATGACATCATCATCCTGTTGTGTATCAATGCACCTAGGGCCTGATCCAATGAGCACTGATGCCCAATGGAAAGATTCCCATTGATTCCATTGGGCATTGGATTGACCCCTCTGACGCTGGAGTAGTGGGGGAAGGTTTTGTACCCCATTCACAGTTCTCAGAGCTAGCCTTGCTCCACACTGGCTAAGATTATGTCTGAGGACTGGAGATGTATGGCAACTTGCTACATAGCTGGCATAATCGAGGAGCAAGATCCTCAAAAGAGCTGTTCAGAAACTGAAATTCCTGTTCCAGGAGAAATTCCGGCATTCTGAAATTTGTTGTCATTGTGAATCAGTACAAAAAGTAGAAATTTAGAAATTTGTTGGAGAAAAGAAATTCCAAAAAAATTTCAGTTAGGAAACATTGCAACATTTAATAGTGATGTGGTCAAAATATACATTTATATAGATAAATATATTCAAATTAATATAACATAAGTCTAAACAAAATGAACCAAAACAAAAAAAAAATTGAAACGTTTTGACATCATCAAAACAAATACTGGGAAAGCTGAAATGATTTGTCCTGACACTTTTCCATCAAAACTTTCACCAACATTGCCATGTTCCCGTGCAACATTCTGATTGTGACAAAGCTGCATTTTCCAGTGGAAAACTGTTTCACTGACACTTTTTCAATCAGCTCCTTTTAGATCTGATACCAAGTTCCTCTCGCCCAGATTCCCAGGGAAGAAAGGAGTGTGTGGAGCTGCGGTTGTTGCCAGGATGTAGCTGGAGAGACCAAAAGTTATCCTCTGTCTTGGAAGGCAGGACGGCCGGGATAGATTGGGGAATGGCAGACTGCAGCTGGCTCTGGTTGGTGTTATACCACTTTTAAATAGCTAAACAATTAACAGTTAAATATGTTGTTTGAATGTTGGGGCCACTCCCTTGCCTTGTAATAGGGGCTGCTGGGTGTTCTCTGTAGAAAGAGGTGGTGGTCCTGGAGGTCAGAGATGTGAGCGCTTGCTCATTCCCTCAGTGAAATTTAAGATGCCAATAGAGAGACTCAGATGAGCACCGTGCAGCGCTAGCTCTGCTGCTAGTTGGTTTGTCAAGAGGCAAGACGGAGGCAGAGAAGCTCCCGCCCGTGTCACTTAATGAGCAGGAAAGCATTACTGTGGGTTATTAAGCATTTGTGTACAGGCTCAGCAAGCATAACCAAGTCTCCCCATTATAATTATGGATAAACACAACGCGGCCCATTGGAGCGCACTGAAGCGGGAGGAAGAAGGCTGTGAAGAAGACTGGACCCAGCTCACCCTGACTCCCCCAGCTCTTAGCGAAATGGTGGAGACATTTCAGCCAGCGGGCTTCACCCTGCGAAGTGCTGAGCACTCCGGCCCTGATCCAGCAAAGCACCTGAGCACTTGCTTAGCTTTTAAGCCCAAGAGCAGTTCCACTGAAGACAAAGGGCCTATGTGCATGCTCAAAATTCTGCATGCGTCATGGGGTCAGGGCCCGAATGCTCAGCACCTAGCGGGATGGAGCCCAGAGAAGGAGAGCAACATGTAATTCTTTCTGACAGCCAAGGTGTGAAACAAACACTGATTGAACTAAGTCACCCGATGGGGAAAAGTACCTGAAGCAATGCACTACCTGCCTCATTAGTCTCTATCGATCCAGAAGTATTTATAGGGCTCCAATCTCTATCGCATCCACGTACAAAATACAGCCTTCAGATGAGCATAAAGAAAAATCTCACAGTGGACTCCTAGTATTATTATTATTATTATGTGGCTTGGTATTTTCATAGCAGCAGAACGGTATCAGGGGAGTGCGGGCCTGTCTCAGGAACCATTTAATGAAGCCTCAGCACTGCATTCAATAGTCTCTGAGATTCACAAACATACTTCCTCTCCCCAATGTTGTAGTAGTGCTAAAAAATAAGGCATCATCATCATTCCTTGCAGATCCCAAAGCACTTTGCAAAGACCGGTGTGAATTGCTATCCTAAGGTGGGGGAAAACAGAGGCACAAAGGGTTAAATTCACTTCATGCAGGGGGCCTGCACAAAGCTCATGTACCACATAAACCACAAAGTGTCCCAGTGAACAGGCTTTTACTGGCCTGCTGCACAGGGCTGAGTAGCACTGACGGCCCAGTGTCAAAGAATGGACCATGTGATCTGTGTTCAGTCCACAGCTACATGCATGTACATGCATTGCCCTTTTGCACACACCGCTTGCATGCCACACCTCCTCCAACTACTCTCTCTACAGTTCTAGCTGCCCAATGGAGATTTACACAGCAAAAGGGTCTTTTATTCTCTTCTAGTTGCCCCTAAGAGGGTGTGCACACTGGATAGTGTCAGGAGTCTGATGGACCACTAGGTGGCTGTGTGTGAGAATATGAGCACAGGCCAATGTCTGTGTGGTTTTGGCCGTCTGTTGCGTTTGTGTCATGGGTATGAATATCATCATCATACATTTACATAGCATCTTTCGTCACTAAGGGCCTTTGTAGCGAGGTGATCACCCCACTCAGGCCCTGAAGGGGTTAAAAGCAGCCCTGGAGAGGGCTGTGGCTGGGAAAGGCTGACTGGGGAAGCAGCCACAGCTGGGGCCACAGCCCTCTTATAAGGGCCAGCTGTGGGCCAGGAGCTGAGGAGTCTCTCTCTAGCTGTGGAGAGAGAAGGACCTGGCTGCCTGGGAGAAAAGGGTACCTGAAGGGAGCAGGGCTGGGGAAAGGCAAGAGGGGCTGGGGAGCTCCAGCCTGGCAACTCCCCAGGCTGCAGGCCTTGCTAAAGGCCCAAGAAAGGTACTGGGGCTGCAGAGGGGCAGCCCGGGGACAGGCAAAGGCAGCAGGCCCTACCCCATTGCCAATGATGAGTGGTCATTACGGACTGCAGTGAGTGGGGCCTAGATGGTGACTGGCAGTGGCCATAGACTGAGGCAAGGTGGGGATAGAGGGTTGGGGGTTCCCAGGGAGGGGAGACCCAGAGTGTGGGGGTACTACTGGGGCAGAACCCCAGGGCACTGGGGTCTGGGAGGGACATGGGGGTCAGTGACAGGTGAGACACTGGCCAGCAGAGGGTACTCCAAGGTGGGTGCAAAGAGCTAATTCCCAGACAACCAGCAGGAGGCGCTGCTGGGTGAGTCTCGCCTCACTACAGCCTTATATACACAAATTGCTTCATTCACCATCAAAATGCAACCACCGCTGGCTTGGAATGCTGCAGCTGTTGCCTGTTTAACAGCACCACTACGTAAGGCAGGGAGTGGAGGACAGCCTAGGTAACTGTATATGGATTTCCTTGGAGGCCTCCCAAAAACAACCACACCTAACCCTGCTTAGCTTGCTAGACCTGTTCGAAGACAAGATCACAGGCCAAGGTAGCATGGATTTATATTCTTTGTTTAATGGAGTGGAGGCTAATAGAAGAAAATCATTGCCACCAGCTAGTTGAAAAGCAACTGTGATGTAGACTATGGGCATTATTGGAAGCTAATATAAGGGTCACTTTTACAATTCAAGGGGCAATGGATTTCCACTGTAACTTAAAACCAGCAGTCTACCTACTGTGCGCCTTGGGGAACCCTTAAGAAAGGACCATGGCAGCAGGAGTGGTGTCTGTGTGCTTAAATGAGCTGTGCATGGACCGTTGATAAAACTAAAAGGCAATGAAAGGAAACACTCATGCAACGTGACTGGTCTGTGGAACTCCCTGCCACACAATGTATTTGAGGCAGGTATTTTTTGTTAAAGGATTAGACACATCTGATAAGAATGGCACAAGCAGTCACACAAAATAGAAGGTCAGCACAGAGGGTTCGTAGTCCTTGTATTTCACAACAAAAGCAGAGTGCCAACTGGTGGGCAGAAAGAAATAACCCCAGTGCCTGGCACCTCCACCATAGTCTGGAGGCACAGGGTATAGAATCCACCCCCGGCCAACTCTTAATCTTTAAATCAGGGCTAGAGGCCTTTCTAAAAGATTGGCTCTAGTTCAACCGCAAGTTATGAGACTCAGTAGCATTCACGTACACAGCAGGAAGCGGAGTTTCCTTCACTTAAGTTCTGTGGCCTGTGTTCTGCTGAGACTACATGGTCACTGTGGTCCCGTTGGGTATTAAAATCTAGGACTGGTCACTGACAAAGACTGGCTGGCCCAGCAGTCTGCTGCAAGATGGCAATTCTTGTGTTTTCTTTCACTGTCCGTCAAAGGGAAATGCCCCAGAGGAAGATCTCCTGCTTTGTCAGCGAAGGCTCCACGTGGCAAATGAGTATTTGAGAGAGAGTTTCAAATGCAGCTACGCTGTGTTTGCAGCGCTGCCATATTGGGACATTTGCGTGCTGCCTGATGTGACGTTACTGCTTTTACTAACAGCAGGAGGGCCTTGGGGAGCCAGACATGGTGCACACAGCCAAAGCTTTCCATGCTCCTCGCAAAGCCAGAAGAGACCATGTCTCAGCCAGGTGACAACCAGCCAACAGCTTACAAACTACTGCCTGTCCAAGCAGGGCAGTAGTGCAGAACCAGGCTATGTGATCCTGCCTCACCAGGAGTCTCAATCTCTGGTCCATGGACAGCTTGATGGTGGCCTAGAAAGAGCTTGCTGGTGACATGCGGCTGGCTCCTCCTTGTTCCCAGCTGTTACTACTCTCCTAGTATTATTTCTCCATGTCAGCAATTGGTGTAGTTGGCACAGGGCCATTAGTCTGGGAAGGAAGGTGGAAAGTGGCAGTATGGAGGGCAGGTGGGTCCTGTGATTGTGCCAAGAGGGGAGATGGCTCAGGAGACCATCTCTCTATTAAGCTGCGGCTTCCCGCCCCTCCATGAAAAAGTTTGGAATACCCTGCCATGTGCTGTATCCACATAGATTAGAAATGGATCCAGATCAAAGACAATTGACCCCCAAACCCACCTCTGGAGTTGCTCAAAACCCGGAGGAGAAGTTTGCAAATGTCCCGTTTTCACAGCAGGTTGAATAAAAATCCTGGGATGCTGACTTCTAGGATTCCGTCACACACAGGTTATAATCAAAGCTTCCCACCTGGCAATTCCAACTACAGTCAGTGCTTTCCCCAGCATTAACTGGGACTCACTCCTGCTTGTGGATGCTGGCTGAGCACATGGGAGAAGCCGGGTAGCACGGGGAGGGTTAACTCTCAACCACGGGAGCAGAAAACGAGGTTCCAGTTATTAGTTGATTTATTGCTCTGTCCTCAATTGGCACTCAGAACTTGGTGTTCCACTCCAAAGCACTCAGCGTCTTCAAAGAGCAGAAGCATTAAAAATTGAAATCATAAAATAGACATGTAAATACAGTGAAGGCAAGTGGGGTAGCGAGGAGGGAAGAGGGAGCCGGCCAATCGCAGCCAGGCCTGCAGGGCATGGAGACAGCAGTGCATTACAGGGCTGGAACCTGGCTAGAGGGCCGGATGGGTGGGAGCTCCAGGCAGCAGGAGAACGGTGACGAGGACCCCACGTCTTACTGGGGGCCGAGAAGCTGTAAGTAGCTTCTCAGAGCAACTGGAGCCTCCTGACTAAGCCAGAGATGGGGAGCAGCTCATTCCCTTGGGTTTACAACTGAAGTGCTGGAGAGGCATCAAAGGGAAGAAGAGAGATGTTGACTGAGCAAGGAGAAAGAGGAATGAAAGAGGATCGAGGAAGTCGGAGAGAGAGAGAAAGAGAGAAACTGATGCACAAGCTTTCCGAGTGGACGCGAACAGCTGGAGGATCCTCCAGCAACTGTAGCTGCAAGTGGTGGGTCAAATCCAGAGCAGGGAGAAGTCCACTCACTCACACCAGACCTGAACTGGACCCACTGTTTGACCTGTATGCATCGATGAGCCACAACATCACAGTCACTAGTTCCCTTCCGCTACATACGCACAGTGCCTGTGGTTTGCGGGAGAGCTCCAGAGATGCCACCTTCTCCTCCACTGAGCCAGCAGGTGCTGTGCTGAGTTTCGTTCAGCCACAAGTGACCCTAAGCACACGTCACAGGACAGGCAGAGTAGACAGAAAGGGCAGCAGGAATCAAAGGATGGAGGAAGAAACACACAGAGGCAACAAGGAACGCAGTAGGGAATAAGAGACAGCAACTGGAGAGTGGAAAGCAGAGGGGCCTCCAGCATCTTCCAAACAGCTCAGAGTGTTTGGAGCCCAGGTTTGACTTGGCCCGTCATAAAGTAGGGGGCAATTCACAAAAACTGGTATCCAGATCTGGAGTTTAAACAACCCCAAAGCTCAGGAAGGACTGGCATGTGGAGTCAAGTCCAGCTCCATTGGAAAGTCATTACCAGCAGAGGCTCAGTTTAAGCACCTGGAAGACACGTTACTCTCTCAGTTACTGGCAGGGGTTCTGGTAACTTTCCTCTGATTAAAATCAGAAATTAAAACTGGCCAAAAAATTTTCAAGCAACAAATAATTATACCCCCCCACCCCACCTTTTTCCAAAATCAAACATTTCAGAGTTTTTAAGGTTCTGTTTGACAAGATTGAGAAACAAAGATTAGTCTGTTTAGGGTTGATTGTTTATCCTTTTCCCCCTCCCTTTTTCCAGCAGCCAAGGAGGAAGAAAAGCCCCTAGGCACTTTCAGTAGAAGTGCGTGAAATATTCTGAGTCTATAAAAACCATCTTTTCCAAATGCAGCAGGACACAAAGGACCGGTGTGTTTTGCAATAGCGTGTTTCCGGGTTTCACCCAGCTCTGCTTGAAATGGGCCTGAGGGACAGCGCTCCAAGTCCAAGTCTCAGCCCGTGTGCAGCCAGGGATCTGTTTTGGCCCTTTACACAGAAGAGGACAGCTGCCAAGTCTGGACCTGGATCCAAAGTTTGAGAGTGGCCAGATTGGGGTGGGGGGTGAATTCCTGAGTCAACTCTGATGAAAACAAGTGGAGGGAAAACCACATCAACCTCACCCAAACCTTCCAAGATTCCAGCCTTCGGGCACTGGGGACTTCCACTCTGCTGCCTGAGAGCTTTCACTTTTAATGAGCGAGTTCATTTCTTCAGCCAAGCGGCTTCTTCTGGGGGCTGCTGTCCACACACATGGGAACAGGACTGCTAGCTGAGAGAGGCACACACAACTGGCCAGACGGTCTCTATGCTGGAACTCCAGGTTAAGGGGGGCACGTGGGAATCAAGAGCCAACCGAAAAATCCCAGTGCTTTGGTTCCCCAGGGAATGGGTACTTTTTACCCCAAGGAGCTAGGCAAAGGTAGCTTCCACTGTACTCTAACTCGCTCCTCTGTCTGGCTCAGACCTCAGCCCCTCATGGGGAGGTGGGTGTGAGTAGGTGCAGTCTAAGTAGCACAAGGGAGTTTGACACTTCACTTGTCTCTGGCCACTGCATACAGCCATCCCATGGCTTGCCGGACCATGCTGCTTGACAAGCTGTGTCAGGGAGTGAGGCTGGAGAACACGCCATGGGCGTCCGATTGCAACCGCCTTTGGGGAGGTCTGTTCACTAGGTCGACATGGATAAAGAATCCCGGGGGAGGGGAGAGACCAGGAGGAGCCGCAGCATGTTTGCTAAGGTATGACTGAAAGCCGGCTGGAGACCCACAGCTGCTTCCCTGGATTAGGTGGGCAGAGGGGACCAGCTGTATCGAGAGCAGCATTTCCAAGTGTCTTTTCATTACAGCAGGCTGTGGAGAGGTGTCTGGGGACAAATCTATGGTGCTCGTATCTTTATTAGAAGCAACCAGCATTGCACAGTGCTCCTGCCTTCAAGCAAGGATGCTGGTGCTCAGTTTCACTAAGGGAAGATAAATTACTGGTGTCTTCCACCGTTTGAGTTATGTCCACATTGTAGGGAGGCTGGTGGACAGAAATACAGTGCAGGGACCAGGGATACAGGACAAGAAAGATGGGATGAAGGAGGGAGAGGGGAAGCAGCAGGAAGAGAAAGAGAGAGGAGCGGGCAATATCTGGCTGAACTCACTGCCAGAGGCAGCCAGAGGCAGACTTGTGTGCCCTCCATGCCGCTTTCAAAGCACGCCGCTTTCCTGGGCAATCTCACTGTTGCAGGCTTTCTGCATCCTGCGTTGCAGCATTGCTGGGCGAATCTGCGATCCATGCGCATGGCACCAAGCATCATGCCCAGCATGGAACCTAGCCTGCAGCCGGGGCAGGGAACCAGGCGAAACCTGACAGTGAGGGGAGACTGACTTACCCCTCCTGCCCTGCAGTGGCTTGCACTGGCACCGCTGCCCTGTAGTGGCACAGAGAGACCTGCTGACATGAGTGTTCTCAGCCGAGGTAGCTGGGCTTTGGCCTGTACCATCTAGTTACTCTGACAGCCCCAACAATGCAATCTAAGCAAGAGCCCCCCAAACACCGACAAATGTGACCTCACAACATCCCTGTGGGGTATTGCCAGGATAATCCCCACTTCACAGATGGGGACCTGAGGTATAGAGAGATTAAGGGACTAGAGCAAGGTCACACAGGGAGTCAGTAGCAGTGGTGGGCGCTAAGCTCAGATCTCCTGTGTCTCAGGTGAGTTCCTTACCCTGCCGGCCATCCTTCCTTCCTTCCTCCCTATAATTGATTTGCCCTGTAGGTGAACAATAGAGCTGGGGGGAGATGTTTTAACACAAAATCTTTTTCAGTGAACACTACAGATACTACAACACTGCCATGTTTTGAATTTATGGTGATATCACCCAATTGTTAGAGTTGAAAAAACCTTAAAAATTCAGGGGGGGGGGGGAATCAAAGAGTTTCACTTTCACATTTTCAAACCAAGATGTTTCGATTTTTCAGGGCAAAGTGACTTTTCATAGAAAGTTGGTTTTTTACACACAAAACATTTAAAAGCAGTAAACAAATGCTTGGGATCAAACCAAGCTTTTTGATTGTGTCCAAGCAAAATGGTTGGTTTGACCAGAAACTGATGTCCCCCCCCCACACTTTTTGACATTGCCAGAGAGCCAAAGAATCCATTATTTGCCCAGCCCTAGAATAGAGCGACCGCGTCAGTTCCCTGCACCAGCTAGATTCCTACCATGAAGCATCTGACGCAGCAGCTTGGAAGTGGAGAGAGAAAGAAGAAGACAGGCAGGAGAGAGCAAGCGAGTGCAAAATATGAACCGATAATTGCAAACGCAGAGATAGCGGAGGGAGACTGACAGATCGGTTAAAACAGCAAACCAGATGGAGAGAGAGAGAGAGATATGGGCAGGCGGGCAGGCAGTTAACTGCAGCAAAGGGATGAAAGCCCACTGAGGCAGGGAAGAGAGGCCCAAGGCCTGTCTTGCAGGCTGTGCCCAGAGGAGTGGGCACCGAGCACTGCTTCGCCAGAGGAGGCGAGGCCAGTAGGGGCATCGCCGAGAATTACAGAGTAGGCTTTGCTGTGATAGGAAAGGGGCTACCGGGGTAGAGCCCCCAAGCTTCTCCAGGCTGAATCTGGGTGGGCCTCCACCCTCTTGGGCAGTTTTGGGTGAGGACCCTCTCCCCATTCCCCAGGTTTGGCACACACGCCTCTCCTTTCCACCCGGCCATGGGCAAAGACATCACAACACTGCCGAATCGGCAATCAGGCCCGTCTCCTCAGGGCTGGGCTAGTCACTACGCCTCAGATCCCCTAAGCATGGAGGGTGGGGAGGAGACTCCCTGCCCCATCCAGACCCGCCAACTGCAGATGGTGCCTGGCCAGCTTCCCAGCACAGAGAGGGGCTGAGTTCTGGACACAGTAGGGCGGGAAATGATTTTCCTGTCCCGCAAGAATTCATTAATTTTCCAATCCTGAGTCACGACAAAAAGACAAAAGTTTCAAAAATTTTCCATGAATCCATCAACCAACCAACCGAACAAAAAATTGAGTTCGGTCAAAAAACATTTTTTTTCTTTATTTTTGATTTTTTTTGTTCATTTTTTAAATAGTTTTTTTAGTGACGATTGTTAAATTTCAAAATGAAAAATCATTTCAAACAGAAATTTCTCATTAAAAAATATCGGAATAAGACATTTCGAGAATTTTCAAACTTTTAATTTTTTTTTAGATGGGAAATTCATTAAAAAAACGACCATTTCCTACAAACCAGTTTAGGTTTGATGAAGCAGCATTTTTTGGACTATATATATAGAGAGAGAGATCCAAAAACTCCCCAACCAGCTCTAGGGTCCAGTGCAGCAAGATGGAGACTGATGTTACAGCTCTGGCTGTATTGTGATCCCTTTACCACCTATTGGCTCCACTCATGATAGCAGGTGTTCCTCCTCCCATAAATAGGGTTGTACTGTTCATATCCCATGGTACATCCATGACAGCTGCTGTGGTATAGATGCCTCCATGTTGGTGTTGCATTAACTTGCATAGATGTTGCAGGGCCCAATGCCATTAGGGTGATAGGGCCATTAATACAGTCACGATTCTTACTTGCCCTGTTAAAGAGAGACTTGTGGGACAGCATAGGTCAGTGAGGGTTAGGACTGCCCTGTGGATGTAGGGTGACAAGCAGCAAACTAGGGTGAGGTGAACAAATCAGACTGATTCCTTACTTATCCAGCCACAGCTGGTTAACTTGTTTGTATGCACTCGGGTGTTCAATGGGAGTGCTGGACTCTCAGGAGGAACCCCATGACCAGGAGATTCCCAGACTAACTGAAGAGGTTTCAGTAATTGGAAAGTAGGTCAAGAACTCCCTACTCTCCCCAAAGGAGGCTGCACTGTCGAGCGGTTAGAGCCGGGAACTAGGGCTTGGGATTCCCCATTCTTCCACTGAATCACTGTGTAGACAAAGTGGGAAGGGGCAAGTTTTCCCAAGAATAGCCATCGATTCTGAGTGCTTTGGATTCTGCATGCCCATCCTGAGCCCAAATCAAAGAGATGCCAAGTGCTCACACTTCCTAGACTTGGGTGAGAGCTGCCCCTCTGAAAGCCAGGCTCCAGGCCTCCAAGGTTCGACAACCAAGAGGTGAGGCCCTCAAAATTCATGGCTACTGCTGAAAATGCTGCCCTTAAAAGTGATGCCTCAGTTTCCCCATCTCTAAACCGGAGATAACAATGCTTATCCACCTTCATAGACTCCTCTGAGCTGTTGAGATAACCCATGAAGGGTATAATTATTCTGGGGACTCTAGCAGTCAAGGAGCTGTGGAGATCTACAGGTACTTACCCCACCCAACCCACCGCAGCTTTGGTTCTCCATTCAGCCCTAACCAGGCAAGCGTTCAGAGACGCTGCCTTTTCACACTATCCCTACTCCAGCATGGGGAGAACAGGCTCGCTTGGCACAGATACCTGTTTCCCCCCCATATGTATTTTTCTTAATTGGGAGCTTGTTAATTATCCCAATACTTTGCAGAGGAAATAAACAGCAATTAGAGAAATAAGTGGTATTTTTATTCCCTGGCAATCTCACAGCAGAGCAGCAATGCCTGACTCCCCGACACCTCCCCTCCGTACAGCCCACATGCTCCCATCCGCTCCCACTCTCATAGCTGAGTTGTTCTCCCCCCACACACCCGACCCGCGTGTTTCTAGGAGAAGGGCTGTGCTTTCTGTGGCGTAGGAAGCATTGCCTCGTGAAAGCAGCAGGCTGTCCCACTGTAATCTGTTTTAAAAGTCATAAATTGCTGAGAAAAGCCACTTTTCTTGCGCAGCAGAAGGTTAGAGTGTTTAAAGAGAGCATTGGAACTGTTTTTATTAATCAGAACCGCTATAAAGAAAGCATTTTAATTAACATAATTATCCCGATCGAGAGAAGCAGCCCTCACCTCATAGATACTTCTCAGACTAAAGATGCAAGCTGTCACAATCAGTCATAATTAAGTAAAGCGAGCCATTTTCCTCTCCCCCCGCCTCCGTGCCTTTTCCCTTTCTTCTCCCAAACTAACGCAGGAAACCGAACAAAGCCAGATGCCATAAATTGCAAGGAGGCTTTCCGCATGATGGATTGTTAGCGGGCGGGCATTAGCATTGAGCAGTGGGCTTGGGCCTTGGCAATGCTACAGCACCGCAGGGTACATTTCCCATGCATGTGGCTGCCACGTCCTCCCCTCCCCTCCCTCACACGCACGCCCGCCTTCTCTTTGAGAGGCACAGAGACAGACACTCCCCACGTCCATCTGTCTGGCTCCTCTGCCTGTGAGATGCCATACCCTGACCTTATGTCCACTCATCCAGGGCCTCCTCTCCTCCTTCTCAAACACAGTTCCCTTCCGCTGCACCAGAATGCCCCCTTCTGCTGAGTACCACAGCTCAATGCTGACTGCTCTCCACCCAGCACCCACTGGTCTCAACACCAGCTTTATGAAAAGCTTCAAGAGCAATAGAGCTTCCACGATTCTCCCTGATTTCCCATCACTAAGTGCAAACCCACCGGTGCTTCCTTCTCCCACAGACACCTGGGGCTGTTAGCACTAGTCTCTCTGCAGTGCATCTGGGTCCACGTTCCCCTTTGGGGGTTAAACTCCTGGCTGGCTGGATGAGCTGGGTCCATGTGGGGCAGAGGCAGGCTGCATCAAGCCAGCAGGGAGACTGGAGTGCCCAGAAAAAGCACAATTTATAGGCCGTTGCTGCCAATGTGATATTGTACTCAACAATAAAAAGATTTATTCCCTCTGAAAAAGACCCAAAAACTCCTTGGTCTGGGCCACCAGCCAGAGAGAGGGGAAAAAATAAATGGCAACAAGCATGAGAGAGAGGAGGCAGCTGTGTTTGTGTCTGGGTTTCTCTGAGCGTCACTGGCCTGAGCCAGTTTCCGTAAGGTCAGGGAGCCCGCTGGGGATGCTGCAGTCTGCCGCTGACGGACTCCTACTTCCGATTTGCCTTCGCTACCTGCCTGCTATTTGCAGCATGAGGCATTACATAAGTGCTAAGCGGGGAGGCAACAGAAGGTGCCTTGCTATGGCTGTTACCGCTGGGATTAAGCCAACCTGTTGCCATCCCCTCCCCTATTCCACATGGCCCGAGGATGCAGATTGGTAGGGAAGAGCACTTGATTTTAAAATGGCAAATGTTGGAGCTTCTCTGTACCTTGGAAGCCTGCAGGACAAACTGAAGGACGGTCAGTTTTAAGTGGAGTGGATAGGTTTATGCTCTCAGAGCCGGATGTACGTCTGTACAGCTGCACCGATTATACTGATTTACACCAGCTGAGGATATGACCTGCAGTGTCTGCTTAAAAGAGGCCAGAAGAAAATCAACAAGAAGAATGAATTCTCCTCTCATCCAGGGGAAAACAATAAAAAAAAAATCACCCATTCAAGGCATTGGTACAATGACAAGAAATCCAGAACAAAGAACATTGAGCCTTACCCCCTTCAATTTCAGGGGAGTGTAATCTCTCCAGACAGGATACAGATGGAAACTATCCAGGATTGAATCAACATAACAGCCAAATTCCCTTCTCATCCAGGCAAGACTGGTCCTTCCAGGGTAGGGTTTACGTCCACCGGTGGAGCAGTTTGATTGGAAAGCCCAAAAGTGAATGAACACACAGGGGTTTCCTTTCCCATACCTACTCTGTTAAGAGAGGGCAGACCCTCTACATCAGGGGTCTCAAACTCAAATTACCTCGAGGGCCGCATGAGGACTAGTGCATTGGCCCGAGGGCCGCATCACTGACCCCGCTCCCTCGCTGCCCCCTGCCCTGCCCCGCCCCCACTCCACCCCTTCCATTAGGCCCTGTCCCTTCTCTGCCCCTTCTCTGCCTCCTCCCCTGTGCGCACAGCTTCCCGCTCCTCCCCGCTCCCTCCCAGAAACTGCGGAGCTCTTCCCTGCGGCCCACCAGGCTCCCCGCCCCCCACCCCCCCGTTGTTTTTTTTGTTTTTTTTTTTAACCCCCAGGCAGTTCCCGTCGCCAGAACAACTATCTGGCGGCGGGAACTGCCTGGGGGTAAAAAATAAAATAAAAAGGGGGTTTGGGGGGGCAGGGGGAGCCCAGCGGGCCGCAGGGAAGAGCTCGGCCCACGGGCCGCGTGTTTGAGACCCCTGCTCTACATCCTGATTAGATTTCATTGCTGGAGCAGTAACGGGAAGCCCAAGCCTGAATTAACATGGAGACTAAATTCTCCCAAGAGAGCCTGGTCTGAGTCCAACAGAATTAAGACCGATTTCTATAGAAATTAGTCTAGAACCTTTTCTGAATGCCCATCACACAGGGAATTCTATAGCAGGGACAGAGTTCTCTGCTAAGTTCTATAGGGATTTTCCATAAAGGTGCAGGTCAGGGTTGGAATTTGTGTGACCACCAGTCAGCCATACAGGGCAGAATGGAACATTGCCACCTGGAAGATTCAGATTTGCTAGAATGCTCAGGACCGCTTTGGGATGGAGCTGTGGCTGGGGATGGAGCTTAAAGCACCAAGCTTCAGCCCAAGATAGCAAGCATCCAGCTCACAGCTGTCAGTCCTAGCTGCTGCCTGGTCCAGTGCTGCTGTTGGCAACTGCAGCACATGTTGTTCTCCTTGCTGGAGGTAAGGCACCAAGCATGGAGGAGGCACCAGTCCATTCTTGCCACCCATGCCCAATGCACTTTCCTTCTTGGTCTGACTCTCTGGAATGCCCAATGCTGTGGCCAGGGAAAAGATCTCGTATCCAGACACACCCTGTCTCTTTCGGTGTCCTGGAAGGCCTACGCTATTTCCCTAGCTAAGGCCTGGAAGTAATTTAAACAGGGGCAGGCCCTGAAGAATCCATCCCAGTTGTCCAAGCAAAAAAAAACACAAACAAACGGCAGAAGCCAGTCCTGATTCTACCTGCCTTCCCCCACAAGTAAAATGGTAAAATGTCAAGGAAAACACGACTCCAAGTCTCTGTGGGTAGAGCTGGTTGGGAATTTTCCAAAGAAATGGTTTTTAAATGGAAAATGCAGTTTCTGGGGGAAATTAATATTACTGACTTTATTTTGGTTTTCAGTGAGAAAAATCTAAACGAAATATTTTGTTTTGGGCTGAGTCAACCCAAAACACTGTGCTTTGTTTGGCCAGATCACAACATTTGGTTTTGGGTCAGCTGGACACTGAATTGTCCCCATCCCCCAAGCTGCTGTGTTTCCTCATGTTTGCATTCCTCTGTACGATCTGGATTCCTTAGGAGGACTCCCATGATGCACCACAGTCTCCTCTCGGGTTGAACCATGGCACTGCAATATGGGAATCCTCCTACTAAGGAGATGTAGTCTAGCCAGGGAGCCCAGACCATAAAGGACAATGGGAGTCTGAGTCATCATGGCAGTTCAGTTGGACACAGTCAAAGCAAAATGAAATTTTGACATTTCTCAATCAAAATTTTTCAAAACTTCCCATTCCATGAAAAATGTTGCTATTTTGACTTTTCATCCCAAAACTGGGACAAAACAAATGTCAAAACATCAGAATTTCCCATGAGATGGAAATTCCAATTTTCAACCAGCTCTGTTTGAGAGGGTCTGGAGGGGAATCTCTGGAGATATCAAATAACGTCCTCTGCAGACGGTCTCCATCTCTCATGCACACTCTTACTAGACTGCCTGATACTGGCTTGTCCAAGGGAGTGAGAGACTGCTGGGAAGAGGCTGCGATGCAGTGGGGATGGCAGAGAGAAGTTCTTATTGGTGAAAGAGAAAACAAAGGCACTGCAAATTAATTGCTACAAACACCCCAGTGTCCAGTGTCTGGATCCAGCCCACGATGATGGACATACCCTGAGATCAGCTAGCAAGATTTTGATACCACTGAACATAAATGCTAGCCTTTGATCTCATTCAACCTTGAATCCAAACTTTCAACCCCTACCGAAACCTAATTCAGACCCACATGTGAACATGGACCTCCTTGGCCCATCTCTAGTTAATACAGTTTATTCTTTGCACCTTCAACTACCCTCACACAGACCCCATCCCACTGAGGGAAAGATACCCTTACTGCTTGTGAGCTTCAGGACCAAATGTGTGAGTGAGAGAGTTGGGGAGTGGATAACAGAGAATGTCTGATGTGCTGGATTTGAGTGTATGTGTGAGAAGGGGTTGTGTGCAGTATGTGCAGGGTGGGGTGGGGGTTGTGTGTGTGTGTGTGTGTATGTGTGAAGTGAAGGTTATGGAGTCTGTTGGCGATGGAACAGAGTACAGTACTCTGGCGCTGAGAGCATGTGTAAGTAGCACACAACCTCTGTCAGCGGAGGGTGTGAGGGGATTTTACCAGCACGTGTGGGATGATAGGGGGTCTTTTTAATTAAATGGGACCAAATAGCAAGACTTGGTCAGGACCAGGATTTGGCCTTGGTGAGGAGGCTCCTGAGGCCTGTTTCACCCATTCTATCTTGCCTAGGACAGGGGAAAGACACTGTGGGGTAGGGTGACCAGATGTCCCGATTTTATAGGGACAGTCCTGCTATTTGGGGCTTTTTCTTATATAGGCTCCTATTACCCCCCACCCCCGTCTCGATTTTTCACACTTGCTGTCTGGTCAGCCTACTGTGGGGGAACAGCTACATATAGATTGGGCCTGGTTTCTGTTCCCCTGGTGCTTTCCCCACTCAGGACAGAGATGTGGGATGGGCTGTGCAGTCTCCTTCATGTCTGTTCTATATATAAATCCGTGTCTCTCTCATTTCATCCAGGGCATTGCAATTCCACTAGCTCTTTAATCCCCATCAAAAACCCGTCTCTTTCCTGGAAAGAGACATCCAGGTGGATAATATTACATGCCAGACAAGGGCTATTCCTCCAGCCTCTCTTCCTCCCGCCACTGTCAAATCCAGCAGCAGCAAGGGGCAGGGTTTAGGGGCTCCCCAGTCTCCTTCAGAGAAACCATTTCCCCACACAGACAGTCCAGGTGCTCTCACCTCAGCAAGGCAGAAATGACAGCATTGCTTAAAAGGGGAATGGCCAAGTGGAAGGTGAGAAAAGCCCTTAATCGCATTATCTACACTGCGAGATAAACGACCCCAGGCCCCGTATCACAGTCCAATCGAGGGGCTAGCCTGGAACTTGCAACTGGACCCTCTCCTAAGCCTCTTTCCCTGCCTTCCCTTCATCCCTATAGTGAGACGTTGCCAGGATGTGGGGAGGTTACAAGGACAGCAGAGGATAATGGCACAGCTCATGTAGGATCTTTCCCTGGCTCGAGAGAGATACCAAATTCCTTCTCTCCGGCTCCATAAGGGACCAGCTGTCCTTCCCACAGAGCTCAGTGACATCACCTGAGCTCCTTCCAGCCTGGCCCCAGAGGACAGGAGGACTGGGGAAGCAGTTCCCTAAACCCATCACTGTAAAACACCACAGCTGGGTCCCATAGGATAGTCAGACAATAACCTAGTTTCCCTGCCTGGGCCCAGAGCAATCTCACCTGCCTGTACAATAGCTGGGGACATCCTAGGAATGTAGCACTGGAGATTGGAAATCTGAGGACTAAAGGGCATCCGCGAGGGTGACGCAAGTCTCCAGCTATCTGAAGAACAGAAGTCTTAAGGACGGCAGGGAGTTATTTAGGGCAGTGCTGTGCAAGGGAGGGTGTAATGGGTAGAGCCTTGAAAATCCGCGGCTGCAGCTATCCGTGGACCATTTCTGCGGATAGCAGGTGGATGCAGATACAAATTTTGTATCCGCGCAGGGCTCTGACAGTAAGAGCCAGGTGGGCAGCTGTGAGGAACCGCGGCATGGGTCCTCCACCTGCCCTGGGCGGGGTACTGGGGGGGGCAGGGGCACTGGGTGGGGGGGGCTGCTTGGGCCCCATGCCCAGGGCAGGTGGAGGGTCCGCCATGGCTCCCCATAGCCTGGGATGTGGGAGAGCCATGCTGGCAGCTGTGGGGAGCCTGGGTCCCTCCACCTGCCCTGGGCGGAGGGGCTGGGGTGCTGGGACACTGAGCGGTGAGGCTGGGAGGCAGGGACACTGGGCAGGGAGGCTGGGACATTTGGCACGGGGGCTGGGAGGCAGGGACACTGGGCGGGGGGCAGGGACACGGGCTGGGGGCTGCTCGGCTGCCCCGGGGATGGGGGGGCTCAGAGCCGCAGCCTGGCCACAGTAAGAGCCAGGCGGGCAGCTGTGGGGAGCCACGGCGGACCCTCCGTCTGCCCTGGGCGGGGAGCCCGAGCAGCCCCCAGGCAGCCCCACAGGTCTCCCTCGTCTCCTGGCCAGGCCAGTGTGGAGCCTAGCCGGGGAGCCGGGGAGAGCCGTGGAGACCCTTCACCTGCTCGTGGTGTGGGTGGGTGGGTGGAGAGGCGCGAGAGCAGCCCTCAGCTGTGTTCCCTCCCCCCAGGCTCCCGGCCCGGCCGAGGACAGGTGGAGGGTCCGCGACTCCGCACAGGCTCCCCACAGCTGCCAGCGGCTCTCCCCGATCGGGCTCCGGCGGGGGGGATGTCTCGGAGCCTCAGGCAAGCCCCCATTGTAGAGCGCTGCAAATCCGCGGATATCTGCGGCTATCCGCAGCTAATTTTTGCTGATCAGATGCAGATACACATTTGTGTATCCGTGCAGGGCTCTAGTAATGGGAAGAAGTTAAGAAAGGGGAAGTTTAGGCTGAATACCAGGAAGCAGCTTCCCAACAATGGGTTTCATTAGGCTCCAGGGCATCTGCTCAAGGGAAGAGCTAGATACCCTATGGCTTAGGACAGGGGTTCTCAACCTTTTTCTTTATGAGGCCCTCCCAATATGCTATAAAATCTCCACAGCCCACCTGTACCACAACAACTGTATTTCTGCCTATAAAAGCCAGGACCAGGGTTAGGGAGTAGCAAGCAGGGCAGTTGCCTGGGGCCCCACACCCTTGGGGCCCTGCAAAGCTAAGTTGCTCAGGCTTTGGCTTCAGCCTCGGGTGGTGGGATTCAGGGCCCCAGGCTTCAGCCCTGCGTGGAAGGTTCGACTTTCTACCCTGGGTCCCAGTGAGTCTAATGCTGGTTCTGCTTGGCAGACCCCCATAAACCTGCTTGTAGCCTTGCAGGGGGCCCTGGACCCCGGTTGAGAACTGCTGGCGTAGGACATTTAAATGCTAGTTTGGACAAGACTATGCAGGGAACAGTCCTGCACTGGCCCCAGGTGATGGGAGAATGATTTAATAGTTCTGATCCATCTCTAGCTTCCATGATAGCTGGGATTCAGGGAGGAGAGGAGGAGGGAAAGGATCCAGCTCTAGATAAAGTCAGAACCAACCTGAATCTGTGTTCCAGACGTCAGCCGAAACTGAACACTTCTTTAGGGCCATAGGCTCCTAAAATGACTGGTTCTGCCAAGAACTGGAAGGTCTCTTGATCTATCTGGCCAGACCAGAAGCAGGGCGTACTGTGAAAAAGTCTTTCCTTGGGAGGCTTCCTGGCCCATTTTGCAGAGCCAAGGGGCTCAGGTAGTTTAGATGATCAGTCAGACATTAGGGTGTGTAACTAAACTGAACCAAAGCTTCAAGGGCTGGGGGAGATGTGAGTGTTCTCCTCTCACCAGTACACAACTACCCATGTTTGGATAGTTGGATAGTCATCTGACGCTGAACCTTCAGAGCATGTTGAGCTTCTCCCCACCTGTCTGGTGGGAGTAATCCAGACCAAAGCTTTTGGAATGGGGCAATGTGGAAAAGCAGGCTCCTAACAACGTGAAAGAACAGGAAGATTGGACCATGCAGGCGAGATGAGAAGCTGGTCTGCAGAGACCTCCATCAGGAAGCCAGGCTGCCTGCAGCAGGCGGAAAGCCCTCTCCCAAATGTCATGCTTCATAATCATAATTACACTTCAAAATGGCTGGAGACGGGGTGGAGAGGGAAGAGAGGGGAACAGTTTATTCACTGCAGCTTAAATAAGTCATGCACCAGGCTTCTAGGTTGATACCAGGACGTCTGTTCTCAGCCTGGGTAACCATCTGACTTTTATGCTACCAGGAAATTATGACAAATAAAATATAGAAATAAAGACTTTCCTCTGATCAACAGCTACGTGAGCAGTGCAATTTGTGGTGGCCTGCGTTTCAATCCTAGTGAGATATCTATATATATATATATATAGATATAGATATATAGATATATAGATATATGGGTGTTTGATACACAGGGACATTTTTTACTATGACAGTCTGCAGTTTCCCCTTGGGGGGGGGGAAAGGAGTTTAAATTTTAGTATAACCTTAAAAGGAGACTAGTAAGGCAACTTCCCCATAAATTTTTTAAGTGACAGTTTAACTCACTGTATATTACAGCTAGTGATGGACAAGCCTCGGAGAATTTAGAGTTTGGTTCAGAGAAACAGGCACCTTAAAAGCAACTGCTACACAATCTTCTGAGTCAACCTCTCAGCCCCACATGCACTGACCAGGAGACCTCCAGTGCGTGACAATATCTTGATTTCAAAAATGTCAAATCCTTTCATTTAGATTGAAAATGACAAAATGAAACTTGGATATTTCCAAAAATCGAGATTTTGGGGAGGAATTCCTGTTCCGCAAAACCTTTCAATTGTTCATCCCCTCTGGGATGAAACAAATGTTGAAATTTCCCATGGGACAGAAATTCTAAATTTCCCTCAACTCTATAGTTACACAAAGGGCCTCAAATGGGCCTCTGGTTTTATTGACCCAGATAATTATAGGTGCTACTGTGGTCATTTAGACCCCGAACTCTGACGTGCGTACGCAAATAGGCAGTTAAACATCAAAAATCACATTATTTGTGGCCACAATTACTTGCACTTCGAATAACACAAGTGGCAGATTAAGAGGTGGCTTCTAGCTGACAGACCTGCAATCTCAGTTATATTAGCAGGATGCCATGTTACTACGTATCCCAGTGGATGCCTATCCACATGCAGCTGCAAAGAGAAGATTTAAACAAATGAATTCCTAGAGTGCATGTCCTTATGGAAACTTAATTCTGAATCCTAAAAGGCCCGAGAGCCACAGAAGCAATCACTGGAGATTGCAGCAAAGTGGCTGAAAATAGCTACAATTAGCTGGCTTTTCCCAAGCTCCAGCAGCTGGAGAGGCTCTGACAGACGTTTGAAAACACTCCCTCTGTGGGGTAAGCAGGCTGCTGAGCCCTCTGAAGAGATCAGTCAGCATGCTGCACCTGTGCACGCACTCCATGGCCCCTGCCATCTCCCTTAGCCCTTAACGCTGGAGGGCACTTACACGGCAAGGGAGAACACCTTGGGACAGACCCCAGCCACCTGACACCCCCGCTAGAAACCGGCATCATCAATGTCCTCTCCTTCCTGGGGACATAATCCGTGCTCAGCTACACAGAGCGGGAAGTGACCTGGGCTGAGGGTTGAAAGACAGCAGGAGTTCATGCTCTGTTACCCAGGCAGGAAGAATTTGCACCTTGCCATGCTGCATCTATGGCCCTAGATTCTCCTTTCAATTGCACTGGTGTAAGCCCATTGCTTTCAATGGAGTTTACTCAACTTACACCAGAGTGGATAGAGAAGCAGGCCCATGGTGCCCAGACATCAGGACTGTCAGTGAAACCTCATGCCCCACTTACTTCACTGTTGTGGAACTAAGGGACCTTCGGCTCCTGTTTAAGAAACATCAACCATCTTCAGCTAAAGGGGGATTTGTTAGCACTCCTCCATTTTAGAGCTTATATCATCTGTGGGCCTCCAGCCATGAAAAGTGACATCGGGCAGCCTAACATGTACAGGTCTGGTGTTCCTTGCAGTGGGGAGCAATAGTGATACATGCATGCACATCTATTACAGTACAGAGCATGAGAATGGAAGGGAGAACCTGCTTTACATTTGGATACCAGAATGGCAAATCCAGCTTGTGAACCTTTTTAATAGTGGAAGGAAGAAAGCATTACAGGGGAACTTTAAATGTTGAGGAGTGGGACTGCAAGATAGCTGATGAGTGAGATTTACTTTTAGGTACTGCTTTTTATTTGAAAGCTTGATAGAGCTGAGATCTGGTTCTGCCTGTATTTGCGGGGAATTTCCATGCTGTATCAGTGCTCACAGGAGCTAAGCATGGACACAAACTCTCCTGCCCTCGTGTGTGCCTTGAAAAGATGGCACTCAAATAGAGTTTTTGCAGTCGGCCTCCTGTCTTGAGTTCAAGTCTCAGAACTGCTCCCATGCTAGGACTGGAAAAACTACTTTGGACGGAATAAGGATTGATCTAAACTTCCACCTAAAGTGAAACTAAGTTTCAACACACCTCAGAGAGTCGGGGGGAGCACAACTTTCTCAACTTTCTGTGCCTACAATCACGCAAAGTAGCACCACTCATTATTCTCTCTGTGTGCATTGTAGCGATTTGTGTGGTTACTCAGACGCAGTTACCTAATCATTTCCCATACAAGCAGTATCACATGATTCAAACTCACTACTTTAAGCTTCACCACATAGCTTGGTCCTACTCAGTTGTAGTACAAAGAGCACTTCTCCTAAATTTTCAGCATGAATGAGTCCATTATATTTCAGCAGAAGCACGTACATAAAGACACATGCCAGCAAGTATCAGTCTTGCAACTGGGGCCAGACAAACATTTTCCAGCTAAACAGTTTTGACAGAAAGCTGTGTGTTCACCCGAACACATTTTTCTTGGTATGTGTCCCCAGATCGATGTCATATCCCATGATGCACTGCAGCCATGCAACTGCCATGTTCCCCTAATGAAGAGATGAGACTGTGATACATCTTGGGAGATGTAGTCCAGCCAGGAAGCCCCAGACCATAGAGGAGAAAGGGAATATGAAGCACCCAAATGACAACTCCCATGAGGAACTGCAGTGACCTCTCAGAATCAAAATGCTTCAGGTTTTGATTTTTTACCTATTTTTTCCTTTCATTTTCACTGAAGTTTTCTGCAAAAAAAATAATAAAACAAACTTTTCAACCAGCTCTGATCCTGAAATACTATTTAAACAATTAAATAGAACACAACAGGGAGCTGTACATGGGACATACCCTATAGGAGGCTGTACACCAGTAGACACTGGCACCCGTTAATATTCTACCTTTGTGTGGCAGCTGTGACAATGGCACTATTGGAAGTAGTGCTCTCTGCAACAGAGACCTAGATCTTAGAATGAGGCTTGGTCTACAATTGAGTATTTGCACTATTCTGCATTATTGCAGGCTGCATCATAGCTTGCGTCATAGAAAGGTTAATGAGGGGCTCTGAAGAACCTCCACCCAGTGTGGAAGGCACATGGGAATGCAAGCAGGAGCTATTAGCTAGCTCTCCTGAAGTCCCAGGAGAGACCTTAATGAAAATTAATTTGTTGGTCCCAGAGTCTCCCTCAAGTAGTCACCTACAGTTCCCAGGACTTCACAGAATACAGAGACTTCCTCTCTCCCCACCAATCACTTTCTCCTGGGCACTGTGAAATATAACTAGTCCACTATTTAAACACACACATTGCAGGGTCCAAGGGAAGATGATGGTGCAGTGCATGGATTAAAAGCAATTTATGAAGGTTACTTCTGACACACACACATGCCTCCATGGTCTTTAACATTTCATCCCTTTCCTCTCTGTTGGAAAAGATTTCTTAGCCAGGGCACCATTTGGATTAGTAAACCCTTGAAAAATGCCCCGGGCAGGAAGATTATCGGTGGGGGCATTTAATGGATCTAGTTTGAAGAATGTTGTGTCTTGGGCTCCCATTTACATTAACATAGATCGAGCTTGTCCTGCTTCTCTGAATGGTAAATTTAGTCAAGAGCCTTTTATCCCAAAGGACTTTAAAAATGACACTTTATCTATTCGAATCACTTTACCCACCACAGCAATGAAGCCACAGAATAGCACATGGTGGCTGTTGCATAGCACGCAGCAGCACTACACAGCACTAGGGTTAGGAAGTGAAGAGGACACTATATTCAGCTGAGACTGCTCGGGGAAAATGCATACGCCTAGATAGAATGCAATCATCTAGATTAGAATTGGACTAGAACCCTGGAAGTCAGACCTTTACTTCTCCCTTCCTCAGTTATTACTAGAGCCTGTCAAACATGAAAGCCTCTTCTCACAGCGATTCCTAATTGTTTTAGCTTCCAAATGTTCAAAATGGACCCTTTGTGGTTTTTCTAGAATTTTGAGCTTTCCCCCAAAACATGTTAATGTTTTTTGGCTGACCAAAGTCAGTTTGCTGTACTGCTTGAGAGTAAACTAGATTTTGGTAACCCTATGTAGTTAAAGTTCAATATAAAAAGAAAAAAAGTAAAAGAAGGTTTGGGTTTTTGTTTTTTTAAAGAACATAATTTTTATTTTGAAAACCAAAAGAATTGACTGTTTTGTATGAAATGCTTCATTTTGTAAAAAGCCCATTTTTGGATGAAAAATCCCTGCCCTCTGACAGTTTTTGACTCGCTGTAGGTATTACACATACTCATTCTGTCGTACCAGACACTAGGTTGCAAACTCCCAAGTCAGGCCTGCTCTAGCTTGGTTCTGCAGGGCACCTAGCACAATTCTGGGTGCTGACAAAACACATCAAGTACAAATAAATCTTGAAAAAGTGCCATGGGTTCTTTGGTGACTCAGACCCTTAGACTTTAAGGCCAGATGGGACCATCGTGATAATCTAGTCTGACTTCCTGCACATTGCAGGCCACAGACACTCACCCATCCTCTCTTGTAATAGGCCCATAACCTCTGGCTGAGTTACTAAAGTCCTCAAGTCTTAATTTAAAGACTTCCAGTCACAGCGAATCCACCATTTATTCTAATTCATACCAGCAAGTGTCCCATACCCTACTCTGCAGAGGATAGCAGACACCCTGGTGGCTTTTTGCTTATTTGACCTGGGGAAAAATTCCTACCCAATCCCAAATATGGTGATCAGTTAGACCCTGAGCATATGGGGGCACGACCCACCAGCCAGACACCTGGGAAAGAATTCTCTGTAGTAACTCAGAGCCCTCCCCATCTGATGTCCCACCTCCGGGCATTGGAGACATAGGCGCCGACTCCGTGGGTGCTCCGGGGCTGGAGCACCCACGGGGAAAAATTGGTGGGTGCAGAGCACCCACCGGCAGCTCCCTGCCAACCCTGGGGCCCACGCCTAGCTCCCCACCAGCCCCGGGACCCACCGCAAACTCACCTCAGCACCAGGAGACGTTGCGGGGCCCCGCCCCCGATGCTGGGCGACGTTGCGTCAGCGTCGGGGGCGGGGCCCCGCAACATCACCCGGCGTCGGGGGCGGGGCCCCGCAGCATCACCTGGCGTCGGGGCGGGGCCCCGCAGCGTCACCCAGAGTCGGGGGCGGGGCCCGGCGTCAGCCCCCACCAGCGCTACCGGAAGTCGGCTCCTGTGATTGGAGATATTTACTAAAAGCAGTCACAGATGTGCCATATGCCATTGTAGGCAACCACATCATGCCATCCCCTCCATAAACTCATCAAGCTTGGTCTTGAAGCCAGATAGGGTTTTGGCTCCTATTGCTCCCCTAGGGAGGCTGTTCCGGAATTTCACTCCTGATGGTTAAAAACCTCCCTCTAATTTCAAGCCTAAACTTATTGACGGCCAGTGACAAACTGCCAGAACCTCAGTTTTCCATCTCATTCAAGAGATGACGCCTCCAGTGGCACACCTCCTCTTAGCACCATGCTGAGACAATGGCTCAGAGAAATGCCACATACTGAACCAGCCACCACAGCACTTTGGGTTTTCCATCACTTTGAATCCCACAGCAAATGCCCTCTTGCAGCCCTCACAGTTTGGTATAAGTTCTCACCAGAAATCATGCTAGCTCTTGCATGATGCAGAGAGAGTTAAGCCATCTCCCCACTGTAGATGGAATTCGTGCAAGCTCCCAGGTATATGGTTTTAGCTCCTTCCAGATTTAGTTGGCACGAGTCTCTGGACGGGAAGTGACAGAGTGGGAAGAAGGTTCCATTAGATCAATTGGCCCAAAGCTGCAGTCTGTGAACCAGTAGCGGTCCAGAGGACTTGGTGATTTGTGGAGGACAGGTCAACATAGGCATCTGACAGTAGTCTTCATAGCGGAGTATGCACATGTGACTAATTAATTGTGACAGAAGGTGGACACCAGTATTCTGAATAACTGAACTTGAAAAATACAAGTAGGGTGCTGTTACACACAGTCACACACACGAGTTGGGAATGGGACACAGTTAAGACGACTCTTCCAAAAACAATTCTGGCAAACAAGATGCACAATGTTAAGTGACTAGGGCTGAGCACAAACACAGCTACTCGGTGGCTGGCAGTGACTGTACTGATTGAGGACAGAAAGTGCAAGGCCAGTAAGTGAAATAAGCGTACTTGGTAGATAAGTGTCCCGCCTTATATGGAGCCATATTTAACAAAACACAGCAATGAAACAGCGTTCTGCAAAACCCCAGTCCAGGGACCTGGGAATAATGCAGATAAGAAGACTGACAAAGGTAGCCAGAGGCACCCTTTGCACATAGCATTGTATAAATACATAAGATTAATGACCGGGGTGAAAAGTTGATAGTTGTGTGACAAAATGGATGCCAATGTATTCAATCCATACACTGGATATAGGGTGACCGGACAGCAAGTGTGAAAAATCGGGACATGGGCTGGGGGGTAATAGGCAAGTGGAAATTGCTGTCTAGCAGTCTTTACACGAAAAGAAGTCTGGCTTGCTCAAACACACACACACACACACACACCCTACCTTGTCCTCAGGAAGGAAGGAACCCACGCATTTTACAATCTGCATATACCCAAATATGCCCTTGCCTGTGCAAAAGAAAGCTAGAAAAGATTCCAAGTGGCTTAACATTCATCAGGCTTCTATCTCCTGCTCTCTCATTTGCAAACATTCCCATTCCACAATCTATGCTCTCCCTGAGATAATCAAAGCCCCAGTGATTTCCTCAGAAACTCCTCCTATTTATAAACTTGGGCAATCCAATCAGAAAACAATGATCATATGATCTGGTCACCACACAGTTACTTGAACCAATTAGTTTGTGAAGAAATGATTCACTGAACAATTAGTAACAGTGAACAAATCTGGGAAAATCATGGCTCTTTGGTAGATAGATCAAAGAGGAAAACCTGTGGTGTATTAAAAACTTGCGTTAAAATAAGCTGTCACTTTAAATGTGGGGGTACCCTGGTCCTGCTTGCAAACTAGGGGGCTCTGTAGCAAAGTGTGCAATCAGGCTCTTTCAACAGTCAGTCTGAAAAGAACAAGCCTAACACAGCAAAGTGGATTGAGTTGTTTCTCTCTGCCTTTGTGAGCAGCCTGTTTTCTCTCTGTTTTTTTTGGTACTGTTGTGCTAAGGTTCTGGATTTCAAGAAATAATGTTACGCTGAAACCTTCCAGACAGAGCAAGTTTATGTTTTATCTAACTTCTGTTTGTAGGCTATGAACAGAACGAAAGGGACTAAATTAGTCAAACAAATTATTTGTAGAGCCCTGCAAATCTGCGGATATCCACTTTATATCCTCAGGCCATGTTTGCAGATCAGATGCGGATACAAATCTTGTATCCACACAGGGCTCTAATTATTTGCTGTTTGCCCAGCTCTGTTCAACATCCTGAGACTCAAGCCCTTTCACTGGAAAGAGACCGGACAACAGAGCTCTCTCAAACCACTTTTAAAAACATTTAAATTTATGTATTTATTTTAGGGGACTGCAGGGCCCAGATTCACAGAGGTATTTAGGCACCTAACTCCCATTGAAATCAATGGGACTTAAACACCTAAATATCTTTCAGGATGTGGGCCTAAGTGTATGACTGACATTTCCCCTGACCATGTTTCAAGGCAGCCAGTGCTAAGGATGGGCTGCCAGCCCTCAGAAGAATCCAAACCTTTGGGAGGATCTGGTTAATATCAGTTACAGTCTTGTTAGCTAGTGACTCAGATCTCTAGGAGACGGAGATTAGAGCTTTGGAAATTCACACCCATCAAACAGATGTCTACACTGGCTGGCCAATCAGTATGCTGGGCTGAATTGCTTGTCAGCAGATTCAGCACAAATCCTTTTGATCAGACAGAGAAGCTTCTTGATACCAATCCTAGATCCTCCTGTCACAGGGAGACATCAGCAAGAAATAAGCTAAAGCAATTGTTCCTGTGAGCACACGCTCCCAAGCAGAGAATCTGGCATGAGGAATTTAAATCACACGGGAAACATAAGGAGGCCCATCCAACTAGATCTGTGTTAAAAAGGAGGGAAACGGTTGACACTGAATAAGCTAGATTTCTTGAACTGACAACTTGGACCTATAAGCTAAGCACAAGCCTCGATGCACCTCCAGGAGCAACCAAAGGAACTGTGACCTCAAATTTCTAGTAGCTTAGATCTTCAGAGGGTGTAAATTGGTAACGCTCCCATGAGTCAATGGAGATGCAGCCAAACTACACCAGCTGAGGATCTGGTAATAAGGGTTTAATTATCTAGTGTCTCAAAGCCATGCAAGTATGCTGAAGACTATATTAGATAATAAGCACATCTTCAGCTAAATGGCATCCCAGCTAAGGGGCAAGGTTATGCTTTATCAGTCTAGCTCAGGGGTAGGCGACCTATGGCAAGGGTGCCAAAGGCAGCATGCGAGCTGATTTTCAGTGGCACTCACACTACCTGGGTCCTGCCCACCGGTCTGGGGGGCTTTCCATTTTAATTTAATTTTAAGTGAAGCTTCTTAAACATTTAAAAAACCTTATTTACTTTACATACAACAATAGCCTAGTTATATATTAAAGACTTATAGAAAGAGACCTTCTAAAAACGTTAAAATGTGTTACTGGCACGCAAAACCTTAAATTAGAGTGAATAAATGAAGACTCGGCACACCACTTCTGAAAGGTTTCCGACCCCTGGTCTAGCTAGACAGCGCCAGGTTACACCATTAGCAGATATCCACATTTTTGGAAGTCTTAGAATCCTTGTCACTACAGATATTTTTCTCATTAGCCCATTACACACTCCACAGCAGTTAAGTCAACAAGTGCCATATATAGCTCTGCCTGCATGATATTCCTTGCTGACTTTTCAGACCCACAACCTTAGGGGGCAGTTTGCTGCACAGCGGAGAAGTGCAGGGTTTGGCAGGACTGATGTCATGGTAAGCACAACTAGAGCTGCATGCAAACATCTCAGCTAACCCTGAAAGCCTCGCCTCTTGGCCCAGGCTTTTCTGGGCAATGTGATGAGTAGTAGAAGCAGCACGGTTGGTTTTGGACCTTATGCTGGAAGCAGCAGTGAAGACCGTATTAACAGCTGGGAAGGTTTTATTGTCTATCTGTATTTTTAAATGCTTGGGATGTGCTAATCCTTTAGATAGGCACAACCCGAAGTATCTTTATATACATAGACCCATCTGCCACGTCAAGAGACCACAATCATGGTTTGCAGGCATTATATTTCATTGACACACACCAGGGCTCATGAATTCCAATCCTCAGATTTAAGAAAGACGTTCCCAGCATGCCTAGTTGCTCCCTGTTGCAAACCATGGCAAGACACAAAGGGTCCTTCCAGGCCACTTGCAAGAGGGAACTCCCATTTCAAGGTGTTTAACTCTCAAAGCCCAGCCCTGAGTTAGTTTTTCTGTGTCTTTTGCTGTGGCTTGCTCTACTGAGCATGCCCAGACCCAGAGGGTGGCTTAAGAAGTGTTAAACCTTGGAGTGGTTCTGCATTCGGCCTTGTGATAAATTAGCCAGAGATTCAGGCATTTCATGCAGCTGCCTCTCCCTCTGCCAGCATGACAATGTGATTAATTTGCAGTGCAGATTAAGCTCATTTATCACAGCCATGTGACTGCCATGTAGCCTGCAGGAAAGAGAGAGAGTGAGGGAAAGGGGCAGACAGGAAGCAAGAGAAGAAAAAAAGGCAGGAGCCACCTAGGGAGAGAAGAAAGCCAAATTCAGGGCATCTCCCAATAAGACTGTTTGCCACAGTAGACTGTGGTTATCTATGCTGAGGGAAAGAGCCCGGTGTGGGAGGGGAGCTTTATCTCTGCTAACACACATGGTGGGACCTTTAAGAGCTGTGAAATGGGAGGATTGTAAGAGGATTTGGGAGATAGAAGCAGTGAGCCGATTACCGTACTTGGGGAAAGGGAGAAACATGAAGAGATGATGGAGGAACCTGTGACTCTCCCCATTACTTCCTTCTTCATTGTCTTTTCTACCCTCTCCCTTCCTTGCTTCTCTCCCCTTCCTCTTTCTTGGAGAATGTTCTACCATTTTCTCCAGGCCCCCTTGAATACACGCATGGGCACACCCCTGCGTTCTTCTCACCCTGGCTGGAGGCAGCTCTCGAGCACTACGAGTTTTCAAGCATCCTGGTTCCACAGTTAACTCCTCGCTGCTGCTGTGCATGAGTTTTCCCTTGAACCACTTCCAGCATCTGAAGGACTTCCAACTGCTTCCAATTCAGTTATGCTGCAGCTTGCCAACAAACTAACGCCGGCTCAAGAGGAGGAGCGGATTTTGCTCTTATACCATGTGCTACTCTGCTGAAGTCTATGGAGTGGCAGAAGGTGCAAATCAGGGCAGGATTTAGCCCTAAGTGTTTATGGAGATTATGGACTCAGTGAATCTGAGATTTAAGCCCTCTGAAGGGCCACATGCCAGCTACTGCAGGCACAATACGAAACTTCTGTTATACCACCGTGTCTGCCGTGGAGGAATCTCTATGAAGGGTGGATATACCTGCTCAATGTTCATTCAAAACTGGGCTTCCTAGTGCACCTCAGCCCTGAGGTGGAGACTATCCACTCGCAGACTGTGTGTTCCCTCACAAATAGGTGTATCTCCACGCGGCTTCACTGGCGTGGATCCCAACCTAATGGTGCTGCTAGGATTGCAGTGATGAGCTCTTTGGAATCTTAAAGCAAGCCAGCTTGCTGATTGGGAGCAGGATCTTCACTCTTCCACAGCTGCAGCGTCAGCCCTTTGTAGAGTTGGGATTCAGACTCAGGTCCCCGGTTCTCCAGTGTTTGGTGATCTTGGGATCTGGTTTTGTTTGAGTCCCATTTCTATTTCCAAGTTGCTACTTGTGTCACTGTTACACCAGACATCAACGGTTAGACTCAGTTGTCACTGAGGTCTGCAGCTATTGGGAGCCTTCTGCTGCCTTCTAAGCCTTGGCCAAGTACCAATGGAAAAAGCTCCCAGTTTCATCGGGGACCATCACTTCTGCTGAATGTCAGCAATACACTGAAAACCTCTCAGAGTCCTGATCCAATATGCTGTGGGTCTCGTGTATTGCCTGGAATGGATTTTTCAGGACCTGTCTTTATTTTGGTTGTTCTCAAGTCTGTGGCAAGGCACCAAAGGGAAGCGAGGGGGGAATGTCCCTTTATTGGAGATTATGTCATCATTGTTGCTGGGTCAACAGGTCTAGCAACCAGTTTTGGATTGACACTAAGGAGAACAAAAAGTCCCCATCAGGTTCACCTTTGGTAGCAAGATTAGTGGGAAAGACACACTGAGCTACAGTAGAAGTGTCTTGATCAACCACAAGGATGTGGAGTCCTAAATTCTTTCCCAAGTCTAGAGTGAGGCCTGGTCTACACTAGGAGTTTATGTCGAATTTAGCAGCGTTAAATCGAATTAACCCTGCACCCGTCCACACAACGAAGCTATTTATTTCGACATAAAGGGCTCTTTAAATCGATTTCTGTACTCCTCCCCGACGAGGGGAGTAGCGCTAAATTCGACATGGCCATGTCGAATTAGGGTTAGTGTGGACGAAATTTGACGCTAATAGCTCCGGGAGCTATCCCACAGTGCACCACTCTGTGGACACTCTGGACAGCAGTCCGAGCTCGGATGCTCTGCCCAGCCACACAGGAAAAGACCCGGGAACATTTGAATTCCTTTTCCTGTTTGTCCAGTTTGAATTTCATTTCCTGTTTGGACATCGTGGCGAGCTCAACAGCACTGGCAACGATGCAGAGCTCTCCAGCAGAGGTGACCATGCAATCCCAGAATCGAAAGAGGGCTCCAGCATGGACTGATCGGGAAGTGTTAGATCTGATAGCTGTATGGGGAGATGAATCCGTACTATCAGAGCTACAGTCGAAAAAACGGAATGCGAAACTTTACGAAAAAATATCCAAGGCCATGACGGACAGAGGATACAGCTGGGATGCAACGCAGTGCCGTGTGAAAATCAAGGAGCTGAGACAAGCGTACCAGAAGACCAAAGAGTCCAACGGGCGCTCCGGGTCTCAGCCCCAGACATGCCGTTTCTATGCGGCACTACATGCAATCCTAGGTGGGGCCGCCACCACTACCCCACCCCTGTCCGTGGACTCTGACGACGGGGTTTTATCAACGGCCGTTTCCTCGGAGGTTTTCGCGGACGGGGAAGATGATGAAGGAGATGAGGAGGACGAGGCAGTCAACAGCGCTTTCAACGCTGATTTCCCCGACAGCCAGGATCTCTTCATCACCCTCACAGAGATGCCCTACCAACCCTCCCAAGGCGTTATCCCGGACCGTGAATCAGGGGAAGGATCAGTAGGTGAGTGTTCAAAACATATCTTTTGAATAGAATAGACATGGTATTTTAGCAATGGGTTTTTAATGATTAATTTGACCTAGGCGCTTTAGCTGCATTCGTGGCCAGTGCAGCTACTGGAAAAGTCTGTTAACATGTGTGGGGATAGAGCATAAATCCTCCTGGGACATCTCCATGAAGCTCTCGTGGAGGTACTGTGAAAGCCTTTGCAGAAGGTTTCTGGGGAGAGCGGCCTTATTGCGTCCTCCATGGTAGGAGACTTTACCGCACCAGGCCAGTAGCAGGTACTCCGGTATCATTGCCTGACAAAGCATGGAGGCATACTGCCCCGGTGTTTCCTGGCATTCACGCAGCATACGGTCTTTCTCTGTCTGCGTAATCCTCATCAGAGTGATATCAGTCATGGTGACCTGGTTGGAAGTAGGCAAATTTTTTTATGGGGACTGTTTGCCTGTTCCTTTAAAAAAATCTACCCGGCGGTTTCCAGCCACACGGTGGGGGCGAGGAGGGGGAACGTTCCTGCTGGCCGGTTCGCCGACAGCATGCAGGGATCGTTCCCGGGAACAGCCACGTGGTGGGGGGGGAAGGGGGACAGTTCATGCTGGGTGATTCGCCGGCAGCATGCAGGGATCGTTCCCGGGAACAGCCACACGGTGGGGGGGGAAGGGGGACAGTTCCTGCTGGGCGGTTCGCCGGCAGCATGCAGGGACCGTTCCTGGAAACAGCCAAGCGTTGAGGTGAAGGCTAAACCGACCATCCCAGAGAATGGGATGGCTGGTGTTACTGTGGTTTCTGCAGCTGCATGTTAACACGCACAGTGCAGCAGTAACTGGCCAACTCTAGGAGCTCTGCTTGGAACGGGAAAGGAGGGTGCTGCTGTAAGTTAAGCTTTCAGCAGCCAAAAGTCTACGGCTTACCATGGCCGCCTACTAGCCGAAATCAGTTGCCTGGCCCCGCTTGTGTGATCTGCACACCAAGACCCCAGGCACTCAATATAAAGAATAAAAATGCGACCTTGTACTGAAAGCACATGTGATAGGTAGTGTGCATGGTCTTGTTCACAGGGAAAGACTATAATTATTGTTCTGAAAAATGTATCTTTGTAAAGAATTCACTCCCTTTTTTTCATCCCACAGCTGCGAGTGTCTCTCGGGTTCCCCCGGCATCTCCCTCCCAAAGGCTGGCACAGATAAGGCGGCGAAAGAAACGAACACGGGACGAGATGTTCTCCGAACTCATGCACTGCTCCCGCACTGAGGCAGCACAGCAGAGTCAGTGGAGAGGGAACATGTCGCGAGCATCCAGTGAATGGGAGGAGAGGGTGGAAGCTCATGAGGACAGGTGGCGGCTGGAAGACCGGCGGGTGACAGAGACTCTGCTTGGGCTAATGCGGGAGCAAACAGACATGCTCCGGCGCCTTGTAGATGTTCTGCAGGACCGGAAGCAGGAGGACAGAGCCCCGCTGCAGCAGATCTCTAACCGCCCTCCCCCGCCACAAAGTCCCATACCCCCCTCACCCAAAGTCCCAAAAAGAAGGGGTGGCAGGGTCCGTGGAAACAACCAGTCCACCCCTGCAGACTGCTCAAGTGGCAGAAGGCTCTCATTCCCCAAGTTTTGATGCGTCCTTTCCTTCCCTCCACCCGCACCCCACCTTAGCCTCCATCCCAGTTTCCTCCCTTTACTGAAAAATCCTTAATAAAAAAGACGGTTTTCTTGAACAATGTTTCCTTTATTTTCTTTTTAAAGCTGTGTTTGAAGGGGGGAGAGGGGGTTGGTAATTGGAGAGGATAGGCAATATTAACAGGGTAAAGAAATGGGGGCAGGTTCACCTCCTGTTTACACAAACGTAAGAGTCACTGGTTACCCTGGTCAGTCTGGAAGCTAGCTTTCAAAGCTTCCCGGATGCGCAGCACGTCCCGCTGGGATCTTCTAATCACCCGGGTGTCTGGCTGCGCGTAATCAAAGGCCAGGCGATTTGCCTCAACCTCCCACCCCGCCATAAACGTTTCCCCCTTGGTCTCACAGAGATTGTGGAGCACACAGCAAGCTGCAATAACAATGGGGATATTTGTTTTGCTGAGATCTGAGCGAGTAAGTAAGCTTCTCCAGCGAGCTTTCAAACGTCCAAAAGCACACTCCACCACCATTCTGCACTTGCTCAGCCTGTAGTTGAACAGCTCCTTTTCACTGTCCAGGGCGCCTGTGTACGGCTTCATAAGCCAGGGCATTAGCGGGTAGGCTGGGTCCCCAAGGATCACTATAGGCATCTCCACATCCCCAACAGTTATTTTCTGGTCCGGGAAGTAAATACCTTCCTGCAGCCATCTAAACAGACCAGAGTTCCTGAAAACGCGAGCGTCATGAACCTTTCCCGGCCATCCGACGTTGATGTTGGTAAAACGTCCCTTATGATCCACCAGTGCTTGCAGCACCATTGAAAAGTAGCCCTTTCGGTTAATATACTGGCTGCCCTGGTGGTCCGGTCCCAGGATAGGGATGTGAGTTCCGTCTATAGCCCCACCACAGTTAGGGAATCCCATCGCAGCGAAGCCATCTATTATCACCTGCACGTTTCCCAGGGTCACTACCTTTGATAGGAGCAGCTCAACGATTGCGTTGGCTACTTGCATCACAGCAACCCCCACGGTAGATTTGCCCACTCCAAACTGATTCGCGACTGACTAGTAGCTGTCTGGCGTTGCAAGCTTCCATAGGGCTATGGCCACTCGCTTCTGGACTGTCAGGGCTGCTCGCATCCTGGTGTCCTGGTGTTTCAGGGCAGGGGACAGCAAGTCACAAAGTTCCAGGAAAGTGCCCTTACGCATTCGAACGTTTCGCAGCCACTGGGATTCATCCCAGACCTGCAGCACTATGCGGTCCCACCAGTCTGTGCTTGTTTCCCGGGCCCAGAATCGCCGTTCCACAGCATCAACATGACCCACTGCCACCATGATGTCCACGTTGCGGGGTCCCGTGCTTTGAGAGAGGTCTGTGCCCCTCTCATCGTCACTGTCCTCACCGCGCTGCCATAGCCTCCTCGCCTGATTTCTCAGCATCTACCTCTGAATAAGGTGGACAATAAGGCGCGAGGTGTTGACAATGGCCATAAACGCGGCGATGATTGCAGCGGGCTCCATGCTCATGGTGCTGTGGCGTCCGCACTGTCAATCAATGGAAAAGGGCGCGAAATGATTGCCTGCCACCACTTTCATGGAGGGAGGGGGGGAGTAAGGGTTGAATGACGACAGTTACCCAAAACCACCCGCGATACATTTTTTGCCCCATCAGGCATTGGGGGCTCGACCCAGAATTCCAGTGGGCAGCGGGAACTGTGGGACAGCTACCCACAGTGCACCGCTTGGAATGTCGATGCTTGCCCCATTACTGTGGACTCACAAAGTCGAATTACTGTGCTTAGTGTGGACACACATGTTCGACTTTGTAATATCGGTTTCAAAAAATCGGTTTAAGTAAAATTGAACTACTCTCGTAGTGTAGACATACCCTGAGAGAAGTTCTGGAGAGGCCTTTGCCCAGTTGGCAGATGTGGAAGATCAAAATAGGCAGAAGGATGGCAGGAGATGTTGAACCATGGCTCTTTTATTCAGTAATTTTACTACGAGACATCACATGAGAGGCACCCATCTGCGTGGTTTCCTTTCCTTTCATAGTCCTGAGCTAGCCTCACTCTTGTCTTCTTAACATCTCCCTTCCCTCTTTCTTCACAGCAGCTTCTCTCTCCAGTATTCCCATTCATAGATTCCAAGGTCAGAATGGGCCATTGTGATCATCTAGTCTGACCTCCTCTGGCCTGTGCTATACAGAACTTCTCCAAAATAATTCCTAGGGCAGATCTCCCAGAAAAACATCTCATCTTGATTTTAAAATTGTCAGTGATGGAGAATCCACTACAACCTTTGGTAAGTTGTTCTAGTGGTTAATTACGCTCATTGTTAAAAATGTATGGTTTATTTCCAGCCGTTGTGTTATGTTGTACCTTTCTCTGCTATTTTGAAGAGTCTGTTATTAAATATTTGTTCCCCATGTAGGTACTTACAGACTGTAATCAAATTACCTCATAACCTTCTCTGTGTTAAGCTAAGTAGATTGAGCTCCTTGAGTCTATCACTATAAGGCAGGTTTTCCAATCCTTTAATCATTCTCAGGGCTCTTCTCTGAACCCTCTCCAATTTATCAACATCCCTCTTGAATGGACAAGACAACAGAACTGGAAACAATATTCCAGCAGCTGTCGCACCAGTGCCAAGTACAGATGTAAAATATCCTCTCTACTCCTACTTGAGAGTCCCTGGTTTATGCATCCATGGATTGCATTAGCCATTTCGACAACAGTCTTATACTGGGAACTCACATTCATCTGAGTATCCATCATGATCCCCAAATCTTTATCAGAGTTCCCTCTTCCTCCAAGTATGGCCTGCATTCTTTGTTTCTAGATGTAGAGATTTACATTTAGCCATATTAGAATGCATATTGTTTGCTTGTGCCCAGTTTACCAAGCAATTCAGATTACTCTGTGTCAGTGACCGCTCTCTTCATTATTAGCCCCCCACCCCCCATTTTTTGGATCATCTGCAGACTTTATTGCTGATGATGTTATGTTTTCTTCCAGGTCATTAATTAAAATGTTAAATAGCGTAGGGTCAAGAACCAGTCCCTGCAGTGCCCCACAGACACACACCCATTTGATCCTGATTCCTCATTTACAATTACATTTAGAGACCTATCGGTTAGCCAGATTTTAATTCATTTAATGTGTGCCAGCATCCCCAACTAGCAGGAGGATGGAAAATAAAGTAGCCCCAGCCCTTCATTTTATCTGCCTCCATCTGTGCCTTTGGTGTTTAACTTCCACTCATCCCATTTCTGAATTTGGTCCTCCGTGTTGTGTGGTCTGTAGGACATACATCCATGCTTTGCCCTGAGGTGTAAATAAGGGTGGGGCCTTCCCTCCCCAATCTCATCACGAGCATGCCACCGTCTCTGCTGAACATGAACCGGCTAGTACCCGCAAGGCAGCCAGCCTCCTAAATGAATTCGATCAGAGGAAGGTGAGAAAGTTCCCACTGAAACACCAAGTCACGTCGGGGACAGTAAATTGGATTGAAAGCGGTGATGTGCCATGGCTGCCAATGTCGGGAGCGAGCTGTAAATATGTTTTGAGCCTCTTGATTGTTTCACTGTGATGAAAGAACATCATTTTCCGGGTCTGCTCACACTCATTCCGAAAGGGGTGGGACTGTGCTGCATGAGAGCGAATGGGCGTGGGGAAGACACTCCAAACTAACCTCGCTGGAGCCTTCAGAACCCTACGGTTGACTCTCAGAGGAGGAGGAGACATCATTGCATTGTCAGCATCTCATTCAGACACGCTTTGAGATCATGGCTATTTTAAAATCTGGATACAGTCAGAACTAAAATAGACATTACGTTGCCATGTGGGATCAGAAACAGCTACGCACCCAGGTATCATAGACTTCTTCAGATACAGATGGCCCGATTCAGACCTCAGTTACGCACGAGTAAATCTGGGGTAACTAGTGAAGTTAGTGGATTTATTCCAGATTTACCCAGAGATCTGAATCTGGCCCACGGCCTTATTTTGAGGGTTACAGTGTTAATGGAATCTTGTTAACAAAGGTAATGTTCTCGCCACATGACCTTCTTTTCAATACCCATGCCCCTGCCCCTTTCCAGACTAAACCTTTTAGGCCATGCACTAGGTTTAAAGATGTTGCATTCAGCTCCACAGCAGGAACGACCTGATCACAAAGAAAAAGGAAAAAGGCCTCACTTGAAACAGACAGAGATATTAGACAGCATACCTTGCTAAAACCCAAAAAGGAATTCTAATGAAATATTTTCCTTAAGCTCAGTTCTCTTTTTCCATCATTAGGTGCCTTTTCTTCACCAGCCAATGGCATCTTATTTAGTAGTTTGCTGGTATGATGTTACTATATAAACATTATTTTCCCTGAAAAGAGTGCTAATAATGTCCCATAGGGAAAAACACAGGTATCGGTCTGTACCAAGTTCCTCTTCTATTTAGGGGGAAGCTAAGGCAACAGAGCTAACCTACTGAAGCTGTTTTAGCAAGTAGCTTATCAGCCACAGGATTTACCCTGGTCAAGAACAACTCGACTGAGGTCAAAGGGACTAGGAGTTGCTGGTGCTCAGCAACTATGTAAGAGACAGGACATTTATTTAGGTACCTTGAGTTGGACACACACCTGCTGAAAATGGGGTCTTAAGGGTGTTAGACAAGGACACACAGTGAGTCAGTGGCAAGGCCAGGAAGAGAACCTAGGAGTCTGATTCCCAGTCCCCTGCCTTACCAACTCTTTCATTAGGCAGTGCTTTGTGATAAATATTTTTAAGCGACAACAATCAAAGCGCAACAAGCCGGGCACTTTAGCTAACAAACCTATCATCTGCCTCTAACAGGCTTTCCGAATAAAGCAGACTCAGTGGCAGATTAAAACTGGATCCTCTTAAACACAGAGATCCAAGGCCCCACCGCAGCAGGGGGCTCTCGCATGCAGAGGATGGTGCCAACAGCCTCTAGCTGAGCCAATTCCAGCTGCTGGCTACGGAATCCCCCCCACCCACAGCCTGGAGCCCTCCTCTCTCACTCTGGAGCCTCCATCTTCAGCCCTGCCAGACCGCAGGCCCTGCCACACTTCGACACACTCCCCCCACCTGCCTGTCTGCAACGCAGCACAGCTTCTTCACCGGCTAGCAGCGTTTATGACACGCTGATAGCCAGGGCTGGATTAACCCATCACTGGGCCCTAGGGAAACACACTTTGGGGGGAGGGAGGGCTCTTCTCCCCTTGGCTCTGTTGGGAATGACAAAATGAATCTCAGGTGTGTGAGGACTAGCTCTGCTCCCTCGTCCAAGGGGGCAGATTTGTGCACCGATGGAAAGAGCTTCGCTCACTGGAGTGGGTGGCATTGTGAACTGGCATGCCCGGGGTTGCAATGCCACTCAAGTCTGGCCCAGCTGCCCCTCCGTCATGAGTGGGCAGAGACTGAGTCATGATGCAGGGGCAGTTGGACCAGATCTGAGTGGTATTGCAGCCCTGTGCACCACGTCACAACGCTACTCATGCAGGGGAGTGAAGTTCTTTCTGTTTAAAGAACGAGGAGTACTTGTGGCACCTTAGAGACTAACAAATTTATTTGGGCATAAGCTTTTGTGGGCTAGAACCCACTTCATCAGATGTATAGATGCACTCAGTCTTCTAGGATTCCTTTCAGTGTTGAATACAGGTTTGGGAAATGTTACATATGATCAGGCCAGTGGCCCATCTACTCTAGTTGTCAGCTAGGTAAACACAGGCAAGAAATTTCCCACAAATACTCCTCTGAATTTCCTAAATGTATTCACTTTGCTCACATGCAGACCATAACATTCAGGACAGGGGGTGACTTTGATATGCACCCTCTCACATACGGGCCCCACATCAGAAGTGCACATCGTTCCTGTTGCTAGTTTTCAAAGCACACAAATGTGCTTTAATAGCGCTTTCCCTCATTTTTTCATTTCTCTACAGGGAGGTCATTCCCATATGTAAACATTCTCTTTTTGCTGTGCGCTATCATTAGGTTTAGTTACTCTGTAAAGTAAGTAACCCTCCATGTTAGCCAGAACTCCTCATTACAGTCTATGCTCTTAATAAAACCAATGTTGATACTTAAAAATATATCATAAGAAATTCTGTGGATTAAAAATGTACCTAGATTTCATTTGCCTGCCTTCCAGTAGTTTCTAAATATCAACTAACTTTGGACATTTGGTATTAGAAACTCTGCCATTCATAGAAATTGCAGCATTTCCCACAACATTTTTGTGTATTTAAGAAACTCAGATGCTTTCCTTTTTTTAATAAAGTGATTTTTCATTTTGAAAGTTGAGCCAAGTCCCTCTCTGGCTGAAATCGACAAGTCCTAGAATTGATAGGAAAGTGGCCAGGTTTAATACACTTCTTGTGTAATTTGCTACTGCACTTTGTATAACAAATGGAAAACAAATACAGGGACTAGGTAGCTGCGGAACAGCATCTGTAAGGGAAGGTTTGAAATAAGCCCGTTGCTGGAAAGGTTACAGATGACAACATCAACTCGTCCAACACAGGTAAAGCCGGGGCTCCTGCTTCTTTGACTTTTCACATTTTCTTACAGACCCCAAATGCTCCATTTGTTCTTTATCTAAACCTTGCTCCTTTGCAAAGTCCTGAGGGGAATTGCTGCTCTATGCCTACAGAACACTTTGGCTTCTGATCTTTGAAAAGGTCCTCGCAAGCCTAGCCCTTAGGGACATCCTCACTGCTATGATGATTTAGAGGCATCCCGGCTTTTATTTAAATCATCATGTCAATTACTGAATTGAAGTTTCCAGTTTCCATCCATCAAAATGTAGCTAGGCAGAACGGAAGATGCCCGCACAGTTTCCCTTTGAAGATTACACAGACATGCAATAATAGTGGTAACAGCCCAGTTTTCCATGGCACAGAAATTGTTGCACCTACATGGGTGTACACTACTGTGCTCATTTTAAATGCCACGGGGGAGGAATCCTTGGCACACGTGTGAGTCAAGAGCAGCCCTAACAAAGTCAGTGGCCGTGCCAGCACAGAACTTCTGCACATAAGGGGAAGATCAGACCCTCAATATTTTTCTATATTGCTTTAAAAAACCCTAGAACCAATAGATGTCAATTTCAGAACCCGACCATCCAGATACAATGAATCAGAGTGAATGTCCCATCAACAGGGCCGGTGCAACCACTAGGCGAACTAGGCGGTTGCCTAGGGTGCCTAGTGGTTGAGGGCGCCAAAAAGCATCGGCTGGGGGGGGCGTGGCCCCAGCCATGGAGGAACCGGTGCAGTGCAGGGGGGGCAGCAGCCCTGCAAAGGCGGCAGCGCCGCTAGCAGGGAGCAGCCGCGCCCCCACGCCCCTCCTGTCCAGGCTGCGGTCCAGCCCGCCCCCCCTTCCCCCCCAGGCTCCTGCAGCAGATGCATGAGGGCGGCAGCCCCCGTGCGCCCCCCAGCTCCTCCCTCGCCGTTGTCGGGCTCTGCGGCTCCCTGAGAGGGGCAGCGGCGGCAGCTCACTGCAGGAGCCCTGCATCTGCTGCAGGAGCCCCCCGGGGGGGGGGGGGGATCGCCGGGCTGCAGCCCGGGCAGGCACGCCCCCAGCTCCCCGCTCGCCGCACTCGGGTTCTGCAGCTCCCGGGACAGAGTGTGAGCCGCTGCTGCCTCAGCACTCTGCGGCGGAAGGGCTGTGCACACGGTAGCGTGTTGCCTCCACGTGGAGCCAGCAGCTCCAGCAGCCTGGGCCTGGTAAGGGGAGTCCCAGGGGGCAGTCAGGGAGCAGTGGGAGGGTTGGAAGGGTCAAGAGTTTGGGGGGGGACTGTCAGGGGGCGGGGGTGTGGAGAGGGGTAGGGGCAGTCAGGGGCAGGGAGCGGGGGGGGGGTTGGATGGGTCGGGAGTTCTGGGCGGGGCCTGTCAGGGGGCGGGGGTGTGGAGAAGGTTGGGGCAGTCAGGTGACAGGTAGGGGGTAGGGTCCTAGGGGGGTAGTTAGGGTGGGGAGGTCTGAGGAGGGGGCAGTCAGGGGACAAGGAGCAGGGAGGCTTAGGTAGGAGATGGGGTTCTGGGGGCAGTTGGGGCAGGGGTTCCAGGAGGAGGCAGTCAGGGGACAAGGAGCAGGGGGGGGTTGGGGGTTTTGAGGGGGGCAGTCAGGGGGTGGGAAGTGGGAGGGAGTGGATGGGGACGGGGAGCGGGGAACGTGGTCTGGGGAGCAACCCCTGGGCACAGCTGGCCCCTGGGGTCTACAAAGGCTCGTTGGGATTTGCCCCTCAATGAACCGATGTGCGGGGGGCGGAGGGGGGGAGGGGGGAAGGTGGAATTTTCACCTAGGGCTCAAAATATCCTTGCACCGACCCTGCCCATCAATAGCCTATAATCACCGGGGCTGTGTTGTGCCAAACAGTACACTTATTGAGCCTCATCCTGTACTCAGCGCACTGGTGTGAGTCTGTTCATTTCACTAGTGTTACTCCAGTGTAGGAAAGTGAACAATCAGGGCCATCATGCATACAAACACACAGAGCAATGCTGAATAACAGATGCTTTAACACTAGTTGGCAATTGGACTAAAGGAAACCACACAGCACTTACCAGTGAAGAAATCCTGCAAGGACCTTCTGCTGCAACTAAAGACCTGCAAAAGAACAGAGAGTTGCGGTTCAGCAGTTAGATCATTCGCAGCAAGAAGCATTGGAGGGCTGGGGGTTTATATTGGATCAGAAATTGAATAAGAGTCAACACCGTGATGCAGTTGCAAAAAAGGCTAACATGGTTCTGGGGTGTATTAACAGGAGTGTCATATATAAGATACAGGTAACTGTCCCACTCAACTCGGCAGCTTTGGGGCCTCAGCTGCAATTCAGTGTCCACTTTTGGGCACCACACTTTAAGAAAGATGGACAATTTGGGGAGAGTCCAGAGGAGAGCAACTAAAATGATAAAAAAAGGTTTAAAAAACCTGACCTATGAGGAAAGGTTGAAAAACTGGGCATGTTTAGTCTTGAGAAAAGATAACTGAAGGGTAACACTAAAGGCTGCTATAACGTGAACTGTGATTGATTGTGTTCCATGTCCACTGAACGTGGGACAAGTAATGGGCTTAATCTGCAGCAAGGGAGATTTAGGTTAGATATTAGGAAAAACTTTCTAACTATCAGGGTAGTTAAGACTTGGAATAGGCTTCCAAGGGAGGTTGTGGAATCCCATCATTGGAGGTTTTTAAGAACAGGTCAGACAAACACCTGTCAGGGATGGTCTAGGGCCTGGGCCGGCGCGCCCACTAGGCGACCCTAGGCGGTCGCCTAGGGCGCCAAGATTTGGGGGGCGGCGGGCGCCTGCCCACTGCCTCCCCGCTCAGCGGCTGAGCTGCTGAGCGGGGAGACAAGGGGCGGCTTGCCACGGCTGCCCCTTGTCTCATCGCTGAACTGCTGAGCAGGGAGACAAGGGGTGGCTTGCTGCGGCTGCCCCTTGTCTCCCGCTGAGCTGCTGAGTGGGAATAGAAGGGGCAGCTTGCTGCGGCTGCCCGCTGCCTCCCCGCTCAGCGCCTGAGTGGGGGGCAGGCGCGGCGAGCCCCCGCCTCGCTGCCCCCCCTCAGCACCTTAGCGGGAGGCAGCCGTGGTGAGCCCCCCGGCACGCGGCCCATCAGGATAATCCACTGGTGGGCTGCGAGACATTTTGTTTACATTGACCGTCCGCAGGCACAGCCCCCTGCAGCTCCTGATGGGCTGTGGTTCGCCTTTCCCAGCCAATGGGAGCTGCGGGAAGTGGTGGCCAGCATGTCCTTGAAGCCCGTGCCACTTCCTGCAGCTCCCATTGGCTGGGAACGGTGAACCGCGGCCACTGGGAGCTGCGGATGGTCAACATCAGCAAAATGTCTCGCAGCCCACCAGCGGATTACCCTGATGGGCCGCGTGCCGAAGGTTGCCAACCCCTGATCTAGGGTTACTTGGTCCTGCCTCAGCACAGCGGACTGGACGTGATGACCTCTCAAGGGCCCTTCCAGCCCGACATTTCTATCCTTCTATGATTCAGAAATGGGTAGCATGGGATTATTGTTTCAACGATATTCCACCCTGACCGATGGGGCACATTGGCCCCCTACACATCTGAACATGCCATAGTGCACAGTCACTGGTGGTGGGGTGACTGCCAAAGTAGATCCCGGAGCTGGACGATGTCATTGCCAACTCAACTAGAACTATCCGCACGACCCTGACCAAGCTAGCATCCTAAAAGGAGAAGTGTAGTCATGGCAGTGCAATAGGCTAGCTGCCCCGAGTACAACTGTGTCTGAAACTGTAGGTATGCCCTCAGGTGGCTAACCGCTGCTTGGGCCACTGAGGCTATACTGCTATTTTTAGCACACTAGCTCAAGCAGAGCTAGTGCTGATGTGTCTACCCCAACTGGAAATGACACCGCCATACTCTGAGTAACCATGAATTAGATACACACATGCACTCTTAGCTCCTCAGACTAATTCTACTCCAAAAGGCAAGCACAGTCATTCAAGATGGCTGGAGAGAGCGAGCACTGTCATTTAATTGCTAAGTACGTACTCTGCAAATACACTGGGATCTCTTATGATAAGCAATAGATTTTTATGGAGTTTTACAGAATTTCTATGAATGTCTTAAATAATTAAAGCTGGTTAAGATCCCAGACATAGCAGAACATGCTTAGGTTTAAATTCCAATGGCCGTCTTTTCAGCCATGACTTCCCATTTTGCACACTTTTGTGAACCTAACCAAGGACTCTCAGAAATAGACAGGTCTCCATTTTGCATCCATCGTGGGTTCTCAGCCTGGGGGTTATAATCTTCATGGGGCAGAGAGAGGATACAAGAAGGTTCCATGGGGCTGTGACTACTTTCCTTTTATTTATGGCTAGATGAGAGGAGATCCTGATATCTTTTTCAATTTTATATGTGGTCACAGGGTGTGGGGGGCCATCGGCATACACCAGTCAGACAGCTGGGAGCCCCGTTGTAGGATATATGCACTCCAATACCAGGATTTGCCTGCCTGTTTTTGTAACCCACGGGTGAGCAGAGTCAAAAGTCAGTTAGACATGCAGCCGCAAAAAACCCAGCTTCACCCATTACTCACACAAGGAGTCCCATTGAATTCAACTGGGCTTCCTGTGTGTGTGTGGACTGAAGAAGTGGGTCCTATGTTTAGAAGCAAGAACGTTGCTGAAAATAATTTCCTTCTTTGTTTACCTACCAAGGCACATGGTTCAGGATTCCGAGATGCCAGCCCCAGCCCACAATGGGTGCAGGGCAGCAGGTGGCATTTGCTCATTGTTTCTCCTGTGACAGCTAATGAGTTGGCTAACATCTAGTGCAGTATTGGAAAGGTAACTTAGCCCACTGCCATGTGATGCTTTAGGCAGTAGCAAGGTCTTTGGCTTGCAGGAGATATTCTGAACCCTGAACTCCAGCCACTGCAGGTAAAAAGCCATCTAGGAGAGTGAAAATGATTTAGAAAATAAATAAATGAACCAGGAGAGTGTATGTGTGTGTGTGACGAGCATCTCAGTTCTCTGAATAAAGAAGACAGTGTATTTGTCATTTGCAATCTGGCACTACTTCGAAATCCTTCTGTTTTCTGCCGTTAGCACACACAAAAAAAAAAATCCGTCTCTACACCGTGGAGAAGTTTAGTTTGTTCTGAAGCTCAGAATACAAAAAAAAGTGTCACTGCAAGAAAAATCAGAACAGAGGCCCACAGGCTGAGCTATCATTTAAAGAACAGCTTTTGCTCCCTGCGTGCAAGACCTGCTTCCTAAACAGCCACCCGGTTATGCCATCAGCCCCATGGTAAGAAATGGTGCCTGGTACCAATGTTCCCTCTAATTTTTGACAGGCCGTGTGCGCAAAAAATTTCTTCTATGCAAATTGTTGTGCTTCTGTGCAAATTTTTGCGCGCACGGTGTTTCGCCGTGTGCGCGGGGTTTAGGATCTGTGTGCGCGCGCACACGCTCACAGCTTAGAGGGAACAGTGCCTGGTACCCAAGGAGGTTCTGGAGACCAGGCCCAGCAGCCCCCAACATTCCTCAGCAGAGGACTGCATCATTAAGGGGTGTCCCAGCAGTTCCGTATGGAAAAGCATCTAAGGGATGCTGATCAGAGAGCAAACCGGTCCTGCCTTTGAGCAGTGTGTGAAGATACCTGCTGTTTTGGTCACGTGTGGTGCCAGTTAGCTGTGCTATGAGAAAGAGCCACCCCCTCCGCTGAGTATTGGCATGCATGGCATGTGTAACTGATGACTGCCTTTCTTTTGAGTACTGCGCTTTTCCAAATTCTGAGAATTTGCTGCCATTGTGTGAGACAGCCATGGCAGCAAATTCTTACAGAGACACACTGAGCTCCCTCATGGACACTGCTTTTCTCCTCTCTTGTTCTGTTGCTTTCTCCACATTTCTTCTACTGTTCTAGCACTATGGCTAGCTTGGGCAAGTGTGACAGAGTATGCCAGCCACTGGCCTTTTTACCACTAATTCAGTGGAACAGGGTCGCCACCTGCAGACGTCCCCCTTGTGACATGGGGTGGCCCTGTAGTAGCCCTACCTCTGTTTTCCCTCACCAGGGTTTTTCTGACTCTCCCAGGGATTCACAGGGCTTAGGCCTCTGGCTGGGTCGCTCTCAGAGTTCAATCCCCTTTCAGGGTACTCCATGTCCAAAATACACACCACCTTCAACAACACTCACAAATTAACATAAACCAATGGTTTGCCACCCCTCCTGGGCTCAACTCGCAGTTCTTCTCCCTCTTATCAGAGTGCTTACTCTCCGGGCTATTCCCCCCTCAGAGCCCAAGTACAACACAAACCAAAATGGTCTCTGTCCTCCACACTCTACTTAAAGTCTGTCTCACTCTTTACCAGAGCTCAGACTCCCAGGGCTTTTCTTGGAGTCTGGTCTCTCTTCTGCCTTGGCAGGTCACCCCAGCCCTACCTCACTGCAGTCCTTTTCTCCCCTGCTATCTCAGGGGATCCAAATGAGCCTTCTCGATCTCTGCAGCCATCTGCTGCTGCCACTGCCCCTTTCACCCTGGGCCTCTGGGCTAAGTAAGATAGTAGTCTCATTGAACCACATGACCTTCTTTCTCCCCACCTGGGGAGGTGAGCTAATTGTACCAGAGGTGAGGCTGGGTCCATCTCCCCTTACAGGGACCAGCCCTGCTGGGTCAATCCTCTTTATCAGTCCTGAGCAAAGCAGAGGCAGACTCCAAAGACTCTATGCCATGTATGCCAGACTTTAAGGAATCTCCGAGCATGTCAAGACAGGACATTCTGGGAGGATTAAGCCAGTTCCACGTAGATCTGCAGCCCAGATGGCTCTTTCCAATAAAGATAATCCCCCGAGACACAGCAGCGCCAGGTTGAGATGATGTAGGTAATGAAGGGAGAGGGGCAGAGGGAGTCCAGGGCAGAGCTCTTCAGAAGCCAACTATTTAAAAGTCAGACCCTGCACAGAGATGGTACAGGAACCTCCCTCAAAGCCCCAGAGAAGTTCCAGATAGTGCTGTAATGAGTCTTACTCACAAAGGAGAACCTGGCTACTCTGATCTATACTTTCACCATCGATTTTATCTGCATGGGGTTGATCTCCACCTATATACAGTAGCTGCAGCTGGTGCAGCATGAAGTACCCTGCCTCATAAGCACTGCAAAGTGATGTGAGTTCATCACCACCCTGCTTCCTCACCCCCCAATAGCTCCCCTTTCTGCTACCATCCTGAACTTAACATGTTGGTCCTAGTCTACAAAGCCCCCATTGGTATGGGGACCAGCCTATCTCGCAGACCGCTGTCTCATCCACAACCCAACTGCACTCCATGGACTGCTGCCCTATGGAACCTTCTGCCCCAGGGCCAGCTTATCTGCCTACTGTACCAAGAAGTCCCTGCTCACTTCATTCTCCAAGCAGATCCCTTCAGGTTTAGGCTCCCAAGCGCTGGGGAGAGAATTCTGCACTTGCAAGGAGCTCTTCTGCCAGACTACAGAGATCAACCTGAGCCTACCCTGGCAGGGTTCCATGTGTAAACCCCTCCTGGGATGAACCTTCCCAATGGCACAGTGTCCCTTCAGCAGAGGCAGGCTGGAGGAAACAGAAAACCATTGAGACTTAACTCTGCTGGGTGCCAGAGACCTTAGTGCAGCGCGTCATTGTTTCCCGAGGCAGGCTATGTATAGTCTCAGCCCAGTGCCGGGTGGATAATGTGACATGCAACTGATGTCCCCAGTTGGAGGAAGTTCCCCAAACATGTCCGTGAAAATCTCATAGCATGAGTTTATGTCTTGAGCAGAACATCAGAGTTTTACGTGGTACTGTCAGAATCGACCCAGAATAGGATCCTGCATCCAGGCCTCTCATGAGCCTTATGCCAGAGTGCTGAAGAACCAGCCTGACTACAAAGGGACATCCAACTCTCTGACATCTTCATCATCTGGACCCATGGGAAAGAAACTCTGGAAGAATTCCACCACGATTTCAACAGCTTCTACCCCACCATCAACCTCAGCCTGGACCAGTCTACACGGGAAGTCCACTTCCTAGACACCACGGTGCAAGTAAGCGATGGTCACATTAACACCACCCTATACCAAAAACCCACCGACCGCTATGCCTACCTACATGCCTCCAGCTTCCATCCCGGACACACCACACGATCCATTGTCTACAGCCAAGCACTGAGGTACAACCGTATTTGCTCCAACCCATCAGACAGAGATCAACACCTACAAGATCTTCACCAAGCATTCTCAAAACTACGATACCCGCATGAGGAAATAAGAAAACAGATCAACAGGGCCAGACGTGTACCCAGAAGCCTCTTGCTGCAAGACAAGCCGAAGAAAGAAACCAACAGAACTCCACTGGCCATCACTAACAGTCCTCAGCTAAAACCTCTCCAACGGATCATCGGTGATCTACAACCCATCATGGACAACGACCCCTCACTTTCACAGGCCTTGGGAGGCAGGCCAGTCCTCGTTCACAGACAGCCCGCCAACCTGAAGCATATTCTCACCAGCAACTACACACCGCACCATAATAACTCTAACTCAGGAACCAATCCATGCAACAAACCTCGATGCCAACTTTGCCCACATATCTACACCAGGGACACCATCACAGGACCTAACCAGATCAGCCACACCATCACCGGTTCATTCACCTGCACATCTACCAATGTAATGTATGCCATAATGTGCCAGCAATGCCTCTCTGCTATGTACATCGGCCAAACTGGACAGTCCTCACGCAAAAGGATAAATGGACACAAATCAGATATTAGGAATGGCTATATACAAAAACCTGTAGGAGAACACTTCAATCTCCCTGGACACACAATAGCAGATTTAAAGGTAGACATCCTGCAGCAAAAAAACTTCAGGACCAGACTCCAAAGAGAAACAATAGAGCTTCAGTTCATTTGCAAATTTGACACCATCAGCTCAGGATTAAACAAAGACTATGAATGGCTAGCCAACTACAAAAGCAGTTTCTCCTCCCTTGGTATTCACACCTCAGCTGCTAGAAGAGGGCCTCACCCTCCCTGATTGAGCTAACCTTGTTATCTCTAGCCTGACTCTTCCCTGCACATTTATATCTGCCCCTGGACATTTCCACTGCTTGCATCCGATGAAGTGGGTATTCACCCACGAAAGCTTATGCTCCAATACCTCTGTTAGTCTATAAGGTGCCACAGGACCCTTTGTCAATCCAACTCTCCTGAAATTCATCTCCCAAGTGACCTTTCAAACCTCTCGTTCCTTCCTCCTCACACGGTCCTGGGCTACCTGTTCTGCTTCCTCCCATCCCAGTTTCCTGCAGAGGGTGGGCTCATAGTTCAGCTCATGCATCTGGTGGCAACCGCTGGCTTTGCAACCAGAGGTGTGGCTGGGAAATGTCAGCTCAATACAATAAATCAGCCTGTCAGGAAGGGATCTCAAAGCACTCTACACATACAGATGAACTGTGCCACGCCATCTCCTATGAGATGGAAACAGAGATGCTTCCCTGTTTCACAGAGAAGGGGACAGAGGTGGAAATGGGGAGTCATTTCTCCAAGATCACTCAGCGAGTCAGAAACAAGGCTCTCTAAGAGCGCCCATATAGCACCGATCCACAGTCACAGCTCAGGAACCAAGAATCTGACAGTCAGGTACCCAGGCAAGACAGACTTAACAAGCCCCGAGAAAGGAAAAACTGCCACCAACTCACTGCTTTAGACACCCCTTCCTTCTCCCTTCCCCCACCACTTTTGCCTGCATTAGTTAACACTGCTGGGAATTAAACGGCATCTAAAGGAGACCGAGCAGCAGTGCGGCCTCTCTGGGATCCTGCAAACCTGCCAGGCTTTCCCAAAAGTCCTGCCCCAGCCTGCTTGGCATGCTGCCAGACAGAGCGAGCAGCAGAGGGAGAGCGCCCAGCGCCGGTTCTCCTGCCAGGTGGCAGTGTGATCACATTAGCAAAAGGAAATTGGGCCTTTTCTCACCTCCCCCCCGCTGCCTTTTGCAAACATTGGAAGCTGTAAGATTTGTTAAGATTGATCTCAGACCAAAACGGAGGAGATAAACTCAGTATAATTAACTCAGCTTTCCCTCTCACCAGGCGAGGAGCTTTTACAAAATTAAAAGAGGAAAAAATAGTTCTTCATAGCCCTTCTAGTTCTTTCCCCCCTAACTATGAAGGGAAACCGTTCACACACCGCATGCAGAGCTCTTTCTCCCGAGCTACCTTGATTAAACAGACATTAAACTTATCGGCTTCCAATGCAATTTTCAAAATGAGTCTCCGAGAGGCAGGGGATGCAGCCACAAATCCCTTCCCCCACCCCACTGCCAATCCCCTCCCATATGCTATCCTGATTTTGAAGAGTTGCCCAGCTGATCCAGATGTGTTTCCAGAGACAGCATTTAGGGGAGTGGCTGCCAACACTGCTTTTGTTAGCCGGTTATAAGCCCTGCGGCATGAGACTGAGAAGCTGATTAATAGATTTGGTATTATGGGTAGAAGGAGGTTTTTGCAGAGGTATTGCATCAGGGACAATCTACAAATACGCAGACAGCCCCAAGGTGTGGCCGTGTTGAAGGTATAGTATGAAGATGCCACGGCAGCTGATTACCTAGGGTGCTGGCCACCTACCCCTTCCTCGGGTTCATATGGCACTGCCTAGTTTGGCATGGAAACCCATGCTGTAGGTAAAGTACAGAGTTAGAAGAGGCTTCACAATCCATGTCTACATGCATGCTGATATCTACCAAGTGAGTGTGCAGCATGGGGACAGAACAGGCTGCCTTCCCTCCAAAACCAGGCCACCCAGTGGGCCACCATGCAAGTGCTCGCTCGGCCATAAAGAGAACAAACATTTTGGGAGATGGCACAAGCACACGAGGGCTTAGGGAGTGATGATTGAAAACATGATCTCAGATAGCTAGGTGCCTGCTCTGACTCTGGACCAGGCTGGTAGAGGCCAAACACAGTCACGTGCTGAAGTTCTGCGACTGCTGGAGACCAGGTGCCACCATCACAACTGGTTTCCTTTCCTTGCTGGAGAACTAAGAGGGAGCAATGGAAGCTGGATTCCCCCTCACTCCTAGCGATAGCTGTACTCTGGGAAAGGGTTGAAACACACCAGTAGGGGGCACTGTGGAAGAAATTTCCACTGCTGGTACCTGTTATATGGATGGAGAGGAGCCTTGGGGTTGTCAAGCTGGTACCTTCCACTGGTATCAAATTCACTTAATTTTTAGGAGGAAAACATATTTTTTAAAAAATCAGTACTTCATAAATACTGGCGGGAGCTATTATCGTCCTATCAACTTTTCTATCAACACTGAAATTCTTTAATTTGATCTCCTTTGGAATGTCAGTAGATAGCCAGGCCCTAAATTTAAGGATCAAAACATTGGAAGATATTCAGCCCTTCTCCCTTTAATGAATCCAGACCAGCGTGAGAGATCAGTCACCTGCTAAATCCAGCTCTGAGTGCGTGATCGGCCAAATCCAGCCACAGAACAATAGAACTCTATAACCCGACCACATGCTATAGGCAACAGGCACACAAGTACAGCTGGGGCCAGGACCCTACTCCTTCAGCTTCAAGAACACAGGCCTCTGCCACTTGAGCTAAAGAAGATCTCCCTCAGCAAGCTCGAGTAATAGATCCCTCATTCTATCTATGGGTCAGCCACTAGAGAGCAATCAGAACCGAGGTATTGCAGCCTTCCCCCAAATCCAGCACACATCATCCTGTATCGCTGCCCAAATCCGGCACACACCCCGGTGACACTCGGTACCTCCACATTCACCACTGGGATATGATTTTGATATGTTTTGTACAAAGTATGCATTGAGGTACCATCTGAGAAGTCATGATCTGTTGAACATTACTATCCTGTTGAATTATATGTGTTACCATTGTATCTCAAGTTAGGAAGTTTTGCTGTGTGTGTGTTACTGAAATATGTTGTGAGTTTGGGAGACACCCACAGCTGGCCTTTCGGTGGCAATAAAGGAGCAACTAATACCCCCAAGATGGATTTACATTAGGACTAGCCAGTCATGGGTTGATGGCCCATTAAGGAGAATCCATTCTTCCAGTAGGTCCCTCCTGAAGCACACAGACAATGGAGGCCCAGTTCCTCAGCAGGGCACATAGAACATGTGACCCCTGACTCCATGTTTGAGGCAGTATCTTTCCATGCCTATGGATTTGGGGGTATAAATTGGGGACTGTGTCATTAGCCCCTGGCCTCTCTCTTCCTCTACCTATTTTGAAGGCAACAAGAATGTTTGGATGGAAAAGACTTTGAACTGGGGAGATTGGTCCTAGGCTAAGCAGGGAATTCAGCCTGTGTATTAAGAACTGTGAACTGCTTACACACCTAGTGGGGCGAGAAAAAAACTGCTTGATTCAAATATTGCTTAGTCTGATAAGGTTTAGAATTTAGACTGCAATTTTATTTTTATTTCTTTGGTAACTATCTCTGACTTTTATGCCTGCCACTTATAATCACTTAAAACCTGTCCTTCCATAGTTAATAAACTTATTTTAATGTTTTATCCTTACCAATGAGTTTGTCTAAAGTACTTGGGAAATCTTCTCAGATTACAGAGGCTGGTGCATTACACGATCCTTTGATGAAGCGACGAACTAATTAATGAGCTTGCATTGTTCAAGAGAAGGTCTTGAGCAGTATAAGACGGTGCACTTCTGGGGTGCAAGGCTGAGTCTGGGGAGAATTTGCAGGTGTCTCCTATGTGCAATTCATGAGTGGCTTAGAGAGCATTCATGTGACTTAGCTGGGTGTGTCTCTGCATGTTGGTGGCTGAGTAATAACAGCACCTGGAGGGGTCGGCTGCTGGTCACTAGCACAGCACTGGGAGAGACAGCCCAGTTTTGAGAATGAAGGGTGCACAGCAGTTCCACAGATCCAGGTTGTACCCCAAGGGTCCATCACAACCCCTCACTGCCACCTGCCAATTCCACCCAAGCATGCTCCATAAAACTGATTGCAAAATCCAGTGCTCCTGTGGGCAGCCACCAAACCCAGCCCAGGGCGCCCCATCAAATCCAGCGATCGAATGATGTTTTTTTCAGTGTCCAACCTTCTTTGCTCTGATAACCAAGCAATCACTATGCTTCCCTTTGTTAGCATCTCCCCAAACACACATGCTGATGGCTCCCCATCTAGAGGCTTGGGCAAGCCTGTGTGACTGGCAGGAAGTTGGGAGTTTGTTGGAGAACAGGGTAAGAGATTTGTCATGGGAACCTGTTCTGCAAGAAACACAGGGCTGCCCATTAACACCTCCTCCTACAACACCTCCTTAACTCATATAACACTCTATGCAAATCTATGCAAAGAGCCACAACAACGTGTCGGGGAAACTATAAATATCAGTGAAAAATTTTCCCATAAATACAGGGGAAGGAGGAATTTACAGCACTTTCTTTGGAGATTTCTCCAGGTGTTCCCTATTAAGCCATTGTGTTAGTTTGCATAAGTATTCCTCAGACAATAAAGTACTCTCTGTGACCGGGTATTGGCTCTATAATAGGAGCAGGAATGGGCATTGTGTATTCAAACGACTGGCTGTAAAGATGATAGACTGGGTCCTTACATCACCGACTCTTTGGGGTTGTTACTTTAAATCAGTCACAGTGAGCAACAGGTTCTGTTTGTTTGGTCCCATCACAGCTTGGAAAGCAATTCCATGCAGCAGCAGAGGATGGAGGATGGCTCCCCCAACCAACAGCAGGAGGCGAGCGAAGGGCTGGGATACAGAGAACTGCCATACCTGGACTCAAACACACACAGGTTTAAAGAACAGTCCAAGTTTCAGCTCAAAGGTGACCAAAAAAAGTCATACTGTAACACAATTGCAGTCCACAACATTTTTTTAGGAGATGCAACGTTAACCCTGTTCTGGCTTTTGCAGTTATTTCCATCTGACCCCAGGGGACTGAATTCTGGGCTCCAGGCTGATGGTCCAGCAGCAGCAATACTGAATCTTAATTTAGAGGGATTCCAGAGCCACTCCAAGAACTGGCCACGCACCAGGGAAAGCTCATTTTGGTGTCACCTGAGAACCCACCGCAAAGCTGGGACTTTACCAAAACCCCAGCACGACTGGCTCCTGCAAGGCTTCTCCAGGGTTGTCAAACTGCTACCGAAAAGCAGGCATCTGAGCCCAGGGGCGGGAAATCTGCTACCAATCCCCAGGGTTTTCTAAGTCTCAGGGAAATGCTGAGGTGATAGCCAAGGAGTTCTTAGCTCACAAGAGACCAGACTAGACACAGCGAATGAATTTTATCCACACCTCCTTATTCCATTATTTTGCAGTCCAAATAATCTGAGCTGAATACCAGGGGTTAATACTCTGACCACAGAACATGCAACTCTGGTTTATTAGAAGATGTTTACTGCTGGCTCTCTCTACAGAGAAGGCTTGACAGGGAGGACAGTAAATCGGTGTATCATCTGCATAACAAGGAGAATGATAGAGGGCTGAGATTATTAACCAATATAATCACCAGGCCAGGGTACACCACGCAGACAAGAATTGAGCATCACACATAAAATATAGAACATTGGCCCCTTGAAGCAAAGTCCAGCAGTGCCTACTCCCAGACCCAGCTCTGTGCCATGGGGATGCAATAAGAAACCCCACAGCCTGGCCTGCAGCGTCTGCTCCCAGACCCAACTCAGAGCCAGCTCTGCAACAGGGGGATGGGATCAAGAACCCCACAGTATAGCCGGCAGCTCCTGTGACAAAAGGACAGTGGCAGTATGTTTTGGCCTTGCTCACTGTCAGTGGTTTCGAGTGGACAGCTGATATGCTGATACACTGGAAATGGGGAAGGACTTAAGCTGTCAGAGTATTGCTGCAGAGAGTGCTCTCAAGGCAATAGAAGAGATTTCATCTCCAAGTTGGAGAATTAATGACAATACTAGAAAACTTCCCCTTTGGCTCAGGCAATAGACTACACATGAAAGCCCATTTCATCCTGGCTAGAGAGAGCCCCATATGGAAATAATGAATCCAGATGCAGGTTTGAATCGGAGTTCCCACCTAAACCCCCCTAATGGGCCAAATCTGTGCACCCCAACAAGAATGTTTGCACATGGGTTACAACCACACACGTTAGGGAGCATCCAGGGCTGGGACTGCGGGGTCTGGACCCTGTAACAGGGCCATCCTCCCCGCCCCGAGGCTTGGGGGTCACAGACCCTTTCTGTCAGAAACCCCCTGGCTCTCCCAACAGAGTTCCAGTCTCAGGCAGAGAAAAACAGAACAGCCTTTGTCCACAGCAACAAATCAAACGGCATACAGGCAGGGTGGCTGCCATCCCAGTGCCCACAGACTACACAGGCTCCTTCCTTCAGCCAAGGGTCCAGATGGAGACAGCAACCAAAGGCAGCTCTTATGAGGGATACAGACTCTGAGCATAGCAGAGCCTTCGTTGGAACAAGGCAGGCAAACAGTCTCTAGTTCCGTTTTTGCCCTGGTTCAGGAGGCTCCTGAGTTTGGAGGAGACCAGAGAACAGCTCCTGTTCCTTCTCAGCAATGCTTTTCCTTCCAGAAGCCTCTGCTTCCTTTTTATGGCCTTTCCCCACTTAGAAGGCGCAGCTGTAAGCTCTGCTTCCAGCAGCCAAATAACAAGCCAGAGCTCCACTTTCCAGGTCTGGTAGCTGAGGCAGTATTTAGAGACTAGCTTCCTCCTTATATATATATGGAGATATGCCTATTTCATAGAACTGGAAGGACCTTGAAAGGTCATTGAGTCCAGTCCCTTGCCTTCACTAGCAGGACCAAGTACTGTCCCCTGACAGAGTTTTGCCCCAGACCCCTAAATGGTCCCCTCAAGGATTAAACTCATAACCCTGGGCTTAGCGGGCCAGTGCTCAAACCACTGAGCTATCCCTCCCCTCCTTCTGTCCAGGTAAGGGGTTTAAACCCTTCCTCATTCACAGAGGGACAGGACACATGTGCCCTATCCTCTTTGAGAGCTCCCACATCACCACCGGGAACTTGAGCCTCCCAGAAACAGCACTATCCCCCAGGAAAAGCCAAGAAGATCATCTTCCATCTCCTCCGCATCAATATAGTTTGAAATGAGCAAAACACAAGGTGGTTTTGCAAGGTGAAATGAGTGAAGGGTGGGATTTCATATGAAATGGTCTTTTAAGAAAAACAATTCAGACATTTTATGAGCTCAGACACAAAACTACATGCCCCACAGTAGCAAAAAAAACCTCTCTGTTTTGATTATAGTTTTTATTGAAAATGTCTCCAATAGAACATAACCCCGTATTCAATACCTGCAGCATTCACTGTAACAGTAAGATAGCTACAAGCTAACCCCAGCATCCCCTATAGAACATGTGCTCAGAGCCTGTCACTTCTACTACAATCAGCATTTTAGAGGTCCCAGCATAATGCACCATAGCTGCATGCATAGGCACACACTACAGTCACCAGTGGGGCTCAAACTCATGATTTTCAGCTCCTTTTCTTACAGGTTTATTAGGAATTTTACTGGTTTACAGGGACTGGCCACCAGTAGGAGACAGGGCCACCCACACCAAACCAACATATTACTCCAGGCTGCTCCCTTATGGTGTAGCTGCACTTGGTTGCACCAGATAGCCAAGGAAGGAGCTAGAGGGGAGTATGCTGCCAAGATGCCATGCTCTGCACCCTGCATTGCTGCTGTTCTCAGTGGGCCCGGTTGGGATCTGCACACCTTCAGCAGGACCCGTCTGCAATACTCCACTACTGCTGGCAACACGTCCACATGCAGCGCTGGAAACGGAGCGATGGGCAGTCATGTTGGGATGGGGAGGACTCAGCCAAGGCCAGTGGGTTTAGGCAGGAGATGAGGTGGTCATGAGGGGAAAGGGGTCAACAGGCCTTCAAGGTGATGGATTGTAACTCTCAGCAGAAAAATTCCCACTGCCATGGAAGTCAGGCAGTGCAGTAACCATGGCAACCTTCCCCCCCATCAGGTGGAGAACCTCATGCCTCAACACTGCCAGTCTGCAGAGTCCTGGCAGGCAGTACCCTCGGAAAGCTGTGTGTTCTGGCGCCCAACTGACCAGAACCCATCCGGGCAGGCTGGGCCTGCCAGTCAAGAAGGAGAAGTTGGTATTGGCACCACAAGGCAATTCCCCCAGTCGGTGGGAAAGGAACTGAGTTTAGGGCCAGATTCAAACAGGATACAAGCTGCACCTCAGGGAGCCAGCACAGTGTAATTTATAGTGCACTGATGGGGTTACAACAGTGACTAGTTGCTGTAAGATGGTGTTGGATAAACTAGCCCTCCTGCTTTGCTTATGACACCCCCCTGCTGGCTGCTTTCCCTACTGCAGTCCTTCCACCTCCTCAGCACGCACTTCACAGCAGCTGCCTCTCGCTGCCACCTACACACCAAGGCGTAGCTTCCATTTCTTCCAGCCCTGCGTTGGGTCCTTTGGCATGCGCGGCTCGAGCTGGCACGTGCGGTGGCATTTGCTGAGGCCTCCGCAGCACGTGTGCATGTGGGCGGGCGAGAAGATTTCAGATGCTCTCACGCACCACTTGGTGATCAGATCCATGTGCCGCTCCTTGCTCTGCTTCACCAGGGCTTCCTACATCTTTAGCATTTCAACTGGTGCCCAATTAGCCCTGAGCTTCCCCCTCCCCCTTTCCCTCCCAGTTTGATTTCTGTCCAGGAGTCTGCACACGGACCCCTTCTTTGATGCTGTAGATTCTGCAGCAGCAAGAACCAGCTACTTTAACTTTCTGAGGCCAAACTTACTCTGTCCATCTCTGCCCTCTAACACTCCCTGCTATTCCACGTCCCTCTCCAGTCAGCTCTGTCCAATCACCTCCATTCTGACGCACACTCTCCCTCTGGGGCCTCGGTCCTGACCTGCAACACTCCACTATTCCAAACCATCCAGGATCCATCCGGCTCAGACTGTGATTAGTTTGCTACATTAGAACTTGGGATAGTGGCTAGGAGGCATCGAGTGCCCCCAAAGTATTGCAAGCGTCTAGATTCGACCTTCGATTAATCTCCAATGAACTTTAATTTTCTGGGTCCTGGCCTTAACCTGCTCCCGTCACTTACCCCCTCGCTTCCCAGGTTAATGAAGACTATGAACATTCTGAGAAAGCTGTATTTATGACTCACATGCCTCTATATTGTGATGGGCACTGACTGAGTTTGGTACCCCTAAACAACCATGCTTGGAAAGCACAGCTCTATCAGCTGAAGAGTTAACTAGCAGGCATGCTGGGGTGGATAAAGGTGCAGTAACAGTTCAGGAATATGTCTTTGTCCTCCTAATGTTAGATTTAGAAAATTCCAATGAACTAAAGCCGGGAGGAGGGGTGGGGGTGGAACGGACAAGCTTTGCCTGAAGGAGGAATAAAGGAAGGGAAGGAAGAAGAACACAGAGTCTTTTATATTTTCTTTGAAGATAGAAAAGCAAACCTTGCAACCCCCCCATCATCTCCCAGCCCTCAGGCCCCTGTGCTGCCTGAACTTGAACTGCCCTTGCAGAGAGAGGAGGACTTTACAGACTGACCTCCGGAAATGGAACAGTTACTCCTTGATGTTTCGATGGCTACTGGAGCAGATCCCTGTCATCACATAAGGGCTCTAGTGGGTGTTGGCTTTTCCTGTTAAGAACATGTTGCATGTGTGAGAGAACAGAGGGTTGCTGGACATGAGGAGAGGGGAAGAGCACTGCGGGAGCATTGATGAGCCTTACATTTTCCTGTCCTGTTGAATTGGCTGCACTTTAAGGACCCGCCAAAGGCGAGTACTCTGCACCCTTTCACAGAGATCAAAGGGCTTTGTGGTCATCAGCAAACCACCCGCTTCCACATCAGCCACACTCAATGAATGAGCCAGGGAAAGGGACTGCCCTGATACCAGACTCTAGGGACCAAATCCAGCCCTGGTGACAAGCTGGTGTAACTCCGATGAAGTCAGTGGTGCAACCTGTTCTAATACCTTAGCTGAATTTGGCTTCTGAAGAGCTCTGAATTTCCTTCATTGCCCTCTTTAGGCTATGGCTACACTGCGAGCTACAGGTCCAAGTCCCCTGCTTGTGTACACGTACGTACTTGTGCTAGCTCTCTCCTGAGTATTAAATAGCAGTGTAGCCACTGGTAGCAGCAGTGGAGGCACAGCTGAGCCATGCCGAGTAGAAACTCACCTGAAACTACCCTAACTTGTAGTGTAGACATAGCCTGTCTCTAAAACCAACCAGATCCAAAGCTCCAGGCACCTAGACAGTTCAGGAGATGGGTAATGGCACATATGGCACAGTGGGGTCCATTCTAGGTCACTAGCTCAAATCTGGCCCATTCGGGGGCTGACTAGCAATCACTGCCATCTGACAGCTCTTGGGTGGCCTACATGAAAGGAGTTGGTGGGCTTGGGCCAGATCCGTCTCGATATCACACTGGCCACCATCAGGGTTAGCTGCGGCTGGCACATTTAGGAGGGAATATGGGGGAGAAAGCGAGGCCCTTTCCCCAGCCCAGGGCCCAGTCACAACAACAGTCCCGATGCACTGCCAAGTGTGGGGGCTGCTCTCTCATAGCGCCCCTCAGGCACAAACGCTTCCAGAGCGGGAGGGGAGGAGGCAAGGTCCTAGCCCTGCCCTCCCCGCACACTCCTGGGGGGTGGCGCATTACGAGGTATTTTGCTTCCCTGGGGTTCAAAACCTTCCAGTACTCTCCATGGGTGGTTCGGCTCAGCTCTGCCTCCATGATGGGGAGTGCCCACAAGGAACAGTAAATCCTTTAACATATTAACCAGTCAAGCACATCCACTCACTGAGAAGGGAGAGGGAATGGTATTTATTCCCTCACAGGCATGTCAAGGCACAGGTGGCTCAGGCAGGAGGGTCTCAGGAGAAATCTCTGCAGGGCCATCTGGCACCGCCAGTGAAATCTAACTTCCCCTTCTCCCTGGGTTTCCAAGTGCTCCCGAGGTGTCTGCTCCGGGGGTGCCACTCACAATGCCAAGTACTGCAGCTGTCTGAGGCTGTGTCTACACTACAAGCCCTGCAGCAACCCAGCTAGGGCACTGCAGCTACACCACTGTAGGACTGTAGTGTAGACACTTCCTGCCTCAGTGAAAGGGGTTTTTTCCATCAACGCAGCTGATCCACCTCTCTATGAGGTAACAGAATTCTTCCGCTGACCTAGCCATGTCTACACTAGGGGTTAGGGTTGACCTTACTAATAGTCAGAGAGTGAAATTTTCCACAGCCCTGAGCAACATAGCTAAGTCAATCTAATTTTGAAAAGTAGACTTGCCATTAGAAGCACATGCAATGTGGATCTGAGTCTCTCCTTTCTGGAGCATTTTCTCCATGTGACTAATGGCACAAGTCTTCCTGGCCTCTCATAAAGCTCTCATGGGGTTGGGTGAAATTTTTCAGCTGAATCTTTTTTTCCAGAAAAAATGCAGATTTGGTAACACTGAAACTTTTTGCAAGTTTGAGTCAGTTTCACTGAATTGTTTTGGTGGGAAAAAAACTCTAAAAAAATTCCAAAAAATGATCTAAATGTTTCATTTTGACATTTTTAAAATGAAATATTGTGACTTTTTTTGTTTGAAATTACTTTTCATTTCTACATTTCCTTTAGCATTTTTTTAAAACCCCAAGCGGCAATGCTTACAAGTGTGCTGAACACTTTGAAATCAATTCATTTTTGGTTAGACTTGAAATAACATTTTCTCCTGATTTTTTGGAATTGCCAACAAGCTGCAAAATCCATTATTCCTTCAGCTCTCCTCTCAGCAAAGACAACGAATCCTGACCCAACTATGTTCCAGCCAGAGAAGGGCTCCAGTATTAAGGTTTGGATGCAGACCCAAAGTTCCCCACAGTTCAGGGGCTGGAGATCCAGAGCTAGGGTCAGGGCCGGCTTTAGGCCGATTCCCCCGATTCTGCGGAATCGGACCCCGCGCCTAAGAGGGGCCCCGCAACGTCCGAGAGGGGCCCCGCAACATCCGTCGGTGGCACTTTGGTGGCAGCCCAATCGCTGCCGCTGCCTCAGCGGCATTTCGGCAGCGGTGCCCCGTCAAAATCGGGCCCTGCACTTCCTAAAGCAGCCCTGGCTAGGGTTTATACCCCTCACTCTATTACAAGCACGCTGGAGAGCTGGTTTCCTGCTGATTCCCCCAAACATTCTTCACTTGCCTACGCTGAGGAGCTATAACACCCCAAAGCACAAGAGAAAGAGAGAATATGCAGAAAAAAATCAACCCTGCAGCAGATGGCACGAGGAGTGAGATTCTCTTGTCTGTCCCCACATACACGCTCACACTTATTCCTATTCTGGGTGTGATTATTTGCTTCCCACCCTCCCCTTTCTGGGCCTGTCTGTGCACGGGAGTGCTGTGCTCTTCTCTCCACACTCCAGCTCTAATGTCCATGCCAGCACTGAGGAATACGTGAAAAGGGCTGTGAATGAGGGAGGCCATCGGTTCAAGGCAGAGGTGAGGTGAACGTAAGTCTGTATGCCCCGGTACAGCGTACCGGCAAGCAGCAGCGGTGAGTTATATGGGCTCATGGGTCTAGTAATATTGAGGGCCCGGTCTCCCCGCTGGCCCCACCTGCTCCCCCCCCCCCCCCCGTACCTCCCCCGAGTGTCCCCCGGTCCCCGCTAGCTGCCCCTGGGCACCTCCCTGGATCCCAGAGAAGAGCCTCCCTATCTCTCCCCTGCAGCTCCATGCTGCCTTCCTGCATTAACTGCCGCCGCAGGGTCCCAGTGCCCCCCATCCACTAGTGGTAGGGCAGGCTGCCCTTCCCCAGCCCTTCCCCCTCAGACCCTTTCATTTTCCGGCAGGAGCCTCCACCAGTACAGCCGCCCCCGCTGCCCGCAGTCACCGCTCCTGCCCTACGCTGGGCAAGGGCAGCCCCATCCCCCACCCCCAGTGAGGCTACAGTGAGGGGCCGCAGGAGGGGAAGAGGCACACATGTGATGGCAGCCCTCTCTCTCCCGCCACGGCACCCACCACAGGGGAGGCGAGGGAGATTCCTGGACCTGAGAGGTGCACTAGGAGCACGTGCAGTGACAGTGGTGGGGGTGAGTGTGCTGCCGGGGGAGAGAGGGGGGCCCCTACCCCAGAGCTTGCTGCTGCTGGTGGGTAGAGGACTAGGGGGAGTCCTCCTCTCTGGCTCCAGTCCCAGGGCAGCCTGGCTGCACCCCAAACTCATTCCCAGTCGTGCCCCACCCCAGAGCCCACATCCCCAGACAGAGCCCTCATCCCCCCACACCCCAACCCTCTACCCTAGCCCTGAGCCTCTCCAACACCCCAAACCCCTCATCTCCAGCCCCAGCCAGAGCCCTCATCCCCTTGCACCCTAACCCTCTGCCTCAGCCCCCTCCCACACCCCAAACCCCTCATCCCCAGCCACACCCCAAACTCATCCCCAGCCTCACCCCACAGCTCTCACCCTGCACCCCCTCCCTTTGCACCCCCATCCCCAAACTCCCTCCCAGAGCCTGCACCCTGCACCCCTCCTGCATCCCAATCCCCTGCTCCAGCCCAGGGCCTGCACCCCGGACCTCCTCCTCCACCCAAACTCTCTCCCAGAGCCTTGGGTTGGGGGGGGGGCGAGTTTGGCAGGGGCAGAGTTTGGGCAGGGGTGGGTTCTAGGCACCCCTGCCGGCAAGAGCCAGTGCGCCATACTGGGGAGGACCGGCTTCCCCAGGTGGCAATTTAAAGGGCCTGGGGCTCCCAGCAGCGGCTGGAGCCCCAGGCCCTTTAAATTGCCACCAGAGCCCCGCTGCCAGAGCCCTGGTGTAGTGGCAGCAGGGCTCGGGTGGTGATTTAAAGGGCCCAGGGCTCCTGCCGCCGCTACCGGGGCCCTTTAAATCACCGCTGGAGCCTCACTGCCACTACCCCAGGGCTCCGGGGATGATTTAAAAGGCCCGGGGTGGGAGAGGCAGCGGGAATCCCGGGCCCTTTAAATAGCTGCTGGAGTCCCGCCGCTGCTACCCCAGGGGTCCGGCAGCAGGGCTTCAGGGACGATGTAAAGGGCCCGGGCTGGTAGAGGCAGTGGGAGCCCTGGGCCCTTTAAATAGCCCCTGGAGCCTGCAGGAGCCCTGGGGTAGCAGCGGCCGGGCTCCGGCAGCTATTAAAGGGTCCGGGGCTCCCACTGCCTCTACCGCCCCAGGCCCTTTAAATAGCTGTCAGAGCCCCACTGCCACTACCCCAGGGCTCCGGCAGCAGGGTTCCGGAGACGAATTAAAAGGCCCTGGATGGTAGCGGCAGCCGGAGCTCTGGGCCCTGCTGCTGGAGCCCCTGGGGTTGTGGTGGCAGCTGGGACCCCCAGGGCCCGGTCAGCAATTTAAAGGGCCCGGAGCTCCACTGTGGTAGTGGCAGCTAGAGCCCCGGGCCCTTTAAATTTCCCCCTTTAAATCACCCCCAAACCTTAGGGCTCCCAGCCACCTCTGCAGCTGGGAGCTCAGGGGGTAATTTAAAGGGCCAGTGGCTCCCAGCTGCTGCTACCACAGCCCTAGGCCCAGGCCCTTTAAATCCTAATTTAAAGGGCCCAGGGATTTAAAGGCCACACCTCTTTCGGTAGAGGTCACGCCTCTTCCAGTTGAGGCCCCGCCCCCTCCTCAGGACTCCAGAGTACTGGCAAGTCCTTTAAGTTACTTTCACCCCTGTTTCAAGGAAAGAAAGACCACTGGTTACAGCCAGAAGTAGCATAGGAAACACTGCAGGTTTCACCAACAAAATGCTCTGCCAAAGCACCTTATGCCTAACTTGCAGCCTCTTCTGCTGTTCCAGGCCGGGGCACAGCATCGCCCTGCCCAGGCACCTCAGTACTCTAATATTCCAATGAAACCATAATGCATTACCCTCATACAGTGCCTTGCATCTCAAGACCACAGAGCCCATCGCTGGTTAAGCCTCACACTACCCCTGTGCAGAGAAAAAAATGCAGAGAGACTGAGACCCATGTCTGCAGAAGGGTCCTCTAATTCTGGGTGCCTTGGTGCTCCGTCTGAAACACTTGGGCCAGGAGTTTCAGCCATGCTTAGCACCCCTAACTCCTCCAGGAGCCAGTGGCAGCTGGAGGGGGCCCAGCCCCTCTGAGAAGTCAGGCTCTAAGGGATTCAGGTTGGGCAGCCAAAAATGAAGGCACCAGAAAGGCGGGAACTGCTTCGCAAACAGCTGAAATGTCTTGTCCAAAGTGAGTTCACGTCTGAACCTGGACTCAGACCCAGGCTTTCCCAACACCCAGGCTCTCATTTCAGCCAGAAATAATAGGTTAAGCTGCCTCCCACTGTAAGGGCTCTTCCCCCATCTCATCAAGTACACCTCAATCCTTCCCTGCAGCCATTTGCACCACCATTATTCCAGTCTCCCATAGAACGCAGCCATTTGCACCAGCAGCCTGACCTTAGTCCAGGGCCTCACTGAGGCAGACACAAGCAGCCCTAGCTAGAGCATATTTAAACCACATTATTGCTCTGCCTTAAATTCCCCAAAGCGAGGGCATTCAACAAAGGCTGATGATACTTTGTACTGTGCCACGTTCCCAAACGCACTGTGCTTTAGTCCCTGACACACAATGCTGGGAGCTGAGGATCCAGCTCTGAAGAATCTTTCACTCTCGTGAATTTAAAGTCAGATTCTGCACATTAACTTTTTATGGTGTAATATATGCAGCACAAAAACAACATTATCAGGAGATACCCCAAAGCCATTAACACATCTGGATGCAAATGACTGTTAGAACACCCCGCACGATCCTCTGCATACATGATAGATTTACTGTCACATCTTGTACAATGCAGAGGGAGAAAACAAAATATATAAAAAAAACCCAGAGCCTAACAATGTTTGATGGAAAAAACAGGGCGACTCAAGAGGTTTGGTTAAAAAGGGAGGCCCAGAATAAATATTGGAGTAGCTGAATGTGTACCATCTTTGCTTATACCTCCCAAGCGGATACCACATTTGAACTCGGAACCCTTCTGAACCAAATGAACCCTGCAAAACAGCAGCAGCATCCTGAGTCAGCAGTTCCTGCAATTAACCAGAGACAGAGAGCATCTCTCTTCTTCGCCAGAGTGAAGGCCAAGCAAACTAGAAGATGTGGTACTTTTGATGAATAACCAGATCCTCTCCAGATGTAAATCAATGCAGCTTTATTAAAGTCAACAGAGATTCACTGATTTCTACCAGATAGGGATCAGGCCCACAGAATTTTGATAAAGGTCTTTTAATTAATGATGGGTGAGGACCATAAATAGTTAAGATTCTAATGGGCTAGAACTTTTACCAGAACTCTTTTTTTTACAGAACAAAAAGATTTCAGCCTAATTCAGTCTGAAATTGAAGCCACTTCTTATCAGTGGTGGGGGATCTTTGGAAGGCTTTTTGGTTTATTTTGGGTCTGATAAGCACCCTAGAATATAGACGCTTCTCCAGGAAATTTGCCCATACTTCTTGGCTTTCCATAATAGTTTCCATATTGCCTCTTTTGTAATATTTCAACCATTCTCCTTGTAGTCCTGGCCAGAGACAAGAAATGTAGTGGCAGCAGCATAAGTGGAAAATTATGGGTGAATATAAAGTTAACCAAAATTCTGAACCTAGATGAGGATGCAGATCTTTGTTTAGGGGAAAACACAGGTTGGTTTTCACCTTGCCCATCACAAGTTCTTATTCATAATATTCATAAAATCCAAATGCAAAAGTAGGAACCTCAGAGTGACAAAAAGCTCAGTATCTTGATCCTAGTTTATTAACATTTCTAGTAGTGATGGGCATGAACCCCTAAAACTCAGGACAAACAAAATCAATGCAGCCCATATTAAATTAATAAAAAACTAGTGACATGTTGGATCTCAAAAAGTAATTGTAAATGGGGACTCCCTGGCTGGATTATGTCTCTCTTGTTACATCAGTCACAGTCTCTGCTCTTTCTGAGCTCCCGCAGTGCATCAAGGGAGTCTCATGGCTGCCGTGTATTGTGGGAGGTGTAGTCCAGCTGAAGAACATGACCTACAATTCCCATGAGGCACCATGGCACCATTTCCAAATTGAAATGTTTGCTTTCAGCCAAAACTCTTTGGTTTTGGGGTGATTTGTTTTTTTGATGGAAAGTCAAAAGGTTCCATGGAAAGCAGACATTCATGTGAAAAGCTTTGTTTAGTTAAAAACCCATTTTTCTGTCAAAAAAAGCATTTCTATAAAAAAATTCAACCAGCTTTATTCATCAGGGGCTAAAAGTACCTACATAAGGAAAAGATTTCAAATCGCAGAGGGCTCTTGAACCTAGCAAAGGTGTACAGAGATCCAGCAGTTGGAAGCAGGAGCTAAACAAATTCTGATTAGAAATAAGGTACAAATCTTTAACAGGGAGTGTAGTTAATCATTGGAACAACTTACATAAGGATGCGACAGTCTGTACATCAAGACTGGGTGTTTTTCTGAGAGAGATGCTCTAGCTCAAGCTGAATTTATGTGTTTGATATTAATGCGTGAGGTTCTCTGGCTGTGGTATGCAAGACTAGATGATCACAATAGACCTTTCTGGCCTTAAAATCTGTGACCTCAGTCACCCCAAAGATCCAGGTGTTGATTTGATCAGTGCCGTCTTTCTAATGCAGATGAGCCAACAGCCTGGATTCAGATTCCCTCAAACCTTGTGACAGTTCAGGGGTGCGATCTCACCCCTGCCCTAGCCCCTTTACATGGGATAAAAGGGCCAGAAAGGCATAAAGGATCCCTAAAAGCCCAGGCTCTGCGGGAGGAGTCCTCCAGTGTAGAAACTGAGGAAGACAGCCATAAGGCTGCTTTCTGAGGACCCCTTTGCAATTCCTGGCATAGAAGGCATGCCAGGGCAGGGCTGGGGAAGGGAAGCGTTAGGGGCAGGGTCGCAGCAAGCAGAGTCTTAGAAGCATCTCGCCTCTTAGAGGAGCAGCACAGAATCTCACCTAAGGTTTACATCCAAATGTGGCAGGTTGGGCCCATCTCTAATTTTGAGGGGAGCGGGGAGTGTGCACATGCACATGTGGTAGAAGAGAAACACTCCTCAGACCCTTCTAGCTTTGGCTAGGTGCTTTCACAGCCCAAGCTCCAGCAGCATCCATTAACCTAGTAACTATCACCTATATGGTAGCAAGCCATTGTCATCTCCAGAATTCATCTTAATTACAGGTCCCGGTTTTCTCTTTGCAGCGCAAACACAACAGCTGGGGCAAAAAGAACAAACAAACGAAGGGGAAGGATGAAAAGAAACAACCCTTTAAACATTATCTTATGCTTGAAAGGAAGGAAGGGGAGAAAAAAAATAATTATCCCAACCCAGGCGAAGCCTCATTACCATTGAAAATCCTCTCCTTCTCGGCTCTCACCTCGCCATTCATTTCAATATCACAAGTGGCACACTACCTTTCTTCTCACTGAAATTTCCCATCTTAAAGAGACAGGTGTTCCCTACACTCCAACACAGACAGGGACACAGGATTATCAGCCGGCAAGGAATGCTGAACAAAAGCCCGGGGTTCAGGCATGGTATTCCACCTTTGAAGGCAGGATTTACGCTGTAATGCTTAAAACCCTTATCATCTTGTCAGAAATACGTTCTTTATTATTCTTATTCTTCCCCCTTTCCTTTCTCTTTTGGGCTGAAGATCCTTTAGACAGTCAAATTATATCAAAACGCAGCAGAGGAAGCAGAAAATAAAGCATTAAAAAAGGTTAGGAACATTATTTTCATCTTAACAAATGCGTAAAAAGGGTTGACAAGTCCTTATTTTACTCTTACAGGATAATCTGTAGGTACCAAGATGATATGGGATAAAAAAAGAGAAGGAAAAAAATCATAAGAAGAAATTAAAAAAGAAAAACCCAGGTCTCTGCATAAATATAAATAATTTGTAAGTTGTCTGACTGCAGAATTTATCAGAAGCTGAAAGGACACAGTGTGTAGAAGCCACATGGATGTAAGGACTCGCATCCCATGGCAATATGAGACTGAAACTTGACGTGTGGGAGAATGACCCATGTGTAGGAGAGGTTTGGTGTCCATGGAAGGAGATCCCAATTACAACTGGGAGATATGACAGAAGTCTATAAAATCATGACTGGTGCGGAGAAAATAAATGAGGAAGTGTTATTTACTCCTTCTCGAAACACAAGAACTAGGGGTCACCATATGAAATTAATAGGCTGCAGGTGTAAAACAAACAAAAGGAAATATTCTTCATACAACGCACAGTCAACCTGTGGAACTCTTACCAGAGGATCTTGTGAAGGCCAAGACTATAACAGGGTTAAAAAAAAAAGAACTAGATAAATTCATGGAGGATAGGTCCATCAATGATTATTAGCCAGGATGGGCAGGGCAGTGGCGTAGCCAGGTTTAGAGCACAGGGGGAGCGGGGCTAAAAAAAGGTGCAGGGAGCAAAAAGCATCAGGAGCAAAAAAAGGCACCGGGAGCAAAAAAAAATGCTCCACTCTAGCTGCAGCATAGGAGCAAAAGGCGTCGGGAGCAAAAAAGGGTGCCAGGAGCAAAAAAAAAATGCTCCGCTCTGGCTGCAGCGTAGGAGCAAAAGGCGTCGAAGCACAAAAAAAACCGAAAAAAGGTCAAAAAAGAAAAAAAGGTCAAAATCAAAATGAAACATTTCCAAATTCTCTCAATGAAATATTCTGATTGATCCAAAATGAAAAAATCAGGTTTTTGGTTCATGAATATTTTTGAGATGTTGACTTTTTGTCCCAAATCAAGATGTGAAAAAATTTCAAACTCTCAAAAATATTTTCAGGATGGGAAAACTATTCCCTGCCATGCTTCAGATGCAGTGCCCAAGTCAATACTTCAATCCTGGCACTGTCATTTCTGAGCTCAGAATTCAGCACCCTTTTCCCCTCCTCCTCCCAAGGTGCCCTACACAGCGGTAATCCCCGTATTACGAGTTCCACATCTAATTCCAGATATTAAACAAAAGCAGAGTCCCTTTGGCAAAGGGCAGAAAAGGGAGAGCCAGTCACAAACGTGAAATGAGATCAATTTATTAGCACCTTTACAAACACGATGAAAAGCTGTGGTATTCGGGCACAGAGCAAACGTTGAAGCACGGAACTATTACCTACAGCACGGTGTAACCATGTCTCTCCTCCTCACAGTTTAACAGGCTGCCTCTTGCTGTTATCTCAGTTTGCTAGTGTGCAGCCTGGATCACAGAAGGGGGGGTGTCTGTTATGGTAAGTCCCTCTTATTACAATCACCTTTGTTTTGAGGCGTACATCAGGGGTTGTCCCTAGCACAACACACAGCTCTGAGGAGATTTTTTCCACTAATTGGTGCATAGGCGCTGAGTTTTAATTTTCCCTGAGGGTGCTCCACCCATGCTCTGCCCTGAGGCCCCACCCCACTCCACCCCTGCCCCAAAGCCCTGCCTCCACTCCACCTCTTCCCACACCCACTCTGCCCACTCCCCCAAGGCCCTGCCCTCACTCTGCCTCTTCCCGCCCCCACTCCACCCCCTTCCCGAGGCCCCCGCCCCCTAGGTGATCTCCGCCCTCCCCCAAACCCCTCCCCTAGCCGCCAAACCGCTGTTTAGTGGTGCCCTAATCAGCTAATTGAGGGTGCCACCAAACAGCTGTGGCTGGTGGGTGCTGAGCAAACACTATTTTTTTTCACGAGTGCTCCAGCCCCGGAGCCAGCGCCTATGAATTGGTCCACAGTTACAAAATGCATATCCATATCCCCACGCAGGTGTTCCAGACATATTAGGGTAGGCCTAGATTCTTGCTTCCCTTCCTGTTTCAGTGTTTACAGGAATCCTGAGGTGCACTTAATAAAATGTTGAACTTCCTGCCTACGCCACAGCCTACAGGCGATGGGAGTGGCATGTAGATGATCCTCATAAAGCCTTATTAGCATGTCGATTGCCTTGACCACCTTTTGGACGTGGTGGTTTTACTTCTATACACATAGAGAAAATCCTTTTCACTGGCCGACGCTACCTAACTCATAGAATACTGAATATTCGACCCAATAGAGCAGAAAGAGTTTGTATCTTGCCGAAAGGTCCATAACCTGGACATATTGGCAAAAATAGCCAGAAGATCTCTCCAAACAGGTCTGAATGTCTGGCTCTGCTTCTGGCTGGGTTGGAAATGCCACAATCCATTCATTCCTTGCTGCTGCTTCTATTCAGATCCAGAGACACATGAAGTGTGGGGGTGGGGAAATTACCTCAACGTTTCTGAACCTCAGGAGTGTTTGTTTTGAGTTTGATTCAGGTCTGAGGTGCACATTCAGGTCAGTTGTTATTTTCACCATCAATAGATTAATAGGTTTTAAAGGCAGAAGAGACCATCCGCTCCTCTAGTTTGGCTTCCTGCATAACACACATGAGAAGCACAACCAGGACCTCAGAGACAGGCCAGTTGTGGAGCAAGTGAGCAGGAGAGGGAAATTCTGTCTGCGATTGGAGGCTTCCAGTTCAGTGTTTCACCTACTGACCTTAATCCTGCCCTGGGAGAGGAGCCTTACCTTTCTCCTGGGGCATGAGAGTAACTCACTCTCCCTTTAAGTTCTCTCCTTCCTATGATCCCCAACTGGAACCCAACCAAAGCATCTGTTTCTATAGTTAGAACAACCTTGACGCTAATAGGGGAAGAGGCTGAACAGCTTGGTAATAGCTGCCATCATGTAATTAAATTTAACATCCTTGTAGAGGGAAAATGTCAAAGAAACCCACCGTGGTAGCATTTAACTTCAAAAAGGGGAACTACACAAAAACGAGGAGGCTAGTTAAACGGAAATTAAAAGGAACAGTCCCAACAGTGAAATGACTGCGAACTGCATGGAGAGTATTTAAAAACACCATAATAGAGGTTCAAACTAAATGTATACCCCAAATTTTAAAAAATGCCACCATGGCTAAACAGCAGAATAAAATAGGAAGTTACTGGCAAAAAGGCATCCTTTAAAAACTGGAAGTCAAATCCTGATGAGAAAAGCATAAACTCTGGCAACTCACATATAAAAATATAATTATGCATGCCAAGAAAAAATTTGGAGATCAACTAAATTAAAACACAAAAACTAACAGCAATATATATATCATATATTCAGTACATCAGAAGCAGAAAGCCTGCCAATCAGTGGAGCTGCTGGATGATCAAGGTGCTAAAGGAGCACTCAGGGAAGACAAGGCCACTAAGGAGAATCTAAATTAATTCTTTGCATTAATCTTCACTGCAGAGGATGTGCGGGAGAGATCCCCACATCTGAGATATTCTTTTTAAGTGACAAATCTGAGGAACTCTCCCAGATTGAGGTGTCAGTAAAGGAGGTTCTGGAACAAATTGATTAATGAAACAATAATAAGTCATCCGAACCAGATGGTATTCAGCCAAGAGTGCTGAAGGAACTCAGATATGAAATTGCAGAACTACTAACTGTGGTATCAGGTTTCAGAGTGATAGCCATGTTAGTCTGTATCCACAAAAAGAACGAGGAGTACTTGTGGCACCCTAGAGACTAACAAATTTATTTGGGCATAAGCTTTCGTGGGCTAAAGCCCACTTCATCAGATGTAGAGAGTGGAACATACAGTAGGAAGATATATATGTATACAGAGAACATGAAAAGATGGGGGTTGCCATACCAACTCTAAGAGACTAATCAATTAAGGTGAGCTATTATCAGCAGGAGAAAAAAAACTTTTCTGTTGAGATAATCAGGATGGCGCATTACAAACAGTTGACAAGAAGATGTGAGTAACAGTGGGGGAAAACTAGCATGGGGAAATAGATTTCAGTTTGTGTAATGACCCAGCCACTCCCAGTCTTTATTCAAGCCTAATTTAATGGTATCCAGTTTGCAAATTAATTCCAGTTCATCCGTTTCTCATTGGAGTCTGTTTTTGATTTTGTTGTTGTTGAAGAATTGCCACTTTTAGGTCTGTTACTGAGTGACCATAGAGATTGAAGTGTTTTCCTACTGGTTTTTGAATGTTATGATTCCTGATGTCAGATTTGTGTCCATTTATTCTTTTACATAGAGACTGTCCGGTTTGGCCGATGTACATGGCAGAGGGGCATTGCTGGCACATCATGGCATATCAGGGACTCGTTCACCTGCACATCTATCAACTGTTTGTAATGGGCCATCCTGACTATCACTACAAAAGTTTTTTTTCTCCTGCTGATAATAGCTCACCTTAATTGATTAGTCTCTTAGAGTTGGTATGGCAATCCCCATCTTTTCACGTTCTCTGTATATATATATATCTTCCTACTGTATGTTCCACTCTATGCATCTGATGAAGTGGGCTTTAGCCCACAAATGCTTATGCTCAAATAAATGTTAGTCTCTAAGGTGCCACAAGTACTCCTCGTTCTTTTAACTGTGGTATGTAACCTAGCTCTGAAATCATCCTCTGTGTCAGATGACTGGAGGGTAGCTAATGTAATCCCAAGGCTCCAGAGGCAATCCTGGCAATTACAGGCTGATAAGCCTAACTTCAGCACCAGGCAAATTGGTTGAAACTATAGTAAAGAACAGAATTGTCAGACACCTAGATGAAGATGATGTGATGGGGAAGAGGCAACATGGCTTTTGTAAAGGGAAATCATACCTCTCCAATCTATTAGAATTCTATGAGGGTGTCAACAAGCATGTGGACAAGAGGGATCCAGTCTATACAGCGTATTTGGACTTTCAGAAAGCCTTTGACAAGATCCCTCACCAAAGGCTCTTAACCAAACCAAGTAGTCATGGGATAAGAGGGAAGGCCCTCTGATGAATCAGTAACTGGTTAAAAGATAAGAAACAAAGGGTAGGAATAAATGGTTAGTTTTCACAGTGGAGAGAGGTATATGGTGGGGGGGGGGGGGTGACCCCAAGGATGTGTACTGGGTCCTATGCTATTCAAAACACGTTCATAAATGATCTGGAAAGGGAGGTGAACAGTGAGGTGGAAAAATCTGTAGATGATACAAAATTACTCAAGATAGTTAAATGCAAAGCTGTCTGCAAAGAGTTACAAAGGGATCTCACTAAACTGGGTAACTGGGCAACAAAATGGCAGATGAAATTTAATGTTTATAAGTACAAAGTAATGCACACTGGAAGCATAATCCCAATTGTACATACAAAATGATGAGATCTAAATTAGCTGTTACCACTCAAGAAAGAGATCTTGCAGTCATTGTGGATAGTACTCTGAAAACATCTGCTCAATGTGCAGCGGCAATCAAAAAAGCTAACACAAGTTAGGCACCATTAGGAAAGGGACAGATAATAAGACAGAAAATACCATAATGCCACTATATAAATCTATGGTACGCCCACACCTTGAGTACTGCATGCAGTTCTCATCTCTGCATCTCAAAAAAAGATATCTTAGAACTTGAAAAAGTACAGAAAAGGGCAATGAAAGTTATTAGGGGTATGGAACAAACTTCCGTATGAGGGGAGATTAAAAAGACTGGGACTTTTCAGCTTGGAAAAGAGACAACTAAGGGGGGATCTGATATAGGTCTATAAAATTGTGACTGGTGTGCAAAAAGTGAATAAGGAAGTGTTATTTACCCCTTCATATAACACAAGAACTAGAGGCCCCCCCAACGAAATTAATAGGAAACAGGTTTTAAACAAACAAAAGAAAGCACTTCTTCACACAACGCACAGTCAACCCATGGAACTCGTTGCAAGGGGATGTTGTGAAGACAAAAATTATAACTGGGTTCAAAGATGAATTAGATAGGTTTCAAGGAGGATAGATCCATCAATGGCTATTAGCCAAGATGGTCAGGTACACAACACCATGCTCTGGGTGTCCCTAAACTTCTGACTGCCAGAACCTGGGACTGGACAACAGGGGATGGATCACTCCCTGTTTTGTTCATACCCTCAGAAGCATCTGACACTAGCCACTGCCAGAAGACAGGCTACTGGGCTAGATGGACCATTGGTCTGACCTATATGGCAGTCCTTATGGAAGAAAAGCAAAACTACTCAGGCTTAGAGTACGTCTAGGCTGTAGTCGGAGGTGTGACACCAGCAGGTATAGACATACCCAAGCTAGCTTTGATCTAGCTAGCTCCAATAACAATAACAGGGAAGCCGTGGCATCATGGGCTGTACGAACCCATGCTGGGTCCTTCGATTAACTCTGGTCATATCTGGTCAATCTGATATACCAATAGGAACCTAAAATCAGACAGGGCAGACATTTCTGGGCAGAATTCATGAGAGGGGACTGTGCCTCTCCATTTCATAGAGCTCCGGGGACACTGGCTCGCTTACCTTCCAGCCCTGCTACCCGAGTCAATCACTAGCGGAAAACAGTCGCTTCCTGGTTTCCCCTCCAGCATGGCTCAAGCAGGTTAACATTTAGTAGAAAGGGAAAATATTGAATAGCTATTCTGGGGTAATACTCAGGAAACTGGACCTTGGCTTTCAATCAATGAACAGTAAACACACCCAGCTCCCATCTTTGCCCCCTTGCTCCCCCTTCCCTGAACTGCTCAAGGTGAATCCTTATTCCTGCACAATTAGCCAGCTCCACAGCAGCTGGGATTGATTAGCGATAGATCAGAGACAAACTGGATTACTGTTGTAATGCAGACATGTATTCACTTAGGTACCTTCACTCCAAAAGGATATTCTACTAGATAAGCACTAGCTCCAGGCAAGGGGACAGCCCCAACCCAGGGTGGGACAGAGGGGGTTCTAGGGGACATGGAGACCACCCCCTTGTCAGTATGGGGCAGCGGGCACTCTGGGCATTCGAGGTATGAAGAGTGCCTCCTCTCCCAAGCATGCACTAGTCGGAGCATCTGAGATCAGAGGAATGGAGACAACCTCTTCCCAAGAAGGGCGTCCGGAGCCTAGAAGAGACCACTCTGCACTTCGAAGGCACAAAGCCAGCCCCACTCAGCGTGGGACAGGGGGAACCACGGAGGTCTGAACGGCGCTCCCTCCTGGCAGAGAGCTGCGAGCACCCTGGGGACAGGGGCCCTCTGAGCCAGGCTCACTGCCTATTCCATTTGATGAGGGAGTAATTAAACTCCCCAGCCGGTCTCGCGTCTCTCTGGCTACGTGCCTGCCGAGCGGGCCTCTGGCTGCACGCAGCTGCGGCGGGGTTGTCGGGCTGTGATTGATGGTGCAGTTCAGCAGGAAATAAATTCCGAGGCTCTCGCATGAGGTGAATTGGGGGGTGTATCCATCTTAAAGATACTTAATGAATGTGCCACAGCGCGCAGACTGGCAGCAGATAGATCTCCACAGCCAGCGCGCCCTTCATTGTGACTCGCAAGGTTCAGGCACAATTGAACGGCTTCTGGCGGGTTTTATTTATGCTTGCCATGCCCTGGCAGTGTCTATTATTGCCCCCTCCCCCCAAAGGAGTTTCTTTCACTTTGCCTCCAGGGCTCATCTTTGCTTTTCCCTTCCTGCTCCTCACTCCCTCAGAAGTGACGTGCCTTTAGGGGGAGGCAGTGTGACCTAGTGGATAGCGCGCTAGACTGGGACTCAGGACAGTTCTTCCTAGCACTGCCACTGGCCTGCTGGGTGACCTTAGCAAGTCACGTCACTGCCCCGTGCCTCAGTTTCCCCATCCGTACAATGGGGATAATTATACTGCCCTCTTTTGTACAGCGCTTTGAGAGCTACTGATGAAAAGCACTACAGAAGAGCTAAGTAGTGTTAATCTACTTACCACTGCTACCATTATTCCAGAAGCATTGACCCAACAGGTTCAGAGATAATCATGCTTCATAATCACCTGCTAAGAAGCTCAAAGCATTTCAAACATTAAGCTTCACCTCCCTTGTGTTAGCTGTGTTATGTGTTACCCTCATTTTCCAAAGAGAGAAATTGAGACACACGGGTTCTCTTCTCAAAATCACACAGCAACTTGATGGCAGAGCGGGGACTAGAACTCACATCTCCTTATGCTTCTGTCTGTGTTTTAACCATTGCCTGAGGCTCTCTCATGACCTAATACAGCCAGAAGTTCAAATCAGGGCTTTGGAGCAGACCCCAGAGCTGGAGCGCGGAGCAGTAGGTTTATGCCCGGAGCCGGAGCAGAGCAATTCAAAAATTTGAACACTTGGGTCTGTAAACTGAGCTGGAGCGTTTCTGTCTATCCAGAGACTTCTGGTGTTAGCTGCTTCCACCCCGGCCAGGAATAATACGGGAACCACCTTGCTTGTGGTACTTTAGCATTTCTATTTCATGTTCTACCTGGGACAGGAAAGCAGAGATGTGCACAAAAGAGATGGTAATCATTTCTGAAGCTCCAAAACAATTCTGTTCATGTTTTGGGCCGAGGTTCAGATTTCAGCCAGTTTATCCACACCTAGCTTTGGCATCAGATCAGTTCCAGACACAGACAGAGCCAGGCTATAGGGCCAGAGGATCATCATTATTATTATTATTTCTATTGTGGTAGCACCGAGACCCTACAAATTATGTACCAGGACCCCATTCTGCTAGGTGCTGTACAAACACAGGACAAAAAGACAGCGTCTGCCCCAAGACGCTTACAATCTGAGTATATACAGTGACCTGAGTTGTGTTCTCCATTGTGCCAAAGCATTTCTGCTTCTCCCTGCACCCATGCTCTGCCCTGCAATGGACTGCATAAGGAGCAGATTGTTATATTATTAACAACCACTATCAGCGCTGCTGTTCCACCAACATTTTGGCCAAAAGCCACAATACAAATTGTTTGGCTGAGAGTTCTCTGAGGAAAAGAAAATCACGCAGCATGTTACCAGCCATAAGAGGATCCAGGGCCTGTTAATTCTCTAATTTCACCAACAGACGTCAGTACAATAAAAGATAGTACCTCACGCACCTTGTCTTTGCTAATTTCCTGATCACAGATGGGTAGTCTTGGAAGGGTTCGATTTTGATTGGTAAACATCAATTTCACTGCACGCGCACAAACGGGTGAAAAAATATGTCCATCCATAATAATCAAAAGTTACAGATAGGCAAAGCAAGACAAATGCTGCTTGAAAATTTATTAGAGCTTGATCTAAGGATATTTACTGTGTGTGTTTTGACATGTGATGTTGATAAATTGTGTTTTAACAGTTATAAAGCTTTAACTTTCTGAATCTCAATGTCTACCATAATTAAATGATTACTGTCTGACCCCCCTTGTTTGCTCCCCCCCACCATTTCCCACAACTGTGAAAATTTAAGTCAATAAAAATAACATAAAAATGCTTACATCTCTTAATTTTGCACAACTGTGAACATTTAAATGGATAAAAATAAAAAAGTGCTTAAAAATAAACATCAATATTATCCACTGAAATTATGAAAAAATAAAAATGGAATTCTGCCAAGCCTACGGATGGGGAATAGGGGGTTGGGTGCCAAGGAGTCTTCCCATTGGGTTTATACAGCAAGCACAATGTAAGCTTGTGGACAGGAGCAGAGAAAGGGATACAGTGTCTTTAAGGGCATGTCTACATGTACAGTGCTGCAGCAGCGCGCCTGCACCGCTGCAGCTCGTCTAGTGAAGACACTCTATGCTGACGGGAGAGCTCTCCTGTCAGCATAATAAAACCACCCCCGTGAACGGCAGAAGCTATGCCAGCGGGAGAAGCTCTCCTGCCAACGTAGCACAGTGCACACGACCACTTATGTCAGGGTAACCTATGTCGCTTGAGGGGTGGTTTACTCACACCCCTGAGCGACATATGTTATGCTGTCATAGTCTGTAGCGTAGCCGTAGCCTTAAACAAAATCAAACGCTGTGGACAGGTCCCTTTGCCTCATCGCCATGCTTTAGTGCTGCTACTGTGTGGAGTTTACAGAAGTCGGATGGAAGAGGAGGAGAGATCCATGCCAGCAAGATCTCAGTAGTGCTTACGGGAGATACACGTGACAAGACGACCTGGGTGTAGGAGCACCAGCTGTGACTGCCTCTTACCAGCTGTGATTCCAGAACTGATGGTTTTTTAGGGGCAGAGCACTCTGGACTCTGAATGGCTCCCCTGCTAGGAAAACCACTGGGGGTGCATAGTGGGGTGACAGGGATCCACCAAGTTCCCTTCCCTGTCAAAGTAGCAAACTCATCTCGGGCTGGACACAGAGCGGGCAGGGAAATCCTTGCCCACTCTTATCCACACCACATATTTTTATGAAGTTATGGTATCTAAAGCATTCAACCCACAGCATGGTCTTGTAAGATCTCCCAAACAAGGCCAGTCATTCTATGAATGGGAGATCTCCAGGGAACACCCGCCTATGGCAGGAGGTCTTGGTGATGGTTGAGTAGGTGGAGCATCTAATTCTATGCCAGAGAGCCAGTGCCCAGGGGTGCTGGAACAATTTGTATAGCGGGGGTGCTGAGAGCCATTGAACCAAATTGTAAACCCTATATGTGATGGAAATCACTTTGAGTCAGGGGGTGTGGCAGCACCTCCAGCACCCCCAGTTCTAGCACCTATGCCAGTGCCCCAGTAGGGCTATACAGGTGCGGAGTTGCTGATGTCACCATCAATGCTGAGGTCCCGATTGCTTGTGGTCAACAGACAACTCCCACCTCAGATGTGACCGTCTTTCAGCGGTAGGCAAAGTGTTTCTTGTAGATTGTCAACTGTTTTGATTGCTTCTGGGATGGAACAGGCCACTGAACTATACAGTATTATTATTGAAAGAAGGGAGGGGCCATTAGAGATTCAAGGCAAAGAATAAGTAGCTTAAAAAGTAGCTAATAGCAAGAAGGGGTGATGGGTTTGGCTTGTCACATACCAATAAATACATTAATTTGCAGCACAATAAAAATCAAATAAATGATTTTGGTGCTTGTTTTTGTTTGTTTGTTTGTTTGCCCCCTATTTCCCCTTTAAAAAAAGTCCATCATCTTTCTGGCTGAACGACCTTGTCTAAATTGCTGGATGGTAACTACGCATGAAATGCCAGTGCCCTAGCTCGTAAATACCAGCATCCTCTAGGTGTGAAATGCCAACTTTCTAATGTGTAAATGCCACGCATGAAATGTCACCCTCCCACAAGTGCAAAGTGACAGTCTCCGTAAGTGGCTGGGCTTGGACACAGGCAAAATGCCAGCGATGGGACATGTAAAGGCTAATGCTTAATGCCAGGGTCCTTCTTAAAGGTCTATAATAAAAGGAGTGTGGGTGTGAGGGTGGAACATCTGGGCCCAAATCTCTCTCTGGTGCAAGTCCATTCCAGACAGGCTGAGGAATCCAGGTCAGAAACTTTTATTTGTAAGTGACTATGTACGTGGCACCAACTCAGTCCATGGATGTGCTCCCTGTGTTGATTCATACTCAGATCTGCTGACATTAGCACCAAGAATCCATTTTTACTGCTTTTTACTCCTGCCAGCCCTGCAGAGCCAATGCAGCTAAGAGGAGATGCATCTCCAACAGAATTGTTTACCAGCTTCCAATAAATTGCACCTTTCAAAAGTCACTGAAACAGCAGGGCTGTACCAGAATAACAACCTTTATCACTGGTGGTCAGAGAGGATCAAAAAACGGTAAAACAACTTGGTGAAACAAAAGTTGCTTTTATGTCGCAGGGTTCGGAATGGACCAGTTTTTCTTTTTCAAAAAAAATTCATAAGATAATTTTTCCAATATTATTCATTTGTGGATTTTTCTCCTTTTTTTAAAAAAAAATTATGCTTGAAAATGTGTGGGGTGGGGGAAGGAAAACGGGTGGGGGAGGAGAAAAAAAAGGGAAGGAGAAGGCAAGAAGCAAAAAGTGAAGGAAAGGAAAAAAAAAAACAAAATGAATAATATATTTAAAAATTAAATTTAAAACAGACAGTTTTTCACAAAATAGTTCATTTTGAAGAAAAGGCCATTTCTCAATGAAAAATGTGGTGCAGCTCTCCCTGTGATGATGTGAAAGATGAAAAAAGCCCAGCTTGACTCTCAGATCCCAGACTGAGTTTTGCGGGGTTGGTAGTTAGAAATATTACATGTAAACTGAGACAATTTTGAAATTGAATCACTGAAAGACCATGAACATGGAACCCCACAAGGCTGTTTTTATAGTCACTTCCAAGAAAAAGAGGAATTTTAGTGTTTTCATTTTGGTTCCTAGTCTAACACCAGTTCAGCCAGGGTGTTTTCTGAGGTTAGGCTTGTGTGAGTTTTTCCAAGAGACTTGGGAGCAGAAGTCCTTTTGGCTTCAAAGGCTTACGGCTGCCATCTTGGCTGATGTCAGAGATTGAACTGGGGAGCTCCAAAGCTAAAAGCATAAGTCGCTAATGCTTGAACTAAAGACCTGTTACAAACCCATATCTTCTCTGAATCAGGACATAGGCTGACCATTTATATATTAAACAGAATGTATATATTTCACACATGCACACAAACGCGTAGAAACACGCACCCTCTACACGAGTGGAGGAGCTATGCATATGATAAATTGCAGTCACGTAATCAATTTCCATTGCATCCCCGACTGCCTCATCTGCCTGCTAATCCAGCTCCCATCAGTCTTCTTCTCACATTCCAACCCCTGAGCAGCTTCCAGCAGAAATCTTTTCTTTTGAACAACCTGCCAGATAAATGTTTCCTTCTCCTCTCCCCCACTATATGTCACACCTGCCAAAGACCCAGGATGGGCAATACTGAGTCCTAGGACAGTGGGAGCATTTCTACATACATCCCTAAAGGTCTGGAAATGGGAGCTTTATCTCCTTGCTCAGAGGAGATTCTTAGCTTCCCCAAGGGGACAAGCAGCATGCACTTCTAAACCTGCAAGGCCCAGTGATCAGAATTTAAAATCATGGCATTTTTAGGTATGGAAAAGATATTTTAAGGCTTTGGTGGCACCCTCTGAGTCTTTTACAGTTGGATTCATGATAACTAAAGCCCTTGGCTGACAAACAGAAGGATACAAAAAAAAAAGTCCTCAAAAACATTTTCAGCCTCTATAAAACATTCCTAAAGAAGGCTTCTTTTGTCCTCTTCCCCTGTAATGTATGTGGTATACATAGGATACATGCTAGTGCTGGATAAAAGGCTTTATCACCACTCATGTGAGATGACCCGGATAATTCACTAGCAAGATGGCATATGAAGTTCAGTGTTGACAAATGCACCACAGAGCAGGTTGGCAGGAATAATGTGAGCGGCTCATACACATTGCTGGGTTCTAAATTAACTGTAATAACTCAGGGGGAAGAGGGCACGGGTGTCACTGTGGACAGCTTAGCGAAAACCTCCACTTAATGTGCAGCAGCAGTCAAAAAAAGCAAACAAAATGACGGGCGACAAAAATGATTAGAAGTGTGAAAATGCTTCCACACAAGGAGAGAGGGAGGAGATTAGGACTGTTTAATCTAGGGAGGAGATGAATAAGAAGGGATGCGATAAAGGCATATAAAATAATGAATAGCATAAAGAGGGTAAATAAGGGTCTCGTTTATCTTCTGTCATAATACAAGCACAAGCGGACAGTCAATGAAATTGAAAGGCGATGCTTTTAGAATTGATAAAAGGAACATCTCCTCCCCCCACCCCCAGTGCTAGACTGTGAAACCTTTACTTATATCGGGGAACACGTACACACCTGAGTAATAAATAATACCACCATCTCCCTCTTATAAAGAGCTTTTCATCAATAGAAAAGGTGGGGCAGTATCATTATCTCCATTTTACAGATGGGGAAACTGAGGCACAGAGCAGGGAAGTGACTTGTCCACGGTCACCCAGCAGACCAGTGTCTGAGCCAGGATTAGAACCCAAGTGCTCTCACCACACTGCCTCCCATTCTACTGATTTAAAGGGGACTACGCAGGTAAGTAACTCCTCACTAAGGTGAGAAAGTGGTTTTCAGTCTGTCCCATGGGGCATTATTGATTTGTTTGGATTTTTACTACTCTTTGAAAAGACAATGACCATAATCAAAATGCTAGCAAGATCCAATGAAATTGTCCAGTGACAACTACATTAACTAATCTCTCCATCAGATCCCCACATCACTCCTTTCCAATACCCATCTCCTTACTAGCCAGGTAGGGAAGGTGGGTCCTTACAGTATACCCTGAAGTTTAACAAACATAGGGTTGTATGGATCATGGAGGAAAGCAAGTTCCAAATGGCCATGGAAATTAGTCTGGAAATTCCTAAGTAGCCTGTGGAACTCAAGGTATAATTGAAGGCAAGATTTTAGAAGGATTACAAAAAGCCAAAGGATCAGATATTTATAAGGATAATGAGGACATCCCAGTTCCATTAGATAGGATAAACAATTCATAAATAATGTAAATCCTCATAGAAATGTAGGACTTGAAGGGACCTCAATAGGTCATCTAGCCCAGTCTCCTGCAATCAAGGCAGGACTATGTAATAACTAGACCATCTCTTAAAAACCTCCAGTAATGCAGATTCCACAACCTCCCTATGCAATTTGTTCCAGTGCTTAGCTACCCTGACAGGAAGTTTTTCCTAACGTCCAACCTAAACCTCCTCTACAGCTGGGAAGTCTGCTGCCATCACTGCGAATAGGAAACGTAGGGTAGTGGTGGTCGGAGACTCTCTGCTGAGGGGGACGGAGGCGCCCATCTGTTGCCCTGACATTTAATCTCAGGAGGTATGCTGCCTGCCGGGGGCCCGTATCCGAGACGTTACGGAGGCATTGTCAAGGATTATCCGGCCCTCTGACTACTACCCCATGCTACTCATCCATGTGGGCACAAATGATACTGCGAGGTGTGACACTGAGCAGATCAAGAGTGACTACAGGGTTCTGGGAGTACGGGTGAAGGAGTTTGGAGCGCAGGTGGTATTCTCTTCGATCCTTCCTGTCAAAGGTAGGGGCACGGGCAGAGACAGGTGCATCGTGGAGGTGAATGCCTGGCTGCGAAGATGGTGTTGCCAGGAGGGCTTTGGCTTCCTCGACCACGGGATGCTAATCCAGGAAGAACTGCTAGGCAGAGATGGCATTCACCTTTCGAGGAGGGGAAAGACCCTATTTGGATACAGACTGGCTAACCTAGTGAGGAGGGCTTTAAACTAGGTTCGACGGGGACAGGTGAGCAAAGCCCACAGGTAAGTGGAGAACATGGGGACCTGGGAGATGGGTCAGAAATAGGAGGGGGCATGGGCTCTAATGACAAAGAGATAGGAGGGTCAGGGCAAAACTGGGAGGCAAGATCAAATCAGTATCTTAGATGCCTGTATACAAATGCGAGAAGTGGGGAAGTATGGGTAATAAGCAGGAAGAACTGGAAGTGCTAATAAATAAATTCAACTATGACATTGTTGGCATCACCGAAACTTGGTGGGATAATACACATGATTGGAATGTTGGTATGGATGGGTACAGCTTGCTCAGGAAGGACAGACAGGGGAAAAAAGGGAGGAGGTGTTGCCTTATATATTAAAAATGTACACGCTTGGACTGAGGTGGAGATGGACATAGGGGACGGAAGTGTTGAGAGTCTCTGGGTTAGGCTAAAAGGGGTAAAAAACAAGGGTGATGTCATGCTAGGAGTCTACTACAGGCCACCTAAGGTGGAAGAGGTGGATGAGGCTTTTTTTAAACAACTAAGAAAATCATCCAAAGCCCAAGATTTGGTGGTGATGGGGGACTTCAACTATCCAGATATATGTTGGGAAAATAACACAGCGGGGCACAGACTATCCAATAAGTTCTTGGACTGCATTGCAGACAACTTTTTATTTCAGAAGGTTGAGAAAGCTACTAGGGGGGAAGCTGTTCTAGATTTGATTTTAACAAATAGGGAGGAACTCGTTGAGAACTTGAAAGTAGAAGGCAGCTTGGGCGAAAGTGATCATGAAATCATAGAGTTCACAATTCTAAGGAAGGGTAGAAGGGAGTACAGCAAAATAGAGACAATGGATTTCAGGAAAGCGGATTTTGGTAAGCTCAGAGAGCTGATAGGTAAGGTCCCATGGGAATCAAGACTGAGGGGAAAAACAACTGAGGAGAGCTGGCAGTATTTCAAAGGGACACTATTAAGGGCCCAAAAGCAAACTATTCCGCTGGGTAGGAAAGATAGAAAATGTGGCAAAAGAACACCTTGGCTTAACCACGAGATCTTGCAAGATCTAAAAAATAAAAAGGAGTCATATAAAAAATGGAAACTAGGACAAATTACAAAGGATGAATATAGGCAAACAACACGGGAATGCAGGGGCAAGATTAGAAAGGCAAAGGCACAAAATGAGCTCAATCTAGCTACAGGAATAAAGGGAAACAAGAAAAGTTTTGATCAATACATTAGAAGCAAGAGGAAGACCAAGGACAGGGTAGGCCCACTACTCAGTGAGGAGGGAGAAACAGTAACAGGAAACTTGGAAATGGCAGAGATGCTTAATGACTTCTTTGTTTCGGTCTTCACTGAGAAGTCTGAGGGAATGCCTAACATAGTGAATGCAAATGGGAAGGGGGAAGGTTTAGAAGATAAAATAAAAAAAAGAACAAGTTAAAAATCACTTAGATAAGTTAGATGCCTGCAAGTCACCAGGACCTGATGAAATGCATCCTAGAATACTCAAGGAGCTAATAGAGGAGGTATCTGAGCCTCTAGCTATTATCTTTGGTCAATCATGGGAGACAGGAGAGATTCCAGAAGACTGGAAAAGGGCAAATATAGTGCCCATCTATAAAAAGGGAAATAAAAACAACCCAGGAAACTACAGACCAGTTAGTTTAACTTCTGTGCCAGGGAAAATAATGGAGCAAGTAATTAAGGAAATCATCTGCAAACACTTGGAAGGTGGTAAGGTGATAGGGAATAACCAGCATGGATTTGTAAAGAACAAATCATGTCAAACCAATCTGACAGCTTTCTTTGATAGGATAACGAGTCTTGTGGATAAGGGAGAAGCGGTGGATGTGGTATACCTAGACTTTAGTAAGGCATTTGAGATGGTCTCGCATGATATTCTTATCAATAAACTAGGGAAATACAACTTAGATGGGGCTACTATAAGGTGGGTGCGCAACTGGCTGGATAACCGTACTCAGAGAGTAGATATTAATGGTTCCCAATCCTGCTGGAAAGGTATAACGAGTGGGGTTCCGCAAGGGTCTGTTTTGGGACCGGCTCTGTTCAATATCTTCATCAATGACTTGGATATTGGCATAGAAAGTACGCTTATTAAGTTTGCAGATGATACCAAACTGGGAGGGATTGCAACTGCTTTGGAGGATAGGGTCATAATTCAAAATGATCTGAACAAATTGGAGAAATGGTCAGAGGTAAACAGGCTGAAGTTTAATAAGGACAAATGCAAAGTGCTCCACTTAGGTAGGAACAATCAGTTTCACACATACAGAATGGGAGGAGACTGTCTAGGAAGGAGTACGGCAGAAAGGGATCTAGGGGTTATAGTGGACCACAAGCTAAATATGAGTCAACAGTGTGATGCTGTTGCAAAAAAAGCAAACATGATTCTGGGCTGCATTAACATGTGTGTGGTGAGCAAGACACGAGAAGTCATTCTTCCGCTCTACTCTGCGCTGGTTAGGCCTCAACTGGAGTATTGTGTCCAGTTCTGGGCACCGCATTTCAAGAAAGATGTGGAGAAGTTGGAGAGGGTCCAGAGAAGAGCAACAAGAATGATTAAGGGTCTAGAGAACATGACCTATGAAGGAAGGCTGAAGGAATTGGGTTTGTTTAGTTTGGAAAAGAGAAGACTGAGAGGGGACATGATAGCGGTCTTCAGGTATCTAAAAGGGTGTCATAAGGAGGAGGGAGAAAACTTGTTCATCTTAGCATCTGAGGATAGAACAAGAAGCAATGGGCTTAAACTGCAGCAAGGGAGGTTTAGGTTGGACATTAGGAAAAAGTTCCTAACTGTCAGGGTGGTTAAACACTGGAATAAACTGCCCAGGGAGGTTGTGGAATCTCCATCTCTGGAGATATTTAAGAGTAGGTTAGATAAATGTCTATCAGGGATGGTCTAGACAGTATCTGGTCCTGCCATGAGGGCAGGGGGCTGGATTCGATGACCTCTCGAGGTCCCTTCCAGCCCTAGAATCTATGAATCTATGAATTTAAGACCATTCTTGTCCTATTCTCAGAGGTTAAGGAGAACAATTTTTCCTTCTCCTCATTGTAACAAACTTTTATGTACTTGAAAACTGTCTTCTCTTTTCCAGACTTCTCTAATTTTTTCAATCTTCCCTCATAGGTCATATTTTCCAATCCTTTAATCATTTTTGTTGCTCTCCTCTGGACTTTTTCCAATTTCTCCACATCTTTCCTGAAATGCAGCACTGAGAAATGGACACAATACTCCAGTGACCCCAGATCCCTTTCTGCAGTACTCCTTCCTCATGCTTCAAGGCATCAGACAACTGTAGACTGAAGGAGGCTGGTAAGAAACTTCCCCTATGGGCATCTTATTACATTATTATACACTACTGGGTTCTTGCACACTCCTCAGAAGCAGCTAATACTGGACTCTGTTGAAGGCAGGACTCGGAGACTGGTGTAGAAAGACCACTAGCCTAATATGGAATAGCAATTTCTGTCTTATGTTATATATACATACATATTAACATGAATATAGCTACTAAAGGTGGAGCTGATAGCGACCCCTATATTTAGGTTGCCAAACACTTTCCATTATAAAAGATTCTTATTATTCCTTTTTTTTTACTTCTTGATTTAAAAAATCATTCAAAAATCCCTTTTTAATTTTTTTAAAGAAAATAACCCATGCAACCTTAAGTCAGCCCTTTTCTGCAGATGCCTTATGATCCAATCTTTAATTACATGATCATATCCTATATTTTTCTACAGGATCCCTGCCTCAGTGCACAGGGTGGATGCAGAGGAGGGCGGAATTAAGATTGTATGGGCAATCATAAATCTGGCATTTGCTAAATTTTGAGTGCTTGATTATGCAAATTAAATAGTGGTCTTTTCATGTAATAAATACACACACACACAGCAAGTTTCTCATTTAGCCCCCTTTGTACCAGCCTGGCAGTGTAAAGAAACCTTAAAGTAAATATAAATATAATTTACACCCACTTTTAAGTCCTCTATATACTGCCAGAGTAGTGACAAAGGGCATTAGTATAAATGAGAATCTAGTGCACAATGTTTATAGATACACACCATACATACAGAGAGAGAGATGCATACACATGCGCATATATATGTATAAACACACACACTATATATCATCTCCACCTCTTTTCCTCTTCTTTACTTTTAATAATGTCAAGGGGGGAGGGATCAAAAAAGGGCAACTTCAGCCTTAAACTGTGAGCCGCTTTTCGCCCAGTCCCAGGGAATGTGCAAAGATGGATGATGGATGAGCCTATACCAGAAGTCTCCCCGAGCTGTACTCCACTCCTGGCCACCTCAGCTGCTTCCTCGCCCCACGCCCCACCAGCCTGCATCAGCACTTCCCAGTCCCTCAGAGGATGCTCTTGCTGAGCTGGTTAACCAGGTTGTTTCCAGCTCTCTGGCAAATGCAAGTCATTAGCGTTGGAGGCAGCTTGGGGTTGTAGTTTTTACGCCTGACCCCTCTCTCTCCCTCGCTATGAGGGGGAGAACTCAGCAGGAAGTGGTTTTAATGCATTTTAATTCAGTCTCCACATTCATTTAGTTCTGGGCTTCCCCCAGGACAGACACACTGCTCTGTAAATGCATTTAACCCTGGACCTGGAGTGACTGCTCTCTCCTGGGGGCTGGCGGGAAATCAGGCTCTTTGTTCAGTCCATCCTAAGCTTTCTCACACTCTTCCATCCCATAGGAAGTGCTGTCCAGGAACAGACCAATGGTCCCTTGTAGTCAGACATCCTGTCTCCTTTAAAGATGCTTTAGAGGAAGGTATAAGAGCCCCATAATTACCATGCCAATTGCAGAAATTTCTTCCTGCTCTTGCTGGTTGGTGATCAGATTCCTGATGCATGAGGATTGATAGCCCTTGCTAGTGTAATCGTTACCCCAAATGCCTTGGGACACCATCCTTTTTCCTGATACACTAATACTATCATGCCATGACTCACAGGCAAGATTTAAGGCACTTCAGCTTCTCGGCCCTATGAGCCCAGTAGATCTGAATAAACCTCTGCCAACTTCTTTCAGAATGCCAAACTCCTGCCAGGTCCCCTACCCTGCCTCAATCCTCACCAACCAGCCTCCCAGTGATCATGGGACCTTCCTCCTCTGCTGAACTGCAATGTCTCATCCCACTAGTATAACTGCAGGTGATGAATCATGACCTGAGCGGAGGGGAATTGGGTCTTATGTTCACTCACATTTGATTTTTCTGTGATGGCCCTATCAAAAGTCTCAATAAGAACGGCAATACTGGGTCAGACCAATGGTCCGGCTAGCCCAGTCTCCTTACCATGACAATGGCCAGTGCCAGGTGCTTCAGAGAGAATGAACAGAACAGGCAGTCATCGAGTGATCCATAGCCTCTCATCCAGTACCAACTTCCTGAAGTCAGAGGCTAAGGGACATCCAGAACATGGCATTGCATACTTCACCATCTTGAACAGCCATTGATGGACCTATCCTCCCAAGCCTTAACTAATTCTTTTTTGAACCCACTGATATTTTTGACCTTCACAACAGCCCCTGGCAACGAGTTCCACAGGTTGACTGTGCGTTGTGTGAAGAAGTACTTCCTTTTGTTTGTTTTAAACCTGCTAACTATTAATTTAATTGGGTGACCCCTGGCTTTTGTGTTATGTGAAGGGATAAACAACACTTCCTTATTCACTTTCTCCACACCATGCATGATTTTACAGACCTCTATCATATCCCGCTATAGTTGTCTATTTTCTAAAATGAAAAGTCCCAGTCTCTTTAATCTCTCTTCATATGGAAGCTCTTCCATACCCCAAACATTTTTCTTGCTGCTGTCTGTATTTTTTCCAAATCTAATATATCTTTTTTGAGATGGGGCAACAAAAACTACACACAGTATTCAAGATGTGGGCATACCATGGATTTATATAGTGACATTATGGTATTTTCTGTCTTCTTATCTGCCCCTTTCCTAATGGTGCCTAATTTGTGCTAGCTTTTTTGATTGTTGCTGCACAGTGAACAGATGTTTTCAGAGAATTATCCACAATGACAGCAAGATCTCTTTCTTGAGTGGTAACAGCTAATTTAGATCTCATCATTTTGTATGTATAGTTGGGATTATTTTCTCCAGTGTGGATTACTTTGCATTTATCAACATTGAAAGTCATTTGACATTTTGTTGCCCAGTAACCCACTTTTGTGAGATCCCTTTGTAACTCCTTGCAATCAGCTGTGGACTTAACTATCTTGAGCAAATTTTGCAGAGTCTGCAAACTTTGCCACCTCACTGTTTACCCCTTTTTCTAGATCATTTATGAATATGTTGAACAAAACAGGTCCAAGTACAGATCCTTGCAGGACTCCACTAGTTACCTCTCTCCACTTGGAAACTATTTATTCCTATCCTTTGTTTCTTATGTTTTAATCATGTGAGAGGACTTTCCCTCTTATCCCATGACTGCTTATTTTGCTTAGGAGTCTTGTATGTGGGACCTTGTCAAAGGCTTTCTGGAAGTCCAAATACACTATATCAACTGGATCACTCTTGCCCACATGCTTGTTGACACCCTTATTGAATTCTAATGGATTGGTGCTGTGTGACCTCCCTTTACAAAAGCTGTGTTGACTGTTCCCCAAAATGTCGTGTTCATCTATGTGTCTCAGAAGTCTGTTCTTTACTAAAGTTTCAACCAATTTGCCTATCACTGTCCTGTCATTGCCAGGATCGCCTCTGGAGCCTCTTTAAAAAATCAGCATTACATTAGCTATCCTCCAATCATCAGACAGAGAGGCTGATTTCAGCAATAGGTTACGTATCTCAGTTAATAGTTCTGCAATTTCATATTTGAGTTCCTTCAGAACTCTTGGTGATACTATCTGGTCCTAGTGACTTATTACTGTTATTTGTTCCAAAACCTCCTCTACTGACACCTCAATCTGGGACAGTTCCTCAGATTTGTCACCTAAAATGAATAGCTCGGGTGTGGGGATCTCCCTCACATCCTCTGCAGTGAGTGAAGACAGATTCACAGAATTCATTTATCTTCTCCACAATGGCCTTGTCTTCCTTAAGTGCTCCTTTAGCATCTTGATGGTCCATGGCCCCACTGATTGCTTGACAAGCTTCCTGCTTGGCTGTGTCTACACTGCCACTTTCAGCGCTAAAACTTTAGTTGTTCAGGGGTGTGAAAAAACACGCCCCTGAGGGACAAAAGTTTTAGCGCTGAAAAGCGCCAGTATAGACAGTGCTTTATCGCCGGGAGCAGCAGTCCTGGAGATAAAGCTACCACCCCTCATTCAGGGTGGGTTGGGTTTTTTTTATCGCCAGGAGAGCTCTGCCCTGGCGATAAAGCATGACTACACTGCCCACATCACAGCGCTGCTGTGGCCATGCTGTAATGTGGGCAGTGGAGACATACCCTGATGTACTTAAAAAAAGTTTTGCTGTTAGTTGCTAGCTGTTCTTTAAATACTTTTTTGGCCTGCATAATTCTACTTTTACACTTGACGTGCTGGAGTTTATGCTCCTTTCTATTTTCCTCACTAAGATTAAATTTCCAGTTTTTAAAGGATGCCCTTTTGCCAGTAACTTCCTCTTTTACTCTGCTGTTTAGACATGGTGGCATTTATATTTTTTTGGTCCTCTTGCTGTTTTTTAAAATTATTATTTGGGGTAGATATTTAGTTTGAGCCCCTAATATGTTGTTTTTAAATAGACTCCAGGCAGTTCGCAGACATTTCACAGTTGGGACTGTTCCTTTTAATTTCCTTTTAACTAGCCTCTTCACTTTTGTGTAGTTCCCCTTTCGGAAGTGAAATGTTACTGTGGTGAATTTTTCGGTATTCTCCCCCTCCCCCCAACCTTAATAAGCTGCCAAAGATCAGAAGACTTTAGCCATCATTTTAATTCACTCATGGATTGCCCCAAGGCCCTGCTTAAAGCAAAGGCACTGCAGCCCCATTCCTAGGGCTCCACCTCCTGAACCCATGAGATTACAGCAGAAGTTCCAGTTAAAAATAAGGTTTTGACCCTCATGATTGCAAAGAACACATGGAACTGAGCATCTGCCTGAGACTGCAGAGAGCCTGAAACAATAGCTCTGAGAGGTGTGAACTATCCATTCATCTCCTGCGACATGAACACCAAGATTCACTGCACTGGGGGACCCCAGCATTGATGGCCCTGATTCCATGCTGAGGGGCCACTGCCACTTCAGGACATGGTGCGAGGGCAGAGACTGGGGGGGTCACATGTTGTGTGCCATTGGTTCTAGAATGCCTTAATCTGGCTGCGATTGCTCCGTGCAGTTCTGTTCCATGGGTGCCTCCTTACATAGACGCAGCGGCACCTACTACCCTGTGCTGGGATGAAAAGGGTCCATGTCTCAAAGCACATGTGGTCCTTGGCTTGAATCCTGTATATATGGGGTGAAATTCACCTCTCCAAGGGGGCTTAGCACAAGCCGTAGCATTTACCAAACCTTTGTGCTGGCCATCAGCACAGGACAGAATCTCACCCCCAGAGAGGAAAGGGTGGGGGGAGTGGGGAAGGGAGAAGAGGAAGAACTAGAGAATAGAGGAATGAGAAAGGAGCAGAGAGAGGGAGGGAATCAGGAAATTGCCTAATCGTCTATTATCCTTTGCCTGGGTTTTTTTTCCTCTGCAGAAGCACTCATCCCCTCCCTGGGGAATAAACATGCCTTCACGACACCATTAAATGCTGAAATTATTTCTACTCCCCCATCCCCCGACATGCAGTGAGCAACAATATCAGAACGTGCAATGAGGAGACGAAACAAACACGTTGCTCATTTCAAATCCATAATTGTTCAAGGCGGTGCCTGCGGGAGGGCAGAGGGCACCCCGCAGAGAGTGAAGGAACCAGCACAGGGTTGAGGGAATGGCTTGGCCTGCGACAACATTCCTGGGACAGGTGTAATAGGACACAGCAGCTGTTAGAAAGGGTAGCTCCTAAGTTCACAGGAGAGACAGGCCTCCAGGAAGAAGCAGATCTGAACAGAGGAGGAAAAACGGAGAGACTGTTTGTACAGGAGGGCTATCCCTGAGGGTCTCACGGAATGAGAGGCACCAACTGGTGTGAGCCAGTCCTGTCTCCAAGGGGTGCGATACGGGAAGAGGGCATTTTCTCCCTGGATTCAGACTTTCCTTCCTGGGGAAAGCTTAGATGATCACAGGCATTTCTCTGTTTTATTCTATTTTCCACTGCACGCCAGCCCCACAGCCCTGCTTGTGTCCCCAGAGCTCCTGATCTGAGCCTGTTTATTTTCCATCTCCTGTCCCCCGGAAGCAGTGCTGTATTGCACCTTGCATACAGAGGGAACATTCTCTAGGGTGGAGCTGCACTGTCGCAATCAAGCAGGGAGAGGTGAGCGGAACAGGCTCCAGAGCTCTGGGGACACAGGGAGAAGAATGGGACCCAGAGGGACTAGGGATGGGCAGGTAGCTATTTAGGAGGAAGGGAAGATTTTCATGTGAGTAAGACAGGGCAGGAGCTATGCTAGGGGAGAAAAGGGGCAATTCTATCTGGAGCAGGGACAACGTTAAGGAGAGATGCAGAGATTCAAAGGCCAGAAGGGACCATTATGATCATCTAATCTGACCTGCTGCATAGCATAGGCCAGAGCACCTCACCCAAGGATCTCTGCCCATAGCTTCTGGTTGAGCTAGAGCATCTCTTTAAGGAAGACACCCAGTCTTGGCTGACAGACTCCATGTGATGGGGACTCTACCACATCCTAGGTAAGCTGTTCCAATAGTCAGTTCCCTCACTTAAACAGTTGTTCCTTATTCTGTCTGAGTGTGTCTGTCTTCAGTTTCTAGGCACTGGGTCTCTGCTGGATTAAAGGGAGAGGTGGCTAGTCACCAAGCACCATTGCCGAGATGAAAAGGGTGTCACCAGATCTCAGACAGTTGGTGGAGTTACTAGAGGGGATCTGGTGGGTTACATACTGGGTGTAACTCCAGGTGTGACAGAGAGGTGGATATTTTCAAAGGCACAAATGGCAATTAGGTGCCTAACTCCTATTGTTCTCCTAAAGGAGTTAGGCACTTTGGTGCCAGTTGTGCCTTTGAAAGTCTCCCCACAAGTATATTGGCTTCACTGAGTTCTTCTCTAGGATGTCACCCCGATACCCTCACCTCAGTTAAGAATTTTCTTCCACAATGCCATTGCTCCCTCCTCCCTCCCACCACCAAATGGGAAGGAAGGATGCCTAGTGGGCCATGCCTCTCTGGACCCTCCTTTAACGTGTTTGCGCTGATGGAGGACGTGCAAGGCTCTAAGGGAGAAGAGAGCACCAGCTGCAGCATTGTAGGAGGAGGAGGGTATGCTCTGAATTGACTGCACTGCTCTCACCTCCTCACCCTTTGCCAAGGTCTCACTTCTCTTCACTTATCATTTCTAGTTCTGTTAGCAAATGCCAAGCTATCATCCAGGTCATCTCCTCTCCCTCCTCGAACCTCTCCATCTCGCCGCACGGAATCTTTCTCCTCCCCACCCTCCTTTAGCTCTTTATCCTTGGCATAGTGGTCCAGGAAATGGCTGATGTATTTTAATGCAAACCACCATTAAAAGTGGCTTTCCATTGCTGGCTAAAGAACTGGACTGGACCTGCATAGAAAGGATTTGGGATTTGTGTTAACAGCAACACAGCAATGAGAATCTGAGGCTGAGCTGCAGCAAGGAAATCCAGCAGGACCTTAGTCTGCATTAGACAGGGGACAACAACCATTGCTACTGCACAAGACACTGGGGAGAGCCCACCTGTCCTGAGTCCAGTTAGGGGGAGCCTATCTCCATGGGGAGGTGCATATTCAGCACCAGGCCCAGAGGAGGCTTACTGCATTCAGGGGGGAGGGATAGCTCAGTGGTTTGAACATTGGCCTCTTAAACCTAGGGTTGTGAGTTCAATCCTTGAGGGGACCATTTAGGGATCTAGGGCAAAAATTGGGGATTGGTCCTGCTCAAAGCAGGGGGTTGGACTAGATGACCTCCTAAGGTCCCTTCCAACCCTGAGATTCTATGATTTATAAAAAGTTTTGCTACAGAAGCTCTCTGAGCCATGAAAACAGCGTGGAGAATGAAAGAGGGAACAATGCGACGGGAGGAAGGATCTCTTTGTGCTGCAGAAGTATATAAAAGTGCATTGATCATGGTGACTGAGGTATGGATCTACTTGAACTAATCAACAGGAGGACAGATGGACACACTCCTGGCAAGTGTCAAATAAAATACAAAGTCTGGGTTAAATTCAATTGGGGTGACTCTCCTGCACCAAAATGTAACTGATGCTGGGAACCGTCGGCCACCAGGCATACACACCCTGGCTGGGATTACAGAGGAAGGCGACTGCATGGATATAAATGGGATGCTGCATGCACACAGAGGGCAGTACATGCTAACTGGCTGTATTGGCTTCTATATCAGGGTCCAGTTCAACTCCCAGTGTAGTCACACTTTCCATTGACTCAGGTAACTGAGTTGTTCTTGCTCACAGTCTAACTAATCCCCATATGTGGGGCTGGGAAGGAATATTCCCCAGGTCCGATTGGCAGTGACCTTGGGGTTTCTTGACCTTGCTCTGCAGCGTGTGGGTGTAAGTCACTTGTTGGGATTAACTGGGTATATCTCACTTAAACAATATTCTGCCATTGCAGGGGCCTGTGGCATATAACAGGTTAGTTTCCTATAGGCTATAATACCTTGGTCTAATTTCAGCTGTTGGGTTTGGTAGGTGGTGCTGGTGGCCTGTGATAATCAGGTCAGACTAGATCAGAGGTGGGTAAACTACGGCCCGCGGGCCCCTCCTGCCCAGCCCGCGGGATCCTCCTGCCCCGGGAGGCTACCTCCGGCCCCTCCCCTGCTGTTCCCTCCTCCCTCACAGCCTCAGCGTACCCGGCCGCCTGCGCAATGCTCTGGGTGGCAGGGCTGAGAGCTCCTGGGGCAGCACAGCTGCAGAGCCCGGCTTGACCCGGTGCTCTGTGCTGCACGGTGGCAGCAGCGTGGCCCGGCTCCAGCCGAGCACCGCGGCTGTAGCACCGCCAGCCACCAGTGCTCCAGGCAGTGCGGTAAGGGGGTGGGGTGGGGGGTTGGATAGAGGGCAGGGGAGTTCGGGGTGGTGGTCAGGGGGCAGGGGTGTGGATAGGGGTAGGGGTGGTCAGAGGGCGGTGAACAGGGGGGTTGAATGGGGGCAGGTGTCCCGGGGGGGCAGTCAGGAAGGAGCGGGGGTTGGATGGGGCAGTGGGGGGCAGTCCGGGGACAGGGAGAAGGGGTGATTGGATGGGGCAGGGGTCCCGAGGGGGCCGTCAGAAATGAGAGGAGGGGTTGGATGGGGCGACGGGGGGGCAGTCAGGGGCAGGGGTCCTGGGGGGGGGGCAGTCAGGAAGGAGAGGGAGGTTTAGATGGGGCAGTCAGGGGCAGGAGTTCCGGGGGCAGTCAGGGGACAGAGAGAAGGGGTGGTTGGACAGGGGGGCAGTCAGGGGCGGAGGTTGGATGATAGGAGGGGTTGGATGGGGCGGCGGGGGGCAGTTGGGGCAGGGGTTCCGGGGGCGGTCAGGGGACAGGGTATGGATGGGGCAGGGTTCCCGGAGGGGCCGTCAGGAAGGAAAGGGTTGGATGGGGCAATCAGGGGCAGGAGATCTGGGGGGCCGTCAGGAATGAGAGGAGGGGTTGGATGGGGCAGCAGGGGGCAGTCAGGGGCGGCGGTTCCAGGGGCAGTCAGGGGACAGGGAGCAGGGATGTGTGGATGGGGCAGGAGTCCCCAGGGGGCGGGGGGCGGATAGGAGGTGGGGGCTGGGCCACGACCCCCTCCCATAACCGGCCCTCCATACAATTTCCGAAACCCGATGCGGCCCTCAGGCCAAAAAGTTTGCCCGCCCCTGGAATAGATGGTCTGGTAGTCTCTTCTGGCCTTAGGCATCTATGACTCCAAAGGGAGCTGAATTAGGCCTTTGGTCCCAACCTGGCTGTTAAAAGTTAGTTACGTAATTGAAAGTGAAAACCTCATGGTTTGGTTTTCTTTCTTTCATATGGGCAGAATGGCACCAAGAACTCTGACCAAACAGGATCAGTTACTGAAAGGGCTATTTGAGTATGGACCCAATCCTGACCGATGTTGAGCATTACCACTCTCATTGGAGTCCCAGTCACGCAGCACTGAAATCAACAGGAATTTTGCTATTGACTACAATGGAAGCACAACCAGGCCTATTGATTTCATCGGGAAGAGGGCGCTCAGCACTTCTTTGGATGTGACCCAAGCTTAGCCGTGCAGCTTCCATCACCTCTCAGATTAAATGCCTGTGAGCCAAGGATTCATTCATTGCTTTTGCATGAGCCCTCTCTCTTAGGGTATGTCAACACTGCTATCGGGAAGCATGACTGCAGCATGTGTAGACGTAACAATAGCAGTGAAGCCGCGGCAGCATGGGATAGGCCCCCCAGGACCCTGCATTCCCACTTGAGAAGCCTCCACCCACGCTGCCACAGCTTCACCACCATTGTTATTGAAGCTAGATCAAAGCTAGCGCACGTTTATTTACACATGCTACAAGCACCCCTCCCGATAGACCCTCACACCACCACTTAGACCCTCCCTCTTTCCCATTCCCTCCTCTAATAAGAGGAATAACGTCACCCCAGCATATGCAGCTTCATCTAGACACACCTGCTATTCAGGTGCTGGAGACATTATGTGTTCGGCCTCATATTTCACAGCACGCAGAGCTGACTCAGCAAAGTCATACCTGCAACCAGCTAATATTCCGTACAGTCACCCCTCCCAAAACAGTAATACATGCCTTAGAGATCACTTTGTCTGCGTAGATATCGAAGGGCACAGCATGAGCATCAGCACAGCCCCCTCCTCGATATACCCCAGGACACCCTTTGTAAACAGTTAACCCATTTTTATTATGCCTTGTTATCCTCTGAGCCCTCTGTTTCTTACTTCCTGTATCTCCACCAGAACTCGAGATATCAGGCCAAATTCTGCTCTTTACATCAGTGCAAATCCAGAGTAACCCAGGGAAGACAATGGAGTTACTCCAGAGTGATGCTGTGTAACAGAGAATAGAATCTGGCCCCACAGCTTTGATTAATCCAGTGTAATTATAAACCACTGGGAGCAGGGTGTCCCCCTCTGTGCCTGGCCTACAGAGGAAGTGGTTCTGTTACAGCTCCCTACTATAGACCATGGCTAAACACAAGCTGTAGTAACTCATGCTTACAGCTGTCAAGATCGCCAGTTCAATCCCCTTTGTCAGCACAGATGGTGGCCATCACGTAATCATACTGAGCCTTGGGACTACAGAGAGATGGAGTAACAGAACACTGCATCTTGCTTCATCCCCTGCCTTGGGATCAAGCACCAAGAGGCAAGCCTGTTCTGAAACGCACAGGAACCCTCGCGATCAGAAAACCATTATTCTCCCAGCATAGAAAAAGCAGAGCCAGGGACCATCCAGAAAGCCATTCCCCAGGCACGTGTAAATAACACACAACTCGGTACCCAGCAAATCCTTCACTCCTCGTTAGGCAGCTCCAGTTTCACCGGAAACGCTAACCATGTTAGAAGCACCGAGGTACGCAGTTATACCAGAGCCTTCCCCTGGCCTCCCCACTCCAGGGCATCCCTGACTGCAGCCACCACTCTTCCCCAGGCCCTGGGACAACCCACAAGCCTTACCTCTTGGTGTCTGTTAGGGGAGCCCCTAGTCTCACCTCTTTCCCAGCTGAGACTGGCCGCCGCGCCTTGTGGGTGCAGGAGGACTGGTCTCCCCATCAGACTCTGGGGAAGGGACCCCAGGCATTGAGACCCCTGAGGAGTTCACGAAGAAGCCCCACACCACAGGAGAGAGGGAATCTGTCTCCTACTGCAGCGCTAGACAGGGAGCAGGCAAAACCAGTGCTCCTTACCCCTGAGGCTAGAAGCTGGCGCTGCACCCCCTGGGAAGGGCAATGTCCTGTGTGCCTGTCCATATGCCATGTATTGGTGCCAGGGCTTGTTTTAAAGCAGGTGATTCAGATATTTGGTGTCCAGCTCTATTTAAAAATGTCATTTGTCAATCTGCTTATCCCTGTCAGCTCTCAGGCCAACTAAGAATTGGGCAGACGGCCTGCTCAGCCTGCTCAGCCCCAGAGCAGACACGTCCTGCATCCGCTCTCTAGTGCAGCCAGTAACTGCCCCGTCCACATGAGACAGATATCCACCCGTGGCAGAGGAGCAGCCAGAGTGCGTCTAGGACATAGATCTGTGGGCTGGTCGGCCACCACAGCCCTGGGAAGAAGTGTTGTTTAAAATGTCCTGTCCCAAGCCAAATACTTTGGGGAGATAGACTTTGCCCTTGAATCCCTGACTGATGGTCTATATCTCCACCCCAGGCAAGAACTACCCTGGTAACCACTGAGAAATGGTTGCACATGGATATTTCCCAAACTTGGCCCAACATCCAGTTTGAAGGTGCAGTGTTCCAGGGCTGGATTGCAAGTACTAAGGCCACAGTCATCATGGGCGTGTGAAAATCCAGTTCCTACACAACATGCTATTTCCCCTGGTGTGCCTATGCTGGTACAGGTTACGTCTGAACCAGAAGACAAAGCCTCCTGGTAATTTTGGATTTATCACAAAACTGAAGCCTGAGAGGAGGGTTCAGCTCCAGGCATTCAAACCCAGACCTCTCCACCAGACCATGAAAGCACCCAGGTTCAATGTCCCAGCTTCAGCCCTGCTCTATTTCTGTTTTAGCCACCAAACACCTCACTGAGGAACACTGTGCAGATACTTTTCAGGCCTTCTCTGGGGGCTCAGTCCCACCATATTCCTTTAAGAACAAAGACACCTACACCTTATACGCTGACTCTTGGTTAAACAGGAATCCAGACCCAAACCCACAATATGTTGTGCTCTTCCTAATGAGCCTGGAACCTGCTCCCACTGAAGCCATGCAGGCATCAAAGGGCACCAGGCAGACCCCAAAATGTATAAAAAAAAACCTGAGCTGAACCAAGGGAGCTTTGGATCTGGGATCGTAAAAATCTCTGGCACACTTAGGTCATGTCTACACTACTGCTTATGTTGGCAAAACTTATGTTGCTCAGGGGTGTGAAAGAAACACCCCCCTGAGCGACACAAGTTTCACCAGCATAAGTGGTAGTGTGCACAGCACTATGTCTCCCACTGACATCGCTACCGCCGCTCGTTGAGGTGGCTTTATTATGTGAACGGGGCATAGAACGGCTACACAAGTGATCTTAGAGCGGCACATCTGCATCGGTACATGTGTACACATGGCCTTAGCCTGTCATGGAGGAAAAGGCAACCAACTCTTTGGCTGGTGGCTTCAGGGTTTTCTCCTCCTCCCCTGTATGGGGGAATCTCTGGGTCCTTTACTCCTTTAATAGATGCTCAGATGCAGCTAGGTCTCTGGACAGAGCCAGGAGTGCTCTGAGCAGCAGCCCATCAGTTGTGTCTGGCAGATTAAGTGCTCTGGCAGAGGTAGCAGAGTACTGCTCATGCTCTCCCAGCATGACCCACCAGCTGTTGTCTGCCTGGAAGAGGCCCTAGTAGCACGTTCTCATGGGTGCGTTAGGAATTATAAACAGTTAAAGAGACTCATGGGAGCAGGGCCCCAAATGTCAGCCATGTTATTTTGAACTCCAGTGATAACGAATTGGTGACATTTAGGATTTGCGTCTTCACACATCCCCTCAGCCCAACCACACATGCTGTACTATCGAAGGGATTGGAGGGAATCTGCCTGGAAAAGGGGTACAGACTGGCTCACAACCGCTAAACTACACCCTCTGAGGATCAGCGAAGGACTAGGGCCCCATCCCAATGGAAGCCAGTCAGTTTGCATCTAGGGCTGACTAGGGAGAACTCTCTGCAGCTGCTGGCTGCATATACAGTGTGTTGGCAATATACAGGCTTTCCAGCCCGCATTATACATGAAAGGAAACAGCAGCTGAACTTATGCTCCAAAATGCATCTCTCCAACAAGCGTGAGGAGCAATACACGGTTAGGAAAGTGCTCCAAGATGAAAGGAGCTAGATTACTAAAATATTATTATTTTATAACCACGCTTCACATCACCTTTTCTTTCTTTATTTTCCTTTCTTTAGAGAAATGGGCCCTCCAGCCATCATCCTACATCTCTGCAGATTGCTTCCTGCTTTGCAGGTCAGTCAGGATCAGTGGCAGGAAGGGCTGCACTGCAATATCAAAGGTATTCATCATTGGGGCAGCGGGTACCATGGGGGCTGGGAGCCGCTCTCATCTTCCGTTTCCTTGTATGCCTTGCATGAGTAACCTGGTTAAGATTAAGTTCGGGATATAGGTACAGACCAGGGGGTGAAGTGCATGTTACTTTACCTTCGAGGAGGCAGTGTGGTTAAAAAACAGCATGGTCTATCCAGTCTAGCAGGTAGGGCACTGGGATGGCAGTAAAGCTACCTGGATTCTGCTCCCAGCACTACCACTGACTTACAGTGTGACCTTGCTCAAGTCATTTCTACTCCCCTTGCCTCTGTTTAAATGGGATAATGGCTCTGACCTCCTTTGTAAACCACTTGGAGAGCAATGGATTGAAAGTGCTCTGTGGGAGCTGACTACTGGGACCCTGATCGTGGAATGAGCTACTGTAACAAAATAATTAGCAATCTAAGGGGTCGTAATTGCGGAGCTTCCTCTCCAATTCCCTTCACAGTTTGTAGAAAAATCCTGCCTTGGTCCTAGATTTGAGCTACCAAATTTGATGCCCCAGGACTTCTTTTGTGGATTTTAGAGGTGAGGCCAAATGAGAAAGACAATGCAACCTCAGGTGCAACCTCAACTATGGAGCAGCTGCCATTCCTCCACAATAACCCACAGCATTTATCAACAGCAAAACCTCACTGCCTGTAAGCAAGCAAGGCCGCCCCTGTGACCACAACCCATGTCCCTTGTGAGCCAGCCTGCACGGGAGCTGTTTCAGAGCAGCAGAAGTTCATTTAAAAGAGAAGCTCAGATCAGCAGGAGAAGGCCTGAGTGAAGAACCTAGTGCCACACTGAGACTTGAGTCAGAATCGTAATGAGTTTGCTTGGGATTTAACAGGCCAATAGGGTAATGCCGGCTAACTTTTTATATTGTTTATGAATACTTCAACTGCAGCTGGGTCGAAGTCTCCATCCTAGGACTCAGGTGATCCTATCTGCAACGTGCCTGAAAGGGTTAACAACACCACCACGCACGAACATAGCACCTTTTCACCCAAGGATGACCTGCCAAAAGCCACACAGCGAGTCGCTGGCAGAGTCAAGAATACCACCCAGGTCTCTGGACTCCTTGTTCCCTTCTCTCTTAGCCATGCTGTCTGCAGTGAGCTCCCCTAAGGTTAGCCTCAAAGCAGGATATTTTTATTTAGGAGGAAGGAATTAAAATGGATATAGATATAGAAATATTCCGGTTTTGTTTCAAGGGGTTAATAAGTTCCAAAGCAATGACTGCTGAGTGAAAAGTATGTCCACATATCGGTCCACAGGATATCCGAACAGGAACCGTTTTTTGGGTTTTTTTAATTAAAAGACTCCTTTAATATTGTAGGTTCCTGCTGTGGAGCTGTTCTCCTTGTCTTGACTGCTTTCAGGAGAGCTGTCTCATTATTTCTATTTCTTCATTCTCCCACTTCTGTGCATGCGGCACAGGGGTGCTGGCTCGACAATGGCTAATGTTTATTCATCTCTGTTCTGTGGGTACGTGTGCACTTCTCGCATTCTGCTCTTTCTGTTCTCGTCTCCCTAGATAATGACCTGTGAGGGGCATTCTCCTGCCAGATCAACTGGTCGGGTGCAGCCCAACCTTGCTAATCAGGCAGAGGACAAAACGCTGTTACAAAACCCACTCGAGTTACTTGTTTCTAAGTGTTTAGGACCCAATTCATTTCAATGGGAACCTTTCCATTGACTTCAATAGAATCAGACCCAGGCTCAGAACAGAATCTGTTATGCAAGACCAGTCCTTTGCCTCCTCCCAAAAAGTACTGATCCTAAACACCATATTTGCCATAGGATTTACTGCAGTATGTGCGGTACTTACTACAGAATACTGTAGGGCTTATATCAATTCAATGTCCCTTTTTTTCTCTCCTCCTGCATTACTCTCGAGTGGTACATTTCCTTGTCTAGTGGAATAAATTATTCCATATGTGAGATTTAATTAGAAAATAGCTAAGCAAACAGTTTTGCTTAGAACGAGCGCCATATTGGCATGCAGGGGGAAACCTGGGACATAAGGAAGAGTTTCTCTTGGATGAGTGCTTGGCCGTGGCATGGCACTTGACTGCCATGCTCAGCTGCTGTCGCATTTACAGCTCGCCAAATCACAGATTTTTCCGTTTCCTGGCCATTCCAAACCCCAGAAAAACACAGTCAAAGGCTTTGGGAGTTTTCAGCAAATTGAAAAAGTTTCATTTCTGACTGAACAAAAACACTTCAGTTTTCATTTTAACCCATTTTCAAACACCTGGATCACCTGGATCGATCGGACTTCAGCTGTCGTTAAGACTGGCCCGATCACAACATGTCTGCCTTTCTTCTCGCACTCTTGCCTTTCTTCTCCACGTTCGTCTGAAACGTTTAACGATGTCATCTTCCCATCTTCTTGGAGGCCGACCGGGGGGTCTTTTCTGTTCTCGTGGGTACCACTCAGCAATGATTGCGGTCCACCTGTTATCCGTGAGCCGTGCTGTGTGGCCCGCCCATCGCATCTTGTTATGTCTGCTTTCCACGACAATATCTTTCACGCCGCTGCGTTCTCTGATGATTTCATTTGGTATACGATCCAGAAGGGAGATTCCCAACATAGCTCATTCCATTGCCCTTTCAGCTACCAACAGCCGTTGCTCTTCTCTCTTCGTCAGTGCCCACATTTCACTACCATACAGCATGGCTGGCAGCACTGCTGAATTGAAAATATTTTTACGTGTGGTCTTGTCAATTTTTCCTTTGAGGATGTCCTTGATGGAATTAAACGCACACCATCCTGCCCGAATCCTTCGTGAGAGGTCTCCGTTCAGGTCTTGGCGCATATTAACTTCTTGGCCCAAATATATGTACTGTTCCACTTCTTCGATGTCTTCTCCTGTTACCGTTATTCGGGCTTTTCGTAAGACGTCTGATCGCATATATTTCGTTTTGTAGCGGTTCATTTTCAGGCCGACCTGACTACTTTTCTTGTCGAATCTTCGTAGCATGCTCTGCAGTTGGTTGGTGCTTTCGGCAATTAGTACAATGTCGTCTGCAAATCTGAGATGAGATAATCTCTCTCCGTTTATGTTGACGCCACTCCTCCAATTGATCTTGTTCATAACCATTTCGAGGCAGGAGGTGAATAGTTTCGGTGAAATTGTATCTCCTTGCTTTACGCCTTTCTCGATTGGGATGCGGAGGGGAGTTTCAAGGAGAGTAATGTCTGTTGTACATCCAGTATTCGCTTCCTTCAACAAACTAATGTACTGCGTGTTAATGCCCTGCTCTGCGAGCGCCTTTAATATTGCGTTAAACTCAACGCTACCGAAGGCCTTTTCATAGTCGACAAAAGCAATGCACAGTGGGAGTTTACATTTTCAAACATTTCTTTTAAATAAAATAACATTTTGAAACCAAAGGTCATTGCGAGTGGAAAAAATAAAAATATTTTGGTTTAAAAAGTCTAAACAAAATATTTTAACTCGTGGGGAATTTGAGTTTTATTTTTCCCTACACAAACAATTTGGCAAACCCAACATGAATTCACAAAACATTCTGGGTTTGCTGAATCTGTAACTGCCAGCTCTAGTCCTATTACAGTGATGGCCATCTCCAAGCATAGCGCATTCGGTCTCCAGCCACTCCACTCCACCAAGTGCCTGACTCTCAGAGATTCCTGAATCCTTCCCATGCCATTGGACCTTGCTTAGGTCATGACCAAGACTCAGTCATCCCTGCCCATCCTGAGCTGCTCTTGGCGGGTCCTCTGTGCAGGGCCGGCTCGGACCTTTTTGCCGCTTCAGGCAAAAAAAAACAGCCGCCCGCGGCCTCGCTGCTCCGGCCAGGGCGCCCTGGCAGGGAGCGCAGCATGCCCGCTGCTCCAACCAGGGCGCTAGCGGGGAGCACGGCATGGCCCCCCCCCACTCCCTCCGCCGGGGCGCCGGGAAGAGTGTTGTTTTTTTAAAAAATTAAAAAAAACCCCTAAGCGCCACCCCCCTCCAGGTGCCGCCCCAAGCACGTGCTTGGTCGGCTGGTGCCTGGAGCCGGCCCTGCCTCTGTGTTAAGTCCCATAAAGTTTTCCTGTGGAGTAGCATTGATGGAAAGATTCTTTCGCTTGTCCCCTTTTGTGTGTCCCTCCAGCTGCTCCAGAGAAACCTGCCCTGGCAGACGCTCTGGCTTCACTCTTAAAGTCTTAACACATGGCCCAGATATTTCCATCTTCTTTTCTAGGTAACTTTTAAGATAAGAGGCTGTTGAACTTTCTGATGAATCTCAGCATTTGTTACAAACTCTTTCTATTTAATACCTAGTTATTTTCCTGAGGCAGGTGCATTGGAAGGCATTTAGACATCTGTCTGTACCTTTGGTGGATTTCCAGCTCTTACACCCATATGGTAAGAGGGGAATAAATAACATTTGAGTTGAAGATTCACAGTTTGATCTTTATGCTGTAGATTTCCAATGACAAAATCTTGTTTAAGTTGGTAAATGCAGCTGCCACCTTGTCAAGTCATGACATTACTTCCTTCTGGACATCCCCATTGGCTGGCATGTTACTGCCAAGATACATTAATTGACTCACCTCTTATACTCCTTTGCCTTCTAAAGCAATGTTTGGGTTGGGAGTTGCTGGGATTTTCATTAGATTTGTTTTCCATAACTGATTATTAACCCTGTCTTTTATGTGGGGCTGGACAGGTTTTCAGTCTTTACTTGCCTGCTGGTTGCACTGCCACTATGTCCTCAGCAAAATCTAGATCTTCTACTGTCCTGTTGTTGAGTTACATGATGCTTATGCTGTAGCCATCTGCAATTTTGCTCATAATTAATTTCATGGCAACGCTAAACAACAGAGGAGATTTCAGATGTACCCAAATCCCTGCTGTGGTGAATTAAAGAACCACAAAGCCTTTCTTGGATTTACTTAGCCAGCTGCACCAAATGAAGAGACAACGTTCCCTAGTAAATAGGGCACTGGACTGGAACTCAGCATATTCAGGTTCTATTGCACTGATCTACCATGTGATCTTGTCCAAGTCATTTCTCTTTCCCCTCCCACCTTTTCTCTGACTTACCTCATTAGACCAGTAAGCTCTTTGGAGCAGGGAGGCTCTCTCACCACGTGTCTGGACAACTTCTACCACAACGGAGCCTCAACCTCTGTAAAGTCCTACTCCAATAGAAATAAAAATACCGTACATTCCCAAACGGTGTGGGAAGTGAATTGGTGAGAGCTGTGTGAAAGGAAGGACAATTTTCCACCACATTTTATGGGGAAATATTTCTCCTCTCTGTCTGAGGCAGTTGGGTGCCCCTGATAGATTTGCTCTTTCACAATATTTTGGGGCAGCAGCTGTTTATTTAGAATCACACAAACGCATGGCTTTCATGCAGGGCTCAAATTGGTGATAAAAAGGTAACAGCGCTCACCAAAATGCCTCCCGTCATCCTAACACCCCCCCAATGCACTTGTGGGCTGGAGCCTCAGCTGGCGTGAATCCCGGAGCTGAAATGAATTAAACGGAGCTTTGCTGATTTACACCAAGTGATAATCCAGCCCACAGACTCCTCAGCTCCTCTTTCAATTCCAATGGCTCCAGAGCTGCAATAAATGATGCCCAACCAAGGGACCAGTCCAGCAGCCAGGGACTACCAGAACGAAGTAGGTCTGTGGCCATACCCCCTTCCTTGGGCGCAGGAAAGAGAATGGCATAGAGCTCCTCTGCTGACCCTATGCCACCCAGAGATTCCCACTACGTACAGGGATCCCCAGATAGCTGGAGTGGTGCACAAAGGAGGATCTGCTCCTATGGTGAGCTCTTGCTCCCTCAGCACACGTCCAACACTTTAAAACAGTCAGACAAGGCCATTTACAAATTGAATTCAGTGTTGGCAATAGACACAGGTCTCACCACACCGGAGACTGTCGTCCCCAACTCATCTCCACAGACTCGCAGGCAGGAGATGCTAACCGCTTCCAGCTGTGACCGACCTGGCCCAAACAGAAAGCCCCAAGCAGAGGCAAGAGGCTGCGTGACCCATTACGGGTGCTGGAGCACAGCAGAACATTTCAACAGGCAACCGTTAAGGTACACAGTAAGATGAGAATTGCGAAGCTGCTGCTTGGACAATGAGACGCGACGTGGCGAACCCCCCGCCATCCCCTCGCACTGCTCACTGCTTTGCCAGCACTGAAATGGCTCCCACATGGCAGGCTGACATCCCTCAGCCATGCTCCCTCCCAGAAGATCCATTCTTGTCAATCCCACCCCGTCGCTCAACGCCCAGTGCACTTAGGTACAGTTTTTACTTTACAGTGACAGGGCAGAAGAAGAGTGGGTGTGACAACATAGAGGAAGGGTGGTCTTGCAGTTAAGGCACTGGACTAGGACTCAGGAGATCCATGTTCAATCTCTAGCTCGGCCACAGGCTCCCAATATGCCCTGGATGAATCCCTCCCTCTTCCTCCTAATTCTTTGCCTATCCCATCTAGTCAGAGTGTAAGCTCACCAGGGCATCAGTCGGCATTTGTGTCTCTGCAGCACCTAGCTCACAGGGCTCCATTAAGATCTCTTTGTGGTACTGTGATACAAGGAAGAAAAGAATATACCCAAAATACACCATGTGAACTCCAAAGTGAGTGAGTGATAACACCCAGTCAACAGGATGAGGAGGTAAATAAGAAATAAATTATCTGGCATTTTAAAGAGAGAGAGAGAGAGAAAGCACGCTCAACTTTACAGGCCCAACGGCTGGTGGTAAAGGGAACTCATTTTCCTGTAATGAGAGACGACTACACTTCGTTAACTCAAACTTTCTCATTAATCACCTTTGCGTTGCCTCTGTCTGCCTCAACGCTGTCAGGCCGTAATAATATATGAAGAACATTCATTTATTCTCCATCTTCCCACTCAGTAAAGATATACGGCACTGTAGAAATGGATTTATCCTGACATCCAGCTTTCAGCACAATGAGGCTAATTTAAACACACATTTGAGTCAAATCTCCTTTCTTCTCTCTCCTCCTTTTATTTTATTTTAAAGACTGCAGGTGCCGAGTTGGGCAATTAGAAATGACAGGCAACTGCGGCGAGAACACCGTTGTTGTTGTTTTTAGCGTGGATTCAGATTAAGGCTGTTCCTTTTCTCTTCAAACAGTGCAGCAGCCTGAGCTGCTTTGCTGAGGCCAAAGTGAAGCCCAGAGAAATATCGCGAGTGCATTGAGACGAAGTGCATTGAGACGGAGCCGGTAAAGGATTGCAGGCATTACGAATGGGCCTTCTGCTCTTGCTAAACAAGGGCTGATCATTTTTTATCTTTGCCATGATGCTGGCAAAAAAGTGGACAATCATTCAGCAGCTGGTGTGCCTAGACCCCTGCCGATCATGTATCCAACACTGAATCATCATTTCCTTGTACTCCCCAATCTCTGTCTGTCTGCATCCACCTGCTGTCTCTCGTCTTCGTTTGAAAGCTCTCTGGGGCAGAGACCATCATTTTGTTCAGTGTTGGTACAGCGCCTACCCAATGGTATCCTTGGCCAGGCCTGGGGCTCCCAGGCTCTGCCGTAATACAAGTAATAAATAACGAAGACAGCAACACACGCCTTTGTCACTAAGCGGCTGGGCTACAGCATGCAACGTATCTGGGCATGAAACCCTCAGGAAACTGCAACGGTAGAGAACGCTGCGGGGTAGCCCTCGGTCACACAGGCTACTGCAAGCACATCAGACTGCTCCTCCACTCTCTATGCTGCATTCCCCCAGAACATCACAACAAGTTCAAGATCTCAGTCCTTATCTTCTGGGCCAGGGATACCTAGGAGATCACCTGGAACTCCAAGATAAGGAACTTAATTGAAAATTCCTCTCCATAGGCACCATGGAAGTGTCCACCACAAGGAGAAACCTCATCTGTGCAGAAGCCAGTTCTTCCTTAGGGGGCTGAACCAAGAAGTTGGAACAAACTCCCCCAGGGTCCAAGAACCACCACAAAGCTTCCCACCTTTTGTTCTGGGTGCATGGTGCATTACTTCGAGCTTCCCTTTGCCGATAAAAACAGACAATGTCATGCACAGAATTCCAATGTTAAGAAGTCCATATGCATGTTTCTCTCTGGGGAGGGCAAGAAAGGGAGAACCACATATGACAGATGATAGTTACATCACTGGAAGGCACCCAGGTACCGTGGCAATGAGTAGGATCTAAGGATGAGAACAGACAGTTTTCACCCACAATTTGATCCAAACCTTTTGAAGTTGTTGTTTTTTTTTTAAAAAAAGGTATTTTTCAATTCCATACACCATGGCTTGCACCCTCCCAACATCCACTCCTGTGCGGTTCTGTATGTATGTACATGTGCACGCGCACACACACACACACACACACACGCACACACACACACGCATGCACACCTCTCTGACATCTAGGGCAGCTGGGCATAGCTCAGAACCTTGCAGTAGTTCTCTGCACCTGGCAAGACTGAGTCCCAAGTTCAGCTCCAGTTGCAACCTTCCCCAAAGAGTGAAAGCACTTGGATCTGGGGGGAGTTTCTACATGTGCGTCTCCACTGGGCAGGGGGCGGGGGGATATATTCTCAGTTTGTGGTATTTTCAGCTTTGATGAAAGCAGTGAGGGTCAGGAATATCACATGGTAGCCTGTTTGCATGAATTTTGCAGCCCAGTTTATGGACTCAAGCTAGAGTTTAGGAAAAAGTGATGAGTTGGGATGATGTTGTGCAAAGCAGCCAAGCTTCACTGGCGCTTAATCAAACTGAACCTTTCAATGTGTTGACATTTACCAGACTGAATTTACAGCATGGACTTAAGCCCCATTGACTTCAATAAACTATGTGCTTTGTTGAATAGGGAAGAACTTGAGCACATGCTTAAAGTTATGTATGAGCTTAATTGTTTTGCTGAACTGGGATCCTGTTTCTTTGGGGGGAGAGGACAGAACTGGGGCCATCATATTCTCCTGGTTAATATCAGGTGCTCTCTGAATAATCACAATGTAGCAGAAGTGTGATAAAACTCTACACCTATCTCAGGACTTGAGGACACACAAATGAATAATGCTTCAGTCTCAGGGTATCTTCAGAAGCCCTTAATGTGGCGTGTATCCCTCACTGGTCACAGTTACCTGAGCAGTCCCCTATCTGTATTATTTGAGGGAGACAGAAGGGCAATGGCAGACAACAAAGGCTAGGTACACTGCTCATGAGGCTCTGATGGTATCTTGCCAAGATAATCTTGGTAGCTCCTGCAAGAGACCAAAGCATGAATCATTGACAGTTGTTTCGCACACCCTTGAGATGTGCGATATAGCCTTTCCCACGGCTTCCCTATTGTGTTTGATATATCTGATGTTTCACAAAAACATTTTGTTTTATTGAAATTGCATGCAAAACGCTCCTCTTGCCTCCCACACAACTGTTTATTTTCCAGTATGACTGTTTTGTTAAAGATTTGATCTTACCAGGAGAGAGACCATTTTCCATTGGGTTTTACACTTCCTTTTCAAGGAAGCTGTGGAACAGCTGAATGTTTGATGTAGAAGCCACAACCCAACATGTAACAGAGCCAATCAGCACAGTGATGACTTGAGTTCATTTCCCTTCTGCAGTTCTTGTGGACAAAATGACCTCAGAGTCAAGTTAAGGGCCCATTCCTATGAGATGCTAAGTGCCTTCCAAGTCCCACTGACATTTAATGAGAGGCAAAGGTGCCCTGCAGCTCATATAGTAACGTTACACTGCTAGGACACTGAAAGCAGAGAGTTGAAAAGTGAGGTGCTCCCATGAGCCCGGCCCACTCCCAGACTCTAGCCTTGATCTCCTCCGAAATAGCAGGTAGATAGACAAATAAATGAAAACAATTACAGCTAGCTGAACATATTTTTTAAAAAATCATAAAAAGTTTCTAAATTTCATGTTGTTTCCATTTTGCAAGATTCATAGATTCCAAGGCTAGAAGAGACTCCTGTATAACATGGGCAAAAGAACTCTCCCAAAATAATTCCTAGAGCAGATTTTTTAGAAAAACATCCAGTCTTGATTTAAAAATTGCCAGTGATGGAGACTCCACCATGACCTATAGTAAATTGTTCCAATGGTTAATTACCCTCACTGTTAAAAATGTACGCCTTGTTTCCAGTCTGAATTTGGAAAAATTATGATAAAAACTAAAGTGTACATTTAAAAAATGTTGTGAAATACAGTGTACAAAAACAAACAAAAAAATGACAAAAGCCATAGTAGCTTTTTTAGCAAAATCTTCCATTTCCAAAAAAAGGCCTTTTTTGGCTAAAAATGTTCAAAATACTTTAACATCTCCAATACTCAGCTTTGACCTCCTGTACCATTTTCCTTTAGAGCATCGCAAAGCGTTACACACACATTAGTTAAACCTTACAGGGAAATGAAGTCACAGACAGGGAAACCTGCCCATGGTCACACAGCCAAGCCAGTCACAGAACAGGGAGCGGAACTCCCAACCTATGTTCTAACCACTAGACCATTTGACGGGGCAAGTTCATCTGCCCTGCAAGGGCCAACTATTCAACTGGGGAAAACTGGCATAGCTCCACTGAAGTCAGTTTACAGCAGCTGAGGGGGCCCTAATAACAACGTATTTCAAAATGTAATGTGTCAAAAAAGTGAGCGTACAGGTTCAAACCCTGAGAAAGAGCAAATCCAAAATGGCAGCCATGTGCTTCACAGCACCATGAAGTACAGCCATGGCCTCCTAGAGCTGTATGAATCACAGGCTTTTACAGCCTTGTACTTCACGCTATGTTGTCTGTCAGCTAGCGGAACAATACAGTGTGTCACCACAGAATGTCACACTTAGAACTCTAAACTTTCAAAGGGAACCAGCGCGACTCCACTGTAGTGAGATGTCTTCAGAAATCCCCAGGGTTTGCTAGTTTGCTGGGAGAACAAAGTTTCAGAACTGTCAGGAAATCAAACAGCTGAGTGTAAAAAAGAAAAATAATGTAAAAAGCTTAGCCAACATCCTCTATAACTGAAAGTCTCCAATAAGGAGAATCTCATCCAAAACCAACAGTAAATAAACCAGCAGGAGGGCAAATGGACATGTCAAAAATGGGGTTTTTTTTTAAAGCCGGTTTCTCCTCTTGTTAAAATCTTGGTTGAGCCAGGGCTGCTGACACAGGTGCAGATCCTATATACAACACACCCAATGCAGACTGACCTCTGCAGACTTATTGATATCAACGAGGCTCTATATAGGTGCTGGACATGCATCTCTGGGTTCTAGTTACTCAGCTTCATGCTTCTGGGTACGATGATAGCCTCTGACCCTCTTGATGGGTCTGTGTGCATCCCCCTCTAGTTCAGTTCCCTATGCGGTATCTATACGCCATATAAAGTCTATATACATTACACATTCCCATTTATGGTTAAAGAAGCACTAATCTGTTGAAAGATGACTCGGGGACATGTAATGATTAATTGACAAGATTTCTCTCTGCATATGGAGATGAGCCAGTGAGTCATTCTCCTTTTGCTAGTAAATGTATTCCTTAAGTGCTTCATGCCACAAGCCAGCGGCTTGAAGTGTATTTCAGGAACTAACCTCCTTGCTCCTTGCCCTCAGGTCTTTTTTGATCTAACAGGGAAAGAAAGTGGGGGAAGGGAGGAGGCAACTGGCTGTCAAGAGGGGGGATATATCAACAAACTCAGTATTTCAGCCAGATCCCCTTAATTCCTGTCCTCCATGGTTCCCTAGCAATCTGTAGAGTTCTCCTCCAGTAGCCAACCTCTAAATAAAGATTTGCAAGGCTGATCTCAGTAGCATGAGAGCTACTGTCACTGTCACTAGATCGCCTGAACTAGCTTTGCCCCTGTCACTAGCTTGCCTGAACCAGTGGGTCTCGTGAAGTGAGCACACCTAGTTTTTGATAATCCGACCAACAGGTTGGCCTGCATGGGTCTTACACTCGCACATCTCAAAGTCTCTCAGTTACCTAAACCAAAGTGTGGTCAGCAATGGGCCTTGATCCAGCCTGGCTTCTTGGCTTATGGTAGAGGGAAGATCTTTCCCTGACCCCTCCTTTCCTGGCTTCACTCAGGAACTGCTGTTTGATAAAAGCTATCAACCCCTATTATTTGGCCTGTTGGGCCTTGATTGGCTGCTTCCTGCTCCCAGCTCTTCTAGGCACTGGAGGACTAAGTCTCACTGGTTCCACCAGCAGCTGACTCTGCGAGACCTTTCTAGCAACTCCAGAGGTCCAAAACTCGCTGTACTTCTCTTCTTAAAGGGCTGCTTCTTGGGGTGGGCTGCACCAAGGCAATGGGGTCCCTGGCAGGGGGCAGCGAATGACTAGTACATCCTGTCACAGTCCCCATCACTATATTCCCCTCTGACTACCTTAGGATGCTAGGATTATCACAAGGCAATCCATAAATTCAGATGGAAAAACATAGCCATGCTTCTCTGACTGGATGCTAAGGGGAAGCCATCTGCAGAACAGACAAGCAGCCACTTCTGGGACCTGAATAAAGTATGCCTGAGACGGCACCTGAACAAGGCATAGCTGAGGAGGTACGTGACACTAAGCTCTAATGCAGTAGAGGTCCTTGGGCAGAGACCACCAGCTCTTTCAACAGCAGGACCAATGGTATGGATAGATTCCTCTCTAGAGACTACAGTCCTGGGGGAAGCCTGCTAGGTCCTCTTCCCCTCCATCCTCTGAAGTTAGTGGAGCTGTTTGGGGGTAGTTGAGGGAAGACTACACCCTTTCCTCACTGCTAGAGGCTACAGAATAGTGTCGCAGAGACCACTAACTAATGGCCCAGTCCCACCCCTGGGGGAGGAGCATAATCACTTTTCCAGAGAGGTCTTTGGATCCCTGTACAACAACCACACTTCCTTTCACAGCTGTAGGCTACCCTTTCTGCTCTCCAGGTGAATGCAAAGCAGCAACATATGGGAGTGGTCAATGTGGGAACTTCCGTCCCATTTCTTTCTACCACACTCAGGGTTTGAACAGAGAAGTTCTGTATCTTATTTATTTTTTGGTAGGAGGGGCCACTGTTCACCCTGAAGCAGCCCTTAGGAATGTCTTAGTGTCAGCGCAGAAATAGCTCTTCTTAGAGTATTAGCCAGGTTGAACCACAGCCGCACTGAGGTGGGTCTTTCATCAGCTCTCACAAGATCAGCCCTGGTCAGCAGCTGGATGGGAAACCACTGAGGGACTGATGCTGAGTCACTACCAGAGGATGAGTTGTTTCCAAGTCCATATTGTGCTAACTACCAAGCACTGCTGTCCTTTAGATGAGAAGTAAAACCAAGAACTTGGCCAACCACTTGTGGCCATTAAAGCTTCCCAGGCCCTTTGTTCAAGAGAAGGGTTGTAAGCCCCTGGTGCATAACTGCATCCTGGGTAGTGAAATTCCCACCCACACGGGCTGCAAAGGAAGCCCAGCTGCAGGCCAGGTCAGTCCTCAGGCTCTCTGCTGAGACCACCAACATGGCACTTCTGATGGGGTGGGCAAGAAGTCTTAAGAACTAGAATGAGGCTACCAACTTCTTCCATACATGGCACCTTACAGTCCAGCTTTGTTCTTCACCACTTCCCATGTGCCAAAATGACAGTTTCCCTGCCCTCCATTGTCAAGGCTCTTCAGTGGAGGCCCTGGCTCTCATGATGGGTATGTTTACACAGCCCTCGGACGCAAGCCTCCCAGCCCAGGTCAACAGACTCGAGCCAGCGGGGCTCACACTAGCTGTGTAGACAAGGCTTTGAAATTGGAGCTCTGGCTCTGAAGCTCACCCTTTTCTCTCCACTTCAACACACTGTCTACACAATTGCTTTTAGAACACTAGCACAAGGCCCGGCTAGCACGAGTCTGCTGACCCGGGCTGGGAGGCTCACTTCCACGGGCTGTGTAGACATATCCTACATGCCTGTACAGTGCCTAGCACAATCGGGCCCTGATCTCCCCGTAGAGTAGAGACTACTGCAGTAGAAACAACAATAGTTTAACTGCCTTCTCCCTGTGTAGGGTAGGAGGGCAAGCCATGGCGTTCACGCCCACAACTCCTTTCAAAGACTGCTGTCTCCTCCAGCTCCTTGAATTCACAGTACGCTCTGTTGCCTGGCTCATTGGAACCAGACAAGTCCTAGAAAATCACACTGGTAAAGAGGAAAACCCACTCTCTTCAGACAGATCCCAAAAAAGAAAAACAACCCTGATGATGCAGATTTCATGGCCCACTAATATCTCATTTGAAAACCTTCTCATATGTAACACTATCCTGAACATTAACAGAAGCCACACACACACATCAAATAATAGGTTTATTCAAGAGACAAAAAATTCAATTCCATTTCCTTGCTCATCTTGCTGACCTACAAGAGAAACCCTCATTTAACCCCCCACTCCCACCTGTACGTAGCTGAGACACTGAAAAACAGAGTGCTGTGGAAGCAGAACGGCAGGGAACACATTTCACACTCTTTCATCAGTTAAAAATACAGACGTAAGGGAATACAAAGCATGGGTGGCAGAACAGGTTTTCAGCACAGCTGAAGTACCCAGTACTCCATCCTCAGAGTCCGTTCCAGATAGGCCCAAAAACTAGCAATGGGCAAATTCTCAAAGACCCGGGGCACTGTGAACAGACTGACACCCACACACGTGGCTGCTCATCCAAACGACCTGAACTTTAGGGGGCTGAACAAGGGGGCTGGAAGTCTCCTAAGAAAGGGATCATTCACAAAAGGCTCAGGACCTTGTGCTCACAGTCCTGCTAGATCCAGGACATGCAGGGAGCAAGCAACAATGAAAAGTATCAGGGAGAATTATCCAGACTTTGATTTGGCCTTTAAGCAAATTCAAGCTGGTTCATAGTGTATCTGAATTGGTTCAGCTGAGACCCAGTTCAGGTTCATTCGCTGAGTCTATTTCAGCTGCAAACCAGTACAGGTCCTTTTACAGGATCCATCCCTAGGAGGCACCAACACCCACCGAAGTCAACAGCAACAGTCCCATTAACAGCAATGGGTGCAGGATCCAGACCCAACTCTCCAAGGGAGCCCTCTCCCTGTCTGACCCGCTGGATGTGCTCTCACTTACATGGAAATAAACCAAGACACTAATTCATGGCACTTCCATGTGAATGAACAGAAGCATCCCTGTCTATCTACGGTATTTAACTCCCGTGCAGATTCCATCAATAAATCGTTTCACCCACGAAGATTATAAGGAAATCCTTAGTGAGGAGCCTATATTCTCTCTCAGTTACTTGTGTGGATTTTCCACCTTTGACATGTTTGCTATTTAGCGTTCACAAGAAATCCCTTTAGTGTCACATGCTCACCGGGTCGTGTTCGGCCTTCTCAGCTGATCAGAAGAGGATATGCTCCTAGGAGTGGTCTATGACCTGGAGAGATGAATGTGCCCACGCAGAATCGTATACAATCACAGAAACGTTGGGCTGAAAGGGCAGGACCAAGAAAACTTCTCTCCATCACCTTGGGGAGTGGGACTAGAGGCAGTGCATTGACTAGAACCCCGCTGCACACACTAATTGTGCCTTGTGCACACACCCATCCTGGGCTTGGAATATGCAAGCCTGGGCTGCTCCCCACCTGCATGCTCTCTTCTGGCAAAGAACAGATCCAGCTTCCCCAAACCACACCTGCTACCTGGAACTCCAGCCCATGGGGAGAGAGGCAACTTGCACCTTACCCAACATGGTGTGGGGGAAGTGACGGGGGAGTTCCCTGAGGCTCCAGGCATGGCAGGCAGGGACGGAGTGGGCCTACCTGGTAGCTGCAGCTCTACAAGACATGGGGAGCCCCACCCTGAGCAGAGCACAGGAAAGGAGCAAAACAACGTAGCTGACGCCTTGCGATGTCAGCAGCTACTGGGCCAGAGTGAAGTCTCCTAGCTAAACAGGAAGGAATGGGGACTCTGAAGCTGCATTAAAGCAGTTTGCCTGCCGCAGTCACAGGGATGGATCTGCAAACCTATTCATCGGCGCCCGCTCAACCTGCCTGCATGGTGTCATGCGGTGCCTTTGATGGAAGGGGCTCCTTGCGCACCCGTTCGCAGTCAAGGGCCCTCGGAAGCCGGCGGTGGGCCCAGCCTACCCGATCACATCCCGGGCAAGGAAGCAGAAGTAAGTGCAAGTTATAATTAAGACTGGATGTTTGAAGAGAAACATAATCTCCGTTCCGTGGGATTCGCCGGCACAACAGTAATTAACGTCTCATTAACATTCGCCTAATTAAGCAGTTTATGAAAGTGGGTGGATTTGCATACTGCTCCACTTCAGCTTCAGTGAATTCAGCTATACAAGCATTAAAATTAACCCTTTTGTGCAGGTAGCATATCCCAGTACCATCCACCAGGCTGTCTAGGGACCACATACCAACCTCCTTCCAGTGTCTGTATAATAACACAGCTGCAAGCAACCCCACAACAGGTCCAATCTCATCTCCACCTGTGGGGATTCGAACACACAACTCTATGGGAACACAACCTTGTCTTCTCTGGGAAGCAACAGCCACTCATTTGCCATCCACAACTATGGGTGAAATTCCTGAGGCAGACAGGCAGACAGATGGAAAACTGGCCGCTGGGAAAATAATTTTTTAACTCTGCAAACTCCCTACCCATCCTTCTGCCCCATTACTGTCCTACGGTGTGCACTCGATGCTCACTGGAGCCGTAGTGAGGAGTCTAGCTGCTCACAGTAAGCTTCCTGGCCTTTCACCTCTGCAGATCTGGTTTCCAAGCCGCCTTTGCCCATGAGTGAAGGGAGTTCACTGGTCTCTTCCTGCTCCCTAAAAGATGGCCATGGACCCAAACTGCTACATTTTGCCCACCATTTTCTCAGAACAGGCCTAGTACTGAAATAGCAGGGGCGTATCCTCCCAGTGAGGACTGAGGTGTATGGACAGAGCAAGGCATTAATGGGGCTAGCAGAGGCTGTTCCCTTTCAATTATTCAAATGTGTCCATGGAAGAAGCTGGCTACTTGGGCCTGGTCTACACTAGGAGTTTATGTCGAATTTAGCAGCGTTAAATCGAATTAACCCTGCACCCGTCCACACAACGAAGCTATTTATTTCGACATAAAGGGCTCTTTAAATCAATTTTTGTACTCCTCCCCGATGAGGGGAGTAGCGCTAAAATTGACATGGCCATGTCGAATTAGGGTTAGTGTGGACGGAATTCGACGCTAATAGCTCCGGGAGCTATCCCACAGTGCACCACTGTCGCCTCTCTGGACAGCAGTCCAAGCTCGGATGCTTTGCCCAGCCACACAGGAAAAGACCCGGGAACATTTGAATTCCATTTCCTGTTTGGCCAGTTTGAATTTCATTTCCTGTTTGGACATCATGGCGAGCTCAGCAGCACTGGTAACGATGCAGAGCTCTCCAGCAGAGGTGACCATGCAATCCCAGAATTGAAAGAGGCCTCCAGCATGGACTGATCAGGCAGTGTTAGATCTGATAGCTGTATGGGGAGATGAATCCGTGCTATCAGAGCTACGATCGAAAAGACGTAATGCGAAAATCTACGAGAAAATCTCCAAGGCCATGGCGGACAGAGGATACAGCAGGGATGCAACGCAGTGCCGAGTGAAAATTAAGGAGCTGAGACAAGCATACCAAAAGACCAAAGAGTCCAACGGACGCTCCGGGTCTCAGTCCCAGACATGCCGTTTCTACGCTGCGCTGCATGCCATCTTGGGTGGGGCCGCCACCATTACCCCACCCCTGTCCGTGGACTCCGACGATGGGGTATTCTCATCGATCGCTTCCTCTGAGGTTTTCGCAGACGGGAAAGATGATGAAGGAGATGATGAGGACGAGGTAGTCGACAGCGCTTTGCACACCGATTTCCCCCAAAGCCAGGATCTCTTCATCACCCTCACAGAGATCCCCTACCAACCCTCCCAAGGCGGTATCCCGGACCGTGAATCCGGAGAAGGAACAGTAGGTGAGTGTATCTTTTGAATAGAATAGACATGGTATTAAAGCAATAGGTTTTTAATGAGTAATTTGACCTGAGGACTTTGGATGCATTCGTGGCCAGTACAGCGACTGGAAAAGTCTGTTAACAGGTGTGAGGATAGAGCAGAAATTCTCCTGGGACATCTCCATGAAGCTCTCCTGGAGGTACTGTGAAAGCCTTTGCAGAAGGTTTCTGGGGAGAGCGGCCTTACTGCGTCCTCCATGGTAGGAGACTTTACCGTGCCAGGCCAGTAGCAGGTACTCCGGTATCATTGCCTGACAAAGCATGGAGGCATACGGAATTAGGTGCATTTTATTATGGGGACTGTTTGCCTGTGCCTTTTAAAAAATCCTCCCAGCAGTTTCCAGCCACGCGGTGGGTGTGGGGAGGGGGACCGTTCATGCTGAGCGGTTCGCGGTCACCTAGCAGGGATCTTCCCCGAGACCAACCACGTGGTGGGGGCGGGGAGGCGGACCGTTCATACTGAGCGGTTCGCGGTCACCTAGCAGGGATCTTCCCCGAGACCAGCCACGTGGTGGGGGCGGGGAGGCAGACCGTTCATACTGAGCGGTTCGCGGTCACCTAGCAGGGATCTTCCCCGAGACCAACCACGTGGTGGGGGCGGGGAGGCGGACCGTTCATACTGAGCAGTTCACGGTCACCTAGCAGGGATCTTCCCCAAGACCAGCCATGTGGTGGGGGCGGGGAGGTGGACCGTTCATGCTGAGCGGTTCGCGGTCACCTAGCAGGGATCTTCCCCGAGACCAACCACGTGGTGGGGGCGGGGAGGCGGACCGTTCATACTGAGCGGTTTGCGGTCACCTAGCAGGGATCTTCCCCGAGACCAACCACGTGGTGGGGGCGGGGAGGCGGACCGTTCATACTGAACGGTTTGCGGTCACCTAGCAGGGATCTTCCCCGAGACCAGCCACGTGGTGGGGGCAGGGAGGTGGACCGTTCATGCTGAGTGGTTCACAGTCACCTAGCAGGGATCTTCCCCGAGACCAGCCACGCAGTGGGGGCGGGGAGGCGGACCGTTCATACTGAGCGGTTCGCAGTCACCTAGCAGGGATCTTCCCCGAGACCAGCCACGCGGTCGGTGCGGGGAGGGGGACCTTTCATGCTGGGCGGTTCGTGGTCAGCTAGCAGGGATCTTCCCCGAGACCAGCCACGCGGTGGGGTGAAGGCTAAAGTGACCATCCCAGAGAATGGGATGGCTGGAGTCACTATGGTTTCTGCTGCTGCACGTTAAACCGCACAGCGCAGCAGTAACTGGCCAACTCTAGGAGCTCTGCTTGGAACGGGAAAGGAGGGCGCTGCTGTTAAGTAAGCTTTCAGCAGCCAAAAGTCTACGGCTTACCATGGCCACCTGCTAGCCGAATTCCGTTGCCCGGCCCTGCTTGTGTGATCTGTACACCAAAACCCCAAGCACTCAATATAAAGATTCAAAATGCAACCTTGTACTGAAAGCACATGTGATAGGTAGTGTGAATGGTCTTGTTCACCGCGAAAGACTATATTCATTTTTCTGAAAAATGTATCTTTTTAAAGAATTCACTCCCTTTTTTTCATCCCACAGCTGCAACTGTCTCTAGGCTTCCCCCGGCATCTCCCTCCCAAAGGCTGTCACAGATAAGGCGGCGAAAGAAATGCACACGAGATGAGATGTTCTCTGAGCTAATGCAGTGCTCATGGGGGGACAGGAGGGAGGACAGGAGGGATGCCCGTGAGGACAGGAGGGACGCTCGTGCTGAGAGGTGGCGGATGGAAGACCAGAGGGTGACTGAGGCAATGCTTGGGCTACTGCGGGAGCAAACCGACACGCTCCGGCGTCTGGTGGATGTTCTGCAGGAACAGAAGCAGGATGACAGAGTGCCGCTGCAGCACATCTATAACCGCCCTCCCCCGCCCCCAAGACCCATAGCCCCCTCACCCAGAGTCCCAAAAACGAGTCCGTGGGAACAACCAGTCCACCCCGGCGGACTGCTCAAGTAGCAGAAGGCTGTCATTCCCCAAGTTTTGAAGCGTCCTTTCCCTCCCTCCACCCACACCCCACCCTGCCCACCGTCCCAGTTCCCTCCCTTTATTGAAAAATCTTGAATAAAAAATACTTTTTTGTTGAACAATGTTGCCTTTATTTTCTTTTCAAAGCAAGGTGTGTTTGAAGGGGGGTTGGATGGGGGTTGGTGATTAGAGAGGATAGGCAATATAAACAGAGTAAACAAACGGGGGCAGGTTCTTCTCAAGGAGAAACAAACATAAGAGTCACTAGTTACCCTGGTCTGTCTGGAAGCTAGTTTTCAAAGCTTCCCTGATGCGCAGCGTATCCCACTGTGCTCTTCTAATCGCCCTGGTGTCTGGCTGCATGTAATCAGCGGCCAGGCGATTTGCCTCAACCTCCCACCCCGCCATAAATGTCTCCCCCTTACTCTCACAGAGATTGTGGAGCACACAGCAAGCTGCAATAACAATGGGTATATTGGTTTCGCTGAGATCTGAGCGAGTCAATAAGCTGCGCCATCGCCCTTTCAAACGTCCAAAAGCACACTCCACCACCATTCTGCACTTGCTCAACCTGTAGTTGAAGAGCTCCTTATCACTGTCCAGGGCGCCTGTGTACGGCTTCATGAGCCAGGGCATTAGCGGGTAGGCTGGGTCCCCAAGGATCACTATAGGCATCTCCACATCCCCAACAGTTATTTTCTGGTCCGGGAAGTAAATACCTTCCTGCTGCCGTCTAAACAGACCAGAGTTCCTGAAAACGTGAGCGTCATGAACCTTTCCCAGCCATCCGACGTTGATGTTGGTGAAATGTCCCTCATGATCCACCAGTGCTTGCAGCACCATTGAAAAGTACCCCTTTCGGTTAATGTACTGGCTGGCCTGGTGGTCCGGTCCCAGGATAGGGATGTGCGTTCCGTCTATAGCCCCACCGCAGTTAGGGAATCCCATCGCAGCGAAGCCATCTATTATCGCCTGCACATTTCCCAGGGTCACTACCTTTGATAGGAGCAGCTCAACGATTGCGTTGGCTACTTGCATCACAGCAACCCCCACGGTAGATTTGCCCACTCCAAACTGATTTGCAACTGACCGGTAGCTGTCAGGCATTGCAAGCTTCCAGAGGGCTATCGCCTCTCACTTCTGGACTGTCAGGGCTGCTCTCATCCTGGTATCCTGGCACTTCAGGGCAGGGGACAGCAAGTCACAAAGTTCCAGGAAAGTGCCCTTACGCATGCGAAAATTTCACAGCCACTGGGATTCATCCCAGACCTGCAGCACTATGTGGTCCCACCAGTCTGTGCTTGTTTCCCGGGCCCAGAATCGGCGTTCCACTGTATCAACATGACCCACTGCCACCAGGATGTCCAATTTGAGGGGTCCTGTACTTTGAGAGAGGTCTGTGTCCCTGTCATCGTCACTGTCATCACCGCGCTGCCGTAGCCTCCTCGCCTAATTTCTCAACATCTGCCTCTGCATAAAGTGCATGATAAGGCGCGAGGTGTTGACAACGGCCATAACTGCTGCGATGATCTCACCGGGCTCCATGCTCGCGGCGCTATGGCGTCCGCGCTGTCAATCAAGGGAAAAGGGCGCAAAATGATTGTCTGCCGCCGCTTTCACCGAGGGAGGGGGAGAGCGAGGGTTGAATGACGACAGTTACCCAAAACCACCCGCAACACATTTCTTGCCCCACCAGGCATTAGGGGCTCAACCCAGAATTCAAATGGGCAGCGGGGACTGCGGGAACTATGGGATAGCTACCCACAGTGCACCGCTTGAAATGTCGACGCTTGCCCTGTTACTGTGGACTCACAACGCCGAATTAATGTGCTTAGAGTGGACACACACGTTCGACTTTGTAATATCGGTTTCAAAAAATCGATTTAAGTAAAATCGAACTACTATTGTAGTGTAGACATACCCTTGGTTTCTATCTTCTCTCGCTAGCTCAGAGTTTTCTACACCTGCACATCACCGTAATATCTGGCACCTTGCATATAATCAATAACAGTAGTGGAGTTCATGGAGTCTCTGGCACTTTTCCTGTTATGGGGTCAGAACTCTGCTTGGGGTAGAGTTTGTGGTTTATATTAATTTACGAATTATTTGGGGGTGCTAGGGGTTATGGGGTAGAAAAGAGCATCAATGTTGTGAGCTTTACTCTGTCTGTGGAAACAGGACGGTTTTGAAACATATCCTAAAGCTGGTCAGACTCCGGATTGGCCTGATCTCCTCTGGGAGTTTGTTCCATTGCTAGATTTCCTTGACCCAGAATGCATCATCCCCAGCTCTCACATATGTCGCCCCAGGCTTTGAGATCTGCATTGTGCTTCATAGATCAACATTTGGTTTTCCATGTAGCTGGGGCTTAATCCACAAATTGCTCTAAAAGTTAGGGCCAGGGCCTTATGCTGGCATCTGAAGCTGATTGGGAACCGGTGGAGACACTTAAGTTCCTGCAGAGATGGCTCAGCCATGCATATTTCCAAGCTTGCTGCAGCACCTACCTGAGCTCTTCTTTTCCACTAGTGCCAGGTACGAGGATGGAGAACAGGAGAGGCTGGGAATGGCCATGTCAGACAGCCACACAGCCTCCAACCCCTCACTGAAGTGAGGAAGAGGAAGGAATGATGTGAGATAACAAGCTGAAAATTGAATCTAGGATTCTGCCAGAGGAGAGAAGAGAAAGCATGTCAGGCCCTATCTCTTCCATCCCTGCCAGCAGTCTCATCCTTGAACCCGCGTCACCAAGCTGTTCCCAGCCACAGCCCAGAGGATAGGACACTGGTGTCCCCACCTCACTGGGATCGGCAATCTCAGCAGAGGTGCCAGCAGAGGAGCAGGGGCCACGGCGGTGGAGCTCCACGGGTGACCCCTCCAGGATCATGGCACATGGATGGGGCAGCATAGGGGAAGTCACACTGCAGTGACCTGTGCTGTCGCCATTCTATGGACAAAACAGAGCATTGGTCTCCAGGGCTATCAACGCGTCACCAGTCCTAAATTCCTGCCCCCAATCTGATCTCTGTGTAATTTTTGCTCACATTAGATCAATCTTGAGGCGTGTTCGACAAGTCACTTTTTACAGCAAGGCAATTAGGCTGTTGTAGTTGCTAGAGGAAGAGAGTCCTTTATCTAAGAACTAGACATCCAGCTCTCCTGCAGGCACGTGTCCCATTACACAGGCCCCTGCCTAGCAGCTGGGAGAGCACCCAAAGGGAACAGACCCCTCCCAACCTGCACAAAGCAGCAAGTCAGTGACGTTTGACCCTCTCGAGTGCTCTCGAGTGCACCCTGCATTTACTCATTCCTCTCTTCAGCTACCAAGAGACACAAGTTACAGCTGAACTTTGAGAAAGTTCCGATCCTAACTTCCTGCCTGCTCCCCTTTCGCTACAATGAGCCAAACCAATGCACCCAGATCTGGATGCTCCCAAAGTTTAGGGGAAGTTGGATCAGGACTCAGGAGCCAAACTTTGCAGCTTGGGTCCATTGCTAATTAGTTTGTATATCTTAACAGAAGCCTAGAGTGTCTAACAGGCCTTTCTGAATGGGGGAAGGAACAAAGATAACTTCCTAGCACCTTTTTCTCATCACACAGGCTATCATAGTCTCTTACAGCTGATGTGAGGTCGTCTCCAACGGTCAGCACATCTATGGAAGAGTGAGAGCCTCTTTTCCATGCACTGGCTGGAGTAAGGGTAGCACAGACCATTAAATAGGGAGCATTCCCTATGCAGCCCATTAGCGATAAGTCACTTGAAATTCTGGGTATAATGTCTTCCGCTGTTAATACCAGCTTTCTGTTCTGGTGTTGGATTAGCAAAGCCACTGCATCCATCATGCTCTTAAAACCAACATACACAAAACTTGCCTTCTCTTCTTTTTTTTTAAGTAGGGGTGAAAAAATGAACTCTCTAGTTAGTGGCTAACGTGTGGAGCCGAGATGCAACTTTGCAGCAAATACAGTGGAAGAGAAAAATTCATGACACAGCCTTTCATTGAAAATCAATAAAGCCCAGACCTGCCTGTGATATACACACTCAATTTATTCCCTGCCTAGCTCGCTGGATCTTCACCACCAGGCCCAGGCTTTCAGATAAGGCACTAGCAGGGAATAAAGCATTTTTTGGCCTTTTATTTCCCACATTGTTCTCCCCTTCCTCTTCCCCCTGGGTCCCTCTGGGGTAGGGGGAAGGGTCTGCAAAAGCCCTATGGGACACAAAGGTCACATGACATTTGGCATTGTATACAGGTCATGCAAATCTCACTGTATACCTGGATGCATTATAACATGGGTGCGCAGGGGAACCAAGGACATTTATGTGCACGGGTCTATTGTCAAGTGAGTGCATGCATGTGTCAAGCACATGGGTTTGCATGTGTACTGCATGTCTCCATACCCATGTGTTAAGCATGTATACATGTATATGTACATGAGGCCAAAGTGTGCACACAGATGCACCTGTGCAAACCCAGTAACTCTAATGGGCTGGCCCAAGTGTGACAGTCTTTGTGTCTGTTCTGGAGTGGAAAGCCGCTGTGTGGTTGTTTACATGCTGGGCTGAACAAAGCCTTCCTAATGGCCTCTCTTGTGAATACCATGGCTCAGAAGAAATCACTGTATTTTCCCAAGATGTTGCTATTGGGGTGAGGGAAGGATTCTGACTAAGTGGATTTTAAAAAAAAATTCCCCTACCTAGAATTATTGTACCCAAAGATAAAGTAAAATAAAATGAATAAATCCTGCCTGTCCCAGCCCCGTCTTTGCTGAGCCCGGTCATTCAGCCCTGGGCACTTTCACTCACCCTCTCTCAGACGGCAGCACTCTTCCCGATATTCGGGAGCCATCACACCACACGATCCATTCTGCTCCTTACAGTCTTACTCATTCCAGGCAGATCACATATGCACACCGGTGCACATCTAATCCTGGAACATGAGCATCCGACAGAAGGCTAAGCCAGGGGGAAGGGCATAGCTGGCTGGAGAAGTTAGTCAAGGTACCACCAGGCACTACCTGAAACCCACCAGCAGAAAGAAACCCCTGTATTCTGGGTTTGAGAAAGGCGGCTCTGTTTGGTACATGTCCCTCCCCTTAAAACAAGAGTACTACAGTATTCAGTCGCACGTCCGATTAAGGTTCCATTTATAAATGGTTTCTAAGGGGATTAGTACACCATTAATAGATGTGATAAGCATGTTATAGACATAAGTAGAGTATGTTATGGACAGTCATAAGCACATTAGTGGAAGGTGCTATAGAGGGTTATAAGCAACCCATTTGACTAGAGCTGGTCAGGGATTTTCTGGCTAAATGTTTCTGGGACAGAAGAAGCAGCTTCCACAAAATCCAAAATATGTTGTTGGGTCAAACGAAATCAAGCTATTTCTGTTTGTCCAAGTGAATCAAAAAGTTGCCTTTCAGTGCAGCAGGACATTAATCTGTGTTCTCCTGAGCGGCTGCAGTGCAGGGGGCTTCCAGCTTCAACTGCACCCGCAGAAATCATGAACCCAAAGGTGCACAAACAGGCAAACATACACTTCTCCTGGCCCGGTACAGATGGGGAGAGAGGGTTGGAGAGCGACCCTGCCCCGCATGCATCCCACAGCGACGGTTCCTGTCCCACAGGGCTGGGCCCAGCTTCCCCGCTCCAGGCATCGCAACCTAGCACACAGGGCCATAGCACCCCTCAAATTTGGCTCAGCCACCTCTCCGTCATGACGGGAGCAGCCAGGCCAAACCTGAGTGGTGCTCTGACCCTGCACATGCCAGGTTGCCATGCCCAGAGCAGAGAGCTGGGCCCAGCTACCACTGAAGGGTTAGTGTGGGGATGACTTGCACTCCAACCCTCCCCCCGCCTCCTCCACAGGTCCTCCCCTCTGCACCGAGTCAGGATTAGGGTTGCCATGCGGGGGCAGAGGGGGCTTCTGCAGGTAGCCAGTGCCCCCTAGGCAGTGTAGTGCACCCACTGAATTGGGAGGCTTCATTGGAGCTGTAATTCAGGTGCTTTTTTCCCGTTCTTCACTAGGGGCCAGACTCTCTGGCTGAACTAGATCTCCCATGATGGACTGTTGTCTCCCCCTTTGTTTGAAGTGATACAGTGCATGATGGGTGTAGCGTGATCATGGTGCATCGAGGGAGATGTAGTCTGGCCAGCAAGCCTGGTCTATAAGAGGAGAATGGGTGAAATGAGGCACCTGAATCACAGTTCCCATGAGGCATGGCAGCATTTCAGGGAGACACAGACTAATGTCGAACTGACTCAAAATTAAACATTATAACTCAGGAATTCTGAACTGAAATTGTTTTGGAACCGTTCATATTTCAACTTTTCCCCCCAAATTGAGAGGAAAACCAAATTTCAAAATATTGCAGTTTCCTACTGGATGGAAATTCCAATTTTCAACCAGCCCTCCCCTTGACCTGTTGAACGCTGTACCACTTTGTAACAATTAGCCATTTCTGAAAACATCTATTTACATTTATTCGTCTGTTATAAACTGTTTCTGAAGTATGACCCAGTATTCCACAGCTAAATGCACCAAAGTGTAGCACTGACAAAAAAATCAATGTTCAGCGTATGTAGGCTATTGCTCTGGAATACTGCAGTATTTAGGGATTATTACTGTAAAATATTGTAGGATTTTTTTTACTTTTTAAATACAGGACAATCTCCCCCACCCTTGTTTTCATGAGGAATAACTCTGGGAGAATGCACTGTTAGTTTGTGGAACTCACTGCTACAAAACTAGGGAATCCCAAGGAGAGCATCCAATATGATAAGAGGTTTAATAAACATGACTTATGAGGAAAAGTTGAAAGAATTGGGCATGTTTAGTCTACAGAAAAGAAGGCTGAGCGGGGACAGGATAACAGCCTTCAAATATGTAAAAGGTTGTTATAAAGAGGCTGGTGATTAAAACTCTTCTCCATGTCCACCAAGGTTAAGAAAAGAAGTAGTTGGCTTAGTTTATTTAGTTCTCTGGCAATTTCAAAAGATCCAAACAAATTCCATCGAAAATGACATTTTCCAAAATATTTGGATAAATCATACTCCTAGGGTAATTCTGTGCCACTGCGCATGCACAGAATTCATGTCCACTGCTGATTTCTTTGCTTCCCCCAGAAAAATGACTTTCTCCCTGGGAAGCAAAGGGAAGCTGCAAGAGTAGTCACTCACCACTCCCTAGCAGTGCAGGTACATCGTTTCAGGCACCTGGAGCAGCCAGCGGAGAGGTAAATCACTGCAGGACTGGGGACACCCCAGCCAGTGACTCCTACCCTGAGCCGGGATCAACTGCTAGTCCCATCTGGGCTGGAGGCAGGAGAGGATGGGACTTCCTCTTCCCCTGCAAGGAATGGCTGGAGCTGTGTCAGACCCACCCCCAGCATCCTCTCTGCTTCCTGCCCCCATCACTCCTCAGCTGTGGGGGGACGGGTCACTGTACAGGGAGCTGCTCCCCCATCCACCCAACCCCCATGCATCCTCCCATACCCTTCCAGAACTCTCCTAGCGCTCTATACCCAAATCTTACCCCACTGAACCTCAACTCCTGCATCTGGAGCCCTCCTGCAACCAGGCCCCCACCCCTGCACCCAGACCACCGCCCACTGACCTCCCTGAACTCAAACCCCCACCCTGATGCCACACCCCCTGCACCAACCTGAGCCCCCACATCCAGACCCCCACCCCAGCAAGCCCCACTCCCCCAGCACCCAGACCCCCCCTCCCCCAACACCAAGACACCTCCACTGAGCCCCAACCACCTTCACCTGGAAGCCCCCGCAGAGTCCCATTACCCCTGTACCTGGAACCCCCCCCCACAAGCCTCTGTGCCTCCAGATCCTCCCACACCTAGCTACCTGCACCCAGACTGCCCGCACAGAACCCTCTCACCCCACACTGAGCCTCTCCACACTTGGATCCAGCCTGGTGGAGCCTGCCTGCCCCACAACTGGTGTGCCTGGCACAAAGAGGCAGGGCACCAGGGTGTTTCTGGGGCAGGCCCAGGCCTTGTGTTGTGTCAGGGTCGGGTGCAGCCTCACCACTGAGTCCATGTCTCAGGGGTGGGGGGGGGGCTGCAGGGTGATCTCCCAACTTCATGCAGCCAGTGGCCTGTGGTCCCCACTGCCATGCTGGAGCCTCTACATGTATTTATTGACAAATAAAACATGCAGAATTTTAAAATATTGTGCGCAGAATTTTTAATTTTTTGGCACAGAATGTCCTCAGGAGTAAAATCAAAAAGTTGAAATAAAATGTTGTGTCTTGACCTGAAAAGCTTCATTCAGGCTGCCAGGCATTTTGACAAAAGCAAAGGTAAGGAAGACTAGGTCGCCAAAATGGCAGGGGGAGGAGGCAGCAGCTCCCTTATAAGCTTTAGTCGAGGGTTTCAGATGCTCACTTGGAATGTAGCAGACCCAGGTTCAGCTCCCACCCTCTGCCTGATATGGAGAAGGGTGTCCCACACCGCAGGAGAGAGCCCTAGTGCCTGGGCTAAGGGATACTCTGGAATGGGACTTTTTCAGCCCCTCCTGTTGAAGCTGCTCCACTGCGTGCAAATAATTACACAGACACTAGAGGGGGGGACTTGAACTTGGGTCTCCCATCTCTAATGCGAGTGCCCCAACCATCAGACTGCAGAGCCATTCTCGCAATCTTTTCCTAATTAACGGGGGGTAGGAGAAAACTAATGCTGGGGCCAGGTTCTCTCCCAGCTGCCTACTGCAGGGTTTCTTGCACTTTCCTCTGAAGCATCTGATGGTGTCCCCTGACAACCAATGGACGGGACAGCTGGTCTGATGCAATATGGCAGTGCCTCTGTTCCCAACACACATCCATCTAGAAGTCATAACCCCGTGCTCCAGAATCTGCCTCAGAAACATGACGGCCAGCCCAATAGGGGTGAAACATCTCCTGTCCTGCTGGGATTTTCCCAGCTCACAAGCAGGTGGCACATCTTGGAATTCCATAGCTGATTTCTCACGATGGGGTTCACACCAGCTACCACGTGCTCCTTGCCATCATTCTACAGAGTTTGTATTCCACCTGCACCTGTAATCCACCATGGCTTAGTGTCTGTGCACAGAGGCTAAGCGCTCCCCTGCCATGGCCATGGCACTCACCCTCTGTCTGATTTGTCACTACCACCAGGTTCTGCCCCGGCATCATGTGTCTGGGGATTTTCAGAACAGATGAGGACAGAGGGCAAAGGAGGGGAGAGCACAAACACGCCCTGAAAGGAATGGAGCCAAGTTCCCTTCCCTTTTGCAACGGGTGCCCAAAGCTATCATGAAATGCTGCTCTCTGACTCCACCAGGGAAACACTCCTGCTCTGCACTTAAAACACCTCTCTCTTGAAAGCACATCTTAACTCCCCCTCTCCGGGCAGCAGCACAGCTTTTCTGGGGGATGCTGCTTGGCTGACACTCTTCTCTGCAGCAAGGAACACTCTGCCCTGTCCCCTTGCAAAGTGGAATCGGATTTCACTCCTTCACTGCTTGTAAGAGGCAGTGTGGATTTTCAGGGCTAGTGCAAGGTACTGGGTTGAGAGTGTCGGTAGAGCGAAGTCCTCCAAGGCACAGGGTAGGCAGTGACCTGGCCAGTTTCCATCATGCCACCTCTATGGCCTGCTTCAATCCCAAACTGGAGGCAGTTTAGCTCATTCTCCATGTTCAGTCGCTGCCTAGATTCTCATCCAACCAACCAAGCTCATTACCATCACCACCACCTATGGCCATGGGCTTTGTGGTGTGGAGACCACCAGCATCGAGCCACTGACTCACAGAGGCCCCCAGGACTGTCCAGTAATAACTGTTTCTTGCTGCTACCAACCTAGAGCCAGCAGCCCAGAGAAGGAAAGCTCTAGTCAGCCATCTCAAGACCCAGAGCCATCCAGTCTCCCCATAGCAAGCACTTGGATTGCAGCAGAACATTTCAGATGTACATTATTACAAAGGCTGCCGACAAGCATATGGAGCTAGAGGCTGACAGAGGTTTTAAGGGACGCTGCATTCATAGAATATCAGGGTTGGAAGGGACCTTAGAAGGTCATCTAGTCCAACCCCCTGCTCAAAGCAGGACCAATCCCCAATTTTTGCCCCAGATCCCTAAATGGCCCCCTCAAGGATTGAACTCACAACCCTGGGTTTAGCAGGCCAATGCTCAAACCACTGAGCTATCCCTCCCCCCCATTCTTTCAAGGAGTTCTTTTTCAAAGTGTGATGTTCCTCCTTTACAAGTAGCACCTGTCTGTTTTCCCAGGAAATGAATGATGGGCCTTTATCCAGATTTGGTTCTTGAGCTTTTTGTTTAAGGGTGTTTGTTTTGACAAATCAGTCCTTGCTGATGCAGAAATTGTGATGTGAAGGGGTGGGAAATCTACAGCGCATAGGACCAGCAAGGAGGAGGCACTGAAGGGCATGGGACATAAAGGGGTATAATGGTCTTTTTCTCAGCCATTAGGGCATGGCAAGGCATGGACAGGATACAGAGCTTTGGTGCTGGCCAGCAGGGGGCATTGGAGGGCAACATATATAGAATTTTATCCCGCAGTCTCTGTTCTGATCAGCCAAGCCCATTGCAAGGGGCGAAGGGGAAGGAGACCCGGGTCTATGAGATGTTTAGACTTGGTGTAATTCCTCTGAGAAACTTCCCCAAAGGTTCTTCAGGTCACCTGCCTGCTGAGCCGTAGAATCTCGCACATGCACCTTTATCCATGACATGCCTCCTTGCACCTAACTTTGTGAGCCCCAAACTGCTCCCTGGACAGTCAGACAACCAGGGAGTCCTTCCCCCTCTCCAGCACCTCTTCCCACCAGCCCTGTCCCTTCCATGGTGTCTCCTCCCACACCTCTCTTTATTGAACCCCCTGCTGGCTTTGTGTGTGCCTGGATTTTGCTCCTTCTCTCGCACCAGGCCAGCACTCTGAGTTACTGGTGGGACACAGCAGAGCCCAGGCCATTGCGGGAGGAGCTCAGATCCCACAGAATGACAGATCCCACATCAAGACACAGGAGCATTCTATCGAATAGATCTGGAACTTATTCCCTTCCATCTCTCGTAGCCAGCCCCAGCTGCCCTGCAGGATATGTCCCTCTCCCATGGGGTAAAGGGCCTGGGGGAGGTCCAGTGGGGCAGGGGTCGGAACAGAGGAGGATAGAGTTGACTCCGAGGTCTGGGGGCAGGGGGGAAGTCCACGAGGAGCATTGGTTTTGCATTCTCACTCGGCTCTGCAGAACAGAGTGACCTACTTTCCCCCGTGGTAGAGCCATTATCAGACACAGCAGTGCAGGCAGCAGCAGTGCGGGGTTTCTTGTCTTTTCTAACACGTACAGATGTCTTGTTATAAACCAGCCGCTTGATTTCAAGTTTGCCAGCCAGAGCCCCCTCCCAGCTGGCAATCTCTGTATGCAGAGCGTTGGCTGTTGGGGGGGGTGGGGGGAAAGGAAGTGTATGTATGCGTGGGGCACACATGGGATGGACACACAGTTTCCATGAACTCCACAGGCTTTATACACATACACACACACACACACACACCCTTCCCCAAAAAATTCATAGCACCTCTCAGTCAAGAGGAGGAAGAGGAGGATTTATCTATCGTCTTAACTGTGTCTAATCCCAGCTGGAGTCCCACAATAAACGAAGCAGCTAAATAAAATGCCTTCCTGCAAGGTCTCTCTGTCGAGAGCAGTCGGCTACTTCCAGGAAATAACGGACGCTCCCCAAAACGCCTCCCCCGCTTTCCACTCGGACTCAAACCCACATGTGAGAGACCGTCCCATTGTGGAGAATGTATTTATTGGGGCTTAACGCACTGCACCATGGCCACCCATCTAAAGCCTCGGAAAAACATACACTTTGCTTAATCGATTGTAAGCAGTTTAAACACTGCTCCCCGGCTGTTCAGGAAACCCTAATTCCAGGAATGACCTGAATCTCTTTAAAGGGCAGCGGAGGGATGGCGGGGAAGGGAGAAGAACCAGAAATTTGCTGCACGTTAATTTATTCCAGTCACATCCCTGCAGAACAGCATCTGGGAGCAAACACACCTGTGTACTGAAATTAATGCCCACTGAGCAGAGACCCTAATAGTCCATGCTCCTGAGAAATCTTAATGGTTTTAAGTCCATCCGAGATAATAATACAGTGCACACTGATGGATACAGCACCCTTTGCAGCGGAGCTGGCTGTGTACTGAACACAAACATGAGCAACAAGCAACCTTTCCACTGTGGATGTAAACACTAAACCAGATCCAGCCATTCCAGAGCTTTCTTCATACCTGGGGGTGGAAACGGAGGCTGAGCCCCAAATGTCTCTCTGTTGTATCTAGGTCAACCCACAAACCTTGAAAGAAAAAGATGCAGCTCAGTAAAAAGCAAGTTGGAAAGATACCGAGAGTTCCCTGTTATTAGGAAGGGTGTGAGGAAGCCATGCTAATGAATGAGACCTCCTGTCGCTGGAAGAAAGAAGCCACTTGAGTTCACTGCTATCCTCGAGAGGGTTTAATGTCATTTATTGGTGGAACATTTACCTGATCCCTTGTGAGGATTTTTAATCCACCAAGAGAAGAGATGTGTTAGGGATCTATAAAGGAGGATGAGCTTTTGCACAGAATCTCCCACCATTGCATGGCCACTAGCAATGTGGAGCGCTAGCGTCCATAGAGCTAAGGCAATTGCTAGCTTTCCTACCCTTGTTTCAGCTAAGATTAGGCAACTCAGTGGTTAAAGATCCTGATGCCATGCAGACATCGCGCCCCCCCCCGCCCCCAACTGGCAGCGCTCAAGTGTGGCGGCAGTTTGGGTTGACGGTTCCAACTCGCCTTGGGTCAACCGTGAATGAAAGTCCCTGACAACTGGTGACTCCTCGCTGAGCTGTGTGAAGCGGTCTCAGCCCAGGCGTTCGTGAACGAGAATTCACCTCACGCACCGCCCCGGGGTGGCCTTGTCAACAAGCTCAGCAGAGGGGCCGAGAATGGAACGGAGTGTGAAGTCCCCTGAGGTGGGCCCTCAGGATCAGGATGGGGGTGGGCAGCTTGTAGGGGTGGAACCCAGGCTGCATCTGCTCAGTGGGGAAGCAAAGGCCTTCAGGCTTCAGAGCTGCCGAGCCAGCAGGCCGTCGGAATCTCAGTGTATCCAGTGGGCAGGAACGGGGGGGCTCTCCCTGCAACCTTTACCTCTGCCAGGGGCAGGTTTCCCATTTGCACCTTCTCACATGAGGCACTGGAGGGGGCGGGGCATCTGGGAGTCAGGGCAGATTTCTCCTCTGTCCTTTCTGCCAGGGCACGCCTGGAGGAGGAGTAATAATTGTACCAAACCACATTTTCTGGGCACCCAAGCCCTCTCTGGACTCAGACAAAGGAGCAGACCATGGGGCTATGCTTTGGCCCAGTCTCTCATCTGCCCTGGACACCCCAACCAAAAGGCATCATCATTCCACGTGCAGCTAAATCAAGAGGCAGAGGCCCCGGAGGCTCACGCAGAGCCACGGGCTGCTCATGAAATGTGACCCTTCTACACAATGCACAGCGGCTTTGTCTCATTTTTATTTTTAAAACAATGTTAAGTGCTTGGAGTGCTGCCTGATTGCCGGCAGTCCGGAGCCCCACACAAGGATCCTCTCACCGTGCCACTTTGATTGGCTTGAGAGGAAGATTATCTCCAGGGTAAATGGGAAAATAACCCTCTCTCAACCTGCAAATCTCTCTAATTGCACCTGATCCTTCACCCAGATGCTGTAACAACAGCCTGCACATTGGCACTCCAGCGCTGGCCCTGGCCCAGTGTCTATATTCTGCCGGCTGCTCCACGAACACCAATGCTGCATTCAGCCACACTTTCAGCAGCAGCTCCCTGTGCCCAGTGTTCCTTCATACCCCTAACCACAGGGCTCCCTCAGTCCCCTCTCAGTGTGGGGCAGGGGGCTCTCCGGTGCTAAGGGGTGTGGCAATGGTCCCCTCTTTGGGCAGGGCAAACTCTGAATGCCTGACCCCAGAGCTCTCTCTGCCCTACACCAAGGGGGCGGGGCATCTATATATCTATGTTGTCATTCATGACAGTGGGTAGTCATTGGACCAGGGAAAGAGATGAGAATGACCCTATAGTCTGGTGGTCAGGGGACTGACCTAGGACAGAGGCTCTCAACCTTTCCAGACTACTGTACCCCTTTCAGGAGTCTGATTTGTCTTGTGTACCCCCAAGTTACACCTCACTTCACTGTTTGCCAGAAGCTGGGAATGGGCAACGGGATAGATCTCTTGATGATTACTTCTTCTGTTCATTCCCTCTGAAGCACCTGGCATTGGTCATTGTCAGAAGACAGGATACTGGGCTAGATGGACGACGAAGTATGGCCGTTCTTATGTTCTTAAAAACTATTTGCTTACAAAATCAGACATAAACTTACAAAAGTCTCACAGCACATTATTACTGAAAAATTGCTTACTTTCTCATTTTTACCATATAATTATAAAATAAATCAATTGGAATATAAATATTGTACTTATATTTCAATGTACAGTAGATACAGAGGTATAAACAAGTCATTGTCTGTTTTATTTTAGTTTGTATTGACTTAGCTAGTGCTTTTTATGTAGCCTGTTGTAAAACAAATTGGGGGTTAGACTAGATGACCTCCTGAGGTCCCTTCCAACCCTGAGATTCTATGAAATATCTAGAGGAGTTGATGTACCCCCTGGAAGACCTCTGTGTTACCCCCAAGGGTTCACATGCCCCTAGTTCAGAACCACTGCTCTAGGACATAGGAGACCCTCTTTAGTCCCTGCTCCAGTGACTATCAAATTATTTATACACAGTGGAACAGACTCAACGGGAGAGACCAAGGGAGCCCCATAATGGAATATCTCATAGCTAGGGCCCTACCAAATTCACAGCCATGAAAAACGCACCACGGACCATGAAATCTGGTCTCCCACCATAAAAACTGGTCTTTTATGTGCTTTTACCCTACACTATACAGATTTCACAGGGGAGACGAGCGTTTCTCAAATTGGGGGTCCTGACCCAAAAGGGAGTTGCAGGGGGGTCACAAGGTTATTTTAGGGGTGGGTCACGGTATTGCCACCCTTACTTCAGCACTGATTTGAGAGCTGGGTGGCCAGAGAGCGGCAGCTGTTGGCCGGGCACCCAGCTCTGAAGGCAGCGCCCTTCCAGCAGCAGCACAGAAGGATGGCAATACCCTACCATGCCACCCTTACTTCTGTGCTGCTGCCTTCAGAGCTGGGCGGTCAGAGAGTGGCAGCTACTGGCTGAGGGCCCAGCTCCGCAGGGAGCAGTGCAGAAGTAAGCGTGGCAATACTATAACATGCCATCCTTACTTCTGCGCTGCTGCTGGTGGCGGCTCTGCCTTCAGAGCTGGGCTCCCAGCCAGTAGCTGCCTCTCTCCAGGTCAGGGGCGGGCAAACTTTTTGGCCTGAGGGCTGCATCGGGTTTCAGAAATTGTATGGAGGGCCGGTTAGGGGAGGGGGTCGTGGCCCAGCCCCCACCTCCTACCCCCCACCCCGGGACTCCTGCCCCATCCACACACACCCCGCTCCCTGACAGCCCCCTGGGACCCCTGCCCCATCCAACCCCCCACCCCCTGCTCCCTGTCCCCTGACTGCCCCCGGAACCCCTGCCCCTGACTGCCCCATCCAAACCTCCCTCTCCCTCCTGACTCCCCCCCCCACCGGGACCCCTGCCCCATCCAACCCCCCACCCCCCGCTCCCTGTCCCGACTGCCCCCGGAACCCCTGCCCCTCACTGCCCCATCCAAACCTCCCTCTCCCTCCTGACTCCCACCCCACGGGACCCCTGCCCCATCCACACACCCCCTGCTCCCTGTCCCCTACCCGCCTCCGGAACCCCCACCCCCTGACCACCACCCTGCACTCCCCTGCCCTCTGTCCAACCCCCCCTTCTCCCTGCCCCCTTACTGTGCAGCCTGGAGCACTGGTGGCTGGTGGCGCTGGGGATGGGCCACGCCCCCGCCAAAGCACCGCAGCACAAAGCACTGGGTTAAGCTGGGCTCTGCAGCTGTGCTGCCCCAGGAGCTCCCAGCCCCACCGCCCAGAGCATTGCGCTGGGGGAGGGGGGAACAGCAGGGGAGGGGCCGGGGGCCAGCAGGGGAGGGGCCGGGGGGGAGAGGGTGTGTGAAATGCCAGTGGTAGGGGACCTGGCCCGGCTCTTTTCTCTCCTTCCAGCTGCAGGAGGGGCTCCAGGGGAGGAGATGTTGGTAGTGCAGTGGCGGGTCTGGCTCCTCTGCTTAGAGGAGATGTGATGGGTGTTCTCGCTCTCTTGTTCTTTCTGTCTTCCCCCCTTCAAAGCATCAAGGGAGGAAAATGGATAGTGACCAGGGTAGGAGAGAGGGGTGGACACTAAAGGGGGAGTGGATCTGGGGGGAGAATGGTGAGTAGATTTCAGGGCATGTGGTGCAGAGAGTGAGAAGAGAAGGGCTGTGGAAGGCGGAAGAGATCCTGCCCAGATACCGTGGAGACGGCCACTATGTCAAGACCTGAGTTGACCAGACCACCTCCATCTCTGCATCCCACATCCCCCGTCTCCATACTGCACAGATCCGGAAAACCTGCTGGCCAGGACAGGCACTTCCCCTCACTGGCCCCATGCAGAGATGGGAGCCCCTAGACAACTCTCTCTGCATGGGGGGAGGGATAGCTCAGTGGCTTGAGCATTGGCCTGCTAAACCCAGGGTTGTGAGTTTAATCCTTGAGGGGGCCATTTAGGGATCTGGGGCAAAAATTGGGGATTGGTCCTGCTTTGAGCAGGGGGTTGGACTAGATGACCTCCTAAGGTCCCTTCCAACTCTGAGATTCTGATTGATTCCCCATGCCAAAGCAACGATCTCAGCAAGGCTGGGATTCTGGAAGCCTGACAGTTATGGGCACCAAGCATCAGAGGTGGGGGTGGGGGTCTGTAAAGAGGATTAACAGGGTGACATTAGGAAAGGGAAGCTGTCGGCTGAACACCAAGGCCACCTCCCCAGTGCTGAGATGGACCAGGCCATACGGCAGTGTCTCTAGGGAAGGAGCGGAAGCCCGGTTTGTAAGGAATGGTCTTGCTCTGGGCTGGATGATCCCCAACACAAACCCCAGGGAGAGGGTGATGCTTCCCTCCTGTTTTGGGTTCCTCCATTGGCCTCAATGAGCTTTGAATCAGACCCTTTCTGTCCGGCTCTACTTATAACCCATTACTGCTGGGTCTCTCTGGTAGCTACACCCCATTGAAACCCTGCTGCATCCCCACCCCCGAAATTCCTGGCAGGAACTTGGGTGCCACCCACACCAGACAGAAGTGAACTTTGCCAAACTCCCCATCACATTTGCCTTGTTCAGAATGATGCCAGGGAAAGGTTAGTGGGGGCAAGGGATAAAGGGAGGGGGCTGCTGGTCCCCTCTCCAAAGGGACCCCAGCGTGGTGTGACTGACTCCGCTCCCACCACTCTGATCTGATACGAGCAGGCAGTCAGTTCCAAGAGCCCGCAGCTCCCCTGGTCTGGGCACGCGCTGGCACAGGGAGCTGTCAGGCCCCTTCACGACTCATGCAGCCATCTCCCTTCCAGCAAAAAATCGGATGAGCTGTTTAAAATTTTGAGATAAACAGGGAGAGGGGATGGAGGCAGCTAATGAGATCCCAGGCACTGTGTGAGGTGTGAGGAGAGCACAGATGCTACACTGGCCTAAAGCAATTGTGCCTGAAGGGCACGGTCAGAGAGAGGGAGAGTGTCAGGGACTATGCAGCACTAACGAGGCTAGGGCAGCAGCAGAGGGCTTGTAGAGTCAGAGAAGAGAGGGCAACAAGTTTAAAGGAGTCTTTGCTAAGAATGGGCCAGGGAGTGGAGAGTCTAGTGTTTAGAGCAGGGACCTGAGAGTCAGGATTCCTGGGTTGTATTGGCCACTCTGCCAATGACTCATCAGCCTATGGCAAGTCACATAGCACCTCTGCCTCAGTTTCCCAATCAGTAAAATGGGGGTATCCAGAGTCACCCCCTAGGCAGACAGCTGTGGGCCCATTGAGGGTGGTGTGGGGCTTTGCATCCTGTCTGGGGTAATCCTCAGACAGCTGCTTAGCAGGTACCATCCCAGGAATTTAAGGGGCCAGCGCACTGCCTCTTTGCTATGGGCATGTCTCTCTGGGCCTACGTGATTTCTTGCAGCTATGGGCTCTAGTGGCACTAGATGCTGTCACACAGCTCCCATGGCCATCGGTGGGGTCTGCACACTGGGTTCAAAGGCCTCCTTTCCCCCAAGCTTCTCCTCCGACAGCTGCACGCAGGAGAATTCTGACTCAAGGGACCAAGCAGGCCTGTTCTTGTTACGTTGCCATTAAAAACTCCTCCTTGCTAATTGCAAATGAATGCTCAGCCTCCCCCTTGGTAGGAATAGAATATACAGCGATGGGCTGCAGGGTTAGGACCATGAGTGGGAGACATACTCAGCATGTTAAAAACACTACACATTGCACAAAATATTCTGTTGTTTCCTGGCTGCTGGGGAAAATTCACACCTGTAGGGCACAAGTATCTAGTGCACAGGGACAAAGGCTGCAAGCCCAGTTTTAGTCCCAGCTCTGCTGTCGACTGGCCTTAGTGATACTTTGAATATTTGCATATACTGTGTAGGAGGAAAATGTGATTAGCCCCATTTCCAGGCAAGGAAATGGAGGCTCAGAGAAGTTAAGAGACATGGCCAAGGCCACACAAAAGTCAGTGTCAGAAACAGGATTAGCTCCTTAGTTTGGACCCCCAATGTCATCCCTAAACCATAGTACCCCCAAAACCTGTGCAACCCCCACACACTTTTCCTTATCTGCCCTGCAGAAGCTCCTGGAGGCTGCAACATACTTGCTACCGTGCAAACACAGAACAAAGAGACAGTCCCTGCCCGAAGAACTTACAGTCCAAGATCCACACGGGTCTGGGGAAATCTGCAGAACCCAGGGCCATGCCCCCAGAGGGGCGTCTTCTTCTGCACTGCATCCTGTCCCTCCCTGATGAGCTCCTACAGGAGCAGTGCCCCCCTAATGGGTTCAGCAGCTGCCACCCTGACACTCCCTTGGGCATGAGGATAGCTCAGTGAACGAGTCACAGACTAAGCTACTGGTAAGTTCCCGCACGGCAGGGGGTTGCTCCCTACCCCCATCCAGTGGAGCCCAAGGGCACTGCCACAAATTATAGGCACAGGGAGGGGTGGGAACAAGGCCCCAGAGCCACACCTCCCCACCCTTCTTGACCCAAGTCCCCACCCCCAGGGTAAGTGGAGGGGTCAGTCTAGGCCTCTCTTCCCAGCAGGACTGTGCTGCCCCTTTAAGACCCACAATTCACACAAATCATTTTAAAAGTTCAGAATAAAATAGAATGTACCTCTCGTTAAAATGAAGTTTGTCACTTGGGTAACAAACCGGCCTGTTCCACGGCAGAAATAGCTCCATTAGCACATTTCTCCCTTCCTTAAACGAGTCGAGAATGGGTAGGTTTTGAAAATCCCCACGGACAGTTCAACTCTCTCCCCAGCCCCTTCCCGAATGAACCGAGGTAATTATCTACCAGGAACCCCGGTCAGAGAGAGGCCTCTCCTCTGGCTAGTTACAGAGCTAATTAGAAGAAAACGCCAGCATTGGAGGGGCAGCCTGGGCCTGTCACTATCCCAACCTACCCCACCTCACTCCCACTCCTCTCCCGCCCCCTTTTTATTCATTCCCCACATCTCACATTGTTTGCTCAGCTTTTATCTGCAAAGCAATTAGCAAAGGGGATCTGAGGCGGGTCTGTGAACTCCCACAACCCTTCAAACCGGCTGGCCAATTCAACCCAAAACTCCCCCGCCCCACCCCCCAGTTCTGGCCCAATGGAAAGAATTGCTGCCAGAGAGAATTAGGTGGTACCAGACTCAAACACCTTCAAGTGGGAGAGAGAGGGGATTTGGCTTCCTTCTCCTCCCGATGCGGGACAAAGCAGGGCTCTCTGCAGAGATGTAGTGAGGACAGAATGGAAGCAAGCACACCACGTGTTTCCATCCACCCTCCTGCCGAATCCACCAAATCAACCCATCCAATCAGCACAGTGATTCTCAGACTTTTCTAAACAGGGACCACTTCCTTTTAGCGCAACAGGAAGGACAGGTGTTTGTGACCACTTGACACCTCTGCGAAACCCCTCCAGCTCGAGACCCCTTGGGCTGGAGGGACGGAGACATCCCCTTCCCATGTGGGACTGTGATGGACAGAACCCCTCCATCACCAGTGTAGGGGGCTTTCCGAGGGTCAGAATTTGGAGATGAGCCCCTGGAGGGGACAGAAGGAGCTCTGTGGGTTGGTGATATGAAGAGCGTGGGAGAGAAGGAGCTCTGGTGGACAGGGGCCTGGGAATAGGATAGAAAGACCTCGAGAGGTTAGGACTCAGGGCTGGCCTTACCACGAGGCGAACTGAGGCGGCTGCCTCAGGTGCCAGACTTTGGGGGAGTGCCACTAGGACCCAGAGTGTAGAAAATTGTGTCTGCCGCTGGTGCATATGTATTCTCTCTGCACTAGATGCACAGAGCTGATGGAGTGCTGCTTCCCTGAACCCACTTGAGGAGAACAGGCAGTCAGCTGAAGTAGTAGGAGCCAGTTAGGCCCTAAAGACGCTGATATCTTCCCTCACTCAGGCACTGCTACCAGCCTGCTTATTTGTCCCCTTCAATTGAGTGTTGAGAGCCACTATAGCTGGCACAGAACAGCAGTCATGAATGAAAGAAGAAAACACCCCTCTGGGGCAGCATTCAGAAAAAGAAAGAAAGCAAAGGAAGCTTTTCTATCTAAGCAGGAAGGAGCTCTCCTGCGATACATAGACACAAATGTTCACGGTGAGCCTTCCGGCCCCAGTGAGCATGTGAGTGGTGAGGAGATGCCTGATATTCCAGTTAGTCATGTGTGACTGAGGACTTGGAGACAGACACATAGCAGCACGGGAGACTCTGGGGCTAAAGAGGCTGAATCCCCTGAAGGGATGAGTCTCCATTTCTCATGTCTCCAGTCCTCTTTTCAGTCCTCACCAGCATTTCTTTTTCCCCCTCTTGGACAGTGGCTGCTGCTTCTCTTGCTGCATTGAGTTAATTAGAAAAGAAGCCCTGCTGCTAGGGGCTTGGAGTGAACAAATTAAATGTTCTGTGCAAGGTCATGTCAAGGCCCTCTTTTCTTGACCTCAGCAGAGGAAGTGTAAGATGTGCCCTGCACAGCCTGGAGCCCTGGCACCAGCTAATTTCACAGCATCTCTTTCTTTAGCATGAATCCAGCCATTCTAGGCCCCTCTGTCAACAATAGGGGATGAAAGTGTTGGTTTCGAGGTCAGTGCCCATCTGTAGCCTAAAATGATTATAATGCAAAGAGAGAGGATGGGGTCGGAGGAGTAGGGCAGGGGCTCTTTTTCTATCGCCAGCACTGCACCCTCAAAGACACCCTCCCAATCCTGATCAGCTCAGCCACAGTGGCAAAGTCAGTACAACCAGCGTGTGTCCACCCCCCTCTTCCAGTGAAATACAAACATTAGCACCTGCCAGCCGAACTGCTGACTTCTCAGCTCTGAATCGGAGGGCTCCAGAGCATTTTGGATGCCTGCCAGTTTTGTGGGCTATTAAAGAAAATAAAACAATACAGCAATAAACCACCAGCTTTGTTTGTAAAAGGGCACGGTGTGTGTCACACTATTGCAAGACTGGTGTTCAGAGGAACAGGGAGACAGAATGCCCAGCATGCACTGCTAAGAGTTAGAAGAAGTGTTTATTGATATCTGTTCCAGAGGAGATATTAATTTTATGGGTTGCTTGGGGGCTTTGATTTGACTCTGCAACCCCCCTCCAATAGCCCACAATATAGCCTCTAATTATTGTTGACATTTATACAATGATGTTCTACAACAATGCCTTCTTCAAAGGTAACATGAATCGTCATACCTTGGATGATTAAACAGACAGACAAAAGCACTTTGCATCCTTCGGTCTCAAGGTACTGTACTCAGCTTGGGCAAGCGTCATTATCGCCATTGATAGTTGGGGAACCCGAAGCATGGAGAGGTAAGGCCCAAATTTTCCAGACGTGGTCTCTGATTTTGGGCGCTTCATTTTCTGATGGCCCAGCCTAGGAAATCTAGGGCCTGATTTTCACAGGTGTTGAGCACCAGCAGCTCTCAATGGAGGCAACAGGAACTGGGGGTGCTCAGCTCCTATAAGCATCAGGCTAGGTTGTCCTAAACTGGGTACCCAAGATTAGAGGCCTCCGCCCTAAAAAAACCATGGCCCTGAGTGACCCATCCAAGGCCACACAGTGACTCAACAGCAGAGCATGGAAGAGAAAACAGGTCTCTTAGCTCCAGTGTTGTATCCACTTGACCATACTGACTCCCTGGTATACAAAGACAAGAATGTGCACACAGACACACATGCACCACATGTAGGCATTCCCATACAAATCTGGCAGAACTCTGGATCTCCCTCAGGTTCTTTCTGCCCAGTCAGCTTGTAGTCTCCCCAGGGAGCTGTCCCTCCCCTGCGGTGCTGAAATGTATTCCCCCTCCAACTGTTAGGTGCATTTGTCTTTCAGGGTCACAGCGACAGCCCCTCCCCTGACTCTCCCTCCTTGGATTAGCTCCTTCAAGCAAATACAGAAGGTGAGTGAAGTCAATAAGTTGGGTGGTGGGGGCCAAGCAGGATCCCTCCAGCTTTAAAACACGGACAATCAGACTGCTGGGTTGCCTATTTTCAAAGAGGGAAAACGCCACGACACCTCCAGAAGCAGCAACAGAGAGATGGGCGTAGGGCTGGTTTCCTACTTGAGCTACAAAGCAGATGGAAGGTTTGGCCCACCCAGGCCCTCACAGCTCCTTCACGGCTGTTAGAACCTGCACACAATACAGCAGAGGCATTGCATGGGACTCTGCTTCTCAGCTGACAATGACCCTCTTCCCTACTGCCGGCATAGGAACACACACATGCTTTCTGCACACTACGTCCTGTCCCTGTTTTCCCCTCCCAGCCAAAATCAAGACCAGCCTAGTGTAAGAGGAAGATGGAGGGAAGCTGAAGAACATTCTCCTGTCCCTCCGCCCCCCGTCAGAGCAGCACACACACGATCCCAGGTGTTTTTCAAACAGCTCTGCAAGTCATTGTCTCTGAAACAAGCCCCACTTCAAAAAACAAGTTGCCAGTCCCCAGGTGCTGCTTGCCACTTCCGAGTACTGACAACCTGGGTGCCCTGCTTGCCTGTGGTTTTTAAACATTTAGAATGTGCAGATGCACCAAGTTTCTTATAATTCAGGCTCAGGGCATGGGCCGTGTTTTGGAACATGTCCAAATCATCTGCTCTTCGTGTGTGCACGCTGCAAAGAGTGATCTACCTGCAGCCCCCATCTCCAGCGCTGCTTGTCAGAGTGCTGTGCATTTCCAAAGCTAAGCCACCTCACACATTCAACCCAGCAGCACAGCTAGCAACGCACCAGTGTCAACCTCTTCTGAATGGGGAATCCTTCTGAGAGAAACGTCTTGCTCCGGGTGGGCTCAGCAAACTTTTCACATAAACACACTGCCAATGGGGATGACTTAGCCTGTGATATGCAGCCACCTCTGGGTGAAAGGTGTCAGACATTTCAACAGTTTAGAACAGCAAGTAAATACAAATATCAGGCCAGATCCTCAGCTGGTATAAAACAGTGTCAGTCTGCTGCAGCCAATGAAGCAACACCAATTTATGCCAGCTAAGGATGTGGCCCCCAATATCCAATTGAATGGGCATGGAGGAGGACAATTCCAGGAGGGCGCTGGTCTACAGTAAAATTTTTGCAAAACTAGTGACAGTTTTCTTATGCAATACGGTCTATGCAATGGTTCACTGATTCATTTTGGGCAATTTGCACACACACACCCCACACTATTCTACCAAATTGAATGAAACTGATATTTCCTATCAAAAACATGAAATTCCAAACACAAAAAATGTCGAATTACAAAGCCAGCTTTTTATTTGGAAGGTGCTTATCATTTTGCTCACAAAAGGGCTCATTTTTACTGGAAAAGGGCCCAGATTTTAAGTGAAAAGATTCATAAAATGCAGCAAATTGGGTTCATTTTTAAAGTTTTCAACAACAAAAAAATCTGCCTTACATTTTGAGTAGCCTCTTTCTTTTGTCAACACCAAACCCCATGCTGGGTTTAGTACAGAGTTAGTGCTGAAGTACAAGCTACTGATCAACCCTACAGTACCCCCTTAGCACCCTGGGTTTTCCTTGGAGATCTCCCAGGCACAAGCTGATCCAGCACAACCATGCTTAGCTTGAGAGATCTGATAGAATCGCAGAGTAAAGCAGTATGGTTCTACAGAAACCGAATCTGCTCTGCTCCACTAACTTGCCTTGGATGGATTCGAGGGATGAGAGTAGTTCCCCTTCCAAACCCACTCAGCCCTTGGCTTTTCCAGATATAGGGTTTTCCCTGCAGTCCAAGCCCTGCAAGCCTAAGTCAGTTGACCTGAGCCAGCTGTGGGCGTGTCGCAGGTCTCTTATCACAGTGTAAAAGTACCCTGAGAGGCAAAAAGACGACCTTCCATTGTGCCAACAACAGTAGTAGCTTCGGGAACTTGAGTCAAAAACTTTTAATTCAACCACTGCTTGTGAAAAAAGAATGAAGGCACAGCATTTAAAATCCCATGCAATAGCCATAGCATGAGGCACCTACTCAGATCCATATGGGGTGCCAAAACTCAACACGTTTGTAAATTTATGAAGAAGTGTGAAAGTGACTATATTCCTGAAAATATCTCCAGCTGAATGGCCTACCTGGCATATTTTGTTAGTCATGATCCATACGCTATATTTTGCAACTTCCCATCTGCTTTAATATTGTTAAGAAATTTAAATCACAAGAGCCCGGCAGCAATAAAATACTGCAGAATCATTCCCCTTGAAACTTGTAAAATCAGGGTGTTGCCCTTAGAAACAAACCACATGAGAGGAAATTGCTCCCCAAAGTCTAATGTGTTCTGAGGTGAACAGAAAGGATACACTACATTTACTTTGTCTGAGAAGTGGAGCGGCTTGAACTTTGACATGCATCTCAATGATATTATAAAGAAACGGGAGAGAAAACTGGATATCTCAGAAGGACTGGTAATGGAATATGGAAACATTCACTTCTGAGTCACTAGTACAAATGCATCTCAGATGTCTGTAGTGGCCATAAATCATTCTCTTCTATTCACTGGTCTGTGTGAATTGAGGCAGGGAATTTAGTCAGTTTCTTAGTGGATTAGGAGTTCTATTGGGCCATAATAATCATCCAACCTAGCTGCCATCTGGACCTTCAGAATCTCAGCTTTCATGTTTAATACAAGTTTGTAGCTCTTGTAACCTTCAAAGCATGAGACAGGTGTAAACCAAGGAATTGTGGCCTGCTTGAGTCTGCAGAAAGCCTGAAACAATAACTCAGAGAGGTGTGTCCTGGCTCATTCACTGCAATGGGGTATTACTGGTGAAGCCTAGTTATAACAGTGTAAATGTTGATATTGGGGATTATTTCGCTGCTGAACAAAGCATGCAAGAGAGAAAATCTACTGCAAGAGGCATCATGTGTTGATGTCACAAGTGGGTGGAGCTTTGCTTGGGCCAGGGCAAAAGTTACAAAAATGGGCATTAAATTAGTACCTCTCAATGATATTGCGCTGCACCAGCCCTGCAGCCACCCAGGGAAGGAATTGTGGCCAATTTATTGCTGGTTTACAGTAACAAATCACTACTCCCCTGTGCTGACTCAGATGCACCTCCAGGAAGTGATGGGGAGGGGCCAAGGCTCCACCCAACCATGCTGTAACATCAACAAATGGCCCCCTGCTCTGGGAAGGACAGACTTGTGCATACAGCTCCACTCACTGCTGTATACCCTCACAGGGGAGCAAGCAGGAGGATGGTTCTTAATTTCTAGAAACACACAGGTCACAATCTAGTCCTTCGTTGGCGTCTCACTGAAGAACCCAGACTGAACCTGCTGCAGAAATCAAGCTCCCCTTTCCTCCCTCCAATATTTTTTAATTACAGCACTGCCAGGAGGCCCCAGCTGAGATCATGGCCCCCAGAAAGGCTCTGCTCTGAAGAAATTGCAATCTGAATAGACAAGGCCCCCTATTTTATAGATGGGGGAACTGAGGCACACAGATTACGTGATTTGCCCAACATCACACAGGAAGTCTGGGGTAGAGACAGGAATTGAACCCAAATCCCAGAGTCAGAATCTTAACCACAGGACCATCCTTCCACTCTGCAGCCACTGCTAGCCCAGATGGTTACAGATGGCGTGCCAGTCAGAGACACTTCATCCCTCCTTTCCCATCTTCCATCAGGGAAAAACCCTAAACACCCTGGAGCCCCCTGCCTTTGAGGCTGCCTCTCTCTCCCTTTGGCTTTCTACTCCCTGTTGGCTTTTACTGTCTCCTTGGTTTCCAAGCCAGGACAAGGCCTGTAGATGGAATGAGTACAAAGGGATTTTTACGCTGCCTGTTGTGTGGTTAAATAGAGGCCTTCATTCTTCCAGCCACATACAAAAGTTCTCTAAAGAAAACAACATTCAATAACATAGCATTGGACTTTGTCGAGTGGTGTAATTAATGTTAATTTGGAAAGTGCTTTGTGAGGCGGGGATGAAAGGTGCTCTCGGAGTGCCAAGCGTTTTTATTGAATTCTAAACGCCACCCAACAAGTTCAAATCACAACTGAGCTAAATGACTTTTAAGATACAGTAAATGCAAACGCCTGTTCTTTCAGAATCCCGCACAGCGGCTGGTTCGTTTTACACCCACTTTTCACCTGTCACACAGCAGACATCCATACAGCCAATGCTAGCAGCAGCAGCGCATCCTGTATGGCTCTCTGAGATAAACACAGAGGCTACATGGCCCCTCATGTGCTTCCCCCTCCCATCTTGCAAGGTGCTGAGAGAGGGATGGGAAGAATATAGCACAATGCCAAGATACAGCATATTGCTCCAGAATGTGGATTCTCAGATCTGGCACTGTAGCAGTATCCTATGTGCTGGTAGCGCTGCCAAATTCCAGAGGTGGGATAATGTGGAGACATATCTGGGCGCATCTACAAACCCATCAGCAATAACCATGGCCAACAATCAGTCACCAATGGCTGTCAGTAAATACCCCCCTGTCTCTTTAAAAAAAAAAATCCAGATTGAGCCATCCTGCGCTGCATCCTAAAAATTGCCAAACTCCAGCTCTGGGAAATAACAAGAGGAGCAGATTCCAGCTCTGCTGAGAGTGCTCTACCTCAGTGAAATGCCGGCAGAGACCCAGGAGAGTCCCTTGTATCATTCTACCACCAATTTGAAGGGAAGGTTGGAGAGATTTCCCATCTTGGATGAAGTCACCCATTCTCCAGACATGCTAAGCCAGAGAATCCCAACCTAGTGGGATCCCGCCCCCGAACCCTGCCCAGTCGGCTGGGATCTAACAAGGACCCACCCATCCCATCTAGCCATATAGAAAGAGCAGAATGATCACAACCCCCTAACCAGATCCCACCTTCCCAACTAGCTGGGATCTCACCACGACCCGCTTCCCTCCATCCCATTTCACCTGGGGGGCGTGTTTCCTCGGTGCACAATCGCTGCCCTGCGACATGCCCCACATTGCACTACAGGCAGCAGGTATTTTCACAAATATTTCCAGGGGAAGATGCTTCAAACCCCTCCCCACCCCTGTGCAGTCTCACCTGCCCACCGTGCCTCAGTTACAAGTGTTGGACCACGCACTCTTCCAGCAACAACCAAATAGATGTTTTTTTCCAGGAACAAAGAACAAACATTTCCTGCAAAGAGCTGCTTAATATGTTTGTTTGCCAAGTGGCGCTCCCTCCCTCCCTATGTTTGTAAGAAAGACACTGTTTAAACAGACAAATAGATTTCCCAGCCCCTCACCCGCATACCCCTGGGACACAACAAAGGCTGAGGAGGAACGGCTCGGCTCGATAGAAGCACCGTTAACACGGGCAACACGCCACCACCCTGCCATCCCCACCTGCTGAGAGCTGCTCAAGGAAGGAAGATGGTCAGAGCAGGCCGGTTAATAGGAGGTAGAAGGCCAAAGGGAGAGAGGCAGTGTCAAAGGTAGATGGCTCCATCACAATTACAGGGCTAGCTTCACTTGACCCCTCTCTGCTCTCTCTGAGAGCACCCCCACCCCTCCCGTGCCAGGCCTCTTGTCGTTATCTCTCCTGGGATGGAATCCCACGATTCTCCCACTCCCAGACCAGCCCTGGGCTGCAGTACACTGAATACTAACCCGCTGGCTATTGCTGACTGAGGGCCCATGGTGACCATAGTGAGCAGCCCGCCGGCTTAAACCAAAGCCTCGTTTAGTCTTAACAGTAGGTGCAAAGCAGAACATAAGAGAAAAGGGGGTTTAGAACAGCGAACAGTATGTATGCATGTCTGTCTTAGCTCACGTCCTGCCCACTGCGATGGGGACCCCGGCAGGCTTATCTATTTCAGATATTCCCAGCCCGTGGCTGTCTCAGCAATGACTGCCTCTCCCTCCCCCCGCCCCCCCGCGGAGGGAGAGACTCACTTCCAGCCAGCCAGAGTCCTTTGTTCCCTCAGTGCCTGAGGCTTCTGGGCCCAGCTAATCCCAAACCAGTTTGGAGGGCTCCGTGGGCAGTTGTGCCCACATCCCCTGGGGCAACTGCTCTCCCATTGCCCTGTAACAACCCCCAGGGTCCTATCACGAGTCATGGATTTGCCTCTCTGTTTGTTTCCCAACAGCTCTGTTGATTTAACCCAGCGTAGCCATGCAGCAATCATCCCAATAACCAGGTCACATACAGTGTTCACACTTTAATACAGAGCAGCCCCACGTCCCCTTCATGGGCTCCAGGAGGGTTTCGGCTTTTCCCTGACAAAAGATGGGAATCGAGGGCTGAAGCATCCTCATCTGACACCTTTCCCCCAGCCACCCTTCCCCAAAGGGAAACTTGGAATAAAAGCAACCTGCCGAGCCAGCAGAGTGGAAGATGGTCCCATGGTTAAGGCACTGAACTGAGACTCAGAAGATCTGTATTCAGTTCTTGGCTTTAATCGCTTGGTGCCTCAGTTTCTCCTTGATAAAAGAAGGGGCTTTGTCCCCTTACCTATGTAGACTAAGCTCCTTAGGGCAGGCCTGTCTCTCACTATGTGCATGTACAGCACCCAGCACAACAGAGACCCCATCTCAACAGAAGCATCTAGGCGCTTCTGGAAAGTAAACAATCCAGAGAATGGCTAGAAAACATGGGTTTCATAGGATGGCCCCAGGCTGACAGGTGCTGCCGAGAGCCCATGTGCAAACACAATGGCCTGGCCTGAAGCTCAGAGACCTTGCTCACCTCTCGTGAGGTGACAAAGCTGCAAGGCCTGGGGTTTTTCCAGCACACCAAGGCCCCAGAGCAGCTTGGAGCTGGTCTGTCGATTAATAAGTGCTCCTCAGAGAACAGAGAGAGATCAGCGCTCACTCTGGCTCTGACATTTCCTCCTGGAACCTGTGTGTTGACAGGTTGCCTCTTCGTTCAAACTTGTGTTAAACACGAGTGCTCCCGCTGAGGCAGCGTTTACAGCCTTTATCGAGCAGCCTCTCTCTCGCCTTGCTACCGCTGCCCCCGTCCTCCTGGAGCCACCCAGGTGCCTCTTCTCCACTGAAAGACACTTGTCCTCCTCTGCTACTTATTTAAGAGTCTCTATTTTAGATTTCCTGGTATAATAGCTCTAACCTCTGCAGCAGAGAAGTGGATGCTTGCCAGTGCGTGTGCATGCACAACAGAGCACCCCCGTGCGCTCACGGAAGCGGAAAGATTAGTGCCCAAAGCAGACTGCAAGCACAAATGCATGCATGCAGCAATTGTGTGATGGCTTCTCTCCCTCCTGAATGGGGAGTCCATGGGGCCATCCTGGGAGCAAAGAGTTTAATAAAGATTAAATGCCAGAGGCCAGTCAATATTGCTGCACCCAGGCAAGGAAATACAGGCATACCCGAGTGAAGACACTGGAGGCAGGGCAAAGATGGGTGCACTTGGTTTTATGGGGTAGTTCCCCTGTCACCTGGAACAGGGCTGCTGGAGAGTTATGTGTGTGTCTTAGCTGAGCAGAGTCATAAAGAACTGGATAGGCCTGAGGCTACCACAGCACAAAGCACGTCAGGAGCTGTCCCCTTTCCAGTGCTGAATTGTGTCCCATACCATCCTCAGCTTTCCCTCCCTGTGGGCAGCCCCATTTTTGTCCAGCTCCCCTGGGAGCCCATGGGAAGATGTTCCCCTCCAAAAAACCATACCAAACCAAAACCTTTCACCTTCCTTTTAAGTTATTTTGTTTCCTTATTGCCACCCAAACAAGTGTCTGTTCACTTTCTTTTCCACCCTAGCCTGGGAGGAGACAAGAGCTTGGTCCCTGAAGATAGAGAGCTCCCAGGTCAAACATAGGAATACACATGCACTGTTACATGCCAGACATGCCAAGGTTTCTCTGGGGACTGAAAGCAAACTGCTCAGTAAATGCTGGGACACCTGCAGTGCAGGTACAACAAGCTGCTCAAAAGGAAAGTGTGTGTGCGTGTTCGTTAGTATTTCTCACTATTTGCATTATTGTAGTGCACCCCATTCTGCTAGGTGCTTTACAGACACATGTGACAAGGCGCAGAGGCACTACGAGCGCTCCCCAGTTAATGAGGGGTTAAATTCCTCCTCACAAAGGCTGCATGTGTGGCTGGTTGGGACAAAGAAAGGGGTAGATGCCTTTGGGAAGGTGAGCTCCATGCCTAAAGGAGCAGCCAATGCAAGGACTGCTACAGTGGGGGATCAAAGGTAAAATGGGGCCCAGCCAGATCCACTCATCCCCCCAGACTGAGAACACTGCAGGGGAGATCCCGCACACACTCTGGTGGTGCCTCTCCTCTGCCCACGGCCTTGGGGGGAAATTGCAGAGGAGCCAGGCTGCAGGCAGAGACAGCAGCCAGTAGGGGCGGAAGCAGCCAAAGCAGGGACCTCCAGCTAGTCCAGTCTGAAGCGTCGAATGCTCCGAATTCCTCCGCACTGACTGGCTGTTTGCTCCAACCCTCCCAACAGACTCTTCACCTCAGCTTCACTCCACTCCGGCCCCCTTTTCTTCTTCCCCTCCTAACTAAACCCACCCCCAGAAATTATTAACATGTTATTTGCTGCCATCACACTGGTCACTCTGCTTGTGTGTTCTCCTACCCTGCAGCTCTCTGTTTTATTGAGATTGTAAACCCTTTGGGATAGGGACCGTCCACTACTCTGTGTCTGTACAGCGCCTAGCACAATGGGGTGCCATAGCCCCTAGGCAGTGCCATAACAAACATGACTAACAGCAGCATGCCCAGAACTAGGCTAAGTCCCATACAAGGGAGTTTTCCCTATTTACGTTCACTCATTTTGCTCTTCTTGCACTAACCACTGGGTCAGACCCTCAGCTCGAAAATCAGAACCACTCCACTGAGGAAAAGAGAGCTGTGCCTATTACACCAGCTGAGGATCTAGCCTGTTATCCCTTGAGGAAGTGACCTGTGTAGCTGCAGCCATTGTGTTTTTTCTGCAGAGCCATTCCAGGACTCTACAAAGGCATAAGGGAGATGGGGCACCGCAGAGGTACACAGAAAGCCCAGCTTCAGATGGAGCAGTTGGCAGAGCCAGGCTGGGACATTGTCACATAGTCTTTCAAGGTGCACACTCACACTCGTAAGGGAAATGGCTGCTCAGGTACTGCCAAGAGGAAACAGGCTGAGGCCTCCAGCTGCCGGCCTGAGGAGTGTGAGCCTGGTGATACAACAGCCACATAACACCACAAGGAGGAGGTGTTTTAAGAGTTAAGCTAAGGAAGCCTCAGCCTTACACCAAATCTGGAGAAACCTGGGAGGAATGTTGTGTCTGAAGTTTGCCCTTGGCAACTGCAGTTGCTATAGCAAGCCGTGGGTCAGTGACTGTTCTTCAGCCCGGGTCGCCTATGAAAAACAGATGTGTGTGCTTCGTCCCACTGGGGTCCTGGGCTTTCTAATGGCCTAAAGCATTACTCTCTACCCCTGTAACTCCCGAGATATTGGGCCTTATCTCAGCACCACAGCGTAGAGGAAATCTAGTTTAGATAATTTTTAATAGAAAAAAAATAAAATACATTTTTAAACCTATTACTCCAAATCTTGCACCTGGTAACTAAGGAAACCTGGCTTCTATAGGCAGAGGGCTATAAGACATAGGATAAATAAAACCAAATTTTAAACTGGAGAAAACGCCTCAAAATAGCATCTCTCTAAAATGTACCATAAAAAAAATACATGGACAGTTCATAACAGAAACAAGGTGACAACAGCACTTATTTGGGGTGACCTGAGTAACTACTAATACAGAAAACATCCTCAGTTCAGGGCAATAGGACATTATGACACCCTACTCCAAGCTGTCATTCTCTGTCTTATATACAATCTCAGCAGCCTGGCAAAACTGAGCTGTCATGAAATTTAGCAGCCCAAGCAACACACCTGTTGCCCACCTTTTGTCAAGATAATGGATAAAATGATCAAACCTTAAAGGCTAACTGTAATTACATAGCAAAAAACACAGTGTAATTACAATGTAATTACAAACTGCATTGAGAAAAGTCACAGTGTTAGTACATTGTATTTTCCATACTTGGCTTCCAACAGAATATGTATTAAGAACACCAATGGGATGGTACGAAGTAAATCAAGCATGTAGTCAGCTTCTGATTATACGTATCAGTGGTAATTGATTACTGAAAAGCAAAACCCTATTGTAATTGCTATGTAACTGCATTGTAATACTTAGCCTTATTATAAAGTTTGACAAAAAATAACTAAGGATATATCTGACATACGTGTCTTGGAAGATTAGAATTCTGCACAGCTGCTGTACATACAAATACCTATCCATGTGGAAAAGAGAGCAGTGGGTAGTAGGATATGAAAAATATTTTCCTAAATGGCACTGCAAAACTGAGTGTTGAGTGATTTATGATAGGTTCTCTCTAAGTGAAACTCTCTGCTACCACACCGTTGGTTTATACAACTCATTTGCTTTGCATTTTATGAACTCATTTGTGCTGATTTCTCCTTCAAGATGGTGCCTGGTCTTGTGTTTTGTTGTTGTTTTTCTTTCTTTCTTTCTTTCTTTCTGAAACATCCCTTCTTCTCTGTTCGCTAGGCCTAATTCCGATTCTCCAGCTGGTGTGACTACATTGGAGTGACTCCTGATTTACATCGGCATAAATCAGGTCAGGGTCTTTTGTTCAGGGCATAACACCTGTAGAAGGAGTTACTCATGTTGATGAGATAGTCTCCTAGAAAAATAATCCTGTTGAAAGTAATCCAGTTGAAAGAGGTTTTATTGCATACTTTTAAAATGCAATTTCTTGCTGACAACTGATGAATGTCTATGGGGATCCATTAAGGGTTTTATTTTATTTCTTGTTTAAGAAAAAATAAAATAAAGGCAGAACTCAGGACGAGTAAAACAAGTAACTGAGAAAGGGGAGTGACAGTAGTTGCCTGACAGAAAGTGAGTGAAAAGGCTCTGATGGGCTGAAATGTTTCTTCCTTCATGGAAATCACTCCCTTTCAGAATGACTAATATGTATCTAGCACACTATGTATATTTCCAGAGTAGAGAGATGTTTTTAAAATATCTCACTGTGCCTCAAAATATCTCACAGTGGCTCCATAGATCAGCCAAAGCACCGCCCACAGAAGTCATAAATAAATAGACACTACATTGACATAAAATAATGTAGCCATCAAGGGCCAGATTAGCAGACCCGTCAGGCATCCAAATACATCCAGCTGGCCATGGAGATGTATGGCTATTGCTCATGCACTCAAGTTGGCTGAGAGTTTCAGGAAAGCCCTTAAAGAGTTAGGCACATACTGCATTTCAATGGTATTAAGCATTGGGTTTCTAACTCTCTTCTGCTCCTGTGAAAATCCCAGTCAGTGTCTGCACATGCAGATTAGGGACCTGATGCTGCAAATCTTTACTCAAGCGAGTACCCTTTACTTAAAGCGCCACCGACTTCAGCCAGCTGTACTCCTAAGTAAGGCCAGGACTACATTAGCAACGTTTGCAGAACAATGTCAGTTAGGAGTTTCTTTATGACATTTTTAGAAAGCCCTCATGTAGACAGTTATACCATCAAAAAAAGCCCTTTTCTTGGTATAGCTTATTTTCTTTGGGGGAACTGGCATAAACTATACCAGCAAGCAAACTCCTTTGCCAGCGTAAACTGCATCTCCACTAGGCAGGTTTGCCGGTATAGACATATTGATATAGTCCAGGGGTAGGCAACCTATGGCACGGGTGCCAAAGGTGGCACGCGAGCTGATTTTCAGTGGCACTCACACTACCTGGGTCCTGGCCACCAGTCTGGGGGGCTTTCCATTTTAATTTGATTTTAAATGAAGCTTCATAAACATTTTAAAAACCTTATTTACTTTACATACAACAATAGTTTAGTTATATATTAAAGACTTATAGAAAGAGACCTTCTAAAAACATTAAAATGTATTACCGGCATGCGAAACCTTAAATTAGAGTGAATAAATGAAGACTCGGCAGAGCACTTCTGAAAGGTTGCCCATCCCTGATATAGTCATACCAGCACACCTTTTCAAGCATAGGCTAGGTCCAAGTATTAAGTCCTAGATATGCTCTTTCCACCTGCACCCCTAGATTGTCTAAAAATCCAGCCTCAAACCGGGGAAGTGTGAAAAGGGACCATACGTTCATTGCTAATTTGCTAGCGAGTGACTCCCTGATAGGTACCCCATGTATCTAAAAATGGCAAAAGCTCAGTGTGCTTTGCAAAAGCCTTCACAACACAAAATTGGAGCGTCAAGGCCTTGCCCTTCAAGAGCAGTCACAAAAGCATGAGGATAAATTAACAAAACTGGGCAACATCTAGATCTGTTATTGAACTTCCAGTGTCTGCATTGGCTAAACCAGGGGTTTCAAAGTCCCAGTTCACGAGCCATCTGCAGCCCGAGAACCTCCCCAACGTGGCTCGCAGGGCTCCAGCAATTTTGGGACCAGGTCTCTCCCTTTGCCCCCCCCCCCCCCCCCCCCCCGCGTATCCCCTGGACAATTTAAAATGGCCCGGGGGCCCGCTCACCACCGGCAGCACAGCAGAGCTGAGCAGCTTCCCGCGCACTCGCTCCACATGGATGCCAGCTCCTCCTTGTGGCCCTGGGGCAGGGCTGTGCCTCCGCACGCTGCCCCCGCCCCAAGCACCGCTGAGGCCAATGGAAATCTGCGGGGGCAGTGCCTGGGGGCAGCAGCACGCGGAGGCCCACCCCGGCCCACCCCACCTTGGAGCCCCAGGTAAGCGCTGCACCCACCGACCCCCTTCCGGAGCCTGCACCCCCTTCCCACACACCCCCTTCTACCCCCAAAACTCCCTCCCAGAGCCTGCACCCTACCCCCTTCTCCTGCATCCCCACCCCCTGCCCCAGCCCAGAGCCTGAACCCAAACTCCACCCCAGATCCCAAACTCTCACCCCTTCTTCACCCAAACTCCCTCCCAGAGCCTTAGGCAGGTGGGAGGTGGAACATGGGGGGTGGAGTTTTTTTGGGGGGGGGCAGGTTCTGGGCGGCATGAGTGACATTATTGGCCCCCTGGGAGGTTTTGAGGACTAGCACTGGCCCTAAGGTAAATTGAGTTTGAGACCCCTGGGCTAAACCGTTTCAAGCCAAGTTTGGTGGTCTGATCTCACCTGCCAATTTGGACACAAAAATAATTTCCTGAAGGGGAGTGTGGTCCAAAACCCCAGGTCGTTATGGGTAAGTGCTAATGATGCCATAATTAAGGCTGAGTGGAGGTTATTGTTGTGTCAACCTTTACTACCGAGAATAAAAAAGGATCATTCTATCTAGTGAAGAATCAAGTGTAGGCTGATACATCACAGTAACAATGAGAAAAAACTCGACTGATCCTTCTTTATATCACTAAAACTCGGAGATGTGGGTGGTTATAGTCACTGATCTCCTGGGTTGGAATTTATATGTTTAAAGACTATTATAATTCTTGAAACCAGAACAGCTATTCAGCTGTGAAGAACCACATTACTACCCACTGGGCAATCCTTATAATCCCCGAGTGTTTCTTCTTGTACTGATCATGCCCTTCATGTTAAGGGGTTATCTAACTTCTTTTTAAACTGTGAGTTTACAATAAAATGTGGATTATACAGAAAATTTACGAATTTCTTCAAAATTACAATTGTACATGAAACGTACATTCTTGTCATATGGGTTACTTTTGAGAATGGCTCCCACAAGAGACAAGCCCCATGTGGCTGATTTTCACGTATGCTGTTCAATTTCTAGACAGGCGCAAACTCACTGAGTGACAAGGTTGCAGCATGGAAGGTGATTGAGCAGATCAGATTACCTTCATTTGCATACCACAATTCTATAAATTGTGTTAAAATCGGATTTTCCTCATCCTTTAAAAACAATTGAATCAACACCCTGGATTCTCAACAACTGCAATCTCTGGGGTGTTTAAAACCCAAATCCACAGCCTCATCTGAAATTCACAGATAGTCCCTCTCTATCTAGTGAGCAACACCAAATCCCTTAACGCAACAACTAAACTACAAGGTGTTTGAAAGCTAGATCTGAATTTTGAAACTTGAGTCCATTTCTAGTCATATCTCACAACTAGGATAGCACAGCTCTGACATACACAGCTACTGTATCCGTGTTCCTTCTTCCAGGGCCTTTAAGAGTAGGACACACCTTTCCTCCCCTCTCAGTATGTCTTCAGGGCAAGTGAAGGTGTGATTGTAGGCTGGGTAGGCAAACACATGTCAGGCTATGTCTACACTACCGCGGTAAGTCGACCTACCCAACACAACTCCAGCTACATGAATAACATAGCTGGAGTCGACGTACCTTGGGTCGAGTTACCGCAGGGTCTACACCGTGGGGGGTCGACGGAAGAAACTCTCCCATCAACTTACCTTACTTTTCTCGTCGGGGGTAGAGTACAGGGGTCGACCTGAGAGCAATCTGCTGTTGATTTGGCGGGTCTTCACTAGACCCGCTAAATTGACCACCGGTGGATTGACAGAGCATTGATCCCGGCTGTAGTGTAGACATAGCCCTAGTTTTACTCAGCTAGCACAGGTGACAATGGTAGTGAAAATGTGTTGGTGTGGGCAGCAGCACAGGCTGGCAACCAGAGCATAAGCCTGCTAGGGACCCTGGGCATGTACTCAGGTTGCTAGCCCATGCCACTATGTCTTTACTATTATTGTTACCCAGGCTAGCAAGATTAAAGCTAGTGTGCCTACACTTTCTACAATAATGCCTCCACTTGCAGTGTGAACCTGAAAATTGCCTGTGAACCTACACCTGTGCTAACAAATCTGTCCTGCCAAACGGAGCTATGTCAATCAGTTCAATATTAACTTTCCTGGGGATTAGGATTAGCCCTGCGCTCTTTGCTGCTGAATGGGGGGATCTAGATGAACATGAATCAGCAAGGATCATACAGTGCTCTGGGTCAGAGGAGGGATTCTTTGATGAAGCCCAAGTCACGGGACCTTCTTTTAAGATGAGGCTCAAACGTTCCTTCATGGGTTGAGAAACTCATGTAACATCCCCTGCATGGTTTTGTTGTTTAGATTGTCAATTCCCTCCTCTCCAACAGAAACGGTCAGCACTTTACAGACAGAGACACATACACACGAAGGAGGGAGTGGAGCAGGAAAAAGACAAACAAATGTGCAGCGTTTCCTATGGAGAGAGAGCTCCAACAACATCTGTTGTAAGATAAGAATGTATGCGCACACACAGACATGATCACAAGATGAGGTTCTAAAATATTTACAGCCCAAATATCAATCCTCATAAAGAGAGGCAGCGGCTCGGACTCGGGGGGCGGGGGGAGAGAAAGGACGGAGTTGTTGGTAATGTCATAAACACACAGGCAATTTTATGTATCCCTGGAAACAGCCGAGGAATATGCAGCCTGACAGATGTGCACATGGGTAATATGGGCCTCATGGTTATGAGTATGAGGACATTGGGAGAAATAGATGAGCAGTAATTCAACACACATTGGGCTTGGAGGAGCCTCTGGGCATTGTAATGAATACACAATAGAGACAGCAATGGACAGAAGGGTGGATAAGAAAATCTAGGCATGGCGTCAAATAAGGGACACATTCCACATAAGAACAGCACTGATCTGATGGGAATGAATCCACAGAGACAGACGGTCCTGAATGTCTACCTGGGCCAGCAGAGCAATGGGATAGTATGTACAATCTTAGTTTAGACAGGAAGGTTTCAGCCATGCTTCTGTTTTGCTGGGCAGGAACTAATTGGATCAGCATTTGCCAGGGAGGAGATCTATCACACAGGGCAGGATTTGCATTAGAGCAGATGGCAGGCATGGGCTAGCACCATGCTGCTGACAGCATAGGACGTAAAAGGGCAGGTGTCATTTACAAGTGCAAGAGACACATGCAGGAAAAACACAACAAGAGAAGGATATTGCAGTGGCTCGGCAGAGCAGCAGTTAGCGATGGCTTAAATAAGACAGACAAAACATGGCCCTAAAAAGATATGTCCCAACCATCACCCTTATCCCTCTGTTGTATAAGGATCCCTCTCCCACACTTCAGGTCAGGAATGATCTCATCATAGATCTCCGCTAACACATTTGGGGTGCTACGGTAGTAATAAATCCCAACCCAGGAAATAGATGGACAACCAGCCACAGCTGGCTCATCCCCTTTGGAGACTGGCCTCAAGCTACCAGTCTCACTGTTGGCCAACCCCCTTCCCACCCATCCAAGAGTTGTTCTAGGGTGACACAGGCTCCTCCTGCCTCGGAAGGGGAGGGGTGATGAGGCCAAGGGTGAGATGCTGGCTGTTGTGCCTTCCCGAGGGGCAGCACAGAGCTCTCAGCCCAAAGGAAAGTGGGAGAGTCTAAGGGCTGGTCCACACTAACCCCCCGGTTCGAACTAAGATACGCAACTTCAGCTACGTGAATAACGTAGCTGAAGTCGAAGTATCTTAGTTCGAACTAAAAGGTACTTACCGCGGGTCCAGATGTGGCAGGTAGGCTCCCCCGTCGACTCCGCGTACTCCTCTCGCAGAGCACGAGTACCGGTGTCAACAGCGAGCACTTCCGGGATCGATTTATCGCGTCTAGAGAAGACGCGATAAATCGATCCCAGAAGATCGATTGCTTCCCGCCGAACCAGGAAGTAAGTATAGACGTACCCTAAGGTGGCTTTGCTGCTTCTCCATGCTGGGCTGCTCAACAAGCCCTAGTGTAGCTTAGACAACCCTATTCCTGTCTAGCTTCCAATATCCCCAGCCTGCCCTATGGGTGGCAGTGCTGTATGTTGTTGCCCAGTCTAACTCACCCCCAGCACACCTCTATGCCATGGCTTGTGAAGGGATCCTCAGAAGGCAGCCTCACAGGTATCTCCCACAGGGCCGTCTCTGGGTGGCGCTGGGGCTTTTAGAACTTCTTTACACCGCACCCATGGCTGGGGTGGGGGTGAGGCTCTCACCCCAAATGTTGGAAGCAGCCTGACCTCCAGCCTGAGACCCACAGGTTTACTTTTGTACAAAATCATTTCTGAAACCATCAGTTTCCATGACTGAGTTTTGCAAATTCAGATTTGATGGCTAGACGGGATAACTACCAGACATGTGTCTACATTAAAAAATGGGCAAGAAAAACTGCAGGCTCAGAACTTTTGTGCTTAAAAAGGAGCCCACAGTTTGATCCTAGCAGATTATTTTTAGATGCTTTTCTTTGGACCGAATTTCTCTGGGTTTTTTGGTTTACAGCGCAAGTGGTGGCCTCCAGGGCTACATGAAATGTAGCTCCTCCTCTGGTGTAAATCAATAAGCTCGATCTATTTTAAGGATCTCACTCATTTGGGTGCAAACCCAGATCCAAGCCCCACAGAACACTGCAAGAGATGCATCCAAATTCTGCTGCTCAGGTCCATTTCTACTCCAAAGGGTGTGAGATTCCTCTCACAGGGGATCCTTAGGAGAGGAAATTATAGGATACTGGACTGCACACTCTTCACAATTTAATCCCTATGGGACTCAACTGATCCCCCTTTTAAATGCTGTGGCCTTCCCACAGAGTGCACTCAGACCACGGTCCCATCACAACTTAGAAGCTATGCAGGGCTGGGCCTGGCAGACTTCAAAAGAAAACCCAAGGGCCTGCAAACAATAAACAGTGCTGGGGACCCTCTTCTCTCTTGGGTGTTCAGTATTCTAAACTAATGCTGAGGCATGGCCAGGCGGCGCTGTTCCACTGCAGACGCATGGCCCAAACCCTGTTTGGCGTACATTGACACAGTTCCACTGACGTCAGAGCTAAGCTGATTTGTAGCAGCTGAAGATCTGACCTACGGTCTTTAAACTCGGCTTCCCTTAGCATTGAGTGATCATGAGATACCCCCGGCTGCTTTTTGTAAGACAATGGTCGTCTGCTCTGGTGTCACAGCGGAATCCATCCCGTCTCTTTCAAGCTACCCCTGCAGTTTCCCAGGGAGAAGTCCTTCACATCTAAACCCTGATGCATCTTTCTGGTGGAAACCGATTGATCCTGTATGTACGGACACACACAGCCTCTAACCTTTCTCAACCTTTCCTGACTACTGTACCTCTTTCAGGAGCCTGATTTGTCTTGCATACCCCCAAATTTTACCCCACTTAAAAACTACTGCTTACCAAATCTGACATAAAAATATAAAAATGTCACAGCACACTATTACTGCAAAATTGCTTCCTTTCTCATTTTTACCATATAATTATAAAATAAATCAATTGGAATATAAATATTGTCCTTATATTTCAGTGTACAGTATATATAGTAGTATAAACAAGTCATTGTTTATATGAAATTTTAGTTTGTGCTGCCTTCGCTACTGCTTTTTCTGCAGCCTGTTGTAAAACTAGGCAAATATCTAAATGAGTTGATGTACCCCCTGGAAGATCTCTGCATAACCCTAGGGGTACACATACCCCTGGTAGAGAACCACTGCTCTAAAGCACTTTGGAACTTTCTGGATGAAGTGGGCTACACATATAAGGTTTTGTATGACTACAGAAGGGGTTAATGGCAATATTAGAAGCATAAATCTGACCCAGGGCACCTGCCACACATGTGCATGTTGGAATCCGTTCATTACTTTAGATGATCCTTGGAGCTCTCACACACTCTGTTCAGAATGGCTCTGTATCCTATATATATATTGATTCCTATGGTTCTGTTAATTGGTAAGAAAGAAAATGCATCTGATTGGAAAGAGGATAATTCCTCGCATTATCCAGGCTCAAGAGAGGACAAATGATATTAACGGGTACGATTATTCTCAGGACAAATCCATTTATTGTCGTAAAGGTAAATCTAATTTGAATTAAGATACATGGGGCTCCGCTATCGATTAGCTTATTAAACAAACAAACAATCTGTGATGTTTCTTTTCTGTTGTTCTTAGGGGTTATGAATTATTCTCACTATTAACTAATAATTTATCATGACACCCAACTGCGGCTTTCCCCTGCTCATGTTCTGGGAGCTTTCCTCATTTATCATGGATTATTACAGGACTTCATTAGGTTAAATTAATATAGAGCTTAGCAGGCTCTTGTTTATTAGTTAAACATTTCATGTTTCTTATAAATTAATCTCAGTGTCTTCAGGTTCTCACTCTGAGAAGACGTAGATTTAATTAACTGGCATTTATTCTTAGCAACAGATTGCAATTCCATTGCTCACAGTGAGTTGCAGCCTCCTCTACGAGTAATTCCATTGAAATAAATGGGACTAACTGCAGGCTAAGGTGGTATTCAGTATCTGACCCTTAATGATCAAGCTGGAGTGATCAGAAGGAAAGTGAGTTGCCATGGAGTCACAGAAGGGGTTGACAGTGAAATCAGAAATTTGGAAGATTTTTGCCTCTAGGAATAAAAATGGAAGCATGGTCAGAGCACACACCAAGGAGAGTTTAACCTGCATTTCCACTGCTTTGAAGCACTGAGGAGGTGGGTAGATACGGGAGCTACGCTGGAAAGGAGAAGGATACTGGAGAATGTAAAGGAAGAGTGAAGAAGAGGCTGGAAAGCAATGGCAAGAGGGCGGGAGATGGAGCGGTAGTAATGATACAGGGGGAGAGGAACACATTTCAGGGAAAGAGATCCCATTACTGTATCCCATGCAAATGGGATCATGTTACTCACTCCTCCTCCTTTTGGGATCTCAGTTCCACACCATGGGATTGGGTGGCTGAAGGATACAGCATGCTACCTCAACTGGAATTTGGCCAGAACACTAACAATCTTATTTCTCCTGGAAAGTGCTGTGGAAACTTTAATGCCCATAAGTGGTCAGGACAGACCTCGTGGAGGAGGATGGGCTAGCTGGGACTCTTGAGACATGGGTTCCATTCCCTGCCCTGCCAGAAATTTCCTGAGTGCCTCTGGGCAAGTCTCTAGTCAGCTCCCCATCTGTCTGAAGAGCCCATGGCACAAGGTACCAGAGATCTGACATTAACCTCTTCAGATCAGACGAGCTAACCAAGAAGCATGACCCAACCCATCAAGACAAAGGAGGGAGATGGGATGCTGGCAGAAGCTGTCAAACGCCAGCCTTCTGAAAGTGTACAAAGAGACCGCTGCCTCCTTTAGGCAAGTCCTATGGGGGCGTATTCACAGTCATCACCGGTATTTGCTTGATGCCTACTGGAAGGATTTCATTGTGCCATCAATACAATGGTCACAAAACCATCGTGCTCATTACAAAATCTGGGTATTACCTGCAAAGCCCACACGTTCATCAGGGATGGTGTGAATGATTATTCCTTTAAGGATGGTGTGGTGGGGCAGAGCCCCACCCCCTGAGAAAAAGGGCTGAACCAGGCCAGAGAGGCTGCACGAACCAGCAGCCAATCAGTGAAAACCTGGGGAGAGCCAATCAGGGCGGGGGAAGGGGCAGCCAATCAGGACCGGGCTAGGTCCTATATAAAGGCTGCCCAGCTAGGGAGATGGCAGTCACTCCCTGCCCAGCAAGGGAGAAGGACTGGCTCCTGATGAAAGGACAGCACCTTAGGCAGAGCAGTGCTGGGCACGCTTGCGGGAGCAGACAGGGGCATTACCTGCCAGACTGTGGCCCTGTTGCAAAGGGTCAGGAAGGTGCATAGGGCCAAAAGGAAAGTGGCCCAGGGAAACGGAGCAGGCAAGAGGGGAAAGAAGAAGGGCAGAGAGAGGCTGCCTCCAGAGGGTCCTTGGGTCGAGGCCCAGGGTAGCAGGCAAGCCTGAGTTCCCCCCTTTGCATTGCACCTGGCCATTGATGGGAGGGGCCGAGACAGATCTCAACTGGCTCCTGAAAGAAGGGGCTAGACTCCAGGGTTGCGGTTGGCCACTGAGGCAGGTGCAGACGGAAGGACTGCGGTTAACAACACTCCTCCAGAAGGGGGTGAGATGGGACTAGTGGGCACTGCCAGAGGGCAGTGTCCTGAAACAGATGAGGACTGTCCAGAGGAGGATGCTGCTAAGCAGGAAGCAACATGGGTCCCAGGGCAGCAGAGCAAATGATGGGCCCGACACCACGCATCGAGGGCACTCCGCAGTGGTCGAGAGCTAATTCCTGGAGTGACCAGCAGGAGGCGCCAGCGGTAGTGAGCCAAACCCCGTCACAGATGGCCACAAACCCTTTATTATAGTGGATGGAGGAAGAGGCACCATTCTTGAGGAATTGAAACAGTCAGACATGCACTCAGTTACCTATCTCCCCGTTTCTTTCGGTTGAAGGAAAAACAGTGCAAGGATAAATGACCACCACTAGGACTGGATTACCTAGAGCAGAAGAAATAGATAGACTATTCTATTCGAGGAGGACAGCCTATTGTACAGAGAACACGACAAAGGCTTATTGCCACATTTATAAAAATCCCTGATGCTCCAAGATAACAAAGCAGAAAAACTGATAATGAGGTGCCTCTTTCCAAAAATGCTGAGTTTCCAGTAGAAGTCTTAAATTACACTCTGTATGTTATATGTAAAAACCCTAGAATAATGCCGTGTAATGGCGACAAATTCAAATGCCCAAAAGTCACAATAATGAGTTACTTCTCACAGCAACTTTAACTTACCCACATTTCCAAGAGAGAGCTTTTCTCACTAATTAGACTCTTAGTGGTAACCTACATACAAAACAGTGGGCCCATTTCTGAGCCTGCTCATGCCGCGTTGACACTGGTGTAAAAACTGTTGACTCCAGTTGGCTTGCAGTGCTGAGAGAGCACAATTGGGCCCTGTGCATACAATATGTGAGTTACCACGTGAACCTCAATTCATCCCTTCCCTTCCTGACTTGTTTGTGGTCAGTTCTGCAGCATTAGTGCTACATCAATGTAGTTTTTGCATTTAATTTCCATTAGAAAAGAAGGGAGAATCGTCCTATTTAAATCATCTCAGGATCTTCCCTTGCTTGGCCCTATCCCTGCTAACCCTGAGGTATTCCCCAACTGAATTATACCTAGTATTAGAACTCACTCCTTAGCTGTTTGCAGCGATGCATAAAATAACCCACCTGTTTACAAGATACCCCACAAGTCCAGCTGTCATGCACTTCCCCACCCACCCACCAATGCCAAGCTTCTGCACCTCTAAAGGAGAGCAGATATGCAGGAGGGAAAAAAGCACAAGCATCTCTGTGTCTAGATTTGTGTCTCCAGCTGTGGAAGTCTGATGGGGGTTAGCAGCTGGTGGGAGAGACATTTATTGCATGTTCCAGCTTCACCTGGAAGGGTGAGAGTGACCTCTCCATTCCACAGGAGCTTGGTGAAACTCCAGCAGCACAGAGTAGGAGGAAAGCCAGTGTTCACCAGCCACACAGGAATTTCCCCTCCAGAAGGGAAATCCTCAAGGGGTGTGTGGCAGGGCAGGGGTAAAATCCCCCTTTAAAGCCCTGCCAAACTGCTGGCTGCGGCCTGCTCCCTGGCCAGGGGTAGGGCTGCAGGTATCCAGCAGGCAGCCCAGCTGCAAACCCTAATGAGGGCAAGCTCAGAGGAACAGGCTGAGCTAAGTGCAGCCAGCTGGGTGGAGTCAGGAGGGCTATAAAGCCCAGGGCAAACCCCAGAGAAGGGGCTAGCCTGGGAGGAGACAGGAAGGTGGTTTAACTGTCTCCGTATAGCAGAGGGAAACCTCAAAGGGCTAGCAGACCCTGGGGAGGGTCTGTGGGGCACTAACTGTTGGGGGAACTGCACATGCACTATAAATAAAGACACTTGGGTGAACCAGGACAACAGGTGTTGGGACTCTTAATTGCACCAGCCAAACACAGGGTGCCAGGACGAGAGAGGGAAGCCAGCGCAGATCCTGTGACAGGGTGTAGTCCCATTGCCATCCCATGTCACAGTCTCCCCTGGTATAGAGGATGTAGCTGGAACACCTCTGTGCTCTGGCTGTTCTCTGCTGCTAAAACATCCCCTTGAGGCCATAAGTGGCTGAGCAAAGGTTGGAGCAGCCCTGAGGCATCTCTAATTTCCATCAGGGATGAGATCAGTCCCCAGAAGCCAAGGTGCTGCAGAGGTGGCACAGAGCCACCTTGTGTCCCTGCCTTCCTGAGCTGTGTGGCCCTGAGGTTCATGTCCATGCCAGATCTCTGCCCAGGCTCTTTACCACTTTGTCCAAGTCTTCTCACTCCATCTCTCACCCGCCATCCCAAACCCACATACCATGCGACTCATCCTAATTAGTGTTCCAAACACACACGCCCCACGCTCAAGGAGAGTTGCTCATGAAGTCAGTTAACCTTTAGAAGAGGCCAGTCTCTCAGAATTCAATTTATTTACTGGAGCACTGGCAGCAGTCTGATTTGAAAAGTAGGACAAGAAAATAAAAGGAAAGGTGGGGGGGGGAGAAAAAGACACACAGGTGCAGTCTATATAAAACACACACAAAGCACACAAGCAGAGGACAGCAAACCCATTAATCGCTCCAGTCACCTTGAATGACCTTGGGATTCTAGGGCACGTTGCAGTAATATTAAAAGAAAGGAAGGAGGGCAGAAAAAACAGCAACAAAGAAATAAAACAAAAGGCTGAGGGAGCATATATGGCAGCTTACTGCACGCAACGGACTCTAGCACTGCAGAAGCGGGCTGGATAGGTCATGCCAGAGCGGTGGCAGGGCAGGTGTGTCATCATTTGGGGAACAGGGGATGTGGGAATAGAGCCAGCTAAGTTCAGGCAGTGTGGCCCAGTCGATAAAGCAATATCCTGGGTTCTAGTCCTGATTCTGCCGCTGGATGGCTGGGTGACCTTGGGCACTGGGTTCAATTCTCCAGCCGGTGTTTTGCAGGAGGTCAGACTAGATGATCCCCTGTAGCCTTAATGTCAATAAGTAGGGCCCTACCTAATTCACAGTCCATTTTGGTCAATTTCATGGTCATAGGATTTTTTAAATGGTATATTTCATGGTTTCAGCTATTTAAATCTGAAATTTCATGGTGGTGTAATTGTAGGGATCCTGACCCAAAAAGGAGTTGGGGGGGGGGTTGCTAGGTTATTGTAGGGGGGGTTGTTGTATTGCTACTTTTTCTTCTGGCCTGCTGCTGGCAGCGGAGCTGCCTTCAGAGCTGAGCAGCTGCTGGAGAGCGGTGGCTGCTGGCCGGGAGCCCAGCTCTGAAGGCAGAGCCGCTACCAGCAGCAGCGCAGAAGTAAGGGTAGCGTGGTATGGTATGGCACCCAGCTCTGAAGTCAGCACAGAAGTAAGGGTAGCGTGGTATGGTATGGCACCCAGCTCTGAAGTCAGCACAGAAGTAAGGGTGGCAATAACTGATCCCCTAACATAACCTTGTGACCCCCTGCAACTCCCTTTTGGGTCAGGACCCCCAGTTTGAGAAACTCTGGGCCCCCCCTCATGAAATCTGTATAGTATAGGGTAAAAGCACACAAAAGAGCAGATTTCATGACGGGGAGACCAGATTTCATGGTCTATGACGCGTTTTTCGTGGCCGTGAATTTGGTATCAATGAATCTACCTACACACTGTAGCTAGTTGATGTCATATGGCCCCTCAGCCATACCTCTCTCCAGTCCAAATGCTCTGTTGGTCTACACGGGCACAGCTCCTTTGACTTCAGTGCAGTTTCATCTTTTTATAACATCAAGTGTCTTTCCCACCTCTCTCTTGCCTCTCCCACATGGCTTTTGTATGAAGTTTTGCTCCCTCTCCTCACTTTTCATGCCGCCCCCTGGGATCAACACGCACTGCTTACTCTGGCTAGGGCACCATGCTGACCTGCTCTATGTCCCAGAATTCAGTGCAGGCTGAGAGGCAGGCTGTTGCTTACAACTCTGAACAGGAAAAACCTCAGCTGGAGAGCTTGGGTGTGTCCATAGCTCTTGCAGGACGGCTCAGCACAGCACAGCACAGCCAGCTGGGAGGCCTCTCTCCCAGCTCCCAGTGGCACAGACCAAAGCCCTATGGCTGCAGGAACCTCCAAGATGGAGACATTTTTGGGAGGAAGTGGAACTTCCTGTCAGACAAAATGCTTTTCCAGTTTCAAGGGGTGTGTGAAAAGCCACTGGCTACCTGTGCTGGTGTATCAAGCATAGGGCTGAGCACTAGGTGGTCCACATTTTACACATGTTTTGAACTCCTGCTAACAGGGTGGGTCAACAGAAGGGCCCTACTTGCCCTCTTATGCCTCCTTTTTACTAATGGGGAAACTGAGGCTCAGAGAGGGCAAGTACACTGTCCCCATTCCCAAAAGAGACAACCAGCATTAGAACACAGATCTTATTTCCTACACCTCATCTTAACCCCCACGACAAGTTACGTAAGCATCTCAGTGCCTCAGTTTACCCATCGGTAAAGTGGCCTTATATAGAAAATAAGCAACAGGCATCTTCCAAACAGGCTGTATTCTCCTTGGAACTCTGAAGTCTGTCCTGAATGCCCTGTATGATGCCATGAGCCACATGGGAACTGAAGTGACTACAGCTCTTGGGGCCAAGCCTGTGATACAGGGAGTGTTCAGAGGCTGAGCAGAACAATGCAAGAGGCACTCAGAACTTCACAGGTTCAAGCCTCTAGTGAGTCTACTGGATTCATGTGAACGAGGCTGAACATTACTGCCAGACGCATGCTACAGAAAACCCTGCTTACAAGACCCGTTCTTCCTTCTTCGAGTATCACCATCAGGGAACCAGTGGCCTTTGACTGCATGGATCTCCATTTGCTTCAGCCTGATAATAAACAGCATTGCTAGGATCTTGGTCTTCAGAGCACTTCGTCAGCCAGGCCATGCATTTCAGCAAGCGCCTGCAGCGGTGAGAGTCCTGGTGAGGGGGAAAGGCTTGGTCTGCTATAATCTACCTGCCCAGATCCACTTTGATCTGGAGGGAGATATTCTGGGAGTCACCTCAGACAGCTGGCAGGAGCTAAAATGTCAGCTGAGCCATCAGCCCGGCTTCGCTCCCTCTCTCCCAGGATCAGCATTTACCAGTTTCATTTGCTAGATGTAAAACATCTCCACAGTGAAAGCAACCCTGGCGATGAAATCCCGCCCTAGACATGCACACTGCACCAGCCAGGAGAACAAAGACAGGCCGAGGCTGTCAAATAAGAAATTTCTAAAAGCAAGGAAGAGAAGCGCTCTGACGAACAGAATATCACACTCTCCCCTCCTTCACAACAGCCCAGCTCTCCTCCTCCTCCTCTCTTTCCAAGCTCCTCTGTCACTTGTTGCCTGAGTCCCTCCATTCCCCTGAATATAAAACTTTTATTATTCAGAAGTCTCTTGATATAGAAAGGCCCCCCCAAGGCATGTTACAAATAAAAACGGAAGTTGCTTTCTTTTTAACCCCAACATAAAAATGTCTGGGGAGAATTGAGTAATATTCTGTTGGAGTTTTTCAGGTGTTTTAAATTTAATTTAACCCCCTCCCCACACACAGCTTTCCCCCCTCAATACTTTGAACTCCTGCTGAAAAAAGCTGTCACATTATTCACAGTTTAACAGCTCTTTGGCACTAGCTACAAAACATCCAAGTTCAACACAGCCCCAATATACAGCCAGGGTCAGCTGGGAGTTCCACTCTCCCCTACAGCACCTTCTGCTTGGAGAGGCTGGGGATGCAGCCCCAGTCCAGTGCTCTATCCACTTGGCTAGACTGCCTCCCCCTACAATAAGAAGCTGGGGGCTGCCAGAGCTCAGAGTCCCCTCATACCTAGCACTGCTGCCATTCCCTGCTGGGAAAGGCTGGGACTGCTGTCAGCTGGAGGCTCCTTTACAACGAGTAAGTGCGTCACCGTTCCCTATAGTTTAAGGGGTATCTAGTTTCACACCATATTGTACCATTTCATACTGGCCAGATCACTACATTGTGTTTGGTAAGGCAATGCTCCATACATGCTCCAGCTGAGGTCTGTGTGTGCTAGCAGGCTTTCTAGCTGCAATCCTGTGCATGCTAGTGTTTGCATACAGATTTATTATCAGCCTCTGAAACATTAAAAAAAAACCTTTGCAAGCAAGTTTCTAGTCTTTGCTTTGGGATTTGAGAGAGAGAGACAGACAGGGAAGTGATAAAGGAGACACGGATCTCAGCAAATCACGGGTACATCAGAACCAGTGGCTTTAAGATGCTGGCTTTGCTGCTAGATACATTCTCTTTTAGTTGTGTGTATGACAACAGTGACAGCCACAGTTTAATCCGAGGGCTGTAGTCCCTATGGACACTGCAAGGGTCTAACACGTCCAGGCTGGGTTACCGATTTAAAGCCTCATCCCCACTGGGGAATGCAAAAACGGTTGTGACAGCACCTGTGTTACCAAGATCACTTCCAAAGCCCGGGGCAGCAGATTCAACCTACCCACTGAGGAACTGGAGGAGTACGGATTTCAGATCCACTAGAACTCTGCCTAGACGACGGAGAGGGCCCCCAAATCCCGTTAACTCAGTACAACTGGAAACCTCTCTTAACACTCACCTAAGTAATGACACAATCAGCTGACACCATTATAAATCTGCCAAACTGTGTCTATATGGGTGTGAAGGGGCGTTTCCAAGTGTGTTTAACTTAGCTCAATTGAGCTAACCTAATGGACAGGATCCCACACCAATCCTAGGAGAGCAAGGAGCATTTGCTGCCCTCTACTGGTGGTTCATACCATAGGTTTGAGAGTTTGCTACAGTAGTCCAACTAGTCTTTTAGCTCCACTATCAAAGGTCCCAGGTTGAAATCCCAATGATGGCCCAGTTACAGCTCCAAGGTGGTTCGCAGAGGGACAGTGAGTCACTTTAAATCAGAGCTTTGTCTGAGGTTGAAGATCATAGCACGATTCAGACACAGTCTGGAACAAGCTTTGCAAAACCCCGGGGTGAGGTATGAACACAGCTGCCTGATTTTAAGTGAGTTAGAATCATTAAGCCAATTTCAAAGAAGCAGCATGGATAGGCCTTGAAAATGGCACAGTTGCTGGCTCCCATGGCTCTATATCGAGGAGTTGGAATATTTCAGCCTTCATTTGAGAATGCATTTCTAATCAATCACGGCCGGCTCCAGGCACCAGTGCAGAAAGCGCGTGCCTGGGGTGGCAAGCCGTGGGGGACGGCGTGATGGTCGCCATGAGGGTGGCAGTCAGGCAGCCTTCAGCGGCGTTTCTGCGGGAGGTCCATCGGTCCCGCGGATTTGGCGGTAATTCGGCGGCGGGTCCGCCGACAGCGCGGGACAGGCAGAGCGCCTGCAGGAACGCCGCCGAATCCGCGGGACTGGCGACCTCCCACAGAAACGCTGCTGATGGCTGCCTGACGGCCGTGCTTGGGGCGGCACAAATCATAGAGCCGCCCCTGTAATCAATGCCCCTTGAACTCAACACTCAACATTCCACATGGCCCACCTCCCATCAGACACTCACCCCAACCAGGATGGGACAGGGATGTGTGGGATACCAGACATAACACAAGGCAGGGGAATAACCTGCATCTTTCTCCCATGCAGAGAACCTATGGCCAAGCTGAACCCAAAGACCACCTGAGCATGCTCCACAATGCTAGTAGAAACAACAAAGTCCTCTAGCTACTGGGAAGAAACACGGCTTTGATTTGCAGCCACCGACATAGGGTTGTACTTGGGCCCCACCACAAGTGAAACATAGGCATCTATTACATCCCAGCAAGCGAACCATTGGGGGCTACACCATTCCGGATAGAGTCTGTGTCAGATTCATGATGGCAGCACCTTCTGCTTGCCCCAGAATCCTGCAGAGCAGGGTTCTGATCTCAACTTCCTGAATTGGTGAGTTCAGGGGAGATGAAGATCACTGACGAGGCAGCTCCTGCACTAGGGAACTGTTTATTTTGCACTGTGAGGCTGTGCTTAAGATGTAATTTATTTCCTGGGAATGCTCATTAGCCCTGATTGTGCAGCAAAAACCACAGCCGAGTCCTATCGAATGAAAGCACCAAGTGCACCCAGAAAAAAAGGACAAAATCCAGAAATAAATCAAAGTTGCTCCTAATGCTGAGGTCTCACATACCAGCTTTTTACCTCTAATTAGGATTTCTCCCCCACCCCTCAGCAGTCTGAAGTCTTTTCCACTTGCCCAAACTACAGTCCGTTTATCTAAGGTATTTATCAGGTCCCCATTACCACAGCGTCAGTGTGGCTCATAATCTCTAGTGCATTTATCCTCTCGCACCCCTGGGAGGTAGGGCAGTGCTAGTCTCCCCACTGTATGGATGGGGAGGGGCTCAAGGTGACAAAGAGTCTGATAGAGTTGAACTCTGCTTTGCTCTCAGGCTCTGGGAACAGTCTCGTCCTGACTCCTGTACTTATGGAGATGGGCTCACACCAAAATCCCCCAGATGAAGACACCGCTTTCTGGGACATTTTGATCCAGCTCCAAACCCTGAGGTTCTGACCCTCACTTGTAGTCCCTTATGAAAACACAATTCCTGACCTGCATTACAGGGCATAAGATCCTAGAAGAATGCATTGAAGATGTGTGATAAGCCACCACCCCGGGTGTTATTTAGGGTCACCTTTCCTTGCTGTTTCTCTCCAGTTCCTTTGTCAGATCTTCCTTCATTAAGTCTTTTTATTTTTCCATTCTCCATCTTTTATCTGAAGCCTTACACTCCTCTTTTCCACCACCCCCACCCGCTTTCCACCTTCCCTCCTTTTCCTCCCCCGCTCCAGTCCATCTCTGAGCAACATGCAACTGATTGGGTGCAGCGGGACAGATATCTACCGAGGAAGAACCCACTTCAGCCTTCCCCAGACTCCAGGAGAAGGCCGGCGTCTGACTGCCACTCAGGGCAGCTAATGGGAAGGATTCCAATTGAGCAGCCACAGTGATTTAGCAGTTAATAAATGTTAAAAGCAGGTCTATAAATCACACACACAGGAAGTGACCTGGACAGGGGCTTAACGAGTTAGCAGAGGGTTTAATTTAAAAGCCATTTGGCTGGAAGGGGCAATGCAGAAGAGTCAAATAACTCTTTAAAAAAACAGCCTCGAAACAAGGAAAAGGGGAAGAGTTAGAAGTGGACTGCTGGGGAAGGCCAGACCTGGAGAAGCTGTGATCCCCTGCAGTCTGCAGACAGACAATCCTGGGAAACACCAGGCTCAGGTGGGCAGTCAGATCACCCCCACTCACTCCAGCTGCCAATCCCCCTCAGACAGGACAGGCCTGGAGGAGCCCTGATCTCCCCACTCCCAACCAGGGTTTCTGGGCACGTTCAGAGACAAGGCAAGTTCCCAGGCTTTGCACTGAACTGCCCTCACTGTCCACCTGATAGCCAGGAGGGGCTGGAGCTGGAGGAACTGAGAGTCCTACTTCCTGACTGGCTGATGGCCATTCTTGCTGGGACAGTCTAGCAGTGGCAGAGCCAAGACCTCGTCCTTCCCAAAACTCACACGCCTGGGTGGCTCTGCCTCTGACCTGTTGAGTGACTTTGGGCAAGTCATTCCACCTCTCCCTGCCTCTGCTTCCCATCTTGTCTATTCTGGGGCAAGGACTGTCTCTCACTGTGCTGGTACAGCACCTAGCACAATGCCCTCAGATGGAGCCTCTCCAGCACTGCAATCCACACAATAAATAATAATCCTGATCCCGCACTGCCTCCTAAAACAATCCTCCTTGCACCCATTCTGTTTACATGTAAAAAGGTACCATGTGCCTCATCTGAAAGTAGATTTAACCCATGAGCTTGCTCCCTTGTTTTCCTGGTTCCATGGTGCACCCCTTATCTCTCTGCTCTGAACACATGCATTCCATGGACTAAGGGGCACAAAGGCAACTCCTAGCTTTGTACCAGGGTAGAACAATCCTATGTCTTGTCCTTCTCCTTTAGGACATTCCAGTACTGGCCTGAGCGAAAACCTCCCTCCCTGTTGCTGTGGTAAGACACCCATAGGTCCTGATCCTGGCAGTTTTCCTATCTATTTAAACCGAAGTTTACTTCAGCTAATCCAAGAGGTCATGGGATATTGGACCTGGGTGAACAGAATTGTGGGGAGAGTACAGTACTACATTCAGTTAATTTCTCTTCCCAACGTTTCCAGTAATACTATGCCTAGCATGTATGTATTGGCTAGCACCAGAGGATAAGCTGTATACTTTGCAGGGATTTAATCCCATGTTTATTCCATGGCCCCCACTGTCCCAGTGCACAAGATCATGAAGCACTTTTCCCAAATCCCCTCTCTATGCATGGCAGATCTGGAGCTGTAAATCAGTCATTATTTGCCTTAACACGGAAACCAGAGGTGATTTTGCAGCTTCCACACACAGATTTATTCAGCTACTCTCTCTGTAGGATGTGCATGGACATTAATAATCCCTCAGAGAGGGACTGGACATGGAAATGGATAACAAGACTATTCAGATTTAGGATTGTTAATGAGACCAGAGTTTTTGGAAGGAATAGAATATATCCTATTTTACAGTTTAATCCAGTCCCTAACAACAAGGGGTTAGGTGAGACCTTCCCGGGGGTAGACCATCCCACATCTGCCAACAGAGGAAGGTGCACGAAACCCTGCTGAAACATGTGGTGCTGGCCACTGCTGGAGACAGGACTCTGGACGAGATGGACTGAGGGTATGATCCAGTCTAGTAATCCTTATGTTCCTAATCAGCCACGGGGCATACACGCACACATACACCGCTGCTGAAAGCTTTCCTCCCCATCAGCCTCTTGGGGCCTGCTTCTTCACTGCCTTGCAGCTGGTGTCATCAATTCCTCCTGGGCAGAGCTTCCGCGCAGCCTGTCTGGGGGAGACTCTGCTGCTTTGTACTGTTGCAAGCGATGACACAAGGTGCTCAGCCGTGGAGAATCACACCCTCAGAAGGCATTGGCTTCTGGCTCCCCATGACACCGGACCCAGAGAAGCTTCCCTTCATGTGCCCCCCTGCAGTGCACCCTGCATGTGCGCACACGGCATCAAACCAAGGCAGCTCAGCAGCACACAGTAACTACAGGCCTGCCCAAGGGTTGGCTGGGTGCATCTGCTCCGCCATCCCTCAGAGCAAGCAGCTGGGATGGGCTATAAATGCACTGGGCACCCTGGCTGAACTGTGATGGATGGGCACTAGGGAGGAAAAAAAAGGGGGTGCTCTTAACTCTAGGTAAAATCCTAGTGAATACGGCAGTTTGCACACAAGTTACCAAGTTAGAAGACTAGGTTGCCCTATAGGCTACAACCTTCTATGGCAGGAAAACAGGTCTTTAACTCAACCTGCTAAGTAGTGTTAACTGCCCAGATTTTGCCTCAAGTTAAGAACACCCCTTTTTCCTTGTGAAGACGAGGCATTAGCACCCCAAAAGTGCATCCATGCACCCCCTCTAAAATCTACCCAGTGCAGAGGGCAGATGGGAGGGATTGAAAGCAAGTGAGAGAGAAGAGAAATGGTTAGAGAGAAGGAGCACATGGAAGCACCCTGTGCTTTAATAATGGGGCATGTGTCCCTTTGCTAGGAGAAGAACGCCGCTAATCTCCAGACAATGCCAGGGTAATGCTCTCCATCTATTCCAGCTGCACTGCACCCCCAACCTGCCTCCAGCTGAAAGCCTCTTTCTATGCCCTCCAGGCCTCTGCTGGGGGAGAGAAGGCTGGGCCCATTCTGGGAACTCTCAAGGGCTTTATTGAGACAAATTGCAGAAAATTATATTGAGAGCACATCAGTGGAGCTGAACCAATCACAACAATTCAGCTCCCCCCAGCCCCAGCCCAGCCTCATTAGGGTGTAATGAGGAGGGAGATTGCTGTAGTGGAAGCACCACTCCGTGCACAAAGAGGGATGCAGGAATATTTGAATCCAAGTGGCTTATGCTTCATTCTGTCCCAACCCAGCTGCGCTTATTGTTAACCCTGTCTGGATCGGCATGGCCACCTGCAGGAAGCCGGGGCAGGGGACCTGTATTGTCAAGTTGTTCATGGGGGCTGGACTGGGTGCACTGGTTCATCACCATAAGGCTCTTCAACTCCACTTCTTAGTGGGAGGCAGTGTAGTCTAGCAGACAGGACACAGGCACAGGACTCGGAAGACCCGCGTTGCATTCCTGCCTTTGCCACTCCTCCACTGTGTGATCATGGGCAAGTTACTTCACCTTCCCATGGGGATTTGAAAGGTGTCACTAATTTTAGCAAAGGGTTAATCCTGTGGTTTTAATATGTATCTGTTCTCTGAAATTGTGTTGTTTTTCACCTTTTATTTATTTATTGTATTATGTGCATTGGCCCATGGCTATGATGCTATATTAACAAACTTCAGTCTTGAGCACTTCATTTTTCCCTGTGCCCGTTTCCCCACATGCCTTTTGTCTGTCTTGTCTAGAAGGCAGGGGCTCTCTCTTACTAGGTGTATGTACAGCACCTAGCACAGAGATGCGCCAATGTGGGTTGGGCCTCTCGATGCTCCCAGAATAGGAAATCATCCTCCTCGGGTTGCTCACAGGAGCTTACTTGAACATTTTGGTGTGTTACTGCAGGGCTGTACATGAGGGTTGGGTTTACTACACTGTTACTGCAGGCTTGCTCAGAGCCAGGCTGTTCCCTGCCCACTCACCATGATTTTGCATCATTTTATGAACACCAAAGGATACTCTAAAAGGTGCACAAATATAAGCACTGGCTTGGACTTTGCAGACAGAAGGTGGGTTAAAATGGGGGCCTTTCTGCTCTGATTCTACCCCTTCAAAAAGCAAAGCAGAGAGGGAATTCCTGCATTGCTCACAGAAAATTTCACCCATCTACACACGTCCTCCTCCCCACTACAATCCCCTGCAAGTCCTGGATGGTGCAGTGTAGCAGGGTGAGCACCCCACTCAGGCCAGAAGGAGTTGAAAACAGCCTTGGGAGAGGGCTGTGGCTGGGGATGGCTGATTGGGGAAGTAGCTGCAGCTGGGCCATGCCCCAATCAGACCGTACCTGGCCCTACAAAGGCAAGTGAAGCCAGGAGCTGGAAGCAGTCTCCCACCAGAGGAGGAGGGAGATGGTCCTAACTGCCTAGGGAACTTAAGGGTACCGGAGTGAAGCAGGGCTGGGGAAAGGTCAGAGAAACTGGGGAGCTCCAGGCCGGCAACTCCCCAGGCTGCAGGGCCTTGTCCAAGGTGCCCATGGAGGTATTGGGGCTAAGTAAAGGCAGCAGGTCCAAACCTCCCTTGCCTATGATGACTGGCTATTACAGACTGCAGTCTGCCTCAGTGAATGGGGGCTTGATGATGACTGGCAGTAGCCCATAGGCTGAGGATAGAGGGTGAGAGGGATAGCTCAGTGGTTTGTGCATTGGCCTGCTAAACCCAGGATTGTGAGTTCAATCCTTGAGGGGGCCATTTAGGGATCTGGGGTAAAAATCTGTCAGGGGACAGTACTTGGTCCTGCTAGTGAAGGCAGGGGACTGGACTCAATGACCTTTCAAGGTCCTTCCAGTTCAAGGAGATGGGGGTGTGTGTGTGTGTGTGTATATATATATGTATGTGTATATCTCTTGTGGGTGTGTGGGGGTGTGTGTATATATATATATATATATATATATATATATATATATATATATATATATATATATATATATATATATATATATATATAGATAAAGTTCCCTTGGGAGGGGAGACCCAGTGACTGAGGGGGTACTGCCAGGGAGCAGCAACCCAATCAAAGGGGCACTGGGAGGAACACGGGGCCAATGGCGAGCAGGACAGCGACCAGCAAAGGGCACTCTGGGCTGGAAAACTAATTCCCTGGAGAACCAACAGGAGGTGCTGCTGGGTGAGTCTCACCACCGCTATATACAGCCACAGGCCAACACATCACAGAGCAGCAGGCGCGCACACCACTGACAGATGGGGGCAAGGTTTGAAGTGCAAGGAATCAAACTCCCACCTGGATGAGGCGAGGGATGTGACATGACACAAGGAAACGAAGAAGCAAATGGCCTTCAGCTGGGGAACAGGGAGGCCTGTTTGCCAAGGACAGAGAATGAATATGGGTCTTACCTTGGGACAGCCCCAAGAGACCCTGGGTGGAGCTACGGGAGGCTGCAGCCTTTGGCCTTTTCGTGGTGGTGGGCTCCTTTCAGCAAGGCTCTTCTTGGCACAGCAGGGTCCTCTATAAGTGCTGAGATCCCGAGGACAAGGGGCTGCTCCTTTGGGTCTCCAGATATTGGGAACAGCTCATGGCCCTCAGGCGCAGCAGGCTGAAGTGAGAAAGGAAACAAAATTTAGCAGCACAATCTGAGCAACATGGCCTAATGGTCATGGGGACTTCCTTGTCACTCATGCTGGACAAATGTGGTCGTCTCCCCAGCTCAGTTAAGGCAGAGAAAGGTCACACACACACACACACACACACAGGGCCAGCTCCAGCAGGACTGCTTCCCTAGGCAAACTGGCAGGCATCTCAGCTCTTCCCCGCCTGCAAGCTGCCATAGGCTGATATACAGCGTTTAGCTGTCCCTAGTATTATTGGTGCCCTGGGTGATCACCCCTTTCCTGGCATGGGACAGCCAACACCCTGTGTAGATGCACTACAAACACACATTCACGTACCAACGCATGTACATGCACAGAATTCCACCCAACACTCACATACAAACTGGCCTGTTAAGTTAGGAGCCCAGTTTTTATGTACTTCACCTCCCAGTGTACAAAGTCTGCCTGCAAAGGGGCAGGGCTGTGAGGAGATTCAAGATGGAGGCTCCTGCGGGATGAGGCCGTCACTTAACCTGAGCTAGATTCTCCATAGACGTTGTTTAGTGGCTGAGGGGGAAAAAAGCCTCCAAAACAGTCAGCCAATCAGAGCAGAGCAAATATATCTATCCAACTGGCTCAGCAGTACACCCCCAGGAAGTTGGCACCCAGGGCGACTGTCCTGCTCACCTGCCCTGCTCACCTGCCCCTAGAACTGGCTCTGGGAGCAGCCAGGATGGATTTGTGAGGGACACTTAGGTTGTAGCTAGGGTGACCAGATGTCCTGATTTTATAGGGACAGTCCCGATTTTGGGGTCTGTTTTTTATATAGGCTCCTATTACCCCCCCACCCCCGTCCCGATTTTTCGCATTTGCTGTCTGGTCACCCTAGTTGTAGCCAATTAACACTGACAGCCCTGCTCTGGGAAAGGCAGCCTGCGGTACCTCTTCAGGTTTAATGGTCCAGGCATTTAAAACAAACACAGTCCAGCTCCTGGGTAGGGAGATTAACTAGCTCCTTCTTCAGAGATACTATTGATAGCGTCTGACAGGCAGGGAAGATAAGGACATTGCACAATGGCTGTTTGATGGCCTATCTGCAATAAACTGGAGGTCACAGCCCGGTTCCTTGTGGATGGGTAGTTGCATCACAGAAACTGAGGTGTAGCCAGGAGCTCCTTCCACAACTGTTTTGTCAATGTCATGGTTTACAGAGAATGTGGCTGGTGACATTAGGCAGCCCAGGTTTTGTTTAGTTGGTCTGGCAGCTGCAAAGCCAGAGGGGAGCACTGGGTCTGCCCACGTCCAGTACCCTCAAGAAGGAATCCTCAGTGTTGACCCCTTTCATTGTATTTGTTTTTCTTAAAGCTCCAGATCCAGGAATCATGTGACTACAAGAAAATCTCATCTTTCATTTAAAAATACAAGTTTCTAGCCCTCACGGCAGAGCAGAAAAGCCTGAGAATGTGAACCAAGTGCACCCTAAAGGCTCGGAAACCAGAAAGCAAAAGAAAAATAACCCAGATTTTTAATCCAATCTTATAATTTTGGAGGGGTTCAATTCATGATTTTGGAATGCTTGGAGCTAGCAATACTGAATCCTCTTTAGATTTGTTACAACCAAACAAATCGGAGGAGACGGGACTGGGGACCCTCTCCACCAGAGCTCGCTGCTGCCGGAGGGGAGAGGGCTGGGGGGGGGGGGGGATTCCTCCTCTCTGGCCCCCTGCCCTAGCTCTGGGGCAGCCTGCCTGTGCACCCCAAACGCCTCATGCCCAGCCCCACACCCCCTTCTGCACCCCAACCCCCTGTCCCAGCCCAGAGCCTGCACCCAAACCCCCTCCCACACCCTCTCCTGCACCCCAACCCCCTGTCCCAGCCCAGAGCCTGCACCCAGGACCCAAACTCCATCCCAGAGCCCACCCCCTCCCACACCAAAACTTCCTCCCAGAGCCTGTACCCCAAACCCCCTCCTGCACCCAAACTCCCTCCCAGAGCCTTAGGTAGGTGGGGGGGGGGGGGGAAGAGAGACTTGGACCCATTCTGGGCACCACCAAAAGTTATACAAACCTGCTGCCCCAGGGTGGGAGAGGGTTATTTCTTAAGCTCGCTAACGTGTTGCGCAGGAATTGGGCAGTGTAGACCCTGCTGGTGTGCACTAAAGGTTCTCTAGTGTGTTTTAACATAGTACTGTTTGAAACAGCAGTACATTAAAGCACACCAGCAGGGTCTACACACACCAATTAATGTACAAAATATTAGTGCACTTTATAAATCACACCCGGTAGAGCACAGTACCCCACTGTGTGGACAAGCCCCAAGTGGACATGAATACTAAACAGCTCCCTCACCTCCCGACAGAGCCAGGGCAAGATAAGTACCAGGGCAAGACAGTTTGAGGAACATTAAACTGCTCCTGCCTTGGTGGCACAGTTAGAAGATTATCATGCTGTCATCCCAGTGCTTTTCATCATCACAAACAGTATTCACTTCATTAAAAAAAATTATCGATGCAGGCAGCATTAAATAGATATAAAGATTAGCAGCCTAGGAGCTAAAGAGCCGTGACTAAGACAGTACGTTAGCCAGGAGCTGGCTAACCCCAACAAGCAGCAAGGCGATGAAAATGGACGTCTCTAGCTCAGTTACCAAGGGGTCAGTATGGGGGCCTTGCTCATTTATAACACCAGGCGCCAGAGATCTCACATTCCACCAATAAAGCTCAGCACTGGAAGTTCAACACGTAACAGGGCCCAACATAACACTCAGACAGCCTCAGACCTCGAGTGACCCCATTTGCAAATGAAGAACATGGTTTATTAGAGACCAAGTGTAAAATGATTAGGGCAACAAAGCAAAACAGCAGGATCATGCTTAAAAGAAGAGTCAGAGGGTTATTGTCTGTCTGGGAAGGGGAATGTCCACCCAATAATATGCCTTAATTTCTTTGAAGCCATCTGAATTGGCTTCAGGGCTGTCAGGACTGGGAAGATATTGAGAAGGGGAAAGATCTCAGTTCCAAAGTAATATAGTCATCACAGGGGGTTGCTTGCTTGCGGACCTTTAGCTAACACACCAAGGACTGAGGGCCAGGAGATCCAGAAAATATCAGCCTGCAACCAGCTGTCTCATAAGAGCAAGGGGAGGACAGAGCCGATCAGCTGCAGGTTCCTAAGTAGGGGCAAACTCAAGCAGCCAGCCATCTCCATCCCTCTATTCAGGAAGATGCAAAACCTACCTGAGAGGGTGTTGTCTAGGGTAAAGCTTTTCCAGTTATGCGCTGTCTCCAGCTGCAGTGTTTGTCCGCTGCCCCTTGGTTAGGCCAAGTCACCAAACTGGTCTGGCTGGAAGCTGATGAAGCTCCCATCCAGTGAGGGGCTTTGCAGGGGCACATCGTGTGCGTGTATATGTCTCTCTCACACACGGAAATGAGAGCAGAGGACTTTGGGGACCTGCAGCCCAGCTATGTAGAACAGACCCTCTCTCTGCCAATGAGAGGAATTCTGCCTAGAGGAAAAAAACCAGTCATCTGTTGCCTACTCAAGACTAAACATCCCCCAGAGTCTTAAAAAAGAGCTACTAAAGAACACCACAGATCTCACAATCTCCCTCCAGATCCTCCCTCCTGGTGTAAAAGGAGATGCAAGCTGGGAAGGCTGCCCTTTGTATTCAAGAGGTGGGACTAGCTGACCCTCCAGCCCTTGAAAGTTACTTACCCCTTTTGGGGGGATAGCAGGATAGCCACAGCTTCTCACAGAAAAGGCAGTGTGACAGGGTCAGACTCACCCCTGCGGCACCTCCTGCTGGTTTCAGTCGGGAATTAGCTAACCAGCCTCTGGAGCGCCCTCTGTTGGCCAGGGATCCGGCTGCCCACTCTCTGGCCCGTGTCCCTCCCAGGACCCAGTGCCCCTTTAACGGGGTTCTGCCAGGGGGCAACACCCCTAGATCTGGGTCTCCCCTCCCCAGGGGAACCCCCAACCCACTATCCCCACCTCGCCTCAGTCGTAGGCTACTGCCAGTCACCAACTAGCCCCCGCACCCTGGGGCAGACTGCAGTATAAGCCACTCATCACAGGCAAAGGGGGTTTGGACCTGCTGCCTCAGCCTACCTGTGGGCTGCCCCCACAATCCCAGTACCTAGTGGGGCCTAACCCTAGGCCACAGCCTGGGGTTTTCTCAGGCCGGAGCTCCCCAGCTCCTCTGGCCTTCCCCAGCCCTGCTCCACCCTAGGTACCTGCTCGGGTCCCTGCAGTCAAGCCCTTCTCCCTCTGAAAGCAGAGAGAGAGTGTCTTTGCTCTAGGCCCACTGCCCTCTTATAAGGGCCAGCTGGGCCCTGATTAAACTGGCCCCAGATGTGGCTGCTTTGAATCAGCCCAGCTCCTATTGGGATCCCCAGGAGGTGGGCGGGTGCAAGCCTGCCCACTGTGAAAAGCCCCTCCCCCAGCCTAGCGGGAGGGACCACTAGACCCAGGGGCCAAGTAAATCCGGGGGGACAACTAATGAAAAAAACAGGGATCAAGTGAGGGTCAAAGGTTCAAAACAAGGAGACCGGATGGGGAGACCGAGCAGAGAACCCCGGACAGCGCCCACTGCTCCTCAAAGCTGTCGAGGGAGCCAGCGGACGCTGCCCAGTGGAACTCTGCCCGGATCCGTGACACGAGGGAGGATCGGAAATAGGCCCCACAGTCACAGAGCTCCCCCTCGTCTAGCATCCTCCTCCTGGTCTTGTAGATGGACACTTTAGCTAAAGCCAGGAGGAGGTTGACGAGGAGGTCTCGCGACTTTGTGGGGCCACGGACAGGGTGTGCGAACAGGAACAAGTGCGGGGAAAAGTGCAGCCAGAACCTCAGCAAGAGGTTCCGGAGGAGCCGGAATAGGGGCTGCAACCTGGCGCACTTGAGGTAGGCGTGCGCCAGGTCTTCCCTCACGCCGCAGAAAGGGCAGGCTTCGGGGATTGGGGTGAACCGCGCCAGGTGTACGCCCGTGCTCACGGCTCCGTGAAGGAGCCTCCAGCCAATATCCCCGGCGGGCCGTGGAACCAGGGTGGAATACAGGCTGGCCCACCGGGGCTCCTCACCCTCCTTAGGTGGCAGATAGTCCCGCCATTTGGTATCGAGGCGGGACGCGAGGGTGAGGAAATGCAACGTGTGAAGCACGAGCGTGCACAGATGGGCCCTGGGCGCGGTTCGAAACCGGACCGGCTGCAGAGCGTGCAGCTGGCTCGGCGCATGGGTGCGGGGGTGCCGGGGGGGCTCGCGGAAACGGGGCCCTAAAAAAATATCCGGCGGGCCCGGGGTGAGGGGCGGGCGGGGGGCGCCCTCTCGCAGGGCTCGCTGCAGGAAATCGAGAGACCTGGGTAACAGGGCGGCCTTCACCTCCCGGAGTACGCGCCAGGGGGTCCGAGGGGTGGCGAGCCCCATGCGCCGCGCGAGCGCCCGGGGAGCCACCCAGTCCCCCGTGCCGTAGTCCAGGAGGTCTCCGACCCTGGTGGCGTCTGCCAGGACCAACCTCCGGCGCACCGAGGGAGACTCCGCCACCTGCACACGTAGGTTGGGATTGTGTAGCAGGGGCTCCGCGAGGAGATCCGCCCCCTCGGTGGCCACAAAGGACCTGGTCGCTGAAAAGAGCTTCCAGGTGCGGAGGAGGTCCTGGTAGAAGACCGGCAGCTCGGAGAGGTCTCGCGGAAGACCGCTCGGGTGGAGAAAGAGGAGCTGCCGGTCGTATCGGAGCCCTCGGAGGCGGCGGAGGAAGGCGTGCGCCAACGTGCTCCACGCCGGACTACCTGCACCATAAAGGAGCCTCTGCAGGGCCTGGAGGCGGAAGACATGGACCTGGCTGCGCAGGCAGACCAGGCCCTGTCCCCCCTCCTCCAGGGGAAGACTCAGGACCCCTGCAGAGACCCAGTGCAGCCCCGGCCAGAAAAACTCCAGGGCGAGCCTCTGGAGACTGGCAAGGAACCCCGGGGCCGGGCTCAGGGTGTTGAGTCGGTACCAGAGCATGGACAGGACTAGTTGATTGAGTACCAGTGCCCTCCCTCGGAGGGAGAGGCACTGGAGTAGTCCTGTCCATTTCCAGAGCCGCTCCGACACCCTGCCCTGTAAACCGTGCCAGTTCTCCGGCGGAGACGGATGCGTGGCGGAAAGGTAAACGCCCAGATAGAGCAGCGGACCCGCGCTCCACCTGATGGCCTGAAGCGCGGGTGGGAGGGAGCTCGCCCACCACCCGTCCCCGACCACCAGGCCAGAGCTCTTGACCCAGTTGACCCGGGCGGAGGAGGCCGCCGAATACACCGTCTGGCAAGCCTCCACCCGCACCAAGTCGCCCGGGTCCTGGACCACGAGGAGCACATCGTCGGCGTACGCCGACAGGACCAGCCGCAGCCCCGGTTCACGAAGCACCAACCCCGTCAGCCTCTGGCGGAGGAGACAGAGGAAGGGCTCGATCGCCAGAGCATACAGCTGACCCGAGAGGGGACACCCCTGCCGCACTCCCCGCCCGAAGCTGACCGGCTCGGTCAGGGTCCAGTTGAGCCTGACCAGACACTCCGCGGCAGCGTACAGCACCTGGAGAAAGCCCACAAACTGGGGCCCGAAGCCAAACGCCCGCAGGGTGCCCAGGAGATACCCGTGGTCCACCCTGTCGAACACCTTCTCCTGGTCCAGGGACAGGAGGGCGAACGACAGACCATCCCTACGCCCCAGCTCTAAAAGGTCCCGGACCAGATACAGGTTGTCGAATATGGTCCGGCCCGGGACGGTGTAGGTCTGGTCGGGGTGGACCACGTCCACCAGCACGGACCCCAGCCGCAGCGAGATGGCCTTCGCTACGACCTTATAGTCCGTGCTGAGGAGCGAGACGGGACGCCAATTCCGTAAGTCGTGGAGGTCCCCCTTTTTCGGCAATAAGGCGAGCACGGCTCGCCTGCACGAAAAAGGGAGGACCCTGCTTTGCAAGGACTCGGCCCAGACAGCAACAAGGTCCGGGCCGAGGACGTCCCAGAACGCGCGGTAGAACTCCACGGTCAGCCCGTCCATGCCCGGGGACTTGTTGGTGGGCATGCAGCGGAGGGCTTCCGAGAACTCGGCTAGAGAGAGAGGCAGCTCCAGCCGGTCCCGGTCACCCGTGCTGACCGTCGGGAGCTCGGTCCAGAGCACCCGGCAGGCTTCGGCGTCGGTCAGATCCGGGGAGAAAAGATTAGCGTAGAAGGCCCTGGCCCTTCCCCGCATCTCCTCCGGATCCGTGAGGGGGGTGCCGTCCTCCGCCAAGAGGCAGGTGACGTGCTGTTTAACCCCCCTCCGTTTCTCCAGGGCATAGAAGAAGCGGGAGCCGCGATCCATCTCCCGAAGGAGACGGACGCGGGATCGAACAAAAGCGCCCCGGGCCCGGTGGTCCTCCAGGGTCCGGAGCTCCTCCCGCTTCCCCCAGTACGCTACGCGGAGGGGTGGATCCTCGGGGCCGGAGGCCAGACGCCTCTCTAGCTCCAAGACCTCCCGCTCCAGCTGCCCTATCGCCGCATCCCTCCGCCGGCTGGCGCCCCGGGTGTAGTCGCGGCAGAAGAGCCGTGCGCGCACCTTCCCCACATCCCACCATCGCCGCGCCGAGGGAAAGGCGCGCCGCTGCTCCCGCCAGGCCAGCCAGAACTCCCGGAAGGACGCAACGAAGCCCACGTCCTCCAGCAAACTGTTGTTGAAGTGCCAATAGGCCGGCCCCGGCCTCTCCGAACAGAGGGAGGCCGTCACGGACACCAAGTGGTGATCCGAGAACGGGGCCGGCCGGACGCCGGAGGCGTAGGCTCGTGCCAGATGGAAGCGAGAAAAATAGATCCGGTCCACCCGGACCCTACCCGGTCCTCCCCCACCCGGACATAGGTGAAGGTGACGGCATCGTCCGGGTGGTGGTCGCGCCAGACGTCCACCAGGGAGTGATGGTCTACGATCTCCCTGAGGACGCCTGCGGCTGCCTGGGACGTCTCGAGTCCTGCGCGGTCCCGGTCCTCGAGGGTGGTGTTGAAATCCCCGCCCAGGACCAGGCACTCGTGAGGATCCAGGGTGCCGAGGAAGGCCGCCGCCTGCCGATAGAAGCACACTCGGTCCGGGCCCGCATTTGGGGCGTAAACATTGATCAAATTGAGGGTAAGCCCCTCTACGCGGGCCCGGACGTGCAGCAGGCGGCCCGGCACAACCTCGGCTACCCCCAGCACCTCGGGCCGTAGCTCGGGGGAGAACAGGGTAGCCACCCCGGCCGAACGGGCGCTGAGGTGGCTGAAATAGACCTCGTCCCCCCACTCCAGCCGCCAGCGAGCCTCCACGGCTGGAACCGTGTGGGTCTCCTGCAGGAAAATGACAGAGTACCCCCCCCCCGAAGGAAGGAGAGCACCTGGTTCCTGCGGAGACCCACACTACAGCCCCTGGTGTTGAGCGATGCAAAGTTGGTGCCTAGCATTGGGAGGGTTGGGGTGAATCCTCACAGGCAGGGGGATCGACGGCTCCCAGCGGGCCCCGCAACAGCCCACGTTCCACCCCAAGGGCGGTCAGGGCGTCGCGGAAGTTGCGGGCTCGCCGGTAGGCCGCGAGGCCCTGCCTCCCGGTCCCCCTCCCCTCCCCCAAAAGGGCCCTCACGGCCCGGAGGACGAGGTGGAAATCCCCCCAGCGCTGGAGGGCGAGCTGCACCTTGCTCTTGGGGCCCCTGGTGTCACGTAGGAAGCGGCGCAGCTCTTCCTTCAGCGCAGAGGGGGACGCGGCAGCCATTGTGCTGCCGTCCTCCGGCGGGTCCCCTAGAAGGTCCTCGCGGCCTGCGGGGACGGGCAAGCAAGGGGCGGAGCCCCGGCACGGTTGCGCCGGGCAACCCGTCCCCATCCCCGGCACAGGTGGGGGTGGCGGGGGGAACAAAGCAGCCCCTAACACCGTCGGGAAAGGGGACACGAAAACCACCCCCTGGGGGTCGTCCGCAGGTAGCGGGAACGAGACGACCCCGGGGGCGGCAGTAACATGGGAGGCAGTGGGGGCGGGGACGGGGGCCAAGACAGGGATCGAGGCAAGGGAAGGGGCGGGAACAGGAATGGGGGCTGTACAGGGAACAGGATCAGGAGAGAGGTCAGGAGCAGGGGAAGGGGCAGGGGCAGGGACCGAGGCGGGATCGATAACCCCAGCAGCTAGGCCGCCGGGGTGCGGCTCCTCTCGACCAGGGGGTGGGGCCAAGGGGGTAGGGACCGGAGGGGGGCCTGCACTGACGCCGGGCACGGGAGCGACATCGAGCAGATCCCCCGTAGCCACGGCGCCAGGCGCGATGGACATTTCTTCATAGTCCCCCTCCAAAGGAGAAACCGCCCGCTCTGGCCAGGCGGTGAAGGGTGCGCCCAAAGGGTCGGAGCCCGACCGGTCGGCACCGGCCGCCACCCCTAGGGGCCCGGCGGCCTCGGGCAAAGCGCCATCCTCGGCCGGGCAAACAGGTAGGTCTAAGGGCGCCCCAAGGACCAGAGCGGGGGTAACGGGCGGGGGCGAGGGGCAGGTAGAGGGGGACAGATCGAGCCCCGCTGGCGGAGGGTCGTCCTCCCCCTGGGTGACCGGGGTCAGACCCAGGGCCTCGATCTCATCAAAAATGGAGGTGACGCCAGTCCCCACGGCCTCGGCGGCCTCCCCGCCGGTCGCGGGGGCCAGAAGCGCACCCACAGCAGCGACGGCGGGGGGCGCAGGTGGCATAGGGGCCGCGGGAACCGATGCAGACACCTCCTCAAACAGGGAATCAACCGAGGGGATGGGGGCGTTACCGTCCGCTGCCATGGCCGCAACGGCTAATGTCCCCGGCGGGGCTCCGTCCGGGGGTGCGGCAGAGGGCAAAACGGCTCTAGCCCCCCGCAGGACCTTCCGGGGGGCCCCCTCTCCCTCCTCATCAGAGGGGAGGGATCGGGTCCGCGACTTGCGAGCGCCGCGCTTCCCCCGGACGAGCGCCCAGCCCTCCGAGGTGGAGGTGGAGGGCCGGTCGACAGGGGCAGGGCCAGGGGGCAAGGGGCCCGGAGCACGAGGTGGCAGGGGCGGGACAGTAGGAGGAGGGGGAACTCCCCCCTGGGGCCGGCCCTCTCTCGCAGCTGGCAGAGGTAACATCGCTCTCCCCCCTGTAGACGGGGGGGCAGCGGCAGCAGGGCTGCTAGGGTCGCCGGCGGTGACAGGGCCGGCGCCCGCTCGGGTCCCGGGGGTCCCGGGCTCCCCTCCGAGCCGGGCCAGGGGACAGTCCCTCCGGACATGGCCCGTCGCCCGGCAGAGGAAGCACCGGGCCTCCCCCGTCGAATAATGGACCCGGTACTGGGCCCCCTGGTAGGGCACCAGGAAGGACCCCTCGAGCGCCACTCCGCCACGCCCCGCCGGCGGCACTTGGAGCTGTACCTGCCGGCGGAAAGACAGAATGCGGCGGAGGGCGGGGTCCTTGCAGCCCAGCGAGAGAGGGCTGAGGACGGAGATCGGTTTCCCCAGGGCGGAGAGGGCAGGCAAAAGGGCAGCGTTGGGCAGGAAGGGCGGGACGGAGGTCAACACCACCCGTACGCCCAGATCCTCCAAAGGTTCGAGGGGGACATACACGCCCCCCACCGCTAGGCCCTTCTCCACCGCCTCCTGAGCGGCGGCCTCCGAGGCAAGGAAGAATACCGCCTTGCCGTACATCTTGGAGGCCGCCACGATGGCCATGGGCCCCACCACCCTCGCTAACGCCCGCACATAGGTCTCGATGTGAGGCGAGGCGGGCACCAGGAGGCAGCGGATGCCATGCCTCCTGGTCAGCGAGGGGAAGGGACCCCGGCCTCCAGGGATGGTAGCGGAGGCGGCAGTCCGGGCGGATGGAACGGCGGCTCGTGGGGGGGCGGCAGCCACCTGGGCGTACGCTCTGGGGGCCATGGGTGGAGCGCCCCCAGAGCTGGTGGAGGGAACAGCTGGGAGGGACGGGGCCGCAGCCGATGTCGGGGCCACGGCAGGGAGGGCAGCCCCGCCGGTGGGAGGTTGTGACTTCCGGGCGGGGCCTTTGCCCTTCTTGTTCCCCTGGCCCTTTTTGCCCGTGGAGGGGGCAGCCATGGCAGCGGCGGAACCTGGGCCGGTGGTGGCCGAGAGGACAGCTGCTGGGGCGGGCAGTGGCAAGGGAGGGGTCACGGGAACAGCAGAGGCAGGAATGGGGGCAGGAACAGGACCCCCCTCCATGGTGGCAAGAGACTGGAGGAGGCCCCAAGCCGGGGGGGGGGGTGACAGTGGGGAGCCGCTCCTCCCCGCTAAATGATGCGCAGGGGAGGAGGGTCCAATGGGAAGGGCAGGGGTGGGGTGGGGGAAGGGGCTAACCACTCCCCCCTGATAAATGGCAGGCAGGGAAGGAGGGCGCCCCTGGGAGGAGGGGGGGGGGAGGCGACCACTCCTCCCCGCTAGGCCGTAGGCAGGGGAGGAGGGCGGCAAGCAACGGGGGATGTAGGGGCAAAAAGGGGTGGGGCACACAGGGGCTAGGTAGGACTACGGCTCCTCCGGCTGCACTGGGGGAGGGGGGGCTACAACAGCAATTGGGGGGGTCAGTGAACAGTGACAGGGGCAACAGAAAGGGGGGGGGGGCACAAGCGCTCAAGCAATGGGCATGGGTGCCCAGGTAGGGGACCGGGCTCGGGGCGGGGGGCGGGGGCAAGGGAGGCTAGGCAAATCACAAGTGGGAACAACAGGTCTGGGGCGGGGCAGATAACTAGCACGGACACAAAGTTTGGGGTGGGGCAGGCAACAAACTCAGCAGGACCGGGGCGGGGCGTGGAAACCAACAGGAGGGGGAACCCAAACGGGTCAAGGCAAGCGGTGGGAGGGGCAGGCTGCTGGGGGGGGGGGGGGGGGAGACAAACTAACACTCGGGGGAGGGGGAAAAACACAGCAGGGAGGGCCCCCACCAGCCAAATGCTGCTGGGGGGGGCGGGAGTCCAAGGCAGGGAGACACAGATGCCCACGAGCACTTGTGCAAAAGTCAGGCTTTGGCTGGTCACCGCTTCCACTGGCCCCAGATGACAAAGGGGCGGGGGGCAGGCAGCCACGTCGAGGGGCGAGGAACGGGTCCAGGTGGTAAACTGGGCGGTGGTGGAGGGGGCGACAGCAACGGTGGGGGTGGGGGGGAGCAGATGGGCAAGGGGGAGGGCTCCGCGCCTCTCCCCCTCGCTCCCCTCAGCAGCAAAACAGTCACCAGCACCCCAGAGTAGAGATGGCAAAGGTCACTCAGTCTATCGACAAACCCCCTCCACAATGTCCTCAGCAGCAGACCTCCTCTTCCTCCTCGACGAAGGCAGCAGCCCCGGTGCAGCAGAGCAGCAGGTAGCCGGCCAGGCAGGAGGGACCCCAGATGGTGGTGGTGGTGGTGGTGGTGGTAGCGGGGTCCTGGCTCCACCTCCCAGGGATGGGGGGAGAGAGGGCAGGCCGGCAAGGCCCCCCCCCCCTCACTCAGCAGCAGGGGCCTAACCCTAGGCCGCAGCCTGGGGTTCTCTCAGGCCAGAACTCCCCAGCTCCTCTGGCCTTCCCCAGTCCTGCTCCACCCGAGGTACCTGCTCCAGTCCCTGCAGCCAAGCCCTTCTCCCTCTAAAGGCAGAGAGAGAGTGTCTTTGCTCTAGGCCCACTGCCCTCTTATAAGGGCCAGCTGGGCCCTGATTAAACTGGCCCCAGATGTGGCTGCTTTGAATCAGCCCAGCTTTCAGCCTCAGCCCTCTCCTAGGGCTCTTTCCAACCCCTCAGGACAGGAGCGGGTATCCACCCCGCTACAGGCAGCGTGACTGTTTTCTAGCCCACAGAGAAGTATGCAAACTCCTCCTTTAGTCACTTTCGCCCTAGCACATAAGACCACCTCAAAACTGTTTAGCTGCAGGTTCATGTATTAGATCTATTTAGGCAGCAAGCACCCTGAGGCTGGGACCATCTCTTTTCTCGGGTCTTGAACGGCTCTGAGCAGTCGGTGTTTAACAAATTAATAATAAATAGCTTGCCCTTAGAAAAATACAATCTCCCCCTCAGACACAGGGCAGCCTGTCCCAATTACGACAAAGGGCCCTGCTTAGACCTTGCCACGTGAATGGTGTTTAGCTGTGGTCACCTTTTAATGGGAAGGATATGATCCTAGAATGGAGTCAGTCAAGTGTATCATAGTTTAACATCCCCACCAGGTTGCATGCTATTGTGGGTGGGGGAGGGGGGAGATTGTCCAAGCCTGTGTAAGTGAAGTCTATTTATGTAGGTATTTTGTAGCAGGTGTGCACAACCTTTTGCAATGTATGTCCCGGGTCTGGTACCCTAGCTCAAATTGCCAATTACGTTCAGCCTTTAGGTTTCACAACACATTCACAAGGTTCAGTGCAGAGACTTGCAAATATTTGCAAAGGATTCTCCCAAATCTCTAGACCTGTGATCCACTCGCTGCAATTATATTTGCTGATCATGGTCTTTGCACAGAGCGGCAAATGAAGAGCAAAGAATAAGAATCCATTCCGCGCAAGAACATGGACATGCAGCCAGGAGGATTATGTTCCAAGAAGAGGAGAATCCAGCTGACTTGAGTGAGGGCTGAGTAGTTAACTCTTGAATTACTGGGACACAAGGTGCTCTGGATCTGTTTTTAAGCTGTTTTAATGCCTGACTGTTAATTTCACTAGATAATGGAGGGGCACTTCCTCAATGCAGGCAGGGCACAGGGTGGATGAGAAGATCGGATTTAGGGTATTGATAGCTGCATGTAATCAGCACCTGTGTTTAACCAGTTATTGGTCTCTGCAGTCTCTCTCCACCTCCTCAAACCCACCCAAAGATACAATCTTCCCTTTGTCACCTTACAACTGGTTGCTATGAAAACAATTATGATGTCACAGGGAGAAAAGAATGGTGATTTCAAGTAGGGAACAGATCTTGATTTCATCAAATACTCTTAAAAACCAAAGAACCATGGGAGCCTGGAATGTAGTGAGGCTGTAGACAGAGAATCTCTCTTTGTATCTGTTGTAGAACATGTCCTTCCAATATGGGCCTTATTTAGACTGTAAACTAAACTATTCAGGGCAAGATATTTGGGCCATATTCAGAGGTAATTCTAAGGGCTTGTCTACACTGGAACTTTACAGCGCTGCAACTTTCTCGCTCAGGGGTGTGAAAAAATACTCCCCCAAGCACTACAAGTTGCAGCGCTGTAAAGTGCCAGTCTAGACAGTGCACCAGCGCTGGTAGCTATTCCCCTCGTGGGAGTAGTGTTTTTATAGCGCTGGGAGAGCTCTCTCCCAGTGCTGGTGCCATGACTACACAGCCACGTTAAAGTGCTGCCAGAGCAGCGCTTTAATGTTGCTAGTGAAGACATACCCTAAGTCTCATAACCACTTACCAACACATAACATACATTCCCTCTGCTACACACACCAGTTCTGCATTTGGCCCCTGGACCTGACAGCCTAAGGTGGCATTATGGACGCACTGAGAGGCTGGAAGAGAAGGCGGAAAGGAAAAGCAGCTCAGGAAAAGTGCACTGTGTAAGTTTATGGAGGGGCCACAAGATTTCCCAGCTCATCTGGTCCATGGCATGTAAATTGCACCCAATTCAATTCCCTTAGCCTCTCCTCTAAACATAGCTCCTAATCTCCATCCCTGCCTGTACCTAGCCTGCTGTTAAAGCTAATTAATGATTGCTTCCATTGTTTTTACAAGCACCAATTGCAGTAAGCCCTGGGTGTGCATGCACTCCAATAAAAGCTATACAAGAGTCGGTGAGCCAGCGTCAACTCTACACACATCAACTCAACTCCAAAATTAAGCTGTTAAATAGAACAAATGGCCCTGAAAGAGCTAGCTCTCCACCAGGCAGAAGCTGCAGTACTTTGAGCCAAGTCACTGTCCTCTGCAGGGGAATAAGGGGCTCATGTGGACGGGGTTCACGTTATTACACCCACGCTGCAGAGAATCATTTGCTGCAGCAGAGCAAAGCTGTCTGGATGGCTCAGGCCTAGGCAGGCATGAGCCTCTGGGATTAATTCTTTATTGCCATACAGCCCCTTTGCGGGCACCAAGGAGTAACAATGCCACTAGACACCCACCTTCCCAGGGGAATTCCCCTAGGGTAGGCAGGGGCTGGCTCTGGCTTTTCCCCCGGCCAGAGCGCCAGCGGGGAGCGCGCCATGCCCGCGGTCCCGCTGCCCCAGTGGGGAGCGCGGCATGCCCGCGGCCCTGCTGCCCTGGCTGGGAGCTCGGCATGCCCGCGACCCCGATTCCCCGGCGGGGAGCGCAGCATGCCCACCGCCCCACTCCTCCGGCCAGAACGCCGGTGGGGAGCGCGGCATGCCTGCGGCCCCGCTGCCCCGGCGGGGAGGGCGGCATGCCCATGGCCCCCCTCCCCCAGCCGGGGCGCCGGCGGGGAAGAGCGCCGCCCCCCCACGGCTTGCCGCCCCAGGCACGCACTTGCTGCGCTGGTGCCTGGAGCCACCCCTGAGTGCAGGGAGCCGATGCGCCTACCTCGCTCTCCCACAAGAGCCCCCAGGACAGGGGCATTCCAGGACGGGCAGGGTGGCATGACAGGGGTCATTGGCTGTTCCTATAGGAGCCAGGGCCACCTGGGTACAAATTAAAGCTACCTTCACCTATGCTGTGGATCGACTGCCAGTGGTCACTACCTCCCAGCAGCTGGGTAATCAACTGGTGTGGCCTAAGGCACAATTCCACATACGAGCGACTGGCCACGTGGTCAGAGACTGAACCATGCAGACTAAAAGCCCCTCTCGCCCTGACTGTGTGGGGCGGGGGCGGGGAGGGGGGGAGCTTGCACGGCCGTTGCCCGCAATGTGCCAGCTAAAGGACAAAGGAGCCCAGCGTCCAGCTGAAACCTAGGTCACTATAAACAACAGATCCCTCTGGCTGAGCGGAAAGGCCCAGCTTGTTTGGTCATATGATCTTTAAGCCAAAGCAGCTGCCACCCCAGGGAGAGATTTAAAGCATAATTGCCTCCAGCAAAAACAAAATTAGCCACCTCTCCTGCGGCTGGATGCAGACTCTGTGCAGCACGTTTCGGTAGGCAGCAGAGAGCTCAGCCTGAATTCATTCCCCTAGCTGGCAGGCCTCAATATTTATTTAACACCTGACTCCAGCTCTCTAGGAGCAATTAACAGCATCCTGCAGTATCTTGGGCCCCCCACCCATAACAACGGCTGCTGCCTTTTCACCTCCCTAATTATTTCTGCCTGACTCCCACATAAAGAGCTGCGGCTACTCCAATGCTCATCCACCCTGGAGAAGCCTCTCCTTATACGGGGGATTCCGCCTTAGGCAACAAAATAGCCAGACAGCAAATACCCAGCATGCAGAGCAGGCGGCGACCTTCACAACACAACAGCAAACCCTCTGTTGCTGCTTTCCTTTGTTACTCAACAGCTAATCCCCACACACGCAGAAAGCCAGCCGTTCCGCTCTCTGAAGCCACCATCCAAGTCGTAGACACTGAAGGACTGAGGGCTAATCTCCCAGAAAGCCACACGTTCAGCCTCCTCCTAGGGGCTGCATGAGATCGAGGACTCAGCTCCCTGAAATCTACCCTCGGCATGCCCTGACACGCTATGCTAATGCTGGGACATAGGGTTAATCCGTCTGAAAACTATACCCAGGGCCGGCTCCAGGCACCAGCGCAGCAAGTGCGTGCCTGGGGCGGCAAGCCGCAAGGGGGCGGCCGGCCGCTAGCTGCAAGGGCGGCAGTCAGGCAGTCTTTGGCGGCGTTCAGCTGCAGGGGGCGGTCTGCCGTTCCCACGGATACGGCGGCGGGAACGCCAACAGCGCGGGACCGGCGGAGTGCCCGCAGGAACACCGCCGAATCCGTGGGACTGGTGGACCTCCTGCAGAAACACCACCGAAGGCTGCCTGACTGCCGTGCTTGGGGCGGCACAAAACATAGAGCCGCCCCTGACTATACCAGCCCCTGACACTGCCACCCGAGTGCATGGGATTCCAAAGGCTGGTCTCCCAGTTGCAGCTATGCCAACACTGCAACAGGTTCCTTTATGCTTTCTCTCTAGTCTCTCACTGTCTCATGTTAGTTTCTAGGTAGCCTTCTTCCTCTTCCCATCTCTAAAGGCTCCGGGGATTATTCTGATTATTGCAATTCAGTCTCAGGATCAGGCAAACCTCTTTGATCACTTCTTTCTCCCTTGGGCGTAAAGGAGCTCGCCTTTGGACAACAGGGGGTTTGCTCAATTTGGTCTGTCTTTGCAACAGTTCTGAGGCTGGGGTTATATTAATGGATCTGATCAGCCTGGCCCAGACCCGCAACCCTCCTCCAGACTCAATAAAACCAGAAGCTCTCAGCTCCTCTGACACAGGAATTAGGCCATTTATGTTAATTTTGCAAGCTGCTGCCTCTCACCCTCTCCTTTCCTTCACCTGTCTGCTGCCATGGAGGTTTGCGGAGTAGACTGGATGGTTTTGCCCCTTTCTAAAACCTTCCCTGCTCTTCCCCCTCACATCCCCACCCAGCACTCCCTAATCAAGCCAAGTCCTGGAGGACAGTGCAGAGCTAAAGAAATCCACCAACAAGAGCTGGTGAAAAAAACAGCCAGGAAGAATTTTGCCAACATTTTTTTCCCTTCCCTCAAAGAGTTTTTGATAGAAATTTACCAGCCAGCAAATCCCAAACGCACCTTATTAGAGCTACATTTGAGGGCAGTTTCCAGGTGGAGAAGTGAATAGTTGAATCCTTAGTAATAAACTATATTCTTTGGGCTGTGTTACACCAGCTGAGGATTTGGCCCATTGTTTCTGTAACACCTTTCAGGCCAAAGAGCGCAAGCAGAACCACTGAAATACAGCCACCTCGAGGGGGGAGCGGAAGGAGGGGAAATCAGGGACAGGGACCATGGGACCCAACCATACACAACCTGTGTGACTTGGGCAAGCCCCTTAATCGCTGTAAAATGGAGATAGCAAAGCTTCCTTTGTCTATTTCAGTTATAAGCTCTTTGGAGGCAGAGAGAGACGGGGCGGTGTGTGTGTGCGTGCGTGCGTGCGTGTGCGCGCACACAGATATATGGACAGCAGCCAGCACAACAGGGCCCCAATCTTGTCTACTAAAGAATAAGGCCAGAAATTCTAACAGCCGTCGTTTTCAATCCACCTTCGGGATGTCACAAACACATATTACATTCTGCTTGCTCCCCTTCGGCGGGACTTTTGCAGGCCTTCCTGCAAACATTAAGAGGAGAAAAGGTTAGCCAGAGTGACTATGTCGCTAAACACGGGGACATTCAAGTCTACGCTTGGGCAGAGACCAGAGTTTCCAGGCTTTGACAGAGCTGACAAGCTGAGGCATGATGATGAAATACCCCATAAAAATAACCAGGTCGGATAAAGGACTTATTGTAGCTACTTCTCCAACACTAGAAAATAAAGGCTTAAAATTCCACCTCAGGACCGTAGAAAGCTGGCTGAGTATGAAGAATATCAGAATAGTGGGATTAGTGGAAGGTGCTAAAATGGCAAATCCTGCTTCCCCTGTTGAGGCCTGGCTTTCCAAAGCACTCAGCCAGGATGCTGATGACCCTGTCTGGACAAAAAGAGGGCCCACGCTCCCCAGAAAAGCAAGCGATCCAAGGAGGGAGGTAGAACCTTCAGACATCAAGACTCTTAATTAGAGCTGAGCGAGCAATTCACCACAAGTCATTTATCTGACAAACTTCACCTCTTCATTTCCGTCCCTCCTCCTCATCCCATTTAATGACAGCATCATGAGCCGTGTATAGGCCATGGCTGGCTATTTAGCAAGAGAGACTCACCATTCAAATAATGCCGCTTGGCATGGCATTACATGGCAAAAAAGGAACTTTCTGTCAACACCTGCTCCGCTCCCCCAGGCTCTATCACTGCTGACAGTGCCCCCATCTTCCTAGAAGCCATCTTCAATTCCTCACCCAGTGCATCCAGGCTGTGTCCAAATCCTGCCATTTCTTCCTCCATCCCCTTCCTAGGATTCATAGGTTTCTTTCTGTCCAGACAGCCCAAAATTCTCAGCCCCGGTCCTCATGGTTACCTGTCTTGGTCATTACAGATTCCTCCTTCTCCTGTCTGGCCTCTGCCTCCCGCCACCCATCTGTCCCCTCTAGAGTCTGCTCAAAACACAGCTGCTATGGTCATCTTCCCTGCTCAGGCTCTGACTCCATCACCTCCTGGGACACTCCTCAGGGGCACCTCTTCACCATCTGTCTTTAGCATGAAGAAGCCAGGTCTGTGCCTGCTATGGGTCAGCTGCCTGACTACACCAGCCTCTGGCAACACCCTGTCCATCGCTAGCCTGTATGCACACCAATCCCTGAGCCCTCCAAGACTTCCCTGTAGAGTCCAGCCTCTGCTCCACTGGACATGGACACAATTACTCGGCCTGCTGTTCCCAAAGGAACAGTACACACTAGCTTGCAAGATTCAGCTCGGTCACATGACTTTTCTCAACACCACCGCACTTTGCTATGTTTATAGTGAAAACAAGGATAAATGTATTAACAGAGAACAGAGATTCAAGTAACAGTGAGTGAGAGAATTGGTAACAAATGGTTACAAGTGAAAGAAAATCATAACACACTTTCTGGAGACTAAACTTAACTAACAGGTTAACCTCATGTCTAAAGAAGCTCATCTTGCCCAGCGTTTTCTTTAGCATTTTCAACCAAACCTGGGTCAAGACAGATCCCTTTTTCACTAAGCAAACGAAGTAAACAGACAGCCTTAATGAAGGAGGCCAGGGTGTCTTCTTAGTCAAATATACCACAGCAAACCCTGGGGTGCGCCTCAAGATAGGGTTCCTCTTCCCCACACACACTTACGGCTTCATTTTTCCCTGTTACTTTTCTCTCTCTGAAGTTTTCACAATCCTTCATTAGCATTCTGCTCAGACTGGTGAGAGGAGACCATTGTGAACTCGACAATACTGAATTGACATGTAAACAGCCAGCTAGATAAACATTTCTCATCTGACAGAAAACCTGTTTTTCACCTTTGCTGGTCTCCAGTCCCTAGACACAGACCTTAGGAACCCATTTTTCAGTTTGCAAACATCACTCCATACACATCCATGCGTGCCTTTTACAATGATATGCACGACCAGTGTGACACCAGCTTTTATCTGAGACCTCACATGACACTCTTTGGTGAACTAGAATATACATACCAGACTCCGGAGATCCCTGTGACTCCTATGCAGCCCCCTCTGTGCCCCTTGTCAGTTGGCAGTAAGAGGTTTATAGTCATCTTCCCTGTTCATGCTCCGACTCCATCACCCCCTTTTGAATCACTTAAACGACTTCCCTTCCTTCACAGTCTCTGCCTGTGGGTTTTGTGCTGTTGCCCATCACTAGAATATCTGAGCACCTTTCCTGTAAAATGGTTGTATCGCCATTTACATCAATGCAAAAGGAGTGCAAAATGCTGTTGTTGGGGACGTTGTGAAGGCCAAAATTATAACAGGGTTAAAAAAAGAATTAGATCAGTTCAAGATGGTCAGGGATGCAACCCTAAGCTCTGGGTGTCCCTAAACCTCTGTCTGCCAGAAGCTGGGAATGGATGACAGGGGATAGATCACTTGATGTTTTCCTGTTCTGTTCATTCCCTCTGAAGCACCTGGCATTGGCCACTGTCAGTAGAGAGGACAACGGGCTAAATGGCCTGACCCACTATGGCCGTTCTTATAACAGATTGGCAACAGTGAAGCCCCAGGTAGATTTAATGGAGTCTCAAACTCCAACTTCTTGTTCCCACCTTCCAGACCATTCACAACTCTGCCCATCCCTCCTCATCCCCTTCAGTCTCATCCCACCACATCCTCAGGCCAGCCTCATCTGTCCATTTGTCAACTCCCCATTCAAATACCTCCATGTTTTTCCCCATGCCTGGATCACCGTCCCATGGCGGCTCAGTCAAGCAATTACCCTTTTCTTTTCCAAACCCCTCCGGATTCAGCTCTTCTGAGACTCCTGTAAGAAATCAGCCATTAACTCTGACTGGGTTGAGGGGCAGCTGGCAGAAAGATGGCACTTTATTTATAACACCTTCTATAAAAAGCAAACGTACATCTGATTGTAAATCTGCATATATTTAACTATCCCTAAACTCCCCTTTCACAAGTCATCGATCTTCTTTGGGGACAGGAGGTTACACCCTTTCCAGTAGTACATCTGGGTGGGAAATGATTTTCCCATCCCATGAAAATTGGAGATTTTGGAAATTTTTCTCATCCCAAATCAGGATGAGAAGTCAACATTTTGAAAATTTTCCACCAACCAAAACTCCAAAAGAAATTGCAGTTCAGGTCATTCAAAGTGTTTTGTTTTGATTTTGACCATTTTTTAAAAGAAAAATGTGTACTATAATTAGCTTCTGTTTTTAAGCACACACAAAAAATCAGTTCAAACGAAAAACCCAATATTTTTGGGATCTTTCAACAATTTCTAACCCTTCCCTCTCCCACCCCCCCAAAAATGTCTCAAGTGAAGAAATTTGTCAAAACTGACCCATTCCTGTGAAATGTTTCAGTTTCAACAAAAAAAGTTTCATCAAAAAATTCCTGAGCAGTGCTGTCACGCGGCTGTGCTCCCAGAAACGTTGTTCCTCCAGAAGTTGCTGTAACTCCACACCAGTGGCTCTCAACCTTTCCAGACTACTGTACCCCTTTCAGGGGTCTGATTTGTCTTGTGTACCCATAAGTACACAAGTACTCCCTCCCCATATTTAAAGGGGGGAGGGAGTTTTTAGTTCTTCATTACCCCATCACTTTCTGGCGTCATTTCCACTGGTGCAAAGAGTGTGTAAAATGGTTCTACGTCGGGTGGGTGCACCATTTAATGTAATTTGATGGGTGCACTGATGTAAAGAGCTGCAAGGTAAAGAAGAATTGGTGCTGGAGCTGGTCAGAAAACTAGAGAGGGCAAGAAGGGTGGAGGAGCTTTTGCAGAAAATTTCAATGAAAACAGAATAAAATAAAAATCACAATTAAATTTTCACCAGAAGATTTTTGACATTTCATTGGAAAGCTGAAAGTTTTGGGACAAAACATATCAGCTGAATATTTTCAGTTTTCTGGAAAATTTAGAAGACACTTTGTCTTTTTGCCACAAACTCAATTTTTTATGGGAATTATTTTTTTTTGCAGCCAGTCTGTGGCAGGGTGCCACCCCAGAGCACCGCCTTATGACACAGCCAGGCCCTGCAGGCCCACTCAGCTCCCCATTTTGAGGTTTAGAAATAAGCCACTCACACCCAGAGCCTAAACAATATTCCCCTTCCCTTGGGGTCTGTCACGGAGTGTGGGGGAGTCAGCGCCTGCACCCCTCTTCCTGGGATTCACTGGGAGTCTCAGCCAGCCAGTAGAACAGAAGGTTTATTAGAGATGCCAGGAACACAGTCCAAACAGAGCTTGTAGTACCACCAGGACCCCTCAGTCGGGCCCTTCCGGGGGGCAGAGAGCTTAGACCCCAGCCTGGGGCTCCCTGCGTTTTACCCCACAGCTCCAAAAGGGGGCCAGGGAGGCCAGACTCTGTCTGCGCTTCCCTCCATGTTCCCCAGCCAGCTCCAAACTGAAAACTGTCCAGCCCCTCCTCTCCCTTTGTCTCCTTCCCGGGCCAGGAGGTCACCTGATCCCTTTGTTCCAACACCTTCAGCCCTCACCTTTGCAGGGGAGGGGCCGGGGCCATCCATTGCTAGGGGACAGAGTGTCGGCCATTCTCTGTGTCCAGGCCCCTCTGTAACAATCATGCACCCTTGTCCCACCACCTAGATACTCAAGCACTGCATAGGGAAACCGAGGCACCCACACAGTACTCAGGGAAAACATTAACAACAGTCCTAGTTCGTCACAGGGTCTAAAGTCTATTGTTTAATCAGCTTCCCCGCAAAAGGTCCAGCAGTTCCCAGCCCGTCTTTTGGGGGCTGACCGAGGGGGGGAGGCCCCAGCCCTCTCTGTTGGGCTGTGCTCGTTAATTCACGCCAACTGTGGCCTCCAACCAGCTCCTCCCCAGCTAGCCCCTTTTTACCTTAGTTCTCGTCTCCCAGGGTTGGGTGAGTACAGCAGGCAACAGCTGTGTCTCCAGGCAGGAGCACCTGCTCTCTAGGAGCACTCCCATCCAATTGAGCATGGGGAGATTTTTCAGGCCCAGGTGCTCATTAGTCAATTAACTGCCCAGGCGGCAAGTGGGGAGCTATTTGTTTACAGGTGGGCTGAGATGGGTTTGTTCTCAAAGAAGCGTCTCATGGGTAGACTGGGCCTTGACTCCCCTTCAAGTGGCCAGTCACCCCATGACACAGTCCTTCTGGGAACTAAAAAACATAACCAGCCAGGCAAAGGTGTTTACATTTTCCAACCAAATCTTTCAACAGATTGAGACTTAAGAGCAAAAATAAAACCCATCATGCAAAGCTCCGGCACTCCTCTGGAGAGACAGGGCCGAGACACTGTTCCTTCCAGAGCCCCTCACTGTTTCTTGCATCAGCCAGAGAGAGTCTGCTACCAAGCCTGCTTCCTCCCCAGCCTGGACTCCCTTATGTGAGGACGGCCTGAAATGTATTTGTGGACTAATTTAGGGTAGACGGAACATCCTACTGGGTCATTAAATCCATTCCCTCCTTGGATCACAGCAGCTGAAATTTCATTGTGCCTAAAGCATCCCTGATGGATAATTGTCAAGTCTAGCCTTCAATATACCCCGTGATGTTGACTTCTTGGCAGCTTGTGCCACTGTTTAATAGTACTGATAGTTATACACAGTAGTTTCTCTTTGTAAAGAGCTGCTGACTTCCCACTGGAAACAAATAACCAGGAAACCATTCTCTCTGGCATGATCCTTCTATTATTCAGCCCCTTCCCTCTTCATTAGGTACATTTGATATGAAAACAAGATCATGGCTTCATTCAAAGGGATCTCAAAATACAATATAAAAAGTGTGTGGCATTTAGTGTTTATAAAGCACGCTGTTAAATGGCTTGTTCGGTCGCAGACAATTGCTAAGGTATATTACAGCCAGGTGATTAGGCTGTGGATACCCCGGGGGGCTGATCCTGAGAGGTGCTGAGTGCCTCTTGTTGATGAGGGGTGCCCTCAGCTCTCACTGACATCACTGGGAGTTTAAAATGCTCAGCATTATTCAGAACCTTGCAGAATCAGGCCCCAGATCGAGAGGCTGAAGGGACGTTTCAACACACCTCTGTTATGTATTTAGCATCTTCCTCTGCCCCAGGTACATGTCAGGTCTGTGAACTGCAGGTTTTCATCTGCCCTGGCTGGAACACCTGCTTCGACACGGTGGGATTTCCGGGCAGTCTCCCCGCTGCCATATAATGCTCAGCACTGCATTAAGGCAAATCCTGGTTTTCTGACACAAGCATGATCTAGAGCCCATCACGTCATGGGAGTCTTTCTGCTAACTTTGATGGCCTTTGAACCAAGCCCAGTATGGGATGGGCAATCGTTTTATTTTCAGTATTCTGACTAGAGAATTACAGAACCAGAAGCCCATATAGGAGTTTGGGGGAAGTTCAAAGCTTAGGTTCATTTTCAATCCTCACAGTAAATCCGTGTGTATGTACATATAAGCACACACAGGGCCAGAACAGACAACAGGTTCCATTCTTCCTCTAAAGTCTATGTGGAAAACTCACAAAAACTTAACAAATGCCAGTTATCAGCATGATCTCGCAATCAACCATCACTAACTTCACCCCCTTGCCAGTGCAAGTGCAAGGTTCACTCCTCTAACCTGCCTTCGCAAATAAAAATATGCATTACAGTGATAATAACGGGAGAAAATCCACATGTGTTTCTTTCCCCTAGGCAAGAGAAAGAAGGAAAGAGGCAAGCAAATCTGAAAAGTTTGAATCAGTAGAGAGCTTGTCAAAAATTTTCCATCAAAATGTTTTGTTGATGGGAAATGGCTTTTTAGACTAAAAAGAAATTCTGCAAAAAAAAGGTCCATGTTTGTCAAATATATTCAGGTTTTCCTCAAACTACTGAAAACCAAAATATATATATATATTTTTAAGTCTTAATTTTCCCAGGAGGAAAAATAATTTCTTGACCAGCTCTGCCATTTACATTGTTTAATGCATTCCTGGAAGGTGCTCAGATACCATGGTGAAGGGTTTGGCCTAAGACCCTGAATAGAATAGGTAAGTACATCAAAACACATCTGCAGTGTTTGCAGCATCCTTGTTGTCTCTCCAGTCCACACAGCAGTGGAATACAGAAACAAAGCCATTCAAAGTGCTCTGGTGCACTCTGTGTCTGTGTACGGCTGAATTTCATTTGGTGTTATACATAGGGTCTCTATAGAGGCCCATTCCTTTAACTGGATTTCTTTTAAGTACTCTAGGCTCCACAGCAACAGGATTTTCCAGACATTAAACTGATGCTCGGAAAACAACAGAAATAAAAAGAGATTTCATTATGAGGCTAGTCTGTATCCAAAAGGAACGCAGGGGCCAGACTAGGGTATGAAACAGAGCCTTAACAGGCTCTCGTCTGAGGCCTGCATGAGGTATGGCTCTCGGCGGATTCCAGAACCACTCACAGCTACGTGCTCCATTTCCAGAATAAGGGAAGAGAAAACAATCAGATTTGTCAAGCCCTGTTTTCTATCCTGCTCACTACCCCAGCCAAGCCCATGTGGATAGGAGCCAGGCAAGAGGCCTGAGGAGGCGAGGCAGCTAAGATCCTAAATCACACTCAGTAGCCTTTCAGTCTCTAGCGCGGAGAGGTCTAGCGGTCCAAGTACGGGTCTGGGAGCCACAGACATTCTAATGCTGACACCTACATCCTCTGTGTCCTTGGGAAATTCATTTCACCTCACTGCCCACCTCTGAAAAATGAAGAGAACACCCACCTACTCCCTGGAGAAATGCGAGGACCGGTGCGTGAAGTGCTTTGAGGACAAAAAGGCTACATAGCATTATGATGATGACAGTAGATGCTGTGCAAACACATAGTGAGAGGGAGTCCTGCTTACAGTCTAAATAGATAAGACAGACCCAGGTTGGGAATGGAAAGAGGCATGGGGGAAAGGGACAGAGCTGGGAACAGAACCCAGGGCCCAATTCTCAATCCAGTGCTCTATCCACTAGATCACACAGCCTTCCAACAGCAAAAACTTTGATCTCGCCAAAGCTGCTCATCTGACCTCAGTTCTGCGTTCAGCCCAGGTTTTAAAATAAGGGGACCATGTAGTTATTTTAAGGGCTGGGGCTGGAACAGTGTGTGAGAACCTGAAGGTTATCCTGACTTTAAGCAGGAAGTGAAAATGACCAGCATGGCTTCCCCGCGCCAGCCTAGGAAATACAAAAAGTAAACAACACAGACTCAGTGGTGAGACGCTAGTTTGGTTTTTTAAATAATTCCCATTTGAATAACCTGCAGTGTTATTAATAATTCAGTTAAGGAACGACAAAGAGTCCTGTGGCACCTTATAGACTAACAGACGTATTGGAGCATAAGCTTCCGTGGGTGAATACCCACTTCTTCAAATGCATGTTAAGGAACGTTACAAACACAAGCACGCACATGGCCTTCGATGAGATTTCACTTCACAATCTCCCTTTAATGCAACTCTGGATGTTTTCTCTTGTTCTTCATACGAATGCTTCTCAGGGCCAGAATTTGCTCATGTTTAGGCCACTGGCATCAACAGTTACTCTGGACTGATGTGGGTGAAACCAACAGCTGAATCCGGACCTTTACAAACCCACGCTGAATTTGCAAGACTGTTCTTGGCCTTTCTGATTGGCTGGCTTTTTCAGAGGCATCTTTCTTACTCACTATCAGATGAACTGTCTGGTCCCCTTCACAAATCCTATAGCCTGACAATCCCTGTTTCCAGAATATCTACATTTTAAACTAAGGATCTTCTTCCTACTCAGATGACAGCAAAGGGAGCCCATGATATCCCAGCACACCCTCTCCAAGACACGGCTCCCCATTTCTCCGAGAGCTTTCAAGTCTTTGTGGATCAGTTTCTGGTTCCATCTGATAGCACTGACATTAACAAAGGGGACTGGTGTATCAGAGGCCAGGGGCTGTTATCAGGGGACACATGTGGTATAAACAGAACAAAACACAACCAGCTCTGCTCCTACCACCTTCTCGTAAACACAAAGGGGAAAACAAAGAGATGAGAGGCATATCTCCAAATGAATATCCCTCTGTCCCCCAGAGAAGGTGGGGTCTCCTGTCAAGGCAAGCTGTAAATCACTGACAAAGATGAGCAAGTCAGGACTGAACAGACCTGACAGCCAAATTCTCTTCCCACTCAGCCTGATCCAAAGCCTACTGCAGTCAACAGAAGGACTCCCCAAAGAGGGGCCAAGATCCTCCAAAGTCACTCATGATTTGGGGAGCCCAACTATGGACACCTTAAAGGGACCTAATTTTCAGAGGGTTGAGGCCCAGCCCCTTGTGAAAATCACATCCTATAAGGTGTCTCAAATTGCAGGGGGGGTGGGGAATTAAGGCGCCCAAAGTCAAAAGTCACTTTGAAAAATCCTGGCAGGAGTGTGTGTGTGTGTGTGGGGGGGGGGGGTGATCCTTAAGACTGCGCAAGGGAAGACTCAATGGCCGTGGACAGCGAGTTCCTCTTTCACCATGGCATAGGATGAACAGTACTAGCTGGTCAGCAATGGGAGACACTAGTAGAGCCATGTGCAGTAACCTTCCTAAAGGAAAGGATGGTTCAGTGATTAAGATGTTGGCCTAAAATTCAAGAGTCCTAGGTTCAATCCCCTACTCTCTCACAGACTGCCTAACCCTTAGGCAAGTCACTGAGGGCCAGATTTTTAGAAGTAATCCAACAACTAGTATGATTTTCAAAAGTACCTTGGAACCTAACTCCCATTGAAATCAATGAATTTTAGGCACTAGGCCCCTTAACTTTAAAAATCTGGCCCTTATTTTCTCTGTGCCTCAGATACCCAGGAGTTTTTACGTGGCTGAGGAGAGCAATTCATGCCCTGCAGATTTTCCCACAGAAGTGATATGTGTGATCTTGGAGGAGACAGTTGTTGGCTGGACTGTTCTGCCCTTTCTTCCCTCCTTTGTCACTTCTCTGTCTCATGAGCATGTCTGTTCTCCTCAAAGTGGGCTGTGGCTTGGTGTATGGCAGGCCTGCACAACTCGTAAAGCGGCGAGGGCCATATTACTCCAAAGAAAACAGCTGAGGGCCGAAACCCCCCGGCCCCGCAGAAACACCGCCCTCCCAGCGCCGCCCACCCTGCGGAAACAACCCCTCCTTCCCCAGCGCTGGGGTGTGGAAGCCTGTAGAGGGGGAAAGAAACAGCGCGCATAGGGTGACCAGATCACAGCAGTAAAATAGGACCTGCCCCCTCCCCGCTGGGCCCCACCCGGAGGTGTGAATGAGGAAGGCGTGGAAGGCAGGCACCTCCAGACAGCTGCAACCCTTGGAGAGGGGATGGGAACCAGACCAAGGACAATCAAACTTGTCGAGTGGGCTGACTAGAGAAGAGCAGACATACTGACGGCCTCGGGGGTTAGAAGCAAGCACCTTCCTTTGGGAACACCCTCTTTGCAGCATTGGGACAACCCCCAGCCCAGAGACAAGCAGCAAAAAGGACCAACGGACACAGTCCCAGATTTTGAATCTGGGAGATTTGCCGCCAGCTCACCTGCCTGCCCGCTACTGGCCTCTTACCTTCTGCCGCTGCCCCCGCCCCCTGCCGCTGGCTCACCCTCACTCCCCAGCCTGCCACTGGCCTCTTCACCAGCCCGCCCACCCGCCGGCCGGCCAGCCGGCCATTGGCTTGCCCCACCCCGCCGCTTGCCTACTCACCCCCCCGCGGACCGCACAGTGAGCCCACGTGGGCCGCATGTTGTGCAGGCCTGGTGTATGGTATGGTGCCATTGTGTTCTGTTCCTTGCAGAGTCCTCCCAGTTTGTTGGGCTGAGACCTCCCTTTTTAAGGTGTACTTCCAATATGTCTTTGAAGCACTTCCGCTGCCCTCCATGAGCCCTTCTTCCCTGACTTAACTGAGAGAAGAGCACTCGCTTCGGGAGGCAAGTGTCAGGCATACGGACACAGTGGCCAGCCCAGCAGAGTTGGTGTTTTATGACCTGCGCTTCTACAGTGCTGATGTTGGCTGCAGAGAGAACCCATGCAGAGCCAATGCCTCTATCACCCCAGCTGGAGGATGGACCCACAATACGCAGCACTTAATGGGACCGGTTAGTGGTTCTCAGCCTTTTCCATACCAGGACCCCCTCCCCCATTTAGCAATATGGGGAGGGCAGGGTCGTCATGACCCCATAATACCTGTCCATGGCCCCCAGATTAAGAATCCCTGGAATAAATCAGTCAGGCAGTCTTATGCTCTCTGTGCCTTGCTGTCTTTCCTGCCTCTCGTATACTCCGACTCCATTCCAAACACATTTTTTATGTTTTATTACTCCTAGTTATTGCAGCCGTCTCATCTAAAAGAGCTTTTCCTTTGGTGAGAGTTATCCGGCAAGAGGAAGGCATCACTGTAGATTAAGAGGGATGCAGGCTTCATTCTCATTTGTATTCCAGGCCAGCTGCAGCCTTCAATATGGCTGAGAAGAGCGAGGAAAGGAAAGGCCCACAGAGAGTGCCTAAAGATTATTTCGCTCAGATTCCAATTTATTTTCTATCATTAATGCTTTTGAAAACCCTACACGTCCCGCGAATGGAAAGAGCATTTTAACACATTGATCAGATGGATAAATTGCAAGGCAAAGGTGCTGGGGTTGCATTCGACCCTAATCAAATTAGCCAGAGAGACAGGTAGGTTTGGAACTTTAAGCTTGGACAGTTTAGCTAGACATAGTGAAGAGAAAAGACTTGAGTTCACAGCTGCAGTACCATCCTCTCTCCCAGAAGTCACAACAGAGAACGGTATAGGAGCAGTGGCGGAGGGACAGGGGCTAGCTACTGTATTTCTGCTCCCAGGGGAGGTGCTGAAGGAGGACTAGAAGTGGGAAAGGTCACAGGTTCTTCAGTCCCATCCTCCCACCACAGGAGTCCCTGTAGGAACTGCTACGTAGGAGCACTGGCTAAGAGGATGGGTGACCGTTGCTACTCTAGTCCCAGACGCTCCAATAGTTGCATGTTAGTAAAAAGAGGAGGTAAGAAAAAGCACAACTAAAGGTCAGGGTGAAGAATAAGATTACATAGGGTTTTCCATAATGGGAAGAAAATTGCTTTTACCAACCATCTGCAGTTTTTAAGCAATTCAAATTGGGGAAAGCTGAGAGAGAAGTGAGAACGTCTGAGTGCTGTGCCTGGTGGGGTGTTCTTTGTTTTGTTTTGTAATGTAGGAACCAAGAAAAAGCAGAGCAGGGCTTGCAAGGCAGCAATTTAAAGCAATATATACTGTGAACATAAAATATTTCCATCTCACAGGCAGGATGGATCTTGCAACCAACCAGGCAATTTGGGAAAATGTAGGAAGACAGGGAGGGTAGCAGGGTGAGTCCTTAAAGGAAGCTGGGGACATCCCAGTACCATTCGAACCATGCCTATGGGTTATAAGTAGGGGTAAATGCGCTGTTAAACCCCATCCGACCTCTGTGTCCCTCCAGCCTTCACCCCTATTTAACCAGCTAAGGCCCACGGATTAGCAGCATGAGTCACTGCCAACACTTCAGGTTCAACAATGGAAAAGCCAGAGGGCCCATCAGCGAGGACAATGGACTATGAAAAGGCTTGGCCTTCCTGCAGACTCTCCATACTGCCACTGACACATGGATGCTGTGATACTACAGAGTCAGGTGGTCTTGTCACCTGATACTAAACATTACCTGGGACTTCTTGTAACTTTCCACTGGATGGGAAGGGGGGGGGGGGGGGGGCAAGTTTGGGAAACAAAGGATTCCTGCCTCATGTAAATCCTATTTAAAGGTGGGGATGAAGGCAAATGGGATTCCTCCTCTCCATGGCCTGTCTGCCCAAGAAGAGAGACCGCTAAAGCCACCTGAAGGGAAGGCAAGGGGGGAGTCCAGACTGAGACAGGGGTCCAGTCTGAAAAGGAATATAACTGGAACTCTGAACCACAGAAACTTTTCAACCTACCTAAAATAACATTTAGGGTGAGAATTTACATTTTGTAACCTGTTTCTTAAGTATATTGATCTTAGCTTGCGCATTTTGTTTTATTGAGTCAGTAATCTGCTTTGTCCTGTGTGATCTCTCTTATATTCACTTAAAATTCACCTTTTGTAGTTAATAAACTTATTGCTTGTTTATAATATAACCCAGTTTATGTAATTTATAACAGAGGGGAGAGAGGGGCAAGACGTCGTGCATAAATCTCCCTCCACATTGAGGGAGGAGGAAAATTTCATAAAACCTTTGGGTTTGTACCCCTTAAGGGGAGTGGGCACCAGAGGGTTGGGGCAAGCCCCTAAGGCCGAATCTTTCCAGAGCAGATCTCTTTCTGTGCAGCCGGGCATGGCCCTGCCTGTGTGCTTGGCTGGAAGGGGCTTGTAAGCCTAGCCCAGCAAGGCCAGGTAGAGGGGACCCAGACTGGCAGAATAGGCTGACTCAGGGGCACCCCAGCACATCAGGTGACACCCCAAAGGGCCCAAACCCATCACACACATGCTGAAGGGGGGAGATGATGCTCAAGAAAAGCAACATTGCCCCAGCCTCTTGGCTGACTGCACCACTTTGCTTTTACTGCTGTTTTCCACTTCCTGCAAATAACCCCGTCACAGTCAGCATTCCACCTCTTCCACCACTTGTTGTGGTCCCTGGGTAGGCTGCACCACTGTCCCATCTTGGGGTCCCTCTGAGGGCACCCTCATAGGTGTCAGCCCTCAGGCCTTTACCTCTTCTGGAGTGCAATTCCGCAGTTCACCTGCTCACCAGCCAGGCCGTGAGTTTGGTGCCAACAGTGACTCATTCAGCAGGACCAATCAGAACTGGGGCAGTCCCCTGGATAGATCCAGAGGGTAGAGGTTGCCAAACATTTTAATAGGTTGCACCATTCCTCAATAAAGCACCTGTCCTTCCATTTGCAATTGCCTAATAACCCTGTGGCAACTGAGGCAACTGTGTATATGGAAAAGTGATGTTAGGTAATTATTTAGTATATTTTCAACTTCTTTTAGTGCAATGGATCAGCTGGAAAGGAGGAGGAGGAGCCAACATCACGTGGCCAGTGAGCTCCTGGCCAATCACCAAAATTAGTTTGGGAACAGGGAATACTCACTTAGGCACAAGCTAGTTAAGCAGAGACAACTATGCCCTTTAGGAATGAGGCCTGAAATGCATCTCCTGGGGTTGCCCCATCCTGGAGCATTTTGAGCACAAGCACCATTAGACTGTTGTCAGATAATAAGAAAACTCAGGGAGTTTGTTACCTCGTGCCTTCCAGCCTCTCTTTCCCAGAGGTCCAGAACTCCATTTGGGCACGGAGCAGTGAAAACGAAATCCTGTGCCATGTCACACGTGGTTCCCACAGCATCGACATCACCACCATAGGGAATGCAACATGGGAAGGAAGCTAATGATTTACTGTCACAGTACTGCCTTTAAATAGCAGCTGAGGCCTGGGCTATACCCTTAGGATTGCCATGGGTAGACTAGACTGTGCTTACTTGACTAGAATATGCTTACAAATGAATGGCGGGCAAGAAATTCCCCCGGCCTGCTCCTGGGCTGGGACAGCAGACATCCAGGTCTGGCTAGAATGGCAGGGCTAGCATGGCTGCCCTGAGTGCCAGAGGGGGTATAATGGTGGAATGTTTGTGGTGAAATCTATCTCCCCCTCTTGAAAGCAATGGAGACAAAAATAACCAAGGAGGGCCCTTTCATTGTTCCCCTGCTAAACAAACTATAACTGCAGGCACAAGAGTTTGACATTAATCCAACAAAGGTGGTCCTCAGGTGGTGTCTATACCCAGCATTCATGCCAGGGGAACACTGCACAGCCATCTGGGGGTGGTTCTCCCAGTTCCATGAACGGGTCCCCTTTTTCACGTGGGCACAGGAAATCCAGCTCAGAAGGCTCCGACAATACAGCAGCTCAACTGTGCTGGGTCGTGTTTGCTTTAATTAAACACCATTCACCCAAGGCTTTCACACTCCTGCTGCTCACTTTGCAGAGACACTAACGAGCAAGAGTCTCAGCAGCCAGCAAGAATCAGGGCCAGTTCTCATTGTGCTTACACACCTTTGATCATTCTTGCTGGGGAATTAAATCTTTCAACTGGAGCTGACTCACTATTTCTCTTAAAAACCCTGGGCTGACCAAGGGATCTTTCGGCAGCACTCCACCTACCAATTAGACAGAGCTTTTTCCAGCTCTCGTTTATGTAGAAGGGGAGGCAATATCTTTATTTGGTTCTGGACTAGACCTTTCCTGGAAGCCATAAGGAGCCGTTTTGCGATCTCTCTTTTTTCCCTCCCTCATGACCATTTTCTTCATCCTAATCTGCTGGAATTACATCAAAAAACCAAAAAGCAGGTCTTCTCTAATTACCAAAGTGGCAGGGCCTCAAGCATCTCAGATCCCCTATTGGCATCCCCAGAGTTACTCTATTGACTGCTGCTTTGACATCCAATCTATTACCTGGGCGCCGTTCCCACCTGCACTTTCAGGACCTGCGTGCTCCATTATCTTTATCCGTTTCAGGGAAGAGCACAGGAGAGCCCGGGACAAATGGCAGCCAGAGCAGCCTGTGAAAGATCTCCCTTTAAAAGGCTCATTGTTCTGCTGTTATTACCCACTCTTACCAAGTGGAATTGAGGCATGAAGTAGATTTGTGCCCAAGATAATAGCGTTTATTAGACAAGCTATTGAGGACAAAACAAAAGGTAACAGCAGAGAGTCTGTAACAGCAATGCTAAAAAATCTATCAAGGATACAAAGAGAAATGACATTAATAGTTTGTGTTTCCTGTCGATGGTTAGAAACCAAGAGCCATCCCCTAACAATGCCCAGATAAATGGGATTAATGTCATTGATCAGCAGGAGCTAATCAAGTACATAAACAATGACAAAAATATACCAGTATCATCCTGCTGCCTGCTCCCTCCACCCCCGAGCTAGGTTTGCTTCTGGGATAGGCAAACTGGTTCAGAGGATATAGGATCTGACTAAACCCTTCACTCATAATCAATGCCCTACCAAATTAACGGTCCATTTTGCTCAATTTCACAGTCAGAGGATTTTTTTTAAGGGTACATTTCATGATTTCAGCTATTTAAATCTAAAACGTCATGGTGTTGTAATTGTAGAGGTCCTGACCCAAAAAGGAGTTGTGTGGGGGGGGGGGGGGGGGGGGTGTTCACAAGGTCATGGGGGGGGGGGGTTGTTGTATTGCTACTCTTACTTCTGGCCTGCTGCTGGCAGCAGTGCTGCCTTCAGAGCTGAGCAGCTGCTGGAGAGCGGTGGCTGCTGGCCGGGAGCCCAGCTCTGAAGGCAGAGCCGCTACCAGCAGCAGCACAGAAGTAAGGGTAGCGTGGTATGGTATGGCACCCAGCTCTGAAGTCAGCACAGAAGTAAGGGTGGCAATACCATGACCCCCTAAAATAACCTTCCGACACACACCCCGCAATGCCCTTTTGGGTCAGGACCCCCACTTTGAGAAACACTGGTCTCCCCCTGTGAAATCTGTATAATATAGGGTAAAAGTACACAAAAGACCAGATTTCACGGTGGGAGACCAGATTTCATGGTCCGTGACGCGTTTTTCATGGCCATGAATTTGATAGGGCTCTACTCATAACTCAAAACAAGTCCCATATCTGCACTGTGTTGCACAAAAGATTGCACCGATTTCTCTCTTCATCCTACTTTCTAATTCCAGCCAAACCTAGGAACACTGACATGCCTTGACCAGCCTGGTCTGGAGAAATCTCATCCCTCGTCACTAATTGCAGCTCCTGAGTGGCCCTGGGATGCAGCCCCATGAAGTGGAAACTGGCACTGAGCTCACAAAGGCATGGATGACTGTGGCACAAGCCATGTCCAAGAGAAACAGCTGCACTATTCTCATCAGACACAGCTAGAAAACAGCCACTACCAGTGCATACAGGACTAGCAGGTGGGTCTGTATGACCCCCAGACTGTGCACCTGCGTAACACCCAGCAGGCATGGTCAGCATAACCTGCATGTAAACGCTGCACCTCACAACATTCCACTAATCCTTTCTGTATTGACAGCAAAACCTCGTCCACATCCCAAGATCACGCAGATACTGGGCACACCATCAGGCAAATCAGAGGAGACAGAGTAGGGCATTATCAGGCTATTCCACGTGGCACAACCAGGGTTTCCTCGCTACCCACTCCAAATGGCCTCAGACACAATGAATAGGAAGGGGTGATCAGACAGAGCCTAATGGCATCCTCTATGAGAAAGTTTTGGGGTAACTGGGGCCTCTCTTCTTCAAGGAAGGATCTAGCCAGAACACCCTGTCTCCTTTCAGCAGGGTGCCATGAGAATCCTTAATACCTGTTTGCTACTCCTTGGGGGTTGTGCCCGCAGGCTGAGAACCCCTGATCTAATGGAACGAATCCTGAACCCAACAACAGACACAACTGCATGGAGAATTATGCATGCAATTTAGGAGTCCAGATTAGAACTCTGGTTCTTTGGCTCCTAAACCAAGCTGAAGAAGAGCTCTCTCTACTTTTAGAAGCACCAGGTCTCTCACCCTCTCTGGGGGCCAGCCACTAGAAGGCAGGGGCAGCATCTCTCATCCACACAAAGCCAGTATATTACATCCTCTCCCCTTCCTCCAGAGTTACATGGAATTATTACATTAATAGGGCAAAAGTCCCTACTGGACAAGCTCCTAAGTAGATAGGTCACTTTTGAAAAATTGGAGTCAGGCTCCTAAGTCACATTGGCCCTTCTGAAAGTGTTACCCATCTTCATTACCTCTCTGCTATTCTGTAGTTAACAGGGAGTGTCCTGTTCACTGCCCCTTTGCTGCATAAACTGGGGAACACATTCAAAGCAGCTGCACAGCCCCCTGGGTCCAACCTGCTTAACAAAACTCTCTAGAGAAGCAGCAGTATGATCAGGAAAGGGAAAGAAGGAAGAAGAAGAAACGCAGTTATGAGAGAACACTCCCTCGGTTAAAACTCATGTGTGGGAGCTATGAAGGGAGATTGTCCCTATTAAAAGCACGCTAAAGGAAAAGGAAAAGTTTGATTTGCTTTCAACAAAGGGGCCTCTTTTCCTAGCAGACTCTTCTCCTCCTCAGAAGATTTATAGGAAGTGTTTCACAAAGCTGTGGTCTGGAAGAAGATGTATTTTACTTTAAAGGGAGGAGGGTGTGATACCTCTTTCCTCAACGTTTGTTGTTGTAAAGAGAAGAGGAGAAAGTGTCTATTCTTCTGACAGAGGCAGGGGGTGTGGTGCCAGTCCTCTGTTCTTGGTTTCAAGGAGAATGAGCTGGCAGGACATGCTGGGAGACGTCTGGCAGAGGACAGAGCCCCCTTTGAAGTTGGCTGGTGAAGGCAAGAGATACGGAGAGAGTGCAAATGGCGTCTCGTTAATAAGACTCTCCCTTTTGTGACATCCAGTATCTCCCAAACCAGCATCCAATCCAGCTCCGGCAGGTGGGTCAGATCTCATCAAGATGGAGAGGTTCGCTCTCTTATCATGAATTCATTCCTTTCTTTCAGACAGAAAGATATCTGCTTTCAAAGAGACCCACTGCTGAGCCCATCTGTTTTCTCTAAGTAACAAACGTATCCAACTGTGGACCATCGTCACCCGTTTCATCTTCCCTTCGTGAACAGTCTGCTTCTCTCCTCAGCCCTTCGAACGCTTTTTTGTTCCAATTCAATCTCCGCTTGGCAGTGGCCTTCAATGGGATCTGCATTCATGGTGTGGTTTTTATCAGTGTTCAAGCAGCAGAGAATTTGATGTAATTTGGAGGGACGCAACAGAGCTCAGTAGTACTTATGAGTGACCACCCGGGTGTCTCATGAACAAAGAAGGGAATTCAGACTTCCACATTCATCCAGTCCTCCCTACCAACCAAAAAAACCACCATTACTGCGCTGGAGGGACAGCCTTCACTGGGCTGATGGAGGAAATCATCATCCATTTCTGGGCTTCCTTCACATGGATACATCGAGGAACCTGCTTCGTGCCCTGGATGGGACATCCAGTCGCTCCCCTAAGGAAAAGGGGTCCATAATGTGCTGCTGAGAGCTCATCCCAGCTTTTATTCAGGTGGAAGACAAGTAAAGGTGATTCTCGCAAAGCGCCTGTGATCTTCTGTAGCAGTGTAGTGCACTGGACTGGGACTGGGGAGATTTTGGTTTCCGTTCCCAGCCCTGCTGGGTGACGTTGGGCAAATCACTGCCTTTTCTTCAACAGAAAATGGAGTTTGACAACATTTTCATTGCAATTCAGGGGGAGGGGAGGTTCCATCAAAAATGCAAAAGCCCAACAATTTTCAGTTTCTGACAGCCCAAAGCCAAACCATGATTTGGTTTTCAGCTCTTCAATAAAAATCTGATAAAATCTGCAAAAATATTTTAACAAAAGCAAAAATGTTCAATATCTTTGCCATTTTTACAGGACAATAAGACACCTTTGATTTATTTAACTGGCCCCGTGGTTCTCTCTAGCTCTACAGCTTCCAGGCTGCACCACATATAGTCGCCCTTAAGTCCGGGCCTGGACTCAACACTCCTGGTAGAGACTGCTGAGCGCAAACCCACTGTAGTTTGATACTTAGAGATGTAGCCATGCCACCCAAATATTCCTCATTTCCTGGAATATTGCTCACTTTAGTCCTAAGGTCCCCTACATTCTGCACACATTTTGCCCCTCCCCACCCCACTTTTTACTGCCACTAATGATTGATATCAGTAATAAAATGATTCATGAAGCTGAATTTATAGAGTCGCTGGCAATAAAGGAAGGAAACCCAGAGCATTTTAACTTTCCTGCATGAATAATTTGTGCCCCCCCACCCCATTTTGGGTCTTGGACACACATTGCCTCACCCATATGGGCCCTGCTAGGCTCAGAACCATGGGTCCTCTCTTTACTTTAGAGGTGATGGTTGGAAACTGGAGTGCTACCGCTCAAGAGAGCTCTGATAGCACCCTTATTGCCATGTTCCCTGCTGGCTTCAGCAGACAGGTTTGCTAGCAATCCTCCCCCGTCCCATCCATCTCTCTCCCACTCGCTGTATGAAGATAGCACATGTTCATCTACCTTCCAGAGCCAGAAACACAAGGGCAGGGGTTAATTCAGCGCCTGGTTACAGTTCTATTGTAAAAATGGCACAATTCCCATTTCTATTGTATTTTTGCAGCTCCCTAGAAAGCACTGGAGATTTTTTACTAGACCCCCATCAGAAAGTGGAATTTCCATCCCACAGGAAATCCTGACGTGTTGCAAAAACCTCTTCCCTACACATGTTTGATATGATATTAAAATTAGTGTATTAGAGTAAGTCTAAATGGAATTAATCGAAATTGGGGATTGGTCCTGCTTTGAGCAGGGGGTTGGACTAGATGACCTCCTGAGGTCCCTTCCAACCCTGAGATTCTATGATTCTATGATTCTATGAAATGTCAAAGACAAAATGAAACAGTTCAACATTTTCCCATGGAAACTTTCATCGAACTGATGTTTCCATAAAATATTTTGACATAGGCAAAAATGCTTTTCAGCATTTCAGAAAACTGTTCCATCCAAATGCTGGCTCTTCTTTGAATATTTTCCAGACAGCTCCATTTCTTTTGTTTATTGGCTCAGCTGCTGTAAGCCAGTCACTTCAGTGGAGCTCGTACCAATTCACACCAGCTAAGGATCCGGACCATTGTGTCCAGAATTTTCAGCAGGACTCAGCACTCACAATTGGGGTCAGGTTTGCACCCCATGTGCTGAGCTCTCCCGCATGTTGGATACGCCTTTGAAAATTTAGTCCTCATTCAAGGGCCTAAATAGGAGCTGGCCTCTTTGGAAAACGTGGCCCCAACTGCGAGTGCTGAACACTTGAAGACCTGAGTGTTGTATGTAAGACACAGAAGGTAATTGGCCCACTCTACTCAGCATTGATGAGGCCCCAGCTGGAGTACTGTGTCCAGTTCTGGCACCTCAATTTAGGGAAGATGTGGACAAACTGGAGAAAGTCCAGAGGACAGCAACAAAAATGATAAAAAGTTTAGAAAACCTGACTTGTGAGGAAAGGTTAAAAAAAAAAACTGGACATGTTTAGTCTTGAGAAAAGAAGACTGAGTGGGGATCTGATAACAGTCTTCAGATACGTTAAGGGCTGTTATAAAGAGGACAGTGATCGACTGTTCTCCATGTCCAGTTAGGGTAGGATAAGTAGTAATGGGCTTAATCTGCAGCAAGGGAGATTTAGGTTAGATATTAGGAAAAACTTTTCAACTCTAAAGGTAGTTAAGCTATGGAATAGACTTCCAAGGGAGGTTGTGGAATCCCATCATAGGAAGCTTTAAAAAAAAGGTTGGACAAACACGCATCAGGGACGATGTAGGTTTACTTGATCCTGCCTCAGAGCAAGAGGCTGGACTTGATGACCTCTCAAAGTCCTTTCCAGCCCGAAATTTCTATTATCCTGAGCACTCCTGAAGTTCTGGCCCATGTTTATATTCTCACCCCCATTAACCCCTTAATCCCAAACCCAGCCCATGGTCTGGGAAAGGCAGCTTTCACCCAATGGCCTTTTAAACTCCGGGTTTGCCACCCCAGTCTCTCCCTGCTGTAAGTCACTGAAAAGGGTCAAAGCATGAGAGCGACAGGTGGGCATGACACAGCGGGACAGGTTCAGCTCCGGAACGCAGGGCGCCCCCGGCAGCAGGGTCGCACTTGGGAGATTTATTGCTTGTGGCACGTTGTCAGAGTGAAACTCGGCTCATTAATCAGAACTGAAATAACAAGAAAACAACATTTTAATTAATTTAAATAAAAAGAGGGGGGGAATCCAGGCAACTCTCTGAAGAGCCCTCTCTGGAAACAGAGGGCAGGGATCAGGCAGGCTTGATACCACAGAGTGCCCCCATCACGAACACATTGGTGGTGGCCCCTTTGTTTACCCCGCCCCAGGGAAGAGGATAATCTGAAACATCTGCTGTGCAAGCCAGTCTCAGCCAGAAGAGTAAAATATCTCAGCACCTGCAGGGTTCGCCATCCTGCTCTTTCCTGCCCCGGGAAAATGTAAAAACTTTAAACGCAGCTTCCCCCTGGCTGCAGTCATTTTGCATAAGTTATACAGCAGGCCACCTTCATTAGCACATATTACTGCGGGGAAGCCTGTTGCTTCCCCACTCTGGAGGGCTTTGTTTTAAATAGAAATCGGGTAGTGTCATAAATATGAAGGGAAGGGGGAGAGGGTCTGATGCAGTGCTATAAAATCCTCTTTCCAGTAAAGGGTTAAGAAATGCAGGTAGCCAGACTGACACCTGACCTGGCTGCCATCTGACCAATAAGGGGACAAGATACTTTCAAACTTTGGGAGGGGGGAAGGTTTTAGTGTGTGTCTTTGTCTGAGAGAGGGTGATCTTGGAAGACAGAAGGAACCTACAGAAAATCAAACCTCCCTTTTCTGAAGTAAGTTTAGATAGCATAGCCCATAGATTTCTGTTTATTTTTGCTTGGTGTATCCCCTGTGTTAGAAAGGGCAAAGGGGGGGGGGTATTCATGATTTTCTGGAACTTTAAGGTTTTGTCCAGAGGGGGAAATCTCTCTGAGTTTGGAAATATAGTGTCCTGTAAAATAGTTACCATCCTGATTTTACAGAGATGATTTTACCTTCTTTATTTTTAATAAAATCCTTCTTTTAAGAAGCTGACTGTTTTCTATGGTGTTAAAAGCCAGGGGGTGGGTTTTTAGATCACTGTGTAACCAATTGGTTGGGAGATTGTTCTCAAGCTTCCCCAGGAAAGGGGGTGTACGGCTTGAGGGGGTATTTTGGGGGGGAGGGAAGTTCAAGTGATTCCTTTCCTGGATTCCTGTTAGACATTTGATGGTGGCAGCGAGAAGCGTTTCTTGGGGTGCAGGGAATTTTGTACCTTGGGGGGTTTAACCTAAGCTGGTAAAAATAAGCTTAGGGGCTCTGAATGCGGGTCCCCACGTCTTTACCCTAGAGTTTAGAGTGGGGAGGGAACCCTGACATGGTGGCAGAGCGGTGGGATATATTGAACCAGAGATTTTTTTGAACCAGACACAGGGAGTTTAGAATTTTTTTTTCTTCTCTCTGACTCTTCCCTGTGCTGCTGGAAGCAGGGAGGGGGGAGGGGTTAAGCTGCTAGGAGCTAGAGTATCTACATATGAAAGCAGGTAGTTAACCCCTACAGGGAATACCCAAGCAAGGTTTTTTTTCTTTTCTAACTCTATCAGGTTAAGACAGATTAAAAACAGAAAGGCTAAGATGACTGCCAGTGAAGCAGCTATTAAACTTGAGATAGCCCGGCTACAAGCTGATGAGGAGGAGAAGAAACATGCAAGACTGCTACAACTTAAACAGATGGAGATGGAAGAGAAAGAAAGAGAGAGGAAGCATGCTGAGGAGGAGAAAGAAAGAGAGAGGAAGCATGCTGAGGAAGAGAGGAAGCATGCTGAGGAGGAGAAAGAAAGAGAGAGGAAGCATGCTGAGGAGGAGAAAGAAAGAGAGAGAAAGTATGCTATGGAGGAGAAGGAGAGAGAGAGGAAGCATGCTGAGGAGGAGAAGGAGAGAGAGAGGAAGCATGCTGAGGAGGAGAAGGAGAGAGAGAGGAAGCATGCCCTAGAGATGGAGAAGACCAGGGTGGAGCGGAATCTACTGGATAACACTAATAATCCTTCCCCAACAACCCACAAAAGGGAGCGACTATGTCCACCGTATGATGAATCCCGTGATATTGCTGAATATTTTCTCACCTTTGAGAGACTATGCACTCTCCATCACATTCCTGATGATCACAAAATGACCCTATTGGTAGCAAAGTTGACTGGAAGTGCTCTGGACATATTCAATGACATGCCTATTGATGAGGCTTCTGACTATGAGAAATTCAAGGATTTGGTTTTAAAACAATTTCAAGTTACACCTGAAACTTACAGAGTAAAATTTCGAACCCTTATCCGAGGGCCTGGACTAAGTAATGTAGCTTATGTAAACCGGATAAAGGAGCTGTTAAAAAAATGGGTCAAGGGAAGGAATGTTACTAGCTTTGAAGGAGTGTGTGATTTGATGGCTCAGGAACAATTCCTGAATATGTCCAAGGATGATATGAGACAGTGTTTATGGGATAAGAAAATGGACTCAGCAGACAGCCTTGCTGCTTATGCTGATCAATACGAACAGTCCCAGATCAGCAGAGGGGCAAGGAAATTTGGCACACAAGGGGTGCAGGAAGCAGAGAGGAACAACCCTGGTCATAGTTTGGGGAGATATCAGAAAGGAAAACCCGAGACCACACCCCCTCACCAGGAGCAGCCCAAGGCCCCACAAGGAAAAGCCCAGACCCCTTATTGCCCCACCACCCCATTCTCCAGCAACCCACCTCGCCCCACTGACCAGTCAGCTGGGCGATGTTTCAAATGTAACGAATTGGGGCATGTGAAGGCCAACTGCCCCAAGAACCCCAACAGAATACAGTTCATTGCACCGGGGTCACACCAAAGGCCCTCAGGCCCAGATGCCTCCCAGATACCCTTGGAACGAAGGGAAACGGTGAGTGTGGGCGGAAAAAAGATTACAGCGTGGAGGGACACCGGAGCCCAAGTGTCGGCTATCCACAAATCCTTAGTGGACCCCAGCTTAATCAACCCAGAGGCGCAAGTGACAATTCAACCCTTCAAGTCCAACTCTTTTGATTTACCTACAGCCGTGTTGCCTGTCCAGTACAAGGGCTGGTCAGGAAATTGGACTTTTGCAGTCTATGATGATTATCCCATTCCCATGTTGCTGGGGGAAGACTTGACCAATTGTGTGAAGCTAGCCAAGAGGGTGGGAATGGTCACCCGCAGCCAGGCTAAGCAAGCTGTCACACCTAGCTCTGTTCCTGAGACTTCCACCAGAACCCCATCTGTACTACCAGAGACCCGGATAGAGGTGGTGGAACCGGATACCCTGCCAACGACTGCAACAGCCGTCATAGATCCAATCACAGAAACCCGACCCAAGCCAGTCTCGGAACCGGAACTGGCAAAGCAACCAGCACCAGAACCATTGCCAGCACTGAGTCCAGCGCTTGCAACCCCATCTACAGTGCCAACACCCGAGGGCACCACCGAGCCTGCAATGGCAGCAGCAGCCGATAACTCAATACAAGAGGCTCAGCCAGAGCCTGAATTACCACATTGTGCACCAGCGGAGAGCGGTTCACAGTCAACGGAAACAAACCCATCACCTGCATCGCTTCCAGAGGGACCCAGCCCAGGTCCACAACCCAGTGAGGAACTGATGTCTCCAGCATCTAGGGAACAGTTCCAAGCCGAGCAGGAAGCAGATGAAAGTCTACAGAGAGCTTGGACAGTGGGACGGAGCACCCCACTGCCTCTCAGCTCTTCTAATCGATCCCGGTTTGTTATAGAAAAAGGACTTCTATATAAGGAGACTCTTTCTGGTGGACACCAGGAAGACTGGCGTCCTCAGAGACAGTTGGTGGTTCCGACTAAGTACCGGCTAAAGCTCTTGAGCTTAGCCCATGATCATCCTAGTGGTCATGCTGGGGTGAACAGAACCAAAGACTGTTTGGGGAGGTCATTCCACTGGGAGGGAATGGGCAAGGATGTTTCTACCTATGTCCGGTCTTGTGAGGTGTGCCAAAGAGTGGGAAAACCCCAAGACCAGGTCAAAGCCCCTCTCCAGCCACTCCCCATAATTGAAGTTCCATTTCAGCGGGTAGCTGTGGATATTCTGGGTCCTTTTCCGAAAAAGACACCCAGAGGAAAGCAGTACATACTGACTTTCATGGATTTTGCCACCCGATGGCCAGAAGCAGTAGCTCTGAGCAACACCCGGGCTAAAAGTGTATGCCAGGCATTAACAGAGATTTTTGCCAGGGTAGGTTGGCCCGCCGACATCCTTACTGATTCAGGAACTAATTTCCTGGCAGGGAGCATGAAAAGCCTGTGGGAAGCTCATGGGGTGAACCACTTGGTTGCCACCCCTTACCACCATCAAACAAATGGTCTGGTGGAGAAGTTTAATGGAACTTTGGGAGCCATGATACGTAAATTCGTAAACCAGCACTCCAACGATTGGGACCTAGTGTTACAGCAGTTGCTCTTTGCCTACAGGGCTGTACCACATCCCAGTTTAGGGTTTTCACCATTTGAACTTGTGTATGGCCGCGAAGTTAAAGGGCCATTACAGCTGGTGAAACAGCAATGGGAGGGGTTTACGCCTTCTTCGGGAACTAACATTCTGGACTTTGTAAGCAACCTACAAAACACCCTCCGAGACTCTTTAGCCCTTGCTAGAGAAAACCTAAAAGGGGCTCAGGAAGAGCAAAAGGCCTGGTATGATAAACATGCCAGAGAGCGTTCCTTTAAAGTAGGGGACCAAGTCATGGTCTTGAAGGCGCTCCGGGCCCATAAAATGGAAGCGTCATGGGAAGGGCCATTTACGGTCCAAGAACGCCTGGGAGCTGTGAACTATCTCATAGCATTCCCCACCACAACTCTCAAGCCTAAAGTGTACCATGTTAATTCTCTAAAGCCTTTTTTCCCCCGAGAATTGAAGGTTTGTCAGTTTACTGCCCAGGGAGCAGAAGACGCTGAGTGGCCTGAAGGTGTCTACTATGAAGGGAAAAATGACGGTGGCGTGGAAGAGGTGAACCTCTCAATGACCCTCGGACGTATGCAGCGCCAGCAAATCCAGGAGCTGTGCACTAAATTCGCACCGATGTTCTCAGCCACCCCAGGACTGACCGAACGGGCATACCACTCCATTGACACAGGTAATGCCCACCCAATTAGAGCCCGACCTTACCGAGTGGCTCCTCACGCCAAAACTGCTATAGAACGGGAGGTTCAAGACATGCTACAGATGGGTATAATCCGTCCCTCTAGCAGTGCATGGGCCTCTCCCATGGTTCTAGTCCCCAAACCAGATGGGGAAATACGCTTTTGCGTGGACTACCGTACGCTAAATGCTGTGACTTGCCCAGACAACTATCCAATGCCTCGCACAGATGAACTATTGGAGAAACTGGGACGTGTCCAGTTCATCTCCACCTTAGACTTAACCAAGGGGTACTGGCAGGTGCCGCTAGATGAATCCGCCAAGGAAAAGTCAGCCTTCATCACCCATGTCGGGCTGTATGAATTTAATGTGCTCCCTTTCGGGCTGCGGAATGCACCTGCCACATTCCAGAAACTGGTAGATAGTCTCCTAGCGGGATTGGGAGAATCGGCAGTTGCCTATCTTGACCATGTGGCCATATTTTCTGACTCATGGGCCGAACACCTGGAGCATCTCCAGAAGGTCTTCGAGCACATACGAGAGGCAGGACTAACTGTTAAGGCTAAAAAGTGTCAAATAGGCCTCAACAGAGTGACTTACCTTGGACACCAGGTGGGTCAAGGAACTATTAACCCCCTACAGGCCAAGGTGGAGGCTATCCAAAAGTGGCCTGTCCCAAAGTCAAAGAAACAGGTCCAATCTTTCTTAGGCTTGGCCGGATATTACAGGCGATTTGTACCGCACTACAGCCAAATCGCCGCCCCTCTAACTGACCTAACCAGAAAGAACCAGCCAAATGCGGTTCAGTGGACTGATGAGTGTCGGAAGGCCTTTAACCAGCTTAAAGCAACACTCATGTCTGACCCTGTGCTAAGGGCCCCGGACTTTGATAAACCGTTCCTAGTAACCACAGATGCGTCCGAGCGTGGTGTGGGAGCAGTCTTAATGCAGGAAGGACCAGATCAAGAATTCCATCCTGTCGTGTTTCTCAGCAAGAAGCTGTCTGAGAGGGAAAACCACTGGTCAATCAGTGAGAAGGAATGTTACGCCATTGTCTACGCTCTGGAAAAGCTACGCCCATACATTTGGGGACGGCGTTTCCACCTGCAAACCGACCATGCTGCACTACAGTGGCTTAATACCGCCAAGGGAAATAACAAAAAACTCCTTCGATGGAGTTTGGCTCTCCAAGATTTTGATTTTGAAATACAACACATTTCAGGAGCTTCTAACAAAGTGGCTGATGCACTCTCCCGTGAAAGTTTCCCCGAATCAACTGGTTAAAATCGTCCTTGCAATGTGGACAATATTGTTTAGTCTTTATCCAGTTATTAGTATATTTGGAGATTCATGTGTCATATTACTTTGTTTTCTTTTAGAGCTCCAGGAAGAAATCACAGCCAGTGTTTCACACTATCGGTGATTTGGGGGGCGTGTCATAAATATGAAGGGAAGGGGGAGAGGGTCTGATACAGTGCTATAAAATCCTCTTTCCAGTAAAGGGTTAAGAAATGCAGGTAGCCAGACTGACACCTGACCTGGCTGCCATCTGACCAATAAGGGGACAAGATACTTTCAAACTTTGGGAGGGGGGAAGGTTTTAGTGTGTGTCTTTGTCTGAGAGAGGGTGATCTTGGAAGACAGAAGGAACCTACAGAAAATCAAACCTCCCTTTTCTGAAGTAAGTTTAGATAGCATAGCCCATAGATTTCTGTTTATTTTTGCTTGGTGTATCCCCTGTGTTAGAAAGGGCAAAGGGGGGGGGGGGGTATTCATGATTTTCTGGAACTTTAAGGTTTTGTCCAGAGGGGGAAATCTCTCTGAGTTTGGAAATATAGTGCCCTGTGAAATAGTTACCATCCTGATTTTACAGAGATGATTTTACCTTCTTTATTTTTAATAAAATCCTTCTTTTAAGAAGCTGACTGTTTTCTATGGTGTTAAAAGCCAGGGGGTGGGTTTTTAGATCACTGTGTAACCAATTGGTTGGGAGATTGTTCTCAAGCTTCCCCAGGAAAGGGGGTGTACGGCTTGAGGGGGTATTTTGGGGGGGAGGGAAGTTCAAGTGATTCCTTTCCTGGATTCCTGTTAGACATTTGATGGTGGCAGCGAGAAGCGTTTCTTGGGGTGCAGGGAATTTTGTACCTTGGGGGGTTTAACCTAAGCTGGTAAAAATAAGCTTAGGGGCTCTGAATGCGGGTCCCCACGTCTTTACCCTAGAGTTTAGAATGGGGAGGGAACCCTGACAGGTAGATGGGTGAGGTACGTTTGTGATTGTGCATGTGGCCTTTGTTTTGTATGCTGTTGGCTTGGCAATGTGGAGGCAGGAGAACAATGCCCGAGGAACGCCGCCTCTTCCCTGCAATGGGATATTTAGCTTCAATTCCTACATACCTTCTGCCCTCTCCTGCATCTGTCTCCCTCTCAGGCCTTGTCTTCGCTACTCCAAAGGTGGGTTTTTTACCTCAGGGTAACTATGCATGTGAAATATCCTGAGGTAAAAAACACAGCAAAGATAAACCACTTTTGGCTTTACTATGAGGTAAACTCAGTGAGGTCAACACAATGTTTCCACCTGGGGTTCACCTCACCCAGTTTACTGGACAGTAAAATCAAGGTGCCTTGTCTTTGCTGTGTTTTCACTTCAGGAGACCTTACATGCATAGTTAGCCTGTGGTAAAAAAAACAAAACAAAAAACACCCACCTTCTTTAGCAGTAAAGTCAAGGCCTCAGTCTGTCTTCTGCTCTGCCCCGTGTTTCCCCCTCCTCTGCCTGTCTCCTTCCTTCCCATCTCCTTGACTCTCCATAACAGTTGGTAGTGTCTGAAAGTAGGTAGGCAAACTGACACAAACGTGAGCTCAAAGCCAAATTACAGCGCTGGGTAAAGATGATAGCGTATTCGATTCAAACCAGCAAGGACATACGGTAAGGATCCCAGCTGTCTTGGTCTCTGCCTTCCTCCCTTTCAGCCCTTCTCCAGCAGAGCTAGGAGGATCAATCATCAACAGTTTACTCAAAAAAATTCACCCACTGTTCTCTCCAACAACCAATTGCAAAGCTCTCCAGTGTATTCATCAGGCAAAGTTACTTGTATGTTTCATTAGTGACCAGTTTTTGGCCTGCAACAGGCTGGCAAATAGTTCATTGCTAATATTCACCATGCGTGGTGGGTTGTTTAGAAACATCACTCACGTGGCATTGTTTCTCTCCCGACTGGGTGACTTATACCACTAACCGACTGTGGTTACCTTCTCCAGACTCAAGGAAGAGCTCCATGCAGCTCGAAAGCTTGTTTCTTCCACCTGCAGAAGCTGGTCTGGTAAAATATATTACTCACCCCACTTCTCTCTCGCAGCTAACAAATCCCAGCATGAATTGCCTATTCAAGTGGAACGCTTGCCACCTGTGGTTTCAACCGTTCCCTGTTGTCGGTTTTGCGATTAGAAAAATCACTTTCTGTGACTAGTCATGCTTGGCATTTGTTTTTCCATCAACCGTCGCACTAGTGAAGCTCATGGATACTTGTGGAATATCAACCCAAAAGTGGGGGGAAGATGAACAGGATCAAAGAAAATTTGTTTAAAGGTCAGAATGAGCAGTCAGAGATTTTTTGCAACATCCACCAAATGCCACTCTCCAGCAGTTCTCCTTTAGAAATCTGCCTATACCCCTCCCTCTTTCTCCTTCTGCCCTCTAACTTGGTCTGCCATACAGTTGTGCAAACCCTCCCTACTCTGGTTTGCACAGCATCCTGCAAACGCTCTCAATGGGCTGGTGCAGGTGCGAATCACAAGCCATGTGGCACACTCGTAAACCTATTTGTATTTGCACAAATGCAACACTTGTGATCACAGTAGCACAAAGCACTCCATTACCAGTGAGTGCCGAGGATCTCACTGTTTATAATCCCCACCGAATCTGGACTGGGCACTGCACAGGCAATCACAGAACTGACGATGTTAGTAAAATAAGAGTGTCAGGCAGGAGCTCTAGGTGGCCTTGTCCACAGTAGGGAGTCAGAGATACTGCAGAGAATAAAGCATGTTTCACTGATGGCACCAGTGTGTGATGTGGAAAGTTAGAGGAGTAGGAACCACAGGGAAAATAGGTCCTTGTCACCCAACTGAGCAACGGCCAACCAAGAACAGGTGGTTGTTCAGATACATACAAAGAAAAATGGGAAGATTGGGAAGGGAGAGAAGAAATGGGTCTTGTGGTACTGAAGTCTTCCTCTCATTCGCAGAACCACTCACCACACTCTACTGGCACAAGGAAACTGAGATAACAGGGGAAGTTCCCCACATAAAAACGGATGATACCACCAAACCAAAGCTAATGTGAGCATACAGCATTTCCCACCGACTGGGATATTTGGAGGAGGAGTTAACATGCAGCCCCGGCATCCTAGAATGTGGTCCTGAATTTCAGATGGGCTGAAGCACCCCAAGTTTCAGCTGAAGTAAATAGGAGCCAAAAGTGCTCAGCACCTCTGAAAATCTAGGACTCAGACCTCCCACAGGAGCTCAGTTTACTGTGAAACCCGTATATTTCCTCTGGTAAGATGGAGAGAACGTTAGATCAGGCCAACGGTAAAGCTAAGACAATCCTGTGACGCTCTGTACCTCAGAGGAACATCCTACACCCCCATGTTCATCTTTATAAAATGATTGTGTGGCATCCAATGCAAAATTTGTCATGTTGGGTGTCTTCGGAAGGCTTATAATGCACTGAGCATGGTTGATATAGTGATGTTATAGTAATTGTTACAGTAATGTTATAGGTTATAATTTCATGTATATAGTTATGAGGCTGAAAATGTATCCTCATGGCTTAAAGCAAGCCCATGCAAAAACTCTCCAAGAACAGAGGGGCAGTTCACACCTCGTCAGGGCACGGATGGGACAAACCCAGCCCAACCTCACAGGAGCAATGGACACTGGCTTAGGCAGCAACAAAAGAATCTGTTAGACCCTCGAGGGAATCACCCCCTTCCTTTCGGCAGTTTTGGATGTGATGAGGTAATGCTCACCTAACTCTAAAGGGGTTGGGGGGGATGCAAAGCCAAAAGGAAAGAAAGGACATGATAAAAGGAAGAGACTTTTTGCCATACTCTCTCTCTTCCACCTACATCTACAGACACTACCACCAAGCAGGGGCGGCTCTATGTTTTGTGACGCCCCAAGCACAGCAGTCAGGCAGCCGTCGGTGGCGTTCCTGCGGGTGCTCCGCCGGTCCCGCGCTGTCAGCGTTCCCACCGCCAAATTGCCGCCGAAGCTGTGGGACCGGCGGACCTCCCGCAGAAACGCCGCCGAAGGCTGCCTGACTGCTGCCCTTATGGCAACTGTCACGTCGCCCCCCGCGGCTTGCTGCCCCAGACACACGCTTGCTGCGCTGGTGCCTGGAGCCGGCCCTGCCACCAAGCAACTGAACCACTGATCAAAGGGGAGAGCCTGGCTGAAGAGCCAGCCTGTGGTGTGAGAGAAGCATCTAAGTTTGTAAGTACACTGACAGTGTTAAGATCAGCTTAAAATGCGTTTTGCTTTTATTTTATTTGACCAAATCTGACTTGTTGTGCTTTGACTTATAATCACTTAAATCTACCTTTTTAGTTAATAAATCTGTTTGTTTATTCTACCTGAAGCAGTGCATTTGGTTTGCAGTGTGTCAGAAACTCCCCTTGGGAGAACAAACCTGGTACATATCAATTTCTTTGTTAAATTGACGAACTTATATAAGCTTGCAGCGTCCAGTGGGCATAACTGGACACTGCAAGATGGAGGTTCCTAGGGTTGTTTCTGAGACCGGAGATATTGGCTAGTTTCATTTGCTTGCAAGTAGCTGGGAGCAGCTTACATGCCAGAGGCTGCGCGTGAACAGCCCAGGAGTGGGGGTTTTCATAGCAGAGCAGGGTAATGCTGGCTCCCAGAGTCAAGGATTGGAGTGGTCTAGCAGATCACTGGTCCAGACAACACCAGAGCGGAACGTCACAAATCCCCAAGAGAACTATAGAAGGGTTAATGGGTTGGCTGGCTGAGTGGGTGTTTCCATACCCAGTCCCCTAATGGGTCCAGCTCTTCCCAGATGGGAGGGACCCCTATCTCAGAAAGAAACCCAGAGGAAGTTTAGGGGTGGGTCTGTTCTTTGAGTTTCAGGGACAAAGGGAAACTGTGTGGTAACCATAGTCCCAGTAGCAGGAGGGGAGCTGCCTCTGTACCTTTCCCACTACAACACAAGCATGGTTCTCATGTTTACTGAGCTCATGATTACATCATTATTCCAGGGACTGTGCTTACATGTGCTAGCCCAGCCCAGCAATGAGCAGACCACAAGGTCATGTAACAAAACACCTGGCTACTGATGGCAGCTTAAATCACTATCAAAGTCTCAGTGCCTTGAAGTACATAGTTATGGGCTCTACTGATCATGTCTGCACTGCACAAAAATCCACACAGCTGTGGCTAAATTCCCAAAGTCCTATCCCAGCATCAAGGTCCGGAGTAAAACCTGGGATGACGGATACATTTGAAGTGACCTCTTCCAAAGGCCTGGTCAGAAATCTGGAAGGGGTGTGCCCAGGGTATTACATTTGTCAGAGTCACAGACATAGGGGCTGGGATAAGAACTCAGCTGAAAAGCCCAGCAACACGGTAGGGCCCAGATCCTGAGTGACATTACCCCACTACAAATAATAAGACTAATGCTGATCAATACAGCCTCTCTTGATCCAATTGCCAGTACAGACTTTCTTGCCGGTAGGGGACACAAGAGGGCCTCTCTCAACAAATCCAGCCCTAGGCACACCACGGGAGCAGCAGCCAGACAGAGGTGTCACATACCCCGAAAGAACAAAAGCAGTTGCCAGAAGCCCTCATGGATGGTGCCCAGATAGACGTTGACTCCAGCCAGAGCTGATTTCGAGCCCCTTTGCAGCTCAGGTGGAAGAGTTGTCTCCTTCCCTCTCTCTGTTTCTCCTCCTCCTCATGTCTCTATGGAACTAACGTGACACCTTCAGAGAATAGCGCTCTCTCAGCCTTTGATGCTGCAGCAGGGGACCAGGCAGCTGAGCTAGGCGACAGCTGCAAATAAGGTTACTCTCCTTCCCTTTCTTTAAAACTTCAAAGGCATCAGGTCGCCAGCTTTCCCTCCTCTCTCGGATACTGTGGGGAGTCAGAATCCCAAAGGGCTAGCAACACTCAAGCTGTTCAAGAGCAGCTCAGGTTTGTTTTCAGTGTTACACCAAGGATCCTGCATGTTCTGCAGCTACCAAATCCACCCCTTGCCACTTATCTGTGGCATAGCGAAATTTCACAAGCAGTACAACCTTAATTGAATTACAGTGGAAATTAAACACCCTGCTGATTGTATGGTTTACTCGCATCTTTAATTGAATAGAAATCTCCATTTTGGATTGTACCTGAATCTGTCACCGAATTGCCAGTCTGCTGCAAAAGGTAAGTCAAGCTCACCGCTTTGGTTAGACAGCACTCCCATGCTGCCGTTGGCAAAGCTCTACTCTCCTGGAGTAGCAAAGGGACCGCTTGTTCTTGCCCGTTTCATTCAAAAGAGCTGGCACCTTTGGAGAGGTTACAACTGAATCAGTTCTAGGTTCTTCTCGCAGGAGTTACTCTAAGGAATTCCACAGGAACACCTATGGGGAGGGGGGGCACAACTACTCCACTGAGAGCATCCTCCACTAGGAGTCACCCATAGCACAGGAAAACGTAAGAGCACCAGTTGTCAGCAAAACGAAAATAAGAAAGAAAAACTTGTAGCACCTTAGAGACTAACAAATTTATTTCAGCATAAGCTTTCGTGGGTTAGAACCCACTTCATCGGATGCAAGCTGTTGTCAGCGTGTTCCTAATGATGCTAGTCCAGCATCATCCAGGCGGAGTTGCTGTGAGGGCTGGGGTAGAAGCAGTGCCTGTAGGGGGAGCTAAAAACCTCCCCAGTCCTCTCCCACTGTGAGTCATTCTAGCGATAGAACAAACTGCAGCACAGCGCAGGCTAACACCCGCTTCCTAAATTAAACAATAAACAAGAAGCTGTTTCAGATTTTCCTTACGCTGCAGTTCCTCATTAATCCCCACAGTAAACACAAAGGAAAAAAACAATTAACCTAAAAGAGATGCTTTCTGTTTAAAGATACAAATTGATACTAAAGCTAGAGTCAGAGGAATGGAGTCTAGGCAAACGTTTCTCAGAAGCAATAAGGATTAGACCACAGGGCCTGGCAAGGAAAGAACAGCTGCCGGGCCTGGCTAGGTCTCATGCTAAGAATATCCAGTAATCTCTAAAACTCTTGGGCTACCACCCATCTCACAAGCCAAGTGGCTAATAGAATAAAGATGGCCCCTGCGTGAACTCATTTCTTCCCAGTGCTGGGAGCAGGGGGGAGTCTCCCAAAGGAGAATAGCTCGCCAGTAAGTCCCCAGGTCTCCTGATCTAAACCTCGGATCGTAGCCAAGGAACCGGCTTTAATCCGAAAGCAGTCAAATGCTCCTTGGGGCTTTCCCTCCACTCTCAGGAAAACAGCGATCTGAACCAGCTCATGAGCCCAGAGGCTCTCAGATACTACGGTGATTGGCACAGCGTAAGACCCTGTCTAGAACAGGACAGAGTGTTTCCTGCTCTCCTCCAGCCCAAGCAGGGGATGGGGAAAGGAAGTGGCCACCCTCAGAAGTGCAGGAATGGAGGTAGTGGGAGCCATTGGGCACTGTTCTCCCCCTTCCCAAGGGTGGCTGGGAATACCTTGTGCTGGGGGACTGGGGAAGTCTTAAAACTCCCAAGCATATCCAGCTGTTACTATTAATGACATAATTGTGGAAGCGATATTAAACCTTGTAATTCAGGCCTTGATCTCTATTAGAGATCAGGGTGAGACCACTGATTATCCCACAGCTGCTAGTGCGGGGTTCTTACACCTTCCTCTGCGGCATTGGGGTGATGGCCCTCATCACAGACAGGCCCTGAAGCAGGGCTGGCTCCAGGCACCAGCCGACCAAGCACATGCTTGGGGTGGCACCTTCTAAGAGGCAGCCAATCTTGGGGCGGCGGGGCAGCACTCGGGGTTTTTTTTTTACTTTGGCAGGGCGGCACTTGGGGAGGGTTGGTTTTTTTATTTGTTTCGGTGGGGCGGCGCTCGGGGTTGTTTTTTTTTTATTTGTTTCGGCAGGGCGGCGCTCGGGGGGTTGTTTCGGTGGGGCGGCGCTCGGGGGGGTTGTTTCAGTGGGGCAGCGCTCAGGAGGGGGGTTGGCGGGGCACTGCTTGGGGGGGTGTCGGCAGGGCAGCGCTCGGGGGGGTTGTTTGTTTCAGCGGGGCGGCACTCCTTTTTTTTTTTTTTTTTTGCTTGGGGCAGCAAAAAGTTAGAGCTGGCCCTGCCCTGAAGCTAGGTGGGGCTCAGGGCTGAGCCAGTCTGGCAATGCCCCCAGTGACTGGCTTCAGAAGGGAGACACTGGACTGTCCTCTCTGACATTGAAACTGCATTCGTGGTGAGAGCACTGTTGAAGCCGTGAGGGAACCCACACCCCTCTCCCTCCGGCTGGCCCTTTCCCAGAAAAGCTGGGGAATAAGTATCACCACATGGCCCCAAATGGGCACCAGGGCCCCATCATGGAAGGGCCTGTAATACCAGAGGGAAAGAGTGCTGCTAGGCGTACTCTGAGACAGGAGCCATCTTGCTTGGTCCTGTCAGAGGCTTGGGGACCTCAAGACACCTCCATTTGCAGGCTTGTCACCAATGGCTTGCTTGAAGAGCTAATGTGACTGAAGAGCATCAGGAGCAGCCAGTTGGATCGCGGGGCCACTGGGGAAAGGAGTGGGGATGGGCAGGGGGAATGGGTCCCTCAAACTTTTACCGTTCTGTTGATGTCTCCCACTCACTGTGGCGGCAGAATGCACGTACCAACTCCCGGGCCTCACCTCTCGCCTATGACAGCATCATGCCTGGGACACTGCGGGTTGCTGGAGAGGGTGAGCTACAGCAACTGAGGCTGCTGAAATCTGTGTCCTCAGTGTTTGAAAAGCAGCAACCCTAATGGCTACAGTGCTGGACTGGGATTTAGGAGACTTGCGTTCCATTCCTATGCCTGCCACTGACTTCCTGAGGGAACTTGGGTAAGTCGCTTTCACTCCATGCCTCTGTTTCCCCTCGCACTGCCCTTTGTCTGTCTTGTGTGTTTAGCTAGCAAGCTCTTAGTGTGCAGGAATGTCTATTACTACGTGCCTGTACATGCCTAGCACAATGGGGACTGCCCTGCGGTATGGTAACACAAATGACATGACACGGCACAACTGGAAGGCATTCCTGCAGCAATGGGCCCGAGCCTCAAACCAAAGCAACTGCCCGCAGGAGTTTAGCTCCAACCCACCCGCAGGCATAACGCAACGCTGGTGACCTCCGAATCACTTCTGCACTACTGAAAGGGGACACCGTAAACACGGCCTTGCCACAGCATCCCTGAAGGAGTCGTACCAGAGGCAGCAGCTCGTTCTAAAGGAGCCAGCATTTGTTTGCGCAGACACAAGCAAGCACCTTGGTAATTGGCAATGATGGGGAAGGAAACAGACAGGACAGTTTAATGGGAGGGCTGTAAAATATTATATCCATTTAGAAGTTTCTCCCAGCGTGGCAAGGGCTCTCTGAGTCAGGGCAGCTCATAAAGCCAAGGAGATGGCAACAGAGGCACTCAGCATGGTGCCCCAGCCATGACATTGACAAATACGTCATTTTTTATCAATAAGAAGAGGAATCCTTCCCCTCCCCCTAGGGTGACCAGATGTCCCGATTTTATAGGGACAGCCCCAATTTTTAGGTCTTTTTCTTATATAGGCTCCTATTACCCCCCACCCCGGTCTCGATTTTTCACACTTGCTGTCTGGTCACCCTACCTCCCCCGTCCCCCACAAATATAGTATTTATAGTCATCCCATTGCTGGAGGACGGGAACTCTTACAGCCTCTCACCACAAAGGATCCCCAAGCACTTTATAAAGGCTCATCCCTCCAAGGCCTGAATCGCAGGTGCCTCTGCAAGACAGTGTCCCCCTTAGCAGCAGGGCACAGTAGCTGTTTAAATGCATGATCCGTTTCCAGTTGAAGTCAATGGGAGCATTGTCATTGACTTTACTAGGAGCAGGAGCAGACCTCCAGTGTGTACATCACTACTAAACCACAGGAGAGGATGCGAAGGAATGCCAAGAAAACAACAGGAGGAGTTTTCTGGAGGCAGAATGCAATTACTCAAATTGGAATTTCGCCAGGAGATTGGGACCAACACCCTTGTGCTTGTGATAAGCACCATGGGATGATGTTTTAATGAGAAATGGCCATCTGAGGGCTTTACATCTCAGCTGGCAAGTTCCCTTTCTCCTCACCCCAACTACCTCCCATATATTGTACTGAACTCATTAATTACAGGAGCACAGTTCAGGTAGTCACTCAGACAATCCCATTTCCATTAACTGCTAAGGGATAACCCCTTGAAACAAAAGTGGGGGATGAACCACACCTAGAAGCATTTCTTCATACAACGCACAGTCAACTTGTGGAACCTTTTGCCAGAGGATATTGTGAATGCCAAGACTATAACAGGGTTCAAAAAAGAACTAGATAAGGTCATGGAGGATAGGACCATCAATGGCTATTAGCCAGGATGGGCAGGGATACAAAACCATGCTCTGAAGCATCCCTAGCCTCTGTTTGCTAGAAGTCGGGTGTCCTGCCCTGAAGGGCTTGAACCAGCCCTGGGAGAGGGCTGAGGCTGGGAGCAGGCTGATTGGGGAATCAGCCGCAACTGGGCCACGCCCTAATCAGGCTGCAGCAGGCCCTTATAAAAGGGGCTGCTAGCCAGGAGCTCAGAGAGTCTCCCCTGCGTGTAGATGGAGAAGGGCCTGGCTGCCAGGAGCTAAGCAGGGTACCTTGAGTGGAGCAGGGCTGGGGAGCGGCCAAGGGAGCTGGGGAGCTCTGGCCTAGGAAAACCCCAAGCTGCAGGCCTGGTAAGGCCAGACTAAGTACTGGAGTTGCAGGGGCAGCCCACGGGTAGGCAGAGGCAGAGGCAGCAGGTCCAAACCCCCTTTGCCTGTGATGAGTGGCTGATACTACAGTCTGCCCCAATGAGTGGTAAGGTGGATCACTGGTCTGCAGAGGGTGCTCCGGAGGCTGGATGAGCTAATTCCCAATGACTACCAGCAGGAGGTGCTGCAGGGGTGAGTCTGACTTGCTTACACTGGGAATGGGTGACAGGATGGATCACTTGATGATTATCTGTTCCATTCATTCCAGCTGAAGCACCTGGCATTGGCTGCTCTTGGAAGACAGGATACTGGGCTAGATGGACCATTGGTCTGACCCAGTATGGCCGTTCTTATCCATGAATCCACAGATCCGTGACTTTGGAGGCAGTTCAAAATTCAAACCTAGATCCAGTTGTGAATTTCACAAGTAGTGCCTGGACCTTTAATGGGGCCCGATCCAAAGACTCCCTGCAGACTTTAGGGGGGTTGAGAACTAGATCCAAGTGTTGTAGCTGAGGCTTCTACCTACTTTAAATGAGAGTTTTACTCTGCATAGATTCAAATAAAACCCTGCATGTGACTAGCAGCCTCCTGTGACCCTGTCAGAGCAGGGCTGAGCTTAGCCCAATGGGGCCTGATTCTGATTGCACACAAGCATGCCTCAGGAGTGACTCTGTAGGACTGCAGGCCTGGCCCCCCAGCCCAGCAAGGGCTGACACCACTCCCTGAGCCTGGATCATTTTTCTCAGGGCTCAGTTTATTATTCAACCACAAATTCAAAGCTATTCCCTGAGCCAAAGCAGGGTATGGGGCCTTTCCCTTTGCATCTCTTCCACTGCTCCACTTGTTTCCTGCAGCTTTCTTCCAGATGAGCTTCCATCCTCAATAGGGACCACATGACCTCTTCCCAGCTGCGTCTGATAATCAGACAGGGCTGCCTGGCCCCAGGTCCTTTGGCCCTTAAAGGAGCAGAGCGCCCAGTTACAGATGCCATTGCAGTCACTGGAGTTAGGCCCAGGTCCTCAAAGGTGTTCAGGTGCCTAACTCCCATGGGAGTTAGGTGCCTGAATGCCTTTGAGGATCGGGGCCTTACCCCACAATCGAGTGAAACCAGTGTTCTGGTAGGGGGATCCAGATTCAGGATCCAGTGTCCTCCTGGCATCGGGATCCAGTGTTCGACCCATTAGCAATGTCTGCTTGGAAACAGGGCAGATAGATTCAGACCACCTGCAGGGGGCTCTCCCTTGCATGACTGACCCAGGCTGATGTGAGAGAGGCCCCATTTTCTGTCTGTCCCAGCTCAGCCTGGTTCCACCTTGGCAGAAGTGGGGATATGAACAGCAGATGCCTGCCCGTCTCCAAGAAGAAGCTTACAGATTGGAGGCATCTCTGCCACTCTGCCCCCTCTCACAAACATATGAGCAGCATATGGTCAGCGGGAGCTGAGGAGGCTGGCAGTGACTTCCTGAAGGTGTCCTTTGCTACTGATGCTAATATGCCAGCTTGGTCTGCTTCCTTCCCTTCCTGCTGTCCAGTAAATCTCCTCCATTCCCACAAAGCATCAGCTAGCACTGGCCACTGCTTGGCAGCAAGCTCTCAGATGTGGTGGATCAGGGGAGTGATCTGGCATAACAAACCCTAGTCCTTCCTCTCTTGCCTTTCCTTCAGCCCCAATGCTTTCCCATTCCAGTCTCCTCTTTGCCTCTCTGAGCCCCATGATCTCCTTCGCCCTCAGAACATGGCTCCACCTCACTGTCGCCTTTCCCCTCTCGTTCTCCCTGCATTGCAAACAACTCACTTCTTATTACTGGGGAAGGACTCGGGCCTCAGAACTGGGACCCGGATTTGTGGTGTTTAGATGTTGCTTGTAATTATTAGAACTGGGAGCACTGGCTGTTGGGAGTGTGAAAGAACAGGGAGGAGGGAGTTGAGAGGCTGGGGGAGCTACAGAGGGTGCAGTAGCAACTTGGTAAAGAGGTTTCCACTTTAAAATAAAGACCTGTTGAAGTTTGAGTACCTTGCCTGACTGATACAACATTTTGGCGACAAGGATGCATCTTCTGCCTCTGAACCCACCTGCACCCTTTCTGCAAAGCCCAGGTGAGCCTCCAATTACTTTTACTGTCTGGATCCATATACAACAGGATTCCAACTGTTTGAGGCCATTTTGTGAAGTCAGGTCTGGATCAGGTAGGGTGACCAGATAGCAAGTGTGAAAAATTGGGACAGGGGGTGGAGGGTAATAGGAGCCTATATAAGAGAGAGACCTAAAAATCGGGACTGTCCCTATAAAATCGGGACATCTGATCACCCTAGGATCAGGGATTACGTTCAGAACACCCCCAATGCTCTGAGGTCCTTCGATCGGGGGGGTAGCCAAAGGGTCAGTAGCTCTTTTCTGGAGAGGGGAGGATTGGGGGGGAGAGAGAAAAACAGAATGACTCATTCTTCCTCTAGAGCTACATGAGGCCAGTACTGATAGAAAATGATGACAGTGGGTGTATAAGGCAAGAGGATGGCAGGAAGACCAGTACTTTGATTGTTACAGTGCTGGTCTCTATCAAGAGCCAGGCAGTCCTGGATCAAGGCTAACCATGCTGCAGTTCTACCAGAAACAATGAAGCCCAGTCATGCATTCCTGAGATGAGGGTGAGGTATAAGATTGGGGGCTCTCCGACAAATGTGGTGGCCTGGATCAACTAATCCATTCCATTCCCCACTTCACTTTGCCACTGTGCCACAGCCACACTAATGAATTCACTCAGCTTGTCCCCTTGGTATCTCTCTCAGCCAATCATATTCCAGTCTGATAAAAGGTGTTTAATCATTCCACTCCATAGGTCCAATCCGGGGCAGAATCAAGCGCCTCACTGAGACCCTTTTTGCCTCCTGAGCCATGCATTGCAATGTTGTTAAAAATAAGGAGGGCTTTGAAGTTCACACGTTTTAAATGTGCCTTAGTGTAGCAAAAGCAAAATCAAAGGGCAAGCTCAGCACAGCTCTGACTAGCATTTCTGAGCACTTGGATGTCATGTTTCTTTCCTTCTGGCCACCTGAGTCCAATGTCAATACTGCTTTAACAGCCATAGGAATGCCTTTACTAATATTTAAGCAAATGCTTAATGCATAGAGAATGCAGGTGGCATTTCTGATTGTCATGCCAATGTCAAAGCAGGCTGGGACTGGTTTACAGTCTCTCACAGCTGCTTCCCCTCCGAACCCCCAGAATCACAAACACTGACACTTCCCAGCAATCCTGAACTGCAAACACTGTTCAGTGCCCGCATCACAAATCAGCGTAGTAATGCTGACCTCAGCGGAGCCACACTGATTTGCACCAGCTGAGGATCTGGCCCTCAGTTCTTACTCAGTGGTGCAAATAGCTTATTTTGTGATTTACTAAGCCCGTGGTTGATTAACTTTGCCTGCAAGGGATGAGGATAAGCTATTGGATTTGCAGATGTTTTAAGGCCTGTAGTTGTAATTTTTGTCAAAAGCCCTTATGGCCCGATCCTAAGCCCATTGGCAGGTGCTTTTTTAATTTGGAATATAAATCAAATCAAAATAAATTCACATCACAAGCAATTTCAAAACCCGGTAGCGGACAACATTAGTGTAGCCCCCATCTTTTCTTTGTCCAGTGCAAGTCACAACAGTGTGACATTTACATTCCAACCTCACACCCTGACTTGCCAGCATCAGCTTGTAACATCCCCAGGGCAGGAGAGGCAGCACCAGCGTGTTGTGACACAATGTCACATCGCAACAAGTTATTCTGAGACCCTCTGACCACCTGAAAGGATGTGAAATCCCAGCTGAACTGGGACAATCCTGGAGGTGTTGGGATGGCTGGCCCCTCTTGCTGGGTGGTTGTTCTTTTATTCCCAAATATCCTCACTGGACACCCCTTGAGAGATCAGCCTCTTTCCCTTTCTCCTCAAATCTCATCCCTCTTCTTGCAGCATCTGCACCTAGGATACCCCTCAATCCCGGCTTCCCAAGTCACTAGGCTTTTGTCCAAGAGTTTGATTCTTTGACCTAATGAGACACTTTCTCTTGGCTATGGATACAAAACTGTCCATCATGAGGCCACTGTTCCACTGACATGGATAAATCAGCAGCAAATTGCTAGTAGTTAATATTTAGGGTAGGGGAAATTTAGTAAGATGGAGGGGAGGGATGGTCTGCTCCAGGCGCCTATGCATGGGAATTTCACCCTCCTTCTGCAGCGTGCTGTTCCAAACAGCCCGTTTGGTCCTGAAGATTGTTATCCACCTGTCTACCCTAATCCTCACTCCCAGCTGCCCCTTTTAACAACCACGGCACATCAGGCATTCCCCTGGGGAGCGGAAGGAGACTCTGCTGTGCCTTCTCTCTCAAGCATATTGAGCCAGATACTGAGGCCACACAAATCAGCCTCTTTCCATCAACAGCAATGGATCGCTAAGTGCTAATGGGAACAGGCCAGACCACCTGAAGGGTCCCACAGACTAGGGGGTCAGGTCTTCCCAGGGCAGTTGCCTTCCACTGGAACCATGGCACTCTCAGCCTCAAGCACAAAGGTCACTTGTGCCAGAAGCATAGCTTCTTTGGCGACTGGCCTGTGAACAGACAAAGGCCAGTCCACAGAGCCTGGAGAGAGAAATAGACCTTTAAGTGTATGTTATAATTTTGGGATGTGCACAGATACCATGTTCATGGGATTGTCCTATTAAAACAGAGCTCTATTTAATATTTTATTAGATCAGATTAAGAGAATGTCGTATCAATTCAATTTCAGATTTATTCCATCTGTATAGAAAACTTGTTCTGAACTGTAAAATGATGGGGTCTAAATTAGCTGTTACCACTCAAGAATGTTGGGAATCATTAGGAAAGGGATAGATAAGTAGACAGAAAATATCATATTGCCTCTATGTAAATCCATCATATGCCCACATCTTGAATATTGCATGCAGATGTGGTCGCCCCATCTCAAAAAATATATATTGGAATTGGAAAAGGTTCAGAGAAGGGCAACAAAAATTATTGGGGGTATGGAACGGCTTCCCTATGAGGAGAGGTTAAAAAGACTGGGGCTTTTCAGCTTGGAAAAGAGACGACTAAGGGGGGATATGATAGAGGTCTATTAAAATCATGACTGGTGTGGAGTAAGTAAATATGGAAATGGTATTTACTTCTAATAAGAACTAGGGGTCACCCAATGAAATTAATAGGCAGCAGGTTTAAAACAAACAAAAGAAAGTATTTCTTCACACAATGCACAGTCAGTCTGTGGAACTTTGTTGTGAACGCCAAGATTATAACAGGGTTCAAAAAAGAACTGATAAGTGCATAGAGGATAGCTCCATCAATGGCTATTAGCCAGGATGGACAGGTATGGTGTCCTTAGCCTTTGTTTGCCAGAAGCTGGGAATGGGCAACAGGGGATAGATCACTTGATGATTACCTATTCTATTCATTCCCTCTGAAGCACCTGGCATTAGCTACTGTCGGAAGACAAGATACTGGGGTAGATGGACCTTTGGTCTGACCCAGTATGGCCGTTTTTATGTTCTTATGTAAGAGAGTATCTGAGGCCAAAAGCAAAGACAGAGGAATGGGGCCTGTGAGAAGCTTTTGGTAGGGGGAGCCTCAAAAGTTTATCCAAGTTTTAGATGATAACCCAAACTTTCTGGAGGCCGCTCCAAGCAAAGAGCTTGGCCCAATGCCCATTGGAGTCCAGGAAGTCTTTCCATTGTACTCAACAGGCACTGGAACAAACAACAAACCTATAGAAATTCTCCACCACAGTTCCACAGAGAGACAGGTGTTCATACATTCCAAAAAGTGACAGTGCTGTTTTAGTGTGACTTGGTGATGGGAGAACCTCATCAAGTTCTGAGGGTCTGTGAGATGAGTCTGGTCATTCCTCTGACCCTGGGCCTGTGCTCTGAGAGAAATGTGCCAGGACATAGTGTGGATGAAGGAAGGAATCCACACTCACAACTTGTGTTTCAGGGCTGTTTAACTCCTGTAGCTGGGCCACACATGGGCGGGGATGAATGGAGGCAGCTCACTGCTTCCACCAAGGTGGGATGTAGTCCTCGTGGATCTATGCTTTGTGCACTTCCATTAGCCATGCTGCCAGTACAGCCATCTATCCCCTACGCACCGCTGTACACATCACCACCTAGGAAGCCTCTCCCACAGCTTGCAGGGGATCCTTTGTGCAGGATCTCCATGCTCTGATCTACTAGCCCAACAGGAACCCTGCCTCTTCAGTGCAAACTCATCAGGCCCACTTAGAATAGGAGCCTCATGTATGTATTTTTAAATAAATATACCCATTCAGGTTTCCCATGGGAGGGACCCACTCAAGGGCCTGTTGGGCTGGTACCAGCCAGGAAAGAAACTTATCACAGCAGAAAAGTGCTAGCCTGTGACCTTTAGGACTCTTCTTCGGACCCTTCTATCTCCCAGATCCTAAAGCAGAGATCATACTAACCCTCCTCTTCCCTTCCCCCATTTCTAGCTATTGTGACACCAGACCCAGCTTGTTTGCATTCAGCTCCTAAAAGCCAGCAGGAATAGAATCAGATACTGTCTCTTTAAATAAACTATTCCCTTCGCTGCCAGGGAAGGCCTGTGAATGGAAATACTGAGCAACGTGTGGCACATCTGGATGAGCAATAAACAGTTTTCTGCTTTTCATTATGTTGCCCCCAGACAAACCCATGATGGGCACAGGCTGCAGAGAGACCTAATTTTGCTGTAACTGGATAACCACCTTGGGATCCCACAGTTGGAGAGTGGCTCACCGGGGGATGCTTCCAATATCTGATCGGCATCAGATCCTGGAGTTCAATGAATGTGCTGCAGCTGGGACACAGAGGAGAGGAGACAGATGTGCATGCTCCAATCCTACATTTTTAGCTGAGCTGGAGGGTCCTTTATGAGCCCGAAGTTCCTCATCTGCAGCTACTGGAATGGAGAGGATCTCTCAGTAGTCGGGCTGTGAGTCTAAACGTATGCAGCTTCTACTTAGGGAGCAGATTACATGATAAATGCAGGGAAAGAGAGCAACTGAACACATACTAAGGCCCACTGCCATAAAGTCTCTGGAAGATGTCTCCAGAACACCCTGTTCCTGCACGTAACTATCTGACCAGTGTGTCCTGCAAAATGCAGCTTCTCTAACGACACCATGGCCAAAACGCTCTCAGGATCCAGTTCCATTCCTCAGCAACCCAGACAATCCAGCAAAAGGGAGTGTCTAGGAAGCTATGCACTTGGAAATGCCAAGCCATCTAGAGAGGGGGCATGGGTGTAGGGTTCTGCTCCTACATCCCTTATGTGATACAGGAGGGCCAGGAAGCAGCAGTAGTAGAGTGTGAGAGGGGAAATATATAAGCCCTTGGCTAATTAAGGCGTGGTTCCCTGGAGACTAGGGAGGGTGGCTACAGGTTAATTGCAGCACCTGCAGTCAATTAAGGCCCTCTCAGGAACCTAATAACGCCCCCCCCCCCGCTTCAGGTAGACAGGGGAGGAGGAGGAAGGAGTTGGAGCAGAGTGGTTTGGTGGTGGAGCGGAGAGCAGTTTGGAGGAAAGCAGAGGAGAGTTTGGAGAAGTGCTGTGGCGGGCTAAGAAGACCAAGACCCTAGGTAAAGGGACACCTGGCTTGTGCAGAGGGAAGGCAGGAAGCCCCACAAGCAGGAGCGGGAAGGAGCTTAGGGGAAAGTATCACTAGTACAAGTGGTTTACCTACTAACCTAGGGCCCCTGGGCTGGGACCCGGAGTAGAGGGCGGGCCTGGGTCCCTCCCTCTCCATTCCCCTTCTCTTGGATACTAGTGGGACAGCTGATACCCCAGTTCAGGGGCAAGAAATGGCGCCCTGAAACCCCCCCCCACAAGAAGAGAAAGTGCGGGACCCTCATAGTAGTGCCAGCAATCTGCCACACAACCCAGAACAGAGTTCCTGCACATAGATCCCTGTTGAAAGGTGATCCATCAAATTCCAAAGCCCTCAGCCTAGGAATTATATGCAACTCGGTAGCAGGGATGAGGACAAGGGGGATGGAATAACCCATCTTCAGTGCCTACTTCCCTCCATAACAAAGCAAATGACCTATGCAAAATAGGCAACTCCCACCAGCCCTTTTGTCCAACACAAATCTACTGGTGAATTCTGGATTTGTCTGAATCATGGATTTTCTGCAATCTAGTATGAATCCTTCATGCACACCACCTATGGAGACAGTTAACTGTATTCAACTCAGTCTCCGGTGCGTGAAAATGTATCTGTCATTTTGCACCTATCAAGATCTTTGTCCTGGTGGATTTATCCTGAGCAGACACCTGAGGGTAATGTATCGCCCGTAGCACAGCTGATAAGAGGAAGAGCCATTGTGTCATTGCATTGGTACCCTACTCGCATATAGACTCTGTGACTCTTGAGCAAAAGGAGGAAAGAACACAGTTTCCCAACAGTGTAACTGGGAAGCTGTGACGTTATTCACAAACAGGGACCGTATAAATCATTGTTGCAACCAAGGTCCTATAGTGGCACCAAATCTTATATAAGGGGGGTCAAATAAGGTGTCTAAGACAAGGTTATGGGTTGCTGATTATGATTATGCTATCTGTATATGTGTATCGTTTTTGTAGTTGAAGTTATGAATATTGGCTCTATATTGTCTGTATTTCAAACTTCTGCTATGCTTCTGGGTGACATCGCAGACAAGTTGGTGTAAGCTCTGCCTAGCCTGCTTGATGGCCCATTAAGGATGATCAGCTATACAACTAACCCATTGAGAGAAGGCAGACACACCTTGTGACCAGTAGCGCAGCCAGGTCCAGAGCGCAGGGGGAGCGGTGCTATAAAAAGGCGCCTCCCCTTGTACTCACCTGGCGGCGCTCCGGGTCTTCGGCGGCGCTTCGGCGGCTCACTCCGGGTCTTTGGTGGTACCCCCCGCCAAAATGTCGCCGAAGACCCGGAGCACTGCCGGGTGAGTGCAAGAAGCGGCGCTTAAAAAGAAGCGGCGCCTTTTTTTAGTGCTGCTAAAAACAGGCGCCGCTTCCGCTCAAGGGGGAGCGGCCGCTCCCCCTGCTCCCCCCCCGGGCTACGCTACTGCTTGTGACTCAGCAAGGTATGCAGGGACCTGCCTATGGACAGAAATCTGAGATTTTTCTATGCCATGTGCTGGAGAGCATGTCCTTGGGACAAAGAAAGCAAAGACCACATGGCAAGAGACTATAAAAGGCTGATGCCTCATCTCCATCTTGTCTTCAATCCTGCTTCATACCTCTGGAGGGACTTTGCTATAAACGGAGGCTCTGAACAAAGGACTGAATGACCTATCCCAGCTGTGGATGTACTCCAGAGACTTGATTTGAACCTGCAGTTTATTCTATCACTGCTACAAGCCTGAACCAAGAACTTTGCCATTGCTGTATGTAATTGATTCAATTTAACCAATTCTAGCTCCCATCTATATCTTTTTCCTTTTATGAATAAACCTTTAGATTTTAGATTCTAAAGGATTGACAACAGCGTGATTTGTGGGTAAGATCTAACTTGTATGTTGACCTGGGTCTGGGACTTGGTCCTTTGGGATCAAGAGACCCCAGTAAAAGAAAAAGGTTATTGGTTTTCATAACCATTTGTCCCCATAATGAGTTGCACTGGTGGTGATACTGGGAAACTGGAGTGTCTATGGGAATTGCTTGTGTGACTTTGGTTTTACCCCACTGGCTAACCATAAGTCTTCTCTGTTTGGCTGGTTTGGTTTGCCTTAGTAATAAAGGAACCCCAGCCCTGGGCTGTAACTGCTCTGCTTTAAGCAATTTGTCCCAAATTGGCATTCTCAGTTGGGTCCCACCAGAACCAGCATTGTTACAGAAGCCTCCTTTGCAATTTGGTCCCATGGGGCAAAGACAGGAGATCTTGTGCTGGTCAAAACAAGAGATGTGTGGATGACTTCTTTTGGATGGGTTTCCATAGGAGGAAGGATCGCCTCCTGATTAAGGTGCCAGGAGTTCTAGATTTAGTTCCTACCTCCACCACAGACACCCTTTATAACCCTAAGTAAATCACTCAGACCCTTCAGATCCCCAGCTGTAAAATAGGAAGGATAGTATTCCCACACTGTGAGCTCCCTGGGGCAGGGCCTCTCTCTTCCTCTGTGTGTGTAGTGCCTGGCAAGAGCAGGCCACTGATCTCAGTAGGGGCTACCATCGTAACACAGATGTTGCCTTTGCTTTCAGTCTGTGTTCCTTGGAGAATTCAAAGCCAAACTGTAGGCAAACCACTCTGTTTCACCTGTTCCTGCGGCCATGTCATTCCAAATGGCAACCTAGCACCATCAGCTGGCCCAGATCACCTTGAAACTGGACCCAAACCAAAAATGGGTTTGTGGGGCAGGGGAAGAGTGGCTTTTGCAGGGGGACGGGGGCCAGCTGTGGGGGAGAGGTGGGCAGTTGTCCTGTTTCCCAGCTGCAGGAGATCTCTCCAAACAGCTTCACTGAGCTTTCATGAGCAGGGACTGAGGTTAGCAAATACATCAAACCTCAAACATCAGGCTTCACTGGAGTGGTTGTAAGGTTGGATGCGAGCATCCCACACCATTGTAGTCAGGGTCTCTTGCAATAGGCTGTCCCGTGGCCATGCAGTGCTGTTGGATCAGGATGCCCTGAATGCCAAGCTGTCACAGAACAAACAATTATATTCCTCAACCCATGCCATGAGCCTGAAGCTGTAGGTTTGCTTGGGGTCTCAACTAGTCTGATGGAAGATGCCCATGTGACAAGTCTGTCCCATTCCTTACCTACAGGCCTCTACCTATCCTAGGTAAGGGCTGCCCAAGCAGGTGAAAGTTAAAATAATTAAGCCAGGCTTTTGATGCTCTGCAGCGTTAGCAGAACCCCAGCTGTATCCAGCCAGGAGATGGTTTGGCGGGGAGTAGCAAGACTAGGAAAGAAAGGAAACCGGTGTGGCTTTAAGGAGAGTCACCTCTCTCCATGGACCTAGACTTGCTTTGCCTGCTGCCTTTGGTTGTGCTGTCACAGCAACCAGGGACTAAGCAGCCAATTCTGCTCCCGGGCTGTGTGTTTACACACACACCCTCCTTCCACAAACCCACCACAACAGCGAGCAAATGGAGACGTACTCCCGCTGCTGAGGACTACAAGGAGCTTGCAACCTCTGTCTCTCCAAATCTCCCCGTCCTCTCCCGCGTGTAGCACACAAACACACACTCACATATCCCCCACCAGCCAAGCAACCCCGCCATGTAGCCCCATCCCCGGCCTGTCAGCGCCCTGCTGCCCAGAGACTCACCCGCGGTGCCCGGCTGCCCTGCCAGGATCCCCTGCTCGCGCTGGCCCTGGGGACCGGCCCCCAGGAGCAGGTGCGCGCCGCGTGTCTGTAGCTCCTGGCTCGGTCTCCGCCTTAAGACGCTCCGGGAGTCTCCGCCGAAGAGCCGGGCTGGGGGATCACGGAGCCCCGGCTGGAAGGGGCAGCTCGCCGCAGCCCTGCCCCTGGCAGTGCCCGCTGGGCGGCAGCGGGACAGACGCGCCCGGATCCGCGGCCCCGGGGCTGGGGCGAGCTCGCAGCGCCGCGGTCTGGCTCTGCGCTCCCCTGGCGGGGAGACGCGCCCTACTGCTCCTTCCCGGCGCTCCGGCTGGAGCGCTCCCGCGGCCGCCTGGGCGAGCTCATCCCCTCCCCGAGCGCCAGGTGCCCGCCCGCTCTCCTGCGCCTGCCCGCTGCCTGGCTCGGGGGCCGCCCAGCCGCAGCCGATCTCCGCAGCGCTCCTCACGCGTCCCTGGCCTGGGCTCGCTCTGGCTCCCGCCGCCCGCTCCACGCGCCGCCCGCAGCCGCCTCACACTCCCCGCATGACATCAGAGGCGGCCGCCGTGGCGAGCTGCGCCCCAGCCCCCGGGGGGAGACGCTCTCCGAGGCTCGGGGACAATTCCCGCCGCTGGGAGGCTGTGACAAGGCGCCTTGGCCAGCCTGGCTGCCCAGAGATCGCGCCCACCCACTTCCACTCAGCACCGTCCTCGGGCGGGGGCGGCCCCGGGGGGCAGGTGGCTCAGCTGCGCCCTCCTCGCTGCTCCTTGCCACAGCTGGCCGCGGGTGCTCCCCAGCTGCACTCTGGCGCCATCCGCCCCTGCGGGGAGTTCTCCTGGGCTAGTCACTTACCAGGGGTGCTTCCGCATTTCCTCGCTTACTAGAAGAGCCCGGGGGCAACCAGAGTCAATACACGTGTCCCTTCAGCTCTGGAGGCCTGGCCCCCGAATCGGACTCCAGTCATCAGTGCCACGAGATTGAATGGTCTCAGCCAAGTCCTTATGGACAATTGTGCCCCGCACAGAACCAACACGCAATGCCGGATGCACAGCAGCAGTCTGATCTTTGAGGAGGCTGGGAGCCTGGGTAGCACAGGAGAGGCACATCAGAAATGAGGGGCACTGGGCAGCCAGCATGGGGAGAGATGAGATTGGGGGCGGGGGGTTCCACAGATCAGGACTGAGGGACACTGGCAACCAGGAATTGAATGAAAGACAGAACAGAGAAGAGGGTGTGTGGGTAAAATGGGGGGAGGGAGGGAAGCATGCACTTTGCTTGCCCATGTCATGCTTGGCTTTACCCACTGCAACCTGTCCATCACTGCCATGGACTAGATCCACCACAGCACGTTTTAAAAGACTTCCCTCCTCCCAGACCCAAGCTCTTTCAGGAATCTAGGATGAACCCCCTGGCCTCATTGAACCCAATGGCAAAACTCCCTTGACTTCAGTAGTGCCAGGATTTCATCCCTAGCATTCTGGAGTTCCTTATGTCTGGCTGGGCTTTGGAACAGACCAAACCCATGAAGGAGCAAGACACACAAGGGAGCAGGGCAGGGAAGTTTTACCAGTGTAGAACTCTTCATGGTAATGCAGATAAATAACCATCCTCCTTATCCTCCTTATCTTTATGCAGCACCTTTCCCTGAAAGACCCTGAGGCATATTTCTGACTCAGCCTTATGTCTCATTGGCCAGGCAACATTCCCACCAGCACAGGACCACCTTGCAGCATGTCCAGGAACAAGGTGTCACCTCTGCAATAATGGTGATGGTAGGTGCATAGGGAGAGGAGCTTTACACCAGCCCCGTCCTCCCTCCAGATTCCTGGTCTTTTAAAGAAAGGTTTTGTTCTTGTGACTTTTAGGCCAATGTTGGGGGGACGCAGTAGCATTCCTCAGCGCTAACAGTCTGTCCGCAGCCCAGGGAGAGAGATGGGGAACATGATCTTGCAGTCATCGTGGATAGTTCTCTGAAGACGTCCACGCAGTGTGCAGCGGCAGTCAAAAAAGCGAACAGGATGTTAGGAATCATTAAAACAGGGATAGAGAATAAGACGGAGAATATCTTATTGCCCTTATATAAATCCATGGTACACCCACATCTTGAATACTGCGTACAAATGTGGTCTTCTCATCTCAAAAAAGATATACTGGCATTAGAAAAGGTTCAGAGAAGGGCAACTAAAATGATTAGGGGTTTGGAACAGGTCCCATATGAGGAGAGATTAAAGAGGCTATGACTTTTCAGCTTGGAAAAAAGGAGACTAAGGGGGGATATAATAGAGGTATATAAAATCATGAGTGGTGTGGAGAAAGTGAATAAGGAAAAGTTATTTACTTGTTCCCATAATATAAGAACTAGGGGCCACCAAATGAAAGTAATGGGCAGCAGGTTTAAAACAAATAAAAGGAAGTTCTTCTTAACATAGCACACAGTCAACCTGTGGAACTCCTTGCCTGAGGAGGTTGTGCAGGCTAGAACTATAACAGGGTTTAAAAGAGAACTACATAAATTCATGGAGGTTAAGTCCATTAATGGCCATTAGCCAGGATGGGTAAGGAATGGTGTCCCTAGCCTGTGTTTGTCAGAGGGTGGAGATGGATGGCAGGAGAGAGATCACTTGATCATTACCTGTTAGGTTCACTCCCTCTGGGGCACCTGGCATTGGCCACTGTCCGTAAACAGGATACTGGGCTGGATGGACCTTTGGTCTGACCCAGTATGGCCATTCTTATGTGCTTATGTTATATTGATACAATAGAGCACCAGAAATAGTGGTGCCAGACTAATAGCTTGCTACCCTCAGGCCCTGAGCTCAGTCCTAAACTGCCCAGCGCCAGAGAGGCCGGGGGAGTAAGTTCCTCGTGCCACTCACTGGTGCCCCCCTCGGACTGATGTCTGCTGACAGGCTTTGAAGGGAACTGTGCCAGCCCCAGCTCATCCGGCTTCATTGCCATGGGGAGGCTGCTTCTGTTTGTCCTACTACATGACAAACTCATGCCATGTCATGAGCACACTGATGCAACATCATTGGTGGAACGCTGTAATGGGCCCGTGCACTATGGCCAACAGACACAATCACTAGGTAAATTGCTGGGACTGGTACTTTAGCCTCCCTGCTCCAAAAGCCCAAGCTTCTCACTTCAGCTCAGCAATCTCCCTTAGCGTCACTAGTAGCGGGTCCCTTATCCTTTCCACAGGCCTGACCCCTAGAGGGCACCATAGTGGCTCTCTTACAAACAGATATAGGGACATACAAACACACACACAAAATACACGACAACCCAGTATCACGGCTGCAATGTCACAAGATGACCAAATTGCGCACTGTTCTGTTCCAAGATCTATTATAATCCCATAAGCTGGTCTTGCCGTGTGGAAAGGAGGGGGGAAATGGGATGGGTGGCAACCCCAGGAGGTCATTTTGACACTGGCTTTTTTTAGGGGCGAGCGCTAGGGTAAACAGGCAACCGCCCCTCCCTCCCCCAAACATGCAGAATTCTTTCATGAAAATATCATAAAACACTTGTTCATCCCAAATACTCATGATTATTCTAGAACCAGTCAGATGCTTGATTGTTGAGACAGAACTTGAGATCTGTTCACACATCTACGTTATCTCTCTTTTGCTTTTCCAAAATGAAATAATGTATTTCTCTAGGTTTATAAGATTCTCCACCTTTTCTGTTCTACAGAACTGAGAAAGACAATGCCAATATAATAGTGGCTCCATGTAATACATTATTATTCCTTATTATTATTTGCATTACAGTAGCACCTGGAGACTTCAATTGAAACTGGAGTTTCACTGTGCATTGTACCTATACCTTAGTAAAAGACAATCCCTGTCCCAAAGAATTTATAGTCTATGTAGCCAAGACAGCCAAAGGTGGGAGAGGAAACAGATGCTGTGATTTGCCCAGTGTCACACAAGTTACTGGCAGAGCCCCCTGTGTCCCCATCTATTCTCCCATCCCCTGGATAGTGCTGCTTTTCTCACCTTTCCCTCCTTTCATCCCAAATATAGGGCCTCGTCCAAAGCACATTGAAATCAATGGGAGTCTTTCCATTTACTTTAATTGGTTTGGATCAGGCCCATGATTATTCACATTCAATCATCATTTGAGGTTCTGTGCCCTGGGACCACTCACCTGGTAAAATAACCCTAAAACAACTCAGACGTAATATCAAGAGTCATCTTTTACTTCCAACAAGCCTTCCCCAAGTCCATTCTGGTGGCATGCAGAAAGCAGCCATCTCCTGAATCTGATTTACTGTTTCGAGATGATCGGTGGCTGAGAAATTACCTCTCTGGATCAATCCCACCTGCACTGGCAGCTGATTAAAGCCCTGGTGGGTTCTTCGCCAGCACTTTTGGGACGATGCTATAAAATATGGGGGATTCAGGATGACTGAATACACGTTTCTGATCAATAATGAGGTATGTCAAGATGAGAGCAGGAATCAAGGGATAGTTCTGCAGTGGCTGAGGGGCTTTACGCACAGCTTAGGAGTAGGGAGAGCCCAACAGCTACAGTGAGTCATTATGGAGCTTCTTAGCCAGACGCGTTCTCAGGACTGGCTGCATCACTGCAAGGGGAGGTGATGGCACGCGACTTCCATGCCAGCTCCATGCCACCAAGGGGCCCTAGAGATCCTCCTATGGGGACTCAGCTGGCTTGAGACCCGTTTTGCACCAGCAGAGCAGCACAAACATGTCTGAATGTTTCTGAAGATACATTCTCATATCTCATGCTTTTAGGCTTCAGCTAATGTCCAAAGGAGTCAGAAAGGAAAGCAGGCCCCTCACACATGTATAGCATTGCACAATTCCCTGGGTACATTATGGGGCATTTTTACACTGCCCAGGCTCTGAAGCTTCAGCAGGAGGACTCTGAAGTTTATGGGCCAATTGAATATTGATTTGGGGTGTCTCAATGCAGACAATGCTGGCCGCCCGCTGAGTGGCGCAGCTGCCATGGCTGAGTAAGGATATTGGGGGAGGCTTCAGTCCCCAAGGTTTGGAAGGCTCTGGATAGCCGGGAGCAGGACAAATCTGTGGCAGGGGGCAGCTCGGGGCAGGATCTCATCGCTGCAGTGTTCTTGTTATGTAATGACTGAACTGAATCCAAGCCATTTAATTGTCGGATACAAACTGGCTGTGCCTTAAGGCAAAACACCTACCCTCAAAATCTGGGTGTCTCAGCTTCGACTCCGCAGATCAATATGCACTAGACCTATGCCCTGATGTAGCACTGACTCCCGAATAGGGAAACGGAGTTCAGCTTGCCTGTGTTCCAGTTAGAAGAACTTAGCATTCACGCTGTTCCTTCCCGAGCGCAACCCCCTGTAACGAGGAACCCACTGCGCCCCTCCGGATTTGGCCCCTCTCCTCCGTGAATCAGGGACACTTCAGTCTGATGCCACTCCCGTGTTCTTTATTCATGATCAATTTCCCACCACCAGTTTCCAACTATATACAGGCTTTACAACTGCTTGGCCTACCACAAGTCTGGCCAGCAACAGACTAGGAGGCTCCTATGCCCTCTGAGCCTGACCACCTGCTCTCAGTCCAGTCCAGTCCAGTCCCCTTTCTCTTCCTTCCAGCCTTATAGCTCCTGCTAATGAGGCTGGCAGGTGTGGTCAGTTATCAGGCAAACATAGGGTGGTTCACCCAGCCCCAATCCATTCTCCCTGATTGGGGCTGGAGTGGCAGCAGCTGATTAAGGGCTTCTCCAGTAGCACCCTATCCAGGGCCGGCTCCAGGCACCAACTTTCCAAGCTGGTGCTTGGAGCGGCATCCAGCATGGGGCAGCAGTCCGTGTCCCGCGGCGGCAATTCGGCGGCAGCTCCACCACTGTTCCCACCGCGGTGGCAATTCGGCGGCAGCTCCGCCGCTTTCCCTGTCGCAGCGGCAATTCGGCAGCAGCTGCTTGGGGCGGCAAAATCGGTAAAGCCGCCCCTGACCCTACCACACTCCCCAACACAGACCTGTGCTCTCTCTCCGCAGCATGCTCACATGATGTTCAGTTTCCACCTTGCTCCACTGGACCACTGCATTGAGCCTTTTCACGGTGTATTCCACCTGCATCACACTGGCGCCGGGCTGAGGGGGCCCACCACGCTGCTTCTCTTGTGAATCCATGCCAGCGTTGCAGCATGCCCAAGGAGCTGTTACCTCCCCATTTGCCCTTCATTTTCGGAACCACTTGGCAAGTTTGTTTCAACCTCCTGTTCTCTCCCAGCTAATGAGAACATTTGAGATAGCTTTCTGGCAGCACATTTGCCTTCGTCCCCTCCGATATGGGAGATGGCTCGTGAAGCGCTGTCCCTGGAGAGTCACTCAGACGGCAGGGTGGAACAGCACTGCTCTGTATGAATGCTGACTCTCCCTGCCTCTGCACTGCTGTGCTGGAGAGGGACGGGGACAACCAGGAATCCTTCCCTCCTGCAGAATCAATGAGGGAGGCCTGTTCCTGGCAGGGAAACTACCCACCCCTACTTTGCAGGGACCATTGATTTGTTGTGTGTCTGTCCAGCTCCTAGCACAATGGCACCCTCTTAATACAAATAATAATTAATACTAATGCTATTGCCAAGGGGGGTGTGGGCATGTCTCTGAGGCTCATAGCCCATTGCCTGGCACTGACTGGCAGTCCAAAAATGACACAGGGAGCAGTGCATGCAGTGCAGAGAGGACAGATGACCCAGTGGCTAGGACTTAAAATCCAGGTTCAAATTCCTACTCTGGCACAAACTTCCTGTGTGAGCTTGGGGAAGTCACTTAGTTTCTCTGTGCCTCAGTTCCCCACCTGTACAATGGGGGTGATAGCTCTGCCCTGCATCCAGGGGTGCTGTGAAGTCAAATCCATTACAGATTGTGAGGTGCTCAGAGATACCACAGTGATGAGGACCAGATATGTACCTAAAATAGAACTGGAGCAGGAAATGGGGCCATGTGTTCCTTCCTGGATTTGTATCTCTCATTTCCTTTCCTTCCTTCAGATTCCTTCAGCTCTGTCTCTCTTTCAATCCCAGTTCCTATCTTTTTAACTAGTTCTAGAGCTTGGCAAATAATTTATGGCAAATAATTCATTCAATGTGTTTCACTTCTTTGTCTGTCCACAGATTCCTGACTTTGTTTGGTTTACTCGTTATTCCAAACTAGTCACTGAAGAGTTTCTGATTAATTTGTGTCAAGCCAGACCTGAAGAAGAGCTCTGTGGAGCTCGAAAGCTTGTCTCTTCTGCCAACAGAAGTTGGTCCAACAGAAGATCCCATCTCACCCACCTTGTTTCTCTAATATTGTGGGACCAGCACCGTTGCAACACTTTGATTAATTATTGGGCTGTATAGCTTTTGCATGCGTTCCAGACTGGAAAGCGTGAGCTAAGTTGGTGAGTTTTGATTGGACATGTGGCGGGTCACAAGGTGTCTTTCTGCTCCCTGATTGGATGAGTTCAATGAAGAGTCCAATTTCTGATGTGAATCCTTGCAACTATTCCAACAAAATTCACTTTCCATGAATATTCTCCAAAATTTGCTTCAATTTGGCTATTTCTCTGGATGCTCCTGCCAGAAAGCTCATTGGCCGGGATGTTTGCAGGAAGCAAACACAAGGGGTCTCAGCATCTCTAGAAATCAGGGCCCAATTGTCTCAGAGTGGGAACCAAAACACAGGCACACAAAAAATCAGAGGCTACTTTTGAAATTCCGCCTAAGTGACTTACTGGAGGCCAATTGGTGAGTTATTCATAGAACTTCCAGTCACTGCCTCTCAGAGCCTTGTTTCTATGTATGTTTGAAATATGTTTGACCCTAGAAGAAACAACTGCCAAAAAATAACTTTGAGCCTAAGTGTTAGTGTCTCTTTTTGTTTCTCCAGGGAATCGCCCCAGAGTGTTTCCAGTAAGAGAGGGGCAACACACGTCTTGGGTGGAGGTGAGGGACCCTGGAAACTCCCCTGGGCTGCGGGGCTGCTTGCCAGGTTTGGCAGATGTAGCAATCCATGTGATGGAGGCAATAGCTTACTTGAAGCATCCTCGCTCAGGTTAGCAGAAGAGGGAGACTTCTCCCGTTGTGTGTGATACTTGCACTGCCTTCTGCAGTTTCGGTATTCGTGTCCTGCCATTGCAGATACCAGACTGGATAATGGCCCAGCAAACCCCACTGACTGCTGGGACAAGGATCCAAGATTTGCCCTTGTCACACACTGGCCCAGTCTCTCTTTCCACTCACCAGTCTGTTGCGAGAGGACCCATTTGCTGGGTCCCACAGCCTTCTGAGCTAACTGGCTCTGGGTAGAGTCTATTAACTGTTTCTAGCTCTGGTCCTATAGGGAATCCTCCCACTCTTAGACCTCTTGTCTGATGCCCCTCCTTTGGATGTGAGGCACTGCTGTCCGGCTGCTCTCTAAACTCCACTATCAGTGTCTGAGACCCCCAGTCATGTGCACATGCTCCTCCACCTAAGTTGTGGGTGTTCTGGGCTTCCACTTTAACCCCTTCAGGGACAATGCAGCAGGAAAGCAAGGAACCCTGGCTTCACTTCAGTGACTTTATTGGTAAAGCCCTGGAAGACTAATGCCAAGTCCTGAGATGCCCCGTCCCCTAGTCTGAACTCACCCCTACTGTGAGTCAGCAGAATTTCAGGCTGGCCAATGTCCCTCCTGCCCAACCTGGCCATTTCCATGTGGCCATGACCAGCCCCCTGCACAGAGCAGAGCCCTGCTTGTAAATCAGACCCCGGTCTCTGTGCCATGTGCCTGGCCCAACTGAGAAGATTCAGACCCACCAGTTATACTTGCCTCTTCCCCGCTGCAGGCCCTGCGGGCCAGATGAGAGACAGTCAGTGCCCTGATTGCAGTCTTGATGGCTCTTAGGCTGTGTCTACACTGCCACTTTCAGCGCTAAAACTGTAGTCATTCGGGGGTGTGAAAAAGCACACCCCTGGGCAACAAAAGTTTTAGCGCTGAAGAGCGCCAATATAGACAGCTCGTTCGGGGTGGGGGTTTTTTTTTATCGCCAGGAGAGCTCTCCCCCAGCGATAAAGCATCTACACTGTCTGTGTCACAGTGCTGCTGCGCTGTAACGTGGGCAGTGTAGACATACCCTTAGAGTTAGTCCTTCAAGGACAGGGCCGGTGCAACCACTAGGCAAACTAGGCGGCTGTCTAGGGCGCCAAGTGGTTGGGGGGGCGCCAAAAAGCACGCTCGGGAGGAGGTGGAGTGGAGGTGAGCTGGGGTGGGGGGGGCACGGGGAGGGCTGCCCGCAGCAAGTAACGGTGGTGGGGGCGTGCAGGGGAACCGCTTCCCGCCCCAGCTCACCTCCACTTCACCTCCTCCCTTGAGCATGCCGCCCCCGCTCTAATTCTCCTCCCCTCCCGGGCTTGCGGCGCCAAACAGCTGATTGGCACCGCAAGCCTGGGAGGCGGGAGAAGTGGAGGCGCCGTCATGTTCAAGCGAGGAGGCAGAGCAGGGGAAGCTGCCACAGGGAGGGCTTCCAGGGCGAGGGCAGAGGCGGAGGGGGAGGGGGGGAGCTGCCACGGGGGGGGGCTCCCTGGGTGGGGGGAGCTGCCACAGGGAGGGCTCCCTGGGCGGAGGGGGAGCTGCCACAGGGGGGCTCCCTGGGCGGAGAGGGGGGGCGGGGAGCTGCCACGGGGGGGCTCCTGGGCGGAGGGAGGGGCGGGGAGCTGCCGCAGGGTGGAGGGAGGGGCGGGGAGCTGCCACAGGGCTCCCCGGGCCGGGGGGGGGGCGCAAGGTGGAAGTTTTGCCTAGGGCGTGAAATATCCTTGCACCGGCCCTGTTTAAGGAGGTGTCAAGCACCTTGCCGGGTGGGATAACAGCCTGTCTGTAACACAGTACAACAAGCTGTCTTTGGGCTTGTGCATTGAAGTGGTGTTGTAGCTGTGTTGGTTCCAGGATATTAAAGAGATAAGGTGGGTGAGATGATCTCTTTTACTGGACCAGCTTCTGTTGGTGAAGAAGTTGGTCCAGTAAAAGATATTACCTCACTCACCTTGTCTCTCTTTAGGCTGGTGCAGTCCCAGTGTCCAGTGTTCCCACACGGGGCAGAACAGAACAGAGCGTGCAGTATGATTCAGACCCATCGCACGCTGTCACCGACCTCCTTCACCTTTCCAGCTGGGAAACTGGCTAAGGAAGCTCTCAGTCCCCTGAGGCTGCAGGACAGGATTGTCACTTCAGACATCATGAGCAGGAAGGAGCTGAAGCAGTAACACAGGACAAGTGACTGTCTTACTACCTCCACAGGGACTCCTGGGGGAAGAGGTTTTCCAGCCTCCGCGCTCAATAACTCCTGAACTCACAAAATCCTGACATGACTCACATAGCTGCCCCCCTTGGGACTGACCTTGAGCGTTCAAAGCATTGAAGCCTGGGGCTTCTTCACATCATTCCACCAATGGAGGTCAAACATCACCCGGAGAGAGGGGAGAGCTGGAAGCAGCTGGTTTGCACAATCATTCCATCACTTGAAGTCCAAAAACAAGGGGCAAGGGAGGCTGGGATGGGTGGTTAAGCTTGCTTTCTTCCCTCTCCCTGTGAGCAAACATGCACATAGCTTCATCTCAGTGTGACCTTCCTGATAACAGATGGTGGCATGCACAATGGGCTACTGCTGTTTCTTCAGATCAGTTCCTCAGACATGAACATGAGCTTTACTCTGAACATCACATAGGATCACAGTGCCCACGCAGATGTTTACTTGGTGACAGACAGAATATCGTCCTGGCCTAGCTCATCACGCTTCCCCTGCTGCACCCTTCAACTCATCCCTCTGGATTGAGATGTCATCCCCATCTGTCTCACCCATTTGTGTCAGGGAGTTGTGTCCAGCTACCCTGGGTCCCAGAAGCACAGTTAGAATATGCTGGAGTTTCTCAAAGTGATGCAGGCCAGACAGCAATGGGCATAGAACTGGAAGGGCAGGGTGAGATTCCATCATTCCCCATACTCCCTTTCCAGGGACCACAGTTAGTTTAGGAGAGTTCTTCTCGCTGCCCTTAACCGTGTGCTAACAACTTCCCCCTCTATCAGCACCTGGTCTTCATCTGATGCAAACAGAATTCAGCAAAGCCCTGGTCTTTTATGCTAGCTGATTCTCTGACGCTGTCAGGGGGGCCATGTCCCTGGACTCTGCTGGCCTGAAGCTATGCAAATATTGGGGACTTTATATCCTCTTACCTCTTTGGAGGTTGGTGACAAAGACTCAATTCACTGCATGCTAAATTGGGCTGATTACACTGTTCTCTGCTGCACTGAAATTGTGTGTGTGTGTGTGGGATCTCTCACAGGGAGGGTTATAAACTCCCATTGCCTTACATGAGCCTCAAAGAGGACGCACAGACTCATCCCACTGAACACAAGAGGGAGATCGTCTCAACATGCTCGGATGGTCACTAATAACTTTACCTCTCCTGTGCTATTCTCAGCAGAGAGAAAGCTCCAATGTCTGATGAGCCAGAACAGAAATATCCAATGGCTCTCCTTTCTTTTCTATTTTTGCTGCAAGCTGGTTAACCCTGAAATCCAATTATGGCTCATTATTCACTGGAACTTCCCTCTTATCAAATGGACACATTGCAGGGCTGCTGCGCGGATTCCAAGTGTTAATGGAGCTGCAAATTATCCTGCTGAACTGAGGCACTAATAGGTGTGAACCCTGCACTAGTGTTCCCATGCACCCTATGAAACGCAGGACCCAGGGACATGGATCCTGGCTTTTGGGCTTTAGTGGGTGGAGATGCTGAGGCTGTTCACTGGTTGGGAATGGGACTCCAGGCAATAGTGCACTAAGGTGAACCATATTGCACTTGGGGGGCAAAAGTGTGCATCCAGACACAAGCACACAAGTCTCTGGAGCATACCTCCCTTAGGGCCTTGACATGCAAACCCTGCTGTTAGTGCATTTATTGACTGGAGTGTGAGTCCTGGCACCAGTGCACAACTACTTGGGAACTGCTATACCTAATCAGACCAGTATGCCATCTAGACCAGTATCCTGGCTCTGACAGTGGCCACTACCAGCCGTTTCAGAGCAAGATACAAGCATGCCAGTAGTGGGTTATTATGGAATAGCCTGTGCCCACGCCCATTGGCAGCTGTCCTGAAGCATGGGTTTATGTAGCCATGTGCGAGGCAGACTGTGCCAATTGCTCCCAGAGCTCTGAGCTGTTCCTGTATGGCTCATGGGGGGTTCCTAACATTGGCCCTGATTTACCAAAGCACCTAAGTGTCTGCTTAACTTTTAAGGACTTAGTTAAGTCCCATTCAGCTCGATGGGCTTAAGCACATGCTGTGCTGAATAAGGGACAGTTTGCTGAACTGCGGCTTTTGTTGTCGACCTTAGACCTAGGAAACCACTGCAGATCGTTTTAGCAGAACCATCCAGCTAGTCTGGGATTGAAGGGGGATGCAGGCCTTGAAGCCAGCACCCTGCTCTGAAAGGAGCAGACCCCACTCTATACCAAATCTAACCTCAGCCCTGCCTGAGGCTTGGCTTTATTAATAACAAGACAATTAGTAATGACACAACACACATGCTAGCTCCTGTCTTTTCCTTGGGGTTGACTGTTCTTTGCCTCCGACCCTCCCAATGCTCTGTTCTAGGGCCTCTCACAGACCCATGCTCACCTCCCTTATACCTAGGGGGGAGCTAATCATCCACCCCTCCCACAATGAATCAGTGAACATCTCCCTCTTGGATTCTGAGACCGGGGTGGGGTGTCAACAGAAGAACTCAGCTTCCCTGTAACTGTAACCTAGACCAGCATGGTGTCATGTACTGTCACTGTCTAGTGGTGGCAGGGCCACATGTTGTGGAGGGGCCTACTGCAGCCTGGGCTATTAGATGAACCATTTTAGCTCAGGCAGTCGAAAGTCATTGTTTTAGATCCAAAGATCCCAGGTTCAATCCCCACTGCAGCAGAGCGACTCAGAGGCATGGCCTTCCTCAACCTCCAGGCTGCTCTTTTGATCCCTGTTGCCCATGCTGGGTTGCAGGTGAACTCAGTAGCACCCCTCGTGGAGGGGTCTGGTAACCCCCCTTGTTTCTTCCTAGCCTCTCCCTTTCTCTACCCCTCACTCCACATTATCCCTCAAATTGGCAATTTCCACTTAAAAAAATAAAGTTACTATAAAAAGCAAAAGAAGATGTAGCAAGTGAAAGATTAACTGTAAGAGTCAGTCAATTAATGCACAAGAGAAGGCGGCACTTTTAAAATTAACTTACTGCCCTGCCAAGCTTTCAAAAATGTTTATGCAGCCTGCAGCCTTGTATGGAAAACGGCTTCTGCTTGACTGCTACTAAACCTCAAATACAGACACATTTTGCTGGGTAAGAAATCCAGAAGGCTGGATTTTCCACACCCAGCACGTGAGTTGTGCCGAAAATGTATGCACGGCACAAGCAGAAATGGGTAATTGCACATGCAAAATTCTCATCTGTGACAGCAAAAGGGGCGATTCAACACATAAATGGGAACCTATTTGCATGCACAATGAGCTATGGGGATAAGGAAGAAGATGGGATTGTAGCTCAGAAACAGGACTAGGAGTCAATAGATGTGGGTTCTGATTCCAGCTCTAGCATAGACCCAGTGTGTGATTCTTGGGGAAGTCACTTCCCGTCTTCGTGCTTGTACGTTTCCCCCGTGAGAATGATATGTCTGTATCTTGGCGGGGAGTGCTGGAAGAACCATTCCTCACATGTAACATCCTCTACCTATTTTGCCCCCTTGCTTGTGAAGTGGGTGTTCAGATCATGATTTTCTAGACTGAATTTGTTATTTAAAATTAATTACGGGGGTGGGATAGCTCAGTGGTTTGAGCATTGGTTTGCTAAACCCAGGGTTGTGAGTTCAATCCTTGAGGGGGCCATTTAGGGATCTGGGGCAAAAATCTGTCAGGGGACAGTACTTGGTCCTACTAGTGAAGGGAGGGGCCTGGACTCAATGACTTTTCAAAGTCCTTCCAGTTCTATGAGATAGTCATATCTCCATATTAATTGCCAAATTATTAATGGGTCTCAGTCATGATCTGGAGATTGTTCGTAGCAGTCTGTCCCCTGGGCTCCCAGTCTGTCCCCTGGGCTCAGGGAAAAATATCAGTGTCGTGAGACATATCATCCCATCTCTGAAGAAATTAAGTGGAGTAGGAAAGAGGAGATTTTCTCCTGGGAGGATGTTTCACCCGCAGTTTATCACTGTAGGGCCTCTAATGTGCACAAGTGCATGTTGCAGGTCAAGTCAGTGGCTGGCTAACAGGCTGCATTTGTCTCCATTATTAACCAACATACTTACTGCACTACAATTCCCAGCAGCCTACGGGAGTGTCCTCGCCTGGGAAAAGTGTATTCAGCCACGCTGATCGATAAAGCTCTTTGAGGTCGGAGCAGCCTCACAGTCTGATAGCAATCGTATTCTCGTGAGCTCACCATTCAGTGAATGGAGATGGATATGGGCTGACCCCAGGCTCAGGCATTGAGGGACAGACACAAATTGCCAGAAGCTTTTCAGGGGTCAGACAGGGGCCTTCTTTCTACCATCTTCTTTTGTTTTGTTTCTTTAGTGCCAAAGGAAGTCAGTGAGACCTGAATCTTGGTCCTTTCCTTGCAGTGCAACATCTTTGTTCTGTGCTTGTACAGCGCCTAGCACAGAGGGGTCCTAGGCAAGGATTGGTGTTCCTAGCCGCTCTGACCCCAGTAATAATGATGCTGAACCTCCACCATTAATATCTCTAAAACAGAGCTCTTGACTCATCCCATCTACTAGCGCCCACCTCCATAACCTTAATGGCTGGGATTTCCATGCACGCTGTGAAGCTTCTATTGACTTCAGCAGGAGCAGAGGGAAAATCTCATCCTCTATGTAATAGGAAGAGTCATCTGGTGGGGAGAGCAGGTGACCGGAAGCCAGGTCTCCTGGATTCTCCTCCTAGCTCAGTTACTGATTCGTTGTCTGATTTTAGGCAAGTCACTTCCCCTCTCTGTGCCGCAGTTTTTCCTTCTGTATAACGGGGACAATGCTACAGGCCCCCATTACAGGGGGCCCTTTACGCTGCTGTGGCCCTTTCATCCTGCACAAAGGCTCCCCCTTTCAGTATCAAGCGGTGACTAGTTGCCTTGAAAGCACTTACCGTTCTCTGTGCTTTCAAACAAAGGGGCAAACCATGCACATAGTCTCACAGCACAGGCTGGATGCAATTTACAAAAGCATCTGGAGGAGAACAGAGATGAAAGGGGAGCTGGGAATCTCACAGGCTGCAACCAGCATGTTCCAGGGGGACTCATTCCCTGGGGGCTGGAGTTGGGAAAAGGTCTGTCTAATAATTATTTAACACTCATCTCCTTCAAAGCACTTGATAAACATTAGCCAGCTGACCCTCATGCCACCCGGAGGAGATAGGGAAGTAGTGATTATTTACATTTCACAAATGGGGAAATTGAGGCAAATGAGGCTAAGTGACTTGCCCAAGGACACAGAAGGAATCAGTGTCAAAGCCAGGACCAGAGCTTGGAAAAGTTCTTGCGGCCTAGGACATTGCTCACCATAGACTATGCCCTTCTGCATCTCCTGCAGCCAGGCTCAGACAGGGCCACGGGGCAATCAGGCATTTGCCCAAAGGGCCAGTCTGCTGCTGCTGCAGAGTGTTGGTTTTGATTGTTTTTCCAGTCACCAGTCTTTTGGCCAAGAGAGCAAATGGCGCCCAGATTAGAGATCCTGCTCACTCACCCTCCCTGAGGCAGATTCTCCCTTCAGTGGGGACCAGATTCCTCCATTCTCAATGACTTTGAGTCTCCATTGGCAGGAAAATCCAACCCCTGGTGGCATGGGGCATAGCAATCCTGCCAGTGGTGCTCCCTGTCCCAGGGTTCTAGGCTGAGATGAGAGGCCCTGGCTAGGGGCAAGTGTTCCCAATATGCTACCTTGTCTACACTACAGGCACTGCTATGGCACTGTAACTATTGACTGTAGCACCATAGTGTAGACGTTTCACCCCCCTGAGCAATGAAACTATATCAATCTAAATTTTAAGTGTAGACCAGGCACACACTCCACCCCTGACATTCCAGCCCTGCCTGCTGCTCTTCCTGGTCTGTGATTGCACCTGCAAAACTGACCTGCTGAGATCATTCCCCTTGAAATCGGAGCCTTCGTTTCTCTGCTCATGTGTATTACAGCTGCCTTCCCAGGCCCAGCAAGGGCAAGGTCATGTTCACCCTCCGCCCCCACTGCGCACGCACCAGCATGATTCTGTCGCACATCAAGACGATGATGATGCTTCCTTTTCCCCCTTAAGAGTTCAACATCCGCTGTCATTCGTTGTTAAGTTCCTGTCCAAACACCTCACCTGCAGCTGGCCGATCAAAGCTCGTTTTCATACTCAAACAACTCGAGCTTCCAGTCAGCAGTTGGTGGGAGAGTGGGGGGTTCACAGGTAGAACAGGGGGAAAGGGTCAGGATTGCACTAATTTGGAGGCCTAACCCCTTTCTAACCACCAGAATATAGGATGACACCTCTGGGTCAGGGCTCGGTTCTACCGATGGGACTGCAAGAGAAAGCCTTGGGAGAGAAACTGAGGCACAGAGCAGTTACACGGCTTCCCTAATGTCACAAAGCAAAATGGTATGACAGCCCCTTGGGTGTCAAATGGTCATTTCCATCCCCTTTGTGCAAACCCCTTTGCTTTTCTTTAAATTATTTAATTAGGGCTCATCAAATCCAGATAGGCATTGAAACACACTCACTCTCTCTGTCTCTAATTTTGACACCACCACCTCTGGGAGATCCAGCCCTGCTTTCCTCCATTCATAATTCAGCCTGACACTGCACAGCAAAAATCAATTCACACTTATAAGAAAGTGCCAAGGCAAATTACTTCCCAAAGCCTCCGATGGTGCTTTCTTCTCTCCCAACAACTATATCTTTGGTGCGAAGCCCGAAATTGTAAATTAACCCCTGGAGCTCTTCCACTTCATAGAAGAGCCCTTTGGATCCACAGCTGAATTCAGATTGGTGACTGAGGAGGCTGCTGGCGACAATGCACAGTTTTCAGTTTGTCCAACCATTAGCGAATCTGTGTGTCTAGCTGCCTATACCTAAGTCCATTCATTTGGGCATCTATGAATCATTCATCTATGGATCTCATCTGCTATACAGCCCTCAGCATGTGACCTTATCAGCCCTTACAAGCTAAGCGAGGTCTTGCTTGATTTAGAGTAGGATGGAAAAATAAAGTGTGCTGTAAGAAGTGGTGTTGCTTATTCAGTAGGTGGCACTCTTCCCTCTGGGTCAGTGCAAAGGCCTGTGGAAGTCAATAAAGGGAATTTGAATGCAGGCCTTTATATAAGCAAGAGTTAGGCTGACTTTAGCTTGGGAGTGGCCCTTATGCTTATTAATGCTAATGGCCCCATGCAGAAGTAGGGATCAATTTGTTGTAGAAGGTGCCATTTTTTAAATCCAGATACGATAACACATGGTTATGAAAGATCTCACGAGGCTCCTTCTGCAATCGAGCAGAGGTGTCCTGGATAAATTATAGCAGGGAAAATTGTATTTTCCCTCTAAATTCCCCCTCACCCTTTCAAATGGATACAGTATAACTACTGTGCAGTGTTATTATTCAGCTGCTGGATCCGCCCCAGAGGTGGAAGCATATCAGTGATAGGTGAAGTAACCCCTGTATACCTCTTGCCTACACTGGCTCCCAGGGGTTTGGGGAGACTCAGGGTATGGCTAAACTACAGCTGCACAGCCACATCTGTAGCACCACAGTGCAGATTTTTCTTACACTGATGGAAGAGGTTTGCCGTTGATGTATTTAATCCACCTATCTGAGAGGCAGTAGCTGGGGCAATGGAAGAATTCTTCCCTCAACCTAGCTGTGTCTACAATTGGGGTTAGGTTGACTTAACTATGATACCCAGGATGTAAAATTTTTCACAGCCCTGAGTGATGTAGCAAAATTGATCTAATTTTTTGGTATAGAACAGACCTTAATCAGTGTTAGCAAAGCAGTGAGATCCGCTGATAAACGGTGCCATCACAGCACAGAGTGTTACTGTCATAAAAAAGCTGCCAAATCCATAGACAGAGAAAAGAGGGGATTTGAAAGCTACATAAAAGGAGTCCTAACACTTGCTTAACAAAGCCAGGTGAACAATACAAACCACTGTCCTCTGCCCCCTGCAGAATGCCTCGCCATGATGAGAAGAGTGGAGAAGAATCTGCCACGAGGGAAATATCCGAGGGAACAAATGAAAGAAAGAACAGAAGCCCCAGATGTACAAGCAGAAGTGAAAATGAAGGGCATGAACGGAGCCACGTACAGCAATGAAAGCACAGACATCGCCACTCAGTCACACACCAGCCCCTCTGCCAGCACAGCCGGTGCGCACCGAGTATTTCTGGCATTCAGATGCTAGATATGGGAAAGGCCTGCTGGATTTGACTGTCCAGCCCCTTTCCCTTCAAACCCAGGATTGCTCCCTGCTCCGTAATCTTCAAGGCACAAGTTTAAAAGTGCCAAGCGATCGGGCTCTGCTACATCCCATGAGAGGCTATAGAACTCACTCGATGCTTTCTGACTGAGCCCAAACCTAGGGCTGAGTCCCAGCTCCCCCTTCTTTTCCCTGCCTGTAGAATTCCAGACAATTACTAGCAATTAATGGTTGTTAGTAATGGTGGGTTGGAGCCACATAGTTCAGCTCCAATCTCTCTCAAAGTTCGAGAGTGTGCAGGAGCGGCACCAGCTTTTTTTCCACCCTAGGCAGCGGGAGAGGCTGCCGGCACCGCCTCCTAGAACCCCGGCAGCTGAAGAAGCAGCCGCCGAAGTGCCGCCGAGCACCCCGGCAGCCAAAATGCCACCCCCAAATCCAGGCGCCCTAGGCGACCGCCTAGGGTCGCCTAATGGTAGCGCCGGCCCTGAGAGTATGCCTCAGGTTTTGATTCAACCCATTACAGAGATGGGTTTGCCACAAAGTCTGGGTCCAGATCCAAATGTCACTGAAGTTCTGGGTTCTTTAGACTTTGGGATATGGTTGGGACCCATCTCTAATTGTTAGGGTGAATATTTTCCATTCCTTTCCTTGGGTCTCTTGGGGTAGGGGCTAAGGATCTGTTTTTACCCCCTCCAGAACAACTCCAGTTCTCCTAGTACTTGATCTCTTACTTTGCAGTCGCTGTGCTTGTGACGAAATATGGCTGGGTGCCACCCCTGCACAGGGGTGTGGCAGCTGGGAGCTCTCCTCCCGGATTCTGAATGCATTGCCTCCCTGCCAGCACAGGATGTGAGAGGATCTCTGCCTATTGTTGACCAAGCTGCCCTTTTTGCAAGAGAAAAAGACAGTACTTCCTCTTTCCCCCCGCCTGGCCGCTTGCAGCTGTGGCTGGCAATTTCTATCCCGTTGTCTGGCTGGTTAACTGGCTACTCCTGTTTATATTATTTCTAATTGTCTCCATTGCTCCCGCTGCGAAACGGCACTTTGGAAGATAATGAACCTGTTCTTTCCTACAAGGTCACTGACTGGAGTGCAGCCGTATTTGATTATTATGTGGCTTTTGAAACCGATTAACACAATCGTTTTCCAACTGCAGGAAGAGAGGGAAAAAAGGCCCAACACTTCCTGTAGGTTTCAACCCAGGAGTACATTGCTGGAGAGCAAGTCCCACCAGGAGCAGTCAGGCAGAGAAAGGGGTAGTTTAGTTCACAGCCATCAGTTGGTGCATAGAGCTTTGGTGAGGTCAGGGAATAGTGGCAGTTAGTTAATATTCCTTCTCATCTCCTCCACCTTCCCATCCTGCACAACTCAGGATGGATGGGGTCTGTCAATATCACTCCTGGATCAGTCAGAGGTTGCAACACAAAGTATACTCCCTTCTCCCAGGGACAAAGTGCTCCTAGGGTCAGATCTGGTAAGGCACTGAAGGGATCTGGCTGAAATACTGTCAGGGTGAAACCTACCCTGCTGCATGTGGGCCTGGAGAAGTTGTGTGTTCCATCGAAGTCCCACTCAAGACCTCCAATTAGGGCTGAAGTGGCGCATCGGAACTTTGTGCTAGCCCCTCTGGGCAGGAGTGAATCTCACCCCCAGAGAGCAATGTACTCAATGAACTTAGCTAGCGGTTAGCTTGCAATCTCTTTCCCCACCGCTATTCACTCCCCATACTGCATGAGCAGTCAGTTAGAGTTCTGCTTCATTATTGCATCACACCCAAACCCATGATGGCCAAGCAAACCCTTCTTGCACCAAACCATGTGCAAATTCCCATTTGCACGTGGATGTGTCACACTTGTGCAAACAACCCACAGTCATGTGAACAATCGTAAGAAGCAAGTTCCAGGGTGTGTGTTTAGTGCCAGCGCATATCTGTGGATTTTATTTGACTGTCAGGAAATATGTTTGCACAGTTATTTACCTAACTCCAGTGCTGACCATGTCCCGCGAAGACTTTGAGCATCTTGGACACCCATGGAGCACTCAGGCCCCAATCCAGCAAAGATTTAGGCATGTGCTTCACTCTATGCACTACAAGTAGTTCCACTGACTTTGATGTGAATGCAAAATATTAAGCACATGCACCAGCTTTTGCAGGATCAGGGCCCTAGAAAAAGTTGTCGGCTTTTGACAAAAGGTCCCTGTGACAGGGCACTCTACTCACTGCAGATGGTGCCCCCTCCTGGCCATTCTGTGGATTAGCTCTGCGTGGCTGACGCCCCTTCCTGTGGTAGCACTCTACCACATTCCCTCTCTTTCGCTGTCTGTGGCCCTTCTCTTGCTCCAAGAGGCAGTGCCTCCTCATCATGACTCAGCCTTCTGGCTGGATCACTGAGCATGGATTCCCCTTCCGGGGTACCAAACCCCTTCCACTTGACTGGTCTCAGGCAATCTTCTCCGGCACTGCCCCAATGGTGCCACTTCCCCAGTGGCTGGTAGGCAAACCCAGACCCGCCCACTACTGCGGGTTCTAGTCCAGTGATCCTATTCCTGCCAACTATGGTCCACTTTCCCTCAGACCCTGTTGCTTCTTCTGCAGCTTCTGGTCCCCCTCCCACACCTGGGTGTACCAGCTCAAAGTCCCTTCTCCCAGGGAGTAACTGCAGGCTACTGAACCCCCTAGCCTCAGACACACTTCCCTGCTCTCAGGGAGGGACTGCAGCCCCTTTCTGCTGCCAGCTTCCTGGCTTTATAAACCCAGCCCAGTTCCTCCCCAAGATGGACTGCATCAGCAAATTAGGCCTTAGCATGCCCTGGCTTTCCTCCGGGTGCAGCCTACAGGTGAACTGGCCTAATTCACCCCTTTGGGCCTTGTGTGGGGTAGACACCCCATCACAGTCCTCAGCACCTTGCCAGGTTAGACTCTTAGCCCCGGCCAGCTCAAAGGCCAGATTCTGCCTCACTCTATGCAAGGAAGTAAGGGAGTGAAAGGCACCCCCACCGTCACTGACTACCCAATTGTGAGTAGCACTGGGGGTTACTCCCCAGCAGCCCCCCTCCCATGCAGGTGGTGATGAATGGGCAGGGCCATGGTTACAATCCCCCCTGCCCCCCCAATGTGCTTGGGGCCATACACTGCAGCAGGCATCAGTTAAGCACAAGGCATGTTCCCTCCATCCCACAGCCGGGGAACTGGGAGGCAGATTGTGATTCTTGGAGCCACAATGTGCTTGCCAAGCTGCTCCCGGGGCACTGCTACCTCCACAGGGCTCAGCCACAGCTGACCACCAACCCCAGTTTGATTCTTGTGCACACACACACTGGGCCTCCTCCTGCTACCAGTATAATCAGCGGCAGTGCAGAACCAGTCCCTCAGTGCTGCTCACCAGACCACCAGCCCCATCACTGCTAACCTGTCTTTGAGGAGTGGGACAAGGCTTAAAATAAACACGCAGCAGCAATATGATGCTCGAACACCGTGCCCTGCTTAGCTTAGGAGAGTCATAAAAACCACTCCGTACCCGCTGGGAATTCAATCACAGGTGTTTGATTAGGCTCAGCCCCATCTCAAACTGGATTTCCAGGTGTGCTGATTATTCCTCGTGCCAGTGCAATCACTGCAGGCTGGAGAGACGGCAAAGACTGGGGGGATAAAATTAAGTGCATGAAAGGTGCCGGATTGGTAGCCCCAGAGATGGCAATCGTCTGTTTACGCCCAGAACAGATATGTCACAAGCAACAGCAGGGCCAGATCACCCTCCCCATCCTGGCACTGTGCCCTGTCTGTGGGCACTGTGGTCCCAATTCAGGGAAACACACAGGAATTAAGCACACGTTTAAAGTTAAGCACGTGCCTATGTGCTTTCCTGAATCAGGGCCAAAGGGCCTGATCCAAAGCCCTCTGAAGTCTTGTCATTGACTTCAATGGAGTTTGGATCAGAACTCAAGTAAACTTGCTCCCCTCCTTTAAATCGCCCCCCAATGCTCACTGCTTCCAGCTAGCTTTTCCACACTAACCTCCATTCCAGCCCTGCCCACCTCTTCCCTGGTTATGGCCTACGGAATGAATTCAGCAGTACTTCCAAGGAAGAAATCTTGATTTCAATGAGACTTTTGCTCAATTAACCTCCTCCAAATCGGAGTCCACATACTGGTAATGGGAAGAAACGATTTGCGGTTGTAGGAAAGGTCAGATTATAATGAAATTAAAAATGTTAATAAATGAAAAAGCCTTAAATCCTCAGTTAAACAAAATCATATCCCCCAGCATGAGGTCACCATAGGAAGCCAATGAAAAAGCAAATCTAATAAAAGGAGTTTTGATCAGAATGGCAAATGGGAGGGGAAAAGTGTTAGCATCATAAACTGGCTACAGATCAGGCCCACCGTTATCACAGACACATGATCAGAACTTAATAGTATTTGACATTTCATTAATTTAACCTGGGCTTCTTGGGAAAAGAGAGAGAAAGAACATTATTAATTTGAAAGAGCTGCCCCTGGAAGAGTGAAAAGAAGGGCCCCAGAGCACAGGCTGGGAAAGAAAAGAAAAATGTAAAAGGAAAATGGTTTATTTATATATATTTCCTCTTTCTTCCTCTGTCCTCTAGCCTAGAAAGAGAACTTGGTTAAAGTATAGACTAAGGGTCAGAGTCTCCATTCCCATGGCACCAAGGCAATGGAAACTGGCTAGGTCTCACTATCACACTTTCAGGGGAAATGAACCTGTATTTCCCCCACTCCAGGCGTGCCCAGCCAGGTCTCAGGACTCCTGAAGTCACCTGTCTCTGGGCAGGGACCCTTGTCCCACTTCAGGGGTTTTAAGGCTGCACAGCCCCTGCTGTACAACTGTGATATCCTCAGCAAGCTCCTGTGCTTTGCTTTCTCTCTGAGGGCTACGAACAGCACGTAGCCAGCAGTCATAAGTTGTCACGCAGCAACTTGTAAGCAAGTGCACTTATTCTTAAGGTAAAAGCGTTACAGAGAAAAAACATCTTAAAACAGATTTTTAACACACACTGAACATACCAGGAGTCACCATCAGTCTAGTAAGTCAAAGTCTTCCCAACCCTTTTGCAAGGGTCCCCCCACCCCCACTTTGACAGCCGGTCCTGTCCATTTGCTGGATCAGAAAGCAGGCTCCAGCTCAGTTTAAACCCAGCCTTTTTATAGCAAAAGGCCTTTCTTTGGCTGTTAGTCTCTGGAAAACCCGGATTGAGTCAGCATATGCCAGCCTCCCCAGGGCTGGGACTTCTCTGGCGGTGTTACAGCTTGAATGATTCATCTTAATCACCTCTCCACACACACAGTGTTTTTGATTCCTGGAGGAGCTGTGGTAAACCCGTCCCCCTAGAGTTGCGCATAATCCCTAGCCCACAATGATACATAAACCATTCAGATATTGGTTCACACACACGGATATTGCATGGGGTTGCCATACCTGTCCAACTCAGCACCTGGGAATTCCCTGCAGTGTGGGGAGTCCTCAGCTAATGCACAGCTGGCACAGCCAGCTCCTGGGCTACCTGGGCCTGGCGTAGAGGGCAGGTTTGGGTGAAAGGAAGTGCCGTTGGAGCGCTACTATGCGCCAGCTATTCTCGGTGGGTGGGCAGCTACGCGGGGTCAGATTTTCAATTGTTCAGTCTCTGCAAGTGGTGCCACATCTACAACTGTTCAGCACCAAGTGTGCTCCCCATGTGCGCCGAGCAGCTTTGAAAATCTGGCCATTTATTCTGATACGTAAATGAGAGTTGAGCTCTCCCCTCTGAGGGATGCTGAGCAACTCAAAATCTGGCCCTCAACTCTTTTGAAAAGCTGCAGGAATTTAGAGCACAGAGTTGGCTTGAGAATCGAGGGAACACAACTGGTTTCTCTGCAGTCCACCATCTGCAGCTGTACTCCACAGAGAGAATCTGGGCCTCACGTGGTCTTCTATATTGAACTGAAGAAGTGGATCAACGTCCACTACAGTTGAAGCCCAGCCAACAATAATTCTGCTGAAGGTTAGTCTCTCCTCCCGAGGCAGATCAGAGCATGCAAAAACATTTCCTTGAGATGACATTTGCATAGATTTCATAGTGAGAATTCAACACCTTAATCCTAATACATCAAAAGTCTCCAGCTACCAGCCCAGGCAAGTCTGGAAATGTCAGGGGATATCATCATTATCTTCTCACCATAATATAGTTGATTGGGAGACTGCCAAAAATAAAAGACTAAGGATTTCTATTGTATGGCAATGTGAATGTCACAAGGGGAGAGCTTTTGAAGAGCTGATCCAGAAGGGTGAAATTAGAGTGACTTTGGAGAAAGAGAATCTTTGTGCGAAATCCCAGGATGCAGCTTTACAGGTAATGTTCTTCTACAGGTGAGGTTCCTTTTTAAATCTAATTGGTTTTTAAAAAGTAGATGGATGTACTTTCAACAGTGGGAGAAGGTTGCTTCACTTAATCCTCAAACTTGCATCACAAACTTTTTAAAAAGTACTTTCTGGATCTTTCCCTGGTATTTTAAGAAACTTCAGCATTCGTAGAGAATTATTTCAAAGGATTTTTGAAATTGTCATTTTTTTCCAGTGGAGTTGAATATTATTACATACCAGAGTCTGAACTGATACCTGCAGGGCAACCAATTTAGCTCCATGTATTTCCACTGCTTTATCAAGTTCCTCTCTTGATTTTTCTGCGGGGTCCAGCTGAGATGCCATATTATTAAAAACAGAGCTGGGATGGAGCTGCAAAGTTTGTTCCCAATTCTGGATGTGGATCTCCACTTTCCCCAGAATTCCCTTGTCTACAGGAGCACCCAAAGGTCCCACTCAGGATCAGGGCCCCATTGTGCTAGATGCTGCAAAACCATATTAACAGACTCAGTCAGTGCCTCCAAAGAGCTCAAAAGTCAAAGACATTTCTATTTAATCCATGTTCTTAGCTAAGCAGGGCATCTCTTGGAGTAGCTAAGGCTGAGTAATACCAACTGTGTTGGGCCCATTACCTGGGGAGCAGCCTGCAGGAATTCTTATTAAAGATCCCTACTGTTGTGCCCCCAATTCATTTGCCAGACGGGCCTTTATCTTTAAATCCCCAGCCATAGATGCCTGAATCTGCAGAGAGTTGTCAGGGGGATGTCACATAGAGTCCATATCTTCCAGGCTTACTGCACTCAGGCAGAATCAATGTCCTGAGGCCACACCCCTCACCCCACCTATGCCAGCCACCGTATCAACCACAGAAAGACTGGGGGTTGAAGTCAGGGAAGTCTTTCCCTGAGGCAGGAACCATCCAGGACTTTGTATGAATCTCACTGCAGGAGATGGACTTTGCTGGGTCTGCCCCATGCCTTGTGTAGAAGTGGCACCTGGCCTGATCATCAAGAAAATCTGAAACTCTAAACATCCTCCAGCTATGGTGTTCAGCAAGAAGAGTTGAGGTAGAACAAAAGGCCAGGCAGGCTCAGATTCAGATCAGAAGAGGCCCCATATAAAAGAAACAGAAAATATCCCTTCTCTTCACTAGAGCATCCCCCTGCCCACTCTTTATAATTACGCTGTTCTGTTTGTTCCCGCTGAAGCATCTGGCACCATCCACTGTCAGAAGATAGGATCTTGGGCTAGAGGGATCATTGGTTCCACCCACTGTGACCATTCTTATATTCAGGCACTCACCTAGGATGTGGGAAACAAGGTTCAAGTCCCTCTTCTAGCTAATTTAGAGCAGGGAGTTGAACATGGGTTTCCCACATCCCCCGTAACTGCCCTAACCACTAGGCTATTGGCTAGGCTGGGGTCTCACTCACTCTCTCCAGAAATTCCATCCTGGTCCTGAGAAACTTTCCTGATGAAGGTTTCATAAAACATTTCAGCAGAAAAAAGGTGTAATTAAAAATGTTTTGACCAGCTCTAAGAGGGATCAGTCCACTCCTACCCATGGAACCCAAGCTGTAGGTCCCCAGAGAAGGCGCTTCCCAGCAGTGGTAGGGGGTATTGCAGAAGTGCAAGATACTAACAACTTCCTGCACCACCCTGAAAGTCTGCAATCAAAACAGTTCATACCTCCTGCTTCCCTTATACCCCTAAGGGCTAAATCCTCAGCACGGAAGGCAATGGCACTGTGCCAGATTGCACCTGAACATCTGGCCCCATGTTCTCCCCAGCAGTTCATCCTATTCCTATTGCTCGCTGTTCTCTCTCCACCATTCCCACCTCTTCAGTTGCTAGACCTGGTTGGAAATTTTCCAGCAGACGATCATTCTGATGGAAAATGTAGCTTCTACAAAACCGAAATATTCCTTGGGGAAAATCTTGATTTTGTCAAAAATTTTCAATTTCCCATTGGAAAAATCCAAACGAAATATTTCATTTTGGAACAGTTCGACCTGCTTTGGAACATTTTGTGTTGTTGAACTGACCCAGAATATTTAGTTTCAAATCAGTTCAATAAAATGTTAGCCTGCATTTCCTTATCTGCACACTGCCTTATGGGAGATGGCGTTTAGACCCCCATGCTGTCGTCGGGGCTGAGCTCCTTTGAGGTCTATATCACCCATAACAGATGGCAGAAATTCTGTCTGACCAAGCACTGTGCATTATCTGAGTCACATGACTGGTTGCATCATGGGAGATGTAGTCCGGCCAGGCAGCTTAATCCATGGGGGTCATCAGGCTCCTGAAGTACAATTCCCATAAGGCAATGTGCCAAAATGGGAAAATACAGTTTAATGTTGAAATGACTCAAAATGAAGCCTTTAGGGGCATTTCAAGAAACAAGCATTTCAATTTCAGGAATAGATCTAAGCAAAATATTTCAACATTCCCTTCTTAAATGTTTTTTGGGATTTCCATTCTATGAAAAATGTCAACATTTCATTTTTTGTGTCCTAATTTGGGACCAAAGCAGATGTTGCAATGTCAAAATTTCACATGGGACAGAGATTCTGAATTTCACTCAGCGCTACTGATTTCTATTGTGTCAATTTCATCCCTTGCTTAACTCCATTCACTTCAGTGCAGTTACAGCGGGGACGGGTTTAACCCTTGCCGCATATCACTCCATGTGTTACCTGTACAACTGAGGCCTGAGCTTTCCCACCATTGAAGTCAGTGGCAAAGCTATTTATGTCAATGGGTGCAGGATCTGGTCCTTAGATCTGGGGCATAGCTTTGTATGTCTGTAAAGGGCTCCCCACCCCAGTGGCAATATGCAAATAATAGATTAAAAACAATAACTTTGGGCCTGATCCTGGGAGGTGCCTCTTTGACATAAACAGGAGCTGAGGACATTCAGAATTTAATTAGACCAGGCATTTCTGTCATATAAGAACAGCTCAGTCCAGTGGTCCATTTACCCTAGCAGCCTGTCTTTTGACAGTGACCAGTGCCAGATGCTTCAAAGAGAACAGACAGAACAGGGCAATTTATTGAGCAATCCATTCCCTGTTATCCAGTCCCACCTTCTGGTAGATAGAGGTTTAGGGACACCCAGAGTATGGGGTTGTGTCCCTGGCCATCTTGGCTAATAGCCATTGATGGACCTGCCCTCCATGAACCGATCTAATTCTTTTTTGAACTTTTGGCCTTCACAACATCTCCTGGCAATGAGTTCCACAGGTTGACTGTGCGTTGTGTGACGAAATACTTCCCTTTGTTTGTTTTAAACCCACTGCCTATTAATTTCATTAGGTGACCCCTGGTTCATATGTTATGTGAAGAGGTAAATAACCCCTCCTTATTCACTTTGTCCACACCATTCATGATTTTATAGACGTCTATCATATCCCGCTTTAGTCATCTATTTTCTAAGCTGAACAGTCCCAGTCTTTTTAATCTCTCCTCAGATGGAAGCTATTCCATACCTCTAACATTGCTGTTGCCCTTCTCTGTACCTTTTCCAGTTCTAATATATCTTTGTTGAGATGGTGCAACCAGAACTGCATGTAGTAGTCCAGATGTGGGTGTACCATGGCTTTATAGAGTAGCATTATGATATTTTCTGTCTTATTATCTATTCCTTTCCCAATGGTTCCAACACCCTGTTTGCTTTTTTAACTGTCACTGCACATTGAGCAGATGTTTTCAGGGGACTATCCATGGTGACTCCAAGAGCTCTTTCTTGAGTGGCCAAATGTTCAAAAATTACGAGTTGGGTTTAAAAAAGAATCATGAGACTTTAAAAAAAAGTTGCATTGTTTTTATTTGCCTTCTGGACTTTGAGCCCTTAGAAGTCATGTTTTCAAGCTTTTCTCTACAACCTGGAGGACTAGAAATTTGCTTTATTTTTAAAGTGAAAGCTGAGATTTTCCCATAACCCCAAGATTCCAGGAGCTGGGGCTTTAAGGCATCTAGGAACTAACATGAGACTCATGCTAAAATTGAGAGATTTGGGAACACTGTGATCTCTGTGGTGAGCACAGTCCATTCTCTGTGAATCATTCAGTCTTTGCTCTGCTTCTCAGAGACAGCCAGCAAGGGGAACTAATTAGTGGCAACCGTCATCTTGCAACTGATGTGTCTGCTAGGAAACTGGAGTGAGAATACCAGTGATCCTTACATCTGGGTTCTGCCACCTGCATGGATCCTAAGACCAGAATGTCATTTGGTGCATTACCTTTCCACAGATGATCTGGATTTGATGTTGCTGTTTAAGGTCCTGGAAGTGGGGAAGGAAACGATGCAGAGATATATTAACATTTACATGGTTTTATACTTCCAAACAGCACCCAAGCTGACTGGCAACGGATTTGGCTTTTGTCCTTTTTTATTACTGCTTTTTGACAGAAAAGAAATACAAAAGGGATATTTATGAGTTCTGCAATAGGTTGGTTTGGCTCTTGCACTGCGTTTAAAATACCTCAATTGTTTCCAAACATTAACTGTCTCCAGGATATTTACAGTCTTGGACAGGCAAAGGCAAATACAGGTTAAGGTTCCTTGGCTGCTCACATCATAAATGTGGACGTACAGCAATGTTTGCTGCTAGGACGCAGAGAGGTAGGAGAAGCGGCATTTCCCAGTCAGACTCACTCATGCTTCCCAAATCCAAACCCAATCGAAATGTAGACAAGGCTGGGAGGAAAGATACAGAGGCACTCAATACAATCTGGAAAGGAGGCTGCAATGGACAGCTCTGTGTTATGACACGTTCTGGTGTATGAAACCGTCTGCTGCCTGCTTTCCATCAGTTTGGTTAAAGCTTTTCCTAATCCTAAAGCCTTGTTTCTTTTTACTTATTTTTTTTAAATGAGTCCTACCCCTCTGGTGCCAGGGGCTCTGCCTAGGGAACAGCATGTGCAGCGGGAGAGGAGACAGGGCTGGATGTCACAGGAGGGGAGAAGAAATGCTCAGATTTGCAGGCCAGTAATGACGGTTTCTGATGCGAGACCAGCGTTAGCAAATATTTCTCCGTCCTCGCTCCAATAGCTCTGCAGTCTCCTCCCCATCCCTGCCTGCCCCTCTCTATCTCTCTTCCACTCTGGCTTTACTTTGCCCTCTTCATCTCTCTTTTACTGCCTGAGCATGACTTTGCCTCATCCTCTCTCTCTGGGGGCCCCTTGTCCTCCATTTCTGCTTCCACCCTCTCTTTATCTTTGGGGCTTTTTGGTTTTGTCTGGTTTTCCTTTCTGTTTTTGCATTCCATTCATCTCTCTCCTTCCATCTCCCTGATCCTGAAAGACTTGTCAGTAGAAAATCACGAGCTCCAATTCTTCCAGCTCTATTTACCAAATAAGGCCTGGAGTCAGATTTTATCTAAGAAAAGGAAAATGAACTGGATGCAAGTAGGTTGTGGGGGAGCTCCTAAGTGAAGAAAAAGAAGAAAAGCAAGAGACGGGTGGTAAAGGAAGAAAATACAGAGCCAGGTCTCTCCCCTCAGGAAAGGAAGCTTTACAAAACAAGGCAAAGATTTTCTTTTTATGAAGTGGGTTCAATTAGGCCTTGCTGTCTGAGCACTGTATTCAGAGGATTTGGTTCTCTGGCATGTTCAGGGCCATAGGCACAAGGGCCAGATTCTGATCTCAGCTTCTCTGGCATAAATCTGGAGCAACCCCCCACCAATTCACACTGCTGTAGCCAAGATGAAATTCTGCCCCCGGGATGTTGCAGATCTCAGTCACAACGGCGTAAACCCAGAGCAGCTCCATCAGCTTCAAGGAGGTTACTCTGGTTTTACACCAGCATCACAGAGAGCATCGAGTTGCTGATTCATTTCCCCCCAGTCCGTCCGCAAAGTGATATCTCACCGAATCCTCAAAATTAGAGATGGGAATAAGCTATTCAGAGTGCTCCCTATGCCCACGGTGCATTTCACAGAGCTGTGTGCAAGCCGGGTTTGCATGCCTAGCGCTAGCACATGCCTGGCACCCGGCCGTCCCCCTCCTCTTTCAGTCTCCTTCTCCCCTCCCCGATTTGTATGCAAACTCAATGAGTCAGAGCAGTGAAGCGTTGAGGCAGAATGATTGTGTCGACTTCAAAGGGAGCAACAAGCAGCTTCTAAAGTGAAACCCAGGGCTTAACAGAGTTGGGGATGAAGGACAGGGGCAGTGGTGAATTTCTGTATGGCAGGGGTTATAGGTGCGTTTGATCTTCCCTCTCTTAACACCAGAGATCCTGTCATTACAGTGCTGACTTCCCATTCATGCATCTGTCTGCCTAGGGATTTCTCTGCCCCTGTAGCCCCTCACAAACATGAATCAATTTATCTTCAACACCCCTGTAAGGTAGGTCAGTCTTATTATCCCCCATTTTATATATGGGTAAACCGAGGCACAAAGTGATGTAATGGGTGACTTGTCCAAAGCCACGGAAAGGCAGCATCAGAGCTGGGGTTAAAATTCAGGAGTTCCTAGCCCTGGGTCACAGCTTTGTGCATCTCTCTCTGTGTCACCATCCCGCTGGATCCATATCCCACCCGCTAAGCAAGGCCAATAGAACGAACCACAAGTCCAGAAGCTGGAGCCACTGGGATTTTCCCCTTTCTCCATGGGAACCAACCCTCAGATCCTTTCATGACACCAGCCTGAGGCCACACGTAGATTTCACCTTTGAAACTGGCACTTCCTTACTACAACCTCCTGGCCCAACCCCACCCACGGTAGAGGAGGGGTGAGAATTCAGAGCCCTGCTGCCCCTCTGTCAGCATGACCTGAGATCTCCTCAAAGGCCTAGCGATGCAGAGTTCATCCTGATACTTCAGCTCACTGGCTCAGTGTCCGATCCTGACGTGCATTCATCTCCATCAAGCATGGACCATTGTTCCTCTCCTTCTTCTGACTTTCCCAGCCCCTCTGCCCTTGGCCTGAAATGAGCCGCACTGGACTGCTGAGTCTTGAACTGGGTATGGAGCCTGCATGGCTGCTGGGTTAGCCATAAGACCACATCTTGCACTCATCCAGATGTGTAAATGGAGCATGAACTCTGATCCCTCTCTTACCTCCTTGGGCCTCTCAGGTTTTCACCAGGGGAATCTATTCCAACACCAACTTACATTCCTCAATGCACCTTCAGGCCCCACTTGGCCTTCTCCTGGGTATATTCAGATGCCTTTTTTCCCTGTAACTCACCTTGTGCTCCCACTCTTCTCCCCAGAGAAAACAGCTGGGATTGCCAACGGAGACAATAGGCACTGGGCACCCAATTTTCATTGACTTCCTGTGGAAGTGGGAACCTACCTAACTTCCTTAAGCCCCCATGAAAATACCCCAATATCAGTAGCGTATGTGCTGTTTGGGGTCTCCTTATCTCGATCTAGCTGACATTGTGTAAATGAAACCCCACAGGCCTGGCTCCCCCCATGCCTCAGACCTCGCACCGCCATTCACACCCGTGCAAAGTGAGTATGACATGCTGCAGTTCAGGCCTGGTGGAGTCTGACAAGTGACCTCTCCTGCGTGAGGTGCTGGACATGGACGAATCTGGCCCCACACCTCACACTGCCTGAGCGCTCCCCTTTCTCCAGTTCTGTCTCCCAAGGCCTCCTTGACCCTCCTCTTTAAGTGGCTGCTCTGAACTGGCCCCTTTCAAGCCACAAAATGATTTCTGGGCGACAGAAACAAACATTACATTTTCATAACCCTGAAGAAGGCAAGAGGGAAAAAGACGGGGGGCAGGGAAGGGAACAAGGATTCAAAGCAAATTGATCCCTGTCCATGACCCAAATCTCACTTGCCAATTAAGACCGAAATAATAGCCTGTGGCCAAAACAAAACAGAGTGAAAAGGCTCTTGTTGCTGGGGTGAGACAGCAATGTTATCTCGCAACGAAGAGAGGGATGAGGGTGGAGGAGATGGCCAAGAATCGATTACCCTACAACCCACTGATGTGCTAGGTGCTTCACAGACGTAGAAGCCAGGATCTTGCCCCAAGGAGCTTACAACCTGAGTAGACACCAAGTGGATGCAGGGGCCAGAGAGAGGATCTGACATGCATTGGTAGGCATAGTCGTGAAAGGGAGAACTAGGAAGCTCAGCCACAAGGTTTTGATCCTTTTGCTCCATACTCAGCTCCATGCACCAATACTGCACCCTGCCTGTGCCTGCATGTCTAGATCCCTACCCCATCCAGGCTGACTTGCTGTCAGGTCACTGAGCAAAAGGCATTGGGGCAAACCAGAGCTGGAATTCATAGGAATACTCTCCCCTTCCTGCCCTACACAGTGTCATTAATTGAACATCTCTCAGGAGAAGGCAAAGGGGCTCCCCTCTCCAAATGGTTACACTCACCAGTCGAGGGCCAATTTTGGCTGGACATATTTGACCCCATCTCACTGGGAAACTGCAGATCCACCTGGCCTTTCCTCAGCAGAAGCTGCTGAGACACCAAGGAAGCCTGCCACTGTTCAGCTCTTCACTTACCAGCAGGTGTCACTGTGGTCTGGGGTGGGGGGAACCTGGGGCTCCCAGGTTTTCCCATGCCAGGAGAAATTGCTGTACTTAGAGGAAGGAGCTCCGGAGGAACCTAGGGATGGTCTTGGTATGTATAGCATTGCTATGAGATGGTAGGCAGAGTGTGGGCAATGTAGCAACGAGCCCATCTCATTAGCACAAATAAGGAGCGATGCATAGTCATGTGAGCGCTGGTGTCTAATGAGGGCACGCTGGGCCTTCCCTTGCCTCCCTCTGCCCCTGTCATTAAGATGTCCCAATGCTGCCTCCTGGGATCCCATCCACAATTGATAGCTGGTGCACCACAAAGAGAAGAGGACAAGCGGAGCAGGGGGAGGGAGGCAGAGTCCCAGCTCAGGATGCAGGAATTATCTCCTCTCGTCATGCATATGAATAGTGGCCATTGTTCCGCTGCCTGTATCCTGCACATCCCAGCTCGGCACAGCAGGCCCCCTGTTCTCCACGACAAGCCGGCTTTTGTCCTAGGGACAAATGAGGAGGAATATTTTCGTACTGGCAACCTGTTTATCTGCAAGCACACACGCCTCACTTATCATGCCCAGGTAACAGGGGATTTGGAGGAGACGACAGGCCCATCCCCGCCACACACCTCATTTTGAATTCTAGCCTCACATTCAGCCTCTCTCCTCCCCTCTGTCCTAAGGGCCAGACTTTCTGCCCCCAGCCTCCTCATTTTCTGCCTGCAAAATGGATGCCCTGGGAAGGCCGGGCTGAAAGTTTGCCCCTAATTGGGGTGGGAAAGGAAGTACCATTGCAGGGGACAGAGGTTCTGGAGATGTTCTGGGCTGTTCTACTGTTGGACCTCAATGTCTCCCCCAAAGCATTGGGGGGAGGCATGCAAATGGGGAAGCCGGGAATGGATTGCAGTGATGGTTAGGATGGGGCTGAGGTTTGTCTGATTGAGAGTTTTCAGTGAATAGGGTTTAGTCTGACGGTTCTGATCTCTATTAGGACTGAGTCAATTGATACAGTGACCATTTACCATGCTCCTAATCCAGGGTTTGAGACTAGGGAGAGGTGACGCTACTCATTTGGTTTCTGTCAAAACAGCTGAGCCCCGAGGCAGTTTTTCCCCCTCTGGGATGGGGAGACTTTTCAAACGCAAGTGACTAAACAGGAGGTCTACATTGTATACCTGGCCATTGAAATCAGCACTTTTTAGGTACACCCAAAGGGCATCCACGCACCTAAGGCCAGGACTTCAGTGAGCTTTTAATCAGGCCCCTAATGCCAAATTAGCCCTGCCAGTTGGGTGAGCTAGATGCCATGTTTAGATGCCCATGTTTGGAAATGGGCTTCCCCATAGTAGGCTAAGAGACGGACAGGGATCCAAGGGAAATTGATGAAAAGCTTGGTGGGCCTGGGCTCCGTTGAGCGTTCACTGGCAGAACAGCCCAGAAGCAGCCCAAAATAAACCTTCTCCCCCCCCCCCCTCCAGGGGAAGGTGGTCTCTGGGAGGCAGGACTGAGGACCCTCCGCAACAGCAGCCTGCAGGACATGCCCCAGAGAATGAACAAGAAGAGACTAACTGAAGATCAGTCTGCGATCAGTAGGGCAGAAGCCTCATTATCTCATTACCAGCAATGTGTTTGATGTTCCCGTAGCTGCAACACCACCGGCATTGAGTGCCATCTCCTCGAAGCTAGCCGCAGAAGCTGCACCCTTAACAACTACATGTGGGTTGCCTTTGAGACGCTCCTAATCAGCAGCGCGGAAATTGTGTGAAATATACAAAACTGTCACACAAGGTTAGGGAAGGAGTCAAGTGGCTAATTAGTTGGTTTATAGCTTCTTTTCTTTAAAAGGGAAATGGTCTTTTTTCCCCACAGAACATACTGTAATTAAATAGAGGAGACTATCTGCAATAATAGTATTAGAACTTGGTGGGAGAGGGAAAATAACCACGTAGCGCGCTCTCTCCCCTGCTAGGGCACTGCTAGAAAGCCCCTGATGAGAAGGGTTAGGAATTAGGGGAAATAAACTCACACACCACAGAGAGTGACAATATCAGGGAGCTAAGGGCCATGTTTACCCTCCAGGATAACCTGAAACAATCCCTCAGTTGTAAGCGAGTGTTTTCTGGCTGGGAGAAGGGGGAGAGGCTTCAATGAGGGTGTAAAAGGATTGGGGCCTAGCTGTTAGTGCCCGCCTCTTACTGGACCAGGTTTTGCTCTCACTGAGTCCCTGGGGGAGCTCTGCCTGAGCTGGCTCAAGGGATCCAGCAGGGAAGCAGTTTGCAGCAGGGCTATTTGTTTTATTTTGAGCCTTCTGAACAAATCAATCAAAAGCCTCCCAGGCTCTTCCCTCAAACGGTGAACGGGCCAAGTAGCCCCTTCCCCAAGTCTGTCCCTCACGCCCAAATTTCCTGGCTCTTACCTCAGAGCCTCAGCAATAGAGGACTCCGCACAGTCTCCCCTCCATCCAGTTGGTTTCTGGAGCACTTCCTCTCTGCGGTAGCTGCAGTAGCAGTCAGTTGGGAGCACAGCCCCTGTCCCCTCAGCTTTTTGGAGGGGGTCTCAGTCATCCCCCCCTCCCATTTTCTGCTGCCTTCTTTTATGTGGCTCAGCTAATTAAGTTCATGCTCTTTTCTCCAGTGAAGCAGGCGTGGGTAATCAGCCAGCAGCCAGCTGCACATTTCTGACCCCACAGGAATGGTGTCCCTTTCCCTTCCACCTTCACAGATGGGTCCTCAGGGAACCTTGAGTAGGACACGCGCTCTTAGATTTCAGTCTGGACGGATTGTTTATGAGGGGTTGGAATCTTGTAAGAGTTGCGCCAAGTAGAGTTTTTGTTTTGCAGAATCTCCTCAGCCGGATTCCTTTTCGACCCATTTGTATTATCTGAGCACCTCAAACTCAGCCCAGGGCAGTTTCTGATCCCAGCCCCATGGGATCTGAATGCCAAACGCCTGATGTTTGGCAGGAATGAGAGAAGTGTTTGGCTATCAGATTTTGCTCCATCTCTAAAACAAGGACCCAGGTTGCTTTTTTATTTTGGAAACCAGCCCCAACCAGGTCCTATTTTATCCAACCCAAAGCTTGCTCGGGTGGGGGTGAACCATTCTACCTTTGACTCTCTCTGAGCCCGCCGCACATAGCTGTGGATGGGAGGAGCCATTGGAGTTCATGGGCCACTATACGCAGGGATATGTATTTTCATTTGGAGTCTTATGTCCACAAGTGTATTGGTGGGGCTCAGGTCCCACAGATGCGCAGCTAGACAGGGAGTGCTATAGAGCTTTGAAGCCCTTACACAGATCTAAACACGTTGTGTTATTTAGCTGCTTGCTCCTATTGTTAAGCAGTGTTTCTATCACAACAATGTTCAGTGCCAGTCAAAAAAGCTAACAGAATGTTGGAACCATTAGGAAAGGGACAGATAATATCATATTGCTATATAAATCCATGGTATACCCACATCTTGAATACTGCATGCAGATCTGGTCGCACCATCTCAGAAAAGACATATTAGAAATAGAAACGGTACAGAGAAGGGCAACAAAAATGATTAGGGGTATTGAACAGCTTCCATATGAGGAAAGATTAATAAGACTGGGACTTTTAGGCTTGCAAAAGAGATGTCTAAGTTGGAGACATGATAGAGGTCTATAAAATCTTGACTGGTGTGGAGAAAGTACATAAGGAAGTGTTATTTATTCCTTCACATAACAGAAGAACTTGGGGTCACCCAATGAAATTAATAGGAAGCAGGTTTAAAACAAACAAAAGGAAGTAGTTCTTCACACAACGCACAGAACAAACAAAAGGAAGAATTTCTTCACACAACACACAGTCAACCTGTGGAACTCATTGCCAGGGGATGTTGTGAAGGCCAAAAGTACAACTGGGTTCAAAAAAGAATTAGATGAGTTCATGGAGGACAGGTCCATCAATGGCTACTAGCCGGGGTGGTCAGGGACACAACCCCATGCTCTGCATGTCTCTAAACCTCTGACTGCCAGAAACTGGGAATGGGTGAGAGGGGATAGATCACTTGGCAACTGCCCTGTTTTGTTCATTCCCTCTGAAGCACCTGGCATTGGCCAATGTCAGAAGACAGGATACTGGGCTAGATGGACCATTGGTCTGACCCAGGATGGCTGTTCTTATGTTCCTCATCCAGTGCACTAAAATGCCCCAACAACAACTGTGTGGGTGAAACCAGAGAATCATGATGCTCTCAAATAAACTCTCACAGAAAAATTATACAAGACAAAAAACACCCTCTCACCTGTGGGAGAACACTTTTCATAGAGCGATCACTCTATACTGACCTCTCAGGCCTCATCCTCAAAGGAAACCTGCACAGTACCTTCAAAGGATGAGCCTGGGAGCTAAAATTCATAATTTTGCTAGACACTAAAAATCATGGACTTAATAAAGACACTGGATTTATGGCTTATTACAACAATCTTATTACACTAACCGCCCTTTTTTGTCATATGACTGCAGAGGTATTAACTGGCCACTTCACCTTGAATGATCCTTTGAAATATGTGTTAATTACTTATGCAAAACAATCTGTTCCACCTTGTATTTAGCTGTGACACTTGGAGTACATTTCCCAGACCTGACGAAGAGCTCTGTATAAACTCAAAAGCTTGTCTCTCTGACCAACAGATATTGGTCCAGTAAAAGATATTGCCTCGCTCACCTTCCCTCCCTATTGTTAAGGGCAGATTAGCTCATCTGCACACTACCCTAGTTCTGCCTGATACCTGCTGATGAAGGCAGCAATGATCAGCTGGCTTGTCTAACTCACCTCTCTCTTGCAAGGTCACAACACGTGCTGGCGAACCTTGGTTAAGCCGTCAGGGCCTCTCTCTTCTCTAGATTTGCATCCCTGCTTCCTGGGGTCTAAGGCAAAGACGAGAAAACCAGACAATGTCTGCACTCTGCCACAGGAGAACTCCAGGAGCTTTGGCAGATTGGACGAGGAGAAATTATTTTCAGACAGTGGATGCCCTTCTTAACCCTCTTGCCTGGTTACTCATCTGCACCCATTACAGCATCAGAATCATGTCCTGGTTTTTAATGTGCAACAGAAGCGATGGATATAACCCGAGGCATGAGGTGTGCACCCAGAGAACTACTTGGGTGCTCAGTTGCAGGGCATACAGGGCCCTTCCAGAGTGCTCTTTGATGACATGAACACACAAGGTCAGATGGCTACTCTTTGAGGGGGACTCAGCATGCACATTGACAGGGCAAACAATGCATAACCATGCAGGCTGGGCAAGCATCCTTTGTGGGAGTTGGGGATTGTGCTGTAGAAGCCGAAGCAGCAAAGCACTCGGAGAAGGAAAAAGGAGCTGGCACACACACTTTGCTCCTGGACTGCAGCAACTGGCACTAGGAGTCAGCTTTAATGCTGATGATTTGGGGGATCTGTCTGCACAACCTATGAATTGTGGTTGATGTTATGTAGTTGTTACTATTAAAATTGCTGTATCACGGAATGTCACTAGGTCCATGCATCCACCATGGCTTACCTGAAAGCTCCTTCTCCCCTGACTGAGGACAACAAGAGGAGTACTTAACTCTTAATTGCCAGTCAGTTGATATGCTAAGGGGAGTTAAGAAGACACTTCCTCCTCTGGTCTGAGGGGAGCCTATTTAAATACTGGGACAGCGGGAGGTAGGGTGACCAGATGTCCCGATTTTATAGGGACAGTCCCGATTTTTGGGTCTTTTTCTTATATAGGCTCCTATTACCCCCCACCCCCTGTCCCGATTTTTCACACTTGCTGTCTGGTCACCCTAGCGGGAGGAGCCTACCAAAACAACAGAAGCCCCCTTCCCCCCCAGATCAGAGAGGGGCCATGGAACCCTGAATGCAAAGGAACCAGCCTATCTGAATCCAGGAAGCGTGGGCGGAACCCACCTAAAACAAAAGCCCCTCCTCCCTGTCACAGTTCAAGGCCAGCTGCTCATGGGACTCTGTTTCCAGCCTTGCTGAGTGCACCACCCTCCTGTGTTAGGCCTCTTGCCCGCACCAGTGCTGAAGTGGAATCCTGGGAGTCTCCCACTCAGGCCAGGTCTCAGCTACAGCCCTGTGTGCCGGACGGGATTGTTCAGCACGGCATGACTGGGCTCGGTGACCTGCAGGATGTCTCTTCGGGAGCTGTGATCAGTGGTGAATACAGGGACTCAAAACAGCCTTTTCAAAACAAAGTATTGTTTAATCTCAACAGCAGGAACAAAGGATAGCAAGAGAAAGGACAACAAAACAGTCCATGTGCATATCTGTCTTAGCTAAGGCTTAGGTAGGTCTAGCTTCTGCAGACACTGCCATTTCTAGGGCCTAGGGTTCAGTCTTCTTCCCCATAGTCCCTGAGTCTCTCCCCACCGCGCTCCAGAGGCTCTCTAGTTATCAGTCCCACTGCTCCTTGGTCTAGTTCCCCATCTGAAGGCCCCCCCTTCACGGTTACAAGTTAGGATCTTCCACAGGAGTTACCAACCACACAGCTGGTCTGTGCATGGTTCCAGGTAAATTTCCAAGGTCAGGACGCCTACATTGTCCCATTCAGTATCAGTGAATGGGGCAATCTGAAGCTGTTGTCCCATTTTCGGTGAATGTTCAAGTACCTCCTGCTGGAATTAAGCCCCGGTAATCATATAGCAAACCACACAATAACAATCAAACAGATGGACTTAATCTTAGGCTGTTACAGGCACTTCCCTCATCCTTCAGTGAGAGACAGCCATAGCATCCAGAATGGGATGGAACCAAGCTGACAGTCCTGGAGACTTCTCTTTATACCACAGCACAGACTGTGCAGTGTAACCTTCCCCCACGTCATCAACCAACATGCTTCATCCTTGACCTGGAAAGACCAGGTCTTTTAGTTCATTTAGACCCCTTATTTCAACTGAGGCTCCAAGAAAAGAAACTCAGCAGTCCCCATTGTGATTGAGGTTTTGTAATGTGGATACTTGTCCGGGAGGATGCAGCCTGAGACCCACAAACTCATTCCACGTGAAGCACCAAAAAGCAAGCTGATGAGAAGGACAGTTCTCAGTTGCCACTGACCTGGGCTCAATTCAACATTTCAAGTCACTAGTGCTGAAAACCATCTGGCCAGCTGTTGTGTTTCCTTCCTTCCTTTTGCTGGGTTCCTGATGTCTGCCTCATGCACCGTCACCTCGCATTGCTACTACCTGCAACAGCGGGATCTGACAGCCTGCAAGGGCCCAGGTGACTTCAGCAGGGAAGAAAATGTAAGTGAAGTGTGTGGTGGGGATGTTTGCATCAGTTTGGACCAAATATAGTGAGAGCTGCTGCAAGTGTGCCACTCCCATGCACCCTCCTAATTCTACCAATTGTAGCCCAGTGGGACAGCTTACCTGTATTATATTTGCTTTGTTATTCTGCTTTATTATATTTAGTAGTAATGCGAGGAACCTACAGGTTTTTATCCTGTAAGATTTGGCTTTAGATAGTGTGAGGCTTGAGGCCTACAACCTTTGGTATAGATAAACTTAAGTAACTCATAAGTTATAGGGAACTGAAAGTGGTATGCCAGAGGGGGAATTTTGTCCAGAATACTGACATCAGCCACCCACAGAACTGACACCAGCACAGAACATAGGTGACACCACCATCCGGAAGGTTCTGGACAGAACCTCCGACCGCAAAGCTGCCATGACAGTAAATTGACGTGTATGCTAATAGGGTAACTTCATACATATACTAACCTATAGAAAACGGACACCTTAAGGGGAGGAAATACAAATAAAGATCTCTATTGAATATGCATTGGTCATGGCAGCGGCAATGTAACCTACTGTAAAAGTAACACGCCAGGGGCAGCAGATAGGTTGGAGAGATGTAGGCCTTGGGAGGGGCCAGAATGATGGCCACCAGGGAAGATGGCGGTGATGAGAAAGATAATGGTTAAGTATGAAAGATAAGGGTGTAAGTATGGACGTCCAAATGTACTTTCTGTATTATCTCTATCTGCCTTGTTAAGTTTAAGTGTGTGTATAATCTTTGCTAAATTATTAATAAATCATATATTTATATATAGAGAGAGAGTTCCTATAGTGTGAGTGTTGCACCTGTGCACATCGGGGTTCCCAAATTATATGATAATTTTACAATAATCTTACTGGGCCTGATCTTGGGACGAGAACCTGTTAATCCTCAAGTTACAATTATACCCAACTTTGGGTCAGGCTACAGATGGCACCCCAATGGGACTCCAAGGGGCGCACAGGGAGTAACCTCCCTACCCGGGAGAGGTAACTCACCTTTGAAAATTCTAAATTAGAATCTAAATTAAAAATCCAGGCAACCTCTCAGTCAGAAGTTGGTGTCTGTTAGCAACACGCATGGTAACTCAGCAAGGAACTTCCTCTTTTTCCACACAGCTGTTGTTCCTCTTTTCTGGTTCTTTGCCTTTAGTCTATTATGTCCCCTTTTCTTAGTAAGGAAGGGAAAGCAGTAACACAGACAAACATCAAAGCACTGAACTCGAGTTTTAATCATCGGGCATGCCAGGGACAGGACGCAAGTGGGGTGATGTGGGACATCAGCCTGGTTGCTCTCCTTATTGTATATATTTGACTAGTCACTGGGGTTAGAATCTTGCAAGAATCTCTTGTACACATGTTCAGGGGGCTTTTGGAGTTATCAGTAATTGTTAAAATAGCAGTAGCACAGTGCACGGTGACCCACACTTTGAGGTGGCGGGAGAGTTGACTAATTGCCGCCAAGAGGCCACAGTACCTCAGAACTTAGTACGGTTCGAGCTACCTAAATGTCAGTCCCCTCAGCTCTCCTGTGCTGCGCCTAGATCCGTCTCTGACCAGCTTCCCCCTTGCTGTTCAGTAGGTCCCGACTAGGTAATTGGTCTCTTGGCGAGTTAATCCGTCGAGGGAAGAGAGAAGGAGCAGAACCCCCCTCCCCTCTGTTTTTCTTGGGACTTGTTTATATAATTGTTGAACCAGTTAAGGGGTTGATTATTTAAGATGGGACTGCCCTATATATGTATATGTGTGTGTATGTGTCATGTAATTTACTTTAGTTTTAAGTGGGAGTTAAAGAAAGTAAAGTAGAGAATTCTGCTGAGAATTCTGTGGTCAACCAAAACCATATAATATAAAATCATTAAAAAAGTTATAAAACAATTTGCGAAGCTTGAAAAGGGGCTAACAACTAAAAGCTTCAATAGCAAGAGCTCCCCAAATTATTATTTCTTAAAATCTCATGATTTTTCAGGCCTTATTCATGAATTCTGAACACTCAAGGTCAGCATTACTGGAAGAGCTGTGAAAAAGAGAGCAGGGTGGAGGAGAAAATTCTATTGCAAACAATAAATACAGCCTCAAGTATCAGAGGGGTAACTGTGTTAGTCTGGATCTGTAGAAGCGACAAAGGGTCCTGTGGCACCTTATAGACTAACAGAGGTATTGAAGCATAAGCTTTCGTGGGTGAATACCCACTTCTTCGGATGCAAGCAGTGGAAATGTCCAGAGGCAGATATAAATGTCAGCCTGCATATCATACGGCGGGTGCCAGCTTAGGCCTAGCTGGCTTTTTGGTGGGGGGATCTTTCTATCCCTAAGGCCGAGTCATGGATCTTGAGCTCTTTTAAAACTGAGTCACAACTGAAGGGAACAAAATCATGGCTCAGCTGATGTGCATTAAGCTCAATAGGAGCCATGTTGATTTACACCCGATGAGGATCTGGCCCAGACACACAGAACTGGAGCCAGACAGATGCCTAAGGAGAGCAAGGATGTGACAGCACCTGCCATCCCTTTGCAACATGAATGTGCTCTATTCCCTTAGAGCAAATGACAATAAACTCCAGCCTGCGCCAGAGTAAACAAAGCAGCCTCAGCGGGGGCCCCTCTCACCTCCTCTAGGAACAAAAACACACGCTCCAGAAGGGAAAAAAGAAGCCCGACCAGCTCGTCTTGCGTCAGCAAATGGGGCTGTCTGCACAGCTCATGTCAGTGCCTTTCCCCTGCAGCAGCGGAGTGAGGGGCAGTTAGGAACACTCAAGACAAAGCAAGCCCAGCAAAGCCCTTCTACCATGGCATGGCTCTGGATCAAGGGACAGACAGGTCGTGCAATCTCTGGCTGGGAAAGGAGTGTGGGGGGAGATTAGAGCCACTGGCCTTTCACCTCTAGGATGGATGGAAACTTAAGGGGAAAGTGCTTCATCTGTGTCTTGGCAGACATGGCCCCAGGGCATAAAGCCACTGAATGCTTGGCAAGGTGGGCTGCAGCTCAGGACAGGGATGCATGAACACAGCTGGGTGGGGGCCTAGGCCTTTAGCAGCAAGGAGTGAGACTGAGGGGCAGCCCAGGACTGGAGTGTCCGGGGTTGAGAGGCATTGGCAGAGCACGGTGAGGGGGGCTTTGATATTCATTATCAGCCAGAGAGGAATGCAGACCCCGCCGCCCCTCCCCTGGTGAGTATGACGCGCTCTGACATGTGGCTGTCCTTGGGTGATAACCATCCTGACTGGTTTCCTCTCCCACCACTGCCTGCCAGGGGCCCGTTCCTGCTGCTTGGCACCCCATGCGCATTTCCTGTCTGCTGTCTCAAGGCCTGGCGGGATGGGGAGGATTGCAAGGTCAGTGTAAATGGCTATCAAGCTGGCTTCCCCTCCTCAGCTGTTTGGCTTCCTGGCCATTAGATGCAGCATATTGACTAGAGCCAGAGCTCAGCAAATGGGCTTGTTTCGTGCTCACCTCTGGGGGGTTTGTGGGCTGCTTCCTCGTGGCCTTGGAGTGCTTCCTAAAACTGTGTCCAAAGGCAGTGTGGGAAGGCTGAAGGAATCTGCTGCAATTTCGGAGGCAGGCCAGACAGGCGGCTGCAGCCCACGCATAGAGGCTGTAGGGAGGCAGGCTGGGATGGAGGGAATGAACAGAGCCTAGCAGGCAGCAATTTGGAAGCACTCACCTCTTGAGTTTTCAGTGCAGCTGTGTGCCAGGGAGCCTGCACAACCACTAGGCAGCTTTGTACCTGTCACAAGCCTTATGTTTATTCTCGGAGGGCTGGATACTCATATACTGACTCCTTTCGCATTGCCCATCCTCTGGGGCATCTCTGCCTCTGAGGCTCTATTCACGGAACGCGTGAGTCTGCAACCCGTAATCACATGAAGAAGCACCTAGGCATGGGAGGGACACCCTGAACTCCGAATCAGGCCCCTGGAGAATATGTGAGATAAGCCAGCTAGGGGGAGACATTTCATTATTGCCAAGGGCTGAGTTCAGTTTATTGCAAAGTCAGTGCATGCTTCCAGTGCCCCTGCAGGATATGATGGTCAGCCCAATGCCGGGGTGACCTGACTGCGTGGCCTATTCTCAGCTGATGAATTTAGCGCCTTCGTCCTCTCTGTGATTCGCCTTAGGGCAGGCCGTTCAGTCTCTGGGCTGCTCACCCGCTGGGCCACTGCCAGTAAGTCTTTCCAGTGCTCCCTCATCACGCTGGGTGACGGCTCAGCTAAGTCATGCGGGATTGTTTGCCCTTCATGACTGGCTGACTGTCCAGCCCACAGAAACCTGCGCTAACGTTGCCAGAGTGAACGCTCCTGCCGATCAATATTCTTACAAGCATCTACAACATTTTCCCCGTCCAGCAGCCGGCGCTCGGCTGGGCGGGTGTTCAAAGAGCTGAATAAAAAAGGGGTTGAAAATACGTTGAGGCATATCTGTGGTCTTTAGTGAAAGGAGCCTCTCACTATGGGCCTGATCCAGTGTCCATGAAGTTGACAAGAGTCTTTCCATTGACTTCAAAGGGCTTTGGTTGAGGCCCTATCTTCTAAGGCTTTTCTATAGCACCTAGTGGTAGCTAAGTGGTGATCAGGTCACTGAAATCCACCACAAACTTAGTACAGACCATGGGTCTGCAAAGATACATGCATGTGCTCAACTTTACACACCGTGAGCTCTCTCATTGACAGCTGACGGCTCTAGTTCATGAAGTTAAAGGCTATGGCCACACGGTGAAAGCTGTGCAAGGACTGGCCTATCCAAGTCAGCTTGAAGGCAGGTAGTGCAGGCAATAGAAGAGTAGACATTGCAGGGTGGGCTAGCGAGCCACCTACATACCTAGGGTCCATGCTGGGCTTGTACTATCCATGGTGAAGCAGAAGGAGATGGAGAAAGCAGAAGCTCCCTGAGAATAGGGAGACAGAGGAATAGAAGGGAGAGCAAGAGGAACTACTGAGATGGGGAGGGGGCGAGGAGGCAGCCTGCTCCAGGCTTGGAAAGGGCATCCCGGTAGTTCTGGGCAGCTGATGCCCAGTGTCCTGTGCTCCCACACCCCTCCTTGGCAGCCGGTGCCCTGTGCACCAGTGTCCCCCCTCACTTCCCACCCAGTGCCGATGCCCTGTCCCCTACCCCAGCAGCTGCCACACCTGCTTCTGCCCCTCCCCAGGCCAGGTGTCTCCATCTGGACCAGCGGTGGCTGGCAGGCAGGACCAGGGCTGGGCCAGAGAGTCCTACCTGCTCCCCGGCAGCCAGCCTGATGATATGCACTGGAGGCCAGAAGCTGTTCTAGCTCCTTCTCTCGGCAGGTCCCACTTTCGCCTCTGCAAGAATGGTGGGAGGGGAAACGGTATTTCCATCGCAGGGGCGCTAGCCCTGTTTCACTGCCCCTGCTGAAGTCTGCGCTGTGCTATTTTCACTGCTGTTGTTACTTAGACTAGCTGGATTCAAGCTAGCTGAGACCGGCTAGCCCATGCACAGTTTTGCTGTGTAGCCGTACTCTCAGCCTTTGCTGGATCAAGGCCTGTATCCTCATAATGGATCCTGCTCATCCCCTTTCCCAGTTTCTAGGTGTTCTCCTTAGGTTTTCATCTTGTTTGTTATTTAAGGATGCATTTTTTTTGTAGCATTCATCCAGCTCTGCTGCTGAGCTACCAGCACCACAGAGACAGAGAGACTAGATCAGAAATTGCATTGAAACCAGCCTGTCCATTATATATTTCAATCTCTCCCATTGCATGTCCTGCTCAGTCTCAAGCAAAACCTTGTCAATACAATGGAATGGGTTTCTTTTTACTTCCCTTAAATTAAAATCTAATTACACCAAGATGCCTGAAATGGTGGGAAAGATTGACGATTCCCTGTGATTCATATTCTAGCTCAACTTTATCTGCCTTTTACTGGCCATCACCAGCTAATTAAACCGTGTCAATTTCATTTACCCAGGACAAAGTACAACCACAGAAACCATGTGTGCTCATTTATGGAAGAATAAAACAAAATTTCCCCTCCCCAACAAGCAGGAAGGATGGATTTGAGAGGGTAGATCCCTGACAGTCAGACTCTGGGGGCTCAGGGGGCAGAAACAGATCAGAAAAGCCCACACGGAGAAGGTGCCATGGGTAAAGGATACTAGTTGAAGGGGGACTTGCCATCAATCCTAGACAGTCCAGTTTGGGTAAGGGGAAGTCAGGCAGAAGTAGTATTGGAGTGTATCTTTTTAAATGTAACCCCTTTGGGGTTTAGAGAGCATGGCCTCTTTAAATCTTTTTCCTAACCGGGGAGGGGAAGCAGTGAGAAAAAGGAGGGAAACTCCAGGGGGCTGGAGCTGGAGCTGGGGAGAGAGAAGGAAGTCTGGAGGCCCTCAGAGGAGAAAGAGGGGGAACCTGCCTGAAGCCTGAGAAGGACAGGGCAGCTGATCGGGGACACCCCAGGACAGGAGCCAGGAGGAGCACTGTGCCAGGGCGGCATCGCCCGAGAAGGACAGGCTGGAGCTGGACCCAGGATCTGTATCACTGCTGCCCAGAGCTGAATGGGGCTGTGAGTACTGGGGCTTGTGACTCTGCACTGGGAATAAGGAGGTAGGCTGTAGCTAGTTAAGTGGGGAGGGGGTCGCTCTGTGTGGCTTTGCAGAGAGTGGCAGAAGAGGACACTGGAGGGTTTGCTGGGGAAAGTTCACTGGCGCCAAAGATTGACCAGGAGCACCCAAGACCCACCCCTGGACTGGAACTTTACTGAGGACTCCTGAACTCTGTGTGCAGACACATTGCTCAGTGTCTGCCCTTTCGGCCTGTGCTACCACTGGGCCTGTGGGGCCTTGGTTTGGATGCAACCCTGTTTTACTGCTCCCCCTATATCTCCCCTTGTTGTTTTTACTTCTCTCATCCCTTTGTAAATAAATATTTCCCTTTCTTATATCCATTGTACTTTTCCTGTGGGGGGGGGGGGTGTTCACTCTGGGGGATTTGGAACAGGTGCCCCTCGGGTGGAAGGGACTTTCCCTGCTGCATTCCTGCGTGCGCTTTCTCTTGGCCAGAGCTGCCTGCAGAGCAGACTCCATCTTGGCCACGAGGGCGCTAAAGTTACACTTGGTGGCCTGTATGGGGACTTTGCAGTACACACATGCACACACCTACGTTGCGCACCCTGGGCTCTCCTTCACAGAGCAAAGAAACTCCTGAGTGACTTTCATCTCAGTTTTTTTTAAAAAAAATATATGGAGAGGTGATTACTAGAAGACCTGTGCCGAGGGGCACGAATCCCAGTAACCAAAGCTGTGCTGGTGGCAGGGTTCCCAGAAGCAATGGAACCAAATGAAATTGAGGAGAGCCTGGAGGCAGCTGAAATACTAGGGAAAGTGAAGGTCCACACCTGTATTTACAACCGCGAAGTGAAGGGCATGGTAGCACTATGTACTCACTCCAAGGAAGCAGATCTTGATAAAGTGCCCAAAGAGGTGCAAGTAGGAGGCACCCCCTGGACAATTCTGGGGGCAGAGCAGTCCCCTACTAGTGTGCCCAAGCCACTTGAGATGGATTCTTTAGTGCAGAAATTGCAAGCTCTGATGGTGGATGAGAAGCAGACAAGAGAGGAATTAGTTTTGGCATTAGGAGGGGCTCCCACACCCGCAGCACCCAGCCTGGTGGGATGGGCCAAAGAGCTGGGAACCGCTCTCAAAGATGCATTGAAGCCAGCATATGAAAGTGCTCCATACAAGCGGTTACGTTCTTTTTCGGGGATGTCACCTGTACCCTCAGGGGAGGATGATTGAGACCTGGAGCGATGTTACAGTGCCACTTGTCCAAGAGTGGTAATGCTCTGATGCGGAGAAGTGGAAACGTGTGCTTGAGAGTCTGAGGGGACCTGCCATGCGAATTGCCCGAGCCCTGAAAGACTCCCAACCAGCCGCCACAGTGCAAGACTATTTAACTGCTCTTGAGAGTGTCTATGGTGCTACAGATAGCAGTGAAGACCTATATTATCATTTCCGCCATACCTATCAGGAGCCCCATGAACGATTGTCGGATTTTATCAGGAGACTAGAGGATTTGCTCCAGCAGGTAGTGCGGAAGGATGGCATCCCCATCCAGCGCATCGATTCTGCTAGGTTGGACCAGATCCTTCGGGGCACCCGACAAGATGGGCTGATGTTGTGGCGACTGCAGCTGAGGGAGCGGGCCCCAAACCCACCCCCATTCCACAAGCTCATTTGAGAGATACGTGAAGAGGAGGAGAGATCGTTGCAAGTGGATGCAGTGGTGCAGCTGAAGAAGGCAGGGAGTCACACCACTACAGTGCTTGGAGAAATGGAAGAGGCTCCATCAGTGGCAGCGGCACTGAGAGATTTGACCCGAGAAGTGGCCATGATGAAGGCTCAGGGACATCCTGTGCCATCCTCAAGAGGGAAGAGTAGCAGGCGGGGTGATAGCCGGCGAGAAGGTTTCTGTTACAACTGTGGGAGAGATGGTCACTATGCCTTGGACTGTCAAAACAAGACAGATCATGCAAGGGTATCTCAGAGATTGCAGCAAACCATTAGAGAGCTTCAGGGAAACACCAACAGGGCTTGGGGAAGGAGCAACCCAAGACCCTGAAATTCCAAGGCTCCCCAGAAAAAAACAAAAAGAGGGGTTACCAAAATGGGCTGGTAGGCCCCCAGGCTATAGTACCTGTTCGTATAGAAGGACGATTGTGTGAGGCATTGCTGGACAGCGGATCACAGGTCACCATACTTTATGAATCTTACTACCGAGAATACTTGCAGCATTTACCATTGCATCCGCTGTCTGGCCTGACAGTCTGGGGAATTGGCTGTGACTCCTGCCCCTGTCAGGGATATATCCTGTTGAATGGGCAGTTTCCAAAGAAGGTTGTGGGGGTAAGCCAGGAAATAGAAACATTGGCACTGGTCTGCCCAGATCCAAAGGGAAGAGAGTATACACCTTTAATCCTAGGGACAAATGCAAACCTGTTCCAGAGATTGGCGTGGAAATGCCGTGAGATGGCAGGGAACAACTATCTGCAGGAGCTGCCAATGCACGCTTTATGTAAAGCCGCATACCAGCGAGCGAGGGGCTCACCATCCCAAGAGGAGACCAAGGCTAGACCCTTTGGGAAGGATAGTTTCCAGTTTGGGGATTCCTCCATTCCTGCTGAGTGGAAAGATCGCCTGTGTGAGAAGTTAGTCAAGAGGAAGGCTGTTTTCTCTATGGATGAGTGGGATGTTGGGTGTGCACATGATGTGGAACACCATATCCAAATGCAGGATGGTAGGCCTTTTCGAGAGAGGTCGAGACGATTAGCTCTCACTGATACTGAAGATGTGAGGCAGCACCTACAGGAACTGGCTCAAGCAGGTATCATTGAGGAATCCAGAAGCCCATACGCATCGCCGATCATTGTAGTACAAAAGAAAAGTGGAAAGGTGCGCATGTGAGTCGACTATCGCACTCTGAAGCGGTGGACGATCCCTGACCAATACACAATGCCTTGAGTGGATGATGCCTTGGATAGCCTGAATGGTAGCTGCTGGTTCTCTGTCCTTGACCTCTGCAGTGGATACTATCAAGTGACCATGGCACCAGAGGACCGGGAGAAGACAGCATTCATCTGCCCCTTAGGGTTTTACCAATTCAATCGCATGCCCCAGGGAGTATCTGGAGCTCCAGCCACGTTTCAGCGACTCATGGAGCGGGTGGTAGGGGACATGCACCTGTTAGAGTGTCTGGTGTACTTGGATGACATTGTAGTGTTCGGGCACACTTTAGAAGAACATGAGACTCGGCTGTGCAAAGTCCTGGATCGTCTGGAACAGGCTGGCCTCAAGTTATCCTTAGACAAGTGCATTTTCTGCCAGACATCTGTGCGGTATGAGGGACACATAGTGTCTGCAGATGGTATAGCTACAGACCCAGAGAAGGTGAAGGCGGTAACCACCTGGCCAAGGCCCATGACTCTCAAGGAATTGCAGTCATTTCTGGGATTCTGTGGCTATTACCACAGGTTCATAAAGAATTTTTCTCACATCGTGCATGCACTCACAGAGCTCACCAAGGGATACCTGCCAACAAATAAGAAGAAGGGGAACCCACCTCGGCATCAATACTTTAATGTGGGTGCACCTTGTGGAAAGAGGTGGACTGCTGAGTGTGAAGAAGTTTTCCGTAAAATCATTCAACAGCTCACTCAAGCACCTGTTTTGGTGTACGCTGATCCCACCCAGCCATATGAACTTCATGTCGACGCAAGCTACATCAGTTTAGGTGCTTTCCTTTATCAAGAGCGTGAGGGCAAACTCCGGCCAGTAGCATTTGCAAGTCGAGGTCTCACACCATCTGAGAGAAACTACCCAGCTCATCAAGTGGAGTTCCTGGCATTGAAATGGGCCATCACAGAGAGGTTCCATGACTATCTCTATGGGGCCAAGTTCACTGTAAAAAAAGATAATAACCCTTTGACATACATCAAGACAACAGCAAAATTATCTGTAGCAGGGCACCGGTGGTTAGCGGTGCTCTCTGCCTATGATTTCACTCTGCAGTATCGACCTGGTCAAACAAACGTGGATGCAGATGCCTTGTCTCGGCGGCCTCACTCTAAGGATTTATCACCCAATGATCAGATGAATGTGGGGACCTCTGAATTAAGAGTTTTATGCCAATGGGTATCCATTGTGGAGGAAAAATCCACAGCCAATGGAGAACGAGCAATTGACTGTCTGGGTGTACCACCAGAAGCCATACCCACAGTCTACTCAAGTTTTACTAGAGTACAGGACCCTCAGCTGCCCACACTATAGGATCGAGAGGTGGAGCATGCCCAGCGAGCTGATCCACGGATGAAGGACATCCTTTATGCATTGGAAAGGGGAAAGGATCCAAAGGCTATTCGACCAAGTCACCCAGAGGAGGTCCTTTTGCTGAAAGAATGGGACCGCATACTGGTTCGGGATGGACGACTCTATCGAGGGCAGAAGCATCCCCAGAGGCCTCACCCAAAGCAATTGGTGCTATCGCAGACGTACCGGCAAGGCGTGTTAGAGGCCTGCCACGATTGAATGGGGCATCTGGGGGTCAAGCGACTGGAGGCCCTAGTTAAGGCAAGATTCTATTGGCCATGGATGGGGCGTGACTTTGCCCACCATGTTCACACCTGCACCAGATGTATCCAATGAAAGACTCTGCCTAAGCAAGCAGCCCCTCTTGTCAGCATCACAAGTTCTGCACCCATGGAGCTTGTCTTTATGGACTTTCTATCATTAAAGCCTGACTGCCGGGGTACTGCAAATATCTTGGTGTCACTGACCATTTTACTTGTTATGCCCAGGCTTATCCCACCAAAGATCAAAAAGCTTTATACTTTCAGAAGCTGCCAGAAACCAGCGGCATTATGTAGTGATCCATGTGTGTTTGTGAATAGCCAGTGAACACTTATTTGGGACCCAAATCTGACTGTGTGGTTTCTTCATACAGTTTTTGTTGTGTAATGAGCAAAAGATACAAAAGTATTGAGAAAGGCAGGACTCGGACTCAGTCTGGCTGGGAAGTGGAATCTGTGTCACGCCCTCAAACCCAGAGGCACTAGAAAATGAGGATACTTCATGCTGCACACGTCTTCTGTCTTCTTCCCTACGCTCTCTACTCCCCAGGAGCAGTCAGCCTGGTATCCCAGGCAAACACCCATGCAGACCATTGTGTTCTGCCTACCTCAGGTCCTCCTGCACTTTGAATTGGAAGCATTTTTATTTTTCACTTCCTGCCCTCAGCTTTTGTGAAGTCTTGCTGTGTGCTGTAAACAGCTGCTGAGTTCCACCCCAGAGAGGGGTGCATTTTAGAGGTAGACAAGGAAATCTACCTATCCACCTTTTTCTTTTTTTTTAAATGCCACCTCTCACAGTAGCATTTGAGCACCTTCCATGAGGGAGTAACCAAACTCTCAATAGTCTGGAGGTCTAATTCTCTTCCCTTCTTCCCTTTGGCTGGTCAGGGCAATGGCTTGGTGTTGATTTGACTTAATCTATTTCCCACTTTGCTTTCTCTTCTCTGGGAACCAGAGCCAGTTTCATACAGGCCCATGAGCCAGTGGTGACTTTTGGTTGCTTCTGACCAGGGCCAGATCTAAACAGTATTTGAATAAGTTTTGTTGTTAACAGGATGAGAATGGAGCCTATAAGCCACAAACGCCAGCTCAGACTGCAGCTGACTGGGGACGATATTTAATTCTCAGGCCATTTTAACCTCTCAGTGCTCCTCAGAGGAAGATATTCAGTGGCGTGCTGTGACAATTTTAATAAGGCATGAAACTACTCACATGCATGCCACAGGCAGTCCAGAAAGGCGTCTTCCATGCGGCACGACCTCACACATTTGGTGCACGAGAGCTGACACTCACTGTGCAGAGGACACCACTGGACAGCGCAGAGTTGGTCGGACACAGGGCATGCAATGCCTGCCTGGCATGCATAGACAGCAGGCCACCGGAGAGATTGCAAAGCAAGGGATTTTCAGAGAGCAGCACTCAGGGGATGTCCGCTGCTGCCCAACTGTGCACTGTTGCTACCGAAGTACAAAGCAACTTGGCCTCCCTCCCTCAGGTATCTTTGAAAAGGCTCAGTTTAGCTCCGGACCCAGTGGTATTCTGAGATCAATTCTCACCTGCACTGAGAGCAGCTGTTACTCTTTCCTCCATGAAAGAAGTTTTGAATCACCTTCCAGACAAAGATTCCATTGTCTCTGCACTGATTTCCCTCACGTCTCCCTTTCCTGGCTCTCCAGTGCCCCTGCTGCCCCGCTCCAAAAAAGTGATTCCATTTTCACTCTTCACTGTAGTCTAAAATATCCTCTGCTTTGTAGCACAAAAGATCCCCCCTCTGCTGTTCTCTCAGCAGTGTCTCTCCCCCAGCGCATCAGCACTTTTCCATCTCAGCAGGAACAGGGGAGGGGAGGAGAAGAATGGGAAAGATGAATTAATGTGGTTGAGCTACCTCCAAAATTCAAGGAGGATCAGCTGGACTGGAGGTCTCAGACACTGATGAACAATTTTGGCTCGTTTTGGTCATACTTTCTAAAGCAATGTTATTAGTAGGGCTGGTGTAAATATTTGTTGTGAATAAATTATCTGATGAATGTGGCCCTTTATTGCCTGTTCCTTATTTCTGCAAAGGTGACTATGCAGCTAGGAAAGGTTGATGCCTTTTCTTTTCTGTGTCTCTTCAGCTTTCAAAGCACTTGCCCTCTCTGCGTGGAATCCACCAGCCATTTTTGTTCTCAGAGCTCCGTGCAGATTGTCAGAGGAGCTGCTCCACACTATGCTCTCTCATGGAGATACTTTGTTCTTTCTTGGTTCCTTAAGACACAACAAAAAATCTTTTTGAGTAACAGTATTGTTTGCTTTTTGTGTGTGGAAAAAAACATGACTCTTTGCCACAGAGTTTGTAAGAATAATTTACAACCTATGGGTTGTTCATAGACTGATCACTTCCACCACTCACAGTTTGTTATTTGCGGTGGGCACATGAGCACGTAAGCTATTGTTTCTGCTTCCTGATTGGATGACTAACTTTATAACCAGGGGAATAATAATATCTGGTTCTTATAAAGCACTTTGTAGCTGTAGAGCTCAAGGTGCTTTACAAAGGGCAGTATCATTATACCCATTTTACAGATGGGGAAGCTGAGGCACAGAGAAGGACATGACTTGTCCAAGGCCACCCAGCAAGTTGCAGATCCAGGACTTGACCCCATTTTTCATGAGTCCCACACCAGTGCACAAGTCAGTAGGCTACACTGAACACTCTTGGTCATGCATGAGTACTCTTGCTGGCAGACAAAAACAGCTATTTGTATGAGCAGCCTTTGCCCAAACACCCAAGCCTGGATAAATCCCCATCCCAAATAGCAAATAATAAGGGGTACCAACCTGGACAAAGCACACAGCCACTAAGAACTGGAGCAAATGGTCACAAACACTATCCCTGCAGAATGCCCCTGGGCATAATTACTAGTGAAGTCCTGGGACACAATCCACAGCTGAGGAAGCAAAGGTCACTCTAAGCTACTTTATGCCTCCTCCCATCCTGGGGCTGGTGGGGGAGGAGGCAACACAAGTTATAGCACAAGTTATAGCATCTAAAAGACTGCACAAGTTATAGCAGCTAAAAGACTGCTCTATCTTACATCAACTAGAATAGTCCTCTAGGGACCATTCTGCCTTGCAGGGATTGTGAAACATACCTCCCTCCAGCTCCACACCCAGAACAAGCTCTTCCACCCCAACCAGTCCCAACATACCCCATGCACGCCTTAGGATAACACCTTTGGGTCACTTTGTGCTTCTCTGAAAGTGCTAAGTGTGCTTAGCACAGAGGTTCTGACCCATGGCTTGAGGGCTGCTAATGGTTAGATACCATGGTGATGGGCACAGTATAAGAACCCGAACAGAATATAATGATGAAAACCTACGAGCTGTTCGTTCACAGAGAGAAATCCCAGAAAGCAGGATCTCTTGCTCTGTGACTGGATGAGCCCCAAAGACCCCCCAGGTGCCTTTAACACAGGGAAGAGAGATATCCTGAAGGGGGAGTGTGTGAAACTCCCAGAGACTGAAGATTAACCTCCCTGACATGAAGCCACCCCCTTTTCCTTAACATTGCCCCAGCTTTGTGCTCAGCCCCTCCCTACAGGAGAGCTCAGAACAAACCGAGTCTGAAATTTAATATATTTTGGAAACAAATTTGCTTTGTCCTTAAATCTTTTTCTCTCCTGATTGTGAACAAATTTGGTCTCAGAATCTAACATGCATCTAAACAAAACCACGTACAAGAAAAGCACATTAGCTGCTATCAGGAAAGTTAATTATTTACGTCAGAGGGAAGCTGTGAAGAATCGGTTACCGAGACCAGCCGGGGTGTGCTGTAAACTGCTGGTGAATTATTCAAGCGCTGATTTTAAGTGATTCCTGAAATAAAGACGGTGGAGACGAGGGGGCGGGAGAATTCCAAAGGGCCATTTTAATAAGAAGTCAATCATCAGCTTTTCTCCATCCATCTCCTAGGCCACAGCTGCAAAGGATTCTGGGCCCTTTCTTATCAGTTCAATTCACTCGGACGCAATTCAGCAAACATTGCCCCCTGGTGATAAAGAAGGATGTTTCACAGCAGCGCATCATCAGGGCTAACTAGGCCTCCAGGAGGATTTTCTTCTGGCAGTGTCCTGTGCAATACTGCACAGTGCCAAGTCACAGGCCTAATGCACAGCAGCAACTCACAGTGTGCTCTGGGGCTTTGAGAATTGCTAGTGTGGAGGATTTTTTTAAAGCATTTGTACCAGTGGCAGGAGCTGTCGAAGCAGCCTGCAGAGTGAGCTTCCTCGCAGCAGTGCCCTGTCAGCGCTCATGCTGAATAACTTTCCTCTCAATGCCAAGTCCCCTGCAGCATGAGCATTCCCACAGCGGTGCCCTGTCTGTGCCAGCTGGGACTCCAGCAGCAGATGAGTTACCTCAGAGCAGTCTCTGCTCAGTGCTAGGCAGGACTCCACCGTTACTTTCCTCACAGCAGCGTCCTGTCGGCTTGAGGTAGGAATTCAGCTTTCTTATTGCTGCGCGTTGTTAATTTCCCATTGGGACTCCCCACCCCTTGATCTTGCTCAGAATAGCTCCCATCATGACAGACTTCGATGCACTAAGATTGGGAGCCCAGCCTCCTCACAGCATCCAGTGTCAGGGCCACTAGGCAGGAATGCCAGCCAAGCTGTCTGCCACTCAGTTGTATCCTCAGGAACCCTCTGTTTGTGCTTCCCCAGCACCATGCCCTTCTGGAACTCTCCACAGCTTCCAGCTCCATAGCCAGTTACATGGCAGGGTCCTGTCAATACCCGCTGGGCCTGGGAGTTACCTCCCGGCAGCAGTGCACCATGGCAGTTCCCACTGGGACTTATCTAGTGTCTGTTTCCTTAGACTAACCTCTCCAATGTGAGTCTTGGCCTGATGACAAGGCTTCGAACAACCACCTTCTGGCTCTCCCTGGTTTCTGGAGGCTCCCCAGACCTGCCTTGTCCTGGGCACCATCATTGTCTCCCTCTCAGGTAGCTGTGCTGGCCCACCAGGTACTGGATGGAACAGGGCTGGTGGGGCACAAGGCAGAAACTGAAGGAGGGGAGCAAGGGCTACAGACCTCACCCTGGAGGATGAGTGATGCCACTCACCATGTGTTATTGGAAAATAATTTGGGCTCAGGATCCATAGCCCAAATCACTAGGGAATTTGGTGATTTGATGTGGACATGGGCCTGGCCTGAACCTCCACCCCTGGCCATACCCAGATGCAGCCTGGTCAGCAATGGACTCAAGTGATCATCTACATTAATGATTGGAGAGCTAAGAGCAGGTTTGCGGGGGATGGGTCGGAACTGAACAGTGCATCTCACAATAAGACACCGTTCCGAGACGAGCTCAGAGGAACAAACCCTCTAACCTGGCCAGTGGAGGAACCCAGCCTCATCTCTTATCTAGTTAACAGGAAAAGCACCAAACAGGTGGAGAGAATGGATATTACCGCCGATTTTAGTTCATCAAAGCTAGACCATTTCACCCTTAAGGCACAAAGAGAGACATGAAACACATCCAAAGCTACCTCCAGGTAGTGGCTACCACCCTCTCCCGAAAAAGTCCAGATCGAGGCGCTTTCGGACTTAGTGAGCTCCAAATGAAAAACCACTGGGGGGAGGCAGTGCAGGTGTTCCCGCGCCATTCGCACATTTTAACAAGGGCAACCACAGGGCATAAGCCAGACTCCCACGTGCAATTAATGAATGAAGGAATGAAAATCTAGTTTTGCAACAAATTTTGATATTTCAAGCTGGTTTGTTTTAAAGATTCAAAACTGACCCCTTCTTTGGTTGGTTGGTTGACAATTTTGTCAAAGTTGAAATGCCTAAGGACATTAATGAAAACCTGGGGTTTGATCAGGGCTGGCTCCAGGCACCAGCCAACCAAGCACATGCTTGGGGCGGCACCTTCAGATGGGGCGGCAGCACTCAGTTTTTTTTTTTTTTTTAATTAAAAAAAACCGCTCTTCTGTGGCCGGCGGGGCATCAGGGCCATGGGGAAGCCACCCTCCCTGCCGGCGCCCCGGCCGGGGCAGCGGGGATGCTGCGCTCCCCACCAGCGCCCCAGCCGGGACAGTGGGGCCATGGGGAAGCCGCCCTCCCCGCCGGCGCCCTGGCTGGGGCAGCGGGGATGTCGCGCTCCCCGCCAGCGCCCCGGCTGGGGCAGTGGGGCCATGGGGAAGTTGCCCTCCCCACCAGCGCCCTGGCCGGGGCAGCAGGGATACCACGCTCCCCGCCAGCGCCCCAGCCAGGTGGGCGGGGCGGCGGGGATGCCACCCTCCCTGTCGGTGCCCCGGCCGGGGCAGCAGGACAGCGGGGAAGCCGCGCTCCCCGCAGGCGCCCGGGCCGGGGCAGCGGGGCCTTGGGGAAGCTGCCCTCGGCCGAGGCAGTGGGCATGCCGTGCTCCCCGCCGCCCCCCCGGCCCGGGCCGCGGGGATGCCGCCCTCCCCGCTGGTGCTTTGGGTGGGAGCGTCGGTCATTGGGGGGGCCGGCTGTTTTGGCGGGGCTGCAGTGCTGGGGGGGTTGTTTTGGCGGGTGTTGGGGGGGTTGTTTTTTTTGTTTTGGCGGGGCGGCACTTGGGGTTTGGTTTTTTTTTTCTTGGGGCGGCAAAATATTAGAGCAGGCCCTGGGTTTGATAAACCAGAAACGTTGATTATTTTGATAATGTTTTTGACCAAATGTTGATTAAGAAAGTCACCAATGTCAACAAATTTTTGTAAAGGCCATTTATGAACAACAAAAAACACCAACCAGCTCTAATTCCATCAACATATCCCAAGCCATACATCACAATGAGGAGCTTGCATCTGCATAAATTTTTTCAACAGTGAGGGTAACTAACTGGTGGAACAATTTACCAAGGGCCATGGTAGATTCTCCATTGCTGAATATTTCTGAATCAAGGTTAGATTTTTTTTAAAGCTCTGCTTTAGTTCAAAAGGAATTATTTTAGGGGAGCTCTATGGCCTGTGTTATATCAGAGGTCAGATTTGATAATCACAGTGGTCCCTTCTGGCCTTGGAATCCACATATCACAATGCAGGGGCCTTGTGAAAGCAAATAGCCCTATGCAGCACTTTGGCAATGTTGATAAAAGCAAGGTAATGCACACTGGAAAACATAACCCCAACTACCCATACAAAATGATGGGGTCTACATTCGCTGTTGCCACTCAAGAAAGAGATCTTGGAGTCATTGTGGATAGTTCTCTGGAAACATCCACTCAATGTGCAGCAGCAGTCAATAAAGCAAACAGAATGTTAGGAACCACTAGGGAAGGGATAAATAATAAGACAGAAAATCTCATATTGCCTCTATATAAAGCCTTGAATATTGTGTGCAGTTCTGGTCACTCCACCTCAAAAAAAAAATTAGAATTGGAAAAGGTAGAGAGAAGGGCAACAAAAATGATTAGGGGGATGGAACAGTTTCTGTATGAGGAGAGATTAAAAAGAATGGGACTTTTTAGCTTGGAAAAGAGACAACTAAGCGGGGGTGTGATAGAGGGCTATAAAATCTTGACTGGCATGGAGAAAGTGATAAGGAAGTGTTATTTATTCCTTCACATAATACAAGAACTAGGGGTCACCCAATGAAATTAATTGGCAGCAGGTTTAAAACAAACGAAGGGAAGTATTTCTTCACACGATGCACAGTCAACCCATGGAACTCGTTGTCAGGGGATGTTGTGGAAGCCAAAACTATAACGGGATTCAAAAAAGAACTAGATAGGTTGGAGGACAGGTCCATCAATGGCTATTAGCCAGGATGGTCAGGGATGCAACCCCATGCTCTGCGTGTCCCTAAACCTCTGACGGCCAGAAGCTGGTTCTGGATGTCAGGGGATGGATCACTCTATAAATTGCTCTGTTCTGTTCATTCCCTCTGAAGCATCTGGCACTGGCAACTGTCAGAAGACAGGCTACTGGGCTAGACAGACCATTGGTCTGACCCAGTATAGCCGTTCTCATGTTCTTATCATGAGATTCTTATTTGGTTACATAGGACCCATTCAGAGCAGGCAGTAGCCATACAAATGTCATGTATTGTTTGGGAGAGGAGACAAAGAATCTGAAACATCTTGTCCCCTCCAAATGCAACAAAGATCAAAAAGAAAATAGGAATAAGTATTTTTTGCCTCTGTTTGGAGTGGGAAGATACAGAAATGAGCAAACACCAGATTGTTTTGCTTCTGCTCACAAATAAATACAGTGGCAAGCCTAATGGGATTTTAGATTAAAAGATTTTTTAAAAAATAACCACCTCCACAAATAGAGTTTTATAAGGTCAACTAACAGATGCATGGTAGCAAAGAAATCACTAATGTTTTGTTGTCCCTCCTCAGGGAGTCCTTTTCAAGTCTATACTGCTGTTTTCAGGTCCCCTCTTCTAATTCCCTGCTTTAACCCCGACGGTCATGCTTCCAGCGGAGGAAGATTGGGTAATAATCCTTTGGGATCTCATCACAGAGCCTCTTATGGGCAGAGTTTTCCAAACCATTCAGCAATCATGATCAGGGCCAGATTTTCCAAAGAGCTAAGCCCATTGGGTGTGCAGCTGTCTTGAAAATTTGGGGCCCAGTAGGTAAAGGGATTTCAGTGGGGTATTTCCAAGCTGCTGGGACATGACCGAGTTACTTTTGCAGCCTTCCAAGCCTCTTCCCCCGCCCCATGTGCCCAAGAGGAAGAGTCTCATGAGTGTTGATGCACGAAAGGGATGAGAGCACACAGGATGAGACGTAACACAAACCTCATATTGAATATATTGCTGTGCTCAGAGTTTTAAGTGTACTGTGGCAGGAGAGGACTAAGGAGGCAATGGTGTGTGTTTCACACTGTGTAAAGAAATGGGCAATCGCCTCTCACTGTTTAGAGATGTCAAGGGCATGCTCTGAAGGATCCTTACGCTGCTGGTAATGTCCACATGTTAATGTGTAATAATGATAGTGGCGCATAGATGGGAAGGGTAAGGGCTGGGTTAATGGTTCAGCCAGAGATGTGTACATAGGCTATTGCTGAGCCAATGGCTCAGGAAGGGAGCTGAGGATGTGCTACTGCTAGGACAATGATTCAAGGAGGGATCAGAACAGGCCAACTGGTAGCCTCCCAAATTCAGATTTCAATTTGCAGGCCAAAATTTTCACACCCAGGCTAGGCACTTAGATCCATATTTAAGCGCCTGATTTTCAGAGGCACAGCGCGCCTACAGCAAATACTGACTTCAAGAGCAATTTTCAGTGTTCAGCACTGCTGAAAATCAGGCCATTTAAATAGGGTCAGTTGGAAAATTTTGGCCAGAGTTCAATTTTGGAAGCAGACCTAACATGACAACCTCTAACTGTGTGTCATGCTATATCCTTAGCCTTATACAGTGCTTCCCATTTCTCACTCCACTTCCCTTCACATGGACCACGTCCATGTCGTAATCCTGCAGGAGCAGACGCCACCTCAGGAGCTTGGCGTTGGCCCCTTTCATCTGGTGTAGCCAGGTCAGGGGAGAGTGGTCGGTGTACACGGTGAAGTGTCGCCCAAATAGATACGGCTCTAGTTTCTTGAGGGCCCATACCATGGCCAGGCATTCCTTCTCGATGGCCGCATAATTCTGCTCTCGTGGTAGCAGCTTCTTGCTTAAGTACACGATGGGGTGTCTCTGCCCCGTTTCATCTTCCTGCATTAACACCGCCCCCAGTCCCATGTCTGAGGCATCAGTAAATACCAGAAAGGGCTTGTCAAAGTCTGGGTTTGCCAGAACCGGGCCCCTGATCAAAGCCTCCTTCAGTGCACAGAGAGCCCTCTGGCACTCCTCGGTCCAGACCACCTTGTCTGGCTTCCCCTTCTTACATAGCTCAGTGATGGGGGTGGCTATGGCACTAAAGTGGGGCACAAATCTTCGATAGTACCCCGCCATCCCAATAAAGGCCTGGACCTGCTTTTTAGTTTGTGGAGCGGGCCAGTCCCGGATCACCTCCACCTTGGCTGGTTATGGCTTTAGGCGGCCGCTCCCCACCCGGTGGCCCAGGTAGGACACTTCAGCCATCCCCACCTTTCACTTCTCTGCTTTTATGGTCAGCCCAGCCTCCTGGAGTCGGTCCAGCACTTGTTTAACTTGGGATACATGGTTCTCCCAGGTCTGGCTAAAGACACAGATATCATCGATATATGCCACAGCGAAACTCTCCATCCCCTTCAGTAGCTGATCCACCAGGTGCTGGAAGGTGGCTGGCGCTCCCTTGAGGCCGAAAGGCAGGGTCAGGAACTCGTAGAGCCCTAGAGGGGTAATGAAGGCAGATTTCAGCCGGGCATCTGCATTCAGTGGCACTTGCCAGTAGCCCTTTGTAAGATCCATGGTGGTAAGGTACCGAGCCCCTCCCAGCTTGTCTAGGAGCTCGTCAGGCCGGGGCATGGGGTAGGCATCAGATACAGTGATGGCATTGTAGAAGCGACAAAGGGTCCTGTGGCACCTTATAGACTAAGGTGGTCTATAAGGTGCCACAGGATCCTTTGTCGCTTCTACAGATCCAGACTAACACGTCTACCCCTCTGATGAGTGATGGCATTGAGCTTCCGGTAGTCCACACAGAACCGGATCGACCCATCCTTTTTGGGGACCAGCACCACCGGCGAGGCCCAAGGGCTGGACGACAGCTGGATCACCCCCAAAGCCAGCATGTCCTTGACCTCTCTTTCCAGGTCCTGAGCAGTCTTCCCTTTTGCTTCCTCTGGGCTCTGGCCAGATTTCCCTTGGCCAGGCCCATGAGCTCAGTAAGTCTCTCTCGGAAGGTCAGGACATACTCCACCACTGACTCTCCCTCGGGGGCGGCCTCCCCCTCCCATTCATCTCTCATCAGGTCCAGGGGCCCCCTTACCCTCCTGCCATACAACAGTTCGAAGGGCGAGAATCCGGTAGACTCCTGGGGCACTTCCCTGTACGCGAAAAGCAGATGCGGTAGGTACTTGTCCCAGTCCTGCGGGTGCTGGTTCATAAAGGTTTTCAGCATCATCTTTAGCATCCCATTGAACCTCTCCACCAGCCCATTGGACTGGGGATGATATGCTGAGGCCCAGCTGTGCCGGACCCCACATTTCTCCCACAAGCACCGGAGCAGGGCCGACATGAAGTTGGACCCTTGGTCTGTCAGGACTTCCTTGGGGAACCCCACTCGGCTGAAAATGGTCAGCAGCGCATCCGCCACGGTGTCTGCTTCAATGGAGGATAAGGGCACTGCCTTGGGGTAGCGGGTGGCGAAATCTACCACCACCAGAATGTATTTCTTCCCCGACCGGGTTGTCTTGCTGAGAGGCCCCACTATGTCCATGGCCACCTTCTGGAAGGGCTCCTCTATGATGGGCAAAGGCCTCAAAGCCACTTTCCCCTTGTCCCGGGCCTTCCCCACCCGCTGACAGGGGTCACAGGACCGGCAGTACTGATGGACAGTTGTAAAGACCCCAGGCCAGTAAAAGTTCTGTAGCAGCCTCTGCCTGGTGCGCCGGATTCCCTGGTGCCCTGAGAGAGGGATGTCGTGGGCCAGGTACAGTAGCTTGCGGTGATACTTCTGGGGGACCACCAGCTGCCTCCTGATCCCCCACGTCTCCATCTCACTGGGGGGAGCCCATTCTCGGTACAGGAACCCCTTCTCCCACAGGAACCTCTCCTGGCACCCTTTCCACATGGTCTGTACCTCTCTGTGGTCGGCCAGGTCCCTGAGCTTCCGCAAGGAGGGATCTCTCTGTAACTTGGCCTGGAACTCAGCAGCTGGGGAAGGAATGGGGGCCTGCTCCCTCGTGCTGTCTGTGTCTGAGGCCGCAGCCTCTCTGCGCCTGGTCCTTGGGTACTCCCTCCCCACTGGGGCAGGGTCCTGCGCCTCTTGAAAGGTACCCTCTCCGAGGCCAGGGCGTAGTGCTCCTTGCCGGCTCTGGCTACAGGTCATGACCAGGGTGTCCCGGGGTTTGCTTGGCCAGCCCTCTAGGTCCCCCCCCATCAGCACCTCAGTGGGCAAATGAGGGTGCACCCCCACGTCCTTGGGGCCCTCCTTGGCCCCCCATTTCAGGTGTACCCTGGCCACGGGTGTCTTGAACGGGGTCCCGCCCACCCCGTCAGGGTCAGGTAGGTGTTGGGCACCACCCGATCTGGGGCCACCACCTCAGGCTGGGCCAGCGTCACCTCCGCGCCCATATCCCAGTATCCAGTGACCCTCCTCCCATCTATCTCCAGGGGAACAAGGCACTCTCTCCGGAGGGACAGCCCCGCGCCCACCCTATAAACCGAGAACCCTGAGTCCGGAGCATCCAGCCCCCCCGAGGAGCTGGTCTGGGGCCCTCCTCACTCCAGAGCAGTTGATAAGCTGCCAGCCCCCCTCTTCTGGGCTGTCGGCCCCTCGTCCAGCTGGGTCCCTACCCAGTTAACCCGGTGTGGGTTTGGTCTGCTCAGTCTGTCTCTGATCTTGGGGCACTGGGACCGTATGTGGCCTCTCTGGCTGCAGTGATAGCAGCTCATGTCCCGTTGGTCCCCTCGAGCGGGTTGGTTGGTCCTGATGTCGGAGGTTCCCCTCGGGAGAGGGTTCTCCCTATTTCCCCTTTGGGAGGTCCCATGGTGACTCTCTTGCTGCCTCATGGTGGGCCTGCTCCTTTGGGATTCCTCCCTGCCACCCCTTGACTGACTGTTCACGCGTCGGCCAGCTGCCCTGCGTGCTGCGGGCTCTCTGGATTTTTGTCCATCAACCATAGCTTCAGGTCTGATGGGCACTGTTCATACATCAAGTATCAGAGGGGTAGCCGTGTTAGTCTGGATCTGTAGAAGCGACAAAGGGTCCTGTGGCACCTTATAGACTAACAGAGGTATTGAAGCATAAGCTTTCGTGGGTGAATACCCACTTCTTCAGATGCAAGCAGTGGAAATGTCCAGAGGCAGATATAAAAGTGCAGGGAAGATTCAGGCGCTTAGCATACATCTTCCTGCTGGCCACTCGCAGGCTTGTGCAGTCTTGGTCCCCCACGGCTTCCAGGAGGAACCCCTAGTGTGCCAGCCCTTCTCACCGGTCACACACCCTCAGGGTTAAGTGTAGCTCCTCCACCTCCTGAAACCGCTTCTCTCTGCCTCCTCAGCAACCTGCTCCCCATCAATCCCCCTTCGTTTTACTGCTCTCCAGTCACTTACTGCAGGAAGCGCCGTTCACGGGGTGCAGTAGATCCCACCACTGCCACCAGTTGTCACGGAGTGTGGGGGAGTCAGGCCCTGCACCCCTCTTCCCGGGATTCAATGTGACTCTCAGCCAGCCAGTAGAACAGAAGGTTTATTAGGGTTGCCAGGAAACAGTCCAAACAGAGCTTGTAAGTACGACCAGGACCCCTCAGTTGGGCCCTTCTGGGGGGCAGGGAGCTTAGACCCCAGCCTTGGGGCTCCCTGCATTTCACCACCCAGCTCCAAACTGAAACCAAACAGACAAACCCTGCAGCAGGCTCTCCTCCCCTCCCCTGGGGCCCCTCCTCTAGCCTGTGTCCATTCTCCCAGCCAAAGGTGTCACCTCCCAACCCCCCTCCTGGCTCATGTTACAGCCCGAGGTAAAGTCTCGCATTCCCAATGCAGCAGGTCCCAGGGAACCTCCCCCGCAAGCCTCCCAGGTCAAACCCACCTCTCTCCCTACTCCGTCACATCATTCTTACCCACTTTTGCAAACCACTCGATAAGGGCCAAATAAGCATTCGCCCCGTGTAATTCATCCCAGTGAAGGCAATGAAACTAACCCGATGCCGAATCTGGGCCCTTGGTGTCTATCGTTTTGTAACCAAGAAGGCATAACGAGGTTTACAACCATCCTTAAGTGTGCTGGGGAATTACATTTTATTCCTCCCTAGCTATTCTGCACAACTCCACCATTCATCAGCCCGTCATGACCCAGAGAGAGCGGTTTCAGTCCTGCAACAGTCCAGAGAAAAATTAGGCAAATCCAGCATTAGTCCCTCCCTAGTGATTGGGGAAGGCCACTGCAGGCTCACCTACACTTACAGCCGCATCCAGCTGCATTTTGACAGGCACTATATGGCTCTCCTGTCTCAAAGGACAGAGCTACTGCAAGCCATGCTAGAGTCCTGTGATTCCAGACCAGTCTCGCTGTGATGCCAGCCTGCATGCCCTCGTTGATTTCTTCTCCTGCCCATTCTTCCACACTGCCCTCCCCCTGCCCAGTTTCACTCAGCTACCACTCTCTCCTCTCAAGTCCCTCTTTGAAACCCATTTCTTCCAAGAGTTCCAAAGGGATGGAGTTTATCATTAAAGAACAAAGACACCAATGGTTGTTCTTCTTATTGCAGTAGCAATAAAAGCCCCGACTGAGATCAGGGCTCCATTGCACTAGGTGCTGTATGTACCCATAGTAAGAGACAGTCCTTGAAATAGACAAGACAGACAATGGGGGAGACAAATGAAGCATCATTATCTTGGTTTTACAGAGAGGGACTGAGGGACAGGGAGATTACATGACTTGCCTAAGGTCACATAGGGCTGTCTGAGGCAGCGCTGGGAACTGAACGTCATGGTGTATTTCCCACCTCTGGAAGTCTGTCGATCCAGACTGGGCATCTTTCTAAAAGAGAGACTCTAGCTGAGTGAGAAGTTACCGGCTTGATGCAGAGATTAGTAGGTGTGGTTTTCTGGCCTGTGTTATAGATGCTAGTTGATAAGGGTTGATAGATGCTAGTCATAAGGGTCCCTTGCAGCCTTAGAAAAAATAATCTATGAAACTATGATCTTCTGAGTTCCAGCCCAGTGCCTTATCCACAAGGCCATGCTTCCTCCCTACAACCACTAAATCCTCCCCTTCTCTGCATTTCCAGTGCAGCTGGCCATCTCCAGATATCTTCCAGGCTGTCAGTTCTTCAGAGTAGAGAACCTGGCTTTATATTTTTGAGAACAGCACTGCGTCTTTTGTCAGCACTGAGCAAATAAATAATCATTCTTTCTCCCTCCCTCTCTCCGTTGTGCCTATGATAGTGGCAGCTAGATGCCCTGACGGAGAATCTGATCTCCTCTATGGGTTAACTATTCCCTGACCTCAGGGGGAGATTATTACCCATTAATGATGATCAAAACCCTAATAAGAGAGGAACATAAAGCTGGATCAGAATAAATACATACAAGCGTAAGTGCCAACTGGGCAAAATATGCAAATCCTGAGCTGCTGTGGGCTGCTACAGCTTCAACCGCACAGCCACTTAAAATTCTGCAAGAGCCAGGACTTGCTGCTAAGGTACCACTGCTTTGTTTCAGGGCCTTTTTGAAGTGTCTCTGCTTTGTTTCCTCTCGATCAGTCCCCTTTGATGCAGCTATCACAGAGAAGGCTGCGAATGCCACAGTTTGCAGATGGTACACAGCTTCCTTCCCCAGTTAATCAGGCCTGTGGCTTGGGGGCTGGGATTGGGCGCAGCTGAGCAAAGCCGGTCCCATCTGCAGAATGAAACCCTGCATGACACCCGTCTCCTTGTGTGAGCTCGAATTCCCAAGAGCAGGAAGCCGCCATTGCGTGCACACTTCCTAGGCGTTGTCCAAGCCTCTGCACACACATCCCTCCCCTTCACCCTGTTCTCCTGCTGCCGTCAGCTCGGTTTATTCCATCTCTGCTCAACGAAGCCATTCTCCGGTCCTCTGATACATCCAAGGAGGCTGACTAGAGGAGTCCACTCAGTTATTGCTTCAGTCACCATGGAAATGCTAGTGTGCTTGCCATTTGGGAAGGATCCCAACGTGCCTCACAGACGGCACAGCCCAGAGAGCGCTTTGCCAATGTAAGGGGCTGCTGGCCCCACACTGAAACTCAGTGGGGTTTTCAGTTGGCCCTCTGCCAATACCAGGAGAAAGGGCCTGTCCTTTGTGTGAGCTGGAGCTGCCCTAGCAGAGGTGGGCAGAGCAGCAGCCCGAGCTGGGCCGGAGGAGGCAGAGCTGGGGCAGCGTAGACCAGCCATGCCAACGGGGAGCCAGGGCTGAGCTGCAGTGGGGAGCTGTGGGGCCAGAGCAGGGACAGCCACAAGTAACACTGCAGCGGGCGTGGTGAGCAGCTGGGGAGAGCGAGAGGGTCCAGTGCAGGGAGATGTCACCAGACAAGTGGCCTTGGTGGCCAGACTCAGAGGCAGGACATGGCCCCAACGGGGGGGCCAATATTAGGGAGAAGGGTCCTGCCACCTAGAGCCTGAGGGCATGTGGCCACCATCACAGCAGGTGTCTGACCCATAGTATCACCGCAGCATAGCCAGCGCCTGGGAGGGAGGCCTGGGACATGTGAGGAACAGACTGTGAACTTGTCTCACGTCCCAGAGATGGCTGGTTGTGATGTCCCCGTGCCCACAGGACAGAGTTCCTTGTTCCTTTAACCTTTTCCATTTTTCCTTATTTTTCTTACAGTTTCTGTTTAATAAATTGCATTTGGTTTGACCTTGACAAAGCGATCAGTGGGTCAGGGAAGTGGCCGGTGCAGAGAGAGCACACCGGAGCAGGGACATACTAGCCCCTGTCTTAAGTGACCATGACAAGACTGGGGGTGAAGCCTGCTAGGAATCCTGGGCCAAGCCTTGTTGGGGTTACGAGGACTCTGCCACACAGGAGAGTGGAAGTAGAGCCCTCGAGGTCAGGCAGGCCTCTGGGTAAAGGGATTTGGAGTGAAGACACAGATCCTTTGTCTTGCTGATCCCCACAGGGGTAGTGCAGAAGCCAGAAAAGTTCCCCACAGTAGCAGGACTATTCCCCTGCTTTAACCTCGCACCTTGGGGTGGAGCACTGAGCAAGCCATGCCAGATTCCACTCATGACTCCCCCTGCAATGGGGTCCCTCTGCACCTCCAACTTAAACCCACAGTCGGGCCCCACTTCTTTGGTATGAAACAATTCTGTCTCAGCCCAGCTCCTCGTGGGCCAGCATCTACCCCACAAAAGACGGGATCACAGTGGGCCATAATTGGTCCCTCTGTTTGCAGCCTCAGCAGAGAGAGCAGGGGCTAGCTGGGCATGGAGACTGGGGGCCTTTCTCACCCCAGAGCAGGGACCGCTAGAGCAGGAATTGATGGGGCAGCCTGAAGGAAGCGCCGACTGCTGCTGCCTTCAGTCTCTGGATCAGTCACGCTGGTCTGTAGCAGTCTCGTAGTGGAACAGAGGACAAGGGCCTGCTTTGCAGGCAAGTTGTTACAGGTTCACATCCTGCCCGGTGTTACTGTGGTTGGGCCCTCTGTCCTTTAAACAGCCTAGCGCATGATGCCAGCCGGCTACGTCTGCTTCCTAGTATGAATAACCCCCACCATGTTAAACAAACCAACTTTCCATGCCAGTACATTGGACTGGGCTCCTTGTCTCCTGAGCCAATGTTTATTCTTCAGTCAAGGTCACAGCTGCCCTGGGATTGAGCTGCAAAGCAGAGGACAAGTCTTCATCTTCATCGTCATTCTCTCCCCCCCGCCTTTGTAAAGCCACTTACAAAAAAGGAAGACTGGGAGGAAATTCTCCTGGCAGCTGGAGAAATCCAATCCATTAAGAGAAGAAGCCACAGGGTCTCCATTCTATTCCCTCTCCCATCCCTGCCCTGTATGGAGCTGGGATCCATTCCCACGGAAGGGCTAAGGGTGAGAATGCCACCAGTACCAAATGGCGCGGTGTTGTTATTGGAAAGAACCGGCAAAGAGGTTTAATTCTTGGGAAGTCAATTCACTTGCAATATGACTGGATTAGTAACAGGATGCGCTTTAATCGCGTTTATCCTCTTAAGCTCCTATTTTCTGGGCATCCTGAGTCCCTCTGCTATGTGCTGTGACATCCTTCCCGAGAGCTGCTCCTGCTGCAAGAGGGTGAAGTGCTATGAGCTCTCCACTCCATCCCCTCCAGCGCCTCCTGCTGTGCGGGGTGGGGCCTGCAATTGTCATGAGCTCCTCCACACCTAGCGTGCCTACACCGTTGCCTCCTGCTGGCACCATCTCCAGTGCATTGAACCTTCCCCATTTATAGCCAGTACGTACATATGCACAGCAGGCCAGATCATCAGACACCGGCTTCCATCTGTACGGGCACAAATAACTGCGGGTGCCGTTACTTGAGCTCTACTTTAAGATGCCTAAGTCCCTGAGTATTGTTCAAATTCACAGCATGCTCGGCAGAGTCTGGGCACACAGGGTTAAATGTCTATGTGAGCTAAACTGTTTGGACGAATAATTGTAGGTGCAGAATTGCCTCCTGCGTTATTCACCCCTGACATTTTGCACACACAATAATGCAGGCTGGGAGTCTGGCCCCTTGCGTGACACTGCCTTGTCCCTCGTCCGTACACACGGTGTCTGCAGTCAGCTCCCACACCCACTATCAGAGAAAGAGTCACATGTTCTCCTGCCACACCTTCTGCTCTGGCTTCCTCCATCTCTCACTAGTAGGGTGACCAGACAGCAAATGTGAAAAATTGGGACAAGGGGTGGGGGGTAATAGGAGCCTATATAAGAAAAAGACCCAAAAATTGGGACTATCCCTATAAAATTGGGACAGCTGATCACCCTACTTACAAGCAAGGCTAATCCCACCAGGGGCCATGCAATCCTTCACTGCATCCCCATTAGGAGTGCTGCACCCCCTGCGTTGCTGCTGTTCTAGGAAGATCACTGCGTCCTGTGCCCTGCTGTATCCCTGCACAGGGCAATGGGGCTGCGGTTCTGGCAGGGAGAGAAGCCACTCCACTGTTTCTATAGATCTCAACCCGGTTCCTCTACCTCCCCCTTCCCTCCCAGAGTGGCTGCCTCCCCCCGACCCCTTCCCCACGGCCATACAAAGGAACTGTGGCAAGTCACAGGCACCCAACTTGCTGTTTACTCAGCTTACCCCTGCTGCAGCCTCTCTCCCTTGCCTGGCAGCCAGCGATGAGAGGAGAGGACTGTGAGTTAATTAAAAAGACATCTTTGCTTGTAAAAGGAGATAGAAAACATTATGCATGAGAACATGGGAAAGTCTGGGCCTGGGGAAAGGTATTTTATCTCATTAAAATTCATCCGAGGCGCGTCCTCATTCCATTTTAATACTCTGCACACTGAGAATGACGGCTGGCAGCCAAGTCGCTGGCCCTGCCAAGTGGCGCTGTCCACTGGGTGCACATGGCAGGCTTTGAGTCCCACCAATGCGTGTTGCACCCACACATGCACTCCGCCAGCTTCGTGCTTGCAACTGGCGGGAGAGGCAGCAAGCGAGCTGTGTATCCCCACTGCTCATCCAGGCACTGACGGCGGGGAGGAGTGAGAACACATGCACACTTCACCAGCTGCGCCCTGGCGTTGCTTGACAGCATGAGGCAGCACAATACGCAGCAGCTTGGAGTTGGTGGAGCAAGTTGCATACACACTGTATTCCTAATGTTATTGGCCATGTAGGATACAGTAACGACATGCGCTTGCCATGCACCTGGTGAGGTGGCCATCGCTTTTCCTGGGGAGGTCAGGTGAGCATTATTATCGCTGTTCTACAGAAGTGGAAACTGAGGCACCAAGAGGCTAAGTGACTCACCTGAGGCCACACAGTGAGTCAGTGACGGAGCCGGGAAGAGTCCCCAGCACTGCTGATACTCAGTGCGGTGTTGTAATCACAAAACCCCACCCTCCCTATCTGCTCTAATCTAACCACTTATACTGTGTTCTGAGCACATAGGAATCACAGGGGCAAAAATCACAGATGGGAGGGTGAAGCCTGCCTGGTGCCTCCCACCCAGCCAGTCCCTTGTGCCTGTTAGGCAGGTGAGCATGGAGGGGACATGGCCCTCACCTCTCGCCCCATGCTCTGGGGTGACTTGCATCTCTGAGGGCTGGTCTCTGAGCACAGAGAGTGCAACAGTTCATGTGGAGGTGGAGTGGGAGGAATCTTTGTCCCCCGCCAGAGGCATGTGCAGGTCAAGGACAGTCTGGCCCGGCATGTGCAGGTGCAGATGGAAAATAATACAGTTAGGCTGTTTGTAAAGCTAGGCCTCCAATCAGAGGACAGGAACAATACCATGCATCGTAGGTGCTCCATTAGCCTCTGAATCCTTTATTCTTTCAAGCGGGTCACAATTAGCTCTGTGCCCAGATGAGCTCTGTGCCCAGATGTGCCCACAATTAGCTCTGTGCCCAGATGACAGGCATCACTGCCATCCCACTGGTTATGACTGGCCGGCTCAGACCTCTCCCCAGATGTCTCTGGACCAACTTCCCCTCCCTGGCCAGGGGGGCATTAAATAACCAGCCACATCTATGGGCACAGGCTGACACCTGCCCCCCTCACCTCCTGAGCCTGCTTCCAACCTGTCCCTCATGTTCGGAAGCAGAGCGCACTCTCCAGCAGCGACTGCTGTGCCGCCTGGGCTGATTGGGGAGCAGTCATCGCCTCTCCAGCTCTCTCAGCCACGTCTCCCTGCTGATTGCAATCAACACCTCATTCACAAGCTTCTGTTTACCAATTTTCCGGGAGATATAATACTAATGAGCTGGCACTACAATCAAGGGAAGGGGGGAACGAGCAGCAGCTGGGGGATAGAAGAAGCTCATTGCAACAGGGTGGAGGGTGCAGGAGGGAGGCAAGAGCACTGCTCTAGTAAGGCCCAGGCATGCCCCTCTTCCCAATAGGGTCGGGGGGGATTGCCCCCCCCCACAAGGCACAGAGGTGCTATCTCCCCCCATACATCAGCATTAAATGTTACTGAGTCAGAACCAATCCCTGGCATGGATGAAAGAGCCCCACAATGCATCCAACTGCTGGCCCAATGAATTGGGATGAGAACTGGCATGGATGGCTCTAATCGCCTGGGAAGTGGCCTTCATGACAGATCTGGCAATTCCCTGCCATGTCTTTGGGAGATCGTGCTGTATGAAGTGTCTGTATCATGTGGACCAGGACTGTGCGGGACTCCATGGGGGAGGGTGACCACAGCTCCGTCAGGACCTAAAGACCATGGGGCTGATTTGGCAAATTCACTCAGGTTGTAACACCTCCAGGGAGTTCCACCTCCTGGGCAGGCTGGCATGTGCTGCTCCAAACTGGATTCTCCAGAGGCCAACAGACAAAGAAATATGTAGTCTCTGTATGCTTTCACCCTAAGAATAAAGGTGCTTGCTCGGAATGAGGTGTGTGGTCCCTGAAAACCACAGGCTATTAGCCTTTGAAGAGAAAGCAAAGCCCAGACTCTGGCCTTTTTGGCAGCTTGTCTCGCTTGGCATCACAGTGGAGGCAGGGAATTGTGCAGCCTGGAAATCCCCCAGTCAGGAGGGAGACAGATGCGGGTCTCCACCCAAGGTAAGCGATGGCTGGGCAGTCAGAAGCCAGAGAGTGGGTATTCTTGGGGTACCACAGAGGGGGAATACAGGTGCAGTTGCCCTGAACAATGACATTATCACACAGAAGGGGCTAGCAGATCAGACATGGGTTCCCACCCCTCTGGGAAATGCCCATGGTGAATTCCTGGCAGCATGAGCAGATGCATTTTGCCTCCTAGCCATCCCAGCCCGGTGACTCACTGCTGTGTCAATAGACGTGTGTGAATCTCTAACTGGGAATTTTGAGCAACAATTTAATAAAGTGGAGAGGAGCCAGCTCAGCTTGGAGATGCTGCCCAAGTCCCTGAGCCTGCACCAGCTATGTCCACCAGTCCCCGCAGCTGTCCTGCACCGCACCAAGCCAGCAGCTTCGGGCAGCTGCCAAATGCAAACCTTAACTCCGCAAGCAAAGCATTGTGGGGAAAATCTGTGCAAAGTAGACACCAGCACAGGGCAGGAGGGCTACTCCTTTGGGTCTCACTTAAAGGCTCAATCTATCCAGCCACACACTCGGCCCGGCAGAAGAGTCTGTCCTATCTCGGGGACTCTCTTTTTGCCCCACCACCCCCACCAACATGATTCAGTTCTGCAGTGACCTGGAAGCCTACTTTCGCTGTCTCCGACTCAAAGAATACTTTCAAGATAACACTGAACATCGCACAGATACACAGATACCCTCCCACCAACAGCACAAGAAGAAGAACTCCACATGGACTCCTCCTGAGGGTCGAAATGACAGTCTGGACCTATACATAGAATGCTTCTGCCAACGTGCACAGGCAGAAATTGTGGAAAAACAACGCCGCCTGCCTCATAACCTAAGTCGTGCAGAACGCAATGCCATCCAAAGCCTCAGAAACAACCCTGACATTATAATCAAAGAGGCTGATAAAGGAGGTGCTGTTGTCATCATGAACAGGTCTGACTATCAAAAGGAGGCGGCCAGACAACTCTCCAATACCAAATTCTACAGGCCACTCTCCTCAGATCCCACTGAGGAATACACTAAGAAACGGCACCATCTACTCAGGACATTCCCTACACTAACACAGGAACAAATCAACATACCCTTAGAGCCCTGACCGGGGTTATTCTACCTACTACCCAAGATCCACAAACCTGGAAATCCTGGATGCCCCATCATCTTGGGCATTGGCACTCTCACTGAAGAACTGTCCGGAGATGTGGACTCTCTACTCAGACCCTATGCCACCAGCACTCCTAGCTATCTCCGTGACACCACTGATTTCCTGAGAAAACTACAATGCATTGGTAATCTTCCAGAACACACCATCCTAGCCACCATGGATGTAGATGCTCTCTACACAAACATCCCACACACAGATGGAATACAAGCTGTCAGGAACAGTATCCCTGATGATGCCACAGAACAACTGGTTGCTGAACTCTGTGATTTTATCCTCACGCACAATTATTTCAAATTTGGTGACAATATATACCTCCAGACCAGTGGCACCGCTATGGGCACCCGCATGGCCCCACAATATGCCAACATTTTTATGGCTGACCTGGAACAACGCTTCCTCAGTTCTCGTCCACTCACACCCCTTCTCTATCTACGCTACATTGATGACATCTTCATCATCTGGACCCATGGGAAAGAAACTCTGGAAGAATTCCACCACGATTTCAACAGCTTCCACCCCACCATCAACCTCAGCCTGGACCAGTCTACACGGGAAGTCCACTTCCTAGACACCATGGTGCAAATAAGCAATGGTCACATTAACACCACCCTATACCGAAAACCCACTGACCGCTATGCCTACCTACATGCCTCCAGCTTCCATCCCGGACACACCACACGATCCATTGTCTACAGCCAAGCACTTAGGTACAACCGTATTTGCTCCAACCTCTCTGACAGAGACCAACACCTACAAGATCTTCACCAAGCATTCTCAAAACTACGCTACCCACATGACGAAATAAGAAAACAGATCAACAGGGCCAGACATGTACCCAGTAGCCTCCCGCTGCAAGACAAACCGAAGAAAGAAACCAACAGAACTCCTCTGGCCATCACTTACAGTCCTCAGCTAAAACCTCTCCAACGGATCATCAGTGATCTACAACCCATCCTGAACAACGATCCCTCACTTTCACAGGCCTTGGGAGGCAGGCCAGTCCTCGCCCACAGACAACCCGCCAACCTGAAGCATATTCTCACCAGCAACTACACACCGCACCATAATAACTTTAACTCAGGAACCAATCCATGCAACAAACCTCGATGCCAACTTTGCCCACATATCTACACCAGGGACACCATCACAGGACCTAACCAGATCAGCCACACCATCACCGGTTCATTCACCTGCACATCCACCAATGTAATATATGCCATAATATGCCAGCAATGCCCCTCTGCTATGTACATCGGTCAAACTGGACAGTCCTCACGCAAAAGGATAAATGGACACAACTCAGATATAAGGAATGGCAATATACAAAAGCCTGTAGGAGAACACTTCAACCTCCCTGGACACACAATTGCAGACCTAAAGGTAGCCATCCTGCAGCAAAAAAACTTCAGGACCAGACTCCAAAGAGAAACTGTAGAGCTTCAGTTCATTTGCAAATTTGACACTATCAGCTCAGGACTAAACAAAGACTATGAATGGCTAGCCAACTACAAAAGCAGTTTCTCCTCCCTTGGTGTTCACACCTCAACTGCTAGAAGAGGGCCTCACCCTCCCTGATTAAGCTTACCTCGCTATCTCTAGCCTGAATCTTCCCTGCACATTTATATCTGCCCCTGGACATTTCCACTGCTTGCATCCGAAGAAGTGGGTATTCACCCACGAAAGCTTATTCTTCAATACCTCTGTTAGTCTATAAGGTGCCACAGGACCCTTTGTCGCTTCTACAGATCCAGACTAACACGGCTACCCCTCTGATATTAAAGGCTTTGGTGACTCTTATGGCACAGTCACAAACCACCCCCTCCCCATCTGTCAGATGGTGGTATGGTCTGCCAGGCCCACAGCGGAGATTGGAGACAAGTGTCTGTCAGCGTCTGTATGGCCATATTGCTCTCCATGCCCAAGTGAGGCAGCAGACCCATTGCACTCTCACTGAGATGCAGCAATTTACAGTATGGGCCAGCACAGCATATTTACAGTGCATCCCCAAGCTTTCCCAGGGAGTTCTCCACCCTCTGCTGTGGGTTGCCCCATGAGATAACTCAGTGTCTGATTGGGGCTCCAATGCATCTGGAAGGGACCCCCCAGGGGCCAGCATGGAAGTAGGCAGGCAAACAGGTAGAAATCTAGGTTGCTTAGCCAGAAACATGCCTGATCAAGTAAACTCCTTAGGGAATGGCCCTAAGGAAGAAACCAAGGCGAGGTGGTGGGGGTTGTGCTGGAGGGATGCGAAGAGACTAGCAGAACAAAGAAATCCCTAGGAAAATCAGAGGGGAGTGGCCATCGCAGGCTCCCACCCCAGGGAGCTATGATGCCGATACCCTTACTGAGAGCAGTTAGTGGCAGGGCAGAGCTGGGCATAGCTGATTCCTAGCTAGACCCAAGCAGCAATAGTTGCTCTGGTCCTTACTTTTCCAACAGGCAACCAGGGAGGGCACTGAGCAGAAAAGCTGCTGTGGACAGCATTGCTATTGACTGTATGTCTGTGCAGCCACTAGGCCCAGGGGCATGAGCTACACAGGCTGCTGTTTTTTCCATCCTCACTAAAGAGTTCATCATCCCAGGGGCCAATGGAGGGGGCACCTGCTTGTGCCTAGGCACAGCATTACAGGAGTCTTCACCACCCATGAGCCCCCAGCGGCCACTTCCTTGGCCCTGCGATGGCCAGGCCCAGCCCTCCCTGGGCTTTGCCCTGTAGCCCAGTCACATAACACTCCTCTTCTGGGATAATCAAAGGGCCAACTTAAAGTTCACACTGTCCATAGTTCTTCTGTCTCCCCTGGAGCTTGACTGAAATCCCCTGCTTCCTGACCCTGCATCAGTTCTCTTGAACTGCCTCTTCCCCAGCAAGATTTCCCCACTACTTCGCTCCCTTCAGCAAGGACCCTAGCAGTTTACCTCTGGGGATCTCTCCTCTCTATGGGCCCTAACTCCATGCTTCCCCCAAATGTCTACCTTGCTCACTATGAATGCTTCATAGTCTTCCTCACTCCACTGCCTTCCCAGCTGTATTTAAGTAGTGCCCTCCCTGTTCCACCACCACAGCAGGGTCAGTCTTTCTAATTAAGCCCCATTACACCAAGCTGGGGGGTCACTAATTAGCCTTTATGGGTATGCATACACTGCATTGTAAATCCAGGTCTGTAGGACCCAGGCTTGTGTACTCAGCATTTCCAGGCCTGCGCTAGAGCATCCACAGTGCATTGTAAATCTGGGTTTACAACTGCTGGACCTGGGTCTCACAGCCATGCTAATGGGTCCATGCTGCACTACACAGACCTTCTGAGTCAGGTCTGCAGCTTGAGCTGCATCCACACTGCAAAAATGACAAGGCATGGACCTGAGTCACAGTGGGACTCTGGCTCTGACCCACCCCCCTAGCAGGGTCCCAGGATTCGAGTGCTTGCTGCCCCAAGTCAGACTGATCTGTGTGTGGACAGAAGCAGGGCTTGGGCTCAAACCTGAGTCAGAGTCCAGGTTTAGCGTGCAGTGTAGACACACTATAAGCTGCTCAGTGAGGCTGAGGGAGAGCTGCTAAGTCCTGGGCAAGGCTGAGCCCAGCTTGCTTCAGAGGATCAGTCAGCCCATGACAAGGAGCAAGGAAACAAACAGCAGCTGATGGCTTGTGTGGAGCAGGTCCTGGGAGCCCTCTTCTTCCCAGTGCATCATTGTGTGAGATCCTAGAAGGGACATCTCCATACTAGGGGAGTGACCGTGCTGCAGACGAGAGCTAAGTGAATGAGGGGCAACCTCTGGGAATGGAGTTGGGCAAAAGATTTTTTAGCAGTTCACTGATGTGGGCCTGGTTTCAGGAGCTTTTCGGGCAAGTGGCTGAGGCAACAATACAGCCTGGCCAAGTGGGGTGAGCAGAGGGCTGGCAGCCAGAAGCTCCAAGATTCATAGAATATCAGGGTTGGAAGGGACCGTAGGAGGTCATCTAGTCCAACCCCCTGCTCAAAGCAGGACCAATCCCCAATTTTTGCCCCAAATGGCCCCCTCAAGGATTGAACTCACAACCCTGGGTTTAGCAGGCCAATGCTCAAACCACTGAGCTATCCCTCCCCCGAATGGCCCACTGCCTGGTTCCCACATGGCCCACTGCCTGGTCTGAATAGTCTTTTGCATGGATACAGCACTTCCCAGAGGTTACGGGGCCTCACAGCAACCTGAAGATGTAGTCGTGGTCTTTGAGCCTTAAGCCTCCACCTGCCCTGCAGGAAAAGAGCAACTTGTGTGCAGGAGGTCAGTGTTATTCAGTGTCAGTGCCTAGTAAGGCAGGAGGGATTTCAAGGTCCTGCCACTGTAAATATCATTATCCTCTTTCAGAGAGGCTCAGGGAAGGCAAGTGACCTCCCCAAAGTCTCAGAGCCCATCAGCGTCAGAATCAGCCCCTGACTCACCCACTAGTGCAAACAAATCTGTCCTCTGATCTTGGGTGACCAGACTGAGGCACCTTAAGCCTAACAAGGGGATTTGTGGGGGCTCATCCCCTCTGGAAGTCGGGGCCCCAGAATCTCTAGCTTGGCACCTGAACAACAGGCCACTTCTGAAAAATCTGGACCTAGAGCTCTCTGTGTCTCGGTTTCCCCATCTGTGCAATGGGAATAATGCTACTTGCTTACCTGTCTCCAAGAGGTGTCCTCCCCGTAGCCTGGCTGAACCCAAAGACTGCATTCCATTTGCTGGCGGTCTCATTGGCTGAGTGGGGCAGCTACAGGGTAAGACATTTCCACACTAGAGGCTGACCCATGGATCCCCAGAGCTGGGTGCGTGAATCTCCACAGCTTGAGCCAAGCTGAGAACGGTAACAGCCCCACGTCCTCAGTGGACCGGGCACCGTGGGCGATACATTACACAAGAGCCAGTGGGTTCCACTCCCACAACAGATATGAGGACCATTCAGGTGGCAGACCCGGGGCACAGTGTGTGAGAAGCCACTGGGCCAGCACTGGAGGAGGGAAACTGGACGGAGGGAAAGGGTGACCACTGCATTACAGCACCAGCCAGCAGGAAGCCACACTGCTCAGGGGCGGTTCCCAAATGATCAGATACTGCACAGAATCCATTGCAGAAGCTAATGGAAGCACTAGATGAGAAGATAGCCAGTTCCTCTCCTCTGACTCTGTGGCCTCAGCCAGTGTGGTGTGGGAAGTAGAGGACCACCACTCTGCTGCCAATAAACCCCAAAGTAAATGCTCCCCAGCAGGTTAGCTTTGCAGTGTTTCCCGTGTTTCCCAAACCAGGGAGAAGAGGCAGTGTGAGCCAGTGGTTAGGGCACTAGGCTGAGTCAGGAGACCTGGGGACTATTCCCAGCTCTGCTGCTGACGTCAGCTCTCTGTGACTCTGTTTCCCCTCACTCCCTGTACCTGCCTTGCCTGTTTAGCTTGTAAACACATCATGGCAGGGGCTGGCTGTTACCAAGAGTATATACAGTGCTTAGATAACGGAGCCTTGATCTCAGATGGGGCTATTGATGCTTCTCTAGTACAAACTGTAATAAATGATGGAGGGGGGCTGGAAAGTTATATAAGTGATCGATTTTGCTGTGAAATACCTCGTTGCATTCCTTCTAAATGTGTGTCCCTTTGTTCTTGATGGAGAGAGTGGGTTAAAGGCAGCGGCCTCGTCTATCCCAGTCATTACTGGATAAATCTCTTTTATGATACTTCCTACACATCTCCTCTTTAAACTGAATAGCTCTCGTCCTCTAAATCTCTTCCTCTATGGGGGCCTCCCTCTTCACTTCCTACGCTCTCAGAGCAGATTCTGTAGCACCTTGCAGCACAAATTGCTTCTCAAGCTGTAGCTACAGATGGATGTGCTGCATCCCAAGTGAAATGCAGCCACGGTCTCTCTTGGGTGGGCAGACGGCTGGCACATTGGCTGCTGCATATCAGCGGGGAGGCCATAACACTGTGGCCAAGGGCACTGGAGTAAACCCCTACCCTTCGGAAAGGTGGCATGGGATCATTAGGGCCAGATGGCTCCATTAAGGCACATGGGGCAGTGTGGCAGCATCTCGGGGCACAAAGGGAGCATGCCATCTGCTACACACCGTAAAGAAGCTGCAGTATATGCTCCCCTGCATGGCTGCCCCTTTTTGGGGTGGTTTGCAGGGACCAGCTCCTGAATTCATGAGAGCACAAGAACCGCAATTGTAGTCGTGCCACCCACATGGGGCATGCAAGTTGGGGAGATTGCTCCTTGCAGATTCTCTGCCCATGCCCAGGCATTCACACAGGAGCCAGCCGCAATGTGCATACAGAGCCTTCGTTCATTGCCCATGTAGGGACATAGCATGGAACTCAATGTATCCATCTGGCAAGATCCAAACCTCCGCCCAAGGAGTATATCCAAGCTCAGGGACTGCAGCATGGAGCCCATATTGGAAATCTGAGGTCAATGGAAAGATTCCCCTTGACTTCAGTGGGCTTTGGCTCGGGCCCCTAGAGAACAGAACTGTGCAGAATTATCTATAGGCTATATCCTCTAATAGCAACAACACATCAGTTTGGATTTATAATAAAGTGCCTGTCCAAGGTTCTATGCACCTAACATTACTCTTGACACCCACCCCTGACATACAATAATTCCCATTGACCTGATGTCAGCACTAAATCTTGCCCATCCCAACTCAGCCCTTCCCTGCTGTTCTAGCCCTAGGCTTGCCTCATCATACCAAGTTGGGTGGTGGGTTTCTAACATCCACATGTAGGAACTATGGTGAGACCCCTGGGGCCCAGAGTTTGAATTTGAACCTACTCAGCCCTCCTCCCACCTAGTCACACACAGGCGTTAAAACACTAACCCGGTTTTATAGTGCTTAAATTGTTGTCCATGTTCCTTGCCTGAGCCTGGATCACAGCACACTGCTCCCTTCAGATCCATTGGTGTCAGAGATAAATTACAACAATCACGTCATCATTGGCCATGGCCCCGCCGGCACATCCTGGCCCCAGCCCTGCTTGAGGTGGCTGCACACTGCAGATGTACTATGAATGATATAGTTCACACCCCTGCGAGCTGTGGATTCAGGCTGTCTGCACCCTCGGGGTCACATTTTCAAGCTTTTCTTTACATTCAGGAGGGCTAGAGACATCTTTTTTTTTAAATGAAAGCTGAGGTTCTGATCTCATCACATGACTCCAGCGGCAGGGTCCTGGATATGGGCCTGGACTGCCCATGCCTTAATCCGGCCCTGATGGTGTGCGCTTGTACTGCAGTTGCCAGCGCTGTCCTGCTCTGTGGCTAAATTGAGACCTCACTCTCCAGAGCTGTCAGTCCTGCTCCTTTCTCCCTCTCTTCCATAGTCAGGCATCCAGGCGGAGTTCTTCTGGGCAGTGTCCACTGACTCCTTGGACTCCCTGTTGTCTGAGGTTCACTGTTCTCTGTACAGTGTCCCTGTCTGGACTCCTTATTTTGAACTTCTGACCCCCACTCCTGTTCCTGTTTTTTCATTTTTTGTCCCACTCAATTAGCTGTCTTCTGGATTCTGCTGTCCCTACCCTAGGTTGGAGGGTGGGCGGGGGTCTTTTGTCCTAGGTGAGCTTAGGCCCATTCTCCTGGAATTAAATAGGCCATCTCCTTTCCCCCTCTTTTCCCTAGTAATCATCGGTATCCAGGTGGCGTTCCTCTGGGCACATCCAACACCTCTGGATTCCTTCAAGGAGCAGAGGGTGTTGTCTGGGGTTCTCTGCACAGAGCATCTGGCTCCTTCATGTCATACCTTTGGACCCCCCCCCCTTCCCCAGCTCCTCATTTTTCCTTGCATTAGCCCAAGCAACTAGTTCAGTTGTTTCCTGGTAGGAGGGGGCGGGTGTGCTGACCATTCCCCAGGAACGTAATCAGTGAGCTCCTTCCCCGGCTCTGCCATTCACTTCTCCAGTGAAATATTTCTCAGCAATGGAAGAGAAATCATTTCCGCATCAAACAAACCCCAGCCTTTCACTCAGTGCATACGTCAATCGCACAGCCTAGGAGGGCCCTGCTGCTTTCCACGCAGCCGAAAAGAATCGCTGCAAACTCCGCTCGGTGACAAATGAGGGTAAAAGCTGCTTGTTAGAACAGTGGGGATGAAAGGAGCTACAAGGGAAAGGCACCAACATTGTTAATATTCCATTAAAAAATCCATGTGATTTTTCCTTTTCATTCTGCTCCCCTTAATACTCGATCCCAGCTGCCAGGAAATAACAGCAAGCTAAAGCCGGGGGAGGGAGGATAATGGGCCCTATTGTAAAGGTGCCCTTATTTCTATAGCGCTCCTGTCCCCTTTCTGCTGCTCTGCCCTGTGTACAGTGAGGGGCTAATTCTCTCTCTCTTAGGCCATGGTCTGTATATTGGGCTTGCAGGAGGCCTGCGGTGAGTGCAATGCTCAGTTAGCAGCTGATCCTGCTCTGACCTGAGGCCCCCTCATCTCACCATGGACTCTCAAAGGAGCACAGCGCCTCCACAGGACTGAGCAGTTAGAGGCAGCTACTGGCAAGTACCAAGCCATGCTGCAGATTCCTATTATGGTCCAATCTGTGCTAAATCTTCAATAGCACACGCTCACTGGCCAGGCCTGTGGCAGCTGGGGTCACCGTAGAACCCAGACAGCTTCCACCAGGATAATTGGAGGTTTCCCCTGGTTTGGGGACAGGGTGAAGGTTGTGTTTGCCAGGGGCTTTATGGTGGGGAGGGGTGAAAGAAGAGAGGTATCACCTGATTGGCATGTGGGCCAAATGAATTAGCCGACTGGGGAGAGTTTGACTTGAACTAGAAGCAATACCTTGCAGGGCATACACGGCCTGCTTTGAGATATATATTGATTGGCTACTTGACAGGCAGCGTGAGCACAAGGCTGTCTCTGGCGGGCTGTATTTGTGCATGCATCCTGCACTGAGAAACCCTGGATCTTGGTCTCTCTAACAGCTGGTCCACAGAAGAGGATAAAAACCTACTGTAGCCTGCCCATGTGACTACGTTAGATGAAGCCCCAGATCTCACACCTCTGCCGCCTCTGGGTATCACCATTTGAGCTTAGCCACTCAGACTCGCCTGTAGTGACTACATCACTCATCATATTGCCTGAGTTACAAGGGAAACAACCTGCCCAAAGAATGGCGAGAGCTATATATATAAATCTATGCTTGTTAAGACATAAAGAAATTTGACTAATTGAGTTTATCCTTGTAAAATAACAATATGCTAGCAAACAGATCGCTCATTTCTTTATCCAACTATTTTCTGTCTAGATATCATTAATAACTTGTGATATTATATTATATTATTAATTATTATTATTATTATTATTATTAAATGACAGGCCCCAACTTGCGACTGGGGCCAGGCTGCGCTAGGTGCTGTACGGACACATAGTGAGAGATAGGCCTTGCCCTCAAGAGCTTATAGTCTAAACAGACCAGACAGACAAAGAGTGGGAAGGGAAACTGAGGCACAATGCATGCATTGTGATGGCATTTGTTGTATGCAATGCAGAAGAATTGACTAATAAAAGAAATAAATGGAAAGGGAAGAGAATCACTCCCTTTAAAGTTCAAGTCTTCCCCCAACACTCTCATTGACCTCAGTGCCCCCACCACCACCACACACACACTTGGACAAGATTGTGACTGTGAGCCATGGTTGCACTGAGGAGGGGGCCATGCTCTAACAGCCAGCAATGCCCCTGGGAGTGCTCGGTGTGTGTGTGCATAACTAGCAGCCCCTCATACCAGTGCACACTTCTACAGGGTATGATGCATGTGTTCCTCTGCACTCTCTCCCACCTCCTTCTGGCAATCTCGCACCGCCGGTACCACTAGACTTACCCTGCCTTTGCATGCCAAGAGTTCACTGGCCAGAACTCTGCCTGGCTCCAGTGTAAATATGCTGGAGTCACCTTGCCCCATTGCACCAACAACATGCATCTAGGCTGTAGTGAATTCTCCATCACTGGCAACTTTGAAATCCAGCCAGGATGTTTTGATAAAAGATCTGCCCTCGTTCAAACAGGAATGATTTGGCGGCAGTTCTCTGGCCTGTGCTATGCAGGGGGTCAGAACTAGATGAACACGATGGTTCCTTCTGGCCTTGAAATCTATGATTTTGTGAACCAAGGGCTAGGTGGAATCTTGGTTTTAATGGTCAGAGATTATCCTAAGATTCCAGGCTCTTTCTATCAGCCCATTGCTCATAAAACAAAGCTAGTGGCCCATAGCACACAGAGAGGACAAAGGTGCTCTACACCAAGGGCAGAGCATGCTGGCTCTGGCTCATTTGCCTCTGCTGAGCCAACCCAAGGACAGGAAGCGTGTATAGAGCCATGGAGGTGGATGTGTCCCATACCTGCTAGGATACTGCTCTGAGGACAGTACTGAGCAGTGCTCTGTTGTTGGGGCACCTGACAAGCTGTAGCTGTTGCTTATGGGGGGGGAGGGAGAGGGGACACAGAGAGATGGAAGGGTCTGGTGGGGAAGATGCAGGAGTGAATCCAAGGGGGCTGTTTAAGGTCAGCATAGGAGGGAATCTGTGCCGAAGGGTTACAAGGTAGCCCTGCCAAGTGCATATGGAGGGCGGTAGTGATTGATTCGCTCTGATTTTTTCTCTTTGAAGGTGATCTGAAACTCAGTTGTTTGTAGAGCCCATCAATATTCTTCATCAGGGCAAGCAGTATGCATTGGCTTCAGGCAGGCAGGAGTAAGCAGCCCTCGAGCAGCAGGAAGGAGGGAGTCTCCAGCTGGGAGCCGAATCGACTCCTGCAGACTGGGTGTAAAGCAGTGTCCCCGTGGAAGAGAACCTAGCAACGTGTCTCTGTGACAGCTGCCCAAGGCCATAGATGAGATGAGCTTTTCAGTGCTCAGCGACGGGGTCACCCCAGCTTTAACCCCAGCTCCCAGGCAACAGGAAAAGTAAAGAGGGAGTTGGAGAAGGAGAATGCAGCAATGTTTGGCTGATGTGGCCGAAGCTCCCCATCCTACTTCAATCTGCTTCAGCTACTGCTCACAGGAATATATCCACCTGCCCCTGGGTACTTCACAGTATAGGCCCTTCCACCTCCCTCCCACGTGTCCCTTTCTGCTTTGGCCATCCCTATTAGGGGTCCCCCCCAGTCCAAATTAGAGTGCCATCTCCCAAATAAAGCCCAATTCAGAGCTCAGTCCCCCTCATAGACCAGATGAGAGGTTCTGGCCTTGCTATATGTCATAAAGTCTAGATTATCACAGCACACTCCTCAGGTCCCCTTGGCATAAGGTGAATGGAAGGTCCTTGTACTTGATTATAAGTGGTTAGGCCATGGTCTGGGTGGTCTCCCTGGCTCTGCAGCCTGTGGCTTTGCAAGCATGAAAGTTAGGGGGTCCACATCTGAGAGCAGCAGGAGAATCTCATGGCTACACTTTCCTCTCCCCAGGGGAAAAAGGACATAATTAACAGCTGGGCAGACATATTAGGGCCTGGGATTTCCTCCCATGGGCATGCATCACATCGTACAGCTTCATTCCACATGGGCAAGGAACTCCAGAACATATTGCGGTTCCAGACTCCATTCCGGCTGGATACACCACGAGTCTGTACCATGTGACCAGAGAAATTCAGTTCATCTGATCCCCCATCCCCATTAGTATATGTGGGGTAGAGGTATCCAGTCTATGGCCCCTAGAGCTCTCAAGGCCAGTGTGTTAAGAGTCAATTTGTATTGGATTATGGATTGAAAATCTTCTCCCTGGAGCTGCACCCTGAAATTTTAAACTGAAGTCTCCAAACCAGGCCCATTACTATAGTAGTAGGGGGCTCCTCACAGATACAAACCTAGTCAAGCTGATGTATTTGGCAACATCTCAGATTCAACCCCAAATCAGCCAGTTGGTGGGATATAAGCAATTCCAAAAGTCACACCGAGAGGCTGATAAGGTGAGACAATTGCTTTGTATAGGGTTTAAGAGAAATAGATGAAGCATTGATCATGCCTCCTTTAACCTTCCTGAAATAATACATTCCCACAGACTAAAACATTTGTACACCACTCATCTCAGGCCAGATTTTCAAGAGAGCTCAGGGCATTGCAGCACTGATTGTTCTCAATGGGAAAGACTGAGTGCTAAGCAAATTTGTCCCCTCGAGTCTTTAACAGCTGGGCACAGAAATCCAGTCCAGGTTCTTCCCCTACTAGGGGCTGTACCCAGAATAGATAAGGTGAACCAGTTGGTACTAAAGAAATGCCCTCCCAACAAAACACTTCAGAGTCCATTTTCAAGTCAGGGCAATGCTGCTTCAGGGAACCCTGCTGTTATTCTTCTCTTAAGGACGGCCCACGGAACAAATCCATCATACTTAGATTGTAAGCTCTTTGGGCAAGGGACTTTTTGTTCTGCGTACAGCGCCTTGCACAGCGGGGTCCTGGTCCAGGACTTGGGGTCTGAGGTGCTACTACAATGCCAATAATTATCATCATCATTCATATTTTAATTGTCTCATGGTTTTAGATAGAGCTGATTGAAATTTTCCAAATTCAAATTTTCTGATGACATTTTTCACCTAGATTTAGTCAAGGGGAAACTGAACAAAAATGCAGTTCATTATCTGGTGAATTTTCTCTCTCATTTTTCGATCACCTGGGCAAAATTTTTCAAATGTTGATGAATTTTTTTCATTAAAAGTAGTTTGAATTTTATTTAAAAAAGTAGTTTTAAAGGACAGAATTTTCTCAGAAATGTTGCCTAACTTTTTGACAGCTGGTGTTTTAGATTGTGATTTGTGAGATGTAAGGGGATTATTTAATATGCATTAGCTGATTTACATACCTCTGCCCCACCCACTAATGTGAGTATAACCCATAGGTGCTTCCCTTGCATAGTGGAACAGTCACTGGCCCTTTCAACTGCATAAGACAATGGCACTCTCCAGAAAACACCTCCAATCCAGCAGCCCCTTTGCTTAAACGCCCCCAGGTGCTTGCTTCCTGTGGTAGAAAAATGCAGTGTGAAAGGTGGGTTTGTCTGGAGCAGAGACAGTCTGTGCCTGAATCAAAGGGAGGATAAAGAATTACAGACAGCGCCGGCTTCACTCCCACATACCCTGCTCTCTCCAACCCCAGAGTGTCTTCAGATGGCTAATTTATGCAGATAATGAGTGACAGGCTCTGCCAGGGGAAGCAGCTGAAGCTCCAGCAGCACCTGGGGCCTCCTCCCAGCTCTCAATCTGTTTGCCTGTCACTTAGCAGAGAGAAAAACACAGGATGGAGATGGGCGGGGGGAGTGGCTGCCAGTGCCCAAGGTAGCCCTTAGCTTGCCAGGAACCGCCTGCACAATTAGTCCTGGGGAGGAGGGGGCTCATCTCATCCTTCTTTGGGGGTTTTCCCCCTCCACAAACTCACTTACAATCTCTCCTGACCCTCGTCTCTCTGCGTCTAAAACCAGACACCGCTAGCAGGGTGCTGACCAATGCGCTGATGCAGCAGGCCCGACAGTCCTGTGCTAAATTCACAACTGCTCTGTGCACGTGACTCAGGGAGCAGCATAGTTGTCACCGTGTCAGCCCCAGGATGTGAGAGAGACAAGGTGGGTGAGGCGATATCTTTTATGAGACCAACCAACTTCTGTTGGTGAGAGAGACAAGCTAGGCTGGAAAGCTTGTCTCTGTCGCCAACAGAAGTTGGTCCCATGAAAGATATTACCTCACAGACCTGGTTGCTCAGGGAGCCAGTCACTCACAGGTTCCAGGAGCACTGCTCACGTCTGCAGCTAGCAGCTACGGGGGCCCCCATCAGAAAAGCATCCTCTTTGGAGGACATTCTCAGTGTTCCTCCTACGTGTCATCAACGTCTGAGCATGAGCTCACCCTCAGCCTCCATCACCAGCTCCCCCAAGAGCATATGGCAGTTCCTTCAGGTCTTAGGTCTGCTCGCTTGGGTCTCTGCCTGGCTCCTTCTTTCTCCATTGGCAGGAGCTGTGCTGTGTCCTGGAAAAGAGGGTGAATGGAGAGTGTCCCTCCTTGTTGTAACTCCAAGTTACTTTGAGCAGGTGAAGTAGGTGCAGGGAGGGGTAACTTCCAACATCCCAGTGACTATAAGGGTCACCCCCTTGCGGTGATCAATGATGCAAGACTTTATGGGTCTCCCTCAAGATACATGATAGGGGTTTGTAATTGAACATCCCAACTTTGCCCAGAATACCCTGCCTGCAGCTGCCCATTTTATTCCCCCTCTAAGTCCATGCTCTTAATAAACAGCAACAGGGTCTCTCTAAACCACAGGAAAATGCATCTCACTCTTTGCACATCTCATGCAGGGCCTGATCCAAAAACCCCTGGAGTCAATGGGAAGCTTTTCATTCATTTCAATCCACACTGTAGCAGGCACTTCCTGGGCACAGGGGGTTCTAGCCTCAACTGTTCCTAATGGTTGCTGATTTACTGCAGTCATGCATACTTCAGAGAGATTCTACCCATCCTCATCTCATTCATAACTCACATTGATCTAAGCTTCTGTAAGCTTTCCAGAGTGAATTGATGGCTGACAAATTCGGGGGGCCCTCATTATACAGCATGTGAGGTGCTAAGTGGAACAAGAGGCAGATTTGCTGGGAGCAGAAACTGGAGTGACATCAGTATTATATACCTCAGTTTGGAAAGGTTTGTTCTAAGGACCATGCAAATTTGGCAAGAATGCAGGTGTGGGGACTGCTCGCTGGTTGAAGGCAATGGAAAAGAGGAACATGGTAAGTTGCAATTTAAAAAGCAGAGTGAATGACACTGAGGGAGAGAGGCGAATTTTTCCCGGCCATTGGAGAGGTAGCAGCAAAGGATCAACTAGAGCTGGGCAAAAATAAGATTTTTCTGCTTACTGGTAATTTCAAAAAGTTAAAAAAAAAAAAAGTTTTGGGTCAAACGAAATGTTTTGTTCAACCCGAAATGAAACGTTTCATGTAATTTTGAGCATTTTTACACATTGATGAATTTAAAAAAATAATATGAAAGGATCTATGTACATGAAAAGTCATTCTGAACCCCAAAAAACCCAAAACATTTACTTTTTGGGTTTCTTGAAAATGAACAAACCACCATGAATTTGTGAGCCATTTCAGTGCTGCCAAATCTGCATTTTCCACTGAAAAAAGGGTTTGGTCAATTTTCTTTTCACAACTCTAGGATCAATCTGCAACAAAAAAGACTCCTATAGGAGATGAGGAGACTGTGGTGAGACTCAGCCAGGCTGTAGGGATAAGCTTCGGGTTGTAGAAATATTGTAGTCTGAGAAGCCTTCATTGACAGGCCTACTGGCTGTGAAAATGGTGGGCCTCACGGGCCTTCTGGACAAACAGAGACAGCTCAGGTCACATATTGGTAACAATGACATAGGAAGGAGTATGAGAGTAGTCCTGGAAGCCACGTTTACATATTATGAAGGAAGGTTAAACCCAAGGCCTCTATCAGAGCTTTCTCTGAAATGTTACTGTTTCCCCACACATGGCCAACTAGACAGGGAGAGCTTCAAGGTCTGAATTCACAGCTTCTACAGAGAAGACTGTAGAGAGGAAGCGTTTATGAGGCAGTGAGTCCTTTGGCTGGAAGAGAGAGCCAATATAGAAAAGATGGGGCATATTAATACAGCATTAGTGAGAGCTGAGAGGGTCCAGGGCAGGGATTGCTCTGGCTGGCTTCACCATAACATGCTGGGTTATAAATTAAGGCACCCTACAGAAAGCCCTGGCGTAAAGCAAGAAAATTCTGCTGTGGATATGAGGAAGGAGCTTAGCAACCTGTCTCCTTCCTTTCTCCCTGACGCCAGTTTTGTTCCTTAAAAAAAGAACAGCGCAAGAATTGAAATGAGCAAAGCCCAGAACACTGTCAGAAGGGGAAGAGGTGCCAAGATTCTGAGCCAACGGCTAGTAATAAGCCCCTCCTTCCCGCTGCATGCTTAGAGCAGCCAGTCTGAGACAGGGAACTGAATCTATTCACAGACAAATAGTTTGTTAAAAAAAGAGTTAAGGTTGAAAGCAGGTTTTAGTGGTGTCCAGCCCACATCATTATTAACAACACCTAGCTCTTATCTAGTACTTTTCACCAACAGATCTCAAAAGGCTTTACAAGGAGGTCAGTATTTTTATTCCCATTTTACAGATGGGGAAACTGAGGTACAGAGCAAAGCAGCAACTTGCTTAAGGTCACCCAGATGGCCAATGGCAGAGCCTGGAACAGACCCCAGGTCTCCCAAGTCCCAACGTATTGCTCTACCCACTGAGCCACACTGCTTCTTTGTGTGCAAAGATTTGACAACCTTTAAACAATCAAATATTCCTATATCGGGTATAAACAAATATAGGATTCAGCTAGTGTTCCATGCAGAACTTGATCCAAAGCCCATTAAAATCAATGTGAGTCCTTCCATTGACTTCAATGAATGAGTTTGGATTAGACTTCATCACTCACCGTCTGTGACTTGTCCTGTAATGGAAAAAAAGGCCTGTTGGGTATATTATTGTTTGTTTATTAAGGACCAGAGTCTGAACATCTTACTCACCTTGAGTAGCAGCTTAATCTATGAGTAGCCCATTGAAATCAATTGCAGCACAGTTCAGAGTATAGGGCACTAGATTGAGAGACAGGACACCTGGGTTCTCTTCCTAGCTCTTTCACTAACCAGCTGTATGACTTTGGTCAAGTTACTTCTCCTCGCATGCCATGTCTGTCTTGCTAATTCTGACTGTGAGCTCTTCAGGGCAAGCACTGTCTCTCCTTAAGTGTTTGTTCGTCACATAGCACAATGGAGGCCTATCCTTGGCTGGGACCTTAAGATGCTATTGCAGGACACTTAAGAATAGCATTCACAGAATAAGATACTATGCAGTGTGAGTAAAGCTGGTAGATTCTTCTCCTACATGTACAGTAAAGGTTTTGTAAGGAATGTTGTCCTGGGGAACATTAAAACTTTGTTAGAGTTCTATACATTTGTTCCTAGTGCGATGTGTTGGTGGAGTAGCTGATTGTTTTTATGATTAGACTTGGAATGATTGCTCTCTGTGCTGTTATGAAATGGGATGATTATACGGTGGTGTAAGTTTGTGTACACATACAATAATGTAGACCTAGGAAATCTGTATTGTTATCTAAATGAACTATGTTGTGTAGCAACCAATGTATGCAGGGGATTGTTTGGGGCTTTTATTAAGTGGGTAATGTTGGCAATTATGTTAGAGTTACAGTGAATTGGAAATGGCCCCTTTGAATAGGAAATGGGGATTTTATAATCTCCTAGGGTTTTATTTGCATTTTTGTATATATTTCATTCAAGTTTTAGGGGACAAAGTTAAGATTGGGTTGGTGATGTAGGTTAGGTTGGCAGTATAGATTGCATGGGTGGCATAGGTTAGCAGTGTAGGTTACATGGGGTGAGTGGCATAGAATGATAGTGGCATAGAAAACTTTACACAGCATTGTGGAAGTGACAGAATCCCTTTACTCTTTGTTTTCAGCCTTTTTAATATTTGTGCATTTGTTTGTCTAAGGTGTAAAATTGTTGTAAAGAAAGTGGAATATTGCCTGGGCTCCATGACACACACTTTCAACCTTCACTCTTTTTTCTCCAAATTTTTTTGTTTGAGAGTTTCCCTGGTTTTTTGGATGAGTATTAATTAGGTCCTCGGTATAAAGTCCTCAGTTGGGATCTATAGCCACATGACTAATTGCTGCGTACGGCCTGATGCATGGGGACCTAGACTCAATTCCTAGCCCTTGTTTCTCACTGTGATCTATTCCCTGTGCTGGAAGCAGCTAGGAATACAATGGAAGCAGACCAGTTAGCTCCAGTGTGTGAGGGGTAGGTAGGGAGAGTACATAACCTGCTTGTTAGCAGTCCTGCCCGCCAGTAACGGACTCCCAAGGCGTTTTCAGCGGGAAGGCTTGTGGCTGTGCTGTCTGGTGGGAGTGGCTCCAGATAGAATGTACAGGACTTCCGAATGAAAATAAGTGACAAACCTCTTCCCACCCCACCATGAGGAGGAAAGAATCCAAGGACTGGTTTCTTGTGCTGGAGCCCTCAGGGTTTCATAGTTATCCAAAAATCAATGTGAACTGTTTGGGGCAATTTGTCTCTCAATGTGCTAATCGTGGGTGGGAAAAACACTCTCGTAATTGTCTATTAATAGCATTATTACATAAATTAGCCCCTCTTTCTCTCACTTCTTAGAGTAGCTCATTCCACTCTGAAAAGCGAGAAGTGAAAGGCTGGCTGGCAGTCCCCCAGGGACAGGCTGGGGAGTGGAGGCTGCCCCAAGTGAAAGGGAAGGCCCCTGTGACTGGTTGCCTGCTGCTGCTGAGTTGAAAGGAAACATAGCTGGGCTTCATAAGGAGGGAAGAGAGGGCAGGAAGGGTGGTGTGAGAGCTTCCTAGGAAAAGACAGGAGGGCTGCTGGAGACAGAGAAAGCAGCTGGACAGTGGCTTAAGCTAAAGGGAAAATGCCTGAGGGGCTGGAGCCGGAAGCAGCCGAGGAGCTGGGGCAAAGCCCCTGAGGGAAGCAGTTGGGGAAGCTCTCAGAAAGGCATGGCCTTAAGGTCCAGGAGGCACAGGTCCATGAAGACCGGCTCCTATTATAACCGCATGGCTCTAAGAGGAGAGAGCAAGGAGCAGGCAGGGAGGGCTGAAATCCTGTGTTTAGCTGGGAACAACTGAAGCCAGAGCTCAGACTGTGTTTGAAGCTGCAAAGTAGAGAGCCCTCAGAAAGGGGGGGCTGTGCATGGTGGGAGACTGGGGTGACAGAGACTGTGTTTGAAGCTATGTTGATAAATTAGTCCCAAGAAGTAGAATTGTTTTGTGACTCAGGCCTCAGTGGACTTATAGAAGAGCTCCAGGGCAAAGGGAAACTGAGGCTGGGTGCTGCAGAACCACCCAAGGCCAGAAGGCCACCCAAGGCCACCCAATGCTGCAGAACAGGTGCGCCTCTTTACAGAGACCCATTTCCTCCCAGCCCTTTGCTGATTTAATTTAGGAGAAGTAATAATAATAAAACTTGCTTCTTAGTTTTCAGTTAAAAAGAAAATGTTGATCAAAATGAAAATTTTTCACTACAAGTTTTGTTTTGATTGGAAAAAAATATATTGTCAAATATGTTCTGATGAAAAAATTCCCACCAGCTGCAGTACCCAGCACTGTGTTGTACTGTGTGCAGAGTGTATTGCTAGTCCTGGGCTGGACACTGAGCTGGAGGAAGGTAGGCTTAGAGTAAAGGCGCTTAAGGCCAGAAGGGACCATCTAGTCTGACCTCCTGTATATCACAGGCCTCTAAACCCCATGCAGTTACCTCTGAATAGAGCCCAGGAACCTCAGTTAGACTAAAGCATTACAGCCCTCTGGAGACTGAACTAGTGTATGCCCCAGGCAAAGAACAGGAAGGAGTGAGGTGCACCAATGCCATAGGCCTCTGCAGTGGCAGAGAAGGAATTTAGTGAGAGATACCCAGATGATCCCAGCAGGTAAACAACCATGCCCCACGCTGCAGAGGAAGACAGAAAACCCATTAAGGTCCCTGCCAATATGATGTGGGGGGAAATTCCTTCCTGGCCCCAAAAAGTTCTATTGTGTGTATGTGTGTGGAATGTTTATGAGTGAAGTGGTTATGTGCTGTATGCAGATATGTATCGATGGAGATAGGTTGGCTTTATGATCTCCCAGCTGGCTCAAGAATCTGGAGTTCACTCTAGGGAGAGATCAAGATTGGAGCATGATGCAAACCCAAGAGACCACAATGAGACCTTGAGAGCATGATGCAAAATCCACTTCAACCCACTTCAATGGGGAAAGCAGTGGATGTGATATACCTTGACATTAGCAAAGCTTTTGATAAAGGCTCCCACAGTATTCTTGCCAGCAAGTTAAAGAAGTATGGATTGGATGAATGGACTATAAGGTGGATAAAAAGCTGGCTAGACCATAGGGCTCAACGAGTAGTGATTAATGGCTCGATATCTAGTTGGCAGCCGGTATCAAGCAGAGTGCCCCGGGGTCGGTCCTGGGGACGGTTTAGTTCAACATCTTCATTAATGATCTGGATGATGGGATGGATTGCACCGCCACCCTCAGCCAGGGCCGGCTCCCGGCACCAGCTTTCCAAGCTGGTGCTTGGGGCGGCATCGAGAATGGGGCAGCAGTCCGAGTCCCGCGGCGGCAATTCGGCGGCAGGTCTGCCGCTCTTCCCGCCACCGAATTGCCACTGCAGGACTCGGACTGCTGCCCCATTCTCGCCTGCCATGGCAGCAATGGGGCAGCAGGTCCGCCGCTCTTACCTTGCCGCCGCGGGACTCGGAGTGCTTGCGTCGTGGGCGGGGCCCCGCAACGTCTCCCGGCATCGGGGGCGGGGCCCCGCAACATCTCCCGGCGTCGGGGGTGGGGCCTCACAATGTCGCCCGGCGTCGGGGGCGGGGCTGCGGCGACTGCTTGGGGTGGCAGAATTGCCAGAGCCGCCCCTGACCTCAGCAAGTTCGCAGATGACACTAAGCTTTGGGGAGTGGTAGATACGCTGGAGGGTAGGGATAGGGTCCAGAGTTACCTAGATAAATTAGAGGATTGGGCCAATAGAAATCTCATGAGGTTCAACAAGAACAAGTGCAGAGTCCTGCACTTAGGATGAAAGAATCCCATGCACCGCTACTGGCTGGGGACTGACTGGCTAAGCAGCAGTTCTGCAGAAATGGACCTGGGGATTACAGTGGATGAGAAGCTGGATATGTTGCCAAGAAGGCTAACAGCATATTGGGTTCCATTAGTAGGAGCATTGCCAGCAGATAGAGGAAAGTGATTATTCCCCTCTATTCAGCACTGGTGAGGCCACATCTGAGTATTGTGTCCAGTTTTGGGCTTCCCACTATAGAAAGGATGTGAACAAATTGGAGAGAGTCCAGCGGAGGGCAATGAAAATTATTAGGGGGCTGGGGCACATGACTTATGAGGAGAGGCTGAGGGAACTGGGCTTATTTAGTCTGTAGAAGAGAACAGTGAGGGGGGATTTGATAGCAGCCTTCAACTACCTGAAGGGGGCTTCCAAAGAGGATGGAGATCAGCAGTTCAAAGTGGTGGCCAATGACAGAACAAGGAGCAATGGTCTCAAGATGCAGTGGGGGAGGTCTAGGTTGAATATTAGGAAAAACTATTTCACTATGAGGGTGGTGAAGCACTGGAATGGATTACCAAGGGAGGTGCTGGAATCTCCATCCTTAGAGGTTTTTAAGGCACGGCTTGACAAAGCCCTGGCTGGGATGATTTCGTTGGGGTTGGTCCTGCTTTGAGCAGGGGGTTGGACTAGATGACCTCCTGAGGTCTCTTCCAACTCTAATCTTCTATGATTCCCACAGCAATGCCACGTTAAAAGCACAAATATACAAGACCAAGTCCACTCCCTGCTTCATGGAGGGGAAAAGAGAGAAGAAAATGAACTATGCCATCACATGTACTCTCGGGAGATGCTCATACAACATGGTGATGGCAGCCATGTAAGAATCTATGTATCAAGATGCCTTTGGAATGGAAGCCCCACCCAGGGTAGTGTTAAGGTAATACACCTTTACACAGCATGCATTTACTAAATGATGCCCCAAGGAATACAGCCCATATTTTTTCCTTTAAAAGGGCTAGTCAGACCCAATCAGAACCTCTCCAAGGGGAAAATGGCATCTTAACCTTCACTTTACAGTGGAGCATAATTCTGGGACTGGGTTATTAAACAGCCAAACAGCAGAGTGGGCTTAAGGAATGAGGCATTAGGAATGGGAGGAATTCAACACTATGAATGAACCAGGCAGAAACAGTCTAAAAATGTTGACAAATAAGAAAATAGTGATGGTCCCTTACGAAGGGCCAGCTCCTCAGGTGGCGTAATTCAGCACAGGTCCCTTGAATTCAATGAGGCTCCATGAATTTACTGCCTGACCCGACATAAATAAATGACTAAAATGCAACAGGCGTTTTGCAAATGCTGGAATTTGGCATGGGCTATTGGGGGGGGGGGAGTTATTTATGCCGCAGCTTAAAAGCAGCTTAGACTGATTTGGAAGCAGGTCAAGAATTAATTGCCTCTTTAAAGAATCCAGCTGTTCATAATATTGCCCACAGCAGCGGGTTATAAATGTCCCTGTCAGGGTGGAACATGGTATGTGGAGGGGAACAGAGAGGGATGGAAAGGCCTAGAGGTGAGGCTACCACCTTCCCTGCCTGAAAAAATGAAACAAAGTTGCACTTTTTTTCTGCCATCCAGCTGTTCCCAACACCTGGATGTCAAATCACTAGTATAATGACAGCACCACGGAACAATGTCCTATTAGAGCATGGAAAATATTTATATTACCTCCCACTCTCCAAGGTATAGGCTGTTAATTGAGCACAAAGGGTAGGATTTGCCTGGAGCCTGCAGAACCCATTAAGGAAGCAACAGATAATGTTAGGATTAAATTGGGTAAATCCAGCACTGCGAGGAGTAGGCGCTTTGTGCAGGAAGCAGGAAGAGGCGAGAACAAGGTGTTATTTGTGCTTTTTAGTACCATCGCTGGGAGAATCATGTTGCAGAGCCACTGAAATTAGAGGTGGAAAAAGACCTTTGAGATAATCCATGGACTAGATTCACAGCTATCATAGACTGCCGTCACTTTGGTAACTTCAATGCAAACGTTAAAGCAGCAATAATACAAGAATACAACCATGCAACAATGATTCCAGACTTGCCCATCTATAAATATCCCGAACCCCAAGATGCTGCCTGAAGACTAGGAACCCCTTCTAGTTAGTGGCCAAAGACCTTAAAACCTTAGGACTGTCACCAAAAGGCAAGTGGCAGAGGCTGTGGGAAAACAGCAGGATCAAGACCTGATTATGGATCCTAGAGATCAACCTCTTGGCTTCACCATGCCACGTAAGGAATGGATCACAGAGAACCGCATCAGAAGTAATTGCCTACTAAACAAATGGAACATGAAGGACAACCCAATATGTCAGTGTGGAGAAGACACCCAAACTCCAGAACACCTAGTGAACTGCTGCCCGCTAAGATCCTTCTCCGGACAGACTCCCCATGGTTCATTCCATGTCACCAGAAGCCATAGAGCAGATGACAAACCTGGACGTCCACCTTTAATGTTGCTTTTCAAGTTGCCATACAAAAGAAGAGGAATGGAGCAACTCCAATGTGCAGCAGGTGAGGATATGGCTCATCTTATCCATCTCCCTGCCAGTGCTGGATTGTCCCGCTCCAGCATATTCTGAAGCATTAAAATTTAAATATCCCAAGGGATGGAGCTTCTATCACTTTCCTTGGGGGTCCATTCCACAGTCCGCCCCACTATTAGGACATTTCCCCCGATATTCTGATTTCTCTTTTGTTCACTTATGTGCCATTACAACAAAGCTTGGAACAACATAAACAATTCTTGTCCTTCCTTGCGGTTTCACCCTTCATATATTGGGGGGGAGGGGGGAGTCTGGTAGGGCAATGCCTGAATTGAACAGTGAAATGTGAAGTGATGATCTCTTGGGAGTTCTCTCTCACTCTCCATCCATCCATCCCCTGTATATCCATCCATCCATTTGTCCATCTTATTTATTGCCATCAATACCCATCTATTGCTGTACAAGCCCATCTACCCAGCTATTGCCGTACATACCCATCTTGCTATCTGTCATCCATTGTTTTTTAAACAGCACCTATTCATCTTATAAGCATGTAAGCACTTATCTCTCTCCCACTCATGCACAAGGCAGAGGAGAGGGGGAGGCAAGGCGCATAGCTTTGTGCACTCACTGCTAATGGTGCCTGTGTTGTGTTCGGTGTTGAAACTGTCGGAGAGGAAGAGTGATGCAAGTTCAGCTTCAAGTGCGTCTGAAGCAGCCTCCAAGCACCTGAAGAGAAAAAACTCCACAATGGAGGCTTTAGTTTGAAACAGTTTCAGGGGGAGGTGAGTGGATGCACGGCTGTCAGTGTCGGCCTAGTGATTAGGCTAGAACAAATTGGTGGTCAAATAGTCCAATAAGAGATCGAAATCCTGCTGCTGACCAGCTCACCACGAGGTGATGGCATCTGCGGGGTTATCAGCTTCAAATCAACTTGTGGGGAGAGAAAAGGACTAAATTACTGTTCTGTCTGCTAAATCCATTTTAGCATTCCGTGGGAATGCTGGAGGAAATCATACTGCCGACAGGCTAGACGTAAGTGCTCCATGTGATGGCACACAATATCAGAGATGGGTGTGTTGTTTCAGGAAGTCTTGCCAGTCAGCCAGCCACCGATCCAGGTAATTCCATGGCCCTCATCAGCACAAGTACTAGACAGGTTTCATTTCACATCCTTACATTACATTTAATGTTTGCATTATAGCACCTAAAGACCCAAGCCAGGTCTGTGCTAGGCACTGTACATGAGAAATGAGTTAGAACTGATGATACCAGGGGATTCAGATAAGTGATTTATGTATAGTTCTTGTATGAACAAACAAGTAACCACCCACTAATATTTCCATTTGCTGGCAATCGACTGTTTATTCTTCCAGGTCATTTAAATACCTCCTAGCTAATCTTCTAGGCTCATTATAGCCTAAAGCCAGATCCACAAGAACAGCTGGAGTTATAATCGTAAGGATTAACAAAACATAGCAAAAAAAATGCTTCAGAGCATAACCAGCTTCTAACTAATGGGGGTTAGGAGGGAACTTTCCCTGGGGCTAGGTTATGTCCTGTTCCCCTGCTGCAGGGTTCCTTGCACATTTCTCTGAAGCAGCTGGTTTGGCTTCTCTCAGGATACAGGGCTAGATGGACGGTGAGTCTCATCCAGTCAGGCAATTCCTATATTCCTAAACCAGTGCTGTATACGTGACCTCATGACTAAACCCAAGGAGTGGAAGTTAGGACTTCTAGTTCTGCTTGGACATACTGGGTGACCTTGGGCAAGTCACAGACTCTCTGTGCCTTGGTTTCCCCATCTATAAAGTTGGAATAATACCAGCTCACAGGGGTTGCTGGGAGGCTCAGTCCATTAGTATTTAGAATATATGTAGCAATCCTTGGGTGGATGAATGTATGGCTGTATAGAAAGACAACATGTTATTGTTCTGCATTCACCACGCCCTCCTCTCTCTCCCCACTCTTTCTTACTCTTTCTATCAAAGTTTCGTCTTCAGTTTGGTGCTGCCAATGACATCCAGACTCTGAACCCAAGCCATTCCCAGCCTGGTACCAGAGGAGACAGGGACACTATGTCAGCCACGTCCACTAGTCTATTTAATTCAACCACATTAAAGGAGGTGGGAGTGGGAGGGGAAGGGTGGAATTAATTACATCACCAGGCAGACCTGCTCCCCAGGGTCATCAGCTACACTCCAAAGGAGATACATCACAGGCAGCTGCAGGTCTGAGCCACCTGCACTGGGACAGTGTCCTCTCTTCTCTCCCAGAGAAAGCATTGAGCTGGCAACCCAGCGGCTCAGAAAGAGGCAGAAGCAGAGCTGGGCTCTTCCTGTAAAGGAATAGAGAGAGGAATAGTCTGCCCTTCGTCGGGCACATCTGCTTCAGCACTGCCCCTGATACAAAGGCAAAACTGCTGCCCCCTGGCTCCTCAACCGTGACAGAATAACTACATTGTGTCTCCTTCTCAGCAGGCTCTGATACCAGAGAAACTCCATTTTGAAGTCCCCAAATTCCATTTTGTATCCCTAGCTTCCATTTTGAATAAGCAAGAGTCACTCCACCACTGGATGGAAGCTGCAGGTCACGTAGTGCTAAATTTAGAATTGGTGGGGAAAAGGTGGTAAACAACAATGACTCAGCAGATCAAATAATGGTTGTGAGTCTAAAAATAGAGCTGACAGTTGGTAAAAGAAGGTAAACAAGTAGGATGATGTCATGTGTCTAAAAATAGAATTGAAAAATGGTATAAAGGTCAGCGTGTCAGTTGAGGAGACAGTTAAGAAGAGAGAAAGAAGATCAGAGGAGGATAAGACCTGCACTAATGGACACCTAAAGATTGTTACAAACTGCTGTCGGCAACCTGTGGAAGGCTGGCCATCTAAAGCAGGGAGCAGCCACCTAGGATCATCTCAACTCTATGTTATTGTGGTTTGGGGTGCTCTTTAACACGTTGTAAGGGATTTGTGGTTTAGATTGTTACTGTGTCAAGGGTTGTGATTAGCACCAATAGAAAGGTGTCTTGTTTTAGAAAAGCACACTGCTTGCATCAGTCATTTATCAGTTGTATCCATGCCCTCTTGGGGTAACAGGTCTGAGATGTTCTGGGGAGTTTCTGAAACAGAGAACCCCAGGCAAGCCCAAGATATTCCTTGGCCATCATGGAGACCCATCCCTAATGAGAACAGATTGGTTATAACAGATGAACAGGTGCACTGTTTTTGGGGATTCCTTGAAAAACCCAGGAGGGGGCAATAGGTTAGCTATTCTGGAGCATCCAGATTCTGTTTTGGGGGTAACAGCTCTACTAGGGAGAATTCCCCTGGGGTGAAATCCCGACCCCACTGAAGACAACTGTAAAACTACCATTGATTTTAATGGGGGTAGGATTTCACTTCTGGATTTGGCTACATCCTCTGGGTCCCACTGCCCAGGGGTTTGCAGAATTAGCTCTGTCTTGGTCACTGCTGTCTTCTTCCACACACTCTAGCTAAATCCTTATTCTCCGTTAGACCATGATTCTGTGTCATTGTGGGATCCCATCCTTTCCCCACCCTTCACACCCAGATTTTGCCTCTGGTCCCACAACATCTAAAAATAAATATATATGGAGATACACCTATCTCATAGAACTGGAAGGACCTTAAAAGGTTATTGAGTCCAGTCCCCTGCCTTCACTAGCAGGACCAAGTACTGTCCCCCAACAGATTTTTTTTGCCCCAGATCCCTAAATGGCCTCCTCAAGGATTGAACTCACAACCCTGGGTTTAGCAGGCCAATGCTCAAACCACTGAGCTATCCCTCCCTGCTTCTGTACCCATCTGTACCGTGCCCAACACTCCTCACCCCTGCCACCATCCCAATTTTGGGAATGTCTAAACATCAGAGATAATCTCAGCTTTCATGTCACTAAAAACACAGTTCTGTCATTCTCATCTCCCTGAATGATCACAGGTTTTAAGTGCCCCCTCTGGCTTTTAGGGGCCTGTAATGGGGTACTGCCAATGTATATGGGATCCCCAAACTGAGTCTTCGCTGTGGGGCAGGGTAGTGTGGTCCAGGCTGTCATTGATGACAGAGGACAGAGGTGCCCAGGAGCAGCAGTAACCGTTCCAGTGTCTTAGGCCAGGCAGGGCCCAGCTGGAGGAAGAGAGGCAGAAGGGCGGAGATGGGATTACTGTGCATGCAGAATTTCTTGGGTGCGGAGGGACAGGTGAAGAAGGGGTGGAGTTCCATCATTGGGGAGTCCTCTGCTCTCTCCTCAGGGCAGCCCCTCCCTGCCCAACACCAGCCAAGAATATCAATGAATCTGATTCTCTACCCTCCCCTTCCCTCTAGCCCACTCTCCTTTAACCCATTGCCATTCAGGGTTGCTGACGGGAAACCCAAGTCTCTCACTCCAGGTACCATGACCCGAAATGCAAAATGGCAGGTGGCAAGGGGCCGTAATGCTGCAGCCATGCCCTCTGGCCTGGGCTGGCTGGCACACACTCCGTTCCCTTCTCCCACACCACATCTGCTGTGGAAAATCAGCCCTGCCAGATTTCCATAATTAAACAATTTGTGCAGCAGGTGAAGGAGGGTTTGTCTCCCCTCCCCCTGGCTGAAAGCTGAAGTTAATCAGATACAATCCTTTGCAGTACCACCAACAATTCTCCTAAAGCACAGTCTCCCTGGAGCAACTAATAATTACTCCAGACCCAGACACTAAAGCAAAAAAAAATATTTTTAATTAATTTTATTTTTTCGAATAGACCCACTGGTGCTAAGCTGGCGCGGTGCTACATCGATCAGAGAGGAAATCCAGGAGCACTGCTCTGGTTCTTACGGCTCCCCCATCACAGAAGAGCGACTGCTTTACAGATGGGGTAAGGGGAGTAGGGTCATGCCTTCCTTCCTGACTCTGCTGTTTGTTTTCTGCACCTCTCCACTGCCCTGTCACTAACTGGTGAGAACACTTTGGAGCTAAAGGAGCATTGTTCTCTCTCTCTCTCTCTCTCTCTCTCTCCAGCACAGCTGTTGCTGCTCAGTCTTTTTGCATGTGGTATCTAAAAAAGCAGAGACACCACGATAGGACACTTTGGTCCAATTCTGCCACAGCTTCCACCTCCTTTTGACTTCAATGGGAGATGCAGGTGTTCGGCCCGTGGGAAACCAAGCTGCTTTTTATGTAGGTGCCAAAATATGGATTTAGGAGCCTAACTGGAGGCACTGGCAGGTGAAAGCAAAAGCCCGGCGGGTTCTCAAACATTTTCATGTTGGGGACCATGTCTTAAGGGAGAGGTTGTCTCATTGACACCTCTCTTCTCATTGGGCCAGCCCCTCTCCTATTCACTATCGCATGCCAGTGCTGTAAAGACTATAGCAACTCCTTGCATCGGGGAGGCAACAATAGGAAAGTATTTATTGTCTTTAGAGGTCTCGCGTGTTGTTTAGCAGCTGGCAAATAGGAGGAGGAGCCCACTCTCCACTCCTCTGATGACGGCTACCTTAGAGCAGTCAGTATTTGCAAGTCGCAATCGCTACGCAAGCTGTGTCGTTGGTCAGTTAAATCACACGGTGTGATCAGAAGCTCTAGGTCAGCATTTCTGGCACACCTACGGAGGGAGAGGAGGAGAAGGACTTGGAGAGCGTGTGTGACAGAGATGACAGCAAAGAGGGGGTATTTCGCTGCTCCCATCTGATGCCATTTTAAACCATATCATAGAAATAGAAGAGACCTCTTAGGTCATACTGGTCCCAATCCTGCAAGCTCATCCATGTGTGCAGACCTCTGTGCCCATCCAGAGCCCCACTGGGATTCTGGGGAGGCAAACGGGATTGCAGGATTAGGGGTTAAATCCCAGGCAGGGTAACAACTCTCTGCAGTGTCAGTGCTTGCGTATCATGGGGAGCCCTAAGAACAAGACAGAGCTGTATAACCTTCCCCAGGGAGTCTGTGTGTTTTAGGTTATCAAGGATTGCAGTGAGGGGGGCTTTCACCACAGCAGCTCAGGAGAGGGAGGCTGTTGCCCAGGTTAATGGATGTTGCAATTAGGAGGACATCTCCTCTCATGCACACTTTGTTCCTTTCCTTATTTCATTCCATCCCTCTTAGTTCTACCCCCTTGTCTGACCTTAAACACTTCCTCTCTCTTTGTTGCTACCATGGTAGCACCAAGAAGCTCCTACTGAAATCAGGAGCCATTCCAGTGTGGGAAGCAGTGTTGTCTACTGGATAGAGCACTTGCCTGGAACTAGAGAGAACTCATTCTATTTCCAGGTCTGCTGCTAACCTGCTGGGTGACTTGGGCAAGTCATGGCCCTGCTCCATGCCTCGGTTTACCCATCTGTAAAATGGGAATAATGATATTGAGCTCCTTTGTAAAGAGCTTTGAGCTCTATACTGATGAAAAACACCATGGAAGAACTATATATTATGCTATACAAAGTAGGAAACAGTCACAGACCAAACAAACTTAATCATAGGAATGTAGGAGTGGAGGGGACCTGAAGAGGTCATCTAGTCCAGTCCCCTGCACTGAGGCAAGACCATTATCTAGACCAGTGGTTTTCTACCTTTTTTCATTTGCAGACCCCTAAACATTTTCAAAGCGAGGCACAGACCCCTTTGAAAATCATAGACATAATTGCGGACCCCCAGTGGATCCCCAGACCACAAGTTGCAAACCACTGAGCTAGACTATCCCTGATGGATGTTTGTCTAATTTGTTCTTAAAAACCTCCAATGGTGGAGATTCCACAACCTCCCTAGGCAATTTGTTCCAGTGCTTAACCACCCTGACAATTAAGAAGTTTTTCCTAATGTCTAACCTAAATCTCCCTTGCTGCAATTAAAGCCCATTGCTTCTTGTCCTGCCCTCAGTGGATAAGGAGAACAATTTATCACCCTTCTCTTTATAACAACCTTTGACATACTTGAAGCCTGTTATTGTGTTCTGCCTCAGTCTTCTCTTCTCCAGACTAAACAAAGCCAGATCTTTCAATCCTTCCTCATAGGTCATGTTTTCCTTGCTAATCATGACAGGCCTGAGGAGTATTATCCTCATCCCCATTTTACAGGCGGGGAGCGAAAGCAGAGAGAGTCAGTGACTTGACTATTGGAAGCCTGGGACCGAGCTGGAAATGAAACGCAGATATCCTGAGTCCCAGTGTAGTGCTTTACACACAAGACCAGCCTTCCTCGCTGTTTGAGGCTGAAAGCCCTTTGACATCCCTCCCTCAGCAAACTGATCCCTACGCTAGCTGCTCGTCATCCAGAGCCATCAGGGCCATTGATATATTTCCATTGTTCCATCGTCCTGTACAGCCACTGATCTGTGCCAGTCAATTGACCTATTCTACCTACGTCCCCATCCAGCAGCTGCTCAGCACCTCTGAACGTCCTTTAGCCAGGAGGCTTCCCTTGCAAGGAGAAGGAGGAGGAGGGAGCATGGGCAGCGCGTGAACCGTCAGCTGTGGGAGGCTATCCCCCAACCCCGCACCTTCCGCCCTCCCCCACACCGGAGCTCAGAGCTCCCCCCCCCCAACCGCAGCCACCGGCCTAGTCCCACCTGAGGCTAGCCCCCCAAATCTAAAGGATCACTGGGAGGGTGGGTGGCGCGTGGCCCCAGCCCTGGAGCTCCAGGAGGGCGTGCGGTTGCAGCCTCCCCAGCTCTGGAGCACCGGGAAGGCAGGCGGCAGGCATCCCCAGCCCCATTGCCCAGCCAGAGCACTGGGGACTGGAGGACTGGAGCTGCACGCAGGGAGCAGTGGTAAGCAGGGGGCGGCGGCACTCTCCCAGCCTATGCGACCTGCCGCCCATGGGAGGAAGGAAGCTTTGCAGCGTGAGCTAGAAATTAAAATGAGCTCCGGCAGGTGCTAGGAATATTGGTAAAATCCAAAGGGTCTGTCTTCACATGGGTGTGAAATGGACTGGCAGTAAAATGAAAGCATGTGCCTGGTATTCCAAAGCCAGGAGCTTATTGGCTGTGTGTATATTAAAGGCCCATGGTTCTCTGAATTGTGTCGAATCAGGTCTGCTCAAAGGACAGGTCCAGTACATTCACATTGGCTGGGTATTTCACACACTGCCACCGTAGCAGCATGTGCAGGGATGGGCTTAGACGCCGGCTGCTGAGAATGGCAGGAAAGCAGCCGTGGCATTGCTGGGGTGCACCACAGCCCCTGAGTTCCCAGATGGATGGGGAGCTGCTGAGGAAGCAGAGACAGGGATCTAACAAAACCCCAGAGTGAGGCATCCTAGGAAACACACTGGGTAAAGCAAGAAACCAAAAGTGCAGGGTGACATGAGAACTCCGGATAGTAGGTAGACATGGAGCCTTTCACCTTAGCTCACCAGTTTGAATCCTGCCTCCGCTGAAGGTCATTGCTCTTGGGTGCCCTGTGTGAAATGAGCTTGGGTGATGTCAGGCCAGTGGCTGGTGGGCAGCTTTGCCAGCGCTCCTTGACAACTGGCACTCACTGGTAACTGCTGAACGGAGTTACTGACCGAGTCATGGAAACTCACTGAGAACCATTCACACAGTTCTGACAGGTCAAGGTGGAGGCATGCTGGCTGTGGCAAGTCTTATATTCTTGGGGCAGCAGGTTTAGGAAGAAATCGTGTGAGACAGAGCTATGAGCCATGAATGCAGCCATTTATTTTCACACACACTGAACTAACCAAACCAGCCAAAACTGGCTGGGCTATCCCCTAATAATCACTCAGTTGCCATAGCAACAACAAGGTGCTATTACCATGACAACCAAATACACCACATATTCCTCCCCCCTTAATAAGAACATCCCCTAAATAAAACAAACACTAAGCTAGAGAAGGAGGGTAGACTGCCTCCATTCCCAGCTAAACCCCGGGGATTATTTTGCCCCATAACCATGGGTTCGCCCTAGCTAAAGATCCAGCCATTGAGGCGGTCTTCTGTCTCTAGGTAGATTGCGGCAAAGTTCTGGTGTTGTTGCACCCAAAAGTACCTTGGGCGCAGGCCTGACAATGGGCTCAGGGTTCGTAGTGCGAACGGGTGAGGAGGTGGTATCAGCTTGTTCCAGGCAAGGGGGTATCTCAGCCACTGGCAGTAATGGAGGAGAACAGTCAGAAACAGGTGATTCTTGATTTGGTGTCTTGCCAGAAGAGGTGAAGTCCGACAACTCAACTGAAGATGTGTCCTGAGGACTGGCATGACCTGGCAACAGCTGATCTCATGACGCCGCCAGGTGAGATTCTCTGCAGTCCGAGACTGTGTAGGAAACAGGTCCTGTTTGAGCGATGATCACGGCAGGGACCCATTTCACTCCAGAAGTATAATTCTGAGCCAAAACTGGCCATCCCGAGCTAAAGGTTCTGTCTTTTGCTCTGGGTGCACGTCTGATGACTTGATATTGCTGTTGACGTTGCACAATTTGTCTGGGTTCAGAAGGTTTCAGCAGATCAAAGCAAGTGTGCAGCTATCGTCCCATCATTAGAAAGGCGGGAGATGCCTTGGTCGTAGCATGAGGTGTGTTTCTGTAGGACAGTAAGAAGGTGTCCAGACGCTTTTGAATGGAGTGTTGTCCCCTTGCTGATTTCAAAGCTTGTTTCATTGTCTGCACAAATCTTTCAGCTAATCCGTTAGTGGATGGATGATATGGTGCTGAAGTGATGTGGTGTATCCCATTTGCCTTCTTAAAATTTTGAAACTCCTGAGAGACGAACTGCGGTCCGTTGTCGCTCACAAGTTGTTCTGGCAGACCAAAATGACTAAAGAGCCCCCGTAGTTTTTGGATCGTACTCTCTGCAGTAGTGGACTGCATTATAGAGATTTCTGGCCATTTAGAATGGGCATCTACCACCACCAAGAACATGCTTCCTTCAAAGGGGCCAGCGAAGTCAACATGAATACGTTGCCATGGGTTTTCAGGCCAGTCCCATGGATGTAGGGGTGCCCACTGGGGTGCATTCCTAACACCCTGACATGACATACAAGCTCTTGCCTTCTCTTCAATAGCACTGTCCAATCCAGGCCACCAAAAATAGCTTCGTGCAATTTCCTTCATGCGCACTATTCCCCAGTGACCAGAATGTAGCTGTTCTAACATCTGTGATCTCAGTGGTGGTGGGATAATGACACATCTCCCCCACAACAAACAACCAGATTGGATCGATAATTCCATCCTCCTGGACATGTAGGTAACAAAGTAGGGTGAGACCGGAGAGGTTCATCGAGATTTTCCATGCATCACCAGGTCCATAACTTGGGACAATACTGGGTCAACACGAGTTGCCTTCTTTATCTGAGTAGCAGTGATGGGTGTATTCTCTACGTGTTCAAAGTAGAAGATTTCCTTTTGGGCAGTATCTTGATGTTTGACTGGCAAAGGCAACCTTGTGAGACCATCTGCATTGCCGTGCAGAGTGGATTTCCGATATTTGATTTCATATGTGTGCGCTGAAAGCAACAATGCCCAACGTTGCATATGACTAGCAGCTAATGGGGGAATGCCTGTGTAGGGTCCAAAAATTGACGTCAGAAGTCGATGGTCTGTAAGAAGAGTAAACTTCCGCCCAAACAGGTACTGATGAAACTTCCGAATTCCAAAAACGATCCCCAGTGCCTCACATTCGATTTGGGCATAGTTTGTTTCTGCTTTGCTTAGAGTGTGTGAAGCAAAAGCAATAGGTCTCTCTTCTCCTGAAGGCATAATGTGTGACACGACTGCTCCAAGTCCATAAGGGGAGGCATCTCAGGCCAATTGTAGGGGTAAGGATGGATCAAAGTGCATTAGAACTTCAGAATTTAGCAATGCATCCTTAGCCTTGTTAAATGCAACATTACAGGCTTCAGTCCACTTCCAGGTCTTGTTCTGCCCAAGGAGTTCATGAAGTGGTTTTAGCAGTGTGGCTAACTGTGAGATGAACTTTCCATAATAATTCAATAGTCCTAGAAATGAGTGCAGCTGGCTAACATTTTGAGGTGGGGGAGCCTCCACAATAGCTTTAACTTTTGCAGGGGCCTGATGAAGACCCGCAGCATCAATGATGTGTCCCAAATATTCAACAGAGGGCTGGAAGAATTAACACTTGTCTTTGCGGACTCGTGGGCCATACTCTTCCAGTCTTTGTAGGGTAGCCTCTAAATTCTTTAGGTGATCCTCATCATTCCTTCCAGTGACCAGGATGTCGTCCAGATAGCACTGAACTCCTGGCAAGCCACACAAGATCTGGTCCATAGCCCTCTGGAACAGGGCGGGAGCAGATGTTCTTCCGAAAGGTAGGCGACAGTATCGATAAAGCCCCTTATGAGTCACAATAGTCAACAGCTCTTGGGACTTTTCATCGACGTGCATCTGTAAATACACTTGACGAAGATCAGTCTTACTGAACTTTTGTCCCCCAGCCAGGCCCGCGAAGAGATCATCGATGCGGGAAAGCGGGTATTGCTCTGCACACAACACCAGGTTGACAGTGACTTTAAAATCACCACAAATCCAGAGGGAGCCATCTTTCTTCACTATTGGAATGATAGGAGTGGCCCATGGGGTATGGGTAACTGGTATTAGGACTCCATTGGTGATCAGGTGCTCCAGGTCCGCTTCAACTTTCGGCCTGATGGCATATGGCACAGTTCGGGCTTTCAGATATTTTGGTTAACTGTCAGGTTTAATGTTCAATGTCACAGTGATTCCCTTCATACTTCCCAGATCCTCTCCAAAAACATCAGCATGTTTCCTTAGTATAGTGGCCAGACCGGTTTCTTCTGTAGTCATTCGGTGCACTTCTGCCCAATTCAGCTGAATCTTCCCAAGCCAAGACCTACCCATTAAAGCTGGGTAATTACCTCTCACCACAAACAGTGGCAATTTAGCAGCCTGTCCATTGAGCTCCACCTTAACAACAATAGTGCCCAACATGGGCACAGCTTCTCCCGTATACGTCTTCAGAACAGTTTTTGTTGCCTTAAGCGGAAGATGCTGTAGCTTTTCTTTATACACAGTCTCGGAGACCAGCGAGACAGTTGCACCAGTGTCCAGTTCCATGCGTATAGGTTTGCCATCCAACAGCGGGGTTACCCAGTATCCATGTGAGCCCACTGCCAAAGACAAAACAAGCAGTGGCACTTCTTCTTGTGATGAGGTGTCACCTTGGTCATCCTGGGTCTGCTCTAGGGTATGCAGGTTTCCCTTTTTGGTCGGCCAGACCACAGGCCTCTTTTTCTTTTGTTTACAGGCACACTCAGCCCAGGGCTACACTAGGGGAGGGGGTCGATCTACGATACGCAACTTCAGCTACGTGAATAGCGTAGCTGAAGTCGGCGTATCGTAATCGACTTACCTGGCGATGAGGACGGCGGCGAGTCGATCGCAGCCGCTCCCCCGTCGACTCCGCTTCCGCCTTTCGATGAGGTGGATTGCCGGAGCCGACGGGGAGCGCGATCGGGGATCGATTAATCGCGTCTTAACGAGACGCGAAAAATCGATCCCCGATAGATCGATTGCTACCCGCCGATCCGGCGGGTAGTGAAGACCTGCCCTCAATGTGTCCCTTTTTGCCACAGTGTCGACACACCAGATCCTTACACCAGCATTCTGATGCCTGGTGACCTGGCTTACCACAGCGGTAACATTCCTGACTCTGCACAGTTTTGTGGGTAGGTTCTTGTGACACCTTATGCACCCTAGGGGATACACCAATGTATTGCGCCTCCTTTGTAGCCAGTTCCATGGAGACTGCAATATCAACAGCCTTCTGTAAGGTAAGCTGATCCTCTGTCAATAGGCGCTTCCGTATAGCTTCACTGTATAGGCCACACACTAACCTGTCACGCAGGGCATCGTTTAACATCTCCTTAAATTCACAGTGTTCTGCTAGCCTTTTAAAAATTGCTACAAATTGTACAACTGTTTCATCTTCTTTTTGGTCTCTTTTGTGGAACCTATATCTTTCAGCAATTACCAGTGGTTTGCGGGGAAAATGGGACCCCAGGATTTCTCCAATGTCACTGTAAGATTCAGTCTCAGGCAGTGTAGTAAGCTGCGTAGCAGGGAGTAGGTCTTAGCCCCAACAACACTTAAGAATATTGGCACCTTCTTCTCTTCTGTAATGTCATTTGCAATAACAAAAAGCTCAAAACGCTCAGTATACACATGCCATTGCACTATATTCTCCACAAAAGGTTCCAGTGGCCCTGTAAGTGTAGCCATGGTTTTAGTTTCAAGTTTCACAGTCAGTGCAAACAAGCCAGCACAGTAAGTGCAAACAAGCCAGTTCTCACCCCCTTCCAACAGCTAAAGGATTTTGGTAGGTTGTTTTTTTTTCTTGTTACCTTGACTTCTACTTCCTTCTGTTGCTGGAGCAGCACAGGGATCCCAACCTCGTCGCCACTTTGTTGTATCCTTGGGGCAGCAGGTTTAGGAAGAAATCATGTGAGACACAGAGCTGTGAGCCATGAACGCAGCCATTTATTTTCACACACACTGAACTAATCAAACCAGCCAAAACTGGCTGAGCTATCCCCTAATAATCACTCAGTTGCCATAGCAACAACAAGGTGCTATTACCACGACAACCAAATACACAACAGCAAGGGTGTTTACCATTCAGTTGTACCCCTGTGAGGGTAAACGGAGGCCTTAGCTCTCCACTGGCACCTCTCACTAGAAACAAACAATGATTCTCCTTTGCCAGGATGCTGAGAAATGAAGATTTCACCTTCCCCCAACCACTTGTGGAGTAGAGGAGTCCTGATGACACGAATATGAGAAATGTGGACTCAAGTCAGTGCAGATCAGTTCATCCAGTAGAAACCGTATATAAACCCCTTGCAACTAATAAGGGTACAGATCTCCTGAAGAGGGGGTGCTGTTGCAGCGGGTTATTGTTCTCTCCTTTCACCCCCGTGAACTGACGTTCAGATTGACCTCAAGTCACAAGTGAAATGTGTTTGCTTAATCCCTTGTACATCACAAAGTGCTTACAGTGTACAGCTCGGTGAGTACAACTGGCTGTGTGTCCCCCAGGCCTCTAGTACACACTTGGCTTCAGTCCCTACTCCAGTAAGAGTCCAACATCCTAGAGTAGACAGGGGACTCTGCAGAGCAGGAGTGAGTGAAAAGGTGCATTTGTGGAGCTCTATGCAGACCCAGAACTGGAACCACAGAAGAGTGGGGCTGTTGCAGGATGAAGGTGCGTTGGTAGCACTGGGTGGGGTCCTGGACTGCCACAGCAGGGGATGCTGCAAGTCACAACTGAGAACTCTGCTGAGAGACCAGGAGTAAAAACCACACCACATGCAGCTCCAATGAATTAGCAAAACTGTGATGGTGACCCAGAACCGCCATCATAGGAAGTGCAGGTCAGAGGTGCACTGGCAGAGACATGTGGGGTTTCCAGGACAGTAGAATATGAGGGGGTGCTGCAGCTCAGGACTGAGGGGCAACGGCAGAACACTATGTGGGGTCCCAGCACAGGAACAGGAGAACTGCAGAACACTGCAGGTCTGGACTCAGGCCCTCAGAGCTGCTTGGAGACCCAAGCTACTAGGAGTAGGGGTGCCACATAAAAATAACCCCCCAGGGACTCCTTTTCTCAGCCTATCTCCTCCTCTTCACCTTACTGCAGAAGTAAAAACCTGTAGACATCTGGAGCCAGAGAAGAAAAGCCGCTCGGAAATTCCAGCCGCCGTGCTCTGTGCTCTAAAGAAATGGAGTGTTTTATTTGGTATGATAATTTTACTGCTCTGAAGTGGAGAGGCAACGGTGCAGGCAGCATTGCATCATACTGGATTAATGAGAGCCTCGGGTAAGCACTTCTCAGGGTGCAAGCCTGGCCTCGGAGGCTAAGCAGCAGAAGGTACATTAATTAGCACGGTCCCCAGAGGCAGAGCTCTTGCTGATGCTGCACAGTGCATCTTTGGCAGCATTCACTTTGGTGCCATGTTAAATGCCAGGGCTTCACAGAAAAGAGAAGCAAGAAATTGACAATGAATCCTCCAGAGCCAGCCTCTGGGTAGTGGGGGGATCTTTACCGTAGTACACAGTGTATATGGCCGCTTTACTTTATGAACAGCACACGATCGGATCTCACCCCTCAGAACATCCACTGCTGCTAGTTAAGACTCTGGCAATGTGAGCGTCTTCACAGCTCTGAAGTGCCGGCAGGTCTCCAGCTGGGAGAAGGCAGGGACCCCACGGTGCTAGTGTAAGCAGAGTCAGGATGAGCTCCACCCTGACATCTGGTGGTGAGTCATGGCAAAGCACTCCAGGGGCTGATCCCATTTGCATAGGCACACCCACCCCGCCTGGTACGAACCATAGTGGCCCAAATGGGCACTTTGGGCTGCTGTAGGATCCGCAGTTTTCTGTATTGGGGCAGGAATTTCTGTTATTGGGGCAGGAAGAATAAACTGTTGTTATACTGCTTATGTAAATCATGGACACTGGAACTGTACTTGGCCTTTTGTCATGATAAAGGGGAACTCGCCATTAACTAAGCAGCACTCGCCAGCCAAGGGACATGGGTTCTAAAGCCCAGTGAATTGAGAGAGGGTGGGGATAGATATTAGTACTTGGTGGTGTAGGTGCTTTATGAGGGTCTGAGACACCAATTGCTCCTCCCCCTCCCCGTCTCTCCACTGTGGAATATCAGAGCTAATGTTGAGTTCCTTGAGAGTCTGGTTTCAGGCTGCTGAATTGAAATCACTCTGGGCTAATAGTGCAAATGAGCACTAAGGTTCCCCTAACTACAAGCTGAAATCACTAAAGAGCTAAAAGTCTTATGAGCTGAAATCACTGAGTTGAAATTGCTGAACACTCTGTTAAGTAGTGGGGGAGCCTGAAGATAAATTGCTGAGTGGCTGGTGGAGCAGTTGGCAAGACAGCTGATGGTGTGGTGCTGCTGGTAGAGCGGAGCAGTTCGTGGGGACAGTCAGAGTGGCTTGCAGGATGGCTGGTGGAGCGGCGCTGCTGGCAGAGCGGAACAGTTCGTGGGGGCAGTCGGAGCAGCTTGCAGGATGGCTGGTGGAGCAGCGCTGTTGGCGGGGCGGAGCAGTTCGTGGGGACAGTGGTAGCGGCTTGCGGGACAGCTGGCGGAGCAGAGCGGCCCGTGAGATGGCTGGCGAAGCAGAGCGAAGCCCCACGGAGGGGTGAGGCAATCATCTTCACGCCACGTAAGGTGCCCCTTACCTCTCCCCTCCTCATTGCTGCCCAGGCGGGTGGCGTGTAGCACCCTGCAGATGAACTTTTGAACTCTGGAACTGGACTTTTGGGTTCTTTGGACTTTTGGGGACTTTGGGTGACTTTTGGGTTGCTGGACTCAAGAACCCAAGGGACAGGACATGGCCCAATTGGCTGCGGTGGGTCTTGCTCACAGTTTGGTTTATGGATCCTAGTTGCGGTGTTTTCCCAATTTAAGGCTGGTGTCATTTACCTGCTGCTATTAAAGATTTTCTGTTACACAGAGGCTCGGTGCTTGCGAGAGGGGAAGTATTGCCTCTTTGAGGCGCCCAGGGGTGTGTATAAGATTTTCCCAGGTTACTGGGTGGGGGCTCGAGCCGGTTTTGCATTGCGTTGTTGAGAAGGGAACCCCTATGTACTGAACCTGGCCCTTGCTGCTGTCAACTCGTCCTGGCAGAAGGGTTACACTAGGATGCCTGACGACATCATCGCAACGCCTCGTTAATTCCAGGTGGACTCCAGCAACATGTAGGGAGCAGCTTCATGGCAGTAACTCATGGGTGCCAGCTACGATTCTAGCGGTGGGCTTTCTCGCATCAAGGCCTAGCAGGATTCCAGTGCTGGGAGCTTCCTCAAAACAGGTTTCCTGGAGCATGTGGCTTGATTAGGATCCAGCAAAGGCATGTTCAGGCTCTAAGACAGGTAGGCACAAAGCTCAGCTGTGGATTCTCAGGAGAAGAGTAACCAACATGTCCCCATGCGAGACACTGGCATAGCTCTCTGGTACATCTGAGGCTGGTTATGTAGGAGGCTGCATCTGCGTTATCTAGCAGCTCACTCTTACTGTTCAGCTGAAGAATACTGTGGAATTACTATCTATAGCTATCTTAGGTTTTTAATATGGTACCTTTGGCCACGTAGTAGCCTGTTGGGGGCATCTCTGGGCTAGTGGCTGGAGTCCAGGGCTGAGAATCCGGAGACCTGATATAGTTCCAGTTTTGCCACTGACTTGCTATGAAACTGGGGGTAAATAACTTCTCTGTGTCTCCATTTCCCCATATAATGATACTGAATCCTCCTTTCCAATGTGCTTTGAGATCTATGTGTGAGAAGCTCCTAGTAAAGATTGTAATTGAATTTCCATGGTGAACACAGTTTGTCCCCTTTCTCACCAAAATACACACACACACAAAGTCATAGATTCCAAATTGGTAGGTTAGGTCTAGGGCCAAGACGGTTTTTTGTAACAAAGGTTCCATGGTGAGCAGGAGATGTTTGTGGTCAGCAGACCAAGGGGGCATCCTGTCTCTGAGAATCCTAGGGTCTGCTGAATTGGGCCTCCCCATTGTAGAACTGCTAATGTTTGCAAGAACTAGACTCTTCAACTGACCTTAGGACCATTTAATTTAAAATGAAGGAAATTCCCACCCACAAAAACTTCACAAAGGGGCAGTCAAGGTTGCAGGCACAAACCAATATTTTGAGTGCTTGTGACCTTGCAGGACCATCACTAGAGTTTTTTTAAAAATTAGAAACGTATGAGATTATAGTTCTCAAACAAAGCTCCCAAATCACCGTAACTCTACCCCACAATAATGCCCAGGGGAAAAAGTAATCAGAGAAACGTACTGCCTTATCCATCCACAAGACGCAGCTTCGTTTTATCTTTGATCATAAAAGCTCAGACTCAGCTCTGTAGAGGTTGTGCTGTTTTATGGCTTGCTTTACAGCCCTACACTACACAGATAGAAGAATTATTCAAGTCCCTAATTACACAAATAGCATACTGAAGGCAACTGTTCCCTAAAGGGACAGGCCCTCTAAGGCACAGAGGTGTTCAGAGCAGAAGCACAGCACCTCACAGGCTTGGGTCCTATGATGCCCTTTGAGCACCAATTCTCCAGTTGTGTCATTAGACACAGAGCTAGCATGTCTCTACATATGACCCCCTTATGCTCAGATCTGTATGAAAAGAGCAAAAGCTAGTGTGGTGGCAAATCACCATACTTTGTATCAGAGATGTGTAAGTATGAAACAAATCATGAAGCCAATCTTCTGGGGTGCACATCTTCAATCCCCTGCATGCAAAGGAAGGCAGGTGGAGATGGACACAGCATTAACAAGGCTTGGGGGTGGTGGGCGTCTCTACAATCTCTCTGGCAGTGGAAGGGCATGTGTAATGATGCTGGGAGTGGGTAGAACAACTCCCACAGAAGGGGAGAGATGTTGGGCCACCAGCTCATGCAGTGGAGTGATTTCCACCCCTGCCCAAGCCTGAGATCTCTAACAAGGTAAAAGGGACAGCCCTGAACCAGATGAGCTACTGCTGCGGGCGAGGTAAGCAGGAGGTGCTGGCTTTTCCCTTTGGGATAGGAGTGGCGGGTGCATTTTTCTTCCTTTACTCTGTGGGTCTGAGACCTGAAGCAGAAAATGCACACAGAGGTGCCCCTGAGGAGCAGTAGTGTTGGGTCAGGGCAGCCGTTATCACAAGCAATACAAAGGACTGCTGTGATCTCCTGCTTTAAGGAGCCTTGCAGAGATTCACACCCGATGGGCCAGTCGTGTCTGTTCCCATGAACAATCACCTCTGGTAACTGGAGCCCTTACACAGTCCCTGACCAACCTGTAGTGGGAAGGAAGTAGATGTAGCATGCAGCATAATTCCCTCCCCTGAAGAAGCTCTAACCATCCAGCTGGGCTGAATTTATTATTGCTGGGCTGGGAGAGAAGAGGGGAGGAGGGGGGAAACCGAAATAAAACGCATCGTCAGTGGAAAAATTTCCATTACCTAGAAGAGTTTGCAATGAAAAAGTGCAAATTCACTCAGCCCCGGTTGTAGCCTGATCAATTGCAGGAGGAGTGAGCGCAGCGGCGCTGAGAGATATGGCTTAAACCACCGCTCCCCCGAGCCCCATCACTCAGCGATATGGTAATAAAGCGACCAAGGCTAAAAAAATGCTATGAGGCTCTGGAGGGTTCAGTCTCATCTTGCTGTATTATATCCCTGTTATCTGCACTCCAGGGCCTTGTTAGAGCTCACGCAGGCCAGCTGAGGAGAAACAGGCCTGCGGCCGGGGAGGGGGAGTGAACCCCTCTGTCACACCTGCAGCTGGAGGGGGAGTAGATCCCACTCCCGGGAACATTCATCCCTAGCAAGGCTCTTCTCGGGTGTGTCTTGGCGAGCAGCTGCCTCGGTGGCGAAAAGCTCCAGCTAGACGGTGCCTTCTGTTCAAGTTCTCACCGTCACCCTCAAGTGCGCCCGGCACGCCTGCTCATATGGTGCCTCAGCCAAAGCCCACTGAAATCAATGGAAAAGACTCATGGGAAGGGCTTCCCCCCATCCTGTCCACTCACCAACCACTGGGAGTGCAGCCTTCCATCTGAAATTTATACACTGCATTCCCCACCCCCACCTATCCTCTGACACTGTTGATGATGGGCCCAGGCCAAAATCTCCCCTCCAGACACCCTGGAATTTTGTGAAAGTTTGGATCTGGTTCCAAACATCATGGCCTTGGCCTATCTCTCGCTACCACACCCAGTATAATCACTAGGGCCCCAATCCAAAAAAGTACTTACGCCTGTGCTTAGCTGTAAGAACATGAGTCGACCCACTGACTTCAATGGAATTACTCAGATGCTTACTGTTAAACATGGGCTTACGTCCTTCATTGAATCTGGGCCCAAGGGTCTGATCCTATCACATCCCATTGCACTGACTTCAATAGTCTTTGGAGCAGGCCCTCCTGTCAAGGGTGCACTTAGATGGACAGAGCTAGTTGAATGTTAATAAATGCCCTTAGGATGAACAAAAAATAACCCCCTCCCCAAAAGTGTGCATGAAAAACTCGGTTCCCCACCATCAACTGGGAGGTTTAAAAATGGCAGCCATGGTAAGCACAGTATGTGTCCACCTTGTATTGCCTAGAGCCTCTGAGGAACAATTTCAGGGGGTTTTCCAAGTACAGGACGGTGATCTGATTAAATATGAAGCTCCAGCTATGGACTAGGGCCCTACGTTGGAAGGTGCTGTACAAACACAGAACAGGAAGGCAGCCCCTTCAAAGAGCTTACAATCTAAGGGCTGACACTACCAGCCCAAACCCTCCCAGTAAATACAGCCCAGGTGCCTTTCAGGTGCACATATTATACATTTAAATCACCATCAGCCTCTGGTATCACATTTTCTCTAGCTCAGGAAACATTCCTCTCCCCCGTGGCTCATTAGCGATGCTCTTGTTTGACACATGGTTGATCCCTGGGTTCAAAGGCAGCTTTCCTTTCTGTCTTTGGACTTCATTAGAATACGCAGCACCTAGACACTGCAGTGATGGGCAGTCTATGCACGTGAGAGTTAGGCTACTGCTGAGCCTGCACCAGAACACCAGCTACGAATGCTGCCTTCCCTAGTTTGGATATGAACATCTCAATGTGGCTCTATCTTTACAGTAGCCTGTAATTAGGAACTTGACTAATTCTTGTATCTGTGTAGTGTAGGGCTGTAAAGCAAGCCATAAAACAGCACAACCTCTACAGAGCTTCCACTCTGCACAACCCCTCAACTTGAGGGAGCGTCAGAAAAATTGACCTTATTGCCACAAAAATTTCCAATGGAAATTTCATGAACATTTTCTCCTCGTATATTTTTTCTAGTAAACATTTTCTAACCAGCCCTAGCAACACTTGAGCTTCCCTATTCTTTCTCCTTTCTCGCTCTTTAGTCTAGGTGTCCCATACTCTGGCCACCTAGAAAGAACATAATAAATCTCTTCACAGTCACTTTCCAGCTACAAGATTTGTAGAGGAGGATAATGAACGTTTTTATATAATAGATTCTGTGAATGTTTTACACGAGCCTTGTTATGAAAAAAAACAGTCTTTGACAGTTACTCTAACAAAAGATGTCTTTATTGCACAGTCATAAAAGCCATGATATATAGAGCAGTGTGATACTTCAGTTGTATTTGTTGAATTAATTGGATGGGGGAAAAATACCTAAATATGTAAGTGGAAAAGAAATAAAGCAACATTTGTACAGGATTTATTTAAGATGAGCCCAGCAATGGCAATAGCTTTAAGAAAGGCGCTGGGGTGTAATAGCATTGATTTCAATGGAGGAATGCCAGCAGAGAAAATGGCATTGTGTATCTATCTGTAAAAGATAGCTCTAATGTATTGGAAAGATCCTCTGCGTGCTTTTTACCAGGACTTTGGTTTGGACAAAGAAGAGACAGTCTCCTAAAGAGTGTAACCCAGTTAATACGCCGGGCTCAGCACATGCTGGTTAAGGACTCCAGGAGTTTTTAAAACAAGGTCTGTACATAATGCCAACCCTGCTGGTGTCATTCCATAAGCTGCTGTGCTAGTTAAAGGCTCCCTGCAATCCAGACCATGGGAAGAGCTGTGTGGAGAGGCAACTCTCAGGGGAGTCGGCCAACCCAATTCGGCAGTGAAATACACAGTGAGGTACGTTACGCATTGGCCAGAAAATCTGCGTAAGTGACACGTCAGCATAATTTGCAGTGACTGGATACACTCTACAGGTGGCCTCCATACACCTCTTCTGTGGGCCACAGCCTTATGCTTCACTGTGTGTCCATTTTAACCAGGTGTAACCCTATGGGATGGTTTAGATCGGAGGTGGGCAAACTACAGCCTGTGGCCCACATCCAGCCGGCGGGACCGTCCTGCCCGGCCCTTGTGCTCCTGGCCGGGGAGGCTAGCCCCCGGCCCCTCCCCTGCTGTCACCCCTCTCCCACAGCCTCAGCTCACCGTGCCGCCACCGCTCTGGGCTGCGAGCTCCTGCCAGGCAGCACAGTGGCGTGGCTGGCACTGGCCGAGCGGCGCAGTTGCCAGACATGCTACTCCGAGCGGCATGGTAAGGGGGCAGGGAGCGGGGGGGTTGGATAAGGGGCAAGGGTACCGGGGGGCAGTCAGGGGACAGGGAGCAGGAGGTGGTGGGATGGGTTGGAGGTTCGGGGGGAGGTGTCAGTCAGGGGATGAGAAACAGGGAGGGTTAGATAGGCGTGGGAGTCCTGGGGGGCCTGTCAGGGGGTGGGGGTGTGGATAGGGATCGGGGCAGTCAGGGGACAGGGAGCGGAGTGGGGGGGTTGGATAGGGGGTGGGGTCCCGGGGGGCAGTTAGGGGTGGGGGGTCCCAGGAGGGGGCGGTCAGGAGACAAGGAGCAAGGGGGGTTGGATGGGCAGTCAGGGGGTGGGAAGTGGGAGGGGGCAGATAGGGGGCAGGGATCAGGCTGTTTGGGGAGGCACAGCCTTCCCTACCCAGCCCTCCATATAGTTTTGGAACCCCGATGTGGCCCTTGGGCCAAAACGTTTGCCCACCAATGGTTTAGCTCTAACCCCCCAACCCCAGTCTGACACTTGCACTCCTTGTGGCCATCATGTGAATCTCTGGATGAACTCCAAACAGCTCCAATTAGCGATACACCTCATTGCTAATGAGTGACAAATCTACCACCACCAGCAACAAGGCGGAACTATTGCATTAGGGAATTGGGCTCCCTGCACAAAGGAGAGAACTGGATTATCTTATATTGTAGGGAGGGGGTTTTAAGGCCAGCTGCCTCGCTCCTGCTTCCATCGGATGCATGCTGGATTGCTACTGGAACTCCGAGCATGCTGCGTGCCAGCCCCTCAGGGAGCGAGCAGCCGCAGCCAACACCAGAGCAGCTCTGCTTGGATCCTACATCCGGATCAGGCTCCTAGGAGCTAACAAAGGCAGCTGATCCTTTTCAGAACATAGGCAGAAAAGACACAAGAACTCGAGGCAGGGGTTTAAATCAGGTTATTTGACCGCGACAGGCAACTATGATGCCAAAATTGGGGCTCGTATAGCTGCACCTTCAGGGAAGTGGATGCACCCCACTCAGGGCTATTGAAAGCTACTGAGCACTCAGAGCTCTCTTAGTCAGCAAGTCTCAGGTTGAAGCTTGAATTTGCTTGAGCCCCCCTACACACGCCAACAGAATACCTGCTCAGACCTTTGTTGTACTCAAAAACCGAGTAGGAATTGCTGGCCCCACAGCTGATCAACTTTGCCCCTCCCCCCACTCCCACTGGAATCAAAGCAAGGGGAAGGATTCTAGAGTGCTGCTGGGTGCACTTGACACCCCCCACCGCCCAGATGTGTATGGAAATCTCAGGTCTGGATACCTATTTCAGCGTGGGACAATAGCTCTTTATGATTATTCCACATAGCAATCAATACCAGGCCTTGTTTTCTGCTTACAGGCAGCACAGGTCTGTGCAGACTGCTGGTGCCCCAGGGAATGTAACCCAGTTCCTTTGAAGCACAGTTAACTGATTGGCAGGAGATTAGTTTTACGGGTATGTTCCCCATGGGTCAGAGATTCCTAAGATGCAGTCAGTGGAGTAGCATGATAATGGGTCCATGGATGGCTGTAAGTGTGAGGTTTGAAGTAGGAATGCCTGAATTTCATCTATCCAGGTACTTACTTGACCTTCCTCACTGGTAATCAGTAGTCGGCTTTAGCCTCACGATATCCCTGGGAGGCAAAGATGAAAAACTGGGCAGAAAAGGGGACTTGCCCAGGATCACACAGCACGTCTCTGGCTGAGCTGCCAGTCGAACGCTCACCTTCTGAGCCACAGGCCAGCACCCCACCCACTAGCTCATGCCTTGTACCCATAGTGCATGCCACTTTCCAACCCTCACCAAGTGTATTTTGGGGCACCCCAGGGTTTGTAGGATTAATTTGGAATCCATGGGTCTTTCCCAGGGCGATTCAGTTTTCTTCGGTAAACCATGTTTTTCCCCCCTGCACTAAGGCTAGAAGACACCCCCCGCCCAAAAGCGAGGCAGCACAATAACTCCACAATGTGGCTGTCCCATGCTTTATATTTTCAGGTGGCTTCTTCCCTCTCCCACTTCCATTGTCTCACTCTGCTCTCTGTCTCACACTCTCCTAAGCTGAACACAAACAACAGAACAGTTGATCTTTCAAGCCCTGGTTCCTTGCATGGGCTCAGCCACCCCAGCTTTGTTGTTATACCTGTCTCCTAGCTCCAGCCCCACCTACCTCCAGCAGCCCCATCAGTGCATGTACAGCTGTCTGAACTGGCACACTTAGCAGATTTGCAACCCCCTCTGGAGGTCACAGGGAGCACTACAGAATACTGCCGGGAGAATTACAGGTTGCAAGTTAAGATTCACGTGAAGAATAATGATTCCTAAACACTCCAAAAAGACAAATCGTTAACAAATTCACTCTCCAGTGTCTTAGCCAAGGACTCCATGGAATGCATCCTGGAGCGCAAGACAAGCTGTGACAGGCATACAACTGAGACCAGGAGCCAAGGCAGCTGAGGCCGCACCTGTGGCCTGGGAGCTGGGCCGCTGGGATGCGGCTGAGCCTAGGGAATCAAGACGCTGGAATGCAAGCAATCTGAGCACTGTGATGCAGCGAGCCAGGAGCTGTGTTGCTAGAATGCAGCTGAGGCTGGGCAGCTGGAACACACGGCAACAGGAGCCAAGTTGCTGGGAATGTGGATGGAGACAGAAAGTGAGGTGTTGGAGCACTGCCGGAAGCCTGGGACATCCCCCTACTGCCTCGCTTTCGGGAAGCTTCCATTTGAAAAACAATCCTTGGGCCTGGCTCTTAGAAGCGCGTCAATAGTTTACAGAGAATCAATGGCCTGATGAATTTCATCTCTTTCTCTGTCTGCGAGCAGCTTCCCATCTTCTCAGAGGGATTCGTTACTTGCTGAATAATTTCCATGACTCATTCTTGGGCCACAGCCTGTTCCCGGGCCACTCATTGTCAACAGTCAGCATTCAAGCAGTGCTGGCTAGTTTTGATTGGACACAAGAGGCAGGTCACATGATGTGGTTTTTCTGCTCCCTGGGAAGCACGCTGCTTAGAATGAAGTTAACGGTGCAAGGACTCGTGTTTATGTATTTAACAACCACGTCCAGAGCATTATTTTCATCGGTGCTCTCCGGCAGCCAGGTATTCATATGGCCCCCAAGGCCACAGTATCTGAGCACCTCACAAACATTCATCAGTTTAATCTTCTGGGAGGTAAGGAAGTATCATGGTTCTCTTGTTACAGATGGGGAACTGAGGCACGGGAAGCTTACGTGATTTGCCAAAGGTCACACAGGACGCCTGTGACAGAGCTGACAATAAGAACCCAGCTCTGCCGAGTCTCAGTCCAGTTCCAAGCAAACATGAAACGAGTGCAAGCTGAGACAAAGAAGTTATGGAAAAACTGGAATGAAGGATTGCAGGGTCATGTTACCAGCGCTGGCCTCACTCTGCTTTCTCTGAAACGAGAAGAATGAGAGAGCGTTCAGCTTCTCCATCCACTCAGAACGTGCCAGCTCTCTGGATGCTAAATGGAGGATTTCCAAAAACAAACGGCCTCTGACATGAACAATTATCCAGAGGCCCTGGGTCTCCTTTTGGTACCACACATAGATTAGCCTGTGCAGGGGAGGGATAGCTCAGTGGTTTGAGCATTAGCTTGTTAAACCCAGGGCTGTGAGTTCAATCCTTGAGGGGGCCATTTAGGGATCTGGGGCAAAAATCTGTCAGGGGACAGTACTTGGTCCTGCTAGTGAAGGCAGGGGACTGGACTCGATGACCTTTCAAGGTCCTTCCAGTTCTATGAGATAGGCATATCTCCATATATTTTTATTTTAGACTGATTTCACAGTGCCATTGCCTTGAGCCGTACTCTGGTCTGCTCCAGCGATGAGGCTAGCTAATTAATCACAGATGTTATCCTCTTTGAATAAGAGATCGAGTGAGATGTAGAGGTGAGAGTGGACGGCAGGCTGGATACGAGCTCGCAGAATGGCCTGGTGGCAAACAATAACAAAGCCATTGTCAGGTTGGGTGGTATGTGCAGAAACATGTCACAGACCAGTAATAGTGCCATCTGCATTCAGCACTGATGAGGTGCACCTAAAATACCACACTCCGTTTTGGGCATCTCAGCACAAGAAAGACAACAACAGTTGGGAAGGGGATGAGCAGGAACAATGATGGCAGGGGTTGGTATATGCCTAGAGGAAAGGTTCAAAGAACCAAACACATGCAGCTTGATTAAGTGATCAGCAAGAGCATATGGGAACCCCTCTGTGTCTATTGAAGGTGGGGGAGAGGCACTCAGACCCTACAGTGATGGGTGCCCGTAGAGACCACAGTAACACAATGTGGGTCTTTCCCTGCCTCTCTCTAGTCACTAGTGGCTAGATCACATAGACAGGTTTGTGAATTCACTGCTGCCATTCAGTAATGGAGTTGGTTGTTCAGATCAAGCAGCAAAGGGCTATGCTTTCAGACAAAGAGGATCCTGGGTTCCATTCCCAGTCGGGGGCATTGCTACACCACAATAAGCAAATAGAGTCGTTAAGGGGGGTAGAGCTATAATTAATGGCATGAATCTGAGCAAAGGAAAGTCTAGGTTGTACTGTTGGGAAGAGTTCGATCTACTGACCCGTGGAAAAGTCTCCCAAAGGATGTGGCGAGTCCTTCAAAACTAGCTCATAGCAACCACTCATCAGGCAGAGCTCCCGTTAACTTCTGCCTGAGTTAAGGGGCTGCTGGGAGTGAGCTCGGAATGAGGGACAATGCTGGGCTGATGCAGACAGGATGACCTCAGGGGTCTGTCCCATCTCTCAGATTCCACAATGGCCCAAAAGAGTCTGCCTCGCCAGCCCAATAACAAAGGCTATGTCGCCCTCCAGAGCATCTCAAAGGAGCCTCAACCGACAGGAAACCTACATGTTTGCGGTGTAACCCTCCCCAAAGCAACTCAGGTTTATCTGAAAGGTTACTGGCCTTTTGAGCAAATCTGACTGGAGTTCTGGTTTCCCATTCAGTTTTGGGTGTTCCTGTGAAGGTCAAAGTGGACAGATAGAGCTCAGTGAGGGCACCAGATGGGGCAAAGGTGGATCACCAGCACACAGAATGCAGATCTGTGCCCAGCACCTACTGCTATCCAGCAAGCATCAATGAACTGTGATTGGGCAAGGTCACTGCCAAAGAACAAGGGGTTAACTCCAGCTCAGGCACCCCCTCTCTTCCCTTGTGCAGATGCTCAAGAGAAGGGCACTGCTTGGGCAGCCGGAGGGGAGAATGGCTGCCTCTAAGGCGGGGGGCAAACTTTTTGACCGGAGGGGGCATTGAGAAAACTGTATGGAGGGCTGGGTAGGGAAGGCTGTGCCTCCGCAAACAGCTTGGCTCCAGCCCCATCCTTCTTCCCGCCCCCTGACTGCTTCATGGCGGGCCATGAACGCACAAGCTGGTGGCCCCGCTCCCCCGGCCAGAGCGCGTCAACCCTGCAGTCCCGCTTCCCCAGCCAGAGCGCTGGGAGGAGCGCCACAAGCCTGCGGTCGCGCTCCCCCAGGCCGGAGCGCCGGGCGGAGCGCCGCAAGCCCGCGGTCCTGCTCCCCTGGGCCGGAGCGCCGGCCGGAGCGCCGTAAGCCCGCGGTCCCGCTCCTCCGGGCCGGAGCTCCGCAAGCCCGCGGTCCCGCTCCTCCGGGCCGGAGCGCCGGGCAGAGCGCCGCAAGCCTGCGGTCCCACTCCCCCAGGCCGGCGTGCCGCAAGCCCGCGGTCCTGCTCCTCCGGGCCGGAGCGCCGGGCAGAGCGCCGCAAGCCCGCGGTCCCACTCCCCCAGGCCGGCGCGCCGCAAGCCCGCGGTCCTGCTCCTCCGGGCCGGAGCGCCGGGCAGAGCGCCGCAAGCCCGCGGTCCCACTCCCCCAGGCCGGAGCGCTGCAAGCCCGCGGTCCCGCTCCTCCGGGCCGGAGCACCAGGCAGAGCACGTCAACCCCGCGGTCCCGCTCCCCCAGGCCGGAGCACCGGGCGGAGCGCCACAAGCCCGCTGCCCCGCTCCCCTGGCCGGAGCTTGCGGGCCGGATAAAAATGGCCCGCGGGCCGTAGTTTGCCCACCCCTGCTCTAGGGAGATAGGGCTCCACCAGTAGTCGTAGAGATTGAGTCTAGCCCCTACCAGAGGAGTGCCCGGTTCTAAGCACTGCACTGGGGTGTTGTAGGAATACAGACCCACACTGGGCCTGGGTGTCCTATGGTTTTAAATTGAGTGTTACCATTAGCACAAGTGAGAGGCTCAAAGCAGATAATTAAAAAGAGTGAGGTCACTAGAAAGAAGGATGGTTTGTGTTCAACTTGGAGTGACCCTTGAACTACCAGTGTTATCTGATTGAAGCTTTGGGTTGAGGGAACAGAAATGAAGAAAATATGGTTAATTGAATCTCAGGTGCCGTAAATAATTGGTTTGTTTAGTTTATTACAAAGAAATGCTTAGTACAGGGAGAAATATGGCAAAACAAGATAAGGAAAAAAACCTTGACGAGAGAGGCCCGGCCATTAATCTTGTCTTGACCAGGCCAGAAGACAGAGTTTAGCCCTACACGCCCTCATCTGGCCTTAACTAAGGTCCGAAAAACAGCAATGACATCACTGGTTTGTTATAGTGTAGAAAAAGACAAGATTTCAAGAGGTTTCTTTGTCAGAGCTTTTCCTTACCCCTCTGTAGTCGAGTCATTATGGGAAAGTGTCTCCCGAGCCTGATCCTGTTGTACTTGGCCAACGCTTGTGACTATATTGTTGCTAGGTTATAGACTAAGGGGGTATTTGCTTGTACTGATATTTTGGATGTAACCAACACCCAGTGGCCTTTGGACTCTTAAAGGAATGGGGAGGGGGAAACTGAGTCATGATAAGCTTTCATGAACTCATTAGGAAAATCATTTCTAACAGGCTTGATTTTCAGAGGTGCTGGGCACTCACAAACCATGCTACAGGCACTCACACCTCTGAGAGCCAGGACCCTTGCTTCATCAGCAAAAGACCTGCCAGCGACTAGGACTGTTTCTTCTCCTGAGCCTGTTCCATCAGCTTACATGGGCATCTCTAGACACTGCAGTATGATCCTGCCACCATTCTCCACACTGCAGTCCTTGGGCATAGGGCACAACTCTCACTCATCATCTCCTGCCAACAAAGAAGCCAGCCCCTTTTCTCCCCACAGTAGTTCTAGCTGAGTTATTGATCTGGTCCCTGTTACCACTGTACCCGAGTTCTTCACCATCTTCAATGTGCTTATCCACAGAGCACTGCTGTTAGGTAGGGCAGGGCTGTTATCACCTTTTCAGATAGAGAATCAGGGCACAGAGAGGCAAAGAGACTTGTCCAAGATCACACAAAGTCTGCGATGGAGCAGAGAACTGAACCAGAGTCTTCCAAGTCCAAGGCTAGTCCCCAACCACTGGATCATCCTGCTTCTCTGCACTGCTCACTCTGCCAAATGACTTTCCGTCTCTCATAGGGCAACATTCACCCTTGTGCCACACAGAACATCCACCCTTGCACTCTGGGAACATGCTGTGTCCCACTCATGCTCTTAAAGAAGGCACACACGCTGCAAAGGCCTTCTACCAGCCCACTGCACAGGGTGACTCATCCCCGCAGAGAGGAGCAGGCTGCATCTGAAGAACCTTCCGCCCTTTCCCAGAAGGCCCCTCTGCTGCGGCTGGAATGCCAAACCACAGCAGAAGAGAAAGGAGAGTGAAAAGCAGCCCGAGGTAGAGAGGGCCTGGGCAGTTAGAGAGGCCCAGATGCTGTGTCCACCCAACCACTGGTTTTCCAAGGGGATGTTGCTCCCCACAGCATCCCTGGTTTGAAGCCACCCTTCCTTTTATGCAAACTGACAGCTGTCAGATGCATTATCTCTATTGCCAACAGTGAAATGAGGCCTCAGTCTCCCGCAATCACATTAATTCGTTTGCACCACAGCCCTCAGTCTCCCTCCTAGCAGGTTTGTTTGGTTTCACGGGCTTTACTAGGGAAACGGCGAGGCACGATTAAAAAGCCCTTGGAAGGCTGAAGCACGTGTGTGACACTGGGTGTTGGGAGACGTGACAGGGTAATGAACCCTGTCTACAGGGGGAAGGCTTGTGGTTTACACATTAGGATAAAACAGCAGGTATAGCCCTGGTGGTGACACTTACTGGAAGGGAAAATATCTTGCTGGTCCTTTGGCTGAATGTATAGCAGCTAACATTCCTACCCCTAGAAATCCCTGGGAGGGACCACAATGATGGCTGTTGCGACTAGAACAATGGAAGAAGTCCCCAGACTAGCAATGAGTCAATAGCTCACTACATATCTTTCACTTGATGAAACTTGTCCCCTTTCTTGCTTACAGAATATCCCTGAGACAATCAGTAGCCCCTCAGAGTCCTGTGTTATTCCCATCTATTCAGTGAATGTTTTTTAGAAGTTTTTTCCTCTACAGCATGATTGTGACCATACTAAATAAGTTACAATTGGTCAGATAAATCACATGGCATTGTCTTTCTTCCTTGAGGGGCTGAGTGCCCAAGCACTTTTGGCATGAATACTTGTGAATTCAGAATTCACTCTCTGTGAACTCTCCACCTGCAGCTTTGATAGGTGGCTTCTCATGGACTTTTTGGCCAGCGAAACGCCCTCACAGAGAGATGTGTGGAGTACAAACTCAAGAGGGACGTGACTCTGGCTGGAGGTAATGGACTTAAAATCTGGAGCAGAGATTCCCAGGAAACGGGTTGCTACAACAATCCAAGTAATATATTATTATTGATTTGCCCAGCTGCGTTGAGGTCTAAAAGCTAGAAGAACTTGCAATGCCTGCCTGGTGCCAGCAAGGTGTGTTGCCAGCCAGTTAGGGGGGAGGTGCAGCACTGGACAGAGCTCTCTTCTATTATGGGGGTGCCCTAGTGATTCCACAGCAAAGGTTGCATGGAGATTAGCTCTTAAAGCAGGGACTAAAGGTGAGATTTTCCAAGCAAACTAAAAAAGATTTGGATGCTCAGTTCCCATTATTTTTTAATGGAACTTGGGTGTCCAGCTCCCTTGGGCACCTTGGAAAAAAAATCTCATCCTTAATCTCCCCAGATTTACAGTCTTTCCCCTTTGTGGCCAGACGGAAACCCATCGAGGCTCTGCCAGGCAGCCTGTTGATTTGACATCGACAGTGTTGGAATGCAAAGCCAAGAAAGGCAGTGCCTGGAAGGGTTAAAGCAAATCCTACTGTTCAGCATATCGGTGCCTCCCTGCCCTTCCCCCACAGCTGCCACTTCTTGTTAGGAGCGAGTGACAGACAGGAGCTGGGATAGAATGCCATATGGGCTGTGTCTTGGGAAGCCGCTGGGAAATGTGAGAGGAGTTCAGGGATAAGGCAGCTTACCACCTGTTGGAAAACAACACACACACGCACACACAGATCTGAGCCCAATCTGATCTCACGTCCATGCTTTTACCCCAGAGTAACTGCCCCCTGACCTCAGTAGAGCTGTGTCTGATTTACACCAGTGCATGTGAGATCAAAATCAAAAGAGGAGCAGACTGAAATTTATTTCTTCATTGGATTCATCAATCTACCATTGCACACTAGGTGCACACAGTACAACAATGAAAACAGACATGCAGCACATTGGTACAAGTTAACCCAATGTGAGGCAAACAATTCCACCACCTGGCAAATGGAGATAGAAAACCAAAGCCCTTCCAAACTCAGTATACCTCCTCAATAAAAGGCGGGACAAGAACAGACTGGCCTTACAACTTGCCTGCGAGATCGAGAGATCCCAGGGCCCTTTGGGCCGATGAAGAATGTGAATTCAAGAGTCCAAGGCCCTCCACCGAGGACAGATCCCAGATGTGTTAATCTGCAGAGCCTCAGCTCAGGCATTCCAGCGGTTCTCAGGAATGGAAAGCCCTATGGAGCTCTGCACTGCTAGCTTTGCAATAGGAAAGACCCTAAAAATGAAGGGCCCTGTAGCTTAGAACCAACATCTTGAATTACACCTGGATACTGAGTGGAAGCCAGTGCAGTTTTGGGAGCATAGGTGCCATCTACCCCAGGCACACTGCTAAAGCGAGCAGGCAGTTGCATTCGGCACTAGCTAAAGCTGACAAGTGTCCCCCGGGTGCAGCCCAAATCAGAATGTAAAGCAGTCACACAATATGGAGGGGTTAAAGCCCAGCTAACTCTGGAGAGGGCCCCATTGAAAGGCACAATCACAACATTCTAGCTAAGCACAGATGGGAAAAGTGATCAGGCCACCCAGAACCAGATGGGAAACAACAGCTTGGGAAGCGTAGAAATAAAAGGCAAGCATACTTCTGCAATGGAAAGGACTGGTTGAATCTCCACCACTGGTCTGAGCCCTCATCTATCTTTCCTCTAAACCCAAATGTCTGCTAAGTACTGGGAAACTCAGGTAGCCTCATAGGTCAGATCAGATGAAAGAGACACACACAGATGAGCGTCATCTTCAGAATGACAGCCACATGACCCTAGGGTTGCCAAGCCTCCAGGATTGTCCTGGAGACCCCAGGAATTAAAGATTAATCTTTAATTAAAGATTATGTCATGTGATGAAACCTCCAGGAATACATCTAACCAAAATTGGCAACCCTACTTAAGGGTGAGCAGCCCAGAGCTCACAAGGAGACCAGCCTGAGAGCAGGTAAGGAGACTCCCTACTCGGCCCTAGTGCTCCGTCAAAACAGGAAGAGCGTGAGGAAGCTGATCATCTTGCCGGAGATGGTGCTCCCCCTCCCCCTGGAAGGTTAGCCAAACCACTCACAACAGCCTTTGTTTGGGGGATCGGAGCCTGGGGCCTGAATTGTTGTTCCATGTGCTCCTTCCCAGGGGCTTCATTAAAGGAGACACTTGGGACTTGTTTGGTTTGGCTTCTCATTGCCCTGATGTGTGCAAGCGAATTGGCTGATGTCCAGTTGGGGGAAGGTAAGGTGGGTCTCATCTGCAATGCCATGCCTGGCCAAAAGGGGGGGCTTAGGGTGGCCCACCCACACTGCCTTGGCTCACTACAGCAGGGGAGACAGAACAGAGCCCTCTGGTACGCTGCACAAGAAAGCCTTTGAGTAAAGAACAATCGCCCAGCACTGCCCTCCACCTCCTTGCTGACATGGGAGACTGGGGCCCCTCTGGCTCTAAGCCCTCCAGCCCTGCCAGCTACCACAAACCAGTCAGGAAGACTTTTGGGTTAATGGTACTGAAGGCAGTCGATGTCTGAAAGGATCAACATGGACACCTAGTCTTCATCCATCACCAGAGGAGATCCCCAATCAGCTGCTCTAGGGAGGATGGTCTAGCAGATTGACCACTGCAGTGGGACTCAGAAGACCTATGTTCAATTCTTGGCTCTGCCACAAACTTCCCAGGTGACCTTGGACAAGTCACTTGCTCTCCCCTGTGCCTTAGTTCCCCATATGGACTACAGAGGTAATAGCATTACCATTAATGTCTGTGAGGTGCTCAGATACTATAGGGATGAGGGCCATGTAACCTAGATAGACAGGTTAGATCAGGCATCGGCAACCTTCAGCATGCGGCTCGCCAGGGTAAGCCTCCTGGCGGGCCGGGCCCGTTTGTTTACTTGCTGCGTCTGCCTGTTCAGTCGATCGTGGCTCCCTCTGGCTGCGGTTCGCCGTCCCAGGCCAATGGGGGCTGCGGGAAGAGGTGCGGGCTGGGGGATGTGCTGGCCGCCACTTCCCACAGCCCCCATTGACCTGGGACGGTGAACCGCAGCCAGTGGGAGCTGTGATCGGCCGAACCAACGGACACAGCAAGTAAACAAACTGGCCCGGCCCACCAGGGGGCTTACCCTGGCGAGCCACGTGCCGAAGGTTGCCAATGCCTGCGTTAGATAGACCTAGATAGATAGAAACTAGTGCTGGCCCAAAGCACAGGGGCTCTCCTCAGCTATTGTGCTCCCGGCTCTGACGTCTGCTAGATCCATAACCACGAAGCTGATGTGCAGACAGCCTCCCCTCTGGGACTGCTTACACCAGGACAGGTTCAGGGAGTCCGGGTGTGGTGTGCAGGTTGTGTCAGTCTGGGAGCAGAAGAACCCCTCAGGCCTGTCTGGGCCCTGCAGCCTGGGTAAAGAATCCCTTCCATAGTCATTACAACCAGATCCGTGTCCCCCGCCACACAGCTGCATATCTATGCTACGCATACCTACATACACAGTGCAAAGGACGCATACACATGCCAACACATGTGCCAGGCCTTACATGTGACCACACAGTGCCACCAGAAACAGAGCGCAGTACCCCTCAGGGGATGAGCCATGCCCCACAGCCCCGAGGTACAGGTGTCTCCTGCCAGGGCCGGTGCAAGAAAGTTTCGCGCCCTAGGCAAAACTTCCTTGCACCAGCCCTGCGCCCTCCCGCCCCCCAGCTAACACCGCCATCCCCCCCCCCCCCCCGCCCAGCTAACACCACGCCCCCCACGACAGCCAGTCCCCTCCGGCTCCCCATACCCCGCGGGCCAGCAGCTCAGCCCCCTGGCCGCAGCAGCCTCCCCCTGCCCGCGGCGCCTCCCCAGCTCCTGGCTCAGCCCTGGAGCCGGGAGGCAGCCGCAGCCAGCTGCCGCCCAAATCGTGGCACCCTAGGCGACCACCTAGGGTCACCTAGTGAGCGCGCCGGCCCTATCTCCTGCCTGGCACATGGATCCCACAGTCACCGACAGAGAACACACATCATGTCACCCACAGTTAGGAAAAAGCAGGCCACAGGTTGTGTTTTTCTCAATGCCCATTGCTCCTTCCTTTTATACAGAAATACCCTCTTGGCTTCCCAGCTCCTTAGACAAGTCAGCACCCACCACATCCCTTCCCATTCCCCCAGCTGAGTGACAGTCTGTCCATTGAGACAGCCAGCCCAGCCTCCAATTGTCTGAGCTGTCCATAGCTCTCCCCAGAGCAGGCTGCTGCAGTCTCAGCCTGGCGGTCAGTGGCGAGTGAAATTAGCAATTCAGAAGCAGAGACTCCCTTAATAGTGTGACTAATAAGCCTGCGCCCAGCTCTGTATACGGTGGTGGCTGCCGTGGCAGCGGTAGCAGCTGCTCCAGCATGCCCTTGGAAATGAGCTGCTGTGACCTCAAGGGCTCTCCTTGCATTCTAACCAGGATGCCGTGGGCCATCAGCATTCCCCCCATACCTGGGGGAGCCAGAGAGCCCCGCCCCTGGCCCTGTACACCGCTTCCACTTTGGGAAGCAGCTGCCAGTGACTGCAAAATTCTGGGTCACACATTAAATCTCTCTCCTTTCATCTCCTTATCTTGCTGCCTTCCCATCTCTCGCTCCTTACTGGCAGGCATGCTATTTCATCGGCAGCAAAGCGAGTGACAGGATGGTGCCAAGGGATGGGGCCAATTCCTCCCAGTAAGGGAAGGTGACAGAATTAGAGGTATGGGGCAGGGTGACTGGCGGAGAGGTATCACTAGTGGCTAGGGGGCAGTGGGGGATTCCCCTCCCTGGTGATGGCTCCTCCACTCTGCTTCCCTATGGTGGGGACCCAGCAGTGGGACATTCTGCAGAAGGAAGAGCCTGGGGAGACTGGCTGGAGCCCTCCAGCAGGAAACACACCCAAGGATTGCTCTCTGCGAGGACCGTATGGACTCAGCACTGCCCTGAACCCCCGCTGCCATGGCAACTTCCAGCGTGTCACCAGTGTCACAATTTTGGGGGTTTGCTCCAGATGCCTACACGCCGCCTCCCCCCAGTGGACACAAGCCTTCCTAACATACAGCAGCAGAGACATGGCCAGAGGAAGCCATATCATCCTTGCCTGTCTTTGAAATTTGTCCTTCCATGAATGGCCCAGTGGCCAGGGTTCTGCTAGCCTGTGATGCAGGAATCCTGGGTTTAATTCCCTACTCTGCCACTGTCTTCCTGGGTAACCTTGGGCAAGTCACTTAGCCTTTCTGTGCCTCAGTTCCCCCTATATACCATGGCGATATTAGCACTGCCCTCCCTCACAGGGGTGTGGTGGGATAAATATGTCAAAGATTGAGTTGCTATGGTGATGGAGACACGTAAGTGCCATGGACAGACATTCTTTTGGCCACAGAGAGGGAGAACACCAGACCTGCTCCTGCGCTGCAAGCCCTTTCCTTTCCTTTCCTTTCCTTTCTCCCTCTTGCGTCATTTCCGAGAGCAAAGGAACGGGAAGAAAGGAACGGGGGGAGGGCTGGGGAAAGGTCAGAAGCAGCTGCGGAGAGCTCACCTTGCACAGATGAAAATCCAGGCTCTTTCAAACAGAACAGCTCAAAGTAGATTAGAGGAAGGAAAAGGCTGGGATGAAAGGTTAGCTTACAAAGGCTTCCTCTTCCCTCTCCATTTCTGAAAGGTAGCAAACCACAAGCTGCTTCAGAGGGAGACTGAATGGATGTGCCTCAGCCTCAGAGCACTGCTGTTGTTTTCAAGCCATTAGCAGCATCGCTGGGTGACAGGCAATGCCCCCCACCGAAGGAACCAAGGAGCAGTCAATGCAATCTGCACTAAACTGGGGGAGCCTCTCTGTGCTGGATGGAGGCAGAGGGCACTGGCCATGGTGCATCTCACAAGAATAGCTCCTGTGACTTCCTCTCGCTGTCAGAACTGAGGGAATCCAAAAGCCAGACCTCAGGGACAGGCCCAGGTGCTCCCAAGTAACATACCTGAACCCTCCTCCTTGGTCCTGGACATACATGTCTCCCTGTTCTGACTGGGCTCTCCAGGAACTGACAAGGTTCCTGGAGACAAATGATTTGTTCCTTTGGGTACCTTCCAGCCAATCTGGCCGGGCTTTGGGGCTTCTGAGTCTCACCGGGGCCCCTTGGCGACATTTTCCCAGCTCTGCTGGTAACACCCTGATGAGTTTTGTGCAGCTGTACCAGCCCAGCCCTCTGCCAGCCTGGGGGAATCCATGTAGTAAGAGTTAGCTGCTTTCTCTCTGGGGGCACTCCCGAGTTGGTACACAAAGGGAGGACCGTCCATGGAGGGCGCTCTCTCTGTCCATGTGGAAGGTGGGAGTTCTGCACAGCCTTCCCCCTGAAGGACCCAGTGCAAAAGGGATTCTCTGGGGCAAGGAGTGAGGCTGGGGACCCACCCTTCCCTGCAGTGCCACCCCTTGTGTGGCATTTGGGAGTTAGCAGAGTGAAGCTGTGTTAGCTCCCTCTGGCTCCCCTCCTCAGCGGCTAATGACCATGGGGAGGGTCAGCAGCCCATGTGGAGCTCCTGCCCTCACAAAGTTGTCCTTCCCTACAGATATCCAAGGATCCGTTGGAGAGGGAGGCTCCCAAACCCCTCCACAGCGTCCCAAGGAGCTCCCCCTGGAGGGAGGACTTGGCAGGAAACCCCACAAAGGGGAAACTTGTGGGAATTTTCCTGCCTCTCTGGCTCCACAAACGACACATGCAACCCAACAGGCATCATTGTCACCATTAAAATCAGTACAAACCCGGCGGGGCAGCGGGGAGCTTAGGGATGATTTCAGATTGCAAGTGGAGGGTCAGCATTCCCATGCCTGTGATAGCCTGGGGCATTGAACTGCTCCTTAAAGTTCATTTTCTAATGTTTTGTCCACCTGCCTGGCACATTGGCATCCACAGTGCACTTCAAGCCAGCCAGGCTTCCTAATGGGCACAGAGTGAAGGGCCAGCTCCCTCAATCTTGTTATCATTATTGTAGATACCTGGAAGTACCCAGTGGGACCAGAGCCCCATTCTGCAGGGCATTGTTTTTACCTACAGGGTGAGACCATGTCCCCAGAGAGCTTTCTCTAAACAGACAAAGCACCGGAGAAAGGAAATAACAGAGAGAGAAGGAATTGAGTCACAGCGATTTTAAGATCCTTCATCGACTCTGTGGCAGAGGTGGGAATTGAGTCTCAGGCCAATGTCTTAATCACAGTGCCATCCTTTCTCGCTGGCACTGCCTTCCCACCCTCATGACAACCAACCCCCTTTTTAAACATACATTCTAATTGTATTGAATTCTCTTCCTCTTTTCTGAAAAGCAGCCCCACAGCTCTTCGGCCTGGGGGAGTTTTGTCTTGCTGATCCTCGACCGCCACTCCGATACAAGTGACATCTGTGCTCCATTCCCTGAAGGTGTCAGTCATCTGTCCGAGACTTCACTCACCCAAACGCAGGCTGGCAGCCGGCAGCCGGCACACGGGGAGTGGGAATCAGGGAGAGACAAGGAGAAGGAATATTACTTTATTTCCTGTCAGCTCATCAAACGAGCAAGTGAACAACCTGCAGATCTATTATACTTCATGTACATGGAGCAGAGATTTAAAATGATTCATCCCAAACACTGTCTTCAATAACTTCCCCCTGTTGTTGGTTTCAGGGAGGCTTCCACCATGAAGCGCTGGAGTGCTTGGCCAATAGCCCTTTAGATTTTTCAAGCCCTCTGATGTCTTGGCTATTTCTCAATGTTGTGATGTCAAGTTTCAGAATACAAGGCAGTATGTCTAGTGGTTAGAGTGGTGGAAAGGGAATCAAAACCTCTAGATTCTTGCCCTATAGCAGAGGGATTGGGAATCAAGACTCCTGTGTTCTAGCCCTAGCTCTGGGAAGAATATTGTCTAGTGGTTAAACGAGGGGACTGGGCATCAAGAATTAAGAGTTCTAGTTATGATTCACGTTGTAACCTAGGACAAATGATTTCACCTCAAAGTCATCGGGTCTCCCTTTCCCATTTGTAGAATGAAGATAATAATACTTACCAATGTCCATACACCTGTGAGATCTATGGATGAGAAGCACTTTATAGACATTAGCATCAGCATTCGATAACATCATAACTTATCCTGGAAAAAAAAAGTTGACTTTCTCCTCTTCACCACAGCTTGTGTCTGGAATAATGATAGAAACCAAACAGAAGCCAAACAATTGCTCCTCCATGATTTAGAGGACTGGTTTAGAGGCTATGGAGCCTTTCACCTATAAATCACTGGTTCAAATCCAGTCCTAATCAGTAGTGCCTGAGCCATGTCTCATTACCAGCTGGGCTTTGTAGCCCACATTAAATTAATTGGCACCATCAGCCAGTTCCTAAAGGACAGATGTTTCCACCACAAATGGCACTAACTGGCCCTGTCATTGGTAGCATCATCAGAGAAGACAAAGAGGAGGACTAAATGGGCTGTGGTCCCACATCTAGAGGTGGTTCTCCTGGTCTAGGCTGAGGCTCATTGTTGGACTAGTATGGGAGAAGCTTGCCCTAGGCTGTAGACGAGAGGAGACTTCAGGTCTCTGGGACTTGTCAACCTAGTACCTTTCACCTGTGTTAAATTTATTCTAAAGAATATGCTTCATCTACGGGAAGAGCGAACTATTTTGGGCTTCTTGACTTCAAAACCTCAGCTTCTTCTTTGACGAGGGAGGATATTTCTGCTTATTTGAAATCCTTTGAAATCAATATAATCATAGAAATGTAGGACTGGAAGGGAACTCAAAAGGTCATCTAGTTCAGTCCCCTGCACTGAGGCAGGATTAAGTATTATCTAGACCATCCCTGACAGGTGTTTGTCTAACCTGCTCTAATCTATCCTTAATAATCTCACACTTTCCTATCACATCTATCTGGGGAGACAGTAATTTAGAATCCCTTCCTTTAGGCATTAGTGTTGGTGTAGTATGCATTTGTCTCTGCCCAGCAACTGGAAAGTTCACAGCGTGTGAAAACGTTTTTCATACCTTGCGGAAATTTGGGAAGCAGGTTTGAGAAAAAGCTTCTAAATTAAAATGGGCACGTCTGCACCTCCTGCTGGTGCATCCATCTTGCAGAAGAGTGACAGCAAAACCAGCCTCCCTGTTTTACCCTTGTGTGACATCAGAAAAACCATTCCTCCATGTCAATGTGAAACCTGGCTTCCTCCATATAATGGGCCAGCAGTCAGATCAGCAGTATCACCAGCTCCAAACATTCAAAAGCCGTGAGTCAAATCCTCCAAAAATCATGAGATTGGCTTAATCATGAGATTTTTTTTAAATTACATGTTGGATTTGTCATTGTTTTCTGGTTTCTAAGACTTTAGGAGGCACCTGATTCATGTTTTCAAGTTTTTCTTGGCAACCATGAAGCGTAGGAACTTTTATTTGGCGGCGGGGTGTGTGTGTGTGAAGTAAGCTGAAACTCTCGTGCAATTTCATGCTTCCTGCAGCAGGGACATTAAGAAAATCTCCAAATATTGTTCACCTCACAATAAAATTCCAACCATTGGCAACATGGTACAAGACACAAGTACTGTATATATATTTGTTAACATTTGCTGGAATCAGTTCTGACGTGACAGCAAGGCAAGCCTATTTCTTGGAATGGTGGATTTTTCCAGGAATGTGTTGTTTGGAACAAGTCCATCATGAAATCCTGGTCCAGCATCGTTAACCTTAACTTTAAGCAAAAGAACAGCTTTTGTTGCATTTATACTCATTCAGCCTTTCTCTACACTCCAGCCTTTGCTCTCCATGCTGAACACTCACTCCAGTGGGCTGTTTGTTCCTGGAAAGCAGGGAGCAAATCCTGCTTCATACAGCAAAGCTTTCTGAACAACCGGTTTGACTGATGAAGTGAAAAAAAGGGGACATTTCAGATGTCTTGAAAGAAGTTCCTGGGACATCAGAACATCAACTGAAAAACTAGGGCTGTGCTGGTAAAAATAGGACATATGGTCACACTGTGTAAAGTTCTGCTCTGTGTGAAACGAGGCATAAAGCAGGATGCATTTGCAGTCTCTTGCACGGGGCTCCTATACTGACAGTCAAGAAGGATTAGCAAATGGCTGCCACCGCAAGCACTCAGGAAGGATTAGCAAGATGGCCGCCTGCCACCACAACTAGTTATAATCGAGGGCTTGGTTTTCGATGAGAAATGTCATTCTGGCCTCGATCCTGTGAGATACTGAGTGCCCTCAACCGGCACTGAAGTTAGTGGGGGGCGAGGGCACTCAGCACCTTGCAGGACTAAGTCTGATGGCAAACATTCAGAACCCTGAACAGAGCAATGTAGGGTCCATGTCCTCCGCTATTTCTGGAGAGAGAAGAGGTGGCAGAACTGAGCTTTGGGGCATGGGGGAGGTGCAGGGTCAGGGCTGTGCAAAATGCACTGAAAAAACAGCCCCAGACAGGTGATGCTGAATTCCCATGAATCCTTGGGGGGCTGCCTCACAGAGGCCTTGTCTATGTGTAGAGTACGGGCACTGCACATGTAGCTCCACACCACGGTGCAAGGCAGGCTGCATTCACACTCATCCCTGCAGTGTGTAGCAGCAGTGAAAAGCTCTGCTGGGGGCAGGCAGAGGGGAAAGACTCTGGCAGCTGCCACCTGCCTCCCACTGCCAGTGAAAGGTTCTAGCAGGGGGACACAACACTGCTAAAAATAGCTGTGTAGATGTGGGAGGCACTGCTTGGGCATGCCTAGAGCCATGTAGGGTATACACCCCGGGGGTTCAGGTGTGTAGGGCATGCTACTTGCCTAAGCCACTCCTCACATCTACGCTGCTAGTTATACCCATGCTAGCTGAGCGTCCGTACTCTACATGTCACCGCACGTGTAGCTGTACCTTGCGTGTGCTTGAACCCAGAGGTGGAAACGTGATAGTTTCCATGTGATTTCCACTCACTTTTTCCTGAACCCCAGCAAAGCTTGTCCATTTGGGCTGAGTTTTACTCTCAGTTCTGGGTTCCATTCAAACCCAAACCTCAACGTGAATCTGAGAAGGTGCAAATGGTTGTGAGCTAAGGCCCCAGTTCAGCGATTCGTGTGTAACCCTGCTGAAGTCAAGGAGATCGCTCACATACATAGCGCAAGGCTTGTTCTTCAGCACGTGCCGAACTGGGGACTAAAGTCAGAAAAGAAAAATTTGCTCACCCCATTTCCCTCCACCCAAAGGACCAAAACTGCTGATGTTCATGCTGCTCTACTTAGAGCCCACCCAAATCTAATCACTTACTATCTGTTCATGGGACGAGTCTCCCATAGGCTAGCACAGAGGGGCCTAGTCACATGTGCACAATATACACTCAGAAAATACTTTCCCTGAAAGAGATACTCAGATTAATCTGGCATAACGACCTACTGGGAAACTTACCGAAAATCAATTGCCTCATATTTGTAATGACATTGCTTATTCCTTGGCATGCTCGTAAGTGAGACTAATACAGCAGCATGAAAAACCATATTAAAGACAACCCACTAACACCTTATAGGCCAGGAATTCTGCTGATGCTGCAGGTTTTCTGTATTACTTCACCCGTATTTATTTATTTTTTTAATACTAGGAACATTTGCATTACAATGGGATTGCTGATCCTTAGGAGCTCATCTGTTCTTGCTGCTTATTCTTCTCCTAAAGGCAGAGGGCCAAATTCATCCTGGAGTAGCTATGGTTAGCATCATTGCTATTTATTATTTGCTTAGCTCTGACAACATGCAGTCAGTCCCAGTTTATTTCGTTGACTCACTGCACATGGGCTGCAAGGGAGTTGTATGGTGGGATTTGACTTGAAGAGCGTTGGGTAAGTGGGTTAACAGATTGGAATTTTGAGGGCATTTCATGCATAGCAGGGGCTCAGAAGAAGTCAGGGGGATGGTGGTGAAAGAAATGGACAAATGACTCATTTGTTATTTGCAGAGTGGAAGGAGGTCAACTGCATTGACTTCAATGGAGCTCTACCTGGGATGGGGTTGGCCCTGGGTTTCTGATGTCCCACACAGGATTGTGGGCCCCTTTGGGAAGAAGAAGCAGGTGAAAGCCTGAGAAGCAACACAGATTCTGGGACAGACCCCCAGGTGCTGGAAATTGTCATTGACTTTAATGGAGCTACAGTCACTTACACAAGGTGAAGATCTAGCACAGAGTTTCTATGCAAATATCCCTAACAGTCAATAACAAAGGGGGTAACATCCCAGCCAATAGCTGATACATGGTCACACTTGTTCCCAAACAGATTGTGCTTCATATTTTTCCATATGGTGCTAGTGGAGATGGAATAGAACCAAAATCTTGGATCTGAAGTTTGGCTTCATTTCGGCTTCCCCTTGTCCTGTCAAGGACCATGCAAACACCCTCAGATATGACAAATTTCACATCTGACTCTAGCTCTCAGCTTTGCCCAATTTCCAGACCTCCATGACTTTTAGCCACTCCTTTTATATTAAATGCAGTTAATTCGTTTTGCAGAAAAGTCTGTGTTGTTCTGGCACTTCCACGCCAGCTTTAGCCTCATCCCACAGTGACTGTGTTTGGGAGCAAATTAATAGAACTGGTCAATTAATTCGTTTTGAGTCAATTACCCAGGCAACTAAGCTCATCTTTTGTGTTCACAAATCATTTGTGAACTGCTCTGGATTTCTGTACTGAGTGTACTTATTCTTTGTAAGTTTCTGCTGAGTAGGCTGGATAAACAGGTTTTAGCACATTGAATGTGAACTGTTCACAACCTTTCTTCACTGTACCTGTATGGTTGGGTATTATTTCTGTGGCCTGATTGGATGGATGAAACTTTTTAAACAGGAGAATAATGAGTAACTGTTTTTTTAAAAAAGCACGTGAATACAGGTATTGGTTCAAAACCAGCCGCCAGCCCCCCCCCTCGCAAAAAAGACGAATAAATTGTTATCCCTTCTATAGCACTTTTCATCCGTTGATCTCAAGATCTTTCCAAAGAAGGGCAGTATCATTATTCCCATTTTACAGATGGGGAAACTGAGGCACGGAGGGGCCATGACATGCATAAATTCATCCAGCACGCCAATGGCAGAGCTGGGAATAGAATCCAGGTCTCTTTAGTTCTAATCCAGTGCACTACCCACTGGGTGGTACTGCTAATCCTTTGCAAATGTTGAAGGGTATGAACCAGAGGCAGACATATGATGAGAGGCTGCACCTTTTTGTATGGGCATGAATGAGCATGAAAGTGATTAAATGTGCATGGGACATAGAGAATCACATGGATGGTGACACATGTGGATGGATGTGACCTGTACCAACCTGCACTAGCCACTATGTGAGTCAGTCCATGAGCGTGCATGGGAATGAAAATGTTTGTGTGCTGCCATATGCTGGGAAAAAAAACTCTCACACATTCACCTCTAGTATGAACAAGGTGAAGCTGAAAAGCTATTCAGTATAGGAGCAAGTGTCCTCCAGAACTGTTCTTGTAGTCATCAGCCAGCTTGCTCTTGCGATTAGCAATCATATTCATTTTCCTAAGATTAGCACCCATGTGTCCAAAAATATATTATTTGGGGAGGAGGAAATCTCTTTTCTGCTCATACTGCGAAAGGGACTTATGAAAGCGATGTAGCAACAAGCACCAGCAGTGGCTAGGAAATTGTTACTCTAATCTTGCAAGTCACTTTCTGTACTAACCGTAACCTTCTGTCAAATTGGATTACAGACTTTGCTGCACTGGACAAGAGTCACTTTCAGAGAGACACACAATACAGATGGATTCATAGAAACCTGATCCTGCTTTGTGGACACCTCTGACTAAAGTTTTCTATCATCTAAATACTTTGAAGTGTATTTAGTCAAGGATAATGTTCCGTGGTGTTACAGAGACATGTTTATAGAGAGAAGTCAGCCCAGACTGAAGTGCAGCCAAGTCTCTTAACAGCGTATGTATATTTTGTTTTTATTCATTGGGTGTACTATAGAATCTTATTTGCTGGGGTTTTCTTTTGTGTGGGAGAACTTAATAAATCTTTTAAATGATCAGAAAGAAATATAGCTTCAACACTTACAAAACACGTGTGTGTTACTTCCCTGGGGTATAAACTAAGGCTGTAAAATTCAATGTTTTCATCCTATAATGCAGGATAATTAAAGTCAGGGTACAAGAAGAACATGGAGATGAAATAGCCCTCTTGTTGAGCATTCCACTGCTAATGTCTACATGTGGCAGGCTGAGACATCCCAAAGCTGAATGATTATAAGAGAGATTGTCAAATGTGGTGAGTGGTTTGGGGGTGCCTCCATTCTGGGGTGTACTAACCTAGATAGTTTAGAGACCTGATTTTCAGAAAGTGATGAACCCCCTCTCTCTGCAAACTAAGCCTCTCAAAAGTGTCTCAAAATTGGATACCCCAAAACTGAGGCACCCACAAAATCACTAGTCACTTTTGAAAATCCTAGCCATAGAGCCAAACCTTGACATCCTTATTCTGGGGCGGGGGGAAGGAAAGGAAAAAACCCCTCTCCCAGGAGTAAGGACTGAGTAAAAACCGAGGAAGAACCTCAAAGATTGGCCTTGGGACTATATTATCCTCTTCCTCCAATAGAACGTGATCTCCAAGTGTCAAGGTCAGTCTGTAGGAGGCCAAGAGATGAGGCTGGAACTCAAGAGCCTCTTCTGCAAAGATGCCTTTATTTTCTCCTCCTCTTCCTCTCATCTGATGAGGATTGAAATTTCATCTCCTCTCATTATTATCAATGTCTCCAGGTGACCCTAAATGAGATGGTCACTGAGTTGATGAAACACACCTGCGATGTGGCTCGCCAAGGGGCCAGGGGCACTAAGAACTTCAATAAAGGACCAGCAGAGACAGATTAAATAACCCAGGAGGTGTCAATCTTGCTTTTTTAATAACGTTTTATTGAGTGTTTGAAGAGACAGGGGAGGATGGAAGATGTGGCCCGAGTGGACCCACGGAAAGACCCAAATTGAGTTCTTAAGCTCTTCCCTGAGGGAAATGGCTGGTGTCATTCTAAGTTACTGGAGGACCAGGGATAGCGGCACGGGGGTTTCCATAGCAACAGCAGGGAAGGAGATGCAATAAAACTTTGGAGCAAGAGCAAAAGGAGAAAAAGGTCAGAGACTAACTTTCTGGACAGCCTGGCTGGCGCCTGCCCTTGGAGCAAACTCAGGGGCCCTGCCCTCTTCCTGCCCCCCAGTCCCATCACCATGGAAACCACAGACTGGCTTCAGCCTGACCCAGGACACCGACACAAAGCATGAGAAATAACTATCTCAGAGACTCGATATTGCTGGACTCAGCTAATTCTACTGTTTAATTCTTAATGCTCATGACAGGAAGAGGCTGGTAGCAATGGCAAGTGTCAGTCAAAGTTCCCAGAGCCCCTTGGTCTTAACCACAACAGCCCCTGCCATTTCAGAGCTGGGCTCCATCCACGTGTCTCGTTCCTGACCTGCCGCATCTCCTCAACTTTCAGGGCCGTCTCTCTCCCCCACAGCTTGGGCAATGGGCCTTACTTCCAGCTTGCAACATCTCCTGGTCCAGTCGAGTCCCTAGGTCCCCACAATGCTATGCTATGAACCTCTTTCCTGCCCTACAATACCCCCTGTTATTTCAGTCCTGGGTCCTCTCACAGCTCTGCCACTAAGCCTCAATCCAGGCCTACATCACTGTCTGTTACTCCAGTCCTGGCCTTCTTTAACTTCAACCTGAGGCTGAGATGCCCCAGAATGCACTGTTGTATTGGGAAAGATTGTTGCACAGCAAAAAGCAGGGTACCGACAACAGCCAGTTAAGGGATCAGAAAAGGACAACAAAAATGATTAGGGGTATGGAACGGCTTCTGTATGAGGAGAGATTAATAAGACTGTGACTTTTCAGCTTGGAAAAGAGATGACTAAGGAGGAATATGATTGAGGTGTGAGGATATAACTGGTGTGGAGAAAGTAAATAAGGATGTGTTATTTACTCCTTCTCACACACGAACTAGGGGTCACCAAATGAAATTAATAGGCAGCAGGTTTAAAACAAACAAAAGGAAGTATTTCTTCACACAACGCACAATCAACCTGTGGAATTCTTTGCCAAAGGCTGTTGTGAAGGCCGAGACTGCAATAGGGTTCAAAAAAGAACTAGATAAATTCATGGAAGACAGGTCCATCAATGGCTATTAGCCAGGATGGGCAGGGATGGTGTCCCTAGCCTCTGTTTGCCAGAAGCTGGGAATGGGTGACATGGGATGGATCACTTGATGTTACCTGTTCCGTTCATTCGCTCTGGGGCACCTGGCATTGACCAGTGTTGGAAGACAGGATACTGCGCTAGATGGACCTTTGGTCTGACCCAGTATGGCTGTTCTTATATTCTTATGATGGGCAGCCAAGTACCTGAATAAGCACAACAGCAGATATATGACGGAACATCTGCTTGGCCCAACATGGCTGATGCCTCTGGTCTTTGCAAAGCCATGATCCAAATTGCCCATCACTGCCTAGCACATTAACATCTTACTGTGCTATCTCTTCCTCTCCCCGACCTTATTATGCAGCAGAACCTGGATCATCAGACAGCCCCACGGGAAGCAGTTTGGACAGAGGAGGGAACTTTCCCAGTAATTAAGCCAACAAGACGCCAAGGGAGGTGACCCGGTGTTTCAGATGCCGGGCAGTTCTGAGTAATTGAGATGCAGATCATTGTGGCTATGCGGTAGCCTTGATTTATTTTCTTAAGCCTCATGCTTTTTAAATCTTATTTCATGAGTATTACCTCACAGCAGAGCACAATTAGCAATATATTAGCAATAAAAGGCATCCGGAGCCAGAAATATTGCAGTTATTATCTTTAATAGCACATATGCTGGAGGGACGGATGACACATGCCTTAACCATAACCCCTCGCTCACCCTTTGACCCTCCCCTAATTGCTGAGCGCCATGCCCTCCCGCCCTCTGGGGAGGCGAGCGCCTCAGAGCCATCTGACCTTCCATGCGACACTGCAGCCACAGCCAGCTCTCCTGTAAGTAGCAGCTAATCCTCCTTCTCAATAGCTTTTATCCAGTGCCGCAGCAGAGCTGACACTAATCCCAGCCACGTTTAACCATTTATATTGATTACCCTGTCATCTCATTTGAATAATTAAAACCAGATGGAGTCCTTTTATGTGTTTAAAGAACAGCACCGGGAGCATCCTTGGAGCTGTGTGCTTTGCGTAGTTCACCTAGACGGGGACTGAGTTATTCAAATAGGTATCTTGAATTTTCTTTTGAAAGATGACTCTCTAGCTATCACTTTGGGGAGCTGGTCTGTACACACCCCCTTGCGCCCTCGCCTTCAGGGAGCAAAATCACCCTAGATTGGCGCAGAGAGGTGCGATCTCATGCATGTAGAGACCTGGACATTTGGAACCTTAAGAATGGTTGAGGTTCAATTCGAAATTCAGGCAAAGGTTCAGGTTCGGTCTCATCTGAGCAGGTTTGGCCTCATCTAGTTACAGCCTCCTCTAAAATCAGTTAGGCCTGATTTACACCAGTGTAAGTGAGGGGGAATCAGGAATCACTCATCTGAAGATCAGGGCGTTTCACCAGTGGAAAACCGTGTAAGCGGGAAGAGAATCACGCTGCTTTCATTAGTCCATCCCTTCTTGCATTTGGACCTCTTGGTACCAATGATCTCTGTTGCAGGCATACCAACGTTTTCATATCACAGGCTATTGGAACCTGTATGGCAGCTATTCCCTATTCCAGATGCTGCCTTTTCCATCAGAGCTGACATGGCCTTCCCCGCTCATAACCACTGACTAACTATCATGCCTGAAATGCATGTGTTGATGGGAGCAGGGGCAGAATGACTGACATATGGGGTTTGTCAGTCTTGTCATGGTTTCTGCTATAGACACTGAATCACATGCTAACATGGCAGCACATACCCTGGCCCGTGCCGATGGGTTAGAGTGCCACCAATTAAAGTGCAGCAGCAGGATGTTAGCCATGCCACCATGGGCTGTGATTTTAATCACATCTCAGAAGCTAAGCAGCCTACAGCCTGCTCTTGCACTTGGAAGGGTGACCGTCAAGGAAAAGCCAAGTGCTGACTCAGTACTGAACCCGTGTGCCAGCTGCTGCTAGAGTGCCATCTTTGTGCAGAGAGGTGAAAGCAAGATCCTGGCCACATGTAGCCATGAAATACCCCCACAGAGCACTTTTCATAAGAGTAGGGGGGTTAGCGTGGGCATCCTGGTTAAATGCCAGTTTGGGTGCCTATTCTCCTGACCCAGATGTGCTGAACTGCACTGGGAGGCGGGGGGGAGAACATTCACCAGCTCCTGTTTCATTCCCCCAGACCTCCTGCTACAGGCAAAGGCTCTTTTGGTTCCAAAAAGTTTGGCATTCTTCTTATTGTTTGTATTACAGTAGCACCTAGAGGCAACAGCCACAATCAAGGCTCCATTGTGCTACTTCAGATACATGAGAGATGGTACCTGTGCCCAGAGAGACAAACGGGGGAAACAGAGACACAAGTTGAATAAAGGTCACACACCTGGTTAGTGGCAAAGCCAGGAATAGCACCCAGCTCTCTGGGGTGCTAACTGCTTGCAGCACATGGTTCCAGCTACCAAATCTGCCAAAGCCCCTTCCCCCAGCTCACTTCCATTAGAGCACAAGAAGAGAGTACAGAAGCAGCAGTTTGGTGGGGTGGGATGAGCCCTTTGGAGCATTCCACCTCCTTCATGAGCTCAGCCTAATGAGCGACTTGTTAAGCACACTAGGAAAGGCATGAAAATCACTGGCTGTAAACAAGCCTCATCCCGAGCACATTCCTGTCCAAGTGCCACAGCAGAGAAAGCAGCAAATCCTCCTGCGGCCCCGAGTGCAAGCAGCTCAGTGCCTGGGTTTATTATCATTACCACTCCTTCGTTAGGTTCTGGTGCCACTCCAGGAAGATTAAAGGAGGTGGGAAGCCAGGGCTTAGGGTTTACATTCAGGGCACATCAGCTGCGTGAGAACACAGTTGGGGAAAAGGCGCTCCTGGGGAATCCCACCCGGGGCCCAAATACAGGGTCCTCTCCCATCATGCAGCGGGAGGAGAGGGCCTCAGGCTATTGGTGCTGGAAAGTGCCCCATGGGAGAGAGAACTATGGCAACAGGGGGGTCGAATCTTACACTTCTTATTCAGTCCTGTCTCAGGCCTTGACTCCCACTCACCTCGAAGGCTTTACCTGAGGAGCCTGATCCCTTTCCCTGTGAGAGATGAGTGACTCCCACTGGCTTCCACCAAGCCTGCTGAGGGAGAACAGGGTCTCAGAACTTGGCTCTTAGGGAGCTTTGTCAGCGAGAAAGAGAACCAGAAGCAAGTGAAAGAGAGAGAAAGAGAGAGAATGGGCCTGATCCGGACCCTCCTCTCTTTTACACTGGTGTAAATCCAGGGGAATGAATTAAACCAGTGTCAAAATGGTGCAAGTGAGAGAAGAATCAGACCTAGAGAGACTACAGAGAGAGACACACATGCAGGGGGGGACCCTATTATGGGCTAGTGCTGACAGCATTAATGTTCTTATTTATATGGGAATAATTGCTGCCTTACACTGATGGCATTGCGTATATAAACAGCACTAAACCCGTCAGCCAGCCGCCAAACTGATAAACGGTATCCCATAAATTAATCCGGTGCCAACAACGGACAGGACCAAAGCCGGCTCGAGGAGGGAGGGGAGGAACGGAGAGAGATGCACAGTGCAGAGCCAGAGCCAAACCTGGAAGGAAAACACACAAAGAGAAAGCAAGGGAGTGAAAAAGAGGAGAGGAAGGAATAAATGAAGTTCTAAGGTATCATGCAAAGGTGGTGGGATGGGAGAGGGACACGAGGACCGGGACACAATAGCCTTTCCATTATTGTAGCTGGCAGAGGGGACACGTCATCCCACACAGGGCCTGATCCACAGCCCATTGGTAATGTGTCAGACTCCCATTGACTTCAGTGGGTTTAGGATCTGACCTATAGATTTTCACAGAGACAGGAAGTGCAGCAGAGATGCCAGAACCTATGACGGGCCGGGGGCAGTGCTCTGCTGATAATGTACTGTGCTGCCCCATGGGGGAATCCAGCATCCCAGGCCGGAGCTCCCAGGCCTGGGGGCACTGTGGAGGCAGGGAGGCACTCGTCCCTGGAGCTACCTCCTCTGGCCAGCTCAGGAGCAGCACCCCAGGAGAGCCCTAGCCCAGCCCTCCTCTCTGCAGTGCTGGCAAGGGAGTCAGGGTGCTGGGCTCTCTCTAGTTCTTAGACAGGAGGCAGAGTCGGGCTTAGCAAGCATTGACTCATTAACATTTGTATTGCAGTAGCAGGAAGACGGGTTGTTGGGGAACTGAGGCACAGAGACTGGAAGCCACTTGTCTAAGGTCACAGAGTCTGGACAAGGCAGAAGCTGAACCCAGGTCTCACGAGTCCCAGTCCAGCATCCTAACCACAAGACCACCCAATCCCCTGACACGCCCTCCTGGGCACGGCAGATCAACCAGAGCTGGACATGGGAGGAGCAAAGGTTTGCTCTGAGCCAGGATGCTGCACAGAATCCCACTGGGCCTCATTCCCCTCATGCCTGACTCTAGAAGGAAGGTTAGTCCATACTCAGTGCTGTCTGGGTCCTGGATTTCCTCACACTGCTCCACCAGCAGGATCCACAGCCCTGGAGCTACCTCTCCCCTGCAGGCAGTGGGCAACCTGGGCTTAAAATCCACATCATACTGGCTTGTTGCTGCCAGGGGTCCTCTCCCTCTACATGAGCCATCTCTCCCTCCCACCACCCAAGGAGCTGCTGTCTCTGGGCTCACTTCATAGTCCGCGTGGTACGCAGTGCCTGATGAGGGATATGCAGTGGAATTAACAAGGCCTGGGATACTGATCCGAACAGCTCTACGCCTTACCCTGGCTGCCAGGAAGTAAAGAACTTTTCTGTTCCGGTTTAATACAAATCCCAGCAAACTCCAGAATACATGCACCCAACGCCTTTAATTAAAAGCAAAATCCTTTCCAGGTTTCCTGCCCTCCTCCTCAGCAGGGTATTTTTAGTAGAAGGGCTGTCACACCGAAGCGGGGGTGTGGGAACCAGGTTATACAAGCAACTTACTGAGCGCTGAGAGAATTGCATCCTAAAAACAAATGACTTGGTGCTGGGTCATAAATTAAAATAAGCAGAACAGGCCAAACTCCAAAACTAACATTGCGAGGCCAGCAAACGGAAACAGAAAGCCACCGTTCTCAGAACATGCAGCCATGTGTCAGGCTGGGCCCCACATTCAGGAGGGATGTATAAGGTGGTGTAATTCACACCCCCTTCCCTTATACTCCCTGTGGGGGGAGTTCACCCAGGGGCTGTGGACTCTCTGCACCACCTGAGCTGGCACAAAGCAGGTGTGAGGCCCACCCAGAGAAGGCCCCCAGTGAAGGGGGATGACCTGGCTGGTGCAGAGCTGTTATCAGCAGTTCGAGCCCTTGGTGCAGGGAGCGTGCCAGCTGCCTATCAGGGACAGGCCATGGGAGAGGAGGAATGGGTCTGGGAAATTCTCATGCCCCTGGTGCTATTCCCAGCTACCTAAATGGCCCACTGGAGCTATGGCAGCCTGGATGCAAGTCAGGGCACCCCCAAGGCTGCTGTAGCCTGTGCTGAGAGCTGAACTGGCCCCTGGCAGGCCCAGAATCAGGGTGGCACATGGCCATCTCTTGGCCTATGTGCCAGGCTCCCTCCCCGAGACCCACTTACACCTGTTCCACCAATGTGGACGGGAGACTAGTGGGTGTAACTACATGCCAAGGAGCTGAAAGAAGGCAAAAGTTAAAGCAGGGTGGGATGTGAGCGGTACACATGGCCAGGGTGGGTATAAACAGCTGCCAAGGAGCATGTGGGGCTCAAACTCACATCACTGTCACAACACCTCGGAACTGGGCCCCGTGCCTCTCTCTGGAAACACTTCTCTTCCAGCCCCTCAAATCTTCCCCTTGCCATCTGCCCAATATGTGTCGTCTTGACGGCACCCCCAGGAATGGGCCCATACCTCCTTACCCTCAGAAAGCTCCTCCAATGACTCTCTCAGCATTTCAGCAGCCAGGACAAAAATCTCTCACCTAGGGCCAAATTCTGCTTTCCATCAACACTGGTGTAAATCTGGAGCAACTCCACTTAAACCAATGGTGTTACTCCACAGTAAAGGAGAAGAGAATTTGAAACACACACCCATCTCTCCCATGGGCTTATTTCCACCCTCCCCTCCCCCACAAACTTCTTCCTTCACCCCAGCTCATTCTCTATCCTGGGTGATGCCGTATTATCTGGACACTCTCCTGATTTCTCTAGAGTCCTTCAAGATCCTTCTCCCATGCTGCTCTGCTGTGGGTCCCTGAGCACTGAGCACTGCAGAGCTGTGAAAATTTGGGGGCATGCTGGAGGAGAGGCAGGGGTAGGTGAGCTGTATTGAAAACTGTGTTAAAATTATAAATTGCCACTTCAAATTCTCAGGGAGTTTCCTGGTCCTGCTTGCAGGCTAGGGGTCTCTGTAGGGAAGCATGCAACCAGGGTCTTCAGCAATCAATCTGTAAAGAGCCAGCCTAGAGTAAGGTGGGCTGAGTTCTGCCTCGCTGCCTTTGGGAGCAGCCTGCTTTGTTTCGCTCTGGTTTTGGTTCTTCTGTGTTAGGGATTTGGATTGTAAAAAAATAGTGTTATGTTATAACCTTCCAAAAAGAGCATTTCATGTTTTTATCTAACTGCTCAGTTTTGTGTGCCATGAACATAACAGACACACCGGCCAGTCCCCACTATAGAGAGGCCATGGGTCTGGAACAGCAGTCACAGCCTCTACTGCCTTGAGAAAGGCTGTGTGCCAAGGCCAGAATCTGCGTCATGTTGCACATGTAAAGAGAGCCCGATATACATTCAAACCATGCACCAAAAAGCTAACTTCTCACAGATATCTGAAAGCAGCTCTCAACAGGGAGCTCTTAACGGGGCCTGAGACTAGAGGGCCTGGACAGGTCAGACACCAGGACAGCAAAGAGACAAGGTCTCTTATTACATGTCTGTGGAATTACTGGCCACTGTAATCCTCTGGCTGTTTGCGGAATGAGGCCAATGACAGGGAAAATTTGTGTGTGTTCCCAATTAGGAGCACCACCAAAGCACTCCTGTTTGAACTGCGCAGTGGCGTAGCCAGGTTTAGAGCACAGGGGGAGCGGAGCTAAAGAAAGGGGCGGGGAGCAAAAAGCGTCAGGAGCAAAAAAAATGCTCCGCTCCGGCTGCAGCGCAGGAGCAAAAGGCGTTGGAGCACAAAAAAGGCGCCACTTCTGCTCAGTGGGGGAGCGGCCGCTCCCCCTTCTCCCCCACTGGCTATGCTACTGAAACTGCGCCCTTCCCCACAATCACAAAGCAACCGCCTGAGGGCTGGATACAGTCAGCTTGTGGCTGAGCTAGACACAGTCTGCTCTTAGTGCTGTAAAGGAAATGCACAGGAGAGGAGGGAGAAGGCCAGTCTAGCCAGAGCACAGGGCACAAGAGCAGGGGGATTAGCTTCCTGACTCTCCATTGGATCAGTCTGCCAGGGACACTGCTCCCACCACCGGACTCACTAACCCGCTGTTGGATTTGGAGAGTCAGGTGCCTCAGCTGTGGGTAGCCGTATTAAATCCCACTTAACCCTTATACAGCACCTGCATCTGTAAACATCCTCCCAACACCCTCGCCAAGGAGGGATTATTAGCTTTATTTTACAGATGGGGAAACCGAGGCACGGATGTGATTAAGTGACCTGCCTACTAGCATCAGAGCTGTAGTAAGTACTTAGGTGTTGCCCCATCCTGTTCTACTAGACCATTTCTTGGGCTGCCTGACAACCGAGTACTCCCCAAACCTCATCAGACACGCCTAGGTACCAGCCACATTCCACAGCCCAGATCAGACTTCCTGATGTTATGCGCAGGAGAACAGGGACCGGGCCTGAACCACAAAGTTCGGGTCCGGATCCATGCCGTCCCTGAGTTTAGGAGTGTCTGGCTCCAGGGATACACTCTCAGCACATCCCTAAGGAGAGCCAGTCCACATTTCAGCTGTCCAAGACATACACAATCCCAACAACACCCCATAAGAGTTTCCTGGTGCACAGCATCACGTTTCCCATCTGTGCTGAGTGCCCCTGAGTCACCGCACACAGCTTTGTTGTTAGCCCACCGCAAAGCTCATCAATCTGGCCATATGAAGGTTCCCTCAGAGCAGCACCTTTGCCTCAGTAATTCAGCGTCCGGGGAGCTTCCTGAATCTATTGCTGCTCCTAGATCCCCTGGCACTCTGAGGTGTCCTTCACCATCTTTGGCTGGTCTGGAGATTTCAGTCTTTCCTTCCTGAGGCAGGGCTTCCAACATCATCCTTCATCCCTCCAGACTGGGCTAATTATAGACTCATAGACATGGAGGGTTGGAAGGGACCTTGAGAGGTCATCTAGGCCAGCCCGCTGCACTGAGGCAGGGCCAGGTAAACCTAGACCACCCCTGACAGGTGTTTGTCCAACCTGTTCTTAAAAACCTCCAGTGATGGGGATTCCACAACCTCCCAGAGAAGCCAGTTCACGCTGCATAAAGCTACCTTTAAAGTCAGTTTTGAAGATCCAGGTAGGGCTGAATGTGGCTGCTCAGCTATGAAGGCAGGACTGATACATATCACCTGAGTCCCACATTCTCCTTCTGGGAGCAATGGAGGTGTTCATTAGCAGATCATGGCACTGAAGTGGGCGTGAAGAGACCTGGGTTCTATTCCCAGCTCTGCCACTGTCCTGCTGGGTGACCTTGGGCAAGTCACTTCCTCACTCTGCCTCAGTTTCCCCTCCCACGTGTGGTCTGTTTAGATTGCAAACTCTTTAGGGAAGAAACTGACTCTTATTCACAGCACCAAGCACAATGGGGTTCTGATATCAGTTGGGCTGGCTAGCTATCACTGTAATACAAACAATAATCATAATACGTTAAAAAGTAACAAGATAAAACGAGCAAAGGAAAATTTAGGTTGGATAGCAAGGAAACAGCCCTGATTCTGAGATGTGTTAAACTGTGGAAGCCCCATTGCTTGAGTCATGTAAAACTGGAGAAAACCCCTGATCCCACCGGGTCATTTCCACCTCCGTTCCTATGACTTTCCGGCATGCCTTCCCTCTGGTAATAAACTAATGGCTTAAAATTCATCTTTCTCAGGTGATGGTGTTTACTCCCTGCAAAGCTAGCGACGGACTCCTGTTTCACTCCCCAAACTGCATCCCGGCTAACTAGAACACTAAATGGTCACAGACAGAGATGGGTGTCTTAACTCAAGTGGCATGTTATCCACTGCCATTCACAGGTAGGTAAAATATTCTTGGCGCGGTACAGGTTATACAATATTGTCATCATACATGGATGAATTAGCTTTACAAGAAAATGCATAGATTAAGATGTCAAATGAAAATGAACTATGGGCAGTTTTAGATGGAAATGCAATGGCCAATGACAAAAAACAACCCAAGCTGTTCAGGAGGCCAGGAACAGTAGGACCCGAGTCACTGATCTTCATCTAACTTAATGCAGAAATGTTGTGGTATGTACAGCAAAAAAATTCACAAATGGCCCGATTCTTTTCTTCCTTCTGCAGGTTAAATCCAGAGCAGCTCCACAGAAGTTATACAGCATACAGGTTGCTGTGAGAGGAGAATGAGGTCCAAAGTTGTGTTTATACACTCGTGTGCAATAACCCACTTTTACAAGGGGGTCAAATGCTGCTGTTGGTCAAAGCTCCCTTTGCAGTCAAGGGAGGAGGGTCTAAGTCTCTGTGTGTTTTCTGTTCTGCATGAATTTCTTGCCCAGCTGTGATCTTCTCCTGTGCCATCTGTGGATCTCTGGCAAGCAGGGCAGATGAGTACATTTGAGACAGGGAGAGGCTGCCTCCAGAATGGGTACATTTTCATTAGGGGCCACTAATGAATCCTCCCCTGCATGTGTAGTGATAAATCTCATCTCTACGGTACATTTACAGAGCCCTCTAGGGAGACATCAGGTCATTCATGGCCCTTTGTCCTCTGCTGTCTGTACCTATCCTATATATCAGAGAAGGATTTCACAGACACCATAAATGGCCTGCGTGTAGGAACCTGCACCAGCAGTCCCAGAAATGCATGTGTTGCTCCTTTCGGTATCCTGGTCCATCTGAGTTAGCCCGAGGGTGAGAAAGCTGTCTTACATTAGCAGCTCCTATATTTTTACTAGTGATGAGCTTGGGAAAAAGTTGTGAATGCTGCCGAATCTCCATTTCCAAAAAGGAACTCAAATGAAATTTTGGAGCTTCTGGGATTTTCATCTAGCTATTCACATTGTTGTGAGCTTTGGCACCTCGGATTTCAGCCCCAAACTAGAACTTCCAAAGTTGTAATGAAATCTGGCTGGGACTGGTACCAGAAGCACCAGAAATCTCACAAGGAAGCTTCTTCTTTCAGATCTCTAGCCCAATTTTGCAACCTCAGAATGGTTCAGATAGTTAACAGGGATGCATCTAAATTTTTGGATGCTAATCAAAACTAGCTCTGCAACCTGTCTGGCTCCCCCACCTGTGTTCCTTACCAATGGCTGACACACATACAGATCTCCATTGAGAGATGCTCACATACACAAGCCACACACGCATGCAGACACACTCGTGACTATACGCACAGGCCGACACGCTTCTTGATGTCAGCCACCAGATTGACGTTAGTGCCTCTTCAAGCAGTTTTATGAGAACAACTGTTCCACCTATAAAACTCACAGCCAGGAGCGTGAGCTGCGAGGGAAGGATCTTCACTGCATCCATCTGCTAAGAGACTCTCCCTCTTCCAGCCCGTCAGCACAAGACACTCAGCTTTCCTCCACCTTGTTCAGGGAGGGCTGTCAGCGGAGCAGAAGCAGCAACTCAGACAATGGTGGTTTCGAGGAGCAATTCAAAGTTGCTGAGGGCTGAAGAAAAAAAAGCACATGGCTAAGCTAGCACAAGAGGGAAGGGACTTTTAGCTGCATCCCAAACAAGCGAGTCTCAGTCCCAGTCAGTGAGGCTCAGCTTATCTGAAAGTAGAAGTGCATCAGGGTGTGAAATAGGAACAGAACACCTTGGTCAGCATCAAAAATAAGCCCCTTTTCCTAAATGTATTCACTCCAAACAAGGGACCAAAGGCCAGGCCCAGGCCAGCCTCATTTTGGTCCTGCCTGGTTTGCACTTAGAAGTGATTGTGTTTGGGAAAGCAGATGTGCCCCTCCTTGTCAGTCTGATAGCTGAGCCCAGCCTGACTGCTGGCCACCCCACAGACCGGTCGGTGCAGGCAGCCCCAGACTCCCAGGTGTACATCATCTTCGTGGCCCCCAGATTCTCGGTCCACCTGGGGACCTGTCCAGTCTCCAGCATCATTTATAGTAGCTCTAACTCAGGCCTGGCTACCCCTGGTCCAAACAGCCCACTCTGGCAGCTGTGAACAGCCAGAGTTACCTTGGCTATGCACCATTACCTGGTCTACCCCTACTCTGAGGGCCAGGGTTGGTGTACAGCTGCTCCATCAACTCAACACCGCCCCCCCCCCCCCCCCCCCCCGCCCCACCAGGGTAGCCCTTACATAGGAGGAATTCTCTGGTAGCTGGAAAAGCCAGGTTGTCTTGGGCCATCGTAGTCACACAAAGCAACCCGAGCAGGAGGCCAGGCTCTGGCCTACAAATGGTGAGAGCATGTGCAAAATAGGCCAGTGCCCACTTGGGAAGGCACAGTCAGCTGTCCGTGCAACAACAGAGGCCAGCAGTGAACGTTTGGCCCAGACGGCTTTATACCAAGGGGGAGAGGAGGCTGCGAGGGGAATCTCCCCTGATACCTGGTGGGAGCCTTGGATGAACTCTGTCTGCAAGGGATGCCCTGTGCTATTGGCGGGCACCCTCTAATCTGAGAGGGGAGTGCCCGGTGTGTGGAGAGTAAGGCAGACAATATGGTGGCACTCCACCCTGCAGAGCTGTGGAACTGTCACTGCCATATTTTACTGCCACGAGGAGAGTTTCTTCTTCTCCATCCCTCCCTCTCTCCTTTCCTGAGAAAGGAGAAATGCCAGTTCGGTGGAAGCGCCGCTTTGAGCCAGGCAAATAACCCAGGCTGCCAGAAAGGCTTGCTGAATGGCTGCAGGGTGGCCATCTTAAAAAGTTTGCCCTTCCAAGCAAACACACCGTGTCAGCGTGCGGCATCCTTCCATCGTGACTTAACTCCATTGGGCAAGATCCATGGTGGTTTTTAATCAGCAGCCACTGAGGATCTAGACTCATGACACCCTGCCACTGCACTGGGTTTAAAACACAATTCAGGATGCTCTCAAGTTTCTGGGCCTTCGAGGTGGCAGAAATTCAGGAATGATGCTAATAAAGGCTGGATCTCCACACGAGAACATTAGCTGCTCCCTGCCATAGTTTCTAGCCCCAGATGGAGATCCACCTGTTTATCTCTCTGGGCACCTCCTGCTGGCCCCATCACCATGGTATCTCAGGGACTAACCCAGCATTCCTCTTCTGGCTGCAAAGCTGATCAGAACGAGCATTAAGATAAATGCCACCAAATGATCTTGAAAATATTTCTGGAAAGGCTCATGTAACTGTACACTCCATGGGTACCGGAGAGAGCCTGATAAATTTCAGGCCTTTATAGCCTTGGACTAGGTAGAGGAGTCTAGTTTATTTTATTTATTTACATTTACTCCAAATACCGACAAATGGATATTTATCTCTTTTCGGTGTTTTGACTCATTTAGCTGCCTGGATTTTGATGGATCAAAACCTCTACGCAGGAAACTGAAGGTTGCCGGTTTTTCTTCTGCTGAGCTCTGGGGCCTCCTCATAACTTTCGGTACCAATCACTTAGCATTTGAACTCTGAAATCGCTGGGTATTTTCAGGCCAGAATGGACAAGTCTGGGTGTTTCTCCAAATATTGCTCCATTCCCAGCCGTGAGCAGATGGAGCCCCGAGGCCTGGCAAAGCAAGGGTCAGCTGGTGGGAAAACACTGAGCTAATGGGCTGGGACATTCAGCTAGGAAGGACACCCCACACACACGCATGGCAAGGCCCTGAGCCAGGGGAGCAGCAAACAGGCTGTCAGCATAATTCACTTCAACTGGTGCCCCCATGGCTGTGACTGGAGCAGAGGGAGAGACGCAGAGAAATGAAAGACTAGGGGAGCAGTGAATGCAGAGGGAGAGGAGAGGAGAGACGAACAAAGGAGGAAATAAGGACGGGGGAGAAGGGATACTGGGGACAGGATGTCTCCCAGTGTGGGAGATGCAGGGCTGAGGCCAGCTTGGGTTTATCACCTCTATGGAGGGGTGGGAGAAGGCAGGAGGTCTCAGAACCTGTGTGCAAGCCTTACATTTGCACAAGCAGATGGGCACTTGAAACCTGATCCATCCCTCACTCTGTGCACTGGGAGCCCCTGCCTCCTGAGTGTCAGGGCTGCCTGCACATTGGTGCTCCCCCAGCACCCTCATGGTACTGTGGCTGCGAGCACATGGGCACCACCCCCTTGTGCACCCCAGTGCAGGGGCTGAATGTACAAGTGAGGCCACCGGTTTTAAATATATATGTCCCTAAACATGAAAATAAGAAGTTGCACCATATGGTGAGACTGATCTGTGAGATATTGTGGGGCTCATGGGGGGCTGGAAGCAGGGCCAGCACTCCCATTAGGTGACTCACAGGGGGCGGGGAGCCCAGCCCAGCCCGCCGCAGGCCAAAAGCTGAGCCCAGCCCAACCCAGCCCACCACGGGCCACAGGGGGGAGCAGGGAGCCGAGCCCAGCCTCCGGCTGCGGGGGGGGGGGGGGGGTGTAGGGGCGGGGAGCCGAGCCCAACACCCCCCCACCCCCGCTGCGGGCCGCGGGGAGGGGGGGAGCAGAGCCCAGCCCAGGCGGCCGCGGGGGGGGGGCGGGGAGCCCAGCCCAGCCCAGCCCCCCCGCCGCGGCCCGCAGGCGGGTGGGGAGGCTGCCGCGGGCCGGGGGGGTGGTTTGGTGCCTGGGGGGGTGGTAGCTGCCGCGGGGGGGGGGGGTTTGGAGCTGACTGACGCGGGCGAGGGGCGGCGTTAGCTGGGGGGGCGCAGGGCTGGTGCAAGGAAGTTTCGCCCAGGGCACGAAACTTCCTTGCACCGGCCCTGGCTGGAAGTCCAGTGGGGGTAGGGGGCAGCAGAGGTTGCTAGAGGCAGGGTACGTGTCTCCAAAGCAGTGGAGTCAGAACTTTGGGCCCACTATGGATTCAGGCTGGCTTAGCTGATCGGTGGAGAATTCACTCAACATGGGGGAACGCTTGGGTGGCAAAGAGACATCATGACATAGTATCTCAAATGCATCACCATTCCTGACCCTTAGCACAGATATGTGTCCAGATTAAAGGGTGTTTCTCCATGCCAATTATCCCAGCTCCTGGAACAGCCCATTGGGGTTATAAATGGCTGAGTAGAAATTAGAACAGCCTTGAGGTTGGTCTAACTTACTTTGTAGGCCAGCTTGGTCCCTGGCCAGCCCCAGGATCAGGGGGAGTAAAGGTGGCATAATGCCATCTTTACCCAGACCCCTCCAGAGCTCAGGATCTGGGCCTGAGCCTTTCAATAAGCACCTTCCAACCTCATCCTCTCCACGTGCTTCATGCACACAAATGAGCGATGTCTCCCAGTCCCTGCGATGAGGCAGAGAAATGGCATTAGCCTCATTTTACGGGAGAGGAAGCTGTGGCACAGAAATTAGTGGGGCTGATTTTCAGGGACACTCAGCAGCCACAGCTCCCCTTCACTTTGACAGTCCGTGACAGCACCTCTGAAGATGGCCCATAGCCACCCCAGCAGGTGAGCTCCAGAACCCAGCTCACCTGAATCCCAGCCCTGGGCTCCAGCCACCCTACTATCCTCACCACGACCTCTTCTCTGTATGGGACCCACATCAGCGCTTTCACCAGCCCATGGGCCACAGGCTGCGTCCAGTGAGCCCACCTGCCTAGTCAATTTCACACATTCGGCATGGGGACTGGGGGGGGGGGGGGGGGGCGAAGAGCCTGCAGCCTTCACCTCTTTGATCAAACTGTTTTCTTCCCTGCTCTGAGGGCAGTAATGGAGACAGGTTTGCTGGCTAACCCGAGGAGATCCCTCTCCCTCCCCAGCACACTCTGCCTCTGTCAGAAATGATAAGAATTAATTAAATTGGTCCACCTCTCCTCCTGCCTCACCGCTGCCTGCAGGATTTATCAGCCTCTTCCACTTTGAGCTCTATCTGATTTCGGGGGTGGGGAAATATATATCTATGTGTACTCCATTACACGTGTCTTAATATTCCAGATATGCACTCCAGGGTGATAGCCTAACAAATTATTATTAAAATGAGCTGCACGGATAGGGCTGGGGAACGAAGGGAGCGGGGGGGAGACAGTCGGGCTAGCGGAGTTAATGAGGGCATTTTATTTCAAACCTGGCAGTTTTTTACTTGCAGTTAGGAACTAACTAAACGTATTAGAGATGCTGATCCTGCCGCCATTTCACCCTGCAGGGGCTTCTTGGAACGCCAGCATTCGAACGCAGCTCCGCAGAACACAGCCCAGTTCCTCCCAAGAATGTCCAGCCACATCCTGGCCTGACCACCCACTCCAAGCCGAGCCAGACCCTCGCAGCTCTACCTGTCCTTACAATGAGCGCCTCGTGTTCAGGGTAACAAGTTGCAGGGATGAATTTAGCAGATTGCTTCTTTCTAAGGCCAGAAGGGACCACTATGATCGTCTAGTCTGACCTCCCGTAGAACCTGTAGTAGAGAGAGAGATCCTGGAGCACTGGGCCTGGTGCAAGATCTCAGGCCTGAACCAGAGGCTATAAACCAAAGTCAGGCCATGTATTAAAGCAGATGCTCACAAGTTCACTGTCCTGTACATGAACTTAGAAGAGTTGTTGCTAGTGTACTAGGCACTAGATATTTACATCAGTATATTCCATCTAGGACAGATACACCCCAATCTAGTACAAAATCAGATGGTTTGATAAAACAATGAATAGGGATGTTTTGTTCAAGATATCAGGAAGAAGGGGAAGTGACAAACAGATGTCACGAGATACGTGTGTGTGGTGTGGAAGTGGTGGTGTGGTAGTTATGTATGTTAGTTGTTTGTTTTAGCCTATACATGTCAGGGTACTTCGCCTTAATTCTTTGTTTGACCAAGGGGGCAGAGGAGAGCACAGAGAGCCCTCCACTGGGATTCTCACCATCAGCATTCACAGGAAGGGCCTTGTCGCTGGTAAGGGAAGAGGATTTGCTGCCTGTAGGGACCCCAGGGCACTTGGCTGTCTCACCGACTGCAAATCTGGTGTCACTTGCATGGACTTAGCCTGGTGCGAGGTGACAGGATGCTCTAAGAGCACAGAGGGCACCAGGCTCCGAACCCATCCCTGCTGCAGCCTTCCTGTGTGACCTTGTGGGATGCTTCCCAAGGCACCCAGGGACATGAGGCACCTCGCTCCCAGCCTGAGCATGAGGAATTCTCATCTGTGCCTGCCACCGAAACTTCAGAGGAGCTGCCACCGAAGCACTGCCGATTATGGTGGAGGAGCGCTCCGCCTAGGGCGGCAAAAACCCTGGCGCCGTTACTGGGTACACCCCAGCTTCCCCATTACACAGCGCTTCCATTGGGTTATAGAGAAAGCAAGGATATGGTTATTTAACAAAGAACAGAGATTCCTAGGCTGGCCAACAGAACTATTGGAAGCAAAGAGTCACATATCAAATAGAATCACACACACTCTAGAGTCTACCCTCAGCTCACAAGATGCCCTCTTGTCTAATAGGGTCCTGCTGACCCCAGACTCCTCACAGTGTTTTCCCACCAGCATGGCTGAAACCCCTTTTTCATGAGCCCAAGTCTGCTAGCCACTGGCCTCCTCTTGACAAAGAGCAGCTGGGGCTTCATCTGCACACGAGACAGAGTTCCAAACGTTCATTGTCTTTACTCTGAAGCAGAATCATCCTGGCTGCTTTTGTTTTTTCCAGCATCCCCCGCATTCTGTTGATGAGCATGTTGCACAGACTGCAAGTGGGCGTCCATTGTGAACCACAAAATACTCAGCATGCACCTGACCCGCCAGAGTGACATTAGTCTCTCTTTCCCCCGCCTGACAGGGGACTGTGGATCACCTTTCGGTGACCTGCCTTAACTCACAGACCTAGAGAACGTAACTCCTCACATATTTTCCATGCATACATCTCACAATGATTCTGATGACCAGTGTGACACAGGCTTGTGTTAGAGACTTATCATTACATCCTTTGGCCAACTACAGACCCAGGGAATCCCTAAAAACCCTTATGCACCCCAAGCCCTCTGCCAGTTGGCACAAAAGTCCCTGGGTCACGTGTGGGGCAAATCATTTAATATACATGGGGCCTCAGTTCTCCATCTCTAAACTGGGGATACTACTTCCTGCTACAGCTGGGCAAATAATGGGGTTTTTTTGGTTCACTGGCAATTCAGAAAAATACAATTCAAAAATTCAATTTAGGTCAACCCCAAAATGACTTTTTAAAAAACAATTGGCAAATCGAAAAGTCATTTCAGGTCGAACAAACCATTCCTTTTCACCTCAAATGAAATGTGTTGCTGTGATTGAGCTTCCTCTTCACCCCTCATTTAAATTTTTTGTAAGTAAAATTAAAGGGTACCTTCAAAATGAAAAATCATTTTGAATCTAAAAGTTTAAACTTTTTCAGAAATTTGCCCAAAGTGACACAAATATGCAAAATGTCTCTGTCGACACGAATCCACATTTTTCACTTTACAAAGTGTCAGTTGAAAACTTTCACCCCGTTCTACTTCCTGCCTCCCTAGGGTTTGTGAGGATAAGAAGCCACTGTTGACTCTGAGTTGCCCAGATAATGCTGTGAAGAGGGTCATACAACATCCCTTTATAGAGAAAAGAACCAATCAGCCCTGTGTTTCAGCTGGCCTGTTCCTGATTATTTGGGGATCCACTGAGCCTTTTGCATCCATCGCCTGTTTCCTTTTCTCTCTGTTCCTCATGTTCATAGAGTTTCATGGATTTGAAGGCCAGAAAGACCCATTAAAGCATCTCATGTGACCTCCTGCATTACACAGGCCATGTTAATTGATCCCCTGGTGTGAGCAATGGTGCCTAGCCCTAGTGCCGGATTTCTGATGCTTTTGGACAGTTTATTAGGGACGCTTGGTTCTTCTTCAACATTTGTAATGTCCAGGGTTTTCTTTTTTAAATGTAGCTATTGTACAGTGCTTAGATGCCTTGCAATAGGTGCCCAGTAACTGGATTAAATAAATAAATAGGTGAATCCATCAGTCCCTTTGGAGAGCATACATGCACATGCATCCATTCTCATTCAATCACCAGTCCTCATGCTTCAGGGCAAAAGATCATCACCAGCTGTGGTCAGGAAGAAATATGCCCACTGCCTCCTGAAACAGTATTGAACTATAGATATTTTATGTGAGGGAAGCCAAGGGGTGTATCGCTTTCTTTTCTCAGCACCCAGCATCCTGCAAGGTGGGAGGGGAGGGTGCCTAGCACAGTATAGGAGGCACTCAGCTCATTGCAGGGTCAATGTGCAGTGTCATTGCAGGACAAGACACCACGCTAGAAAGAGCACCAGTCTTTTCTGATGTGGCAACGCCCGGATTTCTGTTAGAGATGGGCTAGGCCCAAACCCCATGATCCAAACAGACCCAAACTTTGGGGAAGTTTGCATCTAAATCCAGATCTAGATCCAAAGTTCATTGCAGTATCTGTAAAGAGTCAAACTAGAATCCTTGAATCCAAAAACCCCTGAAACTGTTTGGATTTGTACCCAAACTCTGCCTTCTCCAGTGCCTAAAGAGACCCAGGGTAATTCATACTTCTGATCGATGTATAGCCATATACACACACACACATTCCTGATACACATCTCTATAGCCACACACACAGTCCCTTCACTTGCTGACACAACCTGATATAGACAAGATGGGGCTCGATGAGGGAACCCTAATGTGAAAACCCTGGACACCAAAGGGGAGTGATATTACAAACATCTTCTCCCCCCGCTCAGTCTGCCTGTAGCGGTCTCCTTTCCTAGCCTAAACGCACCAGACCCAGGAAGTAATTTGATGCTCTCCTGTGCAGTGGAGCCATTAAGGCAGGCAGGCTGGTCTGTCTCTTTTGGAGCTACAGCTGTGAAGTCCCCATGCCTCCCTCCAGACTGCTGTTACACCCTCCCCATCCCTTGCCCCTCCAGATGGGCCCCACAGATGCTTTGCCCTCGATTCTACAGGTAGAAGGGTGGCTGATTCCCCTACAGCATGCATGCCCATAACAGTAGCCACCAGAAATGAGAACCCCACACACCTTGGCATTGCCCATACTGGTCCTATCAATGCCAGGAGAAGAAGAAGGGAAAAGCTTAGCCTGGCACAGAACCCCAAGAGCCTGGAAGGGAGCCGCTATCTGCTCCTCCTCACAATCCCCAGTCCCTGTCTCTACATGCTGCCCCCTCCAAGACAACCTCTCAGATTACTAACCGCCAGAACACCCGCTGCCCTAGTCATATTCTCGAGCAGGCGGAAGATTATGGAGAGTAATAAGGGAAGGCTCCCTCTGAAAATCAATACGTAATTTTGCTCCTGGGGACAGGGAGGGGCTGGGCTGCGAAGCCCTGTGGTGAGCTACAAACAAACAGAGAAACCAAACAGAAAGGAGCTACAGTGCTCCTCAGCTCCCCTCCCCACATTCCCAGAGCGGGTTTTTACCTGTGTACTGCAGAATGGCTGGGAATCAACTGTGGCTAGAGAGATCCCTGACCTGCCCAGTTCTAGATCTGAATGCATGTGTGATCCTGTAAATGGGGTGTCTCGCTGCTATGGCGCCTCCTTGTGGCCACATCAGGGGATTAGCTCTTGGCCATTCTGATGCCCCCTCCTTCAATTGCTCTCCCCATCTCTCTCTGGACTCGATTGCTCCCTCTTTGTGTCTTGGCCCTCCAACCAGTTCACCATCGTCTCCCCCTTCCAGGATATCAAAGTCCCACTGGACGATCTGTCTCAGGCAGTCTGCCATTCCACTGCCCAGACTGTGCCACTGCCCCAGCCCACCTTCTACTCTGGGTTCCAACCCAGGGATCCCATAATAGCAACCACAGATCATACAATTCTAGACCCTATCCCTGTTTCCCAGGGCTCCTTCATATCTTCCTTCCTCTGTCTCCCCTGGAACCTCCTCTGTTCCCTGTGACTACTTCACCCTCTCTTGGATTCTTGCCACAGTCTGTATTCCCAGACAGGATCTCTGGGTTCCCTTACCCCACAACTCCTCCTTGTCTCCTAGCCACTCCCCTCCTCACTAGGGAATGACTGCAGTGTTCCTCCCTGCAGCCCCTCCTTCCTTTCTTTTCCAGTGCAGCAGCCCTGCATATGAGGCTATGGCCGCCCCTTACCGCAGTTTTCGCTTGAACAAAGCTCTATATCCTCTCACCTAATCCCATAGCCTTAAAAAAGCAAAGTAATGGTGTTTTTTTAATGCTCCCTCCCTTCAGGGGACTCTTGCCAACCCTTTCAGCCTATATTCTTTCACCTTGCGGCCGCTGAGTTCTCCATAAGCTGTCTTTCTGTGTAATTCTCCCTGCATTGCCACAGCAGATGCTCAACTGTTCCTTGAACTTTGCATGTTGTACAAACCCTCTTTGGGCTTGTTACTGTTCGGGTCACAGTGACTTGCTAGCACTCTAAATATAGCTACATCACTTCCTCTATCATTGCCAGAAGCTGGGAATGGACAACAGGGGATGGATCACATGGTGATTACCTGTTCTGTTCGCTCCCTCTGGGGCACCTGGCATTGACCACTGTCAGAATACAGGATACTGGGCTGGATGGACCTTTGGTCTGACCCAGTATGCCTGTTCTTATAGCTATTAAGTACACCATTATACTCAAGTTTAGGACATATTTCATAGAACCTTTTTTTCTCTTTGATCCATAGTTCTTTCCGTTCCTTAAGTTCTCTCAACCAAACTTTTGAAGTCCTGTTTACTCAGAGGAATCTGTATATCATCCTCTGCATTTTTTGCCTGGTATCCTGATATGGGCACTATTACTATTACTATTACTATTACTATCCACACTATTACTATATCTCTGTAGTTAAAGAAAAATATTCATTGACTAAGTTACTCCTGCTTTCTGAGGCTCCCTTTCTGATCACCATGATACCTGATAGTCAGATAGGATAGCAGTCATAATTGGGTGTACATCTCTTATCCAGGTCAGTCCCAACAGTGTGCTCATCAATTCAGCAATCCTAATGGCCTCAAAATTGGATAGTCTCAGAGATCTCTTAATTCCAAATTCAGGGATAAAGAAGGCCGTTCCCACTTTGCCTGTGTCATCACCTCTAGAGCTATCACTATAGATTTGGCAATGCTGACCCCATTTGCCATGGATAAACTCATAAATCAGTCGTCATGTTTGATGGTCCTGCTCTTCCCTTTTTTTTCATTACAGATTTCCAAATCCACAACAGAAGAGACAACTGTCCAGCTACAGTTTCATTTCCCAGGACTAAAGACTTTAATTTCTTCCAGACCTTCCTTTTCATCCAAGTCTTTATCCACCTTTTGACCCTGTTAGCATGTGGGAGTTTGTGGCGTCCCGTTACTTCTTGTCTATTTAATTCCCAGCAGTCCTCGTCTATTCGTTTAGTGCTCTTATCTCCACTGTTTCCATTAACCTTAGCCCAAAAGGTTAAACCTAACAATTTCATCCTTAAATTTACAGGCATTTCTCCAGTTGCTACCTGCAACGCACACAACAGAGTGGTCTTACTCGCACCACAGGCAATTTGCAGAGCTTGGGCTTGGATCGCCGCTACTGTTTTTAGTGTTGATTTAGAAGCTGAATGAAAGGGTTAGTGTCCATAATCTAGGATTGGTCTTAATAATGCCCTCTACAGCATCTACCTCGTGTTCTTACCCCAACTGTTCCCTGCAATTCCTTAAAGCAGATTCATCCTATCTGTACATTTCGTCTAGATATTATCAAGATGACTCTTCCAAGTTAGTTATCAAACATAACTTCTAAAAATGTACAATGTTTAACTACCTGTATTTTTTCAGTATAGAGATAGAGGTTCCATCCTTTTCCAATCTTCCTTTTTGTGAAGATCATTTCCTTTGTTTTAAGCAAGTGAGAACTTAAATCCCCATGTATCTCCCCATTCTGAAATCCCCTGCAGAGCCTCATTGGTTCTCTCCACAGCCATCTTAAGTCTTCTGTGTTTGGCCTGTATAGCACAGTCATCCTCCAATAGAGTTATACCTACTCCTACACATACACTTTCTGAGAGATCATTAATCATAACATAGGCGCCAACTCCATGGATGCTATGGGGCTGGAGCACCAATGGGGAAAAAAATAGTAGGTGCTCAGCACCCACCAGCCACAGCTGTTTAGCGGCTGTCACCAATCAGCTGTTTGGCGGCCGGGGGAGGTGTTTGGGGGAGGGCGCAGAGCAGCGAATGGTGGGCGAGTGGGGCCTCGGGGGAGGGGTTGGAGCAGAGCGGGAAGAGTAGGAGTGAGGGTGGGGCCTTGGGGGAGGGGAAGAGTGGGGGCAGGACCTTGAAGTGGAGTGGGGGTGAAGCAGCCCTGAGGAAAAAAAACCTCAGCGCCTATGAATCATAATGTTAAACAGGGTTGGGCTCATAAACACGCCCCTGTGGAGCGCCGTTAGTAAGTTTAGAAATATTTGACAAAGCCACCCCGACTCAGACTTGTATGGTTCTATCACTTAAGAACATTTCAAATGTAGTGAGTTTATACAGCAAGCCTCCTCTTCATAGCATGTCATATGCTTTTTCAATGTCCAAAAAGACAGCTATCCTAAACTCTCTGTTCCTCCTGGGTTTTTTGTATTTCTGTTTCTAATCTTACAATAGGATCAGCTGTGCATCTTCCTTTCCTGTTACCTCTTTGTGCACCGTTTATAATTTCATTTTTCCCCAGCATGCTACTGATCTCTCATTGATCAGTCTTTCCATAATTTTGCCCACACACAATGTGAGGGCAATAGGTTTATACGCATCAGATCTTGTTCGTAATTTGCCAGGTTTTCCTCTCAGTATATCCCCAGCTTGCATCCATTCTGCCAGCAGTATTCCTTTTCCCCATATATTATGATATAATTTTAATGAAACTCCAACTCCCTTCTGGTAGGTTCTTAAGCATTTTTTTACATATGCTATCTTTACCTGGGGCTCTATTTTTACATTTTCTATAGCTTTTTTGAGCTCCTGTATGTGGAAATTTTCACTCAGTATGTCATCGTTATATTCTACCCAGCCATATAAGAGCTCACAATTTTCTTCAGCAAACATTCTTTTGTGCTCACAAAACTCTTTACTTTGATTTGTGTATCCCTATTAACTTTTTGGAACTCTTTTGCTAAAATGTCTGCTTTTCCTAAATTAGAATTTTCAACTTTATAATTTACTCTAAGACCAGGTATAAATTTGTTTTCACTCCATGACCCATTCATTCTTTTAATTTGTTTATGTATCTCTGAAACCTTGGAATCTTTGTTCATTTTCCCACAAGACTTTCACCGACTCTTTCTTTGGCTTTTTAATAATTCTTTATGCCATTGCTTTACCTCTTTTACAGTTCATTAAGCCCTTGCTATTCATTGTATGTTTTGCTTATTTGTGTGCCTTCTTTCTTCCTTTTTTCATTGCTGTTTTTGCTTTATAATTTTCATTCCACCAGGGAACTGGATTTCTGGGTTTGTGGCTATTTGATTCCTTACATATAGCTGCTTCAACTCCCTTTATTATATTATTATGAAATTCTGCTAAATTATCACTTACACAATTGGTACTTAGTTACTCAGCACATCTACTCTTTAAAAGACCCCAGTTTTCTTTTCTAACGCATCAGGTAGGAATTCCTTCAACATTACCTTGGTCTTGATTTGTAATTACCATAGGGGAGTGATCACTTCCCATTCCAGATTCTTTATAGATTTCCCAGATGCATTTACTTGCTATCTTGCTTGTTGCAATTCCCAGATCTAAACATGAAAAGGTTCCATCCACCGAATTAAACCCAGTAGGTGCTCCAGTATTGAGCAATACCAGGTTGTGCATGTCAATGAACTGTTCCAGGCATTTGCCATTATAATCAGTTTTCCTGCTTCCCTATAATTTGTTATGGCTATTAAGGTCTCCACAAATTATATTAAGGCTTTTGATACCCTTAGCTAACTCTTCCAATTCTAGAGTGCCTAGTTGTTATTTTTTTACCTGAGCTGTAAATATTATAAATTTGTATAAGGCTGCTATTCTTCTGCAGAAGAATCTCAACAGCATTGTACTCAAAACTTACTTCTGCACCTCTACTTCACTGTAACTAAGATCATCCTTTATAAATGTACAGACCCCTCCTTCTCTTTTTATTTCTCTATCACCTCTGATTACATCATATCCTGGAAGTCTAGACAAGTTTTCTCACTAACCTGGTTTCTTGTACCCAGCACGTCAGGTTTGCTTTCCATTTCAAAAACAGTTTTCTTTATTTCCTGACCATGTGTTATTAAACTGTGTGCATTCCAGCAAAAAATAACATTAGAACCATGTTGTTTAAACTACATTATTACTTTCATTTAAAATTTCATGAATGAGGTCTATCAAGAGATTGCCTCTATGTGAACGTTTCTGCTGCTTTTGTTATAATTTTTATTCCTTCAATCTTCTTCCCTGTCTGTAAAGTGCAATTAATCATTTCTATCATAAATGCTATACATTTCTCTTTGCCTACAAGTAGTACATCTTCATCAGTTCCCCTTGTATGATCGTTCCTGCCCTGAACTGGGTGTTGTTGTACCAGTAGCTCTTTTCCCTCAGTGGCATTTTCCTCCTACTCCATATTCCGCTGTGAACATCTTTTCATACCTTCTCCACGGGATATTTTATGAATAGTTTTAATTTTCTGTATCTCTCTAGCTCCTTCCACTGCCACACACTCTTTGTATGCTGCACTATGCTTATCTCCACAATTGCTGAATTTTAGTTCTGTTCCTTCCATACAGTTCTCATCCACTTTTACACACTTCATTTTCCCTTTCCAGACAGCCGCCATATGCCCGAACCTTTGACATTTACAAAAACATCTCCAAGGGGCCAGGATATATGGTTTACCCCAGAAGAGTTGGTCTCCTATATTAACCCTATCAGGTAGCATTGTACCTTTAAACATTACTCGGACAGTTAGTGTTCTCCCCATCGCCTGCTAATCAGTTGCTTAACAAACAGCAGTTGGTCCTCACCTGTACCCCTTTTAATTTCATCCTCAATCATGCCTAGTGGAACCCCATGCACGACCCCTCTTGCTTCTGTCATAAATGTAGGTAGCTAGCAAATTACTTTTATTTTCCCTAACATTGCTGTTTTAAGACGTTTCTCTGCTTGTTCCTTATGTGCATGTTCTATTAATACCCCTCCACCCTGAATTCCTTTAGCTCTTAATATGTCTCTGGGTACGTCTTCACTACCCGCTGGATCGGCGGGTAGAGATCGATCTTTCGGGGATCGATTTTTCGCGTCTAGTGTAGATGGTGATAAATCGATCCCTGATCACTCTGCCGTCGACTCCGGTAATCCACCGCGGCAAGAGGCGGAAGCGGATTCGACGGGGGAGCAGCTGCAGTTGACCCTGCGGCATCTTCACGGCGCGGTAAGTCAATCGAGGTATGTCGACTTCAGCTACGTTATTCACGTAGCTGAAGTTGCGTACCTTACATCGACCCCTGCCCCATAGCGTAGACCAGGGCTGAGATACGCCGCCTAATCCATTCCAGTTTTCAAGAGATTAACATCTCCCAGCCTTACATCTTCAGCTAGTGATTGGATAAGTATCAGATATCAATCCTTTTCCTTAATCTTTTTTCCATCCCTGTCTGCTCCCTCTTCTCCAAATACAGATACTTCTATTCTTTTTTCCTGCTTCCTAATCTGCAGCCATTCCTTGTTGCTCGCTTCTTTGCCCTCAATTTCTGACATAACTTGCAGCTTCTCCCTCTCAGCCTGTATTTCCTGCTCTGGTCAGCCAGCCAGCCACCAGCCTAAGCCACCCCTGAGTTCCCAGCTCCCAGCCTCTCCCTATTTACACAGCCAGCCTGCAACCTGGCCAGCAGTCACCCCAGGCCCAGCCCAGCTCTCTTCTGCTCATGCAAGCTCCACCTCAGCCCCAGCCAGTCTCTTCTGGTGCTCCACTTCCTGGTTTTATACCAGCTCAGCCTGCCTCTGCTCAGCTGGGCTTCATCACCAGTTACATCACCAGGGATAGCTCAGTGGTTTGAGCATTGGCCTGCTAAACCCAGGGTTGTGAGTTCAATCCTTGAGGGATCATTTAGGGATCAAAATCTGTCAGGGGACAGTACTTGGTCCTGCTAGTGAAAGCAGGGGACTGGACTCAATGACCTTTCAAGGTCCTTCCAGTTCTATGAGATAGGCATATCTCCAACCCTGACTCTCCTCCAGGGGCAGCTTGGCCCAGGGTTCATTGGCCCTTTCTACCTATTCAGCCCTGGGGTGAGGTAGACACCCTATCACAGGGCCCTTGTTTGGAAATCCAGGCTAGGAGACCGGGGCTGGTAGTTCTTAATTTGTATTGTCATAGCATCCAGCAGCCCCAGTCATGGACCAGGACCCCACTGTGCTAGGCACAGTATAAATACATAACAAAGAACACGGGTTCTTTTTTTTCCCTTGTACCTCTCCCAGTTATCTCTGTATCTAATTTAGGGGGTTGTATAACACCCAGAGTCACTGGAGCCAAGCATTTCCCTAGTCAATTAGATCTCCATCGGGAGTCACTAGTTAACTTTGTGGAGTCGTCTGCTCTCCTTCTTCTGCTGGTTATAGGAGGCCCTGCTTAGGGAAGGTGCATGTGTGATTAAAAATCTTAGGATTTTAGATTGTTTTTGTAGGAACACTAGTTTACGGGTCAATGTTAAGAAGACTAAGTGGTTTCACATACTACCTAATCACTAATATGTGATTAACCCGAGGGAGAATTGGAGATTGGCTAGTGAGAGCATTGACTATGAACAACCACGTCGATTTGAAAAGTACTTGGGGATGAGAATAGACCCCCGGATAGGGGTGGGTGATCTGTCTCAAGGATAAATTGACCAAGTGGTGTGATAGTTTGTGTAGGCTTCCTCTTAAACCTGCCCAAAACTTGATGATTTTACAGACATATGTTTTACCTAGGTAATTTTATAATTTGCTTTTAGTCAAGCCTCCTTTTTATATTTTAAATTAACTAGATGTTTTAGTTAGGAAAGTTGTTAAAAGGATTTTACATCTCCCACAGAGTACTACAGATGGGCTCTTTTATGTCAGGGAAAGAGATGGAGGGCTAACACTAAGTTTAGCATACAGATCCCCAACATGCTGAGCCATAAATGGAGGAGACATATCCTTTATATACCCTGGAGAAAATTTAGTGGATAAGATCATGATCTATAGTGCGGCTACTCCTAACCCAAAGAAATGGAGAGTAGAGCAATTCTCCAGGGGCTGTAGTTTGAGGTGTCAGGGTGTAGGGATCAAATATTTTAAGAACGATACTATCCGCAATTCATTCTTAAAGATATTTTATATGGTTAAATCGTCCTCTTTAATTGCTGCATTACAGATGAGGGCAAATGTTTATCCAACTAGAGCAACGTTGGCACGAGGGAGCTAACGCTATGTGTAGATGGTATGGAAAGGTGAGGGAAACAGTCCCACATTATCTGGGCAATGCTATAAAACTAAGGATGCACGGATTAGAAGACATAATGGGGTAATCTCTGCTGTGGTCGAAAAAGTTAGTAAACTTTGGTGGAAAACAATAGTGGAACCTCATCTTAGGAACTGTTTGTTGGGAGGATAATTCCCCCACAGTTTGGAAAGAGCTCACAGGGAGAAGGTTGCCTTTTACTCCAAGTTGGAGGAGAGCATCAAAAAGATATCCGGGAGTATAAATGTTCACTTCTTTGGTCTCGTAATTGAGTCTCGTGGCAAATGGAGTGAAAGTAATGATGATCTTCTAAAACTCCTGGAAATTGAGAGAGGTACAAATTTTAAAGAACATCTATGCAGACTCGTGTTATATGCCACCGCTGATATGGTGGCTGTTCAGTGACAAGTAGCAACCCTGGAGCGCCATTCCGTGTATCCTACTATTATTTATATTTCAGTTATTTCTCCATATTTTAATTTTAGTGGCTTATTGGTGGTTAGTACCTTTGTATCTGGCTGGCAGGAGCGCTGCGGGGAGGGCGGCAAGTGCGGCCGCGGCCCCGATCTCCCTGCTCCGCTGCAGTATGTTAAAAAAAAAACCCCACACCTGAGCACCGCCCTCCCCCCCACGAAGGTGCGGCCCCAAGCAAGTGCTTGGTAGGCTGGTGCCTGGAGCCGGCCCTGCACAGAGGCAGTGCTACAGCAAGTGGGACTGTCTGTCACCCAGAGCTCCAATAAACCCCCGCCCCTCCAGGCACAGCTCCCTGGGGGATGCTGCTGGACCTGCCCCCAGCGAGGGGGTCCCCACCTGCACAGCTGTCACAGACGGGATCTCCCTTGTTACGGGGTGGGGTTTCCTAAGCTTCTTAATGGATTTTTCCCTTCCCTGCCCTGCCTCCTTTGCTACCCCACTGCCCACTGGCGGCCTGATCCTGAGCTGCCATGAATCGGCACAGCTCCAGCCACTCCGCCACCTGGAGGACTGTGCCCTTGGCCTGCGACAGAGCCCGGCCATGTAGCCACACAAACTGCTGACAACTGGAAGCACGCTGCCCCATTCAGAGCAGCCATGGAGACCTCCCACTTTCCCATGCCTCTCCTCCTGCTCCCCAGAACCCACACACAGCAGCGGCCCCTGCAGGGCCCTGGCCTTCCCCTGCTGGCAGAGGGACCCGCTGTGAATCACTCTGAATTTACAGCCAAACCGTGGGAAAGGGAATTGTATATCTCTCTCTGGAGACAAGCTGGCGGGCAGCGAACATCCATCAAGTGCAAATTCTGGGTTATTTACCGAGCCAGGATCTTGCCAAGAGAAACACCCCCTGCACCGTGCAGCCGGCGAATGGATTCCACCATGGGGACCTAGTCTGCAAATGACAAATTTCTGCCTTGCTCATCAGAACAAATAGAATGAACACGGCTGTTTATTTCTCGCCAAAGTCCTCTGACTGCAGGGCATGGGAGGCTGCACCTCCTGCTGGATGAGAGCTGCAGCCATCCTCCTCCTCCCTGTCTCGATTCTCCACACCAAAAAGGCAGCATCGGCTCATCTGAGCCAAGACCCGGTTAGTTAAGTCCCGCAGTAGCTTTGATTGACTCTTTTATGAGTCCTGTTGAATTATTCACCCTTTGAAAACATTTTGCCTCGTAACCCTGTGATGGAGTTTGGGAACCGTTTCTTTCCTCTCGTGCAGGCAGCATGCAAGGTGTTACCAGCGTCCCCTGCTCGAGGGGGTTGGAGCTCACTGATCAAACCGGGATCCGACTTTGCTGGGAAATCATCACCACTTTGTCTCCAGCGATGCCGTGCCCCTGAAGTGTCATGGCTAGGCATCAAAAAACGCATTTTTCTCCAAACACTATGGCCCTATGAGTGGAAACCCTACAGCAATTATCTCTGATGTTTCTCTTGTGTGTCGGAACAAAGCCACACGCTGGAGAAAACAGACACTGGAATTACCCACCCTTGGGGAGCCAGAACTCGAACCCTTCATTATCGCCTGTACTGCAGCAGGGTCCACGAGCCCCAATCATGGACCAGGGGCCCATTGTGCTAGGTTACAATCATGCCTGCAGACCCCTACTGAGATCAGGCCCCATATGTAGGCGCTGTCCAAACAGTGGGAGACAGTCCTTGCCCTAAACACTTTATAAACTAAAGAGACTAGACAGACAGGAGGGGAAATGGAAGCCCAGAGGGGAGGTGTCTTGTCCACAGTCACATAGCGGGTCAGTGGCAGCACCAGGAACAGAATGCAGCTATCTGGAGTCTCAACACAGCCACTAGGTCACACTGCCCGCAGGATGGTTCTGTTCCAGAAAACTCAGGCCTCTATCACTTGAGCTAAAGGAGCTCTCCCATGGCTGTTAACAGTAGTCGGCCCCATATCCTCTCTGTGGGGCAGTCACTAGAGGGCAACATCACTCATTCATACCAGCAAAGCAGTAAGCTACAGTGAGGTGAAGGCAGAAAGAGGGAGTGGAGGAGAGACACAGATGGATAAACAATCCTGCTGTGGCAGGGAGCACTCACTCGCTCACACACACACCCTGCTCTGACCAACGTGCTTGACAGAATGCAGGCCATGCAGACAACGCTCAGAGGGAGTAATGTCAGGCAAATCAAAAGGAGCGGGAGGTTTTAGAATGAGACAGAGCAAAGCAGCAGCAGCAGCTAAGCTGGCCTGCTCCTGAGCAGTATCCCGTGGTGCTCCAAAGCCCTGCTGCTTTTTGTGACCTGACGGCCACACCTGGACTCTCAAATGAGGGAAGATAATGGAGCTAGTCCATAAATCACAAAATCATATAAGTAGCAGCAAAGACAGGTTCATTTATTGACCTTCTGCGGCTTTGGCCTGCGACTCCAGACTTGGCCTGCAACAGTGGGGTGAGAGGGGCCAGGTTTCTGGGCCATCCTGTTGGAGGTGGATGTTGCACCATGTACGTGGATTTATATTTTGGCGCGTGCCCTTAACAGGAATCGACAGATACATTTGTCTGGACTGCAAATCATGAACTCAATCCCAGCAGCTGACTGAAGCAAGCAGGGAACTCCTTAGCCAGGAAGGGAATGGGCTCTTGTAATAATTAGGCCTACAAATTTACCCTAATTGTGAGCTCCACTATAAAAAGTGAGGGTAAGTTCATGTCACAATGAGTGATACAACAAATGGGCATGGGGAAAGGTACGAAAGGGAGACAGAATTAGTACAAGGGTGAGGACCTACTGATGACTAGAGCACTGTGTAACGATCACGCCTGTAAACAAGAAGAACTAAGGACTGAAAATTAATAAACCAAAATTGGTGTGTCAAATACTAGGCTTAATTGGTGGATAAAATAATGAAGGGATGGGCTATTCCACCTACTGCTCCCTTTGTGGGTCCTTAAAGAAAAAGATTTTGGGGAGGGGAAAATTGGCTACTGGAGCGAGCTTCGCCATCATGGCTATCACCCCCACCATCTCCTGGAACCCTGGGCCTTTGAGATGTCCTAAGCAGACCGGGCCAGAGAGAGGGACCAGCTGGTATCTACACTTCTACTGGCTCTGACTGAATCCCAACCACCCCCTAGGATGGGAGACTTTGTCTCCCCCTTCCCTACCTGATTTCTTCTTTCTCTCCTTTTTCCTTTTGTCTAATAAAAGTCTGGCTTAACTGGCCCAAACAGTGTATTTTATAACACTGTTAGCCTATGACCAGAAAGAAGCAGCCAAAACTAGTGCCCTGAACAGCCCGATGCTGGTACGGGTTTGCTGGGCTTGGAGTGACTGATCAGACCATGTGCTGTGCCTGTATTTTTCCAGCCGTGAAGTTGCAAGTAAGCATCAGCACAAGAGACAGAAGGTGCATTTTCTCTCTTTGCTGTTCTTTTCTCTCCCCCTTTCGTGAGTGTTTGTCTTGTTTTGTCTTCTAGGAAATAGGATTGGACTTTAACAGCAGCAGCCACACCAACAGCTCCAGCCCAGCTCAGCTGACTTCCTCTCTTTTCTCCAAAAGGACAGTTGTTACCAGCTTTGATACCATCTAAGAGCCTGACAGACAGGAGGGTTTTACCTGCTAAAAGCTCTCTCCAGCTAAAGGGAAAGGGAACGAGGCAGGCTGTTAAAACGAAAGCCTCACTCAATACTTGACATTTCAAACACTTTCACTGTTTTTCCTTCTTTTCTGTATCTTCAGTAAAAGGATTTTCAGTGGTGTGTTGGCCACAGTGCTAAGCAGGCGGAGGTCTCTGGATACCAAACCCCGAACCTTATGTTAACACCCTAATGTTGGACAGTGACTGGGTTATGTTAAAACCTTTGGCCCATATATTCCATCTAAATTGTTGTGAAGACCAAGACTATTACAGGGTTCAAAAAAGAACTAGATAAGTTCATGGAGGATAGGTCCATCAATGGCTATTAGCCAGGATGAGCAGGGATGGTGTCCCTAGCCTCTGTTTGCCAGAAGCTGGGAATGGGCGACAGGGAATGGATCACTTGATGATTACCTGTTCTGTTCATTCCCTCTGGGGCACCTGGCATTGGCCACGGTCGGAAGACAAGATACTGGGCTGGATGGACCTTTGGTCTGACCCAGTATGGCCGTTCTTATGTAAATTAAAACACCAGAGCCCCCTTTGAGGAGAGCAGCCAGGCCTGCACATGGTTTGGGTTTGCTATGTCTCTGCTCTCCCTTTCCCACCACGTTGGCGCTCTGTCTTCCTCTCTACAGCTCATTCACGCACTAGGGATCAGAACAACACTAACCTCGCCATTTGGACTGGACTAGCTGCAGCTCCTAAAGATAAATAGGTGAAACACATAAGCCTCACACATCCATAATGTGCTAAGGAGCCTGTGATTACACTACCGCCAGCCAGGCTCTTGTTGGGCTGAATGTTGGCTACCCCTGATTTAGATTGATCGATGACCCTGTGCTCACTGAATCTATTGCTAGACCTTTAGAGGCAGCCCCATTCCTGCTGACAGACTCTGTCTAGTTACCGCTTACAAGTGGAATTACGGAGAGTTAGGCATTCCCTCAATCAAACCCCAGAGGTCAGGCCAGGTGCATTAGCTCTCTGAATAACCATGGGAATGTGCCGGGGACATTCCTGGCCTGGTGAGACACAAAGGGCTTTCCAAAATGTTTCTTGGCTAAACATTTTACAGCATCACCATGTCGGGGAGCAATGTTAAAAGGTGGAGCGGCAACAGCATCAATCAGGAGCGTCCTGTCTACGGGAAGCTCGTTAAAGCAAAGCAACTAGCTTGGAAGAGGATTTGCAAAGTAAGTTCACAAAGTTCTGGCCCAGCATCCCAAGGGCTCAGTATAAATCTGGGGTGGATCCTCTGGAGATAGGGACTTTATTTGGTTGTTCCAGGGTCCTGGTCAGGAATGTTGCCAAGTTCTTACAAGTAAATCTCTGGGGCTGGAGGTAGGAGGTTGATCGTGTTGTTCTACAGATCACATTGTGGAGAAGAGAGATTCTTAAATGAGCCTGTTTCTCCTCCCAGCACCGTAGGATCCTCAGTTTGAGAGCCAAACACTGAAGCACATGATTAACTTTAAATACGTGTGTAAGCCCCATGGGTCTGACATTGTGCTGGGTTATGTATTCATGTGCAGGGTGCATCACTGCAACTCACACGTGCTTAAGTGCTTACCTGAATAGGGACAGACTTAAGCACATGTTTAAAGTTAAGTCAGTGTATCTGTGCTTTGCTGAGGTCCTACAGTCTGGACTCTTTAACTGCCCTGTGGCATGTCCCCACGATTTTGGCCCAGTGGCAACGTGGCATCTTATCCTTGGGTAACGCAAGTGCCTACAGCTGGTGCTGTGCCTAGTTAGCTAACGAACTGCACGTCCATTTAAATTAGACACTTTATCACACAGAGGAAAGTGACGAGGTCAGCCCCAATTATAAAACACTAGTATTGGCAGATACTCAACAGGCCCTGAGTCTAACCCTCATAATGCTTTGTACAATTACACCCTTGCAAATAAATTAACAATTCAACATCAGTCATGTTTCTTATCCTCCCAGTTAAATCGCCTTCACCCAGGCAGGTGGAACACAATTATGTTTGCAATTTCACACATAGCACATGCAGCGTTCAGGGAAAGCCTTTGGTTCTGTAACTTTCTAGATTGGCTGTGCCAGGGGAACCTTGCTAATCTGCACTAACAACTGGGAGTCCCACTAGGAAGTCGGGATTTAAGCAAATTAGGGAGCGAGTGAGTGAAAAAACACAATCAAGTCAAACTTTAACTGTTAACTACCGGAGGATTGGCAATGCTTTCTTGGAGACATGCATCACTGCAGGAGTTCTTGCCTTGCATCTCGCTGAGGCAGTCTGGCAGTGTCTGCATTCCAATAGCACATCCTTGTATGTTGCTCTGGTTTATTTTCCATGCACTCCACCTTCAAATGTAGAAGGTCACAGCCTCTCTGTCTGCAGTGGCTGTGGGGCTTTTATAGCATGGAAGATCAGTGAGAGGCCCTCCCGGAGACTTTATATTAGTTCTTTCTTTGTTGCTTTTCTTAATCTGCAACAAAATTCCAGTTGACTGAAAGGGCATGGTTTGCTCTTTGCACGTGGGAAACGGAACAATCTTTTGTTCATTTGCTGTGACAGGATTCATTATTTATGCTAATGCTCCTTAATATATCAGGAACTGCTCTGTAGTCTAGCTTGTAAAACTAATTGCAGCTTAGTACTCTGTGGCAGCTAGCAACAGCCTTCACTATTTCACATCCCGGGCTTTGTGTGCAGGCTGTGGATTAGACTGGCCTTGCTGTGACCACACAAATTACACAAATAATTTTTTCCACTACAGGTGAAATCCCACGATCAGCTCCTCTCTCTAAAGTGTGAATTAAGGAAGTGCTGCTGCGGGCCAACACGCTTTGCTGATATTTCCTAACACACACCCCGGGTTAAAATCCAAAGCTACCTGAGCCCCATGTACCAGCCATCAGTCCCACGCCAGCTGCAAGGACTCCTGCTTGTCACATGAAGGCTGGGGCTAAAATATTCTTTATTCAGTCTGAACAGTCCACAAGAGTAAGAACTGCCAAAGCCATTGCAATGAGCTGACCTGGGTGTTTGTGTACCACTGCCCTCTGTTGGAAGGAATTGGAACTGCTTAATTGTGTCATAGGCCCTGTACAGCAAACCATTAGAGGAGATTCTTCTTTAGATTCATTAGCAGGTGCTTGTGCTTTTGGAATATTAGAATCAGACTTAATTTTCTAGCTCAATTCCTCACAGTGCTGCTGACTGTCTGCTGGCCCTCAAGGCGTGGGCGAACAGGTCTTCTTTCAGGAGCTGGTCTCTCTGTAAGTCCCCACTCCCCACACATCAGACTGGCTGTGTTCTAGGTACCTCCTCACTCCTTCCTAGTCCTCCCCTGTTCATTGGGTAGTGAGGTTCTGACAGGTGCTCCCAGCCCCCAAAGCTTTGAGAACAACCAGCAGGTGGGAGGCTTGCTGGGGCTAGGGACCCAGCATGCTCAGTGAGTCTCCATTGTGTTAAGGGACAGTGAAGGAGAACACTGGGGTAGAACCATCCCTGAGGGCATATCCAGATATTGGGGGGCATTGCCTTAGCATGGTATTAAAACAGCACTGTGGCATGGTGCCCAGGCAGGTTATTTTCTTCCCACTCCACTACCCACAGCCTCCCTCAAGGCTGTTGGAGTAGCTGCCTTCACACCTGGAAGTGGCAGAGGCCAGAGCTGGGACTTCGCATGCACCAAGTTTCTGGCCACTGGAGCTTTTTGGGGTCCCACTGTCAGCCCCAGCTCCCAGCACGCCCCTTGCTAGCCTCCCCTCAGCTCCAGCTCTGCCTCACAGCTCCCTTCTCAAGTGTGCAACCTAGCCTTCGCCAGCCATCTCTTCCTTCGTTGGGAAAGGCGGGCAGGAAAAGCCATTGGCTTGGCTCTGAAGAGGCTGGAAGAGACGCATTGTGGACTCTGGGAGAGCAAAGGCCGTGTCTGATAACCCCAAAATAAAACCGAAGAAGAAATAAAGGTGTAAAAGATTCCAAGAGACTTAGGGTGAAAGGGCGATGTAGAGGCCAGTGCAAGGTGTGCCAGGCAGTGAGACAGCACACAGTGAGGCACTGCAGCGCTGGGACTGTTCTCCACGAGTGCTTCCTTCCAGCACCAAATACACAGCAAGCAAAGGGTCACTGTTGTCTGGAACCAGAAAATACTGGTCCACTGAGAAGGGCCTACCTGACTCCACATGCTCTGCAAGCCCATGCAGCACAGCCAATCCCACTCCTCGCTGGGGAGTCGCTGCTCCCCATTGTTCAGTGGCTGAGCCTTTATTACAATGCTCTGACAAGCAAAGACGCTTTGCCCAGGGTTGACTGGCTGACTGAAGCCAGTCAAAAAGCAGCCAGTTCACGACCCTCCAGGAAAACGAGAGGGTAGAAAGGGCAGCTCTCCATACCTGGATGCTCTCCGCAGCGGGGGCCTGTCACACGCTCCTTGCCCACCTCAGGATGGCTCTGCTGACACAGTTATGAAAGGAAACTGAATGAGCGGGGCCTGGCCGCTGACCTATGTGGTGCCTTCCCGGCTTGACAAGGGCGGGGCAGACCCCATGGACAGAGCTAAGCAGAAAGCCCTGTAGGATAGAGAACACAGTGGGGCACCTCCACGAGTGTGCAGAGGGCCTCATGGAGCTGAGTTCACTGCACAGAGCGTTGCATGCTCAGTGGGTGCCAGGAGCAAGGCCTGCAGCTGCACCTTCTCAGTCTCCTGAGAGCCTAATGAGCCCCTGAAGCTGCCTGGCAGATCGCCCTGGCTGACTGGCTGAGGTAGCCAGCAATCTGGTATTTAGCCCAGCAGCAGCTCGCTGGCTGCTCATTGCACACACCCAGGGAGCCTCTGCCTCCCTGGGCTCGCCTCGCTCCAAGCCTAGACCTTGCCCTGCACCCAGCCTTGTTCCGGTCCAGTCCCAGCCTGGATCCTCCCTGGGAACCAGCCCTGCTCCTGGCTTCTTTGACTCCAGGTAATCCGGTTCTGATCCTTGGCCCTGATTCCTGGTTCTGACTCTGCCTCCACCCTGGGCTCTGGCACTGGGACACTGACTTCGGTTCCGACCTTTGGCTTTGAACCTCGGCTCTGATTCTGCTTTGTCCCTGGGCTCTGGCATTTGGACTCCGACCACTAGGCCTGACTCCTGCTCTGACCACTAGGCCTGACTGCCTACAACCCGATCCCCTGACAGTGGAGCACCTATAGAAGCTGAGCCTACAAAGAGCCCCTTTAAGGTGGGTGTACTGTGAGGGGCAAAGCCCCAGAGACTGGAGGTATCAGCGCATGTCACAGGCGAGCTCTTTACAGGTTACCAGGGCCAGTTTAACAGCAGCATGTCAGCATCATGAAAGCGCAACCATGGAGGTTCTGAATGGCCTTTGCAGCTGCTCCTTTTCAGCACCAGGGACAGCAGCCATGATGCAAGAACCTGCAGCATACCAGGTTCAAGTGGGGGACCCCAAGCAGCAGAGAGGAGGGAGAACAGTGGGGGTGTGGAGTTGTCCCTTATTGACTCAAGATGCTGCAGTAATGGCATGGCACCCCCTATGAAGTCCAGGACCAGTCCTGCAGAATCCCGCAGTGCTTTTCCATATAAACATCAGCCTACACTTTATGTTCCCATTGCCACTTAATCTGAATGAGGCTGCATGTGTTTTCCTCTCTAACAGCTTTAGAGCTTTGGTCTGGCAGCAGTAAAGGGAAAATTTCACTCCCCAGTTTTATTTTTTGTTGGCTTGTTAACAAGTATCCTTCCAGCTGGTGCAGACAGCTGACACGAGGAAAGGCTGCATTTGAGTGACAGCCTGCCTCTCACTCCTAAAAGAGGGGCGACAGGGTGGGGCTGGTGGGCGGGGGGGATTGGTAGAAAATGCTGAAGTGGCAGATAATTGAATGTCAAGGCTGACACAGCTAGTATTTATTTTAGTACCTGGGCATCTATAACACTCTGGCGTCGATCTTTGTGACCTATAAAGTCTCGAGAAAGTAATGGGAAAGGGAAGTAAATAGTTACATATTCTTTTTTATTGAGACATTCAAGAGACTGCTGAAAAAATCAGGAGATGTCAGAGAAAAATAAGAGTAGCCGGGGGTGTTTTGCCAGTAATGGGGGAAGGAATCACAGATCGGGGATGCTGTGACAGGCAGAGGCTCAGAGACTGGCAGAATCAGAGGGGCAGGCCGTGTTATGCAAGGGATTATATAGTTTTCATGGGAAAGAACCCCATTGACTGATGTATTAATGAGACTGGTAGGACCCATGTAGGAGGGTGTTTTCAGGGGGCATTGTCCCACACGTTGGGGATTCCAAAGGACAGCACCCTACAGAGCAATGATGCTGCAAGGATATGGAGAAGCCAGATTAGCAGCCCCCAGTGCAATGCAAGAAGCAGTGGCCCAAGTAGAGAACTGATCAGTACACCACTTGCTTTATTTAATTCATGTATTAATTCTAATGTAGAGAAAAATCCTGTCTCTAAAATCCTTCGCATCTGGCCTCTGTGTGTCCCAGGATTCTGTCTAGCATCTAAACACACAGGGTAGCTGGCACATATATATGGAGAATAGCGCTTCACCCCCTACACACACTATTCCCTTGCATAAGCAGCTAGAGATTCCCCTCTGGAGACCTCTGACCTGTGGAGAATCATTGGTGCTCCACCAGTTCCACATCATTGGCCAGCTCCTTCCCGCATAGCCATCGCACAGTCATCCAAACATACAGAAAACATTCCTGGTGCACTGTCTGCAAACATGAAATATACATACATACTGTGCACATGGAGCTAATTAATCAGCTTCATGCAGGGCTGGTGTACAGCAGAGCAGTGTGCCAGCACCTCTCTCAAGCTGCTAACTTGTTCTCCAGAATTTCCACTTTCAAGTCTGCAGCTATCATGGCTGCAAAGAAAACTTCAGAAACGGTGAACGGTGTAACCGAAGCAGAGAGCCGGGAACAATAGCTCAGAGGTGTGAACTGCCCTATTCAGCCCAGGGAGGTGTGAAGATGCCTAGCAATGATCATGTCAATGCCCACACTGTTACCTATTTCATTCTCTGTGTCAGAAAGGAGAGGGAGGGTTGCAGCTCTGCACAGTTTACTGCGAGTAACATCTCATTTTGCCTTGGGGAGATAGCCCCACTATCATCACTCAGGAGGAGCTAAACCAAAGAGCTTTGCAGAGCCCTTGGCCATATTCAAGCCCCGCTGAGAGGGCTCCAAGATGAAGGAACCCAGTGAAGCTGAGAGAGCTGCATAATCTTATCTCAAACATCTGCACAATCTATGGCGACCCAGCGTGTCATTGTGGGGGGTGAAGCTTATTTAGTGGGCGGAGCCTCAAACTACCCCATCACCTCTTAGACCCCTGGCCTTGCACCCTGCACATCTCCACTCTTTTACAAACAGAATAATTACACAGCAGCTCAACTAAGGGCTGACACGGCTGCAGCTAAGGTGTCCTGTCTTACATCATTAAGAAGAAATAGGGGTGTATTGCATCAGGGCAAACCCCACATTACCCTACTTCAGCACCAGCATCATTATTTTGGTGTAGCTAAAGCAATACAATATTCTCAGTGTAAATGGATATCTCCATTCTCAGTCTGTAACACCCTTAAGGGGTCATTTTACACTAAAGCTGTCCAGTTGCATGCACACAGAGATCACTGATATTAATTCCAATTCCAAATGGTAGCTTGGTTCAATCAACAGCTTTAATAGCCTACTGGACAGGGGAAGCTGCTGGTGTGATATATCTGGATTTCAGTAGGGCTTTTGACACAGTCCCACATGACATTCTCATAAACAAATTAGGGCAATGTGATCTAGATGAAATTACTACAAGGCGCATGCACAACTTGTTGGAAGACCATACATAAAGAATAGTTATCAATGGTAATTGGGAGGACGTATCTAGTGGGGCCTCACAGAGGTCAGTCCTGGGTCTGCCACTATTCAATGTGTTCATTAACAACTTGGATAGAGGACTGCAGACAATGTTTATACAATTTGCAGATAACACAAAACTGGGAGGGGTGGCAAGCACTCTGGAGGACAGGATTAGATTTCAAAGTGTCTTTGACAAATTGGTCTGAAATCAACAAGATGAAATTCAGTAAAGACTATGTCTGCATTTCCTTCACACACCCCAATCCCTCACCTGCAGGTGGTGGGGCTCCAGCTGTCAGCCCCAAGATGGCAGCAGCAGCACAGAAATAAGGGTAGTGATGGGGCACTAAGTCTGCTGTGAAAATTGATATAGATGAATATCACTTTTAACATTGCCACCCTTACTTCTGTGCTGCTGCTGGTGTGGTGCTGCCTTCAGAGCTGGGTACCCGGCCAGCAGCCGCTGCTCTCCGCTCTGCCTTCAGAGCTGGGCACCTGGCCAGCAGCCGCTGCTCTCCGCTCTGCCTTCAGAGCTGGGCACCTGGCCAGCAGCCGCTGCTCTCCGCTCTGCCTTCAGAGCTGGGCACCTGGCCAGCAGCCGCTGCTCTCCGCTCTGCCTTCAGAGCTGGGCACCTGGCCAGCAGCCGCTGCTCTCCGCTCTGCCTTCAGAGCTGGGCACCTGGCCAGCAGCCGCTGCTCTCCGCTCTGCCTTCAGAGCTGGGTACCTGGACAGCAGCCGCTGCTCTCCGCTCTGCCTTCAGAGCTGGGCACCTGGCCAGCAGCCGCTGCTCTCTGCTCTGCCTTCAGAGCTGGGCACATGGTAGTGATGGAGCGCTAAGTCTGCTGTGAAAAGTGATATCGATGAATATCACTTTTAACATCACCACCCTTACTTCTGTGCTGCTGCTGGTGTGGCGCTGCCTTCAGAGCTGGGCACCCGGCCAGCAGCCGCTTCTCTCCGCTCTGCCTTCAGAGCTGGGTGGTGGTATATGTACTTGTGGGGGGGCATAAACAACTACAGACACAAAAAAGGGGGGTGAAAAAATAAGTTTGAGAACCACGGGCTTAGAGAAATTCCATTTTCTTCCATCTCCAGGAGTAGCACAGTTTCCCTTCAGATCTTTTATAATCAAAGGATTAGAGAACTCCAAATCTCCTTTGCATGCACAGAATGAATTTTTGTTCAGGTACACTCTCTTTCTTAGAAGGAATGTGCTTACTCTTGTTTATTACCTTGTTTGGACTGCTGGTTTTAATTTTACTTCTTCCTGCATTTGCCATCAGACAGGCTGTTCTTAGCTGTGAATAGCATCAAGAGATAGGTGTTAGCCTGTCAGATCCTCCTTGGCTCAAATAGCATTACACCACTCGAAAAGTGGGCCTTTGTTCTGTAAGACTTCATTCCAAGGCTTGGATTCAGTGCTGGCTACTTCCTTGATCAATGCAGTCATACATTCTAGTTGTCGTGTGCTTTTGCGTAGCAAAGAGAAGTTCCTTTGTGGCTGCTTGTTGCCATTTTAAGTTTGAGGAGGTGGTCAGTATAAAAACTTGGATGCATGGATGCTGATTTGAAGAATATTGAAGTCTATGGTAAGAGTCCCTTTGATTTCCAAAGAGCTTTGGATTCATTCCACAGTTCCTAGAATTGGACAAACTATTTGAAGGGACCAATTTGTCAACTGAAGACATCCCTTTGCAAATCATCCATGAAGAGACCATGATTTCCATGAATATATTCAGTGTTTTGGAATTATTCAGCAAATGTTTTGTTCCAATTTATTTCAACCATGGGATCACTCACCAACTGTTTGCTGCACTGAGAATGTAATTCACAGTTTGAGCTGTTTTGATTGGTCAGTGTTAGTTCCTGGATTGGGTGAATGTGATTATTAGTAAATCAGATTTTGGGTGCTATTCTTGGCTTTATGAATTTTGAAATTACTTTCTATAAATAGTGTAGAATATTCACTTAAAACTCAGTGTTTTGGCAAGTGTTCCCACCAGTGAGTTTGTCTGCTAAAGGAGCGTGAATGCAGTCAGATCAAATTCCTTTGAAAATTTGCCCAGATACATTTTTGCCCTGTTTCCCCCGTTCTGCTTATTCTCCAGACTTTGTTTCAGTGGAGTTAAGGTTAAGGTTAAAAGTGGCTTGTGGCCATCTCATCCTTCCAGAATGGGAGAGTTCAAATGCCTGAACTCAAATGTTGTAAAATTAGGAAGTTAAGATGATACTTCATGCACAAGACACCACCTTAACTCTGTGCCTGTAGTGATGCCAAGAGGAAAGTGAGAATGTCAAAGTACCTTACAAGAATTGCCATGGTCTCTGTGCCAACTACAATTCCACATCAGGATTCCTATTCCCACATTCAACGGAACTTTCATTGATCCAGGAAGCCACTGCACCTGGTCTACAGAGCTGATACAGGACACATCATGCTCCTTCGCCTCCTTATTTCCAGCTGCTTGGTCACCACTGAAGAGGCTAACCCCATTCATCGTTAAGTCACTCACCATTTCCCATGGAGGTCTTTTGTAATCTATTAACTATTCCAAATCCTTCTGGCAAAGACAGTGTGTTAAGTCCACGGGGGCTACTGAGGTGTCTGTTGTGGCTCTAAACCTTATAGAGGGGGAAATTTCTTTCTTCCTCCCACCACCCCAGTGCACAGCCCAGCTGCTTAGGCACTGTGCCTGGGTATGAGTCTGAATTCCAAAGGGAAGTAATTTCACTTTTCTATTTGCTTATCCCTAGCTGGCCACCGGCAAGGCATGCAATGATGGACATAAAGTGACTATCCTGCTCAATCTGCAAGTAGGCTACGTCCCCTTAGGACTTGCGTTGCCTATGAGCTGGCCACCAGAATTCCCGGTTGAAGCACGGCTTTGAGACATACCATTGCAAGAGATCCTTTATGGCCAACCAGAATATAAGGCAATTTCAAGGGATTCTGATCCAACTACACACTACCCAGGCATCAGCAGCTCTCCACGTACAGGAAGTTTATCAGACGCATCATAGAAGAGTGGTAATTCACGGGGCAGCCATTTCTTTTTGTGGCCAGTGGGATCCCACAGAGGCTTTTCTCTGCAGTAAATGCAGCGACCTTTTTAGATGCCTCTTCAAATTGCATCGGAGCACTAGCTCACCTTGTATCTGTTCTAACCGACGAGAGCATTAAATGGGTCTCTAGAGTAAATGGGTCTCTGGCTCAAGTCCTGGTGATGTGGAAATGACAGTCGTGAAAGATGGTTTTGTCACATCAGGTATATACCCTCTCTGGAAGTTCAATTCAATTAGCTTTGGTGACCACCGTGCAAATCCTAGCCATGGCATCTGCTGAGCCTCATAGCAAGGAACAACATGGCAACATATTTAGTTGATGAAGAGTTTAATGGCCAATCCCACCGATAAGTGGAGGAGCGATGAACTACCCCAAAGACATACTAACGACGTCTTTCTCAGAGACACTATTTTCAGCTTAATTTGCCTGACCTCAGGAACCTTTACAACCAGCCACAGCGCTTTCCACTTTGAAATCGCCTCTACTGGTTTCATTCATGCAAGATCTTCACTCTTTAGCAAAATGTCCTAATTTGATTATGCTGTTTGTACTCTGCATTTCTTTTCAGGACATATTGGAGAGTCAGTTAGGTGTCTATAATTATTGTAATCTAGCTTGTATTATTGTCCACTTGTAAATGCAGGCTTCTCGCTCATCTACGCACCTTCATAATTTCTATTTACTCCATTGACATTAATGCCCTGGGGAGTGCCACTGGACTGCTGTGGAGATAATGATTTTTCATCTTTAATGGCTGCTTCAATATTTGTAACTCACTCAGCAGTCTTACCCAGAATTAAATCTCTCTCATCTCAGGCAGTCTCTAATTTTGGAATGATCTGTCATTTCAGCTGTTTGATCACATATCATTTTGTCAGCTAGACCCTCACAATTGCATCTAGAGAACAATTCACTTAGGTGCAAACCCTGGGCAGCTGTGCATAGTTCAAGCACTGGCTGATATACTGTGCTGGACTGAGAGGAGGTGGAAGGATGAGACCATCCCCACAGGCTGTAGAGCCATTTTGCAGCTGCTGCTGCACCCAATTTTTGGAGCCCCAGCAAGAGGGGATACAGGAGAATTAAAAGTGCTGCATAATGCAAAGAATCTTTGTTAGACAATCTTGCTACTACCAGCCAATGTGCCAACTTAAAATAAGAAGCTGAGCTTTGGAGACGTCTCCTGAGATCTTTGCCGATTTTATATTTAAATTACGAAGCTTTCAGTCTGTACCACCTTTAAACAGGTCCAGGAATCTCTTCCCTATAAAGATTGGTTTGGTATTGCCTTGCTATGTGACCCAGGCAACTCACATAGGATATGTCTACACTGCATGATAAACCAGAGTCTGTGGGACCCGCGCTTGTGGAGTCAATGTTTCTAAACCCACACTTGAGTGTCGCAGTGACTATTGGGCCTACAAATCTAGCTGAATTGTGAGCTCAGCTGTAACAAGTATGTAAAAGTTCATAAGATGTTACAGTAGCCTACAGCAGAGGTGGCCAAACTTATTGACTCTCCGAGCCGCATACAATAATCTTCAGAAGCTCAAGAGCCGCAAGACACACACAACCTGCCCTGCAGGGCGGTGCCTGCCTGGGCATGGGGCTTCTGTCCTGATGCCCCACTCTCCGCAGGGCAGAAGCCCCTAGTCCCACCACCCTGCCGCAGGGCAGAAGCCCTGAGCTCCCCACACCCAATCTTGTAGGAGGAGAATGGAGGAAGGCATGGGGAACTCCGCAAGCCACACTTTAACTGTAAAAGAACCGCATGTGGCTCATAAGCTGTGGTTTGGCCACGCCTGGCCTAGAGTAACAAAGCTTTATGGGGAAAGGTCCGAAGGGGTGACAGAATAATTGAGTTAGTCCAGGCATCGGCAACCTTCGGCACGCGGCTCACCAGGGTAAGCCCCCTGGTGGGCCGGGCCGGTTTGTTTACTTGCCATGTCTGCCGGTTCAGCCGATCGTGGCTCCCACTGGCTGCAGTTCACCGTCCCCGGCCAATGGGGGCTGCAGGAAGCGGCGGCCAGCGCGCCGCTTCCCGCATTGGCTGGGGATGGCGAACCGCAGCCAGTGAGAGACGCAATTGGGCGAACCGGCGGACGCGGCAAGTAAACAAACTGGCCCGGCCCACCAGGGGGCTTACCCTGGCGAGCCACATGCCGAAGGTTGCCAATGCCTGAGTTAGTCTAAACAAAAAGGCCAAGCTGATATGATTCAAGGACTGCATTGAAATTCTGCTTGTTCAAAACAAAAGTGGAGCCAAAAGTTAATGAGCCAAAATTGGTATGTCGGATACTAGGCCTAATTGGTGGACAAACTACTGAGGGGAAGGGCTCTTCCACCCATCGCTTCCTTTGTGGGTCCTTAAAAGAAAGGGACGTTGCGGGGAAAAGTAGGAAAGAACAAAAAGAACAGACAGGGAGAACAGACAGAGGTGACAGGCGCAGCTTCAACATCATGACTGCCACTCCAACCACTTCCTTGGACCCCGGGCCTTCGTCATCCTGATCCTGAGAGGTGTCCTGGCCAGAATGGGCCAGAAAGAAAGGGACCCAGATGACATCACCACCCCTACCAGCTCCAGCTGAATCCCAGCCCCCATGTGGGATGACCGAGATTACCATCTTTAATGCCAGCTAAGAGACCGTCAAAGCAGCCAGCATTTCCTTCTAAGATTAGACCTGAACAACAACAGCTCCAGCCTATCTCAACTAACTTTGTCTCTTTTCTTCACAAGGACAGTTATTGCCACCTTTGATACCACCCAAGAGACTGTCAAACAAGGGGGTTTTCTGCTTAAAACTCTCTCCAGCTGAAGGGAAAGCAAACGAGGGATGTTAAAATGAAAGCCTCACTTAATCCTTAACATTTCCAACACTTTAACTCTCTTTTCCTTCTTTTCTGTCTCTTCAATAAAAGGCTCAAAAGACTTTTAATGGTGTGTTTGCCATGGGACTAAGCAGGCTGAGGTTTCCGTATACCAAACCCCAGACCTTGTTTAAAACTGTTTAACGCGGGACAGCGAATGGGTCATATTAACACCTTTGGCCACTTATTCCAGCTAAATTAATACAACACTGTCCACACTGCATTGTAAACCTGGGCTTACAATTGCTGGCCGTGCAATCCATACTGCACTACACAGACATTGACTCGGGTCTACAGCTTGAACTGCATCCACACTAGAAAACGACAGGGCTTGGACCCAACTCTCAGCAGGCCTCAGGCTCTGACCCACCTCCCTAGCAGGGTCCTAAGTGCCTGCTGACCTGAGTCAGACTGACTTGTATGTGGACAGAAGTGGGGCTCAGGCCCTAGGAGTCACAACTGAGTCAGATCCCAGGCTCAGTGTGCAATGTAGACATACCCCCAATTTCCCTGTATCTTAGCTTCCCTCATCTGTCAAATTGGAATAATACTTGCTCCATCTCACTGCTAAGTGGGAGAGGGTCAATTAGTTAATGTTTGTACAGTGCTTTGAAGATATAAAATCCTATACTGTAAGTGCTAATGTCATTATCACCATCCATAGGGAACACGCCTGACTGGTGAGGCGATCAGTACTCACAAAAGCAGAGTAAAAATGAAAATAGCCACCTGGAAATTGATTGGCCTGGGAGATCAGACCCCTGGTGCTTAAAAGAAATGGGGAGTGTCTAGCATATGCAAATGAGTGCAGATCAAATGTAAAATACTACCCAATGCAATCAGCACTTCCTACTCACACTTATTATTATTGTTCATCATTATACATAACAGTTTGGTGAGGGAGGAAGGTAAGGCATGGTTACAGAGCAGGAAAACCTGTTACTTTTCTCTCTAGAGAACCAAACTACTACTGAAGAGGACCAAGCTTCAGACAGGCAAGACCATGAGAAGTTCTATTGTTTTGATATGGTGGAGAGACCTGGCCACTTGCTAAGAAGGAAGAAACACAGCTAAATACCTTCAAATGTAAGGTGCAGAGATGAATTTTTGGGCCAGTGAAGAAGAATGAGGTGGGTCAAAAAAGATCTAAGAGGGAACTGCTGGAGCTCTGTGGAGAACCAAGTATAGAAAATGTAGTGAAATCCCAATGACTCCAATTGGCAGGGCACGTCATTGGGATGACGGAAGCCAGACCAGCTAAGCATCTCTTGGAAGGGCATCCATATGATATCCAACCACAGGGAAGCTGGAGAAACACACCTGAGCCTCCTTGGCCTTGCTGTGATTGGGAACCTCAGCAGGCTACTCCTCACCCTTGTCCCTTACCGCTACCCCCACAGCAAGGCTAGAGTGCTCCTCTCTGAGGGTGGCTCATCAAGATGGATAAGGGTTTGAAGCCTCCATTTTACTACCAGGCAGCCCCAGGATTTGTGCACATGCTTCCACAGCTTGATTGTCACAGGGCCAAGGAGATGCCTCACCAGGGATGGTCAAGTCCAGCAAGAATTCTCTGGGGAGGGGACCTCACACTGTGCTGAGCCAGGGGAGAGAGCTGCCTAACCAAGTAAGCACTAATTTCCAGCTGGATGAAAGCTGGTACGGCAGGCAGGTTTACCAGTCCATTTTCCCTTCACTGTGTTGGGAAAGGGTATTCAGCTGCCCTTCCTAGTACTAGTGAAGAGCTGATGTGAAGAGCAGCCGCGGTAGCCATTTGCGGTGCATAGCAAGTACACTACAAAACACAGGAGCTACGCTGCATGTTCCTGAGTGCTCCATTGGACAGCGTTGCTGGCCTAGTGGAATGGGGGGAAGCAATAGATGTGACACCTTGATTTTCAGTAAGGCTCTGGACGCAGTTTCACATGACATTCTCATATAAACTAGGGAAATGTTACCATAAGGTGGGTGCACAACTGGTTGAAAGACTGTACTGAAAGAGTAGTTATCGATTGTTCACGTCCAGCTGGGAGTGGGTATTTAGTGTGGTCCCACAAGGGTTAGTCCTGGGGCTGGTACTAGTCAAGTCATTTTCATGAATGACTTGGCTAATGGAGTGGAGAGTGTGCTTATAAACTTTGCAGATGACATCAAGCTGGGAGGGGTGGCAAGCACTTTGGAGGACAGGATTAGAATTCAAAATGGCCTTGATAAATTGGAGACTTGGTCTGAAATGAACACGATGAAATCCAATAAGGACAAGTACAAAGTATTGCAGTTAGGCAGGAAAAAACAAATGTACAACTACTAAGTGGGGAACAATTGGCTAGGTCGTACTGCTAAAAAGGATCTGGGGGTTATAGAAGATCACAAATTGAATATGAGTCAACAATGTGATGCAGTTGCAAACAAGGCTAATACCATTCTGCAGGTGTGTTAACAGGAGTATTGCATGTAAGACACGGGAGGTAACTGTTCCACTCTCCTTTGCACTGGTCAGGCCTCAGCTGGAGTCCTGTGTCAAGTTCTGGGTGCCACACTTTAGGAAAGATGTGGACAAATTGGAGAGTCCGGGGGAGAGCAACAAAAATGGTTAAAGGTTTATGAAGATAGGTTAAAACCCCTGGGCATGTTTAGTTTTGAGGAAAGAAGATTGAAGCGGGACCTGAGAACAGTCTTCAAATACATTAAGGACTTTTACAAAGAGGATAGTGATCAATTGTTCTCCATGGGCACTGAAAGTAGAACAAGTAGTAATCTGCAGTAAGGGAGATTTAGATTGGATAGTAAGTAAAAGCTTCTGAACACTAACGCCCTTGAACAGGCTTCCAAAGGAGGTTGTGGAATCCCCATCACTGGAGGGTTTTAAGAACAGGTTGAACAAGCACCTGTCAGGGATGGTCTTGGTTTACTTGGTCCTGTCTCAGTGCAGGGGGATGGACTAAATGACCATTGAGGTGCCTTCCAGCCCTATGCTTCTATGATTCTGTGATTCCATGATCTACTTGCACCTCAATTATTTCCATCTGTGCACATAGATCACTTCTGTATCGGTAACCGTCCTGCCAGAGGGCGTGGTCAGCTAATACGATCTTGTTCTGAGGATATGAAGACTAACACAATATACTCTGGTGCCGCACTCTGGTGATGGAAGAAGAGGATTCCTGCCTCTCCACTGTACTCCTACAATTCCAACTGAATTAATCTCTTTGTAAAAAATCGGCCATTTCAGCCTCACAGCTGGATTCTCATGCACTCGCATTCCCAAACTCAATATGCTTCTTGGCTAACCAGCTTGCAATCGCCCGCTCCTGGATTAAGATACTACTCTGAGATTGGCAGGTCTGACCTTGAACCCACTTACTGTGTTTATGCAGAACTGCTGCCTGAGCCGTTCCTGCCAGCAGGTGGTCTGCATACTGTGCTTGGCTGGACACTGGTTCTAGCAAAGGCAGTGTGTTTTGCCTGCATTCAGGTGACTGAGGCTGACATGATGGAGAAAATAATGCTGCCAATTAGCCTTGATATTTCCATGGACAACATGGGGCGAGGAGAAGGAGAGAGTGAAACAAGGCAAAGAGTAAATCTTATTGCCACACAAACCCAACTAAGCATAGAAAATTTCATTTCTTTGAAATCTAGCATTAATTTTGCTTGAGAGCACAATTCCTTTTCAAGATTTGCATATGGGTGACATTCCTTTAAAGTGACAGTGGAACACAGCTTACCTTGCCAGACCCGCCCTCCCCCCGCCCACCAAAGGGGCATCCTAAGTCAGGAGGGAGCAGAAGGTGTTACACAACAAGCAGAGACAGAGAGTGGAAGGAAGGGATATGTTGTGTGTCAGAACGCAAGCTTTTGTATTTCTGGAGTGGGGAATGAGATAATAGCCATGCTGAGAACCTGCAAACACTCATTGCCATATCAGCATCTCCATCAAATTCCATTCACAGCGCAGATCCTGATTGCTAAATTCCACTGCGTCTGTTAACAGCAGAGTGCAGCACTCCCAATATTTCTGTCTGTGGGATGGGTTCATCCTCATGTATGTTAACTTTAAATCCCTGATAATCCCCATGCTACTGAAGTCCCTTCCAAGTGAGCACTCAAATCCAATTTAGAATCCTATTCTCTGGATTTTTCTCCAGAGTCTATTCCTGAGGGCACAAAAATCCAGTTCACTGTCTTCTCCACTCAATGACTGCACCCAAGAGACCATCTCGAGTGGACAAAGTAATCCAGCTTCTAAAATGGGGCAGCCAGTATCAGAGTGTTACTGTCAAAGCTTGGGTAGGCAGGTTCTAAGTGCCAGTCTCCACACCACTAGGTGGCACTGCAGGGAAGTTTTGCTTGGAGTTAAGTCAGGGGTGGGCAAACTACGGCCCGTGGGCCATTTTTATCCGGCACCCGCAAGCTCCGGCCGGGGGAGCGGGGCCGCGGGTTAGCTGTGCTCCGCCCGGCACTCCGGCTGGGGGAGCAGGGCCGCCGGTTTTAATTGTTAATTTTGTGAGGCCAAAAAGTTTGCCCACCCCTGGTCTAGGTATACCCAATCCTGCCTCAATGTGCGGGGATCCACTAGATAGACTCAATGTTCCTTCCAGCTCTACATTTCTATGATGTCCTAGGTCAGGGGTAGGCAAACTTTTTGGCCCTAGGGCCACATCGGCATTGTGAAACTGTATGGAGGGCCGTGTAGGGAAGGCTGTGCCTCCCCAAACAGCCTGACCCCTGCCACCTCCCACTTCCCGCCCCCTGACTGCCTCATGGCGGGCCATGAACGCTCACAAAATTAACAATTCAAGCCCACAGCCCCGCTCCCCCGGGCGGAGCACGGGCGGCCCCGCTGCACCGGGTGGAGCTTGCGGGCCAGATAAAAATGGCCCACAGGCCGCAGTTTGCCCACCCCTGATCTAGCCCAACAGCCAGTGCCAGTTGCTTCAAAGGAAGCTACGATGGAAAATAGTGTGATAACTTGCCCACGGAGGGAGACGTTTCTTCCTAAACCCAGCAATTAATGGTTGGCTTATGTCCTGAAATACATATGAGGGTTGGTATCCATATAAATGCTGGCTTGTTTTTTAGTCCCCCATGCTCTTGGCCACAGTAATATCTTGTGATAGTGAGTTCCATAGGTTAATTATGCACTGGGTAAAAACCTATCTGAAATTTCAGCTTTGAAAGTTGCTGCCTTTTAATTTCCTACAGTTGTCTGGCATTTCCACAGCTGAGCTTGATTTCTTCAAATGGCCAGTGGCTGAGGGTGTTGAATTCCCTTCATGCCCTTGAATAAATGCCATCCCAACTGACAGATCTGTCTAAATTCAGATTTTCCAGGTATCCCATTTCCTGCTCATTAGCAAGAGTGATCTGTTCCAGAAGGGCCTACCTTCCTTACTAATTATTCAAACATCTTTCCTATGTTCTTCTTGTGGAGGAGTTTGGTATCTCAGCCATTGTCACACACAGCCAAGAAGCACCTGGTTCCTGGGAGGGACAGATTTGGAACTGTTCTTAATAGGCCTAGTAGAACATTCAGAACTGCTCAATTAAATACTGCTGCAACTCATGTGCAATCAACAGGGTTAACCTATAGTGGTGGTTCTCAACTGCGGTCCACCGTTTCTTCAGGGAAAGCCCCTGGTGCGCTGGGCCAGTTTGTTGACCTGCCACGTCCGCAGGTTCAGCCGATCGCGGCTCCCACTGGCCGTGGTTCGCCGCTCCAGGCCAATGGGGGCTGCGGGACATGGCGCGGGCCGAGGGATGTGCTGTCCGCCGCGCCCTGCAGTCCCCATTGGCCCGGAGCGGCGAACCGCGTCCAGTGGGAGCTGCGACCGGCTGAACCTGCGGACGCGGCAGGTCAACAAACCGGACCGGCGCACCAGGGGCTTTCCCTGAAGAAATGGTGGACCACAGTTGAGAACCACTGACCTAGAGGCAAATTTAACCCATAATCTTCCTTATACATAGGGGATATGGGCAGATTGTGATAACACAGATTCTGGCTAGTTCTTCTCAAACAGAAATGCTCATTGTGGATCTGGTCAAAGGAACTGCCTCGGACCATGAAATTGAGTTGATGGAAAATAAGAGGGGCGCCATCATAAAATGCAGAAAACACTGCTGATTGTGATGGGCCAGATCCCTGATCAACAGGGCAGTATGAGAGCTCAGTTAGAGCCACTGGCAGTATTTATTGATCATAGCCAGCTGCAGAGAACTGAAATTCACAGGGATTCTGTCTTTAGGTTCAATGCTTGGGAAATAAAAGGCTGCTGGGAATGTGAGACATTCATCCAGCATTCAGGCCTTACACAAATAGACAACATTCCTTGCAAATCAGGTCAGGGACCCTCATCCTGAGATTAAGTTAATTGCCTGGCTAGCCCTTGCATCTGAGAGCTTGTACTCCAGACCCTAAGTGGTGGTGGTTTGGAGGCAGATACATTTTTGTCCACTCCTGCGTCTGTTCTTGAAGCTTAAGATGCACTGCTTATAATAAAAGGATTCCAGGGGAAATGTTCAGCCCCGCCTCCCCGTTTCCATCAGTGTAAAATTCTGCTTCCTTAGAGGCTCCTCCCCTTCCCAAGGAGCTGTATATCTAGATGTCCCTGGCTTCCCTTCAGCCCCCAGCCCTGCTTCATTACCCCGCCCTTCCCAGTGGGAGAGCTGAGCCAGGCTTACCCCCCTGTGTTCTGACATTCAGGCCTCCGCAGCCTGCCTTAAGCAGGGATGGAGAGTGCCTAGGAGGTGGGCTGTAGAACAGTACCAGGATGCAGTGGGGCGCAGTACAGTCTAGTGGGTACCTCATCCCCTGAGCCAGCATTTGGGTAGGAAAGCAAGAAGCAGCCTTTCATCAGCAGAAGCTTGTGTTTGCCTGTCCCTTCTGCTCTGTCGCTATCTTTGCCCTCTGTCCCCCGACCCCAGCTCTTAGGCTCCAATTGCTGCAGTGGTGGAATTTTCCATGTGCTCTAATGGAATTGGCAAGGTGTGCCATGCCATGCTGTGTCTCCCGCAATGGAGAGTTATCGCCCTTCTCCCTGCTCCGCCCTAGCTGCTCTCTGGTTCCGCCACATTAATATTGGTGACATTTAAGAGGAGCTCTTTTGCCAACCATTTCAATTGTTTTTCCTGTGCTTTCAATTGGTAAGATGTGTTATTGCTTTATTAAAATGCAGCAAGATTTAGCAGCTCCCCCCTGAAGGGAAAGAGAAGAAATGCTTTGGTCTCTCCTCCAGCTGGGCAGCCCCAAATCCTGCCCCAGCTTACACAAAGAGGTCTTGGTTGTTCGAGCCCTTGAGGATCCAGGTGGTGAGAATGGGCATCACCCCACTGGAGTCACTGGGCTTTGCTGATTTGTGCCAGCCACAAATCCAGCCCCCTGTCTTTGCTTCTCCTGAGCGCCTCGTCTCTCTTCTTCCCCCCTCCAGCTTTCACTCCTTCAGATCCTTCCCCTTCCTCCCACGCTCGCTTTCTTCCTCACTAGAGTGAGACAGGAAGGAGTTTTCCCATCCCGCAAAAATGTCTGAACTATTGAACGTTTTTCCCATCCCAAATTCAGACAAAGAGACAAAATCTGGAAAATTTTCACAAACGAAAATCTGAAAACAATTTGGATCTGGTCGGTCAAAATGTTTTGTTCTGATTTGATCTTTTTTACTTTACATTTGCTTTTACTGTCCATCAGCTTCTGTTTCAAAATGAAAAGTCACTGGTACTGCAAAGCAGAACTTGTTTGTTTGAAAAATGTTGAAACAGGGCATATGGACAACTTCTCAGCTTCTTTTTTTTTTTCCAATTTTTTTTCAAAATGGGAAATTCTTCAAAACGACCCCTGCCCAGGAAAAGCTTTGATGAATCAGCATTTTCCAACAAAAAACCATTCCCAACCAGCTCCCAGCCTTGCTTTCTCTCATCCACCTCACACTACCCTACTTCCCTCCTTCTCTTAGTTTCTCTCTTCTCTCTTCCATGGTCTTCTCTCATCCTTCTCTCCCTCTCTGTCTCACGCCCATGCACGTACACACACATCCATTCCTCCTCTTCTCTCTTTCTGCCTCTCTGCGGCTAGCTCCTCTTCCACCACACTTCCTCTCTCATCCTTTACTTCTTCGATCTTTCTCTTTCTCTCTCTCCCTTCCCTTGCTCTCTCCCTCTCATTCTTCGCTCCTCTCCCCTCTTCCCGTCTCTCTTTGTCCCCCCATCCCCATCTCTCACCCACCACACTCTGCTTGGAGCAGCACACTGTGTTTACAAGGAAACAACGGTTCTTTCCCTTTTATGTCTCTCCTTTGTCTCTCTTCTTCCCCTGGAGGGGAGCACTCGCAATTTCCCAAGAAGAAATAAAATCTCTGAGGGAAAGGAAACACAAAAAAACTCCAAACCAAACATGCCAACAAAGAGGCTGCAGAAATATGGATCCCCCTCCCTCCCCACAAACACAGACATGCACATGCGCCTTCCCCCCACCCCCACCCCCACCCCCCAGGGCGTCCACTCACCCAGCCACAAAGACACACTGAGCTTTGTCTGTTTAGTCATTTAGTTTGTAATGGAAAGTGTCAATCTTTATTCCCATGAATAAACAGTGCAAACAAGGAGAGAGACACAGACGGCAAGGCAGAGGGATGGAGGCTGGGGTGCGGGGACTGTGGCTGGAGCTGGCTTTTGTTATCCTACTCGGGGAGGGGACCAGGGGCAGTAGGAACACCATAACCCACATGCCTCAGGCTCCTTATCCCCCTGGCCTTACATAGCCCTTCCATTATCACCCTGTCTGTTGTGTTATCCCCATTGGGGCTGTCTGCCCTGATGACTGACACGTTCTTCCTTTGTGTCCACAGATGGAAAGGTCACTGCTTCCTCGTTATTTGTATTATAGCATTATGAACGCGTGTGTGTGTGTGAATCAACCCCCGTGGGAGCGTGTTTTTCACGTCTCTCGATCAGCAGGGCTCTAAGCTCTGGGTCATGGTCAGAGCTCTGAGGAACCCCCTCTTCAGGGTCAAGTCGCAGGCCTTACACAGACAGCCCCTATGGCTCTGCCCCCATGAGCATGGCCTGAACGGCTCAGCCCATAATCCCCTACTCTCAAGAACACGTGTTGCATCCACCATCTTTCCATCTACTGGGGCTGCTGACCCAGTGCTGCTTCAAGATAGGCTAGAGGGGCTTGCTGAGTGCCCTGCAGGTCGGCCTGTCCGTCGGGAGGTTGAGACAACCTTCCCCCCACCCCCCCCAGCACTGACGGGGAACAGGAGGTCTATACCAGGGTGGGGATCTAGATCTCCCCTTTGGCTGTCCACAGCACTACTGCTGGGCTGGTCTTAAACCAACTCCCTGGGTGGTGGGAGGAGGACAGTGCTGTTAATTGTTTCTTAGCACCCTGCGCAGGTTAGAGTAGTTTAACAGCAGAAGAGTGATGCCTGTACTACAGATCTGGTCTGTCCCATTGGACTGGCTAATAAGCAATGAGACAGGCCAGGGTGTGGTGATGACACAGCGAAATGGGGGATATTCACTGTTGAATGGGTACCACTAAGATTAGCAGAAGTCACAGAGATGCATGAAGAGGCTACGTACTCCATTCAGCTCCCATTGGACAGTGCATTCAGACTTCGCCTTGTCTCCCAGGGTGTCTTTGAGCTGTTGGAAAGCTGCTCATTTAAGGAGAAATTGAGACGTTTGTACGAGTGAAAACCCAGCCATTCTCCGCTGGCTCAGTGTGCTAAGTCATGGTTAATACACTAAGGGCGCAGACCACAAGCCATAACAGGAGCATACCATGGCAGTCCACCATTAAGGAGATAGAGACCCAGCCCCTCTCATGGTGTCATAGGCCAAGTTTGGCCCCATAGTGGCAGCTCAGCTGGTGAGGACATGGTTCACAGTCAATAACAGCAACACGGCCCATGGTGCAGGAACATGCTTTTTGCCTGGTAACCTGGATTGGAATGGGGTGTACAATCTACCATCAGTAACACTGAACCATGCTATCTTAGGTGCTTCCCTGGTCTCCAGAACCAAAGTACCTCACCCTCTTTAATATATTTGTCCATGTCATACCCCCAGGAGGTAGGGAAAGTCTGTCATTTCCATTTCACAGAGCAGGAACCGAGAGACTGCATGACTTACCTAGATCACATAAGAAGTCAGTAGCAGATCAGAGACTTGAACCCATGTCTTCCAAATGCCAGGCTTGTACCTTACCCACTAGGCCATCTTTCCTCTCACTCACACACTGTAATGGTGGCACAGCCAAATCTGTAATGACATGAACCTCCACAATGTGGCAATACGACCACTCTCATGGTGAGAGACCCCATGGTCAGTGTCTGAGTGGCATCTTCCAGCCATGACAGCCAGGGGACAAATCCTGAGGTGGTTCTTGCTGAAGTCAGTGGGAGTAAGGACTGAATAAAGCAACACTGAGTAAATCCCTCTGCCAGTGGCATTGCTAGTGATCAGCCCACTGACCTGGGTAGCTAGGACAGGTGGTATTTGCAGCAGGGGAGGGGGGTGAAGCCAATTTTCTCAGGGGAGGGGGCATGGATGTTAAAATTAACTCTGCCTCGAAGGTGGATGTTTCAGCCCCCTGCAGCAATGGGGGGAAGAGGAATCATGCCTGTCTCTGTGTAGAGCCAAGGATGCAGAGCAGGTGGGCTCCGGAGGCCCTGTGCCGTTTCTCAGAAGGGCCGTGTACTGACCCAATTCATGCACAGCAACAGGGCACCCGCAGAGCTCTGGGAATGACTCTATTTACATTCCTGTCCCCTCTGGCTCTCCCCTGAAAGCTGCCAGCTCCGCTCCAGTGCTGCTCCATTCTCCTGCTGGCAGAGATGGCTGAAAACCCTTTCTCTGCGCGATGGGAAGCGCGGCGTGTTCAGAGGGACGATGGGTCTGCGGCCCACAGTAGCTGTTTCAGGGGCTGCCAATCCTGGAGGGGAGGGAAGAAAGGGGATTGTCACCAGCAAGAGGGATGTGGTGGGCCCAGAGCCTCTCTGATGTGCTTGAGTAGCCCCTGCAGGGTGGCTGCCGGTTCCAGTCGAGCTGCAGCCCTGATTGATCCATTAAAATCACTGGCCATGTCACTCCCGGGCCTGGCTGTCAGCTGCATTAAAGGAATCAGTTAAGTAGATTTCGCTCACCGTCTGGGAGCTCTTGCCTTTGTCTCTCTGATCAGGCAGTTCCCCCTCTCCTGCATGCACCTTCCTTCCTCCTCTCATTCTCAGGGCTTCTCCAACAAACACCTGCCCCTTCTGGCCACAGCCCCCTGGCAGACAGGCCCGGATGCTCTCTTGAGCTGCGATATGCTCCACTCAGGAAGGGGCAGGCAGGCCAACAGGGAGCAAGGCATATCACCTCGTTTCTCATGGTGCACCTGCGCCAGCTCATCAGTGTGAGTTAGGGCAGCTCTGGGGCTGCTCTAACTCACACCAGCCATCGGTGGCCTCTGCAGGACTGTGCGCCAGCTGTGAACCAGCAGAGGGCAGGCAAGCGCTGCCCTGGCCCCACCCAGCAGTGGGGGGCAGTTGCTGACCACGTCTCTTTATGCCAGCTCTCCTACACCAGAGGATTCCCAGTTGGCCAGTTGGGGCTACTTTGCCCAGTTTGAATGGCAAAGGGGGAAACTGTGGGCTGCTGTCTGCAGCGACTGCCTCACGGCATAGGCCAGCCAGCGGGGACTCCCTTTGCAGCCCCACCCTGCTGCTCTTGGACCAGAGATGCCAGTGGGGCTTTGCACAGTGAGCAACCACCCTGCAGCTCCTGCACAGCCCTTGCTGCTCCCCAGTGGGATGGGGGATCCCGGACTTGGCAGGGCAGAGCACCAACTGCACCGGGCTCCCTTCACTACTCCCTCTCCTCTGTCAATTACTTCCTGGGGTTGGGGGCAGTGCAAAGAGTCCAGCTGCTGGTGCTGCACCAAGAACAGCTGAATGAGCCCTGGAGAAGACACTATTTTCTAACCCCCTGCTACTGTCTCTGTGGTACAACTAAACCAAAGATATTAGTGGCGCGGGAGGATGATTGTATGCTTCTGACGGTGACTTGAGGCTCTGAGTTCAATTCCTGGTTCTACCACGAGCTTCTTGTGTGACACAGAGTACATTAATTGGGGCTAACTTTTTCAAAAGAGTGCAGGGCCAGATTTTCAAAAGCTTTCCGTGCCTATCAAATCCCCTTGTGATGCTTACAGGTGGATTTTCCAAAGAGCTCCAGTACCTGATCTAAGAACGGCCATACTGTGTCAGGCCAAAGGTCCAGCTAGCTCAGCATCCTGTCTTCCAATAGTGGCCAATGCCATGTGCTTCAGAGGGAATGAACAGAACAGTCAATCATCAAGTCAACCATCTGCTGTCCAGACGGGGAAATTCGAGAAGTGTGCTGTTTGCTTGGAGCTAGAATTCAGGATGTGACGGCGTGTCTGCCGAGACTGATCAAGCCCCCTTCCTACTTCTCCACATGAACACCAATGATACTACCAAGAATGACCTTGAGCGGGTCACTGCAGACTATGTGGCTCTGGAAAGAAGGATAAAGGAGTTTGAGGTGCAAGTTGTGTTCTCATCCATCATCTCTGTTGAAGGAAAAAGCCCAGGTAGGGACCGTCAAATTGTGGAAGTAAATGCGTGGTCGCGCAGGTGGTGTCGGAGAGAGGGCTTTGGATTCTTTGACCATGGGATGTTGTTCCAGGAAGAAGGATTACTAGGAAGAGATTGGATCCACCTAATGAAGAAAGGGAAGAGCATCTTTGCAGGCAGGCTTGCTAACCTAGATAGGAAAGCTTTAAACTAGGTTCACCAGGGGATGGAGAACTAAGCCCTGAGGTAAGTGGGGAAGTGGGATACCAGGAGGAAACACAAGGAGGAGGGTGCAACAGGGGAGGCCTCCTGATTCATACTGAAAAAGCAAGGCAATCGGCTAGTTATCTTAGGTGCTTGTACATGTACGCAAGAAGCGTTGGCCTTCACAACATCCCCTGGCAAAGAGTTCCACAGGTTGACTTTGTATTGTGTGAAGAAATACTTCCCTTTGCTTGCTGAGTTCTTTGGAAAATATGGCCCTGATTCTGCAAACCAAACTCTTGGGGAAACTCTGCCCTTCATCTCTCCGGGCTTCAAGTTCCCCACCTGTAAAATGGGGCTAATGGCACTTCCTTCTTCCAACCCTTAGTCTGTTTTGGCTATTTATAGTTAAGCTTTTCAGGGCAGGAACTATCTCTCATTATTGGCTTGTAAAGCACCTCGCACAATGAGGCGCCAAGCTCGACTGCATAATCTAATCATATAACTAATAACAACCATCTGTCAACTCAGCACTAAGTTCACTGAAAATGTTTTAAAACTAGAACAACTCAGTGCAAAACACCACTCTTCACTGACCCAGCCCCAGTCTGTGTTCAGCATGCATGGACTTTTCACCAGTATATTTGTGCCTCCCGGCTGGGTATGAGTTCACGGGGCTGGTACCAATCCAGCCCATCTATTTCTGCGCAGCATTAGTGATTTGCCTGCCCCTATCTTGATGCATCCCCATTTATTAATGTTGCGAGGTGGTGAGAAATTCCCATTATTAAGTTGGACACTTTAGTGAGTGTCACAGTCGGCTCAGATCTGCAAAACAGAAACAATTATTTTATCTGCATCATAACGAATTGTGATGTGTCTCTGACACGTGAAATTAGCCATCTCATTAAGGATCATGAATTTTCATCTGTTTAAAGCAATGGACACTACACATGGGGGAGGGGGGGACACTTCTCTCTTCATGGTGACACATCAACTGGTAGGTGCTAGATTTCACCAGTCAGATTCCCCACATCCTCCATGGTCAGAGGATCTAACCAGACCCAGCCTTAAGACCAAGCAGACTAGCAGCTGCTTGGGACTTTGTGATTTTGGGGCATCCACTGTAGCTTCAGCAGCTCGGTCTGATTCCCTACACCCACCCCACTTAGGCAGTGGAATTGGAGAGGCAATTCACAAGCTGATTTCCCCTTGTTCTCATGGGACCAGTGAGGCAGATGCCACGTCTTTGTGTGCAGCTTCTGTCCTACTGGGTGATACTCATTGCCTCCACCAGTTCAAGGCAGGAAGGAGGGATTCCCTCAAGACCCTGTTGTAGCTTTGATGGATCTGGGCCTCCGCAAATTATAAAGGTCAGAGTCCAACAGTCGTTTGGTGGGTGCAGGCGGGATCCTTCACATGCCAAATGGCCCCTCTCGGGATTCCTGCACCATCAAGGCCCTGCCATGCAGAGCGTGCTGGGGTCAGGGTGTAGGGGGCATGAAGACAATTTGGATCCAGGCAAAGAAGCTGGTACCTTCTGATGTATGGGGGCCCATCATGTGTATCTCCTGTTTGCTTGAGCCTGTAGTGCTGCTATATTTCTTATACCCACTTCTGGAAAGCAGTACTGGTGGGGCCAGCAATAGGGGCTGGGCAGCACTGATGGGCTATCACAGAGCCGGTGGCATGGTCTCATGGCCTACTGTGCCTGTTGCGGGGGGAGTGTCTACACTGGGAGTGTAGGAGGGAGTGTTCACAACACAGGCGCTGACTTTCATTTTTCCCGTTCCGCCCGGAGGCCCTGACCCCGCTCCACCCCTTCCCCTGAGACCTCATCCTCGCTCCGCCTCTTCCCGTCCCTGCTCTGCCCCCTCTCACAAATGCCTGCTGCCAAACAGCTGATCAGTGGATGGTTGGTGTGTGCTGAGCACCCTTTTTTTTTTTTTCCGTGGGTGCTCCAGCCCCAGAGCACCCACGAAGTAGGTGCCTATGGTTCACACCACTCTGTGGCGTCTCCTTCCTTCCTCCCTTTCCCAGCCCTGCCAACTGCAGAGGGGTGGGCTGCCCCTGGATATAGTCACATCTGCTTTTTTCATGAGGGCTGCAATGAGGGGTTTTTTCTTTTCACAGATGCCCTCTGGAGAAAACCCTCGGCAGGAGTCAGACACAATGCTGGATTTTTCCTGCTGCCAAGGAGGGAGTATTTGAGTGCTGGTTGTTTTGATTTACTTTGGGGGATTATTTGGGTCGGTTTTATTTTAACATTTGTATTTGCTGTGGGAAGTTCAGTCCCGAGGATGAACTGTCTCCAGATGTTAAACTCTTCAGAGGGATCCTCCTCCTGTGAAGAGAAATCTTTCACCTGTTTAGGGGTCCTTTCTTTTCTCCTTTTCTCTCTCTGTCTATCCATCCATCCTTCTCTAGGACCCCTCACTTGCTCTCTCTCGTGTGCCAGGCCGATCCAGGAGGCCCGTGAGTGTGCCCTGCTTTGCAAGAGGTTCAGCTACGCAACAGCAGTGACAAGAAATATGTGAGAAGAAATATACCGGGGAGGACATTTTTTTTCAGGAAATGGCTCTATTTGTGCCTTGTCACCAGCTGACAGTTCCCCCAGAGGCTTGGCGAGCGCTGGTGCAGCCGTGATGGGGAGGTGCGCACATGAGATTGAGCACGGCAGGGGGCAGAGGGGGAGGAGCGTGATGCTGACGCCCCTGGATTGGGGGAGCTGCCACTCTGAGTGGCATTTTTAATATTACTCTTATTATCATTGGTGCTGTGACGCAACGCCTGCCAGGCTGCCTCCTGACCCATGGCACTCCTGTATGTCACAGACCCTTCCCTCAGGGCCTTGGGGCTTATTCTGACCATTCTCCTCACAAGCGTTGTTTTTTGGGTTTTTTTTGGGGGGGGGGGGCCCACAACATACCACAGCCTGTGTCAAAATGGGCCTGCTGAGGGTTCACCTGCCTTGGTACTAGAGCTGAAATTGGTCACATTTTCACTTTTCAATGACTTTTTTCAGCAAAGATGTCATTTTTTGATGAAAACCTCCCCAGATCATTTTCTGGGGAGATTTTTTTTTTTTTTTAGCCGTTTAAAAAGTTGGTCTAAATTTCTTGACGGTCAAAATGTTTTGTTGAAATCTCAACATTTGTAAACTTTTGAAACCCCAGTTACGAACACTGGATTTTCAGCCAGTGCCGTGGAACTCCCCACCCCACGCTATTATTATTTATTATATTACCAGAGAGCCTCGCAGCCCCAGTCCTGACCCAGGACCCCGTTGCACTAGGCCAGGGGTGGGCAAACTACGGCCCGCGGGCCATTTTTATCCGGCCTGCAAGATCCGGCCGGGGGAGCAGGGCCGCGGGCTTGCCACGCTCCGCCCGGCACTCCAGCCAGGGGCTGCAGGCTTAAATTGTTAATTTTGTGAGCGTTCATGGCCCGCCATGAGGCAATCAGGAGGCAGGAAGTGGGAGGGAGCAGGGGCCAGACTCTTTGGGGAGGCACAGCCTTCCCTACCCGGCCCTCCATACAGTTTCGCAACGCCGATGTGGCCCTCAGGCCAAAAAGTTTGCCCACCCCTGCACTAGGCACTGTACAAAGACTGTCCCAAGAGAATGCCATCTTGGTTTTGGACCTGGAAGTGCTCTGAAAAGAATGGAACCCCTTCATTGTTGTCCTTCAGCCCCTTTATGCCTGCTAGGAGGACCCAAAGGGACTACAGGGCAGGGATCAGGGCTCCCCAGAGACTATCCTAGCAGAAGAGATGCCCTTTCACCCAAGCACAGAATAGTGAGGTTTAAGTGATTCATAGGTATTGTGCTGGTCCTCTGCACAAGGGCAAATTTCACCCTAGATGGATAAACCATTCTTCAGAGCTCCCCTGGCAGATATCAACAACAATAATTTCCTCCACTTTGTCAGTTCCCCGCTCAGGATACGAGGGCTGCCTGCCTAAAGCCACTGTACAATCAGGCCCCTATCCACAGAAGATTACAACGAATGCAAAGGGCGGGAGCAGGACATACGGTATCTGCGACTCAGCAGCTGCAGGCCGATTATGATGCAAAAAAGCAAGACAGATGGTGTTAGAAGGAGCCACAATGTCAAGAATGGTGGAACAATGAGGCTGAAGATTAGCGCAGGGACATGACGGAGATGAAGAAAATAAAATATCAGTGGGGGCTGCTGGGAGCGGAGAGGAAGTAGTGATGGGAGGAGAGGAACTACTCACTACTCTTGAGGGCCATAGAATTCTGCCCCCTTCCCTCTGCTGCTCAGACCACTTAGTTCCATTTAATTTGGATGGGTAGGATCTTTGCCAGGAATAAGTGTCTAGATAGTATGGGAACTGGCGCTGGTCTGTGGATGGATGGATCGATGGATGGATTCAGTACAATGGATGTTCAGTGGCTAGACTTTTTTATGACCTCCCTGGTGAACCAGTGATGAAATCCCCTATCCATTACTTGGGATTGTTAAATAATGACCATTGGGGGGTGTTACTAGAAGGCCAACATTTTCAAAAGTAGCCATGGCCTTTGGGTGCCTTGTGTTTTGAGTGCCCAACTCTGAACACTTATGAGCCCGTTTCCCACAGGTGCTGAGCACCTCCAAAACCAATGGAAGTCAATAGGAGATGGAGGCGTTCATCACCTCTGATAACCAGGCCCAAGATGTGTCAAACTGGGCACCTAAATATTAGAGTAGGTTACATTGAAGGTGGCCAGCAGGATGGGTGGGGAAACACAGCAGCCTCCAGACTCCTAGCTAACAAGAAGATATTAATTAATGTAGTGAAACAGTCCACGTTGCCCTCCATCATGCTGGTACTAGTGCCCGACCTGTACCAGGTGCTTGGCCCTAGCGTTAGCTTCTAGCACAGGGGTGGGCAAACTTTTAGTCCGGAGGGCCACATCAGTGTTGGGAAACTGTATGGAGGGCCCGGTAGGGAAGGCTGTGCCTCCCCAAACTGCCTGGCCCCCCGGCCCCTTCCTACTTCTAGGGTGACTGTCCCGATTTTTCTTCTTTTGTCCTGATATCAGGCTTCCTCCGTTTTTTTTTCTTGTTGTTTGTTTTTTTTTGCTCAACAAGTCTGGCAGGAGGGGTTCCCCCCACCCACAAGTCCCGATTTTTAGGTTCCTGCATCTGGTCACCCTACCTACTTCCCATCCCCTCACTGCCTCGTGGCAGGCCATGACATGAACGATCACAAAATTAACAATTAAAGCCCGCGGCCCCACTTCCCCGGGCCGGAGAGCAGCAAGCCTGCTGCCCTGCTCTCTCAGCCAGAGCGCTGGGCGAAGGATCGCAAGCCCGTGGACCCCAGCCGGAGCTTGCCGGATAAAAACGGGTAGTTTGCCCGCCCCTGTTCTAGCGGGCCATCTAGCACACTGCATTTTCCCCTCTCACCAGGAGAGGACGCTGTGGTGAAATTGAAGGTAACAAAACGCTGCAGAGCCAACCCCTGGCTGAAAAGTGGAACACAGCTCCAAGCACGAAGCTGACGGGCAGGTTTCATAGAATGTGTCTCCCTTTGGATTTTCCTTTCCAGAAAATAAACTCAAGTAAAATTAAAATCTATAACGCTTAAATGGGGACACTGTCAAGTAATTTTTATTGGTTTAATTTGTGGTTTTACTCTCCGTTTGGTTGCAACCCTCACTCTCCGAGGGTGGGAAATAACATTTCTCCCCTTCCTGGGTTTTGTCACATGTCCATTTGGCAAATACTGATCGCTCCCCTTCCCTCTGCACCTGTCTTTCTCACGCTGGCTGCCTTGTTTCTATGCACACAAGAAGGCTCTAGGTAGGAACTGGCAATGCAGATTGCAGGGAGACAAAGGTGCTGGACTGCCACAGCTCTTTGCCTGGAGACGTCCACCCACCCCTCCCACCAAGGGCAGGATTTAACCCATCTGGTGTACTCAGCTATCCATTTCACCGTCTTTGAACCCTCCAACGTACTGCGTGATATTGTGGAGCCGCTGGGAATCTGTGCACCAACTGCAGAGCTTTTACACCTCGAATCAGGAGACCCGATGAATTCAACTCTCAGGTTGCTAAGGAAGGGCCGTGTGGCCAATGCTCACAATTTTACAAGTCCTGTGATATTTAGGAGAGTGCTTAAAGCCCCAGCTGCTGGAATTAAGAGTCTGTAGAAGAATTTCAGTTTTTAAATAAACTGTCCATTTCTAGCCCTCACGGTGGGGGAGAACAGCTTGAAAATGTGAAACAAGTGCAGCCTAAAGGCTCAGAAGGCAAAGGGGGTGGGGAACCCATTGTCACAGGATGGCTGAGGGGAGATGGGTTTCAGATCACCTGTGGTAAACTTAACTCACCTCCCCAGGTGGGGAGAATGAGGAGGGCCAGGTGACACACTCAAGGACAGGTTGTACCCAGTGTGAGACTGGGGCAGAAGAGACTTTATTTTTTTGAATGTATGTTATTAAACCAGACCCCAAGAAGGGGCATTGTTATGGGACACAAGCCTGTGTGAAGGGGAAACTGAGGCAGGGAATGCAGAGCCATACTTGGCCAGAAGGGGGTACTACAGGGCAGGAACATCCTTTTAAACACCCATTTAGTGAAAGGGATTTTTGTTTGTCTGTTTTAAATGTCATGATTTTTAAGCCAGTCTCACCTCCACCAGGCCCATAGTGAGCTAGGCCTGACTATCCTGAAGACCACCTCTCCATCCACAACCCTCTGAGATAACCGTGCTCCCAAAGGATGCTGAGGGGGACAGAGCCCAAGGTGGGTCTCTTGGGGCCAGGGAAAAAGGCCTCTTGGCAGAGGGCAAGTGAGACTCTGCTCCCCCACCCTCAAGGACCCAATCCTGTTCCCAGTGAAACCAAGGAGAGCTTTGCCACAAGCTTTAATGGCAATGGGGTCGGGTTCCTGTTCCCACTCACACCATCCTTCTTTTCAAGAGAAAGCCCTGCTGGCAAAAGGATTCCTTATCGGTCGCCTTGTTCAAGATGGTTTTTCTTGTCAGGACACAGTAATGCACAAAACATAAACGACCTTTCACTCTCCCAGCCAGAGAGTGGTTGCGGGGGGGAGAGTTTAAATCTCCAGAACCCTTTCGTAAACCATTGGGTTATGCCCAATTTCTCCCGCCCAGCCACACTGCCTGGACTTCGCTAATTTCTCCAGCCTCCATGATAAATGACTCTGTCGGCAAAGTGACATCTTTCTAATCTGCTAGAAGACAGATGGGTCCCGCTGCGGAGAGAGAAATTCACCAGTGAAGCCTGAGCAGGGAAAAAACAATGACACCAGGAGTTTGGGAAAGAGAGGGGGAAGTTTGTGTTTCAGTTCAGTTATTTATTTATTTTTCTTCTCTTCCAATTAAAACTTGGGTGAAATTTGTAAGGAAGGAAGAAAGAGGATCTGCATTAGGCATGATCTCAGATCTGCTATCAAATATTCCTTCACTCTCGCTGAGTAACTGAAAACCACCCGCTAACTGAAATGTGCCTTGGCTCCGGGGAGGCTGTCACAGCATTTAACATGATCAATTTTTGGAGACGGTTATCCATTGTTCTGTCTTTTCTTGTCCCAGCCCAAAATAGCTTAACCATGTCTGAAAACTATTGATAATACATTGCACTTCTCCAGTTCTTCCCATTCAAGGAGCTCAAACAGTTTTGCATGCAGTAATTAAGCCTTGCAGCATCCCCGAGTGATAAGGGAGTTTGTTACTATTTTGATTTTACTGATTGGGAAACTTTGGCACAAAACGGTTAAGTAATTTGGGTCACCTGGGAAAATCTGTGGCCAAGACAGAAATTAAACCCAGATATGCTGACTTCCAGTTCTGTTTTCATCTGCTACAATGAAACAGGACCTTCACTTTGATCAGTGAATCAGTTCACCAGCTAAGGCATAAGCAGAATCAAATCTCATGCTTCAGGGGTCAGGAAGGAATTTTGCCTCTATGTTCAACATTGCACATTTGATTGGGTAGGTGCATTATGGAATGGAGAGTGAAGTATCTGGTATTGGTCACTACAGAGCCTGGGTTCTGGACTAGGTGGAGCGACGGTTTGATCCATGTAGGGTGATTCTTTTATTGACTGAAGAGGTTTAGAGGGGATGTGACTTCAGCAAAGAGCACAGCTGAGTGAGTTGGATGTGCATCAAAGGAGGCCAGGAGGAAGTGAGGAGGAATGAAAGGCCTGAGATGTGAAATTCACACAGGAGCACTAGATAGCAGTATGCAGGAAATATGGGCCTCTTCCCCTTTCTGGGGAGTTCTCCTCTTCCCTAATGGAGCCTCCAATCTCTTCTCATTCACCCTCACTCAAGCCCCCATCTCAGCCACAGTCTTTCTAGACAAGGAGTGGAGGAGTGGAGAAAGAACCTCCTTTCTGAGCCCACCTGCGAAGGTTACATCTGGTGTAAAAGGATGCAAATCCAGAATCACACCAGTTAAGAGTAGGTCTGAATTTGGTCCTACAATCTCAAGACGTACGGAGTTCTGAAAGTTCCAACCAGTGGGAGTGGCAGTAACTAGTTTCCCACATAGCAGTGTGGCATATTTATCACTTGATCTTGAAGCACCTGGGTAAGTGTTGAGAGTTTGCCTTAAATACTTACGGGGCCCAAGTCACATGAGCCATTATTAAGGCCCCAATCCAGCAAAGTACTTATGCACCTGCTTAACTTCAAGCACCCCCATTAACGTCAATGGAACCGCTTGTGCTTCTAAGTTAAGCAACAGAACTGAGATCTCGTCCAACCAAGAACCAAAGGCTGATCTGCAAAGATTGCTGGTGCCCAGCCCAACAGGGACTAAAGACATTTCCAGCTAGTGTCAGACACTCGAGTCCCGACTCAGCTCGACCATGAGGGACTCTGCAGACCCTCTTCTGCTGGCGTTGTCTATGTGAGTCGAGGAGAGAGGAGAGGAGAGGCAGAAGGGGAGAGAGCAGAGCTCTTGGGAGCTGAGTGGGGGGGAAAGCAGCAGAACACAAGGGAAGTTAAGAAAGCAGAGAGGGCATGGGGCAGAGGTTGCTTTGAGACTCTAAATGACCAGGGCCGGCTCCAGGCACCAGCCAACCAAGCATGTGCTTGGGGCAGCACCCGGAGGGGGGCGGCGCTGAGGGATTTTTTTTTAACTAAAAAAAAATTAATTAAAAAAAAACACTCTTCCCAGCCAGGGCAGCAGGACGCGGGCGAGTTGCGATCCCCGCCGGTGCCCTGGGCAAGCCGCGCTCCCCGCCAGTGCCCCAGCCAAGGCAGCGGGGGGCGGCCGTGCCGCGCTACCTGCCGGGGCAGCAGGGACGCGGGCGAACTGCTCTCCCCGCCGGCACCCCAGCCGGGGCAGCGGGGGGCAGTCGTGCTGCGCTCCCAGCCGGGAGAGTGGGGCCGCGCTCCCAGCCGCGCTCCCCGCTGGCGCCCCAGCTGGGGGAGTGGGGCGGCCGGCGGCTTTTTTGCCTGGGGCAGCAAAAAAGCCAGAGCCGGCCCTGTAAATGACACCTGCTGGCTAACCAGCTCCAGACTGGTTGCTGTTCTTGCTCCCACTCCGCCCCCAAGCTTGTCATTTCTGCAGCACACACCACCAGCTGCGTTTGCTGAGCAGCACTCCAGGAGTGAGGACTCCTCCAGACACACAGTGAACAGCACTGGGGCAGGGATGCACGGAATACAGCCAGCCCCGCTCCACCTCTGCCCCTTCCCCCGGACTGCTGTTCTCCTGGGAAGTACTGAGGGAAGTGGAAGTGGGGATAATGATACTGACAATAATGAGAGGGTGCGGGGAGCAGCCAGTGAAAGGGAACTGATGTCTCCATGGGCTGAGCACCCACAAATCCCATTCAAGCCAGTGACGAGTTATGGGTGCTCAGCGCCTTTGGAAATCAGCTCAAAACTCTGTCTATGTGTGCATGCATGTGCGAAATTGGATGCATGAGTGGGGGGGGGAGTATGTACATGTGTGTGTACGAGGAGCTATATGTGTAGGTGTGTGCACACATATGTGTGTATGACTGTATGTGTGGGGGGAGCGGGGGATATGTGTGTGCACACATGCTCTGAATAGCAGCAGGCTGCTTCTGTCTGACAGGAGTGAAAAGCATGACTTGGAGCCCTGCTGGAATGGGCTTTTAAAATTGCTCAGGTGCAAAGAATTCACAGAAGCTACAAAACCAAATAAAACGGGAGTGAGGCAGTAAATCAGGGAGTCTCGGTTTATGTGTGTGCGTGTGTATTTATTTAGTTATGCATTTTAAATGGGCCTCCGTCGGGGAGCAATCAGAAGAATAATTACTCACCAAGGAAGCATGGAGCCCCTGGGTGCTTGTCCAAGAGCGCACAGCCAGGAAACCAGCCCTGGTCGCTGCACTTTGCAGGGGCTCTGCTGTGAATGCAGTGGCTTGTGATGGACAGATTGGGGTGGCGGAGGGCACAGACCCAGCCCAGCTAAGGCAACTCCAGGCTGTATGAGTGAGACTCTTCACTTCACAAAAGACATGGCAGCGATGCGCGTGCTGATCTATCAGCTTGCTGACAGGATCTGATAACCAGTAGCGTAGCGGGGGGGGGAGCAGGGGGAGCGGCTGCTCCCCCTGTGAGGAGAAGCAGCACCTTAAAAAGCGCCGCCCGAGCCCCGCTGCCGGGCTCGGGCGGCACTTTAAAAGGCCCGCGGGCCATTTAAAGCGTCGCCCGAGCCCGGCTCCGGCAGCGGGTCTCGGGCGGTGCTTTAAACGGCCCCCAGCTCCCCTGAGCCCCGCTGCTGGAGCCGGAGCCGGGCTCGGGCGGGGATTAAAAAGGCCCGCGGTTCCCTGCGGCTGCAAGAGCCGCGGGCCTTTTAAATCTCCACCCGAGCCCCGCTGCCAGAGCCGGGCTGGGGGGGCACTTTAAAAGGCCCGCAGCTCCTGGAGCCATGGGCCTTTTAAAGCGCTGCCAGAGCCCCGCTGCCGGAGCTCCGGCAGCGCTTTAAAGGGCCCGGGGCTCCGCAGCGGCTGGAGCCCCGGGCCCTTTAAAGCGCCGCCGGGTGAGTACAGGGAGAGCGGGGAGGTGCCTTTTTATAGCGCCGCTCCCCCTGTGCTCCAGACCTGCCTACGCTACTGCTGATAACGTGCAGTTCACAGGGGGAACTGGTCATTAGGGACTGACAGCGCCAACTCCAGAAGCAGTGTCACTACTGTGTAGTGCAGCCTGACGTACTGCATGGGGCACTATCCCCTGCCATGGCTGGAGTCTCCTAGAGGGGCTAGGGCTGCTCCAATCTCAGGTGGTTGCGGTATACCTGGCTGATACCAAGGGACTTCGAGCCCTGCAGCTCACGGCTGGAGGCCCCCCAAGGAGCAGGGAATACTGGCATTGATGACAGCTGTCCATGCATGCTGCCTGCTGTGTCCACTCCTGCTTGTTACCTGCACCACTGGGCGCTAGCAATGTTCTGGGTGTGTCCTGCCGGGATCTGAAAGCAGTCACAGGACTCAGGGGTGGAGCAGGTCTATGAGACCGCCCCCACCCCGCCCAACCCACCTCCCTGGAGGCAATGCAGGCTGTTCCCTACTCTACCTTTTCCAGTGTTTTGTCTAGATTGGTTTTAATGTTTCACGGTTGGGGTTTCCCCCCACATCCCCCATGAGGCGGTGCCACTGCTTCAGACATCACAGCATCAAAAGTTTTCCTGAAGTATCCAGGCTAATCTGTCTCTTCTGTAGTTTGATACCCACAGACCTCCACGCTCAGTAATTCCTCTCCTTCCTCATTCTTACCTAGGGTGACCACATGTCCCGATTTTACAGGGACAGTCCTGATTTTGGGGTCTTTTTCCTATTACCCCCCACCCCCTGTCCTGATTTTTCACACTTGCTGTCTGGTCACCCTATTCTTACCATCCTCCAAAGATTTGCTGTCTGTCACACCCCACCCCACTTGACAGCTTTTTGCCAAGCTAGAACTATTATAATAATATATGGAATATGCCTATCTCATAGAACTGGAAAGTCCTTGAAAGGTCATCAAGTTCAGTCCCCTGCCTTCACTAGCAGGACCAAGTACTGTCCCTGACAGATTTTTGCCCCAGATCCCTAAATGGCCCCCTCAAGGATTGAACTCACAACCCTGGGTTTAGCAGGCCACGCCTCAAAACACTGAGCTATCCCTCTCCCCATTTTAAATAGAACTGGTCAAAAAAAATCTACGTCATTGTCTGCAAAAAAAATAATTTTTAAAACCCAGTTCTCTTTCGTTTTTGTCACAAGTTTTCTGCAGGATTTTTCTGATTTTGACTAAATGGCTATTTTTACAAAGGAATTTCCATTTTCATTGAAATTGGGGGGAGGAAATGTTGGAAAACCAAAGTGGGGTCATTTGCAAAATCTTCTTGGTTTTGATTTTCAAAAAACAAACATTTTTTGCTCACCAACCTCCCCAGCGATGAAAACAGGAATTTCCTGGCAAAAATTTCCATTTGGTCCCAAAAAAAATCATTAAAAAAATTTTTTTTTACAAAATGTTGTGACTCGCTTAAGTAACTGGCTCTTTTAATCTTTCCCCATAAGTCAATTCCTCCAGCCCCATGATCATCTTTGTCACGCTTTTCCAAACTCCCTTCCAATCTGTCAATATCTTTCAAATAATGAAGTATCCAGAACTGAACACATCTCTCCAGATCAGGTCATATCACAGCTGCACAGACAGTAGAACCTATAACCTCCCCACTCTGTGACTTGAAGCCTTCGGCCTTGGTCTTTTTATCACACTCACATTTAAATAGTTGTCCAGATCCATCCTTAGGTCATTTTCAGCATTTCTCTTTTCATCCAGATGAGGGGCTGGGTATAAGAACCCAGAGATGGACAGGGTCCTCTAGAACCAGCAGCTCTTGTCATCCCTCTCTGCTATGGTGCCAGAGCTTCTCTATGACTAAGCTTCTTCAGTCCCAGAGTCTCCTGGCTGGAGTCATGGTGGATAATGTTGTAGGAATGCTGGCTTTGGGAGAAATCATAGCTACTCCATTCCTGGCATCTCCCAGCAGGGGTCGCTGAAGGGGGTGGTACATGAGCCTTGACTTTGTGAGGTGCTGAAGACCCAGCTTCTCCATGCAGGAGAGGCACCAGCCGGATTCCCACTGGTGTAAATCAGCGTAGCTCCATTCACTCCCATGGCAAGCCAGTGGAGCTGCACCAGTTTACCCCAGCTGAGGTCTGGCCCACTGCAGGCAATGGTACAGGAGCCCTGGCTATGAGAAGCTCCCAAGTACACCAGTCACAACGGAAGCCGTCCTAGCAGAGGTCACAGTAGGGTATGCAGACTATGGACAAGGTCCCAGCATCATCCAGCAGGAATCAGAGGCACCAGTGGCAAGGCAAAACGGTTTATTTCTGATGCAACGTTCATGCCTTCGCCACACCAATGGAGTGAAGGCGCATCCAGCTGTTCTGCACCCTGTGGATCCAGCAGCAAGCAGTCAGGGTGGCAGCAGGAGCGGCTTAAAGGGACCAGGACTTCATACCATTCAAATCAAGGAAAGACAGTGAGCAGCACAGGACCCAGCAATCCGGTTTCCATGTAAAAGTCAGCGACATTTGTCAAGCCAAACGTATGTGGATGTAACTAAAGAGAAACTTCTTGTTCTCAGGAGCTGAGAGGACATTTGCGAAGAGAAAGCCATCTGAACGTTAACCCCTGCCCCATCCAGTGCTCCGCAGTGGGGCCAGCTCTGCCATCATCCCCCTGCTCCTTCCCTGAGTTCACTGACACTCGTATTCACGCTGACTAGGACTTTGCCCCGTTGATATAAATGGGAGTCTTTGTGGAGTCAGGTACTGATCACTGGGAGGGTCTCTTCCCTGATGTCTGTGGGGTGACCCTGTGCAGAGGACACTGGTTGGTCTTTTCTGGGTGCATTTGTGAGAAAAAATGTAACTGGTTGTTATTGTTTGGTGACTCTAGGCTCCTTGGCATCCAGAGGCACACTGCAAACGTCTCCATGCACAGTGCCATAGAAATGCAGCCCCCTCTGGACCGGGCAGGCAGCAGCTGACCAGCACATGGCACAGCAGCGCAGGAATGAGGAGGACACTTTGGCCAAGAGTGCTGGGGCAAACCCACAGAAAGTGCTGGGAGATCTTTAATGCCCCAGCCAGCCAGCCAGCACTGCCAGTGCACAGGTCTTACCCACAAGGCTCCTGCACAGTAAATTGCATGGAGCTTGGTTTAATGAGCTCAGAGACATGAAAGGATGAGTCATCCCTGCCTGCCTCTCTTTTCTTCCTTCCCTTTCAGTCCTTTTTACTTCTCTCTCATCTCCCTCTGCTCTCTTTCCCTTTCGTTCTTTTCCATCCATCTCTCTCTTTGCTTCTCTCTCCAAATCTCTTTTCCACCTTTCTTTCACTCCCACCATACTTCTCTTCTACCACCCCCTCTCTTATTCCCTCGTGCTGCCCTCCCTCTCTCCTCTGTTCCCCCATGATGGATGGCAGCAATCACACCCACATCTGTTGCCTATAACAGAAATCTACTTGCCACCATGCCCCGCGGCCGCCGTCGCCTGCGGCATTCAAGCCCCACAGGACAACCCCTTTGCAGAGCACAGTGACATGGCAGAAGCTCGCAGGCCCAGTGCATCCCGGGGAAAGGTCACTTGTCCATCAGCATCTGCCTTGATCTCTCATTCATCACCAACTTACAATCCCAGCTCATCAATCTGCATTTAGTTCACTTCTCACTGTGCCACTTGGCCGTTTCACGGCAAAATCGGCACCAGCCAACCAGGGGAAGTTGGCTTCCAGCCCCAAGCCCTACCATCACTTGGCAATTAACTAGCATCTTCTGGGTGCTGGGGATGGATCAATGTCATGTGTGTCGCCCCCACACCTGCTATCACACTCCAGGGGGCTAGGCACTTTCAGCTCTAGGCATGGTAAAGAAACGGCTTTAGTTGCGCTAATGATCTCCTGCTGGAGATGGATGAAGCTCAAGCAGCCCTGATGATTCTATTAGATCCCTTATCTGCCTTCATACCACTGATGGTGGGGGTTGGGCTGTAGTCCCAAGCTGGGGCAGAGAGTCACTCCAGAGTAGCTCTGAATGATCCGAAGAGGGCACTCCCCAGACGTTCTCGAAGGCAGGGTACCACAGGGCTCTATTGTGTCTCTATCAAGGCCTTAAGCAGCATAGTGAGGAGGGCTGGGACAGTAGCGTAGCCGGGGGGGAGCAGGGGGAGCGGCCACTCCCTCACTGAGCAGAAGCGGCGCCTTTTTTGTGCTCCGACGCCTTTTGCTCCTGCGCTGCAGCCAGAGCGGAGCATTATTTTTTTTTTTGCTCCCGGCGCCTTTTTTTAGCTCCGCTCCCCCTGTGCTCTAAACCTGGCTACGCCACTGGGCTGGGGTGACATTGCTGTGCTGACGGCACACCCAGCTCATGAATGAAATTGGCACATGGAAGAGAGCCGTCTGGCTGCCTCTCAGACTGGGCAAGGCTAATGTGAGACTGTGGGCTGGAAGAAGAAATTGGAGGGCACAGCAGAAGGAGAGCTTGCCCAGGGTCGCATACAGTTACAATTTGGGGCCATGTCCAAACCCTGGGGTATCCAGCCAGCAGTAGTGGCCCGGCCTGCATTCTTTGGGCTGCGCATGGCGGGAAGCATGCACTTTTCCTCTGAGCTGCTGCCTCTTGGTGCCAGGCCTTTGTCACCTTCAGCCTAGACCTCTGCAAGGCACCCCATGTGGGGTGCAAACGCCAGCCAGGACAGACAATGGCTGCCTGCTTCCTGAGTGGTGCTTGTTGCTCCAAGCGCACTGCAGCACAGCACAGCAATTTGCTTCTGATCTGTGGGATTCAGTCCTGGCTTGGGGCTCTGGCTACCTGAGGGACCACGATCAGCAGAGGCGCTCAGAGTCCCAGCACCCTGGCTTGGAAGGGTTCGGCTCTCTTGGCCAGAGCTCAGCTCTGTTAACATTCAGGGCATCTGGTCCCATCCAGTCTCCTAGGCCTGGTCTACAAACTATTGATGAAAAAATTCTTCCATCCACTTAACTGCCACCTCCCAGAGAGGTGGATTAGCTGCATCGTCAGAAAAACCCCTTCCGTAGCTGTAGGGAGTGTCTCCGCTATCTATGACGCTAGAGCAGTGTAACAGCAGCGCCACAGGTGTGCCGCTCTCACAGCTGCTGTGTAGTCATACCCCCAGGCTTTCCCCCGAGGGATGGGCCAAGGGCCTTCGCTGTAGGGGGTTGCTGTTGATGATGGAGCTTGCAGCAGTTATATGGGCTCAGGTTGCAAGGAAGCGGGCTATCCTGTAAGCTGGCTTGGCAGCAGAGTGCATTTTTCTGAGGGATATTTAGCCCTTTGCTCTGGTTTTAATGTCCGCACAGAGGCACTTCGAATAGAGTTAAATCAATTCATAAAATTCAGCCCCCAAGATGTGTTTTGTTTATCATTATAGCGCCTAGAAGGCCGAACTGAGATCTTCATTGTGCTAGGGGCTAGTATACAGGCTGTACGCATAGTGAGGTACAGGCCCTGCTCTAAAGAGCTTATTAGGCAAGAGGTGAAGGGGAAACTGAGGCACAGAGTGGGCACATGCAAGCCAGTGGCTAAACTGGGACTAGAACCCAGATCTCCTGAGTCCCAGTGCATTGCCCCTAGCTACTGGACCATGCAAAATTTACTCACCAACTGCCAAATGGAGATGTAAAAACTGCAGATCAGCCTCGCCCTTCATTTCTGCTTTAATCTACTAGCCCATAAACACAGCAGCTGCAGCTGCTCACCACCAGTTCATCCTGGTAACATCAGCTCCAGCTCCTGGGGAGGGGATGGCTGCAGCTTGCTTAGGTTGCACACTCTCTGCCTCCAGGGCAGATGTGGCATTGTCCTCTGGAGTCCCTATTGGCTTCTCTCCACCCCTCCCGAACCATTCGTCACCCACGCTAATCACAAGGCTCTCACTCTGTAGCGCAGTGATATTGGAATCGTTTCAATGAGCGCCTCGAGGCAGGGGCAATGGAGGATGCTTAAGCCCAGGTGAGGGTCCCCTGGTAGTGGGGGGCTGTAGAAAAGGCCTGGAACTGCAGGTGATCCAGAACGAAACAGTGGGGGAGAGGGGGAAAAGGAAGATGCATCGGTCTTGAGCCTTACATCTAGATGGGTGGCAGAGGCAGTGCCAGGCTTTCTCTAACCTCACTATGAGCTGGCAGCATTCACATGCCGAAGGAAATGTTGGCCCTGCTGAAGCATGCAAGGGGGTTAGATACCCTTCCTGCAGCTCTGAGCAATCACCACAGCCTCAGCCCCATTAGAAGAGGGTGCCGGTGGCGTCTGCAGGCTCTTCTGAAACCCCTCAATGCAGCCCTTTCGAGATGCAGTTAATACAGGGAGGGGAGGTAGGGAGCGAGTCAAAGCTTCAGGAAAAACATGGTGCAATGCTGCCATCTCCTGGAGGACAGCTCAGATCTCGTCAGTAAAATTCTGGAGGCCTGATCCTCCGTGGAGTTACAGTCTCGGTGCTCTGGAACTGCTCTGACTGAAGCTCAGCCAGGACTCTGGTGCAGCGTGTCTCTCCTCAGGACACACTTTCACCAGGGCAAGAAGCCTGCTCGGCTTCGGCGCTTCCTGGGTCCGAACTCTGAGCATTCAGCCCTCTGTTCGCACTGTGGGCTCCCTGAGAGTCCACCTAGATGGAACACCTGGAGAAGCCTTACATGCCCCCAATGGGCCATGCACCCCAACTTCACAGCCCGAAGTGATTCCCAGCCAGCGTTGTAAAACAGAAGGTTTATTAGTCGTTGGGAATACAGCGGAGAACGGATCTTGTTAGCATAGAAATCAAGAATGTTCAGTAAAGTCCATCTTGGGGAGAGGGAAATACCGCAGAGCCCTGATCCTTCCAAACTCGGAAGCTGACCCGCTTCCAGCAGCCCAACCTCAGACCTGCCCATTGCCCCTCCTCCATCCTTTGTCTCTCTCCCGGGCAAACAGGTCACCTGGTCTGCACCAACACCTCCAGCTGCATCCATTTCACTGCAGCCTGAGCAGACATTCCCCCCAGTACAAATAGCTGCTATTCTCATTCGGTAGCATTTTATCCCCCCTTCCCCCTGGTGCAAATGACTGGGCAAAGTGCATGGCAAACGGGGCATCAGGCCCAAGGAACTGGGGCCCAATCTTGCCAGGTGCTGAGTGCCAGCAGCTCCCGCAGTGGGTGCTCAGCACTTGGCAGGAGGCACTCAGCCCCGCTCAAGATCAGGCCTTCTATCTGTTGCTGTCATGAATTTTAGGCCCTGGGTGGGGAAACCATGTTAGCACCTTGCCATCGAGAGCTTTGGTCCAGCACACTTTCCTGCTAGCACGGCTTCCTTGGCCAGAGGTCGACCATGGGGCCGTACTCTGCCAGTGTAATGGGCGTACAGCTCCAAAGCTGACCCTGATCTCAACATGCACACTCATGGTTAGCAGCTGGCCCACATATGAGGATACGAGCCCACTATTACTGTCAGCTGAGGGAGTTGCTCCGTTAGCTCAAGTTGTAGAGGGTTATGTTTTTAGTGCTGGCAGTCTGAGGTTCAAAGCCAAGCTGGCGGGGTCATTATAGGTACATACATGCACTGTATACACACCTGCTTATGTACTGTGACAAAGTTCCTCCTCTACCTCGGTGGGTCCTGTGCTTATTGGTGGATTTTTTTGTTTGCCTCAGAGATCTTCCCCTCTGGTAGAACCCACAGTCTAGATCAACTCCTCCTGTGCTTGATCAGGAGTTGGGAGGTTTGGAGGGAACCCGGGCCCACCCTCTACTCCGGGTTCCAGCCCAGGGCCCTGTGGACTGCAGCTGTTTAGAGTGCCTCCTGGAACAACTGCACAACAGCTACAACTCCCTGGGCTACTTCCCTATGGACTCCTCCCAACACCTTCTTTATCCTCACCACAGGATCTTCCAGCAGTACGCCCTCTTACTCTCAGCTCCTAGTGCCTCTTGCTCCCAGCCCCACACACGCAACCTCCTTCCACAGCTCCTGACATGCGCCCCTCACTGACTCACTGGGAGGCTTTTGACTAGTTTCAGCCAGCCCCTGATTGGCTGCAGGTGTCTCAATCAACCTCCCTGCCTTCTGGAAAGTTCTTAATTGGCCCCAGGTGTCTTGATTAACCTGGAGCAACTGCCATAAGGTATCAGGGATTTGTTTAGCCTGGGGCGAACATACTGGTTCCTTACCACTTTCCTATAGCCCTCTGGCCTTGCCCCATCACAGTACGCATCTCAACTCAGACATGGCAGCCCTTTCTGAGCCCTGGCACCTAATCCCCACCCGCTTTCCTTCTACCCGGCTGCAGTGCATTCTCTCCTCAACAAGCTGATCTCCCACAATTCCCAGATGCAGAACACAGGTCTAAGAGGAACGTGCTCCCTGACCCAAATCCCACTGCACTCAGTGGGAGTCTTTCAGTGACTTCATGGGCTCTTGCCCATGGGACACCCCTTCAGAGGGGACCTGCGACCTGCCCGCTCAGTCCCTGGCCTCTCCGCAGGTGCCAGCACCATCAGAAAACCAGCAAGAGGCTCCTGCAGAAGGGTCCAGGATGTGACTGGCTCAGGGCGCATTCTGAGCTGTGCAGCATCGCTGCTTGGAGCTGCCGAGGGGATGGTCTCCTGCCAGAAATGGCCAACAGAGACTTCTCCTTGTCGGGGGGAACCCCCAGCAAGCATAAAGCTGGAGGAGCTGGCAGAACGGCTCCTGCAGTAGCCGCCCCTCCATCCCAGCATAGGGGACATGCCAAGGAGGCAGACAGGTTGGGAGCAGGCTGATACTGTAGTGGGGCAGAGCTCTGATATGCCAATTTTCCACTGGCATAAAGTCCCTCAGGGGCATAAGTCAAAGTGGCCCCCATAGCTGCTGAATCAGGGAGCTGTAGCTGGAGCCCTGACAGGGCCCGTCTGAGCAAAGCTGGAACGCAGGGGAGAACTGAGCCGGTGGTGTGCAAAACACAGTCTCCTGTGTGCCACCTAACCACCCAGAGAGCATGTGCGTGCCCTGCCCACAGGGGATCCTTTGGTCACACGGCAGCTCTCTGCCGGGAGCGTGTCAGGAACCAGCTCCTTTAAAAATACATCGATCAACATTTATCTGGCTTTAACAACTGGTTTCCTTATTTGACTGATGCCGCGCCCGGGACGAGCTGGAAACCCCGATAACATTGGAACATCACAGCTCAACTCCTCACCCGATACGCCCTAAAACCAGGCTAAAAATAAACAGGCTTTGTTGATTTATTTTCAAAATAAAACAAAGGAGCAAACCATTCAGTGACGTGCAGGGGAGGAGCGAGGGCGAAGGGATGGGGGGTAGCAGTGGGCAAGCGCAGTCACATCACACTGTGAACCTCACAGACAGAAGTCAGAAAGTCTCAAGCCAAGAGCCAGATCCGTAGCCCACTGAAATAAACAGCAGTCTTTCCACTGACTTTGCAGGGCTTTGAATCAGGCCTCAAGTGCGCTGTACCTGCTAGGGCTAACACGCAGTGATATGCTGGTGTCACATGGTCACGGCCCAGCTTGGGGTCCTCAGAGTAAAGAACAGCCCCACAGCCCAGAGTAGTGGCCTGGCTCAGTCCATAACATCAATAACCAAGGGGGTGAGGTACTCGGAGTGACGGATCCCCAGGCTGAAATCTGGGGCCCTCGGCTTGGTGATGGTGACACGGCTGGTCTTGTAGTCCGCCGGCCCTGGAGTAGAGTCCCTTACTAACTTGTACTTTCTCCACATGCTGTAGGCAGGTTGCCGGTGCAAGTAGACATTCGGTTCAGGCACAACAAAGGATGCCGGGCCAGGGACTCTCGCCAGCTTCTCTGCATTGCTCCACATGTCCATTTTGGAGGCCATGCTGTAGCAGGGGGCAGATGGCTTGATGGGAAGTCCGGGTCCCAGCATCCCTGGGAGGTTATAGGCATTGGGAGCTGGGTTGGGATCGTTCTCACGGTAGCGAGTGCGATCAGCCAAGGAATAAGCTGGTGCATAGGGTTCCCCCTGCGGATGCACCTTCTCTGCGTAGTATTCAGTTGGGGCAGGTGTGCTCATCAAACCTGGGAGCCAAGAGGCAGTTTGGGATCAATGTTACTATGGTAGGGTTGGATTCTGCCTACTTCTGAAGCTGGCTGCAGCCTAAGGTGTAGGCTGGTGCTCATCGTGGGGTCATGCAACAGGCCTTTGGCCACGACAGACCTCACTTCAAACGTGGCTTGCATTTCAAGAGTTTCTGTCTCACCAGAGTGTCTCTGGCCTGGGGAAATGGCACGGACAGACGTGAGGTGGATTGGCAGAGCTGTACGCACGGGACCAGCAGTCAGAAAGGAGGGTGCATTTGTAGAGCTGTGGGGTGGGATGCTAACAGGGAAGGGCATTGTGCATCAGCCCTGTGAATCAGTTCAAACCCTCAGCTGGTGTAAATCGGTGCAGTTCCATTTCATTCAATGGCATTATACCCACTTACACCGAGGATCTAGCCCAAAGTGTTTAAGATCACTTGCCTTCACTATGCCTGGCACGGGCAAAACTCACATATTTCAATGTTTGAATGACATTTTCAACCATTAAATCACAGTTAGTTGCCACAGGGCTTTGTCAGATGTTGTGCTACCTGCAACAGCTTCTGGCACAGTCCGGTCTCTCTTTTGTCCTGCCTTTCCCGTAGTAGCCCCATCCCCTCTCCCCATTGCTGCACCAGCACTCTGCCTTCTCTTTGGATTCATGCCCTTTAGATCCCCTTATATGAGGCAAATTGTGTATTAGCTGTCTCCTGATATTATAAACACCTGGGAACTCCAAAAAAATCTCATGCTGCCATCACTGTTTACATGCGATTCCCTTTAGAACAATGGGACTCTCATGTCCAAAAGCAATTTTAGAAGCCCAGAAGACAATGCACTCCTGTACTACCCCAACCCCATGCACAAGAGTTTAGATGCACTAAGAAATCTAATCCCACCCTTTGTGTTCCCTGGGGCCCATAAAGGATTCTGCCCAGCTCCCATTGAAGTCAATGAGAGCTCCATCCGTGATACAAGTCAAATATCTCCTTGTATGCTGGCTAACCAAGAAGATACGAGCATACCCCTTAGTCAATGGAGAGTCACGACCAAGCAAGTCTCCTCACTATATAGCACAGGGGCCCACCCAAAGGTGTGCTGATTCCTGGGAGCAACCCACTGTTCTGGCTCTAGTGGAAGGGAAAGGGCCTATGCCAAGGAGAGGAGGAGACACCACCTGGGACAGCCCCATTTCCAGCTCACAAAGAGGAGCTGTTCCAAAGACATGGATCTGGGACGTCAGACCAAGAGGGTCCAGGCACTGCCTTAGGGCTCAAGGTAACTGCAGCCTTCCTGGGGTAGGGTGACCAGATAGCAAGAGTGAAAAATCGGGACGGGGGTGAGGGGTAATTGGCACCTATATAAGAAAAAGCCCCAAATATCAGGACTGTCCCTATAAAATCGAGACATCTGGTCACCCTAGGGCAGAGGCTGCTCCAACCCTCGGAGGAGTCACTGGGGCATTAACCAGTCAGCCAGGGCTGTCCCATTGTAAACGTTATTGATGCTTTCCTGAAGAAACCATCTCAGTGTGTTGGATTTCCCTCAGTCAGAGAGCACTGCCAGCAGGCAATGCCGACCCCTCCGACATTGCCCAGCACCTGCTGCTCTGGGGGGTGAACAGCTGCACAGTGTTTCTCACACATACTTCGGCACAGACAAGGGGTGTTCGGGCACAGGCTGGCCTTTGTGCCTTCAGTACGTGTCCCCTCCCTCAGGGCCGAGGGCCGTTCTTGGAGGGGGTAGCCAGGTGCCCAGCGTCATGCCCTGATGCCATGGCATTCGGGAGATGGGTTGGTAAATGGCACATTCCCAGCCCTACTCTCTGAGCAGTGACTGCGGGGGCTCAGGGGGACAAACAGCAGCCCTGTTCTCCATTACCTGTGGGGGCCTGGGCGAGTCTCTGCGCTGTGGTTTTCTCACGCCCGTTCCAGTGCCCCAGGCCCCCTGCAGCATTACAGTAAAACGAGGCTCAGGAGACCGGCAGGCAGGTCAGAGCCAGAGCAGGCAGGGGCATTGCAAAGGCCAGAGACAGTAGGTGGCACATTACTGTCTATCGCCAGGGAATCCGGTAAGAGACCCCCCCTCCTCTCCTGCCGCTCTCCCTCCGGGGTAAACGTCGCCATGGAGCAGGCTTGAGGGGGTCGGGGCAGTGACACATCAGCCCAAACGGGCATGAGGCCAAGGGGGAGACACCCGCTGTGGGAATGAGGTGACGGCCGGGCGGGGACACGCAGGTTTGCTGGCAAATCCCTGTTTATTATGCAGCAGAAGCCCAGCCTTCATTCCATCTTCATCGTAACGCGCAGGCCACGGAGAGGCTTGGGCCAGGTGACCAGTCAAACGGGGTCCTGCCAAACGACCCCAAACACAAGCTGATCCAGGGAGGGGCCAGCAGGGCCCTCGGCACCGCCGCTCACATGGCAGAGGGTCAGAGGAAACAGACCAGGCCCTGGTCTCGCTCACGCCAATGGGAGCCTTGCCATTGACTGCAATGGGGGCAGGGTTTGGTCAGTACAATCCTCACCCGGTTCCATTGCAGCCTGAGCCTTAGGGAAGCCTTCTGCCTCTGCCCATGGTGCTTGACAAGGGACAGCTGGGACCAGCACAGTGAGTGACTCTCCAAGCGCCTGCCTGCAGAGCTAAGGTGGCAGTCAGGTACCCAGGGCTGGTGCAAGGAAGTTTCGCACCCTAGGCGAAACTTCCTTGCACCGGCCCTGCGCCCCCCCACCCTCCCCGCACCCTCCCCCCCAGCTAACACCGCCCCCCCCCCACAGCAGCAGCCAGCCTCCCCACCCTCTGCGGGCCACAGCTCAGCCCCCTACCCGCAGCCAGCCGCCCCCGCCCCCAGCTCCCGGCTCAGCCCCAGAGCCAGGAAGGCAGGAGGCAGCTGCGGCCAGCCGCCCGCCCTCCCGGCTCCGCAGCTCATCTGGGAGCAGGGGGGCGGGGGGGGCGGTAGCAGACCAGCTGCCCCCCTGGCTCCCGGCTGAGCCGCGGAGCCGGGAAGCAGCCATGGCCAGCCACCCTCACAGCTCAGCTGCAGAGCCTGGCAGCAGCCACGGCTCAGCCAGGAGCGGGGGGCGGCTGGCCGCGGAGCCGGGAGGGCAGGAGGCAGCCGCGGCCAGCCGCTCCCTAGGCGACCTGCAGGTACCCAAACACTCATCACCCTCATTCATCTCTTCCTCCTCCCTGGGCCCATCTAATGGCCACATGGGCAGATTCTCAAGGTAAATTCTTATTAGACCGCCTCAGATTTACCTTCCTACCTCTCATCTCAGAAAGCCTGAAACAATATACCCTCCTTTGACCACACAAAAAACCCCAGCTCTGTCCCCATGACTCTCCATCGTCTCCTCTCCTTTCACAGGTCTGTCTGCACCGTGACGATTTAATCCACATCTGTGGAGTATGTCTCCATTTTGTTTTGTGAGCATCATTTTGGTTGTGAGACTGTCCTGCGCCTTCCCTGTTGTCTCTTTGCCTCCATCTTGGACTAGGATTCCAAGAAGGATTGACAATGCAGAGCAATCAAGGGTCATTAACCTGGAGGGCCTCCTGCTGAAAGGCAAGCACCTTGGACAACAAGCTAGCTACCGCCCAGAGAAACCCATCCTTCCAGGTGAGATGGTAACCAAGCAATGGATCACCTGACAAGGGACTTGAAGTGACTGAGAATGGTCACCTGACACAGGGGACTGCAACTTTTACATAAGGAAGCTCTCTCACCGGTCATCTTCAGAGAAGGAGAGGAGAGAGACCTGAAGCTGAAGGCTGAGCAGGAGGAGAGGGATGCAGGAAGGACTTGAGACCCCTAAAAGGGTGACCCAAAACCCACAGGGCTCTCAGTGTGGTGAGGACACTGGAAGGAGGGATTTGCATGCAGGTATTTGATAGTTTTGTACAGATCTGTATATCTCTTGTGCTTTTTCTATGAGAGAGAGTGTGTACACACACGCCTTTGCAGTGTCTGAGTGGTACCTGCTTACACAGTCACCCCATCCCTGAAGGGGGAGACAATTGGCCAGCATGTGCACAGCTTCAGTGGTACTCTGGAAGCATGCAGCAGCTACAGGAGAGCTGACACTAATTTCAATACTTAGGCAGTTGGACCGTGGGGTCTGCACCTGGGGTGTTTGCTTGGAGGCCCACAAACAGTGCCTAAACTCTGCCCACCCCCAAGAGCCTGTGAGCCCCCAGGGTGGGGTCCAGTACAGCAGACTGGTGAGTGTCCGGCAGGGCGAAATCATCAGGGTTGCAACACTCCCTCATTACCATTATCTGGGAGCTCCCAAACACAGCACTTCCCATAGGCCATGACCAGACTGTGCTTGCTGCCTCTGTTTCTCTCCCTCTCTGAATGGGCTGCCCCTCTGAGACATCCGTGGTGAGTGAGTCAACTGGCTCCAGGCTGCTGAACTCTTGAAGAGCGCTGTCTGTCCCCTTCTCCCACACAACGATGCGCTGGGAACAGAAGGGCTCCCAGGCCCCGACCTGCACAAGCCATCAGCTGCTGTTTATTTCCTCGCCCCCTCACTGGGACGATGAACTCTTCAGTGAAGAAGCTAAAGCAGCAGCCCGTGTAGCTCAGGCCTCTGGGCCCTAGCAGCTGCACAGAAATACAGGCAATAGCAATGCTGGCCACTGCGGCTTTTCTGCTCAGCTTCCTCCCCGGCTGCCAGGTGGTTAAATAAGGACCAGGGCAACTATTGCTGCTTGGGTCCAGCTGGGACGTGCCACTAACTGCTCTCATTACGGGTATCAGCATCTCCCCTGGGGCTCTAGTGCTGGCCCCTCTATCTATTTTCCTCGGGGACCTCCTGCCTTCATCTTCATTCTTCAAAGCCCTTCTACACAGAGCTCACCACCTCTGTTCACTTCCCCAGGGGACCGATTTCATCTCTTTCTCCCTGAATGCCCAGCTCACTTCAGCAGCAGGGTCTTCACACCTCATTGCCTCTTCCAGCAAGAGCCGTGTTTTCTCCCGAGGACCAGTTCCATTCTCCTGGTGACCCCTCCGGCTTGCAGCTCGTTTTCCCTGCTTGCTACTGACCTCCCCAGATCGAGCAGTGCTAAGGGAGCGGGGAGATGTTCTAAACAAGGCCTATATTAGGCACGGAGGGCTGGATGCTGTGCTGGCATGACTGTCGTAGGCGCCTAGTGAACGGCTGAGATACATTTATGCACCCTGCCTTAAACAGGCATCCCAGCCCTTCGGCACTGACCTTTAAGAGGCTCACTGAGTAAGTGCCACAGGCCTGATGAGTCAGTGCGCTTGGCAATTCAGACCATTAACCCCCAAAAGGGTTTTCTGGGACAGACACAGCAGGTCGTGTGATGGATAACACGACAGAGATGGGAGAACATCAGCAAGCGCAATGGTGGCATATCCTTCACCTCCCTTTGGAGTTTCACACACCTCCCATGGCAGCATGGACAGAACCTTCAGCATTGGCATCCTCTCCTCCCAGACAGCTGGGAAGGGGCAGAGGATATCCCATCCGATGCCGGACAGAACTGGAAGGAGGACTACGTGCCCAGCAGCAGACTAAAAGCAATAGGAGCGGCCAGAGCCTAGTAGAAGCCCCATGAGTAAGCTACCAGATCCTTACTAGGTCCAGAAGGTCCTCAGCTCCTGCACTGCTTGGTTCGCATGTTGTTATTAGCTATGTATACAGCATTTCAGACCTGGAAGGACCTTAGAGAAATGTGGCAAACAAATTACAGTCCCTGCACCAAATAGTTTATAGTCTAAAGGCACAAATTGGTGTGGTACAGCTGGGATGACGTGGAGACAGGTTTCAGAGTTTAAGGACCAGAAGCGGTCTGTTCAGGGACCAAGTGCAGCAAGGAAATAAGGGGATAGGATAGGAGGGCTGTCCAGAAAGGAAAAGGAGGAGGGCCAGCAGGGTACAATGATGGAGCTGAGAATTCAGGTGGATGGAGCCAAGGAAGAAGTTGAAGCTGAGCAATACCCTCCCCTATATTTCTGTATCAATGCACACCAGCTGCCACATCCCAACCCATACGTGACAGATGGGTGTCTGGAATGCCACTTAGGGCACATCTGCCTGCAGACCAAAGGCATATTCATGTCTGGAGACGCCATCATGCACTGTCAGCACAGGAGCAGACAAAGCTTTCTGCGCAGAGCAGGAGTCTGCTGTTTCCCTGGATGCAATGTCGATCAAGATGTGAGGTAATCTGGCTTCCTCTTTGCAGGGATACGCCCAGGGAAGTAGCTGGGCCCTTGTGGACAGTGTGGTTTTTGTGGGGAGCTGGAAATGATATCATCTGGAACAGCAGGCTGTATTTGGACAGGAGCCTTGGCTTGGCTTCATACTCACAGGCATCCCTCAATTACACAATCATGAGTTGTGGTGCTCTATTTTTTCCCGGTGCTCTCTGGGTCCCTGGGTTGGAGGCCTTTTGGCTGAAACTCTTGGGGTATCTTCCCTCAGATTTGGTCTTTGGCTCAAATGAATTGGGCTGCGGGGTGCGGGGGGGATGGGCTCTGTCAGTCCTGGAATAGAGGTGGTCACAAACTGCATGCAATCTCTTCTTCCAGGAAAATCAGCCCCACACCAATGCCCAGTTCCCAGGGAGTAACTGCCACAGGAACGGACTCTAATCAGAGAACAAATTCTCCTGCGGCTTGCAGGGCTCCCTCCCCAGAAGCTGCCTCCACACAGAAACTTGCCTCACCCCAAACTAACACTACACAGTATGTCTTCACAAGACCAAATGTTTGTTCACGTGCTAAACAATAAAGAACTTGGAAGACTATATGTAACGGGGCCACCTGCCATAACAGTATGCCTATTTAACAGGCCAGGAAATTGAGCAACTGAGAGGTTAAGTGCCTTAGCCAGACTCATTCAGGAAGTCTGTGAGAGAGTCAGGAATTCAACCCCAGTCTCCCAGCACCTAGTCTTGTGTCTTACCCTGCAGACCAGCCTTCCTCCCTCACGTGGGCACAAATATTTGAAGACAGAGACAGGGTTGTCAGCTGTTGCTTTGGGATGTGGGACAGCCAATTCTCATGCACGGGGACCTCACGTCCCTTTCCGCATAGTTATTATAACAGATGGCTCCACTGTGGTGGTGTAGAATATCACCACTAAACTCCTCAATGGCCTCGTCATTCATGGTTGCTTATCTTTAATTCCATAGCTAACCTCCAAAGCAGGGCCGGCTCCAGGCACCAGCTTTCCAAGCTGGTGCTTGGGGCGGTATTGAGAATGGGGCAGCACTCCGAGTCCCGCGGCGGCAATTCGGCAGCAGGTCCACCGCTCTTCCCACCGCCGAATTGCCGCCGCAGGACTTGGACTGCCACCCCATTCTCGCCTGCTGCGGCAGCAATGGGGCGGCAGGTCTGCCGCTCTCCCCTTGTCACCGCGGGGCTCAGAGTGCTTGCGTCGGGGGCGGGGCCCCGCAACGTCGCCCAGCGTCGGGGGCGGGGCCCCGCAACGTTGCCCAGCATTGGGGACGGGGCCACGGTGACTGCTTGGGGTGGCAGAATTGACAGAGCTGCTCCTGCTCCAAAGTTCTCGATTATGAAACTAAAGCTACATAACCCTCTTGGATTCCTTGCCATTATTTCCACGTGGTTTGCACTGGCGTTGCTGTCTATTCATTCAGGCAGCCACATACTCAGCTTCTCCAAGTCTTGCAGCTTTAGGAAGATGAGGTGATCTGGATTTACTGAACAACCCAAATTGGCTCCTGCCGTTATCCCTTCCCATTCCTCTTCATAAACCATACCCTACAGGGATTTACTCATCTGCCCAGCTGCTTCTAACGGCTACACAGATCCACAATGTTTCCCATCACCTGCTCCCTGAGCCGAGGCTGGGAAGTCAGCTGGATACAGCCAACAAAATTCCAGATGTGGCTGCTGTCAACAAGCCACATGTGTTTGCGGGGGTGGGAGTAGAAGCACACACTCTCGCTCTCTGTGTCTCTAACACGAGTTGAAATAACGTATGCTAAGACTGTAAGCTCCTTGAGGCAGGGACCACCTGTCGCTTCTGTATATGTAGAGCACCTAACATAATAAGAGTCCTGGTCTATGCTCCTGGTCCTGCTCCTCAGCACTATTATTATTGTTGATAGTATAATTAATAATGTAAACTGGCAAAAATGCCATTATTTTTATTTCATGGCAAATTCCTGTGCTTAGGAAAGCTGGAGGTTTAGAATTACTGTTGCTAGTTGTCCATCTATAGGAAGTTTCTCAATGTGACTTTTTTCCTCCCATTAAATACATTTCTCACCTCACCCCATGATTCCCAAAGAGGATGTGGAGGTCACATGGGAGAAGGCGTGTCTGCCCTCTGTAAATAATGTTAACAAAAACCAACCTTAGAATCTGACCCAAAGCCCATTGAAGTCAATGGGAATCTTTCCACTGACCTGAAAGGGCTGCGGATTAGTCCATGATTCACCAAGAGGAGAGGGTAAAGGTCTTTCCCACTCATCTACTAAATGGTGGGTGTGATGTTAGACAGGCACAAGGCAGCTGGGACACTCTGCAGAGCATCTGTTTAATAACCATCAGGTGAATTGGGGACATGTAAGTTAGAAGCTGATAGCCCTGTTTAGAGCAGGGGGCAGTACTGGCAGCTGTAGACATGCATGTGGAGCCTGGCCTCCAATAGTCCAGCTAGTCAGTGACTGTCCTCCCAAATAAGATCACTAACACACCGCCGTGCTATCATAATTCTGTTGCTCTTCCAGTCTTGTGTCTCCCACAACTCTACCAATGCACATCTCTCTGAGCTGCTATTCCAGTACCGTGGGCCGTTCCTGAACAGCACTGAAGGTGTGCAGTATGTTCCTGAACATACCGAAGTGATGACAAACTCCGGTGGTATCATGCTAGAACAAATGCCCACTAAGGACTAGGATGAGACCTTCAACCTCATGTCAGTTGCAGTCCATGTCATAATTAAACCCACGTCTGCAGAGAAGACAGGCTAGTGCATTTACCCATTGCAACACCAAGGTCCCTAACCACATTCTGGCTCCTTTATCCCCATGCGTGGCGAGACTTCGTAAATGTCATCGGAATTCCAGCTAGGTTAGGAGATGCAGGCTTGGATCCTCAGCTAGCGTAAACCAATGTAGCTCCATAATGGAGCTAGGCTAATACACACCAGCAGAGGAGCTGGCCCAGTGAGAATCAATGGCCCAGATTCCACCCTGGTGTAATGGGCTTGCCCTGGATATGAATTTGGCCTGCTTGGATCCAATATGTTAGTTATTTTTTGCTAAAGCACCCAGAGGGCTTGGGTTGTCAGATGCCAAGAAATTATGAATGAGTAACTAACTTCTCCTGGTGCGAGTGTATGTGATACTAGTTCTGAACACTCAGCACGTTCCGTGCATGCTGCCTTCCAGGGTTTGTATGGTGGGAAGCACAGCAGCCCCAGCTCTTCAGGGCCAGAAAGTCCATGGCAGCAAGTGGGGAGCCTGCATCCTCACCTGCTTTAAAAAGGAAACAGTCCCCTGCCTGGTTAACAGCTGCTAGGTGGCGCAGCAGCTGGTTCTCGACCTGATCCAAAGCCCATTGAACTGGGATCTTTCCCAATGCATGGGCGTTCCCCTGATTAAGCTCACACAGGGATATGGGACTGGGAGCCAGTCAGATGGGTGAGAGAGCTGCTGCCATTGGCACCAGGACAAAGGTAGGCAGAATGTGTGACAGGAACTGTGATGCCAGCACTGTAGGTATCTATGGGTGCACTGTCCTGGGGACCTAGTCTCCAGATTCCTCCCCAAGACACTGGAACAACCAAAGACGACAGTCCCCCAGAGAAGCCTTCTAGTTTTTCCACTTAGCCCACTGCACACTGGGACAGCGCTTTGTGGGCTTAGGGAGTTCCAAGTAACCTGTAACACTACACTCATCTATCTGTCCGTCATACCCTAACCATCATGGAATGTACTGCAATAATAGACCAGCCATGTTGTTACTGCTACTCACTTAGACTCTTCTCTCGGTTCTGTATGCAGAAGGACGATGGCTTCCACCACCCAAAGCGGGAGAGGTGAGGGTCTACGAAGCAGGCACCAGGGCTGACTGTGTCAGCCAAGACTATAAGAGAAAGGAGAAGAATCCAGTTCAGGAAATATCAGCTCACAAGCCACAGCTGAGAGATCTGACCCTCAGCTCATCATCTTGCACTGGTTTGACTTTTTTGGTCACTCTAGCTTCCCCTAGAGCCCTTAGAACTGGGATTCTAGAGGAGCTGGGCATGATGCCCACATGTCTTTGTGCTGAAGATTTCGTCCCTGACCAGGACAAAGTGCCAGAAATGGGCTGGTTCTGTGCCCCTGGGCTGATAGCACCACATGAACACTCCTACACTCTACCACCATTTGGGTAGGAGACATCCAAGAAGCAATGCATTTCTCCCACAGGGACTGTAGCACATGTCATTTATCCTGTAACCTTCTGTAGGTTAGGTGCTCAGTCCATGGACACTTGGGACTAAGACCGTCCACATGCTTGTGAGGTGCTGAGTCCATTGGCCTTTGAGGCTTAGTCAGATTGTCTTTCCCTTTGAGTACAGAGTTTCAAACTCATTTTGGATTTTTGTATTCTAGGGCATTGTGGGCCAGATGTTCAGCTGGTGTAAATAACTGATGTCAATAGAGCGACACCAGTTCACACCAGCTGAGGATCTGGCTCCATGTCTGTAACTCACTTTTCTCCGTGTGTTTTATACGCATCGTGTAGGCTGGTTCTGCAAACATGGTGAAGTCGTGATTCCTGATGCCAGTGCAAGGCTGCCGGCCATATTTTCCGGCCCCTGGCCCTGGAATGCAAATGGAAATGTGAATGTCCAATGTTAACATAAAGAGAGGAACGAGCCAGCCCCCCTTTAACTTGTATAGAAGGTTCAACCAGAGGAGATTCACGCCCTGTGCTCCTTGTGAAGCTCCTTTCTCTTCCTACCCATGTATCATCTCAGTCCAAGACAAGGAAGTGATCTTGTGACTAATGTCCCTTAAGGTCTCTAGCCCTCCCTGCTCTAAACGCCATTCTTCAGAGCTTAATAGTGAAGGTAACCATCCTCTAATGAGAAGGTCTTTAGTCTCCCACCGGCCTTGTATCCCATTCCCTGGCATGGGGATATAATTATGGGAGTTACCAGAAGGTTTACCCTGAAGGAGTTGCCCTGACCAGAAAGTTTCTAGCCTCCTGTTCTCCAGAACACCGTGGTGTGAGTGTTACCATCCCTAATGGAGGGTATAACCTCCTCCGCCTTGTCACTCCAGGGCACAGATGAGATAATCTCTGCCCTCTGTATCCTACAGCCCCAGATGGGAATGTGACTGAAAAAGTGACTGTCCCATACGGTCGTAGCTTTCTAACCTTTTCATCCTGGAAAGCACCTCTTTGTAAAAGAAAGATTCCCCGATGGACCCCCAAATCCCAACACTCCAAGCTCTGTTGCTTAGCTGTCAACTATGGACTACCAGGAAGGTCAATGCAGAGTTCTGGCAGAGATCCATGGACCATTATTTGAGACCCACTGACCTAACAAGAAGGCCTCCAGCCCCTCTGTTTCCTACCCTCCCAGGCTGCAGATGACCTATAGGAGTTACTCCCTGGTTCGAATGCGATTACTTCAGATTTTGCACAAGCCATAGTGTTAACCAGATGTAACCAATTCTCCATCAGCCTGAGGAGCCATTGACATCCCATTAAAGACAGGCACAACCTAGAGATGCTGGTTCCCTGTGAACTCTGGCTGTGGCCTACAGGACCCAGTCCAGCTCCATACATACGAGCTTCTCCATAGTCCCTTTCCCACCCCCCAGTTCTGTCTTTCTATCCACAGTAAATCCATCTATAGAAATGCTCACTTGCCTGCCTTAGGATGAGAAGTGCCAACTACTATTATCATCAGCAGTACTATCTATCTATCTATCCATCTGTCATCTTGGGATACTATCCTGGGTAATTCCCATTTATTCTAGGTACTCTTCTGTCCATCTCTCTGCCCATCCCCATGGTATCGGGGCAACTCTTTCACTCCAGCTGGAGCAAAGCCGGAACAGGCAGGGCTATTTCTTCCCTAACGTGGTTTAGTTAGAATGTGTTTCCCCAGGTGAGAAGTTCACTCACCCTTGATTTTGGCACTGATTGGTGGGTACTGCTTGACTCCCCCTGGTGCCGTGGCTGAGGTTCTACAGGTGCTAGCGCCATAATCCCCAGCTTGGCTGGGACCTTTAGACTTGGACATCTTCCTTGGGGGAGGCCTCGGGGAGTCTTTATCGCTTCCGTCGCCAGCTGTTACCCTGGAAACACACACCAAGAAAACAATAAATAAAGCTCCACGGTACCCAGGCTCAGCTTCTTGCCAGAGGGACCAAGGCCCTGATGAACCGAACGGGCGGCATGACAAAGTCAAGGCAGCCATTTGCAAACCGTGCGTGGGGAAAAGATGTGCCCTGCGTTAACCATCAGTTTGGACCAGTGACTCGCGTTGCTGCCGCTTCAACTTGGCCAGGGATTAAAAGCTTAATTTAAAAAACAAAACAAAAAAACTACACCCAGATCCTCAAACTTGCCTTCGACTTCTTTTTTTGGATCATAAACAAAAGCCCCTGCTCTGATTAGCCCTTTGGTTGCCAAGGGGATGATGTAAGTGTGGAATCTGGAAAGTCTGTTTATTTCCACATTGCCATGGTGCTGGCAGAATGTTGTGGAAGGATGTGTATGGAGCCAAGGGGGGCTAGTCTGGCCCCCGACATGGTGGGCATTAGCTCTGCATAGTGACCACTAAGGAGAAGAAAGCCACAGGCAGTTGCTGAGACATGGTCTAGGCAGGCTCCAAAGGCTGATCATGTTACCAACCGTTGCTGCCGTTGTAAAAGAAATATTTAGTATAAAAAAAACAACAACCTTTTATGAGCCCTGCAGCCCAAGTTGTTATCACAGAATAATGCATAGTCTGTAAAAAACCCATTAGCACTCCTCTAAAGGGGCTGGCTGCTGATGTATCCAGGCAGCTCTCAAAATAGTTTGACTCGAGCTAAAGAAGAAGGGTGTCTAGTGCAGTGGTTTTCAAACTGCGGGTCGTGACCTAGTATGGGGTCGCGGAATGTAAGGCACTCGGTCGCAGCGGCTCTGGTCAGCACCGCCGACCGGGCCGTTAAAAGTCCCATCAGTGGTGCTGCCCGGCTAAGGCAGGCTAGTTCCTACCTCTTTGGACACTGCACTGCGCCCTGGAAGCGGCCAGCAGAAGGTCTGGCTCCTAGGTGGGGGGGCCACAGAGCTTTGCGTGCTGCCCCCATCCCAAGCACTGGCTCCGCACTCCCATTGACTGGGAACCAGCCAATGGGAGCTAGCGGGGGCAGTGCCTACAGATGAGAGCCACGCAGAGCCACTTGCACACCTCCGCGTAGGAGCCAGACCTGCTTCTGGGTGCTTCCAGGGCACAGCGCAGTCCGCGGTGCCAGGACAGGCAGGAAGCCTGCCTTAGCACCCTCGCTGCACCGCTGACCGGGAGCCTCCTGAGGTAAGCCCGGGCCCCAACCCTGCGTCCCAATCCCCTGCCCCAGCCCTGAGCCCCCCAAACACAGAGCCCTCTCCTGTACCCCAAACCCCTCATCCCCAGCCCCACCCCTGAGCCTGCACCCCCAGCCCAGATCCCTGACCCCCCTCCCACACCCAACCCCCATCCAGCCCAGAACTCCCTCTTCCACATCCTGAACCCCTCATTCCAGTCCCCACCCCACAGCCTTCACCCCAGCCCTCTGCCCCAGCCCTGAGCCCCTCCCACACCCCAAACCCCTCATCCCGAGCTCCATTGGGTCATGGGCATCAATTTTCTTCAACTGGGTCACCAGAAAAAAAGTTTGAAAACCACTCGTCTAGTGGCTCTGGCACTCCACGGGGAGCTCAGCACTGGGTTCCAACCCTGGCTCTGCCACTGATCAGCTGTGGCCCTGGGCAAGTCACTTCTCCACTCTCAGCCTGTTTCCCTCTCACCCATTGCCTATGCTCCCTATTTTGATGGAAAATTCCTCAGGGCAGGGACTGTCTCTCCGTGCATATGCACAGTGCCTACCACAATGGGACCTCAGTCTTGGCTTCTAGGCACAATTACTAATTACAATTAATAATCCTATCCTGGCCTTGTGGTTTGAATGGGGCAGGGAGTGAGCAGACTTGGGTTCTGTCCCTCATGCTGCCGCTGAATGTGTATGATCCTGGACAAATCAGTAAATTGCTCTGTGCCTCAGTTTGCCCATCTGTAAAAGAGGGTTTGTAACACTTCCCTACCTTTGTAAAAAGTGCTTTGAGAGTCTCCAATAAAACAAGGACACAAATGACATTAAGAACACACATTGTGCCAACCTCATGGCCACCTCTACACCTTCTTCAAGAGTAAGAATTGTAAAAGCAGAGAGCAGGGAGATTACAGGGGCACTGTAATATGACCTGGGTACTTAACTATTTCTGCTCTGGTTGGGAAGCAGCAGAACTGCTTGCTGTCCTTGTGCTGAGCACCACTGCTTGTGTGCTGCTGGTTTGGCATCTTTAGCACAGAGTACTCTGTAAGGCAAATCCAGCAGGTTTGGAAGTTTCTTATTCAAGAGGAGAATGTAAATTCCCTGAAATCTGCCAAGGAGCCACTCAACAGGAGGTTTTGTTGCAGAAAGACGCAGTCCTGCCCTTAAAGGGTCACTGGCAGAGCTGGTAGGCCCCAAATTAGTAGTTTTCAGTTGAACAGGAAGCTTTACTTCTCAGAGGCACTGGTCCACTGCAGTTTGCTCTCCTCCGCATCAATCCAGATGTTGACTATGAAAGAAAAACAAACCCACAGCCATCATCCTAGCCTCCCAAGAGAAACAAATCTGCTGTCCATACCCTGGGCTTCTCCTGAGTTTACATTACAGCAGGCTGCAGAGCTGTAATAAATACACAGGGGACTTGAATGAGGTGGCTGAAAGAGAGGGATAGGGATGGGGGAAGTTGCCGCAAAAGCTGCCTCTCTCTTTGTAAGAGCCCATCCAGAGGCAGCGTTTTTGTCCTTGCCTCAAATTCATTTATTTCCTTTATTTATTGTGCTAAAAAGACTGACCAGAGTGGAATACAAAGGGGTTTGTGTTAGGGAGGGAGAGCCCCGTTTTAAATTCCCTAACACCTTCTGCTCGATGACTCTGTTTCTTGTATCCAACTGCTCTTTCCCATCTTATACTTAGGTGGCAAGCTCTTTGAAGCAGGGATCCCTTTTGTTTGCTGTGTGCACAGCACTACATAACAGAACCACTGCAATGCAAATGATAAAACGATAAAAAATAAGGACCCAACATCTATGCTGTTAGTGAAAAAGGCCCCCAAAGTCTCTTCCCACCCACCTGGACATTTCAGACACCCCAGGGTTTGGAGGAGAGATGGGAATCGTGGGTGATGCTGCAGCAGTAATATACAACTCTTGGAAGATGCCTGATGCCTCCCTTATTCATATTCATTTAAGGAAAAATCCTACGCTGTAATTCAGTGAAGGTTGCTAACCAACATGCAGCATCACCAACACAAGCATGATGAAACAAGGAAACGAAAACATAAGACATCAGCAATCCACATGTCCTCAGGAAACTCAGTAATAATGCAGGCTCCTCACAGAACATACTGCAAACATTAGCAACATAGCTCCATAATGCAAGGACTGATTCCCTGTCCGTCCATCCCCCCCGTACTTTGTGCAAAGTGAGTGTCTAACACTTTGTATTGCTGTACACTTTCCCAGGATCTGGCTAGTGGGTCTTGCCCACATGCTCAGGATCTAACTGATCACCATATATGAGGTCAGAAAGGGATTTTTTCCTGGGGTCAGACTGGCAGGGACCCTGGAGGTTTTCCATCTTCTTCTGCAGCATGGGGCATGGGTCACTTGCAGGTTTAGACTAGTGTAAATGGTGGATTCTCTATAACTTGAAATTTTTAAATCATTATTAGAGGACTTCAGAAACTGAGCCAGAGGTTAGGGGTCTATTACAGGAGCAGGTGGGTGAGGTTCTGTGGCCTGCAATGTGCAGGAGGACAGATTATGATCACGCTGGTTCCTTCTGACCTTAAATTCCATGCAAGGTGCAGCACAATGAACCATCACAGGCCCTGTAAATTGTAACCTTAACTCTGACAATTGAGGGGTTGTATGCGGCTGTGTTTGAGGCGTGTTCCCACCAGTTTACCCATCCTTTGCTCCGTTAGTTGCTAGCTTTCAGCACACGTTTAGTGTTAATCATTACACTGATCTGCTACTCCAGAATCTGATGTTTGAATCACAGCCTCTTCCTGCCATGAGACAACCCTAACAAGTTCCATCCCATGAACACAGGTTGAGTTTGCTTAGCTAGCAAACACAAGTTCTAGCATGTGAGTTTCTATTTATTACAAACGCACATACGCTACACAGCCCAGCATACAAACACATACATACAACCCAAAAAGACCAATTGTTCTTCATTTGAGCCTCAGATGAGGTTAGACTTTTTTTAAAACCACACTAAACTAAAAGTTACACAACACTGCAAATGACAAACTAGATTTTAGTGCCTTCACGCATGAATGGCATGCGATTAATATATTTATGTGCACTAACAGAGAGGCTTCCAGAACTTTGTTCCAGCTGAAAAACTGCAAATCTAAAGCCAACCTGAACTCTGGAGCTGCTGATGTGTTTTGAAGTTATGGGGCAACTGATGCGACCTATCACTGCCCCTCTGCAGCTGTTGGTCTGGAGGAGAGATGGGCCCAATCTGCCAAGTGCTGATCCAGCTGCAGAACCAGACATTGCCACAGTTCAGCAATGTTCTAATGCATGGTTTTGGTTTGGGCGCCTCTCTAATGTGGAAGGGGTGCTGATGGATCTCTGTGCTGTCTGCCCCACAGAATGGGGAAGAGACAAACCTAGGGATATATACTCTCTTTGGATATGTCTACACATCAGCTGGAAGTGAGATTTGTGCTAGCATGGCCTGAGCTAGCGAGCTGAAACTAGCTGTGTGTACATTGCAGCACCAGCGGAGGCTCGGGCTAGCCACTGGTGCTCAGGCCCACCCTACCACATGGGTCTAAGCTCAGGCAGCTAGCCCCTCCACCGGTGCTGCAACGAGACATACCCTTTGATGACATCCAGGATTCCCACTGACATAAATGGCCCTCCTTGTGTAACGTAGGACAGAGTAAGGGAGGCCCACTCCCATGGGCAGGACAAACATCCATGACAGCACACAGCCAGGATAATCTAATTGTTCCCGCTAGTTATCGCAGTGCAACAGATGCCCATATTTCACAAGTCAACTTCGGCTTCTCCCCCGCCCCCCCAAGGGCCGCCTCCCTTTGAATGCTTGTTCCAGCCTCTCATATGATAGAGCACCACCTGACAAGGCTCGTGTTTAACCGATTGGACAGTGGGGCTTTTTCTTCATTAAGGCTGACTCTCTGGGATGATTCACTGACCAGCCAGAGTCTTCTCATTAGAATGATTCGTTGGTTTGGGCTATTTGTTTGTTTGTCTGTTTCAAACCGGATGAGTTTGGCGCTGGTGAAAGTGAGGAATTAATACAGAGCCAGGCACGACATGATGCAGGCAGGCACTGTGCAGGCTTTGCACAAACAGCTCAATCCTGATTCTCCACATGCCCTACTAGCCCAGCCCTGGATTCTCTACACGCAGTGGCTGATGGCTCTCATTCCTCACCTGCAGCACCCCTTGCTCCCCGAGTCCTGCACTGCCACGCACACACAGTTCTGCCAGTGAACCTCAATCCTCCCTGCCTATACTTCCTGACATCCCAGTCTTCTGCCCAGAATCTGCTTCATTATCGTATCTCCCGCTCTTCCAATCATCTGTCCCCCATCCTGCTCTGATCATGCACTTCAGTCTGGACCTGCAGCACCTTCTGCTATCCCGGTTCCATGCCTTTCCTAGACAACGGTTCTAGCTGGGTCAGACAATGTGATGCTTTTGTGATGCAGTTGAATCTCCACTGGTGATTCGACCCACCCAATCTCATTTCACTCATAGCTTCAGCCTGATTTTGCCCCGAGTATGGTACCTAGCTGTGGAAACCCGATGAGTTAACCCTTTGTCCCATGTAGGTCTCTATACTAATGGCTATGGGCAAATCTCTCTCACCCCAGTCAGGTAATTTGCATCAACACAGACATTAGCTTGTTTACTAGTTTTCAAATCCTCAACTTTTACCAATTCTAAGGTTGGATGGACTCTGTGTTAAAGAGATACCATCCATTCTCACTAGCATATTAGACTCAAGTTTTTTTTTGTTCTTCCCTTACCAACCTGTGCTTCCACATGGAATCAGATGTCAAGTCCATTAAGAGACTACAAGACATATCCAAAATATCTAGAGATGAGAGTTTACCTGCCATCCCCTGTAGTCTCGAGAGATTAACTGCCCAACTGTCCTCCTGCTCTGCAGATTCAGCTGTCCAGTCATCCCTCTGAACCTGAGATACAGACTGTTTACTCAAAGAATCAACATGGAGACAGTCCTTGTCTCCCCGACAAGCTGGTTAAGCTTATAGGGCTGTTTAAACTCCCTAACAATTTTTATTCCATCTGAAATCTCCTCAAAGCTATCCACAATGGATTTTTTCAAAGCAAATTCAGTGGATTCATTTTCATTTGAAAGACTTTGGCCACTAGACACCAACACACTTTCCCCAGAAGAGAGACTGTTTACTATCAACAATGGCCCATTAAGGGTCAATGGAAACAATTCCTTTTCACAGACTTTAAAGGCTTCACTAAGAAATTCCTTTTCTTTTGCAATATCATGCACTGCAACACATTCTTTCTGACCTTTATTTATGTCCAGAACTGACTTTGGCACAACAGACGAATCACCAAACTTCTTCTGAGTTTCACATACATCCAGAATCACCTCTGGCCCAACAACCCCTTTCAGGTAAACTACTAGAGTTCATAGTCAAAAGATTAGAAGCATTCTTTTCCTTGTTACAAGTTTCCACTCTGTCAGTGGGTAACAGTCAAATCACCTTCATGCTTTCCTTGTGCCCTGGCTATGATGTCACCCTGATCAGCCACGGTTGTCATATCTTTACCCAGCAACACACTAGCAACAGTCAAAATAGAAGCATCAGAATCGCTTGGTCTCTGGCAGCTATTTATGACATTAACTGGATGCAACCTAGCTACAATATCATCCTCCCTAGCAGACACAAATTCAGGACCACTTCCTTCCTGGACTTTAGTTGTATCCAGAATCAGCTCTGGGTTAACTAATAAATCTTCAACCATCATAGGCTGACAGGTTTCTTCTGTCTGCTTTACAGACAGAAAAGAGCTGGAGAAACATTTCTCTTTAACATACAAACAGCTTGGGATATCCTTTCCTTTGTCCCAGCACACATGGCTGTTCACGGACAATTGCTTGGAGATTGGGGTAGCTACCTTCATAAGCAAGTCATTACCCCTAACAGACACAGGAACATTTCCTTTGCTGTCACAATTCTCCACACTGGTAACAGGTAAGGTATAGGGCAGGGGTCTCAAAGTCCCGGCCTGTGGGCCATCTGCGGCACAAGAACCTCCCCACTGCAGCCCGCAGAGGAGAGACGCATGCAGACACGCTGCCAGCAATGTCTGCTGCAGGCGCCACACTCCGCAGCTCCCCATGGCTGGGGGAGAGGGACAAAGATACCATCACTAGTCACCAGGCAGAGTCAGCCATGGGGGCAGCATCATTAGTTGCCAGGCAGAGTCAGCCATGGGGGCAGCATCACTTTTCCCCACACACACACACACAATGAATATAAACAAGTCAAAATACTGAACACAACTATCTGATGCACACCTTGCTGTAATCCTGAAGGTTTCAACTGCTCAGTCACAGAGACCAAAGATCAACAAACTGACAGAACTGAAGCATTGCCAGGTGTCTGGCAAACACTAAAACTCTCTGGCAGGCAAAGAATTGTATAAAGTTGTATGACAGTTTTATTATTTCTAAAGAAATTCTAAATAAAAAATAAAATATAAATGTTTTCTTTTCTGAACCAACTTAATCTCCTTCTTTGAGAAAGTAACAGATTTTTTAGATAAAGGAAACGCAGTGGATCTAATCTACCTCAATTTCAGTAAGGCATTTGATACAGTACCACATGAGGAATTATTGGTTAAATTGGAAAAGATGGGGATCAATATGAAAATTGAGAGGTGGATAAGGAACTGGTTAAAGGGGAGACTACAGCGGGTCATACCGAAAGGTGAACTGTCAGGTTGGAGGGAGGTTACTAGTGGAGTTCCTCAAGGTTCAGTTTTGGGACCAATTTTATTTAATCTTTTTATTACTGACCTCGGAACCAAAAGTGGGAGTGTGCTAATAAAGTTTGCGGATGACACAAAGTTGGGAGGTATTGCCAATTCAGAAAAGGATCGGAATATCCTACAGGAAGATCTGGATGACCTTGTAAACTGCAGTAATAGTAATAGGATGAAATTTAATAGTGAGAAGTGTAAGGTTATGCATTTAGGGATTAATAACAAGAATTTTAGTTATAAGCTGGGGACGCATCAGTTGGAAGTAACGGAAGAGGAGAAGGACCTCGGAGTCCTGGTTGATCACAGGATGACTATGAGTCGCCAATGTGATGTGGCCGTGAAAAAAGCTAATGCAGTCTTGGGATGCATTAGGCGAGGTATATCTAGTAGAGATAAGGAGGTGTTAGTACCATTATACAAGGCATTGGTGAGACCTCATTTGGAATACTGTGTGCAGTTCTGGTCTCCCATGTTTAAGAAGGATGAATTCAAACTGGAACAGGTACAAAGAAGGGCCACTAGGATGATCCGAGGAATGGAAAACCTGTCGTATGAAAGGAGACTCAAGGAGCTTGGTTTGTTTACCTTAACCAAAAGAAGGCTGAGGGGAGATATGATTGCTCTCTTTAAATATATCAGAGGGATAAATACCAGGGAGGGAGAGGAATTATTTCAGCTCAGTACCAATGTGGACACAAGAACAAATGGATATAAACTGGCCATCAGGAAGTTTAGACTTGAAATTAGACGAAGGTTTCTAACCATCAGAGGAGTGAAGTTCTGGAACAGCCTTCCAAAGGAAGCAGTGGGGGCAAAAGACCTATCTGGCTTCAAGATTAAGCTAGATAAGTTTATGGAGGGGATGGTTTGATGGGATAACATGATCTTAGTCAAAGGTCAATTAATTGCCATCAGTGGTAAATAGGACCAATGGTCAATGATGGGATGTTAGAAGTTACTACAGAGAACTTTTTCCTGGGTGTCTGGCTGGTGAGTCTTGCCCACATGCTCGGGGTTCAGCTGATTGCCATATCTGGGGTCGGGAAGGAATTTTCCTCCCGAGTAGATTGGCAGAGGCCCTGGCGGTTTTTTGCCTTCCTCTGCAGCATGGGGCACAGGTCACTTACTGGAGGATTCTCTGCATCTTGAAATCTTTAAACCATGATTTGAGGACTTCAATAGCTGAGACATAGGTGAGAGGATTATTCCAGGAGTGGGTGGGTGAGATTCTGTGGCCTGCATTGTGCAGGAGGTCAGACTAGATGATCATAATGGTCCCTTCTGACCTTAAAGTCTGTGAGTCTATGAACACCATCTTCAGTGACATTATTGGCCCACTGGGAGAATTTGAGGACTGGCACTGGCCCAAAGGCAAACTGAGTTTGAGACCCTGTGTTACCGTGGGAGACTCACTCAGCAGCGCCTCCTGTTGGTTCTCCAGGGAATTAGCTTTTTCCAGCCCAGAGCACCCTCTGCAGGTCACTGTCCCACTCACCATTAGCCCGCCATGTCCCTCCCACACCCCAGTGCCCTTTTACCTGGGGGTGCTGCCCCTGGCAGTACCCCCTCAGTCTGGGTCTCCCATGCCAGGGGAACCCCCAACCCCTATCCCCACCTTGCCTCAGCCTATGGGCTATTGCCAGTCATCATCAAGCCCCCACTCCGTGGGGAAGACTGCAGTCTGTAATAGCCGGTCATCATAGGCAAGGGAGATTTGGACCTGCTGCCTTTACCTAGCCACAGGCTTCCCCTTTGCAGCCCCAGAACCTGTTTAGGCCCCACACAAGGCCCTGCAGCCAGGGGAGTTTCCAGGCAGGAGTTCCCCAGCTCCTCTTGCCTTCCCTCAGCACTGCCCCCACTTCAGGTCCCTTTTTAACTCCCCAGCATCCCTATCCTTCTCTGGCCACAGCCAGAGGGAGACTGTTTGCTCCTGGCCCACTGCCCTCTTATAAGGGCTAGCTGGGCCCTGATTGGCGCAGGGCCGCAGCTGTGGCTGTTTCCCCAATCAGCTGAGGCTTTCTGTTTTCCCTGGCAGCTGGTCTCTCACAGCCTCAGCCCTCTCCCAGGGCTGATTTTAACCCCTTTTATTTTCAGAGCGGGCTAGCCACCCCACTACATCCTGGTATAGGGATACTCATGTTCCACTAAGCTTGCCTTCCCAAACTGCTGATTAGACAAAGCCATCAGCTCAGAAGGTTGCCTATGCTCATCTAAACTTTCTTTGCCTTCCCCTCCCTTAACAGATAAGCTGCTGTTTTCCACAAATAGTGTCTTATTACACTGAGCTACTTTAAGCACATCACTTTTACCTAGGTCAGGCTTACTTTCCCAAGCTTTACTAGCCAAAGTTCCATCATCCATAAAAAATTTACCCTTTTCTTCCTCAATTAGGGCTTTAACCTGATCACCAACTTTAATTTGCTCTAGATTCACTTCTGATATACCAGACGGACAATTAGGAATTTTTTCCACATATGCACTGCTTCTTCGCACAGACAAACAGCTATCTTCCTCATACAAACATTTGGAGAAACCCACTATAGGCAAACCCTTGCCCCTAGAAGACACAGGTTCAGGATTATTTCTTTCCTGCAACTGGTTTGTGTCATCAACTTGACTGAACAAAGTTTTAATATCATCCCCAAAAGTAAGCAATAACTTCCTTACACCAGCTATAACTTCATGTTTAACATCATTCCATTCAAGAAGAATTCTGGCTAAAGGCACACTTACAGTAAAGTCATAGGGGTTTACAATAGTCACATCTGATTTGGTAAATAATCTTCCTCTTTGATAAAATCTGTTTTAACAAGAGTGATGATAGAAGCTGTAATTTGCCCTAAACAGCTTTTACCATTGACTTTTACATTCTCTGCACAAGTTATGGGGTTACCTTCACTGAGCTCACAGTAAAATCATTTACATAAAAGGTGGCAGTGTTGGGGTAAATTTGGTTACACACAGACAACTGCTTGGTCAAGCAACATACCAACACAATTACAAACTGGATAGATTCTATCCCCATCTTTGTTGTTGAGAGGAACTGTATCAGGATGATACAGTTACTCTTGTTCCTTTATTTCACAGGTTGGCAAACTGTGGCTCACGGGCTGCATCTGGACAGCCAGCCGTTTTAATCCGGCCCTCGAGCTCCTGCTGGGGAGCGGGGTCAGGGGCTTGCTCTGTTCCGGCGCTCCAGCTGGGGAACGGAGTTGGGGGCCACTCCGCACAGCTACCGGAAGCAGCGGCATGTCCCTGCTCTGACTCCTACACATAGAGGCAGCCAGGGGGCTCCGTTCCGCATGCTGCCCCCGTTCCATGCACCGTCCCCACAGCTCCCATTGTCCAGGAACCTCAGCCAACAGGAGCTGCGGGGGCAGCACCTGCGGACGGGGCAGCGCGCAGCAGAGCTGCCTGGTCACGCCTACGAGCAGGAGCTGGAGGGAGGACATGCCACTGCTTCCAGGATCTGCTTGAGCTAAGTGCCGCCCGGAGCTGCACCCCTAAGCCGCCCCCCCATGCCCCAACCCCCAGCCCAAGCCCTGATCCCCCTCCCACCCTCCAAACCCCTCATTCCAAGCCCAGAGCACCCTCATCCTCTGCTCCACCCCAGAGCCTGCACCCTGATCCGGAGCCCTCACACTCCCACCCTCGCACCCCATCCTCTCTTCCCCAGCCTGGAGCCCCCTCCCCACACCCTGAACTCCTCATTTCCGGCCCCACCCCAGAACCTGCATGCTCAGCCCAGAGCCTGTACCTCCTCCCACACCCCAACCTCAATTTTGTGAGCACTCATGGTCCGCCATACAATTTCTATACCCAGAATTGGCCCTCGGGCCAAAGGTTTGCCCACCCCTGCTTTATTCTCTTGAGTTGGAGCTTAAGTCTGTCCTCTTTTGCCTTAGCTTCTAGTTCCTGCAATCGAATATGCGCCATTTTTTGTTCATGTTCAAAACACAGGCGTTCTCTTTCAGCAGCTTCTCCTTCCATAGCAGCTATTTTTTGCTTTTGTTCAAATTCTAGCTGCTGGTTTCTCACTGCAAGCATTTTCGCTGGGTCTGCTTCCTTATCACTGGCAATAAACAGATTTTTCAGTTCCTGCTCTGGAGCCTTTTGCTTAAAATCCAACCCTCTCTGTAAACACAATTCTTCCAGGCTTTTTCTGTCAGGAATTTGATCATGGGTCACTCACTGTAGCTGATTTTTAACCCTTAAACTCTTCAATATTAAAATTAAATTTTGACATGTGTGTGTGGTTCTGATCCAAAAACCCAATTAACCTGTGGTAATATGTATCCAAGCATGAGTACGCCACTCTGACCGGGCTCCTAGTGGGGAGCCAGCTGTGGTCACTCAATTAGGGTAAACTGCAAAGAATGGGGCAGACAATCCCCATAAAACAGGTGAATATTCCAATACTTAGTTTCACCAAACCAGCACAAACAGCTTCTTTATTACCTTACTGGTTACTCAGAAGTCCAAGCAACACAGTTCCCTTAAAGTGATCCAGCCTCAGGCCTCCATCCAGGTACTCACATCAAATATGATGAAAATGTCTGTAAATCTTATTTCATCATATAAAAGAAAAGGTTCTACCAATCCCAAAGGATTGGACACATTACCTCCCAGGTTAATGAATGTTTCAAATCTTACCCAAATACATGCTACAGCCAATTCTTATTAACTAAACTAAAATTTATTAAAAAACAAAAGGGAGAGAGTATGGTTAAAAGATCAATATACATACAGACATGAGTTCAATTCATTGAGGTGCAGATTCATAGCAGAGATGGTGAGCTTCATAGTTGCAGAGAGTTCTTTTAGAAATAATTTATAGGTTATAGTCCAATGTCCAAATCTCATATTCAGGGTGTACCAGCATAACTGGGACCTCAGTCTTGCGACTCAAAGTTCCCATGATGAAGCCTAAGCAGATCTGAGATGACAGAATCAGGACCCAAGGATCTTTTATACAATTTCATGTCCTCTTTAACAAGTTGGGATTTCCTTGGGGACCAAAAAGTAATTAGGATGACTTTGAAGGAGGTCCATCACCGGTACTTAGCTATTCAAATTAACATGAGGCCATTTGCTTTTTCCTCCACCATTCATAGTGCATTTCAAAGAGAGATACATACTGAGATATCCCGTGTTTACAATTCATTTAAATGATATCAGAATACAGCATAGACAGGGACTGTTGATTACATTGTGGACCCTACTCATACATATGTAAATAAACACAAACATTATCTCCCTACATGTCTTTTGAGGGTTATTTATTCTGCAGGTTGTTTAACCCTTTCTAGCCATGCATCACACCTAGCCAGCACTCCAGCTGAAATGGCTCCCAGAGCAAGTGTCCATTATACAAAGCACCTCAGCCCTGGCTACATCTCGCCTTGGAAACCCCGCTGTGTATAACAAGAATTGCATTAGCTCCTGAGCTGTTTACTAGTTACAAATAAACAGTATTTGGAGGCTGCTTGTTCCCACCAGGAATGGATGTTTATGATCTCAAACTCTCGGACAGGGGTGAGCGGGAGAGATGGTATAAACAGAAGCAGCCCTCAGCAGCACTGGGGTGGCGTGTCTACATAGCCTTCCAATAATCTCCCAGCCATCTTGACTAGGTGTATGTGTGAGGGAGAAGTGTGTGTCTAAGGGTGTGAGGGGCAGGCGGGTGGATGGGGACATTGGGTGTGTGGAATTGTGTGAGGAGAATGTGTGTCTCAGGGGGATGAGGGAGGGGTATATTGGTGTTAAAAGGGGTGCTGGGGTGTGTGTTTGTGTGAGTAAATACAGGTGTGTAAGCATGTGTGTGTGTGTGCACGTGCATGCGTGGGTGTGTGTAGGTGTCCGAGGGACTGTTGGCCTGTGTGTATGGAGTGTATGTGGGGGTGAATAAATTCTGAAGGGAGGAGTGTGACTTAGTGTGTGTGTGTGTCTGTGAGAGAGAGAGGGGGGAGTGTGTTGCTTGGGGGGGTATGTAGAAATGTGTGTAATCATTTGTGTACAGGTGTGTACATGAAGGGATGAGAGGGGCTAGAAGGCTGGTGTGGGAAGTATTGCCATGAATGTGTGCTATGCGAGCGTGTGTGTTTTGTTGTGTAGCGATGGAGGGTGGGGAAACTGGTTCACATAAAATATGAATGAAATTTAAACCTTTTGGGGTTTTATGCCCATTGCTACACCTATTAACTCTACCCTTTCACTGCCAGGGACCCTCACTCACAACTTTTACCCGCACCACAGTCTGTCGTGGCTGTTTAAATTGTTGGCTCTCAAGGGTAGGTATGCTCTTATCCTCTGTGTTTGTACAGCACCTAGCACAATGCAGCCGTGATCTTGCTTGGGGACTCTAAGTGCTACCATAATATAAACAATAATATATATCTATCTGAGTTTACCTCGGTTGGTGCTCGGACTGAGCAGGTGAGACCATGGAACCAGGTAGTTTCCATCCTCAAGGGGCTGAGCCTGCAGCTAAACTAGGTGAGAGAATCCAAGCTGATCATGAAGGGAGACACACTCAGGTGTGACAGATGCACAGGATGATGAATGAAACTGGAATAATGTGACAAGGCAAGGAAGCCTCTGGGGAGAGTCCTCCCCAGGCAGGTTAGGGGGTGGTCAGACTCAGGGGAGTATCCAAACAAAAGGAAAATGCTGAAAGGAGGGAGGTCAAGCTAGTGGACATGGCTGGTTACTCAGTCACGTCCAGGGCTATCTGTGACCCACTGAAAGAGAACAGAATAGGATGAAGATGCTTCCCGAATGCTGAGGAAAGAGATGTGATAAGAATGGCAACGGACAGTCAGAAAGATGCTGCAGAACTCCTGTTTATTGTGCCCCACAAGAGAACCAGGAGGAGAGGCAGAAACAGCCGAAAAGCCCTGGGAAAAGCTCATCTTTCTGATGCGAAGTGTGAATAGAGAAAGATGAAAGCTGAAGCTGCAGACCAAGTGCCACCATTGGCTGAGCGAGGAGGGTTTGGGATTTCCGGGGCACTGGAATGCCTCACTTGCTGCGACCTTCGGATTAGGGTCTCCACCTGAGCAGATAGACCCTGGGTTGAGAAGTTTCAGGGCTTATTAGGCACACTTTAGCTTTCTCTTAGCTAAAATCTGCCCTGAGCATCCAGTCTGAATAATGCTAAAGAAGCCAGAGATGTTTTGTAGCAAAGGGTCAGTAAAAGGGATATTAAAGGGGTAGTAAATGCACCACAGCTTCTCTTCACAGATGGAAGGAATGTGGGAAATAAGTTCAATGGAGCTGGAAATGATAGCAAAGTACGGGGAGCGTGGCCTAGCAGGTGTTCCTGACATTGGGAGAGATGGGTGGGCCAGGCAGACTGTTAGTCCCGATGAGTGCAAAACATACTCAGGAGAGACAGAAAGGGAAGGCGAGGTGAAGGGGTGGCTCTCTGGAGCTACATTGGGCCTGGCCTTGTGAAAGTACACAAGATGATGTATGGAATGTAAGGAGCCTATTCCCACCTTGCGGTTCTTGACAGGGGCCAGATCTTTGCTCATTTTTGTGCTCCCTTAGCACAAGGAGCCCAAAAGAGATGCTTATCAAGGGAAATCAGCAGCAGGCAGTGGACCTGTGATCTCCTGCACCAAAACGCAGGCCTCTACTCTTTTATTTCAAGTGGTAACTCTGTTTTCCAGTAGTAGTAGTAACAGGCTCTTATCCTATCTGTGGAGAGGAGGCCAGGACACATTTAGCCAGCCTGTTACACAAAAATAAAGATAGAGAGAGAGATGGAATCAAGATGGGGTGAGCTGGAATAGCCCAGCCACTAAATTGTTTTTTTAAATCAATCTTTAAACAAAGAAAATAAAGGGAAAAGGCTGAGGACAAGTAGGAGGCAAAGTAATACAGACCTTGTCAATAGAGCTTCAGATAAAAAGCAGGAAAGGGAACAGTTGATAAAATTGACTCTGTACAAACCAGCAGGCCTGGATATTATGTAATCCAGGGATTTAATAGAATTAGCTAATGAATTTACTGAACCACTGGGACTTACTCATAAAAAGTCATGAAGACCGAGGCATAGACCAGATTTATTTAATGTCTTTATTAATGATCTGGAAGCAAGAGTAAACAACCCCTTGATTAAATTCTCAGATGATACTAAGTTGGAAGGTGTTGCGAGCACTCTCAAAGACAGGGAAATTGCTCAAAGGGTCCTAACGAGGTTAGCAATAAACCGAATAAGATTCAACAGTGAAAAACATCTGGGTGGAAACAATCTGAAATATAGATATTAAATGGGGAGGAGACACCTGGAAGGCGGCAATGCTATGCAAGATCTAGGTGCGATAACGGGAAGCAAGGGGGACATGAGCTTCCCATGAGATACAGTAGCAAAGACTGCCAATGCAGTTTGGGGGTGTATATCCCAAGGCATCGCATCACTGGCCAAGGGAGCAGTTGCCTTAGGATACCGATGAGGCTACAGCTACAATGATCCTTCCTCTTCTGTGGGCTCGTCATATCTCCTATCTTCTCCCTCCACATTCTATATTTTGCTGCTGGCAATATGATCTCCCACTGCTCTGACTGAGCACGCCTCAGAACTGCAGTGGCTCCTAATCCCTTGTTGCATCAGAGTCAAGCTGCTTGTCCTTACATTCAAGGCTCTTCACATCTCTGCCTCCTATCTGTCTTCCCTCATGTCCTTCCATATCCCTGCCTATTCCCTGTGCTGCACCCAAGATGAGCAAAGGAATATTTACCACGAATCAAAATGTCTGAGGTCTGAGGAATAGCCTCCCAACGGGAAGTGGTAAAAGCTCCATTGTCTGATCCATTTGAAAACAAGAGATGAGATGAGCCACATACCTGCATCCAAACTTTCCCTTAGGTTGGGGGTGTTTGGCTCTGGGGCTCTTGTTTGAGTCCATCTCTGTTTAAAATGTGACTGGATAAAACTCCAGAATGTAATCATGATACAGAAAATATGGAGCCTATTAATAACAATAACATTTGAGACATCCAGACATTAGACATAGGCCAGAATCTTGGTTAAACTTAGGCCTACACCTTAAAAAACATCAGAGAGCAAATGCAGTTTCTGTATGTTACACAGAGGAGATGTAGACTGAGTTACTGCTGCTGCCAACTAGCCTGGCTTCACCACAAGCTTTTGCTAAATTGGGAAGTAACTTTCTGTTAGCTTTTTCTTCTATTTTATACATTTGTAATGGAAATACAGTAGATCGAGCTAGATTATTTGATATCATATCACCAGCTATAGTATTATTACTAAATAAAGACAACTAAAAGGTGTCAATTCAGATTTAAGAAACTAGACCAGACAATTAAAGCTATTTAAAGCATTCGGTAACAGACTCCTTCAGTTTGAAGAAGTTTCATTGCCTTGGCAACCTGACTACAAAAGTACTGCAAATAGTTCAAACCATGCTGTCTAATTTAAATAGGAATGTGATCAATGGGAGATATATACCTCATCTTTAATAAAGGTATATATACACAATATATTTGTTTTGTATTAAAGAACCTAATACAGTAAAATGGTATGTTGCGAATCCAATGTGAAATGTAAATCTTTAAACTTTGACAAGGTTACTGGCCTAGTGAATGGGGGGAAGCAGTAAATGTTTTATATCTTGATTTTAATAAGGCTTTTGACATAGTCCCACATGACAGTCTCATAAAAAAAACCTAAGGAAATATGGTCTAGATTAAATTATTGTAAGGTGGGTGCACAACTGGTTGAAAGACCATACTTAAAGAGTAGTTATCAATGGTTTGCTGTCAAACTGGGATGATGTATCTAGTGGGGCTCCACAGGTATCAGTCCTGGGTGTGGTACTATTCAATAGATTAATGACTTAGATAGCGGACTGAAGAGTATGCTTGGAAACTTTGTTGATGACACCAAGCTGGGAAAGGTTGCAGCAGTTTGGAAGACAGCACTAGAATTCAAAATGACCTTGACAATTTGGAGAATTGGTCTGAAACCAACAAGATGAAATTTAATAAATGCATTTCCTTCATTTAGGACAGGTTCATCAATGGCTATTAGCCAAGATGATCAGGGACGCAACCCCACACTCTGAGTGTCAAAAGCCTCTAATGGCCAGAAGCTGGGAGTGGACGACAGAGGATGGATCACACAATAATTGCAATGTACTGTTCTTTCCATCTGAAGCATCTGGCATGGGTCACTGTTGGAAGACAGGATACTGGGCTAGATGGATCATTGGTCTGACCCAGTATGGCCATTCTCATGATTTATGTTCTTACATAGGAAGGAAAAATCAAATGCACAACTACAAAAGGGGAAATAACTGGCTATTTGGTTGTACTGCTGAAAATGATCTAGGGGTTTTAGTGGATCACAAATTGAATATGAGTCAATAATGTGATACAGTGAAAAGTCTAACATCATTCTGGGGTGTATTAACAGAAGAATAATACTGAAGACACGGGAGGTAATTGTCCCGCTCTTCTCAGCACTGGTGAGGCCTCAACTGGAGTACTGTGTCCTCACTTTAGGATGTGGACAAATTGGAGAGAGTCCAGAGGAGAGCAACAAAAATGATAAAAAGTTTAGAAAACCTGAGCTATGAGGAAAGGTTAAAAAAACTGGGCATGTTTAGTCTTGAGAAATGAAGACTGAGGGGGGACCTGCTAACAGTCTTCAGATATGTTAATGGCTGATATAAAGAGGACAGTGATCAATTGTTCTCCATGTCCACTGAAGGTAGGACAAGAAGTAATGGCTTAATCTGCTGCAAGGGAGATTTAGGTTAGATATTTGGGGAAAGTTTTTAATTATACTGGTAGTAAAGCTCTGGAATAGACTTCCAAGGGAGGCTGTGAAATCCCATCCTTGGGAGTTTTTAAGAACAGGTTGGACAAACACCTGTCAGGGAAAGTCTAGGTTTACTTGGTCCTGCCTCAGCGTGGGGGGCTGAATATGATGACCTCTCAAGGTCCATTCCAACTCTACATTTCTATAATTCCATTATATGAATCAACCATAACATGGCAGTTGCATATTAATTGATCCCACTAACCTTGTCACTAAGATGTAGGGAATAATCAAGTACTGGTACGGAGGCATGTGCTGCTGTTTTATTTCAATATGTTATAGTCCATTGGTGATGGACCAAGAAAATGAGTCAAATGACTTTATATTGCTGCATGATGAACTACTAAACAAGGACAGAACCATCCAGAAGTGTAAAGAAACTTTACATAAAGACTCTGTCCTAACTTCAAAATGGATATTTCTGCATGCAGATTTTTAAAAAATTCCGGTGGAAAGCGCATGGAATCATGCAAAGTTGGCCAAGGAACAGACCACAGAGAGGCCCAAGAAAGCTCACTTGCAGGAGTAGGTGCTGACCAGAGCTAAACCAGCTAGTGTTCAACGTATGGCCCAACCTTTCTTATACAAACTGGTATGGCATAAAATGTTTTGCACAAAATATATTGGCATTTTCCCAGATCAAGTTTCAAGGAGTAATAAAGGAGATGCCTTATTTTCTTGTTGGATGGTGAGAGAGGACACAGCTTGTATCTGCATAGGTCACTGCCTGACTGGCCCACATCAGCTTTTCCAAGAAGAGGAACTGGACCAAGCTGCCCATCAGAAAATGTATAAAACGCCCTGTGTTGTTCAACACGTTGCTCCCTGAACCCAAAACATCTGGATGAGAAATACTGAGCAGGATTGTCATTGCCTGGCCAGCGAGAGTGCCCCTGACTGATAACAACTAAAGTCTTGTTGCTGACAAGAACTCTATCAACCCTGTCTGATAAAATCTTATCTAGGGAGATTGCTGCGAAATCCGGAAAGAGAATAGGAATACAGTTGTCAGAATGCCTTGAGAAAATCACCCAAGGAACTCAATAGATCAAGAAACCAGCCATTGCAACTGTGGAGCTGAGCTGGAGAACCCACCATTATGCCAGTGTGATGGGTTCGGTCACAGAAACCTCCTTGGGACTGTTACCTACGTGCTGAAATTACCTCTGAGCCTGTTTTCCCTGATGCCTTGGGACTCCAGAACCCTGCCTTGTTGAGCCAGACACGCTAGTCTGCTGCAACACAGACCCAGGTTTGAATCATGCCCCCAAAGCTGCAGGCTTTAACTGAAAACCACTCAGCAGGTTACCTATCTCCAGCACCCAGACACCCAATTCCCAATGGGATCCAAACGCCAAATAAATCTGTTTTACTTTGTATAAAGCTTATACAGGGTAAACTCATAAATTGTCCGCCCTCTATAACACTGATAGAGAGATATGCACAGCTGTTTGCTCCCCCAGATAACTCACTTACTCTGGGTTAATTAATAAACAAAACTGATTTTATTAAGTATAAAAAGTAGGATTTAAGTGGTTTCAAGAAATAACAGACAGAACAAAGTAAGTTATCAAGCAAAATAAAACAAAACCTGCAAGTCTAAGCCTAATACATTTAAGAAACTGAATACAGGTAAATCTCACCCTCAGAGATGTTCCAATAAGCTTCTTTCACAGACTAGACTCCTTCTTAGTCTGGGCCCAATCCTTTCCCCTGGTACAGTTCTTGTTAGTTACCACCTGAGCTGGAACTAGGGGATTTTTCATGACTGCCCCCCCCTTTGTTCTGTTCAACCCCTTTTTATAGCTTTGACACAAGGTGGGAATCCTTTGTCTCTCTCTGGGTTCCCACGCCTCCTTCTAAATGAAAAAGCACCAGGTTTAAGATGGATTCCAGTACCAGGTGACATGGTCACATGTCCTGTGAGACCCCCAAGCCTCCATTCTTTCCAGCCTGACTCACAGGAACACAGGAAGGCTTACAAGTAAACAGAGCCACTTACAACCAATTGTCCTGGTTAATGGGAACCATCAAGATTCCCAACCACCATTAATGGCCCACACGTTGCATAATTACAATAGGACTTTAGAGTAATACTTCATATTTCTAGCTTCAGATACAAGAATTATACCTTCATACAAATAGGATGAACACACTCAGTAGATTATATGCTTTGTAATGATACCTTACAAGAGACCTTTTGCATAAAGCATATTCCAGTTACATTATATTTACACTCATAAGCATATTTCCATAAACATATGGAGTGCAACGTCACAGCCAGTTCCAACTGATAAGCAGCAACATGACTTTTATCCATGCATTTTTTTACCCAAATGACAACTTGGTTATGTTAAGATAACTGCTTCTCAGAAACTACACACTTGAGTTAAAACCCTCAGAATGACTCTCATGTATGTTGTGTGCTTATATTTCACTAACAAGTTTAATTTTAGTTGTCTAGAAGTTACGCTAAATCAATAGGTAATTGAAAGCACTGAGGTGGGAGAAACTCATTACCAAAGCCTCATACAATTCTGTGGTCAGGAGAACTGATGACAGCTTTTAGACAAAAAGAGGAAGAAGCTTTTAACTGGCTTGTAAGCTACCAATTTTACCACTACTTGAAACTTTGCTTAAAGTGGCATGAGAGTTTATAGCACTGGTGAAATTTGAGAGAAATTAGAAATGCTTCAAAATTATCATCTATCTATTGTATTTTGGGTTTAGAGTGTGATAATCTTGCATGTATAAGTGGCAACATCTGGCTATTAGTATCACCTGGGCAAGGTCATACTAAAGGTCACATCAACTGAATTGACATTCTTTGTTAATTAACTTGTCTCAGTTTCTAAATCCTACTGTAGAATTGTTTTGGCGAACGCCCTCCAGGACGCGACAAAGAAGCGGATCGGCAGAACCCCCTCCAACCAAGACATCGCCACTTTCCTGAGCAGTTCCCTGGATGGAGAATTCGGACGGGACGGGCGCGACATCGCTTCGCTGTGGTCCCGCGCTCACAACGCCACGCGTCATCTGGGGAAGCGCATCGGCTGCCGCTGGGAGTGGTGCAAGGAGCGCCAGGAGTTGGGAGTCCTGGTGCCACAGATCAGGTCCCATGACAACACTATCGTCACCCCGAGCACCAGGGGCATGCTGGAGAGGACCCTGAAGGCAGCCATCCACTCGCTGTACGTGGAAACCCTGAAGCGTAAACCAGGGTAAAGCCTTTGAGCTGACCAGCAAGTGGGATGCCAGCAACCACTTCCTCGCCGGGGGTGGCTTGACCTGTTTTGCCGACTGGCAGTTCATCCACCGTGCCCGGCTCAACTGCGTCCCGCTTAATGGAGCCGTCCGCCACGGGAACCGGGACAAGCGCTGCAGGAAGTGTGGCTACTGCAACGAGACCCTGCCCCACGTCCTGTGCAGCTGCAAGCCCCACTCCAGAGCCTGGCAGCTGCACCACAACGCCATCCAGAACAGCCTGGTGAAAGCCATCCCACTGCGCCTAGGGCAGGTCGCCGTGAACTGCGCCATCCCCAGTACCGACAGCCAGCTGCGACCTGACGTGGTCATCACCGACGAGGCCCAGAAAAAGATCATCCTCATCGACGTCACGGTCTCCTTTGAGAACAGGACCCCAGCCTTTCACGTAGCCCGAGCTCGTAAGCTGGAAAAGTACGCCCCCCTGGCCGACACCCTGAGAGCGAAGGGCTACGAGGTGCAGATGGATGCCCTGATCGTCGGAGCCCTGGGCACCTGGGACCCCTGCAACGAGCCTGTGCTGCGGACCTGCGGGATCGGTCGACGCTACGCACAGCTCATGCGGCGCCTCATGGTCTCGGACACCATCCGATGGTCCAGGGACATCTACATCGAACACATCACCGGCCACCGACAGTACCAGGAGGCGTGAGCCGGAGCGACATCGTACATCATCTATGAGAAAGGGACCGAGAGTCTTTTTCCCACTGGACCGTATGAACTGGAACGATAAACTCACTGAACATTAAATCTCACCAAATGAGGGTAAATCCATCCTCATCATCGTACCCACTCATTCTACTCCACACCTGAACATAGCCATTATATATGAACAACTTACCCTCATATCTCAATCTCTGTACTTTGACCCGTTAAGCCTTTACCCCCAATTGGGGATGTTGCAGATTATGTATTCTTTATGTCATCCAATCCTAAAACGGAACTTCGCTCTCCTTGATAATCTGTACCTTATCCCCTGATAACCAGAAACTTCTATGCTTAAACTCTGTACCGTTATTTTTATTTTTAACATTATCTTAATAAATTTTTTAAATTTGTTTTGGCTAAACTGATATAATAGTCCCTTAATTCCATTTGCAGATAAGTTTGACTGGAGATAAGGATCTATATTTAAGGATCCATAGTACCATGTTGATACCAAAATCACCTGCCCAGACTAGTATAGAACTAGGATAAAATTTTGTCTTTGTAACAAGATTGTGATTAGACCTTGACTTAATTGAACTGATTTATTATCTCTTAAAAATTATAACATCCCATGTTGAGTTCAATTATTTTTTTAATATTGTGAACACTATCATCTAACCAACTTTATTTTGCTTTCTGTAATTGCTTGTTTGCTATTTTGACTAATAAAACTGATAAATGTATAATAATTCTCTAGGCTGTCCTTTAGCTAAGGAACACAGATCAAAAGGACAGTGAGAAACACACAACTGGTTAAATTATTTAAAATAATGTGTGTTTTATAACCTATCTTTCTCAGAGGGGTCATAGCATAGGGAACAATCCTGCCATGGAAACCAAAGAATAGATTGGATGATCTAATAGGTCCTATCCACCGTCAATTTCTATTGCTGGGCTATCAGAACCTGAATTGAAGCCAAGACACTGTGATCCACTATCTGAGCTCTGAATAAGGCACACACTGCTTCCAGCAAAGGAGAAGCATAAATATTTTTTACAAAAGCTTCTCGTCCTTTCATCTCTCCCACCCCCACACATGCAATCAGCAAGGAGCACGGTGTCCCAGCTCACCATGTGGGGGGCCATCTCCTCAGAGTTAGAGGGGGAAGGAGATTCAGTGAGGTGATGGGACACACGCTCCTCAGTGCTTTATTTGTCAGATAAATAAAGTCTTCCATCTCCAAGGGCTATGGATGGCCACACCTCCATCTCCATCATCCAAAGTTCCCTGCTAGCCTAGTGGAGCTTCACTGGAAAAAGCCATTTTGTTTGTAATCCCACAATTCCTTGCAACTCCACCCAGACTGTAGAAATCTCACCCAGATTGGTTGGGATTGAAGCCTGATGGCCGCTGGGAATTGTGGCCAACTCTTCTCCTAGCAGCAGCTAAGCCAGTCAGCCGAGATACCGCAGAACTGGGCAGACACAGGCCAAGAAACAGAATGCACTTATAGACCTCCATTTATACATGATTTTTAATTGGGCCATCAGCCTACAAGACAAATTGGAACCTTTGTGAACTGGGTAGACCTCTAGCCATGCTGGAGAAAGCCCCCACAGAAGGTTTTGCTTTTAGGACCCACCAGGCCTCAGATGGCTTTTCTGGCCAAGCTGGGAGTTGGCACATGGATACTGCCCTTGGGCCTCTTCTTATTTATCTGAATTTTAGATGTATATTCCATCTCCCAGGATTAGCCTCCATACATAGGCCTGCTCCTGGGAGATTCAGACTCTCTGTAGCTGCCAGTACCAGTGCTGTCAGACACTATAGCTCCCACCAGCTCTGAGAAAGCCTGCAGAGACCCTGCCGCTGAACCTACCCAATGCTCACAGGAACACCCTACTCCTCTCTCAGCTGACACCAGCAACCACGTGGCGGTGAGACATCATCCTCACCAGCCTCAGGCCTGGGCAGCCCAAAACAGCCATGGAGAGAAAGGGAACCCCTCCGGTGCAAGGAACAAGGAACCATTCAGAGCATGGGGGAGATGCAGCCGTGAGGCACTAGCCCTTTAAGGGAAACCTACTTGTAATCTGAGAGGGGCCTGTTTTAACCCAGTCTGATTTGTGACTGGTGGGGAAAATCCAAAGGTCCCTCCCTCAGCAGCAGTTTATTAAATATAGTAGTAGCAGAGCCCTCAACTGAAAACAGATAGACTCTGTCCATGGCTGTGCCTCCCGCTCCTTCCCCCTCTCGCTGCGTGAGGAATGCTAAAGGCTGGTCCACTCTAGGTTACATCATGGGGTCCAGCAATCTTCCCACAGCACTGCTGCTGCTCCAGCTCACTCTGCAGATGCAGCCCCTCCACGCAGGACCAGAGTCTGGAGGTAAGTTCCCCCATGCAAAGTCACTTGCTGCTGGTTAGAGCCGGGCTTTTTGGGAGATGGTGAGGAAAAGATGGTCAATGCCAGGGAGAGTCATGGGGCACAGAGCAGAGAAAAATCAATGGGGAGAGGTGAGAGAGAGAGGACTGGAGAAAGATTAGCCCTCAAACCCTGACTGTTCAACGCTGGGACTGCAGCTGCAGGGAGAAAAAGAGGGGAATGAACTCGAGGGGGATTTGTCTCAAAGCCCAGACAGTCCAAATACTGGGACAGCAGCTGCAGGGAGCAAATAAGGGGACTGGTTTCAGGGCCAGCTCTCTGCATCCCAGCCCAGGAGCATCAGGGGGATGGAAGTACAGATTTCAAGGCAATTAACCATCAGTCTCAGACAGCCCAGCACTGGGGTCAGGGACTCAGTAAGGTCCATTGCAGAGTGATGAGATCTCAGCCCCATGCTGCATGTGCCTAGGATCAAGGAGACAAGCTGCTAGTTTTAGAACAGGGTTTTCCTATGAGGCAGGTTGTGCTGTAAGCTCCTTCTGTCAGGGAATGTGATTCCATCAAGTGTTCAGTAGGGCAGTGGTTCTCAACCAGGGGTACGTGTACCTCTGGGGGTAGGCAGAGGTCTTCCAGGGGGTACATCAACTCATCTAGATATTTGCCTAGTTTTACAACAGGCTACATAAAAAGCACTAGCGAAGTCAGTACAAACTAAAATTTCATACAGACAATGACTTGTTTCTACTGTTGTATATACTATACACTGAAATGTAAGTACACTATTTATATTTCAATTGATTTATTTTATAATTATATGGTAAAAATGAGAAAGGAAGCAATTTTTCAGTAATAGTGTGGCTGTGACACTTTTGTATTTTTATGTCTGATTTTTTAAGCAAGTGGTTTTTAAGTGAGGTGAATCTTGGGGGTACGCAAGACAAATCAGACTCCTGAAAGGGGTACAGTAGTCTGGAAAGATTGAGAGCCACTGCAGTAGGGGACCAGGAGGATCTTCACCATGCTGTTCTATGAAGGAGCCAGCCTTTAGTAAGCAGGCTGTGTTAGCTGTGCTGGTATCAATCCCATGTGTACCTGACCTTCACCACTGGAACTGGTAGTTTTGTCTTGTGGGTGGCTGAGCTGGGCTCGGTTTACTTCTCCCATTGCTGTTAGCGAACTCTGGAAGGATGGGGGAATGAATGGGGAGAAATCAAAATGAGTGCTGTCCCTGCTCTTTGATTTTGTGGTATTTGCACTGTGTCGCAGGGATGGAGCATTTGTGCATCCAATATATCTCCCTAAAGAGGGCAGAGCCTGGAAGCAACAGACCCAGCCCTCTGTCCATGTGTGGGCTTTGAGTTAGATCTGTAATGCTGTTCAGAGTCAAGTTTTCAACCCTCTCTCATCCAAAGTACAGTGGGTGGCTTACTATCATCAGTAGCAGATGGAGGACATGCTGCTTCTGCACTTGTGTTTCACCTCCTGGACTCCACCTTCTCTAGCCTGCGGTCTTCATCTTTCTCCTTAATAGGTGCTCAGATACCATGGTGATGGGCACCAGTACACAACCCTAGGAAAATAGATGGTTTATAGCTATGCTGCAGGCATTTATATACACACTGTGTAGTTTTCTCCAGCTGAATATTCAGGTGCAAACTCCAGCCTCCAGAAAAATCAGAAGCCCGGCTGTCACGGGTAACTCAATATCTTCTCTCCCTTATAGAGGGATGTGTGAGGTTGAGGTGCATTAGTAGGAGTAGGAAAATGGAAAGGTGCCACCACATCAGATGTGCTCTATGCAGTAGGAGGCACAGCAAGTAACAGCACAAAGTGAGGGCTTGATCTCTGTCCCAGCTAGGAGGGGACGCAGCAGGGCCTGGAACAGATACACACACATGGAATGAACCAGTCTCTGTTCAGTCAGGGAGGGTTACTGCTGGGCACAGGAGAGGCGGGAATGCAAAGCATTGATTTATACTTAGTTTCCCTCATGAACTGGCCAGGTTTTACCACACAGCACTTGGCAGATCTTCGAGCTGTGGGTGCTCCCTGCTCCAGTGTCCCGTGACTGAAATTCCACTGTCCTCTTTGTCTTTTCTCCTTCAGCCGTATCCCTCACATATGCCAGGACAGTCATAAATTTGGGAAATAGTCTGAACTGGGTGAGGTGCCTAAGGGTGATACTCACATGCTGGCCTCGTCCATTGCTGGCCTGGCCTGCTGGTGCCATGCAGCTGCTCCTCCTCCAGAAATACAGCCCTTGTTGAACATCTCCAGTCCTTTCTCTTCTGACTCCACTACAGCCGTGCCCTGCCTTCCTGCTTCCCACTCCATGAAAAAGGGGGACATGCTTAGGGATGCTTTCATCACCTAATCTCCTTGGGGTTGGCCACACTAGTCACAAGGCATTGTTTCTCTCCCTAATTGGATGGCTGAACTTTTACCCAAGAGGGTCCTGAATAACCCATATTCTACTAAGTGGTGCTAGCTGATATACATGAGGGTCCTGGGCAGCACTGGCCAGGTTTGTGGCATCACCTATTTTATAGCCACTGGACTGGGTGCAATCAGTTAGCAGTGCCTCCAACTCTCATGGGGACATATAGGCCTTGGATGCCTGCCCCTGAGGACAATTCCAATACCCTCGATAGTGCTCTGTGCAGTTATGGACCCAGGCAGGAGACAAGCAATGAGAAATCTTAGCACGAGGCAGTGAGAGTAGGGGGTGATGCTTATAATGGAAAGGGATAAAAAGAGGTAGTATTTTATAAAGCAAACAAAAAATTAGCCATATCTCTGATTAGCAACTCCCCCATGCCTCACTGGCCTCTTATATCAGAGCCCTGAGGGCTCTGACCAGCAGGGGCAGCTCTAGGCACCAGCAGAACAAGCTGGTTCTTGGGGCGGCAAACTATTAGGGGCGGCACAGGCAGCATCTGCCCCCCCAGGAGAGCCGGTAATGCTGCCCTGCCCCGGCTAAGCGGGGAGTGGGGTCACGTGGCAGCGGCCACCCCCCCCCCAAGTAGGGAACCGCCCCTGGCTGCCCTGCCCCGCCACAGCTGGGGCAGGGAGCCGGCAGAGTGGGGAGTGGGGTCGCACAATGCCGCTCTCCCACGGCAGTGGCCACCCGCCCCAGGGGGGAGCCGCCCCTGGCTGCCCTGCCCTGCCACAGCTGGGGCAGGGAGCTAGCTGAGCGGGGAGCGGGGTCCCGCAGCAGCGGCCACTTTGGCTGAGCGGGGAGTGGGGTCCCACGGCACTGCTCTCCCGAGGCAGCGGCCACCCACCCCCCCCTGCCCCCGGGGGAGCTGCCCCTGGCTGCCCTGCTCCTCCGCACGTGTAAAAGCCAACAAAAAGGGGGGGGCAGCCAAAAAAATTTTTGCTTGGGGCGGCAAAAAACCTAGAGCCGGACCTGCCGACCAGGACCCGAATAGTCTTGCCAGAACAGTTCTGAGAGCTCTGCTCTGGGCCCAGCACTGGCAGATGGGTGTGGGAGAAAGGTGCAGGCAATGGACAAGGAAGAGCCTTAGACAGCTGCTGGGATCCGGCAAACTGAGTGCTGCTTATAAACCTGTGGCCCAGCTCAGTGATCCTCTGCTGAAGCCTGGGTGCACGAGACCTGGACAAAACCAATCCAGCCCCCAGGCTGTCCTGGGTCTCCGAACTCACTGACAAACTAGGCAATGGCTGCAGGAGCATCTCCTGGGGCACTCCACAAAAGCAGGCACAGCGTCACTGAGCTGCTCAGCTGAGGTGTCTCAGGAACAGGCTCCGATGGCAGCCAGTCCGCTGAACCAGTGCCCTTGGTCCGAGAAGTGACTCCTTCTGTCTTCCAGCATGCATAGGCATAGCTTCCACAGCCAGGGCTAGGGGGGTCAGGTTCAAAGCCTAGCAGGCAATGCATGCTCTGGAGCCCATTGCAGACTTTGCCTTCCCGTCACCAGAAAAAAAGCTTGAAAACCACTGGCTTAAAGAGTGAGGGGAAGGAGGTGCAGAGGGCTCCCTCTCCCTCTGCCTCTCCCATTTCCCGCCAAAATCCGTTAACTCTCCCCTCACCCTTCCTCTCAGCATATTTGCCTCCGGAAAGGGAGGAGAGGGGTAGCAAAAGGCTGCAAGAGCAAATATTCCCACTTTAAGGGAACACTTTGTCCTAGTGCAGACAGCCTCACTCCTTAGTCAAGCTCTGCCTGTGCAACGGCTCTCCCCAGGACCAGGATGCGCTCCAAGGGCGGCAGTGAATCATGAGTTTCCAGTGTGAATGCTCACACTCTGGGGTTTACAGGCCTTTTTCTGGCTGCTCAGTGGCTGTTTGAACACTCAGAGTAATGAACTGCATGAGCTCATGGGTCAGGGCAAACCAAACTTGGCACTTTCATTCTTAAAGCCATCCATGGCTCAGGTGTTTTATTCAACCAGCTCTTCTTTTTACTGGTTTTCCAGTGACTGCCAGGTCTCCCAGCTGGTCCAGTCATTCCTCCTTCAGCCTTTCTTTAAACCTGATCCACTCCTTCAGTGGCCCCCTCTGCCATTGAACCCAGGCAATTCCTCCTCTTCCTCATTTAACAGGGTTTCATATCTCCATCCCAGCTTCAAAGTTTGACTTATACTCCCTCATCAGCTGGTCCACAAAACCTCAACCACTTTGTCTTTTTTAGGGCTGGTTAGAAAAAGGTAAATATTTTCCTGTAGGAAAATAAATTGCAAGAAATGAACTTTTTTCTTTTTTTCTCCAAAAAATTTACTGGAAATTTTTTTTTTTTTTACAAAAAAATTTTGTACTCAGTTTTCAAAAAACCCCAAAGTTTTAATGTTTGGTTGAAAAACTGGGAAATTTCAAAAGAAATGAAATTTTTCCTCAAAAACTTTTGTTTAGAAAACCGACCGTTTTTTGTCTAAAAACCGTTTGGAATGGAAAATTGCCACAAGCACTAGCCTTCTGCTTCCCAGCTGTTTTCTTCGCCAGAACCTTCCTGATTCAGATTCAAAGGCAACTTTGACCCATTGTGGATTGGTGTCCTGTTCATTGCGAAATTCCTTGGCACCCAGAGTATCCAAGATGGTTCTTTACACAGTCCAATATGCTTCCAGAAGGTGCAAGGATCCATAACTGTCTACTGAACACTATCTTCTTCACTCGCCAAAATATTGTAGTGGCTCACAACCTAAGTGGAAAAATTCTTCCTCTTCTGCTTTGTTATTGGGTAAAGTGATCACCTTCCATCTAATTCTGGCTTTTATCCACTGGACAAAGGGCTAAACAGGCCGAGCCACTGCTTATTTCTTTGTCCAAGATGGCTCCAATGTTCCTTCTGGCACTCACTTTAGATGTTTCATAGTGGAACACTCTTATTGTTTCCAAAGTTTACAGTATCACCATATCAGGGATGGTTAGTAAGTGGTTTCTCGCTTCTTCTGCCAAGTGGTGCTGGCTTCAACCTTCCTAGGAGCCTTCCTTATGCACTCACCCCAGCTTGTCCCTTTAATAGGAGAGAATGGGTGTAAGGAGCAGCTGACTGAGATGGGAAGACTTGAGGGTGCTGGGGTTGGGAGAATGCAGTTTATTACTTACTTGGCTATTCTTGGGCATTTTCCAGCAATCATAGATTCATAGATTCTAGGGCTGGAAGGGACCTCGAGAGGTCATCGAGTCCAGCCCCCTGCCCTCATGGCAGGACCAATTACTGTCTAGACCATCCCTGATAGACATTTATCTAACCTACTCTTAAATATCTCCAGAGATGGAGATTCCGCAACCTCCCTGGGCAGTTTATTCCAGTGTTTAACCACCCTGACAGTTAGGAACTTTTTCCTAATGTCCAACCTACACCTCCCTTGCTGCAGTTTAAGCCCATTGCTTCTTGTTCTATCCTTAGAGGCTAAGATGAACAAGTTTTCTCCCTCCTCCTTATGACACCCTTTTAGAATCAATGGGTGGCTGTAGCATGATGGTGAAGAAAGAGAGGAGTAGACTGAATTCTTCAACACACACAAAGTGCCAGATCTCCAACGGGGTGTATGATCATCAATGGAACTGCACAGATGCCGTTCCAGTCCCAGGGCCCAGCCCTTGGGATCAGCTGAGCTCCATCTGGTGCAGGTTCTAAGGGCAGGGAACAAAGGTGGCTTTATGCCACTTTTCCAGCTCCCTGGTGCTGGGGCCAGTTCAGCTACCAACCAAATCAGGTCAGCCTCAAGGCTGCTCTAACTGACCACCAATTGCCAACAGCTGAAGGGACCATTCCAGGACTTGGGACATGTCAGAACACAAGGGCAATTCTGGTCACACCCATTTCCCCAGACATGTCCCTTACAGACCACCTACACTGGGGGCTGCAACGAGGGGTGGTATAGAGCCAGCTATGCCAGCTCTACACCGCTGGAGTTTCCAGCATGCTGGGGAATCCTCAGATGGCTGGATAAACCAATCTTACAGCAGGGCTGCCATCACAAGGGGCCATCAGAGGCAAACATCTGGCCCCAAGCCTCAGAATCAAATAGTGGTTGGTTGATCCCCCACAGTAAACCAGCCCTCCCCATCTCTGCACATGCATAGTTTCATGCCCCTAGCATGCATGCTTTGGGCCAGCATCAGGTGAGTTAAGAAGGGCCCATATTTAGATGGTAGAAGAACGGCCCATGTTTAGACTAGAAAGGAGGGCGTCTCTGCTCAGGACCCTGGGCATTCCGCCCAAATGGAAATGGGCACTGCACATACAAAAAAAACCAACTAGTAAACCTTTGCTCTTAACATAGAACTGTGAAGCTTTAGTAAACTGATTTTTCAGCGGAAGGAGTGCCTCTGCTCTTTGCCAGCTTCTGTCAAGGCCACACATACACTAAATTCCCCTTTCTCCCATTATCTTCTAGCTGAGCTTTTTTAATAAGCACAAACAGGGGGGTAAAACCTTGATAATGAAATGGACTTCCGCAGGATTGCTCTGAAGACTATTCACAGTATGCTTCCAGGAGGGAGTGTTGGTGGGGCAGCAGGGGTGGGGTGGTAATGAACAACAGAAGTATCCAGTTAAAATGCCTCCACCGTACCCCCTGGTCCCCAAGCCAGGTCATATATTTTTCTTCAATTTATGGAGATTTAGGGCCTGAGTTTTCAGAAGGGCACATGCCCGGTGGAGAAGCGCCATACTTGACTGTGGGCACAAAGCAATTTGCATCCAGGCATGCACTGGGGTGGTTGTACATCCCAGCTGGGGGCGTGTAAATGTGCACACCCATTTCGTACATGCATGTCTGGAATTTTGGCCCATGATTTTAAAGTTATTGTGCACTATTCCACCCTCAGCGATACCCCACACCCCTACTGAGTTCAGCAGGATTGACTGGGTGTAACTAGAGCAGACTTTGAACCAGGCTGTCTCCAAAGGAGATGACTTTATTTAATCATGGGGTGACACACCAGTAGCGTAGCCAGGGGGGGAGCATGGAGAGCGGCCGCTCCCCCTGTGAGCAGAAGCAGCGCCTTAAAAAGGAAGCGGCACCTTTTTTTAGTAAAAAAAGGCGCCGCTTCTTTTTAAGCGCCGCTTCTTGCACTCACCCGGCGGCGCTCGGGGTCTTCGGCGGCATTTCGGCGGCGGGTACCACCGAAGACCTGGAGTGAGTGAGGACCCGCCGCCGAAGTGCTGCCAAAGACCCGGAGCGCCGCCGGGTGAGTACAGGGGGAGGCACCTTTTTATAGCGCCGCTCCCCCTGCGCTCTGGACCTGGCTGCGCTACTGGTGACACCCAGTCCTTAAGCAAAAAGTTTCTTTGTTTCTCTTGTAGTGCCAAGAAGGTCCAAGGTAGCTTTAACGCTGCCAGTGACGACATCCCCTTAGACTTGATGTTTAGTTCTTCAGCACAAATGAAACCACGGATGAATAAATTATCAGTAACAAAATAAATCAATTTTTTTAAATCACTCTCTAAATGCTACTCAGGGCCAGGTCCTCAGCTGGTGTAAATCAGTAAAACTCCACTGATGTTAATGGAGCCATCCTGATTTATTCCAGATGAGGATCTAGCCCATGTCAGCTCCAGTAAAGAAACAAGAGGTTAAATCCGAAGGGGAACGTTGTAAGAATCAGTGCAGCTCTCTACCTGGATGGTAAGTTCCCCGAAGTTCAGGGGTGTTTGGATGCCTGACTCTGATTTTGGCACATCTCTAGAAATCAGTGGAACAAAACAGCCATTGGAAGTTACGGAGAGACCTCCCTCCAGTGGACATAACCAAGAGGCTGGACTTGACACCTGTCTCTCAGAGGAGGTTCTGAAAAATTACATGGATGCAGGCTCCGATTCAACCATCATGCACCTAACTCTGAGAACATGAGTACCCCAGTTAGCTTCAGTAGGACTGCTCGGGTCACTGTTTAAAGTTAAGCACATGATTAAGTGCTTTGCTGGATCTGGGCCTAAATGACTCCCTGGACGTCCCTTCCAAGCCAATTGGTTCTGCAGGAGTGGGCAATCTCCTCACAGGTAGACAATTACCCTGCCAGTTTCCTCTTGCTTACATCAGTGCCCTTCCTGTACCTGGTGGGACAGCCACGCCACCTGGCCTTTGTCATGGAGAAGTTACTACTGTGTTTTACTACTTCTCTAGCCTGCATGCTTAGCTGACCTGCTAATGTGGCTAGCCCGACATCCTCTTTTAACAGGACTTGAGACCTATGAAGATTGCCTAGACGTTCCTCACTCAGAAGTCAAAGGGAGGTTGTGTCTGTCCCTCCGTTGGACTATGGGTAGCAATAAAGTGTTTCGGTTTGGAGATTCTTTTGTGCTACATTGAGAAATCTAAATGATTTGTTCTTTTCTCTTTTTTTTGGCAAATGCACCACATATGTTGAGGTCAAAGTTCCAAACAGCTGGAAAAGTTTCCAGCTGATGGGAAAGAGCAGGAAAAAAACTGTGAGAGAGAGAAGGCGCAGAATGTAAGTCAGTATCGTGGGAATCATGTAGGAATATGTTCTTCTCACTCTTATATTTAGCAGTGGCAAGCTTCAGGCAAATTCACAATAAGCACATTCCTAAACAGGGGCAGCACAGGGCTAGCTGTGGATTATAGTCACTAACGTCAGGTTTAAAGTGGATGGTGATACAATTTCATAGGCACAGACAACCTTAGCCTAGAGTCTAAATTAAGTCTGATGTATTGACTGGCTGAAAACAGAGACCATTCACAACAGGCAGAGAGAAATTCAGTCCACATTTTCTGCTCCCCTGACTGTTCCCAAAGTCCATTCCAGGTGGCCACAGAAATCCAGTGAGGACTCTTCTCTTTAGAATCTAGATTCCCTAAACTGATTCTAGTCTTAGTGCAGCTGCAGGCTTCATTAACCTACATTTTTCCCCTAGGACACTCATAGGAAAATCATTGGTTCGTATTTTCATACCTAGCTGACCTGGATTCTGGGTTTGGCTCAATATGTCATGCATGTGCCTGTTTCATATATATATATATATATAATTAACCTCAGAATCAAGAGATGCCAATCAAGAGAAATATTTTTGTAGTCTCTCTGCTGCACTCAGCTCTTATCAGGAGTCCACATAAATGACCCTGATTTCAGTGATAGCCTATTCCTATCTATATCACTAAATCGGCTTCTGGGGCTTGGGGGGTGGGGGGGGGAGGCCAGCAAAGTTACTGTAGTTAGGGATTCCTCAATCCCAAATTAGTTCTTTCTGGGACAGCTGCACCTTTATAAAATGACTCTGAAATAATGCAATTATGTTGAATCTTCACACCATGAAGCAACAGCATCATGGATTGATGCAATGGCATATTACACCACTGCAAGCCATGCTGCAGCAGTGCAATGTGCATGACACATCATGTCTAAAATAAATTCAAGACTCTGTAGTCAGTCCGCAAGCCAAGCTCCCAGGATGCAGCTTAAATGGAGACAGTTCTACAGATCTTGGGGCCGACATTGAGGTTAGGTGGCAGATCAACAGGGGGCGAGCGCACGCACGCACGCACACACACACCCCATTCAGGCCAATCTTAGGGCGGGAAATTCCGCTCCTGCTTTTTTCTTGCTTCAGCGGCACTCCGGCAGGTTTTTTTTTGGTTTTTGTTTTTTGCCTGGGGCGGCAAAAAAGCCAGAGCCAGCCCTGATAGCAAGTATTTAAAACTGCCCTGGTCTCTGTGGAAGGGCTTAGCTGCAGTTGTAGGTCAGTTGTGGTAACTGAATGTTCATCAAAATAACCTAGTGATATTTTAATGTTTGATCTTGTTGTTTGTCCGGTTGAATTTGGCTTTATAATTAGGTTTTATTAATAAAATGTAACAGAAAAACTAATCCCAATAGAAATGTTTCTAGGATTTTTTTTAACTGAAAAGGTGGAAACAGTTCCCATCCCATCTCCAGAAGAATTTCCCTGCAGTGTTTTCAAATAAGACATGCAGCCTTTTTGCTAACGCATACTAACTGGGAAATGAAATCGACTAGAAACTGATTTTAAATCAGAGTGAAATTAACTAGTTTATTTTGATGCCCGAGATTTTCAGCAGTTAACCATGTAACTGCCAACATGTGCACCTGCAGTGAATTGTGGGCACAAAAAAATGCAAGCACAGTATTTGCAGGTGCAGATACTTTTTTGGAGTGTTCGTGTGTCTGTGAGAATTGGGTATTTCTGTGTAAACATGTATGTGGTGAGAATGCCTCTGTGTGTTTTAGCGTACTTGTCTGCAGTGTTTTAAACTCTATTAAAGATGGTATGAAGCTACAAAATTCAGATTCAGATTTGAACGTGGATTTCAAACACTTCAAAGTTCAGGAAGCTTGGTTTGTTCCATTGTAAAGATGGGGTTATTTGTAAAATTTAATCCTGGATTAGGATGATGCTTAAATCTACCAAACTGGTCTGGAGTTTCCATGCAAACTAAATGTCTCACTGTATTCCTGCAATTCTGCTTCTGGTCCCAGCTTTTCCAAACCTAACAGAAGTGGAGGGTGCAGGGTTGGTTCAAGTTTGGGGAGAAGGTTTGGGTCAGATCTGTTTTTATCTGAATCAGCTCACGTGTCACAAACTCAAATTGCACACAATCGCCACGTTTGAATTCTGGGAAGTGAAGAGTCAGTGAAAGATACCCATCCACATGAAACAGCAGGTGCTAAGCAAGAGAAGTAGGAAAACAGGGTGAATGCTGAGACTGGACAGAAGATGCAACTGAGATAGAGACAGGGATGCAGGGGCTGGATGCTAGAGTTACAGGAGGTGATTGATGGAAAGTTTGGCTGGAGAAGCTGACAGAAGCTGATGCTAAGATACCTCTGGGAGAAGCAGGTTTAACCAGTCTCCCTGCTCCTATCCCAAGCATGCAACTCTCCGCACTAGTCTCAGATAGAAAGTGAATTTCCCCACTCACTATATCTCCTCGGAAGAACAGCATTTTTCACCTGCACCAGTCAGAAATAAACTCTCCCCCTGCCCTTTCTCCAGTTGATGGAGGGACATAAATTCTGGCCCCACCCAAGACCCAACAGAGTGAAAAAATTCAGATTTTCTATCCCTGTCTCTCTTGATCTGCGTATGTCTTGTGTTGCAATCCTGCTGGGCTCCATGCAATACCCCTGGGTATTGCGCTGTCCTGAGTGGCAGCCCTTTGCTGCTCGACAGACAGTAGCAGACAGACAGAAAGCCTCCCGAGGTTTGCCAAAAATAGCACTTGGCAGGGGGTTGCACAGCCTCTGGGCGGGCACCTGACTGGCCTGGGAGGGGTCCCACCACATCCCTTCAGTTGAACAAGGAAGAAAGTAACATTCAAACTCGTGTGTAATGTAGCTCAAAAGCCACAGCATGATGCCATGACTCACCCAGCTAAAAAGGGAGCTTTTATTGGTAATGAGTCAGTTATAAATTTGAGTGGAGATCTTTTTTTTCCCCTTTTGCTCAAATGTTTTTTATTTGCGGACTGGGGCGGAGGGCATGGGGAGGGATAAAGTCCTTTTCAGAGAAGGGAGGGGCGGTGGCTCATCAGCGCATGCAGAAACACCTCTCAGCTGCTCTTAAGTCTGTGATTAGTTATGGAAGAAGTGTGTTTTTAATTGCTAATTCTGCACAGGGCCAGCTCCAGGCTTGCTTGGGGCGGCAAAAAAGTTAGAGCCGGCCCTGATTCTGCACTGCCTGAATCAGTCTCCCAAATGCTTGAGGTAGTAGGGCTGTCCCGGCTATCTGGGAGTTCTGATTTTTCCTGTCTTTACGAAGGATGGTCTTAGTTAAGACACTGGGCTGGCTCTTAGAGAGATCTACTGACTCCGTGGGTGACTCTGGGCAAGTAACTTAACCAGTGGGAGTTAGGTGCCTAAATACTTGTGGGGATCTGGGCCTCCCAGTCTAATCTCCACTGCTATGTGCTTTACCCACACAGGAAAGCTGTTTTGGTAACCAATGGTGTGAATTCAGGCACTATAGTTATACAGGTATGACCCGCTCACATGGACACTCTGATTCTAGTTACAATAGGGCCTTTTTCAGTTTTGCATATATCACTTGGGAAGGGTGTTATGCTGTCCCCAACAACAAGCCCTGTTATACCAGAATAAAACCTGCTCTACACAGTTTTGGTACCATTATAACTATTTCGGTTTGGGGGGGGTGATTTTTTTTTACCAGTACAGTTATACCAGTATAACTACTAAAGTGGATGCAGATATACTGGTATCAGGTGCCATATCCTGCAATAGCTTATTCCCCTTCCCAGATGGGAATAGCTATTCCGTTCTCACTTATACATATCTCATGTAATCAATCCCCTGCCACTGCCAGGGTCTCGGGCATTGATGGCCCCTCAGTCTCTCCTGCTCTCTGCTGGTGAGCTGAAGTGCTTTAGTCTAACTTTGGGCTTAATAATAGGGGTATCTGTGTGAAAATTAATGACCTGCATGATCTGAGAGATCAGACTAGATGAGGTAACGGCCCCTTCTGGCTTTAAAATCTATGACACCATAATGGTATAGAGCATCTTCATATCAATATATCGGCTTCCATCCCAGGACGGTTGAACCATTTTATCGGTACTTGTAAGTTAAAGCAGTATAACTTGTGTGTGCAGACAAGGACTTTAAGTTCCCTCAGAGGGGGCTGTTACACCTGTATTGCTAAACCTGGATCACTATATCAACAGAGCTGGTCACACTGTCCCACGCAGACAAACCAGTAGTCGTTAGCCCCAGTGCAAAGTGCATGTGAAACGCCACCTGGTTCAGCACGCTTCTGCTCCCCCATTGCTGTCACACTGCACACATGTCAACAGCCACACATGGGGCAGGGACGCAGCGAATCAGACCCTTAACCTCTCTGTGCTTCAGTGACTCATCTGTAAAATAAGGATAATCATACAGGTTGTCTGCCCTGTCTATTCAGATTCTAAGCGCTGTGGGGCAGGGGCTGTCTCTGGCTACGGGTGTGTGTATAGCCCCTTCTGCAAGGGGGCCCTGATCTTGGTTGGGGCCTCTAGGCACTATTGGAATACAAATAGGTAGTATACGATTGCCAATTTTCTGCCCATATGGCTCATCTTTGCTTGACCAACTTCTGTCCTCCCTGAAAAGAAAGGGAAATACTAGCTAGTGACTACTCAGGGACAACACCACTGCTTTGCACAAGATCCCTGCTTACCCCCGGGATAGAATCAGACCAGTCTAAAGGAACTGATACCAAAAGTTCCCACGCTCTTCCTCCTTGCATCCCACTCCCCTGTGCAAAAAAAAGGAAAATACTAGTACAATCAAACCCATTCACTGGAGCCTTTTGACTGCTCCTGAGGAGGTGAGCTTGCTGCTCATTGTGGGAGAGGGCAGGGACAGGAACTAAAGTGCTGCACAGTAAGTGACTCTGGTCAGTATGTGATTGCCAACTAACCCTAAAAACTGAAATTCCTCCCTACCACCCTTCAAAGAAAGAAAGAAAATCTCTTGATGCATGTGAGAACCAAGCGGATGGATCCGTGCTCAGCCCTTGGGGACTCTGGAGAAATTTTCCGTTTCCCCTCCTCGCCTGCCCCTTAGAGCTAGAGTGATCCTCCTGGCTTGGCTTCAGGAGAGTTTGAGGTTTTATATATCCTGTCCCACAGAATCTCTGGGTTCACACTGTCATTTCCTCTGGGAACTGGGGCGGGGGAGGCTGAGAGAGGAAACTTCTGGCTGAGGTGGAGGTGGCTGAGAAAAGCTTTTTGCCCCACTAGCCAGCTCTGAGAGAGGATGTGCACACCCCCATACATACAGGCTTCTCTATATATACATTAATCCCGCACTATAAATAGGGGTGGGCAGGCATTCCTTGTCTCTATAAACACAAACTCCAGACTTGTTTCTCAGAGAAAGAAAAGTTGGAGGGAGAACAAACCCTGCGCCTGCTACAAAACCCACAGCAAAAAAGAAAGAAAGAAGTTTTGGATATTCCTTTCTTTGTGAAAATAAAGCATTATTTTTTTCCTTTCTCTCAGCAAAGAACATCCAAATCATCCATCTTTCTTTCGTGTCCCAAACTGCAAACATTTGCTCCAGTTAATAGTGGAGGGTTATTTTTTCTCCCAAGGCACAGGGGGCGGGGGGGGAAGAGAGGGGGGTCACTGCAACTGCATAAAGAGACATATCTTCCACCCCCACCCCCCAAGGTGATGCCCACTCCCACACAGGTTCCTTGTGCTCACTGTATAGTGGTCAGAGATTCTGATGAAAATGTTTGTGGCGAGTGGTGAGGATGCAACGTGCCACAGAGATGAAAGGCGCCCTCCCTCTCCCTTTAATGATAACGTTAGATTCTGAAATTAAGCACAGCAGGTAGCTCCTGTATGAGCTTCAAAAGGCGCCTCACAGGCCTGCCTGCTTTTTAAACATCTCTTTTCCTGCCCTTGTTAAAGCTGATCAATTCTCCCTGCATCTCAGTGTTGTGAAGATAGTTGCACATTAGGTTTAGAAATCATGGGCCTGCTGAATTATACTAGCTGAGGATCTAGCCACTGCAATTTAGAAATCTCCTTTACTGCTCTCTATGTCTCCTGTACTTTGCTCTGCAGTTCCTATGTTCCCTGTTGTAATGTCCCAGACAGAAACTGTTGCTCCTATGCCAGGCAGGCAACAATTAGCAACTGAGGTTGAGACAGGTCTTGAACAAGCCATCCCAGGATTTCCACTGCGGCCAGCGGATGCTGGGACACTGAGTGTTTGTCTGTTCTGTGTGGGTCTCCCTGCAGCTAGATGTGAGCAGTAAAGCTGCTGGTTTAGTCCCACACTCCCAATCTACCTCTGCACACCACCTATAGGAGAGGTGTGCTAAACAGACCTCACACGGGTGGCTACAACAACTATCACCTACCTGAGACTGGGCAGCAGAAAAAACAAAGTTCAAAGCAGCGAGGCAGTGCTGTCTAGCGACCAGGGCACTGGACAGGAAGTCCAGAGCCTGGGGCTCTATTCCTGGCTCAGCCAGAAAGCTCCAGTGTGACCACAGAGTTGCTGGCCTGTCTGCCCAGCCCAGGAAGGACTAACAGCACACCCAAAGTCCTTCATGCCCTTCGCTCTGCTCACAGTTTTACCCTTTACACATAAAACTTGTGCAAAACAAAACAGTTCCTCTGCCCCTTGGACTACAACTCCCAGAGACTTTTCCTTTCCCCTCTCAGTGCTGGCTGGCTGGCTGGATACATACATTCCCCATCCTTTTCTTTTCCCTTCCAGCCTATCCCCTGCTGCAGGAGCCCATCTCCTGCTAAGTGAGTCTCTCAGCCTTTTATAGAAAACACCTGAACCCTTCCCAGCTGGGTCTGATAATCAAACAGAGCTGGGTAGGCCCTGGCCCTTAATGGGCACCTTGTTAGAGTGGCCTGGGGTCAGTCACTTCCTCTCTTTCCCCTCCCACGCTTGGTCTGTCATGTCCATTTTGTTTGTTAGCTCTTGAGGCAGGGCTTTTGCTATGTGTATGTGCAGGGCCTAGCACAGGGGGGGCCTGATCTTAGGCGGGTCTCTACATGCTACTGTACAGTTAATAAGAATAATCTATTTCTAATGCATCCTGAATCTTTCCTGGTGAATTTCATGGGCTTCTTAAAGCGCTGGCTCCTCCTTCTTCCCAAACTTTGATCTGGTTACCTGTAGCAAACCTCATTCCCAACTCAACACCAGGAATCTTGGTGATTTGGTCCTGTGGGGATCACCTTTCTCCTGTCAGCTTCCTCAACAAGGGAAACCAGCACGCATAGGGCTGAGGCTGGGGATAGGTGAAGCCTAACCAGATTTCAGTGTGAGAGATGAGTTAGATCGGTGGGTGGGCAGAGGGATACAGAGAGGGATTTTCCTAAACTAGGATTTTACACAGGGGTTTTCCCAAACTAGGATTTTACACCCTTAGCACCAAGGCCGGCTCCAGGCACCAGCCGAACAAGTACGTGCTTGGGGCAGCACCTTCTAAGGGGCGGCCAATCTTGGGGTGGCTCTCGAGTTGTTGTTTTTTACTTCGGCGGGGTGGCGCTCAGGGGGGTTGTTTCGGCGGGGCGGTGCTCAGGGGAGAGTTTTTTGTTTCGGTGGGGCGGCGCTCGGAAGGGGGGTTTGTTTTGGTGGGGCGGCGCTCGGAGTTTGTTTTTTGTTTTGTTTCGGTGGGGCGGCACTGGGGGGGGGGGGTTTTGTTTCGGCGCTCAGGGTTTTTCTGTTTCAGTGCTCGGTTTTTGTTTTGTGGGGTTTTTTTTGCTTGGGTGATCAGCGCTCGTTTTTCGTTTTGCTTGGGGCAGCAAAAAAGTTAGAGCCGATCCTGCTTAGCACGGAGGGATCCAAGAGAGCAACATCTTCCCCCGCACACTGATTATTTGCAGTGTTGTTGTAGCCATGTTGGTCCCAGGATGTTAGAGAGAAAGTGGGTGAGGTAACAGCTTTTACTGGAGCAACTTCTGTGATGAAAGAAGAGCTCTGGGTAGCTCCAAAGCTTGTCTCTTTCACCAACAGAAGCTGGGCCAGTAAAAGATTACCTCACCCATCAGTTGTATACCTATTAATGGTTCATTTCTTACCTAAACCCCAGCATATCTCTTTGGCCCTTCCCACCCTCCCATACTAATTCAGGAGGCACTGCTGCTCCTATTTCCCAGCAGGGACCTGTGTGGTATGGGGTGGGGAGGTAGGATTAGGGGAGGCTGTGTTTCATGGTGATTGCATTTCCTCCCAGTGTGCTTGCCTCTTGGCAATACTGGGCTATTTTTATTAGTTAAGAACAGGGAGCTCTTTTTTCCCAGATAATTATATTTTCCTATAAGACCTTTCTTCACATTCAAATCCACGCACAAAGGATGAGCAAAAGCCAGAGGCCAGCCAGGGACCCTAAGGACTGTGCCACTCCAAACACAGCGTTCACTTAGAACTCTCCTGTGCTCTCTGGTGTGTTTCACACCCAGGCAGCACATGGTTGTGTGTGCAAGGGCACTGCTGCGTACCCTATACCTACTGCACAAACCATCTGGCACATGCTGATCAGCATATACACCTCTTATCAGAGACAGGCAACCTCCATCACACCACATAGATCAAGCAGGCACCATTGTGCTCCCAGAGCAAACAGCCAAAATGTCACTGCAGCTGCTTTTAGTAAATAAATAATTCCTCCCACCCCTAGAACAATAGGGGGCCTAGGATTTATACCACAAGACACAAACATAACATATTCCCTCCCTCCCCCGGCATGCTGCATAGAGAAACCAATTCATGCATACGTTCATACACCCCTACTAAAACATTTAACCCCCTGCACAAATGTACACACATCCATCAATTCAAGCCCCTCTATACATATGGTTAATACCTCTCCATGCACATGCACCACTCCTGCCCTAAATCTGTCACATCCCCATAATCAAACCCACCCCCAACATAAAAGCACTCATATAGTTCCGCAAGTCACTGAGAGCTTCTCCACCGAAAGTGGTGTGACTCTGCATTGAAGTGGCAGCTTCATTGCACGTTTACACACCACTAACTCAATGTCCACCCCAAGTCCTATGGAAAGCAATGGGAATCTTCCCAATGACCTTCATGGGAATCAGACCAGACCTTAAGCTGTCAAAGTCCTATCCCAGCATGCAGTGGGCTCAGCGTAAAACCTGGTGTGGACCAGTTGAGAGTTGGTCTTTCCTCCAAAGGCCTGGTCAGAAATCTGGACAAGAATCTTCCACAGCTATGATGTCAGTCACATTCAAACTCCTCTCAGCAAACCCACATGCACTTAGACGCGTTCAAGCACTCACAGGCATAGTGCAGAGCTATGCATGGACACACCTAACCAAGACAGACATGCAGAAATCAATGCATAGATACACACACACAATATTTCCAACCCCAGATGTTTCATGAGATTGGATTAAAAATCATCAGGTTTTTAAAACAGAGTAGATTTGTGGTTCTTGAGCACTAAAGGTATGTCTACAGTGCCATAAAAGACCTTTGGCATGGTCACAGTTGCCCTGGGTCTGCTGACTTGGGCTTGTGGGGTTCAGGGTGCGGGGCTAAAAATTGCCGTGTAGATGTTCAGACTTGGGCTGGAGCCCAGGGTCTGAGACCCCGTGAAGGAGGCGGGTCTCAGAATCCGGGCTCCAGCCTGGGCGAGCTTGAATGTCCACACTGCTATTTTTATCCCACCAGCCCGAGTCAATTGACCAGGGCTCTGAGACTGAGTGCCATGGGTTTTTAATTGCAGTGTAGACATACCTTAGGGTGCATCTGGGTCAGGTTTTCAACCTTTACTCTGCAAGCACGAGGGGTAGAAGCATCCTCTTTTTTAAATGAAAGCGGAGAGTCTCATGTAATCACAGGACTCCAGGAGCTGGGGTTTTAAGAAAAATATCAAATATCACAAGACTTGAGATCAAATCCCAAGAGCTGGTGACCTTGTTCTTGCACTTGCATACACGCACACACTAACACCCAGTGCCTATCAGCATAAACCAATACATCACATGGCACACACTCAGAGACAGGGCAACAAAAAGGCACCCCTGCAGGGCACATGTGTGTAGTCAAATGTGCTTAGTGGGCCAAATTCTACCCCGTGCAACTCTGCAGATTGCAGCAGAGTTGCAGGGGGGTAAGGCGGTGCAGAATTTACCTGTGTAATGTAATCATATATCCTCCCTCATTTTACAAAGGGGGCACATCCCCCTGCTGCTCCCCTACCGGGTCCCCACACTGAGTCCCTTCTGGCGGTTGCAAAGGGCCAGGGAAAGCTGTGGGTGTGAGGGACAGTGAATGCAGAGTGGCATCCAGAAATCCTTCCAGCAAAAGAGAGAAAGAAAGACCGACTTGGAAAACATTGCGAACCACGTCCTCTAAGGCTGAAACAATCTTTCCAGGCCAACTTCTCTTGGCAGCCTGGAGCCGATGAGTGAGGCTGAGTCACACTGCAGCAGACGTCACAAAGGCCTTTTTAACCTCCCCGCTCCCCAAAACCTCCCTCTTTTCCCCTCCTCTCTCTCTCAGCTCAGCAGCTCCAGCTGCTGCTTCCAACTTGGGATGTGTCCCTCAGCCCCCTGGAGTCTGGTAGTGACATGTAACTAGAATCCCTTCATATCTTCCTCGCTCTTCACTGCTGTTTCAGTGTGATTCCAATATGGGCTTTGGCGGGAATGTCAGTGGTACGTTCCAAAGCCGAGAGCCATGCAGTCCAATTCCTGGTGGAGAAACAAGCTCTTGACATACAAAATACATGCTAATACACATCAGCTTGTCCAATCAGACATAGTCATGAGCTCACACATCAAGTGTGACACACAGGCATGGATACCTATCTCACACAGACATGCCTCCCCGTTTTCACATGCATGCATGTCACCACATGCATCGCTTCCCCAACACACAAAGTCATGTGTCATTCATGCAGAATACCTTACACAGCCACATGCAAACATGGACATTGCCCAGGGTTGTCAAATGCAGAGCTCGGTTACTGTTAAATGCAAACATCACAGTCACATATATTGTAACATGTCTGGACAGGGACACACATCACCGCATGCATCGCCCACACACATGAAATCATGCAGAATGCATGCATACATGCACATTGCCAAGTGCAGTCAACACTGAGTGCTCGCTAACACAAACATCATAATCACATACACTGTAATGTGTGCACACATGATTCACATGCACACACCAATACTTCAGAGACACACACATCACCACTCAGAGATTCGTTGTCACACGCATACACCCACAGAGACTCTTCACATCCACTCGCATACAAAAAGGGCAACTTTTCACACTGCATTGCAAATAATTTGACTTCTGGCGCCAGATTCTTTTCCAGGGCTCCTTCCCCAGAAGGACAAGCTGTTTTCGTTTAACTTCATTGCAATGGCAACCGAAATGGACATGTGCTGAATGATGCCAACACAGCCAGAGTCACAATGGGCAGCTGCACAAGCACACTCCTTCCAAATGCAGGCAAATACACATGCAAAGAAATAAAGAAGCAGAAGAGACTGTGTCCCTTCTGACAGACCATTGAGCCTCAGTCCCCCAGATGAGGGTCAAGCCAGGTTACACCTGCTGTTTGGCTCCCTCTTTTTTAAAAAAACAATGTGACATTTTTAAGGTAGACTCAATCGTATGTGCTCACTCCAGCTGTGGCCTGTTTTGCAGTGATCATTTGCCTTTCCTCCTTAACCTTCCCGTAATGGTTTTGCATCTGGCAGAGCCAGACAGTGCAGGAAATGCCATCAGCATTAGAACCTTTAGAATCCTTATAAAACCAAACTGGATACGAAAGGGTCCATCACACATGGCCAAGCTGGCCAAGCCTTCTGGGTTCTGCTGTATAAAATGCAGCTATCCAGAGTCTCCTTTACTCTACTTGGGAATTATGAGGGAGATAGGGAGCCAAAGAACAGGAGAGAAGAACCACAGACATGTTAGAGCCAGCTAGGTTCAACTATGCAAAAAATACAAAGCAACTCGATCCTTTTTGCCGCTACAAGTCCCTTTCTCACACTGAGGCCAAGCCAGCTGGTCCAGCCACAGAGCCACATCACAATTAGATTTAGTGACAAGCAAACGTGATTTGCCTCATTTTCAACCATCTTCAAGAGCGTGGGTTCTCAAATTGGAGTGATCGCATTCCTGCTAGGGAGAACCACTGATGAAAAGGGAGCAGAGAGAAGGGAAAGAGAGAGCCAGTGGAGTGAAGAGGGGGAACGGGGCTGGTGGGGGGAACACCATCTTAATAAATATATGCTACGATTTGCAAAAGTGATTTGGGGGCCTCAAAGTTTGGATGAGCAAACGAGAGATGCCTTAAATGGACCTGATTTTCAGAAAGGGCTGAGCACCAGCCCTCTGAAATCCGCGAGTGTAACTCACACACCTCCTGGGTGTGGTGTTCTGTCCCCTCCAGTGGCACTGAGACCACTTAGAGAGAGAGATTAATGAGTTTCCTCTAAAGCTTTACCTAAGAGCCAGTTGGCTTTTAGCTCATGCAGTAGAGACTCATGCATTTAGTTCCAGAGGTCCCAGGTTCCATCCCGCCCACCAACGACCGGGGTCTGCAGGGTTACACGAGTCTCAAGCTGGAGCCCTGAAATCAAGTACGAAGGGTAAAATGATAGCGACCCCCCTTTGTAAAGCGCTTTGAGATCAATGGATGAAAAGCGCTACGAGTGATAGGGATCCGTGTGATGACTGACAGTAGCAGCAGCACAGGGGAAACAAGGTTACAGCAGCATTAGCATCCTGAGTTGGAACCCTGCTGCTCAGGCCTGTGTATTGCGGGGGAGGGAGGGGTCTCCGCTCAGCCTGGGGCGTGTCACACATGCTGAACAATCTGTGCTCGCTCTGTAATGTGAGGCGCACTAGGGGGAGTTAATGACAGAGTGGAACTCAACGATGCCTCCCTGGATGCAGTTCAGTCCTTTCATCTGCCCGGAATCCAGCTGGGTGTGTTAATATAATTTACTTTGTCTGGTGAAGGGTAGCTAGTGGAGAATTGACATGGTAACCACAACAGTTCCTTACGATCCATCCTGTTAATCAGAGTTGTAAACCAATACGCCACATGGCGCATGCATAGTAAATCCAGACATTACAGGCCAACTTTCCATCCCACCTTCAGATATCCTCTGTTCCTTGCGTGCGCACTGGATTTTGCCTGCAAAAGCGGGTGTGCATCTATATAGGAAATGAAGGGTCTACTTGTGCATGCAGATGGGTTGCACAGTTCCCTGATTTGCAAGTTGTGGGCCCAGATTCCCAAAGGCATTTAGGCACCTAACTCCCACTTAAAGCCATGGGAGTTAGGTGCTTAAATACCTTGGAGAATCTGGGCCTTGCTGTCCACAAAACATCCTCGCTGATTTTTGTTAAGCACAGTTAGTGGGACAGAGAAAAACAGAGGCAAAGTGCAAAACAAGAGTCCAGGTGGAAAAGTGCTATATGCCAACAGCAGCAGTTTACCCTTTCGTTTCTCTGCTGTTTCGTGGGTTTCCTAGCTTAGGAGATTGTTTGCCATAACTCAGGTGCTTCTTGGAGTTATTTAGCACAGAGTCTCATGTCTGTACATTTCAGGGTCCAGAGTGTTGCAGAGAGCATGGGTGCTGTACTTGCTGTGCCATCCTGCTTCCCCAGGTGAGGGGATGCTTTAGGGAGCTCTACTTCCTAGGTCAGGGCATCTGTGATAAAAAACACTTCCATCAAACTGAAGACAAATGAATGAAGGGGCAAGCAGAGAACTCCACTTGCTCAGTGCTGCTGTGATGAGTGCAATATAGACCCGGGGGTCTCAACCTTTTTCTTTCTGAGCCTGCCCCACCCCTCCAACATGCTATAAAAACTCCACAGCCCACCTGTGCCACAACAACTGTTTTCTGCATATAAAAGCCAGGGCCATCGTTAGGGGGCAGCAAGCAGGGCAGTTGCCCGGGGCCTCATGCCACAGGACATCCCGTGAAGCTAAGTTGCTCAGGCTTCTGCTTCAGCCCCAGGTGGCAGAGCTCAGGGCCCTGGACTTCTGCCCTGCGTGGGGGAGGGAAGTTGGTTTTCTGCCCTGGGCCCCAGCGAGTCTAACGCTGGTCCTTCTTGGCAGACCCCCTGAAACCTGCTCATGCCCCCCCAGGGGGTTCTGGACTCCTGGTTGAGAACCACTGATATAGACAGAGAGCCAGACAGCCACCATTAGTGCTTCTGCTGCAACTTGTACAGAAAATACTCACACTGTATGACATTGCAATCATGGGGGCCTGATCCAAAGGGTCCTCCTGGTACAGATGGGTTCTGTGCCCACAGGGCTAGCACAGAATGGCCCTGGCTGACTGCATTGCAAAGCCAAAGCCACCTCTGACACATACAATTCAGGAGTTTTTGATCCGGGTGTGACAGATCTGGGTTGTCTCAGTAGGAACAATGAGCCAGATCTCAATAGGTGTAAAGCAGGGAGTCCCACTGATGTAATGACTGATGTACACCTGCTGAGGATCTGACCCCATATGTGTTTTGACAGGCAGCCAGGCGGATAAGAATTATATTAGAAAGATGCATTTCTACCTGCCCTGAGCCAGCCTGCATGTTACACTGCAAATGTCCTTGACACAGTAGCGTAGCCAGGTCTGGAGCACAGGGGGAGCGGCGCTATAAAAAGGCACCTCCCTGCTCCCCCTGTACTCACCCCGCAGCGCTTCAAAGGGCCCGGGGCTCCAGCCGCTGCGGAGCCCCGGGCCCTTTAAAGCGCCGCCGTGGCTGAGCGGGGAGACAAGGGGCGGCTTGCTGCGGCTGCCCGCTGCCTCCCCGCTGAGCTGGGAGACAAGGGGCGGCTCGCTGCGGCTTCCCCTTGTCTCCCCGCTGAGCTGCTGAGCGGGGAGACAAGGGGTGGCTTGCTGCGGCTGCAGCCGCGGGCCTTTTAAAGCGCCCCCCCCCCCCCCCCGCCCGGCTCCAGAAGCAGGGCTCGGGGTGGGGGGGCGCTTTAAAAGGCCCATGGCTCCCCGCAGCGGCAGGAGCCGCAGGCCTTTTAAAGCGCTACCCTAGCGAGGCTCTGGCGGCGCCTTAGCGCTGCTTTTCCTCATAGGGGGAGCGGCCGCTCCCCCTGCCCCCCCCCGGCTACGCTACTGCCTTGACACACCAGTTTTCCAGAGTGGAGTCTAAAGCAGCAAACAATCTGAGAGCACCAGACCTCTCCTCTGCTTTGCCAACCGAAGACTTAGAAACAGCTGAACAGAGCCACATGGGGCCAGACTGGGCAAAGGGCACAGGGGAGGTGGCAGCCCCCGGGGAGATATGTCTCATGTTTCTCTCAAGGGATCTCAGCTGGCTGGCCCTCACAGAGAGCCCCTTCCCACACCACTCCTCCCGAGGGAGGAACCAGCTGGAGGAGATTAAAACCATGCAACCAATTTCAATCACATATGGTTTAAAAAACAAGCATGAATGGTCCTGGGTGGAGTTTCAGGCTGAAATAGCTTAGGCCAATGCCCTGGAAATAGGGCTAACCTGGCAAACCTACCTGGCAAATCCCATTTGCCCCCTGCCAAGGGCAGTCACACCAGCCCAGCCTCCAGGGACAGGTTCAGTAATAACAATGACACTTCTATAGCCCTTTCCATCCAAAGGCTTCAAAGCACCTGAGAGCCATGAATGTAAGGATCATTATCTCCATGTTAAAGACAGAGAAACTGAAGCACAGAGCAGGGAAGCAACTCACCCAAGAGCTCATGGTGGCAGAGTTAGCCGGGCATAGCACCTCCCAGCCGCCAGCTCTAACCCTTGGATACAGCTGCCTTGCTGAAGGCTTAACATGGGGCCAAATTAAGGATCAACAGGCTAAAGCCCCAGACCTGCAGCCCTGCCCCCACCTCCGGGCATGTTTTTCTGCAGACAAGGGGAGTGCGTTGTAAATATCTATATGAGGAGCAAATTTTTGATAATGGTTTCTTCCATCTAGCAGACAGTGGTAGAACACAATCCAATGGCTGGAAGTTGAAGCTAGCCAAATTCAGATAGGAAATAAGGTGTTGATTTTTAACAGTGAGGGTAACTAACCACTGGAACAACTTACCAAGGGTCCTGGTGGATTCTCCATCCCTGACCATTTTAAAATCAAGATTGAAAAGAGCTGCTGTAGGCATTATTTGGGGACAGTTCTCTGGCCTGTGTTATATGGGAAGTCAGACTAGATGATCACAACAGGCTATCTGCCCTTGGAATCTATTAGTCTATTTAATTTCCGGGGCAGGGGCTTGAGTGTTTCATTTCCAGGGTGGCTCTTTCCTTTCAGCATGTATTTATTTAGATTTATAACAACTCCACAAGAAAGCCCCAGTGTCAAACTCTAGAGGTGCCTGAACAGCCTCTTATAAGTGCGCGAGTATAAACAGGAGGTACGAAACCTTATCACCCTGTCCCAGCTCCCCGCAGCCAGCCAGTGAGAAAAGATGGGCCCTGCACCAAGCCCTGAAGTTAGCCACTGTGGACAAAGAGTGCTGCAAAGGCGCAGGGCCCTAGCAGAGAATACCCAGCCAGCAGCGCCCTCTCTTCTGTACTACTGGGACCAGAGCCCAGCTGCCTCTGCTCACCACTGTAGCCCTGTCTCATAGGGAGAGAGGAGGTTTCTTACCCAGGTAGATCCCAGGCCATTTAGGGCTTTGTGCTCAAAGCTAACATACTAAAAACCAGCCAGATGCCAAGAGGCAGCCAGTGCAAATCACAGGTTTAATATGCTCCTGGAATGACACGCTGCTCCCCTCTGTGCTCCAAGCCCTCGCCCGGAGGTCATGGACATGGAGGGGAGCCGCAGCTGCCCAGTCCGTTCCATCCACTCTCAACCCACCGCTGACCTGAAAACGACAAGCCCTGTCCAGTGCCTCTGGATCTCTGCACAGGTGACTGGAGAACCATCGCAGCCGGCCTTGGCCACGGATTTCATCACTGCGGAGGCCTGGCCAGGGCGTGTCTTTGAATCCCCCCAGCCATCCCACGCCGGCTACATAAAGCCTGCATTGAGGCCCCGGCGAGGTGGGCACTGCAGGCCAGTATGGAAATGGACCCAGAGGCAGCCGCCAAAGCCTCATTATTAATGTCAGCTCCGCTACGTAAAAGTCTTCAAACCTCGTTTGGTTCCCCCGCCAACTCCCCAGCCCCACCCCTCTACATTTATTTTCCTGCAAAGAAAACACACACCCCGAATGGCAGGAAAGCCCCAGACAACCCTCAAGTGTGCTCGGTGGAGGCTGTGTTTTCCTTAGCCTGCTTTGCAAGTTGTTAATTTCCTCCCTGGACATAAATAAAACTGTTATATACAATTAAGGGAACGTGCAAAACAATGAAGCCTTTCTAATAAAGCCAATCAGACTCCAAGGCGCAGGAGGGGGCTCTTCCTGTCCCATCCCCCTCGCGCACACACTCAGCCCCCTGGGGAGAAGAGACAGGGCCGGCACTGTGACTGTCTACTGGAAGCTCCTGTCCCCAGCGTCCCCAGCCATGCCTGATAATTCAGGCTGTTAGGGCTAATCTTCATGCCACTCTCTCATCAGACTGGTTACAGAGCACAGGCCAGGGTTAGAGGGGCTGGCAAGCAGGGAGCTACCCATGGAGCTGGGCAACTGACAGCAGCATGTGCTGAGAGGGCTGTTATCCTGGAATAACAGCTACATGGCTCCCACCTTGAGGGAAGACTCCCCCTGTCCTTCCCTGGCTCTGGGAGAGCCTCCTGGCAGCGTGAACATTATGGCCAGGAGAACATCACCAAGTGCATGCACCCATTGTCTGGCTGAAGCCCCACATCTGCATGTGCAAACGTACACCCAAGGGAGTCTGCCTGTGCAGCCAAGTAGAGGGTATTTTTTGCGCACTCGTCCTGCTGGTGCAGAGCACTGGATAACTGGCCATTTATGTTAGGGTGACCAGATGTCCCGATTTTATAGGGATAGTCCCGATATTTGGGGCTTTTTCTTATATAGGCTCCTATTATCCCCCACCCTCTGTCTCAATTTTTCACACTTGCTGTCTGGTCACCCTACTTTATGTGTACGGGGCAGGGAGGACCAGCTACCTCGCAGCTGCATCGCTAGGAGCTCTGATGAGACGCTGCAGGAAAGTTACACACACCAGTGGTTGCCTGGACCAGCCCAATTCAGCTCGGGATCCAGACAGGGATCTGAACCTCCCCGGCGTACAGGGATTTCGATTGTGGTTTCTAGTTCTGCCCTTGGGGGAGATATTGGTACCAAGTGCTGAGACCGAACCAGGATCCAAAGATCTCTGTGGATCCAGGGCTTTGATTCAGTCCCAGCTCTGGAACCAAGGCAGGATTCTCAGCTGGAGTAAATCAGCATTGCCCCCACTGCAATCAGGAGGGCTCTGTCCCTCTGCCAGGCAGCTGTGTATTGTTTGCATAGAAATCCCAAACAGAAGGCCTTGGCCCAGAGAGGAGCTGGCTCAGGGCTGAGGGAGCTTTTCACCTTATAAAGTCATAAAAAACTCTGAGGCCCCTGGAATGCTGCTCCCGATGACGCTGCCTCCGGCCGCACTGCTGTGAACCAAGGAATACACAGTGTCCCCTGTGCATGGGCCAGCCGGTGAGCTGTCAGGGCAGAGCCGGGCTTGGGAGAGTGCCCCACACGCAGGGCATGGGGACCCACCCTGAGCCCTGTGGGAGATCTGAGCAGGCGGTAAAGCACAGCAATAGCAGCACACTCATGGGGCTGCCCTGATACAATGGTCAGACACAACCCAGCACATCCTGCCCTAGGACATGTCCCTCTTGACTCTATTCCTCCACTGGGGTCTTTCCTTCCCATCTCCTTTTCCTGGGGCCTATTTATCACAGTGCCTCTCCCCTTTCTTTCCCCTCCTATCTGCTGTCCTGACATCTCCCACTGGAACCCCCACACTAGGGCCTATCCCTCTGACAATGTCCGGGTACCTGTCCCTTGGCATCCCCTTGGCCCGGCTCCAGGACCCACTCCTCTGCCAGCCTTTGTGACTCAGAAAGATGGATGAAATTGACACATCCTTCTAATGTATTTCCATTGGCGTGAGTCCTCCTCACCCCGGGGACCTCTCAGGAGGCTGTACCCAGCCTAACTGGGGCTGCTCCTGTGGGACTGAGAGAGGACAGGCCCTTGGATCTGGCAGCCTCACAGTGCTACTGAAATTATCTAGGCTGTGGGCTACACACAGATTTTGTACCAATGGAACGACTTCAGTTCGGGGCATGATTGCAATCAGTAAAATCCCGAGTGTGGACGGAGCGATACTGGTATAAAGGTGCCTTATACTGGAACAGCGCATTCCCCTGAACTCACAGGAGTGAGCTACACTGGCACGAGCACCTTTATATCCCCGAAACTGAATCCACAGGATGGAGGTTGTGCCACTTTAACTGGCCCAGCATCAGGGCCGGCTTTAAGCCGATTCCACAGCAGAAGGTGGTTTTTTGTGGGTTTTTTTGCTTGGATGAATCGACGGCGGGAGGGGTTTTTTTCTGCTCTGACAAGTCCGGCGGGAGGGTGCGAGGCCCCGCCGTCATTCTTCGCGTGGGGCCCCACACCCGCTAAAGCCAGCCCTGCCCAGCATAGTAAATGCGGTCCACTTTTTGTGTGTGTAGTCACGGCCTGTATGACAATCTGCTTTGTCAACAGCGGAGGAACCCCTAACAGGGGAAGAGATGATCCCCTGAATCCCAGGTTTTTTCAGGAGACATCCCATCCCCCCTGGAATTAAGAATGGAAATCAGAGATGTGAAAATGTATGAGAGCCAAGAGAAGTGTTAAGGTGCAGAACAGCGAGAGAATGAAGGAGAGGGGAGAAGGGGGAGAGAAAAAAATACAGGGAGAGAGAGAGGGAGAAGGGGTGCAGAGACTGGCATGGGGAAGGATTGGAAGCCTGGGAAATTTCTGTAGGAGGAGAGACTGTGAAGACTGGGGCTGTTTAGTTCTGAGGGGAGATGAATGAGAGGGAAGAGAACAGAGCTATACATTGTAATGGCTGGTCCAGGGAAGGCAAATGGGACCCCCTCCCAATATAAGGGCAGGGGGATGCTCATAGCATCAAAAGGCAGCACATTTCAAACTCATCAGAGGAAATGTGGTTACGTTCGAGGCCCAGTCATTGGTCCCAGTCCTTGTCATAAGATATGCTTGAGGCCAAGAGCGCGGCCAGGCTCAGACAAAGAAGGCGGAAAACAAGAATCTCCAGAGTGGTATTGGACAGGGTAACAACAATGGTTTCATAAGGGATAAAGACCCACCTGCTTCAGGGCACAGGCCACTCGCTAACAGACGCTTCCTCTAGGGGCCAGTCGTGCCATCATGGCCCACTACAGGGGCTCTGGTAACTTCCTCTGCAGGAGTTGGTACTAGCCCCTGCTGGAGACAGGATACCGGGAGAGACAAACCTGGGGTCGGATCCAGTCTGGCAATCCTTGTGTCCCTAAGAACAAGAGGGATGGAGTTAGCAGAGACTCCCATCCCTGAGGAAGCCTCGTGTAGGGTCCAATCCTGTGAGGTGTTGCCAAGAGGGCCCCCTTCCCTTTGAAACGGCAGGAGGCTCCCTGCAGAGCTGCAGAGGGGTTTGGGCTAGGGCAGGCTCAGATAACCTGCTGCTGCTCCCTGAAGGCTCCAAGCCTCCATTCCATCCCTGCCTAAGAGAGCCCAGCTGTGGAGCAGCCTTGGGTGCAGCCGTGCTGTGCTTGGTGGCCAAGATGAAAGACCAGAAAGACCAGACCTTAAGATCCCTAGAGGGTAAACCTCTCCCCAGGGAGCCCCATAGAGCTGGGCACTCGGACTCCCTAGGGTTTGGCCTTTCCTGTGGCCACCTGGAAAGGATTAATGTCACCTTGAGATCAAGAGGGAACTGGGTGGGTCCCCCGTCTCCCACCCCAATGGCTGCTTCAGGTGAACACGGGGCTCCTTGTCCACAGCGACCTCCCCTCCTCTGAAAGGCAGCTCCAGTTTCTCCTTCCCTGGCAGGAAATAATGAGCAGCGTTGCTCCCAGCCGTGTTCCCAAACACCGCCACAGACAAGCCAGGAGCTGTTCCCAGCAACAAGGAACCTTAACGCCTGGCTTGTTTTTCCACCTTAAGAAAACTGTGCGGCTAGGGCAGGAAATGGCTGGAAACACACAGCCCCTTTCAGGGAGGGCGCGCGTGTGTGGTTTTCTTGGAACAAGCTCTAATGTTCTGTATATAATTGACAAGCTGTTCTCTCTCCCTGCACACATACGCACAAACATGCATACACCCCACTCTCTCCCACACACCTGCCCTCTCTCACTTTCTCTCACACACACACACCCCTGTCTCAATGGCACACTCAGTCAGACTTTATTAGCACTACTCATCTTCTCAGGGCTTTACACACTTTCACGAGTTAGGCCTCACTACAGCCCTGTTGGCAAGTTAAGTAGAGTTATCCCCATTTTGCAAAGGGGGAAACCGAGGCACGGAGCAGTTATAAATGATTTGCCCACAGCATCAGAGATGGGATTAGAACTCAGGACTTCCAGGCCTAAATTACTGGAACACGTGTGCACACCTGCTCTCTCTCCATCACACACATGCAAGTTTGCATGTATACTCCTGCACATACATGCACACCTCTTCCAAAAACATGTACAAATCCCCTCTTTCACATACACATGCTCAAACTCACTCTTTCACATGGCACATGTGTTTTCACACCCGCGCGCACCCTCATCCCCATGCATCCATGCCGCCTTCCCCACAGATGAATGCATACATGCCCCCATGATTTCCCATAATGTTCTCATTCTTTATCACTCGTACTGCAGCAGTGCTAATGGGCTCCAACCAAAATCGGGGCCTCCTTGTGCTAGGTGCGGTACACATGTGCACATTCTCTCTCAAACAGGCTTCTCCTAGCAAACACAAACTAGGAACCATTATAGCACTGGCATTTTCCAGACTGGAAGCCAAGCTGAGTTTTAGCTATAGCCCACGATATTAAAAAATGATAAGTGATTTGGGGTGCCCAACTTCAGATGCCTAAAAGAGGCTCAATTTTCCAGGGTCTCCACCATAAGAAGGGCACTCACCTCTGACACCCCTTTACCAAAAAACCCCCAACAAACCAATCCTGAAACAAATCAACCTTAAAAAAAGGAAACAAGATCCCTACCCCAAGCAGAGCTTTAACCCCAGAAAGGAAGAAGGAGCCAGAGAATCTATGCAGTCCATCAGACACTTTGCTATTGATTGTATGTGGACAGTGCCCAGATGCTATGGTGATGGACAGCAACATAAAACCCTGAAATAGAGAGAGCGGTTCGCGGAGTGGTGGGTGCTCAGCACTTTCTGACTATTAGGCCCCTTTAAAGTGTCTTATGTTGGGCCACACACACAGTGAGACACCCAAAATCTCTGGCCACTTTTGAAAATCCTGGCCAGAGATTATGTGCCTCTCTGCTAGGCAGTGTCCAAAGAGTTCGTGCATGGAAACTTTCCGTTGGCACCCGCCTCCTTTCCCATTCCCTCCCTGGGCAGGAGGGATTCCCTGCAGACATACCCGTAAATTGCAAGCGCTTGGCTTTCTTGAGAAACACCTGCCTAACTGTTCAGATTTCACACCGGCATCTTCCCCTGCCCACACTGAGCAGGGGAGGCTGACAGTGGAGGATGCCGACATCTCAGTGCACATGGGTCAAACTGACATGCAAAGCTGCGCTCGGAGGCAATTCACAGCAGTGAGTAAAGATCACAGCAGATCTGACTCAAAACAAGGGAGAGGCAAAACCTTCCTGCCCTTGGGAGCGTTTTCATCCCATCCAAGGAGGCCTCCTCCTGGAGGCAGAAGTCCCATTGCCTGATGGTAGCAATGTGCCCCCTAGTGGGAAAGAAAATACCAAGCTGTCACATCAACCATAATTAAAAGAGGCAATCATTTCCCCGCTCCCTTCTGTTGTAAAGGAAGAACGAAATTGCTGATGGGCTGGACACCAAGCTCAGTGTATAAGGATGGATACATCTGGATCCTCCTCCAAAGAACCTTTTCAACCCTGTCATGCTGCAAGCCCTCTCCCCTACCACACCTTAGGCGCTTTGTGTGGTTCCCCTGCTACCTTCTGATGGGAACATGATCGGTCACAGCCTCTTAGTGCCTCTGGACATTAACATTACATGCTCTGGTACTTCCGACTCAGGACACCCACAATGCAGAGCATGCAACAACATTCAAGGTTTGAGACTAGGGCCCAGCTACGGAGGCCGATAACTTCTGGCTCTCTCAGCTTTAGCATGAGCCTTAGAAAGGCCTAGCATGTCACTTACCCAAACAGTTCTTAGTCTTAGGCTACCTGCGTATTCCTTGCCCTTCTGTGTGGTCACGCCCCAAACCACTGAAGCATACACCAACATCAGAGCTGGGCAAACTGATCCATAACAAATCACCTATTCTGAATTCTGTCTCTTTTGTCTGTGATTTGCTCAGATATAATCACTATCTGAAAATATTCATTGCATTATTCCTTGCTCTCTGGCTCGCTCCTTGGGAGTGCTTGATACTTTGAATTCAAGTTGGTTTGATTGGACACGTGGCCTGTCTCTGTACCCTGATTGGATGAATCTTTGAATCAGGTGTGAACACTAAATTACCTGCACTGAATATTGTGCGATACTTGCTTGCCACTCACTGTCGAAGTGACTTTACTTCAAATGCAAGCCAATGTGAATGGCAGCTATTCTGCAGAATTCACCACTCTCAGACACAGCAGTTCTCAAATTGTCCCGTACCGTCACCTCTGGCTATAACAGAATGAATTTTTGGGACCCTGCTCCCATACTGTTGGGAATCCCCTGCCATCCAACCGTAAAAAAGGGAAGGTGGCTGTAACCTCCTGAAACGTGTCCACAGACCCCCTGTGGAGAACCCATGAGCCATGTGCTAACACACCTATAGACACTCATAGTCATACCCCCATTCAGGCTAACCCCCATGTATACACCCGCCCATCTGAACAGCACACACACAGCTTGACTGTCACATATAAATAACCACATACATTGAAACATCCAGCCAAACGTCTGTTGAGTATCCATGCAAACCCCTTCCCCTGCCTTCTGTCCCGCAGTCTCTGAAAACAACTTGGTGGGCTTTTTGAATGTGTGTATGTGTGTCCTGGCCCTAGAGTATCAGATAGGGGCTTTTGGAGCTGTGAACGAAGTAATATGCCCCACAACACACATTCACACCCAGTCTCATTCTCCTACACACTTACCTTCTCGTATACACACCCAAACACACACATTTCCAAACACATATGCTTTCTGACACACACACTATATACACTGTTACACAATGATGCACATCTAAACATACTTCTTGGGTTACATGCAGCCCCGGAGGAAAAAAATACAACTCTATAGTAGATAAGGGGGCTGCATCTGCTTACAGCAGCAACGAACTTGGCCCATTCTAACACTACCTGGAGTTGCCTTCCTCTTCCCAGCTATGTGGTAGAATGCCATTTGGGCTGAAAGCCCAGTGGTTTGGATTCATGGAGGTCATCCCCACCAGCTGTAAGTGATTCAAGGTGGAGTAAGCCCCCATTGGCAGCTACATAGTGAGTGTGAGGATGGATCTCTCTTTAATCTGCCAATCCCTCAGCCCCCAGGGCTAGGGCCATCAGACACTGAATGCACAAGGAAAAAGTCAGGGGAAGTCAGTGCCACCCTCCCTAGAACATGGCACTAGCCTGATGAGGGATTCCTATGCCTGGGACTCAGTGGCCCCCTTCCCTAGAGAAACCTCACCAGTTCAGTGAGCAGTCAGTATCCTTCCACAGAGTCCATCGCTGACCTTCAAGGACCATCGCCGAGTGTTAGATGGGGGATTTAGTGCTCCAGCTCTGGAGAGTCACACTGAACATCACAGGCCATTCCACAGGCCAGACCTGGTGCTTCTCCCCCTCTTAAGCACTTGAGAGGAGACTGACGTCTGCATGACCTCAGGAGACATCCTTCCACACACATCCTGTGATGTTCCGGCTAGTCTTCTGAGGGATGAGATCAGATCTGCTCCAGTGTTACCTGTCACACCTGCCTTCTGATGGCTGAAGGATTGCAGATACTGTAAGCCTTACTCTTAGTGCTCAGCGGGGCCATGATCACATCAAAAGGCTGCACATCTGTTCTCCACACTGCAGATTAGTGACTGAGTTATCTCGCTCTATTTACCTAAGAACTGGTACAACAATCTGCTTCAGCTATAGACCAGAACGAAATTCAGCCTGTGTCCTTTCAGTGTGGAGTCCCTCCCTCAGCTCCCAACTAGAACCAACACTTGGAAGGCTCACCCTCCCCAGGAGATGGCACTAACTGCCACCTCCCTGTTCATTCATCCCAGGGTCTGCATGGTATAACAAGACGCCCTTGAGTCTCTGGAGGCCTAGAGAGCTCTAGCAAAAGGAGAGTCTCTTTCAGCTTGAGCCATGACCTTGATGCCTTTGAGCCCACTGATCACTGGTTCTGATGCGAGCTGGGTCGTGGACCTTCCGGGATGTTGAAAAATGTCCTTGCTATTAGCGAAGGTGCATGAGAGAGAAAGAAGAGTACAGTGGAGGGGTAAAGAGATCAGAGGAGAAAGAAAAGCCGAGAAAGAGCAAGCGTGAGCCTCGGGCAACAAAGAGACCAGGAAAGGGAGGTAAAATGAGGCTTTTGATGAGAGGGAATCAGAGATGGATGAGTTGTCACCATTAATAAAGAGCCTTCTGGGACTTCCCCTTGGACGGAGGCTGCAGAGCCAGCTGTAAGCAATTATAGCCTCCCTAATGTTCCAAGCTGACTTCTTCCATATCCATGTAATCCCAGGCAGCCCTGTCTGCCCCCTTCTCCCCACGACCTCCCACCCCCGCCTCTTTCCATCCGCACTCTCCAGCCAAGCACACAGGAAGGGGCTGTCTGCTCAGTGCTCCGGGATTTCTGGCAGGCGCTTCTCAGTGAGGCTATTCTTCTCTGCTGAAGGCCCCTCTCCAGAGCACAGCAAAGAGACCTCACCATGGGGTCCAGCTCAGGGAACTGGGCTTGAATGCATTGATCTCAGTTTGCTGGTGGGGCCAGATGCTGTGACGGTCTCTGTTCAGATGAATCCCCAATAAGGCTGCTCATGACTGAGCGCGGGAGAGACCACTGGCAACACGTCGGGGCAACGTGCACAAAAGTACCTAACAGATGTGCACAAGAATAGCCTCGTTGCTGGCAAGCCCCCTCATGGCAGGGCATGGCACAGGGAGCTCTCATCTAGCACCTCTGCCGACAGCCACACCAGCCTTACAGGGGTCTGCTTCTTCTCATGACACAGCTTCTGGCCAGATCCCTTATAGACCCCCCCATCCAGGGTAACAGAGAGCCCAACAAATGAGAGTCCAACAACTTCACGCTGAGTCTTTGACTCCCTGGCCCAACCCTGGTCTCCAGGGTCATAGCACTTTTCTCAGTGGGCCTGTCCCACCCCACTCCTCTGGGTTCCAGCCCAGGGAACCTGCAGTGAGCAGGAAAGCTCTGTCTATTCACACTTCCCCCAGCTTCCTCCCTGGGCATCTTCCTCCTTCAGCCCATCAGCAGCCCTTTCCCACAGCCCTTCCTGGGCTCAGTGTGCACCAGTATTCTCCCCAGGCTCCACAGCCTCTCTAGGTTCACCCTCCCCCAGGATCCCCACCCCAAAAATATCCCAAACAAAGATACAAACAAACCACTGCTGCCCACTACAGGCAGGACCTATCCTCCCTCTTCAGATTCCCCTGGGCTCTGTCCTGTGGCTGAATGCCTCCCAGGGCTTTCTCCCCAGAGGGCCAGATCCTGCCCACTGCCGCAGCCTGCTCCACCCCGGTGGCTTCTACCAGCCTTTTGCCTGAGTTCTCTACGGGGGGAGGGGGGTCCCCCAAGCCATTCCCCTGGGCTTCCTGCCTCCTTCTGCCCTGAAGCCGTTCCCCTAGCCCCACCCCAGCTGGCTCTCATCCTTAATTCCGCTGACCATGCCCTGTAGTGGCCACCAGATGCTCTACCTGAGCTTTCCAGCTCCCCTTAACCCTTTCCGAGTCAGTGAGAGGGGGGTACACCCTATTACAAAGCAGTCACCCGATACACAAGCTGATGGAGGGCGCTGCCTTCGTAAAGATGCTGGGTTTAATTCCCTCAGCAGACAAGGAGCTAAGCCAGAATAGCACTAAGGCTCCCCTCTCCCAAAGCAGGGCCTTCCTGGCTGCTGACAACTGGATCTGACTAAATCTCCCCCCTCAATAAAGGCCCCAAGCCTGGGCTGTCCCGTGCTGGCTCATGCCAGGGAACAGATAACTTTCCACTCTGCTGAAGCATCCCCAGGGCAGGGCATTCTCTGCCAGCCAGCTCCAAGTTAGGGAATTACTTGAAGTCTCTGATTCCTTAAGCATCTTGAAGGGTGACTCATCTTGCAGGCGGGGGAGGGAAAAAGCCCGTCCTGTTTTCTTGCCCTATTATAGGCGAGGCTGATGCCTCAGTGCCAGAGGTGGAGAAAGCTGCCATACACAAGACAAAGGAGGACCCAAGCAGAGAAGCCGGCCATCCCCTGCACAAAGCGGCTTGGGTTAGCCACTAGGGCAGCATCACTGCTTGGGAGAGCAAGGGTGGGGAGCCCCTCAGCTGCATAAATACCTCTCCAGACAGTGGCTGTGCCCAGAATAGCGTGTTTTGAAGTAACGAAAGGGAAACCAGGGGCGGGGAGTGACACCCAGCACTTTCCAGACTCATCCATCGCTGACCTGGCCCATTGGCAGCTCTTCCGCTGGGTGCACACTGGCAGCCTGCTTCCTGCGGGAGCCCGGTGTGGCCCCGGATGGAGCACTCAGCCTCTACTTGTTTGCATCTGCTCCGGGGCAGTAATCACACAGGGTGGGAGCTCGTGGAGAGGCTGGTCACAAAAAAAGAAACACAGAGCAGCAGCCTATAATCTACTGGCTGCTGGCCGAGCGCTTGGAAACTGTGACTGTGGCCTCTCAGTGCACGTCTTTCTCTCGCATGGTCTCTGCTTCTGGCAAGGCCGGGGAAAGTCATTTCCTGAGGGACATTTGGAGCTGGGAACAGGAGGTATTTTTAGCTCCAGGGCTGAGCACCCCAACCAGAGACGGTCACCGTGACCATCGAGTCCTACAGCACAGCTCATCAGGACAGGCTCCCACCCGCCAGCATGCGGCAGTGAACACTGCGGCTATTATCCGCTTGGAAAGGACGAGGGATGTGGCTGCATTCAGTTCCAGGGACAAGCCGTTCCCCTGGGAGCTGGTGAGCATCGGACTGGTTCTGGAGGGGGAGAAGGGGCGGCAGGGCTGGAGCACCTGAAAGGGGCACGGGACTGGAAATGGGCTTGGGATCCCAGGAAATAGAAGAAATAGAGACAGGGAAGAGAGGAAGGATGGTCCGGTGGTAAGGGTGCTACCAGAAACCTGGGTTCAGTTCTCTGCTCTGCCATGGACTTTCCTCTGTGACCTTGGGCATGTCCCTTAGACTCTCTGTGCCTCAGGTTCCCTTCTGTAGCAGGGGTAACAGCACTGCCTTGCCTCACAGGAGTGTCATCAGGATAAAGACATTAACGCCTGGGAGGAGGAGCTCAGCTACTACAGCAATGGGGCCAGATAACTACCTTAGCCCTGGTCTACACTAGCGGTGGGGAATCGATCTAAGATACGCAACTTCAGCTATGAGAATAGCGTAGCTGAAGTCGACATATCTTAGGTTGACTTACCTCGTGTCCTCATGGTGCGGGGTCGACTGCCACCACTCCCCTGTCGACTCCACTTCCACCTCTCACCATGGTGGAGTACATGAGTCGACAGCAGAGCGATCGGGGATCGATTTATCGTGTCTACACTTGACGCGATAAATTGATCCCCGATAGCTCGATCACTACCCGCGGATCCGGCAGGTAGTGTAGACATACCCTTAGACAGGAAAACAGCTTCACCGATCACATGCCACAGGCAGAAACTCCCACTTCTTCCCCCAGGTGTAAATCACCAGCTGATGAGAGTGACACCCCGACTGGATTAGCTATGGGCTCAGGGCTCTTGAACTCCCCAAAATTCAGATCAGAGGGGTTGATTTGTACCCATTGCTGGACCACGTTAGTTGCTTTCTCTCAACCACCTTAGTGCCTGCACCGCGGACACGTCTTATTACTTTGTGCTGCAGCAGTGCCTGAGGCCCCCCACAGAATAAGGGTGCCAATGGGGCCGGATGCTGTACAGAGACCTTAAGACAAGACAGTCCCTGCCCCAAAGCACAGATGATCTTATTTATGAATGGCAAACCAGGCATTCAGCCAGGAGTGGCGGATCATATGGGGCTAATCATTCAAAGGAAGTGATTGTAGCAGCAAGCTAAACTAGGAGCTAGCTAAGAATAGCTGTGACTGGGAACTTCATGTTCCCCCAGGTCAGCATCTCCATCCCAATTACACTGGCTCTTTGAACGTGTGACAGAAAAACCCCAACAAGGAAAGTGTAATAGGAAAAAAACAGCTACTCAAATCCCAGAGCCCAGCTGGGGTTGGGACTCAGCGTAATGGTCTCATCCCAGTGCCCAGTAGCAGCGCCAGGGTTTTTGCCGCCCTAGGCAGCACCACTCCTCCGCCGTGATCGGTGGCACTTCGGCAGCAGCTCCTCTGAAGCTGCGTTCTCAGTAGCGTTTCGGCAGCTGCTTTTCTTGCCACCGAATCGCCGCCGGGAAATGAATTGCCACCGAAATGCTGCTCCCCAAATCCTGCCGCCCTAGGCAACTGCCTAGGGTCGCCTAGTGGAAGCACCGGCCCTGCCAGTGCCCCCTAGATACGTCCCCACATTGGAAAGCTGCTAGACATTAGCACAGTTGGCAGAGTGGGAGCTCAGGATCCGAACTACAGAGATTCTGGGAATGAGGAGCGAGATGCTTTGGCGGAGCTGGGTAGGTGACCAGCAGATTGACATGCACTGGAGAGCTGTGGGCAGGATCCAGGACTGGAATAGTCCAGGGGGCTGCATTTCAGAACAGACATGCACTGGCAGAGCTGGGGGGAGGAATGCCTAAGATGGGAAGAGCACAGGGGCCTGGAAGTCAGGACAGAAGTGCTTCGGCACAGTTCGGTGGAGTCCCTGGGTTGGAACAGCAGGCCAGGACTAAAGTGTATTAGCAGAGCTGTGTGGGGCCCCAAGACTGGAGCGGCAGTTGTGCAGGTCAGGGTGGAGGGCCATCTGTTGTCGCTGGCCTGGAGTAGCAGGGCATGTTACATGTCAAAAGTGAAGCAAAGCGGCAGGGGCTCCAGGGGAGTTTTACACAAAGCCTGGAGTACTTATATGCAGTGCTAGGTGCCCACATTTTCACGTGCACTAAGAGAGAGGTTTTGAAAGGCTCGAAAGGGCAGCTGGACACCTAACCCTCACTGACTTTCAACCCTAGACATTCCACAATCATGAGCCAGGCCGCCCTGGAAACAATCCCAAGATTGACTTAGAAACCGTGAGATTTTTACAAATGAGAGTCACAAGGGGTCACATTTTCAACTTCTCTGCAGCCCTGAGGACTAGAAATCTGGGGCAGGTTTTAAAGGAAAGCTGAGAGTCTCATGTAATCATAGGACTCCAGGAGCTCAGGCTTTAAGAAAAACACCAAATATTGCAAGAGTTGGGAACACAAGCTACTTTTTGTGTCTAAATATCCCCACACAAACTCCTGACACTTTACAAAGAAATCCGAGGTCACTCTGGAACATTTAATACAAACATTTTCTTTTTACCTGCGTCTTCAAATCCCAGATACCCTCATCTTTGTTTTAAACTAGACCACTAAGCTCAAGACAGCCTTTCCAGCGCAACTCGACTGCCTCTGGATAGAGTCCCATCCGGAGCCGGCTGCAGAGACGAGAAAGATAATAAAGCTGAAATAAAGCAGGGACACGGGGAAACAAGCAATAATAATTCACAGTTATATAGCGCTTTTCCTAGGGAAGAATCCCAAAGCACTTTGCAGGCTGTATGCAGGGCCATTCGCTCACCAAGGAAATGCAGATCTCTCTGGAGGCAGCTATCTTGCATCAGCACATTATACAACCTTTTTTTTTGGCAGAGAAATTGAAGGACAACCTCTCTGGCAATTGCAGGGGGATTTAGGTGGGACAAAACATGCTCGATGCAGAGGTTACTGAGTGAGATTCTCTGGCCTGTGCTAGGCAGGAGGTCAGGCTAGATGATCAGAATGGTCCCTTCTGGCCTCACAAACTATGAATCTGATTACCAAGGCCAGGGTCAAACTCCTGACCCTATTTATTACTATTTGTATTACAGTGGGAGCTAGAGGCCCCAACCAAGATCAGAGCAACATGGCACTAGGCACTGTACAAACACACAGGTGTGTCTTCACTGCAGAATTAGCTCAGGCTCTTACCTGGGTTTTAGCCCTATGCCCCCCTATCATCCGCACACAACAGCCTTTTAGCTGGGTTCCTATGAGTTTCGAACCTGGGCTTGCTCAGGTTAGAGCCTGGGTTTCGCTTTAAGGGAGCTCTAGTCTAACCCACCTATTTTGCAGCGTGGATACAGGATGTTAACTGGGTTACAGAACCCAGGTCCTGGTATTCCTCCAGTACCTTCCCACAGTGTCCCAGGGGCCATGTTTTCCTGCCTTTCTACTTCAAGCAGCACTAAGAACCAAGGGATATGCCCCCAGAAATCCCAACACCTAACCCAGGTTTACCACAGTCCCAGCATGGATGCAGCTACACAGGACTGACCTGAGTGTTCCCTTAGCACTGGGGATGCTCACACCTGGGCTTGGCTAACCCAGGCATCCATCCCCGGCTGAGCTCTGCATTGAAGACACCCATAGGGAAAGACAGCAAAAGAGCTTACAGCTTAAATAGAGAAGTCAAAGGGTGGCAAGGGACACAGAAGTACAGAGAAGAGGGGGTCTGGGCACTCAGCAAGTCAGCATCAGAATGAAGAATAGAAGCCAATCCAACAGCATATCCACTGGACCATGCTCTCTCTAGCCTAACCTTTTAGAAGGTCTCATTAATCAGAAGCTCAGGGTTACCGCTCATTCAAAAACTGTGCTCTTCCATACGCAGAGCAGCCATTTACCATCAGTCTGGATGCCACTTCGTTCAGATGAAGGGAAGCAGTGAAACAAAAATCTAAGGAATTCTCTGTGAGCCAGAGCACAGTGTGTGTTTCCTCTGAAACATGCTGCATTCAGCTCTGGTCACAAAATGGCACCTGCCCCTGCAAGCAGGCCGATGCGGTTGAAATGTAAAGGCGAGATAGAGAGCACAAAGTCATGCCCAATTAAGTACCTACGTACACATCTGGCAGTGCCTTGCTGGCTCGTGTCTCAGCCAGGCGCTGGTTCAGAGAGAAGAGTGCCTCCTAGTGAAACAGCCAATGCAGTAAAGAAAGGCAAATCTCGTTTTTTTAAAAGGCCAGAGGAGCAATGTTCAGAGGACAGTGACTTATAACGCCCTCATGGCTCAAAGCACACCTCTTGTGATTCATCTGGGCCAGGCTTCCAAAATGACACATACCAACGGTGTGTGTAACAACCAGGACATGAGCAAGCACTTCAGATGTGCTGGCGGCTGTGCCCAGCACTAAGTAGGAGGGCGAGTTTCAAATGAGCTCAAGCATGTATGTGTTGCTTCTTCTGCCCAGCCAAAAGTGGATGTAATACATGTGTAATACACATGTAATACATGTGTTATTCTCAAAGGGACACCAATGGGTAGCTTCCACTCTGCAGGTGAATGAAAACACCGTTTATGTGTTGAAATAACATCAGAGACGCCTCTAAGTTATTGAAGCTGCGAGACTGTCCCTAAAGGCTGGGATTAAGATGACCGTTTGAAAGCTCAGATGGCAAACTCCTACATAGGGGAAAGTGATGGGTAGGAGTAGAGCAGCAACTCCCCTCAGCAAAGGAGCAAGGTTTAGCTAAAGAACAAACACAGGATTTTGAATCTATAGGAAAATGTGTCAAAGAGACAGGAGCCCTGGCTTTACCTCTTCCAGGCAAGTCAGTGTAATTATCTGTAACCTTTCCAATGATGGGCTTATTTCAAACTGTCCCTTACAGATGCTGTTCCGCAGTCACCAAGTGCTGTGTTTGCTTTCCATTTGCTCTGCAGCCTGTATTAGTAAATTTTACCTGCAGGGGATAAGCCTGGTTAATTTCCTGTCAGTTCTAGAAGCTGTCAACTTCAGTCACCGAGATAACTGGGCTCAATCTCAAGTCAAGCAGGAAAGCTTCTGAGGTCCTTAAAAACTGCAAACGCGTCACATAGAATGTGATAGTTTGTACACAACGATGAAATTCCTAAAATCAGACACCTAAAGGCAGCTGATATTTAGGAGCTGTTTGAAGGCAAACAAACTGCAAGGAGTGAGCTGGATTCTCCTCTCATTTGTACCAGTGGTAAATCAGGAGTAAATCCACTGAAGACATGAGAGGCCCGGGCCTAAGTAGCATTCCACTGATGCAAAATGACTCGAAACCCAGCAGATCCAGCCCCTAGACAATCTCCCCTGCATCGGCAGAACCTTGTGTAGTGGAGAGCTGTTATGGTGGCTCCTTTCCCACCCGCCTGATGGCTGCCAGGATAAGGGGCATGGCCAGGGAGGAGGGCATGGACGGGTCAGTGCCTCTGAAAATCAGACTACTTAAATACCTAAGTAAGGGGTTAGATGCCTAATTTTAGGTAATGCACATTTGAAAATGCTGGCTGTAGCATTCAAAGAAGCCAAGCCCTAAACCTCTTATCCTCAAAGACTGTCCCCCAAGGTGCGCCATGCTATAGTTTGATCATACACAGTTGTTGGGATTGGACAGAGTCAAGTCTCTGTTCTGTATATGAAGAATAAGAGGCAAGATGTTGGTGTCTTTGGACACCAATGGGTGGGTGAACCAGCAAGGGTCTGTGATAGATGGGCAGTGTTTTGTGACAATAGCGATGGAGGATGGGAAAATGTACGAGGATCTCTGATCTATAAGTTGAAACTGGGCAGTGATACCGGGCAGAGTTAAGGTTGTTTCTGGAATATGCAAAGTTTTGTTTTAAACTTATACATTTATTTAAGACACTGCATGGATTGGGACTGTGTCTGTATATTTATCTACCATGCGTACATATTCTATACATATATGTACTAGACCAGGGGTGTGCAAACGACTTTTTAATCCGGCCCGCAAGCTCCCGCCCGGGGGAGCGGGGCCCCAGGCTTGCGGCGCTCCGCCGGACACTCCGGCCAGCAGAGCGGGGCCACAGGTATGCCGCACTCCGACCGGGGGAGCGGGGCCTCAGACATGCCACACTCCAGCCGGCGCTCCAGCCGGAGGAGCGGGGCTGTGGGTATGCCGCCCTCCACCCGGCGGTCCGGGCCGGGGGAGCGGGGCTGCGGGCTTGCCGCGCTCCGGCCAGGGCTCCAGCTGGGCTCCAGCCGGGGGAGCGGGGCCGCGGGCTTGAATACCACCCCTGTGATAGCGTCTTTAACTACAGGAGCACATCCTTTTTTTCTGATTGCTCCTAATTCTAGCATTTACAAACTTTGGAGTGCTTGACTCTGCGATCTTAAATTCTTTGAATGTGTTTTTTTGTATGGAAAATAGCTAGCTGTGTAGATATACATTGTGCACACACAGACGTATAAAAGAATAAACTTCCCTATCACCGAAAAGAAGCCACTTTGGGGGTGAAATTCAGCAACTATTGAACAGTGCAAAGCAACAACATACAGTAGCGTACACCGAGAATAAAGACGAATACAGTATCCAGCTGCAATGGCAGAGGAAATTTTGGTAGGCAGAATATACAAACCCTTTGCCTAAAACAAAGGGGAGAATAAGGTCAGCGGACCAGCTCCTCAGCTGCTGTACATCAAGGTCATTTTATCAACTTAAAATGGAGCTTAAATGGAGCTACACTGATTTACACCAGTTGAGGTTCTGGCCCAGGAACTGATACAGCCACTACGGAAGCCTTATGTCTGTTCCTTGCAGTGGGGTGTCGAATGAGCCTTTTCCACCACTACCAGTCATGCCCCAAACTGGAATTTGGCAGGAACGCTGGGCTCACACACCAGCTCTTGTGAAAAGATGACAGGAAAGATCTTGCTCCAGCCCAATCTCATGCTAGCTGCGCTCCGAGAAACACAGCCGTCCTCGTCTTTACCGCCCAGCTCTATGGAGTCCCATCGGAAAGGGACACCCAGGAAAGGGGGAAAGGATTTGTTTGAAGCGCTTTCCTTCCTTTTTCCTGCGCCCCCGATGCCCAGCAACTTGCAACACATTTCTGTGGAGCGACACATGCTGCTGTCAGAGCTGGGCAGCTCCTGAAGGTGACACCAACAGAGACCCCTGAGAGGAAGAGAGGGAAGCTGCTTAAATAACACTGCCCTGGGTGTATGCACTGCTGAACACCAGATGAGAGAGAGGCCTTATAACGCTCTTCAGGAGGGACGGTGTTGTGTTAGTCTGCTGACCTGCTTTCCCCACCTAGTGACAGTGAGGGGTATGTGCAGCTTCCTCCAGTTATAGCTGTGTTTGCTTTTCACAGGGTTTTTGAATGCCGCAGGGCAATGAAATAACACAGGGGCTGGAGAGGTTAGAGTATTTCAGGTCCTGGCTAATGGAAATCCAGCAAGGAGATTAGATCTCCCATTAATTTAGCCCCGTAAGTGGTTCCTTGAGGTTAAAAACAAAAGATTGCTCAAAAAAAACCAAAAAAACCCCGAATACCGAAGACACTTGGGTTCCTGCAGACGGCAGCTGCTCTGCACTGCCAGATGAAAGAGCTGGCTTTAATCCCTAACTCCCCGTCTCTCCTCCTGGCCTGGCTGCAGCTGGTGCTATGGGGGCAAGATGCTGAGCCCCCAGTTGGAATGCAGCTGTGTCAGAGGCCCCAGATGAGATCAGAGCCACAGCATGCTAGGCACCGTGGAGACTAGGTACTCTTGGGCCATCCATGCCCCAAAGACCTTACCGTCTAACAGCTAAGGCAGACGAAGGGTGGGAGGGGAAGCAAAGGCAGAAGGAGGTTAAGTGACATGCCAACGGCACCCGGCAGGGCAGTGGCAGAGCGGGGAATAAAATCCAGGTCTCCCGAGTCCCTGTCCAGTAGACCAGACGTCCACCCCTTTGACTGGAGGACCACGGCTGACGGTCTGCAAAGGGAGCCCGGCGGTCACAGGGCAGAGGTCCTTCTGCAGGGGAGAGGAGGGGGGTTCTTTTGGCCCCATGGGGTGGCCCCATGGGGAGTCACCTAATAGGAGCCCAGGCTCTGAACCTCTTCTCTTTCCCTCTCAGCCTCTTTCTTTGGAGACGGCTACGTGGAGATGCCTTTGGTGGAGGCGTACAGCACAGTCCAGCTCCACCTGCAGTTTTCAACAAGCCAGCGGAGTGGGCTCCTCTTCCTGGCTGCGGGACAGACTGACTATCTCCTGGTGGAGCTCCGCTCCGGCGTCCTGCAGGTCAGCAAGGCTCTCTCCTCCCTGCAGCAGGCATGGCAAGGTTACTGGCCACATTTGGCCTCAGGGTAGGCGGGCAGGTCGCTGACATCAGTGGGGCTGTACCTGCTCACTCCGGATTTGACCCAGTGTGAGAAGCACGGTGGGGAAGCTGGGATCTTGGGTGAATGGGGGGGCGTTGTGAGCCTGGCAGTGTGATTTGGGCAGTAACGCCCACCCATGCTGCACATTTTTAAGGACAGCGTCTTCTCTTTGGATACTAACCAAGTCCACAAAACACTCTGTGGGGCCAGGGGTCAGGCTCAGCAGGGATCACGTCCTGGGACCCTGAACGGGGGTGCAGCGCCCTGGCAGTCAGACCAAGCGGGCGTGTCTAAGGCAAAGAACACCGAGCGAGAGAGACCGGACATCCTGCAGGGGGCAGCCCCGGAAACAGCCAGCTCAGGAGGGAGCTCCGGCTTTGGCGGGAAACCCCAGGAGGGAGGGTGGGTCTTGGCCTATTGCCCAGTGTCTCAGTGCTGTTGAGAGCAGGTTGCACCATCTGTGCTGAGCCCTACAGTTGTTTCTAATTGGCCCTCTGCCCCTTCCCCTGGCTGCCAATCAGGAGCTCTGCCAGAGCCCAAATGGTGGTGGAGACAGAGTCTGTAGCATCCCTCCCCCCAACACCTTCACTGTGGAGCTGGCTATTTTACCCAGCTCTGAAAGCCCTTAATCCAAGCCCACCTACCACCTGCCCAGCTAGCAACCATCAGGATGCCGTGCATGCATGGCACGAGAGCCCGATGATAATGCCGCACCTGCTGACAGTCCGGTAGCAGGGTGGGGCAGCTCCAGAAAAGCGACCCGCTGTCCAAATCCAGGACGCCAGTTGGGAAAAGGCCCAGACTGCCACAGGGGTGAGTGGGGCAGAGGGGTGAACCCCCCCCCCCATCTGTGTGGTTGTACCAAGGTCTGTCACAAAGAAAGAACAAGGAGTGTCCCCAACACACGTTCCCTTCCCCCACACACGCCCTAGGCCCAAGAGAGCCACCAGGGCTGCCCCACAGACTACAGAGCCTGGCAGGCTGCAGCTCCTGGGAGACGATGGGTTGAGGTTTCTCTAATGGAGGCCATCTGTCAGGAGAGATCCCGCCCGCCTCGTCCCTCAGGTTCCTTCCTCCAACCCTCTACTTAGTCCGGCTCCGAGGCTGCTCTTTGTGGGGACGGCTGAGGAAACCAAGCCTGCTATTTCCCTGGCAGGCAGGGAGAGCAGTGGTTACGGAGCAGAGCCAAGCCAGCCCCTTGGCAATGAGGACATCAGGAATGAAGAGTCAGCACGGGGCTGGTCTCCTCTGTGTGGGAGGGGGAGGTAGAGCATTGCAGCCAGTGAGGATCTCTGGCCCCACTGCTTGCAAAGCGCTGCCCCCATCTGACTTACTCAAGACATGAGCCTGGATGGGAGCTGCAGATCCAGGCCCAGAGACAGGGTGGGAGCCAAGAGGAGGGAGCCTCTAGAGAAAGAGTCTGGTGCTCAAATTCGATATACTATGGAGGGGCTGGGGGAGTATCTTAGGATGTATAGAGAAGGAGGGAAGGACGGACAGACAGACAGACAGACAGACAATCGATTGATCCACAACTCCACCGCCCTAGCTGAACCATCCCAGTCAGGGGTGTTGGAACAATTTTTATAGTGGGGGTGCTGAAGGCAGAAACCATGTGTTTGGTGTTTGTTACTACTTCAAGCCAGGGGGTGCAGGAGCACCCACAGTACCCCTAATTGCAGCACCTATAAACCCAGCAATAAATTATTACCCCACCCCAGTTCAGCTCTGCAGGCCAGCACACTGGGGGAGAGGTAGAGCCAAACCCCACGCATTTCCTGCCATGTCCCACCCCCCCATTCTAGGGTGGGGAGTCACAGGTACCCCGGCACACCCAGACATTTAGTCTAGGCAGCCTGTGCTGAGGCATAAAGGACTTTCTGACTTCTCTTTATGCCCCTGGACAGATGCACAGGCTAAGGGACCCCCAAGCCCTAACTGATGACACCATACACATGCTTAATTACAAGACAGATAGATAGACAGCCGAGAAAGCAGCAGAGAAATACCTATCGCTGAATTACCTAGACTGCCTACATGTATGTGCACATCCACAGCGACCACCCTCCAAAAGCCAGCATTTGCCAACAGCTATCAACAGCTCCCAAAGGTATTGCCCATTCTAGGTACGGGGGAACAGATTAGTTATCGGGTCTGTGTCATAACTGCTAGCAAATGCTGAGCTTTTTACATGGCAATCGATCGCCCTGTGCGTTCGTGTGCAACAAACTGCATCAATGCAACATTAAGGTGGCATCATTAAGTTGCCCTGAATTTCCTATTCCTGTTTTTCCTTCTGAAATGTGCTGCTTAATATAGCTCTGCCTATGTCAATGTCTCCAGGATGTGCAAAGAAGCCATGTTAATGTTGCTTTTGAAACCTTGGGCCAAATTCTGTGTTGGCACAAATGAGTGTAGCTCAGGGGTTCTCAAACTGGGGGTCGGGACCCCTCAGGTGGTCACAAGGTTATTACATGGGGGGTCGCAAGCTGTCAGCCTCCACCCCAAACCCACTTTGCCTCCAGAATTTATAATGGTGTTAAATATATTTAAAAGTGTTTTTAATTCATAAGAGGGGTCACACTCAGAGGCTTGCTGTGTGAAAGGGATCACCAGTACAAAAGTTTGAGACCCACTGGTGTAGGTCCTTTGAGTTCAATGCAACTTTGCACATTTACACTTGAAGAGATTTGGCCCGGGTTGTTTTTGCATTACATAAGTCCTTTTTAGATTTATTTTAACTATGCAACCTTACAACTGCCTTGGCATCGTTTTTGCATTTCATTTCCTTCTTTGTTTTTAACATTAAAGAGATGGGAAGCTCTTTGGGGCAGGGACCTGCTTTTTCTGATGTGTGAGTTTTATTTGTCTGGCTGGAGACCCAGAACATTTTCTGCAAGGCTGGGCTCACAGAACAAGAGCACATCAGCCATTCCTGGAACAGCTGTGTCTTCATAACAGAAAAAGAAAGAGGTCTGGATCTCCCAGTCCTATGGAGCTGTGCTTGGTGCAAAACCAGAGGGGGGGACAGAGCAAGGATATCTTTAAGCCATCTTTAAGATGTTCTTATCCTAAGGCCAAAGCTGGGCTGGTCCCCAGCATAAATGGGTGCAGATTTAGGGCTGCTGTGACTTTTATCTGGTGGCTCATTGCCCCAAGGGGCTGTCTTGGCAGCTGGAGATCATTGGGGCACAAGGACACCAGGCCATGCCCTGTGTCCTTGTGCATCCCAGAGAACTTTCAGCTTGTCCCAAGGTTCTAACTCCACTTTTCACCCGCTCTCGTTGCAGGTCAGACTAGAGCTGGGCTCAGAAGAAGTGACGATCCAGTCTCCAGCAGGGCCACGCCTCAATAATCTAGTAACCCACGATGCTGAGCTGTTGGTGGGAGACGGTAGGATGACTCTGACCGTGGATGGCCTCTTTAACACCTCTGTGGAGATCCCAGGTCCCCAACAGCAGCTGGACATTCAGTACGGCCTCTATGTGGGCGGGACAGGGAGTCTGGAGCTCCCATACCTCACCGGGTCCAGCTCTCAGTTCAGAGGCTGCCTCCATATGGCGAAGTTCAATGGCCTCGACGTTCTCTCTCCGTGGGCATCTGACGCTGGCTCTACAATGTTCCACGAAGTTCGCGAGGGGTGCAGTGAGGAGTTCTCTGCCGGGCCAGATGACCCCTTCGGCTTCCTGGGCCCACGCTCTTATATCGCTTTCCCGGGGTGGAGCGCGAGGGAAGAAGGGTCTATCGAGTTTGTGATCGTGACAAGCATCAAGCACGCCCCCCTGATCTACCAGTCGGGGCTGCAGAATGACTTCCTGTACCTGGAGATCTACGACGGGCGCCTGAGGGGGGTGGTGGAGAAAGGCAATGGGGCCGTCATCCTGCACAATAACATCTTCATCAGTGATGAGCAGCAGCACTACGTGAAGCTCCACGTGGACATCTACAAGTTTGAGATCCTTGTCGACTACTATGCCTCAAGGACTTCCAACAGGGGCATCCACAGCTACCTCGATCTCCAGGGCAGCCTCTTCGTCGGCGGCATGAATGAAAACACCTCCCGCAGGCTAAAGGAACGCCGGCTTGCTTTCACTTCAGGGGGCAGCACTGCCAACAGTTCCTTCATCGGCTGCATGGAGGATCTGAGGGTCAACCTGGAGAAGAAGAGCCTGCAAGACGCTCTGGTCACAAAGGACATAACACCTGGCTGCAGGATGCAGGAGCAGTACTCGGATTATGAGGATGCATATGAGCGGGATGAGGCACCCACCACCCCAACTCCTGATGTCTGGCAGGGAGCATTAGGCCCGGTGGTAGAACCATGCCGCCTTGACCCCAACCTCCCTCCCACCTTTGTTAACTTCACCAAATTGCTGCACATCAGTCCCCTGGTCTTGGCTGAAGGAAGCACGGCCTTCCTGGAATGGCAACATACCCAACCTACAATAGACCTAAGCAGCGCAAACATCAGACAGTCTCAAGTCCTCTTTAGTGTCACAAACGAACCCAGGCATGGCCAGCTGGAGCTAGACATCCACGGCTCTAGGAGCAGAAGGAAGTTCACATTGCTAGACATAGCGAATCGGAAAGTCAAGTATGTTCATGATGGCTCTGAGGGTCCCATGGATCAACTGATGCTGGAGGTAACCGTCACGACCCGAAGGGGGATTCCTGAGTGTTTATGGCAAGGTCAGACATACCTGCTGCCAATAAAGATCAGCCCCATCAATGATGTCCCACAGGTGATCTTCCCCCACGGAGACCTCATGGTGATTCTGGAGCACACGCGAAAGCATCTAAGCACGGACATCATCCAGGCCCTTGATGATGACACACCCTGTGACAGTCTGAAATTCCAGCTGCTTGGAGGCAAGAGGATGGAAGAAGGTTACATGGAATATGACTTTAATCCTGGGGTGCCCACAGAAGAGTTTTCCTGTAGGGACCTGGAAGCAGGCAATGTGGTCTACGTCCACCAGACCGGCCCAGCGTTACAGGTCATCTTCCAAGTTAGCGATGGCTTGGTAAGAAGCCCAGTGGCCACTTTAAGAGTCATCGCTATAGAGCCCGACATCCAAGTGCGCAACAACACTGGCCTGTTTGTCTCACAGGGAAGTGCTGTTCCAATTACCACAGCCAACCTCTCCGTGGAGACCAATGCCGTGAAACAAAGAGTGAACATCCTGTATCGCCTCACAGAGCCTCTCTGGTATGGTGAAGTCCAGAAGCAAGGGAGCATGGGAGGGGAGTGGAAGAGAGTTGAGTCCTTCCACCAGCAGGACATTGTGCAAGGGCGCATACAGTACTTCAGCATGGATCCTGAGCACCGGCTGGAAGATGTAATGGAGAAGCTGAGGTTCGAGGTCCAAGTTGGCCAGAAGACCTTACCAAACAACACTTTCCTAATCAGGATCAAGAAGGCCACCATCAAAATGAGGACCCTGGTCCCCCTTCAGATGAAGAACAAACGGCACCAAAACATCACCACCAGGGAAATGGAAGCAGCATTGGAGGATCCAAGCTCTGACCCAGTTTCCTTCTACTACATGATAATCCAGGCACCCAAAAAGGGGAACCTTGAGCTTCTTGGTAGCAGGCTGACAGAGGGCTTTGGATTTACCCAACAGGACTTGCAGAGCAAACACCTAAGCTACAGTGCAACAATCAGGAACTCTAAAGAGACTGGGGACTCTTTCCAGTTCCGTGTCACTGCTGATGCCCAGTATTCCCCCATGTACACCTATATGATAAGCATTGGTGGGGACCCAGATGCACCTGTCCTGACCAATGTCCTTCTATCTGTCCTGGAAGGAGGGCAGGCTGTCATCTCCAAGGACCACCTGTTTGTGAGGAGTTTGAATAACATAGACTACCTGTATGAGGTGATTGAAGGGCCGACGCATGGGAAGCTGGTCTGGAGGACACCATCCAACTGGCCTTCCCATGAGAAAGTCATAACAGAGTTTACCAATGAGGACATTCTCCAGGGCAGGCTTCTGTATCAGCATGACGACTCTGAGACCGCGGAGGATGATATCCCATTTGTGGCCATCAAGCAGGGTGAGGGTAGTGCTGACTCAGATGCGGAGGAGGTGAGAGGTGTCTTCAGAGTCTCGATCCAGCCCGTCAATGACCACCCGCCAGTCCAGGTAGTGAGCAAGGTCTTTAATGTAGTGCGGAATGGGCAGCGCCTGTTGACCACCAATGACATCGCCTTCACAGACCAGGACTCCGGATTCTCTGACACGCAGCTGGTGCTGGTGAGGAAGGACATTCTCTTTGGTAGCATCATTTCCATTGATGACAGGAGCCGCCAGGTGTATCGTTTCACGCAGGATGACTTGAGGAAGAAGAAGATTCTCTTTGTCCATTCCGGAGCAGACCGGGGCTGGATACAGCTGCAGGTCTCCGACGGCCTGCACCAAACTGCAGCCCTCCTGGAAGTTCAGGCCTCGGACCCCTACATTCAAATTGTCAACAACACTGGCTTAGTCATCCACCAAGGGAGCCAGGGGACCATTGACTCCTCCATCCTCAGCCTGGAGACCAATATGGACATAAGGAACAACGAGGAAATCTGGTTCCAAATAACTACCCCACCAAGGTGGGGGGTGGTGCTGAAAGGGGGCCAGCCAGTGACTTCCTTTTCCCAGAAGGACCTGCTGGCAGGAGAAGTGATCTATCAGCACAACAGCAGCAGGAATGCCAAGGACAAGTTCCAGTTCTCTGTGGAAGCTAACCAGGTGGCTGTGGAAGACACACTGGAGATCACTGTGTTCCTGGACACCCATCCTAGTCCCTTGACCATCATCCACCACGAGAAGATACACGTCTTCCAAGGAGATCCGGTTGAGATTAAGAAAGACTATTTGCTGGTAAGTAACACCTTCTGTAGGCATCTTCCCATGCTTTTATTCACCCTCCCCCCATGTCCTACAGGACATGGGATAGCAAAATTCCGCTAGTAAATCCTACAGGACCTTCTTGGAATTGAATAGGGGAAAGAGTTTAAAACAGGCATGAATTTTCCCAGCACATCCTTCCTACTTACAGGCTAATAATCTGTGAATGCAGGTGGCTCCCACAGGGAAGATGATTCACGGTGATAATTGCCTTGCACAAGACACACCACCCCTGAAAACAACCGAGGGCTGGAGTTACTGTGCTCTGCGGGGCTCCCAAAGAGAGGTGCATGGAACACTTATCCCTTAAAGTGTGGTTTTATCACAAAGAATGACTTTTGCCTTGTGGGATTCCGGGGTTATCCTCGCTCACCAATTTCCAGATCCAAGTTTCTCATTCTGCATGTAAAAAGTTGGGTTGGTGGAAGTTGGGTGTGTATACAGTTCTAACTGCCCAGTCCTGCAAACACCCCCTGGGATCTGGGAGTCAGACTGAGTCCATGCCATCTTGTGCATCAGCATTGCTAATGAAGATCCTACAGTCCAAATTCTGCTACACCCATGAAGTCCTGTTGTCTGAGGTTATGTCCTCAACAGGTCTCGGTGGATTGGCACAGGTGTCACTGAGATAATGGTGTTGCACAGGTGGACCTGGGGGCACAATTAGCCCTGGAGAGTCTTGATTACTGCTGATGTGTGAGAAGGGGAGAGGCCCACTTAGCTCTCAGATCTCAGGGGAGTTTACAAGGCTGGCTACTAACAAATCCCATTTTTGTAGCTGCAATCTGCATAAATCTGATCTGGGGGTCAGGAGACACAGTGAGCATGGAACCCCACCATTTCAGCTTTACAGAGCTACTTCTCACGTTAGAGCCACGCTGCAAAGAAGGAGCCTGAAGAACCAGCCCCACTGACTACAAGATTCTCCATTGCCCTGCTCCTTGCATGTCCATTTCCACCAGTGCCCAGTGGGTGTGCAATGATACTTACTAAGAGTGGTAGTGTTTGACACCCCTTGTCACTTGTGGCAATGAACTAGGCACCAGGCAACAGAGTCCAAGCCCATGGTGTTCAGTAGAATCATAGAATAGCAGGGTTGGAAGGGACCTTAGGAGGTCATCTAGTCCAATCCCCTGCTCAAAGCAGGACCAATCCCCAATTTTTGCCCCAGATCCCTAAACGGCCCCTTCAAGGATTGAACTCACAACCCTAGGTTTAGCAGGCCAATGCTCAAACCACTAAGCTATCTCTCCCCCCCGCAAGTTGGATTGATTAGAATGGATTGATTGATTGGATTGATTGATTGAGTAGAATGAATTAGGCCTCACTCTCGTCTGCTCTGTAAATTATGCCCACTTTAACCCCTCTGGGTACTGCCAGGGGCTTTTGTCCAACTGAGAGTTGGGGTCCCTGTATGAATGGGGCAGGAGTCACACCTTGCTCCTACCAGAAAGAATGAAGTGCCTCTCCCATTACAGACGGAATCCACCAGGCCTTGCCAACTCTCTCTCTCTTTCGCGGACACAGGTAGTCCATGAGGACATCCCTCCTCAGGAGATTATCTACACAGTGACCAGTCCCCCGCTCTCGGGATCCCTGATGATGGTTTACCACAGCGGCACCTCCGACGAGCCTCCCATCTTGAACCCCATCCAGTCCTTTACCCAGGAGGACATCAACGAAAGCCAAGTGCTCTACCTGCACTCCAGCCCCGAGGGGCAGAACGACCAGTTCACTGTGGACGTCACGGCCAGTGGGGCAGAGGCCCTGGAGGGGATTGTAGTGGACCTGGAGGTCCTTCCCTTTTCAGTCCCCCTGGACATCCGCAACATCACAGTGACTGAAGGGAGCTCCATAACCCTCTCCACGGACATCCTGACCATCCCCAGTGCCTATTTCACAGCCCTGAATGTGGAGTTCATGGTTCCTGAGCCCCCGAGACATGGCATCATCCAGAACATGGTCAGACCTGAAGAGGGAAACCTGCACTTCTTCACCTGGAATCAGGTATGGAGCCGACCTCCCCAGAGGCTGATTGATACATCTAGAAAGGCTTTGTGCCCAGGGGCTTGATCCTGATCCCCCAGTGGTGGAACGTCACAGATCCCAGCGGAGTTACTCCTCATTTACACCTGTGCAAAGCGAGATCAGAATCAGGCCCCAGGGCAGAGCCAGATTAACCTTTTCTAGGCCCAGCGCCAAACATATTTGTGGGTCCCCATGGAGGCAATGGAGCATGGCGCGGGGAGGTCAGTCCCCGGAGCAAGGGACCAGCCAGAGGCAACGGGGTATGGCATGGCAGGGGCAGCCCTGCTCTGCTCAAATCGAGGGCACTATTTACAAACCAGCAGTTATCAGATGCACAGTGGCCTGCCCGGCCCCGTGCTGCCAGCATGCCCCTTCCCCTCTGGGGTGGGCTTATGCCATGCCACACAGCCCCCACCCCACCCAACACCCTCCAACTCCCTATGGCCAGAGGCCCCCCGACCCACTATTCCCAGCACCCCCTCAGATTCCCCCACAAATGCACAGCGCCCTGTACAACACCACCCCTGCCCACAGCCCCACAACTGCCCAGCACCCCCCACAGAACCCCCTGTCCATAGTGCCCCATCACACACAGATCCTCCCGACCCCTTCACAGCCCAGCACCCCCCCACAGACTCCCCACAGACCCATTCCCCCCACCCTGCCTCCCGGCCGCACTCACCAGCCTTGCTGGGAGGCGACTGTGTCTGATGGGCTGAGCCGGCAGCACAGCCAGAGCTGGTCCCAGAGCCAGAGATTGCTCCGGCCCTTCAGGAGTGGCGCGATCAGCCAGGCCAGGACCTGCCCCGGCCGGGGTCCCACAAGATGCACTTGCCTGGAGGAGCTCAGCTAAGCCCCCCACACTGTCTTCCCACAGACACACACCTGGCTGAGACTGGCCAGGCTTCTGCACCAGTCCCAGGCAGCTCAGCTCCGGGAGACAGGCGGGGCCCCACAGGTGGTAGGAAGCAGAGACTGCCCAGAGCTGGAGGTGCACTGGGGTTCGGCCAGGGGGCTGAGGAGCAGGGGGTGAAGCCAGGGGGCAGAGAGGAGCCCTCGGCCAGTCGGCGGGCAGGTCGAGAGGAGCAAGTAGTGGGCGGGGGGAGCCAGTGGGGTCTCAGGGTGCAGTGCAAGCGGAGCAGGCCAGGGCCCCTTCTGAGCATGGGCCCAGCTCCATGGAGCCACTGGAGCAAGTGTAAACCCGGCACTACCAGGGATACTGGAGGTTAGGAAGCCGAACAGACACAGCAGCATAAGGGATCCACGTTTGTTTCATGTTCCGAAATCAAGGTGCACAGAGGGTCACCTCCTGCCTTTGGTCCCTGCACAGATCTTCCCCTGGTGTCAGGAAGTGTGGCGGGGAGAGGGCGGGGGGGTTGTGTGCACACAGCCAGGTCTGTGGGATGGGATCATCCCAGATGGACAACTCAGAACAGGCCTATGTGAGGCCTATCACCACAGTTCTCCTCCCACAGCTCCCCATGGCAGCTCAGATGACCTGCTCCCTGTACGGCTCCACTCGCGCCTGCTCCAATGAGCCCAGGCTTTGTGCTACCCCTGCTGTAGTTCCATTGGCCTCAGCATCCCTGCACGAGGGAGTGGTCAGGTCCACCCATACAGTGGCTTCCCGGAGGAGCCTGCTAGTGGGTGAGCCCTTCCCAGACTCCTCAGATCTGCATTGCCCGCAGGTGGAGCAGCAGCTCATCCAGTACGTGCACGACGGCAGCGAGTCCCTGGCCGATAGCTTCACCATTGTGGCCAACGCCTCCGAGGTCAACCGGCAGAGCCAGCCCAAGGCCGTCTCCATCACTGTCGTGCCACACAATGAGGAGCCCTCAATCACCATCAACGCCGGGCTGCAGGTAACCTCCCCTGCCAGGACACACAGCTCCATGATATCTGCTCCTGTGACCCAAGCTGCCAGCCATACATCCTCCAGGGCAGCATCTCCTGACCCCTCAGAGCAGTAACATGCATCTCCTCCCTCCCCTCTGTAACCCATTAGAGCCAAGAGGGGAATCAGACCCAGAAGGAATCTGTCCCCACCTTCTCACCCTCCACTGCTGTGTCTGCCCTTTCCTTGCCCTTTCCTCCTGACCAGTGGAATTGTCTCCCCCTGCCCTACTCTGCCTCAGCACTGCTGCTGCCCCACCACCAGAATACAGAGCCCCCCCATTCCCGCTAAAGAGAATCCCCTCCCAGCTGCTGCAGCCCCATGCAGCCTAGGTCTGTGTCGCTGTGTCCTGTGTCCCAATGCCTGCCAAGGTGCCAATGCAGGAAGGGGGAACGTCCAGTCTGGAGATGCATCCCGGCTGATCCATGCCATACCCGGTCACACACACCCCTCACCAGGCCTGTGCAACCCCCCATCCTGCTTGACCAGCTCTGAGTCCAATCCCCAGCCATCCCCCAACTCAGCCCAGGGAAGAGAGTCACTTCTGGGTAACCTGACCCTGCACTGGGGTTGGGGGAGCCAGGTCTCACTCTGCCCTTCTGCTCCTCTGCAAACATCTTAGCCATTTTCCCTACTGCTCAGGGCTGGGGACAGAGAATGAGCCATTGCAGCAGCAGGGCAGCAACAGCAGGAAGCACAGCACACAGGGAGTGGGCAATGCACCCTGCATTCATGCTGGCTCCCTAAGCCCCTTGGGGCATGTCAGCCTAACTCCAGGGGAAAGGGGAAAGCCCCTGCTGAAGACCCTGTGACTCCACCAGAGCCTGCATGCTGAGTGCACACTGCTCGCTGACCAGGGGGCGAGGATGGGGACCGGGCCAGGACAGCGTTAGGAGTGTGACGTGCTCTGCCCCAGCGGGTTTAAGCAGAGATGGGAGAAGGCAGCATGGTGCTGCAGGAATCCCTCCTGCATGCGTAAGATAGGTGTGCATCTGGTGCTTCCCTTCGTACAGACTAGGGGTGACCAGCAATCATGCCCTGGGCCTGGGTTTGCTGATGCTGGTACATGTCACTGATCCACTGGCCGACCGCCTCAGAGGTTTGCTAAGACATGTGGAGCAGCAGGTGTTAGCATATTAGACCCTGCTCCCAAGGATCTGGGTGAAAACAAAATCAGCTGGTATGATCATGTGTAATAATGATGCATCTTAGTCCCTAAGGGATATTGGATCAGGGAAGGTTGTAGGTCCGGACTGAGGGCTACCGGCAGAGCTGGGTGGGGTACAGGGCTGGAATCGCTGAGGCACTGCAGGTCAGGATTGAGGGGCATAGGTGGAGCTGTGTGTGGGGATCCCAGGGCTAGAATCACAGGGGCCTGCAGATCTGGATCAAGATGATCCGCAGAACTGGGCTGCAGGAAGCTTGCCCAGCACCTGTTCTTGTGGCTATCAGCCACTCGCTTTCACAAGCCAGATGCCAGCCCAAGTGTCAGGAGAGAAGGAAAACTACAAAACAAAAAGACTCCCTGGTAGTTAGGGAAAGTGGTGGGTCTCGGCTCCAGCTGCTAAGGAGTTGGCTGCCAGCAGTGCCAGGGCAAAGCAAAGGGTGGGGAAGCAAAAAGCAGTTGAACTGAGGCAGTTGTGCTACTTGTGCAGTTTTTCCACTGACCCTTGACATGGATGCTTTTATGAGAGAAAAATCCTGCTCCTTGGATGGTAAATGAACTCAGTCAAATCTTACATCTGTTTTTCCATCTTCCGCCTTGCAATGCCACTGGTGAACACAAGATGGGAGCATTGCCCACTCTGCAGCCTTGGATTCTGTAAAGGGCTGGCCTGTGTGACTCACTTACATGGTGATTTTACATAGACTCCTTACAGTCAGACGGGTCCATCATGATCACCTAATGGAGGCCCCGCCCCAGTTTCACTCCTGTGCTGGTACGGCACTGGCCTGGCGCCTGGGCCGGGGCTCAGTACCACGGCAGCCTTTGTGCCTGGAAAGCCCCAGCCCCCAAGCCGGGGTATTTCCTGCTCCTGACTGCTGGTATCTGCACTATTGACACATACCTTCCTGAGCCAGCCCCTGGTAAACTCTGCCCTCAGCAGATCAACCCACTGAGGGCAAACAAGAGACTCTGCAGCAAGGGAATTCCCTCCCTTGGGGGAAAATGGGGCATGATGTCATTTGGGAAGCAGAGTTTCCAGCGATTAAAGTGGGGGGCGGAGTTCAGGACTTCTGGGTTCTGTTCTCCACTCTGCCATTAACTCGCTCTTTGCCCTTGGGCTAGTCTGTGTCTCTGTCTCTAACCAGGGTTACGACACTGGCCTGCCCTGTTAAGCACTATCATAGCCAGTATTATGAGCACAAAGTACTGCAATACAAGCCCAGCAGGGTCACAGGAACATTATCCTGCTGGCAGTGTCACTGGATACAGTGGGGCGAGTTCAGTGATACCAAGTCCCCAGGGAAGCATCTGCGTTAACGTCAAGCCACATCAGGCTCCTGCGGGCTCCCTGCGAATGGTAACTGGGCTCGGAGGGCTCCCAGCCAGCATCACTCACATGAAACCTGGCCCAACAAAGGAAAGAAAGAGCCAGTCCCTGGCCCTAATGCAAGGAAGTGGCCTCACACTACTCATCAGCAGCGCAAGGGTTAATTTAACAACATTTGTTTCTGTTCCTATAACCTGGGGCTGGATTCACAGAGGTGCTGAGCACCTCCGACTCCAGCTGAAGTCACGGGAGCTGCAGTGAAAAGCAAAACTCAGGGAGAAGCGAGTGTGCATGCATGGCCAGAGAACGGGTGGGAGCCAGGACCATCTTTGCCACTGACTTGCTGTGTGACTTGGGGCAAATTGCTTCTCCTCTCTATCTGCCTTTGTTTTTTGTGTACAATAATAATAATAACTATCTAGCTGTTGTCTAGCACATTTCATCAGCAGATCTTGGGGCACTTCACAAAGGAGGGCAGTAGCATTAGCTCCATTGTACAGATGGGGAAATTGAGGCACAGAGCAAGGCTATGACTTGCCCGAGGTCACCCAGCAGGCCAGCAGCTGAGCAGGGACTAGAATCCAGGTCTCCTGAGTCCCCATCCAGCGCTCTGCATGCTAGGCCTCACAAAGGATCGCGGGGCTCAGTTAGGGTCTGGCAAACTGAATGGCTGGTGGGAGCAGGAAAGCGTTCTGCATCCCAAGGAGGGGTTTGAACCACCTGTGGCAAGCTTTATGGTAAAGGAAAATGGTGAATGTAAAGGCAGCCCTGCGTCTTTAAGGCCAAACTCAAACCTCACAGGGCTTCACTCAGCCAGAACCTGAGGTAAAGAGACTCCTCCAGGGCGGCTGAAGCCAAGCACCATCCTCAGCTCCAGCCCTTGCGCCAGCTAGAGTCGCTGACTCAGCACCCAGCTCCCCACAGACATCCCTCTAATAGTGCCTTGGGGGGAACTTAACTCATTCCCCAGAGCTGGCCTGCTACCCTGCAAGCCCCTGCGCTCCAGACACAGGCAACTGGGGGTGCTTCCTCTAGTCACAGAGCATTTTAATCCCTCTTCTGCCAAGCTCACAGCAGCTCCTCCCCATCACAGGTGCTACAGTCCAGGAGTATTATCAGTGCCACAGCCTAGTTAATGCTCTGGATCCCATTCAACCCGCCCCTCTGACACGGCACGGAAGCCGCACTCTCTAACTGGAACGCGGGGAGAGCCCTGCACTCCAGCCACGAGAAAGGACCAGACACGTCACCCGCCTGTTCTCGCTCCGCTGAGACGCTGCTGCCTTGCCAACTCTCAAAGGATGCGCTCAGAGCAGGGGAGGGCAAACACCCATTCACAAGCACCCCTGCACTTGCTGCATTGGGAGAAACCCGAGCAGAGAGCTGGCAGGGCATCGTTGGCGGGACAGCAGGGTCATTGTGTCTGCTGCTTTGCAAGAGTGGGATGCGGGGGTGGGGGAAGCCTCAGCTGTTGGCTTATTATTATTACCCAGTCCATTACAGTGCATTCCCACAATACCAAGCTGCCTTCACATGTACATATGCATCCCTCCAGGGCGTGCTGCTAAAAACATAGCCCAGAAATAAACCCAGCTTTGTTACAGAGCCAAGGGCCCATCAGCACTTCCATTAGGACAACCGCCCTTCCCCTAAGGACACTGGGTTCATGCCAACACACTGACTAGCCCCACTTGTGTCAGCTCAGGGAGGGATTGTTTCCAGAGGGGCTTCAACAAATAAATCTGCTCTGGTGTCTTAGAGCTGTAAACATTTTTTTTTTAAATCAAACATTAGAAAGGATGGCTGCATGGCTATTTCCGTGCTGTTAAAACGAATGACTTTGCTGTTTAAAGGGACCCTAGCCGGGTCAATTTAGGTCCAGGATTTAGGTTGTACAAAACTTAACATTAATAGGAAGGACTGCAAGATTTGTATGTGTTTAAATTCCAGTGAGAACAGCTGGATTTAAACCCTGCTGAGTTTGTAACAGGGGGACCCATTCATGGGTACGTTAAGGCATAACGGGGCTGCAGATCTACCTCAGTGAGCCCTCCAGGGAATTCTCCAGCATAAGGGGAGAAACCTAAACAGCCACAGAGTTGGCATAGTCAACTCTAAGCCCAGCAGGAGCTCCAGCATAGAAGGTGTGTGAGGAGGTGGCCTGGCATTCTCAGAACAGCCCATGGAGCCATTGCATTTAGGCACTAGGCCAGTTAGACAGGCAGAACTGCAGGGTCTCAATGTGTGGATGAGACAATGGTGTTGGGATTTTGGTTTATTGGGAACTGGGGAACCTTTTGGGAAAGGAGGAGCCTATACTAGAAGGATGGGCTCCACCTAAACCAAAACAGAACCAGATTGCTGGCATGTAAAAAAATTTAACCAAGGGCTGAGGGAAAGCCAACAAGTGTGGAGGAGCACACAGTTTGGACAGAGACATCCCTTAGGGGAGGACTTATTAAAGGAGATACTCTATATCCTAGTAAAGTGAGAAGGTTGAAGTTGATGAAGTGCAGGTAGGAACTGAAGAGAAACAATCAAACAATCACAGTCCCATTCAGTTACATCACATGAAGGCAAATAACTAAATACTGACTAATTTTATAAGTGCTTGTGTACAAATGCTAGAAGTCTAAATAAAAATGTTGGTAAACTTGAGTGTCTGGTATTAAATGAGGATATTGATATAATAGGTATCACAGAAGGGGGAGTGGCACTGTATGTGAAAGAAAGTATAGAGTCAAATATAGTAAAAATCTTAAAGGAATTAAACAGTACCATAGAATCTCTATGGATAGAAATTCCATGCTTGAATAATAAGAGTAGGAATATATGACCGACCACCTGACTAGGAGGGTGACAGTGACTGTAAAATGCTGAGGGAGATTAGAGAGGCTACAAAAACAGAAAACCCAATTATAATGGGGAATTTCAACTATCCCCATATTGACTGGGTACGTCACCTCTGGATGGGATGCAGAGATAAAATTTCTAGATACCATTAATGACTTTTTCTTGGAGCTGCTAGTCCTGGAACTCACCAGGGGAGAGGCAATTCTTGATTTAGTCCTAAGTGGTGCACAGGATCTGGTCTGAGGGCTGGTCCACACTGGGGTGGGGGGTGGGGGAATCAATCTAAGATACGCAACTTCAGCTATGTGAATAACATAGCTGAAGTCGAATATCTTAGATCGATTTCAAAAGTACTTACCGCTGGTCCACACCGCAGCAGGCAGGCTCCCCCGTCAACTCCGCTTACTCCTCGCGCGGAGCTGGAGTTCTGGAGTTGACAGGGAGCGGCTCTGGGATCGATTTATCACGTCTAGACGAGACGCGATAAATCGATCCCAGAACATCGATCGCTACCCGCCGAATCGGGCGGGTAGTGTGAATGTAGCCCAAGAGGTGAATATAACTGAACTGTTCAGTAATAGCAACAATATTGTAATTAAATTTAACATCCATGAAGGCGGAAAAATACCAAAGAAACCCACCAAAGTAGCATTTAACTTCCAAAAGGGGAAATAAACAAAGAAGAGGAATCTAGTTAAATAGAAATTAAAAGTAGTAGTCACAAGAGTGAAATGCCTGCAAGCTACATGGAAACGTTTTAAAAACACCATAACACAGACTCAAACTATATGTATACCACAAATTTAAAAAAGCAGTAAGAGGACCACAAAAATGCCACCGAGCCTAAACAACAGAGTAAAAGAGGTGGTTAGAGACAAAAAGGCATCTTTTAAAAATTGTAAGTCAAATCCCACTGAGGAAAATAGAAAGGAGCATAAACTCTGGCAAGTCAAATGTAAAAGTATAATTGGGAAGGCTCAAAAAGAATTTGAAGAGCAACTAGCAAAAGACAGAAAAACTAACAGCAAAAAAAAATTTAAGTACATCAGAAGCAGAAAGCCTGCCAAACAATCAGTAGGGCCACTGGACAATCAAGGTACTAAAGAAGCCCTCAAAGAAGACAAGACTGCTGTGGAGAAGCTAAATGAATTCTTTGCATCGGTCTTCACTGTAGACGGTGAGGGAGATTCCCACACCTGAGACATTCTTTTTAGGTGACAAATCTGAGGAACTGTCCAAGATTCAGGTATTAGTAGAGGAGGTTTTGGAACAAGTGGATAAATGAAACAGTAATAAGTCACCAGGACCAGATGGTATTCACCTAAGAGTTCTGAAGGAATTCAAATATAAAATTATAGAACGCCTAACTGTGGTATGTGACCTATCGCTCAAATCAGCCTCTGTATCAGAGGACCTGATGTAACAAAAAAAATTTGTAAAGGCTCCAGAGGCGATCCTGGCAATTACAGGCTGGTAAGCCTAACTTCAATGTCAAGCAAATCAGTTGAAACCAGGGCCAGCTCCAGGCACCAGCTTTCCAAGCTGGTGCTTGAGGTGGCATCAAGAATGGGGCAGCAGTCCGAGTCCCCCGGGGCAATTTGGCGGCAGGTCCGCCGCTCTTTCTGCCGCCGAATTGCCACCGTGGGACTCGGACTGCCACCACTGTTCCCTCTAAGCTGTGCGTGTGTGTGCGCGCACACAGATTCTAAACCCCGCGCACACGGCGAAACACTGTGTGCACAAAAATTTGCACAGAAGCACAACAATTTGTATAGAAGACATTTTTTGCGCACATGGCCTGTAAAAATTTGCACAGAAGAAATTTTTTTGCGCACACGGCCTGTCAAAAATTAGAGGGAACATTGACTGCCGCCCCATTCTTGCCCGTCGCTGCGGCAATTTGGCATCAGGTCCGCCGCTCTTCCCGCCGCTGAATTGCTGCCGTGGGACTCAGACTGCCGCCCCATTCTCGCCCGCCGCAGCAGCAATTCGGCGGTGACTGCTTGGGGCGGCAAAATTGTTAGAGCCGCTCCTGGTTGAAACTAGTAAAAAGCAGAATTATTGGACACCTAGATGAACACGACATGTTGGGGAAGAGTCAACATGTGTTTTGTAAAGGGAAATCATGCCTCACCAATCTATTGGAATTCTATGAGGGTGTCAGCAAGCATGTGATTCAGTCGATATAGTGTACTTGAACTTTCAGAAAGCCTTTGACAAGGTTCCTCACCAAAGACTCTTAAGCAAAATAAGCAGTCATAGGATAAGAGGGAAAGTCTGGCATGAGTAACTGGTTAAAAGATAGGAAACAAAGGATAGGAATAAATGGTCAGTGGAGGGAGGTAAATTGCGGGGTTCCCCAAAGATCTGTACTTGGACCAGTGCTCTTCAACAGATTCATAAATGATCTTGAAAAAGGGGTAAAGAGTGAGGTGGCAAAGTTTGCAGACAATACAAAATTACCCAAGACAGTTAAGTCCAAAAGCTGACTGCAAAGAGTTACAAAAGGGTCTCACAGAACAAGAGAACGGCAGATGAAATTCAATGTTGATAAATGCAAAGTAATGCACATTGGAAAACACAATTCCAAATATACATACAAAATAATGGGATCTAAATTAGCTGTTACCACTGAAGAAAGAGATCTTGGCGTCATTGTGGATAGTTCTCTGAAAACCTCTGCTCAATGTTCAGCGGCAGTCAAAAAAGCTAACAATGTTAGGAACCGTTAGGAAAGGGACAGATAAAAGAGAAAATATCATAATGCCACTACATAAATCCATGATCTGCCCACACCTTGGATACTGCGTGCAATTCTGGTTGTCTCATCTCAAAAAAGATGTACTAGAATTGGAAAAAGTACAGAGAAGGGCAACAAACATTATTAGGGGGATGGAACGGCTTCCATATGAGGAGAGATTACAAAGACTGGGATTGTTCAGTTTAGAAATGAGATGACTAAGGGAGGATATGAAAGAGGTCTATAAAATCATGAAAGTGAATAAGGAAGTGTTATTTACCCTTACACATAACACAAGAACTAGGGGTCATCCAATGAAATTAATAGGCAGCAGGTTTAAAACAAGCAAAAGGAAGTATTTTTTCACACAACGCACAGTCAACCTGTGGAACTCATTGCCAGGGGATGTTGCGTAGCCAAACGTATAACTGGGTTCAAAAAAGAATTCTTGGAGTATCGGTCTATCAATGGCTATTAGTCAGGATGGTCAGGGATGCAACCCCATGCTCTGGCTAAACCTCTGACTGCCAGAAGCTGGGACTAGACAACAGGGGATGGACACTTGATAAATAGCCCTGTTCTGTTCATTCCCTCTGAAGCATTGGGCATTGGCCACTGTCAGAAGACAGGGTACTGGGCTAGATGGACCATTGGTCTGACCCAGTATGGCCAATCTGTTGTTCTTATGAAAGTCGAGGCAGCCCTCAGACTGCTCTAACCTCTTCCAGAGGCCAAAGCAGCCCCCAGCATAGAGGATACACAAAGCCATTCCACTTCATTGTCTGCTCTGAACTCAGCTCATCCGCAGGCACTGTTTGGCTCCCTGGTGTTTAAGCCATCTTGTGGTTGCAACCTTGCAGCCCTTGTGGCCCAAAAGCGAAACTAATTAGAAACACAAGTGAAACTGACCAGCCACAAGGTAAACACAAAAAGATTGTCTGGAGTTTATTCAGATTCTCAGCCCCTTTAAAAGAAGTGTTTTCATTGATAAATCACAGAAAGGAATCAGTGCATGGGCTGAACCTTCATAACAGCAACACCTTCCCATTAGTCTCTAAACTACACCTGGTGCTAGTCTCTAAACTACACCCGGTGCTCACGGAGAACACAGGCGACACGAAGTCTGACCGGATATAATAAGACGAGTAAGTAAGAATAGAAACCAAGGGCAAAGCTTTAATAATTCAGAGGGGATGTGGAATATAATTAAGCACTTCAGTGACTGCGGAGCAGGCTTTCTGTAACAAACCCCGAAGAGTAAAGGCCCAAGACATTCCATTAGTCGTTCCTGCTGTTCAGGAAGCATTGTCTACCAAGCTGCAGTTCTTTCCATTAGTCTGCAATGGGGAATAATGCTTTTCAATGGGGCAGAAATAAATTACGAGTTATTGTCTTAGGAAATGTGCCACTGCTGCACATACTCAGAACTGCACATTTTAGCCCCAGCCAGTGTGAATTCTGGATGAACCCACTATAAAATTTACCTGCCATTAAAAATCCTCCAAAAGACTTTATTTCCTCATTAGGCCTCAGGTACCTGGCAGACGGAATGCAAAAGCTCTTGAATGCAACACAGATGTGTGCAGAGCCCTCAGCTGTTTATTGCCACCCTCAGGGGCGGTTAGATCCCAGACACAAATTGAACAGCAGCTTCCGCTGGGATGGCTCTGACTCTAAAGGGGACGCTCTGAAACAGGCATGTTTCCCCGCCCGCAATCCTGGCTTGTATTTAGAGAGCACCTTCCACCCCAGACTCCAGAACTATGGAACCAGCCCTGGGAGTCCTCACAGAACTGCCATTGACTTCATTGGTTGCTTCATGGTGGAGGGCTTGCGAGACCGAGACGTTCATGTCATATAGTGTACCTGTGCTTAGGAGATGCCCTCAAATAATAACCACCCAGGGGAGCTGGATTAAGCCCTTTGTGACCACGATTTTACAGTACAGTTTTTAATAACTGCCATCATTTAGGGCCTGATCCAGAACTCCCTTGGAGAGTTTTCAGGATTGGGCCCTCAGGCCCAGAGTCTCAAAGTGTTTCTATGTCTAGGGGAGTTAGGCACCGAAATACCTTTGAAGATCTGGGCCTTATCTCCACCATGCAAGCTGCAGGGAGATATAGCACATTTAATAGACGCTGCAGCTTCTCAACAGATATATGGTATCATAGGCATCCCTTCATCCATAAAATGCAGCCACCTCTGGGGTGTCATGCAGATAAGATTTTAGGGCAGGGAGTGGAGAATCAAGTAAGTCAGTAGAACACTAGGGGTACTTGCTCCCTTGCCAAATGACCACAGGTACTCAGGAGCTTGCTTTTATGTCTTGGAGTAGCTTGTCCACCTGTCCCCTGGAAGAGGGGGCTGGGAGGTGGAACTGGCAGAGTTGTATGCCCAAGACACCAGTCCAGAATTGGAGGGTTCCAAGAATGTTCTTCATTTAGAACTTTCTCTATAGCAATTGGCAACATCCTGTCACTGCAATAGGAAGAGAACCAGCTACACCCAATCAGACGATGGAAAGCTTTCAACTGAAGGGTTTGGTGAGCGCATAAAACTGCCTGCATCGAGATCGAGTGCCTGGAACCCAGAGCTGAAAGGGTGATTTTATTGTAGTCTCTGCTGGGAGCAAACATTCCAGCTGAGGCTGCAGTGTGTACAGATTGGGTGTGCCCTGTTCTAACACACGGAGCAGCTCAAAGGCCAAAGAGCGTCTCGGCCTGACTTCCTGCTGTGAGCAGCCCTGCCCAGCCCAGTATGACAGAGCCCACACATCATCATGCTGAAAACAATTCCACACTCTCCGCCTGGCCTCATTTTCCAACTGTTTTGTAGAAACGCAGGCTGAGCCACAATACCCAAAATCAGAACCTCCAGCTTGATCTCTGGGGTTTGGTTCTGGATCGTTTCTAAAGTGGCATTGGCCCAAATCCCACAGTCCTCCAGGGAGCCAATCTCTCATTGATTTTTATGGGAATTTGGCCCCATTAAAGCCCAAAAGAATTTAGCTCATCGCAGACAATAAATATCTGGCTGTAAAATCTAATGTACCAGTTATTTAAGGCAATAGAAAGTCTCCCAGCCAAATCCATCCCCTGGTGTAACTTTGCCCCAGTAGGGGCAAATGGTGCCTGCAGCATCTCCTCCCCATGGGAGTCCAGGGACCAGTGGCCACACCCAGCAGTTATCAGTCTAACAGGGAAGACATTCCAAATGCTTTGCAAATTCCTTGCACTTTGCATGATCTGTTGCTCATGCCCCTCCTGCAGTGTGACCTGGGACAAGCTGCTTCTCCCCCACACACACTTTGTCTGTCTTGTCTATATAGACTGAAAGCTCACGGGGCAGAGACTGTCTGCACAGAACTTAGCGCAACAGGGCCCTCATCTTAGATGAGGCTTCTGGATGCTAGTGTAATCTAAATCATAATAATAGCTCATCACCCTGAGGAAGGTTGCTCCCAGACAGTTACAACTTGCCGCCATGGCTTTACATGATGCATAGCTAGTTTACATACTTTTCATTCCACAAGGGTTTGCTGGCGCAGTTTATGGCCTCATTAGATAGGGATGGTAGGATTGGAAGCTTTTCAGTTAGAGACTGTAGCACAAGCTAAATGAGACAATAATATGGAAAGGAGAACTGGCCGAGTGGGGTTACGTGGAGAAAGCTCAAAACCAGTGACCCAGTTGAAAGCGCTGTGGTGAAATCTGCGTGAAATTCCAAGACACAAAGCCTGTTAGAAGTGTGGGCCAGAGGACATTGATGGAGAGAATGAATTCTCACTCACCAGCCTCCAAGCCCTCTGTGGAGATTCATTAAGCAACACGTGCACCCTGTGAGGTGAGTCTGTATCATTAGCCCCATTTCACAGAAGGGGAAACTGAGGCTCAGAGAGGTGATGTGACTTGACCAACGAAGCATGTTGAGTTAGTGGCAGAGTTGGCAATAGAACCCCAGATTCCTGCCCTCCACTCTCCTGTTCTAACCAAGAAACAATGCTGCCCTGGTAATACAATTGGCTTTATGTTCGTGAGCACCTGGCTTCCCAGCTTGTGCTGTGAAACATCAGTTTCAAACAGCTGGGCTCCAGTCACAGGATGGCATGGTGCCTGTGAAACCACCAGATTATCTGCATATTCCCGCTCTCTGTGTACACTCATGTGAGTAGTCCAGCTGCTGTCAGTGAGGCTGTGTGTGTGTGTGAGGGAGGGGAGAGATTGGTTTGGGCCCCCAGCTGGCTATGAAATTAGCTCTCCAAAGGCACTGGTGGAATCTCTCCACCCCTTTGGGAAACTGTGTCAAGTTCATGCTTGGCTGATTGCTCAGCATTTTCCCCCAGATGCAGGAAGGTACCACCGCAGAGATCACTCCCGATATCCTAAGAAGTGAGGATGAGGACTCCCCTCCGGAGGAAGTAGTTTATTCCATCAGGCCCCCGGCCAATGGGAAGGTTGTGCTGAGGTCGTCTCCTAGCAACGGGATCCTGCAGTTCACTCAGGCTCAGATAAATAGTGGGCTTGTTCACTTTGTGCATGAAGGTAGGTAAACAACAGGTGGAAGCAGGACATTCCCGGGCCTGTAGGCCAGGGCACTGTGGGGCCTGTTGTGGACCAATATGGGGAGAGCTGTGTGTTAAGGAAAACTAACTCTGGCCAGTCAAATACCCCAACATGGCACTGCCCAGCCCAGAAACACTAGGGTACAGCCCACAGCTGGAAAGAACCCCGTCCTGGGACAAGAGGAGACTGCAATCTCCCAAGCAGATCTGCTTTCACTAGCCCCAGTGTAAACGCACAGTAAGCCCCTCAGCTTCAATGCCATTACTCCAGATTTACACCAGCCCTGTAAGTTCGTTCAACTCGAAGTTGGCTTTCCCCTGATGTGTAACTCACCCAACACCTGGCCCTCCCACGCAATTAACCTGTGTTGTGATGTACTGAGCTCAGGCATTGTGTCTGACAACATGGCACCTTCAGCAAGGGCTCAGTCTTCCTGTCACTTCATAAGTGAGGCCACTGGGAGAACCGCCTCCCCATGTGATTCCCAAACCCCCCACTTCTTGGCTGTCCTCTTATTTTATTTTGACAACCACCAGGAAGGGCACCATGCACCATAATTTGGTAATCACAGACAGCGTAGTGACACAAGGGGACTCTACAATGGAGCTCACCTCTGACCTGGTGTGAGCCAAAGGAATTCAGCTTCCATGCTTACTCATTCTTGAGCTGGGCTAGTTTCACACACACGCACACCCAATACACAAACACACAAGTCACCAGTGGACCCCAGCCCAGTGCTGAGCTGGGGGAATTCAGTTTTCCTGCTCATTCAGCCCTGAACAAGGCTTCCCAAGTCACTAGTGCACCCCAGCATTAACTAGCGAGGAATTTAGTCTCCATGTTCATTCCTTCACAAGCTTTGCTACGCTGCTCCATCAGTGTCTCTCACCCTCTGCCCTCCTCCTATGGGGTAAGAGTTGTCACTGTCAGGCCACTGGATCCCGCTCAGTGATCGCTGTCCCACTAACTTGCTTTCTGCAGGACCCCTTGATGGTGGCTTCTCCTTCAATCTATCTGATGGTGAGAACATCTCCCCCAGGCATTTCTTCACTGTGAGCGCCCAGAAGAAGCTGGTTATCACCTTGGAAAACAAAAACAATCTCACTGTGTGTCCAGGTGAGTCACCCACAGAAGAAAGAGGGGTGACCCCAGTTGGGGCTGCTGAAAGGAGGGGAGCTAGGCCAGCAAGAGCCTTGAGAAGTCATCAAATCAGCAGCGTCCAACAGCTCCACTGGCTATTGGGCTAGGTTGGTTTATGGAAGGAGAGAAGAAAAATCAGTGGAAAACTGTGTTGAAAGAAACATGAGTGGGAGTAAGGTGTGTCAGGCTGAAAGGAGGGAGGGCTGATGGTAACAGCTTATGGGCGGTAATGGAGGCAGAATAAAAGACAATGCAGAAAAAGGTAGATGCTTTGAAATCTACATGTTGGGCCTTTGTCCTGACTGGCTTCTACTATGTCGGTACTGCCAGCAGCCCTTCCCCAGAGGATCCAGTGTGCTACTGTTCATCCATGCAGACGATTAGGCCAGCTGCAGTGGGAGGCGATGGGGTGGGTGATCTGGCACGAGAAAGAGCTCTTGACCTGCAGGTCCGGCTCTAGGCACCAGTCTAGGAAGCACATGCTTGGGGCGGCACATTGTAAGGGGCGGCATTCAGACCAATGTTAGGGCGGCACATTCCACTTTGCCCCCCCCCCCCTTTTTTTTTTTTTTTTTTGCTTCGGCAGTGCTCTGGCCGGCTTTTTTTTTTTTTTTTTTTGCCTGTGGAGGTAAAAAAGCCAGAGCCGGCCCTGTTGGCCTGATTTGTGACTCTGCTCCCTTTCTGAGAGCACAGATGGCACATCACCTCCTGTTGTGTGGCATTTACCTAACACTCAAGTGACACTTTCCAGCCTAGCTGCACAGAGCGAGGGAGACATGGTAAGAGGCATTTTGTTGCCCACTGAGACATAAGGACTCAGCAGCCTCTTAGGCTCAGATGTTCAGAAAAATGCACAGGCAGCAGCATAGCCCAAGCTGCCCATTTGCACGCACAGTTACCCGGATTGCACGACCTGCACAAGTCGGGATCATTCTTTGTGCAGACGGGGCATTTATGATCATTTACTCACGTAAATACTCCATGCTTGGAATTATGGCAGGTGTGAAGGCAAATCACGCAAACATTTTTGGGCAGTAAATGGGCAGTAAAGCCGGCCCTTAAAGGCTGTGGTTGGTTAGCTTAAAATATCTCTGTGTGTATAAATATTTACATCTAGCACTGAAATCCACTTGAAAACTCACACTGATGTCACTGATGCAGGGACAAGTATCTGATGATACCCAACAGATGCGTACCAATGCCCCATCTGCCCTTTTTCTGTCCAGGGGATTAGCCCAAATCCTGGGATAGGACTTGAATCTGCAGGTGTAAGAATATGAATGAAAGGGATGGTAAAGGAGCTAATGCACTCTGATCTGTGTGGTTATGCCAGGTACCCATGCAGTTAGAGACATCTTAGCCTGTAAGATACATCCTTCTATAAACGGGGGAGGGAGGGAGCACTGACTGGCTGTTGTGAATAAATGCACTGTATACTATTTGTTTTAAAGGGACCCTTCAGCCAATCACAAGCCAGAATTTGAAAGCAGTCACCAACAGCAAAGCAGATTCCCGCCGCTTATTTTACAGCATAGAGGAGCCCCCACAACTGGGCAGGCTGGTGAATTACCATCTGGGCAGTGCCAGTGGGCCGCTGGAGAACTTCACCCAGGCTGAGGTAAGTGCTCCTGCCTCCCCGTTGTCATGTCCCTCAGGTTAGAGAAGAGACAAGATTCAGGTGCCTTGATTCATTATCGAGGCTGCTGCACCAGAGGCGTTGCCATGTGTGGGCTGGGGTGGGGTGTAGTCCACCCACCCTATTAGCAGCCAGTCCTGCCCAAATCGGAGCATGGCTGAATGCCAAGTGTAAGTAAAGTTCTTCATGTGCAATATCAATGATTTGCTCCGATGGCAGACCCTGCTCACTTCCTGTCCAGCATAAATTGCAGCCCACCCAAATTTCCCTTCCTAGCTATGCCACTGTGCTGCACCTGCACAAACCCTATAGTTCTCACAAACCCTCTAGGTCCCAGCTTAACTAACACACCTGGATTCTACAGCACAATGCAGTCTTCTTTAGTCACAGCTGAAATACATGCAAGGAGACCGGATGGCTCAAGGCAGCAGAGCCATTTACCCCCTTGTCACCAGGGCAAATCCAGCCATAGCTGATAATGACCAAACACTGTTTCATGTGACCTGTGGTGTTTGGTGGTCTCTGCGACGTGAGTCAGTGGCCTCTCAGACCAGTTCCCAGTGCATGAGAGAAGTATCAACACAACCAACGTCCTTGCTGGCGGCCTCAGAGAAGAGGCCATTGAGACTAACTGGCGTTTCCAGCCCTACAGAAGGTCCTAAAATCTGATGTTAAGGGGGATTATCAGGCTCTGTTCTGGAAGCTTGCCCCTGTGTTTGGAGGTAGACAGAGGACATGTGTCTCCAGCCTTGTCAAACTGGCATGTTGTACCAGCTCTGAATTCACTGCTCATTCCTGGATGAAACATGAGGGCCAGATCCACGCCAGCGGTAGAGCAGAACAGCGCCATCAAAGTCAATGGAACAGCATCAGCTGAGCAGCTACCCTTCCTTTGCCAAAAGTGAGGCCTTCCTCCCAAATCACAAACCAAAAAAAGACATCATTGTCTCTCTCCACCCAGTGCCACACTGCACACGTTTCAGCACAAAGCTTGGTCCTGGCAGCTTCCACCATACCCTGGGGCCTGAAACCCCCTCAGGTCTGCCATGGGAATCTTGCAACTCTGGAGCCCTGCCTTTAATAGCAAGCAACCAATTCAGAATTCGGCTCTCCCCACTCCTCCTGGCAGCAGCACTCCCCGGTGTGCTACTACATTATTTTGCAGAGCAGGCTGTAAGATCAGGCATGCTTACACTGAGCACACTCACCTGCTGCCTTTCCTTCCATGGAGGGACAGATGGGATCCAGTACATTTCTCAGATTATAGATTACATTGCAGTTTGCAGGCTGTTCATCTCTTTCACCTCCTCTCTCGTCTTTCTCCTTCTGCCTTTCTTTTCCTTCTTTTCTCTCTCTTTTTCTACCATCGCCATTCCACACTCTCTTCTAACTCTCTTACGGAAAAGTCTTACAAAATGCTATAGTAAATGCATTAATAGGATTCTACAGAAATGACTCCCAAACCCTTTTGAACGTAACAGAATTTTACCCACCGCTACACAAATTCAAAAGGCTGGCCTGGACATTCTATTGAAATGTGGCCTGATTGTTCTCTCTAGGAACTTTCCATGAAGGATGCAGCACTCCTGTGTAGCTTCTAAACTTTGGTAGGCATGATTTGATTTCAGTTTGTCCACTGAGGCAGCATGGTCTAGTGATTAAAGCAGGAAGTTGGGATCTATTCTCAGCAATGCCATTGAGTTGTTGGGCAGGTCACTTCACCCCTCTGTGCCCTTTGGTAATATTGGGACAGTGATATTCACCCACCTAGTAATGTGCTTTGAGATTCTTGGATGAAAGGTGCTATACAAGCACAGAGTATTACTACTATTCTGTTCTGTTCTCTGAGTGCTCAGCACCCTACCACGTCTGTCAGAACAAAAGGAAGAGCAAATACGCAGGAGAATGCTGCTCCTCTCACCCAGCACTGCTCTGATTCAGACCTCCCCGAGATCCGGAGAGCCGCAGCACAGAACTCAAACCACATTTTGTTTTTCGTTTCTCATCCTCTTTTCAATCCCCACCCCCTTGGACAGTCCCAGCAAGCAGCAGGGCTGTAAACACTATCCCATCAGATAGGCACTGAACTCTTCTGCCATCGCCAGCCAATGAAATATTCACCGGGTTACCACAGTAACACATGCAGTTGCCACGGCTCCCTTGACATCACAGTGCAGAAAGGCTGTGGCAGATGATGGGCCCAGTGTCCCCAGCAACATGTGAACAGGCGGATGGACTGTTCAAACTGGGTCACCTCTGATGATCCAGTCTCTCCCCCTCCAGATATCTACTGCTGCCTTCAACAGAGTGAGGGAGGTGCAGACGTGGAAACATCTAGATTAAAGAGAGGGCAGAGGATACTTTAATAATTTTTACAGTGCAAACCAGCAAGGGCCTGCTATCCAAATCAGGCACACACAGCCAGGCACACACACAAGTACAATTGCACATCTAAATTGTGCACATATTGATCATGGCTGCACATGCAAATCAAGATTGTGTAATTGACCATTTGTACCCACAATTAGCTGACTTAGGCAAAAAATCTGGGTGACTGCACATACAAACTAGGCATATTTTTTTGCATGTGCAATTCTGCCTGCCTAGTTCTGGAGAATTGCATTTAAGGGAGGCTTCTCACACTAATTAACCCTGCTTTAAACAACTACAGCTTTCAAGTCACAGTTTCTTTTGCTAATAAAGCTATGAATGGGTTTCCCATATCTTCCCACATGAGCTATTCTCAGCCCACTTCAGAATGAAGATCTCTCCAGTTCTGTGCTTCCCATATCCCTCCATAGTAGCCATTCTCAGCCCAGCAAGTAAGGGGCTGGGAGAAGAATTAGTCTTGTCTTTCAGCATCTCCCAACAACATCATTATTATACGTACCACCTGAGAGCCCGGTCCCATTGCGTTAGGCGCTGTACAGACATTGTGAGAGACACTCCCAGCCCTAAAGCACTTACAATCTAAATAAACAAGATAGACAAACAGCGAGAGGGGAGGTGACATGGCCAAAATCACCCAGTACATCTGTGGCAGAGTCAGGAACAGAACCCAGGTCTCCTAATAACCAGTCCAATGTCTTACCTGCTAGACCAGGGGTCTCAAACACGCAGCCCATGGGCTGCATGCGGCCCGCAGAGCTCTTCCCTGCAGCCCGCCAGGTTCCCCACGCCTCCCTCCCCCCGCCCCCACTAAAAAAAAAATTTTTTTTTAACCCCCAGGCAGTTCCCGCCGCCAAACAGCTGTTCTGGCAGCGGGAACTGCCTGGGGGGGTTAAAAAATAATAATAAAAAATGGGGGGGCGCGGGGAGCCCGGTGGGCCGCAGGGAAGAGCGTCACGGTTTCTGGGAGGGAGGGGGGAGGAGCGGGAAGCCGTGCACACAGGGGAGGAGGCGGAGAAGTGCGGGGGGTCTAATGGAAGGGGTGGAGTGGGGGCGGGGGTGGGGGCAGCGAGGGGGCGGGGTCAGTGATGCGGCCCTCGGGCCAATGCACTAGTCCTCATGCAGCCCTCGTGGTAATTTGAGTTTGAGACCCCTGTGCTAGACCAATGCTCAGAACCACTACTACTCAGCATTTTAAGCTACTCCAATCTCAGTGTTGGCTCCAATCCTTTGCCCTTCTGCTCTGCTCCTGCCTTCATCCCTCCATTCTCAGCCCAATGTAGACTGAGGGCCCCTTCAGCACTCCTTGTGCCCATCCCACAAACAGAAGTGTTGCCCCTGTGGCCTGAACGGGTAGCCAAAATTCAGGGTCTTGCAGTGTTGTTTCCATTAGGATGAGAAATCAGTGATATAAGTCAGTTATATTCTAGATGTAATCTTGTGTATTTACCATGTACACACAAGCCTTTTTCCCTGAGCATATAGAAACAAAGCAGGCAGTTTCCTGGCTCAGAAATCCCCACGTCTGCTCTTCCAGCAAGCTCTGTGCCCAAGAACCCCTGTTCCTCTGCGGGTCACACACACAGCTCACTCTCCTGGCTTTCTGCCTCCAGAATACACTGCTTGCAACCAATAGCTTAACTCCTGCACTTGCACCAGGGAAAGCTCTCAGTGCCCACGGCTTAGCTCTGACCTGCCATGAGGCCACTGCCTTGGACAGTCGTCCCCCGCACCATCATCTGAAGCTGTTTTTATTAAAAAGGCTTTTATTGCTCCCTCTGTTAAGCCTGAAAGAGGGTGCTTGGCACCCCACTGGCTTTAGGATCTGAAACACACACACCCCCAGTGGCAGCCACTAGCACCTTTCAGCATAACAGAGGGCTTGATTCTCCCATTCTTCTGTGTTGGGCACCAAGAGGGGCACTGGGAGGCAGCATGACCCAGTGGTTAGAGCAGAGAGCTAGGCGTCAGGAATTCTGAGTCCTACTCCCTACTCTCCCATCAACTCACCATATGACCCAGGGCAAGTCACTGTGCCTCAGTTTCCCCACCTGTACAACACTGATAATGATACCGCAATGATTGAAGATCTATAAATAAAACAGATGGGCAGATCGCTTGCTGAATTCAGTGGCAGTTCTGCATGCTGGCTGGCTGCAGGATCCTGTCCAGGAAATGGTATTGGGTATTATTTCTTGTTTTATTTTGCTACGATTAAAAGGTTGTTTGCTTGTTTGCTTTTTGTTTCAAACCAGGTGGATAGTGGAATAATTTTTTACCAGCATGACATGCCTCAGCAGCCATTCTGGCTTACCCAAGATGCTTTTCAATTCCAAGTCGCCTCCCCGCCCACAGTAACCAATTCATACGTCCTCGGAGTGCTGGTCTCATTCAAGGCAAGCTGTCCCCAACCCTCAACGAAGCTGTGGAGAAACCAAGGTAAAAGAGCCATGGGGCTGTTGGGAACAAAACTGCACTGGCTCCCATGAACAGACCAGGGAGGCTGTGGCCAAGGGGAGGGAGGGTGCAGACAATGTAATCCAGGAAGCAAGGGACATGAGAGCTGTACTGAACTTTGCTAGCCTCTCTCTCTCTCTCTCTCTCTCTCTCTGTGTTACTGAGGAGTCTTAGGAACGGCCATTCTGAATCTCCACACTGAGATCCCAGTTCAGGAAGGCAACCCCATGCCGGACAGCACTTCAGCACAATGGGAGCTAAACAAGTGCTTGAATGTTTTCCTGAATCGCAGCCCCTCTGCAGCAAGGAATCTCATACTCCTCTTCTCTCAGTCCTTCCTTTCCTGTGGCTTCCCTCTTCCTTCTGTACCTCTCAACCTTCCTCAGTTCCTTTCCTTTCCTCCTGTTCTCCTGCAGAACCATTGTGATACATTGCATTTGTTCTCCTTCCCCTGCCTCAAGCTTTCCTTTGTACCTCTCCTCCTTGAGCTCTCCTCCTCTCTCCTCCATAGCATGCTCTGTTTTAGCTCCACCGTCTCTCTGTCCCAGCCCTTCCTCCCCTCCCCAGCACTTCACCCTTTCTGGTTCCGCCTGGCTGAGTGCTGTTGTCGTCAAGACAATCACGGGACTGTGTTCTCTCTTCTTCCAGGCCTCAGGATCCTGGAAGCTCAAAGAGCGCAAATTGACACCTCAGTGCTGGATGCTTCCAACCTGTTGACCAAAGTTCCAGAGTCCAAGCGGGCATCCTATGATGTACTGTTCCTAGTTACAGAGCTGCCCACCCATGGGCGCCTTTCTATTGCGGACGTACCCATCAGCGAAGAGCATCCCTACTTCCTGCAGTCCGATGTGGTCATGGGTAACCTGCAATACGCTCACCATGGGTCTGGGACCCGGGAAGATAATTTCAGATTTAAGGCTTGGCTGCAGCCTAGGGCTATGGAGTATACTCGGCCTCCACAGGAAGGAGGGGGCTTGGTCATTTCTGAAGCATTCAACATAACAGTGAGCGAGATCAATGAGAAACCACCTCGCCTTGCAAAGCAAGGCCGTGCTCTGCAGGTTCTCCAAGGCTCCTCGGTGGTGCTCTCCCAGGATCACTTGGATGTAGTAGATCCTGACAGTTACCCTGAAGAGGTTGAATACAGAATCCTCAAGGGGCCATCCAATGGCTTCCTGGCCAACACACACAACAAACAGGTGCCTATCGGCCAGTTCACCCAAGCAGACATCAATGCCGGGCACCTAATGTTCATCACCAATGGGAGTGGTTCTCCTGGGTCCTTAGAGTTCAGCATTTCCGATGGGCATAATCCACCCATCTTCACTTCTCTGGAAATTGAGGTTCTGCCTGAAGTGACCACAGTGATGAGCCAGATACCCCTGGAGATACCCCAGGGCCTAAACATTGCATCACTGTCCCGAGAGCACCTCTTGGGGGCATCACACCCAGGAGAACAAGAGGTCCATTACACAATCACCAGGGATCCAAAATTTGGCCAGTTGAGGGTCAGTCAAAGCATAGCAAGAAGCTTTTCCCAGAAGCAAGTGGACAATGGTGAAGTGACTTTTACTTTCACAGATTTCACCGCCGCCAAGGACGAATTCCAGTTCCTGTCAACGTCCAAAGGAGCAAACACATCGGGGGAAGTGAATGTGACAGTCAAGGCCTTGGTCAGGACATGGCAGGGGATTCGGTGGCCGAGGGGAATCACCGCCCTTCTGGACACCAGTGTCCTTGATGCCAGTGAGCTGGCCAACAAGACAAAGAGCATCCCAGCTTTTACAATCCTCAGAGCCCCCCAGGGCAGCCATTTTGTGAAAGTCTTAGGAGACAAAGAGAGTCAGCACGCGCCCATTGATACCTTCACCCAGCATGACCTCGAGCAGGGGCTGGTCGGGCTGGAAGTGCTGGAAATGGAAGATGCTGGCTTGTTGAATGACAGCTTTCTGTTCAAACTGGCAGCTGATGGGGTGCCACCCGCCCTGGAATTTCTGGGGTATAGCACAGAGCCGTACAACTCCTCCACGCCATACAGAACCCCGCTGCTCAGAGCCCCCCACCTCCCAGAGACGAATGACAGGCGAACCCCCCAAGAGGTGAGCCCCTCCTCACAAACACTGGCCACCCAGCCCCAGGGCTCCGACCAGCTGAGCCACAAGCACGACACGCTTCCAACAGCCTGGCGGGGCCACGAAGCCACCACGAGCCCCTCTCCCTTGGAGGGGGGCACATTCCGCGGCTTCATCGAAGCCAACATGTTCAGCGTGATCCTCCCAATCTGCCTGATCCTCCTCCTCCTGGGGTTAATCCTTCCCCTTCTCTTTTATCTCCACAAACGCAACAAGACCGGGAAGCACAACGTCCAGGGGACAACTTCCAAACCCAAGAACGGGGCAGTGGTCGACCAGGAAACCTTCCGCAAGACTGACCCGAACCAAGCCATTCCTTTAACGACTGTGAACTCTCTGGAGGCCAAAGGATCGGGGCCCACGGGCAAAGCGCCGGGAGGGCAGCAGGACCCCGAGCTACTTCAGTACTGCAGGACATCCAACCCTGCCTTAAAAAATAACCAGTACTGGGTCTGAACGCTGGGACGAGAGGCTAAAAGGCAAGACTGTCTCCAAGCAGAGCTCCTCGGCCTCTTGGATTGTTATGGAGTCGTCCTGCCTCTTCCTCCTCCTCCTCCCTGACAAACAGGAGGCAATCCCATTGACACAAGAGGACTCTGGGGGACGCTGGGTCCCCCAGATGGTTCCAGAGTCTCACTGGTATGACAGCAGGGAATCTCCCTGAAGGGAATAAATATCCTGACATCCCAGGTCTCCAAGTTGTTTGGGTGGGATGGGAGGGGGGAGGGAAAGGACGGCTGAAAGCCAGATAATTCCTGTGGGTGAATTAACTGTACAGTGTAATGGGCCGGGGGGGCAGGGGAAGGTTGTGGGAATACAGTGTGCCTCCCAGTGAATCCTTTCCAGGCAGATATTTGACCAACTCAATAGCTCATCTGCTCTGGGAAGGAGTTACAGATACCAATCATAGGACAGGTAGGTCCTGGCTGGCCCATCTCGCTCAGCCCAAGCACAGGAGTGTCTGCACTTAACCATTTCAGTGAGGCTGGTGGGAGGTGAGCTTTCCGCCAGGGTGTTTTCCAAGCTCTGGCACACAAGGCAAGATTAAGGGCAATTTGCACTCAGTCAGGGTGGACACAGACCCCTCCAAATTCCCCAGGGCTAGGCGGGCTGAGGCATGGGCCCAGAGGGTCAGAAAATCTCTACTGCCGAAGCCAAGGGAATTTAAAAGGTCCCCACCCATTCAGAAAAGCAATCTCTTTTTCTTTCAATATTTGTCATGTGTTGCATCAGATGTATTGAACAGTCATTTACCATATTGCACAACAGGTAGAAGGAATGTCACAGATTACAAAACTGGAGCATGTTTGTGGTGATTAGGGTCTATCAGGATGCCACTACCTGGGACGTCTGTCAGTGTGTGGAATATATTTTATGAAACAGATAACAAACATACGGGGCCCGATCCTCAGCTGGTGTAAGTCTGCAGAGCGCTACTGATTTTCACCAGCTGAGGATCTGATCCTGTGCTATATCAGACCTGATTCTGCTCTCCATTACATCAGTGTAAATCAGGAGTAACCTCACAGAAGTCAAAGGACATACGTGTGAGAGAAGAATTAGATGTTATAAGGACACTCCAGCAGAAGTACCCACAACAAAGTGTCTTTTCCAGGTGGATCATATGATCATATTGTTCTAAACAAACATTCTGATACTCTCCAGAGGGGATGCCCTCCAGACCTGTTCTCAGCCTTGCTAGTTCTAGAACAATATTTGGAAAGAATGGGTCAAATCCTGGGTCTTTCTACACAGTTTCTACACAGGTAGAATTCCCACTGACATCAATGGAAATTAACCTGAGTAAAGACAGGAAAAACTGAGTTATGAGCTCAGGCTCTAACCCAATAATAGTCCTTTGTAATGCTACAGCTGAGAATCTCATCTCTTATTGAGATTGGTGTAAATCTGGTGTAACTCCACTAAAGCCAATGTACACCATTCTAACTCACAGTAGAACTTGGCCTTAATTTAAATTTACTAATATTGTTCCTTCCAAAACGACTGTTTGGTCCTGGGACCCCTGTGATGTTCCTGTTATATTATATCTAGTGTCAACGCAAAGATGAGACATGTTTATTTTGCTGATACTGAAGTTTACTGTGTACGTATAGGGCCGAATTTTTAGAACTGTGGGTGCTAAATTATACGTCGGACTCTTGAGATCCTAAACTCCAGTGTGTGTGTGTGTGTGTGTGTGTGTGTAAACCCTGCTTTGTGTGCACAGCTACCCTTGTGCAGAGGTGAATCAGAGCATGCATACATTGGTATTTGCATGCTTAGAAATGCATGCGCAGTGTAGCATGCACTGTTTTGAAAATCTGGCCTCAGGGTTTCTATAATAACCAATACCTTGTCTCTGAGACTGCTCTTGTGCCGTAGAACATGAAGGGCTGTAACAAACTGCACTGGAGTTGTGGGCTAGGTTTCATTCCAGCGGGAGGAAGAGGGAGGCAAAGACTCATTTCAAGTTCTCTTCCTCCTCCTTTGCAGTGACGTGCATGCTCCCTGCATGACACCAGAAACTTAGCACTCAAGAAAGTAAGACTGACAGCATTGACTGGAGCAGGGTAGCACAGGCTTCTCACACACAGCTCTGCCAGTCCAAATACCTTTGTTGTTCCAGTTCTGGCCAGGTCTGCATGCAGTTTTGCCAATGCATCTCATTTCTGTCCTGCAGCAACCCTGCTATTCCAGTCTGACTCCAGGTGCATCTCTGCTAATACACTCCTATCCCAATGGGAGACACTCCTAGACCTCCACACAGCTCTGCCTACACTCCCCCATCTAGATTTTTATCAGCATGTTAGTCCATTATCAGGACCCCACAGACCTCTGCCAATACACCTCAGCCCTGACCTGCAAAGGCCTTCTGCTATAGGGAAGCAGTATGGCCTAGCGAAGAGGGCACTGGATTGGGACTCAGGAGACCTGGCTTCTATTTCTGGCTTGGCTATTGTCTTGCTCAGGGCTGGCTCCAGGCACCAGCATGGGGCGGCAGTCCGTGTCCCGCGGCGGCAATTCAGCGGCAACTCCGCCACTGTTCCTGCCGCAGCGGCAATTCGGCGGCAACTGCTTGGGGCAGCAGAATTGGTAGAGCCGCCCCTGGTCTTGCTGGGTGATCTTGGGCAACTCACGTCCCCAATCCGTGCCTCAGTTTCCCCAGCTGTAAAAATTATAATACTGGTGCTTACCTCTTTTGTAAAGTGCTTTGAAATCTACTGATGAAATGAACTAGGTATTACTATTCCAACAATGTCACAGCTAGCGTCAGAAGGCCCCCTCATCCTGTTCACGTTCGCACAATAAAAGCAATGCAAATTCTCCCCCTACTCCCACATTAGCCCCAGATTGGAATTTTGTACCTCACCTGTCTAATAACAAAGGAATCATTGAGTCAGAGACGGAGCCTTTGGGTGGGACGACACATGTGAATAGTTCAAATAGCAGCAACGGCGTTTAAAGTTACCTTAACGTGTTTGGTTTTATATTTTCCTTTCTATACATTTTGCTTCACAGCAGTGGATTGGATAATTTATAATAAAGTGAATGATTTTGTAATGAACATTGAAATAAACAAATTATTTTTAAAGCACATGGTCATCTGGAGACTTCTCTGTAGAAGGAAATATCGAGCCACAGGACACATCAGACCTACTGTAACCTGAGCCCAAACGTATACCGGGCCAGTTTCTGCTGCCAATTACAGTGAGATGTAAATCCAGTACAAGTCCATTGTCTTCACTCAAATTACTCTGGATTTATGCCAGTGAATCTGAGGGCAGAATTTAGCTCAGCATATGTCCCTGCACTGCCAAATCTGCACTCCTAGCAGCACATGCACACCGATGCCCTTGCTACAGTGTCTCTCACCAGGGTGAGTCTTCCAGTATTTTTCCAGCATGGCTGATCTTATCCCACCTTAGAGGTGTCATTTACACAGGGATGTCAGGTACTCAGCTACTGTCAAACATCTGGAGCTAACGCGCCATTGGAAGGAAGAGCAGGATTTTACTTAGCCTGGAAACCATAGAATCATAGGACTGGAAGGGACCTTGAGAGGTCATCTAGTCCAGTCCCCTGCCTCATGGCAGCACTAAGGGCTTGTCTACACTGGCAATTTACAGCGCTGCAACCTTCTCACTCGGGTGGTGAAAAAACACCCCCCTCAGCGCAGCAAGTTTCAGCGCTGTAAAGCGCCAGTGTAGACAGTGCCCCAGCGCTGGGAGCCACGCCGCCCATGGAGATGGGTTTTTTAGAGCACTGGGAGAGCTCTCTCCCAGCGCTGCGCCGACCACACAAGGCACATTAAAGCACTGCCGCAGGAGCACTTTAGCATTGCCAGTGTAGACTAGCCCTAAGTAACCATCTTGTTACGTGCATTGTTCCTGTGCTCCGATTATAAAGGGGAAGTAAAGGAATACAGTCAAAGGAGAAAAACTTGCTAGACAGGACTGTAAATAGTCTCTAGTTTCTCCAGCATGATGTTGCTTCCTCTAAGCTGGCCACACCGGACTCACCCCATGACATGCTACATAATTGTCATGCATCATATACACTCTACCAATGTGGGGCTTTGGAACAGATTCGTAGGCCAGTTATACTGAAATCCTGAGCCTAGCAGTGGAGGGTGGGTTTAATTTCATCACTTAAATACAAGTGACAGCAGGGCCGGCCTTAGGCCAATTCCTCACCCCGATTCCCTCGAATCGGGCCCCGCGCCTAAGAGGGCCCCGCAACGTCCGTTTCGGCGGCACTTCGGCGGCAGCTCAATCTCTGCCGCTGTCTTTGGCAGCGTTTCGGCGGCGGGGCCCCGTCGAAACTGTGCGAATCGGGCCCCGCACTTCCTAAAGCTGGCCCTGAGCGACAGGGACACTTAGCCTGGTTCTCCTCGCCCTTACTCCACTCAGACCCTGGTCTAACTCTCCTGACCTCAGTGGAATCAATCCTTATTTACACCAGTAAAAGTGAAAGGAGAATTATGCCCCCCATCAAGCAATTTAGGTCCAAAATCTCAACCTCCTCCAGCTTCTGCATATTTATATTCTATACATGACAGCCTTCTGTCACCTAGCCTCAAAGCAACAGGCAGTGGGGTCAGACAGTCTCCTGTGCTGAAATCTGCTTGGGACAGGGGTGGAGGAGGGGCAGTCAGGTAGCCAGTAAAGCCTGCCCCCCATGTCTGGTATAACTCTGAGCAGTTTAAGGGCTGCTCTAACTTACACTAGCTGGTTACAGTCTCCAAGTGTTCCTACACCAGGGTGTCGGGGAAGCAGTGGGCATAAGAGCCAGTTACACCACTGTCCACTATCTGAGAGCTCCTCTGCTCTGGAGTTCTCAGATAGTCATTTACAGACAGAATCTGCCTGAGCAATGCAAAGTGGCCAGAACAGGAGAGTCTCTGGCCCAATATACCCACAAACCCGACCTACATTGTAGCAGTGCCTGCTGCTGTTACACAGATTGGGCAGCAGCAGTTAGCTATTACTGATCTCAGAGCAGGGCCAGACACCTGCAATGGGACAGGAGGGCAAGTATTTTGTGTGCTGAACTTTCATCTCTGAAGACGCCAGTGCACAAGCAACAGAGTTAAACATCATGTTAATTTACTGTGCAGTTTCCAAAGAGGCTTTACAAACGAGAGCGTGTTTAATGGTACTCGGAATATAACGTTCTCGCACCAAAGGTAAGAAATGACTTTTTACATTTTTACTGGAGATAGAACAAGCTGATCAGAAAACTCCTGGTGCCTTTAAATAAGGACACCCTCAGCTATTATGCTACCTTAGCATCACTCACCTGATACCCAGTTGAGAAGGAAGTTGGATTCCAACTTTGAACGGGCCTCGGAGGACTTGTTCTGTTGGTGGTAGTCAGAGTCTTTTCTTTGTTGAGCACGCTTCTGACATGATGCGTGCCATGGGATCGTCTCTTGATTGCAAGCTGGGGCCACAGCATTCCCTGCGGAACCAGTTACAAATATAAAAACGAACTTCAACCTTAAAACATATGTACAGCTGTAGCGGTATGTATGCCAGATGTGTACAGCTGTACAATTTGAGTGACCTGTGAGTGTATCACGTATGCACTGTTGCATATGCCCCTGATAAGGACCGCTCTGTGCTCCAGACATGCACATCTGTCTACTGCACAGCCACCATGTGTATGTCACTCGGAGGTAGGGTGACCAGATGTCCCGATTTTATAGGGACAGTCCCGATTTTTGGGTCTTTTTCTTATATAGGTTCCCATTACCCCCCACCCCCATCCTGATTTTTCACACTTGCTGTCTGGTCACCCTACTCGGAGGGCTTGCCTTTGCTGCAGTATTAGATTGAGGTATAGCTAGGAGTTACAGCCCCTAACCTGACTCCAATTAGCACACACGGATCTCTGGCTCCAGTGAGCTGGTGCTTTAAGCTCAAGCTAGGCGGCCTGTCAGGGAATGCATGGGTTGAAGCCTGAGTGTGACTGACGCTGGAGCTAACATGGTGAGGATGCAGCTTCTCTGCGCAGCTCCTACAAAGACACCGGGCAGCTTCAGGGTTGTTGTGCAGTGTGGCCGCTCTCCCTTGAGCGAGACTAGCTCCAGAGCGGATGCAGGGATAACTAACCCTGCAGGGAAGACAAGCCCAGACACCTTCAGAATCCAGCACGGGAGCTGGGGGGATCCCTTGGAGACAGAAAATCCCTGTGTACAGCTGAGACTATTTTTTCTTCTCACTGCTTTCCCTTTCTCTGCTCGGTTGCCCAGTTACTGCTGTGCTGTAGCGGAGGGCTGAGTGCAGAGCAGGAGAAGCCGGTGTCCTACTTCATGCATGACAGGACTCCTCCGCACTAAGCACATGGCCAGGACAAGAGAAAAGCAGGGGCGAGGTGACAATCTGGGCGGCACACCTCAGGGAGGGAGACCAGTGGGCTCTGCTGAGAGGGAAGAGCCATTCCCAAGCTGAGCTCAGACACAGCTCACACACTGTGGCCCTCTCTCCGGGGCTTGGCTTCATTAACACAGAAGTTAACAATAACACAACCTGAAGAAACACGCATGGGAATTCTGTAGACACTCATCCAGGGTACACATGAGCATTACTAATGCTTAGTACTTACACAGCATGCTCACACAGGCACATGCGTACTGTGATACAGCATGGCCAGAAGGTAGCAGGAGAGTGATCTAGGATGAGGAGAAGCCTTATTCCCTGTAGATTAATTAAAAGCACCTGAAACCAATTAGAGCACCTGAAGCCAGTCACCTGATAAAATCCCCCTGCTTCAGTCAGCCAGAGGAGGAGTTGGAGCAGAGTGAGGAGGAGTTGGAGCAGTTTGGAGGAGTGAAGCAGAGTGGATTGGTGGTGGAACAAAGAGCAGTTTGGAGGAAAGCGGAGGAGAGTTTTGAGAAGTGCTGCAGCGGGCTAAGAAGACCAAGATCCTAGGTAAAGGGACACCTGGCTTGTGCAGAGGGAAGGCAGGAAGCCCCACAAGATGAAGGTCAGGAGAGGGAAGTAGCCCAGGGGAAAGAATCAATGGTACAAGTGGTTCACCTGCTATCATAGGGCCCCTGGGCTGGGACCCGGAGTAGAGGGCGGGCCCGGGTCCCTCCCTCTCCACTCCCCTTCCCTGGGATACTAGTAGGATAGCTGTTACCCCAGTTCAGGGGCAAGAAATGGCACCCTGAAACCCCCCCACAAGAAGAGAAAGTGCGGGACCCATCATAGTAGTGCCGGCAATTTGCCACAGTACGTACATCCCTACCCACACAGAACTCCGATCATTCTAAACCAGGGGTCTCAAACTCAAATTACCACGAGGGCTGCATGAGGACTAGTGCATTGGCCCGAGGGCCGCATCACTGACCCCACCCCCTCGCTGCCCCCGGCCCCGCCCCCACACCTCCCATTCCATTAGGCCCCGCCCCTTCTCCGCCTCCTCCCCTGTGTGCACGGCTTCCCGCTCCTCCCCCCTCCCTCCCAGAAACTGTGAAGCTCTTCCCATGTGGCTCACGGAGCTCTTCCCTGCGGCCCGCAGGGCCAGAACAATTGTCTGGCGGCAGGAACTGCCTGGGGGTAAAAAAAATAATAATTTTTTTTAAATATCTTTTTTTTAAAAGGGGGGGGGGGTTGGGGGGCACGGGGAGCCTGGCGGGCCGCAGGGAAGAGCTCCGCGTGTTTGAGACCCCTGTTCTAAACTCACCGAGCCCTGTGATGTCGCAATAAAACACCAACTAGACGATTCTCACCCCCCACAAGGACATCAGCATTGTGAGCACCCACAGAGCAGCGCTCTAGAAATGCCAGCATGCAGCATGCGCTTCCTCACAGCAGTCCCTAGCATTGCCAGTTGGGATTCCAGCAGTGTGAGCTTCCTCTCCACAGTGCTCTAGCACTGCCAGCTGGGACATCAGCTGAGATCCACAAATGTGAGCAAGGATCACAGATCTCCATCCTCTGGATGGAGCCAAGCAGCTGTCCCATTAAAGATCCCCCATGTGGCAGGGAGCTAATTGGGCGTCTGGATTTCTAAGGCTACTTACAAAGGGACGGCGTGAGAAAGGCTGAGGCGTGTGGTATGGGGAAGGAACAGTTGGGGCTGTGTTCTGTGAGAGGGGGCACTCTGGGAAACGGGGTCCTGCAGGTCAGCTGTGGAATGAATGGAGTGTTTATTCCCAAGGGCTGACGCTCCACAGCTGTCTCTGCCTGGCCACACCATGGGCAAAAGGAGAACAGCACGGTCCGAGCATCAAGGCAACAGAGAGCCCTGATGAGATCATGCAACACTCGACATCCCCTTCCTCTGCTGACAGGGGAGTTCAATGTCCCAGATTACACACCCTCTCCCTGATCCGTCAGTGGAGCTCAGTCTCAGCCAACCCTGGCATTCACCCATGTGTGCTCACCACAGGGTCCACTCCCTTGCCTTGTATCAAAGCTGGTCCCTCCTGGTGGACAGGGGAATTTAGTCTCCATGCTCCTTCATTCCAAGACGCGTCTTCACCAGTGGATCCCATTCCTGATTTGGAAGAGACTATTTCCTGCTGGGGAGAGAAAGGAATGCAGTCTCCATGGGCATCCACTTCTGGCATCCTTCTCAGGCAGTCCCAGGGGTAGATCACAACCCGAACCTGAGCAAGACAAGCCAGCTGGGGATGCAGCGTGGCTTTTGTTCCTTTGAAACAAAGGGAAAACCTGAGCAGGAAGCTGGGTGTCAGATAAAAGGTATTTGTTCTCCCTGTGAAATACAAATGCACTCGAAAGAAGCAGGACTATTCCAGAAAACAGGTGATGAAGGGGGGGACGCAGTCTGCCAGTCCTTGCCCTCCTCCAAGTATTAACCCTGCCTACACATCCAGTCTGGGCATAGTGACCAGATATGCTCCTGTCTTGGCACTGCTACACACATGCTGCATTACTGTCACTCGCCAGCACTGGCCTGGGGTTACAACATTAGCATCAGCCTCTCGAGATGAACGCTGCCAGGCCCTTAGCTGCAAAGCCTTTAATAACCAACCTTGGCACCGCTGACTCAAGGGCCTCAAAACCCTTCCCAACAGTCCCGCATGCCCTCTGTGAGCCTGGCGATATGCGTAGGAATCACTGTCTGCCTGCGGGGTGCGCCATAGCACACGGCACCACACCCTAGCTGAGGGCAGGGAGGGTTGACCACTGTACGCCACTGGAATTGCCTCAGGGATTGCAGGGAGGTAGAAAGGAGGAAACGGCCCCTGGCAGAACAGGGCCCCAGCCTAACAGGCCTCTGTAAACGCTAAAGAAAAAGAAGAAAGGGAACCGAGTTGGGATTTAGACAGAACACCAGGGTTAATGTTCTCCTCTTGCCTGGGATCTCTACAGACACACTCGGGGAGGAGCAGGCCTCAGTGCTACTTCACACTGGAAAGACAGCACCTCCAGAGCCCCCTGCCAGCAGGCCGGGGCATTGGTTCAGAACTGATTCAGAGAGAAGATTAGCATCTGATCAGTCATCCACACCTACCCTGTGGCACTTGGGCTTTCTTTGGAGCAGGGCCCTCCATCTGCTGACCCAGCCAAGCTGTGCCTAGCTTGGCAGCACTGATAGGATCACAGCTCAACGTGGTATGGCTAGAGGACCCCTTGCTTCTCACAGAGCACTTCCCCTGGACCTGCTGACCATCTCCTGAATAACACTGAGGTAATTCCTTCAGCTCCCGCAACATCTCCACTGGCAAGACATCTGGATGCTCTGACAAGCCCTACTCTACCTGCAGGCTTGTCCTGATGCCGCCCTGTTTGGGATGAGTAGCAACACTAGCACGTGCATTGTGATCATTCCTTGTTTTAATTCTGGGCCAAGCAGGTGGACTTTAAAAATTAGCAGGTGGCCTCAATCGGTGTGTGAGTGTGTCCTGTCTTTGCAGCAGTCAGTCCACAGCCAGCCAGCCACTGGAGACTGCACTGAGTAGGTCGCCACCAGTCCGCATTTGGCATAACTTACACCCACCCATGCGTCCTGCACAAATGTCCGAGAAGGTTACCCTGAAAGGACTCAGGTGCAGGGTCTCCCATGCACACTTTTCATAGGACACTCTCCACTGGCCCAGTGACCAGGATCGGAGGAACAGGGCTCCCAGGGCATCCATCGGAGGGACAGGGCTCCCAGGGCATCCATCGGAGGGACAGGGCTCCCAGGGCATCCATCGCAGGAGGCTCCCCACTGATTTGGGGGTGGAATTACCACCCCACAGCAGAGCAGGACAGTTGGATGGGGTTACACATAGCTGGAAGTGCAGTCATGGGGTGGGGCTGCAGCTAGAGGAGTGGAGCCTTGAAATGATGACCCCAAGTCCCCAGTTCCGAGTCCTCCGCAGAAGAAGCCACTGCGCAGCAGAGGAGGAAGGAGGAGCTGCAAAAGGCTGATGTTATCATTGTTCCTTAGGCCAGCCTCTTTCAAATCCCAGGCTCTAAAGCTCAGGGCTGCCCTCCCAGTCCCCAGAGGCTTTCAGCCAGGCAGCTGGTTAGCGCAGCCTTCTTTTTGCCAGGCCAAATTCCTTGGCCGCCAGCAGAGCCAGGGAATGATGGGACTGCCCTTTTAACGGGCAGGGAAACTCCAGCCTCAGTGCTCAGGCCCACTTCAAAGCTAACTGTGAATCTGTCCCCATAGAAACGGCAGGGCAGCATTCTCAGGCTAGAATGGGGCTGCGCTTCCCACCAGCCCTGGACCAACCTGCAAAGGGAGGAGTTCACTGCTCAGCCCGGAGCTCCTGCCAAGGAGGGGGGTTCTTAAAGGAGCAGCGAGCTGTAATCTTCCATGGCTGCCATGCAGAAAAGTAGATCTACTAGGCCTGCTGGATTCAGTCCCACACGTGGACACCTTTGTATTTCACATGCTGGAACTTAGCCGGGTTGTTCCATTGCTGCCTAATTAGGGTGATCAGACAGCAAGTGTGAAAAATTGGAACAGGGAGTGGGGGCGTAATTGGCACCTATATAAGCCAAAGCCCCAAATATCGGGACTGCCCCTATAAAACCGGGACATCTGGTCACCCTATGCCTAATCCAGACCATAACCTTCAGAATAATTTACATTCATACAGCAACCTTCATCCCCTCCATCTACCTACGTACAGCACCAGGGAAATGCAGCCACTGCACCTGATATGGCAAAACGGAGCCAGCTACAGCAAAAAGTACACTGTACAAATCAGTGAGCTGGTGGGAGGAGAAAACCTGACTGAGAAACCTAGTAACTCCCTGCAGATCTCTGATCTTTGAATGGGAGCCCAAAGTACTTGTCTAAGACAAAGAAATAAATCAGCAATAAGAAAGGCATGACGGGGTCATTAATGTCCACCCAGAGCAGATGGGAGCCTCTGTGTTTCTGAAAAAAGAAAACAAGAAAAATAGCTGTGGCACCTTAGAGACTAACAAATTTATTTCAGCATAAGCTTTCGTGGGTTAAGAACCCACTTCATCGGATGCATGGAACGGAACATACAGTGAACAGATATTTATACATTCAAAGAAACATGAGAAGGTGAAAGTGTCTATACCAATGTTAAGAGGCTAATTAATTGCACTTAATTAGCCTCTTAACATTGGTATAGACACTTCCACCTTCTCATGTTTCTTTGAATGTATAAATATCTGTTCACTGTATGTTCCGTTCCATGCATCCGATGAAGTGGGTTCTTAACCCACGAAAGCTTATGCTGAAATAAATTTTTAGTCTCTAAGGTGCCACAGCTATTTTTCTTGTTTTCTTTTGGCTGACACAGACTAACACGGCTACTACACTGAAATCTGTTTTTCTTGTTTCCTCTGAAAGATTAACAGCATTAATGGCGATGTTTAAGAAACCAGGGGCCCAATTCTCCATTGCACAGTGCGTTGCACAGTCACTTAAGTCCAAGTGGTATCAGCACGGTGATTTGGGAACATTTTAGACCTCCTTTGCACTCCCTTTGCACCAGCACACATTTCACATGCATATAAAAGAAAAAGATGGCAGGGGGTATTTGTTTTTGTTAAGGAAAAAGCATTGGGAGGGCGGGGGGCAAGGAAGCACCTTCGGAAACCTCTGAGCTCTGCAGATGTAGAAAGCTACTGAACGATAGCATGTTTGTCATCTGCCTCATGTCACCCAGACGCCATGCGCTGATACCAGGATACCTGAGCTCTGGTTGCCTGTCTGAAATTTGGAGAGACAGGGAGAACCACCTGAGCTAGATTCTTTACACTGTAAACTCTTTGGAGCAAGCAGGGGCTGCCTTTTTGTTTTGTTTTTGTACAGCACCTAGCGTAATGGGTCCTGGGCCAGGACTGGGGCTGCTAGGCGCTACGACAATACAAATAATAATAATACTGTGCCCAGCAGGCTAGACCTACTACAGGAGAGCCTGCTATCTTCATGAATCCAATAGGAACAATGCATGTGTGATCCCACAGCTTTCAGAGTGCTCTGGGCCTTTACCTAGCTCCTAGCCTCTGGGATAGAGGTCTGCAAACTCCTACGCCATGAGGAAGCCATAGGTGAACTCAGAATAGAAATGAGAAATGTCTCGAGTTCCTCACATTAGATTTGACCTTCAGGCTAATCAGCATGAATTAGTTGTGCTAAGTTATGGCACCTTCCACCTGAAGATCTGAAATCCCATTACAAGCAATAACGATTTAAGCCTCATAAAACCCCATGTGAGGTGTGTACAGGGTCACTCGAGGTAGAGAAGAGACAGGACTTGGTTGTAATCGATATAAAGAGGATGATTTATTGAGACTGCTGGACACAGATGAACCCTGTTGTTCTCTCTGGCCCCCAGACTGACTAATGCAGCCTTGGGCTGCCCAATTTCACTCTAGAGCATCTCCCTGAGTCCTGACCAGGGTTAAGCAGTCGTGGAGGGGACTGCTGTCTATGCGACAGTATCATTATCCTCATTTCACAGATGGGGAAACTGAGGCACGGAGCATAAGAAACTGCCAAACATCACAGGGTAAATCCACGGAGGAGATAAGAATAGAGCCAAGGGGCCAAATTCACCCCTGTGTAACTCAGCTGTCTTCAGTGGATGAATTGGGCCTCAGATCTCCTGACCCTCAGCCCTGTGCTACAGCCACAAAGTCATCTTTCCCCTCCTAAATTCCTTAGGATCGGTTTCCTCACAAGCCTGCCTACCAGCCCCAGTTACCGTGTGTTTTCTTTAATCCCAGCAACTCAGCTAACATAGCCCAAGGACTGAGAAGCATTTGGACATAGATTTCCTCAAGCCATCCATCTGTGGACTGTTTCCACTCCGCTTCCTGAGTTGTGGGGGGATCAAAATCTGATCCAGTAAAGTCAGAGGCCACATTCCCTGAATTCCAGGCAAGAAGAAAAGAAATGTGCACGTTATTCTCTTGGAACTGAGCAACAAAGGGAGGGGAGCAGTGGGTGCAGCATGGACTGGCACTTGCCTGTCTGGACCGGCAAGGAGGCAGGGCTGCACTGAGTCTGATGTGGAGGAGAGCTCTGTACACAAACCATTTCCTGCTCCATGTCCCAGCTGCTTTCTCCATTGGGCAGCTCAGCTCCAAGGCAGAGTCTCAGTGAGATCCTGCTGGGGTAGGGATGCGTTTCCAGTTCTTTTCCAGCTAACGCAGCCCTGACTGCATGGTGAGTTGATGCCACAATCCAGATTAGAGCTCAGCTGGGCTCCCCGTCGTTTGCTTTGGATAGTACGAAGTTCGCAGCCTCCTGGAGAGAAATGCCATCGTTCGAGGCACCATCTCCAAGAACTTCCAGAGGGTTGATGAATATTCCAATCTGCATCTTCCTAAAATGTTGAGATGGAAGTTCAGGTCTGGACCCAGATCCAAACTCCCCCAAAGGATCAGGCCCCGTTTTAGCTCAGCTTGGTTTTAAAAACAGGAGCCAGATGAGAGGTTCCGATCCAGATCCCCGGGGGGTGGGGGGATTTGGATTTTGGGTTCACACTCATCTCTGTTGGAATACCAGTGAACGCTTCATTTATTACTTCGCTGCCTGGGTTTCGAAGGTGGTTTCTAAGGTCTTGCACAATGTAGTTTGGTTAGGACAGGAACCTTGCAGCTGTCCCACCTTGGGAGCTCAGCAGAGTTAACAAACTAAGCAGGCTTAGGCTGGACAGGGCTTGAATGCGAACGCTCTAGAGAAAAGAGTGCTGCAGGAAGTGGTGTGCGGTGATTCAGTAGCGGTGCCGTCCCTGCAGTCAGTACAGAAGCAAAGCCCCAGCACAGAGTTAAGGGGGCACTGTGCTGCCAGAGGCATCTTGCATATGGGACACAATTCCATCGATGCCTGGAATATGTAAGTTATTGCATATCCACTTGGCCAAGGAATTGCTTGCCAGTGCAAAAAACAATGGGGATAAAAGACAAGAATGAGGCTCTGGATTTCTATCCTCATTGTGCTTTGCCTCAGCAATCAACCCCCTGCCTCGTATGATATGCGATAGTTCACAGATACAAGCACAAATACAGAGGAAGAAGAGAAGAGAATTTTGCTTTATTCAGATGACATTCTGCTGTTCATCATGAAGCCAAATACCTGCAGGCCAAGCTGAGGTCTTTCACCTAAGACAGGGATTCAACCTAATCTCCGTTTCCATAATCAACAAACCAAAGCCAGAAGCCATTATAGACAGAGATTGCCCACCCGCAGGAATCTGTGATCCTGAGCCCAGCGTGAAGTAAAGAGGGCTTCCACGACACTGGAATAATAACTCACCCAAACATGAACTGCCCTGTAGCACAAAATCGACCTCCATCGAGCTGAACACATTAAAAGAGATTTAAACCAGATGGCCAGTTCCCCGGCTAACCTGAACACGGAGAATAGGAGCAAAGCAGCGCAGTGTAATAGTTAGAGCACAGCATAGGAGCCAGGAGAATGCTGGTTCTGACATTCCCCCGGCAGCATTGCACAGGATCTTTAGAGGGGCGGGGTAGAGCACTAGACTGCGGGGAGTCAGTTTTATTCCCACCTCGGCCACTGACCTGCTTGAGATCTTGGGCAAGTCAATTCCCCTCTCTATGCCTTTGTTTTACCCTCCATCCCTGGGTCTGTCTGGTCTTTTTAGATCATAAGCTCATCAGCTGAACGGATTGTCTATTACTATGTGTTTGTGCAGCACCTAGCGCAACAAGACCTGATCTTGGTTGGGACCCCTAAGTGCTACACGTTAAACAAATAAGAAATGTCATTGCTGGGGCAGATATCAGACTACACAGGCCACTGGTTTGAACTGGTGTAACAATTTTGATGCCCCCTTTATTCCTTGAAATGAAAATCACCCGCAGATTCCTGTCCCTTTTCCAGCACCTACCCCCAATACTCCCAACTTCTTTGCTCTGATCTCTGGACATGCATTTCCAGGATTATTTAGGGAGGTCTAAAGAACAAAAGCAAACACAAGCTTCTGCAGGCCAGTAAAGCAATCAGAGGAACGGCTTTCTGAAACCTCAGCAAAATGCTAGCAAGCAGCCCACCTGAATATTGGAGACCACGCGCCCATACGGGAAATCAGCTTTCCAGGTACACCAATGAAATCAATCCCCTCTGTGCATGCCACAAAGATCAAAGCTCAGATGAGCACAGGGGTCAAAAGCACCTTAACTATTCGCGAACACACAAGAAAGAAATTGGGTAATAACACAAACATTTCCATCCTCTCCAGATTTTGCCTCCTGTGATACCCCAGCTACATGGGAACTGAGAATACTGACACACCTACAGCAACTGCCGCAGGTAGTGCAACATTCAAAGAGGGGATGGGCAGAGATTGCAGCAGCCCATGTCCCCATTTGAAAACAAATCACAAAAACTCAGCAAAGCAGGCGGGCCTGAAGGGATGAATCAACCATTCTCCATGCTACTCCCAATACCACAGAACAGCACCTAAAAGAAAACCAGGACGCAACATTACTGGATTCTATGCAACATGGATGCCTCTTCTAGGCGAGACATCCTCCACAATGTACCCACTCAACCCCATGGAGATTATTCTCACAAAGGTCTATACCCCAGCACTCCCCACCAAATGAATTCACAGACAAGATGTTTCAATGGGACTAAGGGATTTTGAAGCAGCCAATTTGAGATCCCTGATTTCCAGCAAGTGGGTGCTCAGCACTTTCTGAAATCAGGCTGTCGCCAGCTAGGCACCCAAAAATCACTGATCACTTTGGAAAATCTTTGGCCTCCACCCCTCCTGGCGAGGACGTGGCTAAGCAAACTGGCCCCAGCACAAAATCTGAAGCTGCCCATTTGGTCACACATACATCAAAACCTCCAGAAAGCCACCAACATGCCCTTGGAATAAAAGAAAAGAAAAGAAAAGCAGACAGGAGGCCAGTATATGCTATCAGACCTAACCCTGACATTTACCAAACCGCAGTGAAACAGCGTTCCTCAAAATAGTAATACAAGCAGTGAGGAATGCCCACCACGTTACAACTCGCACGAGAAAAACCTTGCAATTACAACATGGCTACACAAAATACAGGGCAAGAAATGCCACAGAGGGACAGATCAGAGCCTGGCTTACACAGTCCCAAGGCTGGGTTGAAGACCATGGGGCTTCAGCCAATGAACCACTTGTAACGTGCAAAAGATCAAAGATGCCTGATCTTGGGCTACAACTATAATGTGCTTTATCTAGAAAGAGGCCCGTTTCTTATTTGCACACAGAGCAAACAGCATGCGCACGCTTCTCCAGGTGCCAACTCTCAAGATTTTGGTGTTTATTATCGTAAAGCTTCAGAATTGAGAGAATCTCCGCTTTCATTTACAAAAATAAGTACATTTCTAGCTTTCATGAAGAAAAGGTGGAAAATGTAAACCAAGGGCTCTGGAAAGACTCAGAGACCAGAAGGCAAACAAACACAACCCACAATTTATTATTTTGTTCTCTTATGATTTTTAAGACAGGCTCATGATTCACTGGGGCCTGACTCCTGGGTTTTGAATAGTTGAGGTTGCTAATACTGCTTATCCAACTCTAAAAATACCCACCACTGGCTATTTGGGACCCTATCGAGCGCCCACCGGGCCCTCTGCATTTCTGTTCATCTAGAGCTGCAGAATTTGCACAGCCCCCACTCTTGCTTGCACAGCTGTGCTCTAGAATCCAAACCTGTATTACAAAACAACTCACGGCTGGGCCAGGCATCTGAGACACAGGTGCACAGCAACTGGCACTGAGCGTGGCTTAATTGCAGGTGTTGCCAAGGACCAACCACATTCAGCACTGTTTCAAAATTCACGGGTAGAACTTCCTGACAACCCCCACTGTCTCTTACCTAGCCACTCCAATTTCCCAGACTAGCAGCTAGAGCACTAAACCGTGACTCAGGAGACTGGGGGAGCCTAGTCTTAGCTCAGCCCATGGGACTGGGATAGTAGCTTTTTGCAAACCCTTGCTTGTGCCAGATGAGAGCGGGGAGTGGGAGGGCTCTCGGGTGACACTGAGCATTCTCTTTCTCGGGTACTTGGCTGGCTGGTTCTTGCTCACATGCTCAGGGGCTCACTCATGGGCGCCGGGTGACCCGCCGGCTTGCGGAGGCTAGACCCTGGCCTAGACCCCCGCCCATGCCGCCCCTCTTCCCCTGATGGAGCCCAGCCCCGCCGCACACACCCCCACAGCCGCCAGCCTCTCCTCCCCACCAGTGCACCGAGTGGGTGGCGCACAGCGCCCCCTAGGCTCCCGAGCACTGGGTAGGCAGGCAGTGTGCATCCCCCTTCCTCCGAGCAGCACGGCCCTAGCGCTGGGCAACTCCAGCCACCCCAAGTCCCGACCGCAGGCTGGCTCTGCCCACCGTAGCCATCGCCCTAGCCACAGCCCCAGCACGCTTCCCTGAAGAGGAGCAGCTAGCCTGCCTGGGCTGGGGCCAAGGGGAAAGGGCATGCAGGAAGGGGCCTTCTTCTGGGCAGAACGTGGGCGGGGCCATATGTGCCGCCCATGGGCTCACTGACTGCCATAGGTGGGGTCAGGAAGGAATTTCCTCCCACATCAGATTGGCAGTGACCTTGGGGGTGTTTCACCCTCCTCTGCAGCATGCAGGTGTAGGTCACTTGCCAGGATTATCTGGGTATATCTCACTTAATCATTTCCCTGCCATTGCAAGCGCCTCAGGCAGCAGTGCACCTGAGTCCATCCTATTCTCTGCCTGTGGCACGTAGCAGTCTAGTCTCCTATGAGCTGTAATACAGTTTTGGTTGTTGACCATGTTGTGTGGGTGCTGGGTGGGGTTGGTGGCCTGTGATCTACAGGAGGTCAGGCTACAAAGGGTCCCGTGGCACCTTATAGACTAACAGAGGTATTGGAGCATAAGCTTTCGTGGGTGAATACCCACTTCTTTGGATGCAAGCACCCACGAAAGCTTATGCTCCAATACCTCTGTTAGTCTATAAGGTGCCACAGGACCCTTTGTCGCTCCTACAAATCCAGACTAACACGGCTACCCCTCTGATACAGGAGGTCAGGCTAGATGATCTTGTGGGCCCTTCGGGCCTTAAACTCTATGACTAAGTCTGGGCCCTTGGATGAGTCTGGCTTGGAGGCAGGTTATGTTTTATACCTAGAGTCGCATGCATCATTGCAGAGCATCCCTTTACGTAGCGGACAGCTCCCTGCACAGATATGGGCACTGCTTCTGTGCCTGAAGTGAATAGTACTCCAGCCTGGCCCAGCTAACGAAGAGAACTCTCCCCACGCACCCGATGTCTGCTAGTGCACTGAACTGGCACGGTACACCCATTCGCCATGCCGATTGTTTCCAGCAAGAATCCTGTTGAGCAGGCCGTGTGGGGCTTGGCTGGCGAGCTGCCTAGAATCACATACCTGCCTTCTTTCTCTTTGGCAACCTTCCTCCATGAATCAGACGCCTAACGTTGGCTTCCCCCTTGACACACACAACCAGGGGGCGCCATCACCCTGCCCGGGAACAGCATCAAGCCCTATTTGGAAAGCAAGGGAATTCTCTGGGGGGTTAGCTAGATCATCTGAGTCTGGGACAGGGGATGGAGTGGGAAAGAGAGGTCATCAAACTGCCAAGCCTTGGGCCTCTGGAGCTTGATAATTAGCCAGCAAACTGGGAACGGAGAGAGGGCTCCCCACCGCACCTCCAGAGGGAGCATACCCTCTGAGGCTCAATGGAAACACTGGGAAAGAAAATGGCCCCTCTCTGAGAAGGGTTCCTCACCCCTTGATAAAAACCAAGCATTTTCCTGTAACCCAGGATGACAGATCTAGCTCCTGGAGGGAGCCAGTCAGCCTAGGACACAGGATCCTGCACTATGTCTTACCTCCCGAGATGCAAGGCCACCAGGACATCTCCCTGCCCCAGCAGAGTGCTGGATCCGCCCTGGGGCATTTCATCCTGCAGATCATCTGATCCAGAGATCTACCTAGAGTGTCTGATCTCCTACCCTCCCTGAGTGAAGGATTGCCCCAGGACATCCCATACCTTATCTGTCTGCTCGCAGGCAGCCTCATCCTCTACAGTGCCTGATGCCCTGAGATGTCTCAGATACCCGGATTGTCTTACTCCCACCAGCATGTCTGATCCCCCCCACCCCTAAGATCCTTCTTCCCTAGAGGTCTCCTCTCACCAGTGTCTGATTTCCCAGGACATCGCATTCGCTAAGAGTTCTGGATGCCCCAGGGGATTCTCTAATGTGTCTTGGGATAGTTCACCCCTTTCCTCTTCTCTCTGCCCCCGAATGTGGGATGCCCTAGGACTTCCCCTCCTCTGAGTGACTGTCTGGCTCTCCTAGGGAGTTGATCCCCCACAGCACCTCAGCGTCTGGACCATCAGATGGCCAAGGGCACCTGATCAACAGCATCCACCCCTTCCCCTCCCATAACTCCACCTGGCTCCTTACAAAATGTGCATACAAATTGCTCTGTTGTTGTTTTTTTTAAACAGCCACTGTCCAGCCAGGATGTTTGAACCAGTCCTAGTTATCAGGGAAAGCAACCTAGAGGGATAGCTCAGTAGTTTGAGCATTGGCCTGCTAAACCCAGGGTTGTGAGTTCAATCCTTGAGGAGGCCACTTAGGGATCTGGGGCAAAAAAAATCTGTCAGGGGGGACAGTACTTGGTCCTACTAGTGAAGGCAGGGGACTAGATTCAATGACCTTTCAAGGTCCTTCCAGTTCTATGAGATAGGCATATATATATAATCCCAGCCACTGGAGTTGCCTAGCTGGGTACCAGGAAAGAAGTGATGCTGCAAAAAGGCTATTTCTGGAAGAAACAGATGGCACCACATTGGAATGAACCTAGATAGTGGAGGGGCAAAGCTTTTTCATTTGAACTGATGCAGTTTCTCTTCTTGGTGACCAGGGTGGAGGTTCTGGTTCTGGACCCAGTACAGAGGTCTCCTGAGTCAGCATGCAGCACTGAGCGCAGAACTACAGGTGTCCCAGCTCTGGTTCTGTAACGCTCAGCTGCTCGCAGATGCGGGCACAGCTCAAACCCTCCAGCTACTGCCAGCAGGGGGTTAAGCCTTTTCTTTGCCAAGGGTGCAGCGCTCCAGGCCAGCTTGAACTCTTCTTTGTTTAGCAGAAATCGCACACAGTGCAAGTCACTCCAGGCTTGAATGCTGCAAGGAGCATTACATCAGAGGTTAGACATGTAAGCAAGCAGGAACACAGCCACAAGCTTCTACATGCGCCACTGCAGACACCAACACTGGCAGCAAACCTACAGCGCATTGTCCAGCCCACGCAAACGGCCTCTTCCCGTACACACACAGAGCTTACCATACACCCAGGCAGACCTGCACATACATGACACCCCCTTCAGCAGCACACAGGAGTCCTGGGAAATCAGACACTGGTGAGAGGAGACCTCCAGGGACGAAGGATCTTGGGGGGGATCAGACATGCTGGTGGGAATAAGACATTCTGGGTATTTGAGATATCTCAGGGCATCAGGCACTGTGGAGCATGAGGCTGCCTGCGAGCAGACAGATAAAGTATGGGACATCCTGAGGGAATCCTTTACTCAGAGAGGGCAGGAGATCAGACACTCTAGGTAACTCTCTGGCTCAGATCCTCGGCAGAACAAGATGTCCTGGGGCAGAGGGGAAGGATTGGGGGAGGGGGGGAATTGAGAGCTCTACTGGGGCAGGAATGTCCTGGGGCAGGGAGATGTCTCCTCCTGCCCCTACGCCTCGCCTCCACTCCTCAGTGATCACTCCTGGCTCCACCTCCAACCTCTAACCCTGATTCTGGCATGCACCATTACAGGCTGCGGACCAACTGGCTAAGCGGCAGTTCCACAGAAAAGGACCTGAGGATTACAGTGGATGAGAAGCTGGATATGAGTCAGCAGTGTGCCCTTGTTGCCAAGAAGGCTAATGGCATATTGGGCTGCATTAGTAGGAGCATTGACAGCAGATTGAGGGAAGTGATTATTCCCCTCTATTTGGCACTGGTGAGGCCACATCTGGAGTATTGCGTCCAGTGTTGGGCCCCCCACTACAGAAAGAATGTGGACAAATTGGAGAGAGTCCAGCGGAGGGCAACGAAAATGATTAGGGGGCTGGGGCACATGACTTACGAGGAGAGGCTGAGGGAACTGGGCTTGTTTGGTCTGCAGAAGAGAAGAGTGAGGGGGGATTTGATAGCAGCCTTCAACTACCTCAAGGGGGGTTCCAAAGAGGATGGAGCTAGGCTGTTCTCAGCGGTGGCAGATGACAGAACAAGGAGCAATGGTCTCAAGTTGCAGTGGGGGTGGTCTAGGTTGGATATTAGGAAACACTATTTCACTAGGAGGGTGGTGAAGCACTAAAATGGGGTACCTCGGGAGGTGGTGGAATCTCCATCCTTAGAGGTTTTTAAGGCCCGGCTTGACAAAGTCCTGGCTGGGATGATTTAGTTGGTGTTGGTCCTGCTTTGATCAGGGGATTGGACTAGATGCTCTTCCAACCCTAATCTTCTATGATTCTATGACCCTTGGTTCTAGCATTTGGTATCTGACCTTGGCTCTGATCATCAGCTTCGATTCTTGGTTCCGACTCTGGCTTGAGCCCTGGCTCTGATAACCGACCCGCAAGAACCTTCCAACACTCACAGGAGACACAACTGCCTTGCCCCGAGCCTGCAGAAATCACAGGTGGAGTGTGTGAGCTCTTGCAAAAGGGGCTTTGTAATTCAGATGCAGGTTGTAAACTCCTGGGACAGGGACCTGTGTCTTGCCCAGAGCCAGCTGTGCTGCTGGGCCTGACCAACTAATCCCATGGATTCACTCCTGCATCAGTCCAATCGAGGTTCTCTCTGTCTCTCACACACACTCCTCTCACTCACACAGATAGATGCTCAAGTGATGGAAGATAGGCCATTGTCATCAGGAAGGGCTCAGTGGGGGAGCGGGATGGTTCCCAAACCATCTGCTCCCCAGCATCCCCCCCAAAAGCCATCAGTGCCCATCACCCAGAGACTCAAGTCTGGGCAGTTTCAGCGGAGACCAAGGATGCCAATGGTCTATGGAAGCCCCAAACCCTACTAAAGGAGGCCCTTCCCAGGTTGGGCGAAGGCACATTAGAGGGGGATGAGGTGGAGGGCTGCTACTCCCCATGCCTGTCCATGGATAAATCAAGGAGTTCAGCTTCCAAGGCTGTGTCAGCCCCTAATCTTGCTTGCTCATGTTTCAAAAACTGCCCAGGAATGAGTGCAAAGGCGACACACACAGCAGTTTTCATGAGCACAACAGTCCCCCAGGACATCATAGGAAATAATTAAAAACACAGGAAAGGCTCAGTCATTTGGGTTACTTGGAAGAGATCCAGCTCTGTCCACAGGCAGGCTGCAGTGACGCCGCAAGCTGCAGCCGCTCTCTGGGCTTCAGCTGATGTCAAAAGCCAAACGAGTTCAGCGCGCCTCACATACAGCAGCGCTCTCTCTTCTTGCCTGGCTAGATGATTTGCTTCTCCTTTGCTCTAACAGGAATTGGCCATTCAGCAATCTGGAGCCAAATGCGGCCTTGGGGAATTTTCACTTCTGACATCACCTCTCCACAGTAACTAGCTGTGATGTCATAGATGCTGAGATTGTGAGGTCATACATTCACCCACATGGAAACTGAGGATAGGCAGAAATAGAGCCATCTCAGTAATTTCTGCATAACCGACTGGGGGGGAAAGGTGATCTTCCTCCAGCAGTGCCCTCCTATCAGCTGGCCTTGGAAGTGACTCAAGCAGGGTGATCCTCTTCCCAGCAGAGCCTTTGTTCCAGGCAGCTGGGACTTCAGACTCATGAACAGCTAACGCTACCAAAGTGAACGTATCTTTAGAGCTGTCTCAGGCTTGAGCAGTGGAACTTCTGCCCTGCCACAGACAGCTGAGACTCCAGAAAGGAGAGGGCCCTCTCCTCGGGGGTCTGGCAATGTGAGTTCAAACTCCAGGACTGCAAGCTTCCTCACAGCAGTGTCCTGCCAGTGCCAACTGCCACACCAGCACTTTGATCTGCCTTGACCAGTGCCAGCTGTGTCAGTCCTTAACCTTGCTTGCACGTGTTTCAAAAACTGCTCAGAAATGAGAGTACAGTAAAGGCAACACACACACACTTCTGCTTCTTTTGCAAACCATCCCGCTGGGCAAATGCTCACAAAGCAAGTTGTGTCACACAACTGGGAAAATGAAGAAAAAGGCTCATGCAACAACTTAAACTGTTTCACCCTAGGTTCAGAATGTGAACTCCCCCTCACCCCACCTGTTCCTGCTTCCTAGTAACTGTGTACAGTACACACCTGTGCCCAGGGAGCGGCTAAAGCAAACAGGATAACAACAGTGTAACTCCAAACCTTGCCAGCTAACAATCCGCAAAGCAAAGTTCAACTGCCCTGGTTCCCTTGGCTCCCCCAGCACAGTTGCCTAGCAGTATTTATTTCAGTGCAGAAAACCAGAAGCCACTGACGGTGAGAATGTGAAACTGGGGCCAGTGGGCTCTCATCGCCTCCACACTCGCCCTTGCGACTGTGTGTGGTAGGCCGGTGCTCACCAAGGTGGGGGGATGGCCGAGTTTTGCTGGAAACCAGTCACAGTTGAGGTCTCTAAGACATCTCAGCACATCCAAAGGAAATTCTAGGCTGGGGTAATCAAGTCTCATGCTTCAGGGCATCAGCTGATCACTACAAAAGTCAGGAAGGAACACTGCACAACTGACCAAGTGCCTTCAGGCAACTGGGGATATTGCCTTCCCCTGAAGCATCAGGCACTGGCCACTGCCAGAGACTGTCTGTACCAATGGCTGTATCTGGTATAGCAACTCCAATGGGCCTATGAAATAATCAGAAACCGGACTCTGCAGTTTAACTCAATGCTCTGCAACCTTCCACGTGCTCGAACGTCCATTTGAACATTTGCTCCACAGTGCCGATCCCCACTCCAAACTCACACGTTTGGAAGGGCAGCCACGGCTTCTGGAAGGAGACCCCGGCAACACTGCATGGCCAGACTGATGCCTAGTGATGATGAGGTGGGGAAAGGCATCAACAAAGGCACTCAGAGAAGCCACACCCCCATGGTGCTCAGCTGCAAACCATCAAGGGTATGACTGCCCAAGTCAGGCTGGGACATGTGAGAACCAGGTTCAATTCCCTGATCCACCACAGAACTCCTGGTTACAATGTGCAGTGGGAATACACTGGGCTGTTTAACAGTCCATGTGTCTCTCCTCACTCCCACCTTCCTCAAAGGGGCTTTTCTCCTGGAGGGGGAACTTTGGCAGCCCTGCTCGCCCCGTGTGGCTTCAGCCGTTTCTCGTGCTATATCCTGCCTCTTTGATCCCCTTCATGGCCCAGCTGCCCCATCCCCTTTATTCATCCAGTGTTGAAGTCAAAGCCCCACTTCATCATCCCCCCGTGCCAATCCACTAGGGCTTCATCTCCTCTCAGCCCAGGCAGTTACAAACCGCACTTCCCTGAGCCGGCGGGAGGGATTCACCCCTGGGTGGGTCACCTGGGAGCAGGGGGACAGAGAGGCAGGTGTGTCCTCCTTTCAGCACTGAGAAGCAGGGGGAAAGCCCTGAGGGGAAAGGGGAACTGCTTTTGTCTCTGCCGCTGTACCTAAGTTTTATGTTGAAGAATTAAACTGTTCGAAACTCACAGTTTGGCCGGGCAGTGACTGAGTACATCAGATCAGCAGCCCACATGTGGCAGAGAATGTAGGCAAGTGATTGACCCCGAATGAAGGGGGAAACTGAGGCAGCAGCTGGCCCAAAGCCCATCCAGGTAGATGGCACTGCTACACCCTCCTCTGTGCATAGAGTAGGAGCTCTATGTTACCCCCACGGAGCACAGAGCCTTTGATGATGCAGTGGTGCCCCAGAAGTGAACACACAGTAGCATGGGACTATAGCTTCCCTGGGTGATCCAGCTGAGTAATAACAACAGTTAGCTCTCACGCAGCGCCAGAACTGGGAACAGAAGCCAGTCGTCCTGCCGCCGCATCCTTGCACTTAACCTCAGGGCCTGCCTCTCGCAGAAGAAGCTGCGTGCATGCGCTTGGTGTGGGGGAATCTCTAATCCAAACACGTCTCTGCACTAACAGAAAAGCGAAATGCACCGGCTTCCCAGCACAGTCCGTCGCTTTGTGAATAAAGAGGCTCATTTTTCAGGCCAGCCTTGGCGCGAAAGTCCCTCCCTGGTGCGTGGGGGGTCTTTGGAGAGATTCATTCCCAGAAGGTCTTTTGGGGGGTTACAAAAGTTGAACTGGAGAATAAAAGCCGCTGAGCGGGAGTTTTTTGGCCGGTAGGAGAACTGAGCGCAGGAAACAAGATAACAGGTCATGGGGACTGCCAGACCGGATTACACCAACGATCCTGCCAGGCCGGTCTTCTGTCTCCAGCCATGTCCAGAGCTTCAGAGGAAGGATGCATCCGATGGCTGTATCCTCCCACTTCTCTCTGACCTTGCCACCCTCCCATGTGTCACTCTGGCGCATTTTGTTCCAGCGGAGAATTCTTCAAGGAGGATTTTCACACAAGAGCAACCTTGGGAAGCTGATTTCGCTTGAAGGAAATGTACTTGCCCCGCGTTCCCTGTACTTCCTTTGCACTCAATGTCATTATTTTTATTTTACTTTGTGCCTCACTCCTTCCCTCAAGGATCTCAAAGTGCTTGACAAACATTATTGACCCTCCCTGCCCACCTCCCATGGTGCAAGAGTTAGCCCTGCTTTTCAGGTAGGGGAAACTGAGGGGGAGAGAGGTTAAATGAATTATTTAAGCATGGCTAGAGCAAGGAATGAAACCAAAGTCACCTGTCTCCCCCGCCTGGTTATTAGCCCCCAGACCATCCTCCCTTCAGCCCACTCCATCTACTCCTCCTCCTAGCTTGCCAGCCCACTCCCACGACCTCCCTCGTGCAGACCCCAGGGTGCATGGAATAGTCTGCACTGGGGTCCCCTGCGTCCAGGGAATGGGATGGTGTCATGGACATGGTTGAGCCAGGCCCCCTTCCACACAGGAGCAGGGAGATCTGCTGGCCAAGGATCTCCATTTGCAGATCTAGGAAGCAGGTTTGAACAGGAGCTCGGTCCATCCCTCCTGACTTGCCCTGGGGTGGAATCATAATTCCCTGTCTACACATCATAGTGTATAACTTTGTATCTCACAACTAATTATGTAAGTCCCCCATGCCTTGGTTTCCCTGTATGCCGCATGGTGATATTTATACAGGAGCTTGCGGGGAGACGGAGTAGTTCACGCATATGCGTTAGGGCTTTCAGATCCTGAGATGGAAAGTGCTGTAGAAGTATTTATAATTGTTATTATTTCTGCTGGGTTAAACAGGAGACAAGGAAGGGCTTTGTTTACTCACAATCACCTTCGGTAATTAGCCAATGTGGTAAAAACAGTTATAAAGAACTTGAGCAAGATAGCCCAGCCCCAGATGTACTGGGCTGCTTCAGCCTATCAGGTTTGCAGCTTCCCCGCTCCCCGCCAACATGGTTAGAGCAGAAGGCAGGCAGTCAGATTCTCAGGGGCTGCAACTCTCCACAGGTGACTTTGATGAAGCAAAAGATCTAGCCCTCGAAGTTGGGACTCCAGGGTTCTGTTTCTGGGTCTGCCAGTCACAGACTGTGTGAGCTTGGGCAAGCCGCTGGTTAACATTTCTGGGCTTCTGTTTCTCCCACTAAGGGACAAGGACATTTCCCTAACTCCCAGCTGAGGTTAAGAGGTGTTGTAGGGCTTGTCTACATGATGCATTAGCACACACCAGTGGGGTGTAAATTCTAGTCTGTGCCAACGGGTCACACACTAGCTGGCCTGTATGGGCCCTGCTGACACCCACTACAAGTGCCCCAGTGAGTGGTAATGTAGTGAATACTACATTCACACCAGGGTTTCAATTCTCAGAGTAGAGTATTTCCCAGAGTGCTATAAAAACTCCAGAGGGGTTGAAAATATTTACCGGAGCTCTGCTCCGGACAACTTTGGTTGAATTTAAGCCCTGGTTCACATGCACTAGGGAACTTCTGGTGCACGCCTGTAGGGTACATAAGGGCCAGTTAGCACGCAACAGGCTGGTGCAGACTAATGCACCGTGTAGCCAAGCCCTTAATGAACGTTAGTGTTTCAAGAGCCTCAGCTGAAAGGCGCTATCACAGCAGGCACAACCAGCATGTTGCATGACAGTCTCCATTCCAACCCCCTTTTCCCGTGCACTAATAACTCTCTGAAACTTTCACCTTTTAGACAGAAATTTTCTAGACTTTCATCCATGCCCAAAGGGGAACTCTTTCGGAAAGTTTTGAGCCAAAACAGGGCAGGCTTTTTTAAGAACATGAAGCCTGGAAAATAAAACAACCCGTTTCCTCATTGTGGGAAAAAACTGGTTACTGTGCCTCTCCAGCATATCTTACCCATCTCCTCCATGGGCGTAAACTCAGTTAAGGAAGGCCAGGCTAAGCATGCATGTGTGGCTAGCTGAGCTGTGACTGTACATGAAGCACATGAAGAAACTTTGCAGCCTTTGCCTCAGCCGTTGTGAGGTACCTCATCCATCCCCTGAGCAGGAGCCCGTACCGAGCTGTATCGCAAGGTCCCTTGAGGTCAATGGCTCAATACAGTCAGTGGGCTTTGGATCAGGCCCATACTACATCCCTTGTAAGGAAGGGCAGGCAAAAAAAGCCAGGGTTGCTTGGAGAGACCGTTCTTGGGCAGACTGGAAATTAGAGGAGCCACTGAAATTGAAAAGGAGCTCAAACTGCAAAATGCACATGCCCTCACATAGAGTTCCCCAGTAGCGTAGCCAGGGCGAGAGCACGGGGAGCAGCCGCTCCCCATGTGAGGAGAAGCGGTGCCTTAAAAAGCGCCACCCGAGCCCCGCTGCCTGAGCCGGGCTCGGGCGGCACTTTAAAAGGCCCGGGGCTCCACAGCGGCTGGAGTCCCAGGCCACTGCCAGGTGAGTACAGGGGGAGCAGGGAGGTGCCTTTTTATAGCGCCGCTCCCCCTGTGCTCCAGACCTGCCTACACTACTGGAGTTCCCCAAACATACAGCTTTCTGTGCAAAGCTGGATTTAGTTTCAATGAATACCCTGGCTTTGGGGCAGCAAACTGCAAAAGTAGCTTAGGCGCAAAGCTAGGTGGGGCCTGCACACACCAGTATGTTTCTCCTCTTTTACCCCATGATGCTACACTCCTCCTGGAGTGGGCTGCGTAGGTACAGCTTACTGTGCACTTTTCCATACGAATGCCTTAGATGGACTCTGACTGATTCACCTGGGTCCAAGGCTGTAGAAGCAGCGTGTGATGTACCGAGAGGCAGTCTGGGCTTACATAGTGAAAGACGGTATCGTAAGGACACCTGTGCCCAAGGAGGCAGAGTTCACTTTTGATAATCTCAGATTTCGGAGTGCTTAAAAGTGCAAGCTTAACATTCATGCAGGATGAAGTTTACTCCGTGCAGGGGCTGAGCACTGTGTTTATGCACTGCTTAAGTCCCATTTATGCCTCGTTTGGAGGGCTCAAGTGGGACTTATGTGACAAGATGCTCCGGTTGTTAGGGTACTAGCCTAGGACATGAAATTCCCTGCTCCTCCACAGGCTTCCAGTATGACCTTAGGCAGGTTATTTAATGGAATTTTGTCCTGTTAATTCTCATCTAACCATACATGGGAGACCAAGAATCCTTTATTTTCACCAACTCCCCAATGTAAAAGAACCACCATCTCACTTTCTCATCTCATTACTCCTTTCCCCCACCCGAGCTCCCTCTAGTGTTCCAAAGTGTGTACTGCAGGTACTCATTCCTGCCCTATTCAGTAAACCAGGCCTACACAACATGTGGCCCGGGGGCCGCATGCGGCCCGTGTGGGCTCACTGTGCGGCCCGCGGGAGGGTGAGTAAGTGGGTTCACTGTGCGGCCCAAAATCTGGGACTGTGTCCGTTGGTCCTTTTTGCTGCTTGTCTCTGGGCTGGGGGTTGTCCCAATGCTGCAAAGAGGGTGTTCCCAAAGGAAGGTGCTTGCTTCTAACCCCCGAGGCCGTCAGTATGTCTGCTCTTCTCTAGTCAGCCCACTTGACAAGTTTGATTGTCCTTGGTCTGGTTCCCATCCCCTCTCCAAGGGTTGCAGCTGTCTGGAGGTGCCTGCCTTCCACACCTTCCTCATTTACACCTAATTCATTCAACAGGGCAATTGAATACAAAGTGGGGGGAAGATCTTATTCTACTTCTAACAAAAAGACATTTTTCTTTTACCTTAATTATACTATCTTAGGGGCCCACTATAACATATTACCAAGGTTCAATACAAAGTCATATAAAAGTTATACAAAAATGCATAATGCAAAGATTTATCTACAACTGCATCGATTGACTGTTGTGTGCAGTAATATAGTGACCCCTGGGGGGGTGAAGAGGGGGGTGATGGTGGGGCTGAGCGGGGAGGGGGTGGGTCCTATTTTATTGCTGTGATCTGGTCACCCTATGCGTGCTGTTTCTTTCCCCCTCTACAGGCTTCCACACCCCAGCGCTGGGGAAGGAGGGGTTGTTTCCATGGGGCGGGCGGCGCTGGGGGAGGGGTGTTTCCACAGGGCCGGGGGGTTTTGGCCCTCAGCTGTTTTCTTTGGAGTAATATGGCCCTCGCCGCTTTACGAGTTGTGCAGGCCTGCAGAAAACCTTAGCTAAAACAGGAGAGGGTGGCATGGATTAGACTGGAAAGTGTGAACAAGCTGAGCTCTTGGGCTAGTTGAGCCCAACCTTGATATGGGTATCTGAGCTGGAGTTACTGATCTTGCACATCAACAGCTATTTTGCACTGTGTTGGCTTTAGTCACATTGAAATGTAATAGTTTCTAGTCCTGCCCACCCAAACCAATGGGCATTCCCAGTTCCATTACTATGTAGATAGGTGAGATTCCAGGTGGAGTGGATAGGGGTGCTACAAAGATGCACAAGGAGAAGACATTAGATTTTGTGGCAAGGATTTACTGGAGATCACTAGATGGTTTTCCTGCACTTCCTACCCAAATCCCCTGCCTAACCTCTTCCCCCCACCCGCAAGGCAGCATATTCTTTTGCAGTGAGCTCTGAGGGGTGAAGAGAAGCAGAAGTGGGCTTGTTTATCGTTGAATCAATCTGTTAAAATGTGCACTCGCAGGGCAGGGAGGGGCCACAGTCCTCACCCAAAGCCAGGCCGCAGACAGGGAAAAGGCAGGAATGTTAATGGGAACCAGGTTCGCTCTTCATTTTCCTTTTCGTGGTCACTGCTGGCAGAGCGGCCCAGATTCCTGGAGAAATCTGGGGGATATTCTTTACCGGAAGGTGGATCATAGCTGATCCCTGATGGGAGCTGGCTTTAATCTTTATCCTTGTGCACAGGCTAGGGAGCTTTGTTGAGGCCCGGAGGAGACACTCCTGGCACTGAGCGAATTAAGGTTTCTCTGAGTGAGCAAGAGGCTACACGGTAAGGACAAAGACGAGGGGCGGAGCCAGATTTTGCAAGTGCACAGCCTTTCCTTGGCCATGGCTCCCAAAATGCTTTACAAAGTGGGTAAATATCTGTCTTGTGACAGCTACAGGAGAAACAGAGGCACAGAGAGGGCAGGGCCCAAATTATTAGATGTGGCCTCAGATTTGGGGTATGCCAAATTTTGGGTGCCCAACTTGATTGTCCTTGGACTGAATCGTCAGAGGCGGTGAACCCCTGTAACTACCATTGGCTTCAACACCCACAAAGCCACCCCATTATTTGAAATCCCTTCTTTAAACAACTGCACCCACACACCATCCCTGCACACCTCCTTGTGGCACGGTACAGCACAGCAGGGGCGCTGCCTCTGTTTCCCTACTGGTTCCTCACTGCTCCGCCCAGCCTCCAACACCTTCTGGATTGAAGGGACCTAGCCAGAGAGCTCAGTCACAGAACATTTCCATGCCTACCAACGTGCTCAAAGTCCACAAGCAACACAAACACGTCCCTTCTCTCCCTCCCAGCCCCCAGCAGCTGAGCTGAGCTCTTCCTTTTTAACTCCTCCTTCGAAGACACCAGCTTCAGGTGTTGCAGGACAGTGCTGATTGGGCCCCCAGCATCCCATTAACTCTATCATGCCTTCATACAGCCTATCACACTTAGCTTTGCTAAGATGCCCACGAATCACTCCCAACTGGTGTTGGTCATGCTGTCAATCTCCTGTGATCCCTAAGGCCACTGGAGCCACTAACTTATGCTGTCACACCTGCCTCCGCTGTTCCCTGGTCTCTTCCCCGTTATCTGCTTAGTCCCCTGTTGCATACCGTCTAAATCCTAGATTGTGAGTCCTCTAGTGCAGGGGCCATCTTTGCTTTGTTTATACAGTGCCTAGCACAAAGGCGCCTAGTTCTTCTCTGCAGTTTCCAGGACAGGTCCTACCTCAAATAAATAATAATGGGTGTTCTGCAGTTCCGAAAATCCAGAGCCTGAATCTGGATTTAAGAACCTAATTTTAGGCCCCCATTTTTGCAAATCTCAGCCCACATCACCTGGGACAGTGTGTGTGTCCCTGGAAAAGGAGAGGTTGCAAGTGATCAGCAGGGACTGGGGACAATTCACTGGCAAGGTCTCATTTCCCAGGGCTGTACTAGGCCTCAGTTCCCACAGGGAGTTTTTCCCACAGCCTCTGCCGGGAGGTGGAGCTTATCCCTCTCCCCCGCCCCCATGGAAGAGAGAGAAAATCTAAACCAGAGGATCCTTTCCCAGAAAGGCTGTTTCTGAATCAGGAATTGCAGAGAATTTGTAATCTCGAAATCCCACTGGGTGGCCTGTGTGTGGAAACCCGGATCTTGAGATACAGCCTGGCAGGGCTGGTGCAAGGATATTTCGCGCCCTAGGCGAAACTTCCACCTTGCGCTTCCCCCTCAGGCCCGGGGAGCCCTGCGGCAACTCCCCGCCCCCCCTCGACCCGGGGAGCCCCCCCCCCCCGCAGCAGCTCCCCGCCCTCCCTCCACCCAGGAGCCCCCCCCCACGGCAGCTCCCCGCCCTCCCCTCCGCCCAGGGAGCCCCCCTGTGGCAGCTCCCCCTCCGCCCAGGGAGCCCCCCCTGTGGCAGCTCTCCCCCTCCCCCTCCGCCTCCGCCCTCGCCCTGGGAGCCCTCCCTGTGGCAGCTTCCCCTGCTCTGCCTCCTCGCTTGAACATGACGGCGCCTCCACTTCTCCCACCTCCCAGGCTTGCGGCACCAATCAGCTGTTTGGCGCCGCAAGCCCGGGAGGGGAGGAGAATTAGAGCGGGGGCGGCATGCTCAAGGGAGGAGGTGAAGTGGAGGTGAGCTGGGGCGGGGAGTGGTTCCCCTGCATGCCCCCCCCCACCGTTACTTGCTGTGGGTAGCCCTCCCTGTGCCCCCCTCCCCCAGCTCACCTCCACTCCACCTCCTCCCCTGAGCGTGCTTTTTGGCGCCCCCAACCACTTGGCGCCCTAGGCGGCCACCTAGTTTGCCTAGTGGTTGCACCGGCCCTGCAGCCTGGCAAGACAAGCGAGTGAGCTGAAGACCGCCTGTGTCAGGATCCGTGCTACTCAAATTAACATCAGAAACAGATGTGGTGCTAGCAGCACCTCCAGCTCTCCATGGACCTGGTCCAAGTCTCACTGAAGTCAGTGGAAATTTTCCTGGGGGTTGAATCAGGTCACGAGTGGGGAGGCACCAACGATATCTGGCAGTGGCGCATTAAGAGAGATGCCACAATGCAGGTATCTCCGTCTCTTTGCATTGGGACTGTGTTGGAGATGCCCAACTGGTCTAGAGCTCATTCAGCAACACTAGCAGTCTGGTGACTGGGGCAGCGGTACCCAGGGCAAAGGCGGTCCTACAAAGGTGGGACTATCAGTGTGTTCTGCTTCTCCGCCAGGGACTGCACCAGAATCAGCCATTCAGCAGAGAGACCCAAAGAAAAGGGACTATCCGCGAGCTCTGCCAGCCAGGGCCCGCTCAGGGCTTAAAGGGGGCAAAAAAACCTGGGGGCTCTTACTCTTTTCTACCAAAGTGAAAGTGACAGCATATCTGCCTGCCCCCTCTGCCCCCTCCTGTTCCCCCACAGCCATTCTGACCCCTCTTCTCACCTCTGTCCCCTCCAGCCCCCATCTGTTCCTCCCCCATCTCCGTTCCAACTCCCAATCTCAACTCTGCCCCTTCGAGCCCCCACCTGTTCTCCCCACATCTGTTCTGACCCCTAGTTTTACCTCTGCACCCTTGTGCCCCCACCTATTCTCCTCACATCTGTTCTGATCCCCCCCCCATCTCACCTCTGCTCCTCCTGCAGCCACAGGGGTTCTTCACCCGCCCCACCTCTGGGGGTGGGGCAGCTGCTGCAGCAATCTCTTCACCCCTGGCCCAGGCTGAGTGCTGCAGGGATGTGGGGGCGGGGGGGGGAAGGAGCAGACTCACCCATTGCTGGGAGGGGGGAGGAGCAGACTGACCCATTGGGATGACAGGGAGGAGGGGATTGACCTATTGCTGGGAGTGGGGAGGAGCAGACTGACCTATTGGGATGAGGGAGAGAAATGAACTGACCCATTACTCACAGGAGTGGGGAGGAGGGAGGAAGAGGGAGTGGAGCCACTCTGAGCTGCCAGGCTTCTTCTGCTCCCTTCTCCCTCCTGTTGAGAATGGTGTCAGCTCCTGAGGGGAGGGAGAGAGCTTTGCCCACTTCCTGAAGGCAGCTCTGATTGGCTGCTTTGCCCCAGGGGGGCGGAGCAGTGGGGAAAGCAGCGAATCAGAGGGGGTTTCCCTGGCAGGGCGGGGCTAAGCACTGGTCTCCAGGGCTCTGCAGGGCCAGGCTCACCCAGCAGAGTGCCCTCATGGAGGGGCACCATCCCACCCTGCCCTTGGCTCCCATGGCCTGGGCAGCCTGGTGTCTCTGGGCTGGGCGACGGGGAGAACGGCGCCTGGCTTCTCGCTCAGGGCTGAGGGGCGGGAAACCGGGGACCGTCATGCCAGTGCCCCGGGCTCCCCAAACCGCCTGCGACGTCTGCGAGAACAGAATGAAATGGGAGGGGAGGGGCGGGGCCCCGGCAGACGTGATGTGCCAGGGTCCCACGTTTCTCTGTACGGGCCAGTTCACGCTCCTTTCCCATTGTTGCACTGTCTGTGCTGTACCGGGGAGTAGCAGGCTCTCTGCTGCGGCCTCCGCTCTGAATCAAAGGGAGGGCGAGAGCAACCCATTGTCCATTGTGTGCCCGCAAGGATGAAGAATGTGATTCAATAGGAGGCTGGAATACGTGGTCTGGTCTCGGGACATCTGGTTTCAACATGTGACAAAGCTTTCAGCTGGCCCCTGCGGAGTAACTACCTCACACAACTCTGCAGCCAACTGGGACACAAAAAAGTTGTTAACCCTCCTACCGCATTAACAGCACAAGGCCAGTAAACAAAGCAAAGGGCAGCCTGCTGGATCCAGGGGTGAAAAATGGAGCTGCTATGGAATTATGTCACAGCTGCTCCAGGCCCGGCCTCTCCCTACAGGAAATGCTGTCAAAGCAGGGGCAGGAGGGTGCTCAGAGCTACAGTAGTGCAATCCAGTCCCTGGAATGGTGTGGGAGTGCCAGCTCTAGGGAGGGACCCAGTAACTCCATCCCAGCCTCTCCCAGTAGGAGTGCTAAGCCCTATACTCCAGTACTAGGCTGATGTTGCAGGAGTCAGGAAGGGTGTCAACCCACAGTGGAGAATGTAAGTGCCAGGGATCGCTGGATGTGAGGACGCAGCAGGAATGAGGGCATGTTCGCTGCACAGTGTACAGCACTCACCAAGATGTTCATTTTTATTGAAAATTACGGGTCAATTCTGTCAAGAGGATGCAAAAACGTGAACCGGCAGAACTCAATCCAAATGGGGACCAGATGCAGCCCCTCTGGATTCCCAGGGATGTTATTGTTTTAACAGTACGCTGCTGGACCACATGACCCGAGTGCTATTTTTAACCCAGGAATAACTCCAAGCAGGCCCAACTTTCTTTCGTTGTAAATTATTCTTGACATTTCCCTTTAAAAACAAGGGCCTCGTGCCAGGCCCGTCTGCCTCTCAGTGCAGCATCATGGTAACTGCTCTCTCCTGTCTCCTCCTAAGCCACACACTGTTCTGGAGTGGCGCATGGATTCTCCCTGGAAGTAATAGGTACCTACAGCTATACTCATAGCCCCTGCTTCCCAGATTTCTGATGCTTAGACAAGAAAATTAAAAACTATTCCCTTCCCCCACCATGGGACATTTCTTTGCTGGCCTAAAGTTCCCCTTTCCTTCTGTTTGGCCCCAAGCTCCGCCCCATCAGCAAAGGATTAGCTCCACCCCAATGCTCAGCCCCTCCAGCAAAAGGAGAACTCCGCCCCCAACCAGGGTCAGGGCCGGCACACCCACTAGGCGACCCTAGGCGGTTGCCTAGGGTGCCGGGAGGCGGCTGGCCACGGCTGCATCCCGCCCTTCCGTCTCCGCGGCTGAGCCGGGAGGGCGGTGTGTGCGGCGAGGCTCTCCGGTGGGTAGAGCGTACGTGGCGAGGGGACTTTTTAGTCGGGCGGAACCTTTCTCGCATCATGTTTCCCGGTGCGGGGAAGCCTTTTCCCGCGCCTGCCGGGAGCTCCATGTGGGGCCGCCAAAGCCGAGCTATGCTGAGTCCGGTTGCCGTAGCAACGGGGGCTTCGGCGTGGGCCTGACAAGGCCTCGCCTCCCTCGCGAGACCCACTAGGTGCAGCTGGGCCATGACGGGACGGCGGCTGGATGGCTGCCGAGCGCGCACCGCTCTCCCTGGAGCCTCCGGGTGCAGCTCGTGGCCCAGCGGGGGCCGAGCCGGGAACCTAACCGCGCTGCTGCAGAGCTTGGTGGGGGCCCCCCCAGGAGGGGACGGTGCTGCTCTTCCTCGGCCAGGGCAGCCAGTTCGTGGGGATGGGCCGGGGGCTCCTGCGCTACCCCAGCGTCAGGGACATGTTCCGGGTGGCCGAGAAGGTGCACTGCCAGCCCGCCGTCTTCGTCGTCTCCCTGGCCGCAGTCAAGAAGGTCGACCACCAGCAGCCCAGTGTGAGTGGCTGGGGGTGTGAGGGGGGCACCCAGCCCCGGGCTGCCTCCTCCAATGTAACGTGCCCAGGCCCATCACAGGGTGCGGGGTCAACGCGCTGGTGTCCAGCACAGCTTGGGTGACCAGATGTCCCGATTTTATAGGGACAGTCCCGATTTTGGGGTCTTTTTCTTATGTAGGCTCCTATTACCCCCCACCCCCGTCCCGATTTTTCACATTTGCTGTCTGGTCACCCTAAGCACAGCGCTGCGCTCTCTGGGCAGAGGTATCGACTGCCACGGTTTGCACCACGTTGAGTGGACCAGGGCCAGATTTCCAATTAGGCACATGCTGAGCCGGGAGGGTGCCGCGGGCGGGGGGAAGCTGCCGCGGGCGGGGGGCTGAGCTGCCGGCCCGTGGGGAGAGGGGAGTCACCGCAGGGCGGGGGGGGGCGGTGTTAGCTGGGGGGGGGCGGGCGGGAGCGCAGGGCTGGTACAAGGAAGTTTCACCTAGGGCGCGAAACTTCCTTGCACTGGCCCTGACCAGGGTATTTCAAAGACAAAGGAAACTCAGAGGGAAAAAATTGTAAGAAGTGGGGGAGAGGGGAAACCTGTGAGACAGCTGCTAATGGAAGCTCCTCAGCTGCAAAAGTCACCACTATTCAGAGCCACACCGCACCACCTCTTTGGCCATGGACAGATGCGGCTTTCCAGGAGGATGTCAGAGAACAGGCCAACTCCCCTCTGCATCTCCTTGTGGGTGTGGGGTCCATAGTACCACAATGAATGTGGGGAGGGAGGGTGGAGGCTGGCATCACTGTAGCAGTTTCTCCACAGAGAGTGGTTTCGACGCTCTTGGTGCCTTATAAAGGGGACTCTGCTGACTGGGAAATGAGGCGCTTGTACCCCTGTGCTCTGCTACATGGGAGGATGGCTTCCACAGCAAAATGTATATGGTCTTAAGGCCTGATTGCCCAAAGAGCTAGGCAGCTGGAGCTCCAGTTGAAATCAGTGAGAGCTGCAGACACTCAGCAGCTCTGCAAATGAAGCCTTTAGTGAGGCCTGTAAAGACTCAGCTCTCCAGCATCAACCAGGGATATCAACTGAACCCAGGGGAACCCAGAAACTGCAGCCTCAGAGCTATCGGGCCTTGTGGAGTCTGCACACCCTCTCGGTGCTCCAGGCCAAGCACTGGTGAACCCAGCCCATGAGCTACTCGTATCCCTCTCTCAGGGAAGGTATCAGTGCAGGCAAACATGACAGTTGTTTGAATTTATTGTCAATACAAAGGGAGCATGTGGAAAATGAGACGAGATGCAGGCCTAGGGCTCCTAGCAAGGCCAGCATGGCCCTTGGCACCAAAACATTTGAGCACCTCGGCCTCCAGCACTGATCTAACAGGGTTAGTGTTGCTGCTCTTAAGTGGGAATGTGGCCTATTGCAAGTGTGAGGCCAGCAGGACTCGTCTTCTGGCTGGAGTGTCGCAGCCCAGTGCTGGGGGGGAAGTGGCCATCACCTGCTGGCATCCCTGGAAAGGAGCTGTAAAGTTCCCCTGGGGAAAGGTAAGCTAAGGCATCTTGAGTCACCAGGGACTGATGTGTTTCATACAACCAAGAGGGACTTGTTGAGCCATGTTGATGTCCTAAGGGTACGTCCTAGACCATAGTGCTGGGGAAGAGGTAAGGAACAGGCAGGGAGGATGGTGACATGGCCAATATGATTCTGGGAAGCTTCATCCTTGCATGAATGGCTGGGAAGGCAACTCCAGCTGGGGATGAAGGACTCAGAGGAGGTGTGGGAGCAGAAGATGATGGGGACAGGTCTAAATTCAGCTCTCGGTTACATCAGTGTAAATCCAGTGACTACAATTAAATTACTCCAAATTTATGCTGGTGCAACCAAGGGCAGAATTTGACCTAGACTCTCTTACCTAGGCCAATAAACAATTATTTGCTTTTGGTGCTTTAAACCTGACTCAAATAACATCAAGTGCAGCAACGTAGAGATAGTGGGCCTGATTCTGCCCTCCCCGGTGTAAATCAGGGATGACTCGATTGAAGGCATGTCAGAGTAAAGCCTGTGTGAGGTGAGTCTCAGTCCCAGTGGATTCTGGGGTGGGGAGCTGTGGCGAGAGGATTGGGGAGGGGACATTATTTTGTACCATACGCATAGTCCCATCCCAACATTCACCTGTTCTCTCTCGCGCCTGAGCCATATAGAAACAACACTGAGATGGCTCCATAACCTTCCTCACTCTGGAGGCAGAATGATCTTTCCTGAGGCATTTGCTATGTTGCTTTCTTATTCTGAGAGCAGGTCAGTCCAGGGTTATTACACTCCTAGGGCTGAAAATGACTGGAGAGCAACCAAGCTACAGCTCATGTGGAATTTCCAGGAGTCAGTCTGAACATTAGCACTCCAATGCCAAGTACCTTGTTGCTAGAGCTGGTCAAAAAGCTGGAAAAACAGTTGTGCAGGAAATTTCACAACTGGTTCCATTTCAGGGGGGCTTGAAACGGGCCCATTTTCCACAAAAGTTTTGCCGATATTTATATATTCAACCTTTTATTGAAAGCTCTACGGAACATTTTTGGTAAACAGACACAGTCAAAGATTTCAGTCCCAATTTCCATACTAGTTTCTAGTAAAAAATTATTGGTAAAAAATCTCACAGAAACTTTTGTGAAAAATGGAAAATTATGACAATTAAAAAAAAAAGTTCCAGTTTTGAATAAAGGCCTTTTTTTCCCCATTAGAAAAGCTTTGTGTGTGTAAACTTTTGACCAACTCTACTTGGCATGTAGTGTATTAACCTCCCTACTCTATGGAAACATGTTTCCAGAAGCTAAAGCGTATCGCAAAGAAAGTGAGTGTCATAGAGTCAGTGTCCATTTCGCTTGTGAAAAGTACCTATGTCCTGCCTGTAAACTCTGGGAGATGGAAGGGGAGTGGGGGTCCATCTATCAGAGAAAGAAGTGGAATGGTCAGCCGGAAGACACGAGTGTAACAATTTCCTGCATATCTCTGCAAATTAGTTCCAGGAAAATGGGGAAAAGCCAAATAGAATTTGGTCACTAGCGTCATGAGTTTCCGTTTGTTCTCAGTCTGTTTCAAACAGGAAGGTCTGCAGGGCTCCAAGGAGCGAACCACGCGAGTCCAGATGGACAGTGGGAAGCAGATGTATCAGGCGTGGAAGGCATTAAAGGTTGTCATACATGTGTAAAGTCTTTTCCAGCTGCTGGCTGACTCTCTGGTAGAAGATGATCTGTTGTTTCAGGTAGGACTGCATCATTTTCTTGAAGTCCGCTATGCGCCGCTCATGGAAGTGGTTCATCTCTGCCTGGAGGGAAAAGCCGACCACGCGGCAGCGCTTCCGAATCCCATCTGCCTCCTCCTGATCCATCTTCCCCTCGTCACTCATCCGCTGGCTCTCCTTCACCTTGGCAAAGGCTCCTGCGAGGGGGAGAGAAATGAGACACCAAGGGTTAGTAAGATGTAAAGAGCGTATCCCAGCGTTCCCTCTCTCCAGGCTATACCGTGTCCTCCTCTTCCACCCCAGCATCCCAAGAGAGAGACGAATGCTCATTGTGAGCAGCAGGAGAGCTACAGATGCACCATGGCCTGGTTCTGTTCCCCCTTGGCTGTAGAACCAGGTTTTTCCCTTCAAGTTCACATACCTACTAATGCCTACACATTCCTATGGTCCTGGAAAAATCTAGCACTTCCTCTGCCAAGCCACACGCATGACGCCCTCCCTCTTCATCTTTAGTCCTTTCCAGTCTCCCAAACATCTGACTACACGGGACTGAATGAAAACCAGCAGCTGGAAAAACTGCATCAATCCAAGGCCCTCAGTGTCGCTTCACTATACAGCCAAGGCACTGGGAAGGCACCAGCGCACTCAAACGTTCCACAGAGAGCTCTGGACAGCCATGCTGGGAGTAACACCCCAGGGGGGCAATCTCTGAGTAAGGATTTCTCCCTGCACAAGAGAAGGAATGGATCCACTGAAGGCCCTGTGTGCTTCAGAAAAGCACAATACTCTAGCACCGTTTGCTTTGGCTTTTGTGAATCAGACACAGGCTACATTTTCATCAGGGTATAACACAGTTTGGCCCTGCCACGTGGCTAGATTGACATGTGTTAAAACGTGGCTGGGCCACTACCAGGTTTAACAGACCACTGTTTTCAGAATATACATGGGGCTTTAGTGGATCCTGCACAATCCAGTACATAGTGCATCAGGTTGATTATCAAAAGACCTGTGCTCTGTCTCCAGTTTTCCCACTGTCTTGCTGTGTAACCTTCAGCAAGTCACCTAACCTCTATACAGAATCATAGAATATTAGCATTGGAAGAGACCTCAGGAGGTCATCTAGTCCAATCCCCTGCTCAAAGCAGGACCAACACCAATTAAATCATCCCAGCCAGGGCTTTGTCAAGCCAGGCCTTAAAAACCTCTATGGATGGAGATTCTACCACCTCCCTAGGTAACCCATTCCAGTGCTTCACCATCCTCCTAGTGAAATAGTGTTTCCTAATATCCAACCTAGACCTCTCCCACTGCAACCTGAGACCATTGCTCCTTGTTCTGTCATCTGCCACCACTGAGAGCAGCCTAGCTCCATCCTCTTTGGAGCCCCCTTGAGGTAGTTGAAGGCTGCTATCAAATCCCCCTCACTTCTCTTCTGCAAACTAAATACCCCCAGTTCCCTCAGCCTCTGCTCGTAAGTCATGTGCCCCAGCCTCCTAATCATTTTTGTTGCCCTCCGCTGGACTCTCTCCAATTTGTCCATATCCCTTCTGTAGTGGGGGGACCAAAACTGGACACAATACTCCAGGTGTGGCCTTGCCAGTGCCGAATAGAGGGGAATAATCACTTCCCTCGATCTGCTGGCAATGCTCCTACCAGTGCAGCCCAATATGTCGTTGGCCTTCTTGGCAACAAGGGCACACTGCTGACTCATATCCAGCTTCTCATCCACTGTAATCCCCAGATCCTTTTCTGGAGAACTGCTGCTTAGCCAGTTGGTCCCCAGCCTGTAGCAGTGCATGGGATTCTTCCTTCCTAAGTGCAGGACTCTGCACTTGTCCTTGTTGAACCTCATCAGATTTCTTTTGGCCCAATCCTCCAATTTGTCTAGGTTACTCTGGACCCTATCCCTACCCTCCAGCGTATCTACCTCTCCCCCCATCTTAGTGTCATCTGCGAATTTGCTGAGGGTGCAATTCATCCCATCATCCAGATCATTAATAAAGATGTTGAACAAAACCGGTCCCAGGACCAACCCCTGGGGCACTCCGCTTGATACCGGCTGCCAACTAGACATTGAGCCGTTGATAACTACCCATTAAGCCCGACAATCTAGTCAGCTTTCTATCCACCTTATAGTCCATTCATCCAATCCATACTTCTTTAACTTGCTGGCAAGAATACTGTGGGAGACCGTATCAAAAGCTTTGCTAAAGTCAAGCTATATCACATCCACAGAGCCAGTTATCTCATCATAGAAGGCAATCATGTTGGTCAGGCATGACTTGCCCTTGGTGAATCCATGTGGATTGTTCCTGATACCTTCCTCTCCTCCAAGTGCTTCAAAATGGATTCCTTGAGGACCTGCTCCATGATTTTGCCAGGGACTGAAGTGAGGCTGACCGGTCTGTAGTTCCCCGGGTACTCTTTCTTCCCTTTTTTAAATATGGGCACTATATTTGCCTTTTTCCAATCGTCCGGGATCTCCCCCGATCACCACGAATTTTCAAAGATAATGGCCAATGGCTCTGCAATCACCTCAGCCAACTCCCTCAGCACCCTTGGATGCATTAGATCTAGACCCATGGACTTGTGCATGTCCAGCTTTTCTAAATAGTCCTTAACCCAGAGGTGGGCAAATTATGGCCCGCGGGCCACATCCGGCCCACAGGACCCTCCTGCCTGGCCCGGGAGGCTAGCCCCCGGCCCCTCCCCTGCTGTTTCCCCCTCCCCCGCAGCCTCAGCCCGCACCGGCATAATGCTCTAGGCAGCGGGGCTCAGAGCTCCTGGGGCAGTGCAGCTGCAGAGCCCAGCTTGACCTGGTGCTCTGTGCTGCACGGTAGTGGCGGCATGGCCTGGCTCCAGCCAGGCGGCGCAGCTCTAGTGCCGCCAGCCACCCATGCTCCAGGCAGCGCGGTAAGGGGGCAGGGAGCAGGGGGGGTTGGGTAGAGGGCAGGGGAGTTCAGAGTGGTGGTCAGGGGGCGGGGGTTCCAGAGGCAGTCAGGGGACAGGGAGCGGGGGTGGGGGGTGGATGGGGTAGGGGTTCTGGGGGGGCAATCAGGAGGGAGAGGGAGGGTCTGAAGAGGGGCAGTCGGGGGCAGGGGTTCCGGGGCCAGTGAGGGGACAGGGAGAAGGGGTGATTGGATGGGGCAGGGGTCCCGGGGGGGCCATCAGAAATGAGAGGAGGAGTTGGATGGGGCGGCAGGGGGCAGTCAGGAGCGGGGGTTCCAGGGGTGGTCATGGAGAAGTGGGGTAGGGTGACCAGACGTCCCGATAAAATCGGGACTGTCCCGATTTTTGGCTCTGTGTCCTGACCGATGCACAGTCGGGACGCCATTTGTCCCGATATCGGGGCTTCTGCCATTCTTTTTTTTTTGCTCAGAGAACTCCTCCAGCGGGGTTGGTTTTTTTTTTGCTTGGACAACGGTGGGGTTTTGTTTTGTTTTTTCGCTCGGAGAACTCTGCTCCAGCCATTGTTGTTTTTTTTTTGCTTCCCCCATGTCCCGGGGGGCCTTTCAGGGGGTGGGGTGGATGGGACAGGAGTCCCGGGGGAGGGGGCGGATAGGAGGTGGGGGCCGGGCCACGACCCCCTCTCCTAACTAGCCCTCCATACAATTTCCAAAACCCGATGCGGCCCTCAGGCCAAAAAGTTTGCCCACCCCTGCCTTAATCTATTCTTTCACCACTGAAGGCTGCTCACCTCCTCCCCATACTGTGTTGCCCAGTGCAGCAGTCTGGGAGCTGACCCTGTCTGTGAAGACCAAGGCAAAAAAAGCATCGAGTACTTCAGCTTTTTCTACATCATCTGTCACTAGGTTGCCTCCCCCATTCAGTAGGGGTCCCATACTTTCCCTGACCACCTTCTTGTTGCTAACATACTTGTAGAAACCCTTCTTGTTACCCTTCATATCCCTTGCTAACTGCGACTTCAATTGTGCTTTGGCCTTCCCGATTACATCCCTGCATGGTCAAGCAATATTTTTATACTCCTCCCTAGTCATCTGTCCAAATTTCCACTTCTTGTAAGCTTCCTTTTTGAGTTTAAGCTCACCAAAGATTTTGTAAGCCAAGCTGGTCGCCTGCCATATTTGCTATTCTTTCTGCACATCGGGATGATTTGTTCCTGCGCCCTCAATAAGGCTTCTTTAAAATACTGCCAGCTCTCCTGGACTCCTTTCCCCCCATATTAGCCTCCCAGGGGATCCTGCCCATCAGTTCCCTAAGGGAGTCTTAGTTTGCTTTTTTGAAGTCCAGGGTCTGTATTTTGCTACTCTTCTTTCTTCCTTTTGTCAGGATCCTGAACTCAACCATCTCATGGTCACTGCTGCCTAGGTTGCCACCCACTTCTACTTCCCCTACCAATTCTTCCCTGTTTGTGAGCATCAGGTCAAGAGGAGCACGGCCCCTAGTTGGTTCCTCCAGCACTTGCACCAGGAAGTTGTCCCCAACACTCTCCAAAAATTTCCTGGATTGTCTGTGCATTGCTGTATTGCTCTCTCAGCAGATGTCAGGGTGACTGAAGTCCCCCATTAGAACCAGGGCCTGTGATCTGGAAACTTCAGTTAGTTGTCCGAAGAAAGTCTCGTCTATGTCATCCTCCTGGTCTGGTGGTCTAAAGCACATGCCCACCACGACATCACTCTTGTTGCTCTCACCTCTAAACTTAACCCAAAGACTCTCAACAGGCTTTTCTCCAGTTTCATACTGGAACTCTGAGCAATCATACCGCTCTCCAATGCCTCCACCTTTCCTCCCGTACCTGTCCTTCCTGAACAGTTTATACCATCCATGACAGTGCTCCAGTCATGTGAACTGCCCCACCAAGTTTCTGTTATTCCAATCACATCATAGTTCCTTGATTGTGCCAGGACTTCCAATTCTTCCTACTTGTTTCCCAGGCTTCTTGCATTCGTGTACATGCACCTAAGATAACTACTAGCCAATTGCCCTACTTTCTCAGTATGAATCAGGAGGCCTTGCCTGTTGCACCCTCCTCCTTGTGTTTCCTCCCGGTATTCCACTTCCCTACATGTGTACCTATGTGTGAAGAGGGGATAATCATTCTTACTCACCTTTGTAAACAGTGCTTGGAAAACTACTGATGAAGTGAGCTACATAAGGGCCTATTATTCGATTATCATAGACTAGGAATAAATCTACATCACAGCGACCCAGAACATCAAAGCTGCTAGAAGAGGCAATAGATTAACAGAAGGAAGGAGCGTGAGGTTTTATACTGTGTCTTTAGAGATCTCAAGACACCTGACAAAGCAAAGGGTTCAGTTTTAGTAGTGCAGTGACCACAAAGGTGAGATCTGCACATAGCAATAGCTCATGCATCTTTGGATCTGTGGCAGGAGGGATGGGAAAGAAGGATATTCCTGCTGCTTCTTCCTCTTATTGCAAAATGATATGGGGCACTTATCTTCCTCCAGGACAGCCACCACAGAAGGATAGAACAGACCATAAATTCATAAATTCATGGATTTTAAGGCCAGAAGGAACCATTATGATCATCTCGTCTGATCTCCTGCATAGCACAGGCCAGAGACTCTCACCCAGTAATTCCAGCATCAAGCCAAATTCTCCTCTGAAGGACAATCTCTATAGCAGTGCAGCAGCCCCTGCATATGCAGCGTGATCAATGGGTACAGCAGGCCCAAAGTCTTCAACAACCTTTCATCTCCCAAGTGACAGGTTTAAACATTAGATTAGGTTGCCTACACTAAATACTGTGGATTCACCATTGTCCATAGCGGAAGTTTGTCCATATCACAACAGGCTTTCCTGCTAGATCCCACCATTCGGGTGGGCCTCTCGGGGATTGTTTAAACCTATTCCCAATCAGATTAAACACTTCTGATATAAGTCACTCATAAACCAAAATAAGATCATGCACACAGGAAGGAATTTGCAGCAGTTTAATGTAACTGGTTTAAAAATCTATTTAAGTTAAACTAGTGCAACTTTCTCATGTGGACAACCTCTTGCACCAATTTTACACCAGATTAACTCCATTGATTTCAGTGGAGCTACTGCTGATTTACACCAGTGAAAGTCAAAGGACATTCAAGTCCTGTGTGTTGTGTATTCTGCTGTGCCTTTATTATTATGTATTCCCATAAACATGCACATGTGACTAAGATCCTCAAGGCAGAAACCAGTCTTATGTTTTTACACACTTCACCTGTGTACACCAATGGCACTATATAAATAACAATTACCACAAAAGCACCGCACGGTTTGTTATAATAAATAGACCATGGCAGGAGAGGCCAGAAGATCAGCACAGGCTGCTTAGTCAACACTGAGGTATATTAGCATAGCTGTGCCCAGAACTGAATAGCAGGAACTGCATGTCAGGATGAAGATGCATTGGTGGAGTTCTGTGGGGTCCCAGAGCAGGAGGCCTGAAAGGTCAGGATTCAGATGTACTGGCAGAGCTGTGTGAAGGCAGCTTCCACAGCACCTGTGTGTCCTATGCGTGGCTCTAGCAGTTGCTATCAGGAACTTCCACAGGTACTCTATTCGCCTAGGCAATAAAAATGAAAACCTCTACTGCCCAAAGAGCAAGGATTGCTGGGAATTAAAGACTTAGCATCTTAGGAGGACCAAGCATGCCTTTTTGAGACCCTGCTTGAAATCTAACTTGTGTAAGATGTCAGGGGAATCACATCAGCTCCTAACAGAATTTGATACAGTTGTGAAAAATGCTCTGTATGTCTTTGCACTGCTCCAGTACTGCTGAGGAGCATTGTTCTCACGGGATAAGCAATGTTTCCCCATATCTTATGTCCTATGTCATGCTTTGTTCTTCCTCTCCTGTGCAACCCCATGTGCTCCCTAGTGTCAGAACTTGCCACAGGACCCACTCACTGTGCTCCAGAATTTCATATTTCATTAAAGGGGGGGTGGGGGTTCAAAGCCATGAGAGGGGGAACTGGATGGGTGCCCAATTCTCATTAATTTTAATTGGGCGTCCAAATCCCTTAAGCAGCTTTGAAAACCTCACTCCGAGTCTCTGGCCCTTACAGTTGTGAAGAAAACCTTCCAAACTTGAACAGAGGGAGCGGAGCCAATGCAGTGTAGTCTGTCTTCACAGAGCCTGAAGCAGTAGCTCAGAGAAGTGTGAACTGGCCCATTTAAATGTCAACATTGTTAACTATTTCACTGATGATGACTTTAGCAGAAACAGCCAGCTAGAGTGCTAATCCTGCATTCAAAAACCCTTCAAACCTTCCTAAGCTGCCAAAGCTCCCAGATTCTTCCCCAATGAGTGTTGAAATTCACCTGAGGCTGCCATGGCATTTCCAGCCTGCTACATTAAACCACCACAGAATCAGGGCCCTTTGCACAGAATTTAGGGCGAGTTTGCCACAGACTACATGGGGCCTGGCTCACATTCCCCCACAGATCCTCAAATGACCAGTTAAAACACGTTTCAGTGTAGTAGCCGTGTTAGTCTGTGTCAGCAAAAAGAAAATAAGAAAGGAATACTGTGGCACCTTAGAGACTAACCAATTTATTTCAGCATAAGCTTTCGTGGACTACAGTCCCCTGCCCCACCAGCAGAGTCCAGCCATACTACAGAGAGGGCCATCGGCACTTAGATACCAAGTGGAGGGAGGGAGGGATTAGGCTGTGCCTTTACTCGGTGTGTTTTTACATGGAGATAGCTATCTCGGTGTAAAACGGTAATGGAGACAAGGCACTATGGTCTTTACCCCAATGGAGCTAGCTGAGGTAGACCCCAGCTGAAGAAGGAGGATTTAGTGTTGATCCCAGCTATGGTTCATCAAGGTACAACTCCCTGTGCCTTTGTCTCCACTAGGATTTTACACCCAGAGAGCAATCTTGAGTTAGCGATCTCGAAGTAAAAACACACCTGTTTCTGCAGCGAACACATAGCACTAGACAGATCAGGCCTGTCCAGGGATCAGAGGTTAATTTAATCCAAAGATTCACAGCACCTCCCCACCCCTTCCCAAAAATGGCCTCAACCCAACCCTGGAGGGAAAGCATCTAACTACAGCCAGAGTCAGGTACACTAAGTCACTCCAAACCAGATCCAACCCTATCCAGCTCCTCCAAACAACCCTCCAGACAGGGTCCCTGCCCAGCCGGTACCAGAAAGAGGATGGATAGATAACCAGATTAGTCGTTTCCTTTCCAACATCTAGGATTGCATTATCCAGAGCCCCTGCCCCTAGGAACATGCCTGAGCCAGAGGCCAAGCCCACCAAGCTGGACTATCTTTGTGTTCACCTTCACAAACCAGTGACAATGTGGCCATGTGACATGGCCTAATTCCTTAGGTAACTGGAGTGGTACACTCAGCATAAGACTACGATGGGGTATACAAACCTCTCACAGGCTGGAAAGGGTTAATGAACTGGAGTGAGCACAATCAGCACCACCTGCTACCCCGGCAGTGGGTGTCATGCCTATAGGAAGAGGGTGAAAGGGGACAGCTTGCTCAGGTATAGCTACCTAGGAAGGAGAGCAGAAAACCAAGTGTTCTCACTCGGGGAGAGAAGCCAGGAACCAGGCAGGACTGCGGCTAGTCAGAGCCTCCCTGGAGGGAAGGCAGGCAGGACACTGGACTGTTTGGGTTTATCGGAGACCTGTTGATGCCACGGTAGGGGGTGCCTCACCTGAGGGGAAGGGTGGGGTCCAAGAGCTAAGCCACAGGGCAGGTGGCCCATTAACCTCAGAGGGAATGAGAACTAGGACAAAGACTCCTTTGTTTTGTGATTATTTGGGGACTGTGACTTTAGACTCTGCTACTCCAGGAGTAAGAGAGCATGGGGCGGGGGTGTCAGTGTTTGAACTTTCATAGTGAAATGGACAGAGAGCTGAGCCACCAGAATGGGCTGAAAACCCCATTGGGGAAACTGAGGCGGAGCGAGTGCAGCAGAGGTGACATTGACCTGATAACAAAGACAATCCCCCAAAACTCCTCAGACTTTGAGATGTGTTAGGTCCCTAAAGATCATTTCCACCTTGTCCCCAACCAAGAGCAAGAATTATCTGGAAGATCCTAGTCTCCTCAGACACACAGGGAAATCCTTCCCAAGCAGCAATACATGCACACAGAATTGCCACCATTTCCCATTGTAGCCTTTGTTTCCAATGAACCTGGAGGACCACTGCAAAGGAGAATGCATTAACCTCCATTGGACTGCCCAATGGCTATATGGTTTGACCTTGTTTGTCTGCCCTTATTATTCACTATTTGTAAACGCTCTGTGAATGAGATTTTGTTCGCATGAATATTAACGGATTGGGTGCTCATCCTGTAAATACGGTTATTTGCATGGGAACGAGGTCATTAGTAATTCACTTATAGTTACACATTGTACAGGGGTCAGCATCACCATGCTGCATGACGGACAAATGACAAAATTACTGGACTTAGTGACGGACATTGGTAGGGGGCAGGAGGGCGCTCCCGGCTGAGGCAGGGGGTCAGGGTTTGGGGGGGGGGGTGAGGGCTCCAGCTGGGGGTGTGCAGGTTCTGAGGTGGAGCTGGGGCTGAGTGGTTTGGGGTGTAGGAGGGTCCTCCGGGCTGAGACCAAGGGGTTCGGAGGGCAGCAGGGGTACCAGGGCTGGGGCGCGGGGGTGTGTGTGCAGGCTCCGTGCAGCACTTACCTCCAGCAGCTCCTGGAAGCAGCAGCATGTCCCCCTCCGACTCCTATACGGAGGTGTGGCCAGGTGGCTCTGTGTGCTGCCCCGTTCACAGGCGCTGCCCTCACAGCTCCCATTGGTCGCAGTTCCCAGCCAATGGGCTAGGAGCTGCAGAGTCAGTGCTCGGGGAGGGAGGCGGAGGCAGCATGCCTGCAGAGGTGCCTGGCCGCTCAACAGCAGGGATGGGGAGCCTCTTGTGGGGAGCCACCCGAGGTGAGCGCCCCCACAGACCTCAAAATTTTTACCACGGACACTTGGTCCATGTACAGACACGTTGACGACCCCTGGCTTTGTACTCCTGTTTAAGAAATTTCAAGTCCTTCTGATCAGGGGAGCAGAAAAAATCCCATGTGACCAAACACCATGATTAGTCAAATGGAATAATTTACGAACAAGTCACATGTTCAAAGCCTGTTCAAAGAATCCCCACTCACAAATGGATTTGAAAAATCTAAGTCTGTTTAGGAAAAGAATAAAAGGGTAAATTTTCAATGAACTCTGGGCCTTACTCGCCGCTGGCTTCTTGTGCAAAGTGGGTGAAATGCAGAGCTCAGCAGGAACCAGAGTTTATGTTTTCTAGGAAATTCCACAATTTCCATTTTTTCCCCATTCTAAAATGGACAACAAACTAAATATTTCCTGTGAAACAAAATCCCCCTCAAAAAATTATTTTGGAGTCAACTGAAATGTTTCCTTTCGATACAATCAAAATATTTCCTTCCACTTTCAACCATTATATTTTTTTTAATTTTTGTTTTTAATATGAAAAACAATTAATTTTGTTTCAAAATGAACAATTGAAATGGACCATTCGGGGAAGGTCAAAATGAGACATTTCGATGTCAACTAGTCACTTCATGGGCAGATACAAGAGTCCTCTTTCAATTTCGCTTTAGCTTCTGAGGGTTGAACTAATAGACGGAGCTTTTCCCTCTCTGATTTCTGACTTTTAGGCCTTGCCTAGCTTAGAATGTTTGGTCATGTTGTAGCTCTGTTTAATTCACCAATTCACTTGAGCTAACTAAGGCCTTGTCCATACACAGAAATTGTACCAGTTTAACTGAGGCCTTGTTCACATGCAGAAGTTGCAATAGTTTCACTGAAATCAGTTTTCAGACTGATTTAAATGAGTGCAAACCCTGCATGAACCCTCTAATTTTGGTTTAAGGTGGCTTATTTCGGTTTAACTTAAAGCTGTTCCTAACTGACTTGAGTTAAATCAAAATAACCCTGGTTTAAGCCAAAATAAGAGCATCCACATAGCCTTTTGCACCAGTTTAACTAAATCGGTTTTAAATACACCATAAATTCAATTGCTGCAACTTTCTCCTCAAGCTCTAACTTGAGTGTAAATGCAAATGATGGCACTCCACCTATGTTTAATCTTGGGCATGATTCACCCTAAGGCTCAGGGAGGGTCAAAGGAAAAATGATGCAGACAGAGAAACAGGTCTGAAAGTCAGAGCGAGCCGTAAAGTGAGCCACAACCAGGAACATTTTTTGTCAAATAACTAATTTAGCATTTACACTCAGGTTCACTGGAAATTAACTAGCTCACCCGATACCATGAACAAAAGTCACCATCTCGACAAGGCTTTGGGGGGTAGCTGATGCTTGTGGGAAAGGCTGTTTCTATTTTTTTTTTAAATTCTGTGAGAAGGAATTCTGCTCGGCTGTTTGCAGCATTCCTTCCCCCATTCTTGAGCTCTAAGTCCATTTGCATGAAAACAGAATCTCTTCTTCCTAAGAGTTTCTATCAAGGCCAGCTGCGTGCGCCTGACCTGAGGTTAGAGTCCTCTGTTTGTGACAGCACAGTAGGCTGTTGGTGGAAGTTAATGTGATGTCACAAACAGAGGATTATGACTCCTGGTCAGGATGTAGCAGGAACAGAAGCTCTCTTTAGAAACAAAGGTTCTAATCTAAGCCAAACCCTGCCCTTGGTTACAACCACAAGCCTCGCTCAGGGCAGATTCTAGGCCCTTTCATACAAAAGTCCTTAGTAATAAAGAATGAGTGGAAAGAAATATAGAAAATCTTAAGGGTTAAATTCCATCTTGGGGTAAGGCAGTGAAGGCAGCTGAGTGACACCTGAGAGGAATTTGGCTCCCAAGGTTTAAGAAGAATTGTTTCTAGCTGAAATCTATTATCCAGGTTTTCTGGGTGGTGGCAGCTACTCTTAGGGTGACCAGATGTCCTGATTTTATGGGGACAGTCCCAATTTTTGGGTCTTTTTCTTATATAGGCTCCTATTATTCCCCACCCCCTGTCCTGATTTTTCACACTTGCTGTCTGGTCACCCTAGCTGCTCTCCCAGGGGTAGATTCTGCCATCCTCACACACAGAGAGTAGCACTTTACTCCATTAGTAGTGCCATTCATTCCAATGGAGCTACTTGCAGTAGCAAGGTTCTTCTGAGGCCACGTCTACACTAAAAAATGTTGTTGACCTGACTTGTGTCGGCATACAGTCACTGCAGTTATTAAATCACTTGTGTGTGGGGGGTTGGCTGCTTGTGTCGGCCGTGCACGTCCGCACCAGGAGCGCTTGTGTCAATTGTATTGTCAATGTGGGGCATTGTGGGACAGCTCCTAAAAACTAGTAACAGTCAGTGTAAGCAAGGCACCTGTGGGGGGAGGGCTAGCTCAGTGGTTTGAGCATTGGCCTGCTAAACCCAGGGTTGTGAGCTCAATCCTTGAGGGGGCCATTTAGGGATCTGGGGCAAAAATCTGTCAGGGGGCAGTACTTGGTCCTGCTACTGAAGGCAGAGGACTGGACTCAATGACCTTTCAAGGTCCTTCCAGCTCTATGAGATAAGCATATCTCCATATATTTAAAGGCAGTGTCTACACTAACACTGCATCAACTGTGACTCTATGCCACTCAGGGAGGTGTGTCACTAAATCAGCACAACTAGGTCAATGTAAGGCAGCTTACATCGACCTAATCCTGTAGTGTAGACCAGGCCTCAGTTTAAGGGTGGCTCTCAGCATTTAGCTGGACACTTCCTCATGAACACATGAGCATTTTTTTTACCTGCAAGCCAGGTGTGACTCACTGTTCTGGTAAGATAAACCAGATCCCACCCATAAACCGCAGCCCTTCTGTCCGTGCAATGGCTTCCTGGATACATACAATGGCATTGTAGAAAAGCACCTAACACCCCAGTCTTCCTGCCTGTACCTTTCACTGGCAAAATATTTGCCCTGGAGTGAAATCAGAGCTGGATCCTCTTGCCAGCTTCCTCCCCTTGGATGGAAATGCAAGTCAAGGGGGCTGGCAACCCCGAAGGAAGACAGAGAGTCTATGGGTAGATTTTTCTCCAGTGGGAGTTAGGTGTCTGTGCTTTTGGAAATCTATCCCTCTGTGAAGGACAAGGCTGTTTTCTCTTGAGCAGGCATTTTGTTCCTGCAGCACCTCCAACTTGGACCTCCTGGAGTTGTTTACAATGCAGTACCTCTTGTTTTGCCACATGTCCCCAAAACACCCAAATGTCTCACTTTCGCCAGGCCACATATGAATAGAGGAGGGAGCCTGGCACAGGCAGTAGGACTTCTGAGATTGAAAGGGACTGCCTTTCCCCAAGTGCACCACTTTCTATAGTGATTCGCACAACTCTGCTGCTAGCCAAACACAGACACAAACAGTGTGTTCAGGAATCCAGGCCTCACCAGGACTCTGACACCCGATACTCTGACAAGCAGCATGCCAAGACTTTGTGCTGGCCTTGCTACTCCCACCTCGCCAATGATTGGCTCCTGTTTCCTGGGCACTCTCTGTCCTCTGCTGGGATAAGACAAGATTCTCCAGCTCTCTGGCCCAATGGGGCAGCCTGGCTCTGCACTGGCAGATATGGGGCAATGAATTTCCAAGAGGTCTTGCTCTCTGTGCTCTGAGGCTTTCTGAGAGGAGTTAACAGAGGCCTTGGGCTTCCCTAGAAGCAAAAGACTGTGTAAGCTCAGAGCAAACACGATCCTAGCCACCTGCAGAAGGTGCCCTGGGCTGCTCCCTGCAACCAGCGTTGCAAATACAAATACATCACAGTCAGCTCTGCCAGTGTGGGGAAACAGGGATTTATCTGTCACTAGATTTCCTTTCCCCCCATTACTGGAGAGACTGAGGATACTTAATCAAAGTCTCATTATCTTAATGAAGGAGATGAGAAAGGAGGAGGAGGAGCTGGCTGATCCTGGTCATGAGGTGATTCCTAAGCAGGGTTCATTCAAGAAAGTCCCTGTCAGGGCTGGACTCCCCAGTGAGGAACCAAACACAGGGCTGCCAAAATGCACTCCACTTCCCCTTCTAAGTATGAATCGGCAGGAGGGAAATTAGGCCTGGTGCCACTGCCAGAGTCAGGTAAAAGGTCAGGTGGTCACATGGATGCCAAGAAATATAGGGCATTAAGCAGCAGCACATCTGACTTGCGCATAAGGCGGATCCTGGCCCATATCCTGGTCCCAGAGATTCAAACTACCCTTTCCAGAGGCAGCATGGTCTAAGAGACTGAACATGAGACTGGGAGAAACAACACTTGAGCTCTGCCACTGACTCACTGTGTGCCTTGGGGAAGTCACTTATGCCCAAATTTCCTAAAGTGGCCTCTAATATTAACTGTTCCACTTTAGACACCTCAACAACTTGCAGAGTACAAAGCATCCACAACTCCAGCTGAAGTCCCCAGGGGCAGGGGATACTAAGGTCCTCTGACAACCAGACTCTGGAGCTTTCCAAACTTGGCACCGAGAAAAATGAAGCACCTAAAATTCCAAGTCCCTGTCAAAACCTTGGACCCTAATTTCATTGTTCTCAGGTTCCCTGGCTGTAAAATGAGAGCAATGATGTGCACCTGCCTCCCGGGACTAACAGGAGGTTAAATTAGTTAATGGGGGCACAGCACTTTGAAAGGCAAAGCACCATCAAACTTCTATAAGAGGCTGCCTACCTCCTGTCTTGAGAGGAGACAACCCGAGATTATCCCCAAGGGAATGCAGTCCAATCCTGCTCCACCTTCAGGAGAAGGCCACCTCCATTAAACAGCCAAATGTTGCCTGTCCCTGGGGTGGTCTCTTGAGACAGGCTTATCATGGCAGCAACTGAGGCCCAGAGAAAGCCGCGCCTGGGCATGGCTTACCTTTCTGAAGGTGAATGATGTCTGGGAAGTTGGAGAGGAGCCCTTGGTACAAGGAGAGAGCGTCCAGCATGAGGAAAAGGTCGTTCTTGGGCTGCTCAGCGAACATCTCCCCAACGGTCTCGTACGTCCTGCCTGTGTGCGAGATGGCGTTGTTGAGTGCGTCCGAACTGTAGGGTGGGTCCAGCTGGAAGGAGTAGCTGATGGCTTGGAAAGCGTTGCCCAGCTTCTGGAACTCCTTCCGGAACCCCCCCACATGCTTGCGCACCAGCTCCGAGGCCACGTTTGTCAGTTGCAGGACGCTGTCATCCATCTTCTTACTGAAGGCCTTAAAGGAGTCCACCCGGTCTTCCACATCCTGCAGGTCCTGGTGCTCTGTGGGGATCTGGAAGGTCAGCAGGAAGCTGGCCCCCACCATTTCATCCTTCTCTGCCCGCCGCTTGCCCATCTTCCACTGCTTGTCATCACGGCAAGTGAGGAAGTGCTGGAAGCCCTCGTATTGGGACAGCACAGGGTGGCTGGTCATGTGGTCCATCCACAAGATCAGCCTCCGCTTGCGCTTCTCGATAAAGTCCTCCTCAAAGCGCCCAGTGGCCTGCTTCTCGGGCAGGTGGGGAACTGAGATCACTGTGAACTTGTTCAGCAGGCGGTTGTACAGCCAGTCAAAGTGCTTGTACCGCCGGTAGACCGGCGCGTTGATGCTGCTGGGGGTCAGCTTGTAGGAGATGTAGCTTTTGATGCCCTTGAATTTCGTTTGCTTGGTGGGCTCCTCCACAGAGCAGATGAAAGGGTGCGGGTTGGCCTTCCACTGGGGGCCCTTGGCACCCATCTCGATGGAGTAAGTCTCAGCGATCTTGGACATCATGGGCACATCTCCCAGGATAAAGGCCTCCACCCCAGAGCGGACGAAACAGGAGAAGCGGTTGAGGTTCCGCCCCACCACACTGCCCCTCTTGGAGGAACTGATGCTGTCCTGCCTCTCCAAGGCTGGCTTGGGACGATAGCCAGCATTCTGGTGGGGGTACGCCGCAGGGTACTGCAGGTTAGGGGAGGGGTGCCCATTGGTGCCAGGGCTGCCCCGCGGCTCTTCCACCACTGTGCAGACATCATCCCAGTCGTCCCAGTCATCATCATCATCATCCTCAAAGCTGCCCTGGTGGGAGGTGTTGGTGTTGGAAGGGGGAATGTAGAAGCACTCATTCCCAGGGGAGCTGGCTGGACTGTTTGAATAGTCTGTATAACTGGAGCTTGACCGGGACCTGAGGATCTCAACGTAAGAGGCGGGGAAGATGCCAGTTTCTCCTCGGCTGTTCTTGCCCTGCAGCCACCCATCCAGGGAGTTTTCGCTGAAGATCACCAGCTCCTCATTCTCCTGGATGCTGATCTCTTCTTTGTTTTCACTCTGGAAGTTGTAAAGTGCTCTGGCTTTTAACGCCATGACTGCTCCCTGGAGGACTGTATAACTTGACACCCTCCAGCACCACCACTAACCAACACCTCAGACGCTTCAACAGTCAGAGACACCGGCTTATAATTTGTAAAACACCAGTTTATAATCTGTAACAGTGATGTGGAAAGGAGTTTAGTTGAATTCACCTTGAAGTAACAAAAATATATATGTTTATATTTTTTTCTACAAATTTTTAACTTCAAGGCCTATACATTCACATTGCAGTCTAAATTCATCAGTTAAAAATGGCATTCCTAGGGCAATAAAACATGTTTTGCACCCTCCGTTTAGGTGATATAGGCCACAGTCAGATGGACACACATCCATAATGTTGTCAGCTCCATGTAGATTTTATCTAGCTGGCAGTCTGTCCCTGCACTGTCCACCTTTCCTATTTGAATTTACATTAAAAATATCCCCAAAATAATCTTGATCAAATGCAATAAATCAAAAATCCCCCCCCCTTTTTTTTGCTGGAATTCTCTTTTTTAAGGATTAAGAAAAAAAATTATAAATCTTGACCCATCTTCCAAAAAGCATATCCAGTGCAATTCAGAATCACAGTGCTTGAAAAATACCTTTAAAAAAAGACAAAACAAAACAAAAGCACAACCTTAAATGATCCCAACACAAATATTTTTCAATTCCTGATGGGGCTGATTTTTTGAAATCCACAAACCTCCAGGGGGGGTGGAGGAAACTAAAAAGCCAAAAAGCAATCCAAGGTTTAAATGTGTCACGCCTCTCACACAGCAATAACAACACAGTCGCCTTAAAAAAAAACCCACCCTCTTCAAGATGTTAAAAGTTCACGCGAAGTTTAAAAACTGAGACAAAAAGAGAAGTAACTGGACTCTTCCGGGATAGGGAATCTTTAAATCACTTTTATAACCCAAATTGGCAAGTGCCAAGTAAAAAGGGAAGAATTTGCCACTCACCCACCGACACAAAGTTAGACAAGCCCCTGATGAGGGCTGAAAGATTTTAGAGTCAGATCCATCGATTCCGTCTGAATCCTGTTTGGCAAAGGGGTTTCTTTTGTTGGGATTATTTCCTGGCCAGTTCCTCTCTGCGCCCTGAAATTGATACAGTCAGAGCAAATAATGATCCAGCCCTTTGGAGAGGAAACTAAAACCAACCATCAAAAATGTGGCAAATTCCCTTCTATTCAAACGAGTTGCACACAAAACCCACCGAAGTTCCTTCCAAACGCTGCAGTGTTTCCAGGATGAAAAACCAAAGCGTCAGACAAGGAAAACAGCGATCCACTGGATCCCTCCTTCGGAGCACTCCCTGCAGATTTGGGGGGGCAACAACAATGAAGTTTCCCAATTCCCAGTGATTGCAGAGAAGTGGGGTGGGGGTGCGATTCCGTTTTCTTGCGTCCCGGGGATGAAGAGGGGAGCGGGGAGAGGGGGAAAGCTGCCTGAAGAATTCAGCAAAACAGAGGCACTTCCGTTTGGGGAGAGGGATAAAGCCAGGAGACACACGCTCTCCAGGCTGCGCTGGGCGAAAAGATTTCTGCTCTGGTCCCAGTCCTGGCTGCTGGGGAGCTGCGCCTTGCGGGGAGACCTGGAGGCCCAAATAGCCACACGTGCCCCTTCAGACCCCCTTCTCCAGGGGCAAGGACCGATCACCTCCAGCAGAGTCTCCTCCCTTCACTCCATCTTACCGAGCCGCCGGCCGGGATCAGCTCCAGCCAAAGCTCTGCGCGCACAAGATGATCCCGGCCTCCGCCGTTCTTGCGCAGGGCGCTTATGCAGGAGAAGCCCCAGTCTCTGGGCTCCTCCTCCCGGCTCTTCGCTCCCAGGTGCCGCGGAGTTTTCCTTGTTGATTCCTTCCTGCGCCTGCTATTTTGGGGTACCCCCGCGGTACGTTTTGGGGAGCTGCCTGTTGCAGCCTGGGGTCTCCCCTTTTCCCGTTTGCTCTGCCCCCCACGTGCCCCTGGATTCCTCTGCCCCGCTCCACAGCTGGGTCCTTCTCACACTCCAGCCTTTTCCATGACGCAAGGGCGAAGCTCGAAAGTTTAAAAAGCCTTCAGGCGAACACAGAGCCAGGCAGCGGGGAGCCCAGCTAGGTCACAAGCTGCCCTCTACAGGCAGCTAGCACAGCTGGGTTTCTTATCGATGGGGGACATTTATCTTCCTGCACATCAAAGGTCCTGATGCACAGCTGGCTCTGAGCTCTTCCATAATTCAGGGGTGTTCAGAGCTGGGGCAGGTAATACCTAGCTTTTAATCTGTAGATATCAACCCACTTTACAAAGGAAGGCAGTATCATTATCCCCATTTTACAGATGGGGAAACTGAGGCACAGATGGTGACGTGACTTGCGTAAGATCTCCCAGCAGGCCAGTGGCAGAGATGAGAATAGAACCCAGGTCTCCTGAGTCCCAGTCCAGTGTACTAACCACACGGACACACTGCTAATTCTCTTATAAGTCAATAATTTTAATAATTATTGTTATAATAAAAGCCTACAGCCCTAGAATTTGATTTTCCTGTCCTTTGCACAAGTACAAACAAGGAACAACTCCATTAAAGTCAAAGGAGTCACACCGATGTAAACGTGGAACAAGTGAGGAATTGGACCCCTAGTGTGTCATATCTCCTCTGCCTGTCTAATTGAGACCCCAGTCCTGCAAGTTGCGCTCTCCATAAATGAACATGTGGTCCCACATGGAGTCCCATTGGAACAGCGTGCAGGATCAGGGCCTTAGATTACATCTCACTGGTGCAGGGAGTATCTGTATTTGAGGGCTTGTATCATGTTTGGCACATTATCAGTGCTTAAAAATAGTAATTAATTAATGTCTACATTTTCCCAAATAGGTATTGGACCCAAGGGCGTCACTGCAAATAACTGCAGGAAACACTGGTATTTCCATGTGTCCTGTGTGATTGCAGGAACGGAACATCACATGTGAAGGCTGGGGCTCTTTCTATTTAGTTTTTGTTTACAGCTTTATCATTTTTGTTGAACGCAAAAGCTGGTGCATTCAGTGAGACACATGGAGCTGAATTCAGACCATGTGCAGGAGGCAAAACACAGAGCCAGTCGAGCTGCTCCTGCTGACGGCAGGTCTGAAGGCGGCCCATACTGTGTTAATTTCTAGTAAAATACCTGAGATTGTAAATACAAAGAGACAGGGAAGGGGGGAGTTTCTCAACTTTCTCAGCTCATCCACTCATCCTACTTTTTAGGAAGTAAACAAAAGTGAAGTCTGTGAGGGTCTAGCCAAGAGAAACTATTCAGTCCAACACCTTATGTTTTAATACACACATTTTCTGGCTTTATACATCCTAGCTTCAGGTGCTAATTGTTTTCTTTTCTTTTGTTTTTTATCACCTTCAGAAAGCTTAATTTCCATAGGGTGGCCTGTGCTGGTCGGTTCGCTATGATTTGCATAGGCAGATTCTACATGAGATATTTTCATACAGTATCATGGCAGGGTGATTAACAGCTGATTTTTAGATCTCTGCTCCCAAACTTCAATCCTGTCTGCTTTAAAGGGCCAGATTCAGCATTACCCAGCACCTTGTTTAGTCATTTGCACCCTATGCAAATTTTACACCCACTCTCCAGAGGTGTAAATGACTACAGAAGGCCCTTTGTTTCTTTCACCCACTCCCAACTTCATGCCTTCATCACTGGATCAAAACTTTCACTCAGGGCCCAATCTCACAAGGTGCTGAGCACATTCAACTCCTATGGAAGGTAGTGTGAGTGGTGGCATCCAGCATTTCCCAAGAGGAGCTCAGCACCTTACAGAATCAGGTCATTTCTTTTATCATTCAAAACACTCCTAAACAAGAGCTGGCCAAAAAATTTTGGTTGAAAATTTTTGCTGAAAAACGCAAATTCAGCTACACCAAAACATTTTGCGAATTCATACCAGTTTTAAAGTTTGTTTCCAAGAAAAACTATTCTGAAAAAATCAAAATGTTTTGATTTTTTTGGTATGAAATGACTTTATTGTTTCAGAATTTCCTTTATTTTTTTTTCAAAGTTCAAAAGTGTTAAAACACAGCTGAAATCTAAACATTTGGCTTGACCTGAAATGAAATTGGTTTTCACATAAGAATGGTCATACTGGGTCAGCCCAAAGGTCCTTCTAGCTCAGTATCCTGTCTTCCGACAGTGGCCAATGCCAGGTTCCCTAGAGGGAATGAACAGAACAGGTAATCATCAAGTGATCCATCTCCTGTCGCCCATTCCCAGCTTCTGGCAAACAGAGGCTAGGGAACCATCCCTGCCCATCCTGGCTAATAGCCATTGATGGACCTGTCTTCCATGAATTTATCTAGTTCTTTTTTGAACCCTGTTATAGTCTTGACTTTTCAATTTGCCAAATATTTGGAAAATGTTTACTATTGGTCCAACCTGAAACTTACTTTTGTTGGACTTCTTGAAATTGCCACCCAACTGAAATATCCCACAGCTCTGCTCCTAACAATCCACTTGTCCCACAAGGCCAAAGTGTGCAAACATCCCAACCCAGCGCTGCTGTCTGCTACTGGTGCCATTTACACTGTATCTATTTGTGCCTTAAAGTCTGCACTGGAGGGCCAGGATTATGTTTGCTGTGTATTTTTCCTACTGCAAAGAAGCATATCTGTGGTGCTGTACACATAATAAAGTACAGAAGGGCAAACCGAGTCCTGCCTTCTTAATTCAGAACTCCTGTGTGGAGAGGCATGACAGGCCAAATTTGCTTTAATTATGTCTCATTTAACTTGAACAGTTATTAATCATTATTATTATTCCACTTTTGTGGAACCTGGGGCACATCACTGTCTCTTCCCTGAAGAGTTTACAGCCTGTGGGCCAGATCCTGAATGTTCTTATGTACATGAGCAGCCTTGAGTAGTCTCCCTGACTTCAATGGGAGAACTTGCATGAGCAAAGCTACCCCGGTGATGAAGCATTTGCAGGATGAGGCTCTATAAAATGAACCAGAGGTGGGACACGTTAAGGACGCCAGGGTATTATTTAGGTCTTGATCCTGCAAATACTTTAAGCATAGGTGTGGCAGAATTCTATTTTCTCTTTATAATTTCAACAGGTAATATGTTTATTTTTAAGCATTTTTTTCAGATTTGTATTGATTTAAATTTTCACTGTTGCCGATTATGGGAGGCTTGGACGACCGGGTGGGAGGGTCAGACAATTATCTAATGACAGTAAACGTTGAGATTCAAAAAGAATGCTTTAGAACCCTTAAAACACAAACTGTCAGCATCACATGTCAAAATACACAAATTAAAGATCCTTAAACACAAGTTCTCAAGCCCCATTCGCCTCACTTTGCTTATCTGCAAATGTCCATGATTGTTGATGGAATATTGTGTTGGCAGTTTGTGTGTGTGCGATGAAACGGACATTTAGTGATCACAATCTAACCCTTTCCAAGCCTACTCGCGCTCTGAGGCCCAGCTCCCCAAAGGGATTGAGGTGCTGGAACCAATGGGCATAAGGCGCCTGAGCACCTAGACGGGTTTGCAGGATCGGGGCTTTACACGGCAAGCGACGTGGGGCCAGGTCACGGCAGCAGCCGTCCCGATTTGCTACGGACATCCGAGGCTGTTCTTTTTTGCGAGCCCCCGCCACTGCCACCCCCGGGCCGGCGGGAACACGTTGCCAGGGCGGGCTCCGGCTTGTCTCCTCGGCTGGGCCCGTGCAGCGCCCTGCGCACAGCAGCCCTATGGGGGGGAGGACACGGGGGCCCCCCCAAGTCATTAGCTGCGGAAAGCCCGGGGAGGCGGCGGCTCCGTACCCGGCCCTGTCCGTGCTGGGCCTAAGCCGGGCCACAGGCCTCCCTCGGCTCTGGCGCTACAGGCCTAGCAGCGCCGCAGCCTCCCCAGCGGCTCGGCGGAGGCTCCGCAGGCAGCGGGGCGGGGCCAGGAACGCCGGGCAGGAGGCCGCTCGGCCCGGCTGGAACCCGCTTCGGCGGCCTCGTGGCGGCGGCGGCAGGAGGGGCGGCTCGGCTCGGCTGGAGGGCGGCCCGGTGAGCGGAGCTTCGGGCTGGGGCGGGCAGGGCTCTGCTGCCCTGCAATCTGCGTCCGCCCCGGCCGGCCCTGTTCCCAGCCCCGCTCCCGTCTGCCACCCCCTGATCCCACCCCTCCATCCCCCGCTACCCACCCCCCTCTGATCCCATCCCTCCTCCCGTCCCTCCATCCCCCGCTACCCACCCCCCTCTGATCCCATCCCTCCTCCCGTCCCTCCATCCCCCGCTACCCACCCCCCTCTGATCCCATCCCTCCTCCCGTCCCTCCATCCCCCGCTACCCACCCCCCTCTGATCCCATCCCACCTCCCGTCCCTCCATCCCCCGCTACCCACCCCCCTCTGATCCCATCCCTCCTCCCGTCCCTCCATCCCCCGCTACCCACCCCCCTCTGATCCCATCCCTCCTCCCGTCCCTCCATCCCCCGCTACCCACCCCCCTCTGATCCCATCCCACCTCCCGTCCCTCCATCCCCCGCTACCCACCCCCCTCTGATCCCATCCCACCTCCGCTCTCCTCCTCCCATCCCTCCATCCCCCGCTACCCACCCCCCTCTGATCCCATCCCACCTCCGCTCTCCTCCTCCCATCCCTCCATCCCCCGCTACCCACCCCCCTCTGATCCCATCCCACCTCCCGTCCCTCCATCCCCCGCTACCCACCCCCCTCTGATCCCATCCCTCCTCCCGTCCCTCCATCCCCCGCTACCCACCCCCCTCTGATCCCATCCCTCCTCCCGTCCCTCCATCCCCCGCTACCCACCCCCCTCTGATCCCATCCCACCTCCCGTCCCTCCATCCCCCGCTACCCACCCCCCTCTGATCCCATCCCACCTCCGCTCTCCTCCTCCCATCCCTCCATCCCCCGCTACCCACCCCCCTCTGATCCCATCCCACCTCCGCTCTCCTCCTCCCATCCCTCCATCCCCCGCTACCCACCCCCCTCTGATCCCATCCCACCTCCCGTCCCTCCATCCCCCGCTACCCACCCCCCTCTGATCCCATCCCTCCTCCCGTCCCTCCATCCCCCGCTACCCACCCCCCTCTGATCCCATCCCACCTCCCGTCCCTCCATCCCCCGCTACCCACCCCCCTCTGATCCCATCCCACCTCCCGTCCCTCCATCCCCCGCTACCCACCCCCCTCTGATCCCATCCCTCCTCCCGTCCCTCCATCCCCCGCTACCCACCCCCCTCTGATCCCATCCCACCTCCCGTCCCTCCATCCCCCGCTACCCACCCCCCTCTGATCCCATCCCTCCTCCCGTCCCTCCATCCCCCGCTACCCACCCCCCTCTGATCCCATCCCACCTCCCGTCCCTCCATCCCCCGCTACCCACCCCCCTCTGATCCCATCCCTCCTCCCGTCCCTCCATCCCCCGCTACCCACCCCCCTCTGATCCCATCCCACCTCCCGTCCCTCCATCCCCCGCTACCCACCCCCCTCTGATCCCATCCCTCCTCCCGTCCCTCCATCCCCCGCTACCCACCCCCCTCTGATCCCATCCCACCTCCCGTCCCTCCATCCCCCGCTACCCACCCCCCTCTGATCCCATCCCACCTCCCGTCCCTCCATCCCCCGCTACCCACCCCCCTCTGATCCCATCCCACCTCCCGTCCCTCCATCCCCCGCTACCCACCCCCCTCTGATCCCATCCCACCTCCCGTCCCTCCATCCCCCGCTACCCACCCCCCTCTGATCCCATCCCACCTCCCGTCCCTCCATCCCCCGCTACCCACCCCCCTCTGATCCCATCCCACCTCCCGTCCCTCCATCCCCCGCTACCCACCCCCCTCTGATCCCATCCCACCTCCCGTCCCTCCATCCCCCGCTACCCACCCCCCTCTGATCCCATCCCACCTCCGCTCTCCTCCTCCCATCCCTCCATCCCCCGCTACCCACCCCCCTCTGATCCCATCCCTCCTCCCGTCCCTCCATCCCCCGCTACCCACCCCCCTCTGATCCCATCCCTCCCCCGCCCCATTCACTCCCATCCCCACTCCCCTCCCTCCATCCCCCGCTACCCACCCCCCTCTGATCCCATCCCTCCTCCCCACCTCCGCTCTCCTCCTCCTCCTGTCCCTCCATTCCCCGCTACCCACCCCCCTCTGATCCCATCCCACCTCCCGTCCCTCCATTCCCCGCTACCCACCCCCCTCTGATCCCATCCCACCTCCGCTCTCCTCCTCCTCCTGTTCCGCCATCCCCCGCTACCCACCCCCCTCTGATCCCATCCCTCCTCCCCACCTCCGCTCTCCTCCTCCCATCCCTCCATTCCCCGCTACCCACCCCCCTCTGATCCCATCCCTCCTCCCCACCTCCGCTCTCCTCCTCCTGTCCTTCCATTCCCCGCCACCCACCCCCCCTCTGATCCCATCCCACCTCCCGTTCCTCCATTCCCCGCCACCCACCCCCCCTCAGATCCCATCCCACCTCCCGTCCCTCCATTCCCCGCCACCCAACCCCCCTCTGATCCCATCCCACCTCCGCTCTCCTCCTCCTGTCCCTCCATCCCCCGCTACCCACCCCCCTCTGCCCATCCCTCCCCCCACCTCCGCTCTCCTCCTCCTCCTGTCCCTCCATCCCCTGCTACCCACCCCCCTCTGATCCTGTCCCTCCTCCCCACCTCCGCTTTCCTCCCATCCCTCCATTCCCCGCTACCCACCCCCCCGATCCCATCCCTCCCCCGCCCCATTCACTCCCATCCCCACTCCCCTCCCTCCATTCCCCGCTACCCACCCCCTCCTCTGATTCCATCCCTCCCCTGCCCCGTTCACCCCATCTCTCGTTCCCCACCTCCGTTCTCCTGTTCCTCCATTCCCCACTACCGACCCCCCTCCTCTGATCCCATCCCTCCCCCACCCTGTTCATGCTATCCCTCCTTCCCCACCTCTGTTATCCTCCTCCTGTCCTTCCTTTCCCTGCTACCCACCCCCTCCTCTGATCCTATCCCTCCCCCGCCCCGTTCACCCCCATCTCTCCTTCCCCACCTCCGTTCTCTATCCCAATTCCCCCTGCTTCACTTTTCCCATCAGCTCTTCATCCCTCTCCCCCATAGAGCCTCAGCATGGTCCAGCTTAGTGGGCTGGGCATGAGGACTCCTGGGATCTGTTCCCAGCTGCACCTCCTGAGCCCACATTTCCAAGCTTTCATTGCCCTCCATATTGAAGCACCTAATTAAATGGCCTGGTAGCCCGAGGGGCTGAGTACCAAGCATTGTCTCCCACCGAGATCCATGAGAGCAGCAGGTGCTCAGAACCTCTGAACTCTGCTCACCTTTATGTAGATGCCTGGCAGTGTTGGCTTTAACCTCTGTCCCCACAATTTCCTGTGATGTGGGAATGCTATTTCCTTACCTCCCTGGACTGGCTGGGAGGATTAATTAATATTTGCACACTGCTTTGACAATGGGAAGAGTTAGGTACTATCCTGCCATCTCTCCTGGCCCCATCTTCTGTCTGCTGCACCCTTTCCGTCTGTGTGTTGGGCTCCCCTTCGCTCTGTCTGTCCATCCCCACCCCCTTCTCCTAACCCATCCTGTAATCCTTTCAGCTGGGCTGTAAAACACCATGTTCTTTCCCTCCTCTCCAGCCACCCGTTCTCCTTTCTGCTTCCTCTGGTTGCTGAGGGCCTGGGGAGCCGGCGGGAGGAAATGAACTCTGCCTAGCATTCCACTCAGTTCGCTTTTTCTCTCCCAGGCAGTAAAATGGAGGAGTTGAACCAGGCACTGGCTTCCAGCTTCGCAGTGTCTCCGGACCTGAACAGCACAGCAGCCCCTCACCCCCGACTGGCACAATACAAGTCCAAGTACAGTTCCTTGGAGCAGGCAGAGAGGAGACGTCGGCTCCTGGAACTGCAGAAATCGTAAGGGTCCCATAACTGATGGCATTTTCCCCTTGGCTGGTGATCCTTTTAGAGCTACTCTAGGGGCTTGTCTCTATCTGCCCCTGATCTTGTGGGCCAGGTGTTTTACCAATGGTGTTTTGATATGTGGCATCTACTCCCTGTAGGGTCGTGTGAGTGTGAAGGTTGGCCTTGGTGTGCCTCCAGCATGTGCCCATGGGTTGGTATGTTTGAAGGGTGGCACTAGTGCTACCACGTGTAGCTGCTGGGCTGGGAGATGGGGAAGACTGGTACCAGTGGGTCAGGTACTGCTGTGAGAATGTATAGTTACTTAGAATCCATGGAGCTAGACGGATAACTCCACATGATGTGTCTGAGTGTGTAGCCTATATGGCAGTTTGCATGGAGGGGAGGGGGGAGTGTGCATGGGAATCGGAGCAGAAATGGAGAGTGGGGCATCCCTGTGCCGCCTGGGAATGTGCTCTGAGGTGCAGCTTTCAGGATGACCCGCCTGGGTTCCTTATTAGCTGTGTCTTTCCAGAATAAGAATGCTCTGTGACAGGATGTGCGATTACAGTGTGTTCTACTCATGCTTTGGGTATGTTAAGGCAGAGGCCAAATGCCTCCAGCCCTGAGCTGTGTAGGGGGGATAGACGCCGGAGCTCCACAACCCACAGTCTGTTGTTAAAGTTAGAAAACAGTTGTTGTTCTGGTATTCTGGCTGGCTCGTGTCTGGACGGTCTCAAAGGGCACAGCTGAGAATCCTCATTGGCTACATGTACCATTCCCTTAACAAGCGCATGTATTCAGCGCCTTGCTCACTGGACCCAGACACAGCATTCCAGGGTGTGTGGGCGGGCGGAAATGGCCATGTCTCCTTTCAGAGAGGGAAATGGGTTTCTCTGTTCTCTCCTGCAGTAAGCGATTGGACTATGTGAACCATGCCAGGAGACTGGCAGAGGATGACTGGACTGAAGCTGAGAGGGAGGAGGAGGAGGAAGGTGAAGATGCGGGCAAGGAGGATATGGACGTTGACGTGGGCAAGAAGTTGCCAAAGCGCTATGCTAACCAAGTGAGCAGGGATACATAGCACAAGGAAACGATGGGCCTGTTACTGGGAATGAGTGTGTGCCTGTGTCTGTGCGGGAAAGTGCATGCATGGGGTGAGTGTGGTCTGCATGCCCGGGTGAGACTGTGTACATGCATGCACAACACTTATAGGCAACAGGTGAAAGCTCATCTGCAGTCAGTGCAGAATTGCAGGGTTGGGGGAGGGGTGTGTGTGTGAATGAAAACTGCAAAGAGTAAGTATGTGTGGGTGGATGCCCAATCCAATGGTGAAATCGTAGTAGGGATAGTACATAAGATAGAGTGAAAGTGTTTCCCAAAGTAGCAACACATTTCCTTACCCCTCTTATAAATCCACTCTTCTAAATGTTTTAACTGACTCACACCCACGGCTTTCAATTCACTGTGAGACCTTCTGTCATTCCCTATGGGACTGTTCAGTGCTATTAAAAAGAGGTCGGCTATCCACATAAGTGTCCATTTAGATGCATGGGTCTGTGAACTATAAGTCACTGATGCAGTTCTAGGCCTAGTTGGAGAAAGCAGGGCCATTATTTGTGTTTCTTGACCTCTAAGTATTTGTTCAGTTCCCAAGTGTCATCATTAACACCGCTGCCATGTAACCCTACAGCTAATGCTATCCGAGTGGCTGATTGATGTCCCCCCGGATCTGGAACAAGAATGGATCCTGGTGATGTGTCCCATGGGGAAAAGGGCACTGATTGTGGCATCCAGGGTAAGAGATCATAGTGTGTATCAACCACACAGAGCACAGTAATGGAATTCTGTGTGTGCGTTCATGTGAGCCCATACGTTCATCCTAATAAAATCAGATATTAGTCCATGAATTCTGGTTGTCGTCTTCCTGCCAGTGCTGCAGAAAGCCTGCTCCTGCTCTGAGGGGAGTTTTGCTACTTGTGTTAGTGGAGGTATATTTAAAATCAGCTATGCTGGGGGGCCTGGTTTCAATACAGTGGTCCCCAGATTCTGTTAAAATACAGCCCCATCTTGTAAGGTACTTGGACAGGTGTGGGGTTGTAACTGGATCTGTGTTTTAAAGCCTTGAGTATAGTCAGACCCGTGGCTTGCAGTGTAACAGCAGCAGGGGCAGCTTTGACTTTCTCCATTTCCCTGCAGGGCTCCACTGCAGCTTACACCAAGAGTGGATTTTGTGTCAACAGGTTCCCTTCCCTCTTGCCAGGGGGAAACAGGCGCAATTCGGCAACTGGGAAAGGTAATGATCTGAAGAGGCCTTCAAAATCAGTATGAGAGACCTGGCCTGTTTCTCTGTGTGTATTTAGTCATGGGCTGCCCCAGAAGGACTAGGCTCTCCTTGTGGCTAGAGGGTAACCCAGCCTCCGTGTCTATCCATTTACATCATGATGTAAGATGTACAGGGAATATTTTGGGTATTTGTTCACTATTTTGAGATCAGTTTCTCTGGGAGAAGTGTGATATTGGTTGAACTCAGGCTCACAACCTCCATATCCTTTTCCCACCTAAAAGCCAGAGCTGTGTCTGTTAATACAAGTCTCTCTGCACATGTGTGTGTGTGTGTGCGCGCTTAACGTGCCCTTTGTAATATTACACGAAGCTGCATTGCATTGGTTCTGTTGTTTAAGAGGGGTTGTGCATGGAAGACTTTTCCAGTGGATCCATAGCTTCCTCTTCCCAGTTTGATTCCTCCGCCTAGCAGTCTGTCCTGCATGTTCACTGACTCCAGTCAGCAGAATGGTGTCTTTCCTGTGCCTCTCCGAGCTAGGTCAGTGCTGGGTTCTATTGCAGTAGCTTCCAAAGCTGGAATGGGAGCGAAGATTGCTCTGCATATTGTGTTGTGTTGGGCAGAGTTCTTCCAGCCCAAGCTGTAGTAAAAGTCCTGATAGTGTCAGAGCTGTAGTATGTAGTCCTGAGTCTGTAGCAATCCATGCATGGATCACCTGTGTTTGTATGTACAGACTACACGATCTTGGACTGTATCTACAGTGAAGTGAACCAGACGTACTACATCCTTGATGTGATGTGTTGGAGGGGGCATCCTGTTTATGACTGTCAGGTACTGGACCTTCCTTCACCCTAGCCAGTGCATTCAACCCCCCTCCTTACTGGAGGGAGCCTCATTGTGTCACTTTTTCTCCAAACCGTGTCAGATATCAGGGATTCCGTGGAATCTGCAGTAGGTAGATGCCTTGAGGCACCATAGTAGACTCCCCAGTGTTTGGGATGGATGATCACTCCCCTGTGTGTCTTCTCCCTTCTCCAGACAGATTTCCGATTCTACTGGCTTCATTCTAAGATACAAGAAGAGGAAGGGCTGGCAGAGAAAAGCAGAATTAATCCAGTAAGTCCTTTGTATCCAGAGCACAAGGAGAGTGTGGGTTTAACTCTCCCATTCAGAATGGACTATGTTTTGGCATGTTCATTGGTTTGATCCTGCACATGTCACCATTTGGTCACTGAAATGTTCTTCTGATGAAATGAGAGACACATTCAGGATGTAAACAAAACATTTTAAAAACAATAAACCTGCACTTTCCACCCTAAGTGCCGGAGGAGATCTGGGCTGCAGGGTATTAACTGACTGCAGTGCCACTTTTAGTCTCCCTGACTGAAATGCAGATGTAAAGGAAAACCAACAAGGTTTCCCCAGGGACAGCATTAGTGTGCATTTGCTCTCCAATAGGAATCCTCTTTTGATGTTAGGACAGAGCCTCACCTGCTCTCAACAACTTGCTTTCTGTTTGAGGGGTTGAGTTTGAGGCAGAATCAAAGCTTCATAAAGCACCCCCCCTTCCTCTACTGAGCTGCGCTGAATGGATGAAGTTGAAGGGACTGAGGCTGTGAGGAGGCCAGTTTCTGTGCAGTACAGAGTGCCCTCAACTTCCACTGACTCCAATGAGAGATGATGACAACACATCAGAGGCCCCTGGTCACTGAGCTGTTATTTTGAACAGTTGTTCCTGAATACTCTCACTCTTGAAAGCCCGGGGGCTACTCGTGAGTTTAAAGTTAGGCATGTGCTTAAGCACCTTGTTGACGGAAGATCTGTTCCCTGTTCTATTAAAGTGGTTACTGCTGCATATGTGAGCCATGGTCTCAAGGGGGTTAAAAAAAAAAAACTCTCCGCCAGGCCAGGTCTCTGCTGAGCAAACAGAAACATGGAGCTTGTTCCTATAAACACTTGTTACGAGGTGTAGTGCTCACCGCCACGAGTAATTCACTTCAGGGTTTCTCAGTGGCAAGTATTGTACCCGGTTGTAGGTCTTTCTAGGATTGAACCCATAGATGGTAAGCTCTTCAGAGCCGGGACTCTGATTTATATGGTGCCATGCGCCCCTGTGGGGCTATGAAACTAGTAACCGTCAACCAGGCAGAGCTGGTTGTGCGATCAGTGATCTGCTCAAAGAGAGCGATTTGGGGCTAAATTCACTGCAGGCGTAAGTGGGCACGTCTCTGTTGATTTCAGTGGATATGCCTCTTATGTCAATGGCGAATATGTTCATCGACATTCAACAGATGCTACTTGTGCTCATGCTGAAATAGGAGTAACAAAAAGATCATTAGGCTGGTTTTCAGAAGGGGTGGACACCTGCATCTGCCATCGACTTGAACTGCAGGTAATCAGCATCTCTGAACAATTAAGTCCTGTCGCTTTATCTCCAGAACACAAAGCTTTGCAACACTTGGTACAATTAGATGGCCAGTGGGAGAGAATGTACTAACTACTCTAGTTCTCTCTTACTCTTTCAGTTTAAATTTGTGGGCCTGCAGAGTTTCCCCTGCACCCCAGAGAGCCTATGCGAGGTGCTGGCCATGGACTTCCCCTTTGAGGTAAGAGGGCTTTCTGCCTTCGGTGGAGGGACTGGGAACTTGGGACCATGCTGTGGCTCAGTGACAGCCAGAGCTGTGTGTTGTATAGGGGCTTGCGGGGGTGGCTTTAAGGATATACTGTAAGAAGAGAAGCTGCATTTGGGGTAGCATGTCTAATTTTACTTGGGAATTGTGGCTTCTGCAGACATGACGGAAGCCAACTCAGCTGTAGCCTGGCTCCCATACAATGGACCAACAGTAAAGGATGGTCTTGTGGTTAAAGCACTAGACTGAGACTCAGGAGACTGCAGTCATTTCCCACCTCTGCCACAGAGACGGTGTATGACCTTGGACAAGTCACTTCATCCATCTGCATCTTTTCTCCATCTGTAATCAGGGATAACCATACTTCCCTGCCTCGTGTGGTGAGGACAGATTCACCTGTGTCTGAGATGTTTAGATCCTATCGTGATGGTGGCCATATATGAACCTAGATAGAAAGAGAGACAACCACTCTTCTCAAATACCCCAAACCAAATGCCTCACTGATTCTCAACTGCATCTCTTGAGCTCTCTAGGCCCATGTAAGCAATTACAACAAATGCAGACTGAAACTTACTGATAAGCAAATGCTAGATTTGCTGGTAACAGTTGACTATCTGACGCCTTCTTGTTAAGGTCAAAGATAGTCATCAGATTTGGTCAGCAAGTCAGTCCTCTGAATGGCAGTGCCAGGTCTTGTGCTGGAATTGTCCTAAGCAAAGGGCAGAATGCACAGAACATCTATAAAGCCTTTATGATTCTTCCGCCAACAGGCTCTCTTGACTGCCAAAACTTGAAGAATCTGGCAGCCTCAGTGACATTTTTGGCCAGAAAGCTTAATTCTGCCTCTAGACATCTCCCCCTGAAAAGAGCTGTAGAACGTAACCTCACTGAAGGAGGAGTAGAAAGTACCAGGAAGATACTGAAATTCTCAATAAATCCAGAGAGGGAAATTGAGTCTATCAAACTATCTCATGTACCCCAGTCACAGTTTGCCCCCAGGTTTCCAGCCGTGAAAGGCTAGTGCATCAACATGCTGGGTCATCAAGCTGACTCTTGTCTAATTTGGCTCTAACTGTAGATCTGAGTTCTCTTCCTAAGTCAGAACTGACACAGAAATAGGTCACCAAGCATTCACTTAAAGAAAACTGAATGAACGACCATGTTAAATTTGCCACCAGAGGGAGCTCATGAAGTCCCTGTAATGTAGCATGGATATCATCCATGGGACAAAAATAATTAAAACTTGCATTAGGGCTACAGGTGGACCAAGTCTTGCTTATGGACTGCATCCTATGAAAACCAAATGAATTTGCTATGTTTGGCTGCTTTAAGAAAGCGAAGGTGAATTTTCCCCATTTGTTAATTATGGAGGGACGTATAGCACTCATGCTATTCGAATGATTTCTTGCATGTGATGGCAGTGAGTTTAGCCAAATTTTTCAAACCTCGGTCCCTGAAGTGAAGTTTCTGATTCCAAATTTAGGGCCTGATCCAAAGCCCAGTGAGGTCAGTGGGAGTCTTTCTGTTGATTTCAATGGGCTTTCGATCAGTCCGCTGGCCTCTTAAATAAAAGTGATTTATGAGTCTGTTTTTCAGAGATGCTGAGCCTGCACAAAGCTGATGGAAGTAATTGAAAATCCTATTGAAGTCAATTGGAGCTGCAGGAGCTCAGCTCTTTGGAAAATCATAAGCCTATTTTTCTTAGGTATCAGTCTGAACCTAACTTGAGGCACTCAAGTTTGAAAGTGTTGGCCACAAAAAAATAAAATCCCTCCATATCAATTTCCCATCAAGTTCAGTCTTGTGCAGACAGTAACATTAACCCTCTTTCTGAATTGGATGGCGTCAGGACAGTGATTCAGTGTAGAGACAGACCGCAAATTAAATTGGCTGGAATGAAAATAGAAACTGAAATAATTTACAGAAAATACTCTTGAGAGGACATGACTTGTCTCGATCTATCTGATTCTTGGCCCAGCTTATTGGGACTCTCCCCATGTGCTGCAATCTTGAAATAAAAGGAATGCAATTGAAGGAGCTTCCCTGGGTCCCTACCTAGCAGAGTCCCAAAGTTACTTAAGGACTCTCTCCTGCTTTGGGTGACTAGTATGGCCTCTTATTGACAGCATGCTATGCGTTACCTGGAACGTATTACATGTGTCTGCCTGGCTAAGTGCGGTCACGTCAGGAGCTCTCTTTTCCTGAGTCATCCCTTACTTCCTCTATGTGTGGGTTTGCAATTGGAATATTCAGGGATCTTGCCCAAGCAGAATATGAATCTCATTGCTTTGGTTCATGTTTGATTAACACAGAAGTCCCCTGTACATGAGATTTTTCTACCAGAGCCCCCCAGTGATCGATAGCCAAGTAACCCTCTCTCTTCCCCAGTTATTCTGCACAGTCAGCCTCTTTGCTCACACGCAAATTGCCTTTTAGAGCTCAGTCAGCTTTGCTAAAAGGAGCCCCCCCTCGAACATTAAGAAATCCCAAGGTAAAGTCTAATCTGACCAAGGGCACCTATGGGAATCAGTAGAAGGGATAATCGAAAATCCTTAGTGTGCAGGGTAAATCTAAATGGAAAAGAGGCTAATAGGTAACATCAGCCAGCTTCAGTGCTTGAATTGCAGTGGTAGCAAAGGGCTAAGGGCCTGATCCTTCAAGTACAGAGGGCCCTTAACTGCCATTGATTTGAGTGGGAGATAAGGACACTCATTCCCTCCTGGGATTCATTAAGAATTTATTGAGCATGAGGAAGCTGAAGGAACAGGAGCAGTAGACGGAATCAGGGCTGCTTGGCATCACTGCCTCTGACTAATCACTTCCAAGATGTCCTAATCTTAAAGAAAAAAACAACACAGAGATGTTTTCTGTAAGGCTGCGTTATTAAAAAGCAGCCTGAGTTTCTTCAGTGCAGGAGCACAGCAACCAAACCAAAAACACTGATATTTGCTGATCAACTGACATTAGCCTCACCATTTGCTGTGTTTCTTTAATGATCTGATGGCCGTGACCCATTCAGCATTTAATTGTATTCCTATCGAAAGGGGCGCTAATCTGATAGTATTGGAACTCTTGGGTTTCTACTTTCCTCTTCCTTGGTTTATCTCATTGTCTGAAATAATCAAATAAAATGTCTGGTTGTTTTAGCTTGAAAGTGAAAAGAGATCAGTAAAGCTGGGCAGCGTCAAAGTCAAATGTATTTGCTTTCAGATCTCTCTATGTGCACACTTACACCTGAAATGCCTCTGTCCCCTGCTGTAAATGCTGTCCATTCCGTCTCTCTCTCACACACAGATAGATGGGCTTCTCTTCTACCACAAACAAACCCACTACAGCCCTGGCAGCACCCCACTGGTGGGCTGGCTCCGACCCTACATGGTATCAGACATCCTTAGGATGACTGTGCCAGCTAATCCACTAACTACCAAACCAGACTACGCCGGGCACCAGCTCCAGCAGATCATTGAGCATAAGAAGAGTAAAAAGCTGGCAGGAGAGGAGGGATGCTTGAGCTCCAAGGAAGTGGCTGAGAACGGACGTTATGAGTTGGAACACTTGTCTACACTTCGTTCGGCAGAATCTCCCAACAGCCAAGTCGAGAGAGCAAGCCAGATGGAGAGCTAGACTACTGATGGTTTTATTGAGAGGGTGAGGGAGCACAGCGCAGCCTTCTCGTTTTCCATTGCTGATACTGGCTGGGAGGAGGATAATGATGATCATTGGATGGCTCTGTTTTAAGTGCCTTTAAGGGAAATAGGTCAGGTTTAACACAGTTTTTGCAAGGACTGTCTCCTCTGTGGAGATGCCAAGGATTAGTTTTACCTGCTGAGGAAATCTGCTTTTGGGATTGCAGCCTGTGTCAAACTGCATGGTTACTCATTTAGAACCTAATCCTGTTCCTATTGAAGTCCATGGCAAAACTCCATTCTCGGAGCAGGATTCTGACGCCTGTTTGTAAACTGAACACCAAATACCAGGCCACAGACACACCTTATTAGGCTGAAAGTCTGGGACATTTCCACCTCCAATCCAGTGGTTTGCACTTAAGGCCCTTTCGATGAAAGTTTTGTTGTCAGTCTCATTCTAGTTTCAGAAGGTTGCACTATAAGTCTAAAATCTGAAGGCTGAACGTTTGACACCCACATGTTACTGAGAAACAGAATTTCCTTGTATCAGAACAGGCCCCTGTATCCAAAAATGGCCGTGTGCAAAAAGAACTCGGCATAATTTTATTCTTTGACCCTTTTTGCAGTAGGGGAAATGCCCAAGTCAGGTTGAATCTTTATTTTTTTTGTGGTTGAATGTGCAGAATAAAATGTTTCACAGAAATATTAACTCTTCAATCTCTTACCAGTTATCTAAATGATAATCCATACTGTATCTTTTAAATTTGTATTTAAAAATTGGTTATCTTTGGATCAGGCACTTTATAGCACTAACTGAAACCAGGAAAATACTATATATGGTTGAGTTTCACAACTTTATCAATGCACCTCAGTCCTTATCTCATGCTCTCCCTGCTATTCCAGTCCCAGCCCTCTCTTGTATACATACTTTCAACTGCATTGATATGTATCAGGATATGTCTACACTACAAACACTACAGCTGTGCCACTGTTGTGTGGGCACTTGGTACTGCAACAGAAGGGTGCTGTCAGTCACTATATTAAACCAATCTCCTCGAGAGGTAGCAGCTAGGTTGATGGAAGAATTCCCAACCCAACTGTTCTGCGGTAAGGGTTAGGTCAACAGAACTACGTCGCACAGGGTATGAAGTTTTTCACAGCCCTGAACCATGTAGCTAGGTGATCTCATTTTTAGGTAGACCAGGCCCTAGTTTTATGATTAAAATTAGTATCTTCTAGGGTGAGACCACCAAACTCAACTGACTGGTTACCCAAACTAGGTTTTCACTGGCGATAAAAGGCCAGTATGCTAACCCACAGGTTTGAACTCTTTATTATGTTATGTAGACAGCAAATGAGTTAAGGTTCCAACCAGCCCACTCAAGTTAAAAGAGGTGGATGAAATTTCATACTATAAATACTACTGCAGGTGATGTACCTGATTCTCCATGATGATAGCTCTGCTTGGTTATGAAGAGAAATCGCATTATGTACAGTAGGTGATGAGCACCCTGATACCAGGAATGATGCTTTATGTGTAGATAGTAGATCCATTTATATACTCCCCCACCCACCCCCTTTTCCCCCCAAAAATGCTGGCTTCTATGCCAATAGTGTGGGTGGCTTGTAGTGGTTTGATTGTGCAGCTGATTTGATAATACAAGTGGGCAGCAGGAACTGTAATAACTATACTGAAAACTCAGCATGGAAGAGAATGTTGGCCTATTATCCCCCTTCATTCACACACACACACAGAGGAAATCGCGCCCTGGATGTGTGAATGAATTTGGTTGTTAACATGTGGCTTGAGTATGCTACAGCCTTCTTCAAACTGCTGTTTATTATTAGTGTGAAACAACTCCGAGGGTGGGAGGACTGTACTACCCCTCTCCCCTTCCTTGCACAGTGAGGGATGGAGAAAGTATGTGAGGTAATAAGTGTCCTAAAACCTGTAGCCTAATCTAGTGACAGGCTCTGCTTTTAAAAAATTAAAAATACTGCTGTTGCTCTCTGTGAATCTTAGATTCTGATGGCAAAATTCAACTGGTTGGAGGAAATTGGTGCAAGAGTCACACTGCATGCATGGGCCCCTAATCTGGGTGCTTTTCAGATGCAATAAAGTGCTAATTTATTTAATCATCCAGGAATCTGAATCTAAGCATCCCTGCCACTTGCTTTGGGAAGGGGAAAGCTGCAGCTCCAGTTACTGTCTTATATGCTGTCCTTCACAGAGCTTTCCAAGGTTCTCCAGCAAAGAGGGGAGTCAGTATAAAATATAGTAGGAAAAAAAGCTTTTTCTCTGATAGAAGGGGGAAACTGTCTGAAGCTGTCTTTATATGTTGTGAAGGATCCCTTGCAGATAGTGCTGCATAGTTCTGCTTTAAAAATATTAGCAGGCTCCAGGAGTAAATCTTTACGTTACAATTAACGCTGAAAATGAAAGGGTGTGTTTGGGGAGAAAGTGTTAAACCAAAGTCGCTGGCTGCAAAGCATTCTGTTTCCATAACTCATAGCTGTTGGGTGTGATGCTGATACGGGAGCACCCTCCACCCTGCTCCAGGTGGAACAAGCAGCTGCCTCCGCTCCTTGTACCTGCACGTGACAATGTAAGTTACTGCCAGGTGCAACAGGAACCTGCTGAGGCAGCGACAAGGAGATAGCTGGGCGAGTGGGGAGAGCTTGTGAGGATGTAATGCCAAAGCCCAGTATAGCAGAGCTAGCCAAAATGTGTGGCCTGTGGGTTTCTAGAGGTGTGCTCATCTTTAGTGTGGAGAGGTGGCCTACAATCAAGCCGCAGCTCATAGCACTGTAAGCCGGCAGGATCTTCAGCCTCCCCGGGCCTCGCTTCCATGGAAAAGATGGAGATAGCTGCCCTGTGCTCCATTTTCCTGCAAGTTAAATACAAACCCTCCAGCTGCAGGCAAGTTGCCAGTGCAGCCCTTGTCAGCAGAACAAAATGTCCACCCCTGCCACAGCCACTGAGGCCAGTTGGGGTATAGCTTTCTGAGCAAGTCCTGTTGCAGTACCCAGATGTGGCCCCAGAGGCAGTGTGCCTCGACTGTAGCATGAAAACTGCTCTGAATCAAAGCTTTGAAGGCGTTTTTTAAAAACCCTTTAGCACTCGGCTGTCCCATTCCACACTAGCAGCAACTGCTGTTCAGCTGTGTAAGTAGAACTATCTACCCAGACTTTTAAATGCCTGTCGCTGAGGTGGAGGTAGATCTAGTTAATGGATTCGGGGGGGTGGTGACCACCCTCCCTTTCCTTGGAACTGGGACCTGAAACTTGTTTGTCCTGATGTGGTGAAATGGTACGGAAAAAAATTGTGACCACTGATCTAGTTCATTACTGGTCTTGTTCCCCTACAAGGGAATCCATCATCTATCATTCTAGATATGAATATTGTGCATAGCAGTGTGGTAACTTACACAGTGTAAGTGAACTGGAGAGGAGGATTTTTGCTTCTCTCCATCAACCCCTAAGCCACTGAGAAATTTAGTAGGTAAATATTTATTTTTATTTCATATATAATAACACTGACCACCTCCCATCAGAACATGCTACAATGAGGAGACATGGCTGATCTCTGACCACTGCTTGTCAGGCAATTGACAAAGCGTGTCACACCAACCCCAAAATGCAAGTGCCAGAGAGGTCAGTGTAATATACAGCACAAAATCACCATTAAGGGCCATTGGTGGGCAAGGCACTATACACTTAGAAGACCAGGCCCCCTGCTCTGAGAAGATGAACATCTCAGACGGATATTATTTACTTGTACTGCCGTAGCTCCCAGGAGCCCTAGTCGTGGCCTAGAACTCTGTTGCGCTAGGTGCTATACAAACACAGAACAAAAAGATGATCCCTGCCCTCAAAGAGTTTACAATGTAAGTAAAGAAAATAAATGACAATGGACTGTGGTAGACAGGAAAGTGGAAGAGATAAATGTAAACAATGGAAAAGAACTAAACCTAAGCTCTTGTAAGCACAATACTTTGCAAGGACAACATAGTCTTATCTATCTGCATTGTCTCTATAATGACCAGATGCAAGAGTGGGAGTTGATAAGCGTGGATTAGGGGAAGCTCTCTGATATCTGGTAAGGGGTGATCCTGCAGGGATGTTGGGTGACACAGATCTTGGAGTCTGGGCCATGTCAGATCTTGGACTGCAGAGACAGCAATAGTCCACCCTAATCATATATCTTTGTGAATGCATTGGAGTGCTCAAGCAAGGCATTCGAAAAAAGAAGCGAGTACATTCTGGAAGAGAATTTGGACATGAGGAAAACAGAAGGGGAGATTTACTTTAAAAACCGTAGTTAAATCCAGATCGGATTACAGGAAACAGCCACAAAGCAGGCATCTGAAGTTGAGATCAAATGAGCTAGCTCTTTTGGGCCCAGCGTGAATTTTTCCCTGATCAGCAGTTCTTTAGTTTCTCATGACCTTCCACTCTTTCCTCCTCAAAAGGCACTTTTTCACATCTGTTCAGCTCCGGGGGAGGTAGGAAAGGAAGGTGAGAGCTCTAGTGTAGATAAGGTAGCAGCCACCACTGCCATTTTAACCACCATGTCATGAGGACTTGCTCTGGTTTAGCCAAAATGGTAGTTAAAACACCAGTGGCTACTGGATTGTTGTTTACCCCATGCTAGTGCTCCCAGGGCTGCTACCACAGATAGAGCTGCACTGGCAAGAATAAGAGTGGGAATTATTTTTTGAACAGAGAAGGTCAAAGAGGCCTTTTAACCGTATGCCATTCACCTCCACACCCATGGGGTTTACTTGAAGAAAGCATCCATAATTGTAAGACATGCTACATTTACCCACTCACACTGTCTTTTGTTCTCTTCGCGCTTACCTTTTGTAATTCCCTTCCACCCTCTGACTGCATGTTGTTTATCTGTCCTGATCCTGCCACTGGACCCCCTCAGGCAGATCTTTCCACCAGTGATCTGCAGGGGCACAGGAGCCCCACCTACATTAACCTGATTGCAGGATCCAGGCCTTAGACTGTGTGGTCTAGTTCTTGCAAACAGCTGTGCCCATAGTGTGCCAGGCACTTTACAAACACATAAGAGAACAAAGGTCTTTTGGGGCAAGCATGCTGTTTTCTGATCTAACTATAATGTGCTTGGTAGACTAGAGGTGGCATGGAAAGAATTTACACCTTAACTGGGTCACTTATAGACAATGAAGGAGGGATTGTTGATCTAATGGACTTTTCACGGGGATGCAGAAGTTCTCTTGCAACAGGGTGACTTCTAATATACACTGTTGTATGAATCTTTCTCCCTCCCTTGCCTAGATTCCTCTTTCTGCTCCTTTTTTGCCTCTATCTCCCTTGCCCCAATGGATAGTTTCCTGTTTCTCTCTCCTTCCTTTGGACGAATGCCTCTCTTCCTTCCCCCTCCCTTCTCTGCTATGCAGATCTCCCTCCCTCCTTCTATTCCTCTCCCTGGCTGTCCTCTGCTGCTGCTTGTGAATGAGACTCAGTTTCTGAATGGAGTTGCTGGGGGCTCTGGCTGGCTCATCGGCGAAGCAGTATTGGCCATGAGAAGGGGAGGAGGACGGGGTTTGTCTTTGCTTCCTTCCTCCCTCTGCTGCTTTTGAGGAATAAGGACTGCGAGACAGACAAGCGAGAGATGGAGGCTGCAGGAAGGAGCTTCATTCTCTAAAAGGAAAATACAAAAGAAGAGAGGGAATTGATGGTCTCATGCTAACTATATTCAGGAAGCAACAGCAGGGGGATCTTGCAAAGGCAGAGAAGAAAAGCCCAGGCGGATTGAGCCACAGTCTGGAGAGATTGCAAACACATCTTGTGGGGGGAATGAAACTTCCAGAGAAGCTGGTTTTTGTACCCCCTTCTTGTGTGTGCAATTTTCTGTAACCTGCAAAAGCTTTTATGAAACCGAGGAAGAACTTAAAGAGCCCGACGTTTGCAAAGAAACCAAAATAATCGTTGCAATTTAAAAGGGGACAAAACTGAACTTTAATTTATTTTTTCTTTCAAGTTGCATCAGCTTTTCGGGGGAAGGGATCACTGCATTAACCTTTCCCCCTCCAAGTGTGTAGCTAATCTACAAGAGAGACTAATGGGTGCTCCCTGGGAGGTCAGGAGCAGCGTCCCCAGTTGAGCGGGGTGTTTGAGGGGCCCCTGGCTGGGAGGGAGGCCAGCTGCCCCCTCCGGGCTGTTGGCTGGGGAAAAGGGGGCCGGTTTGCTGGTTTTGAGTCAGGCTGGTCGATGTTTGAAAGCCCTGGTTTAAAAACTCCGAAGAAGCAAGCAGCAGCAGCAGCCGCCTCCTCCTCAGCAGTTTGCAAGCAGGAGGAGCTGCGGCAGCAGGATGGCCGCAGAGCTGAGCCCGGAGGAGGAGCAGGTAAAGCCGTACCCCCACACCGGGCGCCCCACAGCAGGGCGGGCAGGGGGTGGGCGCGTGCAAATCCGAATTGGGGGGTCCCATGGGGAGAGGGGCCTTGTGGGAGCAGGAAAGGGGGGCACATACTGCTCCCCATCCCCCCAATGTTTTCCCTCTAAGCTCTGTGACGATGGGGGTGCTTGCGGGGGGCAGAGGGCTGGTGCCTCGAGGGGCTGTATCGGTGCCCTCCGATGCCCCCCACGTTCGCTACATCCCCTTTATTCCCCCCGCCTTGAACTGGGGGGCTCCCCAGCCCCTCCGATTGGGAAAGGGTCGTGGTGGGGGGGACCCCATAGCCTGGCCTCCTCTCCCTTCCGGGGGGGCTGGTTGCCTTCCGGCGGTCCCGGGGCTCTCTCTCCCCTAGGGGTATTCTCTCTTCCATGGGAAGCTATTAGGGGATCACCCCGATTTGGGGGCGGGGAGGAGGCGGATCGGAGAAGGTCTGGGGGAGCCGCGGCCTAGTCCCCGGCCTGGCGGCTGGGCCCCATGGGGACCCCCAGCGCCCCCACCCTATAGGGCTCCCCGCAGGGGGCGCCGCCCCGCCCCACGACGAGCAGCGCGGGGGGGAGGAGTTGGGGGGCTCCCTTGTTCCGGTGGCAGCAGCCGCCCAGCGGCCCGAAAGGCAAAAACAATCGGGACCATCCGCAATCGCCCGTAGCCCCCCAGGTGCCCCGTGGTGCATGGAGTGTGTAGGGGGGCGATGGGGGGCCAGCCCCCCACCAGGGGCTGCTGTAGGAGGGCTCAACCCCCAGCCAGATGTGGGGGCCTCAGTGTCGGATCCGGCGGGGGACAGGCCCGGGGTGTTCCTGGGGTCTCCAATCTGTGCCCCTTTCCACCTTTTATCCCCCCCACCCCCAAAATCATCCCAGCCCTTTTTATTCTTTTGAGTCGGGGCGGGGACGTGAAACTGAAAATTGTGCAGAGAAGTTCCTCCCTCCCCTCCTTCTTCCCGTAGTGTTTTAGGGAGTGGGGCGGGCGAGAAAAGTCTCAACTCTCCCCCAGGCCGTGTGTCCCCAGCTGCTCCAGGGGCTGCTGCTCAGTAGAATCTGCCTCCTCTCCCCGTCAGCTCCCGAGAGATCCCGCAGGGCGGCTTGTCCTCAGGGAAGCTAGCATCTCGTCCTGGACCTGCCTCAGTGTGTGACCTTGGGAGGGAGTGGCTGTGCCTTGGTGCCTCAGTTTCCCCATCTGTAAAATGGGGCTGTCCACCTCGCCAGGTGTGCCGCGAGCCTTACTGGATATTTGTGACATGCTGCCCTCCTCCCTGCCACCCCACCCCTAAGCAAATGTGCTGTGGCACTGGTATGAGGGAATGACTGGGATTAGTGCCTCACCCATTTTAAACTGGGACCACCCCCTTTTCCTGTTTTGCCCTCTTCACTTCACTCTCTCCAAGGCTGGATTTAAGATTTTATGCTTCCCACGCCCCATTCCTCCCCGTGACGTTTGTATCTTCCTGTCACTGGGTTGCGTCACTGCAGGAGGATGTTGCATACTTATAAATATAGGGACTGTGCTGTGAATTTTATGGGGGGGGTGTTAACCTCATCCTGGTTATGGGGGGAAGGTGGGTATGGGTCGTGCTGCTGATTCAAGCCAGCTCTGATTTTCCCATGCTCCTGTGCTCTTTAAAGATGAGAACTCTTATAGTCTGTATCTTTAACACTTATATGTCCACAGCTTCTGCTTGCTGTGCCTGCTCTCTCCCCTTCCCATGCCCAGCTGTCTTCACCCCCCTTCCCCACCTCATTGTTCCCACTCTTCTCTGCTACCATTGTGGACTCACAGCAGCTCCTTTTTCTGCCCAAGCTTAGACCGGTGTCCTCTGAGCAGTCCAGAGTGGCCTTCAATCCAGCCAAGGAAATATCTCTATCTGGTATTCCTGGGAGCGGGGAAGGGAAATGCAGCTTCCATCATAGATCTATAGATCAGATCTGCTTGGTTTGGAGCTGTATAAAATCCAGGGCTCTGCCAGGTTCTGGTTTCAGTGAAAATAAAGCCTGGTGCCTTGCACTTGCAGTGAGCTCCAGGCAGGCAGGTAGACCCACTGTGCTGAGCCTCATTGAAGTCAAGGGCATAGGTCTTCATGGGCATTCATTACGGACCACTGGTCATTACAACATGAAGTCAGTCTCGGCAACTGGCTTCTGTATGAGATCAGAGTAAAACACGATGGTAAAACAGTGGGGAAAGGGGGCCTGGGTTAAAAAAAAAACCCATATACTTTGCTTTATATTTTCAAAGTGTCTTTAATAAATCAATCCTCAGAACACCCCTGTGAATTAGGAATTCTAATAATCATTTTACAACTGGGAAACTGAACCACAGAGGGTTTGAGTGACTTGGCTCAAGGCCACAGGAATCTGTATAAGAGCTGGGACTGGAACTTCACAGTTCCTAGCTCCTAGCCATGTGCACTCACCACAACTTTCTCTCTCCTTATAGGTCACATGAGAGATTTGTAGTGATGAAATCTAAGGTGTGGTTAATCAGATCCCATGCAGGTTGTTCCTGTAGGGGTCAGGTAGGAATTAATTCCCCTTGTCACATCATTGCGTAACTTGTCCAGGGCATTACTTTTTTTGTTGTTGTTGTTGGTTATCTTCTGAATCCTTAATTAGTGCCTGCTGTCTCAGACGAGGTGCCAGACTTGAAAGACCGTTGCTCCAATCTGATCTGGCAGATCTTTTGTTCACAGATCCATGATTCCAAGGCCAGAAGAAATCATCTAGTCTGAGCTTATGTATAATACAGGCCAGAGAACTTCCCCAAAATAAATCCTAGAAGAGCATATATTTCAGAAAAAACATCCAATCTTAATTTTAAAATGGTCATTGATGGAGAATCCACCCTGACTCTTGGTAAATTGTGCCAGTGGTTAATTACCCTCATGTCTTACTCCTCCACTGTCTCTGAGTTCCTGGCTGGTTCATCACCTGTCTAAACTTCATATTCTCTTAAAATATCATGAACTGCTCTACAAATCAAGATGATTCTTGGGTTATTATTGGTAAAGAAACTGAAGTAGACATCGATCCTGTGTAAATCAAGGCTCCACATTAAACTTGATGTAGATTTATTTTTGTTAATATCAAACTCTACTGTTGCAGAGGAAGCCTGGTTTGCACTGAGAGTCACAGGTAAACTCCTTTATCCCAATCTCTCTGGTGTTACCAGGTTTGCCCGTTGCTTTGAGATACTCTTCTGTGGAGGGGGGAGGTTCTGTAATTCTATCAATGTACTGCTTGTGTCACTTGTGTTCTCATACGGAACTCTACTTCTCCCTTTTGCAAGTGGAGCAGGACCTACGTTCCCCAGGGCTGGGTTCTTCCAGCCCCGGAATCAGACGGGGACACATTAACAGAGTGCGTCTGAGAGGACCGGGTTAATCAGCACTCCCAAGCTGACCCCTTATATATCCCTGGACTCAATAGGGTGGGTCAAGCAACACTTCCAAGCTGTCACTCTCATATGCCCTTGGACTCAGCAGGCTGGGTTGAACAGCAGCTCCAAGCTGTCACCCTCCTATGCCATGGGCCCTGCACTGGAATAGAGCACACCTGAGCAGGCTGGGTCAAGCAGCACTTTCAATCTGCCATCCTCATATGTCCCAGGTTCAGCACGTCCCTATTCCCATTTTCACATTACAATTGTACTGGTAGTAACCCACTTGATGAGCAAACCTCACAGGATTTTTGGGCGCTGCAGGGATCTTTAGCTTGGGTACGAGGAGCGTTGCTGCAGAGCGAAGCCAAAAAACATCCACGAGGGGGAGAGAGAGAGACGCTATCATCTTAACCATGAGTTATTTATTGCCAAGTAATAACCATACAAGGGGAGCCAAACAAAACAGTTATAATACTAAATCTAACTTAAATTTGATTATAAAAGTCAGGTTTAGAAAACCATAACTGATCACACAAGTCAGGGTCAGCAGGCTATACCTAGGGAGAGAGGGTTGGGTTCTCACCGCTCCGTGAAGCTTCAATCAATCGGGGTTCCCAGGTGGTGGTGGTAACTGAGGGTCTGGAGTGCTGGAGACAGGCAGAGCCCCCAGCACGATCAGTCAGGAGAAGATGAAGTCCCAATGGAACTGATGCAGATAGAATCATAGAATATCAGGGTTGGAAGGGACCTTAGGAGGTCATCTAGTCCAACCCCCTGCTCAAAGCAGGACCAATCCCCAATTTTTGCCCCAGATCCCTAAATGGCCCCCTCAAGGATTGAATTCACAACCCTGGGTTTAGCAGGCCAATGCTCAAACCACTGAGCTGTATCCAACATCCACAGATGTTGGATACAGGCATCAGAACACTTGAGCATGGGTAGGGGTTTTTGTAGGGAAAGAACAGTGGTTCAAGGGAGAACACTAGATTGGTTTATGGATACACATGGCTCAAGGGAGTATACCAAAGTTGTTTTGTTCAGGCTAGACAATGGGAGCTGATCATTCCTGGCTATGGGCGGTGTTCCTTGGAGGGAGCTCACAATGCAATTAGGGAGCTTCACTATTTTGGACACCAATAAAATATTTATTACTGGAATTGGTCTGATAACTACTGAGCTGGGTGTGTGCAGGTGTGGGTTCATTAACATCTGGAGCAGAGATCCCCCCCCCCCCACACACACACACACAGTGCTTCCCTCCTTTTCTGGTTCCAGAGTTTCATGTGGTTCTTGCCTTGGAATCTCTGTTCTCCATTCTGTATGCTAATGGGGATGCCTCCCTGTCCCATCTTCCATGCAAATGCAGCTAGGGGAGTTTCCTTAATCCTGTCATCGGAGGGGTTTAGGTGTGTGTCCCACTGCTTTTTCATTGCTTTTTGTAAGCCTTTCTTCTGATTGGCTTTGGTTCAAGCAGAGGCTGGGGGGGGAGAGGGAAGGTCTTTTGTGAGTCAGACAGGCTGGATGCTGGGCCCTGGTTCCCCAAGAACACAGAGCTGATAGGTAACACCGGGGAGACATCCGAAACCTTTGTTTACTAATGTTGCACTGAGGAAGCAGAAACAAATTCAATACTCAAAAATCCAAGCAGAGGCCTTTAGGAGAAAAGAACTAATGGTTCTTCTGATGGGGGGGAGAGAGAATTCTTCCAGTTTTGACCTTGATAGTTTGTCTAAAGACTTTATGCTGAAAATCCAGTATGATTGTTTATTTTTAAGAGCAGGTTACACAACAGTCAGGGATAGTCTAGATAATACTTAGTCCTGCAATGCGTGCAGGGGACTGGATTAGATGACCTTTCGAGGCCTCTTCCAGTTCTGTGATTCTATACTTTCTGTGCAGTGGTCTATGGATGCTGTTTAGGCTGCAGTAGAAATGCTGGGTAGTGCTATTGCACCCCATTCTCTCCACCTGCCCTCACATAAATGGATATTACCATTTTGATCCCCCTCCCATCCCCCGGATTTCCTCCTTCAACCTCCTGTTAGTTTGGAAGGGTTCTAGTCTTCCATGTCACCTAAAGCAAGCAATAGGAACTGTTTATATGACCAGTGCCAGCTTTTAGTTCTTTCTCAGTGTTGCTGCTATTCCGGATGCATGAATCAGTATGTGGGGACAAAACATTCTTTGCTCTTTTCTCTGAAAAAGAAATGGCCACTGTGGTCAAATAGTGGTGACATGGCACTTGGAAAATAAGGTACTTGCAAAGAATTGTTCAGTCAGTAAGGACTGGAGATCTCGGAGGTCTTGTCCACCAATGTAATGTGGATGGATCAGAAGTGCTAAATCCATTAGATCCGGATGTAATTTGTACGGAATAAAATGATCTCCCAACTGTTTGTTGAGAAGGTAGTGGGGATTTCTTGATGTCACTGGATACTCCATCCTTAAAAATGGTGGGCTGATGGGCCAGGGCTGCAGCGTTCAATAGCACAAATGTCAGGAAGTGCAATGTTTGGAGAGTTATCGATACTTTTTTAATTCCTACCTCTTGCAATAAACAAGGGACTTCTGACATAACCACGTAAAATGCATGCAGTGATTAAAAAATTCTGTGGACAGTTTCACTTAAAACTATATTGTCAACTTAACAAGTAAGACTTCTTTCTGCAAATTTTACCTGCTACTAGGAGTAATGCTTAAGGCCCTGATCCTGCAAAGACTTAAGCACGTGCTTAATTTTAAGTATGTAAGTAATCCCAGTTGAGTTCAATGGGACCACTCACAGTGCTTAAAGTGAAGCACGTGAATAAATCTTTGCTAGACTGGGGCCCAAAATGACGCTGATTTAAAGAGTTTAGCAACAAGAATGATTTTTTTTTCCCTCCCCCTGTCATTTGTTTACTTTGTGAATTTGAGCACTTTGGTCCATAGTAAGTTTTTTATTGTTTCCCCTGTAGGGTCAGTTTCCCTGTTTGTTTGTGTGGGTCTTTCACACAGCAACAAGAAAAGACAAACTTTTAAAAAAGGGATTTTCTGGAGCATTCAGTGTTGTCCTAACTCTGCTCCTGGTGAAGGCACTGGGAGTTTTATCACTTCAGAGTGGAGCAGTTAGACCAGCGCTGTGAGCCCTTTGAAAATCCTACCCTTGGCTAATATTAAAACATAACTGCAACCATGACAGTTGACAGGAGAATTGAGGGCAGGTCATGTATTGGGGAGACCTGAAATGACTTTACCTCTTATTTAGACATTGATTAGATTTCAAGATAATGGTGTCCTTTTAAAAATCTAGGTGAAGGGGCAGTTTCTACATAAAAGAACACACCTGCAAGCATATCACCTTGTGCTATGAGCCTGCCATATTTCACCAGCTTAACAGGGTCAGCTTTGTTTAGTTAGCACTTGGATGTTTCTTAAGATGTCTCACCAATGTGCTGTCTAAGGTGTCTTAAGGTGGTATTCTTCCCTCTGAATCATTTCTGAACCAGTGATCTAGCCTGGTGTTATAGGGCATTGTGGTTCTGGACGCGTCACTTCCCAGATGAGAGTTAAAACCTGACAGCTTGTGGTCACATCTTGGGGGTACCTTTTACAAGAGTAGGGAAGTTAACTGTAGTGGTCTGGCGAAACTGACTAATTACATTCTGTTGACCTAAATAGCTCCTGGAATTTCAGTAGAATTTATTGTTTACTTTAGAACAGGAAGTGATGTGCAGTCATAAGCATACCATTGAAGAGTTGCTGTATTTCACCCCAGAAGTGTACAATTCACTCTATTTACATGGATTTTTTAGAGGAACAGTGTAGGGAAAAATGATTTATCTTCTGTCATACTGTTTGACTATCATGTGAGTCTCGGATTTATGGCCCTGTAACATAAGACCCTACTGCAATGCATAAAAAAGGGGTACAGTTACAAGTACTACTTACACTTCAATTTTGGATTCCCTGATTCTTGTGCCATTAAAATGTCAACACAAACATGTTTTGGATTTAATCTTCTGCTGAAAAGAGAGTGTGCTAGAATGCTCTTTCCAAGCATGTCTGCAAAGCCCCTACCCTCTTCTTATTCAAATTTTGCTCCCCATCCCCGGTCCCCCAAACTTTGCATCTGCTCTGATGGATACAAGAAATTAGTCAGCTAATTTGAAGTGCAGCCGGGAGTAGATTAGTCATGGCAGGGTTGGGGGAAGATGAGCTTGCAGTATGTGTGAGTGCTGGTCATTACTGAGACACCTATGCCTATCCTGTAGCTTCAGCCATTAATTCTGTTTCTCTTAGATATATGGACCCTCATCACCATAATATGGGAGTGCCTCACAATCTTTAATGTAACCCTTGTGAGATGGGAAATTGAGGCACAAAAAGACTAAGTGACATTTCCAGGATCACACAAGAAGTCTGTAGCAGAGCAGGGAATTGACTCCAGATCTTCCGTGGCCCAGGCTAGAACCCTGACCACTGGAACATTTTTCCTCTCTTTGTTTAACACTCTGATTGTGTATTTGCTGGGGCAGGGACTCTGTCTAGATCAAAATCAATTTTTTTTTTAATAAACACATTTTTTTAGGATCTAAATTAAATACATCTTTTTCTTAAAAAATAAACCTATTTAAAATTTATGAGAACCCATGTTAAGGCCTACACCTACTTTAATTTAAGTTATTTTAATAGATTATATTAACAAAATTCAAGCAGTCCATGTTTGCTGCCAGAATTTTAAAGAAAGTCAAACCACTGAACTTGTCATTGGCCAAGCATTTGGAACCAGAGTTTGCTAAAAGGCTAAACCAGCTTTTGACATCAGTAGCCTCTTCTGTAGGTGCAGAGAGAATATTTTCTTCATTTAGGTTTATTCAGCTGTTTCCGCTCAATGAGTAGTTCATTCAAAGTTGAGACAGCAATTGGGAGCCGATAAAGTAAGAAAGCATGTTTTCTTCTTCTAATCTGTGAATTAAAATGAGGTGTAAGAGGATGAGATCTACTAGTTCTAAAATCTTGAAGGACGTGGTGACCCGAAACAGTAAGTTCAATTCACTAACTACAGGTTAGTGAATACTTCCTTTGTTTAATAAATCAGCTTGTTTTAAATGCAAAACATCTTTTGATAAACTTATATTTTCTGTTGTATTCCAGTATAATTGAGATCATTGTCTTTTAACTAATAAAAAATCAATTTTAAAATGTTGGTTTTGTGCATTTTGAGTTGAATTCAAATTTCCATCCAAATGCAGCTCGACACAAATCACAAGTACAAAAGTTAATAATCTAGTAAATGAGAAATGTATCTGTCACTGTTGTCTAATGTAATAAAAATGTAAAAATTAAGAATCTGAATAAATGTAAGTTAAGCTATTAAACTGCTTAAATAAACATGTATGGATATTTTGTATCTTCCTGGTTATCACAAAGAAGCACCAAAATGTAGTGTAAAGGCTGTATTTAGTTGCAAATATACATGTTTTAATGGTTACCAACCAATGCGAATGAACTGTTCTTTAGGAAAATAATTAAAAAGTACAAATGCAAAACAAGATTAAAATCAGTTTTAAATCAAGGATTCCTGTGCTTGCTGATTTTAAATCACCCTTTTAATAATAATTTAATCCCTTTGATTTAAATCAGTCCACCCCGGTCTGTACAGCACCTACCACATGATGGGAGCTACCACCACATGAATAGCATGTCAATAATTATTACACTTTTTTAAAAAATCTCATCAGTTTCTATTAGAATGTTTGAGTCTCAAACAGGCAAGTGGATTATTGCATTTTAAATGGTAGTGTAGCAGAATTATAATAGAAGACTCCATATGCATGATAGAGATTGCTTACTCCAGGTGAGTGATAGAGAATGATAATCAAATACCACATCTCTTCAGGTTAGATTAAGTCCATAATTTATTTAAAATTATGGTTTTATTTCTTATTTTTGATTTTAATATTACTGTAACCCAGTTGCTAGTTTAGATCAATGGTCAGGACATCTGAGGTTTTTAATAGTTGGGAGTAAATGTCTGTCTGAATTGCAAAACATGAAACATTTTATGTCTTTTTAAATAAAAGCTGAACATGTTTTCTTCATACCCTTCTTCCCCCACCCACCCACCCACCCACCAAAAGTGCTCGCCTTTAGGATAAGCCCTAAAAAGTATGTGTTTTGGAAAGTTATGAGACTGTGAAAGTGAAGCCTTAAGGGCAAACAGGCTGCATAAATCCCAACTATATAAATAAATGCAAATACACACGTGCTAATGCAATGCTAAGGTTGCAAATTTACAGCGAAAAAGTCAGGAAATACAAAAGCTAGAGTCCTTGTAGCCGTGTTTCCTTGTCTGTCTTTGAAAATGGACCAAATTTTCAAAAGCTGGTCTTCACCATTTGCATCCACACATAATTACTGGTAAAGTTTTAAGCCTGCAATTATCTGTGGCCACAATTTCTGTCACTTGTACATCTAAGTACCTGATCTGCAGTGCTTAGGTGTCTATAGCCCCAACCCTGCAAATGATTGTGCATGGGAGACTCTGTCAAGATCGAGGCCTATGGGACTTAAAACTGTGCCCAAAAAATTACATTCACAAAAAGGGGAGGCCCATGGTTGCATATCCGGCCTTTTCTGTGTTAAGGTATTAAATTAACAGCTGCCCTTGTAATCCAGATTTCCTCAAGTACAGGATTGGTGAAATTTAACTTTACCCTTAACAACTGCATTTCCTGACTGATATAAGCACCTAACTTAAAGCAACGATAGGAATTTTGCATTTAATTCCCTTGTTTAAAAATAAAAAATAGCTGTAGCACTATGAAATTGTGCAAAATAGAACTGCGCAACTCCATAAATTCCAGCAGCCTGTTCGTCATTGTCTGCATGGGAAAGTTATACCGATAGAAAGTGAGGCATGAATTTAAAGCGCTATAGTAATATCTGCATAATATCCCAGATACACACTCTTGTTCTGGCATAAGAGTGGGTATTGCCAGTTTATCTTATGTCACTTTGGCAGCAGTTTAAACTAAGCCAAAAAAAACCCCCAAAAAACAAAAAAACCAACAAGCCACTCTTCCTCCAGAATCAGAGTATTCGGATGTGGAGTAACATTGGAGTTTAACTATACTGGCCTAACTGGAACAATTTTCCTGTGTGGACAAGCCCAGATACACACATCCAATCTACCTCCAAGACTCTGCTTTCACACAATTTCATTTTTCTTGCAACTCCACAGATTTTTATACCACAGCGGTATGTGGATACAGAAAAAGACCAGATGCAGCATTGTATATGTGTAGGCTTGGAAAGATTAGATTTGCACTGGTGAATGTCAGTAAACATCAAGTTCATGGTACACACACAAACAGATGGAAAAAATATTTACATTGATAATAGAAATTTACAGATAGGTAAAAATAAGAAAAATGCTGCTTGAGAACTTATTAGAGACTGTCATTAAATAATTGTCTGACCCCGTCCCCATCATAATTTCCCGTAGCTGTGAAAATTTAAATAGATATAAATTAGGAGAAAAAAATGGTTACAAATAAACATTGATCTTATCCGTTGAAATGCTAAAAATGCAAATTGAGTTCTGCGAAGCTAACATGCGTGCATGAAAATTGGGGCTTGTCTACACTTGAAATGCTATGGCAGCACAGCTGCAGCGCTTCAGTGTAGACACTACCTACGCCGACGGGAGGGGTTTCACTTCCCTGAGCGGCAGTAAGTAGGTGATGGGCTAATTCTGCTGCTGACCTAGTGCTGCCTTCAGGGCTTAGGTCAGCTTAACTTTGTCGCTCAGGGGTGTGGATTTGAATGACATAGCTGAGTCGATGCAACTTTTTAGTGTAGACCAGGCCTTAATAGTGAATCACTTCCAGTTTACTGTGGAAAGCCTTTTATTAGCAAGGTCTAACTATACATAGAGCGGGATTTTCAAAAGTGCTCAAGAGTTGGCCTAACTGTGCTGCCAGAGTCCATTTAAAAATTCCCGGTGACATCAGGCCAAGGCCGAGTGCCTTGGGAAATCCCACCTGTGCACCGTTAAAGTTCAGCTGGTTTTTACTTACTTGTTCGCAAGATGTCTTTTTTTTTTTTTAAATGGGCAAGTTTTTAACTCCTTGTTCCTGTAACTACACAATGGCAGAACAAATTTTGCTCTGAGAAAAACACACACAGCTACGCCTAACATCAGCTGCAAGGGCAAGGTTCGTCCCAAAGGCAGAACTTTGAGGAGAGCTGTGAGTGAAAGTAGGGGGCATTATCCAGGAAGGTGAGTTGGCACCATAATTGCAGTGTGTGCGATTTGAAAACTATAATCAAAATGGAGAGAGATTCATTATTGCCGGAATGCACTACAAACTGCAAAGCATGATGGGAACAGTGGAAAAATGAAAAGTAGCAGGCTGCACAAACATTAAGTAATGAATTAGATAGATCCTTAATTAGAAGGAATCTATTTCAGCAAGAAATTACCCTGGGACCTCTGTGTCCAAAAGCGAAAGGTGTATCTAGCTGAGCTAAAGGCAAACCTGTGTTGCTGTCAGTAGTAACCCTGTTCGAGGCCCTTAAACAGTTGAGTGCGCAATAGACATGTGTCCAGACTCCTTTTTTCCCCTATGGAAGTCTCCATCCAAGTGCTACCCAAGCCCAGCCTTGCTGGAGTCTGAAGGCCTGTGTTTAACCCACAGCACTGATATTGTAGAGCAGAGGCAAAGCCAATGTAAGCTTTCCCCAATTAGCCTCAATCATGATGTGGAGGGATCGGCTGTAGCTATGAGAAAATAGTTTTTCCATGTCCATTCACTCTGTGTTCTCCCCAATTTGCTAGCCAACAAGGCTGTCATTTATGGTGGTGGTTGTCTTGTGATAGCCCTATCTACTGGGAATGGAGACCACTGATTCTTTTCTCAGAAATTACTTATCCAATTTTGCCATTCTGTGACTCCCATAATTTATTCATCCCAGGATAGATTTATACAACTGCTGTATCATCTGGTTTTTCTTACACAACTAATGTTACAGTTTAAAGTCCAAATCCTATAAACCCTTGCATAAAGTAGCTTAGTTCAAACCAGTGATTCTCAACCAGGGGTACATATACTCCTGCGGGTACGCAGAGTCTTCCAGGGGGTACATCAAACCATCTAGATATTTGCCTAGTTTTACCACAGGCTACAGAAAAAGCACTAGCAAAGTCAGTACAAACTAAAATTTCATACAATGACTTGTTTATACTGCTGTATATACCGGGGTGGCCAAACCGTGGCTCGTGGAGCCCCTCATGCCCCCCCATTCTCCATCTACCAAACGGTGGGGAGTTCGGAGCTTCTGCCCAGTTGGAGAGGGTGGTCTTGGGGCTTCAGCACCGCACAAGGCACCTGCTGGGTCTGGGGGCTTCAGCAGGAGCGGGGCTGAAGGCCCGGACCCTGTCAGGTGCCTCCCACAAGGCTGATGCCCCTAGACCACTCTCCCCAGCTGGGCAGAAGTTCTAGCCTCAGCAGGCGCGCCTGGCTCTCAAACTTCTGAAGATTATCGTATGCGCCTCAGAGGGTCAGTAAGTTTGGCCACCCCTGGCATATACTATACACTGAAATGTAAGTACAATATTTATATTCCAATCCATTTATTTTATAGTTGTATGATAAAAATGAGAGAGTCAGCAATTTTTCAGCAATTTTTCAGCACTAGTGTGTTCTGACACTGATTTTTGTAAGCAAGCAGTTTTTAAATGAGGTGTAACTTGTGGGTACACAGGAGAAATCTGACTCCTGAAAGGGGTACAGTAATCTGGAAAGGTTGAGAGCCACTGTTTCAAACCACTGCTCGTCAGTTACAACTTGAGGGGGCTAGGAAAATGATCTCGCTTACAAATATCTTTGCCTTCACATAGAGCGATGCACTTAAATGTGTGTTTGACTCGGTGAGGAAAGCACTGAGCTGCGCATGCTCAGCAAATCATTTTCAATTTGCTTGTATCTTAATTTCCAAAGACCAACTTTCCTAGACCAAGGCAAAGCCCTATTCTTCGTTTGTGGATAAACTGCTTCCAAGTTGTTTAGGGTTGGACAGCATGGTCTGCTCTGAGAGAGACTTGGAGCAAGACACAAGCCCAGAATTTATAATCTGGGTTGACAGACAACATGCTCCAGGGATGCAATTCACTGGGTGATCAGGGAAGCTTCTTTCTGAGAGTGTTTAACAAAGATTTATTATTGATAAAGTGCCTAAGGTACTTCATAAGAAATAAAGTCACAGACCCCTGCCTTGAGCATTTTACATTCTCTGGGCCCCATTCTTCAGTCCTCCTCCTAGGGAATCTCCCAGCTCTTAGGGGAGTTCCCCACTTGTAGAACCATCCTTATAGCTAGGTCCATTTTGGTTAATTTCACAGTCACAGGATTTAAAAAATCGTAAATTTCATGATTTCAGCTATTTAAATCTGAAATTTCACGATGTTGTAATTGTAGGGCTCCTCACCCAAAAAGGAGTTGTGGGGGGGGGGGGTGTCACGGTACTGCTACCCTTCCTTCTGTGCTGCTGGTAGCAGCAGCGCTGCCTTCAGAGCTGGGCAGCTGGAGAGCGGCGGCTGCTGGCCGGAAGCCCAGCTCTGAAGGCAGAGCTGCCGCAAGGAGTGCATGGTATGTTATTGACACCCTTACTTCTGTGCTGCTGCTGGCGGGGCGCTGCCTTCAGAGCTGGGCACCTGGCCAACAGCCACCGCTCTCTGGTTGCCCAGCTCTGAAGGCAGTGCAGAAATAAGGGTGGCAATACTGTGACACCCCCCCCCCCCCGCAGCTCCCTTTTGGGCCAGGACCCCCAATATGAGAAACGCTGATCCCCTCTGTTAAATCTGTATAGTATAGGGTAAAAGCACATAAAAGACCAGATTTCATGGTGGGAGACCAGATTTCACAAAAATTTTCAGTGACGTGTTTTTCATGGCTGTGTATTTGGTACGGCCCTAATTATAGCTCTAACCTGCCTTCCCGTCATGGCTCACTGTATGGGAGCAGGAAGTGGAAGGGCAGAGGTGTAGCATGAGCACACTGCACTCCGGCTATCCTCAGCTTGCAATCAGCATAAACTAGAGCAGCCCTGAGGCCTTAGGCCAGGGTTTGGGCAGCCCCTGGCTCCCCTGGAATTCAGGAGGCTGAAATGACACTTAAAGCCAGTGCTGTCCCTCTTCACCCAGTGCTGGAATGAAAGGTCAAAAGAATGGCACTTTTACTGACTTCGTTTAAGGCTGAGTAAGCTGGACACAAAACATCTGTTCTCCTAATGCCTGAAAAAATGCCATTTCCGTCCCCACCCAGATATCTCAGAAATAACTGAAAATGGTTTTTTTCCCCATCAAATTTGCCATCAAAGTCACTGCTGGTTGGAGCCCAGAGTGTGATCAGTTTCAGGTAATTTACCTGAGCACGTGCCAGAGCGGGGCGGGGTGTGTGTGTGTGTTGGAATGAACTCTGATGGAGCTCTAACACTGCAATCTCTCTTCTTGTGGTTGTGGTGTCGTGGCTGGCGGGGACTGTGCTGCTGAGTTGTGTTATGTGCTGTGTGACTAGAGATTAGAACCAAGGCAACCCTTTCCCCTCCCCTGCTCCTCCTCCTGCTCATGCATTTTGGTGCCTTCAGTATCCCAAACACAAGTACCATCTGCTGGAAACAGGATGTGCCTGTGTTAATAATTGCATTAGAATGTGACACTTCAGCACCTGTTTGAGTCTCTGGTGTATTTAACAAGAGAGCCCAGCTGAGATCATTTTGTAGGCGGTAGAGGGTTTACAGGAAGGAAGGACAAAGCACTGCAATTCCCCTGGGAGAAAAAGAAATTGGAACAGGGATCATTAAAAGAGAACTGATGGCAAGAGGGTGTCTTCGCACTTGATGGTCATTGCAAATGGCATCCCCTGGAGAGATGACTTCATGTTATCTGAAAGAATATTGAGCGTGGCAGGATGCAGGCTGCTCTCCTACAACCTGGAATCTCAGGGGACCCTGCCATGGAGCTGCCAGAAGCCATGGCTGGGATGGGCATTGCTCATAGCATTTTTATAAGAGAGCTCAGATTGCTGGAGTAGTAGCTGCTGTTGGTCAGGCACTGTTCTGAGAAGTTCACGCTGCTGGAATCCTAGCAGGCTTTGATAGGAAACTGTTGTGCGGAAGCTCACGCTGCTGGAATCTTAGTTCAGTGCTGAGAGAGGGCTCGGTTGTAGGTAGGTCTGCACACTGGGGATTTATGTAGCACAAAGAAACTAGTTAATTACAGCCTGTGTGGCCATGTCTCCGTACATGGTGGGAAATTCCCCCCTCTCTAACACTGACACAGTTCCGCCAGCAATAGCAACAGTGGGAGCTCTAGCTCCAGGCTCCGAGCAAGACTGTGTTTAAAAGCACTGCCGGCTTTGTTTGTACAGCCCCCAGCACAATGAGGGATGGGGCGGAGGGGGGCTGACTTTTGATTGGCACCACTGGAGTGCAATTCATCATCACCTTGTCTATGCAAACACTCCCACCTGCTGTTGCTACCTCTGGTGGGGAGCTTTCCCCTACCATCCTCGCTCAGGCAAGGCCCTGCTGAGAGCGTTCAGCTGTGGAAATGGTGGTGTTAATGGATAACTTAAAAGCCGCTCCATGATGGCTGGTGAGATAACAAGCTTCATCATATTAAAGCAGCCAGTGCAAATGGAAGCAACATGGCAAATATCCTTCCCCTTAGCTGGAATCATGAGGTGAAGCCATACATAAGTTCCCAGGCCCAGGCCAGTCACACATGGCTGGTGAAGTGCTGATAAACTCAGGCCCTTCACTTCCTCCCGTAGGAAGTCATTAACACGGAGGACCTTTTCATGCTGACTAGCTCCGAATCATTCCAGTCATTCTGCCTCGCTGGGAGCTTTCAGGCTCCCCAGAGCGGCCTGACATCCTACACTGCCGCTTTGAGCTTCCAAATTCTTCCTGTTCCCACTGCGACGGCGGCATTTCTCGAAAGCCAATCTTAGCTGCTTTTGCTTGTTGTTTGTTGCTCTTGCACAATGCCAGGGATAATGGAAAATTCCTTAATTTCAGAACGGCTCTTCCTGTTTTATGTCATGGGCTGGGTGACATCAGTTCTTTGTCTGTGTTCGTTTGGCTGTATCCTTTCTGCTGGGGTTTGTTTGAGGAGAGGGGGGTAGGAAGCATAATTTAATCCTGAACAGTTGACTAAAACACACCCCGCCAGATGGTCTCTGGGTTAGAGCAAAGGAGTCAGAGGGATTGGGTGTCCTTTGTGTGTGCACCTTTTTAAGCAATGAAGTGGTGTTAAAAGCAGTAGTGATTCCTCTCTCTCTCTCTCTCTCTCTCTCTCTCAAAGTTTTCAAAACAGGAAAATCACATGCTGCTATATGAATAAAACCTTCACATGACTGCACAGTGGAGTCTGATAAATACATGGCAGTACAAAAATGATAAAGGAATACATAACATTTGTTTTGAAAAAAATGGAGGGGGAATTTAATTGAAAACATTTACCTTTAATTATTTCTTAAACTACAAGAGACCCGATTCCCCTATCATGAGTTATTAAAACAGACTTAGGAGTACAAAGAAAATCCTAGGGTGAAGATGGCACTAGAAAGAATTCCAGTTTTTAAAACCCAGTGCCTTTAAAAAATTATTATTTAACCCTTTAGGCACAAATCAAAACTCTGTCCTCTATCCAGGCCTTCCAGCTATTGCTTGTGGCTCCTTCACAGCTTCTCTAACCCTAAAAGTAGTTTGGTTTATATGGGACTATTTAGCTGGCTGGGGGAAGCTTGTATTTACAGGTGGATCCATGCTAGCACATTTAACAGGAATTTATATGTGCCCATAGCAAGAAATTCAAAGGCTTTTAACAACAAATGCAATAAGCTATTGAAGAAGGAGTTTGGAGACCATGCGAGACAGACAGGTGTCTTAGAAAAACCTCAGGTGGACACTTAATTTTAGCTGTGTCCAGTAGATCAGTGGTTGCTTCTCAACCTCTCCAGACTACTGTACCCTTTAGAGGAGTCAATTTGTCTTGCGTATCCCAAGTTTCACCTCACTTAAAAACTATTTGCTTATAAAATTAGACATAAAAATACAGAAGTGTCACAGCACACTATTACTGAAAAATGGCTTATTTTCTCATTTTACCAAATAATTATAAAATCAATCAATTGGAATATAAGCATTGTACTTGTATTTCAATGTACAGTATATAGAGCAGTATAAACAAGTCATTGTGTGACATTTTAGTTTGTACAGATTTTGCTAGTGCTTTTTATGTAGCCTGTTGTAAAACTAGGCAAATATCTAGATGAGTTGATGTGCCCCTGGTTGAGAACCACTGCAGCAGATAATGTATTGGATTGGGAGTCAGGAGATCTGCATTTTTTCTGGCTCCTCCACTCACCCGGTTGTGACCTGGTGCAAATTACTTCACTTCTGTGTGCTTCCGTTTCACCCATTGTCTGTCTTGTGTACTTTGACAGTACTCTTCAGGGCAGGGATTGTAGGGCCTTGCACAATGAGGCCCCGATCTTAGTTGGAGTCTCTTGGTGCTACTGTAATTCCCTCCTACTAATAGATCCTTTGAGTCATTATCGTGTGTAATATTGATAACTGAGGTTAGTTATTCTGAGATCACTCAGGGGATCAGATGGGCGCTTTCCTCACAAACAGAAATAAATAAAATAAAATAAATAAAATTCTGTCCTCTGCTATGTGCGGTCCGCACCCATTGACTTTAATGGGAATTGTACATGCATGGCTCATCGCAGAATTCGGCTTGAAATCATTCACACAATACATGTGTAGCGTTGAAAGTACAAATAAAGGCATTGGGTCTAGACAGTAATTGGTCCTGCCATGAGGGCAGGGGGCTGGACTCGATGACCTCTCGAGGTCCCTTCCAGCCCTAGAATCTATGAATCTATGAAAAAGGAAACTGAAATATTTATTTCAACCTGCCAAGACCCTGGTTCAATAGTCCTTGTGTTTCTCCTTTGAAAGCAGATGACCTCACTAGCCCCTTAGTTCACAAAAGGGAGCAGCCCCTTTAAACACTCAGCTCTAGGGGGATTGCATTGTCACCATCTCTTGCATGGGAAACAACAGAATCCTGAACGTGGGTCTTGGCAGATAAATGAAGGAGGAAATGAATTGCAAATATTTGCTTTAATAATGTATTTATAAGCTGTAAGTTCACCCCTATGGCCTGAGAATGGTTTAGGTGCTTAATTTTTTTCCCCATTTATTGAAAAAGCAACCAATTCCCCCTTTACGGGGAAGAGAAGTTTTTCCCATAGAGAAAAGTTTTATTTCATGCATGTGTTGAGTTCCATACTGCACGTAACAAGACCGTGTGGTTATACAGGCGAGTCACATCTTAGGCGCATTTAACATGCATGAATTCAGCTTTGCGCGGTCGGCAAAAACAGAAAAAAAAAAGAAAAATAACCATTTTAAAACGGCATCGGTACTGTGGGCAATTCTGTCCACCATTCAATTCAATGGCGTTTCACTATACGCGGTTTTTCGCTTTACGCACTAACCACGGAACGGAACCCCCGCGTAAGATGAGACTTGCCTATAATGGGTTTTACACTTCTCGGCTGTTGGAGTTGCATTGACTGGATGAATAGATAAACTGACTAGGAATGCATGTTCTTAGTCAGTTTTCATGCCGCTGAGAAAGTGCTTATGCTCAGGAGTGTAGCACTAATCCTCTGCAGCTGCTGACCCAGGCTTAAAACAGTGCCAGTGGACACCCAGAGAGGACTGGATTCTAACTGATTTTCACCAGTGACAATCCCGAGTAATTCCACTGAAACAAATGGTGTCACTTTGGATTTTCTGGTTCAGAGCCCCTCTTCTTGAACTACCTTTGGGATCCTAACCTAACTTTTATTTGTAAGTTTACATGTGTTATCAAAACTTTGGAGTTGGACTATCATGATGTGAGTTTTTGGTTGTCTCTTTGGCTGCTACCTTGTAAAGCGACTGCTTTATCCCAGTTGATGTGTGTGATGGAGGCTTTAGTAAGGTGGATGAAAGAGCTACAGGATGGTGCAAGATTTCCACCAACCTGAAAAGACCACACCAAGGAACCCCAACTGGGTAACTCACGCTGTATGCATCTGGGGTCTTCAAACATAAAAGGGCCCCTGGTGTACAAACTTGCAGTTCCATAAGCAAAACACAATGAGCAAGTTCTCAGTCTACTAACTAGTTCAGCCTTGCTCTCTTTTTGGATCAGCCCTTCGATATCTATTCACTTTTACCAGCTGATTTGCTCTTTCAGCACCTAGCCTACTATGAAGTTTCAACCAAACAAATCTAAGGCCAAGATCCTACAAATACTTATGCATGTGCTTCAAGTTAAGTGTGTGCATTTCCTCAACCAATGTTGAGCTCCTTGGTCCGGGCATCTAAAATTGACACAGTATTAAATTGAGTTGTCTTGTCTTCCTTTTGTTTCCATCCACTCTTTATGCCCTTGTCTCTGGTCAGTAGCGACTCCACCCATTTCCCTTCTAGGCAGTTCTGTGACTTTCTTGTTATGCCTAGTTGGAAACAATAACTTTGTTCTCATCACTTCCCGTGTAACTCAGTAGGATCAAAGTTTTCGTTCTCAGATTGCAAGTCGACTAAAATGTCTACTATCTAAAAGCTTTCCAGTCTATTTCTGTCCCTGGATGTGCTTTGGAATGATGTAAAAGCACATTTTAAAAAACAAAACAAAAAAACAAAAACTTTTTTTCCCAGGGGGAATAAACCAACCCCGTAGTTTTTTTCTCCCCCATGGTTTATTTCCCAGCCTTTAAAGGCTGCTATTATGACTTGTGTTACAGGACTACCAAGAAGCAGCAAACACTATTGGGACCCCATTGTGCTAGCTCTGTATAAGCATATTGTCAGAGACAGTCCCTGCCCCATAGAACTAGGCTAGTTGCATCCACCCTCCCTTCTATTCAAAGGGACGGTACAAAAACTAGAGAGGAAATTGCAAGACTGATGCTGCCGTTGCTAGGGATGGAGCAGAGCAAGTTGCATATTTGTATCCGTCATATCTATAAAGATCCCACCATTATATAGACCAGGTTATTCTCACAAGGACCAATGTCCGGGCCAAATCCGAAAGAACTGTTCCTATGCTCTGCGCCAAGAATCACATGAATCACGTCCTGGCCAGCAGGAGGCAGAGTCAGACAATTGCCTCCTGGAGTTGAGGCCATTTCAGAGGAGGAGCTAAGTTTAAAGAGATTATTGTTATTTGATGTTTGTGTTACCATCGGGCACAGAGGCCAAACCAAGATTGGGGCTCCATCGTGCAAGATGCTGTATAAACACCTACTGAGACAGAGCCCCTGTCCCCAAAGAGCTCACCATCTAAATAGATAAAGGGGAGGGGGAGAGAAACAGAGGCACAGAGAGGTAAATACACTGGCCCACGTCATACAGCAGGGCACTGACTAAGCCAGCGAGGGAACTCAGCTGTCTTGAATCCCACCCACCCCTGCGCCCTATTCACTAAGGGTAAAATTTTCAAAAGCAAAAATGGGACTTAGACCCTTGAAAACGTTACCCTAGATCCCATTGCCTCTGTGGCGACAACTAGAGCTGTCTAGCCAAGCCTCAAAACTCATCTCATGTTTTTAATGAAAGCTGAGATTCTCCTATATTTATGTGACTCTCAGTGCTGAGGCTATGAGGAAAGCACCAAATATCATGAGCCTTGCACTAAAATGATGAGGGCTGGCAATGCTGCTATAGCTTGAGGAAGGCAAATAGTGTGGATTAATCATACATGTGGTTTATTTTATGCAGAGCCATCTTTATATCTTGCCGGGTGATGCATCCCATTCTACGGAGGGTTCTCGGCTTCTTCTATCTAGAGATTTATTGTTGGTTATTTAATTTTGAAATGATTATCAGCCCAGAGGGGATGAAAAGGTCCTTTGTGTGGTCTCACAGCAGAATATTTGGGGGTTTGTTCTGGTAGGATCTTTGGAGGATCCCGTTAGGAGGTTAGCAAAAAAATTATTGTCCTGGCTAGAAAAGGAAACCGCTGTCCTAGGGAGCGGAGTGCACAGGGGAACTGACACTCATCCAGCTCCTGTCTGGGGTTACACCTGTGCGATCCTATGGATATGCTAGGTATAGCAGAGAGCAGAATACTGCCCTATATGTTTGGTTGTGGTTTAATTTCTTCCTTCCTTTGCCCTGGGCTTTCTTTGTTCGCCTGGCCTGGGTTGTCCAAGGCGGCAGTCTGTTTTCTTCTTGGTCACTTTGATGTTTGCTGTTTCAGTCCTTCTTGCATTGCTAAAGCTTGTTTCTCTGGTTTGGTGCTAGCTGGTTCCCAGCCAACGTGGTATTTAAAGCAGGTGGGGATATAGCTACTAAAGCCATGGCTAGTGGTGGCCTTTATTTCTTTGTCATCCACCCTCCTGTATGGAGCGCTCTGGTATCTAGCCAATGTTGGTGGTCTCTGTCTGTCAGCCTTCCAGGTGAGTTTTAGAGGAAGGAATGCCTGGGATAGGGGCACTAACAGGTTCATCGGTATGGCTGGTTTTTAACCCTGAGTTTCTTCTCTCTGGGAGAATTGCCCTCAGCAGCTGTTTCACTGTCATATTTAAAGGCAGAGACCTCTGAGGTTTCCTTTCAAACACTGTAGAAAGCCCTCTTGCTGAAACACAACAAGGCTCATTTTCTTTGAACATCCTCCTCAGCCTGTCAGAAACCCAAATCTGCATCGCTGCCTGTCCCCAGTAATTTCTCTCCTTGGATGTTTTGCTGCTGCCTCAAACAACTCATGCTGTGTGTATTCCGTCATGGATTGTGCCTGCTTTTGCCTTTTAGTTATAGTGTAATCTGTTCAGGGCAGGGGTTTACAAGTTTGGCATTTACTGTATGGAAATGCATATACTTACTGTGCTGCATAAACAACTAATGTGGGACAAAGACCCAGCTTGAGTCACACAAAGAGGACTGGTAACTGAGAGTGCTTTTGCCTGATGTGGAATAAATTTGATAGATTTCAAGGCCAGAAAAGACCATTATAATCATCTAGGCTGACCACCTGCATATGACAGGCCATGGAATTTCACCCAACCATATTTCTGTCGCTCCCAGAATTCCTTCACTGTAACTGATCTACAACCTCATTATCCCAGTCAGTACTGTTGATGTAAATAACTCAGGGAAATAGCGAGAGAGCACAAGGTTGGTGTTGGAAGATGAACCTGGGTCTAAAGTGAGGGATGTCTCTCTAGTGAGGCATAGCTGAGACAGTAAAAGACCATGACTCTGGTAAGGTGAAGGCTGGTGGGATTCCAATATACCTGGCATCCTCTGGAGGTGGTACAGTTCCTTCTCAGCAGGTATCCAGCAGTGCGGAGGCTAGGAGATCTATTTCCCGTCCTCTGGATTTCCAGCTATCGGGGTTTCCAAAAGCACCGAGTGGCTTTCCAGATTCAGCAACAAAGGGTCCTGTGGCACCTTATAGACTAACAGAGGTATTGAAGCATAAGCTTTCGTGGGTGAATACCCACTTCTTCGGATGCGAAGAAGTGGGCATCCGAAGAAGTGGGTATTCACCCACGAAAGCTTATGCTTCAATACCTCTGTTAGTCTATAAGGTGCCACAGGACCCTTTGTCGCGTCTACAGATCCAGACTAACACGGCTACCCCTCTGATACTTGATTTCCAGATTCAGCCTCTGAGGCTTGTATAACTAATGACACATAGATATGATGACCGAGCTCTCTTATGGCTTCCTGGTGCCTTTCATAGCTGCCATGGAAAGCAATATGCGAACTCTGGAGGCCTGTGTTAAGTAGAAAAGTGACTTGCTGCTGTAGCTAACAATGCACCAATGAATGATCCCTGTTCTTTTATTGCTTAATCAGCCAGAGCTCATTTGTTCCCACCGCTCTCATTGGCTGCTGGGATTGATGAAAAGAGTGAGACTGAGTGATTGGTGCATCATACTGTACAGCTTCACTGCCAGCTATCCAATCATCCCATCTCTTTCTCTCTGCTGATTTGTGCAGGCTGCTTTGAGCTGGTGATTTGCATCTCGTTTCTCATTTCATTGTTTCTGCCTTACCATGTGTCACCTATTTATCCGATCCATCTAATGCTTGTAGATACAGTGGGCTAGATGGATTTCAGAATAGCTTCTGTAACAGATTATTTTCCATCCCATGGTATTTAGTGTGTGCAAACACTAATGTGTCTCTTCCCTCTTGCCTTACCATGCCCCTCTCTCTCTCTCTCTCTCAAATAGGCCACGAAGCAGTTCCTAGAGGAAATTAACAAGTGGACTGTGCAGTACAATGTATCTCCGCTTTCCTGGAATGTGGCCGTCAAGTTCCTCATGGCTAGGAAGTTCGATGTCCTCCGAGCGATCGAGTTGTTCCACTCCTACAGGGTACGTGAGCCGGAGCTGTCTTGGTGAAAGGGGGAGCTGGAATCAGGCCGGGCTTTTCTGTGCTGCTAAGTGATGTGATGGATTGCAAAAGTTGTTCTCGTTTCCATGGGAACAGTTATGCCCTCAGACTCTTCTTTTTCTCAGATATTTTTTTGCTTTGGTGAAAAACCTACAAGCGTATAAATCAGCCATGCAAAATCATTGTGAGTCACCCAGGCACAAAATCAATTCAAACCACCCTGCCAGGATGATGATAGCAAAAAAACTAGACAATGTTTTAAACTTGCCCATCCCCCAAACTTGTTCCCTTTCAGATGCTTCTCGTCTTCCACTGCTTGGTCACAGTTTTTTTTTTTACAGGAATGTATCCTAGGAATTATTGAACTGGGTAAGTTCTAGGCCATGCCAACATCCACCCTTCTTCCCCATCCCTTTTCAGAAACAATATTGGATTCTTTTGAGCAGGGGTTCTCAAACTGGGGGTTGGGACCCCTCAGGGGATTGCAAGGTTATTACATGGGGGGTCGCGAGCTATCAGTCTCCACTCCAAACCCTGCTTTGCCTCCAGCATTTATAATGGTGTTGAATATATTAAAAAGTGTGTTTAATTTATGGGGGGGGGGATCACACTCAGAGGCTTGCTGTGTGAAAGGGGTCACCAGTACAAAACTTTGAGAACCACTGCTGTAGAGGTTATTATCCTATGCTTATCACCATAGTACCCGAGTGCCTTCAGGTCCTGCATTGAACAACTTCACTACACATCTGTTCTAATCCTCTTCAGGCGACGCTGTTAGGAGATGTTCACAGCTCCCTTTTCCAAAGCAGCTATAGAACCAGTGCCAGAGCCTTACTGGGGCAAAGATTTCTATTGCTGGTATTTTTATTCTGGATTAAAAAGGGGCCTTGTGTCCTCTCTGCAGTCTATGAAACCTGAACAAACCTCAGATTGAGAATCCAAGATGACTTCTCTATGGATTCTCGCACACACCCATAATCCTCCACCCTGGGATCTGGCTAGTGGGTTAACCACACCCACAAAGGACACAATAGCAGCTAAATTCTTAGTGTGTCTGTCCCCCCTATATAAACCCAGGAATTACATCACAACCCCAGTCTGCTGCTTCTGTGCTACAGCACCCTGCTTCTTTCAGCAGCTAACGGGAGGTACCTCGGTTGTAAACTGAGCATCTGTCGCTGTTGGTATGTAATACCTTTTGGGCAGGTAGCAGCCTCTGGTGTGTTCATCAAATGCCCAGCAGTGGTGGCAGCGCACATCACTCATTGTGGCTTGCAGTGGTATCTGCATCAAGACAGTGGGGCTTACATTTTTTCAGTGACAAGGGATTTTGGGGGGCCTGTTTTTGAGGCCCCAACTTGAGATCCCTTAAAGGAGCATGTACCTCAAGAGGCAGGTGCTCAGCGCTATCTGCAAAGCAGGCCCCTTTTAGGTCTCTCAAGTGGAGCCCCCAAAATCCCTAGTAATTTTTAGAAATGTAGGCTCAGGGCTTGTCTACACTTGTCTATGATCGATGCATTGGCAGTTGATTTAGCAGGTCTAGTGAAGACCCACTAAATTGACCGCAGATCGCTCTCCCGTTGACTCCTGTACCCCACCGTATCGAGAAGAATAGGTGGAGTTGACGGGAAAGCATCTCCCTTCGACATCGCGTAGTGTGGACCCCGTGGTAAGCAGATCTAAGCTACTTCGATTTGAGTTACACTATTCACGTAACTCAAATTGCATAGCTTAGATTGAATTTCCCCTGTAGTGTAGACAAGGCCCTAGTCGGCTAGATATAAGTACATGTGAGACCTTTTGGAAATGTCAGTTCTGGCTCATAAGACCCTGATCGCACCAAGGGGTGATTGACTCTCTCCGAGGTAATGTGTTCCCTTGGCTAAGGGTGAATATGAAAAGTCAGTTGGCGACCCTGGCTGCTCTAGATGCCAGAATAGTGTTGGCTTGTCTGCAGGCAGCAAAGTTATAGGCTGGGGTAACTGAAGCATAGCAAGTTTAAGTGGCTCTCTCAAGGTTATAGTCAGTCCAAGGTGAAGCCAGGAAGAGAACTGACACCTAGTCCTAGCCACTAGACCATACTTCCTCAGTATAATGAAAGATTAGCTGGCTCATGGCTCATCTGGTTATTGCTGCAACCGGAACTGTATGATACTGAACACTCAAGTGCCACCCACACCCACCTGCAATCAGGTTTGGAGTGTCTCCACTGGCTTGAGTCACTGCTCTCCTCCTCTTGCGGGACAGACCAAAGGCAGAACGTTTATGGTGCTGACAACGAACAATCCCCCAGCTGCACCACAAGCAGACAGGAAGGGATCCCGAAACACAAGTTTCTCTGACCAATGGCTGCTGTGCTTGCCACCTTTGTTCAGTATCGGGTGCTCATTTAAACCACTTCTCCTTCTCACACATGCCCTCTGGCTCAGGTGCTAGAGTGAACCCGGGCTAGAAACCAAAACAAGGGCTTGGTCCTGCGGGATCTGAGTCCACGGGAAATGAAGGCATGCCGCACCCCCCAGGAGACACATCTCATCGGACCAGGGCCAAAGGTGAGAGGGCAGTGGCAGCACGCTGGCCCCAGCCTTGCAGAATTCCACACGCGTTCTGTCACCTGGCCAGGGATTTTTATTGTCATTAGTAACATCCTCACCTTGTTCAAGGAGGGTCAGTAGATTGGATGCCAGGGCTGGCAACTTTTCACGTGAGATACACATATGTAGTGAAACCTCCTTGTAACGAACTCTGATGCAGCGAAACTCCACCAGCATGCTCTGATTCAGCAAAGTACTTAAGAACATGCCTGATATTAAGTATGCGACTAGGCCCATTGACATCAATAGGACTAAGTTCGGCATGTGATTAAGTAGCAGAGAGAGAGAGAGGGGACAACCCTAGTGCCTTTCTCCAAGAACTTGTTGCCTATTCGGTGTCTTGGGTCAGGCTGCCTGCCCACCAACCATGGCTGACAATGGCCTTCTGATAAGGCTTAAAGCGTGTTGCTGCTCCGGAAGGTCACTGCAGAAAAGCCACCCTGGGGTTCTGTGTTTCCTTTTTCTCAGTGGTCCCGCATCAAATGTACTTGGTTGACAAGTAACAAGATGTTTTCTCTATCCGCCAACCCTGCAAATCTGACTTGTGTTCTGGGAGCCAAGCCAGGTTCTTTCCATCTTGTGCATCACCACCAGTAAAAAAAGGCTCTGCAGGGCAAATTCTCCCTTGAGTTACACCTGTCAGCTCCATTGCCTGCAGTCGGTCTGCCCAGATGGAACTGCTTTGGGGTTAGAACTTAGTAACTGGGTCTGTCCGTGCACAAGGAAGAACAGACTGCAGCTCGCTCTCCCAGTGCTGGATTAGCTTTGCAGGACTAACGAGCAAAGAGCACTAAATCTGCTCAGATTTATCTCTGATCAAGCACTGGAGCAGGGGCTATTGAGTAAGAAAGTGCCATTTTATACAAACCCTCCTTAAAATGGAACCTCAAATAGGAAACTGCCTTGAGCTACGTGCAGCACCTGGACACACATGACTAGTTGGCTAGATTTGGTGGCCCAGCTGGGGAATTGGTGGTTCTGGCCAGCCTCAGGGATGTGAGAAGGTGGCCCAAGTTTTGTAGCCAGATCTGGATATTTGTTTGGGTTAGATTTGCATGAGGCTTGGTCACTGAGCAGGTGGGTGGTGATGGTGGCCATACACCTGTAATGATTCCCAGCTGAGCAGGCAATAGTAATGGCAGCTGATTGGAGACTGCTTCCTGTGCTGTCTGCAGTCCCTGTGATTGTTGTGTGCCTCCGAACCCTTAGGAAACTCGGCTGAAGGAAGGAATTGTGAAGCTGAAACCTCACGAAGAACCTCTGCGCTCTGAGCTGCTCAGTGGGAAGTTCACCATCCTAGTAAGTGTGAGATCACGCCCTGGCCTTTCTCTCCCATGGGCCTGGTTTGTGCAAGTGGAGCCCTCTCCACGTCCAAAGGGCCTGCAATCTTGAGAGACAGCTGGGCAGCACTGGGAAAAACTAAGTGTGCACGGGTCTTGGAAGGTGAAATACAAGGTAGTGTACAAGGTTTGCACCATTATGTCTCATGAGATTGTAACCCCAAGGCAGGGACTCAGGATTTTGGGGTGGTCCAGCTGGGATCCTTGAAGAAGTGGGGGCTGTGCTTATTCACCCACAACAGGTGTTTTTTCCCCTCTTAGTCTCTCCTTTCTCCCTCTCCCATTGGCTGCGTCAGTGGACTGTTTCTACCTCCATGCTGAGCATGATGGTAGCGTCTCAGAGATGCGGTTAGCTCATCACCGTCCTGAGCAGTGGGGGTCCTAAGGGAGATTCTGGGCCAGCTCTCCTGTGCAGCTGTGTTTGGCATTAGCTACTCCTTGGACTTATCCCCTTCCCTTGGGTAATCCGGTTGGTTTCGGGAAAATGCCAGCTAAAGATGATCAGTTTTTGGGGGCTCTTCTGGTTCACTTTAAGGGTGCAGTAGACTAGTGGGAGGCTCATAGAACGGAATGAGTAAGGAGATAGAATTGTCTTGTCGTGCTTTTCTTGTCCCTCGGGGATCAGAGCAGGAAAGCTCACAAGTAAATGAACAGTGGGAAAGGGGAAAATAGTCTCCCTAAAACAAGCCAGTAAGTGGTCTGTGCAGGTCAGTTCTGTACGGGGTGTCCTGCACATGTCTGCTACATTCACACTCGCAGTTCTGCATCTCCAGTCTGCTGCAGCGTGAAACCCCCATCATTACTATTTATTTGTAGTACAGAGGTGCTGTACAAACACATTAGTAGACCCTGTCCCTGTCCCAAAGAGCTTTGTACCATCCATGTTCTGCTGCCTGTCTGGTCTTTATGCTTTTTGCCTGATTACCTTCTAGAGTGCGCGGGACCCCTCCGGAGCCTCGATCGCCCTCTTCACCGCCAAGTTACATCATCCCAATAAAAGTGTCCAACATGTGGTGCTCCAGGCGCTGTTCTATCTGCTGGACAGAGCTGTGGAGAGGTGAGTACAGACATGTGCGGCACGCAACTCCTGACTGCTCAGCTTGCTGTTCCTAGATGGGCTTTAATATTTGTAATATCCGTTGCAATCTAGGCAGGATGGTTTTCTCTGTCCCGCTGAACTCCACAATCCAGGGTTTCCATCTGTACACACTACCCGGCAGGACTTTGTAGCATGGATTTTTTTGGGGAAATCTTGGCTTCCCTTCCCTCTGCCTCCAATTCCTGCAGCATTTCCAGCCTGTCTCTCTTGTAGTCAGATGTGAGTGCATGCAGGACTGGGCCTGGGGACCATGGCGGAGGGTTTATTTTTTAAGCCCTGCTCCCAGAGTTCATGACTCTGTCTCTTTCGGCTCCCATGCTATTTGGGATAAGAGAGCAAACCTGAGCTGATTCATTTGAATGACCTTGGCCTATCTCTTACAATATAAAGGATACTTACGTATTAGCTGATTTTCCAGGCCTACCGCAGAGCCTCCCTGTCTGAGCAGACACTGGTGGAGGCCAGCGGCACTCAAGGGTAGGATTTCTGTCTAATGGGAAAGTGCAGTGGGGGGTCTTAAGTTGTATTGGCCACATGATCAGCGATCACGTGATGGGTAAGTGCTGCTACTTTGCCTGATTTTTCCCTTGTATCTCACTGTGGTGTTGATATGATGCCGCATGATGGAATTTTGTTTTTTTCCATTTGTTTTCTTAAAGACCTAAGAACTTACATGCACAAAAAGAACATTATTAAGGTTGCAAAGTCCAGCACGCAAAAGAGGAAATGCCAGAATTCAGGCAGCCCGTGAAACTTTAATTTGGTCCCTTTGTGCAGCTGCATTATGATATGGGCTTTGGTGTTGTGGTCACATACTATTTTTTCCACAAAACCATCATGCTGGCATCTCCTATCTTTTGAGTGCTTGACTTTGCAACCCTAGCAATGTTCTCTGAACGTAGTTTGCATGTGTGTTATGACTACGTATATTTAGGAGATTGCACTAACAGCTACACAAGCCTGTGATTAGTTTTAGAAGATGCCCTATATGTGGTTTATGTCCTTGAATCTGCCTTTGAAGGGTCCATAAAGAAGAGAAGTCAAGGGGCGTTTGGCTGAAATGCCGAGCAGTATTAATTGAATCAGTGCTGTTAAAGCAGGGATTTAAAATCTCCAAGCTGTAATTGTGGTATGGCTGCCCCTAAGCAATATTAAACTCTCCTACACGAGGTGCATTAATATGTTGAATTATAAGGTTTTGGGATATCCAGCTGAATCCCAGCGCTCGGTTGGTTGAATGTTCCTAATGCTGCTATTTATTTATTTGTTTTCATCCAGCTTTCAAAATGAACTCTGTTCTTCAGAGCTCTCTGTGCGGGGCTTGGTCAGAAAGGCCAAAGGCCTGTGAAAGAACAGCTCACTGCACTGCAGTAAGCTTATGGAAAATCCCTAGGCCCAGTTGGCTTCCCTGAGAAATCTCGCACCCCTGATGCTTTTGACTGTATTCGAGGAAGCCGTGGTCTGAGTCGTTGGCTCTGGTATGCTTTAAAGAGCTAAGAACCATAGTCTCCCCTGAAGATTTTCAGGGAGGATTTTTGGTAGGGGGATGAGGCAGGATGTTATCTGGGCCTCCACATTTGGAAGCAGGGAGTATACTCGTTTTATATGTAACAATATCATTCTTTAGAGCAGCTAGTATGCACAAAGGTTAATGTAATGAAACAGGAGCATACTGTATGACACATGACAGGCTGACCCACTTTCAGGGCTTTGATTTCCTGATGCAAACGTGAAAGGAAATTCTCAGCTATTCACCCCTTCCCCACTCTGCTCGTCCCTGGGGGCTGCAGTGCCTAGGGCATGGATGATCACTCTGCGTTGGGAGAATTCTGAATCCGATAAGTTGCAGTGTCAGAATGTAATGGGACAGGCTGAAACTAGAGCTACTTTACCTCTGAATTGTCTTGCTTGTCAGGTGCTCCATCTCAGTGTTTCTCAACTTTTTGGATACCAGGGACCGGGCTTGCTGCCTTCCTAAACTGTGTCAGGGAGATATCGGGGACTGGCCCATTGAGAAACACTGCTCCATATGACATGAATGCATTTTGTTGGCATTTAAATACAAGGCTAGTTCGGAGTGTTACCATGTCTGATGCACCCTCAACCCTAACAGTCTACTGCATAAAGCTAAATTTTGAAAAGGAAGTGTGTGCTTTGCTGTAGAGTGCATAGAGGAATACGCATTAATTATCGCAAGAGCTTATCTTCTCTTTTGGGCAGACACGCAGTTCAGACTTGTACCCGGGAGGACTGGGGATTGGACAGTCTGATCTCTGAGCAGTGCAAAGATTGTTTTTTGTTGGGGTTGCTCATGGATTCTCCTCAAGTGTCACAGAAAAGGATGCATCGTCCCTTTGATTATCATTGTTCATGACTTGTATTCCAGTAGCACCCACGATGTGGTAGACACTGTCCAAACACACAGGATGACACAGTCCCCACCCCAAAGAGCTTATAAACTTTGGCCAGGTCTACGCTTGGAAGGCTTTGCTGGTATAGCTATAGCGATATATTAGATTGGCAAAGAGCCAGGACAGCTGCAACTTATATTGGCAAAACTCATCACACCCTTGATGGCAGAAGTTTGTAGTGTAGACATGGCCTCAAAACCTGACACTTCTACAAATGTGAACCCCAATCCTGCAAATGGATCTGTATAGATGCAAAGGACTCCCAGTGTGGATTCAATTGCAGGATCAGGACCGCTGTTTATAAATAGGCAAGTAGTTGCACCTCTGCCTGTGAGTACATCTAGTCAGCTACCATTTGAGATTGTAAAACATGTGGGCTGACCTGGGGGAATGGCTCTGGGGTGCCAGTGAATTTGAAGTGCCATGCATACCTATGGGACTGCAGAAATAATCAGCATCAGAATTTTCAGTGAGTGTAAATTGGGTCCTAAACTGAGTAAAAGTGCTCGTAAGTTTCAGAAATCAGGGGTTACTGAAAAGAGCTCAGCTTGGAATGCTTTTATTTCCATTTGTGTGACTCTGCGTACTGGGGGAATAGATTGGAGTGGAAAAGTACTTAGTGAAGTTTTAAATTTCCTTTGGATAAAAGTGTTACAAAGTTTAAATAGATATCAGCTGGCAAAGCACTGGAATTATTGTTGATTTTCTTTTTGGCTGTTTTTTTTTCTCTGTTGTAATTAAAGATAAATTAAGATGCCTTTACATAGGCTGAAGGCAAGCGGACTGTTAAACTCACAGTTTGAAGACACTAGCAGAGTTCCAAAAAGGACTGGACACTGCTATAGATAACAAGAGCTTCCAGAGTTAATATTAGGAGGGTTAAGGGTAGCATTTCCAAAAGCCCCTGACAGACATAAGAAAATCAGTGGGACTTAGCCCTCTTAATCAGTGAGGCCCTTTTGAAAACTTTTCCCTTAAAAGAGTTTTGGAAGGCAGAGAAACGCGACATTATTTATTATGTGTATTGCCAGAATATCTGGGGACCCTGGTCAAGGCCCAGGGCCCCACTGTACCAGGTGCTGTACAAACACACGACAAAGAGACGGTCCCTCCCCTCATGTTTCAGGGCATAAACCAGTCTCTTATCAAAGAGGGGTAGGTAGAAATTTTCCCTTCAGGCAGGTTATCCCATAACAAGAAACCTGACAGGAGCTGGTGCTGGCCTGATGTAGACTGGCTTTTTTGTTGTTGTAGTTCTTATAACCACCTAGCAACATACAAATAATCCATATGGGGGAGGAGGGACAGATTAACTCAAGGAACCAGTAAATCAAAGCAGCACTAAATCCCCTTCCTTTTCCATTCCATCCAGGAGCCCTGGCCTCTACCCTCCCCAGAAACCCGATAGAAAAGATGGCTTTTGCCTCCTGCCTAGCAGGCCAATGTTGCACATTCAGTTTAATTTCAGTTTTGAAATAATTAAACATGTCCAACAATAACCGAATGAAGTAATCAGAAATAAACATTTAAAAACCTCGAGAGGACACTGTAAACTCAGCTTAATGTACCAAGTTCTTAGCTATGCCTGATTCACCAATGCACCCTTCTTCAGAAACATCCAGCGTGATCTCAGAGAGCCCCAGATAGAGGCATTGTCTCACGCTGCAAGTAGATGCGTAATTGCAGCCATATCTGCCTATGTGCATCCTGATTCCCCATTTCTGTCTCCTGCATTGCAAAAATGAGAGAGAAGGGGTCACATTGATCCCTGGTTTACAAACTCCCTGTTTTCAGTTGAACAAGAATTTTTTTCCAGCATGAATGGAAAAAACAGGTTTTTGCCTGCTACAGATTTTCTTTTTCACTGCTGAAGCTATTGATTGTTTGAACCAAGAGGCAAGAAGCTGTTTGTACTGGGTGGTGCACATCTTAATTACAAGTAAGGCATAATTAACAAGTAACGGACATCTTGATCAGTTTCCTAGTGCACAAACCAGCCCCAGGTTTTTCTAATCTGCTGAATGGATCACTTAACTGCACGTTTAGACAAATTATTTTTTGATGTGCACCTGGCACTTAGGCTGCAGTTCAGAAAATAACGGGCAGTTTGTGGGCACAATTTGGCCCCCTTACATCTGGAACTGCTGCACTGCAGGTGGTATGTTTCTGAACTATTTTACAGGCCAGATCCTGTTTAAAGCAGTAGGGCCAGTTCCCCCATTCATTTGGACCTGGTGCATCTGTAGTAGAATAGAAATGCTACATTGAAAGTGCCATTTCCAAACTGCTTGCGGGGGAGAGGATTACACCACTCGACAGCCCAGCATCCATTTTGTTTTTATTCTCCTTAACTTTGAATGCTAGATTACTGTGTCTTGCTTGTAGTAAGGCCCCGATACAGCAAAACACCGTAAGCATGAAGTTGAGTCCTATGGATGTCAATGTGAGTTCAGTGAGGAGTAGGGTGACTAGATGTCCCAATTTTATAAGGACAGTCCTCATATTTGGGGTTTTATCTTATATAGGTGCCTATTATCCCCCCATCCCCTGTCCTGGTTTTTCACACCTGCTGTCTGGTCACCATAGTGAGGACTTTGCCAAATTGCCACCTATGCTGAGAATCGATAGTGCAAATACCCCATTTGAGTTTCTGTTATTTTTTTTCTTTTCCTAAAAACCTGCGGTCAGAACCTCAGTGGTGTCAATTAGCTTAGGGTCTGGCCTCTGTTGTTCAAAGTGAATATCCTGCTTCACTCTTATTGCAAAAAAATAATTTTTTTTAAAAAAAGTGTGGTACTTAAGGGGTTAAAAGAATCAGTGCTTTGCGTGTGTCTGTGCACCAGGATTCCACATCACCTGCAGCAGGTGATTCTTTCGCTCTCCCCCATGTACCTAGCTTTGAAACGCAGAGAAACGGCCTGGTGTTCATCTACGACATGGCGGGCTCCCACTATACCAACTTCGAGCTGGACCTGAGCAAGAAAATCCTCAACCTGCTGAAGGTAAAGGAAAATGTGGGAGGGAGCTGATGGAAACGGAGGCTTTCCCCGCTGCATCTTTCTGAGACTGTGCAACCTATTGTAGGGGGTAGAAAGGATAGTGCAGTGGATAGGGCACTAGATTGGGACTTGGGAGACCTAGATTTGATTCCTGACTTGGACACAAACTTCCTGTGTGAACTTGGACGAATCCCTTAATCCATCCTGTGCCGCAGTTCTTCCTCTGTGAAATGGGTACAATAGTGCTGTCCTACCTCACAGAGGTGTCATGGGGATAAAATCCATTGTAAAGACTGTGAAGAGAGCCCTATATGTACCTAGATAAAGACTGCAGCGTGAAGCAGCTCTCTTTGAACCCTGCTTTCCCTTGGACCCTGAGAGTTCAGAACACATGGCTGTCTCCACTCTTCAGGGTAGCAGGAGTCAAAGCCTTTGCCAGTGCTATAAAGTACTTGTGGGAAGTCACCATCTCTGCAGTGACTTCTTTCAAACACTAATATCTCTGCTCTACTTAGTTTGCTGTCCAAAGCTATCTAGACTGTGAGGCAATGCTGTCTAGTGGGTAGAGCACAAGACCTGAGATTTGATTTCTAGTCCCAGTTCTACCATCGGTGCACTGTATGGCCTTGGCCTAGTCAACCTCAGTTTATGCATCTGTAAAATGAGGAGAATGGTAGTTCCCCATTTACCTCAAAGCGGGTATTGTGAGGATCAGTTAGTTAATGATCGTAAAATGTTTTGGACATGTAGGGCCTGATCTAAGACCTGCTAGAATTGGTGGGAATCTTACCACTGACTGGAGTGGGCTTAGATCAGGCCTGTAAAGTACTATATAATGTGAAGTGTTTGTTGTTAGAATGGATCTGCTTCATGGTGCAATGGCTGAGAATGTTTCAATTAAAACAGAGCCAAGGTTTTTTGACATGTTTGTTTTTAGTATCCTGACAATTACTGATTTCCCAAAAGAAAACATAAGAGAAATAAGGAAGCATTACACAGGAAAATTTTACCACAAGACTGTCCCTTTAAACGCACAGACAATTAAACTGTAACCATAATGCATTTTATGTACATACAGAAAAGTTAAATAATCCAGAACAAATTAACTCTTGAGCTTTAAGGAAAAAAGGATCCCAAAGTTCTAATTGTGTGTTAACACAGCTAGGCATTTATAATGCACCAATCAGCATGGCCTCTGGGCTCCACTCCTGTAATTTCCTAAAGAGCAAAGAGTCAAAGCAGCTTGTTCTTTCCTCCAGTTAAATTGCCTCTTGCTGTTGGGCCCTTTGCCTAATTTTTCTCCAGGCGTGTGCTGTATCCTCCCCCTGCTGGCCGTGAGCGGGGAAGGCAGGAAACAGAAGGCATGGTTTTGAGGTTGTGGTTTTAAAATGCATCCGTGTGCCATCCACAGGGAGCCTTCCCGGCTCGTCTCAAAAAGGTGTTTATTGTGGGTGCCCCGATGTGGTTCCGAGTCCCCTACTCCATCATCAGCCTCCTGCTGAAAGAGAAGCTCCGAGAAAGGGTGAGTAAAACGTGGACCAGGGGTGTGGAGGTTCTGGCACATGGAAAAAAGCCCCGAATCAGAGTCGCTGCCATGGGGAAATTCTCCTTAAACAGGGCGTCACGCAGGGAGACTGAGGCAAAGCCTGATGTTGCATGATAGATAAGTGATCTCATAGGCTCTGTTGCAGCCCTTTTCATAGCACGCTGGCCAATGCGTTCCAGTGATGGCAGCTGGACCTTTCTCCCAGTGTTGATAAAGAAGCATGAGGCTAAGGGCTAAATGCACGAAGAGTGCAAACAGGAGCTGTTGCATTGAAGCCAGCAGGGTTGTGTCCATCACTCACGGGGTCGACTTAGCCCTGAGCACTCAAAAACGGGCCCGACTGTTGAACTTGCAAGCATGTCAGCTCGCTTGTGCCTGCGTGTGTCCACACCAAAGTGCTTTTGTGTCTGTGCAAACGGTCACACTGTTATCCTGCTGGCACAGCGGCATGCTCTCTTGCAGCCAAAGCTTCCGAGGCTGCACTTGGCCGAGAATCTCCAGTTGGACTCTCTCATTATGGTTAATGTGTATGATAACTGTGGCTGTTGGCCCCAGTCCCATCCAGGGCCCCGTTGTGCTTAAAGGGGAAAGTAAATGTTTTTTTTAACATGTGTGGGAGGGTGTATGTAAAAAAACAACCACCATCTGATTTAGGTTCCAATGCAGCAAAGCAAGTAAACATGTGCATAACTTTAAGTAGATGAATAGTGCCATCGAAATCAGCATAACTACTCAACTGTACATGCTTTGCTGGTCTGGGGTCTACCAGAACTCATAGGTAGCCTTAAATTAAAGGCCTAGTCCTGACTTTTTGTGCGGGGTTTGGGGCACTCAGCATATTGCAGATCATACTCTAACAGGCTAAGTGGAAAGTGTTTTAATTGGCAAAGTCCTTTGACAGGCTTCTGGGCTTTTCCTGGATTGTATCACATCCACCTGCTGTCTGTCTTAGGTTTTCCCTTTTCACTTAGCACCACAGAATCTACAAATAGTAAAGCAAAGCAGGGATTTGCATTCCTTCCAGTGGTTAGAGTGTTTATATTGTCATCAAAATGTAAGGAATGCAGCTTCCTGCTTTCGCTTCCAAGAAGGGGTTGAGGTGCCATCATCTCACTCAGAAGCCTGACCTTGGGTATTGGCAAATAAAATTATTTTTTAAAACAATCCTTTCTTCATATTCCATTTCCAGGACTGCCCATGAGTTCTGTTAGCCATCTAGGGTCTGAAACCATTTCTTCCTTTTTGGAAAATAAGAACAGTTTAATTCCCTTTTAATCATCAACCAAGAGATCATATTCAGACCTTGAAACTGGGCAGCATTTCCAAGTAAAGGAATTTAATCGGAGTGTACGGTCTTTCTACGGCCCGCAGAATATGCCACGCTCTGTAGACCAAGTCCATGCCTGGAAGAGGTCCTCTTTCAGATAACTAGCAAAACGATGATCATAGTGTGAATGTTTCTTAACCAAAGAGAGTGTATAGCCGGCAACCTCATCAGTATCCTTAAATAACTTCAGATGGAACCATGTCCTTGGAGTTTAATGCTCGCAGGTCCTATGATGGCATGGCTTTGAATTGCACCTGCCCTCCCCACTCTGCCTGATTAGAGCAGGAGACTTGTATGAAAAGCATCCACCTGAAATGTGCACTTTTCCCCAGTAGCCACAAATCCAGCCTTGTAGTCGCGGAAAGGGAGCTGTTTCTATCCAGATGGTTCACAGACCAGATCTTTCCTCTGCTGAAGCAGAACAGAGGCAGACTCCCCCTTGTCAGAACAGCTCCATTCACTAAAGAGAACAGATTTCTAAACAAGAGAATGGAGGGGAAAGGGAGCTACTCAAAGACCCTTTTGTGAAGAATTTTCCAGGCCTTGTAATGGCTTCAAGAGGGAAGTGGATCAGTTCACTTCTTAGCCCCAGCCAGACAGAATACATCCCATTCTAGGTGTCCACTGTCTCAAGCAAGGCCCCCTCCCCCCTTTGACATCCCATCACGTCCAGGCTAGGTCAAATCCATGCTTGGTGTGCGTTTCACCCCAGCCCATCTTGCTCTGTTCCCCCAGGTTCAGATGGTGAAGATGTCGGAGCTGAAGGAACATCTGCCCCGGGAGTGTCTCCCCGAATACCTAGGGGGATCCCTCAAGCTGGACCCTCTGAGCTGGAACTGCCGGTTCCTCCCCCAGCAGAATGGCCACCCAGACCCGTTGGACGAGCTGATCCTGGTACCGCTGGTTTCCCCACGAGATAATGGCTCGGTGCACGTTCCAGGACCAAAGTGCATGACTGTCCATCAACTGATGGACCATGTGAACCGAAAGCAGAAGCGGGGAATCTACGAGGAGTACGAGGACATCCGGCGCAGGAGTCCCGCGGGGACCTTCATCTGCTCCCTGTAAGTATGCTAGGAAAGCCATTAGGCATAGTGATGGCGGTGTCGGAGGGATAGATCACCAATGGGTCTGCAAAATCAGAACCACAGCTGGGCTTGCTTGAAACAATCCCTCTTTCAATGAGGAAGCTGCTTCTATTCTCTTCATCCCGGGCTGGTTAGTCCATGCAGCAGCAGCGGGTCTGACCTGAGTCTCTTTCCTCGCATGGCAGGCTCAGCAGCAGGAGGTGGAGGGCAGAGGGATGGTTTAGAAATCAGTAATAAGATTGAAAAAGGGACTCCTACATTTATTGTGCACGTGTCCACGTCTTACTGGCCTCGCAGGGGGAGAGCAAACCTGGTTCTGCTGTGCGCCTCTGCACGCAGAGTGTCACCAAACCAGCCCTTCCTTTGTGGTCGTGCGAAGCAGCTGCCGGAAGGAGGCAGTGCCTCCAGTTGAGAAGGTTGCTGTTCAGCTGCGGGTGCCAGTCAGGTGCATTGGGACGGGTGATCCTTTGCTCTAGCTGCCCGGGAAGGTTCAGCCTGGTTTATCGTTGGATTGCTGACTTACCAATGCCGTCCTAACGTCACCGCCCAACTTACCAGAGACGAGAACTGGGTGTCAGTTTGACCATAACAATCTGCTAGATGGGCCTTTCCCTAGATGAGGAAAGCCCTGGGTCTGATTGACGGCAGAGCCCAAACCCGGGCACCAGGCACATGGTGTGATCTAGAACAGAGTCCGTCACTGCTTCCCATCCGCGCTCTCTTCCTCACTTGTCCTGCCTGTTCTGTGCCCCACAGGGCTCCGTATAACCAGGAGAAGAACCGATATGGGGACGTGCCGTGTCTGGACCAAACTCGAGTGAAGCTGACCAAGCAGTACAGCCGCTCCGAGGTAAGCAGGCAGAGGCCATTTTCCCTGGGACGGTCCCTCCCCCTCATTTCTGGGGTGGCAGTCGCATGCTGGACATGCCTGTGTGCTAGGGTGAGTGATTTGCCAGCTGGGGCGGTGTGAGAGCCGTGCCTGGCCTGGTGTTCTGAAAGCACCATGTAAGATTGTGAGTGTGGGTTTATTTTGGCTGGGGACTCCTCTCTCCAGCCCAGAGACCCAGCCCACCACCTGCTCCAGGCTTTCACAAATGCCTGCTCCTTCACAGCAGGGTCTCTCCTAGGGCAGCCAGCCCTGAGAGAGCAGAGGCTCTGGAGGGTGGGCCCTGCACTTAAACAACAGCACGGGCCCTCCTTGTCCCTGTATTGGAAACCCCAGCACCGGTTACAGCGGAAGTGGAACGTTCTCTGGGACAGAGAATTGGCGGGAGGGATAGCTCAGTGGTTTGAGCATTGGCCTGCTAAACCCAGGGTTGTGAGTTCAATCCTTGAGGGGGCCATTTAGGGATCTGGGGCAAAAATCTGTCAGGTGACAGTATTTGGTCCTGCTAATAAAGTCAGGGGACTGGACTTGATGACCTTTCAAGGTCCTTCCAGTTCTGTGAGATAGGCATATCTCTCTCGAGAGAGAGAGAGAGAGCGAGAGCGTGCTACGTGCCTAGCAGTGCTGGGCAAGGGGGAACCCTGTGTGGCCCTGGCCATACTGGGGTGACCAGAAAGGGGCACCCCATGTCCCACCCTGCTTTAACACTCAGAAGAATGTAGCTCTTTAACATTAAGGGCTGGATCTTCAGCTGGAATAAATCTGCCTAGCTCCATTGACTTCTGTGAGCTTACACTGATTTACACCTGCTGAGTGCCTGGCTCTCAGTATTGGCTTCTCCTCTGAAAGCAAGATGGGAACTCATTCGCCGGGTGTGACGTGGAGCCCCGACAGCCAGCCAGCGTCTCGCGCGATGGCCCCTGTTAGCTGGAAGCTCCCAAATGCCAGTTTCAATCCTCTGTTGTCGCTCTCAGAGCACGTGCTCCCTGGCGAGAAATGCCTCCTGCCAGAGTGAACGTGGGGGGCACTGAGCCAAGCACAGTGTGCCGGGCTGGCTGCTCAAGGGGCAGCAGCGTGGCGCTCATTAAAAAAAAAAAAAATAGCTCAGCCTGGAGAGCTCTGAACCCAAACGTAGCGCACGGGGAGGCTTCAGAGTAACTGCGGCTGCGTGAGCATGCAGCCGAAAATAGCTGGAGTGAGCCCCTGCCTCGGTGATCTGCCCAGACTGGAGTCTGGGAGCGCCTCTCCTAGAATGGTCGATTATGACATTAGCCCCATAATCCCTGAGGAATGCAGCTCTGGGCACCGCTTCGGGGTGCGTGTCAAGTTTTCAGTTGCCCCAGGAGGAACACAGAACCCTGAGGGCCACAACTCAGGTCCTTGCAGAGAAAGGGATCTTAGTTCCTTTAAGCTTCCTGCATGTCTGTCCTTTCTATGGGAGGAAGGGAGTGAAGAGAGCCCGTGTCCAGAACCGCCCTCTGCGTCCCTGGGTGGCATGGACAGCAAGGCATCATGGGAGGTTATTTGGGGGCTCTGATTTGAATCCGGTCAAGTGCGACAGTTTCTCTTCCCTGCTGAGTTTGTTACTTTAAGATGCCTCCAGGTGATCGGAAGGGCTGGAGTTTCGCTCCATCACATTTCACTCCCTTCCCCTGCTTTTAGTTGCTATTTGATCTCCGTGGGCATTTGGGCTCCCCTCTTTCCCTGCACTCCTCCCCCCGGTTATTTGTCAGGGGTATTTGGAAATAGCAATAGCCTAAGCTCCACCCAGCCTGTGGGGAGCAGGTCCCATGGCACTGCTGCCCCAGGTGTAACTGGCCTGTGTGGTGGTAGCGTAGTTGCTGTAAGCAGCATCATGGCTGTGCAATGGGCCGTGGGTGGATTTTGTTTTAAAATAGGCCAGTGTCAAAGTGTTTTAAAACTGATGCAAACCTGAGCTCCCTCCCAGCACGAAAGCTGGGTTGCAGGAGATGCCCCAGATGAGGTTCAGGGATCTGGGAGCGCATGGTGTCCAGTTCTCTTCTGTCTATCCCAACCCCTGTACATCAGACTCTTTCTGTTGCTCAGCTGATTAACAGCTTTCCCCTGCCCTTGGCCATTCCTCCTCCAGCATGTTGTGGTGTTACGCTCCACAAGGTAACGGTTTGTGTACCTTTCTCTCTCCAGCTGACAGACTACATCAATGCCAGCTTCATGGATGGCTATAAGCAAAGGAATGCTTACATTGGTACTCAAGGTAAGATCATACTTCTGCCTACCAGTGGGCCCAGCGTCATGGCGTACTGACCCTGTTCTAAGCAGTGTCGGGGCAGTGAGCTGTCATGTCGCTGTTCATATGCTGCCGACATGGCTGGCTGGGGGAGTCTCGGCACTGATCCAGTCTGTGTTTTGTAAGAGTCCTGTAAAAAGTGATTCTGGCCTCTGGAGGGGCTGGAAGGAACGGGGTGGAGCCATAGGCGCTGACTTCCCTTCTTTCCTGTGGGTGCTTGACCTCCCCCCCTCTGCCCCCAGCCCCACCCCCACTCCACCCCTTCCATGAGGCCCTGCCCCAACTCCGCCCCCTCCCTGCCAGTATTCCAACTCCTTCCCCAAATCCCGGCCCCGCCTCCTCCCCTGAGCACGCTACGTTCCCGCTCCTCCCCCCCGCCCGTCCTGGAGCATGCTAACGCTGCCAAACAGCTGTTTGGCGGTGGCCAGGCGGGAAGCACTGGGAGGTAGGTGGAGGAGTGGGGACGTGGCACACTCAGTGGGAGGAGGAGGGGGGCGGGTGAGGGGAGCTTGGCTGCCGATGAGTGCAGAGCACCCACACATTTTTCCCCGTGGGTGCTCCAGCCCCAGAGCACCCATGGAGTTGATGCCTATGAGTGGAGCTGCCGTGGTGAGGTGTCGGAAGCATCCCTAGAGTATGGCTGCTTGTGGGAGGGGCTCACTCAAAGGGGTGGGGAAGGGAGATGTACAGTGAGGGCTTGATCCAAAGCCCATTGGAGTTCATGGAAAGACTCTCATTGATTTCAGCGGTCTATATGTCAGCTGTGTGCAGGATAAATCCGGGAAGTAAAGCAATAGGTTAGACAAGTGACTTTACTTCTCTGGGCCAGTTTGTTCCCCTTCTGGAGGGTGGCATGCTTATTTCTTGGGCTCTACAAAATTCACAGCCCATATTTTCACAGTCACAGGATTTTTAAAATAATAAATTTCATGATTTCAGCTAGTTAAATCTGAAATTCCATGGTGTTGTAATAGTAGGGGTCCTGACCCAAAAAGGATTTGTGTGGGGGGGAGGGTTTGCAAGGTTATTGTAGGGAGGGTTGCAATACTGCCTCCCTTACTTCTGCACTGCTATGGGCGGCAGTGCTGCCTTCAGAACTGAGCAGCTGGTGAGCAGCGGCTGCTGGCTGGGAGCCCCGCTCTGAAGGCAGCAGCGCAGAAGTAAGGGTGGCATGGTATAGTATTGCCACCCTTACTTCTGTGCTGCTGCTGGAGGGGCGCTGCCTTCAGAGCTGGGCACCCGGCCAACAGCTGCTGCTCTCTGGCCGCCCACCTCTGAAGTCAGCGCAGAAGTAAGGGTGGCAATACTGTGACCCCCCTCCCAAAAATAGCCTTGTGACACTCCCCTGCAACTTCTTTTGGGTCAGGACCCCCAATTTGAGAAGCACTGGTCTCCCCCTGTGAAATCTGTATAAGACAGGGTAACCACATACAAAAGACCAGTTTTCACGGTCTGTGATGCATTTTTCATGGCTGTGAATTTGGTAGGGCCCTACTTATTTCCCTAGCAGCTGGGTGCTGTGAGGGTTAGTTAAAGTGCTGCAGAACTGCTTCCTGCAGAGTGGAGGAGCAGCACTGGCCGGGGACACCAGACATCCCTCCCTGCAGGCTAGCACAAAGCCCAGAGGGCCGGGGGAGAAGCTAGCCTAGACCAATGCCCATTGAGAAGGGAGAGCAGGGGTTTTTGGGGGTGGGGGAGCGAGAAGTTTGGCAGAGAGCGGGTGTGACCATAGGCAATTCAGAGGCACAAATGCAGCACGTGTGGACGTACCCGAGTTAGCTAGCATGCTAAAAGCAGCAGTGTAGCTGCAGCTGCGTGGGCTGGCCACCTGAGCCCGTACCGAGGGTCCCAGGCAGAATTGTACTTGGGCAGCTAGCCCGTGCCACTGCTGCTTTGCTGCTATTTTTAGCGAGCTAGCTGGATCCAAGGTAGCGCGGGCACAGCTGCGCGTGCTGTAGCTGTGCCTCCCAATCGCAGCAAACATACCGCTTGAGGCTGATATTTCAAAGGTGCCGACACCCATTCGAGACCATGGGAAAATCAGGCCAAGTATCCATAGGCCCCGCTGGCAGGGAATGGCGTCTTACTTGAAACATAGCTTCCCTCTCCCATCCGGCGTATGAACGTACGGCAGCCGAAGGTCTCACCCAGTACTATGTGCCTATTTGGAAACGAGCATCCTGGCTAAGGCAGATCCCCTCTCCCGGGAACAATCAAAGCCTCCATCTCTACAGCACTCAGCACCACGTACGTTGGTTCCTTTCAAATCAGGAACCTGCCGTGTGATAGACGCATCCGTCTCGCTGTGCTGGGGCTTGCTGAGCATCTGCCTGCATTTAAGGAATGATCCTTAAAATGGCCCCTTTTGCCAGAGCTCATATAACTCTCATGTGCCCTGGGGTCTCAGGGAATGGAACAGTCCTGGCAAATTATCTTGCAGGAACCTCCCCAGTTACTCCTCTGGGGAGCAGTTGAGCCATCGGTCAGGACAGAGCAGGGATTGGACAGACTGGCTGGTTGTGTTTGATTTGTCCATGTCCAGCCATGTGGTCAAACTTTAAAAAAAAAACAAATACAAGTTATTTGCCCCCAAAGTATGTATCAAATCACTTCAGTGCAGTTGCCTAGTTACAGAGCTCTCTCTCGAGTATCTACATCCCTGTTGCTCCCCAAAAAAGTGTTTCAAGATGACCACATGGTCTTCTACAAGACAAACAAAATCCCCCTCAATATTTCCAACTGAATAGTGGCTAGTGTGACCATATAGCAAATGTGAAAAATCGGGACGGGGTGGGAGGTAATAGGCGCCTATATAAGACAAAGCCACAAATATCAGGACTGTCGCTATAAAATCGGGACATCTGGTCACCCTAATAGTGGCGTAGCAGCATAAAGCTCCCGTCAAATCCCATTGAGCTCACAAGGTGCCTGGTGTGCATGTGGCAGCAGAGATGCTGTTTGTCGTGCAGCAGGCCCCCCCAGCTCCCCCCGCATTTTGCAGCAGGCTATGGCCTGACAGATGCATCTGCCTCAGTTTCCCCTTGCAGAGTCCCTCAAAACAATCCAAAGGCTCTGTTGGGGTTAATTCATTACAAAAGTCCCATGTACATGCATCATAACAAGTTCGACAACTATAGTCCAGAATTCCCCAGCATAGTCCAAACAGTACATGCAATATACAGCCCCGGCACCTCTTGCCACACCCTGGCTTTCCAGCACAGCCTCGGTGTCCCTTGCCATGCCCTGGATCTCCAGCGCAGCCCTCTCCTGGCCTTGTAGCAAGGCAGCCTCCCAGCCCTTCCAGCTGGAGTGCAACCCCTCAGTTGCCAGCTTCCCCACCGCCTCTCTGCTGGGAGCATCCCTCACTACCCCTGGCCCTCTCATGGTTCCTCTGGGTCCAGCTCTCCAGCCCTGGAGATGTCAGCAGGGAAGGTCCTCTGCTGCTCCTCCTGCCTTCAGCCTTTTCTGGCCCTAGCCAGCCAACAAACCCATCTTGCTGCTTTTCAGCCTTCTCCCAAACTTACATACTCCTAGCCAATTCCTCCGTCTTCCCAGGGAGTGCCTGCGGAGCGTGTTCGGCAGTTGTCCCTAGAGATCCCCTCCAGTCTCCTGGTCTTTCCTGACTGACTCCCTGGGTCTCCCTGATCTTTTCTAGCCACCAGGTGCTGCCCCTCCCTCTTAATTGGCCAATTGGGAGTACTGCTCTGTCACAGGCACTGGACCTGCCTCATTTACATGGGCCAGCCCATCCCTGACACAGCAGCCTTCTACCACAGAAGGCTCAGCTGCTGTTTGTTGTTAACACCTTTCTCAACGATTACACAAAACTACCACAGGGTCTGGGGCCTACCGCAAATTCACAACCCTTCCTCCAGCCCTCCCCAAAAGCTTTTCACGTTACCACGTTGTTCTTCATAATCCTCCCCGGGGCTGGTGGCGTGCAACTGAGACATGGCCAGAAAAATGGGGTGCAAATCTGTGCGAGATATAGCCAGCTAGAAATTTGTTGGCCATTTTAAGCACTCGGCCTGTATCATGTCTGGTCTGCAGGAGGAATGGGTGTAGTGTTTACAGTGGGTCGTCTCTCCTCTATTTCTTCCTACTCAAGCCATGGTTCTCTAGCTGTGTGTGCTGGCTCTGGTACCAGTGACAGTAACTGTAATGTGGCTGGGAGGAGAAGGGAACTAATACCAACCACCCAACCATTAGTAATCACACAGCAGTGCTGGGCAGTGAAAAGCAGGAGCTTCCATCTGTGCATTTAGAGCTAATACTCTTAGAAGCTCCATGTAGCGTCTCAGCGACCCACATGATTTGATGAGGCAGCCCTAGGGTGTCTGTTGTCATTGCTAGGTGCTGATTTGCCATACACCCATGGTCCAGGTGCTGCCTTCTTGGGTTGTTTCTGAAGGTGTGGCCAGAGGGGACTGGCTGGAGCAATCCAGCGGGAGGTGCAATTTGTGCATCCCTACGTTCACTGGGATGCTGGATGAGAATTGATGTGTCCAACACCTGTGACCTTTCTCATGTGTGGTCTGTCATGTCAGGACCTCTGGAAAACACGTATTGCGACTTCTGGCGCATGGTGTGGGAGCAAAACGTTCTGGTGATTGTCATGACAACCAGGTGAGTGTGTGCGCGCGGAGAGCAGAGACCCTCTCAGCCTCTTGAATGAGAGATCCTGGCCACTTGGGGACGGTCAAGATCCCATGTCCCTTTTTACAGAACGAGAGTTAGTGCCATGGTACAGGCTGAAGTCTGGTTTGGATACCACATTTTGTTTCCTTAAATCTCACCTCCTGTGACTTCAGCGTACAGCACCGGATATGGCATAGCTTGCTTTCTTCTTCACTGGCTGCCCTAAACATTTGTAGTGGTGTTGTGCACTGTTAAAGCATCTGCCACATTCTGCCCAAGAAGTGGCTGCATTTTGGTTGTTGGTCGCCATAATTTATATATGTATATGAAAAGTTCATGTGTATATGTGTAGGGGCGTGGATGTACATTTGTGTGCATATGTGCATACAAAGTGCCATACAAATTTTATATATATACATAAACACACACTATATATATTCAGTGTGTGTGTGTGTGTGTATATCTATATCTATCTATCTATTTATATATGTATATGTATATATAGAGAGAGAGTTTGTATAGTACTTTGGGATCCTGTTTCTCATTTCTGAAGCCTGTTCCTTCTGTGACCCTGGTCAGGTGACTTAATCTCCCTGCCTCAGTTTCCCCATTATGTAAAATCAGTCTATTAATATCTGCCTCCATGGAGTTTTGAGTCTCTTAATGTTTGTGAAATACACTGAAGATTTTGCGAAGTATTATGATTATTTTAAGTGTAGAGTTTGATTTTAGCATTCTGGAGAATAGCTTACATCAGTGGGTCTCCGTTTTTTCCATACCTGGAAGGGCAGGATGCCTGCAACCCCTGATGCTTGCTGGTGTCCACCACCTCTGTTGAGAGCCCCTGAACTATTGTTAACCACCCAGTCAGGCAGGGCTCACTGCATCCAATTATGCTTTTATCAGGTTTACAAGGTTCTCTCCACAACCATTATGGCTGGAAATCTAAACAAAAAAATTTTTAATGAAAAGGCAAGAAAGGAAGAATGGTTGTGACTCCCAACCTGAGAACCCAGGTGTATGTTGACATGACCTATCAGATTGACAGACACTCCCAAAATGGACCCTGTAATGATGGATTAAGGGGCCCATCCGTTTGTCTCAGTACAGTGTTAACCAGTCTGACATGTGGCTGCCCAACATTTGGGGGATGCTGTCAGGTCACTGCTAAACCTTAGCAGAGCAATCGTTTCTAAGGTGCTTGGCTTGCCACATCCTTCACCCCTCCTGCAGGGGAGGACTGTCTCCCATTTCCCTCCTCTCCTGTTACGAAGCAGGGTCTGAGTGTAGGGGCAGGGCAGGTGCAAGCCCACCAGCACGTCTGTGACCTAGGTGGCCTGGCCAGGATGGAACGAACTCCCCGATCTGCTTCACGGCGGAGGCGATGAAGAACCCACCCTTCTCCCCACCCCTCGTATGTTACAGGCTTGAGGAGGGAGGCAGGAGGAAGTGTGGCCAGTACTGGCCATTGGAAAAAGACTTCCAGGTGTGCTACGGATCCCTCACTGTCACCAACCTTGGGGTGGAGAACCTGAACCATTACAAGAAAACCCTTCTGGAGATCTATAACACTGAGGTAATCCCCCACCCCCGCCCCTCGCTGCAAGGAACCTCTCCAGAAAGGGGCCAGAGGACTAGGCTCCGTGGGGGAAGGAGGCCGCCGTCCTCACTGGTTCCCAGGGAGGAGCAGGCAGCGTGGGTGAGCCTCAGCTGCCTTCCTCTCAGCTGCCTGCGGAGACAGGATGGTCTATGCAAGGGGTCTCCAAACTTTAGGAGACGAGGGCCACATTAGATTTTTCTTTAGGAGACGAGGGCCCCGCCACCGAAATGCCGCCAAGGCGGCGTTGGCGTTTGAACTGCCGCCGAAGTGCCACCGAGGCGGCAGCAGCAATTGGTTGGGGGGGGCCGGACAAATTGAAGCTGTAGTTTGGAGACCCCTGGTCTATGCCAGTGAATCCCAGCTGTGCGGGGAGAGGCGTATGGCCCTCCCTGTGGAAGGGAGAGACGTGGGGTGGAGCATGGTGTCTTGGCAGCACTGCGATGTGGAGCATCTAGGCTCGGGAGCTGCCCCAGGACCCCGCTGTGCTGATGAGCTCTGCTGGCTTGGCGAGAGGTGGCGTCTGGGTTGTTTGGCATTGATGGCAGCCTCCTGATCCCTGGTTGGGAGACAGGACCCTTGGGAATGCTGTATGTGGGTGATGTGGCAGGAGAAGAAAGGGGCGAGGACACAGAAGAGGATGGGCCTTCCCTCATCCAGTGCAATGCTGCAGGGCTTGCAGTGGCTGGTGTGCAGCTGCTCCAGGAAGAAGAGAGGGAATGCCTGGAGTCCCACGCTGTACATGGGGAGGAAAGGGGCGCTCCCGTGGGGGTGGGGGGCAGGGGAGTGGAGTGGAAGCGATAAGCATTGACGATGGGGCTTTCGCACACAGCACAGAGAGAGGCGTCTGGTGTCCCATTTCCAGTACTTGAGTTGGCCGGATTACGGCGTCCCTTCTTCAGCTGCCACTCTGATCGACTTCCTGGGGGCAGTCAAGCTGCAGCAGAGGTTGGCGGCCAGTGCCCTGGGGCCTCGTTTCAAAGGTCACGCAGGAGGGCCGCCTATGGTGGTCCATTGCAGTGCTGGCATCGGCAGGACAGGTAATTCTCTCCAACTCCGGAGAGCAGGCTGCCGGGGGAGCCCCTGTAAATAGGAGACAGAGAGACTGGAGTGAAACCCTGCTGGTGTCATTCCTGGTGAACCCCTAGGAGGCGCCGTAGTTCAGAAGGAAATAGCTCCTCTTTCTTCTTACTGTATTTTCCCCCCAGGGGATGCTCTCCAGACCCACTGTGAAGCCACAGAGACTGTCACCCTCCCCCGGTACTTTCCAATTCCAGCTCCGTGCCCCATGGGCCTTATTGCACACCGCAGGCTGGCTGCAATTCGTTTCTGGTTCAGGCAGTCCTTAGTCCCTTCCTAGGGGGAGCCATGTACCTTCAGCCTGAGAGCTGGGATCCTGAGAGCGGCTCTTTGACATGGCAGATTGCTCCCCACTGGGCTGGTCCTTCATGGGAGACTCACATGGGAACTCCTTTCTGTGGGATCCGCCTGGGCACATTGACAAGGACACACGCACGCCTGGAGCCTTAAATCCCCGCATGTCCTTCAGGGATGGAATTCCTCCCCCTTGCAAGAATTCAGTGTTAATCTGTGGAACTAGGACAGGAAGTTTCCCAAGGGTAGCTGAGATTTTAGGACTCCTTAGGATGGGAACTGGGAGTCTGAGTGGCAGCGGCGAGTGGGTTTGTCAGGCGTTTCTGTGGGGTGGTGCTGCTGCAGAGGCAGGGTTTTGATGGACTGCCTATTTGTCCCCTCCCTCAGGTACCTTCTGCGCGCTGGACATCTGCCTCTCCCAGCTGCAGGACATGGGCACGCTGAACGTGTACCAGACGGTGATGCGGATGAGAACGCAGAGAGCCTTCAGCATCCAGACCCCCGAGCAGTACTATTTCTGTTACATGGCCATCATTGAGCATGTGCAGAGAGAGGGCCTGCTGCCCTCCACTCCCACACGGGCAGGCCAGGAGAAGAGCTAATGGGGACACTACCCAACCCGATGGCAGGGACTGGCTCTCTTGTCAGTCACGACCAGCCTGCCTTCCTCACGACCAGTCCGGATTCAGCAGAGCCTTCAGTAACCAAACTCCTTTGTCGTAGGGCTCCAACTTTTCCTTGGCTAGCTGGTTCTGATGAATCGCAGCTGGTAGCCACTGACGAGTGGCTATGGTCTTAACTATTAGCACCTGCTGTTGAACTGTGCCTTATTCAAACCAAATTGTGGCTGCCACTTGCCAGGGGTAACTAGAGATAAGAGGGAAGAGGATCTGCTCCTCAGTATGATTTCGTTTTTGTGGGACCACCTGAAATTCACCTGGAGGACTTGACTTAAATAAAATATCCATTTCCAGTACCACCCTAGCCTTGGGCTTAGAAAAGGCACATACGTCAGTCTTACCTGCCACTAGGTGTGTGTGTCTGTCTGTATGTATGTGTGTATATAATATATACTCCATGTGTTCAGGTCTAGCCTACGTAAGTATTATATAGATACATATATACACGCACTTGGTTCTGGCTGTTCCTGGGGCTCAGTGTTGTAATGTTGTCTCACTGCTGTGATCTCTCCAGTGGCGAGTTATAGCCTTGCATTGTTAATGGCGCTGTGATGTTACTGGCTCTGTTTTGTTTGGTTTTTTTCTTTTCAATCCTCTGCTGCAGCTGTAGAAGACGCATGCTCGCTAGTACACATGCACGTCGGTGTACGGATCACGGCGTGTTGCGCTGATACATTCCTGTTGGATCGGAGTGGTGTGGAGAAGCTGCGCTAGGCCCAGCTAGATCAGAGCGCATGCTACATCCCCGTACCAGGGGTGCCGTGCAGGGGTCACACTGTCTTATGTGTCTTTTATTTGGAGGAGGGGTCCCGGGGCTGATCTTTTCCCTTGTGTGAGGAGTTGCAGATCTTCACTGTGATGGGGGGATTCTTCTTTCCCAGGCTGGAGATGACTCGCCTGCTCACCTGGGGGCAGCGATGGGCGGCAGTAGGTACGAAGTGTTGCAGGGCAGAGGGCTTTGAAGTACTGTCAGAGTAACTGGGCTTTACCAAGGAAGTCTCAACTCAATTGATGGTGGTAACTTACTTCTGCGCTAGAAGCTGTGCTTTTCCAGGGAGTCCCCCTCCCGCCTATCTCTGCCAGGCAGACATCATCGGGATGAGCTGTGGCTGCTGAGTGCCAAGCCAGAACCACCTTAAGGTATAGAAGCCAAAAACCTGGAGCAGCAGCTTACCCCTTGCCCGACCTGCCATTCAACGCACAGACTGTGCAACCCCAGCCCTCCCAAGTGCTGCTGGGATATCTGACCATCCCGCCCCCTCCTTCCCTGCCCAGGGAGGTGAGGTCGGCAGCTGAGCAGACCTCAGTAACTTTATACTGTAATAAGCTCTCTGAATGTGTACATTCTTATTTTTACAACCTTTTTGGTTTTGTATTTAACGTTCACTTGATTGAGCCAGGGCCGGAAATCATTGTAAATGTTCCTATGCGCTGTCGCATGGCGAGACGGTTTTTGTATTTACGTATAAATATACCTACAGACGATCCGTATGCTTAGCTTCGTCAATGCAGCCGCTCGGGGAATGGGAAGGAGGAGTTGAAGTGAGGGAGGCTGTGGACACAGAGCGAAAGAGGGACTGGATTAGGATTGTGGGTCCGACAGCCTCCGACAGCCTGAAATTTAGCTTTGTCAAGGGGGACCCCGGCCTGGTCCAGTGTCCACTGAAGTCAATGGGAGTCTGTCCTTAAGTCCAGTGGGGGCAGCATCAGACTTGCAGGGGGTTAACCAGTGCAGACCTCTCTTCCACTTCTGTTGACCTCAGCGGGAGTTTGTGGCTCCCTGGGAGAAGGGCCTCCGTCCTAGGTAGCCCTTGGACTCAATGGTAGAACTTCACCCAAACCGTTCGTGGTAGCAGAGAGAGAACCAGGTTGTTGCTGTTGGTTATGCATGCTTTTAATTATGGATTAATTTACTGTGCTTCTCATGTATACAGTACTTGCCTAGATAATCCCTCAGGATGCCCATTACTTAGGGCCACAGCCAGCCAGAAAAATCACAGGTAAATGAGTCTCCTCTTACTTTTCTGTTGTTTGGCTTTGCGCTAAATAGCCTTGTTGAAAGAGGTTGGGCACAGGTGTTCGTCTGGGCGTGGCTGGTGGGGTTTTCCTTTCAAGAAAGCTAGCTCTCTTTTCTGTAATCCATGGGTTCGGCCCAGACACCTCTGCCCCTTCACTATAAAGGAAAAGCTATGTGCAAAGTCCACTGAACCCCCCTGAGCTCTGGATGAAAAGGCTGACAAATTGTGTGTGTGCCTCTTTAAGGGTTTCATTTGCTGATTTTCTGCACAATTTAATACAGATGCATCAATTATACAATTAATTACAGATCACTCAACAGGCTCAGTACAAATGTGGGGTAGGGTTTTGAGCTACTCAGGTAAATCGGAGACACCCTGACACTTATTATTTATGTCCATTATATTAGCACCTAGAGGGTCCCACCCGTGATTAGAGCCCTCTTGTGCTAGGTACTGAACATATACAGTCCCTGCGCTGACGAGTTTACAATTGAAACAGACAAGACAAAGGAAGGGAGAGGAAACAAGCACAGCGAAGGGAAGTAATTTGCTCATGGTCATCCAGCGGGACAGTGCCAGAATGAGAACCCAGCTCTTCTGGCTCCCACTGTAATGCCCTATGCCGTGGACCACATTGCCTATCTGACGCATGCATGCACAGCCTCCCTCCTCAATGGCCACCCGAAAAGTGACGTCAAAGAGCTGCACGTGTTACCAGTGTATTTATGCACCCAGTCCAATGAAAGCAACACGGACAGGATTAATGTTACCTGTTCTCCTTGGATGCAGAAGGTGCTTCTGCATGCATGGGGATACAGATTCATAAAGGTATATGCTTACCTACTGGAGTATGCCGAGGTGTGTGTACACATAAACCATCATGTACGCATAAACATCAGACACACACGTATTGGGAGAGTGTCAGCCATGGGCTTTCAACCATTGAATCGCTGCTATCCAGTATAATCACGCTACTTGAAGATCCATATTGCTTTTATTCACTTTTTGAAATACTTTTTTTAAGTGGGAGGGTGGTTAAAAATATATTTTGTAAGTGACTGTTTTTAATTCTGCCGCTCCCTCCCCCCGTTGAGGTACTACAGCCACCAAGCGTTTCCCTCACTGCTATTGTTTCTTTAATTTAAGGCTTCTAACGTCTGTAGCTGCTTTTTACAAACTCGGTGCTCGCTGTTGATGCTTGTTCGATCCCGTTTCTGTGGAAACAGTTGCCACCAGGGCAACAAGTGCTAGGACCCTGCAGAGAGCTGTAGAGTCATTCTGCAGCCTGACAGCCAGACCAGGTGGGTCTCATTAGCACCAACTCAGGAGAATACAGGTTTTGAGAGCTTCCCTACGGCTGAGGGAACTAGGGGGAGGGACAGAGGGGGCTGTGTAGCAAGGAGCCCAAAAAATAAGCAAGCAAGCGCAGGAGGAAGCTCACTTAGATGTATGTCCTGAAGAGCGTACAGTCTAAAGAAACAAGCCAGGCAGGCAGCAGGAAGGGAAGTGACTTGCCCATGGTCACTCTGTAGTTGAGCTGGGACCAGAACCCACGTCTCTGAGGCCCGATCCGCTGCCCTATGCACTAAACCGCACAAGGGATTCATTAATTAAAAAAGCCAAAACAGCTTAGGTGACATTCTGGTCCCATTGCAGTCAATGGCCGCTTTACTACTGAAGTCTATGGAGCTGGGATGTTCACCCCTTATCTTATTTTTGCCATTCCAATGCTCCTTTGCTGTGGAAAGGGAGAGAGCACCAGTAGCTCCATCTGCAGTTGGTCAGCTCGTGATTCTGTTGAATTGAAATGGATGCTGGATCAGTCCAAAATAGGAGACTTTAGATCCCTTTGTTTGCTGGTCCCTCCTCCTTCCCTTCACAGGTGAGATTGGAAAGGCAGCTGAAGGATTGCAGCCGATGGCTGCCACTGAATAAGATAAATCCTGGTTTGCATGGAACTAGGAAGCCAGTTCTGCCATCCTTGAGCATCCAGATCTCCCCACTGATTTACAAATGGAGTAAATAAGGGTCTAGTAGCCTGTGTTATCAGAACCCTGACTCCTTCCAGTTCACGTATTCTTGTATTACATTCTCGTGGGCTTTTACTCTTGACTTATCAGAGTGAAGGTTGCAGAAGAGTTTCCATTCAAATCCCCCATTTTCGGTTGCTCATGATTTTTTAGGGCTGATTTTTAGGCATGGTCTCTAAACAGAGCAATACCTATTCCGCTGGGTTTGAGTACAAGGAGGGGGGTGCGCGTTTCCCATTCTAAAAAAATAATAATCTGGCAACATTTTGTTTGTTTAATGCAGCCTTGTAGTCAAAATGACAGATTTGAATGCTGAAATTTGGTCTGGAACTAGCCTTAAGAGAGGAGCAGTGTGCAGCCTTCTTCCAAAGGTGACAGTGTGTGTGTTGTGAGCATTTGAAACTCACATGCTGAACAAGTGCTGTATGTTGTTTTCACTAAGTTCACTAGGGCCCCAGTCCTGCAAACACTTATGCACATGCTTGACTTTAACCACACAAGTAGATTCCGTTGATGTCAAGGGGCTGATCGAGGCAGCAGGAATCTTGCACTTGACTACAGTGAGCGTTGGATTGCACCTGAAGTGCAGACCTGAAGCAGGCTGCTCTGTGCACAGCTGAGTCAGGCTCCTGGCTAGTCTTCTGTTGCTGAAATTGGCAGGGAGAACTGGAGCTGAGAGAAGAGCTCTTGTAAGGTGCACGGGGACCAAGGCAAATGCAAGCTCCTCGCCCCAGCCTCTGTAGATCTTGCAAAGTAGAGCGCTGCAGCCTGTGTCAGGTGTGCAAGAGGGAGCCCTGCTTTGATGCATCTCATCAGCTGTGTCAATGATAAAAATTGAAAGCCCCTTCACCAGCTGTGGACTCCCTAAGGTGTACAAGCGAGCGAGGACAGAGCTCCTATGAATTCTCAAGGCGTGTGGCAGGGATGCTCGCTCTGGCTCACCTTGGGAACTCAGTAGCTGGGTGCAGAGCTCCTGTGGTGCAAAGGTGAAGGCCTTGCCTCCTACGATGCATTCGGGGTGGTCTCCCCACATATTTCTCGGTGAGGGGATTGACACTAATTGCAGTTTTGGAAAGTCTGCAGAACATCCAAGGAATGGAGGCTCAAGTGCCGCCTTTTTCTGTATAAAACCTAAGAACTTCTATTTTTAAAAAAGCTTGTTTGGAGAACAGTGAGGGGGCAACAGATAGGCATTCCAAAGGCAGGGAATGCCAGCACATAGCTGGCACCACAACCTTAGCTCTGCTCCAGCCTTAATTACACGATCATATATAATCTTTTCTACAATGCTGTTCATGTTAACATCTTGTTAATACCTAGCTCTTCTCTAGTGCTTTTCATCTGTTGATCTCAAAGCGCCTCACAAAGGAGGTTTAGCATCATTAACCTCATTTTACAGATGGGCAAACTGAGGCACAGAGCCAGGAAAGTGACTTGCCCAAGGTCACCCAGCAGGCTAGCAGCAGACCTGGGAATAGAATCCAGGTTTCCTGAGTTCCAGTCCAGTGCACTATCCACTAGGCCATGCTGCCCATTGTACAAAAAATACACAGTAAAAAGTACACACACACACCGTAAACTGTACACAGTAATTGTAACAATTAGCTAGCAGATATAGGCCACCAAATGAGCTTTCTCGTCAATTTTTGTTTCATCCCCTGAATTGCACCCAAGGAAGTCGGCACTATTGGTTGAAACAACATTGTGTAGCTGTTGATTAAATTCTTCCTCTGTACGTTAGAAAGGTGAGAACTCGCATAGAATTGTACTGTATGAAAAGTTTGATAATAAAGCGATACTGAATTATTATGACAATAAAATGTGTTAGGATTAAACGGAGGAAAAAGTACAAGCTATGCTACACCTATGTAAGGCAAAATGTATGATTACACTTCATTATATGAAAAATTGGAGAATCATGGATTTTTAAAGCAAAAAGGGACCATTCGATCATCTAATCTGTCCTCCTGTACAACACTGGCTACGTAAGGCATAGACATAGAAGGAATGGTCTTATGGACTGGACACTGAACTGGTGTGTGGGAGACCTGCACTCTTTCCCTAGATCAGACAGACATCCTGTGTGACCGCAGGCAGATCCCTTAATCTCGCTATGCCTCGGCTTCACACCTGTAAAATGGGGTTAATAGTAATTCAGTAGCATTGTAAGGATAAAATCCATTGATCCATGATGATTCTTAGTTATTCAGATAGTTTGGTGAAGAGGGGCTATACAAGGACCTAGTTAGATGAAAAATCAGGCAGTGCAACCCTAACTCTGCCCTTGTTGGAGTAGTTATCTGCGCAGTTCTAGCATTCATTGAATGTTTGTTTCTTTTGTGGGGGGAATACTGGGAGAATGTGACAGCATTTTAACAGGAAGAACCCTATTCCCACGCCCTCCCGCATCATGTTTTAGAGGACCAGGGCAATGGGATGCTTTTAAATCTCTCTTTGATCTCAAGAGAGTTAGTAACCATGGGATTTTGACAGCTGGAGAGGACTGATCAAACCTGCATCATTAAGTCCTTTGCCTGCGGCACTCTATGGACTCAAATACTGTAAAACCTGTCCTGGGTCTCTCTTGCACTTTAAAGAAGTCATTTGACAGCTGTGACCCCTGGTCCTTGGGGGTTGTGTCACCACTTTGAAATGTGGCCTGTTTCTATCCTGCCTGGTAGGGGCTAGGGCGTAAATCAACGGAGATGTAAACCTTGAGAAAGCTCTGTTCAGGCAGGGCTGCTTGCCTCACCTAAAGCGACAGAAAAGCCAGGCGTGCTGATGAGCCAACGTGTTGCTAGAATCTCCAAGCTTGCGGGGGGGGGGAGGCGCTAAGGACAGAGTTCAGCCTGAGTGCTGACATTCCTGCCCCCCCGCTTTTTTAGAAAAAACTAAACATTACAGGGTTTCTTTAAATATGTAAGGTCTCTTATCACAAATAATATTATTTACAGTAGCAACTCGAGGCCCCAACTGAGATCAGGGCCCCATTATGCCAGGCACTGTACAGACACCTAGTAAGATACTGCCCCTATCCCAAGACGTTCACATGTTAAATAAAAAGGCATAGAGTGGGAGAGGAAACACAGGCATAGTAAGTGATTTTGCCTAAGGTCACCCAACAGACTAGTAGCAGAGCTGGGATTAGACCCCAGGTCTCCTAGTCTAGTGTTCTTTCCACTAAGTCTCATTGTCTGCTGGTGCAGTATTGGGACTCAGTATCTTATCAATAGCTCTGTAATGGCTGTGCCTTATTTTGCATACTATTCTTGCCCCTACAGTAATAAATTGGGCCCTGACAATGTCAACACGTGTGAGTGCCTCTATTCATGAACAGTTTCATAGAGCTGAAGGGGACAACTTGCATGTATAACGATGCATATTGGGAGGGTCAGGGCTATAGAATATACCACGTCATAACTAAGAGAATGCATATAAGGACAATCATGCTTTGTAAGGCAGGTTTAACTGTAATCTTACTACACATTGATGAGCTGCACCATAACAGTTCTGGTGAGTTGTCGTCTTTTGTGGCATCCCCGTACAGTAAGAATTTGATGCAGTGAGCATTAGTCCTTACCAGAAGGATGTAAAACCTGCATGAAACTGACCACAGCACATACTGCAAATAGAGGCATGGTGGCTGCACATGCACTCCAGCTAGTTCTTCTGACCAAAAGAAAGTGAAACTGTAGTTACAACCAGAGGAGGCCAGGTCACTTGAGCCAATGGTGGATAAAAGATGTATTTTTAAAGACTCCCAGCTTTAGCTGGAAGGAAAACAAAAGGATTCTAATCGGTCAACTGAGGAAAAAAGTGTGTCCCTTTCAAACAATTTTGGGCTCGATCTTACAGAATTTGCAGGACTTTTAGTCCTTGTATCTGTTAAATTGTGCTTGAAATGCTTTCCTGAGCTGAGGTCTAAAATGCCCGGGTTAGTTCTGAAGAGATTTTGAATGTCTGAATCACAAACTCTTCTAGAACTGCATCTGTGCTGTGCTTTTTCCCAGCTCACAACACAGGAAGGAGGGACCAGTCAATGAAATTAAGTGGTGACAAATTCCAAAACAATTGAAGTACTTTTACACACCTCATCTGGTTAGACGGTGGAACTCATTGCCACAGGCTGTCACTGAGGCCAAGAACATGACATTTTAGTAATAATACCTAGCTCTTCTCAAGCGCTTTTTATCAGTATCTGAAAGCGCTTTACAAAGAAGGGCAATAGCATTATCCCTAAGTGCTTAGATATTTGATATGGATCAGGAACTCCGGAAGCTCCCCAGAAGTGGGGGCCCCCCCCAATGCCCAAACCATGGCCCTGCCCCACTTCTTCCCCCGCCCCTTCCACTGAGGCCTCGCCCCTGCTCGCTCCTCTCTGCCCCTCCCACCCCATTGCTTGCCCTTTAGGCAGGCAAAAAGTGATGGGGCCATGGCCCTCTCCTCCCCCCCCCCCCCCCATTCTGGCACTCCTGATACAGATATCAAGAATATCCAGAGTTGTCATAATTAATTATAAACAAAATTTTTGAAGGGAAACTAAGCCTCCTGCTTCATGCTTTAAGCGGATCTCTCTGCTAGAGATAAGGATGAGACAGCCGGGGGGGCAGATTATCCCACAAATGCTACTGCTGGGTTCCTGCTCCTTCCTCCTAATCTTCTGGTGCTGGCCACCGTCAGACCCAGGGCACTGGACGAGATGGCCCTCAGGTCTGAGCCAATCTGGCAACTCCTGTGTTTTCTTACCATCTCCTGCTGCTCTAGCTCCGGTGCAGCTCCACTCCTCATAGCAACAGCGGGAGCTGTAGCACAAAGCGACCCCTGGTGTTTCACCACCACGTTGACTAAGCTCCTCTGAGAAAGGCTGGGGTGCGGGCAGCTGGTCTGCTCTGGGGCTACCACAGGCAGAGCTGGTCCCGGGGGGATATCTGAAGAAAAAGTTCAGCGTACACACAGCCTGAAAAGGAAATAAGGGCTCGTCTTCACTGCAGTGTGAGCCTGACCTAAGTCAAGTGTTGCCCCTAAGCCAGTCCCCATTCACTCACAGAAATCTCTAGCTCGAGTTAAGTGGCACTTTACAGGTGCTGACACTCAAGCTAGTAATGCAGTGGGGATGCAACTGCAGGCTACAAGTGCGAGTTAACACAACTCGTCCACGGCTAATGCAGTCATTGCATGCTGCTAATTCATCATGCTGTGTCACTCCAGTTTGTTGTGCAGCGTGGCTGCTCTCACTTGAGCGAGGCTAGCTTGGGTGGAGTAACTCGAGCTTACTCTTGCAGCGAATCCTCTGTGATTCTTAAAGAGCCAAAGTTTCCTACCACATTTTGAACAGCGTGTTGGTTAGCAACTAATGCTCCCCACCTGAATATTTCCAAAGAGGGGTTTCCTCCCTTAAAGATTTTCCTTTATTACCTAGCTCAAAAAGTATTTTATTCATAGATTCCACAGCCAGAAGGGACCACTGTCTGACCTGTATTACACAAGCCATAGGACTTCCCCCAAAACAATTCCTAGAGCAGCTCTTTTAGAAAAACATCTGCTTTTGATGGCTATTATTTATGTAGCATCCAGAATGAAATACATGAGGCATCTCAAAAACAATAAGAAAACAGGGCTCTGCCCAAAGATGTTTACAAATCCCCAAGTAGAGTTTAAAAAAAGAAAAAAAACACACGCACACTTTGCATGACACTCCCTGCAACAAGTACATGTAACATCACAAATGGAGCATCCTGACTTCAGCTGCGGGAAAAGCAACAGATGTAGCAATACTAGATCAATGTGTTTCTGATCCGGAGGTGATGTGCCTCACGTATTGCCGGATGCTACATAAATAATAACCATCCCAAAGCAGACAAAAGCAAACAAAATACTTTTTTTGAGCTAGGTAATGAAAGAAAAACTCGGAGCCAGCGTAATTGGTTATGTCTATAACATAAAAACCATCAGCAGCAAAATGCAGTGTGTTAAAATCACTTCTCTCTAAAAAAGGCTTTAACGCACTGTCGCTGTAAGTAACACCTGAGATTACTGTAACAGAAAGAGATTAGAGGAACCAAGGGTCTGTATTTATTTCCAGGTGGCAATGCTTTGCATATAGTCAGTTTCCCTTGTTGTTTGTTAGGGTCTCTCCTGCAGCAAGAGAGGAAGTAAAAACGCTATTGTAAACCCACAGAATTTGGCAGGAGGACTCCAAGGCAGGTATAGAGGCCTGCTTTTAGCTCCCAGTGTGAAACTGACCAGATTTCAGGTTGGTGTTGCTTTACAGGAGATAGATCTATTCTGAACAACTAGTGCACAAATTTAAAAATAAACAGAACACAACCAATCAAACGAGATGGCCTGTACCCTTGATATGACTCCCTATGTTATTCGGGTCTTAACTTGCGTTTTATTGCAAAGCCTTTAAAGAAGGAAAACATAAATCTCAATTTTATACTAACTTGAGGAATTTTATTTAAAGGGAGAAGAAACTTCTGTCTCCTTAAATGCAAATATGGCAAAACTTTATACCTCACCATTCTTAAGACTGTTCCTTAAAGGCAGTGGCCATACAAATTAAATGTTCAAATAAAAATACCTAGCTCTTACATAGCACTTTTCATCCATAAATCTCCAAGCACTTTACAAAGGAGGTTAGTATAACATCTCAATTTTACATTTGGGGAAACTGAGGCACATAGATGTGACGTGACTTGACGTTTTGTGTCTGTAATCAACAACTCACCCTTCTTTAAGATGCTCTTTGGATTTATAGCCACTCCTTCCTGTAGTTGCCACGGCTGCATTTGTAGCTCTCTGCCAGTGATGCACATCTCCAAACTGGCCTTTAGAGGTGACTAAAGGGGAGCAGAGAGGTTGGGGACAGGAGTTGGAAGCAAAATGGTGACTGATTAAGATATCTGACACACACATGGGGAAAAGCTTGTCGTATGAAGGTAGCCTGTGGCAGGTGCATAGTAGTTATTTGGATTAAAGCTCCCCTCCCCTCCCAGGGATAGGAACTGGGCTATAGGCTGGGCTGGAGGCCCAGATTTTCAGAAGTGCACAAGCATTTTGCTTGTGTTCGACTTGTCCCTGTGCAATGCAAATGGTGTGAGCGCCCGCATGGGTATGTGCAAATCCCTTGTGTGTGCGCACTAGGGATTGCACATGGATAGAAGCATGCACACTTTGAACATTTCGGCCATTTTTTCCCCCCCGTATACAAGCACCATTCCCCATAAGGCCAGTGGGAGCCGCACATACAATAGTAGCTAAAGGCAGAATAAGGCCACTAGAGAGGAAACTAGATGGGTAACTGCGAGTTAGGTGGCTAGCGAGGGAGATCCGTTCTGATCACATTGTGATCAGCACAAGAGTGAAGCATGAGTGACTGGAGGTGTCTGTAAGATACAGAGTCATGTTGGGCCTTAACGCTTTCCATGCAGTGTTCAGACCACAGGACATTAGCCAGAAAACCAGAGGTGTCATGGCAGTGACTGACTGCCAATATCTTAACCCAGGGTCCCAACAACGGGCTTCCCTAGCCAGTAAGAAGCCCTGCGTCCCAGGTGCACATGTGCTGCAGAGAAGATTGACAGGGACGGGGCAAAATGTCAGAGGCAGGGAAATCATCCTAACCTTATTTTCAATTCATTTCAAGAATTTTACCAAGCGCCTCCTGCCACACATCATGGTTTGATGGGCACCCCATCAAAGCCGATCTATTCCCCCTTGCTCTCTTTGCTCCCCCTTGCCTGACCATGGCTCCCTCTAGCCCCTGCTTCTGGAAGGGTTGCTGGTGAGCTAGATGGTTCTTTCTCTCCATACGATGCATGGGAGCAAGAGCGCCTGTGCTGATTGATCCCTCCCTGCAGATTTGCATAAGTGTCTGTGCAGAATGGAAGAGAAGTGTTGGGGTTGTCTCCTTGCCAGCTGTCCTTGTTGGTGAGGGCAGGAGGCCACAGGGCAAGGCTGGTTATGCAGTGGTTACAGGACCCGTTGTACCCCAGTCACTGCTCAGTAGGTCGCACACTCCTGCGCTTTGTCCTCTTTTTAAAAAGAGCAGTGCGCACTCCTGGCTAGCATGTGACACCGCTTGTGTGCTCACCAGATGGGCTCTTGGCCACGCCCCCTTTCCAGCCGTTCTTGTCAGTAACTTGCCTATCAGCCACGCCCTCTTATAGGAATTCTGCCTTGCTGGTGGTGGGGAGAAAATGCTCCTGGCGTGCTTTGCCCCCCTGGCAGTCAAAGGCAGGATCAAGCCCTCTGATTGTGAGACCGTGCTGAACAGCTGAAGGCTGTGACGCCAGAGGTAACACAGCAGTTGCCCTGCAGCTGTTTGCACACTGCAGACCTGCTGACTACAACTGCTGTAGGATTGGGCTTTCCTTGCGCTAAAAAAGACCTTTCATGGCTATAATCCTCCTGCCGTGAAATGCAGCCCTCGGCCTCCCTCGTGGCAGAGCCACACTTCTCTCCCTGTCAGCAGCGGGAATGTACAGACACGAGCGACTAAGTGGCAGCGCAGTCCCCTTTCTCCTGGAGTCAGACGGTGACCCCACTCTAAGGCTGCTGGAAATACGCATCACGTAGCTCCGCGGATTCCGCTCTGCTCCACCTGGGCAGGGGGCGGCTGAGTCTGAGTCAGGGGGCGGCTTGGAGCAGGAAGGGGATTGTCAGTTCTGACGTCTCATTGAGGAAAAGGCAACAGGGTTGAGCCCCATCGAATGGGATGGGGCCCAAGTGGGGGCCTCACTGGGCTGGGATGCAGCCTCTTGGAGGCTTGTGTATGGGAACGTTGGGACGGCTGGAAGGGCTGGTGCAGCTTCCTCCCTGGTTTGCAGCCGCCGTGCCAACACGAGGGCCAATCGTTGCATAATTTACTTACTAAAATAAAATCTCCACCAGCTTTGGGGGATAAACTCCCTGTAGAAGCTTGACTCTGTGGATTCCCAGCAGCCTTTCACAATCCCCAGAATTCACGAGCAGCAGAATTCCACCATGCACTTAATATAATACAATTCACTGATCTGCACCTGTATGGGTGGGAAACTCCTTTATCCGTAGGTACGATGCATTTGCTGAACTACTAAACACTTCTTTTGAGAGCTGGGGCCTCATAGGATGCCAGGACATGCATTATCCAGCCTTCAAAATGGAGCTGCCCAAATAGATATATCCAGCCGTGTCCTAAGGAATGTGTAAGCCAGGAGTTGATGGATCAATGAAGCAGCAATCGCTGAGAGGGGCACATGGTGAAAGCTGCATGCTCAGAGCAGCCATGATGTTGCAAAGGGACCCAGTTAACTTCTTTACAAATGTGCTCTCTCCTCTTGGTCCATGTAATATCTTGCATCCATTGTATGCCTACACGGCCGTGCAGTCATATGAAGTAACAGGCTGTGGTCCTAAAGATATATGCACACCTCGTGGGAGGAGTACAGCGGCACACTCTGGAGTAAGTTATTCCACTTATAAAATTATACTTCTTATTTTTAATAAAACACATTAAATGGTTAATCCCCTCCACCCAGGGCTGCGAGTTGTATTTTAAGTGTGTGCATGGAGGACAGGGGATCGCGTCTAGGGCTGTGTCCAGGTTTTATTGTCAGATGTTTGGTAGGGGTGGACACAAGCTGTGGTATTGGCGGGAGAAGGAATGAGACATTCTTGTGGCTGCCACTGAATGCCCCAATTCTGGAGGGTTCCAAAATCCACCATTATCAGGGTGATGGACCAGTCAGGGGCACATCCTCATGGCGATGTTCAGCTGAACTCCGATCACAGTCTGTTGCACTTGGGTGCAGCAGTTTACTGGGAGCAGGAACAGATAGACGAGACTCTCCTTCAGAGCTTGGAGGGATTCCATCTGGGCTTATCCCTGGAGGCTGCGACAGGTGGATATTACACATTGATAAGATTCATGTATCTAATCAGTTAAACCTTCCCTTCTGATAGGCAGCATTCCCAGAACATAAGAATGGCCATATTGGGTCAGATCAAAGGTCCATCTACCCCAGTATCCTGTCTTCCAACAGGTGCCCTAGAGGGAATGAACAGAACAGGTAATCATCAAGTGATCCATCCCATCGCCCATTCCCAGCTTCTTGCAGAGGCTAGGGACAATGGTGTCCCTGTCCATCCTAGCTAACAGCCATTGATGGACCTATCCTCCATGAACTTACCTAGTTCTTTTTTGAACCCTGTTATAGTCTTGGCCTTCACAACATTCCCTGCCAAAGAGTTCCACAGGTTGACAGTGGGTTGTGTGAAGAAATACTTCCTTTTGTTTGTTTTAAACCTGCTGCCTATTAATTTCATTTGGTGACCCCTAGTTCCTAGGTTATGAGAAGGAGTAAATAACACTTCCTTATTTACTTTCTCCACACCAGTCATGATTTTATAGATCTCTATCATATCCCCCCTTAGTCGTCTCTTTTCCAAGCTGAAAAGTCCCAGTCTTATTAATCTCTCCTTATATGGAAGCCATTCCATACCCCTAAGAATTTTTGTTGCTCTTTTCTGAACCTTTTCCAATTCCATTGTATCTTTTTTGAGATGGGGTGACTACATCTGCATGCAGTATTCAAGATGTGGACGTACCATGGATTTATATAGAGGCAATATATTTTCTGTCTTATCATCTAGATTCTATCCCTTTCCTAATGATTCCCAACATTCTGTTCACTTTTTTCACTCCCGCTGCACATGAAGGTGCATCGTCCTCTACTCTGATTGGCAAAATTAGCAGACTGGTTGCATCGTATCGTTTGCTTAGGGGCTGTAAATTGGGAGCAGCACCCTGTTATGCAAGGACAGGCTGCACATAAAGAGTTCCTGCCCCAAAGATCTTACTGTAGGTAGGACAAGACAGGAGGGTATAGTAGGTAGAAACAAGAGCATAGGGAAAGCCCGAGTGAACGGTGAGCCAATTGCAATCAGCGTGCTTAGCAGAGGTCATCGCACACCAGCTGCCTAGAGTGTTTTGTAGGCATCCCAGCAGAAAGGAGTCTTAATGAGGACACGGCGGTGGCTGTGGACTTTTGAGGAGCTCCTTCCACGCCAAATGGACAGCACAGGAGAAAGGGCAAAAACACTTGTGGGCAGACTGATGCGTGAGAGCGGCTGTCATCACTGGCAGGGTGGAGGCAGGAGATGACATCGTGATGGCATGTACGAGACGATAGGCAGGCGGGAGCTAAGCTCTGAAGGAACTTAGCAGTGAAATCACGATAATACCTGCTCTTACCTAGCACTTCTCAGCAATAGATCTCAAAGTGCTCCCCAACGGGTCACTGCTGCCCTTTTACAGCTGGGGAAAGTGAGGTGTGGCGATGGGAAGCGACCGGCCCAGGAGTAGGGCTGGGAATAGAATCCAGCTCTCCCGAGGCTGTCCCTTACTCTGCGCACTAGGGCACGCTGTTCCTCCCTCCAGGGAGGTTGTGTTGGATGCAGTGGAGAAGGGGGAGCCGGTGGAGGGATACCAAGAAGTGGGTGACATGGTTAGAGCCCCAAATCAGGGAGACGGCTGCAGCAGCAATCTGACTGGGTAAGAGGGGCCGGAGGGCAGAGAGTGTGACAGAAGAAGATGCAGCTGTCAATCTGTGTGCTGATATGGGCCTAGACAAATTGCATTTCTTTCCGTCTCCCCTGCAGGGGCTGAGCGCAATGGATTTTCCCCACGATGCGGGGAAGTTGTGGAGACAAGGGAGTCTCTTTCCATCCCAGCGAGTGGTGGATTTGCAAACGGGGCTGCAGGCTGGCAGAGGTCTGTGTCTAGCTGGTCTGCGGAGCTGTTCCTATCATGGCGATTACACCTCTGTGGTTCTCCTTGCTAGCTGAGCTTCACTCCAGAACTGGTAGGGTGGCCAGAGGCTTATTATTGCTCGTCCAAGTTCAGTAAAACCAAGCACCTCTCTAGCCACTGGCTTCATGTGTTGCCTTGGGATGAAGGCAACACATGAAGCCAGTGTCCAGAGGGGTCACCAGAACTGGAGGAGCAGCCGCAAGCAGCCAGAACAGAGCCAAACCACAACGGTGGCCAGAGAACGGGGGAGGCTGCATGCAATGGAGGGCACCTTGGTCCCAGCGTGTACACAGTGCTACAGCCGGCAAGAGGAGATAAAAAGCCCAGCTGCAGCTGAGGGTCTAGCACAGCAGCCGTGCCCACGGCATCCGAGCAGGTGGACTGCCAGCGGGGTTCTTGGATGCCATTCTAATTCGCTTCCAGGGGCTGGACGTGGGGAGCCCCGGTGTTGAGCACTGTCGTAACAGAGCATGAGACCCACTTGTCTCCTTTCTCCTGCCTGGTTGAGAAGGGATCTACCATCCAAAGCATAGTCCTCAGGTGAGCAGGCAGAGTGTCTACCTAGTCCTGGCTGGCTGCTGGCAGAGTTGGTGAGCACAGCATTCAGGCAGCTCAGCACCCCTCTTCACTATCTGAGCATGTGGCTGCATGGGCCAGTGGACAGGGCACTGAACTGGACTTTGGGAGACCTAGGTTCTAGTCCTGCTACTGCTCTGCTGCATGACCATGAACAAATCACTTCCTGGCCTTTGTGCCTCAGTCTCCCCTCCCACCCTCTGTCTTGTCCATTTAGACAGTAAGCTCTCCAGGGCAGGGACTGTCCTTACTATGTGTTTGTACTGCACCTAGCACAGTGGGGCCATCCTCTCTGTTGGAGGCTGTTGAAATGCAAATAATTATCAGCAGCGTCATTATGAAGTGACTGATTCTGGGGAGGAGGATCTCATCTAACCAGATGCTCACGTGTGAATGCCATCCCTGTGAAACAAACAACAGGGCAGTGCCAGCCACTGAAGTGTTTGCTCAGCTGCAGCCTAGACAGTGCTAAAGCCCACAAGAATTGCAGCATTTTAGGCACACACTGAGAAGCATCATCTGTGCTCGAGAGGGGGAGAGATTTGGCTGCATGAGACAGTCCTGCAAAAGGACTGGAGCCAATGGAGCTGAAAGCACCCAGCGGGAGTAAATCCCAGAGCGGGAGGGGTGAAAGGTGTCTGTCGTGGCAGTTCTAAAATGCCACTGGCAAGAAAATCCAATCCTCTGACTGACTGATGCATAAGGCTCTGAGGATCACAGATGTCATCAAGCTCTGAGGATCACAGATGTCATAAAGTTTCTGACTGGTGCTCCTCCTCCTGCTAAAGTCAACACAGCCAGTAATGTAGGTGTTTTCTTCCTTTGGAGAACACAGAACCAGAAGGTGCTCCAGGCACCAGCCACTTGGCTCCGGGCCTTACAACACACCTGAAACACGTATTCTAGGACACCGTCCCACCACATCCTAGGCCTGCATCTAAAGCCAACAAAGTTAAGGGGAATCTTTCCACCAGCTCCACTGGGCTTTGGATCAGGTCCTTCCTGCACCCGCGGTCCCCTTCAGAGCCTTTCTTACATCCTCTCCCTGGGCCTGGACATGCTATTCCCCCCCCCCATCCCCCCCAGAAGTGTGTGTAAGTTTTGTGTTGTGGTTAACGAATGTGCAAATGACTCCTGTACTGTAAGCAGTGACTTGGCTCATGATTGCTGCTTTGTGCAGGACCCTGGGCTTGCCTTTAGCTGGCTGCACTGTTCAGTGAACTCCGGGACTGCTTGTTTAATCTTGTCTCACCTTCTTCTGCCTGAGCCTGTGTGAGAGGATAAACTGTACAACTCCTGAAGCTCTCCCCACCTGGGAATCAATCCATCTATTGCCAACCTGCAGAGGAGAGTGGAGTTGAGTTGGAGCTACTATAAGGTGGATGCATAACTGACTGGAAAACCATTCCCAGAGAGTAGTTATCAGTGGTTCACAAGTCATGCTGGAAGGGCATATTGAGTGGCGTCCTGCAGGGATTAGTTCTGGATCTGGTTCTGTTCCATATCTTCATCAATGATTTAGATAGTGGCATAGAGAATATAAAGTTTTTGGAGAAGATACCAAGCTGGGAGGGGTTGCCAGTGCTTTGGAGGATAGAATTATAATTCAAAATGATCTGGACAAACTGGAGAAATGGTCTGAAGTAAATAAGATGAAATTCAATAAGGACAAATGCAAAGTACTGTGCTTAGAAAGGAACAATCAGTTGCACACATACCAAATGGGAAATGACTGCCTAGGAAGGAGTACTGCGGAAAGGGATCTGGGGGTCATACTGGATCACAAGCTACATATGAGTCAACTGTAATACTGTTGCAAAAAAAGAAAACATCATTCTGGGATGTATTAGCAGAGTGTTGTAAGCAAGACATGAGAAGTAATTCTTCTGCTCTACTCTGTGCTGATTAGGCCTCAACTGGGTATTGTGTTCCGTTCTGGATACCACATTTCAGGAAAGATGTAGACAAAGTGGAGAAATTCCAGAGAAGAGCAATAAAAATGATTAAAGGTCTAGAAAACATGACCTATGAGGGAAGATTGAAAAAATTGAGTTTGTTTAGTCTGAAGAAGAGAGGACTGAGAGGGGACATGATAACGGTTTTCAAGTACATAAAAGGTTGTTACAAAGAGGAGGGAGAAAAATTGTTCTTGTTAACCTCTGAGGATAGGACAAGAAGCAATGGGCTTAAATAGCAGTAATGGCGGTTGAGGTTGGACATCAGGAAAAACTTCCTATCGGTGGTTAAGCATTGGAACAAATTGCCTAGGGAAGTTGTGGAATCTCTATCATTGGAGGTTTTTAAGAGCAGGTTAGACAAACACCTGTCAGGAATGGTTTAGATCAGGGGTCTCAAACACGCGGCCCGTGGGCCACATGTGGCCTGCGGAGTTATTGCCTGCGGCCCGCCATCGGCGCCGACTCCACTGGCAGCCACGCTCCAAACATTACTGAGTGTTTATATTTTATTAAAACCCCTCTTTGCATTACAGTTTTTAAAAAGTGAATACATTGACTTTTAATAGAATACTATATTACTCTTCATTTTTTTCATTTTGACTATACTTTTGTATCATTGTATGAAAAGGTTTCAGTGATGCAGCCCTCAGGCCAATTTACTAGTTCTCATGTGGCCCTCGTGGTGATTTGAGTTTGAGATCCCTGGTTTAGATAATACTTAGTCCTGCCAGGAGTGCAGGGGACTGGACTAGATGACCTCTTGAGGTCCCTTCCAGTCCTACAATTCTATAACGATGATTCTAATAGTGAAATATATCACCCTATACCTGGACTATGGGAAGAGCTCCCTCTCTAGTGAGGTGCTGCCATGATGCTCCCAACACCCTGTCACTCTGGGAAGAGAGTCTGTTACTTTTGGAATCAAACCCAAATTTCAGCTCAGGCATTAACCGTTAGGCCACCATGTCACCCCATCTCTGTCTTCAGCCACATGGGACCATTATGGTCATCTAGTGTGACCTCTTGCATAACAAAGGCCAGAGAACCTCACCTAATAATTCCTGCATCAAGCCCATAACTTGTAGGTGAGCTAGAGCGTCTTTCTTAGAAAGACATCCAGGCTTGACTTAAATGATAGAGAATCTACTGCCTCCCTGAATTGGCAAGGAATGACTCTTGTCTCTCTCTGGAAGAGGGACAAGTCCACTTCTAGATGCTTGTCAGGTTAAAAACAAAAAACCAATCAACAAACAGAAGCGTGTCTGGCTAGAGCTGGTCAAAACTGTTAAAATTAAAATTTGTCGTCAAAAAATGGCACTTATTTTAATCAAAATGTTTTGCAAAAAAAAAGTCAACATTGTCCAAATTTTAAATGAAAAAAATGTGCCTTTTAAAATGTATATTTTATCAAACAAAATTACAATTTTCGTTTACCAAAAAACCCAATTTGTCAGTAAATACAAATTATCGATTGATATTTTGATTTATAAAACAAGTCACAAACATTAAAATAAAACCCAAACCACAGTGCTGCACTGAACAGCTTTTGAAACAATCAGGTTCAAATATTTTTGTGACACTACTTTTGGTTTTTTGGGACCAACTCTTCAAGGGTTTAATTGCATAAACATGTTGGCAGCTTGGACTCCAGAGTTCTGGCCATGCTCCCCATTCGACAGTTACATTCTGCCCTCCTAACATTTCCTTCCAGCTCCAGTTGGATACAATATTCATCACTTCCTCTCCTAAAGTTGCATGCCATACTGCTGAGAGCTGATTAACTGTTGCCACATTTCACCCCAGAAGTGGCTGCATTTCAGTGGCATGTGAAGTGATTTATTCAGAGGGCTTATTGCAAGATGTAGGCCCTGTTACACCTATTAAAATATACTGTGTGATTATATGAGTTTGGAACCTTAAAATTCCCCCTCTCCTGCAGGGAGAGTCTTCTTTTACAGGAATCCATTGTTATGCGGGAGAGAGGGGATTTTAAGCCTCTGGTCCAGCACATAGTTTGTAGAACACAGGGATCCTGTTGGATGGAGGTGGTAGCTGAGTACATGCCTGACATTGCCTTCAGTGTGGAAAAGCCTCAGAATTTCCTTGTCAGCATGCCCCACGAGGGAAGGGGAACCTTCTCCTAACACTACGGATCTCCTGGGAGAGATCCAGCTGGTGCAAATGATTCCAGTGGAACCAGGATTTGGGCCAGTATCTCTAAGAACCAAAACCCAAGGTGAACAGAATGGGTGTCAGGCTCTATCTCCTATTACCAGTCTCCTTCCTCCACCAGGTCATGGGTTCATATCAACCTCAGGTCAAGCTAGGTGACCAAAATGGAAACTCTGTCAAGTGTGCTCTTGTCAACACCTCGGAATGGGATGGCATGCAACTCTTAGACTTTTATATAACATCCCTCCATGGGAGTCAAAAGGTAATTAGTCATCTTTGCTGCTGCTACATGTTGCATGGATTGTTAAAGAGTTGATTATCAATACACCAGATCCTTTTATTTTACTGTACTAACGAATGCAATGCCTTTTAAACTACACTCAGCTTTGGCATTATTTCTACTTGCCTGTATCACTGCACACTTATGATATGTCTACACTAGGAAAACAGGTGTGTGTTTAGAACCTGATAGCTGGCACTACAGAGGAAGGTTCACCTCGACCGGCTAACAGGTGTTAAATTACCACTTGCTCTGTGTACATGGTTAGCTAAATGCTACTAAGTGCTAGTTCTCATGTTTTAACATGCCTTGTTTCTTAACGTGGACAGAGCCTTAGCTACAATGGGCCCATTTCATCCTGGCTGTAATTCTATTGACTCAAGGAAGGTCGCAGCAGGGATGAATTTGGATCCTTACATTTCATATTCTATCTCTGAACCCATTTATCTAGTCTGTCAAGACTGTCTTGTGAACCAGAACTTTGGCTCCTATGTGTTTGGGATCCAATCCTTAGCTGGTGTAAATCGATGCAGCTCCACTGAAGCTCGTACCATTTAAACCAGCTGAAAAGCTCACCTTTGCTTTTCGCTCATGCTAACAAGCTTCCTTAAGGACTAAAAGTTAAGCCTTCGGAAAAGGTCCCTGCTGACTGGCCACTTTGATATAGCTCCTCCCACTATCATGTTTTCTCTGCTCCAGGAGAACCAAAGCTGCCTCCTCATAGACCCTGTTCAGTCCTGGTCTGTGCTCTTTGGCAATTTGCTGTGGCTAAGGGCTTAAGGGAAAGAGTCTTGATATTTTTGCATTATAGACCAATACTAACAGCTTGGAAGATGGACTGGAAAAGGCATAAATCAAATGCATGGATGCTATGAAGCTGGAGCCTCACAAACCCTCTGGAGACAGGATTAAAAGGAAGCACCCTTGTGACAGGTCAGTGCAATTAGCTGAAACCAGGAAGGTTAGATTTAACTAAAAAACAGCATGAAATGGTTCCCACGGGAAGAACTACATGTAGGCAGAGCCACTCGTGAGCACCAGCTGGCAGGGTCAGGGCCACCAAATGGGAGGGAATGGACATGGCGGCAGCACCACAGAGAAGGATCTGAAGACCCACTGGCTGAAGCTGAAGCCATGCAAGACAGGTGGTGCGGGTGGGCATTGGAGAAAGCACTTTGAAGAGTTAGCAGCCGCACTCCCATCCCCGTTGGTTGAAATGATCCTCAGTTGGTCAGTTCTGTCCACAGTGTAGGAGTGCTCTTGGATTCCTTGCTCTCGCATTGCACTCTCTACAGGTAACACTCTCTGCCCTCTCCAACGGGCTAGGAGATTCTGTCCCATTCTGGCAGATGATGACCTGGTCTCAGTTATTCACCCCATTTGTCACCTCTTAGCCCGACTACAGCCATGCAATGTACCTGGGCACGAAGCCTGCAGCACTTTGGAAACTCCAACTAGTACTGACTGCTGCACTAGGTCTCCTCGGCAATACGAGCGGCTATGGGCGCACCAAACCTGGTCTCTGCTCTCTACACTGGCGTCCCGTAGAATATCAAGGTCACAGTCTTTATCATTAAGGCTCTCCATGGGCCCTAGGTATCTAAAAGACTGCCTAAAGCTCTGGGACAAAGACTGGGGGAGACAACTGTGCTTCTCTGGCACAACGGGATTCTCAACAAAGCTCCTCTGTGCAGGAAAGAGAACTTTTGTCAGGGCCTGGCCAAGACTGTAGAACAAACTCCCCCAGGAACTAAGCACCATCCCAAACCTCATCACCTTCCACTCAGTGCAAAGTACGTTTCCTTGGCCTTGCCTTCTCTACCATAAATACACAGCAACATGTGTATTTAAATGGAAACAAAAAATAACCTACCGAAACCAGACACTCCACTTCACGCACAGCAGAGGTACTCACATTACTCTACTGGAAGGTGCTCACAGACCATGCTCATTACCGCAGTATAAGAACTTACATAGCATTGAATCTAGGGAGGATGGAGAATGATAAACAGAATGACCCCACAATGCAATACAGTTGCATAAACAGCAACATTGGGTTGATTTAATAGTTGTCTGTCAAATAAGCAAAGTAATCAGCTCTATTGAGTGCTGATCAGGCCTCCACTGGAGTATCCTGTTCAGCATTTGTTAGGCACCACATCTGGAAAAAGACAGACAAATTGGAGGGAGAGTCAGAGGTGATCAGCAGGAATGGCTAGAGATTTGGAAACTAGCCCCTGTGGGAGAGGTGATGAGAACTGAGTAGGCTCAGCCTAGAGTCTAGACAACAGAAGGGAAATTCGATAATTGTCTACAGCTACATAAAGGGATGTTCTAACGAGGAGAGGGGCCAATTATTCTCATTAGTCAACAGGGCAGAACAAGCAGCAATGAGCTTCAGGGGCAGCATGGGGGAAATGAAGCTTAATATTAAAGAGAACAAAATGGTCTAACTAGGAGGATAGCTCAGTGATGGAACGAGCTGTCCAGGGAAGCTGTGCAATCGCTGGCCCTGGTGATCAGACCAGATGCCTCGTTGTTACAGCTGGTTTAGGGACAATGACATCGACCCTGCCAGGAGGGTTTGGGCTAGATGACCTGCTAGATGCACCTGCCAGCTCAGGTGGTTCTAGGAGTTGTTCATTTTCATCCTCAAATTTCACTTTGCAGCCCCCCTCCTGATTAAGCTGGCCGCTTAGGGCAGATATACCACAACTGTGTACAGCTCCTGTTTGCAGGTGAGCCCTGATTACCAAGTCTGTGCTTTGGAGGCCGCTGGCCTAAAGCCCCTAGAGACTGCTGAAGGCATCAGCAAGTTCATGAGAAGCCCCCTTTCAGACCCCTCTCTCGGGCGTTGCATTTAAAGAGGACGTGTAAGGCGTAGGAGGTCGGCTGGGAACAAGGACGGGGAAGCTCCACGTTCGTCACATGTGGGCGCCATGAATGCTGGACCTTGCTGGGTGGCTGTGGAGAGCCCCAGATCCAGTACGAACAATGTGGCTCCACGGCACAGGGTGAGAAGCACTGGAGGAGGCGCCCTGCAGCCCAGGCCCAAGGAAGCTCCCAGCCCACCCTTGCACAGCAGCAGATCAGAGGAAGAGCGTTGGCAGGGCTGGTGGATGTGCTGTTACGTGGAAAGCTAGGAATCAGGACCATGGTAGCACCAGCCTGCTACTCCAAGGCCTAGTGTGAAGGACTCCTTCCCCTCTTCTCCTCCATGCCAGGCCTCTCTGTATCAAGCCCAGCTCAGCAAGCAGGATGTACTGGAATAGCATTGGGGTGAAGGAGAATCCCTGACAAAGGGACTCACTTATTCTTTTTGCTGCTATATTTAAAACTAAAGTGGAACTCCTTCTGAGCATCCAGGGTCACAGACTGAGCCTACGAAAACCCTGATACTGGCAGATACTAACCAGCCCCAAGTCCTGTTGGATCAGGTGCAGATCCTTGTTTTGTCAAACACGGACTGGATTTTTCCACTGGATTCTCAAAGGAGGCAGATCCCCTGGAAATCTGATGGGAGCTGGCTCCTAACTCCCTCACATGGCTTTGGAAACTCCATCCTCAGCCTCTGTCTGAAAGCAATGTTCTCTGTTCTGTTCCAGGGCCTAGTACACCTTTAGTTGCAAAATAATTAGCAGTAGTAATCATTCTTTCTCAAGGGCTCTGAACGGAGTGCATTTCCCTGGATATTGCTCATTAAACACAAGCCAAGAAAAGACAATTGTCATTAAGAACTAAATTTAAAAACGTTGGATTGGACATTTCCTCCAATCTCTGGCAATGTTTTGCATTTACTCTTAAAAGACAAATCTTGTTTAGTTATTGTTTGCACTGCGGTAATGCCAAGATCCGAGCTCCATTGTGCTAGGTGCAGTACAAACGCATAGTGTGAGATTCCTTTATAGTCCAAACAGACAAGAGATGGAAGAGGGGAAAGAGACTTGCCCATGATCACACAGCAGCTCAGAACCAGGAAGAAAACCCAGGTTAGGGTGAACAGACAGCACGTGTGAAAAATCAGGACAGAGAGTGGGAGGTAATAGGCATCTCTATAAGACAAAGCCCCAAATATCAGGACTGTCCCTATAAAATTGGGACATCTGGTCACCCTAACCCAGGTGTCTTGAATCTCAGTCCAGTGCCCTATCCAATAGACCATAATGCTTCTCATTTTAATAATCTCTGTTCTACTCACGGTTATGTTTTTTTTCATTGTTCAGATGAGAGACTAATAAAAGGATTATGGAAGGGATGATTTGGCGCGTTATAGAGATTTTGCTCAGATGATAAATATGATCAACTGAATTTGCTTATCAATGATCAAAGTATCTTCCTCTTTTCAGACATATGCACTTTGGGAACCTGTCTAGAGGACTTGATGGGAGAGGCTGGACCCCAGCTATTGGCAGATTTGCCATCTGTCATTAGCAAGGTCATTTTTCTCATGCAGATTACTGGGTGTGAGTCTTTAGAGGAGACCTCAGAAGCATAGGGCCAATTACTCTGTCCCCTCCTTGCTCTGACGGTACTGCCCAGTGCAGAGCCAGCATAGCTCTGTACCCCCATTCACCCCTCTCTCCATGTAGTGGACATACCAGGGAGGCAGAGGAATCTGAGTGTGTTGGATATAGGGTAGAACACAGCTCTCTAGTGGTCCCTGGCTGGGGCAGCCACCCATGGGATAGCCTGCCATAGGCTGCTCTAAATCACACCAAGGGCCAGTTTGGCCCTGGGCCGCCCTGGGACGTACGGAGTGGAAGGTGGCTCTCTTCAGGACGAAGATGAGAATCTGGTCCAGGAATGCTATCTGTTCACAGCCAAGGGGGGCTAGGCTTGAGAGGCCTACATCAGGAATGGCTGAGTTCAAGAAAGCAGCAAGCTGACATTAAATGAATTTAAAAGCTTGTAAACTCTGAGAGCTAAACTATTCTGACTTTTTTTTTTAAATTAAAAGCAAGCGGGGAAATTGATCCAAAGGATGTGCTAATGCCCAGTCAAGGTTGAACAGCAGAGTATGCCAAATTTAGGAAATTCCAAAAGTTAGGGATGAGCTCACAACATGACTTCAGCCACACTGCTGAAAATAGAGACATTATTTTCCATCCCTGTATTCCTTGCAATGTGCAAATCTTCATGTCTTAGTTGTTAACAGATACTGTACAACATAGAGTTCGCACAAGACAGCAGAATTAAGTCCTGCGTGTTTTGAAATATCCTGATTTTGGACTGCTTACTTTCTCCACCTTAATTTTGAATTGCCACAAGGTATATTTTATTTTATTTAGCATTTCAGGACTGACCTTTCTTTTACTGAAGTCAACGGCAAAACTCTCAGTGAATTACATGGGAGTGAGATCAAACCTGTTATATGAATATATTTTATATTTACCAGCCTTAATGGAGAACATTCAAACTATCACTGTAATTTAAGCCTCCAGGTTTTGCAATGAAACTAATTTTCCTGGAGACAGTTCCTGATCTTTCTGTCCTAATTACTCATGTTTTGTTAGTTCCTCATGGGGCCTTCTCATGTGTTCATTGATCCTCAAATGTAGAGACTCCAGTTTTTTGTCTGATAATTGCATGTTCGTCTGCAGACTTTACGAACACTGAGATGAAGGGTGAATCAGAGAGGAAGGTGACATAATTTCTCCTTAAAGGTGATGTGGGTGTGTGACCTTCTTTTTGCTTCATTGTGTTGAATGAAGAGGCCTGAATTATTTTTCTGCCTTTAAAAAAAAGAAGAAGAAATTCAGATCTTTTATTTTTCCTGGAATTTCTCTCTGGATGACTGGAGAACTAAATGAAACTGACCTGGAGGAGGAAGTCATGTTCACTCCTTGGGCCCGATTTCCAGTGGTGCTGAGCACCCACCACTCTAACTAAACTCAGTGGAAGTTGTGGGTGCTCAGCACCTTCGAACATCGCACTTCTCTTTGTCACCCGATGCCTACCAACAAGGAAGGAAAGCTCTCATGGTAAAGACTTGACACCTCTACCCCTGCAGGTAAGAACAGAGAGGGATCCCAATCCACATTTCTGGGTCCTCAGAGGGAAATCCAGTGCTTAAAATGTGTGTGTGTGCGCGCGCGCGCGGGGGGAGGGGGGGGGGGGGGGGAGGGGCACAGGGAAGGCATACACAGAAGAAAAAAAAAAAGTCAAGCCAGGTCACTGAAGGGTGTGTTTTTTAAGCACTGCCTCACCAAAGCTGCTGTTCCAGATTATGATAGACCTCCCCCCCACCCCCGACAGACTTTTTTCAGCCCCGTTGTGGAACCTTAAAAAATAATTCCCCTTTCAGATATTTTAAAATATACTATAAAGCAGCACAAAAGGGCCCATCCACCTTCCCCCTCCCCCGCCGCCTTTATCTTTCTCTGATTTAGGGATATTGTCACCCCAGAAATGTACCTAGAATAATCCGAGATGTCTCACTCACACACACAGTTTCTCAGCTGCTCTAAGTTTTCCCCACTCTGGAAGCACAAAGCGCTGTAAAGTGGGTGTAACCAGCCCCCTGAGAACACCAGTTGTGCATGGAGCGTCCCCAGCCCGTGCAGAACTGGCACAAGGGCTGTACATTGGCCCTGCTCTCAGTCCTCTGGTGCAGGGAACACATCATGGGTGCTTCAGGGGCATGGCCAAAGTGCACTGTCCTACAGTCATTCTCTGCTTCCTTCGGTCCACAGGGGACATTGGCAAGTAGTGTGTAAGTTAGAGCAGTCTCAAGGCTGCTCTAATTTACTGCAGGAGGGGGCTATGTGGGTGTGACATACCAGGGCACAATCCAGACTAATGAGTACTTGTGTCACCCCTGCCCTGTAATCTGGGGTGCCCTTTACACTGCCTTGCTGCTGTAGCCTCTAATCTGGACTGTTCACAAAAAACCTCCAGCATGTAAGTCACTCCCAGCTTGGTCTGTGTGTGTTGCAGCCAGCCAGCCACACCTTGGCTCTCACCAGCCTTTGTTATGCTGCAGGCTGACCCCAACATCCCTCCCACCCCCAGATCTTCCCCCAGAATGTATGTTCTGCAGTGCCTAGCCCTCTCCTGGACAGTACAGATATATTAAGTTTCTTATTCCTTTAATGGAATAAAGTTTATTATTTTAAATAATACCTTTCAAGGCATACTTTGTACAAAGATATTACAATAGTGTGTAGGGTGTGAATACAGGGATATATTCTGTCATGGCAGGGCCTTGCACGGCCCTAAATTATAGGGAGTGCCGAGGGGGTTTAAAGTTAACGTTGGCCCTGTGACGGGGTTGGGGAGACCCTGTTCAGTGCGGGATGAGTTCACCCCATCCTTCAATCTACCCTTGGTCTCCAGGCCGTGAGACCTAAGGGCAGGAGTCCATAGAGATGCCCTGATCTGCAGGTCTTAAAGGCCCACTGGCTGGAGTCTATGGAATCGCCTTGCTCCACAGGGCAATAGAGTCATGTGACCCATGTCCAGGGGGGTAGCTCTTCTCTGCCGGGCAGCAAGGCCTAGCGGACAGAGTCCATAGGGGTACCCCAGGGTTTGCAAGGCAGTAAGGCCCTATGTCCAAAGTCAATAGACATACTCTGGATCTACAGGGCAGTAAGGCCTAACGGCCAGAGTCATTAATGATCCACTGGGTTCGCCGGAAGCCAGGTCTAGATGCCCGAGTTGATGGAGATACCCCTCCAGGCAGGGCTGTATGGCCTAGTGGCTGGAGCCAATAGGGTCACCTTCTGGGTGCGGCTGTATGGCCTAGCTGCCAGCATCAATGGAGATAACCCTCTGGGTGTGGCTGTATAGCCTAGTGGCCAGAGTCAATAAAGTTGCCCTCCAAGCGGGGCTGTATGGTCAAGCAGCCACTTGGGGCAGGAGAGAGGAGCCCTCCCTGCTCCACTGGCGCCCAGGGCCCTTGCAGTGGCAAGTGAGTCCACCACTGGGTCAGCGGGGATCCGTCCACAACATGCGGACGGGCCTCAGGACAATGGCTTGTCCCCACCAGGCTGCTTCCCACCTTGTCACTCCAGTCTGATCTGTGCATCTTCGGGGTCTCTGGGTTCTTTGGCCAGTGCAACTCCCCGTAGCTTGGACCTCCCTGGGGTGTCCACAGGTAGCTGGGTGTCCGTGTGCGTCTCGGCGCCTCTGGCTTCTGCAGTCCAGGGAGCCAGTGGTTCCTGGGCAGGAGCTAGAATGGAGCATCCTTCCTCTCTGGCAGTCAGCCCAGACTGAGCTGGTCTGCTCCTTCTTATACTGCTGCTACACCTAGAGCATGCTTGGTAGGGATGTGGGGGCATGGCTTCCTCTACCCACAGTGAGGAGTTAACTCTTCCCCGTCCAGTGCAGGGTGAGTTCACCCCATCACAGGCCCCCTTCCCAAAGTGGAGGAATACATTAACCGAGAATCAGGCCCTCAAAGTCCTGCTGCTCCTTGACTTACTGTTGAGCAGAGATGGGCAGGGCCGGCGCGCCCACTAGGAGACCCTAGGCGGTCGCCTAGGGTGCCGGGAGGGCGGCTAGCTGTGGCTGCCTGCCGCCCTCCGTGGCTGAGCCGGGAGCCGTGGGGACAACTGGCTGCGGCTGAGCCGAGAGCCGTGGGGGGGAGAAGGGGGGTGCCGCGAGCGGGGGGAGGCTGCCTCGGGCTGGGGGCTGAGCTGCCGGCCTGCGGGAGGGGGGAGCCGCCGCGGGGCGGGGGGGAATGGCTGTTGGGGGGGGCATTAGGGGGGGGGGGAAAGGGCTGGTGCAAGGAAGTTTCGCCTAGGGCGCGAAACTTCCTTGCACTGGCCCTGGAGATGGGTTTGCATTTAAGCATCTGGTTTTAAATTTGGTCACTTTGAGTTACCCAGAAGGCTGGTGCAAAGAATAGGAGGGGTCTCAGCTGATCCTGGCACCGTAGAATCTTCTTAATTGGCTAGCCTAGGTAGACCCTATTTTTATGAAAGAAAACTGGAACCTCTCGCACATCACTGTGGAGCGTAGCTGGTAGGAGGGACGTGGGGAGCGGGTGGGATAATTTGGGCCTCTAACAATACCTTATTCTAGGAGGACCAGGGAAGGGTTTAGCAGCTGGGAGGAAGAGGGAGATAAATTTGGGGTGGGGAAGGGGCTTGTTCTAGGGATTGTGGCATCAGAGTGTGGGGAAGGGCACATGGCACTGGGAGCACATGCAGGGTTTGGCAATCCAGTAGCAGAGAAGGGCGTGTCTGAAGGAACTGGGGCAGTGTGGGATGGAAGGGGGAAGGAAGAAACAGTTCATAACAAGATGTCTAACGAAACGGGGGCTCTGCTAATCCCTAATTAGCCTTTCTGCTAGCCAACATGCCCCCAGCTATTTGTCCCAACTGACCAGGCATCTCCCCTCCCTTGGAGGTAAGCCGCGAAGGAAAATTAATTGGGATTGTGCACATGATGTATCAAAGAGAGGCCGGAAGGCTCTTCCCCACTTGGTCTTTATGTTAACAATTCCGGTGCTACCTAACCTGTGAGGCTAGGATGAATGGAGAGCCAGCAAAGTGGTGACATCCCAAGTGTCAAGATAGCAAAAGTTGAGTAATTGAGAGGGGAAGAGAGAGCTAGTCCTACCACTTCCTTTTGTATTTATTGCACCTATTTAACTGCAATGACTGATTAGCCAGTTTGGGTAAGCTAAGCCTTTGGTTCAAGATTCAACACTTTTGCCCTTTCCATTAAAGTATCTGCACTCACAATAAGACCTCCAGCAAAACCAGGGGAGTTCAGATGGGGCAGTCCTGATTTTCTAAGACAAAACCAATAGGAGTGGGGAAAAGCCGGCTTTCAGGTGCACACACCTTTCAGGCCTTCTTTATCCATCATAAAGAAGCAAAAAGCAGGCACAAAGCCAATAAAAAGAAATCCTTTGCAGGTCCCATTTACAGATACTTGTGGCCCAGCTGGGTGCACACTGTCAGTCTCCAATGGAATTGTTGTGCCTGGGACTAGCATACAAGGCAGTAAGTCATTGGAAAGGCTGGCACATCTCAGTCACACATCTACAGTGCCCCAGGATTTGCAGTATCCCACATGGCACTACATGCTCTTTAAGGATCTATCTCTAAGGATCTTTACTGTTGCCCAGCACCATATTATCGGAGTACCTTCCATGTAAAATCAATCAGCAATAGCGAAGTCCCTAGCGGATTTCTTTGCGTTTCTGGCTCCTTTCCCCTTTTAGAGTAAACTCTGTGCTTACTTGGTTGGTTTCAGGGTTTTTCTGGCTGGGTTATTGTTGATGGGGTGTCGATGTTGTGAGTGTCGTTCTTACTATGGTGGTAGGTTTATAGATTCATAGACTCCCAGGCCAGATGGGACCGTTGTGATTTAGTTTGACCTCCTGTCTCACACAGGCCGGAGAATTTCTCCAAAATAATTCCTACAGCATGTCTTTTAGAAAAACATCCACGTGGCATAGCCTCCTTGTTAACCACTGCAATTTGCGCCCCCAAACTAGCTGCTTGCATTTTTGTTGTTGTTTGTTTTACCCTTGCAAATAAACAGCCAGTGCAAAACTCGGGCATTATGGCTAACCATGAGTCCAACCGGCTGACTTTTGCCTGCAATGATACCAGTCGTCATTTAACTACTGCAAATCATTGTGGGTGCAAAAACTTCACACACACATTTTGAAGAGTGCAAGTTCAGCCCTATTGCCTTAGAATTCCTGGGCACTGCTCCACTCAGAGTTCCATCAGAGGGAGACAGGCACATGGTGAACTACTCACCCCAACATAGAGACAACTCATGGCCCAGAACATGGAGGGGGAAGAAAGGAGGCAGGAGCTTCTTCTGAGTGGGGATAGCTGGCTGGCTGATCACTTACCTATCTCATTACACTAAAACCAGGTCAAGCTCCTAGTTTAACTGTCTGGGTGCTTGGCACAGCCCCGTAAAACTAGATCTGGTCACCCCGAGGTGAAGAAAACCTAAAAATTCCAAGTGAGCAACTGTCCTGACTATCCAAGATCATAACAGTAATTACAGCTGAACAAATAATTCTTAACTACCCAGTTAGAAGAGGATTTGCAAAGGCAAAAAGGGGAGTTCCTATTTGTGTTGTTGAAAAATTTCCCCCTGGTTTGATTAATTTTGCCTTTTTCCTGTACGTGGAACATCTGAAAAAGTCACAGGTCTGGTCTTCACTTAAAACTTATACTGGCAGAGCTATATTAGTCAGGGATGTAAAAAAAACCTCCCCCACCGACACAGTTATTCCGACAAAACCCCTAGTGGAGATGCATTTAGGCTGAAGAAGGAGGCTACTAATGGTGTGAGGAGAGGTAGTGTTGCTACACTGGCAGAAAAACTCCTTTGATTGGTGTATACTGTGTCTACACTAGGAGGTTAGGCCAGCAAAGGCTCTGTAGGGTAAACATGGCCACAAATGTCTGAAATGTACCAGCTGTGCAAAATTATTCGATTCATTTTGTTTGCTGAGTTACTTGCTATTTAAATTTCCCATGCATTGCCTTGGAGCAATTGGTCACATTAGTCACATGGTCACGTTTCTGTTCTCTGACTGAATGCAACTCTTCCGATCCGCAAACGCTTGCAGAAAGTCATTCGTACTTTTTCTTTTGGCGATTGTTTGAACATGCGATCTGGAGAAAGAGTTTCCACGAGTGCTTGTGCTGATAAATCTTGATTACATACCCTATTATTAATATCATATGTAGTTCTCAGGAGCCCTAATCATGGACAAGACCTACTGCACTAGATGCTATACAAACACAGAATAAAACGATGGTCTCTGCCCAGATTGCTTACAATCTAGGTAATGTTTGAACAAAGCAAACCCAAAAGAGTATGAAAATGTCTGCAGCTATTAGATACAAATTTTGGCCCCAATCTTGCAACAAACTCCATGTGGTCTACTTCTGCAAAATTTACTGCAGGATCCAGACCACTGAGTTTTGTCTGTATACACACAGCTCTAATAATAATTCATTAGCACAGATGTGCTTCTCATCTTCAAAGCACTTTAACTGCGAATTCATTAACACTCCCTACACCCTGGTGAGATAGTAAGAATTCTTGTCCAGTGTTACAGATGGAGAAACTGAAGCAGAGACGTTAGTGCCACGTTCCTTGTGTCAGAACCTGGGCTTTAGGAGTCAGACCATCCTGGCTGTGTTTCAAAGCAGCACATTGTGCTGAGAGAGATTCCCTTGTATTACCGCACTTTACAAACAAGGGATGTTTGAACACTTAAAAAAAAAAAAAACAGAGCAGGAGAACAATGTAAAATGAACAAACGACTGGCTAAGGATAGATTCACATTAGCAGATGCTAACTCACACGTGTCAACTAGTTTGCAGGTACCACCAGGTATGCCACTTAAGGGCTTCAACCTGTAAGGTGCTGAACTCCTTGAGGTGCCAAAAAAGCACCCTCAATTCTCATTGAAGTAAATGGGATCTAAGGATACTCAGCATCACACAGGATCATGCCTAGGGTGACCAGACAGCAAGTGTGCAAAATCAGGACAGGTTGGGGGGGGTGGGGGTGCAATAGGAGCCTATATAAGAAAAAGACCCAAAAATTGGGACTGTCTCTATAAAATCAGGACATCTGGTCATCCTAATCATGCCCAAAGTGAGCTACAGACCCATTTACGCTTAGATCATTGCTACCCATTTTTCTACACCAGTGGAACCAATAGTATAAGTGCAAACTTTGACTGGACACTGACAGGTCTGGAGATTTGCTTGTTTTTCACCACTAATGTGCCTGATCTAAACTTGCAGTTACTGGTGGTAGCATAGGTGCAGAAAACCAGGTTGCAAGTTTTGTTATGTGTAGATGCACCTCAGGCAGGCCACTTACCCATTGCTTAGAGCCACTGAAATGTACTTGAATCTCTCATAGGAATCGTCCTAGCTGAGTAGACCTGCTGTTTACCAGTGAATGGTGATGTGGCTTCAACCGCATAAGTGAGCTGTCACATTAGGATTATGGTAGATGATCTTTCTCACTCAGTGTAAATACTTGTATGCAGTGCAGTGTAGCCATGTCAGTCCCAGGATGTTAGAGAGACAAGGTGGGTGAGGTAATAGCTTTTATTGAACCAACTTCTGTGGGTGAGAGAGACAAGCTTTCAAGCTTCCAAAAGCTTGGTCTTTCTCACCCACAGAAGTTGGTCTAATAAAAGATATTACTAGGGCTGTTGATTAATCACAGTTCACTTACGCGATTAACTCAAAAAAATTAACTGCAATTAAAAAAATGAATCACGATTAATCGCACTGTTAAACAACAGAATACCAATTGAAATGTATCCAATATTTTGGGATGTTTTTCTACATTTTCAAATCTATTGATTTCTATTACAACACAGAATACAAAGGGCACAGTGCTCACTTTATATTATTTTTTATTACAAATATTTTCACAGTAAAAATGATAAACAAAAGAAATTGTATTTTTCAATTCACCTCATACAAGTACTGTAGTGAAAGTGTAACTTACAAATGTAGATTCTTTTTGTTACATAACTGCATTCAAAAACAAAACAGTGTAAAACTTTAGAGCCTACAAGTATACTCAGTCCTACTTCTTGTTCAGCCAATCGCTAAGACAAACAAGTTTGTTTACATTTACGGGAGATACTGCTGCCTGCTCCTTATTTACAATGTCACCTGAAAGTGAGAACAAGCGTTCACATGGCACTTTTGTAGCCGGCGTTGTAAGGTATTTAAGTGCCAGATATGCTAAACATTCGTATGCCCCTTTATGCTTCAGCCACCGTTCTGGAGGACATGCTTCCATGCTGATGATGTTCATTAAAAAAATAATGCGTTAATTAAATTTGTGACTGAACTCCTTGGGGGAGAACTGTATGTCCCCTGCTCTGTTTTACCCGCATTCTGCCATATATTTCATGTTATAGCAGTCTCGGATGATGACCCAGCACATGTTGTTTGATTTACGAACATTGTCACTGCAGATTTGATAAATGCAAAGAAGGTATCAATGTGAGATTTCTAAAAATAGCCACTGCACTCGACCCAAAGTTTAAGAATCTGAAGTGCCGTCCAAAATCTGAGAGGGACAAGGTGTGGAGCATGCTTTCAGAAGTCTTAAAAGAGCAACACTCAGATGCGGAAACTACAGAACCCAAACCACCAAAAAAGAAAATCAACCTGCTGGTGGCATCTGATCCAGATCATGAAAATGAACAGGCGTCGGTCCGCTCTGCTTTGGATTGATATCGAGCAGAACTTGTCATCAGCATGGACACATGTCTTCTGGAAAGGTGGTTGAAGCATGAAGGGACATATGAATCTTTCGTGCATCTGGCACGTAAATATATTGCGACGCCGGTTACAACAGTGCCTTGCGAACGCCTGTTCTCACTTTCAGGGGACGCTGTAAACAAGAAGCAGGCAGCATTATCTCCTGCAAATGAAACCAAACTTGTTTGTCTGAGTGATTGGCTGGAGTAGGACTGAGTGGACTTGTAGGCTCTAAAGTTTTACATTGTTTTATTTTTGAGTGCAGTTATTTTTTTGTACATAATTTGACATTTGTAAGTTCAACTTTCATAATAAAGAGATTGCACTACAATACTTATATTAGGTGAATTGAAAATACTATTTATTTTGTTTTTTACAGTGCAAATATTTGTAATAAAAAATAAATATAAAGTGAGCACTGTACACTTTGTATTCTGTGTTGTAATTGAAATCAATATATTTGAAAATGTAGAAAACATCCACAAATATTGAATCGTGATAATTAAATCCCACCCAGATTTTCCCTTAGATTGTAAGAACAGAGCATCAGGTCCCAGGATCCAAGTGTCTACTGGTGTTCAGTGCCAGTCGTGTCATTGTTTCCCTGTTCTCCCCCCATCTGCCTATATCCATCTGTTGTCTCTTGTCTTATATACAGATTGTAAGATCTTTGGGGCCAGGCCTATCTTTTTATTCTGGGTTTGTACAGCACCTAGCACAATGAGGTCCTGATCTATGACTAGGGCTGCTAGGTGCTACAATAATACAAAAAATAAGAATCCCTCCACACTTACATACAACAATAGTGGGGAGAGTGCTCCTTCCTGGTACTCACCCCTTCTCTAAATGGTTCCAACTGCTCTTCCAAAAGAGGTTCCTGTGCTCTCAGTCCACCCGACAAGGGTCTTGCCCTTCTCTCACCCATTAGATGTTCTCTGTTTGATAGTGTGTGTGGCTGGTATAACATCTTAAAATAGAGGACTGAGACTCAGGAGATCATAAGAATCAGCATACTGGGTCAGACCAAAGGTCCATCCAGCCCAGTATCCTGTCTGCCAACAGTGGCTAATGCCAGGTGCCCCAGAGGGAGTGAACCTAACAGGGAAGGATCAAGTGATCTATCTTCTGCCATCCATCTTCACCCTCTGACAAACAGAGGCTAGGGACACCATTCCTTACCCATCCTGGCTAATAGCCATTCATGGATTTAACCTCCATGAATTCATCTAGTTCTCTTTTAAACCCTGTTATAGTTCTAGCCTTCACAACCTCCTCAGGCAAGGAGTTCCACAGGTTGACTGTGCGCTGTGTGAAGAACTTCCTTTTGTTTTAAACCTGCTGCTCATTAATTTTATTTGGTGGCCCCTGGTTCTTATATTATGGGAACAAGTAAATAACTTTTCCTTATTCACTTTCTCCACACCACTCATGATTTTATATACCTCTATCATATCCCTCCCTTAGTCTCCTCTTTTCCAAGCTGAAAAGTCGTAGCCTCTTTGATCTCTCCTCATATGGGACCCATTCCAAACCCCTAATCATTTTAGCTGCCCTTCTCTGAACCTTTTCTAATGCCAGTATAACTTTTTTGAGATGAGGAGACCACATGTGTATGCAGTATTCAAGATGTGGGCATACGATGGATTTATAAGGGCAATAAGATATTCTCCGTCTTATTCTCGATCCCCTTTTTAATGATTCCCAACATCCTGTTTGCTTTTTTGACTGCTGCCACACACTGCGTGGACGTCTTCAGAGTTCTACTCTCCAGCCTACCACAGGCAAATCACAATCTCTGTGCCTCGGTTTCCCTGTCTATACTATGAGGGTAATACCTACCTCCTAGACCTGTTGCAAGGGTTAATCTTGCATGTTTGTAAACTGTCCTGAGATCCTTAGAGAGAAGACACTATAAAAGCACGATCATGGTGTTACAGAAGTTAATGGTTGGACGGAAGCTGCCAGGACAAGGCACAGTATTTATTATTAATTAATTATTATTATTATTATTAGAAAAGAATCACTTACTGTGCTGCTGCTGTGTTCCCTGCCCTGGAGTTAGGCTGCCAAGGGGGGCGTCTTAGCACAACCGCACCGCTCCCATAGCCCTAGGACTGGCGATGTGGCGTTCAGCACAACTTTGCTTTTGTGCTCCTAACACTGTAACAGGTAGTTTCAGAAAGTGCTTCAAGTGCAGCTAGACAGATGGAAACCGAAGCTAATGCAAGCCCCAGTGTGTGAGAGCTCACTTCAGTCCCCGACATGGAGGCGTGAGTTTGATGTACATAAATGGCTGATCAGCAGCCTAACTCCACTTTTGCACAAAGCCCTGCCCTGCGTTTTTGGGGGAAAAGGGGAGGGCGTGTCCTGGGTTGCAGGTTTGGATCCAGCCTTCCTTCCCCTGATGGGTGGGATTGAAGTGACGGGTTTCAGCTAGAGGCCAATCCCGTTTGGGGGGAGTTCCCATCCATTCAGGACTCCTCGCCTGGGCTTTGAGGGTATGTAACAGCTGCTTTCAATTTAGTCCCCAAAATATTGGGCGTTGGGGGGGGGGGGGGTTAAGATCACCCGGCTCCAATCGGGCCAGAACCAGAGGAGAGAAAGCGGGTGGTAGGCGGAGCTGCTGGTAATCAAGGTGGGAGAGGGACTGAGCAGTCAAATCCGTTGAGGAAGAGGGGAGAAATTAAAAGCAGTTTTCCCCTGGGTTTTGCTTTACCCTCGCTCTCCCTCCCCTTCCCTGCACGGAGATCCGAGGAAGAGCAAGTGTTTGGCCGGGTGGTATGCGTGCTGGTGGTGTTTGTTTAACGTCGCGCTGGGATCCATGCAGTTTGGGGGAGAGAAGGAGGAGCAGGGACACTTCACTTCCCCCGCCCCTTATTTTGCTTGGCATAAACAAAGCTGCGCTGCGGGTCAAGGTCCCGAGAGGAGGCTTAGGAGTTTGTTGAGTAGATTTTGGGATGTGGGGGTGGCTTTTGCAGCTCGGTTCGGTGCGAGACTTTACAAGCGCTGCCGGAGCGTGGATCTAGTTTACAAATCCCAAGGCCGGATGTCTTACTCGCAGAGAGGGCGGAATCGGAACCCGTAGATTTGTGATTCTTTACGTTAAACTTGTTAGCGGGGGGAGGCGTGTGAATGGATTGCCAAGAGGCAGCCGCCGGCAGGGGGGCGCGGGCTGCAGCTCTAGTTTCTGTCTCTGAACCGGCAGCTGTTTGATTGTTTTGGTGTGAATTTAAAAATAACAATCCTCGCCGAGCCCAGCTGAAAGGAGCGGGGTCTCTAGCAGCCGCCGTGGCGTTCCATTGCCGAACGCAAAGTAGCCAGGCACCGGGTGAACGTTCCAGTGCCGAACCCCTGTTCACGCGCGAACGTTCCGTTACCGAACGCTTGCTACCTGCTGTGCACTGAGCCCACTCTGCGACCCAAACCGGCGCAGCCACCTTTCTCCTGCTCTCGATCCATCGAGTTCTCATCTCCCAGCTGATTGAACCTTCTTCCCTTTGCAAACATGGAGTTGCATCTCTAGTCTCCACCCCGCCTCCTATGCCGGTGGGAGGGAAAGATGGACAGCCCCGGGGTTGGGCTACCCCCGCTGGTCCCTTTTCTCCCGCAAGCCGGTGGTCCTTGCCGGTTTCTTGCAGAGCGTCTCAAAATAGTTTAAAGAAGCAAAGGAACTGTGAAGGTCGGGGATGAGGGTCAAGTTTGTATGGTTCTGACCGGGGAAAGGAAACACTGCATAGGGGGCGTCCATCAGAGAGACAGGGACGAGGGTTTAGGGGGTTGGACTGATCTGCATGGAGTTAGCGACCGTGGCGGGCTGGCCCTCTCCATGCTGGACTCGCTGCCCGAGGGCCGAAAGCGGCTTCCTTGCGCTGGTTATAGCGCTAGCACAGTGAGGCCGCGCGCCGCCAGCAAGGCTGGGTTCTGGGGCGGACTCTGGAGGGGGCGGGAGCAGCAGGCTGGAAAGCGAAGGAGGGTTCACGTTACAATGTATAAGGCGGGGATGGGATTCTGCCTCTTTTCTTTCTCCAGCCTAGAGGAGACCCCACCGGGGGAATCCACTCCAGAATCCTGCCAGCCTGAGTCACTTTCCCCCTTTTGTGCTGGAGAGAGACTGCTGTTTGCAACCTCAACTGTACAAGCAGCGTAGCCTGCCCGTACTGCATGAGGCTGATAGAGTGAATACGCAGTACACACACTCACAGCCCTCCCCCGCCCCTTTCCTCCCTATGTACAGTCATAGGGTGGGATTAGCCCTTCTCCTTGGGTAGAAGAATTAGCCCCACCCCTTCTGCTTTATTGGCTAGGGTTCCCAAATCGCCCCGCCTATCAGACGACCTGGTTGTATTGCAGGTTGGTCTCCCGCCTCAAATGGTAAAGGACTCCCTAATTCCGTCGGGAAGAGGGAGGAGGGAAGTTTTCCTCCTTGGAGCTGATTGGTAGAAATGAAAGCATTGACCCGCCCCCTTCTGCCACCAGGGGAGGGAGAATGGGGGAGGGGGAGAAGGCGGGTCCGGTGTCTTCCCCCATCCTCCCCCCCACGTGTAATAGATCCGCCCCACGTGGGGCGCAGCCATCCCGGAAGTGAAGCTGCGCAGTCAATGATGGGAGGGATTTAGGGACAAAAGGATTCGCCCAGAAATCAGTCAGATCTGCCCGGCAAAGGGATAGGGAGGGGCAATCCCCCCTCCCCCGACAAGCCCTTCCGCTGGGGCACGGGACCACCTGCCAGGGTGCCTCTTTCCTAATAAACCCCCCCACCCCCGGGCAAGGGCAGGGGTGACTACTTAGGGCATTTTCGGAGGGTGCTTTCTCTCGCACCGGCATAGATTCACAGGCCAGCCCCCTTCTCTTCAAGCTTCCGGGGGGAGGAGGGGGCGGGAGAGTCATCCGAGCTTCACTCTCTGGTCTTATATTGCTTGGCAGCAAAATCACTTGTCGGCTCTATTTCCTCCCCCGTGCCGCACGGTTGTTGTTGGTTGGTTTTTTTTGAGCGGGAGACTGCAGAAATCCAGCCTTGGTTCACTCCGGAGATTTAAATCGGAGACTGCACGGAATCTACCTGGCTGGGTATCTACAGATCACTCGCTTGCGAGTCTCGTTCCCCGCCCTCCCCCACACATAGTGCGCCCGTGAGGTGAAAATTGAGGTTAAGAGCAAGGAGCAACATAGATCGAGCTTGGTTTGGGTGGGAGGGTTGGTAGTGAGAGAACCTCTCCGATGTTTTTCCAATTTCTTTTCGCTCTTTCCAAGTCCAGTCTGGCGCCAGAACGTTTGGACTGCCTCGTGGAGGCATTTTTTTTTCTTTTCTCCTTCTCTGAGATCTATCCTGAAGGTAAAGAGTGTGGCCCAAAGTGTGGCCCACCCAGCTCTCCCCAGGCCAGCGTATGGGAAAGGGGATGGCTTTCTCCAAACATTTTGTCAATGTGTCCTCCCCTCCCCTCACTTCGTGTCTTGACCGCGTAGCAGCTCCTCCCATGCTGTGATTCCCCCCAGTCCCTGGATAAATGAGCCTCTGTCACAAACAGACTGCTGGGTTGATTTCAGTTTAGGGGGCTGTAAAGCTCTTTGACTGTGGATCGTACAATGTATCTGCCCTCTGGTTAGCTACAAATCCTGTACGATGTAGTCCACGAGGAGCACAGAGAGAGGGAGCTCTGCGTGCGTGTTGTTTGTCTTTACTACCTTGTACTTCTATGCCCTGAAACGTGGAAATTGTGTGCAATCTGCAGTACAGTACGTGGATTTTCCCTTAAGCCCTGTTTTACCCTAGTGATGTCGTGCTTTGCTTTACAGTGGAGGTGGAGCCTTAACCGCTCGTTTGCTTTCAGGGACAGAGTTAACACGTAGAAAAGGGGGTACCGGGTTACTCCATGCACTAAGAGGGCGAGGCAAAAGAGTAAAACACCTCAGTTTTTAGGGACGAGTGAGTCGCTCCGAATGGTGGGGACAGTCCAATGCAGAGAAATCGATTCCTTCCCTCCCTGCTTTTACTAGGCTCAGACTCATTGTAAAAAGATGTGAAGCCTCTCCCATTCGCAGGGGCTGTTCTTTAGAAGGGAGCCTCATTGAAGTCTGTCTTAATTCAGAACTGCAAGTTCAGTCATGTTGGAAGATATTTTAAAACTAAAGCCTGCATGTCTGCTCCAAAGCTGCTGGGAGCTAGCTGGAGGCGTGTCTGTTGGAGGAAGCTAGAGGGTTCTCACTGTTTGTGTGTGTGTACATGCACTAAAGAGACCGTGTGAGCGAGGGGTGCTGGCACTTGATGATTTCTGAGCTGGCTGGACGATGGGTAACCTGCTCACCTTTTTATTTAAATTAAAATCATGCCTCAAAATATGAATCAGAAAGTCGCTTGTTTGAAACTGCAGCAACAGGCAGCATCCTGCCACCCAGTACTATACTTAGTTATAAGTGGAAAGTGAGGGACAATCTCCAAGTGATCCAGATATCATCCTTTTTTACACCCGGGGAGAGAAAGGAGTTGTGTGGGCAACACGCAACAGAGGTATAGAACCAAATCTTAAAAATAGCATCATCCATATGCTTAAGACCTGTGTGCTTCTTTGCCTTGACTGTCCCCATGCCTATTACAATAGACTCTTCTAGTCAGGGAGGTGTTAAGGTCTCTGTATGTACTCTTGACTGTATCTGAGGTACAAAATACACTTCCAAATAAGGTTTCCGGACAGTTTTAAGGCTTGGAATAGAAAGTGTGTGTAACGGTATTGGCCTTTGGGAGGCGGGAGGCAATAAGACTAGTTTCATTAGGGTACCACCAGAAGGTATCTTTCATTTGTTGTCTGCATGGTGACAGTTATTAAATGCCAAGAATTCATTGTGATTTACACTGCTAGGGATTTATTTTGACTATCCTCCTCTCCCTTGGAAGCATTGGGCTTGTGTTGAATGGATACACTGTGTCACTGACTTCTGTAGTAAGGAAGTATTGAGGATGAGAATTGTACATGTTGCTGGCTTGGAGAAGTCTCTAGGGCAGTTGGTCAGTGCTCCACAAGTCAGGGGTGACAGAAATACACAGACATTCCTGTGTGGAATTAATAAAGCAAAGTCACTGTAGTGGCTAAAAGTGATCTAAGACTTGCATTTCCACCGCAGTTATTTAGCGATGGGGTCATGCAACTTCAGAGTACTTTTATGTAAATAAATGCATGCTTTATTTGTTGTTGTTTGTTTGTTTGCCTTAGGAGCCTGTCTGTCCTTTGAGACAAACTTAATGCTTCCTCGCAGAAACTTTGAGGAAAAAGCTTTCAGACCAGAGGGAAAATTACACCTGTTTAATCCTATGGCAGCTTTTTCTTCCATGTGAGTGTAAAAACATACCTGAACTTTATATTGGAATAGAAATCTACCTTCCCCATCTGCTTCCGTTTGGAGTAGCTCTGATCCAAAATGTGCTCAAATTGCTCAATAGGTGACCTGCAGTTCTTTGAGGTTGGATTCCAAATTCAGGGTTCGTGGTTTAATGCGATGCGACCACCGCATATAACTTTGGTGTTGTTTAAAAAAGGTGTTCTTAAATAGTGCCTTTTTTGGTGTATGGTTTCACTTGTTACCTCCTGTAAAGTTGCTGCAAGTTTCAAACTGGGTTAATAGAAGTAGAAGGAAACTAATTACCTTGCTTCCTAGGCGGCAGTACCCAAGAGGTTTCGTTCCAGTTTAAATTGTATGCAAGAGGATAATCTTGAAGCTGGGTAATATGATTGACCTCATGCAACTTGTTGCATTTATGCATTACTAGTGCGAGCGCATAGCTGCTGAAGTTTGGTGCGTGCGTCGGGGCTACTGGTCGTGCGGCTGAATCTTGTTGCATCCATGCATCGTGCGTTAGCGCTACTGGGCGTACCGCCGCTGCAGCTTGTAGAGTTGGACAGAATTGGCGCCCGTGCTGCTGCAGCTTGTTGCACCCGTGCATTGTACAGTGTTAGTGCACGTGCTGGAGCCACACTCTGAAACAACATGGGTGCAGGTACAGGGCATGCAGCGCACCCAATGCACTAGCTGCTGCCCCTGGGATTGTGGGCGGATTTGCAGGGGCGCGAATCTGGATCCACTTGCAGATGTAAACATTCCACAAAAGGGCTCCCCAGAGAGGGGTGGAGCTTCCTAGTGGCCGGGGGCGGAGCCTGAGATAGGGGGAGTCTAGGTTTGACCGTCGTGCAGCCAATCCAATCGTTGACCGGTTCCTGTAGGCGGCATTCAATGAGAGGAGAGCGGAGGCGGGACAGGGCGGGGCTTGTTTCCTATACGGACATTTTTCCTCGGTCCCCCCCCTTCACATCCCCTTCCTGGGGGTTGTGTCCAATAGGGGCGGGGGATGGGGGTGGGCACTGCGCTGTGATTGGGAGAGGCGGTGAGTGGCAGGCGACGTACCCAATGGAAGCGCGGGGGTCTCCCCCCGGGCCGGGGAGGGGCGGGATTTCCCGGGGAACAGAGAAGCGGGCAGCGCTCGGCGGCTGCCGCCGAGAGACGGTTACTCCATTTTACCCCCCCCCCCCCACCGGGGCCGACCATCCCTCGTATCCGCCCAGGCGGCGTCGCCCCTCACCCCCTCCAGTGCCCGAGCCGAGCAGCCGCCGCCCCCGCCGGGAGGAGGAGGAGGGGCCCGGGGACCCCCCACCCCGCCCGGAGCAGCCGCCGGGGAGCCCTCTCACAGCCCGACACCGCCAGGAACCGTCCCTCTCGAGTAGCCGCCGGAGCCGGGGCGCGAGCAGCCGCCGCCGACCCCGCCAGCGGCGGGAGGAGGGGCCCGAGGGCCGCCCCCGCGTGAGGAGAAGGGGCCCGGACAGTCACCGGCGGGGCGCGATCCCCCTGGGCGCAGGGGCGGCTTTGAGGTGAGCGCCGCGGGGTCGGGCAGTGTGACAGTCCCGCGGGGGGCGGGTCACTTCTTTCCCTTCTCGCTCTCCGTATGGGGCGGGGACTCGCGCCGGTGGCCCGCGCGCTTCGGGCGCCACCGGGGGAGGGGAGCGAGAGCAGCTTCCCATGCTGCGTCTCCCTGGGGGTTCCCTGCCCCGGCGGGCGGGTCCGCGCAGCCCTCCCGCCCCGGTGCAGAACGTACAGGGAGCCCTCTCCCCCGGCGAGCGTAGCGCACAAGTAGCCGCCCCCACCCTCCGTCCCGGTCGGGTTGTCTTCCCGGGCTCTGGATTAGCGGAGATAAGCTCCGAGTCCTTTCCTTCACTTCGGATCACTCGCATTGCACATGCAGCCGCCCCCTTGCCCACAGAGTCGGTGCAGCGGACATGGGCCCGCCTCCCTTTCCGCGACAAACTCCCTTCCCCTAAGAACCGATTACATGGAGCATAAGCCGTACTTGGAGAGCCCGCGGGCTGCATTGCACTCAGCCGGCCCCCGTCGTTCCCTTATCGGGGTCCACCCCCCGGAATCCCCCGGGACCGAGTGCATTGCACACGGGCCCCGCCCCCGTCCCTGGGACACCCCCTTCCTCTCGGTACTGGATGCGTTCCATGCAGGCTCCTCCCTCTCCCCTTCTCTGCTCTCGCCCCGGTGCTGGGAGGGTGGCGCCCAGCCTCCTCCCCCGCGCCCGTCAGTCAATGCTGGCATTGCACACAGGCTCCGCCTCTGGGGACGCCGCCTTCCCCGGTACACTGCACACTACTAGCTCCTCCCACTCCCCTTCTCAGTGCGTGCCGGTCCTGGGTGGATTGCGCACAGTCTCCTCCCCTGTACTCTTCCCTTATGGGGGCGTCCTACCCCGCTCCGATCCCTTACCGGAGACCCGCGGTCAGCGGGGCCATTGCACACAGCATCCTTATTGGGGACCCACTCCCTATGGTCAGTCAGCCTTGGCTAGTTGCACGGGGCAATATTGACCCATGCAGGGTTTACACTCGCCTGGCGGTTCTCCCCAGTTGTATCTCAAACGCTCCGGGGTAGCCAGCTGGATTTGATCCCTGCAGTGAGGCAGCAGTGTTCGGAGGTCTCCTTGCTTAACTCTTAGCATGGTGGGTAACTGGACGCTGAGCACTAGGTAACTGGCTGGCGGAAGGAAGCTCGGTCAGCAAAGTCCAGTGGCTTGGGGACAGCCTGTCTTCCACGTGCCAGTGATGTGTGTCTGGAGGATGTCCAGAGCACAGCCATACCTCCAGCCGAGTTAGAGCTGTGTTGTCCACTGGGGCTCCTGCAGGCTCACTCAGGTTGTTTAAGGGCATTGGGGTGAAGTCAGGACTTGGGGGTGTGGTGGGGGGGAGGGGTGTTTTTGTATTTTGCGGAGAGAGGCGAAAGACTGTCCAGTGGTCCTTTATACTGCAAAGTACCCTATCACGGGGGAGGGGCAACCAGTCACCTCGCATAGTATAGTATGGCTGGAGCTTCTGCATTAATCATCAGCCTCTTGTGCCTGTGTAGTCTGTCCTCAAATGCTCCATGCATGTGCAGAGCCAGCTAGGAGATAATCAGGCAGAGTGAGCATGCTGAACTGCAGAAGATGGGCATAGTTACTACAGAATATTCCTGGGTTGTTGTAAAATATCCAGTGTGTAATACTTCAGTCTGGAGAATTTAAATCTCTTATTAATGATGTACATTTCTATGGTAATCAGAAACCTCAGGTTTTTACAGATTAAAAAAAATACAGGCTACCTTTTAGTACTCTACTCTCACTTGATTCCTCATTGTACACTTCATATTGTTTACAAATGCTAAGGAACAGGGAGCTAAATAAAACATGTTTGAGGTGTGGAAATAAACTGAACTGAGTTGTGTTAGTGTGGATGAGCAGCTGAAAATGATGGCATCAATGGGGTTTCTGCAGATTTTTCATAGAACTTAACTAAAATCTTCAGATTTCTTCCTTCAACCCACCTTGTTCATTACCATATTAATAGCGTAAAGTAGGGGTAGTCAATTATTTTTTTGTCAAGGTCAAAATTTCTTGGTCAAGGTATAGTCAAGGTCCAGACTCCAGAGAAAATAATAATAATAAAAAAGTAAATAAAAAGATTTTGGGATCTGTTCAAAAGCCACTGATGGTCTGGATTTGGCCTGCAGTCCACCTGTTGTAACTGTTTCAGGTATTTCCTGTAGAAAGTATTATTTTAAAATCTAAAAACAATATTTTACAATTGCCACAGTTCCTAACAATAAATATACATGGTTAGGTGCCTGTGTGTCTCATTCTGCTGCTCCTTTTTGGTTTTGGACACAGCATCACTTATGAGTAACTGGCCCATTCTGCTTTCACTATTTATACCCAGTCTGAAGGGACACGTAGATTTATTAGAATTTCAAGATTGCTTTTCAAAGAACTCCTATCAAAGGTCTGTTACAGTTTCTAGATAGAAATACTGCAAAGCTACGCATAAGAATCCTGTGCAGAATAACAGAGGCATATAGGAGTCTGAGAATTACTCTTAAAGTATTCTGTTACTAGCATTAATGTTTTTTAAATTTTAATCAAGAACTGGCATCCTTCTCTACATGTATGCTCCTCACAGTCTTTAAACTTACCAGTGGCCTGCACTGAGTTATCAGTTTCAATATCTTTTTTTTTTTTATCCCTTTGCTTACTGTATATCAATAGAAACTGCATTAGGGTTTTACCTGGGATTGTAGGCAACTGGGCATGGTATTCTCATAAACTGTAGAAGCATTAATATATTTTGTATTTGTCTTGTCAAATGCCAGATTCCTTCCTTGAATCTGGACCAATGAAACACAGAATACAGAGTGGGTTTTTATAGTATTGCCTATATAGTTATGACATCAGTACATGCACCAATATAAACTGGTATCTACTTAAGATATGTCTGCTGTATCAGAGCAAGATATATTTTATTTGGACCACTGAAACTGTGTGTAAAACTGACAAATATTTGCTGTTTAAATTGAAGCTGTTTAAGTGACCAAACGTGTCATGAGGAATGTGAGAGCTTTTTGATTACCAGCTTTTTCTGAAAAACTGTAATCGAGAACTAGTTTAGTCTAAGTATATTAGATGAGTGGGATTAATTTCATAGAGCTGTGTTAGGCACAGTACCAACTAGAAGGGGTCAAAAATTATTTAATATAAATATAAGTTTACCTGTATTTAAATAAAATTGTCAGGTATGGCTTGTTTAGTGTCTGCTATAAGTGAACAAACTTATTTAAAAGAACATTATGTACAATGAAGCACCTTTGAATGAATATCTAATTAAAGAATAGATGTCTAAGGTGGCCTTGTGGTTGTGGTCTGTACTGCTGTGCCTGAGGCCCAGGCCCAGGTTTGATTGGGGGACTCTTCTTTTCTGTGCCAAGTGTTTGAGTGAGTGATATACATCAAGTATGCCCCTCAACTCCTCACCCCAGTCTTGCAGTGTGTTCTGGGTTCATGCCCCCAGCCTGCATGTCCTCAGCTCCCCATCCAGAGGGCAGGGTTTCCCCAGCTGCCTTCTCTCTTGGGGGAGGGGGACAGAGAGAATCTGAGTCTTTTAGAGTGAAGAGGCCTCCCCAGATGCTGGCTCATATGAGGGGCAGGGAGAGGAGCTCAGGTCCCCCTAGAGGGGCAGGTGCCCCCAGATACTGGCATACGCATACCAGGGGAGAATGTGGGGCTGACAGGTTCACCACCCACCCACCTAGACTCATAGACTTTAAGGTCAGAAGGGACCATTATGATCATCTAGTCTGACCTCCTGCACAATGCAGGCCACAGAATCTCACCCACCCACTCCTGGAATAATCCTCTCACCTATGTCTCAGCTATTGAAGTCCTCAAATCATGGTTTAAAGACTTCAAGATGCAGAGAATCCTCCAGTAAGTGACCCGTGCCCCATGCTGCAGAGGAAGGCAAAAAACCTCCAGGGCCTCTGCCAACCTACCCTGGAGGAAAATTCCTTCCCGACCCCAAGTATGGTGATCAGCTGAACCCCGAGCTTGTGGGCAAGACTCACCAGCCAGACACCCAGGAAAAAGTTCTCTGTAGTAACTTCTAACATCCCATCTTTGACCATTGGTCCTATTTACCACTGATGGCAATTAATTGACCTTTGACTAAGATCATGTTATCCCATCAAACCATCCTGAATGTCACTTCTCCCAGCGTTGAGTGATGGAGACCATTTGGGCCACAATCAGAGCCACAGTTTGATTCCCTAGGTCTGCTCAAAAAAAGTTGGTAGAATCTGTCAGCATTAAGAAATGCTTCCTCCTCTCCACCCCCGGGGTTCTATATCTTGAGAACTTCTTGCTTGGATGGCCCCAAATTAGGATCACTAACCCTACCCTGCATCCCCTTGAGGCATACTAAATTTCAAAACAATATGAGTAAGCATGTGGATTTTAGCGCATTTGAAGTCAGCAGAAATGAGTTTTCAGCCTTAACTATAGCAGAGCTGGTTTTCTGCAATAATAAGGGCTGCAGTATGAAGGGGTAAAAGGTGTGTGCTTAGAAAATGATTGTATCCTCAAGAGTGTGATTGGGATTCAGTGGACTCCGTGTGCAAAGGTTTAAAGAAACTTTCAATACACTAAAACGTAAAGAGTAAAAGAAAACTGATGCAGTAAACTAGAAAACTGTTAAATAACTATTAATGAAAATGTTTTAGGAAACGAGTACTACCTTAAATGAGTGTCTAGTGATAAGATTTTAGTGTAACAAAATGCCAAAAAAAATCACCTCTGGTTGAACTGAGGAATTGTCTGAAACTTGAAGTGGTATATTGGTAGCTCACCCATTAGTTGCATGCATTTCAGTGCAAATCTGTGAATTCCAGATATTCCCAACAAAGATGATGGCACTTCAGACTCCATCTTAGCTTTCACAGTGCAGGCTTTAGGATAAAGTGGCCTGGTAAGTTTTTCTGCCTTTTTTTCTTTCTTCTACCATGGGTGGCTTTAATTCGCCCTTTTGTGTGCAGTGTTATTGATCTTGTGGTTAAGGCACTGGATTGGATCTCAGGAGATTGCAGTTCAGTTCCTGGCCCTGCCACAGACCTCCTGTGTGACCTTGGGAAAGTCTCTTAATCTTTCTCTCTTAATTTTCAATACAAATGGGGATAAATACTCTCCTACTTAATGGGGCTGTTGTGAAGATAAATTTATTAATTGTCATGCACTCAGTGATGGAAGTGATTTTACACACCTAGATGGCATCTAGATTCACTATAGACACATTTAATTTTGCTAGCTGGAAGGACTGTCCTGGCTGTCTCTAATTTCACACTGCTTGGCACAGAGGTACAGGTCTGACTTCCCAAATAACATTGGGTTTAGTTAAAATATTGGCTTTCAGTGAAATAGTGTGGAGACTATTGTCTCCAGTGGAAGCAATAGACAAGTATTGAAGAACTAAGAGTAATATTACGGAAATTGAAATTGTTATTAAATGGTGGTATAGCTATGCATTTGCCAATGTGTCTGCCTTGAACAGCATATGGACCCAGTGCCATTATAACAAAATACCACAGACACTGAACTATGGAAAACTCAAATTAAGAAATACTAGACTGACCGGAGTTTTTGAAGGCATGTAAAGAGGAAAGAAATACAGGATGTTTTTCACACTGGATTACAACATGCACTGGATAGATCTCTTCAGATTTACTTTGCCTGCTGTTGTGATGTCAGGCCAGTCAGGGAGCACTCAGTACAGGCCTTGTTGAACATGTAGGTCTTGGAATGAGAAATGTTGTGTTGAAATTGGCGCACAAACCAGTTTAATTTCCAGGATTTATAAATCGTTTTCTGTCCAGATTGCAGTTTTGGTCTTCTCCAACATTGGAAAGCTTTTATGGTTGTTAAAGCCAGAGCAGAAAATGTAGGCCTATAATACGTGTTCCTCTGGATGGATGGGGGTGTGCTCTTGGTTGCACATTTGTATCTTTTTCCTCCCTGTTGCTGCATTCTTAGGTACTCTGAGCACTAATGATGGAAGAAATGTTTTTGTAGAAATTAGACAGCGTGGAGGTGGGAAAATGTATTATTTATGTGAAGTTTTGATTCACTTCGTGTTCTCACAAATGATTACCGTGTGATTTTCAGAGTTGGGGTCGTCATTAACAACTGCTGCTGTGAGAATGTGTAAATTAATGCCTCACCACCACTCTTCTCATCCTCCTTTTTCATGTCTGGATTTAGGTGAGTGGGGTTTAAGATTGCCCTACCTTTATCTAGTCTGAGGCCTAGGTAAGATCCATATCTGCATAATCAATGGGCTGCCAGCACTTCACCTTGCTGTCAATTCTCAACGTTTCAGGGAGTTCATTTAATGTCTCTTCAGTAGTTATATTAGGTACTTGTATGGTCCCCAGTTCCATAGTATCTGAGTGCCTCGCAATCTTCAATATGTATTTGTTCTAACAACACCCCTGTGAGGTAGGTCAGTGCTGCTTTTCCCATTTTTCAAATGGAGAACTGAGGTACAGAGCAAATAACTAGCCCAAGGCACATAGGAAGTCTGTAGCAGAGCAGGAAATTGAGTGCAGGTCTTCTGAGTCTCAAGCACAAGCTAAGATTTCTTGTTTCCCTGCCCATACCCACCCCTCTTTCCATGGTCCAAATGAGAAGAAACCTTAAGTGTTTCAGGCTATTGTACTTTCTCAGGTAAAATTTATCCCTATGTGACCCCCTCAACTCCTACCTCCCCAACTTTTCTGTTCCTCTTCTCCTCCCCCATCCCATTTTGATTTCTTGCTTCCGCAATCCTTTTATTTCTGCTAATGTTTTAAATCCACACTTCCTTTCTTTTGTCTTTTGGATGTGTATGTGTGTGTAGATTTCTAAGGTCCACTTGTTTTCTATCCATATCAGGTCCCTTCCTCATTTTAAGACCCTTTTCTCTCCCTCCCCTCCTTTCATTAAATCAGGTTTACCAACCTCATTCAGGCCAAGTTTATACTACACACTTCAGTATAACTGCATCACTCAGGGATGTGGATTTTTCACACCCCATAGTGACTAGTTAACCCCCCAAGTAGACAGCGCTATGTCGGTGGAAGAGCTTCTCCTGCTGACATAGCTACCACCTCTCCTGGAGGTACAGTTATTAAGCCAATGGGAGAGCTCTCTCACGTCGGCTTAGCGCCTCTGGTGAAGACTCTCTATAGCAGTGGAGCTGCGCCGATGCAAGTTTGTGGTGTAGACCTGCCCTCATTTAGTGCAGTTCTGTACAGTGTCTAACATTTAAAAAACAAAGTAATAACAGAAGTATCAGTGTTGCACATATTATAGTTATAAACCTGTATAAAACCTTTTAGGAACATATGTTAAAACTTCAGACAGCTTGTGAAAAGATGTCTGCAGCATGCAATTTGAATTAAGACATGAGGGTCACCGGGTACATCACTCTGTATTAAACTGTTCCTTGTTATGCCTTTTCTAAGAAATCCTCAAGTTTGGGGATATATTGAACTCTCCCATTTGTGTGTTTAAAAAAAAAAAAAAAAAGGAGACAGTCTAGGGATATGTGTTCAGTATATGACTACACAGTTTGCATAGCCTTTCTCAGAAATCGTACATCTTTGGGGATTGAGATCTTCTTTCTCTGTGATCGCTGTTCCATGATTAGTTCTTGCAAAAGGAACTAATCTGCTAAAAGATTCCTAGTCCTGACAGGTGTTGAGATAGAAGACCTTTTAAAAATTACATTATTCTCATTACCATATTATTCATTTTCCATTTTGTGTTTAACAGCTTATCTCAAATCTGTAGAGCTGGAAACCAGTGCTTAGATCATTTGAAAGCTTGGAATGACCAATATTAGTTTCTAGCTCTGCAGGTTTTTGAGATCTCAGCTGGTAAAATGTTGGCATTGAAGTCTTCAGCAGTGGGTGAAGAAGCAGGATGATGATGGGCTCTCCTCCTGTCTCCATTCCCATGGGGAGTTGAAGTCAGAAACTACTTTTCCTATTTTTACTCCTAATTTTCAGTGATTGAGTTCTGAGGCTCCTGTTCTGCAAGCTCAGATCCAATCCCCCTGATTTGTTCAGCTGGGGAAGCACCGTGGGCAGGAACGACAGAGGTATGCTCTTGCGGTCTTTTCCTGGATAGGGAATTTTAAAAAGTTTGTGGAAGGGAGGATGATTTCGTACCATCTTGTAAACAGAGACTAAACATAGCAAGATAGACTACAACATACTCAAATTTAAGACATTAAGATGCTTGGCTTTGAGTTGGGGAAAGAAAGAGTTTGATCAATGGTTGCCATGTGTACTCGATCAAGTGACCTTTAAAGTCCAGTAAGTTACCTGTTCTGGTGTCCTAGTCACTGTAACTTAATTTTTTTAATGAAGTAATAAGAGTTCCTGCCACCTTTTGGCTCAGAGTCCTACTGAGTACTCAACGAGTTTAAAATTAGAGTTACAGGTATGTTGCACAGCTGACTCACTTTGGGGATTTAGAATTTCTAGAACTCTTACCTGTAAGCAGGTGCTTGAGTAAATGCTATGTTCTGGATGTAGAATCTAGACACAATCTGGGTTAATCTATTTCTTTGTCCTTTTAGTCTACAGTAGAGGCTTAGTGTTAGATAAAAGCCTTTTTTGTACATTGGAAATATAAATAAAAATAATATAGTATTTATGTTTTAGCATCCTGAATCAGTGCATTGTCCTTCATCTTCAAGTCCTTGATACTCTATCTAGGTACTTAAATGGGTCACAATCATTTCACATGTACCCTCAAAACAACCTGTGTGCTTTCCCCTTTCACAAGGACATGGAGAGAAACCAGATGCCGGAACAGCCCTCCTCAAGGCAAATGCATACATTTTACAGGCAGTCTAAAAGATGGCACAAGAGCTGGGATTTTTGCCCCATTATTGGCTCTGCAGTCATGTCTTCAACTAAGAAGTGTACCTGCCCTGTGGAGGGGTCAGTGGTTTTGAAGTACCTGTGTGACTGTAATTTGGAAATTTATAAATTCCTCAGTGATGCCTTCTTGGTCACACAACCTTCTTTCCGTCTTTACCAATCACTTTATGGATGGGAGAGCCTTCTAGTAATGCTCTTGGAGGGTTGGAATTTGCAACAAAGCAGGAGCTCATTGCATCTCCCTTTTAATGGGGAAAAGTTATTGGGGGAAGCACTAGATCAAGCCTTCAGGATCTCAGTGATGAAAATAAAGTAATTCCAGAGCCCAAGCGACCATATTTGTCTTCTCAGAATAGAGACTGGTTGGCATAATGAAGATCTCCACCCAGGCCTTGGTATAGGCCAGCATTCCAGAGATTGTACCTGACCAGAGCCCCTTGAGCCTGTCCCTCGTCCTCTGAAGCAGACTTCAGCAGAATAGAGGATCACTGAATGCTCTCTGATTTCTGCAAGTTACTCTGTGGACTTTTGTACCTTTCTGCAATGATACAGGGTTTTCCCCCGGCCATTGGTTCAATCTCCACAAGAGTGTAGTGGTGGTAGAGTCACAGAGGAAACGTCATATTCTTCCATATCTGGCTGGCTGGCTCATGAAGGTCTTCGCTCTGGTAGGAACAAGGGAAGCTGTCCAGGAATCAGCAACTCTCTTGATGTGGCTGGGATTTATGATCAGATACAAAAAAGCAAAACCTGATCCCATGTCAGCAGCTGAGTTAGTATGGTGGTAGGAATTGGTCTTCCATCACAGAAGAGAGTGAAAACGGCAAGACAACTGAGCAGATCAGATCAGAGCATCCTCCAGCATCTGAGCCAAGAAGATGTCTTCCTTAATTGATCTAGCTCTGTAGGTCAGGAAGCATTTTGGTTCACAAGCTGCTCTCACAGTGGTGACCAAAGGAATGGGGTGGGGATTACATGTGACGATTCAGTGTCTCTTGGCGCTCAGGCAGTCCCTGCAGTTGTGGGAGAGATGTAACTAAACTTGAAGTTGAAGGTCACTTCAGGACCTACGGTTTGGGGTAATGACTGATGCCAGCCTCAAGGGTTGGGGAACCACCGTGCAGTCCCATTCATCTCACATAGGAGAGATCTTTGCATGTGAACTGGCTGGAGCTTAGAGTAATCAGAGTAGTGTGTGCTGGTCTCCAAGGACCAGAGACAGGAGTAAGCAGTGTTGCCTGGATTGCCAGCAAGCAGGGTGGTGCCAGGAGTGGAAAGCTGTCTCCAGCTGTAGTTATTCTTGTATATTGTGCAGAACACAATTTGCTCACTAAAGAGGTCCATGTGGCATGGTCCCTCAACATTTAGTCTGAGCTGCCAGAAATTCCATCTGAGGTATTGGTTGCTTAGGACAGGGTTTTTTCCATCTAGTCTGCACTCTCTAAAGACCTATGCAAAGGGAAATCCTTTTATGGATCCCAAAGGGGCTAGGAAAGATGACAAAGCCTTTAGGTCTTTAATGCACTTGAATAATCATTTTTCTATTAAGGAAACTTTAATTTGCAGATGGGTTCCCTTTCTCTCTCCTCTCCTTCCCCCCGCCCCCCTTTGAGTGAAGGTTTGTTTCATGGGTCATAGTCACTTCTTGGGCGAAGAGGAAGTTTGTGGATGAGCTCTGACAAGCAGCAATCTGGAGTTTGGTCCACATTCTCACTCACACTAACCTTCACTCTGTAATGGTATCTGTGGAGGTGGCCTTTGGGTGTAGTGCTCGGAGCTGCTCTCAGACATGAGGTATCCCAATCTCCCAGGTAGTGAGCCTGCATGGTATATCTGAATCCAGAATATGGGACCTTCCATCATAGAAATGAGGCTTTTGGTGTTCTCTTGTAAACTCACTTTCCGCAGAGGAGTACCACCAGTCTGGAAGCCCAGCCTAGTCTGAGTTCTAATTGGGTTATCATCAGTTTTTATACTTCCTTATACTAGCTTTAGATAATGAGTAAGCATTCAACTAGAGAGTGGAGGCAGCTACAGTGCTTGCAGGGGAGTGGAGGTGCCAAAGCTTCACCTCTGCTACCCATCACTAAGAGAGTGAGGAGGAGAATGAGCCCTTTCCAAGTTTGGACGGACTGCTCACCCAGTAAGTGAATATACAAGAGAAGGATAAAATTTGCCTACATACAGTGCCGCTCAATTATTGTTTACTCTGGTGTGCAAGTCAGCTGTCTTATCTTATAGCAGGCAGCCTCTGTGTGTAATTTGTGTAAAATTGGCCTTGGATCTTTAGTGAAAATTAAGAGCAAACAGGGCCTGGTTTTAAGTTTACATCCCAAACATCCACATACAGTATACTGTGTGGAACTTCATTGTCTGCCTTGGGAAGCTAAAGGGTTGAGTTGACCCTGTAAGAATTTTAAACTGGTCTACCAGGCAGTCTAGGAATTCCAGACTTGATGGTTAGACGACTAAGGGCTGGTCTACAGTAGCCCCCAAGTTTGAAGTAAGATACTTCGACTTCAGCTACGTTATTCATGTAGCTGAAGTTGCGTAGCTTATTTTGAACTTAAAAGTACTTATCCCTGTCCACACGGCGGTGCACAGGCTCCCCCGTCGACTCCGCCTGCTCTGTTCGCAGAGCAGGATTACCGGCGTCGACGGGGGAGCACTTCCTGGTTCGATTTATCGCGTCTAGACAAGACGCGATAAATCGAACCCAGAAGATCGATCCGACGCAGCGGGTAAGCGTAGACTAGCCCTAAGACAACCTTGCCAGCAGATGACCTGTGGCTGATAACTCATCCTTGCATCTCTGAGTTGCTCCTTGGAAGAAAAGGCTGACCTTGTAGTCCCAGGTGGAATTATAATCCTCATAATAGGTAAGTGTGCAAGACTCTTCTAGCAGTTATTTGACCTTACACAGCCTTTTATGCAGTTCAGCATCTACTTTAAACGTTGACTAGCCCAGCAAATGTGGAATGTGTTTCTTTGGGCGAAGACACACAAACAGCAGAGCTTTGTTAGACATGCACATTATATTAGATGGTCTCTGCAACTGTATCTTTCACTTCAGTGTTTCTGTATTCTGGAATTATACCCCTGTGCAGGTTATACATTAGGCCTATTATAACTGGCTCGCTTGCTACTTGGCTGCAAACTGTGAATTTGGATTGAAAACTTTCATGCCCAGTTTGTTGGGGAGAAGTGGGAGGAGAGAGAGCATTAACTTTGTAACTGCTGGAAATGCTTTTGTGATGGTTGCATTATTGATGGTATGCTACTGCTCTGTTAAAAGGGTAAGGAGTGAACTAAGCCTAGAGAGACTAACGATGTATGAATGGGGAGGGGACAGAACAAAAATTAAATGGACACATAGGGACTTACCTCTCAGCTTCCTGAGCACGCATTGTGAGTAAGTGCTATCAAGGCTTTGCTTTGACTTGACTTAGGCCTGGTCTACACTACAGCTTTAGGTTGACATCAGGCAGCTTACGTCGACCTAACTCTGTAAGCATCTACACTAAAATGTAGTTCCTACCCATACAAGTTGCCCTGTACGTCAACTAACTCCACCTCCACAAGATGCATAGCACTTAGGTCAATGTAGTTAGGGTGCCGCATTGTCCGTGTAGACACTGTGTTACTTACATTGTCTGTTGGCTGTCAGCCCAGCGCGGGGCTCACAGCTGGAGTCTCCGTCTCCCTCTCGCCCCCTTTTTCCCCCCTCCTGACGGGGACTCCAGCGGTCACTGCCCCACATGTTTAAGCCAGCAGAAGCTCCTGGTGAGGATGCACACCACAGACAGAAGGAGCAAAGTGTGAACGTGAACCATCACTTTCATTACTGTGGCGGCTAGATGTTGACTTAACATGTCGACTTAATTTTGTAGGGTAGACATTCCCTTATTATCACCATGTTGATGTGAAATCCTAGGTGGCACTTCTATCAAAGGTGCATAGCCAAATTCTGCAGTTTTACTTGTTTAGATTCCAGCTATGCTATCTTTAAAATATTTTTTTACAAAGCTAAAATGTTTCTAAACCCTAGGAGGGTAACAGTAAATGAAATCATGGGGCAGATGCTGGAGTCATTTGCAGAGACCAGTCCAAAAACAGCAGATAAAACCAGGAAAATCAACTCAGTTTCTCCTGGATTTTTGCCTTTCTGTTCTCCAGATGTCACTGTGGTCTGCTAGGCTCAGTACCCTGTGAATTAGGTTTTAGTAATTTCCTCCTCATTCCAGAGCTTATTGATCAGTATCAGAAGGCCCCTCTCAATAGATATGGTAGGTTCCTGATGGGGAATTCTCTTCTGAGACATGGAGGCACAGTACAACTTCAACAAATAAAGTGAGATCCTCCAATAAGGGGAGGACTTGTGAAGGAGAAAAGAGGCTCCAGGGAAAGCAGTACGAAGTTACAAAATTAGTCTGTACCTTCGAAGGTTTTCTTAAATACTAAGAAGCTACACATGGACTTTTGATACACAATGTGTTGTGCATATATACTTGTTATACATATATTGATGATCACTTTTTGTCATCTGGTTGGCTAATTAAGCACTCAAACTGAAGAGTTAGTATAACTTCACAATTTAGAATTTTTTTGGAAGCTGATATTTGAAGTGAGGCATGAAGGTTGTTGGTTTACGGGTGTTGGTTTTTTTTTTTGCAGGGAGGAGTGAGCCCAGTTACATCTGCTGGGGGACTGCTTCTGTTAGCTTCCTTGCTAGCAGTGAATTGTGTTCATTAATTACACTGAAACTGGCAAGGCTATATATTTGCTTTGGAAAGACCCAGGTGTATTCCAGACAGCAGAGAAAAGAGAGTTTCACTCTGAATGTGGTGCTGGATTGGAGAAAGAGACTGAATGTGTGTGAACTTAGTGGTTGTATGAAGAATAAATAACTTCTCAGGAGTGACTTTAACTATCACCACCTAGAAGGAAGCAGTTGTTGAATATCCTGGCTGGAAAGGAGAGGTCATGCAATTAAAATGAAGAATTTACAGAATTTGAAGGGGTGGAAAGGCAGAAGAGTGACATAAATTCAGAGTGAATTAGGGAAATGCTATTTGGAATAGATTAGGAGCATATGCCTTTTGTATGTGTGTTGCAGGAAGATCTTGAGGGAGCTGTGGATGGGTTGTTAATCATTGTCTTCTAATGTCCTGAGGAAACATTGAGGCCAATTTTTGACACTTAGCCCCACTCCACTTTGTGACACTGGTGATCTGCAATGACACTACGGGGTGCGTAAAACTTATTGGAGAGGGATGTGGAATAAAAACTAAATTTACTAGCAAGTCTGCAGTTTGTTTCTTGTTCTGGATTTACTACTAACTTTATTTCAGTGTGTAAAATCTGATTTTGACCCCTAAATTATTTAGAATTAAATTCCCTAACCTCTCCCAAAGCTTCTTGAAACCCCTTCCCACAGGGCTGGCTGCAGGTTCACAGCTGACATACTATGCGTTTCACACTTTAAGTGTAAGCACTTAAAAGGCCTTCAGCTGTCCACTGAAGATTCACCACCACAGTGAAAGAGCTACTTGGACTTCTGTTGCCAGAAACTCCTCAACCATCTCTAGTTGGTTTTGCATGCAAACGAGGCGTTGTGCAGAATCTACATATGTTAATGATGTTCAAATTAGAAATGTACTTCAGTTTAGTTTGTTGAAGAAATTATCAACTTCTACTTTCAACTTGAATATTTGAGTTCTAAAACAGGCTAGGATTTAAAAAAAATGCAATTTTACTATTTCACCTGAAAAAAAGTAATCCTGATTCCAAATCTACATCCCCCTTCAAAGAAATTATCCAAGAAATAATTAAGTTAAATGGATGCCCAGAAACCTGCCTTACCTATGCTGTGCCTCCTGTTGATGAGCTCAGCATCGTATTCATTGAGGGAGAATGATTAATCCCTTCTGTTTATTAATTGAACTGTTTTAGCAGGTTTTGTAGTGCTTCCCTGAGCATGAGTTCAGAATGAAGCGGCGATTGGATGAACAGGAGTCACCGGTGTACGCGTCACAGCAGAGACGTATCACCAGCAGCACAGAAGCTTTCCAACACCAGCACCGTGTGCTTGCTCCAGCACCTCCTGTATATGAGGCGGTTTCGGAGACCATGCAGTCTGCCACTGGAATTCAGTACTCTGTTACTCCCAGCTACCAGGTATGCTCCATTGATACTTAGTGTGGAAAGCAATGACCATACAATGCAAGATGCATGTTTAATAATCTATGGTGGGATTCTACATGTGACAGCCGTTATTATTTTGCCAACGATAGCCTCTTGAATTAAGACCCCAATTCAACAGTATATTTAAGTACGTGCCTGATTTTAAGCACTTGCTTTAAGTCCCATGATTTTAGTGGCAACTGATCACAAGCTTAAAATTAGGTATGTGCTTAAGTACCTTGTTGAGTTAAGGCCTAAATTGGGGACCCTTGTACCCTGATCTCTGAATTCTCTCCTATTCAGAAGTAGGCCAGTAAGTGGGTTTTTTCCTCTTTTAAGTAGGATAGTTTGTCCTGCAGCCACTCAACCTTTCCTGTGATCTTTTCAGCTCATAAACTCAGCAAGACTGGATTGGATCAATACTTGGAGGGAGACTTCTAGGGAAAATCCAGGTGCAGCAGGAAGTGATGTGGGTGCTTGATCGGGTGGCATTCTTCCTTTTGAGATCCCGACCTTTTGTGATTATTAAGGGAACATTGCCAATTTGAAAATCGCATCATCTGAAAAATTTGTACTTATTAATCTAATAGCAGCATGTAAGACTTCTATAAATGAAACACTAGAAAGAAATATTTGTCCTCTATTTTTCTCAGTGTTTATTTAGTTTTTGCCAGGACTCTATATATCATCCTTGCCTTGGTTTTGTTGCTGACCAGTTGCACTTCCCACCTCATGCACTGGCCTGGGGAGCAACTCATGTGCACATGCTACCCCAGGCTCTCCAAAAGGATGTACGCTACTAACAGCAACAGCAGGCAGATAGCAGGCAGGCATGTACTCAGAGATGGGGATAGAGGTCTGGAGAGTTGGTCCAGGTAAGTTTGATGTTGCTCTCAGGCCTTCTTAAGAGTCTTCTAAATGTGAATGGGGGAGCAAAAAACCTTGCTTGTTTTTGTTTAGTTTTGAAGCAGGTGCTCTATTAAAAAACTGGATTCTTTTAAATCAAATTTTTTAAATTCAAGCTAAGTATTCATTAAAGAATTTTTAAATTGAACTCTTTTTGCTTGTTTATGATGTATAAAGGAGGCCTAAAAAGCGCATGCTCAAAAGAATTTGTTCTGCTTGTCTTTCCTGATTTTTCTAAAGGTAAGTGTCAAGTTTGGGTCTTCCTAGGTTTTTGCTGGAGGATCTCTGGGGGGTCCAAAGGATATTAATTGAGAGTTCTAACACCTAAATTGAAGAGCTATGGTGTTGAATCTTTAACAAAGGCTTTCTTTATTCAAAATGTTTGTCATTGTGCCATTAAATAGGTGGTAATAGATTCAAACTCTGGTTTTGTTTCGATCTCATAGAATCAGAGTTTAAGGCCAGAAGGGACCACTAGATCATCTAGTCTGACCTTCTGTATCTCAACGGCCACCAGCCCTACCCAGCACACGCACACTAAACACAGCAACTGAAATGAGACCAAAGTATTGCAGCCCACAGGAAACTAGACCGTTATGAGCCATGGGCAGAGAATAGGAGGGACCCAGGTGCACCACTGCCTGAGGCCCCCAAGATGGCAGGGAAATGCTTAAGTGAGAGAGCCCCAGAAAATACTGGCAAGTGACCCGCACTCGCACGCTGCAGAGGAAGGTGAAAACCCCCCAAGGTCACTGCCATTCTGACCTGGGAGAAAATTCCTTCCTGACCCCGCATTCGGTGATCAGTTGGACCCTGCGCATGTGAACAAGAATCAGCCAGCCAAGTAACTGAGAGAGAATGCTTAGTGCCACCTTAGAGCCCTGGCCACACCCCAAATGTCCCATCTCCAGCCAGGGCCATCTCTGATGTGTCAAAGGAGGGAGATTTAAAAAAAAAACTCTGCCAGAATAAATGGGGGGAGGAGAATCCTTCCTGTCCCCTGCCAGTGGCTGACTGAAACCCTGAAGCATGAGCTTTTTTAGGAATGTAAGACATAAACCAGATGTGAGCCCTGGAGCTGTTGAGCCCTGCCCCCTACCATCACAAGCAACCCCAATCATACAATCGCACTGATAAGTTTGTCCAAATCTGCCTGAAAATCCCTTCTCCTTCTCTACTTTCGCTCCTGGCTCTTGTGGTGGTGTCACGTCGCTGTTTCTCCAGTCATCAGAGAGCCTTCCGGGCTGGACAGGACCTGAATTTCTATCATAAACACAGAGAGGGTTCCCTCCTTTCGTACTTCTGAAAAAAATCTTGAAGGCCTTTGTAAATCAGAGACAATGAAAGAAACCAGACATCTCCCCACCCCCACCCCCTGCTTTTTGCAGTCATGGTTAAAGAGCCCAAAATGCATTTAAGGAATAATGCTGTTAGTCTTGGTGCTATGGTGAAAATACAGACTTGGTGACATTCTGCCAGTTCAAAATTGTAGTTTGTATTTTTTCATCCAGAGATGTTGAAGCATTTATTTATAAACAGCTACAATGCACAGCTGCCCAAGGAATTGGATAAAGGTTATTATACCCATTTTACAGATAGTCACCAGATGAAATTCATGCAGCATCTGTGCATTCAGGAATGGATAGGACTCAAGGCTGCTTTTAAACTAGCTTCACAATAAGCAGCAGTTGTTTCGCCGCAGAAGTGGTTGCATTTCAGTACTATGCGGGTTGCGCCTTGATGAAAGGTGCTACGTAAGTCCATGTCCTCATTGAAGCATGAATTGTTAGTGTACAGTGTTTTTCCAGTAGGGAATTTCCAAGAGCAGGTAAAGCCCTAACCCCCAACTGCTTTCTTATCTTTCCTCTCCAGGTGTCAGCTGTGCCACAGAGCTCAGGCAGTCATGGCCCTGCTATAGCGACCGTCCATAGCGGACATCATCACACTACCCCAGTGCAGCCTCATGGAAGCCAGGTGGTGCAGAGTCATGCTCACCCCACCCCTCCAGCAGCACCAGTGCAGGGGCAGCAGCAGTTCCAAAGACTTAAGGTAACATCAAGCTCCAATTTATCGTTCTGTAAAATGGGTGTTTTAAAGGGCAGCATCTGCTTAGTTGGTGGTAGTTTCATCTGCACAGGTGTCTGATCTAACTGGATGAGAGATCTCAGGTTATGTTGCTGTTTTTGTAATAATGTTTTTGTAATGAAGGGTGTTTAGGCTAGATTTATGGACAACTTGGTGGGAGCTGGAACTTGGCCTTTGGCGTGGTGTTCAGAACAAACCCAAGGAGTCTGGCACTAGCAGTATGTATAGGCAATACAGAGTCCCGTGTAGTCTGTGCTGTACCAATGTTCATCAGCAAAACCCCTGACTTCTGTGACCTAGTAAACTCTATGGTGAGCTTCAGTTTGTGTAGCAGCCTAAATGAATGGAAAAATCACATTTTATTGAATGTCAAAAGTAAGTATTGAAGTACTGTATATTCATTCAATAAAATCTTTAAAGCTATCGACTTCTGTTTGTGTTATGCTGCTGCAGAGCAGGCAGCAGTTTCTGAGGCCTGTGCCAGAAGTTTGGGGGTATTCTGGGGCCCTTGGCTATTGCATATGTAATACCAACCTCCCAGAAGAGCCAGTTGGACTGTCTGTTAAAAGCTTTCCTGATGAGCCACGGAAGCCTGGAATTCATGACTTGAAAGCTGGCCCTATACACTGTTAATATTTCAGTATCAAGAAGGGGATTTAGGCTGTTTAAGCCAAAGACTCCCCCTCCTGCCTCCGTTAATGCATTTTCTTTTCAAATGCTGTAGCAAAATAATGAAATCTGGAATTCTAATCAACAGGTTTGGGGAGGAAAGAAGGGGGGCCAAGGAGCTTTGTTGCAGAGCCCATGTGTGAAAGGGTTAAACTACCACAGCATCTAGAGGCTTTTCCAAATGTGTTGCTGTGTGTGGGTGGGTGTGGAGGAGATGCTTGGGAGTGAGCAAGGCTCCATTCTTAGACTGTTTGCAATAAATTCCCTTAATCCCCTCCTCCAACCAAAAATAACACATTGAAGTGGTTAAATTCAGATCAGATCTAGTAAGAACACATGTATATGATTCTATGTCTATTTCTTACTCCTCTCTTTTGGAAAACATATTGAAGTGTCTTTCATTGCTCCCACATTAAAACAGTAAACAGAGCACTTACTTTCCAGGGGACCTAGTTTCCCATGTTCTGGGATCAGATTCTGCTCCTTTTGAAATCAATGGCAAAACCTCTGATGGTTCAAGATCAGGCTTTAGATGAATATGGATTAAAAACTCTTTTAATTAACTTCAGTATTTCCCATACAATAGAACAGGAAAAACTCCAGTGACAGTCTCAGATATTATTTCAGAAGGCTTCTATTGCATGTAGGAGCTTTCATACCTCCAGACAATCTGGTAATGAGAAAAGTGGGGGATGAATGGCTCTTGCAGCATATTCATTTGTAGCCTGACTTTCAGACGTAAGAAGCACCCAGAATTCTCGCTGAGGGCTGTAGTTGCTCAGACAGCACCTCCTGAAAATCAGACATTGGTACATGGACAATTCATAACTAGAAACTAAGTGTCCACATGGCCTTCTTGCTGTTTGAGGGTCATCAGAGTTAACATCCACAGTTAGCATTTTCCAAATCCTTATGAGCCAAATTGAAATGTCTATCTCTTGATTTTTAAAAAAAAAGTGCAAGTGTGTACCTTGCAGCACTAATACATGGCATTTCCTCCTAGGGTCCCCCACCATGTTTATTTTTAGACTTCAATAATCATTTCCACAAAAAATGTAGGAAAAATAGTGCATGCCCAGCTCTGAGTTTTTAGTAGCAATCACCCCAGCCAGTGATGAAATGGTTACTTTGAAGTTTGTTCACTGTGACTATTTCTGCTGATGCATACATTGCATCATCACAGAAAAATACCAAGATCTTTCCAGTGTGGGCCCAGGAATAGAATGTGACTGTGTCAAATGGTCAGATAGCACTGATTATAAACTAGCCAATGTTATGATCAGGCTGCTACCTAATTTCTTACTCTTAGTGGCTGACTTTAGGCAGGTGCCTTTCCAAATGTGTGTTCATGCACAAGAGTGGGCACCCACTTTTCTCTGAGGTGTATTTTTAGCTCCTTTATTTTGCTCTCAGGTGGAGGATGCGCTGTCCTATCTTGACCAGGTGAAGCTGCAGTTTGGTAGTCAGCCTCAGGTCTACAATGATTTCCTGGACATAATGAAGGAATTTAAATCTCAAAGGTAACATCTTATGTTCTGCTTTCGTCAGATTAGAGTGTGTGTGCGCGTGCACGCATGTGTGTTTGGGAGATGCGGGCAAGAGATGGTTAGCACTTTCCACTTTGGAGATTATCCATCCCTTGGTAATCTCTAGAGTCCTTTTTCTCCTGTTTGCTCCATCCATGCTGCTGGTTGGACAGTGCTGGGAAGTGCAGTTTTGTCAGTATTTTCCATTCTGGAGCCCAAGTGGATCCCCTCATTTGTGCCAAATCTCTGCTTAGAGAGTTGGAGTTCACAGGTTCAGGCCTTACAGCTGATTCATTTGGTTGTCTGCTTGCCAGTAGCTGCAGAGCGGTCAGACGTGTGACCAAATCACATTAGTGTTATTTGGACAAATAAAATTGTTCTTATGTTACAGCCAAGTTAAATAATCTATGAGGAAGAATCAGTTTTGTCTTGTTTCCTGGCTTTGTCGCAAGCTAGTGATGGCTAGATAAAAATTTGAATGGAAAGTAAAGTTCTGTTGTGTGGGGTTCCTGATTTTGCCAGTGAGAGCCCTTTGCAAGATCTGTGACCTTTCTATCATCTTGTTCCTTTTCAGTATTGACACTCCAGGAGTGATCAGCCGTGTCTCTCAGCTCTTCAAAGGTCACCCTGACTTGATCATGGGCTTCAATACCTTCTTGCCACCAGGCTACAAAATTGAGGTGCAGACTAATGACATGGTGAATGTGACAACACCAGGGCAGGTTCACCAGATCCCAACGCATGGCCTCCAGCCGCAGCCACAGCCGCAGCCTCAGCATCAATCCCAGCCTTCAGCACAGTCGACCCCAATCCCAGCACAGCCTGCACCACAGCCACCACCTGCCAAAATCAGCAAGGTGAGAGACTTTGGATACCACAGGCAGAGTGAAACACCTTGTCCCTATTTAGAAATGGTAGGGAGCTAAAGATTGCAAAAGGCTTAACATTTCATCAAAGGAAATGTAAAACCTGAAATATCTGTAAAATCACTTTTGCAACTTTTTCACATCATGAAAACTACAGTAAACATGTACCAGTTTGGCTCCACAGCAGCAGCTGAGAGTGTGCATGTGAATGATAGGATGATCACTCATGGACACCATCTCTGGAGAGCGGTCATATTGCCTGGTGATACGATATGAGTGTGAAAATAATCAGTCACTGAACTGCCAGCACAATGAAAAGGACCATATGTGAATATAAATGGTTCTGCAGAATTGTTCAGGAAATTACTCACTTTGGAAAAGTCTTAGAATGTAAAGTAAATTTTAGATGGAATCTGAAGTGATGGGTTTGGTCCAAAACTTCAGAAACTCCTTTTTTTTAATTTTAGGTATGAAGCAGACAAATTCAGGTATGAAGTGGGGATTCTATTTTTGTTACTGTAGCATCTCAAAACGCTAGTTTGTGTTCCTTGCCTAAATAGTCTCTTTGGCTCCAGCTTAGTTCCCTTTCTTAAGCTTTTATTTAAAAAAAAATAAAAATCCTCTCTAATTGGTTGGAAATATTGCTTTGATTAAAAAATGAACTTGCTATCCAAAATCAATAAACTATTTCAAACCTTTCCATTGGAGACTACCAAAGGAGATGCAAGCCAATGTTATACACTTTATTTGGGGGAAGAATAGCAAAATGTGGTAGAGACCAATATCTGAGAATGGTCTGGTAGGCCCAGAATGAGTGCCTTTTTTAGTTAGCTCAGTTGCTCTTGATATGGGGCCCCAATAAAGCATTAGATAAGTATTGAACAGAGAGGACTTCTCAATATTCCCTTACATTTTTGTTTTCTGCTAAAAAACAGAAACCCTGATGGAAGGGTTGTCAGCTGTATGAAACTCTCATGTAGAATTTTCCATTGTTGCTTGCAGTGTGGTAGCTGTGTTGGTCCCCAAATATGAAAGAAACAAGGTGAGTGAAGTAATATCTTTTATTGGACCAACTTCTGCGGGTGGAAGGGACAAGCTTTTCAGCTTCACAGAACTCTTCCTCAGGTCATATGAGAGAGAGCTTTATGAAGCTTGAAAGCTTGTCCCTTCCACCAACAGAAGTTGGTCCAATAAAAGATATTACTTCACCCACCTTGTATCTGTCATGTAGGATTCTAACAGTTGGGGTAATTAACCACTGGAGCAATTTGCCTAGGGGCATGGGGGATTCTTCTTCTCTTGAAGTCTTTTTAATCGAGTTTGGGTGTCTTTCTAAAACATGCCCTCTAGCTCAACCAGAAATTATGGACTTAATGCAGGAATCACTGGTGAAATCCTATGTCCTGTGTTATGCAAGAAGCCAGACTAGATGACCACAACCTTCCCTTTCTCCAACACTGGTTGCATGCAGCAGGATTCTCTGACAATAGAACCTCAGAGTGATGCACTAGTGGTAGTTCTCTTCTGTCTTTATATAAAAATGACACGCAAAAAATACATGAAGAGAACATTAAGGTTGGTTGCAAAGTCAAGCATTCAAAAGTTAGGAAATCTCAGATTTCAAGTCCCTGCTTCAAAGCATGGAAGCCCTAGAGCGTCTCAATGAAATGGTTGTAAGCATTTGTTTTAGCATGGGCAAAACATGCTTTTTCTTGATCTCCTTCTCAGAACTAGCTGAACTGTTTATGCTGAAACTTTAGCCTGAGGCAGATGCCAGGCATAAGAAACTTGAGCTTGAAGAATTAGTTTGGCAAAGTTGTAAGCAACTGAAAGCAAGGTCTTATAATGGGAAGTTTAGGGCAACCTTAACTACAGGGGTTATTACCAGAACTGCCAGTAACACTCTCCAAAATACAGCTTTGATGCATGTTAGAAGGCAGTGGAGGGTGAAGTATTTTCAGTTGCATTGAAAATTACCAGCTCCAAGTTGGCTCTAGATCCTTCTGTGATTTTGTTGAGCCTCCCACTAAAGGGTAGCGACCAAATTTTAAAATCCTAAATTGATTTTCATGTTTGTTAGTGTCAGTTATGTGACTTCTAACTGAATATTGGAAAAGGAAAGTATCTTCAGATACAATTGCCTGACTTTATGGAGTACAGGATACCTTCATAATGGAGACAATAACTAGCCACCATGGAGCAAGCTAAGTCTATGCGGTTTGGTTCCTGTTAATTTGAAATATGAAGAGACAAAAATGGCTCAGCTAAAATCGAGTTGCTCTGTAATATCAAAATATGTTTCCTCACTACTTGAAAGGTGAGGTCTTTCTCTGTTTTACCAAGTGTGCTATGTATCAGCTCTTTAGATTGTCACATCCTACATTAGTTTTCCTCTGTTTCAGTTATGTGTATTTATTTGGTACATCCATTAATATTCATAATCAGTTTTTGAAAATAAAAATAAAATTCTGTCCAGGATCAACCATTAGGAAATGTTCTTGTGTGGATGAGCTGCTTATTGTTAAGATAGACAACGTTCACTTAGTTTTAGTGTTAGTCCCATTCCTCTTCCATCTCCGTCAGTGTAAACAAAAAATTTGCTGTAACACTCCCAGCTGTGGAGTTAAGTACACCAAGAAATGAGCATGCCACAAACCCCGTGCTAAAACCCGTATGGGTGGGGCTGTTTCACTGGGCATTAGTATCATCAGGGTATGTCCAGCCTACTCAGCCTCTCCATTGGTCAAATCAAAGTATCTTGGGTAGACTGAGAGCTTCCATCTCACAGAGGTACCCTGTGCATAGTGCTTTGCTGTTGGCATCAGTTGTGGGAACATCTCCTTCCCCACCCCCGGGTTACTGTGTGCAACTAATTTTGTTGAGTTCTAATACTAGTTCTCTTCCTAGGATTTGATCTGAATGAAATAAACTACCTCAACGCAAATCTCTAAGCCAAAACTAAGTGTCCCTTTTCTTCTCAGCCATCACAATTGCAGGCACATACGCCAGCCAGCCAACAGACTCCCCCAGTTCCTCCATATGCATCACCACGCTCTCCACCTGTGCAGCCTCATACACCTGTGACAATCTCTCTTGGAACCACACCGTCCCTGCAGAACAATCAGCCGGTTGAGTTTAATCATGCCATCAACTATGTCAACAAGATCAAGAATCGGTTCCAGGGACAGCCAGACATCTATAAAGCCTTCCTGGAGATCCTCCACACATATCAGGTGAGTGGAACACTGTATACATGCACTACCCATGCAGGTGCTTTTGAGTATGTATAAATGTGTGTGTCATGTCTTACCATAGAAAATTAACTTACGTCTGTATTGTGTATTTGAAGGGGATACGCGGAAGATTGACATACTTGGGGATTTCAAGTAGTAAACAATTAGCTAGAGGGGATGTGGGGGCAATTTGTGTATTTCAAACCTGTTTAACTTTGCGTGAGTTAACAGTGCCAAATTGGCATTTGTCTGTAGTTGCCATTATCTGAAATAGTGGGCAGGATTTTTAAACGCAAATGTATGAATCTGGGGCATTAGAGGGGTGGTGCATATAACGTATCTACATACAATAATGTGAAGGAGAGAGAACAAGCTATCCGGCATTGGTACCTTGTCAGTTGGTGTTTGCCCCCTGAGCATTTGGAATGACTCTTTGTTTTCAGAGGAGCTGCCAGACACCATCTTCAGTTTTTCTTTTGGTTGCTGATTTTCCAGTTAGCGATACAGGAGCAACAAACATAAACTCTCTGCTCAGGGATGAATGTTTTGAGTTGCATTAAGTATTGCTCCCTAGAGAAAGAAAAGCAGAAACTAGGGAAAGCAGCTGTAATGGTTCTTGTTTCCTTTGCTCTCACACATCCCCCGTTCCTGTGACAGAAAGAGCAGCGGAATGCCAAGGAGGCAGGTGGTAACTACACACCAGCTTTGACAGAGCAGGAGGTGTATGCACAGGTGGCGCGCCTCTTCAAGAACCAGGAGGATTTACTCTCTGAGTTTGGGCAGTTCCTGCCAGATGCTAACAGCTCTGTGGTGAGTTCAACCCCACTAATTAGTTGGTAGAAAGCTGGCTATGCTAGAAAACTGAGTTCAGAAAAGTACACTGCTTTCCTGTTTGCTAAGTGTGTTTTCCAACAGTCTTTTATTGCACATGGGGAAAAGAGGGCAGGGAATACAGCCTCTGTTGACAAATCTTTAAATGTGACTCCTGTGCCTCAAAGACCTGTTCTAGGACTATAATCACTGCTGTAAAATGCACTGGTCAGCTAGAGTTAAGGTGAAAAAGTTCACATGCACCTTTGCCAAAGCTCACATCACTAATAGTCTTGTGGATTTTTTTTAAATAAGCTGTTAAGCAAGACAACTGCAGAGAAAGTGGAGTCGGTGAGAAATGACCATGGTGGTACAGTCAAGAAACCCCAGCTCAACAACAAGCAACAAAGACCCAGCCAAAATGGCTGTCAAATCAGACGGCACTCAGGAACTGGAGCAACCCCACCAGTGAAGGTAAGAACATGCACGGTTCACAGCTTTTCTCCAGGAAGTAATGCTAATGGACGAAAATTGAGGGCACAGAGTAGAATGCACTTTACGTACTTGTTTATATTGAGGCTCAAATTCCAGGTTATGAATAGATTGAGGGCGAAGGAGACCTGACCAGGCTTCTAATTAGACCCTTTTCAGGTCTGCCTTTAAGTGCAGGACTTAGTAGTATCCGTACAAAGAGGGCTAGAGACTTAGATGCAGCCTGTGTGAGCATGGCAGTAGTTACCAGTGGAGAAAGAGGAACAGTACTTGCTTTCTTCTCCTGTGTTGCTAGAGAATACCCAGGGATATGTTTATTGATTATATTGTTTTATTTAATAAAGCAGCAATTGGCGGGAGTAGATAGGGAGAAGCCTCAGTAAACTTGACCAAGTGACAGGTTGTCTAAAAAGCGTGCAATGCTGTTCTCAAGGCATTTGGGGGAAGTAAAACAGGGGAATAGTTACGGTGTATCCCAGGGGTTGCATTAAATCAAAACTCAGTTCAGGTACATTGGGTTCTTGTCTGTTCTTCCCATGATAAAGGTAATTTGAGAGTTCTGATGAGTCTGTGTTCTGTTAGCCAAGCCTTCCCTTTTCAAGCTACCAGAGTTTCTGGGCGGATAAGGCTTTGCAATGAAACAGAAATGGCAAAGTGGTCTAGTGTTTTGGTATTGAGGTTGTAAGGGTCAAGTTTGCCTCTTTTCTCCCTGTGCTGGTGGTAGTATCCAATGATCCCAGACCTCTGCATTTTGCTTGGTAAAGGAAAGGGACAGCACCCATCTCTCTAGTAATTTAATCCCACTTGCCTCCAGAATGACGGAGCAAATAACAATAATGGTCAGCTTCTAGCAATCCCGAGAATGAGATGTGCAGCTGTGGGAGGGAGGGATCCTTGAAGACCCTGGGAACAAATAAAAGAAGAAAGCAAAGAAATGCAGAAACTATGGGGAGGTGCAAGAGTTGGTGGGAGAGATTCTGGCAGAAGTCAAAAGGAGTTTGTCTTCATTGTTGTTAAGTACAGAACTAATAGATTGAGGTGTATTCTGTGCCATGACTGTTGCAAGTGACTTGACTTGTTTTTTCCATCCTTGCATTAAACATTATTTGAAGTTTTGCTGCTAGTGAAAAATAAAGGCTCCACCCCCATGGGGAAACAAAGAGGGGAGCGAAGTGATTATTTTAATTTTGGGGGGACCAGTAGAAACTCAAATATAATTCTCCTCCTGAAAATTTGATGTTGACTGCTCTATTTTTGAAAGTGTAGTACATTCTCGCTATAATGAACCTGTTGGGATCCAAGCCTTTTGTTCGTTATAGCCTGGGGTTTGTTATAGCAAAAAGACAATCAAAACGAATGGGGCTCTGGGGCTCTGGGCTTTCAACCCCGAGTGGTGGGGCTGAGACTCCGGATTTCAGCCCCAGGAGAGGGTAGGCAGGGTAGGGGCCCACTCCTTAGTTTCTACTCTTCAGCTCCACATATGAGGCTGGATAAAAATTGTGCAGGCATGTGCAACATGTTTTTGTTTAGTTTTAAACACAGTACAGTATTCTACTGTAGTTGGGCTCCAGGGACCAGGTTCGTGATAGCCAAAGGTTTGTAATAATGAAGGGCATTATAGCAACGGTGTACTGTACATGGGATGTTGGGGAAGTTGAAACACATGCCCTCACATGATAGATGTGCAAAACATTGTCATTGTATATTTTAATCCCTCTTTTGTGGTTTTACTTTTGCTTTTTGCAGAAGAAACCAAAGCTGCTTGGTTTAAAGGACCAGTCATTGGCAGAAGCCAGCAAACATGGGGTAGGGACAGAATCTCTGTTCTTCGAGAAGGTGAGTGATGAAATTCTGAATAGACAGTTTTGCATATCTGATTCATGCTCATAGCAAATTGGTTTTCCATTGTGAGTATACACAGCGAAGTCTGTGGCGTTCTCTCCAGAATGAGGCTTCGGTCATCTTTTAACTACATGTACCATCAGCTGGTCTTTACATCTGAAATGCACAGAATTTTTAAAAATTAATACATGTCCTGCCCCTTCTCTGGCTCTTCAGCTGCCTTTGATCCACGGCTTTGTTCCCTCTGAGTAGGTGGAGTTGGCAGCAGAGCATACCTGTCGGGTTGTGGCTGCCAATTCTCATGGAAGACAAAAATCTGCAGGAAAAGGCATCTTTGTTCATAGTTCACATTCATCTCCTATCACTCCAGGCCCCCTATGCCACTGGTGACATGACTGGTCTACCTTGTTGTGTTGGCACTGTCACTTTCCATTCCCCTCCCCTGTCCAGCTGCATGAAGTGTGGGCAGCTTTGCTTCCATGAGTCAGCTGCATTGTAAGCTACATTTTCCTGGGTGGGAACATACCATGTTGTGCAGTTACAAGCTATTTCTTGCCACATCTCCTGGCCACACAGATTAGACTGAGGCAGGTAGGCAGTATGGGATGTCTCCAAGTAGTCCTTTTTCCTCTTCCCTGAGGTGTCCACAGTTCTCTCTCTCCTCCATTGCATGGAGCAGAGTAGGTGACCCCAGGTAAATGGTCATTTTAACTATATATCCACGTGCTAGTGACACCATCCTGATCCTTGGGACATGGCACAGTTTGCAGGCCAGGTAATGGTAACCGAAAGCCTATATGTTGCTTGGAAAACACTGAGGTGTTAACCCGAGTCAATGTAGAAATCCTTGCAGTAGGTTATTCATCGCTGAATCACAGCGATGAATAACCTGATGATGCTACTGCTCTATTTGATGTGTAGATGCAAATCATTCTCATGGGGGAAGGTAATAGTGTTTTAAAGAATCTGATTCTGCTGTGTTTTACTGAGAAGAGGAGGGTTACAAACACCACTTTGTGGTGATAATGCCAGCTGAAAAGTTAGCTGTGACTGCTGTAGCGTGGATTACTGTTTGTTAGGCTACAATGAATTATTCTGTTGCCTGGACTTGCAGTTATCCCTAGTGGGTAGAGGATTACCTGTGTGACGCGTCTGCTTCTAGAAGCAGAACATCAGACAGCTGTTGTAGTCCCTGCTTGCAGTGTTCTATGAAGCAGTTTTGACTGAGACTCTTCTCAGTGGTCCCATATTTTGCTCTTCTCCTTATGGGTGAACGCAAACATCTTGATTGCTTACCTCTTTGGGGTGGAGGAGGGTGTCCACTAGGAGAATGGCATCCTTGGATCAGTCGTCATTCTTGCCTCATGGTCTGCACAAGTGAGAACCAGAGACCCAGTTTAACTTGTGTTCTCTTCTATTCTACAGAGGTTCTTATACCTTACCTGTTCACAGTAATAGTGCATGGGCAAGGGAAATGCATTTAAATGCAATTGCATAAAACGCCCAAGTCTAAAAGAAAGTGTCTGTCTGATTCTGGCTGTGTGAGAAACCTCATCTGTTCAGGATAACACCTGAGAGCACAGTACTGAGTCTAGGTTGCACTTATTCTGAACTCTGTATTGACTGTTTTCTTCCTCCCATTATGTATGTAAGGTCCGCAAGGCTCTGCGTAGCACGGAGGCGTATGAAAATTTTCTTCGCTGCCTGGTTATTTTTAATCAGGAGGTGATTTCCCGGGCTGAGCTTGTGCAGCTAGTTTCTCCGTTCTTGGGGTAAGTGGAGGATGGGCAAATCCATTTCTGTGTGTGGTCAGTGCTTGGAGGTGGGTGACGTTAGGGGATGTAGTCTGTTTTTATTCGGGTGCTGGGAAAGAAATGCTGACTTGCATGGCCGTTTAAAGAAAGAGAGCATTCAACTGGTTCCGTGGCCCAGCACTCCACAGCTTCAATAGTTTTGACTGGGCATCTGGTTTCCTGAGCTACCTGCAGCGCAAAGTGTGCTCACCATAGATGGAATGTTAGTGTTGACTAGTTTATCTGTATGCCCTGCTGCTTGCTTAATTCTTTTCACAAAATAACTGGTAGGGAGTTGCTCTTACAGCAGTGAGATAATCCCAGTTCACCTCTGAGATCCAAATGTGTCACCTCTGAGGTTCCTGTCTCCTCCAGCCCTGCCTGAACACTTTGTATTATGAATGTAGGTTGCAAGGTGCCACATGCTATTAGCAGGCCTATGAGATAAAAGGAACACTAATTGTACTTTGAGATCCTTTATAAGTACTTTATAAATTCAAAGTGCATTAGATTTTATATTCTTCTCTTTGTCTGTCCTTCACTGAAGCAAAAGAACAGCCATTCTTATTCAGTTCTTTCTTGCACATTGTCACCTGATTTGATGACTGCCATTTTCCCTTTCTGGTGAAAGAGGCAGCTTTGTGGCTTCTTAGAGACTCTAAAGAATGAAATGGCAGCTAAGAGGAGTGCAGAAGTGATGCTGTTATTACTGATCCTTTTGCCCTTCTTCATAAGATGAAGATGCATGGTGCCCTAGCAGCCTCTTGCTTTGCGATTGTGAAATATTTCCCCCAGTAATTATAGTAATTTTGTCTTAACTTTATGATACAGAACATACCAACTCGAAAAAGGGGTAATTACTAACTTCCAAAAGTTAGTAGAGTCACATGGAGCAATTTTTGCCCCAAAGCAAATTAATGTCCAAAACAATACACCATGAAGTGCAAAACTGTAAACCAAGAGGGTACAAACCCCTCTTTGGGAGTTGATAATGTACAAAACAATTCCACCATAAGTTATGGCAGAGACTGTATGTAAGTTGTATACATTAGTTATCCTTACATCAGTCTGGGTCTGCAAGGTTACTATTCCATGGTTACTATTCTCTAAACAGAATTAGAGCACAAGGTAGAGAAGTAGGCAAAGAGAAGATGATGATAAATCTAATCAAGACCAGAGCCTCGTTATTCTGGCTGCTGTACAAACAAAATATGAAAGACTGCCGCAAACAGCTTACAATCTTCGTTTCACTTCATTGAAACTTGACATATTTTGGGTCATTAAGAGCCTGATGTTAGCTAGAAAAAGTAAAATATTAGAACTAAATCAATAAAAATAACTTTTTAAAATCACTCTTCCTCTCATGTATCTTGTGTGTTCCGAGCTTGAACAGGAACGATCTATATCTGGAAAGGTACTGTAAAGCTCACTTTATTATTCTAGAGCTGAGGACATTAGTCCCTCTGTCATGTAATGACAAAAATGCAATAAATGAGATGATTAATTAGCATTAGTAATAAGGCTAGAAGCTTCTCTTATTGCTGAAGCTTTGTAGGAGATCATAGAAATGTAGGACTGGAAGGGACCTTAATAGGTCATATAGTTCAGTCCCCTGTGCTGAGGCAGAGCTAAGTATTATCTAGATCATGCCTGACAGGTGATTGTTCAGCCTGTTCTCAAAAACCTCTGAGGGTGGAGATTCCACAACCTCACTTAGTAATTTGTTCCAGTGCTTAACTATCCTTACAGTTGTAATGTCTAACCGAAATCTCCCTTGCTGCAATTTAAGGCCACTACTTCTTGTCCTATCCTCAGTGGTTAAGGAGAATAATTTATCATCCTCCTCTTTATAACAACATTTTATGTACTTGAAGATTGTTATTATGTCCCGCATCAGTCTTCTCGTCTCCCGACTAAACAAACCCATCTTTTCTCCTCCCCCTCCCCCCCATCTTTCCTCATAGGTCATGTTTTCTAAACCTTTAATAATTTTTGTTGTTATCCTTTGAACTTTCTCCAGTTTGTCCACATCTTTCCTGAAGTGTGGTGCCCAGAACTGGACACACTACTCCAGTTGAGGCCTTAACAGTGCTGAGGAGTGTGGAAGAATTACTTGTTGTGTGCTGCTTACAACACTCCTGAACGATGTTCGCTTTTTGCAACAGTGTTACATTGTTGACACATATTTAGTTTGTGATCCACTATAACCCCCAGAGCCTTTTCTGTAGTACTCCTTCCTAGGCAGTCCTTTCCCATTTTATATTTGTGCAACTGATTATTTCTTCCAGCGTATAGTACTTTGCATTTGTCTTTATTGAATTTCATCCATGTATATTTCTGACCACTTCTCTAGTTTGTCAAGATCATTTTGAAGTCTAATCCTGTCCTCAAAAAAGCTTCCCAGTTGGTATCTTCCACAAACTTTATAAGTGCACTCTCTCTGCCATTCTCCAAATCGTTTATGAAGATCTTGAATAAAACCGGACCCAGGACAGATCCCTGTGGGACCCCTCTCAATATCTCTTGCAGCTTGATTGTGAACCATTGATAACTATTCTCTGAGTATGCTTTTCCAAACAGTTGTGCACCCACCTTTTAGTAGGTTCATCTAGGCTATGTTTCCCTAGTGTGTTTATGAGAAGGTCATGTAAGGCAGTATCAAAAGCTTTACTAAAGTCAAGATAGATCACATCTGCTTCCCCCCCCACCCCCCCATTCCACAAGGCTTGTTACCCAGTCAAAGAAGGATATTAAGTTTGTCTGACATGATTTGTTCTTGACAAAGCCATGTTTACTGTTACTTATTGCCTTCTTTTCTTCTAGGTACTTACAAATTGATTGTTTGATTTGCTGCATTATCTTTCTGGGTACAGACTTTAAGATGACTGGTCTGTAATTCCTTGGATTGTCCTTATTCTGCTTTTTACAGATAGTTACTATATTTACCCTTTTTGAGCCCTCTGGGATCTCACCTGTCGTCCATGAGTTCTCAAAGATAATCACTAATGGCTCAGAAACCTCTTCAGCCAATTCTTTAAGTATTCTAGAATGTATTTCATCAGGCCCTGGTCACTTATAGATTCATAGATTCTAGGGCTGGAAGGGACCTCGAGAGGTCATCGAGTCCAGCCCCCTGCCCTCATGGCAGGACCAATTACTGTCTAGACCATCCCTGATAGACATTTATCTAACCTACTCTTAAATATCGCCAGAGATGGAGATTCCACAACCTCCCTGGGCAGTTTATTCCAGTGTTTAACCACCCTGACAGTTAGGAACTTTTTCCTAATGTCCAACCTAAACCTCCCTTGCTGCAGTTTAAGCCCATTGCTTCTTGTTCTATCTCAGATGCTAAGATGAACAAGTTTTCTCCCTCCTCCTTATGACACCCTTTTAGATACCTGAAGACCGCTATCATGTCCCCTCTCAGTCTTCTCTTTTCCAAACTAAACAAACCCAATTCCTTCAGCCTTCCTTCGTAGGTCATGTTCTCTAGACCCTTAATCATTCTTGTTGCTCTTCTCTGGACCATCTCCAATTTCTCCACATCTTTCTTGAAATGCGGTGCCCAGAACTGGACACAATACTCCAGTTGAGGCCTAACCAGCGCAGAGTAGAGCGGAAGAATGACTTCTCGTGTCTTGCTCACCACACACCTGTTAATGCAGCCCAGAATCATGTTTGCTTTTTTTGCAACAGCATCACACTGTTGACTCATATTTAGCTTGTGGTCCACTATAATCCCTAGATCCCTTTCTGCCGCACTCCTTCCTAGACAGTCTCCTCCCATTCTGTATGTGTGAAACTGATTGTTCCTACCTAAGTGGAGCACTTTGCATTTGTCCTTATTAAACTTCATCCTGTTTACCTCTGACCATTTCTCCAATTTGTCCAGATCATTTTGAATTATGACCCTATCCTCCAAAGCAGTTGCGATCCCTCCCAGTTTGGTATCATCTGCAAACTTAATAAGCGTACTTTCTATGCCAATATCCAAGTCATTGATGAAGATATTGAACAGAGCCGGTCCCAAAACAGACCCTTGTGGAACCCCACTCGTTATACCTTTCCAGCAGGATTGGGAACCATTAATAACTACTCTCTGAGTCCACAAGACTCGTTATCCTATCAAAGAAAGCTATTAGATTGGTTTGACATGATTTGTTCTTTACAAATCCATGCTGGTTATTCCCTATCACCTTACCACCTTCCAAGTGTTTGCAGATGATTTCCTTAATTACTTGTTCCATTATTTTCCCTGGCACAGAAGTTAAACTAACTGGTCTGTAGTTTCCTAGGTTGTTTTTATTTCCCTTTTTATAGATGGGCACTATATTTGCCCTTTTCCAGTCTTCTGGAATCTCTCCTGTCTCCCATGATTTGCCAAAGATAATAGCTAGAGGCTCAGATACCTCCTCTATTAGCTCCTTGAGTATTCTAGGATGCATTTCATCAGGTCCTGGTGACTTGAAGACATCTAACTTGTCTAAGTAATTCTAAATTTTTCTTTTCCTATTTTAACCTCAGATCCTAGCCCATTTATACTGATGTTCATTGTGTTAGTTGTCCAAGCACTGTTAACTTTTTTGGTGACAACTAAAATGAAAAAGGCATTTAACGCTTCAGCCATTGCTGTGTTTTCTGTTAGTGTATTTCCCTCCTCATTAAGTTCATGGGCCTGTCCTTGGTCTTCCTCTTTCTTCTAATGCATTTGTAAAATGTTTTCTTGTTACTCTTCATGTCCCTAGTTAGTTTAATCTTGATTTGTGCCTTGGCCTTTCTAATTTTGTCCCTATGTGCTTGTGGTGGTGTTTTTTATATTCCTCCTTTGTAATTTGACTTAGGGTACGTCTATACTTACCTCCTGGTTCGGCGGCAAGCAGTCGATCTTCTGGGATCATAAATCAATCCCGGAAGTGCTCGCCGTCGACACCGGTACTCCTGCTCCGCGAGAGGAGTACGCGGAGTCGACGGGGGAGCCTGCCTGCCGCGTTTGGACCCGTGGTAAGTACCTTTTAGTTTGAACTAAGATACTTCGACTTCAGCTACGTTATTCACGTAGCTGAAGTTGCATATCCTAGTTCGAACCGGGGGGTTAGTGTGGACCAGCCCTTAGTGTGCACTTTCTGCATGCTTTGTTTTGATTTCACTGTGTTGAAGATCTCCTGGTTAAGCCAGGGTGGTCTCTTGCCATCCATCCATCCTTTCCTATGCACTGGGATAGTTTGCTCTTGTACCCTTATAAGGTCTCTTTAAAAACTGCCAGTTCTCCTGAAATCCCCGAGACTCACTTCCCACAGGATCTTACATACCAATTCTGTGAGTTTTCCAATGTCTGCCTTCTTGAAGTCCATTGTCATAAACTCTCTTATTTCATTATCACTTTCACCCAAGCTGCATTCCACCTTCAAATTCTCAACCAGTTCCTCTCTTTGTTAGACTCAAATCTAGAATGGCCTCTCCTCTAGTCACTTTCTCCATTGTATGTAATAAAAAGTTGTCTCCAGTGCATTCCAAGAACTTGTTGGATAATCTGAGGCCTGCTGTATTATTTTCTCAACAGGTGGTTGGGTAGTTGAAATCTCCCATCACTACCAAGTCCTGTGTTTTGGATAATTTTATTAGTTTAAAAAAAAAAAAAAAGTCTTATCCACCTATTCTTCCTGGTTTGGTGATTTATAGTGGACACCTACCATAACATCACCCTTGTTTTTCTTACCCCTTTTATCCTTATCCAGAGACTTTCAACAGGTTTGCCTCCCACTTCTATCTCATCCTCAGTGCAAGTGCATACGTCTTTGATATACAAGGCAACCCCTTCTCTGTTTTTTTTCCCCCTGCTTGTCCTTTCTGAACAAGCTTATCTTTCTATACCAATAGTCCAGTCGTGAATTATCCCACCAAGTTTCTGTGATGCCAGTTATGTCATAACTGTGATTATTCACTAGTAAATCTAGTTCTTCCTGTATTGGTTTTAGTTTCTAATAGTCTTCAGAGAGTAAGATTATTTTTTCACAAGCAGAATCCACTTCGGTTACCAACATCGATGTGCTTACATGTCAGCTGGTATTTCCTAAATCTTCCACCTAATGGTGCAACACCAGCTGAAGCTTTGGTGGTGGGAGGCTCACTCTTCAATGGTGGAATTTTTCTTCAGTGGAGTCCTAGAATCCGTGTTCAACTTCTTTACCTCTTTCCAATCAGGAAAGTAATGATTTATTTTAAGGCTGAGTGCCTGAATGGCAGATAGGTTAGAAACCAGCCAACTGGCTTTCATATCTAACCTAAGTGGTCGAGATTTCAGTTTGAAAATGTTGTCAGAGTACACCTGTCAAGTCTTGCCTGCTCTGGGAGAAGCTGCAGACCCAGTTCCTCATATGAACACAGCCTTTGAGATGAGTGAAGATGAGGCACAAGAAAAGTGTTTGATCTCAGACATCATGGCAACAGCATCCCAGATGAGAAGGCATTTGCCACCAAGAAAAATAGCCTTCAAGATGAATAGAGGCAGGAGCAATCCAAAGAAAAACAGTATGACTTTCTGCACTGGCATCCACTTACCAGACCACCTCAATGTGGAATTGAGTGGCCAAGAGTCTTCTGTCCCCAGATGTGACTTTCAAGGGCCGTCTTGGACCATCTCTCTCAAGTGGTAGCTCTGACCCAATACCTTAGAGCACTGGTATTTGATTTCTAAGTCACTACAGTTTTCAAGGCTGTCTTGTATGTTTCTTTTCCCTTAGGAAATTCCCGGAACTGTTCACTTGGTTTAAAAACTTTCTGGGTTACAAAGAATCTGTTCACATGGAGACCTTTCCAAAAGAACGGGCTACAGAGGGGATTGCCATGGAAATAGACTATGCCTCTTGTAAGAGACTGGGCTCCAGCTACCGAGCCTTGCCCAAGAGTTACCAGCAGCCCAAGTGCACAGGGCGGACTCCGCTATGTAAAGAGGTAAGGCACTCTAGCTAAAGGAACTGCATGCTGGGGGAAGCCCATTTCCAGTCTGCTAGAACTTGAGTGGCAGCTGGTAGAAAGGAGCAATAAGGGGAGTTGACTCCATAACTCTAGTATGCTGAAAAGTTGCAAAGTCAAGCACTCAGAAGTTAAGAAATGCTAAAGCTTGCTAGTGTAACCTTAATTCACCCCCATATGCATATGATTATGATATAGTCTTTAATTTTGTCATCACTTACTATTTTTTCCACAGAACCCCTGCCTCATTCAGTAGTAGTGTTGCTACTGTGTGTGTGAGGAAAAAAAACAGATTCCTCACAAATTTGTGTGTTCTGAGAATTCCATAAAGTTGTCCTTAATTTCAGTTGTGGTGTGTATGTACACCAGAAAAACTTTATGGGATTCTCAGAATACATAATTTAAAAAGAATCTGTCCAATTTATAGAGACTTCACAGATCAACAACCAAAGTTTCATTTTCTGGTCTCTTGGCAGGAGTTACAGAGTCGGGGTGTGCCCAGTCCTTGCTGTGCTCTGTAATGACCTTTTTTTGATAAATGCAGGAATGGTGCTGGCTAGTACTGTTTACCTATCAGCTGAGGAAGTCTATTCGTTCTGATGTGGGTGGGACAGGGACTTTTACAGGAGGTCAGCTAAGTTCCCAGTGGTTTATAAGAAGGATTAAGAGGATTCCCTGGAGAAGAGAGGAACCCCAGAGCACAGCCAAATGTCTTGCCTAGATGGCTGTGAAAGTCTTTGCCACCACAAACATTGCCACAAGATTCCATTTCAGGAGATAGGCAGGGCTTTTCTCATGATGCCATGGAGAAGGAAAGGCAGGATGTAGCTGACCAGTTACCTGCAAATGGAAGTGCTTTTTTGTTGTAGGTGATAAGCATTTAGTTGGACTGATGTAGGCAAGCTTAAAATAACATGGTGAAAACCAATTGCATCATTTGAAAACCTTACTGTAACATGTCTCTAAAGGATAACCTATGTGGTACCATAACCCCTGCCTAGCAGAGTTCAGTGATTCAGCCTCTCACACCTCAGGGTCTGTGAAAACAGGCCAAGGTTTTCAAACTTGCTTGGCTGAAATTGGGAGACCAATCTTGTATTTTGGCACCTTGGCCTGTTTTTTCAGAGGTTCTTAGAAACCCCAGTTCCCATTGAAGTCGGTGGAAGTTTAGTTGCTCAGGACCTTTGAGAATGAGGCCAAGATGCCAGAGTATGGATTTAAGCACCTGACTAGGCTTATATCTGCATTTGAATATAAAGTCCCTACAAAAAGCCATAGGCACCTTAACAATTCATTATACTTGCAATAACCCAGTGAGACCACCCATCATCATTAAACAATCATATTCATAGAACAGATTTAACTCAGCCAGCCAATAAATCCAAAGCAACAGAAAAACTACTTTCACCCTTCTCTTTGACTTCCGTAGAAGAAAAACCTCTAGCTTTCCCCCCACACAAGGTCAAATCAATGGCTTTTGCAGCATGCCCAGAAGGTCGAGTTTTGGCTATAAGGGGTCCTGTGGTATGTACAGGAGAGAATATTCACCAAGGAAAAGAGACAATGGATGTAGGGAATCTGAAATTTCTTGTCAGAGGAAAGTGTGATAATATACATTCAGGTGTCTGCTTCTCTGATGGCTCAGAGAAAAGATCCATCAGTCGTCTGCTTTTCTCCTTCACCTAAGGTTTTGAATGATACTTGGGTCTCCTTCCCTTCCTGGTCTGAGGATTCCACCTTTGTTAGCTCCAAGAAGACACAATACGAAGAACACATCTACAGATGTGAGGACGAGCGTTTTGAGGTAAAAATTCTTCCAAAATCATTTCTTGAAAAGCCTGGGATTCTATGAACTGGTTAGCTGTATGGTATAAAACTGCTTAAATACTGATGCCTGGAATCATTTTTTCTGGGTGACCCATGTCTCACATGGTTATAGGATCATAGAATCATAAAAATATAGGGCTGGAAATGACCTCAAGAAGTCATCAAGTCTCGGCCCCTGCACTGAGTTGGACCAAGTAAACCTAAACCATCCCTGACAGAAGTTTGTCCGACCTGTTCTGAAAAACCTCCAATGATGGGGAGTTCACAGTCTTCCTTGGAAGCCTATCCCAGTGCTTAACTACCCTTGTAGTTAAAAAGTTTTCCTAATATCTAACCTAAATTTCCCTTGCTGCAGATTAAGCCCATTACTACTTGTCTTGCCTTTGGTGGACATGGTTATGCTTCTAATTAAGGACTATTCAGCCTTTGTGAATACAAGAAGCAAAATCCAAGTAACTGCTTCCGATCACCAGCCCCTTCCCCTCCAACCTATTGACTTTATCTTGGTTGGTAGCTTTGGCACACCTTTCTTTCTCTTCTGTTTAGGTCATTCCAAATGAAACTGTTCAATGGCAGGTGCATAATTGATGCTTCCTTTTATTAGCCAAGTAGTACATAGAGGCTGAAATAAATCCCTGTGTTAAAAGTCTGAAAAAAGACATTCACAGAGTGTTAAATGATTGACACTCCAAATGGAAGTCAGCACAGCAATTATTTGCCTATGCCAAGATTTATCGCTTCCTTTTGTAGTAATGCTGTCAATTGTGTACCTCCCACACATGGAAAATCTTATTTCCTAAAGGAAGCATTTTGGTAGCCTGTAACTTCTTGTGGAAAGATGCAATACTTATAGGAAGCAGATGAAATATAGGTAGATTAGAACAACCAAATGTGGAAATATTATACCATTTCTCAAGTGCCTCCTGTTTTACATGCACAGCATTACAGAAGTATTAAGTTCTTGTTTTGCTTCACTTAAATGTTCGGGTAAGTCTGCAGTTAAAACACTGCAGCTGTACTGATTCAGTGCATAAGTGAAGAAGGTCCTATGCCAATGGGAAAGCTTCTCCCAACAGCTTAGTTAATCCACCTCCCAGAGACATAATAGCTGTGTTGATGGGAGAAGCTCTCCTGTTGACATGACACTGTTTACACAGGGGATTAGGTCAATGTAATGACTTGCTCAGTGTGGATTTTTCACACCCCTGAGCAACATAGTTACACCAATATAGGTCTGTAGTGTAGACCTGACCTTTATTTCCAGAAAGTAATATTGTACCATGGCTAATGCATCTTCCCTTTCAGCTGGATGTTGTCTTGGAGACCAACCTGGCAACAATCAGAGTTTTAGAGGCAATCCAAAAGAAACTCTCCCGCTTGTCTGCTGAGGAGCAAGCCAAATTCCGGCTGGACAACACTCTGGGTGGCACGTCGGAGGTGATCCACCGCAAGGCGCTGCAGAGGATATATGCTGACAAAGCAGCCGACATCATAGATGGGCTGAGGAAAAACCCATCTGTTGCAGTTCCTATTGTGCTGAAAAGGTACTTCCCAGGTTTTGGCATTATTACTTGTGTTTGGGTAAAACTCATCGTACGCTAGGCACTATCCAAACATATAATATACATAGAGGCTCCAGTTCAGGAAAGCATACAGTCTGAGAAATGCAGATGCTTTTTGTGTTATAATAAGTTGTTGCGTTTCATAGTACCCAGCTACTATTGTGTCCATTAAAGCCAAAACATCACTGGCCCCACTGGCAGGGCATGAATTTTTTATTTTTCCTACCCAAGATATGGCAGTTTTGAGTTCAGAAATCAAGCTGGGGTGGGGTTCTGTATTATCAGTTTTGAACACAACTGAGTTTGATCCTATTATAAATCCTATCTGTGAAAGTGAACAAGGCTTTGAAGTGTAGCGTCTGTATTGGATTCAGGTTCCACCTCAAAGAATACTACGTTCTACTGCTAGCCTCCTGATCAGAAAAAGGAAGTGAGTGCACAACATTGAGGGGGGCCAGAGACCACTGTCTTGAATAATAGTTATAATGGGCAATTTCAACTCCCCACATATAAAATGTCAAACTCTGGATAAGGTGAGGAGTAGGAGTTTTTTCAATATTTTAAATGATTACTTCTTGTAATAGCTAGTCTGTAGCTACACAAGAGGAGAGGTTATTGACTTAGCCCTGAATAGCACTCAGATATTGAATCAAGAAATAACTATGGTGAAACCATTGAGTGGTAGCGACCACAATATATAACAGTCCCGCATCCTTGGTGGAAGGGATTATACCAAAAATTAGCACTGTGATATGAGATTTAGGAAAGTGGAAGCTAAGTCAAAAGTTGGACAAGTGTACAATCTTTAAAGCATAGGTTCCTGATCTATAGACCACAGGTCGTCAATGTGGTCTTGAATAGAAAGAGAGGTGGTCGACAGAATCTTCGTATACATCCTCAATCTCTGCTATGAATTGAAGTAAATATGCCATTACTGTATATTGAAAAAACTAACACATCCCCCATCTAGCTGGAATTCTGTGTTGTGGTCACCCTATCTCAAGAAGGACATCTCAGTAATAAAGGGCTCAGAAACGAGCGGGGCAGGGGAGATGAGGCATGGGAAGACTGAGAAGTGATCGATGGTAATGAGACTAGGTTTGAGAGATGGTGGTATCAGAGGGGTTTTTACAGAGGCATACAAAATATGATTGCTGCTGCTTTACCTTTTCATATACAAACAAGGGGATATTCAGTGAAAATGAAAGGCAGGAAATGTAAAACTGATGAAAGGAAGTACTATTTTCTAGTACCATCTGTGCAGGACTTTCTCTTGTGTCTTAGACCCTTAGCGCAAGACTTTCAGAACTTCCCTAGCTCTTCCTTTTTTTACCCTTGAGGGCAGTGGTGGTAGAGTGGAGTAAGAGCCAAGCCCCCTAGTGGTCACCACATGTCACTCCTGAGTTTAAGTGCTGTCTTCCACCCAGTTCCTTGTTGTGCATGGTCAGTGAGCTGGACAGGTAAGCTGTAAAGAGAAAGTGGAAATTGAACTATTCAAAGAATGTTCCTAATGTGCCCGTACTAAACTGGCTGAAGGGGATATTCTGTAAATGAATGGAAACTAACCTTTGTGTTCTTTATAGCTTCTCTGTCCTCCTGTCTGGTTCTGGATTTACACAGCAAGAGGCTAGAACAGCGTTTTGATGGAACCGTGTCATCATACATTTCCACTTTCCAGATACATCTCTAACAATGTAGAACAAAGGATAATTAGAAATAAAAGTAATTCCCTTTAGCATTGTAGTTGTGGATTGTCAGATCTTTATTATGGTAGCTCCCTAACGCCCCAGTCAGAATTGGGGCCCCGTTGTATAAATGCAGAAAGAGAATACCTGTCCAGAAGGACTTGCTTTTATGTTGCATCATGTTGAGGACCTCTGCAGTCTCCAGCAGGTTCTCTACTGAGGCAGGGCATAATGTGAGAACTCGACATAAAGACACAAGAGATGAAAGGAGAGGGAGGAAGTGGTCTGTGAGGAAGTGATCTTAGACACCAGAGTATGAACATGGTATAAAAACTAGATTAGAGGAGGGATACAGTTTTGAGAAGGGACTGCCAAGTAAGTGGTACTTCTGGGATCTGTGTGCTTCTAGACTCCTGGAATGTTCAGCAATTATATCTCTGCAAAGTTCCCATGTCTCATAAAAAGTATCTAGGCTGCCTAGATGTAAATTATGATTTCTTAATCCTCTGTGAAGAGAGAGCTGGCTTTTCCATTATGTCAAGATGTGAGAGGTGGAGGGATGTGTGATTCCCAACTTGTGTATGTTTTTCCTTTAAATGTGATCAAGTTGGTTACAGTGCACTCTTTGTGAAGTGACAGAATTGACTTCTTTCTTCTAGGCTAGGTATAGGCTGGCTAAGAGGTTCAGAGTTTTGTGTAGGCCTGTGTTTCATGGGGTGAAAAGAATATCTAGTTACAGGACCATAACAAGTATCAGAGAAGTTTGAGAGCTCTGAAATTTCTGGCAAGTGGTTAAATCCATGTATTAAATAAATTATGGGATGTCACAGATACCAGGGACTCTTTGGGCAAACAGCTGAGATTTTTGTTATTTGTAACTCCTCACAACGCAGAATTCTGGGATATTGAGTGAACCCAGAACCAGTCCTGGGACTCTGTAGGAGCTATCCGGGAGGAAAAAAGAGTTTGGTTTAAGATCTGTTGAATTCTTGGGTCTAGTCATGCATTTGTGGCCTATTTAACCTTCTGTAAAATAACATAGCCGCAAAACCAATCTCAAGATTCATGGCCATTTCTGGAGAATTTTGCTATGCATGTTGTACCTCATTTGAACTCCTTCTGAAAGTTTCTGCTGTTTCAGTGGGCGATGGGCACTGAGCAGAAGCCTTACTGCTTCCAGCTTGTCTGGTCTAGGTTTTTATCCTACACCCATCAACGTGGTATCTTAGCACCTCTTAGCTCCTGTTTTGTTTTTTGTTGCTGCTAAGGTTAAAGATGAAAGAGGAAGAGTGGCGAGAAGCCCAGAGAGGATTCAACAAGGTCTGGAGGGAGCAGAATGAGAAATATTATCTGAAATCCCTGGATCACCAGGGCATCAATTTCAAACAAAATGACACCAAGGTCCTGAGGTCAAAGAGCCTCCTCAATGAGATTGAGAGCATTTATGATGAGGTAAGATGGTCACTGATAGTGTTGTTTTATCAGTTATCTGGGCTCTGAGCATGTGCTCTCACCTCCTCCCTACCCCCGCCCCTCCTTGTTTGCTGGGGTATATTAATAGTGTAGCATTTGTATCCCTCTAGGCCAGAGGTGGGCAAACTACGGCCCGCGGGCCACATACGGCCCGTGGGACCATCCAGCCTGGCCCTTGAGCTCCTGGCTGGGGAGGCTAGCCCCCCACCCTGCCCCTGCTGTCCCCCGTCCCCCGGAGGTGTGCCACCGCGCAGGCAGCGTGACTGGCTCTAGCCGGGCGGTGCGGCTTCCAGTCCTGCCGCTCTGAGCGGCATGGTAAGGGGGCTGGGAGCGGGGGGGTTGGATAAGGGGCAGGGGGTCCCGGGGGGGCAGTCGGGACAGGGAGCAGGGGATGGTTGGATGGGGCGGCGGTTCGGGGGGTGGGCAGTTAGGGGATGGGCAACGGGAGGGTTGGATAGGCGAGAGAATCCCAGGGGGCCTGTCGAGGCAGGGGTGTGGATAGGGGTCGGGGCAGTCAGGGAGCAGGGGGGGTTGGATAGGGAGGGGGTGTTTCAGGGTGGTGGTTAGGGTGGCGGGCGGTCCCGCGAGGGGGCAGTCAGGGGACAGGGAGCGGGGGGAGGGGGGTTGGAGAGGGGGCGGGGTCCCAGGGAGGCAGTTAGGGGCGGGGGGTCCCGGGAGGGGGCAGTCAGGTGACAAGGAGCAAGGGGGGTTGAATGGGTCGGGGGTTCTGTGGGGGGCAGATAGGAGGCAGGGGCCTAGCCTGTTTGGGGAGGCACAGCCTTCTCTACCTGGCCCTCTATACAATTTTGCAACCCCAATGTGGCCCTCGAGCCAAAAAGTTTGCCCACCCCTGCTCTAGGCCATTCATGGCCACCAGTTTCAGGGGGAAGGAGAGAATTCAGGCTTCTTGCCTGGTCATGCTAGTTAGTGGTGGCTGCTGCTATGGAGTGACTGAGTTAGCATTTGAGGGAACTTACCTTTTTGGCAACAGAGATCCTGCTATGGTAAGAGCCACAGGTTCAGGAAGGGAAGAGCTATGACAGAAGGAGATTTGGAATATGTGTGTGCATGAATGTAATATGTATAGGCCTTTGACTCCGGAACGTGGGTTGTTGTGATGGATAGTGTGAACTCTGATCCTTCCCCCATAGGGCTTGGGGTTGTAATGAGAGAGGAAATCCAGTTCACTGCCAGTGCTTTGTACAAGGGTCTTGAAGACATGGTAAGTTGCATATGTGAGACTCACCCCTGCTCTGTCTATTTGCTCTTCCTCCCTCAGAGGCAAGAGCAGGCATCAGAAGATAATGCTGGAGTACCCATAGGCCCACACCTGTCACTAGCCTATGAGGACAAGCAAATCCTGGAGGATGCTGCTTCTCTTATCATCCACCACGTGAAACGGCAGACAGGAATTCAGAAAGAGGACAAGTACAAAATCAAGCAGATCATGTACCACTTCATTCCGGACCTACTGTTTGCTCAGCGGGGCGAGCTCTCAGATGTGGAGGAGGAAGAAGAGGAGGAAATGGATGTGGATGAAGCCACTGGGGCTGCGAAAAAGCACAATGGAGTTGGGGGCAGCCCCCCTAAAGCCAAGCTGCTGTTCAGCAACACAGCAGCCCAGAAGCTACGGGGCGTGGACGAAGTGTACAACCTCTTCTATGTCAACAACAACTGGTACATCTTCATGCGGCTTCACCAGATCCTGTGCTTGCGGCTGCTGCGGATTTGCACCCAGGCCGAGCGGCAAATCGAAGAGGAGAACCGGGAAAGGGAGTGGGAGCGGGAAGTACTAGGCATAAAACGAGACAAGAGTGACAGCCCAGCAATTCAGCTGCGACTGAAAGAGCCCAGTGAGTGTTCTCTTACATGGGTCTGAGTAAGGGAGGGCAGTTGTGATTAGGTGCTTTAATTTGCAGTGTGTGGATCTGGTACTTGATCTGTTTCCTGGTGTCTTGAGGAACACAGGTTCCTCCCCCCTCACCTGCCTTTAGGTATTGTCTCAGCACCTGCATTTTGGTAGTTTCCAAAATGTGAAATATAAGGATGCTGGTGGGCACTGAATGTAGCACAGCATGTTATCAAGGAGGAGATCTCTAGACCTGACCTTGGGACTGGGAGCATCCTAGTTCATGGGGCTGTGGGGGAGAAGCGTGGTATTTTGTATTGCTTTAACACTCCCTGCCACCTGAATTTCTTAATTTTGGATTGCACTGTTTTTCTACCTCATGGATTTACAGGTTGGATAAAAATCTGCTCTGGCCCCAAGCTTGTTATAAAATATCTCAATGGAGGAGTCAGCCCTGGCAATTGACAAAGCAGTCAGTTTTCGCTCTGGTATTAAAAAATGTGTGTCCTTTTAAACTGGTGTTCAAATGATTTACTGACTAAAGAAAGCAGGGCAGGGCACACCTAAGTAAGTCTAGGCAGTCATATGTAGACCAGTAAAGAGTCTCCTTGATCTTCGATTACACTAACATTGTAACAGAAAATGGGAGTGGTCTCAGGAAATATATGTATTTAGAATTCTCCGAGGGATGGTTTCCTTAGTGGTGATAATGCTACAGTGCTAAACTGCCTATGGCTGCCTGTTTCCTGCCAGGTAAACCGGAGTAAAGTAGCTAATTTGGATTAAAGCAAGGGAGGAGGTGTGGACAGTCTTTGTTGGCCTTGAGGGATGCAGAGGTGTTTGAATGTATAACAATTAAAAACAAAGATAACTTTGCAAATTCCCTTTAAAATGGCATTGTTCCTTAAAGTTTTTGAAAATACTGGTTATTTTCATCTTCCCTTGATGCCTGTACCAGAGTGATGAGTTAGTTCAAAACTGGGCATATCCTGAAAGGCTTTTTTCATTTTCCTCCGCCTGTTGCTGTGTGTCTGCTACAGCGCACAAAACCTTTTAGAAGCTACATTGGCACATTCAGCTTGGAAAGGCAGTAACTGTCCATGTAGCTTGCTGGATAAGGTGCCGGAGAAACAGGAGACCTGGGTTCTAGTCCGAGCTCTTCTACTTAGTTACTATGTGACCTCGGGCAAGTTGCTTCCCCCTTCGTCTCTGTTTTACATTCTTCAAGGCAGGGACTCTTGGTTATGTGTCTGAATGGTGCCAAGCACAGATATAGTTTGGGACCTCTGGGTGCTACTGAAATACAAGTTGTTAATAATGTGCAATGGGTATATTTCATAAGAACCTTAGTACATGTCTTTTTGGTGAGGTCTCTGCTTTAATAGTGTGCATAATGTTGTTTTGGTAGCAAGAACCTCTTTAGTTCTGAGAATTTTACTACCTCTGCCCTCCTCCATGAGGCCTCTGATGGGTTACAAACCTGGCATTAATTTGAAAAGCTCTCATTTAAAGTCTTACAATGTTGTCCCTCATTTTATAGACCATTCTGGTAGTTCATCAATTTGTCTGAGATTTTCACCACATGACCCCTTTGCGCCCAGAACTCATAATGGTCCTGTAGGAACTGCCTTTGAGGGCTGTTACAATGTAGTTCATGTTGCACCTTCTCTTCCTCTAGTGGATATTGATGTGGAGGATTACTACCCGGCTTTTCTGGACATGGTGCGGAACTTGCTAGATGGCAACATGGATTCATCCCAGTATGAAGACTCCCTGCGTGAGATGTTCACCATTCATGCCTACATTGCCTTTACCATGGACAAGCTGATCCAGAGCATTGTTAGACAGGTGACTTGCAGCATACAGCCGGGGAAGGGAAGGGTGGTGTCCAGGTGATAAAGAGGAAGTAGCTGATGCTTTCCCACAAAAGAGCACTCCCCAAGGTTTAAAGGAAGCTTGGGAATATTGAAATATATTTGTGTGATGTATTTCAGAGTGGAGGAGAGAGCAGCAGGGGTTTCCTTCTGTGTCTCTAACATATTTCTGGAGATGGGGGAGGATAAGTGTTAGTGTATTAAGTGATGAGGCTCAACAAGGTGTGTACAGATATTTAAGTTACCCAGCTACCTGTTGTGCTTTGTCTTCCCTCTTCAGCTTCTTCAAAGGTACGTGTATCTGGCATAACAACACTTCCCCAAGTAATGTTGCTTTAACAAAGAAATTGCTACAATAAGTGTGCTTAACCATATTTAAAATGCCAGTTTTTGAAGATTTGTAAACCTTCTATAAAAAGCAAAAAGATTGAATATTAAAATAGATAGACGTGTATTTTAAACGAAATTCTGTCTTGAGGGCAGGAATAACATGAGCCCAGAGGATTTTTTTCAGACTGTAGCATGTGCCTGAAATCATAAGAACATAAGAAAGGCAATACTGGGTCAGACCAAAGGTCCATCTATCCCAGTATCCTGTCTTCCGACAGTGGCCAATGCCAGGTGCTTCAGAGGGAATGAACAGAACCAGGTAATCATCAAATGATCCAATAATCAGGGGGATTATAGCAAAGCTCCTCATTCAGAAAGATGCTGCTAGCATTGTGTTGTAATAAGTGGTCCACCTAGTGTGTGACTGTAATACACTCCTCAGGTATGTTCAAGCCTCATTCTTAAGGCAGATTTCAGAGGGGTAGCCATGTTAGTCTGTATCAGTAAAAACAACGAGGAGTCCTTGTGGCACCTTAGAGACTAACAAATTTATCTGGGCATAAGCTTTCGTGCTATAACCCACTTCATCAGATGCATGGAGTGGAAAATACAGTAAGCAGGTATAAATATACAGCACATGAAAAGATGGGAGTTGCCTTACCAAGAGCAGACTGTCCTCAGCTATCCAAGAGGTGCCTAGTATCAGATGGGACCACATTTGAAGTGTTCTCTTGCTCTTAGAAAACCTGAAGCATTTGTAAACACAAGAACCAAAACTGTAAGGACTCTTGGAAAAGGTTCTGTATTTCTTTTGAATAACAACTTCCTTCTGGATTTCGCACACACTGGCTGGCTCTTGAACCTGATATATTTGTTGATTTCAGCTGCTAGTTGTCACTTTAACTCTGTAAGCCCAAGTGTGAACTCTCACGTGCTGGCTACCTTGATAATCCCATTTCTATGGAGAATTGTTAAGCACAAATTAGAGTATAAAGACAGGGCTAAAAGCAAGTTCTTAATTTCTGTTTTGATAGGAAATTGGCAGCCAACCGGCTTTTTATTTAAATTTGGGGAAATAATTAATACTTAGAATTTGATTTAATTATTTTTAATTTCCCCTCCACAAACAACCAACCAATAAACCTTTGGATTTGGTGTAGAGATTTCATGGCAAGAGAACTGCCTCTAACTGCCTCCCTTCCCACGTACCTCGATGGTCTAAATCTTTGCCAGCTGTCAGGCATTTCCTTCATAATGCTTACTTAAATGTTATTTATCCATAGTTACTCTGTATGTGTAACTGTACTTTGCCAGCATCATTATTTATTTTAAAGGACACTGTTTTCCAATGGGTGTAGTAGTAATTCACAGTAGAAGAGACTACCGTGTTCGTAACCTAAATAATTGTGTTTTAGTTTTAATACTTAGATGGCTAGAATTTTTTTTGCTGTGGTTTGACCAGACAAAGGTTTGAAGCAGGAATTTTTAAGGGTATGTTCATTTCTAATCTGCATTGATGGACATATTCTTTAGCTGATTGAGACTTGCATGGTGCACAGTGGAGAAGAACTGGAAATCTTACCAATTCTGCCACAGCGTATATGTACGCAGGGGAGATGAAATAGTTTCCCTCTCATCAATTATAGCTTTCGACATAAGTGTTTGCATGCAAACATGCAAGTATAGAAGTGTAGGCAAATGATGAAGTCTCAGCCTTGCTTGTTTTGATTAATGTCAAACTCTGCTTGATGCCACAAGGGGAAGTTTATTTTAGAGATTTTCTTAGTGTTCTGTTTTGTCTACGGCCTGACTGCAGAAGGCAGGTTGTCCATACTGCACACTAGTGCAAAGCCCTCTGACTGACTTGGGGTGGGAAAAGGGGGCTACTGCAGTATACAGTGCACCAAGTCCAGAGGCATTTAAAACCATCTTCACTAACTCCTCTTCTCCGTGTCCTTCCTACTCCCAGCTTCAGCACATAGTGAGCGATGAGATCTGCGTGCAGGTGACAGACATTTACCTGTCAGAGAATAGCAACGGAGCTACCGGAGGCCTGCTGTCCTCACAGTCATCTCGGACCCTTGTGGAGGCCACGTACCAGCGCAAAGCCGAGCAGCTCATGTCGGACGAGAACTGTTTCAAGGTAAAAACCATATCTTCCTGCACTGACACTTGGAGGAGGACTCTGGATGAGCTTGCTGAGAGAGGAAGGGAAGTACGAAGCCTCGCTGAGAAAGGAGAATGGTTCAGCTTTTCATTTTACGTAACTATCCAAATATCCCAAGGACCTCTGGACACCTGTTTGCTCCGCAGCTCTCATAGAGCTTGACAGGGAGATCTGATTGTGCATTCTAGCCTGGAACTGCTGAGTACCTGCTCTGTGACTGTCAGTCTTAATATAGCCCTTGGTGGGGCTTGCATAAATCCAGACAGGAACCGTAGAACATACAGAAAAAACAGATACATATTTCTATAAAGAGTTCCTTGGAAATGGGACATTTGCAAGGAAGCTGCAAAAATACATATCCTGAAGTAAAGCTAGGATTTCTCCCTGTATTTCTCAGTATCCCAAAGCCAGAGTAATACTGTATTGATTGATTGATTGTCACTAGGCTTTTAATCTCTCTTCCTCCCTCCCCTGGTGTGGGTCACTGAAGCTTTCCACCTTTTTCTCCATTTCACACATTGTACACTGTTAACAGTCTCTTACTAATATTTGCCACCTATGCATTAAATAAACCTGACTTGCAGTTAAAATCAAATTCATTCTTCTCGTCACTGTGAAATCAGAAGTGGCCAGGCCCATCTTTAACTAGTGAAATTAGTTGATAACGGCTTTGATATTTATAGGGTGTCTCTGTGTTCCCACTGAGAGTCTCAAAATAAGCAGGGAAGCAAAGAATTGAAACTGCACAAATTGATCAGAAAACGGCATGCTGCTAAAAGGGGTCCAGCTCCTTGCTTTGCCTTTATAAACGTCCCAATTTTGAGCAAACTTTGTGGGTAACAGAGAGATTTTGTCTGATCGTTAATAAAATACCAACTGTTCACTGCAGCAGTTCATGCTTTTCTCTTCCATTTCTCTTCAAGCATGTCATGGTTCTCTATCCAGGAATTCTCTTCTGCCAATATATGTAGAATAATTTCTTTATCCTTATTCCTTTTACCCTCTGTTAGATTAGCTCCTTAGTGATTTAGAACTTCCCACTCATTGTCAAAACTCCTTCTGTGTTCCTGTGTTCATATTGTGTAATTGGGGCTAGTATCCCCCCCGTTGTTCCAGCAAAGTGGAAGGCACAGTATTATGCTGGATCGTTGCATGAAGTTTATTGGCTTCTCCCCTTTTCCCTGGTGGAAAGGGATTTATTTTTCTTAATAATTTGTTACTAAGTCCCCTTCTGCATTCTGCTTTGTAGCTGATGTTCATTCAGAGCAGAGGCCAGGTCCAGTTAACCATCGAGCTGCTGGACACCGAAGAGGAGAACTCGGATGACCCTGTAGAGGCAGAGGTAAGAGCAGATTGTCCTCGGAGTACATGTTTAACAGCTGCAGCTGAAAAGTTTAAACAGGTATACTGGATGAAGATGGCAGAGCTGTCAGTATTTCAGATGCTATAGTTTATAACCTGCTTCTAGTCCTACAGGACACATTTATTATGTGACACGGTGCACTCGGTGAATTGAGTTGAACAATCCTCGTTGGCATCTCTTACATTAACAATTTCAAAAGCCAGACAGTACAGGTGCATGTCCGTCCATGTGGGGAGAGAGAGTGGGACCTGTGTGAAATATATGAAATCTCCAAAGATTGCTTTTCTTTCATCCACTTCCAATCTAACCCCTTCAGAATTGGGTTTGAGTTGTTTGATTTGGCAGATGTTGGTTAACCCCTTGTGTTCTGTGCCCAATTTCAGCGTTGGTCAGACTACGTAGAGCGGTACGTCAACTCTGATTCTACCTCTCCCGAACTTCGGGAACACCTGGCCCAGAAGCCAGTCTTCCTACCAAGGTGAGTGAACAAGCTGTGGCTGTGAAAAGTGACACAGACCACAAGTACCCATGTCAGCAAAGGGAGAAAAATCTTACTCCATCACAGTGTTGGCTATTGTAGTCTCTTGTTTGTTTTTAGTACTCTGCCACTTTAGAAGACATTAACCTGGGAGTAGCATATAGAGACACTGCTGCTGCTGTTTATTCCAAGAGCCCACCCTGGGCTCCTGCTCTCCAGTGACTGAGAGAGGGCATAGTCCACAGGCAGCAGGGAGCTCAGAGGTTTGGGGAGTCACCAGCCCCCCCCCCCTTTTTTTTGTGTGTGTGTGTGGCAATCCTGCCTTGGCTTACAATAGCCCTCTAGCTGAGTGCGGAAGGTGCTGAGTCAGTGCTTTTCATTAGCAGGGAGTTGGTTGCAAAATAGCTTTGAAAGGCCCTCACTCTCTGTAAACAGCTGAGATCAGTGGGTTGGCTTATGGTAGGCACATGAGCCTAAACGACTTTAATTTGTGACCATTCCACTCTGAGCAATACTTTGGGTTCCAAAAGGCTGGCCTGGAGCCACCAGATACGTCCAGCCTAGTGGACAGAGGATGAGCACTAATCCCAGCAGGGATTCTCTGGTTTACAGGAACCTGAGGCGGATCCGTAAGTGTCAGCGTGGTCGGGAGCAACAGGAGAAGGAAGGGAAGGAGGGAAACAGTAAGAAGTCCATGGAGAATGTGGAGAGCTTGGACAAGCTGGAGTGTAAATTCAAACTGAACTCCTATAAGATGGTGTACGTGATCAAATCGGAGGATTACATGTACAGGAGGACCGCTCTGCTGCGTGCTCAGCAGGTAGGAGTTGAGTGAAAGGAATGGGATGAGCAGCTGGTGTTTCCCTGAACCTCTTGCTCCTAAAGGGTATCTGGGGAGAGTCAGATAAAGTTTCCAGGGGGGGTTGTTCTCCTGTAACATTTAGTAGTCTTTATATTGCTTTGAGGACTGGCCACGACACGGTTTAGTCCACTGGATGCTGTAAACTTCGTCTGAATGTTCCTGAGATGTAACCCTTCCTTTCCTACCCCTCCATTTCCCAAACTCTCCTGTTGAGAGTAGGCAGCTGTTAGCATCTTTTTCTCATAGGTTTCTTGCCTAGGGGTACCTCACATTGGTTGCTATCCCCCTTGTTAGGGTGGGCCTAAAAAGCGGGGTAGCAAAGAACTGAAATGCTGAAAAACTGACATGTTCTGACCTAGCCCTCCAAGCTCATCTCATCAGGAGCTGTGCCTTGTCCCTGCAGTCACTGAGAGTGGGAGTCTAGGGTTGCTCCCGGGCAGCAGAGCACTGCAAATGAATATACCAGCTGCTTGAAAGTGCTGGGTTTGTGACAAGGATAGCTGCAGCGATGTCATAATTACAGAAAGGTCCAGGTTGGATAAAAATTGGAAGACTTTTTAAAAAAACACTTTACTATAAGTTTTTCTTTTTAAAAATGAGCCAGTTTAAAATGAAATCAGAATTTAATACAAAATATGTTGAGGCCTAAACTTAGAAGATTATAATAAGACATTTAAATAAGAAATAAATATGATGAATCCATCTATAAAAAAAACCCTTTGAATTAAAGGCTTTTTTTCTGTATAAAGAAAGAGTTGGGACGCATCTAACTTTTGAGGTCAAGCTTCAAAAATATGGCACCTTTGGTTAGCCTAGGTAATTTAGGAGATTGTCCTCTTTTCAAGAGACATAGGCGAGACTAGAAATTTAAGCCCCAGTTACTTTCACTTAGGCATATTTGAAAATTTTCCCAGACCAACCTGAAATAATCAGTTTAATTCATTGACTACAGTTAATCCCTCTGTTTAATAAATTATTTAATTGTCAATGTGAAACATCTTTTGATAAGTTTGTGCCTAAAACATTTAAGGTTGTCTTGTCCAATACAAATATATTTTATATACTGTTTGTTTTAAATTCCAGTTATCATTCTAATGCATATTGACACATAACGTGAGCAAAAAGTTAATTATATGGAAATAACCAATATATCATTCACCATTTTCTCACATGTTAAGTGTTCAGTGAATAAGAATCTGAAAATATTAAGCTGTATAATTGCTTAAATTTATATAGTTATGGCGTACACTTCTAGGCAGCAAACAGATGTACCAAATCTACTGTAAAGTGTCTATTTAGTTGTAAGTCAAGGTGTTTTAATGATTATATCAACCATTGAGTGCATCTTTCTTTAGAAAATAGCTGAAATACAAATGGAAACGTTGATTTAAATCAGTCCATCCTGGAAATGTCACAATACATATTTTCCCAGGACTCTCAAGTTCTGGTTCTAACAGAATAGCACAGCTATGGGAATATGTATAGTAGTTACTGGGACTGACCACTGTAATTAAGTCAGTGTTAAACTTCAACTAACCCTTTATTAAATTACTCATAACTTTACTCAGATTCCTTTTTGGTTTGAAATTTCTTAGGCTCTGTTTCAGTCCAAAAATAACTTTATTTTAGTGGGGGGTGCCGTGTGTATGCGTGCATGTGCTGAGAGCGGTTGGGAACAAATATATCCGTCTGGGCACCGCCCCCCTTCTTCTATTCCACCTGGAATTCTTGCATGCACGTGAGAATGTTTCTGTTTTGTTTTTTTATAAACACCTGCATTGAAGGCTGAGCACAGTCTTGCATCACCTGACACTGCCATTAATCGGGGAAATGATATGAGAAGCTTAGCATTATTGCAGCGTTAGGGTTATAATCAAGCAGTCAAGTTGGGAACTTGTATTGAGTGTTTAATTGTGTTCTGGTGCACGTGTATTTTTTGTGTGTCCCTGTTTTCATAGAATCATAGAATATCAGGGTTGGAAGGGACCTTAGAAGGTCATCTAGTCCAACCCCCTGCTCAAAGCAGGACCAATTCCCAATTTTTGCCCCAGATCCCTAAATGGCCCCCTCAAGGATTGAACTCACAACCCTGGGTTTAGCAGGCCAATGCTCAAACCACTGAGCTATCCCTCCCCCCACACAGTGTTGAATCCATTCCATAAAATATACAGGATCTACACTATGGTAGAGTTAACATTATAGTTCATCAACAAACATTTGATGATTTTTGAATTTTATGACTTTTGAGCACTTGATTTCACAGACTTAATTTTCATTGACACTAAGCTTTTGGGGATTTCCAGTTGGGGAATAGGGATGTCTGTGCCTGCTTGTTCATACACTGCCTCCAATTTACTGACACTTTCCCATGATCAGTCGGCAAGGGTCAGTGTTTGTATTGCCTGTTCCCCAGCAGAGCTAAACGTCCTAAATCAGTTGGCCTAGGGAAGTGGATTTGTTTTCTCTTTTTAAGTGTTTCGAATCTTGAATGTTGGTGGCTGTAGCTTTTTATTTTTTTTCTCTCTCCCGTTTCTGTAGTCCCATGAAAGAGTGAGCAAGCGGCTGCACCAGCGGTTCCAAGCCTGGGTGGACAAATGGACCAAGGAGCATGTGACCCGTGAAATGGCAGCTGAGACAAACAAGTGGCTAATGGGAGAAGGGTTGGAGGGTTTGGTGCCCTGTACCACTACCTGTGATACAGAGACCCTGCACTTTGTGAGCATTAACAAGTACCGTGTCAAATACGGCACAATATTCAAGACACCGTAAAGTCCCTGAGTGAGGGAAGATCACGTGGTGGGTGGGTGTGTGTGTGTGTGTGTGTGCGCGCGTATCAAGGAAACGAGGAAGATGCCTTTCTCCCCTCACTGTGTATCTCAGTAACATGGCCAGTTGACTAGTGTGCAGCTGGTACAGCCTGTGACCAGCGGGATTCGGTTTAGGAATACGGATCTCTACAAACCTAAGCTGGAACTGTTGCCAACAGGCCTCTGACTTCAGCGTGCACTGTGGAGGGAAGGACCCTTTTCAGAACTGAGTGATCCTAGGGAAATGCAGCTAGCTCGTACGCACCAGCAGTTTTGAGACTAACTCCTCAATGGCCTGAGCTTCAAGGGAAGTGAACTGGATGTTGCATAGATCCTGACCGGAGTTGTGCATTTAAAGTTACATGCTCAGATACGTCGTGAAACCCAGAGGTGCCCTTCACAACTGGATTCTCCTCTGAGGCTGCTGCAGGTTTGCCAGGATCTCACACGGGGTCACTCAGCTCTGCAGTCCGGCTGTCGAGAACACCATCTCCTGGATCTGACCCTCGACTCCTCCCTCCTTCACCCTGCTGGACTCCTGATTCAACCAGTTCAGATTGTCTGTCCTTTCTAGTGCCAGTGGGACTGTTTTGTACCTGCTTGTTTACTAGTCTCTCCTAGTGCCATGCACCAGCTTTTCACACACATACGCACACACAGCAGAAACAACACAATTTTAACATGTTCCCCTTCCTTTTTTGTAAATAAATGTACATATTGTCAAATTTTTTTTTGTTTTTTATTAAAGGAAGTATGCTTGATGTGCTAGCATAACTGTACCAGCTTCTTGTGTACCATAGTACCAGGTGGCTTGAGAGTTAGTACCTACAAACAGATCTATGGAGACATTTATTACACTTTTTACCAAAGGGAGTTATCATTGTAGTGCTTTTGTGTGGAAACTTTTCTCTCCTTTCTTTTGTAAATAAAAATACGTCTTGGTTCTTATTGAGGAAGACACTCACTCACCCACGGCCCTGTTCCTGTTCTGAAAGGCAACATGCAGCATGCAGTTTGCAGTGGGGAGAAGGGACATTTGGTCATTTTATTATTGGCTTCACAATCTGAGGGGAGAAGGCAGAAGCAATGTGTGTGTTTTGTGGTGAACATGACCATGTTCTAAGCAGCCTGTTATGATATATAAATATATATATTATATAATTTTTAATTTTTTTTTTAATTTTTTTTTTTTGGTGGCTAATTTTTATCCACCTGGTCTTCCAGCTCAGAGAACCTTCGCTTTTGGGAAGTGTTGCTGAGCTACCTTGCTGGGGTTGATTGTGCTTATGTATTTTCCCTCTCAGTATTGGAGAAAACATCCTAAGTACCAAACCAGTATTTGATTAGAGCTGCTTTGTGTGTGTGTGTGTGTGTGTGTGTCCGTGTCTGTGTGAGAGAGAGAAAGGCAAGGCGGGTAGGCTGTGTGATGCATTTCACTAGTGAAATCCACAAATGGGATATATATTTTTTTAAGCATAGAAGTTTAGTGCTGGCAGATATTTAAGCATTGGAAGATTTTGGTTTTCAGACAAGTTGGCCTGGACTTCGTAAGCCAGGACAGACCCAACTGCACTGTCTCTCCTCCTCAAAGGAGGCATCCATTCCTTGCACAAAACGATGTTGCCAGTTGTGCCCAAACAGCTTCCGTCGTCCCAGCTGGAGAGCTGTGAATGCAGTTTTGCTGCTTTTCAAAGTCCACTTCTTAAATCTGTCCCAGAGATTTCAAGACAGCTGGTTGTCCCCTCAGAACTGAGTTCTCTTACCTTCCCGGGCAGAGAGATGGAGAAGTTGGGGAGAGAGGGTCTGGGGGGAGGGTAATCGCTGCAGCCTTTGTGCGGCCTGGGAGAGCAGTGGTGAAAGTGCATGGCCTATAAGGGTCACTAGTCATTGGCAGCCAATGTACAGAGAGTAGTTCCAGCCATGGTGATGAATGGGAGCCTCCTATGGAGAGAGGAAAAGAGAGTAAAGAGCCCACTGGGGAGTTTTCAGAGTTTGCCAGCAATAAGTTACCTGTCCCGTTTCTCCTCCTTTTGCTGTGTTCAGACAGGAAGGGGGTTTTTATTGTGTCCTCTTCCATTTCAAAGGTTTTACACACACTCCCCTGCGCCTCACCCCACCCTCAGGTGTTTCTTTTCAATGTATGTTAAAGCTGATCTGGAAGTGGAAGTCTGGATGATTTAGACTTTACCAGCTTGGAAGTAACAGCTGCTGCTGCTTTGTGGGTGTTTTGTCCAAGAGTCTGTGCCTGCATGTTATTTGAGCGGAATGGGGTTAACATGGCGGGATTCCTGCTGTTCAAGGTACCCAGGAAAAAAAAACCAATAAAACACAAGGAGATCTCCTCCTGCAGCAGGGTTTTCACCTACGGCTTTCATCCCTCCCGATGTCTGACTTCTGAGCTCCAAGCTCTGATCCCAGCCTGTACAATAGCAAAGATTTCTTTTTACTTTAAATTGCTTTTTGTATTCTGTAATGTGATCCTTGGCCACCTATCCATGTGATGATTTCTATACAAATGTTGTAAACTTGACTGTAGTGCAGTATTTCCATTAAAATATCAGGGCTAATCATTGTGTACAGATTTTTCTTCCTCCTTGATCATACACAATGAGATCTTGACATACACACTCTTGAGGGAAGGGAGGAAGGATGCATCTGATGGAATCACTCCTTTAATAAAAACAGAATTAGAAGAGGTGGGAGAAGATGATAGACCTGACAGTTTGATCTCTGTTTAGGACACTCACAAATGACCAATGTTTGACTTACCTTAAATTTATCTGCTAGGGTATCGCCTCTGGATTCAAGATACTAATTCGTAAGCAATTCCCAGTTCCTGTGCAGAGGTTATAAACTCTTTATTTTGTAGCAGTTGCAACATTTTGTGGTGGTCGGGAGCCAATAATTAACCACCTCTTCCCCTGGAGTTGGGAGGTCATTCCAGCTGCTATAGATCAGAACAAATAAGGAAGTTAGCAGCCATGTAAATTTCAGTTCCACTAAAGCTGCTGGGGGAAGGGGTTGACATCCCCTGCCCCCATCCCTTGAGTCAGTCTGGGAAATGGGGTAATACAATTTACCAGCCAGTGGAAATGTCAAAAAAATCTCTCCCTCCGTCGTGTTAGCAGCAGGGCTGTTAAATAACAAATCAACCCTTTTTGGTTCCTTAACAAATTGACAGTTCTCTTTAGCCTGATTTGTTTTTGATTTAGAACTGTCTTCAGCACTCCCTTTGCCTACATCCAGTGCTTCGAGATTGAGGTCTATCACATACACAGTCATGGAGTTTAGGGCCACTAAACACCCGGCCACCCTGACGTGAACATTGAATGTTTTTTAGCCTGAATGGTAACATTACACTTTGTGTGGCTCAGTATTTTCTGGAACAGTTTAATAGTTTTTCCTCCCTGTTCTCTGTCTCTTCCTGTTGGGTGAGGAAGCCCCATGAGGTAATTGTGTTGTATAAATACACAGGTACAACTAGCAGAAAAGCTCAACCAGCTGTCATTGGGTATCCAAAGCCATATGCTAAGGAACACTGAATACAGACTGTAATCCCATTAATAATGAATAGGGGGATCCGAGAGATGCAAATAGTGGCAATGTCTGAAGGGGCTCTAATTTACTGGATAGCCTCTGATTCATTTTCAACATTGCTTTGAGCCTGCCTTTGAAGTCATTCCTTTTGGACTCTGAACTTAGGGATGCCAGCAAGCAAGGTAGGGTGACCAGATGAGAAAACCCGAAAATCGGGACTTCCCGCCCAAAGTTGTTAAGCAAAGAAAAACGGAAGAAAACCGGAAATTGGGACAAAAGGCGTCCTGACCAAGCATCGGTCGGGACGCAGGACAAATTATGAAAAATCGGGACGTCTGGTCACCCTAAAGCAAGTGTCATAGATCACAATGATCCCTTCTGGCCTTAGAATCTTGTCTGACCTGTGTAACCCAGAACTTCCCCCAAAACATTCCTTTGGAACTGCAGCTTAAAAAAAAAAAAAATCTGAAAAAGCTGCATGTGTGGAAGTGCAACCAACCGACAGGCTTCAGTCCAGCAAAGTCATTCGTCCATTTCCCATTCTTTGAGTTTGGAGGCTGTTGCGCCAAAAAAAAAAAAAAATCCTCAGATTTGCCTGTCCCGGGACACTGCCCCACATGCATGTCTGTAAAGTTGGGCTGTTGAAGTACTTTCAAGGGAGCCAGAAAATCTGGTGAGTGCTGTCTTGACGCAGTGATGCTGCCAAGTGTGTTTGTGCGGCCAGACCAGGAGCACTGCAGCGTGTGCCGCTTCCTTCGCCAGCAGTTGGTGACAGGCCAGCAAAGGTTTGTGACTTCAGGGTAGCCATTCTGTGTCTCCGGGCAGTTTCTTGCTTGTCTCTGTAAGGGCTGACACATCTTACTGAAGGCTGAAAATCTGAGGCAGCATTTGCCTCTGGTGCCTAAAGCTGCAACACTTTCAAAGGTTCTAAAGAATCTGTTGTTCCTTCCTCTCCCAGGCAAAACCAGAGTTCTGTATCTAGGTCAAGCAAAACAGCTGCTAGTAAACCACCACATTTGCCTTTGCATTCTGTGATTTCCCTAGAATGCTGGATTAGTGACATGGTACTTGAGGCAGTTAATCCTGGCATTGTCTGGTAATCAGAGTAGTTTCACCAAGGGGTGCTTTAAAACTTCTCACCCTCAGCTTCCAGGAATTTGACGTTTAGGGCCTGTAAGCGGTCCCGTCTTTGACACACATGGAGACTTTTCCCAGTTGGGTGGTAGAGAATCTGTTGGAAGTACATGTTCACAAGGCAGCTTTAGCACCTCTCTGCTTAGCTGCTTTCTGGAAGGTGTCCCAAATGAAACCTAGTCTCTTTGGATTCCCCTAGGAAGTGGCTGTGTAGTAGAAGCAGTTCATTGGTCTTCCAGGAGCATGTTTATAAAACATCACCTCCACGACTGCAACCCCACCTTAGTATCTTCACATCCAACCAGTAGAACTTGCATGGAGGAGGAAGTTGGCTTTGTATTGTCCAAGCATTATTCAAAGTCTGCCTTGTGTGCATTTACCCCACTTTGGACCCAGATGGTGCAGATACCGTATTCTCATTCTAGATTAATTCATCAACGCTGCTGCTGTATGTCTGAGCTGCAGCGTGTAGTCTGCTTAGGCCTTAGGGTGACCAGATGTCCCGATTTTATAGGAGAGTCCTGATATTCAGGGCTTTGTCTTATATAGGCTCCTATTACACCCCTAGACCTTGTCCTGGTTTTTCACACTTATCTGGTCACCCTAAGTCTGCTGAAGAGCAGATTTGATACGAGCTGCGGTTTCACTCTTCTCTTCCCTGAGCTCTCCTACTGAAAGGTGAACAAGAGAAGCTTGTTCTTGCTTTGAGTCCAATAGCCTGGTGCATTGTTCAAGGATCCTCCTATATAAAGATGTCACTGTTCATCTGTCTACTCTGCATCCTTATAAGGCCCCCACCAGGGCAGTATTTGAGTGCCTGTTTCTGCCCAAGTTGCATAACATTACTGCCTGTTTACACGACACGGACATCTATCGCAGTCTTTAATGTCGAGAAGGTAAGAGTTTGATTTCAAGTTTTGTATGAGGACAAAATGGAGACTTGATTACATACCAGGCGTCTGCTCATGGTGAGGCTGAACATGATGATGATGATGTCTTGGATTTGCGGCGTTACCCTCTGCTGCAGATTGCCCAGCTCTACTGTCCAAGAGAGGAAGCTCATCCTGGGCTCATGTAATTCTGATCACTCCCACCCACCTCCCCTCTTGATAAGGCTGCCTGCCAGAGGTGAATTCTCACTGAGCGATACATGCAGGCTGCACGGAGGGTAACTCCAAAGTTCTGGGGAAGATTCGTTGAAGGGCCAGAGAAAGCCAAGCCTGACGGCTGCTGCTTGGCAGGCCCCTAGCCTTTTCTCCCGAGCCTTGGTGCCCTTGGCCACTAATCTCTTATTTTTCAGTTAGGCTCCACCTGGAGATAATGGATTGCAGAGGACAAATGCAAGAGAGGTTCTGGACTCCTGGGACCCGAATCTTAATGTTTCTCCATGATAGGCAGGTCGGGGAAATACCCTTGTCTCCAGGGTTCCCTGTTTAGTCCCCCAATAAGTCACTGGTAATCAGGGCCGGCTCCAGGCACCAGCTGACCAAGCATGTGCTTGGGGCGGCACCTGGAGGGTTTTGGGTTTTTTTTAATTTTTTAATTAAAAAAAAAAAAAACACTCTTCCCAGTGCCCCGGCTGGGGGAGTAGGGAGGCGGGCATGCCGCCCTCCCCGCCAGTGCCTCGGCCGGGGAAGCGAGGGGCAGCCGTGCCGCGCTTCCCGGCGGCGCCCCGGCTGGGAGAGCGGAGCCACAGGCGAGCTGCTCTCCCCGGTGGCACCCCGGCCTGGGCAGCGGGGCCATGGACGAGCCGCTCTCCCTGCCGGCGCCCCGGCCACGGCAGCGGGGAGCAGCCGTGCTGCACTCCCTGCCGGCAAGCCGCTCTCCCCGCCGGCGCCCCGGCCGGGGCATCGAGGGGCGGCCGTGCTGCACTCCCTGCCGGGGCCGCGGGCAAGCCGCGCTCTCTGCCAGCGCCCCAGCCGGGGGAGCGGGGCAGCTGGCGGCTTTTTTGCCTGGGACGGCAAAAAAGCCAGAGCCGGCCCTGTTGGTAATCAGTGTGTGTCCCCAATAGCCCAATTCAGGAGCTGGAGCTCCCATCCTCTTCCCCTCTGTGGAGGAGGAGAAGATGGAAAAGTCCTAGACATACAAAAAGGACACCCTAGAGATGAGTGAGTCTGACCAGCCGTTCATTCTGTAGGGTGCAAACGGAGCTCAAAGGCCTTGCTTGGTTGGCAGGTGTATGAGTGAGGCCTGCGGAGACCAATAAAAGGCTCCTGCCCTAGAGATCAGAGCTCGGGTAGATCTTGGTGAGAAAGCGAGACCTCCCTACTGGAACTCTGCAAGGCAGTAACCTGCGCATCCTCCTGCTTTCTAACAGGTTTCTGCAAGTGCTCTCTTGCCTCTATGGGGACATCCACTGGCAGCCTGCCCATTCCTCCTGGAGTGGCTCCCTCTGCTGGACTGTTTCAGCATTGCATCGTGACCCAAGTTTGGACTGAGTATCTTCAGTGAGTATGTGCCTATCTAGGCTACTTCAGCGGCCGTTTTACAGCCCACCTTCCATAGGCTTCCCTCATCCACACAGCAGCGTGGTCCAGCCCATATGATCAGCCTGCCTGCGTGAGCAGAGCATCTAAGTAGCTAGACCTGCAGGAAAAGCTGCGCCTGAATTTCTCTCCACCTGAATCTTTGCAAAGAAGGAAACGGATAACAAAACGGGAGTTTGCAACATGCACTTGTCTTTAAAAAGCAGCCAACTGCATTGGTTGTAAGGAAATGTAACAAGCTGAGTTTTGGGGTGAGAGGCGTCTACTGTGGGTGTGGATCTTTCAAGTGTAGCTGGGGAGTGAACATGAGATCTTGGGTAACATCCCTATGCAGTCATTAGCATGCAGCTACCCCCAGACGTAGCAGCTACCCCCAGACGTAGCAGCTACCCTCACTTATGAAAGGCAGTTATGCCCTTGTGTGTTGCTTTATAAAGATGACCTGTAATGACGGCGCAACAGAATATATAAGCCTTCTGTACGATGTTTCCTTCTCCTTCGCTAGGCTGGAGTATGGAGCAGCAATTGCTGTGAGGATAGACCCTGCAGCAAGGCCCTGAGAACCCAACACCCATCTTGCAGCTGCTGGTCGTGGCGGCCTGGACACTGGGGTTGCTAGTTACTGCAAACAATATTACAAACTTGTGTTCAGGGTTTGATACTCTCATGCTTTAATTCACATGCAGATGGGGACTTGGCCAAGGTAGGATTTTGAATTTTAGAAAGAAAAAATGGAAGGTTCTAGATACAAGAGCAGGATGAAGTCCAGCTTGAAGAACTGGGGGTGTGGGGGTTACTTTGTAAATGATCAGCTTGGTCCGGGACCGCCTCTGCTGCTGTCTCAAACCCCGATGGCACCTCTATTACTAGAAGAAAACCAGTCCGGGACAGATGTCTCTCCAACAGCCTCTGTGGTAAAAGCAGAAGATGCACACATACAAATATTAGTTTCTCAGGAATGTCCTTGTCTTTAATTGCTCTCTTGAATCCACCCCTTCTTTCACAGGCTTCTGATCTCTTTAAAGTGTTTCTTAGTGTTTGTCTATATGCCTTCAGTCATTTGCTCTTCACAAGCCATCTTAGCACTTCTACTTTCCTGCTTACATGCTACCTGCTGTAATTTAGGCTCCTGTTTACTCCCTGCCCTGCGTCTTTTAAATAATTTGTTTTGCTCAAGTAACCTCTTGGCTCTTGCCGTTATTAGTGGCCTTGCTGGTTAGGAGCTCGCTTGACTACAAAGCCAATGTAAAGAGCTCAAACTCCCCCTCCCTAAGCAAGAGCTGGCCCCCTGCAGTTTGTCCTTGGCAGTGACTGCAGGGGGTGGGGTGGGGAAAGTCGCTTGTAAAAGGGAGCTGGGGAGTTTTCTGACAGCCAGGACATGCTGGGAGCAGGGGCGGCACCAGCTTTTTTGCCGCTCTAGGTGGCAGCGGGAGAGGCTGCTGCCGAAATGCCCCCGAGATCCCCAGCGGCTGAAGAAGCTGCCGCCGAAGTGCTTCTTCGGCTGCCGGGGACCTCGGCAGCATTTCGGTAGCAGCCTCTCCCGCCGGCGGCCGCCGAGGGATCTGAAATGCTGCTCCCCAAATCCTGGCGCCCTAGGCGACCGCCTAGGGTCACCTAAGGGTAGGGCCGGCCCTGGCTGGGAGAGCCCAGGACCTGCAGCCTGAGTGAAGGAAATTCTGGCTGCAGCAGCCTGATTCCTCTCTTGCTCTGTGGATTGGGGCTGTGAGATGTGACACTGGCTCTGCTTGCGGCCTGCAGTTCAGCCTATGACGCTATGCCAACCCCCGCCCACCTTTCTTGGTCTGACTGCAGCCTCCACAGGCATTTAAGCACCAGGCCTAGGCCAGCCTGCTCAGCACCTGGCTGGGTTCTGCCCCGTGAGCAGCTGCCAGGGTCAGCCTGTGACAGAACTAATGCCCATGATGGGGGGTGGAGGGGGTTTGACTGCACGCTCCAGCCCTGGGATGTGTTTCCTCAGCACCTGGCTCTGTTTCCTCAGCTCTGGTGCAGCCCTTTGGGGCACGATCATCTGTTCAAGGCAGGGAGGCTCAGAGCTAGAATTTGGTATCCTCATAAGCAGAGCTGGGGCTGTGTGGGGTTTGGGGTGGTGGTCAGCTGCTCCGTGCGTGCAGGGGGTTGGCAGCAATCCTTGGGAGAGATGGTTAGTGCTGGGTCTGCAACACAACTTCCTGGTGTATGTCAGGCTGGGTTCTGCAGAGTTAGCACCAAATGAGGCTCAGAGCAGCCTCCTACCTCGGCCTTGGCTGGGGCTGCTCAGAGTCCCTGCCGGGGACACCACAGCTGGTGAGGGAGTAGGGATTGGTGTCACCTCCAGCAGCCGGGTCTTCCTATGGGAGGGTGTTTCCCTCCCCCTTGTGATGTCCATCTCTTCTGTGCTTGCCACTGCCCCCTGCCTGCCAGGAACGACTCACCTCTGACTCCCAGGCCCTGCTGCCCAGCTATGGCTCCTGCATGGGCCAGGATGGGAACACCCCATGGAGCAGGGAGTTTCAAACTATGGCCAGGGAGAGGATACCCCAGAACCAGCCCCGAGGGCTTTCTCCCTGCTCCTACACTCTGCAGGTCACTCCAACTGCGTTCTGGCTCCCAGCCACCGTGTGATGTGGCTGCTGCCCCCTGCCCCTAGAACTCCCCCCCCCACCCTCGATTCTCCACCCCCACCCCAGCCGTGACTTACAGCAGGGTGGCCATTCCAAGCCTCTTACTCTTCTCTGGCTTCAATTTTCCGCCATGTATCCTAGGGGAGGCAGGCAGGCCTGATTATTTAACAGCATTCAGGGCACCACCCACCGCTTGTATTTCTGTCCTTCAAGGTGCTCCCCTGCCCCCAATCCATCCGAACAGAGGAGGGGAAGGAGCTGGGAGGAGCGTCAGTCCCCAAGATTACTGGGATCATTTTGCCTTTGGCCTTGTGCCCCACAAAGGCCAGGAGAAGTGTTGTGCCCCCACTGGGAGTTGGTGTGAAGCACAGTGTGGCAGAGCTGCTGCCCTGGCTCTTGCCTGTATGGCAGGTGGTAGCTGGGGTGGGCAGGGCTGGGGCTTCCCGTGAATCTCTGCCCTCCCTGTACAGACTGCAGGGGGACCTGACTGGGGCCAGTCCCTGGGTGTGTGTGGGGGGAAACGGGGAGACCTTTGGGAGGCAGGATCTCTCCCTCAGACCTGCTCCTGCAGGTGCTGGGCTCACCCAGGGCCAGGACAGGGGGGACCCTTTGGCCGCAGAGCCCTCCTTCATCTGGCTGCAAGGAGCCTTGGCTACCCCTTTGTCCCAGGAAGGTGGGGGGGAAGTTGGGTGTGTTTGTGTGTGGGCAGAGGAGGCCAGCCCCTCCCCCCTGCTAGCAGTGTGCATGTGGCACTGGGCCCCAGCCGTGTGGGGCAGGGAGGGATAATAGGAAGTAGAGCTCCAGCCCTTTTCTTACCTATCGGCAGCTGCGGCTCTCAGGGCAGCCTTCTTGCTCAGCCTCCCTGGGCAGCTCTGGAGCTGGGAAGCCAAGAACCCAGTTAGTCCCAAGCCACACATCCTCCCCAGGCTGAGGGGAGCTGACTTGGCCCCTGCCTGCTATGGAGGTGAGGAACCCCTGGCTGTCAGAGCCCTCTCCCCATTGACTCCTCGCATGGGACAGAGCTGACTTGTAGGGGAGCCATCCTCAAGGGCGGGGGATGGGGCTGAGTCAGTGAGGGGGCTCCCTGGAGCAGAGAAACCCCTCTGTGCCTAGGTCCTCCCAGCCCCCAGAGCTCACTCACCAGGATCCTGCAGGCTTCGCTCAGGAAGGCAGGGATGGGGGGGCCGCTCCCTCGGCCAGCTGGCTCCGCATGAGCGTGCGCAGGGGCTGGCAGCTGAGGAAGGGTGCGCAGCGCAGCAACACCACCCTGCACACCTGCCGGAGAGGGAGAAAAGGGAGCTGGGTGAGTGCTACAGGCTGCGAACTCGCAGGCTCCACGTGGCTTGGGGAGACGCCGCTGTGTCAGAGCAGCAAGGAGCCACCTCTTTGCAGAACCTCCTCTGGCCTGACGGTTGTTCCCCAGGCCCCCACAGCCCCCATCTCCAGCTCAGCTGGGTTGAGGGGAGCCAGGCCCGAGTGCTAGGGCCGAGGAGGGACACTCCCTGTGGGTCCCTATTGGGCTGTTAAGAGCACTGCCCGGTGGCCAATGTACGTGGCCTCCTCTCAATCCCAGGCACTACCGGGGGCTGCTACTGTGGGGGTGGGCGGGAGGGAGGGTGCTTGCTGCAGGAGGCTGGTCATTCCCAGACAGGAGCTAGGACACAAGTGAGGTCTGGGCAGGGGCAGCTCTAATGTTATTGCCACCCCAAGCGGAAAAAAAAAATAAAAGCCACACACCCGCCAACGCCCGCCAAAACAACCCCTCCCGCTCCTACCTGGAGCGCTGGCGGGGAGCGCCACGGGGAGGGCGCCGAGCCTGGCTGCGGCCCCGCTCTCCCTGCCGGCCGGGGGGAGGGCGGCGAGGCTGGGCACTGCCCCCGATCTCCCAGAGCGCCATGGGGCACAGTATGTTTAAAAAAAAACAACAAACACACACACACACACACACACACACACACACAAACCCTGAGTGCCGCCCCCCTCCAGGTTCCGCCCCAAGCACGTGCTTGGTAGGCTGGTGCCTGGAGCTGGCCCTGGGTCTGGGCAGCAGCAATGGGGAGCCAGCCGGCCTCAGCGACCTGCCCTTCCCTGAGGCCCTGCTTGGGTTGGGTCACTGGTTAGGGGCCAGAGGTCGACCTGGGCCTGGCCACTAAACAGGGCAGGCTGTAAAATGGAGCCAAAGCCACGGAGAGTCTGGCTGGGCAGGGAGGCTGGAGGTGCCTGTGGGGAATGGAGGAGGAGAAGGAGAAGGAAACCCCCACAGATCTGCCCCACAGCTACACTCTGAGGGCTGGCAGAGCTCTGTGTGGGGTGGGGCCTGCCCTGCTTCCTACTTACATCCTCAAAGCACGTTCTCGCCTGCAGGGCCAGCGGGATGGCGACGCACGCCTTCAGAGGTGCCTTGGGGTTCCGCAGCAGCCAGCAGAGCCCTTCCATGGCATCCAGAATTCGCACACAGTACGGACAAAGCTCCCCAGGATCTGGTCTCGCTGCTTCCTGACCTGCAGAGAAGGGGTTGGACGCCGCTCGATGAGCAATGCTCTGTCAGCCTGGGTGTAACCGCAGTCCGGCAAGTCTGCCTACAGCCCAGTCTGCTCCACAGGAGCCATGGGCTGGGGAGAAGGGGAACCAGAAGCTTCCTACCCAGCCCCCTCTGCCTAGTATCCTGCCATTCCAGACCCACCTTGTCCGGGAACTCGGTCACTGCGTTCCTGAGGCCGTGCAGTGCTCTGCGTCGGATGGGGATGCTGCTGTCCTCTGTCCGCTGCAGCATGACCTTCACGACCTGCTTTCGCAACCCCTTGGGCTCGTTCTCCATCAGCAGGGGGCTGCCAAGGAACTAAAGGGACCGAACGGAACCGTCAGAGAGGGCTGAGCAAGGCCAATGGGTCCTAGCCTGGCCGGAGCAAGGGGAGCGAGTATGATCAGGGACCAGGAGGTGCCTTAGATCCTTACTGACTGATGTTCACGAGGGGCTGGCTTCAGCTGAGCTTAATAGAAGTGACATGAGTGCTACCTCTGGTTCCAGTGGGGTGCCCCCAAACCCCACCATAGAGCCCCCAGCAGAGGGATTAATTTACAATCAATACACCACCAGCACCATCTCTCATTGGCTGACCAGCTATTGGCCCCGTTCCATCAGCTTCTGGGTGTGGTTAATCTCACCCCCTCGCCCTGGTCCTCCAGGCTCACCTCTACAAACAGGGTGGTGCAGGCCATGCGTTCGCTCTCCTGGAAGGCCTGGAGGCTGGGCAGGAGGAATCATGGGATGTTCTTCAGGGCCTGGTTTGGGTGGGTCACCATGGCCCTGGGAGAGAACAAGAGCTCATGTTGACATGTGCATGACAACCCTGCACATGCCGGAATCTGGCCTGGTCCCGGACACCCCCTCCCATCTCTGCCCCACTGGGCTCCACAGCGAGAACGTGACTTCTTCAGTGTCTGTCCTCACCTGCTAAGGAGAGTGAACCCCTCGGGCTGGGCCTCCTCCAGCAGCTGCCAGCCTCGCTCCTGGTCCATTAGCTCCACAGCTGGCTGACTGCCACTGAGGTGCAGCACCCGCGCCAGGGCCTACACCGCTATGCTGGGAAGAGAAAGAGGCAGGAGATGGTGATGCGGGGACGCCTGCTCTCTGGGCGGGGCCGGGGGACAGGACTCCCTTGCTGCAGCACTGAAGGGATCAGGGTGAGAACAGAAGCTGCCCCATTTCTGCCTTTGGTTCCCTGCACTCCAATTGTGGGGGCCAGGGGGAGGGGTTGTCTGCAAATGTGACCTTCGCCTCCTCCAAAGATGTGAAAATTGCCCCTGACCATTCCAGTAAACTGACCCTGGGGAGAAAAGTACATGCTGCGCCCCCCTGAATGCCCTGCTACCCTCAGCCCTGCCCCACAGTGCCCACTGCAGTCAAGGGGGGGAAGTGGCTCTGTGCCAGACCGGACCTGTCCCAAATCCTTCAAAGCAGACAGTAAATAGAGACAGCAGCTAGCTCTGCCCTGCTCCCCAGCTCTGCTTCCCCCCGTCCCACTCGGCTCCCTCATCACCCTGCTGAGCTGCCCACTCTGAGGAGCTCTCTGTCTCTCTGAGTATCCAGGGGGCAGCTCTGCCCGCTCCTAAGCATGAGAAGCCTGGCTGATCCGAACCCTCTGTCCCCCGAAGGCATCGGGTGGGGGTGTCCCTGGATAATGAGAGTCCAAGCAGGAAGCTTCCCCCTCCTAGGGTCTGGCCCAGACACTGCGTGGGTGCTGAGATCCATCAGCCCCACACGTTACCTACGGGGACTGGCGTCACCGGGTAGGTTCTCCTGGGCTCCCGAGAGGTGCTGTGCCGGGGGGCAGGCAATGGCGAGGAAGCAAGAGACGAACAGGTCATCCTCACGTCCCTCCAGTATGTCCGCTCGCCCCAGGGCCCCGACTAGCTCCTACAGGCCGCGTGTGGTCTGGAAGGGAACAAGATACAGTCAGAAGACCGTGGCCATGTGCACAATGCGGCTGGGAAAGAGGGCTGAATGCCAGCGCTGGGAACTTACCGCCGGGGGCAGCCGGTCTGGCTGGAGGCAGCTCCCGTCCTGGGTCTCTCTAACGTTAGCCCGGCCCCTCTCCGGGCTGTCATACAGCAGGATGTGCAGTACCTCCCTGGCCAGTATGGGGTCTGCACCCAGGAATCTCCAGATGGCCTTGGCCTGGCTGTGACTGATACAGAGATGGCGGGTAAGGAATTAACACACAGGACGGGCCCAGTTGGTACAGACCTGGGGGTGATGCCCTCCGAGGGTGACGGGCCAGAAGCATCAGGTTGAGCCTGCTGGTGGTTGACCTCAAGGCCCTTCAGGCACTGGCCAGTCCTAAGGGTTCATACCTTCCTGCCTGGGCACTTCAAGCGGGTTCTGTGTCACAGTGAGGGATGGGTGGAGGTGGCCAGACTCCCTTCTCCCAGCTGTGGGGGACCTCTCCCTCCCTTGCTGCCTTCTCCTGATGGGAACCAGAGGGGCTGGGGTTAGAGCCCCCAGGGGGGAAAGCAGTGACTCCGGGCTCAGAGAGGTGGGGGCTGGTGTGAGGAGGTTCCCAACACCCTTGGGGTGGGGCTAGGGCTAGGTGCTGGGCTGGATCTCCTGAGCTGGGGGGGGGGGGCAGAGTGGGGGCTGCAGGCAAGGAGAGCAGGAGCTCGTTCCCCATGGGGCAGGGGGTGGAGGGTTCAGGAGGAACAAAGCTCCAGTTCTGGCCATGCCATGGCTCTGGGGTGGGGGGTTTGGAGAAGGCTATAAAATGGGTGCTGTGCTTGTCGGCTCTGGGCAGGATGCAGGGAAGGCGCTGCTGGCCCGGGGAAACCTGGCAGGCTGGTGAATCGGAGAAGACCAGCCTCTAGGGGTGAGATGAGGCATGTAAAGGTGTGCGGTGATGGGGAAGATGCCGGGCTGGGATTCCGGGGGAGACAGGGCATTTCCCAACTGGGGGGTGGGGGGTGGTTTTCCCTGCGGGGTCGTGCTCCGTGCAGGGGGTGTCTGTGTGGGCCATGCTGTTAGGCTGGCTCCCTCTCCTGCCTCAGTCTGGAGGGATGCCCTGCCAGGAGCGGAGGCTATGCTGACAGAGGGGGTGACCCTGCTCACATGGGGTCTCTCCTGGCCTGGGTTGTGATGGGGGGGCCCCGGAGGACTGTTCTGGCCTCCGGCCAGCCAAGCCATTGCACAGCCGAACGGGGAGGGGGCGGACTGGTTAGCACAGAATGAAGTGGGGGAGGATGACAGCTGCGTTAGGAATAGCTCAGCTGGGGAAGCCGGGGGTCCCAGAGCACACGGAGCCCTCCAAGGGACAGGGAGGCTAATGGTGACAGCATGCCGGGGCAGGGCTGTTCCCTGGGGGCCTACGTGCAAGGGGAGGGTCTGTGCTGCGTTTAACCCTGGTGCTGTGGAGTCACCCCATTAAGGGGGATGGGGCTCGGAGGCTGGAGGGGGACGTTCTACCCTTTCCCTGGGGCCAGCGCTCACTGCTCATAAGACCAGGGCAGCTGCAGAAGGTTGCTGACCACGGTCTTGGTGTGCTGTCTGGCCAGTAGGTGTAGGATGTTTCTCATCTCATCTCTCAGCCACACACCCCGGGGTGGGGACAGTGTGTAGGAAACAGCCACGTGGAGATCCTGCACCTGTGGAGGCAAAGCAGGGGCTGAGACCCTACCCTCGCTGTGGGTGTCTGGCAGGAAAGGGCCAGGAGGAGCAGGGCAGGCTTAGAAACAAGTCAGCTGTCACATGACCCGGCAGAGGCCATGGAGAAACTCTCCTAGCGAGTGACAGAGCTGAGGGGGATTCTGGTTTCGGTACCTTGAAACCCCCACCCCTGATCCAGCTCTGTAGCACTAAGGGTCCCAATCCTGCTGCCCAGTGACACCCCATGGCCCGGATATCCCGGCTGTACCTCCCCTTGTGTACCTCCCCATGTACCTCCCCTTGTGACAGCACGCCTGGGCTGAGTGGGATCTAAGCGTCCAGGAGTCATTTCCATCCTCTACGTCAATCAGTCTCCACTGGGCAAAGAGTCAGCGGACACGGGGGACCCCACTGCAGGCTCTGTTCCCCCAGCTGGGGGATGAGTCTGGAGATAGGGCACTTTTCCCAGGGAGTGAGCAGGGCAAGGCAGACTCCTGGGATCAATGCCTGCAAACACCACCCTGCAGACAGGGGATGGATGGGTCCCATTGACCAATGATGGTGAGAGGGGACATCTCCCCTCCACATCCTCCCTTGTGCCCCAGGAATTCTGGACATGGGGCAGGATGGAGCTTCAGCCATTACTTGGCCCTGTAGCACCGATTCTTTCTCTTTCAGCACCTGCTCTCTAGAAGGTGTGTTGGGGGTGGTGTGGGATCAGCGGAGGTCCCTGACGGTCCAAGACACCTGGTGAAGGGCAGAAGCCAGGCCAGCCTGGTAGGTACCAATCCACTTCTGCTCTGTGTCCCTCTGGTCAGGGCTGGGATGAAGGCGCCATGTTCTCTCTGCAGCCCTGCTCGCTAGGTAACGGCCGGGGCTGTGAGAGCTGGGAAGTGGCGACTGTTTGCTTCTGCTCCATCTTACCTTTGCAAGGCGTGAAGAGCCAGTAGAGAGCCTGAGATGCCCAGTAACTGGTGGCCTCCTGAGCACTGAAGGCGTGGCTTGTCAACAGCCCGGCCACGTAGCCCTGCTCTGCCATGGGTCTCAGGTCCTAATGGGCCACTGAACAGAAAATCAGGGCATGAACTGGGGCTGAGCCCAGCTGTCTGTATCACCCCCCCGTCTCTCTGTGCGTGCTGCGGGGGGCAGCAGGGTCCATGCTGCTCATCTCGGTGATGGCTTTGAAGCAATAGGACACAGCTGGGCTCTCACAGCTCGGCTCTGCTCCTGGGCCCGGGAAGAGCAGATCCACGACTGCAAGTGCCGGAGAGCAGTGAGAAAGCCATGTGAGTGGCAGCAATGCTGGGGCAACCTCCCCCACCTCCCCATGTCCTTCGGGCAACCCCTAGAACCTGCTTCCCGCCCCAGCAGGGAGAGGAGATGGCGCATTTAACCCCTTCTCCTCCTCTTCCGGACACTGGAACTCAGCGCTCCCCTCCTGTCTGGGGGGCGTTGGGACAGGTCCGAGGGTCTTGGACTCAGCGCTTTGAGGACTCTCCCCATTGATCCTGGGGTCTCGGGGCTGTTTCCTTCAGGGGCACAGGGGCGCCAGCCCACATTTAGGAGGTCGAAGTGACACCCCCTGGCCCTGGAGCAGGACTAGGATTGTCTTGCTGGATCCCAGGGTCGGGTGTATGCCCCGTGGGGATGGGCTAGTTCACAGTAGCTGGGAGGCCTATTCAGCCCCTTCGGGATCAACTGGGGCCTTCCCTCTTGTGGTTTGGGTAGAACCTGAACAGCCAGCCCATCCCCAGATGGCTAGTGCGAATGGCCCCTCCCGTTCCCTATCATACCAGAAACAGATGCAGCAGCATGGTGGGGGTCAGGTGCAGCTCCAGGAACATCTGCACCACGAGATCCAGGGCCATCCAGGGCAGTTCTTGGAGAGACTGGAGCAGAGAGAAGCAGGGGAGTAAATAGCAAGGGAGGTGGGGTGCATGCGGCAGGGGAACGAGTGGATCCCCCTGTCTACAGCCAGGTGCTGTTAGTATTCGGGGTCCCTGCCAACCCAACTGCAGAGTTAACTGCGTAGCAACTTGCCACCAGCCCTTTGGAAAATAAACCGAGGGGCTGGATTTGGCTGGACATAGACTCATAGACTCATAGACTTTAAGGTCAGAAGGGACCATTATGATCATCTAGTCTGACCTCCTGCACAATGCAGGCCACAGAATCTCACCCACCCACTCCTGGAATAATCCTCTCACCTATGTCTCAGCTACTGAAGTCCTCAAATCATGGTTTAAAGACTTCAAGATGCAGAGAATCCTCCGGTAAGTGACCCGTGCCCCATGCTGCAAAGGAAGGCAAAAAACCTCCATGGCCTCTGCCAATCTACCCTGGAGGAAAATTCCTTCCCGACCCCAAATATGGCGATCAGCTGAACCCCGAGCATGTGGGCAGGACTCACCAGCCAGACACCCAGGAAAAAGTTCTCTGTAGTAACTTCTAACATCCCATCATTGACCATTGGTCCTATTTACCACTGATGGCAATTAATTGACCCTTGACTAAGATCATGTTATCCCATCAAACCATCCCCTCCATAAACGTATCTAGCTTAATCTTGAAGCCAGTTAGGTCTTTTGCCCCCACTGCTTCCTTTGGAAGGCTGTTCCAGAACTTCACTCCTCTGATGGTTAGAAACCTTCGTCTAATTTCAAGTCTAAACTTCCTGATGGCCAGTTTATATCCATTTGTTCTTGTGTCCACATTGGTACTGAGCTGAAATAATTCCTCTCCCTCCCTGGTATTTATCCCTCTGATATATTTAAAGAGAGCAATCATATCTCCCCTCAGCCTTCTTTTGGTTAGGGTAAACAAACCAAGCTCCTTGAGTCTCCTTTCATACGACAGGTTTTCCATTCCTCGGATCATCCTAGTGGCCCTTCTTTGTACCTGTTCCAGTTTGAATTCATCCTTCTTAAACATGGGAGACCAGAACTGCACACAGTATTCCAAATGAGGTCTCACCAATGCCTTGTATAACGGTACTAACACCTCCTTATCTCTACTAGAAATACCTCGCCTAATGCATCCCAAGACCGCATTAGCTTTTTTCACGGCCACATCACATTGGCGACTCATAGTCATCCTGTGATCAACCAGGACTCCAAGGTCCTTCTCCTCTTCCGTTACTTCCAACTGATGCGTCCCCAGCTTATAACTAAAATTCTTGTTATTAATCCCTAAATGCATAACCTTACACTTCTCATTATTAAATTTCATCCTATTACTATTACTCCAGTTTACAAGGTCATCCAGATCTTCCTGTAGGATATCCCGATCCTTTTCTGAATTGGCAATACCTCCCAACTTTGTGTCATCTGCAAACTTTATTAGCACACTCCCACTTTTGGTGCCGAGGTCAGTAATAAAAAGATTAAATAAAATTGGTCCCAAAACTGAACCTTGAGGAACTCCACTAGTAACCTCCCTCCAACCTGACAGTTCACCTTTCAGTATGACCCGCTGTAGTCTCCCCTTTAACCAGTTCCTTATCCACCTCTCAATTTTCATATTGATCCCCATCTTTTCCAATTTAACCGATAATTCCTCATGTGGTACTGTATCAAATGCCTTACTGAAATCGAGGTAGATTAGATCCACTGCGTTTCCTTTATCTAAAAAATCTGTTACTTTCTCAAAGAAGGAGATCAAGTTGGTTTGGCACGATCTACCTTTTGTAAAACCATGTTGTAATTTGTCCCAATTGCCATTGACCTCAAGGTCATGCAGCTCTCTGCATCAGGCCAGCGTCCAGCTACTCAGCAGGGGGTGGCTGAGTTTCCCATCCAAGGAGGCAGGTGGGAGCTGCAGCTTTGTCCATGCCTCACTAACCTCTACCTCTAAACTAGTGGAGCTTTCTGCCACCTCAGTCCCTCTCAGCTTCGCCGGGGCTGGGCGCTGAATCATGGTGCTGGCAATGCAAATGCTGATGGTCTCAGCCTCCTGTTCCTTAGACAGGTGAGGCTGGAATTTCCTGATTGGAAGGAATGGAGCAGACGGGGCCATTAGAACAGAGGCTGATCCAGGCAGGAGTCAGGCTGGGTTTGATGGCAGGAAGGACAGCTCCCTCCCTATGCAGCAGAGCTCCAGGGGGCATCTCCAGTAGAGCCACCACCTAGGGATAGGTCCTGTCTGGAGACACCTACACCCCCGGGGCCCGGCTCTGCTGGGGAAGCTGCTCTCTGGGGATGATCCTGGGCCCTGCTCTGCGCCTGCACCCGTTCACAGCACTTCATGCTGACTGGAGGGGCTCCCTCTTACCAGGCCATACGCAGAGATGGGGCTGGATAAAGTGACCCGGAGGCCGAGGAGGATATGGCCTGTTAGTGAGCCACCGGGGAGGAGCATTCTCCGGTTCTTATTGCAGCTCGTTCCTCCCCCATATCCTCTCCCTCCATCTTCCCCTCCCTGGCTGCTGGGCTCCGCAGGTGAGTCAGGCCCCATGGATGTACCCTAAGTATGAGATGGCCAGCAGGGCATGCTGCTGATCGGGGCTCTGTGGCCGGGCCCGGTCCTTGCCTCTGAGCATCTCCTGCAGCACAAAGCAGAGAGTCAAAGGCAAAGGAATTTGCGAGAGCCCGGTTATTCAGCAAGATGTGGAGTCTCCAAATGCTGTTTGACGCCCCCACCAACCCCCCAGCCCCAGCGTGCAGCGCACTGGGGCACAGAGCTGGGAATATGGCCTGGGAGAGGCCACGTGGCCAGAATGCAGGGGATGAACCTTGAGGAACTCCACTAGTAACCTCCCTCCAACCTGACAGTTCACCTTTCAGTATGACCCGCTGTAGTCTCCCCTTTAACCAGTTCCTTATCCACCTCTCAATTTTCATATTGATCCCCATCTTTTCCAATTTAACCGATAATTCCTCATGTGGTACTGTATCAAATGCCTTACTGAAATCGAGGTAGATTAGATCCACTGCGTTTCCTTTATCTAAAACAGCCCCTATTTCACCATTGCTGCCAGCAGATCTGGAAGCCTCAGCATCTGCCAGGCAGCAGGGAAGGAGGATCTGGGCAGAGGCAATTTTGTGACGGGGAGCATTAGAGTCCTGAACAGCTGAGGGCAAATATTTTCCTGCAAACCTAGGGAGGGCTGAGCCTGCTAACTCCACAGCATCATGTCCCAGAATGAAAACCCTTGGAGTTAAACCCCAGGGCACTTTCTGGGTGCTGGGCAGATCCCTCAGAAGTGGGATGGGGGATCGTCTCAGGTGTAAGCAGCATGAATCTGCTAATGGAAAATAGTGTCATTTAATTCCTTGGGCTGGCATTGCACCAGAAGAATCTGGCATCAGCAGTGGGTTTGCAGCACACAGTGTAAAGCCCTGAGCACCCGCTCACAAACACAGCACATGGCCTTCAACGCTGGATACTCTGGCATGTGCATCTGACCTAGGGAGCCCTCCCAGGACCCCAGCACGCTCACTCACCAGGAGGAGGGACAGGAGGGTGTATGTGTTCTGGGTCACCAAGGGAGTACTTCTCTTTTGGGTGACAGCTTCATCCACCAGCACGAGGCTTCTCATGAAAGCAGGTCTCACCAGTGGGTCCTGGGCTCACAGGCAGGAGCGGGAGAGAACAGTGAGGAAACAGCCACAGACAATAGAGAGCTGAGGCACAAGGCTATAGGGCAAGTCTCTACAAGGGAGCTGCTGTCCTAGGCTTGATTGCCCTCATGCCCTAAGGCAAAGGACCTGGCTGGCTGAGTGGAACATCTCAGCATTCCCTAGAGGAACATCTCTGGAGATGGATGCAAGGAATGGCCTGATTTCCAGACGTGCTAAGCACTTGCAGTTCCCAGAGCTGTCAATGGGCCCTGGGGCTGCTCAGCTCCCCTGTATCAGCTTGTAATTGTCTGATCTGGGACAGGAATCTGCTGCTCTCTGGAGTCAGCTGGGCTCTCCCTACCAAGGCGTCTGTTCTCCAAGGAGAACATTCAGTTAAACCAAACTAGCATCCCCTCTCCTTTTCGCTAGGACTCGCATATGGGCATTGTAACCAGCGTAGGACTGAACACGTCCTCAAACCTCCGATGGCAAGAAAACAACCTAGAGTCATCTCAAAAATCCCCCTTCAGCACCAGAGCCTGTCAGCCGGGCTAGGGGCCTGAATCACTCAGTGCTACACCATTGACTGCAGTGTGTGGGGAAAAGGCCCTAAATCTTTATCTTCTGATCCCTGGGTGCAGCACAAGCCTAGAGGTACCAAACAGGGTACAGTCGTCTCTGGGACAATAGCATCAAGTGATGTTCAGTTACATTCTAACAAGGCCCAGATGGGAGTCCTTCCATTAGCTTCCATGGGCCTGGGATCAGAGAAGAAGCTAATCGAGATGGTGGTGGGGGTCTCAGAGAGTGGTGCTGTTCCCGTGTCTCCTGTCCCTCCTGGGGCAAAGGGCCAGCCTTTTGAGCTGAGTTTATGCAAAGACATGGCTCTGTTCTGCTGTGCACAGCCCGGGTAGGTGCCGCATGGGCGGTCAGGGGAGGGCTCTGATTTACGTACGGGCTCAGGCAATAGTGCTTCTGGATGGGAGACAGGATCCTGCAGTCTATGCTCTCTGGCATGAGATCGGTGGGGCCTGAGTGGACCAGGTGCACACAGCTGAGGAGCAGGAGGCTTCTCAGCTGCTCGATGGAAGCTGGCTCCTGAGAACTGTAAAGGAAAGAGTGAGGAGAAGGAATGGCTTCCAGCCGCTCCTAACTCACGAATGAGGCCAGGGGAGGATTTTTCACCCAGCTGGGTTAGCAACCAATGTGTCAGGTGGAGCTGATGGCATGGCAGTGTCTTTTGGGCCCTCTCTGAGTCTTGTTTATGGGGCTGCGTGGAGCACGTCTGAACTCCCCAGGAGATACCCTGGAGAGCTTATACACAGGACCCACCATCCCCCCTGGATCCACCCCATTGTGCTGCCATTTCAGCTCCATGGAGGAGTAAGGAAAGGGCTCCCTCCACGGAGTCTGAGCCACTGCTTGGAAATTCAGCTCCTCGTCAAACAGGCTTCTGGGAAGCAGGGTCCTCCCTGGCAGGTCCTTTTACCTGCAAAGGCTGTTGGAGGGATGGATGAAAGAGCAGAGATGCTAGGTGGGACCTTACCTCCAGAGAGCTACGGGCAGAAGGCTGGAGCTGTACCCTGCTGACAAACTCCTCCCAGTGCTCCAGGATGGCAAAAATCTCGCCTAGGTGTTGCCTGGCACACAGCCCGAGCCCTCGAGCAAGTCCCTGAGAGACAGACAGAAAGACGGAGGTTGGGACTGCTGAGCAAAAAGCCAAGGGGGCCAGGATGGGCTCTCAAGGTCATTGCATGGGCATGTGTATAAGGAAAGTCTTTTCAATCCACTGGACCTTGTCCAAGGCAGAACATACACACGTAGCATCAGGGGATTGATAAGGAACGAGTGATCTCTTGTCAGTGGAGGAGCAAAGGCCTCTCCTCTCTTTCCTCTTCTTCTCAGAAGTTGACCATCTCCACCAGAAGCCATAGCTGGGGCTTGACTCTCTTTTCTGGAGACAACATCAGCACAGTGCCCCAGCACTTGTAGAGAAAGCTCTGTGAAAGAGACACCATCATGCTGGATGCATTGGGCACGGCCTGGCACGCACAGAGCCCACTGAGTATAGTTGTTTGCTTCACGGACCCCAAGCTGCCCCTGGGTAGCGACCGCTGTTCTGAACTAGGCACTGAGCCCCAATTCCTTCCAGGACACTGACCTTGTCACTGGGCCGCTTATCACTGGGGGCCAGCTGGCGCCTGATACTAGTGATGAACCAGCCTGTGACGGGTCCGGCACCACAGCGCCCATTTGTGGCAGGAGTGGCAGAGGTGTCAGGGCCTCACCACTCTTAAATCCTTCCGCCCACCCCCTTAAGGGCGTCCTTTGTGGCCTAATGGCCGGTTTCCCCTTGCTCGCCCCCTTGGGCGGGGTAGCAGGCCCTAATGGCCCGAGTCCGTGCGTCGCACCCCGAGTATCAGGGCAGTGTGGCCCAGCGGCCAGAGTCCATACAACTCGCCCCGAGGATCAGGGCAGTGTGGCCCGGCGGCCAGAGTCCATAGCCTTCCCTCTCCCCTCTGGGGGAGTGCAGCCTAATAGCCAGAGTAGTAGGGGGACCCGGGCCCGCCCTCTCCACCGGGTCCCGAACCAGGGCTCACCTGTTAGCGGGGTTCCCCCTTGTGCTTAGCTCGGCGGGGATCCACCCGCAACACGCCGAGCGTCAGTGCGGCTTTAACGCTGCTGGCTTCTAAAGTCCCCTGGGTCACTTCCTACCCTCAACCTGGTTCTCTGGTCCGTCCCCTCCAATCGCAGCCTCCGTCCAGGGTGCAGAGGGTGTCACGGCTTGGTTGGCCCCTGGGGTGTTGGCTGTCCTGCCTTGGGAGCTGGCAGTGTGCTTCCTTCTCCTCCAGCGGTCACTCCAGATTGAGCCGCTTTGCAGGCCTTTATACTTAGGCTCCAGTTGGAGCATGCCCAGCAGGGCTTCCGGGGCAGGGCTTCCTCTGCCAGGAAGGAAGGGTTAACCCCTGCGGTACCAGTGCGGGGCCGCTCTGCCCCATCACACAGCCCAACCAGGTGTGGTCCGAGATTAAGACGAGAAGGTCTTCCAGGAACTGCCAGGGAAAGAAGAGCCGGTTAGAACCGAGAGGGGCCAAGAAACTGGTCCTCTCAATAACTCCAGCCAGGAACCCACCACAGCTGGGAGGGTGGGGGAGGGCAGGGGAAGAAGGAGCGTGCACTGTCACCCCCACTTCTCTCCTAATGCTTGTGAATCCTTGTGTGCTGCCCCTGGTGCTTCTCCAATTGTATCTGCTGGGCTCAGCCGCTTCCTCTGTCCCACAAGGCATTGCTGCTGAGGGGCCTCTTAATCCTGCCTCAGCGTGTGGAGGCTGGACTAGGTGACCCCTTGAGCTCCTTTCCAGCCCTCCATTTCTCTGACCCTTACCTGCAGCAGCTGCTGCTCCCACTCCCTCTGGCAGAAGCAGGTCTCGTGATCTGGAATAGATGGGCAGATCAGTTTCCTTTGAGTTTAGCCCCATCTACTGCGGAGCAGCCTGCAACATGGCACTCATTTGGCGGGGGGTGGGGAGGAGCTGCTGACTCACGGGCCCAGAGCGGACCCATGGCTTTGTGCAAATCGCTGATGCAGAAAAATGCCCCTCAGACCCAGACCCCTCGATGTGAAATACCCAGGAGTTCTGCTTGCCAAGATCCTTCCCCAGGGTGTGAGGTGTTGGATGAAGATTAGATATGGTCCTGGAAAGGATCCTTCCTGTCTAGGCATGGGGGGCTGGGCTAGATGACCCAAGGGATGTGATCCTGACGTGATCCTCTCTGATTCCAAGGTCATAGCATCATATTATCCTGGATTCAGAGGGAGGACCTGGCCTCTCCTTCTCTGAGCCCAGCACCACAGTGTCCCCTCCCTTCGCTTCTGCAAGGGGAGACACCCACTCCTCACCTTCCACATAGAGGAGCATGTCCTGCATCTGGTTATCCCAGAATTGGCCCGACCCAGCCTGGAACATGCTCATCAGCTGGAAGAGGAGGCACACGGCTGCCCTTCTGACCTGCACCGTCACGTACAAAGATGCACTGAGCACCTGGTGGACAAAGATGCAGAGGTGGCTGTACCCCTCCCTTGAAAGGCACTATGAGAAGGGCGCTCCCTACAGGTGCAGGGAGAGAGCTCAGTGATGGAGGGAAGGAGACAGCAGGGAGGTGGAGCTGACAACCAGGACAGGATTGAGATGGATATTTCAGTTGATCAGGGACACTCCATGGACAAGCTATTGGCTCCTTCCATCCTCTAACTCCCGGACTGGCTCTAGCCCAGATGAAAGGAGACAGGATTATCCAGAGGCCGTGAGGCAGCTGCTGGGTCAGATCCTTGGCCTAGGCTAGAGCAGCACAAGGGGAGCTTGAAGCAGCCCGAAAGAGGCAGCTGGGCCATAAAGGGAATCCCCAGCTGTTCCTTGGTAAGGGAGGATGCTGGAGGCCAGGGGGCAGGAGGGGGCCTGCACAACAGTCCCTAAGGGCTCATTCCAGATGGTTTACATTGGAGCTGTGCGAGGGCTGCACTAACTTATGCTGGGGGAACTGGTCCAGCCCCAGGAGCAGGGGAGCCAGGAAGGTGGCTGGCTCAGAGAGGCGCTGGGTCGATGTGCAATGAATGTGAGGAAAGTGACTAGCCAGCTCCTCTAGGGGCTGCGGGGAGAAGAGCCACGCGTTGCATGCCAGCTCTAGGGGCGGCCCCTTCCCACTCAGGATAAGGAAACCTCCTGGCTGTGGGTTACTCACCAGCAGCTCCCGAGGTAGAGGGACCCTGGGGCTTGACCGACACCCTGTGAACAGAACAGGGGGACGTCCCATCAGGCTCTGGAGGGATCTTTTGCATTCGTCTCTGGGCTCTACCTGTGCCCTTGACGGCTGGCTGTGTCCTTGAAGGGAGCCGGAATCAGAGCCAAGAGCTGATCCCCATCCCCCACCTAGGGGCAGACGCTTCTCACTACAGAAGGACTAAGAGCGGGTGGATAAAATACTGGGACTCACCTCTGTTCCCCTTGCTCCACCTCCTGGCCAAGGGCAAGGCTGGGCTGGCCCATGGGCTGCTGGCTTGAGGATCAGCAGGAGCCAAGGCCATAAAGCCTGCAGAGCAGAGAAAAGCCAGCTCAGTACGGAAATATCCTTTTCCTGCCTCAGCTCTCTCTTTCCAACACTAGACAGGACCCCTGGCCTCACCACCACTAGCCAGACCTCCCTACCCAGCCCGAACCATCCCCACCCCCTCCCCCGTCACACCTGTCAGTTTCTGCCTCCAGCCTAAATCAAGTGACAGATGCCTGACAACGTAGCGTCATTGGCAGCACAGTATTTCCTAACTCCAGTCCCACTTGGAAAGGCTGTGTTCTCACGGCATGAACGCAATAAACCCACTTTATAAATAAAGAGGAGACTGGAAAGTAAAACCATAACAGGCGCTCAGGGAGGTTTGAGCTCTGACCTTCACATTCCCCACACAGACCTGTGCCACTTGAATCACAGGAGTAATTGCTGTCTGCTGTGTGGACAAGAGGGGGACTTAACACACACTATGCCAGAGGGTTACACTAGACAGTATAGAATAGTGGAGATCGGGAACCCCCGGGGGTCTAACCCCACCTGTTGTAACTAAAGCACATGTATTTGGCATGCTCAATCTGAAAGCCAGGGTAGCTGAGTGCACAATACTTGGGTCTGCCTTATTAGAAATGTGGCTTCCAGTCTCAGCTCTGCCTGAGGTGAGCTTGTGCAATGTCGCTGTTGATTTGTTCAGTATGGGGAGGGGGCTGGCTAATACTTGACTGCTTAGGGTTGTGCTCTGAGGCCTGGGTCAGTAATCAGGTCTGGGCAGTGTGCGGAAACATAAGCTGTAGTCAGCACAGATGAGATTTGGGCGTAGTGTCTCCTAACTCAGTGGACTCTCCCTTTGGCACCAAGATATTGTGGGGGAGAGACAGGAAATCCTGGGCTAGGGTTGGCTTTTGCAAAACAAGAATGCGATGGGCTGTATAGACCCCGCCCTGTAACAGCCAGGAAAAAGTTAACAGAGGGACCAATGAAGAGAAACTGCGCTATGGAAGCTGCAGAACCAGCATGACTGACCACAGGGGATGCTAGAGTGGAAGAACCCCTGGGACACTGAACCCTGGCATGCAGGGGCACTCAGTCGGTGAGTGTTCCCTGTTACAAAGAACCAGGTCTGGCTCGGATCCGGGGTCCATTTTACCCAGCCCCATGACGTTCTGGAGCGGGGAGGCTCAGAGAAATAAGTCTGGTTGGAGCCTGTCTCATCGAAAAGCTCGGACCCAGAGAGGCCTGCGTCCAATGGAGAGGGGCAGGGTCACTTACATTGGTCATTCTGGGGGTGTCACCCAGGGACTACAGGGTGCTGGAGCAGAGCTGGCGGACCTCGAGCTCCATGGTGCGCCTCCCGTCTGCTTCCTCCTGATGGTGAGAAATAAGGGAGACACCGGGGAGATTTACATTCAGTGGAGACCTCCATGGCACGGTAGGTAACTAGAGTGGGCACGGCAGGGGGTGAAAATGGGGCTTGAAGGGAAAAGGCGCAACCCTGGCTGTGACCGTGCCACAACCAGCCCAGGGTCTGTGTGGAGCCAGCTCTAGGCTCTACCCCTCTGCCTAGTGAAGGCCAGATCCATCATGGAAGGGGGTGGCTTAGTCTCCTGTAGGGTGGATGATCACAGTGGGGCGAGAGATGGAGGAAGCCAGGGGTCCTGCCCTCCCAGTGTGAGGGACAGAGCCCGGATGGCAGCTGGAGGAGGGATCAGAGAGAATGGGCTGGGAGGAAAAAAAGAACTGGCTTCTATTTGTCATCATCTTCTATGAGTAAATGGAGGGTGCCATCCCCAGTTCTGTCTGCTTCCCAAGACCTATTTGCTGCCCATCGCCTGTCCCTCCCCAATCTGCAGGCAGCTGCCACTCCTTCCCTATCCCTTGACCTCATGTTCTGCCCTGTTCACGCACTCCCATCACTAAGGTGTCTGCAGATTCTTACCGTGCTGTCGAGGGTCAGGGCACACTGACGTACCAAGAAATCAATGAAGGGTCTTGATGCAGATTTCTCCAAGAGCCCATGCTCTTTGTCCGTATAGAATAAGCAAGGGCTTCTGACCTGCCAGACCCAGTCAGAAACAGACATGATTTGCACACAGTGTGGAGGGACCTTGTCCCCTCCCAGTCCAGGTTGGGATCCTTTCTCATCAGGGTGTTTGGTGAAATGCTGCTAGGCAGCCCAGCGATGGGAGTGCAGCCGGAGCCCTGCTGGGATTCTTTCTCCCACTTTCTGCCCTACCCTAAGGGGCACTGATGGGTCGTGTGTTTTGATGCACAGGGTCCCGGCAAGCTCTGCACTGGCAGGCAGACATTCACTAGCTTTGGCTGCATTGGCCATAGTTCCAGACTCACCCGTATGCTTGTGCTCTGCATGATTGGCCCCAGGGCTATGAACAGCTTCTCTGTATGGTGTGTCATTTCGGAAACTGTAAGCGACACAGACACACGGCTCAGCAGGGCTGGTGTTAAACGAGGACGTGCAGGGACCTGAGATCTCAGGAACCTTAGAGCAGCCTCAATGTCCCTACATGACCCTAGCAGCAGGTTACCCCCATGGGTAACCAGCTGGATCTGCCCACGCTTGCAGTTCCAGCAGTGATTGTCCTCTCTCATTGCTGCAGCATCAGCTGAGGGGCTGCAGGACTTGGATTATCTACTGCAGACAGGTACAAATGACCACAGTGAGGCCCAGTGCTAAGCACTGCTAATTGCACAAGAGGCCATAACACATCAAAAGACGAGGCCTCGCTGTGGAGTCACTTACTGTTGGATCGGACTATCCAGTCCAGAATTAAGAGACTGGCACAGGTCTCCTCTTCCTCGTCGTTATTCAGCCTCCTGAACAGGAACACAAGCAGTTTCACCAGGAACAAGCGAGCTGCAGGAAGAGGAGTGAAACATAATGGGGTGAATCATAAAGGGGAAGGGAATATAGTTCTATGTCTGGGCTCTGGAATTCCACAGGCTGTGATCTCCTTCTCTGGGAAAGGTGAATGGGTTTCTTTCCTAGATGGACCAGAGAGTCCAGGGCCTCTCTCCGCTCCTCCACGTGCTCTCTGGGGAGATGACACACCTAAGGGAAGAAAGCAACACCAGCAAAGGCAAACTAGATCAAGCGTCTCTCAGGCCAAGATCTCGGAGGGCAGAGTGAAGGGGTGAGGGTGGAGGGGTAGATTCTAATGCCCATCTAAAGAACAGGCCAGCCAACTGGATCAGTCTATGAGTGACGCCGAGTCTTTGGGGGCCGTGACTCATGTAGAAGCAGAGCTTGTTGGGCAGGGCCAGTGCAAGGAAGTTTCGCGCCCTAGGCAAAGCTTCCTTGCACCAGCCCTGTGAGCCACGCCCCCTGCCGCCCAGCTAATGCTCCCCCCCTCGGCAGCCAGCTCCCCCGCCCAATGAAGGCGGCTCCCCACGCCCTGCCCATGGCAGCCCCCTGCCCGCAGCAGCCGGCTCCCCATGCCACCCGCCCGCGGGCCATGGCAGCCTCCCCTCCGCCCGCGGCAAGTTGCCCCCTGCCTCCCGGCTCCCCGCTCAGCCGCTGAGCTGAGCGCGAAGCTGGGATGCAGGAGGCAGCTGTGGTGAGCTGCCCGCGAAGCCCTGCTGAGCTCCAGCAGCAGGGCAACAGCCCTCACCACAGCAGGGCTTCATGAGGAAGCGGGTGGCTGCCTCCCGTCTTGAGCATGGAGTGGGGAGGCAGGAGGCAGCCGCCCGCCGCTGTGGGTGGCAAAATACTGCCCTCCAAATCCTGGCGCCCTAGGCGACCGCCTAGGGTCGCCTAGTGATAGCACCAGCCCTGTTGTCGGGTCAGGATCCATCACCCAATGGGATCCATCACCCAGCGGCAGGGACAGCTCTTCCTACAGCCTACCCAGTTTAAGCCAACAGGCCCTGGCATTTTACCAGAGTGATCCCAGCATCTCTTACCATGGAGTGGAGTGCTGGGAAGAGGGTGCCAATGTCCTTCCTCAGGTCAGCCTCGTCCATGTCCCTCACGCAAGCAAGGCTCTGAGCAAGAGAAGAGACGCAGGACATGGGGATGACGTGTCAGTCAGACAAGCCCTAATGTGTAGAGTCTCCATCAGCAGCTGGGTTACCACGACCCAGACTTGGAAGCAATAAAGTTATGGCCCTGGTGGAGAGCAGCTTCCAGCTGGTGCCGGACTCTCCCTTCTCTGGGAAGGGCATTTGATCCCTTCGTTTGCACTAGTCTAGTATCACTTATGGTTGGTTCAACAGGATAGTTGTACCTGGCGCCAGCTTGGGTGGTGTGTGCTGGGGCCTGGTTTGGAAGATATGGATATGCTGTTGTAATTTAAGATGTTAACAGTTTCTTCTGTTAACCACTAAATGGTTAGACCATGCATTTGGGGGAGAGACAAGGGCTAAACATTGGGAAATGGAGAAAGAGTGGGATTTAACTGAATTTAAGATTCTAAATAATTGGCCAGTTTTAAGACAGCTCCTTAAATGGTTTCTTCTAACTAAGTAATTTAACTACTTTCTTCGATTTCAGAGGATTAGTTTAAATTGCTTACTTTGCCTATCTATATAAACTTACTCATTATTAATAGGATCCGCCTGCTCTTAAAATTATTTTGCCCATCCATAAACAGTCTTAGTATCTATGACTCACAATAATTTTGGGAAATAAGACCTTGGTTTCAACTTACCAAGAGAAAAGTTACCCATCAAAGGCAGGCCTGCTCACAAAGGTGTGATCTGTTAAAAGCTCTCCAGAGAGAAGCATACAGAAGAGATTGAATAGAAATCAGCCTTTTATCATTTGTGTTGTGTCTTTTGTTGTTTTGTTTAGTGTTTTCTTTAATAATAAAACAGCCATGGTTAATAACAGTGATTATTTTGTTTGTCTTTAATCATGGTGTCCCCCAAGGTATGTAAAAGAACCCGTGATTAAATTAGTGGAGTCGCACCCTGAATTGTCAGGAAAAAGAGACAGTAAGAGGTAGCCTAGCATTTGTTGTTACACTAAGCTAAATATTTTTACTAAGTTTTGGGATAAAATTACTTGACATTCAACACAATTTAAAATTACCCCTTTCCACCCAACGAGTTCACGGCAGTATGGACTGGTTTAAATCAGAGTGAGTCAAATCAGTGATTTTCATTGTGATTTAAATCAGCAAGCACAGGAAATCTTGATTTAAGTCAGTGATTTTAATCTTGTTTTCCAGTTTTGCTTTTTAGATATTTACCTAAAGAAAGGCTGATTCTCAGAGCTTGGTATAATTTTGTACTTCTTTTTCCTAACCCTGAGGATATACTAAGTGTATACACATTTGTGTAAGCAATTATATAGCTTAACATAGGTTTATTCAGTCTTAATTTTTACATTTTTTATTGTGATAGAAAATGGTGAGTCAGACATTTCCTATTTACTGGATGGCGATTAATCTTTTACTCATGATTTGTGTCAAGTTAAATTTAGATGGAAATTGGAATTCAATTAAAAATGCACAAAAGCGTTTTAAAATTGTTTTTTATTAAAGAAAATGACGTTAAATGTGCTGGGTGAATAAGAAGAAATGTAAGTTTATCAAAACCTGTTTTGTATTTAAATCTAACTGATTTATTAAACAAAAGAAGTATTATCTGCAGCTCATCAATTGAACTGATTTTTTCTGGTCACCCTGTTCGTCAGGATTTTAGAACTAATAGATCTCATTCTCTCACATCTCTTTTTAATTCATAGATTAGAAAAGGAAAACAAGCTTTCCTGGTTTTTCAACTCCCAATTGAGTCCTAAACTTTAGATGAACTACTCATTCAACTGAACTAGGTGAATAAACTGAAATGAAGAAAATATTCTCTCTGAATCTGCAGAAGAGGCTATTGCCATCAAAAGAGGGTTTAGCACTTCAGCAAACTCTGGTTCCTTCCAAGTCAGTGACATCTACCAGGTCAATGCTTTGACTTTCTTTAAAAATTTGACATCAAGCACAGACTGCTAGAATATTTGTGTATTTAATTTCAGTTATATTAATAGGTTATATTAAATTTAGGCCTGAACATAGGGTGTCATACTTTCAGATTTAAATTTTAAATAGATTTATCTGTAAAAATGTATTTAATTTGAAGAAAAAATCTGATTACAATAAAAATATCTGATATTTTTGATTTGTAATTGATTTTTTTATCCACCCTCGTTCATGGAGGAATGAGGAGAGAGAGGAAGGGGCACTGAGGGAGAAGAATGAGGGGGCAGGGAGATGGAAGAAGGAAGGGAAGAAGAGGAGAGCTCAGATTTCTTTACCGTAACCCAGCCCCTCACTGGAATGTTTCCTCCCAGATCATTCTGTGGGAAAACTGGAAGATCCCCCTATAACGATGCTGATCCTGGTGGGACCCAACTGTGAGTGCCAATTCAGGACAAATTGCCTCAAGCAGGGCAGTTACAGCCCAAGGCTGGGGTTTTTCCACCTCTAAGGCAAACCAAACCAGCCAGACAGAGGAGACTTTGGTTTACCCCACTGGCTAACCACAAGTCACACAAGCAATTCCCTTAGACACTCCAGTTTCCCAGTATCACCACCAGTGACCCTCGTTATGGGGATGAATGGTTATGAAAACCAATGCCCCAGTAAAAGAAAAATGGTTCTCTCGATTCCAAAGGACCAAGCCCCAGACTCAGGTCAATATACAAATCAGAACTTACCCACAAATCACGCTGTTGCCAATCCTTTAGAATCTAAAATCTAAAGGTTTATTCATAAAAGGAAAAAGATATAGATGAGAGCTAGAATTGGTTAAATGGAATCAATTACATACAGCAATGGCAAAGTTCTTAGTTCAGGCTTGCAGCAGTGATGGAATAAACTGCAGGTTCAAATCAAGTCTCTGGAGTACATCCACAGCCGGGATAGGTCATTCAGTCCTTTGTTCAGAGCCTCTGTTTGTAGCAAAGTCCCTCCAGAGGTATGAAGCAGGATTGAAGACAAGAGGGAGAGCTGCTGCAGCTTTTTATATTCTCTTGCCATGTGGTCTTTCTTTCTTCCAAAGACAAGCTATCCCTCACATGGCATGGAAAAACCTCAGAGTTCTGTCCATAGGCATGTCCCTGTATGCCTTGCTGAGTCACAAGGTGTGTCTGCCTTCTCTCAATGGGTCAATTGTGTAGCTGATGGTCCTTAATGGGACATCAAGCAGGCTAGGCAGAGCTGACACCAACTTGTCTGGGGTGTCACCCAGAAACAAAGCATAAGTTTGAAATACAGACAGTATAGAGCCAATATTCATAACTTCAACTACAAAAATGATACATACTTATAGATGGCATAATCATAACCAGCAAACCATAACCTTGTCCTAGAGACCTTATTTGACCCCCCCTTATACAAGATTTGGTGCCACTACAGAACCTTGGTTGCAACAATGATCTATGTGGTCCAAGGTCATGTCAATAACATCACACCCCTCTTCTCTGTGGAGTATCTGGAAAGGTCCCTCACCGCGGTGCTGGGATGGTCGAGCCACAGAAGAATTTCGATGTCTCACGTATAATCGCAGATGACAGTGAGGATGTGGATTCCGCTGCGAGTTCTGTGTAAACAGATGCTATACACTCCAAAAAATGCTCCCAACTGTCTGAAAAGCAGAGCCCAGACAGCCGTGTGCTCCCTCCTCCAACTCCCAGAGCACACTGAGCCACAGGCTGCCTACCCCCTTTGTGACCCAGGGCCACTGCTGACATCACAATGGCAAGCTGCCCTGGGGCTGCCTGGCCAGGGCCCTTGGGGTTTGCATCCCCCAGACTGGATTAAGGGAGGATTGCTCTTAGCTTTTGTTGGAGATTTTAATCCAAGGGAGCCCCGGAGCCTCCCCACAAACCCTGTCCATATAATGTGTCATGAGAAAAGGAGATTCGACCACAAGGTGCAAAATCATTCTGCGTCAGACACTCTGGAGTCCCAGATCATTTGGTCAGTCCACGCCAGTATCTTGTCTCTTGCAGCAGCGAAGGGGAAGGTAAAATCCCCACAATGCACCTGGCCACCTTTGCAGTTCTCGGACATATGGGCAAAAAATTCCTTCCTCACCCCTCAGTGACCATGGAATCCCTGAAGCATGAGATTGGACTGGCCGTCTCTCTCAGCACGAGGCGCTCCAATTGCTATTCCAACCACAGCTACATCTGTGCCTTTGGCTGAGAGAATAAAAGGGCTGAGAAGATTCCTTCCTAAGGATGCACACAGACACTAAATCCCATTCTTAAAGGCTGCAATAAAAGGCAGGAACCATGGGTATTTATTGAGTCCCAACAGCATGCTGGGGGCTGTACAACACAGGGGAGGGCACAGGCCCTTCCCCAAAGAGGCTAGGCAAGGGACATGGGTTCCAAAACCCAGTGAATTGAGAGATGTTGGGGATAGATACTTGTACCTGGTGGTGTGGGGCTTGTCTGAGGGCCCTAAATGCGAATTGCACCCTGTCCTTTCTCCACTGTGTAATATCAGAGCTAATTTTGATTCTATTAGGAGTCTGGTTACAGACTGCAGAGCTGAATTTGTTTTAGCCCAATGGTGCACTAACATTGAGGCTCCCCTACTATAGCTGAAATCACTGAGTACTGTCTTAAGTAGTAGGGGGGCCTGAAGCTATATTGAGGAGTGGCTTGCAGGGCAGCTGGTGGAGAGGAGCAGCTGGCGGTGAAGGCTGCAGCACAACCCCATGGAGAGGCAGGACAGTTGGCCATCGGAGCATGTAAGGTATCCCCTTCACCTTCCCCCCCCAGTTCCACCCAGGCTGGGGGGTAAAACTCTGCAAATGAATTTTGAACTCTGGGGCTGCACTGACCAGGGACTTTTGGGTTGCTGGACTTTGGGGTTGGACTTTTGGGACTTTGGGGTTGGACTTTTGGGTTGCTGGACTCAAGAACCAAAGGGAAAGGACACTGCCCAGTTTGCTTGGGGTGGGTATTTTGGTCATGGTTTTTGTTATGAATCTTGTTTGTGGTGTTTCCCCAACATAATGCTGCATTGTTTCTTTCTGTTATTAAAAGGCTTTTGCTACAGTCAGACTCTGTGCTTGCGAGAGGGGAAGTATTGCCTCTTAGAGGTATACATTTGTCCCAGGTCACTGGGTGGGGGCTTGAGCCGGTTTTGCATTGTGTTATTGGAACGGAACCCCTAGATACTGAACCTGGCCCTTGTTACTGCCAACTCTGACGGGCAGAAGGGTTACACTTGTTTTATTTGATTTCCCATTCTCCCGAGAAGGATCTTGTTTAAGGAGGCACTTGAAGGAAGAGAGGGAAGTTTGGGAAAGGAGAAAGGGAGAATAATGTTAGTCTGAGAAGCAGCATGGCAGGGGTTGGCAAGGCAACGGCTGGGAGAGTTGCGGGCGAAGGAGCCCAGAGAGCTAGGTGGGGAAAAAGTTTTCAAAGACTCAACAAGGAGCTGCATTCGGGTGCTGACTGGAGCAGAGCGAATCATTGACTTTTCAGTTTGGGGGCCAGTCGGAGAATTAAATAAATAAATAAATAAATGTTGGTTTGGTTTGGTCTGAAACAAAATTATTTTGGTTTTTCGTTGCAGGTTGTTTGTGGGTGTTTTTCACCCTCCACTTGTTTTAAAGTAGCCTCAATTTCAAAATGAAAAGTGACAACATTTTGCTGTGAATGGTCTAAACAGATTGGCTTGACTTTTAAAACAAAACATTCCCTTGTTGTGGGTGGCTGAAAGGATTTGCCGAATTCGCACATGGTTTGGGTGGCCCTGAGAGATGCAGTTTTGGGGAAGTTGCTAGCTCTAGTGTAGGACCTGCGAGAGAGCCAGGGAAGGGATCAGAATGGGCTGATCTGACGAGTGAGAAGATGATTTTACAGAGGGCTCTGAAGGGGAATGAGAGGAGATGCAGGGGGAGGGAAGAGTTAATGGGATGGGTGATCAAGGCCTGGAGCAGGTGGGCTGGAGAGGACAAGGGGGTTTGTAGAGACATGGTAAAGGAAGGTCTGGCAAGATTGGGCAGCAGCCTGGACGTGGGGTGGGGGAAGGAGGGGCAGAGTTGTAGCTGACTCCAAGGTTGAGACCGTGGGGTTGATGGAGAGGAGGGTGGCTGTGGGGCCAGCACTAGGAGGAGGGGCAGATGGGCAATGTAGCTGTCAGGGTTCCCTCCCCACTCTAAACTCTAGGGTAAAGACGTGGGGACCCGCATGAAGAGCTCCTAAGCTTATTTTTACCAGCTTAGGTTAAAACCCCCAAGGTACAAAATTCCCTGCACCCTGAGAAATGCTTCTTCCACTGCCACCATCAAGTGTTTTAAACAGGAATCCAGGAAAGGAGACCACTTGAAGTTCCCTTCCCCCCCCCTCCCAAAATACCCTCTCAAGCCCGTACCCCCCTTTCCTGGGAAGCTTGAGAATAATCTCCTAACCAATTGGTTACACAGTGATCTAAAAAAAACCACCCCCGGGGTTTTAACACCATAGAAAACAGTCAGCTTCTTAAAAGAAGGATTTTATTAAAACAAAGAAGGTAAAATCATCTCTGTAAAATCAGGATGGTAACTATCTTACAGGGTACTCAATTTCCAAACTCAGAGGGATTCCCCCTCTGGACAAACCCTTAAAGTTACAGGGAAAAAAAGGAATAACCCCTCCCTCTCACACAGGGAATGTACCAAGCAAAAATAAACAGAAATCTACTCGCTATGCTATCTAAACTTACTTTAGAAAAGTGAGGATTTGATGAAAAGATGACTGGTTCCTTCTGACTCCAAGATCACTCTGAGTCTGACAAAGACCCACACACAAAGCTTTCCCCCTCCCAAGATTTGAAAGTATCTTGTCCCCTTATTGGTCAGATGTCGGCCAGGTCAGGTGTCGGTCTGGTTACCTGCATTTCTTAACCCTTTACTGGTAAGAGGATTTTATCTGCATCAGACCCTCTCCCCCTTCCCTTTATATTTATGACAGTAGCTCTCCCAAAGGCTAGTCTGAGTTTGGGGGAGAGAGGCAGCCATAGTCTGGGAGGTTTTTGTATTCGTTTTAATGGTATAAATTGGCCTAGAGATTGAAAGATATTAAAACGACCCCAGCCACTGTACAGCATTCAACAGTGAAACAAGGCTTGGGATTTTGGAACACACAGACATTGGTCTGCTCAGTTCCAAAGCAAACACCTGGTTAAAAATTTTTGTAACCTTTTATTAAAGATACAGAACAAGAAGGAAACAATTCAAGCATTTGAAATGTAGCGTATTGCGTGAGGCTTTTGTTTTAACAATAGTCTTTTGCTATAGAGAGTTTTTAGAAGGGAAAAGCCCTATCTGAAGGTCTCTTTGATGGTATTAAAGATGGTAATAACCATTCTTTGTTTTTCCCTTTGTTATTTTGGGTTTTTTGTTTGCTTTTGGTGGTTTGTTTTTGGTAAAAAGAAGGAGTTAGTTGAGATGGGCTGGATCTGTTGTTGCAGACGGATGCTGTTTCCGAAAAGACAGAATAAGCCAAAAACACACAAAAAGGGCAAGATTGAAAAGGCAGCTTCAGTTTCTGGTGTTGACTTTCACTTGCAGCCTTATTGCTGGCGAACTAAAGGCACAGCAGCATACGGTCCGATCAGCCACCACTCTGAGACCTGGCAAACTTGTACCAGCATTGGGCTGCTTAGAACTTTGCTTTTCGCTGCCTCTTTAGTCACAGGATCACAGCAGTGTGCAAAATATGCAGTCTTGGCCGGCTCAGCCAGACTTTTACTAAACAAAAGGCAAAAGGAGAGGGAGAGGAAAGAGGAGAAATAGGAGGGAAGGAAAATGACACACAAAGGTGGGGGCAGTGGTGACAGCAGGAACCAAGGTCTTACACCCAGGTGGTGTTTGGGATTTGGCCGGAGCCATAGGAGCCGACTTCCGTCGGCTCCACTGGGTGCGTCAGGGGCGGGGCCCCACAACTTTGCCCGGCGTCGGGAGCGGGGCCCCGCAACGTTACCCGGCGTCGGGGGCGGAGCCCCGCAACTTCGCCCGGCGTCGGGGGTGGAGCCCCGCAACGTCACCCGGTGTCCGGGGCGAAGGTAAGTGCTCCGGTAATGGGTGCGGGGCTGGCAGGGAGCTGCCGGTGGGTGCTGAGCACCCACCAATTTTTCCCCGTGGGTGCTCCAGCCCCGGAGCACCCACGGAGTCGGCGCCTATGGCCGGAGCCAGTGGAGGTGGCAGTGTCATCTGGGTCCCTCTCTCTCAGGCCTGGTCTGGACAGGACATTTCTCAGGATCAGGATCATGAAGGCCCAACAGCATTACGGTGGATCCTGAGGTCCCTAGGAGATGGTGGATGTAGCAGCCATGTGGTGAAGCTCACTTCTTCCTGTCCACCTGTCTCCCAGCTAGTCAGAGCACTTCATTCCCCCTCCCCTCCACCCAAGGTCTTTTTTCTAACAGACCCCAAAGGGAGCGATGGGTGGAATAGTCCTTCCCCTTATTATTTTGTCCACCAATTAGGCCTAATTTCCGACACACCAGTTTTGATCTCCTGATTTCCAGCCCCACAGTTATGATCTTGTTGGCCAGACATGATCTTAACACTGTCCTTGAGTTACTAGTAGGCCTTTCTGTTTGGGCTCATTCAGTCTGTCTCCCTTTCATCAACATTCCCTGTTATGAGTTATTGGAACATTTAATCAACTTTTTATCCACTTACCCAAAGTTAAGCTTACAATTGGGGTAGGCGTACGAGGCCCAAATTATTACAACAGGCTCCACTAGCCTGGCTGGATCCTAATGTGGTGGCTTGTCTTGCTCCCTCGTCCCCTTGAGCCATTTCTTTATCCCTTCTTCTCCCTATGATTTTCATTCCCCCTTCATCTCTCTCTCTCTTCCTCTCTCTCTCATTCTTTTCTATTCTCTTCCTCTGCACCTCCTCCAACCCCTTTCTCTGGGGCCTGTGGGCTCTTCCCCTGAGTTTCCCCAGCTCTTCTCCCCTCTAGGCTTCCCTGGTTTCTTTCTCTTCTCCCCCCGCCTCTTTCTTTCCTTCTGTCCATTTTTGGCTCTTCCTCCCTGAACTCACTTGCTCCCCATTCCCCATGGGTGTCCTTCCCTCGTGCCTGCCTCCTCTCCCTGCTTTTTCCTACCCATATAGGTACACACCCATGTACTTTCTCTCTCTGTATCCACACACACACAAAGAGTGACTGAGGAAGAGTCTAATTTAGAATGAATCGGCTCTTGACTCTCTTAAGGAAAAGCTGCCAAACTACAGGATGGTCCTTGGCTCCTGCTTTCTGATCATCTCGATGTTCCTTTGTAACAAGAGTATCTTATCCCCCCACCCCGAGGCAGGATTGTCAGGGGCATCTGCTCTTCCAGTGTGCCACTGAGGAGCAGTTTAATGGCCATTAGAGATGCAAAGGCAGTCTAGAATTGTTCAGTGGACGCATGTTTTCACTGGGCCTTCGAGGGACTCAGTCAAAGGGATGGGAAGCAATATGGCTGCCACTAGGTCTCTTCAATCCATGGGTGAGGAAAGTGCATCTCTCTCTACAGTCTCTCCAACAAGCATTACCAAGCATTCGTCATTCAAAGTGCTTTAGCAAGGTAGGTGAGGAGTATTATCTCCATTTTACAGCTGGGGAAACTGAGGCACGGAGAGGGGGAGGTCAACGTTCTCAAAAGGGGCTACTGATTTTTGGGTGCCTTCATTTCTTGTGCCCAACTAGGGACACCTGGGGGCTGATTTTCAGTGGGGCCGTGGAGCCAGTGCTCCCATTGCCTTCAACTGAATTTGGGGCTAGAGCTGGTGTGGAGGTAAAAGGCCTCTGCATGGAGAGCCCTGGCCTTCTGCAGTCCTCTGGGGATGTGCAGGGCTTGAGGGTGGGTCTTGTTCCCTCTCCACCACCTACCAACATGATGTGGAGGTATCTCAGCTACGGTCTCCTCATGGAGATTTCCTCCCCCAGAGCCTTCTACCATGGGTTTGACCTTGGGGGTGGGATGACGTTAGCCGCAGAATCCCAAGAAACTGCATCCTGTAAACAATTCAGGTCAGATCAAAACCCTCATTGGAAAAAGGATCAGGGTGCAGTATGAGCGAATGGAGCAAACAAGCAACGGCGGTGTGGAACTTTCTATACTCTGCTACTTTCTGGAAGCCAAATTCTGCAACATGGGAAATTCACAGGGCCCAAATTCTTCTCTTACAGAGATGTATCTTTAAATGACTGCCCTTGTCTGATTTCTAGCCCCATAATCACCTGGATCACCTGGATCGATCGGACTTCAGCTGTCGTTAAGACTGCGCCGATCACAACACGTCTGCCATTCTTCTCGCACTCTTGCCTTTCTTCTCCACGTTCGTCTGAAACGTTTAACAATGTCATCTTCCCATCTTCTTGGAGGCCGACCGGGGGGTCTTTTCTGTTCTCGTGGGTACCACTCAGCAATGATTGCGGTCCACCTGTTATCCGTGAGCCATGCTGTGTGGCCCGCCCATCGCATCTTGTTATGTCTGCTTTCCACGACAATATCTTTCACACCGCTGCGTTCTCTGATGATTTCATTTGGTATACGATCCAGAAGGGAGATTCCCAACATAGCTCGTTCCATTGCCCTTTCAGCTACCAACAGCCGTTGCTCTTCTCTCTTCGTCAGTGCCCACGTTTCACTACCATACAGCATGGCTGGCAGCACTGCTGAATTGAAAATATTTTTACGTGTGGTCTTGTCAATTTTTCCTTTGAGGACGTCCTTGATGGAATTAAACGCACACCATCCTGCCCGAATCCTTCGCAAGAGTTCTCCGTTCAGGTCTTGGCGCATATTAACTTCTTGGCCCAAATATATGTACTGTTCCACTTCTTTGATGTCTTCTCCTGTTACCGTTATTCGGGCTTTTCGTAAGACGTCTGATTGCATATATTTCGTTTTGCAGCGGTTCATGCTCTGCAGTTGGTTGGTGCTTTTGGCAATTAGTACAATGTCCTCTGCAAATCTGAGATGAGATAATCTCTCTCCATTTATGTTGACACCACTCCTCCAATTGATCTTGTTCATAACCATTTCGAGGCAGGCGGTGAATAGTTTCGGTGAAATTGTATCTCCTTGCTTTACGCCTTTCTCGATTGGGATGCGGAGGGGAGTTTCAAGGAGAGTAATGTCTGTTGTACATCCAGTATTCGCTTCCTTCAACAAACTAATGTACTGTGTGTTAATGCCCTGCTCTGCGAGCGCCTTTAATATTGCGTTAAACTCAATGCTATCGAAGGCCTTTTCATAGTCGACAAAAGCAATGCACAGCGGGAGTTTGTATTCCCTCGCTCTTTCTAGGAGCTGGCTAAGGGTAAATATATGGTCGATTGTACTGAAATTTCTTTGAAACCCTGCCTGCTCTCTCGGCTGTTGTTCATCCAGACTCCACGAAAGTCGATTCGTTATCACCTTTGTGAAGAGCTTGTAGATGTGAGAGAGCAGGCATATAGGGCGGTAGTTCTTAAGATTTTCTCGATCATCCTTCTTGTGCAGCAAAATGGTATTCGACTCCTTCCAGCTTGATGGTATTTCTCCTTCTTCAAGATATCGACTGAATCTTAAAGCGAGGGCCTTCCAAAGTTTTTCGCCTCCTGCATAAATCATTTCTGACGTTATTCCATCTTTGCCTGGAGCTTTTCCCTTCTTCATCTGGTGTAGTGCACTTTGGACTTCGCTGACGATTATTGGGGGAACGCGTTAATAATAGCCCCATAATAGCCCATGCTTATTAAACTCTTGGAGAACATTGTGAATGCCTATTGAGCACATTTGCAGAAGTGATCCGTTGAAGTGGAGACAGAGTGTATATTTTAATAAATGATTGAGTTCAAGCTTCTCTGGCTGCTCACACTTCTGGGAATGTTTTCAGCAACCGTTCTGATCACCAGAGAAATTGTCACAATGAAGGCCCCCATCTCACAAGCTGATCATTGTGGGTGGCTCACTGCACCTAGGATGAAGTTCACCGAAGACTCTGCAGGCCTCCATCTACACGGAGCCGCTAGCAGGGTTTGAGCCAGAGAGTGTTTGAAAGGGGATCCCCTTTCTAGCTATGATTAATTTACAATGCAGCTGATGTAACAGTGACAACATAGTGGTGTGAGTAAAAATATTTGAAGGTGTAAAATTGCCATGCAATGGGGTCAAACTCAGTAGAAGTCCCAGTGCTATCACTAATTAAAATGGATTAATCATCTCTCTTGCATGCAGTGATGACTATAAAGTAGCACATTAAAAGGGGATGTTTGTAAATGCTGTGATGAAAAAGCCATATTCTTTCAAAGGTCTGAATTTTACAATGAGATGAATGTGGGTGGACCCCTGTGACAAGTTTGGGGGTCAAAGCCACTGATCTTCTAACTGATCCACATGGAAGGACTTTTGTGCATGTGCAGAGCCCCAGTGAAGTCAATTAGACTATTCACATGAGCAAACTCATGCAGAAGTGACACAATCCCGCAAGTGGGTCCACCTCGGTGGATCCCTGCATGCATGTGGCAGACCCTCCTTGGCTTTCATGGAGCTCCTGGCAGGTGTAAGGACTCGAGTGCACAGGGCAGCTTGTGGAATCCTGGCCAGTGTTTGCAGGGATGGGGCCTGATTTAAAACAAGATGCAGCAAGTGAGTGTGTGACAAATGCTAGGAGGAAAGGGCATGTGGAATAAGAGTGACAGTAAGTAACGAGTTCAGCCTAGTCCATGGGCTAGTTGTGTGTGGTTGGTTTGTGGGTGTTTTTTATAACATACATTACCCTGAGTGGTTCTGTTTGGGGGTGTGTGTGTTTCACATTGTGTGTGTGTGTTTTCCTATCTCTGCCTGTTTGTAGTCTGTTTTAGGTACTCCTGTGGCCCCATTACTGTAGGAGCTGAGCACCTCCCAATCTTTAAGGTCTTTATCCTCACATCACCACTGGGAGGCAGGGCTGTAACCCCCATTGCAGGGGTGGGGAACTGAGGCACAGAGAGGGTAGGACTTCAATGGGATTTAAGACCTAAACCCGTGAGGATATGGGCCCAAGTGTGACTGGCCCACCGTGGCCCTGGGAGCCTGCGGCACAGCAGGGCACGGCAATCCCAGGGCTGACCCCATGGCTGTTCACAGAGCCGGGCCCTTCCCCAGAGCAGGGCGAGGGACCCCGACGGGGTGTGCGCCCCGCTCTTTCCCCACAGCAGCCGCAGGGGGGCAGTAGGAGGGAGCCCGAGCCAGGAATCTGGGACAGGGGAGCGGAGGCGGAGCCCGGATTGCCCGTTGCTAGGCGACAGGGAGAGGCGGGAACTAGGCCCCGCCCCCGGGCCGCTCACTCCCCACTGAGCGGGCCGGGAGGCTGCACTCTGGCAGCGCACATGCGCAGTAGGATTTTTTTTTTTTTTGTTACTCCGGAGCTGCGGCTCGGCCCGTGTCTGCGCTGCTCCGCGGGGCCATGGCCGGGCCCCAGGTGCTGAAGCATCGGCGCACCACGCTGGAGCGGGCCGAGAAGTTCCTCTCCGAGCACTGCTTCCCCGACTGCAACCTCCGGGGCAGGTGGGAGCCGGACCGGTCCGGTGCTAGATCCGCCCGCTCCGGCCGGGAACCAGCGTCCCCCGGGTTTCCCCCGGGCCGGCCCTGCGCTCCCGCTCAGGGCAGGGTCCGGCCGCCCCCAGCCCCTGCGGCGGGGCTTGCTCACCTGCCCCCTCCCCCACTCAGCGCCCCTCCCCCCGTGCCTGGAGTGGCCTGGCCCGGCTGCCAGGGCCGAGGTGGGCGCGGGGCTGGCTTGGGACGCTGGCGGGCAGGGGACCCGGTTTCCTGCTGTCCCGGCTGTGGGCACAGGCTGGGATCGGACAGGTCTGGGTTTGGAAAGCAACGTGGCTTCTCCCCAGTCCTGCTGCTCAGGCTGTGGGTCTGCCTGAGAGTCGCAGTGAGTCCAGCCATGCCCTGGGGCAGTGGGAGACCGCATGGGGTGTGCCCATGAGCTCCAGCATGAGTGTCACTGCTCTGAAAGTGGGGAGCAGGTTGCGGGGAGAGGTCAAGGGACACTTGTAAGATCTTTCATCGTTCGTTTAAAATTAAAGGCTTTAAAAATCAAAGGCACTCGGCTGCTTTTTCTTTCCCCTTTGCTGTTTCACTCTGCAGTTAGGCTGGTCAGTTTCAGTTTTGCTGCTTTTTTCTCTCCGATTCTGACAATCTTTTTGGGTTTCTCACACTGTAGGATGGAGGTTCTCCTTTTTACCCGGTGGAGCAGCTCATAACAGAGATCCTCTCACAGACCCATCTTTCTTACCAGCACCGCAATCTTCCTGTTACTTAGCTCTCAAATATTTAAACAAAAAGACAATTTTCATAGACCCTACTATGCCACTTAAATCCTTGCTCCTGCAACTGGCTCTGCTCAGGAGGACCCCAGCATCGAGGCTGAGCCTCCTTGAAATTAATGGGGCTTCTGCCTAGATGTACAGCCTGTCCACTTAAAATAAATTGCAGGATTGGGACCTGAATCTATGCATGCACAGGAAGCTAGATGTGAGATCAACAGTATTGCCACATGTGTGTGTCTCCCTCCAATCCTCCCATGGGGCACAAACGAGTCAGGCAGGCTGGGTTGGGTGGGAGAAAGTGGGAACCAACCAGCCTCAGAGCAATACTGCTGTTCTCACAGCTAGCTCCCTGCACCCATGCACTACTCTCTTAGCAGTATAGTGCAGTCACTAACCTGGGAGGATGTCTGACCCCCACCCCACCCCTTTGTATTACATTTTAAAAAATCCTTCAATCCTGTTTTCCTGGAAAAGAACAAACCAATAATTGCATTGTAATCCCCTTCTTCATAATTCAGATGAACGAATGACATGTTGGGTCTAAGACTATGTCATTCTGTTGCTTCAAGAGTGGAATTTCTGTCTGGACTATAAATTTCCTCTTGATGCTTTAAGTCATAATGTGACTATTACTGCTCAGCTGGTGTCTTTAAAATCTGTCCAAGTAGATTTAGGGGGCTGGAGCACATGACTTATGAGGAGAGGCTGAGGGAACTGGGATTGTTTAGCCTGCAGAAGAGAAGAATGAGGGGGGATTTGATAGCTGCTTTCAACTACCTGAAAGGGGGTTCCAAAGAGGATGGATCTAGACTGTTCTCAGTGGTAGAAGATGACAGAACAAGGAGTAATGGTCTCAAATTGCAGAGTGGGAGGTTTAGGTTGGATATTTAGGAAAAACTTTTTCACTAGTAGGGTGGTGAAGCACTGGAATGGGTTACCTAGGGAGGTGGTGGAATCTCCTTCCTTAGAGGTTTTTAAGGTCAGGCTTGACAAAGCCCTGGCTGGAATGATTTAGTTGGGGTTGGTCCTGCTTTGAGCAGGGGGTTGGACTAGATGACCTCCTGAGGTCCCTTCCAACCCTGAGATTCTATGATAACTACCATGGTATCGCTATACGTAGTTCATGTGAGTACACTTAGGGACAGATCCTCAGCTGGTGTAGATTGTCGTAGCTTCATCCAGTGCCAATATGGGGAATATCGCTATAACCTTTGCTTGCACAGGTATTTGTAAAGTTTTGAATCGGGGCTACTATCATTTAAACAGAAAGGAACAAAAGGGAAACATTGTTATGAAGAGGATGGTGATCAGTTGTTCTCCACATCCACTGAGGTAATGGAGTTAGTTTGCAGCAAGGAAGATTTAGGATGGACATCAGGAAAAAATTTATAATTATAAGGATAGTTAAGCTCTGGAACAGGTAATCTAAAGAGGTTGTGGAACCCCCGTCATTGGAGGTTTTTTAAGAACACCTTGGACAAAGACCTGTCAAGGATGGTCTAGGTTTGCTCGGTCCTATCTCAGCACAGGCGGCTGGGCTAGAGGTCCCTTCCAGCCAGATCTATGATTGTGTGATTTGTGGGAACAAAGAAAATCTCCATTGCTCGGCGCTTGTGATAGTGAAAATATACAGGGCAGATACAGGTGTTCTGCTGCCGATGGTGACCATGTGCCACACTGGGCACCCAGGCTTATTATCAGGCTAATGAGAAAAGGGATTGTTAGTTTTTTAAAACATTGTTTGTTTTTTTAAACTGAATGTTTCTGCAATGGTGAACCACTGGGAAAAATCAAGTGTGACAAACTTTAGCCTTGGTTGGGAGACTGGGAGACAGATCCTCGTACCTTGGGGTGTTTGGCTTTATTGCCTGTCCTCTTTACTTCAGGCTGTTCGGGGACATCTGCCCCCTAGTGTCTCTCTCCTGCTTCCAGACCCCTCAGCGAATCCCACATGATGAAGCTGTAAGACAAGAATTCAGACCTGTGAAAGTTGGGGACTCCTTTGGACCCACGTAAGTATCAGCCTTAGAGGAACAAAGTGACGTGAATTGATTTTTAACTGCTTTTTATTTAAATGAGAAAGTGATGTGAAGTCACCATTGTTTTTCCCCTTGAGGGACACAATGAGCTCTGTGTGTGAGATTCCATTTTTACTCCCCGGTGCTGCAGATTAATCAGTATAACTGTATGCTACATCTGTGTGTATCCAGCTATTTTTTTCTACACCTAAAGATATCTTTATCACTTTGCATCTTCAGGTTGCTTGTACGCATATTAGCTAATCCTCACAAACCCCTGATGAAGTAGGACAGAAGATATATAATCCTCCCTGTTTTACATTTGGGGAGAAACTGAGGCACAGAAGTTAAGTAACTTGACTGAGGCCACATGGCAAGTCAGTGTCAGAAGCAGGACTAGACTGCGAGCCAGGCACTCTGCAATCTCTTTGCTCAGTCCTCTACCTCACTCTTTTGGATTCTTTCAGCTCCGTGTTTAGGATTTTGATTTATGCGTTGGGCCTATCGGCAAATCTCCAGGCAGAACAGAAGGCCTGTGATAATGCTGGGGCAGTTAAAGGAGGTATCATAAATACCTGTTTCTTGGGTGTTTGTAATTTGGTTATAAAAATAATCTCCAGACTAAAACTTGACCCATGATCTCTGGAAGCTAATTACCTGTCTGTCCATCCTGAGCCCCTGTCCTTCAACTTCACTCCCACGACAGCAGTCCCTGTGGAATACGTCATGTTAGGCTACGGAGTTTGTGGGGAGTGGATCTTTGAGACTTGGGCCTTCATGAAATAGGGTTGATTTCATCCCTTTTCTCCCCTTTTGAGGCCTTTTCCTGCCTGGTGGGTAGCTTCTCTATCCCTGCAGTCACAATCTCCTCTGGTCTCACCCCATGCTGGTAATAGGTTTCAGAGTAGCAGCTGTGTTAGTCTGTATCCATAAAAAGAACAGGAGTACTTCTGGCAACTTAGAGACTAACGCATTTATTTCAGCATAAGCTTTCGTAGGCTATAGCCCACTTCATCGGATGCATAGAATGGAACACACAGAAGTAAGATGTATATATACACACAGAAAACTTGGAAGCTGCCATACCAATTCTAAGAGGCTATTTAGATGAGCTATTATCAGCAGGAGAAAAAAAACCTTTTGTAGTGATAATCAAGAAGGCCTATATAAGAATATGGAATATGAACAAGAAGCTATCAGGCAGCTCTGTAACTCCACATTCTACAGGCCATTATCCTCTGACCCCACTGAGGAGTACCAAAAGAAACTACACCATCTGCTCCAGAAACTCCCTGGAAAAGCACAAGAACAAATTTGTACAGACACGTGCCTAGAACCCCGACCAGGGGCATTCTATCTGCTACCCAAGATCCAAAAACCTGGAAATCCTGGACGCCCCATCATCTCAGGCATTGGCACCCTAACAGCAGGATTGTCTGGCTATGTGGACTCTCTCCTCAGGCCCTATGCTACCAGCACTCCCAGCTATCTTCGCAACACCACTGACTTCCTGAGGAAACTACAATCCATCGGTGATCTTCCAGACAACACCATCCTGGCCACTATGGATATAGAAGCCCTCTACACTAACATTCCACGCAACGATGGACTACAAGCTGTCAGGAACAGTATCCCCGATACTACCACGGCTAACCTGGTGGCCGAACTTCGTGATTTTGTCCTCACCCACAACTATTTCACATTTGGGGACAATATATACCTTCAAGTCAGTGGCACTGCTATGGGTACCCGCATGGCCCCACAGTATGCCAACATTTTTATGGCTGACTTAGAACAACGCTTCCTCAGCTCTCGTCGCCTAACACCCCTACTCTACTTGCGCTACATTGATGATATTTTCATCATTTGGACCCATGGAAAAGAAGCCCTTGAGGAATTCCACCATGATTTCAACAATTTCCATCCCACCATCAACCTCAGTCTAGACCAGTCCACACAAGCGGTCCATTTCCTAGACACTACTGTGCTAATAAGCGATGGTCACATAACCACCCTATACCGGAAACCTACTGACCGCTATACTTACCTACATGCTTCCAGCTTCCATCCTGGACACACCACATGATCCATTGTTTACAGCCAAGCTCTAAGATACAACCACATTTGCTCCAATCCCTCAGACAGAGACAAACACCTACAAGATCTCTATCAAGCATTCTTACAACGACAGTACCCACCTGCTGAAGTAAAAAAACAGATTGACAGGGCCAAAAGAGTACCCAGGAGTCACCTACTACAAGACAGGCCCAAAAAAGAAAATAACAAAACACCACTAGCCGTCACCTTTAGCCCCCAACTAAAACCTCTCCAGCGCATCATCAAAGATCTACAACCTATCCTAAAAGATGATCCCTCACTCTCACAGATCTTGGGGGACAGACCAATCCTCACTTACAGACAGCCCCCCAACCTGAAGCAAATACTCACCAGCAACCACACACCATACAACAAAAACACTAACCCAGGAACCTATCCTTGCAACAAAGCCCGATGCCAACTCTGTCCACATATCGATTCAAGTGATACCATCACAGGGCCTAATCACATCCGCCACGCCATCAGGGGCTCATTCACCTGCACATCTACCAATGTGATATATGCCATCATGTGCCAGCAATGCCCCTCTGCCATGTACATTGGCCAAACCGGACAGTCTACGCAAAAGAATAAATGGACATAAATCTGACATCAGGAATCATAACATTCAAAAACCAGTAGAACACTTCAACCTCCCTAACCACTCAGTGACAGACTTGAGGGTTGCAGTGTTGCGACAGATTCACTCCAAAAACAGGCTTTAAAGAGAAGCTGTTGAACTCGAATTGATATGTAAACTAGATTGCATCACCTCAGGATTAAATAGGGACTTGGAATGGCTTGGCCATTACGTTAATTGAATCTATTTCCCTTTAGTTAATGATCCTCATTCACACCTGTGTGGCCATCTTGTTTATCACTTCAAAGGTTTTTCTTCCCCTGCTGTTATGGTTCCTCTCAATTAATTAGCCTCTTAAGGTTGGTCTATGCACCTCCACCTTATCATGTTTCTCTGACTGTATAAATATCTGTCTACTGTAAGTTTCATTCCATGCATCCGATGAAGTGGGTTCTAACCCACGAAAGCTTATGCTGAAATAAATTTGTTAGTCTCTAAGGTGCTACAAGTTTTTCTTTCTTATTTTCGTTATATCAGACAGTTGACAAGAAGGTGTGAAGATACTTAACTTTGGGGAAATAGATTCAATGAGTGTAATGACCCAGCCATTTCCAGTCTCTGTTTAACCGTAGTTTTGATGGTATCCAATTTGCAAATTAATTCAAATTCAGCAGCTTCTCGTTGGAGTCTGTTTTTGAAGTTTTTCTGTTTTAAAATTGTCACCTTCAAGTCTGTTATTGAGTGACCAGGGAGGTTGAAGTGTTCTCCTACTGGTTTTTGAATGTTATGGTTCCTGATGTCAGATTTGTGTCCATTTATTCTTTACGTAGAGACTGTCCAGTTTGTCCAATGTACATGGCAGAGGGGCATTGCTGCCACATGATGGCATATATCACATTGGTAGATGTGCAGGTGAATGAGCCCCTGATGGTGTGGCTGATGTGATTAGGTCCTGTGATGGTGTCAGTTGAATAAATATGTGGACAGAGTTGACATCGGGTTTTGTTGCAAGGATAGGTTCCTGGGTTAGTGTTTTTGTTGTGTGGTGTGTGGTTGCTGGTGAGTATTTGCTTCAGGTTGGGGGGCTGTCTGTAAGCGAGGACTGGTCTGTCTCCCAAGATCTGTGAGAGTGAGGGATCATCTTTCAGGATAGGTTGTAGATCTTTGATGATGCGCTGGAGAGGTTTTAGTTGGGGGCTGAAGGTGATGGCTAATGGCGTTCTGTTATTTTCTTTGTTGGGCCTATTCTGTAGTGGGTGACTCCTGGGTACTCTTCTGGCTCTGTCAATCTGTTTTTTCACTTCAGCATTGTATTGTATTGTAGCTACCATGCTGGTAATGTGAGACCCCCTTTGTGTGCCTCTTCCACTTTCAGCAGGACAGCTCCTTTGTTCTCATGGAATTGCCGCTTACAGCACTGCCAAGCCCTGCGCGTTGGGGAATTCCATGGAAAAGGGAGCTGATCTCAGCGTTGTGATTTCTCTGAGAGAGCAGGTCAAACTACTGCTAGGCAGCTGGCTGATCCACCCCACAGCTGTCTGAGATGCCCTGGCTCTTTGGGGACCTGGGTGGAATGTGTGGGTGTCTCAATCCAGTTCCTAGGCGACAGGTGTCTGTACCGTAGAAGCGCCTCTAAACTTTCCCCCCTTGATGACCTTCTGACTGACTGACAGCCACAGAGAACAAAGTGCCCGTGGATGTTCCTGGCGGGTCTGGCTTGATGTGTATGGGTGGAGGCAGAGCGTGGGGTGCTTGTACTGCTGCTGATCATGCCCTGTCGTACCAGATCTATACAGAGCAGACATCTGTCTACGGGGCTGTCAATTGAGCATCTTTCACTCTTAGGAAAAAATAAAAGCAAGCCCTGGAGGGATTGTCTCCTGTGTGTGTTTGTGCATGGGTGTCTGTACATACTACATGGTTTCCCCACAGACCTCCTGAGAGATTCTACTGAGGCTGTAGTGTCTTGTGCATGTTAACCTTTCTTAGGGAAATGCTTAATCATTAATGGCTCAACATCAGTTCAGGAGTGTATGTGCCTGTCTTTTTCAGGTGGTGGACCTGCTGGTTTAAAGTGGAGCTTAGCATCCCCCGAGAATGGGTGGGGAAGGAAGTGCATCTCCTGTGGGAAAGCGATGGGGAAGGGATGGTGTGGAGGAATGCGCAACCGGTTCAGGTATGGGGAAGTGCATGTGCCAATGTTAGATCTTCATTTGAAGTACGTCATGCAGGGCATTGGAGCTGTGCTCCAGCTCTGCTCCAGCTCCTGGCAAAAACCTGCAGCTCTACTGCTCCGGAGTGGCTCCGGGCTCCAGCTCCGGGCTCCGCTCCAAAGCCCTGACGTCATGGGCAGTGCTGCAATCAACGCTATTTCCATGACATGTCCTCTGTCTCAGCCCTTTGTAACGGGGCTGTAGGAATTCCCTGCAGTTTGTTACATGGTTTGAATCAGACTGGATTTTAATTTCCTCTAATTATATCGCGCTTCCCTGTTTTGTGAGGTTTTTAATGCAATATTCCTGACCATTGGTCTGTGGCATGGAATAACCATGGGATTGGTATTAACACTGGGGTTGCAGCAGCTCTCCAGGAGAAGCCTTTCCACAGTGTTTTTAGTGTGTGTTTGATGGGGCATGGAAACGTGTCCTCGGGAGTTTGAGCAAAATCTTTATTCAGCAGGGTGGTGCAAATGCTCTTTGTACTAGTTCCATGGGCAAACAGTGAACACAGTCTCAGTACACAGAACTCCATGGTAATCTGCCATGTGTCAGAAGCGCCCCCTCTGCTGATATGTATCAACAAGACATAGGTTAGTGATTCTGTACCGATGCAGAATGGCAGCCATTCCCATTGAACCTGTGTTAACATCTCTGATGTGAGTGTTGTCCTGGAGCTATTTTAATGTCCCTCCTCCCTGTCGTGACACACAGGGTTTTACTAAAGAAGGGGAGAAGACCAGCTATATCCTGACAGACGGCCTCAAGGAGGCAGAGCCTCACAGGTGAGCACTGATGCTTGCTGAAATTCAGGGAAACCCCCACCCTGCACTAGTTGGAGGGGCCATGAGGCACTTTTGGCACAGCCACATCACACAGGAAAAGTGCCCGGGCCTCTCTGTTCAGAGCTGTGTGAGAACCAGTGATGCAGCATTGTCACCCATTGGCTGCTCAGCTCATGAGGTAACATCAGGCTGGATTACAATGACAAGGTTTATTGATTGCTGTGCTTCAGAGTGTGAGTTGCTCACTAGCTAGGATCAGGAAGAAATTTGTCCCCTGTGGGATACTGTTGCACAGTTAGGGAGGTGTAGTATGTCTGTCTCTGAAGCACTGGCCACTATAAGAAACAGGATACCAGGCTAGATGGGCCATTGGTCTGGCCTGGTCCTACAGTTCCTGTGCTTTTGGCAGATCTTGTTTCCTAGTCTCCATGCAGAGAACACAGTGAGTTGCTCATTGATCTCTGGTGACTTCTGTTTCCATTTTTCTCATTTCTACAGTCTGACTGTCTATGTGGAAGTTGCCTGCAATGGTCTCTTTGGGGCTGGAAAAGGCAGCCTGATTGCACCTCCTGACCCTGACAAGACATTCACCCTGAGCAAGGCAGAGCTTGTGGTCTTCAACAGGGATGTCCATGAGCTGCTGATAGATTTTGAGATACTAGTGGACATGGCCAAGGTAAATACTTTAGTCCTCTGTCTCTTTTATTCTCCAGCTCCTCTACCTCCCTTCCTCCTCCTTTTTTCATGACTTTCCCGTGGTTTGGCCTCCTTCCCCCAGCGCTTCAGCCTCTACCAAAAAAACCTGAAGGAGTATGTATTTGCCATGGTAGCTTGTGTACAACTGGAAGTGTCTCCTTTGTCTCATCATGCCAGCTAACATCTGCAGCCTCTGAGTTCCAAAAAAGCGAGGTGCATACGCTAGGTGAAGGAAACACCACCTTTGGGTCTGTATTGCATCAGGCTACACATGCCATTGGTAGAGAGGTGGGAAGTTGGTAGGACACAGCTAATGGGCTGTCCCCATGTGCAGCAGTTCAGCGTGCTGTATGTCACCTCGTATAGACTCTTAGCCTGTTCAATATAAGGGTTGCTGAGCTCAGCTTCTCTCTCTTCTCACTCTTGCCCTCCCTCAGCTCCTCGGGGAGGAAAACCAACGGAGCTTCCAGACACTGTACGTGGCCAATCAGATGGTTAACCTGCTTGATGTCACGGACTCCTCTACCTTCCCCGCAGTGCGTCAGCTCGCCTCTTCCATCTTCAGCCAGAAGAATGGAGAGAGCCAGCACATGATCCATGCCATGGGCCACTGCCACATCGATTCTGGTAAGAATGGGTCCAGGGGATGCGTGCTTACTGAAAGGCCTGTGGTTAGTAGGGCTGGCCAGTGCCGTTGGGTGCTGCCAGAGGGGAGCAGTTCTCAGGCGAGCAGGCACTGAGTGTTCTGTAGAAGTGATGCGCTGAGCCTCTAGGGGAAGGGACAGGGACATCCCAGCTATCCGCTTCGAAATGTACGTAGCTGTGTCAGCCTGGCTGGAGATGGTGACTTACCACAGGGCTGAAAGGCATCCTTCACAAAGGGGCATGTCAAAGCCTTCCATGCCCATTCCTTACTTCCTTTGCCTGGCCCCTAGGTTTCAAATTCCCAGTGGGGTTTTCCCTAGTCATGCTGTTTGTGGGGAAAGGAGGTGAGGTATCCAGGACAGGCAGCAGCCCCGTGAGCTGGGGACTCCTCAGGACTTACAGCCATGCTTCAATCCATTGACATTTTAATAGTGTGTTTTTTTTTTCCCCATGTCTTCACACCCTGCAGTGGTTGATTCTTGTAAAGGCAGCACAGCTTGGATCCCGGATGAGTAGGGCCCTACCGAATTCACAGTCCATTTTCGTGAATTTCACAGTCATAGCATTTTAAAAATCTTGAATGTCACGATTTCAGATATTTAAATCTTAAATTTCCCAGAGTTGTAACAAAGCATGAATATGTATTGAAAAGCAGCAAAATACAAACATGTAAAGCCCTTAAGTCAGCGTTTCTCAAACTGGGGGTCCCAACCCAAAAGGGGATTGCAAAGCTATTGTAGGGGTGGTTGTGGTATTGCCACCCTTACTTTTGCACTGCCTTCAGAGCTGGGTAGCTGGAGTGTGGCGGCTGCTGGACGGGTGCTGAGCTGTGAAGACAGCGCCGCCACCAGGAGCAGCGCAGCCTTCAAAACTGGATTCCTGGCCAGCAGCCGCTGCTGTCTGGCCACCCAACTCTGAAGGCAGCATAGAAGTAAGGGTAGCAATACTGTGACCCCTATACAGTAGGCTTGAGACCCCCTTTTGGGTTGCGACCCCCCAGTTTGAGAAACGCTATGTACTTGTATATACTTTTACCCTATAGTATAAAAGAGTATAGTATAGGGTAAAAGTACACAAAAGATCAGATTTCATGGTCTGTGATGCGTTTTTCACGGCTGTGAATTTGGTAGGGCCCTACAGATGAGGCTCAGTTGTGTCTTTCCAGCCAGGGGAAGGCAGCACAGAATGGGCACTGGCAGGCAGCAGGCTGTGTGTGTATATAAAATAATGGCCATGTAAAATGGAAAGGCCATGTGGCCACAGTGAGCTGAGCCTGCTTCTGTCCCTGCAGCCTGGCTGTGGCCATACGAGGAGTCTATCCGCAAGTGTGCTCGCAGCTGGGTGACCGTCATACGCCTGATGGAGAAGAACCCGGAGTTCACATTTGTCTGCTCGCAGGTGAGTTGTCGTCTTCCGCTCCCAGGTGGGCAGCGAAACTCCTGGAGCAAAGACAGGAGGAAGGTCAGTGCATGTTCTAAGGAGCATGGTAAGTAACTGGGAGTGGGGCTGCTATGCAAGGGACTTCTCGATCCCTGGTCTCCAAGTTGCTTCTACCGTGCTCCCAACCCCAGATGCCAGGTGCAGATTTCAACCCAAACCTCCTGGCTGGCAGCAGAGAGCTGTCCTGCCGGGTCTGGGACCAGTCCTATTTGCACTGAGCTCCAATGCCTGCTGAAAATTCAGGTTCGCAGCTGCTGCGCTCCAGAAGTTTTAGACAAATTGGATAATTTCTAGAATAATCTCCATGTGCTTTATGGCTCTGTCTTCTTTGCAGGCCCAGCAGTTTGAGTGGGTGAGGAACTGGTATCCTGGGCTGTACGTTCAGATTCAGGACTATGCCAAAGAGGGACGGTTTATACCTGTTGGGGGCACCTGGGTAGAAATGGTAAGATCACAGCAGCGCTTCTGCACCGCCCTCTGAGTCTTCTCTATAACAGATCAGTTACTGAGTCTCAGATGCCTTCTCTTAACATATTCTTCTGCTCAGATCCTCAAGGGGAACCATGAGAGGGGTTTAGACCCTGGCCTGGGGAGCCCTCCCCTCTGGAAATGTAACCCTAACCCTACCATTTGGAACACAAATGGCACCTGAAGGCCACTACCTTTTGGAATCCTTATCCTAGCTCAGAGACCTCTACCCTTTGGGACATTAATCCTAGCCGTTGGGGCGTAGCGCGGTGACCCCTACCCTTTGGAAATCTAAATGTATCCTGGAGAGCCCTATGCTCTGAAACCCTAACCTTCACCAGGGGAGTCCTATGCATTGGAAACCTAAATCTAGTTTGGGGAGTCCTCTCTGTTGGAACCCTAATGCTGCCTTGGGGATCCCTACCCCGTGGAACCCCAACCGTAGCTTGGGGAGTCGTACCATCTTGAATCCTAATGCTTGCTTGGGCAGCCCTGTTACCCTGGGTTTTCAGAACCCACAGCGCTGCAGTGGTAACTTAACTGCTTCTCTTGAGGCAGTGTCAGGAATAAATCAATGGGGACACAGCTCTTCCATCTGATAAATGATTGGCACAGATAAGTGCTTTTACCTAAAACTACTTTTCATTAGGTCTGAAGCGCACACACATATAAATGCTTCAGCAGTCGGGCTAGAGCATTCCAAACATTTATATTTACCCAAAGTCTGAAATGGTTTCGAGTGATAGCCAGCCAGCCTTCCGGGGGTCCTTCTGTCCAGCTGATGGGGAGTTTAGGTGTCAGCTCCATGCCTGAAGAAAAGCTTCCTCTGACTGCTCCAAAGCATGCTTTCTAACTAAACTCTATCGATTTTCTCCAGACAAAGCACATAACTCATAATAGCCTCTAATAGGCTAAGAATTTCCCTAGCAACAGCCAATAACAATTCATTATTCTCCGTATAAGCAAAGCAGCGTCAGCAAAAAAACCTGACAAACACAGATAACCAGAATCAGGGTCAGTTTTCCATGTTTCCCTCCCCCACACACCTTCCCATGAATCTGTCCTTTCACTTTATCTATCCCAGCCAGTAAAACGTCAGCTTGCAGCTGTTTTTGTTCTGTCTGCCTAAGCAAGGCCAGATTATTCTTATGTGGTGTCCTCGCTTCCAGTTTATGGGGGTTAAGTGCACAAGATGGCTGCGAGTTGTATCAAATCCAGTTCTCTCACAACAGCCCTACCCTGGGAACCCTAACCCTCGCTTGGGGAGTCCTCTCTCTGGGAACTCTATCCCTCGCTTGGGGAGATGGACCCTCTAGAACCCTAACCCTTGCTTAGGGAGTCTTGTCCATTGAAATTCTAACCCTAGCCTAGGGAACCTTATCCTCAGGAACCCTAACTCGGTGAGCCTTACCTGTTGGAACCCTAACCAGGGGAGGCCTATCCTCTAGATCCCAAACTTGAGGAGCCCTACCCATTGGAACCCTAACCTAAGCTTGCGGAGTCCTACCCTCCTGAACCATAACCCTAATCCTGGGTGTCCTACCTTCTGGAACCCTACCCCTAACTTGGGCTGACCCTCCCTGATGGAATCCTAATCTGAGTTTGGTGAGCCCTACCTCTAGAATCCTAACCCTAACCCTGGCAGTCCTACATTCTGAAACACTAACTCTAGTTTGGGGCACTCTACCCTCTGGAAATCTAACCCTAGCCGGAGCGTCCTATCAATTGGAAATCTAACCCTAGCTTGGGGAGCCCTGCCCTCTGGAACCCAACCTTAGCGGCAGGAGTCCTATCCATGTGAACCCTAGCCCTAGGGAGCCTGACCCTCTGGAACCATAACATTAGCTTGGGGAGTCCTACCAATTGGAATCCTAACCCTATGCCAGGGAGTCCTACCCTCTGTACCCCTAACTCTAGCTTAGGCAGCCTTGTACCCTGGAACCGTAACTCTGTCACCCTCCCCAACCCTTCTGGAGGGTGTGTCAAGTCCATACATGACTGCAGTGTCTCAGCTGGGAGCTGTATGGATTGGGCCTGCCATGGGGTGCATGCTGCTGGGGTGGCCACTCTCCTTTCTTTGCTGGCAAGGAGTGCAGGAGATCTGCACAGAATTCCTCAGGGCTGCCATTGTCTCCCAGGACGGGAATCTTCCCAGTGGTGAATCGATGGTGCGTCAGTTCCTGCAGGGACAACGGTTTTTCCAGCAGCAATTTGGGAGGCTCTGCTCGGAGGTACGTGTTCCTCCTCGGTGATTCCTCTACGCGTTCCCTCTCTGTGGGGGAGGTGATCCATGTGGTCCCTTCCAGAGCTGATATTCCCAGTGTCTCTGCTTCATTCTTGGTGGGACATGCTCACTTAGAAGCAATCTATGTAAGGTATGTTTGTGGCCCATCACCATGGTATTTGAGTTCTTTCAATCTCTTTTGTATCTAGCCTCATGCGCCCCTGTGGGGTCGCGCAGTGCTGCTATTCTCATTGTACAGATGGGGAAACTGAGTCACAGACAGGCCCAGTGACTCGCCCAAGGTCACACAGGAAGTCTGTGCCAGTGCAGGGACTTTATTCCAGGTCTCCCAAGTCCTAAACTAGTGCCAGAACCGCTGAACCATCAACAAGAAATTCCAACCTGATATATTAGTGCAGCGTACCTCTTCCTACTCCCCAGTACATAGGCCTTGGCCAGTTCATATAGCACCCACTACCTAGCAGTATTTCCTCCAGGCTGTGGGGCCCCTGTGCGGGGCATTAGGGCCGCAGTGATACGTGGCTGACTATACAGGGTATCCAGAATTTGGGCCTGTTCCCATCTCTGCCCTAGAGATGTGTAGGGAGATAGGTGCACCCTGATACATTGTCTGAGAGACACCTGAGCAGGTGACGGGGTTGTGTTTCTGTCTCTCGCACACACTCTCCTTTGCTTCCAGTTCTGGTTGCCAGACACCTTTGGATACTCGGCCCAGCTGCCCCAGTTGATGCGTGGCTGTGGGATACGATGGTTCCTCACTCAGAAACTCAGCTGGAGCCTGGTGAACACCTTCCCGGTGAGCTCGGCTTTCCTGCTGCGAGGGGCGAGCGCATGTGTATGGGAGTCTGCCCAGTGGGCTCGCGTGTGACCAATCTTCCTAATAGCTGAACTGTTCCTTCGGCTCTCTGGGCATAGGCCCTTGTTCCAAGAGCTCACCAGAGCTTTACGTGAGTGGCTGGATCAGGTAGTTCGTAGCCCATGACAAGAGAAGATTTGGCTACTGATCACATCATGGCAAGGTGCTGAAGTATGAGGCCAACAGCTTTGAAAAGTTAATGGTGGGCAACCAGAAGTTTCCTTTCAGTAGCTCCCTGGACTAATGCGTCCCACTCTGGCTGTCCCTGTGGTGTCCCCCTGTGAGGCTGTAATAGACTCCCCCTTGGTGACCTTTTGCTCTCTTTCAGCACAGCACCTTTTTCTGGGAAGGCATCGACGGCTCCCGAGTTCTGACCCATTTCCCGCCTGGCAATTCCTATGACCTAAAAGGTCGAGTGGAGGAGGTGAGCGATTTGACATTGTAGGCAGATGAGTTTGTATCTGTCTTTGTCCCAGTGTATCCAGCTTGCAAGGGAATGTCACCGTCATCTGGGCCATAAGCAGAAGCTGTTGGAGGGGAGTGCCACGTGGAGAGGAGGTGGGAAAAGGTAATGGGACGATCAGGTGGGGGATTTAGATGTTTGGAGTAAAGCCCAGATTTGTCTGTCTGTGCAACGTGTCAGTGCCTTGAGTTTTTATAATTAGCTGCATTTTAAAGAAAAATTCACAGGGGAGTGGGGAGCTGATGAGTCACTGCAGGAGGGCTCTTAACTTCTCCAGCTTCTCCTATCTCCCTGGGCCCTGGTGGACGTGTCCTAGGAGACAGAGCTGAAAAGAGAATGAACATGGTGAGAGGACAACAACCTAGTGCCTGATCTTTACGCCCTCAGGGCTCTCCTTGGCTTGACTATGTCAGGACTTGACACCACATGTCATGTGTCTACATATTCTCCTCTAGATGCTGAAAACCATGAACAACAACAGAGACAAAGGCCGTGTGAACCACAGCGCCGCTCTCTTTGGGTTTGGAGACGGAGGAGGTGGCCCGACCCAGAAGATGCTGGACAGGCTGAAGAGAATGAGAGACACAGATGGGCTACCCAGGTCCGGGGAGGCTCTGCCCTCTCTCTTCATGTGTCCTTCGGGCTCAGTGCCGACTGCTGACTCTTGAGAGCTTTCTGCTAACCCCTTTGTCCTAGTATTCTGGAGAGTGGGGCTGGAGGGAGCTGATGATTCACAGTTCGGGCTGTTGCTTACCCACTTGCAATCTATCGACTTGTGCTAGGGAAGGAACCACAGGGCTCCTTGTTCCCTCTACACTGGGCAGCAGCTGCTAAGCCTGTCTTGTCACTATCTGCCTTTCTCCCCCATAGGGTTCAGATGTCCACACCTGACCTGTTTTTCTCTATGCTGGAGAAGGAGAAGACCCAGCTATTTACCTGGATAGGAGAGCTGTTCCTGGAGCTGCACAATGGCACTTATACTACCCAGGCCCAGGTTACCACTTGCCTGGGATGGGAGGGGAGATAATGCAGTGGGTGGAAACTATCTAGATCAGGGGTCTCAAACACGCGGCCCATGGGCAGCATGCGGCCCGCAGAGCTCTTCCCTGCGGCCCGCCGGCCCCCCCCCCCCCATTTTTTATTTTTTTTTTACCCCCAGGCAGTTCCCGCTGCCAGACAGCTGTTCTGGTGGTGGAACTTCAGAACGTAACTCGAAGGGACGGGGGGTGGGTGGCGCGCGGGGAGCCCGGCGGGCTGCAGGGAAGCGTTCCGCCGGGCTCCACGTGCCCCTCTTCCCCCCCCCCCCCCGCCCCGAGTTACGTTCTGAAGTTCCGCCACCAGAACAGCTGTCTGGCTGTTTCTGGGAGGGAGGGGGGAGGAGCGGGAAGCACGCACACAGGGGAGGAGGCGGGGAGAAGAGGCGGGCCGCCGGACTCCCCCCGCCCCCCCTCCCAGTTACATCCTATGGCCGCCAACTCCCCTCACGCCCCCCCCCCCCCCCCCCAGTTACGTTCTGTGGCCACTAAGATCCCCCTTCCCTCCGCGCTGCTTCAAGATTCTATTTTTACCCCCAGGCAGTTCCCGCAGCCAGAACAGCTGTCTGGCAGCTTTGCGGTTTCTGGGAGGGACGGGGGAGGAGCGTGAAGCCGCGCGCACAGGGGAGGAGGCGGAGAAGGGGTGGGGCCTAATGGAAGGGGTGGAGTGGGGCGGGGGCAGTGATGCGGCCCTCGGGCCAATGCACTAGTCCTCATGCGGCCCTCGTAATTTGAGTTTGAGACCCCTGATCTAGATCAATGTTAACTCTGACCAGTAGGGAACACTTCCACTCTGAATCCAACTCCTTGGTGCAGGTGCAATTTAGCACCATAGTAGTACCCGATAAAGACCTTGTGATTCTCTAAAGCTGTGAGCCCATGTAATTTTCCTATTTAGTCCAATATAAATGATCAGGACAGCCCTACGTGCTACGGTGATTGGTGCTTTGGCTGCACCAAGACAATTAACAGAAAACTCCCATTGGCTTGAGCCCTAGTGTAGACAAGACTCCTGCAGATGGTCCATTTTGAATCCCATTTTTATTAGCTTTGTTCCAGTGTAGACACACCCTGTTTCTAGTCGGTTCCGCTTTCTAGGTCTCATGCACTGGCACAGCATTGGTGGTTTGCGGTTTTTAGCACTGCTTTGGTTAATTCAGGTTTTTTTCTTTACAAATCTTGTCTCAGCTTTAAACTATTTGACAGGGTCTCTTTGAACTGTGTTTGAAAACAAGAGAGATGCTCTTGTTTGAGCCAGAAATGAGCTGAAGCTTCTCATTGAATCTCCGGTTGATTGCTGAGCCACTGGGGTTTTTCCTGATAGTAGGAAGGGACATTCAGCCCTTAGTTTTGTGTCTCTCTGCCTGACCTCTGTAACATGGTACAGAGAGGCTGCCACCCAAACCCCCTTGTTTCCAAAACTGACACGGCAGGATTGGGTGCTGCTATTGATTAACACAGCATTATGTGAAGTACTATTTTTCAGAACAGCTAGTTCATTTTTGTTAGAGTGGGAGGGGCTCCGGAGAAGATACCTCAGGGAAAAGAGAATCTCATTGCTATTTGTGAATACATCATAGATTCTGTCTACATCCCAATGCTTAATCTAATATTTTGCTACAGATGGCAAAAATCTCCCCTGATATAGCTCTCCTGTTTTCTCCTACTTTGGGATCAGATAAAGAAAGGGAATCGGGAGTGTGAGCAGATACTGCATGATGTTGAAGTACTGAGTAGTTTTGCTCTGACCCAGAAAAATACTTTCCAGTATCCATCCATCAAACTGCAGCATCTCTGGAGGTAAAGTAGTTCGTCCGAGGGCCACCATTGTTTGGATAAAGCTTCAGTGATAATTGGAGCCCTGCAGTGATACAGAAATGTGGATCTGCATCTGTGATAATTAACTTGTATCTGATCCGCAATCCACACTCCCCCTTTTATATGTATCTGCACCCTACCTCACTGGTAGAGCTCTGTGCACATACCAAAATTTGGATCAGCATCCGATCCGCGATCTGCAAAGATGGTAAACTAAACAACTGCATCCGCGGATGCAGATATCTGCGGGTATAAAGTGGATAACCGCAGATTTGCAGGGCTCTAGCAATAAGCACACTCAGGTATATAAAAAACAAGCAGACAGTGTTTTCATTAGATGAGATAGTAACAAACAATATATTAAGTAGCAAACCAAAAAATAGCCTCAATCATTTATAGCTTAGTAGACCAAACCCCAGACAGTCTCACAACAGACTGAGTTAGAATAATTCATTTTATGGATAAGTATGTCATAGTTTCCTGTATATCACAGGCTATTAGAAATACCCCTCTGGTCCTCAGGAGGCTGAATTATTGTGTGCCGCAGGCAGAGACCAGGAGAGACTGAGATGCCACCAACGCCCAAGGTTGCTGCCAAGGCAGGGAATTGAAGGAACGAGTACATTTGTTTCTGTGAATTCCCAAACCTATGCCCAGGGAATCCTCCCAGGAGAAGGCTAGGAAATGCCTGGCTCAGGTGACTGCTAAGAGAGCTCAGGGCCTGCGAGCCGGTTGCTCTCTCTCGTCTCCAATAGCAGCAGAGCAGGGTCCAGCAGAACTCACGTTTTTGATTGATGGAATGAAAATGGTGAACTGAAGCCAGAAGGCCACAGTTACCATGTGCATGTGAGAACTGCCTGACTATTGCAGCCCCCATCAGCCAACTGCAAGATACAACGGGCGTTGTCTTCTAGAATGAGGGTGGCATAGTTCATTCATAGCAATACTAATCCATAGCTCTCTTCTGGTTCTTGCCTCGGTCCCCTGTGCTCAGGCTGCTGCTCCTGAATCAGTTCCATGATGTGTTGCCGGGCAGCTGTATCCAGCTAGTTGTGGAGGATGCCATGAGATACTACGCAGGTGAGATACTATTTGTGCTAAGAGGCTTTTCCTGCCAAGCGGGTTGGGTTCATTGTAACACCCTCTGTCAGGTGGGCTTAGAACGGTGGTGTTCCTGCTTTCTGATCTGACTCCTCGCCTGGTTGGGTGAATGTTTGGTTGTGGTTTGGTTTTGTTACAAGCCCTAGAGGCATCGGGGACTCTACATTAATAGGTGGTGCTCTTGGTGTCTCTGCCAATCTAACCTGGGGGGAGAATTCCTTCCTGACCCCAAATGTGGAGATCAGTTTAGACCCTGAGCATGTGGGCAAGACCTATCAGCCATACACCTGGGAAAGAATTGCTGACCTCGTATGACACAGGCCAGAGAACTTCCCCAGAATAATTCCTAGAGCAGATATTTTAGAAAAAAAAATCCAGCCTTCATTTAAAAATTGCCAATGATGGAGAATCCATCACGGCCCTTGTAGGTTGTTCCAATGGGTAATTACCCTCACTGTTAAAAATGTATGTTTTATGGCCTGTCTGAATTTGCATGGAAGATGGAGGAATGATAGGATGGTGCAAGGAGGGAATGCAGAGTTTAACTGGAAAAAATGCAGCCCAGAGTTAAACACAGCCGATGAATGGAAGGGAGTTGGGGGAATTAGGGTTAAGAGTAAAGAGAACTTGCTTAGTAAGATTAGGCATGAATGGGGCAAATGGACCAGCAATTCTGAGCCCAGTGTGTACTACATCCTTTCCCTCACTCTGTGGTCTTTTTGTATGTCTTCTAAAGGGCCTAGCCAACTTTTGGGTGCTCTATAATTAATAATAGTCTGCTCTGAACTGAATTGCCTTTTCTTTGCCCAGAAGTCCGTAGCATGGGTGGTCTCCTCATTAAAGAAGCTGTTCGGTCCTTGTTTGGAGAACTTTTGCCAACTGGTCCCGAGACAGCAGAAAGCCTCCTTGTTCTGAACACTTTGCCCTGGGAACGGACTGAAGTCGTCTCCAGGACTGGAGCAAAGACCTTAGGTACCATTGTCCTTTCTTTCTAAAGACTTCCACATTGTCCCCCGCAAAGCACAGATGCACCCTAAATCTTCTGGTGGGAGGGACAGGAGCAGAGGCTAATTCCAGTCACATGGAGGATACAGAACTATTGCCTCTCGCACAGCTGAGAAAGACATTGGCTTATCAATTGACCTATCTCTAGATCAGGGTTATCTATGATCTCTAGAAATAGGCTCCATCTCCCTCAGCACCACGTGGAAAATTATTTTCATGTGGGAAACTCCTGGACATCAGAGCGGGGGGAGGTATTTCCTAGCGAAGAGGAGGCCCAATGGCATGGAGCGAGAGAGATGACATCTCCTAAAGGGAAAAGCGTTTGAGTGAACCGCTTTGCCTCTCTTCCTTTCAGCCCTGGTGAAGGTGCCTAGCATGGGCTACTCTGCTGTGAAGGATTCGTTAACACCCCCTCATCCCGTGACGGTGATGAAACAGGTGAGCCGCCCTGTGGGGTTCCTTGCTTGCACCTGAGAAAGCTCCATGGGCAAAGCTCCCAAGTTGGATTAGCAGCACTGTTTTCAGTAACTTGTAGCATTACACACACTCACTCTTTGGCTGATGCGGAGCCTATGCTCTCTCCTGATTCTTTCCTCTTTCTCACCAGGCAGATGGCTCTGTGACCATGGAGAACGGGGTTATCGCAGCTCACCTGGACTCCATGGGGCGCATGATGTCGCTTCGCTTAGTGCACTCGGGGAGGTATGATGATTATTTATCGTGTTTATTGCAGCCGTGTCTGAGGGCCAATCCAGATTGGGGCCTCGTTGTGCCAGGCACTGGGCGAACACAGGAGCAAATGGATCCTGCCCCAAAGAGCTGACGGTCTACATTGTTTTTACTTAACATTCGTAGAATATGAATCTGCTCTCACTGAAACCATCTCCAGTGATTCCATGTTGGCTGGACAGACTGGGGTGTGAAACCCAGTGGGGACTAATTTGAGGCCTCTTCTCAGTTTCATCATAACTAAGGCCGGCTGTGGGCCTTGAACCTCAGTCTGCCAAATAAAAGGCTGGTTCATTTCTCCCACCTAGTCTCCTCCCAGAGGACCTCGTGGCTGGTGTCTGTTTCCAGGCTGCTGGAATGTTGTTTCATGTCATGGAATTCTTGTGTCATCCACCGCAGATTCTTGTTCCATTGCTGATCCTCTGCCTCCCTGCTTTGTTTCAGAGAGTCAGTCCAGGATGGTCACTGCGCTAACCAGTTTGTAATATTTGATGACGTTCCCTTGTACTGGGATGCTTGGGACGTGATGGATTATCACCTGGAAACCAGGTAGGTGAGCAGTGCATTGAGGGTACCGGTACTTCTTTAGGACACTGCAAAGCTCTCTGCCTCTTGGGACTGTAGCAAAGAACCAACTTCCCAGAGAGAGGACAAAACTTCTGCAGTGGAAAACTATGTGCTTGTTCTTTCCAGCCCTGTGTGTCTAGGGGAGTAGCGTAGAATACTGTAAGATTACACAGCACCTGGGAGGGGTTCTAAGAATTCTTCTGGTGAGAAAAACGCAGCCTGAGGTGAGCGGGGAGTATCCCTGCTTGTCTTCCAAGTATAGGAGCCTTACGTTAACCCTTTGAACGCAGAGCTGTCACCCCCTGAATCTTAACCCTTATGCTTGACATCTGTTTTAGGAAGCCAATCACAACCCTTCTGAAGCCTCTGGAGATTGTCCTGGCTGGGGGCCTGCGAGGAAGTGTGAAATTCTCTCTGCAGATCAGTGAGCAGAGTGTCATCACCCAAGAAGTCATCCTGGATGCCATGTGTCCTTATCTTCGATGCCTGACCCAGGTTTGGAAAGGCCTGTGCAGGCCACACCCTCCTTATACAGAGAATCCCAGAAGGATGAGCGCGTTGCAGGAATGGAGCATAGAGGTGGCAAAGGTGTGGATAGCTGGGGCGAGGTCCAAGGAAAGGTTGCATCCTAGGCAAGCCAAGTCCGGAACTGGAGGAGAGTCAAGAAGCAGCCAAGATAGTGAACATTCGTAACCAAAGACAGGTGCATCTCCTCACTGGAGGCAACACCCATCGCCTCTGCTGCCTCTCCTGGATGCCCCTATTTCCATCTAGCTTTTACTGCATATAACAGGGGTGGCCAAACTTACCGACAGTTGTATGCAGCTCAGACTATTTTCAGAAGTTTGAGAGCAGGCCATGCCTGCTGGGGCTTGGGGCTTCGGGCTTCAGCCCCACTCCTGCTGAAGCCCTGCGCCCTGGCCGGCACGCCCTACGGGACTGGAGCCCCAAGACCCCCAACCCTGCTGGGCAGAAGCTGGAGGTGACGCGTGGGGGCCACTTGGGGTTACATGCCCCCCCAGATATTTGTCAGGGTTTGGTAGCCCCACTTGGTCACATGGTGCTGCCAGGCCCCTTCCCTGCACAGAAGCTGCTGGAGCTGGCAAACTGGGAGCTGCGGCTGTGGGGAGAGGCGGCAGCACACAGCTGGAAGCTGCAGGGAGAGACAGTGTTTTGCTGCTGCCTCTCCCTACGGTGCTAAAGCAGCAGCCCCTCGCTGCAGCTCCCAACTGTTTGCTGCTGTCTCTCCACAAGGAGCTAACACCTGGGAGCTGCAGGCAGGAGCCACTGAGGGTAAGGGATGTGTGTGCCTGGGAGGGCATCACTCAAGCTGTTGGGGGGGGGGGGGGGGGGATGGGAGGGGGAAATGTTTACATTTTGCCTCCTACCCTCAGCGGGTGCCAGTCATCTCTGGCAGAAGCCCTGAGCCTCCCCGTCCTTCTCCTCCCCAGTCTGGTTGGGGGAGAATGGGAGAGTCTGGGGGTGCTCAGTGAGCCGCATTTTAACTGTAAAAGAGCTTCATGTGGCTTGTGAGCCACAGTTTGGCCACCCCGGCATATAACGAAGCACTTCCGAAGAGCTTTGGGATTGTTTAAAGCCACTGGGATGGATTGATGTGATCATGTTTTCCAACATTCAGAGGCAAGAGTACAGTCCCAGGGCCAGTTTTAGCCCTTGCTTGATACTTTCCTGCTGTTGCCCTTGAACCAGGTCCCTGTTGGGTGGGGTTAATTAGCTGGCAGACAATGAGGAGTTCCCAGGGAAGCTAGCACGGGGGAGCCGCTGTGGTGAAGATGACGCCATCTTTCCATCCTCCCCCACAATAACCTGAGCCTCCTTTTGGCTGCCCTGTTTGCTCTAGGTTGACTGGAATGAGGCTCACCGATTCCTCAAGGTGGAGTTCCCATTCCGGGTTCGGAGCATGAATGCAACGTATGAGATTCAGTTTGGGCACCTGCAGAGGCCGACGCACTGGAACACGTCCTGGGACTGGGCTCGGTTCGAGGTAGGAGGGCAGCAGCCTGGGTGCTGCCCCAGCTCTCTAGGTAGAAATAGCCCTGATAGATCGACACCGTCCCTTCTTTCCCCACCCCACATGCCCTCTGAGAACAGCTCGCCTCGGACCACAGCTGCTTGCTGAACTGCTGCAGGCCTAGGCTGCCTCCTGTGGGGAGGTGAACTTGGCAGGAGCAGATTCCCTGTATCCCAAGAGAGCAGCGTTTTAAGCAGGGACATCAGTGAGAACAAAATCTTGGGTCCCTGAGTCAGTGCCGCTGTTGAAATCCATCCCAGCCAGGGCGCAGATACAGCTGTGTACGCTGACAGCAAAGTACCAGCCTCCCACTGCCCAATCACAAGCTCCCTCCGCGGGATCCAGACCGGGGTTGACCTGTCTTGGAATGGCCTGTGATTTGCTGCTGGTCAGTTTGGTGAAGGAGCTCGAGCCATCTTTCCTTCATGGGGACTAGCTTTCCAGTTACGCTCCTGATTGGTGCATCTAGGCTGTTCTCAGGGATTGGCCCCAATAACCTCTGCAGAGCCCAGGGGGCCATCGTCTGCCTCCCCCAGCCACCACTTGTGTTCTTGATCAGTAGGACAGTTTGTGTGGCACCCACCTTGCTCCACAAATGACCATCCTGGGTGACAGCCCCCTAATGCCAGGCCGGTTGTTTCCCCAAGGTATGGAGTCACAAGTGGATGGACCTGTCTGAGCATGGCTTCGGGGTGGCACTGCTGAATGACTGCAAATACGGCGCGTCAGTGCACAAGAATGTGATGAGCCTCTCGCTGTGAGTGGGTCGGGGGGCAGGTCTGGGCAGTGGATGTCTTGGTTTTACAGTTCTGCTCGTTGGGCATGCTGCAGTCCCATGTGCATTATCGGTTAACTTTGCAAACGCTGCGGTCTGCACCCTGTATATAGCAGCGGGATTGGACTGGAAATGGAAGCCCTAGCACATATTGTGGTTTAGAATGTGTCCCTTTTATAACGGGATCTGCTCTCTGCCCCATCCCGTCAAGTACAGAGGTTTTAACCCTTTCCTGCAGCAGTCGGGAATGCATGCCACTAAGGATTGCCTGTCAGTGATCTAGTTACTGAGCTTGCAGCACCTTGCTCTCTACGGTGGGATCAATTTCTTGAACACTTTGATCCTGGTGTTGGGTCAGTGTTTGGTGACAAGTCAAGACAGAACTAGGCCTCTGGCAGGTGAGTGCAGCAGGCGTTTGCAGTCTTGTGGCAAGAGCTCCTCCCCCAATGGGGCACTGCCACGTAGCCCGACTGCGGTGCAGTTTGCAGGGGTCCCTGCTGTGTGTTGGAACGGTAGGGTGGTTTGACAAGCGTTTAAAGGGAGTGGGGCTGGTTCTAGGCACTGCCAGTGGAAGAGGCTCCGCCACCTTAATCCGCCCCTCTCCTCCAGGCTGAGAGCGCCAAAGTCACCAGATGCCACTGCAGATATTGGACCCCATCAGTTCACCTACGCCGTGATGCCTCACAGGGGTGAGTTTCGGGGGCTGAGCAGCACAGCACTAACATGCCCCATAGGAACCTGCCAATTCATGAAGGGAGCATGAGGACAAAGAAGATAGCCATAAGAATGGCCATACTGGGTCAGACCAAAGGTCCATCCAGCCCGGTATCCTGTCTGCCAACAGTGGACAATGCCAGGTGCCCCGGAGGGAGTGAACCTAAGAGGTAATGATCAAGTGATCTCTCTCCTGCCATCCATCACCCCCCTCTGACAAACAGAGGCTAGGGACACCATTCCGTACCCATCCTGGCTAATAGCCATTAATTGACTTTAATCTCCATTAATTTATCCGGTTCTCTTTTAAACCCTGTTATATTCCTAGCCTTCACAACCTCCTCAGGCAAGGAGTTCCACAGGCCCTCTCCCGGTGTGGGACAGAGGCACAATGACTGCTCCCATCTCACCGGGGACGGCGCTGTTGCTGTTTCTCACTGTGCACTTAGCTCCTGACAGCTGCTGTTGTATTCTCTGTGCAGGTTCCTTCCAGGAGGCGGGTGTGATCCATTATGCCTACAACTTGAACTTCCCTCTGCACAGTGTGCCAGCTGTGTCAGCACAGTGTCCAGCCTGGAGTGCCTTCTCTGTACACTCACCAGCTGTTGTGCTAGAAACCGTCAAACAGGCACGTGACCCAAAGAGAGAGGAGGAGGAGGGCAGCGGTGTGTTGAAAGACGCCAGCTGCAGGATCTGCAGACACAAAGCACTGGCAGCGCTTGTGTTAGCATCATGCATGTTACAGCACTTTGGATTGACAGAGGCCAAGTGCCTTGCAGGAGAGTTAGCGACCGCTCTCGGTCCTAGTCCAGTGTTTGGTCCTTTCCATTCATCCTTAACCTGCCTCCACCTCCCAGATCTTTGGCATTCAGCTGAGCTGAGCAGGAATTTCCTACACTGACAGGGCAAGCAGTGTGGGCTAGTGGTTATAGCACGAGTCTGGGAGTCAGGCAGCCTGGCTTGCTGTTTGGATTTGGGAGGATCGCACCAGTCAATCTTGAACCCACAGCAGTGGCAGCTTCTCTTCCATTTTTAGGCACCTGGCTTACAATGCCTTGGGCCTGATGCTCAGAGTTGCTGAGCGCCCACAAATCCAGCGTGCTTTTCTGGGTGGGGACAGGGCTGATCTCCTCAGGAGATCAGACCCAACGTGAACACTCACAGTGCAGGCACCTAAACTCAGTGGCCACTTCTGGAAATTCAGGCCTGGATATCTCCGTTGCCCAGATGGGCTGAACAATTCCTGCCTTCATCAGCGCTCTGAAGGCTCTGGAAGAGAATTGCAAAGCATTACTCCTCATTACAGCCTCCTGCAGGGACTTGCAGAACTTAGGATCTGTTTGTTCTAAAAGGGGCAACCCAGACAGGTTCAGAGTTTGACCTCTTCCTGCTGGCTATCCTCTAGTCCAGCGGTGTGCAATAGAAATTCGATGCTAGCCACACTTGTGGTTTTGAATTTTTATTTGCCACATTATAAAAAAGGATTAAAAAACGTACTACAAACAACATTTCAAATATCAAAAATAAGTAGATATTACAAAAAAAATATGAATAGGTACTAACACAAAATTACTATATCCTAGCCTAGCCTAGTTAACAAGCTGTATATCAAAGCACGCAACCTGTCTTCCAGTACTGCTGTCTTCAATACACCAACGCATTGCTCATGCATTATCCACAATTCAATAGCGTATTCGCCATATGTGGCTAGTGGCGAACCGCTGCTCTAGTCGAAATGGTGAACCAAAGCTGCTCTTGTACATTGATGATTGGCAGGAGGCACCGTGCCGTCTAGGAAGCATATGCTAGTGGCCAGAGCACTGGACTGGGACTCGTCTGACCTGGGTTCTAGGCCCAGCTCTGCCACAGGCCTACTCAGTGTGTGTCCCTTCCCCTCTCTGTGCCTCAGTTTCCCTGTCTCTAATATGGGGTAATGATATCCCCCCCTTTGTAAAGCATTTGGAGACCGGCTATCATCAGTCATCTGGCTGATCCTGAGAATAACGTTTCTCTCTGTCCATGAAGGCTGAGGACAGGCTGGACGGGCTGGTGGTCAGGCTGTATGAGTCACATGGCAGTACTGTGGTCACATGGCTCCAGACCTCCCTTCCTGTGAAGGAAGCAATCAAGTAAGTAGGTGCGGGAAAGGGGAGGCCACGTATTCTGGGGCTCAGCTTCATTCTCTCTCTCTCTTCTTTCCCCAGCTGTGACCTCCTGGAGCGGCCAGACCTGAGCATCCATCTGCCGCTGGAGGAACATGGCCTGAAGCTTTCCTTTACGCCGTTCCAAGTGCGCTCTGTCCTCTTGATCTTGAGGCAGTAAGAGGGCCCAGCCCCTATCCCGTCACCAGGCAGAAATCACCGTGCTCTGGGCATTTCACTAGCTTCTCAAATCATGGACACGTTGATTCCAGCACCGCAGCTACACAGTGGGGGTAGTAATGAGTTGCCCCTTCTCAGTGTGCGCCAAAGGGCAGTGTCAGGACAGAGATCAGCAGCCTCTGGACTCAAGTCAGCGCTGATTCTGAGTGTAAACGCCTGACTGGTGGGCTACAGCCTTAGTAATGCCAGGGGGTGGGGAGATCTTGATTTGCGGGGGGGAACACAATCACAGAGCTGGTGTTGTACTGGCTTAACCCGCTAGTGAACATCCTGAATAGAATCCTGTCCCCTTTCAGGGGAGTGGTGCTGGGGTTTGATCCTCAATAATGGCAGAATTGGTTCCTTTTACTGCGTGTCCTACTACTCTAACCGTCCTGTGCTTCCCTGGGTGGGGTTTTCTCCACAACACTAACAGTGAGGCATTTTACTGTTTCTGTAGAGACGCGGCTTCTTTTCGCCAGGTTTTTCTGTAAAAATGAGCATTAAACACTGAATGACTTGTTGAGTAAAGTTCGGTCGGTTTGACTCTTGCCCGTGGCATCAGAAATGGGGCTGCTGCCCTTCACTCAGCCTAGTGCCAGGCAGATAATAAAATCCATAGTATAGGAGCCACAAAGCTTCCTAGGCTCTTAAGTCCCGTTTTTAGGCTCAGCTGTGACCCTCAAAGCTCTTGTGCGGCTGCCATCTAACCCTGCAGGCACCTCAGGTTCTGTAATAGGTGCTAGGTTTCTGTTTCTCTACACACATGCTGTTGCCTCACTCAAGGTGTCCAGTCACCTGTCTCCCGCCTTCACCCCAGAGCGAGTGAGCCACAGCCTGGTGTTCCCTAAGTCACAGGTGGGCATGCTCAGAGGCTGCCTAGCTCCACAGGACAGCTGGGGGGAGGGTCCCTTGTCAGCTGTAGCCCTGTGGTTAGAGTGCTGGGAGGAGACCCCTGGTTCAAGTCTCTCCTCTGCCGGCTAAGGAGAAGGGATCTGAGCAGGGATCTGCTACTTCCCAGGTCAGGGCCCTGAGCATGGGATATTCTCATAAACTCTCCCTCAATCTCTCCTATTGAAGTTGTTTCACTTTAATTAAATAATTAACAGGGCCAGAGAAAGTTAGAATGACTCCGCCTGGGGCACTCACCTCATAGAATATCAGGGTTGGAAGGGACCTTAGAAGGTCATCTAGTCCAACCCCCTTGCTCAAAGCAGGACCAATCCCCAATTTTTGCCCCAGATCCCTAAATGGCCCCCTCAAGGATTGAGCTCACAACCTTGGGTTTAGCAGGGCAATGCTCGAACCACTGAGCTATCCCTTTCCCCAGGAGAGGTGGCAGAGGCCTGTTCAAATCCCTTCTCATCTGGCAGAGGAGGGACTTGAACCCCTTTGTCCCTGCTCTTTTGTGGAGTTAGGCAGCTTCTGAGTATACTTACTGGATCGGGCCCTGCTTGCGACTTAGGCAGCCGAACCCCTGTCTGGTAGCAATCCACAAACCGGGAACAAAGATAGTGCCTTCCACCAGCCCAGACTTAGGGGCTGAACTCAGAGAGAAGGGCACGGCTTAGCACACCCCTCTTGCTGGCCTCTTCCACTGACTCCCCACCTACCTTGCTGGCTTTGTGCATTATTGTCAAAGGCACCTGTCTCACCCCATTCACTGTGAAAGCCCCTACCACAGGGTTGTTCCGGTGATTTTCTAGGTGTCTAAAAGTTAGGCATTGTGATGCCTCAGACCCTTTTGTGGATTCAGGCCCTAGGGCTTTCAGTATCATTATCCCCACTTGACAGCTGGGAAACTGAGGCACAGAGCAGTGACGTGGCTTGCCCAAGTAGTCTACTACCTTGGACCTATGTTGAGCACTAAGGGGTAACCCATCAGCTAGAAAAGTGTTATTGCTACCACATTAGACACCTATCTGGTGCTCATCACCAGGGTGGATGGAAATGCTGGAAGTGGTGCAGTTTTTATATATCATGCAATGTTTAAATGTTCTTGGGCATCCAAGCTGAAAAAATAATAAAATCACAAAAAGAGCCACAGCTCATAGAAAGGTGGTTTAATTTTGACCAAAATTGGCAGAAAGCATCGAAATACAATTGGTAATGGAACTACATACTCAAAATAACACTGGTTTGGAAAGATTGGGAAATATTTAGCCCCCCAGTGATATATTTTACACATATTCCTGTGTTGTTTTGCCTTTGGTTAAAACAAAAGTCTGTAGTCACACATTGAGTTTGTTTGTACCATGTATTACATCAAAATATTTGTCATTATTTGTAGCATGTACTAATCTGAGAAAACGTTTTCTGTCTGCTGTTTTTCTGAAGTTATGCAGATAAGACCCTCTACCCCTTAATTATAAAACATTTTGATGTTATCTGCTCTGCCGGAGGCACACGTGGGGAAGGAACACGGAATCTGTAAGGCTAAGGCAGAGACTGTAGCCTTAAAATGTAGACTATTGCAAACTATAACCATGGCAGTTAAATGGTTAAGACAACACAAAATTGGCAGGGCAAATAACAGAAACAAAGAACGAGTTAAAAGAAGCAGGAGAAGCCACAGAGCCCTAGAATGCTCCCGCTCTCCTAATAGGTCAGCAAGCAGGGCAAAGACCGCAAGCATGGGAACAGAATAAAACACTGAAAACAGCTGTAAAAAATCTACAAAAAAGAGATGTGCTGTCCCATTATAAATATTTGTGGTCAACAGGCTTCAGGTAGCTACCCTATGCCTGAAGAATGGGAACAGAAATGGAAAAAGGTGGAAAGGTGGAAAATTAAAAGATGCATTAACAGATGGGAGTTGTCCAAAAACAGTTAACTGAAGCATATAGGAGCACTCCAGCACTCCATTTGGCATGGAGCAACAGACATGGGGGGGAACAAATTGAGGTTTTGCAAGAGCAGGTAACAACCCCCACTTTCAAAGCCAAGATAAAAACCAGGGGTGTGGGTTCCCAACTGCTTTAACCCCTGGAGCCACACTCCTTGCTCATGGCTTAAAATATAACCACCTTTCTCAAATATTTTTACATACTGGTTAAGTTTTCCTTTATCTCCTTTCTCAGTTTGCTAAACTTGCTGCTGCTGCCTATACCTTAAGATAACTTTATAGAGTTAATTTCTCTTGGCTCAGGTCTCGCTACTTCCTAGGATGCTCTTCATCCCCTCTTCCCCTGCCTCTCTGTCTCTTTCTCTCTCTCTCTTTTAAAAGTTACAGTTTTTACAGAAACCTCCAAAAGATTACAAATAGAACAAAATAATCAAAGAAAAAATGTGAACATTTTACTTTTAAAAATGCAGTAAATTAATAATTTTAACCCTTCAGGAATGCAGTAGCTGGAATTACTCCTAACTTTCTTGAAGATATGGTTGCTAAGCAACAGAAATGCAGACTCTGCTTCTAATCCTAACCACTAACTAATATTTTAAACATGGGCTTTCCTTATTACCACATAGCAGAGTTTTAAAATAGTTAATACAAAATAATGGAAAATGCTGTGTAACTAAATTAATACAACAATATGAATTTTTATTACACAATTAAAGATAATAACTTGCTTATTTAAATGGTTAACCATTTTGTTTATTTTTTAAATTTTCATTTTTGTTTGTCTTATTTTGTATAGGTATAAATAAGAATTCTGGCGCCATTTGTTTTTAATTGTAAGTTTGTCATGTATGCTGTCCTGTGTTGTATGTTGTGTAACATCGCTTTAAAAAAAAATTATTTTAATTTTGTTGCAACAGAAGTCAATTTTATACCTTTTTAAAAAAACATAAGGGGTACCACACTATTATGTTTGGGGTATAATCACCATAATATTATTAATACCATTTTTTAAAGTTCAAAAAGTTCTCATATATATAATCTGCCTCAACAAATAATGCAATTAAAAACTTTAAAAAATAAAAAAATCTTTTATTAATCATATTTTTTTTATTTTATTCAAAGAAAAAATGTAAGCGGAAACCTCAACATTAAGGGAAAGGGAAATATTAACAAAATGTCAATTTCTTGTTTGGGTTTTTATTAACTTGTTTGCACTTTTAAATATTATAAAAATGTCATAGCAAAAATGTTTAAAAATAACAATTTATGCACGAAGCTAACCAAATAATTTCAACAGGTTTCCACCTTTTCAGCGGGTTTCTACCTTTGGCTCCCAAACACAACAAAATGTCATAAAAATGTAATACCCTCAAAGTGTTTGCATGAACTTACATTTAAAATTTAAGTATCAGAGGGGTAGCTGTGTTAGTCTGGATCTGTAGAAGCGACAAAGGGTCCTGTGGCACCTTATAGATTAACAGAGGTATTGAAGCATAAGCTTTCATGGGTGAATACCCACTTCTTCAGATGCAAGGTTTCCACTGCTTGCATCCAAAGAAGTGGGTATTCACCCACGAAAACTTATGCTTCAGTACCTCTGTTAGTCTATAAGGTGCCACAGGACCCTTTGTTGCTTCATTTAAAATTTATTTTGGTTTAATTGTTACATACTTTTATTTTACGTTATGTTACAGGGAAGTAGTGGTTGTTAAAGTTTGTGCTTCTAAATAGTTAAAAGTGGAATTGGTATCACACGCAAATTTACTCTAAAAAGCTTAGTAAAAATTGTTACTAACTCTTTTGCTAAAAGAGAGTGCTCAGCAAGGGAAAGCAATACACCTTCTCATAGAAGATTGTGAGCATCTATTCTAGCAATTGAGCATTACATTTAGTATCAAATATTAGTAAAAATTATACAATTGCAAAAATATAGCTTGTGTTATAAAAGACTTGGTCCCCATTACATTGTAAACAAACTATAAGTTCTTCTTCGAGTGGTTGCTCATATCTGTTCCAGTTAGGTGTGCGCGCGCACGCGTGCACGGACGTCAGAAACTTTTCCCTAGCAGCTACCCGTCGGGCCGGCTGGGGAGCCCCCTGGAATGGCGCCGAAATGGCGCTCTATATAGTACCCTGCCGGCCCGACCCCCCTCCAGTTCCTTCTTACCGCCCGTGACGGTCATTGGAACAGTGGTCTCTTGCTAGCAAGTGCTCCACTACTCCCTAGCTATCAGTGTTAATAGTTCGTTGTACATAGTGTTAATAGTTTTCGTTGTTATAGTGATTAGTAGTTGTTATAGTAATTAGTGTAGTTACAATTGTTAAGGGGCTCCTCTCGAGCCCTCCGGGCTTAGGGCATGCCTTCACAAGGATTCAAGCCGTGCAGATCCTGCAACAAGCCCATGCCCACAGGCGACCCCCACGACTCCTGGCTTCGGTGTCTGGGTGAGTCCCACACAGCGGACAAGTGCAAGCTGTGCAAGTCCTTCAAGCCTCGCACCAGGAAGGAGAGAGAAATCCGTCTCAGACAATTGTTAATGGAGGCGGCACCGTGTCCCTCTCAGGGTGCGGGCTCCAGCGTCTCGGTGCGCAGCGCGCCTTCATCAGCGCCGGCTGCAGCACCGCGGAAGGACTCCTGCCCACCTCGGGGCCGGGGATCTTCGGGAACCCGGGGCCACTCACGGCACAGCTCCCTGTCTCCATCGGGCTGCAAGGGGCAGACCAAGACTCAGGATGTTGTTGCGGCACCGTCCCGCCCCAGCCCGCCTGAGCCCGCAAAGACCCAGACGGGCAACGTGAGCCCGCGCCCGCAGGCACCGCCGTGTCTTGATGTGGCCGCACCCTCGACGCCTGACACCTTTGAGGCCGCGAGGGGGCTTATTGAGATGACGGCACCGCTGTCCCCCGTGCCGGCGCCAATCCCGGTACGACCCCCGGTGATCTCCAGAGGCAAGCCAACGTTCTTCGGATCGTCAGCACAAGTACAGCCTCCTGCACGCCGCTCTGAGTCCCGGCGCCGTTCAGAGTCCCGTCCCGGCGCCGTTCAGAGTCCCGTCCCAGCGCCGTTCAGAGTCCCGTCACCGCACGGTGCATCGGTCTGACTCACGACGCCGGTCTGACTCGTGGCGCTGGTCTCGCAGCCCGGATCCTCGGAGCCGTTCATGCTCGAGGTCATCCTCGCCTGCCAGATCCTGGTCTTGTTCGGCATCCAGGATGAGCTTGACGCCCACCTGGCACCGAGCAGATCTGCATTATCCGGTACCAGGGCGCCGGTCACCACCTCGGCCCCAATCCTCGGTGTCCGACCGTTCAGAGACATCGTACCACCGTGAGGTCGAGACAACATCCCGACTCTCCCCACGCTGGAGTTTACCTCAGCGCCGAGAGTCACCGCGCCCCCGAGACTCGCCGCGGCACCCGATGTCTCCTCGTCGTAGGAACTCGCCACGCCGAGAAGTATCTCCCCGGCGCCGAGACTCGCCGCACCGAGAGATACCACCCCGGCGTCGAGATTCACCGTACCGTGGAAAGTCCCCATGGCACCGGGATTTCCCGCGCCGAGAGGTGTCCCCACGGCGCCGAGACTCGCAGCGCTGAACCGTATCTCCATGGCGCCGAGACTCGTCGCATCGAGACGTGTCTCCACGCAGAGATGTGTCTCTCCGGTACCGAGACTCGCTGCACCGTGGCGTGTCTCCGAGACGCCGGGACTCGCCGCGCCGAGATGTCTCTCCACGGCACCGCGATTCGTGTCGCGGAGAGGTGTCCCCCCGGCGCCGAGGCTCACCGAGCCGAGAGGTGTCCCCCCGGCGCCGAGGCTCACCGAGCCGAGAGGTGTCCCCCCGGCGCCGAGGCTCACCGAGCCGAGAGGTGTCCCCCCGGCGCCGAGGCTCACCGAGCCGAGAGGTGTCCCCCCGGCGCCAAGACTTGCCACGCCGCGAGTTGTCTCCCCGGCACCGAGATCCATCACGGCACCGGGACTCCCCACGATATCGGGACGATAGGGTGCAGTACCGGTCATGGTCCCGCTCTCGCTCACGTAACTCACGTTCCACCCGGTACAGACCGTCGATCGACCACCCTATCTCGCGTACTGCTCCACCCTGGCCATCGCGAGATCAATCATCTGCCAGCTCAGGTAGGCCGTCCAAGACGCCTGAGGCAACCCAAGCGACACCGGCTCAAGACCTCGTGCCTGTGAGTTGGCAACCCCAGTGGCCGTTCTGGACACCTTGGGCATACCACCAGGCCCAAGGTGCACCGTTGCCCGCCTACCCAGTGGTGCGTACTCATCCCCCGGTGGCAACCATCAGCCGTCCACCCGTGGAGGAGTCTGCGTCTGCAGGTCCAGTCCCTGTGGAAAGGGAAGCACCGTCCAGTGCCCAACAGGACCTCTCCACTGCGGAACAGGAGAACCTGCCCGATCCTCTCCTCCCTCTGACGATGTCTTCATCCTCACCTGATGAAGCAGTGGCCGGTACATCGGCTTCCGTGCCCCCTCCAATGGATTTTAAGGTCCTGCAGGAGCTACTCCGGAGGGTAGCTCTTAGCATGAACCTGCCACTAGAGGATGTGGTTGAATAGGAGGAGGATCCCATGGTGGATGAAATCCTAAAGCCAGAGGGACCTTCCAGAGTGGCCCTGCCAATGAACAAGACCATTAGCGGCAATGCCACGGCACTTTGGCAAACCCCATCCTCCATTCCACCAACAGCTAAAGGGGTTGAAAGAAAATATTTTGTGCCTAATAAAGGGTTTGAGTACCTGTTTACCCACCCCATGCCTTGCTCCCTGATGGTGGACGCTGTCAATGCAAAAGAGAGGCATGGTCAGCAGGGTCCTGTGCCGAAATCCAAGGACTCAAAGCGTCTGGACCTCTTTGGAAGGAAAGTCTATTCCACCGCTGGACTTTCGCTAAGAATCGCTAACCAGCTCGCGATTCTTAGCAGATACACCCACAGCTTCTGGTCATCAGTCCTCAAGTTCCAGGACCAACTTACACCAGAGTCCAGGACTGAACTCACGGCCATGGCAGACGAGGGCAAGCTGGTAGCCCGCACTTCCCTCCAAGGCGCTCTGGATTCAGCAGACGCAGCAGCCCGTACGCTGGTGACGGGTATCTCCATGCGTAGGAGCGCTTGGCTTCAGTCGTCTGGCCTGCCAGCTGAGGTCCAAAACACCATACAAGACCTGCCTTTCGATGGCAGGGGCCTATTTGCTGACCAGACTGACTCCCGGTTGCATAATCTCAAGGACACAAGAAACACCATCAAGTCCTTGGGTATGCACACCGTGGCAACACTGCAAAAGCCATTCAAGCCTCAGCCTTCGCAACAGCGCTCGTTTCCACCTCGAGCAAGGCAGGACTTCTCCCGCCGGAGAACCAGCTTTACACGCCGCAAACCTTCCCGCCCTTCCCAGGGACAAAACAGGAACCGGCCAAAACCGCCGCCGGGCGCTAAGCGTCCATTTTGATGGGACAATCGAGGACGGCCTACCAATACCGCAAAGTCCAACCTCTCTACCCTTCTTGAATCGTCTATCCTGATTCTACCGTGCCTGGTCCCGTATTACATCAGACCGGTGGGTCCTACGGACAATAGAGGCGGGATACTCTATACACTTCCACTCTATCCCTCCCCACCCCTCTTCAGGGACCCTTCTCACGAGCAGCTCCTCTTCCAAGAGGTGCAAGCCCTCCTCAACCTGGGGGCAGTGGAGGAGGTGCCTCAGGAATTCAGGGGCAAGGGGTTCTATTCACGATAATTCTTAGTCCCGAAGGCCAAGGGAGGTCTACGACCCATTCTGGACCTAAGGAACCTCAACAAGTACATCGTCAACCTGAAGTTCCGTATGGTCTCCTTAGCCACCATCATTCCTTCTCTGGACCCAGGGGACTGGTATGCCGCCCTCGATATGAAAGATGCATATTTCCACATCTCCATCACACCGGCTCACAGATGCTTCCTTCGTTTCGTCGTTCGCAAGACACACTACCAATTCACAGCACTCCCTTTCGGACTGTGCATGGCCCCCCGTGTCTTCACGAAATGCATGGCAGTAGTGGCTGCGTTCCTCTGCCGCCACCATGTTCACGTGTTCCCGTACCTCGACGACTGGCTGGTTCGGGGTCGGTCTCGTCAACAGGTCCAGGCACACGTAGAGATGACATCTTCTCTCGCCTCGGTATCATCATAAATGCCAGCAAGTCGGTGTTGACACCAACTCAGTCCATCGAGTTCATCGGAGCAATCCTCGATGCAACCAGAGCACGAGCGTTCCTACCAGAGGCTCGTCGTCTGGCCCTCGTGGATTTAATCACCAATCTCCGTCTGTTTTCCACCACGACGGCAAGACAATGTCTCAAGTTACTGGGCCACATGGCATCCTGCACTTACGTGGTCCAGCACGCCCGGTTGCGACTTCGACCATTCCAGGCATGGTTGGCTTCAGTCTACCGACCAGGCCGCGACAATCTGGACATGGTCATCACAGTTCCAGCTCACATGCTGGATTCTCTGCATTGGTGGTTAGACCCGCTGACGGTAGGCGAAGGAGTCCCGTTCCAACCACTCCTCCCCTCCCTAACTCTAGTGACGGACGCATCAGCGCTGGGTTGGGGCGCACACCTCGGGCAGTTAACAACGCAGGGCATGTGGCAACATCATGAGCTCGATCGCCACATCAACATCGAGCTCAGGGCAATTCGTCTGGCGTGCCAAGCATTCATGCCTCACCTACGGGACCGCTGTGTGGAAGTCCTCACAGACAATACCACAGCCATGTTCTACCTGAACAAGCAGGGCGGAGCACAGTCATCATCACTGTGCCGCGAAGCCCTTCTCCTTTGGGACCTCTGTTTAGCCCATTCCGTCTCTCTCCAGGCGTCTTACCTCCCTGGAGTCCAGAATGTTCTGGCAGACAAGCTGAGCAGACGCTTCCTGGTTCACGAATGGTCCATACGCCCAGACGTGATCCATTCGATCTTCCGCACCTGGGGATTTCCCCACCTCGACCCGTTTGCCTCACGAACCAACAGGAAGTGCCCGACCTTCTGTTCCTTCAGAGGGCACGGCTCAGGCTCTCTTGCGGACGCCTTCACGATCTCATGGTCGCGCCTCCTGCTCTACGCGTTCCCGCCTTTTCCGCTGATCCACAAGGTCATCCTCAAGATTCGCAGAGACAAGGCAGACGTCATCTTAGTGGCCCCTGCCTGGGCACGGCAGTGCTAGTACCCGACCCTGCTGGACCTGTCAATACAGCCCCCTATTCCTCTCCCAATCAGTCATGACCTCATCTCACAGGATCACGGTCGTCTTTTCCATCCGGACCTCCACTCGTTACATCTCACAGCGTGGAGAATTCGTGGCTGAACCGATCAGAGCTGGCTTGCTCGGATCCAATTAGACAAGTACTCCTTGAGAGCCGCAAGCCCTCTACAAGGCTCACGTATGAGGCTAAGTGGAAGAGGTTCTCTGTCTGGTGCGCCCAACAGCAGATATCTCCACACCTTGCCCCCATGCCGTCTATTCTGGACTACGTATTACACCTCAAGGACAATCACCTTGCCCTTGGATCATTGAAGGTCCACCTCGCGGCTCTCTCGGCCTTCCACCCAGGAGCAGATGGCCGCTCAATATTCATGCACCCCATGGTGCGTCGCTTCGTCAAGGGATTGGAGAAGGTCCACCCTCCAACGAAGTCACCCGTTCCGGCATGGGACCTTAATCTCGTCCTTTCTCACCTCACAGGTCCTCCATTTGAACCGATGGCCTCTTGCTCCCTTCTCTATCGTGGAAGGTCGCTTTTCTCGTGGCTATCACCTCAGCCAGACGGGTATCCGAGTTAAAGGCTCTTCTGTGTGACCCTCCGTATACCATCTTTCATAAGGACAAGGTTCAGCTTTGACCTCACCCGTCCTTCCTTCCAAAGGTAGTCTCACGCTTCCACATGTCACAGGACATTTTCCTGCCTGTTTTTTTCCACAAGCCGCATGCCAACTCCAGAGAGCAACGGCTACATTCTTTAGATGTAAGGAGAGCGCTCGCCTTCTACATAGAGCGCACGAAGCCATTCCGTAAGACGTCCCAGCTGTTCGTCGCTGTTGCAGAGCGTATGAAGGGCTCACCGGTCTCTTCACAGCGCATTTCATCTTGGATTACAGCCTGCATCCGTGCCTGCTACGACCTGGCGAAGCTGCCTCCACCACCAATCACGGCCCACTCCACAAGAGCGCAGGCCTCCTCAGCGGCTTTCCTGGCTAACGTCCCTCTTCAGGAGATCTGCAGGGCCGCAACCTGGGCATCGGTGCATACCTTTACATCGCACTGTGCCATCACCCATCGCTCCCGTGATGACACGGTCTTCGGTAGGGCTATCCTACAAGCTGCTTTTCCGTAGCTCCGACCCCGCCTCCAAGGTAAGGCTTGGGAGTCACCTAACTGGAATAGATATGAGCAGCCACTCGAAGAAGAAAAGGTTACTCACCTTTGTAACCGTTGTTCTTCGAGATGTGTTGCTCATATCTATTCCATTCCCCCCCACCTTCCCCACTGTCGGAGTAGCCGGCAAGAAGGAACTGGAGGGGGATCGGGCCGGCAGGGTACTATATAGAGCGCCATTTCGGTGCCACTCCAGGGGGCTCCCCAGCCGGCCCGACGGGTAGCTGCTAGGGAAAAGTTTCCGACGTCCGTGCACGCGCGCGCGCACACACCTAACTGGAATAGATATGAGCAACACATCTCGAAGAACAACGGTTACAAAGGTGAGTAACCTTTTCTTAATCTATGTATTAAATTTGGGTTATTAAAAACCAGAAGAAATGTAAAACAATCAAACAAACTTTATTGTGTTAACTAACTAGCTGTTTAAAGTTGCATCCCACCGACCAAAGACACCAGAAGGTATCGGTATACAGTGAAGGACCCCCCCAAGCGCGCGCACACAAAAATGAAAACGTAAAGTGCTTTATAAATGAGACTGGTCAACTACACCTCACTTTACCATATATGGACAATTAAGTTGGCAATCAGCTAGAAACCACTAGCTGAACCAAGTTACACTGTCATTTAATTGAATTTGGCTACTGTAATTGTATTATTGCTCTATTTCTGTATTGTTATATTATTGTTGTACAACATTTACAGTGTGCATAACCAACACACAGGTAAAAATCAAACGAATGGCAGCAAACAAGAAAAAAAAATTGTTACATAATAACTACAAATTGGGTAAACAAATTCCCTGGTAGTCCCACAAAGAATAGAGCAATATCTTGGGCCCACACATGCACTATCTGAGTCCAAGCTTCACTCTGCTTACTCCGAGTGTTTGATTTGAACATACAAACAGCCATAATGGGTCAGACCCATGGATGATCTAGCCCAGTATCCTGTCTTCCGCTAGTGAACAGTGCCAGGTGCTTCACAGGGAATGAAGAGAACAGGGTAATTATTAAACAATCCAGTCCCAGCATCTGGCAATCAGAGGTTTAAGGACACCTGGAGCATGGGGTTGCATCCCTGACTATCTTGGTTAATAGCCATTGAAGGACCTATCCTCCATGGATTGATCTAATTATTTTTTGAACCCAGTTATACTTTTGGCCTTCACAACATCCCCTGGCAATGAGTTCCACAGGTTAACTGTGTGTTGTGTGAAGAAGCACTTCCTTCTGTTTGTTTTCAACCTGCTGCCTATTAATTTCAGAGGGTGACCCCTGATTCTTTTGTTATGTGAAGGAGTAAATAAGACTTCCTTCATGCAATTCATGATTTCCTAGACCTCTATCACCCACCCCCCCGTCACCTCTTTTCTAAGCAGAATAGGACCAGGTTTTTTAAAACTCCTAATCCTATGGAAGCTGTTCCATTCCCCTCATTATTTTTCTTGCCCTTCTCTATACTTTTCCCAATTCTACTGTATATTTTTTTATAGATGAGTTCAGAACTGCATGCAGTATTCAAGGTGTGGGGGTACCATAGATTTAAAAAGTGGTACGATTCTATTTTCTCTTATCTATCCCCTTCCTAGTGGTTCCTCACATTTTGTTTGATTGCCACTGCACATTGCCACAATGACTCCAAGATCTTTCTTGAGTGGTACTAGCTAATTTAGATCCCATCATTTTGGGTGAACAGTTGGGATTGTGCTTTCTAATGTGCATTACTTCGCACTTATCAACATTGAATTTCATCTGCCATTTTGTTACCTGGTCACCCAATTTAGTGAGATCCATTTGTAACGCTTTGCAGTCAGCTTTGGATTTCACTAGCTTGAGTAATTGTGTATTATCTGCAAACTTTGCCATCTCACTGTTTACCCCCTTTTCCAGACCATTTAGGAATATGTGGAATCTCACTGGTCCCAGTACAGATCCTTGGGGGACCCCCACTATTTACCTCTCACCACTTAGAAAACTAACGGTAGGAATAAGTAGTCAAGTTTTCAATCTTTTAACCAGTTACTTTTGCTAGTTGCTCTTCAAATTCTTTCTGGACCTAACTTTTCCACTTGACTTGCCAGAGTTTATGCTCCTTTCTATTTTCCTCAGTAGGATTTGACTTCCAGTTTTTAAAGGATGACTTTTTGCCTCTAACTGCCTCTTTTATGCTATTGTTTAGCCCCGGTGGCATTTCTTTGGTCCTCTTACCTTTTTTTTTATTTTTTATTTGGGGTATACAGTACATTTCATTTGAGCCTCTATTACAGTGTTTTTAAATAGTTTCCATGCAGCTTGCAGGCATTTCACTCTTGTGGCGCCTTTTAATTTCCATTTAACTAGCCTTCTCTTTTTTGTGTGTGTATCTTTCCCCTTTTTGAAGCTATGTGCTACCTTGGTGGGTTTCTGTGGTATTTTCCCCCTATTGGGCTGTTAGATTTAATTACATTATGGTCACTATTACTGAGTAGTTCAGTTATATTCACCTCTTGGACCAGATCCTGTGCACCACTTAGGATGAAATCAAGAATTGCCTCTCCCCTTGTGGGTTCTGTAAGGTGTTTTTAGTACATGGTTTTATTCTGTTATGTATTGTAATGAATGTTGCCACAATTCAAAATGGAGTTTAGAAATTCAAGATGGTGCATATGATAGGAAGGGTTTGGACTCCATCTTGGTACCCTTTCTTCATGGCATTTTCCCGCCAAAACTCTGTTTCCCGCCAGACTGTGAGGGACTGAGAACTGGCTGGAACCGGTTGGGAGCAGTGCCTGTCAGAGTGTACCTCAGGAATGTGCGCCACAGAGAGCATACAAGGGACTGTCAGTGGTGACACAGCTGCTGTCCACCAGCAAGGCAGCCACGTCCAGGTTCTTTGCGCGGCATCGGATCAAGACTTTGGCTACTAAGTCTTCCCCAGTTAGATTTATTAAGGGATAAATACTTCTGTTTAAGGTTATATTCTCTGTCCTTCAATGCAACACGGGCGGGAGGCGCACAGATTGCTAACTCTCCCCGTTGATAGATGCTGGTAGGAATCAAACCTGTGGTATATGTCACCTCCTTGTTATTCTATACAGAGATTTTGGGATAACTGTTCCAAGGCTAGCTGCTCCAAGAAGCAGTCATTTAATGAAGTCTAGAAATTTTCTTTCTGCATCTCTTCCTGAAGTGAGATGGATCCAGTCAATATGGGGATAGTTGAAATCCCCCAATTATTACTGGGTTTTTGGTTTTATAGCCTTTCTAATTTCCCTCGGCATTGTACAGTCACTGTCACCATCCTGGTCTGCCTTCATGTTATGTAACTAAATGGGACTTTTTTTTGTTTGACTCTTCAGTTCCTACCTGCACTTTATCAGCTTCTATCCTCTCCTTTTTACTAGGATATAGAGTATTCCCTTTAAATTAATCCTCCCCTAAGGGATGTCTCTGTCCAAACCCTGTGCTCTTCTGCAACTATTGGCCCTTAGTTTAAAAACTCTATGACTTATTTTAATTTTACGTGCCAGCAATCTGGTTCCATTTTGGTTTAGGTGGAGCCTATCCTTCCGGTATAGGCGCCTCCTTTCCCCAAAGGTTCCCCATAAACCTAAATCCCAACACCAGCATCTCATCCATGCATTAAGACCCTGCAGTTCTTCCTAACTGGCCCTGTGTGTGGAACTGGAAACGTTTCAGGGAATGTGACTATGGAGTTTCTGGACTTCAATTTGTTACCTAGAAGCCTAAATGTGGCCTGCAGGACCTCTCTCCTACTTTTCTCTATGGCATTGGTACTGACACATACCACAACCAATAGCTCCTCCCCAGCTCTGCACATAAGTCAATCTAGATGTCTCGAGAGGTCCACATCCTTTGCAACCATGTGGTTCTCCCAGTCATTACAAAACCCTTTCTATATTTCTAATAATCAAATCCCCATTATCTAGATAATACTTAATCCTGCCATCCCCCTTGTTAGGGTGGGCCTAAAAAGTGGGGTAGCAAGGAACTGCAATGCTGAAAAACTGACATGTTCTGACCTAGCACTCCAAGCTCATCTCATCAAGGAGCTGTGCCTTGTCCCTGCAGTCACTGAGCGTGGGAGTCTAGGGTTGCTCCCGGGCAGCAGAGCACTGCAAATGAATATACCAGCTGCTTGAAAGTGCTGGGTTTGTGACAAGGATAGCTGCAGCGATGTCATAATTACAGAAAGGTCCAGGTTGGATAAAAATTGGAAGACTTTTTTAAAAAAAATTAAATGTAACCCTTCTACCCATCAGAGTTGGCAGCAACAAGGGCCCAGGTTCAGTATTTAGGGGTTCCGTTCCAGTAACATAATGCAAAACCGGCTCGAGCCCCCACCCAGTGATCTGGGACAACTACATACCACCCCCCCCCCGGGCGCCTCTAAGAGGCAATACTTCCCCTCTCACAAGCAACGAGTCTGAGTGTAGCAAAAGCCTTTTAATAACAGAGAGAAATAATGCGGCATTATGTTGGGGAAACACCACAAACAGGATTCATAAAACAAACCATGAACCAGAAGACCCACTCCAAGCAGATTGGGCTGTGTCCTTTCCCTTTGATGCTTGAGTCCAGCAACCCCAAAAGTCACCCAAAGTCCAGCAATCCAAAAGTCTCTGTCCCTGGTCAGTGCAACCCCCGAGTTCAAAAGTTCATCTGCAGAGTTTTACCACCACCCCCAGCCTGGGTGGAAAGGAGGGGAGAAGGGTAAAGGGGCACCTTACGTGCTCCAACAGCCCTGCCTCTGCATGGGGTTGTGCTGCAGCCACACCTCTCTGCCAGCTGTTCCTCGCCCGTAGCCATCCCACCTCTCCAGTAGCCACTTAGCAATAGATCTTCAGGGGTTTCAGCTTGTAGTAGGAGAGCCTGAGTGCTGGTGCACTGTTGGGCCAAAGTGACTACAGCTCTACAATCTGTAACCAGACTCCTCATAGAATCAAAATTAGCTCTGCTATTACACAGTGGAGAGAGAAGAAGGTGCAACTAGCATTTAAGGCCCTCAGAAGGGACCCATCTCACAAAGTACAAATACCTGTGCCTAGTCTTTTTCTATTCACTGAATTTTAGAACCCACATCCCTTGCCTAGCGAGTGATACTTAGTTGATGGCAAGTCCCTCCATCGTAACAAAAAGCCAAGTACAGTTCCACTGTCCTTGATTCACATAATCAGGATAATAGTTTATTCTTCCTGCCCCAATAACAGAGAAACGGGGGATCCTACAGCAGCCAAAGTGACCATCTAGGTAGGGTGGGTGTGCCTATGCAAATGAGAGCAGCCCCTGAAGTTCTTTTCCACAAACCGCCAGATGTCAGGGTAGACTCATCCTGACTTGACTTACAAAATAAAATTCTTTAAAAAAAATAGTTACTTATAAATGTTTATTTTTTAAAAATGAGCCAGTTTAAAATGAAATCAGAATTTAATACAAAATATGTTGAGGCCTAAATTTAGAAGATTATAATAAGACATTTAAATAAATAAATACGATGAATCCATCTATAAAAAAAACCCCTTTGAATTAAAGGCTTCTTTTCTGTATAAAGAAAGTCAGGGGAAGCATCGAAGTTTTGAGGTCAAGCTTCAAAAATGTGGCACCGTTGGCTAGCCTAGGTAATTTAGGAGATTGTCCTCTTTTCAAAAGACATAGGTGAGACTAGAAATTTAAGCCCCAGTTACTTTCACTTAGGCATATTTGAAAATTTTCCCAGACCAACCTGAAATAATCAGTTTAATTCACTGACTACAGTTAATCCCTCTGTTTAATAAATTATTTAATTGTCAATGTGAAACATCTTTTGATAAGAGAAGCTTGTGCCTAAAACATTTAAGGTTGTCTTGTCTAATACAAATATATTTTATATACTGTTTTCTTTGTTTAAATTCCAGTTACCATTCTAATGCATATTGACACATAACGCGAGCAAAAAGTTAATTATATGGAAATAAGCAATATATCATTCACCATTTTCTAACATACTAAAAGTGTTCAGTTAATAAGAATCTGAAAATATTAAGCTATATAATTGCTTAAATTTATATAGTTATGGCGTACACTTCTAGGTAGCAAACAGATGTACCAAATCTACTGTAAAGTGTCTATTTAGTTGTAAGTCAAGGTGTTTTAATGGTTATATCAACCATTGAGTGCATCTTTCTTTAGAAAATAGCTGAAAGATAAATGGAAAAGTTGATTTAAATCAGTCCACCCTGGAAATGTCACAATACATATTTTCCCAGGACTCAGAAGTTCCGGTTCTAACAGAATAGCACAGCTATGGGAATATGTATAGTATTTACTGCGACTGACCACTGTAATTAAGTCAGTGTTAAACTTCAACTAACCCTTTATTAAATTACTCATGACTTTACTCAGTTTCCTTTGTGGTTTGAATTTCTTAGGTTCTGTTTCAGTCCAAAAATAACTTTATTTTAGTGGAGATGCCATGTGCATGTGCGCATGTGCTGAGAGCGGTTGGGAACAAATATATCCGTCTGGGCACCGCCCCCCTTCTTCTATTCCAGCTGGAATTCTTGCATGTGCGTGAAAATGTTTGTTTTGTTTTTTATAACACCTGCATTGAAGGCTGAGCACAGTCTTGCATCACCTGACACTGGCATTAATCAGAGAAATGATAGGAGAAGCTTAGCATTATTGCAGTGTTAGGGTTATAATCAAGCACGCAAGTCAGGAACTTCTGGAAGTTACTTCTATTGAATGTTTAATTCTGCTCCGGTGCATGTGTATTTTTTGTGTCCCTATTTTGATCATGAACACAGTGTTGAATCCAATCCATCCAATCTCTGCCCTCCCTGTACAGGCTGCAGGGGGACCTGACTGGGGCCAGTCCCTGGGTGTGTGTGGGAGGAAACAGGGTGAGACCTTTGGGAGGCAGGATCTCTCCCTCAGACCTGCTCCTGCAGGTGCTGGGTTCGCCCGGGGCCAGGACAGAGGAGACCCTCTGGCTGCAGAGCCCTCTTGCATCTGGCTGCAAGGAGCCTTGGCTACCCCTTTATCCCAGGAAGGTCGGGGGGAAGTTGGGTGTGTTTGTGTGTGGGCAGAGGAGGCCAGCCCCTCCCCCCTGCTGGCAGTGTGCATGTGGCACTGGGCCCCGGCTGTGTGGGGCAGGGAGGGATAATAGGATAGAGCTCCAGCCCTTTTCTTACCTATCAGCAGCTGGGCAGCTGCGGCTCTCAGGGCAGCCTTCTTGCTCAGCCTCCCTGGGCAGCTGTGGAGCTGGGAAGTGAAGAACCCAGTTAGTCCCAAGCCACACATCCTCCCCAGGCTGAGGGGAGCTGACTTGGCCCCTGCCTGCTATGGAGGTGAGGAACCCCTGGCTGTCAGAGCCCTCTCCCCATTAACTCCTCGCATGGGACAGAGCTGACTTGTAGGGGAGCCATCCTCAAGGGCGGGGGATGGGGCTGAGTCAGTGAGGGGGCTCCCTGGAGCAGAGAAACCCCTCTGTGCCTAGGTCCTCCCAGCCCCCAGAGCTCACTCACCAGGATCCTGCAGGCTTCGCTCAGGAAGGCAGGGATGGGGGGGCCGCTCCCTCGGCCAGCTGGCTCCGCATGAGCGTGCGCAGGGGCTGGCAGCTGAGGAAGGGTGCGCAGCGCAGCAACACCACCCTGCACACCTGCCGGAGAGGGAGAAAAGGGAGCTGGGTGAGTGCAACGGGCTGCGAACTCGCAGGCTCCACGTGGCATTGGGAGGACGCCGCTGTGCCGGAGCAGCAAGGAGCCACCTCTTTGCAGAACCTCCTCTGGCCTGACGGTTGTTCCCCAGGCCCCCACAGCCCCCATCTCCAGCTCAGCTGGGTTGAGGGGAGCCAGGCCCGAGTGCTAGGGCCGAGGAGGTACACTCCCTGTGGGTCCCTATTGGGCTGTTAAGAGCACTGCCCGGTGGCCAATGTACGTGGCCTCCCCTCAATCCCAGGCACTACTGGGGGCTGCTACTGTGGGGGTGGGCGGGAGGGAGGGCGCTTGCTGCAGGAGGCTGGTCATTCCCAGACAGGAGCTAGGACACAAGTGAGGGCAGGGCAGCAGCAATGGGGAGCCAGCCGGCCTCAGCGAACCTGCCCTTTCCTGAGGCCCTGCTTGGGTCAGGTCACTGGCTAGGGACCAGAGGGCGTCGACCTGGGCCTGGCCACTAAACAGGGCAGGCTGTAAAATGGAGCCAAAGCCGCGGAGGGTCTTGCTGGGAAGGGAGGCTGGAGGTGCCTGTGGGGAATGGAGGAGAGAAGGAAACCCCCACAGATCTGCCCCACAGCTGCACTCTGAGGGCTGGCAGAGCTCTGTGTGGGGTTGGGGAGTGCTGGACTAGTGGGGGGTCCCTGTCCTGGGTGTCACAGGTCAGCACTGAGAAGGAGATCTGGGGATTGGAGGGGGGCGGGAGTTTGCAACACCCTTGCATGTTGTTACCCATGAGTCCTCAGCTGTGCTCACCTGGGCCACCAAGGGGTCCTCATCCTGCAGGTGGATGAGCAACGTCTCCATGCTCTTCTCCACCTCAGCCCCAAAAAGGGACGACTTCTTGGAAACAAAGTTGCTGAGGTGGCCAAAGAGCTCCATGGAGGCCCGCCTCAGGCCGCTGTTCTCCTGCAGACAGGGGGCGCAGGGTGGTTAGGGGGGACAGGCTCGGGCCCTCACACGCTTTGGGAATCAGCCTGGCAGCTGCAGAGCACAGAGGGGTTTCTGCTAGTTCAAACGACATGACCATTCTCTGAAAACTCGCCTCCTTCCTGCAGGGCCCCAGGGCTGCTAAACAATTGTGGGCTCAGGGCCCAAGAATGACTCTATACCGGCCTCCCCTGGCGGAGGAGCTGAGCTGCCCCACAACTCCAGGAACATGCCTGCATCGGACACTGAGCCCCTCCACGTGGGGGCGGATCCTGAGCATCTCCCCCTGTGGGGTGCCCTAGAGCACCGTGGGGCCTGCCCTGCTTCCTACTTACATCCTCAAAGCACGTTCTCGCCTGCAGGGCCAGCGGGATGGCGACGCACGCCTTCAGAGGTGCCTTGGGGTTCCGCAGCAGCCAGCAGAGCCCTTCCATGGCGTCCAGAATGGCGTGAGGGTCGCAGGATTAGCACACAGCGCGGACAAAGCTCCCCAGGATCTGGTCTCGCTGCCTCCTGACCTGCAGAGAAGGGGGGTCAGCCTGGGTGTAACCGCAGTCCGGAGAAGTCTGCCTACAGCCCAGTCTGCTCCACAGGAACCATGGGCTGGGGAGAAGAGAACCAGAAGCTTCCTACCCAGCCCTCTCTGCCTAGTATCCTGCCATTCCAGACCCACCTTGTCTGGGAACTCGGTCACTGCGTTCCTGAGGCCGTGCAGCGCTCTGCGTCGGATGGGGATGCTGCTGTCCTCTGTCCGCTGCAGCATGACCTTCATGACCTGCTTCCGCAACCCCTTGGGCTCGTTCTCCATCAGCAGGGGGCTGCCGAGGAACTAAAGGACCGAACGGAGCTGTCAGAGAGGGCTGAGCGAGGCCAATGGGTCCTAGCCTGGCCAGAGCAAGGGGAGCGAGTATGATCAGGGACCAGGAAGTGACTTAGATCCTTACTGACTGATGTTCATGTCAGCTGGCTTCAGCTGGGTTTAATAGCAGTAACACGAGTGCTCCCTCTGGTTCCAGTGGGGTGCCCCCAAACCCCACCACAGAGCCCCCAGCAGAGGGATTAATTTACAAGCAATACACCACCAGCACCATCTCTCATTGGCTGACCAGCTATTGGACCCCTGTTCCATCAGCTTCTGGGCGTGGTTAACCTACCCCCCTCGCCCTGGTCCTCCAGGCTCACCTCTGCAAACAGGGTGGTGCAGGCCATGCGTTCGCCCTCCTGGAAGGCCTGGAGGCTGGGCAGGAGGAGTCGTGGGATGTTCTTCAGGGCCTGGTTTGGGTGGGTCACCATGGCCCTGGGAGAGAACAAGAGCTCGTGTTGACATGTGCCTGACAACCCTGCACATGCCGGAATCTGGCCTGGTCCCGGACACCCCCTCCCATCTCTGCCCCACTGGGTTCCAGAGTGAGAACGTGACTCCTTCAGTGTCTGTCCTCACCTGCTAAGGAGAGCGAACCCCTAGGGCTGGGCCTCCTCCAGCAGCTGCCAGCCTCGCTCCTGGTCCATTAGCTCCACAGCTGGCTGACTGACTGCCACTGAGGTACAGCACCCGCGCCAGGGCCTACACGGCCATGCTGGAAGAGAAAGAGGCAGGAGATGGTGATGCAGGGATGCCTGCTCTCTGGGCGGTGTGGCGGGGAGGGGGCGGGCAGGACTCCCTTGCTGCATCACCGAAGGGATCAGGGTGAGAATAGAAGCTGCCCCATTTCTGCCTTTGGTTTCCCCTCCACCCCCCACACTGTGTGGGTGGGGAGGAGTGTGTGCAGATGTGACCTTCACTCTCCTCCAAAGATGTGAAAATTGCCCCCCCTCCCTCCAGTAAACTGACCCTGGGGAGGCTGTTCCCCGGGGACCTATATGCATGGGGAGAGTCTGTGCTCCATGTAACCCTGATGCTGTGGAATCACCCCATTAAGGGGGGTGGGCTCGGAGGCTGGAGGGGGGTGTTCTACCCTTTCCCTGGGGCCGGCGCTCACCACTCATAAGGCCAGGGCAGCTGCAGGAGATTGCTGACTGCGGTCTTGGTGTGCTGTCTGGCCAGTAGGTGTAGGATCTTTCTCATCTCATCTCTCAGCCACCCACTCCGGGGTGGGAACAGTGTGTAGGAAAGAGCGGCGTGCAGATCCTGCACCTGTGGCGGCAAAGCAGGGGCTGAGACCCTACCCCCGCTGTGGGTGTCTGGCAGGAAAGGGCCAGGAGGAGCAGGGCAGGCTCAAAAACAAGTCAGCTGTCACATGACCCGGCAGAGGCCATGGAGAAACTCTCCTAGTGAGTGACTGAGCGGAGGGGGATTCTGGTTTCGGTACCTTGAAACCCCCACCCCTGATCCAGCTCTGTAGCACTAAGGGTCCCAATCCTGCTGCCCAGTGACACCCCATGGCCCGGATATCCCGGCTGTACCTCCCCTTGTGTACCTCCCCCTGTACCTCCCCTTGTGACAGCACGCCTGGGCTGAGTGGGATCTAAGCGTCCGGGACGCATTTCCATCCTCTACGTCAATCCGTGTCCACTGGGCAAAGAGGACACGGGGGACACGGGGGGACACGGGGGACCCCACTGTGAGCTCTGTTCCCCCAGCTGGGGCATGAGTCTGGAGACAGGGCACTTTTCCCATGGAGTGAGCAGGGCAAGCCAGACTCCTGGGATCAATGCCTACAAACACCACCCTGCAGATGGGATGGATGGGTCCCATTGACCAATGATGGTGAGAGGGGACATTTCCCCTCCACATCCTCCCTCGTGCCCCAGGAATTCTGAGCATGGGGTAGGATGGAGCTCCAGCCATTACTTGGCCCTGTAGCACTGATTCTTTCTCTTTCAGCACCGCCTCCTTGACACCCGCCAGCTGGTCAGCACACTCCTCTTTCTCCAGCAGGTTGAAGCTGAAGGGCATGAGGTGCTTCACTATGAGCTGCAGGGAAAGGCACAGGCCGAGTGTGAACAGTGAGCCCCGGCCCAGGGAGGTGGGTTTCCTCTTCGGGGAATGGGGACAGAGGCACTGACAGCCTGCGCCCAGGGTATGTGAGTGGGCATTAGAGCCCATACCCAGAAATTTCCATCTGCTTTTCTACTTTAGTGACTGAGTTGGGGGGGCCAAGTTGAGGGCACAAATTCTGCATGGAGGGAAGGAGACAATAACCCCCCATCTCCCATGTGTATGTCTGTCTCTCCAGCCACAGTCTCTTTTACTCACCATAGCAACATGGGCAGAGCTCTCTCTGCAGCTGGCATCCTCCTGCGCCCTGCTCAGCACGCTCACCACCGCCTCTGTCTGGGTGTACATGACGGCTGCACAAGAAACCAGCCGCGCTCAGGCAGTTCTCTCGGGGCCGGATTCTTCCCCCTCCCCCTCGAGCCAGGTCAGAGGTGCCAAAGAGCCAGAATCCAGCCGCAGCTGGGAACGCCCAGTTAGGATGAGCTCTCGGCTGGCTCCTGGGTCAACTGCCCACCCTTCACCCTGATGCAGAAGGTGTGTTGGGGGTGGTGTGGGATCAGGGGAAGTCCCAGACAGTCCGAGGCACCTGGTGAATGGCAGAAGCCAGGCCAGCCTGGTAGGTACTAACCCACGTCTGCTCTGTGTCCGTCTGGTCAGGGCTGGGATGAAGGCGCCATGTTCTCTCTGCAGCCCTGCTCGCTAGGTAATGGCCGGGGCTGTGAGGGCTATGAGGTGGCGACTGTTTGCTTCTGCTCCATCTTACCTTTGCAAGGCGTGAAGAGCAGGTAGAGAGCCTGAGATGCCCAGTATCTGGTGGCCTCCTGAGCACTGAAGGCGTGGCTTGTCAGCAGCCCGGCCATGTAGCCCTGCTCTGCCATGGGTCTCAGGTCCTAATGGGCCACCAAAGAGAAAATCAGAGCATGGACTGGGGCTGAGCCCAGCTCTGTCTGTATCACCCTCTCCCTCTCTCTGTGTGTGCTGCGGGGGGCAGCAGGGTCCGTGCTGCTCACCTCAGTGATGGCTTTGAAGCAATAGGACATGAGGAGCCGGGTGCTGGCTCTCACAGTTTGGCTCCGCTCCTGGGCCCGGGGAGAGCAGATCCACGGCTGCAAGTGCTGGAGAGCAGTGAGAAAGTCTTGTGAGCGGCAGCAATGCTGGGGTGACCTCCCCGCCATGTCCTTCGGGCAACACCCAGAACCTGCTTCCCGTCCCAGCAGGGAGAGGAGATGGTGCATTTAACCCCTTCTGCTCCTCTCCTGTCTGGGGGGCGTTGGGACAGGTCCGAGGGTCTTGGACTCAGCGCTTTGAGGACTCTCCCTATTGATCCTGTGGGGTCTCGGGGCTGTTTCCTTCAGGGGCACAGGGGCGTCAGCCCACATTTAGGAGGTCAAAGTGACACTCCCTGGAGCAGGACTAGGATTGTCTTGCTGGATCCCAGGGTCAGGTGTATGACCCGTGGGGACGGGCTAGTTCACAGTAGCTGGGAGGCCTGCTCAGCCCCTTCGGGAGCAACAGGAACCTTCCCTCTTGTGGTTCAGGTAGAACCTGAACAGCCAGCCCATCCCCAGATGGCCAGTGTGAATGGCCCCTCCCGTTCCCTATCATACCAGAAATAGACGCAGCAGCATGGTGAGGGTCAGGTGCAGCTCCAGGAATGTCTGTAGCACGAGATCCAGGGCCATCCAGGGCAGTTCTTGGAGAGACTGGAGCAGAGAAAAGCAGGGGAGTAGATAGCAAGGGAGGTGGGGTGCATGAGGCAGGGGGACGAGTGGCTCCCCCTGTCTGCAAGCCAGGTGCTGTTGGTATTTGGAGTCCCTTTACCCAGGTGATACTGATCCCCCTGCACATAGCCATGGGGCTCACCTGGACCATGGGCTGCCCTTCCCCAAAGAATCCTTCCTCCCACCTGGGCTCCCCAACACATGTAGTGAGCTGGGCTCTGGAGGGAAGGCCTCCTCCCTCCCCCTCTGGAGGGGCCCCAGCTGCCCCACAACAGCCCCCTGGCTCGCCAAGGGCTGAGCTGTTCATCCCCGCTCCAGCCAATCTCTGGTTCTGTGGCAGGGCAAGTCACCTGGCCATGTGGCTGTCCCGAATCCATGCTTTGTTCCCTCTGCACCAAATGTTAGTTAAATAAACCGAGGGGCTGGATTTGGCTGGACTTGCAGCTCTCTGCATCAGGCTAGGGTCCAGCTACTCAGCAGGGGGTGGCTGAGTTTCCCATCCAAGGAGGCAGGTGGGAGTTGCAGCTTTGTCCATGCCTCACTAACCTCTACCCGGATAGTGGAGCTTTCTGCCACCTCAGTCCCTCTCAGCTTTGCCGGGGCTGGGCGCTGAATCATGGTGCTGGCGATGCAAATGCTGATGGTCTCAGCCTCCTGTTCCTTAGACAGGTGAGGCTGGAATTTCCTGATTGGAAGGAATGGAGCAGACGGGGCCATTAAAACAGAGACTGGTCCCGGCAGGAGTCAGGTTGGGTTTGATGGCACGAGGGACAGCTCCCTCCCTATGCAGCAGAGCTCCAGGGGGCATCTCCAGTAGAGCCACCACCTAGGGATTGGTCCTGTCTGGAGATGCCTATGCCCCCGGGGCCCGGCTGGCGGGGGCTCTGCTGGGGAAGCTGCTCTCCGGGGATGATCCTGGGCCCTGCTCTGCGTCTGCACCCATTCACAGCACTTCATGCTGACGGGAGGGGCTCCCTCTTACCAGGCCATACGCAGAGATGGGGCTGGATAAAGTGACCCGGAGGCCGAGGAGGATATGTCCTGTTAGTGAGCCACCGGGGAGGAGCATCCTCCGGTTCTTATTGCAGCTCGTTCCTCCCCCATATCCTCTCCCTCCATCTTCCCCTCCCTGGCTGCTGGGCTCCGCAGGCGAGTCAGGCCCCATGGACGTACCCTAAGTATGAGATGGCCAACAGGGCATGCTGCTGATCGGGGCTCTGTGGCCGGGCCCGGTCCTTGCCTCTGAGCATCTCCTGCAGCACAAAGCAGAGAGTCAAAGGCAAAGGAATTTGCGAGAACCCGGTTATTCAGCAAGATGTGGAGTCTCCAAACGCTGTTTGATGCCCCCACCGACCCCCCAGTCCCAGCATGCAGCGCACTGGGGCACAGAGCTGGGAATATGGCCTGGGAGAGGCCACGTGGCCAGAATGCAGGGGATGTTTGCAACAGCCCCTATTTCACCATTGCTGCCGGCAGATCTGGAAGCCTCCGCATCTGCCAGGCAGCAGGGAAGGAGGATCTGGGCAGAGGCAATTTTGTGACGGGGAGCATTAGAGTCCTGAACAGCTGAGGGCAAATATTTTCCTGCAAACCTAGGGAGGGCTGAGCCTGCTAACTCCACAGCATCATGTCCCAGAATGAAAACCCTTGGAGTTAAACCCCAGGGCACTTTCTGGGTGCCGGGCAGATCCCTCAGAAGTGGGATGGGGAATCGTCTCAGGTGTAAGCAGCATGAATCTGCTAATGGAAAATAGTGTCATTTAATTCCTTGGGCTGGCATTGCACCAGAAGACTCTGGCATCAGCAGTGGGTTTTGCAGCACACAGTGTAGAGCCCTGAGCACCCGCTCGCAAACACAGCACATGGCCTTTAACGCTGGATACTCTGGCATGTGCGTCTGACCTAGGGAGCCCTCCCAGGACCCCAGCACGCTCACTCACCAGGAGGAGGGACAGGAGGGTGTATGTGTTCCGGGTCACCAAGGGAGTACTGCTCTTTTGGGTGACAGCTTCATCCACCAGCATGAGGTTTCTCACGAAAGCAGGGCTCACCAGTGGGTCCTGGGCTCACAGGCAGGAGCAGGAGAGAACAGTGAGGCAACAGCCACAGGTAATAGAGAGCTGAGGCACAAGGCTACAGGGCAAGTCTCTACAAGGGAGCTGCTGTCCTAGGCCTTGGCTACACTTGCAGATGTACAGCGCTGTGAGTTAAACCCGTCTTTGTACAGCTGAGTAGGGAAAGCGCTGCAGCCTGTCCACACTGGCAGCTGCCAGCGCAGTAACGAGCACTAACGTGGCTACATTTGCGGCACTTGCAGCGGTTTTGGGAGAGGTGCATTATGGGCACGTATCCCACAGAACACCTCTTCCAATTCTGGCGCCGTGGGTTGTGGGAAGGGGGCTTGGGTTATGGTGCATTCTGGGTCCTGTACCAATGCCCCGTGATGCATCGCTTCGCATCCCAGCAATCCCTGTGTTTCCGGCCACATTTGGCGCCATCTTTCAACGGTTTCTTTGTAGCACGATCTGTGCTCCGTTTCGGTCAGCGGGAAAATGGATCCCGACCTGTTGAGCAAAATACTGATGAGTCTCGCCAGCACGTCACGTTTGGCAGTCGAGCTCTTCCTTAAGATCCACAGTAACAGCGAGGAGTCCGACGATGACGATGAAATTGTCACGCGAAACGCGTACGACACGAACTTGCTTGTGGCATTCACGGACATGCTATGCACCGTGGAATGCCACTTTTGGGCTCGGGAAACCAGCACAGAGTGGTGGGATCACATTGTCATGCAAGTCTGGGATGACGAGTAGTGGGTGCAGAACTTTCAGATGAGAAAAGCTACTTTCATGGGACTGTGTGAGGAGCTCGCCCCCGCCCTGCGGCGCAAGGACACAAGATTGAAAGCTGCCCTGACGGTGGAGAAGCGGGTGGCTATTGCAATCTGGAAGCTGGCAACTCTGGACTGCTATCGATCAGTAGCGAACCAGTTTGGAGTGGGAAAGTCGACCGTTGGAATCGTGCTGATGCAAGTTTGCAAGGCCATTAATCGCATCCTGCTCAGAAGAACCGTGACTCCGGGTAACGTGCAGGACATTGTGGCTGGCTTTGAACAAATGGGTTTCCCTAACTGCGGAGGGGCGATAGATGGGACGCATATTCCTATTCTGGCACCACCCCACCTAGCATCCGAGTACATTAATCGGCAGGGGTATTTCTCCATGGTTCTCCAGGCGCTTGTGGATCACCGTGGGTGTTTCATTCACATCAACGCAGGCTGGCCCGGAAAGGTGCATGACGCACGCATCTTTCGGAACACTGCCCTGTTCCGGAAGATGCAGTCCGGGACTTTTTTCCCAGACTGGAAGATCACGGTAGGGGAAATTGAAATGCCCACTGTGATCCTTGGAGACCCCGCGTACCCTTTAATGCCGTGGCTCATGAAACCCTACACAGGGAGCCTTGACACCAGCAAGGAACGGTTCAACTACAGGCTGAGCTGGTGCAGAATGACTGTGGAGTGTGCTTTTGGCCGTTTGAAGGGCCGCTGGCGATCTCTATTTGGGAAGCTGGACTTGGCCGAACACAGCATCCCCGCGGTTATATCCGCGTGCTGTACCCTCCATAATATTTGTGAAGGGAAGGGTGAAATGTTCACTCAGGCGTGGACCTCAGAGGTTCAACACCTGGAGGCTGAATTTGCACAGCCAGAGAGCAGGGCTATTAGAGGGGCCCAGTGTGGGGCTGCAAGGATTAGGGATGCCTTGAGGGAGAAATTTGAGGCTGAAAACTACCAGTAATGTGTGCTGCCCTGCACGACCCTGAAGTGAAGTGGTTCCAATGTTATCAGTAATCTGTCTTTGCTAAGCTGATTTGTGTTTGCTCAGCTCACTTGCGTTGCCTGTTTCTTTCCTGGGCTAAGGTATCTTTTTTCCTTATGCAATAATAAAGACTGTTTTCACATCCAAAGAATCCGTTTATTACAGAGAAAATACATGTATTAAAAAGAAACACAACTGCTTATGAGACAGAAAGGGCAAGAGGGTGGTGGGTGGTGTGGGGAAGGGTTCAATCACAGGGTATGGTATGTCCTGCTTTCATACTCGGGCTTCCTGTCTGGAGTGCTGTGCAGTGAGTGCTGCACTTCAGAATGTCTATAATTCGGGAAGGGAGTTGAGTGCAGTGGGTAAGGGTCATAGTTTCCAGGGCTGTCTGGTGAAGCTACAGGTGTTGGGGGCATCTGGTGTGGGCGATAAGAACCTGGATGTTGGGTGAAGTGGGCAGGTGGTGACATGGGGGCACAAGTGTTTTGGGACACTGGCTGCAGGGGGGGACGGGTGCGGTACTGCTCCACCTGCATGGCGACGAGCGCCTGGATAGAGTCCACTTGGCGCGCCATGATGCTAATCAGTTCCTTTGTGCTTTCGTGCCAGAGCTGCATGCTTTGCTGCCGGTGCACTGTGTTTTCCTGGCGGAGCCTGCTTTCACTCTCCCTCCACTCCCAAGCCTTTTGATTCTCTTTAAGAGACTGTTTCATAACTTCCTGCAGCATGTCTTCTTTCGTTCTTCTGGGCCTCCTCCTGAGCCTTCGGAGTCTCTCAGCCGGTGATAAGACGGACGGTGGAGATCTCAAGGTTGCATCTTGAAGGCAAAATGCAACATTTAACAGAGGCATCATTGTTTTATGCCAGACAGAGCAATGATTCCCCCACACTTAAGGAGGGCGCACACAGTCTCCAAAACAGCACAATTTTCCCATCCCAAACAGAGCGCACAGAACCCACGGGAGCCCCAAAATGGTGAGTAAGCACAGGGTAAAGGGGGACTGATTGTTTCACGGATGTACTGTCCGACGGGTTTCTGTGCCTTGGGGAGAGCCAACAGCTGCAGGGGGAACCTACACTGAACACTATCCCCACATTTTCCACAGGAGTTTGTCCTGGAAGATATCTCGCTGCTGAGGGTGTCCGGGGAAGCAAGGGAGGGTCTTCTACTGCAATGCGGCTTCTGCCCTGGCCCATATGCAGCTTGCCTGTGTGCAGCAATGGTCCCCCCGCCCCTCGCGGCACAGTGGCGCAGACATGTTACCCTGAATGGGACAAGGACCACGGCGGCTCTCCCAATAAACCTGCGCAAGCGCATTGCCCATGTTCTGGCTGAGACTTTTGAAGAGATTACAGTGGCCGATTTCTCCGATGTGATAGACCACATCAATGCGCTCTTCCGCATCTAGGCATGCATGCAGCCCAAACCCTCCTCGTCCAAGGACCCCACACCGAAAAAACTCCTTCCCGAAAATAAAAGCTGCTTACTGCGAACCTGCTCTTCTCTTTCTCTCCCAACGTGTACCGGCCGCTGCGACTGGCTCCCTTCCTCCTGGCTCGAGAACAGCTCCTGGCTGCATGCACCCAGGGAGTCAGGGGTGTCTCCCCCAGCCACAGCACCCTCGCTCCTGTTTTCTTCAACCCCCTCCTCCTCCTCATCCCGCTCTCCCGTGTCCACGGTGGTGCTCGGAACAGTAGTGGGGTCACCCCCAAGTATTGCATCCAGCTCTTTGTAGAATCGGCAGGTTTTGGAGGAGCACCCGAGCGGCTGTTTGCCTCGCGGGCTTTGCGGTACGCACTCCGCAGCTCCTTTACTTTTATCCTGCACTGCATTGCATCCCGGTCATGGCCCCTTTCAATCATGGCCCTTGATATCTGGCCGAAAGTATCGAAATTCCTCTGGCTGGATCGCAGCTGGGACTGGACAGCTTCCTCCCCCCAAACAGCGATGAGGTCCAGCAACTCGCCATTGCTCCATACTGGGGCTCGTCTGGCACATGGAGGCATGGTTACCTGGAAAGATGCGCTGAGAGCACTTCACGCCTGGCTGAGCAAACAGGAAGGGGATATTTAAAATTCCAAGGGAATTTAAAGGGTTGGAGTGGCGCTTGGTCACCTGAGGCCAGGGCAGTAGAGTTCTAATTGATGACCAGAGTGGCTAGAACAGGCATTGTGGGATACTTCCGAATACTTCTGGAGGCCAATAACAGCGCATTGGGTGGCCACACTGTAGCCGCAGCGCACCAGCAGCAGCGCAACAAACGTTATTCCTCTCGGGGAGGTGGAGTACATGCAGCGCTGTACCTGAGGAGATGCAGCGCTGCACGTGCCTTGCGAGTGTAGACAGTTAGTGAGTTACAGCGCTGCAGGCAGTTTTATTGCGCTGTAACTCGTGAGTGTAGCCAAGGCCCTAGGCTAGATTGCCCTCATGCCCTAAGGCAAAGGACCTGGCTGGCTGAGTGGAACATCTCAGCATTCCCTAGGGGAACATCTCTGGAGATGGATGCAAGGAATGGCCTGATTTCCAGACGTGCTAAGCACTTGCAGTTCCCAGAGCTGGCAATGGGCCCTGGGGCTGCTCAGCTCCCCTGTATCAGCTTGTAATTGTCTGATCTGGGACAGGAATCTGCTGCTCTCTGGAGTCAGCTGGGCTCTCCCTACCAAGGCATCTGTTCTCCAAGGAGAACATTCAGTTAAACCAAACTAGCATCCCCTCTCCTTTTCGCTAAGACTCGCATAAGGGCATTGTAACCAGCGTAGGACTGAACGCGTCCTCAAACCTCCGATGGCAAGAAAACAACCTAGAGTCATCTCAAAAATCCCCCTTCAGCACCAGAGCCTGTCAGCCGGGCTAGGGGCCTGAATCACTCAGTGCTACACCATTGACTGCAGTGTGTGGGGAAACAGGCCCTAAATCTTTATCTTCTGATCCCTGGGTGCAGCACAAGCCTAGAGGTACCAAACAGGGTACAGTCGTCTCTGGGACAATAGCATCAAGTGATGTTCAGTTACATTCTAACAAGGCCCAGATGGGAGTCCTTCCATTAGCTTCCATGGGCCTGGGATCAGAGAAGAAGCTAATCGAGATGGTGGTGGGGGTCTCAGAGAGTGGTGCTGTTCCCGTGTCTCCTGTCCCTCCTGGGGCAAAGGGCCAGCCTTTTGAGCTGAGTTTATGCAAAGACATGGCTCTGTTCTGCTGTGCACAGCCCGGGTAGGTGCCGCATGGGCGGTCAGGGGAGGGCTCTGATTTACGTACGGGCTCAGGCAATAGTGCTTCTGGATGGGAGACAGGATCCTGCAGCCTATGCTCTCTGGCATGAGATTGGTGGGGCCTGAGTGGACCAGGTGCACACAGCTGAGGAGCAGGAGGCTTCTCAGCTGCTCGATGGAAGCTGGCTCCTGAGAACTGTAAAGGAAAGAGTGAGGAGAAGGAATGGCTTCCAGCCGCTCCTAACTCACGAATGAGGCCAGGGGAGGATTTTTCACCCAGCTGGGTTAGCAACCAATGTGTCAGGTGGAGCTGATGGCATGGCAGTGTCTTTTGGGCCCTCTCTGAGTCTTGTTTATGGGGCTGCGTGGAGCACGTCTGAACTCCCCAGGAGATACCCTGGAGAGCTTATACACAGGACCCACCATCCCCCCTGGATCCACCCCATTGTGCTGCCATTTCAGCTCCATGGAGGAGTAAGGAAAGGGCTCCCTCCACGGAGTCTGAGCCACTGCTTGGAAATTCAGCTCCTCGTCAAACAGGCTTCTGGGAAGCAGGGTCCTCCCTGGCAGGTCCTTTTACCTGCAAAGGCTGTTGGAGGGATGGATGAAAGAGCAGAGATGCTAGGTGGGACCTTACCTCCAGAGAGCTACGGGCAGAAGGCTGGAGCTGTACCCTGCTGACAAACTCCTCCCAGTGCTCCAGGATGGCAAAAATCTCGCCTAGGTGTTGCCTGGCACACAGCCCGAGCCCTCGAGCGAGTCCCTGAGAGACAGACAGAAAGACGGAGGTTGGGAATGCTGAGCAAAAAGCCAAGGGGGCCAGGATGGGCTCTCAAGGTCATTGCATGGGCATGTGTATAAGGAAAGTCTTTTCAATCCACTGGACCTTGTCCAAGGCAGAACATACACACGTAGCATCAGGGGATTGATAAGGAACGAGTGATCTCTTGTCAGTGGAGGAGCAAAGGCCTCTCCTCTCTTTCCTCTTCTTCTCAGAAGTTGACCATCTCCACCAGAAGCCATAGCTGGGGCTTGACTCTCTTTTCTGGAGACAACATCAGCACAGTGCCCCAGCACTTGTAGAGAAAGCTCTGTGAAAGAGACACCATCATGCTGGATGCATTGGGCACGGCCTGGCACGCACAGAGCCCACTGAGTATAGTTGTTTGCTTCACGGACCCCAAGCTGCCCCTGGGTAGCGACCGCTGTTCTGAACTAGGCACTGAGCCCCAATTCCTTCCAGGACACTGACCTTGTCACTGGGCCGCTTATCACTGGGGGCCAGCTGGCGCCTGATACTAGTGATGAACCAGCCTGTGACGGGTCCGGCACCACAGCGCCCATTTGTGGCAGGAGTGGCAGAGGTGTCAGGGCCTCACCACTCTTAAATCCTTCCGCCCACCCCCTTAAGGGCGTCCTTTGTGGCCTAATGGCCGGTTTCCCCTTGCTCGCCCCCTTGGGCGGGGTAGCAGGCCCTAATGGCCCGAGTCCGTGCGTCGCACCCCGAGTATCAGGGCAGTGTGGCCCAGCGGCCAGAGTCCATACAACTCGCCCCGAGGATCAGGGCAGTGTGGCCCGGCGGCCAGAGTCCATAGCCTTCCCTCTCCCCTCTGGGGGAGTGCAGCCTAATAGCCAGAGTAGTAGGGGGACCCGGGCCCGCCCTCTCCACCGGGTCCCGAACCAGGGCTCACCTGTTAGCGGGGTTCCCCCTTGTGCTTAGCTCGGCGGGGATCCACCCGCAACACGCCGAGCGTCAGTGCGGCTTTAACGCTGCTGGCTTCTAAAGTCCCCTGGGTCACTTCCTACCCTCAACCTGGTTCTCTGGTCCGTCCCCTCCAATCGCAGCCTCCGTCCAGGGTGCAGAGGGTGTCACGGCTTGGTTGGCCCCTGGGGTGTTGGCTGTCCTGCCTTGGGAGCTGGCAGTGTGCTTCCTTCTCCTCCAGCGGTCACTCCAGATTGAGCCGCTTTGCAGGCCTTTATACTTAGGCTCCAGTTGGAGCATGCCCAGCAGGGCTTCCGGGGCAGGGCTTCCTCTGCCAGGAAGGAAGGGTTAACCCCTGCGGTACCAGTGCGGGGCCGCTCTGCCCCATCACACAGCCCAACCAGGTGTGGTCCGAGATTAAGACGAGAAGGTCTTCCAGGAACTGCCAGGGAAAGAAGAGCCGGTTAGAACCGAGAGGGGCCAAGAAACTGGTCCTCTCAATAACTCCAGCCAGGAACCCACCACAGCTGGGAGGGTGGGGGAGGGCAGGGGAAGAAGGAGCGTGCACTGTCACCCCCACTTCTCTCCTAATGCTTGTGAATCCTTGTGTGCTGCCCCTGGTGCTTCTCCAATTGTATCTGCTGGGCTCAGCCGCTTCCTCTGTCCCACAAGGCATTGCTGCTGAGGGGCCTCTTAATCCTGCCTCAGCGTGTGGAGGCTGGACTAGGTGACCCCTTGAGCTCCTTTCCAGCCCTCCATTTCTCTGACCCTTACCTGCAGCAGCTGCTGCTCCCACTCCCTCTGGCAGAAGCAGGTCTCGTGATCTGGAATAGATGGGCAGATCAGTTTCCTTTGAGTTTAGCCCCATCTACTGCGGAGCAGCCTGCAACATGGCACTCATTTGGCGGGGGGTGGGGAGGAGCTGCTGACTCACGGGCCCAGAGCGGACCCATGGCTTTGTGCAAATCGCTGATGCAGAAAAATGCCCCTCAGACCCAGACCCCTCGATGTGAAATACCCAGGAGTTCTGCTTGCCAAGATCCTTCCCCAGGGTGTGAGGTGTTGGATGAAGATTAGATATGGTCCTGGAAAGGATCCTTCCTGTCTAGGCATGGGGGGCTGGGCTAGATGACCCAAGGGATGTGATCCTGACGTGATCCTCTCTGATTCCAAGGTCATAGCATCATATTATCCTGGATTCAGAGGGAGGACCTGGCCTCTCCTTCTCTGAGCCCAGCACCACAGTGTCCCCTCCCTTCGCTTCTGCAAGGGGAGACACCCACTCCTCACCTTCCACATAGAGGAGCATGTCCTGCATCTGGTTATCCCAGAATTGGCCCGACCCAGCCTGGAACATGCTCATCAGCTGGAAGAGGAGGCACACGGCTGCCCTTCTGACCTGCACCGTCACGTACAAAGATGCACTGAGCACCTGGTGGACAAAGATGCAGAGGTGGCTGTACCCCTCCCTTGAAAGGCACTATGAGAAGGGCGCTCCCTACAGGTGCAGGGAGAGAGCTCAGTGATGGAGGGAAGGAGACAGCAGGGAGGTGGAGCTGACAACCAGGACAGGATTGAGATGGATATTTCAGTTGATCAGGGACACTCCATGGACAAGCTATTGGCTCCTTCCATCCTCTAACTCCCGGACTGGCTCTAGCCCAGATGAAAGGAGACAGGATTATCCAGAGGCCGTGAGGCAGCTGCTGGGTCAGATCCTTGGCCTAGGCTAGAGCAGCACAAGGGGAGCTTGAAGCAGCCCGAAAGAGGCAGCTGGGCCATAAAGGGAATCCCCAGCTGTTCCTTGGTAAGGGAGGATGCTGGAGGCCAGGGGGCAGGAGGGGGCCTGCACAACAGTCCCTAAGGGCTCATTCCAGATGGTTTACATTGGAGCTGTGCGAGGGCTGCACTAACTTATGCTGGGGGAACTGGTCCAGCCCCAGGAGCAGGGGAGCCAGGAAGGTGGCTGGCTCAGAGAGGCGCTGGGTCGATGTGCAATGAATGTGAGGAAAGTGACTAGCCAGCTCCTCTAGGGGCTGCGGGGAGAAGAGCCACGCGTTGCATGCCAGCTCTAGGGGCGGCCCCTTCCCACTCAGGATAAGGAAACCTCCTGGCTGTGGGTTACTCACCAGCAGCTCCCGAGGTAGAGGGACCCTGGGGCTTGACCGACACCCTGTGAACAGAACAGGGGGACGTCCCATCAGGCTCTGGAGGGATCTTTTGCATTCGTCTCTGGGCTCTACCTGTGCCCTTGACGGCTGGCTGTGTCCTTGAAGGGAGCCGGAATCAGAGCCAAGAGCTGATCCCCATCCCCCACCTAGGGGCAGACGCTTCTCACTACAGAAGGACTAAGAGCGGGTGGATAAAATACTGGGACTCACCTCTGTTCCCCTTGCTCCACCTCCTGGCCAAGGGCAAGGCTGGGCTGGCCCATGGGCTGCTGGCTTGAGGATCAGCAGGAGCCAAGGCCATAAAGCCTGCAGAGCAGAGAAAAGCCAGCTCAGTACGGAAATATTGTAGGGATATTAAGGAAGATACTGACTGATTCCCCCAAGTGGAAATAACCCCCCATAACTTGTATAAAATCCAACAGCTTCACCAAGTAAAAAGATATCTTGGGTCTCCTGTTAAAACTTGTAAGTTTCTGTATGTACTAAACATTGATTGCATCTGTCTTTTGAAAGATACTTTTACTATGTAAAACTTACAAACAAGTTAATTAACTCTGCTCTTTAAGTGACCACTATGTTAACACCCCTGCTGTGAGCCTTAATGTAAACAAACGCTATAAGGTGTTAAGTGACTTCCACTTCATTGTAACAAGCAAGGGCTCCTGGAAACAGACCCCCCACCCTCTGTGATTAAAGGGCCAGGAGTCTCAAATGAATTAGCACACACCCCGAAAGTGGTGGAGACAGTAAATTAAGATATAGAATGTATGTTGATGAATGCATGATATACATGAATGGCTAGGGAGGTGCCAGCCTAGACAGGGAGGATCCATCGGCCGAAGACAGGTTTTGGGTGGACTGATACAACCCCCGGAGGGTAAAAATGGGATCCACCCCACCACCTGAAAGGATGAGAAAAACAAACTTTGGACAACGGGGAGCCACCAGGAATGCCACCAGGAACATGTCATCTGCTGATTGAGTTAGCAACAGCAAGATGAAACAGTTCCCATAGACTAACATAGGAAATAATTCCTATAAGAATGGCTTCTACACACTGAGGACTTTGAGTCTGGTTCTGCAACCACCCTCCAGGAGCATCAGATGAATCTGACAAAGATTCGGCTCCACCCTCATGCCCAGGTTACCTGGCCAGTAACTTGGCATGAGCAACTTCTAGGCTGGTAACTATGACATCTATGCAGAACCTGTGTGTGTGTGTGAATGAATGTGAAACTGAAAGAAATGTTATAGCTATAACTGACTGCTTACTATGATTCTTTTTATATTCACAATAAATGTGACATTTTATCTTATCCCCTTTAAAAAGATCCTGCTGGTTTTTATTTTATTGGTATAACAATATCCTTTTCCTGCCCCAGCTCTCTCTTTCCAACACTAGACAGGACCCCTGGCCTCACCACCACTAGCCAGACCTCCCTACCCAGCCCGAACCATCCCCACCCCTCCCCCATCACACCTGTCAGTCTCCGCCTCCAGCCTAAATCAAGTGACAGATGCCTGACAATGTAGCGTCATTGGCAGCACAGTATTTCCTAACTCCAGTCCCACTTGGAAAGGCTGTGTTCTCACGGCATGAACGCAATAAACCCACTTTATAAATAAAGAGGAGACTGGAAAGTGAAACCATAACAGGTGCTCAGGGAGGTTTGAGGTCTGACCTTCACATTCCCCACACAGACCTGTGCCACTTGAATCACAGGAGTAATTGCTGTCTGCTGTGTGGACAAGAGGGGGACTTAACACACACTATGCCAGAGGGTTACACTAGACAGCATAGAATAGTGGAGATCGGGAACCCCCGGGGGTCTAACCCCACCTGTTGTAACTAAAGCACATGTATTTGGCATGCTCAATCTGAAAGCCAGGGTAGCTGAGTGCACAATACTTGGGTCTGCCTTATTAGAAATGTGGCTTCCAGTCTCAGCTCTGCCTGAGGTGAGCTTGTGCAATGTCGCTGTTGATTTGTTCAGTATGGGGAGGGGGCTGGCTAGTACTTGACTGCTTAGGGTTGTGCTCTGAGGCCTGGGTCAATAATCAGGTCTGGGCAGTGTGCGGAAACATAAGCTGTAGTCAGCACAGATGAGATTTGGGAGTAGTGTCTCCTAACTCAGTGGACTCTCCCTTTGGCACCAAGATATTGTGGGGGAGAGACAGGAAATCCTGGGCTAGGGTTGGCTTTTGCAAAACAAGAATGCGATGGGCTGTATAGACCCTGCCCTGTAACAGCCAGGAAAAAGTTAACAGAGGGACCAATGAAGAGAAACTGCGCTATGGAAGCTGCAGAACCAGCATGACTGACCACAGGGGATGCTAGAGTGGAAGAACCCCTGGGACACTGAACCCTGGCATGCAGGGGCACTCAGTCGGTGAGTGTTCCCTGTTACAAAGAACCAGGTCTGGCTCGGATCCGGGGTCCATTTTACCCAGCCCCATGATGTTCTGGAGCGGGGAGGCTCAGAGAAATAAGTCTGGTTGGAGCCTGTCTCATCGAAAAGCTCAGACCCAGAGAGGCCTGCGTCCAATGGAGAGGGGCAGGGTCACTTACATTGGTCATTCTGGGGGTGTCACCCAGGGACTGCAGGGTGCTGGAGCAGAGCTGGCGGACCTCGAGCTCCATGGTGCGCCTCCCGTCTGCTTCCTCCTGATGGTGAGAAATAAGGGAGACACCAGGGAGATTTACATTCAGTGGAGACCTCCATGGCACGGTAGGTAACTAGAGTGGGCACGGCAGGGGATGAAAATGGGGCTTGAAGGGAAAAGGCGCAACCCTGGCTGTGACCGTGCCACAACCAGCCCAGGGTCTGTGTGGAGCCAGCTCTAGGCTCTACCCCTCTGCCTGGTGAAGGCCAGATCCATCATGGAAGGGTGTGGCTTAGTCTCCTGTAGGGTGGATGATCACAGTGGGGCGAGAGATGGAGGAAACCAGGGGTCCTGCCCTCCCAGCGTGAGGGACAGAGCCCGGATGGCAGCTGGAGGAGGGATCAGAGAGAATGGGCTGGGAGGAAAAAAAGAACTGGCTTCTATTTGTCATCATCTTCCATGAGTAAATGGAGGGTGCCATCCCCAGTTCCGTCTGCTTCCCAAGCCCTATTTGCTGCCCATCGCCTGCCCCTCCCCAATCTGCAGGCAGCTGCCACTCCTTCCCTATCCCTTGACCTCATGTTCTTCCCTGTTCACGCACTCCCACCACTAAGGCATCTGCGGATTCTTACCGTGCTGTCGAGGGTCAGGGCGCACTGACGTACCAAGAAATCAATTAAGGGTCTTGATGCAGATTTCTCCAAGAGCCCATGCGCCCCCATTGTCCGTATAGAATAAGCAAGGGCTTCTCTGAACTGCCAGACGCAGACAGAAACAGACATGATTTGCACACAGTGTGGAGGGACCTTGTCCCCTCCCAGTCCAGGCTGGGATCCTTTCTCAGCAGGGTGTTTGGTGAAATGCTGTTAGGCAGCCCAGCAACAGGAGTGCAGCCGGAGCCCTGCTGGGATTCTTTCTCCCACTTTCTGCCCTACCCTAAGGGGCACTGATGGGTCGTGTGTTTTGATGCACAGGGTCCTGGCAGGCTCTGCACTGGCAGGCAGACATTCACTAGCTTTGGCCGCTTTGGCCATGGTTCCAGACTCACCTGTATGCTTGTGCTCTGCAGGATTGGCCCCAGGGCTATGAACAGGTTCTCTGTATGGTGTGTCATTTCGGAAACTGTAAGCGACACAGACACACGGCTCAGCAGGGCTGGTGTTAAACCAGGACGTGCAGGGACCTGAGATCTCAGGAACCTCAGAGCAGCCTCAATGTCCCTAAACGACCCTAGCGGCAGGTTACCCCCATGCAGGAAGCATTTCCTGCTCAACTGGGACTTTTGTAGCAGTAGGTGCCACCCTGGGCCTGAATCCCCTTACCATGCCCTGCACCAGGAGGAGTCACTTCTAAAAACACTGCTTTGGGGGTAGGATGTTACCTCTCCTCATGGCACAGTTTAGCTGTGCTATCACTCAACAGGCCAGGAGAAGTATTTCCTATGAAAAGCCAGCTGCATTTCTGTAGCAACTTGCTTTGGTCACTTGTTTCCACAGGAGCCTCAGTTGTTGCTAAAGATGACGAAGTGGAAAGGATGGGGATTGTGACATTCTCCAGGGTCAGGGGTGAAAGTAATACATTCTTACCGCTACGGGGGTCAGCTCCAGTCCCTGGAAGGGGTGGGGCCTCGGGCAGAAGGGGCAGGGCTGGGGGTCAGCCTCCCCCAGCCAGCCCATTTGCACTGCCTGGCCCCCACCGCCCGGGGCTCCGGCGGTGATTTAAAAGGGCCCGGGGCTCTGGCCACTGCCGCAGTCCTTTTAAATTGCCGGCCCCGAGGGAACTGCCCTTTTGCTCCACCCTCCCACCTGTCGGTGGCCGGGGGGGGGGGGGGGGGGCGGCGCGGAGGGGGAAAAGCAGGGCAAAAGGGGCAACGATGTTAAAGTGCCATGGGCACACTTTAACATCCCTGCCCTTTTTGCCTCCCCTGTTGCGGATCCTACCAGCAAGGCCACCGACGGTGAAGGCAAAAGAGGCAGCGCTTTAACATGGGCTGCGTATGGGCTGGTACTGTACCGTCTCACTTTCACCCCTCTCCAGGGTACAATCTGGACTGTTGGGCAGCTGTGTCCCCTCAGTTCTCCAACATGGGCTGCCTTTTACACTGCTTCTCTGCGAGAGCAACCACTCCTGGCTTGCTCTCACAAAGCCTCTAGCATGTAAACTACTCCCAGCTGAGTTAGATGAGTGCTTTTAGCTAGCCACTCCTGAATTATACTGTAGAGAGATACAAGCAAATTCTCAGTTCCAGATGTGTCCCCAAAAATGTGCTACTTGCACGGCCCAACTCTCTCCTTCTTGACAAGGAAAGCTTATAGAAAGCCCGTCATTTCATTAATAGAAAATGATATGCACAAATCTTGCTGTCCAAATGGAGTTTCCCCAAACATTTCAATCCAAATACACACGGGTTTAGCTAAAAAAGGAAAACAAGTTTATTAACACAGAAAGATCGATTTTAAGTGATTACAAGGAATGAGGTGTAAAGGTCAGAATACCTAACCTAACAAGCTAAGCGAACTTAGAGCAAGGTTTATCTCACCATAGGCTTACAACAGTCTGGCTGGATTCCTCCCAAGCCAGGACTCCTCCCCAGGTACAGTGATGCTTTCTTTGTCTTTCAAACATTGTCAAAGTGAGTAGAGATAAGGGGAGAGGTGATTTGGGGCCTCTATTCCTCATTTTTATCTCTTTTCCTCCTCTTTGAAGATCATCTCCAGCTGGAGTTCAAGCGACAACCAGTCTGTTTACCCCATCTGTTCCATTGCAAAGATGTTTACCCTAGCTGTTCCATTGCCAAGATTCCCAAATTTCTCACTCACACCTTTCTTACTGCCAAAGAATGGTTGCTTAACCAGGTGATAGTCCATTTGATTATGCTGACAGCTGGCTGAGGTGCTGGTTAGCCTTGGTCTCTGGGCAAATATTTTGAAGCTGTTTTTCTAAACTTGGAGCATGTCTCAGTAAAGTCACACAGTAGAATCTTATAATTTTACACACAATGTTGCCACACCTATTTTACCAGGAAATAATGTTCAGCAGATTATGAGCTTTCAAATGATACCTCACAAGGCATACTTTGTATAAGAGTGATCATGGTTTTGTAAAAGTGGTGAGCATAAGGGTACAGACTGTCACAGGGGGCATTCTCAACAGCCTTTCAGTTTCACTGCAACAGTTTCCTAATTCAGATGGGGAGCCAGGGCTCTCACCCACTGTCAAAAGCCCCCGCTCCCTCCAGACATGAAAAAACTAGTTCTAGCCAAATGCTCCAGGCTAGCACCTGAATTGGCTCCAGAAGAATCTGCCATTAAATCCCAGTTATTACAAGGGCTTATTTATTCCATTTATGGACAGGTATTTCTATAGCACCCTTCCCCATCTGAATCCTCACATTGAATCCCCATGTGATTGCTCACAACAGGAATCCAGCACAGCTTAGCTATGGCCACGAGGAACTCCCTTTAACTGGCTGGAAAGGGAGGTCCCGGATGACTGGAAAAAAGCTAATGTAGTGCCCATCTTTAAAAAAGGGAAGAAGGAAGATCCGGGGAACTACAGGCCAGTCAGTCTCACCTCAGTCCCTGGAAAAATCATGGAACAGATCCTCAAGGAATCAATTCTGAACCACTTAAAGGAGGGGAAAGTGATCAGGAACAGTCAGCATGGATTCACCAAGGGCAAGTCATGCCTGACTAACCTAATTGCCTTCTATGATGAGATAACTGGCTCTGTGGATGAGGGGAAAGCAGTGGATGTGCTATTTCTTGACTTTAGCAAAGCTTTTGATACAGTCTCCCACAGTATTCTTGCCAGCAAGTTAAAGAAGTATGGGCTGGATGAATGGACGGTAAGGTGGATAGAAAACTGGCTGGATGGTCGTGCTCAACGGGTAGTGATCAATGGCTCCATGTCTAGTTGGCAGCCGGTATCAAGTGGAGTGCCCCAAGGGTCGGTGCTGGGGCCAGTTTTGTTCAATATCTTCATCAACGATCTGGAGGATGGTGTGGACTGCACCCTTAGCAAGTTTGCAGATGACACTAAATTGGGAGGAGTGGTTGATACACTGGAGGGTAGGGATAGGATACAGAGGGACCTAGACAAATTAGAGGATTGGGCCAAAAGAAATATGATGAGGTTCAACAAGGACAAGTGCAGAGTCCTGCACTTAGGACGGAAGAATCCCATGCACTGCGACAGACTAGGGACCGAATGGCTGGGCAGCAGTTCTGCAGAAAAGGACCTAGGGGTTACGGTGGACGAAAAGCTGAATATGAGTCAACAGTGTGCCCTTGTTGCCAAGAAGGCTAACGGCATTTTGGGCTGTATAAGTAGGGGCATTTCCAGCAGATCGAGGGACGTGATTATTCCCCTCTATTCGGCACTGGTGAGGCCTCATTTGGAGTACTGTGTCCAGTTTTGGGCCCCACACTACAAGAAGGATGTGGATAAATTGGAAAGAGTCCAACGGAGGGCAACAACAATGATTAGTGGGCTGGAGCACATGACTTATGAGGAGAGGCTGAGGGAACTGGGATTGTTTAGCCTGCAGAAGAGAAGAGTGAGGGGGGATTTGATAGCTGCTTTCAACTACCTAAAAGGGGGTTCCAAAGAGGATGGATCTAGACTGTTCTCAGTGGTAGAAGATGACAGAACAAGGAGTAATGGTCTCAAGTTGCAGAGGGGGAGGTTTAGGTTGGATATTAGGAAAAACTTTTTCACTAGTAGGGTGGTGAAGCACTGGAATGGGTTACCTAGGGAGGTGGTGGAATCTCTTTCCTTAGAGGTTTTTAAGGTCAGGCTTGACAAGGCCCTGGCTGGAATGATCTAGTTGGGGTTGGTCCTGCTTTGAGCAGGGGGTTGGACTAGATGACCTCCTGAGGTCCCTTCCAACCCTGAGATTCTATGATTCTATGAAAGGAGGCACATCCGAATCACTAGCACCCAGAAACGGCAGGTCCCAGCAGAATGCCCTGAGCTAGCTGTATGCCAATTACTACTATAGTGCCGCTTTGCCCTAATACTTGGCCTCCAGAACAGCAGAGAGTCTCCTGCAGTGATAGCAAAGCAGCCACACAAGGGATTGTTTATGGAAAAGTTTTATTGTTAGTACTAAAATCAGATTGCTAAAAGCACTGGCAGTTGGGTCAGAGAACCACACTATAGGGAGGGTGGGCAGGTTGGCACAGCTGCTGAGCCTGTAACCTCAGGGCACTGGTTTCTGGGCAGCCCAGCTCAGGAGCAACTGACTGATGGACTCATTCCAGACAACAGATAAGTGTGTGCACATCCCCTCTGCAGAGGTCAGTTTCTGAAAGAGCCACGCAGGCTGTCCTGTCTTCTGATCCCCTCCAGCGCTGAGGCACACGAGCGGGGACATCAAGGAAAAGCTTGCACAGCCGCTGCCCAGAGACTGCACGTGTTTCTGGTAGCAAAGTTGATCCCTTATTCAGACATGCCACTGCCGCCCTCCTCCTGAGTTACACGAGCTAAAATGCTGCTGATCTGCAAAGCTCATCCCTCCTACAGAGCAAGGGTTAGAGACTCTGGAATCAGCCAGGGCAATAAAAACATTTGCAAACTCCGCTCTGTCCCCACTAACTTGGGCCAAATACAGCCTCTGAAGCCAGAGCCATATTGTGGCAGCATGCAGGGAGGCTGCAAAGGGAAGCTGGGAATGAAGAGCTAGGGTCTTCTGAGGATTTTTAACCTGACCCTCAGGAAACTGTTTCAACCTCAGACTTCCCCCACTCAGTGCGTTTCCCACCTCCTTGCCTGGAGCCGCCAGCTCTCAGCTGCAATCACCAGCAGGTGCCATGGCAGCTTCCAAGGGGTTCAATACAAAGTCGCCCAATTGCTGTCTCCTGGAGCCACATTTAAAAAGGAATAAAAGCCCGTAACCGAGCAGGGAGGCTGACGCCACGACATCACCTTCTTCATTTCATGGCTCTTGTGTCAGCTGCTTAGAGCCCCTGCATCAAGCCACCTCCGAGGAGGGATCTAAGAAACAATGCAGCGGGCACGCCCGCTTCAGAAAAGAGTCACCCCAGCAGCTGCTCCCAGCGCTTCTCCCTCAGCACGTCCAGCAGTAGCAAGCGAGTTCCTAACCGAGTTACTCCAGGCTGGAGCGAGAACAGATGCCGTGCCAGACCAGTCATTCGGCCTTCACCCGCCTGGATCTTGGGGCAGTAGCAGCTGCTCCTAAAAAGACAGGGGAGAAAGTCAGAGCAGTGAGAAGGCAAAGTTTGACAGTCAAGTTGCCTGTTCCCTGCAGCAGGGGAAATTCACTTTCTCCCATGGGAAGACTGAAGGGGGCAGGAAGCTACCTCTGCTGCCTGAGAATCCTGGGGGGAAGTGCCAATTTCCTCCTAGTAGAACTCAGATCTCAGTCCTGGCCAGATCCTCTCCTTCCTCCCCTCTACTGCAGCTGGAGTCCTCAGAGCCATCCTCATCACCTCACGATTAACCCTTCTCTCTCCCAGTACCCACCCTGCCTTGAGCAGACCAGGCGATTTTAAAGATTTGCATCTGGGTGCTTGGAAATTCTGCAGTCAAAGCAGCAGACCTGGGGCCCCAGGATCCAGTGTAAGGTATCTCCCGCCCCAACCCACCAGTCTGCTATCCTGGTGTCCATTAAAGAATCACTCACTCCCAACCCACCATGCCTATGGTCAGTGATCCGGTCACACAACACGTGCACAGAAAATTAGCTTAAGAGTTTCTAACTCCAGTGTCTGGCCAACAATCCTACAGTGCTTGGGTGGTAGATGAGGCTTCCAACTTTCCCTGCAGAATACAAGCTCTTTTATTCCACTTTTGAAAAAAAGCAAGATTTACCTTGACCAGCATAAGCCATCCAGGCCTATCCCCCTCCCATGTTTATGTTGGAGCCAGTGCAGAATTCTAACCTTTGCTTCTCCGAGCAGATGCCTGCCTCTTCCTATCTGCAGCAGGAGCTTCGCTGGTGGGAGACTCTTGACTTGCTGATGCTTTCCTTCTGGACCTGGTGTTTGGCTTTCTTGCTTCATTTGCCTTGTCGTTCTTGGCTCCTTGGACAAGATCTTTCCCCTTCTTCTTGCCAGACTGCTTTGCAACCTTCTCTTGGCTGGTGCTGCCCTTCGAACTTCTCTTAGGCACTGGCTTTGTGACCTGGGCAGATGATTGAAATGTGCACTCTCAGTCATGGGGAGGTGACTTTAGCTTCTTCGGTACGTTTGGGGATCTCACTAGAAAGTTCAGGGGAACCAGGGACAAAGGCTGTTGTGGGAAGTGCTGTAGCTGTTCTGGGATTGACCTTCAGGTGCACAAGTTTAACCATCTGTCCTATGGAGTTTACTCCACACACATCAGCTGGGAGCAAACTGGGGCAAGTTTTAAAACTTAACCTGCCTAAAGTCAGGCACCAAATGTGAAAATTTGGCCTTGTTCTCCCTAAAATTCTCCACCTCAGGAATGGAAATCAGCAGCTGTTCACACAACCACTACTAACCCTTACAATAAATGTTGAGAGAACATTTGGTGCTGTGCAAGGCAAAGACAGAGCTCACATCATTGGCTTTGGAGCAGGGACTGTCTACTATTCAGTCTGTACCGCACCTAGCACAGTGGGGTTCTTGGCTGGCCCTTAGAAAGAATCATATTTATTCTGACAGTGCCTATGTTACACAGACAGACAGACACACAGGTATTTGACAGTCTGCCAGTCAGAGATGCGTAGGGATGTTTGCGGATTTGCACAGTTTAACAACAAAGGGGAATAGATTAGCTGTTTCACTATTAACCCAAACAAGAGCAGTAGTACCAGTAACATATGCCACAGCCTCAGGTCAATAGCAGCTGTATTTTGATTAAACATTTTGCAGGGACTTGAGCATTTAAAAAAAGCTGCATCTGTACCCTTCCTTAAAACGCTTCCTTTCGCCAGGTGGCACAACTTCCGTTGTTCCAAAGACACTTCTTGGTCAGCATGACCCTGTTAGCGATTTGTCTCTTACTCAACATTTTCAGTATATTGCTCACCTTCAAACCTGAGATTAAATAATGTCTGGACAATAGAAGTGTGTTTCTTTAACCCCACCCCTGAGGCCACCGGACGAGTTAGAACTGCCGAAACAGCAGAGACTACTAAAAAATAAAGTAACCTGTTATTCTTATACTGCATTCATTTAATCCTGAGATGAACTTAACGAGAGCGTGGGGTTGAGAACCCAGCTATCAGAATATCTCTGGGATGCTGAGCCTCTCTACAGAGACTTGTGTACAAACAGAGCATACAAACGTGTGTACACATGCACCTAGTGTCAGGATACGCGCCAGTAAAGTGTCCATGACTTAGGGGGCTAGTTGAGAGAGGTAGTATTATCTAGGGTAGTGTTTAGAGGATAAGAGTGCGAGTTTGGGTTCCATTAGTTCTAGTCCCGATTCACCGACCCCTAACGGCAACACATTGGTCCCTCTCTGTTCTACAGTTTTCTAATCTGGGAATAATCGGGGCTGTGAAGGCTGAGATGGTGTTTAGCTTCTTCCATCCAAAGATCCAATGAAATGCATAATGGGGGCAGCAGCAGAATGACTCTGGGAGTAGAGGGCCCCCCATAAACACTGACAGATACAGGAAACGTCTAGACTAAGGCCCTGTACCTTTGGACTTGGAGGCTCAGGGTCAGCATTCACCTGCGAGCGCCTCTTGTGGGACTTTTCTCCTGCAGGAGAGAACGTTAAGACGACAGTTTGACTCTGGAAGCGAGAAAGGGGCCTGACTGCAGCTGAGTCTCAAAAATTCCCTCTTTTCCCCAGCCCTCTTTTCCTCTGGGAAGCCATCCAGGGAAGAAAAGCTCCCTCATCTGCGCTGGAAGCTTGGAAATGGTTCTAAGAGAGGTTGGACACAGCTGGTCTCGTTTGTGGACATCTTACCTGGACTACACATGAACTGAGTGTACTGACGGCGCTCAGAGTGGACTGGTTTGCGTGGCTCTCCCTCCACAGAGCAGGTATAGCACAGAGAGCGACAGTGCTAGCTTCCCCACGTGCAAGGACACTTGTAGGGTACATGGGCCACTTGATACTGGGCTGCCAACAATAATGGAACCCTTGGAGACTCCCTATCTCCTTTCACCAGGGCTGCTGAACTGCCACCCAGTGGTAATGATGCGTAACTACTACTGGATTCAGGGCAGTGACAGTAGTGTAGCCTGGGGGGAGCGGCTGCTCCCCCTGTGAGCAGAAGCGGCTCCTTAAAAAGGAAGCGGCGCCGCTTCTTGCACTCACCCGGTGGCGCTCCGGGTCTTCGGCGGCATTTCGGCGGTGGGTACCACCGAAGACCTGGAGTGAGTGAGGACCCGCCGCCAAAGTCCTGGAGCGCCGCCGGGTGAGTACAGGGGGAGGCGCCTTTCTATAGCGCCGCTCCCCCTGTGCTCCGGACCTGGCTGCGCTACTGGGCAGTGAGCTAGAGTTTGAGAAGAGCGTCACTTGATTCCTTAACCTTAATAATTCCACAGCAAGCGACGGATCTCCCTGCCTCTCGCAACCCAACCAGAAGCAAGAGAACCCTGCAAAGCATGGAAGAGTAAAGCTGATGTTCACCTTTCGGGGCCATAGGTCCAGGCTCCCCCTGCAAAGGAAGAAAAAGCTTTTAGACAGTGCCCTAACCCAATTCAAAGGGCAGTTCAAACCCCCATCAGGGATCAAAGGTCTCAGCAATGCTGCCAGACCCAGCAGCAGGGGCACCCGTACATTAGCCGGAGCAACAGGCAGTGACAGAATGAGCTGCAATAGCTCGCTCAGCGTAGTGTAAAAGCCCAAATGTTGGCACCCTAAACTTGGCATTTGTGGTGTTCATTTCTAGCGGTTCTGCTTCCTTCCACCCCTCCTCCAAGTTGCCCAGGTTAGCGGGAGAGATCACTGAGTCGCTAGGTGTAAGGAGATAAGGCCTTTTCTTGTAGCCATATGGTAAGGCCTAAGGCCTTTGTCTGCAGCCATATTAAGAGAGCAGCAGCCATTAGCTAAGAAGCAGGAAGTCACATTCCATCTAAATTACATTAAAACAATGTAACATCAGGCTGTTAAGAAGGAGATCCTGTCCTAATAGCACCCACTATCACCAGATAAAGAAACAGATCTTAAGATGGTTAAAGAAAACTTAATTTGATGGCATTCTGTCTGGCAAGAAATCACTTATCAATAGTTGTGGTTGTGAAATCCTCATTTCTTTATTGTTTTGTCTTTATGGTCCCCATTTCCCTATTGTTTGTCTGTATGAGCTTTGTCTGGTTCTTTGATTGTTTCGGTCTTACATAATTAATTTTGTTAGGTGTTAATTAATTAAGGTGGTGAGGTATGATTGGTTAGAGAATTTTGTTACAATATGTTAGGATGGGTTACTAAAATTTTAGTAAAATGATTGGTTATGGTATAGCTAAGCAGGACTTAAGTTTCACTATATAAACTGAGGTCCAAAAGGAAGTTCTTGGGAACCAACTCCAGGACACAGCCCCAGGATCAGAGCTGCCAGACCTCAACACTCTGCCAGTCACATCGTGCAGAAACTGGAGTCTCCTAGATGACCTGATCCTGACTGGCCATCAAGAAAAGTTCATCTGTTTTATTGGCAGTGGTGAGCATTGTATGTGTAGCATGTGCATTCTGTTTTGGTGATTGCTAATAAAGGTTATTACTGTGTAAGGCTCTTTCACTGGTAAAAGACTTTGTAAGCCTGCAAAAGATTAGGCCCTGAGTCCAGAGGGAATGGGTGTTTGCAGTCTGAGCCCAGAGGAGTAAATCCCAGAGCCCCAAATTAAGAGGGTTATGCCTGAGCCCTAGGATCTAGGTAGAGGTGGGTGCCCTAGAGTGTACAAGTGATAGAGAATTTTGTGCGGGTAACAAAGGGACAGACTTTGTGCTAGGCTTAGCCAATGTCTCCTGGCGATTCAGGGTGGGAGAGGCTGGGGGAAGGCCAGGGCCGGATTAACTCTCCTGTGGGCCAGGGGCTATTAGATTTTGTGGGGCCCCTGGGGGTTTGGAGTGGGAGAGTGGGCTCAGGCAGGGGATTTGGGTGCGGGGTGCAGGCTCTGGCCAGAAGGCGCTTACCTCGGGCGGGCTCCTGGTCGGTGGTGCAGCTGGGCTAAGGCAGGATTCCTGCCTGCCCTGGCTCCACGCTGCTCTGCTCCCCGAGGTGGCCGGCATGTCTGGCCCCTAGGCAGAGGGGCCAGGCTGCTCTGCGCAGTGCACACTGTCCATGCCTGCAGGTGCCACACCCTCAGCTCCCATTGGCCGCAATACCCGGCCAATGGGAGTTGCAGAGCTGGTGCTGGGGGCAGGCACAGCACACAGAGATTCCCTGAACACTCCTCGCCTAGGGGCCGTAGGGGCACAACGGCGAGCCGGCGCTCGCAGCTCCAAGCCCAGGATGGGGTGCCAAGGCTCAGGGACCGGTGTTCGGCCCGCACCGCGGACACTTGCTGCAGGCCAGATGAAAAGAAGCAGCGGGCCACATCTGGCCCATAGGGCCCCCCTTAGCCTGATGCCCTGGGCTGCAGCCTCTAAAGCCCCGCATTAATCCGGTCCTGGGGAAGGTGTCCTGCCGGTCTCCAATTGCAGCATGGTCCAGGCCCCATGGTAGGGACAGCAATCATGAGTCAAGCCCCTCCGAGTGCAAGGCCACTGCAGTTCATACCTGAAACCAGATGGTCCTGCCATTGCCATCGCGCAGCGACCTCATGCCAGGGACATAGTAACACTGCAGCCACTCCTCAAAGGCCGCGGCATCATCAGAGGGCTCCAGGCCGTAACCCTTCCCCCCTGGTGGGACACAAAACCGAGCATCAGGGAAAACTCTCAGCTACAAGGTTCCCCCTGCAACTCCAGAAGTGAGGGGCTGATCCGCTGTGGCAATGCTCAGCTATAGCTTTCTAAACCCTTCCAGGGGCTCCCTCTCACGTACCCAATGTGGGATGGGTTGGAGATGGATTTGCACCTCTCCAGCCTGCACACACGCAGTTTGAAAGCATTCAGCTCTTTGGAGCATGGTGTTTTTAAGGGAATGCCTCTATTTGCACACCAGCTGGAGACATCGACCTCTCTGATAAGTCCAGAGGTCGTCGATTTCTCTTGTGTCCAGCCTCACTTGTCTTTCCTTTGCATCCCCCACAATGTCTGCAGCTGTCTGGCTCACTCACCACAGTCAGAGTGCAATGCAGTTAGCTCTGGCAGGGCAAAGGGGTCTGTCTGCTGAAATTCTCAGGGGAAGTCTGGGCAAAACCTACAGCAGGCTGTAGCAGAGGAAGACCCAGGAAGGATGCAAGAAAGGGAAAATAATGGATGGCCCATGGGGCCTCGCCTTGCTTAGTCCCAGAGAGGGAGACAGGAAGTGAAGTCTGTCCCTTGCAATCAACAGTTGTGTCGGGAACAGTGAGCAGGGGGACAGTACGTGCACCTGCTTGCCCCTCTTCAGCGAACTGGGCCACCACGGATCTCTCCTATTATAGACTTTCCAGTCAAAAGGGACCATCAGGATCTTCTAGTCTGACCTCCTGCACATTGCAGGTCACAGAACCTCACCCACCCACTCCTGTAATAGACCCCTAACCTCTGGCTGAGTTACTGACGTCCTCAAATCATGATTTAAAGACCTCAAGTTACAGAGAATCCACCATTGACACTAGTTTAAACCTGCAAGTGAACCATGCCCCACACTGCAGAGGAAGGTGAAAAATCCCCAGGATCTTGGACAATCTGACCTGGGGGAAAATTCCTTCCTGACCCCAAATATGGTGATCAATTAGACCCTGAGCAAGTGGGCAAGACCCAGGAGGCAGACCCCTGGGAAAGAATTCTCTGTAGTAATGCAGAGCCCTCCCCATTGAGTGTCCCGTCTCTGGCTGCTGGGGATTTTTGCTACTGGCCGATGACAATAGTTACCCGTTGAAATCCCAACGATTTCAGTGTGATGGAGCTTTGTAGGGGTCACTTGCGCGCCCCACGCAGCACAAAGGGCACGTCTTGTGTCACCCTGCCTCTCACGCAAAGGCCCAGCCCCCTCCCACTGGCATTAAACGCCCAGCCCCCGCGTTTTCATACCGTGCCCCTGCTTCCTGCTACCCCTGCCCCAACTCACCCGAGCAGAGCTCTGTCCCACTCCTCCCCTGTCGCTGAGTGTCTGCCCAGCTGGAGGCAGCAGGAATCCAATCCCAACTTCAACATCTCCTTGCAACTCCTCCTGCTGGTGTGGCTGAGTCACTCCCACCCACAGGCTCCATGGCCTGCTGCAGGGCAGGAACCCAGGGCTGTGCTCCCTGAGCTGCCTCCTTACCCATGTGAATGACCTCCATGGGCACCGCATGGCAGAGCTCCAGCAGGTCAGGATTCTCCCGCTTTAGCTTCACTTTCTTGCTCAAGGTCAGGTCCGGACTCTGCTGGGTTTGGGAGGAGGAGATTCAAACAGGCAGCCCAGACACAGCCCAAGCCAACCCTCTCCCATGCAACCCTTCCTCAGCCATCCAGCCCTTCCTCCTCCCAGCAAGGGTAGGCCCACCCTGCAATCCGAGGTGCAACTGCAGCACATGCATGCGTACCTGAGCCAGCTTGCTAATAGCCACCAACGTACATACCCAGGGTCCCAGGCAGGCTTGTATTCGGGTGGCTAGCCTGGGCGCCACAGCCTCTCTGCTAGTTTTAGCGAACCAGCTCAGCCGTAGCTAGGAATTTCTGCGCCTGAGGCAGGGACGCAGAAATTCCCAGGGGCTTACCTGCGGGAGGTCCTCCCCTGCCCCCGAAGCCGCTTCCGCTTGCCTGCGGGAGGTCCGCCGGTCCCGCGGCTATTCGGCGGAGGGTACCTTCTACAATGAGACCGGCGGACCTCCTGCAGGTAAGCTGGGGTGGCTTCGGTGGCGGGGAAGGAGGGGGCGCCCCTGGCTGCACCCTTTTGCTCCCCTGACAGCCGTGCGCCCCGAGGCGAGTGCCTCACTGGCCTCGCCCTTGTTACGGCCTGAATCAAAGAGAGCTTGGATATGTTGACCCGTGCTGCACTTACACCTCTCACTGCGGTGTAGACCCTACTCCAAGCCCCTTTGTAGCTGCTGGTCCCACCCAAAAATCAACCAGCTTAGTCCCCTCCCAGCTGTCCAGCCCTTCCTATAAAGGCAACTCCTCCACAGCTGCCAAGCCATCCTGCTCCTCGCCCCTTCCCCAGGTTTCCCTTACCAGAGGCCTAAACCTGCCCTGACATGTGCTCCAAGCCAGCTTCCTCTCCCTCCAGGTGCTAAATGCTCCCGGTTTCCAGATGCCAGGCCAAATTCAGCCCTGGCATAAGCAGGGCTAACTCCATAGACTTTGATGCAGTTGCCCCTGCTGAGTGGGAATCTGATCTGCCTCTGTACAGTACCCACTTGTATACAGAGCAAGGGCTCTGTCCCACCCCTCCCCTGTCACTTTACCACTCCACGCAGGGCTGAATTTAGCCTGGCAGCATCTGAAGGCTAAAGATCTGTTATGGTTGGGACGCATCACTGACTGCGCCGCAGGTGTTTGTAACTTAACTGCTGCTACAGAGACAGGCCGGGGGAGGGGAGGGAGGAAGGCCGGTCAGACAAAAACACTATTTGGTTTTTTTTTTTTTTAAATAGCTACTTCCCCTCCAGAGGCCGCACAGCACTAGACCAGAATAGTCAGATTTGGAGCCTAAACTGTGGTCCTCTTAGTTGGGGGTTATTTTCACAGCAAACTAGGATCTTTGGCCCAGGTCCCCAAAGGTATTTAAGCTCCTAACTTCCCTTGAAATCAGTGGAAGTTCAGTGCCTAAATACCTTTGAGTATATTTGAGATTGGTTGGGGGAAGGAATGGTAAAGTGACCGAAATATGCAAGTGGCTACTGTACAAGGTAGAGCGCAGTCCCCCTCAGCAAAGGATGGTGCATACACGACACAGGAGCCATAGACATATATGCCATGACAGGCAGTCACAGTCCATCTGGCTCAAGATTTGCAAACAAGTTTTACATGCAGCACTTTTGCAGAGCAACTCCTAGGAGTTAAAGGCAATGGAAGATAAGCAGATGTTCGCGTAGCATCTGGCCTCCCAAAGGACCCCAACGTACTTTATAAACTAACCATACACATGCTGTATATCACACGAAGAAGCGAGTGATTCCGTCATGGAAGAGCCAAATGCAATCACTGAACTGTTAAAGAGCCCACAGCGAGTCTGAGCACGGGGAGGGAAGAATTCCGGCTCCTGCTCAAGCTGCGTGGCTAATTGAGGAGCCAGAATGCAGTCAGCAGAGCTGGGATTTGGCGAGGGTGCTGGTGCTAACATCCCTGCTTGGACAAGGTGCCAGAAGAGCTTTAACAATCACATGGGAGCAGGCCCTGTCTCACAGCTCTCCAGAAAACCACCCCTCCAAACCCCATGCTGGGGCATTGCCTACTCCAGGCCTGACTCAGAGCCAACAACTAAATGGGTAGCACTATTGTCTGCACAGGTCACCCATCCAAGCCATGCACATAACAATCTGGCTGAGCAGGGGGGGAATCTGACAGACTCCAGGCCATGGCAGTGTGGCCGCACGTCACGGAGGGGGTAAAGCCTGAAGAATTAAACTGGGAATCCCCCGTGAGAAGGGATTCTGTGAGACACAGAACAGGTCCTGGAGTCGGAGCATCTGGCCTCCTGATTCATGATGAGGATCCACCTCCAAGACAGCCGCCACTTCTAACAAGAACAAAGAGCAACAGGACCCGAACCAGAAGCGGTGGAAGTTCTAAGTTAAAGCTACAACTTGTAACTGCGGGGCTGCAGAGGGTCCAAGAGCCACTGACACCATCACACCCCATGTACTATGATCCTCAGGCGCTATGGGGCGAGCACTGAACCCCAAGTTCTGTGCGATGAGCTGGAACATTTCTGTGCACGTGCGTGAGCCTTCTCCACTCTCACCTGCTTCCGATGCTGAAGAGCCTCTAGCACCGTCCGAGCCTTCTCAAAGGGAGGGATCTTTAACCTAGGAGAGTCCATCTGTTACGTGAGGACCCCAACACAAATGCCAGCCAGTGCAAATGGAGTCCCGGCCTAAGGGAGGGGAGGAAGATTGCTGATGCGGTGGGTGAAAGCATTGGCGTTTTCACCTCTGAAGAGCTGGATGTAATCTACGCAGTAAAACATTGGTGCATTCAGACTACAGCACGTGAGCACGGTGTAATTCAGCTCCCCAGGCAAGGCCCCGGACTAAAAGGGTCACTGCAGGCCAAATCTGAGATGCTCAGCATATATAGGGCACTCAGAAAAAAATAAAATAAAGGTCAGGGCTGTGTTGGTAGTGAGTGTAGTGCAGGAACTGCAACGTGCTCAAAGCTGAGGTGCACTGGCAGTACTGTCTGAGGGTGCTTAGCACTGGAATGGATATGGGCTGGCTGCATTTCAGCAAGGGAAATGGGTGGCCTATCAACAGTTTGGATCCTTACATGGTGCTGGTCTCGTAGCTACAGGGATGGGAATGACAAGGTCTGGCTATCTACTTACTATGTAAAAGGGACTCTATACATGAGCACCTCATGCTCGCTAATGTATTTACCCTCACGAACCCTAAGGCAGTGTTAATATCTCCATTGTACGGATAGGGAAACTGAGGCACAGAGAGGCTACAGGCTTGTCTCCATAGGGAGTTCAGCCCAGTTAACTGAAGCTGTGAAGTTAAGGCACATTAGTGAAAGTGCATCATAAACCCCCATTTGGAGAGGCTCATTCAGAAGTAAAGTGGCCTTAGAATCATAGAATCATAGAATCATAGAATCTCAGGGTTGGAAGGGACCTCAGGAGGTCATCTAGTCCAACCCCCTGCTCAAAGCAGGACCAAACCCAATTAGATCATCCCAGCCAGGGCTTTGTCAAGCCTGACCTTAAAAACATCTAAGGAAGGAGATTCCACCACCTCCCTAGGTAACCCATTCCAGTGCTTCACCACCCTACTAGTGAAAAAGTTTTTCCTAATATCCAACCTAAACCTCCCCCTCTGCAACTTGAGACCATTACTCCTTGTTCTGTCATCTTCTACCACTGAGAACAGTCTAGATCCATCCTCTTTGGAACCCCCTTTCAGGTAGTTGAAAGCAGCTATCAAATCCCCCCTCATTCTTCTCTTCTGCAGGCTAAACAATCCCAGTTCCCTCAGCCTCTCCTCATAAGTCATGTGCTCCAGCCCCCTAATCATTTTTGTTGCCCTCCGTTGGACTCTTTCCAATTTATCCACATCCTTCTTGTAGCGTGGGGCCCAAAACTGGACACAGTACTCCAAATGAGGCCTCACCAGTGCCGAATAGAGGGGAATAATCACGTCCCTCCATCTGCTGGAAATGCCCCTACTTATACAGCCCAAAATGCCGTTAGCCTTCTTGGCAACAAGGGCACACTGTTGACTCATAAAAGTCAACAGTTTGCTGTAGCTGAATCCTCCTCGGGGGTTTAATGCACTTGATCTCCCGTGCATTAACTTCACAGCTTTAGTTATTTCATCTGAACTTTCCTCAGCGTCCCTGCGTCAACAAGGCCTGACTTGCTCCAGGTCACATAGGGAGCCTGGGGTGGAATAGGGAATTGGACCCACATCTCCACCGGGCCGGCCTTCTCCTCTCTGCTCTGCACCCTGCTCACCTGTAGAGAATCTCAGCTCGGAGGTAGTTGCCAATTCCATTGAAAAACTTCTGATTTAACAGGGCTTCGCAGATGGGCTTGTTGAAAGCCTTGTCAGACAGGTTCCTCAGCACGTTCTCCCTGGAAGACAGCAGGGCCGGTCAGCTAGGGAGGAGGGGCTGGGGAAACGACAACCTCACTCAACCTGTGATGTGCTTCCAACACAGTAACCAATATGGGAGGTGGGGTTGATCTCCAGTGGGGTTTTCTGCTGCAGAAGGGTCTGCCTCCAGACACAAGCAGGGAGAAGTGAAACTAAAAAATGATGGAGGCTATGGTCTAGCAGGCACAAATGAAACCTTGGGGGATGGTTCTTATAGCAAGAATGTAAATATAAATGCGAACAGTCTGTGTAGGAGAGAGGAGGGGGCAGCATTAGACAGTAAAAGGCGTTACAATAAGACAGGTAATGATAAAGGTAGAGGCGAAACCCTTTGGGTAAAGGTACAGGGTTGACCCACTGTTTCCTTAGCAGGAGCAGCGCACAGACTTGCAGTTCCAGTGCTGTAAGCTACTTGAATTCAGCCCCATAGGGAACGGGTTCCCGGAATGCAGTAGTTATAAAGGTATTAGATTGCAGAGAAGCAAATTAAGAAATTGAGTGTGATAAGAAGCAGCATTAAAGACCCATCACAGCGTGAAGAAGGCTGCAGGAAGAGTAAAAGACATCGCCATTAAGGCACCAAAGGCAGTCTAAGAGTCCTCTGAAACAGATGAACACAAAGAACAAGGAGCCTTTGAAGAGTGGCTTTATGAAGGGCTGCTCTAAGATCTGCACATAGAAGAGCAAAGAGGTAAGGGAACAGCAACCTGTAGAGTCAGGTGAGGCTTGCAGTGAAGAGACAAGGGTACAAGGAATGCTGCCAAAGGGAAATAAATATAAGTGGCCACGCAGAAATGGACTGAAGAGGGAGTAGCTCATTCATCAAAGTGGGGGAAGGAGGGGATTAAACTAACAAGGACTCAATGCCTGAGATTTTGGAATCCTTTTATGCAATCTGCCTTTGACAAGGTGCTCAGGGAATTAACCAACAAACTCACCAAGCCCCTGACGTCTGAATGGGATACAATTAGGGAAAGGAAGATTTAAGAATATGAGGGGGAGAAAGATTGGAAGGGAAGCGGCAGACACCCCAATGCTCAGCAAATTCAAAACTAACCCTGAAAATTCACTAATGAATATACCACATGGTACCTGGGCGGGCGGGCAGGCAGGCATACATGTGTGCATCGGACAACACAATGACCCCTTTCAATCTCCAACCTCTGTCAGTCTGTGATACGCCCTTCAGCTAGGAATTCTACCTGTGAAATACAAGGTGGGCACTTTGGCCCACAGCCTCTAAGGTATTTAGGCTCTTCCAATAGAAGTTAGGACACTCAATATCTTTGGGGACCTGGCCCTTTGTCCACCAAGCTACAAAGCCCCTCCTTGCCTGCCATGGGATTTTGTGGGTGTTAAAGTAGCTACAGCAGGGTTCTTGCTCTCTTGCACTGTTTCACGACTGTAACAGACACATATTAAGAGCGAAACATTAACTTGGACAAAATAATACAAGAGCTCGACCAAAGCCTGCTGGGACTCTGTCGTAGTCAGTTAACAGGTCCTAACCCAGGGGATCTCCAGCTTATTCCAGCCTGCCACTTGTCTGTTATGCAATCTCCTCATGGACCTACCTCATTCCCAACCACTGAGCCTCCCCCCACTTGGTTCTCAACATCTGAACTGAGTGGATAGCAAGGTGGTCTGCATAGCCACTGGAGAGCCATTGCTGTGAGGGTTAAATCGCTCAGCAGTGCTCTTCCCTTTTGCAATACTTAAGAATTATTTTTGTGCTGTTCGCTTGTTATATAAGAAAAAGCCACACGGTAGGATGTTTAAACCAAGCCCGTTCCCTTATTCATAGTGAGATCTCTGGGAATGCAAAGCACCAGACAGTCTTCAACCCCAGACAGAGTTTCCATAAATGTGAACTACAAGTGTCTCTGTAATGGTGAAAGGCCCCATATTCTATCACCAGGCTCCCCATAGAATTCACTGTTCGAATACTGTGTCTATCATTCCCCCCTGCTCCTTCGACACACACTCCTGGTCAGTTTCTCAAGCAGAGATGAAAGGTCATGGTGGATCTCACCTGAATTTCTCATACTCCAGCATCACACATGGCCCCCGGTCCGGCTGCCACATCCCGTTCACTTCCCACCTCCCAAAGCGCCTGAAATCCACGAAGCAGAGGGCTCGGCACGGGCTCTCCTTGGTGTAAAACCGCAGGTGGGCATGTTTGGGCAGCTCGGCCCTGGAGGTGAGCTTGAAGCTGCCTGACATTCCAAAGCGGAAGACAAGATCCATGGGCTGCTGGGGACCGTTCTGGCTCTGCCCCGCCCTGCCCTTCCCTCTGCCAGGGAGCGTGTTCTTCTCCTCTTTGAGTGGCATCAGGGTCAGCTTGATCTCTTTGCCCCGCGAGGTGGCAGAGATCACGTACGCGTCGCTCTCAAACAGCACCTCTGGGTTCTTGCTCACTTCAGACTTCTCCACCTTCCCGGAGAAGATGAGCCCTGCACATACCGTGTTGATGTAGCAGCTGGCCAGGTGCAGCTCTGGGCCCTCCGGCATCTTAGACACCTGCCCAAATGAAGGCAAGACCCAAGCATAAGGCAGAGCAGCTACTGTAGCACATGCATCTTACCGATCAGGGCGAGCAGCTCTCTCAGTCCCCGGCTTTGCTGGGCCCTCCTGGCCTGTGAATATGGACCCAATGGCAGGTGTGCAGGGGACAACTGCAAGGCTGAGCCAGTGGACAAGGATGGGATCACCTGACCATGGGCTGAGCCACCAACCCCTTCCATGAGGAGCCAGTGACCTGATGTCCCAATTTTATAGGGACAGTCCAGATATTTGGGGCTTTCTATTGTATAGGCTCCTATTAACCCCCATCCCCTGTCCCGATTTTTCACATTTGCTGTCTGGTCACCCTAGAGCACAGCCAGGAGATAGGCACCTCCAACCTGGCCGGTACCAGGAACAGAGATGGGCCCTGGATCCCCGTGAGCCAGGAAGCTCCCCCCAGGAGCCCCAGCACAGGGCCAGTTCCCCAATCCAGCCAGTGTCCCCGTGGCACAGGGCCAGCTCCCCCCTCCCTCCAGCCAGTGTCCCCCTGGCACAGGGCCAGCTCCCCCTCCAGCCAGTGCCCCCCCCTCCGGCACAGGGCCGGGCCCCCCTCCGGCACAGGGCCGGGCCCCCCTCCCTCCAGCCAGTGTCCCCCCCCCCGGCACAGGGCCAGTTTCCCCCATACCAGCCTGCCCTCCCGCGACTACAGGGCCAGCTCCCCCCTCCAACCAGCGCCCCCGCCCGGGTTTGCAGCGGGGCCGGAGGCAGTTACACAACCAGACACCGCAGCAGCCCGGTTCCGCAGTCCCCGCCCACAGGGCCGGCTCCCCCCTTCCCCTCAATCTGTCCCCCTCGCCTTCCCCCCCCAGCCTGTCCCAGCCAGCCCCGATGCGGCCGCGGTACCTGAGCAAACGCTCGCACTGTTCGCCGGCAACCAGAGGGTTAAACAGTCCCCCGCTGAGAGGGGCGGGGCAGCGCGGGGCACGATGGGAGTAGTAGTTCCACAGGGGAGCATTAGCCTACAGGGTGGGGAGTGGGAGGTCTCCAGGCCCGCGTGGCTGCCTGGCTCGGGGGCACGGGCAGGGCAGGGAATGGAATTCTCCTCCTCCTCCCCCCTGTGCCTTGTAGTCTATGGCTGGCTGGGGAAAAGCACAGGCACCCACCCTAAACCATCTACTGCACAGACCCCCCCCTGCACCCCACCGTCCTGCACCCACCCAGAGCAGCTACCACATGGACACCCATGCACCCCACCGTCCTGCACCCACCTAGCGCAGCTACCACATGGACACCCCTGCACCCCACCTTCCTGCACCCACCTCGAGCAGCTACCACATGGACACCCCTGCACCCCACCTTCCTGCACCCACCCAGAGCAGCTACCACATGGACACCCCTACACCCCACCTTCCTGCATCCACCTAGAGCAGCTACCACATGGACACCCCTGCACCCCACCATCCTGCATCCACCTAGAGCAACTACCACATGGACACCCCTACACCCCACCGTCCTGCACCCACCTAGCGCAGCTACCACATGGACACCCCTGCACCCCACCTTCCTGCACCCACCTCGAGCAGCTACCACATGGACACCCCTGCACCCCACCTTCCTGCACCCACCCAGAGCAGCTACCACATGGACACCCCTACACCCCACCTTCCTGCATCCACCTAGAGCAGCTACCACATGGACACCCCTACACCCCACCTTCCTGCACCCACCTAGAGCAGCTACCACATGGACACCCTGCACCCCACCGTCCTGCATCCACCTAGAGCAGCTACCACATGGACACCCCTGCACCCCACCGTCCTGCATCCACCTAGAGCAGCTACCGCCTCAGCAGAACTGCTGCCAGCTTTCCTGTGCGGATGGATCGCCTCCCTGCCCCGCTGTTAGATTTACCAGAGCCTGCCTGCGGAGCAGAGTTATTCATAACCTACTTGCTGAGCACAATGTCACAACATAGACTCATAGACTTTAAGGTCAGAAGGGACCATTATGATCATCTAGTCTGACCTCCTGCACAATGCAGGCCACAGAATCTCACCCACCCACTCCTGGAATAATTCTCTCACCTATGTCTCAGCTATTGAAGTCCTCAAATCATGGTTTAAAGACTTCAAGATGCAGAGAATCCTCCGGTAAGTGACCCGTGCCCCATGCTGCAGAGGAAGGCAAAAAACCTCCAGGGCCTCTGCCAATCTACCCTGGAGGAAAATTCCTTCCCGACCCCAAATATGGCGATCAGCTGAACCCCGAGCATGTGGGCAAGACTCACCAGCCAGACACCCAGGAAAAAGTTCTCTGTAGTAACTTCTAACATCCCATCATTGACCATTGGTCCTATTTACCACTGATGGCAATTAATTGACCCTTGACTAAGATCATGCCCAAGTTTCACTCATAGAGATGATTCCTCTCTCTCCCCTCCCCAGCACCATCTAATCTTGACTCCAGCAGCAGCTTCAGAGACCGACAGAATGAAGCACACTGATGTGTGGTAGCTGCTGCAACTTTTACCTTATCTTCTACCACCCAAGCTACTCTTATCCATGTATAACACTAAGGTAAATCTTGCCAAGCTATTTGCCACACTATCTTATAGCAGGCAGTTCCACAGGTTAGTTAACTGGTGTGTAACCTAGGCAGCATGGCTGAGGACCGGTGACAGACCTCTGGACTAGGATTCAGAACTAGTTTCCAGTCCCAGTTCTGCTGCTGGCTGACCTTGGGCAAGTCACTTCACCCTCACTGCCTCTCTGCCTCAGTTTCCCCACCTGTAAATTGGGGATAATGATACTGACGACCTTTTTTAAAGTGTGTTGAGATTTACTTCTGAAAGTGTGATAGAAGAGTTAGGTATTATTATTAACAAACTATCGTTTGTACCATTTTAATTGTATTGCCTTTCAATGAAATGGAACACAGCCTTGTTCTTAACAATACAGGGCTGCCCTCGTCTGTTGCTGTTCAGCAGCAGTTTAACAAATGTAGTTCAAAGTCTGCAGTTAAAATGGTTACCCACTTCACCGCCTTCGGGCTACGCTGGCTTTGCTCTAAAGGAGCAACTGCATCATCCCCAAGCTGTGAAGTTCCTGTAAATCAGCGCCCTGAGCTGTAGCCAGTAAAGGGGGTTAGCACAACAGGGCACCAGTGGCAGGGGCCAATCTAAACTGAGCACAATGTAAATGAAGTTAGCAAAACCCAGCTAGTCCCTCGATGGCTGTGTTACCAGGGCTGTGCATGGGGCAAGGGCTGGACTAGCCGGAGTTGTTACAAGACAAGGCTGGGGTGAGTGAATAATTTACAGACCTTGCTTACCCTGGCTCTGGTTTCTGCAGAGGTCAGGACTGAAGGAGCAGGGAGGGTGTATGTGGAGAGACACTGACAGAGCTGCAGGGGGTGGGGATAGGTTATAGAGCACCTGCCGGTATGATGAATTTTGCCTGTGGCATCAGTCCCTCCCTTAATTCAGTTATTTAAAGACATCTCTGTTCCCCATCTGATGAGGGTTTCAGAAATGAGGGCGCAGGGGTAACAAGGGAGGCAGAAATACAAATTAAAAACGCTCCTGCGGGGTGCTGCCTTTGTTAACCACGTGGCTTTATTGGATCCCGCTGGCAAAATAGGAAACATTACAAATAACTGGCTTTATGTGCCAAGGCCCACTGGAAACGCATGGAGAGATTCACAGATGCATGTTCCTGCTGATCCTTTATTCCATGCACTGAGCTGCCCTGGAAAAGGTGGTAGGTGCATTTATCCCCCCAGGCAAGGGGCTCTTCAAAGGAAGTGGAAAGAACAGAGGCAAAGTGCTTTTTAGGGGAGGGATGAGGGGAGCAAGAAGGGACTAGAGAACGCTCCATCTGCTTCGGCTGGTGAAACTTTCCAACCTCTTATGTACGACTGGCAGAGTCACCCCAGCCACAGGCATCCTGGATTGCTGCAGGAGTTCAGTCAACAGGTGATGTGGAGCTGGCCTAGCCGCAGCATTTGGTGGGCTGCAGCACGCTATGTCCCCAGAGGAGACGTGGGAGCCTGTGCACCTGCACTGGAGTAGTCACAGGAGACAATTCAGGCAGAAGCAAAAGGGCAGATCAGCTCCCTGCAGCTGTTCAGGAACAGAGCCACCAACAAAGGGCTGGGCAGGGGATTTCAGTGTCTTTCACTGTTAAACTAGCCTCCAGCCAGCAGGCCTGGGTATTCTCCGGAGGCGTGTGTGTTACACGGTGGCACGGCCCACGGGTTTGGACGCCTTTGCTATGAGAACTCCAAGCTGAAGCTGGTTTCGAGGTGGAGATCTCGTTAGCAGATGTAGAAGCCACCAAGCCTCCATCCACCATTGCTCTGGGGATGGATCCTGTGGTGGGGCTCCTGGAAGCACAAGGGCTTGTGGGCAGGATGCAGGAGGGGCGGGCAGGAGGCTCCACAGCAAGAGAGCTGGACGGGAGGTGGGGGGCACAGTAGCCAGGAAGAGTGGGAAGAGCAGTCGTCAGTTTCAGATGCAGGTGTCTGAGAAGGGAGGAGGGAACCCAGTTCAACCTCTGCCCAGGTGGTGTCTGCGGCTGTGTGCAGCAAGGAGCTTCTCCAGCGGAGGAACTGCACCCACCAGACTCTCCGACAGGCCACAGCACAATCAGTCGGCTCCTTCCACGCTTGCTGCCGTCCTCCTGGCTCCTCAGCTGAGAGTTTTCATCATGGCGTGGGCCTGTCTCAGCTCTGAAAGTGGAAGAGGAGATGCAAACAGCCAATGGGGGCAGAGTGACCTGGATCTCAGCAGGGGGCGCTGCAGCCAGTTCCCAATTCACCGGTCACAGCAGGGCAGAGAATAACCGTCTCCACTGTGAGCAGGAACAGAGAAATGACACGACATGGAGACAGCTGATCTCTGCCCCAGCCAGTAGGGAGAGCAGAGGGGACACAGGAGAGGAAGCACCAGCCGGCAGGGCGGGGGACGAGGCGAGCGATTCCAAGCTGCCCGTCTCCTGTCTACTCACCTGCCAGTAAGACCCGGAACTTCTCTGCCGACACAGTCATGGCAAAGGGCTCCGTCACACCTCGGTCCCCGTCTCGCACGGTGAACTTCAGGTGCACGAGGGGCTCGTTGACCTGCTGGAGCTCGCTGGAGCTGAGCGTGTGATCCACCCTCCAGGACACAGAGTCCAGACGGTTCACTGAGGACAGAGGCAGAGCCAGTCTCAGGTTTGCACTGTCAGTGTAAAACACTCTCTATGCACGAGCCGGCGATATGGATTTGGGAAGCATTTTTCAAAAGCATTAAGCAGCTTTACCCACCCCTGAAATGCAGCCACCTCTGGTGTGTGCAACACAGCAACTGTCTTACCGGCCCCCAGTGACAATGTAAGACATTACAGGAAGGAAATGTCTCCAGTTGAAATAACAAGGGAGTTCAGGTCAGTGGAGTGGAGCCCTCCGAGATGGAGTGTGGCTGGGATAACAGCTAACACCCCTCGTTACAAAGATTCCCATGGGTCCAAGCGGTTAGCACCATCTCAACTCTGTCTCTCTTTATGGCAGAGAAAGATAACGCAGAGGGCAGAGCACCGCCTAGTGCAGGGGTCTCAAATGACCACGAGGGCCACATGAGGACTAGTACATTGGCCCGAGGGCCGCATTATTGATACCTCCTCCTGCTGCCCTCAGCCCCACTCCCACTCTTACCCCTTCCATGAGGCCCCGCCTCTTCCAACCCTTTCCCTGCCCCCATTCCAACCCCTTCCCCAAAATCCCCCCTCCCTGCCCCCAGTGGGTGCAGGAGGGGTGTGGGGTGTGGTGGGGGTTCAGGGCAGTGAGTTGGGGTGTGGGGTGCAGGAGGGGTGAGGGGTGCTGCAGGGGGTCAGGGAGCAGGGTGCGGCAGGGGGCTCAGGGCAGGGGGTCGGGGTGCAGAACGGGGATCAGGGCAGGGGTGCGGGAGGGGTGGGGGGGGCTCAGGGCAGGGAGTTGGGGTGTGGGGTGCAGGAGGGGTGCGGGGTGCGGCAGGAGGTCAGGGCAGGGGTGCAGCAGGTGTGCGGGGTGCAGCAGGGGGATCAGAGCAGGGGTAGGGTGCAGCAGGGGGTGCGGCAGGGGGCTCAGGGCAGGAGGTGCGGGTGCAGAAGGAGTTTGGGGGGGCGGGCTCTGGCCTGGCGCGCACCAGGGACAGGATAGGCTCCCTGCCTGCCTGCCTTGCACTGCCCTGCCCCCGCAAGTTTCTGGAACCTGGGGGAGGATGGACACAGGGGTCTTGTGTCACTTGCATCCAGGCACCGCCCCCAGCAGCTCCCATTGGCCGGGAATGGGGAACCGCGGCCAATGGTAGCTGCTGGGGGCAGTGCCTGGATGCAACAGCAACACACAGACCCCCTGTGCCCCCCCTCCCCCAGGTTTCAGCCCCTTGCCGGAGCGATGCGGGGGCAGGGCAGGCAGGCAGGGAGCCTGCTCTGCTCCCGGTGCGCGTCGGGGCGGAGCCGCTCTAGGTAAACGCTGCGGGGGCGGCCACGGGGAGCTCGCGGGCCGCAGAAAATAACCCTGTGAGCGGCATGCAGCCCGCATGTTTGAGACCCCGGCCTAGTGCATCACCTGCAGCACTCCCGGCTGCACTTGGACTGTCCCGGAGGTGAACTAACCTGGCCAGATCCTAACCTGTTGGGCTGACAAGGTCACAGCCCAAGGGGGTCAGACAGCAGGGTTCTGGTCCCAGCTCCTGGTCATCCCCTCGGTCTCTGCTGAAAACCCAGCTGCCCTCAGCAAACTCTGACCCTGTCCCACAGCCCTCAGGAGCAAGTTCTCCCCAGGAAGTCCCAGAGGAGAATGGCTGGGGAAAGTCCTATTGCACTGCCATCCATGGACACAGGGGAACAGCTGCAGGGGTGGGGGTGGTGGGTGCCAGCCTGTACCCTGCTGAAGGACCATCTCCCATCCGCGGCCTGGAGCAGTGTCAGGTTTGCACGGCCAGAGGGGGAACACTTACGTCTCAGGCTGCGAGCCCTCAGGCTGTCCTGCAGGGGGCTCTGTTTCTCCTCGTAGGACCGGCACAATCCTGTGGCATGTTCTACAAAACAAGGAGACCAAGAAATCACCCACCAAAGCATCAGATCGGTCCCTGCACAACACGACTCTGGTTCCAACGGGCTCAGAATGGACCCTGGCTGCAAACAGCTGAGCTGGCCTGTTTAGCAGGGGGGACTCTAGCAGGATGCTGACGCTGGGGCACACGTGGGATAACGGGGGGACGATGGTACCTTAGGACATTTCAATCAGAAGATGGCCCAGCTACTGCTCCAAAGTCCTTCCTGCTGGTTGACACAGCGAGTTCTAACTTCTCGCTGATGGGAGAGTGGGGAGGGGGACACAATCCAGCAGCGATCGCCTCCTCCCCCAGAGAGCCAATGTACTGAATTCCACACAGTGCTGGAGCAAGGGTGGAAGGACACAATTATCCAGGGTTACAGCCTGATGCATGGGGTAGACAGACTCTGCTCCGCTCCCCAGCGCCCTCCTCTGGCTGACGTCACACAAGACAGTCAAGCTGCTGCTACTGTCCCCAGGGCTCCCCAGCTCCCCTGGCACTTCCCCTACCTTTGGGCAGCCCCAGCTGTTGCAGCTCACTGGACAGAGAATCGCTGTCCACGCTGTGTTTGGCCGCGCTGGAGAGGATGAAGCTGAGCACGGCAATAGTGGCCTTCACGTCCCCGGACTCTGGAGAAAGGAGGAGAAACCTTTGGGACTCTGCATGGCAGCAGGGCTCTTCCCCGCAGGGAGGCAGCTTTGATAGACCCATGCAATTGATGTAGGATCCGACAGCCCTTGACGTGGCCAGCCCTTTGCAGTTCATCGTCGTCAAGAGACAAGAGGGTGCACGGACAGATGCCACCTTGCACTGGGCCACGAGGGGCAGCAGGGAAACAGGCAGAAAGAGCTGGGCTCATTGTCACCGACCTGGGTGAGAAGCCACAATGGGCAGGGGACTGATGTGTGTGGGAGGGGACGGGGGAGTCAATGCAACCGGCAGGGCTCAAACCAGGTTAGGATTTAAACAAGCCTGGGACAGGCAGAGGTTAAGTCTAACTAGAATCAATTGATGCTAGGGATCCAAATACTAATAATGGCCAAGCGCCAGAGGAGTAAGGGCCTGTCTAAGTGAACACTTAGCTCGTGGCAAGCTGGGGTGTAAAGCTACCCTGCCCTAGCCAGCAGGGGCGGCGCCAGCTTTTTTGCCACCCTAGGCGCCGGCGGGAGAGGCTGCCGCTGAAATGCCGCTGAGGTCCCCGGCGGCAGAAGAAGCTGCCGCCGAAGTGCCATCGAGGACCCCGGCGGCCGAAGAAGCTGCCGCTGAAGTGCCGCCGGAGTCCTCGGCGGCATTTCGACGGCAGCCTCTCCTGCCGGTGGCCGCCAAGGGACCCGAGATGCCGCCCCCCAAATCCTGGCACCCTAGGTGACCACCTAGGGTCATAGAATCATAGAATATCAGGGTTGGAAGGGACCTTAGAAGGTCATCTAGTCCAACCCCCTGCTCAAAGCAGGACCATCCTCAATTTTTGCCCCAATCCCTAAATGGCCCCCTCAAGGATTGAACTCACACCCCTGGGTTTAGCAGGCCAATGCTCAAACCACTGAGCTATTTCCTGCCCCCCCCATTAGTCGCCTAATGGTAGTGCTGGCCCTGCTAGCCAGTTGCGCACTGTCCGTGAGGACCCTGCTGCTGCAGACTAACAGCTCCCTACGGCACTTTCACCTACTCCTGTTTCCAAGCAGGGCAGATCCCAGGCGCACTGCAGAACTCGGGGTGTGGAGCAGGGTCCACTCGGTCACCTAGCATGCGGCCGATTTACACCCTGGCTTGCCAAAACTAACCATTCGTACAGCCAAAGCCTAAGGTTAACACTGCATCATAATCAGGCCAGTTGTGGTAAGACAGGGCCACGCCACAGCATGGCAACTCAGCCGGGGTCAGCTCATCCATAAAAACCAAACCAGACATTTCACAGCTTACATCATGGTCCCATCTGGCCTTGATCGTCCAGTCTCACCTGTGTAACACAGCCCATTGGGCATCCCTGAATTAATGGCTGTTTGAACCAGAGCAGATCTGGATTTAGAAATCGCCAGTGATGGAGAGAACTTGGGCAGTTGTTCCAACAGTTAATGACCCTGTTAAAACACCTTATATCCAGTCTGAATCTGTCTAGCTTCAACTTCCAGCCATTGGCTCACGTTAGACATTTGTCTGCTAGACTGAAGAGCCCATTATCAGCTATTTGTTCCCCGTGTAGGTACTTACAGGTGTCAGGCTGCCATCGAGTCACCCCTTAACCTTCTCTGTGTTACGCCGACCAGGCTGAGTTCCTGGGACCCCTCCCCTCCCCTTTGCATTGCCACACTAAGACAGCAAGTTCTGCAGGGGGCTATTCAGCTGTTTGGGCAGCGTCTGGGAAGTTTTCATTGCTACTATGATCACCACAACCACCAGGCCCGGGGCACTCCCACACACTCGGGAAATGGTGTTACCCCCCGACACAAGGGCCCAGAACCACCCCAAAATATAAAGGCAGGGCAGTGTTTGGAGTGAGAAGGGGAAACTCGTCAGGCTGCCGATTAGCAGCGTCTCCCCCAAACAGAACAGGGGCAAGGACCCTGGGAGATTAGCAGGGCTACTGTGCTTGTTCACAAGCAGAGTGTGCGGTTAGTTTCCAATGGCTGGGCATTAACTCTTCACTGCTTCAGGACGTGCCTCTCCACTCGTGGCCCCAGCCAGAGACGCTTTGCAGGCTAACAAAGCCGAGCCCGGCACCTGTAAACGCTGCAGGTAAAATGTTCCCAGGCCCAGGGCACTGGGGTGTGGAATGGGCCGGGGGGGAGATAAGAGTCAACCAATGCCTGGCCTAGCATCCCAAAGCCACCGGCTTGCCGCAGCCTCCCTGCCGTAAGCACAGACAGAGGAATGTCAGTTCTAGTAAGGAAGCCAGCAAAGCTCCCTGGAAGGCAGGTGAGGCAAAGAGCCAAATCCACCGTGACGGCCTCACGGACAGCACTAGAGGAGCCCAGGCTACGGGCATCCAAGGGCTCTGGAAAGGAACGGCACTCACCAAACTTGGCATCCGACGTTAGCTTCAGGATCTTTTCATACTGCAAGAGAAGAGCAACACCCAGGTCCATCAGCCCCAGGGGACCCTGCTCCCGGCGCACACGGCACGGTGCAGAATGATCACCGAGCAGGTCCCCCACAGGGCAAGCAGGGCCAGGCTAAGGCCAACACTTCCACAAGGGGCCTCTGGTTTCGGGTGCATTTGGAGTCAATAGGAGCGGTGGGGGCTCAGCACTTCTGAGTAACGGGGCCGAGGTGTCTCAAGGGGGGACCCAAATTACCAGAAGCTGCTGGATTTACCTTAAGTAACTTGCCCAAGGCTACATGGTACGTGGCTGATCGGGGACTAGGACTCCTGGGTTCCTGGCTCCCACTAGACCAAGCTGCCTTCACAATAGGGGGTGCAGGAGAGGCCATTCCCACTGGCTGCTAGTGCTCCAGGCATGTCCTACAGGGAACCTCCATGATTCAAGCAGTGGGTCAGCTGCTGTCTGCGATGGGCGTTACAAATGGCTCAGCCCCATGTCCCCGAGCAGCCAAACTCCTTTGCTGGGAGACCTCAAGGGAATTCGTGTTGTCAACCACCGGCCATTCCCCTAGCGATGGCAGGGCCAATGGGTGGATGAGGTGAAGCAGACCACACAGGACCCTTAGAGCAACAGACACTAATACTTACTAGTAAGTACTTAGCACCCGTATGGCCCTTTCCACCAGCAGATCGCCCCACTGGCCACCTTTTACAGATAGGGACACAGGCTTTAGGCACCCTGCCCAGGATCAGTGGCAGAGCTGGGAATAGAACCCAGGTGTCCTGACTCCCACTCTGATACCCGACCCACTCCACCGCATGGCCTGCCCTGGGGCCAGCCAGCTCGACATGGCCCACGCCACTCAGCCAGGGGGAGGGGAGACTTGAGTCTCTACGATCGCTGGATCCCTGCTCAGCTGGGCTGAACGTGGGAGAAGAATGCCCTTCACTTACATCAGTCCCCTCGCCCTGCAGGTCCTTGAGCACCTGGCCACAGATGAGCTTCAGCTTCACTGAGGACTGGAAGGGAGAGAGCAAGAAAATAAAACCCCACCACAGTGCTGGGCCCGGTGGGCACTGCCTGGCAGGAGTCTGAGCTCCCCTCAAAACACACACTCTCCACCACATCAGGGGGACTCATTTCAACCTTGCCCTGCCCCAGCCAAACAGCCACTGGTTTGGGTTGTTTTTAAACCACTCGCTTCTCGCCACTTTGGGGCACATTTGGATTCCACAGAGACTCCCTGAGTTTTAGATGCAATGGGCAGGCTAAAGCCCTAGCCAGCTCTTATGCTGCACTGAGCGCATAGCTCAAGCCCTCAATCAAAGCCTGTTCTGCGTACTTCCCGAGCCTCTCCCCACTCTTAGGGAAGCCCGGTCAGCCAGAGACAGGCGCAGAGTTCATGCTGGTCGCTCAGGGACCTGAGCTCTCCCCCTTCACCAGATACCCCGAGCTCACATCGGGATGCATCACTCAGATATTCCCATTGCTCCCCCAGGCTGTAGATACCCCTCTCAGTGGCCAAGGCTTTGTGCTCACTGTCTGGTTTCACAGCACCCGATACCATCTCTGGGGGGGTTTAAGAGCAAAAAGTGCTCAGACCCCAGGGTGCCGGGCACTGGGTAAGAACCAGAATAAAACAGAGAAAGAGAAAGCTTCCACTTAACTATTTTGGCCAAGGTGCTGATTTCGGCCAGGACCCAGTCGGGACAGTCCAAGTCTCCGCAGAACCGGAACCTCTGGAAGGAGAAGATCGGGAGCAGTTAGGACTCAGGCAGCCTTTGGGCCAGGGGACGTAAGCAGCAGAGTGTCCTTTGCAGGGCAGCCCAGCTCTTCTTGCCAGAGCAAGGGAACTGTCATTTCCCACCATTATTGCTGCCCTGTCCCCACTGCACCAGAAGAGCCGCCCCTAGATCTCTCTCCTTTCTGGGTACTTGGCTGCCCTCATCTCCGGTCTCTGCTCTGGCTGAGCCTGCTGCAGAGTCGGACGGCAGCTGGGTCAATCCGGAGCCGTACAAATAACTCTCCTCCTCAGGCCCCGGGTCCCCACTGTATAATGCCCCTGTGAACGCAGGCGTAGCAGCTCCGTGCACGGAGGCCGTCAGCCTTTGGAGCAAGCTCCTGGGGAGAACAACCGGACACAGCTGGCCAAGCTCAGCCCTGGCACGAGGGGATGCAACTGCCCTGACTTCAATGGGCTTCCCCTAGGGCTGAACTGGGCCCAGAGTCTGAAGGAGACAGACTCATCCCCGGAGAAGGAAAGAGATGGAGGGGGCTGGGGTTTGCCCAGAGGGATCAGTCTGATGAAGGGGTGAAGGTGGGACAGGGCAGACGGCCCCTTCCTGTTCCTAAACCTCTTCCGTTCCTAAGAGCTACCAGTTAGCTGCAGCTTCAGTAGTTTAACCCAGCAAACGCTGGTACAGGCCATGATCCCGCATCTTGGAGCAGCTGCTTTATACCCGCTGCAGTTAGACAGCGAGAGCAAGGGGACAAGTCCCTGGTGGCTCATGTATACAGGTCCACAGGCTGCAGAACCAGGCACAAGCCTCTCAGAGCAGGGGGCAGACGTCTGGGTCGAGGGGAGCAGGACGGCTGATCTCCCCCCCGGGGATTTAACATTAACGTGGCTCTGAAATGATCCTTTCCCCTCCCACTCATTCCCCTGCGCATCCAGTGCTGAAGTCTTTATTACTCCCTGCTTTAGAAACACAGGTGCTGCTACAGCAACAGCATCACGCCCAGCCTCTTGCTCCCAGCCCTGGCCAGTGCTGGCTGCTTCTGAGAAAAGATGCATTACAAGGAGTTTTCACTTGCCCCATCCTGCAGTGCAGCACTTTGGGCGGCAGGAGTGAGGCAGGGAAGGCAGCGTTTCCTTCCTGACCCCTGCAGGCTACTGGCCTGCACCCTGAAACATGAGATTCATTTATCCTGAGCACACTTAAGTAGGAGAGGTATTGGGGTGTTGTTCACTGACTGCCACTGTGGGTTCCCGGGCCAATTACCCACTGTGCAAAGGGGCAGCTCTTTCTATTTGCTCCATCTCCTTCCCGGGGCCCCACTGATCTCAGGTCACTGGAGGGAAGGAGGGAGCAGTTTTTAAGCCAGACCCTTCACAATGTTTAACCCCTGCCCCCCTTCCCCAGTGCATGTGTTAGGAAGCTAGTGACACTGGCCTGGCTAATCCCAAGCACTGGGAGTCCTCAGGCACGGCTCCAGTTGTGTTACCCAGAGTCCCTGCTGCCCCAGGCTCCCAAATCCCAGCTAAGCATTAACATCCCCCAGCCATGCACAGCGCGGCGCTCACCATGGTTTCCTGCTGTCTCTGCAACGCCGGACAGGGGACCCCTCACCCACGGCTGGACCCATCAGCTGATCTCGGAGCGCAGTCAGCTGACCACACACTTCCCTACGCGGCAGCCTGTCAGCTGCTCTCTGAGCCGAGTCAGCTGACCGCAGATTTAGCGACACTCCAGCCATGGAGCCTGATGACTTATTGCACAGACGGGAGTGTTACCAAGTCCTGAGACAAGGCGTGGGAGGGTATGTCTGTTATGTGGGGCCAGCTTCTGTTGGTGGTAGAGACGAGCTACCGAGCCACACAGAACTCTTCTTCGGGCCAGGCTGTGTATGCTTGTCTCTCTCACCAACAGTAGCTGGTCCAATAAAATATATCACCTCCCCTACCTTGTCTCTCTTAACATCCTGGGACCAACACAGCTGGAACAACACTGCATCCAAAAAAATCATGAGTTTGTAAAAGACTGCTACTACCATTAGGGGTTCTTTTCATTTGGTGTCTGGCTTTTGAGGCTTCAGATCTTACGTTTTGAAGCTTTTTCTGTGTAATGCTGGGTGCTGGAAAATGACGGGGGGGGGGCGGTAAATGGAAGCCGAGATTCTCACATATCTAATGACTCCATGAGTTGGGGCTTTAAGGCAAAGCACCAATTATCATGAGTGAGACAGATGATAAAGTGAGCTGAGTATGAGTAAATCCAGCACCCTGCTTTGTTGCTAAATTAAAGCAGCAAATGATCAGTTTTATTGGGTAATTGTCACAAAAGCCAAAAAATGGAAGCCCAACTTCGTCCCCCCCTCCTCCCCCGTGAATTCTAGGGAAGTTCTGATCCAAATGTCATTGCTTGGGTTTCTCTTTATGATGGACCATACTGGAACCCTAAATCCAAACGTGTCCAGTCTCAGGGGGAGTTCAGATTTTGATCTGAATCCAGAGCAGGTTTGGTCCAAGCTCTTCCAAAAAATGTGCCTATGACACACTGCATGAGGGAGGGGGGAAGAAGAGGAAGCTTTAGGGCAGGGGTCTCAAACAAGCGGCCCGCAGGCCACATGTGGCCCGCTGAATTATTTCCTGCGGCCCGCCATAGGCGCCAACTCCACTGGCAGCCAAGCTCCAAACATTACTGAGTGTTTATATTTTATTAAAACCCCTCTTTGCATTATAGTTTTTTAAAAGTTAATACATTGACTTTTAATAGAATACTCTATTACTCTTCATTTTTTCATTTTTGACTATACTTTTGTATCATTGTATGAAAAGGTTTCAGTGATGTGGCCCTCGGGCCAATTTACTAGTTCTCATGTGGCCCTCGTGGTAATTTGAGTTTGAGATCCCTGCTTTAGGGGATGGGGTAGTTCTGTGTCATTACGGAGATGCATTCACTTTCAGAATAGCTTGACGCTTTCCTTAACATTGCTGTGGGGAATGCAGGAGGGATTGGGGACGGGGTGAGAGGGCATCAATGCCTTCAGGAAGGGTTAATAGCTTAGATGGGCAGGGGAGGGTCAGGTCAGCCAGGCTTTGACTGTGGGCTGGCTCCTGATCACAGCCTTTTCCTATCTCCCTGCCCACCTATTGGCTTTTCAGCCTCTGTCCCGGCAGCCCCACACGCCTTTCCCCTCTCCAGCTCCCTTTCACTCAGTAACTGGCCAGGAATCTCCCATTGCTGCACCAGGACACTGGTCCCCTTTGCGTGTTCTTGATGCAGACAGTGTCCCACAGCTGTAGGGAGTTAAGAGCAGCTCTGCAGAAGGAGGCGAAGCTGGGTCTAAAAGGAAGGAGGCCACTGAGAGGCCTGGCTTAGGGCGTAGAGTTTTGCACACACCCAGGATTTAGGTCAATGGAAAGATCGTTCCCTCTGCAGCTACACATGGAAAGGAACCAGCCCGGGCATACTGAGGGGTGAGGGGATGAGGGAGGAGCATCAGCTCCCTGCCAGCACCACACCTCGCACGGAGGAGCTGGGGAGGGCTATGTAGGTGCCAGGTACATCCAGTGGGTTAGGTACCAACTCGCCTGCCTTTTCTGCTGGGGTGACTAGCCCCCCTCCCACACACACTCCCTCAAAATGATGGGAGAATGTTGCAAGCTGAACTTTGTAGGGTGAAATCCTGGCCCCGGTGAAGGCAGTAGCAAAACCCACATTGGCTTTAATAGGATTTCATTGGTAGCATTTCCTCTCCCACATGGACCCACCTCTCGCCTCTTCACCTTAAAACACTCTCCCAAGAGACCTCTCTACCGTTGGGCCCAGGGCTCCTGTTCAAAGCAGCGGGAGCAAAATGGCTATAAAAATATTGAAACACTAATCTTGGGGCTGACAAGGCCTGAGCTAATGGCACTGCTCCATTGCTTGTTTTTGCTGCGTCCGTTGCCCCACCCTTCATCTGGATCTTTAGCCTGTAAAATGTCTGGGACAGAGACCTTGTCTTCATCCTGATCTCACACGTCCTTTCACAGCAAATGGGGAAACTGAGGATCAGAGAGTTCAAGTGACTCACCCGAGATCACATCAAGGGGTTGCATGCTAGCAGAGAAAACTGGCATGCTTTTAAATAGCTATTGTGTTCAATTTCTCAAACAGTAGGCTTTTTGTTAAAAGCCAATGTTTATATAGGACCTAAACATTAATATTTCGTCCAGCTGCATTTAACATGTCTATTATTATTTATATTACAGTCATGGGTGCCAGGTTTGTATAATTTTTGGTGGTGCCCAGAACAGGTCCAAGCAGAGCCATCCCCGGGGCAACCACCCCGGGCCCCACACTTTGGGGGGCCCTGTGCTTCAGGAGGATGCAGGGTCCAGGCAGAGCTGTCCTGTCCATAGGACAGACCGGGGAAACCGCCACGGGCCCCACACTTTGGGGGGGCCCCGTGCTTCAGGAGGATGGGGGTCCAGGGCGGCCTGGGAGGTTAGTGGGTGGCCTGGTGCAGCCCGCCCATGCTTCGCCCCCATTCCACCCCTTCCCCCAAGCCCCCCTCCGCCTTTTTCTGGCTTCCGCCCCCTCCCCCGAGCGACGCCAGGAGCCGGTGGGGCAGAGTGGAGCAGGGTGGGCTGGGGCTGGGTTGCTCGCTGCTGACGGCGCCAGGCCCCCCGCTGATCCCCCATGCTGCCCTGGACCCCGCATCCCACCGAAGAGCAGGGCCCCCCAAAGTGCAGTAAGCCCAAACATTGGTGAAGCCGGGCTCACATTCCTAAATATTGGTGGAGCACGGGCACCATGGGCCCATATAACTCGCTGCCTATGATTACAGTAGCATCTAGAGCAGGGGTCGGCAACCTTTCAGAAGTGGTGTGCCAAGTCTTCATTTTTTCACTCTAATTTAAGGTTTCGCATGCCGGTAATACATTTTAACATTTTTAGAAGGTCTCTTTCTATAAGTCTTTAATATATAACTAAACTATTGTTGTATGTAAAGTAAATAAGGTTTTTAAAATGTTTAAGAAGCTTCACTTAAAATCAAATTAAAATGGAAAGCCCCCCAGACCAGTGGCCAGGACCCAGATAGTGTGTGTGCCACTGAAAATCAGCTCGCGTGCCACCTTTGGCACCTGTGCCATAGGTTGCCTACCCCTGATCTAGAGGCTCCAGCTGAAATCAGGGCCCCATGGTACTTGGTGCTGTGCATACAAGAAGTCCCTACCCTGAACAGTTCACAATCTAACTAGGCATGACAGAGCTAGGCTGGGAAGAAAAACTGAGACAGAGAGAGAGGTAGTGACTTGCTCAAGATCACACAGCAGGTGAGTGGCCAAGCCAGGATAGGGTTGCCGGGTGTCCGGTTTTTGACCGGAACACCTGGTCAAAAAGGGACTCTGGTGGTTCCGATCAGCACCATTGACCAGGCCGTTAAAAGTCCAGTTGGCATGAGGCTGGCAGGCTTCCCGCCCGGCTCCCGGGAAGCGGCCAGCATGTCCCTCCGGCTCCTAGGTGGAGGGGCAGCCATGGGGACTCCACAGGAACTGCGACCAACGGGAGCTGCGGGGACAGCACCTGCAGATGGGGGCAGTGTGCAGAGCCCCCGTGGCCACCCCTAGGTCTAGCAGAGGGACATCAGCCACTTCCTGGGAGCCGCCTGAGGTAACTGCTGCTGGGAGCTCACACCCGTCACCTCCTCCTGCACCCCAACTCCCTGCCCCCGCCCTGAGTCCCCTCCTGCACTCCATACCCTCAGCCTCAGCCCAGAGCTGCTTCCTGCACCCGAAACCCCTCATTCCTGGCCCCACCCCACAGCCCTCACCCCCCACCCCAGCCCCCTGCCCCATCCTGGTGAAAATGAATGAGTGAGGCTGGGGGAAAGCAAGTGATGGAGGGAGGGAGATGGAGTGAGCAGGGCCTCAGAGAAGGGGCAGGGCTGTTTGGTTTTCTGCCATTAGAAAGTTGGCAACCCTAAGCCAGGAGCAGGACCCGGACCCAGATCTTCTGAGGCCCAGTTCAATGCTCTAGTCTAGCCCCAGGCCCATGCTACCTCTCAACGCCCGTTCTGAGAACTGTGCTATTGGTTCTGATGCAAAATAAGTAAAAGCTGTGTTAGATTTAGCGCCATTAGGCGTAAACGGGGAGAAACAAATCCCTGCTCCTTTCCCTTATTTTGGTTCCTTCTTCTCCCCTTCCCTGGTTCCATGTCCCTCCCTACCTCTCTCTGCTTCCTTCCCAGCAGAGCAGAGACCTGTGGCTCCAGGTACTAGAGTCTAGGAAGGGCCATGGCAGCAAAACTATAATAAACTCAATGTAAATCCCTAACGATGGAGGAGCCAGGAAGGGAGGGAGCAGATGAAAGAGCCACCACTGAGAGTCAAGGAGCTCTTACCACTCCCAGTGTGACAAACAATCACACACTAAAAGCCAGGCACCACCTTAGTAAGGTGCATTAGGTGGCAACACTATAATTCTCTGCTGCCAGCAGGGGGCGGCAGAGGCCTTCAGATCTGGTTCTCAGGTGTTCTATTCCCTGCTGCAAAGCAAACACACTGTACCTTGCCTCTGCCCCCAGGGCTACTCTGAAAGGGAGATCAGTGACTGAGCAACTGGATGTCCATGTCCTGTTAACCCTTCTAGCTAAGGTACAGCTACGGCCCCCAGCTGCATAGGCTGTGAGCACCTCATGCTCTTTATGTGTTTGTCCTCACAACATTCCTGGGAGGGAGGGAAGGTGCATATCACAGAAGGGGAACTGAGGCAGAGAGACTAAGGCTCAGATCCTCAAAGGTACTTAGGCTCCTCCCTTCCCTTGATTTAAATTCAATGGAAGTTGGGAGTCTAAATATCTTTGAGCATCTGGGCCTAAATAACTTGCCCAAGGCAGGGCAGGGATGGGATGGGACCCCCCACTCCCAACAGCAGGAAGGGCACCTCTGCTCTGGAACCAGTGTCTGCCAGGGTTGTCCTGAGGTAGCGAGCTGGGCAGGGAACAAGAAGCAGCAGAAAAGCCATTCGAGCCCCACTCCAGGCATGGCTTAGAAGAGCTCAGCTCACTGGGTTAGGAGCAGAGCAGGTGGACGCTGAGCTGTACTGAAAGTCCGGCCCTGCTTATCTGACCTTTGTCATCATGGCAACCCAGTGCCTCACAGTCACTAATGGATACTCCCCTCCTCACGCCCCTCCAGGCACGGACGTGCTATCCCCATTGTGGGAGGTGGGGAATGGAAACCCAGGCTCAGGGAAATGACTTGCCTGAGGTCCCACAGGGAGCCTGGAACCAAGAGGGGAATTGAACCCAGCCTCCCGAGTCCCCACCCCATGCCCTGCCCCCAAGGCCATTCTTACAGCCCTGGTGTAAGCAGGGGGAATAGTCCCGCTATTGTGGGGAACTTTCCTCGTCTCTGCACTACCCCGGTGAACTGGGCTAGCGAAAGGATCTGAGTCCTCGCTCCCACCTCCTTTACCCAGAGGCCTCCCTGCCCTCGAGGACTCCCCTTGCACTCTTGTCTGGCAGAGTCCTCGTAACCCCAACAAGGCTGGGCCCAGGATTCCTGAGGGGCTCAACCCCCAACCTTGCTGTGGTCACCTAGGTCAGGGGCTAGGGTGTCCCCACTCCGGGGTACTCTCTCTGAACAGGATGCTTCCCTGACCCACTGATCACAGCATACAATTCAAAGCAAATGCAAAGTATTTAATTAACAATTAATTTTTAACAGGAATAAGGAGAAATGGGAAAGGCTAATGAAAACACATCGCCCCGCTCTGTGGCAGGGAACATCACAACAGTGTCTCTGCAATGTCAGGGCAGTTCAGTCTGTTCCTGTGTAAGTCCCAGGCTCCTTCTCAGGCCCTGGCTGTGCTGCAGGGACGCTGCGGGTTGGATACTTGCTCCGGCGGTGGCCACATGCTCGCAGGCTCTGGGTGGCAGGACCCTTCTTCCCAGCATCGCCCCCGCCCTGTCGGGGTTTAGATCCCCTGCAAGCCTGGCCTGCAGGGCCTCTTGGATGAGGCGTCTCCCTGCGCTGGGCCCACTGCCCAGGGTCCCCCTCGCTCTCCCCAGCTGCTCACCGCACCCGGCTCCGGACTGCTCCAGCCCCAGCTCCACCCTCTGCCTCAGCTCCAGCTCCTCTGCCTCAGCACGGCTGCTGCTCTGCCTCCAGCTGCCTGGGCTGCTGCCGTGGCCCCTCTGGCTCTGGCTGCTGCAGCTTCTTCCCACAGGGCAGGTCTGTCTCCCTGTGCTGCACCTCTGCTCCCAGGGCAGGTCTGTCTCTCAGGGCTCCTGCCCTGACGCCTCTGGATCCAGCTCTGGCCTCTGCCCTCTCCTCAGCTCAGCCCCACTCTCTCTGACTCAGGCAACTCCAGCTCACACGGAGGACGGGATCCACCCTGACCTCCTGACTCCCTGATTCGCCTGCCCGCCCTGTCAATCAGAGCTGACCTGGAGCATTGGCCTCTCCCCATTGCCCCTGGGGACTGTCAGTCCCATCGACCCTTCCCCTTTTGGTACTGGGAGCTAGCAATCAAAACACCCCCCTTAATTTAGTAAGGGGATAACAGTCCCCTTACATTTGGCACCTGAGTCCCCACCCAGTGCCCTGCCCCTGGGGCCATTCTTACAGCCCTGGCACCCCCTGGGTTCTGAACTTTTGAAAGTTTGGCCGCACCTGTTCACTATTGTAATTAGCCAAAGGCCACTGGGCACAGAGCAGCACTGGAAGGGTGGTTGAAGGGAGGGGCCTGTTCTTCTCTCCCTGCACCCTGTGCTAGAGGAACAAGCCCTGGGGGTCCAGGACCACCCGGGTTTCCTTTTGTAGGACAAAGGACACCCAGCTGCACCAAAATCCAGCCCAAACTCGCACCGGGGCGAGGGAGGCTGGAGTTGCCCTTTTGACCACAGCTGACACCAGCTGGACACCAGCTGTTCCGAGCAGGTGGGCTCAGCCATGCCATGCCCAGGCCCCCCAAGCAGCAGAGCCACGCACAGGACCTTGCCATGCTAGCCCGAGAGCATTAACACGTGCCTGGCTCCTGGGAATGGCTTAGCAGGGAATGTCGGTTACCAGAATCAGGGTGGGAAAGGAGGGACCCTCCCCCATTAACTCCTCTTCCAAATCCACTCAGCCAGGACAAGGGGTTTGGGGAGGGGACTGAGCCCGGGGCCTGTGGAGACCCTGCTCTCACCCTCTGAGCCTCCCACACCCTGAGTGGTAGGGCTCTGATGGGCCATGGGGCTGGAACAGAGCCGGACAGTTATCCCAGCTGAGTGGGGACTGTGGTTTCCATGGTATTTGTGAGCACACTACATGGGGAGAGGCGCTGGAGTGTCTCCTAGCAGGATGCTCTCAGTGTAATTTCAATGGAGAGCTAGAGGCGGATTTAAGGTGACACCTTCAGATCGCAAATCCATGAAGGCCAATGGGTTTGGGGGACTCCTACCTTCCCCCAGCAACAAGGAACAGACAGCAGCAGTGCTGAGGCAGAGGGCGAAGGCACAGCAGCTAGCCGCAGCTCCAGGGCGGAACCGGAACACATGGGGTGCTGCTGACCTCACCGTTATCCGGAGGCAGCTAGCTCCCTGGCAGCACCACACAAGGATTTCCACACATACACCCCCAACAGTAGCAACATGGGGCTCCTGGGAAACAAAGCCCCACTCTGAAATGCAGCTCCCTGCTGCGCACCCTGCCTCTCCCAGGGAGGCTCCTGAAGGGGAATAAAGGTGTTTTCCAAAGAGCCCAGGGGTCTGACCTCCCACCCCCCTTGCTCATTAACAGCATTCACAGCAGCATTCCAGGCAATACAGGGGTCACCCCCGCCCCAGCCAGTCCCAGGGAGGAGCTTCTCGTGGGAGAGTCTGAGATACAGCTAAAGGAGTCACCTCCTTCCTCCCCCATTCACTAGTGGGAACATCCCCCTCAGGAAGGCAGCAGTTGCCTCAGTCTGCTCAGTGCTCTTCATTTACTCTGCACCGAATCAGGCTACCCAGATGTAGTGAGTTCAGTGTCTTGTACAGACCCTCGGGGCATTTGGCAAGTACACTCACACTGGAGAACAGCCTTAGAGACTTTTATGAAAGTTAAAGAAAAGGTTCCAAAAGCTCCAAACACACAGTACAGCACCGGGAGTACTCATTTCTTACCACGCTTCTAGATTAGCACACTCATGTCCTTCCTGGGGTACATGGTGGTAAGAGACAAAGGACCAGCCTCGCTTCTGGCATGCCAAGTAAGCCCGACGGTCCAGCTTCCTCAATGATAGTTAATAATAGAGTTGAAGAGTCAAATGCTGAGTAGCTAAGTTAATAGACAGCTACGAAACTTAAAAGCTAAAGGAAGAGGAAGAAATAACAGACTAAGAAAGACTAATTCCACAGGGTGGTTTGCCCTTTGTATAGGGCCTGAGCAGTATCATGAATGTTCATGCTAATACCCAACCTTCCATGCCCAAGTCTAACTTCCTCACCCACATAATATTAGGGTGCACTTATTCTATAGGCTAAAATAGCCGTACATCTTAACACCAATTAGCTCATTCTCAAACCTGCCACTTCGTGCCCGAACTGGTTTATGGTGAGTACATCCATGTTCCTGCAGTGTTCCCTGTGGTCACCGTCTACCATTAAGTTCTGTCTCCTACTCTTAGGTAAACATGTCTAGTTCCCCAAAATCTAAAAAGGTGACTGTTAGGTCATTTGTCTATGCCAAAGGTCACTAGCCTACTTAATCATACTTATGCTAACTTGCTTAAGCTAATCATACAGGATACAGGCCTGTAGGTTCCTTGTGTTACAGCCCAACATAATAGAATAACTCAATACAAGCGAAATATAACAACAAATAAGCAAACCATTAGATAAAGGCAGGATACAGTAAAGCAAGCTGGCAGGCTAGCCCTATGGGCTACAAACTGGAACTAAGTGCTTCCATTGCACCGCCCCTCTCCCCGCACTTACACATCCCATAATAGGGAGGTCACTCTGCTTCATGCATTAGCAGACGCTGCAGCTGGAGCAGTGGGAGTTGTGTTTGTGCAGCATGGCTTTTGGAGGGCCCTGGGGTGGTGCTGCCTACTATGATGGGCAGCAATTGCTTTATAATTCCAGCTTCTTTATCATAGACCACAGCCTGGTGCATCACCCTAGCCACCAAGGCTCTTCACAGCCTAGCTGTGATGAACTGGAGCAGGTATTCAGTGGAGAACCCACCCCCCATTGACTCTGGTTTTGCTACTTCCCTCTTCAACCCCCACTGTCATGAATAATTCCCCTCACCCTGCCCCAGGATGAGACTTCAGGTGGGTGGAAGCTTCCAGTCCTCCACCAACAGAGAAGCAGATTCATAACACAATGCAGAAAGCTCTCCAAGGTGCATGCAGCTCAGTCACTAGATACCTTGTGATGCTGCCTGCATTGCTTCCTGTTGGTCTTCTAGGAGATCCTTGGACCCTTGCTAGGCATCAAGGATGAATAGGGGTCCTACCACAACATGAGCCTTTGCTACCCTCACTGAGGAGTCACCTGTGTTGGGATACAAGAGTGTTACCAAGAGCCCATTAATATTTCATTTAGATACACCCTTCCCCACTCACTTTGGGATGAGAACCCCTTAGATTGGAGGGGGTCAGTTTGACCTGAAGAAGAAAGGCTGGATTGATCAAAGATGTACACCCTGCCCCCCTACATACATTAGGTGGGGATCACAGAACCTACCATGCCTGGGGGTCACATCTCTCTAGAAACACCTCCCTGTTTTTGACAGTCTGCCCTGCCCTGCCCTGAGATAGGCACGCTCAGTCATGAGCCACTCCAGCCAGTGTGACACCTTCCCCCAGAGACCAAATGGACCAGAAGAAGGGGTAGAGTCACCAGTGGCGTAGCCAGGTTTAGAGCACAGGGGAAGCGGAGCTAAAAAAAGGCGCCGGGAACAAAAAGCGTCGGGAGCAAAAAAAGGCGCCGGGAGCAAAAAAAATGCTCCGCTCTGGCTGAAGCGTAGGAGCAAAAGGCGTCGGGAGCAAAAAAAGACACCAGGAGCAAAAAAAAAATGCTCTGCAGCAAAAGGCGTCAGGAGCAAAAAAAGGCACCGCTTCTGCTCAGTGGGGGAGCGGCCGCTCCCCCTGCTCCCCCCCTGGCTACGCTACTGAGAGTCACTTAAAGTAAGACTTTTCCTCTCCGGGCTGCCCTTCCCACAAACCCCACCTCCATGGGGTCCTACTCCAGCTATTCACATGTCACCTATTTGTTGAAGGAACAAGCCTTGTTCAAGGGATCTGTGGCTTGCTCAGCTGCAGTGATTTTCCGATAGGTGATATAGATCTGGAGGGGAAGTGGGAAGGGGCGGGGCTAGGACCATCCCAAGGGACACTCACCAACCCCTGCTTAGCCTGGGGAATCAACTTGGAGCAGAAAGCTGAAAGCTCACCAAGTTCCTGGAATCTCCTGCAAACCTGGTGAACTACAGCGTGTCTTGCCTGGGCCTGGGGGATATGAAGGCTGAGATGGTGTCATCTGATCTCCCATCCAGCAGGCACCTAGAGAAGAACCAAGGGACAGTAAAAATCTCTGATCAGTCTTGTTTTAGACTAGAAAGGGCTCCCAGCTCTTACCCATTGTAGTCAATAACAGTATAGCAGGGAGAGGAGTCTGTCTGGGGTCAGGCCTTGCTGGAGCCCTAGGTGTAACAGTATGAACCAAAGGCTGTGAACCAGAGTAGGCCTGGCCTTGGCAAAACAACACACTAGATATTAGCTAACACCAAGTAAGCAATGAGGGGGTCACCAAGGTTAGTGCTGCAGAGATTTGCTGATGCTGCAGCATTACTGCTGCCAGCATTGCTGTTCTTGGCGCTCCAATGCCAGCTGCACTTGCAGAGAATGCCGCTTACCGATTCAGCAGACCTCGATGTTATTCACAGCCAAAGACCCCAGGCTCAGTTGGGTGGTGAAGGTGCTTGGCCAGGTGTATTGTCAGCAAAGCAAGGTGCTAGGGCCCTGTCTAACAGGTCACAGGGACACTAACATCCATGCTCGTGACACAATAAAGACTCAGGTCAGGACATCAGGGTCCTGTCCCCACAGCTGATACACAGATGTCCTACCTAGCACTTCCTCTTTTACACACGGATACAAACAAGTTTCATATTACACTCCATATATTATTAGTACCTCGTACCTGCTAGTTTGAACAAAACATCTTTATCTGTTATCCTGTCGTCCCCTCGTTATCTTACAAGGGGTTGGTGTGTTCTTGTACCATCTCATAGGAATGCATTTACGAAGTTACTTGAGAGATCTGGGTGTTTCTGTACCATCGTCTCCAGTCAGGAATGTGCTTACGTGGTATTCAGCAATACCTAGTGTGGTGGTATTTGCCAAGGCCAGGCCTACTCTGGTTCACTGCCTTTAATTCATGCTGTTATTAAGTTATACCTAGGGCTCCAGCAAGGCCCAAAGTTCAGCTTGTACAATACGCCAGGCAGTCAGAGGTCAGCTGGAAGAAGGAGACATTGAAAGGTTAAGAGCAAGTAGTTGCTCTGAAGAGCTACTGAGATTGAGTTCAGCCAAGAGGAAGCATTCAGCTCAAATACTTCTGACAAGTGCCCCATTCCTAGGACACGCCACAAAAGTACCCCAGGGCATTCTGGGCCACAGTGGGATCTCGGCTTGCTCAGTTTAGTTACTAGTTTCCTCTGTCTACAGAGGGAGAGATTGTGCCGGGATCAGCTGTTTGCCGGGCAGATGGAATCACCTTGGAAGAGAGTCACCATCTCCCAGCAGGAGCAGCAAAACTTAAGCCCAGCTGCCATTGCTACCTGAAGAGGCAGAAACGCTGCACAGGAGGGGCCATTTAGGAGATTCAGTGCAGCTGTAGTGTGAGCTGGAGGAGACCCCCTGACTCTGCAGTTCACATCTGCATGTGGGGCAGGGGGCCCAGTTAGTGTAGAGAGGCTCCTGGCAAAGGAGTCACTCCCAACAGGGATACGAAGCTGAGAGATCCTTCGTACCAGCGGTGGTTTTATCACTGCAAGGGAGATTGGGATCAGGACCTAGGGCATTAGACTTTGGAGGTCATAGAATCATAGATCATAGAATCATAGAATATCAGGGTTGGAAGGGACCTTAGGAGGTCATCTAGTCCAATCCCCTGCTCAAAGCAGGACCAATCCCCAATTTTTGCCCCAGATCCCCAAATGGCCCCCTCGAGGACTGAACTCACAACCCTGGGTTTAGCAGGCCAATGCTCAAACCACTGAGCTATCCCTCCCCCATGGACAGCCCATAGCAAGATCAGACCTGCTAAAGGGTGGCAGGGCCTCCCAAAGACACCTGCCAGAACACATATGGCAGAAAGTTAAATAGGACCCAACTAGCTCTTACAGGAGTTCCTCTGATCTAGGGCATATTCCATGCAAGTTGATAACTCAACCCACGTACAAGGCACATCTTCTGAGGCCTGTGCCAGACAAGTGTGCCCTGCATTTAGCGCAGATGGGGGAACTCATTATACCAGGCTGATCACCTGCATGGGCCTTGGGAAGCTCAAGCCAACTGCTCACTGGGGCCCAGAGCTACAAAGGTATTCAGGCTCCTAACGTCAATGGAAGTTAGAAGCCTAGCTACCTTGGTGGCTCTGGGCTGGGTGCTAGTTTCTATTGTAGTCCCCAGACTGGATTTAAACCCATGTCTCCAAAGGTGAAGCCTTATTACCACAGCAAGAATTCCTCCACCCCCTTAGCTTTGAGTCTGTGCTAGTAGAAGAGATACTCACAGTTCTTTCACGGGGTATATGGAGGCATGAAGCAAGACCCATTTGGGGACTGAATGGTCAGTGTGTTCTTGGTAGCATTAAGGGACGTTTACCGGGAGGTGGCCAGGCCAAGGCTCAGGACAGCAGCTTTGATCAGTCTCCCCATCCCAAACAGATCCCTGTGCACAGTGATCACCATCTGAGCCTCCTCACACTGCACCATGACAGGCTGCAGCAGGGACACAGCCCTGAACTGAGAAGCATCAACCCGAGCCCAGGGGTAGAGCTGGGCAAGGGCTCGTGTGCGAGGAGGCTCAACCCTGGGGGTGGGTCTCCAGATGGCTGAGTCACTCCTAGAGAAATCCCAGGGATTGTAACCGGTCACCCCACTGACCGCCCAGAACAGGATAGCAAAGCCCAGGCTGCCTCTATGCTCCATCCTGCCTGCCAGCAGCAAACCCAGCCTAGAGGGAAACTGCTGCTCCAGGGCCTTTATACCCTGACCTAAAGCCAGCTCCCTGCTGCCTCAGGTAATGAACACCCTCCCCTGGACTACAGGCAGCCAGGGCTCAATCATACCCACTGCCCCATCCCTGGAACAGGGAAATGGTAGGACCAATGGGAATCAGCCCCACCTGGTGGTCAATTCATCAGTTGTATTTTGGGAGATTCCAGTCATGTTTCATTTAATTAAAGGCTGAAACTCTGATGTGGCTGTAACATATCAGCTGTACAGTCTGCATAAGAGACGAGGGGTTCCAGAGGGACTTTCCATTATGGGGCGGTGACAGCTGCACCAGAGTTGAGGTTGCAATATGGTCTCTCTCTAACTCTGAACGTGTGCATCCTCTCTGAAAGCCACCTACACAGGTATTCTAGCTCCAGGGTTGGGGTGGAGACTGTGATGCAAACTTGAGCTTGTTTGACCAAAAGGGACCCTAGGTACCCCCCTTCACCCACAATGGCTTCTTAAATATTATAATGCTATTTTTACACAGAGATAGGGATGGAGTATGGCATGGGATCAAAATAAAACCGAGATCATTGGGATATGTCCATGGAGATCTCATGTCCTGCACCAAAAGCAAGCTCCAGAAACTAGTCCACAGAAAGTTGTTCAACTTTATTTCTGGATCAGTGAAGCAGTCCATGAGAATGCTATGAGCCCTTGCATGGAAGTCCATATGCACAAAGAGGAAGAAAGATATCCATACAAAATACCCCTTCCTCTAGGAGAAGGTGTGCTTGGCTGAGAGCCCGGGCCCCATGCATTTTCTCATCTTCTACTGACTGCTATGAATGCAAAGTGTACTTCACAACCTTCATTATTGATCAAGGCCTCATACCCTTCCCATAGAAAAAAGCAGCTATAATTCCCTCCCACTGTAATGGTAAGATAGTGTAGTCCATAGGATTACTTTGCTAGCTATTATATCCTACTAATCCAGCCAGCCATATCAAATAATATGTTTCTCTTTCTGAATTAATCTATTTCATATATGATTCTTATATTTTATCAGTATTAATTCCTATGAAATTAGGATGTGTTGAGGCATATGATATGTGTTTCCTAATAATTATACATAGAATAAGTTTTGCTGAAATGCAAGAAGCCTCCCGGCCTGTATCCGGTAAGATTAGCTAAATAGCTAAAAGTATGATCAGTTAAGAGTAAGTCAGCATAAAGGCTGGCAACCTTTGGCAGAGATAGAAATGGTCCCTGAACTTTGGGGAACTGAAAGGAGGAACTACACACAACACTGAATAGGTTTATCTGGCATCTGCAACCAGTTGGAAACCGCTGGGTACACCACAAACCTGGAAGTTGCCAAGAGAACCTAGGTTGGCAGTTTTTTAGAGTGAGACAATCCTTATTAATATGTATAGAGTAAGTGTCATAATCCACTAATTTATAGGATAAGGGTACCCATAAATTTTTTAGGGTATGGAAATAAGATTTGGGTATAGTAGGTTGGGCCTGAGTTACATAGTATCAGGATCCTATAAACTACCATGTAAGGATATCTTAAAGAGCTTTTTTCTTTTCTTTGTTAAGAACATAAGAAAGGCCGTACTGGGTCAGACCAAAGGTCCATCCAGCCCAGTATCCTGTCCACCGACAGTGGCCAATGCCAGGTGACCCGGAGTGAGTGGACCCAACAGGTAATCATCAAGTGATCTCTCTCCTGCCATCCATCACCCCCCTCTGACCTTGTTCTCCTATATCTACCTCTCATTCTATCTTCCATCACACTATCAGCTCAGCTTGTGCAGTATAGTATAACTACTCAGCATTCCTAACTATGGGGGAAGCCAGAACCCTTGTATTATATGGGGCATGCCAGGAGTAAGACTGGTCCTTCACCTATTATTACCGGGTCCTCAAGAAAGAGTGTGAGTATGTTAAAGTACTTATAATAGGAATGTTACCACCAGGAGTTTCGGAATTCTTTTACTGTTTTGCAGTCATAAGTTTCATAGCATTCATTATTCTTTTGTTAATCTCAATAAAGCTTTTATCAATTTGGTGTTGTCTTCGGTGTACCTGCTTTTTGCCAAGCACCCCTAGAGTCCTCTCCCGCTATAGAACTCTGAGTTCTCGGACCCTGGAGTCTGAATTAGACAAGAACCTATAAATCTTCTGGTCAAATATGATCAGTGGCGATCCATAGGAACTAACCCATAAAATTCAGATCAACAATAGCTAATAGTCTATACAAGCACAGTCCTGAGACTAGAACCCCACCCTCTAATATGACAGACCCAAATCTCATCCACGCAGCCTTTTTGAATCAAGGTACTCTAGCTCCCAACCCCAGGGACAGAAGTCAGAGTCCCACTGCTGTTTTACACACAGCTGTGCAGCATGTGTTCACTCCAGAGGTATTGGCTGTATGGGAATTCTGAGAGGCCAGTATTCAAACCGTGCTGCTGACCTAAAGGAGAAGTGTTAATAGCTTCACACACTGGAATTTCTGTTTTACCAGTTTAGTGAAGGCTGCAAGTAAGTTTTTATTTAAAATGAATATTGCATCTGCTCTAAGAACTATCATGGGGAGGGAGGGAAGAGAGAGAGAGAGAGAGAGAGGAGTCAGATCAGCCTGACTATCAGCAGATCAGGGTATGAGAGCAGTTCCACAGGGTCACTTCCAGCAGGGGCAAGAATTGACCCAAGGTCTCCTGATTTTGGGGGAGAAACCAGTTGAGCCTCACCACTTCTCAGGAAGATTAGGCCAAATTTAGGTGCTGGTCTGTACAGCAGGGCTAAAATCCTCTAGACTGTCCTCCTGTAATTCTTCCAGCATTGCCATACAGTGATGTGATCAGGTACAGTTGTTTACTAGGCAAATTTATCTTTGTCCTAGTGCTTTTTAGGAATCAGATTATGGTTCTGTGCTGAGGACAATGAACTAGGGCCCAGGGAAAAGGGTCTGTGTCATCTCAGCCAGATTTCCTGTGGGACAAAAATCACTTAAAGAAGGTCCAGGATTTGCGGCGCTGCTGGCCCCTCAGTTTTGCCTTAACCTCCAGGACACTCTGTTCCCACTGTGTGGGACAGACAGGGAGGCTTCTCTGCTTCACACAGGTGTCCTAGAGATAAATTCAGTTGTGTTCTTGGAGGTGGAAATGAATCACCCTGCAGGGAAGGGAGTCAGCAGCTGGGAGCTCTTAGGTGAGGAAGAAAAACAGGTGGAGGACCTAGCTGTACGTTAGGTATATCGGGAAGGTTGAAACAGTGTAAGGGAGGCTAGATCTCTGCCACAGGGACTGAGGAGGCAGCTGCTATGGCTGGTTTTGCCTTTGAGGTCTGTCTCTAAAAGCAGTGATTTCCCTACACCCCCCCTGAATTTTCCCAACACCCCCCCCCCCCTGTTTTGTGAACTAGTTACATGTAGTGTTGCCACTTTAGTGAGTGTTTGGGAATTTGAATTGAAATTGAAACATTAATACACACTTTAAAAGCATATAAAATGTATGATAAAACATAGACTAGCTTCCTTATACAGCTTTTGATTTTTGTGACTGTCAGTGCATTCATTTCGGTGATGTTGGCCAACCTAATAATTTCAAATGATGATTTGTAAGCAAAGTCTAAATGAGCTCTCCCTGACAGCTAGTGATGAGCTGAGGCTGGGGGGAAAGGCTTCAGGACCAGATTGTATTTACATTCACACCTAATCTACCTAGGTATCCAGCAAACAGAGCTGTGTTGCCCCAGTGATGGATTTTGGCTGGGGTTGGGTTACAAATCACTTGAATGCGGAGGGGTAATGAAATGTTGTTTTTATTGTACGAGTAAAGGGCAGTAGAACTGTCCTTAGCCTGTGTTGATTGAGGACATCAAGAGAGAGGGTGGGGACAGGTGTTTTGCTTGATGGTCTGCCTGAGTCACAAGTACTATTTGACCTGCGCCTCTCCACTGTTTAAAGACAGAGCTGATTAGGCTTCATAGAAAGTCTTTTGGTTTTTTAAGTGACCACTAGAGCTGAAATCTCTGATAATCAGGTCTTAGTGCTTAGACCTGCTGTGGGACAGTGTTTCTGTGGAAGAGATGCCCCAGTCTGCACTAGCACCGAGGTTCCTCCCACCCCGAAGAGCTGAAATCACTGAGAGTCGGGTGGAACCGCGAGAGACCGACTCACAGAGGTCACAGTGGCAGGTGGCAGCAGAAGCTGACAGTGTAGGGCTATTGGGGCAGAGCAATAGAGTGAATGGTGGCATGACAAACAACAGCGACCAGAGCAGTGGATTTAGGGTGACCAGATGGACTGTCCCTATAAAATCAGGACCAGTTTTTGGGTCTTTTTCTTATATAGGCTCCTATTACTCCCCACCCCTGTCCCGATTTTTCACACTTGCTTTCTGGTCACCCTAATTGGACTATGCTTCAGTGAGCTTTCTCCAGAAGCTATATTTGTGACTGGGAAACTTATATAAATATATGTTTCCTAGTAGGCCAAGATTTTAAAAATGCATTATTTACCAAGATCATTATCTCACATCATCGCTCTCTCAAGAGGTCATTATCTTGGGGAGTTTCTGTACTAAACTTCTTTATTATTATTATAATTATTTTTTATGTAAGAATGGCTATATTGGGTCAGATCAATGGTCCATCTATCCCAGTATCCTGTCTTCCGACAGTGACTGTTCCAGGTGCTTCAGAGGGAATGAACAGAACAGGGAATCATAGACTGATCCATGCCCTGTCGTCCACCCCCAGCTTCTGGCGAACAGAGGCTAGGAACATTCAGATCATGATGTTGTATCCCTGCCCATCCTGGCTAATCTTCCATGAACTTACCTAGTTCTTTTTTGAACCCTGTTATAATTTTGGCCTTCACAACATCCCTGGCAAAAAGTTCCATGGGTGACTGTGCATTGTGTGAAGAAATACTTCCTTTAAAACTTGATGCAATAGCAATTTTTGTTTTAAACTTACTGCCTATTAATTTCATTGGGTGATCGCTGGTTCTTGTGTTAAGTGAAGGGATAAATAACACTTCCTTATTCATTTTCTCCTCACCAATCAAGATTTTATAAGACTCTATCATCTCCACTCTTAGTCATCTCTTTTCCAAGCTGAAAAGGCCCAGTCTTCTCTCCTCATATGGAATCTGCTCCATACCCCTAATCATTTTTGTTGCCCTTCTCTGTACCTTTTTCAATTCCAATATATCTTTTTTGAGATGATGTGACCAGAACAACACGCAGTATTTAAGATGTGGGCATGTCATGGATTTATATAGTAAAAGTGGAGGAGCTTGGTTTGCCAGACTGATCAGCTAAGCCAATTCTGACAACCTATATGAAAAGGCTGCAAAACACCATGCTTCTGGACTGCATCAATATGCAGAAAGTCTTATAAGCCAGTCACTGTCAAAGCCAATTTTAGAAGAACTTAATGAGGCTGTTAAGAATGCTGGAGCCGCAACTCAGTTTATGTGAACCAACACTGCTATTGCATCACACTTTCTATTTAAGCAAGAGATACCACACACTACAAACTAGAGGCCTATGTTAAGTGCATTGTCACTTGTTAATCCTGAAGTTGGACATTGGTTCCGAACAAGACTGGCAAATGCTCACTGTCTTTCTGCAAAAAAACTCAGCTGACTCTCTTGAAACATGTGGTGCAACAGTGAAAGACTCAGGAGTTGAAAAAGTGAAGAATTCTCTCACTATATTAAAAATCCATGTGCATACATGGCTGACAAATGCACCAGTGCAAATAGGCATCAAGTATTAAGTCATTACGTATGTTATCTTGATGTCCATCGTAGGCCAGTAGATGCATTCTAGATGTTCTGGTTATAGAAGACACATCAGCTGCATCTGTGACATCTTAGAAGAGTTAAATGCTTGTAAATTGAACACCAAACAGATGGCTACTTGTGCATTTGATGGAGGTACAAACTTCTCTGGAAGACATAGTGGAGTACAAGCTTTGCTCAGAGAAAAGTGTAACCCTAATCTTTCCTATACACACTGTAGAGGCCATCTACTCCAGCTAGCACTAGTACAAGCTGCAGAATCTTCAAAAGACATTAAAAAGCCATACATTTAATGGCTTTTTATACTCTTTTTTCAGCAAGAGTCCAAAGGACTGAACATTTTGGAAGCAAATAGAAGATACACTGGGATTGAAGTTAAAATGAGTCCAACCTGGGAAAACCTGCTGGCTTTCTCATGAGTGATTCTTGGCAGTGGTCTTAAAATTACTGCAACCGTTATTACTGGCTTTAGAAAGTATCCACCAAGATAGGACAGATCTAAGTAGTGAGGCTGGTGGACTACTTTTGTTACTAAGTTCAGAGAAGACTATCGCCATTCTCTCTCTTGTAAATCTACTGTTGAAACCACTTGGGTCATTAAACGATGTAATCCAGGCATCTGCTACAACAGTAGTAGATCTTTGTTCAGAAATAGAAGCTATCCTTGGATCAATCAGAGATATCCATTGAAAATGTACTGGAAGAAGCAAAGACTTCAGTCCAGAAGCTGACTAATGAAGGTACTTGTATTGACTCCATAAGTGAGGAGGACAAGAAGTGTTTGTTAGCCAGCTGAAAAAGTAAAAAGACTTGATTCTTACAAATCTACAAGAGAGATTTCAGGATTCTATTCAACCTCCACGTAGCTTTTACAGATGCCTGTCTTATAAAACACCTACATTTGAGTGGAGTGAGGCACTACCAGCAATGGGGCTGCCATGTGCTCACGGCAGAATAGAGAATTTTGAACACAGCGTGGAATATCACACGATGAGCGAATGAAGATTTAACTTCAACTTCTTTATCATTACTAATGGTTCGACCCAATCTTTGTTCTGTTTCCTGGGATGAAAGTAAGAATTCATCTCTTGCTAATCCCAGTCAAGACAGCTTATTTTTTTCTCATTGAATAGAATTGTGTGTTCTGAAAGAAGTCGCCTTCTGCCTGATCATGGGCATATCATGAAGGACTGGAAGTAACGGACACACAAGAAGACACCAAAGAGTGCAAAATTACAACAAGAAACCAAGACTGATGTAGATGTACTGCTTCATAGTAGGCTTGAGTAGCCAACTTTAATTTTTGTGATGGTTTTAAAACATGAGTTAAATCTAATAGTTTTTACTATGGTGCCATACAGCCCACCTTCACCCTCAGTCTCACCCCTTGTTGGCCCTGACACCCCCCCCCTGGAAATTCAAACACCCCCCCCCCCTAATTTCAATTCCTGGGGAAACTACTGTCTAAAAGACACCTGAAAGGAGGGGTTCAGGCCCTGGCTTGGGCCTCAGAACACCAGTTTTCTCTTTCCATCACTGAGACTGTTCCCCTGTGACCTCCCACAGGGTCAGCTCAACCAATAGCCTATAGGGGGCATTGGGAAGGACTTTGGCCATTGCCGTGAATTAAAGCAACCACCACTGAGCTATGCTGTTAGAGAAAGTAGAGGGGTATGGGCCCGTATGGCATACCAGTAAAAAAAAAAAAAAAAAAAAAAAAAAAAAAAAAAGTAGCTGCCAGTAGCAGCCTGTACTGCAGACTTTAAAGCACTAGGAGAGGGAGAACACCCCAGTTGTAGGCACCTGTAGAAAGGGGACTGTTTTGCTAGAAAGGAAGGGGGGGGGGGGGGGGGGGGGGGGAGTATGGCCCCAGCACACACCATTTTACACCTTCCCCCCCCCCCTCAACTTTGGCAAGTATATTCTAAATCTAATCCCATCTCCCCCTTTTTCTGCAGTGATGGGCTGCAGGGTGAGGCTCATTTAATATTTGTTTTGTCAATGGACAGTTCTGTTTAGATAAGGTGACAGTTCCCCTTCCCCCTCAGATGTAGCTAGCACCACCTTGAGGCCTCCGCTTCCTCCCTATCATTTCCTTCGTGTGCCCATTGAGCTGAAGGACTGCCCCTGTTACAGTCAGTATAGGCCAGCCTCAGCTTCCAGTAGGTTTTATTTGACATTTTACAGAGGGTACAACTCACACAGCTCCTGCAATGAAACTGCTGCAGTTCGAGAGGGAAGTAGGTAAAAACCTATGCAGCCACCATGGTCAGCCTCAGCCAAGCCTTCTCTCCTGCCCATGAGAGAGACAGATACAGGTAGTTAGAATCAGGACAAGGAATTTATCCACCTCCATCACCCTGTCAAGTCCACCAAGATGACTTGGCCAAGTCAGAGTGCAGCAGTTAGGAAGCATTCTGGGTGCTCCATTGAGCTAATGCTGCTGTTATCCATACCAAACTGGAGTTTTAGCCTGCATGACAAGCCAGGCACCTCTGTTGTAAATCCCCAACCAACCTCTGCTTCTCAGACCACTAGTGGGTGCTTCAACCAGCAGCTGAGCCAGTGCGGCAGTTACTGACAGACCAAGACAGCCAGTCAAAACACATACTTATAAGAGAATTGAAGACAGTAGGGGTCTCCTGTAAGATAGAAAATAAGTACCCTCTGATGCCATCTCCTGCCAGAGGCTGCCTTTCCCACTGCCACTGCATCTGGTAGGATATCCCTGGATCCTTTATAGGCATCCATGATGAATAGGGGTCCTACTACAACATCAGCTTCTGCTTCCCTCCTGGAAAGAGTACCTGTATGGGGGAGAGGCATAAGCAAGCACCCATTATATTTTCAGTTAGTCTCACTTTGGGATGAGAACACCTAAACACCAGTCAGTTAGAGCAAACCAGACACCTTTCCACGTGGAGCAGCTGATATAGAACTTACCGTGTCTGGAAACCACATCTCTTTGGAAGTGCTCTCCTGGCCATCTATTCAAATGCTTTGCTCTCCTGGACGGTCTTCCAAGCAACCCACAGTTCCCAGTATCACAGCACCTGCAGAGGTCTCTGGTGCCTTCCACTGGAGACCAGCTGGAACAGAACAGGAACAGTCATCTACAGTGAAGAGTTCTGTTCTAGGCTGCCTATCAGTGCCCTAATGGGGTTCTAGTCTACTCACATGTTGCCTGCTTTGTTGAAGGAACAAGCCTTGTTCAAGGGATCTGGGGCTTGCTCAGCTGCAGTGACTTTCAGATGGCAGGTGATGTAGATCTGGAAGGGAAGTGGGGTTAAGACCATCCCAGGGGACACCAACACCTGCTTAGCCTGGGGAAAGATTTGGAGCAGAAATCTGGGAGCTCACCAAGTTCCTAGCATCTCCTGCAAACCTGAACACATCCACCATGAACTGCAGAGTGTCCTGCCTGGGCCTGGGGGATATGAAGGCTGAGGTGGTGTCATCTGATCTCCCATCCACCAGGCACCTATACACAAGAACCAAGGGTGAGTGAGAGGCCCTGATCAGTCTTGTTTTAGACTAGAAAGGGCTCCGCTTACCCATTGAAGTCAATGACAGCATAGTGGGGAGAGGAGTCCCTGTCTGGGGTCAGGGTGGCCACACAGCTGTCCACAAAGAGCCTCAGAGCCACATGGTTCCCAGTGCTGACATCAGCTTGGATATGCATGACCTCCCCCAGCTGGAATCCATTGGAGGGTCTCTTAGCACTCCAGTCATCTGCAAGGCAAGTTCACAGTGAGCAGGACAGACAGGCAGGGCTGGGCTCCCCTGAAGGCTCCTCCCACCTACCATTCATCAGGTGCAGTGAGAACCCCAGCCTCTCCTCTGCAGACAGGGTAGAGCTGAAGGGAACCCACGTTGGCTTGATGGCTTTACTGCTCACATTGTCCTTCCTGGGAGAGGAGCAAACCTCAGTCACTGAGCCAGATCCCACAACAGGGACTGAATAGGAGGGAGGGTACATGAGCATTTGAGACACTCACCGGGGGTAGTGACACTCAATGGGAATCACAGCAGGGTTGGTTCTCAGGATCACTGGGTTGCTGGCAGGGGTGGGGTTATAGTTCAGGCTTGTGCTGTAAACCAGGGAGTCTGGGGTCATCTGGGAAGAACCAGACATGGAAGGGTTAACACTAGTATACAGAGCATTGGAAAAGCCATTGAGAGGAGCCTGAACAAGCCTTAGCCAGACAGAAACAAGACCTAGTCAACTGCGAACTTCAGAGCTCAGTCTGCTAGAGCAGCCATCAGCATACTAGAGCCACAGTAGTGCCATGTTGTACAACTACTCACTAGTTTCCTCTGTGCATGTGAAAGAATCAGACAGTAACCTTCCCCCCTGACCCCAGTATAACCTTCTTAACTGCATTCAGGTGAGTTTTGACCACTGTTTCAAGAAGCCAGGTATCTATCCCTCTCTCTCCCCTACAGCCTATGTAGAACTCAGCCAAATACCAACCAGTGTACTCAGTTGAGTGGTCCTGTCTGTAGACCTTCCAGACAGACTGTGGACAGGGGTGTCCAGAAGTAAAGTCTGTCTGAGCCACCCGACCACTCTCTTCAGGTTCCACTTGTGAGCCTGCTCCAGGAGCTGAGCAGGGCAGAATTCTTGGTCTGGTGCATGAAATTGGAAGCTAAGAAGAAGCACCCAGGAAAACAGGGAGCTTGTCAATGAGAGGGAGAAAATCCTATCCACTGTTCCTTCCCCCCCTGCATTTTTAACCCCATCACACAAGACAGGGGCAGTGATGCTAGGGATCAGTAGGGGCTCCTAGCTTGTATGAAGTTGCCTTACCTGCAAGGTGCTGCCACATTCATGGAGCCCAGCTACAAAGATCACGGTGTTCTCCACAGCATTAAGAGATGTGGACCTGCAGGCAGCTGGGCCAAGGCTCAGGTCAGCAGCTTTGATCAGTCTCCCCATTCCAAACAGATCCCTGTGCACAGTGATCACCATCTGAGCTGCCTCACACTGCAGCACGACAGGCTGCAGCGGGGACACAGCCCTGGGCTGAGAAGCATCAACCCGAACCCAGGGGTAGGGCTGGGCAAGAGAGGGCACATGGGCATTTCTGCGAGGGGGCTCAGCCCTGGGGGTGGGTCTCCAGATGGCTGAGTCACTCCTAGAGAAATCCCAGGGACTGTAACAGGTCACCCCACTGACCACCCAGCACAGAAAAGCAAAGCCCAAGCTACCTCCATACCCCCATCCTGCCTGCTTGCAGCAAACCTACCATGGAGGGAAACTGCTTCTCTGGGGCCTTTATACCCTGCAGCTAAAGCCCGCTCAGAGCTACCCCAGGTAATTAACACCCTCCCCTAATCTGTAAGCAGCTGGGGCCCAATCACACCCACTGCCCACACCCTGGAGCAAGGAAATGGGAGGGCCAATGGGAATCAGACCCACCTGTTGGTCAATTCATCAGCTGCAGTTTAGGAAATTCCTGCCCTGTTTCCTTCAGAGGAAGGCTACGGGTGTGCTCCACCACAAAGGGACCCAGCCCCTCAATCCCAGATTTAGGCCTATAAATCCTGGGTTTGGCTCCATGGTGATCCACAAACCACACAGCGAACTCTGTAGGTGCCTAAATTCACTCAGCAGCACGTAAGTTATTACAGTATAAAGTTCCCTAGGTGCCCGTGTTTCAGCCTCTGGGCATGTGCACAGCTGCCTCCCTCTAGGAGTCCAGACACCTATCTCCCACCTAAGCCTACTTGGCGCAGTTCACGCCTGTCCCTGAAGCCTGTCCCTTTTGCGGCGTCAGAGAGACCCTGGCGCACGCGTACCTTCAGTGAGCCAGGCTGCAGCCCCTCTTCCGGCTCCTCGGTTCTTGCTGCACTTTTCCCCACACTTGTTTATTTATGCACCCCCGATCCAAGGCCCCACGAAGTTGCAGGACCACCTCATCACCCTCCTACTAGCCATGGCCAAGGTGGCCATTCTTAACACCAGGGAGAGGAGGTTGGCAGAGGGAGGGCCCTGCGACTGTGGGGTTATCTTTCGTTCTTTTATCCAATCACGTATCCAGGCAGAGTTCCTCTGGGCAGTGTCCGCCGGCTCTCTCGATGCCTTCAAGGAGCAATGGGCGCTGTCCGGGGCTCTCTGCTCGGTGTCCACTTCTGGTTCCCTAGGCCCTTTGACCCCCACGCGTGTTCCTGTTATTGCCTTTGTTGTCCCCCGAATTTGGTTGGGTTCTGGGTTCAGTAGCTCCTCCTCATGCTGGGGGAGGTGCTTTTAGCAGTGGGCGAGCTAGCTCTGCCCCCCACGTCCCAGCGCTCAAAAGGACCTAAGCCCAGAGCTATCCATGAGCCAGGGGAAGTCAGGCGTTTGGCTGCCTAAGTCACATGTTGGCCCCAATCTACTGGGTGTGCTGATTACTGGCTTGGGCCCCACTCACAATTCCACTAGAGCAAGACATGGTGTCCTCCTCAGAACTTTTAGCCCAGTGGTTAGAGTGTTCACCTGGAATCAGGGCCAGTGCTCCCACTAGATGACCCTAGGAGGTCGCCTAGGGCGCCAGGATTTGGGGGGCGGCGACTCCTGGTGGCGATTCGACGGCAATAAAAGCTGCCGCCGAAACGCTGCTGAGGAACTGCTGCCGCCGGCGGAGATGAGCTGCCGTGGGCGGGGGGGCTGGGCGCCACAGGGGGGCGGGGGTGGGGAGCTGCCACGGACGGGGAGCCGAGCCTGCTCCCAGCTGCAGGCCGGCGGGGAGCCGAGCCTGCCCCCGGCTGCGGGCGGGGAGCTGCGCCTGCCCCTGGCCGCGGCCAAGGAGCTGAGCCTGCCCCCAGTCGCGGCCAGCGGACGTGGGGGCTGAACCACCACCACGGGGGGAGAGCTGGCTGCAAGGGGGGGACGGCATTAGCGGCGGGGGCACGCAGGGATGGTGCAAGGAAGTTTTGCCTAGGGAGTGAAACTTCCTTGCACCGGTCCTGCCTGGAATGTGGGTGACCCAGGTATGATTCCCCTTCTCCGCTGCGAGGGAGATAAAGGATGTGAACAGAGGTCTCCCATCTCTCAGAAGAATGCTTGAACCATTGAGCTTGGGGACATTCTGATGCTGGGCTTTTTCCTGCTCTCCCATTCAAGCTGTTCTGTTGTGGATAAATAATGAAAGAGGGACCAGACCCCAGTGCTCCCACCTCCCACTGGAATACAGCAGCATTCCCGGTCATTTGCTCTCTCAGTCTGGCCCAATGACTGTTCCACTGTGGATAAGTGCGAAACTGAAATCTGTTCAAAGGGAAATTTGTGTCCTCGCTAATATCCACATAACTAGTCAGATGAGTTCCAAAACTGGTGTTCTCATTCCAGGGTAGGGGTGGAGTTTGTTGTCTTGAGTTGTTTTCCCCAACTTATTCCCCCCATCCGTCCCCATTTCTCCCCTCCCCCAGGATGGTTTGTTTTTCAAAGCCAAAAGAGGTCCTGGGCAAGCCGTGCTCACCTTGCTTCCCAAGAAGGGGGACCTCCGCAACCTTCAGAACTGGCGTTCTGTCTCACTCCTCAGCATGGACTATAAGGTCATGGCGAAGGCCATCTCGCTGTGGCTGGGATCCGTGCTGGCAGATGTGGTCCACCCCGACCAGACCTACGCCCTCCCGGGCTGCTCCATCTTCAACAACCTGTATTTGGTCCGGGATCTCATTGAGCTTGGGTGTAGGGATGATCTGTCATTTGCCCTCCTGTCTCTAGATCAGGAGAAGGTGTTCAACCGGATGGACCACGGGTATCTCCTGGGCACTCTGTGAGCGTTCGGTTTTGGGCCCCAGTTTGTGGGGTTTCTCCAGGTGCTGTACGCTTCCGCAGAGTGTCTGGTCAAACTCAACTGGACCCTGACTGAGCTGGTCAGCTTTGGCTTTGGGCGAGGGGTGCCTGCTTTCAGGCCAGCTGTATGCCCTGGCGATCGAGCCCTTCCTTTGTTTCCTCCGTCGAGGTTGATGGGGTTGGTGCTGCGAGAGCCGGAGTTGCGGCTGGTCCTGTCGGCATATGCCGACGACGTGCTCCTCACGGTCCAGGACCCGGGTGACCTGGTGCAGGTGGAGGCTTGCCAGGCCGTCTACTCGGCAGCCTCCTCTGCCCGGGTCAACTGAGTCAAGAGCTCTGGCCTGGTGGTCGGGGATGGGTGGCAGGTGAGCTCCCTCCCACCTGCGCTTCAAGGCATCCAGTGGAGAGCAGGTCTGCTGCTCTATCTCAGTATTTACCTTTCTGCCATGCATCTGTCTCTGCTGGAGAACTGGCAAGGTTTAGAGGGCATGGTGTCGGAGCGGCTGCGGAGGTGGACGGGACTACTCCGGTGCTTCTCCCTCCGAGGGAGGGCACTAGTACTGAACCAACTCGTCCTGTCCATGCTCTGGCACTGGCTCAACACCCTGGTCCCGGCCCTGAGTTTCCAGGCCAACCTCCGGAAACTAGTTCTGGAGTTCTTTTGGCCAGGATTGCACTGGGTCGCTGCACGGGTCCTCCACCTGCCCTTGGAGGAGGGAGGACAGGGTCTGAAGTGCCTGTGCACTCAGGTCCACGTCTTCCGCCTCCAGGCCCCGCAGAGGCTCCTTTATGGTGCAGGTAGTCCGGCATGGAGCGTACTGGTGCACGCCTTCCTGCACCACTTCCAAGGGCTCCGATATGACCAGCAGCTCTTTTTTCTTCACCCGAGGGGGGTCTTCCACGAGACCTCTCCAGGCTGCCGGTCTTCTACCAGGACCTCCTCCGGACCTAGAAACTGGTCTCGGCAACCAGGTCCATGGCGGCCACCGAGGGGGTAGATCTCCTCGCAGAGCCCCTACTACACAACCCCCAGCTCCATGTGCAGGTGGCAGAGTCCCCCTCTGCGCCAGAGGCTGTTCCTGGCAGAAGTCACCAGAGTCAGAGACATCCTGGACTACGACCGGGGAGACTAGCTGGATCCCCTGACGCTCGCTCAGCGCATGGGGCTCTCCAGGCCTCGTACTCCTCAGTGCGTACTTCAGGAGGTGAGGGCTGCTCTACCGCCCACTGCTCGGGCTTACCTTGACCGGGTCCTGTGGGAGGGCACTCCCCGCCCACCCTATACCCCAGATCCTCCGGACCTTTTCATCAGGCCCTTGTCCCGTGGACCCACCTGGCCATCCCACCCCTTCACCGAGAGCTGGCTGCACGACTTGCAGCCGGTTCAGTTCCGGACCACGCCAAGGAAACATCTGTATACACTCGTGCTCCACACCCTGCACATCCTCACCCTTGTGTCCCGTCCAGACACGAAGTGGCGGGACCTCCTACCACCTCTGGAGGATGAGGAACCCCGGTGGGCCAGCCTATGCTCCACTCTGGTCCCAAGGCCCGCCGGGAATGTCAGTTAGCGGCTCCTTCATGGAGCCATGAACACGGGCATGTTCTTGGAGCGGTCTGCCCCCATCCTGGACACCTACCCCTTCTGCGACATGAGGGAGACCTTGGTGCACGTGTATCTGGAGTGCGCCAGGTTGCAGCCCCTATTCTGGCTCCTCTTAGACATCCTATTGCGTTTTTGGCTGTACTTTTCCCCTCACCTCTTTATCTACGCACTCCCAAGCCGTGGCCCCACAAAGTTGCAGGACCTCCTTCTCAACCTCCTCCTTGCACTGGCCAAAATGGCCGTCTACAAGACCAGGGAGAGGAGATTGACTGACGGGGTTTCCTGCGATTGTAGGGCCTATTTCCGCTCCTCCGTCTGCTCACGCATCTGAGCGAAGTTCCTCTGGGCGGCATCTGTTGGCTCCCTTGACATCGTCGAGGAGCAGTGGGCGCTGTGCGGGGTTCTCTGCTCGGTGTCCTCATCAGGCTCCCTTCGTTTAGCCTTGTGACCTCGCACCTGTCCCTATTATATCTTTAGTTGTCCCCTGTAATTACTTGAGATCCCAAACCTCGTGGATCCTCCCCTTAGGCTGCCTCCAGTATGAGGGAGCCGTGCCTGTGCCAGCTGGGTGTTAGCTCCCCAATGCAACCAGCCCATCAGCCCCTCAAGCATTCTTCTCTGGGCCAGCCGAGTCCTGTCTTTTGCCTTGCAGGTTAACAATCAGTGCACCCCAGGCTTCAAGTCCCTTCAAAATGGCCCCCTGTGGGGTCCAGCCCCGATCACTGGATACCCACAGAAATCCCAGATCCTATGTTTCCAGAGGAACAGCACGCACCTGTTTACCAGTTTGCCCTTAGCTCACCCCTCTTGTATCACACACAGCACTTCAGCTCAATTCTAAAGCAAAAGGAGTTATTTAAGACAGAATACAGAGTCAAATAAAAACCGGTGTGAGAGCTGGAAACAAATGGCTAGCTATGAAACAAAATCATAACTAGCATTCTAGAGCCTACACTTACCTAACAAGTTATCCTCCGGTTTAAAAAAGTGTCTTTCACCCAAGTTCCCTCCAGCATTTTCAGCCAAGTTTGGCTGAGACCCCTTTTTCCTGACACCAACTCGCTGTCAGTTTACTTCCTATGCACCTGATGTCGGGGTGTCTTTTTACTCCTCAAATATACCAGAATGCACCTTTGATGTTCACCTCTAGCTAGGGTTCCCCCTCCAATGTTGACTGTTTCCTGTTAGTTTCTTTCTGAAGTCTCTGCCAGGTCCTCATTAGCAGTTGACTTAGACATTGTATGACATAACATACACATGGTCCACCATGGAGATAAGCATCCCCCACCCCTCCTCTCTGGAGGACTTTGTCTCAAGACCCACTGCCTTTGAGAGGCCTGCTTTATCTACATGGCCTACAGAACGTAATTTTCAGTGCTTCTTGCATATTTCCCATACCTACATCTCACAATGGTTATGATGAACCGTGTGACCCAGGGTTTCAATAGAGACCTTACATGACATTCTTTTGGTGAACCTAGGGAATCCCTGTACCCCCCCCACCCAGTTATCTCTGCCAGTTGGCATCATGAGGTTCTTTGGTCACAGGTATCCCTGTGGGAATCTAGTGGCCTGCATTGAGGGCAAGCTTCAAAAGATAGTCCATATGAAGTTATTCAGCTTTATCTCTGGTTTGATGGAGCAACCAATGGGACTGCTGTGAGCCCTGCATGGAATGACAGTGTGCCCAGAGACAGACAGACACCTGTTCTCAACACCATACCTATGGGGAGCCCATGGGATGGCATGCAACTGTTCCATCCACTGCTGGCTCTTAATATGTATTTGTTCCTGCAGTGCTAATAATTGATTAAGGCTTCATAGCCCTATACCAGGGCAAGGCAGCTCTCATGCTCCGGCGTCTTAGAGCTAAGGTAATTGAAAGGTTACATCATGTTCCTCCTGGGAAAGCTAGGAATAAAACCCAGGTGTCTACCGATTACCCCAATCAAAGCCGTGCTGCTGTCTGAAATGAATGCATGGAGTGAATGTGGTCGGTTACCCTCCCTGTGCTAAGCACAAGACCACAGTCTCCTCCCACAGCTGGGTAGAGAACCAAGGAATCCTGATTCTCTGCCAAGCAGCTGTGAAGCCCACTTACAGAAAGGTTAGGTCAAGGGACAGAGGTCAGTGTCCAAACCAGGTGAGTCCCAGGGGTGTAATTGTGATGCCACATGATGGAATTGCTCTTTTCCCAGTTTAGAGAAGGTTGCAGCTAAATATTTAAAAAACCAAATTTTGCATCCCCTCTTCAAGGCTCCCTAGAAAGTCAAAAAATTCGCATGTCAGGAGGCTGACAGCTCTACCAGCTGCAGCACCTCCAGGCATTGAATCTACCCCCTGCATGCAGCACAAAACTCTTAGTCTGGGAACTGGCCACTCATTTTGGTGGCACTGAACTCAGAGTCTTCGTCATGAAATGAGGACACTAATGATTCCTGCTGTTTGTCTAGATACAGCCAACAACATTTAGGAGGGAGAGAAACAAGCTGAGTGCAGAGAAAGGAGGGGGATTTGAGGGATGTCAGGACCTTGGAGCTTCCCAACTGGGGGACCCAGCATTTACTGGGAGGGCTGGAATTAGGCCAGAGGCAGGGGAAATGTACCTACAGGAGAGGGGCTGGATCTCAGCTGGGCAGCGGGGAGAAGAACAGAGGAACCATGGGAATATGGGCTGGAAAGCATTGAGAACAATGGTGTGATGGCTGACACCCCACCTTGACATGCAAGAGCCCAAGGTTAAGTTCCACACTGTGCCAAAGCCTTCCTGGGCAATCTCACTTAATAACCCTGTCTCTTTCCCCCCCCCTTTTCTGTGAAAGGGGGTCAGCACTCCCCTACCTCCCAGGGTGCTGAGAGAGTCATTTGATACTGTATGTGAGATGGTCTGACCTTGGACAGCCGCTATCAATACCTTGCTAGCTCAGAGTCCCTTCCACAGCAAGTCTACAAGGGCCACTGCTCAGAGAGCTGCATGTGTTGGAGGAAAGAGGGGCTGCTCCTGCCCCACTATCTTGCCTGCCAGCTTCAGTGCACCCGTGCAGCACCACATGGGAGAGGCTGAATAACCACTCCTGCAGAGAGCTTGTTCTGGGAACATACAGAAGGCTGCTCCCTAGGCCCTTCCTGGGCCTGCTGAGAGTGCTTCATGTGTGCACAGCCCTGGATCTGCTCCCCACATAGCTACAGGAGAGTTGTTCGAATGAACAAGGTGCTGTTATGCAGCAGAGTGGGATGTGTTCTCTATAGTGGTAGGAGGCGGCCAAGGTAGCAGAGCCCTTTAGACCTGGGTTTGAGTAGCAGCTACCCTGGGCATGTGATCAGTGTGGAAGAGGCCTCACTGATCTGCAGGTCATGGCCCAGCACCTGAGCAGAAACTGGAAGATTTATTTAAACCATCTTTGCCTAGGTCCTAGGGTACCAGTAGAAGGGTGGCCTATACAACCAGATCTAGCTTAAGCCTAAAGAATTCACATCAGAGGTGATTTCAGTCCATAGTCAGGAGAACTGGGTGGGCCTGCTCACCTTAGACAGAAGGATTGGGGGAAGTTATCCTAAAGCCTCACCTAAGGTCAGTAATAGAATGAGGAGGAACTCCCTCATGCAGTCTGTTTCACTCAGATGTCAGAGTGGCTGGGGGATTTGTGTTCTCTCCTGTTAGAGCCCTGTAATGGTTACAGCTGCCAGCTGGCCAGTTCAGAAAGAAGGAAACTCCCCTGCCATTTGCCTATGAGAGATACCAGCCCTTGGACTCTTGGAACCTGAAGGCAGCAAGCTCTGCTGTCTTCACCCTCACATCATCTCTCCTTGTGAAGCCCGTTGGTGTGTCCATGATGTGGTTGGTGTATCAACTGCCCCATTGCCTTCCCCACAGAATGAGGTGGGGGCCTCTCCCTTGCCCATTAAGAATAAGTCATGGGATTTATTTACATTAGACAGAAGGTACAAGGTACATGACTACTCAGGCACTAGAACAGCTGCATCTTCTGGATACAAGTATCCCCAGAGCAATGAAGGCCAGGGCAAGGACAGCTGCTACTGAGATCAGCCCAGCTGTAGAAGAGAATCCTGCAAGAGGAAGGACAGGTGGTTAAAACTGCAGCTAGTTGCTTTTCCAGCTACCTCTCCAAAAATCCACCATGGACTTGCTGGGTACATTAGTGAAAGCCATAGCTAATAAAATTGGGAATTTTATTGAGCTGTATTGAAGGGCTGTTTTTTTTTTAAAAGGTGTTTTTAGCCATACCAAGTGGAGTTTGTCTACTAGAAGTGGCTGGAGCAGGAGATCAGCACCTGTTTATAAATCTCACTAGGTAATAGGTTGCAGGTCTCAGGCCACAACTGGTGTCCCAGCAGATGAGAACAGGCTGCAATGGCTGACAGTCCTACATTGACTGGCTCTGGTTGAACCATCTCAGTGAGAAGCCCTCCTTGAGTCTTGTTGACTCATTCCTAACACCCCCTCCTTGGAGGAAGGGTGTCTTACAGCTGACTTTGCAAGATCCATTTCTTCCATCCCTTAGATCAGCTTTTCCAAGCCAACCTAATGTAGATTAATAAGTGACAATACAGGCACCATGAGACTTGTTCTTGAGTACTACTAGTTACCCTCTGATGCTGCCTTCTCTGCTTCCGTTTGATCAACTGAGAGATCCCTTGATCCTCCATAAGCATCAAAGATGATTAGGGGTCCTACCACAAGATAAACCTCACCTTCCCTCACCAAAGGGTCACCTGTATTGGAGAGAAGCACTACTAGGGGACCAATACATGTCAGCTTAGTCTCATCCATCCATACCCCAGGAGCAGTCTCTGAGTAAGCCAGACATCTTCCAGGTGAAGTGGGCACAGAACCTACCATGACTGGAGGCCACCTCTCTCTGGTAGCGCCTCCCTGGCCATCTGTCCAGAGGGTTCACTCTCCTGGACTGTCCAGCCAGCCCACAATTCCCAGTCTCACAGCACCTGCAGATGTCTCTGGTGCCTTCCACTGGAGACCAGCTGGAACAGAACAGGAACAGTCATCTACAGTGAAGAGTTCTGTTCTAGGCTGCCTATCACACCCCTGATGGGTTCTAATCTACTCACATGTTGCCTGCTTTGTTGAAGGAACAAGCCTTGTTCAAGGGATCTGGGGCTTGCTCAGCTGCAGTGACTTCCAGATCTACATCACCTGCCATCTGAAAGGGAAGTGGGGTTAAGACCATCCCAGGGGACACCAACACCTGCTTAGCCTGGGGAAAGATTTGGAGCAGAAATCTGGGAGCTCACCAAGTTCCTAGCATCTCCTGCAAACCTGAACACATCCACCATGAACTGCAGAGTGTCCTGCCTGGGCCTGGGGGATATGAAGGCTGAGGTGGTGTCATCTGATCTCCCATCCACCAGGCACCTACACACAAGAACCAAGGGTCAGTAAGAGTCCCTGATCAGTCTTGTTTTAGACTAGAAAGGGCTCCGCTTACCCATTGAAGTCAATGACAGCATAGTGGGGAGAGGAGTCCCTGTCTGGGGTCAGGGTGGCCACACAGCTGTCCACAAAGAGCCTCAGAGCCACGTGGTTCCCAGTGCTGACATCAGCTTGGATATGCATGACCTCCCCCAGCTAGAATCCATTGGAGGGTCTCTCAGCACTCCAGTCATCTGGAAGACAAGTTCTCAGTGAGCAGGACAGACAGGCAGGGCTCAGCTCCCCTGAAGGGACCTCCCACCTACCATTCATCAGGTGCAGTGAGAACCCCAGCCTCTCCTCTGCAGACAGGGTAGAGCTGAAGGGAACCCATGTGGGCTTGATGGCTTTACTGCTCACATTGCTCCTCTCCCAGGAAGGACAAACCTCAGTCACTGAGCCAGATCCCAGACCACGGACTGTGCAGGAGGGAGGGATCTGAGTATCTCAGACACTCACCTGGGGTAGTGACACTCAATAGGAATCACAGCTGGATTGGTTCTCAGGATCACTGGGTTGCTGGCAGGGGTGGGGTTATAGTTCAGGCTTGTGCTGTAAACCAGGGAGTCTGGGGTCATCTGGGAAGAACCAGACATGGAAGGGTTAACATTAGTATACAGAGCATTTGGAAAGTCATTCATATGAGAGTAAGAACAAGCCTCAGCCAGATGGAAAGCTTTAAGTTTGGATCTTGTTTCTAACAAATGCCCAGTCAACAGGGAACTGCCTTTGGAAGGCCTGGACACTAGAAACAGGGGATTTCAGAGCTCAGTCTGCCAGAGCAGCCATAGGAATACTAGAGCCACAGTAATGCCATTTTACACAACTCTATTCACTAGTTTCCGCAGTACAGGTTGGGAAGGAATCCCACAGTAAAACCCCCAGGTTTTATCTATTAGCTGCTTCCAGGTGAATTTCAGCCAGGGATTCAGGAAGCCAATTGTCTGTCCCTTTCCCTCCTACAGCCTATGTAGAGCTCAGATTAACACCAACCAGTGTATTCAGTTGAGTGATCCTGTCTGTAGAATCTCCAGACAGACTGTGGACAGACTGTGGACAGACTCCAGACAGACAGGGGTGTCCAGAAGTAGAGTCTGTCTGAGCCACCAGACCACCCTCTTCAGGCTCCACTTGTGAGCCTGCTCCCAGAGCTGAGCAGGGCAGAATTCTTTGACCAGTTAATGAAATTGGAGGCTAGAAAGAAGCACCCAGGAAAACCGGGAGTTGTCAATAAGAGGGAGAAAATCTTACCCACTGTTCTCTCCCATTACCCCATTTTTAACCCCATCAGACAAGACAGGGGCAGTGATGCTAGGGATCAGTAGGGGCTCCTGGCTTGTAGGAAGTTGCCTTACCTGCAAGGTGCTGCCACATTCATGGAGCCCAGCTGCAAAGATCACCATGTTCTCCACAGCATTAAGGGAAATGTACTGGCAGGCAGCTGGGCCAAGGCTCAGGTCAGCAGCTTTGATCAGTCTCCCCATTCCAAACAGATCCCTGTGCACAGTGATCACTATCTGCACCTCCTCACACTGCACCATGACAGGCTGCAGCGGGGACACAGCCCTGAGCTGGGAAGCATCAACCCAAACCCAGGGGTAGGGCTGGGCAAGAGAGGGCACATGGCCTTGTCAGCAACTGGGCTCAGCCCTGGGGGTGGGTCTCCAGATGGCTGAGTCACTCCTAGAGAAATCCCATGGATTATAACAGGCCACACCACTAACCACCCAGCACAAAGGAGCAAAGATCAGGTTATTTCTGTATCCCATCCTGCTTGCTTGCAGCAAACCCAGTATGGAGGGAAACTGCTGCTCTGGGGCCTTTATACCCTGACCCAGAGCCAGGTGACAGCTGCCCCAGGTAATTAACACCCTCCCCTAATCTGTAAGCAGCTGGGGCCCAATCACACCCACTGCCCACACCCTGGAGCAAGGAAATGGGAGGGCCAATGGGAATCAGCCCCACCTGTTGGTCAGTTCATCAGCTGCAGTTTGAGAAATTCCTACCCTGTTTCATTCAATAGAAGGCTAAGGGGAGCTCCACCACAAAGGGACCCAGGCTCTCAATCCCAGATTTAGGCCTATAAATCCTAGGTTTGGCTCCACTGTGATCCACAAACCACACAGCGAACTCTGTAGGTGCCTAAATTCACTCAGCAGCACCTAAGGTTTTGCAATATAAAGTTCCCTAGGTGCCCATGTTTCAGCCTCTGGGCATGTGCACAGCTGCCTCCCTCTAGGAGTCTGGGCACCTATCTCCCACCTAAGCCCAGAGCAATCCATGAGCCCGGGGAAGTTAGGCAATTGGCTGCCTAAGTTGCATGTGGGGCCCCAATCCACTAGTTGTGCTGCTTACCAACGTGGGGGGACTCAACTAGAGGACCCAGATTTTGGAAGAAGGGCTGGAATTGTGCCAGAGGTGAGGGAAATGTACTTACAGCATGGGGGCTGGATCTCAGTTAGTCAGAGAGGGGACAAGAACAGAGGGACCATGGAAATATGGGCTGGAAACCATTGAGAGACATGGTCTGATGGTGGAGACACCACCTTGGCATGCAAAATACCAAGGTTAAGTTCCACATTGTGCCAAAGCCTTCCTGGGCAATCTCACTTAATCATCCTGTGTCTTAGTCTTTTCCTCCCTTGTGTGAAAGGCGGTCAGCATTCCCCTACTACCCTGGGGTGCTGTTAGGAGCATTTTTATACTGTGTGCAAGGTGCTGACATTAGACAGCCCCCATCACTACCTTTATAGGTCAGAGTCCCTTCCAAGTCTAGGTGCACAGCAAGCCTACAAGGTCCATTGCTCTCAGAGTGCTACATTTGTTTGAGGAAAAAGGGGCTGGTCCTTCCCCACTATCTTGCCCACCCGCTTCAGTGCCCCACTGCAGCATCACATGGCAGAGAGACTGAATAACCACTGTTGTGCAGAGTTTGTTCTGGGAACATACACCATGCTGGTCCCTGTGCCCTCCCTGGGCTTGCTGACAGCACGTCTTGTTTGTGCAGCCCTTGGCGAGACCTGCTCCCCACACAGCTATAGGAGAGAGGTTGTTTGAACAAATGACACTGTAGCCCATAGGATTATTTTGCTCGCTATTATATCCTACTAATCCGGCCAGCAGTATCCATTAATATGTTTCTTTTTCTGAAATTAATCTATTTTATTCTTATATTTTATCAGTATTAATTTCTTGGAAATTAAGATGTGTTGAGACATGTTTCCTAATACGTTTTGCTGAAATGCTGAAATGCAAGAAGCCTACTGGCCTGTAAGATCCGGTAAGATCTGCTATACAGCAAAAAGTATAATCAGTTATGAATATGTCAGCATAAAAGCTGGCAATCTTTGGCACAGATAAGAATGGTCCCGGAACTTTGGGGAACCAAAGTTCTAGCTTTATCTGGCATCTACAACCGGTTGGTAGCCGCAAGGTACACCACAACTTGGACGTTACCAAGAGAGCCTAGGTTGGCAGTTTGGGAGTGAGATAATCTTTATTAATATATTTAGAAAGTAAGTGTCATGATCCACTAACCTATAGGAGAAGGGTACCCATAAATTTCTTAGGGTACAGAAATACATTTTGGGTATAGTAGGTTGGGCCTGAATTACATAGGTCAGGATTCTATAAAATACCTGGTAAGAGGATGGGTTCCAGGCTCTTCTAACTCCTGAAGCTTTGGTTTCTTGGAGTGATTTTTCTAGTTCTCCCATACTCTATAGACTATCTTTTCATCTATCTATCTATTCTATTATGCTATCAGCTCAGCTTGTGCAGTATAGTATAACTACTCAACATTCCTAACCATTGGGGAAGCCAGCACCATCGTGTTATCCGGCGTGCTAGGAGTGAAGCTGGTCCTTCACCTCCTATTATCGTGTCCTCAAGGAAGGCTGTGAGTATGTTAGGTTAAGGTACTTTTAATAGAAATGTTATCACCAGGAGTTTTGGAATTTTTACTGTTTTGCAGTTATAAGTTTCATTGCATTCTTATTTTTATGTTAATTTCAATAAAGATTTTATCAATTTGGTATTGTCCTCAGTGTGTGTGTTCTTGTCAAGCACCCTGATAGTCCTCTCCCGATATAGAACTCTGTAGTCTGAATTGGATAAGAACCTATAAATCTTCTGGTTGGATGCGATCAGTGGTGAGCTATAACAACTAACTGGTTAAATTCAGGTCAACGATGCCCTGTCACATAGCAGGGTGGGCTGTGTTCTCTACATTGGTCGAGAGATCAAGATAGCAGAGCCTTTCAGACTTCAATTTGAGTAGAGCCTGCCCTGGGTGCATGATCAGTTTGGAGCAGGCCTCACTGATCTGCAGGTCATGGCCCAGACCCTGAGCAGAAACTAGAAGATTTTCTTAGACTGGGGTGGGCAAACAACAGTCCTCAGGCCACATCCGCCCTATCAGACTTTTTAATCCAGGCCTCAAGCTGCTGCTGGGGAGCAGGATCAGGGGCTTGTCCTGCTCTGCCCGGCCCTCCCCAGCCCCCCATTCACAACTCCTTGATGAGCACTGTTTTCCTGCACGCAGAGTCACACTGAGCAGGTGTGACTGGCATCATTTACCCAGGCTTCACCGTGCTGTTTCCAGGATCAGAACCTGCCCCTACACAGCTGTGTGCCCTATCCCCAGAGCACCAGCCTCCTCACACCAACCTCTGCCCAAACTAGCCAACAATTAAGGCCAGAAGCATATCACCCTCCAGACTCTCATAACCATCCAAGGGCTGCACCCATCCCAGCTAGGGGGCCTGGTATGACCACCTCGATGTCACTGCCAGCAGGGCCCCTAGGAGTCACTGTTACTGAGCTGGCAGGAGGGGGAGTCATGGGGTGTGGTGCAGTAGGGGCCTCTACAGGGCAGTAACATTGCTTATAGAACCCTGGTCCGAGTTGTTAATTTTGGGAGCATTCATGGCCCACCATACAATTTCCATATCCAGCTGTGGCCCTCAGATGAAAAAGTTTGCCCACCCATGTCTTAGACCATTTTTGCCTGGGGCTATAGGGCATTGAACAGGGCTGGCCTGCATACTCACCTCTAGCCCTAACCCAAAGAACTCACACCAGAGGTACTTTAAGTCCATGATGAGAAGAACTTGGGGAGCAGGCTCCCCTTAGACACAAAGATCAGGGGGAAGTTATCCTAGAGCAGCAGTTCTCAAACTGGGGTTAGGATGCCAAATTGGGTCATGACCCCATTTTAATAGTGTTGCTCTGGCTGTCTCAGACTGGCTGGGGCTGAAGCTAGAGACTGAACCCCCCTGCCCAGGGCCAAAGTCCAAGGGCTTCAGGGCTCAGGCTTCAGACCCCCATCCTGAAGTCCTTGTGCATCCTGAGGCCCTTGGGGTTTGATGCCCTGACCCAGGACCGTAATTGTCAGAAGGGGGGGTTGCGGTGAAAGGAATTTTGAGAACCCGTCCTAGAGCCTCACCTAAACCACAGAGTCAGCAGGAACTCCCTCATGGAGTCTGTTTCACTCCGAGGACATAATGGCTGGGGGATTTGTGTTCTCTACTGCTAAAGCCCTGCAATGATTACAGCTGCCAGCTGGACAATTCAGAAAGAGGGAAATTCCCCTTCCATTTTCCCATGAGAGATACCAGCCATTTGACTCTCAGAACCTGAAGGCAGCAAGCTCTGTTCTCTTCACCCTCATCATCTCTCCTTATGAAACCCACTAGTGTGTCCATGATGTGGTTTGTGCACCAGCCACCCCATTGCCTTCCCCACAGAAGGGGGCGGGGGCATCTCCCTTGCCCACTAAGAATAAAGGCATGGACCAGACTCGAGTCAAGTCATTAGATTTATTTACATTAGACAGAAGGTACAAGACATGTGACTGCTCAGGCACTAGAATGGCTGCATCTTCTGGATACAAGTATCCCCAGAGCGATGAAGGCCAGTGCAATGGCAGCTGCCACTGAGATCAGCCCAGCTGTAGAAGAGAATCCTGCAAGAGGAAGGACAGGTGGTTAAAACTGCAGCTAGTCGCTTTTCCAGCTCCCACTCCAAAAATCCACCATGGCCTTGCTGGGTACTTTAGTGAAGGCCACAGCTAATAAATAAAATCCCCAATTTTGAGCTGTATTGTAGGGCTGTTTTTTTGAAGTGGTTTTTAGCCATACCAATTGGAGTTTGTCTACTAGAAGTGGCTGGAGCAGGAGATCAGCACCTGTTTATAAATCCTACTAGGTAATAGGTTGCAGGTCTCAGGACACCACTGGTGTCCCAGCAGTGGAACCCAGGCTACAGTGGCTGACAGTCCTACATTAACTGGCTCTGGTTGGACCAGTTGAGTGAGGAGCCCTCCTTGGGTCTTGTTGACTCATTCCTAACACCTCCTCCTTGGAGGCAGGGATTCTTACAGCTGACTTTGCAAGACCCATTTCTTCCATCCTTTAGGTTGGCTTGGAAAAGCTGATCTAATGTAGATTAATATGTGACAATAGAGGCACCATGAGATTTGTTCACTAGAACTAGTTACCCTCTGATGCTGCCTTCTCTGCTTCCATTTGATCAGTTGTGAGATCCCTTGATCCTTGGTAAGCAAAGATGATTAGGGGTCCTACCACAAGATCAGCCTCAGCTTCCCTCACCAAGGGGTCACCTGTATTGGGGAGAGAAGCACTACTAGAGGACCAATACATGTCAGCTTAGTCTCATCCATCCCATTTTGGGTGGAAGATCCCCCAGGAACAGTCTGTTGGAGTAAGCCAGACATCTTCCAGGTGAAGTGGGCACAGAACCTACCATGACTGGAGGCCACATCTCTCTGGAAGCGCCTCCCTGGCCATCTGTCCAGAGGGTTCACTCTCCTGGATTGTCCAGCCAGCCCACAATTCCCAGTCTCACAGCACCTGCAGATGTCTCTGGTGCCTTCCACTGGAGACCAGCTGGAACAGAACAGGAACAGTCATCTACAGTGAAGAGTTCTGTTCTAGGCTGCCTATCAGTGCCCTAATGGGGTTCTAGTCTACTCACATGTTGCCTGCTTTGTTGAAGGAACAAGCCTTGTTCAAGGGATCTGGGGCTTGCTCAGCTGCAGTGACTTTCAGATGGCAGGTGATGTAGATCTGGAAGGGAAGTGGGAAGTAGGATTAGGACCATCCCAGGGGACACCAACACCTGCTTAGCCTGGGGAAAGACTTGAGCAGAAATCTGGGAGCTCACCAAGTTCCTGGCATCTTCTGCAAACCTGAACACATCCACCATGAACTGTAGAGTGTCCTGCCTGGGCCTGGGGGATATGAAGGCTGAGGTGGTGTCATCTGATCTCCCATCCACCAGGCACCTACACACAAGAACCAAGGGTGAGTGAGAGGCCCTGATCAGTCTTGTTTTAGACTAGAAAGGGCTCCGCTTACCCATTGAAGTCAATGACAGCATAGTGGGGAGAGGAGTCCCTGTCTGGGGTCAGGGTGGCCACACAGCTGTCCACAAAGAGCCTCAGAGCCACATGGTTCCCAGTGCTGACATCAGCTTGGATATGCATGACCTCCCCCAGCTGGAATCCATTGGAGGGTCTCTTAGCACTCCAGTCATCTGCAAGGCAAGTTCACAGTGAGCAGGACAGACAGGCAGGCAGGGCTGGGCTCCCCTGAAGGCTCCTCCCACCTACCATTCATCAGGTGCAGTGAGAACCCCAGCCTCTCCTCTGCAGACAGGGTAGAGCTGAAGGGAACCCATGTGGGCTTGATGGCTCTACTGCTCACATTGTCCTTCCTGTGAGAGGAGCAAATGTCAGTCACTGAGCCAGATCCCAGACCAGGGACTGAATAGGAGGGAGGGTACATGAGCATTTGAGACACTCACCGGGGGTAGTGACACTCAATGGGAATCACAGCAGGGTTGGTTCTCAGGATCACTGGGTTGCTGGCAGGGGTGGGGTTATAGTTCAGGCTTGTGCTGTAAACCAGGGAGTCTGGGGTCATCTGGGAAGAACCAGACATGGAAGGGTTAACACTAGTATACAGAGCATTGGAAAAGTCATTCATATGGGAGTAAGAACAAGCCTCAGCCAGATGGAAAGCTTTAAGTTTGGATCTTGTTTCTAACAAATGCCCAGTCAACAGGGAACTGCCTTTGGAAGGCCTGGACACTAGAAACAGGGGATTTCAGAGCTCAGTCTGCCAGAGCAGCCATAGGAATACTAGAGCCACAGTAATGCCATTTTACACAACTCTATTCACTAGTTTCCTCAGTACAGGTTGGGAAGGAATCCCACAGTAAAACCCCCAGGTTTCATCTATTAGCTGCTTCCAGGTGAATTTCAGCCAGGGATTCAGGAAGCCAATTGTCTGTCCCTTTCCCTCCTACAGCCTATGTAGAGCTCAGATTAACACCAACCAGTGTATTCAGTTGAGTGATCCTGTCTGTAGAATCTCCAGACAGACTGTGGACAGGGGTGTCCAGAAGTAGAGTCTGTCTGAGCCACCAGACCACCCTCTTCAGGCTCCACTTGTGAGCCTGCTCCCAGAGCTGAGCAGGGCAGAATTCTTTGACCAGTTAATGAAATTGGAGGCTAGAAAGAAGCACCCAGGAAAACCGGGAGTTGTCAATAAGAGGGAGAAAATCTTACCCACTGTTCTCTCCCCTTGCCCCATTTTTAACCCCATCAGACAAGACAGGGGCAGTGATGCTAGGGATCAGTAGGGGCTCCTGGCTTGTAGGAAGTTGCCTTACCTGCAAGGTGCTGCCACATTCATGGAGCCCAGCTGCAAAGATCACCATGTTCTCCACAGCATTAAGGGAAATGTACTGGCAGGCAGCTGGACCAAGGCTCAGATCAGCAGCTTTGATCAGTCTCCCCATTCCAAACAGATCCCTGTGCACAGTAATCACCATCTGCATCTCCTCACACTGCACCATGACAGGCTGCAGCGGGGACACAGCCCTGAGCTGGGAAGCATCAACCCAAGCCCAGGGGTAGGGCTGGGCAAGAGACAGCACATGGGCATTTCTGCGAGGGGGCTCAGCCCTGGGGGTGAGTCTCCAGATGGCTGAGTCACTCCTAGAGAAATCCCATGGATTATAACAGGCCACTCCACTAACCACCCAGCACAGAAGAGCAAAGACCAGGTTATTTCTGTATCCCATCCTGCTTGCTTGCAGCAAACCCAGTATGGAGGGAAACTGCTGCTCTGGGGCCTTTATACCCTGACCCAGAGCCAGGTGACAGCTGCCCCAGGTAATTAACACCCTCCCCTGATCTGCAGGAAGCTGGGGCCCAATCACACCCACTGCCCACACCCTGGAGCAAGGAAATGGGAGGGCCAATGGGAATCAGCCCCACCTGTTGGTCAGTTCATCAGCTGCAGTTTCAGAAATTCCTACCCTGTTTTATTCAATGGAAGGCTAAGGGGAGCTCCACCACAAAGGGACTCAGACCCCTCAATTCCAGATTTAGGTCTGTAAATCCTGGGTTTGGCTCCACTGTGATCCACAAACCACACAGCAAACTCTGTAGATGCCTAAATTCACCCAGCAGCATGTAAGTTATTACAGTATAAAGTTCCCTAGGTACCCGTGTTTCAGTCTCTGGGCACGTGCACAGCTGCCTCCCTCTAGGAGTCCAGACACCTATCTCCCACCTAAGCCCAGTGCAATCTATGAGCCAGGGGAAGTTAGGCATTTAATTGCCTAAGTCATATGCGGAGCCCAATTCACTAGCTGTGCTGCTTGCCAGCATTGGCCCCATTCACAGTTCCCATGGAGCAGGTCGTGGTGTCCTCCTCAGAACTTTTAGCCCAGTGGTTGGAGTGTTCACCTGGAATGTGGGAGACCCAGGCTTGATTCCCCCCCTCTGCTGCAGGGGAGAGAAAGAATATGATTAGAGGTCTCCCATCTCTCAGAAGAATGCTTGAACCTCTGAGCTAGGGGACGTTCTGATGTTGGGCTTCCTTCTGCTCTCCCATTCAAGCTGTTCTCTTGTGGATAAATAATGAAAGAGGGACCAGACCCCAGTGCTCTCACTGGGCTACAGCAGCATTCCCGGTCACTTGCTCTCAGTCTGGCCCAAGGACTGTTCCACTGTGGATAAGCACGAAACTGAAATCTGTTCAAAGGGAAATTTGTGTCCTTGCTAATATCCACATAACTAGTCAGAGGAGTTCCCAAACCGGTGTTCTCATTCCAGGGTTGGGGTGGAGTTTGCAGAGTTGAGTTGTTTTCCCCAACATGTTCCCCACATCTGCCCCCATTTCTTCCCTCCCCCAGAATGGTTTGTTTTTCAAAGCAAAGAGAGGGCCTGTCCTGTGGGGAGGATCCATGTGAAACAGATTCCTGGGATAGGGACTGTGACACTTTTCAGGGCAGCGCGTCACCCTAGTTGCCATCTGCCTCCAATATGAGGGATTCGTGCCTGTGCCAGCTGGGTGTTAGCTCCCCAATGCAACCAGCCCATCAGCCCCTCAAGCAATCTTCTCTGGGCCAGCCGAGTCCTGTCTTTTGCCGTGCAGGTTAACAATCAATGCACCCCAGGCTTCAAATCCCTTCCAGGTGGAATCCAGTCCCAATCACTGGATACCCACAAAAAGAACAGGAGTACCTGTGGCACCTTAGAGACTAACAAATTTATTTCAGCATAAGCTTTTGTGGACTACAGTTCACTTCTTCGGATGCATAGAATGGAACATTCCCAGATCCTGTTTCCAAAGGAACAGCGCATCCCCCTTTACCAGTTTGGCCTTAGCTCGCCCTCTTGTATCACACACAGCACTTCAGCTCAATTCTAAAGCAAAAGGAGATTTATTTAAGACAGAATACAGAGTCAAATAAAAACCAGTGTGAGAGCTGGAAACAAATGGCTAGCTATGAAACAAAATCATACCTTGCATTCTAGAGCCTACACTTAACAAGTTATCCTCTAGCCTGGAAAAGTTTCTTTCACCCAAGTTGTCTCCATCATTTTCAGCCAAGCCTGGCTGAGACCCCTTTTTCCTGATGCCAACTCACTGTCAGTTTACTTCCTATGCACCTGATGTCAGGGTGTCTTTTTACTCCTCAAATATACCAGAATGTACCTTTGATGTTTACCTCTAGCTAGGGTTCCCCCTCCAATGTTGACTTCTTCATGTTAGTTTCTTTCTGAAGTCTCTGCCAACTTCTCATTAGGTGGCTGGAGGACTTTGACTCAAGACCCACTACTTTTGAGAGGCCTGCTTTATCTACAAGACCTACAGAACATAATTTTCAGTGCTTCTTGTATATTTCCCATACCTACATCTCACAATGGTTATGATGACCCGTGTGACCCAGGGTTTCAATAGAGACCTTACATGACATTTTGGTGAACCCAGGGGATTCCTGTACCCCCCCACCCAGTTACTGCTGCCAGTTGGCTTCATGAGGTTTTTTGGTCACAGGATACCCCTGTGGGAATCTAGTGGCCTGCATCGAGGGCAAGCTCTAAAAGATAGTCCATATGAAGTTATTCAGCTTTATCTCTGGTTTGATGGAGCAACCAATGGGACTGCTGCGAGCCCTGCATGGAATGACAGTGTGCCCAGAGACGAGAACAGGTGTCTGTCTGTCTAACACCATACCTATGGGGAGCCCATGGGATGGCATGCAACTGTTCCATCCACTGCTGGCTCTTAATATGTATTTGTTCCTGCAGTGCTAATAATTGATTAAGGCTTCATAGCCCTATACTAGGGCAAGGCAGCTCTCATGCTCCGGCGTCTTAGAGCTAAGGTAATTGAAAGGTTACATCATGTTCCTCCTGGGAAAGCTAGGAATAAAACCCAAGTGTCTACCACTGACCCCAATCAAAGCCGTGCTGCTGTCTGAAATGAATGCATGGAGTGAATGTGGTCGGTTACCCTCCCTGTGCTAAGCACAAGACCACAGTCTCCTCCCACAGCTGGGTAGAGAACCCAGGAATCTTGATTCTCTGCCAAGCAGCTGTGAAGCCCACTTACAGAAAGGTTAGGTCAAGGGGCAGAGGACTGTGTTCAAACCAGGTGAGTCCCAGGGGCGTAATTGTGGCACCACATGATGGAATTGCTCTTTTCCCAGTTTAGAGAAGGTTGCAGCTAAATTTCCATTTAAAAAACCAAATTTTGCATCCCCTCTTCAAGGCTCCCTAGAAAGTCAAAAAATTGGCATGTCAGGGGGCTGACAGCTCTACCAGCTGCAGCACCTCCAGGCATTGAATCCACGCCCCACATGCAGCACAAACAACTCTTAGTCTGGGAACTGGCCACTCATTTTGGCAGCACTGAACTCAAAGTCTCCGCCATGAAATGAGGACAGTAATGATTCCTGCTGTTTGTCTAGATACAGCCAACAACATTTAGGAGGGAGAGAAACAAGCTGAGTGCAGAGAAAGGAGGGGGATTTGAGGGATGTCAGGACCTTGGAGCTTCCCAACTGGGGGACCCAGCATTTGCTGGGAGGGCTAGAATTAGGCCAGGGGAAATGTACCTACAGGAGAGGGGCTGGATCTCAGCTGGGGAGGGGGGAGAAGAACAGAGGGACCATGGGAATATGGGCTGGAAAGCATTGAGAACAATGGTGAGATGGCGGAGACACCACCTTGACATGCAAGAGCCCAAGGTTAAGTTCCACACTGTGCCAAAGCCTTCCTGGGCAATCTCACTTAATAACCCTGTCTCTTTCCCCCCACCTTTTCTATGAAAGGGGGTCAGCACTCCCCTACCTCCCAGGATGCTGAGAGAGTCATTTGATACTGTAGATGAGGTGCTCTGACCTTGGACAGCCCCTGTCAGGACCTTGCTAGCTCAGAGTCCCTTCCACTTGTAGGTGCACAGCAAGGCTACAAGGGCCACTGCTCAGAGAACTGCATGTGCAGGAGGGGCTGCTCCTGCCCCACTATCTTGTCCACCAGTTTCAGTGCCCCAGTGCAGCATCCCATAGGAGAGAGGCTGAATAACCACTCCTGCAGAGAGCTTGTTCTGGGAACTTACAGTACGCAGCTCCCTTTGCTCTCCTCAGCCCTTCTGACAATGTTTGTTTCTGCAACCCTGAGCTTGGATCTGCTCCCCCACCACAGCTAAAGGTCAGATGTTGTTTGAACAAATGACATCCTGTCACATAGCAGGGTGGGCTGTGTTCTCTCCACCACCGTAGAGAACAAGGTAGCAGAGCCCTTCAGACTTGGGTTTGAGTAGAGGGTGCCCAGGGTGCATGATTATGGAACAGGCCTCACTGGGCTGCAAGCCATGGCCCAGGGCATGAGCAGAAACTGGAAGTTTTGTGTTTTTTTTTAAAGGCCCTTTTTGCCTAGGCCTGGTGGCACGAGGACAGGGCTGGCCTGCACAACTAAATCTAGCCTAAGCCCAAAGAATCCCCCCCCAATATGATTTCAGTCCATGGTGAGAATAATTTGGTGAGCCTACTCACCTTAGAGAGAAGGATCAGGGCAGTTACCCAGAGCAGCAGTTCTCAAATGTGGGGTTGGGACCCCAAAGTGGATCACTGCCCCCATTTTAATGGGTTTGCCAGGGCTGTTGTCAGGGTTCCCTCCCCACTCTAAACTCTAGGGTGAAGACGTGGGGACCCGCATTCAGAGCCCCTAAGCTTATTTTTACCAGCTTAGGTTAAATCCCCCAAGGTACAAAATTCCCTGCACCCTGAGAAATGCTTCTTCCACTGCCACCATCAAGTATCTAACAGGAATCCAGGAAAGGAATCACTTGAACTTCCCTCCCACCCCAAATACCCCCTCAAGCCATACACCCCCTTTCCTGGGGAAGCTTGAGAACAATCTCCCAACCAATTGGTTACACAGTGATCTAAAAACCCACCCCCTGGGTTTTAACACCATAGAAAACAGTCAGCTTCTTAAAAGAAGGATTTTATTAAAAATAACGGTAAAATCATCTCTGTAAAATCAGGCTGGTAACTATTTCACAGGGCACTATATTTCCAAACTCAGAGAGAATTCCCCCTCTGGACAAAACCTTAAAATTACAGAAAACCATGAACACCCCCCTCCCTTTTCCCCCTTCTAACACAGAGAATACTCCAAGCCGAAATTAAACAAATCTATGGGCTATGCTATCTAAACTTACTTCAGAAAAGGGAGGTTTGATTTTTTGCAGGTTCCTTCTGTCTTCCAAGATCACTCTCTCTCAGACAAAGAGACACACTAAAACTTTCCCTGCTCCCAAAGTTTGAAAGTATCTTGTCCCCTTATTGGTCAGATGCCAGCCAGGTCAGGTGTCAGTCTGGCTACCTGCATTTCTTAACCCTTTACTGGAAAGAGGATTTTATAGCACTGCATCAGACCCTCTCCCCCTTCCCTTCATATTTATGACAGCTGTGTTAGACTGGCTCAAGCCAGAGTTGCAGACAGCATTAGTGCCCAAGGGCTTCAGCCCTGTGTGGCAGGGCTCAGGCTTTTGCCCCTTCTCCCCAGGCCTGAAGCCCTTGGGGGTTTGACCCCCATGCCAGGGCATTAGTTGTCAGAAGGGGGGGCGTTGCACTGAAGTTTGAGAACCCCTGTCCTAGAGCATCACCTAAAGCCACAGTCATGGAGTCTGCAGGAACTCCCTCGTGGAGTCTGTTTCACTCCAAAGGCACAGTGGCTGGGGGATTTGTGTTCTCTCTACTGCTAGAGCCCTGTAATAGTTACAGCTGCCAGCTGGGGTGGGGAATTGCCCTCCTTCTGAACTGCCATTTGCCTATGAGAGATACCAGCCATTTGACTCTGGGAACCTGAAGGCAGAAAGCTCTGCTCTCTTCACCCTCCCATGATGTCTCCTCATGCAGCCCCTTGGTGTCCATAATGTGGATGGTGCATCAACATAAGAGTGCCCCCCCCCCAATCTTCCTTGCCCATTAAGAACAAGACATGGAGCAGACTCAAGTCATGGGATTTATTTACATGAGAGAAGGTACAAGGCACTTGACTGCTCAGGCACTAGAACGGCTGCATCTTCTGGATACAAGTATCCCCAGAGCGATGAAGGCCAGTGCAATGGCAGCTGCCACTGAGATCAGCCCAGCTGTAGAAGAGAATCCTGCAAGAGGAAGGACAGGTGGTTAAAACTGCAGCTAGTCGCTTTTCCAGCTACCACTCCAAAAATCCACCATGGCCTTGCTGGGTACATTAGTGAAGGTCACAGCGAATAAAAACTGGGGATTTTATTGGAGCTGTATTTTGAAGTGGTTTTTAGCCATACCAAGTGGAGTTTGTCTACTAGAAGTGGCTGGAGCAGGAGATCAGCACCTGTTTATAAATCCTACTAGATAATAGGTTGCAGGTTTCAGGACACCACTGGTGTCCCAGCAGATGAGCCCAGGCTGCATTACCGGCTCTGGTTGGACCCTCTTTGTGAGGAGCCCTCCTTGAATCTTGACTCATTCCTAACACCCCCTCCTTGGAGGAAGGGATTCTTACAGCTGACTGATCTAAAGGATGGAAGAAGTGGGTCTTGCAATTTTTCCCCCAAGCCAACCTAATGTAGATTAATAAGTGACAATAGAGGCACCATGAGACTTGTTCATAGAACTAGTTACCCTCTGATGCGGTCTTCTCTGCTTCCATTTGATCAGTTGAGAGGTCCCTTGATCCTCTATAAGCATCAATGATGATTAGGGGTCCTACCACAACATCAGCCTCAGCTTCCCTCACCAAGGGGTCACCTGTATTGGGGAAAAGAAGCACTACTAGAGGACCAATACATGTCAGCTTAGTCTCATCCATCCCATTTTGGGTGGAAGATCCCCCAGGAACAGTCTGTTGGAGTAAGCTAGACATCTTCCCAGGTGAAGTGGGCACAGAACCTACCATGACTGGAGGCCACCTCTCTCTGGAAGCGCCTTCCTGGCCATCTATCCAGAGGGCTGCCTCTCCCAGATTGTCCAAGGAATGCACAGTTTCCAGTCTCACAGCACCTGCAGATGTCTCTGGTGCCTTCCACTGGAGACCAGCTAGAACAGAACAGGAACAGTCATCTACAGTGAAGAGTTCTGTTCTAGGCTGCCTATCAGTGCCCTAATGGGGTTCTAGTCTACTCACATGTTGCCTGCTTTGTTGAAGGAACAAGCCTTGTTCAAGGGATCTGGGGCTTGCTCAGCTGCAGTGACTTTCAGATGGCAGGTGATGTAGATCTGGAAGGGAAGTGGGAAGTAGGATTAGGACCATCCCAGGGGACACCAACACCTGCTTAGCCTGGGGAAATGAGCTTGGAGCAGAAATCAGGGAGCTCACCAAGTTCCTGGCATCTTCTGCAAACCTGAACACATCCACCATGAACTGCAGGGTGTCCTGTCTGGGTCTGGGGGATATGAAGGCTGAGGTGGTGTCATCTGATCTCCCATCCACCAGGCACCTACACACAAGAACCAAGGGTGAGTGAGAGGCCCTGATCAGTCTTGTTTTAGACTAGAAAGGGCTCCGCTTACCCATTGAAGTCAATGACAGCATAGTGGGGAGAGGCGTCCCTGTCTGGGGTCAGGGTGGCCACACAGCTGTCCACAAAGAGCCTCAGAGCCACATGGTTCCCAGTGCTGACATCAGCTTGGATATGCATGACCTCCCCCAGCTGGAATCCATTGGAGGGTCTCTTAGCACTCCAGTCATCTGCAAGGCAAGTTCACAGTGAGCAGGACAGACAGGCAGGCAGGGCTGGGCTCCCCTGAAGGCTCCTCCCACCTACCATTCATCAGGTGCAGTGAGAACCCCAGCCTCTCCTCTGCAGACAGGGTAGAGCTGAAGGGAACCCATGTGGGCTTGATGGCTTTACTGCTCACATTGTCCTTCCTGTGAGAGGAGCAAATGTCAGTCACTGAGCCAGATCCCAGACCAGGGACTGAATAGGAGGGAGGGTACATGAGCATTTGAGACACTCACCGGGGGTAGTGACACTCAATGGGAATCACAGCAGGGTTGGTTCTCAGGATCACTGGGTTGCTGGCAGGGGTGGGGTTATAGTTCAGGCTTGTGCTATAAACCAGGGAGTCTGGGGTCATCTGGAAGGAGGGTATATTGGACAGATTAAGAGCAAGTAGTTCAGCTGAGAGCTGTTAATATTGAACTTAAGACAGTTCTCCAGCCTACAGGAAGTGGGCATGTCTTCCAACAAGTAGTTCCTGTGCTCATTCTGCTGGAGCAGCTATTGGAGTACTGGAGCTACCGGAGTGCCCTCTTCTGCACAACTCTACTCACTAGTTTACTTCTGTGCCTGTTCTGAGGCAAGGTACAACATACTCATGCCACTGCTCAGGTTACTGAGCTACCAGAGTATAGAAACACATTCAGCTGCCTCCTTCCCTTCTACAGTCTTTGGAGACCTCACAGACTTCAGTGTCTGAAACTGTTTTACTAGCAGTAAGGTGACACAGCCACCATGGCTCACTCCCCATGCATACTCTTAAACCTGCTTTTGGAACAGACATGAAATAATTCTCAACTAAGGAGACTGAAGAACAAGAAAAAGACCCTCCACCCCCACAAAAAAAAAAAAAAAAGGAAATAGCTAAATCGGTCAGTAGCTGAGCCAAGACCTTGCATAGCACTGTTACCCTTTTAAATCCACACACATAGGAAGCTCCTGGCTTGTATGAAGTTGCCTTACCTGCAAGGTGCTGCCACATTCATGGAGCCCAGCTGCAAAGATCACCATGTTCTCCACAGCATTAAGGGATGTGGACCTGCAGGCAGCTGGGCCAAGGCTCAGGTCAGCAGCTCTGATCAGATGTCCCGTCCCAAACAGATCCCTGTGCACAGTGATCACCATCTGAGCCTCCTCACACTGCACTGTGACAGGCTGCAGCAGGGACATAGCCCTGAGCTGGGAAGCATCAACCCAAGCCCAGGGGTAGGGCTGGGCAAGAGATGGCACATGGGCATTTCTGCGAGGGGGCTCAGCCCTGGGGCTGGGTCTCCAGATGGCTGAGTCACTCCTAGAGAAATCCCAGGGATTGTAACAGGTCACCCCACTGACCACCCAGCACAGAAAAGCAAAGCCCAGGCTACCTCTATAACCCATCCTGCCTGCAGCACACCCAGCATAAAGAGAATCTGCTGTTCTGGGCCCTTTATACCCTGCACCTAAAGCCAGCGCACAGCTGCACCAGGTAATTAACACCCTCCTCTAGACTGCAAGCAGCTGGGGCCCAATCACATCCACTACCCAACCCATCCCTGGAGCAGGAAAATAGAAGGACCAATGGGAATCAGCCCCACCTGTTGGTCAGTTCATCAGTTGTATTCTGGGAGATTCCTGTGATGTTTCATTCAATTTAATCTGAAACATTTCGCTGTGGATGTGAAATATCGGCTTTGCAGAGTCTGCAGTGCTGATGCTCAATTCCAAAGGGGATTTTTATTATGGAGCTGTGATCGCTGCATCATGGTTAAGTTTGTAACACAATCTCTGTTTAAATTCCTGGTCTCTGAATTTTGCCTCTTATCTGAAGTCGGCATAGTTAGTCAGATCAGCTCTCAAACTGGCATTCTAGTTCAGCAGCTGAGGGGCATTCTGGGATGCAAACTTGAGTTCATTTGACCAAAGGGTTTTCCAGCCACAGCTCTCCCAAGTGGCCTGATTTTAAATTTTGAGTATCCTGTTTGAACAATCTTATTATGATATTTTTGCACAGCTAGGAAATGATCAGGGAGGGATCCATGTGAAACAGAGATCGTTGCGCTACCCCTGGTGAGGGCTAATGTCCAGTCCGAAGAACAAGTTCCAAAACTTAGCCCATCCAAAATCATTCTGTTTTATTTCTGGTCCTGGGGAAGGGCCCAGGGGTTTGGTGTGAGCCCTGCGTGCCGCGGATGTATGCACAGATAAACACAGGACTCCTTTTTCAACCAGGGGACAGTGCACTGGGCTGGAAACCATGCCCCAGCTCCTCATAGGTAGTTAGACTCAATGGAAGTTAGGAGCCTAAATACCTTGGAAGAACTGGGCCCAGGAGACTGTAAGTTCAAGAGTCATTGCTTCCAGTGGCGGCTGTTCATATTTATGTATATTTATACTTGACTGTAGCTTCCTCTGCATGCACTAGGGGAGACAGGTCTCGTTCTCCCCTGTTTTACAGGTAATGTCACAAGAGGCTGCATAATGGTCCTCATGGGAAAGGTCACGTTAATAGCTAGGTCATTAATATGGCAGACCTGAGTGTCATCCACTGAGCCAGGCTGTCTATTGAAGCAAACATCTGAAGCATGTGGTTGGTTGTCCTGTCTGTGGCCACAGCTCTAACCACTAGAGAACACTTCCATTCCCGACACAAGCAGCCTGAATCTGCTGCTGTCTTGCAAACCGTTGAACACTCCACTTACACAGTGGATTAGCTGAATGGGCAGATGGCCATGGGCTGGTTCTAAAGGGCCTGCGTTAAATTGGATGCCAATCACGGTTGGGCATTTTATGGTTCCACATGATGGAATTTCTCTGTGGCCGATTTAGTGAAGGCTGCAGATACATTTCTCTTTAAAACCAAATGTTGAATATTTTTTTTTCAAAATCGCTTACATGGGAATTTAGGTAGGTGGCCACTAATTTTGGCCCTTTGTCACTGTGCCTCAGTTGCCCTGTGTGAGATGGGGATGATTACACGCCCCCTCCCTAACTGCAGTTTTGGGTAGATCAGTGCAGTCATGTTTAGGAGGCAGAGTGGAGGGATGTTAGGGGCTGGGAGCTGACTACAGTGGAACATAGTGGGCTATGTTGAAAGCTTAAGGAATGGTGGAAAGGTTAAAGCTGTCCCAGAGGCAGCACTGGGTGTGGGAAGGCTGGGAGAACAGAGGGACCGTCAGGAATACGGTCAGGGGGTAGAGCCAGCTGTGCTCTTTGGAGGGCAGTGTGTGCTCAGAACCCTGCTGGTGACCTTCAGCAGGGTAGTTGTGTGTTCTTGTGGTTGAAGCACTGGCTTTGGACTCACCAGCTCAGGGTTCAATTCCTGGTTCTGCCACCATATTCTTGGGTGACCATGTCACAGCCTCTCTATGCCTCAGTTTCCACAGGTGTAAAATAGGGATAAAATTTCCTCCCCTGTCTTGTGTCAGCATAGGTGTTGACTCTGTGGGTGCTCTGGGGCTGGAGCACCCACTGGCAGCCCAGTGCCTCCTGCCTACCAATGGCCCCATGGATCAGCACCTCCTGCCCACAGCGAACAGCTGTTTTGCAGCATGGGGGGAGTAGGGAGGAGTGAGACTGTGGCACAGTCAGGGGAGGGGGTGGAACTGAGCAAGAAGAGGCAGGGTGGTGGCAAAGCAAGGGTGGGGCTTTGGGGGAAAGGGGTTGAGCATCCCCCAGCACTTTGGAAAGTTGGTGCTTGTGTATGTCAGGATATCTTCACTCGTGTTAGCGAGGTGCCCAGGTAGCATGGCGATGGGGAATAGCATAAAAACCATCAGTGAGCCACCTCCAGTTTTACATTCACTGGGCCACATCTGTCTTTCTACGGGCTTGTCTACACGGGCACTTTACAGCGCTGCAACTTTCTCACTCAGGGGGGTGAAAAAACACCCTCCTGAGCACTGCAAGATTCAGTGCTGTAAAGTGCCAGTGTAGACAGTGCCCCAGCGCTGGGAGCCATGCCCCTTGTGGATGTAAGTTGTAGCACTGGGAGAGCTCTCTTTAATGTTGCCAGTGTAGACTAGCCCTTAGCCTCAAGAGGTTGCCAAGTGTCAACAGCCTTGAATAATGAAAGCCTGGTCAGCTCCAGGCCAAAGGCAGTGGTGTTAGTCTTGACGTAAGGACCCCACATGATAGTGGATCCCAGCCCTTGCTAAGCTCTGCCAATGATTCTTCACTCACCCCAGTAGGAGTGTGCATCCTCTGCCCAGTGGAAATTTGGTTACTTCCGCTCCCGGCCCTTGGATCTAGTTATGCCTTTGCCTGGCAGATTACATGATTTGTGTTTGCTATCTCCTCCCCCTCTTGGGCCAACTCACTCTTCTCAATTGCCCTAGTTTATAGAAGAACTCCACCCTTTGCAGACACCAACACATTTCCTGTTCCACTAACTTAGGCTGTCTACACTACAATCTTAAGTGGACCATTGCTAGGTCAACTTACAGCCACTGCATTAATTACCGCAGCGGCTGCTGTCCACGTTATCCTCCTTCTGTCGGTGGTACATATCCTCACCAGGATCACTTTTACCAACTGAAGAGGGGCCCACATGGGGGACAGAACCAGGGCTTCTTGCCTCTGTGCTCTCAGCCAGGAGGGCAGCTGCCTGGGGCCTCTTGCTTCCAGCAGAGAGATCCACAGTTGGAGTCTAGCTGGCTGCTGCCCTCATGGCAGGGAGATTCAGAGGCAACAGGGCTCCCAGTAGGGAGCCCAGGTAGCAGCCCAAGCCAGAATGGCAGCCTGGCTTGGAGCAGAGACCTGACAGCAGCCAGGCTAGGGAACTGGCTTTCTTGTCAATTACATGGCTCCAGTGGAGCCATGAAATTGACAAGAATGACAGTCAACAGCTGATTTAAGAAACAGTATCTACAGAGACACTCCATCCATCACCCTAACTACACTGACAGAAATGCTATGCCACTCATTGAGATGGTTTTATTATGTTGCCATTGCAGGTTAGTTTAATTGCTGAAATGTTCCTCCCACCAAAACCTGACTTGTCAACCAAACTGTTTAATGCAGACAAGGCCATAGTGTTCCACACAACAGCAGAGCCCTATGAAGATGTTTAGGAGGCACATGGGATTATTTCCTCTTCCACATCTTGTCAGATAGGAACATGCATCTGAGCTGCTGGCATCCTCCACCCCACCACTACTGGTGCCATCAGTATGCCTGCTCTCTATGCATCCACTAAGGGCCAGTTCTGTCCCCTGCATTAGCAGTTTTCCTTACAAGGGAGTTTTTACTGTAACGTGACTTTCCTAGACTAGAGCAAGGCAGGTTGGATGGATGCCACCAGCTACAGAGGTAATCAGAGCACAACTGCAGTAGTCCCTTCCTCACACTGCAAGGGGTTGTTGAGCAGCAGAGTTTTCTTATCAAGACAGAGTGCAGGAGGTTGTTTAAGTGATGTTTGCTAGGCCACTGTATAAACAAGCCAAGCACTACTGAAACCCCCGCCCCCAGGGCCAGGATTATGACTAATGCCTGGCCCCTGAAATTATACCAGGGATGAGTTTGGTCCATTGGTAGCTTGTTCTCATTAGCAATAACCGCCATGCTACACTAGACTTGACAAGGTGTCAATTCCAGCTGGAGGAGGCTTATCTGCACTGGTCTGTTGAGCTTGCTAGCTTTAAAATAAAATTGTGTAGTGGGGTATTGTGAGGGGCTAGTTGTCCTAACAGTGATACCCTGCTACATAGTGAGCCCCTCCCATCCCACAGCCACACTATTTTTAGCATGGGTGTCTTCCCTCAAGGTGGAATTTACACCTTTCTATCTAGGCAAGGCATGCTGTTAGATCTGTTCTCAGCACTCTGGCTGCCTCTAGCTGTTGTCACTGGTGACTGCCTTCAGCACTGGCCTGTTTGCAGGGGGAAGTCATGGCTGGGAGACTGCTTTCATTTAGAGAAGGGCTACAGGTGTTTGATCCCAAGAAGCTCAGGACAGCACCTCCACCATTTCACACTGCCAACAGCTCAACTCTGTTGTCAGGAGAGGCTAACGCTGCACTCACCCCCGACTGTGTGAATAGTCACTCACTGCAGTGTCAGTTCATGAGAGGACCAGCTTGTTGAGTCACCACCCGCAGACTAGAGAACAGTACTCTCACCAATTAAGAAGTCAGCACTGACCAGACTCAAGTCCATTTATGGGTTTATTTTATATGATACAAAAGGTACAAGTCACATGACAGCACCAGCCATTGCACGACTGTGGTTTTTGTATATGAAACAGATGGTCAGAGTCATGGAGGCCAAACCAATAGCAGCAGCCACCAAGCTCAGCCCAAGCACCAGCCCAGGAGTCTCTTCTGCACCTGTAGGAGAGATCTGTAGTTAGAATGGGAACTAGGCACTTTTTCAGCTTTAGTGAAGTCAATGTTGGTGGGTGTCTGCATCATACATAAGCAAGCCAGTTATTCCTGTTTTTGTAAATCAGGCATTTGATTTTTCCTTCTTAAGTGTAGTGCTTAGCACTTCATTGACTGGAGAATTCAAGATGAAAGTCAATTTTGACTTCTTATCCTATCCTCCAGAGCGCAAGCTGAGGGGGGTTAAAAGGCGTCAGCCACAGATCTAAAGTACACTCAGGGCTGTCCTTACCCATAGGCAAAGTACACAGCTGCATAGGGCACCAGGAAATTTGGGGCAGGTGCCCTGCACAGCTGCGTGCTGCTCCAGCCACTGCTCTGGCTCTTCCCCAGGGCTCCTGCCCCTCCTCTGCCCCACCCCCACTCCCCTGAGCTCTGCAGCAGGGCTGGGCCTGCACTCACTGACAGTGGGAAGTGCAGCAACCTGGCCCCAGCTGTGCTGCTGGTGAGTGCTGTGGGGTGGTTCCCCCCCCCCAGAGGCCTGGGTCCCCCTCCCAGCTGAAGCCTGCCCCGCCCCCCCCATGGGCCCCAGAATAGCTAGGGATGGCCCTGAGTACACTCACCCCCCTTGTCTAAATTAACAAAAATATTGACTAGTACCAGACCCAGGGACTAAATAGACCCTCTCAGTCTCACAGCAGACCATTGATAATTACTCCAAGTACCATCTTTCAACCAGTTATAGTAGTTTCATCTACATGCATTACCCTAGTTTGCTTAGGAGACTCATTGGACCTGTCAAAGGCTTGCTAAAAAGTGTATATACACACCTGACATGTCTGCTTCCCCCCCACCTCCTGCACCACTAGGCCAGAAATTCCCCTTTTTTGACAGTTGTTTTGACATGATTTATTGATTAGGCAGCATGGATTTCTCCCTATCACCTAGAAGACAATAGGGTTCTTACAAACTGATTGTGCCATACCTTTACAAATAACAAAGTTAAGCTGACTGGTCTGATTTCCCAGGCCTTTTGTTCCCCTTTTTAAAGCTAGGTACTATGTTTGTACTTCTCCAGTCCTCTGGGACCTCACTCATCCTCCATGCGTTTTCAGAGATGATCACTAACAGTTCAAAGATTGCTTCAGCTAGTTCCTTAGGATAGATTTAATCAGGCCCTGACAACTAGAATATAGCTAAATACTCTTTATCCTGTTCTTTACCTACTTTGGCTTGTGTTCCTTCCACCTTATAATAGTCATGTTGAGTATCTGGTCACCATTAAGCTTTTTAATGGTGACTGAAGCAAAATAGGCACTAGACACCTCAGCCTTCTTGATGTCATCCATTATTAGAGCTTCTCCCCACTAAGTAAAGGACCTGCCCTTTCCTAGTCTCTTGCTCCTAGTGTATTTGCAGAACTGCTTATTGCCTTTTATGTCCCTTGGTAGGTGTAACTCACCTTGTGTCTTAGTTGGATTCTGTCCCTACATGCTTGTGCTATTCTTTTGTACTCCTTAGCATTTTTAATTTGTAGGTCATTAAAGAGCTCTTGATGGAGCCTATTGACCTTACTCTTTCCTTTAAATTGGGATGGTTTGCAATTGTGCTTGTAATATTTCTCCTTGAGAAATTGCTAGCTCTCCTGAATTTTTTCCCTCTTACATTTTCTTCCCTTGGGACCTTTCCCTACCCGTCTGTTAAAGTCTGCTTTTTTGAAGTCCATTGTCTTGATTCTACTGCTCTTGCCTTAGGATTGCAAAAGATCATTGCATGATCACTTCCACTCCAATTGCCTTCCACCTTCTGATTAGTTACTAATGCCTCCCTGTTGGTCAGGATCAAGTCTCAGATGGCTCTCCCCCAGTTACTTCCTCTACTTTCCAGAACAGAAGATTTGTCCTCACTACATTCTAAGAGCTGGTTGGAAGAATTAGGTTTTGCTGTATTGACAACCCAGACATCTCTTCGAAAAGAGTCCCCCATAGCAAAACAGAAGACCTGGTGGCAATTTCTATTGCATCCTTGAAATGCCTCATCCACCCCTTCCTGATTTGGTGTCTACAATAGATCCCCCACAGGATATGATCTTTAGGTGGAGACTTTAAATTGATCTAAGATCCAGGAGATGAAGCAAGACATGTGTACATCAAGAATAGACAAGGGCTCCTTTTTTTAATCCTGTCCTTCCTGAAGGAAATATACCCATCTATAGCTATGTTCCAGTCATGAGATTTATCCCACCAAGTCTGACACAATTAAATCATGGTTTAGCTTATGTACTTATACTACCAGTTCTGTTTATTCCCCATACTCCTTGGATTTGTGTATCAATATCCAAAACATGGATCAGATTCCCACCTTGTTAATCCTATGACCCTACTGTAATTTTTCATGTTCCCTCCTAAATCTAGCCCTCTGTTAAGGTCACTGTATTGGTTATGTGGAATCTGTTGTCAACTTCCTGGCATAGGAGGCAGGCACTTCCTGCTAAACAAGCCACCCAGATTATAAATTAGTCTCTGCCACTTTAGTGCTTCAGCCCAGCTGGGGGGTGGAGAACTCCCATGGATTCTAGTTCTCTCCTTTCTTGTCCTCCCCACTGGTCCGACAGCCCATAGGTTTGTCCTGGCAATGAGGTTTACTCAGTGTTCCCTTGAAGAGGTGGGTTGCAGGGCTGAGCCTTGTGGTTGAGGGAATTTTCACCTTTCATAACAGGCCTAATGGACTATTGCTATACAAGTTAGGTACCTGGTGATGCTGCCTTCCCCACTTCCATTTGTAATTCCACAAGATTCCTGGATTCCAGATAGGCATCAGTGATGAATAGGGGTCCTACCACAACATCAGCTTCCCTCACTGAGGAGTCACCTGTATTGAGGGAAGAGAAGTTACTACATCTGTGTTGCTTCTTTCATTATCCACATTGTGAGAAAGAACCCATGGACCTTCAGCTCAGCTAGCAGACCCCCCTTTTTTTAAAGGGGGAGAGAGAGACCTAAACACCTTACAGCCACCTATTAACTCCAATTATAGAGATCCTACCATGCCTGGAGGCCACATCTCTCTGGAAGCGCCTCCCTGGCCATCTGTCCAGAGGGTTCACTCTCCTGGACTGTCCAGCCAGCCCACAGTTCCCTGTCTCACAGCACCTGCAGATGTCTCTGGTGCCTTCCACTGGAGACCAGCTGGAACAGAACAGGAACAGTCATCTACAGTGAAGAGTTCTGTTCTAGGCTGCTTATCAGTACCCTAATGGGGTTCTAGTCTACTCACATGTTGCCTGCTTTGTTGAAGGAACAAGCCTTGTTCAAGGGATCTGGGGCTTGCTCAGCTGCAGTGACTTTCAGATGACAGGTGATGTAGATCTGGAAGGGAAATGGGGTTAGGACCATCCCAGGGGACACTAACATCCTGCTTAACTTGGAGACCTGAGGGGAGCAGAAATCAGGGAGCTCACCAAGTTCCTGGCATCTCCTGCAAACCTGAACACATCCACCATGAACTGCAGAGTGTCCTGCCTGAGCCTGGGGAATATGAAGGCTGAGGTGGTGTCATCTGATCTCCCATCCACCAGGCATCTAGACACAAGAACTCTGGTTAGTAATCCCCACCTAAACAAGGCAGATTCTAGGCTAGAAAGGGCTGCCACCTCTTACCCATTGAAGTCAATGACAGCATAGTGGGGAGAGGAGTCCCTGTCTGGGGTCAGGGTGGCCACACAGCTGTCCACAAAGAGCCTCAGAGCCACATGGTTCCCAGTGCTGACATCAGCTTGGATATGCATGACCTCCCCCAGCTGGAATCCATTGGAGGGTCTCTCAGCACTCCAGTCATCTAGAAAGCAAGTTCACAGTGAGCAGAATAGGCAGGCAGGGCTGGGCTCCCCTGAAGGCTCCTCCCACCTACCCATTCATCAAGTGCAGAGAGAACCCCAGCCTCTCCTCTGCAGAGAGGGTGGAAGTGAAGGGAACCCATGTTGGCTTGATGGCTTTACTGCTCACATTGTCCTTCCTGGGAGAAGAGCAAACGTCAGTCACTGAGCCAGATCCCACAACAGGGACTGAATGGGAGGGAGGGGACCTGAGCATTTGAGACACTCACCTGGGGTAGTGACACTCAATGGGAATCACAGCTGGATTGGTTCTCAGGATCACTGGGTTGCTGGCAGGGGTGGGGTTATAGTTCAGGCTTGTGCTGTAAACCAGGGAGTCTGGGGTCATCTGGTGAGAATCAGACATGGAAGGGTTAACAGCACACAACTGACATACAAAGCCAATAGGTTCAGCAAGACCTAGAGAAACATTTCCCATTAACAGAAAGTCTTGCTACACATGCACGACCATAGTTGTACGGTAATAGAAACACTATTTTTAGAAGTCATTCCATAGAATGCCAGCCAGGTCAATACTGATGCATACTGTAGGCTCTAGTACTACACATTGCTGGTCATTGCAGCACCTGCTTCTAGCACTGTCTTTCCTATAGGTAGTCATCTTATCCCCTACAGTGCAGATGAAGTCACCGAGAATCTAGCTCCCATTGGGCACTCCCTTATGCTGTGGGCCATCTTTCCCTGGGCAGGAAGAATTAATCCAGCTGTCCTGGCCTATTGTTATAGGGACTCTCCCATACTGCAAGTCTCATATTGTGAAAATGTTGGTGGGGGAGAAGAGATCCCTTCACAGTGGGGGGGCGGGGGTGGGGGGGTGTCCAACAGCTGGTTGCAACCATCTCTTAGCATTGCAAGCAGGGGAAGCTGATCAGTGTGGTAGTATCTCAAGATATGACCCAAAGAGTTAGGTTTTCTTGCCGATAATACACTGGCCTACAGCCTCTCACAGCACTGGGCATCAAAAGTGCAGCAGAAAGTTAGGTGGGACCCATGTGCTCCTGTCCACCATGTACTTCTCTAAAGTTAGAGCTAAAACTACAAAAATGCTGTGTTCTTAACTCAGGTGAGCTAACTGGGGTTCAAATAGCAGAGAAGACCTGGCACATCTTATTTTAACCCAGGTTGCAGCTCAGATGCAACCCCAGGCTCCTCTACAAGCATTAGCTAAGCTGCTAACACAAGTTAAAAAGCCAAGTTGCTGTCACTGCTGTTTGACCCCCAAGACAGCCAATGCCAAGTTTGAGTTTAGACACACACTAGATCAACCCCTCAGAGTCACTATTGTGAGGAAAGTGTTAAACAAGGAAACCTCAAGCTAATCAAGTGACATGTGCCAGGTTCCTGGTCTCCAACTTAGATCTGGCCAGGCATTGAGGAGTCATTCACTTTCCCACCTTGGAGTCCCATAAGGAACCCATCAGAGCATTTGCTTGGATTTTCTTGTGTCTCCCAGGACCAAGCCTATTCTGGCCGAAGCAAAACTTACAGCTTGTGTCACATAGTGTGGGGAAAGATGCTTGGTAGCACTATCTTTGGGCACAGTTTAGGATTGTTTTGTGGGACAGGTGACGTTAGGGATTATGATGCAGCATCCACAAGGGAGGATTAGAGTTAATCCCACCCTTTGGTGCCTTTAACCCAACATTGCCTTTACTCCCCATTTATCCCACCCAACAAATGGGACAAAGTGTATGAGGCCATCTTACTCACAGGTGCTTTAGCTTGTATGAAGTTGCCTTACCTGCAAGGTGCTGCCACATTCATGGAGCCCAGCTTCAAAAGTCACCATGTTCTCCACAGCATTAAGGGACGTGTACTGGCAGGCAGCCGGGCCAAGACTCAGGTCAGCAGCTTTGATCAGATGTCCCATCCCAAACAGATCCCTGTGCACAGTGATCACCATCTGAGCCGCCTCACACTGCACTGTGACAGGCTGCAGCAGGGACACAGCCCTGAGCTGGGAAGCATCAACCCAAGCCCAGGGGTAGGGCTGGGCAAGAGAGGGCACATGGGGTTGTCTCTGAGGGGGCTCAGCCCTGTGGTTAGGCCTCTAGATGGCTGAGTCACTCCTAGAGAAATCCCAGGGATTATAACAGGTCACCCCACTAACCACCCAGCACAGAACAACAAAGCCCAGGCTAGCACTGCACCCCATCCTTCCCACTTACAGTAAACCCAGTATGGAAAGAAACTGCAGCTCTGGGTCCCTTTATACCCTGCACCTGAAGTGAGCTCACAGCTGCCCCAGGTAATTACCACCCTCCCCTAAACTGCAGGCAGCTGGAGCCCAATCACACCCACTGCTCACACTCTGGAGCAGGGAAATGGAAGGAACAATGGGAATCAGCCCCACCTGTTGGTCAGTTCATCAGTTGCATTTTTGGAGATTCCTACCATGTTTTATTCAATTAAAGTTTAAAAGATTTCGATATGATGAAAGCGCCAGATGTACAGTCTGCTTTGGGAATGATGGATTCCAGGGGGCTTTCCATCGTGGGGCAGTGATAGCTGCACCAGAGTTAAACTTTCAGCATGGGCTCTGTTTAAAGCTAAAATTTGCATCCTTTCTGAAATCCACATACACCGACAGATCAGCTTCTGGGTCAATGTCTGGGGTGGAGATTGTGATGCAAAGTTGCGTTCATTTGACCAAAGTCATCTTCTCCAGATACAGCTGTGCCAGTGGACCTGTTTTTAAATGTGAACATTCTTATCATGAGAGTCATAGATTCCAAGGCCAAAAGAGATTACTGAGAAAATCTTGTCTGATGTCCTGACCAGCATAGGCCAGAGAACTTCCCCTAAACAATTCCTAGAGCCCATCTCTCAGAAAAACATCCAATCTGGATTTAAAAATTGCCAGTGATGGAGAATCCACCCCCTCCCACTTTAGTAAATTGATCCAGTTGTTAATTACTCACTTTGAAAGATTTACACCTTATTTCCAATCTGAATTTATCTAGCTTCAACCTCCAGCCTTTGGATGGTGTTAGACCTTTGTCTGCTAGATTGAAGAGCCAATTATTAAATATTTGTTCCCCAGGTAGATATTTATACACTGTAATCAAATCACCTCTTCACCTTCTCTTTGTTAAGACAAATAAATTGAGCTCTTTGAGACTATCCCAATAAGACATATTTTCTAATCTGTTATTCCTTCTCATGGCTCTCCTCTGAACCCTCTCCAATTTATCAATATCCTCCTTGAACTGGATACAGGATTCCAGCAGCAGTCGTACCAATGCCAAATATAGAGGTAACATAAAATCTCTGCTCCAATTCAAGATTTCCCTGTTTATACATCTCAGGATCACATTTGGCTGCAGTGTCACACTGGGAACTCACCCCCAAATCTTTTTCAGAGTCACTGCTGCCCAGAATAGAGTCCCCCATTCTGTAAGTATGGCCTACACTCTTTGTTTCTAGATGTATATATTTACATTTAGACATATTAAAATGCATATTGTTTACTTGCGCCCAGTTTACCAAGAGATCTATATTGCTCTGTATCAGTGGCCTGTTCTCTTCATTATTTACCACTTCCCCAATTTCTGTATTATCTGCAAAAGTTATCAGTGATGATATTATGTTTTCCTCCAGCTCATTGATGAAAATGTTAAATAGCATGCGTGACCCCACCGGAAACACGGCTGCTCAATGACGATTCCGTGTTTACAGTTATATTTTGAGACCTATCAGTTAGTCAGTTTTTAATCCATTGAATGTGTGGCATGCTCATTTTAGATCGTTATAGTTTTTTAATCAAAATGTCATGTGGTACCAAGTCAAATGTCTTACAGAAGTCCAAGTCTAGTATGGCAATACTGTTACCTTTCTCAACCAAACTTGCAATCTCATCAAAAAAGATATCAAGTTAGTTTGACAGGATCTATTTTCCATAAGGCCATGTTGATTGGCATTAATTACATTACTCTCCTTTAATTATTTATTAACTGAGTCCCATATCAGCTGCTCCATTAGCTTGCCCAGAATCGCTGACAGGCCTATAATTAGCCAGGTCATCCCATTTATCCTTTATAAAAATTGGCAGGTTAGTTTTCTTCACCTCCTAGTGCTCCAGCAATTACTGAAAATCAAAATGAATGGTACTGCAAACTCCCCAGCCAGCGCTCTTATGTGCAGAGATAGGTACTGCTGGAGGTCCACCTGAAGCCAAGATCATTGGGATACCCCTGCTAAAGGCTAGTGTCCAGCGCCAAAGTGCAAGTTCCTAAACTTCTCCCATCCATTCAACTTTATTGCTGGCCCTGGGGAGCAGTCCAGGGCTTGCTGGGAGCTCTGCGTACCAGGTCAGTGTCCACAGATGAAGCTAGACAGAAGGCCCTGTAGTTTGGGGAAGTTGCACTTGGCTGGGACCGAGAAGGCTATAAATTCAAGAGTTCTCTTCTACTGCTGGCTGTTAATATTGCTTTGTATCACTCAGCTCTGATAATTGACTAGAGCTTCATGTTCTACATTACATTACAAAGCAAGTTACCTCCAGGGTAAGGGGCCATGGGGTAGTTTTGAAAGGTCAATGATCAAATCCTTCTACTGAGCTACATTGTGAGTTCTGTGGTTCCAAATGAAGGAATTTCTCTTTGGGGGTCTTGGTGAAGGTTGCAGCTAAATTTATCTTTAAAACCAAATGTTGCACTTTCTTCAAAATCAATCACACTAGAATTGTGCTAGGTGGCCATTCATTTTGGCCCTTTAGCTACATGCCTCAGTTTCCCTGTGTGGAATGGGATGATCGTATTCCCCTCAGCCACTGCAGCTTTGGGTAAATAAATTCAAGGGTGTTTGCGAAGAAGAGTGGAGAGAGGTCAGGGGCTCAGAGCTTTCTAGGTCAGGACAGTTATGTGGGGAACATTGCTCTGTGTTAGAGGGTTGGAGTTCTGCCAGGGGCAGCGGTTAGCATGGGGACACCATCTGCTGTGGGGGGGAGGAGGGCTGGGAGAACAGAGGGACCAAGGGGCTGTTGGGAATGTGGCCAGGGGACCCCAGGGCTGAAGAAGGGTCAGACACTTGTACAAATCAGGCACTGGCTTCACATTCACCAGAGCAGCGTACAGCCCTGGTTCTACCATCTTCTTCTGTGACCTTGCCCAAGTCATTCTGCCTCAGTTTCCACACATGTGAAACACTGTCAGGGTATCTTCACTAATATTAGCAAAGTGTTCAGTTAGTATAGTGATGGGGCTATGTAAGCACCTCCCTGGCGCCATCAGTGACTGCTCTCAGGCGCTACCTCCAGCGTTAGACTCATGGAGAGTCCGGACAGCCCTCCTAACCCTTGAGAGGCTAAGTAAGGGGCACCAGTCTTAAATAGAAACAACAAGGAATCCTTATAGCACCTTAGAGACTAACGTATTTATTTGGGCATAAGCTTTCATAGGCTATAACCCACTTCATCAGATGCAAGTGGGTTCTAGCCCACGAAAGCTTATGCCCAAATAAATGTGTTAGTCTCTAAGGTGCCATAAGGATTCCTCCTTGTTTTTACTGATACAGACTAACTTGGCTATCTCTCTGAAACCAGTCTTAAACAGCAAACACCTTGGCAGCTACCTGCAGATCCAGGCCTAAACAGTCAAAGGGAAGAAGTGTTAAATTCAAACTAAGGACTCCAGGTGCTAGCAAATCCTCCAGTGTTCCTGCTAAATGGTACCAAGGGATCATCATCCCCCCCTTGTAAATATTGGCATCTTCTGTTCAGTTTCAATTTGGTTACTTCAGCTCCCTTATGTCTTCATCTGTTAAAAAAGCCCCTATGTCTGCAGTCTCCTCCCCTTTTAGGAGCTGCTGGGCCAGCTCACTCACTGCTGATCTTTCGTACTCTCCCCAGTTTATGGAAGAACTCTGGGCCTTGGAGAGAACACACACAGTTGATGCAAGAGCAGCACACCTCATTTTTCTTTTTGCAAAGACCAGAATGGCCCAGGCCCACTGTTCCTAGTGTCAGAGCTGTACATCACAGCTAGCGCCGTTTCCCTTTCCTCCCCCCTACACTAGCTCTACCAGGGCCTGCTTAGGTCACTGAAGAACACGTTAATGGAAGCAGGTTGTCACTGTACCAGAACAGTTTTCTAAAGAAGTGAAGATTGGCCCTGTAGAGGGCAAGTTTTAGTCAGCACCGAGTTCTTCTCTGGCTGTATGAGCAGTGCCTAGTTAAGCAGCTTGCTGACCTGGGGACAGACCTCTTTCACCAATGGCATTTTAACCTAATCAGGCTCTAGCACAGAAGGTGGTTTAAGTAGTTTACGCTAGACCAAGATGTAGACAAGCCAAGGTGTTTCAGTGAGCACAGGGCCACATTCATCACAAACACCCGCCTACTGAAGTCATATTAGGGATGAGCTTAGGCCATTATTAACCTGTCGTCATTGCTGCCACAACTCAAGAGTGCTGTGAATAGATACAGAGTGTTGTCAGTACTCAGCCTTGGGCCCTGTTTGAAAGGAGAGTAGTGGCTGGGAGGGGGAGGGTTTTCCCCACTAGTCTGGGGAATGGGCTCTAGGATCTTGCAGCTGTCAGGGAGCAGCTCATAGACAGGAGGCAGTCTCCTTTAACATTTGTCCATTACATGGCATGACCAGCAGTTCAGCTCTTCATATAGATGGAGGATAATGCCACATACAGCTCCTGGAAAAAAAATCTCATTGAAACACCCACAAGGGACAAAATCAGGAAAGCCAAGGCAAGGCCTGAGTTAAAACCGGCAAGAAATATTAGTGACAAGAAGGGGTTCTATAAATATATCAGATAAAAGGAAGATCAGCTCATTGGAGGTGGTGAGCTAGTAATAGAAGATAGGCAGCAGTGAGCAGCTCCGCCTTCCTTTCTTCAGCCTTTACACAAAAATAATGTGACCAGATGACTAGCAAAGTTACCATAGACAAAGCGGAAGAAATGCAGATCGGGCTAAGTAAAGAACACATTGGAGATCTGACTAACTTGAATGAATTGAAGCAGGCTCTGATGTTATTCGCCCCAGGTTGTGAAAGAAATCCCAGAGCCACAGGTGATATTTGTGCACTCAGCGATGACAGGAGAGGTCCTGGCCACATGAAGGGCTAACAGTGTTCCTCTTTAAAAAGAGGAGCTGGGGAATTATATAGATCAGTCAGCCTGACCTTGCTACCTGGGAAGCTACTAGAGCAATGTACAAAACATTCCATTTGGATGTAGCTAGAGGATGAAAGAGTAAGACTAGCAGCCAGCATGGATTTACCAAGAACAAATCATGTCAAACCAACTTGATTTCCTTCTTTGATGGATAGGGGGAATGCAGTGGACATAATATACCTGGACTTTAGCAAGGTTTTTGATACAGTCCTGTCATAACCATACAGCTAAGGGTAGCCTAGAATTCCTCCTTACCTGTAAGGGGTTAAGGAGCTCAAACAGCCTGGTTGGCACCTAACCAAAAGGACCAATGGGGAAAGAAGATACTTTCAAATGTGTGTGTGTGTGGGGCGGGGGAGAGGAGAGAAAGGCTTTGTTTGTGTGGCCTCTCAGAACCAGGCAGAAAAACATCTCTTAAGACCCTGCCTAAAAAGAATTACAAATATAGTAAGTAAAAGCAAGGGAAGGCATTCGATTATCTTTTTTTAAGCTTGTGAATTTTCCCTTTGCTAGAGGGGGGTTTATTCCTGTTTTTCGTAGCTTTGAACTAAGCCCAGAGGAAGTTTCTCTGTTTGTGAATCTTGTGTTATCCTGTAAAGTTACCTTCCATCCTGATTTTACAGAGGTGCTTCTTTACTTTATTAAAAAGTTCTGTTTAAGAATCTGATTGGTTTTAGTATCCTAAAAACCCAAGGGTTAATCTGTGCTCACTTTGTAACCAATTGGTTAGGATATTATTCTCAAGCCTCCCCAGGAAAGGGGGGGTGTAAGGTTTGTGGGGGATATAGGGCTCCAAGTGGCCAGCACTGGATGGTGGCAGTAGTACCCATCCAAGGACAAGGAAGGATTTGTGCCTTAGGGAAGTTTTAACCTCAACTGGTAAAAATAAGCTTATGGGGGTCTTTCATGTGGATCCCCATGTCTGTACACCAGAGTGGGGAAGGAACCCTGACAAGTCCCATGTGACATTCTCATAAGTAAGCTGGAGAAATGTAGGCTCAGTGGAACTACCATTAAGTGGATACATAATCAGTTAAACAATGGCAAAACAGTAACTATTTATGGAATGACATCAGAGCAGAAGGTCTTGAGTGGGGTTCCCTAGGGCTAGTGTTATTTAACATTGAGTGAATGTAGAAGTAGAGCTAGTGATCAAATTCACAGATGACACAAAAGGAGGGGGTTGTAAACAGTGATGAATCTGTAATGAAAAATGCCAGAGCTCAAGTTTTTTTTTTTCTTTTGAGCTTCCATAACCAAAATGCAGCAATCCCAGAGATATTGGGGCACGGAACAGCTCAGGCACAAATTAAGCCCAGGTTGTAAATACTTTGGAGGATAAATTTTAGTTCTTAGAGGGATCTTGAAGAATTGGAGAACTAGGCAATAGACAAAATGAAATTCAATAAAGAAAAGTTTAAGATGCTACACTTAGGGAAGACAAACCAAATAAATACAGAGTAGAGAATAACTGGCTTGGCAGCAGCACAATGAGAAGGATTAGGGAGTTGTGATGGATCACAACCTCAGCAGGAGTCAACCAGGCAATACTCCTCCCTCCCAAAAAACCCCATAAATGCATGGTATCTGTTAATGCAACCCAAAATGGCAAGTACCACTCTACTTACAGCTGGCTAGGCCTAAGATGGAGTACTGTGTCCAATTTTGGACAGAGCTGTATAGAAAGGATGTGGAGAAACTGAAAAGGATACAGAAGCAAGAAAAACATTAAAAAAAAAAGATGTCTTGTATTCTATGAGCAAAGACTGAAAGAACGGGGTATGTTGTGTTTGGAAAAGAGGAGATTAATGGGGGAGGGAATATGACAGCAGTCTTCAAATACTTGAAAGGCTGCCATAAGAAAAGAAAAAAATTTGGTTCAAATTACAGCAGAGTAGATTTAGATTAAAATCTTCTTACAGTTAGGAATTCCTTAACATTTGGACAATGGAACCCACTGACTAGGGAAGTCATGAAAACCTTGAGGTTTTCAAGAGGCAGCTGGATAGTTATCCACAGTGCTCCAGGGCTGGATCACCCATAAAAAATAATGGGTGCTCAGCACCCACCAGCAGCCCCCCAATCACCTCCCACCTACCCATGGGCCCCACCAATCAGCTCCTCCCCTCCCAGCACCTCCCACCTGCTGTGATCAACTGTTCAGCAGCATGCAGGAGGTGCTGGGTAGCAGTGGAGTGGGGGCAGTGCCTGGGGTAGAGCAGGGCATCAAGGACCTGCCAGCAATTCAGAAAGACAGCACCTCTGTAGCCATTTGTTTTGGATGGTTTAGACCAGTGGTTCAGCCTTCTCATTTGCAGACCCTTAGTTTTTTTTAAATGGAGGTGTGAATCCCTTTGGGAATCCATGTCTGCAGACCCCCAGGGGTCCATGGACCAGTGGTTTTCAACCTATGGTTTAGACAACTCCTGCACCTTGGTAGGAGGTTAGGCTAGATGACCCTTGCAGTCGCTTCCAGCCCCATGGTTCTAGGAGATGGCCAGTGCATGGAGCAGCTGGTATCCTTCCCCCACTCACTCCTAGAACAGAAGACCCCTCCCTCACCCCTTAGGAAATTAGCGCTGACAAGATGAGACATTTTGTAGTTTTATTTTAGGTTAGACAGAAGATGCCAGTCACACAACAGTTCCAGCAGTGGCATGGCTGTGGTTTTTGTGTATGAAGCAGATGGCCAGAATCATGGAGGCCAAAGCTATGGCAGCTGCCACCAAGGTCAGTCCCAGCTCCAGCCCAGGATTCTCCTCTGCACCTACAGGAAGAAGGTAAGTGGTTAGAACTGGAATAGGAGCTTATTGATGGGTGTCCACACCAGAGATAAGGGAGTGCTGTGGTAGACGAAGTGGGAAGCTCTTGTTTGTGCTGTTTGGCTATTGCTCAGCTTTGTGGACTTGATCCTCCATATTGATTCTGTTGACTAGTTTTAGTCAAGACCAGCTGGAGTAAAATAGGAATCTGGATTCCAGAGTTGTGGGTTTTAGGCCACCTTTTAGTGCAACCAGTTGAGCCAGGGGGCGGGGGGGTGGCAGCAAGGGAGAAAGTGCATAATAGTCTAGAGATTACCCTCTTAGACACCGTAGAGAACTCCCCTGGATTTAGTTTGCTCTTTTGCCTTCCAGCTGCTGCACACAGGCTGGATAGCACTAAGATTTGTCCTTGAAAAGGTTCATTATTCAGGGTTCTCTTGAGGTGGAAGGCATCCCCCTCCCCCAAAAGATTCATAACATATGATCCCAGGGTACATGGCTGGTTCTTATATACACCTGGTGCTGCCGCCTTCCCTGCTTCCATTCGATCTTCTACAACATCCCTGGATTCTCGGTAGGCATCAAGGATGAATAGGGGTCCTACCACAACATCAGCCTCTCCTACCCTCACTGAGGAGTCACCTGTATTGGAGAGAGGAGTTACCAGAGAACCCATTAACTGCTCTTATCCTCATTGTTGAAGGAAGACAACCAAAAGACAGTAGTTTGGCTAAGAGAACCATTTCTTTGGGGTCAGCCTCCTATTAGTATGCACAATATACAGCCTACCTTGTCTGGAGGCCACATCTCTCTGGAAGCGCCTGCCTGGCCATCTGTCCAGAGGGCTGCCTCTCCCAGACTGTCCTCCAAACAATGCACAGTTCCCAGTCTCACAGCACCTGCAGATGTCTCTGGTGCCTTCCACTGGAGCCCAGCTGGAACAGGAGAAGGGGCAAGGTCACTTACATTAAGACTTATCCTCTCCAGGCTGCTGATCCCACCAGCCCCACCTGCACCCAAAACCACCACCACCACCACGGGGTTCTACTCCAGCTACTCACATGTTGCCTGCTTTGTTGAAGGAACAAGCCTTGTTCAAGGGATCGGGGACTTGCTCAGCTGCAGTGACTTTCAGATGGCAGGTGATGTAGATCTGGAGGGGAAGTGGGAAGAGGGGTTAGGACCATCCCAGGGGACACGAACACCTGCTTAACCTGGGGAAATAAACCTGGAGCAGAAATCAGGGAACTCACCAAGTTCCTGGCATCTCCTGCAAACCTGAACACATCCACCATGAACTGCAGGGTGTCCTGCCTGGGCCTGGGGGATATGAAGGCTGAGGTGGTGTCATCTGATCTCCCATCCACCAGGCATCTAGACACAAGAACTCTGGTTAGTAATCCCCACCTAAACAAGGCAGATTCTAGGCTAGAAAGGGCTGCCACCTCTTACCCATTGAAGTCAATGACAGCATAGTGGGGAGAGGAGTCCCTGTCTGGGGTCAGGGTGGCCACACAGCTGTCCACAAAGAGCCTCAGAGCCACATGGTTCCCAGTGCTGACATCAGCTTGGATATGCATGACCTCCCCCAGCTGGAATCCATTGGAGGGTCTCTCAGCACTCCAGTCATCTGCAAGGCAAGTTCACAGTGAGCAGGACAGACAGGCAGGGCTGGGCTCCCCTGAAGGCTCCTCCCACCTACCATTCATCAGGTGCAGTGAGAAACCCAGCCTCTCCTCTGCAGACAGGGTAGAGCTGAAGGGAACCCACGTTGGCTTGATGGCTTTACTGCTCACATTGTCCTTCCTGGGAGAGGAGCAAACCTCAGTCACTGAGCCAGATCCCACAACAGGGACTGAATAGGAGGGAGGGTACATGAGCATCTCAGACACTCACCGGGGGTAGTGACACTCAATGGGAATCACAGCAGGGTTGGTTCTCAGGATCACTGGGTTGCTGGCAGGGGTGGGGTTATAGTTCAGGCTTGTGCTGTAAACCAGGGAGTCTGGGGTCATCTGGGAAGAACCAGACATGGAAGGGTTAACAGCACACAATTGACATACAAAGTTCAGCAAGACCTAGAGAGACATTTCCTATTAACAGAAAGTCTTTCAGCACATGCACAACTCATGGAACAACCATTGCTGGAAGGTAACAGAACCATTAGAGCTTTTTGAGCTCACTCCCCCAGAATGGCTGCCTGGGGACTACTGATGGGCACTGTAGGGCCTAGTTTTGCACAGCTGTGGTCACCACAGCTACTGCTTCTAGCACTGTCCAACCATCATGTAGGATAAACTGTTTTCCCTTACAGGACAGACGTATTCTGGAAGACAGTCAACATCTAGCACCCTTTGGCCACTCCAGTTCTGCTGTCCATCAGCTTTCTCTGGGAGCAGTGCAGCTGTTGTGACTTCTTGAAATAGGGACTCCTAGCAGAGGAGATTCAGGAGCATGGCTCAGCTCCCTGTTCTCTCGCGGGAGAGGATGTCACTTAAAGGGGGAAGCTCTGACAGCTGGTAGCAGCTGCCTCTTGAGCACTGCAAGGAGGGGAAACCAATAACTCAAGCTATGGATTCAGGCCTTTAAGCATCCTAGATGTTAATATCAGGCTGGCCTAGAGCCAGCCGTCATCCACCCACAGCCCCATGTATCACAGAAAGTTAGCTGAGGCCTGCATGATGGGAGGGATCAAGATACTCATCTGACCCACCAGAGCACCAGACTTGTATGAAGCTGCCTTACCTGCAAGGTGCTGCCACATTCATGGAGCCCAGCTGTAAAAGTCACTGTGTTCGCCGCAGCATTAAGGGATGTGGACCCGCAGGCGGCCGGGCCAAGGCTCAGGTCAGCAGCTTTGATCAGTCTCCCCATTCCAAACAGATCCCTGTGCACAGTGATCACCATCTGCGCCTCCTCACACTGCACCATGACAGGCTGCAGTGGGGACACAGCCCTGAGCTGGGAAGCATCAACCCAAGCCCAGGGATAGGGCTGGGGAAGAGAAGGCACATAGGCTTGTCGGTGAGGGGGCTCAGCCCTAGGGGTGGGTCTCCAGATGGCTGAGTCACTCCTAGAGAAATCCCAGGGATTGTAACAGGTCACCCCACTGACCACCCAGCAGAGGAAAGCAAAGCCCAGGCTACTTCTGTACCCCATCCTGCCTGCAGCAAACGTAGCATAGAGAGAAATTGCTGCTCTGGGCCCTTTATACCCTGACCTAAAGCCAGCTCCCAGCTGCCCCTGGTAATTAATTCCCCAGTCTTACCCAAAGGAAATAATGAATGGGAATTAATTCCACCTGGGAATTGTTATTATTTGTGTTTTAGGAAAGTCCCTAATTGGTTTCAGCCTATTAATGGCTAACAGACTTTGATGTTGATGGGAACTATCAGTTATGTAGCGTGTAATACTGATGATGAGGGAATTTTTGTATGTTACGAATCTTGTGCTGTGAGTGGGAAGTATTAAGTCCAACTGATTTGCTGATGAAATAGGTCTTGAGACGACCATCAAAATTAATATAGGAGGCTATCAATAGATCACTGTGAACTGAAATTCCATGGAAAATCCATAAACCCAAAGACACGTGATATCCACAGAACATATAAAATGTGTTTGGTAGATTCTACCTCACTTGAGGGCCCCTGCTGATCCCTTTGGCAGTGGAAGATATCTCCACCTTACATCATTTGCTTCCTTTTTAAGATCCTTTATTACTACTAATTATTATTGGTATTGCAGTCATGTCTTGGAGCCGGAGCTGTGGAGTAGGACGCCATTGTGTTAGGTGCTGTAAACAAAGACATTATTTCCTTTCCAATAGTTAGACTAATATATTTATGAAATAAGCTAAATCTGACCCCTCCTAGATAGCTGTAAGTGCATCTGCTCATATGCTCACACTCTGCACACTGTTTGTGCTGGTGATACAATCCCCGGCACAGAAGTTGTCAGAGCAGGGAAGGGCTGGGAAATTTACTCTCACAGGTATCTGGCCTGTTTCACATTCATCACATTGCCTGGCTGCATTGCCCCTTCTATTTAAGTCCCTGTTAACTTGGAACATCCGTCAGTTGGTTTTAAGAGGAAGGCTGCTTTCCAAAATCAATAGGATTCATATTCAAATATAAGCACAAGAAGGGACTGGAACAGGTAAGCCTCAGCTTTCAGCTTCTGTGGGGCTTTCCAAACAGGATAGAAATGATGCACCTGGATATATACTTTATTAACAGCTCACCTCCAGACAGTGTGCTCACTAACATTGGATCACAGTGCAGGATGCGGGGAACAGCCCCGGCAAGGTGAAAGTTATGGCATTCATAATACATAGTCTTATAATGTGTTATTATAGCAAATAAAGTGCATCCAGACCAGGGGAAAATATAATGCCTTTAACAGATCACAATGGTCAATTTCTCTCCTCAGCTACAGCCCCTTTGAAGGCAACACAGCCTAAGGGCAGAATTGAGTCTGATGTGTTTTTAAAAGGCTTTTGCTTCTTTTCCATTTTGTAGCAACTCCTGCTGAGTGGCTGGAGATAAACTGCTTTTATTTAGCTAGGGTATAACTCTGTATTGTACAATAGCAGACACTAAGGATTAAGGATTAATTAAAGATTACCCAGCTGCAGGTTATTAACTACAACTCCCAATATTTGGAAACACATAGTGTTATAGAAATGTGAAATATTGTTATAGAACAGAAAAGGAATCCCTGCATGTTAGATACATATTGAAAAGCTAAGATCATACCAGCCATATGTCACAATGATCTGCTAGTCGCTTTGCATTGTGAACCCCCAGTTCTGTGTATCCTGCACGTCTCTGGGCATAGCTCCTAGATGGCCAGGATAGGTTAGAGCAGAGAATTTTGCCTTGAAGCAGCTCATTTTCTCACAGTGACAGAGAAAATGTGCAAGATCCACAGTTAAATGCAGACTGCGGTTAAGGTTCCTTTAAAAGAAGAATAAAGCACATTTCTTTGGGTCCAAAAAAGCTGGTATCTATGGCTGGGCGAGATCCTCAGCTGATGTAAATTGACTTCAGTGGAGCTATGCCTGTTTACAGCAGTGAAGGATGTAGCTCTTCATGGCTATAGCTGTTATTACATAAATGGAGAATGAGATGCTTTCCTGCTATATTAATCTTCATCCTAATAATCTTAATATGGCAGTTATTGCAATATATAACTGCATCTACTATACAAAATGGGCCAGATTCCAAGCTCCAGAATGCCACTGTGAGTCCAGAGTAACTTCACTGACTTCCATGTGAAATGACTGACATCTGTATGTGGCCCTTTATGTCTTTCTACCTATCTCAAGCCTTCTTTGCTTAACTATAAACATACCCTATAAAAGGAGCTGAAATGTGCTCCTACCCTAGCTACAGGGGAGGGGAAGGTGCTAGGGATCTTGGATGATCAATGCACTTTTTGCTAATTGTTACTAAATTCAGCAATTTACCTTTCCTCGTACTTTTCTAGCAGCTGTTCCTGGCACATGCAAAACTCCCACTGACAACAGTCAGTTTTGGACATGCAAGAAATAGTGTCAGACCTGAAGAGAGTATAAAGGTTTGATCCTGCAGCCCTTACTCACATGTGTAGCCCCACAGAATATGACTAATTCTGCTCCCTGCATTGAAAGCAGGATCGGCATATCGCCTTTCATCTCAATCCCGGCTTGTATAGATCTTTATATCCCTGCAGTGCACTGCAGTGGTTTTAAACTCTGCAGCCAGACTGGGTTTATATTTGCCTTCATTTGGTTTTAACCTGGTTAAACAACTAGAGTGCCATTAAAACCTGGTGCTGGCAATTTACAAGGAAAGCGGAGTCTGCTGGCTCAGCTGGGCTCAATTGCTAAAAAAAGTCCACTGCAATTCTCCCGTTGCTTTCAGCAGGAAAAAGGACCAGGCCCAATGTGTTTCCCATGCATAGGAGACACACAGACACTGACTCTCCCAGAGAGCGAGATGGTTCTTCTCGCAATTGCTTCTCTAAAAAGAGTTTCTTGTTCTGTGGTGAACGACCAAAGCCAGACATCCCCCTGAGATCCCATGGCTCAGTGGTATTTACTCCCACACTGGGGCATCCAGGGCTCAGTCCCCAGGGCTGGCGCTAGCATTAGGCGACCCTAGGCGGTCGTCTAGGGCGCCAGGATTTGGGAGGCGTGGGCAGCTGCCTCCCCGCTCAGCGGGAGGCAGCCGCGGTGAGCCGCCCCCCTGCCTCCCCGCTCAGCTGCCGAGCGAGAGGCAGCTGTGGCGATCCACCCCCCCTGCCTCTCGGATCCACACTCAGCTCCCGTGGCCCACGGAGGGTGTCATAAATATGAAGGGAAGGGGGAGAGGGTCTGATGCAGTGCTATAAAATCCTCTTACCAGTAAAGGGTTAAGAAATGCAGGTAGCCAGACTGACACCTGACCTGGCTGGCATCTGACCAATAAGGGGACAAGATACTTTCAAACTTTGGGAGGGGGGAAGGTTTTTGTGTGTGTCTTTGTCTGAGTCAGAGTGATCTTGGAAAACAGAAGGAACCTACAGAAAATCAAACCTCCCTTTTCTGAAGTAAGTTTAGATAGCATAGTGAATAGATTTCTGTTTAATTTTGCTTGGTGTATTCCCTGTGTTAGAAGGGGCAAGGGGGGGGTGGTTATTCATGGTTTTCTGTAACTTTAAGGTTTTGTCCAGAGGGGGAATTCTCTCTGAGTTTGGAAATATAGTGCCCTGTAAAATAGTTACCATCCTGATTTTACAGAGATGATTTTACCTTCTTTATTTTTAATAAAATCCTTCTTTTAAGAAGCTGACTGTTTTCTATGGTGTTAAAACCCAGGGGGTGGGTTTTTAGATCACTGTGTAACCAATTGGTTGGGAGATTGTTCTCAAGCTTCCCCAGGAAAGGGGGTGTACAGCTTGAGGGGGTATTTTGGGGGGGAGGGAAGTTCAAGTGATTCCTTTCCTGGATTCCTGTTAGATACTTGATGGTGGCAGCGAAAGAAGCATTTCTCAGGGTACAGGGAATTTTGTACCTTGGGGGTTTTAACCTAAGCTGGTAAAAATAAGCTTAGGGGCTCTGAATGCGGGTCCCCATGTCTTCACCCTAGAGTTTAGAGTGGGGCGGGAGGCAGCTGCAGTGAGCCGCCCCCCTGCCTCCCCGCTCAGCTGCTGAGCGAGAGGCAGCTGCGGCGAGCCACCCCCCCTGCCTCCCGGATCCACACTCAGCTCCCGTGGCCCACGGAGGGGGCTTGCTGGGAGGGGGGGTGGCGTTGGCTGGGGGAGGCGCTGTTAGCTGAGGGGGGGTGGCGCAGGGCTGGTGCAAGGAAGTTTCGCCTAGGGTGCGAAACTTCCTTGCACCGGCCCTGTCGGTCCCGCACACACAAGCAGTCCCTACTTACACACTGTGACGAACTAGGACTGTTAATGTTTTCCCTGAGTACTGTGTGGGTGCCTCGGTTTCCCTATGTAGTGCTTGAGTATCTAGGTGGTGGGACAAGGGTGCATGAGTGTTACAGAGCCCTAGGGCAGGGGCCTGGACACAGAGAATGGCTGACACTCTGTATCCTAGCAACTGATGGCCCCGGCCCCTCCCCTGCAAAGGTGCGAGCTGAAGGTGTTCGAACAAAGGGATCAGGTGACCTCCTGGCCCCGGAAGGAGACAAAGGAGAGAGGCGGGGCTGGACAGTTTGAGTTTGGAGCTGGCTGGGGAAGAGGGAAAAAGGGCAGACAGGGTCTGGCCTCCCTGCCCACCCCCCCGTTTGGAGCTGTGGGGTGAAATGCAGGGAGCCCCGGGCTGGGGTCTAAGCTCCCTGCCCCCCCCCCGGAAGGGCCCGGCTGAGGGGTCCTGGATGTACTGACAAGCTCTGTTTGGACTGTGTTCCTGGCATCTCTAATAAACCTTCTGTTCTCCTGGCTGCCTGAGACTCCCAGTGAATCCGGGGAAGAGGGGTGCAGGGCCAGACTCCCCCACACTCCGTGACACACACCTCTCATCAAAGTCAATGGGGCAGCTCCCAGTTTCCCAGATCTGCAGGACCAGGCTCTAGTTTCCCACTCAGTGTGGCCCCGCCCACACCACAACCTCGGTCATGCCAGGAAGTGCTTTTCTTTCAAAATTTTGTCCCGTAAATCACACCAGGTGGCTAAAGTGGATTTGAAAACTCTCGGGATGGTTAAGTGCATATGGCTAATGCTGTGGCGATGGGTCTGCACAAGGTTAATACTCCATGGGCTTGCCACGGGGGTAGATGGATGACTGACCTCCAGTTCAGAGCATGACTAGATGACTAGCATGACTAGTCCCTTGAAATCAACAAAGGAACACAAGTGCGCAAATAATGTGGAAAGTTTGCCCAGATAAAGGCAGCTTTCTCTAAGACCATGTCTACCCTATGTGATACCACTTCCAGTCTGCTGACCTGTTTCGGGGTATGTCCACACTGCATAGTTAACCTGGTATCATACTTGAGTTTTAGCCCAGTCCCACTACTATCCACGCAGAAGAGCTTCTGACCCAGGTTTGGAGGTGTTTTAAACCTAGGCTATCTTACATGGCTAGGGTGCAAGGTGAGGCTTGGGCTCTGCTTTCGCTCCGGCTGGAACCCACCCACTTTGCAGTGAGGATACAGGCTAAATCACTGGAGTGCTGATAGTCCTCCAGGGCCTTCCCACAATTCCCCCTGAAGCACAAACAAGTTCTCCCACAATTGACTGGGAAAGAATCCTCGAACGTCCAGCACAAAGAACCCAAGACAAACATGGGTGAGTGTTAAAACAGCAAGGGCACAGTAACCTGGATAGGTGTGAAAGTCATAAGGTACAATGAACCCCCCCTTAACAACCAACAGCTATGGCAACCAGAGGCCACTAGGGGGAAGTAGATGCCTCGCCTACGCAAGACCCTGAGCTTTTACATTGGCCTTCGCTAAGACAGAAATCACTGTCCCAGACCAGTTTTTACTAACCAGATAGCAAACATCCGAGGTCTGGCTACCACCAATCAGATGTTAACACGACCAGGGCTTTGTCTAAGTGTGTATAAAAAACCTGTAATTTCTGTGTAAATTAGAGTTCTGTACCAAGGCACAGACTCTCCTTTTTTCTGCAGAATAAAGTAACCCTCTTTCCTTATCCCTGTGTGGCTGTTATTGGCTCTCAGCTAGGTGGACCCGATATTTCGGTAACATAGGGCTTTGCAGGGCGGATGCTCACACCTGGACTAGGCTAACCTGCATGCTCAGACCTAGGTGCTAATCATTTTGATTAACTGTGCAATGAAGATATATCCTTATTGTTTCCTTTTACTCCCCTGTCTGTATCCACCTGTTTTCTCTTGTTTTATATTTAGAAAGTAAGTTCTTTGGGCCAGGGCCCCTTTCTTTGTTCTGTGTTTGTACAGCGTCTAGCACAATGGAGTCCTGGCCCATGGCTGGGGCTCTGTGGTGCTACAGTAATAGAAATAACAAATAATAATAACTAGAACACTGAATGATTTTTTGACAATAGGAATCCAAAATGATTCCATCACAGATCCACTCAAGCAGTATTAAAAATATTGTGGACAAGGTCCACAGAGCCCAACCTCCATTGTAGAAACACACATTAGCTGGCAGAAATAGGAGTTTAGCATACTGTGCGACCGTGAGTATTGAATTTGGTGGACCCTTGTCCATATCAGAGATACAACCACATTCAATGACATTGAATCCCAAAGCCAAGGAGTGGCCATTTTTGCCAGTGCAGACCCAGCTTGAGAATCAAGCAATTCAGTCAGCTAGATTTTCCCTTCTTGCTCTACTCATCCATAGGGATGGGCCAACACATTTGGAGAAAGTAAGAAGTGGCCTGAACTTTTGTCCAATGCTCAAAACAAACCCAAATTGAACAAATTCAGTTGTTATATTATTTTTATGAAACTTCGCACGTTTAGACCAGTGGTTCCCAAACTAGGGTTCGTGAACCCCTTGGGGTTCATGAAATGTTACAGGGGGTTCTCAGGGGAAAATTCCCTAATGGCGGACAGAGCTGTCCATAGGGACCCCGGGCAGCACGGGGCCAGCAGTCTGGAGCCTTGGGCTTTTACAAAATAGAAAGGGAGGTGGCTATTTTTTGCTGTTTTTAAAATGAAATAGGCTGCTAGTGTTGTTTTTAAATTATTATGAAGAACAAGTTTAAGCTTTGTTGTAACATGCGTTGTTTGCCTGGACTGCTCAAGACCTGAATGCTTGTGTAGGAGGAACTCTTTGAGTTGGCTTCTTAAATACCTTCATGCTGTTTCACATCTGATACTCCTTGATGAAACATAGGAGCCAGAGGCGCCAGTCTGGTGGGGGCGACAAGGGACCTGTGTCAGCATGTGCCCCCCACCCACGGGTCCCTCCCCTTTTTTTCTGTGGGCCCCCCCACTTTTCCAGTGGTGCCCCCCAAGGCCCCGGGGTGCACAGGGGTTTTGCCCCTGCACCCCTTTTTTCTACTGGCACCTCTGATAGGAGCCTTGTCTTATAATAGGCTTAATCAAAAGTGATACAAGCTACAAAAATGAGATCTTGGAAGAGTGTTGCCATTTTCATAATGTAATAATACTGTAATGATAAATAATAATTAATAAATAGTGTGTAATAAGTGTGTCATAAAAATACATTTTATATTTCCAAGATCACTGCTTTTATAATTTATACTGAGGTAAGAAAGAAAATCCCTGGAAATATTCATTTTTAGGAGGGGGTTCACGAGACTTGACATTTTAGTGAAAGGGGTTCGCGGGTTTTTAAAGTTTGGGAACCACTGGTTTAGATTGTGGTTGAAACCAGAGGTGCACTTATCAAACCCAGTAGTGTAGCCAGGGGGGGAGCAGGGGGAGTGGCCGCTCCCCCTGTGAGGAGAAGTGGCGCTAAGGTGCCGCCCGAGCCCTGCTGCTGGAGCCAGGCTCGGGCGGGGATTTAAAAGGCCCGGGGCTCCGCAGCGGCTGGAGCCCCGGGCCCTTTAAAGCGCCGCCGGGTGAGTACAGGGGGAGCGGGAAGGCACCTTTTGATAGTGCTCTAAACCTGGCTACGCCACTGATCAAACCCCATGAGAAATGCTCTTCTGAGGGATCCTTACAACCTGGGAGTTAGCAGAAAGCCCTGGACAATAGCAATCCTAAAATACAGTTAGGAGTTATCCTTTTCATCTGAAGTGTTTACTACACATTCCGTACCATGGTATATACAGGCAGATCACTCATTTACTGCTGTAGCTGTATCAAATTCATTTTTCATATGCAGTGCAGTGAAATCAAATGGACCTGATGGCCATAACCATGTGATCTTTTGGTTCCTCTTAGTGAGTCTCCGCTCAACAGTTGAGTGCAATACTGAGACCAAAGCATTTAGGATAGAGTGGAAAAAATTAAATGTTGCTTTGCTACTTTTAGCAGGTAAGAATTCTAATGGAGCTACCAAAGTTTGTGAAACTCAACCCAAGTGCAAAGCATATTCTGCAGAGTCCTCAACTTAGGGATTGATTGTCCTGCCTTGCTGGTATTTTCAGGCTTTTCAGGACTCTACAGGAATAGGCACAGGCGCCAACTGCCGGTGGGGGCTGACGCCGGGCCCCGACGCCGGGCGACGTGGCGGGACCCCGCCTGCAACGCTGGGCCCCGCCCCCGACACCGGGCAACGTTGCGGGGCCCCGCCCCCGATGCCGACGCAACGTCGCCCGGTGTCGGGGGCGGGGCCCCGCAACGTCTCCCGGTGGTGAGATGAGCTGGGCGTGGGCCCCGGGGCTGGTGGGGAGCTGGGTGCAGGCCCCGGGGCTGGCGGGGAGCTGCCGGTGGGTGCTAAGCACCCACCAATTTTTCCCCATGGGTGCTCCAGCCTCGGAGCACCCACAGAGTCGGCGCCTATAGGAACAGGTTATGCAAATGTCAGTGGTTACTGGTGTATTTAAAAGTTATGTCTTCAGCATCAGCTGACAGAATTCAGAATCTTTCATGCCTTCCACTCTTCTTCTGAGCCAAAGTCACAAGGCTTTGTGGACCAGATTCCCCTTTTATTGACATTTCACACTTATGTAACTGTTGGCGTCAGCGGATTTCATTCCGATTTCCCCCAGTGTAAAAGAGAGGAGGATCAAGCCCTCAAAGATGAAAATCTAGGACCAGATCTGGCTGGTGACTTCAATAGCAGTAGGCTGATTTACACAAGCTGAGGATCTGTACCCCAATCTTTAAATTAAGACATCTTGTATTCATTAATACAAAAGACGCAATAACCAGACAATATTCCATTTAGAACATGTGAAATTGTTATTAAACTGTTCTCCGCCCAACAGGTCTTCTAAGAGTTGAAACTTCTGAAAGAAATTCACCTCTGACCACTACCATAGGTAATGGTTCGACAACTGCTTTCTTCATGTTGGGATGCTAAGACTTCCAATTAGGCCAGAAGATATAGCTCCCTTTAATAAAAATTGATGTCACTTACAAATACCCATTGATGTTTACAAGCGATAGCCACTGGGAAAATCAGAGGGTACAGAGAATGAGCAAGACAATGCTTTTTGCCCCTAAGTTAACTGAGCTATGCGAATATTGACTGAAAGTCATTAGCATCTGATGGCTGTTAGATGGCGTACTGGTTGGTCTCTGAGTTGGTGGTCTGAACCCATTTCCCAGGAGGCAGATGTCCACATTATAAAACCCAACATTACAGATGACACTAATTTCCCCCAGGGAAGAGAGGGGAAACTCTAGGCCAACTTCTTGTCCCACTGCAATCAGTGGGAGTGTTGCCATTGACTTCAATGAGACTAAGATTCATGTCTGTGTCAAGAAACAACCTACAGTAACATTAACATTTACAACAGTTCATACTAATACAGTAACAAGCAGCACAGCCCAAAATAAAATATCAGTCATTTTTGAATTCCACATCACACAGTTATGATGGATTCAGGACCTGCATGTAGCAACAAAGTTATCGATCTAGATGTCTTCCAGTCACACCAGAAATGTCTGACATGTGTTGTATTACAATGATTTACTCAACAGCCTCTCATAATCTCATCCTTTGTACGTTACAGCTTTCTAGCGTGACATGAAACATGCACACCCGGAGTGTTGTTGGGAGACAAACAAGATACCAGAATGGTTACTTATGGGTATAAGGAGGCAGTTAAAAAAATACTTTCTATACTTACAGGCTGGAAATTTCAAAGGTGTCTAAAAGGAGTTAGGTACCCAAATCTGATAGAAATTCCTATTGTCTATTGTAAATTGTCTAACTCCCTTTTGAAAATCCCAGCTACAGTGCTTAGTGTAATGAGGAACACATTATCACAGAACCATAGAAACACAGGGCTGGATGGGACCTCAAGAAGTCATCAAGTCCAGCCTCCTGCACTGAGGGAGAACCAAGTAAACCTAGACCATTATTTTGTCTTCTCAGAAATTATGTTGATATGCAGCCAAAACATGCCTAAATGGGGACAGTTTTTTTCTCACAAGACCTTACAACACTGACAACAACTTTGGCCATTGTTTCATGGCGGCAAGCGCTGGGAGCTAGGGGGAGAAGCGGGGATGCGGCATGCTCAGGGGAGGAGCAGAGGTGAGCTGAGGTGGTGGTGGTGGTGGTGGGGGGGGGGCGGGGAGCTGCCAGTGGGTGCAGAGCATCCACCAATTTTTCCCTGTGGGTGCTCCAGCCCTGGAGCACCCATGGAGTCAGCGCCTATGAGTCATGCTAGAATGGCATAACGAGTGAGGTCCCACAGGGGTCAGTTTTGGGTCTGGTTCTGTTCAATATCTTTATCAGTGATTTAGATAATAGCACAGAGAGTACACTTATAAAGTTTGCGGATGATTCCAAACTGGGAGGGGTTGCCAGTGCTTTGGAGGATAGGATTAAAATTCAAAATGATCTGGACAAAACTGGAGAAATGGTCTGAAGTAAATAGGATGAAATTCAATAAGGACAAAAGCAAAGTACTCCACTTAGGAAGGAACAATCAGTTGCACACATACAAAATGGGAAATGGCTGCCTAGGAAGGAGTACTGTGGAAAGGGATCTGGGGGTGATAGTGGACCACAAGCTAAATATGAGTCAACAGTGTAACACTATTGCCCCCACTCCAAAAAAAAAGTGAACATCATTTTGGGATGTATTAGTAGGAGTGTTGTAAGCAAGACATGAGAAGTAATTCTTCCACTCTACTCCGTGCTGATTAGGCCTCAACGGGAGTATTGTGTCCAATTCTGGGCGCCACATTTCAGGAAAGATGTGGACAAATTGGAGAAATTCCAGAGAAGAGCAACAAAAATTATTGAAGGTCTAGAAAACATGACCTATGAGGGACGATTAAAAACATTGGGTTTATTTAGTCTGGAAAAGAAGACTGAGGGGGGATGTGATAACAGTTTTCAAGTACATAAAAGGTTGTTACAAGAAGGGAGAAAAATTGTTCTTCTTAACCTCTTAAAATAGGACAAGATGCAATGGGCTTAAACTGCAGCAAGGGAGGTTTAGGTTGGACATTAAGAAAAACTTCCTAATTGTCAGGGTGGTTAAGCACTGGAATAAATTGCCCAGGGAGGTGGTGGAATCTCCATCTTTGCAGATTTTTGAGAGCAGGTTGGACAAATACCTGTCAGGGATGGTCTAGATAATACTTAGTCCTGCCGTGAGTGCAGGGGACTGGACTAGATGACCTCTCGAGGTCCCTTCCAGTCCTATGATTCTATGTTCCAGATAGCAGCACAGGGCTTTGCAGATATTCCTGGGGCTGCCTGGCTTTCCGGTTAATTCCCTGTATTCAGGAATAAATAGGGGTAATTATAGGGGCTGATGGTGAGGACTTTTTCCCCATTGCTCAATTTGTAATAAAAGAAGTGCCGGGGCTCAACCAGTTAGGTTCTGGGGCTCAAGCAATATTTTTACTTTCATTTCTGACTTGCTGTGTCAGAAGTGCTGGGGCTCAGCCCTGCACAAATTAAGCACCACTTTCTAACCATCCATCCACCATGCTTGGCCAGGAGGTGTTATCATGGGGGGTATATGTGCCTGCTTTAATTAGCAGCTCTCCGCCAAACTCTTCCCCGCACCAGATACAGCTGATCGGCTCAGTGCACCCACCAGCTCCTAAGGACCACTTTGTTCCCGACTGGGCTGGCAAGAGGGTTAGCGATGACTTGTCTGGAGCCAGAGCAGCTTCCTCCCAGGGCCCCTCTCCCCAGCTCACATGACCCAAAGTGCAGCTCTGAAGCAGTCTGGCCAGGCAGTGATGGGACCATGGAGAGGGGCACAGCAGGGGTGGATCTTGTGGGGGAGTCAGATGGGACAGAAGCAGGAGGGGCAGGATGTGGCGGGTGCAGAGGCTCAGGGTAGTGGGGAGAATGGGATGAGGGAGGAGTTGATTCGCCATCCCACACAACCACTTTTGGGGCAATAAGCCTCCGGAAGGACATTCCCAACAGACACCAGAAGAGGCTGGTCCCTGGGGGTAGGATGAGCACTGGAGCAATTAGCTGGGCTACTGGGTTAACCCAAAGAGGGCAGTGGGGGCCTCTCACACAGACAGGGCACTTCCCATTAGCCCCTGTGTGGGGGGCAGGATTTCCCATTAGGCACATGCCTAGGGGCACCGGCGTTCTAAGGGAGCCTAAAAGTGAGTTAAAAGTTAATACATACGCCAGTGGGTCTCAAGGACTTCATGTGACCCAGTTAGAACAATGCTGCAGGCGGCCCAGCTGTGTGCTAAAAGAAGTCCCATTTGCCACTCTGGTCCAGCAGGGGGTGGGGCTGGCTGATCGGCTCCTGCCAGCAGGGAAGGCAAAGTGAGTGCAGCCAGGGGAGTGGACTTCTGGGAGGTTTGGGAGGGGGCTCTGGGCAGTGATGGGGTGTGGAGTGCGGGGCTGTAGGGGAATGCTGGGAAATGTGGGGTCTGTGGGCAAGGGGGCACAGCATCTTCAGTGCCCTAGGGGGTGCGTAAGGTATAAATCCGGCCCTGCCTGTGTGTCAGAAGCATGTCCAGTGGGGCCTGCCCATGGCTGGGGCGGGGTCGGTGGGTAGGAAGGGCCGGGGTACTCTCACAGGGTGTGGGAGGCGACACCCGGTTTACTATGCAGCACAGGGAAGGGAGAGTTGACAGAAGGAGGGGGCGTCTTGGTACTGAGATAATCTTCCCTTTCGGGAAGGTTTGTGGCCCCGGCTCTGGGAGCAGGTTGGTGGAAGAATACCCCCCATGCCCGCCTCGTGCTCTGAAGATACTGTTACTGCTCAGGAGGATGAAGCAAGAAAGAGCGAGGCTGGGTGCCCTTGCCCATAAGCTCTGGGAAGGACAACAGGGGGAGGCACGGGCCAGTAACGTTATACAGCCATGCTAAGTCCTTCTGGCTGGAGAGAACTATGGCTCCGGGAGGAGGGGTGGGCTCAGCTCTGGGGTCTGTTTCCTGCCCCCTGGAATGACACAGCCAGTCACTGAGGTAATAGGTGGCAATGCCAGGATACTTCCAAACAGAGAGACTGGCAGTAAATGAATCAAATGAATGTGATGACTTTCCCTGAGGAACTAATGCCTGGGCTTATGGTGAGCAAGCACTGGTCAGGGTCGCTTACTCACCCCGAGCAAGGGCTGCTCATCCAGCTGGGCCCCAACCCCCTCCTTCGCTACACCGTTAACCCTGGAAGGAAGGACAGCGTCCATGACTGCCTGCTTGTTTCCCCGGGTGCTAAGTGCCTCCATCCATGTCGGTCCAGCAGATCTCCTCAACCAGATGGGGGAGGCTGCCCGGGACTTTTCAGGGGGATCCTGGAAGGTGAATGTGCAGGACATGCAAAAGATAAAGGGTTATCATGCTGCAGGAGCAGATCAAAGACTCGGAGGGGGGAGGGGGGCCCTCGCCCTGCTGGAACAGCTGTAGTCCAATGTAATTCCTTCAAAACCCAGCAAGGCGCAAAGTAATGACTATGGAAACCACAGTAGAATGCCAGCCTACCCCCTCACCCTTTCCTGGTGGGCCTGGGCATTCTGGCTGGCGGTGGCGAGACCAGGTGTCCTGTCCGGTGTAGGAAACAGAAAGCTGGTGCAGGAAGGGGATATTTCCGTACTGAGATGGCTTTCCTCTGCTCTGCAGGTTTTATGGCCTTGGCTGCTTCTTAACCTCAGCCCAGCAGCCCATGGGCAAGCTCTGCCTCTCCTGCAGGTACTACATGGGGTAGTGAAGTTAAGGCCAGAGGAAGGAAGGCTGCCCTTGGCCAGCAGGTGCAGCTAGGGGAACAGAGGCAAGTCCAGTATTTTATCCACCCACTTTTAATCTTTCTGTAGGAAGAGGCGTCTGACCTCAGGTGGGGGTGGGGATCAGCTCTTGGCTCTGTTTCCTGCCCAGTGCAAGGACACAGCTTATTGTCCAGGGAAAGTTAGAGCTCAGAGGCAGAGCCGTAGCTAGGAATTTTTGTGCCCGAGGCAGGGCGCAGAAATTCCAAGGAGCTTACCTGCAGGAGGTCCTCCCCTGCCGCTGAAGACACCCCGGCTTACCTGCGGGAGGTCTGCCAGTCTCGTAGAAGGTACCCTCCGCCAAATTGCCGCTGAAGCCGCGGGACGGTTCTGCACCATCATTCAATAGATTTTTATTGTTAATATGCTTCAGATCTGCTGTGCCTAAGCTCAAGGGACCCACCCCTCACCTGGTTGTGCAGAGCACTGCAGATGGCTTGAAACTTCCCTTTAGGTAGAGGGATCTTATATTCACCAGAGACCTCCAAGAGCTGGCTCAGACTCTGCAACAGAGGGTGAAAGTCAGATGGTGGGCACACCAAGAAGCAATATGTAGTGACTGAAGCAGATTCAGGGGACTCTCAGACTCCAAGGCTGGAACGGATTATTGCCATCATCAAGTCTGACCTCCAGTATAACACAGGCCAAACTGGGGCTACACCTGCCACAGGATGAAAGAGGGGTCTCTGGGAAGCACTGGTGAGACCCCCAAACACATATCCTGGCCTCTCTCATTTACATCCCACTGCAGGCAATTAGCAAGGATTCATGGCAGGATGACAGCTGGCTCTTCAATCCATGATTTAGCATGATCTACCTGGACTTGGGTGGTGTCCTTCTCCGTGCCCAGGGTGAAGACGGCATGCAGGGCAGCTCGCAGGAGGTGGGTCTGCAGCTCTGGCTCCAGGGCAGGTGTCATGGTGCTGGCAAGAGAGAGGAGCCGGTATTAGACTGTGCAGTGCGGGGTGGGACTAGCACCAACATGGATGTGAAACTTCAGGGAAATAGGCAGAGGCAGGCGAGAATGGAAACTGAGGCACCGACAAGGCCAAGGTTTTCCAGACAGACAGTGGCAGGGCAGGAATAGCACCTGTTCCCTGGACCCTCCTGCCCTTCCTGTATCTGATCCTGGGAGTCAGCCTCTCCCCAAACCCATTGCAATGTTACTGGAGTGAAAAGAACATAGCAGCCAGGAGAGAGAGTGAACCTTCCTGCCACCTCTGCCAGAGGAGCCACCCTTGGGAGGTGACCTAGGAGTGGAAGGGACAGTGACTCCCAGCCATGGGCCTGAGCAGCACCGGGGTTAGGGGGTTTCGGTACCTGAGGTTGCCCACAGCAATCAAGGAGTTGGCCAGGACAGCGCCAGGTGGAGAGTCATCAGGAAGCTCCTCAATGAGCTCCTGAGACCCAAAGGAGCGTGAGAGATTTGGGCATCACTGACACTTCCCAATGAGGAGATGACACAGCCAGCACCACACACAGCCAGCAGGATCCCCCCACCTACCTCCCGCTCCTCCCCTTCCTGCCACTATTTCTCCCGTCTCTTCTCCCCAATCTTCAGCCCCAGCAATCCCTGCCCTCAGCTGCCCCTCCAGCACCGGCCATCCCCCAACCATCAGCCCGGGGAGACTCCTGCCTCTCCCAAGTCTCTGTCCACCCTCCAGCTGCCAGGCGCCGTGTCTCGCTTGCCACAATCCTCTCCACCACAGCCGCCTCGCAGCAGTGCGGCTCCAGTGTGTCCTGCCCTCGCTGCTGTGCAGCGAGACACGCGGGGTGGATGGCGCGCAGGAACATGAGCTGCTGGGCCTCATCCTGCGCCCTCTAGGAGTGGAGTTATGGGAGAGCCAGTTAGCCAGGGACCTCCCTGCCCCAGCAGCTGCAGGACTTAGGCCTGAATGGGGGATAGAGGCGAATGCAAAGGAGCCATCCAGACTCAGAGCCTGGCGGGATGTTTCTCTCTTCTGTTCTCAGGGCAAGCCCCAGGAGCTGCTGGGGAGCGAGTTATGCTCAGGTGGTTTCCTTATGCAGTGACTGCAGAGAAGTGAGAGAAGAAGGAAATCCAGCTTCTCCTCTGTTCCTGTTACACCTGCAAGTCCCTATGGGAGTTTCAAAACTGACTTGTTGGCACAACGTTTGAGGATAGCATGCAGCATCCCAGTGATCTATACACAGCAGAGGTGAGGGCAGGGCAGAGAAGCCAGGTGGGGTTTCCCTGCCTTTACTGGAGAATTAACGGTACAGGAATGGATTCACAATCATGTTGCGTTTTGCTTTACTTTTGTGGAAGAGCAGAAGTCAGGTCCTAGAGATGGGGCTTAAAATGATTCAGGTTTCAGAGTAGTAGCCATGTGTCAGGGTTCCCTCCCCACTCTAAACTCTAGGGTAAAGACGTGGGGACCCGCATTAAGAGCCCCTAAGCTTATTTTTACCAGCTTAGGTTAAAACCCCCAAGGTACAAAATTCCCTGCACCCTGAGAAATGCTTCTTTCGCTGCCACCATCAAATGTCTAACAGGAATCCAGGAAAGGAATCACTTGAACTTCCCTCCCCCGCAAACTACCCCCTCAAGCCGTACACCCCCTTTCCTGGGAAGCTTGAGAACAATCTCCCAACCAATTGGTTACACAGTGATCTAAAAACCTACCTCCTGGGTTTTAACACCATAGAAAACAGTCAGCTTCTTAAAAGAAGGATTTTATTAAAAATAAAGAAGGTAAAATCATCTCTGTAAAATCAGGATGGTAACTATTTTACAGGGCACTTAATTTCCAAACTCAGAGAGATTTCCCCCTCTGGACAAAACCTTAAAGTTACAGAAAACCATGAATAACCACCCCCCCCCCCCCGGCCCCTTCTAACACAGGGATACACCAAGCAAAATTAAACAGAAATCTATTCACTATGCTATCTAAACTTACTTCAGAAAAGGGAGGTTTGATTTTCTGTAGGTTCCTTCTGTCTTCCAAGATCACTCTCTCAGACAAAGCCACACACACACACACACACACACACACACACACACACACAGAGCCCTCCCCCCTCTAAAGATTTGAAAGTATCTTGTCCCCTTATTGGTCAGATGCCAGCCAGGTCAGGTGTCAGTCTGGCTACCTGTATTTCTTAACCCTTTACTGGTAAGAGGATTTTATAGCACTGCATCAGACCCTCTCCCCCTTCCCTTCATTTATGACACCATGTTAGTCTGTATCCGCAAAAAGAACGAGGAGTACTTGTGGCACCTTAGAGACTAACAAATTTATTTGGGCATAAAAAAAAACAACTTTTGTAGTGATAATCAGGATGGCCTATTTCAAACAGTTGACAAGAAGGTGTGAGTAACAGTAGGGGGGAAATTAGCATGGGGAAATAGTTTTAGTTTGTGTAATGACCCAGCCATTCCCAGTCTTAATTCAAGCCTAATTTAATGGTGTCCAGTTTGCAAATTAATTCCAGTTCAGCAGTTTCTCATTGGAGTCTGTTTTTGAAGTTTTTTTGTTGCAGAATTGCCACTTGTAAGTCTGTTACTGAGTGACCAGAAAGATTGAAGTTTTCGCCTACTGGTTTTTGAATGTTATGATTCCTGATGTCAGATTTGTATCCATTTAAACACAGGATCATTGAACACGTGCCTAGAAGGGAAGGAGAGAGAACTGATGCAGGAAGATATTTCCATACCGAGATGGCTTTCCTCTGCTTTGAAGGCTTTATGGCCTGGGCTGCTGGAGCACCTCAGCCTAGCGGCCAGCCCTGCCTCTCCTCTTGCAGAGAGACTACTCAGGGGAGTAAAGAGGAGGCAGGCAGAGAAGAGAGAGGGTTTCTGCAAATCACCAAGGGAAGGTGTAGAGAGAGGTGCACAGAAGCAGCAGAAGCCCTGGGAGCCAAGCATGCCCCAATTAGCTGGAGGCAGTGTATGAGGCCTATTCATGGGGTCTCTGTCCCACTTGGAACCTCCCACGGCTTCATGGGCTCAGGCCAGGTAAAACCAAGGAGGCCCAGAGGCTGACCTGGAATTCCCCCTGAAGGTGTGTTAGGCCTACCAGAGTTACCCTGAGCACCTGTGCTTACATCACACACTGATCCCCTTGGGCTGCTAGCACCCTACCCACCATTTCTCTCTCTACTAGGCATAGTGAGGCCAAGGCCATCTGGGGGGCTTTGGATGTGATGCCTGTTGGACAGACCCATTAAAGCAGGAGAGCCTGAGGAAGTGTGTGCCCAGGAGAGAGGATGATAACCTAAGCAAAGCCCCCCAGCAGGCTTCACACATAGCACCAGGCTCCCGCAACTGCCTCCATGTGTGGCACTGGGCTCCCCCTGCAGCCAGCTCCAATTCCACCATGCTTTCAACAATTTCCATCCCACCATCAACCTCAGCCTGGACCAATCCACACAAGTGGTTCATTTCCTAGACACTACTGTGCTAATAAGCGATGGTCACATAACCACCACCCTTTACCAGAAACCTACTGACCGCTATACTTACCTACATGCCTCCAGGACACACTGCACAATCCATTGTCTACAGCCAAGCTCTAAGATACAACCACATTTGCTCCAATCCCTCAGACAGAGACAAACACCTACAGGATCTCTATCAAGCATTCTTAAAACTACAATACCCACCTGCTGAAGTGGAGTACCCAGAAGTCACCTACTACAGGACAGGCCCAACAAAGAAAATTTGTTGGCCACTAGCCACTAGCCGTCACCTTCAGCCCCCAACCAAAACCTCTCCAGCGCATCAAAGATCTACAACCTATCCTGAAAGATGATCCCTCACTCTCACAGATCTGGGAGACAGACCAGTCCTCGCTTACAGACAGCCTCCCTACCTGAAGCAAATACTCACCAGCAACACAACAAAAATACTAACCCAGGAACCTATCCTTGCAACAAAGCCTGATGCCATCTCTGTCCACGTATCTATTCAAGTGACACCATCATAGGACCTAATCACATCAGCCACACCATCAGGGGCTCGTTCACCTGCACATCTACCAATGTGATATGTGCCATCATGTGCCAGCAATGTCCCTCTGCCATGTACATTGGCCAAACCGGACAGTCTACGCAAAAGAATAAATGGACACAAATCTGACATCAGGAGTCATAACATTCAAAAACCAGTAGGAGAACACTTCAACCTCTCTGGTCACTCAATAACAGATTTCAAGGTGGCAATTTTGCAACAGGAAAAATTCAAAAACAAACAGACTCCAGCGAGAAGCTGCTGAAGTGGAATTAATTTGCAAATTAGATACTATCAACCTAGGTTTGAACAGAGCCTGGGAGTGGCTAGGTCATTACACAAATTGAATCCATTTCCCCATGTTAAGTATCCTCACACCTTCTTGCCAACTGTCTGATATGGGCCATCTTGATTATCACTACAAAAGTTTTTTCCCCTCCTGCTGCTAATAGCTCATCTTAATTAATTAGCCTCTTAGAGTTGGTATGTCAACTTCCACCTTTTCACATTTTGTGTGTGTGTGTGTGGTTGCAAATTGCTGGCACTACTATGATGGGTCCTGCGCTTTCTCTTCTTGGGGGGAGGGGGGAGGTTTCAGGGTACCGTTTCTTGCCCCTGAACTGGGGTATCAGCTGTCTCACTAGTATCCCAGAGAAGGGGAATGGAGAGGGAGGGACCCGGGCCTGCCCTCTACTCCGGGTCCCAGCCCAGGGGCCCTAGGTTAGCGAGTAAACCACTTGTACTAGTGGTACTTTTATTCATAGATTCATAGATTCTAGGGCTGGAAGGGACCTCGAGAGGTCATCGAGTCCAGCCCCCTGCCCTCATGGCAGGACCAATTACTGTCTAGACCATCCCTAATAGACATTTATCTAACCTACTCTTAAATATCTCCAGAGATGGAGATTCCACAACCGCCCTGGGCAGTTTATTCCAGTGTTTAACCACCCTGACAGTTAGGAACTTTTTCCTAATGTCCAACCTAAACCTCCCTTGCTGCAGTTTAAGCCCATTGCTTCTTGTTCTATCCTCAGGTGCTAAGATGAACAAGTTTTCTCCCTCCTCCTTATGACACCCTTTTAGATACCTGAAGACCGCTATCATGTCCCCTCTCGGTCTTCTCTTTTCCAAACTAAACAAACCCAATTCCTTCAGCCTTCCTTCATAGGTCATGTTCTCTAGATCCTTAATCATTCTTGTTGCTCTTCTCTGGACCCTCTCCAATTTCTCCACATCTTTCTTGAAATGTGGTGCCCAGAACTGGACACAATACTCCAGTTGAGGCCTAACCAGCGCAGAGTAGAGCGGAAGAATGACTTCTCGTGTCTTGCTCACCACACACCTGTTAATGCAGCCCAGAATCATGTTTGTTTTTTTCGCAACAGCATCACACTGTTGACTCATATTTAGCTTGTGGTCCACTATAACACCTAGATCCCTTTCTGCCGTACTCCTTTCTAGACAGTCTCCTCCCATTCTGTATGTGTGAAACTGATTGTTCCTACCTAAGTGGAGCACTTTGCATTTGTCCTTATTAAACTTCATCCTGTTTACCCCTGACCATTTCTCCAATTTGTCCAGATCATTTTGAATTATGACCCTATCCTCCAAAGCAGTTGCAATCCCTCCCAGTTTAGTATCATCTGCAAACTTAATAAGCGTACTTTCTATGCCAATATCCAAGTCGTTGATGAAGATATTGAACCGAGCCGGTCCCAAAACAGACCCTTGCGGAACCCCACTCGTTATACCTTTCCAGCAGGATTGGGAACCATTTATAACTACTCTCTGAGTACGGTTATCCAGCCAGTTGCGCACCCACCTTATAGTAGCCCCATCTAAGTTGTATTTCCCTAGTTTATTGATAAGAATATCATGCGAGACCGTATCAAATGCCTTACTAAAGTCTAGGTATACCACGTCCACCGCTTCTCCCTTATCCACAAGACTCGTTATCCTATCAAAGAAAGCTATCAGATTGGTTTGACATGATTTGTTCTTTACAAATCCATGCTGGCTATTCCCTATCACCTTACCACCTTCCAAGTGTTTGCAGATGATTTCCTTAATTACTTGCTCCATTGTTTTCCCTGGCACAGAAGTTAAACTAACTGGTCTGTAGTTTCCTGGGTTGTTTTTATTTCCCTTTTTATAGATGGGCACTATATTTGCCCTTTTCCAGTCTTCTGGAATCTCTCCTGTCTCCCATGATTTACCAAAGATAATAGCTAGAGGCTCAGATACCTCCTCTATTAGCTCCTTGAGTATTCTAGGATGCATTTCATCAGGTCCTGGTGACTTGCAGGCATCTAACTTATCTAAGTGATTTTTAACTTGTTCTTTTTTTATTTTATCTTCTAAACCTTCCCCCTTCCCATTTGCATTCACTATGTTAGGCATTCCCTCAGACTTCTCGGTGAAGACCGAAACAAATAAGTCATTAAGCATCTCTGCCATTTCCAAGTTTCCTGTTACTGTTTCTCCCTCCTCACTGAGTAGTGGGCCTACCCTGTCCTTGGTCTTCCTCTTGCTTCTAATGTATTGATAAAAAGTTTTCTTGTTTCCCTTTAATCCTGTAGCTAGTTTGAGCTCATTTTGTGCCTTTGCCTTTCTAATCTTGCCCCTGTATTCCCGTGTTGTTTGCCTATATTCATCCTTTGTAATTTGTCCTAGTTTCCATTTTTTATGAGACTCCTTTTTATTTTTTAGATCTTGCAAGATCTCGTGGTTAAGCCAATGTGGTCTTTTGCCACATTGTCTATCTTTCCTACCCAGCGGAATAGTTTGCTTTTGGGCCCTTAATAGTGTCCCTTTGAAATACTGCCAGCTCTCCTCAGTTGTTTTTCCCCTCAGTCTTGATTCCCATGGGACCTTACCTATCAGCTCTCTGAGCTTACCAAAATCCACTTTCCTGAAATCCATTGTCTCTATTTTGCTGTACTCCCTTCTACCCTTCCTTAGAATTGTGAACTCTGTGATTTCATGATCACTTTCGCCCAAGCTGCCTTCTACTTTCAAGTTCTCAACGAGTTCCTCCCTATTTGTTAAAGTCAAATCTAGAACAGCTTCCCCCCTAGTAGCTTTCTCAACCTTCTGAAATAAAAAGTTGTCTGCAATGCAGTCCAAGAACTTATTGGATAGTCTGTGCCCCGCCATGTTATTTTCCCAACATATATCTGGGCTCCTTTCCCCTGGGCTCCTTCCCTCTCCTGCTTGTGGGGCTTCCTGCCTTCCCTCTGCACAAGCCAGGTGTTCCTTTACCTAAGGTCTTGGTCTTCTTAGCCTGCCACAGCACTTCTCCAAACTCTCCTCTGCTTTCCTCCAAACTGCTCTCTGCTCCACCATCAATCCACTCTGCTTCAACTCCTTCTTCTTCTTCCTCCTCCTCCTCTGTCTGCCTGAAGCAGGGGGTTTTACTAGGTTCCTGAGAGTGCCTTAATTGACTGCAGGTGCTTCAATTAACCTGTAGCCACCCTCCCTAGTCTCCAGGGAACCATGCCTTAATTAGCCTAGGGCTTATATATTTCCCCTCTCACACTCTACTACTGCTGCTCCCTGGCCCTCCTGTATCACATATCCCCCTCCCCTGCTCAACACCATGGGGTTGGGCTACTTGGGACGAGAGACAGTGTTGTCCTGACAGGCTGTCCGCGTTGCTGTGTTGGCTTTTAGCACTATGCTGGATCTGGAAGTGGAAAGGTTGTAGGGATAGAAACCATCTAGTCACTCGTGCATTTCTTTCCTTGTTTGTGTGCATCCATTGGAGTGGGGCATGGTCTGTCAGGATCTCCTTAGGGATGCCTACCCTAGCAAAAACCTGCACCAGTTCTTTTGCAATTGCCTTGGACGTGGGGTTTCTTAAAGGAATGGCTTTGGGGTACCGTGTAGCGTAGTCCAGGATTACAAATATACTTCGGTGGCCCCAGGCTGTTCTTTCTAGTGTGCTCACTAGATCCATTGCTATCCTTTCAAAAGGGACTTCAATTATTGGCAAGGGTACTAATGGGGCCCTTAACTGAGGTCGGGGGCTATGCAGCTGGCACTCTGGGCAAGAGGTGCAATAGCGCTGGACTTCTGCCCATACTCCTGGCCAGTAGAACCTCCTTAGGACTCTATCCAGGGTTTTGTCTGCTCCTAAATGTCCCCCAAACAGATGACTATGAGCTAATTCTAATACAGCCCTTGTGTGCTTCCGTGGCACCAAGAGCTGTTCTACTACTTCCCCCTGTATTGGCACTACCCGGTACAACGGATCCTGCTTGAGTATATAGTATGGCCCTGGGCCTTTGGTTTTCCCTTCTACTGGCACACCATTTACCTCTACTACCTCCCCCCTCACATTCGCATACAGTGGGTCATTGGTTTGGTCCTGCCCAAAACATTCGCATGCGGGACCGATCTGGCCTGATTCTATTGGATTGGGCTCCCCTCCTTCTCTAGGGGTGCTTCTGCTTGTGCTGGGAGCCATCTCTGGGTCTCCATGGGACCTCCTCCCAACCAGGGCAGCTCTCTGGTTTGCCACCAAAATCCTGGTTCCTAATCGTTTGTCTGCCCTCCTTTCCCGTTTGGATTTCCGGGACTTCCCAGGGCTTGAAAATAACTCTGGGGAAAACCCAGCAAAAATTGTGGTAGGGTCATCCATGGGCACCTCAAACTCTGCTCGGGGTTTACTTCCCTCCCCTAACCTAATGGTGGGGGGAGTAGGCTCTCGAACCCAGGAAAGTCCCTGCCAATTAAGACCAGGTAGGGGAGCTTGAGGACCACCCCTGCAGTCATCTTGGTAGTGTTTCCCTGGATCTCAATCCATATTGGAATTGTGGGGTAGAAATTTACTGTGCCGTGGACACATGTCACGCCGGTACTCTTGGCCCGGCTCAGTTGGTCTTGCCCTACTAACTTCCCTGAGACTAATGTGACAGCACTCCCAGAGTCCACCAAAGCTATGGTCTGGATGCCATTCATCTTTACTGGCCTGGTGTACTCATGTGGGTCCATCATGACCCCCACCAGGCTGATTAGGCCACATTGGTCCCCGGGATCCCCCAGATTACATTGCATGGGCTCCTCCCCGTTGGGGCACTGGGCTGCTATATGCCCCAACTCCCCACACTCATAACAGTGATATCTCATTCCGGAGATTGCCCTCTGTCTTGGGCCCTCTAACTCGCTCCTCCAACCCTCTCTCCCAGGACCCACAGGTCCCTTTGGGGCCTCAGGCCGCTCCTTGGTGCCTGTTCTTCCAGCTATGGCTTTCCTGGAGTTCTCGATGATCCGGGTCCTGGGGGGGGACTGGTTTCCTGAAACACCGTGTTCCATCTCCCGGGGTTTCAGACAGTTCACGGGCTGCCAGTTGTCTCTCCACAAGGGTGACCAGTTCGTCATAGGTGGAGGGGTCATTCTGGCCTATCCAGGTTCGGAGGCCCGAGGGTAGTGCCCTTGTATAGTGGTCCAGCACCAGGAGCGCCATCATTTTCTCTGAGCTGACAGCCTCCGGGCGTAACCACTTCCGGGCTAGGTGAATTAGGTCAAATAGTTGTGATCATGGTGTCTTGTCTTCACGGAACTGCTAATCATGGAACCTCCAGGCTCGCAAGGCCATCGTTACCCCTGCCCTGGCCAGGATTTCCACCTTCAGTCGGGGGTAATCTGCTGCCTTCTCTGTGGTCATATCGTAGTAGGCCTTCTGAGCCTCCCCACACAAAAATGGGGCTAGGATGCCTGACCACTGATCTTGGGGCCAGGCCTCCCGCAGTGCTGTCCTCTCAAAGGCCAGGAGATATGCCTCCACATCATCCTCCCGGGTCATTTTCTGCAGGGAGTAGCTGGCCCGTATGGTCCGTGTCCTGTCATACCTGCGGCTCAGCTCCATAAGGGCCTTCACCTGGTTCACTAGTTCCTGCAGCATGGCCTGATCTTGGGTAGCCTGGGTCATCAGCAGGCAATTGGTCTCTTGCTGCAGCTGCATGGCCTCCTGTTGGGTAGCTGCCTGGGCCCGGGTAGCCTCCTGCTGGGCAGCGGTGGCTTGTATTAGGGCCTTGATCACGTCGTCCATCTTAAGGACTGGATTGTTTTGGCTAACCCTGGGTTAAGTCCCCAGCGCGGTAATCCCACCCTGACACCACGTGTGGCAAATTGCTGGCACTACTATGATGGGTCCTGTGCTTTCTCTTCTTGTGGGGGGGTTTCAGGGCACCATTTCTTGCCTCTGAACTGGGGTATCAGCTGTCCCACTAGTATCCCAGAGGAGGGGAATGGAGAGGGAGGGACCCAGGCCCACCCTCTACTCCGGGTCCCAGTCCAGGGGCCCTAGGTTAGTGAGTAAACCACTTGTACTGGTGGTACTTTCCCCTAGGCTCCTTCCCTCTCCTGATTGTGGGGCTTCCTGCCTTCCCTCTGCACAAGCCAGGTGTTCCTTTACCTAAGGTCTTGGTCGTCTTAGCCCGCCACAGCACTTCTCCAAACTCTCCTCTGCTTTCCTCCAAACTGCTCTCTGCTCCACCACCAAACCACTCTGCTTCAACTCCTTCCTCCTCCTCCCCTGTCTGCCTGAAGCAGGGGGTTTTATTAGGTTCCTGAGAGGGCCTTAATTGACTGCAGGTGCTCCAATTAACCTGTAGCCACCCTCCCTAGTCTCCAGGGAACCACGCCTTAATTAGCCCAGGGCTTATATATTTCCCCTCTCACACTCTACTACTGCTGCTCCCTGGCCCTCCTGTATCACAGTGTGTGTGTGTGTGTATATATATATATATATATATATATACACACACATATATATATATATATATATATATATATATATATATATAATCTTCCTACTATATGTTCCATTCTATGCATCCAATGAAGTGGGCTGTAACCCATGAAAGCTTATGCTTAAATAAATTTGTTAGTCTCTAAAGTGCCACAAGTATTCCTTTTCTTTTTGTGGATACAGACTAACAGCTGCTACTCTGAAAATTGGTAGTATCAGACTCTCCCCATCCCTGGCTGGCTCCACCCACAGCAGCCAACTATAGCTAGTGCCCTACAGTCCTGCTTCCTGTCAGCAGCTGCTCTCCCCTTTGATCCCATTAGCTGTCTTGCCTTCTGACTGGGCACTCTTCCCTGCAGGAGAGCAGCAGCTGGTGGGGGCGGGGGGGCGCTGCCAAGAGCTCATGGGCCATCTCAGCACATACTTTATTAAACAAAGAAAACCCTTATGTGATGCCACTCCACCCACCTTCCCAGATGCAGAGCCTGATGGGATGTTTCTCTCTTCTGTTCTCAGGGCAAACCCCAGGGCTCCTCGTGCCCAGGAGCTGCTGGGGAGCAGGTTACACTCAGGTCGTTTCCTTATGCAGTGACTGCAGAGAAACGAGAGGAGAAGGAAATCCAGCTGCTCCTCTGTTCCTGTTACACCTGCAAGTCCCTGTGGTAGTTTCAAAACTGACTTGTTGGCACAAGGTGGGACTCAGGATAGCATGCAGCATCCCAGTGATCTGTACATAACAGAGCTGGGGTCAGGTCAGAGAGGCCAGCTGGGGTTTCCCTGCTTTCTTTTACTGGAGAATTAACAATACAGGAATGGATTCACAACCATGTTATGTTTTGCTGTACTGTGGTGGGAGAGCAGAAATCAGACCCCAGAGATGGGTCTTAAAAAGAAGGCAGTGCCCAAAACAAGGTCATTAGACACATGCCTAGAAGGGAAGAGGAGAGCTGATGCACAGAGATATTTCCATACTGAGGTGGCTTTCCTCTGCTTTGAAGGTTTTATGGCCTTGGCTGCTGGAGCACCTCAGGCCAGCAGCCAGCCCTGCCTTTCCTCCTGCAGATACTACTTGGGGTAAGGAAGAGGAAGCAGCATTTCTGCTTGTCACAAAGGGAAGGTCTGGAGAGAGGTGTGCAGCAGCAGAAGCAGCCCTGGGACCCAAGCATGCCCCAATTAGCTGCACTGGAGGCAGCGTATGAGCCTTAACCATGACATCTCTGCCTCATTTGGAACCTCACTGGGGGAGGGGCTATGCTGAGGGACACCAGGCCCCAAATGGCACCTCCCACAGCCCCATGGGCTCAGGGCAGGTAAAACCAAGCAGGATGCCCAGAGGCAGACCTCAAGTATCAGAGGGGTAGCCGTGTTAGTCTGGATCTGTAGAAGCGACAAAGGGTCCTGTGGCACCTTATAGACTAACAGAGGTATTGAAGCATAAGCTTTCATGGGTGAATACCCACTTCTTCGGATGCAAGCTGTGGAAATGTCCAGAGGCAGATATAAAAGTGCAGGGAAGATTCAGGCTAGAGATAACGAGGTAAGAGGCAGACCTGTAATTCCCTCTGAAGGTGTGTTAGGCCTGGCAGGGTTATCCTGAGCACCTGTGCTTACATCACACACTAATCCCTGTGGGCTGCTAGCACCCTACCCACAATTCCTTAGGTATAGTGAGGTCAAGGCCAGCTGAGGAGCTTTGGTTGTGATGCTAATCTAGCCCAGTACAGCCTGTTGGACCGGAGAGCCTGAGAAAGCATGTGCCTGGTAGAGAGGATGAGGACCTAAGAAAAGATGGGTGATCAATTTCTGTTCTAGGGAGCTACCCCTTGCCCCAGCTAGGGTGACCAGACAGCAAGTGTGAAAAAAATCAGGACAGGGATGGGGGGTGGGGGGGAAGAAGGGGGTATAGGTGCCTATACAAGACAAAAGTTCCAAATATCGGGACTGTCCCTATAAAATTGGGACATCTGGTCACCCTAGCCCCAGCCTTGCAACATTCCAGTATTTCCCCTTTGCAAATTGGATCGGCTCCAGAGACAGCAGGAATGGACTCAAACACCCCAGGCTAGAGTACTCCCCTGCAGGCCACAGCCCCCCAGCAGGCTTCATGCATGGCACCAGACTCCCCCTGCTATGGTCAGCTCCCAACTGCCTCTGTGTAGCACTGGGTGCCCCCTGCTCTGAACAGGGCCAGATTCCCCCAGCCAGCCCCACTGGTGGCACCAGACTCCCTGCCCAATGCCCCTGGCTGACTCCACTTGCAGCAGCCAGCTATAGCTGGTGCCCTCCAGTCTTGCTCCCTGTACTACTGCAAGAATGTAGTTTCATTTGGATCTTCGGAGGAGTCACTGTATGACCACACTGCTGGCTCTCTGGCTGTTCCAGGGAAGTGTCAGCTCAATAAAGCAGTTAAGGGGTCTGAATTGCATGGTCTTGTTTGATACCTTTCATCTCTAGACAACCATCTTTAAAGAAGGCCAGCACAGCAGCACTAGCATTTCTCCTGCTTTACTAGGCCATAGTTGTGATTCATAACTGGGCCTAGGAGGGGCCAGATTTCCACTAGCTCTGAGGAAAGTTGGGTGCATTATCCACCATCCCCTTCCTGCTGACGTGACATCTTAGAGCTGCTTGGCTAGATGTTTCCTTGTGAAACTACAGACACTAAGCCTTAGATGTGCCCTAGAAGGTTCTTAGGGAACCTGTTTGTTCAAGTGCTGACATCTTAAACTACTTGTCAGCAGGACTACTGTAAACTCCCAGCACCACAGGTTTTCCCTGCAAAGGGCCATGGTCAGCTAAAGATTTGCCAAATAGCAAACGCTTTGCAAAGCTTGATATTCTTGGCTAAAAGGAGGAAGAGACACTGCCTGGCTGCAAAGCTCCTTTCAGCCCCCTCTGCTGTAGCATAGGGTTGGTGCATTGCCACAGAATCCTCTGTCCTCTCCCCCCCCACCCCCCAACCCAACATGGAAGGAGACAGCACTGCTAATAAAGCCTCCTTTAGCTAAGAGCTGCCATGGAAGGCTCCTCATTTAAGGAGGTAAATTGAAACACTATTAGGGGTCAAGGGTAGCCCAGAGCTGACCCTCTTCTAAGACCTCTCAATAAGCACATGCCAACAGAGTAGTTTATTCTTAGACCATTTATTCAGAATCACACAAAGTACACATTCTCTCAAATGATTGCCACAAATCTGAAAAATGCATATAAAAAAGGGCACAAGTTAAACCAGTCTGCTGGGGGGTGGGAAATAATCTGCTGTTGGCAGGGAACGCCGTGTCAGCAGCGGGCACTTTGAATAGGAGTTAACTGTCACCCTACTACATTCAGCCTCGTACTGTTTGTGGGTTGTTGGTTTTTGTTTTGGGGTTTTTTTTTGGGGGGGGGGGGGGGGGGGAAGAAGAGTAGCAAACAGACCTGATGGAGATGGAGGACTACAATAGGAGTCAATTTCTAAGGAAAGCAGATTCTTCTGTACAATTATGTTTAGCCAAGTAGTTGTTTCTCAGAAGTGCAGACTTGCTGAGAGTTTGAAATGCAAGCAGTTCATGATGCAGAAGTAACTGCACCATTACCCAGGTAATCAAGTTGTTTCTCTGAAGGGCACAAGAGGTGATTCCTTTAAGGACATGGTGCTTAAGAGTGGAAGCATCCCAAGTACTGGAATATCACCCTTCTTGATCTAGGTCACCAATCTAAAGTAGATTCTCAGCTCCCTCAGAACATGCTATTTGGCTTCTGCCACTGCACTTTGACAGGGGATATTTCCCAGAAAGTTGGAAGTGCCTATCATTCAAGGACATGTCAGCTAAGGAGAAATGGCCTTATAGTGCCTCAAGCTGACAGGCTATTTCCACATCCCAGGGATGCTGCCACCAAATAAGCTAACTTGGGCAGGAGTCCACCTGGCTGGTGAAAGCAAATCTGGGCTGGATCTTCTGTCTTCTCTGGAAGAGAAACTCATCCTTGTAGGTCTGAGCAAAGACATCATGGATAGCTCTTTAGCCAGAGGATACTCTTCCTTAAAGGGGAGCCTGGAAGGGAGTGGAAGAGGAAGGAATCCTCACTTAGGTGAGCCCTCTGGAAGCTGCTAGCATGCTCAAGCAGGGAATTACAGACCAAGGAGGGAGGTGAGGTATGAGCCACAGCAAAGCTTCTAGGAAACGGAGATGGGAGACCTTATCTTAGCTCATTTAAGGGCCTGTTTGAGAGGCAGTTGCCTAGAGATTGCACTAGTACCTTTAAGAGTTTGGGAGCGAGATGGTCTGATGTCCTTTTGTATCTTAGGCCAGATGTCCTCCCTGCTCAAAGAGCTCAGCTAGTTTAAGCAGTCACAAGACTGCCCTTGGTTCAGCGTTACAGAAACCAGGTATCTTAAGCCTCCTCATCACAGCAACCATCAGAAGACAATGTTTTGTCACTGTAGCTACAGACACTCAGTAGCAAGCCAAGATACAAGTAGGAGACAGTTTAAAACATAACTTAAAACATTAAGTCAAATGCATGCTTACAATAAAACTTCCTTATCTCACAGGGGGATTTCTGCTTAAGTCAGGGAGAGCTGGGGCATTATTCACACTGAATACCTAATCAGAACTCTTGCTAAGTCAAGAGGCCCTTCATCCAGGAGTTATTTCAGGTTGATAGATGTTTGCTTCCTCAGGTTCCCTTGGAAGGAGCAACTAGTCCTCAACAAGAGTGCTGTGCATAATTTAAGTATCACTGAGTGATCAGGTCTTTGTTTTACTACAGCACTGATGCTCTTCAATAAGGTAGGTGGGGTCACTTCTTCCACCAACAAGTTAACCAGGATGCACCTGGTGCTGCCACCTCCCTCCAGAATGTGGAAAAATGAACCCAGTTGCAGCTACTTTTGTAGTTCTATAGTGTAGATAGAGTTTATTCAAGGTGCAGACATGGAATTGTTATTTCATACAGCTGAGAGTTTCTAAATCCCTTGGATGGTGCAATCATTCACATTTGGAAAGCAGCATGAATGCTGACACCCCTACCAGAGATAGTGCTTTGAACCTTCCTGTTTCTACAGCAGGTTGGAGATTTAGGCCCATGAGCCAGGAAGGAGGAAGAACTTGTATGTTGCATCTTCACTCACTGGCAGGTTTTGTAGGTGTGTATGAATGTCTGCCATCATCCTGCAGTGCAAAAAGAGAGTTGAAGTCACACCCCTAGAGATCTGCCTGTGCCCTAGATAGCATCATAGAATCATAGAATCTCAGGGTTGGAAGGGACCTCAGGAGGTCATCTAGTCCAACCCCCTGCTCAAAGCAGGACCAACCCCAACTAGATCATCCCAGCCAGGGCTTGGTCAAGCCTGACCTTAAAAACCTCTCCCCCTCATCTGGGGAGATCAAATCTCTCTCCCTCATCCTCCTCTCCTGCCCCACAAGAAATTTTCCTTTGGGACCCTGTACTCAGTGACCTTCTGCTACAGAGGAGCAAGTCTACCTCATGAGGGAGAGCTTTGTTATCCTGGAGAAAGGCATATGGAGAGATCTAACATTGCATTGTGGAATGAATTAGCACACAATGCTAGCAAGCTGCTCCTTGCCTGGAGTAGGAATATGCTATTTCCCCCTCTAGTGCTGGATCTCATCTTGGAAAGAAGATCAGACCTTTCCAATATTAAGATGTGGTGAAGCCATGGGGATTTGGTAGTAGTCTCTTCAGTGGAGAAAGGAAGATTCAGATAATAGTTGTCTGAGTGAGGGTATTAAATAGCAGATCTGCAAAGCTGTGCTCTGGGACATGGTAGGAAAGCCCTGAAGAGCAGTGGACATGGGAAAGCCTAGTAAGAAGCAACACTGTGGCATCCCTAGCTCACCTGTTACCTCCCTTGTTTGTACCACCTTAGTATTGCTACCAGAATACTAATCTGGGCTCACTTTAGGCATGGAATTTAAGTAAGGAAACATGCCCCCATCCCTGGATTGTTACTTGCCTCTTCAATGGTAGAGCGGAATCCTTGGTTATCCAGTTCAAATGTCTGTGTCCCTGCTTCATGGTCTCTCCCACCCTGAATTATAGCCTTGTCATGCCAACCAAACAGCCCAGAATTCAGGTACTAGTCAGAAAAAAAAATTACACCATAAGAGAAGAGATCTGTGTTAACAGGCTAGTGAGATGCACTACCAGTGGCTAGGAAATGACCGACAGCTGCTCTGAATAGAGAGCTCTGAACTGTATGCACCCTTGTGTAGGCTAGCCCACATAGTGGCTCAGTGGACCAGGCTACTGGACAAGCCTGTCCCTGAGCATATAACTTTTGTACAAGAGGCAAAAAGTTACCACCTGGAACTGGAGCAATTGGTGGTACATACTAACTGCTTTACTGCTAGGTGAGCTCCTACATCTGAAGCTAGCCTCATTCCCTATTTGAAAGTTATCCAGGAGGAGACTAAAGTTAAGGTGATGAGCAAACACTTTGTAAAATGTATACTGAAGAGCAAGTTACAGCTGTCTGCTTGTGACTCTGTTATTCAAGATGTAGTATTATCATGTGCCAGTTAGAAGATGGTCTTTCTAGAAATGCTAACCACTGTTCAAGCCAATTTATGTGATCCCCATCCCTTTGTGTGCCAAGGAGTTTTTGGGTTAATACCCAGTGTCTGTTGGTAGATCCCTGGTTACAGGAGCATTCACCCCCAAGTGAATGGAGAGGGTACAAAAAACTGGACAGAAAGTTCAGCTATCATGCCTTCTGCCAGAAGCTATGCTTACTAACTACGACTGCCACCTTACCAGCAGAGCCACAACGGGAATGGCAATTATAACAAGGCCACACATGACAATTGCCACAGCATATCCAGGGAAACTTGGATACACAAAGGGAGGTTCTAGTTGGTCACCTAGAGTCAAGAGAGACAGTTAGTCCTACAGCTACTATGCAATGTCCTGTCAAAGAAAGTCAGATTTTTAGTAGCACCCCTTCACCCCCCAATCCAGTGATCACCACAGCTTTATTTTTATTTTTATCAGAGATTTGAATGTAGCCCTTATGGGGGCAGTTCCTACTCTGCTGGCTCAGCTTCAGACCCTTCCCCCCAGTCTCCTGCCTTTCATCAGGAGCTCAGGCTAGTATCATTCTTTCTTCTCCAATGAAGGAGGAGTCTCAACTAGTACATTGGCTCCAAAGAAATAGTAGCCTAATTCCTGTGGGCTGTTTGAAGCAGTGGTGTGGCCAGCTTCCATAGCCAACAACAATTTAGAGTTCCACCTTATGCAGGGCTCTTGCTTCCTATGCCAATGGAGGCTCATGACCAGCTCTTACTTTTGGGTGGCAAGGGAAGAGAAATAATTGCTGCTTCTCCCCAGGTAAAGCAGTAGTACAGTCCACATGGGTTGTGGTTCTGCTCCTGAAGTTTAGTGCTTTTGAGCAGGGAGCTTCAGACTGGAGGTCTGTTCTACAGCTATGTTACAACAGCTAGATAAGGCTTCAGAACTTGACCAACACCATGCTGAAGACATCTAGTATTCCAGCTAGATCCCCAAGCAGTCATACCTGCCACCATGAAGGAATATGGGTCCACCTGAAAGCCTGACCCAGCCAACACATCACCTGGACCAACTGAAAGAACAAGAGTCTGCAGAACATCTGCACTGGCCGGGACAGGGTGCTGGAATACAACATCCCCATGACAGATCAGGGAGCCACTTCTGTGGAGAGAGCAATAGATTCCAGTGAGGCACAGTAGCGGTCACCCAGAGGGCCACAGGCTATCTGGACTTGAGTGCCAGACCCATGGCTTTTAACCCAGGGCTGCATCTGGGAATCATTCAGTCCTAGACACCCAATTGTCACAGGCTCTAGGCAGTATGGGAATTATGATCCCCTGCTTCTTATGGAGAATGGTTACCTTCTAGCTGGAGGCTCACTGAAGTTGGTGGGAAACTTAGTAGGTAGAAGAGGGAGGCATGCTTTTTGCATCCAGAAACACCATTACTGTAGGGTGGGAGTCTCAATAATGGATGTAGAGACAAACAGGTACAACAAACAAATGCTTTGGTCAGCCACTTTCAGCTGGCATCTTCCTAATCACTACCTTAGTAGGGTATATCCTAGTACAGATACACTGATCCCCTGGTGCCCCAGAAGACTACCTTCTAGGAGGCAGACAAGAGGACTTCCAGCCTACACAGAAGCAGAGTGTTTACTCACAGGAGGTCTCGAATTACCACTTGCAGGAGGCCTTGGTATTTCCTCAGGGCATGCATCAGCTGGAAGAGTGGATCAGAGTTAGACTGATTTAGTTCCCCTCCCACAGGCATTTTGTCCCATTGTGAAGCCTCTGCCAATAAAAGTACTCAAAACTTCTGTCTCCAGCTCAACCCCATTCAGACCATGCTTTCCTCAGCTGAAGTCAGACCCAGGCTTAAGAGTTGCTTCACCCACCAGTTAGTTGTGGGAGCTTCAGCAATGATATACATGCCTGGAGTAACTCACATGCCTTAAATCCAGGTCAATACTCTAGGTTGAGCCTGGAATTCTACTGGATCCTCACATATAGGACACATTAGGAAGCCAAGTGAGCTTTGAAGCTCACACACTATAAAGTCTGATTAAGCATAGCATGCTCCAGTAGTATAGTCTTAAGAAGCAGTCATGTTAGCTGACCTTGTGTTACATACAACTCCCCTTCTCTACCACAACCCTCCAGTTGAAGCTTTTGCTGTGACGGAATTTTACAAAGTTGTTTGAGTTGTGTGATCATTTAAGTGAGCAACAAGAGCAGACCGTCATCCTCAAGATTCTAGTTTCACTAGAGTGCCTTGGGGGGGGGGGGGGGGGGGGAATTACTAGTGTCTCCAGAGGCTTGGAGCACCAGTTATGATAAAGCACTAACTATTTATTCCAAGTTAAGAGTGCTCCTTCTCCTAGTAGATGGAGTAGTCCAAGGCTTATATTTAGGATTAGTCTGAAGCCTTGAAGTAATGCTTTCTAGATTCCTCCCTTCTGCCCTCAAGAGGGATTCTGTAGGGTCTCCTCTCCATCCCCAGAAGCCTCTTAGAGTACACTGGGGTCACTGGCTGGAAACTGGGTATGCCTACCACATCAGCAAGGTCCCTGGTGAGGTTCTGGTGTTCCACAGAAGAGTGATCCAGCAGTTTCTCGTTGACGGTCCTGTTGCTGATCAGGAAGGAAATTGGGAAAACCTCCAAGCTAAGCCTTGAATCTGGAATTGGAAGGAGAGATCAGAACTAGATAAATGTGGCTTCTACCAGCCAAGTGAAACCATGCTGGAGGAAAGGGTACTGACCATCCACAGAGAGAGTTGTCAAGTCTACAGAGTAGTTAAAAAGACCCCTCAGTGCTTGCAGAACCTGGCTGACATCAGCATGGGTGTGTGTGTCAACATAGGCTTCACCACTGATCTCCAGGTCACCTTTGATGTCCCTAAGGGAGAAGAGAGTTTTAGCAGGGCACAAAGATAAGAGCCAGCAGGGGTTTGGAGGCTTGCCAGTACACTTGCACCACATTGGATTTGGTTACTAGAACAGTACTGCAGCCACCCAGTAGAGTCACTCATTTCAGATAGCAATCCCTGCAGAGACTATGAAGTCACAATAGAGCCCTGCAGCAGGACTGTGATCCCACAGGATCTGCTGCCTTAATAGCAGGAGCTCATAAAATGTACTTTTTCCACCCAATCCTGCCCACACAAAAACAAACCTCCCCCCCACCCCAGACTATGGTAATTTGCAGGAAAACCACAATCTCTTGTCAATTTACCAAGACTAGCCTATCTTGGAAATGGCTAAATTATTTTGTTTGAGTTAAGTATTTTACATGGTTTAAGCAAGGTTTTATTTTTAGTGATAAAAAGTGTGTCTGAATTCAGTGTATATTCCAATATACTACTAAAAAAGTCCATTAATATGAGGGGGAGGAAATCTGCCTCTTGCAGGATCTAAGGTTTTTACAGGTAGGAGTGGGATTTTTTAATAATGTATATATAAAAATTATACATACACACCCAATGCAGGATAAAAAAGTCCCATGCAGGGCTCTATTTCACAGCAGTTGCATTTAAGGGCTGGTCCACACTGGGGTGGGGGGGAAAAATCGATCTAGAAAACGCAACTTCAGCTATGAGAATAGCTTAGCTGAAGTCCAAAGTTTCCTAGATCGAACTAAATAAATATACTTACTGCCGGTCCACGCGGCACAGGCAGGCTCCCCCGTCGACAGCGCTTCCTCCTCTCGGTGAGCAGGAGTTCTGCAGTCGATGGAGGGGGGGTGCGCTTCTGGGATCTATTTATCGCGTCCAGATGAGACGCGATAATTGATCCCAGAAGATTGATCTCTACCTGCCAAATCAGGTGGGTAGTGTGGACTAGCCTTAAGACTGGATGATTAATACCTGCCCCTATTCATCCTTTAATTGGCTTTGGTATTAATGGAGGAGGGATTTTTATTGCAATAGAGCCAGAGACTATTGACTAGTTTGGAGCCAGTGCTAGAACTAGAATGAGTCCAGTGCCCAACATGCTGCTTCAGGCATTTGAGATGTCTTTCATCACAGGATGTTGCATTGTGACATGAGGTAGTTCTCATTAAAGGAATGGGATGCACTTTTTCCTGAGTACTGTTAGCACCACAGCATGGAGACCTTGGATTTCTACCTCATAGGTCTACCTGTTTGTCTCAGTCTGGACTTGCAGTGACTCCTGCTATCCTGAATGTTCAGTGTTCTATGTACATAGCACAAGGAAATTATATGTCGTGTTGGATTCTTGCCTCCACTTTGCTGCTTCCATTCCTTCCACCCTCTCCTGCATCAAGAAGGTGCTTCGCTTATGAACAGTGGCAACAGGAGCAAGTCATTGAGCTCCCAGGATTGCCTCTTCCTTAGGGAAGGAATATTTGGCTGAGAGAATACTAGAGGAGTGACATCTTGTGGGTGGCTAGATGTACTACAAGCTCTATACACCCTACAGTTCAGTGAGTCTCAAGCCTGCTCTCCTGTGGTCAATGGTAGTTGGAAGCTGCTGAAGGGTTATTGGGTTCACACCAGAACAGGGTCGCTCTCTACAAGTGTCCTAAAGCAGTCTAGCCTTGTGTAGTCTAGCGAAAGCTATTTGGCTCCTTCGCACACAGCCTAGTACTGCCCAGAGCTCCCCCATTGGCTGCCCCACACTGCTAAGACGTTACTTCTGGGAGTTTAGATTCCAAGTAAGGTCTAGAGCTCTGAAAGGAACCACCACCTCTTGAGTTTTCCATACCTGAGTCTGACAAAGGAGAAGTTCTTCACTTTGTACAGGGCCCCCAGAGACTGAACCACCTACAGAGAAGAAAGGGGACAATTTGTTTCCCAGCTTCTCCACTCTCCCCAACCCCTCTTCTGGAGTGAGCATTTAGCAGGAACCTTACTCCTAATTCAATTATTTAGGCTGCTGTTCCCATTCCCTAAATATCTGTTCACATCCCTTGCAGTCCTTGATATGCAGTTGAGCTGCTGTTTCCTTTCACCCCAGTGGAACGAGATTGGAGTTCTGGTGGTCTATTTACCATCTACAGCCATATAGTTCTTATTTGTGTGGCATGGTCTTCACTAGCCTCTACTTGCAAGGCACTAAGACCTCTGCTAGAGTTAGTGAGGCACTCAGCCTTGCAAGATTGTCACGCATTATCCCCACTTTGCAGATATCAAGTGACATACCCAAAGTAACAGTAGAGCCCACAACCTCATGGTTAAGGCATAGGAATATCATTCTTCTCTTACAGGAGAGAAGGGGAGACACTGCTCCATTGTCATGTGATTCAGTATAAGTTACCATACCACATTGTTTAGTTGGTCCAGAGAGTCCTGGCTGCTCACACCACCGAACGCTGCAATTGAGCCGAGTCTCAGAGCAGTGAATGAGACCAACAGCTTTTCTGGTTCTAGATTCTCAAGGCTGAAACCTAGACAAGAGGGAGGCAGAAGGGCAGTGACATTCCCTAGACAGGACACCAGGCCATTACTCTGCCACCCTCCCCCTTGTCTTTCCAATGCTGGAGAGCTGATGTTCAAGCAGTACACAGGCTTTGGGCCTGAAGCCCAAATTAGAAGACCCACTATTTTAAGTTGTAAAGAGGTAAAGTTTTGGCCAGATGGGGAAGAGCACATGGGGGTAACAAATCTGAGGTGGCAGGAGGCATGCTCCATCTCAGGGATGGAGGCACCCTAAGGATATGCTACTCTGATATTTTCCTTGAAGCAAAGTGCAGCATACTGTGTAAGCATCCCTATAACTTACTGCAGCAAATGCAGTTTACCCATGACACTGGATGGGTATCAAGAGACATGGTACAGTAGTCTCCAAATATAGGACTTGCATCTAACAGAGCCAACTCCCCATCCCATCACCCAATTGTGATGAGTCAGAGTGTACATGGAGATTGCAGAAGCCACCTGTGGGAGGCACATGCCACCTGGCTTGGTTATTGAATGGCAGGCTTGACTGTTCCTGTGGACATCTGGGAATGGGGAGGAGCGGTAGTGGGAGCTCTGCCCTGCTGATGGGCACTGTATTGTGTTGCAGTGCCTCAGGTGCTTACCATTTGACGAGACAGACTTGACATCCACTCTCCAGTCAAAAAAGGTGTCCATTTTCCTTTCCACTTCTGTGACAACTGTACGGATGAGGTCAGAGTTCGTGGGAGCAGGCCCATCTCTCTGGAATAGCACCTCACTCTCAACAATGATGGAGCCGTTCCTGTGAGAGGCCAGAGACAGCTAGATTAAGTGTTTAGTAGCAGGATAGGATTGTATCAGGTACTGTACAAATACAAGTCACATAGCTTTAGAGAGGCTATTCCAAAGGAACACCAGTTTAAGGCATGAACTTGGTATGCCCCACTGCATTTGTCAGCCAATAGACAGTTTCCATCACTATGTGTACCCAACCCGTTTCTGTTGTGTGACTTGGTATGTTATCCCATCTGGATGGGAAGGTAAGCAAGACAACCTGAAGTACTTGAGCTATAGTGTTACTCCAACTGAGTGGTCACCCTCTTCCCTATGTCCCTACAGACATAGCTAGTGATGGAATCTATGCACAGCATGTTTAAAAGCCCAAAGAACAAGGAGTACTTGTGTGTTGTGCAAGATACTCACAAAAACTGGAGAATGTTTGCTTTGAGAAAGTTCTCATAGCTGGATAACATCTTGTTTAGCTGGAAATAAGAAAAGCCACTGATTAAGGACACATTTTCACAACAGCTACTTCACTATGAATAGCAAGGGCTTACTGGAAGTGTGGTCAGACTTGTAGGAACCTGGACTTGTTTGCACAGAGCCAGGAAGTCAAGTCAAAGACACTAGTTGTTCTTGGATTGGGAAGTGAAGTGGAGATTCAAATGAGACCAATAGATTAGCACAGAATCAGGGGGCAGGGGGGCGGGAGAAGGGTGTAGAGTCCATGTGGGTCTGAAGGATTAATAGGAAATGCTATTTCAGCATCTCCCTGCATGGAACAAAGAATTTGCCTTACCACAATTCATGGTAAGTCTATGCACATGTTCGAGCCGGTTTTGCATTGTGTTATTGGAATGGAACCCCTAGATACGGAACCCGGCCCTTGTTGCTGCTGACTCTGACTGGCAGAAGGGTTACACACATTTGGGAGACCAAAGCCCCATGTTTACAGACTGCTTGTCTGCATCTGGATAGGGTTGATCATGACTAAAACCAAACTTGTGGCTGTTCAGTGGTAGAAGTATGTGCACTGGATACTTAAAGATGCCAGTCTGATGTGGATGGGTATTAGTTCAACACCACCTCAGGAATCCTACTTAGGATCCTTATGGGCTAGATAGACCTTTCCTCAAGAGAGGAGTCTTCATAGCCAACAGGAGCTGAAAACAAGGTACAACTAGCTACTGAGTTGCAGCCTGGCAACCAGAGGAGCAAAATTCAGCTCTAGTAACTGACTTCTCCAAATTCCAACACTTTCAGGAGTTCTACTTACAGTTAATGTCACTTCCTTCTCCAGCTTCTTGTAACCATCAGAAGACTTGTTCTTCAGAAGTTCTGTGTAAGTGATTCTAATAAGACGGAACTGCAGAGGTATGCTATGCACAGGCAAATGCAGTGAAGGTGATGTAGGTCTACTTGCAGACCCAGTCTTTCCCCTAGGGGAGAAGCTCAGTGTTGGAACCTTGGATTCAGGCAGAATCTGCTTTGAAATGAGACCAATTTTGATTGTCGCCACCTGCTTGGCAGTCACTGCAGCTGTGGTTATGTTCTTTCTTGCAGCCATTGTCCTAGTTAATACACCAAGATCTGTTTTAGCTGTTGAACTGTGTTGGGAGATTAGCAGCAAGCGGGTGGACAAGGTTGATGTAGGAGGTATAAGCAATGTTGATATAGTGGTTTTGTTCCAAAGCATCAGCTTAGTTGACTTTGGTCTAGAAGGAAGCTGCAGGCCAGGTGTGGTTGAAGTTCTGGCACTAGTCAGCAGGGCCGTGGTCATTGTTGTGGGTGGAATGCTGGGGGTACTATGAAGGGAAGTCACCACACTAGATTTGGCTTCAGTGAGGGGCTTGAAAATGGGAGCCTTGGGCCCAGAAGGTTGTGTAAGGTTTATGCTAGTAAGTAGTGTAGTTGTACTTGGTGCGGGAGGTGATGGCAGTGGAGCAGCTGTTCTGTTTTTGACTGGTGTAGCCTTTGACACAGCTGTGCTTGTGGAGGTCAACCCAATAGCAGGTGTCATAACACTGACTGGAGACTCAGCAGAGGCCAACCCACTGACGTTTGCTGCCTTTGTAGACACACCTGGGACTTTGTGTTCTCCCAGAGTTGTGAATGTGGGCTTCCATTCTGATGCAGCTGTAGTTGAGGCTACTGGGACACCAGCTGCTGTTATAGGCACTGGAGTATGTTCCATTCCTGTAGGGGTTGAGCCAGCAAGCAATGCTAGCCCTGTTCTGTTTAGGTACAGGGGAGTGGAATGGGTGACATTTGCATCAGTCTTCATTATAGCACTTGTATCACTACTTGTTTTAGAGGGCAACATAGGGACAGTCTTATTCTGTGGAGAAGTGGGCACCTTTGGCCCTGGCCAGATGTCCATCCCACTAGGCAGAGCTGTAGTTGAGTGGGATAAGACCAAGTCAGCTGGGGTGGACAGCCTTCTTCTCATTCCTGGTCTACGGAGTGAATAATGCTTGCGTGCTAGTTGAGCTTGTGGCTTTGCTGAACTTGCACTGGAAAACAGCTCTGTAGTTGGAGCATCACTTGAAGCTCTCAGTGGGAGCTCTGAGGAGCCAGGAGGCATTTTAGTCACTACTTCAGCAGCTGCCAGAGTCTGCTCTTTATCAAGGAACTTCACTGTTTTAGGTAATTCCCTGTAGAGGGTGGCACTAGTGATGTTTGCAGCTGTACTGGATTCTGAGACACTAGGGGATATCTCAGGGCAGCAAGCAGAAGTACTAGATTGAGTTTTAGGGCCTTTGCTAATAGGCAGCATATGGGACAGAGAATAGGCTGCAGTCTCTTCATGCAGGAAGCCTGCAATAGGCTTCACACTAGTCAGGACTGTGGAGTAGGTCAAAGCCAGACTGGTACCAGCAACTGGAGTGTCTGGCTTAGAGGAAACCCCTCTCATTGATTCCTGAGAGGGAGAAACTATTGTTAGATTGGCAGGAGAATGTGTAAGAGCAAGGCCAGGAGAACCCTTTTGTTCCACAGCTGTACTAAGGTCAGCAGACATCCAGGTTGGACAACTAGTGGAATCAGAACCAGCACATGCCATTTCAGTAGTGTGCTCTTTCAGTCTATGACCCAGCTGTCCCAGTGGCAGGATTCTCTCTGTAGAGGAAGTGCTGGCAGTCTCTGCATCAAGTTTGAGATGATCAAGGGGATGTGTGGCTGAGGAAAGGCCAACTCCAGCTGCAACTGAAGGGGGACCCTCTGCAACACCTCCAGTCAGCTGAGTCATATCACTGACTGCAACATCAGTGAGAGTTGCAGAGCTAGTTACTAGACTATGAGGGACTCCAGGGACAATGGTCTGTTCTGGAGAGGTCTCATCCAGCACCAGAGAGCTTGAAGTGTCATGGTCAGCTGGAATGTCTGATAATCCTGATAAACTAGTAGTTAGCACTAGCGGCTGGCCCAGCCCAGCAGTGGCTGGCTTGGGAACTGAAGGTATGCGAGCCCTGGTTCCTCTGTGTCCTGACAGAGCACTAGGGAGATCTGTCCCTACACCACTCTGCAAAGGAAACCCAGATGACACTTCTACTGAACTTGCATGCACCACACCAGCAAGAGTTACCTTTAGTGGTGAGGCTGGAGCACCAGATGGGGGATGAGATTGTGCAGTAGTGCTGACATGTACAGGTAGCATTGGCCAATTAATTGACTCCCTAACAGTGGGTGAGACAGCCATCAGTACAGCTGCAGTAAGCTGCTCCTCAGTCTCTACCTCTTCAGTGGGGCCTGCTAAGGTGTCTGGAACAGTAAGGGGCCCAGGAGATGGGTGCTCTGTGAAGTGGCTCAGGTCACCCACATGCAATGGTGCAGAAGAGGTGCTGACCATTGGTTTGGCAGAGGGCAGTCTTGCCATAGATACTGGGGTTGGGAGCAGGTTAGTGGATTGTGACATGCTAACAGGAAGAGCACTCAGTGTGAATTTAGTCACATCAGATAGTTCAGAGGGACTGTGTTCCTGGTTGGACATAGTTACACTGGGGTATGTGTCCAAGAAACTGTCTCCTGAAGGAGGGAATGGTGTCAGAGACCCTGGCGGTGTCCCAGGGACAGTACCAAGCCACACTGGCTCCACAGGTTCATGAGCAGCCACACCACTTGATATGGGGGAAGAACCTGGCCACCTACTGGTGATCAGTTCTGCAGGGCCAATGTTAGTTGTTTTGAGAGATGTGGACTCTGGGAAGTTGGTACTCATGGTTAAGTTACTCTGTGTGGGAACAGCTGGGCTGGCTGGCAGGGTAGGACTTGCGGTCAGTGACATTAAATAGGAAGGTTCTTCACTAGCCCTATATGTCTGAGGTGCAGAGGCCAGGAATTTAGGTGAGACACTAGTGGGACTAGTTCTAGTGGCTCTCTGACTTAGGCTAATGCTGGGAGCCATTAGTGTGGCAAAGTGGGTCATTTTATACAGACCCCATGCCTGACTAGTGAGACTATCTATAGCAGCTTGTTGCTTCAAGCCAGAGTTTGGACTTAACTGAGCAATGGAGGTAGCATCTGGAGAAACTTTTAGGGGCTGTCCAGATGCCTTTGGAGCAGAGTGCAATGAGTCATACTGCAAGAAGTCTGCATCCATCAGAAGGGATTGTGCTTGGGACACAGTACCAGGTACCGTTACAGGGTAATTAGAGTCCATTGCTCCAACTTCCACTGCTTTAGATGCATGTGGGGAGAACAGCAGGTCCTCCTTAGAGGTGGCCTGTAGCCCCTTAGGGGAACGCTTAGAAGAGAAACCTGTAATTTTAGCTAGTGCATCAAGAGCCAGAGAAGTTTCAAGTCTCAGAGACTTGGAGTCAATGCCATTCTTCTCTTTCTTGGCAGCTCCCAATTTATAATGCAGTTTCCCTTTTCCCTCAAGCTTGAATGAAAGTGCAGAGACCTGGCTTAAGTCACTCCATTTGGCTTCTGGGAGGCTTAGTTGGTCTGTGGTGGCGACAGAGTTTGCCTGTAAGCTTCTAGCACGTTTTTCCCCAGCAGCATGCAAGCCAGTTTGTCCTTTTATAATGTGGTTCAGTAAGTAGTTGTTGGGTTTCATCAAGATGCCACCAGTAGTGTTCTGGGATAGCAATAAGTCAGGCTGCAAGGATGAAGATGTAGGCACAGTGCCAAGAGGGTTCTGACAAGGAGTAGCTGAAGACCCTTCATTACATGCAATGGTGCAAGCAAGGAAGCAGGTGACTGTAGTCAATATGATTTGCCATCTATGCCCTTTGGCAACAGTCACTAAGGCAGTGGCAGGGCACAGGGTTACTCTCATGGTGCTTTTTCTCCTTCTTGGGGAAGCCATTGTAGTGTCTTGCCCTGAAGACTTATCCATATGTGGTGGTCCTGCTCCATGATTTATCATGGGCAATCTCATCATGGCAGCTCAGCTGTGAAGAATTAGGAGATACAGTAGTTGCTTTAGTCTGCAGTCCTCCCTAATTAAGGTAGCAGCTACTTTGATAGCTCATGCCCCCAACTAGCCCAACTGCAAATGGAAGACTAAACTAATACCTTGAATGACCTGTGCAAGGCTGACACTCCTGAGGCTGAGCCAATTTAGTCCTTGCTGTTTATTAGTCAAGCTATGCAATGAGTTTTCCACGGCTACCCTCTCCCTTAACACCCCTGCCCCAACCATACGCAGCCTTTTTCAACTAGGACTTTAAACTAAGACCTTCCTACGCTGGTTTCAAACCAAGCAGTTCCTCAAATTAATCTCAGCTAGAGCCTGTTTAACATGGGGGGAGGGAAGGGGAACACAACAACATTGGATAGATATACTGTTCTAGCCTAGTGCTTATTTTCTTTTAACTGGTCAATTCTGATAGCAATCAAGGAAAAGTCAGAGCCTCAGTCTCCCACCACACTCCTATTGCAGCAGCAATTGTCTTTTGTGGAGTATTAACATAGCCAGCTCTTAAACAGGAGTTTTACTGGTTTAAATGGGTTCCCTCAACTACTTAAAGCCATGTTTAGACAGGACCTCAGAAGATGCAACAGTGCAGACTGCAAGTACTGGGCTCGATTAGAAACCCCAAGGAGTGGAGAGATGCCTTCTTTTCCAGCCCTCCATTACTCCAGATCACATGGAGACCTCCATTACTCTATTACACATGGAGCTCTGCTCTGGAGGGGATGAAAGAGGAAGGAAGTGTCAAACACCACATGCATTTCCCCCCCCTCACCCTTGTTACAGAAACTGTAAGGAATGGACCCCTTGTTCTTATGGTACCTGACACTGAGAAGGATGTGGGACAGTTTGCCAAGGATATCACTGCACCCCAGCTGGCAGATCAGAACTTAGCTACAGTTAATATGTAGGCTTGATAGGGAAGTCAAGCCTAGGAGCCATGAAGAAAAGTCTATGCCAAGTAGCCACTTTAAGAGCTTTAGCAGCTTCCACCCACCTTCCAGTGGTGGAAGGATCACAAGGTAAACATTCTGCAGAGTCACTAGAGGTGCTAGGGAAGGAAGGGTGGGTGCCTATTCCAAATCCTGAGGTAGAGCCAAAATTAGAGACCCCTTGAGGCTACATCTACACTACAGCCTCCCAGCTCACATACACATTCTTGGACTAGCTACCCACTCACAGGGATCAGGCCAGTTAGTACTTGACATGGCTAAGCTGTGGTGCCACTGCCCATTCTACCACAGCTACACATACTTGTGCATAACAGTGGTGTATGCAGACTGGGATTCCCTCCCCTCCCCCCCAGTTTGTTGTAGGCACATCGCTTTAGTATGCTAAGCGCCCACCAGCTCCTAGGTCTACAACAGGATTATAAGTGCAGTTCCCATAACAACCTCAGGCTAAGCATTTGTGTCTTGGAGGTTTGTGAAGGGACTAATGCAGAAGTGGAAGCATGCCTTGTAGTCACAGCAAGGCTAGAGCCAAAGCAGCATCTACAGCTTGTGGAAGATATTCTAGACAAGTTAATGCTACACTTGCTGTGGGGCTAACTGCGATGAAGCTTTACTAAAGAAGTTAAGTGGTGAGCACTGGTGAGAGTCGTAACCATCCCTAGCTATAGGAAACTCATCACACAATAGGAGAGCACTCTAGACATGGACACTAGGCATTCTAGGTTAGAGTTAAGCAGTGGACCAGTATGAGGAAGCCTACACTTATCTTTAAGACTGTGCATGGCAAGCTAAGGCTGCCCCCTCCAAAGCCAGGGTGGGCTAGTACATGCAAAGGCCAGGGCCACCAGAAGAGGCATGTACAGAAGGGAAAGATAAGATCTAGGGACTCCCCAATACCTAGCTGCTTGTTCTCAGTTACTCAGAGCTGTTTTCTACAGCAGTTGTAGAACTCTGGCTTGTTTTTCCAGGAAAGCTTTTATGGCTTCTTTCCCCACCACATGAATGCAGGACCCAGTGATCTGAGGTTTGTCAACAAACTTTCACTTCTCTATAAGCAGGCCTGGACACCCCAACCTTCTTCTTATCCCAGGTTTCCTCAACAAGCCTCCTACATACAGCCAGTTAGTTAGGCTAGCTGCCTAAGACAATGCTAGTATGACGAGTATTTACTAGATACCTTGCAGAGAGAAAGTAAGGGGAACCACTAGCAATTGTTCCCATTTGGCATAGGAATCATACTGTGAAATGAATACCCCAGAACCCTGTAGGCCAGTCAAGCCCTGCAAGTCACTCCAGGTTGACATTAAAGCTACCCCTTTTAAGGAGCTAGTTTCACTTTTAAGGAAGTGCATATAACCAGACACCCACAACCAGCAGAACCAAAAGAACTTCTTTGTAAGAAGGCAATGATAGTTTCAGAGTGAGAGCCATAGTCTAAACAACCATTCACCCAAGCCCCTTAACCAAGGGCACTGATTTTCAACAAGCCACTACCTAGTCTTACCTTAGAGCTACTGACCAGTCACCCACACAAAGGAGAAGGGTACAGAGCAGCAGACCATAGGCCTGCTCTTTTATTTCATTGGCATGGGGGATGGGAATGCAAGATAGGAAGTACCTGCTGAGTCCCAGATGGCCAGGTTCCTCATTAACCCACTTTGCACCTCTCCATGTGAAACCTCTCCCCACCAGAACGAGAGGGAGGAGGAGGAATGCAAGATTTCCTGTGATGCTTTGGCTACAGGAATTGGGAAGTGCATGGTTCTGAATGTGTGTTACATTCCTCCAGCCCATTGACCCCAAAACACAACAGATGCTCCACAAAATGCCAAGTTTGTCTGGACAGGCCCTCTATATGTTACTGCTGTGGAGCATGGGTAGGAGGGAAACACCAGCTGGCCTCTCTTAACTACAAAAGGGAGGGGATGGCTGGAGTTTGAAGGCAGCAACATACTGCTGTTGCCTCACTATTTATTGCTTGAAGCGCTGTAAAGTAAAGATAGAATTGGGAACACAATGCAGTGCTGCCTAGAACAGGGAAATAAGTCTAGTGTGAGATTAAAAGAGCTTGGCTAAAGGAAGCTGGTTATTGTATGGCTCAGGGGACTGGTACTAGCTCTTACAGTTTTGCATTAGTAGGTAACACGTGTGTGCCCAGAGTAGGTCAGTTATGAGACCAAGGTGTATACCTGTCAGTGTTTGAAAAATTAGCAGGATGTTGTAAGAATAAAGAACTTTTGAAGCAACAAGGTACAAATTTCATTAAGACATCAGATTAAATTCAGGATGGTTAACAGCTGTTCAGAAGCTCATGTGAAATGGGTCTGTCTCCAACTGGACAGGTGACCAAGTTAACACCACAACTGCCATTCTAACTGACTTCATTCTTGACAATTTTTGGAGGAAAAACCAGGACCAAATAGCCAATGAGTTACCCACTCAATCCTAGAGGTGGTTGCTCCAAAGGTTACAGTAGATTGGTGGGGGAAGTTTGTGTGACAGGTGCCCTCTTGGCCAACACACCAGGGATTGAACCTGGGACCTGCAGAGCTAAAAAAAAAAAAAAAAAAAAAGCACAAGCTACTACAGCCAATTCCCCGCACCCCCCAGCTGCAGCAGACTCACATCCTCTGTGGAGCATTACAGAGGGGGAATTGTAATGCACACTCCCCAGCCAATTACATTTGCACTGCTCCCATCTTTGGTCTCTAGGAGTATCAAGCTGGCACACTTCTTGAGAATTTGCATTCATACTTCCCCACTTCAAGCCAGCTCTGGCAGTTTGCCTGGCCAACTGACTTGCAGGGCCAGCGCGCCCACTAGGAGACCCTGGGCGGTCACCTAGGGCTCCAGGATTTGGGGGGCGGCTGCCTCCTGCCTCCCAGCTCCACGGCTGAGCGTGGAGCCGGGAGCTGGGGAGGCACAGTGGGCGGTGGGGAGGCTGAGCTGCCGCAGGGTGGGGGAGGGGTGGCGGCACAGGGCTGGTGCAAGGAAGTTTGGCCTAGGGCGCAAAACTTCCTTGCACCATCCCTGCTGACTTGGAATGTTACATGAGTCCATGGAATAGCTCTTCTACTAGCCATGATACCCTTTAAGGGAGCATCTAGGTGTGACGGAGTAGGAAGCGAGATGGATTTGACCTGGGAGGCTTGCTGCATTGGGAAAGGCTACATTGGGAATGCGAGACTTTACCTGGGGCTGTAACATGAGCCAGGAGGGGGGTTGGGAGGTGACACCTTTGGCTGGGAGAATGGACAGAGGCGAGAGGAGGGGCCCCGGGGGAGGGGAAGAGCCTGCTGGAGGTTTGGCTGTTGGTTTTCAGTTTGGAGCTGGGTGGTGAAACGCAGGGAGCCCCAGGGCTGGGGTCTAAGCTCCCTGCCCCTCAGAAGGGCCCAGCTGAGGGGTCCTGGTCATACTTACAAGCTCTGTTTGGACTGTTTCCTGGCAACCCTAATAAACCTTCTGTTCTACTGGCTGGCTGAGAGTCACATTGAATCCCGGGAAGAGGGGTGCAGGGCCTGACTCCCCCACACTCCATGACAACTGGTGGCAGTGGTGGGATCTACTGCACCCCATGAACGGCACTTCCTGCAGTAAGTGACTGGAGAGCAGTAAAACGAAGGGGGATTGACAGGGAGCAGGTTGCTGAAGAGGCAGAGAGAAGCGGATTCGGGGGGGCGGAGGAGCTACGCTTAACCCGGAGGGGTGTGACCAGTGAGAAGGGCTGGCACACCAGGGGTTCCTCCTGGAAGCCGTGGGGGGCCAAGACTGCACAGGCCTGCGAGTGGCCAACAGGAAGATGTATGCTAAGCGCCGTAAGAACGACCTGGTGGAGCTGTGCAGGCAGAGGGGGCTGTGCATTGGGAAGTCCACCAAAGACCAGCTGATTGCGCAGCTGGAGGAGAAGGATCGCTTGGATGACCCGATCCCTGTCCCTGGGGGAAGCCGCCCGGCAGACGCAGAGGGAGCCCCAGTATCTGACCTGGCTGGGAGGGGTCAGACTGCTGCTGAGGACATCCCAAGACCCCTCCTGCCTCTGCCCAGGGGAGAGGTTGGGGCAAGCCCAGCAAATACCGAGGGCACCTTGACCCCGGAGGCCAGCAGGGGATCCTCCCGACGGAGCTCCCCATCCCAGCAGTGGAGGCGGCTGGATTGGGAGAGGGAGATACGACTGAAAGAGCTCGAGTTGAGGCAGCAGGAACTGAAGGAGGAGCGGGAAGAATGGGAAAAACAACGTCAGCATGAGCTAGAGGAGAAGGAGAAACAACGTCAGCATGAGGAGAAACAACGCCAGCATGAGCTGGAGCTGGCCAGGCTGAGGAGCAGTGAGGCCCCGGCTGCGGTGAGTGACGGGGGACCCAAGACTGCAGGGAAGTTTGATCGTAACTTCCTGGCCCGGCGTAAGGAAGGGGAAGACATAGACAGCTTCCTGGCGGCCTTTGAGAATGCCTGCAAGTTGCACAAGGTTGACCCTGCAGACAGGCTCCAGTTTCTCACCCCCTTACTGGACCCGGCAGGCCTGGACGTGTACAGCCGAATGAAAGAGGCGGAGACTGGGGACTATGAACTGTTCAAAAAGGCCCTGCTCCATGAGCTTGGACTGACTCCCGAGATGTACCGTCAACGGTTCCGGGGTCAGCGTAAAACCCCTGAGGTCACGTACCTACAACTGGTCAACCGGATACATGGATATGCCCGCAAGTGGACCGCTGGGGCCCAAACTATAGAGGGCCTGCTCGAACTAATCGTACTGGAACAACTGTATGAACAGTGCCCATCAGACCTGAAGCTATGGTTGATGGACAAAAATCCAGAGAGCCCGCAGCGTGCAGGGCGGCTGGCCGACGAGTTTGTGAACAGTCAGTCAAGGGGTGGCAGGGAGGAATCCCAAAGGAGCAGGCCCACCATGAGGCAGCAAGAGAGTCACCATGGGACCTCCCAAAGGGGAAATAGGGAGAACCCCCTCTCGAGGGGAACCTCCGACATCAGGACCAACCGGCCTGCTCGAGGGGACCAACAGGACATGAGCTGCTATCACTGCGGCCAAAGGGGCCACATACGATCCCAGTGCCCCAAGATCAGAGACAGACTGAGCAGACCAAACCCACACTGGGTTAACTGGGTAGGGACCCAGCCGGACGAGGGGCCGACAGCCCAGAAGTGGGGGGCTGGCAGCTTATCAACTGCTCCGGAGGGAGGAGGGCCCCAGACCAGCTCCTTGGGGGGGCTGGATGCTCCGGACTCAGGATTCTCGGTTTATAGGGTGGGCGCGGGGCTGTCCCTCTGGAGAGAGTGCCTTGTTCCCCTGGAGATAGATGGGAGGAGGGTCACTGGATACTGGGATACGGGCACGGAGGTGACGCTGGCCCGGCCCGAGGTGGTGGCCCCAGATCGGGTGGTTCCCAACACCTACCTGACCCTGACAGGGGTGGGCGGGACCCCGTTCAAGGTACCCGTGGCGAGGGTACACCTGAAATGGGGGGCCAAGGAGGGCCCCAAGGACGTAGGGGTGCACCATCATTTGCCCACTGAGGTACTGATGGGGGTGGGGGACCTAGAAGACTGGCCCAGCGAATCCCGGGACACCCTGGTCGTGACCCGTAGCCAGAGCCAGCAAGGGGTGCTACGCCCTGGCCTTGGAGAGGGTACCTTGCAAGGGGCGCAGGACCCTGCCCCAGTGGGGAGGGAGTACCCAAGGACCAGGTGCAGAGAGGCTGCGGCCTCAGACACAGACAGCACGAGGGAGCAGGGCCCCATTCCTTCCCCAGCTGCTGAGTTCCAGGCCGAGTTACAGAGAGATCCTTCCTTGCGGAAGTTCAGGGACCTGGCCGACCGCAGGGAGGTACAGACCATGTGGAGAGGTTGCCAGGAGAGGTTCCTGTGGGAGAAGGGGTTCCTGTACCGAGAATGGGCTCCCCCCAGTGAGATGGAGATGTGGGGGATCAGGAGGCAGATGGTGGTCCCCCAGAGTATTGCCGCAAGCTACTGTACCTGGTCCACGACATCCCTCTATCAGGGCACCAGGGGATCTGGCGCACCAGGCAGAGGCTGCTACAGAACTTTTACTGGCCTGGGGTCTTTACAATGGTCCATCAGTACTGCCGGTCCTATGACCCCTGTCAGCGGGTGGGGAAGGCCCGGGACAAGGGGAAAGCGGCTTTGAGGTCTTTGCCCATCATAGAGGAGCCCTTCCAGAAGGTGGCCATGGACATAGTGGGGCCTCTCAGCAAGACAACCCGGTCGGGGAAGAAATACATTCTGGTGGTGGTAGATTTCGCCACCCGCTACCCCGAGGCGGTGCCCTTATCCTCCATTGAAGCAGACACCGTGATGGATGCGCTGCTGACCATTTTCAGCCGAGTGGGGTTCCCCAAGGAAGTCCTGACAGACCAAGGGTCCAACTTCATGTCGGCTCTGCTCCGGTGCTTCTGGGAGAAATGTGGGGTCCGGCACAGCTGGGCCTCAGCATATCATCCCCAGTCCAATGGGCTGGTGGAGAGGTTCAATGGGACGCTAAAGATGATGCTGAAAACCTTTATGAACCAGCACCCGCAGGACTGGGACAAGTACCTACCGCACCTGCTTTTCGCGTACAGGGAAGTGCCCCAGAAGTCTACTGGATTCTCGCCCTTCGAACTGTTATATGGCAGGAGGGTGAGGGGGCCCCTGGACCTGATGAGAGATGAATGGGAGGGGGAGGCCGCCCCCGAGGGAGAGTCAGTGGTGGAGTATGTCCTGACCTTCCGAGAGAGACTTACTGAGCTCATGGGCCTGGCCAAGGAAAATCTGGCCAGAGCCCAGAGGAAGCAAAAGGTCTGGTATGACCGCACGGCACGGGCCCACGCCTACACCACCGGGGATCAGGTGATGGTTCTCATCCTCGTGAGGAAAAACAAGCTGCAGGCCACTTGGGAAGGCCCTTTCAAAGTTGTCAAGCAGCTAAATGAGGTAAATTATGTGGTGGAGCTGTCTAACCGGGCACACCACTGCCGGGTGTATCATGTCAATATGATGAAGCCATATTATGACAGGGGAAATGTGGTGTTGGCCGTGTGTGGACATTGGGAGGAGCAGGGAAGTGACCCTCTAGTAGATCTATTCCCTGAGACAGGAGCTGGCTCCTTCCAAGAAAAAATCCCTCTCTCTGATCAACTAACCCCTGCCCAACTAGCTGAGATCAGAGGGGTGCTGCATCTGTACCGACAGCTGTTTTCCAACCAGCCTGGTCGCACTAATCTGACTGTCCACTGGGTGCAGACAGGATCGCACCAACCTATAAGATGCTCCCCCTTCCAAGTCACAGGGAAGACAGCTCAGGACCTGGAAAGAGAGGTCAAGGACATGCTGGCTTTGGGGGTGATCCAGCCGTCGTCCAGCCCTTGGGCCTCGCCGGTGGTGCTGGTCCCCAAAAAGGATGGGTCGATCCGGTTCTGTGTGGACTATCGGAAGCTCAATGCCATCACTGTATCTGATGCCTACCCCATGCCCCGGCCTGACGAGCTCCTAGACAAGCTGGGAGGGGCTCGGTACCTTACCACCATGGATCTTACAAAGGGCTACTGGCAAGTGCCACTGGATGCAGATGCCCAGCTGAAATCTGCCTTCATTACCCCTCTGGGGCTCTATGAGTTCCTGATCCTGCCTTTCGGCCTCAAGGGAGTGCCAGCCACCTTCCAGCGCCTGGTGGATCAGCTACTGAAGGGGATGGAGAGTTTCGCTGTGGCGTATATCGATGATATCTGTGTCTTTAGCCAGACCTGGGAGGACCATGTGTCCCAAGTTAAACAAATGCTGGACCGACTCCGGGAGGCTGGGCTGACCATAAAAGCAGAGAAGTGCAAGGTGAGGATGGCTTAAGTGTCCTACCTGGGCCACCGGGTGGGGAGCGGCCGCCTAAAGCCAGAACCAGCCAAGGTGGAGGTGATCCGGGACTGGCCCGCTCCACAAACTAAAAAGCAGGTCCAGGCCTTTATTGGGATGGCGGGGTACTATCGAAGATTTGTGTCCCACTTTAGTGCCATAGCCGCCCCCATCACTGAGCTAAGTAAGAAGGGGAAGCCAGACAAGATGGTCTGGACCGAGGAGTGCCAGAGGGCTCTCTGTGCACTGAAGGAGGCTTTGATCAGGGGCCCGGTTCTGGCAAACCCAGACTTTGATAAGCCCGTTCTGGTGTTCACCGATGCCTCAGACATGGGACTGGGGGCGGTGTTAATGCAGGAAGATGAAACGGGGCAGAGACACCCCATCGTGTACTTAAGTAAGAAGCTGCTACCCCGAGAGCAGAATTATGCGGCCATCGAGAAGGAATGCCTGGCCATGGTGTGGGCCCTCAAGAAACTAGAGCCATATCTATTTGGGCGACACTTCACCGTGTACACCGACCACTCTCCTCTGACCTGGCTACACCAGATGAAAGGGGCCAACACCAAGCTCCTGAGATGGAGCCTGCTCCTGCAGGATTACGACATGGACGTGGTCCATGTGAAGGGAAGTGCCAACCTGATAGCGGATGCGTTGTCCCGGAGAGGGGGCCCTGAACTTCCCCAGGCCACCAGTCAGAGTGACCCCGCTCAGTTCAGTCTCGAATGGGGGAGAGATGTGACGGAGTAGGGAATGAGATGGATTTGACCTGGGGGGCTTGCTGCATTGGGAAAGGCTACATTGGGAATGCGAGACTTTACCTGGGGCTGTAACATGAGCCAGGAGTGGGGTTGGGAGGTGACACCTTTGGCTGGGAGAATGGACAAAGGCGAGAGGAGGGGCCCCGGGGGAGGGGAAGAGCCTGCTGGAGGTTTGGCTGTTGGTTTTCAGTTTGGAGCTGGGTGGTGAAACGCAGGGATCCCCAGGGCTGGGGTCTAAGCTCCCTGCCCCCCAGAAGGGCCCAGCTGAGGGGTCCTGGTCATACTTACAAGCTCTGTTTGGACTGTTTCCTGGCAACCCTAATAAACCTTCTGTTCTACTGGCTGGCTGAGAGTCACATTGAATCCCGGGAAGAGGGGTGCAGGGCCTGACTCCCCCACACTCCGTGACACTAGGTAGACAACTATAAGATTTGGAGAGCAATGAACTATAGTTACCCCAGCTCCTCTTGGCTGTTTCCCTTGCTAAGCTATATCATTAGCAAATATATTTTCAGTACTTTACAGCAAATCACAGGTCCGTATCCTAAATGGCTGAGTATACAAGCTACTAGCTAAAGCATAAACCAGCGTGATCAGCTGACCCCAAATTTCTGGTACCACCCTGAATAAATCACTCAATCTGCATCAGGGGAGAATAACAACACAGGGGTTTTGTGAGGCCTAATTCATTAATGTTTGCAAACACATTTGAGATTGATGGCACTATAGCTATGCAAGGTGTTACAACACTTCTTTCTAGGTGTCTATGTTGAACAAAATTTGAAATGAAAGTGGATTTGTTTCTTTCTTGACTGGTGGGCATCACAGGGCCTTAGAGTGACGCTGCTGCATACTCACAATGTCAGAGCCCAATGTCAGAAACTGTAACCTGGATTATATTGTTTTGGCAAACAGAAACATTCATTTGCTAGTTAGCCATTAATGTGATCTTTATATATTACATGGTAATGCTGTTCTGCTGATTATGTCATTATTAAAGCAGGTGTGGAGGGTTGGGGACTCTAAATGCCCCACTTTCCGGTTATGAGGCATGAGAGCCTCAGTGGGCCAACAGACTTGCTCCTCTTAGCGTCTTTTAAATCTCCTAGCCAGCTCTGTATCACTGTTAAGCCTATTCACGGCCCTGCCTCAGACGGGGTACAGGAAGCATGAGGTGATATGGTTTGCTCTGCATCGAACTCTGGGAGGATAAACAGCCAGAATAAAAATCATTGCGTTTCAATTTATCGGACTTTTCTGGGTTCCTACCATAACCCCACCAGCTACAAAGAATGCAAGAGTCAAAACTTTGGGACTGACTTCCACAGGGTGAAGAGAGAGAACTCCTCAGTGCAGAGCTTGCACTGAAACTGTCAATGCTATGGGGAATTAAAATTATATCACTCAGATAAAGGTTGTGTTGAGTACTAGGAAGTCTCTGCTGACCAATTACCCCATTAATATAGTGGATTTGTGGTTAAATCACACAGATGGATCTGGATAGAGTCAGCTCCATACACCCTGGGCCTAGGCCCATCTCCCTCTTTCTCTGCCGTCTTAGGTTTTAATGGCTGTTTCCCAATATCATAAAGAAATGCTGACTGAAATATTTCACTCAGCGTAACTAGCTGACAGTCCTCCAGCGACATCGGGCCTTTCGCTGAGGAAAGGAGCAGTGGATGGGATGGATCAAATGTTTTTATGGAGAGAGAGAAGCAGACTCAGGCAAGCAGCCATCTTGCATCCAGCCCCCACCCCTTGTGCTGGCCCCTGCCGCTGTTGTTAACAACCTCTTCCCCGCTGGGGGACACCATCAGCCCTGCAACTGGTGTTTCACTCTCAGATTACAGGAGCCCAGGGTTCCTACCCTGATTTGTGAGGCTTTAGTCAACAACAACAAACTCTGCTGTTTTAATCTCAGCACTCTCCCAGCGTTAAAGGTGGGCCTTTCAAAAGGAGTTTGGCATCTAAATTCCCAGGGGTTAGGTGCCTAACTTGTTAGGTGCTGCTGCAAATCCAACCCTAACAGTAAAAATTGTCTGGCCGGTTGTCAAGCTAAGCTGCCTGTCACACTTTGCAAAAATGCCCTGTGTCACCACCTGGCCCGAGTCTCCATTTTGCCCTCTGTCCCTCCATTTTACCCTCCTATCCTGCCCCTCAGTTTGCTTTTTATTTCTCCAGTCCTGCTCCCCACTGTACCTTTATCCTGTCTCCCCTCCCCCCGCTAATGGGATATCAGCCAACTACTTGATCTTCCACCACCGCCCTTCACTATAATTACACCCTATACGTCTCTCCCTGGGCTCCAGCAGGAAAGCATAGAGAGCAGAGGTGGAAAGGCAGCCAATACAACCCCCGTAGCAGCACCTGATGGCCCGTAAAACAGTTGGGAAGCAAGCTGATGTGATGGAGCTGCCCAATCTGTGAGCGCCATGTGAAACACCAAGCCCGTGGCAGCTCTGCTTTAGCTCCAACAGCAGGGGCTTGAAGTGGAAGGTCCTGAGGATGTTCCCCATGCTATGGTTTAGCTGGGGTGCAATGCATATGTGTAACAGCGAGGGCTTTGTTACAGTGCTCCTACACACAGCTGTGTTGGTTTCACCTGGAGGGGAAGGAAAGCATCCTCAGGGTGGGGGGACAGAGAAATAACCAAAGTCCAAAGGCCAGGTTCTGGGTCAGGCAGAGTGGATTCATGCACACCTGTATGCTTCTGGCTTGAAGACTGTGCATGTCTAGGTCAGGGGAATGTGTTCTGGGCATGTTCCTTCCTAAGCTTTTTCCACGCTCAAAGTATTTTTTGTGTCTCTCTCTCTTTGTGGCAAACCTTCAACCTCAAAAGGCCCGTCTGCTAGGAAACAATAATGCTTTTCATTGAAGCCAGGTGCAAGGTGCGTGTGCCTGGGATCACAGGCAGAAAATGTTGCCATAACGATCGTGGCCAAAGTGATTGGTAGTCTCCATTTAAGACAGGCCCAGGACTAGACTAGCAGGGAGCGCTGCAGGTCAAGGCTGAGGTGCAGCGGCAAAGATGTGTAGGAGATCAGATCTGAAACAGCATGGGGCTGCCATTCATCAATAAGCAGAAGTGTCTGTGGGACTCATGCCTGCAACAGCAAAGGTGATGGAAGAGATGCTTACGTGTCAGCCACCTTCTTGGCCAACAGCGTGTGCATGAATACCGCTAACAGCTACAGCCAAGGCTCCAGAGCCAGGAGCTGCAACAACTCATACCCGCTGCGGACCGGCCGAGAGGTGGACTTCTACCACACGCTGACCGGGGGGTTATACTGCATGCTTCCGCTGCTCCAAGGAAACACGTCCCAAGCATCTGACACCCACAGCAGTTTGAATCCCAGCTGAGTCCCCACTTACAGCCACCTTGGCCAACATGCCAGGGCTTGAACAAGGCACTTCCAGAGCTAAAAGGCACATACCACTCCAGCTTGAGCTAAAGCTGTGTGTGACAGCCTTAGTAACTCATGTCCTCTGTGGATCACCACGGGGAGACCTTTATTGCACACTCCCCACTGGGTTACACTTGCTCAGAAAGGTCTAGAGCACATGGTAGTTAAAATGCCAGGGGCTACGCTAGGGCTGCCACCACTGCTACCACCGCCAGGGCTGCAACAGTGGGAAATTTGAAACAAAACTGCTAGTGGGGGACAAAGCTTTATAGACTCAGCTTCCCAGGCCCTTGCTCCTGCCAGAAAAATGTGGTTGCCTTCTGGGCCTCAAACTGTCCTTTCTCCATGAAGATTGGAGGACTCAGAACCATTTACAGAAGGATTTTCTGGTGCCTGGCTGGGGTTTGGTAGGCTAACATTAGGCTCTTTCATTGACCTCAGGAGATTCAAGGTACTGCTTCTCTCTGCCCCACTGGCTGCTGGGGGTAGGGTGACCAGATGTCCTGATTTTATTGGGACAGTCCCAATTTTTGAGTCTTTTTCTTATATAGGCTCCTATTACCCCCCACCCTCTGTCCCGATTTTTCACACTTGCTTTCTGGCCACCCTAGCTGGGGGAGCTGAAGAGGATTTTCTTTGGTCTATGGATGAGACTGGCCCAGGCTGCTACCTTCTCCACAAATCTCTGGGTTTCCTGCCACATTGGGCAAGGTTTCCTTTCATGAATGACCGAGGCACTGGGGCAGACTCTCACTGCTAAGGAAGGAGGTGAACTCGTCCATTAGTTATCAGAAAGCTGCATAGAAGCACTGTCTTAAAACCTACTATACGTTAGGAAGGGCAGGGCAGAAACCTTGAAGCATAGAGGTTAAGGGGCATGGTGGGCTCTTCGACAATCTACAGGGACATCAGCCAGGATAAAAATAACTGATTCTCAGCTGATGTGGCCCTCCTGGATTCCTTTTTCTGGCCCCACTGTAAGACACTGTAAGAGCTTCAGACAAGACAAGACAAAGACATTGGGCCTGATCGTAACCGAATGGCTGAGGCTCGCCTCAAGTAAGCACAAAACAGCAGCTCCCGTGAAGGGGCTAAAACTGCCAGCGGGAAAAAATATGCCTGTCAGAGACTGGACAGTCCCTGTTGCTCAGCAATAGCACTAATATTATTGATTGATGGCTATTTCTTCACAGACAGCGCTGGATCGAATCACCCTAATTTCCCCTGGGCCTAGATCCCTCTACCAGCACCTTCGTTTTTTTAAATTGGGTTACCATATGTCCGTATTTTCCCAGACATGTCTGGCTTTTTAGGTCTTAAATTGCCGTCCGGGAGGAATTTTTAAATATCTAAAAACGTGACCATTTGCAAAATCAAACCAGCAATCAGTCAAACAAAATCAGACACACATGGGGCAGGATGAGCCAACAGCTTTTGTGTTGCAATGTTTTGTCAGGCTGCTTTCTTAGGTTGTGATCTACTTGATTTCCCCCCCTCCACTCTCCCATGAATGAGGCCAAAGGGAAAGTGCCATAGAAATCTCAGAACTTCACCTGGTTCTGAGTTGGAGCCGTGAAGCTTTCAGCTGCACAAATTGGGCTCAACTTCACCCTGGAGACGTAGTTTGTCTCAATCAACTAGAGATGGGACAAAATCAGACCTAACCTCTCAGGGCAAACTTTGGCTGTGACTTCTGAATCAGACCTCGTGGGTATAAATAAGTACAGTAAACTTTAAGTAATTAAACTTCACTTTTGAGGCCATATCACTTTTTTCTTATATATACACTCAATATAGACAACATGTAGTGCACAGCATATATAACAGTATAATAACACATTAATACAACGTGAGTTGGTAGATACTGCTGCAAATACTCCCTTCCCCCTGGGGAGTGTTCTCTTTTTAAATGTTCAATTATGGTAACCCTATTTAAAGCTGCTTCCAGCTGTTACAAAGAACTTTTGATTGAAATATTTTGCTCAGGGTATTTGTCTGACCGTATTTTAAAGAACTGGGCCATTAGCTGTTGAACGATGCAGTGGATGGAATGGATTAAACCGTATTAAATCGGTCAATGGAGAAAGAAGTGGCGTCAGACACACATTTTGCATCAAGCCCCCTGCTAGCCATGCTCTGTATGTTGTAAGATAAAACCTCAGCAGGATACCATGTGAGGTAGGTGACAACTTGGGACTTTACTCCTGCTCCCACGCAGATGGTGGTTAGTATGCATGCCCATCTGTCTGAACACCATCAAGAAAAATATATCAAACTCAGTTGGGGTCGCTGTAGCATCCAGTGAGGAGTCAATGTGAAAATTCCACGATGGGATACCATCCTTTTCCACTTGGCATTGGCTTTGATGCCTTGTATGGCAACAACATCCACTGGTCCAGGTTCATCTTTTCCAAAGTATCTATTTCAGACTGCAGTCACCCTGAATGCAGGAAAAGGGTTGATCTAATAAGCTCAGTGATTCACACACAGCTTTGATAATATACTTTCATCCAGAACACCTCAGACACTCCAAAAATATTTCATCGCCTCCTTTCCCATTTTAGCACTACCTCATTTCAACCATTCTCCTTTGTATTACACGCTGCCTGATGGCTGACCGCTGAAATTTGGAAGGAAACCATAAATTGCTCCAGGGGAACTGCAGTCTTTTAGAACAAGAACTCAAATAGAGGGCCCTGGTCATGTACTCAAGCCTCCCACAAACCTTGCAGAATTTGAAAGGACAGTTTCTTTCATTCTACGGGAGTGTTTTCTATGGGAGTGACATTAGCCCAAGCAAGGCTGACCTCTAATGCAACACCACTGGATGCCACAAGGAGAGAACAAAACAATTTTTGTCCCAGTCCCACCATTCAGTCACGTCTGTGTCTTAGTGACAGATACACAAGAGAGGAGCGGTGGAGGGCCAGGGACAGTGGAGTTAGGTTAATACATACTACCTTGTAAAATGTAGTAAGAGCTGAATTGGCGTGTGTTTTTGGCAGAGTTCTGTTCGCTCAGGCTGAGCTACTTCCCACAATAACCTACAAAGTACAACTCAGCATTTGGCATAAAAAGATAGGAAGTTTGCCAAAAATCAAGATCAATTTGTTCTACATCTTAGTATGAACTAGGGAAATAGCATTCCAGTTATTGGTCCATGAAGGTAATACCCAAAACAGAGATAAGGAAGTTAAAGGTACAGAATAACACGTTAAGTGACTGGGATGAACTGATGGGTTGGATTTTAGTGACGTAGAGTTTTGTAACTTGTTAAATCATCCTGTCAATGCTCTAAGCTGAAACATGTTACTATGGAAGGTGAAGGTAACAACATTGCATGAGATGGCTTCCTGCAGACTGGTATCATATTGAACCTTTATCCTGTACTGCATTATTGGTTTTTAGTCATAATCCTGATTGGTATTGGTTATTTGGTCTCTTGAACTGATTTCATATCAAACCAAAGTGTGGTTAAGCAATTGAAGGGGAAAGCTCAGACGTGCCGATGGAAGCAGGATCAAAGGCCTCTGAGGTGAAGAAAATGGACAGCGGAAGCCTGTGACTAAGAACCAGGCCGAGGAAAAGACGGGCCCGTGAAGGAGAGAAGAGCTCAAGAACAGGTTTGCAGAGTTGGAAAATGAAGGGGTCCACAGGTGGTCACTGATGATGGAAGGGCAAGGAAGAAGAGAAGAGCAGTTAGTCCCATAGGAAAAAGGGGAAGAGTCAAAGGAGACAACACCGAATATGAGCCCCAGGAGGATACAGGATGGGTTGAAGAGGATTACAAGGGAAAATAGGAATGGAAAGGACTTGCAGCCAGAGGGAAGAGGGGATAGACCAGAGAATCGCACAGTCACCAGGAAAAGGCAGGTCTACATGATTGGGGACTCCTTACTGAGAAGGATAGACAGGCCTGTAACCAGAGCTAATACAGAGAACAGAAGGGTGTGCTGTCTACCAGATGCTAAGATACGGGATGTGGAACGGAGGTTGAAGAGGATCCTAAAGGGAGCGGGAAAATATCCACTGATTGTCCTTCATGTAGGAACAAATGATACGGCTAGAGTCTCGCTAGAACGTATCAAGGGAGACTATGCCAGGCTGGGGAAGATGCTTAAGGAAATCAAGGCTCAGGTGATCTTCAGTGGGATTCTGCCTGTTCCTAGAGAAGGGTAACAAAGGTGTGACAAGATTACGATGCTCAATAGATGGCTCAGGCAGTGGTGCTATAAAGGAGGGCTTTGGGATGTATGGCTCCTGAGAGGCATTCATGGAGAGAGGACTGTTCTCTCGGGATAGACTTCACCTGTGTAGGAAGGGAAATAGACTTTAGGAAATGGACTTCTAGGATGGAGGCTGGCACAACTGATTAAGAGCTTTAAACTAGGAATTTGGGGGAGATGGTTGGGAGATATCCAGGTAATCTCCATGCCGGATTTTAACATTGAGGGGGAAGAAAACGAAGTAAGAAAGGATACAGCCGTGGGTAGGAGGATGGACATAAGGAGGAAGGGCAGTGTGGATACCAGTCTAATAGGTCATACTGGCGGTACAATGCCCATGCCTAATCGGGCAAAGAATGTGAGTGAGGCCAAACAGCAAAAACAAAGATGTTTGTACACCAATGTGAGGAGCCTAGGTAACAAAATGGAGGAACTAGAGCTACTGGTGCAGGAAGTAAAACCAGATATTATAGGAATAACAGAAACATGGTGGAATAGTAGTCACGACTGGAGTACAGGTATTGAAGGGTATGTGCTGTTTAGGAAAGACAAATATAAAGGTAAAGGTGATGGAGTAGCATTGTATATCAATGATGAATTAGACTGTAAAAAAATAAGAAGCAATGGAATGGATAAGAAAGTCTGTCTGGGCAAAAATCACATTGGGGAAGAAAGCTACTAGAGCCTCCCCTGGGATAGTGCTTGGAGTGTGCTATAGACACCAGGATCTAATTTGGCTATGGATAGAGACCTCTTTAATGTTTTTAATGAAGTAAATACTAATGGGAACTGCGTGATCATGAGAGACTTTAACTTCCCAGATATAGACTGGAGAACAAATGCTAGTAATAATAATAGGGCTCAGATTTTCCTAGAGGCAATAGCTGATGGATTCCTTCATCAAGTAGTTGCTGAACCAACAAGGGGGGGGATGCCATTTTAGATTTGGGTTTTGGTGAGTAGTGAGGACCTCAGAAGAAATGGTTGTAGGGAACAACCTTGGCTCGAGTGATCATGAGCTAATTCAGTTCAAACTGAATGAAAGGATAAACAAAAATAAATCTTCGACTAGGGTTTTTGATTTCCAAAAGGGCTAACTTTGAAAAATTAAGGCAATTAGTTAGGGAAGTGGATTGGACTGAAAAAACTTATGGATCTAAAGGCATAGGAGGCCTGGGATTACTTCAAGTCAAAGTTGCAGAAGCTATCAGAAGCCTGCATCCCAAGAAAGGGGAAAAAATTCATAGGCAGGAGTTGTAGACCAAGCATCTCAGAGAGGTGAGTAAGGAAAAGCAGAAAGCATACAAGGAATGGAAGATGGGAGGGATCAGCAAGGAAACCTACCTTATTGAGGTCAGAACATGTAGGGATAAAATTAGAAAGGCTAAAAGTCATGTAGAGTTGGACCTTGCAAAGGGAATTAAAACCAATAGTAAAAGGTTCTATAGCCATATAAATAGGAAGAAAACAAAGAAAGAAGAAGTGGGACCGCTAAACACTGAGGATGGAGTGGAGGTTAAGGATAATCTAAACAAATACTCTGCCTCAGTCTTTAATGAGGAGCTATGGGATAATGGTAGCATGACAAATGGGAATGAGGGGAGGTAGATATTACCATATCCGAGATAGAAGCCAAACTCGAACAGCTTAATGGGAGTAAATAGGGGGGCCCAGATAATCTTCATCCAAGAATACTAAAGGAACTGGCACATGAAATTGCAAGCCAATTAGCAAGAATTTTTAATGAATCTGTAAACTCAGGGGTTGTACCGTTTGACTGGAGAATTGCTAACATAGTTCCCATTTTTAAGAAACGGGGGGAAAAAGTGACCAGGTAACTACAGGCCTGTTAATTTGACATCTGTAGTATGCAAGGTCTTGGAAAAAAATTTGAAGGAGAAAGTAGTTAAGGATATTGAGGTTAATGGCAATTGGGACAAAATACAACATGGTTTTACAAAAGGTAGATCGTGCCAAACCAACCTGATCTTCTTTGAGAAAGAAAGATTTTTTTTTTTAGACAAAGGAAAAAGCAGTGGATCTAATTTACCTTGATTTCAGTAAGGCATTTGATACAGTTCGACATGGGAAATTATTAAATTGGGGAAAAATGGGGCACAATATGAAAATTGAAAGGTGGATAAGGAACTGGTTAAAGGGGAGACTACAGCGGGTCATACTGAAAGGTGAATGGTCATGCTGGAGGGAGGTTACCAGTGGAGTTCCTCAGGGATCGGTTTTGGGACCAATCTTTTTATTACTGACCTTGGCACAAAAAGTGGGAGTGTGCTAATAAAGTTTGTGGAGGACACAAAGCTGGGAGGTATTGCCAATTCAGAGAAGGACTGGGATATCATACAGGAAGATCTGGATGACCTTGTAAACTGGAGTAATAGGATGGAATTTAAGAGTGAAGTGTAGGGTCATGCATTTAGGGATTAATAACAAGAATTTTAGTTATAAGCTGGGGACGCATCAGTTGGAAGTAACAAAAGAGGAGAAGGACCTCGGAGTACTGGTTGATCACAGGACGACTATGAGCCGCCAATGTGATATGGCCATGGAAAAAGCTAATGCGGTTTTGGGATGCACCAGGCGAGGTATTTCCAGTAGAGATAAGGAGGTGTTAGTACTGTTATGCAAGGCATTGGTGAGACCTCATTTGGAATACTGTGTGCAGTTCTGGTCTCCCATGTTTAAGAAGGATGAATTCAAACTGGAACAGGTACAGAGAAGGGCCACTAGGATGATCCAAGGAATGGAAAACCTGTCTTATGAAAGGAGACTCAAGGAGCTTGGTTTGTTTACCTTAACCAAAAGAAGGCTAAGGGGAGATATGATTGCTCTCTTTAAGTATATCAGAGGGATAAATACCAGGGAGGGAGAGGAATTATTTGAGCTCAGTACCAATGTGGACACAAGAACAAATGGATATAAACTGGCCATCAGGAAGTTTAGACTTGAAATTAGACAAAGGTTTCTAACCATCAGGAGTGAAGCTCTGGAACAGCCTTCCAAGGGAAGCAGTGGGAGCAAAAGACCTATCTGGCTTCAAGATTAAGCTTAATAAGTTTGAGGGGATGCTTTGATGGGATAACATGATTTTGGCAATTAATTGACCTTTGACTATCAGTGGTAAATAGGCCCAATGGCCAGTGGAGAGATGTTAGATGGGGTGGGATCTGAGTTACTACAGAGAATTTTTTCCTGGGTGTCTGGCTGGTGAGTCTTGCCCACATGCTCGGGGTTCAGCTGATCGCCATATTTCGTGTCGGGAAGGAATTTTCCTCCAGGGCAGATTGGCAGAGGCCCTGGGGGGTTTTCACCTTCCTCTGTAGTGTGGGGCACAGGTCACTTGCTGGAGGATTCTCTGCACCTTGAAGTCTTTAAACCATGATTTGAGGACTTCAGTAGCTCAGACATAGGTGAGAGGATTATTGCAGGAGTGGGTGGGTGAGATCCCATAGCCTGCATTGTGCAGGTCAGACTAGATGATCATAATGGTCCCTTCTGACCTTAAAGTCTATGAGACTATACACTTGATCAACAGTGGCCTTGTGCTGTTCCTGTGTCAAGGGACTTCTCCCCATGCCTCTTGTAGCACTTTTACATCCCCTTTGTACCACTGGAGCAGCACATAGCGGGAGGCTGCACATGGAGTCCTGTGATATGGTCCCCTCCTCCCCAGACCTCCCCTAAGAACACAGAGTTGAGGGTCAACAGCTGTGGAGTAGCAGTGGTTGAAGTCCAGCAGGACTAAGTGCAGTTTGATTCAGTGCAACGAATTTTTCCAAAGGGGGTGAAGGCAAAGTGCAAATATAAGAAAGACCCAGTCGATATTGAAAGGCAGAACAGGATAGCATAAATCTTCCCCGGCAATCAACAACAGAACACCCTTCTGCTTCAATAGAAGCAGGATAAAACTCCAAAGGCAGCTTTGTTTGTGTATGTAAGACAGACAAATATCAGACACTGAGTCAAATCCTGCTCGTTTGCTTCAGTGGGGCTCCTCCTGTGTCCAAACAGGATTTAGCCTATGCCAAAGTCTAATTTATAAAGGCACTGAACTGGGCTTCTGGGGATCTGGGTATTATTTCTGGCTTTGTCATTGACAGACTTTTGGCAAGTTGTTTCTCCTCCCTGTTCCTGTTTCCCCTCCCACTCTTCATCTGTCACATCTATTTAGATTGCAGGCTCTTCAGGGCAAGGATCATTTTGTACTCTGGGTACATACAGTGCCAATAATCGATTGGGTGATACTGTAATAACATGGATAACGAGAAATCCAAAGTATTCAAAAACAAACCAAACACTTTAATCAGGGCGAGGCACCTCTTACGGTGATATTCTTACAAAATATTAAATAACGTGAAGGACTTTTTCCCACTTCGACTCTATACAAAAAAATTACAATATTATTTACAAACACTGGACTCTGAATCGCTATACAATGATACTCACAGACTGCACATGGCAAGAGAGTGCATGAACGGCACAGAGAACCCCTCCTTCCAAGTTGCCTGCGTGTTCAGTACAAGCATTTTAAAAATCAAATGGTACTCAATGCAGCAGCAGCAACTGCCGCCTCCAGAAGCAGGAAAACACCGTTTTGGAAAGACTAGTCCAGTGGTTTTAGTTTTGTAGATTGAAAATAAATACTTCCTGTAGTGGAAAAAAAAAAAAAAAAAAAGTTCTCTTAACTTGTTCCTCCGCTCCCCGACCAGCTGAAAAATACCTGTGTGTAGAGTCTGTAAAGGCCTCTGCTCTTATACTTCTCCACTGCACAATAGCCAGTCCCGTTTGGTTGCCTGGTGGAGCATAGATGTGTCAGTTCTTAGCCATTCACTTCAGCGGATGAGAGGGAGGCTTCACTATTGTGTCCGGAATCATTACAGTGTTATAGGAAGTGAAATGATCGCTATTCTGAAGACGTATCTGAGGTCTCTCTCCTTCTCACCCCCATTTTATCGTTACATTAGGATAGTCCCCATTTCCTTGTCAAGTATAAAGGATTTTCACCAGCATGTGCATTCCCTAAGAACTCCTTAAAAAGACAACCAGGAGTGAGCATCCAGGATCTGCATTATCAGGTTTTAAAAAATAAATCAGTCTTTAAAACCCACTCAGAATGTCTCTCAGCTACAACAAGAATCAAGCTCCTAACCGGTGACACTATCTCACTCCACCTTGATTCAGCAAAGTTAACAGGTGAAGCCAAAAGTTTAAATTAAAAAAAACAAACACACACCTCAAGGCAGCAGCTCCTTACAAAGGTAAATTCATAACATTTTTAAAATGTTTTCATTCAAAACAAAATCAGTCCTGTAACTATAGAAGTAATAATCCCAATGTTCTGTTGGATCTCTGTAGCCCTTCATGATTAAAAAGGGCAGGGTGTTAAAGCAAGAAGCTATATTTAATGAATAAAGTAAGTGTAAAGAAGGAGGGAGAAGCAAATGTTGGCTGAGTGATGGGGAGCACTGCAATGAAGATGTAGGTGGTAGTTCTTAGAGCAGCTCCCCTCATGGTTAGCTTTTCTTCCTTTCGGGGCAGAAAGTGAAGGTCCCCATCCCCCTGCCAAACAACAAAAAACAAACAAACAAACAAAATGTTGAACCAAAGAACCCCTTCCCCATTAAAAACAAAAAACATGGCTACTTCTGCAAAGCAGATCAGATACAGATCAGCCAGTCTTGGTTGAAAGGGGAAAGGTTTACAAGATTAGCAATGGGAAACAGAGCCAGCTACTGCCCCTGTCCCAGCCAATCAGTGATGTACATTCTGAAGTGTTCTTAAAAGCACCCATCAGCAAGCCCACTCAAGCTGCTCTGGAAGCAATGAGGCAGCTAACGTGAGTGGACTTCGTCTGCCTCTTGTAGAGCTTCCAGCTCTTCATTTTCATGCATTTTCAAAACCCACCATAGAATATTAAACTAAAAAGAAATATTTAAAAAATTAAGAAACTGTGTGTGTTGGGGGGTGGGGGAGATGTATAAGGATCAAATTCAGCACCAGTTTAGATCTTGTGCAAGATCAAACCCATCTCCAAGGAGATTGCATAGAGTGCAGGAAATCATAAAATTTGACTGAGTCAGATCCTGCTCCACAGAAAGCCTTGGCCTGACTCCCACTGACTCCATGGCAGCAGAATCAAGCCCCATGTGTCCAATTGCATCTCAGCTTCAAGGATGTTGTGTCTCCAGCAGTCACCAGCTAGACCCGAGGGGGATTGCTCGTAGGGTGCATTTTGAACAGAAACCTGCACAAACTGTCAGTCGGGTGAGCATAAAAGAGCAGAAATACATTCTATCTGAAAACTGAGGGACGAGCGTGGCTGGAAGGTTGTGTAAAGGGAGATGATCCAACAAAATCAAGTGGGTGCGAAGGAGATGAAAAGAAAAAGGTTCCCACGTGGAAGAACAGAGTAACATCACTTCCCTGCTGTATTCCTGAGTTACATGTGCTTGGTGTGGTGCCCTCTATAGGCTGCTGGGGTTGTGCATGTGGAGGGCCTGTCCCCTTTGAACACTAAAGGTGTCCTTCATGTGAGAGCCCAGCCTCCAGGAAGGAGACTGCTCTCCCCGGTGGGGGATATTCATGCCAGTAAGGAACAATGGGATGTTCTGGACAAGGGGAGAATGGTCAGCCTGAGGGAAATATTGCTTTGAATAGATGCAATTATTCCTTTCCCACTGAACCAAGCCCAGTGGCCTTCCACGTGCAATTTATCTTCTGGACTTCCTACTACAGGCACAAGGCACAGAGGTGCTTTGGTGTCCATTCACAAGGTGCAGGGTGAGTGGGGGAGGAGGAAGGAATGAACTCATTTAGTTATGTGACGTTTCTCTCCATCGATACCTGGGTGCATTTAGTCCATTGACAGAGATGGGACCACCGTGGGGAAGACAAACAAGCCCCAGAGCTTTTTACTCTGAGTTGGAGCAACTAGTACTGCGAGCCACCAGCAATGACCAAGGTCCACTTTCATTCATCTACTTTCAGCCAGCCTTTCTTGTAGTCCTGCAGGATCTCCAGGTAGTACTGCCACTCGGGCTCGCTGTCATACTTCACCTCATACACGGTCTTGAGGGGGTCCTTGTGACGCTTGTGGATCCTCAGCACCACCCCCTGGTACCAGGCCTCCGTCTTGTCATTCTCCTCATACAGATGTCTGATCCGCTTGCCCACCAGTTCCGGGTACCTGGATGGGGAAGTCGGACTCTCTGCCTTGTGCCTGAAGGTCTTGCTGAGGAGGGAGCAGCCTCGCCTTGAAGCTGGACCCCTCCCCCTCATCCCCCTAGTGCCATGGAGAGGAGTCCTTTGCGCTCCCTGAACGACCCTCTGGAATTTGATCCGGACCATTGAGTTCCGGAGGTGCAAAACCCTTGAGGTACTCCTGGTCTTCCTGGATGCCCTACTGGTCAGTTTCAGCTGAAGGGTCCTACAAGGCTTGTGGGTTTGGAGAAGTTGCCTCTTGGCACCAGAGGGCACTGGGAGTCCATTTGGTTTTGAATCCAGGGAGCTGGGAACAACTTGGGAAGATGCTCTCCCATCCTTGAGCAAAGTATCCCCTCCATCAGGAGGGGAGCAGTTTCCCTGAGGCTTCTTGTCAAGCGGCTGGGTTTTCTCTGGTCCCAGGGCAGCAGTCCCCTCCTGGAAAGGAGATCCCTGCTTAGACGAGATCAGAACTTTTCCTTTCCTGTGCTTTCCCTTGAACAAGTTAGCCGGCATTCCAGCTCTTGAACCCATCGGGCCTCCAGTTGCTTTCTTCTTCACGTAATCCACTGCTACTGCTTTGCCTTCATCTGTCACAGTCACTGCACCAGATTCACCTAGGTGAGGAAGAGAGGACATGGTTAGTTACGTTAGCACCTTCACCTGCTTAAAATAAAGCTCTCGTTGCACTGTGTGGACCACATGAGGACGACATCTGCAGGAACTGAAGCCATAGGCACACCATACAATTTCAGCCCTAGTCTACTAGCCAAAATGCAATGGGCTCCATTTCCTCCTTCTTTGGGGCTCACTTCCAGTGACCTGAAAGGGAGCCTGGTAAAGGTCCCTTCAGATCTAGCGCCTGTAGAGATGGAGCACTCCCTGCTGTATTCTTCTGACAGCAATGCCTACAAGAATTCCATTACGCTGATGAGGGGGAAGAGAGTATACCCTGGCACTGTGGTTACCCACCAGCCTATGACTAGGATGGGGAATTTGAACCTATGCCATTAGCTACCAGTGGAGGCTCTGCCATGGGTTTTAAATGGCTGTCATGGAATCATAGAATCTCAGGGTTGGAAGGGACCTCAGGAGGTCATCTAGTCCAACCCCCTGCTCAAAGCAGGACCAACCCCAACTAGATCATCCCAGCCAGGGCTTTGTCAAGCCTGACCTTAAAAACCTCTAAGATAGGAAGTGCTACCTCCAGATTATAGTGGTTCTGGCAATGGTATTCTACTGTCAAAAAACTGGGTTTCATTGGCTCCTGCCCCTGCCCCACCCCTCACGATTGAACAAGACCAGCTTATTCTACAACTCTCCAATTGCTCTGAGTCAATTACCATCAAGTTAAAAGACCAGGGTAACCTTCAGAGCTTGGATAGGAGGCCACCTCTGCACTGCTCCTCCCTGTTCGAGCCCCTGCTTTTGCCTAGAGCATGAGGAAATGAAAGCCATCATGTACTGATGAGATCTGATCTAGGATATCATAGAAATGTAGGGCTGGAAGGGTACCTCAAGAGGTCATCTAGTCCACTTGCCCACACTGAGACTGGGGTAAGTATACCTTGACCATCCCTGTTTGTCTAAACTGTTTTTAAAAACTTCTAGTGCTGGGGATTCCACAACCTCCGTTAGTAACCTAGTCCAGTGTTTCATGGTTTTTGTGGTTAGAAAGTTTTTCCCCCACACAATCCAACCTAAATTTCTCTTGTTGCAAACTAAGCTGATTACTTCTTCTCCAACCATGAAAAACAATTGATCACCATCCTCTTTAAAACATACTTATCAGATCTCCCCCAGCCTTCTCTTCACTAGACATGCCCCCATCTTTCAGCCTTTCCTCATAGGTAGGGCCCTTCGTTTTCAGTTTTCATTTTATTTAGTTTTCCCATGAATTTATCGGTGTTTATTACAACAAAAACATGTGAAGATTGGTGGAAAAAACTATTTTTTTTTTCTGGGTATCAGGTTTTTATTTTGGTGGACAGAAGGATGGGGGGGGGGGGGGGGAAGTATTCAGTAGATTAATGCTTTGATGAATGGAATTCAATGTGGTTTGCTGCAGAACTAAAAACAGAACTTAATACACAATACCACCTCTGAGTTTAAGAAAACAGTATCTCTCTAATCCCCAAATAAACTTTTCATTTGAATAGTTTACTGTTGCAGACTTAGAACTGTTAACCTATAAATGTTTACATGTAATAATTGGGCCACACCATTTGCAGCGCATACACAAACTTCACCCTTTTCTCCTGTGTTTAAAAAAAAACCCAAACTTTTGAATATTTCCTTGTGTCCTGAAACATACTGATACAGATTTTCGTTTCCTTCCCATTTTAGTGTGTCAGATCTTTAAACCGTTATCTGCTAACAACTTGAACCGTGTACGTGGTGAGCGTGAGATTCATCAGTATGTTCAGATGCGCCCATGCTTCATAGCTTGCATGTGTGCCAGTTAGTTTATTGGGTGTCTCTTCTAAATGAATACATAGCCTTGCTTCAATAGGCAGCTTTGCATATACACACAGACTAATGTATTATCATACATATATCTCATGCAATGTCTTGTATTTTCCTAATAAAACAAGAACTTTTTTTGTATATTTGAATGCTACACAAGTAGGGTGAAAATTGAAAAAAAAAACCAAATACTTTTTATAAAACCCAGGATTTTTTCAGTAAAAATCAGTTTAAACTGAAAACGAAGGGGCTTACTCATAGGCTATGTTTTCTAAACCTCAAATTTTTGTTGCTCTCCTCTGGAGTCTCTTCAATTTGTTCACATCTTTCACAAACTGCAGTGCTCCAGACTGGAGTGGAGGCCTCACCACTGCTGAGTAAAGTGGAACAGTTACCTCCTGTGTCTTACATACAACACTCTTAATTCATCCTAGAATCACAATTGCCTTTTTCACTGCAGCATCACACTGTTGACTCATTTAATTTGAGATACACTATAACCCCCAGATCCTTTTCAGTAGCACTACTGCCTAGCCAGTTATTCCCCATTTTGTATTTGTTATTTTATTTTTCCTTCTTAAGTCTAGTACTTTGCACTCGTCTTCATTGCATTTCATCCTGTTGATTTCAGACCAAATTTGTCAAGACCTTTTTGAATTCTAATCCTGTCCTCTAAAGTGCTAGCAACCCCTCCCAGCATAGTGTCATCCACAAATTATGTAAATAGCGCCTCCACTCCATCATGTTGCGAATAAAAATATTGAGTAGTTGCAGACCCAAGACACACTCTTTACATACCTCACTAGGTGCGTCCTCCCAGTTTAACAATGAAACATTGAGAATTACTCTTGGAGTAGGTGCTTTCACCCCTATGCAATTTTAAAAGGGAATTAGCAAAGATAACCAATGTTCTCTTAGTAAGTGTTCGAAACTACATTGCACCTAATGACCAGTGTCCAATTATTTGGGGTGGGATTTTCTAAGGAGCCTAAAGGATTTGGGCACCTAACTCCCTTAAGCGCCTTTGAAAGGGATTTGTTCTGGGTGGGATTTTAAAGGCATATTGAGAGGAGGAATAGGCAGGAGTTATTTTCAAGAATTATTCCAGTTTTGCCAACACACTCTAGGCCAGTCATTCCCTCTCTCATCTCCCCCAGACAGACTGTTACATACACAAGGGCAGATGGTAATCTGCTGTCCAGTATTGTGATGGATGGCCAGTTGCTCAAACACCAGTGCCACTTCACCTCTGTGCCCCATAAATAACTGGGGTGGTCTCCCCAACAGCATGCTTTCAACTGTTTAATATATTAAAAACACACACAAAGAACAAATACCTACTTGGAGGCATGCTGGCCAGCTTGTGAACTTGGACCTGTAAGAAATAAAGTTATTGGTAATCATCTGAAGCGCAGCAAAGATGACACTATTCAAAGGCTACTAGGAAGGGGCAGTTGGAACTAGTTACAGTAGGATCAGGGTCTCTACTTTGAAATGAAAAGAGAGACGCTTGGTTTCTTCAGGGTGCAAACTGATCCCCTGGGGAAATAGGAGTAATCTCTTTTCCCCTAACCACTTAGAGCCCTGCACACCCTATTGTTAAGGTTGTAGAGGGATTTCACCAGGCCAGAGGAGCTGGGACTTCCTAGCAAAATCTTGGTTGATTTGCATTGTGATTGATATGGAATTGAGAGTTCAATTCCACAAGGGACAGGGCACCTCCAAACCAAAAGCACTCAGCACCTTCCAGGGCCAGGCTCTAAAGCATGACGATTCCATTGAGAATAAAATGGGAATTGTAATCTCATTGTGCCAGGGGCCTGGTTTAATATACTTTCCATGTGGGTCACTCCAAAAAAAATTGCAAGAGGTGCTTCCCTTGCAGAAACGCAGGCTGGGTCTGGGTGCACATGCTGGGAACACCATATTTCTGGTAATTAAGGCTTTCAGTGGAAATAAATCCAGTTAGCTCTGCACAGAATCCCATGTACATGTTCCATATAGGGATCAGACCCTTTGTTTCTGGTCAAAGTTGGCCAACTGGCTCTGCCTACACAAGACAAACCAAACCAAAGTTCCCAGAGAAGCGTCACCAAGGGTTGACCTGAATGACACACTCAGTGTAACTTTTCCATTGACTTTTTCCATTGGGGGAATGGGAAGAACAGACCTCAACACCTCATCCCAACACTAGGGTCTCTAATGATGCAGTGCTCCTGCAGTTACTGCCTTGTGTCATCAGAGGGGCAAGCGCAAACATTCTGTGGGAGATTTATCGTTAACACTCGAGAAGAGATGCTAATGCCAGTGAAGACACATTCAAAGGGTACGTCTATACTACCCGCCTGATTTGGCGGGTAGCAATCCATCTTCTGGGAGCGATTTATCGCGTCTTGTCTAGACGCAATAAATTGATCCCAGAAGTGCTTACCATCGACACAGGTACTCCTGCTCCGCGCGAGTAAGCGGAGTCGATGGGGGAGTCGATGGGGGAGCCTGCCTGCCACGTCTGGACCCGCGGTAAGTGCTTTTTAGGTCGAACTAAGATACTTCGACTTCAGCTACGTTATTCACGTAGCTGAAGTTGCGTATCTTAGTTCGACACCCCCCAGTGTGGACCAGCCCAAAGACACCTAAATGTACAGAATAGAGGGGTAACAGCAAAGACCTCCATCCTCCTCATTAACAGAACCTAGAGATGAACAAAGCCCCTGTTCTGCAAAAGCACATCGATGGACTATACATGCTTCACATTAAACATGCTTAATTGCTTTGCTGAACAGGGTCCTAATGACTAGAAAGACATTTTATCCGCCACAAAAGCAGGTGATTGTACAGTCACAGTGGTTAAAGGTCAAGATTTTTTAGGCTCCTTTGCCCTGTTTTTTATTCCAATCCTCTGCTGTTACAGGTTCATACATGGACAGTTAGTAGCTCAGAGCATCTACTTACAGGGCTGTTTTTGGGTGGCATTCACAGACAGAGTATGCAAAAGAAATGCAGCCACTGAGAATTCAACTGGAGCAGGTATCCCGCCCACAGGGACAGAATATGTCCTTTTAAAATTAAGGGACAACTCATGAATGTAACCATCTGCTTAAGATAAAAAAATACAATAAGGGAATACAGCCATTTACAGTGCATAGGCAGATCAAGACAATACATCTCACTTGTACAGTCTGCTACAGGTAAAATGGAGCAGTTTGCTGCTTCCATTTGCCCTGAGCTGTGACCAGATGTCCCTCTCCAGATCACAGCAAGTTTCTGTCATCACAACACAGGGCCCATATCCAAGCAGTGATAGAAGATGCTGAAGAAAATCAAAAGGTGCTGCTGTGAGCATATATTGCCCAGCTTGACCCACCTTACCCCATGCTAAATAACCGCTCGGACCCAAAAGGTAAAGCTACTTTGTTTGGATCAGAACAAACAAACATTCTGCTTCAGGTGTGGTTTGGTTTTAAAATTCAGTTAGTTTCTTAGTCTGTAGCGAATGCTGACTGAAATATAGTGCCTTGACCTAGAATTCTCACACCTGCTCTGCAGCACTGATCTATCTACTTGCTGTCTAAAAGACTACCTATCACCATGGTATCTGGTAGCAGTGAGCAAGAACATGAATGACTGGTTAGACTGATAGAGCTCAGGGCGAGGGTACCTTGTTTCATGGGGCAGAAGAGTATTAAATGCCAGAGGCAAGATTAATGGCTCTTCAAGCTACACACATTTACCTGCTGTGACACTAAGCACCCCTGTATTCACACCCCGCACACTGTTGTAATAATCTTTATACAAAATATGCCTTGTGAGGTATTATTTGAAAACACACTGATCATTAATATCCTTGTGCAACGTATGGTGTGTATTAAGAGTGAAATTATGACTCAAGTGTATGTAAACCAGTTATGCCAGGAAGAGTCGGTAAACAGGTCTGCCCTAGACAAAAGGAATGTGTTTTCCCCACCTGGGAGTTACTTCTCAAGTACTTTGGAAGTCAATGAGAATGTATTTACGTATCACAGAACCAGACCCATCAAGCTAACAAGAAGTGGAGGCAAACCTCACACTAACAGGTGAGGGAGAAGACAGCCTGGCGTCTACACCCAGCAAGAGACAGACAGTTGGTCTGGGTTTTACTTTTCAAAGAATACATTGCAAAGCTTTACTGGTCTATAAAGACAGGTCGGAGGGCACTGAACCTCAAGTGATAAGCAACTGAATCAAGCTATTTTTTTTATAATATTACTGTTATAACATATTGAGCGAGGTCTCTTTTGAAAACTAAGGACACACAGTGATCAATATAATTATGAATTGTATGTATTAACACTATAGGGAATCATGGATGCTCATTGATATTAGGCTGTACAGTCTGCCCAGACAGGAGGGACTGTCACAGCTATGTATTTGTCTCCAAAGAGATTAAGCAAGGTGTGACTAAAAACCAATGGAAGCCCCATTTACATAGAAACCAGCCAGGGGGTGGGAAGATCACAGAAAGGAAAAATAGCAGGAGGTCATCATGCCCCTTGAAACAAAAAGTCATTGGAACTTTGGAAGATATAAGCAAAGACTTGAAGCCATCTTTGGCATGCACCACTAGACAGACACAAGGGAACAGAGCCCTTGCAAGCTGAGAAAGATGGGTCCTTCAACCAAAGGGGGGGTTGAAGTCTCTAGAACCGAATGTAGGGCAGAAACAGCCATGACTAGGAAAAAGAATGACCGGTGAGAGAAACCATCTTGAATAAAGCCGGTATCTTGCTAGATTAAGTTAGACTTTTAGATGCGCGTTTTCACTTTTGTTTTACTTGTAACCCTTTCTAGCTTTATTCTTTTTACTTGGCATCACTTATGTCCTAGTGTTATGTCCTAGTGTTAATAAATAAATTTTATTCTTACCATAAACCAGCTCTGTGCTGTGTTTGAACAGAAGGGTGTACTTACCCCCAAGTTAAGGTAATAACTTGTGATGTGTTTGTCTTTAGAGGAACAAATGAACCTCATATTGTTCCTCTGAACCATCCTGGAGAGGTCTGAACATTGCAGAGCGCACAGTTTTGGGGAAATCTGGGATTGGGAGTGTGTTGGGGTCATCTTGCTGGTTGTAACCAAGGCTGGTGGAAACCAGAATGGGGCTGTAGACTGGCTGCTGGGGTCAGAGCTGCTGAACCAGGGCCATCGAAGCACACAGACACTCAAGGTGTGACCTACATGGTGGGAGGCTGGTTGTGAGTGGCCCAGGCTGGGAGCAGCAAAACATTGTGAGGCATCCAGTGTTACGGGCCAAGTGGTGATAACCACTCACTGGTTTGGATTGCACCCCTGAGCCCGTCATCATATACTGCAGTACAAGAGAGAGTTCATGGAGCTCTGTGGCAAGGATCGGACAGCTGCAGGCTTGATATTTCTTTTTAGAGAGATTCCACCGGAAAGATCACACCACCTCCTCATGAGGTGTCTGCCATGCCCTTCATTTTCTACCGTACTGCCAATCCTGTGACATTTCTGACAGCAAACTAGCTGTTCTCTTGAAGCATGTCACCATGTCCTTATAAAAATCAGAGGGTAAGGCCCGGTGCTCATAGGCCCTTCTGGCCAGGCTGTGTGTGCACAATTCAACATGTTATACAATGGACTAGTTTATCCATCAAACATACCCGCGCCTTCTCTGTCCCCTTTCTGCCTATGCCATACACCCTGGCCCCCTTCTAGTCTCAGCTCCCTTCCTTCCCTTGCTAGCAGGGCACCGGGGCAGCTGCTGCAACAAGATCTTCCATACAGGTTTGGAACCAGCCAGGAAAACTGGCTGGCTGCCTTCAATTCCTCTGACACAATAGCCCCTGGGTGGGGTCAGGAGCAGAACCAGCAATGGAATCCCGGCATGATGCATGACATTCCAAGCAGGCCTGAGGGCAGACATGAGGGGATGGCCACATTCACAAGCATCACAGGAGATGCCCAACACTTGATCAACTGAGGTAAATCATTAGAGAGTGGGATCAGAATCTGGCCCACAGCCATTCCAGAACCATCCATCTCATTGAGCGGCAGCATGGCATGCCCAAAGGCTGTCACTAATGATAGCATGTGTCAACTGCAAGGCAAAAATCAGACCTCATTAATATCGTTCAGCCTCCTGAAATTGCAGTTTTGGACCCTCCACCCATTTAAATGTTAAAATATGGGGCATAGCTGGTCATGGGTGAATACTACCGAAAAGCCATGATTGCCTCCCACACAATTTCAATTTTAAAAGGTTTAAGAGGGAACTCTAAAAAACTTCCCATTTAGAGTTTTTTCAGCCTCATCCATGCTATGGTTGAAAGTGGGCTTAGGCGGGGCCTTACAGAAGAAGATAAAATAGACCCCCCCAAAAAATTTGCAGATGGGAACTGTCAGTGGTTTTTTTTGGTCGCTTAGAATCTTTAAGAAATTGTGGGTGTCAGATTTCTAAGAGGACTCTGCACGGCCCTAACTCAATGCGGAGAGCTTTAGGAAATCTCACCATATATCTTTTTCTACCTCACATTATTCCCTTTATCTGTCCTCCCCTCTCCCCACCTCCTCCCTCCCCCACTCACCTCTCATCTATCCTTCTCTTCCTCTCCACTTACTGCTCTTTTCAATATGCTTGTAAACATTTTAATGCTTATAAATTCAGGTCTTCAAAATGGACAAGACACAGGGAGTGGAAGAGGAAGGAAGAGTCTCCTCTTGCCCCCCGCCCCCCCAATTGCTGCCAGTGATTATCCAACTTCTGTGGTCTCCTTAAGGAACACAAAATGGTATTAAACTAGTCACTCCATGCTTCAGAGAGCACCCAGTAGCAGAGTGCAGGGCTCTGTCTCAGATGCATTGCACATACGACTGCATACAATGGAACACTGCAACCCAGGTAGCTCGGTACAGAACAATCGTTTTCTGACGTCATTCCAGGCAGTTATGAATTCCCGACATGAGTTTTACTCCTGCCAACAGGCAAGGCCACAAGAGTCTGGTGCCAAGAGGTTATGCAATGCACCCTTGCATTAGCATCTGGGAGGCCTCCTGGACCCAGACAGTAGCTGGATCTTTACAGTAACATACAGCTAGGTACTTTGCAAGCCCACACAGGGAACACAACCACAGCTGCAAGTTGTCCACTGTAGACTGAGGTGAAGGCTTTCAAGAGTGACTAATGATTCTGGGTGCCTTTTTCTTTTTGAGTACCCACCCTGAGACCTGATTTTCAGAAAGTGCCCTCTAAAGGTCAATCCCCTTTATGGCATGTCAAGGCAGGTACCACAAAATGGTGACACACAAAGTCACTTGTCATTTTGGAAAGCCTGAGCGTTACAGAGCCACTACAATATTTAGGCCAGCTTCTATAAAGAACCTTGTATTTCTCCCAGAAAGCTGCATTTCCTTATTTCTTCTCCCACAGTTCCAACTTATCCCTGCATCAACAGAAACTGGTCTCCATTCTAATCCACCTGCGCTGGATGTGTTGGCCAAGTAGGAGATTTTGCATTTCCGGGGGAATGCATTATGTTACAAACAGCGGCCAGTGACCCAACACCACTGGATGAGTCAGATGGAGGGGGAGGCAGGCTGTTTGGAAAGGAGGGTATGTCAGTTGACCTTGGTCAGCTAGTTGGCAGTGATGGGAAAGGGAATGCAGGAGAGAGACAGGATCAATGTTCTTTTGAGCACATCAGACTTTCAGCTATGCAATAAAATGCCCATTACTGGACCGTGTGGCAAATTGCTAGCACTACTATGAGGGTCCCGCACTCTCTCTTCTTGTGGGGGGTTTTCAGGGCACCATTTCTTGCCCCTGAACTGGGGTATCAGCTGTCCCACTAGTATCCAAGAGAAGGGGAATGGAGAGGGAGGGACCCAGGTCCACCCTCTACTCCAGGTCCCAGCCCAGGGGCCCTAGGTTAGTGGGTAAACCACTTGTACTAGTGATACTTTCCCCTGGGCTCCTTCCCTCTCCTGCTTGTGGGGCTTCCTGCCTTCCCTCTGCACAAGCCAGGTGTCCCTTTACCTAGGGTCTTGGTCTTCTTAGCCCACCACAGCACTTCTCCAAACTCTCCTCTGCTTTCTTCCAAACTGCTCTCTGCTTCTGCTCCTGCTCCTTCCTCTTGCTCCTTCCTCTTGCTCCTCCTCCTCTGTCTGCCTGAAGCAGGGGGTTTTATTAGGTTCCTGAGAGGGCCTTAATTGACTGCAGGTGCTCCAATTAACCTGTAGCCACCCTCCCTAGTCTCCAGGGAACCACGCCTTAATTAGCCTAGGGCTTATATATTTCCCCTCTCACACTCTACTACTGCTGCTCCCTGGCCCTCCTGTATCACAACACATATAGCTGATCCCTCTCTTGGAGAGCTACCAACATATGGAAAATGTCCCATTGGCAGAACAATCTAAGGGGTGGGAAAGGGCTTACTGGAGATTTAGCACCACTTACCGAGATAGTGCTTGATACAGTCATGCCAGTGGAGATTCAGAAGGTCTGGGTAGACGTCAGGCAGCTGTTTCAGGGCAAGCAACTTCAGCATCCTGGAAGTACAGCACTTAAGCTCTAAGTCCCTCAAAAGCTTCTCCTCAGACAGGGTGGTGGGGCGCAGCTCCACCTTGTGCTCCTGCAGCACGTGGTCTACGAATGCTCCAGAAATCTTGGGGAACAGTTTCTCCTTCACCACATGAATGGGGATGAAGATGGCACCTGCTCGAACCACATGTGGGAAAGGGCACTTGCGAGTGAACATGAAGGTCTCCAACTGAGACAGCAGCTTGCTGAGCAGCACGCTGACATCCTGGAAACCCAGCCAGATCTCCTTGCCTTTGGAGGGTTTCTGGGCTTCCAAGATCCGGGAACCATTTTTGGGTTTGAGGGGAGATTTCGAGCTCTCTTTCTGCTCTCCGTCCAGCTCCACCCTCCTCAGCCACTGCTTGAGGAGCTCCGGAGATGTTCCGGACACAAAATATGAAATCCTGTTGCAGAGAGACATGTGCAATGCAGTGAAATATTGGCTGGATGAAGTCTGCTGGGCAGAGAATTCACAGTTGCTGGGCAGCGAGACGTTGGCCTCTCCCAAAGCCGGGGAGGCCTCTGGGGCACTGGGGGGCAGGGAGTTTGAAATGTCGGGCAGTTTCAGATAAAGGCATGTCATCTGCAAGGGTTGGATGTTGGCCTGGGTGGCTGCTGCGGGGCCCTGCGTCGCTGCTGGGGGGCTGTTGGCCTGGATGGGTGCTGGGGAGTCCTGCGTTGCTGCTGGGGGGCCCTGGGTGGGTGCTGGGGAACTGTTGGCCTGAGTGGCTGCCAGGGGACCCTGCATCACTTTCAGGGGGTTGTTGGCTTGGGTGGCCTCCGGGGGGCTCTGAGTCACTATCAGGGGGCTGTTGGCCTGGGTGGCTGCCGGGGAACCCTGCATGGCTGCTGGGGGGCTGCTGGCCTGGGCAGTTGCCAGGGGGCTGTTGGCCTGTATTGGGGGCACTGCACGTGCTGGGATAGATTTTGAGATTTTGTATTTTTTGAACATGAAGGCTGCTGAGCTCTGGAAGTTGCTCTTGTCCCCAGAGCTATTTTCCACTGACAAAGGAAAAGCCTGGGTCTTGGAACTCTCGAATAACCTCTGCTTTTTGAGTGGTCCCTCTTTCACCTCCTCCTCTCCACATTCTTCTTTAGGAGCCACCTCTGTCTGTCCAGCTGGGCTCAGAGGATCATTGGCCTTCACTAGCTCTTTTTTCAAGCTGAGGTCTAGCACTACATCATCTTGAGCAAGTTCCCTGTTCCCACTGGCAGCTGGAGCACTGATGCTGCCGTTCCGTGGCTCACTTTTCACTGGCAGGCTCCGTGACAGAATCTTTGGCTTGTAGCTCTCACAGGTCCTGTTGTTACAGCTTCCCTCCTGCTGCCTCTCATTGAGGTTTTCACCCATCCCCATCTCTGCTTTTAGGGCCTGGGTTGCTTCTTTCCCAATAGGCTTTTCTGATGAATCATTGACAGAAGGTGGCTCTGAGACAGCCTTACAGTCTCCACTTGCCAGGTTGTTTCGGAAGGGAGACTCTTCCTCTTGGGGATCTTTTGAGAAGGGAATCTCTGCCGACCCTTTGGACCCTTCTATGTAATCCCGGTATGGTGCCAGGCTAAAGACATTGTTGATAACTGGCATAGGTGGGGAGGAGGGAGGAGAATCCTCTGCATCTTTCAGGCTTTTCAGTCTCTCCTCAGAAGAAATTATCTGGGGTGAGGAAACAAGCCTCCCTTTGACCTTGGGGGCTTCTCCTTTTTTGTGGTGGTATGGAACTGGACTATCAGTAATGACAATGGGAGCTCCTAACTGAGCTTCATGAATCCCTGTGTTTCTGTGTGTAGGCTCTTTCATGGATAAACTGGACCGTCTCTCCGAGTGGGATTGTTCCTTTCTATGGAGGCTGGGTTGTTCTGTCTGACACAGGCCCAACCCATAGCCTGGCTCTCCTTTAGGTAGCGCTTCAGTGAGCCTTTCGGAGCTGTTGGGTGGCCTATCTAGAGCACCAAGCGGTTGGAAAGCACTGTGCTGGCTAGCAACCTCTTTGCTTCTGGGGTTCTCCCTCACCGGTTGAGTCCCATGAGAAGTAGCTACTCTGCTATCAATGTGCCGATCATGACCAGCATCCGTATTGACTAAGGAAGCATTGTACAAAGCCAGGTCAGAAGGGGCAAAAACAAAATTGGGGTTCTGCTGCAGATAGTCCACCTGGCAACTAGAATTCCGCTGGAGCTCAGGTTCTCTAGAAGAAACTCCAGGCTTCAAAGCTGGAGAGGCCACTGGAATTGGACCAGCTGGGCTATACACATAGCTCTCCAGAGGGCTGGCGTAATAGCCTCTCGGGGAATGATGCCTCAGGCAAGTGCTAGAAAAGAGCCGAGGTTCCCCACTTCCTGGAAAGTTGGTTCCTTTGTAGCCACCTGCAGTTGGCAAGGTCGATAGAGTTCCATTCTGTTCCTCAGCATGAGGGGTCTCCTGATAAAGCAACATCTGCTTGTGTGAGGTCAGTGGGTAGTGAGACACTGAGTAGCAAGCTGGAGATCTATCCCGGTAGGCTGCTGTTTGGGAATGGGCCAGTGGGCTGGCAGCAGAAGGCTGTAGCTTGGACCATGTATGTTGCGATAAGCTGCTGCCATGTACATCTTTGACCCTTTTCTGGTTGTTGTACATGGCAGGGTAGTTTGCTTCAAGAAAGGAGGTGCTTTGATGTGCTCTGTATTTCTCAAATGCTGCATGGTAAGGTGGAAAGCCTACAGAGGTTGCTACCATCTCTTTAGCGGGAACCCCTGTGCCTTGGTGTAACTGCAGGAAGCTGGGATCAGGGTGATGGGCTCTCTTGGGTAAAGCAGTCCCACATGGCTGGTCTTTTGCATGGATATGGTGCCGTGAGGATACTGGGGTTGGTACAGTCCATTCCACTTCCAACGGCCTCTTCTGCATGCTCTCCATCTGAGTTTGTAAGGACATAGAAGCCCTGGGGTCCACATAGCAAACAGGGCTTCTATAAACTGGCTTGGGCACTGCCAAGGTGGCATAGCCTGTAGGTGCCTGAGTAACTGTTTTGTTTATGAGCACAGGTTTTTGCACTGGGAAAGCATGGCCCTGAGCCTGCTGCATATGATTTGCCCACTTCTCCTGAACAACCAGGTGGTCTCGGACCATGCTGTCCTTCCCTTTGTCAGAACCAGAGCTCCGCAGTCTTACCCCCAGGCTCTCAGCTTCTCGTCCGTACAGGAGGCAGTTCATCAGCGCACCATCTGTCCTCAGGTGCTGGCTGACAGCATTACCTGGATATTGCATGCAAGATGCGGCTGGACTCCAGTGGGTCAGAGACTCAGTCCCATTGGGGCTTTGCAACGGGTAAGCAAAGTAGGTTCCCTTGTAGCTGAAATGGTTTTCAGAGCCATGACTAGGCAAGGGGCTCGATTTACACAAGCCTGTGGGGAGGACACAATTTGGTTCTGTCTCCAGCCGAGGTAACTTGTTGTAGGTCACAGGGTCCAGGTCCTCTAAGTGTCGTTTCCCAGCCATTATAAGTCACTCTCCACCTCGTGTCCTGGATGCACAATAGGGGATTCACTCTGACTTGCCTGAAAGAGAAGAAAAAGGAAAACAATGATTTAAGCAAAAGGGGCCAAACCCAAGTCACACAGAAACTTGCCACACAAAATGTCTTGCCATGTGATTTTTCATTGGTAACAACTAGGGAGAACCAGGGGTGTAAAATGAAGACAGCAGGCTAGTTACATAAGAAATACACAATGCATCTGCCAACACCATGGCACGATACCAAGGAAAGATGCATCGAAGGGTCTTCCCAAATGGAGATGTTCTAGCATGAAATTGGGGGCGGGGAGACTTGTGCTGCTTGTGCACTAGCTTCTGCCTCAGACTGGTTGCTTCCAGCAGCTGTCAACTTAAAGAGACAGTGTGCCAACACACACACACTCTCCCCCAACACACACTGTCTCTCTCTCTCTCACTCACTATGCCCCCCACTTCTTATGTTAGTGTTCAGCAATGCCAGCTAATGCCTTTCATATGGCTCAATGTATTCAGTTGTTACAATGGGTTATCTTTCCAGCAGAGGGAGCTATAGGACCATCATAGCAATGGCTGCAGGACATCTGGAAATGCCACTTAATGTCAAGACCATACTGATGAATTTCTTTCCATTTATTATCTGGGGCTGATTTATTTTCTTGGCAAGATCTAGTGCCCACAGAACGTGACTGGGAGGGAAACATGGAGGAAATAGAAAGTGGGGATGAAATAAAGGTCTTGTCTACACCAGTGGCGTAGCCAGGTTTAGAGCACAGGGGGAGCGGAGCTGAAAAAAGGCGCCGGGAGCAAAAAAAAAATAAAAAAAAATGCTCCGCTCTGGCTGCAGCGTAGGAGCAAAAGGCGTCAGAGCACAAAAAGGCACCGATTCTGGTCAGTGGGGGAGCGGCCGCTCCCCCTGCTCCCCCCCAACTACGCTACTGGTCTACACGAGAAATTGACCAGCATAGCTATACTGGCCTAACTCCCCACTCTGGACAGGATATTCCAGAATTAAAGTGATTTTATTACAAATAGTCTGCTTTATGAGTGCAAGACTTATTCCAAAATAAAGTCACTTTTACTTCAGACTAGAGCATCCACACAGGAAGCTATTGCAGAATAGTTATTCTGGTCAATTTTCCTGTGGAGGCAAGTCCATGGAGCATTTAAAAGGATGACCTGCAAAGGATTAAACAAAACCCACATGAAAGGTCAATTTTTTTTTTAAACCCACTTTTCAAGCTCTTTTTATACATGATTTAAAAAAGCAAACTTTTTAAGTGGTCATTATGATCTGAACTCTTGCATAACCCAGGCCAGAGAAATTTCACCCTGTGATTCCTGCATCTAGCCCAACAGCTCATAGTCAAACTAGAGCCAATCTTTTCATAAGACATCCAAACTTCATTTAAAAGCTTGGAGCCTGATTTTTCCCTTCCACTGCATTTCCCTCTTCTCCCAGAGTAATATTCAGTTTTCAGTACCACACAGGATTCCTCCATCTAAGGGAGAAAAGGCTGTTTCTTTGCAATATCCGCACCAGAGTCACATTGACTGTGGAGATTTAGAAATGGAATGAATGGTGGTTTCCCTACACAGATCCTGCAAAGATGAATTCTGAACCCGAATTGGTTAGCCAAGAACTGGAATGACAGCTCCTCCCTTACTCAGCTGGTCAACTGATTTACTTTCCCTTTAAGTAGTCTGCTGCTCTAAGATACATCAGTTCTCACCCCAAAACTCTGTAGTTTGTTTTCCCGAGCAAATGAATTATAAGAAAGACATAAGAGTTTGGTAGTTAACTATGGATATAAAATCCTCTCTAATTTGTTTCTCCCCCTGCTATTTAATTTCAGCAATTTTTTGGGGTGGAAACTATTTCCCCAAGTCACCATGTGTACTTGAGATTGGGGAGTCCTCCCCCCCTCCCTTTTTACCTGCAATCATTTAACTTTCCCCCTCATGTTTGAGAATCAAGGTTCCCCCCTTTACGTCCACTAGAACAAGCTATCAAGGGAAACTGGATTCTCCACCTCTTGAGGTCTTCAGATGAAGACTAGATGCCTTTCCAGGAAGATCTGCTTTCGCCAAACAATTTATTGAGCTCAATTACAGGGCAACGGTCCGAAATCCTCAGGCCTGTGTTATACAAGAGGTCAGACAACATGATCTAATGGTCTCTTCTGGCCTTAAAGTCTATGAAACGCCTTCCTGTACAACTGGTTTATTTAGGGCCATGTAGAACTGGAATACCATCCTGTCAAACATATGGATCTTTAAACTGAGCAGATTCTCCCTCCCCCCTTGAAGTAAACCAAGCAGTGGGATTTCAGTGGGGCAGATTCATCCCTGGGGTAACTTCACTGAAGTCAGGAATTCATTTGGCCCATTGCCTCACTCTGAAGCAGTTGGTCCACACACACATACCCTGGAGCAGGACACAAGTCCGCAGGATTTAAAAGCTAAAAGAGTTTGGAGGATTGGGGGAGGGGGGGGAAGGAAGAGAAAAAAGGAAGAAAGAGGGTGAGAAAACCTCTCTGATAGCAAAATGAGCATGGGCTTTACAGTTTGGTTTCTTCCTTTTGCTAGGAAGCGGTGTGCAGCACCCACTTCCTCAGGAGAATAATAGGTGATTGTTAGTCTGAGGCAGTCCCTGGTGCGACAGAGTGGGCCACGTCTGTATCAGATTATGAACACCTTGTGTGTGTTCTGTGCTAAACACATGCCTAAAACTTGCCCCAGGCAGCCAGTTGTTCGAAGTTCCAGACAGAGGCATTGCCCAGGAAAGGTGCTTGACACCTTGTGAAGGGCCATCACTGAGAAGCCATCACAGAGCGATTTGGAACCATTGACTTTGATTAGGGGTGGGCCAGCCAAGGGAACAAGGGATTTTCTTCACAGGGGCCCACAGGTGGTGAGAAAGTGGAGACAGAGGCAGCTAGAGTTTTCCAGCTGAACTCAGGTGGCGAGGGGACAGAGATTGTATTTGGGAAGCAAGTCTCTGCTCTGAGCACAGGGAGCCACAGGGAGCCACATGGAAGCAGGACAGGCAGGAGAGACTCTCTAGGGTTGCCAGGTGTCTGGTTTTCGACCAGAAAGGGGACCTGGCAGATGTACTGATCAAACACCAGGAGTCCAGTTACCACAGGTGGGGCGGGGGGAGGGAGGGAGGCGCCGGGTCATCAACCCGTGCCAGCTCCTGCTCAGCCAGGGCTGCCTCCTACCTGCATCTCATGGGCGGGCGGGCAGACAGCAGGCTCCACATTAGGCTGCAGCTCCTGTCCCAGTCCTGGAGCAGAGGAAGCCCAGCTGGGAGGATGGGGGAGAGCAATGAGCCTTGAGCAAGGGGGACGAGGTAGAGCAGGGCGGGGCCTTGAAAGGAAGAGGCAGAGCAGGGGCAAGGCTTGTAGAAAGTTAGCAACCATAGACTCTGCCCAGGCTGAAACCCGAGTCACAGAAGGGGAGAGATCAGACATGGAGAGGGGACAGCTCAAGAGCTTTGTTCTTTTCAGAGATCGGTAGCTTTTGAGTGCTTTCACAGACAAGAAGATTGTGGCTAAGAAATTCCATTGCTACACCTACACTCCCTGCCATGTTATCCCTGAAGGGTCAGAGGAGAAGCCCAGAGAGCCCACAGCCTAGTTGAAGCTCTGTGGGACACCCAGGAAGTCTCAGACACTGGTTTTGGAGTCACTCATCTTACCTCCCAAGGAGGCAGACAGGAGGGCTGAGCCCAGGAGTGCCGAGCCCAGGAGTGCCCATTATAGGCCCAGAGCTACAAACAAACAGTGACAGGATTCTGCCCAGACCCACCTGGCTTAGAAGCACTGGAGATCCAGCAATTGGGTCCACTCACAACTGACTGGTGACCATTCAGGGAAGTACCAGGCCAGCCTGGGACACCCAGATTACAGTCATCTCAGTCCTCCTAGAGGCCAGGCTGGCATTTACATGGTACTGCAGCAAGAAGACTCATGCACCTGCCCTTATGTAGTTCACGAGTACAGTAACATGGAGTGACTCTGACAGCACAGTCACGCGGGCGTCTCCTCGCCCTTCCTGTTTGTGACAGGTTTGTTTACCTCACCTTTCCCCTCTGTTACAGAGGTGCTCTCACTGGAAGCCGGTACTTGGGGATTGGGTGAGACAATATGATCAGGAGGCTCCTTGGCAATTTACCTTTAACCTCCTTTAATTAAAAAACACCTTAATGATGCTGGCTGTTTACAGTGCTAAAGTCCTCAACGAAAGAATACCCGACTGCCAGATGACCTGTGATACCTTCCACACCCCCACTCCCTGGAAGTCTTCTACTGCCCCTGAGAGAGGAGACGCTAATAAAGTCAGATGTCAGTTAGATAAACATGTTGCTGCTCTTATCAGAGGGTCTGCAAGGTCTTTACAAACACCAATTCAGCTTCACAACACCCTTGTTATCAGACCTCATGTGCCGATGGAGAAACTGAGTCATTGAGAAATAGGAAGCGAGTGGCCTAAAGTCACAATGGAGTTACTAGGCAGAGCTGGGATTAGAGCCGAGTGATGCCCCCTAGCCACTATTTCATGGATTAGCAAAATGAACCATAAGCAAGTCTAACAGGGGACACCAGCTTTTCTGATTTTGCAAGTATTGGATGCCATCTTGTTGCCCAAGTGGTGATTAAGAGACTCAAATTTCAAAATGCAGACCCCGATCTGAATATACTCAGTTGGCGTGTCCAAGTTCTGGACAGAGAGGGTGTTTCAGCATGTGTTACGAGAGGAGTTTATGTTGAAATCCATCTACAGTGACCACTCGGGAGCGAATTCTGTAGCTGAGGTTGTAGAGAGATTCCATTTATCTTTCCTTCCCCGTTTCACATGGTCATGATGCACCTTCTGGAAAACTGAGGTGAACAGAGAGTGTGGATCCTAAGATTTTTAGGGCCTTCCTATGGGTTTTTCCTACAACTCTGTTTTCTGGAAACTCCAAACTTTAATTAAAAAGAAAATTATGCAACCAAGCAGCAAACACAATTCAACTTTTTAGCGAGCGCAAGACCATCACCCCTTCTCCAAGCCACACAGAAGCCCAGGAGCACAATAAGATCCTGACAACACTACTGTAATTTTAGCAAGTAGGGCCCAACTCACATATGTAATCCTCACAATGAAGACAGACTGACTGCTGTGATTAACCCAGCCTTGCAGAAAACTAACAGAAGGGAAAAACGTACCCTTTTCCGCCTCCTGTTCTCCTTGATGGACGTATGTCAAAACCTAAGCTATTCTAATGCTAAATACTATTTTTAAAGTGATCAGACCAAGCACAACAAATTTCGTTAACCAAAAAAACCCCAAACCCCAACCCCACAATAAATTAAGTGCAAAACACTACATTACTGCAACAGTAAGTTATTAATTTAAATGCACAAAGGACTTTTTCCTCTCCCCAATTCCCAATGAATTTGTGTTCCAGCGTACAGGGGTTTTTTGGTAGACTGAATTATCACAGTATTTCCATTTGATTACATTTTCTTTAAGGCTGTAGCAAACTTGGCGTTCTTAACAGTCACTGAATTACCAGTGTCTAACTCATTATGAAGAGATACTTTGAAACAATATTCTTGAAGCTTGAGCTGAGAGACATTTCTCCCCCACACCTTCCCGAGGAGGGTTAAGAGGACTCGAGGGAAAAGGCTAGGTTTTCTCTAGCCACTCAGTGTATTGACATTCTGGGCCAGATTCCTGAATAGTATTGTGGGTAAATATTTTTCATTTAAGAACAAATCCCAAATAAAAAGCCCATTTGATATTTAATCTGTGTTTGAACTTTGTAATCTATTGCTGAGGCTACTTGTCAATTTCCATTATTTATAAAGCATTCCAGGATGAAAACGCTGAATAAGAGCTAAGTGGTGTTAAAAGCAGTTTGCGTGCACAATAAGTAATATATGAACACACAGCTATTCAAGGTGGGGGGCAGGGGAGAAACCCTTTTTCCTTTTCCTTGTACATAGTTCAGATGCCTCCACTGGGACTATACCTTTAGGCCCAAATCCTGCCTTACACATACAAGTAGTGCCAACAAAGCCAATGGAACTACTTAAATGAGAAAGGTTTATAAGCTTGCGGTCTTAAGAGTTACAAGACTGATAAGCACCTGGCACAGATAAAGCTACAAAAACAAAGGCTATTGTTTCATCGTACCATCCTTTGCGTGTAGGAAATAGAGGCAAGGGAAATGCCTGAATGAATTTCAGCACGTGCAGAGTCCTTTGTGAGCGATTTTGAAACCTCACACAAATAATGACTGGGGGAAAAAGGTGGGCGGATTAAAGAGATTTATTCCTGTTTTCAGATGGGTTTTTCCCAGAAGCTGTGTTGGGGGAGAAAGTGGGGGGGGGGGGGGAAGAGTTAAAAAGAGAGCATTTATTTTCTCCTCAAGTGGGGAAATGTGAACAAAATCATATTCATTATAAGAACCTGATTGGTCACAATCTGCTTTATCTGAGGTTTTTAAAAGGGCACTAGTGCCGCCTTCCCCCAAAATGAAAGGAATTAAATGAAGCCATCCAGCACATGTCTATTGGGGCTGCCATCCCCAGCCACAGAGCCTGCTCAGGAGGTTTCATAAATTTGTTTTTGTTTTGACAACTCAGAACAAGTACAACTGTGTCTATCATTTCAGCCCTCAGGGGCCAAGCCGTCACACCACACAATACAGCCACCCTGCCTTTCCTCCGCATGATTAGCTGCCCAACAACTCAGGAAAAAAACACAACACAACAAGTGTAAGTCTCTCAGTTCAGCCTCTCTCCTCCTACCCCCATGTGGTATGAGGAGGTAATCACCAACTCCCAGCCAATCCAAAAGAGACAGGTAGCAACAAGCCAACAAATCTCTAACCACCTTTTAAAACTCCCTCCACACGCCAGTTGTCTAGATCTAAGGGCAGGAGTCCTATAGTCATACCACACTTATGCTCCTCTAGCAGCCCCATGAAGCAGCTGCTCTCACTCTATAGCATACAGCTCCCATGAGGGTATCAGTAGTTGGCCCGGGGATTAGGTGAATCATAATTACGTTCTTGTTCCTTGTCTCTCACCATCCATTAAAAGAGATTTATTCAGTCCCTCCCAGCCAGGTCCTCCTCAGTTTCTAGACTCCTTATAAGCAGCTTTGCCAACTACTGCAGAGCCTCCTTTGAAGCTCCATCTGTGCTGTTGGGTCCCATGAAGCATATAGGAAAGGGCACAAAAGATTCTGGGGCAGGGACAAGGCATGGATGGCAAGATAGAGGAAGGGGTGCCAAAGGATGGGAATGGGGGAAAAACTCCAGCCTCAAAAGGTCTGTACCCCTTTTGAGAGAGAAGGTGAAAGAGAAGCTTTTGAGCGCCATAGAGCTCTTCTTCGGGCCAGCATTTTGCTCAGCTCAGCACTGATAGTTCAAAGTGACAAAAAGCACCTTGTTTTTAGAAGCCCTTCTCACTGAGAATACACTGTTAAAAGCTGCTTTTAATGCACGCAAATGGCGCTGAACTGACAGCTCAGACAACTCTCTACAGCCCACATTGGTGACTAGATGGTAACTGCTTTAGCAAGCACCACAGGCCGGATTTGAACTGGCAGCCTAAAGAGGTGGGAGGCACTTGATCCTATTGCCAGTTCCTGGATCCTTTTATAACCTGCAAATTTGCATTTTATAAGACAGTGGGCACTGTTCTGGAGAACACTGGTGGTAGCTATCATGCAAAAAACAAAAAACAGACACCATATGAAACAAGCAGCCTGCAAAGGCAGGGTCAGATTTTTCGGTCTTAAAATGTAAATGTTGCCCAAAGCTACTGGAATTCTCTCTACAATTATGAGAGTTTCTGCCCAGTTGCAATGCTGGTTTCATGATCTCAGAGACCCTGGGCCCCTGCAAAAGAGCTCGCCTTCCAGTAACCTCTACAGCAGCCTTTGTGTTAGGGTTCGAGCCTGCACTGAGGTCAGTGGCAGGATCAGGTATGGAAGACGTCAATGGTACTCGCACTGCACAGCTTATTCTCCTGAAAAAGCACTTCACTATTGGATCTTTCAAATGGTGAAGCAGAGTAAAGCCACGTTTTCCTTTTAACCAAATTCACATGTTTTGAGTTGACGTTTAAGATGTTGTGTACTCACTCACACCCCTACCTGCAGGTGGGCATCATTTTTATTGCAACTAGGAGAATTGTTTTTAAGAGCACTTGAAGAGTACCATAAGTAAGGAAGAATGCTCTATGCCTGGGTGTGGAGCTGGTCCAATAAGGCAGAAGAACAATTAAGCATGCTTTGTACCCAAAAAGAGATTGCTACAAGCATTCAGATAGTACTAATAAGCTATAAAGATAGGACAGCACCTGCAAATGAATACCCTATGCACAGATCTGGTTCAAACATACCAGTTTAATTTAAAATTTAACAAGCCGAGACATATGCATTTTAGAGCTGGTGGCCACTTACAGGCAGTCACAAAACGACAAGGCACTACATATTTAAAGTCTAACTATACTTGCTCTAATGATCTAGTAAAGAATTAAGAAAAGCTGAAACCGAAACATAACCAAAAGCTCATGCATGTGCGCATGTACTATTGTCAAATGCCATTTATTCAATACACCCATTCACACAAATGGTATTTCCTAAGTTCTGCCCACGGAGCCCCTTTGTTGATGCAAGTGCTATAGTTACCATAAAAATAAACCTTACTTACTTAGATCTGTTCCTCCACGCCTGTTGATTTAAATGAGAGTTGAATATGTCGCTGAAAGCAGCATTTGGCCCAACATACACATTGTACATAAACCACAGGAACCTAAACTCTCCATAAATGGGTAAGAAGCTGTAACTGAAGACTGAAGACCATTATTCTCTTAACCATCCAACAAGAAACAGATGATCTGTGGGAATTAATAAAAACCCAGTACAGTCTGGGGCGGGGGTTGGGGGAAACTCACTATACTATATAAAATATATAACCATTGTGTCAGAGGGGCAGATTATAACCAGCCCCTTTTACAAAGGATTATATTGCCAGTTGCTGAAAGTTATTCTCATGGCCACAGGCCAGGCTCCAGTCCAGTCATTTTATCACTGTTAAGGCGTGATAAAACTGAAGGGAAATGAGAAACAATAAATACCACTAGTGAATCAGGTTTAACAGACTATAGAAGAATCTATACACAGAAAATTTTAATTTGAGAAATCTTCCTCTCCAGAAGTTCTGCTTGCACACATGCTGGGGCAACTCAGAACGACAGAAAAGGCATTTTTTAAATAAAAGATCAGGATTATTTTTTAAAATGGAGAGTTCTCTTAAAAACAAATGGTTCCAGACAGTAAGAAAGAAGGAACTTGCCAAGAGACATCATAGAATCATTCTGTGAAGCACATTTTTGGCATTAGCCCAAATCCACCAAGTAGACTAAACAACTAGCTAAAGGCCTTGGTAATACCCAAGAAAGGGGGGATGGTCAAGGAATTCTCCATCTCAGGCCTCTGCACAGTCGATGCTGAGTCTCCTACACAGAGGGAGGAACCACATTTACCTCTCCAGTTTCTATTCCCCCAGCCTCCAGTAATCTGATGCAATAACAGATCTTTCAGTTCCTCTCCGCTCCCTGCCTCACACGACAAACTACGCGGTGCTTTTTAAGGGGGGTGCTGGGGAATGAAGAAACGAAGCAATTTTGAGGAGTGACTTGTTCTGCCCCCAGCCCACGGGGCAGTCGCAGGCTGCGGGTCTGGCAGTGCCCCTCTCCTCGGAGCACGGGGACAGCCAGGGAGGGCCAAACAAGAGACTGAAATGTCTCGCCTCGCCCCCAGCACGCTGTCCTGACGTAAGCGGCTGGCTGCTGTGAGTGGGGGGCGGCTGGGCTTACCTGTGGCTGCTGGTGCCGGGACCGGCTGCTCCCCTCAGGTAAACTGGCCCTCCCCAGGCGCATGGTCCAGAGCCAGCGGGGGGCTCCGGCGGAGGAAGGGGCTCTCTGCGCTGGGCAGGGCGGTGAAGCCGGGCGCTGGGTACCTCTCTTCCCAAAGCCCGCCGTGCGCTCCCAGCCACGCCGCATCCACCTCCGAGCGAGGGAGCACCGGTCCCAGCCCCACTCCGTCCCCGTGAGAGCGATCGGGGCAGGCAGGCATCCAGGGCTGTCAATTCAGCCCTGACAGGCTTTTCCTCCCGGGCTGCTCCGGATCAAGAGGGGAAGAAAAACACTCCACCGCAGGAACGGGTTTGGAGCCGCTGCCGGCCAGAGCTGAGAACCCGCTGCATTGTGCATGTGAAGAGGAAGTTAGTCAGTGGGAGGAAGGGGAAGGGGGGTAGGAGGACAAGGGGGGCCCTAGGGAGAGGGTGGGGAAGAGGGAGGAGTTGAAAGGGAAAGAAATGCTGGCAGGAGCTGAGCCGGGACTCAGTTTGAGGGCAGCCGGCATGGGCTGAGACTGACCCAGCCTGGGTGTGGGATTGAAGAGACTCGCGACGTGTTTCACAGGCACAAGCGGCCACATGGAGACTCTGCCTGCGCTCACTGAGGCGGCCACTGCGCTGAAGGAGCTGGCCAGGCTCAAGCCAAAGCTGCACAGCGTGAGTGGATGAGCGAGGCAGAGCCTGGCATTAGCAGCCCACGAGCCTGGCCAACTCCCGTTGGCATGGACTATCTTGAGCATCAGTGGAGTGGCACTGAAACGTCCTACCTCCCACTCCTGCGTGAGCCCCTCTGGTGGGGCCTGGGCCCCCTGCTCTATCTGGGTGTGGACCCGTCTGCCACCAATTCCTCCGCGCTGGAGAATTGAATCAATCTAGAGACCACGGTGTCTGACTGGTTGCAACGGTGGATGGGGCTAATTTGGGGTCTTTCCCTTCAGAGGAGGGTGCTGGTGCTCAACAAGCTGGTCCTGCCCGTGCTCAGGCAGTGGTTCAGCAGCCAAGCCCACCCCATGCACCCCGGCCCACCTCCAGAAGGATTTTTTCTGGATGAGGCTACATTGGGTCTCTGTGGGTGTCCTGAGCCTTCCCTGTGGGGAAAGCAGACAGGGCTGGGTCTGCATTCACAGCCAGGTCTACACCTTCCACCTTCAGGCCCTGCAGAGACTTCTACAGTGCAGGTAGAGGAGGAAGGCATATGCCTGCACACACTGCCTCAGAGACCAGCAGCTCTTTTATCTCCACCTGAGACATCTCCCCGGAGATCTTCTTGACCGGGACCTCCTCAGGAGCTGGAAGCTAGTGTCAGCACCCAGGTCCATAGCAACTGCCAAGGGGGAAGATCTCCGTGCCAAACCTCTGCTACACAACCCCCATCTACATGTGCAAGTGATGGAGTCCCCCTTGGTGTGCCAGAGGTTGGTCCTGACTGGCACCCCCAGACTGAGACATTCTGAACTACGCTCAGAGGTGCTGGGTGGACCCCGTAGCAGTTGGCCAGTGCATGGGGTTCTCCATTCCATGCATCCCATGGTGTGATCCAGGAGGCAAGGGAAGACTTGACTCATGCTTCTCTTGCTTTCCTCACAGGTCCTGCAGGAGGGTGCTCCCCGCCCACCCTTCACCCTCCGGAACATGCCATCAGGCCCATGCCCCATGAGGCCCCCAGCACACCATCTGAGCTGGCTGCAAAATATCCAGCCTCCAAAATATCAGTACCGCCAAGCCATGCCCAGAGAACATCTGTGCATGCTCATGCTTTGCACCATCAATTTTCTTGACCCTATGTCCTGCCCTGACAGCAGGTTCTACCACTTATGGATAGTGAGGAACCTAGCAGACCAGCCTGTATTCTACTCTGGTTCCACAGCCCACTGGGGATATTCGTTGGTGGCTCCTCCACAGGGCTATGAGCACGGGCATGTAACCTGGCGCAGTCCATGAAGTCCCCTGACTCCTGTCCTTTTTGTGATGAGAGGTAGATCCTGGCGCATGTCTATGTAGAATGCGTTAGGTTACAGCCCCTCTTCCGGCTCCTCCAAAACCTTTTACTGAAATCCTTGCTGCTTCTCCCCACATCTCCTGATCTACACGCACCCCATCTGTGGCCCCACAAAGTCACAGGACTTCCTCATCAACCTCCTCCTGGAGCTGGCCAAGATGCCACCCATCATACCCAGAGAAGGAAGCTGAATGAGGGAGTGCTTGGTGACTGTAGGGCTTATTTCTGTTCCCTGGTTTGGTAAGGTCTCCAAGCAGAATTTCTGTAGGCAGTGTCCATGTATGCCTTAGACACCTTTGAGGAGCAGTGGGTGTTGTTGTGTGGGGGATCTCTGCTTAGTGTCCTCCTCTGGATCCCTGATCTTTTACCTTTTATCTCACTCCCATGAGTCAGGGGTTTTTTTTGGTTTTCCCCCATTTGTTGTCCCCTGAAAACAGTTGTTGTCTGGCTTAAGGGGGTAGGCCTAGACCCACCTGCTCGAGTACTACAAATAGTACTAGAGCTTCAACCCAGGGCCGGCGCTTCCACTAGGCGACCCTAGGCAGTTGCCTAGGGCAGCAGGATTCGGGGGGGGGGGGGGGGGGGCGGCATTTCACCGCCTTTGGCGGCAGCGATTCGGCGGCAAGAAAAGTGGTCGCCGAAACACTGCCAAGAATGCAGCTTCACAGGAGCTGCCTGCGAAGCGCCGAGCGCTGCCACCTGAGGCGGCAAAAACCCTGGTGCCACTACTGCTTCAACCCACCAATGACTGGATATCTAGCTAAGGTTTAAAGCTCCATTTAATTTCAGCTGGAGATTTGTGGTTGTGGACAGGAGTCAGATGAAGGACAACACTTGAGTTGTACCTGGAACAAAACACTGCAGTGAAGACAAGTTGTAGAACCACTCTGAAGTGAGGAAACCTCCCTTCCGTGCTAGTGAGAGTTGGTGGAGTTTGGGGTTGGGCTAAGATTGTTTTTCTTTTGAAGAGTGATCTCACTGTAGAGCTAACTAAATTTTCTCTCAGGGCACATACAGGAATGGTCCTAGAACATCAACAGGAAGTGCGCTGAGCAGGGGGCATCAGTTTTTGAGAATTTAAACTTTCACTCAAAAAAACCCTTCTGAATGTGAACCATACAGTGTGTCTTCTTGAGTCAGCAGATTGAATTATAATTTGAGTCATAGTTCTTAGATCTATTTTCTATTCATCTCAGTCAGGTGTTGACTCTGGAGCCTACTTCTTGTGTAACTATTTCATGTCGTATATTAGGAGAAACATCCAGCTACTCTGGGACTGCGTATAGAGTTGGTGATTTTGGAAAGAGCTCAATTAGAACACACACACACTTTAACTCTGTCCAAACCCGCCAAATTGATTTCTGAGCACAAGTTTACACCACAGCAGGAACTAATGCAGTTTATTTCTGATAAGTACAGCAACGTAGTCACACACAGGAAAACAATCCTTCCCACTTCGCAAGTGGAGCTATAAATGGAAAGATAACCAAATAGACGCCAAAGATCATTCTCCCTTCTCCCCCCACCCCAAGGAAATATTTGTATTTTTAAAACACTCCCAGACATGAGACTACTTATTTTGTCTTTAGCCAGTGGGAGGAAAGAGTTGCGTCAATGTGACACTACTTCCTGACATTGCATCAGTCCATGATAAGGTCTTGTCCTCACCTAATGATGAAACATCCTATTAGGAGCCAAGAGGTCATGTGCTGGCACTGTGGGGGAGCCCTAAATAAACTGAGGACTTGTAGTTGACTTAAGTAGGCAGACCCATGCAATCTAGGACTTTTCTTTTGAAGTCCTAAACAGCCTGCAATATTTATTAAGAGGGAGCTCAGAATAAACTCCCCCCCCCCCCCAAACATTTTTACAGTTGTGCAGATGATTATATGTTAGGACAAGGGGCTGTTTTTCAGAAGTGCTGAGTGCCCACAGCTCATATTGAAGTTAATGGGGCTCTCAGTGCCCCTGCAAATCAGGCCTTTAAACTCTGCAGTTAAACCAGGGGGGAAGTCAAGGCAACATCACTTTTCAAACAGACATTAAAGGCCTGATTCTTCGCTGCCTTGCTTCATTCACCTCCATGCAGAGGACACACAAAACTCTCTGATGGGGCAGCTATTTACATGCACTTTGCACAAGAAAAGTTGACTACACAAAGTACAAGGCTATGGAGCATCAGGCCCTAAGTACATTTCTTGATAGTCAGCCCTTACCTCTTCAAAGGGCTGTGCAAACATTAGTTAACCAACAATTAACCCTCACTATACTCCGGAAGTATTGTCAGTGTTACAGGAGGGGACATTAAGAGGTTAAGTGACTTGCCCAAAACCACACAGTAAGCCAGTGGAAAGGCAGGATTAGGCCACTCAGCCATGTTGTGTCTTTCCCCATTATATAGAACACTAAAGAGTGGATAGTGAATTGTCATGGGAGAACATTTCATTGCTAGATGGTAATATTGCCACACTTCCCCAGGGTCTTACTTCATTTCACCTACCTTCTGTTTAAGCTCCATCAGCTGCCACTAGGTCAGGTCTAGAACAGCATTGAGGGAGAACTGCATATTAGTCAGCTCCTTCTCTTTATGTGCTGCCTTCGGACTCCTCCTCTCCTATATACTGCAGGAGTTGCGCTCTACTCCTGTAGAGTGATAAAGCACAAAGAAAAGAAGGCCATTAGCAGTTAAGCAGCAGCAGTAGCTCTTCCTTAAATTGGAGGAGGAGACAGAAGCCATGGTTTGTTGCATGTCTAACCCCTGCTCAACCGGGGATAGGCTGAGTACAACAATACAGGTGTATTGCAATTGATTGGTTACACAGACTACTGTTAAACTGGTGTCACCCCCATGTGGGAACACTATTAAATCAGTTTGGGTGTGGCTAAAATTGATGCAATTTACTTGATTTAAGGGCCTTAAATTAAGGGATTTAATTACATTGATTTAGTAACTGATTTAGTTGAATCTGCAATTTCTATGTGTAGACCAACCCTAAAACAATCAGCAGTGAAGAAATTAGCCATGTTGTCATTCACCCTTTCAGTACCAGGCTTCTGAGTTAACACTCCATTGTGATGAATGAGATCAGTTCACACTTCTTTCAGACCTATTGTTATATCTGTTCTAGGCAGAGAAACTCAGTAGTGTCTCATTTCTCTAGCTCCCCCATTCCTTCTCCACTTCCCATGGGAAGTGAGGGAAAGAAGAAAAGTGGCTGACACTAGCTAAATTACCAACCTCTAAATGGGGATTATATGAAAAATATGTTGTTTTCAAGGTTTATATTATTTTTTGGCTACTGATTCAATATAGCATTATTGTGGCTAGAAATTATTGCACTTAAACAAAAATTGTGAAAACTGGCTTTTTGAAGGAATTCAAGAGCTTTGGGGGAGCTTTCTATTTATTTTGGAATTTTTTTAACCAAACAAAATGTTTTGATAAGTATAGAAAGTTTTCAGTGTGTATATTTCTTAAAAGTATTTTTCCACACTTTCCAGTGGGAAAAATTAAAAAAACAAAAACAAACAAAAAACCAAAACTTCAATGAAACAAAAAATGTGACTGGAAATTAAATGACATGTTTTGTTTTATTCAAAAATTCCATGAAAAACTTCAGATAAAATGAATTTTTATCTCATTCAAACTTTTTCACAGAATATACTTACCTTTTTTGACCAGTTGAATTATGGCTCATCAACTTTTATTGAGGATATTGCTGTTGTTATAGATCAGTAATGAGGGAGGAGAGGAGAACAGTGTGTACACAAAGGTGTCAAGTAAAGTGCTAGTTGTTACTTAATGCAAATCTAAGTTTAAATTTGCTCATGAAGACAGTTTAATGTGTTTGATCTGTAATCCCACCGCTTTTGTGGTTTTATATTTAATTCTGCGACTGAGGTGTACTGAAAATCCTCTTGTGTGTCAGGAGTCAGACGTGGGAAGGACTAAGAGGTGGAAATATTGTACCTAAATGCCATCCTCAAACCCAAACTCTTCTCACAATCCCAGAGTAGCTGAGTGTTTCTGCTAAAGTTATCATCAGTGGAATAGTTAACAAAATTGACATTTAAATTCTCCTAACTACATTTCAGATTTAACACCCTATTGAGATGATTGAAGCAGTTCAAACCTCTTTTATACCCCTTTTCAGCAAATAACTTAAGAATGTGCTTAAAGTTAAATATGTGCATAAGTACTTTCTTGAATTGGGGCCTAAAAACTGTTGAGTCCTTCTATCTGCAGACTCAGGGGCTTTGTCTAAACCTTTTTTTTTTTCAACAAATTTAGTTAATATGTTTGACAGTAAGGTCTGATTCTGATAATGAAAGTGGAATAGTTTGGAAGAGTCTGCATAGAATCTCAGCTCTTCCTAGATATGCCAGACGTAATTTTTACCACCCGGTTGGGTCTTCTTGCAATTGGTCACTACATAATTTTACATTGATGTATTTGTTGACATTTAATACACAGATATGTATATTTGGATTCACACCCATTAAAACCAACAAGTAGGAAGGTGATAAGGTTTCTTATTTGCATGTACTGATATCAGAGTTTACTGTAATTTAATTATGGCACAAAATTTCACTTTTATTTAGTATGACAGATGAGAATCCATCTATATTTGAGATGTATAATAATACATCATTTAAGCTTATTTGCAACCATGAATGCATTATGAAAGCACTCCACTATGCAGGATGAAAGCATAAAATATTCTTCAGCCAGTTAGAAAATGTACTCTCAAACAAAATCTCTTTAAAACATCCACCATGAATTGTAGATCCACTCCACACACTCAAAAGCCTCTTCTGAGAGAGAGGTAAATAGTGGTATCCCCCAGGGGTCTGTACGGGGCCCAGTCCTATTCAACATATTCATAAATGATCTGGAAAAGGGGGTAAACAGTGAGGTGGCAAAATTTGCAGATGATACAAATCTACTCAAGATAGTTAAGTCCCAGGCAGATTGCGAAAAGCTACAAAAGGATCTCTCAAAACTGGGTTACTGGGCAACAAAATGGCAGATAAAACTCAATGTTGATAAATGCAAAGAAATGCACATTGGAAAAAATCTCAACAATACACATAAAATGATGTGGTCTAAATTAGCTGTTACCACTCAAGAAAGAGATCTTTCTTTTGGGTTTGTTTAGTCTGGCAAAAGAGAAGACTGAGAGGGGACATGATAACAGTTTTTGAGTACGTAAAAGGTTGTTACAAGGAGGAGGGAGAAGAACTGTTTTTCTTAACCTCTGAGGATAAGACAAGAAGCAATGGATTTAGATCGCAGCAAGGGAGGTTAAGGTTGGACATTAGGAAAAACGTCCTAACTGTCATGGTGGTTAAGCACTGGAATAAATTGCCTAGGGAGGTTGTGGAATCTCCATCATTAGAGGTTTTTAAGAGCAGGTTAGAAAAACATCTGTCAGGGATGGTCTAGATAATACTTAGTTCTGCCACAGGTGCAGGGGACTGGACTAGATGACCTCTCAAGGTCCCTTCCAGTTCTATGATTCTATGGTTTTGGAGTCATTGTGGATGGTTCTTTGAAAACATCTACTCAATGTGCAAAGGCAGTCAAAAAAGTGAACAGAATGTTGGGAATCATTAAGAAAGGGATAGATAAGACAGAAAATATCATATAGCCTCTATATAACTCCATGTACGCCCACATCTTGAATACTGTGTGCAGATGTGGTCACCCCATCTTAAAAAAGATATATTGGAATTGGAAAAGGTTCAGAAAAGAGCAACAAAATGATTAGGGATATGGAATGGCTGTCATATGAGGAGAGATTAATAAGACTGGGACTTTTCAGCTTGGAAAAGAGACAACTAAGGGGGGATATGATAGAGGTCTATAAAATCATGACTGGTGTGGAGAAAGTAAGGAAGAAATTGTTATTTACTCCTTCTCATAACACAAGAACTAGGGGTCACCCAATGAAATTAATAGGCAGCAGGTTTAAAACAAACAAAAGGAAGTATTTTTTTCACACAACTGCACAGTCAACCTGTGGAACTCCATGCTAGAGGATGTTGTGAAGGCAAAGACTATAACAGAGTTTTAAAAAAAAACTAGATAAGTTCATGAAGGATAGGTCCATCAATGGCTATTAGCCAGGATGGGCAGGGATGTCTGCATTAGTGATTTTTGTGTGGGGCTGTACATGTATCGATTCACACCCCCAATGTAGATGCTCTGCATAGGTGTATAGTGGGGCTTCCCCCAATGTAACACCAGGTTTGGTCAAACCAGTGTGAACCCCACTTTAAATCAATGCAATGCATCTACATTGGGGATAGCACTGGGAGAGTTACATCCAAAAATCCCTAGTGTAGGCAGGCCAAGTCACTTACAGTGTCTGATGTGTGACTGGCCTAAAAGCCATGGTTTCCATGTTTCTTTCTGAGGCTTCTCAGCCACTGCAGCAATCACTCCTATCTTCATCTTGGGTGACTTTATCTGTGGTTTGCTGTCTTTAGGCTTTCTGTGAGCACTCAGGAACCACACTGGCTTCAGATTTCTGCCGCATGGCCTCCGTTCCTTCTGAACTGCTGCTCTGTCTCCATTGTACCTGTGACTCTGCTTATTTTTTCAGTCCTGAACAACCAATTGTCCTCTGGAAACAACTCCCGACTACTTGGAGTAAGATATTTATAAGCTGTGTGTGACACAGGAACCTCTTGGTGCCAAATGGCACAGGGGTGGGAGGACATTGGGGTTTACAGGAATCCCCTGGGCTTGTCTACATAATAGTGTGCCAAAGGGTAGTGTGTGAGGTCTCTACCAACAGCCAGTACTGCACCGCTCATCCTAGTCATTGCAAAATGTCTGTATCTATCTACACTGGAAATTATGTTCTTAAAGTCTTGACATTAAAGGCAAGTCACCAGGAGGTGACCAGCCCTGGATGGATTCTGTTCAGGCAGGGAATAGGTGACACTTCTCTCTCTACGTCTAGTCAGGTGTGTATTGTGCATCTCACAACTTAAGCCTATCTGCATGTGGAGCCAGATGATAATTAAAAGAGAGGGAGGCCACAGGGAAGCTCAATCAACAGGGCGTGTCTTCTTTATGAATAAAGATCAAAGGACTGTTGTGATATATCTAGGGCTGCAAAGAGGCACAGGGGATCTTTCTACTGAGAAGGCAGGAGGATAATGTGATGTCTCATGAACAGAACAGAAGATAACAGCCAAATCTGGCTGTAATACACTGGAAGGATTTTGGGTGTGTGTGACATATACAGGATACAATCTAGACTAGTGAGTAGCTGTGTCCCCTGCCCTCTCACTTGGGGTGCCCTTTACACTGCTTTGCTATTGTTGCTTCCACTCCTGAATTGCTCACAAACAGCCTCTAGCATGTAAGTCATTCCCAGCTATGTCAGTGCACTTGCAAACTGCCAGTCACACTCAGGCTTTTACCAGCTTGAAATATACCACAGGGTGACATCAGCACATTCCCTCATTTCCCCCCAGAAATGTGTGTCATGCACTGCCCAGTCTTATCCTGGGCAATACAAGCTCATATCATGTTCATCATTTTATTAACAAAATTTGTGCATATCATTTCTGTTATCCCAAGTGAAGTTTCCCCAGACACTTCAATCGAACACACTGGGTTAAATAAAACAATAAAACAAGCTTATTAACTACAAAGAGATTTTAAGTGAACACAAGTAATGAGGCCTAAATGTCAGAATTGGTTACAAGTAAAATAAAAGTGAAACACAATTAGTGCCTAACTTAACAAACTGGGATAAATTGAAAGCAAAGTCTCTCTCACCCCATTTCAGCAATTCTACTGGTGGAAAGACGTTCAGCCAGGATTCCGCCCTTCCAGTCCAACGCTGCTTCTTTTGTTCCTCAGGTGTTGTGACTTCCCTGGGCAGAGAGAAGGGAGGGATCATTTGGGGTGTCTGCCCCTCCTTTTTATAGTCCTCTCTCTTCTTCGAGAAGCATCTCCAGCTGGGAACATGGAGACGGACAGACTGTGTCGCTGGAAACTCCATGCTAGTTCTGTGCTTAGATGTAGATTTTTTGCCCATGTCCCTTTTCCTGTCAATGAATAGCCACTTAGAAGATGATGGCCCATTTGACCTTGTTCACACCTGGCAGAGGCAGCAGTTTATCCTTTGTCTCTGAGGAACTGGTTTGATCACTCCCTGGATTTGGAATGTGTTTTAGTAACTGTGTGGTTGTATAAAAGAAAGGTGACCACATTTACACTGATGGATCACATTGTTGCACAGTTGTGATAAATCTTGTACAAAGTATGCCATGTAAGTATCATCGGAAAAGTTATAATCTGCTAAATGTGATTATTCTGTCTCTGTGCATATATCGTCATTGTATGTTATGAAACGTTGCTAGGTGTTTGTATCTCAAACCTGTTGTGTTTCTGGATAACACCCCCAACACAGATTTACATCAAGGCTAGCCAGCCTGCTTGATGGCCCACTAAGAACAATCAGCTTTTCGAGGGACCCCTCCCAAGGTCTCTTCAGGCAGTACGTAGGCAATGAATGCCTCATGACTCAGCAAGGCACAGGTGACCCAGGACTCCATGTTTGTACCAGTAACTTTCCATGCACCTGGACTACGAGGATGTCATACTCTGCAATCCTGCTCCATTTCTCTGGGCTGTGATTTTCAAACAAGAAGGAAGATTTGAACAAAGGACTAATCTTTTTGGGTGATCCAGAGACACTTATTGCAAGTTAGCAGAATTACTGTCACTGCTATTATACTGACCTACAGACTCTGAAATTGATTGTAATGTATATGATTCCTTTAACCATTTAATAATGCTCTGTCTTTTTTTTAAAAAAATAATCTTTAATTAGTATACTAAAGATTGGCTGCAGCGTGGTATTTGGTAATAATATCCTGAAAGTACAGGTTGACCCGGGGTTGAGTGTATGATTCTTTGGGATTGGAATGTATGGTAGAGTTTGGTTTTAATAATCTTTCATTACTAAGGGCTAGTCCACACTACCCGCCCGATTCGGCGGGTAGAGATCGATCTTCTGGGATTGATTTATCACGTCTCATCTGGACGTGATAAATCGATCCCAGAAGCGCTCCCCCGTCGACTGCAGAACTCCTGCTCTCCGAGAGGAAGCGCTGTCAACAGGGGAGCCTGCCTGCACCGCGTGGACCCGCAGTAAGTATACTTAGTTCGATCTAGGAAACGTCGACTTCAGCTACGCTATTCTCATAGCTGAATTTGCGTTTCCTAGATCGATCCCCCGCCCCAGTGTGGACCAGCCCTAAGTCCAGTTGTCTGGGTGATAACCAGGCACTGGAGTACCTAGGGGACTGTTGTGTGACTCTCTGTGAACTAGTGTAGCTCTACAAGAGCTCACTTTTGTTACTGGCTTGGTAAGATCTTAGAATAGAATATACCACCAGTTTTGGAGTGTGTCTGCTCTGTTTCCTATAGTTTGTCTTGAATTTGGCATTCTCAGCTGTGACCCAAATCAGGAAAATTGTGACAGTAACACCATACAGTGGAATCTTATAACTTTATTTACGTTGCCACCAGGAGCGGCTCTGACAATTTTGCTGCCCCAAGCAGTCGCCGCGGCCCCGCCCCCGATGCAGGCAGACGTAGCGGGGCCCCGCCCCTGACGCAGGCAAACGTTGCGGGGCCCCGCCCCCGATGCAGGCAGTCCGAGTCCCGCAGCGGCAATTCGGCGGCGGGAAGAGCGGACCTGCCGTCGAATTGCTGCCGCGGGACTCGGACTGCCGCCCCATTCTCGATACCGCCCCAAGCACCAGCTTGGAAAGCTGGTGCCTGGAGCTGGCCCTGGTTGCTACACATTTTACCAGGACAGTAATGATCAGTAAATTATGAGTATTCAAATGATACCTCACAAGGCATACTTTGTACAAAGATTATTACAATAGTGTACAGGGGCACAGACTGTCACAGTGAGCTTTTGCACTATATGACACGATAGTGCCTTGTTAGTTAAGTTTAGTCTCCAGAAAGCATGTTATGATTTTATTTTACATGTAACCATTTGTTTCTATTATTTCTGCTTGCTTGTTCACAGACCTCTGTTCTTTGTTAAACTTCTTGTTTTTACTACAAACATATCTAAGATATATACAGATTTCTGAAATACTTCCAGTTCCCTGTACAGGGTCAGGAAGACAGGCAGAACTGCAAGATCTTAATGTATGGATGAGTCTATAATATTTGTCATCAGGAACTGGGAAACATTTTGGGAAAGGAGGAACCTCTCCAGGAAAGATGGGCTCCATCTAAATCAGAATGGAACCAGACTGATGGCATTTAAAATTAAAAAGGTTGCAGATGATTTTTTTAAACTAGGGGGTGGGGGAAAGATGGCTGGCGCAGAGGAGCACATGGTGTGGGCAGACATATCCCCTAGGGATGAATTGATTAAAGGGGGAACTCTAAGGATAGGAAAGAAGTCGGCAAAAGTACAGGTAGGAGCTAGTGAGGAACAGTCAAACTTAAGAGTCCCATTTAATATAATACATGAAGGCAAGCAACTGAATATTGATAAAATGTACAAATGCTTATATACAAATGCTAGAAGTTTAGATACTAAAATGGGCGAACTAGAGTGCCTAGCATTAAATGAGGATATTGATATAATAGGCATTGCACAAACTTGATGGAACTTGGTGGTAATCAATGGGACATGATAGTACCAGAGAACCAAACATATAGGAATGATACAGTAGGTTGTGCTGCTGAGAGACTGGAATTATATGTGAAAGAAAGCATAGAGTCATAGAAAGTACAAATCTTAGAAGACTCAAACTGTACTATGGAATCTGTGGGGATAGAAATTCCATATTTGTACAAGAGTGTAACAGTAGGAATATGCTACCACCTACCTGACCAGGATGGTGACAATAACTGTGAAATGCACAGGAAGATTAGAGAGGCTTCAAAGGCAGAAAATGCAACAACAATGGGTGATTTCAACTATCCTCATACTGACTGGGTACATGTCACCTCAGGACGGGATGCAGAGATAAAATTTCTTGACATCATAAATGACTATTTCTTGAAGCAGCTTGTCATGGGACCCACAAGTGGAGAGGCAATTCTTGATTTAGTCCTAAGTAGAACACACGATCATATCCAAGAGGTGAACATAGTTGAACCACACAATAATAGTGACCTTAATGTAATTATATTTAACATCCTTGTAGGGGGAACAATGGCAAAAAAAACCCCATCACTGTAGCATTTAACTTCAAAAATGGGAATTATACAAAAATTAGGAAGCTAGTTAAACAGAAATTAAAAGGAACAGTCACAACAGTGAAATGCCTCCAAACTGCATGGAGACTATTTAAAAACTCCATCATAAAGGCTCCGACTAAGTGTATACAAACAAATAAAGAGTACAAAAAAGCCAGTAGCGGTTATTATTACTAAATTAATTATTTAACACTAATGTATTCAGCACTGCACAGCACACACAACATGAGCAGTTCCAGCCCCCAGATGTTTATATTCCAAGCAAGACAGACACTCTGTAGACAGGATGCACTGAGATGCTCAAGGAGTGAATCTGTAGGATGTTTACACAAACAAACACACACACAGGGTGGCAGGACTCAGGAGAGATGGATTCAATTCTTGGTTTGCCACAGACTGCCTGTGTGACCTTGGGCAAGTCACTTCATCTCTCTATGCCTCAGTTCCCCATCTGGGGATAATAATATTTCCTTTCTCTCACTGTGTGTCTGTCTTGTCTGTTTAGATTCTAAGCTCTTTGGGGCAGGGACTGCCTCTTTCTGGGAGTGTCTACAGTGCCTTGCACAATGGGGCTGCAATTGTGGTTGGTAACTTTATGCAGTACTGTAATAATAATTAAATTATAATACAGATTCCTCTCTAATGCTGTTCCTGGAATGATGGAGGAGCAGTGGATGCGAGAACAGTGTGGGTTTGACAGCTCATGTCAGTCATCCATTGTCATAGTAACAAGATGACAATATGACTGGTAAAACTAATACAAATTTGACCTGTGTCACCGTTGGTTACTAAGTTGTCCCCACCCCCAATCCCCCTCAAAAGGTGCTGCAATCCAAAATCCCTTGATCCAAACACACTCAGAGAGCTGGAACTGGAGCCAAACACCATGGCTCCGGCCCATCTACCTCTGTTTTTAAGATGTGAATTTCAGCTGCAATCATGTCCCTAATGGCTGTGTGTCCCCATCACAAAACCCACCACAAGCGGTTTTGATGGTCCCCCTTTGCTGCAGTGGCTGGGCTGGCATTTCACGAGCATCAGTAACTGGTATTAAAGCTGTGGTGTGATGAGGCACTTGGACGGGGCCGGCCTTAGGGAAAATGGCACCCTGGGCAAACTTATATTTTGGCATCCCTGGCCCCCATAGGCGCAGCGCCCCCCATTGCTCTAGCCCCCACAGGCTCCTCATTCCTCCTTTGCCCCTAACCCCTGCACTCCCCCCCTTCTCCCCTAACCCCTATACTGCCCCCTTCACACCCCTCCTGCACCCACATGGTGAAACTGACTTGGATGCATGGAGCAGTTGACATTGCTTCTCTCTCCCCTCCTCAAACACTGCTCCTCCACGCACCCCTAGAGGGCTGTGAGGGGGGAGCGAGGAGTGAGGTCAGGGCTCCCTACGCTGCATAAGGGGAGGGCAGAGAGCAGCAGCTCCTGATGCTTGCCTCACTGCACAGCCCAGGTGGGGAAAGTGACATGGATACACAGAGCGCTTGGTGTTGCTCCTCACTCGCCCCCTCACAGCCTCCTAGGGGCGCACAGAGGAACATTAAGGGCATGAGCTCTATCTGTGTGTCACCTCCCCCGCCCCCATGTTCCTCCACCGCGAGGAAGCAGGGAGAAATCTGGCTGTCACCCCGCACACTGCTCCCCAGGGAGCAGCCTCTGACACTACACCGGCAGTGCGCACCTATGTGCTCGTGCACCGCGCCCGCTGGACCACCCCTGGCCCTGACTTGGAGGGTGCGTGTTGGAGTGCCTGGAGGGTAGGGAGAGTTACCTCACACTGATTCCCCAACAGGGCCATGCTCAACTGCCTACAAGAATGTAAATTCATAACTCCGCTGGACACTAAAGAACATGGCCTTAGTGCAGGGGTGGGCAAACTATGGCCCGTGGGCCACATCCGGCCCCTGAGCTCACTGGGGAGGCTCCCCGTGGCCTCTCCCTCACTGTCCCTCTGCAGCCACACCGCCGCGCGGGCAGTGCTCTGGGGGGCTGCGTATGTCTGGCTCCAGTCACTGCTCTGAGTGGTGTGGTAAGGGGGCCAGGGTCGGAGCCAGGGGGTTGAATAAGGGGCAGGGAGTCCCGGGGGTCAGTCAGGGGACAAGGATCAGGGGGGCGGTTGGATGGGGCGGAGGTTCTGGGGGGGGGCTGGTCAGGGGATGGGGAATGGGGGAGTTGGATAGGGGGTGGGGTCCCGGGGGGGTAGTTACGGACAGGGGTCTCTGGAGGGGGTGTTCAAGGGACAAGGAGCAGGGGGGCTTAGATAGAGGGTGGGGTCTTCAGGGGGTGGTTAAGGCGGGAGCTTTCTGGAGGGGGTAGTCAGGGGACAAAGGGGGGGGGGGGTTGGATGGGCCAGGGGTTCTGAGGGTGACAGTCAGGAGGCGGGAAGTGGGAGGGGGTCAGATAGTGGGCAGGGCCAAGCTGTTTGGAGAGGCACAGCCTTCCCTATCCAGCCCTGCATACAATTTTGAACCGCAATGTGACCCTCAGGGCAAAAAGTTTGCCCACCCCTGCCTTAGTGACACTGGTTTTATGGTTCATTACAACAATTTGTAACACACCCTGCTGCCTGCTAATCCTCTATTGCTCACTTCATTAAACAGTCTCCTATAGCATGTGTGAACCTTTGATCCTTTACAATCTGTCCCACCTTGGATTTAGCTCAGACACTGTCTGGTTGCCTTCCCCAGACCCGAGGAAGAGCTCTGTGAAGCTCGAAAGCTTGTCCCTTCTCCCAAGTCGGTCCAGTAAGAGATATTGCCTCATACGCCTTGCTGATTTGTTTACTCATTGCTGAAACAACAGCTATTTCTCCTCTCGAATTTTCTGAGGAGAAAAGGGGGGAAAAAAAACAAATGTTTCTGACCTGCTCGACTTTAGCATTAACACCCCAGGGTGGGAATTGGGGGCAGCCCACCTTGTGCAGGGCTATTGTTTCAGGCTGGCATTTTCAACAGGGCCTAACAGAGTTATGTGCCCAGTTTCCCACAGACACTCAATGGCAGGGGTCTCAAAGTTGTAGCCCGCGTACCTCCCCAGTGTGGCCTGCGGGGCTCCAGCAGTTTTGGGGCCGGGTCTCTCCCTTGGCCCCACCTGCCACCCCCGGGTGCTTCCCCGGGCAATTTAAAATGGCCCGGGGCCCCGGCAGAGCAGCAGAGCTGAGCGGTGTCTGCCTGCTCACTCCACGTGTCTGCCGGCTCCTCCCTGCTGCCCCGGGTGCTGCCCCCGCCCCGAGCGCCCCTGCGGCCAATGGGTAGCTGCGGGGACAATGCCTGGGGGCAGCAGCATGCAGAGGCCCCCCCGGCCTGCCCTGCCTTGGCGCCTCAGGTAAGCGCTGCACCCCTCAACCCCCTCCGGGAGCCTGCACCTCCACCCCCTTCCCTCCCCCAAACGCCCTCCCAGAGCCTGCACCCCCTCCCCACACATCCCCAGCCCCCAAACTCCCTTAGAGCCTGCACCCCCTTCCCACACACCCCCTTCCACTCCCAAACACCCTCCCAGAGCCTGCACCCCCTCCCCACACATGCCCAGCCCCCAAACTCCCTCAGACCCTGCACTCCCTTCCACTCCCAAACACCCTCCCAGAGCCTGCACCCCCTCCCCACACATGCCCAGCCCCCAAACTCCCTCAGAGCCTGCACCCCCTTCCCACTCCACTCCCCCCCCTTCCTATCCCAGACCTCCGCCCCCACCCAAACTCCCTCCCAGAGCCTTAGGCAGGTGGGGAGTGGAGTTTTGGGGGGCAGGTTCTGTGTGGCATGAGTGACATTATTGGCCCGCTGGGAGGATTTGAGGACTGGCACTTGTCCCTAAGGTAAACTGAGTTTGGGACCCCTGCTCAATAGGCTCAGAGTAGCTAACACCCACAGGCCCCTTTTTGAACGTCCCTGCTTCAGTCTTTGCAGATTCAGGAAGGGCCTGATCCAAAGACCATTGAAGCCAATGGATTTTAATGGGTTCTGGATCAGGCTCTGAATCATGGACTTTAAGGCGAGAAAGGGACCATCATAATCATCTAGTCTGAGCTCCTGCACATTTCAGGCCACAGAACCTCACCCACCCACTCCTGTAATAGACCCCTAACCGCTGTCTGAGTTACTAACGTCCTCAAATCTTGATTCATAGATTTCAGATTACAGCGAATCCACCATTTACACTAGTTCAAACCAGGCCCTGGCCTCACACCGCAAGTCAGCACAGCACCATATTATACCAGAAGGTCTCTATGCAGAAGGGCTTTTTTTTTTTTCTTCCTTCCTTCATTTAGATCTTAAATTCTTCAGAAAACTGCAGATTTTTGTAACCTGCCCCAACCTGCACAGAATGCCCAGAAATCCCACCCAGCCAGATTCCTGGTGCCCTTGGACAGTGCCGTAATGAGGGCGAGGCAAGTGAGGCACTTGCCTCGGGCGCGCAAAGGAGAGGGGGCATGGCGGCATTTCGGCGGCGAGGGTCCTTCTTGCCTTGGGCGCAAGAAAACCTAGTTACGGCTCTGCCCTTGGAGTCTGTTGGTTTGGAGAGTGGGCAAGGATACACCCAGTCTGCAGTGGTGCAGGAGGCCAAATACTGGCACTTTGCCAGCTGCCGTAATGACATCCCATCAGCAACCTTGAGCCGAGAGAGGGAGTGATCCTCCTCCCTAGACATCTCCTGGAGGGACTGTACTTGTTCACTACCTTTAGTGAGACACTGCTACCTGCAAGGAGAGCTGCAAGGAGAGAGCGAGAAGGGGAGTTCTCCTTAGAGCTACAAAGGATTCACTGTGGTCGCAGGAAAGGAATAAAGGCAGCAGCCAGCTGTCAAAAGGCTGGTGTACTTACAGCTTTCCCCTCACCTCCCTGTGATCACACTGATGCACACATTTCTGCCAGATCCATGTCAGTGAGGGTGACCATACATCCTGTTTTGGCTGGGACAGTCCCTTTTTAAGCCCTGTCCCGGCTATCCCAACTTTTTTGGCAAAAGTGGGCATTTGTCCAGTTTGCCAAAAAAGTGGGGTGCAATATGTAGGAATGTGCAGGGGGTGAGCCGAGACGCCAGCTCTGTGCAGGAGGGAGGCAGGGCTGGGGGAGAAGGGTGGCAGGAAGGGTTCCCGTGTGCAGGGGCAGGCAGGGCTCAAGTGACCAGCAACAGCCTGGAGCGAGGGGCCGGCAGGGTTTGAGCGACCAGTGACAGCCTCGCGGGGTGGGGGGCCCTTGAGCAACCAGCAACAGTCTTGCGGGGGGACAGACACCTCGGCCGAGGGGAGGGGACTCGAGCCAGCCCTGCATGGTGTCCCATTTTCCTTTTGGGAAATATGGTCACCCTAATGTCGGCATATGCCCAGATTACAGTGGGGAGGAGAGGTTAGGTTATCACTGCACCTTGATCACCCTGAACTCACAAGGGTTTAATGAAATTAAACAGATTTCTTCCTGCATCCAGCATTTATTTCAAGTTTCCCAAGGACAGGAGACACACTAATAAACACAACAAGCTCGTCCCTGCACCCTCCCCCACCGCGGTGCACTCCCCCTCCCTCACTCCCCTCCCCCCCACACCACACCCTTATAGAAAGCCTTCTGATCACCCTGACAGTTCATCAGAAACCTGGAGGTATCTTGCATCATCCTCTGCATCTCCCTCTGGTTTCCTTCCCTTTTCATTCTGTGTCCCTGTTGCTATTTGTGAAAGGCTGGAAGGGGAGTTTGGGGAGGGGCGGGGGATGTAGGGCAAGCTGGAAGCGTGTCTTCTGCTGCTCGGTGGACAGCTCATAGCAACGTGTCGGTGAAGAGTGATTCTCACTGCGAGGGTCGGGCCAGGACTTTCCTGTCGCATCAGTAAAGGGAGCAGGTTCTTGGCAGCCACCTTTTGCTTTCCTTGAGTATCCAAGCAACACTACCAGCAGCAAGCACTTGGAGCGTGGAGGCCCAAGGCAGGGAGGGCTCAGCGACTAGGGAGGCTGTGAAGTCTGGTAACTGAACTTGCCAATGGGAAACACAAGCCTCCTCTCACTGTTTAAGGCTTGGGTAAGAATTCCTGGTGGCAACTCTTCCAAAGGGAGCAGCTCTCAGAACTGGGTGGCTGTGCATGGAACCAGGCCCCCCAGAAGGGCCTCGTCGTATTACATTACAGCAGGTACTACACAGCTTGATGCTGAACGTGATTAATCAGGGCAGCAGAGCAGCCCTTTATCACCTCCTTCCTTGCCAAATGCCCACAAGTCCCCATTCAGACACAGCGAACTCTTGAACAGGCTCAGACATTGAGCAAGGATCCTGCCGCCCTCCCAAACATCATGCTAGAAACAAGACAAATGGGACGTACATGCCAGGCACTTGGGGCCAGTTTCACCCCTGCTGCAATTTCACCCGGTCTCCATTAACTTCAGTGGAGTTACACCATGGATGACTTTGACCCATGGATACACAACAGGTATGGAAACCTGGACCTGCAGTGGCTGGGATGGCATTTCACGAGCATCGGTAACTGGTAATTAAAACCGTGCTGTGATGAGGCACCTGGAGGGTGCGTGTTGGAGAGTCTTGAGGGTAGGGAGAGTTACCTCACACTGATTCCCCAAAGGGGCCAGACTAATTGGCCCCTGTGCCTCTGATAATGATGTAAACGCCACAGGCATTGATAACAGAGGAAGGTGTGAGGGAGAGGGCAGAGGAGAAGGACAAGGGAGAAGGAAATGAAAAGAAATGTGCTGGGACTGGAAGTCTATAGGAGAAAGAGATGATGCCTCCAAAACAGAAGAGGGAGGAGCCAGAGGAGGGTAAAGAAGAATTGCAAAGACCTGTCTGCGCAGGAAAGGCATAGCACTTGGACTTGGGTCCAGATCCTCAGCAGGTGTAAATTAATGTAGCATGAGGCTTTTGCACCGGGTGAGGATCTGCTCCTCAAGCTTTTTAGTGGGCCATTTTTCTTTAGCCCCTCCCAGCAGAGGATTGCAAAACTCCTTACAGATATCCATGAATTATGCCTCACTACATCCCACTGGAACCGCTGTTATTGAGAGCCCCTTGAATGCTGCAAGGCCCAGGTTAACAAATATTCATTTTGAATTCAGAACAGCTGTTTGGTGTAGGCCACCTTCATGCCCTTATTGTCAGCAATGTGTGATCCTTGGGCTTTTGTTTGCCTGAATGTTTGTTTGAAGGGAATGGCTGTTCTTTAAACAATCAACTATTTGCATGGGAACAAGGAAATTATGCTTCTCATTATGTTATTCTCCTGTTTAAAACCTCACCCAATGAGGAAGCAAGCAGAGCGATCTGTCACGTAGCTCTGAAAGCTTGTCTCTCTCAACAACAGAAGTTGGTCCAGTAAAAGATATTGCCTCCCCCACCTTGCCTCTCCAACATCCTAGGACCAACACAACTACAAACAAAACTGCATACAAGTAGTAAGTTGTCAGAATGAAAGAGTTTGCAGCCAGCCTTTTTTTCTCTCTTTACAAATCATTCCTAGTGTGATCTTGATTTTTTGCAGACTATGCGTTGTTCACAAAGCGTTTTTAGTAAATGGACCAAACATTGATTCTTTGTAGGTGAGCCAAAGTCACTCTGCCTTTGTGTTTATAATTCTTTATACTTAAACTGAACCTAAACTGAACTTTAGCTGACCTTTTTATCTTATCATAAGCTAAGGCCTTGTCTACACTGGCAAGTGTCTGTGCAGTAAAAAGGCTTTCTGCGCTGTAACTCCCGAGGTGTACACACTGCCAAGCCACTTAGCGCCCAGAAACTGTGCAGAGGCAGCATTCTAAAAAAACCAGACAGGGCCATGGGGGAGTCCTCTCTCCCCGCCACAGCACTGGGGCAGCCTGCACCCCAAACCTCTCATTTCCGGCCCCACCCCAGAGCCCACACCCCCAGCCGGAGACCTCACCCCCTGCACTCCAACCCTCTCCCCTCCCCTGAACCCCCTCCCACACTCTGAACCCCTCGGCCCCACCCCCGCCACACATCACCTCCATATTGGTGCACATGTAAGCGGGGGAATAGTCCCGCTATTGTGGGGAACTTTCCTCGTTTCTGCACTACTCCGGTGAACTGGGCTAGCAGAAGGATCTGAGTCCTCGCTCCCACCTCCTTTACCCAGAGGCCTCCCTGCCCTCGAGGACTCCCCTTGCACTCTCCTGTCTGGCAGAGTCCTCGTAACCCCAACAAGGCTGGGCCCAGGATCCCTGGGGGGACTCGACCCCCAACCTTGCTGTGATCACCTAGGTCAGGGGCTAGGGTGTCCCCACTCCGGGGTACTCTCTCTGAACAGGATGCTTCCCTGACCCACTGATCACAGCATACAATTCAAAGCAAATGCAAATTATTTAATTAACAATTAATTTTTAACAGGAATAAGGAGAAATGGGAAAGGCTAATGAAAACACATCACCCCGCTCTGTGGCAGGGAACATCACAACAGTGTCTCTGCAATGTCAGGGCAGCTCAGTCTGTTCCTGTGTAAGTCCCAGGCTCCTTCTCAGGCCCTGGCTGTGCTGCAGGGACGCTGCGGGTTGGATACTTGCTCCGGCAGTGGCCACACACTCGCAGGCTCTGGGTGGCAGGACCCTTCTTCCCAGCGTCGCCCCCGCCCCGTCGGGGTTACGATCCCCCTGCAAGTCTGGCCTGCAGGGCCTCTTGGCTGAGGCGTCTCCCTGCGCTGGGCCCACTGCCCAGGATCCCCCTCGCTCTCCCCAGCTGCTCACCGCACCCGGCTCCGGACTGCTCCAGCCCCAGCTCCACCGCTCTGCCTCAGCTCCAGCTCCTCTGCCTCAGCACGGCTGCTGCTGCTGCTCTGCCTCCAGCTGCCTGGGCTGCTGCCCTGGCCCCTCTGGCTCGGGCTGCTGCTGCTTCTTCCCCCAGGGCAGGTCTGTGTCTCTGGGCTGCTGATCTGGCCCAGCTCAGCTCTGGCCTCTGCCCTCTCCTCAGCTCGGCCCCACTCTGTCTGACTCAGGCAACTCCAGCTCACACGGAGGATGGAGGACGGGATCCACCCTGGCCTCCTGACTCCTTGATTCGCCTGCCCACCCTGTCAATCAGGCTGACCTGGAGCATTGGCCTCTCCCCATTGCCCCTGGGGACTGTCAGTATCAGGGTCCTGACATCTCATTGACCCTTCTCCTTTTGGTACTGGGAGCTAGCAATCAAAACACCCCCACTGAATGTTAGTAAGGGGATAATAGTCACCTTACACACATAAAATTAATTCCTTACATGGATGTAACAAAATTACAGGGAACATTGATGTGCTCCATAATCAACATAACAGCAAACCATTAAGTAGTAATGTATTGATTAATGTCTAAGCATTAAGAGCTAAATGTGGTCCCAGGTAGGGTGACCAGATGTCCTGATTTTATAGGGACAGTCCCGATTTTTGGGTCTTTTTCTTATATAGGCTCCTATTACCCCTCACTCCCTGTCCCGATTTTTCACACTTGCTCTCTGGTCACCCTAATCTCAGGTGGTCTCCATAGTGATAAATTAGTTACAAATGTCATTGGTTTTTGGATTCAAAATATAATAAAAGAATGACAAAGAATTTTCTGTGTTCTAAACCAGTATATGAAGCGAGGAATTTTGAGAAGTTAGTTGGAAGTGGACAAGCTGCCACCAGCATATCACTTACAGAGGGCTGTTATTAATGTATATTTTTCTTTCTATATTCTGCATAGTGCTGTATTAAGTACTGAGTGATTGTCTTAAATAACACTTCTGCTGAGTTGGTTATTTGACCAAAGGATTAGCATTTTACAGTGAGGTAACTATGGCCATTAGTTATCCAACCCTAAACAAAAAACAATCACCTTTGTGGCAGAGAAGACAAAGACTTAATCATTTCCTTGGGCCAGATGCCAATTTATTCATGGATTTTAAAGTCTGAAGGGATCACTAGATCATCTAATCCTACCTTCTGTATAACACAGGCCAGAGAATTTCATCCAGTGACTCCTGTTTTCAGCCCAACAACTAGGGTTTGACCAGGGCCAGCACGCCCACTAGGCGACCCTAGGCGGTCGCCTAGGGCGCCGGGAGCCGGGGGGCGGCTGGCCGCGGCTGCCTTCTGCCTTCCTGGGGGGGTGCCTGGCTGTGGCTGCCCGCCCTCCCAGCTCCGCGGCTGAGCCAGGGAAGCGGCTGGCTGCGGCTGCAGCCCGCCCTCCCGGCTCCGCGGCTGAGCTGGGAGGGCGCCTGGCCGCAACTGCCGCCCTCCGCCCGGCTCCGCGGCTGCCACGGGCAGGGGAGGCTGCTGGGGGCTGAGCTGCAGAGGGGAAGGGGGTGGATTGGCTGCGGGGGGGCAGTGTTGGCTGGGGGGGGGCGGTGTTAGCTGCGGGGCGTAGGGCCGGTGCAAGGAAGTTTCGCCTAGGGCGCGAAACTTCCTTGCACCGGCCCTGGGTTTGACTAAGCAGTTCTGCCACAGAAGCAGCCAGTCTCGATTTGCAGACACGAAGAGATGGATTTGGGTTTACATCAGCTGAAGATTTGGCCTCCTTTTCAGAGGTCGTGGCTGATATTGGGGTGGGGGTACAGTACAGCAGGAAGACTAAGGTAAAACTAGAGCTGTTTGAATCATGAAAAAACGAGGTACTTGACTATATTTTAAATAGGTGCATAGCCTTCACTCAGCAGGCCAGGGCTATATTACTGTAAGGATTCAGAGCAGCAGCAGGTATTCAGCGTTTGCACATCCCAAAGATGGCAAGAGCTAGGTTGTGGCTTTAGCCCTGTATAAGGGGATGGGCACGGTCTGAGTCGGCCTAGCCAGACTCCCATGAGGCATTGAGTACAACTAGATGGAATTCTCAGACTGGATTTTTGCCAGGTTTTTTTTTTTTTTTAAGTTTCATCAACAACAAAAAAATGTTTGTGAAAATTTCTCCTAATTTTTCAGCCAGCTCTGGCATTGTAATCCAGAGCCACAATTTCTCGCTCCAAGATGGGACAGGAAGAAGTAGGTTACTGCAGCCCTGAAGTGTTTTACTGCAGTCCTTTTATCATCCAGCTGGATATTTCTGCTAAACTGATCAGCGGTGATATGGTCACATATACATTTAAATGGGCTTCAGCATTCACACCCCTCTGAGGTCAATGCGGGTCAGTTCACACCTCTGCCGGCTATTGTTTCAAGCTGTCTGCAGATTCAGGCATACTTTGCACTGACCTCATATTTTGAAGGTTCTCTTCACAACTCTAAAGGCTAGAGAACCTCCGCTAATATAAAGCCAGGGGAACTGACTTCTTTTTTTTTTTTTAATGAAATTTTTGACCCATGAGCAGGGATCTGAGGCAATTTACGAATAATTCCAATGACGCAGCAATTTGTGCAGCCGCATGATCACGTTACACTCCCAGCCCTTAGACAGAACATCAGTGCTTTTCGGCTTGCGAATTACACGCATTTTTGTTAAAATTATAGCCTACCTGAAACTCTCTCTTGTCACGTGTTTAAACAATTGTGCCTTTAAAATACCAGTGTAAATGTTATGGGTCAAATTCCTCACAGGTGTAAACCCATTAACTTGAAATGGAGTTCCATTAAAGAATTTGGGCTAATAACTTTGAGCATATCACCAAGTCAGGGCATGCTCACTCACGGAATAACACTTGCCCTACCCAGCCATTCCCAGCCCAATGGGGTGACCATCCAGTTCCTAGCTAGACTCATGCTAGCAGCTCATTTTCCAGGCTAGTTAGTGACTCCAAGCTGGATGCCTCTGAGAGCAGGGCCTTGGGGAGATGCTTTCAGGCAGACAATGTCCTTGATGAGGTGCTAATTATTGAATTAATTGGAATAAGAGATATACAGATGGTCTTAATTTACAGTGTGCACACTCCCCAAGCTCAGCCTGTCCCGGCTCTCTTGCATCATTCTTGAGTGCTGGTGAAAACACATCAGCAAGGGGCGGGAGAGCTAGGAAGGAGAATGTAGGCATCAGGGTATAGGGAAAAGAAAGAAAGAAAGAAAGAAAGAAAGAAAGAAAGAAAGAAAGAAAGAAAGAAAGAAAGAAAGAAAGAAAGAAACTTCGAGACCCAGGGAAAGAAGAAAGGGAAGATCAAAGCTACAACATATGCGCCCCCATCAGCCCACTTGCTGTGAAGGGGAACAAGATGGGGCAATGTTCTCCTCAGTCTCCCCTTACTGGAGTCCCTGTGCTGGATGAGGGTGCTTAACGAACTCCCAGTGGCACCATTATCCTGGTGTCAGGGAGAAGTCTCTGAGTTCAACGCCGGTACGATTATCTGGAGGGGAGACCTCAGGAGCGCAGTGTTTGGCAATACTAGCATGGGCCCTGACAGCCTGATCGAAAGCCCAGAGTCAGTGGAAAGACTGATTGAATTTGATGGGCTTTGGATCAGGCCCTTTCTGAACACCTATTGGTCCTGGAGAGACTGCTTACTGACCTCTCATTGGTCACAACTGGTGACCTTTCCTTGGCATATTAATGGCACTAAAGTGCAGCAGAGACACGTCTAGGCTGGTGGAGCATCTATCTCTGGAGAAGGGTCACTACTCCAAGAATCTGTCATTCAAATAACTGACAAGGACCGAAAATGCCCTTCTACTGCATCCAGGCATGAAACCTCCTGAATCTTAGCAGCAGCTGTGTTATAAACAACCACAATGCTACACGCTCCTGTCTGCACTGACAACCCTAGAGACCTGACACTGTTACCCGATGCCTCCTCGGGGAGGCCAAGTAATGTCACCCCCTTTCTATTTGCTCCACAGGCTCATGCTTCATGTGCCTCTCAGAATCCAAGCATGCTTTGTTTGACTGGTTATTGTTTGTAATTTATGCACCCAGGAAAGCTCAGTGAAGACACTGATTGGGAATGTCAGCGACTGACAGCTTCTAGTCCCCAGCTTTCTCCCTGCATGGCTGAGGAGACCAAGTGTCACTACACCCTAGGTCACGTGGTAAGGGAGTAGCTCAGCCAGGCATTTGAACATAGGGTCTTCCTCATTACCAGCCCTTTGCTGCGACCAGAATCTTACATCCGCCTTCTGTTACCCTAATACACTTCTGGGAGCAGATCCTAAGGTGATGTAAATTCATGTAAATCCAGAGTAAACCCACCAACTTCAATGGATTTCCACCACTGCAGCTACATTCAGCATTTGGCATTCTGTGTATGGTGTGCTATGGGTACCATTAGCATTCAGGTTCTGATCCAAAGTCCACTGAACTCTGTGGAGACATTCTTGTTGATTTCATTGGGTTCTGGATCAGATCCCCAGACAAGAAGCTTGACTGCTAACCCATGCAGCTTTCCTTTCACTTGTCAGATCTTCTGCTATTCCCCACTAACCGATTGCCATGTAACCACCCAGCCCATGGCACCAGCAGGGTGCAAGCAAATACTGCCTTGGCTCTGGGGGAGGAGGGACCCCAGGAGGGAGGTTTCAGAGACTAGGCGCCAGAATGCAGTAGTTTCTGATTGAAGTAGCAGTGATGAGAGGCTGGGATGTGGGGAGCTGCGGCTGGGCTGACTGGGCTGCAGAGAGTCAGGGAGCAGGATCCATAGGTACTAGAGAGGCACTGAGAGGTTTCAGAACACAGAGGTACCGAGACAGAGTTTTCAAGCCCTTATATACGTGCTGGCAGGGCAGACTCTAATAAGAAGAAAGCCAGGTCCCTGTCCTGGTGAGCTAACAAGCTCCCAGGAATGAGGCAATCATGCTGAAATGCTAGCTCCCTAGAGGAAAAAGCTATTCCAGCTTGTTAAATCAAGTAAAGAGCAGCCATTCCCTCAACCCCCTGCACAGAGAGTGGATGGCACAGTGCAGACAGCTTGTGAAGGGCTGCAGAGGCAGAGCTCTGCATTTCTCACTGTACAGCTTGATGATCAACTCTGTTCCAGCAGTCCATGGTGTGGTGCATCTAGCTCCTGAACCATGAATAAAATCAGAACTAAGTGTCGTTTTGCACTTCAAAAGAGACCTCGGCAGGGAAACAAAAAGTGCCTCCTTCTTTAGTTCTTTGTGATGTACTCAAAAAACCTAAGTTTTTTTAAAGGGGGTTTGCTAGAGGCCTTCTTGGAGATTCAGGGAAGAAGACTGACTTCTCAGCCCTTGACAAGTCACCAAATGAAATTAATAGGCAGCAGTTTAAAACAAACAAAAGGAAGTATTTCTTTACACAACGCAGAGTCAATCTGTGGAACTCTTTGCCAGAGGATGTTGTGAAGGCCAAGACTATAAAAGGGGTCAAAAAAGAACTAGATAAGTTCATGGAGGATAGGTCCATCAATGGCAATTAGCCAGGATGGGCAGGAATGGTGTCCCTAGCCTCTGTTTGCCAGAAGCTGGGAATGGATGATAGGGGATGAATCACTTCCCTCTGGGGCACATGGCATTTGCCACTGTCAGAAGACAGGATACTGGGCTAGATGGACCTTTGGTCTGACCCTGTAAGGCCGTTCTTATGTTCTTGATGGAAGAGGCAGAGATATTGAATCCTTAACAGAGAGCTTGTCTCACAGCTGTTCTTAGGCACTTGAGTTTAACAAGCATTTTCAAAAACAACAAAAGAACAATGCTTGAAGTCTGACTTCAAAGCACTTCACTCAATCAGATTTCATTTGGTTGGTATCTGTGATATTCTTACTAGTTTTCCTATTGTCTATAGAGTCTTCTAGGAAAAACAGGTCAGCAAGACTCCATTACTAATGTAAAAAGAGCAAAACACCTTTGAGATTTGTTTAATCATCAAAAAGCAGCAAGAGAAAGCATGGTTTTTCCGCACGCAGGTCACCTGTATGTGACAATAAAAGACATTACCTCATCCAGCTTGTCTTTCAAAGTGTCAATAAACTCTTTGAGAACCCGTGTCATTGAGAAGTGTCTCGGAAGAAGTTTATAACAAACAGGAGGTGAAACTGCAAACATTGTCATTTTTATAGTCAAACGGCTTCCTCAAATGTCTCAGATTCTGGGAATCCCCTAAAAGTTTGCTGACAGCTGTCCAATTTACAAGCCTTTTATTCTTTTTACTGCACAGATAAGAGAACTAATATATTATTTCTGTTCCTGATGATCTTATCTCTCCCAGCTGTCTAGGATTTTCAGGCAACTTGTCCTGAAAGACTGTTAGGGGAAACTGAGGCATACAGTGGGATGTGACTTGCCCAACCTCATGCCACAGGCTAGTGGCAAAGCCAGGAATAGTTCCAGGGGTGATCTTTGCTGCTGTCTCCCAGAGGCAGCACAGAACTTGCAACCCAAAAGAAGGGGAGGCTAGGGTGGCTGCAAGCCACCTTTGTGCCTTCCTGATCATGGGTTACTCCAAAACCTTTGGCATAACTCCACTGGGGGCCTGTCTGAATTATGCATACTCCCCAGGCTGTGCTAATAGCCACAGCGCTGCTCAGAATCTCAGCATTACTGCATCCTGTGGCCCCATGCCCCAGCCCAGCCCCTAACACAGGGGTGGGCAAATTATGGCCCGGGGGCCGCATCCGGCCCTTCAGACATTTTAATCTGGTCCTCAAGCTCCCGCCAGGGAGCAGAGTTGGGGGGTTTCCCCGCTCCGTGTGTACTGTGGCTCCGCGCAGCTACTGGAAGCAGTGGCATGTCCCCACTCCAGCTCCTAGACTTAGGGGCAGCCAAGGGGCTCCTCACGCTGCCTCCGCCCCAAGCACCACCCCCGCAGCTCCCATTGGCCAGGAACCATGGCCAATGGGAGCTGCAGGGGCAGCACCTGAGGACGGGGCAGCGTGCAGAGCTGCCTGGCTGCGCCTCCGAGTAGGAGCTGGAGGGGGGACACGCTGCTGCCTCTGGGAGCTGCTTGAGGTAAGCGCTGCCTGGTGCCTACACCTGACCCCCTCCCATGCCCGAACCCCCTGCCACAGCCCTGATCCCCCTCCTGCCCTCTGAACCCCTTGGTCCCAGCCCGGAGCATCCTCCTACACCGCAAAGCCTCATCGTCAGTCCCACCCCAGAGCCTGCACCCCCAGCCGGAGCCCCAGGGCCGGTGCAAGGAAATTTCGTACCCTAGGTGAAAATTACTTGCACCAACCTTGCGCACTTCCCCCCCCACACCGCGGCAGCCAGCTCACCACCTCCCCACGGCAGCTACCCCCCCGCCCCCCCGCTCATGGCAGCTCATCCCCCTGCCCGCAGGCCGCGGCGAGCTGCCCCCTGCCTCCCAGCTCCACACTCAGCCACTGAGCCGAGTGTGGAGCCAGGAGGCAGGAGGCATCTGTGGCGAGCTGCCCACGAAGCCCTGCTGAGCTCCAGCAGCAGGGCAACAGCCCTCGCCACAGCAGGGCTTCGCAAGGAAGTGGGCGGCTGCCTCCTGCTTCCCGGCTTGAGCGTGAAGCCGGGAGGCAGGAAGCAGCCGCCCGCCGCCAAGGGTGGCAAAATGCCGCCCCCCCAAATCCTGGCGCCCTAGGGTCACCTAGTGAAAGCGCCAGCCTTGCGGAGACCTCACCCTCCCACACACCCCAATCCCCTGCCCCAGCCCAGAGCCCCTTCCCCCACACTGAACTCCTCATTTCTGGCCCCATCCCAGAGCCTGCACCCCCAGCCAGAGCCCTCACCCTCTCCAGCACCCCAACCCCCAATTTTGTGAGCATTCATGGCCTGCCTTACAATGTCCATACCCAGACATGGCTCTCTGGCCCACCCCTGCCCTAACACAAACCCCACCCCCCCCATGCCTGCACTTGCAAGGGCATCCTTATAGGTACAACTGTCCTCCACAGTGCTTGCACTGGGGGAATCCTTTCCTAACCAGATCTGGGGCTTTTAGAGCCCCTTTTCCACTGCTCTTTAACTGATGTAAAGGGTGGGGATCTCACCCCACAGCTCCCATTATTATTTAACTAGCAATAGTAATAACGTGCAGGGAAGTTGGTGGGGAAGTTATGACACACTAGACGTATTGATGGCAACGCATTGATAAGGTATTCAGGTCTAGGTGTTTGTTCCATCTGGGAGGCCCAGCACAGCCTTGCTGCTTCCCCTCGCCCCTGATGACAATAAAGGCAAGTTCATTCATTTCCCTCTCCAATAGGATGGTTTCCCCCTGTTTGTGCAGCACCACTAGGGTGACCAGACAGCAGATGTGAAAAATCGGGACAGGGGGTGGGGAGTAATAGGAGCTTATATAAGAAAAAGACCCAAAAATCGGGACTGTCCCTATAAAATCGGGACATCTGGTCACCCCAAGCACCACGTGCCTTGGCAGAAAGAGAGAGTGAGGGAATGAAGCTTTAGAAGTACAGCTATGACTGTCACATCACTATTTGACGAGAGGCCAAAGTTCTCTTCTCCATGCAGGGCTGGTCGGAAGACACACATGGCCAGCTACAGGGAAATCAGAACTCGCCCCACTGGGTTCAGAGCTGGACTCTATCTCACCCCAGGAAGAGCTGGGCAGGTATGGAGGGAGGAAGGAAGAAATCAGGTAAAGCAGATGAAGCAGGATCCCTAAAGGAAACACGAGGAGTGGACACTCGCCCCCAAATCGGACACCTCATCATAACTACTAGAACTGGGAGAAAAATATTTCAGGGGATTTTTTTTGGCGGGGTGGGGGGAGGCTGGGGGTAAGGGTTTTCTGCATTTTCATCAACATTCACCATTAAAAATTTCAGCTTTTCCAACAAAAATGTAAACTGAAAACCAAACTTTCAGTTTTTCAAAAATTTTCAATTAAAAAACAATGTTTTGGTTTACAGAGCCAGGTGGTTTTTTAAAGAAATTTGAATTAATTAATTTTCCCATGAAAACTCTAGATTTTGATGAATAGCTATTTTAATTTTGATCGGCTATATTAGGTACTGAACCACTGCTGTCCCTCTCAGGGGGCTCATAACATCATACAGCCCCTTTCACAAGAGTGAGTCTTGAACACCCACGTAGGTACGGAGAGACTGAGCTTCGGGAGTCTGATGGAAGATTAAAGGGAGGGTTTGGTCAGTCTCTCAGTATCTACGTGAGCATGGGTGGCGGGTATCGTAGGCAGGGGTAGGCTGTGCCTCCCCAAACAGCCTAGAGTGGCCCTGCCCACGCTTCGCCGCCAGGCCCCCTCTCTGGGGTTCCCAGCACCCTGGCTGGCTCAGGCTGGCTGGCCTGCCTCCCGCAAAGGGACTCAGGGTGGCTGGTTCTGTGGCCGGGCTGCCTGGAGCACCAGAGCTGGGGGTGTGACCGCCCAGCACACTAGGGCTGGCCGTGCCGCCCAACTATCTGGAGCTCCGGGGCTGGGAGTGCTGCGGCCGTGACCCCCAGAGCACTGTGGGTGCAGCTACCCAGCGCACCGGGGCTGGCCATGCTGCCCGGAGCACCGGGGCTTGTGACACTGCCGTCTGGCTGCCTGAAGCACTAGGGCTGGGGCCTTGACCCCCCCGTCTGCCCAGCGCTGGGGCCCAGGTCACGGCGCGGGTGCTCTGGGCTCCTGCAGGGGAGGGAGGCAGAAGGAGAGGGAGAGAGGGGAGCAGGAGGGGAGGGGCGTGGCCTTAGGCACAAGGGGAGGGGCCAGGGGCTAGCCTCCCTCAATGGCAGGGTCATCGGCTGCCCATGTACGTGAGCGTTCAAGACTCACCATCCCAGAGAACCCCCTCACAGCAAGGCCCAGTACTGTAGCATGCCCACCTCAAACTTCCCCATCTTATTCTTCAGCCCACTCCAGCCATAGATATGACTTGGCTCTGCAGCCAAGTCACTTCAGAGCATGACACCCCTTCCATGGTAACAGGCCCCAGTCCAAGAACATCAGAACAAAGTCTTCAGTCCTGGCTGGTGTCAGCCTTCAGCTCCCTTCTTTACAGGCAAGCTTCCGGCACCAATAGACTATCTCACTGTCTACTCACCAGCTCCTGGGCACCAATCAACTCAACCAGCCAGGTCAGCTCTAGCCTCCTACCAAGGGAGCCCAGCTTCTTGCCCTACATCACCATGCCGCCCCCCCCCCCCCCCCGCCCCCAATCTTCAACTGCTAGGCCTGGGCTTTCCTCTTTTTAAGCTCCACACTCTGCATAGGTGCAGCAGGGTGGGGCTAATTGAACAGGGCTGACTGGCCCAACACCCCCTCTGTTACAATGGGGATCAGAAATGTGATGATAGAGGGCTCTGCAGTCTAGGAGAGAAAGGTTTACCAAGACCCAACGGCTGGAAGTTGAAGCTAGACACATTCAGACTTGAAACAAGGCACAAACTTTGAAAAGTGAGAGTAATTAATCACTGGGAAAATTTACCAAAGGATTCTCCATCACTGGAAATTTTACAATCAAGATTGGATTTTTTTCTAAAAGCCTGCCCCAGTTCAAACAGGAGTTAATTCAGGGATGTTCTCTGGCCCATGTTATATGGGAGGTCAGACTAGATGACCACAGTGGTCCCTTCTCACCAGTTTGAATCCAGTTGTGATCAAGAGCCTTTACCATCTAAGAGCCATTCACTGGCCTGTATGAAATGATTTTTGGTCTTTGTCCCCATCACAGAAACTACAAACCAAGGACTGACTGAGCCTGAAGACTGAACTATTGTTTCCCCTTTGGAGATGGTTCATCCAATACAGGCCCGAGGCACATTGTTGGGAGTTGTGGGGGAAGGCTGAGCTGCTGTTGCTTTGCCTGTTCTCCCTCAAGTGTTGATTTTGGTTGTCTATCTTGTACCTCTCACTTAGGCCAAATTCATAGCTTCCTCTGCTCCCCCCACAGTTACTGGTAAACACATCAGTACTCTTTTATACAACTCATATTGAACTTGTGGAGCTCACTGCCACAATAAAGTGTTAAGGAGGAGACCATCACAGAGTTCCAAAAAGGATCAGGTGTTTATATAAGTGATGAGAACGCCCCACCCCCACCCCCCGTGACATTAGACAGGATAAAAAATTAATAAGGGATATAAACCATCATGCTTCAGCTGACCACTGCCTGCTTGAAGTCAGGAAGCTTCCTTATGGAAAAGTTATTCCATAATTATGCATCATGGAGTTCCTTGTACTTTCCTCTCACACATCTGGTCCTGGACTGTCAGAGATGGGATACTGCTCTGGATGAAGATTGATCTGATTTACTATGGCCATTTCTATGTTCCTATCAACCTGTTTCTCTGCTAATTCCTCCCACCCCACCTGCATAAAAATATGGCCTACTGCTATAATATGACCTGGCCTGGCTGCACCTAGGATAGGCTCAGAGGCATTGTCCTAAGAAATTCTTCCAAAAATTACCATTACGAAACCCCTGAAAACAAAGAGATTGTGCAATAAACTCTCCATTATAAAAAATCGGTGAAGCAAAATTCAGTTGCAAACAGTCAGGAAGTCTGAAAGCTCTAGAACCAACCTATTGCTGTCACAGTCACACACTGTGTCTTCACTGCCAATACGGGGTGTGGCGGGGCTTACAGTGAGATAACTAAAGCATGATAGTTATCTCCCTGTAAAATCCTAGTGGAGAGAGGGCACCTGTAGGTGGGAGGTAACGAGGCAAGGCTAACGCTGTACCCCCTGCCCAGGTTTGATCTTACCCAGGGCCGGTGCAAGGAAGTTTCAAGCCCTAGGCGAAACTTCCTTGCACTGGCCCTGCACCCCCGCCCGGGGGGGGGGGGGGGCGGAGCCGGCAGGCGGGCAGCAGCCGTGGCAAGCCGGGAGGGCGGGTGGCAGCCACGGCCAGCTGCGGCCAGCTGCCCCCCAGATCCCAGCTCAGCCCCGGAGCTGGGAGGGCAGAGGCAGCTGCCCCCAGCCACCCCCCGGCTCCCAGCGCCCTAGGCGACCGCCTAGGGTCGCCTAGTGGGCGCGCCGGCCCTGATCTTACCTAGTTTACTTCATGGTAAAACTCCAGCGCCTTCTCTCCACTAGGGTTTTACAACGAGCTAGAGCTAAAGTGTGTGAGTTACCAGATGGTAAAAACACACCGTTTTTTAGCAGTGAAGCCAAAGCCACAATCTGGCCGTTAGGAAAGATCATGAATCAGGACTTTGACAGCCCTTTGCACTTTAACTAGAAGGAAAGCTGTGCTACTTCCTGGAACATGGCTGATAGGGACCAACACAGACAAGCTGAAGAGTGGTGGCCAAGTGGTTCATGTCGAAAAGCGTGTGACATGTGGAAGATCCTGTATCTGGGATTTGTTTGTCCAACCCCAGGATTGAGTCTGCTGCAGAATCTAAGCTTCTTTTTTTTCCCCTCTTTTTTTCTTTCTCCCTGGCTCCTACAATAGGTAAGAAAAACTTCCAAGCATAATTCAATTATAGAATAGTTTTAGGCCTCGTCTATATTAGATAACTTGTAACTAATCAATCTGAAATTAATCTAGCTACACCAGTGCAAACACTGAATTGAATCAAGCTTCAACCCATTTAGTTTAATGTGTGTTTAAATGCAATTTAAACAGATTTTAGAACCACTCAATTACACTGATGCAAATTTGTCACCACAGACAAGGCCTTAGCATGAATAAGTGCAAACGACTGTATCCATCTAAATGGGTGTTGACTCTGAAGCCTAACAATCATACTTAAGGACCATATTTTTAAATGCCTTAGATGCACAATTTTATGACGGCATTAGTGCAGTTAATCACTCCAGTTGTGCACACAAATTGGGCAACTGAATGCACAAGTGGTCAAATAAGGGCAAACATAGCTCTTGTCCTAAAAGTGCCCAACTAGCTGCCAAGTAAGTAGCTCCTCAGATAATCCTGCAGATGCAATGCAAGATCTGAGTGAGCTTTTTCCTAGTCACTCTCTCTCGCCCTGCTTCTCTAATAATTACGATAATTAATAGATTATTGTTAATGCTGACACCCCAGGATCTTACAGTGCTTTTGCCCTACCTGAGAGCCAAGTCAGTTTCATTATCCCCACTTTAGAGTGGGAGGAAAAGAGGCACAGAGAACAGATGTGACTTTTTCATAGATTCTCAGATTTGAAGTCCAGCAGGGACCCTTAGATCATCTTGTCTGACCCCCTGCATAACACAGGACAGAGAATTTTACAGGGTTACCCATGCACAGAATCCAGTAACTTGTGTTTGTGTCTGTACAGCACCTAGCACTATGGGGCCCTGATCTCAGTCGGGGCCTCCAGATGCCACTGTAATGCAAACCATAATAAAGAAGTTGGCTTGATAAATGAGATGTGATTTGCAGAAGTGAAGGTGGACAAATGCATGCTCATTCACCTGCCTGATTTGCATGCATACTTACTGCTGTGCACTCGCAGCAATTGCAAATCCTTTGCTCCCACAAAGTGTGCAAATGCACTCACAAATCTTCCACGTGCAATTATGAACCATGATTATGAGGAGGCTTGTAGCTTCCACCCTTCAAAGATCAGCTCATCCAAGTGTCATGGGACAGGAAGGGCAACCATCTAGGGAGAAGGAGAGGGTGGGCTGGGAGAGCTGGAGATATAATTCCCATTGTTGCCTATTACCTGTCCGTGCATGGCCCCAGTTGGAGGTCAAGGCTGTGGAGAGTCAGTGGGGGCAGGGAGGGCTATCTAAAGCAGACAGCCTTTCTGTACCTGAACCCATCCAGCAGCGATATGGTACAGCGGCGAGTGCCTGTATATGCAGCTCATCACCACTCTTTTCACAGAGCCAAATTACACATAGCAAGGAAGGTATCAAATGCTGCTTTATTTACCACCCACTGGAGGCACCATTACCATAAGGTCAGGAACCCAGCTGAGTGGAGGGAGAGGAAATAACTGCAGCAGAGCAACCACAGGCATAGAGGAGCCAAGTAAGGGTGTTCGGGGACTTAATGCTGAAGCTGACCCAGCGGCCCCGCTATGGATGTGATCCCAGACTGAACTCCAGCACAGCAAGGCTGGATCCCAACCACACAGAGTTGGCACCTCCTTTGCCTTTGGGTGACGTTGTGACATTGCATCACTGTGTTGCGACATTGAAACAACGTATGTGTCATCAAGTGGTGCCACATGGGACAGAGGGGCCTGGTGCTTCCCTGCAGCCCTTCTGGAAGAGCCCTGCTGTCTGGCAGCCCGTCCCACCTGAAGCAGTTGGCATCTGACTTGTTGGCCATCGGGCATAGCATGGACCCAAGAGTCTGACCCCTATGTCATGCCTGCTCCTGCTTTCCCACTCTTTCCAAGGGGCACTGCATGGAGATGAAGGAGAGATGAGAGTGGACACAAATCCAGATCCCAGTGTCCTGAGCTCAGAGCCAGTATTTCAGTTCAGGACCATTGCAAATCTGACTACAGCACCCCACTCCCAGTCCCTGCTGAGTCCCACAGAAAGAGACAGCTGTGCTCGGGCAGATGTTTCTGCTGACAAGAATGCTGCCTCCCCCATGCCCCTTAGGTAAAATGACGCATCACCCAAGGCATGAAGGGCAGCTGCTGCTAGCTGAACCCTCTTTGCTTCATTGCAGCCCCTTCCTTCATCTCAGGGCACCTGTGAAACCCAACACCTCGCCCATCTGCTGGCAGCGCTTCCACTTGCCACAATCCAACCTCCTCCCTCCTGATCATGGGGGTGGTAGGCTTGAAAACACGGCTGCTGCCAGCCACAGCAAACTATATGAGACCGCAGCAGCCACACTGACAGATCTGGTCCAGATAGGCAACTAGCCTCTGGCTGGGAAGAGCCCAGCGTGCTATGGAGGGGATGGGTGAGGTTTGGTGTGCACACTCCAGTGTAGTGCAGTTAGCCGCTGCATCAGGATATCAGTTCTCTAATCTCTGCGCTGGCCAGGGTATGCTCAGAGGAAACCTCCTGTCATGTTTCCATTGCTCACACACCCTCCTTGCCTCTCCCCACGTCCAGCTGGCATGACTCAGCAGTTTGGAGCAGATGTGCATATTGAAGCTTGGGCCTTTCAGCCAGGGAGAGGGGCCAACGGACCGGCTGTGCGGTGGTCCCAGGTGCGCCCGATCTGGCTCGCCGCCTTGACAGAACAGGCCAGAGTGGGTCCAGAAGAGGAATTATGCTCTTATCAGCCAACTCCACATGCAGTCATGTCTGGCTTGATATAGCACCGCAGCCTCGCATGACCTTCTCCCAGATGTTTTGACACAGAGGGACTGACGGGCCAGAGCAGAGCGAGCTAGAGGCACTCAGCTGCTCTCAAGAAAACTGTAGGAGAATCTCAGCTTTCATGTAATACTGGAAGTAGTGTGTTCCTAGCCCTGCTGGTTGCAGAGAAAAACCTGACAATGTGCCACAAGTGTACCCTAAAGGCTCCTCAAACTAGCAGGCCATATTTTCAGCTGGTGCAAATTATCATAGCTCCACCTGATAAGGGTCTAACCTACAGCCCCTAATAACAGCCCAGAATATGCTTGACAGGAGAAAAACTCCACACAGGCACATGGAAACTATGTTCCAAACTCACGGACTTTCCTTCTCTTCCTGACTCCCCAGTATCTCCCCTCTGGAACCTTGAAGCCCTGACTCTGCAGACTTGGGGCAGAGGGGTGTAACCTGTCAGGAACCTGCTGCTTCCCCACCCCTTTATGCACCTCCCTCTCCACAGCCACCTCTTTTAGTTCCCCTCCTCCACAGGAACCTGAGGGGGGTGTCGCGGCCTACTATTTTCTATAACATATCATGTCAAGGTCTTGATTCTTGCCTTCAAGTGCTCAGTGATCTGGGCCCAAGATATCTAAGATTGTCTAAAGCTCTGGGACAAGGACCATTGGACTACATCCCTTCTCCTTGAGCACACTCCAAGGATAAAGCTCGACTGTGGAGGAGACAACTCCCGCAGGAACCAGAAACCACCTGAAATCTCAGCACCTCTCACCCTGCATGTTTTCTTGGGCCTGACTCTGCTAATGAAACACAGAAATAATAAACAGAGACATAAATATAAATATTTTTTTTTAAAGTCCACACACAATTTTTCCCAAGAAAGAAAGAAAGAAAGAAAGAAAGAAAGAAAGAACGTACTGGGTCAGACCAAGGTCCATCCAGCCCAGCATCCTGTCTACCAACAGGGGCCAATGCCAGGTGCCCCGGAGTAAGTGAACCTAACAGGTAATGATCAGTGATCTCTCTCCTGCCATCCATCACCCACCTCTGACAAACAGAGGCTAAGAACACCATTCCTTACCCGCCCTGGCTAATAGCCATTAATGGACTTAACCTCCATGAATTTATCCAGTTCTCTTTTAAATCCTGTTATAGTCCTAGCCTTCGCAACCTCGTCAGGCAAGGAGTTCCACAGGTTGACTGTGCACTGTGTGAAGAACTTCCTTTTATTTGTTTTAAACCTGCTGTCCATTAATTTCAATTGGTGGCCCCTAGTTCTTATATTATGGGAACAAGTAAATAACTTTTCCTTATTCACTTTCTCCACACCACTCATGATTTTATATACCTCTATCTTATCCCCACTTAGTCTCCTCTTTTCCAAGCTGAAAAAGTCCTAGCCTCTTTAATCTCTCCTCATATGGGACCTGTTCCAAACCCCTAATCATTTTAGTTACCCTTCTCTGAACTTTTTCTAATGCCAGTATATCCTTTTTGAGATGAGGAGACCACATCTGTACACAGTATTCAAGATGTGGGTGCACCATGGATTTATATAAGGGCAATAAGATATTCTCCATCTTTTTCTCTATCCCTTTTTAAATGATTCTTAAAATCCTGTTTGCTTTTTTGACTGTCGCGGCACACTGCGTGGATGTCTTCAGAGAACTATCCACGATGACTCCAAGATCTTTTCCCTGATTAGTTGTAGCTAAATTAGCCCCCATCGTATTGTATGTATAGTTCGGGTTATTTTTTCCAATGTGCATTACTTTACATTTATCCACAGTAAATTTCATTTGCCATTTTGGTGCCCAATCACTTAGTTTTGTGAGATCTTTTTGAAGTTCTTCACAGTCTGCTTTGGTCTTAACTATCTTGAGCAGTTTAGTTTCATCTGCAAACTTTGCCACCTCACTGTTTACCCCTTCCTCCAGATCATTTATGAATAAGTTGAATAGGATTGGTCCTAGGACTGACCCTTGGGGAACACCACTAGTTACCCCTCTCCATTCTGAAAATTTACCATTTATTCCTACCCTTTGTTCCCTGTCTTTTAACCAATTCTCAATCCATGAAAGGATCTTCCCTCTTATCCCATGGCAACTTAATTTACGTAAGAGCATTTGGTGAGGGACCTTGTCAAAGGCTTTCTGGAAATCTAAGTACACTATGTCCACTGGATCCCCCTTGTCCACATGTTTGTTGGCCCCTTCAAAGAACTGTAATAGATTAGTAAGCCATGATTTCGCTTTATAGAAACCATGTTGACTTTTGCCCAACAATTTATGTTCTTCTATGTGCCTGACAATTTTATTCTTTACTATTGTTTCAACTAATTTGCCCGGTACGGACGTTAGACTTACCGGTCTGTAATTGCCGGGATCACCTCTAGAGCCCTTTTTAAATATTGGCGTTACATTAGCTATCTTCCAGTCATTGGGTACAGAAGCTGATTTAAAGGACAGGTTACAAACCACTGTTAATAGTTCCGCAATTTCACATTTGAGTTCTTTCAGAACTCTTGGGTGAATGCCATCTGGTCCCGGTGACTTGTTATAGTTAAGTTTATCAATTAGTTCCAAAACCTCCTCTAGTGACATTTCAATCTGTGACAATTCCTCAGAGTTGTCACCTACAAAAGACAGCTCAGATTTGGGAATCTCCCTAACGTCCTCAGCTGTGAAGACTGAAGCAAAGAATTCATTTAGTTTCTCTGCAATGACTTTATCGTCTTTAAGTGCTCCTTTTGTAGCTCTATCATCCAGGGGCCCCACTGGTTGTTTAGCAGGCTTCCTGCTTCTGATGTATTTAAAAAAAACATTTTGTTATTACCTTTTGAGTTTTTGGCTAGCTGTTCTTCAAATTCCTTTTTGGCTTTTCTTATTACATTTTTACACTTAATATGGCAGTGTTTATGCTCCTTTCTAGATACCTCACTAGGATTTGACTTCCACTTTTTAAAAGATAAGAAAGAAAGAAAGAAAGAGAGAAAGAAAGAAAGAAAGAAAGAAAGAAAGAAAGAAAGAAAGAAAGAAAGAAAGAATCAGGGATGATAGATGCTAGCACTGGAAGGTCTCTGCACCACTGTGATGGGTACAATACATGAACCAGAAGAGAAAGAAAGTTCTTGCATAGAAGAAGAGCTAACAGCTTTCTATGGATATGATGATAAATGGGAAGTGGCCAAGCACGGGCCCAAGAATGGCCAGTCTGAGCACGTGACCTGGCATGGATTCTTCAGAGGCTGCTTCTACTCTTGTTTCTTGTTCCCGAATCCTGGTCAGATTGATGGAGGGGATCCTTGAAGGACATTATACTTGGTAGTTAATTTCCCACAATTCATTTTTCTCCTTCCCCTTCGGAGCCCCCTCCTTCTCCCCTAGGTCCCCCTGAACCCTAGAAAAACCCATAGATAAACAGCTGGCCAAAGCATGCTAGTAGAACATCATTCATTGTGGCTAGTGAGCAAAAAGAAACAATATTGGAACCCTGTAAAAAAAACATGGTTCAACCTAGGGCCCAGATTCTCAACTGGTGTAAATCAGAGTAGCACCAATGGATTTCCTGATGTACACCAGCGGAGGACCTGGCTGTAGGTATCTGCCAGGGTTGTAACATGGTTTTCTGCTGTGCCCGCTCAGGCACCTCATGACACAGTTTGGACACAGCCACGCTGAACCATGGTTATTTTTGTAGCACAGACAGGGATGTGGCTCTACTTTTGATGCCTGTCATACATTAGTGATGCTCCTCAGTGTAACTCCTGATTACTCCTGATTAAGTGGGAGGAGAATCAGACCCTGGGAGCTCCCCTCTAATCTTCCACTAATCAAAAGCAGGCAGTGCAGTGGGGTGGGGGTGGGGGGCATAGCAGGGTAGCAGAGACAGTAGCGCCCAGGGATTACAGCTCAGTCCAGCTTTAATGAAAGCTTATCATGTTTACGCAGCAGAGAATACAGGATCTGGTGATTGTGGCTCCTCCTTCTTGATAAAGCCGTACACCCTTTCCCTGAGTACAGTGTGTACCCAATGCTAGAAAACATCCTTAACCGCACACCACTTGTGATCTCAGGCAGCAGGCCCACCCCACTGTCCACTGTGGCACACCCTGCCCCTCCTAAGTGCACTGAGCATTGTCAAAATGCCTGCTGCTGCTGTGCAAATACATAACAACACCGTCTGTGTGCACCGCTGCCCTCTACCCTGCTCAAATAGATGTCATAGGCCGAATGCAGGCAGAGGAGATTCTCCCACCGCTCGGGTGGTAAAGAGCTGAGCTGGTTAGTTCTGAGTTCAATCCCCACTCGCAGCTGGGTAGTCATAGATCCATTGCAGCCTCTAACATCAGCTCTGAATGGCTCCCGATTCTCTGCCACAGGGCGACAGCTCTGGAGCACTCCTGATACTGGCCCATCTACCCCCCGAGTCTCCATGCTATAATTCTTCCCAGCTAGCTAGCAGCTCTGCACCCTGAAATGGACCCAGGCTTCATATGCGCTGTCCCCAGATGCCTCACATTTAAAGGACAAGGCCTGTCTGTGTAAAGACCTGAGCACTCTTTTCCCTGCCTTCTTGATTTTCAAGAACAGTTCTTCTGCTTGTATTTCACATGAGAAATATCACATCTGGCCTTCTGCTGGAGGACTCCTTGGAGGACCGGAGACCTAGAGTGGGAGCTTTCTCAGCTCCATTTGGAGAGGCCAGAGATGGCGAATCTTTCACAGAGAGAGCTCTTCACCCAAGCATTTGTCAGAAGTTCACATGAAATCAAAGATCAAGGTTTGCCAAGCCGGCTAGTGATTTGAGAGCCCAACGTGAGACACTTTAAACTGACCTGATTTTCAGAGGGGAGGTGTTTCAAACAGAGCGCCCCAAATTTCAGGCACTCAAAATCACTAGTGACATTTTTAAACAATCTGGTGAGAAATCCCTTCCCAAATGTTCATATCATAGAAATGCCATAAACCCATTAGATTCCCCAATCCCAGATCTGAACGCTGCAGCTGCCCTCATCATCTGTGGAGCTAATCCAAAACCTCAGCCCTGAACTCATCGAATCCTTGGGAACGGTCAAACCCAGACCCAGAGCCTGCAGCTCAGGCCCATCTTCGTCTGAAATGCCACATGGCATATGCAGTGTCAAGCACCATGTGCTCCAGGTCTTCGCTCTTCACCTTGTAATGTTACTGCTTTTTGCTATTGTTTCATTTGTGTTGATTTGCCGTGATGGGGTGTGTTTGTGTATATACACAAACACATATATATATTACATGCATGCATGCGCGCAAAGACACACACACATCATTTGAGTATGAGTTTGCGTACCCTGCAGCTTATGCTGGCAAAGTAGTGCCATCAAGACTGTATCTTGTAAATACAGATGGAAACAGGACCCCAAAGCCTCTCCCAATTCCCAAATATTAGGGCTTATCCCCTGTTTCTGCAAGGTCTGGCTTTCTGAGTCAGAAAGAGAGAGAAAAGGGAAATGGGACAGCACAGGGAACTGGTAATTGTACAGAGAGAATTTGCAGCACCAGCTCCAGCTCTGGTCATTAGTGGTGAAAAGTTCTTCTTATACTATCTTTGGTGACTGGCCTATGTGAAATTTGTATGGTGGATCACAGGCCAGTTCCTAGTGGATATTGTTGCCAAAACCCACCCCTGTAATTGGCATGAGTTGGCTCCCTTGTGGGCACTCAGTAGAATGGGCAAGGACTGGCTGGGCTGTGGAGGTTGAACTTCCCTAGAGGTGGTCTCTCAGGGTAGGAGAGCCATTGTATGAGGGAGTGGGGGAAGCTTGCACTGCAGCTACAGCTATGGTTGCAATACCTGCTCTGTGACTAAATAAAGGATGGTCATTCTCCAGGGCTTACAATCTGGCACCTTTCACCAGCACTACATTCAGTTTCAAAAGACCATAGATACAATTCTTTGACCAGGTCTCCATCAGATGTTCTAATGACCATCACATCCCCCCATGGAGGGTCCCTTTCCCAGCACACCATGTGGTAGAGAACCCCCATGACGGTCCTGTAGCATTTGTCTGCACTGTGTATTCTGTGGGTAGGCTACCAGCACAGATGTGTCCCGTTTTCTCATGGTTCCTAAAGAGCAGGCAAGTCTTGTTTGCTCTAAACACCAGACTTGATACAAGCTTCCTACCCTTCAGAGAGAAAACGTGCCAGGATTATGCATATGCACAACATAGTGCGGGCGGGTGGCCCATTCCCCTCCTGCTGGCTTCTAACAATTTCACAGTAGGCAGCAGTTGTAAGCCCCTCGACTGGTGCTGTCATCACCCTGTGGGGAACAGAGACCGTGTCATTACACGTAATGAGCCAAGAGTTGTAGATGTGCGAGGCATGGGAGGCAGCCACAGGCCCCGGTGCACTAAGGTAACATGCTCACTCAGCGTTGATTGAAACACCTTCCAGGTGCAGCTGTATGGCTGAGTCTTCAGGGCGGGTTTGGCATTGGGTCCTAAAGTGGGGGAGGGCCGAGTTATAGCTGAGGATGCGATGCAGGACACAGCCAGCAGGGAATCAAGAGCCTTCCTGTTATCCCAGGTAAGAGCTGTCAGCACCTCCCTCTACCCTGATTGACTAGGGGAGCTGCAGGGAGGACATCCCGTTTCCTGTTCCCCGAGGCGTCCTCTTCTTTTTGATGCTTTGCCCTTCGAACCTTCCACTGTGTAGCTCAGGCCACTCCCAGTGGCCATCTTGTGCCCCTACCCCTGTGACCTTTACCCTGCCTCCCTCCCTTATATCATCTCCAGACCCAGGGGCTACAGGAACGTGGCCTGATAAGAGAAATCCCATGGTGATTTCTGGGTGACTAAAAGAACATGGGATTTAGGATTGGAAGGGACCTCCTGGGCCATCAAGTCCAATCAGTCAAGGACGGCCATGAGACAATGGCCAGCAAACAGGGATCAGAGTGATTGCTGGAGCCATGATAAATAGGCAAGAGTCAGGCTGGGGTCAGAGACTGGAGATCAGAGACAGTTACCAGGCTGGAATCAGGAAGCCAGAGTCAGGCTGGGGCCGGAGACTGGAGATCAGAAAGCAAGGTAAGGTCTGGAGTCACAGCAGGTCAGAATTCTGCATGGTTGCCCAGCCAACTTCCTGGGGTACTCTCCAGGGTTAAATAGTGAGCATGGCCAATCAGAAGGGTGCTATCATTCTGGACCCTGTGGGCAGCACTTCCTGCAGTGCTCCCTGGGTGTGGCTGTGCAGGGACTCCCAGTGGTGATGGGTGAGTGTGAGCTGGCCCAGGTTCTGCAGACCTGGATTCTTGTCCCATGGATGCTTACACAGCGCCCTGCTATCGTAGGCAACCCCATCATAAACTTATCAAGCTCTATCTTGAAACCTGTTTGTTTAGGATCTCAGTCTAAAATTGCTTCCATATCTCTCCATGATGTCAATAGGTTCAGTCTATCAAGCTCGAGGGCAGATATCTTCAGCTCTTCAGACTGCTGGGCAAGTACCGGGGTGAGGGTGGGGGAATGCATTGCCTGCTGCATGTTGTTGACCTGAATTGCTATGCCTCACCACTGATCGCATCCGACCAGAAGATTTATAGGTTCTTGTCCAATTCAGACTCCAGGGTCCGAGAACTCAGAAAGTTCTATAGCGGGAGAGGACTCTCGGGGTGCTTGGCAAAAACATGTACACTGAGGACAATACCAAATTGATAAAAACTTTATTGAGATTAACAAAAGAATAATAAATGCTATGAAACTTATAACTGCAAAACAGTAAAAGAATTCCAAAACTCCTGGTAGTAACATTCCTATTATAAGTACCTTAACCTAACATATACTCTTCCTTGAGGATCCGTTAATAGGAAGTGAACGACCAGCCTTACTCCTGACATGCCCAAAAACAGGATGGTTCTGGCTTCCCTAATAGTTAGGAATGTTGAGTAGTTATACCATACTACACAAGCTGAGCTGATAGTGTGATAGGTGATAGAATGATAAGTAGATAAAATGATAGTCTATAGAATATAGGAGAACAAAGAAAAGAAAAAAGGCTTCCTAAGCTATCCTTACTTGGTATTTTATAGGATCCTGACACTATGCAATTCAGGTCCAACCTACTATACTCAAATCTTATTTCCGTACCCTAAGAAATGTATGGGTACCCTTATCGTATAGGTTAGTGGATTATGACACTTACTCTCTACATATTAATAAGGATTGTCTCACTCCAAAAATCTAGGCTCTCTTGGCGACTTCCAGGTTTGTGGTGTACCCTGTGGTTACCGACCGGTTGCAGATGCCAGATAAACCTGTTCAGTGTTGTATGTAGTTCCTCCCTTAGGTTCCCCAAAGTTCAGGGACCATTTCTATCTGTGCCAAAGGTTGCCAATCTTTATGCTGACTTACTCTTAACTGATCATACTTTTAGCTATTTAGCTGATCTTACCAGATACAGGCCAGTGGGCTTCTTGCATTTCAGCAAAACTTATTCTATGTATAATTATTAGGAAACACATATCATACGCCTCAACACATCCTAATTTCATAGAAATTAATACTGATAAAATATAAGAATCATATATGAAATGGATTAATTCAGAAAGAAAAACATATTATTTCATACGGCTGGCTGGATTAGTAGGATATAATAACTAGCAAAGTAATCCTATGAGCTACAATGTCAAAGAGCTCCCCCAAACCTAGCTCATTGGGCTGACACAGTTCAGGCATGTCAGTTTCACAGTCAACAGTACACAAGGAAGTGTAATGTGGCCAGCATCACATCTAACTGCCCTAACCCAAGGGATCAGTATCCATTTTGCAGCTGGTGAACTGGAGGGGGCTTTTCAGTGTGAGATCAAGCAAGACTCTAGCCCACCGCCCTCAGGCGTGTAGCTGAGCACTTCAACCACTCAGCCACTGCACCTCACCGGCCTGAGCGATGGCCCACTGAAAATCCACTGCCAAAAAGGCTGGTGGGGTGGCTTAGCATGCTATGCATCAGTTCTGTAATACCAAGACATCCTCATGTCAAAATAGATATTCAGATCCAGGCAGCGTCCACTCAACCAACCATCCGTCAGAGGTAGATGCATTGGATGCTGCTCACTTGACTGTTTCAAGTGTGGGGTTTTCTGATGTATCCTTGAAATTTGAGGGCCTGTCTGCTTCTGGCTCCTAGACAGATGTGCCTTTTTACATGTACATCCACTTGTGAAAAAAGAAAGTGCCTTCCCAGTGGAAACTAGGCCCATACTTGTGTAAATTGCACCTCTCTAGCGTCTGAAAATTAGACCCTAAAGATTCCATGGTCCTTGTTGTAAGGGAAAGGGTAAACCCCACTGTCCTTGGTCAGTTTCCCTTTCACCCACTGGTGTGAAGGAGGTCATGCACCATATGCCTGTGTGCTGCCACCTCCACCCCAGAAGTTACGCATGTTAGTGTGCTGAGGATCTAGCTTGTGAAGCTCCTTGGGAATAAAGGCGCTATCGAATAATGAAACGTGTTCACATCCATTCTCTTCCTCGGCTGACCTCTGAATGCAGAAATCCCCAGCTCAGTGGATCAAGGCTCTATCCTGGCTCACCTGTAAACCAGCATAGCCGGAGACTCTTCCCCCACCCAGCCTGGACTGTTGCACAAGACACAGCCAAAGACCAGAAGGGAGAGGTTCTGTGTGATGCCTCCAGGGCGTGGGCCCCAGGGGAGGAGACTAGGGTGACCAGACAGCAAGTGTGAAAAATTGGGACAGAGGGTGGGGGGTAATGGGAGCCTATATAAGAAAAAGACCCCAAAATTGGGACTGTCCCTATAAAATCGGGACATCTGGTCACCCTACAGGGGGCACAAAGGTGGCTTTTCTTCACCCCCTTCTCCCAGACCTAGGTGGGACAGCAGGAACCTCTTCTCCCTCTGCCAGAGCTGGTGTTGCTGGGATGCAGAGGGGTGGGGGAGGATGGGACAGTGCCGCTCTGAGCAGCTGGGCTCTGTCTGCTCCCCCCCTCCCACTCCTGTGACAATGGTGCTGACTGTTCCCCCTCCTTCCCTCACTCCCCAGTAACTCCTGTGGGCTCCTGAGGGGGAGGAGATCAGCTGCTTTCTGCAGCAACTCTGATTGGCTGCTTTTCCCCAAGAGGTGGGTTAGTGGGAAAGGCAGCCAACCAGAGGGAGTTTCTCCCTCAGGCAGGGCTGAAATTCACCCCAGGGCTGGAGCATGTGGGGTCATGGCCACAGTGGCTCCAGCCCTGGCCAAAACTGTGTCACTGTGGGGGTGGGAGAGAGAGGGAGAGGGAATAGCAGGAGATGGCTGCATTGTAGTCTGGAATGTGTTCGGGTGGGGTCCGCTCCATGCCCTCAACAGCTGCGGGTCCTCAGCAGCTTGCAGGGTGGCCTGTGCCAGGGTGACCCCGCACCACCTCGTGCCAGGGTGGCACTGCTTCATGCCACGGTGACATTACGCTGCCTCATGTCACAGTGACACCGTATCTGCGTGGTCTGGTCTTGCCCGAGTTTGCCCAAGCACCTGGTAACTTGTGTCATCCACCTGGAAATAGACCACAGCTGGCCTTACCGATTCTAACTGAGCAATATGTTTTTAGAGGCACTGGCTCTGCAGCAGCACAGCAGGACAAGAGAGTTAGGCTAAGTCTTCACTACATGCACTACAATGGTACGGCTGCAGCGCCGCAGCTACGCCATTGTAGCACCATAGCCATAGCGTAGATGCTTCCTACATTGACAAAAGGGGTGATTCCATCACTGTAGGTAACCCACCTCCCTGAGCAGCGGTAGCTGGGTCATGGGACAAGAGGGAAGGTCCTCTCGTATCAGTAACTGGTTAAAAGACAGGAAACAAAGGGTAGGAATAAATGGTTAGTTTTCTGAATGGAGAGAGGTAAATAGTGGTGTCCCCCAGGCAGGGCCGTCCCTAGAGGAGTGCAGGGCCTGGGGCGGAAGTGACGAATCCATTACTTCCAGGACCGACCCATCACTTCTGAGACCGACCACGCCGGTCAATCACACCAGTGGCCCACGAGGCCCCCCAAAGCGCGGGGCCAGAGCGGTCACCCCGATTTGCCGTACCCAAGGGATGGCTCTGCTACCAGGGATCTGTACTGGGAGTACTGTACAACATATTGCTAAATGATCTGGGAAAAGGGGTAAACAGGGAGGTGGCAAAATTTGCAGATGATACAAAATTACTCAAGATAGTTAAGTCCAAAGCTGACTGCGAAGAGTTACAAAGAGATGGCACAAAACTTGGTGACTGGGCAACAAAATGGCAGATGAAATTCAATGCTGATAAATGCAAAGTAATGCACACTGGAAAACATAATCCCAACTACACATACAAAAGGATGGGGTCTAAATTAGCTATTACCACTTAGGAATGAGATCTTGGGGTCATTGTGGATAGTTCTGTGAAAACATTTGCTCAATGTGCAGCGGTAGTCCATAAAGCTAACAGAATATTAGGAACCATTAGGAAAGGGATAGATAATAAGACAGAAAATATAATGACACTATATAAATCCATGGTACGCCCACACCTTGAATAATGCGTGCAGTTCTGGTCGTCTTATCTAAAAAAAGATGGATTAGAATTGGAAAAGGTACAGAGCATGGAACAGCTTCCATATGAGGAAAGATTAAAAAGACTGGGACTTTTTAGCTTGGAAAAGAGATGACAGATATGACAGAGGTCTATAAAATTGTGAATGATGTGGAGTAGGTGAATAAAGAAGTGGTATTTACTCCTTCACATAGAACCAGGGATCACTCAATGAAATGAATAGGCAGCAGGTTTAAAACGAAGAAAAGGAAGTACTTCTTCACACAACACACAGTCAGCCTGTGGAACTCATTGCCAGGGGATGTTGTGAAGGCCAAAACTATAACAGGGCTCAAAAAAGAATTAGATAAGTTCATGGAGGATAAGTCCATCAATGGCTATTAGCCAAGATGGTCAGGGATGCAAAACCATGCTTTGACTGTCTCTAGCCTCTGACTGTCAGAATCTGGGATCTGGACGACAGAGGATGGATCACTCAATGCTTCCCTGGTTTGTTCATTCCCTCTGGGGCACCTGGCATTGGCCACTGTCAGAAGACTGGATACTGGGCTAGATGGACCTTTGGTCTGATCCAGTATGGCCGTTCTTATGTTCTTATGGATGAATTCTTCTGTTGACCTACCAGCATCTACACCGGTGGGTGAGGATGGCTTACTACAGCCCTCAGGGGTGTGAATTTTTTCCCACCCTTTGCTAGTGTAGCCAGGTTGATCTAAATGTTAAGAGTAGACCAGGCTTTAGCTTCACATGCACTGTGTGAGCCTTTGGGCTAGCCTGTGCTGTGCACACACATATAGGACGTTAGGGGTTGGTGTGATGTCCTGAGGGTCTGCAAGTGCATGTGTGTCACCTCTAGAGCTTTGCTGGACATGAGAACTGATTTCTGCCAGTTGGGGGGATCTTGTGAAGAATGCAGTGGCGGGTTCTCTATGTGAGGGCCGGCCCCAGCATATGGAATTCATGCAGCTCATGGCCTTGTTAGGGGAAAGCACAAGAGGTTTCAGAAAAATAATCTAAACAGCTTCCAAGCCATCCTCGGGGAGAGCCTTTTAGAGAGCACTATATCCTTCTCCTGACAAATATGGAACAAGCCTGAGACTGTGGGATTGTGCTGACGGCTGCTAATGAGGGCCATGATGTAACTCTGGGGCAGGCTTGCAGGAGATCAGCCTGAGTAAGTTGCAGCATCTGCACAGGACTTGTTTACTTCTTATTTGCCTGGTGCACTGGACAATCCTCAACAACTCACAGGTCCCCCTCTCCACCTCTTACTCCTGGACTGCACACATCGAATTTATTTAAAGGCAGAAATAACTGACATCTTAATGCTCTGGCTCCTTCCATGCTTGCTCGCTGCAGCAGCTGAGGATTGCATTCATTGCTAAACTAGCCAGTTAGCAGCCCTGACTCTGAGGGGGCTAGTGATTTGGCTGCTGTTGTGCAACCTCCCTCCCGTAAAAGGCTGTAAATGAATGTGATAACAAAAGAGAGTGGGGAGGTGGACTCCAGCAAACAGCTAAAGGTGCCGAATGGAAGCTGATGGCTTCATTACTGTTGCATGGAGCTGATGTGAACCAGGAATGGACAAACCTTCTCCCGTCTCTTAAAAGCTGAACTAAACTAAGCTCCCCCCTTAAACCTGAACTGACCCAGAAGTGAATTTTTAGAGGCTTGAAAAGGTTTAACTGACTTTTTTAGGAGATGAGCTAGAACCAAACCCCCAGATCCAAACTCCCCCAAATCTAGAGGGTGCCTGAAATTTGAACCTGGTTTAATTTGGGGAGAAGAGGGGAAGGGGACCACAAAAGGGGCAGATGCAGGTGGGTCTATGCCCTCCCCCCCCCATTTCTGTGTGTGGAGCAGGGGTTTCAGGATGGGGAGCAAAGTCTGGATTAGTCAGAAACACTTTCTGCAGGTCGACCTTATAGCTGGTAACCAAACATCCTGGTCATTTGCTTCCTAAATCCTGTCTCAGATCATATGCTGCCAGTCTCCTGATGTTATAATGTATAATACAGTGGAGAGGTGAGGTGGTGAGAAGACTCCACTGGGGGGTGTGGTGGAAAAGATAGTGGGTGTGGTTGTCAGAGCCCCAGGCAGCTGGTCCATGCTGTTGGGGGTATATGCAAAGCAGCACACTCAGCCTTGCTACTGCTTGGGCCCATGTCTGATGCTCAGGTGCAGAGCTGAGGGACGGCGGCTGAGTGCCAATGGACGTGCTATGTGCATGGTGCACCATCGTGCAGCCAGATTCAAGGAGAATGTGCTGGCACCAAGGGGAGCCGAGACAGTGGGGGGAAGAGGGAGACGGAGAAGCAGCCTGGCACGGGGAAAGGAAGGGCAAGGTCCCAGCTGATGATGTAGCAAGAGATTTGGCCATCCGAGGGGTGATTCCTGTTTCTCCATATTCTTATTGTAGGCCCGGTAAATCCTGGCTGCTGACCAAGGTGGGTCAGGGAGGGATTAGTTGGAGAGGTCAAAGCAAACAACAAAGGTTCATGGTGAATGGAAGCAGCCTGTGGCAGTCACTGTAGAGGCTCCAGCGCTGCAGAGTGGCACCAGCTGTATTCAGTGTATTGGGAACGGTGACAATGGAGCAATACCTGCTGTTGAGAACTTTACTGGAGAAAGGGGCATGTTAGTACACGTTTCCATGCCCAAGCCCTGAACAGCATGCAAGCGCCTGCTCTTTGCTTTCCACTTAGACAACACACTCACTTTGCTCAGAGAGGGGAAATGTGGAAAATACCAGTCATTCCAAAACAATAGCAGTGAAACTGCTGGATCTGATGTGGGAGCTGGCAGCCAGACAAGTGTGCACAGACCACTTGACTGAAGGGAAGTGAAAGTTCCTTTTTTCCATGACCTCTGAACCGACCCCCAACTGAAAAGGATCCCACAGGGCTCATTTTTCAAAAATAATCCTGGGCAAATCCTTCTGCCTGACTCACATGTTTGTCACATGCATCTGAGCACATCCATCTATGTAACAGTCGCTTGAGAGGACTGGAGAATTTGCTGCAACACATCCACAAGATAAATGAATTCTGCGCCAACAAGGCATATTGTGTATGCTATGAGGGTTGGATTAAAGCATGTGCATTCTGGGCCAGTGTCTAGGGTCCTGGCTCCTGGAGTCATGTGATTCCATCAGTATCCCAGCTTTCATTTAAAATATACATTTTTCTAGCCTACATGGATGGAGAGAAAAGCTTGAAAACATGATCTGAGTGTAACTGACATTTGCCTGAGTCTGCAGGCAGCCTGAAGCAATAGTCCAACATTTTTGCTATGAAATCTGCTGCTACAACAAGAAATGATGGGGTGGGGGGTGTGGTCACAGCACGGGGGGTGGGACCATTGGGGCCCTATGTGCTGGTGTGTTCCAGGCCCCAGGATTGCCTTACTTGTGTGTGTGCAAGATGCGGTAGAGTGGCAGTTTTACTCAAATGGGCTCTCAGCTTTATACTGCACCCTGCATGGGAATTGGTAGTAGATTCTATAAACTCTGGGCTCAATTCTCTGTTGCACTAATTGGCAGATCCAGCCATTTAGGAGTACCCCTTCTTAGCTGATATTTATTTAGCCAATGTTATGCCTTTTTAAAGGTCCTGTACTTATGCTAATTGAACCTCACTCCCAGTGTGCTCTGCACTGGATACGTATTCAACTGTGCTGCTTTCATTGTTGGCACATGTAGAACCATTAAGGACAAAAGAGTGTTTTGCGGAGGTTTGCTAGATTAATGAGCAACTCTTATAATTGTTGTAGTTTGCTAGAAATCATTGGGCACAGATGTCCAGGAACCTTGAAAAGCAGGTACAAACTGGATGAGAAAGACAGATAGCATACATAATGAGACAATGGAATTCAAGGAGTTTCCTTTCCATTGTAAACTACTGAGGTATATATACAGCTAGACATGAGTTACTGGTTTTGGAGTGGATTGTGCTGCAGTGAGGGCCCCAGATTAAGTAAGGAATTATTAACCTTTGCCTGTCTGTATGTGCTGCTAGGCTTTTACTTACTAAATTTAACTGAGTTTGGTTGTTTGATGTTTCATCTCATTAATGGTCGACAATCAAACCCTATCACCCTGCTCTAAGGGGGAATCTCTGGATGCCTTATAGGCTCTGAGCAACCCATCTCTGCAGCCCTTGGCATGGGGATATGGTTAAGAGAAAATGGGTGTGGTTGGGGCACCTCTCTGCTCCAACAATTCCAGGCTGCTGGAATGGCCCCAGGGGCTGTGGCCCTTGGTCACCCTCAGAATTAAGGAGCCCCAGAAATAAAGTCACCTTTGTCTCCTCCCCTCCCAAGTTCTGGGTTGGCCTGAGCCAGGGCTGGAGTGTCCATTTCTGTGAAGCACAGAATTCCTATTTCTATAGCGCACAGGGCGCTCATTTACACAGAGCTTTGCAGGGTGGACTTCTGCTAATTCACCTGAATAGTAGGGATGTTCAGATGCTCTGCTGCTTGATGTGGCCTAGGATCTACATCCTAATAACAGGTTTTTCCTCCCTTTTCATTTGCCTCCAGCAATCTCCCTGCCTAAAAGGCCCAGAGACCCCTCTCCCTTGTCTTTCAAGTCTTCTGGGAGGCTGCCCAGTGGCCTGCGCCCTCTCCCCCAAACTGGCTCTACTCCAAATGAGGTCATTTCTCCCTTTGCTCTAGGGATATTGAGGTGGCATTGGGTGGCTTCTCCTCCCTTAGTGAAGCCTCAGCTGGGGAGAAGGGGGAAAGACATCAGCCAGATCCACTGTCCTTCCCAAATCACAGGAGGATCTTCTAGAGGATAGCAGGGGAGCTCCCCCTCCCAGAGGCTGCAGAAGCTTTTGGGCCATGTGCTCCTTGCTGCATTGAGTCATGGAGCTGGAGACAATCCCAGAAGCTCTTGCACTGATAGGTCCTTTGAAATCAACATTCCATTAACTTCAAAGATCAGGGCTAGGCAGTCAGGAATCCTGCAGGGAGGGGAATGGGGCAGAGTGGGATGACCCAATACTCTGAGCCAAATGTTTTTCTGATAACCACCAGAACCATTCAACTCCCCTGCTCGTGAGGTCCCCTCGTTAGTGAAATCACTCCTGCCTGCTGGTACAATAACCTGCATGGCCAATGGAACAGTAACGATGGAGCTGTTAAGGAGACTCCCCCATCCTCTTTGACATGTTCCACACACATACCCCATTAACGCCTAAACTATTTTCAGTGCCAGTATAGGGGAACCCACTGTCAAACACTACTTTCAGCAGGCTTTCAATTTCCTAGTGTCGGCTTAAGGCTTATGTTGGTGGCAAAATCAGGAATGGAACCCAGGAGAATTAACTCCTAGTCCCCTGCTCTGATCACTAGATCCCACTCCTTCCTTTAAAAATGAATTGCAAGGCTTTATGCTCCAGTGTGATGCATGATATGAAAATACCAAGTGTCACGGAGTGTGGGGGAGTCAGCGCCTGCACCCCTTTTGCCCGGATTCACTGGGAGTTTTAGCCAGCCAGTAGAACAGAAGGTTTATTAGAGATGCCAGGAACACAGTTCAAACAGAGCTTGTCAGTACAACCAGGACCCCTCAGTCGGGCCCTTCCGGGGGGCAGGGAGCTTAGACCCCAGCCTGGGGCTCTCTGCATTTTACCCCACAGCTCCAAAAGGGGGGCAGGGAGGCCAGACCCTGTCTGCGCTTCCCTCCATGTTTCCCCAGCCAGCACCAAACTGAAACTTTTTAGCCCCTTCTTTCCCTTTGTCTTCTTCCCAGGCCAGGAGGTCACCTGATCCCTTTGTTCCAACACCTTTAGCTCTTACCTTTGCAGGGGAGGGGCCGGGGCCATCAGTTGCTAAGAGACAGAGTGTCAGCCATTTTCTGTGTTCAGGCCCCTCTGTAACAATCATTTACCCTTGTCCCACCACCTAGATACTTAAGCACTACATAGGGAAACCGAGGCACCCACACAGTACTCAGGGAAAACATTAACAACAGTCCTAGTTCATCACACCAAGTATAGCGGGTCCTCCCTTTCCTCTCTAGGTTGGAGGTCCCTGAGGCCTCTCTAGGTTGGAGGTCTGTCTCAGCAGGAGCTGAGAACAGATGTCACACAGTGCTGTAACTGGAGCCGCAGATCTCCCTCTAGTTTTCTTTCCTGCGCAGTTCACCTTTCAGTGCCCTCAGGGGCACAGGGCTATGCAGGTTACAAGACAGAATTATGGAGCAAGTGGAAAACCACCAAAATAGTAGCAAGACCATCATCCTTATCAACTAGGTTTGATCAGTGATTGTCTCTTGCACCCCCAGGAGTGCAGTGTGATTTCTGGGGTGGGCAACAGGAAGGAGAAACTTCTCTCCTGCCACGCATTGTTTCAAGATTCATAGATTCTAAGGCCGAAAAGGACCATTGTGATCTTCTAGTCTGACCTCCTGAATAGCACAGGCCAGAGACTTGCCTGGGACCTGGCAGAGGCAGCTCATAGCAAGATCCTCACTGGGTCAAACACAAATAATTTTGGGCTTGTCAGGGGGGTGTCTGTGTGCCCCTGGCTGACAGTACCACCGAGTGGTGAGTGTCCAGGGCTGCTTTGCCTAGCAGCTACAGTTCACATCAGTGTCACCCAACGGCGAGAGTCACAGGCTACTCTGCCTAGCGGCTATAGTCCTTGGTAGCATTGCGCAATGGCGAGAGTCACGGGCCACTCTGCCTAGCAGCTATAGTCCAAGCAGGGGTGGGTAGGAGAACCCAACACCACTGCGTTCAGACCGAAGGCCCTGCAAAGCAGTAGGCCATATACATGGCCTAGAGTCTGGTACCCTTACCATGCTCCCTGGGTCATTTCCTACCTGTTCCCTATATCTCCATTAGTGTCACAGCTCAGTCTTGGGATCTCTTCTGGTTTCCTCCCCAGTTTGTCTCCGGAGCCCTTTCCCCTGGTGACACTGAGTCGTTGTCCTCAGCTCCCGTGGTCGATGGGCTTCCAGCGGCTTGGCTAGGAGGCTCAGTCCCAGCAACTTGGGAGTCCCAGCGGGCTTTTTGGCAGGAGGCTGCTGCACCCGACTGCTCTCCTCCTCAGTCAGCCCAGAGTGACCTGAGCTGCTCCCTTTTGAATGCTCCCACTACTGGGAGCATGCTCAACAGAGGTGAGGGGGCGTGGCCTCCTGTGTCCAGAGCAGCTCCTTAACCCTCGCCTTACTACTTCGGGGTTGATACATTCTGTCACAGGGCTGCATTTGGTAGGGTGCCACCTCTCATCTTTGGCCAGGGTGCCAGTATCCAGAGAGCCAGTTTTCAGTTAGTGCATGAGCCTGGGAATCAGAACTCCGGGGTTCTATTTCAAGATAATCAGTTAACTCTCTGCGTGACCTTGGGCAAGTCGCAACTCTCTGGTCTCAGTTTCCCCATTGGTAGAGAGGGGATCATTCTAATATCTCCCTCCCAGGGCAGATCGTGTGAGGGTTGATTAATGTTGGTAAATTCTGGACCCTCCATGCAGATGAAGTGCACGACTGCCTAGAAGTGCAAAGGAGGATAGGGTTACACCTGCGTGAAACTGGTGCACTATTTTCCCATGCAATGATGCCTCGATGAAATATACACAGAAAGGAAGGAGCCCAGAAGGGAAATGGGAAGATAAAGCTCTCAGGCCTGGTGGGCTGCAGAAGACATCTCACCGCTGAGGGGTTGGATTAGTGTTTCCTAACTGCTGCCCACAGCTGCAGTACCAGATACAGTGATAACCCTTAACCAGGGACAATCAGAGGGGGGGCCAGGAGGGCCATTTGGCCTGGGCTCAAAGGGAGCCTCAAATTTAGACATTTGTTAATTTTCTGGCATTTGATAAGTTTTGCAAGTTGTTTTTATGCGCATCCCCATCGGACCAAAATGTGACACTCTCTCAGCTTAGAGCTGCAAATTTAAGCAAATAAGAGATGTGATTTGGTAAAAGACATAATTTTTTTGTTAGCTGATATAGATTTTGTGATATTAAAGAGTTTATAATGTTCATAAATACTAAATATTTATCGGTTCTGATGGCACAAGATTAGACCATGTGTCGTCATTTTTAAATTTTATTATGGCTAGGGGCCTCAAAAGCTGGAAGTGGCCTGGGCCTCTCTGGACCTCTGAGAGGGCCTGCCTTTAACACTAAGACTCTCCACCCTTTTTCAGCATTTGCTGGAGCTCCGACTGGGGGTTTCATTGCTTAGATCATGAAGCATTACACTTTTGGCCCTGTTCTTGGTGTCTTGCTGATATTTAAAGCCAAATACTGAGACATTCTGCAATCGCAGAGGCCCTGTGGAGCTTGCATACAGGTTGATTGATGGGGTGAGGTAAAGAAGCTCACTGTGCAGGCTGAGTTCCCTTCATATCCTGAAATCTTACTCAGGCCTGATCCGGGAAGATGCTGAGCTCCCATAACTCCCACTGATATCCGTGGGACTGAGGGGTGCTCATCATGGAGCAGGCTGAGAGCCACTGGTTTTCATGGGAGTTTTTCCCGAGGAAAGATTTCAGGACTTGGCCCCAGATGAGCAGCAGCGTGAGGAAGCAGAGGATTAAAAGAATCCCAAGCCTGAACTCTCACCATAGATATGTGGTTAGCTCTAGAAGAATAATCCATATGCATCTGGGTGCAATCTGGACTTCAGTGGGGTATTCACATGGGGCTTTGCAGTACACTGCCTTCGACCCATGCACCTAAACACAGCTTCGTCCACTCTTCGCCCGTTTTTGAGGGGTACTAAGCAAGCTGAGTAATGTCTTCCCAGGGGAGCTGCACCCTCATTGGAGATTTCCTGCACATTGACGTCCCCACAAAACCCAGTTACATGCTCAAATGTTGGTTTCTCCATGAGCGAATGGCCTGGGAAGTTGTGAAAATCTCACCCTCTGTCTCTGAGCCAGCAAGAACACAGCAGGCCTTCTAGAAAAGAAATGCCAAGCCCTCACTTTGTCAGGACATGTGGTACAACTGGCTTTACCTTGGTGTCTTCTGTGCTTTGTTTGAACAGCTTATCTTATCTCCCCATCATATAATTTGCTACAGTAATTCTGTATGTCTGTGCAGTCAGGCTGACCTGACCTCCTCTGAGGCTACAGGGAGTAGCAGGGCCCACTGGATGTCATTGGAATGATAGGTTTCAGTGTAGTAGCCGTGTTAGTCTGTGTCAGCAAAAAGAAAACAAGAAAAATACCTGTGGCACCTTAGAGACTAACAAATTTATTTCAGCATAAACTTTCGTGGGTTAAGAACCCACTTCATCGGATGCATGGAATGGAACATACAGTGAACAGATATTTATACATTCAAAGAAACATGATAAGGTGGAAGTGCCTATAGGCACTTCCTATAGGCACGCCTATAGGCACTTCCACCTTATCATGTTTCTTTGAATGTATAAATATCTGTTCACCGTATGTTCTGTTCCATTCCATGCATCCGATGAAGTGGGTTCTTAACCCACGAAAGCTTATGCTGAAATAAATTTGTTAGTCTCTAAGGTGCCACAGGTATTTTTCTTGTTTTCTTTTTATTGGAATGATAATTTCCCCTGACTTTGCAGTGAGGGCTTGGATCTGACCCATATCCTCTCTGATTTTACATATGGCACTATGCCTAGCCTACAGTGCCTCTAGACACCGCTATGACTGGCAACTAGATAGAGACAGCAAAGACATTATGAGGTCTCCAGTAAGCCAGGGGTTAACTGTCTTCCCAATCCTCTGTGGGGCAGGGGGAGGAGGAGGTGAACAGGAAGGGCTGTAAGAATGGTTAGTGGGGAGCTAGAGAATGCTTTTGGGAAGGCAGCACTCCGTACAGTTTCTGACAACTGGCTAGAACCCCAAGCTCAGGAATGCTTTTTGTTCCATTTGCTTGGGCTCATAGGAACTTGTCTGGATGCATAGTGATCAAGATCCTCCCTTGATAGGTTAGAATAATCTCTGGGAGGCTCAATTCCCGCCCTGCTTCCCCTTGCTTTGGGGTACAGGGAGTAGCCATTTGCTGGCCTACACCAGCAGCAAGCTATGGAACCCCTACAACAGCTCAGCTGCACTATCCAGCATGTCGGGGGGCCAGAGCCAAAGGCTCTCCCCACTCCCCTCCTACCTGCTCCAGGGGAACAGCGGGTGCTCGGCCTCCTAGCCTTATTAGAAGTTAAAAGTCAGGCCATATTTCATTCAAATGATTTACGCTGAGGTCTCAAATGGGACTTATGATCCTGGCATCATGATAATTTACAACACTATACCCATTAATAATAAACCCATTTCTATGATGCAGGTGGAAGAGAGGCATTATTGGGTGGACTTATTAACCTGTGCGGTGGGAGAACTCTTGGTATTGTCATCTGATTCTATATATAAGAATGGCCATACTGGGTCAGACCAATGGTCCATCTAGCCCAGTACCCTGTCTCCAACAGTGGCCAGTATCAGAGCTTTAAGGGGAGTGTCCAGAAGAGGGCAGTTGGGCACCCCTGTCTTCCCCTCCTGGCTTCTGGCAGTCACAGGTTTAGGGTTGCGCCAAGCATGGGGTTGCATCTCTGACCATCTTGGCTAATAAGACCATTGATGGGCCTATCCTCCATGAACTGATCTAGTTCTTTTTTGAAAAAGTACTTCCTCTTGTTTGTATTAAACTTGCTACCTATTAATTTCATCGGGTGATCCCTGGTTTTTGTATTGTGGGAGAAATCATTGACTGTATGCTTAGCTTTTCAGCCGTTCCCCTTGTTCTCAAGGGGTCTGTTCTCCCTAGGCAAGCAAATTGTTCTTTAGGGACAAGTTGTGCAGCTGAGTGTGGTCACCTCTGCTTTGCTTTAGGTCATCCCCTCTGCAGGCCAGCTGTTTGGAAAACAGCCACTCCATGCTCCCCTACTTGGTACTGTACCAGTGTATTATGGGACTCCCACCACAGTTTCTGGCTCAGCTTTCCAGACCCAAGGGTCATGGGAAAATCTGTAAAGTATTGTGGGTCCCAAAGAGAATCCTAGGAGTGATGTGAACAAGAGACATGATTTCAGTGCTCCAGCACAGGGTTGCTACTGACATGTGGCTAGATTTCATATGCTGCAAATATGACTTGCAGTCTCTAAATAAATTAAGCTTATTTAAAGGGATTGTGATTCTTAAAGGTGATGTAATACAAAGAAGATTCATAGCTTTGTAAGGACTGAAGGGACCATTATGATAATCCAGTCTGACCTCCTGCATAACAAAGGCCAGAGAATTTCACCCAATAACGTCTGCATGAAATCTATGACTTCATTTGGAGTATTTGCTCCTGTTAGCATTTCAAAGCCCCAAGCCATACTAGAAGAATAAGATGAATTCTGTACTGCCTCATGCCGCCTAATGCCATATTTTTGACTTAAACATGACAATTCCCCATCTGTAAAATGGGGATAATGCTGCCTTTGTCCGTGTTGCATATTGACTGTAAACGCTTGAGCAGGTTCTGATTTTTACTGAGTGTATGTGCAGCACCCAGCACAATGGGGCCACCATCTTGGTCAGTGCCATAATCCTGTAGTCACTGCTGTGTAACAAATGTAAGGACTGGCCTGAGTTCTTTCTCCAGTCATATAATTACCACCTACAAGATTTAAGGACCCAAGGCAAAGACCAAGAATCACAGCTGGTCTATGCCTGCTTTGTGAATACCCACAAATGGATCGTTAATCCTTTTACAACCTATTATAACTATACGCTGTAAAAATATGAAAGGGTTTTTTCTGCCTCTGCTCTTCTTGGCATCATTTGCACAGAGCGCTGCAGGGAGCGTTTGAATGGTTTGCCAGGAAATGTTCAGGGAAAACATTTCTGCCCTTAATATTGCCCTAGAGATGCCCACCTTTCCACCGCTCGTCAAGTTGCACTGCCAATAACATCATGATAAAGGTTCAGTCAGTACGATATCTGTCCCCTGCTGCTGTGCCATTCTGTTTGAGGTTTGGTTACAGCAGATTCATTTTTTCGTGACACATATTTGTAGGTAAAGTAGGATCATCCTAGGACAGCTAGCCAATACAATTCGGCCAGATCCCAAATCAGGTAACCACATCTGGTCTTCCTAAAATTCCCCTTTTAATTCCAATTGGATAGGGTACTCTTCAGTGCTTCATTCTGCATCATGTCACTGGCTTTAATTGCTGTATCATGTTGCTGTGTGCCGTTAAACAGCTGCCACAGCCTAGAGGTGGCTGCATTTCAGTAGTGAGTGGCTACATACTGGATCTAGCATGTAACATTTGTGGAATGCCATGTGATCTTTGGGTGAAAAGCACCCTGCTGCAGTAAACGCCAGTTCCCCACCTCCTTACCTTGATCCAGTATGAATGTTCTATTCTGGCTGACTCAGCTGTTTCTCCCTTTTGGGGTTTATCTACAGGAAATAAATCACTTCAGGTACTACTGGTTGCTCTTACATCTTTCTGTGCACACGCACACACAATTAAAACATTCCAACTGTTAAGGTGGAAGCCCATCCCTTCTAACACAAACACCGCCTTGGCAGATTGGCAACTGACTCTGTTTCACAATGCGTGGGCTGAGGGTTCCTTGGAACAAGTTCCTGTGTGTCAGCCTTCTTGTGTATAAATGGGCAGAGCCAAGAAGCAGCAGCTGCATTTCTCAGTCTGACAGCGCTGCCAAAACGTAGAGAAGAGAGAGTTCCTGATCAAACAGGTCCTGTGCCTCGGTTCGCTTCTTTGTGCACCAAAGCAATCTCCCCCGTTTTCCCCTGCACACTGAACGGGCAGAGCACATCTTTCTTGCAGTGAAGTCTGATCAAAGGGGTCAAAAATGTTGGTCAATAAAGGGCTTGAAGGCAGAGGGCAATCGGGTTAACTGAGGAGATGCCGAACGGTGCCTATCTGAGACTATAAATGCATGAGTCAGAACTCATTAGCCAAAGGACTGAAATGAACATTTTATGAGGGCAACAATGCACCCAGATTTCTGCAACTGGCCTATTGGGAGACCTTGGGCAAGTCACAGCGAGGCTTTGTGCCTCAGTTCCCCCATCAGTAAAATGGGGATAATGATACTGACTTCTGTTGTAAAGCGCTTGGAGCTCACCAGCTAAGAAGAGCTATAAGAGCTAAGGATGGGTGTTATTTGATTTTCTTGGGAAATTGCACTAGCTGGATATCCATGGTGGAAGATCAGGCCTGGAATTCTTTTAATCCACTGCTTCCTCACACTGCTCCTCATCTGGGACCACTTCCTGAAATCCTCCATCCTTCCTCAGCCAAAACTCCCATGAAAACCAGTGGGTCTCAGCCCGCTCCATGATGAGCACCCCAGAGTCCAGGGCCGGCTCTAACATTTTTGCCGCCCCAAGCAAAACAAACAAACAAAAAAAAAACCCAAGCGCCGCCCTGCTGAAACAAACCCCTGCCCCCAGCGCCACCCCGCCAAAACAAAAAATAAACAAACCCCGAGTGCCGCCCCATCGAAACAAAAACAAAAACAAACCCCGAGCTCCGTCCCGCCGAAACAAACCTCCCCGCCGAGCGCCGCCCCGCCCCACCGAAACAAACCCCACTCTTCCCCGAGTGCCGCCCCGCCAAAACAAAAACAACCCCCGAGCACCGCCCCGCCGAAACAAACCTCCCCACAAGCCCTGCCCCGCCCCACCGAAACAAACCCCACTCTTCCCTGAGTGCCGCCCGGCCAAAACAAAAACAAACCCCGAGCACCGCCCCGCAGAAACAAAAACCAAAACCCGAGAGCCACCCTGCTGCCCCAAGATTGGCCGCCCCTTAGAAGGTGCCGCCCCAAGCACGTGCTTGGTCGGCTGGTGCCTGGAGCTGGCCCTGCCAGAGTCCCACGGACATTAGTGGGAGTTATGGACCTCAGCATCTTCCTGGATCAGGCCTGAGTAAGATTTCAGGATATGGCACCTGGACAGGAGAAGGGAACTCAGCCTGCACAGTGAGCCTCTTTACCTCACCCATCAATCAACCCGTATGCAAGCTCTGCAGAACCTCTGCGATTGCAGAGTGTCTCAGTATTTGGCTATAGTGTGTAGTACCAAGAGCTTTAGAAGCTTGAATTGTCAACAGGACACCAAAAATGGGGCCAAAAGCTCCGTGATCTAAGCAATGAAACCACCAGTCGAAGCTCAAGCAAATGCTGAAAAAGGGTGGAGAGTCTTAGTGTTAAGGGTTATCACTGTGTCTGGTACTGCAGCTGCGGACAGCAGTTAGGAAACACTAATCCAACCCCTCAGCAGTGAGATGTCTTTGTTGAGTCTGAACTTTTGATGAGCTTAAATTTAACCCAGACTTGATGTCTCTGTCTGAACTTTTAATCAAAGCTCTGACCTGCGAACTACTCATGACAACCCCCCCTCCCCTTAAGTAGCCATCTCCCCTTTGTCTTTTAGAATTTACATTTTAACCTGTTTTATCCTGTAGAATCTTGATTGATTATGCATGACCATTATGATCTGTTAATCACTTTGTTTACTTCTGTGTATAAATATTGATGCTCACCCCTAATAAACTTGCCACACTTACTCTGAAGCTTTTTGAGCTAAGGATAGTGTGAGCCCGTTGATCAACGAATTGGTGTCTGGTCTCTGACAGATTGTGAGCCCCATACCAACTCCGCACGAACTCGGGTGCTGGAGAGGTGAGTAGGGACTTGCTTTTTACCTAACATCTTCTGCAGCCCACCAGACCTGGGAGCTTTATCCTCCCATTTCCCTTCTGGGCTCCTTCCTTTCTGTGTATATTTCGTTGGGGCACCATTGCATGGGAAAATAGTGCACCAGTTTCACACAGTTGTACACGCAAGTGTAACCCTACTCCTCCTTTGCACTTCTAGGCAGTCGTGCACTTCAACTGCATGCAAGGGTCCAGAATTTGCCAACATTAATCAACCCTCACACGATCTGCCCTGGGAGGGAGATATTAGTATTAGCCCCTCTACAAAGGTGGGGGAAATGAGACCAGAGAGTTGCGACTTGCCCAAGGTCACACAGGGAGTTAATTGATGAACCTGAACTAGAACCCGGAGTTCGGATTCTCAGGCCCTTTCACTAGGTGAAAATTGGCTCCTGGGATATTGGCACTCTTGGCAAAGATGGGAGTTGGCACCCTGCTAAATGCAGCCCAGAATCTTTTGCCTTTTTCCCAGTGAGGATCTTGCTTTCGGGGGCTCCTGCCAGATCCTACACACATCCTCTGGCTTGTGTTATACAGGAGGTCAGACTGGAGGAGCACAATTGTCCCTTCTGGCCTCAGAACCTATGAATCAACCATTTGACTACCTGCTCTTCCTCCCGTTGCTTGTAGCAATCTCCTGTAGGCCCCAAAGGGTGAGCGGCCCTGGCATTCATAGCATGGTTCTAGTCCCCTTTATATGTGCCATATACCTAACACTGACTCCAGGACAACCAACAGACTACCCAGTTCTCCTTAAGAATGGAATGTGTTTATGCTGATTTACTCTCTTCCTGAAAACTAACAGCAGAAATAAACCCTGCCCCTCCTGGTACCAAGTAGAGTCAGGAATCTGCAAAGAGCTTTAAATCTGCAAAGGTGTCAAGGGGGCAGTTTGAACTTGAAGGAATGTGGAAGATAGAAGCGTTGATAAGGAAGACATAAAGATGCCACAGGAGATCTGGGAGACATCCATCAGCAGACAGAGCTGCATTAAATGTTAATGCCCTGTGATGGATGATGGCAATGAATCAAAACATAATCTGGCTTTAAGGAAATTTCCCCAGATAATCCCCTTTTGTCAGAGGCACTTTAGCAATGTAATACAATCTTTCAACCGAGGCAGCTGAGTCAGGCCAACACCTAAGTGCAAATTTGGTTTCTCTCTGTCTCGCTTGATTCTGAAAATATCCGAAGGCTTCAAACAGAGCTAAAAAGAATTTCCCTGGGCCAGGTCCTCAGCTGGTGCCTATTGGCTTCATTCCTTCAACTTCAGTGGGGCTGCAGTGATTTATACCAGCGGAGGAGCTGGTTCTGTGTTTTGCAAAAACCAATCTAAAGAAACAGATTTTCAAATGGAAGCTGTAGCTGCTGTTGCGTGAAAGACCAACGTATGGGGCGGCCTCCTTACCCACCAGAAATTAACAGCAGTGCTAAGTGGACACATGGGGCCTGGTTTGTTCTCTGGGTCTTCTGGTGGAAGCCAATGCAACCCAGGCTTAGCCCTCCTCATCCCAGTGATAGCAGAACCCTCCTGGTCTTCTGCTGGGTGGAAATCCTGGGATGGTGCAAAAAAATGGTGAAGGAAGAGGGCCCGAACAGCCAGGTGAACCTCATTTACCAGAGAATCTTCTATGGAAACCTGGCTGGAATGTATTTGTGCTCTGCAAACAGCACCATAGCATTCCATCTTTATTGTTTCTTGGTGACTCCAGACCAAATGTGCTCAGTTTACAAGGAAAAAAAGATGTGTGGTTTGTTTTTTAACTGCCAGCCCTGCAAACCCAGTCTGAGATCTGAGTGCCAATCTGGGTTCTTTCTGGCTCACTCATCACCAGCACTGGAGATTCTACAATCTGACCATGGTAAAGAATTGTGTTGATTATGCAGGATCCAGAACACAATCCAGCTTCTTCCCTTCTAAAAGTGTGAGTTCTGCAGGGCTAATGGGCGTTAAAAGGTACCCAAGTTAGCACAGTTGCAACAGGCAGCTATGAATCTGAATTCAAAAAAGCTGAATGAGAAGGTGCCACTTTTACAGGGTCCCTTTTCAGAGACAAACAGCACTTTATAAGTGGCCTGCCCTTATGGGGTGGTTTCCCCCTTAAGAGCAGGGTGGCGCTACTGGAATGAACCAAGCTCATTGCATAAAATGTATCTTTTGTCACTACTGCTCACCTTGCTTAGCAGTCCTCAGAAGGCCCTTCCCAGCCCACAAGTCATAAAGAGCAAAGCTGTTGATTGAGTCTTGGGAAGAAGCTGGAAGGATTGGGCAACAGCCTGGGCACCCAGCAGTGTTTTCTCTACACTCTGTGAGCTGGAAAATTAACCCCTCTGGCTTCAGGCTTTAAGCTGAGCACTAACCACGAACATCCTCTGTCCTTTGTACTCTGCTGCCAGGTTGTCAGCAAAATCTCTGCCTCTTGTAAATAACCCAAGGGAACACCAGCTGGGAAGCTTCAGAGCTGTTTCTCTCAGTGCCAGCCATTGTTCACCAGGAGAAAATTGTTCCACCTAGCAACAGTTAGAGGGTGGGACTTTCCAAGAGCTCCATTGGATGAGAGGCTGACGCCAGTGAAAGAACCACAGAGATTGGGCTGGAGACTTGCCTCACCTTTCACCTCCATTTTCTTTACCATGGTCCAGTTTTAACCTGTTTGAGACCCACACTGCAATTTGGGAGCATTTCCAGAGCGAATCAAAGCTACTGCCTGCTCCTCCATGGGGGTGCTCTGCTGCTCTATTCTTTTGATTGTATTTGTCTTCTCCCAAGGACACAGTCCTCACTAGCCTTCGCGATGCTCCATCCTTCCCATGTTCTTTCTACCTCCTCCCCCTCCTCCCTTGACTCTCAATGTTCTGCATGAGGCCCAGACATCCCTCAGTGGATCCCATCAGTGTTACTCCATAATTGCTACAAAGATTACCAGTAAGTGACCTTTGGGTCCCTCCAATCTCCCATCACACTCCTTGGAACTTGAGTGCTACCTTCAGAGGCTTCCCACTCCCCGAAGCAAGTGGTGGTCCGTGGCAGCTGATTGTATAGCTCAGCTTGACAATCGTTTCAGATGGATCAATCCTGCAAGAATCTGAGTGCTGAACCTTCACTGATAACAGGAGCTCGCAGGATTGGGGCCTTACTGAGGCAGCCATCTGCTCAAATCCATAGCCCTCCCCCTTTCAGCGTGAAGACATTTAAAGGTGAGTACTTTTAAACCTCATGGACCAGATTCTCCATTGCTCTGCTCCTTGTGTAGATTATTTACACAGTGTAAATTGAGTGCAAACTGCTACCCATTCAGAATAGCAATGACTGATACCTGCTTTGGACTGATGTACCTGACTGCACACGGTGCAAGGCAGTGGAGGATTAGGCCCAAGACTAGAGAAAGGCTCAGTCCAAATGTTGAGTTTGGAAGCTCCTTGACTTTAGGAAAGTCTGCATCCATAACCCGGCCTTGCCGCTGAGCCCCACAGCTCACCTCTCTCGGAATAATCACTTCTGTAGGTGATTAGGGAAAGAAGCATGCAGTCCCTCAATGTGGCTGACTATCCTGGCCAATGGACTACAGTTTGCAGACTGCAGTCCTGGAGGCCTCTGTGTGTGGAGGGTCCCTTTGGACAACTGGGTGGAGAAGGATTCTCATAGGTTAAAATGGAAAGCCACTGGATAGAATTAAGGGGTAGGTAACCAGAGATAAAGATATGGCATAGACCTCGGTTGCTTGAACACCCAACCATGGGCTTCACAAATGACAAGGAGGGTTTTTTGTTTTGGTTTGTTTTGGTTTTTTAAATAAAGACTTCAAACAGGAGGAACAAACTGCTTGGCAAGTCTGAACCTGTGAGCTTAAATCTTTCAACAAGTCCTAAAAAGGAGCAAATAGCTGGTATTGCTACAGGGCAGACAGCAAGGAGCACTAGGTATACTGAAATGTACCCCACCCACAAGGCAGAAGATAGTTTTCTGCAAGCCAAAATAGCAGAATAAGCAAAGTAATCAACTTGATCTATATGTGACTGCATTAAGTAACCTGTGGGTCTGCTGCGCTGGAGTGAGTCAGAGGTACATGGGCCAGCTTCTCAGTGGGTATAAATCAGAACAGCTGAGGGCTTGGCGTGATAGCTAGAGAGAGCGAGATTTATTTTTAAAAGAATAGTCAGTGAGTGAATTACTGGAGAAGGAGCTCAGTGGGATAAAAAACCTATTCCTCCACTAATACGTAAGAGAGAAACTCAATGACTCCATTATACAGAAACAATAAGCCGGTTGATTTCATTTAAATACAAACAAATGAAACCGAAAGGCAGCACAATAGTGAATAGAATGGGTCAGTGGTCCATTAAGGGGATGAATAGTCTTACAGTTAAGGCAATGGACCAGGACTCAAGAAATCTGCATTCTGTTCCTTGCTCTGCCACAGACTCTATGTGGGACCTTGGGCAAGTCACTTCCATCCAATGATTAAGCATTAGAACAGTCTTCCAAAGGAAGTGGTGGATTTTCCATCCCTTGAGGGTCTTCAGATCAAGACTGGATTCCTTTGTGGAAGAAATGATTTAGTCAAACACAAGTTATTGGGCTCAGTACAGGAGTAACTGGGTGAAATTTAATTACCTGTGATATACAGAAGGTCAGACCAGAGAATCTAATAGTCACTTCTGGTCTTCAAATCGATGAATCTATGAAAATCTCTCTGGCTAAGTATCAGAGGGGCAGTCGTGTTAGTCTGGATCTGTAGAAGCGACAAAGGGTCCTGTGGCACCTTATAGACTAACAGAGGTATTGGAGCATAAGCTTTCGTGGGTGAATACCCACTTCGTCGGATGCAAGCAGTGGAAAGGTCCAGGGGCAGATATAAATGTGCAGGAAAGAGTCAGGCTAGAGATAATGAGGTTAGCTCAATCAGGGAGGGTGAGGCCCTCTTCTAGCAGCTGAGGTGTGAATACCAAGGGAGGAGAAACTGCTTTTGTAGTTGGCTAGCCATTCATAATCTTTGTTTAATCCTGAGCTGATGGTGTCAAATTTGCAAATGAACTGAAGCACTATTGTTTCTCTTTGGAGTCTGGGCCTAAAGTTTTTTTGCTGCAGGATGGTCGTTATCTCTAGCCTGACTCTTCCCTGCACATTTATATCTGCCCCTGGACATTTCCACTGCTTGCATCCGATGAAGTGGGTATTCACCCACGAAAGCTTATGCTCCAATACCTCTCTGGCTAAAACTTTCAAAAGCACCTAAGTGTCTTCGGAGCCTAAGTCCCATTTTAAAAAAAGTGACTTAGGCACTTTTGACTATTCACATGTGTAAGTGTTCACAGGATCGGGGTCTACAGACCAATCCCTGAAATCTTTACTCAGGCAAATCTCCCATTAAAGTCAGTGGGTGATTTGCCAACAGTAAAGACAGATTAAAAACTAAGTGGGAGCCTCATGAATTGGCCCAGTGATAATTGATCTGACCCAGCTTCTGTGATGCTGACAGACCAGCTCAGGCCAGAGCCATAGGCCAATTAACTTGCGTGTGAATATCAAAGGAGTGAAACATATTAGCATATATTCAGGCCAAGTCACTTGTGTGTTAATAGAGATCAAAGGAGATGTTAATTATAGTTTTTGCCTATCTATATCCTGGTGTTTACTATTACATTACATTTACATTATGCATGCCCGGTAATTAAATAATCCTAGATCAAAGTGTGTGTTAATGTGAGAGTGTATTCAGGTGTTAGAAATTCATGAAAACTAATGGAATGTTACTTGTATTGTTTTCACTTATCTATTCCTATTATAATGTAATGGCAGGCATTTACATTATGTATATCCCTGTAACTAAATAACTCATCCAATGCAAATGAAGAAGAATGCTAAATTCAAAACAATTGGCCATTGTGTGAGTAAAAACACTTATGAGATTGTTGTCTGTGAAAAGAAGCTATAAGTACTGATTCAAAGAAACATCCTTTATCTCTGGACTGTTTGGATTCTAACAGGGCAGAATAACTGAATGAGAAGACGGAGATCCTCAGAATTATTCTGGGTAGCGCTGGAAAAGAGTTTGGGAAACTGGCAGTCTATTACATCACTGCTGCCATTTGGAGTTACAAACTGTGGTTTACCTGTTATTATATTTTACCTGCTTTAAGAACATGTCTTCACTTGCACGTCACCACAAAAGCATCACCGGTAAGAGCTTCCGCCTCTCGTGGAGGTGGTTTTCTTTTTGTGGTGAAACTTCTGAGTTTCACTGCAAAAAGTCATTGGCAAGTGTAGACGCTCCCATGGTTTTTGCGCAAAAAAGGGATTTTTTCTGCTTTCAATGGCAAGTGTAGACATGCCCAAATCCTGTTTACACAGCTTTTAGCCTCCAGAGGATATCCCTCAGTGCCTAGGTGACCACTCTAGCCAGCAGCTCTGCTGCTCTGTTGCCAGGTAAACAGACATCCACCCTTCCCCCTGTAAAGTCCCGGGAACTTTGAAACTTCCTGTTTTCTTGGCAAGTGCTCACTTATCTGGCCAGGTGACAATGCCTGCTCCATGGAGCAAACAATCCCCTGCTTGGAGCAATGCTGAGCTACTGGAGCTTATCAGTGTTTGGGGAGGGGAGGCTGTGCAGGGACTCAGGATGCCCCACGATCACACACCCCCTTTCCACAAGACCCATCGTCAAACTGGAGAGAGCTGCACTGTGGGATAGCTGCCCTAGTGCGCTGCTCTCATCAGCGATGGAAGTGTTGCTAATGTAAAGACTCTCTGACATCTGAGGAATTAAGTGAGTACACAAACTAGCACTTTTCTTTCACCGGTTCCCTATCATTGGTGAAACTTACAGTGCAAAAACTCTGCAAGTGTAGACATACCCTTAGCCTCTCAATAATTCTCATTCTGTTTTCTTAATTAATAAACCTATAGTTAGTTTACTATAGAATTGGTTATCAGCATTGTCTTTGGTGTAAGATCTGGAGTACCAATTGATTTGGGGTAAGTGAATGTTCTCTTGGGACTGGGAGAAACCTGATGTGGTTTCTGATGTGGCAGGTAGCAATTGATCTATCGGGGATCGATTTATCGCGTCTCATTTAGACGCGATTAATCGATCCCCGAACGCGCTCCCCGTCGACTCCGGAAATCCACCTCAGTGAAAGGCAGAAGCGGAGTCGACGTGGGAGCGGCAGTGATCGACTCGCCGCCATCCTCACGGCCAGGTAAGTCGATCTATGATACGCTGACTTCAGCTACGCTATTCACGTAGCTGAAGTTGTGTATCATAGATCGACACTCCCCCCTAGTGTAGCCCAGGGCTAAGTAACATTTTACCACAAAGTTCAGTTTGTCTTGGTGACAAGGTAGACTGAAGAGTCTAAGGAGACTGTCTGTGACTCCAGGGTAAGACTGGTATAGTGATCCAGATGTTCACATTTGTTACTGGCTTGGTGAAATCTAATAATGGATTATACCACCAGTTTGGGGGGGGGGGGGGGGTCTGCCCTTGTTTTCTGACAGCCTGCCCTGAGATAGGCACTCACAGTTGTCAGCCACTTCAGACAGCGTGACAGCTTCCATTTAAGTCAATAGGAGCTTTACCATTGACTTAAATGGCAGTAAGATCAGATCCAGTAGTAGCAAGTTCAGCCCAATCTAATTCCCATTGAAGTCAATGGAAAGACTCTCATTGACTTTAATGGGAGTTGTATTGGGCCTATAATGTATAGATAGCCTCCCAGAAATGCCATGGCACCATGGAGGGCTAGGCCTGTCAATCACAATTGAACTCACAATAATTCTGACATATTTAAGGCACTGTGAGGTAGCACAGCAAATGCAATTGGTATGGCAGCTCTGTGGCTCTGGAGATCATTTCTTAGTTCAGCAGGTATAAAGTGACTTAACGTAGATGTGTCAGCTATTGTAGAGCATAATGAAGCCTATTGACAAGCATGGTCAGTCTGTTCTGGAGTCCACAAAGAAAATTAATTGTTCTGTAGATTGTCTTTGGTGTGAGGTCTGGCTCAGGGATAAAGATTGGGTAAATCTAGCTCCTGTCTTAAGGCCAGTAGATTGGTAAATTCAAATAAACATTATTCCACCTCCAAGTGTTAGCAGACGAACCAAATTAATGTGAACATTTGTGGATGAACCAAAGTCTCATAATGCTTTGTATCTATAATCCTTTGTACTCAGGGTAAATCTTAGTGTGTTGTTGAATGATGTGTGTGACCTCTTGCTCTGAACTGTTGACCCTTAGAAAATATGCTCCAATGCCCAGGAAACCAAGAAAGGGAATACTCCGTGTTACTGATGTGTCCTATGGTTGATGAGATAAACTAAAGATCTGACAACAAGTCATTATCTGTTATGTAAATTGAAAGAAACGCCATAGGTTAGTAGGTCACAAGAATGGAATTTTCTTTGTCTCTTTTTCATAAACAAGTATGGTGTACTTTCTGAAAGATAGCTGGAATGGATCAGGCTGCAGGACTGCTTCCCTGTGCGGGTAATGTATTTGCCTTTCTTTATCGTACTCGTTAATCTTTGAATAATAATCTTTGATTTATAAACCGATTGAGCCTGGTTATCTGATCTCTTATTAATAACAGAATCAAACATTTAGCTAACACAAATAATCCCTATAATGGAACCATGCTTTATAAACTATATACAGCTCTCTTCTCAGGGTGTACAGCATGCGAGATCCAGCAGAGGAAAATAGCTCAGCAGTTCCTGCTTCCAGCAATCAAGGGCAGGCCTGGGTGTTGGATACCCATACATTGAAAAGGTCTATCTTGGCAAGCACAGAAAATCTGTTAATGACCTGTAAATCCCCCTTTACTGGGTAGCAATTATCAGTGCCTGGAAGTAAAAATAAATGAGTGAACTGCCTGACTCTTCCAGTCATGACATTTCTGGATTCAGGTCCAAAAATGTGGGCTCTAGGACATTCCCCAACATGGTGATGAAGTGACGCTCTTGGTAGTTAAGTAGTTTCAAATTCAGGATCTGTCTATTATTACTATAGTATCTGTGAGCCTCATTCCTTGGTTCTCAATTTTCCTTAATAATGTTGTGTCCTGGGCTTTACTGAAACCCTCTTGGAAAAAATCTCTATAAATTAAATCCTGAATCTTAAAACCACCTCATCATCCACCTTCAAAATCATCTTCAAAACTCTCCTTTGCCATGGTACCTACCGAAAACTTGACAAGGATTAGGAGGCTGGTGTGCAGAGACCAAAGTTTCCATCGTTTCCATTGTTTCCTTGTGCTCTCCCATCTGTCTGTATCTATCTGTTGTCTCTTGTCTTGTACTTAGATTGTAAGCTCCTTGGGACAGGGGCCATCTTTTTGTTCTGTGTTTGTACAGCATCTAGCACAATGGGGGACTAGTCCATTACTAGGCTTCTTGGTGCTATGGTGATAATAATCAGTCCTCCTCCTCTTCCATTGACACTGCCTTATCTGCTGTCATGAAGAAACCTGATTGGCCAGAGGTTCACATAACTCTGAATAAACTTCTGAACTTTTAGAAGCTTATCCAGACAATGCAAATGAACATCCTCTGCTTCACCCACCATTACTAGCCTTAATCAGAGCTACCCTGACAGGAACCATGGCAAGAAAAAAGTATCTTTCTCTCTGATGAAAGAAAATAGCAAAGCATTTAGAATTGCTCTTTTGTAACATAGAGATAAGGTGGGTGAGGTAATATCTTTTATTGGTCCAACTTCTGTTGGTGAGAGAGATAAGCTTTGGAGCTCACACAGAGCTGGGTGTTGGATATCCATACATTCAGAATGTCTATCTTGGCAAGCACAAAAAACCTGCTAATGAGCTGTAAATTCCCTCTTTCCCATGCAGCAATTTTCAATGCCTGGAAGAAAAAATAAATGAGTGCACAGCCTGGCTCTCCCAGGCATGACATTTCCCAATGTGGTGATGATAGGTGAAGAAGAGCTCTGTGTAAGCACTAAAGCTTTTCTCTCTCATCAATAGAAGTTGGCTGAATAAAAGATATTATCTCACCCACCTTGTCTCTCTAATATCCTGGGACCAAAATTGCTCCAACACTACTGCTTACAACTTTTGTAACAAGCTATTCTAATCCTTTTGGAGACTAGAACTCAAATACAAGAACAGAAGAATTGCCATACCAGATCAGAACAACCTTCTGTCTAGCGCGGTACTTTTTCACTGACAATGGCCAGTAACTATCTGTCAAGGCAGAAATGTTACACAGCCAGGGACTGCTCAGGTCACTGATTCCCTAGACAGTTGCTCTTGCTGTATGGGAGATGAGGCCATCGTTTTGCTTTTCCAGGTCAGTACAGATATACAGCACCCCTTTCTGTTCTGAATAATCATCATGTGGAAGAGGAAAACAGCAAGAAGCGGAAAAGAAATATCTATGCATTGGGATATGAATGGCAGGCAACCACAAAGCAGTTATTTGCTAGCACATAACTGATCTGGTCTTACACCGATGCACTACCAGAACATCAGCAAGTAATGGTACTTGTGCGGACTCCATTACTGTAGCATCTGTGCTCTGGGAGAGAGGAATGGAAGTGCGTATAAACTCAATTTTACAGATGAAGAACAGAGAGAAAAAGTAATGTGCCCATGGTCTCACAGGCCAGCCATACCAGAACAGGGAACTGAACCTCTCCCAAATAGAGCTGAATGAATAATTGAGTTTTCCGTTTGGGGGCTGTCAGAGTTCCCTCCCCACTCTGAACTCTAGGGTACAGTCGTGGGGACCCGCATGAAAGACCCCCTAAGCTTATTTCTACCAGCTTAGGTTAAAAACTCCCTAAGGTACAAAATCTCCCCTGTACCCTGAGAAAAGGTAATCGCTGCCACCACCAAGTGATTTAAACAAGAACCAGGGAAAAGGACCACTTGGAGTTCTCCTTCCCCCAAAAAATATCCCCTTAAGCCCGTACACCCCCTTTCCTGGGGAGGCTGGAGAATAATCTCCTAACCAATTGGTACAAAGTGATCAAAGACCCAACCCCTGGGTCTTGGAACAATGGGAAAATTAGTCAGGTTCTTAAAAGAAGGATTTTATTAAAAAAAGAAAGGTAAAAATCATCTCTGTAAAATCAGGATGGTAAATAACTTTACAGGGTACTCAAATTCAAAACACAGAGGATCCCCCCCTCTGGGCAAAACCTTAAAATTACAGAAATACAGGAATAATACCTCCCTTTTAACACAGGGAAAACTTCACAAGCAAAATAAAAACAAAACCTATTTGCAATGCCTGACTAACTTGCGTTGTAATATTGGAGGTTTGGTGGAGGATGGGTTGGAGGAGATTGAGATCTGCCTGGTCCTCATAGTCCCAAGAGATAACGAACTAACTCACAAACAAAGGCCTCCCCCTCCCCTCAGGATCTGAAAGTATCTTCTTTCTTCATTGGTCCTGGTGGTCAGGTGCCAACTGGGCTATGAGTTTCTTAACCCCTTACCCGTAAGGAGGAATCTTAGGCTTCCCTTAGCTGTATGGTTATGACAGGAGCCAAACAAAAAAATTAGGGAAAAATAATTATTGTGGGTTGTCCCAAAATGGAAAATTTTGTTTTTTCTCATCAAAACAACAACAAAAATAATTTGGGGTCGAATTAAATGTTACATTAGACTCAAAACACTTTTTTATAAAAAGAAATTTCACATCTTTTCTGGTCAAAACTATTCACCCAATTTGACCCGAATTCATCGATAGTTTTGGTCAACCTGACATTGCATTTTTCAGCAAATAATTTATTAGTCTAAATTTTTTTGCCTAATTCTGCTCCCAAGTCCCAGGCTAGCCTTCCAACCATCCTAGCTTATCTGTCCTTCCTTCTTGAGCTGTCTGTCTGTTGACATGGATGTAGAGAACCTTGCAAAGGACTATACTGCACACTGGGAAAGCAGCAAGGTTGGGGAATCCCCACTATCACCATTCTGTCAGCTCCAAAATATGAACCCAGGTCTTTTACGTGTTTCTAGTAGCCTTCGCTTAGGGCTTGTCTAACACTTGAAATGTTACAGCAGCACAGCTGCAGCTGCACTGCTGTAGAGATTCAGTGGAGACAGTGTTCCCTCTAATTTTTGACAGGCCGTGTGTGCAAAAAATTTCTTCTGTGCAAATTTTTGAAGCAGGGTTCAAATTTGTGCGCCATGAGGCAAATGCGCCCAAGCGAGTAAAATGCTTATACAAGGAGATGTGTGGGTCCCAACCGTCCCGACATGATCAACTTTCCATGTTAGAAATGCTGGTGGGAAGGGGTACAATTCATTGCCCTCCTTCCCCTTTCCCCCCCCTTGCCAGCTAGTAGAATTTGGCTGTGTTGGTAGATGGCGGGCGAACAATGTCAAAAGTCACCCGTAAATGATATTTCAGCCTGGCTCCGATGTAGTATTTCATTTTTTGTGCGCATGGTGTTTCGCCGTGTGCGCAGGGTTTAGGATGTGTGTGTGCGCACGCACGCACACAGCTTAGAAGGAACAGTCGGAGACACTATGCCAACGGGAGGAATTCTCCCCTTAGCATAAGTACCTACCACAAGAGGTGGTAGGTAGATTGACGGGAGAATTCTTCCATCAACCTAGTGCTATGTACACCGAGGATTAGGTTGACTTAACCACATTGTTCAGGGGTGTGGATTTTTTACCTACTTTTTAGTGCCAACCTACCTTCTTAGTGTAGACCTCCTGACACTTTAACTGCTCTGAAGTGCTACCTGTTTGCTGTCAAATGGTGCTACTGTAGGCCTATTTGATGAGCTTTTCCTTCACTGTGGGATCCAACATATCAATACCACCAGTTCCACAGTTCAAAGCCAGTCTGTATTATTGGGCAGTCTCTGAACTAATCTTCCTATCTTTCTCTGCTACCCATGGTCATACAGTGAGGTGAAGTGAGGAGAACCCTTATAGCACAAAACTAGCATTGGGTTCCTCTCCCTACTACATTCCTTATGGCACTCTTCCTCTCTTTGACATTTCTCCATTGCAAGGCCACAAGGCATGCTATCACCCAGGGCTCACACATGCTACAACTCAGTGCTGAAGCCTTAGTGGTAGGGAGGGATTTGAAATGCTGCTGCTTCCACTGTGGTTCTAAAATGCACCACTTCCGCCTTGTGAAAGACATAGGCCAAGTCTTTTTGGCAGCAGATTACTATCAAAGATTGCTACCTCGAGTGGGCTTGTCCTCCACTAAGCCCTGTGTATTCCGTGCCACTGATGGGATAGAATGTTGTCCACCAGTCAGAACCAATATAGGTCATTCAGCAATGGGACCAGTCATGTTCTGAGAGACTGATAGCTCCACATGACTGCCAGAAAACCCCACTTCAGCAATATTTGAATGGGGTTACTGGGTCACTGACCATCCACAACAACAATGGTTAGAACAACCCCAGCTAGTGGCACGCCGTGAGCCTGAACCAACCCATGTGGCCTGGACGACGTCTGGCACATTCCTGGGCACAGACACTTCAGTCTAGGGGACTCTTCTGAGACTGCTGCAGGAGAAAGCCAATGTTATGTTGCTATTCCAAGCTGTGTTGTGCAAGCAGAATCCTCACTAGAAATCAGTGGAATGAGGAAGCCAGGAGAAGTAGGAAAGCAATTGTCAGCTGCTAGCGAAGAGTTCTAGTAAAGATATTAGCCATGACCATTGTGTCTGCTCAATAATTACCCCAGTTCCTACAAGGGGTAATTATTGGGCAGACACAATGGTCATGGCTAATATCTGGGATGGAAGCAGCCATGGTAGGTAAGTATCAGAGGGGTAGCCATGTTAGTCTGGATCTGTAGAAGCAACAAAGGGTCCTGTGGCACCTTATAGACTAACAGAGGTATTGGAGCATAAGCTTTCGTGGGTGAATACCCACTTTATCGGATGCAAACATGGTAGGTAAGTTAGCCTGCCTTGGATGATTGGTGGGGGGGCATTAGGATATGGATTTGAGGGGACAGTGCGGGCCTGGCCCATGAAAGGGAAGCAGTGAGAGAGACTGGAGACTGGAAATAGGAGAGGGCAGAGACACTGGGCCAACTTCACCGTGGATGAAAGCTGATGCAACCCTTATTGACTTTAGTGACCAGGCTGAACTGGGTGCAAACAATGAGGAAAAGGCCTCTTGCTAGAGATAGGAAGAGAATGAAAGAGCAAGATAAAGACAGAGAGAGGGAGGAGAAGCAATTAGCAGACAGACTGGGGGAGAGACAGAGAAGTAAAGATAAAAGCAGATTTAAAAAGGGAGTGGACAGAAACAGAAAGAAAGCAAGAGTGAGGGAGGGGCAGGAACCTAGATAACCATTGGAAAAGAGAGATAAAGAGGGAGGGGGATGATGGTTTGACCAAGCTACAGGAGTGGGTTTCAAAGAGCCTTTGTCCATGTTCAGGAAATGCCCGGGGTGTTGGCAGCAAATGAGCTCAGCACACCCTGGGAATTTACCTGATCCTGCTGGCTTAAGTTAGGGAACAGGCATGTCTTCAATCAAAGGGCCATTCTGCCGAACGCTGCAACAAACTCTCAAAACCCCCCAAACCAAAATAAAGTCCCCCAGCTGCACCCTCTTCCCAAAACCACAGGAGGGTCAGAGATGCCTATGGGCCCTTCCTGAGTGTGCTGCTGGTACCAGTTTTTAATCAACTTGCAAACTCCTGTCTTCAAAAGGAAGAGCACAAGAGGCTCCCCTTACATGCTACAAACCAACAGTAGTGCTGCTCCATGCTCTTAGTAAGGTTACTCAGTGGATCCCCTAGGCCTATGGCATCTCTGATAACCCATCGCTATGCTCTGCACACGTGGAGTTACAGGACTGAGAACATCCCCCAGTTTCCTTTCTTCCTCTAATTTCATGCATCTGGACTGGTCTAGTCTTCCCAGCCTTGCATCACCAGAGAATACAGACAGTCCGACTTTACCCAGACTGGGGCTTGTCTACACCATGCAGCTTTTAGAGACAAAGCTGTGTCAACACAGCCTTGTCGCTAAATGTCAGCGTGTGGAAACGCTGTCAGTCGGCACTTTGTCAGCACTTATGCCGACAAAATACTTCCAGCCCCAGGAGTGGTGTTTGCTTTGTCGGCAGGAGCTCCGTGTTCACACTGCCACTTGCCTCTGCAAAGCTTTTATCTTTCAGCAGGGGGTGGGGGGGGGTGGGGGGCACTTTTTAAAGTACCCGTGAAAGACAAAAGTTTTGTCCACAACTTGGCAGTGTAGACAAGCCCAAGCTTTAGGTATGTTCATTGCTTTTCCCTCAAAGAAGATTTTCCATTATTGTTGTGAATCCTGGCCCATCTGGCAAGCAGAAAAACAGTGTCAATATCACAAAGCCATTAGCGAACTTTCAAAAGAGCTTCCCAAACCCTAGTCTCATTGTGCCCAGAGAGAGGTAATGATTCAGAGACCAGAGAAGGACTCTACATATATTAAGCATGAGATGAGTAAGTGGATGCAGCTGGAGTCTGGCAGCATTTAAAAGGATTACAGATAGAATTACTGAGGCTTGAAAAAACTGGTTAACTTTATTGTCAAGGTGACATGCATGGACTCAGGGCCTGAGAAGTTAATAAATGAGCTAATGTAAAGGTAGTTAATTGGCTGGTGAGACTGCAGGGCATTCTCAGGGCAGGACTGAATTCTTCCCTTTGTCTCATTTCCTTGTTCCCTGTGCATGTCTCTCCTTGTTCTCTCCTCACCATTGCCTCCCTGCCCCTTTCTTTCTTCAGTCTCCTGGATGTTCTGAAGACTTTCATCTCCTTCCACACTCTGTTCTTGAACAAGAGGTGTTTCAGCAGGTGTGCTATGGAGAGGGGGCTGCGTGTTAGGGATTAGTGGGAAGGATGCACTTTCCTAGATTCATAGGTTTTAAAGCCAGAAAGAGGGACCGTTATGATCACCCAATCTAACCTGTTTGAACACACATGACTGACCCACTCACACTCTGACGATCCTGTCCCGGAGAGGTGGATCTGAATCAGGGCTGGCTCTAGGCACCAGCAAAACAAGCTGGTGCTTGGGGCGGCACATTTCTAGGGGCGGCATTCTGGCCCCGGCCATGCCCCTAGAAATGTGCCCCGGCTGCCCCAGCTCACCTCTGCCACCGCCGCTAGGCTTAAGAGCCTGGGAGGGAGGGGGAGAACCCGAGCGGCTGCGGCAGAGCGGAGGTGAGCTAGGGTGGCGGGTTGCGGGGGGGGGGGGGGAGGCGGGGGCTACAGGAAACAATGGGGTGGGGAAAATGTAGCACCTGCAGGGAAGGAGACGGAGTTGAGGCAGGCCGGGGGTGGGGTAAGAAAAAAACGGGGGCGAACAAATTTTTTTTTGCTTGGGGCAGCAAAAATCCTAGAGCCGGCCCTGATCTGAATGGTACTATCACACCAGGCATATAATAATATTGTTACCAAGCAGCTAGTCAACATTTGGAGCCCTGAGAATGTTCCAATTGGGAGTAGAAATTGATGACGGAGTCTGGTATTTTCTTTGATACAATCTTGTTTCTTTACAAGGAATTTACATCCTGCTTCTCCACATGCAAGAGGAATCAAAATCAAAACTCCGGATTGCTCCGGAACCATAGAATCATAGAATCATAGAATCTCAGGGTTGGAAGGGACCTCAGGAGGTCATCTAGTCCAACCCCCTGCTCAAAGCAGGACCAAACCCAATTAGATCATCCCAGCCAGGGCTTTGTCAAGCCTGACCTTAAAAACATCTAAGGAAGGAGATTCCACCACCTCCCTAGGTAACCCATTCCAGTGCTTCACCACCCTACTAGTGAAAAAGTTTTTCCTAATATCCAACCTAAACCTCCCCCTCTGCAAATTGAGACCATTACTCCTTGTTCTGTCATCTTCTACCACTGAGAACAGTCTAGATCCATCCTCTTTGGAACCCCCTTTCAGGTAGTTGAAAGCAGCTATCAAATCCCCCCTCATTCTTCTCTTCTGCAGGCTAAACAATCCCAGTTCCCTCAGCCTCTCCTCATAAGTCATGTGCTCGAGCCCCCTAATCATTTTTGTTGCCCTCCGTTGGACTCTTTCCAATTTATCCACATCCTTCTTGTAGCGTGGGGCCCAAAACTGGACACAGTACTCCAAATGAGGCCTCACCAGTGCCGAATAGAGGGGAATAATCACGTCCCTCGATCTGCTGGAAATGCCCCTACTTATACAGCCCAAAATGCCGTTAGCCTTCTTGGCAACAAGGGCACACTGTTGACTCATATTCAGCTTTTCGTCCACCGTAACCCCTAGGTCCTTTTCTGCAGAACTGCTGCCCAGCCATTCGGTCCCTAGTCTGTAGCAGTGCATGGGATTCTTGCGTCCTAAGTGCAGGACTCTGCACTTGTCCTTGTTGAACCTCATCAGATTTCTTTTGGCCCAATCCTCTAATTTGTCTAGGTCCCTCTGTATCCTGTCCCTACCCTCCAGCGTATCAACCACTCCTCCCAGTTTAGTGTCATCTGCAAACTTGCTAAGGGTGCAGTCCACACCATCCTCCAGATCGTTGATGAAGATATTGAACAAAACCGGCCCCAGCACCGACCCTTGGGGCACTCCACTTGATACCGGCTGCCAACTAGACATGGAGCCATTGATCACTACCCGTTGGGCACGACCATCCAGCCAGTTTTCTATCCACCTTACCGTGCATTCATCCAGCCCATACTTCCTTAACTTGCTGGCAAGAACACTGTGGGAGACTGTATCAAAAGCTTTGCTAAAGTCAAGAAATAGCACATCCACTGCTTTCCCCTCATCCACAGAGCCAGTTATCTCATCATAGAAGGCAATTAGGTTAGTCAGGCATGACTTGCCCTTGGTGAATCCATGCTGACTGTTCCTGATCACTTTCCCCTCCTTTAAGTGGTTCAGAATTGATTCCTTGAGGACCTGTTCCATGATTTTTCCAGGGACTGAGGTGAGACTGACTGGCCTGTAGTTCCCCGGATCTTCCTTCTTCCCTTTTTTAAAGATGGGCACTACATTAGCTTTTTTCCAGTCATCCGGGACCTCCCCCGATTGCCATGATTTGTCAAAGATAATGGCCAATGGCTCTGCAATCACATCGGCCAACTCCTTTAGCACCCTCGGATGCAGTGCATCCGGCCCCATGGACTTGTGTTCGTCCAGCTTTTCTAAATAGTCCCGAACTACTTCTTTCTCCACAGAGAGCTGGTCACCTCCTCCCCATACCGTGCTGCGGAGTGCAGCCGCCTGGGAGCTGACCTTGTCTGTGAAGACAGAGGCAAAAAAAGCATTGAGTACACTAGCTTTCTCCACATCCTCTGTCACTAGGTTCCCTCCCTCATTCAGCAAGGGGCCCACACTTTCCTTGACTTTCTTCTTGTTGCTCAAATACCTGAAGAAACCCTTCTTGTTACTCCTAACATCTCCGGCTAGCTGCAACTCCAAGTGTGATTTGGCCTTCCTAATTTCACTCCTGCATGCCTGAACAATATTTATATACTCCTCCCTGGTCATTTGTCCAATCTTCCACTTCTTGTAAGCTGCTTTTTTGTGTTTAAGACGAGCAAGGATTTCACTGTTAAGCCAAGCTGGTCGCCTGCCATATTTACTTTTCTTTCTACACCTCGGGATGGTTTGTTCCTGCAACCTCAATAAGGATTCTTTACAATACAGCCAGCTTTCCTCAACTCCTTTCCCCCTCATGTTATTCTCCCAGGGGACCTTGCCCATCAGTTCCCTGAGGGAGTCAAAGTCTGCTTTTCTGAAGTCCAGGGTCTCTGTTCTACTGCTCTCCTTTCTTCCTTGTGTCAGGATCCTGAACTCAACCATCTCATGGTCACTGCCTCCCAGGTTCCCATCCACTATTGCTTCCTCTACTATTTCTTCCCTGTTTGTGAGCAGCAGGTCAAGAAGAGCTTTTCCCCTAGTTGGTTCCTCCAGCACTTGCACCAGGAAATTGTCCCCTACACTTTCCAAAAACTTCCTGGATTGTCTGTGGACCGCTGTATTGCTCTCCCAGCAGATATCGGGGTGATTAAAGTCACCCATGAGAACCAGGGCCTGTGATTTAGTAACTTCTGTTAATTGCTGGAAGAAAGCCTCATCCACCTCATCCCCCTGGTCTGGTGGTCTGTAGCAGACTCCCACCACGCCATTACCCATGTTGCTCCCACTTCTAAATTGAATCCAGAGACTCTCAGGTTTTTCTGCAGTTTCATACTGGAGCTCTGAGCAGTCATACTGCTCTCTTACATACAACGCAACTCCCCCACCTTTTCTGCCCTGCCTATCCTTCCTGAACAGCTTATATCCATCCATGACAGTACTCCAATCATGTGAGTTATCCCACCAAGTCTCTGTTATTCCAATTACATCATAATTCCTTGACTGTGCCAGGACTTCCAGTTCTCCCTGCTTGTTCCCCAGGCTTCTTGCATTTGTGTATAGGCATTTAAGATAACTCACTGATCGTCCTGCTGTCCCAGTGTGGGGCAAGAGCCCTCCCCTCTTGCACTCACCTACTTGTGCTTCCTCCCGGTATCCCACTTCCCCACTTACCTCGGGGCTTTGGTCTCCTTCCCCCGGTGAACCTAGTTTAAAGCCCTCCTCACTAGGTTAGCCAGCCTGCTTCCAAAGATGCTCTTCTTGAGCTCACAGGCTCAAACTTCTTTCAGCCAGCATCCCCGACCCAGAATCTTTCTCTATGCTTTTTCCAGGGTCACACCTAGTTTACAGGCTGCTGCTTGGCTTGCTTTCTCTGCTCTCTATGGGCATGTCTACACTGCAATAAAACACCCGCGCCTCGCCCATGTCAGCTGACTCGGGCTTGCAGGGCTAGGGCTGCAGGGCTACAAAACTGCCGTGTGGCTGTTCAGGCTCGGACTGGAGCCTAAGCTCTGGGGGTGGGTCTCAGAGCCTGCAGCCTGAACCCAAGCTAGCAGACATGGGCTCTGAGGCTCAGTGCCACAGGTTTTTTATCGCAGTGTAGACATCCCCTATTAGGCCTCCTGTCTACCAGGTTTTGATCTGCCAAGGCACCTGTGGTCATCTCTGAACCGATTTTGAACAGGACAGGGTAACGGTTTGGCCAATCTCTTTAAATGGGGTTTATCTAATGACCTGCGATGCAGCTGTGGTCAACTTCAGACTATGTCGCATATCAGTGTCGAGTGCCCATGGAGTTATTTCGATGGCTGGCTACCGGCTCTTCATGTGGCTAATGATGACGCCATAAAATGGCTGGGCACATTGCGTGAACTGCTGATGATGATTAGGCCTTGTTTTAGGTGTGACTCCATAACTGTCCGTTACAGCAATCTTACGTGAAGGGCACATTCGTACATTAGTTTCAGGACAGTTTTAATTCAACTCATAACAAGGTTTAACCCAGCTCATAACAATATTCTACCTTAACTCTTTTGCACTCCAACAATAGCCACTTCTAGAACATGGACTTCATTATCACCTGCCTGACCTGCAGCAGAATGCGACTGTGCAGTCATGAATAGACTCAGATCCCATACCGCCTAATCATCAGTAATGAAGGGACAAACGTCATTATCATTTTATGTAATGGAACCCATACCAGCCTTATTAGCAGAGATGAATTAATAACTCATAGTGACTAGTCCAGTGGTTCCCAAATTGTGATCTGTGCAGAACTCGCTGCTCACACAGTCCTGGCTCCTCCTGCTTTTGTCCAGCTACTGAATCCCATTAAAAGGCAGCTAAAGATACATGAAATAATGTCCTAATGTTACAGTTATACATAAGTTATTACTGTAGCTGCCAGAGTAATGTTATGAGACCACGAAGAGTGGTGGGCTACATGACAGCAGTGGCGTAGCCAGGTCCAGAGCACAGGGGGAGCGGAGCTAAAAAAAAGGCGCCTCCCCTTGTACTCACCCAGCGGTGCTCCGGTGGCGCTCCAGCTGTTCGGCGCAGCACTTCGGCAGTGGGTCCCGTCCCTTCACTCGCTCCAGATCTTCAGTGGTACCCGCCGCCGAAGTCCCAGAGCAAGTGAAGGGCCTGCCGCCGAACAGCTGGAGTGCCGCCGGGTGAGTGCAAGAAGTGGCACCTTTTTTTAGCTCCGCTCCCCCTTTAAAAAAAGGTGCCACTTCTTTTTAAGGCGCCGCTTCTGCTCAGAGGGGGAGCGGCCACTACCTCCGCTCCCCCCCTGGCTATGCTACTGCATGACAGCCAATCAGAGAGGACAGAGTCCAAGAGACAATCACTCTTTAAAGATGTAGTCCACAATGTAAAATGTTTGAGAACCTCTGACTTATTCAATGAATTCATCTCCTCGTTTTGTGTTCACAAATTGCCTGCAGTTTCAGCTTTCCTTTAATTTGTTACTCAAAACTCTTCACTGAATAACTTCTGTAAATAATTCTTGGTACCTTGATAACTCAGGAACAGTTCATTTTAACCTAATAATTAGCATTTATAAGCGGTCATCAAGGTGCACTCTGCTGTTTGAAGGAGTGACTTGTAGCTATGACACTGGACTGATACTCAGGAGACCGGGGTTCAATTCCAAGTTCTGCCACAGAATTCCTTGTGTGACCTTATCTCATGCCATTTAACTTCCCTGTGCCTCCATTACCCATTTGTAAACTGGAGGCAATAATTCTGCCCTAGTTATTCAACTGCAAGTTTTGTTGAGCCAGGCACTGTCTCTCACTGTGCGGCCATACAGTGGCTAGCACAATGGGGCCGTGATCACAATTGGAGCCTCTAGATAACGTAATCGACATAATACCGACATAATCCATAATACAGACATGCCCCTCAGATGAGCGTTACGTATATACGCAAACGGAGACAATTACCAACAAAATTATTATAAAATGTAATTGTGTCTAGCACTGGAATAGCTATTGTATGGGACAATCCCCCACAGGCAAAGGCTGAACTGCATGTTCTAATAGGATGTATCTGCCGCTAATATCATCCATGATTTAGTAGAAAGTGGATCATAACTTTAATGTTAGCCCAAGCAGGACAATAAATCATTAATTCATTAGTGTGCGGCTTTTCTCTCTCATGCCCTGCCCAGTTCTCATCATGGCAAGGCCTTTTGGAGATCCCACTACCTCATGCTTCATTTAATGAGCGGCAGGCTTGGGATGATTGGCTGGCTCGGCTGCAGTTACTCTTGGAGCATGGCCCAGAGTCAAAGTGAGACGTCAGGAGATTCTCATAATTAGTCAGCTTAACATGAAGGCGTTTCAAAGAAAAACAACAACAAGGGAAAGAGCCCTTTGTGAGCGAGATCTGGGACAAGGGACCAACCGGCTTGGCTGGGGTGGAGGCATCATTGATGTTTCTTCTTCACTGCTGAGACCAAGGGAGAAATAACAGGAGAGGGAGATAAATCCCCATTGAAGGACTTCTAGGAGGGATTCTCAAAAGCACACACTCCGCGTTTGGCCTAGTTCTGCGCCCATTGAAGAGCATGGTAAGACTGCTGGTGACATCAAGAGGGGTCAAGTTAGTCCAATGCTCAGTGGTTCTGAAAACCGTGCCGAGATTAACCCCAGTTTATCACTACAGGAGACTTTACAACATCATCGTACAACATCAGAGTGACATCCCCAGAAAGGCCAGGGCCTGCTTCTATGAGGGTCTGAGTGCTCTGATCTTCCCCTGGCATCAGTGCGAGGTGTGGGCTGTCTGCACCTCACAGGATCAGGTCACTGGTATGTGCCAAGGATTACGGATGGGTTTCCAGACTGAATTGTGATTGGACAACTTCCACACCTATCACCTGAACACAGCAGCTGCAGAATCAGAACAGTTTAGCTGGGTGCCAAAGTCCCCACACTGCTAACGGCGATCCTCCTCTAGACTAAGTGCTAAGCACCTGGGTTATAGCCAGATTCTACAGGACCTAGGCTGGGAGGTCAAAGCAGAGGCCAGCTTCCAGCAGTAGCCCAGTGCCCCAGTGACCCCCTGCAGTGCCATGCCAGCAGTCCTGCCTCCTTCTCCAGATGGATCAACTCCCCCTCGTGCCCCCCCCCCCCCACACATTACACACACTCACCTCACTCCTCTCCCAGGGGACAAGCCCAAGGAGGCTGCATACTGCTTTGAGGCTAGGCCTGAGGATTGGCAGCCCTACGGATTTGGGTGAAAATCAGAAAAGCTGAAAGCAGGAAATGGAGGCATCTGGTTAGCAGAGCTAGCAGCTTCAAACACCTGTGTAATTTTCTACAGATCAAAGGACCTGTTGATAGCAGCCATTAATACCTTCCAGCATAATAACACCCTCATCTCAGGTCCGTCCTTCCTCCCAATATAGTTTTAAAATGTTGTCACACTGAAGGAGAAAGGGGTGGGGCGGGACAGAGGAATGAGGAGGTAAGGGAGTGTGCACACAGAGCCCCTGGCATGAGGCAGAGAATGGGGGACCCTAACATGGGAAGAAGGGGGCACACAGATCTCCTGGTGGGGGAAGAATGGAGGATCCTGGGGGTGGGGGGAGGGAGGAATGGAGGTAAAGAGAGTCCATACAGAGCCTCTGGTATGGGGGCAGAGAATGGGGGATGCTATCATGGGGGAGAGTGGTGGGGGGCACACAGAGCCCCTGATGTTGGGGAGAATGGGTGACTGTGGCAGGGAAAATGGGGGGTGTAGTCGAAAGAGAGCCTGAAGCATGGACCTGGTGGAAGACCTGAGGTCTGAACCAAAGTTATGCTATGAGCAAAAGTCAGGCCAGTCAAAAGGCAGACGCTTACCTGCAAGTTCAGTGTCTGGTACATGAACGTACATATTCAGTGGCTAAAACACACAGAATTATGTAAAAACATTCCAGCAGGCAAGTGCACCCCAACCTAGAACATGCTGGTTTGACAGACGGGATGAAACATCAGGAGTAAAGTACAAAGCCAGGTGGTGAATAGGGAAGTTTTATCTGAAGCATCAGGAGACAGGTACAAGGGGAGGTAACGTCACGAAACACGTGAGATGGTAGGTAAGTTGTTTATCCCAGATTGTTTGTCTCAGTCTATAAATGTGGGAATGCCTCACCTTAACCTTTCATCTGGCATACAGGGAGGTGGAAAGTCCCACTGGTTACTGAGCCAGTCCATTGTAACGGGCATACATGCGTTAGTGTACCTGTAGCACATCTAGGGCACTAGGACCATGCTTTGTTAATAATAAACTTGGCCAAATGCCTTCACCACCAAACTGTGTCTGTGGTCTCTTTGGGCAGTTTGATCAAAGTGTGCTGGGTTGGCTACCTGGCCAGAGATGGCACGCACAGCACACAGAGAGAACTGACAACAGAGGAATGAGGGGAAGGGGGCGCAGGTAGAATAAAGGGCATGGGGAGAGGCAGGGAGGAATGGGGGGTACAGAGCCCCTGGCATGAGGGAAGGTGGGTGGGGGAGTTCCTGCAATAGAGGGGGATGAGAGGGTGACACACAGGGAGCTTGTGGGGGGATGGAGGGAGTGCAAGGAGCCCCTGGTGTGTGCTGTGACCTCAGTCGACAGAAGCAACAAAGTGTGTGACTCCCTCGTATTTTTAACACACATTAGAGGGAGGCAGGGAAGTTTTCTAAATATGGAAGCAGAAAAAAACTTCCCCAAAACACAAAACTACTGAAAATCTGAAGAAACAAACAAGGCCAGGATGCAACATGGCAAACAGAACCAGACCCCAATGTGAGCTAAAAAATGCAAAGCGAGACTCGGCTGTTGTGCAGCAAGTATAAGGAGGAGAAAAATCCCATCCTTGTCTGGCTAGATGCCATGAAATGAGAACAATTCACTCACATAGGTCTTGGTTTCTGAGGCAATGGAATGCCAATATTGCGCAATGCTATTGATTGAACGACCGCTAGAAGGCAAAGCTATATCTTGGTCAGTAGCATAGCCGGGGGGGAGCAGGGGGAGCGGTCGCTCCCCCTGTGAGCAGAAGCGGCTGAAGCGGCGCCTTTTTTTAGCAGCACTAAAAAAAGGCGCCGCTTCTTTTTAAGCGCTGCTTCTTGCACTCACCCGGCGGCGCTCCGGGTCTTCGGCGGCATTTCGGCGGCAGGTACCACCAAAGACCCAGAGTGAGTGAGGGACCGCCACCAAAATGCCGCCGAACACCCGGAGCGCCGCCAGGTGAATACAGGGGGAGGCGCCTTTTTATAGCGCCGCTCCCCCTGCGCTCCGGACCTGGCTGCGCAACTGATCTTGGTTTACTTATCTCAGTAGCTAATAAGATTGTCTGATGTGCATATTTCATATTTTATGTGTCCAAAATGCCAGCCAGTATACTTGAGCTTTGCACTCATAAGGGCGGTTATTTCTCTGCAGGGTGGTACTTCCCTTCAGAAGCCTGGTGGCCATGGAAATGCACTGCAGGGTTCTGGTAGATTTTGGTTTTTTAAAAGCCTTTAAAGTTCTCTTCAGAGATGGAGTGTTAACCCTGGTGTCTTGGGTAAATTCCAATTCAGGAAAATGGACTCTGACTTCCTAAATCTCCCTGTTGTCAGGGTCTTAGTATCATGAACTGGGCTGAGAAAACAGTGCTTTTTGAGGAGAGGGCTGTTTTTGTGGTTAGAGCCTGGGCCTGGGACTCAGGAGATCACATTCAATTCTGGGCTCTGCCAGAGATTTTGTGTGTAACCTTGGGCAAGTCAAGGGTCTACTGGGTGCTGAGGACTTCTAAAAAAATGGCCAGTTCATTTAGGTGCCTAAGGGAGAGCTGAGTTCTTCTGAAAATCAGCCATGAATCTCTTTTTGTTCAAAATGAGGATGATTATTCTTACATTGCTCACAGCAAGGTTATGAGGAACTAAGCTGTCAATGTTTACAAAGTATTTTGAAATCCTCCGGTGAAAAGCTTGGTTTCTAAGCAGACCATTGTTTTCAGATGGGTTGAGCCAATCAAGCTCTCTGCCTGGTTACTGCAGGTTGATTGATTTTCTTTCTCCAGATGAATTCACTGGATACAATCCTGGCTCACTGAAGGCAATGGCAAAGCTCCCTATTCCAGGCTACCGGCGCATTAATCAATTTCTATAAAACACTCCATAATATATGAACATGGGGCTCACCATCACTCTCCACCAAAGGAAAGCGTAGGCCTCCTGAAATACCTTCCTGACCCCGGACAAGGGGCATGATTCTCCATTGCCCTAAGACTCCTTTATGACTCTAGCACAGGGGGCATGCTGGTAATGTTTTGGGTGGGGCTGATGGAGAGGATGTGACCTGAGCACTATTGTGCTCTAGCTCTTCTGGCTGTTTATGAGCTTAGGTGGCCATGGACCATCTGAAAATATGTTAGAGCAAATGTGAACTAGCTGGGGAGGCTCCCAGCCAGGCCCAGAACACTGGGAGAGCAAAGGAGTATTCCCTCTCCCCATTCATGCATCTCAGCTGGAATATAGAAGCTGGCCCAACATCTCCCAGCCCATCCTCCCACAGACTGAAATTGTCCCTCTAATTGATGCCCCCAATCCATCGTCATCCTCCCCAGAAAAGCCTGGGCAATCAAACGAGTGAATGCACATCAATGGGAACTGATTCTCCAAAGTGGCATATCCTTATAACCAGTTTGAAAAGCAGTAACTTAGAACAAGGGGAGAAATAGTTAAGGAGAGGGATCTGCAGGAAATAAACAACAAAAATGGGGTTTCAATTATTTTTGCAGCGTTTGGGGGTGTGTGGCGGGAATCAGATCCAGTAAAGTGTTATTGAAGTCAGAGACATTTAGTCAGCTGTTTGATTCAGCCAGTTAAGCAATAAGCACTCCTTGCCAGTTGTTCCCAGTGAGCAAAGATTGTGAAATCGATTGATTGCATAAAACAGATGTTAACATTTTTGTAACCTGAAAACACACAGCCATGAAAAACACATTCCCCATGTGACACCCACAAACTCCTCCTGCACACACGTGGATGCTAATGAAAATCAGCAACATGAATGCAACAGGGAAGATGGCCAAAACCAGCCAGAGAACAACAAGTGGCAGCTGGCCTTCTATTGGACCTCATAGACAGCCAATACAAGGTCTATGAACCACTTAAATCCCAACCCTGTGGGCTGAAGTGGGATTTAAGTGGTCCACAGACCTTGTACTGGCCCCTCTGCACAGGGGTGGATTTCACCCTGAAAGCAAAGCACAGGACTCTGATATGTATGACCTATGTGTGTTGTAAATTGTCATCTTCATCCTCCTTCTGGGAGCCCCATGTCAATGTCAGAGTTGTTAATGTTCAGTTTAGTCTTTTGGGTGTTATTCTCACATGTACTCTTGGTTTGTTCCTAATCCCGGATGTGACTCAAACACTACCTTGAAAAAGCATCGCGATAGCAATTAATCCATTCTTAGAAAGAGCCAGTAAACATCCCTTCCCTCCTGTCCATCTCCGGTGATTGGCCAGGTGGAAGATAAAGGCCCAATGGCACTTGATCAAAACAGGAGGGGATAACCCCAGTGTCCTTGACCAGCATTCCTTCTCTCAACAAAACAGGTTCCAACATCCAAGGCCCCATGTATTGAGTACCAAGCACAGTCTCTCTGTCATGTATATACCACGCTCAGCATCATGATATCAGTGACAGACCAAGCGCCACATCCTTCTGAGCAGTCAATGTGGTTCTAGTATATAGATCCCTGCTTTGTAAAATGTTTTGTGAAATGTACACATGGAATGATCTAATCTAATCTATCTATCAGGTTTGTAACGTGCCCAGCACCATCATCCAGGGGCCAATGCATGACTATAAATCAATTCTAATCTCATTTAAAAAGTTTTAAAACATTAATCAGATGTAGAGATGGGTCACACCTACCTGAAATTCATGCCCAATATAGCTGATCTGTAAAAGAGGTAAAAACAACAGTGAAAATCCCACATACACACAAACAAACAAAAAGTGTATTTAAATTTCCCTTTTCATGGCAATTTGCTGGTTTTGTTGTTGAGGCACTAAAACTGATTTGAAAGATAATTATGCATCTACGCAATATATTGCCACAGTTATTTAAAAAAGCATTTGGATAGATCCAAAGTTGGTGTAAATTGGCTTAGCTTTAAAGCAGGGGTTCTCAAACTGGGGGTCGGGACCCCTCAGGGGGTCGTGAGGTTATTAAATGGGGGGGTCGCAAGCTGTCAGTCTCCACCCCAAACCTCACTTATAATGGTGTTAAATATATAAAAAAGTGTTTTTAATTTATAAGGGGGGTCACACTCAGAGGCTTCCTATGTGAAAGGGGTCACCAGTACAAAAGTTTGAGAACTACTGCTTTAAAGCAATTAATGGATTTACATTGGCTGACGATCTGGATCTTTAACACACTCCAGAAAAGGCTTTGTTTTTGCTATTGTCTTCTGGAGAATCCAGAGGAAAGTTAAAATGGAAGAGACCAGAATGTAGTCTAACCCTCAGGAGAAGAAATCATAAATTAATACATCTGCATTGCTTCAGCAATAAGGACAGCCCCAATTCTCTGTTATCCCTCACATAATGACTGGCATGGACAGTTAAAAATTAGAGGGGAAGAGGAGGGTAGGATGTCTGGTCTTTATCTGATAGATAAAGCTACAGCAGTTGTAACTGATATAAAAACCTGAGTCATATAAATAAGTGTAAAACCTTAGGGACCTGAACAGCTGTGTTTTGGGATATGCTCCATGGAGAATAATGGGATGATAGATGTTAGTGGTGGAAGAATCCTATTTGACCACTACGCCCATCTCCCTGTCAGTGCAGGATTATTTCTTATTGCAAATGTATTAGCACTTTTGCCAGTTTAAGGGCCTAATTTTCAGGAGGCTGAAAGGGTCATGCACATTGGTGAGCGAGCCTGCCTCATCTGAACTTAAACTTGACACAGCCGCAGGTGGGATTTTTCAGGTTGGATTGTGCTATTTCCAGCCCTGGAGGGATGGGCATGTGAGGAGGGAGGTGTGTGGAGAGAGGTCTCCTGCATAGGCCTCCCTTTCCATGCTGAATGGATGGGTTACCATCTCCACAGCAATGCCTTCCATATGAAAGCCCTTCTACTGGTGATCCAGGACGGAGCCTCCAGCACAAACTCAGGCTGAGTCAACCAGGCTTCTTCCTGCAGGCTCCTGGGTGGATCACATACACTGAAGCAAGAGCTGCCATAAAATAGCAGAGGATGTATCATGCTTCCTGCTTCCTGTGCAGCCAGAGCTTTGGCCAGTTCTGCTTGGGGCCAGTTCACCCTACAAACTATTACCATGTCTGAATAGGATAGCCAGCGATTGCAGATACTGACACGACACTGGACACAGCTTGTCTTGGTTTACACTGATTGTTAAACCATGTTCAGTATCATGTTAGCTAACAGGGTGGTTCAGACACAGTGACATTAACGTAGGGTGGCCACTCACGCACCCCTAGAATACCGGACATTCTGGTACTACCAGGAATGGCGTGACCCCACCCGACAGGTGTGAGGTCATGTTGGTTGGGGGCAGAGCAGTGCGCTCTTCAGAATGACATCCCCTGTCCATGATACTGGACAAAACCGGTTTTATCTCAGTACCGGACAGGGGGACAAAGCATTTAAAATTAGGGCTGTCCAGGTTAAAACCAGATGAATGGCCTGCCTACTTTAATGTAGACAAAGCCTTTACTGATCACAGGACCATAGCCATGTAACCAGCTGATCTCCGGCGTAGCTGTGTTTGGGATCAGTGGCACAAGATCCTTTCACCCAGCCTCCTCTCATGACCTAAATAACGCACCCCACAAGTGGGGAGGAGCTAGCAGTGTTGCAATCACCTCCAGGGCAAAGGGCCTTATGATTTTGGTCCGTTTTAAAACTGAATGGCAGGAGCTGAGAACAAAGGCTTCCCTAGAACACTGGCTGGGCTTGAAATTTGTACAGCCAGGATTTTGAAAGGCTCTTTGAGCCAGGAAAGCAAACATTACCAAAGAGTTACTGAGTCATATAAACAAGCAACTAATTAAAACATTAAATAAATCTTACACGTACATAACCTTTCTATTTAAACACTGTCCAGGTTGGCTTGGCTCCAAGGCATCTGACCCAGTGGGCCTTATGATCCTCTTTCCATGTGATGCAATCAAGGGCTTGTTTGGGCCTGTGTATTTTTTTCCCTTCTTCTTCTTCTGTTATTTATTTATGTAGTTGAATTTTGTGCTGGTGAAAGGTGCCAGCTTGAATACCCTGAAGATACACAGACTCTACCCAAGTATAAACTTTATAACACTGGACTCAGGAGAGCTGGGTTTCATCCTTGGCTCTGTCACTGGCCAGTGGGGTGACACTAGGCAAGTTACTTTGGCTCCCCGTGCCTCAATTTCCCCATCGGTAAAATGGAGGTAATGATCCTGACCTCGTTTGTAAAATGCTTTGAGAGCTACTCATGAAAAACACTCTGTAAGCGCTGGGTATTATCGCTGTTATTCTAGACCAAATAATAACAATTATTAGAGATGGGTGCGAGAAGCAAAGTTTGAAACTGGATCCGAACTTCCCTGAAGTTTGGAGTTCAGATCTGGAGTATTAAGAATAATGGGGTACCCCTCTGTAGCACCTCTAACAGTATGGCTCCGAAAGTGAAAAAATCATGTGAGGCCTGAAAAAAATCATGACAGTATCTTTTAACTCATGAGATTTGTTGTAAGATCATATATTTTAGGTCCTATTGTGCCTGTGGGTTCACTTTTTCAAGCTTCTGTCATCAACCAGGAGAGCTACAAATGAACAAACAAACAAAGCTGATTTCTCATGTAATCAGATTAATCCAGAACCTGGGAAAGCTTTAAGAAAAGCACCAAATATTGTGAGACGTAGGATCAGTTTCTGAGAGTTGGAAGTACAGCTAGCTGAGGGCTTTAGAAATCTGAACCGGTCAAACCTCAGAATGTCCTGGGAAGCTGTGTTGCCAGTTCTCAAGATTTAATCACAAATTTTTATCTCAAGATTTTATCTCCACCAATGTCCTGGCCTGAGATATGATGCCTGTGAGGGATGCTTTCACCTCCCTTTTTTGCTCCTCAGTTCAACTCATTCTCAGTTGTAAAATTCGAGCAGTTGCATGATCTCTGCCCTGCTAGGGTACCAATAGTCTTTTCAAAGCTGAGAGGTGGGGAGTAATTTTTTTGAGCTATGCAATGATTTTAAGATCATGATTTTTTTAAACTCTAAAGCACTTGTTTGTCCAAACTGAATCTTTGGACATTTGGGTTCATTTACTGCAACACGCCAAGTGCTTTTCTACTGATTTTGTATTTGTGCAGCACTCAGTACAATGGAGCCCTGATGCTGACTGGGGCCTCAGGGTGCTACAAATAATAATACATCTCTTCCTCTTTTTAGCAGTTGCAGGCTGGAGGATAGCAGGGTACCACCTGTGATCCAGTGGAGTCACACCCTGCTTAGTCATGACTATATATGGCGAAATCAAAAGGAGGCGGGGGCATCATGAACAATCTCATTTTGCAATATTCAATGGTTTCTCAAAGCCCCAGCATCTGGAATCATGATTACGTGAGAATCACAGCTTTCATTTGGGGGAAAAAAAGTAAGCTTCTCGCCCTTGTGGTTAAAGACAGAAGCTTGAAAACATGACCCAAGTCTAAAGACACAGAAACAAGAAGAAAAAATAAAATGAGCCTGCAAATTACCATTTTTTAAATCTCATGATTTTTGACTGCTTAACCTTCATACATGGATCTACCAAGGCTCCAAGGTCTATCAGAATGGTCACCGAGAGGGCTTTGGGTCATCTCAAGTTGATATTCGGGTCTGCTTCAGGCTGGTATGACAGTTAATGCATCCATGACAACATGTATCCATAAGAGTTAGCAGGATATTCCCGGTGTGTTGCATGCAGCACAAATGCAGCCATGAGTGGCAGAACACCCCTGCCTGAGGGGACAGAGAGTGATAATTTCATAACCTCGGCAAACGTGGTTGATCAGGGGCGGGGTTGAGGGTGCTCAGGAGCTGAAAGGGGGTGAAGGGAAATGGAACTGGATGGTGATGGCAGAGCTGAGGCACAGGCCCGGCAGCCAGTGGGGCCTAAGCCAAGAGAATTGTCAGTGAAAAGTGAGTAACAGACAATAGTCATTCAGGCCATGGGCACAGGGTGAGTAATGGGAGATGTCTCAGAACGCATGGGCTGTACAACACAGCCGGCAGTGTCATCACAGAGGAGACGGGATGGACTGGCAGCATCGCCCATTGGCTTTTTTACACCTTTTGCTATGGCTGCCTTCTTGAATGGCTACCTACAGTGCACGTTGTGCAGACCTGGGTGGCTGCCTCCACACTGGCACTGCTCTGCCCATCTCCAGCTCAGAACCGGAATTTCTTGTACTAGGAGGGACTCTGGCACCGCCTTCTCTCTTTCATGATCCACAGTGCAGGTTGGGGAAACCCATCCTGACCTGTATTCCACCACCAGCCAAGGGACCACTCCTCCCAGCCAAACCCATTCCCACCACAGCAACCCACCTCAGGCAATAAAGGAATCCATTCCCCAACCTACCATCCAGCATAGTGTGAAAGCAGGCTACCCTGTAGCTAGCCAGCTACCCTACAGCCAGACAGGAAACCCACCTGCCATTACTACTGCTGCTGTGTGGAATAGGGGCCTGGAAGGGAAGCCACCCTTGAGGAACCTCCAAGCAGTGCTGAGAAGGGGGAAGTATGGTGGATTGAGAGGCACTGGGTCAACAGGTGATTAAAGGATAGATGTTTTCAGGTGCAGAGGCAAGAATATGGGATTGATGGATTTCTGTTGGTGTGTGTGTGTGGGGGAAGTATTGCACCTAGGAGATGTCACAGGTATTGCTGACTTAGGGGGTGTCCCACGCACATCCCTGGCTCCTATGGTTTCTATTCACACAGAGTTTCATTTTGAGTCACAGGTTTGTCTGAACCCACGTAGCGAAAGTTGAAAATAAAAATGAAATTGGCACCTTTTGTTCCCTTCTCTGGGTGACCGGAGGGTCAGTGGATTCTGGGGGTGGGGCAAAAGACCCTGTCATGTGACCAGCTGCTATATTTAATTGGGAAACCAAGCAAAACCATGTAACTCAGTCTTGAAAAGTTCACCTCATCCCAGACACAGCAGAAGTTTGCCTTCTGTTAAGTGACAGTCCCCTGCTGCCTTGGCACTGTGCACAGTAGCTTTCAGGTCATTCGATCTAGCCCTGCCCATAATGATTCATGCCAGCTTTCCTGTGGCACTGATTGGGAATGAATATCACAGCCTTCTAACATGTCCAAGACCCTGTGCCCAAACCATTACCCATTTCTGAATCTGCACCCTCGTTTTCTCTCTCTGAGGAGCCCATGTGTAACTGTCCCAGGAACACTTGTGATACCCAATTCAGATTGCAATTCAAGGATATTCTAGTTATAATTTGACAGACATAGAGAAAATAACATAAAAGATACGTAGAAATAAACATGCTTAATCAAATGCTATGGAAAGCACGGCAGAGGCTGGCGCTGTGCTCAAGTTACAGGATATTGAAATATTACTCATAACATGGCAGAACAATCACCTTTTCTCTCACAGTCTGAAACTGTCCCACCCTATCAACTCAGTCTGATCTCACATCCTGGAGTGTATCTGTTCCACTTCAGATGGAGATTCTATCTATCTATCTATCTATCTATCTATCTATCTATCTATCTATGCCATGAGATTGGACAGTTCAAATCTCACATTTCCATTAGCTCTTGGCTTTATGTCACCCTCCACACCAAACCAAGATCATTATTTTCCTTGGGGGGAGGCTGCAGATCAATAAGCCAAAACACATTTTTTATTCAAATATCAGTTGCAGGCGATGTGTTTCTTCCTTTTCTCAAACATTCAGTATTCTCCATACGTACTTCCCAAAAGGTCCCCTGAAAAACATGCTTCTTAAATCAGGGGAGTGGAGTCTAACATACAGTTCTCAGTGAACCTCAAAGATTATCCAAATCAGATTTTTTATGCCAGTCTTTGTGAACATGTTAATTTAGTACCGCCCTGCCCAGTTACCCACAGCGTACATAGATGATAACACTTATTGTCCCTTAGTAGCAATAAAAAAAGATATAGGCTAAGGAAATGGAGCAGAAATCATTTCAATAATAAGCATGGAGCCAAATTCTGTTCACACAATATAAATCTGGAGTAATTCCATTGACTTCAGAGAATTTACTCCAGAGCAGCAATTCATAGAATATCAGGGTTGGACGGGACCTCAGGAGTTCATCTAGTCCAACCCCCTGCTCAAAGCAGGACCAATCCCCAATTTTTGCCCCAGATCCCTAAATGGCCCCCTCAAGGATTGAGCTCACAATCCTGGGTTTAGCAGGCCAATGCTCAAACCACTGAGCTATCCCTCCCCCGCATATACGCAACGTCTTGCATGACTGAGCCCTAATTTCTTCAAGCTTCTCCTTCATTTTTGCTTTACCTAGGCTCAGACGTTCCCCTGTTTGGACTCCACCAATGTCCTGGCCTGAGATATGATGTCTGTGAGGGGTGCTTTCACCTCCCTTTTTTGCTCCTCAGTTCAACTCGTTCTCAGTTGTAAAATTCGAGCAGTTGCATGATCTCTGCCCTGCTAGGGTACCAATAGTCTTTTCAAAGCTGAGAGGTGGGGAGTAATTTTTTTGAGCTATGCAATGATTTTAAGATCATGATTTTTTTAAACTCTAAAGCACTTGTTTGTCCAAACTGAATCTTTGGACATTTGGGTTCATTTACTGCAACACGCCAAGTGCTTTTCTACTGATTTTGTATTTGTGCAGCACTCAGTACAATGGAGCCCTGATGCTGACTGGGGCCTCAGGGTGCTACAAATAATAATACATCTCTTCCTCTTTTTAGCAGTTGCAGGCTGGAGGATAGCAGGGTACCACCTGTGATCCAGTGGAGTCACACCCTGCTTAGTCATGACTATATATGGCGAAATCAAAAGGAGGCGGGGGCATCATGAACAATCTCATTTTCCAGGGTCATGTTTTTGTGTGCCCAATAAGCCAATAATTAATTCATTGCTGGATTGTCAGTCTCCTTGCACTCCATCCTCTCCACAGATTGCCAGCACAGTGGCATGGACTCCGACCTTGGCTTCAGAACCAAGGAAGCCAAATTACTCACCATTCACCAGCCAAGTCACATCCAGACTGTTCATAGTACTCACGTGCAACTGTATGCACCAATACAGTAAACTGTCTATTCTGTGAACAAGTTAAAGAATATTTAGATAAGTTAGATGTATCCCAGCTGGCAGGGCCTTATGAAATTCATCCTACGGTACTTAAGGAACTAGCTGAAGCAATCTCAGAACCATTAGTGATTATCTTAGAGAACTCATTGGGGACAGGTGAGGCCTCAGAGGACTGGAGAATGGCAAACACAGTACCTATCTTTAAAAAAGGGGAAAAAAGAAGACCTAGGAAATTACAGATGAGTCAGCCTAACTTTGATACCTGGAAAGGTACTGGAACAAGTTCTTAAACCATCAATTTGTAAGCACCTAGCGAATACTAAAATGATAAAGTAATAGCCAATGTGGATTTGTCAAGACAAATCACACCAGACCAACCTATTTTCCTTCTTTGACAGGGTTACTGGGCTAGTGGATGGAGGGAAGCAGTAGACTTGATATATCTCGATTTTAGTAAGACTTTTGACATGTCCTACAAGCAAATGGGGGAAATGCTGTCTAGATTAAATTACTATAAGGTAGGTGCACAACTGGTTGAAAAAAAACTTACTCAAAGAGTAGTTATCAATGGTTCACGGTCAAACTAGGAGGATGTATCTAGTGGGGTCCTGCAGGGTCTATCCTGAGTCCAGGACTATTCAACATTTTCATGACGACTGGGATAATGGAGTGGAGAGTATGCTTAGAAAATGTATGGATGACATCAAGCTGGGAGAGGCTGTAGCACTTTGAAGGACAGAATTAGAATTCTAAATAACCTTTACAACCGTAAAATTGGTCTGAAATCAACAAGAAGCAAGTCAATACAGACAAGTGCAAAGTACTCCACGCAGGAAGAAAAAAATCAAATGCTCAGTGTATGGAGAGAGGCGGCTGTGCAGTCTCAGCTGCACTTGAGACATAGGAATTTTGATACCTACAGGCAGATTTTTTGAGGCTTGTGCGAAAAGGGCTATGATTGGAACACGCTGCAGTGCAGAGTGAAGATAAAGGAGCTGAGGCAGGCGTACCATAAGGCGAGGGAGGCAAACCGTCACTCAGGTGCTTCACCTAAGACCTGCCGGTTCTATACGGAGCTGGACACTACTCTCGGTAGCGACCCCACCTCTACCACCAAGAGCTCCGTGGATACTTTGGCAGGCCTGGAGGTGGCGGAAAGAGAACCTAACTCGGAGGAAGAAGTCATTGATGAAGAGGTGGAGTTAGATGACGATGTGGAGCTCCCAGAGGGGTCACCCGGTGCGGCAGGCAGCCAGGAACTGTTCACCACTCCAGAAGTGTCTAGCCAGTCTCAGCAATTCCAGCGAGCAAGAAGCAGGAGAGGAGACGCCTGTTAAGTGGCTGTGGTTTGTGTAGTGAGAAGGTGAGTTCAGGATATAGAAATGTACAAGGCTGGCTGTGTTTCTGTGTGCTGGACATTTCCCTGTGCAGCTAATCAGAATGGCGGAACAGGGTGTTGATGCATGCTGAGATCTCATGGGAATCCTCCAGAGAGATCTCTAGGAAAGTTTCCTGAAGATACTTGGCAACCATCTGCCAAAAGTTCCTTGGCAGACCTGCTTTGCTCCTTCCCCCATCATAGGAAACTTTCTTGTGCCATTAGGCAATCATTTGTGCAGGGACCAAAGCAGCACACAGGAGAGCAGCATAAGGACCATGGCGGAAGCCACTAGCATGTAGCAGATGTACCCTCGCTTCCCTGCTTACCCTCAGCAGTGAGATATCTGCTACAATGACCCCTGCCTGTGGAAAAGTGTGGGAGAATTTTAGAATTTTTTCCCTAGTCAGCTGCACCGCAACCCTTGCAGAGTTCTCTTTTCCCTATGTAGAGCGCTCCCCCCACCCCCCGCCAACACTCACCATGCTTTGGGTGTTCGTTGAGATGTGTGCTTGCCAAGGGTGAATGAGAAAGTGATTGTTATGTTACCAGAGATGTAGTTCACTGAAATGTTTCAATGCTGTGTGTGAATTTAACAATCATGCTTCTGTGCATTGTTCCTTATGCTTCGGCAGATGTGGCCTTGAAGAACACCCCACACACAGCAACCGAGCTTCTTCGCCAGATAAGAAAGTGCCCAAGATGGAGCAAAGAAGACATGTTGTGGGAGGTACTGCACTTCTTCAATGCAGAGAAAAGGGAATGCAAGGAGTGGAGGGAAGCCGAACTGCAGACAGAAAGGAAAATCATGAGTTTGTTAAGGACACTACTGAGCGGATGATTAAAGTCATGGAGGAGCAAACGCAGATGCTGACGTCCTTAATAATGCTGCAAACTGAGCAGATGCATGTCTGCCCTCCCCTTCAGCACATACAGAACTCTTTTCCATGGTTCCCCGCCCCCCACAAACTCCGTCCGCACAGTCCTTTCCACTTTCCGGAACTTCTCAGTTTCCCCTTCACTCCACCCCCTCGGACAACTTTCAAAATGATAGCTGGACCTACACATAGCTCTGAAAGTCTCCCCTTTCCTGGTACCTCCTTTCCCACCAAGCCTCTGTGTGTGTGTGTGTGTGTTGTTTCTTGTGCAATAAATGCAAAGTGTTTTAAGGGAAACTCATCTTTATTCGTTTCCTACAAACTGAGATAGCAGGCACTACCAATACATACACATGCAGTTTAATCATTTGCGTACTGGAATGCAAGGCCCCAGATTTCACCATTGCTTCATAGGAAAACTACATGTAATGTAACATTGCAGCACCAATCATAGAGATACACGTTACTGGTTCTCATTTTCAAAGTGTTGCCTCAAAGCCTCCCTGATTCAAATTGTCCCCCTTTGGGCCCCTCTGATAGCCCTGGTATCTGACTGCTCAAAATAAGTAGCCAAGTGGTCTGCCTCAACACTCCCCCATTGAGCAAACCTTTCCCCCTTAGTTTCACAAAGATTATGCAACATACAGCACACGGCTTTGACCATGGCAATAGTATCCTCATTGAGGTCTAGCCTGCCATAAAGGCATCTCCAGCATGCATTTAATCTGCAAAAGGCACATTCCACTGTAATCCAGCACCTACTCAGCCTGTTGTTGAAATGCTCCTTACTGCTGTCCAGGTTTTCCGTGTAAGGTTTCATGAGCCATGGCTGTAAGGGGTACGCCGGGTCTCCCAGGATCACTATTCGCATTTCAACATCCCCCACTGTAATCTTCTGGTCTGCAAAGAAAGTCCGCGCTTGTAGCTTTCTATACAGGCCGGCGTTCCTGAAGATGCATGTGTCATGCACTTTCCCGGACCATCCTGCGTTGATGTCAGTGAAACGCCCACGGTGATCCACAAGTGCCTGCAACACCATGGAGAAGTACTCCTTCCTATTGATGTACAAGGTGGCTTGGTGCCAAAATTAGAATATATGTGCCATCTATTGCCCCTCCAGTTAGGGAAATCCATTTCTGCAAAGCTGTCCACTATTTCACGCACATTACCCAGAGTCACAGTCCTTTGTAGCAGGATGTGATTAATTGCCCTGCACACTTTCATTAACGCAGCCCCAACGATTGACTTCCCGACTCCAAATTGATTCGTGACCGACCGGTAGCAGTCTGGAGTCACCAGCTTCCACACAACGATTGCCATGTGCTTCTCTACTGATAGGGCAGCTCTCCTTCAGGTGTTCTTGCACCGCAGTGCTGGGGAAAGCTCCGCACACAGTTCCAGGAAGGTGGCTTTCCGCATCTGAAAGTTCTATAGCCACTGCTCGTCATCCCAGACCTGCATGATGTTATGATCCTACCATTCAGTGCTTGTTTCCTGAGCCCAAAAGCGATGGTCCACCATCTGTAGCTGTTCTGTGAATGCCAAAAGCAATCTAAAGTGGCTCCTATCCATATCACACAGCATGTCAGGCAACTGGGAGTCTTCTTCAGTTAGGAACTTTGTGATTAACTGCACTACCATCCACAATGTCTTAATGACAGTTATCAGAGCATAGGAGAGCAGTGCGGGATCCATCCCTTCTCACAAAGATGCCAGGCTACACAGCAATCAAGAGCTGTTGAAAACTGCCATGAAAGAAAGCTGGAAGCCCATGGAGTGCTGGGACAGAAAACGATGCATCATGGGACATTGAGCCTGGTCCCAAGATGAGCCACAATCTGCTCCTCCTTCCCACAAGACCTACCGACAGAAGGTGCCAAGGTGGACTGTGGAATAGGTATCCACAGTGCATTGCTCACACTGTCGATGATAGTGCCCCAACTGTGGACATGCTCTGCCGACAGAGGGAGCAAGTGTGAACATGCAATACCGATTTTTATTATATCGCTTTTTGAATGTCGACATAATTTTTGTAGACAAAACTGTTGTGTAGACAAGGCCCTACAAAATAGGGAATAACTAGCTAGGCAGTAGTACGTAGGAAGCAGTTGGGGCTGGCCACTGTTGGAAACAGGAAACTGAACTAGCTGGACCATAGGTCTGATCCAGACTGACAATTCCTATGTTCCTAGGAAACAAGCTGTTGGTTTCAAGTAGAGTGACCAGATAGCAAGTGTGAACAATCAGGACAGTGGGTGAGGGGTAATAGGCGCCTGTATAAGACAAAGCACCAAAATATCATGACTGTCCCTAGAAAATTGGGACATCTGGTCACCCTAGTTTCAACACAGTTCTAGTGGACATTACAGTTGGCACCACCAGGCTCTCCTAATGGTAGGCTCAGTAGAGAGGCCAAGGACATGGGGAATGAACTCCCTTCTCAAACCCCAGAGTTGGGTCCTTCTTCCTCAGGGTTGAGGCACTTTGACAGGAGGCATGAAAGCTTCCCCTGATGCTGCATGTGCTGTACCTGCACTAGGGACAGAGGGAGGGCTCCAGTCTCTAGGTTGTCAATGTGGAGCCTTTCTCAAGCTGCTAAAGCAATCTAAAAATGATCATAGAGACTCCAGGGAGCAAACAACTGTTTTAACTCATGAGCTGGAACAGAGGTCAGAAGTTATTCAGACAGCCAGCAAGAAGGCCCATTCCTTTGGGGAGCACAAGGGGGGGGGTGTGGTTATCATTGGCACAGACAAATAGAGGAGTGTCTTATCCAATGTAGACGCTAATGATAAGGACTCTAACAGGACTCTCTTTGTCTTCCATGTGAAACGTTAACTAATAGCCTTGTTGCATCAAGGATCATTCAGTTCTCTCTACTCCTTGTTCTTGTAGCTCCCTTTACTCCCTACTGGAGCCTAGGGCCAAACTGCCTTGAGCCAACAGAGGTAAAAAACATATTGACCCTTATTTCGCAGTTTTTAAACAAATGCTTCTATAGCTGCCATGGACCAGTGCCATGGCTGGCTGAGGTGGTTGCAGTGAGAAGGGTTAATAGATGATGAAACAGGAGGAACAAGTTGTTTTCCCTTCTGATGAAGCGACCCGAGGGGGGAATTCTTTTGGGAGAACAATGGCATGTTCACAAGGCTGGGTGGCTCGCCAACTCTCCAGGCCTAATTGTCACCATGTCCCTGGCAGGCAGCGCGTGTATGTGTAATTACAGGGCTGACACATGACCAGGCTGCAAATAATTCCCTGAAACAGCTGGGAACAATCACTAGTTTCTGAGCCAACGTGAGCCATTCCAAGGCATCGAGTGGCTTCATGGCGCAAGGAGAGTGAGGCAAAATTGAGGGTGGTATCCATGGTCCAAAACCCACATCTAGTTTCTGGCCCAAGCAGTAGTATTATTTTCAAGCACGCAGGACAGGGCCAGCTCTAACTTTTTTGCCACCCCGAGAAAAAAACAACAAAAAACCCCGAGGGCCACCCCACCGAAACAAATCCCCCCGAGTGCCGCCCCACTGAAACAAAAACAAAAAACCCCTGAGCGCTGCCCCGCCGAAACAACCCCCCTCCTGGAGCGCCACCCCACCGAAACAAAAACAAACAAACAAACAAAAACCCTAGCGCTGCCCGCCGAAGTAAAAAAACCCAACAAACCCCGAGCGCTGCCCTGCCACCCCAAGATTGGCTGCCCCTTAAAAAGTGCTGCCCCAAGCACGTGCTTGGTTGGCTGGTGCCTGGAGCCGGCCCTGACACAGGAGCAGATCATTAAATTGGCATTTAGAAAAAGATTAGGCCAAATAAGCCTCATTGCCATCACAAACACACTCCCCGCCTAGACTGTAAATTAAGACTGGGTGTCTGTCTAGCTCAATCAGATGTCATGGGCTTGATGCAGGAATTATTGGGTGAGGTTCCCTGGCCTGTGTTATGTTGGAGGTCAGACAAATGATCATAACGTCCCTTCTAAAGTGGACAATAGTTGGCAGGTTCAATGGAAAAGCCAAAGAAAAACCAAATCCTCCCTCGCCCACCCCTCACACCCAAGAGATGGTTCCTTCCAGATCAAGGCTGGAAACTGATCGGTTGTAGGGGGAAGCCTGTATTGCTTCCACCTGAGCTATATTCTTTCTCTGTGGCTGCCAGTCCAACACCCCTCATCAGCACTAAGAGCTTGAGCAAATGCCCATTGATGTCAGTGGAAAACCTCCCAATGATTTCAACAGACATTGGATCAGACACTACATTCACTCAAAAGATGGTCAGTTACTCTATGTGCCAGAAGGTGAACCAGGGGACAAATTCATCTCTGGTGTAACTACACTGACTTCAGTACAGTTACACAAGGGATGAATCTGTCCCCATGCACTGTGTTCTAGAAGAAGCTAAAGGTTATCCCCCCAGAGTAGTTCCACTTTATTGGGTGTACCCTGTCCCATTCGTTATAATTACTCATTTTCTCAGTTGGTCTGACAGAGCCTGACTTTGTCATCAACTTCACAGGATGTTGCATGGGCTTTCTGCTGACTCAGGACCCAGTTCAGCAAAGCATGCACTTAATCCAATCCATATTCAGCAAAGCACTTAAGCACATGCTTAAACAAAGCATATACTCAAGTTCCATAGACTCGAATGGGTTTATATCATGTTGCTAGTACAGTACCTGTTAGGAAGTATTAACCCTTTTGGTCATTTTCTTTCTGTATATTTGACTCATTTATATATTAACTATATTCTTTATAATCTTTATGATATTAACAAAGAGAATGTTTAAATTCTAAGACCCAGAATACTAGCCTTTAACCAAGTAACCCTATTCAGGAATTCTATGTGTTAGGCTGTATCTAATAATCCTTGGCGCCTCCATGTCTATAAAATTCCAGATGTTCATGAAAATCATCCCCTTTATATATATAATGTTTCCTATTGGGGAATCAACAGGGAAGAATGATTATGGAGGAAAGAGGACCCACTGAAAGATATTAAATGTCATCAGAGCATATGGTTCTGGGAGAGTACTTTTGGCAAAGAGGGGTCTCTGTCTAAAAACCTTATATAATGACAGAAGTTTTGGAACTTAGTTGGGGAACGAAACTGCGCTTCCCACCAGTTACAGTGAAGAAGAGAGACAGAGCCAGCTCTTTACCTTACATTCAGGGTGGTAATATATCTATTCTTTCTGTATTCTGTACAGTGCTGTACTAATCTCTGATTGATAATCCTTGATTAAATAATTCCAGTTGAGCCTGTTATTCGACAATCTTGAATCATCATTCCCTTCAGACACGCAGCAAGGTGCTTAAGTGCTTAGCTGAATAGGGACAGACCACTCAGGCCTTTGTTGCGAGGGGGAGGTGGCCTGGCTGGGATGAGTTTCATTTCAAAGAGAAGATTAAGGGGTGACTCGATTACAGTCTATAAGTACCTACACGGGAATGAATAGTTAATAATGGTTCTGCCGTCTAGCAGAGAAAGGAAGAACACGATCCAATGGCTGGAAGTTAGAGCTATATACATTCAGATTGGAAATAAGGCATATATTTTTAACAGTGAAAGTAATTAACCATTGGAACAATTTATTCAGCTTCATGGTGGATTCTCCATCACTGACCATTTTTAAATCAAGAGTGGATGTTTTTCAAAAAGCTCTGCTCTAGGAAATATTTTAGGCTAAATTATCTGCAGATGTAAATGGGTGAAACTCCATTGAAGTCAATGGAGTGGCACCCATTTACACTAGCGGAAAATGTGCCTGCTTATTTCTTGTTATGTATTCTTTCCAAACTTACAGCACTTATTCTGTGAGCATAGAATGCTTTTTTGGAGAATTTACAAGTAAATCCATTAATGAGTTTGAGTGATAATTTCGAATTGGACCCTTTAAGAAATTTTCTTTATGAATCTAAGGACTCATTAGAAACTTTCTCAGGGTACGTCTATACTACAGAATTAGGTCGAATTTATAGAAGTCGATATTTTAAAACCCGAATTTATGGAATCGATTGTGTGTGTCCCCACTAAAGAGCGTTAAGACCATGAGGTCGATTGACTGTGTCCACAGTAGCGGGGCTAGCATCGACTTTCGGAGCATTGCATTGCGGGTAGCTATCCCACAGTTCCCGCAGTCTCCGCCGCCCATTGGGATTCTGGGTTGCGATCCCAAAGCCTGATGGGGCAGAAAACATTGTCGCTGGTGGTTCTGGGTACATGTCATCCCTCCCTCCGTGAAAGCAATATTTTTCGCGCCTTTTTTCCGGGGTTTCCGTGTTTGCTACGGAAGCCTGCTCAGCTCACAATTACCGTACATCTCCAGCGTACGCCTGGACATTAGGTCTAGTGGGGATTCAGTCACACTATAATACGGGCAGAGGGATAGCTCAGCGTTCTGAGCGTTGGCCCGCTAAACCCGGGGTTGCGAGTTCAATCCTTGAGGGGGCCATTCCGCCTGAGGCTGGTAGTCGCGGGACTACACAGCAGGAGCGCCTTGCCTTCTAGCTGCAGATGGTGCAATATGCCATAAATGGTCGTGGTCGCGGGACCACACAGCAGAAGCTCCTTTCCTTCTCGCAGCAGATTGTACAATATGATTGGTATTCGTGTGCTCCTGGCCGGCGGCCTATGGTGTGGCTGGCCGGGGGCGCTTGGACATAAATGGGAGTGACCAGAGTGACTCTGGTCATTCTCTTTTTTACGTTTTGTTTAAGGGAGATTCAGTACTGCCTGGAACACGGGCGGAGGGATAGCTCAGCGGTCTGAGCGTTGGCCCGCTAAACCCGGGGTTGCAAGTTCAATCCTTGAGGGGGCCAGGAGCTGATGATGGATATCAAGCATATTGTACCATCTGCTGCTAGAAGGGAAGGCGCCTCCTTGCTCACCGCATATTGTACCATCTGCAGCTAGAAGGAAATGAGCCTAACCCTTGCTCCCCCTCCCTCCGTGAAAGCAACTGAGGGGGGAGCAAAAAATCCTTTTGATGGGACTCCATCATGGTCACCTCTGCTGATGAGATCTGCGCTCACCTGCAGCTCACCACGCTGGCCAAACAGGAAATGAAATTCAAAAGTTCGCGGGGCTTTTCCTGTCTACCTGGGCGGAGCATTGGAGCTCAGACTGCTGTCCAGAGCGGTCAAATGTTGCACTGTGGGATAGATCCAGGAGGCCAATACTGTCGAATTGCGTCCTCACTAGCCTACATCGATTCGGCAATATCGATTTAAGTGCTAATCCCCTCGTTGGGGGTGGAGTGGCGAGATCGATTTTAAGAGCCCTAGAAGTCGATGTTAAGGGCTTCGTCGTGTGGACGGGTGCACGGATCAATCGAAATAACGCTAATAAATTCGACCTAAACTCGTAGTGTAGACCAGGGCTCAGATGTGGACTGGGAGTTCTGAATCTTTACTGGACAGGCTGTAGTGTTTATTCTTTAACAAAGATAGCACTTATTTAGCTGAAGCGCCTAACTCAAAAGCTAACACAAAAACAAGCAAGAGTTTTAAACAAACTGGCTAAAAATCCTTTTCTCTTTTAGTTAGTCAAATTTTCCTGGCTTGGGATCTCTGGTGTCAGAATCTTACCAACTCTCCAGCTGTCCATAGAGTTTTTCAGGAAAAATGGGAGATAAGATCTGAATTTCTGGTTTAAAAAAGAAGAAACTAAAAAGTGATAAAGAAACCCTTTTGGCCTTCTTTAGAGATTAAAAAAGCAATAATAAAATAATAATATAAATAAATACATAAATACATAAATAAATAAATAATAGGGCTTTCAAGCAATTAAAAAAGTAATCGTGATTAATTGCGCTGTTAAACAATAATAGAATACCATTTATTTAAATATCGTTAGATGTTTTCTACATTTTCAAATATATTGATTTCAATTACAACACAGAATACTAAGTGTACAGTGCTCACTTTATATTTATTTTTGATTACAAATATTTGCACTGTAAAAAAACAAAAGAAATTGTATTTTTCAATTCACCTAATACAAATACTATAGTGCAATTTCTTTATCATGAAAGTTGAACTTACAAATGTAGAATTATGTACAAAAATTACTGCATTCAAAACCAAAACAATGTAAAACTGTAGAGCCTACAAGTCCACTCAGTCCTACTTCTTGTTCAGCCAATCGCTCAGACAAACAATTTTTTTTACATTTGCAGAAGATAATGCTGCCCGCTTCTTGTTTACAATGTCACCTGAAAGTGAGAACAGGTGTTTGCATGGCACTGGTGTCGCTGGTGTTGCAAGATATTTACGTGCCAGATGTGCTAAAGATTATATGTCCCTTCATGCTTCAACCATCATTCCAGAGGACATGCATCCATGCTGATGATGGGTTCTGCTCGATAACGATCCAAAGCAATGTGGACCGACGCATGTTCATTTTCATCATGTGAGTCAGATGCCACCAGCAGAAGGTTGATTTTCTTTTTTGGTGGTTTGGGTTCTGTAGTTTCCGCATCAGAGTGTTGCTCTTTTAAGAATTCTGAAAGCATGCTCCACACCTCGTCCCTCTCAGATTTTGGAAGGCACTTCAGATTCTTAAACCTTGGGTTAAGTACTGAAGCTATCTTTAGAAATCTGATATTGGAACCTTCTTTGTGTTTTGTGAAATCCATAGTGAAAGTGTTCTTAAATCAAACAACATATGCTGGGTCATCATCCGAGACTACGATAACACAAAATATATGGCAGAATGTGAGTAAAACCATGGAGCAGGAGACATACAATTCTCCTCCAAGGAGTTCAGTCACAAATGTAATTAATTCATTTTTTTAACAAGCATCAACAACATATCCGGCACATAAATACCTTGCAATGCCAGCTATAAAAGTGCCATGAGAATGCCCGTTCTCACTTTCAGGTGGCATTGTAAATAAGAAGCGGGCAGCATTATCTTCTGCAAATGTAAACAAACTTGTTTGTCTTAACGATTGGCTGAACAAGAAGTAGAACTGAGTGGACTTGTTTTACATTGTTTTGTTATGGAGTGCAGTTATGTAACAACAAAAAAATCTACATTTGTAAATTTCACTTTCACGATAAAGAGATTGCACTACAGTACTTGTGCAAGGTGAATTGAAAAATACTATTTCTTGTCAGTCATTTTTACAGTGCAAATATTTGTAATCAAAAGTAATATAAAGTGAGCATTGTGCACTTTGTATTCTGTGTTGTAACTGAAATCAATATGTTTGAAAATGTGGGAAACCATCCAAAAATATTTAATACATTTTAATTGGTATTCTATTGTTGAACAGTGCGATTAAACTGCAATTACTTGCAATTAATTTTTTTGAGTTAATCGTGTGAGTTAACTGCGATTAATCGACAGCCCTAATAAATAAATAAAAAGGGACCATGCTGAAAATTTCCCATGCTTTACAGATCACCGTTAAGAAGCAATTGCACGGCATATACACAGACACCCTCACACTCAGGATGAGGTCTGCAGAAATAGACATTGGACCTCAGTCTCAGTTACATTTTGGCCCCTTTATACCACTTTGGCAGAGTAAAGATGGCTTAAATGTGCATAAATAGCCCCCTGAAAATATCCCTAATGCAGGGGGCCTCCCCGCTGGGTGTACAGCTGGCGTAAGGGCTCTGCATGAGGTCTACTCCTAACCCAGTCCCAAGCATAGACTGCATCAGGAGCCTGGCCAACGTACACTGCACTATGGGTAGTCTCTGCTTCCCAAGGCCTATAGGAGGTCCTGGGAAACAAAGTGTAAATTAGAGCTACTTCTGAGCTGCTCTAACTTACACCAGAGGCAAGGTAGGGCCTTACACAGCCCTGGAATAACACTACCTGTACCTCAACATGTCTCTGCCGCAAGGGGAGGGACGGAGTAACTGAGAATTGAACCCATCTAAGCATCGGGGAAGGCCAAGCTTTAATAAGCCAGCACCACCAAGCAGATCATTCCCCTTTTAAAGTGGAAGTCCACTCCAAAAGGAGCAGAAGAAAGGTAATTTGTGCAAAGCAAATTAGCAGCCAAAAAAAGAAAAAATGCAGTGAGTGCAGAAACAAGCAAACAACCAACATCAACAGGTTGGCTTGGCACAAATTTTCGCAAAGCGTCAAAAAACAAAAGACCTCAAACTTTCCTCTTCAGAGCAGCATTCTCTGTTTGTAAAATGTCCGGTGATTGCTGTGGTCTTACTCACAAGCAGAGCCTGGCACCTTCCCTTTTATACAGCGTCAGGTGAAGAACACCCACCACGCCCACTCCACACTCAGGTGAAATGAGGAGTTAACCCTGTCCTGCATTAGGAGCAAAACTCAGCCCCTCAGTGAGAAAGGATTATGCCAGACAGGCTGCGTGGGGAAGGGAAGGAGGGTTTTCCCCACACATCATCAGGGACAGGTGAAGGGTCCAACTGGGAAAGTTTCTAGAATCTGTCAACAAAAAGGACCAGTGGGAAAGTGAAATAATCAGCAACAGGCATGTGCTTTGGAATGTTTGGTGGTTCCAATGAGGTATTGCTTATTATTTAATGGCCTTGCAAGAATATGCATGGATAGAACTATCTGGCCCAAACTAGCCTCAGCAGCATGGAATATCCCAACAGTCCTACTCGAGCAGCTCAATTTAGCTTCTTTAAAAAGCAAGTGCTATTTTTCGCCCTCCAAGCACCCCCTCCCCCACACCAAATTTGCCTAGAGATCGTCATGCCTGGAACAGCCGTGAGGGTCACCTATGAGTACCTTAACAAAAAACCCAAAAGATAAACCACCAGAGGATGCCCAGATACATCCCAGAGTGGGAAGGAAATGTTCAGTGCCCAACATCACACTCCATACAACAGACTTAAATCACCACCTACAACTGCATTTGAAATAATGCTGGCCCTGGTAAATGCTATTGAACGTATACTGAGGGGGAGGAGAATTCCAGAGCTCAGGGGCTTGGCAGAGAAGAGGCTTCCCTTCCTATCCCAGCCAGCCCTCAAGGTTTTAGACTAGCCAGGTTAGTGGTGTCAATCTCACCAAGTTTAATGAATGAACTAGTCCAGACCCGGTGCTGGAATTCCCTCCCTCATATCCAGAAGTGGGCCATACCCCTCCATGCCTTTTGCAGGCTCAACAGTCAGAGGGAGTAAGATACACCGACATCAATGACCCAGCCCAGGGCAGGAAAGAATTTGTAGCTAAGGCTGCAGGAAAGGGTCAGAACCAAGAAAACCTGCCCAGACAGTGAAGTGAAAGAAACACAAATAGCCCTCCTAGGGTTTCACATCACTGCTTTTAGTAATCACAACTGTTTTCACTTCTCCCTAGGGCCTACTATTGTTCCTCTGAGGTTCAGTTTTGGTTCCTCTTACCTTCCCCTCTTCCCTATTTCAAGGCCAGCCTAGTCTTCAAACCATCTCAGCTTTTACTTCCATCTTCTAACCACAGAAATCCCGCCAGTTCCCATGCACTGCACTGATCAATTTCTAAGCCCCTGCAAAATCTGCAGAGGGATAGGAAGTCCCACAGAAAGCACCCCCAACTGCCGGGTTTTGGCACTGGCCCAAGGAATGAATCATCTTGCCTGCAACAACTGGAGATAAAGACAAAGATGGGAAGGACCAAGATTCACTGATGCCCCAACTCTCTTGCCCTGAGATGTATGTAATACACCAACTTGAGTCTTATGGGTGAGCATGAGCCCGGCTCGGTACTCCACAGGAAGGTGAAACACCCTCCAGCTTGCTGTCACTGTGATCAAGGAAAAGGCCTTCCTGACCCTAAAGAAAACCCAGAGAAATAAGGAGGAAGAGGAGGATGGGAAATAACCAAAAATGGTCAGGAGATATCCCCTTAGATACCTTGACATTCTAAGGCAGAAGCTTCCTGGCCTGGAGCAGGACAAAGTGAGGGCACAGGAAAGAAAACGTTCCTTTGGGATTTCTAGGCCCATAATAACAAATCCAGGCCAGATTTATTCCTGGTGTAAACTCCCCTGGTAAGCCCTGAGTTTCATCCTACAAATAATTCTCTGAACATCAGATACAGAACACGGGCACCTACATACTCAGTGAATGCAAGATTCAGATGGCACTGCAGGCCTGGGAAGTCATTTGACAAACTGACATCCTTTATTACATTACTTATCTTTTACCAATATCAATATTGTCTCAAACCAGACATAAATGATGCCAGGCTGTGACTTGCCTGTGCAAGCGAACAGCAGAGAGGCTGAGCAGCGAACAGCAGAGGCAAACAGAAGGAGTTTGCCTGGGACCTGTCTGAGCAGAGGTACGCTAAGTGCTGCATTAGGGGGACTGCGCTGGTGAGTATCTGAGTGTCTGTTGAGGGGACAGTTTGGCAGTTTGACCATGTGCTTGATTGTTTGATTGCTTGTTTGAACAGTGTGAATTGGGAGTGCTTTGTTCCAGCTGGGCCTGACTGTTATAAAAAGGCAGTCAGCTGCGAACCAGCTGAGCAGCGAACAGCAGAGAGGCAAACAGAAAGAGTTTGCCTGGAGAGAGCCTACTGAGGCGTCCCTCTTGCAGCTTTCTCTGAGTAGCTCCTGCCACAAGTAAGGAAGCTCTTAGAAGGAAGAGACTATGGATGCTGAGCGATCCGCTGTTGTGACCTGCACAGGATGTGCCATGTTTGTCTTTCTTCCACAGGATAGAAGCGACTTTGTCTGTACAAAGTGCAAGCTGATCTCCATATTGGAAGAGAAGATTCAAGGTCTGGAGAAACGAATATCAATCCTGCATTCCATAAAAGAAAATGAGGATTTCCTGGATAAACGTCAGGATAGGCTTCAGCGGGCACAATGTTCTGAAGATTCAGAGCAGGCTACGCAGCGGGGACAGAAGGCCAGCGAGGATAATTGGCGGCATGTGACCTCCAGAAGAGGAAAGAGTACCAGAAAATTCCATGTACCAGAAACACAGATTCAGGTGAGCAACCGTTTTCATGTTCTCTCCACAGGTACTAGTGCAGAGAGTGGAGTGGATGATACATCTGAGGGAACAGAGGAGAAGGAGACTCCACTGATTGGAAGGCATGAGATGCACCATCCTAGGGATGGAGGTTCCACGACCACCACTCCCAAGAGGAGGAGGAGGGTGGTGATGGTCGGGGACTCTCTCCTCAGGGGGACTGAGTCATCTATCTGCCGCCCTGACCGGGAAAACCGAGAGGTGTGCTGCTTGCCAGGGGCTAGGATTCATGATGTGACAGAGAGACTGCCGAGACTCATCAAGCCCTCAGATCGCTACCCCTTCCTGCTTCTCCACGTGGACACCAACGATACTGCCAAGAATGACCTTGAGCGTATCACTGCAGACTACATGGCTCTGGGAAGAAGGATAAAGGAGTTTGAGGCGCAAGTGGTGTTCTCGTCTATCCTCTCTGTGGCAGGAAAAGGCCAGGGTAGAGACCATCAAATCGTGGAAGTCAACTCAGATGGTGTCGGAGAGAAGGGTTTGGATTCTTTGACCATGGGATGGTGTTCCAAGAAGGAGTGCTAGACAGAGATGGGCTCCACCTCACGAATAGAGGGAAGAGCATCTTTGCAAGCAGGCTGGCTAACCTAGTGAGGAGGGCTTTAAACTAGGTTCACCGGGGGAAGGAGACCAAAGCCCCGAGGTAAGTCGGGAAGTGGGATACCGGGAGGAAGCACAAGTAGGTGAGTGCAAGAGGGGAGGGCTCCTGCCCCATACTGGGACAGCAGGACAATCAGTGAGTTATCTTAAATGCCTATACACAAATGCAAGAAGCCTGGGGAACAAGCAGGGAGAACTGGAAGTCCTGGCACAGTCAAGGAATTATGATGTAATTGGAATAACAGAGACTTGGTGGGATAACTCACATGATTGGAGTACTGTCATGGATGGATATAAACTGTTCAGGAAGGATAGGCAGGGCAGAAAAGGTGGGGGGAGTTGCGTTGTATGTAAGAGAGCAGTATGACTGCTCAGAGCTCCAGTATGAAACTGCAGAAAAACCTGAGAGTCTCTGGATTAAATTTAGAAGTGTGAGCAACAAGGGTAATGTCGTGGTGGGAGTCTGCTACAGACCACCAGCCCAGGGAGAAGAGGTGGACGAGGCTTTCTTCCAGCAACTAACAGAAGTTGCTAGATCACAGGCCCTGGTTCTCATGGGTGACTTTAATCACCCCAATATCTGCTGGGAGAGCAATACAGCGGTGCACAGACAATCCAGGAAGTTTCTGGAAAGTGTAGGGGACAATTTCCTGTTGCAAGTGCTGGAGGAACCAACTAGGGGAAAAGCTCTTCTTGACCTGCTGCTCACAAACAGGGAAGAAATAGTAGAGGAAGCAATAGTGGATGGGAACCTGGGAGGCAGTGACCATGAGATGGTCGAGTTCATGATCCTGACACAAGGAAGAAAGGAGAGCAGTAGAACAGAGACCCTGGACTTCAGAAAAGCAGACTTTGACTCCCTCAGGGAACTGATGGGCAAGGTCCCCTGGGAGAATAACATGAGGGGGAAAGGAGTTGAGGAAAGCTGGCTGTATTGTAAAGAATCCTTATTGAGGCTGCAGGAACAAACCATCCCGATGTGTAGGAAGAAAAGTAAATATGGCAGGCGACCATAGTGTACTTAACAGTGAAATCCTTGCTCATCTTAAACACAAAAAAGCAGCTTACAAGAAGTGGAAGATTGGACAAATAACCAGGGAGGAGTATAAAAGTATTGCTCAGGCATGCAGGAGTGAAATTAGGAAGGCCAAATCACACTTGGAGTTGCAGCTAGCCGGAGATGTTAGGAGTAACAAGAAGGGTTTCTTCAGGTATATTAGCAACAAGAAGAAAGTCAAGGAAAGTGTGGGCCCCTTGCTGAATGAGGAAGGGAACCTAGTGACAGAGGATGTGGAGAAAGCTAGTGTACTCAATGCTTTTTTTGCCTCTGTCTTCACAGACAAGGTCAGCTCCCAGACAGCTGCACTCCGCAGCACGGTATGGGGAGGAGGTGACCAGCCCTCTGTGGAGAAAGAAGTAGTTCGGGACTATTTAGAAAAGCTGGACGAGCACAAGTCCATGGGGCCGGATGCATTGCATCCGAGGGTGCTAAAGGAGTTGGCCGATGAGATTGCAGAGACATTGGCCATTATCTTTGACAAATCATGGCAATCGGGGGGAGGTCCCGGATGACTGGAAAAAGGCTAAAGTAGTGCCAATCTTTAAAAAAGGGAAGAAGGAAGATCCGGGGAACTACAGGCCAGTCAGTCTCACCTCAGTCCCTGGAAAAATCATGGAACAGGTCCTCAAGGAATCAATTCTGAACCACTTAAAGGAGGGGAAAGTGATCAGGAACAGTCAGCATGGATTCACCAAGGGCAAGTCATGCCTGACTAACCTAATTGCCTTCTATGATGAGATAACCGGCTCTGTGGATGAGGGGAAAGCAGTGGATGTGCTATTTCTTGACTTTAGCAAAGCTTTTGATACAGTCTCCCACAGTATTCTTGCCAGCAAGTTAAAGAAGTATGGGCTGGATGAATGGACGGTAAGGTGGATAGAAAACTGGCTGGATGGTCGTGCTCAACGGGTAGTGATCAATGGCTCCATGTCTAGTTGGCAGCCGGTATCAAGTGGAGTGCCCCAAGGGTCGGTGCTGGGGCCGGTTTTGTTCAATAGCTTCATCAACGATCTGGAGGATGGTGTGGACTGCACCCTTAGCAAGTTTGCAGATGACACTAAATTGGGAGGAGTGGTTGATACGCTGGAGGGTAGGGATAGGATACAGAGGGACCTAGACAAATTAGAGGATTGGGCCAAAAGAAATATGATGAGGTTCAGCAAGGACAAGTGCAGAGTCCTGCACTTAGGACGGAAGAATCCCATGCACTGCTACAGACTAGGGACCGAATGGCTGGGCAGCAGTTCTGCAGAAAAGGACCTAGGGGTTACGGTGGACGAAAAGCTGAATATGAGTCAACAGTGTGCCCTTGTTGCCAAGAAGGCTAATGGCATTTTGGGTTGTATAAGTAGGGGCATTTCCAGCAGATCGAGGGACGTGATCATTCCCCTCTATTCAGCACTGGTGAGGCCTCATTTGGAGTACTGTGTCCAGTTTTGGGCCCCACACTACAAGAAGGATGTGGATAAATTGGAAAGAGTCCAGCGGAGGGCAACAACAATGATTAGGGGGCTGGAGCACATGACTTATGAGGAGAGGCTGAGGGAACTGGGATTGTTTAGCCTGCAGAAGAGAAGAATGAGGGGGGATTTGATAGCTGCTTTCAACTACCTGAAAGGGGGTTCCAAAGAGGATGGATCTAGACTGTTCTCAGTGGTAGAAGATGACAGAACAAGGAGTAATGGTCTCAAGTTGCAGAGGGGGAGGTTTAGGTTGGACATTAGGAAAAACTTTTTCACTAGTAGGGTGGTGAAGAACTGGAATGGGTTACCTAGAGAGGTGGTGGAATCTCCTTCCTTAGAGGTTTTTAAGGTCAGGCTTGACAAAGCCCTGGCTGGGATGATTTAGTTGGGTTTGGTCCTGCTTTGAGCAGGGGGTTGGACTAGATGACCTCCTGAGGTCCCTTCCAACCCTGAGATTCTATGATTCTATGAAGTCCACAAAAGCTCCATATAAGTGAAAGGCATCTTGCGCCTTCACCTTCTTTCTTGGAGTCACTTCTTCAGCTCCTGACCCAGTTTTTCCACATGTTGGATGAATCAGAGAGATTTTTAAAAGTCACTCAACCCACTGCTGAGATGATAACGCTCTGATGGGCTCCAAACCGATGAACATATGTTTCCCACATAGATTCATCAGCTCTTCACGGTGAGAGGAGGAAGTCCCTGGAATCAGGGCCGGCTCTACCGTTTTTGCCGCCCCAAGCAGTGAAAAAAAACTGTCGCTGCCGAATTGCTGCCATGGACGGAACAAGAGAGAAACTCCCGCCGAATTGCCGATGACGATGGCAAAAGGGAGAAGCAGCCGCCGAATTGCCGCCGCGGCCAGCAAAAGGGAGAAGCTGCCGCCGATTTGCCGCCGCGGCCGGCGGAACGGAGAAACTGCCGCCGAATTGCCACCACCGTGGAAACACTGCCGCCCCTTTCTGACTGCCGCCCCAAGCACCTGCTTGGAACGCTGGTGCCTGGAGCCGGCCCTGACCAGAATAGGTAAACACGCAGATACATGTGAAACTACTTCAAGGAATTTAACCAGCAAGGTCAGCATCCCTAATGGTCTGACATGCAGTTTTCCCTTGGATAGTGTCAGCTCTTCTATCAACTGCCCAAACAGTGTTGGAAAGTCTGACCATGTGTTTCAGCTCTGAACCAAGCTGTGCCTAACAAAATCAACGGAACAAGGCAACTTCTTTGTTCTGCTTTCGTTTATTTTAGTACCAATAAACGCAAATGATTAAGAAGAATAAATATTGACTTCCACTGAAGTAACCTTCAGGGTTCATTGACCACAGGGGGAAAGACTGGACCTTTTGCTGAAGGTCAATGACTACCTAGAGGGACCATAAATCTTGATATTCATCAAAATATAAAGTCAATGGACCAGATCCTGGATCTTGACCCTTCTGTACACAGTGCTGTTCAGGAGAGAATAGTTAACAGAGGATTTAAATCACCCCAATCCTTAAATTGCCAGTCTGGTCCAAAGGCACATCTTAGAGTACCCTTGGGGCTGCTCTACATTGTGCTGGCTGCCCAAAGCCAATAGGGACAGCTCCAGCAGCCAGGGTTCAGCTGGATGCAATGGCACCCCAGCCATGCCACCTATGTCAGGGGGCAGGGAGGAGCGAGGAGTCAGAGCCACTATACCAGCAGTAAGCTATCTAGGGACTTCCCCACACTGATGGAATACTCAGGCAGCCTGGTACCTTGAGCTGGTGGACTGGTGCAAAGTGGCTGCAGTGAAGGACAGGAGCTGACCTAATACATTTTGCTACACATGTCCCAGTAGCAATATTTTCAACAGAAACCTCTAAATCTGAGCCCACAATTTTGTGTATATGCAAAAAACCCATGTTTGCACAGGCAAATTATGTTTTGCTATGCAAATCTGGCAGACTGACAACTACCTACTAGTGTGTGTGCGAAAATACAATGTGCTGGCTTGCACAGCTTTGACACCTCCAATCCAGAAAGCCATTTGAGGCCGCCAGGAAAATACAGCTCTGAACTTCCTTTATCAGAAATCTCTGGATGATAAAGCTCTTGAGCATCAAAATAAAAAAAAATTACACTGTAATTTTAAAGAGTAGAGAAGGCTAAGGTTCAGAAAAAAGCTTTGATGAGGCCATTAGGGAGCAGGAATTTGCATATGACATGCAATCGTCTGTCTTATCAGTGGTGAATAATCATTTGCATTCAGCTGTAAAACAATCACAATTCATTCACTGATGAGAAGCAGTGTGGCTGTGCACTGGACTGGGACTCAGGAAACCTGGGTTCTTTCTTACCTCTGCCACTGGCCATTAGGCATCTCCGTTCATTTTTCTGTGCCTCAGTTACCCCATCTGTAAATTAGGGGTAAAATACTTTGAGATCTACAGATGAGACATGCTAGGTATTATTATTTAAATTTTGCAACCTTATAGGTTAACAAAGCTCCAGCCCTCAGCACCGTCAACCACTGTGAAAATAAACAATTGCAATGACCTGACTCGACACGAGACTGTCATCAGCCAGTCATAAGACACAATTTTCTTCTTAGTGTAACCATGATGCAGCAATTACTTCATACTTATTCAGCACCTTTCACAGAAAAGAATTGGACTCCAACGTGTTTCTACACTCTAACACCAGAGGCTCTCTTTGCTCATTACTGAAATAGAAATCTCCTCTGGGGTGGGATGCAGCTTGTGAGTTACCAGCTCCAGGGACACTGCATGACATTTTTGATGATCCAGTTAAAGCGAGAGGGGAAATTTAGGATAATTTTGGAGGTAGCATTTTGTCAGAAAACTAAAGAAAACTTGTCAGAAAACTCTCTTATGGAAAGTGTCATGGGATTGTTAGTGCCATCAGAGGCAGCATTGACTAGCAGTTACAACACCAGACTGGGAATGAGGAATTCCTGGGTTCTGTTCCTGATACGGCCACCTCTGGGTAGCTTTGAGCAAGATTTTCAGAGGTGCTGAGCATACACAATGCCAATCGAGTCATGGGAACATAGGAATTGCCAGACTGGATCAGACCCATGGCTCATGAAGGTCCTGTATTGTGTATCACAATGCTGGCCAGCACTAGAAGCTTCAGAGGAAGATACACAAATCTCACAACAGGCAAATGTGGAAGTATCTTCCCCCCCCCCAAAAAAGGGCCCATCCCAATCCCTAACTCCTTTCCAATACTCTTATTTTATCCTTAATTATTACAACTCTGGATATTCTTGTTGTCCATACAAATGTCTAATCCATCTTTGAAGTTTACCAAGTTCTTGGCCTAAACAACATCCCGTGGCAATGAGTTCCACAGTCTAACAATGCGTTATGTGAAAAGGAATTCCCTTTGATCAGTTTTTAACTTGTCCCCTTTCAATTTCATTGAAGGCAGAGGCTGCTGCGGGTGCTTAGCAGTTGTGAATCAGGCCTTTTTGTCTCAGTTTCCCACCTGTACAATGGGAGCACTAATACTCCCCTATTCCATGACATAGGTGGGGTGCTATACTGTGCTATAGGAATTAATGAATTTGTGTTAGTATAAGCACTAATTACTCATTTTAATGAAAGATTCTCTGTATGAATATGAGAGGATATTATTTGCCATCAAGGCCACCTAAAGCATGATGCACCTTCCTATTGCTTTCTCCCAGTAATTTTCCTCTTCTAGCTGATGTTCACCTGGGAAACCAGAGCCAAGAAAGGACAGTTACCTGTTCCGTAACTGGCGCTCTTCGAGATGTGTTGCTCAGGTCTATTCCACAGTAGGTGTGCGTGCTCGCCACGTGCATCGGTGCCGGAAGTTTTTCCCTTAGCAGTATCTGTAGGGGGGAGCGCCGCTGCAACCCCTGGAGTGGCGCCGCTATAGCACGCTATATAGGGGGCTGCGCGCTCCCCCCACTCTCAGTTCCTTCTTGCCGGACCAACTCCAACAGAGGGGAAGGAGGGCGGGATGTGGAATAGACCTGAGCAACACATCTCGAAGAACGCCAGTTACGGAACAGGTAACTGTCCTTTCTTCTTCGAGTGATTGCTCATGGCTATTCCACAGTAGGTGATTCCAAGCAATATGTCATGGAGGTGGGTAGGAGTTCACACCTTGTCTGGCTGGAGCACAGCTCTACCAAAGCCAGCGTCATCCCTAGCATGGGAGACGATCGCATAATGCGAGGTGAATGTGTGAACCGAGGACCAGGTAGCGGCCCTACAGATGTCCTGGATAGGGACATGGGCCACAAAGACAGCCGACGAGGCTTGCACCCTGGTCGAGTGCGCCCTCACGATAGGTGGTGAGGGGACTTTCGCTAACTCGTAGCATGTGTGAATGCACGACGTGATCCACCGGGAAAGCCTCTGGGTAGAGATTGGCTGACCCCTCATATGCTCGGCTGAGGCAACAAAGAGTTGCGGGGACCCACGGAATGGCTTAGTATGATCCAAGTAGAAAGCCAGCACCCTGCAAACGTCCAGCGTATGGAGGCGGCGCTCCTCGCCCGAGGCATGCGGCTTTGGGCAGAGGACAGGGAGGAAAATATCCTGGTTCATGTGAAAAGTGGAGACCACTTTAGGAAGGAAAGCTGGGTGTGGTCGGAGCTGGACCTTGTCCTTGTAGAAGACCGTAAAGGGGGGCTCTGAGGTCAAGGCCCTGAGCTCCGACACCCGTCGGGCCGACATAATGGCCACGAGGAACGCTACCTTCAAGGAGAGGTGAGACCAGGAGCATGTGGCCAGGGGCTCGAACAGGGGCGAGATAACACCAAATTCAGGTCCCACTGTGGAATAGGGGTCCTGGCATACAGGAAGGACCGGTCTAGGCCCTTGAGGAAGCGCCCGGTCATGGCATGTGAGAAGACCGAGCGGCCCTGGACCGGCGGGTGGAATGCTGATATAGCCGCCAGGTGCACCCTGACAGAGGAGGGAGCTAGACCTTGCGTTCTAAGGTGGAGGAGGTATTCGGGGATAACCTGGAGCGGGGCGCCCCTCGGGGAGGTACCCCACTCGCCCGCCCACCTAGAGAACCTGGCCCACTTTGCCAGGTAGGCCCGGCGAGTGGAAGGTTTCCTACTTTCCAGGAGGATGCTCCTGACTCCTTCTGAACACAGTCTCCTCCGCGTCTAACCACTGAGCAGCCACGCTGTCAAGTGAAGGGAGGCTAGGTTGGGGTGAAGGAGGCGGCCCCAGTCCTGGGACAAGAGATCCGGTCGGAGTGGTAGCGGAGGGGCCGCCAGTAACCCTAGGAGAGTCCCATACCAGTGCTGTCTGGCCCAAGCTGGGGCGATCAGGAGGACGCGGGCCCTGTCCCTCTTTACCTTTTCCAGGACCTTGTCTATGAGGGGAAAGGGAGGGAACGCATAGAGGAGCTGGCCCAACTATGACAGGACGAAGGCATCTGAGAGTGCATCTTTCTCCAGCCCTCCCCTGGAGCAGAACCGGTGGCAACGTCGGTTCAGTCGAGTCGCAAACAGGTCTACTTGGGGAGTGCCCCAGGCTCGGAAGAGCTGACCTGTGACCTCTGAGTGGAGGGACCACTCGTGTTGGGAGGAGAAGACCCTGCTCAGGCGATCGGCCTGGGAGTTGTTGACGCCCGGCAGGTGGAAAGCCCTGAGGGAGATGTCGTGGGCTATACAGAACTCCCATAGGCTGAGGGCTTCCTGGCAGAGAGCCGAGGACCTCGTCCCTCCCTGCCTGTTGATGTAAAACATCGTGGCCATGTTGTCCGTAAAGACCCTGACCATCCTGCCACTCAGCCGCGAGCTGAACGCCACACAGGCCAAGCGTACTTCCCTGAGCTCCTTGACATTTATGTGTAGGGATAGCTCTGTGGCCGACCACAGTCCCTGGGTTTGGGAGTTCCCTACGTGGGCTCCCCAGCCCAAGTCCGACGCGTCTGACACCAGGTCTAGCGACGGGGGCGGTTCCCGGAAGGGGATCCCTTGCAACACATTGGTCGGGATGGTCCACCACTGGAGGGAGGTTAGCACCCAACCCGGTACCGTGAGGACCTTGTCCATACCGTCCCGGGCCTGGGAGAATTCTGAGGCCTGTCAGAGCTGGAGAGGCCTCATTCGAAGCCTGGCGTGGCGTACCACATACGTGCACGCCGCCATGTGGCCCAGGAGCTGGAGGCAGGTCCTGGCCGTGGTCACGGAGAACTCCGTGACCGTGGCTATGAGCCCTTTGAGGGTCTGGAATCTGCCCAGGGGGAGAGAGGCCCTGGCCTTGGAAGCGTCCAGTAGAGCACCTATGAACTCTATACGCTGGACTGGGACCAACGTCAACTTGGCCTCATTTACGCGAAGGCCCAGATTGGCACAGGTGGTCAAGAGCAGCTGCAGGTGGTTCCGCACCTGTGACCTCGAGTTGCCCTTGAGCAGCCAGTCGTTGAGGTATGGGAATAGTTGGACCCCTCGGCGTCTGAGAAAGGCTACCACAACCGCCATACACTTTGTGAATACCTGAGGTGCGGTGGACAGGCCAAAGGGGAGGACCGTAAACTGGTAGTGGTCCTGCCCAACCAGGAAGCGAAGGAAGCACCTGTGTCCTTCGAATATGTGGATGTGAAAGTATGCGTCCTGGAGGTCCAGGGCCACATACCAGTCACCCGGGTCCAAGGCGGGTATAATCTTTACCAGGGAAACTTATCTGACCATGGACCGATTGAGACCGCGCAAATCTAAAATAGGCCTGAGGACCCCTTTTGCCTTCGGGATAAGGAAGTAACGGGAATAGAACCCTTTCCCTTGGAATTCCCTTGGGACTCCCTCTATGGCTTCGAGACGGAGGAGCCGGCTCACCTCTTGTTGCAGCAAGGGTAGATGTGACGGGTCTACCGTGCCATGCCCAGGAGGGGGGCGGGAGATCAGGGGTGACACGAACTGGAGCGTGTAGCCCCGGGCAATGGTACTCAGGACCCACCGGTCCGAGGTTATATGGGACCATTGCGAAAGGAATGGACGCAAGCGGTTGCTGAAGGCCAACTTTATTTGTCGGAGGGTGCTCTCGGGGTTCACCCGGGTACCCTCCTGCCCCCAGTCAAAACCGCCTCTTGCCCTGCTGCTTGCCCCTGGAGGGCCCAGGCTGCGGGGCAGAGCGGGACTGCCGTTGAGGTCGCCTCTTTTGTGGGTCTGGACCTCTTATAGGCTGGCTCGTAGCATGGATGGGGCGCCTGGGCGGGAGCCTGCGGCTTAGGCTTTTCCTTAGCCGGCGGGATGTAGAGCCCAAATGTTTGCAGGGTGGTACGGGAGTCCTTCATGCCATGAAGTCTCACGTCCGATTGCTCCGCAAACAGGTCCTTGCCGTCAAACGGGAGATCCTGCATCATGGACTGCGCCTCCGAGAACAGCCCCGACAGGAGGAGCCACGACGCCCTGCACATGGACACCGCCGAGGCAATGGATCGCGCCACCATGTCCGCCGCATCTGATGCCGCCTGCAGAGCAGCCTTCGCAGCGGCAGCCCGCTCCTCCGCCAGTGCCTTGAACTCTTTGTGGTCGCGCTCTGGGAGGGAGGGCTCGAGTTTTTGTAGGGACCCCCACAGGTTAAAGTCGTAGCGACTGAGGAGGGCCTGGTGATTTGCCACCCTGAGCTGGAAACTCGAGGACGAATAATACTTCCTTCCAAATGAGTCCAGCCTTTTCGAGTCCTTATTCTTAGAAGTAGGACCCGGTTGACGCTGACGCTCCCTGTGGTTTACGGATTCCACGACCAAGGAGTTGGGCGCCGGGTGGGTGTACAAGAATTTGTGTCCTTTCATAGGGACAAAATACTTGCGCTCTGTCTTTCTGGATATGGGCGCAAGTGAGGCTGGCGTATGCCAAAGGGCTTTCGTGATATTGGCAACCCCTTCGTGTAGCGGGAGCGCCACTCTGCCCGGTGCCGAAGACGAAAGGACATTGAAGAGCGAGTCTGAGGGCCCTTCCATCTCCTCAGCTTGGAGCTGGAGGTTTGAGGCGACTCGCTTCAATAGCTCCTGGTGAGCCCTGAAGTCCTCCTGCAGTGTGGAGGGTGGCGGGGCCGCGACCTTGTCCTCCGGTACGGGGGGAGGACGCCGGTACGGAGCTTAGTGCATCTGCTGGCACCGTGGGCTCGACGCCTTGCTCGGAGTCCGCATGCGGTGCCGAGGACCCTTGGTACGCAGATCTGCCTCTTGGAGCCCTGGATATAGTGGCCGAGGGAGCCTCAGATGCCCCTGCGACCGATCGAGTATCCAGCTGGATGTGTCCCGGGGGCCAAGGGGTCCACTGGCACCACTGTCCCTGCCATGGAACCCCTTGCCACTGACCCTGCTGCGGCACCGGTGGCACCAGCTGGTCAGGTTGGAACACAGTGGCCCTTGAGTGGCTCACCGCTGGCGTGAACATCGTCCGGTCGGTGCTGTGGGAGCGGTAAGATCTATGGCGCCGACGATGACGTCTACCTCGGGACCGGGACTCCGACAACGAGGAGCGGTACCATCTCGAGCTACTACTCCTTGAGATGCTGCAACGCCTATGTCCATGACGGTGTGGAGTCAGCGACCTCTTACGGGAGTCGTGTTCCCGGTGCCTCGAAGAATGGGAGCTGGAGCGGGAGCGTCGGCGGCCGTGACGGGAACGGCTGCGGTAGCTCCGACTCGACCAGGAGCGTTTACGGCGCCGATGCCTGCTGTGTCACGACTCCCTGCTCAGTCTTGAGCGGTGCCTGGAGCTCTGATCCGACGGCACCTTGCCCGAGAGCCTCACCATCGGTGACCGTGGAGGCTGTGGGCTATGGTCAGACCGGGCGCTGAGGGGCGAGCAACCCCGTGAGTGGTCCCTTGACCAGGATCTGCGCCTGGTCAGAGTTGATGGCCTGGAGCCCAATGGCGGCTTGCCTCTGGAATGGACTCCCGGTGCCGGGACTGCTGGTACCTGGAGCGTCAGCAAGTCCTTGGCTGCCTGGAAGGCCTCCGGCGTCGAAGGCATTCGGGCGTCTGCAGAGGCCTGCGTCGACAAAACCGGGCTACTCCGCTCAGCGTGAGTCGGAGCGCTGGGGTCTGGGGGAGAATTAGGGCTGCCGCACACGGGTCTAGCCTCTCCCTTATCCTTGTCTCGACGACGATGCGAAGATGGTGCCTTCCTCCGCCTACGCGACGGTGAGCGGTGCCGGCCACTTGAAGGTGCCGGGGGATCGCCGCACACCGAGTACAAGGTACCGGGTGCCGATTCCGCTCGGCGCACTGGGGTAGGAGCCAACGCGGACTCCATGAGGAGGGCCCGGAGTCGAATGCCTCTGTCCTTTTTAGTTCTTGGCTTAAAGGGCCTGCAGATTTTGCAACGTACGCTGACGTGGGACTCACCCAGGCAGCGGAGACAATCCAAGTGCGGGTCGCTTCTGGGAATAGAACGCCTGCAGGACTCGCACGATTTGAAGCCCGGGGCCCGGGGCATGCCCCGGCCCGGACACTAACTAATCTAAACTAACTTACAACTAATCTAAAGATACCACTAACAATGAACAACGAACAGAGTTCTAGGAAAAAAGGCTGCAGCAATGAAGCTGGAGCAGAAGTTCCGACGCACCTACACTGGCGGCAAGAAGGAACTGAGGGTGGGGGGAGCACGCAGCCCCCTATATAGCGCGCTATAGCGGCGCCACTCCAGGGGTCGCAGTGGCGCTCCCCCCTACGGATACTGCTAAGGGAAAAACTTCCAGCACCGATGCACGTGGTGAGCACGCACACCTACTGTGGAATAGACCTGAGCAATCACTCGAAGAAGAACTGCTCAATTCTGTACAGGTGTTTAGTGAGCCAGTAAAACTGAATAGCAACCTCCAGGCAGGGGTAAAGTTCTCCACTAGCACAGTGAGCATGCTAATATTTTGGATCAAGTTTTCAAAGGAGCTTCAACCTGGTTTCCATTTGTGCAACTTTGCACATTACCACATGTATTTTTAAATACCATCACCCATGCACATAGGTGACAGTGCTCAAAAATGAGTGTCAAAGTGGTCACACACACACACACACACACACACACAAAGTGGAGGCCACGTTTGAATATTCATGGTGTGATACAGCATGGCCAGAAGGCAGCAGGAGAGTGATCTAGGATGAGGAGAAGCCTTATTCCCTGTAGATTAATTAAAAGCACCTGAAACCAATTACAGCACCTGAAGCCAGTCACCTGATAAAATCCCCCTGCTTCAATCAGCCAGAGGAGGAGTTGGAGCAGTTAGGAGGAGTTGAATCAGAGTGGTTTGGTGGTGGAACAAAGAGCAGTTTGGAGGAAAGCGGAGGAGAGTTTTGAGAAGTGCTGCAGCGGGCTAAGAAGACCAAGATCCTAGGTAAAGGGACACCTGGCTTGTGCAGAGGGAAGGCAGGAAGCCCCACAAGCTGAAGGTCAGGAGAGGGAAGTAGCCCAGGGGAAAGAATCACTGGTACAAGTGGTTCACCTGCTATCATAGGGCCCCTGGGCTGGGACCCGGAGTAGAGGGCGGACCCGGGTCCCTCCCTCTCCACTCCCCTTCCCTGGGATACTAGTAGGATAGCTGTTACCCCAGTTCAGCTGAAACCTGAAACCCCCCCACAAGAAGAGAAAGTGCAGGACCCATCATAGTAGTGCCGGCAATTTGCCACAATGGGTAAAAGCCACAGTTACGTGTCATGTGTGGGCGGGCTGGGAATTTCCTTAGTTCAGCTTCCCTTAGTTAAGTGTCCACCGCAAACCCCACTGGGATATCTTAGACAAAAACCTCTCCTAAACAAACAAATAAAACATTGGTCTAAAACCTATTCTACCAGTGGACCTCAACCCTGTTCTGAAAGGGCTGCCTCAAGGAATGAAAGGGGAACCTCTAGGAGGATGGAGCTCGGAGTGTGTGGCTCAATTCATCTTTATTATTATTATCACTATTGATTTGTATTGTGGTAGAGCCTAGAAGCCACAGTCATGGATGAGGACCCCATTGTGCTAAGGGCTGTACAAACACAGAATAAAAAGATGATCCATGCCCCCTAATTCTTACAATCTAAGTAGATACTTGGCTTCTCTGCTGAGCTTTCCAGTGAAGGGACCAATTTTTTTCTTTTAGTGAAGCAGAGGAAACAGGTTGAGATTCACCAAGCTCATTTCACACAAACCACTCAACAAGATCCAGATGGTAGCAGTTTACAGACATTACTGACCTGGACCAAATTCAAAGAGACTAAGGGAAAAAGGCTCCATATTGCCTGAGCCACCCAATTCCTGGTACTTATAGTTTTTTTAGCCTTTAGATATATTTAATTCATAGCCGTAGCCGGGAAAGGAAAATACAATAGGGCAAAGCCCACAAACTGTTCCTCAGCACATCTGGACAAACAGGCCAATGTGATGTTGAAGGCCTGTGCAATATGCAAAGCCCAAAAGCCCAGATGGTGACCCAGCAACTCTATCTGCTTGATCTACCCTTTGATCCCTGGAAAACACACGCCAAACCCTCTCACATTTTATAAAGGCTTAGAATAAATAGTAATAAATTTGCAAGGCCAGTTTGCAAATGATTTGCATGTGGTATTGACATTTGCAAAAACAGTCTTCATCTGCCTCTGAGCTTTGGACCACGTCTTTTCACAGAGCCTATAAAATCCCCCACCTTCATAGTTCTACAAAAGATCAATCTCTTAGCAGCAACAGGCTGGAGAGGCTAAAATGAAACGGCAAAATTCCCTCCCCTTTTTTTGAGGGGGGGGTGTGTCTTCGGATTTCTCACCCTCTTTGTCAGTCATTTCTGATCTGGGTTATTGAGCACCCAGCACCATAAAAAGGCATGGTATTTTCCCTATCCAGCAGGGGAAGAGCCCACCTTTGTCCAACCCAAGCCTTGCAAAATTCCACTGCCAATGGGCAAGCATATGCATTCCCATCCGATGATCATGTCACCACCATTCTAATTATCAAACCTACACATTAGGCCCTGGTGAATAACCTATTCAAATAATATTCAAATTCTGGGAGTTGCAAAAATCAGTTGCTATTCAGCCCTTCAAGTAACCCAGAGGAATCCTGAAGCCCTTGGCCCTATCAAGCACTCCCCAGGTCTCTCCTTTGTCCCCACAAGAAGATGGGACAAGTGGGTACCTGCTCCCTTCAATTCAGGAAGTGAGAACTTGTTCCTCCATCAAGCAAAGAGAAAGGAGAAGCTCCTACCAGGCATCTGGTGTATGTATTCTATGTATTCAGTGTCCTCCTGCACAATCATAGAATCATAGAACTGGAAGGGATCTCAAGAGGTCATCTAGTCCAATCCCTTGCACTCAAGGCAGGACTAAGTATTATCTAGACCATCCCTGAAAGGTGTTTGTCCAACCTGCTCTTAAAAATCCCCAATGATGAAGATTCCGCTACCTGCCTAGGCAATTTATTCCAGTGCTTAACCACTCTGACAGTTAGGGAGTTTTTCCTAATGTCCAACCTAAACTGCCCTTGCTGTAATTTAAACCCATTGCTTCTTGTCCTATCCTCAGAGGTTAAGAAGAACAATTTTTCTCCCTCCTCCTTGAAATAACCTTTTATGTACTTGAAAACTGTTATCATACCGCCTCTCAGTCTTCTCTTCTCCAGACTAAACAAACCCAATTTTTTCAATCTTCCCTCATAGGTCATGTTTTCTAGATCTTTAATCATTTTTTGTTGCTATTCTCTGGACTTTCTCCAATTTGTCCACAGTTCCTGAAATGTGGCGCCCAGAACTGCCCCCAATACTCCAGCTGAGACCTAATCAGCACGGAGTAGAGCAGAAGAATTCTCGTGTTTTGCTTACAATACTCCTGCTAATACATCCCAGAATAATGTTTGCTGTTTTTGCAACAGTGTTACACTGTTGACTCATATTTAGCATGTGATCCACTATGACCCCCAGATCCCTTTCCACAGTACTCCTTCCTAGGCAGTCATTTCCCATTTTGTATGTGTGCAACTGATTGTTCCTTCCTAAGTGGAGTACTTTGCATTTGTCCTTATTGAATTTCATCCTATTTACTTCAGACCATTTCTCCAGTTTGTCCAGATCATTTTGAATTTTAATCCTATCTTCCAAAGCACTTGCAACTCCTCCCAGCTTGGTATCATCCGCAAACTTTACAAGTGTACTCTCTATGCCATTATCTAAATCATTGATGAAGATATTGAACAGAACCAGACCCAGAACCGATCCCTGCGGGACCCCACTCATTATGCCCTTCCAGCATGACTGTGAACCACTGATAACGAGTCTCTGGGAATGATTTTCCAACCAGTTATGCACCCACCTTATAGTAGGTCCATCTAGATTGTATTTCCCTAGTTTGTTTATGAGAAGGTCATGCGAGACAGTATCAAAAGCCTTACTAAAGTCAAGATATACCACATCTACCACTTCCCCCCATTTATCACCTTATTATCTTCTAGGTGTTTACAAATTGATTGATTAATAATTTGCTCCATTATCTTTCTGGGTACACAAGTTAAGCTGACTGGTCTGTAATTCCCCGGGTTGTCCTTATTTCCCTTTTTATAGATTGGCACTATATTTTCCCTTTTCCAGTCTTCTGTAATGTCTCCCGTCTTCCATGACTTTTCAAAGATAATTGCTAATGGCTCAGATATCTCCTCAGTCAGCTCTTTGAGTATTCTAGGATGCATTTCATCAGGCCCTGGTGATTTGAAGACATCTAACTTGTTTAAGTAATTTTTGACTTGTTCTTTCCCTATTTTAGACTGATCCTATCCCATTTTCACTGGCATTCACTATTTTAGATGTCCAATAGCCACCAACTTTCTTGGTGAAAACTGAAACAAAGTGGCTCCAGTACAGATTAAGGCCTCTACAATACAAATGTAATAATTAACATCTAATGTAATTCTGCCAACTACTGCTCCTAAAACAGGACCTCTTGAATTGCCAGTGACTTAGGGAAGGTGCATTCCCACATAATGACAAGGACATCTCACAGCAACTGCAAGTATCATTTACAACCCATGGCTCATAAAGGTCCATTCTTCAGACACTGGTGTCCTATTCAGAACCAGTGCCACCTCTCAGCTGACCAGCAAAAGATGTCCAGGGCCTTGCTCATCTGCCTCCAAGTGAAGGAAAAAATCACTAATACAGGCATATTCTAAGAGTAATTTGATTTATATCTTCCAGGGATCTCAGCCTGTTGCATGTCTGAAGTTAATGACGATTTGAGATTGTTGACTAACAGGCTCAATTGGAATTATTTAATACAAGATTATCAGAAATTAGTACAGCACTGTACAGAATACAGAAACAGACACCCTGGATGTAAGGTAAAGAGCTGGCTCTGTGTCTCTTCTTCACTGTGTAGCCCATGAGGCTAGCCTGCAAGCTTGCTATATTATATACTCTGTTTTCTTTATTGGTTTGATTGATTGTATTATTCTCTTGATTTATGTTATGTACTGAATAATTCCAATGCACATTACAATGCAAGGAACCTATAGGTCTGTATCCTGTATGATTAGCTAGAGCAAGTTAGCATAAGTATTTGTACCTTTTGGCATAGATAAATGGCCTACCGGTTACGCGTTTATTTTGGGGAACTGAATGGAGAACTGAACAGAGAACTGAATCTGTTTACCAAAATTGTGGAAAATAAAGGTACACTGCAGAACATGGAAGTAATGATCTAGGCCAAAGGTAACAGTTTCAAGGATGAGATAATTGATATTAATATGTATGAATATGTCAGAATATGCTAGCCTATATAGTAAGTGTACCCGAAGATTTATCTGAGTGAGGAAATAAGATTTGGGCATAGAAGGTTGGGCATTGATAAGAATATTCAGGGCAGTGCCAGGACTCTATAAGATCTGTGCCGGGTGGTCGCTTTTTCTCTTCATTATCTTCTGTTAAGCTATCAGCTCAGTTTTTGCAATATAGCTTAGCTACTCAACACTCAAACCTGATCTCTACCAGCTGGGGATTGAGGAGCCTGGACCATCGAATTCATTGGGCATGCCAGAGATGAGGCTGGGCCTCTGTTTCCCACTACCAGGTCTCCAAGGAAGGGTGTGAGTAGGCTAGTCTAAGTAGCCTTTTAGAAAAGGGATGTTATCACCAAGGACTATAGAACTGTATTACTTCTTTGTGGCTCTGTGGTTTATAGCTTTGATTACTCTCTCATTTATTTTAATAAAGATTTTGAAATGTTGGTTTTGTCCTAAGTGTGAGCATCCTTGCCACACATCCTGAGGGTCCGTACAAGACATTGAACTCCCCATGTTCTCTAATTCTGTAGCCTGAATTTGGGACAAGAACCTAAATAACTTCTGGTCAGATTATAGGCGAGCAGTAATAAACTAGCCCTATAAATTCAGGTCAACAGCTTTAACTGGTGGGATGGCTATGCAGCGGGGACAGAAGGCCAGTGAGGATAATTGGTGGCATGTGACCTCCAGAAGAGGAAAGAGTACGAGACAAGTCCATGTACCAGAAACACAGATTCAGATGAGCAACTGTTTTCATGTTCTCTCCACAGGTACTAGTGCGGAGAGTGGAGTGAATGATACATCTGAGGGAACAGAGGAGAAGGAGACTCCACTGATTGGAAGGCATGAGATGCACCATCCTAGGGATGGGGGTTCCACGACCACCACTCCCAAGAGGAGGAGGAGGGTGGTGGTGGTCGGGGACTCTCTCCTCAGGGGGACTGAGTCATCTATCTGCCGCCCTGACCGGGAAAACCGAGAGGTGTGCTGCTTGCCAGGGGCTAGGATTCATGATGTGACAGAGAGACTGCCGAGACTCATCAAGCCCTCAGATCGCTACCCCTTCCTGCTTCTCCACGTGGACACCAACGATACTGCCAAGAATGACCTTGAGCGTATCACTGCAGACTACATGGCTCTGGGAAGAAGGATAAAGGAGTTTGAGGCGCAAGTGGTGTTCTCGTCTATCCTCTCTGTGGCAGGAAAAGGCCAGGGTAGAGACCATCAAATCGTGGAAGTCAACTCAGATGGTGTCGGAGAGAAGGGTTTGGATTCTTTGACCATGGGATGGTGTTCCAAGAAGGAGTGCTAGACAGAGATGGGCTCCACCTCACGAATAGAGGGAAGAGCATCTTTGCAAGCAGGCTGGCTAACCTAGTGAGGAGGGCTTTAAACTAGGTTCACCGGGGGAAGGAGACCAAAGCCCCGAGGTAAGTCGGGAAGTGGGATACCGGGAGGAAGCACAAGTAGGTGAGTGCAAGAGGGGAGGGCTCCTGCCCCATACTGGGACAGCAGGACAATCAGTGAGTTATCTTAAATGCCTATACACAAATGCAAGAAGCCTGGGGAACAAGCAGGGAGAACTGGAAGTCCTGGCACAGTCAAGGAATTATGATGTAATTGGAATAACAGAGACTTGGTGGGATAACTCACATGATTGGAGTACTGTCATGGATGGATATAAACTGTTCAGGAAGGATAGGCAGGGCAGAAAAGGTGGGGGAGTTGCGCTGTATGTAAGAGAGCAGTATGACTGCTCAGAGGTCCAGTATGAAACTGCAGAAAAACCTGAGAGTCTCTGGATTAAATTTAGAAGTGTGAGCAACAAGGGTAATGTCGTGGTGGGAGTCTGCTACAGACCACCAGCCCAGGGAGAAGAGGTGGACGAGGCTTTCTTCCAGCAACTAACAGAAGTTGCTAGATCACAGGCCCTGGTTCTCATGGGTGACTTTAATCACCCCAATATCTGCTGGGAGAGCAATACAGCGGTGCACAGACAATCCAGGAAGTTTTTGGAAAGTGTAGGGGACAATTTCCTGTTGCAAGTGCTGGAGGAACCAACTAGGGGAAAAGCTCTTCTTGACCTGCTGCTCACAAACAGGGAAGAAATAGTAGAGGAAGCAATAGTGGATGGGAACCTAGGAGGCAGTGACCATGAGATGGTCAAGTTCAGGATCCTGACACAAGGAAGAAAGGAGAGCAGTAGAACAGAGACCCTGGACTTCAGAAAAGCAGACTTTGACTCCCTCAGGGAACTGATGGGCAAGGTCCCCTGGGAGAATAACATGAGGGGGAAAGGAGTTGAGGAAAGCTGGCTGTATTTTAAAGAAACCTTATTGAGGTTGCAGGAACAAACCATCCCGATGTGTAGGAAGAAAAGTAAATATGGCAGGCGACCAGCTTGGCTTAACAGTGAAATCCTTGCTTGTCTTAAACACAAAAAAGCAGCTTACAAGAAGTGGAAGATTGGACAAATGACCAGGGAGGAATATAAAAGTATTGCTCAGGCATGCAGGAGTGAAATTAGGAAGGCCAAATCACACTTGGAGTTGCAGCTAGCCGGAGATGTTAGGAATAACAAGAAGGGTTTCTTCAGGTATGTGAGCAACAAGAAGAAAGTCAAGGAAAGTGTGGGCCCCTTGCTGAATGAGGGAGGGAACCTAATGACAGAGGATGTGGAGAAAGCTAGTGTACTCAATGCTTTTTTTGCCTCTGTCTTCACAGACAAGGTCAGCTCCCAGACAGCTGCACTCCGCAGCACGGTATGGGGAGGAGGTGACCAGCCCTCTGTGGAGAAAGAAGTAGTTCGGGACTATTTAGAAAAGCTGGACGAGCACAAGTCCATGGGGCCGGATGCACTGCATCCGAGGGTGCTAAAGGAGTTGGCCGATGAGATTGCAGAGACATTGGCCATTATCTTTGACAAATCATGGCAATCGGGGGAGGTCCCGGATGACTGGAAAAAAGCTAATATAGTGCCCATCTTTAAAAAAGGGAAGAAGGAAGATCCGGGGAACTACAGGCCAGTCAGTCTCACCTCAGTCCCTGGAAAAATCATGGAACAGGTCCTCAAGGAATCAATTCTGAACCACTTAAAGGAGGGGAAAGTGATCAGGAACAGTCAGCATGGATTCACCAAGGGCAAGTCATGCCTGACTAACCTAATTGCCTTCTATGATGAGATAACCGGCTCTGTGGATGAGGGGAAAGCAGTGGATGTGCTATTTCTTGACTTTAGCAAAGCTTTTGATACAGTCTCCCACAGTGTTCTTGCCAGCAAGTTAAAGAAGTATGGGCTGGATGAATGGACGGTAAGGTGGATAGAAAACTGGCTAGATGGTCGGGCTCAACAGGTAGTGATCAATGGCTCCATGTCTAGTTGGCAGCCGGTATCAAGTGGAGTGCCCCAAGGGTCGGTGCTGGGGCCGGTTTTGTTCAATATCTTCATCAACGATCTGGAGGATGGTGTGGACTACACCCTTAGCAAGTTTGCAGATGACACTAAACTGGGAGGAGTGGTTGATACGCTGGAGGGTAGGGATAGGATACAGAGGGACCTAGACAAATTAGAGGATTGGGCCAAAAGAAATCTGATGAGGTTCAACAAGGACAAGTGCAGAGTCCTGCACTTAGGACGGAAGAATCCCATGCACTGCTACAGACTAGGGACCGAATGGCTGGGCAGCAGTTCTGCAGAAAAGGACCCAGGGGTTACAGTGGACGAAAAGCTGAATATGAGTCAACAGTGTGCCCTTGTTGCCAAGAAGGCTAATGGCATTTTGGGTTGTATAAGTAGGGGCATTTCCAGCAGATCGAGGGACGTGATCATTCCCCTCTATTCAGCACTGGTGAGGCCTCATTTGGAGTACTGTGTCCAGTTTTGGGCCCCACACCACAAGAAGAATGTGGATAAATTGGAAAGAGTCCAGCGGAGGGCAACAACAATGATTAGGGGGCTGGAGCACATGACTTATGAGGAGAGGCTGAGGGAACTGGGATTGTTTAGCCTGCAGAAGAGAAGAATGAGGGGGGATTTGATAGCTGCTTTCAACTACCTGAAAGGGGGTTCCAAAGAGGATGGATCTAGACTGTTCTCAGTGGTAGAAGATGACAGAACAAGGAGTAATGGTCTCAAATTGCATAGAGGGAGGTTTAGGTTGGACATTAGGAAAAACTTTTTCACTAGGAGGGTGGTGAAGAACTGGAATGGGTTACCTAGAGAGGTGGTGGAATCTCCTTCCTTAGAGGTTTTTAAGGTCAGGCTTGACAAAGTCCTGGCTGGGATGATTTAGTTGGGTTTGGTCCTGCTTTGAGCAGGGGGTTGGACTAGATGACCTCCTGAGGTCCCTTCCAACCCTGAGATTCTATGATTCTATGATGTGCAGTTTTATTCCCCAACTAAGTTCCAAAACCTCTGTCATTATATAAGGTTTTTAGACAAAGGCCATGTCTACCCTACAAAACTATGTTGACCTAAGTTATGTCAGCATACAGCCGCCACAGTTATTACATCACTTGTGCATGTGCACACTATGCTCCCTGTGTCAACAGTGCACGTCCTCACCAGGAGCGCTTGTATCAATGCAGAGCGCAGTGCACCATGGGTAGCTATCCTACTGTGCAACTCACCACCATCCAGCGCAGAGTGTTTTGGGAATTTTTTGCAATGCCTCATGGGGCCAAAATGAGTCGCAGGGGTGACTGGGAGCATGGGTTCAATTTCCCATAATGCAATGGTCTCCATCCCATAATTTCATCTGCATCCCATTATATTTTCAAAATCCCCACAAACCCGCACATCCCTCCTCGCTGTCCACCATCTCTGACAAAAGCATGGAGCCTGCACAGCTCAGCACTATTGTCATGAGCATTGGAAGCACAGGACACCCAATCCTGCAATATTTGAATAGCCACAAGAGGAGCCAAAGGGAACATGACAATTCCTTGGAGGCTAAATTGCTGTGGGACATAGAAAGAAGCAATTCAAGGTGGTTGGCGGCATTCATGGAGCAGCTGCAGATAGTGGAACACCATTTCTGGGCCAAACAAACACTGACAGGTGGGATCTCATTGTCAAGCAGGTTTCAGATGATGAGCAGTGGCTGTTGAACTTTCGGACACGCAAGGCCATGGTCCTGGATTTGTGTGCCAAACTAGCTCCAGCCCTCCAGCTCAGGGACACCAGAATGTGCTGTGCTGACATTTGAGAGGTGAATGGTAACTGCACGGTGGAAACTTGCAGCACCAGAATGCTACTAGTCAGTCAGGAAGCAATTTTGAGGTAGGAATCTACCTCAGGGATGGTTGTCATGCAAGTGTGCAGGGCCATGAATCATCTCCTGCTATGCAGGACTGTGACTTTGGGCAATGTGCAGGACATAGTGGATGGTTTGAACACAGGGCTGTTCAGAAAGCTGCAAGCAGGGACTGTCTTTCCCAACCAGTGGACTACCATTGGGAATGCTGAAATGCCAATAGTTATCCTGGGAGACTCAGCCTCCCCCTCGCTCCCACGGATCATGAAGCTGTACGCCAGCCACCTCGACAGCACCAAGGAGCACTTCAGCTACAGGCTCAGCAGGTGCAGAATGACAGTTTAATGTGCCTTTAGTCATTTAAAAGGTCGCTGGCATTGTCTAATTAGGAGATTGGACCTCAGTGGGGAAAAAAATCCCAAGGATTATCACTGCCTGCTGTGTCCTGCATAGTATCTGTGAAGCAAAGGGGGGAAAGTTTCCACCGAAGTGAAAGGCAGAGTTGGAGCAGCTGTCTGCTGAATTTGAGCTGCCAGATACAGGGGCTATATGAAGAGCTCAGCACAGAGCTATACATCTCAAGGAGGCTTTGAAAGACCATTTTAATAGTAAGCCAGAGTAGTGTGTGTTGCTGAATTGTGTTCTACCTGGCCTTGCTCTTTTTCAGCCCAGCATGAATCTTGTAGTGAGTACTGTGTGTGTAGGAATATAACATCAGTGCACCTATTAATATCTGAGAATGTTGTGGGTGCTGTGGCAAAATGAAGTAACAGAAAATTGATGTTTGTCAGACATGATCAGCACCAGCCAACATATGTTGTGAACTAATAAAGATGAATTATATTCCAGAAAACAGCGTTTTATTCTGTTACATGAACCAGGCAAATAAAAAAACATTTAGAACTTAACAAAACTTAATAAATTTAGGGAAAGAACAGTCATTTCCACTTTAGGTACACATACACCAACCGTGGCTTTCACAGGTGAGTGTATGTACAGCTGTGATTGTCTTTAATGTCTCCTGGGGTGGAGTGGTAGGGGTAGTGCAGCGGCCCCTGCTGTCATGTAGAATGTTGGGCGGGGGAGGCAGGTAGGAAGGTCCCAACATTGAGTTGTCTATGGGCTGCAAAGGGAGGAGAGCATGGAATTCTTGGACCTGCAGGTCCGCCAGAGTCTGCCACATCTCTGTTTGCTGCCCGAGAAGCCCCATTATGTCCTGGTGCATCTCCCTCTCCTTTTCCTGCTTGGACTCCCAGGCCTCTTTCCTCTCCACTTTCTCCTTCTCCAGCTAGTGTGCAAGGGTGATCCTCCTGGTCCTGGTCTCATTTTCTGATGCAGCACATACTTGCAGCTTCTCCTGGAACATGTCATCCTGAGTCCTCTTCTTTCTCCTCCTCATCAGGCTCAGGTGTTCTGCAACTATGGCCTTGAGGGTCCCACCTTCACAATACCAGAAGCTGCAAATACAATACACAGAGGTACCATGGTCAGTGTATTCACAATAGAAATCAAAACTGAGGATACTGATCTCACTTCACTTGATCCCCACAAGCTGTAAGCACTACATTCTCACTTCTCCTGGGGATGGATACAGAACAGCACCAGTCACAGCACAACCATGGTGAGTACGGCCCTCGGGGATGGGGGAGATGGCTCACAGGCATAAGTGTATGTGTATAGGGCAATGGGACTGAATACTGGGAGCATTTTCCACAGGTAGGGGTGATTTTAACGCATACCTCACTCCTGAAGGTAACAAAAGTAGAGATAGCGCAGCTGCTGCTCGTGTCCCGATGCCACCCGAGCCCATACGCTGCTAGCCTGTGTACTGCAATGGTGCCTACTGAAGTAATTGCTGAATGGTGTGGGAAAGTGTCCAATTGCGGTGGAAGAAATAAGGCAGCCCTCCCCAGAGTACCTCCATGAAAGTTTCACTGAGATCTCTATGGAGGATTCATGGAACATCCCAGTGCACATAAATTGCTCTCCCTGGCTCCCCCTTCCTACAACTCTAGAGGGGTGTTGTAATGGGGTTTCACCCCATACTTGCCCGGAAAGGGTTAATGAAGAGTGAGAAGGGGGCTAATGAACCCAACAAGCCACAGTAGGGGAATCAGGTGGCCAAGCAATCCCCTGACCGAGTGAGGGAGCCCAGCAGAGGAGGAACCAGCTGGGCTGGGACTATAAAGACAGGAAATTGGCAGCAGAAGGGGGCTGCTGGGAAATTCTGCAATCACTCCCTGGGGAAAGAGAGGTGTGTTTAGGCTGGCAAATCCAGAGGGGGGAAAGCCAGGAAGGTAGGAGAGATCTGGGGAAAGCAGTAAGGTCTAGAAGGGAACAGACCTTGACTGCTGGCTAAAGAGTCTCTGAGACGGAACTTGGAGTAGAGGGCGGGCCCAGGTTCCCCTGCCAGCCACTGAGAGTGCAGCACTACAAGGCAGCAAATGGGAAGACTGCCTAGGATTTGCTGGTGAGAAGACTTTGATATCTCAGAAGGGAAACACGCGTATAGTGACCTGGCCAGAGGACTGAGCCATAAAGAGGCGGCAGCAGCTCATGGAGTAAGAGATGGGCTGCAAACCCAGAGAGAGAGGTGGAGAGATGGCATGCAACCATGGGAAGGGGCGTCGACCTTGTGACCTATTCCCCAGAGTGAACAGGAGGAGGCGCCATCCTAGTGGTGAGTGGAGCACGCTGTCACAGGATAGCAACACTATCTCTCTTGGTTCTTTCAGTACCTCTTCTACCACAAGGAAAAAAAGATAGTAAATCAACAGATGTGTCCTACTACTTTGGGGGTTCCATGCCTGTAAATTTCAAAGCAAATTGCATCCTTACCAGAGATTCCTTCCCCTGCATCAGGCTCGCCCATACTTGACTGTCAGGACTGGCTGGACTGTGCTAGAGTCAAAAACAGGTCCTGGCTCACTGTGCAGCTGGATTCCCTTGTCACCTGTCCCCCATATTCCTCCTCTTCCTCATCCATCACCTTCTCCTCAATGTTCACAGTCAGTGACTTGGGCTCCTCCAAAGTATCCGCGGGGGTCTTAGGGGTGGTGGTGTGGCCTCTGTCGAGCATGGCATGCAGCTCTTTGTAAAAGCATCAGCTCTGCACCACATTGATTGTTGGCCTCCCTTGCCTTCTGATGCACCTGCTGCAGTTCCTTGGCTTTCATGTGGCAATGCTGCTGGTCCCTCTTGTAGCCCTTTTTCACAATCTGCTCATAGATGTCAACATTTCTATGGCTGGATTGGAGCTGTGCCTGCACAGCCTCTTATCCCCATAGACCCAGGAGATCCAACACCTCCTGTGTATTCCAGGCAGGAGCACATCCGCAATATGTAGCCAGCATGGTCATCTGGGCAGTTGCACACAACAATGGAGAGTTGCTAGGTGTGCTCGCCAAGCCAGGCAATCAGGAAAAGGAATTTCAAATATTCACAGAGCTTTAAAGGAGAGGGTCAGCTGCTTCCTGTCCACCTGGCCAGCAGAGTTCAAAACGGGGTGACCAGAGCAGTCACTGTGGGGCATTGTGAGACAGCTCCTGGAGGCCAGCAACTGTCGATGTAAGTAATGCCGCGTTTACACTAACACTGTGTTGACCTAAGTACATTGACCTTGACTCTACGCTGCTTGGGGAGGTAGTGTTATTAAGTCAGCATAGCGGGCCAGTTACGTCGGCAGGAGTGAAATTTAAGTGTAAACACATCCACAGCTAGGTCAACATAAGCTGCCTTGTGTTGACCTAGCCATGCAGTGAAGACCAGGCCAAAGAGACCCCTCTTTGCCAAGAATACTCTCCCAAAACCATATGTTCTGATGCCATTTCTTATGTTCCGATGGAATTTCCTTTAACATCCATACATTCTTAGTTTACCTTTTTGATGTGTGAAGGTATAATTGTTTGCAGTTTAGAGGACCAACAGTTCTTCAAGATAATCTTTCAGTGGGTCCTTCTTCCACATAATCATTCTTCCCTGTTGATTCCCCAATAGGAAACATCTGCCACAACAGTCCTCATCAGTCTCCCAGTTTTATATATGCTTGTGTAAGCATTATATATATATATATATATATGTTAAGAGGATGGTTTCCATTAATATCTGGTATTCAATAGACATGTAGATGTCAAGGATTATTAGATATAGCCTAATGCATAGAATTCCCAAATAGGGTTACTTATAGATTAAGGCCCAATATTCTGGGCCTTAGAATTCAAATATACTCTTTGTTAATATCATAAAGATTCTAAAGAATAGTTAATATAAAATATATAAAAATGAATCAAATATACAAAAAAAAGGACTAAAAGGTTTAATACTAACGGGCACTAAGAAGCCCAATACCACTGTCTGGTTGCCATAGAGTAGTGGTTCTCAACCAGGGGTATGTGTACCCCTGGGGCTATGCAGAGGTCTTCCAGGGGGTACATCAAATCATCTAGATACTAGCCTAGTTTTACAACAGGCTACATAAAAAGCACTAGCAAAGTCAGTACAAACTAAAATTTCATACAGACAATGACTTGTTTATACTGCTCTATATATACACATGGAAATGTAATGTTTATATTCTAAATTTATTTATTTTATGATTATATGGTAAAAATTAGAAAGTAATCAATTTCAGTAATAGTGTGCTGTCACACTTTTATATTTTTATGTCTGATTTTGTAAGCAAGCAAGTTTTTAAGTGAGGTGTAACTTGAGGGTATGCAAGACAAAGACTCCTGAAAGGAGTACAGTAGTCTGGAAAGGTGGAGAGACACTGCCATTGAGCAACTCTGCCTCAGGAATTGACTCTAATCAGAAACCACGGCTGAGAGCAAACTTCAGCTGCTTGCACAGTTCCCGTGCAATAAACCATTGCCACTACACAGAACCTTGCATAACAAAATCTAACAACACAGCATGTCTTCCCAAGACTGAGCATTTGCTCTCACGCTAAGAAAAAGAACTTGGAAGACTGTAAGTAACAGCACCGCCTGGTGACACCTGCCATAACAATACCGTTAACCTGTGTCACCAACTTTTACAAGACTTATACACCTAGAATTAGAATGTGTACACTTCAAGCTGAGGTGTGATTTCCAGCTTGAGGGGACACACCTGTGCTAGCTCTAATTGAGCTAGTGTGCTAAAAACAAGAGTGTAGCCCTGGCAGCATGAGCACCAGGAGGGGCTAGCCACCCCCATGTGCCTACAGTCATAGATAGGATTGTACTCGGGGAAGCTAGCTCCCCCTGCTGCTCATGCCACACAGCTACACTCTATTTTTAGCTGCGGTAGCACAGGTATGTCTCCTTGAGCTGAGAATCACCCCCTCCAACCCAAAGTGTAGACATCCCCTAGTGTCAGAGGAATAGCACCCACAGTCAGCTATCTTGGGGACTCTCTTTTTGCCCCACCACCCCCACCAACATGATTCAGTTCTGCGGTGACCTGGAAGCCTACTTTCGCTGTCTCCGACTCAAAGAATACTTTCAAGATAACACTGAACATCGCACAGATACACAGATACCCTCCCACCAACAGCACAAGAAGAAGAACTCCACATGGACTCCTCCTGAGGGTCGAAATGACAGTCTGGACCTATACATGGAATGCTTCTGCCGACGTGCACAGGCAGAAATTGTGGAAAAACCACGCCGCCTGCCTCATAACCTAAGTCGTGCAGAACGCAATGCCATCCACAGTCTCAGAAACAACCCTGACATTATAATCAAAAAGGCTGATAAAGGATGTGCTGTTGTCATCATGAACAGGTCTGACTACCAAAAGGAGGCTGCCAGACAACTCTCCAATACCAAATTCTACAGGCCACTCTCCTCAGATCCCACTGAGGAATACACTAAGAAACTGCACCATCTACTCAGGACATTCCCTACACTAACACAGGAACAAATCAACATACCCTTAGAGCCCCGACCAGGGTTATTCTACCTACTACCCAAGATCCACAAACCTGGAAATCCTGGACGCCCCATCATCTTGGGCATTGGCACTCTCACTGAAGAACTGTCCAGATATGTGGACTCTCTACTCAGACCCTATGCCACCAGCACTCCCAGCTATCTCCGTGACACCACTGATTTCCTGAGAAAACTACAATGCATTGGTAATCTTCCAGAACACACCATCCTAGCCACCATGGATGTAGAGGCTCTCTACACAAACATCCCACACACAGATGGAATACAAGCTGTCAGGAACAGTATCCCTGATGATGCCACAGCACAACTGGTTGCTGAACTATGTGATTTTATCCTCGCGCACAATTATTTCAAATTTGGTGACAATATATACCTCCAGACCAGTGGCACCGCTATGGGCACCCGCATGGCCCCACAATATGCCAACATTTTTATGGCTGACCTGGAACAACACTTCCTCAGCTCTCGTCCACTCATGCCCCTTCTCTATCTACGCTACATTGATGACATCTTCATCATCTGGACCCATGGGAAAGAAACTCTGGAAGAATTCCACCACGATTTCAACAGCTTCCACCCCACTATCAACTTCAGCCTCGACCAGTCTACACAGGAAGTCCACTTCCTAGACACCACAGTGCAAATAAGCGATGGTCACATTAACACCACCCTATACCGAAAACCCACCGACCGCTATGCCTACCTACATGCCTCCAGCTTCCATCCCAGACACACCACACGATCCATTGTTTACAGCCAAGCGCTGAGGTACAACCGTATTTGCTCCAACCCCTCAGACAGAGATCAACACCTACAAGATCTTCACCAAGCATTCTCAAAACTACGATACCTGCATGAGGAAACAAGGAAACAGATCAACAGGGCCAGATGTGTACCCAAAAGCCTCTTGCTGCAAGACAAGCCGAAGAAAGAAACCAACAGAACTCCACTGGCCATCACTTACAGTCCTCAGCTAAAACCTCTCCAGCAGATCATCGGTGATCTACAACCCATCCTGGACAATGACCCCTCACTTTCACAGGCCTTGGGAGGCAGGCCAGTCCTCGCCCACAGACAACCCACCAACCTGAAGCGTATTCTCACCAGCAACTACACACCGCACCATAATAACTCTAAGAACTCAAGAACCAATCCATGCAACAAACCTCGATGCCAACTTTGCCCACATATCTACACCAGGAACACCATCACAGGATCTAACCAGATCAGCCACACCATCACTGGTTCATTCACCTGCACATCCACCAATGTAATATATGCCATAATGTGCCAGCAATGCCCCTCTGCTATGTACATCGGCCAAACTGGACAGTCCTCACGCAAAAGGATAAATGGACACAAATCAGATATAAGGAATGGCAATATACAAAAGCCTGTAGGAGAACACTTCAACACACAATAGCAGACTTAAAGGTAGCCATCCTGCAGCAAAAAAACTTCAAGACCAGACTCCAAAGAGAAACTGTAGAGCTTCAGTTCATTAGCAAATTTGACACCATCAGCTCAGGACTAAACAAAGACTATGAATGGCTAGCCAACTACAAAAGCAGTTTCTCCTCCCTTGGTGTTCACACAACTGCTAGAAGAGGGCCTCACCCTCCCTGATTGAGCTAACCTCGTTATCTCTAGCCTGACTCTTCCCTGCACATTTATATCTGCCCCTGGACTTTTCCACTGCTTGCATCCGAAGAAGTGGGTATTTACCCACGAAAGCTTATGCTCCAATACCTCTGTTAGTCTATAAGGTGCCACAAGACCCTTTGTCACTTCTACAGATCCAGACTAACACGGCTACCCCTCTGATACTTGACAGTCAGCTCAGACGTCTAAGGATTGTAATGTGACCCAATGTGACAGCATTATAAAGGCTCTGTCTATACTGCAACCCTATTGGGGAATCCAGTTACAGTGCAGTGTAAACCAAACAGGTTACACCATGGTTCGCATTAAGATGGAATCTTAACCATGTCCTCAAATCATCCTAAAACTTTAAGCCGTCCCTAAACCAGTCATTTTTGATATTTTCAAAGACATGGTTACAACTTGGAGTCCAAACAAGCTAAAGTTCTTTTTGATTAACTCATGCAGGGCAGCTCTTAGCCCTGGTCTACACTACGAGTTTAGGTCGAATTTATTAGTGTTATTTCAATTGATCCGTGCACCCGTCCACACGACGAAGCCCTTAACATCGACTTCTAGGGCTCTTAAAATCGATCTCGCCACTCCACCCCCAACGAGGGGATTAGCGCTTAAAGCGATATTGCCGAATCGATGTAGGCTTAGTGAGGACGCAATTTGACGGTATTGGCCTCCTGGATCTATCCCACAGTGCAACATTTGACCGCTCTGGACAGCAGTCTGAGCTCCAATGCTCCGCCCAGGTAGACAGGAAAAGCCCCGCGAACTTTTGAATTTCATTTCCTGTTTGGCCAGCGTGGTGAGCTGCAGGTGAGCGCAGATCTCATCAGCAGAGGTGACCATGATGGAGTCCCAGAACCGAAGACGAGCTCCAGCATGGACCGAGCGTGAGGTACGCGATCTGATCGCTGTATGGGGAGATGAAACCGTGCTAGAAGAGCTACGGTCCAAAAGAAGAAACGCCAATACATATGCCAAAGTCTCCAAGGGCATGCAGGACAGAGGCTACAACAGGGACGCGCAACAGTGCCGTGTGAAAATTAAGGAGCTCAGGCAAGCCTACCAAAAAACCAGAGATGCAAACAAACGCTCTGGGTCAGAGCCCCAGACATGCCGCTTCTATGATGAGCTGCATGCCATTCTAGGAGGTGCAGCCAGCACTGACCCACCCATGTGGTATGACTCCGTATGTGGATCATCAGAAACCACAGAGGAGCATGATGATGATAATGATGCTGAAAATAGCGCCCAGACACAGCAAGGAAGCGGAGAAGCCCTTTTCCCCAACAGCCAGGAACTCTTTGTCACCCTGGAGCCAGTACCCTATGAACCCACCCAAGGCGTGCTCGATGCAGGAGAAGGGACCTCTGGTGAGTGTACCTCTGTTAATTAATACATGTTTTATAAGCAAGCGTGTTTAATGATTAATTTGCGGCCAGTACAGCTACAGCTACTGGAAAACTCTGTTAACATGTTCAGGGATGGAGCAGAAATCCTCCGGGGACATCTCCAGAAAGATCTCCTGGATGTACTCCCAAAGCCTGTGCAAAAGGTTTCTGGGGAGGGCAGCCTTATCTTGTGCTCCGTGGTAACACACTCTACCACGCCAGGCCAGTAGCACGTAGTCTGGAATCATTGCTTTGCAAAGCATGGCGGCGTATGGTCCCGGTGTTTGCTGGCATTCAAGCAACATCCGTTCTTTATCTGTCTGTGTTATCCTCAGAAGAGTGATATCATTCATGGTCACCTGGTTGAAATAGGGGAATTTTATTAAGGGGGTATTCAGAGGGGCTCCGTCCCTGCTGGGCTGTTTGCCTGTGGCTGAACGGAAATCTTCCCCGCTGTGACCCACGCGGTGGGGGGAGGGGGAACAGCGAACATCTTGGATGTGTGTCTGTGTGTGTGTGGGGGGGTGTCGATTAGGTTCGCGCTGCACGTTAACCCGAAAACCGCCGCCCCTCCCTTTTCAATTGCCAACCAGTTTTAAATTGCCAGCCCAAAGGCTGTTTGTTATGGGAAATGAGGGGGTTGCTGTTTGAAAACATTCCCACATGTTATGAAGGTTAAAGAAGCCTATAGACTGTGGCTTACCATGGCTGCCTGCAAGCCGAATTCTGTTGCCCGCCGGACCTGCTTGTGTGATCTCTCACACCAAACCAGCAGACCCTCAATATAACAGGCAAAGTGCAACCTTGGACCAAATGCACATGTGATATGTAATGTTTGGAGCATTGTTCTCTAATATGTGTCTTTTAAAGTACTCCTCTCCCGTTTGTTTCCTCCCGCAGCTGCAAATGTTTCAACGCCACCCCTTTCATCACCGTCCCAGAGGCTAGCGAAGATTAGAAGTAAAAAAAAAAGGAATCGAGACGATATGTTCTCAGAACTCATGGAATCCTCCCACACTGAAGCTGCCCAGCAGAATGCGTGGAGGCAGACACTGTCGGAGTCCAGGAAGGCAGAATTTGATCGTGCGGACAGGTGGCGTGCTGAAGACAATGACTGGTGGGATGAAGAGAGACAGCGGCGGGATGAAGAGAGTAGGTGGCGTCAGCGTGCAGAGAGAAGGCAGGATGCAATTCTGAGGCTACTGGAGGATCAAACGGAAATCCTCCGGCTTATGGCTGAGGAAAGGCGTAGGGTTCAGGAAAGGCCGCCTGAGCCCAGACCGCCGCTACAGCCCCTGTGTAACCAACAGCCCTCCTTTCCGAGTCCTATAACCTCATCCCCGAGACGCCCAAGAACGCGTTTGGGCGGCCTCCTTGCACCCAACCACTCAAGTCAAGAGAACAGTCCAAGCAAGAAAGGGCTGGCATTCAATAAGTTTTAAAGTACTGTGTGTCCTTGTCCTTCCCTCATCCCCTCCTCCACCACCCATCCTGGTGCTTCCCTTCCTCCACCAGCTATCCCGGGAGACTGTGGCAGTTACCCCCATAGTTCCCCCTCTTTGTTTTACGAATGAATAAAGAATGCATGATTTTTAAGCAACAATGACTTTATTTCCTCTGTGAGCGGTGATCGAGGGTGGGAGGGCAGGGCGGTTTGGGTAAAGGGAAGTAGAGTGAATGAAGGGGCAGGGCTTTTCATTACAGGGGAAAAACAGAACTTTCACACAGCATCCTGGCCATTCATGAAACTGGTTTTCAAAGCTTCCCTGATGCGCAACGCACCCTGCTGTACTCTTGTAATAGCCCTGGTGTCTGGCTGCGCATAACCAGCGGCCAGGCGATTTGCCTCAACCTCCCACCCCGCCATAAACGTCTCCCCCTTACTCTCACAGATATTGTGGAGCGCACAGCAAGCAGTAATAATAATGGGAATATTGTTTTCGCTGAGATCTAACCTAGTCAATAAACTTCGCCAGCGAGCTTTTAAACGCCCAAATGCACATTCCACCACCATTCTGCACTTGCTCAGCCTATAGTTGAAAAGGTCCTGACTACTGTCCAGGCTACCTGTGTATGGCTTCATGAGCCATGGCATTAAGGGGTAGGCTGGGTCCCCAAGGATAACTATAGGCATCTCAACATCCCCAATGGTTATTTTCTGGTCTGGGAAGAAAGTCCCTTGCTGCAGCAGCCGAAACAGACCAGAGTTCCTGAAGATGCGAGCGTCATGTACCTTTCCCGGCCATCCCACGTTGATGTTGGTGAAACGTCCCTTGTGATCCACCAGTGCTTGCAGCACTATTGAAAAGTAACCCTTTTGGTTTATGTACTCGCTGGCTTGGTGGTCCGGTGCCAAGATAGGGATATGGGTTCCGTCTATCGCCCCACCACAGTTCGGGAACCCCATTGCTGCAAAGCCATCCAGTATGAGCTGCACATTTCCCAGACTCACAACCCTTGGTACCAGCAGCTTGGTGATCGCCCTGGCTACTTCCATCACAACAGCCCCCACTGTAGATTTTCCCACGCCGAATTGATTTGCGACTGACCGGTAGCTGTCTGGCGTTGCAAGCTTCCACAGGGCTATCGCCAGTCGCTTCTCTACTGTGAGGGCTGCTCTCATCTTGGTGTTCTTGCGCTTCAGGGCAGGGGAAAGCAACTCACAAAGTTCCATGAAAGTGCCCTTACGCATGCGAAAGTTTCGCAGCCACTGGGATTCATCCCAGACCTGCAGCACTATGTGGTCCCACCAGTCTGTGCTTGTTTCCCGGGCCCAGAATCGGCGTTCCACTGTATCAACAAGCCCCATTAACACCATGATGTCCACCTTGCGGGGGGGCCTTTTTTGAGAGAGGTCTGTGTCCATGTCCTCATCACTGTCCTCAGGGCGCTGCTGTCGCCTCCTCGCCTGCTGTAGCTCTAGCAGCTCCTGGTTCTCGTTCTCCATATACTCCTGGACAATGCGCGTGGTGTTCGTAACGGCGAGAACAGCCGCGGTGATCTGATCGTGCTCCATGCTTTCCCTGGTATGCTGTTTGCAGGACAGCAGAGTGGCAGCAGAAGCGGCGGGTGGATAACAATGGAGTCAGCAATATGGCGCCCATATGAAAAAAGGTGCGAAAGGATTTTTTGCTCCCCCCTCAGTTGCTTTCATGGAGGGAGGGGGGAGCAAGGGTTAGGCTCATTTCCTTCTAGCAGCAGATGGTACAATATGCGGTGAGCAAGGGTTAGGCGCCTTCCCTTCTAGCAGCAGATGGTACAATATGCTTGATATCCATCATCATCTCCTGGCCCCCTCAAGGATTGAACTCGCAACCCCGGGTTTAGCGGGCCAACGCTCAGACCGCTGAGCTATCCCTCCGCCCGTGTTCCAGGCAGTACTGAATCTCCCTTAAACAAAACGTAAAAAAGAGAATGACCAGAGTCACTCTAGTCATTCCCATTTATGTCCAAGCGCCCCCAGCCAGCCACACCATAGGCCGCCGGCCAGGAGCACACGAATTTCAATCATATTGTACGATCTGCAGCTAGAAGGCAAGGAGCTTCTGCTGTATGGTCCCACGACCACAACCATTTATGGCATATTGCACCATCTGCAGCTAGAAGGCAAGGAGCTTCTGCTGTGTAGTCCCGCGACTACCAGCCTCAGGCGGAATGGCCCCCTCAAGGATTGAACTCGCAACCCCGGGTTTAGCGGGCCAACGCTCAGAACGCTGAGCTATCCCTCTGCCCATATTATAGTGTGACTGAATCCCCACTAGACCTAATGTCCAGGCGTACGCTGGAGATGTACGGTAATTGTGAGCTGAGCAGGCTTCCGTAGCAAACACGGAAACCCCGGAAAAAAGGCGCGAAAAAGATTGCTTTCACGGAGGGAGGGAGGGACGTTTGATGGCTTGACGACATGTACCCAGAACCACCAGCGACAATGTTTTCTGCCCCATCAGGCTTTGGGATCGCAACCCAGAATTCCAATGGGCGGCGGAGACTGCGGGAACTGTGGGATAGCTACCCGCAATGCAACGCTCCGAAAGTCGGCGCTAGCCCCGCTACTGTGGACACAGTCCGTCGACCTCATGGTGTTAATGCTCTTTAGTGGGGACACACACAATCGATTCCATAAATTCGGGTTTTAAAATATCGACTTCTATAATTTTGACCTAATTCTGTAGTGTAGACGTACCCTTAGAGTTGCATGGACAGAGATAAAGCAGAAGCAATGGCTAGGTCAGACCTAGAAATTACTTGATATCCTGGTGCTGCTCAATTTCTCCATCTCTATGATGAGTTTCCCTTTTAAGGTTAAGGTTCTATTTTCCATTCCTCCACAGTTTCAATTTCCTTTGTATATCAGAGACTTTTCTTTGCATATGGTCAAACTGTGCCTCTTGAAACACTCAAAAGATTATTTCTCTTAAAGCAGAATCAGTTTAATAATTTACAAGGATGTCAAAGCTGATTCTGATGGCATTCACCAAGGGTTATATTGTTTGAGGTATGTAATTCAGAAAGACCTCGGCCACAGAAGAAACCTCATATAATAGTTTTTGGAAGCCAACATGCATGGAGACTGTCTTGATTTTTCATCCAGCACTAAATAGTGATAACTTCTTGTTTGAATCTAGTTTGGAGAACAAATCTGTGATCTGATAAATAATGTCACCTGAAGCTGGTATTATGAATCTTCCACTCTCTCCTGATTGCTGTTTTCAGGCCTTTTTTTCTCCAGGTGAATATTGGCAACTGGAAGTTCTCCAGTTTTGGCAACTGAAGAAATTCAGTGGTCCAACTGGTTGAATATTCCAAATATGGCTAATTTCACCAAGGCCTAAGGTTATTTTTCAACCTGTTTTCAATATTTGAAATGATACATGGTGGTGATCTTGTGCCACCAGAATATCAGTCTGGTCATTGTGAAAAATGTACCTGATGATTCTTGAAATAATGAGACATTATTTAATTAGGTCATTTACATGTTCTGTCGTATGTGAATCTGGTCTCTGTTCAACTGGTTCACCGCAATTTACTATTTAAATAAGACCTGGATTGTTTATGACTTCTTATCCTGCTTATTACCTTGTGCTCTTTTGTTAATATGAAATAGTGCAACTAGAGAGGTTTCATAGCAGTAGACAGTTGTGACAGAGGCCCATTGGCAACGGGTCCCCTGTTCTTTGTAAACCTCAGACCTGACAAACTCATCACACCAAACACATCTTGCAGGGTATTTATCCATAAGGGATATCACATGATGTGTCTACAGAAAGCTCATAACTTGTCAAGACTCCTAATCATTGTGAGATGTATGTATGGGTAATACTTAAGGGACAATATATTTATATTGAAAATATGCTTTATGAACTTAGAGTAAAAATTAAAGATTAGTCACCAGGATGTCTCGATAACTGCCTATTCCAGCAAGGGGGTGTTGTCACCCTGCCCTGTCTGGCCACTGATGCAATGCCAGGCGCAACTGTTTAGCATTGCGCAATACAAAGTCTTTCAAGGGGAAACCATCAGAAACAAGAACAGTCAAAACCACTTAAAAGTAAAAAAGAATCTTTACAACAAAACAGGGGTTCACCCTGTCTATGAATAGAAACAAAAGATTGCGCTCAGTATAACAGAGTGAGAAGAAAGACACCCTGCATCCATTCACTGAGGAAACCTCTTGAGGCATTGGGATCAGGGGACATTCATGAACACTTATATCCTATTTTGTCTGAAATCGGCCAGCACTGCAAAAGACAGAACTTTGCGGGGAGGGGAAAATATATTTTATTAGATAGGAAAGGTTGCCATTGACCCAGCATAGACCCAGGTTGGCATTTTATGTTTTGTATTGTGACCACTTGTTCCCACCTCTCTCTCTAATTTCTAGTTAAATACTGATTCTTTCTTAAATATAACTTACTTTGGTTTATTCTAAGTGCGCACAAGTGCTGCTCTTTCCCTGGACTGCTTCCTACAACTCCTGGCTCCCCCCATTTCTCTGGAAGTATACTAGATTCAAACCCTCTTCCCTCCTTTAAGGGAGCAACTGCTGCTTACACATCTCTGCAGCCTCCAAACACTCCTCCCTCTCTTGAAAGGAATGACTGCCCTTTCCCAGCAGCAGCCCCTGTCTAGTGCCAGTTTCCTGGTTTTATAGGCCCCGCCTATTCCTGCACAGCTGAACCTGTTTGCAGTCAATTCCCTGCTCCCTGACTCTTCCTCCAGGTGCAGCCGGTGGAGTTAATAGGCCTACCTGGCCTCCTTAACTCCTTCCAGTCCTGGCTCCGGTGGACACACCATCACAGAGTGCACCTACTGTTAACCTAAAAGGTGAAGGAAGGGCAGGCATAAGCCCAGAGGAGAGTGCTGAGTAGCTGAAGGTCTGGCAGTGTCAGGAAGCTGACACCCAGCTACCACAAGAGAGACTCCTTCTCACTAAATGCAGGGGATAACAAGGTGATCCACAGTCCTGAGTACCCCGAGAATGTCACAACAGTCATTGCAAGCGAGCTCTGCAGTGGGAGAGGATTTTTCACTACCATATGCCCATTGCAGTGGAACTTCAGACTACAGAATTTGAACATGCATATCATTTATTAGGTTGATAGATGTGCCAGAAGCTCTGAGAACTTCACCAATGGTTTGTACCTGCATTACTGCTATGTATGAACTTTCAAGGCTACCAACCTGACAACACACATTTATCTTTATCTCATGATTCCTCAAAACACTAGTTCCATTTCCACATACTATTCTCAACTTCAGGGCTATAAATGTGCCTTTCCCAAGGGCCAGGTTCTGATCCCCTAATTCATGTTGGATAGTACCTTACTCCATGAATAGTCAGTGGAGGAAAGGAGCTACTCAATATGAGTGAAACCATCAGAATGAGGCCCTGAATGAGATTCTTTCCCCACTGGTTAGTTCATTGTCTCTTCTGAATTTCTCTTGCTGTAGTTGGCATGTCTTTCCTATTACAGAGGAGGTATCTTGTTGTGACTCTGACGTTCCATATCTGCAGTATGTTTTTTTTTTTCCTCTCTCAGGGTTCGTCTACACAGCGAAATTGACAGACTAGCTATTGCAGAATAAATTATTCCACAGTAGTGATTCCAGAATAGTTCCCCATGTGGACACTCTAATTCCAGAATAAGAATGTCCACATAGGGCACTTTGATGGAGCAGATCCCCACACCAGTTAGGAAGGGGTTAAAGAGCTGCTCTGGCCATAATTAGCCCCCTCTCCTCTCCACCATGCCGATGAGGCTTGTCAAGCCTGGGAAGGGCAAGGCCTTTAAAAGGATCATCCCAGCTCAGCGAGAGGTGGCACTTGGAAGCAGAGCTAGAGTTCCCAGCCCCAGGAAACAAGTGTTACTTACTGTGAAAACTGCTTGACAGCCCTGGCTGACCAGGCCCTCTGAGGGAAAAGGGGGACCAGCTTTTCTTTTTGGAGTCCTGAGGCTCAACCTGGGTGTTTGGATACACCCACATCACCTCCCAGGAACTGTTTCTCCCTTACACTGCATGGGGCTGTAGGGTCACTGCCTTTTATGTGCTGTGGAAGTATTTTGCTTTTTTCATTTGGAGTACTTTTCACCCCCAGGGGCAGGGGGAGATTCCCTAAGAGCCACAGTAGGAGGGCTGTGCCCTGAACTCTGAAACTAATCTCCAGGAATGCCATTGTCCAAGGAAGGAGGTCATAGACAAGAGAGGTGTCCATCCTTGCCCCAAGGGTTGTATAACCTATCACAGGTGCCATTCCAAAATAGCTGTTGAATAATAGCTTATTCCTCAATAGCTATTCCCGTCAATTACCCCTTGCAGACAAGCCCTAAGCAAAAGGTTCTCTATCTTATCATTGCTCTATGATTCGTGTTCATACGGCACACTGCAGTTTGTTCATGCCTGACTCATTGTCTTTGGCAATAAGTGCCAAGATTTCAAGTCCTCTGATGTGTTGCTGGAGTTCCATCAGGTCTCTTTAACTGTCCAGATAATCATAATAATCTTAATTATGAATAATTATAGTTATTATAATTAATATAAATCACAATTATATTGTGTTTTAACTTCATCTTCCAGGTCAGCAAAGCTGCAAGCCTTTCCTAAAGTTCTTGGCTGTGTGGTGAATTTGTCTATGGATTCTGTCTGCTGTTGTGCTGGGTTCCAAAACAGGTATCTGGCACATGACAGGTTTCTCTCTGGAATTAAACATGTTGTTAGTGCATCCCAGAATGTCTGTCAGTCACTTCTTCTGGCACGTTCTCATTCCTTTCATATGCTTTCCAGCAATAGCACACTTTTTACCTTTGTTGACTCTTCACTTGAGATGTCTACATATACAGTGCCATAGAAACCCATACCATAGAAAGCCACCAATATCATAAGTCAGGTGCAGATATTTATCACTGCCCGTGATAAATTAATGATAGCGACTCACTCAGTTTTGCTTAATGCAAAAATGAAAATGAAATCTCCTTCCATATTCTAGTCAAGAGCTCCACCATTTGGGAATTAGTGGCCAGTTTTTACAGATCCAACTAGCTGGTGTACTTCTCCTGCCAAACATCAATGCTCACTCCACCACAGTTCAAGTAGTATCCTCTTCCAGCTGGTTCAGAAATGTGCCAATTTCAGTTTCCACAATTCTCACTTACACCAGGGACAGGGTAGGTCCCTACGGGGCCTCACAATACAAGACCCTTCCTGTCTCACAGACAAGAACAGAGAAACTGAGAATCAGGCCCTCTGCTCCTTTCAAGGGTGTAGAAATAGGATGGACCTTAGTTGGGTGGCAGGTGAATTCCAATATACTTTCCTGAATCTAGATATGAGCAACTGATGCTCACTTACACTAAGGTCCTGGCAGTAAACTGGAGTAAATGTAATTTATGCCCATGTTAAAGCTCCTTTGAACTGCCAGAGTGGAGTAAAGGAGCCTTAGTATAAATGAGAATGAGGCCTTATTCCCTGTCTGCGCTTGGGGCCAAGAACACCAGACATACAGGGATGTGTATTATGGGCAAGTGCTCTGTTAATTCTAACCACCGCGAGCCTGCACCGAGATACCTTTCTGTAAAAGCCTTTCCTCCCACCCTTCTCCTTCAAGCTATTTCTCATAGCAGAAATATTTTAAAGAAAAAAGTTACTTTTGTTCGTAAAAAGCTATTTCAGTAGAAGCGCTGTAAGTGCGAAGCCCAGAGGGAAAAGTATAAAAAACACACGACCGTCTCCATCTCAGATTTATGTTATCACAATCTGATGCTCCAGGGCACGAGATTTTTGTTTTGTTTGGACCATAATAACCGTTCTTAAGTGGTTCCCAGACACACCCCGGGAGTGTGATTCCAGCACAACAATACATGTCCTGTCATGCTTTGCTGCTCTAGTGAATCAGAGAAATTTGTTGGAAAAGAATCACTGTAGCCCAGGGGTTCTCAAACTGGGGGTCGGGACCCCTCAGAGGGTCGCGAGGTTATAACATGGGGGGGGTCATGAGCTGTCAGGCTCCACCCCAAACCCCGCTTTCCCTCTAGCATTTATAATGGTGTTAAATATATTTTTAAAAGTGTTTTTAATGTATAAGGGGGGTCGCACTTAGAGGCTTGCTGTGTGAAAGGGGTCACCAGTACAGAAGTCTGAGAACCCCTGCTGTAGCCCCACTCAGCCAGGGCAGGATAACTGCTCCTCCTCCTCAATGCACACACATTGTGATATACTCTTGAGGTGAAAGCCTGGCTCCATTTAAATCAGTGTCAATAGCGAAACTCCCTTCAATGAGGCCAGGAGTTCACCTTAGGTATTTCTTTGTTCATTAAAGGTATCCCAGAATGCATTGCTATGTGTTGTTATAAATACCGAGGATAGCATGGCCTGAAATAAGACCTCTGATATCTCGGATGTCACATTGTAATAATAAATAACACTAGTATCTAACTCTTATATAGCACTTTTTCATCAGGACGTTTCAAAGAACTTTAACAAAGGAGGTCAGTATAATTACTCCCATTTTACAGATGGAGAAACGGAGGCACACTGTAGGATCTCTTCACTGAAACAGAAAACACCAAGAGGATTTTGTGGGGAAAAGGAATTTTTAAAAAAAGTCAAACCTGATTTGTGTAGTTCATGCTTTCCACAGCATGATTAGTGGGGACAACACATAATTCAACTGCAAAAGTCATGGCTACAGGATGTCATTGAGGACTTAGCAAGACTCAAAAGGGAACTTGATTTTTTATATGGGTAAAAATCATATCCAGAGGTATAATCATTAATGCTAACAAGTTTTGGAAGGGACATAAAACTTCATGCTTCAGGACTTAAGACAACTTTTAAGTATTAAAGATCAGGGTGAGATCTTAATGGGGAGCAGATTATCCCCACATCTGGCTACCGTGGGGTTCTTAAACCTTCCTCTGAAACAGCTGGTGCTGGCTCCTCTCAGAGCCAGGACACTGGACTAGATGGCTTCATAGGTCTGGCAATTCTTATGCGCCTATTCAATACTATCTAGGTTTCTTTCTATGCATCCGACGAAGCGGACTGTAGTCCACAAAAGCTTATGCTGAAATAAATTTGTTAGTTTCTAAGGTGCCACAAGTACTCCTTTCTTATTTTCTTTTTGCTGACACAGACTAACACGGCAACTACACTGAAACCAGTGTATTTCTACTTAACCATTTTCATGGCATCTGAACACAGTGGTGCCTGGGTGTACTTCAGTTATCATTTTCACTCTGTGAGTCACCTTTAACTGATGGGGCATTCTTCCCATGTCCCTTCCCGTTCCCATTTCAAGTTATTTTTACCTCCCATCTTCTTTACAACATATTGGCTACTGGTCCTTGCAGCCAACATTTTATGTGATTTGATTATGATGTCCCTTAGGATCTTTCAGCCTAATTCCATTCTCATCAATATTAATCATCTACACACACACACACACACACACACACCAATGCATCTTACTCACTAGACAGCTTCATCCTCCAGAATTTTCTTAGCTGAAGCCTACCACATTGTAGTGCTGTGGTCTGTCAATCCATTGTTATGAGTGTGAGTAGTTTGTGGCCACTGCCCCAAGCTTCCTTATTGTAGTCTCACAATCAGTTCTTTCCTAATTCTAAGAAGAAAACCAGGATGACTTCTCCTCTGCCTAGATTCTCTACTTTGTGAACCATAAAAATGGCCTTCATGTAATTTATACACCTGGGCTGTGATGCTTCTTTGAATGGACTTCATACCCCAGATATAGCTGTGCTGGAGCTTTGCAACCCAACCTGACCCAACAGGACCCGAATACAAGTGTCAAACTGAGGTTGGGTCAGGTCTGAAAACAACCCAACCCTTCCAGGCTCAGGTTGGGTTGTCTCTGCTCACCTCCTCCTGTCAGTGGGGTTGGCACTGCAGTGGCTGCATGCCCTGTTCCTGCCAGCCACTGCCACCTCACTGCTCTCTGTGCACGCTGCAGAGTGAGTGTGCTGACAAGTCTCATGGTGGTTGAAGCATGAAGGAACATATGAATCTTTAGCACATCTGGCGTGTAAATATCTTGTGACAGTGGCTACAATAGTACCATGCTGTGGTGGTGTGACGACTCACCCGGCGCAGCACCTCCTGCTGGTTGTCCAGGGAATTAGCTCACCAGCTGCTGGAGCACCCTCTGCTGGTCGCAGTCCCGCTTGCCGTCGGCCCCCGTATCCCTCCCAGACCCCGGTGCCGCTTTATCCCAGGGTTCTGCCCCAGCAGTATCCCCACAGTCTCTGGGTCTCCCCTCCCCGGGGAACCCCCAACGCACTACCCCCACCTTACCTCAGTGGCTACTGCCAGTCAGCTTCTAGCCCCCACTCCCTGGGGCAGACTGCAGTTTGTAAACCACTCATCAGCAAGGGGAGTAGGACTAGCTGCCTCTGCCTAACACCAATACCTTCCTTTAGGCCTTGCTCAAGGCCTACAGCCTGGGGAATTGCCAGGCTGGAGCTCCCCAGCAATCTTGCCCTGTTCCCCAGCAATCTTGCCCTGTTCCCCAGCACTGCTCTGGCTCAGGTACCCTGTCCCTCAGGCAGCCAGGTCCTGCTCCCTCCAAGGCTGGAGAGAGACTTCTCGCGTCCCGCCAACAGCCCTCTTATAAGGGCCAGCTGGGCCTTGATTGGACTGGCCACAGCTGTGGCTGCTTCACCAATCGGCCCTTTCACAGCATAGGTTTGTTGCCTTCCCCAGCCGCAGCCCTCTGCAGGCATAGGTGCCGACTCCGTGGGTGCTCCACGGGGAAAAATTGGTGGGTGCTCAGTACCCACCGGCAGCTCCCCGCCAGCCCCCCAGCCCCCCGCGCCCAGCTCACCTCTCCGCCTCGTCCTCTCCGCCTCCCTCAGGCTCCGCCTGATGCCAAGCGGAAGCCGCTTTTCCTGGCTCCAGCTGGTCGGCAGCACCTCGGGGCAGGGGTATGGGGAGGAGGTGGAGGGCATGCCTCTGCCGGGCCCGGTGGGTGCTCTGCTGCTTCTCCCCTCCCACCCCTCCCCCCCGGCTTGCAAGCCGGGGGGTTGGGGGGGATGCAGCGTGCCCAGGGGAGGAGGCGGGGGCGGGGATTTGGGGAAGGGGCAGGGCCGGGGTGGATTTGGGGCGGGGCCGGGGGCCCGAGCACCCACAGGCGCCTGTGTCTGCAGGGCTGTTTTTAACCCCTTCAGGCCAGAGCGGGGTAATCACCCCGCTACACATGCAAACACCTGTTCTCACTTTCAGGTGACATTGTGAACAAGAAGCGGGCAGCATTATCTCCTGCAAATGTATACAAACTTGTTTCTCTGAGTGATTAGCTGAACAAGAAATCGGACTGAGTGGACTTCTAGGCTCTAAAGTTTTACACTGTTTTATTTTTGAATGCAGTTACTTTTTGTACATAATTCTACATTTGTAAGTTCAACTTTCATGATAAAGAGATTGCACTACAGTACTTGTATTAGGTGAATTGAAAAATACTATTTCTTTTGATTTTTACAGTGCAAATATTTGTAATCAAAAGTAAATATAAAGTGAGCACTGTACACTTTGTATTCCGTGTTGTAACTGAAATCTATATATTTGAAAATGTGGAAAACATCCAAAAATATTTAAATAAATTGTATTCTGTTATTGTTTAACAGTGCAATTAATCGTGCGATTAATCGTGATTAATTTTTTTAATCGCTTGACAGCCCTAGTGCTAACTACTTATGATAAACAATCTGATACACATTGCATTTAGCTGGGAGGCTCGGAGAACCTTTCCCAGACCCGAAGAAGAGTTCTGTGTGGCTCGAAAGCTTCTCTCTCTCACCAACAGAAGTTGGCCCACTAAAAGATCTTACCTCACCCACCTTGCCTCTCTAATATCCTAGGACTGACTGGCTACAACTATACTGCATTTGACACTCTTGGGTCAGGTTTGCTCCCGGGTATGGTCTAGGTCAGGCTTTAAAATCAGGCCTGAGCAGACCTCTAGTCTGGGTAGTGTGACAAAGTTCCTCCTCTACCTCGGTGGGTCCTGCGCTTATAGGCAGATTTTGCTTGCCTCAGAGATCTTTCCTTCTGGTAGAACCCACAGTCCAGGTCAACTCCTCCTGTGTCTGATCAGGAGTTGGGAGGTTTGTGGGGAACCCGGGCCCGCCCTCTACTCTGGGTTCCAGCCCAGGGCCCTGTGGACTGCAGCTGTTTAGAGTGCCTTCAGGAACAACTGCACGACAGCTACAACTCCCTGGGCTACTTCCCCATGGACTCCTCCCAACACCTTCTTTATCCTCACCACAGGATCTTCCAGCAGTACGCCCTCTCACTCTCAGCTCCTAGTGCTTCTTGCTCCCAGCTCCTTGCACGCACACCACAAACTGAAGTGAGCTCCTTTTTAAAACCAGGTGCCCTGATTAGCCTGCCTTAATTGATTCTAGCAGCTTCTTGATTGGCAGCAGGTGTTCTAATCAGTCTGTCTGCCTTAATTGTTTCCAGAAAGTTCCTGAGTGTTCTGGAACCTTCCCTGTTACCTTACCCAGGGAAACGGGACCTACTTAACCTAGGGCTAATATATCTGCCTTCAACCACTCTCTTGTAGCCATCTGGCCTGACCCTGTCACAGTAGTTACAATGCCCCATGAATAAAATGTAGTTCTGAGTGTCTTAAGAGCTGGTCAAGAAATTTCTCATGAGCAGTATTCATCTACTAGGTACTTATATTACCACAGTATCTGAGGACCTCACACTCTTTAATGCATTTTTCCTTAGAACACCTGTGTGAAGTAGGGAAGCCTATTAGCTTGTTTTTATTGATGAGCAACTGAGCCACAGAGAGACTCGGGGCTCGTCTACATTTGACAGCATTCTATACTAGACAGTATTTGGTCCTGCCATGAGGGCAGGGGGCTGGACTTGATGACCTCTCGAGGTCCCTTCCAGCCCTAGAATCTATGAATCTATGAATCTATGAAACACTACAGCTGCTGTGCTGCTGCTGCACCGCGGAAAGCACTTCGGTGTAGACACTCATTACAGCGATGGGAGGGGTTCTCTCATTGGCGTACATAATCCACTTCCCTGAGAGGCAGTAGCTAGGTTGACAGAAGAATTCTTCCATCGACCTAGCACTGTGTAGGCTGGGGGTTAGGTCAGCTTAACTACGTTGCTCAAGAGTGTGGATTTTGCACACCCGAGTGACGTAGCTGGGTTGACTTAACTTCTGAGCGTAGACCTGGCCTACGTGATTTGCCCAAGGTCATCCAGGAAGGCTACAGTGAATCAGGTAATTGAAAATAGGTCTCCTGAGGCCCAGGCTAGCACTTTATCCACTGGACTATCCCCTCCCAAAACAGACAGTATTGTAACCTGCCTATATGGTCCTCCAAAGAATGTTACCATAACATTTGGCTTAAAATAAGACCTTCAGTTCATCTTTGCAGGATCAGGGCCTCAATCTGCATGTTTATTCAGACCTAGGTTTTTCCATCAATTAACACAACCCTGGCAGGGGCAAGCAGCTATGTTCACCGCCACCACCGATGATGGCTCAAGACTGGGAAATCAAACCCAGGCCTCAGTACAGAGCATTAACATAGAATCATAGAATATCAGGGTTGGAAGGGACCTTAGGAGGTCATCTAGTCCAACCCCCTGCTCAAAGCGGGACCAATCCCCAATTTTTGCCCCAGATCCCTAAATGGCCCCCTCAAGGATTGAACTCACAACCCTGGGTTTAGCAGGCCAATGCTCACACCACTGAGCTATCCCTCCCCCCATGGAGGAGCATGTCCCCAGGAAGTTCACGTTCCTAATTAAGCTTCATTATTTCTGGAAAGAATTTTTTGTGGGCGATCATTGCACCTGCACATTTTAATTGAGATTTAGTTGGTTCAAAGCAGAGATATCGCTGTAATTGGTGCTGATTAGTCTGTACAAAGCTTTTTGGTCTCAAGACCCAAGGACTTCCCTTATCAAATAATTCTGTAGCTAACTGGCTTTTTATCTATAACATAACTGGGGGAAGACCTGTAAAGGACCTGAGAGTGAAAGGATGCTGCAGCTGGAAAGTAAAACCACAAAGATGACTGAGAGGAACCATAGTTGCAGATCAGACGTTAAAGTGCAGAATAGAGTACAGAATAGACTAGATTAAGAACCATTTGAGAGGATGAGCATATAAATCCGTATAGAATGAGCTTCGAAACCACCACAACGGAACACAGATGTTAACTTTGCTAGTTTAAACACCCTACCCTATGTTAAGGAAGTCAGAGTGTATCTGAGAATTCAGCTAGTCATCCAGGTCTCTTACCATGAATCCCTCCTTCCAATCCTAAATACAGTGCAGTTCTGAGCCAAAGTTTTAGTGACTGTCCAGTGTAAGGGGTCCAGTGCCAAGAGGAAGTGGACTAGAAGCTAGTACAGACTCCCCTACTTTCTGATGAGCTGAGAAGGCAAACTGTACACCAAATCCATCACAAACATGAACAAACCTGAAAAGCACAAGTTCTTTCAACAGATACAGGGCTTTAACCTAGAAAGAACATAACACTGACCCCTGAGAAGGAGGATTCAGAGGATCCACTCTGCTCCCAGATCCTTGTATCCCTCTGCACCTCTTTTCTGCGGGACCTTCGATAAATGAGTCTCTGTAAGCAACATCTGATGGCGGTGAAGTATAACTAGCCTTTTAGGCACAAGTCTGACAATCTCAGCTGAGCGTTTGGCTAATAGTTAATTTGAGCTGCTGAATTTAAGCACTAAGTGAAAATCTGCTTAATCCTGTGTTCCAGCGTGAAACTGTAATTTGATATGATTGTATGTATAGCATGACAGGCTCCTCACCTGTGTCAGAGACTTCACAGCTGACTATCACTAGGGCCAACGGAAAACCACAGCAGGGAGAAGGGAATGGGACACATGGGAAACATTTGGGGACATTTCAAAAACATGATGGCGAATAATTTTCATTGACTTTTTTTTTGACATTATGATAGTCACTACCATGCTCGCTCAGTTAACCAAATCTCCTCCTGCTGGCGTTACTGGCTCTGCAAATGGGCACCAGCAAGAGTCAAGCAAAATCCTCACAGCACGATGGACTACTTTGGCTTTCCCACGCCAACAGACAGGGCACACTGCTCTGATCAGTTTCCATCAGCTTCTAAAACAAAGAAGGTAAGTGCTACTAAAGGGCACACAAGGGTGGGACTCAGGAGACCTGAGTTATTGTCTCAGCTCTACCACTGGCCTACTGGGTGACCTTGGGCAAATCACGTCCCCTCTCTGTGCCTCGGTTTCCCCCACCCTTTGTCTTCTCTACATTCTAAGCTCTCTGAGGCAGGGGTTGGCTCTCACTATGTGTTGGCACAGTGCCGAGCACAATGGGGCCCTGATCTTGGTTGCAGCTTCTGGGCACTACAGTAATAAAAACAACACCTATGGTGGGAACTTGAGCCTAGTTTTGTACTCAAAGTATCCACCCACAAGGCCTGGGCACTGGAAAGGTCTCTGCTGAGTCTTCAGGAATGAGGAGCTGGCTTTGCAGCTGCACAGAGCCCCTTTGGCAGGAGATGGACCGAAGCTTGTAGTCAAAGTGGTCCGGGCAGTCAGTCAAGCGCGTCATTTCCGTTAGCCTGAGAAACTGGGGATGCGAGTCAGTACATGCTTGGTGTAATCTTGTTTACTTACAAAGAATGTACCCACAGGCCTGTCTCCCTGAACACAGCAGAAACAAACAACCGTAGGCAGTTTCCCTGCTTGGAAATCCCCCAAGTTAGCCTCTTCAGCAAGGTCTGTGCCCAAGAAGCTATGTCCCTCTGCTTCCTCTCACGGTCACACTCTCACTTCTTTACCTGGCTTTCTTCAACACACACAGTTTACAACTGATATATCTTAGACCATGTCTACCATGCAGATCTAGGTCAGTATAACTACATCACGCAGGGGTGTGAAAAACCCATCCCCCTGAATGACTTAGTTATACCGCCTCCCCCCGCCATAGACAGCGCTATAGCTACTGCCTCTCTTGAGGTCGATAAACTACCCTGACGGGAGAAGCTCTCCCGTCAGTGTCATAGCATCTTCACTAAAGCGCCACAGCAGCAAAGCTGCACTGTGCTGTTGGTGAGGACAAGCCCTTCGCCCCTGCATTTGCCCTGTTTATCTATCGGGGTTAGTTCAGGGCCAGACATGCAGCCATTGTTTTGTTTACTACACAAAGGAGCTTGATTGCTCCTTCTGTCGAGCATCTAAGGGCTTGTCTACAATGGCAATTTACAGCGCTGCAACTTTCTCGCTCAGGGGTGTGAAAGAACACCCCGCTGAGCTCAGCAAGTTTGAGCGCTATAAAGCGCCAGTGTAGACAGTGCCCCAGCGCTGGGAGCCGCGCCCCTCATTGAGGTGTTTTTTTTAGAGTGCTGGGAGCAGAGCCGTAACTAGGGCGAGGCCAGTGAGGCACTCGCCTCAGGGCGCACGGCTGGCAGGGGCGCAAAAGCCTGCAGCCAGGGGCGCCCCCTCCTCCCCCGCCGCCAAAGCCGCCCCGGCTTACCTGCGGGAGGTCCGCCGGTCTCTTTGGAGAAGGTACCCTCTGCCTAATAGCCACCGAAGCCGCGGGACCGGTGGACCTCCCGCAGGCAAGCGGAAGCGGCTTCGGCGGCAATTCGGCGGAGGGTACGTTATTAGCAGCCGCCGAAGCCGTTTCCACCCTGCCGCTGAAGCTGCTTCCGCTTGCCTGTGAGAGGTCCGCCATTCCCGCAGCTTTGGCGGCAATTCGGCGGAGGGTATCTTCTCCTAAGAGACCGGAGGACTTCCCGCAGGTAAGCCGGGGTGGCTTCGGCACCAGGGAAGAACGTACCCTCCGCTGAATTGCCGCCAAAGCCACTTCTGCTTGCCTGCGGGAGGTCCGCCAGTCACAGGGCTTCGGCGGCAATTCGGCGGAGGGTAGGACCTCCCGCAGGTAAGCCACTAGGAATTTCTGCACCCGTGCCTCGGGCGCAGAAATTCCTAGCTACGGCTCTGGCTGGGAGAGCTCTCTCCCAGCGCTGTGCCATGACCACACAAGGCACGTTAAGAGTGCTTGGTACACACGTAGGTTTTAACAAGGTCTGTGACTGTGTTTCAAACCTGATGGCAGTCATTAACACCTTTCAGCACAACAGTATGACTATTTATATTGTGGCAGCAGCCAAAGGCTCCATGCAGAACAGGGCCCCATTTGTGTGCTAGGTGTTGTACACAACATTGTAAAAAACAGTCTGAAGGGTCATGTGCTCATCTTCTAAGGATGAAGGGACAGAGAGAATCCTTCCAACCAAGGGTATGTCTACACTTGCAGAGTTTTTGCACTGTAAGTTTCACGGGTGATAGGGAACCGGTGAAAGAAAAGTGCTGGTTTGTGTACTCACTTAATTCCTCGGGCATCAGAGAGTGTTTACATTAACAGCACTTCCATCGCGGATGAGAACAGTGCTCTAGGGCAGCTATCCCACAGTGCAGCTCTCTCCAGTTTGACGATGGGTCTTGTGGGAAGGGGGTGTTGATTGTGGGGGCATCCTGGGTCCCTGCACAGCCTCCTCTGCCCAAACACCGATAAGCTCCAGTAGCTCAGCATTGTTCCAAGCAGGGGATCCTTTGCTCCTTCGAGCAGGCATTGTCACCTGGCCAGATAAGTGAGTATAATGGGGCCCTGATCCTGGTTGCAGGAGGGAAGTTTCAAAGTTCCCCGGGCTTTACAGGGGGAAGGGTGGATGTCTGTTTACCAGGCATCAGAGCAGCAGAGCTGCTGGCTAGAGTGGTCACCTAGGCACTGTGGGATATCCTGCGGAGGCTAAAAGCTGTGTAAACAGGAAGAACGTGTCTTCACTTGCACATCACCGCAAAAGCATCACTGGTAAGAACTGTACGCCTCTCGTGGAGGTGGTTTGCTTTTTGTGGTGAAACTTCTGAGTTTCACTGCAAAACGTCATTGGCAAGTGTAGATGCTCCCATGGTTTTTTCACAAAAAAGGGCCTTTTTCCACTTTAAATGGCAAGTGTAGACATGCCCCAAGGCAGGGTGAGAGAATAGCGCTGCTCTGCAGAACAAGTGAGAAAAAGGGATTGGAGAACTTTAAAATGTTTTACTCTAGGGCCTGGTCTACACTACAAAGTTAGTTCCATGTAAGTCACTTTGCATTGATCTATTTGTACGTGTGTCTATGCACAAATTTGTTTCAGGCTGATGTAACTGCCCCATTATGGCAATGCAACCACCTCCCCAAATGGCGTAGAGCCATGGTTGACCTACTGAGGATGACAGTGCAAGCATAGACAATGCATGACCTGTGTCAACTCTCACAATCCTCCAGCAGCTGTCCCACAATGCCCCATTCTCTGATCACAATTGTAAACTCCACTGCCCAGGAGTCAGAGGCCAGAAGCACCCCTCTCCCCACATTTTGAAATGCCTTTTTCCTGACTGCCCTCCTTGGCAGGTACACCTAGCAGCTCACTCTTGTGGTATGGAAACCATGCCAGCTCCACTAGACACACTCCTGCCTGGAGTTAACAGGAACAATTGGAGCTCCTAGACCTGCTGGGAGAAGAGGCTGCGCAAGCACTACAGCCCAGCTGTGGAAACATGGACACCTACTAGCAGATTGCATGGAGATACAGGCAAAGAGGTATGACAGGGATGAGCAGCAGTGTCATGTGAAAATCCAGGAACTTCACCAGGGATACCACAAGGCGGGGAGCACAACAATAGATCTGGTGCTGAGCCACAGATCTGCTGCTTCTACAAGGAACTGTATGCCATACTTGACAGAGACGCCACCAGTACCCCACAGACCACTGTGGATGCTTCAGAGGAGCATGAGATAGAGATCCCTGTTGTGAACAGTGAGGGGAAGGAGGGAAACACTGCAGGAGATTCTAGCCATGCCATGTGCCAGGATCTGTTTGAGTCTCTGCCCAGTCTAACCAGTCCTGCCAGGTGAGCACAGATCAGCTTGATGAAGGGAAAGAGAACTCGGGAGTGCGCATACATTTTCCCTTAGAGTGTTTAAATTTAAAGATGGCGCCTGGCCCATCCCGAAGTTAACAAGACAAAGGTATCAACTTTTCATTGTATTATTTGTACAAGAAGAGGTGGAGGTACAACCAAGAGAGGTAGGGTTGGCACCTGGTTTCCTTTCCCCTGTTGGGTTAGGCAGGGTGGGGTCCATCTGGAGCACTTTTTATATCCATAAAAATATACCTTTTATCCTCCTGAAAGATCTCCATGAAAGGAGATACTGTGCAATCCTCTCCCAAACGTTTCTAAGGATGGCTGACTTATTTCTTCCTCCACGGTTAGACGCTTTCCCACACCACTTCGTGATGAGCATGGTTAGTGACATTGCAGTAAACAGGCTAGTGGCATATGGGCCCGGGCAGCTTCAGGATGCCAGCAGCTGTGTTCTCTGTACCTTTGTTATCCTTCGTAGTGAGATATCAGCTAAAATCACCACCTCCTGTTGAAACTAGTGCCAATAGTCAGCACCACTGGTTTATGCTTAGACCCATGGAATAGGGACGAAAATTTTATAACTTCATGCAAGAGAAAATCACTCACCATGGCTGGGGTCAAGAGTGGTGCTGTGCTGAGGTGCTCCAAAGCTGGTGTCAATAAGCAAGTCATATTAACATTGTTGATGGGAATAAGGAGAGGGAGTTTTGAAACTTTTCTTTCCCTTTCCATTGTGACTGTAAATCACAGTATCTGTCTGTTTTTATCAGGAGCTTCTGGGGTGGCGACCTTCAGGGTGCCCCCTCCACACCCCCAGAAAGCCTATCCTGATGAGGAGAAAGAAGAGGACGATGGAGGATGTGTTCCGCAAGGTCCTGAAAGCCAAGCATCAGACCATGACCAACAGATTTGGAGGGCCCATATGACTGACAGCACGTAGAAAGATACAGAAGATAGGGAAAAAGCCCAGGTGTTCCATCAGGAAAAGGAGAGGGAAATGTACCGGGAATAATGGGTCTTCTCAAGCAGCAAACCCAAATGCTTCAGATCCTGGTTGATTTACAGGTCCAAAAATCCAGGACTCTCCACTCTTTGCAGTTCTTGGAGAATGCCTAAACCCTCTGAACCTACTATGTGGCATAATGGGGCACACCAGTACACATACCACTCCACACTGGAAAAGAGCAAGGAAAACCACAGCTTCATAGAACACTGACCTGTGACAACCACAGTTGTATGTATACCCACAACGGACTACATTTGTGTATTCAAATGGACATAAGTGTTTCCTTCCTTTCTAATTTTAAATTTGCACATTAAGTTATGTTAAAAATTCATATAACATTGCCTGTGGATTTTTTGCACATTTTCTCCTACCAATTTAAGTTATATTTTTGGAGGATCAAATTACCTTTATTAGTTCCAACAAATATCGCAGAACAGTGTTCAAAGGAAATAGTACTTGTAAATGTACACCAAGCATCACAGAATTCATTGCTTCTGGAAAACACCCAGTCATATTTATAAATGTACAGCAAGCACTACCCAATCCTAAGCAGAAACCAAAACTCCAGCAGAAAACACTACTAGGGCTGACTGTTAAAGTGCTCTTTCAGAGTCTCCCTCAACCACATAGCTCCACGTTGGGGTCCTGTAATAGCCCTTGTGTCTGGGTGTTCAAAGTCAGCAGAGAGCCACTCCATCTCTACCCTTCACGTTGGAGGCAGCTTTTCCTCCTTTGCCTCACAGATATTATGCAGGACACAACAGGCAGCTATAGCCATTGGGACATTTTTCTCACTGAGATCCAATGTAGTGGGTAAACAATGCCAGTGTCCCTTCAATCTACCAAAAGCACATTCAGCTGTCATTCTGCACCTACTAAGCTGGTAGCTGAATCTTTCCTTAGTGCTCTTGAGGTGGCCAGTGTATGGAGCCAGGAGAGCAAGGGGTAGGCTGGGTCCCCCAGAATCACTATTGGCAGCCGCATTTCAATATTGCCAATGGGAACCCGCTAGTTGAGAAAGAATGTTCCGGCTTGCAGCTTTCTGAACAGTCCTGTGTTCTTAAAGATGCGAGTGTCATGCACCTTCCCTGACCAGCCCACATTGATATTGGTGAAGCATTCCAGTGATCCACCAATGCTTGCATAATCTAGAAAAGTAAACTTTTCCATTGAATACTCTGGGGCAAGGAGGGTTGATGCCAAAATAGGGATCCCCCACCCCTACAGTTTGGGAACCCCATTGCTGCAAACTCATCCACTAGTTCTTGCACATTGCCAAGAGTCACAGTCCTGTGTAGCAGAAGAAGGCTAATGGCCTTCTTGCATGACACTTGCATGGCAACGGCCCCCACTGTGGATTTTCCAACTCCAAATGATTTCCCACTGACCAGTAGCAATTCGACATTGTAAGCTTCCAAAGTGCAATTGCTGCTCACTTCTTCGCTGTTAATGCAGCTTTCATTCTGGTGTCCATGCGCTGGAGGGAGCTCTGCCCACAAATCCAGGAACATGGGCTTTCGCATCCAAAAGTTTTGCAGCCACTGCTCATCATCCAAACCTGCATTATGATGCGATCCCACCCGTCAATGTTCATTTCTCAGGCCCAGAAGCAGTGCTCCACCATCTGCAGCTGCTCTGTGAACACCACTAACAACCTTGAATTATTTTTCGCTATGTCCTTCAGCAAACCATATTCAAAGAAATCGTATCCTCTGTTGTTGTGGTACTTCCTGTGGGTCTGCCAATACAGGAGAATCACCTCTCACATTTGGTCATCTTTACACAATTCCATCACTATAAACTCGCTATCACTCTGTGATCTTCTCTGTACTGTCCTACTGTTTCTTTAAATGACTCTTCATCCTTGTCACAGGCATGGTCACCCCATTGCACGCCGTCTTGGTCAACTGTGGCAATGGAGGCACTCCTTGCCTCAGTTCCTTCTTCTGGAGTGGGTTTCCTTGGCTTTTCCCGAATGGGTTGGTCACTCCCATTCCCTCTGGCCAAGTCACTAAACAAATTTAAACTCTTCCAGTGTATTTAAGTAACTGGTCAGACCCTAAGCTGGCTTCTCTCAGCTGGCCTCTTCAAAGGCCCTCGCTTTGGGTTCATCTGGGCCGGCAGCAAAGTCTTTAAAAATCAAGCAGAAACACAATGGAGTCCCAGTCTTCTTTTCACGGTAGCAGACCCGAGGGCTTCTCCTGTCCCGGGGACCCCTCAGAAGAATTAAAACTACAAACAAAATCAAACATTATTGAAGCATCTTCTGCCCCTCTCTGGGCTTGAGTGTCTCGCCCTTCTCAGGCTCCTCAACAGCTCTCCATCACTCTTCAGCAACAGCAGTCCACAGGACTGCCTGCCTGGAGCCTTGCCCTCGGTTCAGAGCCCACCAAAGGAGCTAGCGCCACTCCTGTAGTTCTCCCCTCCAGTCCAACTTAACTGCTCTCTTCTACAGCCAGTTTCCAACTGCTCATCTTTCCTCCTTTTAAATCCAACATGCAGTTCAGGTGTAAAGTGGGGCAGGGCTAGCTGAACAGGGCTGGCTGGGCAAGGCCTCCTGGCCCTTATGGCAGCAGACTGCCATGTTACAATCCCCTTTATAAAGTATCATTTAAGATCTCAGTTCCAGCATTACCCCTCTTTGATTTCAATGATCCTATGTCATTATAGGGCTATATTGGGACACTGTTCTTGAATCCTCTATCTAAACCATTCTATAGGATGAGTGATGGATCACTGTAAAATAAACATTGGCCGAGAAGAAGTAGTAAGCAAATGGAAACTGTTACTTCCATGTGTGGCCGCATTGTAATATAACACAGTCCTTTGGGATGTTACATCTGGCCATAAGGGTTGGATGTTTCCATTTCTCAAAATTCAGTGCAGTACAGATAACAAATACAAGTACATTGCTGGTTAATTACATTCAGCTTTGCTTGTGTCAGATATGTTACAGCTAAGACTATGTTTATGGACAGGTGTTATTCTTAATCATCACCAATAATCTATCACCATCACTGCTTCTTCCTAAAGTCGCAGCCCACTCAGAGCTGCAGGGAAAGCCTTTGCGCCTCCTCCCCTGTGATGTTGAGATCTCTCTGCTTCTTGCTGAGGTTCCTGCTGCTGAACTCTGCAAAATCTGCTCTCTTCAAAAAGAAAAGCACCTCATTTCCTGTTGCAAAGAGATTTTGAAGATGTACGCCACACCACTTCTCTGGCTTGCAGAAAGGCGTCTCCAGCCTAACAGCTCCAAAAGTGTGAACCCCACCACCCACCTCAAACAGGAGTCAACCCCGGAACCTGTGCACACAAACTTCTGGAGTCAGGGCTCTTAAAAAAGATATTTCACAGCATTTACTATGATGACAGGCACCCTATAAATACCTATAAAAGATAGCAGAGGAAAAATATTTAGGATCATATTCATCCCTGGCAACTCTACCAGATATATATATATATATACACACACACACACACTCTCTCTCTCTCTCTCTATATATATATATATATAATGATCAAGAATTGGGTTTGTGTTTTTTTTTATTATTCATGTTGTAATAAAAGAAAGTGTGAATATGGGAGATTTATTTTTGACTTGCTTGTTTTTTCACTTTAGTAATATCAGAAATATCACATTGTGTGTTCCCTGAGGTTTGCCGGAGGTCTCTTTGGAGGTTTTAGGCCTTGCTAGAGTAAGCTTTAGAAGGCATTTTGTGCTAAAATGTGCTAACAGCCTCATGTAGACAAAGTAGTGCGCCTGTGGACTTGTTTTCTCTGGAAAGTTACCTCAAGTTATAACTTCAGTGTTGTCCCTAGCTTGTGTCTGGTCCACACATGAAAACCCTTCATTCCCTCGCGGTGGTGCTTTTATCTGGAGTGGGCTGACCTGAGGAAGGGTAAAGCCTGAGATGGCACAATTTGTAGGCTCCTAACATCACCACTCGGTAGTATGGACACAAGCTAGCTCCATTTGATTGCCTCCAAAGCATGCCCACAATTTCTTCCATGTGCCCAGAAAGAATGGAAAAGTTTTCCCACAATGTACTAGGAAAGAACTCACAGAGCAGCAGATGCAGCTTAGTGCAGCACAAAGAACCATGGAATGTACACCCAGAAATCTTAATAGCCCATACAAGTGACTGTAGCACCAGTGTGGATGCAGCAACTCAAGTGTTATTTCACTGTGTGATCAGGTCACTCTGAGGCCAGGTCAGCACTAAAAAGTGAGGTCGACCAAGCTACGTCGCTCACGGGCATGAAAATTCCACATTCCTGAGCAACATAGTTAAGCTGACTTAAGTTCCTATGTAGACCTAGCTAGCTACTGCCTCTCGGGGAGGTGGACTACCTATGCCAACAGGACAACCCTTCCTGTCAGTGGAGTAGTGTCCATACTGAAGCATTGAGCTGTGTTGCTGTGGCGTTTCAAGTGTAGACAAGCCGCCTTACTCAAGCTAGGCTAACTCTAGAGAAGTAACTCGAGTGTAGATAACTCGAGTTAACCCTGCAGTGAAGACACACCCTTTAACATGAATTAAACTGGATGAGTTTCTAGGCTTTAACTCAGTCAGTATAACTAACGTGTTAAAGGCACACTGCCTCGTTTGCACTAGTCCGTTCAGGTATGTTAGCTAGCCTTCCAAATCCTACTCTGGATAAAGGCCCTAGATATGGATCCTGAGTTTTCTCAGCCCTTAAAAGCAGGGGGTATGGACACTGAGTCTAACAAAAAGAGCTTTAGTTCCAATTACTTATTCAGGCATTTGAGTTAAACACATGCTGCTCACCACCCCAAAAAAAAAAAAAAAGAATTCTAAACAAAATGTGAACCAACAACACTGTCAGTTAATTGGGTTCCACTTGCATGCCATCTGTGATGTCACAATCATACTAATCTTTCAAGAAAAATAGGGCAGATAAGGCCAGAATTTATAATGTCAAAAAAACAAAACAAACCCCCTCCCCCCAAACATTTCAGGTCCGCTATACATCCGAAAGCAGCAAAATAAGGGCAAAAGTCCAGTTTTCCTTCTTCTCTGTTTCAAAGATCACCTTTATGAGATATCCCTCATTTGATGCCTAACATACTGTTATCCCTTTTAGACCCAAATGGTTAGCCAAAATTCAGGGTTCTGCAGGCTGTTTCAGTTGGCAGGGAAAAATTGATGATAGAGCAGGTGTCTTTGATGCAACTCAGTTTATTTACAAAGTATGTACGAAGTTCTGTTTGTCTGAGCACAGCAAGAATCAAACAGCAGGGGACAGTTTCTTTGATCACAGCTTCAAGCCCCTTTCTAGCCAGAACTCAACCCAAAAGCACTCTCAGTTTTTAGTTTTTTCCTCAGATCCACACTGCAGATGCTTCTGTTGTTGTGTCTGATGCTTCCTTGTTACCTTCTCTGGTCTTTCAGCCTCTCTTCCACAGACAAAAGTTCACAAAACAATACCCAGTAAGACTCCTCTGCTCCCATGTGCAGGGTTGTCACATGTTCCTGTGTTTTGGATGGAGGCTGCTATTGTTTCAGCTATAAAGGAGTTGAACTGTCTCTTATATTTATCTCAAATGAAGAGTAGCTGTTACACCCACTGGTTTCAACAAAGTTTAAACTAACCCATGCTGACACCATGACCCATATCCAATAAGAAGTTACTCTAAGGAGTGTCCACTCAGGTTTCCGAGCAGTGATCATGCAAAGGATCACACAATGGCACACTAATGTCTGATATTGTATCACGGGTAAAACGGAGTGGGGTCCTTTAAGAAAAAGCTCCATCCTTTATTTTTCAGGCAGTTCTCTTTTACTTCCTTAAGTGGTCATCACACTGTCTGCTCATATTTCCTCATGCTAAGGATCAAGTTCTACTTTAATGTATATCTATACAACTCCATTGACATAATCATAGAATATCAGGGTTGGAAGGGACCTTAGGAGGTCATCTAGTCCAACCCCCTGCTCAAAGCAGGATCAATCCCCAATTTTTGCCCCAGATCCCTAAATGGCCCCCTCAAAGATTGAACTCACAACCCTGGGTTTAGCAGGCCAATGCTCAAACCACTGAGCTATCCCTCCCCCCTAATCGCCACTGAATTCTCTCTCTTGGCTCTGAAATTATAAAATTCCTTTTATTCAATGATCTGCAAGTGTTTTACAATTATATTAGCCTCACAAGATAGTTTTGTGTTACTTTCCAGTTTAGCTTCTTTTTTTTTTTTTAAACAGATGAGGAAACTGCAGCACGGAGAGGGTAAGTGACTTTTCCAATCCCACACAGCAAATCAGTAGCACAACCAGGAATAGAACCCAAGAGTCCCAATTCCCATTCCGTTGTAACCACCAGCAGAACACATTCTCTCTTCAAATGTTCTGTAGTCACTCAGTGAGGGCCTGATCCAAAGTCCAGTGAAGTCAATGGAAGTCTTTTCTAGTGATGTCAATGGGCTTTGGATCATCACAAAGATATTCTAATAGACTAACAGTAAGAGACTTTTCCCACAAACATGGGGAAACCCCACAAGTCAGTCACCCTCACAATATAGCACTGCTAGAGGTAGGTCACTGCTGGAGGCCAGGCAGAGGACTAGAAGCCATCGGGCCACCACTATAAAACGAGGATTCTTACTGCTACCATGGAACAGTATCACCCAGCCGAACAACCCTGCTACTCTTAAGGCTGTGACATTAGACTCCCTTCTGTCCTTATCCACAGCAATTCTGGGCCCCCATGGGGCCTGCTCTACATCAGTAAAGAAGCCAAAGTGGGAAAGTTCAGAAGCCTTTTTATCTGTGTAGCATTGATAAGGAAACTAAACACTCCATGATAACCTTTCGTGCTAAGGAGCTCAAAGGTTGCTTAATATGTAGGTTCTGTACAGAAGGCCTTATATTTGATTGTGACTAGTTAAAAATAAACTCTAGGATCTGTAAACAAACCCTGTGGTCTGCTGACTGCAGCACCCTCCCCAGTCCACTCCCGTCCTCTTCAGGTAGAAGGATCACATTTCAAAAGAGGAGGATGAACTGTGGGGCCCTCGCAGGTCTAACCGCTGGTGTCCATGGTCAGGATTTCCCAACTTCCTCACATCACGCAGTTAATTTTCAATTTCAAAAGGGGCATTAAAGTCTCTTGGGAACAGCTTCCCCAGGCTTTCCAGAGGGGCCAAATGTGTTGATTCTAAGACCTGCAGCACTCTGCTGGGCAGAGTCAAAAGTTCATTTTGGGTTACGTTTGACGTCTGCATCTCCACACATCAATGGATACAAAAGGGCAAAGGTCAATACAAGGCCTTGTGTGCACTCTTTCAATATATTTTTTTCTCCTATGATGTTAAAAAAACAACATTCAAGTAATTTAGAAACTGCACATAAGGCACCAAAAACATGCAAAGATTGAGTCAAACGGCCTTCAAATATAGAATTGCAGCCTTCTCTCACAGTTTCTTGGGGAAATATCGATAATACAGGGCCTCCTGCTGGATAGGTGAAAACTAGAGCAGCTGCTGTAGGAGCTTTCCAAAACCAGTGCTCTTACAACATTCACTACAGTGACTTTTAGTGGGAGAGGCTGGAAGCATTCCCATAACAAATGTTTTTACAGCAGTGTTGGGCAACCTGTGGCCCGTCAGGGTAATCCGCTGGCGGGCTGCGAGACAGTTTGTTTACATCGACCGTCCACAAGCATGGCCGCCCGCAGCTCCCAGTGGCCACGGTTCACCGCTCCCAGCCAATTGGAGCTGCGGGAAGCAATGGCTGGCGCGGATTGCTGTGCCCGGCCAATGGGAGCTGTGGGAAGCAGCGTCGGCTGGCCACCGCTTCCCGCAGCTTCCATTGGCCGGGAATGGCAAACCACGGCCACTGGGAGCTGCGGGCGGCTGTGCCTGCAGAGGGTCGATGTAAACAAACTGTCTCACAGACCGCCAATGGATCACCCTGACGAGCCGTGTGTGCCACGCGGGCCACAGGTTGCCCACCACTGTTTTACACCATTCTCTTCTCTGAGTCCTTTTGATGCTGGCCCTAGAGCAACTTAGAAATTCTCTTTTCAATGTTTCAAAAACTATTCCATATAAAATACTCAGGATCAAGAGGCCTAGTATGATATACGTCCCTCTCTATACAGATGTTTGCATGTGAACTGTGTTTAAGGTATGGCAGAGGGCCCCCACATAATCATATATAGAAACTTGACTTCAGTTTTGGAAGGTCTCTAACGATGTAAGAGGTTTTAATGTCAGAGCAGCTGATGGCATTGGAACCCAAACATCTTATTCTTTCAGCTGATGGCAGTGTTCTTGGAGGCACATGCCATCTCAGCTCCCCATTGCTTTCATCCTCATGCTGAAAAACTGTCAAGAAGGGGGGGCAAATGTGATTTACATCAAGGAATCAGCTCTGTTTCGGCAAGTCTCGCTCTGAAAGGATCGCCTTCACCTTCTCCACAATGGTCCATACTTCCGCCATGGCACCTCGACCTGGAGAGCAAGGTCACACACAGAGTAAAACTCAGGTCCCAAGGAGGCTGCACAACTGCTGAGCATGGACGTACTGAAATTTGGCTTTGTTCCTTCTCATACACACAGCAGTGCAATGTGCCAGTGCATTTTCTAAGCAGTACGTAGCAGAGAGTTACACCAGATATGCTGGCAGGACACAACAAGGCTAGTGTGAAGATCAGCTCCCACTGCCAAACTCCAAGGGGCCAGACACTGCCACAAACTATGGGTCCTCATGAGTGGCTCACATGATTCCCATAGTGGCCTGAATATCAGAAAGCAACTGTGTGTTCCATATGGGCAGGTGAAAAATACCCATGAACTAGCCACAGAGCCTCATCGGTTCTCCAGGATCTATGTAGATTACGTGTCCTGGTTAAATGCCAATTGGTTGATTACAAAAGTTAAGTGGAAATGACCAAAACAAATTAATGTGAGATAATTTTTTTCATTTCACTTCTCATTTTGAAACCCAGAAACTGTATTTTTGTGTGAAATGTATGCAAAATGGCCATTTTTTTCTATGTCAAAACCATGAACACTTTCAATACACAATGAAATTAAGACTATTTTCAAGTAAAAATAGTCCTGACTTTGCTTTGGTTTGCATCCTGAACTAATTCTTGGAAATGTAACAACAAGAACAAAATGTAAAAACTCTTCCTTTGGGATTGGTTACTTGCCAGATGTGCACTAAATCTTTCAGTGGAGATGTTGTTTTCACTCCTGAAGTCTTTTTTCATAGATTCATAAATTTCATAAAAGGGATCATTAGATAATCTAGTCTGACCTCCTGTTAAACACAGGTCATAGAATTTCATCTATCTACTCCTGAATTTAGAGCAATAACTTGTGTTTGGCTAAAGCATATCTTCCAGAAAGGCATCCAGTCTTCATGTGAAGACTTCAAAGGTGAAGAATCCATTACTTTCCCTAGTAATTTGTTCCAAAGTTTAATCACTTTCACTGTTAAAAAAGTGTGCCTTATTTCTAATTTAAAATGTAATTACTTAATTTCTAGTTAGTTACCTAGTTCCTAATTAGAAATTAGTTACCTTAGACTTGTTTTAGGAAGGCCCCATAATTGTCACCACCTGTTGGTGAATGATGGTTTTGAAAGAACAAAGGAACTATTTTCCTAAAAAGCAGAAAGAACCTTCATTCTACACCCATAATTCCCAACAGGTGAACTCCCACTGGTAGACTGCATTGTAGATAAGGAATAGGCAGGCTTGTGTGTTAATCTCTATGCTGTCTAATCCTGAACAGGTGGAGCAGCACCAACAGATATGGACAAGAGACATCCTCTTGGATTGCCTCCTTACCAGAGGAGGGCACGTGCCCCCCCAGATTTCTGCCTTCCATTTCCAGCCAGGCATCCACCAGCACTGGGGGGCTTGAAGGGCAGAGCCATCGCAGTCCAGAGGGCTCAGCAGGAGCATCTGAGTCCTGGGGCTCTCCATGGAGGGACAATCCAGCTGGGCAGCACACTGGAACTGGGCAAGGCCACTGGAGCAGGTGGTAGCAGCAGGCAGGGCAGGGCTCTTGCTGGTGCCAGGCAGCAGGAAGCTGGGCTAGGGGGGAACCAGCAGATCCATCCCCACCTTCCCTGAACCAGCTGCAGGTGCCGGGCACTGCAGGGGCTTCAGCGGCCGCGAAATACAGCCAGAAGTGGCTCAGCAAGGAAGAATGCCCCCTGCAGGAGGAGCGGTGCCACATGTGGCTGCTGCTTTGGGCACAAAGCCTATTGGACAGAGCAGCCCCACACTCCCTGGGGCCAGGGCCAGGCCGAGTGGGGTGATGGAGGGGAAAAGAGGGCTCTATGCCCCTGCCACGGGGCTACTGGGGAGCCTGCAAGTCCAGGATGGGAACAGATTGGAAATCACTCCCCAGCCCCCACTCCAGCGCTTATCTGAGGGCAGAGAGGCTCCCCCATGCCAGCGCTGCACAGGGCTCTGGACAACTTTGGTACATGCAGTGTGTGTCTCCTCCTGGGCCACGCCCTGTGTGTGAGGGTCTTGGGCTTTCTTGGGGTGCTGTCCTGGCCAGAGGCAGAGGGGAAGGAAGGAGTCCGCTGGGCAGGCTGCAGGTGTTCTGAGTGCTCCCACCAGGGGCTGGGAGCGGGATACACCCCGCTGGCGATTTATGGAGGAGCAGCAGGGCTGGGGCTGGGGACAGCAAGAGGAAGAGCTGCGGGAGGAAGCAGAAGGAGGAGAGCATGCAAAGGGGTGATGGGTGGGCAGCAGAGCCAACGCATGGGGCGGTCAGGTCCCCACCCCCAAACCTTTAAACTGTGCCTTCCACTATCAACAGTTACGTGTCACCTCTGCTCCTTACAGTTCTGCATACAGAGCCATTAATCTTAAGGATTCATAAATAACATTTCCAAGATCTGCCTGTTTTCCCAACTACTTCCATTTCACCTTTGGCAAGTGTGACAAAGTTCCACCTCTACCTCAGTGGGTCCTATGCTTATTGGCGGATTTTTTTGTTGGCCTCAGAGATCTTCCCCTCTGGTAGAACCCACAGTCTAGATCAACTCCTCCTGTGCTTGATCAGGAGTTGGGAGGTTTGGGGGGAACCCGGGCCCACCCTCTACTCCGGGTTCCAGCCCAGGGCCCTGTGGACTGCAGCTGTTTAGAGTGCCTCCTGGAACAACTGCACAACAGCTACAACTCCCTGGGCTACTTCCCCATGGACTCCTCCCAACACCTTCTTTATCCTCACCACAGGATCTTCCAGCAGTACGCCCTCTTACTCTCAGCTCCTAGTGCCTCTTGCTCCCAGCCCCACACACGCAACCTCCTTCCACAGCTCCTGACATGCGCCCCTCACTGACTCACTGGGAGGCTTTTGACTAGTTTCAGCCAGCCCCTGATTGGCTGCAGGTGTCTCCGTCAATCTCCCTGCCTTCTGGAAAGTTCTTAATTGGCCCCAGGTGTCTTGATTAACCTGGAGCAACTGCCATAAGGTATCAGGGATTTGTTTAGCCTGGGGCTAACATACTGATTCCTTACCACTTTCCTATAGCCCTCTGGCCTTGCCCCGTCACATATCTCCCCCCTCTGCTCAACACCATAGAGTTGGGCAACTTGGGACACCAGACAGTGTGCTCTTGACAGACCATCAGCGTTGCCATGGTGGCATCCAGCCCTGTGCCGTATGCGGAACTGGAACGGTTGGAGGAACAAAAACCACCTGGTGACCCTTGCATTCTTTTCCTTATTCCGCTGCATCCACTGGAGGGGTGCATGGTCCATCACAAGAGTAAATCGCCAGCCCAAGAGGTAATAACACAGTGTCTCCATGGCCCATTTGACAGCAAGGCATTCTCTTTCGACTACGGCATACTTCTGTTCTCTTGAGAGCAGCTTTCTGCTTAGGTAGAGGATTGGGTGTTCTTCTTCTCCAACCATTTGCGATAGAACCGCCCCCAACCCCATCTCGGAAGCATCTGTTTGTAAAATAAATTCTTTGTTAAAGTCCGGGGCTATAAGTATGGGGTCATTACAGAGTAACGTCCGAAGGTCTATGAATGCCCTCTGCGCTGCATCAGTCCACTTCACCATGTCTGGACCTCGGGCCTTCACCAGGTCCGTTAGGGGACTTGCCCTAGTGGCGAAGTGGGGAATAAAACGTCGGTAATAGCCTACCACGCCTAAGAATGCACGGACCTGCTTCTTTCGGATCGGCCGGGGCCAGTTTTGAATCGCCTCTAGCTTATTCGGTTGAGGCTTCACTATGCCCCTTCCTACAATATAGCCCAGGTACTTAGCCTCTGCTAGCCCTATGGCGCATTTAGCGGGATTAGCGGTGAGGCCAGCCTGCCTTAAGGTGCGCAGTACTGCCTCAACTTTCTCCAAGTGGGTTCCCCAGTCTGGCGTATGGATAATGACATCATCTAGGTATGCAGCTGCATAACTAGTATGAGGCTGCAGCAGTTTATCCATGAGGCGCTGGAATGTGGCCGGGGCCCCATGTAACCCGAAAGGAAGGACTGTATACTGGAATAGCCCATCCGGGGTGGAAAAAGCTGTCTTTTCTTTAGCTTCTTTGGTCAGGGGAATCTGCCAATATCCTTTTGTCAGATCCAGTGTAGTCAAGAATTGGGCACTACCCAGTCGGTCAACCAGTTCGTCGATGCGTGGTATGGGGTATGCATCAAATTGGGATACTTCATTCAGTCGGCGGAAGTCATTACAGAATCTTGTGGTACCGTCAGGTTTAGGCACTAGAACGATTGGACTGGACCACTGACTGTAAGATTCTTCAATAACCCCCTAATTCTAACATTTTCTTTACTTCAGCCTTGATTTCTTCTCTTTTGGCTGCTGGGATTCGGTAGGGTCTCAATGTTACCTTGGCTCCGGGGATCGTGCGGATATGGTGATAGGTCTCAGTTGTCCGCCCCGGTTTTACAGAGAACACATCTCGCTTGTGATTAATCATGTCGTTTGCCTCTATCTTTTGGGTCGGCGTCAAATCAGGTGATATCCTTACTTGCTCGTGTAAGTTTTCCTCCTGGGGAAGGGTCTCCTGGGTGACTAAGCATGCCTCTCGATCGTGCCAAGGTTTTAAAAGATTGATGTGATAAATTTGCTCTGGTTTCCTGCGGCCTGGCTGCCGCACCTTATAGTTCACCTCTCCCACGGCTTCGATCACTTCGTAGGGTCCCTGCCACTGGGCCAACAGTTTACTTTCTGCTGTGGGCATCAGGATCATCACTTGATCCCCTGGTTGGAACCGTCGAAGCTTTGCTTGGTGGTTATAATGGGTTCGTTGGGTCTCTTGTGCTTTCTCCAAGTGTTCTCGTACAATAGGTGTAACTCGAGCTATCCGATTCCTCATCTGCAGCACATGCTCGACTATGTTCCTTCCTGGATTTGGCTCCTCTTCCCAGGCTTCTCTAGCTATATCCAATATGCCCCGGGGGTGGCGCCCGTATAATAGTTCGCATGGTGAGTAACCTGCGGAGGCTTGCGGAACCTCCCGGATGGCGAACATGAGGTAAGGCAATAGGGTATCCCAATCTTTCCCATGCCGGCTCACCACTTTCCTGATCATGGCTTTGAGGGTCCTATTGAACCTTTCCACAAGGCCATCTGTTTGCGGGTGGTATACGGAGGTCCGTAGGGCTTGTACATGGAGTAATGAACAGAGATCTTTCATCAACTTGGACATGAAAGGTGTCCCTTGATCAGTCAATATCTCCTTGGGTAGCCCAACTCGGGCAAAGATCTGTACTAGCTCCTTAGCTATGGTTTTGGAAGCCGTGTTGCGTAGGGGAATGGCTTCTGGGTAGCGGGTTGCATAATCCACACATGTTGGTGGCCCCGAGCTGTCTTCTCAAGGGGCCCTATCAAATCCATGGCTATGCGTTCGAAAGGAACCTCTATTATTGGATGAGGTATCAAAGGAGCCCGGAAGTGCGGGCGAGGACTATGTAACTGACACTCCGGACAAGAGGTGCAGTATCGTCGGACATCTTCATGTACTCCTGGCCAGAAGAACCTCCGCAGGATCCGTGCCTGGGTTTTCTCTACCCCTAGGTGTCCTCCAAATAGGTGACTGTGGGCGAGGCTCAATATGGCTTTTTGATGTTTTCGTGGCACCAGAAGTTGATGCATCTCTTGCTCCTGCATTTGCACCACACTGTACAGGAGAGCTTTCTTCACTATAAAGTAAGGTCCTGGACCCCGGACCTTCCCATCCACTGGTATCCCATCTATCTCGGCCACCTCTTTCCTGGTGTTATCATATCTAGGGTCCTCTGCCTGGTCCCGCCCGAAAGTCTCTCTCCCGGGACTATCCTGCCCCAACTCCCAGGGTCTGGCTTCTGTTGCTTCCAATGGCTCATTTTCATCACGGCTGGGGCCAGCCTCCGGCTCACCTTCCGTGGTGGTAGTTTCTCTGGCTGCTCGTGTTCGTCTGCCTACTAGGGCGATCTTCTGGCACTGGGTCAGGATCTGGGTTCCCAAAGCTTTTGCAGCCTTCCTCTCTTTTTTTGTCTTCTGGGTCTTTTTGGGGGCTGAGAACAGATCCTGAGAAAACTCAGTGAACATCGGGGGTTGACATTCCCCTGGGGACGAGTCGCTGCCCTCAGGGTCCCCACCTCCCTCCAGCCTCTCTGGGGGGAGTAAATTATCAAACCCTGGATAGTCCCTCCCAATGACTACAGGATACGGGAGTTTAGGAACTACACCCACTGTCACCTCAATGGGGGTCCCCATAACCTCTATCTCCACTGGGATGGTGGGGTAATGGCTCACGGCCCCATGCACGCACGTCACTGCTACGCGTTTGGCTTGTAGCAGCTGGCTACTTTTTACCAGTTTACCCAATATGAGGGTGACTGCACTCCCGGAGTCCACAAGCGCTATAGTCTCTACTCCGTTTATCTTCACCGGTCTGGTGTAGTTATGCGGGGCTAATGCGACGCCCGCAAGGTGGATAAGGGAGCACGGGACCTCCCAATCCCCCAAGTTACACTGCATAGGCTCCTTGGTGCTGGGACACTGTGCAGCTATGTGTCCCCACTCCCCGCAGGCATAACATCTGTATGGAACCCTAGGCGTTCCCCGGTCTCTTGGTTTGGGAAGTCTAACATCACAATCTTCTTCCCCCTCAGTGCTTCGACTCTTTATGGCCTCTGGTGGGCCTTCAGCCCCTCTCTTTTTCCACCTGGGCCCTCCTGGTGGCCCAGTCACTCGAACTCTAGGGCTTGGTGCTGCTAGTTTAACCCAGGGTTCCGTTTCCTTAACTGGTCGGGTCAGCTCCCTTGCCGTCCTTCACCTCTCTACCATTGCTACAATCTCATCATAGGTGGAGGGTTCGTTCTGGCTTACCCATGCGCGAAGGTCTGGCGGTAGTCCCCTCATGTATCGGTCAATGACCAGAACCTCTAGTATCTCTTCTGGACTCCGGGACTCAGTTTGCAACCACTTTTGTGCAAGATGGATGAGGTCATACAATTGTGACCGCAGGGTTTTGTCTTCCTGGTACCTCCACTCATGATACCACTGGGCCCACACTGCGGTCGTTACCCCAGATCTGGCCAGGATCTCTGCTTTCAGATGGGGGTAGTCTGCTGCAGCCTCTTCAGGCAGATCATAGTAGGCCTTCTGGGCCTCCCCACACAGGAATGGGGCGAGGATGCCAGACCACTGATCTCGAGGCCAGGCCTCCCGTAGGGCTGTCCTCTCAAAGGCCAGGAGATATGCCTCTATGTCATCGTTCCCCATCATTTTCGGCAGGCAATTGCTGGCCCGTATGTGCCGTGTCCCATCATGACCATGGTTCATCTCTGTAAGGGCCTTCACTTGGTTTACCAGTTCCCGCAACATAGTACGGTCTTGAGCGGCCTGGTCCATCAACAGGCGATTGGTCTCCTGCTGCAGCCGCACAGCCTCCTGTTGGGCAGCTGCCTGGACACGGGTAGCCTCCTGCTGGCAGCCGTGGCTTGTATCAGTGCCCGTACTACATCTTCCATTGTGGTGAAAAAAAAATAAACCCGCTCCCCCCCCTTTTTAAAATTTTTTTAAAAACACCCCTCTTCTTCCGCCGTGCTGTGCACACCAAATCCCACCCCTGACACCAGTTGTGACAAAGTTCCTCCTCTACCTCGGTGGGTCCTGCGCTTATTGGTGGATTTTTTTGTTGGCCTCAGAGATCTTCCCTTCTGGTAGAACCCACAATCTAGATCAACGCCTCCTGTGCTTGATCAGGAGTTGGGAGGTTTGGGGGGAACCCGGGCCCACCCTCTACTCCGGGTTCCAGCCCAGGGCCCTGTGGACTGCAGCTGTTTAGAGTGCCTCCTGGAACAACTGCACAACAGCTACAACTCCCTGGGCTACTTCCCCATGGACTCCTCCCAACGCCTTCTTTATCCTCACCACAGGATCTTCCAGCAGTACACCCTCTTACTCTCAGCTCCTAGTGCCTCTTGCTCCCAGCTCCTCACACGCAACCTCCTTCCACAGCTCCTGACATGCGCCCCTCACTGACTCACTGGGAGGCTTTTGACTAGTTTCAGCCAGCCCCTGATTGGCTGCAGGTGTCTCCGTCAATCTCCCTGCCTTCTGGAAAGTTCTTAATTGGCCCCAGGTGTCTTGATTAACCTGGAGCAACTGCCATAAGGTATCAGGGATTTGTTTAGCCTGGGGCTAACATACTGATTCCTTACCACTTTCCTATAGCCCTCTGGCCTTGCCCCGTCACACAAGTCACATCTGGACTTTTTAGCTGTGCAAAACCTTGGTAAGCAGTGTGTCCTGAACCCACAAATTATTCATAAAGGGTGAAATCCACCCCAACACAAAACCTACGCACGTCTGAGAGATAATCACAAACAAAATAAGAAAACACATAAAATAATCATGAAACAGAAGAGAAACACTTCAGTTTAAGCACTACGAAAAGTTTAGCTAGGTAGGTTCTACTGATAGCTGATGACACAGAATACTAGTTAAGCAGGATGAAAAGCGTAAGCATTAGGAAGTACTTTGCCTGAGCCAGCTGCTGCAGGCCAATCTGTCTTACTGTCCCAGAAAGATTAAGCAATACAGTGATAAAAACACTTGATCTCATCTGAGTTTTGTTTATATTACAGCATCCATCGAGGGAGTGGAATCTGTTGGGAATTACAGATCCAAAAATCCGTGTGTAGAGGCTGTTAGAGGCTTCTTGGGTCTACTAGGGGAGAGAAATTACAAGGCAAAGTAATTCAAGCAAAGACTGTTTTCTGACGCCCTTGCTAATACTGAGGTTTTGCCACGATTCCAACCATCAGTGGCCTGTCATCAGTGTAACTGCATCAACACAAAACTGTAGAGTAGACAGGCAAAACACTGACTGGTGCAAACTGCAGCTTTCTTTTTCTACTCTATGGGTTTGAACCTTGCTGGCATCAACTGGTGGGATCAAACTTCAGTGTGGACAAGATCTAAACACCACAACTGTTTCTGGAGATGGAAGTGATTGACGGGTGTAAGATATCAGTGGTGAGGGATACACAGGAAGGATGGTCCAGCAGCTAGGGTGCTCGCTTGGGTGTCCTGTCCAATTCCCTGCTCTGCCACAGACTTCCTGTGTGACCTTGGGTAAGTCACGGATCCTCTCCGGGCCTCAGTTCCCCACCAGTAGAGTATAGGTAATAGCACTAACCTACCTCACAGTGATGTGTGAGGATAAATACATAAAAGATTGTGAGGTGCTCAGATACCACGGTAATGGGGGATCTTAGTTAAATAGATAAAGGGAAAGACAAAAAAGGGAAGGCATGTTGATCCAGATGGCTTTTTTCCTTTTTGCCAGTCTATTGTGTAGTTTGACCTCATTTGAGTGTTTCCATTTACAGTAATCATGAACATGTGATAAATTTGATGGGAGGAGCTGGAAGTACCCTAGCAGAACAGTTATGGCCCAGTATGTTTTTACTGATTTAAATAACTTACAAATCTGTTTATTCAACCATAAATGTATATTGGTATTTAGTTCCAAAAGGCCTCTCTTTTAGAGATGCACATTATTTACCTGAGAGATCAGGAGGTGTGAAAGCCAACCCCTACTCAGCAACCACAAAGATTATTTTTAAACGTGTTTTATTTTCCAGACAGAGCTCTATGCACTGTGTCAATGCACACCATAGAGCTTGGTATCAAACTATATAGCAGAGTTATTAAAATATTAACACAGATGTGCTTGTTCAAACATGATTCTATACAGGTACTACAGCTGATTTGTTGTTATGAATAATTTGATTACACATTCGTAAAACATGCCAAAGAAACAGCTTTCCTTCTCTACCCATATATGGCCCTCATTACTATATTATCTGAGTGCCTCCATTTTTTAATGCATCTATCCCTCACAACTCCCCTGTGAGGCAGGGAAGTGCTATTCTCCTCTGTTATCCCCACTGGGGCACAGAGAGACTAGACCAATTCACACAGAAAACCTGTGGCAGAGCAGAGAATTGAATTTGGGGGCTAGTCTACACTTGCCCGCTGCGTCGGAGGCGTCGGATCGATCTTCTGGGTTCGATTTATCGCGTCTTGTCTAGACGCGATAAATCGAACCAGGAAGTGCTCCCCAGTTGACGCCGGTAATCCTGCTCTGCGAACGGAGCAGGCGGAGTCGACGGGGGAGCCTGCGCACCGCTGTGTGGACCAGGGGTAAGTACTTTTAAGTTCGAAATAAGATACTTCGACTTCAGCTACGTTATTCACATAGCTGAAGTTGCGCATCTTACTTCGAACTTGGGGGCTAGTGTAGACCAGCCCTAAGTCTCTCAAGTACCAGGATAGCACGCTAACCACTGACCCATCCTTCCTCTCTCTTTTGTGCTTGGATTACTAGTTGGCAACATTTATTTTTCAAATCTTAGGTTGATTTGAGTTACTGAAGCTAAGCTAAGATAAACTAAAATAAGCTAAGCCCCTAACCCCAAATTCCAGCTCCTGGTTCTGCTTTGGATTCCTAGTATCTCTCAGCGTCTGCATGGATTTTGATAATTGGCAAGAAAAGAAATATTTTCTTCACAGCTGGTCAGAGACCCAATTTCAACACATTTCTGTAAACTTTGGCAATGGAGGGTTACAGCACAAACTGTACTTGTTCACCTCAGCCCAGCACACTTCACAGGGTGAGAAGATTGTCTCACCATCAGCGTAACATTCATGGGATCATCATGGGAGCACACAGGAAAGTAGCCAGAGGCCATGCTAAAGACTGACCTTCATCCCCACACACCAGCCTCTTCACCACACAAGGGATCTCCGTGTAGCCAAAGTCCTTTAGTTGCTCCACCTGCTGAGCTGTAATAGGATGCTCCCACATGGCTGTGTTCATAGCAGGGCAGAACAGCAGGGGTTTGGTCATATCCCACGCACGGATGACACAGGTCTGTTTGAAAAAAAAAAGACAACAAGAGATCCAACCCTAGCGTGTTTGTTGCCTTTCCTATTTGCATCTCCTATCACGCTGCTGCAGAAGCCCTTTGCCAAGCTGAAGACCATTAGGGCTGGGGTACCCAAACTTTGTCCGGCAACACTAGAAACTTGTCAGCAGCTTCCGGGCTGCAACAAATAGGCACTAAATGGCATAAGGTTGCAGCAGCCTCATTTCTAATAGGTAAAAGGGGGCAGGGCTACAAAGAGTGCAAGTCCCAGAACAACATGCTTCATCTTTTCTTGAGTCAAGTAAGCAGCTCACGCAGATCCAGCTGGAACACTACATGCACAAGCCAACAGTCTCTTTGGGCTGCACCTCCACAGTAAAGCTGAGGGTGGCCACAAACCATACTGCAGAACTCTCTAGACCGTATTTGAGGGAAGCCAGGTGTACAGTCATTTTGCCTAAGTGCCATGTCGACTGGATATGTCACTTTTGCAATCAAAAGAAGCATCCCATCTTCCATGGATGTAACTAGCATCAAGTAGAAGAAACATGTCGGGCCTATTTCAAAACATGCCCTCAGCTTCCCAGCCCTCAAACAGCTCCTACATATTACAAGGAATCACATCAGAATCTACAGTGATAGAGTTTGCAGATAGTTAATAGAGGGTGCAGTCAGTTCTCTGTCTGGCTCTTGAACCAGCAAGATATTATCATGTCAGATAGGGCAGATAGGCAGATAGGATTTGCTACAGCATCCAAAAGACAAAAGGACAAGAGGAAGTTACTCACCTTGTGCAGTAACGATGGTTCTTTGAGATGTGTGTCCCTAGGGGTGTTCCACTGTAGGTGTATCTGCACCCCTGCTCCTCTAATCGGAGATTTTAGGTAGCAGTGTCCATTCATCCCACACATATGCTCTCCCTCCCTCGTGGTCTGCCTAGAGGCTATCTAGTACTGCGCAGGCGAACCTCCCTCAGGTCCTTCTCTACCGCAAATCCCCTTATGGAGAACGATAGAGGGAAGGAGGGCGGGTTGTGGAGCACCAATAGGGGGACACATCTCAAAGAACCATTGTTACCACACAAAGTGAGTAACTTCCTCTTCTTCTTCAAGTAGTGCCCCTGTGGGTGCTCCACTGCAGGTGACTTTACAACAGTATCCCCCATGGAGGGCCGAGGTTTCGGAGTGGAGTCTGCTACTACAGAGAGTACTGTGGAGTCGAAGATGGCATCGGAAGCAGAATCTCCAGTGACAGCATAATATTCTGCAAAAGTGTGAGCAGAGGCCCAAGTTGCTGCTCTGCAGATTTCCGAGATAGGGACATCATTAAGGAATGAGGCCAAGGTAGAAATTGACCTCGCAGAGTACGTACAGATTCCAGATGGAGGCAACAGGGTGTGCCCTTGATAAAAGTAATTAATGCAACTCGAGACCCATTTGGATAGTCTTTGAGTCAATACTAATGATGCAGATAAGCAAGGGACAACTGCTCGCTCCATTTGAGGCCAAAGACAGTTGAGAAGGAACTGAGCGGGGTTTGCCCACGCAGTGTTAGACAGCCTCGAGGCAGACCATGAGGGAGGGAGAACACATGTGTGACATTATGAGTGTAATATAATATCTCATTGAAAGGTGACAGGGCCAGAAAGAGTTAATTAACTCACAGACTAACATGACCCATGGCCAAACTTTAAAGACTGGTTAGGAAGATATGTAAATGAATAGAGCTTTGAAATGCAAGTCTGCATTGTTAGAGATAGAAGGGTAGATGTTTGTTCAGGTCTTGTGATGTAAGCAAACAAGTCTTGTCTATTGCTATAGCTATAGCTTTGATTCAAAGATCAAAAAAAGAATATTAACATTTAGGAAGCCACTTGAGCGAAATAGTATTATTGTCTGTATGTCTCTTTGAAGGTTGTGGTAACCTGTATCTGAACTGTTTAATGGATAAATTACCCTGTACTAATTGCCATGATGTTTGGGAGAAGGAAAGTTAAGCCTATTGTTTTCTCAGGCCAAAAGGCTGCTGGAAATGTATAAAAACCCTGGGACACGATCCTTCTTCATCTCAGATCTGCTTTGGGTTTCAGGAAGGGGAAACCCTGAGCCATAAGGATTGAGATCCCCAGTCACTGACTGGAGTCACCCTGAATATGGACATTGGACTATAACCTACGGACTATTTCCAAGAGGACTTTTGGCAACTACAAACTCATCTCTGCCACGTATTTGAACCTCAAGAATTGAATTTAAGTTTGTATGTATATTGATCTTTTAACCAACACTATCTCTTTTTTTAAAATAAATTTTAGTTTAGTTAACAAGAATTGACTATAAGCATGTATTTTGGGTAAGATCTAAGTTATAATTGGACCTGGGTGTGTGGCTGATCCTTTGGGATTGGAAGAACCTTTTCTTTTATATGATGAGATAAGATTTTCATCCTCATCTTCGTATCTGACATGTGTGTCTGGATGGAGGCCTGAGGCTGGGGCACTTTAAGGGAACTGCATTATTTGGACTTCTGAGTAACCAGTGAGGTATTATAGAAGTTGTTTTGTGCTGGCTTGGTAAATCTAAGTATTGGAATATTCACCAGCTTTTGGGGTTTGTCTGCCCCGTTCTGTTTGCAGTTCACCCTAATTGAGTGACCTTAGCTGGCTCCCATGGGCAGCATGTATAGGCTGAACAGACACTGCTACCTAAAATCGCCGATTAGAGGTGCAGGGACACAGATACACCTACAATGGAGCACTCATAGAGACACTACTCAAAGAACAACTTGCATTTGTCCTTGGAATAGTATCTCGACCATAGCCATCTTGTGTTCAGTAAATTTTTTACCTGTTGTTTTGTACTGTATGATGTGAACTTTCTCCAGTACAGGCAAAATCTAATTCTGTTAGGCCTGATCCCCTCCAAGCTTCCAAATGAAACCATAAATGGCCTGTTTCATACATCTATGTTATTTTATTTCCCTCCCAAAAAAGGCTTGCAGTTGTAGAGTTGTAATCTTGTGTGTCACTGACCGATGGGATCTGTCTCCTGGGCCTTGTCATGCTCCTCCTGCTAAGCCGTCACCTCCAAAGACATTCTACACGCTCACATAGGTGAAGCCTGTCATTCCAGCTGTATTTTACTCATTTACAGGCACTGTGGTTTTCCTTAGCACTGGGGTTCAGCCATTCAGAGTTTCTTGACCTGAATGGCACCTGCCCACACAAATTTCCTTTTGAGATTGTGTGTGCCTACATCCCTAGCTCCACCCATCCTCCACTCATTTTTAAGGGGCACTGAACTGGTTACACCAGTGCTGCATGTGCAGATTCGCATTCTCTTTGAAGATTCCTTACGTGTCTAAAATTCTGCAACCTTCCCTATCTAATGAGCACCTATCTCAGGTCCCAAAGCACTTGGGTGTACAGGGAGCTTTTGGGTAGTCTGTCTTACCCAAATGCAGGAGCTGACTCCCTTCTTCCACCCACCTCAAGCTACTTGAGGTACCAGAAAACAGCACTGCCCAAAGAAAGACCTGTGGCTGAAACTGGAAAATAAATAAATGTGTGAGTGGGTGGATGTCCATGTTATGTTTTTAGGTGAGGGAGTGAGGACTAGCAGGAAGTAAACAAACATATCTGATCTCACAGGTGTCTTTCCAGACTGCATCTAAAACACAGAAAGGAAGGGGAACTGGAGAGTAAGAAAGTGTGTGTATGAGAGAGAGACAGACAGATGAAGAGGATATAAGGTAGGGTGACCAGATTGCAAGAGTGAAATATCAGGACACATTGGCCGAGCGGGGCGGGGGGGGTGGGGGGGAGAGAAATGACAGACACACGTGCACAACCCCAACCGGAGCCATGAGAGGGGGCACACAGCCCTAGGAACCTGCAAGAGGGGTTGTGCGGCCCCTGCTGCAGCCTGCACCACAAGCCACAGGGCAAGGACTCATGGCCCCAGCTCCAGCCCCCGGGGGCACAGGGCTCTGGCTCCACACACCTCCCAGATACTCACCATCACACCCTGCCCCCTTCCCTGGCCACACTCACCAGCTCTGCTGGGACGTCTCTGGCTCCTAGGGTCAGAGCTGGGAGGGGAGTCTCCAGACTCTCCACGTGCTGTGCCCGCCACAAGCACGAGCTCCGAGGCTCCCATTGGCCGCGAAAAGCACCAATGGGAGCTGCTGCGGTGCGGGGCTTGCAGGTACCAGCAGCACGCAAGATTCCACCCCCTCCACAAGAACCAGAGGGACCTGGGGGCAAGGTGGGGAGTCCCGGCCGGCGGTGCTTACCTGGGGCGGCTCCCGGCCCGGGAAGCATCTGCAGGCAGGTGTCTCTAGGGTTGTGGGTCGGGTCGGGTTGGGTCGAGGGGGTGCCGGAGGCTATCTGCCCGCTCCCGGCACCTGCAGCACACGGCAGCCGCGGAGACCTCCTGGCCAGCAATGCCTGCATGCCTGCCAGGCGGCGGCGGGGCGGGGGGCTATCTGCCCGGCCCCGCTCCCGGTGGGGGGTGCAGCGCGCCTGCAAGCCCCGCGGGGGAGGGGGGGCTATCTGCCCGGCCCCGCTCCCGGCGGGGGGTGCAGCGCGCCTGCAAGCCCCGCGGCGGGGGCTATCTGCCCGGCCCAGCTTCGGGCAGGGGGCGCGGCGCGCCTGCAAGCCCCGCTGCACCGCCCCTGCAGGCGCAGTGCAGCAGCCGCGGAGACCTCGTGGCCGGCGCTGCCACTGCCTCTGTGTCTGCCAGCTGCCCTGCAGGCTCCTGCTGGCGGGCGGGCGCCAGGAGCTGCCTTGGCCCTGCCGGAAGAAGTGGTGCCGGCGGCAGCGGAGCTGTGGTCCTCTCCAGACGTCCCAATATCAGGACAAAGGGCGTCCCGACCGATGCAAGGTCGGGACGCGGGACAAGTCCCCTAAAATCGGGACTGTCCCGGTAAAATCGGGATGTCTGGTCACCTATAAGGTGTAGGAGAGGAAGAAGAATCATGCATCAGGCAAAGGAGGAGGTGTAAATATACGGAAAGGGATGGCAGGTGAACATCATGAGAGAAGGGCCACGGAGATGAAGAAGGATGTGGAGAGGAAGAGAGAGAGGTATAAGGAGGAAGGCAGGGGAAAAAGCAGGCATTATTATTATTAGTAGTAGTATTTTAATGCCTGGAAGCGCTAGTCATGGATCCAGTCCCCATTTCACTAGGTGCTGTACAAACACAGAACAACATGGTCCCTGCCCCAAAGAGCTTGCATGAGAAGGAAAATAGAACAGAGGCACAGTGGAAGAAATAGAGGGATGAGGAAAGAGAGCATGAGAGATGTCCTCAGCAGTATTCAGGGCAACTAATGGCCCAGATGTGGACAGTAACTCACCAGTAAGTTGTCACAGATGCCATTCGCTATTTTTGCCAGTGTATTTGCATCAAGAGGAGCCACTAGCATCAGGTCGGCCCAGCGCCTCAGGTCGATGTGGAGGACTGGGTCCGTACGCTCTTTCCACAGCTGCAGACAACAGAGAAGGCTGGATCACTGAACCCTCCTGAGACACTCACTCATACACAGAGCGCTTGGCACTGCACCAACCCCACATGCATAAATGCCATGTCAAACCATGGGGAAAGAGTAACATCCACACGGAGAAGGGCCCAATTACAATGGGGCTCAGACAGCAGTGCTGCTGCTGCTTCATATTTCACCCTTCTCTTGCTTTGCTCTTCCTATAGTTACTATTTATATTGTGGTAGCACCTAGAAGCTCCAGTCATATATCAGAGCCCCATTGTGCTAGGCACCGTACAGACAAACTTCAAGGAAATAGACTCTGCTCCAGGGAGCACTCAATCTACATGTCAGACATCTGCATCACCCTGCATGCCAGCACAGGCTTCCCCATCCCATTCACCACAGGGCATCTGTGAATCTCAGGAACAGTTAGAAAAGCTTCCTGAAAATTTTACCCTGGTGACTACGCTGCATTGAACAATCCTGGCCAAAACCCCATAGAAAAGACTAGATGGGTCCAGATAGGCCTTTCTCGCTCCAACCTTTGTAACTCTGATCATTCTAGTTTACCCCGAAGGTTTATGCTGCCCTGGAAATTCTCTGTGTGACAGACATGGTGATTTCCTGCAATATCCTGGGCAAACCTTGCTGAATTAAGTTAAACTTTACTGAATTAAGTTTAAGTATCTTTGGGGCCTTTGTATTAAAAATGCAATATGTATGTATTACTGTGGGATTGTATGTAACTTCACTAGAGTGGAGACTTGTAAACCTTGGGACATGGTGTGAACTTCAAAGGACTATTTTAAACAAACAAAGGTAAGTGGGGTTCCTAGGAAGTATCTGGGGGAAGGTGTATAGGTCACAGTTCAGTGCAACTGCCCCTGTATTCCCCCTCTATGATCCAGCAAAGGAAACCCACTCTCAGGCTTACAGATCCCGAGCCACCACCTCTCTTGGGTGGAGACACATGTCTCTCTCCCTCCTGACGGGGGTTTTTCCAGACTGCACAGCTCTCTGCCTACACTGTGAGTTCCCCAGCAAGTCAGACGGCCTATGCTAGCCTGCTTTGCCTTTGCCACAGAAGCAATAAACAGGGTAATTGCTGATAGGTATAAATTACAAAACAGCTTGTCTTAAGCAAGTACATTTATTTTTAAGGTGAAAGCACTACAGAGAAAACATATTTAAAAATTTAAGAAACTACACATATGCTGCATACTAATCAGCTTACTGGAGATCACCTCAATTCCAACAAGGGCTCTGACATGTGGTTGGTCCTTCAAACTTCACCAGGGGGGTTTTCTGTGGTCACAAGTTCGTATCAGCTGTTAGCTCAGAAAAAACACACCCTGAATCTGAGAGTTACCCCTTTACACAATTTTTGTCTTTGATTTGCAGAGACCGTGAATAGCTAAGTAGCCAGACAATAGTCCCCTCCTCAGGATGAAGCTTCAAAAGGCTGGGTCTCTGTACAGCCGGAAGCAGTCATTTGCATTTACCAATCTGCAAGTATTTCCTAGAACCCCACTTATATTTGTTTGTCGGACACATTGCTTAAAATATTCCTCTGAAGCTCATAACACTTCCCAAAGTTTACACTGGCCATGTCTCCCCCAGAAGTTACATACAATCCCACAATAAAACATAAGCTTCACATTTTAAATACAATAGACTGCAAACATACTTAAACTTAATTCAAAAAGATTTAACTTGATCCAATCAGGTTTCTCCTGGATATTGCAGGAAATTGCTACATCTGTCACACTCTGACCACCATGGAGCACCTGAGCTGGTAAAATGTCAAGAGAAGCAGCAAATGAGATGATGTGTCTTACCTCCAGAGGCCAGGAACAACCACAGGCCAGTGAGAGGTGTGCATCAGGGCCACAAACTGCTCACTCTATGAGTCACACACAACCACAACAAAGAGGCAGCATCCGGAATAACTAGTGCTCCCCACCCTTCCCAAAGTAGGGCTCTTCACACTCTTTTTAGTTTTAAGTACATTAAAAAGTCTCACTTTCTTTTTAAAATAACTTGTTGTATTTAACTTTTCTGGAGCCAGTCAGGGCTGTCCCTAACCATTCCGGGGCCCTACACAGCCCCCTCCCCCCCAGGGTGTGTGTGTGGGGGGGCCAGACCTCCACGGGAAGGAGGGGGCTGGCACAGGCCTTCACTTGGGAGGAGGGCTGGCTTGGGGGGCAGGGAGGAACTGCCCCCCAGCACTCACCGGGAGCGTGGCTGGGGCCAGGTCACTGCACTTCCCACCGCCGGTGAGTACAGGCCCGACCCTGCTGCAGTCCTCAGGGGCTGGGGCAGAGCAGGGGCGGGAAGGGGCAGGGGTAGAGCAGGGAGAGGGGCTTTGGGGAAGGAATGGAGTGGGGGCAGGGCAGGGGCAGAGCAGGGGTGGGAAGAGGTGGGGCTGGGGTGGAGCAGGGGCGGGGCCCTGGGGAAGAGGTAGAGCAGGGGAACCAGGAAGCAGCTGTGTACTTTGCATATGGGTAGGGACGGCGCTGGACCCAGGTATAATGCAAGCAGGAGCTGTGCAGGCTCCTCTCACACTGCTCTGTCAATGCACCTCAATACTGACCTGCAACACTCCTTGCCCAGCTCTGCCAATGCACCTTAATCCTGATCTGCAGTATTCCCTGGTATTTCAGTACTGCAAGCCCATATGGCACAGCCAATGCACCTCGATTCTGACCTGCAGCCCCCCTGCTATTCCAGACCTGGGCCCCAACAGAGCTCTGCCAATGCACCACAATGATCTCGAAATGACTAGAAAGCTTTCTGTTCATTCCCACTAACATGCCTTTCTACGAAGGAAAGCAACATATGCTTGTGGGTGCAAAAACAGAGGACTGCTCACATGGTGATGAGCAATCTTGTACTCACTCAAGGTGGGAGAACTGCAAAGATGAGAGAAGGGAGATGCAGAGAACAGAATGTGGGTATTTATTCAACCACCCCTTTGCAGTTAGGGTATCTCAAAGAGCTTTACAAAGCACTGGACAAACAGCAGCCATTCTGCACTTGGCAACAACTCATGCACTGTCTGGAACTGGAGAAGCTTGTTGACAGACTAAGGGCATGTTAGGAAGTTTGAACAGCCAGAGTATCTCTTATTCTGACTGAAAAGTGCTCTGGGAACTTTAGCTCACAGAGAACCAGCAGAGGTGAGCCAAAGAGATCTTGGGGTATGTCTACACTGGCAGAATTACATCACCGGCAGTTACAGGAAAGGGAAACCGCTGTTGTGTGTTTACACAGTCAGCTTCCTGCGTAATAGTGTGTTCACACTTGTGGCACTTGCAGCAGTATTCAGAGCGGTGCACTCTGGGCAGCTATCCCACAGAGCATCTTTTCCTCTTCTGCCACTAAGAGTTGTGGGAAGGCAGAGGGGGTCGCGGGGCATTCTGGGTCCTGTCCCAATGCCCCGGGATGCACTGCTTTGCATCCCAGCAATCCCTTTGCTTCAGTCTGCATTTGACGCCATCTTTCAACTTTGTGTACTGTGCACTCTGCCTCTTCGGTCTGCAGGAATGGATCCTGCACTGTTGACCAATATGCTGCTCACTCTCACTAACTCATCACAAGTGGCAGTGGAGTTATTCCTTAAACTATAAAGGCAAGAGGAGTTTGACATTGATCTCACCACGCATAGTAGCTATGACACGAGATTGCTTGTGCCATTCATGGAGGTGCTGACCACAATGGAACGCGCTTCTGGGCTCAGGAAACAAGCACTGAGTGGTGGGATTACATTGTGATGCACGTCTGGGATGACAAGCAATGGCTGCAGAACTTTCGGATGAGGAAAGCCACATTCATGGGACCCTGTGATGAGCTCGCCTCAGCCCTGTGGCGCGAGGACACGAGAACACAAGAGCTGCCCTGTCATTGGAGAATCATAGAATCATAGAATATCAGGATTGGAAGCACGTGGCAATTGCACTGTGGAAGCTGGCTACTCCAGGCTGCTACCGATCGGTTGCTAACTAGTTTGGAGTGGGAAAGTCGACCATTGGACTCGTGTTGACAGTAGTGTGCAGGGCCATTAATCGCATCCTGCTCTGAAAGACTGTGACTCTGGGCAACGTGCGTGACATTGTGGCTGGCTTTGCACAAATGGGCTTCCCTAACTGCGGAGGGGTGATAGATGGCACACATATTCCAATTCTGGCACCAAACCACCTAGCCACTGAGTACATTAATCAGAAAGGGTATTTCTCAATACTTCTCCAGGCACTTGTGGATCACGGTGCGCGTTTCACGGACATTAACACAGGCTGGTTTGGAAAGGTGCATGACACACGCATCTTTCAGAACACTGGCCTGTTCAAGAAGCTACAAGCAGGGACTTTCTTCCCGAACCAGAAGATCACCGTAGGGGAAGTCAAAATGCCCATTGTGATCCTGGGAGACCCTGCCTACCCCTTAATGCTGTGGCTTATGAAGCCATACATGGGGCACCTTGACAGCAACAAGAAGCAGTTCAACAACAGGCTGAGCAAGTGCAGAATGACTGTTGAGTGTGCTTTTGGCTGTCTAAAGGCCCGCTGGCGCTGCCTATATGGGACGCTCGACCTGGCCAACGACAATATTCCTATGCTTCTAGCCACGTGCTGTACGCTTCATATTTGTGAAGGGAAGGGTGAAAGCTTCACTCAGGGATGGACCACTGAGGCTCAGCGCCTGGAGGCTGAATTTGAACAGCCAGAGACCAGGGCTATTAGAGGGGCGCAGCATGGGGCCATAAGGATCAGGGATGCCTTGAGGCAGCAATTTGAAGCTGAAATCCACTAATATTTGTTTCAGAGTAGTAGCCGTGTTAGTCTGTGTCAGCAAAAAGAAAAGGAATACTTGTGGCACCTTAGAGACTAACAAATTTATTTCAGCATAAGCTTTCGTGGACTACAGTCCGCTTCGTCGGATGCATAGAATGGAACATACAGTAGGAGGATATTTATACATTCAGAGAAACATGAAAAGGTGGAAGTAACCATACCAACTGTAAAAGGCGAATTAATGGAAAGGAACTATTATCGGCAGGGGAAAGAAACTTTTGAAGTGATAACAAAATCTTATCACTTCAAAAGTTTCTTTCCCCTGCTGATAATAGTTCCTTGCCATTAATTCGCCTTTTACAGTTGGTATGGTTACTTCCACCTTTTCATGTTTCTCTGAATGTATAAATATCCTCCTACTGTATGTTCCATTCTATGCATCCGACGAAGCGGACTGTAGTCCACGAAAGCTTATGCTGAAATAAATTTGTTAGTCTCTAAGGTGCCACAAGTATTCCTTTTCTTTTTACTAATATTTGTTGCTATGCTCGGGAGTGCAGTGCTTGTAATGCTAGGAGGTGATTGTGATTGGTGCAGACGATGCACTATGAAGGTTTAAGAAAATTGCCTGTTGCTTTGCAGGGCTCTGTTTGCTTTCACAATTAATGGAATAAAGATTGCTTTCAAACCCAAACAATTCTTTTATTAAAAAACAACAACTGGAGGAGAGAGAGAAACAAAAAACACATGAGCACTGTGGGAGGATGGGGGAAGGGAGGGTTCCAGGAGGAGATGGGGTCCCAGAATGGTTAAAGATTTGTGTATGTCCAGGTATCATATGCAATTTTGTCCTTTGGAGTACAGTGCAGCAGGTACTGTACTTCAGCAGGGCTAAACTGCAGAGGGATGGGTGTTGAATGCAGTGGGTACTGGGAAGCCGCAGGGCTGGACTCTGACAGGGCAGGAGTGGAATGCAGCAAATACAGACTGGAGTGAGGAGGTGAGTAAGAGTGTGTTGGCGGTGTCTGGGGAGCGCATGGGGAAGAGTTTTGTGACAGCAGCTGCAGGGGAGGGCAGGCGCAGAGCTGCTCGGTTTGTAGTGCTAGTAGCGCCTGGAGCGTGTGTGCTTGGCGCTCCATAACTTTTAAGAGCCACTCCGTGGCTTTGTTCCGGCGTGCCGGGTTGTCCTTTCGGTCCCTCTTCTCACTGTCCCTCCTTCAATTCTTGGTTTTTGGCTGCAGAGTGCATCGTGACATCATGCAGAAAGTCCTCTTTAGTTCTTCGTGGCCGCTTTCTAATTCTGTGCAGCCGTTCAGCAGGCGATAACGAAGATGAAGGCTGGGCTCCCGAGGTCATATCTGTGAAGCCAAAATGCATCATTTTCCAGAAGCCGTATTGTTTGCAACACACAGAACACTGATTCAGTGATTTAAAACACAGCCACTATTCGCATACCTGTCACTAACTGACCGACCCCAGGCAAGCACACATGAGCCACAAGACCCCCAAAATGGTGAGTAACCGCAGGGGCAATCAGTGTTCCAAGACCGTACTGTACACTGGGCATGTGGCTCTTGGGGAAAGCCAGCACTATGGGGGCAGACTTATAATCATTACTGTCCCCACATTTTCCACAGGCAGTGTTCATTATGGAAGATCTCTCACTGCTGAGGGTGAGTAGGGAATCAAGGGAGGGTCTTCTCCAAGAGTGCAGCTTCCGCTCTGGCCCTTATGTGGCTTGCCTCTGTGCAGCAATGGTACCCCCCCCAGCGACAGCAGAGTGGCGTGGAAAAGTTACCCTTAATGGGGCAAGAAACAAAGCAGCTCTGCCAAAGGACCTGCAGCAGAGGATTGCCCAGTATCTCCATGACTCCCATGAGAGTTTTGTGGAGATCTCTGAGGCAGATTCCCATGAAGTGTGGGAGTCAATCAACACCCTGTTCCGCCACTCAGACTAGGCATGTGGTGGTATGGGCATCATACAGACAACAAGCCTGCTTTCTGCAACCCTCCTGCCCGCAACAACTCGCTTCAGTGATTCCCAAAATCAAAGCCACTTACCAGGGGCCTCCTCTCCAGTTTGCACTTCGCCAAGCTCTGACATCTGTGACTGGCTAGCCTCCTCCGGGGTAGAGAACAGCTCCTGGCTGCATGCATCTCTGACATCCAAGTCATCCTCCGCCTCTGGGTCCCCCTGCCCCACTCCACATCCTCATCCAAGATTTCCTCCTTCTGGCTCGCTTCACTCTCGACTGGCACGCAAGCCACTGAAGTATCCACAGTGGCCTTCACAGTGGAGGTGGGGTTGCCACCGAGTATCGCGTCCAACTCTTTGTAAAACCAGCAGCTCATGGGCGCAGCACCGGAGCGGTGGTTTACCTCCTGCACCTTGTGGTAGGCGTTCCGCAGCTCCTTCACTTTGACCCTGCACTGCAGTGTGTCCCGGTCATGGCCCCTTTCTGTCATGCATCGTGAAATCTGCCCATGGGTATCATAATTCCTACAGCTGGAGCACAGCTGGGACTGGACTCTTCTCCCCAAATGCTGATGAGACCCAGGTACACCCCGAGTGGGAGTTAGGAAGTGACCCAGGGACAGCCGACCCTAGTCCAGCTGCATTGTTGCTGTAGACCCAGTCAGCGTGTTGCAGTCAGGATCCCCGCTGACTCAGTGACAGACCCCTCTGCTGCTGTTAGGGCTCTGGGCCGGGATGCAGTGGAGTGGGTGGGCCTGCACCCCTCCGCGCCACCCTAACCCCTGGGGTGGCGGTCTCCCCCCTCTAGGCTAAGAGGCCAGTGCTTGTCAGGCATCCACTGGAGCTAGGATGCCCAAACCCCTTGCTGCTTGACCCTGAACAGAGGCCTGTGTTATAGACTCTCATTGCCCCGCCCTAAGGGCCTGGCCTCCCTACCTGTGTTTCGTTGCTGGGCCCTTACCACAGGCCTGAGCTATAGACTCGAGTGGTAGACTGTTGTCACCCCACTAATGCCCCATGGTATGTGATGAACAGACACGTAGTGAGGCAGAGTGGCCTCCCACGGACCCGGATGGGGAGGAGCCCCTGCTGCTAATCCACTACAGGCACAGAGAGGTAAAGTGACTCACCCAAGGTCACAAGAATAAGTCAGTGGCAGAGCCAGGAATAGAACCCAGGTCTCCGTCTCGCAGCCCTAATCATAAGATGATAGAGAATGGTACAGAGCAACTCATTCACGCAGCACAAACTGCTGCCTCCAGCTGCCAGAAATATCATTTGGAACTATTTTTCACCACACAAGCCATCTGTTTTGATTGGCTGGATTTCATGTTATGATCCAGGATTAAGAAGAAAGGCTGTTCAGTGTCATAGTCTCCAATCAGGAATCCTAACTAGTATTAAATTACAAGAGGAAAATGAATGGGAGGGACCCATCCAAAACAGCAAAACATTAAAGTGTGAATGAGTTAGGACTCCACAATGAAACTGGGCACAGATGAACTTTTTCTCCTGGTGCCCAGGCATCAGATCTGAGGCTGGGAATCTAAACTTCTATTACACTCCATATGATGTATAATAAGCCTGGGAAATTCAGTGGTGGCTGAGTCATATCCCGAAGGTAGATTTTAAACAGGGCTGGATAATTTTATGACTATTAATAATGTCTGTAGATTTGCAGGCTAAGATAATGATCAAGGTAATCAAGTTGCTGCCCTCTAAGTTGGACGAGGCATAATGATTGCATAACCTCTGCACCCACCAGGTGCGGCAGGTTTGTAGAAATTTTAATGGTGCCCAGAATGCCCAGAGCCCCCCCCCCCCCCAAGGCTCTGGGAGGGAGTTTGGGTGGGGGAGTGGATCTGGGGTGCAGGCTCTGGGATCGAGTTTGGGTGCTGGGTGCAGGCTCTGGGCTGGGGCAGGGGATGAGGGTACAGGAGGGGGTGAGGGGTGCAGGCTCCGGGAGGGAGTTTGGGGTTGGAGGTGGGGTGGGAAAGGGGTGGGGGTGCAGACTCTGGGAGGGGGTGAGGGGGTCCAGTGCTTATCTGGGGCTCCTAGGCATGGCGGGCTGGGGGTCTCCGTGCACTGCTACTCCCAGGCCCTGCCCCCACAGCTTCTTATTGGCTGCAGGGGTGCTTGGGGCGGGAGCAGCGCACGTAGACACAGACCTCCCCCCCCCCCCGCCCAGGGGCTGCAGGGAGGGGCCGGCAGTCACATGGAGTGAGCAGGCAGGAAGCCGCTCAGCTCCGCTGCCGGTGGTGGGTGGGGGCCCCGGGCCGTTTTAAATCGCCCGGGGGACACCCAGGGGGGAGTTCCTGGGGGCAGAAGGCGGGGCCGAGGGAGAGACCCGGCCTCAAACATTGCTGGAGCCAGGCCTCGGGCCAGGAATATTTCTGGTGCCCAGGCACCGCCGGCCCATAGAACTTGCTGCTCATGGCACCCACAGCTCTTCAGTAGCTTCCTACTCACTTCCAGCTGCTATTCAGGGAGATGGGGATAGCTCTTAAGTCCTGAGTGGTCAGAGACCACCTCTTACCCTACACTCCCTCCCTCGACCATCTATGTGTCATGTGGTTCTCTGTCATAGTGAGGGCGACTTTTGTTTTAATACTTGGTTTCTAGTGAGACCATATGATTTGGGAACTGTGCTACAGTCCTAGGTCATCACAAACAAAAAATGTGACAGCATACAGATGTTCCCTAAGCATGCCAAAAAATTGCACTGGCACAATTCAACCTATAGTGTAGAGGGAGTGTGCCCAAGAGACCCAGATACAGGAAGTGACCAGTCCTTACCTAGACCCAGCAGTCTTAGAAGCACATGGGATCCAGTGCTTGGGTTTTCTCACAGCATACTGGTGTCTGTCCAGAGAGGGGGACTGGACCAGGTTGTGGCATTACCCATTAACAATCTTTCCTTTCTTCCACACTTAGCCTTTCTTATTTATTTAGACTGTAAGCTCTAGGACAGAGCCTATTATGTGTTTGTACAGTGCCTAGCACAATGAGGCTATGATATTGGTTGGGACCACTAAACACTACTGCAATAATAGTAATAAATACCACCATCCAGAGAGGGCAACATTATATTATTTGCACGTTTTTAATACTTCCTACTTGGATTCAAAGGCTCTGTAAAGGTGAATGAAATCAGTCCATCAACCTCATGCTGAAAAACTGATCACCTGTAGGGAACCAGGAAGGAATTCTTTGACTACCCCAAATCCAGCATCTGCACAACTGGCCAAGTGCATTATGGAGGGAGAGGGTTTTGCCTTGCTCTGAAGTATCAGCTATTGGCCATTTCTGGAAGACTACGTCAACTGAATGAACAAACAAATCCTATATAAAAAGTGAAGCTGGCATGGGAATTAGGTGTCCCCAGCAACCATGGAGAATGGATCAGATGGGGAAGAAAAGGGATACTGACCTGCCATTCGTCAGTGTCACTGTAGAGGGTTACGGGAATCTCCTGGGGGTTGTAGAAATGTTTTGCCCTCTCGGTTGTTACCACACGCACTTTCAGCTAACGAGAGAAAAGGAGGAGGAGAGACAAACAATTACAGTTTATAACATAAAAGCCCTGAGGCAGGCAAGGGAAGGAGGACTTGGGTGGCAAAGAGTTTTATATCAGGTCCTCACACCAAGATTTCACCCTACTATTCATATTTGCATAACCACTTCCAGTCACTGCTGAAAGGTCAGGCACCAACAGGTGCAACGCACACCAGATACTCATTTCTGTTCTTCACATGAGCAGGCTGGGCCTTAGTCATTTGCTTCCTAGCATATGCAAATAACCAACCAGCAGTTGGGCCAGTGAAGATGACCGAACCAGACAGAAGAGAGGCGTGGTTTAGAAAAGAGGGCTGCCAGGAAAAACAAAGCTCCCTACAAGATCCTTGTTTGATCATGAGATGTGTATGGAAAGAAGGCGTGAAAGTGCCTGGCTCTGGAAGGCCCTATTAACCATGGCACCTCATGGCCGTGGACAAGACACCATAAGAAAACATTTGTTTCCCAGGGCTATTTCTGCCTGGCAGGATTTTTGTTCATCCGTCTATGTCTAACTACACCTGCTGCATTTGCAATCAAACTGCATGCAAACAGTCTGTCTACCATGGGAGATTATGGGTGTACCTCAATGGTTTTAACTACAAGGAGGCTTTTCTCAAATTCTCCAGCTGTTGTCCTAACACCAATGAGGATGCACACTCACTACCTATTATGGAGTGTGATGCTGGCATACCAGGTGCCAGTTCATGCCAAGGTCCCCGTGCCTCAACTGAATATTTACAAATACATGTCTGAAATCAGTCAAGCTCACCTCTGTTTTAGTATTGTTAAAATAGGTACTAGAATAAGAATGCATTTAGTGTTTAGATTTTATGGAATGCTTGTAAATTGCTGCATGCATTAATCTGACTTATCATATCTGTATCCCATATCATAACGTAATATTTGAGTGTTTTCACTGTAAGCCTCTGTGTAAATCACCAGACGGGAGAGAGACATTAACTAGTGTAAAGTGCTTATCTCCAACAGAAAGTGGCCAAAAAGGAAGGCCCATCAACAGCAGATGGACTAGAGTGGAACATTAAAAAGGACAAAAGACTTTGTTCTTTACTGATGATGGCCAGTATATGCTAGAAGAACGAGGAGTACTTGTGGCACCTTAGGCCTTGGCTACACTTGCAGATGTACAGTGCTGTGAGTTAAACCTGTCTTCGTACAGCTGAGTAGGGAAAGCGCTGCAGCCTGTCCACACTGGCAGCTGCCAGCGCACTAACGTGGCTACATTGGCGGCACTTGGAGCAGCTTTGGGAGCGGTGCATTATGGGCAGGTATCCCACAGAACACCTCTTCCCATTCTGGCGCCGTGGGTTATGGGAAGGAGGCGTGGGGTATGGTGCATTCTGGGTCCTGTCCCAACGCCCCGTGATGCATCGCTTCGCATCCCAGCAATCCCTGTGTTTCCGGCCACATTTGGCGCCATCTTTCAACGGTTTCTTTGTAGCGCGATCTGTGCTCCGTTTCGGTCAGCGGGAAATGGACCCCGACCTGTTGAGAAAAATACTGACGAGTCTCGCCAGCATGTCACGTTTGGCAGTCGAGCTCTTCCTTAAGATCCACAGTGACAGCGAGGAGTCCGACGACAACGATGAAATCGACTCGCGTAACGCGTACGACAAACTTGCTTGTGGCATTCACGGACATGCTATGCACCGTGGAACGCCGCTTTTGGGCTCGGAAAACCAGCACAAAGTGGTGGGATCACATTGTCATGCAAGTCTGGGATGACGAGCAGTGGCTGCAGAACTTTCGGATGAGAAAAGCTACTTTCATGGGACTGTGTGAGGAGCTCGCCCCCGCCCTGCGGCGCAAGGACACAAGATTGAGAGCTGCCCTGATGGTGGAAAAGCGGGTGGCTATTGAAATCTGGAAGCTTGCAACTCCGGACTGCTATCGATCGGTAGCGTACCAGTTTGGAGTGGGAAAGTCGACCATTGGAATCGTGCTGATGCAAGTTTGCAAGGTCATTGATCGCATCCTGCTCAGAAGAACCGTGACTCTGGGTAACGTGCAGGACATTGTGGCTGGCTTTGAACAAATGAGTTTCCCTAACTGCGGAGGGGCGATAGATGGGACACATATTCCTATTCTGGCACCACCCCACCTAGCATCCGAGTACATTAATCGGAAGGGGTATTTCTCTATGGTTCTCCAGGCGCTTGTGGATCACCATGGGCGTTTCATTGATATCAACGCAGGCTGGCCCGGAAAGGTGCATGACGCACGCATCTTTCGGAACACTGCCCTGTTCCGGAAGATGCAGTCCGGGACTTTTTTCCCAGACCGGAAGATCACGGTAGGGGAAATTGAAATGCCCACTGTGATCCTTGGAGACCCCACGTACCCTTTAATGCCGTGGCTCATGAAACCCTACACAGGGAGCCTTGACACCAGCAAGGAACGGTTCAACTACAGGCTGAGCCGGTGCCGAATGACTGTGGAGTGTGCTTTTGGCTGTTTGAAGGGCTGCTGGCGATCTCTATATGGGAAGCTGGACTTGGCAGAACACAGCATCCCCGCGGTTATATCCGCGTGTTGTACCCTCCATAATATTTGTGAAGGGAAGGGTGAAATGTTCACTCAGGCGTGGACCTCAGAGGTTCAACACCTGGAGGCTGAATTTGCACAGCCAGAGAGCAGGGCTATTAGAGGGGCCCAGCGTGGGGCTGCAAGGATTAGGGATGCCTTGAGGGAGAAATTTGAGGCTGAAAACCACCAGTAATGTCTGCTGCCCTGCACGGCCCTGAAGTGAAGTGGTTCCAATGTTATTAGTAATCTGTCTTTGCTAAGCTGATTTGTGTTTGCTCAGCTGACTTGTGTTGCCTGTTTCTTTTCTGGGCTAAGGTATCTTTTACCTTATGCAATAATAAAGACTCTTTTCACATCCAAAGAATCCATTTATTAAAGAGAAAATACATGTATTAAAAAGAAACACAACACAACTGCTTGTGAGACAGAAAGGGCAAGGAGGTGGTGGGTGGTGTGGGGAACGGTTCAATCACAGGTTATGGTATGTCTTGCTTTCATACTCGGGCTTCCTGTCTGGAGTGCTGTGCAGTGAGTGCTGGACTTCAGGATGTCTATAATTCGGGATGGGAGTTGAGTGCAGTGGGTAAGGGTCATAGTTTCCAGGGCTGGCTGGTGAAGCTACAGGTGTTGGGGGCAGCTGGTGTGGGCAATAAGAACCTGGATGTTGGGTGAAGTGGGAAGGTGGTGACATGGGGGCACAAGGGAAAGTGTTTTGGGACACTGGCTGCAGGGGCGGGCAGCTGCAGTACTGCTCCGCCTGCATGGCGACGAGCGCCTGGATAGAGTCCGCTTGGCGCGCCATGATACTAATCAGTTCCTTTGTGCTTTCCTGCCGGAGCTGCATGCTTTGCTGCCGGTGCAAAGCGTTTTCCTGGCGGAGCCTGCTTTCACTCTCCCTCCACTCCCAAGCCTTTTGATTCTCTTTAAGAGACTGTTTCATAACTTCCTGCAGCATGTCTTCTTTCATTCTTCTGGGCATCTTCCTGGCCTTTGGAGTCTCTCAGCCGGTGATAAGAAGGACAGCGGAGATCTCAAAGTTGCATCTTGAAGGCAAAATGCAACATTTAACAGAGGCATCATTGTTTTATGCCAGACAGAGCAATGATTCCCCCACACTTAAGGAGGGCGCACGCAGTCTCCAAACCAGCACAATTTTCCCGTCCCAAACAGAGCGCACAGAACCCATGGGAGCCCCAAAATGGTGAGTAAGCACAAGGTAAAGGGGGACTGATTGTTTCATGGCTGTACTGTCAGGTGGGTTTCTGTGCCTTGGGGAGAGCCAACAGCTGCAGGGGGAACCTACACTGAACACTGTCCCCACATTTTCCACAGGAGTTCGTCCTGGAAGAGATCTCACTGCTGAGGGTGACCGGGGAAGCAAGGGAGGATCTTCTACTGCAATGCGGCTTCCGCCCTGGCCCATATGCAGCTTACCTGTGTGCAGCAATGGTCCCCCCGCCCCTCGCGGCACAGTGGTGCGGACATGTTACCCTGACTGGGACAAGGACCATGGCGGCTCTCCCAATAAACCTGCGCAAGCGCATTGCCCACGTTCTGGCTGAGACTTTCGAAGAGATTACAGTGGCCGATTTCCATGATGTGATAGACCACATCAATGCGCTCTTCCGCATCTAGGCATGCATGCAGCCCAAACCCTCCTCGCCCAAGGACCCCGCACCGAAAAAGCTCCTTCCCGAAAATAAAAGCTGCTTACCGCGAACCTGCTCTTCTCTTTCTCCTCCAACGTGTACCGGCCGCTGCGACTGACTCCCTTCCTCCTGGCTCGAGAAGAGCTCCTGGCTGCATGCCCCCAGGGAGTCAGGGGTGTCTCCCCCAGCTACAGCACCCTCGCTTCTGCTTTCTTCAACCCCCTCCTCCGCCTCCTCCTCCCGCTCTCCGTGTCCATGGAGGTGCTCGGAACGGTGGTGGGGTCACCCCCAAGTATTGCGTCCAGCTCTTTGTAGAATCGGCAGGTTGTGGGAGGAGCACCCGAGTGGCTGCTTGCCTCGCGAGCTTTGTGGTATGCACTCCGCAGCTCCTTCACTTTTATCCTGCACTGCATTGCGTCCCGGTCATGGCCCCTTTCTATCATGGCCCTTGATATCTGGCCGAAAGTATCGAAATTCCTCCGGCTGGATTGCAGCTGGGACTGGACAGCTTCCTCCCCCCAAACAGCTATGAGGTCCAGCAACTCGGTATTGTGCCATACTGGGGCTCATCTGGCACGTGGAGGCATGGTTACCTGGAAAGATGCGCTGAGAGCACTCCACACCTGGCTGAGCAAACAGGAAGGGGATATTTAAAATTCCAAGGGAATTTAAAGGGTGGGACTGGCGGTTGGTCACCTGAGGCCAGGGCAGTAGAGTTCTAATTGATGACCAGAGTGGATAGAACAGGCATTGTGGGATACTTCCGAATACTTCTGGAGGCCAATAAGAGCGCATTGGGTGGCCACACTGGAGCCGCAGCGCACCAGCGGCAGTGCAACAAATGTTATTCCTCTCGGGGAGGTGGAGTACCTTCAGTGCTGTACCTGCAGAGATGCAGCGCTGTACGTGCCTTGCAAGTGTAGATGGTTAGTGAGTTACAGCGCTGCAGGCAGTTTTATTGCGCTGTAACTCGTGAGTGTAGCCAAGGTCTTACAGACTAACAAATTTATTTGGGCATAAGTTTTCATGGGCTACAGCTCATTTAATCAGATGCACAGAATGGAACATACAGTATGAAGATATATATACACACAGAGAACATGAAAAGATGGAAGTTGTCATACCAACTCTAAAAGGCTAATTAATTAAGATGAGCTATTATCAGCAGGAGAAAAAAAAACTTTTGTAGTGATAATCAAGATGGCCCATTTCAGACAGTTGACAAGAAGATGTGAGGATACTCATCATGGGGAAATAGATTCAGTTTATGTAATGACCCAGCCACTCCCAGTCTCTATTCAAGCCCAAGTTAATGGTATCTAGTTTGCAAATTACAGGCGAGTCTCATCTTACCCGCATTTAACATGTGCGAATTCAGCTTTGCGCGGTCGGCAAAACAAAACAAAAACAAGGAGAGAAAAACAATTTAAATACTTTAGCTGTAGTGCGGGCGATTCCGCCCGCCATTACACTCAATGTAATTTTGACTATACGCGATTTTCGCTTTATGCGCTGACTGCGGAACGTAACCCCAGCGTAAGATGAGACTTGCCTGTAATTCCAGTTCAGCAATTTCTCGTTAGAGTATGTTTTTGAAGCTTTTCTGTTGCAGAAGTCTGTTATTGAGTGACCAGAGATGCTGAAGTGTTTTCCTACTGGTTTTTGAATGTTATGATTCCTGATGTCAGATTTGTGTCCGTTTATTCTTTTGCATACAGACTGTCCGGTTTGGCCAATGTACATGGCAGAGGGGCATTGCTGGCACATGATGGCATATATCACATTGGTAGATGTGCAGGTGAACGAGCCCGATGGCGTGGCTGATGTGATTAGGTCCTATGATGGTGTCACTTGAATAGATATGTGGACAGAGTTAGCATCGGGCTTGGTTGCAAGGATAGGTTCCTGGGTTAGTGTTTTTGTTGTGTGGTGTGTGGTTGCTGGTGAGTATATGCTTCAGGTTGGGGGGCTGTCTGTAAGCCAGGACTGGTCTGTATCTCAAGATCTGTGAGAGTGAGGGATCGTCTTTCAGGATAGGTTGTAGATCTTTGATGATGCGCTGGAGAGGTTTTGGTTGGGAGCTGAAGGTGACGGCTAGTGGCGTTCTGTTACTTTCTTTCTTATTCTGGTCTAAAAGTGCTTTTTTTCCAGTTTAGTTTATGTTGCTTTGAAAGTGGCAATGTCAACGCGTAGTGGGGCCACGTACCTATGAACTGCAATCTAACAAGCAAGCAGCTAGCTGGAGTCAGCCACCACTGAGTGCATGTCTTTCAGCTCTCCCTTCTCCATGCTCGGTTCTGTGGTTGCTTGCTCTTCCCAGCAGGGCACTTTCCAGTTATTCTGCATCATACCCTGGGACATTATCCTCTTTCTGCAATGGTTGCTCATTTTCCAGAGCTTTCATTTGAAATCACGCACATTTCTGGCCCTTTCCAGTGTCAAAATCATTTTCAGAGCAACACACACAGTTTCCCCATTAACCTCACTTTGCACAAAACTGTTTCCAGCCAAACAGCAGCAGCAAAGGTGCTAACTGCACAATCTGCTACCCTATTTGCCTCAATGAGGTATTTACCTCAGAGCCTACATAGCCTATTTAAATGCTGATTTAATACAGCAACTGCATCCTTTTGGCTTGTCTACAAAGTGCGTCAATGTGCACCGGAGGGGTGTAAATTGTAGAGCATTCTAAAATATTGTGCTGAAACTGCCCCATGTAGACCCTGCTGACACTCTAAAAGGTACTTAGTGTGTGTTGATGTAGTCAACATGCACTAGGAATCTTTTGGAGTGTGCTAGCATAACTGTGGCCAGATCTATACTATAGACTTTAGCCAGAATACTAATATTGGATGCGATTTTTAATGACATTTCTATATTAATAAAAGCCTTAGCTTAACCACAAAATATTGGGTTCAATGCAGGAATCACTGGGTGCAATTCTCCTTGTTCAGTAACTGGTATAGACTATACCAGCAAAAGCACTGTTTTGCTGCTATAAGCTGCAACTACATGGGCTATGTCTATACCACACTTTCGTCACTAAAACTTTTGTCAATCAAGGGTGTGAAAAAAATACACCCTGACCGACAAAAGTTTTAATGACAAAAAGTGTTGGTTTGGACAGCGCTTTATCAGCAGGAGACGCTCTCCCAATGACAAAGCTACCGCCCCTCATTGGAGGTGGGTTTATTTTGTCGGCAGGAGAGCTTTTTTTCTGGCTAACAAAGAGTGGTTACACTGCACACCTTACAGCAGCACTGCTGTAGCGGCACAGCTGTGTCATTCTAAGGGCATGGCTACACTTACGAGTTAGAGCGCATTAAAGCAGCCCGGGGCACCCTAACTTGCGACACTTCCACACTGCCAAGGCACGTAGAGCGCCCTGACTCCGTAGCTGAAGCACGCCTGGTAATCCACCTCCACGAGGGGCATAACGCTTGGTGTGCCCTGGCTGGAGCGCCACGGCGCCAGTGTGGACGCCCTGGTCTGTTAATGCACTCTGATCGGCCTCCAGAAGTGTCCCACAATGCCTGTTCTAGCCACTCTGGTCATCACTTTGAACTCTACTGCCCAGTCCTCAGGTGACCAACCATCAGACCCGCCCTTTAAATTCTCTGGGAATTTTGAAAATCCCCTTCCTGTTTGCTCAGCAAGGCGCTGAGAGCTCTCCACGCATCTTTCCAGGTGGCCATGCCTCCACGTGCCAGGCGATCCCCAATATGGAGCAATGGCAAGGTGCTGGACCTCATGAGTGTTTGGGGGGAGGAAGCAGTCTAGTCCCAGCTGCGCTCCAGCCGTAGGAATTACGATCCCTTCGGGCAGATATCAAGGGACATGATGGAAAGGGGTCATGACCAGGACACACTACAGTGCAGGGTTAAAGTGAAGGGGCTGTGGACTGCCTACCACAAAGCCCGCGAGGCAAACCGCTACTCCGGTGCTGCCCCCGCGACCTGCTGTTTCTACAAAGAGCTGGACAGGACGCAATACTTGGGGGCGACCCCACCTCCACTCCAAGGACCACCATGGACACTTCAGAGCCCAGTTCAACAAGGCAGGAGGAGGAGGACGAAAGCAGGAGTGAAGGTGCTGAGGAGGAGGAAGACACCCCAGCATCCATAGATGCATGCAGCCAGGAGCTGTTCTCAAGTCAGGAGGAAAGTAGCCAGTCGCAGCAGCTTGGGGAAGGACAAACACCAGGGGACGTGCCCAGTAAGCGGCTTTTATTTTGGGAAGGAAGTTATTCGGTGCGGGCTCTTGGTGCGAGGAGGGTTAGGGCGTTGATGTGCTCTCTCACATCGCGGTAATCGGCCTCAGTGATCTCTTCAAAGGCCTCATGCAGAAGCTGTGCAATGCGCTTGCGCAGGTTCCTTGGCAGTGCTACTGTGCTCCTTGTCCCAGTCAGGCTAACATGTCCGAGCCACTGTGCCGCGAGGGGCAGGGGGACCATTGCTGCACACAGGCAAGCTGCATATGGGCCAGGGTGGAAGCCACATTGTAGTAGAAGACTCTCCCTTGCTTCCCATGTCACCCTCAGCAGCGAGATATCTTCCAGGACGAACTCCTGTGGAAAATTGGGGACAGTGTTCAGTATAGGGGCCCCCTGCAGCTGTTGGCTCTCCCCAGAGGACAGTATGGCAGTGAAACAATCAGTGCCCCTCGACCCTGTGCTTACTCACCATTTTGGGGCTCCTGTGGGTTAAGTGCTCTCGCTTTGGGATGGGCAAATTCTGCTATTGTTTAGACTGTGCTTGTCTTTAAGTACAGGAAAATCATTGCTCTGTCTGGTGTGAACAATGCTGCCTCTGTTAAGGTTGCATTTTGCCTTTACAGATGTAACCTTGAGATCTCAACCGTCTGTGTTATCACCAGCCGAAAGACTCCAAAGAATTAGGAAGAGGCCACATAGAAGCAAAGAAGACATGCTGCATGAAGTAATGCAGCAGTCCCTTCATGAAAATCAAAAAGCGCAGGAGTGGAGGGAGAATGCAAGGAGGTTCTGCCAGCAAAATGCGGAGCAGTGGCATCAAAGCGCGGAGCGGCTGATAAGCATTATGGAGCACCAAGTGGACTCGATCCAGGCGCTCGAAGCCATGCAGGCGGAGCACTAGACAGGAAGGCTGAATATGAGAACAGAACATGCGCAAATCTGTGATTGAACCGTTCCCCACCCCACCCCCTTGCCCTTTCTGTTTCTCAAGCAGTTGTGTTTCTTTTCAATAAATGAATTTTCTTTTAAATAAATGGCTTTTTTGGCTTTGAAAACATTTTTTATTATTGCATTAAGTAAAAGATACCTTAGCCCAGGAAAGCAACAGGCACAGCAAGTCAGTGTAGCAAACACAGATTCCTACTAACACTGGAACCACTCCACATCACTCCCATGCAGGGCACCAAACATTACTGGTGGCTTTCAGCCTCAAATTGCTCCCTCAAGACATCCCTAATCCTTGCAGCCCCGCGCTGGGCCCCTCTAATAGCCCTGCTCTCTGGCTGATCAAATTCAGCTTCCAGGTGTTGAACCTCCAAGTTCCATGCCTGAGTGAATCTTTCACCCTTTCCTTCACAAATGTTATGGAGGGTACAGCATGTGGATATAAACTGCAGGGATGTTGTCATCGGCCAGGTCCAGCTTCCCACACAGACAGTGCTAGTGGCCCTTTAAACAGCCAAAAGCACACTCCACAGTCATTCCGCAGCGACTCAGCCTGTTGTTGAACCGCTCCTTGCCGCTGTCAAGGCTCCGTGTGTAGGTTTTCATGAGCCACGGCATTAAAGGGTAAGCGGGGTCTCCAAGGATCACAATGGGCATTTCGACTTCCCCTACGGTGATCTTCTGGTCTGTGAAAAACGTCCCGGCTTGCAGCTTCCTGAACAAGCTAATGTTTCGAAAGATGCGTGCATTATGCACCTTTCTGGGCCAGGCTGCGTTCATATCAATGAAACACCCACGGTGATCCACAAGTGCCTGGAGAACCATAGAGAAATACTCCTTCCGATTAACATACTCGGAGGCTAGGTGGGCTTGTGCCAGAATTGGAATATGCATCCCATCTATCGCCCCTTCGCAGTTAGGGAAACCCATTTGTGCAAAGCCAGACACAATGTCATGCACATTAACTGGAGTCACGGTTCTTCTCAGCAGGATGCGTCCTGCAAACTTGCATCAACACAATTCCAACAGTCAGCTTTCCCACTCCAAACTGGTTAGCGACTGATCGGTAGCTGTCTGGAGTTGCCAGCTTCCAGATTGCAATAGCCATCTGCAGGGCAGCTCTCAATCTCGTATCCTTGCACCACAGGGTGGGGGCGAGCTCATCACACAGTTCCATGAAAGTGGCTTTTCTCATCCGAAAGTTCTGCAGCCACTGCTCGTCATCCCAGACTTGCATGACGATGTGATCCCACCACTTAGTGCTTGTTTCCTGAGCCCAAAAGCGGCGTTCCACGGTGGTGAGCGTATCTGTGAATTCCACAAGCAATCTCGTGTCACATGCGTTACGTGAGTCGACATCATCGTCGGACTCCTCACTGCCAGTTTGTAGCTTAAGGAGTAACTCGACTGACAAACGTGACGTGCTGGCGAGACTCATCAGCATTTTCCTCAGCAGTTCGGGCTCCATTCCCACAGACCAAAAGGGAAGACAGCACGCGCAGTACAAAAAATGTTGAAAGATGATGCCAAATTTGGACGGAAGCACAGGGATTTCTGGGATGCGAAGCGATGCATTACGGGGCGTTGGGACAGGCCCTAGAATGCCCCGCATCCCTCACCCCCTTCCCACAAGCCACAGCACCAGAATGGGACGAGGTGCTCTGTGGGATAGCTGCCCATAATGCACCGCTCCCAATGCCGCTGCAAGTGCCGCAAATGTAGCCACCCTAGTGCGTTTGCAGCTGACAGTGTGGACACACTTCAGCGCTTTCCATACTGCGCTCTCCGAGGGCTGGTTTAACTCACAGCACTCTATATCTGCAAGTGTAGCCATGCCCCAAGGTGCGCAGTGTAGACATAGCCTTAGAGGGTTTGCCGGTATAGCTATAACTAAACTTTCTAGTGTACACAAAGCCTACATTGGTTAGGGGGTGATATATTAATTATTATTATTGCCAATGTAGTTATACCAGTAAAAGCTCTAGTGTATATGCAGTTATACCGATATAGAGGTGCCTTATAGCAATATAGTTTATTTCAGTTCCTGAACCAAAATAAGCTATACTGATATAAGAATTTTCATATTGATATAATTGTGTACACAACAGGAGTTTTTTGCTGCTTTAACTATACAGTAAAGATAAGGCAGCAAACCTTTCTAGTGTAGACAAGCCCTTTGAAAAAAAACACATAGCTGTAGCCAAGGCACTTTTAAAAACCACTCTTTCTGCCATTTCTTTCACAGATTTTAAGGCCAAAAGGGACAATTCTGATCATCTAGTTTGACCTCCGGTATAGCAGAGGCCAGAGAAGTTCACCCAGTGATTCCTGCATTGAACCCAATATTTTGTGGTTAAGCTAGAGTACATCTTTTCAAAAGCCATTCAATCATGATTTTAAAACTTCAAGTGATGGAGAATGTAACACATTCCTGGGTAAGCTGTTCCAATGATTAACTATTCCCACTGTTAAATTCTTTTCTGCAGGGATGGGCTCGTTGCTTACTCATTCTAAGTGGGACTTTCATGTCCCTCTACCTAAGCTGGAAAGAGACCAGTATTCTTTCCTTTCTATATATCTGTAACAGCCTCTGTTTGCCTTTATAACAGTTGTGTTGCTTGATTTTAGGGGATTCATATTATTATTTATATAAATTAAAAGGCTTGCCAATTGATCTGACCAGAAGATATGGTTCTTGTCCCAAAATGAGGCTACACAGAGTCTTGCAAGAACCCTCGAGATGTATGATAAGGACACTTATGCTGAGAACACAATACAGCCATAGAGACTTTTACTGACATAAGTGGAAAAGTAATCAAATGGAAAGTAATCAACCAGAATTTAAAAGGAAATAGTACTGTTCTAGAGGTACATGTGGTATCCTTTACTATAAAACTTCCTAGATTAACATACTCTCATCCTTCCTTGAGAACCTGGTGGTAAGAGACAAAAGACCAGTCTCATCTCTGGCATGCCAAAAGAGTCCATGGTCCAGGTTCCTCAATGCTTGAGTGGAAGGTGAAAAATTTAGGAGAAGCTAGAGAGCTAGAAAGCTAGAAAGCCAGAAAACTAAGCCAAACCCTAATCATGGTGGTTTGCCCTCTTATGTGCTCATCCTTTCACGTCCAATTTCCTCACCCACATCAAATCGGGGTGTTCATTCTCACATCTGTTATTTCTGGCCTGAATCAGTTTAGTGGTTATTTCCATGTTCTTTGTGGTGTACCTGTTAAGTTTATAGAGCACAATCGCTTAGCAACTTCTCTATGCCAAAGGTCACAAACATATGTATGCTAACTTGCTTTAGCTCATCATACAGGATGTGGCCTGTAGGTTCTTGCGTTACTGTCAAAAAATACTCTAATACAAAGCTATTATCAACACACACATAAGAAAAAATATAATCAATCAAGCAAGCAAGCAGGCTAGCCCTATGGGCTACAAAAGACATTCAATCATGATTTAAAAACTCTAAGTGATAGAGAATTTAACACATTCCTGGGTAAGCTGTTCCAATGATTAATTATTCTCACTCTTAAATTCTTTTCTGCAGGGATGGGCTCCTGGCTTACTCATCCTAAGCGGGATTTTCATGTCCCTCCACCTAAGTTGGAAAGAGATCGGTATTCTTTCCTTTCTATATACCAGTAACAGCATCTGTTTGCCTCTATAACAGCTAAAATAGAAAATGAGCATGCGACTCCTCTGTTTAACTGCTGATACAAGCCGATGTACACGTCACCTGTAAAAGAAGTGTGCTGGAGTCACAAGGTGTGTGTTTTACATGAGGAGACTCAGCAAATACCCAGAGGCTAGTGGAGTGGCAGACTTCATCCAGGGCTAAGCTTGGATCTCCTGCTTTGCTGTCTCTACACAGAGACCACTAGCTAATGCTCTGCCAGCCTGATTTTTGCCCACGTTTACATGTTTGTGCCATTTTAAAGAGTCAAGAAAGCAGTGATTTGATGTATATTAGTAACCCTGAGCAAATACATAAGTGACCATCAGAATTTTCCACTGGCCTGGATAAAACAGCACTTTTTTCTGCTTCAACAGCCATTATGGTTATGAAGAAAACCTTTAAAATGTTAACTGATGCGCTGTTAACTTCCTGAGTCTGCAGGGAGCCTAACCTGATGGCTATGGATGTACTGACTACCTCATTCATCTCAACGAGTGGTTGAATCTGAAACCTAATGATTACAACACTGATATTTAAATTGTCAACTATTTCACTTCTATTTAACATGCTTATATTACAACCCTTAACCTCTCAGCACATCTCCTAATGATCCAAAAACTTCAGCTGTTTCCTACCCAAGTTCCTCTGACAACTTTTGTAAGATGGTTCTCCGTTGTCAGCACAAAAATGTGCAGAAAGTTAAAACTGAGGGACTGATTTAAAGTAATTGGAAAGACTCCCATTGACTTAATTTGGCTTTGGCTCAGGCCCTGAAATTGTGCAAACAGTAGAAAATAAATTGAATTTATTGTCAAAATAAATAACCGGGGCTCCTACACTGAATGGATTCTTTATATTTCATTCAGTGAAAACCTCTATTTTTAAATTTAAATGAAGCTGCCACAAAATCTGCAGACTCCTGCACAGGAAGATCACAGAATCCAGGAGCCTCACTATCAAATTTGGATCCAGCTTGCTGCAAAGTTTGTTTATGATCAAAATATTCACAGAGAAGGGATGTGCTTTGATCTAGACTCCTACAGAATGGGTAGTTTTCTCTCTTCCTGTCACCTACAGAGTGGAGGGAGGTCCTTCGGATACCAGTACAGGATGCGGGGGGAGCGAGAGTATGCTGCGGGCTCTATGATTCAGGCATCTCCTGTTGCTAAGATGGAAATCCAGAAAGCTGAGGATGAGGGCTGGGGGAATGGACAATCCCTGCATAACTTACATTCCATACATGCAGCAACACATGAGCTGAGGTTCTGACATGACCTCTTCCTATTTCTGCATCACTTTCTTCTGTTTGTTCCCACCTCCATCCCCTTCCCAATCTGGTCTGGAACCTTAAGCCTCTTTCAATTACTGGAACTGAAAAGCTTAACTAAGGCCCCCAACACGCCAGCTGAACTTTCTTTCCAACAGCTGACACGATACAGCACTGCTACCCTGACAGCTCTGTGTACCTTTAACAGCCTTTCCAGATTTGTTATTACCACCACCAATCAATTTCACAATTACATTTCCAAAATATCATCTCCTGTGTCCAGATCTCATGGGGTACCTTGAGCTCTGGAGTGAAGGAATCCCAAATATATGAATCATCCAAAGGGTATTAAACCAGGCCATCTAGCAACCTAAGCAATATAAATGGATTATGTATTTGGCCTATGTTTAAAAAAGAAGGTGCCACAAATTCTCTCTCTCCCCTCATTCTCTCTCTCTTTTTTCAATGAACCATGATAATTGGGTTGGTTCCAGAATGTGAGAGTATTCTGAATTTTCCTTTTACTTTAAAGCAAAAGCTATTACATTTCCCTTTTGGAATGTACGTCTATTCACTCCTGGCTAATACTACCATCTGCTGGACAAATTGGTTACTCTAGGCAATAATATTTTTTAAATGTGCATACTGATGCTTCTATATTTTTATAGCTTGTCCTCTTCCATCTTACACTAGCATCCAACTTTTAAGTTCTATGTCTCAACTACTGAGACTATTTATATTGCACGATCTGAACTACAAATTTGGAGTTTCAGAGAGCATATGGCACTTTTTACTGTATGTATCTCTTAAATTCAGGTTTGTTGACTTTACTGACATCTAAGTTTTGACATCAGTGAGCCCTGCAAAGCCCACATAATGATGAGAGACAAAGCTGGCTTTCATCATGTATTGTGTGATATCAACAAAACAGTCAGGTAAGCTCTGTGAGAATTTGTGAGTTCTTTATTACTGATCATGGGAAAAGAGACAGAAAAATGCCAAGCCTGATTTTCAGACCCCAGGACCAGCATCCAGAATCAGCTTTAAAATTCTAACTTACCCAATCTGATCTCCACTAAGAGAGGATAAAAAGGAAACAGGAAGATATCATTTTTACAGTTTCTCTTCTAACTCACTGGAGCATAAGTTACTCACCCCAGGAATCTCCAGCAATTCTGAGACAAGAATAGGCAACTTCAGCGCAGCCACGCTTCCAGTAACACCCACCAGGACATGGTACTTTTGTGGTGTGGGCAAGCTGTTTTGTGGGGAAGACTGTCTCTCTGAAAGGGTTAAGGGCTCCATTATGCACCTTGGCGACAATCAAATCTACAAACAAGGGAAAACAGACTTTATCAGCCCTCCTTCAAACTCTGAGCTGGATTTATCCAATGATAGATAAAAGAAAATACAAAAGAAATATTTGTGGCACTTTAGGCTTGGTCCACACTAAGCCCGCAGTTCGAACTAAGATATGCAATTTCAGCTACGTTAATAACGTAGCTGAAGTCAAAGTATCTTAGTTCGAACTTCAAGGTACTCACCGCGGGTCCACACGTGGCAGGCAGGCTCCCCCATCAACTCCGCCTACTCCTCTCGCGGAGCAGGATTACCAGCGTCGACGGCGAGCACTTCCGGGATCGATTTATCGCGTCTAGACAAGACGCAATAAATCGATCCCAGAAGATCGACTGCGTGCCGCCGAACCAGCCGATAAGTATGGACGTACCCTTAGAGACCAACAAATTTATTTCAGCATAAGCTTTCGTGGACTACAGTCCGCTTCATCGGATGCATAGAATGAAACATACAGTGGGTCGATATTTATACATTCAGAGAAACATGAAAAGGTGGAAGTAACCATATCAACTGTAAAAGGCTAATTAATTGAAAGGAACTGTTATCAGTAGGAAAGAAACTTTTGCAGTGATAATCAACATGGCCCATTACAGACAGTTGACACAAAGGTGTTAAGGGTATTTAACGGGAGGGGGAGGGGAGAAATAAATTCAATTAACGTAATGACCGAGCCATTCACAGTCAATATTCAAACCTAAGGTAATGGTATCTAGTTTGCATATTAATTCCAGTTTCGCAGCTTTTCGTTGGAGTCTGTTTTTGAAGTTTTTCTGTTGCAAAATTGCCACCTTTAAATCTGTCATTGAGTGATTAGAGAGGCTGAAGTGTTCACCTACTGGCTTTTGAATGTCATGATTCCTGATGTCAGATTTGTGTCCGTTTATTCTTTTGCATACAGACTGTCCAGTTAGGCCAATGTACATGGCAGAGGGGCATTGCTGGCACATGATGGCATATATCACATTGGTAGATGTGCAGGTGAACGAGCCCCTGATGGCGTGGCTGATGTGATTAGGTCCTATGATGGTGTCACTTGAATAGATATGTGGACAGAGTTAGCATCGGGCTTTGTTGCAAGGATAGGTTCCTGGGATAGTGTTTTTGTTGTATGGTGCCAGAAGAGTACCCAGAAGTCACCTACTACAGCATAGGCCCAACAAAGAAAATAACAGAAAGCCACTAGCCATCACCTTCAGCCCCCAACCAAAACCTCTCCAGCGCATCATCAAAGATCTACAACCTATCCTGAAAGATGATCCCTCACTCTCACAGATCTTGGGAGACAGACCAGTCCTCGCTTACAGACAGCCCCCCAACCTGAAGCAAATGCTCACCAGCAACCACACACCATACAACCCATATCCCTATCTTGGCACCGGACCACCAAGCCAGCGAGTACATAAACCAAAAGGGTTACTTTTCAATAGTGCTGCAAGCACTGGTGCATCACAAGGGATGTTTCACCAACATCAACGTGGGATGGCCGGGAAAGGTACATGACGCTCGCATCTTCAGGAACTCTGGTCTGTTTCAGCCTTCTGCAGCAAGGGACTTTCTTCCCAGACCAGAAAATAACCATTGGGGATGTTGAGATGCCTATAGTTATCCTTGGGGACCCAGCCTACCCCTTAATGCCATGGCTCATGAAGCCATACACAGGAAGCCTGGACAGTAGTCAGGAGCTGTTCAACTATAGGCTGAGCAAGTGCAGAATGGTGGTAGAATGTGCATTTGGACGTTTAAAGGCGCACTGGTGCAGTTTATTGACTAGGTTAGACCTCAGCGAAACCAATATTCCCATTGTTATTACTGCTTGCTGTGCGCTCCACAATATCTGTGAGAGTAAGGGGGAGACGTTTATGGCGGGGTGGGAGGTTGAGGCAAATCACCTGGCCGCTGATTACTCACAGCCAGACGCCAGGGCGATTAGAAGAGTACAGCAGGGTGCGTTGCACATCAGGGAAGCTTTGAAAACCAGTTTCATGATGCCACCTACTCTCTTCAGCCCGCTGCTGTCTCTCTCTTCCTCCCGCCACTCATTGTCTTCAGCACGCCACCTGTCCTCGCGATCAAACTGTGCCTTTCTGGACTCTAGCATTGTCTGCCTCCATGCATTCTGCTGGGCCGTTTCAGTGTGGGAGGACTGCATGAGCTCTGAGAACATATCGTCTCGATTCCTTTTTTTTTTTTTTACTTCTAATCTTCACTAGCCTCTGGGATGGTGATGAAAGGGGGAGCGTTGAAACATTTGCAGCTGCGGGAGGAAACAAACAGGAGAGGAGTAGTTAAAAAGACACATATTAGAGAACAATGCTCCTAACATTACATAGCACATGTGCATTCGGTCCAAGGTCGCACTTTGCCTGTTATATTGAGGGTCTGCCGGTTTGGTGCGAGAGATCACACAAGCAGGGGCGGCGGGCAACAGAATTTGGCTTGCAGGCAGCCATGGTAAGCCACAGTCTATTGGCTTCTTTAACCTTCATAACATGTGGTAATGGTTTCAAACAGCAACCCCCTCATTTCCCATAACAGACAGCCATTGGGTTGGCCATTTAACATGGGTTGGCAATTGAAAAGGGAGGGGCGGCAGTTTTCGGGTTAACATGCAGCACGAACCTAATCAGCCCCCTCCCCCCCCCCCCCCCACACACATCCAATTCTCTTGGATGATCGCTGCTCCCCCTCCCCCCACCGCGTGGGTAACAGCGGGGAAGATTTCTGTTCAGACACAGGCAAACAGCCCAGCAGGAACGGACCCCTCTGAATGCCCCCTTAATAAAATTCCCCTATTTCAACCAGGTGACCATGAATGATATCACTCTTCTGAGGATAACACAGAGAGATAAAGAATGGATATTGCTTGAATGCCAGCAAACACTGGGACCATACGCCGCCATACTTTGCAAAGCAATGATTCCAGACTACGTGCTACTGGCCTGGCATGGTAAAGTGTCTTACCACGGAACACAGGATAAGGCTGCCCTCCCCAGAAACCTTTTGCAAAGGCTTTGGGAGTACATCCAGGAGAGCTTTCTGGAGATGCCCCTGGAGGATTTCCGCTCCATCCCCAGACATGTTAACAGACTTTTCCAGTAGCTGTACTGGCCGCAAATTAATCATTAAAGACACTTGCTTATAAAACATGTATTATAGTAACAGGTACACTCACCAGAGGTCCCTTCTCCGCCTTCAAGGTCCAGGAGCACGCCTTGGGTGGGTTCGTAGGGTACTGGCTCCAGGGTGACAAACAGTTCCTGGCTGTCGGGGAAAACGGCTTCTCCATTTCCTTGCTGTGCGCTATCTTCCTCGTCCCGAAAATGCTCCTCGCTGCTTTGTGATGCTCCATATACAGAGTCATAGCACATGGGTGGGTTAGTGCTGGCTGCACCCCCTAGAATGGCATGCAGCTCATCATAGAAGCGGCATGTCTGGGGCTCTGACCCGGAGCGGCTGTTTGCCTCTCTGGTTCTTTGGTAGGCTTGCCTGAGCTCCTTAATTTTAACGTGGCACTGTTGCACATCCCTGTTGTAGCCTCTGTCCTTCATGCTCTTGGAGACTTTGGCATATGTATTGGCATTTCTTCTTTTGGACCGTAGTTCTGCCAGCACGGATTCGTCTCCCCATACAGCAATCAGATCACGTACCTCACACTCGGTCCATGCTGGAGCTCGTCTTCGGTTCTGGGACACCATCATGGTCTGCTGATGAGATCTGCACTCACCTGCAGCTCGCCATGCTGACCAAACAGGAAATGAAATTCAAAAGTTCGTGGGGCTTTTCCTGTCTACCTGGGCAGAGCATCCGAGCTCAGACTGCTGTCCAGAGCGGTCAAATGGTGCACTATGGGATAGATCCCAGAGGCCAATACCGTCGAATTGCGTCCACACTAACCCTAAGTCAACACAGCCATATCGATTTTAGCGCTAATCCCCTCGTGAGGGGTGGAGTGGAGAAATCGATTTTAAGAGCCCTAGAAGTCGATGTAAATGACTTCGTCGTGTGGACGGGTGCATGGATCAATCGATAGAACGCTGATAAATTCGACCGAAACTGATAGTGTAGACAAGGTCTTTATAACCTTGCCAGACTTCAATCATTTGGGTTGGAATGCTTGGTCGTTGCCTCAAGCTGATTTTTGTTAAAAAACAAAACAAAAAAACCCTGTTCTTTAGAATAAGGTCAGAGTTTTACATATACTCAGCACATCTTAGAGAGGCTTGCTGCTAAAATCTCTGAAGATTTCATCTGCATTTAGCATGCTCCCTAGCCTCACAGTCCTTGAGTTCCCGACAGAACACTGCAACAGCAAAAGCTGCTGTCCCTTTGGCCTATGGGAAGGCATGCTGAACTGAGAGCCAGAAGGGCCCATGAGTTCTTATCTCAGCTCTTCCATCAATTGGTGTTAATAATTCCACATTCTTCACAGCCCTTATTATTGAGCAAGGCCTCATTCCCCTAATTTAGAAGGCAGATAAGTATAACTCCCCCCATTTTACAGATGGGGAAAATGAGAGGTTGCACAAGGCCACTTCGGGAAGAGTTGTGAATAAAACCCTTGTCCAGATCCTCAAAGACATTTAGGTGTCTAACTCCCATTTGGAGGTGAATTTTAGACACACATTACAGTCCCATGTGTCCCTAACATCTGACCAAAATCTCAGTTAGCCATGTTACTTTCAGAATAAATGTGCCAATCTATGTTCTTGGCTGTGCTTTCTGTAACCATTACACCTCTCTCATCTCCACAGACAAGAATGTAATCCAACAGTATCGCTGTTGTCAGATGCCACCGGTGTGGTGCTCTGCTCTGTTCAATTATGATAACAGTCAGCTGCATGTGTGTGTGTTCCCTCTGTGTGCTGCCCCGGCTCTGTAGACCGCTGACACAGCAGGCCCCAAGAGAACCCCCAATCACCACAGACTTTGATAAGGTACAAAGGCACCCAGCTAGGTTTATTGTTAAACGAAGCACCGTAATAGTTTCCCTCACACTCTACAGGATATACTACGAATATGTGTCCCCTGACAATGGACCGGCTCAGACAGTGGCGAGATTCTTCACTGCCCCCTAGGCCAGATAAAGATATCCACTCAGGGATGCATTCTTATACACAGATACAAACAAGTTACACATCACTCCTGACAAACTGAGGTACAACCCCTCTATGTGTTAAGAGTGCTGCCTCTCTCCTGCTACATGTTGGTTCGAACAAACAAGTCTATCCATCATATTATCCTTTTGACCCTGTCTTTAGGATGGGTCAGCCTGTTCCTCATTATCTCTGTGGAATGTGTTCATACCAGAACGTTCTGGTGCCCTGCTGGCATGTTCATTCTATTAGTACTTGATACCTTGTAGATATGTGTATATGTGCAATAAACAGCCTTCTTCTTGCCAACTTCTGTGAGCAGGGTCTGCCTCTGGCTCACAGCTTAACTTTGCTTTATGTTAGCAAAGTCTTGACCATTACTTTAGTTCAGGCCTCAGGCCTCATACTGGGTCTCTGATACCAAGGGTTTATGTTTCAGGGCCTCATCTTACTATATTCCCCCACTTTTTATGGCGTGAATATTTACCCATCGTCCTGGAAAAGCATAATGCATGGACTAAAGATAACAGTGTTTAGCCCACTGGGTTATGTGCTTACCTTATTTTACCATCCATACACTCATGCCCCACCTGTCTTTAGTCTGCACATTACCTCGTACCATTGATAGACAGATTTTATTTTCCAATTTATTATACTCCCTTATAGTGGGCATGGGAATGTTAGGCCCAGGACCATGACTAAGGAATGTAGTATTCAGGGGGCACATATTCATAGTATGTCCTGTAGAGTCTGCAGGAAACTATTACTGTGCTTCGTTTGGCAATAAACCTGGACGGGTGCCTTCATACCTTATCAGAGTCTGTGGTCATTGGGGGTTCTCTCGGGGCCTGCTGTGTCAGCAATCTGCAGAGCCAGGGCAGCACACAGAGGGAACACACGCACGCCGCCGACTGTTATCATCATTGAACAGAGAAGAGCACCACACCGATGGCATCTGATGACACTGGTGACCCCAACCGCTGATCTGGTGAGTAAGCGAGCTGTCCACTGTAGGAATCACTATCTAACATGACAGAAAACCACGAGCTAGGGAACCCCCTTAACTTCTCCCTGCAAATCCCCACAGAGTTTAAAAAATATAATGGGGAAGAAACACGTAATGTAATTTGTAAGGCTAGGGCAGAGACTGTAGCCTTAAAATGTAAAATATTGCAAACTATAACTGTGGCTGTTAAACGGTTAAAACAGCATGCCACAAAATTGAGGGGGGCAAGTAACAGTAACAAAGAAAGAGTTAGAAGAATCAAAAGAAGCTACAAAGACCTGGAATGCTCCCACCGCCGCTTGCAGGGTGGCAAGCAGCCCAGAGACAATCAGCATAGGAACAGAATAAAACATTGGAAACAGCTGCAAGGAACCTACAAAAAAAATACATGTGCTGTCCCCTGTTATAAATATTGGTGGTAAACAGCAGGCTTCAGGTAGCTACCCTGTGCCTGAAGAATGGAGACAGAAATGGAAAAAGGTGGTCCTAGCAAAATTAAAAGATGAAATGTGTCCACTGCAGTGCAACCACTACCTTATGATAAAAGCCAGGTACTGGTAAAACCTAAACTGGGACGTAGACTGGTGCCTGTCAGAATGGACAAGTAAATGCACAGATGGAAAAAGTAGCACACAATACTTTCACTGAATTGCTAAATCAAATGAGGGGGAAAATGGAAAGGCTCACAGAGCACATTACAAGACAGGAGCTGCGACTCAATCGCAGGGGACTGAATAAAAAGGAATTTCAAAGTCAAAAACTAAAATTGAGCAGGTTAACACCTAAAATCAATGCATTAACATATGGAGTTGCCCAAAAACAGTTAACGGCAGGCAGGAAAAAAAGGGCACTCCTGCAATCTGTTTGGCATTCAGACAAAAACAGACACTGGGGGAACAAATTCAGGTTTTACAACAGCAGATAATTACCCCCACTCTCATCTCAGAGCCAGGATAAAAACCCAGGGTGCGGTTTCCCAACTGCTTTTACACATGGAACCATGCTCCACATTCAGCTAAAAATATAATCCCCTTTCTCAAATATTTTTACATACCAGTGTTTTCTTTTATATCCTTTATCAATTTGCTAAACTTGCTGCTGCCGCCTGTACTTTAAGAGTTAATCTCTCTTGGCTCAAGTCTCACTACTTCCTAGGTAGCTCTTCACCCCACCCCACCATTTCCTCTGCCTCTCCTCACTTCGACTCTTTCTCTGTGTTAAAAGTTAAAAGTTATAGTTTTTACAGAAACCTCCAAAAGATAAAGCAATTGAAAACAGAACAAAACAACAAAAAGAAAAAGTAAAAAACTTTACTTTAAATAAATCCAGTAAATTAATTATTATTTTAACCCTTCAGGAATGCAGTAGCTGGAATTATTCCTAACTTTCTTGAAGATATGGTTGCCAAGCAACAGAAATGCACCTTCTGCTTCTAATCCTAACACTCACTAATATTTGAAACATGGGCTTTTCTTATTTCCATATAGCAGTTTTAAAATAATGTTAAATATAAAGTAATGCAAAATTCCTTATTACCAAATTAATACAATAAATTTGGCAAATATTAATATATTTGTAATCAATTTTTGTTAAAAGTTTTAAATAAGATAACTTGTTTATTCAAATATTTAACCCTTTATTAGATGTCAGTAGCTGTTTAAGAAATTACAAGCACAAATTATTTTCCTTTGTATCCCCCTTCATGTTATTAAACTACCAGTTACAGAACAACAGTGTTCATGTTACTGATGAATCCTCTTCCATCTGAAAAACTGCTAATTTCATCTACCCTTTCTTCTCAACAGGGCTGAATTCACCAGTAAAATTTGCCACAGCAGAACTTAAAACAACCTCTCTTGATATCCAAGTTTAGCAATGTAAAAATATTGGGCCAAATTCTGCTTTCACTTCCACCAATGCCACGCCCCCATACACATCAATGGAATTACATTGGTGTAACAGTAGAGAATTGTGCCCCTTTTCAATAATCTTTGCAAGCCCTCTTAAAATGTGTCCATTCATCTGTTTATCCCTGTGGTGTGTACACTGTAAACACAGTACAGTCACATGTGTAACAGAAAGAAAATGGAGAAAACAGTAGAGTGCCTAGTTAGACTAGAAAAAGCATAGCATATCTTTATATTGTGTGCAAAAGGGCAGCATATGTGTATTATAGTTATACATTACTTGTATTCTGATCGTGTCCACAATGTGCTCCTCAAACAACACAGGAAAGTATAGACTGTACTCTGAAGAACTTGCAGTCTAATAGTATGCTGCTTCAAGAGGTTCTTTATAAGTTTCATGGTCACCTGTAGTGCTCACACTACATCCCTTTGAACACAGCTTCTTACCAGATCAGGCCGGGCCATCAGTGAGTATTGCTGCTGGTAGGACACCAATGGGCAGCAGTAAAGCACAGGGCTCCGCTTTTAGCCCTGCACCTGGCACCTCTCCAGAGTGTGTTGGGGTGGGCATGTGGCGAGGAAGGGGGGTTCACCCCCCTTCCCCGTGTGCTCAGAAAGGGGGAGAAGTACGGAACCGCCCAGCGCTAAGAAGGGATGTTTTGATATCACCTAAAACATGGCAGAAGCGCGGGGGGAGGGGGGCCGGCAGGAGCCGCGAACGCGGGGGAGGGGTATCGCCCCGCAGGGTGCTGCGCGCGTGGAGGGCGAACACGTAGCTGCTCCCCCTTTCACACGGCAGAGGCGGCGAATGCCCGTGAGTCCCCCTCCCCCACACCCTCTTGTAACCACGGCAGCCCGACACCAGCCAGCCAGGGCGCGAGGGCAACCTCCAACCCCCCGGTCCCGCCAGCCCGCCTCAGCCAGACAGACCAGCAACCCCCGCCCCAGAACCTCACTCCGCTCACCCCTGCGGCTGCGCTCGGCCCCGCACTGCCGGAAGTGCTGCCTGCACCGGAAGCGGCCGCGCGAGCAGAGCATGGTGGGAGATGTAGTTCTCTCCTCAGCCTGAGACGCCCCCTTCCTCTTCCCGCCCTGAGCCGCTGACAGCCCCAGCCCTCAGGTAGCTGAGTCCTACCGCGGAGGGCCGTGGCTGTATGCCACGCGGGAGGCCTTTGCGCCCCCAAAGCAGTGACGTCACGGGGTCCCGCTTGACATCGCCATGGTGACACAAGGAGGAAAGCAAAGTGGCTCTTGCCCAGGGCTGGTGCGAGGCAGTTTCGCACCCTAGCCGAAACTGCCTTGCACCAGCCTTGCACCTCCCACCCCCCCGCTCCTGCAATGCCACCCCCCCAGGCCCGGCGAGCCAGGAGGCAGCCACCCATCGCCCCACAAATCTTGGCGCCCTAGGCGACTGCCTAGGGTCACCTAGTGGGGGCGCCGGCCCTGCTCTTGCCCCCCTACCTCCACTCTGCACCCTCGGCTCCGCCCCTCCCTCTGGCCACACACAGGAGCGCCTGGCCCTGGGCTCCCGCTGTGTGCACACGCGGTGGCTGACGTGCCGGAGCCCGCCTGTCCCGTGCCTGCATTGCTCTCACCCGCCCCCATCCCTGCTTCTCTGCCGGTGGCAGCCTGCTGGGCCGCTCCCTGCTGCACCTCCAGGTCCCAGGCTGGGGCGGGGGACAGAGACAGCTGCATCGCCTCAATTGCAACCCAGGTCCCCCAGCTCTGGGGCCCGCAAAATGCTCCCTAGGAGGGCTCAGCGCTGCCCCAAACCCAGCTCCAGGATTGTCCAGGAGGCTCCAGGAATTAAAGATCAACCTTTAATTAAAGATTCTCTCGTGATGAAAGCTCCAGGGATGTGGCCAACTGAAATTGACAACCCTACAGAAAGCAGGGCAGGACCCTGCCCTGGGCCTCGGGGTTGGGGGGTGCATCTGGCAGGTGCAGCCCCCCCCAACCTCAGCATGGGAGCAGATTGCAGCAGTGTGGTGCATGGAAGCACCATAGGGTCCCCATTAGTCTTGCAGGGTCTCATCCCACCTGAAAATGGTAGGGCTTGAGCCCTTCTTTCTCTTAAAGGGGGAATTACCCAATGGAGCAGTGTTGGGTGCTCTGCTGCTATGGCAGCTTCAGTTTCTGTCACAGACCTGAGCTTAGCCTCCAAGAGTCCTTCCACACAGAGCCCTGCTGCTAAGGGCTCCCTCTGCTCCAGCAGGCTTGGAGGCAAGGGGGACAGGCAGCTGAGGGGTGACAAGTACAGAGCTAGCTAGCAGGGCCCAGGAGGACTGGGCAAGGGGGCAGTAGGCAAGGTAACTCACTGGAGGTCACTGGGAAACCAGTGCTTCCTCCAGATCCAATCTGTCAATGAGCAGGGGCCAGGCAGTCTGGCCCCTCTTTGCGGAGAGGAATATTTGATGAAAGAGGCTCCCACATAAGAGGTGGGGTGTTCGGTAGAAGTGGTCCCCAACCAAAGTCCCAGACCTGAGCACCCTTAAACTTTGGATCCAGATCCAAACGTCTCCACTTCCCCCTGCAAGTGAATGCGGGGAAAATCACCCTGGTCACTGTCCCTATGCAGTCCCCAGTGCACAGGGCAAGAATGAGATCCATCTGTGCATTTCACAGCATATTACAAAGCAGCCCACAATTATTCCAGTGTTACTGACATCTTTTCAGGATCAGACACAAGAAGCAAGCGTCATTAGATTCCCCAGGTGTAACATGGACACAGCCAGATTCAAGCCACCTCTTCTTCACAAGGACTGTAATCATATGCTTTTGAGCAGTGCCCAATGCAATCCTGGGGCCCGATCCTGACAGACCTGTGGGCACTAACACAATTCAAATAATGGAAATATGCCCACTTTGTCTACATACAGGAACTGTTGCCATGATATCGAAAGATTCAGTTCACACTCCCAAGCCCACAGTGAACTACCACATATGAGAGGCCAGTCTGTGAACAGCAATCCCACGCCAAGGTTCACTGCGTCATTGCTGGACATTCATCTCTCACACCAACAGACAGATGGTCCTCAGTGTCTGCTCCTCCAGGAAGCTGTTCCTTTGTCCTGAAGCAGACAGACAGCAGAAACAGTGACCCGCCCCCAGCTCTGAAGTTGGAAAAATTCAGAGAGAACATTAGTAATAACACAGTAGCCCCTCATTCTCTGCTTCCCAATCACCCCAACTGCATCCAGCTCACCCTAAAAGTAGTATAATAAATAATGTATAATAAAGAGATAAAAATAGGGCTCAGAATACCATGAAAGGAATAATGTAATTAAAAATAACTAATAAGCAGTTAAGGCTAAGAATAAAGAGCGAATGCTAATTACAATCCATGGTAAATGCTCATAATAAAAATAAACAGTGAATGCTAATAATAATTAACTACAGACTTGAATCCTCTGGACTGTTAATAGAAATCAGGGCAGCCTTGCAGGTAGTCTCTGTCTTGGAGGTGTCAAGGCTCTGTGTTCCTGTGTGGGGATGGGGGCATGGGCTGCAGGGGGCACTTAGCAGGACTGAGGAAAATAGAAAGCCAAATCAAGACACTATCTCCTCGGGCTCTGGACCTCTCATCTCCCACTTAGAGGCTTGCACATTGGCTTCAAAGGGACAGGAAAATCTCTCTCCCCAGTAACAGGCTCCTTTGTACACTGGATCCTCGAGACGGGGAGATGGTCCCATATTCTTAAGGGGATCAGTTGATCATGACTAGGGTCTAAAGTGATCCACCCCATTTCTCATAGGTGCATCATGAGCTTCAGCTCACCTGGGCATGTGTGGCTCTGCTAGGGGCCAGATCTCAGTCTGAAGGGCCTGTGATCCAGCCTGTGATGACCATTTCAGGGAGGGAGGCCTGAGAGCCTTTAATCCACCTCTCCCAGGACTGTAAATGTGAGTAATCTGTCACCGCCCCTCCACCATCCTGGGAGGAGCAACCAGCTCCTCTTCATGCTCCTCAGGAGTTTGTGCTGCCCCCACCCCAATCCTGCTTCTGCAATGGGGTGCAGGCAAGTAGTAGGCCACTTCTCCCCCAAGCCCTCAGCACCTTTTGGGGATAACCATCCCATTCTACAGCAGTAGATCTGGCACAGCCCCTGCAGTCCCCCACTGCCTCCCAGCTGGCTCTTGCCCTGGCCTTGGGACTAGGATGCCCCCAGAGGCTCCGTGCAGGGCCAGTTTTAGGGATGGTCAGTCAGGGTGGTTGCCCTGGGCACCAACTTCTGAGGGGTGCAACATTAGTCGGCCTTTTTTTTGGTTTGGGTTTTTTTGCTTGGCCACTCAGGGGCACCTCCCTGGGAGGCAAAACACCTAGGGCTGGCCCTCCTGGCCCCATAGTGAAGGCTTAGATCAGGCCTGCACAACTCGTAAAGTGGCGAGGGCCATATTACTCCAAAGAAAACAGCTGAGGGCCGAAACCCCCCAGCCCCGCAGAAACACACACACCCCCCGCCGCCCCCAAGCGCTGCCCGCCCTGTGGAAACAACCCCTCCTTCCCCAGCGCTGGGGTGTGGAAGCCTGTAGAGGGGGAAAGAAACAGCGCGCATAGGGTGACCAGATCACAGCAGTAAAATAGGACCCGCCCCCTCCCCACTCGGCCCCACCATCACACCCCTTTTCACCCCCACAGGGGTCACTATATTACTGCACACAACAGTGAATCAATGCAGTTGTCGATAAATCTCTGCATTATGCATTTTTGTATAACTTTTATATGACTTTGTATTGAACCCTGGTAATATGTTATAGCGGGCCCCTAAGGTAGTGTAATTAAGGTAAAAGAAAAATGTCTTTTTGCTAGGAGTAGAATAAGATCTTCCCCCCACTTTGTATTCAATTGCCTTGTTGAATGAATGAGGTGTGAATGAGGAAGGCGTGGAAGGCAAGCACCTCCAGACAGCTGCAACCCTTGGAGAGGGAATGGGAACCAGACCAAGGACAATCAAACTTGTCAAGTGGGCTGACTAGAGAAGAGCAGACATACTGACGGCCTCGGGGGTTAGAAGCAAGCACCTTCCTTTGGGAACACCCTCTTTGCAGCATCGGGACAACCTCCAGCCCAGAGACAAGCAGCAAAAAGGACCAACGGACACAGTCCCAGATTTTGAATCTGGGAGATTTGCCCCCCTCCAGCCACCGACTCGCCGCTCGCCTCCTCACCCCCACCCCAGTATAAAGCCTCGCCGCCACTGCCCGCCCGCTCGGCTTATCATCACCCCACCCCTCTGGCTAGCCTCCTCAGCACCCCCTGCCGCCCGCTCACCTCCTCAGCCCCCCGCCGCCGCTGCCACCGGCTCGCCAGCTCCCCCCGCCACCAGCTCGCCTGCCTGCCTGCTGCTGGCCTCTTACCTTCTGCCGCTGCCCCCGCCCCCTGCTGCTGGCTCACCCTCACTCCCCAGTCCCCAGCCTGCCACTGGCCTCTTTACCAGCCCGCCCACCCACCGGCCATTGGCTTCCCCACCCCGCTGCTTGCCTACTCACCCCCCCGCGGGCCGCACAGTGAGCCCACGCGGGCCACATGCGGCCCCCGAGCCGCATGTTGTGCAGGCCTGCATTATGATATAATAGTGCAATGTCCTCAAAAAATTTCCAGCTACTTCAACAGTGCTCCAGAGTAGGCCACTTCCAACTGGGATCATCCCACAAAGTTCAGGATGGGGGCAACCATCCATGCCCTGTGATATTTCCTACACTCATAAGCCAAATTACTTTCAGCTCTCTTGTTTAATTTCTAGCCTATGCATCTCAACTATCTACCCCCAAATTCTGAGCTTTGTAGTATTGGAGTTTGATGGAAAAGGGCAAAGGGATTCTGTTTACAACTACTATACAGCAGTTTATAATAGGTGTGCTGGGACACAGTAAACCACAAGGCATGTCTTCAAGAATCAGAAGACTACCTGAAGACACAGGTCCAATTTCTCCTGCCTTACACTCCATCCTGCCCCATGCACTCAGGCCAGAATGTGCCCATAGACTTTAATAGAGCAAGAGCAACTGTCATAAGGTAAATTGCAGGGAGCTGGCAGAGGGCTCTTGGCCATCCACAACTGATCATTCACAACAAAGACCTCTAGAAAAGATTCCTAACTATGCGGCACTAGGTGCCACTGAATGGGAGTGGTTCCTGGCAAACCTCATTTCAAACACAATTTAAAACTGAAGACTATCATTGAGATTAGACACCATGTTGTGTGCCCTTGGGCACTGATAATTTCTCTTTTGATGTTTAACATCTGAAAAGGGTCCTCTAGTCCAGTGGTTCCCAAACTGGGGTTCGTGAACCCCTGGGGGCTCGTGAAATGTTACAGGGGGTTCTCGGGAAAAAATTCCCTAATGGTGGACAGAGCTGTCCCTAGGGACCCCAGGCAGCACAGGGCCAGCAGCCAGGAGCCCCTGGACTTCCAAGAGCTAAGCAGATCAAAGCAAGCATATCTATCCCACTGAGAAGATTTAAACTTCAAGACTCCTTTAAGAAATACAAAGGAAGGTGGATATTTTTTGCCATTTTTAAAATGAAACAGGCAGCTAGTATGGTTTTTAAAATTATGATGAACAAGTTTAAGCTTTGTTGTAACGTGCGTGGTTTGCCTGGACTGCTCAAGACCTGAATGTTTGTGTAGGAGGAATTATTGATTTGAGTATTGATTTTTAAATCCCTGCATGTTGTTTCACATCTGATACTCCTTGATGAAACCTAGGAGCCTTGTCTTATAACAGGCTTATTGAAAGTGATACAAGCGACGGAAGAGAGTTGCCATTTTCATAATGTAATAAAGATACTGTCATGATAAATAATAATTAATAATACATAGTGTGTAATAAGCACGTCATAAAAACTGTTATATTTCCAAGAGCACTTTTCTAATTTATACTCAGATAGAGGAGAAAATCCCTGGAAATATTCATTTTTTGGAGCGGGTTCGCGAGACTTGACATTTTAGTGAAAGGGGTTCGCGGGTTGGTAAAGTTTGAGAACCACGGCTCTAGTCTGATGAATCAGGGACAATTAATTTTTAACAGAACATGCTGGAGTGAGTTGGGGGCTGTAGGTCTCAAGAGTGTTATGACCAGAAGTGTAAGCCTAAGTGTAAGTCTGTACCAAATTTTTTTGTGGGACAGTGATGGCTTGGGGTATTTTTCTTTACTATTCTTCCATCAATAAGCAGGAGCAACATTTCAGATTGTGGGGGCGGCGGGCGCAATGTGATACACGATTCCAGGTATCAGAGGGGTAGCTGTGTTAGTCTGGATCTGTAAAAGCGTCAAAGAGACCTGTGGCACCTTTTAGACTAACAGACGTATTGGAGCATAAGCTTTAGTGGGTGAATACCCACTTCTTCAGATGCATTCACCCACGAAAGCTTATGCTCCAATACGTCTGTTAGTCTATAAGGTGCCACAGGACTCTGTCACTTGTTTGTGATTCCAGGGGCTACTTAGGCACTTGAAAACTAGTTTTTTGGCAGGTAACTTAGCAATTAGCTGACAGGAGCACTGTATCTAATTCCTATATAAAAGAAAGAAAATTAAATAAATATTAGATCCACTCAGCTCTAATACTAACATGTTCTGATATCTTGCAGCAAGTCACATAAGTGGCTAGGTAAATGGTTAGATTTAAAATTTTTAATGTATAGTCTTACTTTCTTACTAACTCTGTGGTGAGAGAGACCCCATCAAGACTCCTGGGTTCTATCTCAGTTCTGGGAGGGGAGTGGGGTCTAGTGGGTTACAGCGGGGCCTGGGGCAGGCAGATATATCTGGGTTCTATATAAGAATGTCAGAATGGCCACACTGGATAAGACCAATGGTCCATCTAGCGGAGTATCCTATCCAGTAGCGTAGCCAGGTCTTGAGCACAGGGGGAGCGGCGCTATAAAAAGGCGCCTCCCACTCCCCCTGTACTCACCCTGCAGCGCTTTAAAGGGCCCGGGGCTCCAGCTGCTGTGGAGCCCCGGGCCCTTTAAAGCGCCGCCGCTGGAGCTCCGGCAGCACTTTAAAGGGCCCACGGCTCCCCGCAGCGGCAGGAGCTGCTGGCAGGGCCGGCGCGCCCACTAGGCGACCCTAGGCGGTCACCTAGGTTGCCAAGATTTGGGGGGCGGCGGGCAGTTGCCCGCTGCCTCCCCGCTCAGCGGCTGAGCTGCTGAGCGGAGAGACAAGGGGTGGCTTGCCGTGGCTGCTCCTTGTCTCTCCGCTCAGCAGCTCAGCGGAGAGACAAGGGGCGGCTTGCTGCAGCTGCCCCTTGTCTCCCCGCTGAGCTGCTGAGCGGAGAGACAAGGGGCGGCTTGCTGCGGCTGCCCGCTGCCTCCCCGCTGAGCTGGGAGACAAGGGGCGGCTCGCCGGGGCTGCCCCTTGTCTCCCCACTGACCTGCTGAGCGGAGAGACATGGGGCAGCTTGCTGCGGCTGCCCGCTGCCTCCCCGCTGAGCTGGGAGACAAGGGGCAGCTTGCTGCAGCTGCCCCTTGTCTCCCCGCTGAGCTGCGAGACAAGGGGTGGCTTGCTGCGGCTGGAACCGCAGGCCTTTTAAAGCGCCCACACCCCCACCCCCGCCCGGCTCTGGCAGCGGGGCTGGGGGGGCACTTTAAAAGGCCCCTGGCTCCCCGCAGCGGCAGGAGCCGCAGGCCTTTTAAAGCGCCGCCCTAGCGAGGTTCTGGCGGCGCCTTAGCGCTGCTTTTCCTCATAGGGGGAGTGGCCGCTCCCCCTGCTCCACCCCGGCTACGCTACTGATCCTATCTTCCAACAGTGGGAAATACCAAGTGCTTCAGAGGGAAGGAACAGATAATCATCAAGTGATTCATTCCGTCACCCACTCCCAGCTTCTGGCAAACAGAGGCTAGGGCCATGCAGAACATGGTGTTGGATCCCTGACCATCCTGGCTAATAGCCATTGATGGACCTATCCTCCATTAACTTATCTAGTTCTTAATGGAACCCTGTTATAGTTTTGGCCTTCACAACATCCCCTGCCAAAGAGCTCCACAGATTGACTGTGAAGAAATACTTTCTTTTGTTTGTTTTAAATCTGCTGTCTACTAATGTCATTGGGTGACCCCCAGTTCTTGTGTTATGTGAAGGAGTAAATAACATTTCCTTATTCAATCTTTGCACACAATTTGTGATTTTATAGATCTCTATCATATCCCCCTTAGCCATCTCTTTTCCAAGCTGAAAAGTCCCAGTCTTTTTAATCTCTCCTCAGACATAAGGCATTCCATACCCCTAATCATTTCTATTTTTCTTCTCTGTACCTTTTCCAAATCCAATATATCTTTTTTGAGATGGGGTGACCAAATCTGCACGCAGTATTCAATTTGTTGGTTTACCATGGATTTATATAGAGGCAATATGATATTTTATGTTGTATTATGTATCCCTTTCCTAATGATTCCCAATATTCTGTTAGCTTTTTTGATTGCCACTGTACATTGAGCAGATGTTTTTAGAGAACTATCCACAATGACTCCAAGATCTTTCTTGCTGGGTAACAGCAAATTTTAACCCCATCATTTTGTATGTATATTTGGTATTATATTTTGCCATGTGCATTACTTTTCATTTATCAATCAACATTGAATTTCATCTGCCATTTTGTTGCCCAGTCACCCAGTTTTGTGCAATCTCTTTGTAACTCTTCGCAATCTGCTTTGGACTTAACTATTTTGAGTAATTTTGTATCATCTGCAAATTTTGTCACCTCACTGTGTACCCCTTTTTCCAGATCATTTATGAATGTTGAACAGCATTGGTCCCAGTACAGACACCTGGGGGATACCACTATTTACCTCTCTCCATTCTCACCATTTATTCCTACCCTTTGTTTCCTATATTTTAACCTGAGTGCCTGGCAATGCTTTCAGAATCATCTAACAATCCTTAATTTACTTTAATGACAAGCCTTTTGTTATCTTAATCACTCTGCCTCTGTTTATAAACAAACTCCCTGCTCCAAAGGTGGAAATTGGGAGCAGCACACAATTCATCACATATCACCCACTCCTTCTAGGGCTAGGGTGTGTGCTGTGAGCAGACCTCAGGTATGAAACTCAGAGGGGGTTAGAGCCACCCCCACCCCCGCCCCACCTAAATGGCACCCCTGCCAATAAATGAACATTGTGAAAATGTTACACTCGAACTGGTCCAAGGCAAGCGAGTTAGCCCTACTGCAAGACCTAATCCCGTTGCTTAGGCCAGTATGAACTGGGAGAGCTACAAGGTAGCATGTTTAACTAGTGGTGGAGGCAGAGTGGTTCAGCTGGTTGTCAAGAGAAGCCTAGGATGGATGAGAAGAGTAATAGATTGAGCCCCATCCAGTCCATGTCAGCCAGAAAGATGGAAGCTACAAAATGAATGCTCCACAGTGATCAGCATTAGAGGGTAAAGTGGGAGATCCTGAGGGATGCAGAAATCCTGGTAAAGGCCTATGCATTCCTGAAGTCACCTCTGAAGTGCTAGCAATTGCTGGGCACTGTTGACTGTTACAGACTCAGCATGGCTTTTCACAGACATATTATTTGTTATAGGTGGATGCTTTAATTCAGCTGATGACCACAGTTCTTATGCAGGTGGAGATGAGAACACAGATGCCTACATACTGACACGGGGGGGCTCATGGGGTGGAGGGAGATCCTGTCTCTTTCCCAGTGTTTTTTTGTTTGTTTTATTGTGGGATGGATGCATGAGAGAGTCGGAAGTAGGATTCATTACGGGGCCCAGAGAATAGGAGCTGCAGTATCTGACATCCCTAAAAAAATCATAAAACTCAAGACTCAACTCTTACCCGAGTATTGCAGGAACCCAATTTGGCACAGTGAGGCTAAACCTCATGCTTCTGCAGTGGTAGCAGGCACTGGGTGTGCACGCCGTAGGAAAGGAGATAGCACTAGGCCCAGCAGACAGTGATGTGGGATTGCTGTGAGGAAGTGAATGGTAGTGGGTGGGCAGCAGTCACTAACATGAAACCAATGGAGGAAATTTTTTGTCCTAGCTGCTAGTGATGTTGTGAGGGAGCCAACGCTGCTTTAACTGCACGAGTGGCAAGACAAAAGGACTTATGTTAGTGTCTCAGGAGGCAATAAGTACAAGTGGAAGACAGCAAAATTCAGAGCAAGTTGATGTATTATATATTCTCTATGCCACAATCAATGTATAAAACTCTCAGCTAGCTGAAGTTACAGCTGGCCTTCAAAACTCAGAAACAATATTAGACAGAAAAAAGCAGGAGCAAGATGAGTGGGTTGCTCAAATTGTGAGCCACTTGAAAATAGGAATTGCCATACTGGATCAGACCAGTGGTCCATCTAGTCTAGGGTGACCAGATGTCCCGATTTTACTTAGGGACAGTCCCGATTTTGGGGGCTTTTTCTTATATAGGCACCTATTACCCCCCACCCCGTCCTGATTTTTTACACTTGCTATCTGGTCACCCTAATCTAGTCTGATATCCTATCTCCAACACTGGCCAGAGCCAGATGATGGCATAAGAATCATAGACTTTGGACTATCATGATCATCTAGTGTCTGACCTCCTGCACATTGCAGGCCACAGAACCTCACCCACTCCTGTAATAGACCCCTAACCCTCTGGCTGAGTTACTGAAGTCCTCTAATCATGATTTGAAGACTTTCAAGTTACAGAGAATCCACCATTTACACTACTTTAAACCTGCAAGTGACCAGTGCCCCATGCTGCAGAGGAATCTGACCTAGTGGAAAAGTTCTTCCCAACTCCAAATATGGAAACTGGTTACACCCTGAGCATGTAGGCTATACCCAGCAGCCAGACCCCTGGTAAAGAATTCTCTGTAGTAACTCAGAGCCCTCCCCATCTAGTGTCTCATCCCCAGCCATTGGACATATTTGCTGCTAGCCATAGCAGATCAGCTACATACCATTGTAGGCAGTCTCATCATACCATCTACTCCATAAATTATCAAGTTCAGTCTTGAAGCCAGTTAGGTTTTTTGCCCCCATTGCTCCCCTTGGGAGGCTGTTCCACAACTTCACTCCTCTGATGGTAAGAAACCTTCATCTAGTTTCAAGCCTAAATTTGTTGATAGCCAGTTTATATCCATTTGTTAGTAGGCATATGTGGGGCAGGCAAGCTCTAATAGTTAGAGAGTGCCTTAAGCATGAGATTTAATCTCTTCTTAGCTTTTGACACTCCACAACTTTATGTATCTCCATTGAAAATGTAAAAGCAAAATGTTCATTAGGCAATGGTGATGTGATACAGAGCCTTTGAGTGCTGGGTCACTGGTCTTAACTGGAATGACACTGGCAGTAACCAAATATCACTTGCAGATGGATCATTTTTGTCATTTGTGGTCTCCTCCCAGCTCCTAATGTGTAGGTACCCCCTTTACATGTCAACTCCATATCTGGCAGGCCATTGGACTGCTATTAATAGACAGTGAACACCATTGGGTTGGCCTCTCCAAACTAAGTGTAGGAAAGCTTGCATGGCTGCTTCCTGTGCTGTAAGTGTTCTCTGGATAAAGAGGAGACTTCAGTCTTAAGGAAGGTCAAGCCGCACCTTTTACCCACACAAAACTCATTTATAAAGAGCAACAAACAACATTTTCACACCTTGCTTTAGAGAATTTTTGTTTATTGTTATTCTCCAGAATGACACTGATTTATCAGGGACAGACACGGAATGACTCAGGGAAACAGCAGTTTCTGAATAGTCACAAATGGTCCAAATATTTAATAAAACCATCCATCCAATTTGTTTTACATTTTAAAAAAATCCTCTGACTGTTGATACACTGAAAGGATAATATGGCACCATCACTACCCTGAACTATGCTGAAACACACACTGGTCATAGAGGTTCTTCCCTTCTCTACTGTCCAGCTGAGCTCCGACTAGAACCTGTCACGCCGGAGCATTCTCTACTGTTTGTTACAGAAGAATCACCCACCGTGATTCAGTGCAAATTTCCCACAGAACCTTCTCTTCCCTTCTCAGAAAGCACATTATTAGATCCCAGACCACTTCCCCTGAGGACTATTTATGTCACAGACTAGGCCACGCTCACAACCACCATTTGCCTCCACCAACAAATTAAAAGTTACGTGCAACGTTCCAACTAGAGACAGGACTGAGCTGGAATCACACATCCAGGAGTTTTGGGAGATGCTAGGTTGGATTTAAATCCACAGATCTACACCCACCCCTCTGATTCTGGATTGAATACAAAGAGCAAAGGGAGCTTTTATTCTCCAGAAACCTTTTTGGCTTGGTCTAATCCAAGAATGATGGAATTCTCCTGAGAGAAGATTGCTGGATTTCAGCCTTCAACCTTCACCTGACTCAGATCCAAGCACCAACCTTCCTCAGCCCATCTCTAGTTCGAACACTGAGCCAGATTCTTATCCAGCGCCCAAAGGGCTTTCTCTTAGGATTTGAAGAGATTTGTTCTCATGCCGTTATGGAGCCCCATGTCCCTTTTCTCATTCTATGCCTGGCACTTTACTCCCAGGCTGTGAGGTTTATTATTTTATCTTTGTGTTATAAAGGTGGGCCTGAGTCAGTTCCATAAATGGGGATGGCATAACCATGGTGCTTTAGTGTAGTTAATCTTAGAATACCTGCTTCAATACAGCAGCACGTCCTTAATTCTGACCAGCTGAAACTCCAAACTAGTTTAGCAAATTCTTTCCAGCCAGAATTGGGAATAAAGCTCCATTTTAGCAGAGTGAGGAAATAGCAATAAGAAGTTACCTTGTGAGCGTCTCAATTCAGTGAAATATTTTGTATAGTGCCACAATGCAGATATGTGCACTTAAGAGTGTTGGCTTCTGAAAGTTGTTTCCAGGGCACGAGGATGAAGAGGACCAGAAATATTAATGAGCACACCTCACCATTTAAAGTACTTGTGCAGTTTGCTGAAGTAGGTTTTCAAGTCCTCAGAAAATTATTCTAATTACTCTAGCAAGGATTCCACTTATTGTTGTGTTTTAATACGACTTTGAGGCCAGCAAGAAATTTGCTGCTGGGAGGGGGGAAAATAAGAGAAAGGGGAAAGGAATAGAGCTGTGAGAAGATAAGAGCAGAGCACCAGGCATCAGTGAGCTTTCAAAGCACCAATATACACTGCAGTCTAATCCATGCAGGATTAACCAGTTTTTATTAATTCTACACAAGAGGCAAGTGGATTACTCCAGGTAGCCAATGAGCAGATGGTGGAGATTAGCTGAGGGACAAGTATTGGAGAGCAAAGAGTGAAATATTTTCTATATAATACAGTCTTTAGAGCAATGATAGGTCTCTGGAAAGATCTATGTTAAGTACTAGGGGCTTTATACTAGAGTTAAAATCTTAGCATACATAAGGTAGTGCATAATAAGGTTGGACACAACGCACTTCATGAGGCATAGACAAATGGACAGTGCACACAGATTCTAATGTTTTGTTTTTCATTTAGTAGATACAGTTGGAAAGAACATTGCGTGATTTCCTTAACAATATTCATATTTTTAATAGGCATGAAACACTCCCAATTGTGTGGTCAAGGAATCTAAATGCCACTGTTTGCAAGATAAAAAAATGCCTGTGCCTCTCAGAATGGAAGATGGGCCTATGATGCATCACTATGGCTTAAGATTTTGGCATAGTAAAATTATGCATAATTCACAGCACAATCACAGTAAAAACAGATTGTTTCACACTATGGTCATAGCAACTTTGTGGAACCTGCTGCTGTTTGCTTTCATATAGTCCTCTTTGAAACAGGTCTAGATCAAAGCTAATGAACTGTTAATCCGTGACAGCAAGGTCCATATAAATGGCAAAATTCACAGTTCTGTGCCAGTGATGATCACTGTGACATAATAATATCTTTATGGCCCTGTCTTTCGGAATTGGCTGGATACATGTAGAACATAAAACTCAAGACAGAGTGAGGAATCTCCAGACAAAAAGATAGAGAATGGGGGTTGCAGATTTATGTGGAATTTAACTGTGTGAATACTTTATGGCCAATGAGCTGTTGCTGTTTTGAAGCAACACCCCCTCACCCTACCTGCCAGCCAAAAAGTTACATTGGCATCTGATTTGCCATTGGAAATGCTGACTCCACCAATGCACATACCATCATTGGGCCAGAGCAGATTGTAATCTCATACTGGTGAGAATCTGCTGTAAATCCTTTGATTTCATTGGACTTACTCCAGAGTTAGAGCAGTATCTAAACTCTTGGCACCACTCAGCTAGCAGTCACAGGTTAAGTACAAACAATAGTTAAATCAAGGTACCATATTCTGCACAGCTTGTCATCGGTGGCAGTCATGCTGATCCATTCAGTGTCATTTTACTGAGGATCAGTCACATTCATAGATTTTGGGGATGTAATAGAGAGGAGGGTTGGCTAAAGCTGTATGTTTGTGTTACTGCTTGTTTTAATAGGTTGTCTTTCTTACCACAAATACAGAAAGCGAAATAATCACTGTTAATTTGTACATTCTCAACCAGGGGACTGACAGACCACAAGGTTGGTAGAATACATTTTAGACTAGCTATAATTAATTGCACAATATTTAAAATCTGAGTAAGTATATAATAGGCTCAATGAAGGCTTCCTTTCCTCCATGATATATACATTTTTATCATACCTTTATTTCACAGCCTTATCAAAAGACAACTGGCTGCTGCAGAATTATTTAAAATCATTCATATTGGCATAATTCTTGCATATATATTTCATATACAGACATTATTAGACAGCTAAGAGATGGGGTTTTGATGGCCTGAAAAGCAGGGCAACTAGAAAACTAATAAGCTGTGGAATGTTGGGTTACTAAATTACAGGACCACCATTTGCCTGCTACAGGTTTAAGACTTTGGGGAGCACTGATCAGGGAAGAAAGGAAATACTTGATCAAAGGAGCCTGATTAGATTAAATGTGAACTAATTTCTGATTATGGTTTGGAGAAAATTTGGCCTCCCTACTTAAAGTGCCTTCAAAGTCTAAAATGTCTCTCTCTAAAAATAAGCATATTTCACTCCTATTCCTTCCCAGTAACATCCATTGCTTCTGTCAGAGCCGGCTCTAGCATTTTTGCCACCCCAAGCACCAAGCCGCTGAAGAAAGAAAAAAAAGGCCCTTGAAATGTGCCACCCCAGGAATGGCCGGAATGCCGCCCCTTCAGATGTGCCGCCCCAAGCACGTGCTTCCTTTGCTGGTGCCTGGAGCCGGCCCTGGCTTCTGTGAGTCAAAATATTTTTCTTTTAACCGCCAGGGCTATAAATTCCACCCAAGATCTGAAATTGAAGTTGTTGTTTTCTTCTGCATTTTATATCAGCAAATGTGGCAGTGCAAGTTTAGTTGACCACTGCACTGACAACGTGCAAGATGTCTGAATCCAACTCACTCTCCCTAGCTGCATGGGGTTTTCAGGGCCAACAGGAGTAAACACTTCTTGGACATTAAAGTTGGGATTTGCAAGCAAGCCTGATCCCACTGAATTTCAAGGGAAGTTGGGCACTTCACTTCCTTAGGCTCTGGTTTTCAAAGGAGCCCAAAACCAGAAGATGACTTGATCATTTGTATGGCCAAATCCTGGTCACACTACTTACATAAGCAATACCATTGAAGCAATGTGTCTAGTAACAAGATTTAGCCCTTACTATGCCAAAGAGTAGATCTGTTGAAAAAACATTGCGCCAATTTTACAATCACTTTTCCCACCTGAACACCTTAAAAATATAGGGCTCAGAGCATGGAACTCAGACCAGAACTTTTGGAATGTATCAAAGTTTCACACTAAAGGGAAGGTCCGCTACAATTCAACAGGGCAAATTCCCAACACTGCCTTGGGGCCCTTGCTATACAGTTGCACACCAATACTGTCTTCCTCACAATACATCAAAGAATAAATTATTACACCACCATGTGTTAGGAGAACCTGTTGTCTCTGAACCTAGGAGGGAGGATATGGACTGGCTTCAGAGAATTTAAGTTGTAAATCAGCTAGTAACCTGCTACAATAAAAAGGAGAATTCCTGGGATTGGATGAACTGGGACCAGTCCTCGCTAGAAACAGCCACTACTAACCACACATTAGCCACTGGAAATCCTAAGTTGTCAGGGATCTTCAGTTTTGCTCTTGACATTTTAGTGAGCTTGTTGGGTTTTCTTTTTTTGCTGATGTTATAACATACACCTATCACCACAGTAATTTAAAAATCACCACCGTACACTACTTCACAGGGGAACACGAGCACACAGTTACTACTGCACAGCACAAGTGTCCTGCAGGTCAACTCACAGCTTCTTCAAAATGAGAAAAGAGAATCAGAAAAAAACAAAGAAAAAATACCCTGTTCTAGAGTAGAGGGAAAAATCAAGTATCTTACACTTCCCTTGTTGAAATGCTTACACAGACCTGGCTCAGCTGTATTCTCCCTCTCCTCCCCCCCTCCCCAGGACAGAGTCTTCTGCTCACATCTCATTGGAATAGGTGTAGTTAGGGGTGGCAGAATACTGTGTTTCGTGCTGCATCGTGGCCCCTTGTGCAGCACCAACTGCTGCGTTGTGCGCTGCCTGTTGTACATGCGGGTTCTTCCAAGCTCCTGTGGTCCACTCTTCCTGTGCTTTGCTGAAACTCCCTCCACTGCCCCGGTAAAATTTATGCACCTGTGTGGGGCATGGGTAGAGAGAAAAGAGATCACTGATTCACAGAGGCGAGCTCCCAACTATTTTTTTAAATTATCTGGCTAGCCTGACAGAACCTAACGCAAAGTGTCTGATCCCGAGAGATGCAGAGCACTTGCAGCTCCCATTGACTTCATGGGAAGTTGCAGGTGCTCAACCCCTCAGGATCAGGACCAAAACTGACAGATGTTGGAACGACGGCCCTGGAGACTGGGATGCTCTATGCAACAGCCCTGGCAGTAAAACCCTTCTGACCAAAGAGGCTCAACCCTGACCTAATGGGACCCACTGTGATGGATGAAAGCAGTTCATCCTCCATCTCCATTTAGTTTTTGCGCTCTACCTAGACTGCCAACAAGAGAAGCAAATTGACCTATTGGGATGGTAGTTCGTGATATGGGCAACTGTTCACTGGAAACCGTAGTGAGACAATCAACTCAACGCACATATGCCACCGATCAATCACCTGAAGGTAACTACGTTTGGCCACTATAGATTGGAACAGACAACCTACTCTATTACAAGTCTTCCCCAGAGTCATTCAGTCCCCTCCATATCCATATTCCTAAGGCAGGAAACAGGATAGAAGGAAAGTTGCATTTAATCAGACACCTTTCACAAATACCTACCTCATTTTCTAACCTCAAGAGCCCCCGCCCGTCTTGCTAACCTCAGAGAATGCACATCTGTGCTTTGGGAGGATTAGAGAAGTCATTATTAAGACTGAGCAACCCACACATCAAAGACAGGAAAAAAATAAGGTGAAGGCTTTAAAGAGCTTGTTCCTAGCTCTAAACCATAAAGATCACCATCAAGGAACCAATCACAGGGCGTGGAACTCTGTAAGTGAGAACGAAGTCCAGGAACAGGAGAAACGGAAGCTTTAGTGAAACTTTGGGGCTTTAGTGAAGACTTGAGTTTGGTTTATTTTAGATTCTTGCTAAACTTTTTTAAAATTCTAAACATTTCTTACCGTACCCAAGAATTTCCCAAGGGAGCCCAAGCTATGCAAGCAATCAACATTCTTATTTAAGTCATTCTTGCCCTGCTTCTAGAATGAGCTGAGCAATAAGAGTTCTTGTCTGTTTGCTTTTTTAAATTCAGCAGCCCACAACCTGCATCTTGCCAGAGCCTAAGGGAACTCAAACATCAAGGGTCAAGTCCTGTCCTAGATCTGACAGCACTAGATTTGGAGAGGTTCTAAGTTTGGCAAAAACAGTTGTTTCAGCCCTAAATGTAACAGTGGCACCAGAAATTGTGAACAAAGGGTTGCTCCTAACAGAACAAAGGAGGGAAAGTACCCAGTGGAGTTCTCTCTAGAAACACCATGAAGCAATGAACATCCCAGCTTGGAACTCCTCCCCAGAAGGCCACCCAGAAAATGTCACAATTTCAGGTTTCTAATCCAGCACTCATACCATACTGAGGGCAATGAAGGAGAAGACTGCCACGACTGTAAACATGATGGTGGGAATAAGCATCACCACAGCTGCACCCACGTTGGTCCCAAAGAAGGATATTGCTGCGATCCAGCCACTGCAGGGAGATGAAAAAGGGCTCTGGTTAAACAACTGCATTGTTGCAGCCATGCATATCCAGTAGCTATGGTTTTTCCCCATTGGCTTTGTATGCCGCAAGTGGCAAACCTCACTCTAAAATGATTCTTCTCCCAAACCCTTCATTATCTTGGATGACCCTTTCCCCAGCTGACAAAAGATAATGCTAAGCCATTCCTGAAACCAACAAGCACCCAAAGGGCCACCCCAATCCTCCTAAAAGAACTAGATAAGTTCATGGAGGATAGGTCCATCAATGGCTATTAGCCAGGATGGGCAGGGACGGCGTCCCTGGCCTCTGTTTGTCAGAAGCTGGGAATGGGTGACAGGGAATGGATTACTTGATGTTACCTGTTCTGTTCATTCTCTCTGGGGCACCTGGTATTGGCCACTGTCAGAAGACAGGATACTGGGCTAGATGGACCTTTGGTCTGACCCAGTATGGTCATTTTATGTTCTTCTTATGTTCTGCCTCCTTTCTCCACCACATCACATCCTTCATCACCCTTCTCCTCCCACTCCACTAATGCACTCCTTCCATACTCCCACTTCTACGCACTCGATGTCCTGAACTAGCTGAGCCAGGGGACTCTGGGATGTTTTTCTTCCGCCATCCTAACAGAAGTCAGCTGTGCCTAGTACCTGGAGAGAGGAAATGTTGAACGTGACAGATTCCTGTCTTCCTTACCAGACTCCCCAGCCAGGGATCCCCACCGCCTGGATAATGCTGATCACAAGCTGGGCCATGAAGGTGAAGAAGAAAGCCATGAAGCTGAAAGAACTGTCTGTCCTACAAGAGAAACAGCTTATCATCATCATCCTCCTCACTGCTACCCGTGTCTCAATTGGTATTCCAGCTGCACTCCGAATGGCAGAAAGGAAGCTCTGATCATCCTGAACACCCAGTATCTCTGCCACCAGCTCGGCTAAACAATCCCTTTTATTCCAGCAGAGATTTTGTTTGCCACGATGTGGTGGATGAGAATGGGAACAGATGGTCCAGTGTGAACAAGAGCTGCCCTCAAAGAATAGTCAGGATAGTGACATCACAGCATAAGGAAAGAGAGAGGAAAATGTGAGGGGCTCAAGCTGGGCAAAAGGGCTTCTCTGGCAGTTAAGCTATGGCAGCAATTAGATGGTAGGTGGGGTAGAGGGGGGCCTGAAAGGTGGTAAGAGTTTCACATTCAGCCATGTGAAGCAGTCTGTGCCAAGTCAGAGAGCAGAGCTTCCCCAAATCTGTGACTGGCCTCACTCAGGCCTGTGGGGCTCCTGGGCTGAAAAATCTGCTGTGTAGGCATTCGGGCTCAGGCTGGAACCAGAGCTCTGGGACCCTGCAAGGAGTGGATAGTCCCAGAGCTGGGGCTCCAGCTGGAGCCCTAACATCCACACAGCAATTTTTAACCCCATAGCCTGAGCTCCATGAGCCTGAATCAGTTGACCTGGGCCTGCTGCAGGTCTTTTCTCCCTGTGTAGACATACCCTATTTAGCTACTTACATAGCCCTAGTTACCATATTATTAGAGCACCTCATAGTTGGCAGATTTTATCCTCAACACCCCTGTGAAGCAGTGAAGTATTATCCCCATTTTGCAGCTAGGAAATTGACAAAGTCACACCAATCTGTGTCTGACTGGGAAATTGAACCCAGCTCTCCTGAGTCCATGTGCAGTGCCCTATCCACTGGACCATCCTTCTTCCTCGCAAGCAGGGTGGACAAAAAATGCAAAATGAAAATCAACGATTAAAAAAAAATTTTTTTCTTTAATTTTTGTATTTTGTTATTTAAATAAAAATTAACCTGTTTAAAATGAAATTGGTTAAGGACTAAAATTATTATAAGCTCTTAAAACATTTAAATAAAAAACATCTACACTAAATCCATAAGCCTGTATCAAAAACTGAGTTAAAGGCTGTTTTTTCTGTATTAAGAAAGAATCGGGGGAAAACAACTAGCTTTTAAGGTCAAGCTTTATAAATATGGCACAATAGGTCATGTACTGTATTAAAGGCTTGTTTTGTTTAATAAAAATTAATTTTATATGCTGTTCTGAGTGTTAAATTCAATTCCAGTTACTATCACAATGCAGCTTGACACAAATCATGAGCAAAAAGTAAATTATCTGGCAAATATGCAATATACCTATGGCACGCGTGCCAAAGGTGACACACAAAATAATTCTGAGCGGCACTCACGTTGCCCAGGTCCCGACCACCGGTCCCGGGGTCTTTGCTGCCGGCCTGGGGTCCTACCACCGGCCCCCTGCCATCTGGGGTCCCGTCCAGCGGCCCCCACTCAGCCTGCTGCCAGCCCCGAGTCCTGGCCACTGGTCCCGGGTGCTCTGCTGCCATCCTGGGGTCCCGGCCGCCAGCCTGGGGCTCTGCAGCCGCCCCCAGCTCTGGCCCAGTGGCACCAGCCTGGGGCAGTGAGGGGTGCAGACAGGGGCAAGAGGAGGTGCAGCACAGCACCCCCACCTTAAACATTGTTCCAGCGCCACTGTACTGGGATATTTTTAAGTCCTGATTTGCTGCTTACATCACTATCATGTCACATGGAACAGCACATTGCGTTTGACGTGCGTGCGGTCTGTCGCGATTTTTTTCCCCACTGTAAGTTGAGGGGTATATTTGACAAAATGTCAGCTCCTAGGAAAGCAAAGTTCGATGTCTGTTCATTTCACTTCACAGCAATATTTGGTGGCTAAGTCGTGGAAAGGTTTTGGTGCGCTTTGTAAACTGTTTTGATGCAATCAAGGCCTTTTTGTCGGAAAAAGGACAAAACTACCCCGAACTGGATGATGACAAATGGCTGTGTAAGCTCATGTTTCTAACTGACATCACCGCTCACTTAAATGAACTCAACCTCCATCTCCAGGGTGCAGGGCAAACGGTTCTAGATCTTTATGAAATCTGGAAGGCATTTGTTGTAAAACTAGCAGTTTTTTCTCGGGATATTCGAACTTCGACTTTCTGCTACTTCCAACACATAAAAGAGCTATCGACACGTTGCACTGTCAGTGTCGATGAGATTGGAATGTACATGCAAGAACTGGAATCAGAATTTTCTGACAGATTTCAAGATTTCCAGTGATTTGGCCCAATGCTTTTTATCCTAATTAAACCTGAAAAGGTCAACGAAAGCGACTTGGGTTTGTCTGTATTTCAGTGGAAAGGTGTTGAAGATTTCGAAATGCAGCTCATTCAGTTAAAAAGCTCAGAATTGTGGGCATCAAAATTTGGAGATCTGCAGAGTGCACTTAAAGCTACCGAGAGAGATCATGTCTATTCTGACCTGCTGGACGTCCCTGCCAGTGAAATTTAACTGTTTGAAGAAAATTGCGTTTGCAATGCTTTCAGCATTTGGATACACATACCTGTGCAAACAGGTATTTTCACACATTAAATCTGTCCTCTGTCCCTCTTAGAACCAGTTAACAACTGATCACTCAGAAGCCTGTGTGCAGCTTAAACTATCCAAATATGTGCCAGACACTGGAAAATTCAGCAAGGAAAAGCAAGGGCAAGGATCACACTAAACGGATAAAATCTGCATTTTAATTTAATTTTAAATGAAGCTTCTTAAACATTTTAAAACCCTTATTTACTTTACATATAACAATAGTTTAGTTATATATTATAGAGAAAGACCTTCTAAAAATGTTAAAATGTATTACTGACACACGAAACCTTAAATTAGAGTGAATAAATGAAGACTTGGCACACCACTTCTAAAAGGTTGCCGACCCCTGGCTTAAATACACATATATAGTTATAGCGTACCCCCCCTAGGTAGCAAAAAAAAAAATGTACCAAAACTAATGTAAAGGCTCTATTTAGTTGTAAGTGAACATGCTTTAATGGTTATATCAACCAATGAGAATGCAATGCACCTCTCTTTAGAAAATGACTGAAGTGCAAATGGAAAAGTTGATTAAAATCAATTATTTAACTCAAGGCTTTTCACTTGGTGATTTAAAATCGCCTTGATTTAAATCAGTCCACCCTGCTCTCAAGTAAGGAACTAATGAAGCATTCAGCAAGCTGCAGGGGACTGGTAGAATGGTGTACTTTACATTTGGTGATGCGTGAATTGCTCTAATTTGCACACATAACCAATACAAATACATGCTATCCACCCCCAAAAGGTTTGTAAAAGGAGCCTCCAAGTAGAAAGAAGATATTTACCACCAAAAATAAAAGTCAGATCTCCCCCGCAAGCTGGGGTTGCAGAGAACTGAGTTTCTGGAGCTAGTTTCAGTTGTCTAGGACAAAGAGAGGTTCACAGAGCCACATTTCTTGAGGTAAAGGGATAGTTGGATACCTAACAACTAGTGTAAACTGCCATAGCTCCATTGACTTAAATGGACCTTTGCAGCTTTACACCAGCTGAGGATCTGTCTTCGGGTTTCCGGAGAATGAACCTGAGCTTCTAGTGTCAGGAAAAAGGAATTTGTAAGAACCTCAACTTCCAATACCTCTTCCCTCTAGGGTGACCAGACAGCAAATGTGAAAAATCGGGACAGGGGATGGGAGGTAATAGGAGCCTATATAAGAAAAAGACCCAAAAATCGGGACTGTCCCTATAAAAATCGGGACATCTGGTCACCCTACTTCCCTCACGCTTTTGCATCGTGGCCCAATGAGACCTGAAAGTCAAAGCATGAACCTTAGAATTAAAGGCCCTGATTCAGCAGGATAAACAAGCACATTCCTAAATTCTGTGACTTCACCGGAACAAATCACATGCTTAAAATTAAGCGGGCGCTTAAGTACATTGCTAAATGAGAGCCAGAGGAGGAGTTGTTTAGCTGCTCTCCCTCTCCTTTCTCTCGGGACTGAAGAACCCTTTGGTTATTGACTCAATGCAGAGGATTCTAGAGTCAGAGAAGCGTGCTGTAAACGCTAAAATTGCTGGTACCCTGTAGTTCTTTGCTGGAACGAAGGGGCTGTGATGTTAGGAAGAAGCACTTGCAACTCATCTAAATATTGACCTATCTTCCCATCACCGGTTCTAGTATCAGAGAAGGGCTGTCAGAGTTTCTCTGACCCCCAAGGCATTTCTCTTCAGGAGCCTTCACATTCTGCAGCAAAAGCACAAAGTCTGTCAACTTGGACAGAAACAGAGCTGGAATGTATCCATTCATTATGCGCTGTACCTGTGGACTCTGATTCAAGTAACCGTGTGATAGAACACAGCATTCAAAGTTTTCTGTTCACATACACTTCCCAGTCTCCCATGACTCACTGTCGAGAACCCCACTCAGAGAGAAAATATATATTTGATATATTAGTCTTTATGGAGAGCTGAGATCTTAATCCTGAACATCCAAGTTTTCAAGGTAGGAAAGTAAAGTTAAAGGTAGGAAGGGAAGGGAGGGATTCCCAAATAGAGGTGACCCAGTCTAAGCATTGGTTATTCATGAGAAGAAAGGAGAAAGACAGTGAGTAGCTGTGCCCAGCTGTGACCACTTACTTGAAGGCTTTGTAAATAGGTCTAAACCAGCAGACATAGGAGCAGGGTGTAAAGAGAAGGAGCCAGAGAATTGCCAGTCCAAAATTAACAGCTCCACCGCCTCCAATCAGCCATGCGAGGCAGCCAATCAGATTCACTGCCAAGGTGATGCTGTTCACTGCAAACATATACACACAGACATACAGAGGGAGCAAAGTAGCACACTGCAAGAAAGTAAGCTGTGACTGGAGGGACCCTTCAGGTGGCTACGTCCATAGGGTTCAGAAATGTTCAGGCAGGTTTAATCCAAGGGTGGGGTTTTGTCTTCAGTTTTAATTTTCACAGTTAGTCTTTCCATGACCACTAGGCTCCCTGGGGCAATGGTTCCAAGCTAGCCAGAGCAGGCTGGCATCAATGAATCATGGCCCAATTGCGGCTCCCCTGCATATGTCACCCATTACAGGAGGTGAGAGTTTGGGGGTGGCGGAAAGGTACAATCATCTACGAGTTAGAGTAACAAACACAATTTCTCTCTTGCCACCAAAGGATGAAAATGAGAGAACCAAAGGAAGCTCCTCACTTGCCACCAGCAATGGCTTCACTAAAGGGAGTGCGCTCCCAGGCAAGTTGGACCAAGTAGCCAAGCTGCCTTTCCCAGGACAAATCTGCTTGAGCCATTGGACACCAACTGACCGATTCTGAGAACTGAAGTCACAACTTCCTGACTGGTCTATGGCATGTCCAGATCAGTTCAACAGGAAAAATATGTCTCCAATAAGATACTAGGAGGCTAAGTGATACAGGCCTACAACAATGAAGGGAAGCCTACCAGAGACTAGACAATGCAGAGGAGAATCTGTCATCTGCATTCCTGTGCCTCAGAACTTCAGGATGAATCTTTGTTCCAATCAAAATTAATGCCCTCCCACCAAGCAATGTAATGGAGCAGCCAACTGGGATGCTTTGCTGTACAAGATGAAAATGTTCAGCCAACCCAGTGATCTGACTGGCAAGGCATCCACATGTGCATTGCATCATGCAGCACTCAGGGATGTCCCATCACTATCTGAGCCTCCCCCCCAACACACACACTTTTTCCACTCCAGGGAACAGTTTGGACTTCTTTCTGACATGTCTTCTCCCCAGGGGACAGGCTCACCTAAAGGATCTCCTTGGACAGCAAGTTAATAGAAAAAATCGCAGCAAGTTCAACAGAGTTGTGGTGTTTGTGCTTTTGCTTTTCAAGGCTCGGTAGCAAAAGGGAACCTATTGAATACAAGCGTAATGAGTGCAGCCAAATCAGGGATGGGGCGTCAAAGTGACTATACACCTCTCTCGGCACCCAGCAAAATACATTTAACAGAATAATTTGTCAGTGTCACTACAACAGCCTCCCTGAATAAGGAAGGGGAAAGCTAGCGCAGCTCCAGACTCCTAGCAGGACACCGAACCAAAGCTGAAAAAAGGGCAAGTCAGCAAGGTGGGAAGTCCATTGGAGGAGATAGATGCATGAGTTAAAAGCACAAACACCCAGTTCCTTTGGTGCTGATTCAGCTCCTTCTAACCTGCACTTGGAGCACAGACCACTCCCCAGGAAAGGTTGCTTCAGTGCAACACTCCATTTTGCTTTCAATGTTCAGAGAGAACACCTGATAAGGAACAGTGGTCATCTTAAAGGCAAAGGGCGCCCGGCGCCTGCACCCACAGACCCTGTATGTGCCATCCAATCACCCAGCAGCATCCCCCCAAAAGGAGAAGGATGGAAATGTTCATTAACAGCTCCTCCTCTCCCTGCTTCCATCCCACCCCATCTCAGAACTTCTACCTAAAAAAACCATCTGCACGGTCCTGGTTTACATAGCAGCAAACTCACCAGTAAAGCTTCAGAAACAGAATGTGGATGTGGGGAGGAAGGGACATGAGTGGAACAATCTTTCATCTCATTTAAAAAAGGGTAGTGACTTCAGTCACTAGGACTGTCCCTGCTACACAGAAGTCCTCAATTTAGGCACAGGTCAGGGGAGTAGCCATGCAAGCTTCTCCACCAGCAGTGCTGTAACCTCAACCTGGAGGGATCTCCTCTGGGAACAAGTTTAGTTTCCAAGGGCCATTCAATCCTTGGCTTCTCCACTGGGCTACCCAGTAAAGGGGCCAAACCATGACAAATGCAGTGGTGGTTTCTCAGAAGTGGATTTCTGATTAAACATTCCCTGCATACCCCAATTTGCTTGGGCAGTTGTGACACTGACACTCAGCACTGGCCGGGTTTCCTAAGCAAGTGTATATCCTGGGGAAATGTACTCACTTAGCTGCATTCTGTTTCGTAAAGATACATGAACTGTGCACTCTTGCTACACTGAATGCCCTTGGGGTCAGGATACCTGGAGCAAAGAGATGGCAAGCTCCACACCAGGCTTCAGAAGGGGGAAAAATACACCTGAAGGCAGAGCAGCCCAAAAGGGGTGTAAAACCTACCCTCTTCCCCTCATAGGGAAGCCTGCCACTCTGTCTGCTTTACTTTCCCACAGGTCAAACTAGTAGATGGTCCCTGTGCAAGGGAAATTGATTCCAGCTGCCAGCTAGTTGCATCAGTGGCATTAGGAACTACCCAAGGGACCACAGCTTGGAGGAGAGCACATCACACAGCAGCTGCAGAAGGGGCAGGTGAGGTTTGGCTCTGAGGAAAGCCTCAAGCGCCTGCACCTTGGGGAGCAGGGTACTGCAGAGGTTACACTTTTTGGCTGGATGAAAGAGACCGCTCACTGCATCAGAGGCCCTGTACTCACTAATTTAAAGTGGCATTTCGGCTTCAGAGGCAGCCATGCGGCTTTGGGCTGGATGTGGAATTTGCAAACTGGGAAATGGGGGAGTAGTGACCTAAAACACAGAGCTGGAAGACAGCTCCATGGCTTCCACCTCAATCTGGCTCAGATTCCTGACTCAGGAGGGCCCTGGCAAGAGTCTGGGTGGTGAAAAAAGAGGCTCTCCATTTGCAGAAACCTTGCATGGGTTTTTTTGGCTGGGAAGGGAGAACCCTAGCACAGATACTGCTTCAATATAAAACTCGGAACTGTGCTGACAGGGCCTACATTTCCCAAGTGACGAGCCCTCTGGCTGAGGAAGCCTGACAGGGAGAAAATCAGAGCAGTAAATCCTTCAGCAAAGAGAAACTCATTGGCTGATCTGTTCCACCTCAGGGCAGGCTCTGTGAGGGAGCAGAGTTCATGAGTGGTCTCTGGTTTGTGAAGTGCACGTGATCACCTAGATGGTGCGGTAGGACACCCTGAGACGAGTTCTATGACTGGCTCCAGTAGGACACCCTGAGACGAGTTCTATGACTGGCTCCAGCAGAGTTAAAGCTAGAGATGAGCTCAAGCCTTCCAGAAAATCAGATCCCAATTAGAACCCAAACTCTGTGACTCAGGCCTCTTTATAATGGCCCAACCCAGAACCCCACTCCCCAAATATGGAGAAGCTGAGATTTGGAGCTGAATGTCAGGACCCAGATCCCATCACTAATTTAAACCTTTTCAGAAATATGCAAGAGATAAAAAGTCCCTAGACTCTGGGGCAGGATGATGTTCTTTACACTAACACTTCTAGAGAAGAGCATTCAGAGAATCAGGCATGAGCATTTCTCTCTCGACCCATCTGATCCTTTCCCCTCCTGCAGACAAAGGGTTCCTGCCCCAGGGATGACTCACACATCCAGAGGTAGTAAAGGCGCTTGGCCAAGGTGCGATGCTGAGGTGGAATGTCGTCATCAAAATCCTGGTAGAAACATGGCTTCAAGGGGATGAATCTTGGGAGCGGAGGAAAATTGTTCACCTTTTCTGTGACAAGAGATAAAATATGTATCACTGAACAGAGCCCAAAACAAGTCTCTAGTCCTCCAAACTGATCTGATGTTGCGGATTGGTTAAAGCACTGATCTAACCTGAGCAATGATTTTGAAAGTGTCCTAGTGGGATTACATGTTTGTGTCTCACCAATTTCCAGCTCAGATTTGCTCAGTTTATAAGTAAAAAAAGATTATTTCCTCTCATTGCCAGCCTTGCAACTCAGCCTGGGCTCTGACAGTCCAGCTGTTTCTTTCCACACACAATCACCAGGAATAAATATCGCGCATGCCAAATTATACCCCTTGTGACACACATGACCCCACTGAAGGTAAACTTGGTTGCAAAGGCCAATATGTTACCTTCATTAAAGCACCGAGCCCTTTAATAGAAAAACCAGTTCTACAAGATCCAGCAGAGATTTTTCCTTACCTGCCATGGTGTCTGTCCGTCTCTACACCGCAGCTAAATTAGAGAACAGCTCGCACCTCTGCCAAAACTGGAAGAAATCAAGAAACAGTAATGACATTAAGGAAACAGACACCGAGAACAACAGGAAATAACGTTTCCTCTACATTCAACCACCTCCCAGGATTTACTCCGTTACCGGAAGTGCAAATGTCCTAACACCATAATCTCTCCCCATCACCCCACTGATTCGAGCCTGGGCAAATCCATGTAGTCTCTTGGCCTTTCTCCAATGTATATCCTTCCCAAATTAAGGGAGTAAATTGAATCCCCTCCCACCTCCTCCCTCCCTCCCTCCCAAAACCACCACAACAACAAAACAGCTGGCTTCACTGCAACATTCCATGGGATGATCCTCAGACAGAAAGCTCCTAGCTACCTTCAATCAGCATGAAAATCACCCCTTTACAGAAATAACATATATATAGGGCCCTTCGTTTTCGGTTTTTATTTTATTTAATTTTTCCTGGGAATTTATCGGTGTTTATTATTACAACAGCAAAAACAGGTGGAAATCAGTGCAAAAAAACTATTAATTTTTCTGGGTAAATATTGGGGTTTATTTTGGTCGATGGAAGGATGGGGGGGAAGTATTCAGTAGATTAATGCTTTGATGAACAGAATTCAATGTGGTTTGCTGTAGAACTAAAACAGAACTCAAAACAGAATGCCACCTCTGAGTTTAAGAAAACAATACACCTCTAATCCCCAAATAAACACTTTTCATCTGAATAAACAGTTTACTGTTGCAGACTTAGAAATATTAGCCTATAAATATTTACATTTAATAATTGGGTGGCACCATTTGCAGCACATAGGCTCAGCTTCATCCATGTCTCCTTTTTTTTCCCCCCGAATATTTCCTTGTGTTCTGAAACGTATTCTGATCCAGATTTTCATTTTCTTCCCATTTTAGTGTGTCAGATCTTTAACCGTTATCTGCCAACAGCTTGAAATGTGTACATGGTGGGCGTGAGATTCATCAGTACGTTCAGATGCACATGCACTTCAGAGCTTGGTGCCTGTTTGTTTATTGTGTTTATCTTCTAGACTAATACAGAGCCTTGCTTCAACAGGCAGCTTTGCATATACACACAGACTAATGCATTATCGTAATACGTATATCTCATACAATATATTGTGTATGCCTAATAAAACATGTTATTTTTCATATACTTGAATGATACAAAAGTAGGGTGAAAATCCAAAAAAACCCAAATAATACTTTTTGTTCAACCCGGGATTTTTTGGGGTAAGAAAACGAGTTAAACTGAAAATGAAGGGGCACACACAGATAGATAGATAGATCTTTTAGACACACACCTCTACAGTATGTATACATATACCCAGATCTATTGTCCACCCCTGGGAAAGCCATTAGAGTAGCCCACTGGCTACAAAGACCTAAAACACGTGTTCCAACTAAAGTGCTGGCTGCAGCCTGTGGAAACAAGGGTTAAAGGATTAGACTATAGGCCCCTCAGTTATGTCAAGACAGAGAACATTACAGTTAACTCTGCAGTCTCATACTGAGAGACTTGGGAAAGCAGACTCTGTGTCTGATCTGGGAGGGAAAACAACACAGAGTTAATGTGACCTAGCCTCGGAGATAATGATGTTGTGAGAACAGAAGTGAGACAGAAGTGAGAAAATAATGGAATGGGCAGGACATAACATAAATAATTGCAGATTTTTTTAATTAATGCATTCCATGAAAGAGTATAAATATTTGTGGCTTATTGTTTGTACTTTGAAGAAACTGAGGCAGAGATGCTCTCTGTCGACTGTATTTCTTCCCTGGCAATTGCTTGAAATAAAGCTGTCTCTGATTTTGTTGCATTCCAACCTGAGAGTGAGGATTTATTTTTCTCCCACAAGCCAGAAGAGTAAAAGAAGATTCAGCAATGTGGGGCAGGGAGAGGCTTAGGCCTGGTCTACACTACTGCGGTAAATCGATTTAGCTTATGCAACTTCAGTTACGTGAATAATGTAACTGAAGTCGACGTAATTAGATCCACTTACTGCAGTGGCTACACTGCACAGTGTCGATGGGAGAGCATCTCCCATTGACTTCCCTTATGCTTCGCAGGGAGGTGGAATACACAGATCAATAGGAGAGTGCTCTCCCATCGATTTAGCGTGTCTTCACCAGACTTGCTAAATCGACACTCGCTACATCGATTGCAGCGGTAAGTGTAGACATGCCCTTACTGTCATGCTCCTACTCAAGTGACCTATATCCACCTGTAGTCTATTCCAAGGAGAGACGATCAGGCTGGAGAGCAGGACAGAGACATATTCAAAACACTGACCCTACCGCTCTCTAATCCATGGAAGGGAGTAGTTCAGTGAAGCACCAGGGAGCACATTGTTCAGTGTTTGCTAGAAGCTGGGAGTGGACGACAGGGGATGGAGCACTTGATGATTACCTGTTCTGTTCATTCCCTCGGGGGCACCTGGCATTGGCCACTGTCAGAAGACAGGATACTGGGCTAGACAGATCTTTGGTCTGACCCAGTGTGGCCGTTATAATAGCTCTCTGAGAACAACCAGCTCAGCTCTTGCAGCTGCGCAACAATCACAAGTTTGGGTTTGTATTTTCCTAGAGATGGGTAAAAACCAAAGCCCAGACTGTGGGTAGTTTGAAATCCTGATTCAGGGCCATGCTGTGGCATAGGATATCACCAGAAGACAACAATGAGCAGTAGAAAGCAACACAAAGTTGTATTATCTACAACTTACTTGCATTCAGAAATTAAAGTGCTTGGGAACATTTTTTAATTTATAAAGTGCACCAAGTACAGATCAGTTCTGGGCATATGCAGAGTTTAAAAAACAAGACACTGCAAAATAAATGAATAAATAATCTCAAATGCCTTACACTAGGCCCTGAAAGTCAGCAGACTTGGGCTTGGTTAGAGCAACTGGGGGAGTAGGTGGGGAAGGAGGAGAAGGAATGAGAATTCAAGAGTCAAGGGCCATCCATGTCCCTAGGCATTTAAAGATATGGGCTGACTGCTCAAGGACCCATAGTGACCTCAGCTACTACTGCTGTGCATAGGGAAGGAGAGTGTCTCTCAGGAAATTAAACTCCAGGGATTTTTAGACTGATAGAGCTACAGGCACACATAGGGTATTAGAAATCAGTATCAGCACCACGAATTGCACCCAGAAGGAAGAGCATTTGTCAGAACTTCGGTTTAATATATGCACCATGGTTGCCAAATAGGTCAGTAGCCACATGGAGCATGTGTCTGCTGAAGTTGTAGAGCTCTGAACTAACTGCATCACAGCTCAAATGGTCTAGCTCCCACAACATCCTCATAGGTACACTGAGAAGAAATGGGTGCGTACATACCCTTGAATAGAACCCCACTTAAGCCTGCACACGAGCCCACAAGACAGGTAAGCCATTGCTTCCAAACACCTTCTGGGATGCTTCCAGAGAGGAAAACTGGAAGCACTCAAGAGCGGTACCATTCACCCAATCATGGCTTTCAGGCAGCTAAACAAAACCTCATAGATGATGGTACCAAAGGCTGCTGACACACCTAAAAGAAGCAGGATAAACACCTGCCCTTTGTCCATCACTAGGCAGAGTTTGCTCACCAACTAGGCTACAGTAGTGTCAATTGCATGTCACACTACCCAAACCAAAAGCCAGATTGAAAGGGATCAAGGAAATCTAAGGTACTCCTGGTGATCCCAAAGCTGCACTAGAGAGATTCTTAATTGTAGCAGAGGCCTAGCTCACTTGAGTTAAACTGACACCTTGCTTTCTCACAGGGAGGCATTACTCTCAGTAATAAACCTGATACCTGTTTGATTTTACTAACCATGAGGGGCATATGTTCATCATCATATGAATCTACGAATCTTGTAGGTCTCTGTCTGAAGCTCTCCCAGTGCATCTCCTTGGTGAGCTTTAAAGTGATAGTGCTTAGATACTATAAAAAAAACCATAAATAGATATGTACAAATAGCACCTTATTATTAAGTCCCTGTACCAATGGCAAGCTGGACCTAAATTTTGCAGCAAGGCAGCTTCATTAACATTTGTAAAAAGTGAGGTTTCATTGAATTAAGTATGGAAATAAACAAGTCAGTACCGCAGCTCCCATATTATTTGGATAAGAAGCTCAATTGGATACCATCTCCATGTTTTCAATTTTTACCGTGCTCTAGATTTTTGCATCTACAAGAAGAGAAGAAGTAGACAGAAGAAGAGATGGACAACATAAAAGAGTGGACAGGAATGGACTTCACGGAGACTCAAGCACTGACACACGATCGTCAGGGGTGGAGACAATTGGTTGATTGCTCATCAATGATGGTGCCCCATGACCAATGCAGTTATGGGAGTGATGATGAGATTTTTGCATAGAAAACAGAGAAGAGCATCACAGAATGTACATGGGGAAAGTGAGGTCCTGATAACTGGTATTTCTGGAACCCAGGAGAATGCAGAAGAAGGTCTGGCGTTGGGGAGAACACACACTGCCTCGGCATTTCTGCCAAAATGAGCAGCTGAGGCCTCCTACTGCATGTGCCCAAACATGAGACACACTGCGCCTGATTTTTAAAATAGCTGAGCACACACAGCTCCACTTGCAAACAAGGGGAGTTGGCGCTGCTCAGCAATTCCAAAAGATCAGCTCCACGGTTGAGCCCCAAAGGTGCTCAAGTTAAGTGCCCAATCATTGATGCACAGAAAATTAGCAAACACATTTACAAAAACCCTAGCACACAAATCTGTAAAGTCCCTTTAGTGATCAAACCCAAGTATGGGGCTTAAACTGATGCAAAGTCACTTTCACATAAACAAAGCCACCCAACACAACCATCCGAACCCAGCCTATTGTCCCCCTCACCTGCACATCTAGTCCAGCTATTAAGTTCATGCTCAGACTGTCAAGTTCATGACAGTCAGCTTGCTGAATATTCCAGTCCCTCTGTTATTACTTGTGGTAGAAGTGCAAGTGCAGACCAGACAGGATCACTTTTACCAACAGGACCTATCTAGCCCTCCAGTAAGAAAACCATTCACATAGACAAGCCCATTAGGTTAACTACGAGTGATGAAATGTAAAACAAATTCACAACACATATTTGAGACCAAATCCTAGCCCTACTGGAGCCAATGGACATTTTGCTACTGACTTTAATTGGACCACCATTTGGCCTTCATAAAAAAAGTAATGGACATTTTCTCTTTAAGCAGTGAAATTCCCACTACTGCCTGCAGATCAGTTGCATATGGGCTCCACAGTCCCAACATCAGGGCAAGTTTTTCTGTATAGCCAATGCTATACATAGAAAAGCACTCTCTGAATCTATCCTTAACATTTATCTGACATGACTAACACCTCCAGCTCCCTAAAAAGTGACACACTGGATGGTAATAGGGTTTACACAAATTCACACTTTCCCCTTGATACAGAAACACATACAAGTGAGAAAAAGGACCATAAAAATAAGGTACAATATCTTCTCTCACAACCCTGCCACTGATCTTCAGATGGGGACTGTGGGGGGAATTTCACTGGAATACTCAACTCCTTTCTCTCCTGCAATAGGGAGGTCTGTGGTGAAAGTCACTGGGTTATTAACCACCTCCCATACGCAGTAGGCACAGAGTCTCAGTGTATTTCAGCCGGGCAGCGTTAACTCACCCGCCTACCACTTTAGGAAGGAATTTTCTCTTGCATTGTAATTGGAGCTGGGATCAAGACACAAGACTTGCATCCGGTTAGCCAATGCCACAGCATGCTAAGACATTCAGATCTAGGGTTTTGGTTTAGCGCATTATAAAGATGGGGGCTCTGGACAAAATTCAAATCCAAGTTTCAATTTCAAAACACCCCACAATATCAGGAAAGTAGGTTTCCTCTGCTTGGGCCCATCTTTCATTGCAATACACATGACAGTTACTCACTGCATGTTAATAAACAAGCTAGTTGTGCATTCCACTGATTATGTCACTGTGCAGAAGGCAATCAGGCCTTCCCCAAAAAAATCCCTGCACACTCAGTGAGAGAGATATTAGATGGTGGAAGGCCCCTTCACATACACACACCTGCAAAAGTATTTTTATTCATTTGCACGTATTGCGTGCACAATGAGATGGGGGGGTACAAGGACTCCTCTCGGCACGCGCGCACACTCGGGGGGGTCGCAAGGCTCCGACTGGGCACACGCGGACACTCGGGGTGTGGGAGGGGGAAGCTCCGACTGGGCATGCATGCACACTTGGGTGGGGGGAGGGCAGCACAAGGCCCCAACCGGGCATGCGCACACCTATGGGTTGGGTGGATGCAAGGCCTCTTCTAGGCATGGGCGCGCACCCGTCGGTGGGGAGGGCACCAGGTCCCTTCTGGGCACAGGCGAGCACCCAGGAGTTGGCCAGGGGGTGCAAGGCCCCTTCTGGGCACGGGCACGCACCCATCGGTGGGGAGGTGGCACAAGGCCCCTTCTGGGCACAGGCGCACACCCACAGGTGAGGGGGGACACTAGGCCCCTTCTGGGCACGGGCGCGCACCCACGAGTTGGTGGGGGGCGGCGCAAGGCCCCTTCTGGGCACGGGCGCGCACCCACAGGTGGGGAGGGCAAAAGGCCCCTTCTGGGCACGGGCGCGCACCCACGAGTTGGTGGGGGGCGGCGCAAGGCCCCTTCTGGGCACGGGCGCGCACCCACGGGTGGGGAAGGGCGCAAGGCCCCTTCTGGGCACGGGCGCGCACCCACGGGTGGGGGAGGGCGCAAGGCCCCTTCTGGGCACGGGCGCGCACCCACGGGTGGGGGTCGCAAGGCACCTCGGGACCGGCGTTTATTCACAGGTGGGGCGGGGTGCAGGGCCCCTTGGCACGCGCACACTGACAGCGGGACAGGGGCAGCCCCCAGCCCGGCCGAGCCCCTCAACGCTCGCCCAGCGGGGAAGGAGCCGCCGGGGCCCGGCTGCCGTCAATGCGAGGCTGACACGGCCCGCGGGACTCACCTCCCTGCAGCGCCCGTGCAGAGCGTCAGGCCCCGCAGCCCTTCCCCGTCCGGCACCCCGGTTCCGCGCCCCACAGCCCCCGCCTCCTGCCGCAGCGACCGCGACTCGCGCCTGGCTCCGCCCCCTCATGAGCGGTGCCCGCAACTCTCGCGAGATCCGGAGCAGCCTGGGGGCCGCTGTCCACGGTGCTGGGCCTGCGGGGGCGCGCGGGGTCCGAGCCTCACAGCCCGGGCTGGTTCCAGCGGGGCCCAGCGCGAGGGGGAGGGAACACGGGGGGGGACCAGGCTGTAATCTCTGAGGCGGGGCCCAGGTGCTGGAGACACCGGGGTACCGGGCTCTGACGGGGACAGGAGGGACCAAGCTCTGAGGGGGGTGGGGTGCCCCAGGCTCTAGCGGGGAGGGGATAGCAGGCTCTGAGGGGAGTAGGGTGACCTAGGCTTTATGGGGGCAGGAGGGACCAGGCTCTGAGGGGGAGTCCAGGGTGGGAGGGGGTATTGGGCTCTGAGGGGGGCAGGAGGGAACAGGGTTTGAGGGGGGTGGGGTGCCCCAGACTCTTGGGGGAAGGGGTTATCAGGCTCTGAGAGGGGCAGGAGGGCCAAGCTGTGAGTTGGAGCGGGGGGGGGGGGGGGCCTGGCCCTAAGGGGGGCAGGCAGAACAGAAGGGCCCACTGTTCTGCGGGTAGCAGGCTTTGAGATGGGCAGGGCAGACTGGAGGCCGCAAAATTATACCACTACAGGATTCTCCAGTATCTTTCAAGCTATCAGGCATTCTTAAAACTACAATACCCACCTGCTGAAGTGAAGATATAGATTGACAGAGCCAGAAGAGTACCCAGAAGTCACGTACTACAGGACGGGCCCAACAAAGAAAATAACAGAACGCCACTAGCCGTCACCTTCAGACCCCAACTAAAACCTCTCCAGTGCATCATCAATGATCTACAACCTATCCTGAAAGATGATCCCTCACTCTCACAGATCTTGGGAGACAGACCAGTCCTCGCTTACAGACAGCCCCCCAACCTGAAGCAAATACTCACCAGCAACCACACACCACACAACAAAAACACTAACCCAGGAACCTATCCTTGCAACAAAGCCTGATGCCAACTCTATCCACATATCTATTCAAGTGACATCATCATAGGACCTAATCACATCAGCCACACCATCAGCTGCTCGTTCACCTGCACATCTACCAGTGTGATATATACAATCGTGCTAGCAATGCCCCTCTGCCATGTACATTGGCCAAACTGGACAGTCTCTATGCAAAAGAATAAAGACACAAATCTGACATCAGGAATCATAACATTCAAAAACCAGTAGAACACTTCAGCCGCTCTGGTCACTCAATAACAGACTTAAAGGTGGCAATTCTGCAAGAGAAAAGCTTCAAAAACAGACTCCAATGACAAGCTGCTGAACTGGAATTAATTTGCAAATTAGATATCATCAACTTAGGTTTGAACAGAGAACAGGGAGTGGCTGGGTCATTACACAAATTGAATCTATTTCCCCATGTTAAGTATCCTCACACCTTCTTGTCAACTGTCTGAAATGGGCCATCTTGATTATCACTACAAAAGTTTTTTTTCTGCTGATAATAGCTCATCTTAATTAATTAGCCTCTTAGATTTGGTATGGCAACTTCCACCTTTTCATGTTCTCTGTGTGTGTATATATATCTTCATACTGTATGTTCCATTCTATGCATCTGATGAAGTGAGCTGTAGCCCACAAAAGCTTATGCTCAAATAAATTTGTTAGTCTCTAAGGTGCCACAAGTACTCCTCGTTCTTTTTGTGGATACAGACTAACACGGCTGCTACTCTAAAACCTGTCAATCTGTTCAGTTTATCAAAAAGAAGACTGAGAGATTACTTGATTATAAGGTATTCATGGGAATTGTGAAGCTTAATTCCATCATATTTATAAATGGTTTTTAAGATTTTCAGATGAAAAGTACCATAGAAAATCAATGTATTATTATTAATAATACAAGAACGATCAAAATTATTGCAATATGTATTTAGAATCCTCAAACACTACAGCAACACCAATGTAACATGTAGTGTTTACACCATTCATGTTGATTGATGTTGCATTTTTTTTGTAATTGTTATTTGGTGTTTAATCAGAGAGAAACTGCTCAGACAATAGGAACTATGACAACCCACATACACTCACATACACATATTCAGTGACTTTATGGAATGCTTCCATTGGAAGTATGCAGCAGCATAATAGTTTAACTCACTTCTTCTGACAGCAGTGCAATCCTAGGCAGAGATAAAAATAGTAGGCCTAACACACAAAGTAGTCATTGTGACAATCTGCACAGATCATTCATTCCTCCCTTCTTATTGCTTGTTTTATTAGCAGGACACAGTGAAGATAACCTACTGAAGAAATAGACATAGTCAACAAGGACTTTACAGTTGGATAATAGCACACCATGGGAGACACATCTCCATCAGTACAGTCAATAGTGCATACTGCCTACCATCTTGCTCAAGATAGGTTAGGTGAGATCGGTTTAGTGAGAAACTGTGAAAGAAAAACCAGGATGCCACAAGAAGTTGTGCTGGTGATTCAGGACATGATGTTCTTCCTTCTGAATCAGTACCAAAATAATACCCTAGCCTGGTGTTATGAGCCACAGCGCTGTTGATTTTTCTTCCTTTCACATGAAATATAGAAGTGAAGACCTGATCATTTGTGGTCATTAAAGATCCCATTGCACTTTTTGCAAATCCAGTGTTAATCACTATCCTGGCCAGATTCCAGCCTCGGTCTGTTTGTTGTTGTTGTTGTTGTTATTTCTAGATGTTCCAATCAGGATTGGTGTACCATTGTTCAAAGTGCTATTAACATATATAATGAAAACATGGTCCCTGCCCTAAAGAATTTACAATCTAATTATATGACAAGAGGCAACAGGTGGATACAACAAACAGACAGGTAGAGTGGGGTAGGAGCACAAGGTAACAGTGACTTCTTCAGCTGAATACAGGATTCCCCTTCATTTTACAATTCATTGTTCTCAGTTACACTAATATTAATATGGAGTAATTTCAGTGCAGTTACCATAGAATCATAGAAAATTAGGGTTGAAAGAGACCTCAGGAGGTCATCTAGTCCAATCCACTGCTCAAAGCAGGACCAACACCAACTAAATCATCCCAGCCAGGGCTTTGTTAAGCCGGGCCTTAAAAACCTCTAAGGATGGAGATTCCACCACCTCCCTAGGTAACCCATTCCAGTGCTTCACCACCCTCCTAGTGAAATAGTGTTTTCTAATATCCAGCCTAGACCTCCCATACTGTAACTTAAGACCATTACTTCTTGTTCTGTCATCTGCCACCACTGAGAACAACCAAGCTCCATCCTCTATGGAACCCCCCTTCAGGTAGTTGAAGGCTGCTATCAAATCCCCACTCACTCTTCTCTTCTGCAGACTAAATAACCCCAGTTCCCTCAGCCTCTCTTCGTAAGCCATGTGCCCCAACCCCCTAATCATTTTCGTTGCCCTCTGTTGGACTCTCTCCAATTTGTCCACATCCCTTCTGTAGTGGGGGGACCAAAACTGGACGCAATACTCCAGGTGTGGCCTCACCAGTGTCAAATAGAGGGGAATAATCACTTCCCTCGATCGGCTGGCAATGCTCCTACTAATACAGCCCAAAATGTCGTTGGCCTTCTTGACAATGAGGGCACACTGCTGACTCATATCCAGCTTCTCGTCCACTGTAATCCCCAGGTACTTTTCTGCAGAACTGCTGTTTAGCCAGTCGGTCCCCAGACTGTAGCGGTGCATGGGATTCTTCCTTCCTAAGTGCAGGACTCTGCACTTGTCCTTGTTGAACCTCATCAGATTTCTTTTGGCCCAATCCTCCAATTTGTCTAGGTCACTCTGGAACCTATCACTACCCTTCAGTGTATCTACCTCTCCCCCCAGCTCAGTGTCATCTGCGAACTTGCTGAGGGTGCAATTCATCCCATCAATCAGATCATTAATAAAGATGTTGAACAAAACCAGCCCGAGGATCGACGCCTGGGGCACTCTGCTTGATACTAGCCGCCAACTAGACATCGAGCCGTTGATCACTACCCGTTGAGCCCGACAATCTAGCCAGCTTTCTATCCACCTTATAGTCCATTCATCCAATCCATACTTTTTTAACTTGCTGGCAAGAATACTGTGGGAAACCGTATCAAAAGCTTTGCTAAAGTCAAGATATATCACATCCACTGCTTTCCCCATATCCACAGAGCCATTTATCTCATCATAGAAGGCAATCAAGTTGGTCAGGCATGACTTACCCTTGGTGAATCCGTGTTCACTGTTCCTGATCACCTTCCTCTCTTCCAAGTGCTCCAAAATGGATTCCTTGAGTACCTGCTCCATGATCTTTTGCTGGGGACTGAAGTGAGGCTGACCGGTCTGTAGTTCCCCAGGTTCTTTCTTCCCTTTTTAAAATATGGGCATTATATTTGCCTTTTTCCAATCGTCCGGGACCTCCCCCGATCGCCACGAGTTTTCAGAGATAATGGCCAATGGTTCTGCAGTCACATCAGCGAATTCCCTCAGCACTCTTGGATGCATTAGATCTGGATCCATGGACTTGTGCATGTCCAGCTTTTCTAAATAGTCCTTAACTTGTTCTTTCACTACTGAGGGCTGCTCACCTCCTCCCTATATTGTGTTGCCCAGTGCAGCAGTCTGGGAGCTGACCTTGTCTGTGAAGACTGAGGCAAAAAAAGCATTGAATACTTCAGCTTTTTGCACATCATCTGTCACTGTGTTGCCTCCCCCATTCAGTAAGGGTCCCACACTTTTCCTGACCTTCTTCTTGTTGCTAATATACCTGTAGAAACCCTTCTTGTTACCCTTCACATCCCTTGCTAGCTGCAACTCCAATTGTGCTTTGGCCTTTCTGATTACACCCCTGCATGCTCTAGCAATATTTTTAAACTCCTCTCTAGTCATCTGTCCAAATTTCCACTTCTTGTAAGCTTCCTTTTTGAGTTTAAGCTCACCGAAGATTTCACTGTTAAACCAATGTGGTCGCCTGCCATATTTACTATTCTTTCTGCACTTCGGGATGGTTTGTTCCTGTGTCCTCACTCAGGCTTCTTTAAAATACAGCCAGGTCTCCTGGACTCCTTGCCCCCTCATATTAGCTTCCCAGGGGATCCTGCCCATCAGTTCCCTAATGGGAACTACTGGAACAGAGAAAGTTCTTACTTCATCTAGTAGAAAAAGATAAGCCATTTGCAGCTCTGCTGGTGCCCACTTCTGCTCCCACAGACGTTAATGGGAGTTTGTTACAGAAGATGTAGAGTAGCTGTTGTTGAGTTAGTTGCTATTGAGCAAGTCACAGGTGGAAATCGATGGAGCTGTTTGTGCATTTGCAGGATTACCCCTCCATCTAAGAACCAAAGGAGGCAACCGGGATCCGCTGCCAAATTAGAAGACAAGATGAATGTATGCTGGAATTAAGAGATCGCATAGAGGATAAAGAGTGTGCAATAAAAAACAGAATGAATACACCTGCCTCTATGAGCATGTAAATCCCAAATTGCTTCTAGATGGGGAAAAACCTCCTTGATGGCATCTATCCAAGTATCCAGCAATGTGGCCATCTTCACAACCTGATTAGATATGAATATTTCAGCAGGCTTCTAACTTGGACTAATTTTCAGTGAGACCAGAACCTGATTCACTGATGTAATATATGAGATTTTGCATTGCAGATAACAAATCCTACAGAATGAAAGGGCAGGAATAGTTTGGTGGAGTGCCCTACTTCTGAGAGTTCTGGAGGCTCTGCTTTTGTGTTCTGATCATTGTAGGATAGGGGGTATAGCAGTCATCACTGGATGAAATCCTGCCTATTGAAATCAATGGGATTTTTACCACTGACTTCGGTGGAGCTAGAATTTCACTTGTGTATTGTTGGAACTATTTGGTCTATTACAGGGTTGATCTGGTGATGAGATTGAGAGAAGGATTTGGCTCATATTTGTCCTTTTAACAGGTCAAGTTCTCAAAAGCAAAATAAATTAAATTCATGGTGGAAATATTTTCAAACTACAAAAAATAAGGCAACAAGAAATCATTAAAATGCTTATCCCGGTGTCAGCTTTACATCTGGGCAGCATCCTCCACAGAATAAATAGGTCTGAGTCTGGGAAGAAAGCACCTTGTTCATCTCAAGAAAAATCCCAATCAGTTTAGCTCGGTGTCTTTCCCATGAGCTTTCCTTCTGTTGAATTTCCAGTTGCTTAGCTCTCACAGCTTGTTTAACTAGATTTAGAAGGAATCTTTTCAGTTATTGATTCCTCTCCATTCAAATCTGGGATTCAAGATACTTGGGCAGCCAAGTAAAAGTTTGAATTCCATTCAATCCATTTAAAAGTATGTTGTAATGGACATGAATGATACTGGAAACTAGGGTCAGGATCATAGGCACCGACTCCGTGGGTCGGGGCTGGAGCACCCACAGGGAAAAATTGGTGGGTGCAGAGCACCCACCAGCAGCTCCCCACCGGCCCCCCCGCGCCCAACTCATCTCTGCTTCTGCCTCCGCCACCGCCACCGCCCCTCTGCTTTTCCTCCCTCCCTGGCTTGCCACGCGCCAGCTATTCGGCGCGCGGCAAGCCTGGGAGGGAGGGGGGAAGCGGAGCGGTGGAGCCTCGGGGGAGGGGGAGGAGGCGGGGGAGGAGCGGGGCTGTAGCTCACCTCCGCCTCCTGCCCTTCCCCCTCCCCCTAGGTGCCGCCGCTCCGCTTTCCCCCCTCCCTCCGAGGCTTGCAAGCCTGGGGGAGCCATGGAGGGGAAATGCAGCGCGCCCAGGGGGAGGAGGCGGGGGCAGGAATTTGGGAAAGGGGTGGAATGGGGGTGGGGCGGGGGTGGAGTTGGGGCGGGGCCGGGGACGCCAGCGCCTATGGTCAGGATTAACTTCAGTAGTCTACTCACTTTTGGTGCCTTTAATCTTGGGAGGAAGCTTGCACTGGGAGGAAGCTTGCACGGACACTAACAATGGTATAGCCATTCTGTACATATTATTATTATGTATTATTTGTATTGAGGTAGCACATAGAAGCCCCAGTTACGGACACAGAACAAAAAAGATGCTCCCTGCCTCAAAGAGATGACAATATAAACAGAGACCTTCAGCCTCCAGCCCTGTTCCACAGTGTTTTTCAGTAGATCGAAAGTAACTGCTCAAGAGAGTCAAAAATGTATGTCTGCCAAGACCAGAATATAATCAGGAGAGAGACAGATGGATTCACCTCTCAAAATATTGCAGACAGAGACAAGGAAGGGTGTAATGTAGCAAAATGTCTGTTTTAATGCTCCCCATAAATGCCAATCAGTGAAAATACGCAAACAGCACTAAATTATAATAACCATTAATATTGTTGTTTGATGTTAATTAACTTCAATGCGTCTCATCCTTTGCGATACCACAACCCCCTTTTCCTATTGGGAACACCCTGAGAGCCCCTCCCATTTAACAATATGGGAAAATCAGTTTGGTTGCAATTCAGTTTGAGAAAACATTAATTAATTAATATGTTGTATTTTCTTAGTTCCTTTCATCTAAGGATCCCAATCTAGGACAAAAATCATTAATTTGTAGTGAAGGGGGGTAAAGGGTCATTATTTTCATTTCACAGATGAGGAAACTGAGGAACAGAGAGAATAACTGAACTGCCCAAAGTCACATAGTGACCCAGTGGCAAATCAGAGGACCCAGTCATCTAACCACTAGACACACTGCCATTAGCTTTAACAACTCATGTTCTAAAGGTCTGGTCCAATGCCCATTAAAGTCAATAGAAGTCTAATCATTTTGAATCAGGTCCCACATGCAGGAAAATAAAAGAGATAGAAACATTTTTTAAAAACCCAAGAAAATATTACTTTAAATAATCTATTGAAAACCATGATACCTTGCATGAGGACTTTATCTTACTGACTAGTTAATGCAATATGAAGTGTTGTTGCCATGTTGGTCCCAGGATACTAGAGAGACAAGGTTGATGAGGTAATATCTTTTATTGGACCAACTTCTGGTGGTGAGAGAAACAACAGAGGTTGGTCCAATAAAAGATTATTACATCACTCACGTTGTCTCTCTAGTTAATGTAATGTTTTACTCAGACCACAAGGGGGGGCGCTGACACTTTCTGCACAGGATACTCTATGTTCTCTCCTGTGAATATAAGTTAGAATATCTATATATACTCTGTTTAAAATGAAAGGCATTTGCAAACATGAAAAATCCTCGTGTAACTTTAGCGCCCTCGTGGCCAAGATGGAGTCTGCTCTGCAGGCAGCTCTGGCCAAGAGAAAGTGCACGCAGGAATGCAGCAGGGAAAGTCCCTTCCACCCGAGGCACCTGTTCCAACCCCCCCAGAGTGAACACACACACCCACAGGAAAAGTACAATGGATATAAGAAAGGGAAATATTTATTTACAAAGGGATGAGAGAAGTAAAAACAACAAGGGGAGATATAGGGGGAGCAGTAAAACAGGGTTGCATCCAAACCAAGGCCCCACAGGCCCAGTGGTAGCACAGGCCGAAAGGGCAGACACTGAGCAATGTGTCTGCACACAGAGTTCAGGAGTCCTGAGTAAAGTTCCAGTCCAGGGGTGGGTCTTGGGTGCTCCTGGTCAATCTTCGGCACCAGTGAACTTTCCCCAACAAACCCCTCCAGTGTCCTCTTCTGCTGCTCTCTGCAAAGCCACACAGAGCGACCCCCTCCCCACTTAACTAGCTACAGCCTACCTCCTTATTCCCAGTGCAGAGTCACAAGCCCCAGTACTCACAGCCCCATTCAGCTCTGGGCAGCAGTGATACAGATCCTGGGTCCAGCTCCAGCCTGTCCTTCTCGGGCAATGCCGCCCTGGCACAGTGCTCCTCCTGGCTCCTGTCCTGGGGTGTCCCCGATCAGCCGCACTGTCCTCCTCGGGCTTCAGGCAGGTTCTCTCCCTTTCTCTTCTGAGGGCCTCCAGACTGCAGCCTTTCTTCTCTCCCCCCAGCTCCAGCTCCACCCCCTGGAGTTTCCCTCCTTTTTCTCACTGCTTCCCCTCCCCGGTTAGGAAAAAGATTTAAAGAGGCCATGCTCTCTAAACCCCAAAGGGGTTACACTCTCCGCCCCCCTCAAAAGAAATAATCCTTGATATCCCCATCAAGGTGGGCAACTCTAAACCATGGATCCCCAGCAGGAGACCCAGGGCCCCCATTCGACAGAAGTATTCCCATCATCCATCCCACAGGACCCCGAGGGGTGGAACAGGTTTCGCATGAAGCAACTCACTCCCCGTGGCACCCCAGAGATCTGTAGGTCGCTAGGTTCCCCTAAACGATCATACATCAACACACTCCTGGGCTTCCCTTCCCTAGAGGAGCATCTAAGCTGGCTGTCGGGTATTGGCTGAGGTGACATAACTGAACATGGAGGCAAGATGATGGGTCCTTGAGGCACGAATTTGAGGGCATCTGGGTTTAAAGTGGCTGTTTGCGGTACAGGGTTCTCTGCCTGCACTGAACCTTCCTCATCATGTTCTTGGGGGGGTCTCCACAGCTTTGGACAGTGGAGCCTCGGGAGTGCTCAGTGTGGGTTCTTCCCCTTCACCATCTCTTTGTGTGACAACAAGAGGATCCATTGGGGTCAGGGCATTCCAAACTGGATGTTTGTCAAACCCCATCTCATCCTCACTCTCTGAGGAGCTGGGCGTTTGCAGGGGACAGGTATATTTCCATTGTTGGGCCCGTGTCCGACTCGCGGGGCCGGGAGGCTCAGAATCGGTGGAAACATCCTTAAGGGGAAACAATACTTGTTCTACAGGTAACAGATGATTCCGGTGGAGAGTTCTGGTGGGGCCGTGACTGCCTTCAGGACGTAAGCAATATACTGGTAGACCCCCAAGTTTCTTCTCTATAATGTATGGGTGTGACTCCCAATGATCTGCAATTTTGTGTTTTCCCTGTAGTCCGAGATTTCGGGCCAAAACTCAGTCACCAACCTGAATCTCCTGTTGCCTCACTCGCTGATCATATCGGGTTTTATTCTTTTGATTCTGGTGACCAGCTGCTTGCGTTGCTATCCGATATGCCTCCTTCAGTTGATCTTTTAGGCGAGTCACATACCCCAAGTATGTTTCGGGGAGTGCCCCATCTGAAGACACTCCAAAACAGAGATTGACCGGCAACCGGGCTTCTCGACCGAACATTAGCATGTATGGTGTGAACCCAGTTGCATCGTGTCGAGTGCAGTTATACGCATGTACCAAATGCTCCACATGCTGGCTCCAGTGTTTTTTCTGCTGAGGCTCCAATGTTCCCAGCATGTTCAGTAGTGTGCGGTTGAATCGTTCTGGCAGTGGATCCCCTTGTGGATGATAAGGGGTGGTGTGTGACTTTTTTATCCCCATGATCCTACAAAGTTCTTTTATTAACCAACTTTCAAAATCCCGTCCCTGATCTGAATGTAGTCTGGTGGGCAACCCATAGTGAAAAAAGAACTTTTCCCACAGGATCTTGGCAACCGTGGAAGCTTTTTGATCTTTGGTGGGATAAGCCTGGGCATAATGAGTAAAATGGTCAGTGACCACCAAGATATTTGTAGTACCCCGGCGGTCAGGCTCTAATGATAGAAAGTCCATAAAGACAAGCTCCATGGGTGCAGAACTTGTGATGCTGACAAGAGGACCTGCCTGCTTAGGCAGAGTCTTTCGTTGGATACATCTGGTGCAGATGCGAACATGGTGGGCAATGTCACGCCCCATCCAGGGCCAATAGAATCTTGCCTTAACTAGGGCCTCCAATCGCTCGACTCCCAGATGCCCCATTCGATCATGGTAGGCCTCTAACACGCCTTGCCGGTACGTCTGGGTAGCACCAATTGCTTTGGGTGAGGCCTCTGGGGATGCTTCTGCCCTCGACAGAGTCGTCCATCCTGAACCAATAGGCGGTCCCATTCTTTCAGCAAAAGGACCTCCTCTGGGTGACTCAGTCGAATAACCTTTGGATCCTTTCCCCTTTCCAATGCATAAAGGATGTCCTTCATCCGTGGATCAGCTCGCTGGGCATGCTCCACCTCTCGATCCTTTAGTGTGGGCAGCTGAGGGTCCTGTACTCTAGTAAAACTTGAGTAGACTGTGGGTATGGCTTCTGGTGGTACACCCAGACAGTCAATTGCTCGTTCTCCATTGGCTGTGGATTTTTCCTCCACAATGGATACCCGTTGGCATAAAGCTCTCAATTCAGGGGTCCCCACATTCATCTGATCATTGGGTGATAAATCCTTAGAGTGAGGCCGCCGAGACAAGGCATCTGCTTCCACGTTTGTTCGACCAGGTCGATACTGCAGAGTGAAATCATAGGCAGAGAGCGCCACTAACCACCGGTGCCCTGCTACAGATAATTTTGCTGTTGTCTTCATGTATGTCAAAGGGTTATTATCGGTTTTTACAGTGAACTTGGCCCCATAGAGGTAGTCATGGAACCTCTCTGTGATGGCCCCTTTCAATGCGAGGAACGCCACTTGATGAGCTGGGTAGTTTCTCTCAGATGGTGTGAGACCTCGACTTGCAAACGCTACTGGCCGGAGTTTGCCCTCACGCTCTTGATAAAGGACAGCACCTAAACCGATGTAGCTTGCGTCGACATGAAGTTCATATGGCTGGGTGGGATCAGCGTACACCAAAACAGGTGCTTGAGTGAGCTGTTGAATTATTTTACGGAAAGCTTCTTCACACTCAGCAGTCCACCTCTTTCCAAAAGGTGCACCCATATTAAAGTATTGATGCCGAGGTGGGTTCTCCTTCTTCTTATTTGTTGGGGGGTATCCCTTGGTGAGCTCTGTGAGTGCATGCACGATGTGAGAAAAATTCTTTATGAACCTGCAGTAATAGCCACAGAATCCCAGAAATGACTGCAATTCCTTGAGAGTCGTGGGCCTCGGCCAGGTGGTTATCGCCTTCACCTTCTCTGGGTCTGTAGCTATACCATCTGCAGACACTATGTATCCCACATACCACACGGATGTCTGGCAGAAAATGCACTTGTCTAAGGATAACTTGAGGCCAGCCTGTTCCAGACGATCCAGGACTTTGCACAGCCGAGTCTCATGTTCTTCTAAAGTGTGCCCGAACACTACAATGTCATCCAAGTACACCAAACACTCTAACAGGTGCGTGTCCCCTACCACCCGCTCCATGAGTCGCTGAAACATGGCTGGAGCTCCAGATACTCCCTGGGGCATGCGATTGAATTGGTAAAAACCTAAGGGGCAGATGAATGCTGTCTTCTCCCGGTCCCCTGGTGCCATGGTCACTTGATAGTATCCACTGCAGAGGTCAAGGATAGAGAACCAGCAGCTACCATTCAGGCTATCCAAGGCATCATCCACCCGAGGCATTGTGTACTGGTCAGGGATCGTCCGCCGGTTCAGAGTGCAATAGTCGACGCATGTGCGCACCTTTCCACTTTTCTTTCGTACTACAACGATACCTGCTTGAGCCAGTTCCTATAGGTGCTGCCTCACATCTTCAATATCAGCGGGGGCTAATCGTCTTGACCTCTCTCGAAAAGGCCTACCATCCTGCATTTGGATATGGTGTTCCACATCATGCGCACACCCAACATCCCACTCATCCATAGAGAAAACAGCCTTCCTCTTGATTAACTTCTCACACAGGCGGTCCTTCCACTCAGCAGGAATGGGGGAATCCCCAAACTGGAAACTATCCTTCCCAAAGGGTCTAGCGTTGGTCTCCTCTTGGGATGGGGGGCCCCTCGCTTGCTGGTATGCAGCTTTACATAAAGCGTGCATTGGCAGCTCCTGCAGATAGTTGTTCCCTGCCATCTCACGGCATTTCCACGCCAATCTCTGGAACAGGTTTGCATTTGTCCTTAGGATTAAAGGTGTATACTCTCTTCCCTTTGGATCTGGGCAGACCAGTGCCAATGTTTCTATTTCCTGGCTTACCCCCACAACCTTCTTTGGAAACTGGACATTCAACAGGATATATCCCCGATAGGGGCAGGGGTCACAGTCAATTCCCCAGACTGTCAGGCCAGACAGGGGACGCAACAGTAAATGCTGCAAGTGTTCTCGGTAGTAAGATTCATAAAGTATGGTGACCTGTGATCCGCTGTCCAGCAATGCCTCACACAATCGTCCTTCTATACGAACAGGTACTATAGCCTGGGGGCCTACCAGCCCATTTGGGTAACCCCTCTTTGTGTTTTTTTCTGGGGAGCCTTGGAATTTCAGGGTCTTGGGTTGCTCCTTCCCCAAAGCCCTGTTGGTGTTTCCCTGAAGCTCTCTAATGGTTTGCTGCAATCTCTGAGATACCCTTGCATGATCTGTCTTGTTTTGACAGTCCAAGGCATAGTGACCATCTCTCCCACAGTTGTAACAGAAACCTTCTCGCCGGCTATCACCCCTCCTGCTACTCTTCCCTCTTGAGGATGGCACAGGATGTCCCTGAGCCTTCATCATGGCCACTTCTCGGGTCAAATCTCTCAGTGCCGCTGCCACTGATGGAGCCTCTTCCATTTCTCCAAGCACTGTAGTGGTGTGACTCCCTGCCTGCTTCAGCTGCACCACTGCATCCACTTGCAACAATCTCTCCTCCTCTTCACGTATCTCTCGAATGAGCTTGTGGAATGGGGGTGGGTTTGGGGCCCGCTCCCTCAGCTGCAGTCGCCACAACATCAGCCCATCTTGTCGGGTGCCCCGAAGGATCTGGTCCAACCTAGCAGAATCGATGCGCTGGATGGGGATGCCATCCTTCCGCACTACCTGCTGGAGCAAATCCTCTAGTCTCCTGATAAAATCCGACAATCGTTCGTGGGGCTCCTGATAGGTATGGCGGAAACGATAATATAGGTCTTCACTGCTATCTGTAGCACCATAGACACTCTCAAGAGCAGTTAAATAGTCTTGCACTGTGGCGGCTGGTTGGGAGTCTTTATGGGCTCGGGCAATTCGCATGGCAGGTCCCCTCAGACTCTCAAGCACACGTTTCCACTTCTCCGCATCAGAGCATTCCCACTCTTGGACAAGTGGCACTGTAACATCGCTCCAGGTCTCATAATCCTCCTCCTCTGAGGGTACAGGTGACATCCCTGAAAAAGAACGTAACCGCTTGTATGGAGCACTTTCATATGCTGGCTTCAATGCATCTTTGAGAGCGGTTCCCAGCTCTTTGGCCCATCCCACCAGGCTGGGTGCTGAGGGTGTGGGAGCCCCTCCTAATGCCAAAATTAATTCCTCTCTTATCCGCTTCTCATCCATCATCAGAGCTTGCAATTTCTGCGCTAAAGAATCCATCTCAAGTGGCTTGGCCACACTAATAGGGGACTGCTCTGCCCCCAGAATTGTCCAGGGGGTGCCTCCTACTTGCACCTCTTTGGGCACTTTATCAAGATCTGCTTCCTTGGAGTGAGTACATAGTGCTACCATGCCCTTCACTTCGCGGTTGTAAATACAGGTGTGGACCTTCACTCTCCCTAGTATTTCAGCTGCCTCCAGGCTCTCCTCAATTTCATTTGGTTCCATCTCTTCTGGGAACCCTGCCACCAGCACAGCTTTGGTTACTGGGATTCGTGCCCCTCGGCACAGGTCTTCTAGTAATCCCCTCTCTGTATTTTTTTTTTTTCACTGAGATGAAACTCACTCAGGAGTTTCTTTGCTCTGTGAAGGAGAGCCCAGGGTGCGCAATGTAGGTGTGTGCATGTGTGTACTGCAAAGTCCCCGTACGGGCCACGAAGTGTAACTTTAGCGCCCTCGTGGCCAAGATGGAGTCTGCTCTGCAGGCAGCTCTGGCCAAGAGAAAGTGCACGCAGGAATGCAGCAGGGAAAGTCCCTTCCACCCCAGGGGCACCTGTTCCAAACCCCCCAAAGTGAACACACACACACACACAGGAAAAGTACAACGGATATAAGAAAGGGAACTATTTATTTACAAAGGGATGAGAGAAGTAAAAACAACAAGGGGAGATATAGGGGGAGCAGTAAAACAGGGTTACATCCAAACCAAGGCCCCACAGGCCCAGTGGTAGCACAGGCCGAAAGGGCAGACACTGAGCAATGTGTCTGCACACATTGTTCAGGAGTCCTGAGCAGTGGTGTAGCCAGGTTTAGAGCACAGGGGGAGCGGCGCTATAAAAAGGCTCCTTCCCGCTCCCCCTGTACTCACCTGGCGGCGCTTTAAAGGGCCCGGGGCTCCAGCCACTGCGGAGCCCCGGGCCTTTTAAATCCCCGCCCGAGCCCGGCTCCGGCAGCGGGGCTGGGCGGGGGGCACTTTAAAAGGCCCGCAGCTCCCAGCAGCGGCAGGAGCTGGGGGCCTTTTAAAGCGCCCCCCCCCCCCCCCAGCCCGGCTCTGGCAGCAGGGCTCAGGCAGCGCCTTAGTGCCCCTTCTCCTCACAGGGAGAGCGGCCGCTCCCCCTGCTCCCCCCCGGCTACGCTACTGGTCCTGAGTAAAGTTCCAGTCCAGGGGTGGGTCTTGGGTGCTCCTGGTCAATCTTCGGCGCCAGTGAACTTTCCCCAACAAACCCCTCCAGTGTCCTCTTCTGCCGTTCTCTGCAAAGCCACACAGAGCGACCCCCTCCCCACTTAACCAGCTACAGCCTACCTCCTTATTCCCAGTGCAGAGTCACAAGCCCCAGTACTCACAGCCCCATTCAGCTCTGGGCAGCAGTGATACAGATCCTGGGTCCAGCTCCAGCCTGTCCTTCTCGGGCAATGCCGCCCTGGCACAGTGCTCCTCCTGGCTCCTGTCCTGGGGTGTCCCCGATCAGCCGCACTGTCCTCCTCGGGCTTCAGGCAGGTTCTCTCCCTTTCTCTTCTGAGGGCCTCCAGACTGCAGCCTTTCTTCTCTCCCGCAGCTCCAGCTCCACCCCCTGGAGTTTCCCTCCTTTTTCTCACTGCTTCCCCTCCCCGGTTAGGAAAAAGATTTAAAGAGGCCATGCTCTCTAAACCCCAAAGGGGTTACACTCGCATTCTTTGAAATCCTAGTAAAAATGATACACTGCTACAGGACTCACACACTAGAGTAAGGCCTTGTGGCATACACAAATGACTGGATGTTTCCATCTTCTGGAAGGGAGTTAATCATCATAAGTATATACCAAACTCATCTGTTGATTTTACCTGATCATAGGAGTATAATCTTAAAGATCCATTTGTTAGTTCACATACCTAGGAAACAGCTCCTGCCCCCTCTCTTCTTCATTTCCTGTCTCTCTATCCGTGTTTTCCTCTCTGTCTTTCACTGCTACTTATTCTTTTTCTACCTGTCTCTCTGCCTCCATCCCTCTCTCTCCTCACTTCCATCCATCTGTCCATCTGTTTCTGTGCGATACACTGATCTTTTCTCAGGTCCTCCATCTAGAGTTTAATATAGCCATTTCTGCAAAGCTATTTCCCCAAAATTTCTACCTGTTGACAGGTTTTACAGAAAAAGATGTTCTGAAAGCAGATGTACATTAGCTCACAACAGCTGGGCCCATAGGCGCCGACTCTGTGGGTGCTCCGGGGCTGAAGCACCCACGGAAAAAGATTAGCGGGTGCTCAGCACCCACCGGCAGCCAAGCTCCCCCTTCCTCGCCTCCTTCTCGCCCCACTCTTCCCCCGCCGAGCACGTTGTGTCCCCGCTCCTCCCCTTCCCTCCCAGCACTTCCCACACACACATACACACCACCTAACAGCTGTTTGGCGGCCTTAGGACTTTCTGTGAGGGAGAGGGCGGAGCGGGGATGCAGGGCACTCAGGGGAGGAGACAGGGCAGGGGAGGGGACTTGGGGGAAGAGGGTGGAATGGGGGCAGGAAGGGGGTGGAGTTCAGGTGGGGAAAAGCAGGGTAGGGTGGGGACTTTGGGAAGGGGTGGAATGGGGGTGGGGTGAGGGCAGTGCAGGGGCGGGAGGAGGAGGGGCAGAGCGGGGCCAGGGGCAAGATGGGGGTCGAGCATTCACTGGGCAGAGGGGAAGTCGGTGCCTATGGGTGGGCCAAGGAATGATGTTCCCTTCCATTTTAGGTACATTCCTTTCCTTATCTACCTCGAGTGAATTTAGTTCTGGCACTGAACTGGCAGCCTTGAAAACTTCAGCTCTGGTACATTGTGAGCAGCAGCAGTGCATGCTTCTTTCACATTGCCTTGTTAATATGCATCCAAACTGGCCTCTGTTGGCAGAGCCCAGTGATTGAATGGGCCCATGGAGACTGAATTACCTTCTCACCCCTAGAAGTTGAGACACATTGATATGGCCACATGGGAAACTTGCCTCGATGCTGCTAGTGATGCATAGAGCTTGTCCTGGGGTTTCAATCCAGCACTTCACAGCAGAGTGAAATTAAAAATAATCTCTGTTGATGACTTGAAAATCTTGCATTCCACCACTAAACTGTCTCATTCCATCCATTCCTATGTGCCTCTTGGATAATTGAACATGGCTAAAATGGAACTCTTTTTCTTCTCTCCCAAACCTTCTCCTCTTTTCCCCTTCTCTTACTCTGTTGACAACACCATTATTCACTCCATCACTCAAACCCTCAATATTGGAGTTGTTTTTGACTCCCCCCACCTTTATCTTGCCCCACACAGCCAGATCATATCCCAATCCTGCCACTTCTTCCTTCTCAGCATCTTCAAGATCCATCCTTTCCTTTTTCCTGCCATCACTATTGCCAGATCTCTAAGGCCATGTCTACACTACCACTTTTGTCGATATAACTTATGTCACTCAGGGATGTGAAAAAACACACCCGAGTGACATACGTTACACCGACAGAAGAACCGATGAGCTTCTCCTGCAGACATAGCTACCACTGCTCATTGAGGTGGTTTTATTATGCCAACAGGAGAGTTCTCTCCCATCGACATAGACCGGCTACACAAGTGATCTTACAGCGGAGCAGCTGCATTGGTACAGCTGTGCTACAATAAGCTCTCTAGTGTAGACTTGGCCTAAGGGCTTGTCTACACATAGAGCGTTGCAGCTGCACTACTGTAGCATTTTAGTGAAGATGCTACTATGCCAACAGGAGAGCTTCTCCCATTGGCGTAGTTAATTCACCTCCCCGAGAGGTGGCAGCTATGTCAGTGGGAGAAGCTCTCCCATTGACATTGCACTGTCTACACAGGGGGTTAAGGCAGTATAACTATGTCGCTCAGAGGTGTGGACTATTCACACCCCTGGCCAACGTAGTTATACCGACAAAGGTCTGTAGTGTAGACCTGGCCTTAGAGTTGACCCTCACCACTTCTGCTCTGCCAGTGCCTCAGCCTTGCCTGCCTATTTATCAGCTTCTCATACAGTTACCTCTGCATCTTCTTCCATATGTCCCCCGAGCATAGTTCAACTTCCCCACAAGTTCACCCTCAAGGCAGTACCTTGTTCACCTTTTAAAGACTCACTTCTGCTATGCTGCCTATAGTGACTCAAATTGACATATACATAAGTTGTATGTAATTTGCCTATTGTTGTTCCCGTTCCCTTCTCCCTAATTTCTGTCTGTTTTTCCTTAAATTGTGTGAGTGCCTCTAGGACTTTCCTTTCTGCATGTTTAGAAAGCTCCCAGCAGATTAGAGGTACTACTGTAAATTAGTATTAGTATTAGTATATAATTAGGCTTGGCAGAATTCAATTTTTATTTGTTTGTAATTTTGATGGATAATATCAACGTTGATTTTTAAGCATTTTTTAAATGTTTGTCTATTTAAATTTTCAGTTTCATGGTGGGGATGCAGGGGATATCAGATCCCTATGGGTACTAAGTGAGGGGAAGGCTGTACTAGCTGGGCAGAACAGAGACCACTCCCACCCCCACAGTGTCCTTGCCCTGTTTGATTACAATTGATGGATGTTTTATTTAGTTTATTTCTGTGTGTATGGAGAATTTTTCTTTTAAAGGACAATATAATATAGAATCCTACCAAGCCTATATATAATAAGTAGGGCTTCTGACTGTAGGTTTTAACCAATAGACACCAATTAACCCCCTGCCAGATACAAAAAAATGAAATCAGTGTTTATCCAATAAACACCAGAAATGTTTAGTCAATTCATGTTAATGTCACCTCTTTCCAGTGCAGTTTGTTTACATAGGCATTGTCCCTGCTCCCTACTTTGTACCTAAGGGCTTGTTTACATGGAGCAGTAATGAGCACTATAGGGGGTGTGATTTCTAAACTGCACTAACGTGTTGCGCATTAATTGGTCTTTGTAGACCCTCCTTGTGCACACTAAAGGTTCCCTAGTTCGCTTTAATGTAGTGCTGTTTGAAACAGTACTACATGTTTATACAAAGAGAAAGCCCCCCAAGACCCCAATTTTTGGACATAAGAACATAAGAAAGGCTGTATGGGGTCAGACCAAAGGTCCATCCAGCCCAGTATCCTGTCCACCGACAGTGGCCAATGCCAGGTGCCCCGGAGTGAGTTGACCTAACAGGTAATGATCAAGTGATCTCTCTCCTGCCATCCATCACCCCCCTCTGACAAACAGAGGCTAAGGACACCATTCCTTACCCATCCTGGCTAATAGCCATTAATGGACTTAACCTCCATGAATTTATCCAGTTCTCTTTTAAACCCTGTTATAGTCCTAGCCTTCACAGCCTCCTCAGGCAAGGAGTTCCACAGGTTGACTGTGCGCTGTGTGAAGAAGAACTTCCTTTTATTATATTTATTATATAGGGATATTTGGGGGGGATAGCTCAGTGGTTTGAGCATTAGCCTGCTAAACCCAGGGTTGTAAGTTCAATCCTTGAGGGGGCCATTTAGGGATCAGGGGCAAAAATTGGGGATTGGTCCTGCTTTGAGCAGGGGGTTGGACTAGATGACCTCATAAGGTCCCTTCCAACCCTGATATTCTATGATTAGTTTTAAACCTGCTGCCCATTAATTTCATTGGGTGGCCCCTAGTTCTTCTATTATGAGAACAAGTAAATAACTTTTCCTTATTCACTTCCTCCACACTCATAATTTTATATACCTCTATCATATCCCCCCTTAGTCTCCTCTTTTCCAAGCTAAAAAGTCCTAGCCTCTTTAATCTCTCCTCATATGGGACTAGGCTGGATTGTAAAGCCAGTAAGTTTGCATAGAAAGAGGCTGCAGGGAGAGAGTTTGCAGTCACTCTCTGGGAGCTGAGAGAAGGGGGAGGTGAAAACCCAGGAGGGAGAATGGAGCCCTAGACGAAGGGTCAACCCCAGAAAAATTGTGGGGAAAGGAATCCTGAGAAGGCTAGGTAGAAAGAAGCCCAGGGAAACAGCAGCAAGGGATAGGTCTGTGCAGACATTGGCTGCTTGTATAGGCAACCCAGAGTACAGGGTGGACTTGGGTTCCCCTACCAGCCACTGGGAAATGGCCCAGGAGCACTGGAGATGCCAACCAGACAGCTGGTCTTGTTACTTTAGGACGGGAGGACTATAGTGGCCTGGCTAGAGGGCTGAATCATGAAGAAGGAGCACCCTGAGTTCTGGAGACGGAGGGATCACGGTGCAAGGAAGGAGGCGTCAGACCTGAGTGGAGCTACTCCCCATACGTGGCCACAAGAAGGCACCTCTCGGTGAGTGAACCCTGTCACACCCTAGTAATAAGTAAGGAGGATCAGGTCAGGAGAGCAAAACCACATGGATGTGATTCATTTCAGCTGCAGCCTTTTCAGATTTTTATTTCTGACATCTTGATGCAGTGGCTTTTGCAGACAACCCCTAGGGGCCTGTCAAACCATAGGTACATGCAGTAGTGGCGCCAGGGTTTTTGCCGCCTTAGGCAGCAGCGCTCCTCCGCCGTAATCGGCAGCGCTTTGGCAGCAGCTCCTCTGAAGCTGCGTTCTCGGCGGCATTTCAGCGGCCGTTTTTCTTGCCGCCAAATCACCGCCGGGAAATGAGTCGCCGCTGAAATGCCGCCGAGGGCGGTGAAATGCCGCCCCCCAAATCCTGCCGCCCTAGGTGATCACCTAGGGTCGCCTACTGGAAGTGCCAGCCCTGGGTACATGAGAAAATAAAGAATTATGTGTGCATACCTGCAAGCACACACACACACACATAAAGGAAAAGTTGCCCACTAGGGTGTTGGCAAAGTTGTTAAAATGCTATCCCCTCTCAGAGAAGCAAAGGCATAGTAGGTCTGATCAAAGGCTGACAATATGGAATCCACACTGACAGATCAATACGTGGGTGGGATCCTTAGTCTAGAAGAAATATATTGTAGACTGATGATATCTGGCACATAGTCAAAGTGATGGATAGCAAAAAGGAAGTGCTTGAGCTCTCTCTCTCTCTTCCATCAGCGTAGGGTCTAAAGCTGTAGCCTGTGTTCTCCCCAGTGCTGCTCTGTATGTAACCACAGGATGGTGTATGGGGGTGCCCCCTCTCTATTTGGGCCCCCAGCTTGATACAGGGGGCTTACCCATTGTAACTCTGGTGGCTTCCCTAATTCTAGAAATGCTCTTTGTCCCGGTGGGTACTTTCCCATCAGTTTGTAATATTTGCAGTGATTAATAAAAAGGGTCAATTCCACTCCCTTCCCTAGGCCCAAAGGAAACATAACACTGGGGTGAGAGGCAGGATTTGGAGATCCTGCACAGAGTGTGCAGCATCCCCTGTGCTCTGTGGAGCCCAGATCCCTGGGTTCTCTCTGTGCTGTCATGCAATAGGATCCAGGGTAGAGAGACACAGAAGGTGAATCAGAAAAGAAGTGATGGATCCATCCTTACACAGATCCACAAATCATTATTTCCCGTGTTGTGGGAGCTGTAGCATCAGCAGTGGGTGCAGGAGCAGCTGTACAGCCAGTGACAGGAGGATCCCTTCCTTTGTGGAAGCCTGTCACATCCAGCCCAGCCTCTCAGGGTATGTCTAAACAGCACACTAACCCTGGGATCTGTCTCAGGTTTAAGCCCAAACCTCCCTTCTGTCCAGACAGAAATTAGTTTGATTTAGGCCAGCAGCCCCTCTACTTAAGACCACAGACCCTGCTAGGGGTAGGCCAGAGCCCAAGTCTCTCTGTAACATGAGTCAAAGCCCAGGCATTTTGCAGTGTGGACACGGCTCAAGCCCAGGTCCCCAAAATCAGGTGTGGAGAGTCTGCCAGCAGTATCCCACAAGCCCCTGGGGCTGTGCTTCCCAGCCCTTGAATTCCAAAACTTGCCACTCACTTCCCAGAAACCAGAAGCAACCTCCTGGTTCAGATGTAGCTGCTCAGCTTTATTTCCATGTGGGCTGCTCAACTGGAAACACAATCTATGCTGACATGTATTAGTTATGGTCAGCAGTACGATGAAGTTCTAACTGGCCAGAGGAACACAGCCAAATTCTGGTTAATCTCTGGCGCAAGGCAAGCAAGACATATGACATTAGCAACTGTTTGAGAAATTATCATGTCTACAAAACTATATCCAAGAAGCTGGCAACATTGGGGATTGGCTGGATAACAAAACAACACAAATAATGCATCAAGCAGATGCCAACAGCACCGCTGAGAACTCTCCATATTCATGTCTCTTTTACGAGAAATACAATTGGTTACTTGGAACTCTAGCGGGCACTGAACACACAATGGTGCATAAGAGTCTCCTGAGCAGGGATGGCGACCTTATTAACACTCCCCTCTCCCCATCACAGGCACCACTGGAGGAGAGACAGCCACTAGATGAAGGGCAAGAAGTGACTCGAGTTGAGGCCAGCAACCAAAGAGGTTATGCCACTAGAGCAGCTACCGCCCATTCTGAGTCTGTACTTGGAGGACCTATTTGGGGATGGCCATGGGATGCAGCCTGCTGAGGAACCGGCATCAGAACAAGTACCAGAGCAGGAGCCAGATCCTGGTAAGTTTCTGCTGCCATGTTTATTGTTATTAATATATAGATGGGAGGAATTTCTGGCTTATGAGCCTAACAACTTATTTATACAAGCCAGGATTTTTGTATGCTGCCATTCAGGGTGGAACTCAAGCTATTTGCCTAGTACTCCCCGCCCCCTTCCCCACAATGCCAGTGGGATTCAAAATGCAAGCTGCAAAAAGAAGAAGAATTTAACGAGCATTTTCCCTAAAATTGTTACTAGTTAATCACTAATCATTTTTATACATATGGTTTGGGGCTCCACAATTCATAGCCTCATGTACCTCTCCCATCTAATACAATGTACCTTATAAACTGGCTATGCACACACTGTTCCTGACTATTGTGTGAGGTTTGTCCCCAATAGCAGTGGAAACAGCAGAGTGCCAAAGCAAAATACTTGTCTTTATGCCTACAAAAATGCTTGCTCAATGGGGAAAAATATGTATTTAGCGCTAAACTGAAAATAAACAGAATTTAAACACCTGGACAAACTGGGTAGAAAATTCTACCTCATCAGAATGGTAAGTTTTCATGTCCACTTTGCACTGGGATAAATAACTATATAAGGTGCAGGGAAATGAAGAATCAGACCCCTGGCTTTTACTCATGTAGTTCCCTTGTGGTTGTGTTCTTCACTGAGAGAGATTCCCTTTGGTGACTCATTGATCCAGATCAAGCCAAAGTTTTACATTTATTATTTTGCTAGGTACTAACTATTCTGAACTAGCTTTACTAATTCAGACCCTGATTGGTTTTTTGTTTGTTTGTTTGTTTGTTTGTTTTAACTAAGACTTGATGCTTGAGAAAAGTGTTCTAATAAATTCACCATTGTGCAACAACTGGTGTCTTTTACTAGTGAACTAACAGAGAGACATTCCAGTTTCCCAGTTCATGTCCCATTTTACCAACGTAACACATATCAACTCATTTTTTATACAAGTGATATAGACCACATAGGCAAGATGCAAAAAAGGACTCTGGTCGATCCCACTCTCATGTACACCACTCTGGCAGTGCACAGGGTGTAAATATAAGTTAGATTTACAGTCAAGTAGAGCTGGTTGAAAAATGGATTTTTCAGTCCTGCAAAAATAATTGAGAATTCAAAAAACATTCCTCCTAATTCAGGATGAAAAGGCAAAATTTTGAATTATTTTGTGAAACAAAAATCTGAAAAAAAAAAAAAAAAAGTTTTGGGCCAATCAAAATGTTTCTCTTCAGTGAATTTGAAATGTTTAGTTGCAGTTTCAACCCTTTTTATTTATTTTATTATAAAACACTTTTTGAAATGAAAAGTTATTTTGAAATGAAAAATTGAAACTTCATTCCTCAAATGTCAAAAAGGCCATTTCAGCATTTTCAAAACTTTTTTCAATTTTTAAAAAATATTTTTGCCAAAATTGATACAATTTTGTGGAAAATGTCAATTTTTACTACACGGCATTTTCCGATGGAAAACTGTTTTGATGAAAATTTTCTGACCAGCTCTACTGCCAAGCCCTTTTACGCTGTTGGAGTAGTGTAAAGGGGATAGTGTAAAGAAAAACTGCCCTCTCTCTCTCTTTCATTCTCTCTGTCACTCACACACTCTTTAAATAAGGATTATCTTGAGCTCTGCTATTTTCCGCTCATGCTGGAGATGACCTGGCATAGATCAACTGGCTAATTGAAACATAAGCCCATACAACTGAAGTAACCCGCTTCCATTAAACAATGAGCAGTCATGCTCAGTGGTATTACTTGCAATTACTGGACTACTGGGAATCAAGGACCTGTTTTAAAGGGCTATACAAATACAAATGTAGTGAACCGTGCATGTCAGAATTATTGATGGAGATTCCAGGGTGCTTTAGGCAGAAACATTGTACAGGACTGGTTCTACTCCTGGCTTTGCCATGGACTTGCCCAAGCCACTTCCTCTTTCCGCGTGCCTCAGTTTCCCAACCTGCAATGTAAAAATTGGGACTTAATTTATTACTCTCTGTAAAGTGCTTTGAGATCTTCAGATGAAAGATATTAAAGAAACTCAAAATGGAGAAGGACAAAAAGGCAGTTAGGGGTCTAAATGCCACTGAAAGTCAATGGCAATTGGGTGTCTAACTCCCATTGGTGCCTTTGAAAATCCCTCCAGAATTATTAGTGCTGTATTCATCATTGGGCAGAGAGAGGGGTAATCTAGTAGTTTAAGAATGGGTCTGAGAATTAGGAAGTCTTGAGTTGTTTTATGTGGCTTATAATTAGCAATTATTATTTTATATTTCAAATGTAGTATAAATCAGCATGGGCTAGTGTACTTTCCATGGCCCTCATTCAGCAAAGCACTTAAGCACATACTTGACTTTAAACACATGCTTAACTCCCATTGACTACAGCAGGAGAAGGGGAGAGGAAAGATTACTTTAAAAGTGAGGGGGAAAGGCAAGGAGGATCAGATGGGAAGGTCGCAGTCATTACTCATCGGTATGATGAGTGGAACTGAAGAAGGAGGCGTAAGGTCTCAGGAGGGTCCTAGTTTGGCATGACACCTGGGGCTGAGGAATGCAAACCGGAGCAAGGTTGCTACCTCAAACTGTATCTCAGTTTATGGAGGGGATGGTATGATGGGATAGCCTAATTTTGGCAATTAATTGATCTTTGACTATTAGCAGTAAATATGCCCAATGGCCTATGATGAGATGTTAGATGGGGTGGGATCTGAGTTACTACAGAGAATTCTTTCCTGGGTGTCTGGCTGGTGAGTTTTGCCCACATGCTCAGGGTTTAGCTGACCGCCATATTTGGGCTCGGGAAGGAATTTTCCTCCAGGGCAGATTGGCAGAGGCCCTGGGGGTTTTTTGTCTTCCTCTGCAGTGTGGGGCATGGGTCACTTGCTGGAAGATTCTCTGCACCTTGAAGTCTTTAAACCATGATTTGAGGACTTCAGTAGCTCAGACATAGGTGAGAGGATTATTGCAGGAGTGGGTGGGTGAGATTATGTGGCCTGCGTTGTGCAGGAGGTCAGACTGGACAATCATAATGGTCCCTTCTGACCTTAGTCTATGAACATGCTTGTTAATTATTAATTATTTATTAAGTATTTTTGTTTTGTTTGTAATACAGTAGGGCCTAGGAGCCACACTCATGGCCCAGGACCACAGTCTGCTAGGTTGTGTACAAACACAGAACAAAAAATGGCCCCTGTCCCAAAGAGCTTACAATCTAAGAGACAATAGATGGAGCCAGACAGACAGATAGGGAGCACAAGATCTCTTTCCTACAGCTCTGCCTGCCTGCTGCATCACTTATTGCTAATTAAACCTGACAATAACGATTTGTCTGTAAGAAGTTCTGGAGCACAGTAACTTGCACAATAGGCACCGACTCCATGGGTGCTCCAAGGCTCAAGCACCCACTGAAAAAAATAGGGGGTGCTCAGCACCCGCAGGACTGGATTACTCTTTTGTGGGCCCTAGGAGCGGAGAGGAGAACCCACCAGCAATAGCAAAATTCAGCACCTGTGACTTGCACGGTGAACCATGTCACACAGATGGGAGTTTAGCCCAGCTGTGGACCTGGTAGAAGCAAATGAATTATTACAACTGCTCAGCCAGAGATCTACCAGCCCTGGAGTAGGGCTCTCCAATGTGGATCCAGCCTTGGGAAAGACACAGGAAAGAAAAAACTAAAGGAGTCATGAATAGTACATTGGCTCCCAGGTCACATGAGGGGACCACCCAGGAGAGACAAGTGCTCTGATGAACCCATAGGAGGCATCTACAAGCCAACAGATTCAATGGAGAGTCAGAAAGTACCCAACATGAGTCTGTCAAGATGTCAAGCTTGCGGGAGAGCCCAAGGACTGAGAATCATCCTGAGGCCAACTCTGCAGGTTGAAAGAGACTCTGAGACTCAGCCTGCGAGTTAATAAAGAATTCTTTCCTATACCTAGGCCTGCTTGCAGCATCACTTATCACTGATGAAGCAGTCATTACAGCAAAATTGCCATTAGTGTTGCTGATTACAGAATGGAGCCCTAGATGCCTGTGTGTTAGTACCTTTGAACTGCTGGCATCTCTGAGTTTTCTTTTTATTAGCAGGGTGAAGGGGACTCTTCCAAAATCTCTTGAACCCTTCTGGGTGGATTTGTTGTCTGGGGACCACATGGCCACCCTGTGTCCCCTCAAGTCCTGCATTGACTGTACCCATTATGCCATGTGAAATGGAAGGGGGTGAAGAAGACTGATTCGAAAGCACCAGGGAAGGGCATTCCTTAGGCATTTCCATTTGGAAGGATGATTGCATGGGAGTCCCTGTATTCTCATCCCTTCTGCCTCCCCCTAGCTTTTCCAGAGGGGATCGGAAGAGCAAGGTCAGGGAAGCAGCTGTTTTAATTGAACCTGAAACAAATTGATTTTTTCCTGGGTTTATAGCAGCCAATTGGAAGTGAAGTGCTCCTGAACCCCCACAGCAGTACAGTCCCAGAGGCAACTCCCTTGTCTCAGATGGTTTCCTAACAGCCCTTTCGCTGCTCATATCCTCTGCCTGCATTAAGCAGTTTAATTTCATGCAAGATTAACGAGTGCATTATTATCACATGGAGTTTCTTTCCTCCGAGAGAAGAACACATACGTTTATTTACTCGCCTTGAAGTGCTTCCCAGCAGATGAGGACTCCAACTAGTCTGGACAAGCCCTGATACCCCTAAACACTGGATCACTGCCACACATGGGACTATCAAATATTCAGACACTTGAGCATCACCTCTCTGTAGCCAGCGGGACAGATGCATTTAGGAGCACAGGGCTGATCCTGCAAAGTGCTGAGTGCTACTTGAAAAAATCAGCATGTTGTCAATTCCTGCTGGAGTCAATAGGAGACAAGGACACTTATTTAGCGCCTCACAAGGCACTGGGCACCTTTCAGGATCAGGCCCGTAAGGTTTACCACACTGGATCACACCAATGTCCATCCATTGCAGCATCCTGTTTCCAGCACTGTCCGAAGCCTGATGAGTCTGAGTAAGGCAAAATGTCCCTAGTAATGCGTCTAGCAAGTTTTGTGGCACTATAAATGGGCAGAAGGGATTCATTCCTGACCTCTGATCAGCTGATACTCTGGAGAATGAGATTTGATTACAAACATCATAGGACCAAAGAGTCTCTTCTGAGTGCATGTGAATGACATGATTCTATATACTTTGAAATTATACCTGAAGTACATGTCATGAGAATTACTGGGAGCACCTTGAGTCAAAGCACTGAGGCTTTATTGTGAGCTACAGAACCACCAGCTTTATTGATCATGCCCACCCTGCATGGGGACCCACCTAGCACTGACAAAACTCTCAAAGTCCTGTTCCCTGCCGCAATGAGCTCTCAGCATAAGACCTGGGTTGGATTTTTGGGGGGCTGGTTTCATAGAGAGGTGGCCCAAAATCCCGGTTAGGATTGTGAAGTAGATTTCCCTAGAACATTACAGATACAACCTAACAGGACTGGATGTGGCATATGTCCTCACACAAGAAGCATGTGGCTCATGCAGCAGGAATCAAGCCTCATATGGTTCAGCTTGATAACCCATGCCCAGGCTGCAATGTGATGACTGTCTGAGACCCGAGAAGGGATGATGTGACACAGAGATTGAGAGAGGCAGAGAGAGTGACCTTGTTGTATCATATGCTTTGACTTTCCGAATTACTCCAGAACAGGGTCACCTTGGATGAAAGAAAATAGACTGCATGTGGCAGACAAAATCTCAGGTTACTCTGCACTCCTTACTTTCTCCCCACCCCAGCTCTCCGTTATTAATATGGTTCCTCTTCCCTGTCCCCCCTCTCTTCCTGGTCCTCATTTTAACCAGTGTGTTTTCCTGTAGCCAGGCCACCTTGTGTGGGAATGTCAGTGCTCAGAGACTAAGCAGAATTGGGCTAGATCAGTATTTGGATGACCGAGCATAAGAAGCGTTCAGGGGCTGCAGAGAATGGTGTTGGTGAATCAGCCAGTGACACTCTCTCCTCTGAGCCAATGAACCTATGTGGTGTCAAGGGGTACTTTGTCAGCAGGCTTGGGTTGGACGTACTCCCCAAGGTTCTGACCTTTTGTCATCATGCGGCAGGGCATAACACTGTTTGTAAGAGTATAGGCTTACATATAGTTATTATATATGTGTGTGTGTTGTAGAGGTGTTACCCTCAGTGCCCTGAGCAAATGCTTTCTAAGGAGCTCGCATTCCACAGCTTAATCTGGATACACTTCCTCTCCCGAAGCTCTTACCTCGTGGTGCTGAGTGCTGTCAAGCAACCGCTGCCTTCCTGGCTATGGGTGGGGGAGTCACCCTGAGATGCCCCCTCACCGAGGTATCATGAGATTTACTTAATGGGTTTTATCGACTGTCCCCTTTATTCCTTGTCCAGCTTCAACTGTATCCTCAGCTCCTTTACCCTTTAGTTCATCCAAGTCCCACAACCTCTTCCTCTGTGACTTCATCCCGCTGCTCTGCTGCCTCTCACTTCCCTTCCCTGACCTCCTCATTTGTCCTACAGCTCTAGATTGATGGCACCACTCACTTCTCTGGTCTTTCTCGCTCTCCCATTCTTTCTCATCCTCTCTCACAGAGCTCCCTTCCTGTGATCACCACTTCACCTCGTTTACCAAATTCACTCCCACCTGCCCTGGTCCGAGCCCACAATCCTTCTTGCCCTCCTACCTATTTATATCCCTGACAGAGCTCCCACAGTAATGCCCCTCCACTCCTTTGCTTCCACCTTCAACTCCAGCCTCTTTTCCGGGCTTGCCTCCTCTCCCTGGTTGCTCCATTCTGGCCATCCCACCAGTCCCTAGCCCTCTTTTATCACTCTGCTTCCTCTGCTTCTGTTCTGGAAATGCTGAGACTCTCTGGAGAAAACCCAGGCACCACCTCAACTTCCCCCACTCATTCTCTTCATTCATCTTCTGCACTATGCAGCTCTGCTTTTCCCCCAAATTGATTCCTGTGCCTACAGTTCTGGATATCTCTTCCCCACCTTTGACTCTCTCAGCAAATCCTCCTCTCCCCAAGAATATCACCAGCTTTGAAGTGGAAATCAGCACCATTATCAGGAACTTTCACTCTCTCGCATCCAGCACCCCCTTTTCCTTTGCTCAAATCTCCACTCTGAGGGGCCTCTCCTTCTTTTGAGGGCCAGCCTTTCACCCTGCCCCCTTGACCACATCTCCTGGGGCAGCGGTGTCCAATACGTTCACCACTAGCCATGTGTGGCAAATAGGCTATTGAATTGTGGCTAATGCATGAGCAGTGCGTTGGTGTATTGAAGGCAGCAGTACTGGAAGACAGGTTGTGTGCTTTGATATACAGCTTGTTAACGTGGCAAGGATATAGTAATTTTGTGTTAGTACCTATTCATATTTGTTTTGTAATATCTACTTATTTTTTCTTTTTAAAATTTTGTTTGTAATATGTTTTTTAATCCTTTTTTATAATGTGGCTAATAAGAAAAATTCAAAACTACAAGTGGGGCTAGCATCAAATTTCTATTGGACACCACTGTCCTGGGGGCTGATAGCCCTGCTCCCTCCCTCACCTAGTGTTCCTTGCCCTCAGCCATCAACAGGCTATGGCTCCCCTTAGCCTCAAAAACCTCCACTTAGCCCCAACCACCCCTCCAGTTACTGGCCCATCTCCTTCCTTCCTTCCTTCCTCCAGACTTCTAGAATGTGCCTCTGCTCTCACTGCCTCCATTGTCTCTCTCATTTTGCCTCTGATCCCCTGCCATTGGCTTCCTTTCCCCACTGACACTGCCCTTCCCAAGGTCGCTCACCAACCACCAGCTCCAGACTTAGCCTCTTTTCCAGTCTCATCCTCCTTGGGTTTTCCCTCATCTTTGACACAGCTGATTCCCCTTCGTCATCTCTTGACATCACTATTGCAGCCTGCCTGAATCCCACTACCCTCCCCTCCAATCCCCCCACAATGATGGTGTGTGGAAACCATCTCCCTCACCCATTACATCTCCCTCTTTGATCCCCTTTGCTAGCTCCCTCTCACAGCCCACACCAAGTTCAAGCTCCTGATCCTCACCACCTTCAAGGTTCTATACCACTGTGTTGTGACCTACATCTCAATTCCCCACCCCTGCTAATCCCCTGCCTACTCTGCCCACATCTCTCACCTAACCATCCCCTTTGCATTCCTGTCCCTCTCCCTTCTCTGTGCCTTCTTCCATGCTGCCTTTTCCAGCTGGAATTCCCTCCCACTCATGGGCTCTGATCTCCCACATACAGTCACTTATCTCCTGTGGCAGGAGAACTTGGCTCCTGGTGTTGCAGCATTCTTCCTTCAAGTCTCTCCTCTGAACATACATCTTCCATGAAGCCTATCAGTGTCAATCCACTACCCAGGGAGTCATGTTATGTATCTGTATTAAAAAATCCCACTGCCTTGCTATGCAATGAATCCGCCTTCTGCTCAGCCAGACCTTTCTGTATCTGCATGGTTGTCAGGGCCGGCGCTACCATTAGGCAACCCTAGGCAGTCGCCTAGGGCGCCAGGATTTGCCGCCCTCGGCGGCCGCGGCAGGAGAGGCTGCCGCCGAAATGCCGCTGAGGTCCCCAGCAGCCGAAGAAGCTGCCGCTGAGGACCTGGCAGCACTTTGGCAGCAGCTTCTTCGGCCGCCAGGGACCTCGGCGGCATTTCGGCAGCAGCCTCTTCCGCCGCCTAAGGCGGCAAAAAAGCTGGCGCTGCTCCTGATGGTTGTCTTTTGCTTTTCTATTCAGTGGTAAGCTCTTCCATGCCCTGCGTGGAGCTGAGTACCTCCACTCAACAGTAATGATAGGCAACAGGAGTTCAGAAAGAGCTTTGAGATCTTCATGAGGAGAAAAGGTGCTTAGATACTACAGTGATGGGTACTATGGAAAAACCCATGACAGACAAATCAAAGTATTATTGTTTTTAATTACTCTGCCTCATTGTTTCCTCCCACCTTCTCTTCTTCACTCACTTGCTCATACTTCTCCATTATTTATTACTCTTTCTCCATTCTCTCTCCTTTCATCTCACCTCCTCTTTTTCCAGTGTACTTCTAATTAATCTGTCTCTGATTTTCTTCCCTCCGATGTCAGTCTTTCCCTGTCTCCTTCCCATCCACCCGCAGCCCCCATCCTCTTCTCCAACTCATCTGCATCCCATCTCCCACTCTCTGTTCTTTATGCATGAGCTAATTTCAGCTATTCCTTCACATGGGCTAAACGATCCACTCTGTTGTCCTCCAACAAATAAGCTGACAGGGTAATGAATGGCTTTGGATGGTAATTAGTGATGGAGTTGCTAATAATGAAATTCATTTACATTTTAAGCACTGCAAAGAGAGAGAGAGAGGAAGTAGGACCCTGTCATTAACACCCCCTGACATCCCTTGCCTTGGGGGGAGCTCCCTACCAATCAATTTTAGTGATGCGTAAACTGTTTAACATGATTGCACCTCATCTTCCCCATTTAGGAGGCTGTAATAAGCAGAGTTTGTTAAGCGGCAATTAGACAATAAATGCTGCCTTGGATTTAAATACCCAATCAGTGCAGCACTGTGGAGGCAGGCTCCATAGAAACACACCGAGATTTCAGGATGCATCCAACCACTGGAGAAAAGGTGCAGAATTCTTCACTGGGCCATCAAGCCCTTGACTGGCTGCTTTGCTTAGCATCATGTCAGGCATTAGTAGGCATAAATATTAATATGGAGACAAATGCTGAACACCCACAACTGCCATTGATTTCAAAAGGGGGGAGTCAGCATATAGCATCCCTTGGGATCTGGTCCTTATGGCGTGGACTGGATTGGGACATATAGCTATAGCCCTATGCCACGGTGAGGCATTGTGCATGATGCCATTCAGAACTCAGGGAGAACATGCATGCTACGCCATCTTTGGAGAAGGGGTAACATTCACTCCCCTCTGCACTCAGCCAGCTCCACTGGCCGATTCAGAAGGGTTGGGATTATTATTTGTATTGGTCCAACCCTCCTCCCAAGCACCATGAATTGCCATTGTTCCCAGCTCAAGTGCAGAAATGGTGGGATGGGGAGAGAAAGATAATCTGGTCCCAATATATATGTGGGGCCAGATCCACAGCTGGGGTAAATGAGTGGAGCCCCCTTGACTTCAGCACATATAAACCCATGAGAAAATCTCTACAGCAGGCAGTCTCTCTGCTCCTGATTCTGTATCAACCAGGGCACAGCTTGATTCTCAAGACTCTTGAGAGATGCACGGCATTGTGCTGAAGCAATATGCATTTCTGGAGCTGTTTAATGTCTTATCAAGATTTGTCATCTTCTGTGCCCGCCATAAAGTTTATGCATTGAGTTAATGAGAGCTGCCTCTGCCTTCCCGGCCCCTTATTCTGTGTCAATTCATTCCGTGAACAGTTGCCAAATTCCTTCCCATTTGTTTTCCTAGGCTTTTAGCCCGAAGATGCATCTTTTTAAAAGAAGCAATTTGTGTGAGAAGCTTAATTCATCCCAGCCTGACTGAGAAAGGAGCGGAGCCGCTCTGTGACTTACTTGAGAATTTCACAAACATTCATCAGACATAAGGGAGAAAAACAACATTGTTTTTCATCATACGAATGGAGAATTCATGTTTTAAAAGTAGCTACTGTGCATGATCACTACAGCATGGCACTGGACAGGGACAGAGGAGATCTGGTTCCGCTCCCAGCTCTGCTACATACTGCCTGCGTGACTGTGGCCAAGTCAGTTAGTCTCTCTGTGCCTCAGTTCCCCACCTGTACAATGGGAACAATTTGTCCTCTGTCTGTCTTGCCTACTTAGACTGAGATGCAGAGACTGTCTCTTACTGGGTGTATATGCAGCCCAGAGCACAATGGGGCTCTGATCTCAGCTGGGGTGCCTAGATGCTACCTTAATACAAATAACATCATTAAGGGAAAATCTTTAAGACTAGCCTAATTCTACTCAGCAGTATGGAGCAGAATTTGTCTCCACACCCCTTGCAAGGTGAGGAACCCAGCATGAGGGCTCACTGGGCAGGAGAGAACAGGACAGGATGTGGGGCATCTACGACTGTACAGATCCACCAGCCATCTCTTAGCTAGCACATGTCATCTGTAGATCTTAAAGCCATTTACTAGGTATCATTAACTCCATTTTACAGATGGGGAGTTAGAGAGACAGAGAATTAGCCACGGTCATACAACAGGTCCGTCAGGTTCCAGGTATTGGCCATAATATTTTAACAGGTCAAAGACTCAGCTGCAAGAATCTCATTTGAAGGACACTGTCAGTGCAGGTTTTCCACACTCACTGAATGTGGACTGGTCTTTGGGGTGGATTGGATTTGAACACCACTTGTAACTGCACAGCTGGGTTTCATCCAGGCTCCTGCTGACATGAGATCAGGTAGATTTTTAGTCCAGATGAAAATAATCCATGGGTCTCGAGAGGAAGAGCAGACTCAAATGCAAGTCAATACTCAGGATGTCTTTTCATCTCCGTTCTGCGATGCAGTGGAGAGGACCGCACTTGCATTAGGGACTATTCCATAGGGGGAAGTGAATTTAGTGTGGGGAAAGGTGCCAGTTTTGGAGGCTGAAGTCTCTCTGTAGCCATGGCATGGTACAGCACAGGCAGCATCAGTGCAAGCTTCTGCACAGACCTGGAGAGGCTGGAAGAGGGTCTGAGGGGAATCCAGTCCCCATTGCCTATTCAGGTCTTGGAGTTCCTGCTGAGACTAACACGTGGTCTCGTTTGTTTCATAGATGTGCCCACAATATTTGCAAGCACCTCCATGTGCCCATGCAGCAAGGCAATTAGTCACCCAGTGTGCATGCAAAATCTACAGCTGGGACTTTCAAAAAAAACCTAAGGGAGTTAGGCTCCTAATTCCCACTGAAATTCCATGGAAGTTCGGAATTTAACTTGCATGGCTTCTTTGCAAATCCATGGCTAAGTGTTTGCAAAGAATGCTGGGCTAGGTAAGGAAACAAGCTGAATATTTGTCCTTTAGCATCAGATCTGTGCTGGGGGTACCTGTCCATGAGATTTTGCACACAGACTGCTAACAGCTGACATCAGCTGGTGTAAGCTACAAGGGAATCTCCTCCTACCCTCTAGGCAGTCAGTGCCACTTGGTGGTTTAGGATGGTCCTTTACTGAGCTGGGCTGGGTTTCCTTATAGCAAATGAACTGGTGCTGCACATGTGTTTGAATAGGAAATGACCCAATGGCTTTGCCATGGGACACTCACATGCCACACGGCCGCCATAACTGGGGCGGTTAATCACAGCATAGGGGTGAGAGCCTGCCTGCCCTTGGCTGAGCACAGTGAGACAGCTGGGGAGGTCCTGAGGCATAGCTGGCTAGCTAAGCGCCTGGCTGCACAGAAAAGGTAATTACTTGCTTAATTGGGTGCCCAGGCCCACTTGTGCTGCTCACAAAGGGAGATAATTGTGATTTATTTGAACGCTCGCTTACATCTTGTTTCTTGCTTGGTTCCAATAAGAGCTCAGCCCCTCACTGGAGCAGGCCCTCACTCTGCATGTAGGGTACCCATGGCAAGGGTGGCATTGGTATTCGTGGCCACTGTTGCTTGAGGAGACAATCAGAACCCTAAATGCACATGATCCCAAATAACTGCCTGCCTCATCCCTGGCACTGACCTTCCAGGAGCCTTCCCGCATCCCCTGGGAGTCAGCAGGGGATCTTCACCAGCTGGATCTTCACTCCTCTCTGTTGTGAAGTGTTGGGAAAGGAGCAGGTGGGTGGGCCAGGGAGCTCGCTGCTCCCCTCCCCCATGTCTGGGCAGAGGAGCTAGCAGTTCATGGGGGCTCTTTCCTTCTTCTCTCTCCTGAGGACCAGTGTGTCTGAGACCTCCCAGCCAGAGGTTTTCCCTCTCTCCTCTAAAGGGCAGGCTTTCCCTCTCTCCTCTAAAGGGCAGGCTTTCCCTCTTTCCTCCCCTTCCACACCACATGGTCAGGAGGAGGGGAGTAGCCTGATGACTCCCAGGCAGATCTGGGCTCCTCTGTCACCAACAGCAAAGACTGGAGCTTCGTTCTCCCTTGTATTTAGCACAGGGATAGAGGGAAGTAGGAAAAAGCCACCTTTGTGCTCTCCATAGTGCCAGGGCAGGCTGGGTTGTCCCCCCTATCCCTCAGATGTAAGTTAGAGCAATCTTAGAACTGCTCTGACTTATGCCTGCCCAGCACTGTGGCTGGGGCCGCTCTGCCTGCACTGCCAGCCCAGTGCTGAGGTTGGGGCTGGCAGCTTGGGCAGGAGGTCTGGCCGGCTGGGGGTCAAGCCAGGCAATGCGGACTGAGGCGTGCTGGCCAGGGGTTGGGCCAGGCGACGCAGCCCGGGGAGGTTGGGGCCACGCTGCCCGGCGCTCCGGGGGCACGGAAGGGGTGGGGCCTCCCCAAGTCAGGGGTTCGCCCATGCATGTGGGTGCCAGTGGGCGCAGCAATGCAAATTCTGCTTGCAGAGCGCTGGGAGCCTCACATCACATCACCTCCCACTGGATATTGATCCTTGCCTTCCCAGCGAGGCTGCTTTTCCTCCTTCTTGATGTCTCTTTTATTGCATTCGTTCACTCTCTCTTTTAGCCAGCGGAATGAGGACATCACCAAATGGCCGACTCTCCATCCCTCATCGGCGATCGCTACTCAGTGGGAAAGCATAACTGTCAATGCACAGAGGGGCCATTGCCTCCTGGGAAGAGATCGAGGATAATATGGTCCCCATGCTCATTTATTGCAGGGCTCGTACACACTGCCCCACTGCTGGACTCAGACACTGACCTGGGTAACCCGCTCACCTGAGCTCACTTCCTCCCAAGAGATCCTAGGCAGGGATAGGCCACACATCTGGAGTGAGCAGAAGATTCAGTCCCTGTGTTCGTGCACCTTGCTGCTTTGAATCGCGAATGGGACATTTATCCTGACCCATCTCCTCCTAGAGGCGCATGGCTGGAACTCCATGTTCAGTCAGTCCGGAGTTCATTTGGCTGCAGCACTGGACCTCAGCAGGACTCCAGGGCACTATGGCATTCACCCACTGCTTTAACTCTGTACCCTCGGTACCCCATCCCTCTAGCCCCTTTCTGACTCCCCTAGATGGCAGGAGAACTGTTTCCATGTTTGCTCATCTTCTCTCCACGTTGCTTCAGCCAGGGCCCAGCTCAGCCCTAGCATTCTTCCCCAGGTTTCTAGGAAAGGGGCAAATGAGACTAGGAGGTCTGGGCTGAGTTGTCCCCGAATACTCTGCTCCGGCAGCTGAAGAGGGTGATTGAATCATGCTATAAGCTTTATAACCTACATGGGGATGAAATGTCCTATGCTGATCGGGGGGCAGGGTCTGAGGAACGGACGGGGCTCCCTGAACATCTCACAGGAGATTCCCCATTGACCTGGGGTCAGGGATTGAGGGATGGGGCTCCCTGCACCCCTCGCAGGAGACTCCCTGTGACAAACTGGACATTTCCTGTAATCTTTCTTTGAATCCTGGTTGTACCTCAGTTTCCCCATATGCTGCATTGTTACCCTGTGGGTGCAAAAGAACTGTTTGCTCTCAGGGCACGGTAAGAGGCATAGGTATGAATGCCACCTGGTTGTCTGAGTCAGGATGGGTCATGAAAAAGGACTGGCTGAGAGCTACCCCATTTCAATGGAGAACCTGAGAAGGCAATGGAAAACTCAGTCACCGGGACATTTTAAGGAAGGGCCACTGAGATCCGTGCCCCTTGTGGGGATGCACGGTGTGGGAGCTGATCCAGCCAGGCAAGGAGAGGCACAAGCAGCAGCAGCTGCCTGTACTTTGCTGACATTTGCAGTTAGCAGTTAATGTCCTTGAGCTGGAGAAATCGCCCATGAGAAGGGGCCAGTTTCTCTTTAAGGGGGCAGGACTCTGGAAGCATCATGAAGAGAAAGAGTAGCTTTCCCTCTCCCTCCCCCCAGCTGCTCCTGGACTGGGGAAAAGTCAGACTCTCCTTTTGCCAGAGACTGAGGGAAGTGCAGCTGGGGATGAAGCAGTGGGCTCCGGGCTCGGCTGGGAGGCTGATCAGGAGTGTGGGGAGAGGGGGGAGGAGAGCAGGGGAGGAGGAGCGGGAGGATCTGCTAATTACACAAAACAGCTCTGGGGGCTGTTTGCTTCATGCTGCTGAAGTCCAGAATGAAGCAAAGAGCAGCAGAAGCGAGTGCTGCAGTGGGAGCAGAGGAGGCACTGGCAGGGATTCCCACCCGGGGAGAATTCTGCAGCTCTATCCCTTCTGGGGACTGATTCTCCGGCACAGCCAGGAGGGGACTATCTGGGCTTGACAGAAAGTCCTTCACCTGGGGAGGGAGAGCACTGAGTAGCCAGTCGGAAGAGGTAGGATCATGGAAGAGCAGCACTACATTTGCCCCCTTTCTCTGCTGACCTGGAGCAAAGAGAGTTTGTAGCCAAGGATAGTCTCTGGGATGGATGCTGGCATTTAGACATCTGATCTGACTCATTTTCCCTCCAGGAAGGGCAGGCAATGGCTGCTAAAGGGGTGGAATCTACAACCATGCCCCCTGTAGCCCAGTCCAGGATGGAGAACTTCAGGAAGGTCAAGACGTCGGAGCAGGATAGCCCGCTGCCCTTCCCCGACTTGCCCCCTGGCGTAGTGGAGATGAAAGTGAAGGAGGGCAGCAAGATCAGGAATTTGATGGGCTTTGCCATGGCCAGGATGGAGCTGAAAGGTACCCGGCAGATAGTCTTCAGTGGCTGTGGTCGGGCAGTCACCAAGACCATCACCTGTGTGGAGATCATGAAGAGGAAGCTGGGGGGCCTCCACCAGGTCACCAAGGTGCATTACAAGACCCTGCTGGAGGTCTGGGAGAACAAGGACCCCCAACCTGATGGCCAATTAGAGAACCTGACCGTCCACAAGAATGTGCCCTCCATCTGTATCCTATTGTCCAAGGACCCCCTGGACCCGAATGAGATGGGCTACCAGCCCCCGGAGTCCAGGGATGGGCTGTGGGCTGAAGAGGGGGGAATAGAGGAAGATAAACTCAGTTCACCCCCACAAGGGGTGAAGAGACCTTTGACACTTCCGCACGGGGAGCTGGCTAACAAGAAAATGCAGGTACAGGTACCAGAGAGTCAAAGGGGCTTGGGGACTATGGACTACATGCTGGACTCTCATCACTGACTCACCCCCACCCCCCACAGAAATAACCTAAGCCATACGTAGTGTACATAGAGAGGAGATTATATATTGAAGACACTCTAGATTTGTAGATACTTTGTAATCAATAAAGGGACGATGAAGCCAGTGCCTTGCTTGGTCATGAGTCCTGGTTGCATGTTGTGTAGCTTTCCCCACAACATCTTGCGTGTTGTGTAGCTTTCCCCACAAAGACTCTGATTCGTAGACACTGCTGCTCCCCTTCACTTCCCCAGCCCCCCAGCCTCTGCTGCTCTTAGGGCTGGGGGCAGTGATCAGCTCTGTTCTCAAACTGCAGGGAGCTGGCTAATTAGAAGGAACGTGATGAGAGAGATGAATCCAGTGGAGGGGGCAGTAACGCACCAGGAGCAGCTCATATGCATGTGGAAGCATGGGGGTGGTTGTCATATAATTGGGTGGACACAAGGTTTTGCATTCGGTCATGGGTGCCAGGTAAAGAACTGATTTCCTGCCCAGAGAAACTTGCAAACCGAAAGGCACGAGAGGGCAGGGTCTGACAGAGTATGCTCCAGGGTGTGGCACTGTGTGGCCACTGAGGCTGGAAAGGGTTAAAGCCCAATGATCATATTCGCTGATGCTGAGGTGAGAGAAGGGTCCTGCTGGGGCTGCTGACCTCAGGCTGTGTGTGTGCATCCATCTGTACATCCATTTCCTGACCCCTCTCCAGAGAAATGGGTATGTAATAATTTTAATCTAATATCCCTACAGGCCATAAAGGTGCAATTTGATCTGGGGGAATTCTGAGGCTCTAACTGTCAGTAGCACAGCACGGAATCCCCCCAAAGGCTTCTAATTTCAATAACTGCTCATTCGAATTGTGTATGTAATGCTCAAGATCCAGGAAAATCCACAGAGCCAAAACTTTTTCTCCCTCGCCTAGGCTAGGAGCTCCTGATGCTGCACCTGTGCTTTTGTGTGTGCAGGAATTTTGAGAGGTTTTTAAACCATTCCTCATCCTCTTCTCCTCCCCCTCCCCGGCCCAGTCCCTCCACACTAAATAATACCCTCTTGCTGGAAAGGCTGCAGTCTCCCCAGCCCTGAGAGTTCCTGCCTCTGCTAAAGTGTTTTGCTTCTTTCTCCTCCCATGTGTGTGTAAAGTGAGCATCTCTCTCTTCCCCTGACACTGAGATGGTGTTTGTCAGACACTGTTCTTAACACAAGGCCCACTCTGTTCCTTCAGTGGATGTTTGTGTTCCTGTTGGGAGCACAGAGGATGGGGTAGGGAAACATTAGTTGGTTCTGAGTCTGATTGCTTATATCTGTAAGTGTCCGGCGGCTGTGGAACGCAGCAGTTTCTTCTTTAGCTACAGGGTGTGTCTCAATCCATAGACAGGAACTCCAGGCTTGGGGAGCTCATGTGTCTCAGATGATTGAGAATGTTTCTCTAACAAACCCTTTGCTCTTGTCAGTGGGACAAAGAAAACCCTCAGGAAAGGAAATCGGTGTAACTGGTCTGTTTCTAACCACAAGTGGAATGACTTATTTGAGTCTCAGTGCCCTGACTAATTGGTGACAAAGCTCACAACTGAGATGTGCAGGTTGTCTCAGGTGGTGGCCCAGACAGGAAACTGAAATTGCGGGAACTTAATATGAAGATCAAACTCTTCTCCCACTCGAGCTGTGGGGGAGTTCCTCCTTAATAGGCTTTGGGTCCATTTCTGGGGCATTGTGGCTAAAGACCTGCAATGAATAAACATGTAACCCAAGTCTTCCCTGACCCTGGGAAGTGAACAGTAGTTAAGGGCATTCGGTACCTTGCAAGATTGGTTCCTAACATCAGGAGATGTGGTCCTTCTATATCCAGGGTGGAGCCCATTGGTAGAGCATTGTGGACACCTAACATTGGGCAGATCTAGAGACTGAACAACTCCCAAGCTGGGGAAGGTGAGGAGCAGTGTGAGGAAGCCCAGGAAAACATGGATGTGGAGACAGTTCCTGTCCTGGGAGGGAATGTTCTTCAGAGTCCAGCGTTGGGGGCTTTGTAGGTGGGACTATATGGAGGGTTCTACACCTAACGCTACAGGAAAGAATCAAACCATCCGGAGTGGGTGTTGTAGGGAATACAAAAGCTGCTAGTCACGACTCCTCTATGCACAGTGTCTGGGGGTTGTCAGATCCACCATGAGACGCCTCAGACATCAGGAAAGATGGTTTGCTTGAAGCTTGTTGGAGTAACACCTTCATTATCGGAGCTGCTTCAATTACAGACGGAGAGGAGCTGTCAGGGTTATTAATGGAGGGCTCAGCAACTCCTGGCTCTGTGATTCATTTTGAATAAAACACACAAACAAGCAGATGGGTTGTTTTCTCCTCTCACCATTTATTAAGTACCAAGCTCTCCATTTTCCATAAGCTGTGAGCCACAGGGCATTGATGCATCTGAAACCACTGTGTGTTCTTCCTCTCTAGTGTGTATTTTTCAGTAACTGTTTTATTTTGTGCTCTATGGTTTTGGACTCTGCTCTGAAGTAGCTGAAGCCGGGCTATCCTCAGCATTCCTTTCTTGGGAACCTCACACAAAAGCCAGTATACAACGGCTACATATTATCCTGATTTTTATGTTGTGAAGATCTTTCAGCTGTTCAAGAAAGGTACTGATTCTACCTTGAGCAAGAAGGAAAGGAAGATGACTTAAGTAATACAGGGCTGATCTGAAGGTCTATGGTTCAAACCCTCCCACTGATCCAATGTGGGGGAATGCTATGGTTGTATGTGATGGAATTGTGGTTGAGCCAAGCAGTGTGATGTAATGGCTGGGGCCCTAGGCTAAGGCTCTGGAGACCTGGGTGCTGTTCCTGGCTCTGCCACTGAACTGTGTGAACTTGGGCAAGTCACTTCCCCTGTCTGTGCCTCATTTTCCCCTCCCACCCTTTGTCTGTCTCTTGCTATGTGTTTGTATGGCACCTATTGCAATGGGGTCTTGGTCAGGGCCACAATACAGCAATAGCAATTATTATAAAGGGTCTGATTCTGCTCTCAGTGTTTTTTACACTTTTCCAGAGGAGCTATTTACACCAGTGTGAGAGGAGAACCGAGCCTATGAGAGTCTCTCAGCAAAATCTTGGTCCAAGTTCTCTGCTGTTGTTAATGGTTGCAGCTCCCCTGACTTCAATGGAGTTTTTCCCATTTATACCAGCAGAGAACTTTGCCCTTTGTTTTTATTCATACTAACTACCCTGGACCTGATTCTGCTCTCACACTGACTTTGCACCTGTGTAATTCTATTGCCTGCCGTGGGCTCACTCCTGTTTTTACGCTGTTATAAATGAGAGCAGCACTGGGCCCATTATTATCATAAACACAAATAATTCGTGACGGCAGTATGGCTCAGCCTCCAAACTGGGGGGAAATGATCCTACAGCCTCGAAAACTGAGGCGAGCTCTCTGGTTCTGTCTTAGATAGGTGAGCGAGCACATCTAACCCATCTATCTGTCCAACGATCATCACTGTGACATCTGAGCTTGTTAAAGAGTTAGTAAATCCACTGGGTGATCCAGTCCTGTCCCTTTCACATTTGAAATTTAACCTGTAAAGGAAACAAAGATTGGGCTTCTGTCTTTTTGATGAGAAGTTCTGAAAGATTTTTTAAAAAATAATAATCTGTTTTTACTTTAGAAAAGCAGGTCTTATCTATCTTGGAAGTTTCTGAAGAATTAGTGAAACTATGACATCACAGGAGACTGAGCAATTGGGACGGGGAGGGATTTTTCGTCGGACTGTTCTGTTTTATTAATCTAATTTCAATGCCCAATGAACACTTTGGAGAAAGTACATCTTTGTTAACACTCTTCAGCTAAGCCAGTGGCTCTCAGCCTTTCCAGATTACTGTTCTCCTTTCAGGAGTCTGATTTGTCCTGCATACTCCCAAGTTTCACCTCACTTAAAAACTACTTGCTTACAAAATCAGACATAAAATACAAAAGTATCATAGCACATTATCACCGAAAAATGGCTTACTTTCTAATTTTTACCATATAATTATATAATACGTCAACTGGAATATAAATGTACTTATATTTCAGTGTATTGTATGTAGAGCAGTATAAACAAGTCATTGTCTGCATGAAATTTTAGTTTGTACTGACTTCGCTAGTGCTTTTTCTGTAGTCTGTTGTAAAACTAGGCAAATATCTAGATGAGTTGATGTACCCCCTGGAAGACCCTGCTTACTCCGAGAGGTACACTTATCCCTGGTTGAGAACCACTAAGCTAAGCTGATTGTAAGCACATGTGAATCTCCCAAGAAGTCCTCCCATAAAACCAGGGAAGAGGGGGCTTGACATTCCTGATATTTCTGAGCTTAAAAAAAGGAATTTTTTTTAAAACAACTTATTTTCTGGTCATCTTTATCCATCATACTACTGTGACAGTCTCAAAGTAGGGATGGAGGGGGGGCTTGAAAATAGAGGAGAGTCTTCTGAGGGGGCTTGATCTCTCAATTTGGGGTGAAGAGGTTTTTCATGGAGGGAGAGTGACCTCAGGTGTTTCTGTCTAGGAAGCTCAGCCCTTAAAGGCACAGTCCCCAGTACAAAAGCTTTCTCTCCCCTCACTGGTCCTGCTGTCTCTGGGGTATAGGGTGAGATGGCCACCACCAGCCACACCACACAATCTCTGCTCCAGCAGCACCAGACAGTCCATGGTGCTTCACACATGTCTCAGTCCAAGTCTGCACTAGAGACGATTTGCCCATATAGCTATTTCGCAGAACCATCAAGTGTAGATGCAACGTATACAGGCAAAAAATGCTTTTGCCGGCATAACTTATCCTGGTTTGGCAAGCAAAATAAGCTATAGCGGCAAAAGCACTTTTTAGCTGGTATAACTGCATCTATACTAGGACCAACCCTAACCAATGTGATTATACTAGCAAAAGGTTCCAGTGTAGACCTGGCCTTGCTCTGTGCTCTGTATGCACTTGTGCGTATGCGGTGTGGTACATTTCCATGTGTTGTCTGGCTGTGTTGTGAATTCCACTGGCGCAAATTACACCAAAAGTTACACGTGGCTAGTTCACTTTTGGTATGGAAAAGTGTGTGTGGCTTTCCCAACAGGAGCTGTGTGGCCAGGGCTACAACCCATACTCGATATGTTCCCTGTATTTGCCTAGGACAGATATGAATTTCTCCTTTTGCCCCTTTTTGTATCTAATACTGCTGCTAATGAGAGGTTATTGCTCCTTGGGGGACACTGTATTTGCTGAATGGGCTGATGCTAAATTGAAAATAGCCCATTCTAGTGATAGGCCTGTCATATTGATAATATATATTGACTTATTTCTAATCTGGATCAAGACCCTTTTGTGCTAGACAATGTTCAACACATAGGAAGAAACAGCCTCTGCCCCATGGATCTTACAATCTGTTGGCAATATGGTCCTGCTAGAACCCCTCCGCATTAGGTCGTAAGCTCTTTGGTGTTCAGGTTAACGTTAGTGAATGAAGGAGTTCTGGTTTCTAGCTGATTGACTTTGAACGGGCTGGGTGCTTGTGATGGAGATAAGCCTTGTTAGCTTAACTCTGCAGCAGACGTTACTGATTGTACAAAACAATCCGCTGTTTTCCAACTTCAGCATCTGTGAGACCGCTGTTCTGGAGCTAATAGGCATGCGTGATTATGGCCAGATTGAGATGGGAAGCGCTATTAGATAAAGCATGCAGCACTCTCTCTACACCAGGGATCTCAAACTCAAATCACCATGAGGGCCACATGAGAACTAGTAAATTGCCCCGAGGGCCGCATCACTGAAACCTTTTCATACAATGATACAAAAGTATAGTCAAAAATGAAAAAAATGAAGAGTAATATAGTATTCTATTAAAAGTCAATGTATTAACTTTTTAAAAAATGCAATGCACAGAGGGGTTTTAATAAAATATAAACACTCAGTAATGTTTGGAGCTTGGCTGCCAGTGGAGTTGGCGCCTATGGCGGGCCACAGGAAATAACTCTGCAGGCCGCATGTGGCCCGCGGGCCGCGTGTTTGAGACCCCTGCTCTACACGTAGGGCTTGATTTTCAGAGGGGACAAATATCCTCAGCACCCAGAGACTTCAATTTGAGATGTGGCTGCTTAGCACTTCCAAATATCAGTCCCCTACTGTACAGAGTGTACAGCACTCGCTCTTCTTATCCCCTTCTGACTAACCTTTCTCACAAGTTATCCTCTCTGCCAGGATTCAGCACCACAGTCCCACCCTCATATTGCCTGTGTGAATGCTCCTGCTGGCTCCTTTGACATAGCAAGAGGGATCTCCCGTTTGGAGATGACTGCTATGTTATAGGCAAACAGCTGCATGCTGAGTCTCCAGGAGTCATAAATGAGGCTACTTTTACTGCATTTGAATAAATGTCGCCTTTTCCTTCTATGAAACATCTGCCTTGCCCTATTGGAAATTCTTAGTGGGATGAGAGGATGCAATTTACTCTTTTCTAGCTTTGTTCCTCTTTTGTCCTGCTCACATTTTTATTGTAAAGGGAAAATCTGGTCTCGTGTATTTTAAATGTTGAGTGTTTCCCTTTGTTTGGGGTTCACGATTTTTCATTCCTATGTCTGTGTGTTCATTTTGTGAGTTTGTCATGTAGGGTTTGTATGTCGAGTGTTTGTGTTTGCTTACTATTTTTAAAAGGCGTCTGTGTGTATCATGAGGTATCTCTTACCGGCAGGCAGCCAAAACTTAGGGCATTTCTAAGCAAACACATGGTGCCCTCTGCTCCAGTACCTGACTGTTGTCTCTTCCAGGTAATAATGAATGTGCATAATCCCTAACAGGCTACATCTCTCTGCAAGATGCATAGCACACGGGCATCAGGACATATGCTCATACCTGTTCAGGAGCAGCTATTTCTTTTGGAACTTTCAGGGCCAGATCCTCAGCTGGTGTAAATCAGCATAGCTCCATTGACTTCAGCAGAGCAGTGCCGATTTACATCAGCTGAGGAGCTGGCCCTCAGTGTGTTGATCAGTGCAAGGTAAATACCATCTCAGCATCCCATTGCATAAAGCAGGACGGTCTTGTGGTTAAGGCCCTGGACTTAGGAGACGTGGTTGAGTTCCTGACTCAGCCACAAATTTCCTGGGTGACTTCAGGCAAGTCACTGATCCTCCCTCCCTCAGAGATCATTGGCTAACTCTAAAGAAGATAGTGCTACTGCAACTTTAAATTAGATTATGATGAGAGATCAACGTACCTCTTTCCATCCTTCCCTTCTCCAAGCCTGGGTCCCAACCACATTATACTTTGAGTGGGATCCAGACTATACCAATGAGGAGCACATGGATAATTATTCCATTTAACAAATGGGAAACTGAGGCACAAGGATATTATGTGATGTGGCCAAGGCCATACATTGAGTTAGTGGCAGAGGCAGGATTAGAACTCAGGAGCTCCTAATGCCCAGGCTTGTATGCATACTGCCTGTTTGGAGAGCTGCTGGACGTGTTGTTACACAGCATAAGAAGCTCCTCACTAACATCAGAACAAATCAAACTGTCACTTGTTCTGTATTACTGAGCTGCTCGGCCTCTCGTTCTTCACTGGGGTTCAGAGCAAAGGAGATGGTATCAAATTCAGATGTCTCCTGCGAGCTTCTCTTACATCTTGCCAAGTGCCCAGGTGTGGCATCAGGCCAGAAATACTGAGGTACAGCAGTGCCAGGCTGGTACCAAAGTGCAACAGGGCATGAATATTTATTTGGCAGGCAAGGTTAGAGAGAGGATGCAGTAGGACTCAATTCATTGTTGGGCAGTCCAGGGTCAGAGATGGTGCAGAGCAGGCAGGTGTATGAGTTCAGTAGGACACAATTCCTCTCTGGGTATGGCAGGATCACTCAGAGGGAGACGTGCAGGCGATACAGAAATGGATCAACTTCCTGTTCCAATTCCAGGCTGCTCTTGCTCCCCAGTAAGGCAGATACAACAGTGCCCCAACTTTTCTAATTGCTCCCCCTACTCTGAAATGAGGGGCTCAAAACCCACAGTTTTTAACAGTAAAAAGCCAAGGTGCCAATTGGAAAAGGAGAAACGAGGGGGCTTGAGGTACTCATCAGAACCAAAACTTCCAGGGAAAAAGTGACTTGTATGGAACAGGAGATGGATGATTGAAAAAACGGAACCTTCATCCGCAAATGAGTTTGAAGCAGCAAAACCGCCTCAGGGCACATGCATGTGATGTGCTGCTTGGCCAATTTCTCTTCAGAGTTTAAAAAAAGCAATCTCTCAGATGCAAGCCTGCCTCCCGCTTTCCCTCCCTGTTCAGCTTGTCGGCTGGAACTGCCGCTCCAGCAGCTTTTGCTTTACATTTCATTGGTGGACCTCGAATCTCTCCCTCAGGACAGGGAAAGCGGTGGCAGCTAGGACATCAGCTGTTAGGGCCTGGTGGGGAAAGAGGGCCAAAGCCACGGCATCTCTCAGACTGGGTGAAGCTCCTGAGGGTCAGTGCTTTGGTATGTGCTCAACTGGTTGAATGTTCAGCCCAAGCCTCTCAAAACCTCTCCTTCCTGGGGATCTCATGGGAAAAGACTTTCTCACATGGCCTCCACCCAGCTAGAAACTAGAGTTGGTGTGGGGGACCCACTAATCAAAACTCAGTTCAGACTCTCAGGGTGATGGTTCTGAGGGGTTCTTTTCTGATCACACCCAGTTGCAGAGCTACTCAGGAGCATGTGCCTCTGAAAGGCAGTGTGCAAACCACCTCTGAGCCCCATCTGGTGCCCCCCTACAGGGATAATCGCCTATACTTGGTTCCTCCCCTTTTGGCCCTGTGCCAGTCGCATCTCTGTTTGTTCTCTGTGTTTAATTGTATTTTAAAAGCTCTTTATTGTCTTGTCTGTTTAGGGCCAGATTCAATTAAAACAGAAGTCAATAGGAAGAGTCTATTTATTTCAATGGGCATTTAATGACATTGTAAGCTCTCTGGGTCACTGACTGTCATGCATTTGTACAGTGCCTAGCACAATGGGACCATTACCTCACTTGAGCCCTGTGGGTGCTACTGTAATACAAATTAAAGTAATAATTAACATACACCAGCCAACCCCTTTGGCAGGAGACTTGATAAATAACATTATTGTCACTGGGGAACATTTTCAAATGCACATTAGAGATTTAGGAGCCCATGTACCACTGAAAAAATCAATGAGCTTTAGGCTCCCAAGTCACTTATGTGCTTCCCCCCCCCCCACATTATCCTGATAAACTCAAATTAATAAAATTCTAGCCACTCTCCAACAAAAGAAAAAAACAGTGGTCATCTCATCTCTGACTGTACAGAGATCATTAATTCCTTGTGCCATGTAATTCTCTTTATCATAGAATCATAGAAATTAGGGTTGGAAGAGATGTCAGGAGGTCATCTAGTCCAACTCCCTGCTCAAAGCAGGACCAACCCCAACTAAATCATTCCAGTCAGGGCTTTGTCAAGCCGGACCTTATTTCTATCTAAAAGAATTGCCTATCTAGTGTTCTCTGTGCATTAAGGTCAAGTCTGAGAAATTATTATAGACCTAGTGAAAATCCCCATTCTTATGATTTATGGCTTAACATCCAGGTTCTAATAGGCAAGGAGGAGATCATATCCACGCAGGCATTCAGCCTCCACCCACCCCACATTCTAAAAGCCACAGGGACTCTCTGATGGTAAACTAAAAATTTCTACATAGCTATCTGCCTCTCTCTTCAATAATCCAGACTGCCCTGTATGTCCAAGATCATCTGCAGTCACGTGTGTAAAAAGAGTAAATAACTCTTAGCCATTCAGTCTGCACCCTCTCTATATCATTTCCCGGTTTAAAGCAGCAGGGAGACATGTCACTTTTCTAGCTTGCCACTAGGGGATAGCAGTGCCCTAGATGAAATGTCCAATCTGTCTGAGTCCCAGGCTGACCCATGTTCCGTGCTGGCACATCTTGAAATTGTCCAACTGCTGGCAGTGGGTGAACTCAAAGAGATCCAAGCGCTGTATTCTATCTGGGGAAATGGAAAAATCATCTGGAATGATTATGACAGCCATGAGGAGTAAGGGCCTGGTCACTGAAGGCAACAGAAAACCATGCATGGGCCTTGATGCAATCTCAAAGGAAAAAAAGGCTTAAAACGAGCTAGCTGTGATTTTGAGCCTGGGCCTTTCAGATCAGGCTCTCTTGTGAAGACTCGGGGATCTGTTCCCTGAAGACTCGGGGATGTGGTCTAGCCCTGTCGAGCAAGCGTTACTGTTCATGTTCCCAATGCCACCATGTAGAGAAGATCCTTTAAAAGAGACATGAAGTCGTAAATCCATGCAAATCATTTAGGAATCACTTTTTTTTTTCTGTCTGAAGTCAATTTAGTGCTGGCAAACGATGCTGGATCAACAGCCCTAGAGACTAGGGTACAGTGTGGATCCCAGGAGTGCTAGCTTCCCCCATACTGCCCCACCCATGTACTTCCACCCTACTCTGGAGAGGGAGTTCATTCTCCAGAGCCCATTCACTGTAGAGACTAGCACTGTGTACCTGCCCATGAGCAACTGGACTGGGCCCATCAATCTCACTTCACATCAAAAAGAAGATGGTAACGACTTTTGGTCACTCCCCACCTGGTCTGGCTTTGAGCTAGCAGCTCCATGTCCCCAATAAACAATCCTGTAACCAGTCAGCCTCCGCTCATGGCCCTGCAATTACACAGCATCCCAAAGAGCATAACAAACTGATGCACACACCTCTGGAGGTGAAACACAGCAACAACATTCAGTAACGCGACACAGCTGCAGCAGCACTACACAAAAGCTTAGGACAGGAAGGGAAGAAGGCAAAGAGAGCTGTGAAACCAACAGCCACAGCAGGAGCTCAGATCACAGAGAAACTTCCCGGCCATGAGGTAGAGGGGCCCTGATCCTATTTTAGGCACTCACAGGGGCCCCATGACCCTAATATCTGAGCACCTCCCAATCTTTAATGTATTCATCCTCACAACGCCCCTGAGAAGCAGGGAAGAGCTATTCCCCATTTTACAACTGAGGAATTGAGGCACAGATCCACAAAAGTATTTAGGTTCCTAACTTCCATTGAAACCAACAGTGGGCAAGGTAGGGGAGGTAATATCTTTTATTGGACCAACTTCTGTTGGTGAGAGAGACAAGCTTCCGAGCCACACAGAGCTCTTTTTTAGATCAGAAGGACTGACTACAACTACACTGCATACACTGAAATGAATGGAAGTTGAGGAGCTTTGAGGATCTGGGCCTAAGAGACTTAGGAATCAGTGGAAGTTTGGAGCCTAAATAGCTTTGTGGTTCTGGGACTAAGTAACTTGCCCAAGTCACATGCAGTGTGTGGTGGGCCACGAGATCTCCAGAGTCCTACGTAGACTATGTTGAAATACTAGTGTGATAATAGTCAGTGCTCATGGCCTACCGGCACATGGTGTGGCACACAAGTTGCCCAAGAGCTCTGCTTGGGGAAACTGGGGTGTCTGGACAGAAGGCCTCAATTTTCTGTGCTCCTAGCTGCCCTTACTTGCACCAGTTGTGGACACATTCCCTACTGGCCTTTCTGTCCCCCACCTGGCACTGAATTTCCCTCTAGCTGGCAAGCCAGAGGAGCAATGATGGGAAGGTGTGTGGAGTGGGGAAGGTCGTCCATTGAATCGTGGGTGTGGCAGCAGTGGGGGCTCAATTTAACAGCTTTGCAGAGGACCCGAGACTGACTGAAACCAGCCCTCAGAATAGTGGCCAAGACTTTAGTGACTGTGGGTACCTCAATATGGGGGGGGGGGAGGGGAGGCCAGCTTGAGACACCTTACAAGGGCCTGATATTCAGAGGGTAGGTGCTCAGCGCCTTCTGAAAGTAGGCCCCTTTAAAGTGTCTCTGGTTGGAAGCCCCACAACTCAAGGCACCCCAAAGCACTAGCCACTTCTGAAAATCTTGGCCACTGCATCCAACTGACCCAGCAGAAGAACGTGAGACAGGCACAGTGCAATGAACCGAGTTGGAATTCAGCCAGGACACTGGGATGGCAAGCCCTACCCTTGCGCTATGTGCCCTGAGATCTCTCAGAGCTGCTTAGGAGCAGGAGGCTTTGCAGTCTCACTCAAAAGGCAGCTGTCAGGAAATATTTAAATAAGCCTTCAATTGGTCTCTCGTCCGGAACAGGGACTATTGGAGCTGACGTGGTAGGCCAGCCCTAATAACCGGTGATGGATGGATAGATGATGAAGGAGCACAGTACGGTGAAGAGAAAATGCATTTTCAGCTCTTGGATTCAGCCACACGCATAACATATTAGAACAAGGAGAGGCCCTCAGAGGCGCCAATGGATATTGGGTTTGTTTTCTGCCCTGGCTCATTGTGATGCACAGGCGATGTCGGCCATGACTGTAGCTGTTCAGACAGCTCTCGGTTGCTGTTTTTCAGCCTGATGTACAGAGATTGGAGGGGATGAACCTCCGCTCGCTCTTCCATCAGCACTCGCGCGCTTGCTGCGGTTACAGTAGCCACCGATCTCTGTCTTGCAGGATTACAGGGCAGCTCACAAGGGCTGAATACAAAAGGGAGTCAAAGATGCCACAAGCTCTCAGTCTTTTCACCCCCATCCTCTCCCCTCTGCTGCCAGCCCTGAATGGCTTTTTCCTATCAGTGTCTGCAGGCAGCCAAATGTATTAACTCTCACTGTAAGCCCTGAGCCTGCAGCAGGAGAGAAATCCCATCAGCTCAGCCTCGATGTTTCTGTATCTCTCCTTTATCTCTCTGCCTCTCCCCTGGCTTCCAGTCCAGCTATGTTCTGCAGTGCAGCTGCTGCTAGGAAAAGATGTCAGAGATCTGGAAGGGGGTACACAGAGGCAACAGTCACATTGCACAGAAGGAAGGAAACCTTTTCTTTTCAGCTCTCCTTTTGTCTTGCTCTGGTTCTGCAGGGCTTGCTTTGAATCTCGGCTGCTGTAATGGGGGAGATGAAATGACTATGGAAGGAGAAAGAAAAGGAAGAGAAACAGGGAGCGAGGGAGATGAGGGGGGTGTACCAGAGGGAGGATGCAGGAAATTGTTTTGTTTTAGGATGACCTCCTTATCTCTTAGCAGACAGCTGCTTCTCAGGGCCAGAGGCAGTCACTTATCTGCCTGTGGCACAGATTGATTCATTTCACTTATCTGGCGCCTGTGTAATTGAATATTAATTTCTGATTGTTATTTTTTGCTCTTCTCTTGGCCCTTTTGTCATATTCCAGGCTGTGGGGAGGAAGAGGAGTTGGGATGGAGGGTGGGGAAATAGACCAGGACAGGAATGACCATGCCCAGCCTAGATCAGACAGATGCTTTGTAACTGAAAAGCAGCTGTGGATGTAAAGAGTTTGTTGGGGCTCAGGCCAATAATGCAGACTGGAGATGATTCTTTGCAGGGGTAGTTGAACTAATCCATCATATGGTTTCATAGCTTTATAGAGTTTAAAGCCTGAAGGGACCATGAGATCAAACTAGTCTGACCTCCTGTATATCACAGATCATTACACTTCATCTAGCTATTCCTCTAGGAACTTGTGTTTGGCTAAAGCAGATCTTCCAACAAGGCATCCACTCTGGTTAGAGACATCAAGAGCTGGAGAACCCACCATTCCCCTTGGAAGTCTGTTCCAGTGGTTAATCCCCCTCCCTGCTAAAATGTCGTGCCTTATTTCCAGTTTGAATAAGAGTCTAATATCACTTAAATTACTGGATTGCTGCTCTCCTGTCTCTTTAAACATCAATGGCTTTAGATGCTGGATTTTCAGCCCTAGTGACTGAAATCCTCAGTGCACAGCCCGGGTACAGAAGGGGCAGTAGCAGGCCAACCTTCCCCACTGTGCATCCTGACCTGGAGGGAGCATCCGCAGGGACTGAGAGCTCAGTCCAGTGTCCACACCCATTCAATCTTTAGTGTCTCTGCTGAGAGCAAACAGCAGCTGTAGCTATATGAGCTGGGACAACAGTTAAACCTCCTGCTTCAGGGCATCAGCATATGGGCTCGGGAAGCAATTTCCCCCATGGTGGAATGATTATAGAGGTTTATAGTGATGTGTACTACAGGGGTTTATACCTTTCTCTGAAGCATCTGGCATTATCCAGCACTAACTGGTCCATTGGTCTGATCCAGTATAGTAGTTCCGATGTTCTTACGTCTGCTAACATGTGCATGTACTGTACTCTGCAATGGGGATAGTGGCTTTTGTGATATGGACACTCATCCATTAGGAACGGAAGTGACACCACCACCTCCTTTCACATAGACAGTGGCCAGCTAGGAAAGATTTTTGGTTACTTCCACCCTGAGTTTGGTAACCTAGAGTTCAAAGGCTCTTCAGTCCCTTTCCAATCCCACGAGCCAGGCTCTGCCCCTGCTTTCCTTTGACTGTGTATCATCTGGGCCGGGGCATATTATGCAGCAATCATAAACTCAGGAGTGGCTTGGCTTTGATCCTCTGACAAATATCACTCTGCGTTCATTGCGGGAGACAGAGTGGACCTTTAACCCAGCAACACCCATCCAGGGCTACACTGTAAAGTTTCTATTCCTTCCTCATTGAGTTTGGTCCAAATTCTCATAGCTCTGCAGAGGGATTCTAACCTCATCAATTCCTCTCTTGGCGTTTCTCGTAGAAGAGCACTCAGTGCCACCTGTCCCTGGGAGACAGGCATTTGGGGTTGTTCTTTTGTCAGTTATGGTACGTACCTTAGCTATAGGAAGGAGATTTCTCTCTGTATTCGCACCCAGTTCCAGCAGGCTCAAGAGGCTCTCCCCGGTTCCATTCTAGTGAACCACTACCACTTCTCCCCCTCTATTGTAACTCTCTTCGGCCATCACTGATTCTGGGCTCCCACTCCAGACCGGAGGGTGACATTTCTAAGGATGACACCAGTGCTATTCCATGGATCAGCTAGCAGGAGCCACTTGGGGCCTAACTCTCCACTCACACCAATTTCACACAGCTGAAGCTCCACTGACTTCAGGGTAGTTACTTTCTAATTCCCCTCTGTTACACCAGGTGCCTTGCTTTGCAGATGCTTGCTACTTACACCTTGCCATAGTGAGAGTTCTAGCTCCATGAGCAAGAGTCCTGAAGTTTTATCTGCTCTGTGACATGCAGAAGCATTAACCAAGCTGCTAAATCATCCCACCAGCTTGTCCTCCTTGACCTGCTAGACCTAGAAGAACGATTTTCAGTTTGCTTGGCAAAACAGTTCAGACAAAAAATCAGCACCTGCTTGAGCCAGTCCTGTTGGAGTTCACCAGATGAAATTCAAAAATAATGATACTAGTGATACTTGGCACTTCCATAGCGCCATGCATGCAAGCAGGATAAATTGTGGCCACTTACATGAAAAGACACAGTTGCCAGTGAGGATCGAATCCTGGAACTTCTGCAATAAAAGCACAAGCTGTTCTCACTTCTACGAAAGAAGTTCCTGGTTTGCTAGCAAGTAGCAGGTTGTGGAGTCTCTGGGTTCAGCCATTAGAGGGAGACATAATCACAAGGAAGCACTAAAGTACTTTACAAGAGGCTCTGAAAATGATAAAGGAGGATAGGTATCAACCTCTCTCTGTGCAACCATTTGTCCATCTGTAAAATGAGGTCAAGTGATTTACTGAAGATGAACCGCAAGTCTGTGGGAGAGCTGGGGACAGAACCCTGTTGTTCTTGAGTCTCAATCCCCGATCTTAACCACTAGGTACATAAGGGCCTGATTCTCATTTATACCACTCTGGCAATGTCACGGGACTTAAAGTACTGGCACGCGCATGTGTGTATGTGTGCAAAGGCGCATCACTGACCTTTATTGGAGGAAACCAAAACTGTTCAACTGTGTGTCATAGACCCTGTGTTGCTAACACCCAAGGGAGATTCTCTTTTCGCTCAAGTGAAAGGGGTCTGCAATTTCAGAGCAGGAGGGTGTTGGTTCTTAATAATAATTTATATCCAGTCTAAGGCCACTTTCCATTGCCAGAGTGGTGTAAAGGGGCATAAATGTAAAGCTCCATATGTGTTTAAAGAAATAAAGAAAGATTACAATTCTTAATGAGCTATTAATGTCAGCTCCAGTGCTAACTTGAGTGTTTTGAATTCGGGTGAAAGATTTATGCCTCAGGGTCCAACCTAGCTGCTTCTATATCACTCACAAAGCAACAAGCTTGAGAGAGTTCAGCTATATCAGTATACTGGAACATATTCGTGGCCACATAGGAACCTCATGGCTATCGCTATGCTGAACATCATGGACATTCGGAGGTATACAGAAGCAGTGGAAATTAGTGCTGAGACCTTCCTGCTCTGAAATTACAGACCCTTCTACTTGAGCAAAAGGAGAAACCCACTTAGGTGTTAGCAGTACAGGGCCTATGATACACAGATGACTGAGCAGTTCTGGTTCCATTGATAAAGGTCAGTTCATTACCATATAATAACCTATCTGCCCACTCTGCCTACCATTTCCCACCACAAATAATGATACAAAATCCTCATTCTTCCTCCCCAGAAAGTGACAGAAACTCTAGGATCCCAAAACCCCTCCCTGCTATTCATTACTCTCTGTTGAACTACCGGGAAGATGGAGCTGAACTGATTGATGGGTTTAATTTGTGCTGGATGGTGCTGTTCTGACACCAACAAGAGAAATGACGGATGCTTTTCCACTGGACGAGTGGAGTCTGTCGGCAAAGTTGGGGCACTTGGGAAGACAAGCTGAGTGAAATTCAGTCTAGATACTCAAGGAGAAGTGAAGGGGGAGAGAGGGAAAGAAGGAAAGCATGGTCCAAAAAAGGAGTGGATTGGTGTAACAATGAAAAGCATCCACGAAGAAAAAACAAATGTGAGGTGTAGGCCTGTGAAATCACAAGTCAGAAGCTAGAGGAGAGATTGTGCCAGATCAACAACCGTGCACTCCTACCTGCTACTGCTCAGGCTTTCAAAATGCGGTGATTAGCACTGGTCAGAGCAAGGAGCAATCTGTGTAGGACTGTTGGTTTTGGACTGAAGATTTTTGCTTCTTCCTGATCAGCTTCACTTGCTCTTGGCCTGGTAGCTCTCGGTTTTCTTGGGCAGCAGCACGGCCTGGATGTTGGGCAGGACACCCTCTTGAGCAATCGTCACTTTCCCAAGCAGTTTGTTGAGCTCCTTGTCGTTACAGATAGCGAGCTGCAGATGGCAGGGAATGATTCTGGTTTTCTTGTTGTCCCGAGCAGTGTTGCCGGCTAACTCAAGAATCTCAGCAGTCAGATACTCCAGCACCGCGACCATATAGACTGGGGCTCCAGCCCCCACCCGCTCAGCATAATCACCTTTGCAGAGCAAGCAGTACACTCGACCCACCCAGAACTGCAACCCAGCGCACGAGGAGATAGCCCTCACTTTACCTCCTTGTTTTCCTCGGTCTGACATTGTAAATCATGAGCCCAAAACTCCTACACTTTGTTGCTGAGCACAATCCTCACCCCAGCTCTGCCAGTGCATCTCAGGCTCCCTTTAACATTTTAGAGCTGGTTTTATATATGTGTAGAGGCTGTGTGAGAATTACGGCAGGACAGGGATACCAGTCCCTCTGCCTGCAAACTCCTGCAGTTCAATCAGCTCCTTCCCCCCTACGCTGAGCCCCCTGGCTCAGATCAATCAATTACCTTTCCTAGCCGCACTCACAGTGTCTTGTGCTCTCTCCCAGTACTGAAGAATGCTTCCTTTTCTCAGCCTCATGTGATGCTCCCATGGTCCCAAAGACACTTGCACTTCTCTTCTAGCGCACGCCTCAGCCTAACAACCTCAGAGTCCTCCTGCCTGCAGAGCTCGCTGTGGATGCAAGGCAGCAGCCTCTGTCCAGCACCAGCCCTGGCATGGCAATGCTTGCAAGTGACGAGCATGTTCTGGAACATGGTGAAGTTGCACCTACCTGGGGAAGTGCTAAGGTGTCCTCCCACAACTGCTACACCCCTCTGCCCACTGCAGTGCCCTCATATCGGCACATGGGCCAATAGGGGCTGAAGTGGGGGAAATTTCTGGCCCATCTATGGGCTATGCTCATCACCAGTGAGTATAAGCAACTTGTTGTGGGGCTGTCCCACTAGGAACTCCCGCAGCAGACAGAGGACTCCAATAGCCATCAGTTCCACCTCTCTGAACCTGCTCCCAGTGGCTATTCATCCTGGGAGAGGGAGGCCCAAGTCATCCCAGGTTGTGCACTTAGACATTCTCTGGCACTGCGCAAGTTATTTGGCTTATGCTTATTCCTTTCCATCTTAGATATGACACTCCATTTTGCCATGTGGCTTGGACAGGGCCGGCTCCAACAAAGGAAGCAGGGCGGCATTCTGGCCATTCCTGGGGCGGCACATTTCAAGGGCAGCTTTTTTTTTTTTTTTTTGACCGCTTGGGGCGGCAAAAAAGCCGGCCCTGGGCTTGGAGAGGCAGTACCACTAATACATAGTTGTGCCTCCAAAAGTCTAGCCCTGCTTAAGTCTCTCCCAAACCAGAATTCTCGGCCATGCCAAATTATTTGGAGGTGTTTGGAGGAGAGGGCAGCATGGGCTATGATTAAACAGGGCCCAGATCAACCAGAATCTCAGGAGATTTAAAAAATAAATCAGGCCCTTCCTATACATCTTGCTTTACTTTCTCCAATCCCCATAGAGACTCTTCTGCCCATTTCCCCACTGGTTTTGGATAGGCTCTTGGGGCCTAATTCTGCCCTCAGGTACAGGGGCACAAATTCTGAAATCAATGGGATTTGTGTCCAAATATCTGATAGCAGAATTGGGCCTTTGTTTTCTCACTCTCCCTGCTGTGTCAAGACCTCTCAGATTGCCAAGCCCAGATTCCAAAGATCTGTCTAGCCATCTGTCCTGTGTTCGCCACAGAAGCTGAATGCCTACATTAAGGATCTTGTCTTATATCAGGAAAGCTCCTGGCAAGCAGAAAAAAAAACAAACCTCTAAGTCATTTCTCAATACTTGCTTAATGTTTTAAATTATTTTTAATTAATTTTATATGCAGGCAGTTTCCAACACTGGAGCCTGGGGATTTCAAATCCTTCACTATATTGGCTGTGTACCAAGGATTCCCTGCATTAGGAAATTGTTTGTTTGTTTTTAAATACTATAACCAAAAATTAAAAAAAAAACATTTAAAAATAGCCTGCAGCCATCTGGCTGCACAGTAGGGTGACCAGATGTCCCGATTTTACAGGGACAGTGCCGATATTCAGAGTTTTGTCTTATGCACCTATTACCCGCCCCCCCTCCCCACCCCCCGTCCTGATTTTTCACACTTGCTATCCGGTCACCCTACTGCACAGAGTCTTAAGGGGCTCAGTGTATTATGTTCATCTTAACACTTGAAGCTACTGCTAATAACAGTTTAGCACCTTGATCCTGCAAACTGCTCTATGCAGGGCAGACCCCCTGTGCTTATGCAGAGCAGAATGCAGGGACGGTTCCTTATGTAGCATTTTCTTGGCTAGATCCTGGCCCATACAGTCTCTCTGCACCGGCCTTACAGCTGCCCAAAGGAACTACATCAGCCCCTTTACACTGTCCCCAGTATAGGAGGCTTGTTAGATGCAGGAAGTGGGGCGGTCAGAGCATGTTGTTCTCCGACAGTTCCAAACCAACATAACAGCCCCTACGGGCTTCATTACAGGCTGGTGTAACTTAGAGTACTCTTGGGACTGCAGTAACTTTCATCCAGAGCCAGACTGGCTCTCAGTCAGTCCCAGGAGCCACGGGGGAACAGAAAGGTGGCATAAAGCTCTCTCTTCCCTTGCCCCACACTCAGGTGTACCGAGTGTTGCTCCAGTGCACCTGTGTATTAAGCCCTCTATTTCCAAAGCATGTAAACACCAGTCACTTGAGGTACGCATTATCATAAATTTACCATAGATGGGGAAACTGACACCCAGAGACTGGCCCAAAGTTATAGTGATTCAGTAGCATGGTTAGGATGAGAACTCAAGAATTTAAACCACTTTGTCTCCTAAGGTTACACTGCCTCTACTAGGGCCATATTCAAAACCCACTGAAGTCAGTGGGAGCCTTTGCAGCCACTCCAGCTTTGGATCTGACCCATAGTTACTACCACACCAATGTCACAAACCCATTCATTCTGATAAGTTATTTAAATAACTGTGCATCTCAAAGTGTGTATTTACAAGTCATTTATTTAGATGGGGTCTGAGAGGCTCAGGAGCTTTGTAATAAGATACAGGGCCTGATTTAGCTCCCAAAACTTAGGGCCCAAATCTTCAGGTGGCGTAAATCAGCACACAGTAGAAGTTCAGAGTTCTGAACACCTTGGGAATGGAGGTTGTTCGTAACTCTGAAATGTTCGTAACTCTTGAACAAAACATTTTGGTTGTTCTTTCAAAAGTTTACAGCTGAACATTGACTTAATGCAGCTTTGAAATTTACTACACAAAAGAAAAATGCTGCTTTTAACCATCTTAATTTAAATGAAACAAGCACAGAAGCAGTTTCTTTACCATGTCAAATCTTTTTTTTTAAAATTTCCCCCTTTTTTTAGTAGTTTACATTTAACACAGTTCTGTGCTGTATTAGCTTCTTTTTGTCTCTGCTGCTGTCTGATTGTGTACTTCCGGTTCCAAATGAGGTGTGTGGTTGACTGGTCAGTTTGTAACTCTGCTGTTTCTAACTCTGAGGTTGTACTGTAGTTCTGTTGAGTTTAATGGAGCTACCCTAAGCCTTATATTCACACCATCCAAAGATCTGTTTTTTAAAAAGCCCAACTCTATCCTTGCAAAGATAAGAATAGCTATTCTGAATCAGATCAGTGATCCCACCTACTCCAATATCCTGTCTCCCATAGTGGCCAATATCAGTTGGGTGGTTTCTTTCTTTTTCCATGAATTTATGAACTGGGGAAAAGCACGAAGGCCCAGATCCTCGAAGGGAGTTAGGCGTCTACATACATTTTGAGAATCTGGGCTGAAACTGATAGCTTTGGAAATTGAAATCCTCTATCTAAAGAACAGCGGCAGTGCAACCTTTCCCCACTAACATGCTTTAACTCTGACCTAGAAGGGCCATACTGGGGGTGAGGATAGCTCATTTTCAATCACTGCTGAACCCTTGAGCTCTGCAGAGACTGCCGACAGAGGCCAATTATTGTTCATAGCAATTTTGTTCTTGTGGCTTGGACACCTGCCCGCTAGGAAGTGAAGTAAAGCTGTCAAGTGGTTTCCCTGAAAGATATAAACCAAGCGGTAACCATTTTCTGTCACAACATGCAAGGTGGCTTCAAAATGGTGACCTAGAGGAGAAAACCTCCATCTCCATTTAGCAATTCCATCGGCCATCCTGTCTCCTAGTGTATGTTAGCACTTTTGCGGTATTTGAGGTTACAATTCTACTTCCATTTTAACCCAATCTATTTTCTGAAGAAACAGTTTCAAAATTAATACTATTTGTACAAACATGTGGGAACCAAATCCTCTTTATTACTCCAGCAAGTATGTAGTACAGCATCTCGGCAAGGAAATCAGACACCAGGATGATGGGTGCAGTATGCAAACCTGAATCGTTTGATTATATTATTACCAAAAAACCCATACAAAAATCATGAAATTAGCAAAATGTGCACTTAACCTCCCCACTCAATCTCATTATTTCTGTTCCCATTTTTCTTTCTGCAGGGTGTCTGTTTAGGCCTCGATCCTGCAAAGACTTACACATACACAAAGCACATGAGCAGTCCGACCAAGATCTCACCACCTTAAAGTTAAGCATATGCATAAATCTTTCCAGAATCAGAGACTTATCAGTGGTTCGAGGTGGAGGCCTTGGCATAATTAAGATATATTTTATGCAAGATGGCTCATGTAAGATATCATTGGAAAGGTTATAATTTACTGAATGTGATTATCTACTCTGTATGCATATATCATTTCTGTATCTAAAGTTAGGAATATTGACTATGTAACAATTACAACTGTGTGTATATTTGGGAGACACCCACCGGACAACAGGTCATCAGCTTTGATGGGCCATTAGGAAGAAACAGTATGACTTCCAAGATACTAATTTCTCTCCTTCCTGAGAGGTGTCCTGGGACTTAGCTGTGACACTACTAGGTCAGGTGGTCTTGTCACTTGGTACTAAACACTATCTTGGACTTTTAGTAATTTTCCACTAAAAGGACGGGGAGGACAAGACTGGGGAACAAAATCCCCATCTTATGTAAATCTTATTTAAGGCTGAGGAGGAAGGCAAACAGGACTCTTCTCCATGGTCTTCCTGCCCAAGAAGAAAGACTGCTGACAGTACCTGAAGGGACAAAGGAACTAAACTGTGGGAGAGGCAAGGGCTGAGTCCAGACTAAGGGTATGTCTTCACTAGCAATGTTAAAGCGCTGTGGCTGTGTAGTCGCGGCACTAGCGCGCTGTAGAAACCCTCCTGCCCCCCGAGGGGAGTAGCTCCCAGCACTGGAAGTGCGGCTCCCAGTGCTGGTGCACTGTCTACACTGCCACTTTACAGCACTGAAACTTGCAGCGCTCGGGGTGTGTTTTTTCACACCCCTGAATGAGAAAGTTGCAGCACTGTAAAGTGGCAGTGTAGACAAGGCCTAAGACAGGAGCCTAGTCTGTAAAAAGAAATACATAGAACTCTAAGCTACAAAAACTTTACAACTTGCCTAAAACAACATTTAGGGTGATAAATTACTTCTGGAAACCAGTCTCTTTAAGATCTTAAGCTTAATATGCATGTTTTGTTTTATTTGCTTGGTAATCTGCTTTGTTCTGTTTGCTATCCTTTATAATTGCTTAAAAATCTACCTTTTATAGTTAATAAACTTGTTTTTGTTTATTATTAGACCCAGTTTGTGCAATTTATAACGTGGTGGGAGGGGGCAAGACATTATGCATATCTCTGTCCACATTGAGGGAGAGGGCAAATTTTTATGAGCTTGTGCCGTGCAGCTCTTTCTATACAGAAGGGCACTGCACTTGAGTGCTGGGTGATTTAATCATAGAATATCAGGGTTGGAAGGGACCTCAGGAGGTCATCTAGTCCAACCCCCTGCTCAAAGCAGGACCAATCCCCAATTTTTGCCCCAGATCCCTAAATGGCCCCCTCAAGGATCGAACTCACAATCCTGGGTTTAGTAGGCCAATGCTCAAACCACTGAGCTATCCCTCCCCCCTAGCTGAGTCTTCTCATTGAGAGCTGTTTGCAGACTATGGCTACACTGGTGCTTTACAGCGCTGCAACTAACTCGCTCAGGGGTGTGAAAGAACACCCCCCTGAACGCAGCAAGTTACAGCGCTGTAAAGTGCCAGTGTAAACAGTGCTCCCAGTGCTGTAAGCTATTCCCCTCGGAGAGGTGGAGTACCTGCAGCGCTGAGAGAGCTCTCTCCCAGCGCTGGCGCGCAATCACACTTGCACTTGCAGCGCTTTGAAGTTTCAAGTGTAGCTAAGCCCTATGTGTGATTCTACAGTTGGTGCAGCCCTACCTGTGTGTGTGTGCTGTAGGGTGACCAGACAGCAGGTGTGAAAAATCAGGACAGGGGGTGGGGGGTAACAGGCTTCTATATAAGAAAAAGCCTCAAATATCGGACTTTCCCTATACAATCAGGAAATCTGGTCACCCTAGTGTGCTGCCAAAGGCCAGAGAGCCTAATTCAGCAAAACAGGGAGCAGGAGCCCCGGCTAGTGGAGCAGGCAGGTTCAGTTAAATCCCAGTACAAAAAGTGGCATCCCGGGGGGGGGGGGGGGGGAGAGAGGGGGCGTCCAACCATCACACCTACCTCCCACTGAACTCAATGGGAGTTAGGAGCCTAAATACATTTGTGGCGTTAGTTCCCACCTGCGAGCCCCCACGTGGCAGAAGCCGGCTTTCTCCGGGGCGGACGCACCCCAAGGGAGAAGCCCAGTCCCCCCTCTTCTTGGCTTGGGGGCACAGCGCCCCCTCCTGGCCTGGGGGAGCAACTTCAAGTCCCCCTCCTGTTCCGATCTGCCCCCACTTTGAGGCAGGATTGGGGGGCAGCCTGTCCTACGCACCCCCCGTCCCTCTGCTACCAGCAGCGATCGCTCCCGCCGGCCTCCCTTCAAAATGGCCGCCCGCGCTCCTCCTCCTCCCCATCCGCTCCGCAAGGCCCCGCCCCCTTGCGGCTCCCCCGCTGTCACGTGGCGGGGGCGGTTTGTCCGCCCGGCGACGCCGTAGCCGGTGCCCCTCCCCTTGCCCTCGGTTCAGGCGCGTGGTGGTGGCTTCTGAGAGCGGCCGGCGAGAGGAAGCCTCGCGCCCCGGTTGTCCCGTCCCGTCATGTTGGGAGCCGCCCTGCTCCTCCGCCGCTGCACCGCCGCTGGCCTCCGTGGCCTGGCCCGGCGGGCCCGACAGCCGCCCGCCGCAGGTGAGTGAATGAGCGAGCGGCGCCTTGTTCCCTCTTCACCTCTCGCGCTGGCCCCGGCCGCGCTGGCGCCCTCTGTGCCGGTCCCCCTCAGCTCCGCGGTCCCGGGCGGGGGGCAGCGTGGGGGCGCCCAGTTCCGGGAGCGCCCAGCGGCGGGGCCCCGGGGGCGCAGCGCCGTGTCCTTGCGGTGACCTGCGGTGTGACTCGAGGACTGGCTGCACCTGCGGCCTAGTGCGCGCCGCCCGGGCCCTGTTCCCCCGCACCCCGGCCTCCCCTCACCTCTCGCGGCTGTGGCAGCCCCGTCCCGCCCCCGGCGGCTCGGCCGAAGCCCACGCGCCGCCCCGTGGCATGAGGGGGGGCCCGGGCTAGGACACCGCCCTGCCGCGTCAAGGTTATCGCCTTCAGGTCGAGCCTCCGGTGCCTGCGCCGCGGTCCCCCGCGTGCCGAAGCGGGAGCCGCGCCCGCCAAGGAGCGCTGGGGATGGCTGCATCCGTGGCCGCCACGGGAAGGTGACATTGAGCTGGCTGAAGGGGAGAGGGAGGTGAAGCCTGCACGGGCACCTGTGCTGGTGTCCCTGCAAGGGAGAGGATATAGTGTCGGCCCTGATTCCGTCCCCTCGATGGGGAGCAGGTCTCTCTCTAGGGAAGGGCAGCAAAGGGGGCCAGCTTAGCCGGGGCCAGCCCAGCTGGCCTATTTCGCAATGCCGCTACCTCTGTGTCTATTGCCCGTTTCGCTTCCTCTTTCATGCTTGTGTCTCTTTCCACTCGCCGTCTAGCATTTCTGCAGTGACTCTGATTTGAAGATAGTTGGCACCACTTGCAGCCACGATATGGGCCTTTCTATAACAAAGCTAACCTGTCTGTGCATGCAAATCTTGATGTGTGTAAACTAGCCTAGTGTGCTCTCCTTGTTCTCCTAGCGTTATGAAAAATATATATTCTGGTTAATCTCACATGCCTTGCAACCAAAGGGAAAACAAATCTTGAGTACAAGAACAAGTGTTAAGGTTTACTAATTCTCAGATTAGTAGCACAGTGACATGTCTGTACAGCCATGGTTCTCAACCAGGGGTACACAGAGGTCTTGCAGGGGGTACTCATCTAGATATTTGCTTAGTTTTACAACAGACTATATAAAATGCACTAGCAAAGTCAGTACCAATGTCATATAATGACTTGTTTATATGGCTCTATATACTATGCACTGAAATGTAAGTATAATATTTATATTTCAGTTGATTTTATAATATGGTAAAAATGAGAAAGTAAGCAATTTTTCAGTAATAGTATGCTGTGGCACTTCCGTATTTCTATGTCTGATTTTGTAAGCAAATTGTTTGTGAGGTGAAACTTGGGGGTACGCAGGACAAATCAGACTCCTGAAAGGGGTACACTAATCTGGAAAGGTTGAGAGCCACTGCTGCATAGGATACTGTGAGATCTGCTAAAGAGCATATCATGGTCTTGTCTGAAATGATTACTAGTTCTCTAAGGCTATTGGTTGCAAAAATGTACCACTTGTAAATTCAAATCTGTGTGTACAGTAAACTTAAATCAGGAGTCATTCCTGGGATAGATTGCATCTTTGCTTTTTCAAAAAGAAAATGAAGGTGGACTGAGGAAGTTGATATTGCTGCATCCCTGTTTATATTCTGAAGTGTTCAAGTGGTGTCCTAAAAACAGCCAGGCTACCATTAAATCAGGCCTGCGCAACATGTGGCCCAGGGGCCGCATGCGCTCACTGTGCGGCCAGCGTGGGGTGTGAGTAGGCAAGCGGCGGGGTGGGGCAAGCCAACGGCCGGCTGGCTGGCCGGCAGGTGGGCGGGCTGGTGAAGAGGCCAGTGGCAGGCTGGGGAGTGAGGGTGAGCCAGCAGCAGGGGGCGGGGGCAGCGGCAGAAGGTAAGAGGCCAGCAGCGGGCAGGCAGGTGAGCTGGCGGCGGGGGGAGCTGGCGAGCCCTATTTTACTGCTGTGATCTGGTCACCCTATGCATGCTGTTTCTTTCCCCCTCTACAGGCTTCCACACCCCAGCGCTGGGGAAGGCGGGGTTGTTTCCGTGGGGTGGGCAGCACTGGGGGGAGGTGTTTCTGCGGGGCTGGAGGGTTTTGGCCCTCCGCTGTTTTCTTTGGAGTAATATGGCCCTCGCTGCTTTACGAGTTGTGCAGGCCTGCATTAAATCATAAGTTTGAAAAGACTACTTATGTAAAATGTGTTGCTGTATCTTCCTCCTTTTCTTCCTGGTCTTCAGTTCTGTATCTTGATGTGCACTCTGTTGAACTGCTCATCAAGGTTAAGCTTTCTCTGATTGCTTTCAAGTGCCTATGTTTAAATTTCTGACCTAGGCCTGGTCTACACTAGAAAATTAGGTTGGCATAACTATGTAGGTCAGCGGTGTGAAAAATCCACACCCCTCCAAGTGGTGTAGTTAAAACAACCTATGTCCCTGTGTAGAAAGCACTAGGTCCATGACATAATTCTTCCATCTATTTAGCTGCTGCCTCTTGAGGAGGTGGATTACGTATGCAGACAGGAGAATCCCTCCCGTTAGGATAGGTAGTGTCTATGCAAGCACTGCTGAGACATAGCTGTGCCACTGTAGCATCATAAGTACAAACAAGCCCCTAGTCTCCCTTCTCATACACCTCTTCTGGTTCCTCGTCTTTTGCATTCCATCAGTGCTAACCTTCTTACACCCTTTCACAAAAGTCTTTGTGCTGCCCTTTCTGCTTCCCTATATGCTTGGAATGTCCTTTCATGTTTCCAAGTCTCCATCCTTACCTCATTCAAATCACTCCTAAGACCCACTTTTGGAGAATCACCTCCACAAAAAATGTTTCATGCTTTTAAAAAAATTATGCCCCCAAGATGCATTTGTCTAAACTGAGTAACTGTATAAGAATATCTGTAAACTTTTTATTTCCTTCCTCCCACTTTCTGGTGTGTGCTTCATTCCTGTATAACTTTGTCAAATGCATCACTAGATTGTAAGTTCTCTGGCACAGAGACCTGTCTCTTGTTTTTTGTGAAATGCCTAGCACACTTGAGTGTGGTGTACAATTCTGCCTCTGGGCATGTCTTCACTCAAACTTATCTTTTTAAATTAATCTCTTTAAATGGTCCTTTTTTAATATACCTCCACTTCCTCTCCCCCTCCCCCAGCACTCTTCTGACCTTGTCTGTCTTCTACCAATCTATTTTACTTTTGCTTTTGTTGTGTCCCCATCTTCGTCTGGAGACAGCTGACTGCAAGTCTGGTTTGACCACTAAATAGAGATGAGTATGTTAGATAGTGAAGGATAACAGTGAATTTGAGGCTGTCCCCTTCTAAATGTGGGTATGTTGACAGGTCTTCCTCGCAGTATTATTTTAGTATGTATATCACATTCCAGCTCGATCTAAATATTTTATAAATGTCTGTCAAAATTTTGGAATATCTCCTACCAAAGGCAGGTGGTAAGTATTATCCACGTTTGTCTACTCATAGGTAATGTGGAAGCTGTAACTTGCCCAAGGTCATGAAGCAAGTCAGCAATAGAGTTAGGAATATATCTGGGAAGCTTTGAGTTCTAGCTCCTGGCTCTTAATATTCAAGTGCACAGGTATCTATTTCTAAAAGGATGTTATTAACGTAATTGACCTGTAACATATATTTTGTAAACATGCAGTTTTAAAAACTAAAACCAATGGACATATTTTCATGGCACTTCTTAAAAAACTTAGTTTAATCTTCAGGAATTGCAACTCAAAACACAAGCAGTAAGAATCTGAAAGTGAAAATGACTTAATTAACTTCTATATAGGTTGTAATACTACGCTTATCACCATAATACTTGAGCAACTTCCAGTAATGCATTAAGCAATATGGCTGTTTATTGTATTTGTTCTGTCATCTTTTCCCTGGGAGAAGTGTGTGCAGTAGTAGACTGTCATATGTTGGAATTTTTTATAATACATATGTTGCTATATGTGTCAGAAAAAGCAAAGTCAAAGAAATACGCCTTTTGCTTATAGTGGAAGGTGGTGAAGATTATGATGGTGTCCCTAGCCTCTGTTTGCCGGAAGCTGGAAATGGGCGACAGGGCATGGATCACTTGATGATTTCATGTTCTGTTCATTCCCTCTGGGGCACCTGGCATTGGCCACCGTCGGAAGACAGGATACTGGGCTAGATGGACCTTTAGTTTGACCCTGCATGGCCGCTCTTATGATGGTCCTTAGTTCCTCTGAGAGCTCATTCCACAGTCTTGAGTTGATGCCTCTCCAATACTTCCATATTCCAACTTGAGATTTTGGGGGGGGGAGAGGAAAGGCAAATTGTTTTTTTAAAATTTACACTTTCAACTTAAATTTACTACTCCCACACACATATTTGTTTGAAATATGATTAAGTTGACAGCATCCTTTTAACTTAAGTAGCCATCATTATAGAGGTGTACTACATTTAAAGCATAAAAAAAATCAAGAATATGCCAAGTGAAGGTCTGATATAGGTAAACCGGTGGCCTGGTTATTGCAAAGTAGTTCAGAATACTCTTCATTTCTCTTTTCTCCCAGATCCCTGGAATACTTGGATACCTGGAAGGTGAAGGGTTGTCAGTCATTCTAGTCAAATTTAATGAGTTTAATTTGACTTCCAATTAGCGACAATTGAGCGGTATACCTGAAGGTGTTCATTGCCTATTCTATTAGGAAGGCATTGTAATACTGTGGAGAGCTGTATCTTTAAGAGAACTCTATTTGATTTCTAAATCAGTAATTTGTGATCTCCACTGAATACATTGTGAAAGCTTTGTTCAAATGATGTACTGAATCAATATCTGGCAAGAATCTGTTGCACTCAGGTCATTCTGTTAAACATAACTTTAGTCTGACTCAGCGTATATATGGATTGGGGAGAGTGATGTTCAGGAGAACATTCCTTTGTATTTTGCAATTTTTTTGTAATTAGGATCCATTGTCTTAAGTCACATTGTGTTTTTAGGAAAATTGTTTGCTTCATGCTTAATGGTAAATTAAATTTCCTGGTGTCACTTCAAGCTAGGGAAAAAAAAAAGGCTAGTCAGCATGAACAAACCAAAGTACAGTAACTCCTCACTTAACGTAGTTATGTTCCTGAAAAATGCCACTTTAAGTGAAACGATGTTAAACTAATCCAATTTCCCCATAAGAATGAATGTAAATAGGCGGGGTTAGGTTCCAGGGGATTTTTTTTTTGCCATACAGTACAGTACTATAGTTGGGAGCTTCCCCTGCCTTACCTCACGCAGGCAGAGCCCACTGGCACTGGAGACAGTGAGGCAGGCAAGGAGGCTGAAGGTGCTGTAGGCTAGGAGAAGCATGTTGCGCAGCAGCAGCTTCCCCTACTCTGCAAGCACCAGGGGCGGCAGGCTCAACCCTCAGCCTGCCCACTTCCTCCAAACCCCCACCCTTGACCCACCTCTTCTCTCCCCCACCTCCTCCCCCTTTACTTCACACGCTGCGTCCTCACTCCTCCCCCCTCCCTCCCCTGCCTTCTGAACACCGCAAGCCAGCGGGCAGGAGGCAGGGGAGGGAGGGGGGAACCTGTGCACCGAGTCCTCGCTCCTCCCCCTTCCCTCCTGCCCACGGCAAGCTGATTGCGGCGTTTAGGAGGGAGGAGGAGCGAGGACTCGGCGCAGAGGTTCCGTCTCCCTCCCCTGCCTCCTGCCGGCAGCAATCAGCTGGCTTGTGGTGTTCAGGAGGGAGGGGGAGCCTGCACGCGCCGAGTCCTCGCTTCTCCCTCCTGTCTCCTAAACGCCGCAAGCCAGCTGATTACTGCGGGCAGGAGGCGGCGGGGGGAGGAGGAGGAATGTGCTGATCCGCGGGGTCCACCGGCGGGCGGGAGGCGCTGTGTGTGGGGGGGCGTAGGGGAGCTGCCAGCAGTGGACAAAGCAGGCAGCCAAACAACGTAATAGAGGAGCATTGTACAACTTTAAATGGAGCATGTTCTGTAATTGAGCAGGGATGTAAGAGTGAAACAATGTTAAGCGAGAGGACGTTAAGTGGGAAGTTACTGTATAGCGTAGTAATCCTTAACACACATTAAACATTTATATAGTGTTGTAAATGCAGATAGCACTTTACAAAACATAGAATAAGACATGCCCCCTCCCCAGAGATCTTAATAAAACTTTGGTCAATATGAACAAAATAATGTGTTGCATCTAAGGCCTGTTCTACACTACATGAATAACGTAGCTGAAGTTGACATACCCCGATCGACTTACCGCACCGTGAGGACGCTGCATGGTCGACTGCCGCCGCTCCCCTGTTGGCTCTGCTTCCGCCTCTCGCAGTGGTGGATTACCAGAGTCGATGGCAAAGCGATAGGGGATCGATTTATCGTGTCTATACTAGATGCGAAAAATCGATCCCTGAAAGATCGGTAGTGTAGACCTGCCCTAAGTTAGAAAGGAACAAGTCTTTATTTCTTTCCCCTTTCTCCTAGACTCTTGTCTTTAGGGTTGGCTAGGTTGGCAATTAGTGCTATGCTCCTGAGTGCAATTACTCTTTCAACAGTACCAATCATAGAGTGAAATTGATGGCTCCTAGTCATCTTTATCTTCTGTGGGTGGAGCAGCTGGGGAAGCACTTATTCTTGAGAGTACGGATCTAACTGATGTTTTGCACAGCAGCTAGTTCCATAGCTGTTAGTTGCTGTTGGCAAAGGCTACTTGTTCATCCCTTGTTTAGTGTTCAGAAAGCCTCTTGGGATAAAGAACAGTATTAGGAGAGGAAACTAGATTACAACCATGTTAATTGAATTGATCTTGGAGTCCAGCCCACTTTTATTTTATTACATTTAAATGAATGTTTTTAAGAAACTGACAGATACTCAAGTTTCAGTGTAGAAACTTAGTGCTGGATGACAACCCTGAAGACTGAAGTTCTGTGCTGACTCGTTGCATAGCTGTAGTAGTGATGATGTAAGTTTCCCCTACAAGGCTTCACTATTCTATTCTTGGGGTAAGTGTAGTTCTGCCTCCAGGATGCCCTTGGAGACAGCAAAGATGTTTTTTGGGGGACTGGATATTTGTACACAAAGGCACTATACAAATGCCACTAAATCACTTTACAGAGGCCACTGAACAGCCATTAATTGAAAGTTGGCTTTCATCCACTATTGAACCTGGTTACCCAGACTTGTGTGTATCCTGCTACTCCTCCCTCTGAGTCATCCAATAGTCCTACCCTGTCAGTGTTTCTTACTGTTAGAAATAGGATTTAGAAACTAGAAAACATTTCCTCCCTTAGATTACAAAACCAACTATTTAGCAATTGTGGGGCTTACATGGGAAATCATTCCAGAATAAAGTAGTGTGTAAACTTGAAGCACAGTAGCTATTCTGCAATAATCCCTGGGTGAATGCTCTTATTCTGAAGTAAGTGTCTACATAGGGAGCTATTGTGGAATAGCTATTCTGGTCAATTTCCATATGTAGACAAGCCCTTAGGAGGCAGGAACAGTTGAATTCACTTTCTCCTCTCCCACCATTTCATTTGGAGCAAAAATTGACATGGTGTTAGCTTGCAAATATCCTTGTGAAGTCATAAATGATGACAGTGTTGCCAACTAGATACTGTAAATAGAGCTCCCTTAACTCTGACTTTCATTTTTGACTGGTTTGCTCTCCAGCAAAGGAGCAAAAGTACTGCAGTGGTCTTTTTCTATTTGGGGACCTGGAAGCCTTTTTAAAATTAATTTTTCAACAGATTCTAACAATTTCAAGGTGATCACTTTTATTAAGCATAAACTAGTGCTTTTTTGAGAGCTGGTAACTACATTTTTTTAATCCAGTTTGTAAACATTTTGTAGATTTGCTCTTTTCAAAGGGAGACCAAACACTTGCTTAAAAGGCCTTTACTTGGACCATCTTACCACAGAGCACATCCCTGGGACTTCGAATGTACTGAATTAGTGACTCAGATCTATTGTGTACTGGCTGCATCCTGACTAAGGTTATGTCTACACAGCAAAGAAAAACCCATGGCTGGCCCATGCCAGTTGACTGCGGCTGCAGGGCTGGTCCATTGTTGTGTAGACTGGAGCTCGAGCTCTGGGATCCTCCCAGCTCACATAGTCTTAGAGCCCGAGCCCAAGCCCAGAAGTCTACACAGCAATGACCCAGCCCTGCGAGCTCAAGTCAGCGTGCATAGGCCAGCTGTGGGTGTCTAGTTGCTGTGTAGACATAATGACTTCATAGCTGCAGTCTCTTCGCCTACGTTTTTGAATTAAATTTCCTCTGTTTTCACATCAACCCTTTCCTATTCCTTCCTCACACAGCTGTGTTGCCTGCTCGTTGCTACTCTCATGGGACACAAGAGTCAGATGAAGAATTTGATGCTCGCTGGGTGACATACTTCAACAAACCAGATATTGATGCCTGGGAGCTGAGGAAAGGTATGTTAAAAGGGAAGGAAGGAATGTCTGATTTTGAAATACTCATGGCTATGGTAATATGGGGAAACCTAAATTGCTTTGAAATATTATGACCATTCAACGTTACTACTATGTCAGAAAGTAAAAGCTTATGCTATAGCAGGGCAGATGTGCTGTGCTGTAGGTGGGGAGCTCAGAACTTCGCCTAAAATTCACTTCCATAATACTGAACTGTAGAGTCTGTATGTTTTCTAAACTACCTTGAATGTCATAAACTGCTACACTTACTGTTATATTAGACATTTGTGAAGGAGTTAAAAGAACCCAGGAACCTCCAGTGTAGTCTTCTTAACTTACTCAGTGCTAACCAAGGGCATAGGGTTATGGGGTCTTCCCTTCTCTAGGTGGTAGACACCTGAGATTAGGGAGTGGGGTTACTTGTGTAGTCCAAGTACAATCAGCCTGTCTTGCTGCTTCATTTTGATTGCTTTGTATCGGCACTCTTAAGATGGTCAGGGGGGAGGGATAGCTCAGTGGTTTGAGCATTGGCCTGCTAAACCCAGGGTTGTGAGTTCAATCCTTGAGGGGGCCATTTGGGGATCTGGGGCAAAAATTGGGGATTGGTCCTGCTTTGAGCAGGGGGTTGGACTAGATGACCTCCTAAGGTCCCTTCCAACCCTGAGAGTCTATGATTCTATGATGTAGTACAGTGGTTTTCAAACTTTTTTTCTGGGGACCCAGTTGAAGAAATTGTTGATGCCTGTGACCCAATGGAGCTGGGGATGAGGGGTTTGGGGTGCGGGAGGGGCTCAGGGCTGGGGTGAGGGCTGTGGGGTGTGGCTGGGAATGAGGGGTTCAGGATGTGGGAGTGGGCTCTGGGCTGGGGGTTTGGGGTGCAGGAAGGGGTTGGGGCATGGACTTACCTCTGGCGGCTCCTGATCAGCGGTGCAGCCGGTGTACAGAGGCAGGCTTTCCCGCCTGTCCTGGCACCGTGGACCGCGCTGTGCCCCGGAAGCGGCCAGCAGCAAGTCCGGCTCCTAGGCAGAGGTGCATAAGCGACTCCGTGCAGCTCTCACCCACAGGCACCCCCCTCCAGCTCCCAGCCAATGGGAGTGCGGAGCCGGTGCTTGAGGCAGGGGCAGCACGCGAAGCCCCGTGGCCCCCCCCGCCTAGAAGCCGGACCCGCTACTGGCTGCTTCTGGGGCTCAGTGCAGTGTCAGAACAGGTAGCCACTAGCCTGCCTTAGCTGGGCAGCACCGCTGATGGGACTCTTAACGTCCCGCTCGGATGTGTTCACCAGAGCTGCTAGGGTCCCTGGGTGCTGAGCAAGGTGACCCAGTGCCTTACATGCCGTGACCTAGTACTGGGTCATGACCCAAACTGTGAAAAACACTAATGTAGTAGACCTGGAGTTCACTTCATATAGCTGAGGCTACATTTTAGTCGCGGGTATTTTTAGTAAAAGTCACAGGCCATAAACAAAAAGTCATGGGCACGTGACCTGTCCATGACTTTTACTAAAAATACCTGCCCTGACTAAAACTTGGGTGGCGGGCTGCGGTTGCTGTGCAGGGGTGGGGGGCTGGCGGCTGGCAGGGCCTTCCTACCGGCTCCGCGTCCCTGTAGCTCTTAGGCGCCAGAGGTCAGGACAGGGGCCCTGCTGCTCCTGCCACGAGCACCGGCTGCCGCAGCTCCCGTTGTCCAGGAACCACAGCCAATGGGAGTTACGGGGGCGGGGCCTGTGGGCAGTATGTGGTGTGGGGGCCATGCTGGTGGGAGCTGGGGAGTCCCCCACCCCAAGGTAAGCCCCCCTGCACTCCCCAACCCCCTTCCCCTAGTCCACATACCCAAACTGCTGCTGTTGGCCCAGGGGCTACCCAGCTCAGGCAGCCCCTGAGCTAGCACCCGCAGCTGTAGAAGTCACGGAGGTCATGGATTCCATGACCTCTGTGACAGACTCACAGCCTTACTTATAGCGTGTACAAAGTGAGTCTAATAAACATCATCCTAGTACAGAAAGGCTTTACTTTCTTGCATCTTCATGGCAAACTCCTGAGATGAGGGAGGAGGGTTACTGTGTAGCCCAAGTGGAATCTGCTTAGATTTCAACACATTAACTACAGTTTTACACTTGGATTTTAAAGAATCTAGTTAAATTTGAGATTTTTTTCAGTCACTGATAATTAAGTTACTTGAGTAAAAACTGATTCCTTGGGAAAAGTAACTGAGTTCAGCTGTTGCTTAACAAATGTGAATAACTACACAAATGGAATAACTTTTGGAGGTTGACCATATAGCTTGAGTGGCCATTAGTTACTGGAAACCTGTATAATAGCTCTTCTAGTTGACTTCAGTCTTTGGTCTGATCCCTGAAGTTTTTTTATTTCAACTGTTGGGGAACCTAAAACTAAGGCTTATAAACTTGTGCCCCTAAACAGGCAGAGTTGACTTGCAAGAGCGAAAGACAAGGAATCACGCTCTTTGTTTAGAAGTTAAAAAGTAGAGGTGAAACAGAGACGGGGAAATTTTTTTCCTTCAATGCATTTGTATGAGTGTAATTGAGGGTGTTTGGTTTAAATGTAATGGTTCTGTAATTGACAGCAGAATGGCATGTCAAGGTATGTAGTCTGGCTTTTTAGGAGCATGGATGAAACTGGTGCTCAATGGCTTAATGAAACCTATCTTTTTCTGTTAAAGCTTTCATAGATAATGAGATCACATGACTAGCATCTGACTGCAATGGCAAGAGAAGAGTGAAAGAGAAACAGATGGGGGAAGTAGTTCTGGAATGTGGGGGAGAGAAGATTGAAATTGATTTTGATGGTGCTTGTTTATCACCATAATAACCATGTTAGAAATATCATGGGGATGGAAGGGAAGTTGATGACAGGGGAGACCCCCAGGATGAACTTTGAAAAACTCTCTTGCAACAGGTTCTAACCCTCCTTTTACCTCTTAAATAATGGGGGTTTCTCAGGCTGTCATTCTTATCTTCTCATTCTCACAGGCATGAACACACTGGTGGGCTACGATCTGGTGCCAGAACCAAAAATCATCGATGCTGCTTTGAGGGCATGCAGACGGTTAAATGACTTTGCTACTGCGGTCCGCATCCTAGAAGTTGTAAAGGTGAGTATAGTGGTGACTTGGGGTATGTTGGAAATGCTGCTGCTTGTGCTTCATGCTGCTGAAAGGGTTTTAAAATGGAGATGTCTCCTATCTTCTCATGTTCTTGCATTTGCACCCACCTAAGCGGGGAAACCCCCAGTTTCCTGATGGTACTGGAACTATTAATTTGACTAAGATTGCATGGTCAAAATCAGTTTTAAATTGTTGCTGTTTAAGTACCAACAGAAAATCCCTCCTGTGCAGAACCACAGGTGTAAATGCACTGGATACTGCTGTACTTCTTCCTTCCCCTCTGTTGACCCTCCTCTTTAGAGGAGAACAGAATAAAGAGGTGAGCCTCTGCAGTCCACACCGTAGAATATGAGAAAAGGAGCATGTTCCGTCATCTTCATCGGGCAAATTTGTAGGAGAATCGTGTGCTAATGGGGCCTGACTTTCAGAAGCGTCTATACTGGACACATCTTGTAAGGGAGACCAACCTGAGACCTTGCCTATCACCAAATCATCTGAGACATACATATAAATATAAACAGCATGGCTGTGAAAGTCAAACAGCTCTGTACAACTGTAGCATTTTTTTCACCTGCTAAACTATCTCTTTTCTCTGCACCATGTCTTTTTTGCTCTCCTCTTCCCTGCCAGAATGATTGGCCCCTGAGATGATTCTTGAAAATACTTCCTTTGGGGAAATGTAAGGGATCAGATTGGTTTATAACCCCCCCTCCCAAACTTCTCTTCTCCCCTAAAACCCTGTTTGAAAGGCTTTTGTGGGGGTGACTTCACCTTAACCCCTTGTGGCAAATTGCCAGCACTACTATGATGGGTCCCGCACTTTCTCTTCTTGTGGGGGGGTTTAAGGGTGCCATTTCTTGCCCCTGAACTGGGGTAACAGCTGTCCTACTAGTATCCCAGGGGAGTGGAGAGGGAGGGACCCAGGCCCGCCCTCTACTCCGGGTCCCAGCCCAGGGGCCCTATGATAGCAGGTGAACCACTTGTACCAGTGATTCTTTCCCCTGGGCTACTTCCCTCTCCTGACCTTCAGCTTGTGGGGCTTCCTGCCTTCCCTCTGCACAAGCCAGGTGTCCCTTTACCTAGGATCTTGGTCTTCTTAGCCCGCTGTAGCACTTCTCAAAACTCTCCTCCGCTTTCCTCCAAACTGCTCTTTGTTCCACCACCAATCCACTCTGCCTCACTCCTCCAAACTGCTCTCTGCTCCACCACCAATCCACTCTGCTCCAGCTCCTCCTCTGGCTGATTGAAGCAGGGGGATTTTATCAGGTGACTGGCTTCAGGTGCTCTAATTGGTTTCAGGTGCTTTTAATTAATCTACAGGGAATAAGGCTTCTCCTCATCCTAGATCACTCTCCTGCTGCCTTCTGGCCATGCTGTATCACACCACTGAACAAACATGAAACTAAAGTTTTATGTTTTCTAAACTGACCCTTTCTTTGGACTTATTTAGATATTAGTGTATCTCTTGCTCTTTTTTGCCAAAGCAATCAACAGGCAGCCCTCAAACTGGTCTGCAGAGCATCTAGAGTAGAGGTGGGCAAACTATTGCCCGCGGGACCACCCTGCCTGGCCCTTGAGCTCCCGGCCGGGGAGGCTAGCCCCCAGCCCATCCCCTGCTGTCTACCCCTTCCCCGCGGCCTCAGCGCATGCCACCCGTGCTCTGGCCCGCTGCTCTTGCCGGGCAGCGTAGCGGTGTGGCTGGCTCCAGTCGGGCTCTAAGATCCTGCCGCTCTGAGCGGCATGGTAAGGGGGTGGGGAGTTCAGGGATTGGATAAGGGGCAGAGGGTCCCAGGGGGCCGTCAGGGAGCAGGGGGTGGTTGGATGGGGCGGAGGTTCGGGGGGGGGGGAAGTAGGGGGGGCGGGGGTGTGGATAGGGGTTGGAGTAGTCAGGGAGCGGGGGGGGAGTTGGATAGGAGGTGGGGTTGTGGGGGGTCCTGGGAGGGGGTGGTCAGGAGACAAGGAGCAGGAGGGGGGTTCTGAGGGGGGCAGGAAGTGGGAGGGGGTGGATAGGGGGCAGGGGCCAGGCTGTTTGGGGAGGCACAGCCTTCCCTACCCGGCCCTCCATATAGTTTTGCAACCCCGATGTGGCCTCCGGCCAAAAAGTTTGCCCACCCCTGAGCTAGAGGTGTGTGGAGAGCCAGCTGTTCACCTAGTGTTGTTTTTTCCTTGTTTTCAGTTTGTTTCATTACAGATAGACTGGGAGTGGGTTTTCTGAAGCACTCAGCTTTGGCCTAACTCTGCTTCCATTGAAGTTAGCGGGAGTTCTGTGCTGCTCAAAATCCCACCCCACCCATTTATTTTCCATGTAAGCAACTGCTGTGGTTTGTTAATAGGCAATGAAGTGGCCTGCATGATAGTGAATGGGGAAGGGCAGTCCACATAACTGTGGTTGGGTTGGAAGAAGTCCACATTATGAACACTTGAAAAACCCTGCAGTAAATGAATGAATTTAGCTACTACCTCTTCGTACTTGACCTCAGCCAGATAAGTACAGGCTGTGGTTAGCAGACTTCAGAGTAGATATTCTATGGAAGGCTCAGCTGATTTACTGCTCTTAAGCAGCGCTACAATGTTACCCTTCCATCTTATTGGGGACAAACTATGATCCACTTATTGCTAGTGATAAAAAACTGTAGATCTTGTTGTGAGTACATGATTCTCAGATAGTCTGGCATACAGGGCAAAGTTGATTTTTCTTGGCTATCTCTTTGCTATTGAATTAATTTTCTCCTCTTCTGATTAGGACAAGGCAGGCCCTCACAAGGAAGTCTACCCTTATGTTATCCAGGAACTTAGACCAACTTTGAATGAATTGGGAATCTCCACTCCAGAGGAACTTGGCCTGGACAAAGCATAAACATAATTGGTAAGGGGGACCATATCTTCCTAGAACCCTGAGATGGGACTAGGCAGCCTAAAACTCCTTTTAAAGGTATATAGTAGTCTTCCTTGGATATAAGGAACCCCTAAAGAGAAGGGTGGTGGAATGCATGTTTCATGGGTAAGACTTTTGGGACTTGCACTACCTGGCAATGGAAAACAATTCAGTAGAATCCACAGTAAGGCTATGCTCAGTGAAGAGTTCAAAGTTCTCTTTTTAGTTATATATACAGAATGAGGATGTCTAGAGTCCAGTTCCTAATTGTAATGTGTTCTGTGAAAAGAAACCAAAGGGGCTGTGGGTGAGAGACTGGTGTGGCAGACTAATCTGAGCATGGTTTAGTAAGTGGGGAGAGGCTTTTGGGACAGAAATCATTGTAATGTTCAGTTAGTGAAATATTTGCCCGAGTCTCTAATGCATTCTAAAAATGAAAGGATGTTAACATTGAGACAGATGTCTTTTTAAAGCCAAGGAGCCTAGACTCCATTCCTAAATGGAAAACTTTAGATGGTGCCTCTAATAAAAGTAAGAGGGCCTATCAAATGCATTTGTCCAATTACAGCAAGAAGACAGAAGATATGTGGAGAGAAACATTTTCATGTGTTGACAGTTTTGATCACCTATCTGTAGTACTACTAAAATCTAGCAATGTGTTTCTGCTGCTTGAGGGGGATGAGGGAAAGAGGCAATATTCAGTGTTCTAGATGTTTGCTTAATAGACTAGTCTTCAAAGAATCCTCATTTCTTTTCAGTGTTGCAGCTTTGAGTCTGTTGCCTTGACAATAAGCTGTTACCATACTTGCTTAGAAGTATATAAGACTTTGGCTTCCCAACAGTCTTTGCAAGAAGCTCTTTCCCTCCATATGGAAGGATCATCCCATATGAAACTGCTAATCTTTACTTTAATGTCTCAATTTATCCAACCCTTTTACACAGAAGATAGAACAGGACACTAGTGCTTCCCTGTGTTGGGAAGTGGTCACATTGCTGGCAACAACTATCCTCAATATTGAAGCTACTAATGTAGAAGGGATAAATCTTCTGCACCTTTCACAAAGTGTGATCTGGCTCCACCCAGAAAATAGCACTGTCCCTTTCAGCCATTTAAAAAGCACAGCACTGGAACGGGCGACCCTTTGCTTACAACATAGTCAACAGGTCAATTTCATAGGTTTTAGGTGCTCTGTGGGCAAAACTGTTGGCTTCAGTAGTTTCAAGTGCAGTGCTTGCAGGATCAGGTTCTACTTATTAAGGCTTGAAATCCTTGGGGGTGGGGGTATTTTCAGTGCTTTAAAGGTGATGGATCTGTTTTTTATGATTACCAGCTTTCAAGTTTATCCTCCTCAAATTTAAATATAACGTGAATGGGAATCTAAATCCTGTTTTAAAGTAATACGTTGACCATTGTCTAACATTAGCTAATGATTATGTTGCTGCATCACTGGCTGACAGCTTGGTACCAAAAGGCTGACAGCTGGCCAGTGGGTATCTCTCACAATAGCAAATAAGCTCCAGCCACTGAATGTAAATGTTGGTTGATATGTAGACCAGAGTGAAGCATAACAGGACTTTCAGTGATGATGCAACTGATGCATGTCAATTTGTTTATTAGAAATGGACTTCTCTCTCAGAAAATAGTAGGTTATACAGAAGATGGCTGAGTTTTTAAGATTAGATATATGTAACCTTAAAGCATCTCAAACTTTGCATTTTCACCCATTTTAACAGCTTCAACAAGTTGGTCTGTTTAAAGGGGTAGAAACTGAGTTTCTAATTTTTTTTATTTATTTTATTTTTTTTACCCCCTGGGTGGAGTGGTAATGCTGGATTAATTATGCTGGTACTGCTCTTCTGGGCCTGAAGAATTTGACTGTTTGTTAAACCTGGCAGTGTGTTGATTGAGTGCTGGGAAGAACACCATATGGTCTGAAACTACCTGAGACCACCTAAAATGGTGTGGAAATATTGGCCTGCTTAAGGTAACTTTTTTTTTTTTTTAAAACTAATCCCTTATCTGCTCTCTTCCAGATGGGCTGCAAATGCATTTTATTAATGCTCCCTGATTGTACACAGTCGCCTGGAGACACAGATGTTAAAATATTACTTTATTTGAAATAACTTTTCTTTATTGAGTCCCAATGTATGTACTGTGAAGTTGGACCTAATAAAGGAGAAAAGGGTTTGAACTGAGCTTGGTCCTTGTTGCTTCTGTGGTGATATTGGAGAGAAAAAACAAAAAATGAAATTTCCCAGGAGCAAAGTGAGTCTCCAAAGTATTTTCGCTAGAGCCAACTTGCTATTAACTGTATAACCCACTCTGAATCCATCCAGCAACAATGCTGATTTCCAAGGCCAGCTGCAGAGTTCCTAGATGGGACATTATATTCACAACATAAGACTTTTATCCTTAGAATTCTAGTAAACTTATCGTCATTTGGCCTCTTTGCACTACCTAGCAATGTAGATTAATGCAATGAGGCATTGGAGGCTTTTGCTTGGTTTCATTGTACCCCAGAATGGGATGTAATTTAAGCAATCAGTTGTGTGCTTGCTTAACCACTGGCTGACCAAGTCTGTTGTGTGTGACTTATGCTTACACACTAATGCTTGAACTTCAGTGAATCAGGGCCTCTTTTCTCCCATAGAGGACATACGTGGCATTAAGTGTTTTTAAGGACATCAGTTTTAACCTGCTGAGTTTTACTTTTTAACATAAAATGGTAATTGTAAACTCTTCAGGGCAGGAATCCTATCTTTGCATTTGCTAGGTGTTGTACAAAGTAGAGGTCCCAATCCTGACCTGGACTTTGTGGTGATATGGCAATACAGATAGTGCCACATACTTGTTTTTCCTTTCTTTAGGAATCTTTATTTCCCTTTCCCTCCCCACCTCCCAGAAAACAATCAATATCAAACTATTCCCTGATGACCTCACCTGCTGCTCTGCCAGGCATGGAATCTTTCAGAGGGCCTGAAGCAATGACATGTGCATCTTGAATCTGACTTAGAGTACAGTCCAAACACCAAAAGATGTTTAAAAGGAGCGTGCAAACATTCTAAAACTGTTCAGTGGGGAGATAGGGGCATCTGCCTCTGTATAATATGATCACTACCTAAATCATACTCTCTCTGCCACTGCACAGGGGTGCTAGCCCCTTCCACATGAAGGAGTGAGTAACTGTAGCCAACAGCTGCTCACAGGCAATCCTAGCCAGATTAGAGTTGGGTAGCAAAAACAGACTGATAAGGGAAACTAAACAGCAAGAATATTTAATATCACACCTTATATTTATTGCTGGGTTCTTGGAATGAACCATGCCAGTTCAAACAGTTTTTCTTTTCAAACAGTGCTGAGATAACACTGACTTCAGGAGTGCTGGAGAGAAGAGCAGTTGTTACAGCTGAGTAGGTACTTCCTCTATATTTGGAGGTCCACAAATCTATAGCAAAACTGAAAAAGTAACCTGAGGATATTAATAGAAGAAATTTATCCTTTCATAAATCATATTTTGACCCCAGGCTTTTACAGCTAAAAAAGACAATGAACAAGACTAGCCCAACCGAAGTGTAGACTTGTTCAAAGCATTTCATGTACACTTTGGAACTACTTGACCAAATCAGTGTAGTCTTTGCCAGAAGGCTTGTGTCCAGAAGGAAATCTTCATGAGGGAATGAACCAAACTTGTTAAAATACTATGGATTTGATCAGATGAGTTTTATTTAGGACTTTATTTTTCTGCTGACCCTCTCGCTCTAGAAAAATGGTGTAGTAGTCACTGTCTGTCTTGGGCACTATTTAAAGATAAGACTCAGGAGGTCACTGTCCACTTTTCACTTGGAAGTCCATCCTCTGCTGAATTACTCTGTCAAGAGGGCAGCAGAAGCTTCCTGAAGAGAGCAAACTGCAATAGTAGCGGTCTAAAGATGTATAGCAGTAGGTGAGGTGCACACAGGTGTTTCACCGCCTGCCCCCATGCTCAAATACTCTTGGATGTGTAGATGGAGAAATAGCCCCTTTTTCCAAACTCAAACACAAGGGGAGACCACTGCACCACTCTAGCGCTTTATTGAAGACAAGTGCTTAGACTTTTGTGAAGAAGTTTAGTTTATCAAACCAAGCCAAGGCTGGCCAATAATGAAGAGCTAATTAATGTTAGTGCCACAATCTGCTCAGATTTTTCTAACAAAACACCTAGATTTCTCAGATCAGGTGCCTTGCTTTTCATTATATCCCATTCTTTGTACACTGTTTGGAGTGTAAGGCCTTCAGGTAAGGGACCTTAGGGGTGATTTTTCACAGGCACAATTGACAATTAAGTGCTTAACTGTCATTTGTGCCTTTGAAAGTCTGCCCCCTTGTTTCTAAAGGCTTTGTATGAATAAGCCTTGCCCAATGAATTCAGCGCTCAGTGTCTTTGGGAGTAGGGGTTGCTGCTTTCTGTGAATGGCAAACCTAACCCCCCCATTAAGACTCTTAACTGTGAAAGGAACGGGACTGATAAAGGAAGACAATGAAAATTAATCGTCCCTTTGACATTCCTGGGGTCTCAAGTTTCTTACTAGTACCTATTTCTATTCTCACTACTGATGTTCAACTCCACCTTTTTGGAATTATGGGGGGCGGGGGAATAAGCTTAATACACAAGCTAGAAGCAGTTCAGATGACATGATGGAAAAATCATTTTTGATAATTTCAGGGGGGTCTCTAATGAAAGTTTGTTCATAATAAAACTTACCACTATTGGCTGTAGCCTCATATAGGAAGAGCCTAAAACTGTCATGCTGTCCGAAAAACCATACTCATCCTGTCTGTTGCTAGATGATATTGCATCTTATTTCTTATGAGCCTTACAGTCAGATGTCTGTTTTAAAGCACCAAACCACATTTCTGTTCTGAGTCCTGAGGAATGAATAACCAGAGATGTGTGAACACCTTTACTGCTAACAGCTTGAATGGTTATAAACTAGCTTTACTAAGACTGAGTTCCTGGAGTGGTAGAGTTCATATGGCTGGCCACTTGAGGTCCTATTGAAAGGTCAATTTTATCTGAGTCAGTTGCATCAAAAGCATTTCAAGACAAACAATCCTTCAGAGTGGGAATACTACCTTATTAATGACAAGACAATCTCATTGGGTTAAGAAAAAGCTAGGACTACATCCATCCCATCTTGGCTCTCTCAAATTGCACTGTCCAAGCACATGAACTCCACTCTCTTCCATGCCAGTAACCAATCATGATTACTTATCTATACCTTTTACTATATCTATAAAGTCCTAAAGAGAAAAGTCACATTACGTATGCTCCTGCAAGTGGCTGGGAGGAAAGCTGGAGATTTTTCTTCGCTGTAAAAAATAGTATGAACGGTAGATGGCTTGTAATGGGACTGGCTTGAAGTTACATACCTGAAATGCAAGCCACTGATTTCAATCATATTCAGTTTTTGAGAGAATAATGAAAAGCTCTGTATTGTTGGAAAATGTGAACATACCAGTAACCAATCAGCCAAAGTACCCATCATTGAAATGATCAGGATACTCCAGCAGATATTCCATCAGACTTCACCTGTGGCCCTTTCAGCTCTGGCTCAGAGTGGTCTATTTTCCAGTGAGACATCAACTAGGAAGGTCAGTGCCACCTTAAGTCATTGCAGAACTGGTGTGGTCGGATCCTACAAGTGCATGGTAAGGGGTACCCTTTTTAGTCCCATCCCCAAAAGAGACACTGATCATGGATACTTCAGGGACAAGTTGGGGAGCTCATTTGGACCACCTGCAAATTCAAAGAAGTTGTTTCCTGGATGACATGGGGTTACACATGAACATCCTGGAGCTTGGAGCCATCTGACTGTCCTGTATGGTGTTCCTACTTGTCCTCCATAACTGAATAGTGCAAATCTTCACAGACAACATGACAGCTATTCTCTGCCTGAACAAATGGGGGTGGAGGGGTGCCCACTTCTCTCCCTTCTGCCTGGAGATCATTACATTCTGGACTTGGCCCTATCAGAATGGGGCAACCCTGATGGCCTTTCGTCTCCTGAGAGTCTGCAATAGCTTAGCAGACTTCCTGAGCAGGCGATCTCTGACCAATCACAAATGATCTTTGCATAGATTCATCACAGAACTGATATTCCATTGTTGCTGATTCCCAGTAATAGACTACTTTGCACAAAGACAATGCCAAGCGTCACAGCTTTTGCTCCAGAGGAGGTCCGAGTCCAGGGTTGCTACTAGATGTCTTCCTCCTGCAGTGGAGCAGAAGCCTGTTTATGCCTTTCCATTGATTCCCAGGGTAATCTCCAAGAGCAAGAGGGAAAGCTACAATCGTTCTTATAGGCCCATACTGGCTGAGACTGTTTTGGCTGATGTGCAATATATGTCCATTCAGCCTCTAATGCGGCTCCCAGACCACCGAGACCTGATCTCACAGCACCATGTCCAGATGCTGTAGCCAGACCAAAGTTACAGCACCTTGTGGCATGGCTGCAGGGTGGTTAAGTACTATGGACTGGAACTGCTCCCTACAGATCCAGGAAATCCTGAAACAGAGCCGGAAAACATCTACCAGGAGAATGTATTCATCTAAATCGAAGAGATTCTTGAGATTGGCAGCCCAATGTGGTTTGGACCCAGCCCAGGTCTTGATACTAAAGATCTTTAACTACTTACTACACTTAAGACAGGCTGGCCTTTCATTCAGCGCTATTAATGTCCACCCTGCAGCAGTCTTAGCTTGTCCTCTGCCTGTACAGTTGTTTGGTCATCTCTTACCCCCATGGTATTGAAGTTTTTCAAAGGGCTATTACCCACATGGGATCTCCTGAGGCTCAGGGAGCTTCTGTTCAAACCTCTCTCAGAATGTCCCTTACCCCACCTCACTCAACAGTCTGTTTCTGGTAGCTGTCACTTCAGCCGGGAGGGTAAGCTACAGGCTAAACCCCCATGTGCCATTCCATAGGGACAAGCTGGTGCAAAGATATTACCCAAAGTTCATTCCGAAGTTGGTCTCAGTCAACCTACTGTTTTCTTCCCAAAGCCACACTCAGTTCTGGGTGAAAAAAAATTACATGCACTCTATGTAGGCAGGAGGCCCTGTCCATAACCAGAGCTGGGTCTTCTAAAGGTCAAGCACTCTCTTCACTAGGAAGGTCACAATGGCTAATGTTGTTATGGTCTGGACACCTTGGGAGGTCATCTGATATGCTGAGATACCACTGACTCTACCTGTTCTGCCAGCATAGGCCCCCTTTAACCTTTCTTGCTGAGCCAGGCTCTTAAAACCTCCTCTAACACACACACACACACACACACACACACACAGGCACGGCCACCCTCCCAGCTGCCGATCAGCTGTGGGAAGACTCAGCTTAACGGACTTTCTCCAGCATTCATATGTCCACCTCCCTTGGAGTACAGACCCAAAGATATATTATATTCACCTCTTCCCTCAATGTGGAAGGAGGGTATGCACAATGTATTGCCCCCCACCCCCCAGTTAGAAATCACATAAACTGGGTTATATTATAATCCTGAAATAAATGTATTAACTATAACAGGTAGTTAAGGAGGTAGCAGACAGAACAAGGCAGATTACTAAGGAAATAAAACAGAGCACGCAAACTAAGCTTAATACACTAAAGAAACTGGTTACATGTGCGTTCTCACCCTAAATGTGGTTCTAATAATCATCTTCAGAGGCCAGATGCCCTTCCAGCCTCGGTCCAGTTCTTTCCCCCGTTCAATCTTAGTTTCCAGTAGTCATTTTGGGTGGCGTAGCAGGGGAGAACTCAAGACCAGGATTACCTCACTCCCCACCCTTAAATAGGATTTTCATAAAGCAGGAGTCCTTTGTTTCCTAGTTTGACACCCACCCCCATGGAAAGTTACAAGAAGTCCCAGGTAATGTTTTAGTATCAGCTGACAAGATCACCTGACTCTGTAGGGCCCTTGTAGCCATTCTTCACAGGCTGACCCACATGTTCACAGGAGGACTAAGCTCTTTTACAGTCCATTGACCTTGTTGATTGGCCATCCGCCCTGGCTGGCTTTTCCATTGTTGTACCTGAAGTGTTGGCAGTGGGCGTCACCCAAAGTAGCATAGTTGGAATACAGATACATAGTTAATATTCCTAACTTCAGATACAGAAATGATACAAGCATAAAAATTGGTTAATCACATTCAGTAAATCATAACCTTTCCAATGATATCTTACATGAGCCATGTTGCATAAAGTACATCTCAGTTATGTCATATTCATATAAGCATATTTTCATAAAGAATATGGAATCACTTGTCACAAATGTATCTCACTGTGCTACCAGCTGGCTGATGCACCTCTCCTACAGAACATCAAGGCTTACTCCACCAGGTCACAAGTGACATCCTTCACCTGCTCCAGAAAAGCACAAGTATGGGAGATCTGATCAGCAATAATGTAGAGTAACTTGCTGACCTATGCCAAGTGCTGTACCTTGAACTTAGTGGCTATGTCAGATGCCAAGTTTGGGAGACCAATACTATAATCACTTAAACTGATGCAGCTGGAACTCCTCATTCCCGCCATCCTGAGGGGATACTGCTTGCCAGTTACCTACATCAGGCTCCACACTGACATGAGCTCTAAGAGAGAACAGTTACTTACCCCATGGTAACTAGTTCAAGATGGTCAGTGTGGATCCCATGACCTGCCCTCATCCTTGGAGTCCTTACCTGCCATGGTCTTTGAATGGTGAGGGAACATGGGAAGGGTCATGGCCACTTTACTCTTCAGCCACAAGGGGGCACAATGGACATACACAGCCCTAACAAGCAAGGTTTTTAAAAAATCGGATCTCGTGTGCATCCCATCCTACACTAAGATCTACACTGACTTAAAGATCCATAGTTACTGTGTAGGGTAAGGAACCCTTTATTTTCTTTTCCACATAAAGCTGCAAAAAAGCAAGTGGAAGGTGGGCTAAGAGAAAAAGACTAGGCCTGTTGTTATTTGGGAAGTGACCAAGCTGAAAATCAGAAAATACGTGCCCCAGACTCCTCAGTGTTGAGTGTCTTTTAAAAGCTGAGACTATAACCATGACACAAGCTCCCTGGCTTGTCTTGCAATGAGATAACGGATTAAGTATGTATCCGGATCTATTACTCTCCTGTAAATCCAGCTAATGGGATCTAGAAGTTCTGTCTGTAATACAGAGATTCTCAGAGAGATTAAATCCTTATGTGTGAGACACAGTTTTACAAGTGTGGCATTTATTAATGCTTTATAAGGCAGAAATTGTGGAGCCTGGAAGGAATGAAATACACAGTAACAGGACTAAAAATAAGATGTAATTTATGTTCTTGGAAAGCATTTGTTGCAGAGGATGTTAAAAAAATACAAAGTAATAATACACAAACAGATCCTACCCTAGCCTGTCTCAGGAGCTCTCAGGCATACAACTGTTTGTATGTTGCTCCTATTGACTTCCCTTCAATTTAGCAGCCCTCTTTCAAACCGCCTGATCCCCAGCCTTCCTCAAAGGATTAAGATTAAAATTGTCTGCACTGTGGATTGTCCATCTTTGTAGGTTAATTTAAAATGTATCATAGCTAGGACTGAGGTTATAGGAGCATGTAACTTTTGTCAGCATTCACTTTGGAAATTGCATGGATAAATCTGCTTGCTGCTATGAAGCCTAACCATCCGAAGCCCCCGGATAATCTGAACATTCAGTGGTATTTATTGTGAAACAGAGCCATGGGCTAGTTAAACAAAAATCCACCCTTTTAGCAGCCAGACACAAATGCATTTTAGTCTGTTTATGGCAGTTTTCACAGGAAAGAAAATATGAAACTGCTTATATTACCTTTCCTTCCATTACTGCAGATATCTAATGAACGACCAGCACGATGTGAAGGATGAGGGGAGACCCCCTCTGGTCACAATCAGCATTGTCAGCTAACAACTCACAATCCTGTTTAACCAGAAGGTTTCCTAGAGAAAACAAATGAGGTCACACGTTCCCTTTACATCTTTATCCGGCCTGTTTAGCCTATCATGTCTCTTTCTTCAAATACATCTCAAATTTTTTATGATACATTCATGGGTTGAAGCATCTGTTGCTTCTTTAGGTAGCTGCACCTTAATTGCCCTCTGTGTAAATATGTATGTAATATTGCTATCCAGTGGGACAGTAACAATCCTTTTGGGCATGATGGTTTTCTATGCTACCCTGAGCTTTCAGTAGGCTTGCTGTAGCTCTGCTCTTCTCTAGTCAACCAATCATTCTCTCCTTCCCCCACCTTTCTGGAAACTTGAGCAGCCAGCAGGAATCAATATATTTCTATGTTCCTTAAAGAAGCCCATTTCTGCAGGACAGCAGGCTATCTAGTTCAGAATTTGTACTATGCTAAGACCAGGGCAGAATGGATACAGTTCCTTCTACTCTATGTAAGTGTCCAGGGGTTCTGAGAGAAGGCTAGAAGTGAGCAAAAAAAGGAGGCTGCAGTGTATCTATACCCCAGGAGAGGATGGTCCCATTAGAGATGGGGATCTGAAACCATGAAAGGACCCCTCCCCGTTTTCTGGTGCTACTTTATAATGTATAGAGAAGAACCTTTTCTTGTAGTTTACATTAGAAATTCAGGTCCCAGCCTGCACTCACTGGCATCTGGATAAGGAGTGAACAGCAGCACAGACCAGGAAAAGCCGAGAGGCGAGGAGCCTGGCAGTTCACCGGCTGCTGGTTCCTCTCTGCTGTGGCTACACCCCTTGAACCCTGACGCCCTGTTAAACCCCTCCCCCCTACACAGTAAGGGGTCAGGCAGCTCCTCGTACAGAATGCCCCCTCCACACACACACAGATGGGCATCCCACTGGCGGCCCGCCCCCAACAGTTCCTGGCTGCGTTAGGTGCCCCCCAAGCTGCCAAGCAGCAGCCAGGAGCCAGCCTGTAGCGCCCCCGCGTGCGACCTGCCCAGCCCCGAAGCAGCGGTGGGGAGGAATCAGTCACAGCCAGGGCCTGCAGCGCCACCTGCTGCCTCGTAGGAGGAACGCACGTGTCCCAGCCCGGGAAAGGCATGAGAGACGCGCCAGGAAGAATAGTCTTTCCCCGCCCCCTGCTTTCGAGGGGAGTGATGAGGACGTTGCATCTCTATTTCCGGGTGAAGGAGATTGGTCATCTGGGATTGGCTTGTTTGTCCCACAGCAGCCAATAGACATTGGTTTGAGGGGGCGGGACTCCTCCGTCAAGCGAATGGGCCGCCTCACTTTCGGTTCCGTACGTCAAGGACGATCAGGTAAGACGGCGGCTGGTTAATTATTCATAACCCGCGAGTATGCAAATGAGGGGGCGGGGCTCCACCACCGACCACCATGGCGACTGGGGACGGCAGTGGTGGCGCGAGCCGGGCTCCCGGGACCCAGCCCGGGGCCAGCGCCGGGACGGTGAGGAGCCGCGGCCCCGGGGGGGTATGAGGGGAGTGTCCGCCCGGTGGGGGCTCCCCTGCCACCGCCCTTACCGACCCCACGGGGCGCCTAGTCCCGCCTGGCTGGGCGGCCGCAGCGGGGGGCCCGAGACGCCGCGGCTGCGAGCAGAGCCGGGCCTGCGCACAGGCAGCCGCGTGGGTGAGTCGTGGGCGTCACGGGCTCGCGTCTCCCCTTGGGAGCGGGGTCCGCCCAGCGCGTCTGATCCGCCGAGTCCCCGCGTGGGGGGTGTCTGCCCGCCCCGGGGTCCTCGGCTCCTCCCGATCGAGCGTGGCTGCCGCTGGGCGCTCCCTGCGCTGGGGCGCTAATGGAGAGACTGGCTGGTTGCGGGGCCGTATTTGTGCCACGACTGGTGCCATCGGGGCTCTGTCTCTGCGTGGGCCTGGAGCAGTTAGACTTGCCCGTAAACGTCAATATTCACTTACAAATACTTCAATCAATAATAATCGAAACGTACCCATAGGCAAAGCAGGGAAAACACTGCTCGAGAACAAGAGCTTGGGTTAAGAATATTTGCTTTGTATATTTTGTTACAAAGCTTCATTTTTTTCTCATTCTCTACTGTTATTAAATAATTGTCTGACCTCCCCCCAATAATTTCCAACAATGGCTGAAGCCCCTATTTCCAGCACCCCTGGGGGGGGAGGGGCTGAAGCCAGGAGGTGTGGGGCTGGAGCCCTGAGCCCTGTTGCTCCCTGTGGGGCAGAAGCCCAGAGCCCATGGGCAGAGTTGGGGACACGGAGGCCATTTCTCCCCAAAAAGAACTGCAGCGCAAGAGCATGGCAGTCCCGGGAGCAGCTCCACACCTCTCCCCCCTCTCCTATCCTTGCCCCCCTAGTCAGGTCAGAGATGGGAAGCCAGGCAGTGCAGGGTAGCTGCTGCTCGCATGTAGCCCCTAGCCATCCCCCTCCCTGCACCCTAAGCTGTTTTCAAACTTTCTGAGCTAAGCCCCCCACTTCTGAGTTGTGATTTTTGGGTTGTGTGACCCCCCCAACCCAGACAGGCTGGGTGGCCTGCTGAGGTGAATCAGGGGGTGAAAGTGGTGCTGCCTCCCTGGACCCCACCATGTGGAAGTGGCTTGAGCCCTGCTGGCCCCTGCTCACCCAAAATAGAAGTCAAACTGCATCTATGCCCAAGGCCTCTGCCCGCACTGGGCCCTGGAGTTTTTATAGCATGTCAAGGGGGGGGCCTCAAAGAGAAAAAGGTTGAGAACCCCTGCATTAGTCAGTTCATAAGAACATAAGAATGGCCCTACTGGGTCCTTTAACGTCCTAGGATATGTATCATCTGGATTGGCTGATTTATAAGTGTCACATTTTCCAAGTGTTTCTCTACTTGCTTTTTATTAACTTTGTAAAAATAACTTTTCTTTTTGTTGCGAACTCTAACGATTTTTGTCACAAATCTCACAATATTTGGTGTTTTTCCTTAAGGCCTTGGTCCTGGAGTCCTATGATTATGTGAGAATCTCACTTTTGTTTTTTAAATGATCTACAAGCTTAGCTTTCTTATCAGGGTGGGGATAAGCTTGAAAAGGCTAAAAAAAACCAAACCTCAGACTGGCTTTACAAATCATTAGATTTTAAAAATCTCATGATTTTTGAATGGTTGGGTTGGCAACAGTGCAATTGTGAAATCCCTTTTTCTATATTTTTTGTTTGAAGACAGATTTACAAGGAAGCTTATTATCACAGCCATTCTTTAATTTAATATCTCCAGTCCCCTCCCAAAAATCTAATTTCCCACACTTCTCCCATCTTTCCAGTTTCACGGCAGGCACAGGGCCTGGAAGAGAGTAAGGTTTCCCCCTTTGAATTGCTGTGGCAAGAGGTTACTGTGGTCATTGAGTATGTTATTACAGCAATGGGTGCCCTAGAAATACTGAAAGTAACTGCAGACACCTTGAACAGCATCTGTCTGTCCTTGTATCTTAGTGATGCTGGCTGACCTGCTCTGCTCTTGTTTCTCTCCAGCAAGCTCAGATGGAGAACAAGAGGACAAACAGGGAGAATGATGCAGTGGAAAAGAGGGGCCCATACATCATGACCAAAGCTTCCTCCATTCATGCCAAACTGCGTAAGTAATGCCCTGGGCTGCCACAGAGTCCCCATCTCCCTAGCAAGTTCCCATCTGAGGGTTAGGAGAGGGTAATGGAGCATTTCACCTCCAGGTTAATGGTTCAACTCAGCCCAGGTCAGTAGTGACTATAAATTGTACCATCTGTGTGAAATGAGTTGAATTGAAAAATAATCCAGGTTTAGTAAACATTTTGTGGTTTTCTCTCATTGCAGTTGCTATGGTTAATGACAGTTTCAGCAGAGAGGCCAGGGATTGAATGGGCCATGAAGCCTGCCTCCCTTGGAGGAGGTTGTGCTAGGGACAGGTGACTATCCACTGGTGGACAGCATGGCAGATCCTAGCACTGCCTGTCCCATGCCTGTTTTGTGAATGAAGCCTTCTGTCTCCAGGCCTCTCAGTCTGGCTCTTTCCCAATCCCAATGCCAGCTCAAAATATGGCTTAAAAGAAAAGCACATGAGTAGCCACTGCAGAGACTGATGGGTCCCTCGCATTGTAAACCTTGCATCGAGGGAGTTCAAGTTATGCACTGCGCTGCTTGGTAATAGATGGGAAAAATTAAGGAATGTTCTCCTTAAATCAGAAGTTAAAGCCTAGATCTTTCCCTTTAATTAGAAAAACTGGTCAACTAGATCTTCTGTTTAGTGCCAGAAGTTTTGATCAAATTTAACCATTTGTATTAAAACAAAGAGAACTTCTGTCTTTTATCATAATCAACGTGGATTGCTCTAGGCAAGTAGTACTGCAGAATTCTGTTGTAGCTGGCTGCAGAATATTGCCATTGGATTACTAAGGAAGGGATCATAATTTGAATGAGACAGAATAGCTAAGGACTTCCACATAAGATAAAATCAAAGCTGACTGCCCTTAATATAGGGTAAGCGACTGCCACCATTTCTCTGATGTGGATCTTGCTTGGGTTTTCTTTGTAACTTCCAGGCTAGGTAACTGCCATGTGAACCTAGGAGTTATAGATGGTGGAGAATGTAAATGCCTGATTGTTGGGCAGCTTGAGTTGCGGGGAGCTCATCGCGCTAATTCTCCAGACTGCTCCTTGCTTGTTTTTTGGCTGCAATTCAAGGTATTGTCTTTGATTGCCAACACCTTCCACAAGTTGGGTCCTGGCTCACTGAGCCCTGTCTACTGCCCACGCAACAGAAGTCAGCTGAGGTGCTTTTACTGACATCCCTAGATTTGAACATGTCGGGACTGGAAATGGGGAATGCTTGGTGGAGGCTCTTGACTCTGGAACTTGCTTCACCCCCACTCGCCCACCCTGGTCTGATGTTTTCTCAGGCTTTATGTTAAGCCCTGAAGGCAAATCTGTTTCCCCAGGCTTTTGCAGAGGTGGGGGATATTTTTGAGGGTGACATGTAGATTAATGGCAGTTGATACTTCTAATGTTGGCAACAAGTCATGTGCTTAATATTGTTTGGCACCAAAGCTTATGTGACTGGCAGGGGAAAGGGGGCTTTTAAATTAAACAAATGGAAGACACTACAGTGTGCGTCTGACCACATGGATAACAAAATCACCTGCCTCTTTCAATCTGTGATAAGAATAGACATGTTGGAATTTGAGTTTCTGTATCATATATTGTACTCTTGTTAGTGATGACTTATGACAACTTGCCTCAGGAGTACGGGTCAGTTGGGTTCAGGGTTGTAAGTATCCTTGTTTGGGTTTCAGAGAAGCATCGAGAAATGGCGAAGGCAGCGCTGCGGAGGAAAGGCATCCTGGGGGCAACTGTTCTACAGCAACCAAAGCCAGCAGCAAAGAGGTTTGAGCCCATTTCTTTTCACTGTTGACAAGCTGTATTTTCAAATGCGTATTTGAGAGACTGGGTGGCTCAGAGGATTAGGAGCAGGATATGGGGCTTTTGACCTCTAGGTCACTTGTTCTAATTCAGCTCAGGTGTGTAGTGACTGATAGGACAGCAGTATATGTGAAATGAGTTAGTATCTCCGGTCAGTTTCCAGTGTGTGTTCACATCACAAACCAGTGATCACTGTTCACACTAATTGTGTGCTGCCCCATCCCTTCCTCTCCCCACCCCTTTGTTGACAGCCTCAGCTAAGAGGCAAATGACTGCTTGAACTGCCTTCTTGCTCCTAGAGGTGGTCCCTCCTGGTAAGGCATGAGGCTCATTGGGAAGGAGCAGCATAAGGATGCTTGTGATGCTACTGCCTATGGTGTAACTGTTCTGTGGCTAAACAAAGGACATCACTCTCTAGAACAACTCATCTGGTGGGTTGCAACCCCCATGGGGTCACAAAAATCAATCAGAGGGGTCACAAAGTATTGAAAACTTGATTACAATCTTAAGCAAAGAATGTCACTTCCCCCACTCCCTGCACACCCTTATTCTTCCTGTTAGCCTCTTAAAACACAACACACAAATTATATCGACTTATAATTGCTAGCATTGATACATGTATTATAAAAGGAAGAGTAAAAAAGCAGGCCATGAAAATTGTTGACTTTGAATGAGGAGTTGCTAACCAGGGCCGGCGCCAGGATTTGGGGGGCGGTGGGCGGCTGCCCCCTGCCTCCCCGCTCAGCCACTGTTGGGAGCCGGGAGGCAGCCGCGGCGAGCTGCCCCCTGCGTCCCCGCTCAGCCACTGCGGGGAGCCGGGAGGCAGCCGCGGCGAGCCGCCCCCCTGCGTCCCCGCTCAGCCACTGCGGGGAGCCGGGAGGCAGCCGCGGCGAGCCGCCCCCCTGCCTCCCCGCTCAGCCACTGCGGGGAGCCGGGAGGCAGCCGCGGCGAGCCGCCCCCCTGCCTCCCCGCTCAGCCGCTGCGGGGAGCCGGGAGGCAGCCGCGGCGAGCCGCCCCCTGCCTCCCCGCTCAGCCGCTGCGGGGAGCCGGGAGGCAGCCGCGGCGAGCCGCCCCCTGCCTCCCCGCTCAGCCGCTGCGGGGAGCCGGGAGGCAGCCGCGGCGAGCCGCCCCCTGCCTCCCCGCTCAGCCGCTGCGGGGAGCCGCCCCCTGCCCGCTCAGCTCCTGCGGCCCACAGGCGGGGCGGGCTGAGCTCCCGCAGGCAGGAGGGCTGAGGGGGGGCGGCGTTAGCTGGGGGAGGAGGACTCAGGGCTGGTGCAAGGAAGTTTCGCCTAGGGCGCGAAACTTCCTTGCACCGGCCCTGTTGCCAACGGTTGGGAAATGCTGCCCTAGAGCTGTCAATCCAGCACATTCACAAACACTAAATCCTTTTAACAAGATGCGCATTTCTCCTCTCAGTCCGGGGGATAGTCTGGCTTTGAGGAATTAATCAGCTAAATTTATTGCAGCACCTGGAGTTGGAGGTGGAGTTAATTTCCAGCTGCTATAGCCCATAGTGGCTGTGAGAGTCTTCCTTCTTGAGATTAGCAATACTTACGCCAGGGTTAGTCAATTATTTTTTGTTAATGTCCAAATTTCTTGGTCAAGGTCCGGACTCCAGAGAAAATAATAAAAAATAACAATAATGATAATAAGTAAATAAAAAGATTTCAGGGTCGGTTCAAAAGCATCTGGTGGTCCAGATTTGGTCCGTGGTCCACCTATTGACTACCCGACCTAGGCAGTAAAGTGAGAGAGGACATCTCTAGTGTCTACTGCCGTACCTCCTATCCTGTGTTCTTAGCCTGGCAGACAGTCAGATCTGTGATCACACTTCCCACTAGATGTCTGTTGCAGGCTCATTTGTGCACCTCTCTCCAGGTCAGTGAAGTTTAACAAGGGCTATGCTGCTCTCAGCCAGACAGCGGATGAGAACCTGGTGTCCCTTGATTCAGACAGGTGAGAGCTTTGTGTGTGTCAGTGGCTTGGTGCTTTGAGGTAGGTGTATTCAGGGGTACTGAGTGATGCCTGCTTGGTGGATCTGAGCCCCTGCATAGCAACACTTTGTCCAAGACACAAGTTACTGACTTAGCTGTGCCAGACTCTCTTTATATGGAGATTCCTTTTTGAAGGGAGAGAAGTCCACTTACATTAAGGGAGCTGACCTGGAGCTGTAAAGGGAAGTGGCTGACTTGTCACCTTTGTGACTGATCTGCTTGCCCCCAGCAATACAACCCCAAGGGAGTTGGACATGTTAACAACCTGAGTTGCAAATTCTATTCCGATCTTTGTGACTGATGCCTTGCTGACCTGTAATCTAGGCTCATGTGGGCACCTGTTGGAGAGGGTGATGCAGGACCCTCTTTACATTTGCACTGCTAATGAGTGTTTCAGCAGGACTATGCTGACACTGAGGTCCCTGCTGAAACACTCCTTAGCAGTGCAAATGTAAAGAGCCATTCTCCACTCAGTCCCCAGGAGCTGACATCAGCACCTTCACTTCAAAGAGACCCTTATCTGCTTGCTGGGCGGGAGAGGAGGTCATATACTCTACTAGACTCCATGCACACTCCACTGACTGAGAGCTGATAGCAGCAGTTGATGCGCTTCACACATTCTCTTGCTTACCTGACTGTTGCATTCTTCTCTTAGTGATGGGGAGCTGGAGTCAAGATGTTCCTCCGGTTACTCCTCTGCAGAGGCAAGTCCAGTGTGTTTTGTTTTATTGTATCTCACACCCCTATATGATTCACATGGATTCATTCTCATTCTGCCCCACCCCTAACTATCCCCTTTGTCCAGGTGCCATGTATTTGATGGCAAAGAGTTCAGTATGTGGAGTGTAATTTACTTTACTCCTCTAAAGCTGTTTGTCGACTTCGCTGAGCTTGGACAGTTAACTAGACGGGTCGGTTTCAAATTTCCGATTCTCCTGCCATCGCATAATGCTGTTCTGGTGTCCAAAGCTGCAAGGGGATGCTTAATTCTCCTCGCCCAACCCCAAAACAAATCAACCACTTTTATTTGATACTGCTAAAAATTCCTGTTCATTTCCTATTAGGGTATGTAAACCCTGTCTCTTTCCAGATCCTGAAGCAGTTTGTTCCAAGCTTAGCTTTGTAAAGGACTTTGAGCGGCAACCCTAACACTGATCTGTGTGGTGTTCATCAGTGTCTGCAGTCCAAGAGTTAAAGCTCTCTCCTCCAATGTGCACCTTCTCTGCTCAGCTCGTGTTGCTTCCTCTGTGGGAAGCTGCTGACTAGGAGCTGGGGATCAGGAGCAATGCAGGGTACTTGGGACTCTTAGTTTAAATCAGTATTTTTTTTGCTAAGACTTGATCTTAGTTTTAAAAGTTCCTTTCAGTTTAAATCAACCTTCTCCTTTCACCCCTCTAACCAGGCCCACCTTGATTGCTTGGCTCCTGTGGGGGTGGGGGTGTAATAAGAATGCAAGTGAAATTAACTTGCAAACTACAACCCCAACCACGAGAGGGTATGATAGGCATCAGATAGTACAGGGAACATCTTTTTGTTGGAGCTGGAACAATGGAGGGTTTCAGTGTTCCCGACTGACTGACTTGCTTCAGGAGTTCTTATCTCTTCTGTCGCCCACTCAGCAGGTGAACCAGGATCTGAGCCGTCAGCTTCTGCAGGACGGGTACCACCTAGATGAGATCCCAGACGATGAGGACCTAGATCTCATTCCCCCAAAACCTGTTGCCTCGTCACCTTGTCCCTGTTGCTTCGGGGAGTCTCTCCCCTGCACAATCCAGTAGGCACTGCTCAACCGGGGCTGCACACTACCAGTCAAGGGCCAGCATTTTCTATCTTGTTTCTTGGGACATTAGCATGCTTGATAGAGGCAACTACATTCAGCACTGAACATTGGCAGAAACTGAAATGGGCTCAGTGACTGGAGAACTGGACGCTGCCACTGCTGCAGTTATTGGTACCTGAGCAGCAACAGTTGATTATCCCAAAGCTACTTTTTGTTACATATAGTGATATATAGATATTATGTGTAGCTATTCAGGTTGCCTGGGTGCAACTGGTCACCTCATGCAGTGTTGGAGCATGGAAAGATGCTTCATGCTGGCTGGGGGAGGAGGGAGAAGAGAGAACATGTGGGTACTCTCACTCTTAAAGGAGAACTCCAAAGCTGTTTGTAAAGGGGAACAGCAAAGGTCTCAAGTCAGTAGCCTAACAAGCTGGAGAAATGCAAATGAAGGCACTTGAGTGTCTGCAAACAATCATTCCTTTTCCTCATCTGCCAAGGCTGGGGTTTGGGATCTGGTGCTGTCTTGGGTGGTTGCCATGTCCTTATAGACGCTGAACTCAGGATCTAGCAGGTAAGCAGAGAAGGAACTCGTATTTCCATGTTGAAACAAGCTACTTGAAAGGCTCTTGAATGCTTTGATCCATTTTGCCCACACGTTCTGTTAATCCTGTGGGATCTCAAATGGTTTGCTTTCATTCTTTGGGGTTCATCTCTTTAAGTGGTTGTTTTTATTATATAACTAAAGCATTGACCGTCCTTTATTTAAAACAAACAAAATAACCTTTGTCTAGGGGCTTTCAAGGTGGTTAGAGCTGCTGTGAGATCCTGGATGGTAGCATTACTGCCAAGGCACTACACTTTGAGTATATCTCATAAGCACCCTCAGGCCCTGGCCTTTAATCCCCACTTCACAAACTGTCTGCATTTATTTATTTATGGTGTATTCACTAGTCCTGGCTTGACGTCTGGGGGGCCCCCTCTGGGGCAGAGAGGTTGAGGAAGGCCAGCTGAGATGGAATTCCACGGGGAAGCAGCAGAGGTTAATAGAGGAGGGCTGCCTAATAAGTGTCTAGTTAGATTAATGGATGTAATGGCATCTATAATTGCTCTGGGTTTGCTTTGAACTAAATCTATATGTAGCGATCAAAACCAAAGCTTGCTGCTCCTTTTGAGTACCAAGGCAGGCACTGTGAAGTGACTGGGTGTGGTGGAGATGAGGGTTAAGGCAGGTGTGGGCAGAGTCTTGAGCTGCTTTATTTGAGAGGCTGTCTGCTAAAGATTGATATTTTGCCTACTGAGAGCACCCTACATTCCATGCATTTGATGTGATTAATCAGGTGGCTGGTTTCTAGGTGTCTGACTGGACCAGTGGCACATAGAAACACCACTAACATCTCTTGCAGGCCGTGTCAGTTTCTGTTATTAGTGGGTTTAGGTCATAGCAGTTTTACTCTGGTTTACTCTGCCATGGAAGGTCTGAATTTAGGAGTGAGTAGTTTTAGTGTGAATTTGGCTGATAACTTTTTAGTTACAAAAGTACAAAATCAGGACGGAGTCTTGTGCTGCTCTTACTCATGCTGTTGACTATGAATCTGTGCATCATGGCATACAATCAGGATTGCTTCCCTTCATGCTTTTTTTTTTTGTTTTTGGTGAGCCAATCCCAGATTTGGTGGGCTTGAAACAGTCCTGAAATATCCATTGTGCTGATGTGATCTCCTAGAGCATTATGATACAATGAACTGACTTCCTCTAAGAGGATAAAATTCATAAAGATGGATTTGGTCTTTCTCCTAAAAATGAAGGAAGTTTAATTCTTTTAAAAAAACAACCTGCATCAACTTAACTTGACAATTCTGAGCCTCCTCCCACAATGCTCAGCATTACTTAGTTTCAATTCCATTGAATTATTTTCCCTCCGGGACAGGAATAGCAACCAAAATTGTGACTTCCCTGTCATGGGCTTACTATGCGCACGAACAGTAATTCTTTATAGTGGATTGTTTTATGTCGAGATTATGATGCTATGGAAGCACTTGAAGGGCTGTTTGGTTTATATTTAAATGTTATTTATTTTTCTCTGCTAGTCAGATGTTCACTGACTGGAAGTGAGGCTTTGAACTCTGGAGTGTAGTCTCTGTACCACTGCTGTCCTAGCCCCGTCCCTTACCCTGTGTCTTCTTTAGTATTCAGCTGTGTGCAGTGATTGAGCATTCTTGTCCAGAATGTGGTGTCATGGCCAGAGGAGGGAGCAGTTTCCACGTTACTGTTGCCTTTTGGTCATTATGTAGCTCTTGGGGAACTGAGCATAGTCTGACACTAATGCTGCAGCCTAGAGGGCATGCTGGCTTGGGTGACAGATCTTCACACCCTACAGTGCCAGAATGACTCCTGGATGTAATAGGGGCCTCAAGGACAGGATGTCTTGATGCTAAAATCTTGGATGGCACGTCACCATCTGTTGAGGCTCCTGTCTCTGCCGGCTGAAGCTGATTACATTTATATATGAAGTGTCTTGAGTTCTCGCCCCTTTGTGACCTTTTTTCAGCTGGATGGTCCCAGACCAGTGCGCTTGAGCCCATTTTGTTTACATCTTCTCCTTGAGGAGAGGGTTGTTCTGTAAGTACCTGTATGGGCTGGGCCTAGAAGTTGGCTGACTCTGGTTGCTTTCAGTGGCACTTTCCTGATCCCAGCATCCCAAGATGTGGGCCACACTAAGTGTGCTGCCTTACTTATGGCTGTATTTGCAACCAAGGTCCATGTCTGGTTGACAGCAGTGAAGAGGTTATGGAGGGTTTACTTCTCCATCAGCACAGGTGCACTCACATTAGTAGTGGCCTGAATGGTTTGGCTGCTGGGTTCTGTGCTTAACTTCCTACTTGCCTTTCACTTGTTAAAACAGGGAGTTGGAATATGATGCTGTGCCCTTTCCTGCTAAATCTCAGAGCCTGAATTACAGCTCCTTTTGCTGTGGAAAATACTCTCCCAGTCAATTGCAGGGAGCTGTTTTAGCTAAAAGTTAATCTCTGTTCTAGTCTAACATGCTTTAATGGTGCTTGTTCAACTACCAAGACAATATAAGAGAGTTGTGGCTATGAAGCAGTCTTTAGTCCAGAACCTCTAGGTTAAGTTGTGAGCAGATCATGATATGTGTGGGTTTGGGGCAAGGACAGAAGACAAGGGGGGGTCTATTTGACATGAAGATAAAAAGCTGCCTTAAATCAGTCCTGCTGTGTTATGCAGAGGACAACCAGCTTCTAAAGAAATCTAACGTCTTAAGTATTGCTACAGAGAACTATGACAAAATTTTATATATTCCTGGTCAAGGGAAGTGTTTGTTTATAATAAACTTGATCTTGTGTTACACAAGCGGTGTGTCTTGCTATAGTTGGGAGCAATCACATGCAGTTCTTGGTGCAACTAAAAGCTCCTGGTTGACTTTTAATAGAGAACTGGGCAGAATTCAGCCAGGCTTAGGTCTCCTGGAAGCTATTTATGACTGGCATGAAGTACTACAAGCAAGGAGTGGGTGGGGGACTACTCAGAGCTTTGATGCTGGGTGAGGGAATGCCCTCCTCATCCCAGGGGTCACAGGCACATTGTGGTTATCTTCCTAATATCCATTTTGAAATAAAGTGCAGATAGTGCCCAGGGCTTGTCTTCTGCAGTGACTCTTTATTTATTCCTCTTTGTTAAAACATTCCAGTCCATGAATATACCCTAGCTGTTGACATACCATGCTGCAAGGTTCTTTGTCACTGCTGTGCCACCCTGCTAAATGGATTTATAGCTCCTGGTAGAGCAGCACATGGTGGACAAGTCAAACCAGCACAGCCAGGTGTGTTGGAAGAAAAGTCTCACTCACCACTGGTTCATAAATACAAGTTATGCATAAGGCTAGCTCTTCCTTGGGTTCAGTTCTTGCCTCAGCTTACCTTCTCCACCCCTGCAGAGCCTATTTAACTCTTGGGGCTCCAGAGTGAATCAAGTTAATTAAGAGCTCAGCTTCATTGTACAACAAACACTGTGTTCCCCTCTCAACAGAGGAATTGCCTAAAATATTACATCAAAATAGGAGTTTTTCTTTAAAGCCAAACAAAGGTGGGATTATTCCACTGGAGTGGAGTTTGATGCTGTGTAATTCTCAGTGGGTCCTGAGGAAGTACTTATCAGATAAATCTAGGTTTAGTGATAGATGAAACCCCCCCGCCCCACCCCAATGGAACAAGGAACTGAAGAGAGGCAGAGCCCTGGCTGAATAAACATGGTTAAAAGATTGAAATGAGCAACAGGCAGGTGAAAGAACAAAGGATTAACTCCACCAATGGAAGTTTATCACCACACCTGGCTAATGCAGCCTGTGTTCACAGCAGATCATTCTGGGGTTGGAAAACTAAAGTGAAGTCTTGAATACTGATGTCACTGTGCTGCTGCCTGATCTAGTCACCACAGTGGGAGCAAAGGCAGTTCAAGGGCTACACACTGGGACCGCCATTAAGATGTGAACAAATCACGCCTAAGCTACCCTTAACATTAGCACCAAGAGTGGGTGCACATCTCTTGTGGAATGATGCAACCAGGACCCTTCCCAACAAAAATGCCAGCAACTGCAAGCTTCAGCCAGCCACTCTATAGCAAACAACTGCCCCTGTAGGGATGACCTGTCCTGTTGGACTATAACACCCAGTCAATATCTATAGCTGTAGGCACACTGAATAGCACCAGGCTCTGGTAGTGTCACAATCTTGCCGGGACAGAGTAATGGGCTGTAGAAAGCCTGGCCCTATATAGCTGATAGCACTACCATGTGAACATAGGAGTCATGGCTAACCAACAGAATGAAATCTAACAAGAGCAACCTGTTGGAGCCAGCAAACAGAACTAACCATCCTTAGAGCTTCCCCCTTCAGCACTAGCTCCAGCAATCTGAACACTGTTCCAGTGCAGGGGAGTTAGTGGGGATTAGTCTGGCTGAGAAGAGGGGGACAGCTCAGACTGTTTCCCCATGACCCAGTGAAGGGCAAGGATAACACTTTACTCATATAGCACATTTCAGCCAAGGAGCTCCAAGTACTTCAAACATTCATCCATGCAGCCTCAACACCCCTGTGAGGTAGATCAGTTATTCTCATTTTGCAGGTAAAGGAATGGAGGTACAGAAGTTAAGTGACTTGCTGACAATCCTACAGGGAGGCAGAAGCAGGAATAAAACTGCTTCTGATGCTGACCATTGCTCTAAATTCCTAGCCACCACAGCTTCTGCATCCAACTATTCTCTGAGATGCCTGCTTCAGAGCAGGATAGGCCCTTACCAGTCTTAAAAGTGCAGTTCACCCCCTCTGCTGTCTTGCTTTAAGGAATTTGCCTTGCTGTGGCTGGAGGGGGGTGGGGGGGAGAAAATTCTCACCACCCCCTCTCCTTTTGTTATGCAGATAGAAAGTTTAAGCCCAAGGCAATTCTGTTGTCAGTGGTAGAGGAAGGCATGAATGAAGAGTCTGGCTGATCCAGCACAGCTCAGGATTGCAAACACACCCTTTCCCTTTAATTGCCAAAAGCACATTTGGTCATTTTGTGCCCTCTATAAGCCTTAATCCACCTGACTCTCCTCCACACTCCACCCATAGGAGAAATGTCTAATTTGCACATACACACAATGGAATAACTATCATCCTCAGAAACAGCTGGATGGGTTTGCTGGCTGATGGGTTTGCAGATGCACTTGCTGTTCACAAAAAAGAGTCAATAATGCTAGCATGTGGCAGGCACAGAGGAGACTTCGACAAGCCACAGATTCAATCCCAATTGTCAGCCTATCTGCTGCAGGAACTGCTTAGGACAGATTGGGGAGCGAGCCACGAGTTCTCCATTATACCCAGCATCTATTTCAAAGACAATGTGTCTGTAAGAGACAGCAACATGATCAAGGCCACTTGAGATGGAACCTTTCAAGAAAGTTCATTTGAGCAACTCTCCCCTGCACAGCACAGGAATCTGCTTATGGCTGGGGAATATTCTACTCCCAGCTAATAGGGTAATGGCTCCACTGCTAACACTGAATCACGGGGCTTGAAACCATCACTAGGCATGGAAATTGACGAGCCAGGAGAAAAAGCACTGAGAGTTTCCTGCAATAACCGAACAATCTTATTCTATAGCTTCCCCCCAGGCAGGTTGGCACAGCATCCCTTGAGCAGGAACTCACCAGCGTTCCCTTACAGTACTGTGCTTTCCAGTTGTGGTAGGAGTCCCTTTCGGAGCTATCTTACCACCATACAAATCCCAACCATGCTCCCCCCACCCCCTTCCAGCTACAACTCCATGGGCCACTTGAGACCAAAAGGAACAGATGTCACAGTGCAGGTAATGGTCTGCTGGCACTACAGGACACACTATGTTAGGGAAACTCACCTATTGCTCTCCATATCCACTTGGAGCAGACATGAGAGCAGCTGCCTCTACAGTGTTATATAATGGGAGGGGGGAAGGTAATAGACTCTTCCTCCCAGCACTTCATTTAATGCTGGGAGCTGGAGAGGCAAGTCGGGGGATGGGAGTGGGAGTTGCTGCTTCTACAGATTGGGACCCTGCTGCTTTGGGTTTGGACACAGTGATTTGTGGGCAAGTTTCAAGCTAACCCATCATGCGCAAGTCTAGTTTGCACAGGCCAGTTTCTATCTATTCTAAGTGGAGTCACAGCAGGGTAGGTGCCAAGTGTCCCAGGCTAGAGGAGGCAGCAGGCTCGGAAGAGCAGCATTCCATCCAGGGAGGACAGGTGCAGGGAGACACTCTCGTTGGCAGAGATGAAGAGCACTGAGCCCCGGCGCAGGGTCATTTCAGAAATGGCGGCAGTGGAGGTGCCCACAGCCGTGCCTTGGATCACCAGCAGGATACTGGCAGAGTCGATGGCTGAGATGAGGTACAGCTTAATGGAGGAGGGAATCTGCAATGGAAACACATTCGCCGTGGAAACAAAGTCTGGCTCAAATTCCTATCCAAGTTTCTGCCTCCTCAAGGAAGCAGGAGGCACTTGTATCTCAGATGACCCATAGCACAGTGACTTAATTCTGGAGCCTGCCTCTGCTCACAGCAGCTCAAGCCCTGGGAGATCACAGCATAACGTAGAGTGGCCAAGCTCCAGGTGTTGGAGTCAGTCTCTAGCTCCTTCCCCACCACCCTGTTGAGAGGTTAGCAGCCAAAGATGGTGCAGTGATGCCTATGCAGCTGAGACAGCACCAGGAGAGGGAGGGAGACAAGTGAATGGTAGAGCAAAGCAGGAAGAGGAGAAAACCAACGGCTGTGCTGCCTATCATCACCTCCCTCAACCGTGAGCATGAGGGCCAGCTAAACACCCCCAGGTCTCAGCTCTGCGTGGCATTCTAGCTCTGACACCATGCCGAGCACTGAGCAACAAGAGCTGCTTGCTTTGTTTAGCACATCCTAGCGCTGCTCAGACTGAGGCTTGGCTTCCCGCTCTGGCTGCAGCTTTCAGGCCCTGGCAGAAGAGCTGATAACATGTGACCCAGGAAAGAGGTGGGCGTATCTCCCCCAGCCCTGCAGTCAAAGCAAAGTGAAACTTGCCAACACCAGCCACAGCAGCAGGACGGGGGAGAGGGAAATGGAGCAGGACCCAGAGGGCAAAGCTCACTGGAGGACATGGGACACTCTGGCTTCAGGGGGCAGGATGGGCAGATACACTCCATCACATGTCCCAGAGCCAGCTAGTGGAGTCCAGTGATACTCGGGAGCTGCAAGTGGCTCTTTCACGTCTCCTGGAGCTCTTTGCAGGGCCTGATATTAAAACATTGTGATTTAATTATTAGCCAGTCTAAGTTATTAACCAATCAGGATGCTTTTACTATGTTATTAACCAATTAAGTTATCAACTTGCACTAAGTTATTAACGTATTTGCTGTGAGAATAATATATATAAAAAAACCTAAATATTTCCCATCATAGTGTTTAAATAGGACTATATAGTATTACAGCCAGCTATTACTGTGAGTCTTTTGGGTAATGTTGGTCACTAATGTGGGTCCTGAACTACTGAGGTCTGAGTATCATTGTTGGTCTTATCCCATCGCCTTATGGTCTCAAAGTAGCACAGTGTGGCTTGTCCCAGTTCAGTTCCCCCATGACCCTACCTCTAGTACAGGTGGTGGGAGGGAAGGGGGAACCCTGACGGGCTGGGGAGGGGATGCAGTGATCCCATCTCAGGTCACAGCGTTGGGGGGGAAGGGGATAAGAGTTGGATGTTAATGGGCAGCCCAACGGATGTGCTTTTTTCCCTCCTTGACTGGGAAGTCTCTTCTCTCCCACCCCACATCACAGTGACATGGCCTTTGGCAAGGGAGGCTTAGGTTTAGCTCTAGCTCTTCGCAAAGCCACTTACTGCTGCTTGTTGAGAGGAATGGAGAAGTTGCTAGAGAAATCCAAAGGCAAGGATGCTGTCTCTGCCCCCGTTGGAGGAGATGTGGCAGTCTATCTGATGCTGCTACTACACCCCCCTCCCTCCGTTAATTTGCTGATCCAGGGTCCCCACTCACCTCTATTTTCATGACGGTGAAGTCTGGCACAGGCGGGTCGTAGAGGCAGACACAGGGATCCAAGCGGCTCTGCGTGGGGGCAAAGACCTTGGAGCTGCTGGGCGCTGGGGTGTAGTTCAGCATTTCACACAGGGTGAGCACATCAATGAATTTGGGTGTCAGGCCAGCTCGCACGGTGTTGTCGGAGCACGCCATGCACTCGATGCAGTCTGGGGAGCAAGGAGCTCAGTGTCAGTGCAAGAAGGTGGGACCCTCCCGATCAGAAGCCAGGTGTCTGAACTCAGCTCCGGCAGGCTCCAGGAAAAAGGAAAAGCCTCCGTCCCTTCACTGCGGGAGAGACTAGGGATGCCTGGCTCAGGGAAACGTGCCATCCCATCACCTCAGAGACACTGAGTAAGAGAACACTTCCTCCCCACACTCCACAAACAGCTGCTGTCAATGCCAAGCTGGGCACCTACAGGGTAGGGGAGCAGGTGGCAATCTTGAGCCTGAAACACCTCCCTCCACAACGCATCAGAGCGACAGCCTCTCACTTCATCCTCCATGGAGAGACACTTGGTGGCGACCACGCTGGAAAAGGCCAACGAGCCACCTAGTTTGGTATCCCGGGTCTCACAATGGCCAAGGGAAGGTGCTGGAGATAAGGTGTAACCTGGAGATCAGCATAAGTCATGGATCATGATGACTGGCAGCGGCAGCCTTACCGTAGCCAGGGTTACAAAGTGCCCATCCCATTATAGGAGCCACTATCCACCGATTAGTGGAACCACAAATGCTATTATTCGTAACGGTCTCAATAGCATTGGCTTAGCATGGGAACACAGCAGCCGCCCCACCCGCCCAGCCGGCACTCGAACTCACCTCCATAGAGGTAGGCATGAGGCTCGTTGGCTCCCAGGAACATGGACTCTCCTGGCTGCAGCATCACCAGGTTCAGGAAGTAAATGGCAAAGCAGCCGATGTCTCCCGGGAACTGCGAGTGCAGCTGCAGCAGCAGCTTCCCACTGCTTCCCGAGGTGTCCTTCCCCGCAGCAACTGTGGCAGACAAGAACAAAGCCAGGTTAGCAGCAGCCCCACAACTTAGTCCCTTCAGCAAGAGCCTCTGCTTTGCTTACAGCCCTCTAGCAGGGGCAGCACAGTACTGTCAGCCCAGGGGTCAGGTGTTAGCGGCTTTGGGGTTCCCCCAAACCCTCCTGATCAGCAGGCCTAGACAGTTCCGGCTGCGCGTCCGAGTCCCTCTAGATCCCCAGAGATGGAACGAGCGAGGACAGGTGGCCAATGAGGGATCCAACTTGCCTGGGTGTGGTTACGAGTCAGACCTGATTAGCCACACGAGCCTCACCCAGATCTATCCACTTCCTGAGACACAGGGTCAGCTCTAGGGGAGGGATGGGTGGGCTGGCTGGTTTTTCCCATGCCACTGCCTGGGGACAGCAGGATCATACAGTCAGAGAAGGCCAGAAGGAACTGATCACCTAGCCTGACCTCTGGTAGATTACAGCCCCCCCCCCCCCCCCCCCCCCCGTCTCACTAAACCCAACAATCGATCGCGGTGGAGAGAGACTGCTAGTGGCCTGTTCTCTCCCAAAGGGGCATCTCCTGGATAGCAGAAATGCTTACTCCCCACCCCCCAGACACAAACCCTGCGAGCTACGATGCATCACCACACCCCTGGACCCACCCCTTCACTCCACTTCCAAAGCCCTCTGCCCATTCCACACACACACGCCTCTCCCTGCCTTACACCCAGCTCTCCCCAGGCACTCTCCCAAGCATCTAGCAGCTCCATCCTTTCCTTCCCATGTCCCAGTCCTCCCAGGGAAAGAGAGGAAGAAGGTGGGCTTCCAGGGACAGATACTCATCTCCATATCCCTCCCACAATTTCCCACTTCAGCCCCTACCCCCTCTTCCAGGGGGGAGCAGCAGGTCAGGAGGGGCATTCTCCCCCACCCAAGAATGGCCATTTGTGGGGAGATATCCTTTTGGAGCTGATCCCCCTCCTCCTCCCCACTCCCGCTGGAGCAGAGACTAGGGCAACCTCACTTGGCCTGAAACTCCTTCATTAGAAAGGAGGCCTCTTTGGCTTGGCTCACACTTCCCCTCCATTGGAATAAAAGCGCCCCTTTGTATTTCTGCTCTGGGAGCCTCCCCGACAGAGCCCCAGCAACCCGGACTGCCGAAGATCTGGCATTAGCTTGGGGGAGGGCGGTGAGAGCCTGGCAGACCAGGTGCCAACTCATGCCAAGGCCCAGGCCTCAATGCACCCTGACAAATGCAGAGCTGGAAACCAGTCTGGCTCACCTGTGGGTTACAATAGTTAAAACAGATACTAGAGTCATAAGAATGAGGTTAGTGTTTAGATTGTATGGAATGCTTGTAGGCTGCTGCCTGCATTAATCCTACTTGTAGTATCTGTACCCCCTGGCATAAGGTAATGGGTAAGTGTTTGCTAAAAGTGTAAAAAAAAAAAAACCAGTCAGGTGAGACGCATCACCAAGTGTGAAGTGCTAGTTTACCAGAAGAAATGTCATCTCTCCCCAACCTGGCCTCTAGACACCAGACAAGCCATTGTGGAACATCAGTCGACAAAAGACTTGGTTCGTTGCTCCCCCCACACCCGTGAAGAGGGGATGTGCACAAGCCCTCATCCCATCACAGCTTGAAAGCTGGGGGAAGGGCATAAAAATCCCTGCCAAGGAGGAATTGTTAGCACTATGCTGCCTGGAATTCAGAGAGGGCAATAATTCTAAGTATAAGCATGCTATGCTTAGCTTGGGTTTGCCCTAAAGGATGTTGTCATAAAATAAAGGGAAAGGGCTAAGGAGCTGATATAATACTATAAAATTCTCTTACCTGTAAAGGGTTAAGATTCAGGTAACCTGGCTGGCATCTGACCAATAAGGGGACAAGATACTTTCAAATCTTGGGAGGGGGGAAGGTTTTGTGTGTGTCTCTTTGTCTGAGTCAGAGTGATCTTGGGGGACTAAAAGGACCTGCAAAAAATCAGTCTTCTCCAACCCAACCTCCCTGTTCTAAAGTAAGTTAGTCAGCATTGCGAATAGGTTTTTTGTTTGTTTTGCTTGGGGAGCTTTCCCTGTTTTAGAGGGAGGGGTTATTCCTGTTTTTCTGTAATATTAAGGGTTTGTCCAGAGGGGGAATCCCTCTGAGTTTGGAAATTGAGTACCCTGTAAAATAGTTACCATCCTGATTTTACAGAGATGATTTTACCTTCTTTGTTTTAATAAAATCCTTCTTTTAAGAAGCTGACTGTTTTCTATGGTTCTAAGACCTCGAGGGTGGGTTTTTGGATCACTGTGTAACCAATTGGTTAGGAGATTATTCTCAAGCTCCCCAGGAAAGGGGGTGTATGGGTTTGAGAGGGTATTTTGGGGGGGAAGGGGAACTTCAAGTGGTTCCTTTCCCAGGTTCCTGTTTAAAACACTTGATGGTGACAGCGAGAGAAGCATTTCTCAGGGTGCAGGGAATTTTGTACCCCCCTTAGGTGAAAACCCTTTGGGGGTTTTAACCTAAGCTGGTAGAAATAAGCGTAGGGGGTCTTTTATGCGGGTCCTCACGTCTGTACCCTAGAGTTCAGAGTGGGGAGGGAACCCTGACAGACATATAGAGCTTGCATATTACAGCACGCGTCTGTTACCTTTGGAAACCTAAAACTGTAAGTCATTTGTGTGTTTTAACCTTGTAAATAATTCATTTCTTTTTCCTAGTTAATAAACCTTTAGTTAATCACAGGACTGGCTACAAAGATTGCCTCTGGTAAGAGATCTAAGGTACAATTGACCTGGGATAAGTGACTGGTCCTTCAGGGCTGGGAGTAACCTGAATATTGTTGGGATTTTTGGCATAAGGGAGCCTGTATCACAAAGGCAGGCTTGCAAGATAAATCAGAGTGCCCCAGGGGACTGTCTGAGACGCCATGCTAAGGCTGTTTTAGGGTTTTACGAGTTCACACTTGTTAGGTGTTTGGTGAAAGCTAAGTATAGAACTCACAGCTAATTTGGGATTTGTGCCCTGCTTCTTGACAGTCTGCCCTCACTCCGTCACTGCCAGACAGACTGACATGCCTCTCCTACTGCTTGTCAGGCAAACACTCGCTGGGTTGGTTCGAAGAGCAGATCAGCCTTGACGGGAAAGACCACACTGGGATATAACGAGCTCCAGCCAAGAGTGCTCAGAGCTTTGCCCTGCTGGTGCAGGGAGGGCAGGAGGCAAATCCTCCCCATGCTTGTTACTCTTCCGTTATAAATACACATGCGCCCTCCAGGCTTACATGGCTTCTCCACTCAGTTTATTTTTACTAGATAAACTATACACAGGGAGGGATCTGAAGCCCCTGGCTTTGTTCCCAGGCCACAACGTTACTCGTGTTCAGTGCTGAACTCACAAATCAGAGGCCTTTCGTGGCGGTATCACTCCAGGGCAACTTACACGATGCCTGTTCAAATACAGGAGGGGCTGAACTGCAGACACTTCGGGCGTGCAAACACCAACAAAGCTTCCCAGGGCAGGCAGTGAAGAGGTGTCAGACCCAGGTAAAAATCACAGGGTGGAGTGTAGTTACCTAAGACCGATAGCAGCCAGGACGCCAGGGCTACACATGCTTCTCAAAAGTGACTTAGGATCTTTAATGCCCCTAAGCAGTCAGGGACCACACACCCCCATGGTGCACTCAGCTGATCCGCCCTCTCGGGTTGTATGGTGGGGAATATGGTCAGGCTCGGGGGCTGTGTCTCATAGAGCTCCTGTTCCAGGGTGGCCTGCCTCTTTAAAGGCCAGGTGCTAGCCAGCCCTGTTCAATCAGCCCTGCCTAGGCCACAATTAGCTGCCACCCAGCCTAAGAGGGAAGGACTACTGGGGGTCAGGTGGCAGCCTGATAAACACTGGGCCTCACAAAGGGGCAGAGAATTTAGTTTGGTGAAGAAACTCTAGGGAGCAAGTCCTGATATAGGGCTGGAAGGACACCAAGGAAGTGGCCCGGGAGTCAGCACTTTGGGTCCCTCCATTCGGGGATAAAGGGAGCCCAGAAGGGGGGCTGAAGAGGAGCCCAAGTTAGGTGAAAGAATTTTGGACTTTTGTTACCCAAGAAGGGGACTGAATTCAGAGTGACCCACCCAGAGGATTAATCAATGAATCTCCAGGACAGGCAGGAAACGCTGGTGAGGGGAAACTGAGCCAGGGAATGTCAGCAGGGCCACATTTGGCCAGCAGGGGTCACTACAGGACAGGCTCATCCTGTAGCCACTCCCCATTTCACAGATTATCACTGGCCAACCAGCAGACAGCTAGGTCTCTCCTACATGAACAGAGCAGCGTAGAGCCGGAGGTTGTGTGCACTTCAGGGGACGTTTCCTGCCTCTCATGGCGAACCTGCCTTCCCCAAGGTGCTCTGCCTGGACTGGAATGGCAGGGGGAGATGGTGCCAAATCACTGCGTTGATCCTACTGGGAGGCAACTGACAATGTAACAGCCTCAGCTAGCGTCCACAAGACCGATCACCAGCAAGCAAAGGGCACAGACCTCAGTTATTCTGGAGCGAGATTGGGCGGCTGCACTGTGGGAGGGATGGTCCGAAGACTGGAGCTGGGGAGGAGCTAGCAGTGAAACATGCACTCTGTCCCGTGTGTCACGCCCGCTCCACCTGCAGCATCCTCCTAGGGAACCCAGTCATTACATCCTGGCTCCCCTAGTGAGGAGGGCTTTAAACTAGGTTCACCAGGGGAAGGAGACCAAAGCCCTGAGGTAAGTGGGGAAGTGGGATACCAGGAGGAAGCATGAGCAGGAGTGCGCAAGTGGGGAGCACTCCTGCATCATACTGAGGAAGCAGGACGATCAGCGAGTTATCTTAAGTGCCTATAGACAAATGCAAGAAGCCTGGGAAACAAGCAGGGAGCACTGGAAGTCCTGGCACAGTCAAGGAATTATGATGTGATTGGAATAACAGAGACTTGGGGGGGATAACTCACATGACTGGAATACTGTCATGGATGGATATAAACTGTTCAGGAAGGACAGGCAGGGCAGAAAAGCTAGGGGAGTTGCACTATATGTAAGAGAGCAGTATGACTGCTCAAAACTCCAGTATGAAACTGCAGAAAAACCTGAGTCTCTGGATTAGGTTTAGAAGTGTGAGCAACAAGGGTGATGTCGTGGTGGGAGTCTGCTATAGAACACCAGACCAGGGGGATGAGGTGGACGAGGCTTTCTTCAGGCAACTAACAGAAGTTACTAGATTGCAGGGCCTGGTTCTCATGGGGGACTTCAATCACTCCCAATATCTGCTGGGAGAGCAATACAGCAGTGCACAGATAATCCAGGAAGTTTCTGGGAAAGTGTAGGGGACAATTTCCTGGTGCAAGTGCTGGAGGAACCAACTAGGGGCAGATCTCTTCTCAACCTGCTGCTCACAAACGGGAGAATTAGCATGGGAAGCCAAAGTGGATGGGAACCTGGGAGGCAGTGACCATGAGATGGTCAAGTTCAGGATCCTGACACAAGGAAGAAAGGAGAGCAGCAAAATACGGACCATGGACTTCAGAAAAGCAGACTTTGACTCCCTCAGGGAAATGATGGGCAGGATCCCCTGGGAGAACAACATGAGGGGGAAAAAGTGTCCAAGAGAGCTGGCTGTATTTTAAAGAATCATAGACTATCAGGGTTGGAAGGGACCTTAGTAGGTCATCTAGTCCAACCCCCTGCTCAAAGCAAGACCAATCCCCAATTTTTGCCCCAGATCCCCAAATGGTCCCCTCAAGGATTGAACTCACAACCCTGGGTTTAGCAGGCCAATGCTCAAACCACTGAGCTATCCCTCCTTATTGAGGTTGCAGGAACAAACCATCCCGATGTGTAGAAAGAGTAGTAAATATGGCAGGCGACCAGCTTGGCTTAACAGTGAAATCCTTGCTGATCTTAAACACACAACAACAGCTTACAAGAAGTGGAAGATTGGACAAATGACCAGGGAGGAGTATAAAAATATTGCTCAAGCATGCAGGAGTGAAATCAGGAAGGCCAAATCACACTTGGAGTTGCAGCTAGCAAGGGATGTTAAGAGTAACAAGAAGGGTTTCTACAGGTATGTTAGCAACAAGAAGGTGGTCAAGGAAAGTGTGGGCCACTTACTGAATGGGGGAGGCAACCTAGTGACAGAGGATGTGGAAAAAGCTAATGTACTCAATGCTTTTTTTGCCTCTGTCTTCACGAACAAGGTCAGCTCCCAGACTACTGCACTGGGCAGCACAGTATGGGGAGGAGGTGACCAGCCCTCTGTGGAGAAAGAAGTGGTTCAGGACTATTCAGAAAAGCTGGACGAGCACAAGTCCATGGGGCTGGATGCAATGCATCCAAGGGTGCTAAAGGAGTTGGCAGATGTGATTGCAGAGCCATTGGCCATTATCTTTGAAAACTCATGGCGATCGGGGAGGTCCCGGATGACAGGAAAAAGGCTAATGTAGTGCCCATCTTTAAAAAAGGGAAGAAGTAGTATCGGGGGAACTACAGGCCAGTCAGCCTCATCTCAGTCCCTGGAAAAATCATGGAGCAGGTCCTTAAGGAATCAATTTTGAAACACTTAGAGGAGAGGAAAGTGATCAGGAACAGTCAGCATGGATTCACCAAGGGCAAGTCATGCCTGACTAACCTAATTGCCTTCTATGATGAGATAACTGGCTCTGTGGATGAGGGGAAAGCAGTGGACTTGTTATTCCTTGACTTTAGCAAAGCTTTTGATACGGTCCCTCACAGTATTCTTGCCAGCAAGTTAAATGGATGAATGGACTATAAGGTGGATAGAAAGCTGGCTAGATCGTCGGGCTCAACGGATAGTGATCAATGGCTCCATGTCTAGAGTTGGCAGCCGGTATCAAGCAGAGTGCCCCAAAGGTCGGTCCTGGGGCCGGTTTTGTTCAATATCTTCATTAATGATCTGGGGGATGGTGTGAATTGCACTCTCAGCAAGTTTGCAGATGACACTAAACTGGGAGGAGTGGTTGATACGCTGGAGGGTAGGGATAGGATACAGAGGGACCTAGACAAATTAGAGGATTGGGCCAAAAGAAATCTGATGAGGTTCAACAAGGACAAGTGCAGAGACCTGCACTTAGGATGGAAGAATCCCATCCACTGCTACAGACTAGAGACCGAGCAGCTAGGCAGCAGTTCTGCAGAAAAGGACCTAGGGGTTACAGTGGACGAGAAGCTGGATATGAGTCAACAGTGTGCCCTCGTTGCCAAGAAGGCTAACGGCATTTTGGGCTGTATAAGTAGGAGCATTGCCAGCAGATTGAGAGACGTGATCATTCCCCTCTATTTGGCATTGGTGGCATCTGGAGTACTGTGTCCAGTATTGGGCCCCACACTACAAGAAGGATGTGGAAAAATTGGAAAGAGTCCAGCAGAGGCAACAAAACTGATTAGGGGGCTGGAGCACATGATTTTATGAGGAGAGGCTGAGGGAACTGGGATTATTTAGTCTGAAGAAGAGACGAATGAGGGGGGATTTGATAGCTGCTTTCAACTACCTGAAAAGAGGGTTCCAAAGAGAATAGATCTAGACTGTTCTCAGTGGTAGCAGATGACAGAACAGTAACAAGTTGCCATGGGGATATTAGGAAAAGGCTTTTTCACTAGTAGGGTGGTGAAGCACTGGAATGGGTTACCTAGGGAGGTGGTGGATTCTCCTTCCTTAGAGGTTTTTAAGGTCAGGCTTGACAAAGCCCTGGATGGGATGATTTAGTTAAGGATTGGTCCAGCTTTGAGCAGGGGGTTGGACTAGATGACCCCCTCAGGTCCCTTCCAACCCTGATAGTCTATAATCCAATAGGATCACCCACCCAGCAAGGGCAGCTGGTCCCATCTAGCAGGGTGTTGTTAAAAGCCCTGACAGTGAGAAGCAGTCAGTGGCTACAAAGATGCTGCCCCCTCTTGCCCACTCCAAGATGCCTGCTTGCCCCCAAAGATCCATGGCAGCTCCATCCCCTTCACTAATCCAGGGCACTGCCAGGGCCAGCGTGGGGCAATGATCCATGCAGGCAGCCTCTGAGTCGTCCCAGCTCCAAGGGACATTCCTTCCCCTGGACCGAGAGGAAGAGGAGACAGCCACATCCCTGACCCGCCTCAGGCACGTCACAGGCAGGTGCAGAACAAACCTTCTTGGGAAATCCTCTTCACCAACATGTTCAGCTGGTCCACAAAGACCTTCTTTTCGCTCTTCATCATCCTGGTGAAGCAGACCCGCAGCGCGGCAGACACGCCCCGGGGGTCATTGCACACGCTGCGCTCCAGCTGCTCTGCGGCCACGTTGCCGATCAGCGCCCGGAACTCGGGGACCGCTGCGAAGAGCAGATGCCGGTCAGGAGCCTGGGCTGGGGTAGGATAGCAGGGGCAAACCCACCCACTCAGCTACCCCCCCAGGATGGGCTGCTAACACCACGCCCCCTTCTACAAAGCCCCCGGCTTATGGTCAGAGCATGGCAGCAGCAGAGCTGGCTATAGAAGCCAGGAGCCCCTGCCCCATCACTGCGTTCCCTGGGCCCAGCTTTGCACTCTGGAGCACACTGAGGTATTTAAATCTCTGGTTTAGGCACCTGTGTTTGAAAAGCCTGTAGAAGGGATAAAGTCACTGCCAACACGAAGGAGCTAGCCCCACGTCCAGCTGGCTCAGTGTCTCCGAGCTGCTCCGCTGAGCCTTTCCCAGGTGATGTTCTGTATTACAAAGCTAGGGCAGCAAATGAGCTGCTCATGCCATCCGGAAGGGGGCAGCTTCTCCTGGAGGGAAAGGGGCTCAGCAATGGAGCAGCCCCCATAATCACGGCTGGTCAGAGTTATCAGCCCCCTGCAGGCAGGCTCAGTCAGAGGGGAGTGCAAGCCTGTGGCTCCTTGCAGCCCGGAGCTCTGCTTCTGGGACCACTGCACAAGGCCTTATGCATTGGCATTTCTCCTCCCTGCAGGGCTCTGCTTGGAGCGACACCGCCAGGGGCTGGAGGATGATATGCCCAGCCAGCTGCAGGGATGCATTGAAGGGGATCTTATTAACCCCTACAAGTGCTCAGCCCTCCCCTTCCGCCCTCTCCCCCCCTCCTCCCAGTAGCATCTGACCCTTCCTCTTTCCTCCAAGTCGGCAGCCCCAAGCTTGGGATCTCTTTAGCCCCGCTCTCCTGCCCTGCCCAGCACATCCCCAGCCAGCAGCACCACCTGGTGCTTACTCTGCAGAAAAGCCACAATTTCCTCCACGGGCCGGAAGCCGCACATGCCCTGGAAGGGGGTCAGCGCAATGGCCATCTCTGGCTTGTGATTGGCATCTGGATAGTGCTCAGGAAACTGGGCGTGAAGCTTCCCCGCCAGCTCCTACAGAGGGGAGACAAGGACAAAAAGAGTCAGAGCCCGGGCGATCCCCCCTCAACAGCGAGGTCCTTCGTCGCCAGCTCACGTGCTGGGAGGCTGCATCCTGGGGAAGAGATCCCACATGGCTGCGGGTACCCCAGCAAATGGATTCAATGAGGAGAGTCAGTCCTGACCAGGGGGTCAGAGTGACTCACCCCTGTCAGAATTCTCACTCCCTGGGCTCCCGCACTGCACCATCTTCATGGCTTCCCAGAGAGGGACCACAGCTAGCTACGTACCAGGCTTCAGCCCGAATGCCCAACTAGCTAAACATTCCCACTGAATCCCCACACCTACCTCCCTTCTCTGCCCACTGCTGCGGCCCCCACCAGGACGCTTCAGCACAGCGACTACACATTTAAAAACACAGGACACTCAGGAAATGCAAGTGCAGCCAGCAGACACGACAACACTGCAGCACCAAGGAGATCTGGGATACAAGCACATGCTAGCAAGGGCTGGGCTTATGTCCCCTGGGTTTATTCCACTGTGCACTTCTCACCAAGCTGAACAGAGGGGCCTCCGCAGTAGGCCGTGGCACTTGCTGATGAGCTGAAGGCTTCCTGTTGAATGATTCTTTCTGCGTTTCTAATTTAAAGCTGCTTTTTGGTATCAGAGGGGAACCAGTTGCCAAGATCAGGGCACTTAACACCCCTCAGCGAGAGCTCCAGCCCCATGCTCTGCCCAAGACGAGCACAGTAGTTCTCCCATGCTTCATTCAGAGTTATTTCCTCCCCAGGAAATGGGGGGAGAACAAACACCTCAGAGCTGGGCCTTATGATGCAAAAAGGAACACTTTATTGCCCTAATGCCCTCTTCTTGTTACAGAGCAATACAACAGCTCCTTAACCGAGCAGTCAGCGCCGGTCACGACACCCGTGGCTGATTCAAGCCCAACATTTAGGTTTTCTACAAAGAGCCTTTAACAAAAGTTTATAACCAACAGAACTGTTGCCTTGTGTTTAAAGCCCCAACATGCACTGACTGATCTGCATTAAGCTATTACAATTCACAGTCGTACAAAGCAGCAGCGTACATAGGAGCACTGCCAGAGCCAGATCAGGCTCACTGCTCTACATGACAGACCGGCATTAGATGCTCAGGTGGCCTGACTGGGCCGGTTGTAAGAGGTGAAAGCTCAAAGAAGACTGATGCTGAAGTAGACACCTAGGCCTCACCCTTGCATTACACCTGGATGAGTGCTATTTCAACTGCAGCCTATTGTGTAGACTCTAGACAGGGCAGAGGACGCAACTATGTTCCCATTGTTTTTATTTCTGTGCATAGTGCTGTGCGTGTCCCTATACTGAGGGAGGCAACTCGGGAGAAGCAGTTAAAGCGTTTTACTGAATGACCTATTCTAACACAGAGCTACTCTGCCATGTGCTCCATGCTCTGTCACAGCCATTGAGATCAATGGGGTCAAAATACAATACAATCTGACTGTGACACAGCAGGGCGCCTTCTCAAGACCTAGAGGCCGTGCCGTGTTCTTCCCCTCCAGCCACCACAGCACGTTTGTGGCACCCATCCAGGTGAGACGCAAGGTGCTTCTCATCCCAGGGGGGTTGGATGAGTGCAAGTTGAAGGGGGGTTTTGTTTTTGTATCTGCACTGGCTTTGGAGCAAGGTCTGTCTTTAGCTATGCTCTGTCAGGTACCTAGCAGCCTCTGGGCATGGAGTGCAACAGCCAGGTGCTGGCAGTATCTGCAACTATTCCAGAACTCAGTGGGTAGGGGACCATGGCAACCATTCCAGAACTCAGTGGGTAGGGGACCATGGCAACCATTCCAGAACTCAGTGGGTAGGGGACCATGAACGTGGTGCACTCCTGAGCGTCATGTCACAAGAGCAGGCCTGGCTCAGCAGCACAGCTTACATCAGGGACATCTGCAGAACGGCTGCCTGCAAGGACCCAGCAGTGCACTTAGAGGGGGTTCAGAACAGCTTCTTACCTTGTTGGGATGGGCCTGGATGGACAGGGATGTGTTAACCGACAGCACTTTGAATAGGAAAGGCAGCTGGCCCTGGAAGGTCTCCTTGACCTTGGATCCCAGACATCCAGGATTATCTGCTATCCACTGTCCTAAGGTCTTCTGGGGAATTCGATTATCCAGAATAACAGCATCACCTCTGGGGTGGGTTCCCATCCAGAGCTGGAACAGGCATTTGTGGGACAGAAAAAGAGGGACAGGACAAAGCCATTAGCATCTCCAGCATGGTTCTCAACAGGCTTAGAAGACAGGCCAGACAGGTTCAAGGAGAGGGGAAAAGGAGGTAGGGCTGTCTGTACTTGAGTTCTCAGCTCACGCTTCCTGCTACAGTTCAGACTGAATATCAGCATCCCCCTTAGCTTCTAAGCACATCTCTCCCATCCACCCACCTACAATTATTTCCTCATCTCCCAACTAGGTCAAAACATACAGAGGTCTGATCTGCCAGGCTTGATCTTGATCTTCTCCTCAGTACCTTTTGAAACACAAGAATTGCCATAATGGTGCAGATCACCGCTCTATCCAGTCCGATACCCTGCCTCCAGCAGCGGCAGATATGCAATGCCTCAAACGAAGCCAAGGTCCCCCATCCCCACCCACGCCTTCCCCTTTGCAGACTCTGTCAGCATTGCACTGCAGCGAAGTGCAAGGAAAAGGGATTCAAATTCCTGCCTGACCCCAGCTGGTGATCTGCTATGCCCTGAAGCATGAGGATCAAGAGCATACTTGCCACTGTAGATGCTATTCATGTGCGTAATAGCTGCAATGTTCCAAAGGAAGAAGCTAACTTTTGGCCTCAGTCATGAGGGTGGAGATAGGAGAGGGAAAGTGGCTGACTCTGGGATCTCAGCAAAACCTGCACCACAGAAGAAGGGCAGAGGGCGGGAGCTGGGGGCTTACCTCAGCATATGGCTTGTCTGGATCGATCTGTGCCAGTGGATCACTGCTAGCCAGCAGCTTGGCCACTTCGCTGTCCAGGCCAATCTTTCCCCAGGCATATTTCTGCACAACGCAGGAGAGGGGAAACACTAAGCAAACACACAAAAACAAAGGGTTATCCAAGGACACGACAGGCAAAAATCACTGGCTCACAAAATAGCCTGACACCACCAACTCCCGGCCACCTGGCCCCCCCTGCTAAAATGCCTATCCATACTTTGACACCCCCCCCCCCCCCCGCCCACCCCTGCCTTCACTGCTGCAACCTTCTCCCCTCTGGGAAGCTGACCCTCCAAAATACTGCTGCTCAGATCAATGCACCACCCCATCCCCATTCCTCTTTGGGCTCCTCCATCAAATTCAAGCTCCTCATCTCTAGGTCTCTGCACAACTTATCCTGACCCCTAACTGCCCTGTGTCCTTCTCCCATGCTAATCCTCATGCTTTCTCCCATGCTCTTCCTCACACTCAGAACAGTCTTCCTCTCCCATACACCCAACCACTTTCCCCTCCTGAAAACTCACTTCTTCCATTAAGACTTTTAAACAACATCCACCAGAGAAAATGATGGATTATCAGGATTAGTTGCATTAGTGGCCCCTAGAGGCCTGGGAGAGACCATTGTCATATGTCTGAACGGTCCTGCGTCTCTAATTTAGAGCACACGATCCTTGGAGCAATGATAATGTGTTTTGCACAGCATCGAGCACACGCTAATGGCATGGTTCTACAGCTCCTCCAGGTCAGCTCATAAGAGCATAAGAACGGCCATACTGATCCATCTAGCCCAGTATCCTGTCCTCCGACAGTGGCCAATCGCAGATGCTTCAGAGGGAAGGAATGAACAGAACAGTTACAGAGCAATCCACCCACTGACATCCAGTACCAGCTTCTGGCAGTCAGAGGTTTAGGGATGCCAGAGCATGGGGTTGCATCCCTGCCCATCTTGGCTAATAGCTATTGGTGGACCAATCCTCCATGAATTTATCTAATTCTTTTTTGAACCCAGTTATACTTTGGGCCTTCATAACATCCCTTGGCAATGAGTTCTACAAAGTGACTGTGTGTTGTGAGAGGAAGTACTTCCTTCTGTTTGTTTTAAACTTGCTGCTTATTAATGTTACCGGATGACCTCTGGTTCATGGTAAATGAAGCGGTAAATAACACTTCCCTATTCATTTTCTCCACACCATTCATGACTTTAGCCTTAGTTGTCTCAATACCCTCCAGTCCAAACCCACATGCTCTGGTCTAGCGCCATACAATCCAGTTCCACACATGTCCACTACCTAAAGTCCAGTATGTTTCACTATAAGACAATTTCAGTTTAGAGCAACGAATGACAGTGAAAGAGCTGTGCCCCAGCGTAAGACGTTCAACTATTCCAAGAGCCTCCAGCTCCAAACCTCCTTCCCAACGTGGTTTAAAGTGTGACTGGGTAAATATGGCATCCTCACACCCCAGATCTGCCCCCTGCTCGTCTTTGAGTCACGTCTGAGGAGCCAGACAAAACTGTGTGTTTACTGCCATTCGCACAGCCCATACAGTTATGGGAAAGTAAGCTGGCTTCCACTCCCCCTCATGTGTCAGTCACATTGCTGATGGCAGAAGCTTTGATATTCAGGGTCCTAAGCAGACTTTGCAGGCCTGGCTGACCCTGCATTCTTGGGCTCACCAAGTGCTCACGCAGGGCTTGGCATTCCTGGTAGACCTCAAAAACTCTACTTGCCAGTGCTAAGCAGGAAACTTTCCCTAACAAGTGGAAAGGGACAAGGAAGAGGAGGGTGGAGCAAGCAAAGCTATTGATTTCTGCAAAATTTAAGCTTTTGTCAAAAAAAGCCTAACCAAATCGTTCTTTAACCCTCATATGCTAAAATGATGGGGACTACATGAGAGCCTGGATAGACAGAGAGGGTGGGAGCGACAAAGGAACTTAGACTTTGCCACACTGATCATCATGGCACCTAGAAAATCACAGGAACGACACTGTGATCCACAAAGCTGTTGGGCCACTAGGCTCCTATACAATCAGTGGAGATAGGCACCTTAGAATATGATCCACAGACGCTGGCATGCTAGGCGAGGGGCCACCTACAACTATCAATGGGAGATGCTGACAAGAAAGTATAGGAACAGGCATCTCCCACCTGTCAGCACTGAGCTATGGGATATTCTGACATACCCCATATAGATATTGTGGGGCTCCCTCAGTCTCTCCTGTTCAAGCTGTTCCACTGTGGATAAATAATTAAAGAGTGATTGGAGCAGAGGGCCTGAACCCGGGACCTCCCACCTTCCAGCAGGGTGCCCGAACCGTGGAGCTACAGAGTTTGTCTCTCGCTTGGCAGTTTTGTGGATAGCAGAGGTGTGGGCAAGGACTATTATACCCATTTTCCACACACAAACATAAGTACGGAGGAGATGCTGGACCAACACCACTTGTGGAAATCAGCAGCACTCAGGAATAGAATCCAAGAGTCCAGACGCCCAGCCCCACCCCACAAACCCCACTCCCTTTCCAGAAACAGGAATAGAACCCAGGAGTCCTGACTCTCAATCCCTCCTCCCCCATCAATAAACCTTCCATGCTACACCCAGGAATAGAACCCATGCGTCCTGCTCCAGCCCCGCCCCCACAGAACCCAGGGCGGTCCTACCCCAGCCTCAGGGACGCCTGGCCTAGGAGCCTGGCGGTGCTGCGAGGAGCAGCCTGCGCTGGCGGATTCCCTGCCGGCGTAGGAGGTGCCATGTGCCTCGCTCTGCGGGGAGCCGGCCGCTGCCCCCAGACGCTGCCGCGAGGAAGGCGCGTCCCCGGGGCGGGAGGTGTCTGAGCAGCGGGGGCAGGTTCTAGCCCAGCCCTCCCTGCAGCCCCTTCCCCAACGCCATGGGCCCGATCCACCCGCCCAGCATCCCCGCCGGAGCCGGCTCGGCCCTGGCCCTGGCCCCGGCCACCGCTCACCTCTCAGCTCCGCCATGGCTCCGCCTGGTGCCCGCTTCCCCAGCCTGCACCGCCCCGCCGGCCGAGCCAGGGGGGATCCGGGATGGAGCGGCGGCCACGCCCCTCCCGGCCCGGGCACGCTGGGAGAGGTAGTTCCCGGCCTGAAACCCAGCGGCGCCGGGAGGAGGATGAGGCGGAGCCCGGTGTCGTCGGCCCACGCGGCCTCCCCGTCAGGATTAGAGTTGGAGGCGTGGCGCTAGGATCCATTGTTCACCCAGCCTGGGCAAGGTCCGCATGAGTACGTGGGAACACCCTCCTCTTGCATGCGGGCTCCTGCGGGGGCAACCCTTGCCCCTGATACGTCCTGCCCTAGCATGGGGCAACCCCCTGTGTGCACAGCGCCTCTCCCCACATATGCAAGTTCTTTCCTCGCTATACACTCTCCCGTGTGCACAGCCCCCCTCCCCATTATATACACCGCTCTGTGTGCAACTGGTGTGCCCAGACCCTTTCCCCACTATATACACAAGCATGTGTGCAACCCCGTGTGCACTGCCCCCCTCCCCACATATGCAATCTCCTTCCTCATTATACACCCTTCCCTGTGCAGGGCCCCCCTCACCATTATATACACTGCTATGTGTGCAACTCATAGAATCACAGAATCTCAGGGTTGGAAGGGACCTCAGGAGGTCATCTAGTCCAACCCCCTGCTCAAAGCAGGACCAACGCCAACTAAATCATCCCAGCCAGGGCTTTGTCAAGCCTGACCTTAAAAACCTCTAAGGATGGAGATTCCACCACCTCCCTAGGTAGCCCATTCCAGTTCTTCACCACCCTCCTAGTGAAAAAGTTTTTCCTAATATCCAACCTAAACCTCCCCCACTGCAACTTGAGACCATTACTCCTTGCTCTGTCATCTTCTACCACCGAGAACAGTCTAGATCCATCCTCTTTGGAACCCCATTTCAGGTAGTTGAAAGCAGCTATCAAATCCCCCCTCATTCTTCTCTTCTGCAGGCTAAACAATCCCAGTTCCCTCAACTGGTGTGCACAGACTCCTTCCCCACTATATACACAAGCATGTGTGCTACCGTCCCTCTCCGCACATATGCAATCCCCTTCCTCACTATACACACACCTCTGTGCACAGCTCCCGTTCCCACTACATACAGCTCACAGCATGTGTGCGGTCCCCTTCCCCACTATATACACCAGCATGTGTATAACCCCCCCCCCCCCCCCAGTAGTGTAGCCAGGGGGGCAGACGCGGCACCTTTTTTTAGCAGCACTCAAAAAAGGCGCCGCTTCTTTTTAAGCGCCGCTTCTTGAACTCACCCGGCGGCGCTCCGGGTCTTCGGCGGCATTTCGGCAGCGGGTACCACCCAAGACCCGGAGTGAGTGAGGACCCGCCGCCGAAGTGCCGCCGAAGACCCGGAGCGCCGCCGGGTGAGTACCCCTAATACGTGCCAGGTTTCAGTGTAATAGCCGTGTTAGTCTGTGTCAGCAAAGCGAAAATAAGAAAGAAAAACTTGTAGCACCTTAGAGACTAACAAATTTATTTCAGCATAAGCTTTTGTGGGTTAGAACCCACTTCATCGGATGCATGGAATCCCTTTCCCCACTCTGGAGTCTGTGTGCAATCCCCTTTGTGCACAGTCTGCTCCACCAGAGGATATGCAAACCCCCCCCCCCCCGCCCCAGTGCGCGCAGCCCCCTTCCGCACCATATCAACCCGCCCCATGTGTGCAATCCCCGACCTGCCCAACCCTTTCCCTTTCCCCACTATTGGCAGCCTATTGTGTGTGCAACCCCACGTGTACAACCCCCAGCTATACAACAACCTCCCAGGCGCGCCGCCCCCTTTCCATCGCAACCTACCACACCCGCCCCTCATTTAACGCCAGACCCCGCCCCCATGTGCGCAACCTGCCCACTCTCAGGCACTAGGGGGTACGCGCACGCGCACGCGCACACTCCGGCGCGGCGTCAGACAGACGTTACAACTGGCCCCGCCCGCGAGCGCGAGCCTTGCCGCTTCTGTTCCTACCCGGGGCGCATGCGCCGGGGTTCATCCAGCCTATGAGGTCACAAACTCTGTTTGTCACGTAGAAAAGACTAGTCGACGCCCCTCCCAGACTGTGAGTGGAGCGCACGCGCAGTCGTGTTCCCGGAAGTGTCCCGTTCCTAGGGAGCAGGAAGCGAGCGAGCGGGGCGGGGGGCGCAGGCACGGAGTGAGACCCTGCCATGTCGGCCTATGACACCAATCCATTCGCCGACCCGGTGGACGTGAACCCCTTCCAGGTAGGAGAGCGCCCTCCGAGCCGCGCGGCTCCCCGTCCCCTGCCCCACCGCCGGGACGTGGCGCTGAGTGAGGGGCCGCCTGCCAATGGTGGGGCCGTTTTGACCCGCGCCGCCCAATCAGGGGCGAGAGGGCGGGACTGATGGGGGCGTAGGGGAGGCCTGATCCTGTGGGGCTGTGCTAGCCCGGGGGGAGCCCCAGGTCTGCGACGTGTATTGGGGGAGGCGGGACTCAGCAACTAGTTGGGGAGGGGTACAAAGCTGCCCTGCCCTCCCCTGTACCCAGTGTCTGCCCCATCTGCTCTCTATTCCTCCCACTCCCCCTCGGCCTTCGTCTCATACAGAAGTACAGATGGGGAAATGAGCAAAACGTTTGAGAACCACCGATCTAAATTAATCTGAGAGGCATTATTTGTATTAGGGCCCCTGCCGAGAGGAGAGCCTCCACTGTCCTCGCTGGTATTACATACACATAAGAGATGTTCTCTGTTCCAAAGAGCTTACAATCTAAATAGTCCAAACAGACAAAGTGTGGGAGAAAAGTAGTAGTATCACTCCTGTTTTATAGAGAGTTAAGCACCTTGCCCAGAGTTATGCAGGAAGTCTGTGGGAATGCTGGGAACTGAACTCAGGTCCAGTGTATTAACCACAAGATTGCCCTTCCTTTTTTACCTTCTTGAAGCTTATCTTGGGAAATAGTCTTTATTAAGAACAGACACTGTATTTCAAATGCATCTGTGTCCTGTGGCCCCTTTTAGGAAAGTTCACTGTCCCTTTGTATTTTAAGGGCTAGTGGTTCCCAATCTTTTTGAGCAGCTATTTCCACTTATGAGTGGCTGTACCAGCCAGTGCCTGCTGTCTCCCATTTCAGTTACGCTGGCGGTCACCCACCGTATTGTGAAAATAAGGTTTGTAATGGCCAAGATCTGTCATAGACACCCTGTGCCACGTTCTCCACTTACTGTAACCAGTTCTACGTTGGAGCATACACAGCAGTGTGAGTGAGAGGAGAATCAGGCCCATTGTATGAGTGTGTGCAAGTGGATGGGAGTCGGTCATGGGACAGTATTAGGATGTAGTTATCGAGGCTCATAATGTACCAGCATTGCCTGGTCTATGTGCATTTTCTTGTGGTAAATGTGCATACCATGCTCTTGGTTCAAAGCGCGCACACTTTCTTTCTGCAGAACTTATTCTGATGAGTGAATGAGACATTAAAATCTCTCTGGGTGTACACGACATGATGTCAGTTACTGTGATACAGTGGTACAGGAGGAAGCTCTAGCAACACTGAATTGCAAGTGTCAGGACAGTTGTAGGTGTGTTAAATATTCCTGTCAGATAGTTGCATTGCTGTACTTTGGCATAGCAACTGTTGGTTTGCTTCACATTCTGTGTTGGCTTGTGCAATGTTATGCTCTAGGGGTCCTCCTCTGGCAATACTGCTCAGCATACAGAGTTAAGTGCATACTCTAACAGAGGTTTAGCCTTGGCAGCCTAAGAGAACGGACTTCTTTCTGAGGTGCTCTGGGATCCTGCACATGCTCTAGATGTTGTCTGGATTCTTTCTATGCTGAGTTGATGTCTGTGTGCGCTGCCTTGAAACTTGCATTTATTTACCTAGGGAGTTGGTGGAGGGCTCCATAAACAGTCTGTTGACCCTGACTAACATGGCTGTAGATGTGAAGATGAATGTTAACATTTCACATTTCAGAAATCTGTTTCTATAAAAAGTTCTTTACCTTTATTACATGACAGAAAAGTATCAGGGCATAACAGGAAGTTGCATCTTGGTGCATATCCTCTTATTTCATGGACAGCTTTTGTGATATTGCAATCTGGTAAGCCAGCAGTAATTCAGATCTTAATAACAAAAGATTCTGAGTTCATTATAAACCCAAGGGGAATAGGAAGCAGAAATAATCTTGTGCATGCCCAAGTGAAAACAGAAATATTTGCTGGGGTGTGTTTGAGAACTAGAAGTGGCTTGTGATTTTTTTTTTATCACCTTTATTGGGCACATTTAATAACTTGGAAATATGGATATTGTCCGTTTGTATACTGGGGGCGCGTAAATACTCTGGTTTGTGCATCATCATGCTGCCACAGAATCATTGACCAAACTGGCTGTGCTTGAGTTTAGCTCATTGTTCAAGCAATAAGATCAGATATAATCTAGAGCCAGGTGACTCTAGGATGGCAGTCTTCTAATTTTTTTAATCACGTAAAGCAGGTGAGAGAGGAAGTCAGAGGCGTATGTGCGCTGGGTGTCTGCTAAACGAATGCTTTCCATTCCTGCTGAGTAACTTCAGTTTTTTATATATTCCTTCTCTCCCTGCAGTCAAAGATAGCTTCAATTGTCTGTTTTTCCAATGGGGTTCTTATTCATCCGCTGTGAGGCTCCTTTTGGGTGGAGGGCGGCGGTTCTGTCTTATGTGACTAGTATAATATAAACTTTTCTGGACATGCTGTGTCTAATGCAGTGAGCAAGCCGGGGGAAAAGATTCTGATCACTTGTCGAAGGGCAGTTGAGGCTTCAAATTTGGTTGTCTGGCAAGAAAATGTGCTCATCCTAATTTTAGATCTGTAGTATCATTAAGTAAATTAAAACAAAATATTGTAGTGTGACTGTAGCAAAGAATTAAGTCATTTTCTTCTAACACTGAACAAAGAGTTTTATTGGAATCAGAAAAATAGCATTATCGCTTAAGTTTGTCTGTGGGTTCTGACAACAACTTTCCCTGGCCCTCATCCAATCTGATTTCCTGATACAGATTAAAAGAGAGAGTACAGATATCTTCACAGTTGTCGCTGTAGTTGTCTAAGGACATTTCTTTGCATTCTGCATTTTCTGTTTTGGACTGTGGGGTCAGGGTTTCTCATTCATGTTCTCTGTTTTCTAAAGTGAGTGATTCTCACTTGGGTTTATGTTCAGTTTTGTGTTGCTTTAATAGAGATGAAAATGCCATTGCCACCAGCAGTCTGATGGACTCAGACGAGAGCCTATGTAATCTATTTCAGTTTCAAGTAAAAACTCTAGTGGCTAAATAACTCTATAGACATTAGAGAGACAAGGTGGGTGAGGTAATATATGTTATTGCATCAGCTTCTGTTGGTGAAAGAGACCAGCTTTGGAGCTACCCAGAGTTCTTACACAGAGCGCAGACCTGAAGAAGAGCTCTCTGTAGCTCAGGGATCACAAACGATCACAAGAGCCACATGAGGACTAGTGCACTGGCCCGAGGGCTGCATCACTGACACCCCACTTCGCTGCCCCTGGCCCCGCCCCCACTCTACCCCTTCCATGAGGCCCCGCCCCTGCCCTGCCTCTTTCCACCCCTTCCCTGCCCCCATTCCAACCCCTTCTCCAAATCCCCGCCCCTGCCCCGCCTCTCCTCCCCTGAGCGCACGGCTCCCCGTTCCTTCCCCATCCCTCCTGGAAAGCACTAAGCACCGCCAAACAGCTGTTTGGTGGCAGGAAGTGCCTGCAGGTAGGCAGAGGAGCAGGGACGTGGTGTGCTGGGGGGGAAGTGGAGGAGGGGAGCTTGGCGGCCACGGGAAATAATGCAGGGATCCGGGGGCAGGGTTGCGGGGAGCTTGGCGGGCCACAGGAAATAACCCCATGGGCCACGTATTTGAGACCCCTGCTGTAGTTTGAACGCTTGTCTCTTTCATCAATAGAAGTTGGTCAAGTGGAAGTTATTACCTGATCCACCTTATCTGTCTAATATCCTGGGGCCAACACTGCTACCACAACACTGCAGAAACCATAGACGTTGTCCCTTTGATTTGAAAACTAGATCATGGTTATGCAGAATAGCACTAATCCAGTTTGGAATTTTGACAATTCACATACTGCATTAAGTGGCCAGTTCTTTATCATACTTTTAATCCTTTAGTCAGCATGTGGATTCAAATAATTGAAACCAGGTATGTGATGGTGGTTGCCTGATAGCAGCTTCGGACATGTAGTCCCGAATTTTCTGCAGCTTTGCCCCTGAAGCTCCAGCAGTGTATTTACCCTTCGGGTTTGTCATGCCAAAGGATACATTTTGGGCCTCAGGAGTCAGGTTCAGGACTGTCTATTGCTCTGGTTCCCACACAGCAAACCCTCAAACAACAAGGCATCTTTTCCTTGATAAGTAGGAGATTTAATTCATAATACTGATAAGGTCAATCATGAAATGCACTGTACACTCACAGATGTGCTTGTTTTGATCTCCTGAAATCTGACTCTGTTTCTGTGGTATATTCCCCATAAATGACGTTTGCTAATTGCCCCGGCAACCCAGTATACATGACAGACAGCTCCAGAGCAGAGCTTGTTTGCCTCAAAGGTATAGATAAGAGCTTGAAGTCTCCAGCATCCTTCGGGACATAAAAAATAACATTTTAAATTATAGTCAAAAGCAATTCAAATTTCTTGAGAGTGGGATAATCTTTTGAGATACAGCATAGCAAGTGCAAGATTGGGACTGATGCCATGGTCAATAACAGCATGAGGAGGATTTTGCCTTTACTTGAGCTTACGCACTGTCTACATGAACACCTCTACATTCAAGCCAGCCAGTTGAGATGTGTGCTCTTCTGCCCTGATCTCCGCAACTCCTAAAGCTGTCTTACCTTTGTGATTCTATCAGCTGACCCAAATTCCAGGTTTTACCAGAAGAGTACAAGTTTCCCATCCTGCACAAACCTGATGTACTCCAATTCTTGCTCAGCCACAGAAGTTTTTGGTTCTGTCAGCTAGCACAGTAATAAAACTAGCTTTTAGTATGTATTTATGATGCTGGCCTTTAAAACAAACACACAGTCTTTGCAAATGAGTGTCTAAAAGCTTTTTAATCTGTGCTAGTAGAGTTTGGTCCAAGATCGAGGCCATTTTGGGCTTGCAAACTGCACCGTAAAGTAAAGAACTAAAATCCTTTTTATCGACTGTATATGGGAAGCTAAACAAGTGTGACAAAGTTTCTCCTCTACCTCGGTGGGTCCTGCGCTTATTGGTGGATTTTTTTTGTTTGCCTCTGAGATCTTCCCCTCTGGTAGAACCCACAGTCTAGATCAACTCCTCCTGTGCTTGATCAGGAGTTGGGAGGTTTGTGGGGAACCCGGGCCCACCCTCTACTCTGGGTTCCAGCCCAGGGCCCTGTGGACTGCAGCTGTTTAGAGTGCCTCCTGGAACAACTGCACAACAGCTACAACTCCCTGGGCTACTTCCCCATGGACTCCTCCCAACACCTTCTTTATCCTCACCACAGGATCTTCCAGCAGTACACCCTCTTATTCTCAGCTCCTAGTGCCTCTTGCTCCCAGGTCCTCACACGCAACCTCCTTCCACAGCTCCTGACATGCGCCCCTCACTGACTCACTGGGAGGCTTTTGACTAGTTTCAGCCAGCCCCTGATTGTCTGCAGGTGTCTCCGTCAATCTCCCTGCCTTCTGGAAAGTTCTTAATTGGCCCCAGGTGTCTTGATTAACCGGGAGCAACTGCCATAAGGTATCAGGGATTTGTTTAGCCTGGGGCTAACATACTGATTCCTTACCACTTTCCTATAGCCCTCTGGCCTTGCCCCGTCTCACAAGGTAGTAAATCTATGAGTCTCCTCATGGCATCTCACAGAGCAATCTAGCAATATGCTTCTTGTGAACAAAGTGACACTTTTTGTTTCCATGCATTTCACGTGAGCAGCATGTGGGGAATGAAAAGATCTTACTCTTGCTTCAAAGAACTATTATCAAATTCTTCTTGTACTTTCTGGGAACTACCAAGCATTTCATCTTTCGGATGTGAAACCTAGGAATAGCTTACAATGACTTCTAGAAAGTGTTTCCTAAATCAGTAGCTCCCAAACTTTATTGGTTCACATACCACCTTAAAAAATTGTCAGGTGAATTGATGGAACATCAAACTCAGATACCACAGTTTGGGAGCCCCTGGTATAAATATCTCATACTTTTAACAGGTTTTAACAATGCTCCTTTGTGCCATGTGCTTTAGGCTTATAGGAGCCAGTGCCCTCAGTGGTATCCTCTGCCTAATAGCTTTTTCACCCCTAAAACCCAAACACATGGCTGATTTAAAATAAACTGCAAAGTCTTCACATCTATTGTTGTTGAACAACTCTGATCTGCAAATTAAACTGCCTGGCCCTGGGAACTACAACTAAGAGCTTGTCTGCATTACTGGCCGGATCCATGGACAGCAATCAATCCAGCAGGGGTCGATTTATCGCGTCTAGTATAAACGTGATAAATCGACCGCCAATTGCTATAGTGTCAATTCTGGTACTCCACTTCAATGAGAACCGGAAGGGGAATCAATGGGAGAGCGTCTCCCGTCGACACACTGCAGTGAAGACACTGTAAGTAGATCTAAGTACGTCGACTTCAGCTACGTTATTCACGTAGCTGAAGTTGCATAACTTAGATTGATCCCCACCACCGTAGTGTAGACCAGCCCTAAATATGCACTTTTTAAAGGCTATAAAATAATATTAGAGATCATCTTTCTCTCAAAATTGAATCAAACTGTTTTGCAGCAGCAAGTGATCAAAACTGTAGCTTTTTACTGCAACTCTTAATCTATCCTGAGGCAGCTCAGTTCTCTTTGCAGCACTACAGCCCCTCCAGTCTTGGGTGGGTGACAGGAAACCCAACACTTTTTACTGCCCAGATAGGGCTTCTGAGGTATAGGACGTTTTTTCCAGCTGGATAGCTCAGGTTCTTTGAACAGTCTTACCTTCCCATGCTCCTAAAAATGTATTTGTTCCTGATGTGGTAACCATCTGTTGGACCTTTTAGTTAGTGTTAGCTGTTAGCATATGGTAGCTACCATGTTCTAACTAACATGTTTTAAAAGTCTAGTGTAGACAAGGCATACTGCCTTCAAGGTGTGTAAAACAGATCAAGTTAAAGTGTAGGGAGAGCTAACACATCCTCATGTCACACCTAAGTTCTAGTCTAGACAAGTATCCATGTCTCTGATAGGAAAAGGACAGTGTTCTTGCAGGGTTTAATAGGGTTGTTGAGTTTTGTGTGACGTGGGAAGGAGGAAGTGTCTGGAAAGGAAAGGCAAGTCGGAAACCTTTCTTTTTCCTTCTCCAGGTAGAATAGGACCAGATACTTGTTAGTTTTTGCTACTTGGGAAAGCCACGAACAGACGCAGAGAGGGTAGGACTACCTGTCCATGCACTCAGGAGGACAGCACTGTCAACCTTCCACACGTGAATGCTTTCTTAGGATTACAAAGGAATAGGAATTGAAACTTTGGTTTTAAAAAAGACTAAATTCTGAAGAAATTGATGGCTTAGGCTCCTTCCTTCCCCCAACCCCTCCATCTCCCAGGGCATTTGTGGTTAAATCCAGTGAAGGTGGATTGTCCGCACACTTGGTTAAACTGTTGCTTTTCTTCCACATGTGCTTCACCCTATGGATGAAGTGGTTGAGTAGAACATGCACCCTTTGTCTGGGATTCCCTGCCTGCAGAATTGCTAACATATATAGATTCCCTGGAATATTTCTGCAACCCTATTCTGCCTGGTGAATGCAATTCAGCATCGAAGAACCTGTACCTGTTTCTGAGACTTCATCCTGGAGTGATTCATAAACTTGTGTAACCAGTTGGGCAGGGAGTGTCTGATCTCTAGGGGTGTCTAAAGTTACTCATTAAACAGAGCTTTTTATATACACTTGGTCAGAAAGCTGTACTGGAAGGTAAGAGACCTATCTACGGTATGTTTGACAAGTCAATTAGCTTTCCCAGGGTTTACAGCTCTGATGTTATGGAGCTTAACCAACAGGAAACTTGACCAACCTTTACATATCTGAATTCACTCTTCCTCCTCCCCTGCCCAGCCTAACAATTACTTTTTGCCCCATTAACAACAAAAATAAAACGGCTTGTGCTGATAGATACGTTGGTTGCTGGAGAGGAGAAAGCACCTGGCTTAAGCAGAACTCCAAAGGTAAAATTACATGGCTGTTCAGTTTGTGAGCAAGGCTTCTACAGAGAAGCAACTGTACCTAATTCTACCTTTGGGAGAAAGAATGCTTCAGGGTCAGCAGCAGTCCGTGTCTGGCTATAAAGGGAGAACCTTTAGCAAAGCACAGCTTTGCTTTGTATACCTGTGTTCATACAAACTGCATCACACGAAACTTGGGTTAAATAGTGTGCAACAGAGGGAGGAAGAAAGTTGTCTTCAGAAGAGAGACAGAGAGGTTTTGCATAGCAGTAAGATTATGGGAAGGGACCAAAAGGAGACTGGCACTGAGTGGAGGAAGGAGAAACTGACGCTCCAGCTGAAATCTTAGTTTAAACTTACAAGTAAGATGGTGTGATCAGTTAACCTGAAACTGTAGCCTCACTCTTCATAGCTTTTTTTTGCCTTGTCAGAATGGCTGCTTTGGGAGATAGTTCAGTAGTCCAGAAGAGGGCTGCATGAAAGCAGTTTGTGGTAGCTGATGTCTGTCACCTAGCATACCTTTCTACCTGAAAACCTGTTCAGTTGCTGTCTGCTGCACTTGATTGAGACTCTGTCATCCTGAGGACACTGGAGCCTTATGCAAAGGCAGACTGCAGCGTCATCTCAGCATGGACTACCAGTTTCTTCAGCTTTACAAAAGGCTTCAGGGTAGCTGTTGTCTAGTGGGTAAAGTTTAGGGATGAGAGGAAATCTGGGTCATAGTTGCAACTGTTCTGAAGGCTGATCTCTGGCAAATTAATCTCTCTGCCTCAATTTTACTAAGTGTTTGCGATGTGGTATTGCTTTCGAAAGCTCTGATCAGTCAATGGTTTTGTTTAGCTGGACACATGTAAGGAACATGTGGAACAGGTTGTCTGGAGGCTCTTTTTTCCCCCCTTTAACTCCTACCTTTGTCTTAAGCGCCTTTCCCCTTTCTCTTTCAGGATCCCTCAGTGACACAGCTGACACATGCTAACCAAGGCGGCTTGGATGAATTCAATCCCTTCTCTGAGAACTCCAGGCTGGTATGTGGCTCATGTGATTGCACCAATATCTACATACCTGTTGTATCAGGCAGCTGGGTCCCTTGATAGAGGGGACTATAAGATGAATGAGACATTCATAGATCTGTCCCTACTGGACAGTGACCGTGTTACATACATGCACAATACACTTCTCACAAGACCCCAAGAGCAGAGCACTGGTGATCTCCCTGCAGGAATTCTCACGGCCAAAGCAATCCCAAAGTGTGAAGCAGAACAAGTCTCATGCCAAGGGACATAATTATGGCCCTACCAAATTCCCAGTCCATTTTGGTCAGTTCCATAGTCATAGGATTTTTAAAATCATAAATTTCACGGTTTCAGATATTTAAGTCTGAAACTTCACAGTGTTGTACCTGTGGGGGTCCTGACCCAAAAAGGGGCCATAGAGGACGTTGCAAGACTATTGTAGGGGTTGCGGTATTGCCACCCTTACTTCTGCTCTGCTGCTGGCGGCAGCTCTGTCTTCAGAGCTGGGCTCCTAGCCAGCAGCTGCAGAGCTGCCAGCAGCTGCAGAGCTACCTGCAGCTGGGTAAGGTTCCCGGAGATAGGTCTGACCTGGCTCTGGGAGTGACCACTATAGGGAAAGAGGAAGTCCCATCCCTCCCCAGCCTGGCTGGACTAGCATCTGGAGACCAGAGCATGGTAAGAACCCCCAGCCCTGCCCCTCCCCTATACTAGCCAGATTTCACAGGGGAGATCAGATTTCACAGTCCATGGTTCAGAAACCTAAAATAAAGATGCTTATGCAGGATGGTGCCTGGTGTTCCTGGGATCCAGACCTGCCTTGCAATTTGGTGCACACCTACTTGAAGGCATTTGGTATTCAGTGGTTCCCAGAGCTAATTGAAGCAATGTGTGTAATGCTCATTTGCCATGTCACTCTCTTTGTCTAGACAAATGGAGCTCAGACAGTTCCAGCGACGCAGCCCGCTGGCCCTTCGCAACCCGCTGTTCTACAGCCATCCGTGGAACCCACTCCACAGGTAGTATACCCAGCCACCATCTTTCTGCTGAATGTCTGGAGAGCTCACACCTTGGCTTCCGCTAAGCAAAACTATTGGAATACAAATGAGCCTTGTCATCTTACAGGCCATCAACAAGACTTTTCTATAGGGATTGGATTCATTTGAGTGGGGTTTGGGAGGCTGCCGCTGACCAGCTCTGCCCCCATTTGTATTTATTACACTGATTGGCATTGCAATGGGGAATATTTAATAGCCTTGCAAATAATTCAGAGAAGTAGACAATGTAAAGCCCCCATGTCTTTCCCTCTGCTACTGAAACTGACTCTGTTTTTTGTCCGTTCTGCTTGACCTTCTCACACAGTGCCACCCATAACTTGTTAACGGTGTTAGCTTAGTTTCAGGAAGTGAATAGCCACGCTCAGCTCTGAGAGTGTGGACACAGTGCAGTTGTGTGTTGCAGCTGCTGCTTAGACAGGCCAGCAAGTACCAGCCGCCAAGGTTCATCTCAGCAAGCAAGAATTCAGAGAGACAGAGGCTGCTAGGAGAAGATTTCAGTTCTCAGAATAGCAACAAGGTAAAAGAGATCCAGGGGAAGGTAGGCAAAGTATAGAGAAGAGAGGGGGGGCTTCACTGCCTTTTTCTTGGACCTCCAAAATCTCCTGTCCCAGGTTAAGAGGTTGCTTCTCTTTAGACTCTGTGTGCTATTGGCATACTCTGTAAACCCCAGGAGCCCACTGTCTATTCCTCTTCATTGTAAGGACCTCTTAGCTTTGCCTTTACCCCTCACTGCCTGAGCAGACTTGGGCTCCTGGCTCTTGAAACAAATGGGTGCTAATTTGGAAAGGATCCAAAATGGGTAATGAGAGAGGCTCTTGGGGAGAGGGCGTTCGTATCTTGTTTGTTTTGTTTAAATTATCTTAATGCTGGTGAAAGGTCCCAGATTAGCAGCTCTGAAGCCCTCTAGTTATCCATGGGGCGAGGCAGCAGCTGTGCAAGCTTTCCCCACCAATATGCCCTTTTAAGGGGGAGACTGTCCTCATGGTTCATTCAGCCTTTGACCTCTCTGCTGAGTGTCAACTGGGGAAGGGGGTCTTGGTGTGGGTGCTTGTCTCCCTTCAGTCCCTTGTTGACCAGCAACACATTTCAGAGACCACAGAATGGATTTCAGGGGAAAGTGATTTGGTCATAGCTGGCCTGGGCTGAATTTAAACCCAAAACCTAGGGCTGAAAGCCTCTAGGAAACCCAGGAAGAAAGCATAACAGCTCAACTAGAGCAGCAAAAGGATATTGGTCCAGAAGCACAAGCCTCTGGGCATGCTGAGATTTTCAGTAGTTAATGTGAGGACAGCAAAAAGTAATGGCCTCAGAAGAAGAGGAAAAGTGGATGAAGTAGCTCAAAGGACTCTCAAGAATGAGGCTTCCTGGACAGCAGAATAACTTGCCAGAGAAGCTGTGGAGTCACGGATCCACAGGATCTGTTCTGTGCCCAGCCTTTCAACCGGCTGTCGGAGGAGCCCCTTTAGCGTGGCGCAACCCCAAGGGACCCCACTCCTTCTGTGAGGCTTGGTGATGCAGCCTCACCATCTCCTAGAATGAGTGTCCGGGCTCCAGCCCTCCTGGTTCACACCATGAGCTCTGCCCAGTGAGTCCAACTGAAGTAGACTGTGTAGAGACTTGTCCTCTCTTCAGGGACTAATGCACCCAAACCAGTATTTGCAGTGGCACCCAAGCAGCATTTTCAGAACTGAGTAGGATTTTTCAGTCGGCTGGAACACGGCACTGGAAGTCCCTAGGTTAGCATAGAGAAATGAAGGTTAAAGCATAAACCATTCTGGCCAAGCCAGCACGATTCACAGCCAAGCTGTAGTGAGCTCCATTTCAGGCTCGCTATCTCTCCCTGACCTCCATAGTCAGTCCCAGGAGAGCAGCCAGAACCCCACGCTGTATTCCTTGCTGGTCACCTCCCAGTCTTTGTTCTTCAGGCAGGGCCATGCATGAGTCATTGGAGCTTGAATTGTCTTTCTGGACCCCTTGTTAATCTGAGTCAGTTTCAAACAGTTCCTTACTGACACTCCATTCATTCCTCCCAGACAGCGAGGTGGTACATACCCCTGTGTCTCCTATGCAGTTTCAGCAGCATTGTTAATCCTTTTGCCCCCATTGGGTAGCAATGCAAAGTATAGAGGGAAACTGAGGCACACATAGGCTTCATAAAAATATTCCAGAAGATTCCAGCTTTGTCAGAGTCACCCTCATGGAAGAGATGGGCAATGAGAAGGGAGCTGCTGGTGGATTCTGTAGAAATCTATTACTAATATCCTACCACAATGCAGGCAGAAAGTTGAAGGAGGTCTCAGACCAACCATGAATGTTCAGCTTCTGAGATGTCCTCAGCCTTCTGAATGTTGCTGGAACACTCATTGGTGTGTGCACATCCCCCTCTTCCCTTAGGAAGGGACCCTCTCCCCCACTGAATGGCTCTTTGGTTCTGATTGCTTTTCGGTGACTCTCCATGCAGGCTGTAGCCTCAGCAGCCCAGGCTGGACTCCTTCAGCAGCAGGAGGAGCTGGAGAGGAAAGCAGCGGAGCTGGAGAGGAAGGAGCGAGAGTTGCAGAATAATGCAGCAGACTTTAATCGTGAGTGGTGTTTCTTTCCCTGTCTAAGAATCCATACTGTGCGTCACACCTGTCTAAGTCCGAGCGTACAAGAATTCCCCTATCCTGTGCGTTCTGCAGGGTGTCGGACCTCATTATATTGTGCTGGGGCTGAGTTTGCATGAGAAATGTCTAAGTGTCACAGCAATGGAAACTTACACACACCATTTTAATGCAATTCTGAGGTAACCCACAAGGGGGAGAGTGATAAAAGCTTAAGTCTGGGATTAAGGAGACTGGCTGTGTGTAACCTTGATCCAGTTGGACTTTGTGCTTCATTTTTCCTAGAACGGTGTGGGGGTACTGCTACCTATCTCAGTCCCATACTCAATCCGTTAGACCATGTGACACCTCTTACCCATTTGTCTCATACACATGCTGATATTCTCAGGCACTCACCTATAAGTGGCTGTTTTATTATAGATGGAGTTTGTGGTACCATCCATAGTTAAGGTTGTCTGACACTTTGCATTATAAGATCCTGTTTTCAGTTGCTTATAACTTTGCCAGACTTTTACCGTTCAGGCTAAAATTGTGTGTGCTCCATGTGTGCCTCAGGCTAACTTTTTTTGAAAAGTTTTAGCTAAAATGATTCAGTGATTTCTGAGACTGAGGTTCAGGAAAAATTCCTTGTTTTACCCATGTTAAAATATTCTTGCAACTGTCTTGTTACGAAGCTCTGTTGCTCCATGCTTTGGCAGGATAGTTGCCTGGTGTCAGTCCCCATAAAATTCACTAAAATTTGGCCAATTTTGAGCCTCTGAAAAAACTGTTGGCACATGTTCAGTAGACCCTTGTTAGTTTGGCAGCAAAATTCTCAGAAGAGTCTGTCTGTACTGAGCATACTGCAGCCCAGAGAGAAAGAGGGCATAGGAGGAAGGCAGCAGAGGGTACAGGGAAAGAAGGGTCTATAACCACTAGACCTCACATCCAGGAGCTCTGTGTTTCTGTTCCTCTGCTGTCAGCAAAGAACTGCAAAACTCACTGGCAAAGTGTCTGTCTCATTCCCTTCTAGTAGCTGGTCCACACAGAGGATAACAGCCTGCTACTACTTCCAGTTACACTGTTAGCTCAAGTGGTAGAGGTCCGTTCTGCAGAGCTAAAGGTTTGAAGCCTGCTGATGCCTCAAGCTGGTGGTCAGTATGGTTCCGCATAATGGGATTTTTTTCCAGTTTTTTTAAAAATTAGGAGATTGTAGCCTTAATCTTTTAACAATTTTTTTTAAATGCAAAGTCAAGCACTCAGCTTAGGAAATTCCAGAATTAAGGTTGCCTGTGTAACCATGATTCAGCCCCCTTGTGCATACGCACTGATAGTTAATTACATGATCATGTACTATTTTTTCCACGGGACCTCTGCCCCTTTCACTGTATAGGATGAATGGTGCCCTGGGAATGCAGCAGGATTGTGTGTAATGAAGGAGACAGTTGTCTGTGAGACACTTGCCTTATTTGTTGTAGAAGTTGGAGCGTGTGTAGTGAATGAGAGAGGCAAGGTGGGTGAGGTAATAATGTCTTTTATTGGACCAACTTCTGTTGGTGAGATAGACAAGCTTTTGAGCTAGAGTTCTCTCTCTCTCTCTCTCTCTCTCACCAACAGAAGTTGGTCAAGTAAAAGATATTACCTCACCCCCCTTTCCTCTCTCGTATCCTGGGACCAACAGGACTACAACTACACTGTGTACATGTAGTGAATGAGGCAGAGGATTGCAGAAGAAGAGAGGGTCTTACTGATAAGGAAATAAAATCCATTTCTCCACAGTGGTATTCTATCCCTGCCTCTGCCACAGATTTCCTGTATGATGTTAGTCAAATCACTTAAAACAAGCTTTTCACAGTTGCTCGCTAATTGTGTGTTCCTCAACTTTATGGATGCAGAACATGAGACACCTGGAGCCTGATTTACAGAAGTGCTGAGCTCTCACAACTGCAACGGAAAGCAGCTGGAATTGTGCTTTGGACACACTATAGAGCTGGGTGAAATTTTTGTGGTGAGCGGTAAATTCCTTGAAAAATGCATTTTTCGGGGCACCGAAACTATTTGCAAATTTGGTAAAAATTGAGTTTTGGTTAGAAAAATTTGGTTCAGCCACGGAACCAAAATATCAGTTATTTCCTTGGCTCTAATATAAAGTGCTATCTAATGCTAAGTAGGGCTGTCAATTAATCGCAGTTAACTTATGCGATTCACTCAAAAAAAGTAACTGTGATTAAAAAAAATTATCATGAAATAGAATACCAATTGAAATTTATTAAATATTTTTGGATGTTTTTCTACATTTTCAAATATATTGATTTTTCTTACAACACAGAATACAAAGTGCACAGTGCTCACTTTATATTACTATTTTTATTACAAATATTTGCACTGTAAAAATGATGAAAGAAATAGCATTTTTCAGTTCACCTCATACAAGTACTGTAGTGCAATCTCTTTATCATGAGAGTGTAACTTTCAAATGTAGGTTTTTTTGTTACATAACTGCACTCAAAAACAAAACAATGTAAAACTGTAGAGCCTACAAGTCCACTCGGTCTTACTTCTTGTTCAGCCAATTGCTAAGGGTATGTCTACACTATGAAATTAGGTCGATTTTATAGAAGTCAATCTTTAGAAAGCGATTTTATACAGTAGATTGTGTATGTCACCACTAAGTGCATTAAGTTGGTGGAGTGCATCCTCAATACCATGGCTAGCATCGATTCACGGAGCGGTGCACTGTGGGTAGCTATCCCACAGTCCCTGCAGTCTCCGCTGCCCATTGGAATTCTGGGTTAAGCTCCCAATGCCTGGTGGGGCAAAAATATTGTCACGGGTGGTTTTGGGTACATGTCGTCAATCTCCCCTCCCTCCCTCTGTGAAAGCAATGGCAGACAATCGTCTCACGCCTTTTTTCCTGAGTTACCCATGCAGACGCCATAGCACGGCAAGCATGGGGCCCACTCAGCTCACCGTTACTGTTGTGAGCATTATAAACACCTCGTGCATTATCCTGCCGTATGTGCAGCACCTGGTTAGGAGCCGCCAGCACAAGGATGATTGTGAGGAGGACATGGACACACACGTTCCTGAAAGCACAAGATGTGGCAATTAGGACATCATGGTGGCAGTGAGGCAGGTTGATACAGTGGAACACCGATTCTGGGCCCAGCAAACAAGCACAGACTGATGGGACCGCATAGTGTTGCAGGTATGGGATGATTCCCAGTGGCTGCAAAACTTTCGCATGCGTAAGGCCACTTCCCTGAAGTGTAGGAATACCAAGATGAGAGCTGCCCTGACACTTGAGAAGCGAGTGGTGATAGCCCAGTGGAAGCTTGCAATGCCTGACTGCTACCGGTCAGTTGGGAATCAGTTTGGAGTGGGAAAATCTACTGTGGGTGCTGCTGTGATCCAAGTAGCCAATGCAATCACTGACCTTCTGCTACCAAGGGTAGTGACTCTGGGAAACGTGCAGGTCATAGTGGATGGCTTTGCTGCAATGGGGTTCCCTAACTGTGATGGGGCGATAGACGGAACACATATCCCTATCTTGGCACCGGACCACTTTGCCAACCAGTACGTAAACCGCAAGGGGTATTTCTCAATGGTGCTGCAAGCACTAGTGGATCACAAGGGATGTTTCACTGACATCAACCTGGGATGGCCAGGAAAGGTGCATGACGCTCGCATCTTTAGAAACTCCGGGCTGTTTGAGCAGCTGCAAGAAGGGACTTACTTCCCAGATCAGAAAATTACTGTTTGGGATGTTGAAATGCCAATAGTTATCCTTGGGGACCCAGCCTACCCCTTGCTCCCATGGCTCATGAAGCCTTACACAGGCAGCCTGGACAGTAGTAAGGAGCAGTTGAACTATAGGCTGAGCAAGTGCAGAATGGTGGTAGAATGTGCCTTTGGATGTTTAAAAGCTCACTGGTGCTGTTTGCTGACTAGGTTAGACCTCAGCGCAACCAATATTCCCATTGTTATTGCTGTTTTCTGTGTGCTCCATAATATCTGTGAGAGTAAGGGGGAGACATTTATGGCGGGGTGGGAGGTTGAGGCAAATCGTCTGGCGGCCAATTTTGAGCAGCCAGACACCAGGGCGATTAGAAGAGCACTGCGCTGCGCATCAGAGAGGTTTTGAAAACCAGTTTCGTGACTGGCCAGGCTACGGTGTCACAGTTGTGTGTTTTTTCTCCTTGATGCAAACCTGCCCCCTTTGTTGATTTTAATTCCCTGCAAGCCAACCACCGTCCCGCCCTTTAATCACAGCTGGCAAAGGAAATAAAGTCACTATTGTTTTGAAACCATGCATTCTTACTTTTTTTTTTTTTTTTTAGTTAATAAAGAGAGATAACTGACAGTGTAGCCCGGGTCAGATGCGGGAGCCACACTACAAATCAAAACTATTTGAATGACAGCCTTCTGTCGCTTGGGCCATCCTTTGGAGTGGAGTGGCTGGGTGCCCGGAGCCGCCCGCCACCCCACCCCGCGTTCTTGGGCATCTGGGTGAAGAGGATATGGAACTTGGGGAGGAGGGCAGGCGGTTATACAGTGGATGCAGCGGCGGTCTGTGCTCTTGTTGCCTTTCCTGTAGCTCCACCAGATGCCTGAGCATGATCGTTTGCTCCCCCATTAGCCTCAGCATCGCCTCCTGCCTCTTCTCATCGCACTCACTTAATGCTTTCCTGGCCTTTGTCACTGTATGTCTCCATGCATTCAGCTGTGCCCTGTCAGTGCGGGAGGACTGCATGAGCTCGGAAAACGTCCTCGCGAGTGTGTTTTGTTTCCGCCTTCTTATCCACGATAACCTCTGGGACGGATATGATAGGGGGAGTATAGAAACATTTGCACCTGCGGGGAGATGAAAAGGGAGATTAGAATTTAAGAAGATACATTTCTGAGAACAAAAGGGAGACTCTTTCACAGTGAATCAAGCAATTCACAGCAGACAGCACATGTGCTTTGGGTACAAGGTCGCATTTTGCCTTTTATATTGAGCGCCTGCCGGTATGGTGACACATCACACAGTGCTGGGCAACAGAATTCGGTTTCCAGGCAGCCATGGTAAGCCAAAGGGTATGCCCGATTGGCTTCCTCTGCCTTCATAACATGTGGGAATGGTTTCAAACGGCAGCGCCCTCCTTTCCTATAGCAAGCAATGCCGGTTAGGTTTGCCATTTAAAAGGAGGGGTTGCAGTTTTTGGGTGGATGTGCAGCACACTCTTCCCCCCTACCCCACCGCGTGGCTATTCTCTGGGATGATCCCTTCACCCCCTCCCCCACCACATGGCTATTCTCAGGGATTATCCCTCTTAGCCAAGCGCAAACTGCCCAGCATGAACGGGGTCCTTTTACTGTTCCCGTACAAAAATTCCCCTATTTCAACCAGGTGACCATGAATGATATCACTCTCCCGAGGCTAACACAGAAAGATAAAGACCGAATGTTGCTTGAATGTGACCAAAACTCAGGACCATGCGTTGCCATGCTTTGTGCTGCAATGATTCCAGACTACTTGCTACTGCCTTCACGTGGTAAAGTGTCCTACCGTGGAGGACAAAATAAGGCAGCCCTCCCTAGAATCCTTCTGCAAAGGCTTTCAGAGTACCTCCAGGAGAGCTTCGTGGAGATGTCCCTGGAGGATTTCCGCTCCGTCCCCAGGCATGTTAACAGACTTTTCCAGTAGCTGTACTGGCCACAAATGCATCCCGATTCTTCGGGGCAAATCAATCATTAAACACATTAAATCAAAATTGCTTTTAAACTCTGTAGTGTAGTTACAAATGTGCACTCACCAGAGGTGCCTTCTCCAGCTTCAGGGTCCGGGACCCCACCTTGGGAGAGTATTGGCTCCAGGGTGATGAAAAGGTCCTGGCTGCCAGGGAGAATGGATTCTCCGCTTGCCTGCTGTGCATTCTCCTCCTCCTTCCTCATCCACAAAATCCTCCTCCCTGTTGTGTGAGACTCCCCCCTTGCACGTGTCCATAGACAGTGGTGGGGTAGTGGTAGTGGTAGGGTCGGATAGTGGTAGGGTCCCCCCCAGAATGCCATGCAGCTGATCATAGAAACGGCATGTATGGAGCTCTGACCCGGAGCGACCGTTTGCCTTCTTTGTCTTTTGGTAGCCTTGCCTGAGCTTAACTTTCACATGGCACTGCTGTGTGTCCCTGTTGTAGCCTCTCTCCACCATGCCCTGTGCGATTTTGTCATATATCGGGTCGGCAACCTTTCAGAAGTGGTGTGCTGAGTCTTCATTTATTCACTCTAATTTAAGGTTTTGCGTGCCAATAATACATGTTGACGTTTTTAGAAGGTCTCTTTCTATAAGTCTTTAATATATAACTAAACTATTGTTGTATGTAAAGTAAATAAGGTTTTTAAAATGTTTAAGAAGCTTCATTTAAAATTAAATTAAAATGCAGAGCCCCCTGGACCGGTGGCCAGGACCCAGGCAGTGTGAGTGCCACTGAAAATCAGCTTGCATGCCATAGGTTGCCTACCCCTGGCATATATATTAGCATTTCTTCTTTTTGATCGGAGTTCGTCCTGCACAGATTCTTCTACCCATCAGATCCAGTGTCTCACGTTTGATCCATGCTGGAGCTCGTTTGCGATTCTGGGACTGCATGGTCACCTGTGCTGCTGAGCTCGCCACGCTGATCAAACAGAAAATGAAATTTAAAATTTCCCGGGGCTTTTCCTGTGTACCTGGCTAGTGCATCGGAATTGAAAGTGCTGTCCAGAGCAGTCACATTGGAGCACTCTGGGATAGCTCCCGGAGGCCAATACTGTCGAATTTCGTCTGCACTACCCAAGTTTGACCCAGCAAGGTCGATTTTAGCGCTACTCCCCTCGCTGGGGAGGAGTACAGCAGTCGATTTTAAGAGCCCTTTAGGTCGATGGAACGGGGTTTGTCGTGTAGACGCATTGCTTATAAAATTGACCTAACGTGGCTAAATTCAATCTAACCTCGTAGTGTAGACCAGGGCTAAGACAAACAAATTTCTTTACATTTACGGGAGATGCTGCTGACTGCTGCTTATTTACAACGTCACCTGAAAGTGAGAACAGGCATTCGCATGGCACTTTTGTAGCTGGCTTTGCAAGGTATTTACGTGCCAGATATGCTAAACATTCATTTGCCCCTTCATGCTTTGGCCAACATTCCAGAGGACATGCCTCCATGCAGACGATGCTCGTTTAAAAAACAAAGGGGGAGGGGGTAATTAAATTTGTGACTGAACTCCTTGGAGGAGAATTGTATGTCTCCTGTTCTGTTTTAACTGCATTCTGCCATATATTTCATGTTATAGCAGTCTCAGATGATGACCTAGCACGCGTTCATTTTAAGAACACTTTCACAGCAGATTTGACAAAACGCATAGAAGGTACCAATGTGAGATTTCTAAGGATAGATACAGCACTCGACCCAAGGTTTAAGAATCTGAAGTGCTTTCCAAAATCTGAGCTGGGTGAGGTGTGGAGCATGCTTTCAGATGTCTTAAAAGAGCAATGCTCTGATGTGGAAACTACAGAACCCAAACCACCAAAAAAGAAAATCAACCATCTGCTGGTGGCATCTGACTGAGATGATGAAAATGAACATGCATCGGTCTACTCTGCTTTGGATCGTTATAGAGCAGAACCCATCATCAGCATGGACACACATTCTGCCGAAGCATGAAGGGACATATAAATCTTTAGCGCATCTGGCACGTAAATATCTTGCAATGCCATCTACAACAGTGCCATGCGAACGCCTCTTCTCACTTTCAGGTGACATTGTAAATAAGACATGGGCAACATTATCTCCTGCAAATTGTAGTAACCAAACTTCTTTGTCTGAGCGATTGGCTGAAGTAGACTTGAGTGGAGTTGTAGGTTCTAAAGTTTTACATTGTTTTATTTTTGAATGTAGTTATTTTTTGTACATAATTCTACATTTTGTAAGTTCAACTTTCATTATAAAGAGATTGCACTACAGTACTTGTATTAGATGAATTGAAATATACTATTTCTTTTGTTTTTTACAATGCAAATATTTGTAATTAAAAATAAATATAAAGTGAGCATTGTACCCTTTGTATTCTGTGTTGTAATTGAAATCAAGGTATTTGAAAATGTAGAAAACATCCAAAAATATTTAAATAAATTATACTCTATTATTGTTTAACAGCGCGATTAATCTTTTTAATCGCATGACAGCCCCAATGCTAAGTACTCTGAGAAATCAGGCCCTAGGTGTCTCACATTAGACACCTTAAATTATTGGACACTTTTGACAACTTTTGCCTTAATCTCTCTGCCTCATTTTCCAAACTGTAAAATGGAAATAATGCCACCACCTTTTCTCACGGGGTGTTGTGCAGATAAATTTGTGACAGCCACACATTGAATGAGGACAATACAAAGTAATATTAATACCCATTCACTGAATGAGGCAGGGGAAAAAATAGCATGTGATCATGCTATTAAAGACTATTGTAATGCATACAGACAAGAAGACCAAATAGGTTGCACAAGTAACCTTAATTCTGACGTTTCCTAACTCGGATGTTTGACTTTGCAGCCTTAATGTTCTTTTATTGGAGTTTTTATAATGTAATTTGATATAGTCTCATCTGAGTACCTTCCAGTAGCACACTAAGCAAAGTGGATGACATCTGTCACGCATGGCTAAGGATGAGAATTGTGAGTGTAGTGTATCGTCGTGTTTAGATTCTGGTAGGGTTTTTTTTGTGTGTACTCCCTGCTACGTGTGTTAAAGAAGGCAGTTCCAAGAAGTGCGCTCTGCACTTGGAGTGGAAGATGGTGAGGTTTGTGATGGTCCTTTGTCCCTGCGGGGGTTTGTTCCACAGTCTCAGCCCAACCCCTATTGTATCAGAGGCCTCTAAAACAACACCTGACCCATTTCACTGTTGTCAGGTTCCTAGCAGTGCTTATCCATCCATGAGTGAAGCCCCTGATGCAGGTTCGCTTCTAAGGCTCAGAGTATTCAAATTAAATTTCTTGCCATGGTCTGGTTGCTACATCATCTTCCAAGGGTCCAGTCTTAATTCACAAGCAAGCAGACTAGTAGTCAGTGTATATATTATCATGCTTTAGTGAGTCTGTCGAACCAGGGAACTCTCTTGAGGGATCTCTCCTTGGTTCCTTTTATAGCGAGACAGAACAATTGGCCACCCTTTCCCAAGAAGTGTCCAATCAAGCCGTGTTTCTATCAGGACTTCTCTGCAGACATCCCAGCTGATCACCAGCGAACATGCAAGATGCTGTATTACTTGTGGATGCGTGAGTAACCACCTATAACTGGCACAATTAAGGAAATAGTGTTGGGCTGGAAGGAAAATTTGGGATGGTTCTTTCTCAGGAGGCTTTCTATCAAATGCTGACTTTTCCATTGTAGCTACTGATGCTGAAGTCATCTGTAGGTGTCCTTTGTAGCTGTAAAATCCTGGTCCTTTGCTTTTTAAAGACAGTTCTAAAAAAGACTCTAGTTCAACGCCTAGTTATTGGGCTCAATGCAGGTATTTCTAGATGAAATTCTATGGCCTGTGTTATGTAGGACTACATAATCGTAATGGTCCATTCTGGACTATAAAATGTATGAATCTGAAAGAGTGGTGGATGTGTTTAACTATAATGCATCAGGGAACCCAAGATATGCTCCCCTCTTGGTTTTTATCAGCCTGTCTATTTTCCACCTAAAGTAGTATCATGTGGGATGTTGTAACCACATCCCCAGCAGCCAGTTAAGAAGAATTAAGACTCTAGGCTGGAGCGATAAGGAGCAGTATCAGATGGGACCCCTACAGTAAGATCCACCTTTCCATGCAGACAGCTCTCGATAGGGAAGGGAAATGCTGAAACTATGGCTCACGTGCTATCTAGTTTCTATAGACAGTGTTGTGCATTGTGGTCCATGAGAGGGCAGTGACGCTTTGATACTTTGTGGGTTTTCCGAGAGAGTGCTAATCTGTTTCCTTTCTTTCTCCCATCCTGAACAGTTCACTCAGTTACCCTGCTTCTAAACCTGCTTGCTTGCCTGGCATGGTTCACCGAAGACTCAAAGAGAGGAGTAGACTTTGGTCTCTCAATCTTGTGGTTTATTTTGTTCACCCCTTGTGCTTTCCTCTGTTGGTATCGACCCATCTACAAGGCTTTCAGGCAAGTACCGTTTTTCAGTTTAACAGGGATATGGCCATTACTGGGAGGAAGTGCTGTTTAATCTGATCATAATGTGTTTGCCTGGGGGATTTTCCAAGTCTTCAGTACATTAGATAGACCAAAACCTCCCTTACAGACTGGATGTTGGGGATATGTGCTGGGGGTGTGGAAGAGAGATTGATCTTCTTGTGCTCACTGTGATGAGCTTAGACTGGATAATCTTAATGGTCCCTTCTCACTTTAGTGAAAGATCATCTGACTGGATAAATGTGCCATATTAGATACAGCAGAAACCTAAACTGGGAAATGCCTGTCAATGAGACATTAACATATATCCAGTTAATTATTCGGTCCGAGTTACTATTCGTGTTCAGAAAATTCTTGACAGTAGTAGCCCAGTAAAGCAGACTGGTTGTATGACAAGTATTGAGGAAGTGGGCTTTACTATCGTACATACCATACAGAATGAGTGAGTGCATATTGCAGCCACTGTTTGTTAATTCTCTTGCTGCATGGCTTCCTCTTGGTGCCGCAATCCCTATCCCTCATGCAATCGTCAGCTGGAGGAGGGTTCATTGCAATTGTTGCCCGTTTATTTACAAAATGCTTTTGTGATTTGTATTGTGTGTCTGTCCTGGGGATTCCTGGATTTCACTCACCCCGTCTCTCACCTTGCAGGTCTGACAGCTCCTTCAGCTTCTTTGTGTTCTTCTTCGTCTTTTTCTGCCAAATTGCAATCTACATCATCCAGGCAGTCGGCATTCCTGGCTTGGGGGACAGGTAAGCATGACTTACAGCGTGTGCAATGCAGCCCTGAACTGGCACCTTCTCAACAGGACTGCAGTTGTCTGAAGAGTTTCTGTTTTGTGCCTTTTGTTCTTAAATCTGTCCACTTCCATTTCTCTCTTGGTGCATGGCTTCTGCAGAGTTCAGCTGGGTGCCTTTCTCCACCACACTCCCTATTCTAGTCATGTCAAAGGCATGTATCTCCTCTGCTGATATTGCCTGACTGTTCCCAACCACTCCTTACTGTGCTGTCTCCTGCTTTCTTTATTTCTAAATGTCTTTCTACGCCTATTTGGTGCCACATCTTCAATGGAGAGCTTGTCTGGCTACTCTCTGAAAACCCACCTAGCCTGCTCTGGTGGAGGCGATGTTCTATAGATCAGTATGTGCTAATAATCTAAAGACTGGGCACCAGAATCCATCTGTCATCAGTTCTGATCCTCTGTAAAATGAGAGCAGAGCTTTCTTAGTGTGTTGGCTGCAAATTCAACTGAAACAGAAGTGGGTTTTTTTTATTCCAGCTTCCCCCTGCCCCCCTATTCTTCACATGATGTATGTGAAGAATAGTGAAAAGGTCAGAGCTGGGAGTTTAGTTGTGGGAGCACCTTCAGGTAACAACTGCAGTGAAAGTCATCCCTCCCTCTCCTGGTTCTTTGACCCTGTCACTCACTGCCTTTTGAGTCCGTCGGAACTCCATTTTTAGTCTGACTTTGGCGAGCACTCTGGTTCCCAAGAACACACTGATCTGTAGAGAAAGCCGCCCCCAAGGAGACAGTATTTTCATCAGTGGCTAAATAGTGTGATTTGTGTTTAGTGCTAGTTAAACACGGTAGAAAATACACAGCTAATGAAACAAGTCAAATATTTCCTTCTCGCCAATCGCTTCTTAGTCTCCTTTGGCAAAAGATGATTCAGTTTATTTAGCAGTTAAAATTAAATGCCCTTTTCTAACGGTGAGAGGAGGACCTTTGTCCAAATAGATATCTCTGGATTCTAGCTAGGTGTCTTGGTAGACCTAGCCCTTTGCACTTTATCAGGGATATGGCCATAAGGAATTATAGGGATTAGTCTCAGGAACTGGCATCTACTAAGGAGCTTTTTATCCAGCTCTTACACTGTGCTCCTTCATCCTATTTTCTTTGTTTCTTCCACGCCTCACAAATATTTCCCCAGCCTTGCAAGACTCATGAAAATACTGGCCAGGCTAGAAATCTACTTGCCTGTTCTTTCTCATGATGGTAAACTGGCGAGTAGAATTTTACAGGACTGCTTTATCCATAAAGGTGTTTCAGGTGTTTATGAAGGCCCCAAGTGCTTTGATTTTCACGCATGACAGCAGAGCCAGACCAGTGTGGGGGCTCTATAACCATATGCAGGGGATATCTGAGGCAGGCAGGGTTAGCATAATGCTCTGTACAGGTGTCAGAGAGGCTGCTTCTGAGAATGAGTGGGTCAGAATTGCTAGAAACAAGTGCCCCAGCTGCATTCTGGGCCTCAAGTCCCATAATGTTAACTCTTTGGAGTTGGATTTTGTACCTTTCTGTGACTGTGGCCCAGTGATTCTCCTCCTTTCCCAAGTCCATGGTGCTTTTGCCCATTCCTCTCCAGCTAGCAACCATTTGTGTGTGGGTGTTCCACATTGGGTTTACTTTTAGGGTATGTCTATACAGCAATGTAAACCCAGGCTCAAGCCTAACCCCCCTTGCGTCCACACACCAATTGTGCTAATTTAGGGCTTGGACCTAGGGTCCCAGGACCCTGCACGGCTGGAGGGTCTGAGCCCATGTTAAGCTGGAACCTAGGGTCCGAGCCCTGTTGCTTTCCTGTGCGCACACAGCCGCATCTTGACTTGGGTCCCAGAAGTCCCCAGCGGCAGAGGAGTAGCAATGCAGGCAGCCAGCGCAGCGGCCGGAAGCGCCATTACTGCCTGGCTGAGTGTGTTCCCTGATCCTGCTATGGCTCCTCACTGGGGCACGGAGATTGCAAGGAGCAGGGAGCAAAGCTGACAAGTGGGTGGCAGCTGCCAGGATGTTGGGGATCATCCCACCAGCCATGCTGAGCCAGGAGCTCTGCCGCTTCCTCCGTGCAGGCAGCTGTTTGGTCCCACTGCGCTTTCTGTCCCTGGCTCCCAGGTCCCCCCCTGCCCTCCCTGGGGTTGTGTGTGCAGGGGCGCCTGGGCTGCATGCATGGTGAGGGCAGTGAGTGGGAGCCAGCCCCCAAACTTCCCCCCAGGGATCCCTATCCCTGCCTCCTGGGGCACGGCGGGGGCATGTTTTTCCTCTGAAACCTACATTTTATGTCAAACTTCAAAACAAATCAACCAACCAAAGACACCTTCATTGAACAGCCCATTTAAAAGTTAAGAATTGCAAAGTTTCAGTTTAATAGTTTGACAGCCCCGGAGCCTGATGTCCTAATTATCCTCAGAACGGGGACACCTGGGGATTTTCCCACCGCTGTGACTCAGCCTAGAGCTGGAGAGCCCACTTCTCAGATTGGATGGTAGTTCAGTATAAAGCCTTCTCACACTGCAGTCATTCTACTGAGAGGAGCTAATTATGCAGCTGATGTACGTGTGCTCCTTTTGGGCAACTGAGTCCCATCAATAGCAATACCACAATTAGGAAACTGGGTGGGTAGTGGAGTTTTCCCTCAATGCACCACCTTCCTAGGGCTTGAATGTTGACATAGGGGTTGGGGGCGGGGGCTAGGCACCCTGGGATTACTTTGACTAGTGGTCCGTGCACTGCAGTGTGGATGCCAGAGTCCTAGGTTTGAGCACGGGTTTGAAAATCCTTAACCTAGGGTGAAAATGCAGTGTAGACACTGAAGCCCAGGGTTCCCTGACACAGGTCAGCTGACTCGAGTCTCGCTAGCCCTAGGCTTACATTGCTGTGTAGACTTACATACTGCACTGTGAGAAGAGAACTGTACAAGGGAATAGGAAGGCACCTCAGTGATCCTTTTCAAAGCTAGTCTAGCATCTAGAATGGGTAACTTCCTGCATGAGACTGAGTTCAGTAAGGAACTTTTCCTGTGGCCTGATATTCCTGCAGCAGCTCCACTTGGCTGCATGTCCTCTGTGGTCCCTCAGTCCTCTTGTCATCAAATAACCTGAGTAACCTAGTGCTCTCTTAGAGTCTTGTCTGTTCTCTTGTCCCTGTGTATACCTGGGACTCTTCATGTGATGAGACCCTCTTTCTTACAGTGGTTGGATTGCAGCTCTGGACGCAACACGAACAAACTGGGCTGTGTCCGTAATCATGATGGTGGTGGCTGCATTCTTCACGCTGTGTGCTGTCCTCTCACTCTTCCTCCTAAAGAAGGTAAGTTACTGAAAGACAAGAGCAGCTCCAACTTAGAGCCTGCATCCGAGGGGCAGTTCACCACCAGTAGCAAAGGATTTCCAGGTATTGAATCATAGTCTCTTCTAGAGTTTTGTGGTTAGTAACCAGCTTAGTAATGAAGGAAGGATGAAAGTAGCAAGTTTGTCAAGAGCTTTTGGAAAGCATGTTTTCCTGTTCCTCCTCCTGGATTTGTACAAAGTCCCTCACAAGAAGCTGTGATGGAAACGTAAGTAATCATGTGGATGGGAAACTAGCTAAAAGACTGAAAACAAAGTAGGAAGAATATGTGGTCTGTTTTCTATATGGCAAAAGGTTACCACAAGGCCAGCATTTAATATCTAGAAAAGCAGGGGAGAGCAGTGAGGTGGCAAGATTTGTAGATGCCATTTAGGTTAATGGAGACTAGAACAGATTGTCAGGACGTTCAAAGGGACCCAGACACAGTAGGAGACTGGGCAGCATGAGGGCAGATGAAATTCAACATTGACAAATGCAGGGAAATGAAACTGGCAGGAATCACATGAACTGGTCTTAGACATTGTTGGGTTCTAGATGAATTGTAACCACTTGGGAAAGCTTAGGCTTCGGTGGGGTGTGTCACTGAAGTCCTGTGCTCAGGGTGTAATGGCAGTCAAAAAAGCAAACAATGCCCTGATGCATAAAGCATAGGAAAGAAAAGAACATTGGCAGGATCCTGCCACTCTGGGAATGAGATAGATGATACAGCCTGGCCGGCAGTACTGTGCTTGGCTCTGTACAGCAGGGGTGGGTGGTGGAAAAGATTACGGCTATGCAAGAGACTTGCATCCCAAGAGTCAGTGAAAAGATAGGGACTGGTTAGTCTAAAGAGGGGATGTGGTAGATGTAGACAAAATAATGAATGGGCTAGAGAACAGAAATCTCATCTCTCTCTGATCGCACTTTTATCCAGTGCATAATTGACCTGTTCACTTTCCCAAGCTCTCAGTGAGGCCAAGAGCTAAGCAGAATCTCAGAAAAGATCAAACACTTACATGGATCATGAGAACAGCCACAGTTACACTAGATAGGATAAAATATATAAGAGCTGTGAATCTTCCTGCTTTGAGGAATGCGCCACTTGTTAGCTTCTTCCTAACCCGTCAGTTATGGGCACATTATTCCAGAATTATCCATCAAGAAGCTTCTTGGACCTTCCCCTGAAGCATCTGGTCCTGGCTAGTTTTGGAGATGGGACACCGGGTTAGATGGGATACTAGGCTGACCTGGGAAATTAATTCTTACATTCCTCTGCCAAATACTTCAAAGGCATCACCACCACATGGTGCCCATTAAAACTATGCCATGGTCTGCCCCCTGCAGCCACGAACCAGTTCCCTCCCTCTACAGCCTGCTGTCTGAGAAACACATCGACCTCCTGCTGTTCCAACTTTGCTCCAAACACGCCCCACCTGCCTTCCTCCTACAGTATCTGGATGAATGTTTGCCAGATATCAAAGGCAACTGATTTGATACCTGGGGAATCTTGGAGGTCGGGGGCAGGGGGCGAGTGAATTCCATAGTCGCCACCTCCTTGAGTTCTAAATGACTCCTGGGATGATGTCCGCCTCTGTGACACCAAGTACCATCTTACCCAGGTCTCTTGTGTGACACAGTGTTCAGGGGTCAGGCTTACACCCCATCCTTCAGTTGCATGGAGGTCCTTGGTTATTCATCCTCCGCTGAGTTGAGTGCTCTAACTTGTAATGAGTGAGGATCTCCTCCTCCTAAATCTTCCTCAGCTCGTGCTGGATGTGATTTGACTGCCAGCCCCTCTTTTTGCTGGTGGCATCCCTTCATGCCTGCGAGGCTAGCTAGCTATGAAACTAGGGGGCGAGGGATTTGTTAGCTTCCTGTGTGCTGTCCTGAGGTTCTGTCAGCGGCCGGCGGTGGTGCTGGGGCGAAAGGGAGAGTCCTTTGACTGACAGATTCTCTCTCCTTTCTCAGGTGCACTCTCTGTATCGCCGGACAGGAGCCAGTTTCCAAAGGGCCCAGGAAGAGTTCTCCCAAGGCATCCTCACCAACAGGAACTTCCAGACCGCAGCTGCTGGGGCTGCTTCTTCAGCTGCACAGGGTGCTTTCCGGGGAAACTAGCCCTTCCCATGGGTGCCACCACCATGCCCCCTTCCCCTTCCTTTTTCATCACAACCTGATCTTAAGATGCACTTGCCACGGGCACCATGCTAACTCCACGACGCCGGCTGCGGAGATGAGAAGAGGTCTCTGTAGCTTCAGCTCGTCTGCCTTTCTGGCGACTAGTTCTTCTTTCCTTGCTTTGGGGTGGGGGAATAGGGAAATATTGTCTTAAATCAAATATAGCTCTCCTTATCCAGGACAGGTTCGACGTTTCTTTTACTACCTCTCCTGCTTGCCCGTGCTCCTGTGATAGAGAAAGGAATCTCATCACTTTTTAGCAACTCTTCCATTGGGCTTTACTCTGAAGGATTTATTTTGTAACTTACACGAGGTGGGTGTTAATAATAAGGGAGGATGCTGCCCTTTGTTTGAAACATCTATGCTAATTAGTTCTTGACCTCTTACTGCCTGGCTCCCATGGGGTCTGATTAACATGTGGCATAAAGGGTGCTGTTGGGACACTGCTCTTTGCTATCCCATCATGGTGCAAATCTCCCTCCCGCTTCTGTTTTTTCTCACCTTGGGGGAGGGTCCTACCCAAGGTTGTATTATGGAATCTTATTCCTGTAGCCCCCAGGAGATGCATGGAGAATTAATTAATTGAGTGCAGTCTTCACCATAGCCTTAAATCTTGGGGTGGGGGGGGGGGGGGCGGGATAATCCCTGTACCTCACCAGCCACTGTAGCAGCATTTGAGAGACCAGCAGCTCTGCAGGGTTGGGTATGCGTCCCATGGGGTTTAGGACGCAGTGGGGGGAATTGAGCCAGCAAACCAGTTCTGAGAGGAAGTGCTCTTGACTTTATACAGCTTGCTCAGCCCGTGGTGAGTGTGGTGCCGGGTTCAGAACACTACATATGCCTGCAGCTGGTCCTTCCTCTTCCCTTCCCAGCTTGCTCTCCACATTTGAGAGGATCCTCCCATGGAGCTTTGTGATTCCAGGGGGCGCATGGACTTTCTCCAGGGGGAATTCGCATGTTTCTCAAGAGAGGGGTCTTGGTTGCAGCATGTTCCTTTTTTAAAGTAGTGTCTGCGCAAAACCCTCCCGGGGCTGTTGCTGGAAGCACGTGCCACCTTATCTGGACTGCATGCCTCTGCTCAGGAGATAACCTCCCCCCTACTCACACATCTGTTTTGCTGGGGATCATGGCTTGCTGGATTTTGAGTCCATTTCTCTGTTTTTTGGTGACTGAGTTTCCTGTGTTTGACCTTGAGCAATTGGTTAGTTCCTGAGGTGCACGCCTGAGAGCCCGGGGAGGGGAGGGGGGGGGCGGAATCTTTCTTTAGATTTGTGACATTTGCAGTGAAAAAAGTACCCGCTCTTCACCAGCTGCTTTCTCTCCCCACTCTTGTTGGGTGCTGAATCTTTAGTATCCTGGTCTCACAAGCCCCTTTTCTAACAGGAAAAAGTGTGGGGGAGGGTCACTTCACCACCAGCAGGGGGAAAAGAGATTAGGAGAGAGAAAGCAGGAGCGCTCCTATGCACTGAAGAAATCCAGGAACTCTGGGAAAGGCGGGGTAAAAGCCTTGAAAATAATGGTGTGATCATTTGCAAATTGCTTGTAATTGATGATGGCAGCATAGGTGTGGCTATGCAATGCGGAAACTCCTCCCCAGACTCAGCCTTGATGCCTCTCTCTTCAGAGGCTACAGAAACTCTTCAGGGCTTGCTGAGTGCATCTGGAAGCTCCTGGTCTGAAGTGTGTTCAAAGTAATTACTCAGTCGGTCTAGAAAGGAGAAAAACCCCGGCCTCCAGCACCCTGAGCTCTTTGCTCCCTTCTGTCGCTGTCTGTTGAGAATTTTGCCCTTTCTGCAGAGGGATTGAGTGGAGTTGGGGATGGGCGGGGGGAGGAGAGAGTCTACTGTGGAATTGGGACCCTTGGGGGTTTGCTTACATCCATATTTGATCTGGTTAACCAATCAAAACATAGTTAATCCTTATCAGATTATGGCCCAGGCCATTTGGTTTGTGGGCTCTGAGGAAGATGAAGGGCCGGGGGAAAATTAGGAGAAGCAAAGTGCTTGATACCTTCATGTGAACAAAAGAGGGGTTCGTTTCCATGGTGTGTGTTATATGGAAATAGTGACTGGATTGTCATTAACCACCCCCTTCCAGCATAATGGCAGACCAGGTCTGTTTGAGCTGATCTAGTGCACCTAGTGAGGTTTTCTCTAGCCTCTCACTCTTTTGAATGTACATGATGGAAAAATTAGACTTTAAAATCCCCCCTTTCTGATGTATTTCCCCTCTAATCTTTTCGTGTAAAAATGTATATGTCAAGTCACACTTTTGTGCTTAAATAAAAAACAAAATAAACTTAACCCCCCAACCTTTCTGGGAATCTGCTGGTTTGGAATGGCTCTGGTATGAGGAGAGATTAATAAGACTGGTCTTTTCTAAGTTGAAAAGTCCACAACTAAGGAGGTATATAATTGAGCTCTATAAATCATGACTGGTGTGGAGAAAGTAAATAAGGATGTGTTGTTTACTCTTCATAACACAAGAAGTAGGGGTCACCGTATGAAATTGATAGGCAGCAGGTTTAAAACAAACGAAAGGAAATATTTTTTCACACAACACACGGTCAGTCTATGGAACTCTTACCAGAGGATGTTGTGACGGCCAAGAGTATAACAGGGTTCAAAAAAGAACTAGATAAGTTAGAAGTGACAAAGGGTTGCTCCAATACCTCTGTTAGTCTATAAGGTGCCACAGGACCCTTTTGTCACTTCTACAGATCCAGACTAACATGGCTACCCCTCTGATAGATAAGTTAATGGAGGATAGATCCATCAACGGCTATTAGCCAGGATGGGCAGGGATGGTATCCCTAGCCTCTGTTTGCCAGAAGCTGGGAATGGGCGACGGGATGAATCGCTTGATGATTACCTGTTCTGTTCATTCCCTCTGGGGCACCTGCCATTGTCCACTGTCAGAAGACAGGATACTGGGCTAGATGGACCTTTTGGTCTGACCCAGTATGGCCGTTCTTACGTTTCAAGTAGTAATAATTGCACATGTCCATTCCAGATGTTAGCCACAGAAGTCCTAGGCTAGCTCAGAGGAGAGCCATATGAAGATTCATCTGAAGCATGTTGCTGTCAGTGCTGGGCATTTTGGGTGTGCACCTCTCTGGCGCACTGGTCACATGGTGAGAATTGAAATAGAAATGTTATTTTCACTAAGCCGGCTTGCAGAGAGCAAAGTAGTGTCTGAGATCCATTGTGAATGAAGCCCTCCTCCCACTCTGTCCACATGTGCATTCTTGAGACTGCCTCTGCTTCGGGGTTTACCACGTTTATGGAAACCAAGCCCACCGTCAGGACAATGAAACAAGGGCTTGTCTACACTTGGAAAATTATCAAAATAACTACTCCAGAATGAATGTTCTGTATGTATACAGCACCTAGCACAATGGGTTTCTGGGCCGTGAGTAGGGCTGCTAGGTGCTACGGTAATACAGGTTATTATCTGGAGTAGTTATTTGTAGCATAAACCCTCTAGTTTTTGGTATTCATAGATTACAGCCAGAAACGGACCATTGTCATCTAGTCTGACCTGCCTCAGGACTTCCCTGACTTAATTCCTGTCTGAACAAGTCTCAGGAAAAACTCCAGTCAGTGTTCACACGGGCTTATACCAAAATAATTCCAGAATAGCTATTTCAGTAAACTTCCACGTGTAGACAAGCCCCGATTGTGCCCCCTTCACTTCTGCTTCACCGCATGGCATCTCTTGAGCCTCTCTGATCTGACGCCCCACGCTTCAAGCAATTCTGGCCTAATTAATGATGGCCAAAACGTGGCTCCGATGGTGATTTGGGTTTGCTGCGTAACATTTCTGCCACGTGAACCACCTCAGATGCATGAGGCTGCCCTCTCAATGTAGGAGCAAAAGGTATAAGTGGGTAGGATGGTGTCTGGAGTGATGTTTTCCCTCCCACAAAAAATGTTGAGGCTTGCAATTTTTCTCATCCCGATATGGAATGAAAAGCCAACATTTCGGAAATGTGTCATGAAGTGAAAGTGCAAAATCTTCATTTTAGGTCAATCCAATTTTTTTTATTTTGATCTTTTTAATTAAAAACAAACATTTGACTCAATCAAAACTTTTTGTTCTGAAACACCAACATGGGACATTTTGACAATTTTGAAACTTTTTTTGTTTTGTTTTTTTCTGAACAAAATGTCGATCGATACCAGTTTGTGAAAAATTTCAGTTTAATCAAAATGGCATGGACAAAAACTGTTCTGCTGAAAACAGATCTAGCAGCTCCGCTCTTGAAGAAATATGCTGCTGCACTCAGCAGGTGTAGTGCCGTTTCTCCCACAGGGGCCAAAGTTCTCTAGAGCAGGGCTTCTCCAACTGTGGTATGTGAGCTCCATGTTCCAGCCATTCACTTCGCAATGATACTTTATGGTACGTCAAGTGATAAAGTTTGGGAGTTGCTGCTCTACAGTCCTATGCTCCATGGCCTTGCTCCCTGGGAGTTCCTTGACACCTGCTCAAAGTAAGTGCAAAGTGCGGCCAAATCGATATGATGGCATGTAACATCCATTTTGCATGGGTGGAAATGGCTGTACATGACTCATAGAGATGAAGAATCAGGGCCTGGTCTAAGAGAGTGAGAGCTCCTTTTCCATGTAACCATGGCGTTGTGAGTGATGATCTGGTGTTGCCCCTATGGATAATGTGGCCTTGACCTCCCAAACCTCTACTCACCATCTTTCTCCTAGCTGAGGAATTGGTAAAAGGGAAGAGACGGGAGATTAAATCTATGCTAGTTAGCCTGACCCTAAATTTAAAAGGAGAGGATGGAACTGGATCCTCCTCCTATTGATCCCACATAGAGGATTCAAGTACTTAAGCTAAAAGAGGTTGCCACAAAGCAATTGATGGGAGCATAATCTGCTCATCTTTAAATACATTATCTTTTGAACAGTGTGCTTTAAATGCTAATGTTCCCAGAGAGATTGTTTAGCCAGCCCCTAACTTGATCTGAATCTGGCTGCTTATTTCTAAAAACTGTGCTTTAACGGTCACCTAGCAACATGGCAGGTGAACTTAGTGTTCTTAGTATTATTAGTCTGTGTCTAACGAGCCTATGAAAAGTTAACTTTGCTAGGAGATGCAAGGAAAACTTAAATTAGCCTCTCCAACTTCAGTGCTGAGGGAGAGGGGGGCCAACTCTTTCACGTGCAGTCCTCATGCCTTCAAGAGGGAGTAAGGCGGGGGGGAAGGTTAGGCAGCTTGGTGTATTGTTTCTTACAGGGGCACAGGTGCCTTGTCCTGAGATCCCTCTGTTTGCCAACAGGCCACTCCCAAAGAGCAAGTCTCACGCTTGTATCTGTCTCTGCTCAGTTGTGAGCAGTAGATGTCCTTGGAGCACAAATGTGCTCCATAATCCTTAGGGCCAGTCTCTGCAGTAGCTCTATGGCAGTGGTCCCCAACGGGGTGCCCGTGGGCGCCATGGCACCTGCTGGGGCATTTATGTGTGCCCGCTGTCAGGGCCAGCGCCAAAGAACGAAGAGGAGAGGAGCGCATCCCCCGGAGAACCTGCCATCGAAATGCTGCTGAGGAGAGCTTCCAGCGGAGAAGCTACCGCCGAAAAGCGCTTCTGGCAGAGAACTTGCTGCCGAAATGCTGCTGAGAAGTGTCGCTGCCCACCACACTCTTCTGAAGGTGTGAATGTGCTCTTGGCCACAGAAAGGTTGGGGACCACTGCTCTATGGTGTATGAGACTGGAAGGTGCTTCCCACCCAACAGGACTGAGTAGAGAAGATGGCACCTTTCTGAAGGAAAGGCGGATAGCACAGCTACTCAGGTGGGGTGCTGAGAGAAAGGAGCAAATACGGTGGCTCAATGCATTGTGTGCCATCCATGCCAGGGGTACCAATGTAACCAGCTCTCATTGCTTTCATGCCCCACCTGTTTCATTGCAGCACTATGTCTTGGGTCCGGCACTAATCCCACTCTAATAAGGTGACACTTCCTGGCTTTTAAAGGAGTTGGTTATGACTAATCTTACCACTTTCTAGTCGCTTTGCACTTAGTGGTGGAGATGAGAGGTGGGCAAGCTTTAAAGCAACAGTGGGGAAAATAGTGGTTACTTAATATTGCAAAAATATTTCAGCAGAATCCCTCCTTGTCTCCTAACAACCCTTCTCTGCCTGCCCCCAATGCACTGTCACAGACACAATTTCCTCTCACTCTAGTCTAAGGACACTAGTTCATTTTAGGGCCAGGGTTTGGATGGGGGGGGGCTTTAATAAGAGGTTGATGGGGTGGTGTTTATAGGACCCTGTATACATAGAAATGGGGCATGGTTTAAAAAACTGGATTTTTCAATGATTAACAATGCACGTAGGTTGCCAGGCTGGCATCTAACATATTTAAATACATAAAGCTCAGGTCTGAATATGTCAGTCCATTTAAAAATCTTAAAGGGACACAACCAAGGCAAAATGAGAATCTTTTACTGGCTTCTGTTACAAATAACACCTAAATTCACTGCAACTGCAAGAGATCATATGGAGATTTCCCTCTTTTCCAGTTCATATTGTGCATGTGCCATCCCCTTGTCTAGTCAGTTTCACTCACGCCCCCTTGTCAGTTATTCCCCAACCCTGCAACTGCAAGCATTGATGCAGATTACATAAACGTCCTCCCATTGACTTCAACGCATGAGTAAAGGGGTCCATGGGTAAAACTGGGCCCTTAGGTCCTGATCCTGCAAGCTGTCCCATGCCAGATTCAGGGTTTGTGATTGCTGCGGGGGTCCCAGCTGTGAGACTTCAGGCCCTCTCCAGAGAATGCTGCAGGACCCTATTGCTAAGGCCTCTCGTGTCCCCTTGCAGTCACAGCAGTTGCCGCTGGGAGCAGGGCAGAGGGCTCCCTGGGAGCCTGTCTCCGTTCTGTGCTGTCTGGTCCCTTTAAGAGAACCCGGAAGTGAGCTGCCTGGTTCTGCGTGTCCCTCCCTGGGAGGGATCAGCTCCAGCTCAGTGTGCAGAGGGCTCTGTGCTCCAGTGGGGGCTGGGGCCCTGCCTTCGGGGGCCGTGCATGGGGCAGGGGGGATGGCAGGGGCTGGCTGGGCACCACCACGCCTGGATGAGTTCATCCTGACTGAGAGGCTGGGCAGTGGCACCTATGCTACTGTTTACAAAGCCTACAGGAAGGTAATGGGGCTGCTGGGCACAGCCAGAGGGGGATGGGCTGGGAGATGGGCAAAGGGGGGGGGGGCAGGGGTTGGAGAGGAAGAGCACGAGTGGGAGCATTCTTTAAATAGCCCCCGCTAAGAGGCCGTGTCTCCCAAGGGAGCCTCTCTGGCTTTGCCATGGGGGCCTGACCAAGGAGTCGGGCTCTGCCCAGAACTCTCTCCCCAGGCCTGACAACTGGTCTGCCAGTACAAACCCATTCCCTGACACGGAGCTAGCTAGAGCAGGGCTGCTCCTTCAGCCCCGGACTCTGCTGGGTGGCTTTGGGCAAGCCCGTGCCTCAGTTTCCCCCTTGGTAAAAAACGGAGGATGATACACGCAGCCTCCCCTGGAGAGGATCATTCTTGCCTGCGATGCCCTGTGAGACCTCCGTGGGGAAGGGGCTATAGAGGGACAGAGTGTTAGGAGTAATGACTCTCCTTAAACGAATGCCTGCCTGGTGTGACTCACACTCCTATTACCCTATGGGGTGGTGTTTCCGTTTTGCTGCCCCTACTGTCGTTTCTGTGGGGTCAGGGGCTCTCCTTCCCCATGAGGTTTCCTGGTCAAGCGCCCCATCATGCCCCATTCTTGGAGGCTGTATTTCTAAACCAGGCAGTGTCTTGAATCCTGCCTCTTCTTCTTCTCCTCCATCATCCCCCTCCCCAGCACTGCACCGTGAGGGGGGCTGAGCTGGGGCTCCTGTGGGTTATGTAGGTGCCATGTGGTATGATTGACTCCGGAGCTATGGACGACTGATGTGGGATTGAATTGCTTAAGTACGACATGACCCCATTACCACAGTACCCGGGCACCTCACCCTCGCTAATGTCTTTATTCTCACACACCCCTGTGGGGTCGGGCGGTGCTATTATCCCTATTGTTCAGACGGAGACATTGAGGCACAGAGACACTAAGGTTATGTCCACTGCAAGCTAAGCCCAGGCTTTGCCTCAGATCTGAGCCCAAGTCCTGCTTCCATCCACACACAAATCAGTCAGACTCGAGTCAGCAAGCACTCTGGATCCGGGTCCAACCCCCTGCTGGAGGGGTGGGTCAGAGCCCAAGTCCCACTGTGACTTGGGTCCATGCCCTGTCATTTTGCAGTGTGGGCGCAGCTCAAGCCTCATACCGGAGTCAGAAGGGCTGCGTAGTGCAGTATGGCGGCTGTGTTAGCACGGCTGTGAGACCCGGGTCCAGCAATTGTAAACCCAGGTTTACAGTGCAGTGTGGACACTCAAGCAGGGCCGGCCTTAGCAAGTGCGGGGCCTGATTTCGACGGGGCCCCGCCGCCGAGACAGTGGCAGCTATTGAGGTGCCGCCAAAGTACCGCCGATGGACATTGCGGGGCCCCTCTCAGATATTGCGGGGGCCCTCTTAGGCACAGGGCCTGATTCCCTGGAATCGGGGGAATCGGCCTAAAGCCGGTCCTGCTCTCAAGTGTGGGTTTGAAAACAATGAGTCCACAAGCCCGTGTCCTACAGACCCCAGTTTACAATGTGGTGTAGGCAGACCCTCAGTGACCTGTCTGAGGTCATGCAGGAAGCTTGCATGGTTTTCATTCCCTTTCCAGAAGAACGCCCGGGAAGTGGTAGCCATCAAGTGCGTGAACAAGAAGAGCCTGAACCGGGCGTCGGTGGAGAACTTGCTGACAGAGATCGAGATCCTGAAGACCATCCGCCACCCACACGTCGTGGAGCTGAAGGACTTCCAGGTGAAGAGCAGCAGTGCCAGGGCTGACTGGGGCTTTGTAGAAGATGCGGGGCTTGCCGAGGGCTGGCTAGCGGGTCTCTCCAGCTTCTTGAGGACTTGGAGGGCTAGCTTGGGGGCTTAATGGGGGGATGTGTGACTGAAGCATGGACGCTGACCCTGCGGGTGCTCCAGGGCTGGAGCTCCCACAGGAAGAAAAATAGTGGGTGCTCAGCACCCACCGGCAGCCCCACAGATCAGCTCCTTCCCCTCCCTCCCAGCGCCTCCCGCCTGCCGCGATCAGCTGTTTAGGGGGAAGGGAGAGGAGCAAGGGCAGGAAGAGGCAGGGGGAGGGAGTGGAATGGGGCAGGGCAGGAAGGGGCAGAGTGGGGGTGGGAAGAAGCAGGGTGGGAGCTTGGGGGAAGAGGTGGAGTGTGGGTGGGGCCTGGGGCGGAGTGGGGGCTGAGCACCCCATGGGAACTGGGGAAGTCGGTGCCTCGTGACTGAAGTTGGAGCAAGGGGCCTCCTGAGCCAGCTGCCCTGCCACTTCCATAGACTGGTTGGTGGGAGGCACCTCGGTAATGTTTGTGGTTGGGCCACATACACAACAAGCCCAGTGCAACCCCATTGGCTTCCCTGGGGTATACATGTGTATGAAGCCAGGCCCCCTGCCTGCAGCCCTGGAGAAGCAGGAGTCAGACAGGCTAATGCCTGGTGCCCCTACCTAGGAGTTACAGGTTGGTTTTCCCCGCTCCCCATCCCTGTTGTGTCACATTTGGATACAAGATAACCCAGCACCCATCAGCATGATGGACTCTGCATGTGTCTTGCAGTGGGACAGTGACAACATTTACCTCATCATGGAGTTCTGCGCAGGGCGGGATCTGTCCCATTTCATCCGGACGCGGAAGATACTCCCAGAGAAGGTGGTGCGGCTCTTTCTGCAGCAGCTGGGTGAGGGGACCCCTGACCCCACCCCTCCCACCAGCCCTTGGCTGCAGAACCCTCGTCCTTGGGGGCAGATTTCAGAGGGATAGCCATGTTAGTCTGTATCAGCAAAGCCAACGAGGAGTCCTTGTGGCACCTTAGAGACTAGCAAATTGATTTGGGCATAAGCTTTCGTGGGCTATAACCCACTTCATCAGATGCATGGAGTGGAAAATACAGGAAAAGATGGGAGTTGCCTTACCAAGTGTGAGGTCAGTCTAACGAGACAATTCAATTAGCAGTAGGATACCAAGGGAGGAAAAATAACTTTTGAAGTGGTAATGAGAGTGGCCCCTTTCAAACAGTTGACAAGAAGGTGTGAGTAACAGTAGGGGGAAATTAGTATGTTTGCCCTGAGCTGGAATTTGGGCAGGACACTGGAGTGAATGCCTCTGCTCTTGTGACAAATGCCTTGGGGTCCCTAATGCAATGGGGAAGCAGGGAGCATTTGGATCAGGGTGGGAGGGAAAGTGGGGTAAGAAGGAACGGGAGTGACTGGTCGGGTGGAGCCGTTGAAGGAAGTGGAGTCTTGGAGGTGGGGGGAGGGCCGCAGAGTGGGGTGGAGATTATGCTCTGATGTCCCTCCCATCTCACACTGGATCGGTTTGTCCTACCAGCGTGTGCCCTGAAGTTCCTTCACGACAGGAATATCTCCCACCTGGACCTGAAGCCTCAGAACATTCTCCTCAGCTCCGTGGAGAATCCTCATCTAAAACTGGCAGGTCAGTGTGTGGGCAGGAGTCTGGGGAGGGGCAGCACGACTGGGTTTCTGTCACAGTCTCAGGCCTCACTCCCTGGGATTGCAGGCAGGAGCAGGGAAAAGGGAGATGCCTCATGTCAGGGTTCCCACCCCGCTCTGAACCCTGTTGTACAGATTTGGGGACCCGCATGAAAGACCCCCTAAGCTTATAAATACCAGCTTAGGTTAAAAACTTCCCCAAGGTACAAATTCCTTTCCTTGTACTTGGACGGTATTGCTGCTACCACCAAGTGATTTAAACAAACATTCAGGGAGGGGCCACTTGGAACCCTATCCCCCCCCAAAATAGCCCCTCAAACTCCTTCACCCCCTTTCCTGGGGAGGCTTGAGAATAATATACCAACCAATAAGCTAAAAAAGTGAGCACAGACCAAATCCCTGGTTTTTAGGACACTGAAAATCAATCAGGTTCTTAAAAGAAGAATTTTATTAAAAAAAAAAAGTAAAAGAATCACACCAGCAAAATCAGAATGGAAGATAACTTTACAGGGTAAATAAAAAGATTTAAAACACAGAGGATTCCCCTCTGACTCTGCTTCCCAGTTACAAAACAGGAATAAAATTACCTCTTAGCATAGGGAAAATTCACAAGCTAAAACAAAAGATAATCTAACACGTTTCCTTGCTATTACTTACAATTTCTGTAATTTTAGATGTATCATTTCAGGATTTTTTTTAGGAGCTGGGTTACCTGCTTGGTCTCTCTCCTTGTCCCGAGAGGGAACAAACAAACAGAACACAAACAAAACCTCTTCCCCCCCTCACCCATTTGAAAGTATCTTCTTTTTCCATTGGTCCTTCTGGTCAGGTACCAACTAGGTTAATTGAACTGATTAACCCCTTACAGGTAAGGGGATTCTGTACCTCTGGCCAGGATGGATTTGATGTTACCGCATACATAAGGGTTGTTACCCTTCCCTTTATATTTATGACACCTCGGGTCACTCCTCCAGCTGATGAGTGGCCTTAACAAGCTTTGTAGCCTGGCGCCCTCCTAGCTGACAGCTGTAACAGGGAGCCTGGAGGGTGGGTGTGGGTGGATTTAACGGGAAGGGAGGTCTCTGGATCCCCACAGGGAATGGGCCTGAGCCCTCGGCTTCCCACTCCAGTAAAGGGAAAACCCCTTTGCGGGTTCTGCCGTGTCCACTCTCCACCGAGCATGGATGGCAGTGTGCTGGCTTCCTCACACGCCATCCCCCACCCACGTGCTATGGGGAGTTCGATCTCTGGCTTCCATTCGGCCCTTGGATTCTTTGCCAGCAAGGCGCCCGGTGGTTACTGTCCTGCGTAGCTGGACTGAGACCTGCCAGCTCATTCCACCCAGGCCATTGGGTGGTAATAACTTTTGAGCCACTCTGGCCTGGGCTGGATTTCAGCTGGGTGAAAGGCTCCATATACCATTACCAGTTCCCTGAGTTGTCCATCCTGCCCCTAGTGAGCTTGTTCTAATGTGGCCTGTTGCGTCCCCTTGGCCATCCCCCTCCCTGTTCTTTCTGCTCTCTGCAGATTTTGGCTTTGCGCAGTACATGTCTCCGTGGGACGAGAAGCACGTGCTCAGGGGATCCCCGCTCTACATGGCCCCCGAGATGGTGTGCCACCGGCAGTATGACGCCCGCGTGGACCTGTGGTCCGTGGGGGTCATTCTTTACGGTGGGTCCCCCTGCCTCTGGGCTGGTGGGTGAAGGGGTCAGTCTCTGTTTGCATAAGTGAGATTCTTCAGCCTTTGCCTTCTAGCTGCCTGTATGTTACAGCAGGACCTGCTGGAGCCATGGATCTACTAGTGTTGCCATTACGTACCCGGTACCTAGTGCTGAGCAGACCCCAGGAGATCTGAAGTTTCAGTCTGGATAATCTCCCCAAAGTCTGGATCTCTTGGGTCAGAGTTGAAAATCTTACTGAAACAGATGTCTAGTACTTGATCTGGGGTCTTCCCACTCTCTGTGTAGCTGTTTCTATTACTTCTGTACTACAGATGGGGAACTGAGACGCAGAGAGACAAAGGCTCAGATCCTCAAAGGTTTTTATTGATTTAAATGGGAGTTAGTGAGCCCTTCAAATCTGCGGATCTCCGCTTTATATGCACGGACCATGTTTGTGGAGCGTGGATTGGATGTGGATACAAATTTTGTATCCACGCAGGGCTCTAGAAGTTAGATCCTAAATACCTTTGAGGATCTAGGCCTAAATAACTTGCCTAAGTTACACAGGAGGGAGTCTGGGGTAGAACCAGGAAGTAAACTGGGTCTTTTGAGACCCAGTCCAGTGCCTAAGCCATAAAACCGCCCGTAATCCCAAGGTTGTTGTGAGATCTCCTTTAATTTTTACCATCAGAAACAGCCTTTGGGATCTTCAGAACCTCCCTCTCCCCACCTCCCTTCATCAGATGACCCTAAGTCTCAGCTGTATGTTTGCTCTGTCTCTCTGAATAAGGCAGCAGCTGCTCCCCTCATTCTCTACCGAAAGGACTAACCCCTGGTGTTTCTTTCCACCTCCCAGAGGCGCTGTTCGGGAGGCCGCCTTTTTTCTCCAAATCATTTGCCGAGCTGGAGGAGAAAATCCGCAGCAACCGGGTGATCGAGGTAACACTGGGCCAGCCAGGGCATCTCGGGGGCGGGTGATGTCTGAGCTTGTATATGTAGAACTGGCAAACAGGAAGCACTCTGATCCAGCACACTGCAGCAGAGACTATTCTAATGTATCTGACTCAGTCAGGGCAGGCGAAGGCAACTCTGCTTTCACCGAGGAGCCTGCGCGGGTAGCAGGAGTGTGTCCACCCAGGGGCGTAGAGAATCCTATGCTGATCTGGATTTGCTCCGTAGCTTGCTGCTCCATGGAACACTGTGTGGCTCTAGAGACCTCAGCCTACATTCCAGTCCTGAGATAGAGAGAGAGGACTTCGGGGTGGAAGGAGGGGGCAGGTAAAGGAGAAGAGCAAACAAGTCACATAAGTGGGAAACAATAGACACTGGATGGAGAGGGAGATGAGGAAAGTCCCAGACACATGGGAAAACCACAGAAACAATTGATCCAGCGAGGGCAGTGGCTGGAAAGAGACATTGTTGGGTCAAATTTGGTCCAAAGTGTAGATTTTGTGTCTCTCCCGCCCCGAAAACTTCCTACCAAACCTAAGAGCAGTAGAAATATTTCTATTAAGTTAAAAAAAATCATTCCAGGGAAAAGAAGGTTTTAAAAACCAGCAGTCACTCCCCTGGGGAGTCTGCAAGGCCAGCTGCCTTGGTGCCTGAAAGTGAAACTGACTAGGAACAAAAATGAAGCGGACTCCCAACAAAAGTGAAAGCGATTTATCTCCTTGCATTGGCTGAGCAGAGGTAAAGGTCGAAGGCAGCACTAGTGCAAGTGGGAAGTGTCAAAATCCTCTGAATAATCTTGGGTGTAACCCAAATAAGGCAATTGGAACAAACTGCACATTTTTGGCTTGACAACGTCCAGTTTCACCAGCAAAAATCACCAGTCAAGACCCTGAGAAATTGTGAGATCGGCTTGAAAGTCAAGAGATTTTTAACCCCATAATGAATGCTGTGTTCGTTTTGTTTCTCCCCTGGCTTTAGTGACTTGAAGGGATTGGGTTTTCAAGCGGTTTTTTTTTTTTTTTTTTTTTCTTCCCCACCATCAAAGAGCTAGATTTTTTTTGATTTTTTTTTTTTTTTTTAAATAAAATGAAAGCTGAGATTCTCACATAATAGTCCTGCTCCAGGCACTGGGGCTTTACAAAAACACCAAATATTGTGAAAGTTGGCAAAGCTGAGTGTCCCTTTCAGAGAGAGATCTCTTAGCCTGTTGTCTCTGTCAGACCGCGCTGTGTTTACCTCTCTCTTGGAGTTTGAGCAAGCTGCATGCCACAGCCCTGCCTAGCCTTTCATTGCTGCTCAAAGTGATCACCTGTTTAAAAATCAGACTAAGTCCTATCCTCAGCCCGTGACCCTGATGGGTAAAAAGACATGACTGGCTCTGCTGGAGGGCAACCCAAGGGCTTTATCAGAGACAGCAGATCTGTTACAGGCAGAGCAGAGTCCCACAGGGGAGGTAAATGAATCCCACAAGCATTGGATGTAGTTGTGGTCATGGTAACCAGCCACGTCAGCATGGAGACGATATTGTCTCACCTTCCTACGGCCCCCGTCATCCGAAGGGATCATGAAGCGGTTGGCTGGCCTAGGCAGGAATTGCCTCGCTGCAGTGCAGACTCCAGCTGTGTTCCACCCCAGAGCTGTCTTAATGGCACGTGGCAGCGCTACCTGAGCTTCTCTTTAATGAGGGGGTGATGATGATTTCAGATACTTTCACCCAGCCCTCTAGCTGCTCGACTGCCTGCCCCACCTGTCGTGCCTCTTCTGTCCTCTGGCAGGCCTGTAATCAGTGGAAGGCAAGAACATGCCTCAGACAGGAGGTGGTGGGTGAGCGAGGCCTGGCAGGGAGGCAGCACAGCTTGAGGACAGTCAGTGCCCAATCTTTGGGATGGAACAGGGCCAGCCTGGACCCACAGCGGTTGTATTCTGCGTGGACTCCCCTGGAACCAGGCAAACTTGAGGTTAAGCAGCATCACACCCGTGTAACTAAAAGCCCAGAGAGAGGGTGTAGCCCAAAAGGGTATAGAGCTCCTGTGCTTGGCCCCAGGCTGGGAGAGGCCTGGGGTTGTGGGGAAGGAGCAATTGTTGATGGCTCCAGGGGCCCTGCCCGGAGCAAGGGGAGGGCCATCCTCAGGCCTGGGCTTTGGGGATCCAGTGTCTGCGTCGGGCACCACTGCAAGGTTGTCATGCCCCGATCTGTGCCCTGCCTCTGATGATGGAGACACTGGTAACATTGGAGAGCCGTGTCCAGGTGTGAGAAGTGATCGGTGGAGGGGGCAGGGGAGGACTGACTGGGAGATCTCCTAGGGGGCCTCCTGTCCCCATTGGGCCCCCGTACAAGGGCAGTAGTATCTGCAGGGGTGACCCTGGCTCATTCAAGCTGTCCAGGCCTCAACCATTCGAAGTCGCCGTGTGCAGCTGCCTGTTGTATCCCTCTGTCCCCCAGCTGCCCAGCCGGCCCCGGCTTTCCCCGGGGTGCCGGGATCTCTTGCAGCGCCTCCTGGAGAGGGACCCGCTGCAGCGCATTTCTTTTGAGGAGTTCTTCGCCCACCCCTTCGTGGACATGGAGCACATGCCCAGCGCAGAGAGCCTGCGCAAAGCGGTGAGTCTGACTGATGCCGAGAGATCACTCGGGGGCACCGCTCTGAGGGGAGCCTCCATTGGATCTGCCAGGCACTGACCCGGGACACCGCTCTGAGGGGAGCTCCCATTGGATTTGCCAGGCACTGACCCAGGGCACTGCTGTGAAGGGAGGTCACAGTGCAGTAGACCTGGTGTATAATAGATCTGAGCCTGATCGCTCTGCTGGTGCAGTACAGATCCTAGCCTTGCCCACCTCTCTAACCCCCTCCCCTGCCCTCTTCTCTGTGCCAGACTGCGCTGGTAGTGGAAGCTGTAAAGGAGGATCAGCAGGGAGACCCCTCGGCCGCCCTCTCTCTCTACTGCAAGGCCCTGGAGTTTTTTGTCCCTGCCCTGCACTGTGAGTGACTAAACCTGTTTCTCCCGCATCTGCCTCTTGTTCCTCGCGGCTGGTGGGAATGGTAGCGGGGACACTACCCACAGCAGTCGCTGGTGACAAGGGCTCACCTGTTGCACGATGTCACTAGTGCAAGTAGCTTCGCTGTACGGTGATCCCCCAGCTGAATCCCTTCCCTCTGGGGCCTTTATCACCGCCTCACTCCACTCTGGTTGGGACCAGCCCACTGGTCTGGGAATTGTCTCTCAGGGGAAGAGTGGGGATTTGAGGATTGCTGAAATTCTTATTCAGGGGCTGGGAGGGAGCTGGAAGCAGATGGGGCTAAGCAGATGGGGCTGGAAGCAGGTGGGGGGTGTGTGGGTCACACCCCCCACCCTAACCATTCCAGGCCTGGAAACCACCTTAAGTAAAGTAGCTATGTGCGGGCCAGAAAAGGCCAAGGTGTTGGCTGGGCTCCCTGACCCGCAAGCGTTCTGCATGGGGTGGGGGTGAGGGGTCATGTTCTGAGGGTCATTAGACCTAGGGGAGACTCTCACTCCCTGGGCTGAGGGTTGGAGTTGTCAGTGTGAACTCCTCCCCCATCTTATCTTCCACAGATGAAACTGATGCTCGCAGGAAAGAAGCAATCAGGTCAAAGGTCAGTGACAGACCACACTAGAGCAAGGTTGGTCCAGTGGTTGAGTCTTGGGAGACCAGGGTTCAGGTCCCTGTTCAGCCAGACTCTGTGTGACCTTGGGCAAGTCACTTAGCCTCTCTTCGCCTCAGTTTCCCCCACTGCACAGTGGGGATAACAGCACTGCCCTACCTCCCAGCAGGGTGCAAGGATAAATACACCAAAGACTGTGAGATGCTCAGATACTGCGGTGATGAGGGCTGTATCGTTTCCTTAGCTACATAGATCTTTCCAGGTTGGATGGGTGAGGTCAGATGGGAGCTCAGGCTGGAGAAGGTGGGAACTGGCATGAAGGTGAGAGGGAGCATCCAGGGGTGGATGGGGAGGGTGGACTGGGAGTTATGTGAGGGTGAGAAGGGAGCGTTGGCTAACAGAACAGTGCGTCCAGCACTATCTGCGGGTACATCTGGCGCCTCACGTGGGATCCTGCTGCCTCCATTCTCCTCCACACACCCCTCCTGTGAGAGCCAGCTATCGGCGCTGTGCCCTTGGCGCCAGCCTGGGGGGATAACATGCCAGGGCACCTCTAAGGCTTGCCGCCGCTTCTGCTTTCCTCAGGTGGGTCAGTACATCTCGCGAGCGGAGGAACTAAAGACGCTGGTGACATCCAACAACAAGACCCTCCTGCAGCAGGGCAACCCCACCAGGGACATCCTCAAAGGTAACGCCCTGGATGGGCAAAACCTCCCTTCCACCCCCAGGAATGGGCCCGGCTTGTCTGGGGCGGGGAATCCCAGCTAGGCTGTACCATGTGACCAGAGTGCATGGGGTGGGGCTTAACAGGGGGAGAGAATGCTGACTCCACCCAGGAGGGTGGGGCTTGCAGGGATGCTCGTAGCACACAGAGAGGGCTGCTCAGTTCCCCTCGCCTTGCAGTAGTGAATCCTAGTTTCCCTCCCCTACCAGGGTATTCCCACTGCCCATGCTGCTCTGAGGCCTCACCCTTTCTTGGAACATCTCGTTACAGAGATGTCCAGGGACAAACCCCGCCTGTATGCTGCACTGGAGGTGGCGTCTGCAGCCATTGCTAAGGTGAGTCCCGGGGTTAAGGGGCAGGGATTGTTGCTCTGGATAGCAGCGCAGTGCCAGGATCATTGCTGTCCCTCCTTAGCCACCTGATACACTGACAGCAGAGGAGGCTAGAGACAGAGTTAAGACCTCTACACGGATAGGGGCAAAGCTAGGAACCAGCTTGGGCAAGAAGATCACTGCTTGGAAGGAATTAGTGGGGACTGAGATCCCAAATCAGTGAGGGGCATAGGTAGGTCCTTTAAGCATTTGAGTAATAATAATAATAATTAATTTATGCAGCACTTTACAAAGCAGCCATATCACTATCCCTAGTCTACAGATGGAGAAACTAAGGCACAGGGTGGTGAAAGAAATTGCCCAAAGTAACCTAGCAAATAAGTGGCAGAGTCGGGAAAAGAACCCAAGAGTTCTAATGCCCAGTCCTCCAGCCAATAGGGAAAATTCCCTTCCTGTGACATCACCCACTACATCACTTCCTCTTGTAGGATTCGCAACAATGTCCAGCCAAAAGGCAACCTCCCTCCCATGTATTCCAGGCCTTGGGAAAACTGATCAGCTTTGAGAGCCACAAACTGCTGTCTTGCCTGCAGACCCTCTTTCAGCCCATTGTCTTGCTGCAGCTATTCTTTCAAATCAAACATAGTGTAAGCTGCACTTTAAAAGGCAGCCATTGGTCCCTCGCCCAGGATTGCTGGTTGGTTATATGGCAGGTGCGGGAATCAGTTGCCACTCAACAGACCTTACGCTCCACCCTTAACACAGCAGCACTCCTGCACTGACCTCAGAAAGCCCTTTCCAAATACCAACCCAGCTACATTTGGGAGAGGGGCAGAAACAGAAGTTCAGCTTCCATGACAGGTGCACGCCAGATGACAGCCACCTGAGCCTGTCTGAACGTAACCTTGCAGCACAGACTGATTTGTGTCTTATTTTTCTGGACTGGAGCGAGAACGAGAGCTGAGACCACCCAGTTAGTTATTCTACCCCAGAGCTCCCATTGGATGGGAGATATAGTAATACAGTAACTCCTCGCTTAACGTTGTAGTTATGTTCCTGAAAAATGCCACTTTAAGCGAAACGGTGTTAAGTGAATCCAATTTCCCGATAAGAATTAATGTAAATAGTGGGGGTTAGGTTCCAGGAGATATATATATATACACACACACACACATACACACACACACACACACACAGTATACATTTTAAACAAACAATTTAATACTTTACACAGCAATGATGATTGAGAAGCTTGAGGGTGGGATATTTCTCAGGGAATGCCTTACTGCTAAATGATGAACTAGCAATTGGCTGAGCCCTCAAGGGTTAACACGTTGTTGTTAATGTAGCCTCACACTCTACAAGGCAGCACGAATGGAGAGAGGAAAGAGAGCATGGCAGACAGAGAGAGAGAGAGAGAGAGTGTGTGTGTGTGTGTGTGTGTGTGTGTGAGACGCGCATTGCCCCTTTAAGTACGCTGACCGCACTCTAAGTACACTGCCTTTTTAAATAGATCAGCAAGTTGAGACAGCAGCTGCTGCCAGCAAGCTCCCTCAGTCCTGAGCCCTGTCGTGTCCTCCCCCGCCCCCCGCTCTGTGGAAATGGGGTACAGAAGCAGGGGGTGGGAGGGGGACACCCTGACATTAGAACTCCTCCTTCCCCCCTCTGCACAGCAAGCAGGAGGCTCCCGGGAGCAGCTTCCAGGCAGAGGGCGGGAGCAGCTTCCAGGCAGAGGGCAGGAGCAGCACATGGCAGTGTGGGGAGGGACAGCTGAACTGCTGGCAATTGATAGCCTGCTGGGCAGCTGCCACACAAGGAACTTAGGGGAGCTGATAGGGGGGCTGCTGGTCCAGCCTGGTTCCAAGCCCCCACCAGCTAGCTCCAACGGGCTACTCTTTCTGCAAGCAGTGGACCAGCAGCCCCCCATCAGCTCCCCTAAGTTCCTTGTATGGCAGCTGCCAGCGGCAGCAGGCGACTGCCAAACGATGTTATAAGGGAGCATTGCACAACTTTAAATGAGCATGTTGCCTAATTGATCAGCAACGTAACAACGTTAACAGGGACAACGTTAAGCGAGGAGTTACTATAGACTAGAACAGTGTGTGTGAAAGCGATGTCTCTCTCTGGTGGCTCCCCAAGCATCTGCGACAGCCTGGTCCTTACTTGCAGTTAGAGAAGCTTTCCTTTAGCTTGAGTAACAGAGAGATGGGTGTTTGATGCTGAAGATCCCAGGTCTGAACCCTGCTGAGACCTGTGGGCCACTGTGTTACGTAGTGTCATGGTTCAGGGCTAGCTGCACCTTTGATCCCTCTCATTCTGGCTGAGTGCACCCCGCTCCGGCGTCAGGCCTCTTGCCCGCAGCGGGGCTGGGGTGGAATCCCTGGAGTCTCCCACTCGGACCAGATCTCAGCTGCAGCGCCCGCGCCCCCCTCCCCCGCCCCGCCCCCCCATACCAGCTGTGGTGAAAACAGAGCCTCAAAGCAGCCTTTTCAAAACCAGGTATTGTTTAATCTCAACAGCAGGAACAAAGGGACAAGAGAAAGGACAACAAACCGTTTACGTGCATATCTGTCTTAGCTAAGGCTTAGGTAGGCCTAGCTTCTCCAGACACCCCCATTTCTCAGACTGGGGTTCAATCTGCTTCCCCATAGCCCTGTGTCTCCCTGCTATGGCCCAGGGGCTCCGTTTTTATCCACGGGAAACTGAAACAAAGAACTTTGCAATCTGGATTTCCCCCTCCCCTTTACCAGCCCAGGGACTGTTGAACTCAGCATGGCCAGAGGCAAACTTCCGAGGGACTGATAACTGCATTGTCCCTTTAAGCGTCAGGGATTGGAGGGCTATCAGACATGTCTGTCTGCTTTCCTGCCTAGGGGGCAAACTAACGCCTGAATTAACCCTTTTGTAATCATAAAACAAACACACAGACAGCCATATAATAGCCATAAAATATTACAGGCATCATCCTTTACACATGCTCACAGAAGCGAATGGCCTGTGCTCATATCTCTCTGATTGAGGATTTCTCTCTTCAGGACTCAGGAGATATGCTGGATGATCTTGGGCAAGCTACGTCACTGCCCTGTGCCTCAGTTTCCCCATCTGTGAAATGGGAATAATGATCCAGCCCTTCCTTTGTAAAGTGCTTTGAGGTCTACTGCTGAATAGTGCTAGATAAGAGCTTGGTACTGTCATTGTATGCGCTTTCTCTCCTGCCTCCCCTCACTGATGTTATGCAGTGTCCGGGAGTCTGTCTGTCTAACCTCCGGGGGTCTCTGTTCCAGGAGGAAGAGGGCAAGGATGACTCTGACACACTTGACCTCTACCAGCAGAGTCTGGGGGAGCTGCTGCTTATGTTAGCTGGTGAGTTACAGCCTGCAGTGGGATTCCAGCTGGCGCTGCTGGAATCTTGCTTAGCAACAGAGACCGTACATGATGCTGCTATTCTGTGCAGCGCTGGAGGCTAATGCTGCCTGCTCTCTCTCCAGCAGAGCCTGTGGGCAGGAGACGGGAACTGCTTCACTCTGAGGTATGCAATGGGGTCATTCCCTTCACCTGCTCTCTCCCAGAGGAGCAGCCCAATGGGGATTTCAGTTACAGGCTCCCTTGGTTTTAGCGTTTGCCTTCATTCCTTCCTGCTAGGGCTGATGGGATGAACCACGGCTGAATACTGAGAGTCCTTTGCCAGTGGCGAGATCTCTGCCCAGGGGAGTGGCAGAAGTTTCATTACTCCAGGCCAAGTTCTCGGTCCAGGACAATCCTGCTTTGACCCCCCTGAGGACAGGCTAGATGGGGCTTTCAGCTGGTGGGGTGTAAGCCAGGGGTGGGTTTGCAGGGGGAGCTCAGTGGATCACATCCCAATGGTGAGAAAGCAGCAATATCCCTGGCTCAGGAAGATCTAGCAGGAACCTGGGTAGGAGATGGAAGGAAGAATTCACTTGGGGCTGCTGCCTCTCTTACCTGCTACTCAGTTCTAGAACAGCCGCATAGGCCTCATCTCGCCTCCGTCTCTTGGAGTGGTGGAGAGAAGGAGGAACAACCCCACAACACAGCAGCAGCCCTCCGTCACCTTCCCTGGTTTCCGCCTGGGCCCCAAAGCCCACAAACCTTGGCCACTGCAAAGGGCTGTGGAATACGGTGGGTTGCGGGACAATTTTTTGTTGTTGTCTTCAAACAAAAAGCAATGCTCTGGACTATAATAGCACTTAGCGCCTCTTATAGAGCACATTCCGTCTCATTTTACGAATGGGGGCACCGAGGCGGGAGGAAATCACTTAGGTAGTCTGCAGCTGAGCTGGGAACAGAACCCAGGCCCCTATGTGCCAGGCTGGTGCCCTAACCACAAGACAGTGCTGCCTCCCTTGCACTAAACAAGCTCGATTAGTCCAAATCAGCCTCTTTAACGCTGACCCTTCACCTCCCAGCTGCACTCCCAGGGTGGTCCTGGAAGCTACTGGTAGAGTCTCCTGGATCCCAGCTGTCCTTCCCCCAACTCCCCAATTCCTCCCCAGGTGACCCTCCTGGCTGTGGAAGGTTGGACCCAGCTCTCTCCTGAGGCTAACCAAGTTGCCTTCTCCCAGGAAACCAAACCAGGCTCCCTGCCGCTAAGCTTCCAGGCCAGCCTTTCCCCACCTCCTGAGCTGGCATCATTTAGCTGCCGGCTCAGGCTCAGCTGTGACTCCTGATCATGGAGTGGGACGAGTGATTGTTTGTGTCTCTCACGCAGATTCAGACTCTGATGGGCCGGGCTGAGTACCTGAAAGAGCAGATCAAGGTACAGCAGGGCTGGGGGTGGGGGGATTCATGCATTGGGGGGGGGGGGGGGTGTAAATGGATACTTGGGAACATAAGAGAATGGCCTGCGAGGGGTGGGGCATTGGGGCACTTGCCAGGTGTGGGAAGGTGGGGGTGGTAAATTGGGGTGTTTGGGGATTAGATAGCGACAGGCCCCTGGCCGCAATGTGTGATGAGAACCCCCTTCTGTGTTCCAGATGAGGGACGCGCAATTCATGGGCAAGGAGATGCTGTCGGAGTCTGTCCGGAGCTGTGAGTGTGATTTGTTCCTTACACAGCCCTGGCCTCTCCCCATCGCTTTTCCCTACTGCCAGTCCCCACCACCAGCTCCCCGGTGCCTTCCATTAGCACTCCCCTCTCCCTCCCCCATACAACGCTTCCTCAGCTCTCAGCTCCACGCCAGCTGCCCTCCCTTCTTCACCTGGCTGTGTCTCCTTCAGCTCCACCGGCTTCTCGCTGCTCTGTCTGCCCCGCTAACCCCTCCCGTGGGGTCTCCCCTCCTGTCCCTTCCCTCTGTTCCACTTCCCACCCCATGGAGCCTCTGTGCAGGGCCCGTGTGACTGTCCTCCGCCGCCATCTCCCTGGCTAAGCCCCTCTGCCCCTCCCAGGCTCCTGATCCCTCTGCTCAGCATTTGATTTTGGCTCCCCTCAACCCACTGCCACCTCCTGGCTGTCTCGCCAGCTCCCACCTCGGGCCTCAGCTGCGCTTGCTCCTACTACTGACCCACACCCCCCTGCTTCTTCACCTCTCTCCCGTCTCCCTTCTATTTCTGAATGGTTCCTTAAAGTCCTCCCCCAACCCCTCCTGCCTCTCCAGCTACTACCCGCTCTCCTCCTCATCCCCTCCTCGAACCTGCTGCCTGCTCCTGCCCCCCTCCCGGTCTCTCCTGCATCCTCTGCAGTCTGGCTTCTGCCCGCGCTGGCCCAGCTCTCACTGAGACAGCCAGTGACCTGCTCCTGGCCGGCTCTGTGGGCCTGTCCAGATGCTCCTTCAGTGTGTCTCTCTGTGGCCCCATGTCCTGCTGTCCATCAGTGTCCTGTCAGGCTCCATCCTCGGTCCCCTCCTGCTCCTGCCATGCTCCGTCCCTGGGCGACCCCATCCGCTCTCATGCCACCAATATCCATTCTCCTTGCTGACAACTTCCAAATATGCCTCTGCTCTGCTGTTCAGCCCTGCATCCGCCACTCCCATAGTCCCTGCTCTGGGCCCTATCCCCATGTGTGTTCATCCTCCCCATTGCCTGTCTGATCCTACTGCCCCTCTACTCCCACCTGCTGCCTGGCCAGCTTCTCAACTTGCTGTCCCCGAGATCTCCTTTGCCCCCTAGTGGCCCCATGGGTCCTCTCGCACCACCCGCTACGCCAGGAATAGCCTGGATCCGGCCTGGGCTCTCTGCAGCCTCCAGATACCGCTTCAGTGCTGCCCACCCCTCTCAACCCCTCGCCCAACTGGCCCAGTTCCTATGTCATGGACAAAAATCCAAATGTCTTAATGCTGCTTTAGCCATTCCTCTCCCTTTATCTGTCTCGCCTGGCACGCAAGATGCACCTGTAGCAATAGGCACGTCCCCTGACCATTCCCATGCCCCTTCCGATGTATCCTCCTGGGCTATTGCATCTAATCTAGACTGTACGCTCTGTGGGAAAGAGACCGGTTGTCTGTATCTGGCTTTAAAATGCCACGCCTCCCTCGCGTTGCTGTACAACCAGCCCAGGTGGCGAAGAGTGGCTGGATTTTTCTGTAGCCCCCACAGTGAGTTCAGAGCAGGTGACTGGCCAACCCCACCGCTCCAGGCTCCTGACCCACCATGTCACTTTTCAAAATCCCATCCTGGGATCCTTATGTTGGAATCAGAAGAAGCGGCGATACCCAGAGCCAGGAATGGAGAAGAGGCTGGAATCTAGGTGTCTCCCCACTCCTGGCTGCCTGGGATCAGAGGTGGGGAAGGGGCTGCGGCTCTCCCCTCTGTTCAGTGGGGTAGGGTGGGCATCCCTATGTGTGGGGAAGGTCTTGGTGCTTGTCCCCCTCTGAATTTGGAACGGTTTGATGGGGAAGGGGGAGCGATCGTCCCCTCCCCATTTGAGTGGGGTAGAAGCAGGCCTTTGTGCCTTCTCTCTGCAGCTTGGGAGAATCCACAGGTAGCTGCTAATCCTCATCCCCTTTGTCCTTGGCTGGTTAATTGGAATAAGCTGCCGTGTGGGACTATTTCTCTGTCCCAGAGGCTGTTAGCTTCCCGTGGGGGCAGGAGGCTGCTGTGGGGATCCTTTTATTTCTTCTTGAACAGATCTGGAGCCATAAGGAGGGGCAGGGGTCTGTCTGTCCTGCATCCCTCTCCTACTCTTGACAGATCATGGGGATGCCCTCTCCCTTGTCCTGTCAGGCAGAGGGGATGGGCGGAGGGGGGCGGGCAGGTGCTCAGAGGGGTCCCCAGAGGCAGCCCTTTGAACTGAAATAGACATGAGGCGCTCTGCTCTGTCTCTCCATGGGAGGGGCTAATTGGAAAGAACAACGCTCCAGAGAACGTGCTATAAGGAAGGGACCCTGCCTGCACTGGCCACCGGGTATGGACCAGATCCAACAGGGCTGGGGCAGAAGCTAAGGGGCATGGATGGCTCAGTGCCTCTCCCTGCCCAGGTGATGTGTTGGGACTGGGATGGGGAGAGGAGGGTGCTATCCCTACAAGTACCTCTGCACTGACTGAGCTGACCCATCGTCCAGATTTTTCAGCACGTGGAGTCCAGCAAATCTGTGTGATCTGCTGAGCTGGAAAATCAGAGCTTTGTTCTTCCTGCCGGGATGCAGCATGGAGAGCCAGGAGGAGACATCCTCTCTCGCTTGCCATTGGACTCGTTCTCTCCCAGTTTACCCGTATCCCCTTCTCACGGATGGATTCTCCTCCCTGCTCTGCGCAGTCACGTGACTAGCAAACCTGGCGCCCGCCCCCCCCCCCCCAAGCTCTTTTCTCCCCTGCTGCACCCCAGGCTGTGGGGAAGAGGGGGGCCGTGAGCGTGTGAGATGCGTGACAGCCTGGCACGGCAGAGGGAGAGCTCTGCTCCAGTCCAGGAGTAGTCCAGGAAGCCTGGCTGGGTGTCAAGAGGATTTAACCCTTTAATATTTAGTTGGCTCTCACCTCATGCTCCCAAGGTGGCATGTTGGGAGCCGGGCTCTGTGCAGATACTTGTCCGCACTCTTTTAAAATTATTTATATTTTTGATAGAGGTGAGCTGAAATATTTTAAATAGCCCCCTCTCTCCCCGCCCCAGGTCTAAGATCCCAGCTGGGTGACGGGATCCAGGCTCAGACTGGTCAGTTTTTGCCTTAGTTCTCTGTCAAGGCCCAAGCTCCTGGACTCCTTCCCCCTGCTACAGTCTGTGCCCCTGCTAACTCTTACATCAAAACAGGGATCCATGCTTCCTGGACTTCCATTGCTCGGCCAGCTCTCGGTGGCTTAATGAGCTGAAAAATAGTCTCTACTCCTTATGGGTGTAAACCTTCACCATGTGAACTGTGTGTAAACGGGTGCAGCGATGTATGCTGAGGCTTTGGCTACACTTGAAACTTCAAAGCGCTGCTGCGGCAGCGCTACCACGGCAGCGCTTTGAAGTGCAAGTGTGGTTGCGCGCCAGCGCTCGGAGAGAGCTCTCCCAGCGCTGCAGCCACTCCACCTCCACAAGGGGAATAGCCGGGCTCCCAGCGCTGGGACACTGACTACACTGGCACTTTACAGCGCTGTAACTTGCTGCGCTCAGGAGGGTGTTTTTTCACACCCCTGAGCGAGAAAGTTGCAGCGCTGTAATGTGCCAGTGTAGCCAAAGCCTGAGTCTTCAGGCAGCCTGAAACAATAGCTCTGAGAAGTGTGAATTGCTCCCATTCGATTCTGTGGGGATGTTGACTCTGAAACCTAATATTGGCTTACGTGTCCATGTTGTTAACTACTACACCGCTGATCAAAGCAGCTGAGAGAGAGGGAAGACCTGCACAATCTGCCGCGAGTGGAATCTTCTTTCAGTGTCCAGCAGGCAGAGCTTGGGAGGGTGCCACCGCTTGTTTTCCCAGCCTGACCCCTGTAGGAGGAAGAAGAAAGTGCAAGCCCTAATGTGCTTTGACTCCACGGGCAGGTCCACACTGGGGCGGGGGATCGATCTAGGAAACGCAACTTCAGCTACGAGAATAGCGTAGCTGAAGTCGACGTTTCCTAGATCAAAGTAAGTATACTTACTGCGGGTCCACGCGGCGCGGGCAGGCTCCCCCGTCGACAGCGCTTCCTCCTCTCGGCGGGGGAGCGCTTCTGGGATCGATTTATTGCGTCCAGATGAGACTCGATAAATCGATCCCAGAAGATCGATCTCTACCCGCCGAATCGGGCGGGTAGTGTGGACTAGCTCCACTAGTGTTACACACTCATGCTACTTGCTTTTTGTCCATTTTCCAGGCCCTGTCTGCCTGCCAGCCTGAGTCTCTGTATATTTTAATGACACAGGATGAATTCTTGGCCTCCTGTTTACACCAAATGACATTGTCTCGCCAAAATGTCCCCTCCCAGCTACTATGCAATGTGCTAGTGCTAGTTGGTTGCTGCTATCCACCCCAGAGGTGGCTGCATTTCATGGTAAATTGTACATATATGGTCTGTGACGTGCTCTGGGTTCCTTGGCCAAGGAAAGGTGCTATATAAATGACAGGACCCAGCTGTTGTCCTTGCAGTATGTGCAGTGAGGAAAGTGACGCCTTGCCCACCCGACCAGGGGCTTGACTCTCAGTGGGTCTCTTCGATGTCTGTTACCCGATCTGAAGACACGAGTGAAGGCCAGGATTTTCAGAGGGACTAGTGATATTTTGGTGGGTGTCAGACTTGAGGCCCCTTTGAAGGGATTTTCCGGAAGTGCTAAGCACATCTCCTCAGAAAATCGGATCCCTTTCAAGTGTATCGAGTCTGGCACTCAAAACCACTAGTGACTCTGGAGATGCTCAAGTGAGGGTGTTTGTGGCTCCCATGTGTTTGTACCCACAATTATTTGCACCTGCAAAATGGGAAGTTGGGCTTCCAAATGGGGCTGTAGCCTTTCTGTGTGTGTCCCCGCCCCTTCCGCCCCAACCCCCATCTCTTGATCCCCATGTGACCAGGTCATTGATCAGCACCTAGAATGTGGGGTCATGTGCATTTAACACTGAATGGAGGGAAATGCATTTTCCCCTCTCCCTCTACTTCTGTCCCTTTCTCCTTCCATCTCTCCTTACTGACATGCTGACGGAGGAAGGAGGTCAGGGGCTAATGGAGCTTGCGAGCAGAGTAGTTTTTCGGCTGCAGGCCCTGTACCGCCAGCTCTCCTCATACTGGAGCAGATGGGGAGTGGGGATTTGCTTTATACATTAGGTTAGGATGGGTAGGAAATGAAGGGCTCAGCTCATCACATTTGACATAAAAATCCTTCCTGGAGGCCTGGAGGGTGCATTTTATTATGATGATGATTATTTTAATCCTACATCTTCCCCGCAGTAAGCTCTTGAGCGGAGTCGAATGGGGTAGCCATGGGATTCCGGCGTTACTGCTCTGCAGCGGGCATGGTGCCATAAACCAAGCTCCTCTTGCAGCAGCTGTGGGGATAGTCCTGTGTGTCAGGCATACTGAGTCCGAGTGACCGTCCACCCTTCTGTCTGGAGTAATCCGGGCACCAGAGCTCTCTGCCCCCTAGGTGCATCTGCTTAGCAAACTCAGGACAGTGCCGCTCGGCAGCTGGTAAAATGATGCTGTATTATAGGAGTATCTTCTACTGCCTAGTCTCCTCAGTATGGATGGAGTTAAAAGCAGATAACCAGGGAGCATCCAGGGTTGGTAAGAAGATATGGAGTCTTTCCTTGCCCCCTTGATCACTAAAGCTCAAGATCACTTGACCTTCAGCCCAGTGGTGAAGTGACTATAGCATTTTCCACCAAATGGGTAGCTGGTTACATATCCTGAAGTAAGTTGGTTCCAGTCCTGTTCTTAACAGATAGGTCTCTGTATGACAGGAACCTGCCTTTGCGATTGGCTCCAGCTGCCTCATTGGCAGCCTTAATAAGAATCGAATGGTTTAAGAAACCTGAATGATCCAGTCACTCCTACAGGAATCCCTTTGGAACAGGGTGTTGGAAGCTTGCACTGCATGTGATGTATCTGTTCTGTAGATAAACTGAGGACTTCAGGGCTGGTGTTCTGTTTCCTTTCACCACCCTTAAAAATTCACTTCCTACAGGAGCACTGTCAGCTTGAAATCTTGTCTGTTTTTTTTTTTTTTCAAGTGACTTAGTGGTTTCAGGTCCTGCCCCTAGTCCCCACAGCCAGATTTTGTGATTGGTTAATAATCATACAGCCCAATTTAAGTTGTTTTTTTCCCCTCCCTGTGCTGTGTGAGACCCACATAAACAGAGGAATCTGTCTGACGAAACAGGGTAAAGAGTGAAATTGACTATTCACATTATGCAAAGCGAAGACAAAAACAGAGAATATTTCTCTCTAATCTCTCTCTTATAAGTAGTAGTCTTGGAAGGGTTCGATTTTATTGGTAAATGTTGAAATACAAAATTTTACCGTACACACACAAACCAAAAAAATATTTCCAGCCATAATAATCATAATTTACAGATAGGCAAAGTAAATAAAAAATGCTGCTTGAGAAATTGTTAGTTTGTCTCCAGGATATTTACTTTGTATATTTGAACATGATGTTGACAATTTGTGTTTCACAGTTCTAAATCGTTAACTTTTTGAATCTCAGCATCTCCTGTCCTTCAGTAATTACTGTCTGCCCCTCCCCACCCGTCATTTCCCAAAACTTGGACAATTTAAATTGATAAAAGTTCGGAGGGGGGAAAAAGGATGAAAACCCATAATTTTGCGCAAATGAGAACATTTTAAAATAGATTAAAAAACCTTTAAAAATCCTTTAAAATAAACATCTGGCAAAATTATCAAAAAATAAAACCGAATTCCACCAAGCCTCATTATAATATAGATGTCACTCCAAAACGTTACTTACAATTGCAAGTAAACCAATTTCCAGCAGTAATGTTTTTTAAAGTTGATGTCCTTTTACAAAAAGGAATAGCGCTGTTGACCTGATCTAAAGCCCAGTGAGATCAGTGGACAAGCTCCTTATGATTTGGATGAACCCAGCTCTCGTGGGTCGATCTTCCAGAGTTTCCTGGGATTGTTCCCATTGAGGGGGCGTGGCAATCCAAACCCAGCTCACTGCATTTACATCCCATCCCATTTCAAGATCCTAAGGGCCTGATCCAGTGGCAATTGAAGCAAATGAGTCTTTGCTCTGGCTTCAGCAGGTGATGTTGGATCACCCCCCAGATTTCCTAGGGCAGAAGGGAGAGCAAATGGCAGAACCCAGCTAACTCGGCGGAGATCTGCTTGCTGTGGGGCTGCAGCTTCCTTTGCTCACAAATCCCCATGGTGCCCAGAGAGGCGTTGCAGGCATGCAGCAGGAGTTAAGGTGGTTATTGGCCAGGCTGTGAGCATGTCGTGGAGGGCAGCTGCGACCCTGGCCATGCTTTCTCTTCTGCCCTAGAAGATCTGGGGGCTGATCCAACACCTGCTGAAGCCAGAGCGTGGACGCTTATTGGACCAGGCCCTTCGGATTCTGAATGAGGTGATGGGGCCAGGATGGAAATTAGCTGTGTCTTTATGGAAAGCGGTGAATTGCGTTGCACAAGCAATAACCTTTGAGCTCCTGTTGGTCTTGCAGAGCAGTCGCTTTTCCTGTCACTTTAGCAGCCTGCACCGTTCAATGCTGGATGAAAAACCACCAAAGTTAGTTCATTCCAAAGGCCCTTAATAAGTGGGCCCTTTCAGGTCAAATTCAGCACCAATGTGGCTTGCACTTGGGTTTACTTTAATTTGGATGCTGTTAAACCTTGTGGTGGGGATGGCTTTCCCTGGCCCTTATCTCCCACTGCCTTCCTGACGGTGAACCCCTATCCCTACGGAATGGAAAGGAGGCGAAGGATGCAGCATGTCACTCTGTCCAGTTTCTTCCATCCTGGTTCCTGCTCCCTTCCCCACATTAGCAGGGAGCACAGCTAGGCTTAAGAGTAGCGCTGAGAATCATTCTTCCTGAAGGAGCTGGGCCGGAGGTTAAGTTTTAAAGGCAACGGCTTCTGATTGCATATAGAACTTTCCATGATCCGCAAGGCTGGGAAATAATATAGAAAGGCCCTGATGTTGTATGGTTCTATTGGTTTTAAAACCTCCTTGCTTGCCTGTGTTTTCTGGTGCCTCACTAAAAATCCAGATCCATACAACCTGTAGAAAGTTTTGAGTTCTGTAATTCAGAGAAGCACTGTCTGTACAATGCATAGCACAATGGGACTCCGATCTCGATTGGTCCATAGGCAGTACCATGATAAACATGATTAATAATTGTCATAGAGTCTAGCAGGCCAGGAATGAACAAATATTCAGTCTGTTGTCTCAACCATGTAATTGATTATTTCGTCGTTTCGTGGTAGCAGTTCATGGCCCCAATGTGACACCCCAATGCCTGCACTGAAGAGTTCACAAGCTAAGTAAATAATCTTCCATTCTCCCCCCACCCTCCTTTGTTTCCTGTGTCACAGCCTGTACTCTGCAGTAACACCCAGGTGAGCATGGACCCCCCGTGGGATCAGTACAACACCCAAGGCAACAGATACTGACAGACCTCCTCAGCACCAGCCTCCTCATCTGACTTCCCATCCAGGAATCCTGTGCGTGCGTAGCGGTTTGCGTACATGTATTAACAGACACATGGATGGTTTATATACATGCTGTCATGTTAGTTACAGAACACGAGTTTATCTAGAGGGTTTCACTTATATGCGCTGTCTGGTGATTTTACATATGTACAAAACATTGTAAAAAATGGGTATGTGCTGTCATCATATGTTAAGCAAAGAGAGAATTAAAAAAGAGCTTTTAGTATTTAATGTCAAGGAACAACCCTGCTCCATTACTGAGCCCTGCCTGGGGAGCTAGGGGATAATGGCAAGATTTAGAGCTGAAAGGGTTGATCATACAAACAGGGCATTTGTATGTGTTGCTGTAGACTAGTGGCCTTTAGGGACCCCGTGAGGGGCGTGATAACAGAAGGCAGGGGACTTTAGCACTACCGTCCTTAAGGATTTGCTCCCTGTGACTGCTCCTTCCACACTCACTGCCTCTCCACAAGAGAGTCGTGGATAGAGGGGCTGGGAAGGGTCTGAGTCCCATTCCCCTGGCTGCAGGATGGTATGAGTGTATTTCTGCCTAATCCCCAGTACCACGCTTCGATCCCTCCAGTCAGGGGCTCCGTGACTGCGGCAGACGGCCTATTCCACCTTCGAATCCCCTTCGCTGTTTAAAAAGTGGGATATTGTTTTCTTCATTGTAACTTCTGCCGATTCCTCCCCCCTCCCCCCCCCCCCCCCCCGGTAAACTGTCCATCATCCCCTGCAGACCATGTGCTCATCTTTCCTTTGGGCCATACATGTTCCTTTCTCCTCACAAATCCTCCTCTAGGACACCTTTTTAAAAAAATCCTGTCTCCTGATTGGCCGGTGATGTGCAGCCAGCGCTTGGCTTGCTGTCTACAACCTGAGGGAAGAGAAAGGAGGGGGAAATGTACAATATAGCTCCCCTCCCTGGGGCCCCAAGGGACTGAGCACCTCTTGTGAGAGTCCTGGTATCTTTCCTGAAATCAGCGAGAGCTGAGAACACTCAGCACCTTGCAGGATCAGGGCCCTCGGGATCTATGGAAGAAAAGCACTTAGAAGGGCCACATCCAAATCAATGGATGAGGCCCATTATCTACTACGCACCAGAGCATCTCCCCATGACTGGAATCTATTTGGTGGAGCTTTTACCAGTTGTGTTTTAATTATTCAGGGCTCTTTTTAAAAAAAATTGGATCCTAAGCTGACTGTTCAACAGACACGTCAGTAGTAGCTTTTTTTTAAGACCGACAGGATTGGAAATCCAGCCAGCCGCTTAGAAAACGCTCAACAGCATGGGAAAGCCGAACAGCAGCTAAAACTGCAGTGGGGTAGGTGCAAGTTTGCTCCTGAGGGCTGGGGTCAGATCCGTGAGCTGGGTGCTTAGGTGAGCAATGGATCTCTGAGTGGAGGCTGATGTGCTGTACCGTACAGAGCACTGACGTGTGCACTCCGGCTCGGTTGTGACTAGAGCTGGGCGAAGAAACTTTTATTTTTTCCAGGTAAAAATGCAGGTTCAGCAACGCTGAATCGTTTCACGAATTCATGGTGATTCTGAATTGTTTTGGTCTTTTTTTAAAAAAAATGGGATGGGTTTGAAACTGCTTTTTGTTCCAAACTGTCTCTTAATTTTATTAGAACGTGGTCAAAATCAAAATACATTTTGTCAAAACATAAATTTCATTTGCCCCAAAACAATTTTTTTTTGTTGACCTTCCAGACTTGCCAGTGAACCAAAAAACCTATTTGCCCAGTTCTAGTGCTGACTCGAGTACTGCAGATGTGCCTTCATCAATGGATCAGTCAGCTCCCTGCTCCTACATCAATCAGTCCAGTTGCTCCGTTTTGGAGCAGAATTTCACTGTGTGCATCGTGCGTCCTCCCCAATCTCTTTCGGTAATACCATGTCCCTAACCAGCATTCTTTCAGTCTGTAGCAACACTGTACTGAAATGGCTGGGGAGAGATTAAGCAAGCTAGGGGACCAGAAAGGTTCATGTCAACCCTAAGAGCGTTGGTCCTACATCTGTGCACTGTATTGTCTGAAGCCTAATACACCATCTTGAATTTATCCTGACTAATTTTCATGCCCTTTATTTCTGTCTATTTCTGTAGATCCTGGACTATCCCAGACAAGGGGAGTCATTTGCTATGGGGAAAAGGGGGCAGTTACCCCTCCCAGACTTTGATTTGCCCCTCTGCCCCGACTTTTCATAGGTCTTTATGCTCCATTTCTCACCTCCCCCGCATATAACGTTCTGCATGCTGACAACTTTTTCCCCCTCCTGTACTCCCCTGAAATGCTGCAGGCCCCTGGGCCAAACTCATCCCACTGGAGGTCATGACAAAATTCTGATTGGGCTCAGGATTTGGCCTTATTCCCATGCCCATATACCTGGGTGCTGAATTGCTAACCACCAATTCCCCCTAGTACTGGGTTTATTGGGTCTTTCTGTTTGGAGCTGCTTTGAGCCACAATCTTGACTGATCCTTTCCTCCCTGTGACAATCTTTACTTATAGACATCACTTAACACTGAAACCCCCAGCATTATTTTGGACTGAACTGACCCTAACCTCATGTCTTATTTTTGATTATGATTTTTCTTTCTGTTGTGCTTGTAGAAGGCTGGGCTGATGAGTGAGCTCCTCAGAGCCGCGGGCAGCTCCTCTCGCTCTGTGCACTGTTCCTTTTAAATGTAGGGGAGGGAAACGTGAATTGCAGTAGTCGCTTGGCAGGAGGCAGCACTCTGCGAATGGGCCCAGCACTACTCAGAGCTTTTCTCAAAGTCTGCTGTGTTGAAAGAAAATGTAATTTATTGTTGGCTTTATTAAATAATTTTCCAAATACTCCAGACCCCAGTTCCTTTCTTCAGGGCCCGGCTCAGACACAGAACCATCATTTATTCAGCTGGACACAGACCAGATATTACAGTTTGTATGTGATGAGTGTTTCTGTTCACACAAGGTCTGATTAATGAACCTTGCAGCCCCTGTTCCCAGCACTGACCCAGCCCCAGCTCTGAGAGCTGGGGAGGGAATAATGAACCCACCAGCCCACATTTGCTGTCAGCCACCAAGAATAACTTTCCTGGGGGAACCCCTTAAACAAAAGCCAGTCTTGGGCACCTGCAATTAATCTGTGTCCACTCCCCTCTCCCACAACTCCAGAAAGAATTCTAAGGAGATTCGAGACACCCAAACCAATATTTTAACTTTGTCAACAACTTTTATCAAAATCATACACAAAATACATGTTCTAATGTTGAAATAGAAAATATTAAAGATTTTACAGTGACAGGGTTATGCTTATTTTACAACTTAAATAACCTCAGATTGGCCTCCTACTTTCTGTACAAAATGTGTGTGCAGGAAAAGAAGTTCCAAGCAATATACATATTCACAATGGTTAGCCAAAGTCTGGTTGCAGTTGAGGATCTGCGGCTTTGCACGCATTAAAAGCGATGGAGCACCTAAAAGAGAGGGCAGATGGGTTTTTTTTAAGTAGATCCAAAACATGAGTAACCAGGTGACCCTTGGACCAACTCAAACCTATGGCATGCTCTAGAGTCTATGGATACGTCTACACTGCCATAAAAGACCCACCAGATGGCTGTGGCTGGCCTGGGTCAGCTGACTTGGGCTCACAGGGCCTGGGCTGCAGGGCTAAAAATTGCAGTGTAGACATTTGGGCTCTAAAACCCTGTGAGAGCAGGTAAGTCTCAGAGCCTGGGCTCCACCCCAAGCCCACTGCTATTTTTAGCCCCACAGCCAAGCCCTGTGAGCCTCAGTCCATTGACCCAGGCTCTGAGACTCCGCTTATCTAGAAGTCACGTGTAACCCTAAGACTCCCAGCACACTTGGGGGAGTGGTCTGCATGTCTGGATGTCCTTGTTCTGGCACATCAGGATGTGAGCCACAGGAGAGTGCATCACTTGTACACCCAGCGTCCAATCTGAAGTAATTGGAAAGCTCAGGCCTACAAGGAAGAAGCATGCTACAGAGAAACAGCTCTTTGAGGTAGAATCCCAATGGGTGTGCACAGGACCAGAGACACGGGTTACTACATAGACCTGAAGGCCTTGGCATGATCACTGTACAGTTATTGTCAGGGTTATAAAAATTCTGCTAAAATTAATTTATACTGAGGTTTCCAGGCTATGGACACGGGAGCAGGAGGGAATAAGAAGCGAAGTGCTCAGCTTGGATGGCAAAAGGGTGCTCACAATTCACCCCAGGCTATTGGATTACTCTTTCCCTAGATCTCTGATGGCCAAACAGGGGCTGCTCACCACTGATGGGCTTTCAGATCCCTTCATGCCCTGGCCTGTAGGTCCCAACAACTAGGAGGTTGAGAGAGCAGGTTTGCTATAGGCTGCTAGTGGGGATCAACCAGGTAATTAGAATCATAGAAGATTAGGGTTAGAAGAGATCTCAGGAGGTCATCTAGTCCAACCCCCTGCTCAAAGCAGAACCAACCTCAACTAAATCATCCCAGTCAGGGCTCTGTCAATTATTTTGGTTCATTCTGCCAATACCTCTGTGAGATAGGAATTATTATTAAACCCATTTCACAGATGGGGTAAACTAAGGCAGAGAGAGGGCCAGGCCTTATGGACACTGGAAAACGTGCCTCTGCTAACTCTGTTTTGCTGCCAGTGTGCTTTGAAAGCCACTCTCGATCTTGGTGTGCGATTTATGTAATTTTGCTTAAATTCACCCAGTGAAATGCTAGAAATAGAATCCAAGCATCCAAATTCCTCACCTTTAGTGCTCCTCAAACTAGCACTTCCCCTGGAGCTGAGAATTTAGGGTGATCAGTAGATAGAGAACAGATGCAGTCCCTGGCTGGGCTCACCCTGGTAGGCTCTAGTCACCTGCCGCATCTCTCCTCCGGTGAAAGAAAATGATGTTGCCGGGGTCCAAGGAAAAGGTCGGATCTCGGCCTCTCCAGCCACCTCTACCCCTATGGGAACCTCAGCCCGTGGAGAAAGGCTGGACAAGCAGCCGGAGTCGGACCAGTGCCGGGAACGGCGCCTCTAAACGGGGCCCTCCAGGGGCCTTCTCCAGTGGCTAGCGACCCTGAGTGTAAGCCGGGACCCCTGCTCCAGCTCACGGCAGCCACCTCCAACGCTAGGGGGCCCCTCCGCGTGGTGCGGCCCCACCAATTCGCTCCGACCCCCCTGAGTCAGCCCCGGGCTAGGCTCCGGGCAGCCCGGCCTAGGGCCAGGAGAGGAGCCGGAGCCCCAGCGGCAGGGCCCCCAGTGCCAGGGCGCGCCAGGCCGGCGAGTCCGGAGAGCGGCTCCCGGAGCGCACCCAGGCGCCGCCCGCGCCCGGCCCCTCGTCCTCCTCCCGCAGCAGCCGCTCCTCGTCCCGGTAGTCCTCGTCCGGGCCCGGCTCGGCGGGCGGCCCCGAGCACAGGCGGCCCATGTTGGCTTTGAGCACCTGGCAGAAGGGGCGCTCGGGCCCGTCGCAAACGCAGCGCTCCAGCGCGGGGCCCCCCGGCGCGGCCAGCAGCTGCCCCATGGCGGCCCGGCAGGCGGCCGTGCAGCGCCGCCCGTTGAAGAGCTGCCCACAGCGGGCCAAGTAGGCGGCCAGCGGCTCCCGGCAGGCGGCCTCCTGCTGGCAGCGGAAGCGGGCGGCAGTGCAGCCCAGGCCGCTGCGGGAGGGCCGGGGCAGGCAGGGCTCGATGGCCGCCTTCAGCTGGCGGCAGCGCGCGTCCTGCCCGCACTCGCAGCGCTCCAGGGCCGGGCCGCTCCGGCTGCGGTTCAGCCGCACCAGCGCCCCGATGCAGTGGCTGGGGCAGCCGCCGGGGGGCTCCCCTCCTCCGGCCCCGGGCCCGCTCAGCACCGGCTCGCAGGCAGCCTGCGACTGGCTGTAGGCGGAGCCGCAGTCCGGCTCGTCCTGGCAGCGGAGCAGCGCTTCCCAGCAGGGCTCCCCCGGGGCGCCGCCGCCAGCGCGGCCCCAGCACAGCAGCAGCGGCAGGAACAGCCACATGGAGCGAGCGGCGCCCCGGGCTCCATGCGCGCCAGCGCCCGGCTCGGTCTCCAGCCTGCGCTCCTACCCCGGGGCCCGGCAACAGCTGCCGTCTGCTCCGCGGGGCACCGCTCGACTGCAGTCCCAGCGGGCCGTCCTCGGGTTACGCGAAGGGCCCAGTGCTGGTGCCGGTACACCGGCGGCGGGCTCCTCCGGTCCTAGGGCAAGTGGCCGTCGGATCCCAGTCACACGTAGGGCTGGTGCAGTCCTGCCCCCGGGTGCGCGGCCCGGTGCACGGTGCAGTCAGGCGCCCGTTGCGCGCCCCCACTTTGCAGTGCAGTCAGGCCCCCGGGTGCATGGTAGCCCCGGTCCCGGTGCGCTCCGCGGTCAGATCCCCAGTGCAAAGTGCAGAAGCTGCGCTTCTACCATCCCTCTGGGTGAGGGGGGGACCCCCACACACCCGTGACGGGGGAAATCTTTTCCATTCATCTTCCAGGCAGTTGCAGACCCATTGTTCCCTTTCCCCTCCTGTTGCAGCCCCTTCCCAGAGCCCCCTCCATCTCTCCGCCCCCTTCCCCTCTGCTCTCCCGGCCTTCCAGTTCCTACAGCTGCCAGTGTGGTCTCCAGGCTTTCCCAAAATGGGACAGGAAGAGGTTCCTGCTAGTCTGCAGAAACGGGCTCACTCACACCCCATCCTAATAATCACACCGCCGTTCTTGTCATGCCTCAAACGGAGCGCTTCTGCCCAGGGGGCATTCTTGTCTGGCTAATCTTTCTGCAGCCAACATCCGCTCAGGGCCCCTTTGCACAGTGCCGGTGGCAGAGGGTGGTGTGGGTTAGGCAGAGGCCACACAAAGAGCAAAGGTGGAGCGTCTGGAGTGGAGAGGCCGGCAGAGTCTGGCTGGGATGGTTGCTGCCTGTCTCCTTGTGGAGGAAGCAGAAGAGTGGACCGGGAGGTCCCAATTCCTACCTTGCTCTGTGCCCTGGGCAGCCATTTAGGCCTGTGTAAAATGCTGCCCAATCAGAACGCCAGGCAGAGGCAGCCTTTTGCACGAGGGGAAGTGCAAGCCGCAAGGCAGTGGTGAGCCAGGCTCGGAGTGTGGGTGACTGGGGCAGTGCTGGTGGTGGCTGTAAATCGAGCACTGACTAGCAGAGGGTGGGCACTAGTCAGCTCTAGGTGGGTTACGCTGCTATGCACAAGTGGTCTTACCTACAGGCCAATTGATTTTTGTGCGCGATCTCGAGAAATGCCCCTGGCCAGCCTTGCCAGGGACCTGTATGGGGAGGGCAGTAGGGCTGGGCTTGTGGGGAGGGATAGAGGCGCAGAGGTGTGAAAGTGAGCCCTGGGCGTGGAGAGGTCTGTAATAGTCTGGGCGATTGCTGTGGATGTGAGAACAGAGTGCGAGTGTGTCTGTTGCACGGAGAGTTTGCAGGGCTGGTGTGTACGGGGTGGCAGTGGCCAGGAGTTTAGAGGAGGAGGGGGGAAGACAGGGGTTTTAATCACTGCAAGTAAAAGGGGTGAATAGCATTTTCTGGGCTGGTTCATTCCCTTTGTCTCCCATGGGCCATGCAGCGAGCTGGTGCCTTTATGGCAGAGAAGATTGTTCACGCCTTGCAGCCTGTCAATAGGGGCCTTTTTCAGATGGCCTCTGTTTTACTGCCATTGCCTTGACAAAGCGCACTTGAGAGCCTGCAAAGAAGTGCAGTTCACTCCATTCCCCGCAGCCATTGAAATGGAAACGAACCTGATTTCCCCACCCTCTGGGCTTTCAGGAGGCAGGGGGTGGGGGCAGCAGCAGCCCCCAGGATTCTTGCCAGCTGCATGATAACACAAAGAAGCCTTCCTGATTTCCCTTGGGGAGTGTCCCAGGGAGGAGAGAGAAATGAAGATGGATTCCAGAAACAACCTCCGCCCGCCCCCACCCCCCATACATTACACTAAAGAATCTGGAAGGACAAAAGGTCTGATCCTGGGAGGTGCTGAGCGCTCTTGCCTTGGGTCCCAAGGGCTCTTTCTGAGATGCTGGGATGCATTTCCTTTGACGCACGCATTGCACCCTCAGAGCTTGTCGGCACCGGAAAATTCCATTGTGTTAGAACACGGCCTTGTGGAGTCATGGTAACACATTTGACACAAATTAGCACATGGTGTAGACCCAGAGTGTTGTGCTTAACATTGTGGCAACAGGTTGTGGTTAGCCTTTAACAATCTGAGAAGAAATTAACTATGACCGTTCTTTTCTACACTGAGGGCCGGCTCCAGGCACCAGCTGATCAAGCAGGTGCTTGGGGCGGCACCTTCTAAGGGGAGGCCAATCTTGGGGCAGCGCTCGGGGTTTGTTTTTTTACTTCGGCGGGGCGATGCTCGGGGGTGGGGGTTTTTTTGTTTCTGCGGGGCAGCACTCGGAGGAGAGGGTTTGTTTCAGCGGGGTGGTGCCCGGGAGGGGGGGTTGTTTCAGCGGGGCGGCGCTCAGGGGTTTTTGTTTGTTTGTTTGGGCAGGGTGGCGCTCGGGTTTTTGGGGGTTTTTTTGCTTGGGGCGGCAAAAAAGTTAGAGCCGGGCCTGAGGCCATGTCTATGCTAAGGTGTGATTCTAACCTGTTACCTAATGAGTTATAATCCTGGTGCAGACAAGGCCAAGTTTACATCAGCCTAGGGTTTACCTCAATCAGCTAACTGAATCTGAATGCCCACAGTTTAAAAGGGATGTTGAAAAATTGGAGAGGGTTCAGAGAAGAGCCATGAGAAAGATTAAAGGATTAGAAAACCTGCTTTAGAGTGATAGACTCAAAGAGCTCAATCTATTTATCTGATCAAAGAAAAGGTTAAGGCAGGCCTGCACAACTCGTAAAGCGGCGAGGGCCATATTACTCCAAAGAAAACACCTGAGGGCCGAAACTCCCCGGCCCCGCGGAAACACCCCCCACCCAGCGCCGCCCGCCCCGCGGAAACAACCCCTCCTTCACCAGCACTGGGGTGTGGAAGCCTGTAGAAGGGGAAAGAAACAGCGTGCATAGGGTGACCAGATCACAGCAGTAAAATAGGACCCGCCCCCTCCCCGCTCGGCCCCACCATCACACCCCTCTTCACCCCCCCAGGGGTCACTATATTACTGCACACAACAGTCAATCAATGCAGTTGTAGATAAATCTCTGCATATGACTTTGTATTGAACCTTGGTAATATGTTATAGCGGGCCCCTAAGGGACCCATTAACACCCCCCCCCCCCGCCCTGCCGGGCCTCATCCCCTGAGCCCCGAACCCACCCAACCTAGCCGAATCCCACCACGTGAGGGTTGCCCCATTCTCATTACCCAGCCCACTTACTCATACCCTTGCCTGTCTACACTCCCTGTATGAGTGATAGACCCCCACCGCTTACCAACTGTATCCTGATCCCGCCCACCGCTGACCCCTCCATTGGGGACATTGCAGTCCTTATGTATTATGTGTGCTGCCCAACCCCAAAATACTTGCATCCCCCTATACTCTGTATGCCACCCCCAATGACCAATAGCTGACGCTTCAAACTGTTTGTATCGTTTACTTTCGAACATTCTCTAATAAAAGGTAAAAGAAAAATGTCTTTTTGCTAGGAGTAGAATAAGATCTTTCCCCCCACTTTGTGTTCAGTTGCCCTGTTGAATGAATGAGGTGTGAATGAGGAAGGCATGGAAGGCAAGCACCTCCAGACAGCTGCAACCCTTGGAGAGGGGATGGGAACCAGACCAAGGACAATCAAACTTGTCAAGTGGGCTGACTAGAGAAGAGCAGATATACTGACGGCCTCGGGGGTTAGAAGCAAGCACCTTCCTTTGGGAACACCCTCTCTGCAGCGTTGGGACAATCCCCAGCCCAGAGACAAGCAGCAAAAAGGACCAACGGACACAGTCCCAGATTTTGGGCTGCACAGTGAGCCCATGTGGGCCGCATGTTGTGCAGGCCTGGGTTAAGGGGTGACTTACAGTGTATGCATGTCTATCTGGGGAACAAATATTTGATAATTGGCATGATCCAGTGTCTAGAAGTTGAAGCTAGACGAATTGAGAATGGATATAAGGCATAATTTTTTAACAGTGAGACAGACTCATTAACCATTGGAACAAATTAGCAAGGGTCAGGGTGGATTTTCCATCACTGGCAATTTTTAAATCAAGATTGGATTTTTTTTCTCAAAGACCTACTCTAGGGATTATTTTGGGGCAGTTCTCTGGCCTGCATTGTGCAGGAGTTCAGACTAGATGGTCATAATGGTCCCTTCTGACCTTAAAGTCTATGAGTCTATGAGTTAAAAGTTCCTGAAAGCAAGAGGAAGGATGGACCAGCCTAGGACTTGGGAAACCTGGGTTCACCTCTCAGCTCTACCACGGTCACTTAGCCACTCTGTGCCTTAATTTCCCATCTGTAAAATGGGGATAACAGCACTGCCATACTTCACAGGGGTGTTCAACGATAAACACATTAAAGATTGTGAGGTGTTAGATACTACAGTAATGGGGGCCATATAAGTACCATGGTAGACAGACCTTTCTGATTGTATAAAGTGCCTGGATAAGTGATGATATTGGATCTGGAATCAGTCACTGAATAGTACATGTCCTGGGTCTCAGGTGAGTGTAATTTTGGATGATGATAAGGGGAATCTCACATCCCTGTGAAAGAAGGAACATTTTGCTGGCAGCTGGTAGTTGTTTTCAAATGGCAGCAGCTGGGATACACCAGGGGCTTGCGTTAGTGGAGCTATGCTGATGGCTGAATAAGGGCAAATCTCCCATCTAGACAAGGCCTGACAAAATAGATGGAAATGTGCTGCATTTAAGTATCTGGTCTCAGCTGAGCCTTTGTTACACACTCCCATGCCTTTTTGGCAGGGTTAGTACCGAATCTTTACACTTCAAGGAGCCAGTTTTGCAAACCAGCCCCAAATAGAACTTTGCATGGAGTCAGTATGGGCATGGCTGACCTTAGATGCACTTGAAAAATGAGAGGGGCATTCAGGTGAAAGGAGGACTTGCAAGCACACATCTGTCCTGAGATAATTTGCCTCCCACCAATAAAGTTGTTAGCAGCTGTTCTCTTAAATTTAAAACAGCTGCTCTCCAGCAGTCTAATAATACTCTTGCATGAGTGCAGTGGCATGTCACAATGGAGGAAGAAACAAATTGCATTAGCAATACCGTGCACGAAAAGGTTATTATAGCTGAGATGGTGGAATCTAAATCCACCAATACTGAAAGACTGGGAGACAGATTCTTAGCTGGTGTAAATGGGTGGAGCTGTATTAAAGGCAATGGAAGTACACTGGCATAAATTGGCTTTGATGGCGCAACACCAATTTATATCACTGGATAATGCATGGGAGAGGTACTGGGAACAGCTCTTTTGGTATCAGTGGAGCTACCTTGATTCCTACCAGCTGAGGATCTGGCCCGTGCGTTTTCAGGATCTGCTGCACTGACTGAATGCTGACAGAGCAACATTCAGGAGACACGGGAGAAATGTTTGGAAATAAAATCTAATTGACGCAAAGAAGCACAGCACCCAGCACATTAGGGATGCAGATTGGGGCTTTTGGGTACTACCATTATATAAATAATTGCTAGTTAATTATCCATTTTTTTTCTTTTCCTCATTTCAGTCCACTGTCGAGGAGTTGTCTGGATCTGGGTGTCTTTTTTTCTATTGTGCAGCAGCACAAGTTGTATCTCATACCAGTGCGGCACATCTGCATTGGGCGGGGCGGGGGTTGCACTTGTTTTTCTGGTGCAAAAAAATCCCAGTATAGATGGGCCTAAATAGGCTACAAAGGTGGATCAAACCTCATGCATCAGGGCCCTCCACCATGGGGGTCAGGAAGGAATTCCCTCCTCTGATGTATAATTGGCTAGATGTGTTATCAGCAGGGATAGATTAACCACTAAGAACAATAGACTCATGCCCTGAATTCAGGTCATGTGATGATGCTACAGTAAAGCCACCAAAGCCCCAGGTGATAATGTGTTTAGGGCCCTGTTTGCCTTAATCCAGCCCTGATGCTGAAGGCATTTTGCTTTCCTCGGAAACATCATGTGGTGGTCACTTTTGTGGTAGCCCCTTATACTGTAAGCAGTTTTGAATGCCAGTGAGATCTCTAAATGCTAACATGTGGGTTAGTGCAGTATAGTTTTGTACCCAGTGTGATGCCAGTGCTGGTGTTCAGAACCAATCATTCACACTCATTGTTCTGTGCCGGAGGTGTATAATGGCTGAGAGGGAACTCTCTACACACCAGATGGCTGGGTGTTCAGATACGTAAGTGTATGCCACGAGTCCTGGAGAGCATTTGAAAGACTTTAGCAAAGTCAAAGTTACCAAGCAAAGTAGACTGCTAGATTCCTAGGCTGCGTTTTGAACCCACTTAGTAAGTGCAGGCTAAGGGGCAATGGCAAAGCTATACTTCAGATCAGCTTCTGCGGATCCGCAGACCTGGGACGTGTGTACGTCATCGGCACCGTGCACATGGAACCTTATGAGAAGATTCCGTGTGATCACTGGAATGTCAGCGTAAGTTCTCTGCAGCCGTCATATGTCTAGTGCAAGTGTAAGTGTAATGGGGTGAGATTCCCTGTGGCTCAGCTCCTGTTTCACCACTGTAGGCTTTTGAGCCATTGTCTCATCTTCCCTTCACTCCTTCCGCTGGCTCAGCATAGTTGTTAAGTGGCGCCTGCCCCATGTCGTTCAGTAGCGATATCCTTGGGCTCCTTGGCCAGCCTTGAGTTTGGGTTGCTTCTTCTGTCGGTTGGGTTTGCGTGGCCAGTTTTCAGTGGGTGCTCCCTCCCTTTATGTCGGGCCAAGATGGTGGGTTCCATACGCAAGCTGAGCTGTAGGCAGCATGCTTCATGTGGGGGGGCGAGACATTCCTGTCAGATCAGGATGCTCGCTGTATGCCGGCCCTAGGAGAAGGGCACTGGCTGACAGGGCTGGATTAACTCTCCTACGGGCCGGGGCTATTAGATTTCGTGGGGCCCTTGGGGGTTTGGAGTGGGGGAGTGGGTTCAGGGCTGGGGCAGGGGATTGTGGAGCGGGCGGGGTTGCCGCTCCAGCTGGGGGGGTGGGCTCTGCGTTGGGACCAGAGATGGGACAGGGGGTTGGGGTGTATCAGGAGGTTCAGGTGTGGGCTCTGAGTGGGAGTTTGGGGGCGCTGGGCTGGGGTAGGGGGTTGGGGTGCAGGAGGGGGTGCAGGCTCCGGCCAGGAGGCGCTTATCTTGGGTGGCTCCTGGTCAGTGGCGCAGCAGGGCTAAGGCAGGATCCCTTCCTGCCCTGGCTCCGTGCTGCTCTGCTCCCTGAGGTGGCCGGCATGTCCGGCCCCTAGGCAGAGGAGCCGGGCTGCTCTGCGCGGTGCACACTGCCTGTGCCTGCAGGTGCCATCCCCGCAGCCCCCATTGGCCGCGGTACCCGGCCAATGGGAGCTGCAGAGCCGGCACTGGGTGTGGGGGCAGCGCGCAGAAATTCCCTAAACACCCCTCGCCTAGGGGCTGCAGGGGCACATCAGCGAGCCGGCGCTTGTGGCTCCAGCCCTGGTGGGGGGGGAGGGGAGGAGAGCGCCAAGGCTTGGGGACCAGTGTCCAGCCCGTGGTGCAGAGACTTGCTGTGGGCCGCATGCGGCCTGCGGGGCCCCCCTTTAGCCCGAGGCCCTGGGCTGCAACCCCTAAAGCCCCTGCATTAATCTGGCCCTGCTGGCTGAGGGGATGCACTTTTTGTGCTGGATTTGCTCTGTAAACCTGCAGGGAGAGTCAGTATCACCTGACATCCCCTCTCATTGAGGAAGCACGTAAAGCTCCTACTGCTCACTCTGCTGGATCAGGCCTGTTTTGCGAACCTGGTTGTTACAGACCCCGTCAAATGTATTAAATCTCGTATTCAGACATGGTATATGTTAGGTACCGTCCCTATCCCTGAAGGGCCAGGGTCGATTAGGTCAAAGGCAGCATATATGACAGGTTGTGTCTCTTGCAGAGATTTGCCCTGCTGGAAACGCCATTCCAAGCGTTAGCACTGCTCTCCGAATTTGGCATATCATTCTGATGTCCAGTTTGGTGGAGCAGTGTTGAAATCTTTGTTGAATTAAAGCCAGTCCTCTCCTGGGGCTGGTTATACTGCTTGCTGACCTCCATGAGGCGCCAGCCCCAAAGCAGAAGGAAAGTTTACTTACCAAGAACTGTTTCAGAGTAGCAGCCGTGTTAGTCTATGTCAGCAAAAAGAACAGGATTACTTGTGGCAGTTTAGAGACTAACACATTTATTTCAGCATAAGCTTTCGTGTTTCTCTGAATGTATAAATATCTGTTTACTGTGTGTTCCATTCCATGCATCTGATGAAGTGGACTGTAGCCCACGAAAGCTTATGCTGAAATAAATGTGTTAGTCTCTAAGGTGCCACAAGTACTCCTGTTCTTTTTACCAAGAACTGTAATTCTTTGAGTACTTTGCCTCTGCAGATCCATCCTCCTCACTTCCCTGACCCTCTCCCTTCAAGTATTTACGACAGTAGTGTGAGGTAGTGGAAGGCCCTGCAGCAAATGGGGTGGCTTCCTTTTATATTTGTGCCAAACATGTGGGCCCCTAAGCAGAGGTGAATGTCCAGCCCCACCCCAGTCATTGTGGCATTGAGGGCACCGAGCCCCAAAGTATGGCACTACACGGGCAATACACTTGAAGAACTGCAGTTACTGGTAGGTGATCCTTTCCCCTTTAATTCAGACTTGGACCAGCTCATACGCTAGGCTTCACAGATGCATAGATTCCAAAGCCAGAAGGGACCATTGTTATCATCTAGTCTGACTCCCTGTATGACACGGGCCAGAGACCTGCCCCAAAATAATTCTTGATGCAGATCTTTGAGAAAAAGCATCCAATTTTGATTTATTAATGCAGACATCGTGGCAGCAAGCCCCTCCCGAGCCTCCCCCCAACAAAGTACTGGCCACTGACGGGAGTGATGCTTAGGAAATGGACAAGAGGCCATGTCAGTTGCTGGCACGGTGGAGGCTGCCAGGTTCTTGCACTTCCTGTATCGTAACAGGAACAATGTGTCGCATGAACAACCTGGCCATGGTGCATGGGCCCAAGGCTGCACAGCACACTGCTCAAACCCCTTCCTCTCCATACCTAGACGCCAGCCATGGGCACCTGTCAGAGCTCGCCACAAGTTACTGCCCGTGTGCTCAATCCCCCTTCGAATCAGGTCCCAAGCCAGTGTGTATCGTAACAATAATTCTTCTGAACCTACATTTGAATAAAGACATTTTGTCAGTCGAATTGAACCTTGTCACAGGACTGTTGTCTTCTGCTGCCCCAAGATAAATGTCAGCAGCCAAAAAGAGATGGTTATTTTTAAATCCAGAGGTGACAGTGTCCTCTGTCAGCGTCTCTAAATCATCTTTGCAGAGCAGTCTTGAACATATACCGTCTTCAGGGCCGGCTCCAGGCACCAGCGCAGGAAGCGCGTGCCTGGGGTGGCAAGCCGCAGGGGGCAGCGTGACGGTCGCTGTGAGGGCGGCAATCAGGCAGCCTTTGGCGGCGTTTCTGTCCACCGGTCCTGCGGTTTCGGTGGCAATTTGGCAGTGGGGCCGCTGACGGCGCGGGACCGGTGGACCTCCCGCCGAAATGCCGCCGAATTTGCGGGACCTGGGACCACCCACAGGCGCGCCGCCGAAGGCTGCCTGACTGCCGTGCTTGGGGCGGCAAAATTCATAGAACCGCCCCTGACCAGCTTGGGCACAAAATCCACTTGCCCAGGCTGTTAGTGAGGGAACTGCTAGATATTTGACTTGCCCCCACAGCATCAATCATTTGAGGCATTAGAATCAATTGTTTTGCCTGACGGATCCTGCTGTGATACAGCAGCAGTTGTTTATTGTCTAGTATGATTGATTGACATGGGCTTTCTCACTGAATGGGGCACACAGTTGTGCCATTCCCTAAGCCAATCAGAGAACAGTGGTTCTATGAAAGTAGAGGTCCTTTTAGCACGTACAACTCTAATTGGCTGACATGTTCGTGTGTGTAATTTTTTTTAAGGAGTTCATTGGGAAACCAGGGTGAGCCATCCAGCTGGCTGACTGGTTTCATCTAACTGGCTGGCTCAGGTTCCGTTTGGCATACCACTGTACTTCTTGTTATCAGATGATCATGGGATTAATCTCTTTATAAGAGGACATGTCCTTCCTTAGAATTCATAATCACTCATTTTTGTCATGTAACTTCTGATCTATGGCTAAGATAGAAAACGTAAGATAATTCTTTGCCAAAGCTTCCATGTCTCTAGTTTTTGGATCAGGGTCTTTAGTTCCACTCCCCGCTTCCACATTCATGCTCCCTAATACAGCTGTTGTCTTTTCACTCTGCTACTCCGGCTAGAATTTACTTCACTGGCCAGTGCCATGCTCCTGTTTGGACCCACATCTGCATAGGGAAAGTGGCCTCCTGGACAGATGTGCAGATCCATTCTTAAGTCTAAGTGGATAAATGCATTTTGAGGTTTAAAGAGCTTTCTAATGCTAGCTTTCTCCCCCACTTGTCTATCATTGGCACAGACGTGACAGCTGCCCTGGGAGCCGTCTGAAACAGAATTAGGTTGATCAATTGATAGGCTACCAGAGGGGTTGTTTTCAACGTACTTTCATTATCTTCTGCAGAGGACACAATCTGGAACAGACGAGTAAATCTGAACCCAGATACGTTTTAAAGGAGAGATGCAGTCAGTGGCCATTCTCGAAAGGCATTTTCTTTCCTTCACAGTGGCTTGTTAAGATAAGAGTTGCATGTTGTTTGGGGCGTCAGTGGCAGGTATGTACTTTAGCAACTATCCTCTTGGCACTGCAATTATCCGTAGTGTGAGCCTGCAGTCCCGTCCCATGCTCTGCTAAATTGAATATAATCCGTGGCCTGCGTTGTGGGGTCAAGTCAGAGGTTCCCGGCTGGGCAGATCCCGCGGGGTCAGCATGTGTCAAGGCCTGAAAAAAAGCTTCCAAAATGTCACTGCGCACACTGAAGCTAATGACGTGTTGGTCCTGACAGTGCAGCGAGCATTGCCTTCTGCACTAACTGAGCAGTCCGCGGTGTGACAGCGCAGAGTCAGCCCAGGTGGCGGGCACGCTGGGCCCCTCTTCTGCCTGCGGCATCTGTCAGGCAGGATCACATCAGGGTCAGCATTACACACTTGCTATGGTGGAATAATAAACCGCCTGGATTATCCAGCCTAGAGCCCCTGCAGAAAGCAGGGACCCTGTGCCGTACAGTGGATACACTCATCGTTGCCTTGAGAGGCTCTTTCTTGTGCCTTATCAATCCCACTAGGTGATCTAGCCGTCCTTATCCTCATATGAATTTCTAAGACAGCTGCATCTTCTCGTCTCCTGTAACCTGTTACTCCTGATTTTATTACTAGCCCCAAAGGAGGTCGCTTGGTGACACAAACGGCTGCTAAATGTAGATCAAGTACACTGACATCCCTGTGTTTCAGCCTGTGGATTACTCTGCCATAGAAGGCCAGAGGGTCAAGTAGTATAGCTGGGTTTAAAAAGAGGGGTGGGAGAGATTAGATAATTTCATAGCTGCCCGAGCAATAGTGGAATCTCCCTTAATTCTAAATAATTCTAAAGAGCATTAGAAAGTATAGCTGCAGCAGCACTGAAATGCAGCCGTCTCTGGAGTGGAGAGCAGCAAGCAACCAATACATTGCATCTAGGTGAGAAGAGGGAAAATTTTGTCCAGGGACAGAGGAGCAACATCATCTCCACTCTAATTAAAAAATGTTGTGTGATCTTTAATAGCCAGACAGGTCAGATAGATTTCTAAATTCTCATCCTAAAGACCCCTATGTGGCAAACTAAATCTAATCCTGTGCTCCAGGAAGAGAATACTGTGGTGTATTGAAAATGAGGTTAAAATTACAAAACTATTACTTTAAGTTTTTAAGGGTTTTCCTGGTCCTGCTTGCAGGCTAGGAGGTTCTGCAGGGAAGCTTGTGATCTGGGTCTTTCAGCAGTAAGTCTGCAAAGGGCAAGGAGTGGTGAGCTGTGCTTCACTGCCTTAGGGACCAGCCTGCTTTATCTTCCAGCTTTTGGTGCTTGTGTGCAAAGGTTCTGGATTTCAAGAAATAAAGTAGGGGTACACTCCAACCTTCCTGAAAGAGCATTGTATGTTTTTAGCTAATGTCTCTGTTTATGTGCCAAGAACATAACAGATCCTGATTTTCGGAGGTCGGGAATTATTTTTGTCCCCAATTAGAGCATTACTCCGTTGTCCAGGTGCATTATGAGTTGGATATTTATTTATTTGTAAACTATTTATTTAGGAAGTTGTAACGAGTTTACAAACTCTTGCCGTGTCGATATCAGAAAGGAAGCAATCGTTACACTAGTGAGCTGTTGTTTAAAGGGACATTGTACGGGAATCTAATCATCCGATCTTTCTATTTAACAGGGTGTTATTCTATTAACAAGTGATCATCATTACAACACCTATGTCATTTCTAGTGATTTTATTCAATGGAGTGAAATCTCTATATACACGTATTTAACAGGCCAGTATGTCTATCAAATGTTAATATTAAAAAAAAATGGACAGGTGTGCTGGGGGGTGTTTGGTGTTTTTGTTGTTGTTTTGTTTTTTGCAGATGAACATACTTTGTATGAGTACTGAATAAAAGGTAACCAAATATCTAAGTGTCTGTCTGTCCTCTGTCTGTTTTGTTGGGTATGCAATTGGTGTGTTAATTTTTCCATAATCACAACCTCCCATATTTTTTGAACCATTCCTCAATAGTTGGGCTATTTTTCTTTTTCCAATGAGAGGCTACTAATAGCTGAGAAGCTACTGGCAATGAGGGATTAATTCTTTGCTTCCTTTTGTGTGACCGTTTCCATTAGGAAGCCCCAGGAGGTTTGCCAAAGGATCATTTGGTAATAAATATCCAGCCATTTGTGATATTTGGTTACAGATTGCATCCCAATACTCAGTAATGACTGGCCATGTCCGCCATATATGCATACAATCTCTTTTCCACAATTCTCCAATATTTATCCCCATTTAATCTCACTCTATTTTTTAACCTGACTGGTGTGAGGTGCCATTGAAACGATATCTTAATTCCATATGAATCATTGACTATTGGCCGCTGCTAAAAGCAGGAGAGCAGGCTTGATGGATCCATGGGTTGAACCGGTCTGGCAAATCCTATATTCCTATTTGTTTCCCTGATTTCAATTATCACCCTTTACATTTGCTCTTTTAATTTCCTCTTCACTGGGAAAAAAAACCATGATCAGAAGAGCAGAGCAACTGGAAATGCTGCTCTCTGACAGCAGCAGCAGCAGTTGGGGCCCATGACTGAGATGATAAAACAAAAACCCTAGAACCAAAGGTTAGGGAATTATGTGGGATTTATGGTACAGCGGAGGGAAAATAGATTCTCTGGCTTAATCCCCAGTAATGCTTTGTTTAAAGTTATTAGGCTGTGTTTTATGGCCAGTCTTTTCATGTGGCAGGGCCAGCCTAGAACTGCCAGCCGGTGAAGGAAGAAAGGGCTTTCATGCAGGGTGGGGCCACTTGTCTTTGCATTGGCAAGACAGCCCCAAGGCCCCACGGAATGCAATGGACGGGATGATGCTGGCAAGTGGGAACTTGTGTTTCCTGAATAAATGGGGCCATTGACCAAACAGGAAAATGGAGTCCTTTTAAAAACAGATTGTGGATCTTTATGGAGAGACTCCTCAGTATTGAAGCCAGTTCAGATCAGAGTTGTCGTGAAGGCCTGTGCAGTGTGCATGTACATTCAACCCAGGCTAAAACCTAATATCAGTGGCTGATTTAAGGAGCTGTGCTGTCTAAAGTTGCACCCTAGAGGTTATGAAAAGCACAGGCATTTAGGGACAAATTATTCATTATTATTTGTTGGTTGTATTGCTGTAGTGCTTAGGAGCCCCAGTCATGGCGCAGGCCCCCATTGTGCTAGGCACTGTACAAATATAGAACAAAAAGACAGTCCCTGCCTGCAGTCAAACCTGTGTAACCCCCATTGACTTCACCGGAATTGCACCAACGTGGGTTGGGGGGGAGGGTGTGTGTGGTCAGCTTTTGGTTGATAAGGTGAATATAGGGATAATAGCCATGGTACCTGTCTAAGAAAGGGCTATTGTAAGAATGAACTGTCTTTCCCATGATGTTTGTGTGACTTGGAACCCCTAAGTGCTTAGGACAGGTTCTTATTCATAGAGTCAGAATACCCAGCTGACACGATCTGACTGTAGCAGCTGGGAATGGAGTGGCACTAGAGAGAGCTGGTGAGGATCTAGTGCTGAACAGCAGAGAAATTCCCCATCCCCTAGCGTGTAGCTACTGTTTTCTATCGCCTTACCAAGATCAGACACATACTCTAGCGTATACTGTGCAGATGCCCTGCTGCTAAGTTAGTGGGGTCATTCTTAGCGCTCTGCCTAGTAGGTATTTCTGCTGCCGCTGTGTCCACATATAGCTGCTGTAACACTTGGCAACCATTAATTACTCCCCACAGCCTCTGTCTGAGGTAGGTTCTGTGAATCTTCTTATCCCTGTTTCACAGATGAAAATGCTGAGGCGAAGGGCTTTTCCCAGCTTGGCTTCCTAAAGTGAGGAGCTCAACTTCATACGTGGGCACCAAAATAAATGGCCTGATTTTCAAAGGTGCTGAACACCAGCAGCTCCCATGGAGCAAGCCCAGAGACGCTGGGCCGGATTCTCTGCTGGTGTACACTGCTGCAGCCCCAGTGATTTCATGGTGCTGGGCTAATTTACACTAGCAGATCATCTGTCCCATTAGCCAAAAGTGCTACTTTTGCCGTCATTCTGTGGCATGTCCCAGCTTGGACGCCATCCCAAGTGCTGCTGCATTGCAATGCAACATCTGGCTGCTCTTACAGTGTATGAAATGCCGTGACACGGCAATGAGCCAGCGATGTTCAGAGCGCACAGGAAGCAGCGCTGACTTTCCGTGGGGATAGCGTGTAGAAGACATGCAGTAAGCGCAGAGAATATGTCCCATGCTGATTGGTATCCTAGTGCAGGCTCAGAGACTCCCAGGAGCTTGTGATAGTTTATAGGTGCTGTCATAAATATAAAGGGAAGGGTAACAACCCTTATGTATGCAGTAACATCAAATCCCTCCGACCAGAGGTACAGAATCACTTACCTGTAAGGGGTTAATCAGTTCAATTAACCTAGTTGGCACCTGACCAGAAGGACCAATGGGGAACGAAGATACTCTCAAATCTGGAGGAGTGGGGGAAGTATTTGTTTGTGCTCTTTTCGTTTGTTCCCTCTCGGGAGAGAGAGAGAGAGAGAGAGAGACCAAGCAGGTAAACCAGCTCCTAAAAAGATACCTGAAATGATGCATCTAAAATTACAAAAATTGTAAGTAAAGCTTGTGAATTTTTCCTATGCTAAGAGGTAGTTTATTCCTGTTTTTAGAAATGTGAAGCTAAGTCCAGAGGGGAATCCTCTGTGTTTTGAATCTTTTTATCACCCTATAACGTTACCTTCCGTCCTGGTTTTACAGAGGTGCTTCTTTGACTTTTTTCTTTATAATAATGTTCTTCTTTTAAGAACCTGAATGATTTTAGTGTCCTAAAGATAAAGGGTCTTGTCTGTACTTATATAAAAGGCAATTGGTTAGTATATTATTCTCAAGCCTCCCCAGGAAAGGAAGTGAAGGGACTTGGGGGGATACCTTGGGGAAATAGGTATCCAAGTGGTCTTTTTCCTGAATCTTTGTCTAAATCACTTGGTGGTGGCAGCAATACTGTCCAAGGACAAGGAAAGTATTTGTACCTTGGGGACGTTTTTAACCTAAGCTGGTACTTATAAGCACTGTTCCCTCTAAGCTGTGCGCGTGTGTGAAACACTGCACGCACAAACATTTGCACAGAAGCACAATTTGCACAGAAGAATTTTTTTGTGCACACGGCCTGTCAAAAATTTGCCCAGAAGAAATTTTTTGCGCACACGGCCTGTCAAAATTTAGAGGGAACATTTCTTATAAGCTTAGGGGGTCTTTCATGCGGGTCCCCACATTTGTACCCCAGAGTTCAGAGTCGGGAGGAAACCCTGACAGGTGCCTATGTTTAGCGCATGATCATTCCAGTCAGGATAACATGCTGCTTTCTTTTCACACGACTTGAGGTCATATTGCCTCCTAAAATAAACCAGAGGAACATCACATGGCCTTGGCAGAGCTGAGATTTCAGAGCTACTGGTAAAAAATCCCAACCTGAACAGAGACCAGAGAGGATAAACTAGAAAAAGAAAAGGGAGGCAGGAAAAAAGGGAGATTAAATAGATCCACGCAGAGGGCTAGCTTTTCAGTGAGTGTAAATTGGCGGGTCTCCGTTGAAGCCATGTCAGTTGATGCTAGCTGAGGGTCTGACCCGTTAGTTGTGTGTGTGAGGGTGCACACGCTCTGATGCCAAAGCTGACGCTCCCCAAATTGCTCAGTAATTTTCTCTAATTGAATGAAGAATCATTACAGTCCGAGCCATTGGCAACACTGAGCCCTTCTTAAGAAAGCATCTGGATTTGAAATTAGCTGGAGAAATGGAAGAAGAAGAAGAAAAAAAAAGAGAGACAAAGCAGCAGAGAGACTAAATAAAACAAGTGGTTTCTAGGAGCAGTTTGACTCTGGAGCTGTTCGGTCTCTTAGTGTCCTCCCAGCCCCTGTATATTTTAACTGTTTGTGACACTGTTTCAGATGGAAATGATGCCTGTTGGGTGCAATTGTTCTGCCTTCCTGCCCTACAAAGCCTGCTCTCCCCAAGCTTTTGGTTTAACAATCATTCGCTGCCAGTTAATCCCCGCTCTTTTCTTCCTTGACAGCTTCAGGCCCCACCTTCGGGGAGGCTAGCTGCAAGGGTACGTTTCACTGACCTGTAAAGCGAGGCGCACCATTGCCCGGCTTCCTGCCTATATATAGCCACTCTGCCAAGCTGCCTGTTATGAATAAGCAATAAGACACAGCAGGCTGCCTTGATGTTCTTTGGTTCTACTGCCCCGAGGGGGGACGAAGCCCATGGCAGAGTGACTTTGACTCTACAGACACCCTAGATGTGGGCGAGATCCTTCTCCCTACGCTGCTTACTGCTCTTATAAATGGCGTGGTTTCAAACAGAAAAGTTCCTGGTTTAATTAAGACTGAAGTGCAGCTATGCTCTTGATTCCTAAAAGCTGAACCCACAACCTGTCACTGCCTAACCCAGCGCTTACTGCAGCAAAAGGACAATTTATCCGGGTTGTTGTTCTTCCTTCCCCTCCCTCCAGTGAATGTCGTGGTGATGATCGGTGGCAGGCTGACAGCCCCAGGTGTTGCACTGCTCAGTACAACCTCAGGACGAGCCAAGTAGGGCCTGCAGCCCTAGCGGTTTCATCCATGCTGCTCCTCCAAACCGCCTCTTTCTGCAGGTGAGACGATAGATCAATTTCTATGCCTTGCTTTGCGGCTGGGATGGTAGGTGGGGGCTCCAGGAGGCCCTGGCTGTGTGTGATGATTATGCCTTGGTTATGGACCGACCATGCCCTCCTCCATTTGGAAATTGGGGTTCACCCTTATTCCCACCAGGGCAGAGGGCTGGTCCACTCACCAAGACTGATTTCAGATTTCCCTGCATCTGCTGGCCCTCTCTATCACAGGTCATTATGCTCCTCTAGATATTTGGTATTCAGCTGACCTGTGACAGAAAAAGCACAGGGGTGGAGGCTAGAGTACCGTGGTGAGCATCAATTGAGATACAGAGAGTTTTTTAAGTCCTGTGCTGAGGCTGTGTTGGAGGCAAAGAGCTCTTTCCTTCACTAGAGCGTTCACAAAGGTCCAAGTGATGGAGTTACTCCAGATAAATTGAGGAGTCCAGGCTTCCCCACTTAGAAACAGTGCGAATGTTTCTTGAGAGGAGTTTTCAGTTCGGTGGACAAGTTGTTCGGATTTGGACTAGGCTAGCTGCTGCGGTAGTGGCAAATCCACATTGACAAAGGCAACCTCTTCACTTGTTGAGTTCCAGCCAGTTTTGCTCAGGGAAGTTCTAGGTATGTTGGGGGAACCCTCTGAGAACAGAGCTCACAATCTGGATGTGTGTCCCTCTCGTCTGATAAAGCCAACCAGAGTGGATTGTTGGTGGAGATCACGGGTTTAAAGTCAGACGTGACCGTCACATTATCTAATCTGACCTTCTGCATATCACAGGCGAACAATACCATCCAGCCACTTCCACTCCACATCCAATAACCGGAATTAGATCAAAGTATTACAGCTCCCAGGACATAGGCACCGACTCTGTGGGTGCTCTGGGGTTCAAGCATCCTTGGAAAAAGCCAGCCACAGCTGTTCAGCGGTGCCACCGATCAGCTGTTTGGCAGCTGACAGGAGGCACTTGTGGGAGGGTGAAGAGCAGCGAGTGGCAGGTGGGGCCTCAGGGGGAAGGGCGGAGTGGGGGCGGAAAGAGATGGAGCAAGGGTGGGACCTCGGGGAGGGAATGGAGTGAAGGGAGGAAGAGGTGGAGGGAGGGCAGAGCCTTGGGAAAGGGGGTGGAGCGGGGCTGGGAAGAGGTGGAAGGAGGGCGGGGCCTCGGGGGAAGGAGCAGAATGCGGCTGGGGCCTCAGGGTGGAGCACCCACGAGGAAAAATAAACGTCAGTGCCTATGCCCCAGGACACTAAAATATGATGTGCCATGGGGAGAGAACAAGGGACCGCTTCAATGCAGTGGCAGGGGCTAGATGAAGTGAGCTATGCCCAGATGATCCAGGCTTCCCAAAGGAAAGGCAAGATGGTGGCTTCCTTTGCAGGAGCAGTCAATCATTAGATCCATGCTCAAGAAATGTCCTGTGCTGCTGCACTTTCCAATTATCGCCCCACATCTCGTGGGAAGGCAGCTTTGATGTTATCCGGGGAGGCTTCAGATTTCCTTGATCGTGGCGAATCTGACTTCTGGGCTGTGTGTGAACTGTGTGGGCATCCTTGATGGGTGCTGTCTCCCCTGCGCTGTCTCTGATGTGTGGCAAATTGCCGGCACTACTATGATGGGTCCCGCACTTTCTCTTCTTGTGGGGGGTTTCAGGGTGCCATTTCTTGCCCCTGAACTGGGGTAACAGCTATCCTACTAGTATCCCAGGGAAGGGGAGTGGAGAGGGAGGGACCCAGGCCCGCCCTCTATTCCAGGTCCCAGCCCAGGGGCCCTATGATAGTAGGTGAACCACTTGTACCAGTGATTCTTTCCCCTGGGCTACTTCCCTCTCCTGACCTTCAGCTTGTGGGGCTTCCTGCCTTCCCTCTGCACAAGCCAGGTGTCCCTTTACCTAGGATCTTGGTCTTCTTAGCCCACTGCAGCACTTCTCAAAACTCTCCTCCGCTTTCCTTCAAACTGCTCTTTGTTCCACCACCAATCCACTCTGCCTCACTCCTCCAAACTGCTCTCTGCTCCACCACCAAACCACTCTGCTCCAACTCCTCCTCACTCTGCTCCAGCTCCTCCTCTGGCTGATTGAAGCAGGGGGATTTTATCAGGTGACTGGCTTCAGGTGCTCTAATTGGTTTCAGGTGCTTTTAATTAATCTACAGGGAATAAGGCTTCTCCTCTTCCTAGATCACTCTCCGGCTGCCTTCTTGCCATGCTGTATCACAGATGCGTCTTTCAGAGGGCTCAGAAACCCTGAATACAATTGGCCACCAGGCTGCATTGGATGGGGAGAGGGGATGCGCAGATATTTTTTGTACTGTTCCAGGGTTTGCTGCAGATGATCAGGACCTGCTGTGGCTGGAGCTAAAGCTTCACTCCATACTCCTGAGCATCACCGCTAGGTCAGCGGGAGAAGGGTCCCAGCTAAACCCTAGCTAAGTGGGAGGATGGTTCCACAGCGTAAAGAGAACCACTGGCCTTGGTCTGCACTTAAAAATTATATATCAGCACAGCTTTGTTGGGCAGTGGTGTGAGAAAAACACACCCTGACTGACCTAGCTATGCTGACAAAACCCCCAGTGCAGATGCAACTATGCCAATGGAAGAGCAGTTCTGGTGACATAGCTAACGTTTGGGGAGGTGGTATTCCTGCACCGGTTTAGGCAGTTTCTTCACTGGGAGGCTATGCTGGCACAGGCTCTGGAGTGTAGACATAGCCTAAATGATCAGAATGATCCCAAATGGCCTTAAAAATCCAAGAAATATCCCTGTGCCTCAATTTCCGTATCTGTAAAACAGGGATAATAATATTTCCCTCTCTCCCTGGGGTCCTGAGGCTCACATGTGTAAAGTAGTTTGATGGAAGGTGCTTTGAAAGTGCAAAGTATTTCTTACCATCATCATTATGAGATGTAGCAGAGTTGCCTGGAGATTTAAGCACTACCCACCTGGACAGGTTACCCTTTCCCAGATGTTCTTTCACCTGGAGAAGGCATCTTTTAGAAATCTTGGCAAAGGTTGGAAAAAGGCTAAGCGCTTCAGACATACACCACGCCCCCAGAGACAGATCTGAGTCCACTGAGTTCAATGAGGCTGGGAATGGATCACTTGATGCTTACCTGTTCTGTTCATTTCCTCTGGGGCACCTGGCATTGGCCACTGTCAGAAGACAGGATACTGGGCTAGATGGACCTTTGGTCTGACCCAGTATGGCTGTTCTTATGTTCTTAATGCTTTTTAAAAGGGATCACAGTCTATGGTAGTTCGCTGAGTCCATCCTTGGCTACTACACAAAAAACACTGATTGTACAGGGGGTGGGAATGGCCCATGCTGGACCACCCATCTTTTTAGCATGGAGATACTGGTGAGAAAGAAATGCATAGAGATCTCCTGGTATTTATTCCATCAGTTATAACAATACCATAGAATAAGGAGGGTATATAAGGGGTAGAAAGTCAGACGAAAACTTGGCATGGTTACATCACAATGTATAGATAGATTTCCCCCTCATTGCACAGAGTTGAATTATCCTCTCTCCTTCATGGGAACATGAATTGTAGTAGGCCCCATATTGTAGAAGTGACACGGCATTTGAACGCGTTTCCAGTAAGTGACGTTTCTTACATGGAAGGGCAATTGTGGTCTAAGGTGACTGAGCACCAACCAGTCTGGGCTCTATTCCTGACCCTGCCACTGACTTGGGCAAGTAGCATAACTGCTCTGTGCCTCAGTTTTCCCCTCTCTAAAATGGGACCAATATAGCTGTCCCCTCCTTTACCAAGTGCTTTGAGATCAATGCATGAAAGGTGCTATCAGGGCAAAGTAATAATAGTATTTCTTGGCCTTAGTTACGCAGATGTGGGAAATTTCCCTGTCATGGCTTGTGTCTGGAAGGCAAAGGGAACACCGGTCATCGCCTCCAGGAGGTTTACTCCAAATCTCCTTCACCAAGATGGGAGTGAAGGCAGAGGAGCAATGCCAGTCTGCTCCTCTAACGAGGTTTTTTGCTTCCATTCCCAGGCATGGCTCAACAACCCTCCCTCCCTTCGGCACTAAAAGATTAAAATGGGCCGTGGAACTCGGTCAGCCACGTGAGCAATGGCATAGGCAGTTTTAGATCTGACCTCAAGAGGGAGGCTTGGGGGAGGACAGTGCTGCCTCCTGACTCCGGCCTCGCACTGGAAAACACACTTCACTAGAGGAACAGGACACGTAAGTCTGTTTCGGGGAATCTAGGCGGAGCATGGGTTTAGAAAAGGAATCCAACTCACACAGGTAAGGGTGACAAACTCAGTGGGGTTCCCACTGGTTAATTTTCATACACCATCATTTCCCCCAGACCATCCACTGCATCCCTTCTCCCCCCCTCAACATTATATGGTTAAGAATGGGGTGTTATGTCGAGGGAACCAGCTGCGTCACATAACAGAACACTTTTCAGCTGACTGCTTCAGGTCCTCTAGTGTGGCCTGGGCTTTATCCTTCAGGGAATCAAGGTCCAGGTTCTGGATGCTGGTCAGCTGTCCGATAACAGAGTCCTTTTCCTCTTCCTCCTCGTTGTCTTGCTCGATCATCTTGGCCAGCTCCTTTGGGAGCTCCACGTCCCCTCCTGCCAGCTGGATCTGACTATCATCCGTTTCATTCTACAGGGTCACATCGATCAAAGAGAAGAGCATGAGTGAGTGGGTCAGAATCAGGCTCTGGGGCAGAGATAAGGAAGGAGAGAACAAGAAGGAAGTGGAAGAGACTAGAAGCCCCAGTTTAGCATTGTACTTCATCACTTGCTTAGCATTAAGCATGTGCTTAAGTGCCACTGACATCAAAGAGACTGAAACATATGCCTCAGTGTTTTGCTGAGTAATGCTGGATTTCAGCATATGCTTAACTTTACTCAGGCGCTTAAATCACTTGCTGAATCAGGGCCAGATTGAGAGCATTAATAAACTGACGAACCACAGGACGACTTTGAAAGAGTTGGCACAACAGCTGGACAGGATCAGTAGCTACTGCAGAAAAGATTCATGGAAGAAAATTGTCTATGTATTCGAACAAAAATATCAACGCTAATGAGAGCTGGGTGAATGAGGCAGAGAGACTCGTGAATTAATACGTGTTCCTTCACTTTGGATATTTCCCCCTCTTGTGTGTTTACAGAAACAAACCCCCAAACAATCCACTTACCTGGCACTAACATTGGTAGAAAATGATTTTTGGCCTGTGTATAAGAAGTGCACGTGTGCTTATCCACTAGGGACACTGAAACAATATCAAAGGACTGATCTGACCTTTCACAACTAAATCAACACAGGGGCAATTTAGAATATTCACAATCAAGTCAGAGAATTTTTTAAAAGCGCTTTTTTGTTTAATTCACTTAAAGAAACTGTGATGCGCTTGAGTTATTCCATGAACAAAGAAGGAGGCTGAATTATTTTGTTCCCAAAGATTAAATTGTTCCCAGTGAATCATTCATACAGCTCTAAGCAGACGTACCAAAAAAGGAATTAGCCTAAGAAAGAGCAGGTGAAATGGAGGGGGGAGACAATGCCGGTTGAAGGAAGATATTGTTACTCTACTGTCAATGAAATCAATGGGAATTAGGCGCCTAAATACCTTTGAGGATCAGGAGTTTCTCCTGATTTGCTATTTATATTGAGGTAGCAGCCAAATCCCTGGTGAAACTGAGATCAGTGAGAGTAGATGCACAATGGGGCTTTGCAGACAGAAAGCGATTTTGAGCAGGAGAAGGTGAGTTGACAGTACAGCAGAATGGCTCACATGACAGACTGCCAGACAAAAACAGATGTACACGTAAGCCTATTACTAATTGCCACTCAAAGGGACTGCTGTCTTCTGGCCAGACGGACAGGTGGCTGCATAGTGCAGTGGTATTGCTAGCTGCGAGGCATTAGCAGGTGAGCATCAGCACAAGGTTCCCAGCACAGAGGGGAAGGCGTGAGAGAGTTGCACTGTGGTTTTTAAGAGGCTGCAGAGCTGGTATTGTATCTAATCCACCAGCCAGATATAAAAAGGGGTCTGATTAATGAGTTAGAGGAACCCATCAGCTAGAAAAATGTCATTGCTGTCACATTAGGCGCATATCTGGTGGTCATCACCAGGGCAGATGGAGATGCTGGTAGTGGTCCTGATTTTCTATATCACGTAATATTTAAATGTTATCAGGGAGCCAATTTGAAGAAAATCATAAAAATCACAAAAAGAGGCATAACTTGAAGATACATTGTCTAATTTTGACCAAAATTGGCAGAAAGCTTCTAAATACAATTGATAGCGCAACTATATACTCAAAATAGTACTGGTTTGGAAAAGTTGGGAAATATTTATCCCCAAGTGATACATTTGATGCATTTTCTTGTCCTTTTAGGCCTTTGGGTAAAGCAAAAGTCTGTAGTCACACAACAGTATGAGCTTGTTTCTACCATGTAATACATCAAAATGTTAGTCATTATTTGTAGAATGGACTGATAATGAGACTTTTTTCTGTCTGCCATTTTGTATTTTATGACTATGGGCTATTGTCCAATGATTTCTGCATTGGCAACTAATGCTAATGCAGCGTATACCATGATGATGAAATATTTTGAGGCGATGTTCCACTCTCTGAGCCAAGACTGGGCCTATGTCGGGTATGATGAGGCAATCTACTGCAAAGCAGAGATTATTAAATGGAGGAATCAAAAGGAATTTGACCATGACCACCTTGATGTGGGAGGTATGCATCGTGCAATGAATTTTGTGGGTGATATAGGCAGCGTGATGCAGGAAAGTGGGTTTGAAGACATCCTTGTGGAAGCCAGCAACTATGGTGCTTCTGCCATCAGCCATACGCTAAGAGGAAGAGCATATAACTGTGGTGTTGGAATCAGTAGCGCAGCCAGGTCCGGAGCACAGGGGGAGTGGCGCTATAAAAAGGTGCTTCCCAAGGCTCCCCCTGTACTCAACTCAGCGGCACCTGCGGGTCTTCGGTGGCGGGTCCTCGCTGGTACAGTCCGATACGGTGTACTGGCAATAGCCAGTACGCCGTGCTGGACCGTACCGGCTTCCCCAGCGGGATTTAAAGGGCCCGGCGCGCCAGCCGCTGCGGGGAGCCCTGGGCCCTTTAAAGCGCTACCGGAGCTCCAGCAGCGGGGCTTGGGCGGCGCTTTAAAAGGCCCACGGCGCCCCACAGCTGCAAGAACCGTGGGCCTTTTAAAGCACCGCCCGAGCCCCGCTGCCAGAGCCGGGCTCAGGCAGCGCTTTTTAAGGCGCCGCTTCGGCCACAGGGGGAGCAGCCACTCCCCCTGCTCTCCCCCTGGCTACGCTACTGGTTGGAATCCACAAACTTATAAATGAGGCAATGAATTGCTTGAAATGGATGGCACTTGGCTATTCCTTGAACAATGGTGAGAAGATGAGGAAAGATGCATCTTGGAGAAAATTCAAACACTCATTGAAGCATTTGAAGCTGTGGAGAAGGCACACAGAGAAGACAGAGTGGAAGCACAGAATGCTTTGGCAGACTTCATGAACAGAGCCCAATCAGCTCATGGACACTTATGTTACCCAAGGAACAATCTGTTCAGATACATTTCTGTTCTGGGAGAACTATGTAACAGATTTCTCCCAACTACTGATGGATAACAGAGAAGCAAAGAGCGATGATAACAAGGCTAGGGAACTTGAGACATTTGCAGTGTGGTCACGTGAATTATGTTAGGTGGGGATGTGTAACTGTAGCAGAAGCCAGATTTCTGGAGGAGGAGAAGCCAGCTATATATCATGGCCTAGCTGATAGCCAAGGAGCAGTATACCAGACTGCCAGACCTTTCAGTGGCATATGGCGTGACATGGCTGTCGAGCAATCTCTCAACAAGGACTCTGGGAAGCATCAGCATTGCACAAAAGATAAGGCTCTGACCAAGTATTACCTGACTGCACAGTCTGAGGCAGCTGTAACAGCTATGACAAAACAAATGTTTGGAATGCAGCCTTCAGCAACAGAGCTCCACCAAGAAGCTACCACACAGCGCATGGCTGCAGATGAAACTGCTGTCCCAGATATTAGAAATGTTTGTGACTGAATGACAAATCCTTTTAGCGTGGAACGAGCCCAGACGACAGACAGCCATGTGTGAACATTGCAATGTCTATGGGGCCCCACCTGAAATTGCAGAAAGTTTGTGCATGAGAAGAGAGAATGTCCCACAAGAAAGGAAGCAGTTTGTAACCAGTAGGCTGCAAAGGGGTTAGATCTCTTTGATCCCATAGAAAGGTCTAATCTCAAATCATTTGGTAAACTCAACAAGACAATGGAACAAAAGAAGCAGCAGACAGCACAAGGGACAGCTATTGATCGTCAGATATTCCGCAAGCTGACAGTTATTGCCTAGCTCAGAGATGTTGGTAGCCAGGGTGTAATGAAGTGTGAGCTGGCACCTGTGGGAGCCCCACTTCTGAACACGTCATCACCCAGCTGTTAGGACAGTCACTTGCAAGGTAGGGGAGCCCTGTTCAAATCCCGTCTCATCAAGCAGCAGGGGATTGACCCAGAGTCTCCCACAGCCTGGGTGAGTACCCAGCCCACTGGCCCACTGCATGATTCTCACACTCTCTGTGGCCCAATGAATAGTTAATTATGGAATTAAAGTGGAAGAGCTTTGAGAAGAGATGAGTCCATATCAGAAGATCCCTTAGTTCAGTGATTAGGGCTCTCACTTGAGCAAGGGCAGCTCTCTAGTCAAATCCCTTCTGCACACCAAGCAGAGAATTAAACTGACCCAGGCTCTCCTGTGTTCAGGGTACGTACCCCCAGCCATTGAGTTACAGTCTAAGGGTGGCTATCTCCTCTCCCCCCGCCCCCCACCTTGTATGGCGTTAGGCAGCTATGAGCCTAGCTACCAGAGCAAGCCCCACAGGGAAGCTATGCAGGGTGATGCTTATTGCCCCTGGTTTGAGAATCGTGCTGGGGCTTAGGCATGAGCAAGGCATCTGGTGCCTAGCAGGAGGTAGCAGTGCCTGAAACTGGGACTTAACCTCCTGTGTTCCTTTTTGGAGTTGGCTTTGTGTGCCACCTAAAACACTGCTGGAGTTCTCTGGAGAGTTTGCCTCATTATAAAGCCAGGTCAGGGGAAAGGGCAGCTCTGTTCACCAAATGACCCCCCAAAGCTGTACCCCAGATGCTATTTTGGGTCTTCATCTGGCATAGCAGGTCTCAAACCAATCTGGCTCTGCATTTGCATTTTACAGCATTTTAAAATTAAACGTAAGTCATTTGCCAGGAAGGGAGTTGTAGCCCAGGAGTCCCTTGACCATGACCCCAAATTTGCGCTACACATGGTACCCAAGGCCTTCTCCTAGCATATACATTTCCAAGCCAGTCTGACTCTGCCTATGACCTATAGAATATTTGGCATTTCATGTCTGGCTCACAACAGCACCACTTTGTAGAACCAAAGGGACAGTCTAACGGTGCTCGGATTCTGGGCTGTCGGAGCTGGGTGTTGGTCAGCTCAGGGGAAGGCTTGTGAGATACGTTCTGTATGAACACTGCTCATTTTCCCCTTAGCTTTGTGCAAAAGAATAATGATTTCCTCCCATCCCAAGAACAAGTGTGAAATACCAGCTGTGGTATGTCAATAACCTGCTATACGCCTGCTCCCATTATCCACAGGATGAGCAGTTTTGAGGGCAAGGAGAGCAGAAACACTCAGCCATGGTCACACATCAAAGATGATCTGACAGTCCAGGAGGTAGCTCCGTCTCTGCCTGTTGATGGCTTATTAAAATAGGACCATTAGGCATGGGCAAACCTGACCTCCCCAGAGAGGTAACGGAGACCCAGGCAGTAGCTGAATCAAGTAGCCCTTACTCAGGATATTAGGAAGATTTGAAGGTAGGTAACTGCAGTCCAGCCCATTGCTGCTTTTTCAGAGGCAGCAGCTCTGTCTCATTGGTATCTTTGTTACAGTGTGATAAGAAGGAAGCATCTCTGCATAATGGGCGCTACCCATTGTTTGCTAAGGACAAAACAAATGAGAAACTGCCACCAACAATGGCCTCCTTTGGGCAGCACCTGAAACATGCTACTTATCAGTCACACATATGGAATCATGCACCAGCTCAGTATCTTTGTGTCCCCTGTCAGTAACGGACAGGTGATGGATAACAGGGGACAGCTTGTTCCTAAAATGACGGTGTTGGCACCTGCTCCAGGAGCCACCCTCACCTTTGTGCAGCATGGCTGTGAGAGGACCTGTGCAACAAGCAGATGCAAGTACCATAGGGAAGCTTTAGTGCACTCTGATGTATGCAGCTATGGCAGGGACGAGTGCAGCAACAGTGTATTGAACGCATGAGACACGGATTCTAAGGGGGAGTAGAAACGTTTCAACTACCTGCAAATCATGGGGACTATTTTTGTGAGTAAATATTGCTTGAAGGGGTGCTGCATTAGCCATTCAGTGGCTCATAGTTATATGGAGGGGTTATGTAAGCATACATGGTTGTACTTTGTTATGCACACGATATATCAGACAAGACTTTCTAAGCCCTTCTACTAAGAGTCATTACTGTTATATAAGCGGTTTACAGATACTGTCATTGTAGTCAGTGATAGTAAGATGATAATAATTACTTGAATACTGCGTGCAGTTCTGGTCACCCCATCTTAAAAATATATATATTGGAATTGGAAAAGGTACAGAAAAGGGCAACAAAAATGATTAGGGGTATGGAACAGCTTCCATATGAGGAGAGATTAATAAGACTGGGACTTTTCTGTTTGGAAAAGAGACAACTAAGGGAGGATATGATTGATATAAAATCATGACTGGTGTGGAGAAAGTAAATAAGGAAGTGTTATTTACTCCTTCTCATAACACAAGAGCCAGGGGTCACCAAATGAAATTAATAGGTAGCAGGTTTAAAATGAACAAAAGGAAGTATTTCTTCACACAACGCACTGTCAACCTGTGGAACTTTTTTGGCAGAGGATGTTGTGAAGACCAAGACTATAACAGGGTTAAAAAAAGAACTAGATAAGTTCATGGAGGATAGGTCCCATCAATGGCTGTTAGCCAGGATGGGCAGGGATGGTGTTCCTAGCCTCTGTTTGCCAGAAGCTGGGAATGGGCGACAGGGGATGGATCACTTGATGATTACCTGTTCTGTTCATTCCCTCTAGGGAACCTGGCATTGGCCACTGTCGGAGGACAGGATACTGGGCTCAGTAGCGTAGCCGGGGGGGAGCAGGGGGAGCGGCCGCTCCCTCTCTGAGGAGAAGCGGCGCCTTAAAAAGCACCACCCGAGCCCCTGCAAGAGCCACGGGCCTTTTAAAGCAGCGCCCAAGCCCGGCTCCGGCAGCGGGGGCCACTTTAAATGGCCCGCGGCTCCCCCGAGCCCCGCTGCCGGAGCCAGGCTCGGGCGGGGATTTAAAAGGCCCGTGGCTCCCCACGGCTGCAAGAGCCACGGGCCTTTTAAATCCCCGCCCGAGCCCGGCTGCCAGAGCCAGGCTGCGGGGGGGCACTTTAAAAGGCCCGCGGCTCCTGCAGCCGCGGGGAGCAGCAGGCCTTTTAAAGCGCTGTCCTCCGGTGGTGCTTAAAAAGGCCTGGGGCTCCTGCCACTGCGGGAAGCTGCGGGCCTTTTAAAGCGCCGCCGGAGCACCGCTGCCAGAGCCCCGGGCCCTTTAAAGTGCCGCCGGGTGGGGAGCGGGGAGGCGCCTTTTTATAGCGCTGCTCCCCCTGTGCTCCAGACCTGGCTACGCTACTGACTAGGCTAGATGGATCTTTGGTCTGACCCAGTATGGCCTTTATGTTCTTACAGTTGTACCATGAGTGCTTTAGATATACGTCTTCAGCTGAGCAGATAACTATGTTTTATAATTAAGGGTTAAGGGTCTTATTATCTGCATAGCTTCAGAAAAATAACAGACAGAAAAATGTTTTTCAAATTAGTCCATTCTACAAATAATGACAAATATTTTGATCTATTATATGGTACAACAAGCTCATACTGTCGTGTGACTACAGATTTTTGCTTTAACCAAAGGGGGGAAAAGATGGGGAAATTATAAAATATATCACCTGTACTATTTTGAGTACGTGGTTGCATATCAATTGTATTTCAAAACTTTCTGCCAAGTTTGGTTACAATTAGACAATGTTTCCCTGAGTTATGGCCCTTTTTGAGAGTTTCTGGGGTTTTTTTCAGATTGGATGCCTGATAACATTTAAATATAAAGTGATATAGAAAAAACTGCACCACTTCCAGCATCTCCATCCACCCTGGTGATGAGCACCAGACACGTGCCCAGCCTGTGATAGCAAAGACATTTTTCTAGATGGGTTACCCCTTAGTGCCCCAAATGGGTCTGGGTTGGTAGACTGGGGAAGCAGCAGGGCAATCAATTGCAGTAGAAAGGCCTGTGGATAGAGGAACACTGAGTGGGAGAGGATGTGACTAGAAGCGCAGTCTTGCCTTAGTGAAGTATTACCTTCCTGGGAAACTGACCACAGCAGAGAGGTTCCTAGGTATGCAAACCCTGACTCAGCTGTAAATGGGACACAATCAGCCAGGCCAAGGGCTGATTCCCTCTCTGAGCTCATGCTGCCCCAAGAGCATAGGGGTGGTGTGGGGGCAGGAATCCTACCTCCTGTACCCCCATCCTGGTACCTAGCTGGTAGCCAGCCCTCAGACAAGCTGTTGGAAAGAACGCTCTTGAGGAGTTGAGGAGCCCTGGGCTAGAATCCAGAGAGCTCCCCCTGAATCAGGGCTGCTGACAAGGCCACAGAGGTGAGCGCGCCTTGCTCGTTACCTTGGGGAGCCGGTACTTGTCTCTAAAGTGGGTCCGGAGCGTGGCTCTCTCTGCTTTGCGCTGGGTGAACTGGGCATCCCTTTCCATCCTGGAAATGACATTAGAAAACAAAGGCTGTCAGCCTGCCCCCACTCTGCCCGCTAGGCCAGGCCGGGTGAGGAAGTGTCCAATGCAGGTCGCTAATGCCCATTCCCTGAGCTCCCGCACACACTGAATGGAAGCCCTGAGCTGACATTGACAGGTCTTAATTCACCAGATGGGGCTCGAAGGCTGCTTTCCAACTGGCATCCAGGAAAGGCATCCCCCACCTGAGCCTCTGTCTCCTACAGCCACACACAGGGGAATACAGCAGCATCAGGGGAACGAGTTTACAGTCAGTTTCTATTGCAAACGCCTGCCTGGGCATTATACACAATATAATCAGCACATAACACATGGCAAAAAAAAACCCTCCAGTGTTTACAGTCAAGAACAAATACATCGATGACCCCCCTTCCTGGTTTGCAGCTATTTTAGGCCATCTCTCATGATCCTCCTAACTTTAGTTTATTTAGTGGTCAGCCAGTTGGAGGCTAGAAAGTCAGCTGGAAATGGACACAACCTTCTCTTCAGCCTGCTTGATTATTTGTTTCTTCAAGTCAATTATCTTTTCACCTGAATTTCATTGCCACAGAAATCAATCACTGCATGAGGCCAGTTTGAGAAGCAAATAGGGTGCAGCAAACCGGCCTGGACAAATTCAGTGACCAGATTCAAGTTCTTTTAGGCAGGTGGTGGTAAGGGAGGCTCTTTCTCCAGGCTTGTTTTTGTCAGGTTTGAAGGCTCTGCGTGTGCGGAGGAAGTCTGAATACAATCTGGCCCAGATTGTGGTGAGGCCCTTGTGCTGCTATTTCACACCCAACGCCTTCAATACGCACAGACATTCGCCACCCTCCGCCCAAAAAGCAGGCACCAGGGACACCAAAACAAACTTCGGGGGAGAGCCACCAAAAAGAACTGTAGTGAAATGTGGCCGGGGAGGAGAAGACAAACCCATCTCGCCGGTGCGAAAGCGGATTAAAAGATTATGGGTTCCATTAAACCTGCATCACTAAAATTCCCCGCCTTCCACAACCATTTGAACGTATTGATTGAAATGTCTTCTACCGCTTGGTGTGTCCTTTGAAAAGGCAAAGCGGCCATCTGCTAGCCCTGGGTGTAAACCAACGAAACTAAAGCTCAGCTTCTGCGCTGGCTTCGCTGCGAGTTTAGAACCGGGAGCGCTCGAGGGTTTGACGGCGCGCTGAAGTTAGTTACAGTCGCGCCCTGCCATGGGGTGTGAGCTGGGCTTCGGTCTAGAACAGTTAGCCTAATACAGCGGCAGCCGCCGGTTTGCTGGGTTACAGGAGTCGCTGGGTTAGTTGAATTAGGCAATTCAAGTCTGGGCTGCTATAGAGGCGGAGACGCGGGGGAATTTCCCATACGGTCCCTCGCCACCACACCCCCCGTTTTCCATGCTCCCTTTCCATGTGGTGGGGATTCCTGTCTGGCCTCTCCCCTGTGGGGCAGTCCCGATTTGCTGGCCAGGAGCCCCTTGATGCATTGAGCAAAAACCCGAATGCCTCTGCCATTTTTTTGGAGCGGTGGGGCGGGGGTCATGAATCTCGTGGACAAGTTTAACAGGCTTTTTTTCACCTGATCCCGAAGGGAAAGCCCGTCAGGGGCGCAGAGAAGGTGGGTGAAGGGCGCCCACGGTCCGAGGGCATCTGCCCCACGGGGGAGGTGAGGTGGCCAGAAGGGTTAGCAGGAGCATCACACATCGCAAGCCCCCCAGGCGCGCTCCGGGAGCCCAGCGCACTTACTTTTCCTCCAGTAGCTGCTTCTGGTATTCTTCATACTCCTCCCGCGTCATGCCCTGGGCTTCGGCCGGGGATTTCTCGCCATCCCCCTTCTCCTCACCTCCCAGCCCCCCGGTGAGGTTCTTCAGCTGGCCGCCCACCATGGACTTCACCATGAACGCCATAGCGGGGCGGGCCTGGGGGGGGAGTTGGGGCTAGGCTGAACGAGAAGCAGCGGGGCGGCTGGAGCGCTCTGCGTCCGCTAGGCTCTCGGCGCCCGGGCTCAGAGCAGCCCCGCTCCGCCTCCCATGGATGAGCGGCTCCACTCTGCAGGAAGGGTGGCGGGTCAGCACCACAACCGATGGACAGCTCCGAGCGCCTCCGCCTTGCTCAGCCGCACGGCCAGCGCCTTCCAGGGGTGCACTCGACGGGGCACAGCGACAAGGTTCAGCACCACGACGCGTGGACAGCTCGAGCCGAGCTGGGCGAGGGCTCCCCCCTTCTCTAGGGGAACGTGCCCCCAGCGCTGCTGAGCGAGTCTGAGCTCAACTCGCAGTCTCCCCGAGCTTTACTCTGCCCACTCGCTCCCGCTCCCCACCCCACCCACCACGCCCCTTTGGAAAGGAGGATTAACTTGTTTACTGGTGTGACGCCAGCAGACCACATGGCTCCAGCCCCAGTCTCCTGCTTACAACCCTCACCCTCGCTCCGTGCAGCTAAAACATGGGGCGGATGACAGCGAATTAGCGTTGGAGAGGCTTTTTTCACACCCTGGCTGCAGCGTGTGTGTGACTGAGAATGAGAGCGAATAGATGGAGATGTATGAACGTTCTGCAGAGCATCCCTACGGGAGAACAGTGGGCAAAATAAATCATCAGCCAACATTAAAATCCAGCCTAGGCATCACTGTAAGAGCGATCAGATCTTCCCCTCCCCGCCTTTAAAGGGTGAGTATTGGAGCTGAGGCAGTAGTTTCCCTCACCAGAATAGTGCTAACAATGGCAGTTATGAAAGTTTCCATTGTTTTAATGCAGGGGTTCTCAAGCTTCATTGCACTCTGGCCCTCCTTCTGACAACAACAATTACTACATGCCCAGAGAGGGGGGTGACCGAAGCCTGAGCCCACCCGAGCGCTGCCACCCGGGGGGGGGCTGGGCGATGGACCTCAGGCTTTGGCTTTGGCCCCAGCACCCAACAAGTCTAACGTCAGCCCTGGCAACCCCGTTAAAATAGGTCATGACTAGAGACCCACTTTGGGGTCCTGACCCACACTTTGAGAACCGCTGATTTAATCTGCGAGATTAAAACCAAATAAATAAGAAAGCTCTACTGAGGCTGAGCAGGGGTTTTGCTGTGGTGGAGATTACTGATGCTTGGGAGACTCGTGTGTCACCAGCGATTCCTCCCAGTGCTTTAGCTGAGAGCAGAGTCCCAGCTCAGCCTTCCTTGGGGAGGCTTGCTAGAAAGTGAGAGGGAGACATTTACAGAGGGAAATGCTATGTGACGCGTGCAAGATAACGCCAGAGTTCAACCCTCCTCTTCGATTTGCTGTTTGGAAAGAAGCGTGGGGCGGGGGGCGGACCTTGCAGAGATCGAGCCGTCTCAACAAGCCAGCCAAATCTTGCAATCGCTGCTGCTTTGATGGAGACAGGGCAACTTTCATAATGAATCAGTGACTTCCAAGACAATGTGGTTTCCAGACAGCAGCTTCAGCACTATAATGAATTTAATCACCCAAACCACATGTTGTCCCATGGACCCCAACACACAAACAAGGTACAACTGCTCCTTTACTTTAGCTACAGTCTCAATGTCAAATGGGGAAAAAAATGTAATTGCCATAGACAGTGGAGCCTTGCCCCAAATCTGTCAAGTTCAGAATAACATATGTGCCAGTCAGTTCATTGAAGGACACAGCCAAAGTTATTTGCAGGAATAAATAAAGTCCCTCTCTGTTTCTTTCCTCCAACAGTGGGTTTTTCCTGATCTAGACTTTCCCCTTTAAAAACATCATTCCTTGATGTCCCCATCTGCCTTCTCTCTGCAATGAGTGACTACAAGGAAAGCCCTTTCAAATGCATTCAGAGACCAGAGAGCTCAGAGCTACAGTTAAAGAAACCTTTCTTAAAACATCATTCCAAGGGTACAGGGAGGAAAAAACTCAGCTGCAGTCAATGGGAGTCTTTCCACTGACTCCAGTGAGTTTTGGATCAGGCCTAGCAAAGAGAGTGATGTTTTAACTAAATGTAAAAAAAGTACTGGAAATCGCATAAGGCTTCATTAAAGTGCTCACTTAAGTCAGAAGGAGGCATAAGGGGGAAGATCTTTGGTTTCATGCTATAATTCTTTCCTCCCCTTTCAAGATCATGAATAATCTTATTTTGACCCCTCTATTGAATCTTTTACCTACTGCAGTATCACAAATTTGGTGGTGGTGGTGGGGGAAGGGGGGGTTGCAACTAATGATGAACCCAAAACAATGCACCTAACTGCCAGCTGGCATCATTGTGTTTAACATACAGTCTTTGCTCTCTCTTTCTCTCCCAAAACTATGTAAGAATAGTTTTATTTTCAATAATGAAATCCCCGTTTGTAGCAAATCGTTTAGATTCCTGAATTTAAAGCCACTCTCTGGAGATTAAAATGACTGAACAGCTGTGACTCCACAGAACATGATGAAGGGGGAGGGGAAGTGACTATGCCCCCAGTATAGCTACAGGCAAAACTTTGTTAAAAATCAAGATTTTTTTTTGCTTGAATAATAATCTGGGATTTGAAGGTCATTCATTAACTATCAGGCAATGGTACATTTAAGGACAGAGGGCTTTGGAGCTCTAATCAGTCATCAGTGTTTTTATGAGTCCCGATCTGCATATTTTGTGACTAGTAATTTTGTGTGCCTCAGTTTGCCATGGTTGAGATGTCTTAAAGGAGGCTGCTTTTAGATTAAGACAGCTCAGCACTATCTGAAAATCAGGTCCCTTTAAGGCACCTCAAGTTGGGCACCCCAAATCATTAGTTACTTTGGAAAAAATAAGGCCCCTTTTCTTACAGTAAGAGGTGCCCTTCTCAGCTGTCCAGAGCTGCTAAGCAAACCATTTCCCCTGATTTTGGGGGATTTTTCTCTTGCAGTAGTGCCTAGAGGCCTCAGTCAGAATCAGGGCTCCATATAGCCAGACACTGCCCCTGACCTGGAGGTTTTACAATCTAATCGACATTACCACATTTACAGAAACAGCACTTAACTTTATTTTTATTTTCATTTTCCCCAGTGATCTGGCATTCCTCTTGGTTATGAAATGGCTTTAGAATGATGGAGACCCTTGGAGCTTTCTGACTGGCTGCCGGTGATGTCATACCAAGGTCTGACTGCTTTTCTTATGTGCAACTTACATAGCACAGAAACCAGTGTTACAGGAGTCACTCCACTCTCAGTTTGCTATCCCTACGTGGAGTGCATTATCATGGTCCAGAAACATGCCTATACTTGTTGGGCCCTCTTGATTACTTAATGATACACTAGCAACCAATCAGAATAACAGAGTTAGCAACAGTTTAGAGTTTTGGGGTTAGTACCTCAGGTTCAGATGAGTTGTACTTGATCAGAGGGGTTGGGGAGAGGCAAAGATGATGGTACTTCACCTATATCGTCCCATCCCACAATCCTGGGCCTCTTTGAACCCTGGCTCAACTTCAAGCTGCCTCCAGACTCAACGGGTTTGAGGAGCTGGCCCTTGGCTTTTATCAACCCCCAACGGAAGGACTTTTGCTTAGTCAGGATATCTAGGAAAAGGTTTATAAACCCTGCTGAACTTTTCATTCTGCTGTAGCAAAACAGAGCAGCAGCCTGAGTCTACCTTCAGGTGGGTTTAATTACACATATGGTCCCATTGCCATTTCTTGTTTTGCACAGATCTGAGACCAGCTGCAAAGCCTGGACGCAGATATGACTTGCCCCACAAGTACAGGGGTATTTGAATCTAGGACTTTCGGTCTGGTCTCTCTTTATCATTTTTAATTCAAGTCAGACTCCATCACTGAGTCAGGGTCTCCATACCTGCTCTACACCAGGGGTTCTCAACCTTTTTCTTTCTGAGGCCCCCCCCCCACAACATGCTATAAAACCTCCACAGCCCACCTGTTCCACAACTACGCTTTTTCTGCATAGCTAGTAGATTAAAAGCCAGGGCTGGTATTACGGGGTAGCAAGCAAGGCAATTGCCTGGGGGCCCACGTCACGGGGGGTGGGGGGAGGGCAGCAAAGCTAAGTTGTTTGAGTTTTGGCTACAGCCCAGGACAGTGGGGCTCAGGCTTCAGCTTCAGCCCCAGGCCCCAGTGAGTCAAACACTGGCCCTACTTTCTAGTTTATTTTGGCGGACCCTCTGAAGCCTGCTCATGGCCTCGCAGTGGGCCCTGGACCCCTGGTTGAGAACCACTGCTCTAGAGCACAGCGCACTAACTAGAAATCTAGGGCACGTAGAATGCCCAGCTCTGCTTTGAAGCATCAGACGAGTCCTTCAATTCCAGCCGAGAGGGAGCATTGTCTAGCAGTTAGAGCAAGAGACTTGAAATCAGGACTGATTTTTTTTCCAGCTGGATCAGAAGTGTCAGCTAAAGTGTAGCCTCCTTGTCTGAGAAACTAAGTGAAAGTGGCTTCCGATGAGCTGTGCTGCTTGGCTCACCCAATCAGGGATGCAGGAGAAACAGCAGGTGACTGGCTATCCTGAGAGAGCAAACAAGTTCACAGGAAACCTCCATGGGCAATTTGCACACACAAACAACATTGGAGTGAACCGCAGCTGGCTAGGGATGTGGGTCAGACACAGATTAATTCCAAATACTTCTGTGGTTCAAGCCAAACAGCTCACACCACTCAGATAATACAACTTATTCACAGGACTGTGATGAGGCTTCATTAGAAAATAACATTTGGGCGATGATCCTGCCTCCCACTGGCTCCACCATACTTGTCTGGATACATATAAGTACTGTTAAAGACACAGGGGAGAATTTTCCTTGTGTAGGGCTACTGTATGCTGGTAGCTATCTTTACTTACCTGACTCTGATCACTACAGTAGCTGAGTTCCTCCCAATCTTTAATGTAATTTATGCTCATGACACCACCACATAGCAGGTGGCACTGCTGTTCCCATTTTACAGATGAGGAACTGAGACAAAGAGAGGCTAAGGCCCAGATCCTCAAAGATATTTAGGTACCTAATGCCCATTGAACTCAATGTGAGATAGGCACCAAAATACCGTTATTGGGCTCAGCCTTCGTGGCTCGCCCAGGGTCACACAGGATGTTTGTGGTGGAGCAGGAAGTGAGCCCAGTAGCCCAGGCAGGGACTCTAGCCACCAGACTATTCTCTGGTCCATCCTCCCAACCTTCTGCAGCTACCAGCATAGGTGATATAGCTGGAGTGGGGCTAGAGGTGGGAAAAGAGCAGGATCTATAGGAGTTCTGGGCTGCTCCAGGCTGCAGCCCAGCCCAGAGGCATCCCAGGTAAGGCTGCTGCCAATTAAAGCAGTCCCTGGGGCATCTGTATTTTATACTGAGGTTGCATGGGAGGTCCAGAATCCAGGAGTCACAAAGACGACTTAAAGTCACCTTCCTCACTCTGCTGAGGTGTGGCACAGAATCAGCCTCGTGGAATTTCAGGTGGGGGGGGGGGCGGTGAGGGGGCTGGAACAACTTTTAGCGTAGGGGTGCTGCTGATGGAAACAATGTACTTGGTGTTTGTTATTACTACTTCAATCCAGGGGGTGTGACAGCCCCCCCAGCACCCCTAGTTCCATCACCACTGGCCTCAGGTGCAATGGGATACATTAGTGAAAGCATCATATTACTGCTTATCAAGGTGTGCATTTGCCACATCATGTTTTAATTATGGTTACATAACTTACGTAGTTGACAAACATGAAATGGGGAACTACATCATCCACCCTGCCCCTCCCCCGGATTGTCACTGACTGCCGAGCTCCGTGATACCTGATCCACACTGCTTAGATTAGGAGGGAAAAAAGCAGGAGGACCCAGATCCTTAAAGGTATTTAGATGCCTAACTCCCATTGAAATAAATGGGCATTAAGGCATCTAAATACCTTTGATGATTTGGGCTGAGGTGGACTTGAGACCCATAAGAAGTAAGTACAACTGTTGGGCAATGAAGCTTTTGATGAAAATGCTAAAGGAAACAGTGAGAGGTTAAAAAGCAGAGTTAAGACTAATACATGCTGCAAGAATGAGCCTTAGGTTCTTTGCAGCCTTCTGCAACTATCTCCCTATCCTAGGACAATGTGCCTGGACTGATGTAGGCGTTAAACAGATCAATCAACAGCACCCCGGCATTTACTTTTATGGGGCTTGGGGTCATCCTTCCCCATGGCAAGATCTTCCACATGCCACACATTGGTTGCCTGCCCTTCCACCCCATTTGCCAGGTAGGTCAAGCAGCCGTCAGGATCGAGGTGAGAGGTGGAAGAGAGAGAGAGAGGAATATGAGGCTTTTACCTCTCATCTTTCTGACAGGCTTGAATGTTCTCCACTTCAGTCCCCTCTGCGCTAAGGGTGTCTCCAGGCTGGGAGAGCCAGCACACTCCTCCCTGAATTAGAATACTGTCATGGCAACAAGCTTCATCTGAGGACAAGAAGAAGGTCCCCCTCTCCCAATATCAGTCAGTCAGTAAGGGCTATGGGAGTGGCTCAATGCACCTCCATCCACCAGGGGTGAACACATCTTCTTCTATAAGCTTTACATATAGGCTCTCATCTTCTGAAGGAAGGCTGGCTGGATACTGGGGCTAGAACTCACATCCCCCATGGAGCGAGGCCTGGGCTGCTCCATGGTGGGTAATTTAACATTCTCTTTTCTCCGGGTAGCCAAGCTGTTCCTTAGCCACTAAATATATTCCAGTAAGTATGAATCATCCTTCCGCGAGGACTCTAACCTGTAGTAATTAGATGTAAATCCTTGCATGACCCATTATATTAGCTTATGCTATATCACATATCTTCATGGATTATAAGGAGAGGGGGAAGAAACCTCACCCAGTGGAAGCCAACCTAACACAAGTTGGCAGAAGTTAAGCGCATCCTTTCCTCATTTTGACATCTGATTTGAATAGAAGGCAGGGCTAGGAGCAGAGCCGTTTGCTGCCCATGCATTTGCTGCTAAAAGCACTGGCATTCAGGGACTGTTTCAAAACAGAGAATCATAGAAATGTAGGGTGGGAAGGGATTTCACAGGTCATCTAGTCCACCCCCCTGCTGAGGCAGGACTGAGTAACCCCAGAGCATCCCTGACAGGTGCGTGTCCACCCTGTTTTCAAAACCTCCCATCAGGGGATTCCACAAGCTCCGCATCAATACATGTGTCTAAGGAGAGCTAGCGCCACCAGGCCATGAGGAGCAGTCAGAATCCCCTGCATTAGCGCATGCCCCAGCGAGAGCTCACGTTCACTCGGCACCAAGGAGAGATTTGGAGAGGACTAGACATCTCGTTTGTCTTCTAACATGGAAGGGTTGTTCCTCGATGTTATATGGTATCTTGTGGGGATTACTTAAGCCAGTTATGAGGAGGTCTCTCTCTACAGGGATCTTTGTCATTCATTCATTCCTGATTCTGAGGTGTTCGGGCACTACCGTGATCAGAGACATAAGTCAATAGATCTTCATTTCCAAAGCTCATGCACCTTAGCTTCTCTGTCTCCAGTCTTCCAGCAGAAGGAAGGTTAATGTTGGGAGTTGAGATGCTGGATCTGATTAATAAGAAGCTGTCATTAGAATATGTATTTAGAACCCAAAGCCCAAGACACTGCACACCCTGCAGAAGTCAGTCTCTCTAAGGTCCGTGGGAGCGTCACTAACTCTTTTCAGCAGGTTAATGGTATTCTCAGTGGGACAAATTCTCCTTTCTATTACACCAGTGCAACTCCACTGAAGTCAATTACACCGGAGAGAGGAGAAGTTTGTCCAACACACATATAGCAATATATATGCACTGGGCTAGGCCCTGGCATAATTTAGAGCATAATTTAGAGCAGCCTAAAAGCTACCCTAATTGGTGCCAGCTGCCAACAGCCCAAGCATTCATTCTGACAACCAGGCACCACCAGTGTTCATGAACGCATTAGCCATGCTCCCTTCATCCAGCCATGCCCCCTACACTGATGGCAGGAACTGGTGCTCTGGTGCCACCCTGCACTGGGGTGAGCTTCCTCCAGGCAGCCATGCAAGCTTCGGTGCAATGCAAAGCAGCCTGAACATAGGGTAGAATCTGGGCAAGAGTTAAAAATTTGTGCCCTACACAGGCATAAGATCAAGTGGCACTTGCAGTGAGAACAGTCTCCTCCCTCACCCAAACAACATATGGGCAGAAGATACAGAGGAGCTCAGCGGTGGAAAAGGACAGGCTGTTTTTGTATTGAAAGCACAACAGGAATAATCAGACTGAGCCTCTGTACGGCACTTACCAATCTCTGTGTGCTGCAGGGACGTTAATAAATGGATCCAAGGAAAGACGCATGTTGCATGTAGGCACAATATAAATATTGATTGGCGAGCTTAAAATAAAAGGAAAGGAGGAGAGGGAGCTGGGGAAAGTCAGCAAGGGGTGAGTCACTTTCCGCTGATGTTTTCCCTCTCTGATGGAGTGAGTAAAGGTTCCACAATGCCCACGTTCCTTTCAGTGACAGCAAACACCTGCCCCCTGGGGCCAGTACGTTAGTGAGGATTGAGGACAGGAGTGATCCTTTCACCCAGGTGGGTGCCCAGGATTCCCAGATCTCACGCGCCGACACTGCTACGTTGGCCGCAGAGCGGAGCTGCCTGACCTGGAGAACTCACAGGCGTGCAGACAGGTTGGGCTGCTTGGTAATACCATGCCTGCGCTATCCCACTCGTGCTGGCCCCATGTGCCACGCAATCCATACAAGCCCACATTTGCCCCTTTCCCCCAATCCTTGGAGCATGGACAGACTGGGGTGGAGGGTGAGGGGGACAGGGTGTAACACAAAAGCGAGTTTGACATCTTCAATGTGGCTGGGACTTCTCAAAGTTAAACGTAGCCCAGGCTGCAGAAGCCCCCCAGAAGGATGATCACTCCAACATTTATTCTAAGTCACCACAGAGGATCCCAGCGAGGCTCCCCTGAGCAAAGCTACCGAGGCACAGCTAACAAAGGAGCAAGGATTCTCCGGAAGCTCCATGCCTTCTCCGGTGATGCCATGTCACGTAGACACCAGAAAGAAACAGGACACGCCACCTTCTTGGAGCTCCCCCATCACCACCACGCCCTGAAACATACATTCCCGTGGACACAGGAAGGCCCAAAGCTGAGCCCTGCTACAAAAGGAGATGCCAAGATAATGCTAACTGTCGCTAGAGGCATCATCGCTGACCCGTGCTGGCAAAGTTTTACCCATTTCAATGTGAAGAAATTCATTTAATTACAACAGCTGTCTGAGCAAGGACAAGCATGCACAGTAATCTGCTCTGCAAACAGCCAAGTTGCCTTTTCAGCTTTCATGCGGCTGCCTGACCTGCACCCTTTGCAAACAGCACCCCCGGGGGCTCTTTGCAGGGCACTGGGCATGCTGTCAAAGGCTGAGCGCCAAGCGGGCAGGAATGAACTCACTGACATGACACACGTGAGGCATACACATGCACAGACAGACATACACAGCAGTGGATCGAGCCATGTAAACAGGCACATGGGGGAACATGTGCTCCCTAAATACCCAGTGGCGGCTAGCAGCCCCTGACCTCAGAGGAACATGAACACACACACACACACACACACACACACACACACACGACAGAGGTTTTCCCATGGGGAGCTTTCCATAGTTGTCTAGTTTCTTTGAATCTTAGGAGAGAGAAAGAGAGAGAGGTGAATGTGACCTACTGGGGATACGGCTGTCTCTGCACATCATGGTAAAAATATCCACACATGCTGTGGGGACATGTGGAGGTATGGGAGTGCACAGACGCACGCTCGATCTGAGAGAGTTTCACAGCATGGGCACAGAGGACGTGATAGAATGAGTTTGACTCTTCGATTGGACCTAATTAGAGCCAGCAGTATCTGCTGAACAGTGAATAAAAATAATTAGGCAGGCAGATTGCGAGGGAGCCCTGTGAAATTTACAAAATTCTTTTCTCTGGCAACCGTGACATACTTAACCCCAAACCACATCTATTGGAAACGCCTGTGATGATTAGTATAGCACCTTAAGTGGATGCAGCACTTTATAATAGAGGAGCAAATGGGCTCCCTGCCCTCAATGGGTTCACACGTCTAAAAAAGGCAGGAGCAGGGGGGAAACAAGCAGGACAGAAGAAACAGAAAGCTGCGCACAGTCATTACAGCTGGAATTTCTCACGGAACAGATGGGGTTTCAGACATTTTTTCAAAGAGGGAAAGGGAGAGAGCTCGGCATACATCACTCAGCAGGCTGTTCCAAGCATATGGGGGCAGCACGGAAAAAAGCAGGAATTCAGGACTGAATAAAGAAGACAAAGGGGGCAGGCAGGATATCAGCTGGGTTAGGGAGCTAAGGAGTAGGAGGAGATAAGGGTAGAGATGGTGTCAGCAGTGGGGTCCAGGAGAGCTTGGAAGGGGAAGAGAAGAGGAGAATTTTACTGTGGAACTTGGAAGCCAGCACTGAGATAGAAGAAGAGCAGCAGAGACGAAAGAGCTGGCATTTTGGATGGAATGGGGAAGGATAGGAGATGGGCAGGCTGGAGAGAAGGAGGATGGAATAGTTGAGACAGGAAATAAGTAGAGTAAGAACTAGAGTCTTAGCAATGGGGGTGAGGAAGAGACAGAGAAAGAGATGGCCTTCTGGCAAAAGCCTGGATGGAAGATGAGTCCAAGGCTCAAGGGTGCCTGGAAGGCTGATAATGATGCTGACAGTGATGGCTAACAGGGAAGCAAGAGCTTGGGTGGGAAGATGAGGTAAGGGCAAGACATCCAAGAGGAGATGGCAGAGAGACAAGCAGGGATGCAGGTCCAGGCAGATGGTGGGAGGCTGAGAGGGTATTTATCACATGCATTTAATTCATTCCTGATTTTATGCTCTCATCTGCACCTGTCTCAAGGTGCAATATTGGTGCAGGATCTGAGGTGCTGGCACATGCAAGTAATTTTAGAGGATGTAATATAAAAATAACTAAGATCATTGGTGTCTAGCGATTTCAGTACAGATTTGAAATGATTTCTGTTTGGAATCGCCATGACTTTTTGGTCAAGCCTTTCATCTACACTGTCCCTCACTACCTGGGACTGAAGGCAAAGGTCACAGGGAGGGGAAGCTAATCCACCTGGCCCATCTCCTGAGAAGGATAGTCTAACACTAGAGATCCACCGCTACCCCGGCTTCCCAGCCAGATGGTCCTCATCTATGGAGTCCTTAATAGGCCAGGCCCATGCCATATAAGATATCATCCTCTCTCTCCATGCTCTGCTGTGGTAGCTAGACTACAGCTGACAGAGCCCAAGGCCGAGCTAGGGAGGTCTTTCATAAACCAGGGACCTGCCTGCCAGACAGAAGGATCAGCCCCTCATCTTTGTGGCCTCCCTTTACACCTCTCTGGCAGTGTGAAGGGACCTTCAAGTGAGTGTCACTGTAATTTCCTCCCGTGTTAAGGCTCCTGGACACTGTCAGAGGGGTGTAAAGGGACCGTGGTGCAATGAGAATCAAGCCCATTGTTGTTCAAAGAGCTGATGCAAAACTCACCACGACATGTAGGGGTCCCCGAATGACAGAGCCGAAGAGAAGCCCAGAAGCCCATTGGTACAGAGGACAGCTTATACCGAGAAGAAGGGAAGGGCGGAGGTGTCTGGGCCTACTTCAAACAGACTCATCATGATTCTCAGGCCCTAGGTTCAATGGTGATGGGCACTTTAGAAATGTTGAAAAGGATGGGATGAGGGAGATTCAAAACGTAGCCAGCACATTGGTCCCTCATCTCCTGAATTGACTACCACACTCCCCTCCCTTCCAACCCCCTGGAAGCCACATTCCTCCCCTCCAGCCTCACCCTGCATGTAGTTGCTAAAGTACATTTCCTTTCTCATGGATCCCATTAGCCCTTAAAGTAACACACTGAAACGTAGGGAAGAGCCGAGTGAGTGCACGTGAAACACAGTCAGCCCGTTCAACTTCACACCTATCTCTGAGCGATAACTGATGCTGCGTCATCACACGCCATGGTGTAATCATCTCCAGATCCTGGAGCACCGGCACTGCGAGGAGGAGAAGAGTGCATGCCCTTGGCTGTGCATTACAAAGCAGCCAGACAGCTGTATGAACTGGAGTCTTGCTATTTTTAAGACTCATCCTTTAAACAGGGGCTTTCCCCGGTGGTGGAGTAGCAGGCCCAGAAATTACTGGGTGAGTTTCTCTGGTCTGTGTGATGCAGGAGGTCAGACTAGAGGGTCACAGTGGTCCCGACTGGCCTTAACATCACTGAACCTATGAAAACATTTCTTATGGAAAACCCACCTCTGAGATGAATCCCACTTGAGAACACGGCTTCTCAAAAGGGGAGGAGAGCGCGGTTCCGTCTTCAGACATACATGACCGTGACCTTTAAGTTTTTATATGGCAGCTAGACCCTGCAGTGATGGGTAGCTAGATGAGCCAGGATAAAGGCTGTCTTCATATTAAAGGTCTGTGTGAAACCATCAGCTAAGCCTTGGATCTGCGCACAGTAGGGAAATGAAAACGTTCCAGATCAAACGACAGCATCTCAGAGATACAAACTCTCTGCCTGGTGCCAAGGTGCAGAGCTGGGGATTAATTTACCCTCACTACCTTGAAAGCCTTTCCTCTGCTGGGAGCTGCCAGCCAGGCGCCAACAGCAGTTACAACACACTCACTGGACCCTACTTGGTCTCTATAAATCAGGACAACTGGACAGAGTCAAGAGGAGAGCAGCAAAAAGGATAAAAGGTTTAGAAAACCCACCCTGTGAGGAAAGGTTAAAAAACCCGGGGCATGTTTAGCCTTGAGAAATGAAGACTGAGGGGAGACCTGATAACAGTCCTCAAATAGATTATGGGCTGTTATAAAGAGGACGGGGATCAATTGTTCTGCGTGGCCACTAAAAGTAGGAAAAGAAGTAAAGGGCTTAATGTGCAGCAAGGGAGATTTAGGATAGATATTAGGAAAAACTTCCTAACTTTAAGGGTGGTTAAGCTCTGGAACAGGCTTTCAAGGGAGGTTGTGGAATCCCCGTCATTGGAGGTTTAAGAATGGGTTGGACAAACACCTGTCAGGGATGGTCTGGGCCACTTGCCCCTGCCTCAGTGCAGGGGGCTGGATTTGATGACCTCTCGATGTCCCCAGCCTGACATTTCTATTCTTCTGCATGGGATCATTGGGAAGAAAGCAAGAGAGCAATAAGAACCACTCACTCCAGGGGGAAACTTCCCCGGGGTGAATCTTCTACAATTAACCCAGGAAATAGTAAAGAACAAATTTGAACCAATGGAGCCAAGATAAACACTCCCCTAGCATCCAACAACAGCTTCTTTTGTATCCATCAATAGCTCCAGACAGACACTAAACAGCTGGGGATCCCAGGAAAAACACAGAGAGATGAATTATTCGCCACTGAAATAGTCGAAATTAGGGGTATTAAGTCATCTTGACTCCCTAAGTGAGACTGAGGCCCGACTGTGCTAGGCGCTGTGTATACACAGAGGCAGGCTCCAAAGAGCTGACAGTCTAAATAAGGGAAACAGGAAGTGACTCACCCAAGGCCACACAGCAGGACACTGGCAGAGATGGGCCTAGAATGCAAGTGTCTTGGTTCCTGTGCTACTGACTCACATTTCCTCTCTGTGCAGAAGGCATTATTTACTTTGCTTTGCCAAACTTATAACAAAGACTTATTTTAGCATAAAATAGCCATGGGCTCCAAGACCCTGAGTTTGGATCTAGATTTTAATCACCCCAACATTTGGGGATGTTGGCATCTGGGGCTTTGATTTGCTCCCGTCTCACTGATTTTCCTCTGGGTTAGACGTAGCTGGAGATGTTTAAAATGCTCACCTTGCTAGCCAGAATGCGGCTTTGATGTGGCTGGGAGTAGCGTAAACACCTTCTGGGGTCAAAGTGAAGTGATCTACTAACTGTGGTATGTAACCTATCATTTAAATCAGCTTCTGTACCAGAGGACTGGCGAATAGCTAATGTGATGCCAATTTTTTAAAAAGGCTCCAGAGGCGATCCCGGCAATTACAGGTTGTGGTAAATAAAGTGTGGGGATAGCTCCCTTTGATGGACACCCAGCCACCCACTTAGCTGTAAAATCCCTCTTGGTTGCTGTTCTTTACTTGCTTTGCCTGTAAAGCTTTAAAAAGTCCCCCAGGTAAAAGAAAAGGAGTAGGCACCTGACCAAAGGAGCCAATGGGAAGGCTAGAACTTTTTAAAATGGGGAAGGAGACACGGAGCAGCAGTGCTGTGTAAGGCTTGAATCAGCTTGGAAAATTCATCAGATCGTACCTAGAATCACTTATTTGAAACCTACAAATATGTAAGTAAATTAGGAATGTTTGATCACACAGGTTGATAAGCCTAACTTCAGTGTCAGACAAATCAGTTGAAACTATAGTAAAGAACAGAATGGTCAGATACATAGATGAAAACAATTTGTTGGGGAAGAGTCAACATGGCTTTTGTAAAAGGAAATCATGCCTCACCAATCTACTAGAATTCTATGAGGGGATCAATAAACATGTAGATAAGGATGATCCAGTGGATACAGCGTACTTGGACTTTCAGAAAACCTTTGACAAGGTCCCTCACCAAAGGCTCTTAAGCAAAGTAAGCAGTCATGGGATAAGAGAGAAAGTCCACTCATAGATCAGTAACTGGTTAAAAGATAGGAAACAAAGGGTAGGAGTAAGTGGTCAGTTTTCAGAATGGAGAAAGGTAAATAGTGGTGTCCTCCAGGGGTCTAAACTAGGACCAGTCCTATTCAACATATTCATAAATGATATGGAAAAAGGGGTAAACAGAGAGGTGGCAAAGTTTGCAGATGATACAAAATTACTGAAGATAGTTAAGTCCAAAGCAGACTGCGAAGAGCTACAAAGGGATCTCACAAAACTGGGTGACTGGGCAACAGAATGGCAGATGAAATTCAGTGTTGATAAATGCAAAGTAATGCACATCAGAAAACATAATCCCAACTATACATCCAAAAGGATGGGGTCTAAATTAGCTGTTACCACTCAAGAACGAGATCTTAGAGTCATTGTGGGGATTGTTCTCTGAAAATATCTGTTCAATATGCAGTGGTAGTCAAAAAAGCTAACAGAATGTTGGGAATCATTAGGAAAGGGATCGATAATAAGATAGAAAATATCATATTGCCTCTATATAAATCCATGGTACACTCACATCTTGAATACTCTGTGCAGTTCTGGTCACCCTATCTCAAAAAAGATATATTGGAATTGGAAAAGGTACAGAGAAGGGCAACAAAAATGATTCAAAGAATGGAACAGCTTCTATACGAGGAGAGATTAAAAAGACTGGGACTTTTCAGGTTGGAAGCAGGGGGCTTCCAACTGGGACTGGGATGTGGGTAGTTGTGCCTCGTGGTTAGAGCCAAAGATGGCAGCCAGGAATCAGAGTCCAGGCCTAGAGCTGGAGCCAGAAGTCAGAAATCAGAGCTGAGAGTCAGGACTGGGTTACCTGGAGGGAGGCAAGGCAGGGGCAGAGCTGGAAACAAGCAGGCACGATCACACCCATGGGCAGATGCTTTGAGCAGCCAGTGAAGTGCTGCTGCTGCTGGACTTAACAACTGGTGGAAGGGTCAGCAGACCAGTCAGGCAGCCTACAACAAGCCAGCTGCACTGGTTAGGTTGCAGCCTCTGCTCCCTGACAGCTGCTGGGCATAGCTCCAAACACGGCAATGCATGGTGAGGGGTGTCTGCCTCAGTGTCTCAAGAATAGCTTAGATCAAGCTCCAGCGTGGAGTTGTGGGTCAGGGTGGAAATCTAGCTTTTAGTCAAGGTCCTTTGGCACACCTGAGACATAGAGGGGGCTTGGCCTTCACAATCACCCTCAGGTTTATACTCCACTGGGGCCATTCGTGCCCCTTGCAATCTGCACTGGCACATCTAGGTGCTTACACATGGAGCATATATCTGATAGTGGAGGGATGATCAACCTTGCTGATAAAGACGTAATAAGATCTCGGCTGGAAGCTGAAGTTAGCTAACTATAGCCTTGAAATTAGACAGTATTTCCTAGCTGCAAGGGAACAGCTTACTGGGGAAGTGGTGGACTCGCTATGGCCTGGAGTCTTTAAAACGAGATTGGATAACTTTCTAAAATCTGTGCTTTGCTGCAGGTTCTGGAAAAAATTCGACAGCCCGTGCATACGGAGGATCAGGCTGGATGGTTATGATGGTCCCTTCAGGCCTCGGAGTCTGTGGGTGCCTGGTTCATTCCCTTCCTTCATGGGGAGAACAGGATTGCCTCACTGTCCTCAACATGCTCATAACACTTGCAGCTCTGCATTAAGACAGTGACTATAATAAAATCTCATGCTTCAGGGCTTCTATCAGTCACTTGCAGGGGCCAGGAAGGATTTTTCTCTCTGATGCACAAATAGCTAGATGTTTGCTGAGGTTTTCTTTCCCACTTTCCTCTGAAGCATCAAGCTCAGTCATAGCTGGAGATGGGACACCAGATGGGGTGGGACCCATAGGTGCTGGCACTACAGGTGCTGGGGGTGCTGCTGCACTCCCTGGCTTGAAGTGGTTTCCATCATATACAAGGTTTATAGTTTGGTTCAATGGCTCTCAGCATCCCCACTAGACAAATTGTTCCAGCATCCGATGGGACCCATGTTCTGAGGCGGTACAGAGAATCCTCTTTCCAGATGCCTGGCTGATCGGTTTTGCTCACATGCTCAGGGTCAAACTAATCACCAGATTTGGGGTCAGGAAGGAATTTCCCCCCAGGTCAGATTGGCAGGGACCAGTGGCGTAGCCAGGTTTAGAGCATAGAGGGAGCGGCGGTGGTATAAAAAGGCGCCTCCCCGCTCCCCCTGTACTCACCCTGGCGGTGCTATAAAGGGCCCGGGGCTCCAGATGCTGCGGAGCCCACGGGCCTTTTAAATCCCCGCCCGAGCCCGGCTCCGGCAGCGGGGGGGGGCGGCACTTTAAAAGGCCCGCAGCTCCCCACAGTGGCAGGAGCCGCGGGCCTTTTAAAATGCCCCCCCAGCCCAGGTCCGGCAGCGGGGCTGGGGGGGGGGCGTTTTAAAGGGCCCGTGGCTCCACAGCGGCAGGAACCGCCAGCCTTTTAAAGCGCCCCCCCCCCCGCCCTGGTCCGGCAGCGGGGCTGGGGGGGCTCTTTAAAGGGCCTGTAGCTCCCCACAGCGGCAGGAGCCGCGGGCCTTTTAAAGCGCGCCCCCCCCCCCCCCCAGCCCGGGTCCGGCAGCGGGGCTGGGGGGGGCGCTTTAAAGGACCTGTGGTTCCCCGCAGCGGCAGAAGCCGCGGGCCTTTTAAAGCGCCCCCGAGCCCGGGGCTTGGGTGGCGCCTTAGCGCCGCTTCTCCTCACAGGGGGAGCGGCCGCTTCCCCTGCTCCCCCCCTGGCTACGCTACTGGCAGGGACCTTCATTTTTGGGGGGAGGGGGTGGTTTCTGCAGTGTGGGGCATGGTTCTCCTGCTGGGATCATCTGGGCATATCTCACCTCATGAATCCCCTGCCATTGCAGAGGGCTTAGGCATTGGTGGCACCTTGGTCTCTCCTGTTCTTTGCTTGTGGCACAACAGTTTAGTCTCCCGGGGATTGAAATGCTGTGACGTTTGGGTTTAGTGATAAATTGTATAGTCAATTGTTTGACAACACTCTGGTTCTTTATGAAATGTATTCAAGAGACCTACGACTACACTACATACAAATAACCAGTGTCAGTCAGCTTTATTACTATGGTACAGGAAAAGGTTTTGTAAAACACCAGTCTCCGAGGAGCCGTCCAGTGCAGCTATGTTACATTCACCTTAGGCAGAAGGTGTGCTCTCCACGTTACATATTTCAGCTGGTAGCATTTATACAATTTTACGAGTTACACATTTATTTACTGGTCACTAAATCCAGCCCATCAGTTTGCCACAGTTCTCTAACTTGTTCTTCTGTTCTTTACTCATCTTTGGTTTGGACACCAGCATTCAAGGTACTGGTTCATGGAGGTGCTTCCCTCACTTGTACTAAGACATAGAACGAAAGTATCTCGAGTTTGACAAATGTTCTATCTACTTATGCCAAATGCTTACTTCAGCAAATGCAAGTCGTTATGGGATACTTAGCCTAAGTGAACAGGAAGATGGTGGTTTAGGCTATAACACTGTTACAATATTTGTGCTTAATATTATTGGTGCTTAATGCACACTAACATAGATGGTGTGGATAATGCATATTACTATGACATATATTTATATGCTAGCAGGCATATATTAGGCAACAGGTTTAATATGAGAGTATATGGGGGGAAATTAGAGCCTGTGATATACAGGAGGTCAGACTAGGTGATCTAATGATGCCTTCTGGCCTTAAACTCTGTGAAACAATGCAACCTGCCACATAGCAGACTGCAAAGAACTTCAAAAAGATCTCACAAAACTAAGTGATTGGGCAACAAAATGGCAAATGAAATTTAATGTGGATAAATGTAAAGTAATGCACATTGGAAAAAATAACCCCAACTATACATACAATATGATGGGGGTTAATTTAGCTACAACTAATCAGGAAAAAGATCTTGGAGTCATCGTGGATAGTTCTCTGAAGACATCCAAGCAAACAAGATGTTAGGAATCATTAAAAAAGGGATAGAGAATAAGATGGAGAATATCTTATTGCCCTGATACAAATCCATAGTGCGCCCACATCTTGAATACTGCGTATAGTTGTGGTCTCCTCATCTCAAAAAGGATATACTGGCATTAGAAACAGTTCAGAGAAGGGCAACTAAAATGATTAGGGGTCTGGCACGGGTCCCATATGAGGCGAGATTAAAGAGGCTAGGACTTTTTAGCTTGGAAAAGAGGAGACTAAGGGGGGATATGATAGAGGTATATAAAATTATGAGTGTGGAGGAAGTGAATAAGGAAAAGTTATTTACTTGTTCTCATAATAGAAGAACTAGGGGCCACCCAATGAAATTAGTGGGCAGCAGGTTTAAAACAAATAAAAGGAAGTTCTTCTTCACACAGCGCACAGTCAACCTGTGGAACTCCTTGCCTGAGGAGGCTGTGAAGGCTAGGACTATAACAGGGTTTAAAAGGGAACTGGATCAATTCATGGAGATGAAGTCCATTAATGGCTATTAACCAGGATGGGTAAGGAATGGTGTCCTTAGCCTCTGTTTGTCAGAGGGGGGTGATGGATGGCAGGAGAGGAATCACTTGATCATTACCTGTTAGGTCCACTCACTCCAGGGCATCTGGTATTGGCCACTGTCGGTGGCCAGGATACAGGGCTGGATGGACCTTTGGTCTGACCCAGTATGGCCTCTCTTATGTTATGTTCTTATGTTATGTTATAGTTTGGGGTGGTTACCCTCGCTAGGTAATGAAGTTGCAACCTCTTTATTTAACCATACTATGGTGCCTGCGTCTCACTGTTTCCGTGGCCACATCAACACTTTAAATATTTTAGTTTTCTATTAAGAAAGGTGCACTCCCCTGGTACAGTTTCTTTTTTATCCCCCAAGGTCACTGGATCATGAGTTAATCAAAAGCCCAAGAACTTACTGGGCAACTACATGACTGGCTTTTTAACTGACTCAATGGACGTCACAGCTGATGGCCAAATGGTGGACCCCTTCCCTGGAAACTCACAAACTAATTCACTCAGGGAGAACAGGGGCATGGTCAGAGAGCATGTGAAAAACTAGGCCAGGCCTACACTAAAAAGTTAGGTCTTCACTAAGGGGTGTGAAAAATCCATCCTGCTGAATGACGTAGTTAAGCTGTCTTAACTCTTGGTACAGACAGTGCTAGATTTATGGTAAAATTCTTCCATCCACCTAGCTACTGCCTCTCAGGGAGGTGGATTAGCTACAGGGATGGGAGAACCCCTCCCGTGGCTGCAGTGAGTGTCTACACTGATGCACTACAGCTGTATTGCTGCAGCATTGCTAGTGAAGACATAGCCCAAGCAAATAAAGTCCAATACATTTTGTATGAGCAGCACCAAATTCAGCCCATACCCATTGGCTGCAGGCAAATGGCATTAACTCATAGTGAAAAAATAAAATAAAGGAAAACGAAATGGATCCAAATGTGCCAGAGATTTGCCAGCATACCTCTGCTGGTACTTGATTAAGGAAGCATGCTAGTGTATGTGGATGGAAAGGTGAGTGGGTAAACAGTGTTGTGGGCTGGGTTAAACCTCATTGAAATTGGGGAATGCAACAGCCCCTCTTCATCATTGATAAATATAACGGGAAAAAAAAGATCTTTTATTGAACCTCATAGTTGAACTAACAGCAGCCTCCACCCAAAACATAGGCACAGACCACCATCCAGAACAGAGGCCAAGCAAGGCACATGAGGTTTGTGTGTGTGTGTGTGAGAGAGAGAGAGAGGGGAAAGCAGCAGAAAGCCAAGGACACAGGCAGAACAAGCACTGGGAAAGTGCCCCTGAGAAAAGACTAGAGAAAGAGCTTTTGGGATAAGTGCTAGATGGAAAGAGGCTTGGAATGGTGAGCAAAGAAACGGTCTCCTGCTGTGTTCAGGGAACCAGAACATTGTATATTCTTTGTATGGAAACAGGATTGCATCAAAGATCCCTAACGCCATCATCAATTTCTCCTCCTAACTGAAACAGTCCACAGGAGCCCAAATTTTAGCACCTGGGTCAAAAAAGGGGGGAAAACAGCATGCTGGGGACATGCAAGAAACTGCGTTCAGACATGCTGGAGGCAGAATGCTGTTCGATGGGGTCTCCAGTGCGTCATCTGATACACATTTCTGCACGTTTGTGTGCACATGGAATTCGCACAGGCAGAGAGACCTGTGAGAATGTGGTCTACACTTAACACTTAGGATGAGCTAGCTATGGCGTTCAGTAGTGCATTGCTCAGGGAAGCGGTGCTTCAACAAAGGTGGGGAAAAAACCCCTTCCAACACTGTAGTCTACACTGAGGGGTTACAGTGGCATAGCTACAGTACTGAGGTTATGCCACAGTAGCACCCATTGTGTAGATGTGGCTTGGAACTGCATGCGAGTGCGTACATAGATCAGAGAGCTAAGTACATGTGCACATTAAGTATGTGGCAAAATTACATGTAGGTGTCATTTTGTGTATTAGGCAGCTCCTGTCAGGGTCTCACTGTGCTAGGTGCTGTACAAACATGCAACAAAGCGCTAGACCCTGCCCTGTGGAGCGCATATCGGAACAATACTGGGCATTACATTTGCGTTTGCAGATGTGTGTTACTGCCTCTGTGCCATGGTGTCGTCTGGAGCTAAGGGAATCCAGCAGGTGCACCCATTCAAGCAAACAAAAGTGGCTGTGCTTTGACGGTTCTCTATTTATTTGCTTTCTGGGACCATTTATACGAATGAACTTTTGTTGACAAGAACCTTCACAGAAGGAGAAAAGAGTCACAGTTCCTTGGTGAATATGTAGCTGCATGAGGATTCAAGCCAGACGGCATCACCCAGCCATCTGTGGATCTGGGAATCACCCACTCAGGGAGCAGAAACGAGACCATGTGACCAATTGGCACCTTGCAAAGAGCAAATGCTCAAGCTGCAGTTGTAGGCAACAGTCTGAGAGCAAATTTAGGTTTGTAGGAACCACTGTGGACTACGAACAAATTAGTTAAGATCAAAATCTACGCCTGCATAACTGAGCAAAAAAAAAAAAAGAAAGAGTTAAACTAATTTAATAAATTAGCCACTGAAAATAGTGAATCTGGGCCCACGTGCGCATTGAACTTCAGGCGCACACCCATCAGTGCAAGCAGGTCGGTTGAGGAGTACAGATCTAGAGGTGTGTCCACATGCAGCAGAGTCTGGGAATACTTGGGGCAGAAAGTGCTGTGAGGAAATATTTCCTATAGCTCCAGGGAGGCCCCTTGTGCCTCCCTGCCAGTGAGCATTGCCCACAGTGACACCCCCTGCTACGAACCTCCCTGGGACCTTTCCACAGCGGCAGGAGCAAAAGCTGGAGCCTGGCAGTGGCACTAGGGCAGAGGTTTCAGTTAGCCTGCAGTGGGACCATCAGCATGGACCTGCCCTCCCAGCCTCAGAGCGGGTCTGAGGGTTTTATGTCCCATTCCCAGTTGGGGAGGGGACTGGAAAGCTGGCCTCGCAGCAGGCAGAACTAACCCATCACCCTGTTGTCACTCACAATGATTTATGCCACAAACTACAGCAGGATGGAAAGTGACACAATTAGGCCTGGCCCAGATGAAAGCTTAGAGGGGAGGAGGAATCTCATGACACACAGAACCAGTAAGAAGGTAACAGGCTGGTTTAGACACTGTCAGCATCTCAGAGTTACACAACGTTCCCACTAGCTCCCCCTCCCCACCGCACCCAGGCCCAGGGTATTAAGAATGCACCCTCAGCCTCGCTGGTAAATTGCCTCTTGGCTTTAACCCTGACTGGTGAAGCAGCAGGGGGAGACCTCTACTGGAAAGGTGGTTGGGGGCAGGCACCTTTCCCTAAACCAAAACCCCACGAAACATTTTATTTCCCTCAGATTGTTGTTGTTGTTTTTAAACAATTCAGTGTCACCAAAAGAAGTTTTGGTAAAAATTTTTTGACAAGCTGTGATTGTGATCCCACTCATGGCTTGATGGTTTGTGCAGCAGAGACCTCTGGCTGTTGAGCAGAACACCTTAACAAGTCAGTGCCATTAGGAGAGTGTGGCACTCTGTGCCCAAGAAGCATCCTGACCCCCACCCCATATTCACCCCAGTCATATTATTCTGATGTGCCTTGTGAGGTATCATTCTAAAGGTCTTGATCTGTTATTCATTAATATGCTGTTGGATTCTATGTGCTATCATTGTATGGGAAGTTATGAAGTTTTGTTCTGTGTGTGTTACTGAAATATATTGTAAGATTGGGAACACCCACAACCAGCCTTTCAGGTGCAACAATGGAGCAGCCAGATGATGTTGTGAAGGCCAAGACTATAACAGGGTTCAAAAAAGAACTATATAATTTCATGGAGGATAGGTTCATCAATGGCTAGTAGCCAGGATGGGCAGGGATGGTGGCCCTAGCCTCTGTTTGCCAGAAGCTGGGAATGGGTGACGGGATGATCATTTGGTGATTACTTGTTCTGTTCATTCCCTCTGGGGCACCTGGCATTGGCCACTGTTGGAAGACTGGATACTGGGCTAGATGGACCTTTGGTCTGACCCAGTATGGCTGTTCTTATGCTGCTGATGGTCCATTAAAGGGAGTCCACATTCACACCGACTATCCCAGGAACCATATACAATGGAGACTTCTCAGAGATAGCATGTAAACCATGAAGACTGCTTGACCCACTTCATAGCAAAGGCTTTTACCAGCAAGCTGGAAAAAGCTATAAAAGAGGGGAAGTGACATCATCACTTGGCCTCATCCCCCCCCCCCCCCCCGCCCCCCCACAAGTCAACTCCTGGAAACACATCTGGAGGACAAAGACTGAACTGGGGAGGTTTACAGCTTGTCATAGACTCCTAGACTCATAGACTTTAAGGTCAGAAGGGACCATTATGATCATCTAGTCTGACCTCCTGCACAATGCAGGCTACAGAATCTCACCCACCCACTCCTGGAATAATCCTCTCACCTATGTCTCAGCTCTTGAAGTCCTCAAATCATGGTTTAAAAACTTCAAGATGCAGAGAATCCTCCAGTAAGTGACCAGTGCCCCATGCTGCAGAGGAAGGCAAAAAACCTCCAGGGCCTCTGCCGATCTACCCTGGAGGAAAATTCCTTCCCGACCCCAAATATGACAATCAGCTGAACCCCGAGCATGTGGGCAAGACTCACCAGCCAGACACAACATGTCACAGTGTGAGAGGGAGCCCAGGTTGGTAAGCCAGAGGGCTTAGTGGTACTCCAGTTCCAGGTTGCATCCTGGGGAACCTGTCACAGAGAGAAAAAGGAATGGCATGGACTTAGGCCTTGGCTACACTCGAATGGGTTTGCTGGTAGAGCCATTCTGAAAGAGCTAAATTGGCAACCCCCCCCCAAGCGAGAACGTAGTGTATACAAGCAGAAGAGTTCTAGCTAAACTGGTATAGCTTTTAGCAGCTCCCAGAATGTTGGCAACTGGCACAACGGGGTCCTGACCCTTGACTGGGGCACATCTACACTGCAATAAAAACCCCATGGTGCCAAGTCTCAGAGCCCAGGTCAATTGACTTGGGCTCATGGGGCTTGGGCTGTGGGGCTAAATGTAGCCGTGTAGCCATTCAGGCTTGGGCTGCAGACTGGCTTCTGAGCCCCACCCCATAGGATTTCAGAACCTGGGCTCCAGCCTGAACCCAAATGTCTACACCACAATTTTTAACCCCGCAACTTGAGCCTGAATCAGCTGACTTGGGCCAGCTGCACCTGTGCCATGGGTCTTTAATTGCAGTGTAGACATGCCCTCCATTCAGTGGGCGTTGGACCAAGCCCACGGCTATTGTTAAGTTGCTTCCTTTCCCTTCTTCCAGCCTGAAAGGAGAGATTGCCCCATCCTCTATTTCTAGTGCGGAGGCCCTGGCTGGGTTCCACTGGGAGGTGGAGAATGACTGTAACCATCAAAAAGGCACAGGTGGCCCATCAGAGCAGAGTGTTACACAGACAGCATCATCCTAATAAATAGTTACAGAGAAGCCAAGGGAAAGAGACACACGAAAAGGTGCAAGGAAGAGAGAGAGACAGAGCTTTCCATACACAAGAGATGGTGGCGGCTGATGGAGTAGATAGAGGCAGACCGCATGGGCTGCACTGGAGAAGGCTCTTGCGCCGACAGCGGTGAGATTGTGGGGAGGGATTGAGTTGAAGGAGAGCAGTGGGAGACCGGGGCCCGGAAGTAGGTCAGAGCAGACCAAGGCCATGGACATGGCTAGGTGCAATGGTAATTTGGAATCAGGTGCTAGAACCTGATCTGTCTTTGGGAGAGGCATGCGACTCCATATGCACCTACTGTTCAAGATGGGGCAGCGGGGGAGGGAGACTGGAGCTAGCAAATGTAGAGGATTTATATTTGTCCTTAAATCTGTGACTTGTTCTCTCCCAGCTGACATCTCTTCCTGTTACCTGCGCTAAATGAGATGATTAACGAGGATAAAGGCAGATGTAAAAATATTTTGAGAGAGAGACAGACTCACACACAAAGGAGAAAGGGAAAATATCTTATTTTTATCCACAGGGTGAAGCTGCCGTTGAATATTTTGCATTTTAAATGTTTAAAGCATCACTCCTGTGGCTTTGACTCTAAATTACTTTAATCTTCATAAGCCCTAAAAGTAAGCAGCTTATGGACCTGCAGGCTGCTGGAGCGATGAATGAATTTGGGGGATGGAGGGGAGCTATGGGGGGCTGGAAGTAATGCCATGAGCAAATCAGACCCTAACCCCCCTGGCTTAGACTCCTTTAGGCCTCAGGAAGGCTGGGAGGGAAAGGGGGTGGGGCCCAGGGAATCAGTTGTTGTAACCTGGGCAGCGTCTTAGTAGATTTCTTTCTGGACACTAGAAACGATTCTGGTTTCTCCTAGGAAGGGGCTGATTTCAGAGGCTCATGGGGCTCAGTGGAGCTGGGGGAGGAGGGAAATGTCCCACTGGCCTCCTAGGGGAGTGGGTATAGTGGTGGGAAAGTTCTTTGTTAGCCAAGGAACACTCCCAGGAGCAGTGCGGGCAGCCTTAGGTCTGGACAGTCATCCAGGGCCCCCTCGGGGTCCCGCCCCCAAACACCTGACCTATCCATCCCCCCACCAGGCGCTGGGAGGTGGATGGAACCCCACACGTATTCTTTTCTGAGGAGCCCTGGGTCAGCCAGGGTGATCAGGAGCCTCATGGGGGTCTGTCCTGCTGCCCCATACTGTGGGCAGAAGGTATTGTGGTCACACAGCGAGTCTGTCCAGTTGGGGGTGGATTTCCCCTCGCCCCTCCATGCCCCTAACTGAGCCTCTGAGTGGTGTCCACCCTGCTTGTGTCTCTCTGAGATAAGCCAACACATTCTGCCGCCCGCCCCCGATCCACGTGAGGGACCGGTCACTGCAGCTGCCCATCTTGCTGACTGCCTCTTTCCAGGGTGCCAGCTGCTGTCTCTCCTTATCAGCGAGAGCTGAGCCCTTAGGTGAACTGCTCCCCAGCTCACTCTGCAGCCAGGATCCCAGGAGCTTCCTCCCACAGTACATGGGCAAATCAAAGCACCAAGCCCAGCAACGAGCTCCTGGGGGACGGTGGAGGATGCTTGGGCCTGCTCCCTCTGGGAAGTGCAACCGGGACATACCCCAGGTTTGGCTGGAAATGGTTTCATTAGCACCTCGTAATTCCCACTGGGATTTGCTGCTGCACAGCACAAGAGAAAACGTCGTCTCTATAAGCAGTGCCCTGGCGCCATCCCAGTTTGATAAGCTATGAGGAGCAGTGGCATGAGTTGTGCTAGGAACACATCCCATTGCTTAACTGCAGGGAAAGGACCCATCAGGACTGGAGACCTGTCTGCTAAGGGACAAACCCTGACACCATTGCAGGGGTCACTGCCTGCAGACCCAAAGCTGGGCGAGGCAAGATCATGGGAGCCACTGCACCTGCTACACAATGCAAAGTCAAGGTCCTTCTGTATCCCAGCCCAGCAGGGCCTGGGAGCAAGGGCAGGATCAGGGATGGCTAGGATGCAGAGCCATGCACTGCCCCCAGGGGGTAAGAGCCGAGAGGGGGTTTCTGCAGCAGTAGCAGCCTTGCAGTGACTTGATTGTCTCTGTGTGGGTTGGAATCTCCACCTTTCTCCCTATCTCTAAAGCTCCCCTGCGCAGAACCCAGCCCAACTCTAACGATGCTCTGCACTTGCACAAGCTAAACATACTTAAAATCCGGTCTGATTTCCCTTGCCCTGACAGTTCCGATGCTGAACTCTGCTCTGAGTCGCTGGCGAAGCAGGAAGGATAGAAGTAAGAGCTTTAGGCCACAGAATATTTGTTTAACACTGAATAATTCTCCCTGGCGGAATGGAACTATTTTAAACCTGCCGAGCTCCGTGTGAGAACAGGCTCCAGAATGCACGGCGCCCCCAAGCCGATTCCCTTAAGGAGACAGGCAGAGCTGCTAAAACCTCTGTGTCAACCCCTCTTCCATGTCAACTGTTCTGAGCTAAGAACCAACCCTCTGCAGAGATAAACCTCCAGGGCTGGATTATGGGGCTTTATGGGGGTGGATTCTGACTGGTCACAACAGGCTGGATTCTCCCCTCTCAGTGGCAGGAGCTCAGTTCTGAAGGGTTCACAGCTCTGAGACGGTGTCCTTACCTAGGAAGAGGCTAGGAGCTGGAACAGACCTGGACTCAAACTCTGATCCCCAACCATAAAGACAGGCCTCTTCTGAGCCAGATGATGGCATCACACCTGGGTAACGCCACCGGCTTCAGTGGAGGTGCTCTGGCTCCAGCTGAGGGCTTTTATCTTTTACTCCCAGAGAGTCTCCAGTTCCCAGAGGAGTCAGCCCGAGATTCTTCTCAGGTGGCTCAACCATCTTTCCAGGGCGGTTGCCTCCTGAGAAGGCAATGGCAGCAGCTCCAAGACCTGCCCTTTAGAAGGGCACAGGCTGTGTGACTGGGTGCAGGGCTCTGGTAATGGGATCCCAATAGGAGACACCTGGGACTTGTAACACCAGCGAAAGGCACCGGAGCCTTCTCAGGATCTTCTCCCTAGGGAGCAGAGGGAGCACATGGAGAGGTTTCTGTTCATGGCAGCACTTGCCCCTGTAAAACCAATCTCTTCTTTGTGTGGGCAGGAGAGAAAGGGCACACGGAGATCTCTTACGCAGACAGCTGTGAAAGCTCCATGGAGTCTTCTCTACTCCATGGTCCACGTTCTCCAGCTACCCCATTCCCAAGGGTTCCAACCCCTCCCTCCCCACCCATTCCACAGCAGTGAGTCCAGCTAGCTGAGAATGGCACAATCTCCCGTGGGCTCTAGACACAGCCAGCTCAGTCACCTGATTAACACTGCAAGACAGTAGCAGGTGCGCAACGTGCTCAGTCCTTGCTCCTTATCCACCTACTATAAACAGGAGCAAAATCAGAGCTGTAGTAAGAGGAGGCCCTGAAACAAACTCTTGTATCAGAGGCCTAGTCTGAGGCCTGAAGCCTGAACCAAAGTACTTCTAGGCATTGCTAAGCAAAAGCTGGGCTGTGAGCCAGAGGCAGGTCCCACTCACAGAAGTTGGCAAGAAAAGGTTGTTAGAAGCACGTGCACACACACGCATAAAGGCTAATGAGAGGAATTTGTGCCAAGACAGCTTCAGAACACTCCGCAGACACAACAAGGAACGAGCAGGTGCATCTTAAAGACAGGGTCAAAAGGACAGCATGATGGATAGATTCGTTTGAACTATGATGAAGTAATGTGTCCTGAACGGTATAACAGTAGGTCCCGGAGCGCACATCTTTGTCCAGCCTAGGGGGCAGTGGAAAGTCCCGCCACTGACTGAGCTGTGTCCATTGCCAGGGAGCACAAATTTGCAGTATGCCCTGTAGAGTCTATAGGGAACTATTACTGGGCTTCGTTTGACAATAAACCTGGCTCGGGTTCCTTCGTACCTTACTAGAGTCTGTGGTCTTTGGGGGTTCTCTCAGGGTCTGCTGTGTCAGCTATCTGCGCAGAGCTGGGGCAGCACACAGAGGAACACGCACGCAGCCGACTGTTATCATCATCGAACAAGAGCTGAGCACCACACCAGTAGCTGCTGACAACAAGAGCGAGCACCTCTGAAGGCAAGAAAGTTCAACTGATGGAAAATGATTTGTCTCCCCGCCCCCGAAATGTGGTTTCTCAGTGAGGAATCTTGTTTGCTAGTGGATAGAGCACTGGGACTCAGGAGATGCCAGTTCTATTCCCATCTCTGCCACTGTCCTGCTGGGTGCCTCAGTGTCCCCAGCTGTAAAACAGGGATAATGACACTGATGTCCTTTGTGAAGCACTTGGAGATCTACTGATGGAAAGTGCCATGTAAAAGCTCAGCAGCTCTCGACTCATTCACAGCAGCAAGGGGCGCTTCTTGGTGGTAACAAAAGGTGAGATAGAATTGGAAAGCGAGTGCACGGCCTTGCATTGCTAGCTGGGTTCTGCCATAGCCCCATCACTGTGGTATCGGCACACCTCACAAACATTAATGTATTTATCCTTGCTCCCCCTGGGAGGGCAGGAAGAATTGTTATTTAAACTGAGGCATGGAGAGATTAAAAGAATTTCCCAAGGTAACACAGAAAACTATGGTAAAGGTGGGATTAGAACCCAGATCACTTGAATCCTAATCCTGGTGCTCTTATGGATGGATTTTCTTAGGGGCCTGTGAGGCATAGGTAGGTACTATTGTCTCTCCATCCTTCTCTCTCCTGGCTTCTGGTGAAACCTGAGCCATTCCAACGGGGTTTCTCTCTTTGCCTCATGGGTTGGGAGAGAAGTCTGCATTCCTCAGTGCTTCTCAAGAGCAGAGGTCTCCATTCCTGATCTGCCTAGAATCAGTGGGACGTGGAAGCAGGGGCTGAAACACAGTTTCTCTCACATTACTGGACGTCAGCAGGTGGCGCTGTCACACAGAGTATTCCATACATTTTGATTATCAGACTGTATGGGAGTTAGATCTTGAAGAAATGCTTACTATCCACTGTGATGCAGTTCTTTTTAGAAGCTGTGCATCAACACCAGTGAAGTCTCAGTTTCCTATCTTCAGAGTGAAATCACCCTTTCTTTTCAGGGTAGCGCTGTTGCCTACAGCTATACCCATGCGAGCAAACAAATTACAGTGCAGGAAGATGAAAGTCTCATAACCACACAAAAATCTGCTGCCAACTTGCTTTCGGGTCACAGCCACCAGGATGAGAATGACTGCCCTGGAGAAGCATGGCTTTGGGATCAGACCTAAAAGCAAAGGCATATGAGGTAGACACCTCATTTGCTAAGCAGCAGCTATTCCATTGCATTTAAATTTATTGAAGAATTAAGCACATACTTTGAAGTGTCATTTCCTCTGGCCACCAGATTAGAATTAAGTGATAACAACCTGGCAGAATAAGCTGGCTCTGGAGTGGATAAACATCCAGGCCACAGGCAGAGGGGTTTATCCACATGACAACCAGATTGTCGCCAGGTAACGCGCCATGGCAGCATTGTTATGACTGTTACATTACCTAGGCTTCAGCAAGTGGCTTTACCTTCTATGGGAAGCACTGGGGGTGAGGAGGCAATTGGAGGAGACAGTCTAATCATCCCATGTGCAAAGGGGGCCCTGTGCCGGCAATGGAAATGTTCTGAAATTAACGATGGACTCACTGAGGGCCCAAGTCCAAGTCCTACCACGCGGTTTGATTGTAGCAGGAGACAGAGTTGCAATTGAAGTCAACCGGAGTGGGTAGAAATTGAGTAGGGGCTTCGCAACTGGGCCCCTCAGCTGAGCTCTCTTTCATGCTGGGATAACTGAAATAAAAATGACCATATAGAGGCCCAGCTCCTCAGCTGCTGTGAATGGGAGTCACGCCGGTTTACATCAGCTGAGGCGCTGGCTCACTATTTTACCAATCTGAGATCGAAACCAGCCTGGAATCCTGGAAGTTAGTGATGGACAGGACCGCTTGGGGTCAATGCAGGATTGATCCCTGCAATACAGTCTGGAGTCCTTTGTCCTGCCCCAAGGGACAGAGCTCCCACTGCTGCCCTGGGGAAGATGTTCCAACTGGACAGAAAGCTTAAGTAGAACTGGCTGTGAAAGGGACTTCCAGTTCTGTGGCAAACTTTGAAAAAAAAGTCCCAAAAGGGGATGAAAATCCAAAAACTTGGATTTGGTGGGGGAGCGTGGGTGGAATTTTAACTCTGCAATATTTTGCTGCAGGAATGTTTTGGCGTTTCCAAAATGAAATATACCCCCGGGGTTCCCAGCCTGCCAGGCGGGCAGCCGAGAAGCCAAGCAGGCTCGCAGGAAACCAGGCAGGTTTCCAGCAACATCTTTGAAATCAACAGGTTCCCACAGTCGGTTTCAGGTCTGATGAAATTGGCATTTTCTGATGGGAAAACCGTTCCAGTGGAGAATTTTCCACCAGGTGGAATCTTAAATGCTGTCACTTTAGGAAATATTAATGCAAGAGGCTCCCCTTCCCCCCACCCTCAGCAACACTGACAACACCATGCTGATGTACTACCTAGTCTCCCAGTATCCTATTCCCCACACCTATTGGGAATCAGGGGATGGGCCTGTGCTCACGGTTCCGTGAAAGAGCTGCCAGCTAATATTTCTGGTGGGCCGTGGGACCAGGGTGGAATATAGACTGGCCCACTGAGGCGCCTCATCCTCCATGAGTGGTAAGAGGTCCTGCCACTTGGTGTCAGGGCGGGACGCAAGGGTGAGGAAATGAACGGTGTGAGCATGAGCGTGTAGAGCTGTTTCCTGGACAGTTCAGAAATGGACTAGTTGCAGGTCACACAGCCAGCTTGGATTATACAGGGAGTGGGGGAAAGGGAGTTCACAGACCAGGGGCTCAATCACAAGGTCCAGAGGGACAGGAGTGAGGGGCGGGTGGGGAGCACTCTCCCACAGGACCCATTCATGGAAGGCCCGAGAGGCAGGCAATAACAGCATGACCAATGTGTGCAGCAGAACTGTGCTCCTCACAGTGCATTCGGTGCCTTCCAAGCCTGGGGGGAAGGGCAAGGTTTGCTCTGTCTGTGTACATGCCTGTGTATATCCTGTCTTGGATACTGCACCAGCCTCCTCTTTCACTTCCCAGATGCACACAACTCCCCCCACTCAATACATACAAAGTGCAGCCGCTAAACTCATTTTCATTGACTGTCCCTTGGAAATACTGTGGTACTGTTTGTTTTACAAAGTACATTCTTTCCGGGGGAGCGGTTGCAAATGGGGGAGATTCCTGTCTGCTTGTCTCTCTAACTAGAGTTGTCTTGGGGTACAGCTGCTGCCTAGGAACCAGACACTGATCATTGAGTTGAGCTTACTTAACGAGGGGGCTGGCTGTGTGCTGTTTGTGTTCACCTCTGTTCAGGGACTGGTGTACGCAATGTAAATAAAGCAAGTCACACACAGGAAATACCTGAACTCGGCCTTATTGATGTCTCCACCCCTGGAAAACCAAGCTGCAAGATCCCAGCATTTGCGCTCACGTGGCAGAGACACAACACTAATAATGTGATGCGTATTGATTTGAATGTCACGGCTGCTGGATCATAAAGCACCATGCTGCACACCTAAATAATAATACAGAATGCTATTAATGGGATTTACCCCTGCAAAAGAGATCAGATGAGTCTCTAGCGCTCCCTGGCAAATATGTCCCAACAGTGAGTCACAGAGGGGGATAAAAGGGGTGGGGTGAAAGAATGGCCTTTTTTTAGCCTCATCCATCAGCTCCCACCCTGTGCCCCATGTCCCCCTATGTGCAATCCAGCCAGCTTTGATTGTGGTTTCTAGTATGGCCAGGCTGTGAATTCCTTTGCCACCTGACAGCACTCTCTCTTCTTTTTGACACCTGGTCCCTGATTTCGCTTCCCTTGATCAGTTTTGGCTTTCTACCGGATTTCTCTGCTGGCGGCTACATCACTGCACCGGCCTCTCCCCTCAGCCCCACCAGCTCTCCTCTTGCTGCCCTACCTCTTTGCTGGCCTTTGGCTGGCAGACACTGCGTTTATGTTGCACCGCAGAAATTCCCCAAAGCTCCTCGTTCACCTAGTGCCAGGGACATGCACAGCCCTGCCACTTTGCTGCCACACACAGGATCTTCAGGGAGGGCTCCCAGCCAAGCCCGACAAAGAGGCAGGAATCCCCTCCCTGGAATTGACTAAACTAGTTTAACAGGGGGAATAACCTTGTGAGTTCAGGGCTGTTTGACTCATAAGCATGACACGGCCTGTGTGTGGCGGACACAGAAGGAGCGTGGGGACGTGCACACGCTGCCTTGGCATTTCTGCTGCGCTAAAAAGCTACAGCAGCCCACGCTCACTAACGCCGGCAGGCTCAGCGTACTTTGTAGCCCTTTGTTTCGCTTGCAGGCCAGGCCCTTGGGCCAGCGCCTGTTCTGCCTCCAGTCATGCTTAGTGCTTCCCATCCTCAAAGAGCGGTGCAGACACCGACAGACTAACCCTCACGGCACCCCAAGCTGGGAAGTAGGGGAGCATTCTCAGCCCTCCTTTAGAGGGGGAAACTGAGGCATGGAGAGGTGAAAGCCCAATCCTCAAAGGGCTTCAGGCTCCTAACTTCCATTGAAAGCAATAGACGCTAGGAGCCTAAATCCCTATGAGGATCTGGGGCTAAATGACTTGGCCAAGGCCATCCAGTGAGCCAGAACTCAGGAGCTACTCACCTCCCGTTCAGTGCTGCAGCCTCCTGGCCGTGATGTGGCAGAGCTTGGGCGGGATAGGTGTGAGCTCATGTGCAGGAAGACACGGTGCGTGTGCCGCGGTGCACTGTGGGAGAGTGAACGAGCCAGACGCAGCCCTTCTCCCACCATGCCAAGGGGATGGAGAGCCGGTTGACCAGCCAGCTGGGGAGCGCCCTGGGACAGGATTCCCAGCCTTAGCGCTGGGCGAAGGGGACGCCTGGGCACGGCCAGAGCCTGTGGAACAATCACTAGAGGGCTGCGATTGCTGGAACAAGCTGGAGTAGCTCGAAAGCCGGAACTTGCAGCGGTTCTGTTTCTGGGTGCCCCCAGTGTTGGGCAGGCAGAAAGATGCTGGAGTCTCCCCAGAGGCCTGGCCCTGTGTGGGTAGGGATGGGGTGCATGCATTTCAGCTGGGGGTGATGGGCAATGGAGTCCGGTGGAGCAGTGGGTCTGGAGAGCTGGGGTGTGTGTGTGTGTGGGTGTATTTGGTGAGCATGGGGGGGGGGGAGGTTTGTATGGAACAGTGAGTTCCTCCCTCAAAAAGGAACATCAAAGACTGCCCTCATTTGATGCGATAACAGGGTGCTGGGCCAGTGTGCTGGGGCTGGGCCTGCAGGCAGGTCACTTTTAGTGCTAATTAGAGGTGGCCAAATTAGCCAGAGACTGGGGCTAGTCAGTCACTGAGCCCATGAGCCCATTCCCAGGGAAGCTGGATAAGAGGTCACGGGCTGGCCTGCGTGGGGGGAAGAGACGGACTGAACCAGAGGACAAGGAAAACCCAGCCAAAGGGGTCCTCTGAGTAGACACCCCTCCCCCCTTTGGAGCGACAGGGCGTAAAGGCAGGGAGATGCTGCTTAACACCCTGTAAATGAACGCCAGCGGGGCGTTTGCCAGCACAAGAGCTCAGAGCAGTCTGTGCTCCTGGAAGAGGTCGGGGTGCCGCAGGGTCGGCCCCATCCCAGGGGCACAGAGCCAGGCTCCCTACCTGCAGCCAGCTCTGAGAGGACAGGAAAGTGCCCCATCATCCCTTAGGGCAGGAGAGCCCTCAGCATCCTCTTAGGGCTGGGGCAGGGTCGGCTTGGCCAGCTGATGGAGTTCAAGTGCTGTCTGGGTAGGAAGCAGCCCTGGCCCTGGCTGTTCTTGCTCCAGCCGGGAGAATCGGCTCATCTCCTTCCCTGCGTGATTCAGAATTGGAATCTAAACCAAGCAGCTGCTAGGCCAGGGGCGGGAGCGAGGCGCATGTGGACAAGACAGGCCCACGGGCCTTCTGCATGGCTCACTCGCTGCAAGGATCCTACAGACGCCTCAGTGAAAGGGGATTACTTCGGTCTCCTAAGCAGCAGAAGGCAGCCCTTCCCCCAGCATGCAGCCACAGAGACACCCAGTGGTTACTCATATTCCTCCCTTACTCCTCGCCGCCCTGCATGTCCTTCCCAAAGGCAGGTGACCATCCCCCAGTGAAGCAGCCCAGCACCCAGCACAACATCCCTTGGAGGTTTCTTCTCCATTCTCTCAGCCCACCTCTTTCTACAGGATGTTTCTTCTGTTCCGCCCCCTGCTAGAACCTTGCCCCTCTCTCAAGCTGAGGGCTGGATTTTGAAACGACTGCAGCAGGTTCCAGCTTCCCAAAGGTGGTGCAGGGGAATGGCTGGGACTGGTTACATTCACCAGAGACAGACCTCAGGAGGAGACGGCAGCATTGACTGTGGTAGGAACACGCTTGCTGTGGCCACAGGCAACTCGGCCAGCACTGGAGCAACCAGGCTGGCCTTCTCCAGCAGCCCCAAATGCCCTGAAGTACAAGCTGTGAGGAGAGCCCCAGGGCTTCTGAACCCCCTGAGTGTTGTAACCAGATGAAGATGCCAACGGCAGCTCAGCACCCACAGATACTAAAACGTGACAGCTGCTGGCGTGCTAAGACTGTTGGACTGCTCATGCTGACCAACAATGTCTCATGGGGATCTGCCATCTTCTGTCTCCGCCTGCTGCCTGCTGGAGCGTTCGTTCTTCGGGGCAGGGACTTGTTCTGTGTTTGTTCTGTCATGACGGGGGCGTGGAGGTGCTACCACAATACAAATAAATAAAGACATCAGCACATTCAAAAACAGAAATTCACCAAGCATGGGAGCTGTGCAGGGCAGACAGGGGTGATCCAGACCACGACTTTTGAAGGCAGAAAACTTCTAAAAAAAAAAAAAAAAAAAAATTTTTTTTGGTCTCTGCTGTGACCCAGCATTCTGAGAACACCCGGGCTAGAACTGTTCCTAACATGGGCTAGAACTATTCCTGCCTTGTATTTCTCTGGCCCAAACAGACTTGTACCCTGCTATTATCTCACCCAAAGAGGGATCCATCTCAGCTCAGAGAGGACCCTCCCCATGGGTCTGGGGGGGGGGGGGGGAAGAGGAGAACAGGATTCCCTGCTTGATCTCCAAGCAAATACAAGCAAGCAAGCGGCCGCTGGAGGCCCGACGTTACAGTGCCAGGTGCTACCACTGGGCCAGCAGCATATGTCTGCCCAGCCAGGGGACTGACCTGATTCCAGGCACCCACAAAGCCTCAAGCCCTTAGAAACCTGGTAGTGTCTCCCACCACCAGCATGCGTCCCAGGGGCGTCTGTGCCAGTCCATCAGGCACATGGATTCTGCAGCCCTGAGCCCTCAATCCTGCCTCCACACCAGCTCTGCTTCCTCTCAGCCCAGAGAGCCTCCCGGCAGCACAGCTGACCCACGTCTTTTCATGAGCCCCCGACTCTAGCAGCTCCCAAGGCTCCCCTCCATCTCTCCAGCAGCTTCTAACTGAAGTCAACACGGCCACAAAAAAACAATGCCCTAGCCCAGATTTCCCAGCCCATCAGTGCATCTACACGGGAAGATCCCCTGACCTCGCACAGTGTTCTCTCAGAACCCAGCTGCAGGCAGAGACCTGCCTCAGCCTCGCTTTGCATTTCCACTCGTTATAAGTTCAGCCTGAAGCATCAGGAAAATGAGAGGGGAGGAGGAAGATCACAGAGTAGAGGCTACTTGGAGAGTGCATAGGAGGGAGGGATGGGGTTGGCTCAGGGTTTCAGCAAGGGGATATGGTGCTATGCACCTACTTGGCTCAGGCCTCTACCCCTTGAACTAAAGAACCTCCCTAGCTAGCACTAGTAGCAGTTCTTATCTTCTGCCTTGATCAGCCACTTGAGGGCACCATGACATCACAAACCAGAATATCACACTGGGTTCCGCCAGGTTGAGTTTGCAACATAACTGAGGAAACACTGGGAGGGTGTGATGTTATCCCTGCCCGGGCAGTGTTTGTCTTATGTACAAAGGTTGTCAGTTTCCCAGCAGGTCAGCGGTGTCCCTTTTATGATCACTAATGTACTTTGTATTTAAAACATAGTTCAAGTGAAAAGCTGCAAGGAGACAAGCTAAAAAATGACTCTGGCATAGGAGAGCCTGACGTAAGGCAGCTGCAAAAATACAGGCTAGATGGTTAGCTCTCTCCATCCCCTCTCAGCCCCAGGAGCTAGCAGTCCACTGCCTCAAGCCGCCGGCAGCCGGAAAGCTGCAGAGGCACCTGGTCAGGAATTTCCCAGTGAAACGTTTTTTCATCAGAAAATGCCAATTTATACAAAATGGAACCCGCTTGGTGTAGTAAGATGAGGCCCTGAAACATAAACCCTTGTATCAGAGGCCCAGTATGAGGCCTAAGGCCTGAGCTAAAGTAATGGTCAAGACTTTGCTAACATAAAGCAAAGTTAAGCTGTAAGCCAAAGGCAGGCCCTGCTCACAGAAGTTGGCAAGGAAAGGGCTGATGTTGCAAAAGTACACAAACCTAAAAGGTACCAGAACACTTGTACAATCCACACAGATAACAAGGAACAGGCTGGCCCATCCTAAAGACAGTGGCAAAAGGGTAATATGATGGATAGAGTTGTTTTGTTCGAACCAACATGTACAAGGTGGGAGGCGGCACCTTACTGCGTAGAGGGGTTGTACCTTGTTACGTAAAAGGGTTGCACCTCAATACGTCAGGAGTGATGTGTAACTTGTTTGTACCTGTGTATAAGAATTCACCCCCGAGGAGGTATCTTTGTCTGGCCTAGGGGGCAGTGGAAAGTCCCGCCACTGACTGAGCCGGTCCATTGCCAGGGGGCACAAATTCGTAGTATGCCTGGTAGAGTCTATCAGGAACTATCACTGTGCTTCGTTTGAACAATAAACCTGGCTGAGTGCCTTCGTACCTTATCAGAGTCTGTGGTCTTCGGGGGTTCTCTCGGGGTCTGCTGTGTCAGCTATCTGCGCAGAGCTGGGGCAGCACACAGATGGAACACGCACGCAGCTGACAGATATCAACATTGAACAGAGCAGAGCACCACACCGGTAGCCGTCTGACAACACTTGGAGAAGGGCATGATGGTGCCAAATCTCCCCCTTCAAACATTTGTTTGGGGGGGAAAATTGGTTTTGCAATTGGCCGCCCCATTTTGATATTTTCAAATGGCTACGTTTGTTTTTTCTGGTTTCAAAAGTTTAGCTCACCATTTATACTAAAAAGGTTAAAAAAATGTTAAAAGGTGAAAATGGAAAGGAAACATTCTGGTTGATCTGATCTCAATTCCCGCCCCTCCAGTTTATCAATTTGCAACACTTTTTGTGCTGGACTTCCCCCCACCCCGACCCCATCCGATTCAAAATGGGAACAAATTTCAGACTCTTGAAAACTGGTGGGACGAGAAAACCTTTCGCCATCCCGCCGTAGCTGCTGTTAGTCACTGTACCATTGCCACAAGGAAGCAGTGAAACCACAAGCCGAGACGTGGCCAGGGAGATGCACACAGATAATTCCTGCAGAGACAGGAAACTACAACCTTAGAAAGGATTGAGCAAAACTGGAGAGCTTAACTGGTCTTTAAACAGCCACCCTGTCAGATCAGCCAGGTCTGATATAGGAGGGTTCAAACTCCCACAAGAAGCCAGCTCAATCTCTCTGCAGCCATGGAAAGTTGATGGAACAAGCTGGTCATAAGATGGCAAAGCTGTTTTGGTCTGTCCATTTACCTGGTGTGAGCAACCGGTGCAGCTGAGCTGGAGACGGATACATTTTCGCTGCTCCCCGCAGCTATCCCCTTGCCCACATGTGCAGCTAAACCACGTTCAGCCTTGATGCAGTTAGACAGGTAACTTTATACCAGACAAGGCTTGAGGGGTTAACTAAGAACAAGCGTGGCTCAGTGGCTTGTGCACTGGACTAACGCCTCAAAGAGATGAGAGTTCTAGGCCACACTCTGCCTATGACCGTGGGCACCCTGCGGAACAGCTGTGGTCCTCGGGCAAGGATACGGAGTTGTTGTCCCTGTGAAAACCCCACTTTTAATGCACAGAACACAGGCATGTCTCTGGCTCAGTCTGTCCAGCTGTGAAATAGGCTTAATGACACTTAACTCCTTGGGAAAACACATTCAGATCTAGGGCTGAAGAGAGCAAAGTATTAATATTCATTCCCGTCGCACTTGCACTGGACTATGCCAGGATTAACGCCAATGAAGTCAGGAGAGAGACCAGAATCAGGCCCCGGGGTCACAGAAACGGGTGAGTGTAGCAGAAAAGCAATCAGGTGTAAAAATAAAAGCAACGCTTCCCCACACACCCCTTCTTAAATCGGACCCTCAATATAGCTGCAATAGGGCCATTTCATGGACAATCACCGTCACCCAGATGTGTCAGACAAGGGTAGATTTGCATAAACTTCTAACCATATATAACTCAGAAGGGAAACTGGTCTGGCCTTGTCAACAGAGCTCAAGATAGCCTTTTATCTGACTGTAGTTGGCTTGTTGATGTTACCTACCTGGGAGACAGGGAGAGAAACACCGCCCAGACGGCTAAAGAAAACTATTCATCACAGAAGTATTCAAGCTAGAGCCCATCCCACCGAACGGGTGGGCTTGCTCCTAACGCAAACCCCTACAGCTTTGCCCACTCTGCTCCTAGCTGGCCCAAGTAAGGGCCTGATCCAGCCATTGCCATCAGTTATCATCTTGACTAGCAAGTTTGATCATTTCCCAGTTCAAATGGAGCCCTTTGCCAGCTCTGCGCCAGATTCCGTCAACGCTCATTCGCTGGGGTTAGCTTCAGGGCTGCAGCAAGATGCTGGTTCCATACACCCTTCCCGCTCCTCCTCTGAATGTGTTGAGTACGTTACATTGCTGTGCGTGCTCTGCAATCCACGGCACTGCTGAAGAGCTAACCCACCCCACGCAGCCTGGCCCCCACTACCTACGATGCCATCTCCCCCTTCCCAGACACCTGCCGGACCCCACCGGAGATTACATTACAGGTCATTAGGTCTGACCTTTCAGGAGCAATTTTGCTCCCCCTTGCAGGATCGTTCGGATCCGAATCCGATGACCTCCCAGGGACAGTGCAACACCCAGCTGTTCACGCAGGGTTTTGCTTAACAAAGGAATGGCCTAGTGGTCAAAGTACCGGATCGGAACTCTAGAGCACTGGGTTCCAGGGCCAGATCTGTCTCAGCCCAGGGCTACACTAGGGGAGGGGGTCGATCTACGATACGCAACTTCAGCTACGGGAATAGCGTAGCTGAAGTCGGCGTATCGTAATCGGCTTACCTGGCGATGAGGACGGCGGCGAGTCGATCGCTGCAGCTCCCCCGTCGACTCCGCTTCCGCCTTTCGATGCGGTGGATTGCCGGCGCCGACGGGGAGTGCGATCAGGGATCGATTAATCGCGTCTTAACGAGACGCGAAAAATCGATCCCCGATAGATCGATTGCTACCCGCCGATCCGGCGGGTAGTGAAGACCTGCCCTCAGACTCCCTGAGCAACCAAGGGCAATTCAATCTCGCTGTGCCTCCGTTCCCCATCTGTAAAACTCCCCTCCTGCAAAGCACAGAGATCTGCCACTGAACGGGGCTATGTAAGAGGTAGGTTTTCGTATGCCTGGGTGTTCGTTACAGGAAAAGATTGGACAAGCCATGCAGATGGCGCTTGGGTGCCTAGGGTGGCAAAATACCAGGCATGGGACGCATCCCCATCATGACTCACCATCAGCTTCTGGCAGTGCAGCGCCCTTCTCCCTTAGGCTGGCCTCTGGCCAAGATGCACCCCCTAGAGGGGAGGCAGAGAAAGACACCCGGGGAAGCATGGAGTTGTGTGTCCGTATGGAATGGTTTTATTACAGTTTAATCTCACAGCATTACATGAGAATAAAGCACTGGACAGGACTGGAAAAGGCCTCTGGAGACGGCATGCAAAACACTGCAACAAGTTAAAGCGAAACAATTCAACAATCGCCCTTGGTTTCTCAGTTATTTCACCCCGTCAGTTAGCAGACTTGGGATTTTCCTTCCTTTCGGGTGGGTCGATTTGTTTCTTTCTTATTTAAACCTTTTTTTAATTTTTTTTTTAATTACATTAAAAAATAAGAGATTCGTACTTTAGTAAAACCCCAGCGCTTGGCTGGCCCGTTTCCATTTGAAATAATAAAAAATAACCCCAAAAAAACCCAGAGAAAACAACTGAATCGGAAGTTTTTAAGCAATCGCAGGAATTGTGTGAGGAGTGGGAAATACCCCCAGCAATAGGACACCCCCCATTTATCCTCCCCGTCTTCCCTCCTCATGCCGCATCAGTCGACCCCGCCCCATCCCCTGCTGTCGCGATCCTGTGAGCTGGAGAAACGGAGATGTGATTCCAGGGAGAAATCGAGGAGGAGAAACTCTGTGGGGAAGGATCAGCAGTTGGGGGCAGGGAGAGAGTGCGGGGGTAACAACATGCCGCTAAAATATTAGGATTCCCTTCCCAGTTTGGTTTCTACAGGGACAAGGTGGTGGGGGCAGCCTCGATCAATTCATCTCACTCCCGCATCTCCAGCCGGCCCAGCCCAAGGGACCCGGGGAGGGGCAGGCAGACCCAGGGCGGGGATATGCACAAGTCCAATATGTTTCTCTAGGATAGTTCCATGGGTGGAGCAGGTCCAGCAGCTCGCTCAGTCCTTCTCCCCTCCCCCATCTGGCACCTCCCCCACCCCCGCTACCTGCGCAGGGGGGTGGGGCGGGACCGAAGGGAGAATGGGGGGGGAGGTGTCTTGAGGAAGCCCCGCCCCCCCGTCTCACAGGTAGAGCTCATTGCCTTTGATATGCTCTAGCTGTTCCCGTAGTTGGTGGAAGGAAGGCCGGACGATGGGGTCCAGGGTCCAGCAGTTTTTCATCACCTCGTAGACGACCTGGGAGCAGCCGTCGGGGGCGTCCATCTTGTACCCCTTCTCCACACGGGGAACGACGTCCTTCAGAGGCTGCGAGGGAGAGGGAGGCTGGGAAAACGGCTCCTTAAGCCCCCGGTCCCTTGGTCGTACTGCGGCAGCCCCTGGGGGCTCCTACCTATCAGGATCAGGCCGAGCGCTAGTGCTGAATACAGGCCACGTGCCCTGCCCTGGGAGCTCTCACGCTTTCACCCCTCCCCCACTTTGAGTCTCTCCACTGGCTCCCCTCTCACCAGCGCAGACAGAGGGGTTAGGCCCCTCCAGGCTTAGCCCCCAGGTCTGCTCTCTTAGCCAGTCATCCTCCTTCGCCTTTGCCCGGCTAACACTTCCAGCCCATCCGTCTGCCTCTCCCTCGGCTCCTAGGGAGCTTAACCCTCCCTGCTTCACCCCTAGGGGCAACCTCCACTAGAGCTCCGGATGGACCTATGTGGGCGGCCAGTTGTGGCCCATCTCCTCCTGGAGGGTTCTTAGGCCTTCCCCTGCAGCAGCGACAGAGATGGGACGCTGCACTAGATGGACCTCAGAGCCCAGCCCAGCTGGCCACGCCTAGGAAACCAACTCCCCAAAGCTGCGTGTCAAGCCAACCCCTTTCTCCTCTTTCAGACACACCACAGCCATCCAGTAACAGCTGGGGAACGACACCTAGCCAAGCTCGTCGATAGGAAAACATGCTTGTGGGAGAGATACCTTGGCCTCTCTCTCCCCATTCTAGTAACACCCAGAGATCCCCCAGGCAGGGATCGGGGCCCCATTGTGCTGGGAGAGAGAAGAACTTACAAGTGACAGACAAGGCTGAAAAGGGGCAGGAGAAACCGAGGCACCAAGATGGGAAGTGACTTGTCCAAACAGATCAGTTGCAACGCAGGGAACAGAAGCCAGGTCCCAGTCCAGTGCTCGCTCTGCTGAGCCCTGTGGACCTGTTTGTTTCATCTGCCTTATTAACCTGGACCCCTGGCTCTGTAGCACAGGGCCAGTCTCTTCACTCTACGTTTGCACAGCGCCTAGCACAATGGGGCTCTGATCAGGGCCTCTAGGAACTCCTACCACAGTCTTGTTTCAAGCAAGATGTGGCCAGGCGCTGTACCAGCCAATAGGAGAGCAGGTAGCTGTGAGACAGCTGCGTGTCTCCCCAGACGCCCGCCTCCCAGGAGAGCTGTGAGCACCGAACCCTTGATCTCCACACCGCTACTTGGCCGACGTCTTGTCAGCGCCCGAGGGGAGGGATCTGAAGAAATGGTTCTGTGGACGGCGCTCCACAGGTACGGGGCAGAGCAGCAGGAGGGCGGATGGGCTGGGGCAGCAGCGGCCTGGTGAGTGGAGGCAGCTGGTGCTGTTGGTGGCAGTAAGGGACAAGAGCTGAGCAGCAGGGAGGGGCAGCGCTGGGCAGGATCCCAGGGGCTTGAAGTCTGGATTTGGAGGGGGCGCTGGGCCAGGAGGGCGATCTCAGCAGCACAGCGGGGGGGCAAGGGGGGCAGGTCGCAGTCACTGAGGAGGGGATGGGGGAGGGTTCCAACGGGGAGAACAAAGATGCAACAATGGGCAGGGCCTGGGGCTGACTGGATGGGCAGGGCAAGGTAAAGGGAGGAGCCAGAGACCTGAGTGACAGGTAGCCTTCCCACTCAAGCAGGTCTCCACCCCGCCCACCCCACGGGTGGGACTCCCATCCCAAGAAGTGGCTTTCTCCACCCGCCAGGGCTCCCGTTAGCCCCGCCCCCACAGAGGGGGCTGTCTCCACCCCTCCAAATGCTGCACACCCCCAGACGGTGGGGGGCCGAGGGCTCAGCCCCCTAAGTTCGGACCCTGTGCCTGGCTGCCTTCTGTGCAGCATGTCCAGAGGGCGACACCTGCACTTCCAGGGGGACAGACCCAGAGCCTCCCCTCCGCCCGCCCCCCGAAGATCAGGCCCAAGGTGGCTCAAGCAGCGGGGCTGGGGGAGGGAGGGAGCTGGCAGCTGCCCCCTGGGGCGTTGCCCTCACTTACAATTCTCGGATAAGGCACTCGCCCGAAGGAGTAGATTTCCCAGAGAAGGATCCCGAAGCTCCACACGTCCGACTTGGTGGAGAATTTCTGCAGGGGAGAGAGCCGGCCACAAAGGGGTCAGGGGGATGGCGCGGGGGCGGGGGGCGGTGATCCACGACCAAAACAGGGAGGGCGTCAAACCTCTCCAGTTAATTCAGTGCTGTGCTGCCTGCCCCCACACGCTGGCGAGAGTGCCCTCTGCTGGGAGGAGAGGAGAATCCAAGCTCCACCCTGGCTTTCAGCTAATCGCCTTTATTGCAGCCAGCAGTGGTGCTTTTATCTCCCCATTGCAGCTCTCCAAGCAGCCTGGGGCCTCCTGCAAACGCTGGAGCAGCTTCCCCAAATCCACAGAGGAGGGGGATAAAGAGACTGAGCCCCCATCTCCCTTCCTGGGCAGCAGCATCCATAACAAGGGAGGAATATTTCCTCCCATAGTCTTGGGGGCAGCTCTTCCATGGACCCCTGGCCCCATGTCCTCTGAGCTGCGTAGGGGCAGGACTGTTCTGCCTTGCACAAGCCTGTCTGGCCCTGCAAGGAGAGGACACATCTCCCCAGCCGGGCACACCCAAGGAGGAGTAAGCCCCCGGGGAAGGCAGGTGACCAGCTCTCCTTGTCACTATGGAAGGCAGAATCTAGCCACCTATATACAGAGCACGGGACCGTGGGACTTGATCACTGGGGCAGCGCCGGGGGAGGAGGGGAGCTGAGGTGCCTGCCCCGTCCCCCGCTCACCTTTTCTCTAAGTGCTTCCGGCGCCGTCCATTTCACCGGCAGCTTCCCTGTGTCCTGAGTGGACGATGCCTCCTTCGTCAGCCCGAAGTCGCTGACCTTGGCAATGTTGTCCTCGGAGACCAGCACGTTCCTCGCCGCCAGGTCCCGGTGGACGAAGTTGTTGGCTTCCAGGTACTCCATAGCTTCACAGACGTCTCTGGGGGGTGGGGGAGAACGCGGCAGGCTTAGGAACCCAGCGGGGCTCGGGGCTGATTGCTGGCTGGCTGTTTATCCACAGCAGTTACAGAGTGAGGGTGTCCCACCCCTGCTGGTGAGGCTGGAGGGACCCCTTTTGGGGAGGTTTGTCCCCACTGATCATTCCATCCCACAGCCTCCAAGGAAGCCAGTTCATGCCAATGACCATGGCCGTTTGGTGCCTTCTAGGAACTGGCCTGAGACCCACCTCACTCATTTCACAGAAGTCACTGACCAGACATCCAAACATAACTAAGTCACTGGCTGGATTTGAATGTACTGGCTAGGGAGAATGTACGCCAGAGTCCCATCAACCGTCCCCAGGTGGTACGGTCCCTCGTTCGCTGTGAGCCCCACCACTCCACCCGGGGGTCTGCCAGAGAGTTACTACAGCACCGGAAACCCAGCCGGCTGGTGAGAGGGGGAGAAGCTACCAAGGAGCAGCAAGCCCTGGGCAGGACTGGGCTAGTGGTGGAAAGGCAGACCTGGAACATTACTGCAACGTCATGAGCTACCCTGCTGATGGAGGAGATGGGACAGAATGGGGCTGTACTGACTCCGCGGGACCAGGAGGAGGATACTGCAGGACAGAGATCAGACTCCAGGCATGCCCCGGGGGCAGATCTGCTGTGCAAGAAAGTGCCATTCATGCATGAGAGCTAGTCCTCACAGGGCAGGGTCAGGAGGGCTGGTCGGGATTCCCGGTGCTGCTACTGGATTCTTCATGTGGCTGCGGGTCACCTAATTCCTATTTGCCTGAGCTGCCCCATCGCCCCCCACAGGAGACAGGCTGGGAGGCTAAGCTCATAACGCCGGTAGAGCGCTTTGAGATCCTCGCAGGGGAGGGGTGAGGAGAAGCACAGTGTTACCATTGCCAGAGGCTCCGATGCCGAGAGGCTCAGAGGCAGGCAGTGAGCAGATCCTCGGTAAGAACCCCTGGCTACCCCACTGTGCCCTCTGGGACCCGGGGCATGGAGGCCCAGCTGCGTACTTACAAGCAGAACTTCAGCAGGCAATCGCCCCCCAGCACAGATCTGCCTCGGGATCGCAGGTAATCGACGAGGCTTCCCTGGTGAGAGCGAGACAGGACTATCAGAGCCCGCCTGCTAACCCGACGCTGCCTCAACAGCCCCCAGCCACCCTGGGGCCCTGCCCAAGCGAAGCAGAGCCCGGTCGGATCTGGAGGAGGATGGGAGACTCCTCGGGGGTGCTGGGGGGAGCAGATGGCTCTTCTCTCGGTCAGTAACGGACCAATCCCCACAAAGCACCGGGGCGCTGAGTTACTGCAGGGGCCGCGTCAAACGGGCAATTGCCCACGGTGCCTGTCACAAGCCGGGGCCTCCCAGCTGAGCTCCCTCTGGGCTGAAGGCATCCTGCATCGCCCCTGGTCTAAGCCGCTGTGGGGCGATGCACAGCGGGGACCAACCCCAAACCTGCCCCCAGTAGGGGCCCGTGCCAGGGCCTCCTGTTTGTGCCCAAGCATCAGGCCCCACCCCTGAAGCGCCTGTGGAGAGACGACTGCAGCCAGCACTCTAGGGGTCCCAACCTCCCACTGCAGGGGGGCTGCCGGCTCCGTTCGCAGGATCCATAATGCACCAGGAGGTGCCCAGGATCTGCCAGGAGTCCCCACAGCATCTTTCCCAGGGCCGGACAGAGACGCGTCCTGGGGCGTCCAGCAACTCACGGATGTGCTCGGCGGGCGGGGGTTACCATGGCTGCCATAGGGCGCATGGGAAGCAGCTTGGTGGGGTGCTGCAGACGCGGGCACGTGCCACAATCGAGTGAAACTGACCCGGGGAAGGGGCAGCTAAAGGGAAGGAGGATTCCAAGCCTGGGCAGCTTTCTATTGGCTGAGCTGCTTCCCATGTGCATTTGCAAACTTATGGGGGCAGGTAGGGAGGTGGGAGCCGGATCGGCCGGCGCTCAGCGGGCGAGTTCTGCTCTCAATGCCAGGGAAGGGGGCTGTTGTATTTAGCGTGGAGCCTGTTTGATCCCTGCTGCCAGGCCTCACACAGGCCCCCAGGGACCGGCTGGCTGCCCCAGCCACAGGGCCTCACCTTTGCCATGTATTCGGTGACGATGTAGAGGCCGCTCTTCTCCTCCACGATCACCCCCAGCAGCTGTACCAGGTTGCTGTGTCGGAGCTGCCTGAAAAGCCATGGGGCGCTAGCTCAGAGCCAGACAGCAGTGGGCAGATCTGCGCTGGCCCCAGCCACTGCCCGTCCCCCAGGGCACAGGGACATCGCTGCAGACACAGAGCTGGCGCCGGGTGGCTCGCCATTACCACGTGCCATCCATCCAAACCCCAATCACACCAGAGGGTTCTCCTTTCCCCAGATCCACCCCACTCCACTGCCCTAGGCCTGCTCTCTCCACCCCCCACCCCCAGCACTGTGTGGAGCTCCCAGCCTCCCCATGCCCCACTTCCATCACCCGTCACCACCAGATGAGGTCTCCCTGTCCCCCGCCCCGCTCGCCCCTCCGGGAGCGCACGACCTCCCAGCCCCCCACGACACTCACGTCATCACCGAGGCCTCCGCCAGAAAGGCCTGCGCCGTGGCGTCGTGTTTAATGCACTTCACGGCGACCTTGTTGCCGCGGTAATCGCCCAGCATCACGTCTGAAAGGAGGAGACATGGACTGAAGGTGCCTAAGAACATCGGCACTCCCTCCCCCCGCATGGGGAATCCCCCAGGCTTCCCCCTGCTCAGCCCAGGCCTTGCGTATTTACTCGCTGCGGGGAGAATCGGTTTGGCGCTGAGTCCTGAGTTCTAATCCCAACTATGTGACCTCAGCCACGTCCCCCTCTGCACTTCAATCTCCCCCCACCCGTAACATGGGCACAAGACCAGCCTACGATCTCGGGATGATGCAGGTATAAGAGCTAAGCCAGCCTGCTGCACTGGTGGGTCAAGACACTGAACTTATCATGGCCCTGAAGAACTTCGGGAGCCTCAGCTGGAGGTGCCGGTCATGGGCAAAGGGTCACTACAGCCAGAGCCAGGGAGCAGCCGGACGCCAACTGGATTCCTGCTGCCCCCCAAGAGCATCACCCCCTCAGGGTGGGGAAGGAGCCGGAGGGAGCCCAGAGCTAGAATGGAAAGAGACTGGATCCCTCCTCTAGGGGAGGGAGAGGGGATGGGCTCAGCCCCCAATTGCCCTCCCCACCCCCAACGGCAGAGCACAAGAGCCGAGCACGACTGACCTCCAAACTCCCCTTTGCCGATGGTCTGCAGAAGCTTCAAGTCCTTCATGTTGAGGGCCCAGCCGCCTGGAGGGGGAAGGGAGAGGTGAGCATGCAAACAGAACAGCTGGGAGGGATGGGGGAAGGTGGGGGGTTGCTGACAGTGCCGCGCCCTGCTTGGGGATGCACTCACTTCTGGAGAACTCGTCCTGAGCCGCTATCGTCCCCTCCATGAGTTTGGGTTTGATGAGGCGTGTGCAGAGCCCGTCGGCATCCGTGGTGTAATGCTGCCGGGAGGAGAAGGCAGGAGGTGAGACCCCCACCCAGCCAGACCTCTGCAGGGGCAGGCGGGGCCCTGACTTAGGAGACCTGGGCTCTGATTCCGGCACGGCCACCGACTGGCTGTGTGATCCCAGACACCTTCGCCCCACCTGATGCACAGTTAATCGCGAGGCCCAGCTCCTGCCATCCCCACACAGGGCTGATGGGAGCAGATACCCCAGGGCAGGTCTGCAGCTGCAGGGGAGAGTCCAAAATGGGGAGGGCGAGGGGAGTCCAAATGAACCAGTGCTATTTCCAATTCCCCTTCCCACGTAAAGGACGGGATGGGCCAGGCAGACTGATTCCCCAAGGGAAACAACCTGGGTTCCTTCCCACCCCGGCCAGGCCCTCCATTTAACCCAGCTCTGCCACCACAGGGTTTGTCTGATATCCGCCTCCCCAGCACAGTGATTTTTAGTGCTCACAAAGGCAAAGGAGCGATACTGAGGGAGTCTGGCAGAGAGCGCCATGGGGCAAATGCCTGTTCTATCTCCTAGCTCTAAAATCCAGATTGACAGACCCACCCCACCCCTCCCCCCCCGGTCTGGTCCCAACCCCAGCTCTGCCAACACCCCCCAATCTTGCCCTGCAGCCCCTCCCCTGCCCTGCCAACACCCCCCAGTCTCGCCCTGCAGCCCCCCAGTATAGATATTCCGCCCCTTCCCCCAACATTCGTGTTAATGGCTCCTCGTTTCGGACCTGCGTTTCCCCTGGCTATTTCAGCCTTGCCGGTCTGTGCTGAACAGCTGGGCTGGTTTCTGTGGCCTGGCCAAGCATTTGCAGCACGCAGCACACATGGGGCATCACAATTCCAGGGACTGGGGGGAGGGACAGGAAGGAATTGGCAGAGATACCAGAGGAAAAAATGTGGGTTCCAGAGTGTTGCTCAAACGGTGCAGTGGCACAGTCTGCCCACCAGGGGGTAGCACGAGGACAAGAACGGACCAGTTGGCCTTAGCACAAGGGCGTGCAGAGTAGCTTGTCTTGCAGGCTCCTGTCCGAGCCCTGGGAACAAGGGTGAATTGGGGAACACACATGCTGGGCAGACGACCTCCTGCTCCCCATGTGCACCCAGCCCAGAGCTGCCTGCCTTCCTTTGCAGCACCAGACGTTGGCTCCAGCAAGGATTCTGGGCTAGGCTGATCTGTGGGGTCTGCTCCAGCCAGGAGACTGCCACATCCTCTCCCCGCCACCCCCAATGGGCACTCAGACCAACGCCAGCAGAGCCCAGCCCCCACCCCAGAGCTAACCAGCTGGACAGGGGATCACAGACGGATGGGACCCTACCAGCTCCTGTCCCTCCACCCTGCTCGGTGCCGAGCACTGGCCTGCATGAGCCCAATGGAGCCCTGGTGACCTCAGATCCTGCCACGCCTGCCCTGACCTGGAAGGCACGGAGTTGTTCCTGGGCGTGAAAGATCAGGGTGCGAAGGGCACCAGGACCCTGCCCGCCTCCCAGCCATGCCAGGGCCTTTCCCATCACTCAGGGAGACGTGCCGGAATCCCCCTATGCTCACGAGCCGTGCTCAAGAGAGGAACCGATGCAAATCTCCCTGGGCGTCTCGACCCTCTGGCAGGCTCCCCGCCCCCTTGGAGCCAGCCCCCTGCCCTAGCACGCTCGGCTCCCAAGAGAGGCACGAGACCTTCGGATTCCATCACACAGCGAGGAGCCTCTTCCTGCCCGGGCTGGGAGGCGCGGGGGCCCTGAGAGGCAGGAAGTGCTCAGCAGGTTTGTCTGAATCATTATCAGGGCAGAGCCAGGCTGAGCCCAGCTAACCGCAGCCTGCGCTGAGCGCTGTGAGGGGTGGGGGTGCGCTAGGCTCCTCGGCATGGGGAGAGGAGGGCGCAACTACTTGAGTGCAGATGGGAGGTATCTGGCCCAGACTGGTGGCCTGCGTGCAGCGGGAACCTCCCCACGACCCTCTGCCCTCCTGATACACCGTCACCCTGAGTGGCAGAGGCCCTCTCTAGGGCTGACAGAGGGGTTGAGTCTCCGTGATCCCCTCTGCAGAGTCCTGCCAGCATGGGGGTGGTGGGTGTGCATGAGGCAGAGATCACCATGTGCTGGGGGGACAGAGCGGGGTGCCCGGAGAGCGGCACACAGAGAAGGATTTGGGAAGCAAATCTTTATGCAAACTCAGAGTTGCTAAGCGTGCGGCTTGGGGTGGTGACTGCACAGAGCGGGTGCTGGGAGTCCAGGCCGTGGGCCGTTCCCATGGAGGGCTGGGAGACCTGGCCAGGCGGAGCTTTTGGGGAGCCCCTCCCCCACAGCTCACCTCCACCAGCTGCATGAGGTTCTCGAAGTAGACCTCCTCATCGATGCTGAGCTTGCTGGAGGAGTAGATGATGCGGTAATGCTCCACCTTCCCCTCGCAGCTCACGCACAGGGTGTAGTCGCCCGGGTAGTTGGTGCTCTCCCGCACCAGGAAGAGGCCCGTCTCTGGGGGGTACAGCAGCCGCTCCGCCTGCTCCCGCGTGATCTTCCCATGGAACCAGCTGGGGAGGGGGAGAGAGAGCAAAGGGGTAAGTTCACTGCTCCAGTGCATGAGGGACACGAACCGGGGCACAGCGAGGACAAGGGTTCTTACGCACAGCTCTCCCAGTGCCCGTCAATCCCGACCCGCAGCCCCCCTGGTATCCCAGCACGGCACCCCCAAAACTCTCCCAGTGCCCGTCAATCCCGACCCGCAGCCCCCTGGTATCCCAGCCCGGCGCCCCCAAAGCTCTCCCAGTGCCCGTCAATCCTGACCCGCAGCCCCCCTGGTATCCCAGCCCGGCACCCCCAAAACTCTCCCAGTGCCCGTCAATCCCGACCCGCAGCCCCCTGGTATCCCAGCCCGGCACCCCCAAAGCTCTCCCAGTGCCCCTCAATCCCGACCCGCAGCCCCCCTGGTATCCCAGCCCGGCACCCCCAAAACTCTCCCAGTGCCCGTCAATCCCGACCCGCAGCCCCCCTGGTATCCCAGCCCGGCGCCCCCAAAGCTCTCCTCTCCCAGTGCCCCTCAATCCCGACCCGCAGCCCCCTGGTATCCCAGCCCGGCGCCCCCAAAACTCTCCCAGTGCCTGTCAATCCCGACCCGCAGTCCCCCTGGTATCCCAGCCCGGCACCCCCAAAACTCTCCCAGTGCCTGTCAATCCCGACCCGCAGCCCCCCTGGTATCCCAGCCCAGTGCCCCCAAAGCTCTCCTCTCCCAGTGCCCGTCAATCCCGACCCGCAGCCCCCTGCTATCCCAGCCCGGCGCCCCCAAAGCTCTCCTCTCCCAGTGACCCTCAATCCCGACCCGCAGCCCCCTGCTATCCCAGCCCGGCACCCCCAAAGCTCTCCTCTCCCAGTGCCCCTCAATCCCGACCCGCAGCCCCCTGGTATCCCAGCCCGGCGCCCCCAAAGCTCTCCCAGTGCCCGTCAATCCCGACCCGCAGACCCCCTGGTATCCCAGCCCGGCGCCCCCAAAGCTCTCCTCTCCCAGTGCCCCTCAATCCCGACCCGCAGCCCCCTGGTATCCCAGCCCGGCGCCCCCAAAGCTCTCCTCTCCCAGTGCCTGTCAATCCCGACCCGCAGACCCCCTGGTATCCCAGCCCGGCGCCCCCAAAGCTCTCCTCTCCCAGTGCCCGTCAATCCCGACCCGCAGCCCCCTGCTATCCCAGCCCGGCACCCCCAAAGCTCTCCTCTCCCAGTGCCCCTCAATCCCGACCCGCAGCCCCCTGGTATCCCAGCCCGGCGCCCCCAAAGCTCTCCCAGTGCCCGTCAATCCCGACCCGCAGACCCCCTGGTATCCCAGCCCGGCGCCCCCAAAGCTCTCCTCTCCCAGTGCCCCTCAATCCCGACCCGCAGCCCCCTGGTATCCCAGCCCGGCGCCCCCAAAGCTCTCCTCTCCCAGTGCCCCTCAATCCCGACCCGCAGCCCCCTGGTATCCCAGCCCGGCGCCCCCAAAGCTCTCCCAGTGCCTGTCAATCCCGACCCGCAGACCCCCTGGTATCCCAGCCCGGCGCCCCCAAAGCTCTCCCAGTGCCTGTCAATCCCGACCCGCAGACCCCCTGGTATCCCAGCCCGGCACCCCCAAAACTCTCCCAGTGCCTGTCAATCCCGACCCGCAGCCCCCTGCTATCCCAGCCCGGCGCCCCCAAAGCTCTCCTCTCCCAGTGCCTGTCAATCCCGACCCGCAGCCCCCTGCTATCCCAGCCCGGCACCCCCACAGCTCAGCCAGCCCCCTTGCTATCCCAGCCCGGCGCCCCCCAGCTCTGCCGGTGCCCCTCAATCCCGACCCGCAGCCCCCCTGGTGGCCCAGTCCCAATCAGAAGCCATTATCCAAGGGGGAATTGTTCAGGGAGCATTGCCAGTGTGGGCGTCACTCAAGCCATGGGGAGGAGCTGGGGATGAAGGGGGAAGGTCTAACCCTAACCCTAAGGGAAATGCAGGAGGGTGACAGCACAGCTGTGAGAGAACAGAAACCGCTTCCTGGGCACGCAGGGGAAGGGCCCCTTCCCCATCCGCTTTGACCACGTCCCACCCTCGGTGCTGCCCGTGTGAACACGACTGACTGTGTCCGTCACGTGACCAGGAACGTGCATCTTCCTGTAAGGCCTCAGACCAGTTCAGCCACCCACACCGAGCCTGGGCTGCAGGACAGCAAGGTGCTGAGGCAGGCAGAATGTGCAAGCCTGGCACAAGGCAAGAGATGATAAGAAAGGTGTCCACGCAGGAAATCCTCCGAGAGAGTAGGAAAGGGAGCTAGACAGCTCGCAGGGCAAGTTTCCTGCTGGGGTGCAGAGCATTGCCAGGGGACAGAGCATGCACAGGCTCCCAGGCAAGGAAGCAAGCAGATGCCTGGAGCCCAACAAAGGCCTTAGGGTGCTAGCACAGCGTGGAGCAGCACCCAGAGGCAGAGAGACTGCTGGCGCCCAGACTGCATGAGATGAGCACAGATCGAGGGGAAAAAACACTACTGAAGAATTGTAAGCTGCACGAGCTCAGGGTGCTGCTGATCTGCACTCATCTAGTACTGTCTAAAGCCCCGCACATCCCAGGTGGGTGCTTCTCCATCTCCAGAGACTTGTAACTGCCTAGGACGGTGGGACCAGCTGCTGAAAAGTGACCCCAGCTGTGAGACATGGATCTAACTTCACAGCGCTCCGACGGGAGGAGAGGTCGGTGTTCCTGGCTGGGAGACGTGTCTGGGAGCAGGAGACCCAGGCACCCCAAACAGATGCCCCAACCCCACGTGCATTTCCCTCTGGGCGAGGTGCTCCCGATCAGGAGGCGTCAGCCATCCACAGCGCCTGCAGCCCTTACAACCAGAGCCTCTTGTAACCATCGGCCAGGCCACACACAAGCCCTGCTGTGCCCAGAGCCCCAGTGACTGAGGGCTTAACCAAGTTAACTAGGAAACACACACACACACACACACACACACACACGCAGCTGGGACCGACACAGCCCCAACAGGTGTAAGCACCAGGAAGTGCAGAAACGGAGTCACCAGAAGACGTGCAGATCTCCCGGCTTCAGCTTTCACTGCTGACCCTCCCCTTACTCAAGACACTGCCCCTCACTTCACCCCCCAGGACTTCCTCTGCCCTGTGTTCCACACACTGCCCGCTGCTCCCAGCGTGAGCTGGTCTGCGACAGCCATTTGCTGCAGGCACTGTAGCCACTACATCTAATCTAAACTGCATCAGCTCCTCTGGATGTAAGCCGTTATTAATTGCGCTTGCTAACTGGCCTGAGCGCCCTCTACTGGTGAATGAGAGTATCATCCACCTGCACACGGCCCCCACATACCCAAAGGAACACTCCTAGGTGCAAGCAGGGATGAAAGTAACTCTGGACACTTACCGGTAGGGGCAGGGGCCAGCTCCGGCCTCCAGAAGGAGTGAGGCCTCGGGTGGAAGGGGCTGGGCTGGATGTCAACATCCCCCAGCCAGCCCTTCCAGGCCGCCTGGCCCGCGCCGCCCGCGGCTCCAGTGGTGATTTAAAGGGCCCAGGGCTCCGGACACTGCTGCCACTACTGCAGCAGCAGCGTCCGGAGCCCCGGGCCCTTTTAAATCGCCAGCCCCGGGGCAGCTGCTCCCTTTGCCCCCCCACTCGTTGGCGGCCAAGGGGGGGACAAAAAGGGGCAGGGACGTTAAAGCACTGCAGGTCCTTTGCCGCAGCAGCGCTTTAACATTGCTCCCCCCCACCCCCGTCGGTGGCCCTGCTGGTAGGGCCACCAATGGGGTGGGGGGCAGCAACGTTTAAGTGCTGCCGCGGCAAAGGACCATCCTTAAAGCGCTGCCGCAGCAGCGCTTTAACATCCCTGCCCCTTTTGCCTCCCGTCCCGGCAGCAGCGCTTTAATGTGGGCTGCGTACGGGCCGATGTGGGTTCTTACCGGTACGCTGTACCGGTTCACTTTCACCCCTGGGTGCAAGTCCCATACAAGGTTGCACTTGTATTTGGCAGCTGTGGGTTAAGCAAGCCTAGGATGAGGCCACTGGACTGGTGACCCATTAAATGGGATGTAGCAGGCATGAGGGGAAGCATCACAGGGGCATTTTCTCCACATACTTGGAACATTAGGGGGATAAGGGCTCAAAAATCCCACCTGCCTTCTCTCTTCTGGCTGGTGGGAAGCCTTTATAGCTGCAAAAAACCCTTCCAAATGTGACCCTATGCTGCATTAGTCTTCCTTAGTCTGCAGAGAGATAGCTCCAGTGCCTCTGTAGATGCTCATAGCTCTCTGAATCAGCCACAGAAGAAAGTTAACAAGATTCTGGTCAGTTTCTCTGCTGTTATTCAGAACCCCAGAAGTGAAACTGACAGAAACCAGGTCAATTTCCCTCTGCTGCTGGGAAAGCCATGAACCCAAGTACTGATGCTGTTGCATCTCTTTGCTGGCTCTCTCTCTGGTAGGGCAGCTTTAGCCCTCTGGTTTGCAGGTCTTTGGTAAGTTTTTCAAGCCCTGTGTTAGGCAGCACTCAAATCGTCAGTCCAGCCCTGCTCCAGATCCAGCATCCTGCTGCCCATGGCCACCACAACGCAGCACAGGATCTGGGTGGCAATTGGTAAGACGGGTCTTGTTCTTAGTTCTGCCCCTTCCTCTGGATACTCACGGCATCAGACTGAGTTTGGTTCCGGCTTTCACTCCTTCCCGCTTCTGAACGTAGTTGGCAGGGATGATCCCCTCACGGCCCACCTTGTTTTTGGCTTTGTACCAGTTGGGATCCTGGGAAGGGAAAGCAGAAGTGAGCAGAGCCCCCCGTGTGCCTATGCCACCCACAATGCTGTCCCCCTCTATCCCACTGAGCAATGCACTGCCATAGAGAGACTTACATCTACACAGTGCCTTTTATCTTGGGGAATCCTAAAGACATTATGCATGCAGCCACCTCTGAGGTGTCACATGGCAGTTGTTTAACAGCTCACAGTAATGCTACACAACGGTTTAGCTCGGGCACTGAAGACGACAAGAGTCCAATTAAGGGATCATTAATATTTGCAGAATGTAATCCTCAGGGCTGGAATCTGATCAAGACAACAGGGTTAACAAGCCCGTCCTTTTGCAAAACAGAAAGAAAAAAAATGCTCTGGCACCTCGAATGAGCTGCAGCGTTTAGTGCGTCAGCTTTTCATCCCGTCTGTAGCAAGGCACTGCTAATAGCCCCACACCTCTTAGCGCTCCAAGGCACTGGTCTCCCACTGACGCAGGAAGAAAAGCGCCTCTGCTCCGACTGAATGCCTGCGTCACTGCCTGCAGCACCTCCGGTTTTCCCGGAGATCCCCCACCCGAGCACTCATCCAGCCCAACCCTGTTTAGCTGATGAGACAAGACCAGAAAAGGCCTGGGCCTACGCAACAAAGTGCCCATCCTGGGCGCTGGGACCAGCGCTGCCTGCTCACTGCATGGTCTAGCTCATGGCCAGCCTGCCATCCCGCCAGCCTATAGCTCTGAGCTCGGGAACACTTGAAACGGGACAGCGGCATGGCTGCACTTCAGTGTAGACACGGCCTACGCCAGGGGTTTCAAACACGCGGCCCGCGGGGTTATTTTCTGCGGCCCGCCAGCTCCCCGTCCCCCCGCGTTTACCTAGAGTGGCACCGGCCCGGCGCGCACCAGGGGCGGGGCAGGCTCCCTGCCTGCCCGCCCTGCCCCCGCGCCCCTCCGGGAAGCGGCCAGAACCTGGGGGAGGGTGGGCAGCGGCGCGGGGGCAGGACGGGCAGGCAGGCAGGGAGCCTGCCCTGCTCCCAGTGCTTGCCGCAGCAGGCCGGAGCCCGCCTCCGAACCCCTCCTGCAGCCAAACCCCTGCCCTAAGCCCCCTGCCACACCCCGCACCCCTCCTGCAGCCAAACCCCTGCCCTGAGCCCCCTGCCACACCCCGAACCCCTCCTGTGCTCCAACCCCCTGCCCTGAGCCCCGATGCACCCCACACCCCTCCTGTACCCCAACCCCCTGCCCTAAGCCCCCTGCTGCACCCTGCACCCCGACCCCCTGCCACACCCCGTATCCCTCCTGCACCCCAACCCCCTGCCCCTGAGTCCCCTGCCGCACTCCTCCACCCTCCTGCACCCCACACCCCATCTCCCTGCCCTGAGCCCCCTGCCACACCCTGCACACCTCCTGCACCTCAACTCCCTGCCCTGAGCCCCCACCACATCCCACACCCCTCCTGCACCCCCTCGGGGCAGGGAGGCGGCGGACTTGGGGTGGGGATTTGGGGGAAGGGGTTGGAATGGGGGCAGGGAAGAGGCGGGGCAGGGGCGGGTCCTCATGGAAGTGGTGGAGTGGGGGCAGGGTGGCGGGTCAGCGATGCGGCCCTCAGGCCAATGTAGTAGTCCTCATGTGGCCCTAGTGGTCATTTGAGTTTGAGACCCCTGGCCTACGCCGACGGGAGGGGGACGTAAGCCACCTCCCTGAGAGGCAGCAGCTAGGCCAATGGAAGAGTTCTTCCCTCGACAGTGCTGTCTGCACCGGGGGTTAGGTCGGCTTCACTATGTCGTTTGGGGCGTGGATTTTTCACACCCTTGAGTGATGTTGCTGGGTCGACCAAACTTTTTAGTGTAGACCTGACGTCTGCCTGCAACGGACATGCTGGCCATGCCATAGCTCCACCGTATGACGATAGAGGCCCAGCTGGGGGGCAGCAGGCACTGGTCAGCCCCACCTTCCCTCATGAAAAAGGCCCCATCAGATTTATCACCTGACTGCCATTAACTGCAGACCAACCCCCTGGTCTCCGGGTGTCCCTGCTCAGACTCTGCCTGTGGTGGGTCTAAACGCTACGCCCCGGCCAGCTCTTGAACCAAATGCAGGGCATCCGACGGGCGGCAGCATCGCCCGTGCACACAGAGTCACTCCTGGCAGCGACTCACTTTAAACCCACGTGACTGCCTCCCTGGGACCCGCCTGAGCAACTCACATTTTGGAGAGGTTTAAATAACGATCACGTTAATTAAAAAGGCCGCTGGGTTTCCTGTCCCTTCTGCTCCCCTGTGGGAGAGAATCCAGGCAGGGCTCCTGCATAATGAGCGTACCCCAGTGGGCACTGGCGGCATCGCATCTCTCTGCAGTGGGCCCTCCTGGGACTCCAAAGCCAGCAAGGGGGTCTCCCAGTTTTTCAATCTGTGGATCACGTTCTAAGAGGAAGATTCAATCACCCCCTTCCCCCACCTCCTACTATTTGGGTTCCCAAAACTTTCTGTCCAGCAGCCCACACCCCTCCTCTGGGTGTCTGATGGGGGCGGGGGAGGAAGTGGCCATTCCATCCCTCCGTCCTGGGCCGCAAGCCGAGAACCAGCGTTGTGAGGGCCCTCCAAGAGGGGATTCAGAGACACAATCCCTCCAGCTGCCTTCGGGGTCGCCCCAGGGAGGGCAGCGAATTGCCAGCACCCCCCGAGGCGCGGGGCGGGTTACCTTGGTGACGGCAACGATGGTGAGCACGTCCCCTTTGCTGAACGGAAGGTCCTGCTCAGCGGTGCCATGGAAGTTATACTTGGCGATGCATTCCGTACCGGACGGCCAAACGGCCTGCCAGAGGGACAGACAGACAGGGCTCAGACGCTGACCGTACTCGGCTCTCACCACCAGAAGGAGCCAAACCTCGGATCCGGCCCCGGGGGTGGAAAGTCCCACAGGTGGAATCCCACATGCCCGGTGAGTGTGCAAGACAAGCTAGCGGAGGGGTGAGGGTTATGGGCTGCGTATACGTGCTGGTTAATACATAAACCCACCCATAGCTGTGGGCTGGCCCTGGCCCCATCGCTTGCCTTGAGAACTCCCAGGGGCCCGTGGCTACTGGCCGGGAGGTTTCATTAGCAAAGCCATCCAGGGACAGCGGGAGGTGCCTCATGTGGAGCTCAGGGCTCGTGTCCCTGATCCCCAGGCTGGAGGGCACAAAGGGAAGGGGGACGAGTCCTGATTTCACCCTGAGGCTGGGAGGACAGAACACACCGTGCTAGTGCCCTTGGGGTGTGCAGGCATACTGGTGCCAAGCGATTTACACTGGGTTCCAGAAACCAGTGAGTGCTGCAGAAAGGAGTGGCCTGCACCTGACCCCCCAGACATGGGTCTCACCAGCCAAAACAGGGCTCCAGCCTTCGCCTGTCTCTCCTCCCACCCCACACAAGCCTCAAGCAACTTTGGCCTTTCCCTGTCCCCGACCCCCACCAAAGCACAGGTGGCTCTGGCTGTTACCTGCATTCCTGACATCGTCTCAGGTGGGTCTGGGGATCGAATCTCACAGGAGGGACACGTCACTTGGCATGAGACCTGGAGAAGAGAATGAGAGAGGATGTGCTGAGAATGAGCTATGTCACACACCCAGCCCCATGGGCAGCTCCAGAGGCCCCCGCCCATCCCAGGAATATGCATCTTATTCTTCAACACACACAGCAGGGCTTGAAAAATGTTGCCAGACACCACCTACCCCAAGGCGAGGCGGGAGCAGCGTCCCCAGGGAGGTTCCAGAGCAACACCCTGACGGAGAAGGCCAGTCCCCACCCTCCAGCTTCCGGGAAGGTGGTGTCTACACACCCTGCATGGGGAGCTCCTTGTTTGGATCAGTCTCTGCCTAGCGGCTCCTGGGTTATTAGAAGGAAGGATCTTGTACTCTCTCCCTTCCCCCAGCCATCTCACACCCATAGCCCTGACTGCTGTACGCACAGCAGCTTTCTGCTGTCCTACCCTGACACCGCCTCCTGCACACTCTGTGGTGATAGCTATTCTGCCCTTGTTTCATGAGGCCTTCCCCTGTGCGAACAGCTCTAGAGCCTGTCTCTGCACCTAGGAGCTGCAGCAGAGTGAAACTGACAATTCTTCCACTGCTTCCCCCAGGGATGGGACAGCAGCCCTGAAACTGACCAGGCATGTCAACTACAGGCTTCTGCCTCTTGCTGGAAGGGCAGGGCTGCATCAGGACAGATTCTGACCATGGCAAAGATCAAGAAGGGCTGGTTAAGTTCTGTAGGAATGGATGGCTTAGCCTTGCCTCCCTCTTCTCCACACATGCCAGGGAAGCACCTTGCTCACCGCCAGGGAGGTGAGCGCATTTTCCAAACAGCTTCTCCCACTGCGGTGACACTGGGGGGGGAAGCAAGGGCAGAAGCCGTAGCTTCATGCAGGCGGCTGAAGTCTCGGAAGCCAGCCACTAGCACCAAGCCCTCCCCCCACCCCGTCTCTGTGCTGCTCCGAGCTGCTGCGATGCTGTGAGTACCCCAGGGCACCAGTGTGATTTGACAGAACAAACAGGAAGTGGTTGGGGTAGGCGGATGAGGCTGCTGAGCGCCATTCAGAAATGCAGAGGCCCAGTCTGCACCCAAGCGAGCCGCTGCTGCTGGGAAGAGGCCTCCCTCGTGTGCTAGCTGTGAAACAAACCAGGTTCTTCTCCGGCGCACAAGCTGCCTGGTGGAGGTTTTTCCCCACTCCCTGAGATGCTGCAGGGGGATGGACAGGGTGGGGATCATGCACGTTTCACTGCCCCTCCCCCTGATCTAGGTTTCAGCCAGGCCAGGGAGGGGAGGGGCATGTCTGTGGGAATTAGCCCTGTCCCCTGGCTCAGCCTTTCACACCATTGCTGGCCTGATGGAGCTCTGGGAAGGGGTGTGGCATGGCCTGTCTCAGCCCAGCTCTGCTGCAGCAACTCGGTCTGGTGGGGGGAGGATCCAAACCTGAGTGAGGATTTTGGCTTCATCCACTTTCAGCTGCTGCAGGTCTGGGGAAAAAGGGACGTGGTTTCAGTCCCCGACCTCCCTGGCTATCCATTGGGGGGTGGGGGTGGGGGGGTGCAGCCAAGACCAGCATACGCAATAGGAGGTCTCAGCTCAGCTTCACCCACTTCCCATTCAGCTCTTGGGCTAATGAGATGAACAGCTGCCCCCATCCGGCAGGGAGGAAGGAAGACAGCCTCCACCTGCTCCCCACAACGGTGCTCCAGTAGGTCACTGTGCCAGAGCCTAGATACAGCAATGATGGGCACGTTAAGAGTGGCAATGGATGCCGGGTACATTGGCAGTGCAGAGACAAAGATGGCGGGAGCTGACCTATAAAACAGGATAGCGTTCTCCAACTTTTCATGGGTGAGGGAAGGGGGGGTAAAGGAAGGAGATGGGAGAAAACGGTTTAATTTTAGGGTAGGTATTTGTATCTGAGTTTGGCTGGTTACGGATCCACTTCACTGGTTAGACTGGAAGCCCATGAACTCGGATTAAGCTCTGAAAGCCCCCCTCCCTCCCCCCGAGAGAGATTCCTCCCCCAAAGCTGGGCAAAACTAACTGATCCAAGTGTACCCTGCCCCTGCACTGGGAGAGGGCTAGAGAACACACTTTAAGGCAGGTCAGGAAGGGGAAAGACACCCCCCCACACACAAGGGGACACCACTTACACACTCATGAGGGTCAGAAAGTAGCAAAAAAAATATTTTAACCAAGCCAGATACATCAATTAAATTCCAAATCATGCAAACAGTCTATGAACTGCTACCTTCAGCTGACAGGTTCCTAGTCACTGAACCATAGATATGAAGGCTAAAGGGATTGCTGCAATCCTCGCTTTTCTGCACCGCACAGGCCACAGAACCTCGCCTAGTAATTTCTGCACCAAGTCCATAACTTCAGCACTTCTGTAGGAGCCAACAATCCAATTCACAGCCCTCCCCTCTACAGATGGCTGTGATCGGCATTCCCAGTTTGTGCACGGAGGGGATGTCCACGCTGCATTGTACCCAGGGCACTCAAGCCCTTGCTTGAGCATCCGCTCTGCATTTACAATTGCTGGTCCCAGGTCTCAGAGCTGTGCTAACGCGTCCGTATTGCACTACACCGACCTTCTGACTCGGATCTGCAGCTTGACCTGCCTCCACACTGCAAAATGACAGGGCTTGGGCAGGACTTGAGCTTGGCCCCCACCCCGCAGGTGGGTCCTAGGACCCACATGCTGAGTGTCAGAAAGATTTGTGTGTGGACAGTGGGAAGGGGGTTTGGGCTCAAACTGGAGACTCAGCCCGGGTTTACAATGCAGTGTAGACAATCCCTTAAAGTAACAACTTCACTGCTATGGGAAAACCCCGCTGGGGGAACTTTTTTGCGACGTTGCCCCCAGTGGTGCAGCTTGGTTGGTAATTTTGCAGGTAGCTGGGTGTAAACAGTAGTTAGTTCTACCATTTCCAGTGCAGCACAGTACCCACAGCCCCGTCTCCTGCTTCCTGGCAGTAACGGATCCCTGGGTTCCCCCAGAGCAACGGTTCTCAACCTGTGGCCCGCTTGTGGCCCAATCAGCACACAGCTGTGGCCCATGTGACATCCTCAGGGCCATACAGGTAGCATTGGATGTGGCCCACAATGGTAAATAGATTGAGAACCACTGCCCCAGAGGACACCCCCCCACCACAATTACCAAGCGTAGCCAATCCTCTGTGCTACAACTGGTGCTACTGATTAACATCAACCAGCCACCATGTGGGCTTGGATCCTTCAGAAGCAAAAGGCTGACTCTTCCTCCCAAGGGAGGAGGGATAAAACTGGCTGTGTGTGTCCCCTGCTCCCTGTTCCTAGCTTGGGGAAAGTTATTACAGCAGAGAAGGGCAGTTCTGGGGACCTTTCTCCCCAATCCTCACCTCGGTTACGTCCAAGGAGTGGGGGTTGTTGGTGCAGGATCAAGGCCCCAGTACAAGCCTTCATGCTGTTTACCAATCCCATTACTTCCTGGGTATGTGGGTGGCTGAGTGATTATAATGTATGTAGCATTAAAGCATCATTCAGGCATCAAATCGTGCCCCACAGCTCCTGTGAGGCAAGGAGGTATCAGCCTCATTGTTCACAAGGGGAAACTGAGGCACCGAGCGGGAGCCCTGCTCAAGTCAGTGGCAGAGTCGGGATCGGAAACTCGGAAGCTCCCAGTCCCTTACCCAATCCACTAGGTCACAACACCCCTGGCCCACATCACACGCCAATCAACGGAGCTGGACTCCAAGCACAGCCCCTCCTGCACTGTCAGCAGCGCCAACCGGGAAACTGCTCGCACGCACACGTACCACACACACTAGTGCTATTCACTAGCTAAGGGCTCAGCTGACACAGGGACCTGTGGAGGCAGAGGCAGCTACTAAAAGGTGTGTAACTGGAGACCAGAAAGGAGAACATTTCTCCGCATGCCCTGCTCCAGATCTGGCACCCACAGTGGCAGGAGGCTGGTTGAGAGTCATCAGCCTGGGATAGGGAGGCGTTCTATTAGAATGACGGAAACTGAGGGCACAGGCAGCCTCGGGGGGCTGAGAACCACCTTAGGTTCATGGCAGCTTTGTTGCCAGCCTGTTCTGTTTTTCATCAGCATTTGCAGAGATGTGCTGTTCTGAGCCACCACTCCCCTGGTTCGCCAATTCAGAGCCACAGACGACACCTGTTAGGTGACCCCCTTCCATTCCATTGCCAGTTGTTCACATTGCAGCAGTAGCTATCAGCGCCCCACGGTGCCAAGCACCGTACGGACACACAGAAAGGGGAAGTGGCCTTCTCATACCAGTCAGTGGCAGAGCCCTGGTCTCCCGAGCAACAGACCAGTGCCTCATCCACTGGACCAATGCAGGATAGAACCTAGGAGTCCTGACTCCCAAATCCCATCTCTCACCCTGCTGGTGCTCTAACCACAAGATCCCACTTCCCTCATGAAGCCAGGAACAGAACCCAGGAGCCCGGACTCCTAGTCCCTCCTGCTCTAACCACTAGACCGTGCTGCCTTCACGAAATATCAGGTAGGTTTCCTGGGCTCTCTTTCTCACCATGCCTGCCTACCAGGAATGTACATCTATACTAACATCTCTGTCCTGTATGTCCCAAACTCCCCCTTCCTGCCCAATTCAGGGATGCCATAAGCCAGACTGGGTGGGGTTTCCATTTGGCTTAAAAAAAAATAACGGAGACATTTGCTTTGGAAATGCAACAACTGCTTCTGGACGTTTCCCTGACACACACTTTGTTTTATAGCGCCCAGAATGGTGTTCCTGTTTACCGATCAGCCCCTTTGGGGAGTAATGAGGCAAGAGCACCAGTGATCCCGGTGAAAGCCAGAGACAGGAATACTGTAAGTCGCTGCACCCTTGGTGACAAGTGCGATTCCACAAGCTTTGCAGAGCAACATCTCTACGGAGGTGCGGCTCGAGTCCACTACCAGCCAGCAAAGGATGGGAAAAGGAAAGAAAAGAACACCCTATTGTTCTGGTCAGATGCTCATTCATTCCAACACCAAGTGGAAGAGAGATGGTCCAGTGATTAGAACACTAGCCTAGGAGACCTAGGTTCAAGTCACTGCTCTGCCATAGACTTCTTGTGTGACCTTGGGAAAATCTCTTAGTCTCTATCCATCAGTTCCCCATCTGCTCAATGGGCCTACCCCACGGGGATGTTGCGAGGACAAACACATTAAAGATCAGGATGGGCTCAGATAAGTATTAAAACAAATGAAAGCCGGGCTTTCAATTCAATGCTTTGGGCTGCAGTCACCCAGGCCAGTTCTCCATCCCAAAAGGAAGCACAAAGTCTGGTTGAATTCAGGTTCACCATCCCAGGCTTTCACAATCACCACAGTTTGTTTGATATCTAAGCAAGAGTGGGACAGGGCACTTTTCATACCTTAACCAGGGATCTTCACCTAAGCAAAGTCTGGCTAATTAATATTTCATTTATTAAAGCTTTTCTAAAACCCCGGAGATCACATTTCTTTTTAACTCACGACCAGCCACTGGAAAAGTTCACTGTCCCAAAACTACAGGTACTGATTCCAACAATATTTTTAGTCCTAACAGGTCACCATTGTTAAATGTATTTATTTGTATGTTGCTAGCAGCTTGATGGGGGGAGGGATAGCTCAGTGGTTTGAGCATTGGCCTACTAAACCCAGGGTTGTGAGTTCAATCCTTGAGGCGGCCATTTAGGGATCTGGGGCAAAAATCTGTCAGGGGACATTACTTGGTCCTGCTAGTGAAGGCAGGGGACTGGACTCGATGACCTTTCAAGGTCCTTCTAGTTCTAGGAGATTGGCATATCTCTATTTAAAAAAATAAAATTAAAAAAATTAACAGATCTAAATGTGATGGTGCGAGGCACTGTACAAACATATCACAAGAGACAGTCCTTGCCCAAAGAGCTCAGAGTGCAAACAGACATCACAGATGCACAGCGGGAGAAAAGCATTATCCTCCTTTTCCAGATGGGACTTTGGAGCACAGAGAGAGGATGATACCGAGTGCTGAAAACCTGGGCATTACCTTAATTTATTAAAGCTTCGTTACATGCTGACGAGTGACTGTGTTAATGCCCTTTTCTGATTCGAGGGTTGTTTTCTCTAACCGCACAGCTCGGTTCCTTCTAAGTGTCAGTCCCACACACTCAACTTGGGTCAGGCTGGCATCTTCCCGGCTCACGCGTCGCCAAGGATCTAGATTCTACAACTGGCATTCAGTGAACAATGTTGCAGATGATGCAACAAAATCCAGAATTCTGCAACAGAAGAGAATTTTGGAGCCAGCGTAGAATCCAGCTCCCTCTCCCACTGCTGTGTCTGCTCTACGCTTGTCATTCGTCACTCAAGTCAGCAGAGGGTGATTCTGAGTTCACACAGAGAGCAGATCTGGGGAGTGACAAATAAAGGAGGACAATTCTACTTTTAAAATCACGTCCTTCTGCCTGCCATCTTGCTTCGCCAACTCCCACTTCAAGGCTGGCATCATTTTGGCAGCTAGTATCTTGTGACCACTTGAGTTGGAGATTGGAATTTAATGCCATTTGAGAGCTATGATATAAAACATCAGTTTCTAGTTCTCTCTGTTCCCTAGATAACCGTTCTCAAATTCAAGCTGGAATTGAACTGGTGGAGAGATAACAGACAAGAAGATAACCCAGGGCTTGTCTACATTACCTGCAGGATGGAGGGGCAGCGATCGATCCAGCAGGGGTTGATTTATCGTGTCTAGTCTAGACACGATAAATTGACCGCCGAGCGCGCTCCCCTCGACTCCAGAACTCCACCAGAGTGAGAGACACAGGCGGAGTCGATGACGGGGGGAGCATCAGCTGTCGACTCACCACAGTGAAGACTCCACGGTGAGTAGATCAAAGTACGTCGACTTCAGCTACATTATTCACGTAACTGAAGTTGTGTAACTTAGGTCGATTCCCTCAGTGTAGACCAGGCCCCAGAGGGCATTTAAGATCTCACATCTTACAGTATTGCAAGGGCTGTACCCCTGAAAAGATAAGAATCCCAGATTTTCAATGCTGTATGGCATTTGTTTCCAGCACGGGAGGGTGGGAGGATTCACTAGGTATCAGAGCTTGAGCTGTCACTGGTCCCTCAGAAGTAGCAGTGCTATTTGGAACCAGTCCAGGACTTTTCATAGCAAGTCCCATAGCAATGTCTGCAAAGATGGAGATCGTCCCTCCTTTCTCCCATCCTTTGTCTTGTCTATTTAGATTTCAAGCTCATCAAGGCAAGGACTGTACAGTGCCCAGCCTAGGTGGGGCCCCGATCTCATTACAGCCTCGAGGTGCTACAGTGCTAATATGTCGTCATCATCAACCCAAACCCTGCAGCACTCAGCTAGTCCACAGAACCGAGAAGAGTGAAACTGACCAGCTGGATGTCTCTGCTGGGAATGACTCAAGGGCAAAGACTAAAGCAGCGTAAGTGATGAACTGCTCATTAAAGGTTTTAAACCCTTCTGTTTAAACCATCACCGGCGTTGCCGGGGCCAGAGCACATTAGGGTTTTTAAATATGATTTCACACCTGGCAGCAACACTTTACGAACATTTCTGAGCCTTTTACTTTCAGTTCAGGTGACGCCAACGGCTCTGCTTTAACCTTTAATGACTCGGGCTAATGCCGAGGGGCCAGATCCACAGCTGCTGCAAACGGGGAGCTACAGTGATGTACACAAGCTGAGAATACAGCCCGTGGGGTTTAACACTCTGGGGGCTAATCCGCTTCCAGCTTGGAGGCAGCCACTGGAGGACGCTAAACTGGGGCAGAAGGACTGACCGAGCCCCATCTGCCCATGCTCCTGGCGTGACTGCCTACATCTGGCCAAGGACCAGCAGGGTGGGAAGTGGCTTCCACTGGCAGCAGAGCAGAGGCAGACAAGGAAGACAAGCATAATGTAGGTGGCTAAGAGCTAGGAGTGCTGCAGTGGGCTTCAGCCTCTGCAGGAGTGCGTGTTTAACAGAGGTGTCAAAGGGGAAGCAGACTCACAGATGGCGTGGAAGCAGGGCAGCGGGGTTTGTAAAGATCACAGGGGACGGCAACCCAAATACACACAGTTCAAGGGTTCACGCTACAGCCTGCTGAAGTGAAAGCTGGCAGGGGGCCTCCGGCAGCATGGGGACGTGCATCTCTCCCGGCCATGGGAGCTGGGGCCTGCAGAAAGGTCTCTTGGCAAAGAGCAGGTGCGTGTTCCCCCATCGCTTGATGGGGGTGGAAGAGCGCACACACAAGCCTGCGTGCTCCCACGCCAGCGCCACTGCGGCAGACACAGTCAGTTCAAGCAGCATGTGGGAGGCCAATATTTCTACAAGCTCAGGGGGTTGGATCCTTTTCTCCTCCTCCTCCTCCTCCATTTGTTGCAAAGGCGGCGGCAACAGGGCAGAGAATAACACCGCCTACTCTTGTATGGTGCTTGCCCATCGGTAGATCTCAGAGCACCTCACCGAAGAGGTCAGCTTTAGTTGGCACATGGGGGCACGGGGCGCTGAAGCGACTTGCCTGAGGTCACCCAGCAGGCCAGTGGCAGAGCCAGAAACAGAATCCAGGTCTCCTGAGTCTCAGTCCAGCTCTCTCTCCACTAGGCCACACTGCCTGTACTGCTCACTCAATGTAGGGCTCGAACCCAGCAGCCTGAGAGTGAGTCTCATGCTCTACTGGCTGAGCCAGCCAGGTGGAAACTGAAATAGGCCAACAAAGCCCAAGCAGAAGTTGCTTCTGAGTTCTACCCAGTCTTACTCCACCCTCACATGCAAAGGGTGCTTCAGTCCAGCTGGGGGAACCCCCAGCTCTCTATCTGTTGGGGCATTTCCCTTCCCTCCCCCAGAACGACACGTTATCGGTATTTCCCTCCCTCGCAGCTACAGCTGGAGCATGAAGCTTGCCTGAGAGTTTCCATTATAACTCCTCTTTCTCAGTCACTCGTAACTAACCCAAATTCTCATCTTTTGGGCTGAAATTTTCCAGGCCAGTCTCCGACTGAGGGGGAACGGTCTTGGGAAGTCTGAGTCAAAACCTATCTGGCTTTTTGTGAGATCTAGGCATAGGCGCCGACTCCGTGAGTGCTCCAGAAAAAAATTAGCGGTGTCACCCGCAGCCAGCTCCCCTCTTGCCCCCAGCACCTCCCGCCTGCGGCCCCGCTGATCAACTCCTCCCTCTCCCTCCCAGCGCCTCCTGCACACTGTAGAACAGCTGTCAGCGGTGCGCAGGAGGTGCTGGGAGGGAGGGGAAGGAGCAGGGACGGGGTGCGCTCAGGGGAGTGAAGAGGCAGGGAGGGGGCAGAGTGGGGGGTGGGAAGAGGCGGGGCAGGGGTGGGGGCTTGGAGGAAGGGGAGAGTGGGGGCAGGGCCTGCGGCAGAGGTGGGGGTCGAGCACTCCCTGGGTCGAGAGGAAGTTGGCACCTATGGATCTAGGTGAGCTGGGCTGGGGGACACTAGTTTTCCCACAATAAAGAAATGATTATCAGCTTTATAGGGCAGGGACTGTCTTTTTATTCTGTGACGTACAGTGCCTAGCACAACAGGGGGCTGGTCCATGACTGGGGCTCCTGGGTGCTGCAGTAACACAAATAATAAATTCTAATAAACAATGGCAGCTGTGTCTATCCAGCCCTACGCACATGCTCAGGGGGTGACTGCTGTAACCGACGTGGCTCAAGGCTCTGTGGCCCTGACTCTCCACTCCTTGGATCCGCAGTGGATGCTCTCATGGCAGGAGAGCTCCGGGGGGTCACAGTGGGGGGGGGCTCTATCCTGGGAAGCAGCGACTACTATTTGGGGGGTCATGGTGGATAATCGGCTGAAATGAGCTCCCAGTGCGATACGGTGACCAAAAGGGCGACTGCAATCCTGGGATGCGTAAACAGAATCTCGGGAAGCAATAGAGAGGTTATTTTACCTCTGGACTCGACACTGTGGTGTGATTGCTGCTGGGATACTCTGTCCGGTTCTGGTGCCCACAGTTCAAGAAGGATGTTGATAAATTGGAGAGGGGGTCAGAGAAGAGCCATGGGAATGATTAAAGGAACAGAAAACCCGCCTCACAGTGACAGACTCAAGGAGCTCGATCTGTTTAGCTTAACAAAGAGGTTAAGAGGTGACTTCATTACAGTCTATAAATATCTACATGGGAACCAATATTTAAACAAAAGGCTCTTCCATCTAGCAGAGAAAGGTCTAACACGACCCTATGGCTGGAAGCTGAAGCTAGACAAATTCAGACTAGAAATAGGGTGCAAGTTTTTAACAGTGAGAGTCATTAACCATTGGAACAACTTGCCAAGGGTCACGGTGGATTTTCCATCACTGACAATTTTTAAATCAAGACTGGCTGTTCTGCTAAAACCCTGCTCTAGGGATTATTGTGGGGCAGCAGGTCTCTGGCCTGTGCTGAACAGGAGGTCAGACTTGACGGTTCCAATGGTTCCTTCTGGCCTTGGAATCTGGGACTATGAATCTTGCTGCATCTCAGCTCACCAGCACCCTCTCCTCCCCCTTCAAACCTCCTTAACCTGAAGCGAGCCGGGCTCCACTGTTGTGAGAGGCTGGTGCCAGATTTCAGTGTAATTGGAAAGGGCTCCCCAGGGCAAGGCAGTTAGTGCTGAAGTGTGGGGGCGGGGGGGGGGAGAGATGTTAATGACAGCACCATATGGGCCATTAGAACAAAGGGAGGCATCTGCGCCCCTCCCTGGGGAAGGGCTCAGCGAGGGGAGACATAACGCACCCCCACAGAGAGGGGCTGAGGCAGGATCTGGATCCCTTTCCATGGCCACTGGGGACTACAGCTAGGATCTCCCTTTGCCCTGGGGCTGCAGCAAGCCACTTGTAAACAGGCAGCGGGGGGTGGGGTGGGGCTGGACAGGGGATTGGAAACTCATGCCCCCAGTCCAGCCACATTAACCATCGCTATGTAGCAGCCCCCACTGCCTGCAGCATGGGAGAACCCTCCCTCACAATCAGCTCAGTCCAGTCCCAAACCCACACCGGCCTGGCAAGGCCTCTCACATGTCGGGGCAGACACTCACCCCCAGCACACCAGAGCTCACGGCTGGAGGGAGCTGGTAGCAGCCAGAACTACAACCTCCATCTTACACCTTGATCCCACCATTGTCCACTCGACACAATGGGGAGAAAGAGCCACCTTCTTCCAACCTCCTGCCTGAACCAAGGCAGCTCAAGAACTAAACCTGGAAACAGAACCCGGCACCGATCAGGGCAGCTTCGTGGTTCCCCCGCTCCCCACTGTTAACACGAGCCTATCTAGTCCTGAGCCATGCTAGAGAGATCGCTCCCTGCTGGCACTTTGAGCTCTGAGATCACTTTGTCCAATGGTATCTTCCTCCACCCACTGCCTCTCCACTTTCACAGACTGGTGCACGGAGGAGCAGCAGGCGCTCTTAGAGGATGCTCGATACACAACGGAAGAGAAGGAAGGACAGACCAGAGCAGAGAGGGTTTTCCCTAGAGCAAGGATGGCCCAGCGATTTGGCCTGGGGTGAGTGCTCTGGCCACGTGGCCATTAGAAACCACAGCAGTGGGCTGAGATTATCCTGGGGTGCGTATGTGGGTGGGGGATCTCTTAGAGAGATTCCTTCCACACAGAACTCTGGGAGACTCGGCAGGTGCGGGAACAGCCATGCAAACCGATTGGTTCCTATAAGGATCCTTCTCCCAGCCCCTTACATTCTGACTCCATGCCCTGGGAAGCCTACCTGACCCCTCACCCTCCCAGACACCCCCCATATGGACCCTTCTGCTGCAAAGCCCAGCAGGCAGCAGAATCCCGAGACTCCAGCTTTCTGGGTGTCAACTGTGCAGGGGTTAAACCAAACAAGTTGGGGGGCCAGCCAACTCAGGATCCCTTCTCCCACCCCCAGAGATCTGTGCATGTGAGAGATGCTACAGGCTTCACGCCTTTAGAGCTCCAGGATAAACGGCCCTCGGACCCAATCTCGACTAGAAACGCACCCTGCAGCCTGGCTGGGGGAGGCCGAGGGGACGGTGACATCAGCTGTGCTCTGGCAAGCCTGAGGGCAGCGCCTGCCAAATACAGATGGAGAAAAATCCGCTCCTCATAATAGAAGAAACAGCTGCAGGAACTGGAGTGGGAGGAGGGTGCTGATCCATCAGGGCAGGAAGCAACTCCCTATAACCCCTCCCCCAAAGCCTACTGGGGAGAGGAGGGTGAATCCACGGAGCATAACTCCCTTAGGCGAGAATTTCTCAGTCTCCTGAGCCCCCCACCACATTGACTGCCACCACTGCACCAAAGAGGTGCCCCATAGATCCAATGACCAAAGCTCACAACACCCCAGGAAGGGGATGGGCAACCACAGATCAATGCCATTACTCCCGCCCCCATCTTCCAGACAGGGAAACTGAGTCATGCACTTCTCCGACTGACATCCTCTGCATGACCAATCACACAATGGGAAACAGAATCCAGGTGCCCCAACTCCTAGCTCCCAAATACAAAGCAAAACCATGGGCCAGTCCTCTTTATAATGCCTAGAGGCAGCCTCAGGGGAGCCCCCCAGCTCCACTGCTTCACTTTTAACCTCAGACTACCTAGTCCTGGTGGCCCTCCTCTCTCTGTCTTGGGGGACTCCGGAGGCAAGCACAGAGCCACCGGTGCTTGAGGCTGAAGCTAGAGACACAGCTGCATGGGTCCCGAGCGGGGAGGGGCTGCTGCAGCCTCAGTAGTTTGAAATCCCCTAGATAACGGGGGATCTCCTGAGACGGGGCCAGGGACAGCTGCGTCTCAGGTGTCAGCCGCTGGCTAGGTGCTTATCTGGCCCCTCATCACTGCCGTTTCTGAGCACCTCAGATCTTTGACGCGTTTCCCCTCACACAGCCCTGGGAGGCAGGGCACTTCTAGTCCCCCCCATTGTACAGATGGGGGGTACACCGGCTCACCTTGAACTCCCACACTGGCTGCTGGGGCAGCTTCCCCTTCCCTCCTCTGCCTGTGCGTCTCCGATGGCACCTGCCCTCCTTTTGCATCTCTGAATCCAGAGGGTAGATCAAGCTGGCCCTGATGTTGGCTGAAGGCCACCTGACCAGAAGGCACAACAGGCTTGCCAGCTGCTTCTCCCCTTCCCACCCACGACACCCGTCCCTCTGCCCCCAGTGGCTATACTTAGTGCCTCTGCAGCACGTGTGCCGCTCCTCAAGGGGAGGTCCCCAGCACAGACGAGCTAGAACCTGCTATAAATAAACGCGGTGCTAGCAGGCATCTGCTTCATCCCCCAGACAGCTGGGAAGAGAGCTCCCCACTGCGGCAGGTGCATCGGCCCAGGGGCTGGACGCCGGGTGCTACTGACAATCAAACAGCAGAGCAATTGGCATCTCGAGCACGCGGAGCCACCGAGCTTCCCGGGTGAAACGGGACGCACGTGGAAATGCAGCTTCGGGCCTGGGCGATGAGGTGACTGCGGTTCACAATGCCATGGACAGCAACAGATGGGGCATCACCTTAGGCTAAATCAGCTCCTCGGCTGGACACCAGCTTGCTGTATTCTACTGCACCGAGCCAATGCCCAGCTAAGGAAGAGGGGCTGCTGGGCCAGGAGATTAAAAAGTCTACGCTACCCATCATGCACCAGACAGGGACTCCTCACCATGTTTGGATTTCTCCCTAAGCCAGAGTGAGCGGGTAGCCCTTCAGGGGGTCTGGACTCTGCACGGGGCTGAGAGGCCCCGCGCTGGGATAAGTCCCCTGCTGCGTGGGACTCGTAACAATCCTCGCTTTGTTCTTGCCGTCTTGACCCCCGGAGACACATGATGTCATTGGCCAAAGCATCAAACGAGCCTTTCTCGCTCAGACCCGTATCGTCAGGGCGGGCGAAGCGTGGGTGCCGACTGGCAGACGTATTGACTTAACACAGTCAAGGGCCCTGGAGAAGGCAGGAAGGGAAGACAGACCCTTTCTGAAATCTCATTCCCAGGCTACAACGGGCACAGAAATTAAGAGTTTTAAGGATCTACTTTAATGTGAATCCTGATAATTAACGACATACGCACACACCTCTCTCGCCATTTCATATTTTGGAAGCACTTAGAGGCAGTGGCTTGGAAATGCTCGGCTCCAGGATTCACGCCAACTCCCACAGCTGGCCACAGCATGCCAGGAACTTTGCCACAAAGAGGGGCAGCAGGCAGGCGGCCTGCCCGGGAGCTCGAGGGCTGGGCCTAATTTGCAAGTGCAAACAGAGGAGTTTTAAGCAAAAAAAGAACCCTCAACATTTGCTTGTGCTCCTATCTTCCTGGAGAGAAGCCAGGGATCAGCCTTTAGAACCAGGTGCAAAACTCTCTGGGGCATTCTCACAGCCACGGCTAGGAACAGCAACAAGCAGGACTGAAGGCAGAGGAGAAGGTGGAGAGGCAGTGTGGACCAGTGGTTAGGGCACTGGACCGTGAGTCTGGGAGTTGGGTTCTAAACCCAGCTCTGCCACTGGCTTGCTGGTGAGTCGCTCCTTTCTGTGCGTCTCTTGCCCGTCACCCTTTGTCTGGGGACGCCAACACTTAATACGCTGCAGCTGCAGTGCTGTGGCATTTCAGCGTAGACACAACTTACACCGACAGGAGGGGTTCTCCCGTCATCATAGCTAATCCAGCTCCCTGAGAGATGGCAATTAGGTCGCTATAGCTCGGGGTGCAGATTTTTCACACCCCTGAGACATGTAGCTATGCCGAGGTAAATTCCTAGTGTAGACAAGCCCTCGGCCGTGTCTAGATTGTAAACTCTTTGGGCCGGGGATTCTCTCTCATTATATACAGTGCCTAACACGATGGGGCCCTGACTTTAGATGGGGCTCCTGGAATGCACCTAATAATCGGGTTGTGACAGGGGAAGGAGGGGGATGAATATCAAAAACCCCTCTGTGGCAGTGGGGTGGGAGGAATATTAGATCGTTGGCCTTTCTGGGTTTTGAACTCTGCCACACTTAGATACCCTAGTGATAGGTGCAAGTAGGGTGACCAGACAGCAAATGTGAAAAATCGGGACAGGGGGTGGGGGTGGGGGGGTAATAGCAGCCTATATAAGAAAAAGACCCAAAAATCGGGACTGTCCCTATACCATTGGGACATCTGGTCACCCTAACCTACAAACCTGGCTACAGAGTATGTGCCCCCGCCCGGGGCTTGCCTGCACTAAATAGAGCTCTGCAAGTCTAGACAAAGCCTGGTCTTTAGACAAACACCTGTCAGGGCTGGTCTAGGTACACTCAGTCCTGCCTCAGCACAGGGGGCTGGACTAGATAACCTCTCAAGGTCCCTCTCAGCTGTACATTTCTATGAGTCAGAGTCTGTGGTCATCAGCTTCAGTGCCCACATCCATCAAAGCACCTCTGGTTGCCACTAGCCACGTTTCGCCTCCAGGGGGCAACAAACCCATCACTGTGTAAAGGAAGCTGCCACTATCCGAAGAAAGGCGGTGAGGAGAAGGACCCACCAGGTCCAGAGAAAGAGAACCAGCAGCACCCAGGGAGCAGCCAAACGGAAGCCGATGCTGAGCACTGCTATCAGAGGGGAAGAGGAAGCTTCCAGACAAGTAAGGCAGAGGGGCACTCACTGTAGCCTCAGGCGTCACTTCCCCTCTGAGAGTCAGTTTCCCCCATTTATATAACAGAGACGACTCTGCAAGCTGCTTTGAGATCTAGGGTGAAGAGTGCTCTGCGGGTGCCATGCAGAGCTATTCTCCGAACTGGACCCCCCGGCTTTACGGGATCCCCCCTCCCCTTGCATCAATCATCCCAACAGGGTGTCTCGTTCCAGGCTAAAACAACACTGTACAGTGCCACCCTCTGTCCCGCTAAGACCCCTCAAAAGCCTGGCTCCTTTCCCTAGTGTGTTACATGCACACAGCATACCTCGCAGGTTGTGATCATGGAACACACATGCCCAAGGGGCAGGATTGAGACAGGTGCTTTAACAGCACTTTGCCCTCCTGCCCCCCTTCGTCCAAACACTGTCACAGATACTCACTATGGGCTTTTGCGCTTGGGAATATTGACTGGCTCTAGGAGAAGAACTGTCTGTGAGCAGAGAAATTGTTCCAGAATAGTGTGTCTACCCAGGAAGTTAGTCCTCTAAGCTAGAGAGTTACTGACACTGACCTTTCACATGCCAGACTAGAGGATCATAATGGTCTCTTCTGGCCTTAATCCATGGATAGTTATTCTGCTACATCTAAATCAGTCAGTTTCCCTCTGTAGACAAGCCCTAGTTCTCACAGCAGCCCTGGGACGTGGGTAGATAGCACCCTTCATTTTACAAACAGGGAAACTGAGGCTAAGAGACTTGCCCATGGTCACACAGTGAGTGGGTGGCAAAGCTGGAAATAGAATCCAGGAGTCCTGGCTCCCGTGTCTCTGCATTAGTTGGACAACACCCCCTTCTCCGTGGTTTGGCTCGAATTCAATGGAGTTTTTGAATAAACGAGTGGAGAATTTAAAGATGGTTTTTACTGGGAAATAAAGCAGACGGATGGGGAACCGTGGATTCAGATAGCTCTGCCTGGGTGTCACATGCTCACGTGGCTCGAGTTGCACACACAGGACCGACAGGGAGAGCAGAGAGGTGTAGAGCTCTTGGGCAGCGTAGGGAATGGGGTGTGGAATTACCCCAGGGTTAAATACAAGTGAATTCCCTGGTGACCCCAATGGGGCAAAGCTCAGTGCACATGTCTTCCCATGGAACGGCAGGTAACCCGAGCCTACAGAGGGGACAGGACATAACCCCAACTGCCCCAGAAATGCAGACGCCCCCATTCCCTTCATGCCGCCTGCTGCGGGACATTCCCCCCCCCACACCCCGATTGCTCTGGCAGCCAGCGAGATGGGGAACAAAGGGCAGCGGCTGCACGAAAATAGAAAAGTCTTTATTAATTTATAGGGCAGATTTAGGGCAGTATGAAGCCTCCAAGCAGCAGCGCCTCACGGCCCCGACAACAGCTGCTCTTGAGGGCTAAAAATACTAGGGAAAGGGGAACTGAGACAAGGGTTGGGGGGTGGGGGGGGTGCACCGCAGGGAGGAAGAGACTGGAGCCAAGATGCAGGCGTGTTACATAACAGCCTGGCACCCAGCAGAGACACTGCTTCATTGCTCATCCTGCTCCCATGCAGCACCCAGCAGGGCCAAGACGGGGCCCCCTCATGGCATGACACCCAGGAGCCAGCAGCACCCAGCCGCACCGAGATGCAACCTCCTCCCATACACCACCTCCCACGCTGTGTCACAGCGCGGCACCCAGGCACTGGCAGTGCCAACAGGCGGCTCCGTCACCCAGGCAACAACAGCACTCGGACCCGGTGGCATCATCTGTGCTGCAGCTCAGTGCGCTCCCCAGGACTGCAGCCTTCCGATCCGGCTGCACCTCCTTCTAGGAGCAAGCACAGCGCGGAGACGCCAGCTTGGGAGGGAGAGGCCTGGAGGTCTCTGCTTGTCAGGGTGGCCAGGCTCCAGCAGGGAGAGATGGAGCAGCAAGAGACGGAGCAGTGACAAGTGTGCCGGGGGACACGCTCCCACTCCCTTCCCAGTGCCCCCTCTGCGTGAGGCCGTTCAGGCTGGCCCGGCCCAGCACATGCTGGTCAGGTGAAAACCCCTCCCCATTCCAGTCGCAGGCACGTCTTGGAGCCAGCCTGGGGGAAGGGCTGTGTGCACAGCTCCGGATCGAGAACCAGGCGCCACAGGGCTGCCCAAGGGGGACCAGACTCTCGATTGTGGGTCGATCCCCAGGAAATGCTCCTCGCCCTCCCCGGACCAGTTTGGAGCCTGCAATTTACTGCCGTAACACTCAAAGCTGGTGCAGCAGCAAAGCACCTAAATGAACCAGCCTTTACACAACCTTGCAGTGCCCCTAATGGGGGGGGGGGGGGGGAGGAGAGGGAGAGAGAGTGTAATTATCCCCATTCTGCAGGTGTGGAAACCAACGCACAGAGGGAGAAGTGGCTCCTCCTCAAGGCCCCAGGATCCTTACACCCAATGCTGTTCTCTCACCATTGTTCAACACTGCCCTTCTGGTGAACAGCAATTTTGGCCATTTCCAATGCACCTCCTGCCTTGGTCTCCAAGTGCCAAACGCAGGCAGCGTGGTCTGCCCACACCCCACGAGCTGGAAGGCTCCAGCCCAGCTGCCGCCAGACTCTGGGTGCATTTTGTGCTGACGGCACCATTTTCACCCAGGCGCTCCCCTCTGGAGACACAAATCGTGCCCGCCAGCTCTTGGCTGCTCACAGAGCCCATGTTCAGAGCCGGGGCAAGGAGCCAGGCAGCAGCTTCACACCCACTCCCCCAGCCAAGCTCTCAGCCCAGCCACACGGCTCTGCTTATAAAGGGGCCACAGTTTAACGCATCAGCCAGCAGCTCTCCCCCTCCCCCGCTATCCTGGGCAGCCTGGCGTGCTCACCTGGGCTAGTTTAGCAGCAAGGTTGGATTTTTTAGGGGGGGAAGGAGGGGAGGGAGAGGAAATGGGAGAGGCTGGAATTTCTGCAGCTGAGCAGTGAAGTTCTCAAGCTCCTCACCTCCCCAGAGCAGGGCAGGCTCTTCTCAGACACCAGTTCCCAGTGGATCTCTCCCCGCTAGGGCCTGGAACCCCCAAGAGACAGCAGGTTTGGGAGTTTGGAGAGGGAGGGCAGGGGGGTGTCAATGTGGGGACACAACCCTGGTCTCGGCATGTGGAGGAGTCACCGCTCACAGCCCTTCGCACAGGTGAGGTGATTTCCCCCCTCCCCAAGCCCTCTATGCATTTCCCCTCTGGACAGCAGCGAGGAGCAGGCTCAAAGCTTCATGCTACCAACCCACAGCAACTGATGTTAGCTGAGGCCAGCTTTCCCTGCCGTGCGACGGAGAGAGAAGGGAGCTCAGAGTCTGGGGGAGAGCAGGCAGGTTTCTGAAGGGATTCAGAGCACAGAGAAGGCGGCAAAGACCTCTTAGTGGTAGGTGTCCAAAAGAAATCCAGGAAGAGAAGCAGCAGAAGATGCGGGGAGTAAAGGGATCAGCTGGAGGAAGGATGGTCACAGTCGCTGGATGGGATCATAGAATCATAGAATATCAGGGTTGGAAGGGACCTTAGGAGGTCATCTAGTCCAGCCCCCTGCTCAAAGCAGGACCAATCCCCAATTTTTGCCCCAGATCCCTAAATGGCCCCCTCAAGGATTGAACTTACAACCCTGGGTTTAGCAGGCCACTGCTCAAACCCCTGAGCTATCCCTCCCTTCCCTATGGGAAAGTCTAATGCAGCTAGTCAGACAAAATGGCAGAGTCAAGCATGATGCGACAGCCTGACTGGGGAATACGGGGGAGCCATTAGTCACAGCTGGGAGGGATCACAACCTGACCCGAAGAGGAGGAGAGATTGTGCGTAACCAGCCAGGGAGAGGCGGGCAGAGGACACGCTGTTCACAGGCACCTCCGACTGGAGAGTCGTGGATCTGGAGAGCCCGTGACACGAGCCACAAGGGGCCAAAGGGCTCCTGAGCCAAAAGGCCCATGGAACACGTGCCCCAAAGCAAGGGAACAGCACAGCAGGGAACGCGGCTGCTTCCTGGAGGGAGAATGGCAAGGGACGTGATGGGGGCTGGAGGGGAGGGATTTATCAGAGAAGATTAAAAGAACTGAATGTCTTAGCTGCATGCTGCCAGCGGGGGGGGGGGGGGGGATCATTTAGGGGGCTACACGGGCATGTTACTTAGGTGCAATGGGATGGAATGTGTTGAATCAGGGCGGGGGGGCAGGGGAGGCGTGACGACTTGCTAGCTACTGTGGCATGGAAGCCCCATTGCTTGGGACTTCAAGCCCAGAACATACCTGGAGGGGGATGATCCCACACTGGCCCCGAGACACAGCCTGGCTGATCTGATGCCTCTTTTCTATAGGAAAGTCGTGAGGATTTCAGCCCCCTTTCCCCAGATGGGCAGAGTACAGCTGCTGCTATTCCTCTGGGAGATTTCTCAAGCATTGGTCAGAAGGCTTTGCTTCTACCTTCCTCCCTGTCCAGTCTCTCGGCATGGGCCAATATCAGCACAGAGACCAACAGGACCATTAACCCATCGTTAACCTCCTACCAAGGCTGGGGTCATTGCAAGGGATCTGCTGCACCTGGAAGGCAAGCGGGCAGCTCTGGGTACTTGCTGGAGTCACCAGCTGCTAGGTGCAGCAGCAGATAGATAAAGGAGCCATTTGCCCCTCCCGCTGGCTGGTGGCTGGGCTGTTACGCTGCAGCCAGGCAAAAGCTGGGACAGCGGGAAACACCCAAGGATGAGGGGGAGCAGGTCTCGGTCCCTTTCCAGGCCGATCAGCGTGGTTGGGGACAGGATGGGGAGAAAGGAAGAACTCATATGAGAGAGAGAGAGAGAGAGAGAGAACATAAAAATACTTCATTGAGCAACATGTGCCTGGGAAACCAGACCCCGCCTGGGAGGGGCCATACCTCAGCCAGATCAGGAGACCCATTGTGCTCGATGCTGTATAGACATACAGGAAGAAATACCCTTGCTTCAAAGAATTTGCAAGCTAAGGCCCCCATCCTGCAATCAGATCCAGGCCTCACACCCAGGTAGAGGCAGAGCACCAGTGAATTCAGTGGGGCTCTGCACAGGCTCACCTCGGTGATCTGGGTGCAGGTGCATGACCTAAGCTTGTCAATGTAACGTATAAACACCAAGGCCATGTTTACACTAACTTACAAAAACAAAGTGCGTTAGTTAACTTGCATTAAAACCTCACCACAGACGGGCAAGTTGTAGTTTTCACACATTAGCTAGTCAAGGAAAACCTTAGGCTCCCCTCTAGCATTGGCTCCTACCTGCTAACAAGTGCTAAAATACAAATCATCCTGTCTACACTGCTAGCGAACACGTTAAAAAAATCCACCATTTTTCCTAATGCAGACAAGCCCTAAGACTTGAAGAATGCTGGGGCTGCTAGTTTGTCAGGAATCTCTGTCACTTAATGAGACTAGAGGAAATTCCCTCTGCACTTCAGCAAGTGGGAGAAGACAGAGACTCAGAAGAAGTTGTTTTTTGTGTGTATTTAAATCTTTCTCCCCCCCCCACCCCACACACACACAAAAAGACAGCCACCGTCAAAGACAACCTTTGCCTGCCAATGGGGAGGTGGGGGGCAGAGGGAGGGCGGCCGGCTTCAGCTGTGTTACGGAGCATGCTCAATCCGTGTGAGCATGCTCAGTCCAAGCCAAGCAGCAAATCTGGGGGGTGGGCACGTGACCCTGTATGCCCCCCTCCCCATGCATCACCTCTGGCCACTGTCCCCATATAAATGGGCTGTATTGATTTTCTTTGCAGCCCCTGGCCAGGGACCTTCAGCACTAATTCCCTGACCAAAAGCCCTTCGTTAACAAAGAGGTTAAGTTGCCCTACCACAGCATCCAGCTCAAACTTCGGAAAACAAGGAAATGAAGAGTTATGCTACACGCCCACACAACCTTACCTTTGCCCCACCGGAGCTGGCAGTGCCACTGGGAATTATTTGCATGCATTGCAGTTGCGACCGCTGTGGTAGGTGTAGCTAGACTGCGTGGCGGAGGAATTAGCTGGAGCAGCTTGGAAGAGCTGTGGCAGTGATCTGAAGGGCTGTGCCCCTCTAGGGGCGGGTGAAAACCCCTCTCCTGACACCTGTGTGTATGATCATGGAGATGCATGTGTACCTTGAGAAATGCAGACTGCCTCTTTTCAGCACTGTGCTGTGGAGTAGGCTGAAGGCTGCAGAGTGCAGTGGTTTGAGGAAGTCACTGCAGACTTGGTAACTTAACAGGCTGCTAACTGAGTGAGGGCTGTATAAGCAAACAGTGACTGACTAGCAGTGAATGTGACACTCAAAGTGTCCTGCCATTGGGGTACTACTAGCCAGTTAGTGATATAAATGATTGCCAGTTATTATCCTTGTACACAGCCATGTCAGTCCCAAGATATTAGAGACAACGTGGGTGGGGCAGTATCTTTTATTGGACCAACTTCTGCGGATGGAAGTGACAAGCTTTCGAGCAACACAGAGCTACTATTCTGGGAGAGAGCAACAGGGTGTGGGAATCTGTGGAATCAGACAGAAGTGAAATACTTCCCTTCTGGCTCACTGGTGCCATTTAAATTAACGATAGCGGAACTCATCTCGTACTCCGAACGTCAGTCGTTTTCCTGAAGTTTCGTCTACAGTCAACCTTGCACCTGTTTAACTTTCAGTTAGTTTAAAACCAGATTTTAGTTAAACCAGCCTCAAAACTCTATTGTAAACACTTAACTTTAACGGGACTTGTGCCGAGTTAACTCAACAAGGAATCCATTTAACCTAAATCGACATATGCCAGGTTTAAATCAGAGTGTCCACAAAGGTCTTGCACTGGTTTAAATTAACTGGTTTGAAACCTTGCCTTTAATTGAACTGGTGCAACGTTAGGCAGGGTCTTACTTGCCTCTATACTTCAAACACGGGTGTAAAGGAAATTAACTGCCCCAAAACTGCAGTAGACTTAGATCTACACACTGCTTTGGAAATATGCAGAGTGCAACCAGCTGTTCTCCAAAAAATGCTATTTAAAGAGTTAAAAAAAAAATAACCCACAGAAAGTCTAAATATAAGTCACTGGAGTTTCTCTATTTAAGTGTATCCCTGCAGCTATAGCAACCCAAACATTACAACACGATGAGATGCAGGAAGTAAAATTGACCAGTCTAGTGTCCCCACCCAACCAGCAGCATGAATGCAAAAACCACATTATCACCAGTGCAAACACTAAGGCAGGGGCGGCCAACCTGAGCTTGAGAAGGAGCCTGAATCTATCAATTTACATTGCCAAAGAGCCACAGTAATACGTCAGCAGCCCCCCATCAGCTCCCCGCCCACTAGCTCCCAGCGCTGCCCACCAGCAGGCCTGCCACTCAGCACCTCCTCCTCCCTCCCCACACTTCCTGATCAGCTGGTTTTTGGCATGTAGGAGGCTCTGGGGTGGAGCGAGGGCATGGCAGGCTCAGGGTCGGGGGCAGGAAGCCACAGGTTGGCCACCCCTGCACTAAGGGCTTGTCTATGGCCTGGTCTACACCTAAAACTTAGGTTGATCTAGCTACATTGCTCAGGGCTGTGAAAAATTTAATGCCCTGTGCAACCTAGTTAGGTCAACCTAACCCCCATGTAAGTAGACACAGCTAGGTTGATGGGGGAATCCTTCCCTTGACCTAGCTATCACTTCTTTGAGAGCTGGATTAACTGCATTGATGAAGAAACCCTTCCGTCAATGGAGGAAGCTGTGCCGCTGTAATACAGACACACCTTCAACTTAAAATGTTTCACTAGAACAGCAATGTCAGTAAAGAGTGCGGGGGTTTTACCAACAGAGCGATGCCAGTAAAAGCCCTACTGTAGAGACAGTTATACTGGGATCAAAGCGCTTTTGCTGATCTAGTTTATTTCACTCACTGAACTGGTAAAAGCTACGCTAGCAAAAGCACTGATATGCTGGTACAACTGCAATGTTTAAAACATATCACCAATTTATAAAAAAAACCCACCACCCTGCCCCCTCGAGTCAACAAAGGTATGCTGGCAAAACCTCCAGTGCAGATGCAGCTACGCCGATTGAAGAGCGTCTGTGGCATAGTTAATGTCATTTGGAGAGGTGGGGTTAGAAACTCCTTCTGTGGCATACGCTGCATCTATCCTAGGGGGCCAGACCGGCACAGACTGCAGGGCGGACATGGCCTACGTCCACACTGGGAGGCTTTGCCCCGTATAGCTATACAGTACGTGCTGAACTCAAGTGTAGACAAGGCCTTAGAGTCAGAGTCTAAGGACAGACGGGAACAGCAGACGATTCTATCTGGCCTGTCTATCACAGGCCACCAATGCCAGGCCCAGCACCTGCACACAAAACCCAACAACGGAAATTAGACCAACAGGAAACTAGACTATTATGTACCACAGGCAGAGAGTAGGAGGGATCCAGGTACACCAGTCCCCGCAATGGTAAGGAAATGATTATGTGAGAGATACTCAGATAATCCTGGCAAGTGACTAGCACCCACATGCTGCAGAAAAAGGCAAAAATCCCCCCACGACTGCCATTCTGACCTGGGGGGGGGCCCCCGCGGGGCAGGATTCTCCAGTTTCAATCACTGCAGACATCAGGGGCACTTGAAAATAGGAAAAACCCCGCAGGGTCTATAGAACTACCCCTGGGGCCTGCCCGCAGCAAGAGAGTCACACAGTTCAACTTCCCTCTTATTATTTGCACTGCAGCAGCGCCTACCAGCCCCAGCCATGGCTCGGGATCTCATGGCGCTAGGCGCTGTCCAAACACAGAACAAAAAGACAACCCCTGCCCCAAAGAATTTACAGTCTCTGAGGTTTTGTTCTTTCCATTACCGGTGCTTAAATAATGTTGCCATTTAAATGCTCCCCCATCAGGCGTGGGCATTAACACCCATAGGAGGCATTAATGCCCTCCACTCCTGCAGGGGTTGGGCACTCGGCACCTTGCAGGATCAGGCCCTGCCGTGAGTGACGAAAGAAGAACATGGAGCATGCATGTCTGTTGCTACTCATGTTTGGAGACAGTCTTCTACGCGGCCATCTCACCAAGCAACGGTTACAACAGCCAGCTTTACGGGAGACCAACTCCTCAGCTAACAGATCCACAAGCCTTTGGGTGGCATTTACAGAAAGATTCATTCTGTCAGAAGCAGAAAAAAAATGCAAATATCTAAAAGATTTGGAATTTCTCCCCTCCCCCCATAGCCAGGACATTCCAACCACCAGGCTCTGTGTGCCCCTGTATGGTTACCATGCTCCTCAGCAGGTTTTCAGAATAGCTGCACAGTGTTTGATTGCATGCTATCTTCTCTACTGCTCTCATTCAGCTCCCATAAGCCCTTGCATCTGCAATATCTGAGATCATGGCGTGGTGCAGGCCAAGAACTGTCACTATTAAATGGGCCAGTCCCATGACTTTTAAATTGTGCTCATGGACAGCAGGGTGATGGTGTAAAACCAGCATCTTTACTGAACAAGTCTGCTCCTTGTCTGTATTCAAGGTTATATCCAGTTACTTCTGTGCCCAAAGTAATTTTTAACAGCAAGCTGGACTGTCGACAAGCTTCTGTCTGCAGCATCTTTCTAACTAGAGACAGTTCACAAGCTATAAAGATCACAACTTGAATTTGCAAGTTAAAAAAAAAAAGTGTGTCTAACTGCAAGCCCTGCAAACTTAACCTGAGACCTCAAACCGAGCAAGCTTAATCTGAAATCACGTAGGCACGATCGCTGCGGAAGCCCATGGTGCCTTTTGCACAGAGCAGAACTGCACTTTGAATGCAAAGATCTACGTTGAGTTTACAAATCTGACCACACAGGCATCAGGAAATGAAAAATTAAGTCTCCCATAGCAGCACTAACCTCACCCACGCTGCAAGTACTAAATATATTCAGGGTGTCCTGTTTGCGAGGGTTTCCCCCTGATTTTAGGCTAATTATGGCTCATTTTTATGAGTTAAAAAAAGCTTTTAATCAACAATTTTTTAAAAAGTTGGTTTCTTTAAAAGATTCCAAATCTGTCACTCAGCCCATCTGAAGACATGAATTCCCCCAGATGATCTCCTGGTGAAGGTGATTACAGGAGCATTACTATGGCTTGGTCTACAATACAGGGTTAGGCTGATGTAAGGCATCTTACATTGACTTAATTATGTCAGTGTCTACAGCAGAATGCTGCTTCTGCCAAAGTAAGTAGCCTGCTACACTGACATAACTCTGCCAGCGCTTATGTCGCTGTAGTAAGGGCGATGCAGTGGTTGTGTAGAGTCTGTGTTACTTACATCCGCTGTTGGCTGTCATTCTTGTCAATTTCACAGCTGCCTGTGGCTCCAAGCAGCAGGTGGGGCTCACAGCTGGAGCTGTGAAACTGACAAGAATGTCAATTTCACTACTGGTAGGCTCCCTGACCTGAAAATGGAACAAGGGCTGGGCTCACAGCTATCCCTCCCAGCTGTCAGCTAGGCACTGGGCTCACCCCCACCCCAGGGTAAGAGCTCAAGCTCAAGAATTTACACAGAATAGAATCAGGTCACCAGTGTGTCGGGTTCTGCTCAAACACAAAATAAAAGGCTAGCCAAAGCACCGAGCCATCAGCCCCACCACAAAAAAAACCAACAATTTGTCCACACAGCAAAAAAATGGAGATGTTGGGTATTTGATAAAAACCTTCTCTTGGTTTTTTGGTTGGGGGTGGGGGGGGGGGGGGGGATATCCCTGTTTTAACATCAGAGTGAAAATCCTGGCTGGGCTTTCCAAAAGCAACCAGCAATTTTTGGGTGCGCAGCTTCAGACATCTTGAAGAGACCTGATTTTCAGAAAGCATTGAGCAGCTGTGGTCTGAAATTCAGATTAGAAACAAGGCACAGAGTTTGCAAAGGGAGAGTGATTAGCCAGTGGAACTGACTCCCAAGGAAAGTGGTGGAGTCCTTCTCTCTTGACGCCTTCAGATCAAGACTGAATGCCTTTCTACAAGACAGACTTCAGCCAAACAAGTTATTGGGCTCAATATGGGAGTGAAATTCAATAGCATGTTTTAGGTCAGACTAAGCGATCTAATGGTCCCTTCTGGCCTAAAAATCTATGAAATTATAAATCTATGAAAATCAGATCCCTTTAAAGGTGCCTCCAGTTGGGTGGCCAAAAAAATGAGGCTCTCAAAATCACTGGTCACCATGGAAAATCTCGACCTCTGCACACATTAAAGCAACACACTTAAGATGAGAGTTTCAAAAGCGCTCAGCATTATGGGTAAACGGGGGTTTTACCACAGACTTCAATGGGAGCAGAGTCTGGTCAGTCTCGATCACCTCTGAAAACCTAGTAATCTAACATTCACAGAGCACACGCGTGTGTGCTAGACCCAGCGCATATGGCTACAAGAACTTTCACTTCCGTGCGGGTGCTCTAGTGTGGAAGCATAATTCATCCCAAACTATGCTTTTGGCATTTAATTTCCTTGTATTTTGTTACAACTGAAAGGACAAGCAGAAAAAGCCCTGTGATAATTGCAGGAACCTGATGCTGTGGGATTGTGCCTCACCCATTGCTGCAGCTTTCAAAGCACTCCGCTCCTTAGAAAGGCGCACAAATCCTCACTGTGGTTCACATCACAAACAGGGAAGCAGAATACAAATCTAAAAGCTTAACTATTGCCAAAACTTTGCTACGCCCACTCCACATTCAGGTTTAGACCTAGGCACGCAATTGTCACTAGCCTCTTAGGGCAGTGGTTTTTAAACTTTTTTCTGGGGACCCAGTTGAAGAAAACTGTTGATGCCCGTGACACAACAGAGCTGGTGATGAGGGGTTTAGGGCATGGAAGGGGGCTCAGGGCTGGGGGAGAGGGTGTTGGGGTGCGGGGGTGAGGGCTGAAAGGTGGGGCCAGGAACAAGTGGTTCAGGGTGTGGGAGGGGGTTCTGGGCTGGGGCAGGGTGCTGGGGTGCAGGAGGAAGTCAGGGCTCTGGGCTGGGGGTGCAGGTTCTGGGGTGGGGCCAAGGATAAGGGGGTTGGAGTGCAGGAAGGGGCTCTGGGTTTGGGGGGGCCTCGGGTAGGGGATTGGGGCACAGGCTTACTCCGGCAGCTCCCGGTCGGCGGTGCAGAGGCAGGCTTCCCGCCTGACCTGGCCCCATGGACCTACCTGGAAGCGGCCAGTAGGTGCAGCTCCTAGGCCGAGGCGCGCAAGCAGCTCCGCGCAGCTCGCCCGCAGGCACCACCCCCACCCCAGCTCCCCATTGGCTGGGAACCGGCCAATGGGAGTGTGGAGCTGGTGTTCAGGGCAGAGGCAGCGCCTACGAGCCGGACCTGCTGCTGGCCGCTTCCAGGTAGGGACTACTAGTTTTACCCCTAGTTTTTACTGGCTGGCCGCCAGGGTCCCTGGGTGCTGAGTAAGGTGACCCAGTGCCTTATTTGAAAACCACTGTCATAGGGTATGTCTACGTTGCAATTAGACACCCACGGCTGGCCCAGGCAGCTGGCTCGGGCTAAGGGGCTGTTTAACTGCAGTGTAGCCATTCCGGCTCAGTCTGCAGCCCGAGCTCTGGGACCCTCCCATCCGAGCCCGAACTTCTGCACTGCAAACAAACAGCCCTTAGCCCAGCCCGAGTCAGTCGCCACACGCCAGTCACGGGTTTTATATTGCAGTGTAGACGTACCCTTTGTAGAATATGCCAAGGGACCGTATTTCCCTCCCTTCCCCCACTTCTGCTGCTTTGAAGGCTGTAGAAGAGGAGTGCACTGAAAACAGCTAGGATAGCTGGAAGTAACACAATCTGCCCAGATCCCCCGAGATTCTGAGTGCTTTCAACTATTGGATCTAATCTAATTTACTCCACTATTTTCTGACATCCCTTCCTCTCCCAAAGCAGACTCTCTTCTCATCCCACTCACTGTGATCCACAAAGCAGCAGCTGCTCCTAGCTACTGCTAGGAAAAGGATAACCTCCGCAGGATGGGAGCGGGGGGGTTGTGGGGGCAGAGAAAGGGACACAGAGGGCAGAGCGGTTGGATTACCAGCTTGATTAAAATTGAGACCAGCAACCCTGCAGCCCTTCTGCCCAAGATACGAGCTAAGCAGGATCAGAGACCAAACTGCTGCTGGAAGCGCTATTGATGATTTGTAGATAGGGCCCTGCTTTCTGAATAGGCCCAGAAGCCAGTACACTAGGGAGCACTGTGCTGTCGGAGGTAATATCTTCTGAAGAAGACTTAAACCTGCACTTCCTTGTGACCGTTAAGATCCCAGGGCGCTTTGTAGAAGAGTTCATCCATTCTGCCTGCTTAAAATTCTCCTTGCAGAGGAAGAGGAGGAGGAAGTAAAAATGTTTTCAACAGAAACCCCCCAGTGCTGCGTGCTTTTGTTGATGCAAAATGACAGCTGCATTACAGTGGCAGGTGATGCAATCCCGTTATACAGGGTCTTCAGATCGATCTTCTGGAATGAAAGTCATTGCGGACAGGGAGTGAACCCTCTCCCCAGCCCGTCCTGATTCCCATCAAATCTCTCTGCTGTAATCTAAACGCAGGTTTGGGGGGGGTCTACAGATGGAGCAGGCTCAGAATGATCCAAAGGCCATCTTTGGGGAGAAACCCTGGAAGAAGCTGCTGCCAGTGGATCAGGACTCAGCTAATTTGGGTGAAGAGGGGGCATTAACTTGATCTGTGCTTTCTTAATAAGGGGACCCCAAAAGGTAACTGAAGGATTTGGTGTGGGCAGGACAAAGAACGCAGTTAAAACCCCTGCACAAATTTAAGGCAAGTAGCCTTAACCAACATCATCTTGCGACTAAGGCACTGGACTAGGTGTGGGGAGATCTGGCTTTGTTTCCTGCTCTGTCACATCCCTAGGCAAGTCACTTACTCTCCTCCCCCTGACTAACAGAAATAACACCACTCCCCTTCTCCCACCCTTTGTCTGTCTTGTCTATTCAGACCGTAAGCTCACTGGGGCAGGGATGTGCTACAGGTCTGGACAGCACCTTGTGCAATGAGGCCCTGACCTTAGCTGGAGCTTTCAAGCATTACCCCAATGCAGATAAACAGGGTGGAAAAAATTTAACTCACTTGATTTATTTATTTTTAAATCAGCCCCTGAGCCCCAGGAGGGCGGGCAGCACGGCCCAAACCAGAGCCACCCTGCCTGGGGGCAGAGTGTGGGCAGGGCCACACCTGGCTGTTTGGGGAGGCATAGCCTCTCCCAGCCTATGATACCTGCCACCCATGAAAAGCAGTATAATTATGTTACTGACATGACCCCCCCACTACCATAGTAAGTGAACACCTCTCAACCTAACATATTTATCCTCGCACACCCCTGGTCTGCAGGCCAGTGCTATTGTCCCCATTATACAGATGTGGGAAACTGAGGCACAGGCAGATTAAGGGCATGTCTACATTGCAAGTGAAGGTGTGGACTGCAGCACAGATAGGCACATCTGTGCTAGCTTTCATCTAGCTAGCACTGGTGACAACAGTAGTGACAACGTGGCAGCTTGGGCTAGAAATCCTAGTACATACACCTTGTCCCCAATGGGTTTGTGCTCTGAGCATGCTCACTTGTGCTACAAGCATACCTTCACTTGCAGTGTAGACATATCCTAAGGGGTTCAGGCCCAATTTCTTAACAAGGGAGGGTGATTAACCACTGGAACAGACTACTAAGGGAACCAGTGGATTCTCCAGCTCTAGATGTCTCCAAATCAGGACTGGATGCTTTACTGGAAGAGACAGTTTAGCCAAATACAAGTTACTGGGCTCAGTTCAGGGGTAACTGGGTGAATTCTCTGGCCTGTGTGTTATACAGAGGTCAGACTAGATCTAATGGTCTCTCTGGCCTTAAACTCTATGAATCTGAGTCACTCAGTTTGTGGGGTAGCAGGGAATAGAACCTGGATCTTCCCAACAAAATCTTGACAGTAAAGCCCCTGATCCTGTGAACACTTCAACTTTTAGTCACATGAATCATCCCACTGATTTCAAAGGGAGTATGTGGGTGCTTAAAATAAAGAGCATGCATAAACATCGGAAGCATAAGGGGCTAAAACTATATTTGTATTAACAGCTTTGCACAGCGATATAAAATCTTTGTCATTTTCAAAACAAAACTAAGCTAGTTAGACTTTCCATTGGCACAGTTACTGGGAACTTTTTTATACACACAGGTTGAAATTTCAAAACCAAGAGCCTGAAGTTAGGTAACCTAAATATGAGCGTAACATCCTATGTGCTTATGAAAATGCCACCTTATGTAGAGTGTAGGAACAAGAGGCCCATTGACTTCAGACTGCAAACCCTAATGGAGGAGCACAGCCCAATCAAAGCATTTCACCTTTCGCGGCTTGGGGAAATTCAGTGTCTCAGAAGATGATCTTGGTTACAAATATAGCACGGGCTATTTGCTTATCAATTTTGTGCTTGCATTTATGTAGTCCTCACACTAAGGTGGTTAATGAGGCTCTGGGCTTGTCTTTTTCAGCACAGTTGAGCATGTAAAGTGTGAAACTCCATAGTAGAAAGAAAAACCTATGTACAATCAAAAATCCCCACTCACGGTTAGGAAACTAATTAAAGAATCAAATATGAAACATCCCCTGCAGTAATTTCAGACTATAAAATGGGAAGAAAGCAAAGACGTAGCAAGATATACATTTTAAAAAATCTGATTAAAAAAATGATTTTTTTTTTTAAAAATCACATTTTAAATCACTTTAAAATTTTTAAATATTATCAATTATTTGTACCCACCCTGATCAACAGCAGCACCACCTTACCGCAGAGTGGGGACTGTCACTTTTAGAGCTAGGTCAATACCAGCTAATATACTGGTGCGTGATCAAGTCTCTCTCAGGGCTGCCACAAGAACTCTAACACCTGGCTCCTTATTCATACCATGAGTTACTCCTTTGCCTGGGCTATGAGTGTCGCTAGCTTGCTCCCCACTAAAGGGTAAGGTTTTTGTAAAGGTGTTACAAAAAGATTTCAGCAGCTTTTCTATATTTTAAACTACTAATTTACATCAGTTGTGCTTGCATTCGCCTTTGCATTTGCTTTCCATTATCATAGCCGGGACTGAGTTTTACAAGCACAAATGCTTGAAGAAAGTGAATTTTAAGCTCACCTTCTCGGAGACAATTGTAAAAACCACATTCTGTCCAGCATTTACATCAGAAGCCTAATTATAAGAATTATGCGGCCAGTGACTGATCAAGAACTATACAGCTCGAATAGCAAGCCAGAGAATCAACAAAATTCATTACACATTTGGAATCTTTTCTAATACCTGTGAGAAAAATCATGATCTGCTCATTGATATTCTGTGAACAGAAGAGGTGGCAAAATGTACTGAATAAGCTCCTCATTATGAATTATTTGCTCGGTTCAAGCTACTTTAACACATCATAACCCTCCCTACATGTGCTCCTCACAGTGCCGGCTCCCCAAAGCACTTTACACTTTGGATCACCTCATCCACACTGAAATGCAGCCACCTCAGATGGAATATGGATGCTGTTTATAAGGACATGCTAGCACCGAGTGAACAGTTCAAGAGAAGGGGGGAATACAGCGTCCAACAAAACGGGGAATTTTAATTACCCATTTTCTTACAAAAGTGCCATAAGAACTCTTAGGGTCTGTCTACATTGCAAAAACAAAACAAACCCCCATGCTCTGAGTGTCCCTAGCCTCTGTTGGCCAGAAGCTGGGAGTGGATGACAGGGGATGGATCATTAGATGATTGCCTGTTCTATTCATTCCCTCTGAAGCACCTGGCACTGGCCACTGTTGGAAGACAGGATACTGGGCTAGATGGAATATTGGCGTGACCCAGTATGGCCGTTCTTATGTAGACATTCCTGCTCAAACGGGAGCTCGACCTCTGAGACCCGCCCCCACTTCCTGGGATTCAGAGCCCAAGCGGGAACATCTACCCTGCTATTTTTAGCCCTGGGGCAGGGACCCAAGTCTGGAGACCTGGGCTCTGAGTAAGACTTGCTGCGCTGGGGATTTGGGGAGGGTTTTTTGCAGTGGAGACAGCCTTGATGGGCAGAACGTGGCTTTTCCAGCTCATCTCTAAGATGGTGCCTCTAGCTGCACATCACCCCCTGACACAATGCTAGGGAACTGCTTCTATATCGACAAAGGAAAGAGCGCCACCCAACAGACTGCCTGCAGCAGCTCTGTTTTCCACCAATGTCTCCCCTGCAAGCAGCCCTCATAAATGATCCCATTTAGCTTAAAAGCACTGATGTGATCACAACTTGGCTGCAGGCAAATGCGCCTTCCGCTGTGATAAGTTTATGGAGGGGATGGGATAGCCTACTTTTGGCAATTAATTGATCTTTGACTATTAGCGGTAAATATGCCCAATGGCCTGTGATGGGATGTTAGATGGGGTGGGATCTGAGTTACTACAGAGAATTCTTTCCTGGGTGTCTGGCTGGCTGGTGAGTCTTGCCACATGCTCAGGGTTTAGCTGATTGCCATATTTGGGGTCGGGAAGGAATTTTCCTCCAGGGCAGATTGGCAGAGGCCCTGGGTTTTTTTTCGCCATCCTCTGCAGCATGGGGCATGGGTCACTTGCTGGAGGATTCTCTGCACTTTGAAGTCTTTAAACCATGATTTGAGGACTTCAATAGCTCAGACATAGGTTAGGAGTTTATTACAGGAGTGGATGGGTGAGATTCTGTGGCCTGCGTTGTGCAGGAGGTCAGACTAGATGATCATAATGGTCCCTTCTGACCTTAAAGTCTATGGGTCTATGAGTCTCCAGCAGTTCTCTTTTCTTTTCTCTTCCAATTTTTAGAACTGTTCTTCTTTCCTCCCTGCATTTATTTTCAGGATGCAGTTTGGCTCTAATCATTACAGCAATTTCATTTTTAACCCTGTGGCTCAGAATTTCAGGAGGGCAAAATGGGGAAACACAGCAATTTAACCCCAAGATCAGAAAAGGTCGCAGCTCTGCAAGGGGTTAAATTGGAAGATCAGCCAACCATCAGCACCCTCTAAGAAAATTGAAGCCTCCCCAAGACACTGAAGCATAGACAGAATTCACAGGATAAAGGATCAGACAGGGAAAGAGAATGCAGTTCAGCTCCACCACCGCTCTACAAGGCATATGTCCCGGACAGACCCTGCAACCATGGTTCTGAATTCCCCTGCTGCTAATGCGGCAGTGCCACTCACAAACACCATGTCACCCACTCTCCCCTCCGAATCCCCATGAGGTCCTGCCAGTAAAATCCCCCAGTAAAATTAGACGTCACCTATTCTGCACTGAAGCTGTGAGAGCCACTTCCCCAAATGTAGAACTCACAGTAAAAAAGCCATGCCTGGCTCAACCGCTCCTGTCCAGTGCGGTTGTGTCAGCTCTGGATAAAAATTCCCCCACATATCTGGCCCTGCTATTCTTGGGCCTGCCTCCGTGGGAGAGTCTGGAGCCGTGGATTGTGTCTGCGCTCATGTTGGAAACTCCTCTCTGCTGAAACGCAGCTATGCTGGATTCAGAGGAGGCAAACTCAATCTACAGAGCACTGCTGCAGAAGGAAGCAAAAATACAGCCGGGGCATGAAGAGGAAGTTATTGAACTTTTATCTTGCTGTGCCAAGGCTCAGCGCCAGTTGCTCTCTTTCACCCACCCTGGGAGAACATGACAGATAGTTCGATCCCAGAGGGAACAGTCCTGTCAAAAAACTGTTGCATCCTTGCATTGGGGAGCAAGTCACTCTATAGCAAACGAATTATCTGCCAGGCAGCTCAGCGGCCTAAAAAGGTTCCTTAAAACTCACTGGAAGTGGATTCCCTGCTAGCGAAAGGTTGACAGCCCTGGAGGGCAAAGTCCCAAGAACATGTGCAGCATGGAGACTGGCAGAGCAAGCATCCCCCCAAACCGTCCCGCCTGTATCCTTCACAGTCCTGACCTGTAGAGGGGAGCTCGATCTCCATAGCCTATTCATGTTCTTGGCCTGTATGAGACAGCTAGGCAGGAGGCCACTTGTGACCTGGACACTGTAGCTGGCTTTGATATAGAGACAAGACACATCTCTTGCACGTGGGTGGCAATCGGGTTTAGAGTGGGAAGCTAGCGCCATCCTTAACATGGAGAGATGATCCATCTCCATGATAAAGGGGATTCTATATAGAGGCTGAAGGACAGTGTTCCGCACCTGTGATTATCCCTAGCTCCTTTGCTGTCAGCTCTCACCAGACGAGTCTAAGCAGTCATGGAGCCAATAGGAACTGGACTTCAACTCACCAAGTATCCCTACAGCCTCTCTAGCAGATCTGAATGCCAGCATTGATACCAGCTGGCAGGACTGCCAAAGGGTATTCTCTGTACTGCACGATGGGCCCAGTCCAAGGCCCAGCTAACAGAAAGCCCCCCACTGATTTCAAAGGGCTTTGGATAAGGCCCTTTGAGAGCAGAAGGAAACGTGCGACTCCCATCAACATGGCTGAACTGAACAGAACTAGCTGCTCTTCAAGACTTGAAGCATCCCCCAGGGACACTGAAATTCAACCAATCTTGCTTTGGGAGCTAAATCCCTCAGCTCTGCACCCCAGCACCTTCCCCTCTTTAGGGCCCGCTCACCTATCTGTGAGAACCCGATAGGATCACCAGGTAGCAGACTGGGGAATTTTTCCTGGCAGCAATTTGAAACTGACAGGACTCAAGGAATCCTTGTCAGTTTCACACCCTCACACACACACACCCACACACCCACCCACCCTCTCACACACACCCACCCACCCTCACACACACACCCCTCTTTCCCCCGCCCCCCCGGCAGCTCCCTTAGCAGAGCACTAAAGCAGAAAAGCAGGGACCCAATCGCACAGTACAGTCATTTGGACATAAAGGAGAGACAGACACAGGGAAGCTGAGAACGGGGGGAGAGAGGATGAGCAAAAACAGCTACCGGTGATAGAACTGGTAGCTGGAGGGAAAACGCCCTTCAAAATACAACCACCAGCAATTATTTTGGAGTCTCTAGGCCCCCATTAGGAAAGGGGATCTGTCAGACCAAAGCGCGGGGGGGGAGGGGGGGGGAACAACCCCAAAGAACAAAACCAACAGACACTGTCAAGATGAAAAAAAGGCAGCAGGCAGCATGATCTAATGGACAGAGCACTGGACTGGAACTCAGGACACCTGGTTCTTATGCCTGGCTCTGCCACTGATTTGCTGTTTGGACACTGGGCAAGTCACTTCCCCTCTCTGTGTCTGTTTCCTCACCCGTCCTTTGTTTTATCTATGTAGGCTGCATGATCACTGAGAAAAGGACTGTTTCTCACTGTGCATCTGTACAGCAACTGGCACAACAGACGCCCAACCACTACTGTAGTATAAATATAATAAACCATTTAAAAACTAACTCTCCCTTTTAATTCCGCATCACAACCCAAGATTATTAAAATGGAATATTCAGGGTGGATTTGATTTAAATCAAATTGATTTAAATAATGATTTAAATCAAGTCAGGAAGACTCAATTTAATCATGGATTTCTACACAGAAGTGCATTCTTGTTGGTTGTTATAACCTTAATACACATTCTTCACAACTCAGAGATAGATGTAGGTTTCATTTTTAGAAGGTACACACTATACATTTTTAAAGTAATTTATTTTGAAAACTTTTCAGATTAGTTTTACAGCTATATCAGAAAATGAATGATTGTTTGGTTATTTCATTTACCAACGGTAATTGAAGCAGATATTTATGAAGTCATTGGGAGGTGAACTATCTCCAATTCAACAGGTTAATCATTAATATTTGGAGGATTTTCTTGCCATGCTGTATTAGGAGGAGTACATCACCAGACAGACATTTAAATTGTTTTATTTAACTAAAACAACGTTATGTATTCTGGATTTTTTTCTTCAACGGCAAACAGAATATTTTAACAAAACAAGCATATGAATTTTTGAATTTAGTTAAACATTCAAGTTTTTTAAAATCAGGCTTGTTTTTGTTAAAATTGTTTTTAACTAAAATAGGTAAAAAATATTTTAAAAAAATTAAATCGACTATGTCAGCCAGGTCAACATGAGAAACCTAAAATATTGGCTTCTGCAGCTAACTCTGTCTTCACCTTCATTTTCCTATTTGTTCATAATCTGTAAAAGAAAAACACGCTTTCCACTACTTTTTCAGGTCCCAAACGATTTCTCAATTTGGAATGAATTAGTCCAAAGGAAGAAAATATTCTTTCTACACCGGCAGAAGAAGCTACTGCTGTTAAAAGTGAGGTGAGATTATCACTTCAACAGTCTCTGAATCCAAGTGCTTAAGTGACTTGCACCAGTTCACTGGCGTGACTTTCTTTAAAACATCATCAGCAAGCATATATTTCTTGAATCGTTCTTATTCCCAAACTGGGTCTCTTTTACGGCCTGCTGCCATTTTAGGTTTTCCCTTCTAGTGAGAGAATGGTATGGTAGATCTCAAATCAATGAAGGCTACACTCAGAAAGACCTCAAGACTTCTGGAATATGCTGCTCAAACAGTTTCACTTTTGTTTCTACTGCCTGTCCCTCCCTTCTCACATTTATTTCCAGACTTCTTCTCCTTGTCCAGATCTATTCCGCCCCCAACAATCTTCTAGCCACTAAACTTTCTGAAACGTTGCACTTTTAGAGAGAGAGAGAGAGAGAGAGAGAGAGAGAGAGGGGTAAGGGATTGACTCTGTGTACACAAATTTGCAGAGGGACAATAGGGTTGAGGTCTGTTATTTCTCACCTCTCTATATTATTTCTTTCTTTCTTTAAAACCGTTTTTGCTGTTAACAAGCATGTTATCTCTGGAGACACAAATCCACAGTTTGAGAATTGCAAAACTAAGCATCTCTGATGGTATCTTCTAGACTGAGCACTGAGTCCTATTGGGTAGATAGAAAGATTAACCTAAATAATCTATACAGAAGCCCCTGGAACCCCATAAAATAGGGTCCCTAATCCATGAACTATTGGAACTCATTTACAAAACTTTTCTTAAACAACATTACATGAATATATTGTCTCATACTAGAGAATTAGAATTTAAAATCCCTATTCCATGAGATATCTTTGAGCTATAATGTATTTTAATTAAAACTATCTTTAGATAGGTTTTTTCCTCAAAAAGCATTTTATCAAAAAATCCGATTTAAATAAAAAAATCCGATTTTTTTTTAAATCATTGATTTTTATCCACCCTGGGAATATTTCAGCTTTAACTTTTCACCTTTGGTGTTATTGGTTTACTGTTTGCGGTGGCTTGGACACAGAGTAGGTCCATGCCTGTTTCACTGCCGGGTTCTCACGCATTGGCCCGACACTGTTCACACAAATCTGGCCCAAAGCTTTGATCTTTGTCCTCTGTAGAGTTTGCACCGCAAACACTTCAGAGCTGAGAACCTGACTATAAACAAGGGTGAAACTGATGGCATTGATTGGCTTGCCCAAGGTTGCCCACTGTCCCTCTCCATGCCTCAGTTTCCCCACCTGTAAAATAATGATAGTGATCTCCTTTGCAAAGTGCTTTGAAAGCGGCTGATTAAAATTGCTGTATCAGAGCAAGGCATTATTATGTATTGTCCAACCGTTGGGAAATGCAAACAAACTGCACAGAGTGCAACATTCACTGAGTTCTAAAACTGTTTGCCATTTTAATAGTCTCAAGAGCCTTCAATAACACAGGAAATATGGTTATTTCTATTATTTTTATTAGTATTTGGAGAGGCATGAAGACCTCCTGCCAGGTTAGATTTTTACTACTCTCCTCCTCTCCCCCACTTTAAACCAAACCATTCTAAAGCCTAAACTCAGCGGACAGCGCTCTGTAATGTCTTGGGTCCTGATTCTCCTCCCACTTACACCGGTTTAAAGCAGGAATAGCACCACTGAAGTGAGTGAATTGCACGGGTGTAGCAGAGGAGGACGAGGCCCAAGGTGTGAGACCAGCACACCTCTGACATCAGGACGCTCCATAGACCAGTCACACCAGCTGCATCAGGAATTTATTGTGCACGTCCCAGGCCATCCTCTGCCCTCCCCCGCACCTTATCAAGGTTCTTATACCACACCCACGACTGCACATCTCCACCTTCAAACTTATCTCAAACATTAGCAGCTGCTTTGTTGACATTTCCAGACTTTTCAGAGTTCCCGCTGCACAGTCACTATTTATAATCATCGAACATTCATGAGGACAACACAAGCCTCCTTTGGAGTGGAACAGGTGGCTTTAAGCCACCTTTCTGCCATCTTGATTCTGGGCTGCTGTGGGGGCCCAGCTAGCCCCCAGCCTCTCCAAAGTTGCCTATGGACTGCATTTCAGCCCAGAATCCCCAGAGCACTTAGTGCAATGGGACATCCCCTATGCTGGGGCAGCAGAGAGGTGCTTACATCAGCTCTACGCTGCTCTAATGCTACGGGAATTCTGCCCTGGCACGCCCTTATACGCCACTGCAGCAGCATGCCAAGGTCGGGGCATGGCCCCGAATCAGCCCCGCCATACACCCATCTGGACAAAATGGAGATCACATTGCGGGGTTGGGAGAAGCAGAGGGAAGAGTGGACTGAATTAGATCACAGCTCAAGACAGTCATTTGCAACACAGGTATTTCTAGATCCTCAGTTATTCCTAGATGCCCAGGTAGCAGCTGTGGCCAAGAGCACATTTTCCACTTGCATCAAGGTGCAACCTCTTCCCTCCAATGCAGGGACCTTGCCACCATGACTACGTCACCTCAAGATTCGATTGCTGCCATGTGCTCTATATGGGCCTGCACGCTGAGGCCACCCTAAGGCTGTGGCAAGCCAACAGTGCCACTGCAGCCTTCTCGAGGGACGCTGCACGTCAGGACCAGGTTATCCCCGTGCTCCAGGAGCCGCACTGCCTGCCACTGGACATCCATGTGGAACTCAAGGCATCGGCACTAAGCTATAAACCTCCGAACAATTTGGCACCTGTGAGATCTCCTCTCTCCGCATGCCATGCTGCTGCGTCTCTGCAGATTGCCACAGACAGAGCTGGAGCGCCCAGCTGGCAGGACGTTCCGAGAGTGGATCCTCAATCCACACCATCCCTCGAGGCTAGCGCTGCCCTTTCTGTAGCATACACAGCCTCGTCCCCACCTCCCCGATTCTGAGCTACTTTCCCCAGCACAGCGGGATCTCCCTCAGGTGGCAGTCGGCTAGGTAGGCATTACAACCGCAGCCTCACACTTCAAGAACCGTGTGGCTGGTAGAATTGATGGGGCCTCCTTAAAGCATCGCACTGTCGCCGGGTGAAGGGATAGAGCCGGGGCTGTAAGGCCAGGAGTGTTTGGTCGCCATTCAGTGCTAGTCTCTGCAGCATGGGGCCCAGCCAGCAGCCTCTCAACCAGCATCAATTATGTATGAATTTTAAAGGTGAGGAAGAGTGTGGAGGAGGTTGGGGAGAGACTTACAAGACCAGAGCAGAAGCAGAGAACAATCTTTCGTTACATAACGGAAGAGGAGCAAAGAATCAGTGAAACGGTGGCTGTTGGGCGTTGCTTACAGACACTCTCCCCACCCCCTTCTCGCTCATCCTCTCATCTTATCTCATGCAGTTCTTCCAGCCAGATAGGGGGAGGGGAACTAAAAGGTGAAGAGGAGCACAGTGCCTGCTGCAAGGGGAGGCTGCAGCAGAGGAGGCAGCAATCGCATTCTCCTCGGACGGTACATCAGCTTGTGTGCTTGGCGTTCGGTGGCTATTAATTCCAAGCCCCACCACAAGGGCAGTGATGGGGGGGGGGGGAGGGAGGGGAAGAGAGAGAGAACGGCGCATTCAGATTTCAAACCTGATTAGCAACTTTGCTGCGCACAAAAGGGAATTTGCTCCAACCATGAACGGCGCAGCCTTTGCCGAATCCACGGCCCCCGTTTCCAGAGACCTCCACTCCAGCTGATCCCCTGATTCCAGAGGGGGCTTCTTCCATGTCAGGATGGGGATGGGGAAAGGTGGCATTGCTTCTCACAGAACTTTACTGGAAGCTATGTCAAATCACTGAAATTAAAGCTAAATGAATCCTGGGGAATTATCTACAATCTATCCCCTTTGGCTGAAACAGGGTTGTACCCTACAATCTTGTGTCCAGCAATCTGTGCTACCTTTATAGAGTCTACTTCATATAACAGGAGCTTCCTCCCAGCTCCACTGGGAGACTATTCCACAGCTGGATACATGGCTTGGAACAGTCAGTAGAGATCTGTTAGCCAAAAAACCCACAGGACAGCGAAGAACATGAAGGGTGGAACTGCCAAGGAGTCCTAGGGTGATAAATCCAGTCCTCCAGCACCACCAGTCACTCCCAACTGCTGGGGAGAGGGAACATGCTGGGATTCTTACTCAGGTGCGGTCCATGGACCCTGTTCAGCAGTGGATAAAACAGGAGAGGGTGCCAAGGAGAAGGGAGTGACACTTACCCAAGCCAGGGGGAGAGAACAGCTAATGCTTTGAACAGAGGAGGCGGAGCTATGCCCTCTCCCATTTACTTAACCCATTACACAGGACCCCATCTATGGTATCAGGCCTCTGGCTACTGGGAGTCGGATACATTTGATGTTCCCCCTACCCAGGGCTGCTGGAATGAAGGAGCTCTCTCCCCCCCTTAGGCTACAGCCTCCTGGCACTCTGAATGGAGGGTTATCTGCTGCTCTGTCCCTTGGCTGCTGCAAGGGGAGTGCTTCGCTCCTCTACTCATCTTCCAGTACCCATTTCTGAGTCCTCCCCCACCACAAGTCACTCCCATGCCTGCCTCTGCGCACAGGTTTTCCTCAAGAATCAGAAAAGTGAAATTGACCCGACTGTCACTTTCACCACTTCTCACAAGGCCCTGAATAGTAAGAGGTAAAACTGACCAGTCTTGTCCATTTCAGACTGCCACTGGGCAAAGCTAGGAGCAGCAGCAGATGCATGAGAGCTGTCTTCCTGAGTCTACAGACAGACAACACCGTATTGTCTCATATTCCGAAGATTCTTCCTAAGAGAAAGAAACTTTTTCTTTGAATGAACGTTTAAATTGCTGTAGGAAGTGATGGCTAGCCCCCTCTCTCCCCCCCTCCCCCCACTATCTACATAATGCATCCTACTTATCATAGACCATTGGGTTTGTCCACCATGGAATCAACAGACTTCAGCATCAGAAACTCTTCCTAACAGTCAACCTAAATTTCCCCTTTCTTAAAGAGAGACTTAACTCTTAATAAAAATAAAAAACAACCAAGGAATCACATCCTCTCTGAAAGATTTTATCTACCTCTGTTATAGAAACCGCCTACAATTACCATAACTGAAAGATCAGAGTGAAAAATATGTTTTTCCTTGATCTCGTCAATGGATTGGCTGTATGCACTTAACAGCACTTTGGGTATATAGCCAGTTTCACTGCTTCTCTCCTATTTAGTCAGTTTGGGAGGGTCTTTCACACACCAACTACGATGAGAAGAAACATTAAAAAAAATGTTTTGTAAAACCACAAAAATCTGCACTCAGGGACAGGTGGAGGACCTGAAACTATCTGAAACTTGGTTTTAGGTCCTCCTTGTACTGTTTGGATGTTTGCACCAGTGTAACATGACCAGTGTGGATGCCCCTACACCTTCATCTAGAAGCATACTGGAATAAACTGCACCTGCATAACCACATTTTTCACTCTGTCTCTACATTAGGGGTTAGCACCAGTTTAACCACACAAACCCAGGGCATATTTCCCTAAGCTACCCTCCATGTTCCACTTCGATTCCTCCACCTCAGATATTTGTAGGTGGTCATCATGTCCCCAGCTCTTTAGGACTGGTTTACACACAGTTTGCGCGCTAGTTTAACAACATGGGTTAACCCCTAGTGTGCACACTCTTAAGTCAGTTTAAGAGCTGAAGTGTCACTGGTTTAGCGTAAATTCATTAGTAATTTAGTTAAGTGAACGCACAAACAGCAGGACATAGACCAACCCTGAGGTTTAGAACTTTACAAAAAAAACACAGCTACAAAAGCCAGGACACAGAACTGAAACTGCACCTTTAACTCACCCTGCTAGGGCTGGGGATTGCAGCTCATACATGATCTCTAGCTCTGGCAAACACCATCCCGATCCGCAATACAACAGAGGCAGATCGCAGCAGGAGTGGCTCTTTGTTTTATACAATTAGCCAACCCATTAAGCTCCAAACAGGTTTTTTGTTTAATTTTCCTTTATTCCCAGCTTAATGCTCAACAGTAACCAGGACTCCTGTGTGCTAGGACAGCGAGTCAACCTGCCAAAGAGGGAGCACTGTACACCTGACAGTTGACACAGGTTAGAAAAGCATCCACCATCTCCACTGTTTAAACTACATTTTTCCAGTGAAGCTTCCTACCATCAGCTGAACTGCACAAGTGTCAGTAACTGTAGAAGCGCTAGTATAGACAAGGCATCCGCTGGGGTTTTAGCCACCTACACCTCCTCTGACTAGTTCCAGGCAAAATGCTACTGTAGTTAGACAATGGTGGCCAGTTGCAGCCAGGTCTCTGCTAGTGCTCCCAGCGCTGCTATAGGTTGGTGGAGCTGAACCAGTGGGAAACTTTTGAGGGAAAGGCCAGAATAGACACAGCCTCAGACCATACACAAAGCATGCTTGTGCAATGATTGTACAGGGAAGCACGCCCCATGAACTGAATAGGATTCATACGCAGACTCAAATTCAGCCCTGGGGTAAGCGGGTGCAGCTCTGTCCAAGTCAGACACGGAATTAGCAGCCACGGCAACTGAAGGCCTCTATTCATCTGCAGAACAGGCAGCAGCGCAAGCTTCCCCTGTACAACCCCACCAACGTGCCTTACCGCTGCTTCTTTAGGGGCATGATCCGGCTCAGTGGCCCATTTAATCTTTCACTGTTTAGGGTACGTCTACACTGCAATATAAGCCCCTGCTCACACTCAGGCTCAAGCTCAACCCCCACTTCTGCCTGCAGACATTTCTGTCTGATTCAGGCCAGGATCTCAGGACCTTGAAGGGGTGGAGGTAGGGTGACCAGATGTCCCGATGTTATAGGGACAGTCCCGATTTTGGGGTCTTTTTCTTATATAGGCTCCTATTACCCCCCACCCCCTGTCCCGATTTTTCACATTTGCTGTCTGGTCACCCTGGGTGGAGGGTTTGAGCTTGAGTCCTGGGGTAGTTTGGGTTTCATACTCCATCGTTTTGCAGTGTGGACACAGCTCAGGCCCAGCCCCCCCACCCTGACTCGGGTCCTGAGAATACACCAACACTATCCCACAATCCATAGGACAGTGTCCTTTGTCCTTTCTATCCCAAGACTGACCAATCAACATCCAGGAAACAGAAGCAACTCCCCACACCGTTCAAGTACAGCTGCTTGGTGTTTAACCCAACAAAGGGGGCGGCAGTGAGCGATTTTGCAGCAGACACCTGCCCCTGGGAACTGGACTCATGCCACCTAGTCCTTTCTCTCTCTTTCAGCTAGTCAACATTTACAGATCAAGCTTCTTCTTTTTTAAATTCAGGGAAAAGAACAGCCAATGGCAAAACCGAACTTAATTATATTCAATTAGCCCCTTCAGCACCCTATCCCGTTACACACTCAAGAGCTATGAACACTTGCAGAAAGGTTCTATAGCACTCAAAGGCTTTGAACAGGTGGGCCACAGATGTACTATACAACCACAGGAGGCCTGTGGTTGTGATCCTGCAATCGGAGCTGCATGGACACACATGCATGGGGTCCTGCTGACTTCTGTAGGGTCCCTGATTCCTGTCGTGAGTTGGATCTGCACAGGTGGAAGGATCCACTCACATGGATCCAACTGCAGGATTGGGACCATCGCAAGACGCCTAAGAGACAACAAAGGGATTATTGAATCAAAACAAGTAACCCTGCACTGGGGTAAAAAAAATTCATACACCAAACCTCCATCCCAATACAATTTGAATGAGCCAAGAGATAAGCCTTCGACAAACAGAGTTAATGATGGAAAAACCTGACAAGAGGAACATGCTGCATCTAAACACCGGTTCCCCTGAGTCTGGTATCCTGCCTGCAACATACATCATGCTTCCGGGGAGCCCCCCTTGAGGTACACAGCTACAAGTGCAACTGTGTATATGTGTGGAGCAAGGAAAAATTCCTTCCTGAGCCCTGAAGTAACCAGCTAATGCCATGGAGCATGAGATTTGATTCCTGTTCTATTACCAGGCAGAACCCTGAATGATAAATGGCCAAACAACTATCCAGACTGGTTTTAATCCCAACCACACCATTTAGCTTTTTGATCTCCCACTGACAGCCTTGAATTCCATTGGCCGACTACACTGTGCAAGGAAACAGTTCCTTTTACGTAATCTCACTTCACTTGGCCATCGCTCTCAGCGCCCCTTGAACCCATTTTGTAATGTGATATTAAAGTTTTCACCAGCCCCTTCATAACCTTAAATACCTCAATCAAGTCTGCCTTCCACTCACCTCCAGTGCAAGTTAAATAACACTAGATATTTTAAGAAATCTCATCAAACCTCGAGTCCCATGAAACCTATGCTCAGAGCATCAACAAAGGCAGCGCTGCTGCGCTCGCCCATCAGGGTGACATACAATAATGGCTGCTGTGGGATTGCTCTATGATGGGAGCGAGGGTAACAACACAGACCCGCTGCTTGTCCTACAGACAGACAGCTCAGTTTGCAGCAATATGACTCGCTTATTGTTGTGGGGGCAGAGAGCGGGGCGAGGAGAAACCCAAACTCTCTGCATTCAATAGCTTTGTTGGTTTCCACAATATGGCTCTGAAAAGCGAAGACTGGCGAGCGCTGTAGCACTGCTGTCTACAAGGAAACACACGTTAGGTGACAGCAGCAGCCTACCATTCATACTGAGCCAACGGGTATTTCAACAGAACCAGGAGTTCTAGGGCCCTTGATCCCTGGGCTTAGAGAAACCTCCGTGAATGGAATCAAAGCAGCCTAGGGGCCCCGGGATCCCCATCCGCAGCCCTGAGCACATGAATCTTTGGTAAGAATGAGCTCTGCATATGCAACCCCCATTCTCTGGGCTCCCAGGCTCACCATGGGAAGGAAGAACCGGTCAGCGTGGGGAGCGTCCCCATTGTCTCAGCTGCTGTCATCTCGGGCACTCTTGGAATGGCTGTGAGAACCGAGCACGCGATTGTCGCCCTGAGCAGCTACAGACAGGGATGGGCGGCCGGGGAAGGGTCAAGGTTTTATCCAGCAAATCTCCCCCTTCCCACCCGTGCAGTTAGACACCTCCTAGGGCTGCAGAGGAAACTTGCAGTTTGACCCTCCATTTGTTTGGGAGGAAGGAGTAAACCGGTAACCCAACCATTCAAATCCACTTCAGCCCCAAGCTGCCAGGCACAACAGACTTCCAAACCCAAAGTACTGGGGTAACAAACGGATACATCTTATTCATGCCGAAATCACCTATTCAAAACACACCTTGGTCTGATTATGGGAAGAAAGGAGATTTTATTTTGGGAAGGAGGGGAAGAGATCATGGGGCCTAGTCCAAACGGGAGAGTGACAAGCCCGCCAAAGATTCACACTCAATCTGAAAAGTCATTTCTCTCCCTGCCTCCCCATTCGGCAACCAGTGACAAACTGGGTCTAAGTGCCCAAGCTGGTACTGCCCCAGGCAGATCACCCCAGGGGGCCTGGCCAGGAAATCATCCATCTGTGCCTGCACAGGGGTTACAGGCCTCCTGCAAACTCCCAGATGGCTCTCTATATGGCTGGGCTGGAATCAGACGGCGGGACTATAATCCCATCCGAGCATGGGGTGCACCCTGAGTGACAGAGCTCCCAGATTATTCAGACCCACCAGAGGAATGGAAGTTGGGGAAAACTATGATCCTGGGGTACATCCACCCAGGTGCAGCCTAGGGGGGCTGTGGAACAGCGAGGGGGAGGATGCAGCTTCGGTCCCTATGGGTAACCACTCCCATCCCTCCCCAAAGTGTGTGAGTGGTGGGGGTCTTGGGTACTCACCTCTCTACAGGCTCCGAGCTGCCTCCGGCTCCGCTTCCCCGTCGGGGAGCCGGCTTCTCAGCGTGGGGCTCAGCCAGCTGCCGGATATTCCATGCGGCGGGGGGGTCCCCGGGCGCTGCTGGGCCGGGGACGGAGGTGAGGGGAAGCGGGAGAGGTACAAAGGGGTGGGGTCGGGGTGGGTGTTCGGATTGCAGTGGGGCCGGGGGAAAGAGGGATCGGGGAGAGGGGGTGGGGAAGAGGAAACAATGTAGCAGCGGCCGACAGGAGGATTCCAATTTCGAACGCTGCCGGCTTCCTTGGAACGCGGCGAGCGTTCGATCCCGGAACGCCGCAGCTCCCGGGGTTCGGAGCGCGCCGGGAACAGCGCAGCGGGCACGGGAAGGGGGGGGGGGGGGCGGCGCAGCCCACTACCGGCCTGGAGGGAGCGGGGAGGCCCTGCGCGATCCCGGGGGAGGGAGGCGGTGCGGTCGATGCGGGGCTCGCTCTCTCCCCCACCCCGCTCCCTCTCAGACTCAGTTGGAAGGGAGCTCGCAGGCCTGGCGAAAGGAAACAGAGCCCGGACCCGGATCCGTCCGCCTCTAGCACCGCGCCTGCGCTGCCGGGGCTCGCCCAGCTCCCCGGCGCGGCGTGGGCAGGGACTGTGCGCCACCTGGTGGGCATCCCGGCGCATTGATTCGGAGGCGGGGGTGGTGGGGGAAGGGGACTTACACATAGGACAGGAGCGGCCCGGGAGGGAGAGGCGGAAGATAACTGAGTTAGCAAATAGGGGAGGGCAACAGGTTTGAGACGCCTAACTGGGGGTGGATGGGGTGGTCATGTTTTGTCCTGCAGGCTGCGAAAAACTTGCCCAGTGGCCTGAGGCTTGTGCGGGGCATGGTGACATGATGCCAAGTCACGTTTGCACCGGACTTACAGGGCCCCAAATTGACTCTGGATCCGTTTAATATTTCCCCAGGTACATCCGAATCCATCTAGGAGCGTCCTAACGTGCCCGTCGCTGTGGTATCTAGGCACCTTATACACACGTCTCAAACTACATGGGGTCCATCTGAAAGGACTGTATTCTTCGTGGGTGATGCTGCTTCTTGAAGTGTGATGTTCTCTTTTTGTCTCCACGTGGGAGATCAGCTGTTCTACAGCTGTTGTCAGTGACAGGCGGCTTGCCCAGAGGGCATGTCCTAATGGTGGCTCACACTGATCTTTGGTGGTTGGGAATGCCACAGTCCGACTCCAAGGCGTTCATTCTGGACACCTTCAACTGCAGCACCTCTGCTGACCACAGCTGTCACAGGGGAGCAGCGAGAGACAGGCTCCCCATAACTTTTTTAGGGTTTTGAAGACTAATACCACGTCCTAGAGGCCAATACCAGGAACTGGCAAGGGAGCCAATACAGAGCTCAGAGCGCTGGTGTGATGTGCTTTTCTCAATCTAGTGCGATCCTGCAAAGCCGACCACTGTTGTTGGATTTACTGATGCTTCTGCCCAGCCTGGTTGGTGACAAAGACATGGATCAGAGTGGCTAGGTCTGAGACTGTGAGGAAGAAGTGCAGCCTTTTAGCTAACTGAAGGTGGAAACAGGCATTTCTGGCTACACCTGCTATTTGAGCGTCAAGGCTTCTTTATTATTATTATTTATTGTAGCCACTAGAATGGGAGCTGCATTGTGCTAAGCTGCCTCCAGACATAGCATAACAGAGTCCCAGCTCCAAACAGACCGGGAAGGGAAGGGGAGGGTACTAGCAATCTATGAGTACCTTAGCTACAAGGTGTTTTCACAGTTCATAGCACAATGGGGCCCTGTTCTCGACTGGGGACTCTAGGTGCTACTTCAAATACAAATAAATAATAATAGGATATTATTGTGCACCATCTTGACAATCAGGTCAATCGGAGGGTAAATACCTACCTCCACATCAGATGTCATAGATGCTTCTATTTCCTCAAAGAACTTCTCCCTTCCTACCAGTATCATTTCTGTTTTCCCTGCACTGAGCCTGAGCCAGCTCTGCTTCTCACCCACAAACTTCCCTCACTCAGGCACTGTGATATCTGAGAACACCACTGTCCCGCAGCTGAGGCACATGCTACAGGGACGGAAGTCATCAGTGTTTGGTTGGCAGAGGAGCCTATTGGCATTTCCATAGCACCTTTCATCTTCAAAGCACTGTACTAGCATGGACTCATGCATGATCCCTGGGGTTGCCACATCATGTCATGATATAGTGTCTCAATGCATTGCTCCAGCCCACAATATATTTCAGGGCACTTGAAAAGGTTTCTAAGCCCAACTTCAAGGTCATGGGACTGCCACCTCAAAATCAGGAGAATCCCCTCAACATCAGGACAGTCCAACAGACAACCCTGGCTCTCAACCCCAGAGACTCTCCATAAGAAGCTGCAAAATCCAAAAAGTAACAAACACATTTAATCCAATTCCCAGGGAGTCATTTGATTCTGAAAAGAGCAAAGCCAGAAGCCGTCCCATCTGGTGCTGCATGCTCTCATAAGCAACATAGGATCAGGCCAGGTCAGCATTTGGGATGTGAAACTCCCAATCAAAAGCCAAGATGCTGCACAAAGTGGTGCTGGCAATTCAGTCACGGGGAACTCATCCCTTCGATTCCATACTGAACGAAAGCCCCAGCCTGGTGCTAATGGGCATTGTGCTACGAGAGACTTCATGTTTTGATGAGATATAAAACTGAGCTTCTGACCCCATGTAATCAGTAAGGTCCCACAGAGCTCTTTGTAAAATTAGACCTGTCATCCCTTTTGTCCTGGCCAAGCTGCACCTCAGATAACTACATTGTGACACCCTAAATCATCTACAGATTCAATGCAGGAAAGTAAAGGGATCTATTGCTTCCTGACCTAAATTGCAACATACTGTTGCTGGGTGCTATGGAACATAAAATAACACATGTGCATTGTTTGCAGATTGGTTTTTAAATTGCTTTGGACACATGCTGGGGTAAAGGCATCGTATATGTATCAAATGATTATTATGTACAGAACTTGTTTTACTGATGTGATCAGAAATAAACATGGTATGGCTGCAACCTGGGCGTTTAGATGAAATGGTTAAAGAAAATAACCTAGATTTGTCATAAGGTCAGGTTAACAATGATGAACCAAGCACTGGAATAAATTGCCTAGGGAGATTGTGGAATCTCCATCATTGGAGATTTTTAAGAGCAGGTTAGACAATTACCTGTTGGGGATGGTCTAGATCAGGGATTCTCTTTTCTTTCTGAGCCTCCCCCCCCACCCCGCCCCATGCTATAAAAACTCCACGGCCCACCTGTGCCACAACAACTGTTCTTCTGCATAGTCAGTAGATTAAAAGCCAGGGCTGGCATTAGTGAGTAGCAAGCAGGGCAACTGCCCAGGCACAATGCCACAGGGGTCCCCGGCCCCCGCGAAGCTAAAATGCTCAGGCTTTGGCTTCAGCCCCACATGGCAGGGGTTGAGCTTGGGCTTTCTGCCCTGAGCCCCAGCAACTCTAACACCAGCCCTGCTCTCTGGTTTATTTTGGTGGACCCCTGAAACCTGCTCACGGACCCCCTAGGGGCCTCAGATCCCTGCTTGAGAACCAATGGTCTAGATAATACTTAGTCCTGCCATGAGTGCAGGGGACTGGACTAGATGACCTCTCGAGGTCCCTTCCAATCCTACAGTTCTATGATTTACACTGAGGACCCTTTACACTCTGCTTTTGTTTTGTGTTTGTATAGCACCAAGCACTGTGGGGTCCTGGACCAAGACTAGGGCTCCTACGTGCTACCACAATTTAAATAAATAATAGTAATAATAATACTGGCAGAATAAAGAATCTTAAGTGGAAGTAAATTACAGTTCAATGAGAATCTGGCCCAATTAGCCCAGTCCTGGGCTCAGATATGAACACACTATCTTCCAAGGGAGTGACACAGGTTTGTCTCGGGTATATCAGAAGACAGGATTGGGGCCGCAGTGCCTCAAAGCAGTACAAGAACTCACTGTTTTGGGCCTTACTGTAGACCACTTGCTGGAAGGTCCACAAACAGCTGGCTAGTCACATGATGCTGGCTTTGCCTCTTTGTTTCCAGCTGCTGTGTTGCATTACAAGGGGCACATGTACTTCCTTAACCTTATGTGTTCATTGTTCATCGCTGTGGTGGCCACCAGGTGTTATGTAACCATGAGTAGGAAAGGAAGTGATCTGTGCAACTGAGAATGGAAGGGGAGGGGGTTCATCCGATTGGGGATGAGCAGGTGTGTGATCTGTGTCCTAGTGAATGGGAAGGGAGGTGTTCAGTTTGGATCCACACTATGAAACAATTTGAGGGCTTCTCCCTTCTGCCTGATGCAGAAATTACTGGGTGAGGTTCTCTGGCCTGCGTTACGCAGTTCGGGCTAGATGATTGTAATGGTCCCTTCTGGCCAAGTCTCTGACTTATACAACTGTCTGGAAACAAATTGTTTCTGGACTTCCCCGCATCAACTCAGACCTGCTCAACGGGACTAGCATTTCAGCTGTCCCACGCTGGCGTCATTGGGGCTTCTTGCTCCTTGGGCAAGCAGGGGAGGAGAGAGAGGTGCTGCAAAGTCAACACCATGGGCTGGGGAAGGGAACACCCCCTGCCACTCAATAGTGACCTCCCCTGGCCAATGAAGAAGTTCCATTAATGGGCTCTGAGGAAGTTCTATCTGATCCATCACATATAGGAGGATGGAGGCAATGATGACTTGTTTTGTGGGGCTGTTTGACAGTGAGAGGTTCTGATGGCTCCAGACAGGACCCTCATTCTATAGCAGTTAGTTTCTAGCTATTATTATTACAGTATTAATTAATAATTATTATTATTATTATATCACTAATGTGTATTACAGTAGCTCCCAGAGACCCCAATTAGGATCAAATCACTGTGCTAGGTGCCCTACCAACATACAATCATACAGTCCCTGCCACAAAGCACATTCAGTATAAATAGAGACAAGGTACAACAGGGTGGTGTAGAATGCAAGGGATGACAACAAAGGTAACTAATAGGAACCATTGTTGGTTGCATATGCTATAAGCTAAGGGCCAAATTGTAAAGCCCTGATTTATCCAGCTGAGCAGTTGCTCATTCAAGCCGGACCATTGAAGTCAGAGGATTACTCACATGAGTAAGTGCTCGCCAATGTGAGTACAGACTCCACAATCTGGAACAAAGTGTTTAACTAGAAGCTTCATTGGTTTGATTCTTTTAAATAAACAAGGGATATTGATGAGTCACTAATAATCCAATCCAAGGCCTGTGCCAGCTCCCATTAAAGACAATCGGAGTCAGATCAGGCCCTTGTTGAATAGGCAAACACATTCCAGACTTCCTGGTTGTGGCGTAATAAGGACAAATCAAGGAACCAGTCAGTTGACTCTGTTTCCCAAGATGTACTATCAGGGAGTGGCAAAGGGCAGTAGAAATATCAGCAACCTGCTGTTCATCCCCCAACCAGCAACAGCACACAGCAGCCAAAAGAAGAAGTAAAACCAGTACATGAGTCTATATATATGCTTACACATGCACGCGCATATATGGGCAGAATTGCGATTCTATGATTGGGTGATCAGTCAGTCAGGCTTTCGTCAGCGCTAGAGCAAAGAGAAGCTGAAATAACTCCAGCAGAAATGAAAACTACAAGCTTCTGGTTGTTACTCTGTAACCGTCGGCTTCCTCTGTGGCAGGTGTTCACGCCCTTCACAGAAGGAAACAGCCAAAAATGCTGTCTCCGCTGTCACTGAACAAAATTTTTATGAATTGTCCACTCCCTGACACTCCCCAAAAGGCCCGGTTCTCTGTTTGAACAACCCCTGCGTTGTGTGGGTTGTGACAATGGGATTTGGAGGCAGATCACAAAGCAAAAGCGCACCGAGATCATTTAATAGATGAGACAATGGGACTTCCACATCTCCCATGGGGACAAAGTCTTACGCAGGACAGGCACGGTAGAACAGCAGGTGCAGTTAAGCACTACAGGGATTGAAAATGACACTGATCCGAGGTTTAGGGATTGTTGTATTAAATCCCGGACCATGGCTCAACAGCAGTCTTGATCCAAGGCAGGGCTGAATAAAGACATAGGCTCTGTAAGGCAGTGTCTAGGGCACCAGCTCCTGGAATCATGTGATAGTCAGAATGTTAGCGTTCATTCAAAATAAGAGGACGTGTCTAGCCATCGTGGTTTTGAAGAGAAGCTCGAAAAGGTGACCTAAGTGTAACTGATGCAGCAGTATCTGCCTGAGTCTGCAGACAGCCTCAAACAATAGCTCTGAAGGGTGAGCTGACCTGTGCATCTCAGTAGTCTGTTACCTCCCATATTAACTGCTGGGGGCCCCACCAACAGCCCCCCCATCAGAGGACTCTGTGGCAGGAGCTGAGGAGTGCAGCAGGCCCAGCCCAATCATCTAGGCAGAGAGAGCCCAATTGCTACGGTAAGTATTGGGTCTTTCCTACTCCATCCCCTCTCACCTGGCCGCTACCACACCTGCCTCACTGGGTGGGGAGGGGACTCTTGATTCTTCCCAGGGCAGAGGGTCCCTGCTGTCAACCTTCCACCTCCCAGACTCCTGAGATTTGAAAGAGAAAGCAAAAGAGGAGACACTACTGACAAGGATCTTTAGCTTTCTTCTTTCCCCAGTTAGTTTCTAGCATCTACCAGTGCTTCTCCCCTCCAGGGGTGGCTCCAGGCACCAGCACAACAAGCGCGTGCCTGGGGCAGCAAGCCGTGGGGGGGCAGCCTGCCAGTCGCTGTGAGGGCGGCAGTCAGGAAGCCTTCGGTGGCATGCCTGCGGCAGGAGGTCCAGCAGTCCCACGGTTTCGGCGGCAATTCCGTGGCAGACACGCTGAAGGCGCAGGACCAGCGGATCACCCGCAGAAACACTGCCGAATCCGCAGGACCATCGGACTGCCCACAGCCGTGCCACCGAAACCCACCTGACTCCTGTGCTTGGGGCGTCAAAAAACATAGAGCTGCTCCTGCACCCCTCCCCTTTGATCTGTACACACCACTCTATGAACTGGGACAGGAGCAATGTGGTGGAACTGACAAGGGTCCAGCTGGATCTTCTCCCCCGCCCCAGCTTCCCTCAAGGAACCAGGCCAGTCCCAGTTCCATCTCAGGAACCAAAGGAGAGCGAGAGAAGAAACCTGTTAGGTGAAAATCACAATGGAAACAACCAGGCAACATGATAGTCAGTCGTCAAAGGCAGCGCAGTCAGAAACACACCAGCGTCTTCCCTCCCTGAGCACCCTGAGCTAGCATATGTCACAGACTACCAGCCCAGGGTTGACCTGGCAGTGGCTGCAGGACAGGACAGTGACCCCCACATCACAACATTTGCAACGTGAGTGTGAAGGCAAAGCACAGCGTGTTCCGCACCCTCCTGCAGCCTTCGTGCCTCCTCATGCAGGGTGGATCCATTCAAAGCCGGTGATGGAACAAGCCCAAAACATGGACAGGTGCAAATAGATGTTATGGCCCCCAGGCATTATAGAGGCCAATAGGGTGGGAACATGGGATAGATGTGACTCCCTACAGGGCCTGCCACATTTGCAGAGAATGCTGGGTGTGCCCAAAATGTGATGGCCGGCCTGGATGCTCTGGTTCCTTTGAAGCTTGTGCTTGATCAGTCACGGCGGTGCAATTGGGAACAGCACCATTCTAGAGCCCAGATGAGACAGGAAAGGCCATTTGCATTCCAGATTTTGTTACTGATCACTTCCAAATGGAACCACAATGGCCCAGGGAAGATAATCGGAGAAAGTGGGGGCGAGAATCTGAAACTGACGTTGCATTTTGAGGCATTATTGAAGTTTCATGGTCCAGATTCTGAGCTGCCAATTATTATTATCATTACGATTTATTATTTGTATTGTGATTGAACCTCAGAGCCCCAGTCATGGACCAATACCCCACTGTGCCAGGCAGTGTACAGAACAAACAGACAGTCCCTGCCCTGAAGAACTTACAACCTAAGTATAAGACAAGCAACAGATGGAGACAGGCAGACAGACGGGGGAGTACAAGGAAACAATGAGACAGTATGATAGGCAGTAGTCTCAGCACTTCAGCAGCCTAACCACTGTCACGTTTCTCGTAGGCATTGGCGTTATGGCAAAGGAGGGATTTGGAGGAAGACAATGAGAAGGTTATGGGGCTCTCCACCCATGCATGAGGGGCAGCAGGAGACAAAGTGATAGAGAAGGAGGAGCTGGGGGTGGGATGCTGTCAGGGTTCCCTCCCCACTTTAAACTTTAGGGTAAAGATGTGGGGGCCCGCATGAAGAGCCCCTAAGCTTATTTTTACCAGCTTAGGTTAAAACCCCCAAGGTACAAAATTTCCTGCACCCTGAGAAATGCTTCTTTCGCTGCCACCATCAAGTGTCTAACAGGAATCCAGGAAAGGAATCACTTGAACTTCCCTCCCCCCCAAAATACCCCCTCAAGCCGTACACCCCCTTTCCTGGGAAGCTTGAGAACAATCTCCCAACACTGTGTAATCTCCCACTGTTGGTTACACAGTGATCTAAAAACCCACCCCCTGGGTTTTAACACCATAGAAAACAGTCAGCTTCTTAAAAGAAGGATTTTATTAAAACAAAGAAGGTAAAATTATCTTTGTAAAATCAGGATGGTAACTAATTACAGGGTACTCAATTTCCAAACTTAGAGGGATTCCCCCTTTGGCAAAACTTAAAGCTACAGAAAAAGAAAGGAGTAACCCCTCCCTCTCCCTCTAACACAGGGAACACACCAAGCAAAATAAACAGAAATCTACTTGTTATGCTATCTAAACTTACTTTAGAAAAGTGAGTATTGGTGAGGAGACTGATTTTCTGTAGGTGCTTTCTGTCTTTCAAGATCACTCCGTCTCTGACAAAAAGCCACACACAAAGCTTTCCCCCTCCCAAGATTTGAAAGTATCTTGTCCCCTTATTGGTCAGATGCCAGCCAGGTCAGGTGTCAGTCTGGCTACCTGCATTTCTTAACCCTTTACTGGTAAGAAGATTTTATCTGCATCAGACCCTCTCCCCTTTCCCTTTATATTTATGACAGATGCCAAGAGAGGGGAGACACGCTCAAAGTGGTCAGCTAGAAAAATGATCCTTGCAGCAGCATTCTGATTGCTTTTATCAAGGCCAGAGAACAGGATGTTGCAGGAACTGAGACATGAGATGATAAGTGCCTGAACAGGAGTTTTAACTGTATTGGTGGAAAGACCACAAGGCCGTATCTTAGAGCTGCTATGCAGAAAAACTCGACAAGATGCAGGCACCTCTTGATTGTGAGGATCAAGAGGGAGGCCAAGTCGAGGATGACACCCAGTTTACGGAGGAAAGTGGCAGGCCTGGGTGGTGATGTTGTCTACATTAATGATCAAGAAAGAAGGGAGAGGGGAGAAGTTGTGGGGGGAGGGGGAGATTCGGAGCTCTGTTTCGGTTGTGTTTGAGCTAAGCTGATGGCTCAACCTCCATGAGACATCAGAGAGACAGGCTGAGATTTTTGTTGGGACCGAAGGAGGCAAGTCTGGCGCAGAGAGGTAGATCTGGGAGTTGTCAGCATGGATATGATAGCTGAATGTGTGTTTGCAGATGAGATTACAAGGTGTTGAGGTGCCCAGTGGCTGCTCTAATTTACACTAACTTTGACTGACCCTTTATGGATTATTTCACCTGCCCAGGATAGCAGAAACTTTGAGCCCTGCATGCCCACACCCTGCCTGAGCAAGATCCACCCTCCTTCCTTCCCTTGGGCAGAAGCTCATCATGCCCCTACACCGGAGAATAGCATAGAACCCTTAGATTGTCTGTATGCTGACTTGAGAAATGCCCTGCACAATGGCAGTTATAGGTTTAAAAAGAAGCAGGAATCCAGAAAAGGAACTGGGAAAGAACCATGCTGCAAACACGAATATTTTGCAGCTCATGAGGCCTGGAAACATTTTTTGCAGGCTCAGTAAAAATACTCGCAGGGTGTCCGTTGTTCTGAGCACTGGGTTTGGACCAGCAATCAGAAATCAAATCCTTTAAACTCCATCCCTGCGTCCTACCCCAGTCTCTGCACTACTCAGCTCTGTCAACAATGTACAATGAAAAGAACCATCTGGATCATTTTAGGCTTAAGAACTCATTCACCCACATGCACCAGCCATCACCTGACCAGCTAAAGGCTGGACTTTCCAGGGTGTCTCTGCAGCATCTCTAGCTGGTCATTACACAATTAATAAAGACCTCTGGATAGCTCATGGGTGCTTAGAAATCAGCTGTTCCTCAGAAGGAAATGGGACAGCAGTGCCACCTGAAGTTAAGTTGAGAATTGCATCTCTGCTCCGGTATCCTGCCTCCAAGGCTGCACCACATCCCAGAAAGAAGAGACAGTAGCTGTGGGTACGTCTATACTACAGAATTAGGTCGAATTTATAGAAGTCGATATTTTAAAACCCGAATTTATGGAATCGATTGTGTGTGTCCCCACACACAAGCGTTAAGACCATGAGGTCGATTGACTGTGTCCACAGTAGCGGGGCTAGCATCGACTTTCGGAGCATTGCATTGCGGGTAGCTATCCCACAGTTCCCGCAGTCTCCGCCGCCCATTGGGATTCTGGGTTGCGATCCCAAAGCCTGATGGGGCAGAAAACATTGTCGCTGGTGGTTCTGGGTACATGTCATCCCTCCCTCCGTGAAAGCAATATTTCTCGCGCCTTTTTTCCGGGGTTTCCGTGTTTGCTACGGAAGCCTGCTCAGCTCACAATTACCGTACATCTCCAGCGTACGCCTGGACATTAGGTCTAGTGGGGATTCAGTCACACTCTAATACGGGCAGAGGGATAGCTCAGCGTTCTGAGCGTTGGCCCGCTAAACCCGGGGTTGCGAGTTCAATCCTTGAGGGGGCCAGGAGCTGATGATGGATATCAAGCATATTGTACCATCTGCTGCTAGAAGGGAAGGCGCCTCCTTGCTCACCGCATATTGTACCATCTGCAGCTAGAAGGAAATGAGCCTAACCCTTGCTCCCCCCTCCCTCCGTGAAAGCAACTGAGGGGGGAGCAAAAAATCCTTTCGCGCCTTTTTTCATATGGGCGCCATATTGCTTTATCCATTGTTATCCACCCGCTGCTTCTGCTGCCACTCTGCTGTCCTGCCAACAGCATACCAGGGAAAGCATGGAGCACGATCAGATCACCGCGGCTGTTCTCGCCGTTATGAACACCACGCGCATTGTCCAGGAGTATATGGAGAACGAGAACCAGGAGCTGCTAGAGCTACAGCAGGCGAGGAGGCGACAGCAGCACCCTGAGGACAGTGATGAGGACATGGACACAGACCTCTCTCAAAAAAGGCCCCCCCGCAAGGTGAACATCATGGTGTTAATGGGGCTTGTTGATACAGTGGAACGCCGATTCTGGGCCCGGGAAACAAGCACAGACTGGTGGGACCACACAGTGCTGCAGGTCTGGGATGAATCCCAGTGGCTGCGAAACTTTCGCATGCGTAAGGGCACTTTCATGGAACTTTGTGAGTTGCTTTCCCCTGCCCTGAAGTGCAAGAACACCAAGATGAGAGCAGCCCTCACAGTACAGAAGCGACTGGCGATAGCCCTGTGGAAGCTTGCAACGCCAGACAGCTACCGGTCAGTCGCGAATCAATTCAGAGTGGGAAAATCTACAGTGGGGGCTGTTGTGATGCAAGTAGCCAGGGCGATCACCAAGCTGCTGGTACCAAGGGTTGTGAGTCTGGGAAATGTGCAGCTCATACTGGATGGCTTTCCAGCAATGGGGTTCCCGAACTGTGGTGGGGCGATAGACGGAACCCATATCCCTATCTTGGCACCGGACCACCAAGCCAGCGAGTACATAAACCGAAAGGGTTACTTTTCAATAGTGCTGCAAGCACTGGTGGATCACAAGGGACGTTTCACCAACATCAACGTGGGATGGCCAGGAAAGGTACATGACGCTCGCATCTTCAGGAACTCTGGTCTGTTTCGGCTGCTGCAGCAAGGGACTTTCTTCCCAGACCAGAAAATAACCGTTGGGGATGTTGAGATGCCAATAGTTATCCTTGGGGACCCAGCCTACCCCTTAATGCCATGGCTCATGAAGCCATACACAGGTAGCCTGGACAGTAGTCAGGACCTTTTCAACTATAGGCTGAGCAAGTGCAGAATGGTGGTGGAATGTGCATTTGGTCGTTTAAAAGCTCGCTGGCGAAGTTTATTGACTAGGTTAGATCTCAGCGAAAACAATATTCCCATTATTATTACTGCTTGCTGTGCGCTCCACAATATCTGTGAGAGTAAGGGGGAGACGTTTATGGCAGGGTGGGAGGTTGAGGCAAATCGCCTGGCCACTGGTTATGCGCAGCCAGACACCAGGGCTATTACAAGAGTACAGCAGGGTGCGTTGCGCATCAGGGAAGCTTTGAAAACCAGTTTCATGAATGGCCAGGATGCTGTGTGAAAGTTCTGTTTTTCCCCTGTAATGAAAAGCCCCGCCCCTTCATTCACTCTACTTCCCTTTACCCAAACCGCCCTGCCCTCCCCCCCTCGATCACCGCTCGCAGAGGAAATAAAGTCATTGTTGCTTAAAAATCATGCATTCTTTATTAATTCGTAAAACAAAGAGGGGGAACTATGGGGCTAACTGCCACAGTCTCCCGGGATAGCTGGTGGAGGAAGGGAAGCACCAGGATGGGTGGTGGAGGAGGGGATGAGGGAAGGACAAGGACACACAGCACTTTAAAACTTATTGAATGCCAGCCCTTTCTTGCTTGGACTGTTCTCTTGACTTGAGTGGTTGGGTGCACGGAGGCCGCCCAAACGCGTTCTTGGGCGTCTCGGGGATGAGGTTATGGGACTCGGGAAGGAGGGCTGTTGGTTACACAGGGGCTGTAGCGGCGGTCTGGGCTCAGGCGGCCTTTCCTGAACCGTACGCCTTTCCTCAGCCATAAGCCGGAGGATTTCCGTTTGATCCTCCAGTAGCCTCAGAATTGCATCCTGCCTTCTCTCTGCACGCTGACGCCACCTACTCTCTTCATCACGCCACCTGTCCGCGCGATCAAAATCTGCCTTCCTGGACTCCGACAGTGTCTGCCTCCACGCATTCTGTTGGGCAGCTTCAGTGTGGGAGGATTCCATGAGTTCTGAGAACATTTCATCTCGATTCCTTTTTTTTTTACTTCTAATCTTCGCTAGCCTCTGGGACGGTGATGAAGGGGGTGGCGTTGAAACATTTGCAGCTGCGGGAGGAAACAAACGGGAGAGGAGTAGTTTAAAAGACACATATTAGAGAACAATGCTCCAAACATTACATATCACATGTGCATTTGGTCCAAGGTTGCACTTTGCCTGTTATATTGAGGGTCTGCCGGTTTGGTGTGAGAGATCACACAAGCAGGTCCGGCGGGCAACAGAATTCGGCTTGCAGGCAGCCATGGTAAGCCACAGTCTATAGGCTTCTTTAACCTTCATAACGTGGGAATGTTTTCAAACAGCAACCCCCTCATTTCCCATAACAAACAGCCTTTGGGCTGGCAATTTAAAACTGGTTGGCAATTGAAAAGGGAGTGGCGGCAGTTTTTGGGTTAACGTGCAGCGCGAACCTAATCGAACCCCCCCCCACCACACACACAGACACACATCCAAGATGTTCGCTGTTCCCCCTCCCCCCACCGCGTGGGTCACAGCGGGGAAGATTTCTGTTCAGCCACAGGCAAACAGCCCAGCAGGGACGGAGCCCCTCTGAATACCCCCTTAATAAAATTCCCCTATTTCAACCAGGTGACCATGAATGATATCACTCTTCTGAGGATAACACAGACAGATAAAGAACGGATGTTGCTTGAATGCCAGCAAACACCGGGACCATACGCCGCCATGCTTTGCAAAGCAATGATTCCAGACTACGTGCTACTGGCCTGGCGTGGTAGAGTGTGTTACCACGGAGCACAGGATAAGGCTGCCCTCCCCAGAAACCTTTTGCACAGGCTTTGGGAGTACATCCAGGAGATCTTTCTGGAGATGTCCCCGGAGGATTTCTGCTCCATCCCCGAACATGTTAACAGACTTTTCCAGTAGCTGTAGCTGTACTGGCCGCGAATTAATCATTAAACACGCTTGCTTATAAAACATGTATTAATTAACAGAGGTACACTCACCAGAGGCACCAGAGGTCCCTTCTCCTGCATCGAGCACGCCTTGGGTGGGTTCGTAGGGTACTGGCTCCAGGGTGACAAAGAGTTCCTGGCTGTCGGGGAAAAGGGCTTCTCCACTTCCTTGCTGTGTCTGGGCGCTATTTTCAGCATCATTATCATCATCATGCTCCTCTGTGGTTTCTGATGATCCACATACGGAGTCATACCACATGGGTGGGTCAGTGCTGGCTGCACCTCCTAGAATGGCATGCAGCTCATCATAGAAGCGGCATGTCTGGGGCTCTGACCCAGAGCGTTTGTTTGCATCTCTGGTTTTTTGGTAGACTTGCCTGAGCTCCTTAATTTTCACGCGGCACTGTTGCGCGTCCCTGTTGTAGCCTCTGTCCTGCATGCCCTTGGAGACTTTGGCATATGTATTGGCGTTTCTTCTTTTGGACCGTAGCTCTGCTAGCACGGTTTCGTCTCCCCATACAGCGATCAGATCGCGTACTTCACCATCGGTCCATGCTGGAGCTCGTCTTCGGTTCTGGGACTCCATCATGGTCACCTCTGCTGATGAGATCTGCGCTCACCTGCAGCTCACCACGCTGGCCAAACAGGAAATGAAATTCAAAAGTTCGCGGGGCTTTTCCTGTCTACCTGGGCGGAGCATTGGAGCTCAGACTGCTGTCCAGAGCGGTCAAATGTTGCACTGTGGGATAGATCCAGGAGGCCAATACCGTCGAATTGCGTCCTCACTAAGCCTACATCGATTCGGCAATATCGATTTAAGCGCTAATCCCCTCGTTGGGGGTGGAGTGGCGAGATCGATTTTAAGAGCCCTAGAAGTCGATGTTAAGGGCTTCGTCGTGTGGACGGGTGCACGGATCAATCGAAATAACGCTAATAAATTCGACCTAAACTCGTAGTGTAGACCAGGGCTGTGTGTGACAGCCAGGAGCCAGCCTGCTGTGCCAGGCCGGACTCATCACTCTCTGATAGGGAACACTCTCCAGAAAGCCGTGGTCAGAGTGAGGGGGGAACAAAACATAATCAGGAAAATTCTGCTGCAGAGGTTTGAGCTAGGGAGTAGGACACAGGGATCCCAGGAGTTGGGGGCGGGGGCACAACACTGCTCAGGGTATCAGATGAACTGTCCTCTCTCTTTCTTTGAGAACTGTGGCTCTGATTAAGAGATTGGTAGAACCAGAACCTCACATCCCAGCCCCCTTCAAATTTCAGGGATGCAGGATTCAGACGCCAGGATCCAAATCTGTCCCTACAGTTTTGGTTTCAAATCCAAAGAGGCCCAATTTTCCCTGTGAAGAGGGTGGGATTTTCAAAGGGGCTTAGCACTGGCCGAACTCTGTCAACTGTCTCTGGGGGTGTCACCATTGACTCAGCGGAAGCAGAGTTTGAGAAAACAGGGTTATTGATCTTCAGGAGAACCCAGCGGGAGGGAAGTGAGAGGCTCCCACCCACGCTTCTCATGGCTTTGTAAAGCTGCTCTCCTGGTCCATGCCCTGGTTTAAATTTCACATGCCAACCTCAGAGCTGCCTAGAGCTGGCGAGACCCAGCTTTAGCCCACAGACATGGAGGGTTTTGATGGAGCTACGACACCAGTTTACACCAGCTGAGGATCTGGCCTCAGACAGCTTTTGGCATTCCTGCCACCTGTGCTGCATCCAGTGCTGCAACTGAAAAAAAACCCACCCAGCTCTGCCATCTGCTCCCCCCACCCTCCCTCACGCCCCACATGCCCCGTCTGACATATGAACCGGGCACAGGTTTTGAGGTTTGTTTTTTAAGACCTGCATTGATTCCAAGATTCAAAGTCCCAGGGCTCCTGGACACCCAATCCTGTTTTGACTGACAGCCATTGACTGCAACTGGAGCAGGGTTTAGATTTTACAAACAGCTCTTTCCCTCAGCACGGACACAAGGTCCCCAGACTCCCGAGTTACCTGTCTTATCTATCTCTTTCTTGGGTGCTGAGACTGCATGGGGTCACGAAGACGTATTGGGGGGCATGATCTCCTCCCATTCTTTATGGCTGGATGGGATGGGATAAGGAATTTGATGGAAGGGAAGTCTTGTAACTTTTTTCTTATGTCACCTGAGTGCATGGTATAGAAACAGTTGAGAACCACTGATTCGTAACCAACTCTTACTGGCATTTATTCCATGTCCAAATGGCTCTAATCTGGGAAAGCGCCCCGAGGCTCCTGGCTTAGATTTCTCACTCATGAGATGAGTTTCATTTGTCTCAGCCTACATTCTCCCCTGGTGTTCCTTTGGTGGAGTGGTATCTTTCATCCTACAAAATCCTTGGGGATGAATGAACTTGCTTGTGACTAGGGATGGAGGAGCTTCTTTTGCCTAATTTCAAAGCCAAGCAGATACTGTGGGTGTGTAGGTTTGATTTGATCACAAACTTTATCAGGCTCACATCCTACTTAGGCTAGACCAGGCCTGCACAACATGCGGCCCGGGGGCCGCATGCAGCCCGCGTGAGCTCACTGTGCGGCCCGCAGGGGGGTGAGTAAGTGGGCTCACTAAAATCTGGGACTGTGTCCATTGGTCCTTTTTGCTGCTTGTCTCTGGGCTGGGGATTGTCCCAATGCTGCAAAGAGGGTGTTCCCAAAGGAAGGTGCTTGCTTCTAACCCCCGAGGCCGTCAGTATGTCTGCTCTTCTCTAGTCAGCCCACTTGACAAGTTTGATTGTCCTTGGTCTGGTTCCCATCCCCTCTCCAAGGGTTGCAGCTGTCTGGAGGTGCCTGCCTTCCACGCCTTCCTCATTCACACCTCATTCATTCAACAGGGCAACTGAATACAAAGTGGGGGGAAGATCTTATTCTACCTCTAGCAAAAAGACCTTTTTCTTTTACCTTAATTATACTACCTTAGGGGCCCGCTATAACATATTACCAAGGTTCAATACAAAGTCATATAAAAGTTATACAAAAATGCATAATGCAGAGATTTATCTACAACTGCATTGATTGACTGTTGTGTGCAGTAATATAGTGACTCCTGGAGGGGTGAAGAGGGGTGTGATGGTGGGGCCGAGAGGGGAGGGGGCGGGTCCTACTTTACTGCTGTGATCTGGTCACCCTATGTGCGCTGTTTCTTTCCCCCTCTACAGGCTTCCACACCCCAGCGCTGGGGAAGGAGGGGTTGTTTCTGTGGGGCAGGCGGCGCTGGGGGGCGGGGGGTGTTTCCGCAGGGCCGGGGGGTTTTGGCCCTCAGCTGTTTTCTTTGGAGTAATATGGCCCTTGCCGCTTTACGAGTTGTGCAGGCCTGGGCTAGACAATGATAAAAGGCGAAGGGAGGCAAAACAGAGCCGAGAGTGGACGGCGTGAGAAGCAAATATGGGGAAGGCTGGGGTGGGGGGTGGAAGGTGCAGAGCAAGGGCAAGAGAAAAATCCCAATGACTCAATCAATGCAGCCCCTCTATTGCAGGCATCACTCCTATGCATTGGGTGGCAGAATGTGTCCTGAATAGACAGCACAGGTTACTCTTTAGCGAGCAAAACAAGTTGGTTGGGTTTTTTAATTGAATCACCCTTTAAAGATCCCTGGGTTTAAGTTACAGGGGAAGGGTTCATGAACTCAACACAGCTATGCCAAAGCCAGAAGCACAGGTCAACAAGCACTACCTCCAATGCCAAGAGCTTCCCCATTGCTCTTGTAAGGTTTGATTATGACCTTGAAGTAGCTTCAGGTATAAACTCCAATTATGCCACAATCAGCCTTCGGAAGGGGAGAGACTAGGGCCAGCTTCTGATATACTGGTGTAACTGACATCAGAATCTGGCCCATAAAAGCTCAGGGGTCAGATCCTCAATTGGTGTAAATTGGCATCACACCATTGAAGTCCATGGAGCGAGACTGAGTTACACCTGCTGTCAATCTGGCCCGTGGCTGGAAGGTTGTTCAGTTGATCTCCCTGCCAGCACAGGATTGTTCTCAATGTTTTGTTCAGACCTATTTCAAATTCATCCAGAGAGGAAACTTCCCCACTTCTCTTTAAGGAGACTGATGCTTAGAGGTGACTGCGGGCTGGCAGGGCATTCTCCATGAGGGCCCCAGGGGCTCTGGAATTCCCTCTCATCCCTAGTCCAAAATAGCCCAGACTGGTCAAGGGCAGGGCCCATTTGATTCAACTGGCCTTGGCAGAGAGGCAGGGGACGGAGGCTGGCCATGGAGGTGTTGGTGTTTGATTGCGTGCCCCTGGCTGGTGGAAGGAGTGAGCTGACGTTTGCCATCCTGGTCTCCTAGTTTCAAATGATCGGCAAGGTGCTCCGAGCTGAGCTTGGGAGATTTGTATTTGTCCTGACTGGCGAGAAAATCAATCACTAGGACAATAATGCACCTCAGTTGCATGGGACCTCCCCCCTGTGCCCAGACAAGGGTGTAATTCCACCAACTCCAGGGAGTTCGGCCTGATTTCCACCCGTGGGAAAGGAGACTCAGGCCCCTCATAGTCCATTCCTCTCCGAAGCCATGTGCAATGCCTGTGCGGGGTAAATAAACAGGGCCTGACTCTCAGTGCCTCAAAGATCCCTTTACACTGCTCTGGCAAGGGGCTCTAAAGGGGGTAAAAACGTGCTACCGTTCCTCCCTCAGTGCTAGTCTCTACTCCCACTCAACAGGGCTTTGGCGCCCCCCTTGGTGCCCATAACCTCTGGGCAGTTCCCTGTTTCGCTGCAGGTCCATCACCGGTATCCCCGCATGGGCAGAGGGTTAAGATGTAACAAGATCCAGGCACGACTCCGGAGAGCTCCTGGAGATTAAACAAGATCTGGGCTGGGCTGGCCGAACAGAAGGATGCTCCAGGGAGGGCTGGCGGGCCTGGGAAAGAAGCTGCGGGCGCTGGGCAGGTCTTGGTGGGGAGGGACGCAGCCTTTGGCAGCGGCACCAGGAGAGGGGGCTCTCGGCCAGGACACAAAAGGCGCGGGCGAAGCGGCGAGTGGAGGGAAGGGGCAGGGATCCGAGGAGGGGCTGAACTGTCTTCGGACCAGGGAGCCGGGACGGAGCCTCACTACAGGGGCAGATAGACGAGGAGAGAGCGGAGCTGCGGGCACCCTGCGCAGGGCCGAGGAGCCGCGTCTGGGCGCCGGGCTGCCAGGCAGGGGCGGGGGCCCCGAGCTGTCCCAGAGCCGCCAGCCCCTTGCGGGTCCCGCATGGCCCGGCTCTGAAGGGCTGCGCTGGGGAGGAGCCCGGCCGGGACGGGACGGGACGGGAGTCCAGGGCGATGCTGCGCCTGCTGGAAGCCGAGCTGCTCTTCGCTTCCCTGCTCTCCGGCCCCTTCCCGCCGCTCTCCGGGGATCCGAAGAGGTGAGACGCGGGGTGCTTGGGGGCTGGCACTGAACCAGCGCAGCTGCGGGGCGGGCCGGGCCGGGCGCAGAGGCAAGCCCTGGGCTCCCGCTGGGGAGGCGAGCGCCCTTTGGCTGGGGTGTGCGGGGCGGATCGGGGGCGCACTGCGGGAGCCGCTCGCCCAGAGCCGCCGAGTCTGCTCCCTGCTCTGCCCTGGAGAACACCCGCGCAGCCCTGCGCTCCGGCCCGGCGTGGGAAGCTCGACCGGCTCCTTCCCGTAAGGAGCGTGACGGGCCTGGCGCAGCTTCTCGGCCACTAGCCGGCACCACCCCAGCGCGCCCCACCGCCAGGAGCAAGTCCGTGGCCAGCCCGACGGGACTCTGCTTGCACAGGCCAGAGCCACTGAGCTCCTGGGGCTGAGACAGCACCTGCTATTCCAGTCCCGGGCTCCCCCACGTGCCAGTGCCCCCAGTCCTCACCCACAGCCCCCCTGCTATTCCAGTCCCGGGCTCCCCCACGTGCCAGTGCACCCCAATCCTCACCCACAGCCCCCCTGCTATTCCAGTCCCGGGCTCCCCCACCCCCCACAGCTCTGCCAGTGCCCCCAGTCCTCACCTGCAGCCCCCCTGCTATTCCTGTCCTGGGCCCTATTGCAGCTCTTTCACTGTAGGTCAATCCTTTGTGTGTTTTTGTTTAAAGGTGTATTTCGTGCTGGGCTGACAATAGCCCTGTAGATGACAGTCCTCTGTGGATTTGTCTACAGGGCAGGCACAGCATGGGGTCCTGGCAGCAAGAGCTTCCCCACCTCTTGAGTGAGGAGAGAAGAAAGCGTTCAGTCTCCATTGTGCATTCAATCCCTAGCCTCTCTTCTGGGAGGGCCACCAAGGGGTTGCCAATTAGTGTTAATTATATTTGGCAGTTGTGCCCTAGGAACTGGACCCATTTCGCACAAACCACCGAGCAGCCCTCAGCTGATAAATAACTTTCAGCTCTTGCAACCTGGGCCGGCGCTGAACTAATGATCTGGCAGCGAAGGGATCCATTCCCTGTTACTAATCCCCAGAGCCCCGCGGCAGCTCAGTCTGGCCCTGCAGCATCCGAGTGCAGCACGGACTGACAGTCGTGCCAAGGCGTGTGGTTGCTTTGTAATGTGGACACGTGGGGGACTGGAATAAACTGAGCTCAGCGGGGCCCCATTGCGCTAAGGGCTCTACAGATGTGTCTGAAGATGGCCCTTGCCCCAAAGAGTTTCTAATCAAAAGCTACTGCAGCCTCCAGTGTCTAGATTGCCACATGCCTTTGCCTATCCCATGGAGGAAGAATCCCGGGGCCATGTGATTCTTGTCCCCCTGAAGGCAGGCTTGGAACAGGCTTTGCACACAGACACCTTTACTTACCCCTTCAGCATTTGGAACTGAGGTCAGGGAGCTGAGTTCCAGCCTGGTTTAAGAAGGACTAACTCTGTTGACCCCACTGACACTGCATCTGCTTCCATCAGGTCTGATCTGAGCCCGTGGGAATTCTGAGGGAGTAAGGACGTCAGGTTTGGACTTTGATTCTCTTCTCACTTCCAGGGGGGGTAAATCAGGCATAACTCCCTTACAGTCAAGTGGGGTTACACCAGTGTCAACCTGGGGATAAGAGCGAGGCCCCCAAATCAGGCCCATCTGTTTCGTTAACATGTTTGGTGCTGCAGAACGAGAGAGAGAGAAAGATCCCACCCATCTGCAAGACAGACAGACAGCCAGACAGCCTGTCTGAGCAGAATGATTTATAGCTAAGGACATAAGCACCAAAGTATTTGCTAAGGGCCAGATCCTCCGCTGGCGTAAACGGACACGCTCGCCCTGTCGACGTCAGTGGATCTATGCCAACATCCAGCAGCTGAGGCGCCGACCCTAAATCCCCTCCCGCACATTTTGTGGAGCCACCAAGTAAATTGTTTTTCCTGGTGTTGCACAATGGACTAACTGGAAGCAATGACACATCTCCTTATGCCTGTCAAAAAAATATCTGCAAAAGATGTTTCAGACACACCAGTTGTGTTGATGGGGCCAGTGCTGCCAAAGCTCTTACCCACAGCGGCACGACAACTTCCTCTCCTCCCCCTCACACATGAGCACTCCGCCTTACCCAGCTCCCAAACCACCGCATGGCGTGAGTCAGTGTGGTTTTTCAGGCCACTCTTAGACCCCCCCTCAGGGTTGTTACTGCTGCAGCTGGCTCAGATGTTACCGAGGAGTCCAGCCAGAGGGTTTAACAGTTGCCTGGGAGGGGGAATTTAGTGACTTTAATAGTCGAAGGATGAAATGGGTTGGATGGAATTTAGAGAGTGTTTCCGGGAGGTCCCTGTGAGCTGGGAAGGAAGCATCACAGCAATGGAGTGACGCCAGGGATGACTCTGGCCCAGTGCAGCATTGCCAACTCTCGCAATATTGGATGTTTTGTTTAAAGCCCTACTTCTCCAAGTCCTGTGAGCAGATGAGAATCTCAGCTTTTGTTTTTAAAAAAGTAAGATTGTAGCCCAGAAAAGTTTGGAAACGTCACTTGAGGGCACCCCCCAGGCTGAGAAACCAGAAAGCAGATATAAAGAGCCCCACATTTATTACTTTAAAAAATACTCTTATGATATTTAAGCCCCTCTTATACATTTTGGGGGACTGACTCCTGCTTGTTTAACATTTGGGGCTGGCAACACCACCGGTGTATCTGCTACACACACTCACAAAGACACACACACACACCTTGTACAGCCTCCTGCTCTCGCTCTCTCTCTCTCTCTCACACACACACACACACACCCACAAAGCCACCTTGAAACTCATGAGTGCTCAAAGTCAAAGACAAGTTGCCTTTCCCGACCTGCTCTTAGACACAATCCATACACTGGGGAATCAAAACTCCCCCATGCCCCGGGGGTTAGGTTTTATTCACAAAAAACTAACAAGATAACATAAAGAACAACTACCACTTTGCTTCTCCAGAGCAGCAGCCAGTTGCTACTCCAGGCTTAGTGCTGGCAGCCCATAGCAATAATTCACTTTGATCGTTCACTAGCCAGTGTAGCAACATCTCCATGGGCTGGTGATCACTAGCTATAACAAGCATGATGTTAGCTAGAGCTCGCTCACTGTCAAAGTCAGGCATGTGGCTAGATCACCAGACAAAGCAAGTACGATACCACCTAGAGCTAGAAGATCACTAAGCACTGAAGGGATGCCGTTAGCTACGGCTAGAAGGCTCTGGCTAGCGCACTAGAATGTAACTTCTCAGTCCAAGCATGTTGCTAGCAGATCACGTCGGGTCACTATGGGTAAGGGTAAGATTATGTCATGGAGATCAGGGATTCCGTGACTTTCAGAGACCTCTGTGACATTTTCCACCAGCCCTGGGGTGGAGGGCCAGCGCTGTCAGCCAGCAGGGGCCCTGGAATTCTGAGCTGCTGTGGGCGGTGGGTGGACCCTGGAGCTCCCAGCCCCCACAGGCACCACAGCTCCAAACTGCTGTGGGTGGTGGGGAGACCCTGGAACTCCCAGCCTCTGTGGGGAGACCCAGCAACTCCAAGCTGCCCAGGTGGCAGGTACTGGACCCGCCCCCCTTTTGCTGTGGGGCTTAGGCTCCCATCCCCCCCACCCCTCCACTCGGGGTTTAGTCCTCCCCCTGTCAGTCCCATTTTGTCACCGTTATTTTTAGTGAAAGTCAGGGACAGGTCACAGGCTTCCATTAATTTTTGTTTATTGTCCATGACCTGTCCCTGACTTTTACTAAAAATAACCTTGACAAAACCTTAACCTTAACTATGGGCTAATAGCAAGGTAAAGGCAGGCATGCCACTGGCTAGGAGCCCTGGCCAAGAGCAGCGTATTGTTATGAACTGGGTGAAACCTTGTCATGGGTTGGGTTAAAAGCTCATTGAGGTTGGTAGGTGTGAACTCATCCTTCTGTTAACATAACTGTAAACATAAATGCCACCTAAGACAAAAGGTGTGTGTGAACCCACCCAGGCGCTTCTGGGCTGAGTATTGCTTGGGGTAGGTTTGTATGGGTGTGCAAGAGAACACGCTGAAACTGAGGACACAGCCAAGAACAGAGAGGAAAAAACAAGAAAGCCTAGGGCCTGGTCTGCACTACAGAGATAGGTCACCATAAGCCATCTTACGTCAACTTAACTCTGTAAGTGTCTACACTACAACGTTGCTCCCGCCGATGTAAGTCGCCCACTACACCCACCTAATTGTTCCACCTCCGCGACAGGCATAGCTCTTAGGTCGATGCAGTTAGGGCGACTGGGTGTCCGTGTACACACTGCACTGCTTACATCGCCTGTTGCTGCCTTTGGCCAAAAGCAGCAACAGGCGATGTAAGCATAGGGTTGACAGCCTGAGCCTGCCTGTCACCAGGGCTGACAGCTCAGTGTCAGGGCTCCAGCCATCAGTCCAGCGGAGGGAGCTCCAGCTATCAGCCCTGGCAGAGGGGCTCCGGGCAGTCAGTGCCCCCACAATGCCCCACACTGTCAGTTAAATCGGTGGAAGTGCTCCTGGTGAGGACGCGCACCACCAACAGAGGGGGCATAGTGTGGACATGAATCACGGCAGGAATTACTGTGGTGGCTGTACATCGACCTAACTTACATCAACCTTTCTTTGTAGTGTAGACAAGACCTCAGTGTGGCCTCTGAGTACAGTTTGACCCTGGAAAAAGCTGGAGGTTTGAGAGAAATGCATCAAAGAAAATACCAGGCTCCATCAAGTCCTACTTCTGACTGGAACATCCCCAGGGCACTGAAATTTGACTAGCTTCTCGGGTCACAAGTATCCAAGGGCACTTGCCTGTGATGTGGTCTGTCTGGAGGGACAGTTAATTCTGACAAATACAACCTTAGGGCCAGCGCCGGTGCAAGGAAGTTTTGTGCCCTAGGTGAAACTTCCTTGCACCAGCCCTGCGCCACCCTCCCCCAATGCCGCCCACCCCCCCAGCCAGCTCCCCCACACACGGGAGCTCAGCCTTCCCCCCCGCTGGCCGCAGGTGCTCAGCCCCCCCACCACCCGCAGGCCGCGGGAGCTGAGCGGGGAGCAGCTCGCTGCTCAGGTGCTGGGGGGGGGGGCAGCAAGGCGGGGGGCTCGCTGTGGCTGCCCCCACTCAGGCACTGACTGGGGGGGCAGCGCGGTGGCTCCCTGCGGCTGCCCTCCGGCTCCCCGCTCAGGCGCTGAGCGGGGAGACAAGGGGCAGCTGCAGCAAGCTGAGCGGGGAGGCAGCGGGGAGCCACCCGCTGAGTGGGGAGGCAGCGGGCAGCCGCCCGCTGCCCCCCAAATCTTGGTGCTCTAGGCGATTGCCTAGGGTCGCCTAGTGGGCACGCCGGCCCTGCTTAGGGTCCTTATGTCACTCCAGACCCGAGACCAGTGAGCAAAAGCCACCAAACCACGTCTACTGACACGTGCTTATGGTGGGACGAGCTGAGGTGGCTTTAGGAACCAAGGCAGCCTGCGATCCGATCTGGAAGGAACAAACTAGACGTAAACTCCTCCTTCATCTTTCCTGCAGTGAATCTTGTCCCGAGAATAAAATCCTGACCGTGGAATATTCCTGCACAGGAGCAGGCGGGACGCCGGCCACATGCTTACGGTAAGTCATGTGCCTATGTGGAAGCTCAAGGCGGGAAAGGGGAGGCGTGTATAGCACCCCCAGGATTTTGAAATTGGGGGGCATCTAGAAGGTTTTGTCCTTCCTATGGAATAAACAAACAGGTCACAGCTCTCAGGATAGATTGACTGTGACAGAGTGTAATCGAATGGTTAAATCCGGGGAAGCAGGAGCCAGGACACCTGGGTTCTATTTCTGGTTCTTCCACTCTCGCACCAAGAGCAAATCCCTTCTGCTCTCGGTTCCCATAGCTGTACAATGGGGATAATAACTACACCGCAAGGGGTCTGTTCCTGCTTTGCTTGCACAGTCACAACGCCCAGGCAGAGCCCCAGCTGGTGTAACTCAGTGGTGCTCCAAGGACTCCGGTAGAGCTACGCTGAGGGTCCAGCCCACTGACTGTGGAGAGTGTGACTGTGTGAGGAATGCAGGATCAGGCCTCAGGGTGATCCGGGGCTTAATGAGTTAATATTTGTAAAGTGCTTTGAGACTCACAGATAAAAGGCTCCCTAAACACTCACAGTATTATTGTTATTACCCAGAGCTTCTCCAGTGAAACCCTCCTGGGCATGAGTTGCTCTCTTCCCCAGTCAGGGCTTTGTGCACTGAGGTGGCATCTGTGATCTATAGCCCTCTCGAGATCACTAATCCTGTACCAGAAACAGGAGGTCTGAAGTGTCCAAACCCAAACCATGTGTCTCTCTGAGGCAGCCCAGCTGAGCACCAGATGTGGCCAGCTTCCCTCGGACCAGCGTCATCTTCAGTCGAAAACGGTCTGGCAGCCTCCAGTCATTGCAAAGACATTTTTTAATGCAGACGCTCCAGCATTTTTTGTGCATCGCCAAGGGAATTCTTGAGCCATTGGAGACTGGAGAAATGGAGCAGCGAGGAGTTTTGGGAGAGAGGGAGCTGAATAGGCCCAGCCACTCGCTGAAAGAGAGATCGCAGACGCACATGGCAACTCTGCCTGTTGCACTGAATCCTTGGGTCTCTCTTTGGCTATGTCCAGACTTACGGTGGCATGTCGAGTACCAACGTGCCGCAGTGACAGGCAGGCTGCATCCCGACTTGTCACTGCAGTGTGTGACTACACGTCACAGTGAAAGGCTCTGGCAGGGGTGGGAGGCAGCGGGACATTGCACTGCTAAAAACAGCAGTGTAGCTGGGAGTCGCTGCTTGGGTGTGCAGAGAGCCATGTAGGGTATGTACCCTGGGGGATTCAGACGTGTAGGGCACTCAACCCGCCTAAGCCGTGCTACACCATCTACACGCTCTATACACCCATGGTAGCTGAGTGTGCAGTGTCCGTACTCTACACACCGCCGTAGACGTACCTTTTGATCCAGCAGATTTGTAGTGACTTAGTCCCTGCAATACGCTAGGTGCTGTCCACAGCACACACACAGAGACAGTATATTTTCAAAGGCATCTAAGTGGTTTAGGAGCCTAAATCCCATTTCAAAAGTGACTTAGTGACAGATTTTAAAAGGTATTTAGGTGCCTAACTCCCACTGAAATCAATGAGAGTTAGGAGCTTAAATACCCTTGAGGACCTGGGCTTTAGTACTCTGAGTCTTATTGAAAGTCAGCGACACTCTGGGCTTGTCTACACTTATACGCCGCAATAGCGCCTCAGTATAGACACAATCTACACCAGGGATCTCAAACTCAAATCACCACGAGGGCCACATGAGAACTAGTAAATTGGCCCGAGGGCCACATCACTGAAACCTTTTCATACAATGATACAAAAGTATAGTCAAAAATGAAGAGTAATATATAGTATTCTATTAAAAGTCAATGTATTAACTTTTTAATAATTGTAATGCAAAGAGGGGTTTTAATAAAATATAAACAGTAATGTTTGGAGCGTGGCTGCCAGTGGAGTTGGCGCCTATGGCGGGCCGCAGGCAATAACAACGTGGGTCGCGTGTTTGAGACCCCTGATCTACACTGACGGGAGGGATAGTGCCACTGGCATAGGTAATCCACCTCCCTGAGGCGGTTGCCAGGTCGATGGTAAGAATTCTTCCATTGACCTAGTGCTGTCTACACCAGAGGTTAGGTCATCTTAACTACGCTGCTGTGGATTTTTCACACCCCTGACTGATTTCGTTAGTTCGACCTAATTTTTCTGGTGTAAACCAGGCCTTGGGCTCTTAAATCATGTGTGTAAATGGGACTTGGCCGCTAGGTCACGCAGGGCTGGTCTACACTGGGAACTGACATCAGCACAGCTACATCTCTCAGGGGTGTAAAAAGCCACAACACCAAGCGACATAGTTAAGCTGATGTAACCAAGAATTCTTCCATTGACCTAGCTACTGCTTCTCATGGGGTGTGTGAATTAACTACAGCAGCGATTCTCAAACTGAGATTCACAACCCCGTTTTAATGGGGTCACCAAGGCTGGTGTTTAGACTTGCTGGGGCCAGGGGCCAAAGCCCGAGCCCTGTCACCTGGGGCCAAAGCCAAAGCCCAAGCTGCACCGTCCAGGCTTCAGCCCTGAGGAGTGGGGCTCGGGCTTTGGCTTCAGCCCTGGGCAGCAGGGCTCAGGTTACAGACCCCGCCTGGGGCTGAAGCCCCTGGGCTTGGGCGTGGCCCCCCGCCCCCTGCCTGGGGTGGCGGAGCTCCTTTGGGCTCAGACTTCAGTCCCCCTGTAGTCGTTTTTGTTGTCATAAGGGGGTCGCAGTGCAATGAAGTTTGAGAATCCATGAACTACAGTGACAGGAGAACCCCTCCCATCGCTGCAGTGAGTGTCTACAGTGAAACATTACAGTGGTGCAGCGGCTGCCCCGAAGCTGTTACCCCTGCTTTAGTTAAACTGCAAGTTCACTGAGCTAGTGATTCCTCAGTGTAGGAATCACTAGCTCAATTTCTAATCAGAGAACTATCCAAACAGTCCCTTCTGGCCTTACAGAAAATTGTGTAAATCTGTATCCGAGGGTGCGTTAGGAAAGGCGATAGCAGATACAGTCAAAATAGGTAGATTTCAGATCAGTAAATGAAATCAATAACTACCATCCCCAAGTAGCCCTGTGCCAAAATTGGCCATGTTATCCTGAGGAAGAAGCAGCATGTTTGGGACACCCCACAATGATGGGTGGGGCAAAGGAGAAGGGAAGGAGTCAAAGAGGACCCCAAGACGTGAGTGTCAGAGGGGTTGGGGGTGTGATCAGTAAGGACAGGGGAAGCGGGGAAGGTTAGGGAGGGAAGATGGGGAGATCACTTTCAGTCTCAGTGAGAGGGCGAGATGCAGATTGGGTGGAGAGAGGCAGGCCAGGAGAGAGGAGGTAGAGTTATGAGTCACCGGCATTAAGGTAGCGGCTGAAGCCATGTGGGTTGATGAGATCCCCCAGAGGCAAGGGGTAAAGAGAGAAGAGGAGGACAGATCCTTGTGGGACACCCATGCTGCGGGAGGAGAAGACCCCACTCATGAGCCACTGAAGGAACGGGAGGTAAGAGGCGAGTCAGGGGAGGAGAGAAGCACAAACGGTGAGTGATTATGTGGAGAGGTTTGGATGCCTGTTATAACTAACTAGCCCCCTTGCAGGAGGAGAGAGTGAGAAGTTACTATTGCAAAGCACAAGGGTGTGCAAACTCCTCCCCCCACCCCCGCCGTGGAATTGGAGTGGGGTAATGTCGCTTCTCCCAATCCAGTGTTCTGATGTGGGAGGGCAGCCCCCAGAATGGACAGTGTCTTGCTACCTGCTCTGTTGGGCAGACCCCCGAGGTTTCTGCATGCTGTCACCAGGGCTGGAGCGGAAATTGGAAGCACACTGGCTGCTGAACCTTTGCCCAAGCTGCCTGCTGAGTCAGCGATGATTACAGGACTGACTGGGAGTAGGGCCAAATACCTTGCAGGGCCCTGCTGAGCCGAGCTTCCCCTGAACTCTTTCATTACTGCAGCAGCTGGGCTCCAGCATTTTAATTAGTGACATTGTGCAGAGAAGCAGAGGGGGAGCGAGGGTGGGGGGGTTATTCCATCGGGCATTTGCTGCTGCTCTCAGCACGGGCTTCAGAGTCACAGGCAGGTCTGGGCTTGGCTGGGGCTCCCCCCGAATGCTGACTCGGGGGATGCTGAATCAGCACAATCTATGCCCCCCACCCCTGCCCCCAGTTGATATGCATCACATATTCTCGCAGTCCCCTCTTCAGCTCCAGCTTGACTGGCCTCAGCAGCCCCGATGCTGCAATCTGGAAGAGCTGCTGGGCCAAGTCCTTGGGACCAGCCCTGCAAGATCCGGCATAGCTGGGAGCGAGCAGCTAGAGAGGGATTTTTCTGCCAGTTCAGTCCCAACTCAAGGCAGCCTCACGGTTGGTCCAAGGTGAGCTCACGCAGTGACTGCATTGCTGGTGCACAGCAGCTCAGGCCTTGGTCCTTCGGCCCCAGCCACGCCCCTGTGCTGGGGTGGGCAGCAGGGGGTAGCATAGAGCTGGCTATACTGGCTCTTGCCCACACAGCGATTTCCCCTGTGCCAGGAAAATCTCCAGGTAATTGGCGAACCAGGCCTGGAGGCTGCCTTGTGGCACCAGACTGGTGCCAAGATGGCTCAGTGGGGACCAAGATCTGGTCTTCAGCTAGGGCCTGATCCTGAGAAGAGCTAAGTATCCACATCTCACATTGGCATGTCTCCAGATCAGACCCTTTCTTCTTAGCCTCCCCACTTTGCTCCACCAATAGCTCCCAGCCCTGCCTTAGAGAGACTATTCCTCTCCTGGAGTCAGAGGGCACTTCAGCCTCTCGTTGACTGTCGCCAGCTCTGAGTGATAGGAGGCCTTGGTCCAGAGGGTTTAGCCAGGAGTCTCTTCACAGCTGGATTGCGCACGTAGCTGAGAAGGGGGTCAGGTGAAGGGTGAGCTCCACTGGCTCTAGCTGCTCCCTAACACTATCCCCAAAAGAAAGGCCTTGAGCATCCCCACCTTCAGTTCAGGCAAAAAGGGGGCGGGGATTAGAATCCAGCCCAAATGCAGCCGACGTCCCTTCTCGATCCCACAGCACGTCCATGTGCATTACCCACCGATGCACTAGAGTTTCCATAGTCATGGTGGTCTCTGTGCCAAGCTGGAGTGACTTCTTTGCTCCTCCTGGCACAGAGTCAGCTGACCCCAGCCCAGATCTCAGTACACCGCCCAGAGGAGGAGGAGGAGATTGTGGCAGAGAGCAACTTAGCTAGGCAGCACCATGCAGCCTCAGCAGCAGTACAGCCCTACTGAGATCAGACCTTGCCGTGCGATTACAGAATGGGTGGAGGAGGGGGATGCAATGGATCTCCCCTCCCTAGTTTGGTACCATAGAATCATAGAATATTAGGAGGTCATCTAGTCCAACCCCCTGCTCAAAGCAGGACCAACACCAACTAAATCATCCCAGCCAGGGCTTTGTCAAGCCGGGCCTTAAAAACCTCGAAGGATGGAGATTCCACTACCTCCCTAAGTAACCCATTCCAGTGCTTCACCACCCTCCTAGTGAAATAGTGTTTCCTAATATCCAACCTAGACCTCCCACACTGCAACTTGAGACCATTACTCCTTGTTCTGTCATCTGCCACCACTGAGAACAGCCTAGCTCCATCCTCTTTGGAACCCCGCTTCAGGTAGTTGAAGGCTACTATCAAATCCCCCCATACTTTTCTCTTCTGCAGACTAAACAAGCCCAGTTCCCTCAGCCTCTCCTTGTAAGTCATGTGCCCCAGCCTCCTAATCATTTTAGTTACCCTCCGCTGGACTCTCTCCAATTTGTCCATATCCCTTCTGTAGTGGGGGGACCAAAACTGGACACAGTACTCCAGGTGTGGCCTCACCAATAGAGGGGAATAATCACTTCCCTCGATCTGCTGGCAATGCTCCTACTAATACAGCCCAATATGCTGTTGGCCTTCTTGGCAACAAGGGCACACTGCTGACTCGTATCCAGCTTCTCATCCAGTGTAATCCCCAGGTCCTTTTCTGCAGAACAGCTGCTTAGCCAGTCAGTCCCCAGCCTGTAGCGGTGCACGGGATTCTTCCTTCCTAAGTGCAGGACTCCGCACTTGTCCTTGTTGAACCTCATCAGATTTCTTTTGGCCCAATCCTCCAATTTGTCAAGGTCACTCTGGACCCTATCCCTACCCTCCAGCATATCTACCTCTCCCCACAGCTTAGTGTCATCTGAGAACTTGCTGAGGGTGTAATTTATCCCATCATCCAGATAATTAATAAAGATGTTGACTAAAACCAGCCCCAGGACCGATCCCTGGAGTACTCTGCTTGATACCGGCTGACAACTAGACATCGAGCCATTGATCACTACCTGTTGAGCCCAACAATCTAGCCACCTTATAGTCCATTCATCCAATCCATACTTCTTTAACTTGCTGGCAAGAATACTGTGGGAGACCATATCAAAAGCTTTGCTAATGTCAAGATATATCACATCCACCGCTTTCTCCATAGCCACAGAGCCAGTTATCTCATCATAGAAGGCAATCAGGTTGGTCAGGCATTACTTGCCCTTGGTGAATCCATGCTGACTGTTCCTGATCACCTTCCTCTCCTCCAAGTGCTTCAAAATGGATCTCTTGAGGACCTGCTCCATGATTTTGCAAGGGACTGAAGTGAGACTGACCGGTCTGTAGTTCCCCGGCTTTTATTTCTTCCCTTTTTTAAAATATGGGCACTATATTTGCCTTTTTCCAATCGTCTGGGACCTCCCCCGATTGCCACAAGTTTTAAAAGATAATGGCCAATGGCTCTGCAATCACATCTGCCAACTCCCTCAGCACCCAGTAGCGTGGCCGGAGGGGAGCAGGGGGAGCGGCCGCTCCCCCTGTGAGAAGAAGCAGCGCCTTACCAGCCCCGCTGCCGGAGCCGGGCTGGGGGGGTGCTTTAAAAGGCCTGCGGCTCCTGCCGCTGCGAGGAGCCGCGGGCCCATTAAAGTGCCCCCCCCCAGCCCCGCTGCCGGAGCCAGGCTTGGGCGGGGATTTAAAAGGCCCGTGGCTCCCCGCGCCGCGGGCCTTTTAAATCCCCACCCGAGCCCCGCTGCCAGAGCCAGGCTGGGGGGGCGGGGGCGCTTTAAAAGGCCCACGGCTCCTGCAGCTGCGGGGAGCCACGGGCCTTTTAAAGCGCCCCCGGACGGAGCTCCGGCAGTGCTTTAAAGGGCCTGGGGGCTCCGCAGCAGCTGGAGCCCCGGGCCCTTTAAAGCGCCGCTGGGTGAATACAGGGGGAGCGGGGAGGTGCCTTTTTATAGCACTGCTCCCCCTGTGCTCTAAACCTGGCTACGCCACTGTCAGCACCCTTGGATTCATTAGCTCTGGACCCATGGACTTGTGCATGTCCAGCTTTTCTAAATAGTCCTTAACCTGTTCTTTCACCACTGAGGGCTGCTCACTTCCTCCCCATACTGTGTTGCCCCATGCAGCAGTGTGGGAGCTGACCTTGTCTGTGAAGACTGAGGCAAAAAAAGCACTGAGTACTTCAGCTTTTTCCACATCATCTGTCACTATGTTGCCTCCCCCATTCAGTAAGGGTCCTACACTTTCCCTGACCTTCTTCTTGTTGCTAACAGTGTGATGATATCCTAAACAAGACTGTCCCAGGCAAGACAGTGAGAACTTCCAGAGCCATCACTGGGGTAGTCACAGCATGAGCGTCGTGTGATGCTTTCATCCCAGAGGACAATGTTTGAAAAGGAGCCATCCCAATTCTAGGCGGAAAGTACAGCTCCAGGGAGGGGGAAGTACTGAATGACTGAGTCCAAAGGCAGAAAGTTATAGTTGGCTGGTGATCCGGGCTGGGCTGCACTAGAAAATTAGCTTGGTCCAGCTCCATCACTCAGGGGTGGGAAAAACCCTAAGTCCCTGCATAGACAGCACTAGGTTGACAGAAGAATTCTTCTTCCATCAGCCTAGCTACTGCCTCTCAGGGAGTGTCTATACTGAAGTGCTACAGTGATGCAGCAGTAGCATTTCAAGTGTAGATACACCCTAGGTGTGGAACAATGGGTGGGTGGGCTCTGGCACGCATTCATGCCGGGTGCTGTTTCATTTAGCCTTCCAATGACCAACCTGGAGTGGGCAACTCGCTCTATTTGCAGCTGATTCTGAACGGGGGGCGGGGGTGTGTGCGTAAACAGTGAAGGCCAAATTCCGTTCTCAGTGTGGACCCACGGTGCTGGGGGTGGAGAAGGAAGGAGCTGAGAAGGCCGCTCAGAGCCCAGCTTTATGGGCCTCTCCGCCTGGCAGCACACGGATGGGATCTGGGGAGAGGTCTTCTCCAGTCCTCCCTACCCCACCAGCCCGGAGGGGGGCGCCATGGCTGCAAGACCCATCCTTGAGGGGAGGCTCCGTATTCCCCTTGCTCTGGGTGCTGGACAGTAGATTTACACTGGAGCATTCCCAGTGATGTCAATCAGGTTGCCCCCCAGTGTGACAGAAGAATTTTCCCTGGCAGAGAATGCAGGAGAATGATCCTGTAGTTCAGGTGCTAGATTTGAACTGAGGATTCCTAGCTCTGCCACAAGACTGCCTGTGTGAGTCTGGTTCCGTCACTTAGCCTCACCGTGCCTCAGTTTCCCCAGCTGTAAAATGAGGATAATCACGCTGCCCTATCTTGGAAGTATACTGTGAGGCTAACGGTGCAAACATTCAGGAGGTGCCTAGAGATTTTGGGGATGCGGGCTGTATCCTAGACAGACAGACAAGCCGATCAGGAGCTCACACAATGCTATCTGGCTAAATGAGACCACGTTATAATAGGGGGACGGGGTTTAGAGAGCGGAAAGGCTGTGGAAGGCCAGGGCGTATCAGCAGATAAACGCTGGATGAAGTGCCCCTCTCTGGCCTGCGCAGCTGCTCTCAGGAACTTGGCCTCTGTGTGGAGAGCAGAATGCTGGAGTCCAGGTCTGCCGAGAGAAGGATCTTTGGCCAGGAACTGGGGGGAGCGACTTGGAGGGGCTAGGCCAGCGAGGAGAGATGCTCAGGGCCCAGGCTGTGGAGGCACAAAGGGTTAAAGCCATGCGTAGGCACCAGACCTCGAAGTGCATTGTGAGGCTGGGGGATGGGGGAACTGGAAGATCATTTTAATTAAAGTGTCTCCACAGAGGGTTTGAGAAAACAAACCACAGGCTCCTCCCTGCCCCCGACTCTGTGGGAACCCGGTTTTTGCTTTTAATTGATTTATGCCGCAGACGTCTCCACTCTGCTGGGCTGGACCCTGCCTGGAGTGACACACCACAGCTCGGCAGCAGCAGCCCAGGCAGGGCAAGGACCCAGCCCAGCAGGAGACACAGAGAACTTAAAGCCAGAGCAGGGGGTTGCCACTGGGAAGTGGATCGTTTCATCTACAGCAGGCCTGCACAACATGCGGCCCAGGGACCGCATGCGGCCCGCATGGGCTCACTGTGCGGCCCGCATGGGGGTGAGTAGGTGGGCTTACTGTGCGGCCCAAAATCTGGGACTGTGTCCGCTGGTCCTTTTTGCTGCTTGTCTCTGGGCTGGAGGCTGTCCCGATGCTGCAAAGAGGGTGTTCCCAAAGGAAGGTGCTTGCTTTTAACCCCCGAGGCCGTCAGTATGTCCGCTTTTCTCTAGTCAGCCCACTTGACAAGTCTGATTGTCCTTGGTCTGGTTCTCATCCCCTCTCCAAGGGTTGCAGCTGTCTGGAGGTGCCTGCCTTCCACGCCTTCCTCATTCACACCTCATTCATTCAACAGGGCAATTGAATACAAAGTGGGGGGAAGATCTTATTCTACTTCTAGCAAAAAGACCTTTTTCTTCTACCTTAATTATACTACCTTAGGGGCCCGCTATAACATATTCCCAAGGTTCAATACAAAGTCATATGAAAGTTATACAAAAATGCATAATGCAGAGATTTATCTACAATTGCATTGATTGACTGTTGTGTGCAGTAATATAGTGACCCCTGGGGGGGTGAAGGGTGATGGTGGGGCCGAGCGGGGAGGGGTGGGTCCTATTTTACTGCTGTGATCTGGTCACCCTATGTGCGCTGTTTCTTTCCCCCTCTACAGGCTTCCACACCCCAGCGCTGGGGAAGGAGGGGTTGTTTCCGCGGGGCGGGCGGCGCTGGGGCGGGGGGTGTTTCCGCGGGGCCGGGGGGTTTCGGCCCTCAGCTGTTTTCTTTGGAGTAATATGGCCCTCTCCGCTTTACGAGTTGTGCGGGCCTGATCTACAGGCTGCTGGCACTAATCCAGACCAGGCACTGGTCCAGGGTTCTTTGCTCCTCACAGCCAACACTCATTTTGACCCTCTCACCTGCACCCTGGTTTTCATTCCGTGTCCCCCGGGAATTAGTTGATTTCTGAGATCTGTGGCCGCACCCTTCCCCTAGTGAGCTCTGCACATCTGCCCAGAATTCAGATCAGCTGGCAACGCCGCCACCACCAGCATAACCCTCCCGCGAACTGAGCCTGCGCAGCTCAGCAGCTAGGGTGGTGTGACTGGCACAGATGCTGGATTGCTGCCTCCCCAGAGGCGGGCATGGCCATTTCCTGCCCCTCTTGCATTCTGCTAGATGGGCACACGAACCCGCCGCTCCCGAGGGGCTGCGGGGGTAGCCTCCACCCTACCAGGCTCTCACCTGCCCCTTGGTACACCCGGGGTGGGAGAGCGGAATGTTAGAGTGGGGTGTGACGTTCCCCTGGTGTTATCTGGACCAGTGATCTGCTAGGTCACTCCAATCCTCGACTCTGGGCCATACTCTGCTCTGCTGTGAGAACCCCCCACTCCTGGGCTGTTCACGCACAGCCTCTGGCATGTAAGCTGCTCCCAGCTACGTGAGTGGGCACTTTTGGCCAGCCACTGCTTGGATTGTGCAACCGAATGACACTAGCCAATATCTTCGGTCCCAGACACAACCCTAGGAACCTCAATCTTGCAGTGTCCAGTTATGCCCACTGGACGCTGCAAGCTTATATGAGTTCGCCAATTTAACAAAGAAATTGATATGTACCAGGCTTGTTATCCCAAGGGGAGTCTCTGACACGTGTCAAACCAAACTCACTGCTTCAGGTAGAATAAACAAACACATTTATGAACTTCAAAAGATACATTTTAAGTGATTATAAGTCAAAGCACAAGAAGTCAGATTTGGTCAAATGAAATAAAAGCAAAACGCATTCTAAGCTGATCTTAACACTGTCAATGCCCTTACAAACTTAGATGCTTCTCACCACAGGCTGGCTGGTTGCCCTTCAGCCAGGCTTTCCCCTTTGATCAGTGCTTTAGTCGCTTGGTGATGGTGTCTGTAGATGGAAGTGGAAGAGAGAGAGCATGGCAAACGTCTCTCCCTTTCATCATGTTCTTTCTTCCCGCTTGGCTTTGCCCCCCGCCCCCCCTTCAGAGTCAGGTGAGCATTACCTCATCTTAGTCCCAAACTTACCAAGGGAAGGGGGGTGAATCATTGGAGAGTCCAACAGATCCTTTGTTGCTGCCTAGGCCAGAGTCCTTTGTTCCTGTGAGGCCGGGCTGGGTTTGTCCCATACATGCCCTGATGAGGTGTGAACTCCTCCTCTGCTCCTGGAGAGTTTTGCCTGGGCTTGTTTTAAGCCATGAGGACACATTTTCAGCCTCATAACTATATACATGAAATCACAACCTATAACATTTCTATAACAACAATTCTCAGTGCATTATGAGCCTTCCGAAGACACCCGACATGACAAACTTTGCTTTGGATACCACACAATCATATTATCAGGATGATCATAGGGGTGCAGGGTGTTCTCCTGAAGTACAGGGCATCACATGGGGTGCTAAGGGGATGGGTGTAGAAGAACAGGATATCCTGCCTCTTCACCTGGGCACCCTCTCCAATGCAGCACAGGCTGAATCTCAGCAGCATTTGCCGAGCATCTCCCCCCAAGGACTCGGCCCTGATGCTGCAACCCCTACCCTGCCAGCTGTTTTGCTGAGCTCTTTGCTGCTGCCCCATCAGCCAGCGTCGTGCTAACCTGTCTCTTCCCCTCCCACCCGCCCCATTCCATCACCCTGGCACAAGAGGGAAACTGTTGCCCCCAGTCAACTCCCCCTAACAGCAAGAAGGACTTGACTATGTAGGGTAGGTGTGGCCAATCCAGCAAACAGACCAAGCATCAGATCCACAAGAAATCAATGGACAGTGTCCCAGGCAAGGTCCTCAAAAGGCAGTGGTTCTCAGCCATGGCTACACTTACCCCTGGGGGTACACAGAGATCATCCAGGGGGTACATCAACTCATAGCTATTTGCCTAGTTTCACAACAGGCTACAGAAAAAGCACTAGCGAAGTCAGTACAAACTAAAATTTCATACAGACAATGACTTGTTTATACTGCTCTGTATACTGTACACTGAAATGTATGTACAATATTTATATTCCAATGGATTTATTTTAGAATTATATGATAAAAATGAGAAAGGAAGCCATTTTTCAGTAATAGTGTGCTGTGAGACTTGTAGTTTTATGTCTAGTTTTGTAAACAAGTGGTTTTTATGTGAGGTGAAACTTGGGGGTATGCACGACAAATCAGACTCCTGGAAGGGGTACAGTAGTCTGGAAAGGCGGAGAGCCACTGCTCAAAGGCATTTCAGCTCCTAACTTCCAATGGCACCTAAATACCTTTGAGGCTTAAGTGATTAGAGAGCAGAGCCTGTTGGGCCTTGTGACGGGGCTCACCCTGCTGCTGTCCCCTTTGCTCCGCACACGCACAGCCCTTCTCTTGTGTAGACACCACGGTACAGCTTACGCACAGTGGTTCACCCCACCAGCTTCTCTGACGAGTGCAGGCACAGGATTTACAATGGCCTCTCGTTTTACTAGCCCTCTTCCAAAGGTGGGGGGAGAAGAGGTGACTCCACCCAGAGAACTCCCTTTTGTCAGGCTCGGCTCGGTCGCTGCCACCACCCTCGATGTACTTCCTTCCCGTGCGCTTTTATCCAGTCTCCTTATTAATGGGCTAATTAGCTCATTAGCTACCCCAGCCCCAGTCTGAGCTGGTAGTCACCCCCCCCCCCCCCAGGGCCCAATTGGTTAACCAGTGACCCGAGGGCTTGTTCAGTTGCTGATTCCCAGCGCTCTGGATTAGACAGCATCCCCATGGTCAGAGAACAGCCCTGCATCACAGAGTTGGAATGCGCTGTTCTTATTCTCAACTCTGGCCTTGCGTGATTCATCCCTGAGTGCTCAGGGTCTGGGGGGACACACACTTTAAAAATGCTTCAAAGAGAAATTCAGCAGGCAGTGCGGTCTACTGGTTAGGGCACTGGCAGAGAGTCCTGGGTTCTGTTCCAGGCCCTGCCACTGGTCTGCCGGGTGACCTGGGTGAGTCACTTCCCCTCTCTCCATTGCTGTTTCTTCTCCCCTCCTTTGTCTGCCTTGTTTGTTTTGACTGGCAGCTCTTTGAGGCAGTGAGCTCTGCTGCCTGCGTGGCCAGCACCTCTCGGCACCACTACAACAGCAATCACCATGTCGACTAGCTCACTCCTGAAGCGCATCTCATAGACTCAGATATTTTAAGGCCAGAAGGGACCATCATGATCATCTAGTCTGACCTCCCACCACGTCACAGGCCACAGAGCCTCACCCACCCACTCCTGTAGTAGGCCCCTAACCTCTGGCTGAGTAACTGATGTATCCCTTCCACCAGTCAGAGTCGGCAGCAACAAGGGCCAGGTTCCGTATCTAGGGGTTCCATTCCAATAACATAATGCAAAACCAGCTTGAGCCCCCACCCAGTGACCTGGGACAAATATATATCACCCACCCCGGGCGCCTCTAAGAGGCAGTACTTCCCCTCTCGCAAGCACAGAGTCTGAGTGTAGAAAAACCTTTTAATGACAGAGAGAAACAATGCGGCATTTTGTTGGGGAAACACCACATCTAGGATTTGTAAACCAAACTGTGAGCAACGGCCCACCCCAGCAAATTGGCCATGTCCTTTCCCTTTGGTTCTTGAGTCCAGCAACCCCAAAAATCACCCAAAGTCCCAAAAGTCCAACAACCCAAAAGTCCAGACCCAGAGTTCAAAAGTTCATCTGCAGAGTGTTACACCCCTCCCCCCAGTCTGGGTAGAAATGGGGAGGGGAGAGGTAAGGGGCACCTTACGTGGCTCGAAGCTGACTGCCCCGTCCCTTCATGGGGCCTCGCTCGGCTCGGCTCTGCTCCGCTCCGCCAGCCATCCCACAAGTCACTCCACTCAGCCGTCCCTCAAGCTGCCCCGGCTGTTCCGCCAACTGTTCCACTCTGCCAGCAGCTCCGCTCCGTCAGCCAGCCTGCAAGCCGCTCCGGCTGCCCCACCAAGTGCTCCGCTCTGTCAGCAGCTCCCCTCCACCAGCCACTCAGCAATATATCTTCTGGCTCCCCCACTACTTAACACCGTGCTCAGTAATTTCAGCTCAAAGCAATTTCAGCTTTTTAGTGATTTCAGTTTGTAGTTAGGGGAGCCTTTGTGCTCATTTGCACGCTTAGTCCAGAGTAATTCCAACTCAGCAGCCTGAGACTCCTAAGGAACTCAAAATTAGCTCTGATATTCCACAGCAGAGAGAGAGAAGGAATGCAATTGACATTTAGGCCCCTCAGAAAAGGCCCATGCCACCAGATACAAATACCAATCCCCAACCTCTCTCAATTCACTGGGTTTTGGAATCCATGTCCCTTGCTTAGCAAGTGCTGCTTAGCTAATGGTGAGTCCCTTCATCATAACAAAAGCCTACTGTCCTTGATTCACATAATCAGGGTAACAACACTTTATTCTTCCTGCCCCAATAACAGAGAAACTGGGGCTCCCACAGCAGTCAAAGTGACCATTTGGGCAAGCGGTCCATCATGCTTTGCAGGGTGGGTGTGTCCATGCAAACAAGATTAGCCCCTGACATCCCTGACATCCCTTTCCACAACTCACCACCAGATGTCAGGGTAGAGCTCATCCTGACTCTGCTTACACTGACGTCCTCAAATCATGGTTAAAAACCTCAAGTTACAGAGAATCCACCATCTCCTCCATGCTACTGGTTGAGTGCATCCGCTTCTGGGGTTCTACGAGGCGTCTCCCGTCCAGTGAACCTTTCCCCTGCAGTTCCCCAGTGCTCACAGCTGCCTCAGATTTCATCAGCCCCCTTTGTCCCACCGTGGTTCATGCCATTGCCATGTGTGATGGCCCAGCGGAGGCAGATGCCAGGAATGTCTCTAACAACCTCCCCCGACTTGCTGATTAAAGTGGCTTTACAAACATATGTCAGCAAAATCCCTTTGCTTTCCCTGTAACGTTCCCTGTTATTGCTGCAGCTCTGCAGCCCGGACGGTTTGCATGGAGCTTATGCCCTCATAAAACTCATCTCCGCCTGCTGCTGCTCCCCAGGCCGGCAGCTAGATTAGCTTCCCTGTGTCCCTGAGATGAAGCGCAGCCCTCACCCCTTTGCACCGACTGTCACTTCCTGCATGGGGGCAGGGAAGACTGGGTTTGCAAGATAATGGCAGTAGGAGTTGCACTGGGCACCTTCTCAGGATCAGACCCTTAGCAGCCAGGCCGCTGGTACATTGGTGACTTGGTCCCATGGTTAGCCGACTGCAGTATCAGCAGGTTTGTTTGGTGTTTTTTGGGGGTGGGACACAGGGCACAGGACCCAGTGCTAACTGGTTCCAGAGCCAGCGATTTAACTGGGCACCTTGCTAGTCTAACTGGTTTCTGCGCCAGCTGGTGGAGCTAGGCAAGGATCATCCCATGCTTCTCTGTTCAGCATTTTTAAAGTGCCCATCACCCTAGAACGGAAGCACAAAGGGCCAAATTCATCCTGGCACTGGAGGGGCGCTCAGCACACAGACCCACAGAGGGTGGTGGGGAAAGGTGCTACGGTGCCTCCCCTATCCTGAAGTTGCTAGGGGGTCAGTTTGGCTCTGGCCCAGGGCAGATCAGCCCCAAGACCCGCCCTCACTTGTGTCTGGCCCCTAAGGACCATTGCAACAGCTGGGAATAGCCAGTGCATAGAAATATGCTGGCCATGACCCCTCTCTCCTCCAACATGCCCTGGTACCAGAGACTCATGTGCGGGGTATGGCCTAGACGCCCCCTATATGGACTCTGCTGGGATTCCCCCTATATAGGGGGAATTCCCCTGAGCAGTAGATCCATCTGGTTTAAGGGCCCTGTCACAGGGTGGGCTGGACTCTTATCCCCCCTGCATGGGGATTCAATTGACTTTATTAACCAGACTCTCCCATCCTCGTTCTGTTCCCAGGGTCGCATCTCCCCCCTTTCCGTCTGGAGCGCTAAGCTGACATTGGCTGGTGTTTTCTGCTCTGCTTCCCTGCTCTCTCCCTAGAGGGCCGGGATCGCTCTGTCTCGTCTCTGAGTCCCGGCTCTCCAGCAGTTCCCAGGCAGTAGCAACTGCCTCTGTGCCAATCTGTTCCCATGAGGTCACCGCTGCCCTGCTTCTAGCATCAGACAGATGAAACTTACATACCCCTGGGCTCTTTCGCTCATTAGAAGCATCCACCCGTCGTGCTGATGATGGATCTACGTCCCACCCTGCCTGCCACTGATCTCCCATTCCCTTTCACCCAGCCCACTGTGAAATAGACATCAGGAGAGAAATTGCATTGGGGGTGATGCTACTGCCTGAAGCAGCAGCAAGGGAAACAAACCTCCAAGCTGGGATTTTTTCTTTGACAGGTGTTAGTCAGCACATCAGCCCAAACGAATAAAGGCTACCAAAGTGGGTGGTGCGGAGGAAAGCAAAGCCCTGGAATTGTGTGTGGCAGGGGCAGGGGGGTGCGGAGAGAAGATCTAAGATCAGGGGTGGCCAACCTGTGGCTCCGGCACCACATGCGGCTCTTCAGAAGTTAATATGAGGCTCCTTGTATAGGCACCGACCCTGGGGCTGGATCTACAGGTGCCAACTTTCCAGTGTTCTGGGGGTGCTCACTGCTCAACCCCTGGCTCTGCCACAGGCCCTGCCCCCTCCCCACCCCCTCCCCTGAGCCTGCCGTGCCCTCGCTCCTCCCCCTCCCCCTCAGAGCCTCCTGCATGCCACAAAGCATCTGATCGGGAGATTTGGGGAGGGAGAGGGAGGTGCTGATTGGTGGGGCTGCCGGTCGGAGGTGCTGGGAGCGGAGTGGGGGAGCTTATGGAGGGCTGCTGATGTATTACTGTGGCTCTTTGGCAATGTACACTGGTAAATTCTGGCTCCTTCTCAGGCTCAGGTTGGCCACGCCTGATTTAAGATACTCCAGGACAAGCCTCTGCTAGACTGAGCAGCGGTGGACTAAATAAGTGGGGGGGTGGGGGGGTGTTAAATTGTTGTTGCTAGTCTCCAGCATCAAGGCCCCACTCTCTCAGAGCCAGGTAGCCTAAGTCTGACCTAACTCCCACTGGCTTTAGAGCAGTGTGGTGCCATTGACTTCCCTGGAACCGAGTTTACATGCAGACAAGTGGGAACAGAACGCGGCCCAGTGTTTGGCTGGCTGCAGACTCAGGCAGGCAGTGCCACACACCCCTAAGGTTTTTCTCTGCAAGATGCGGGGCTTTGTTTTAAACTCAAGCTTAAATAATGGAGATAAGGAGCCAAGTGGGGTGGCTGACTGTCCTCCCTCCTCTACAGCAGTAAGTGGGGGGTACAGAGTGGGCAGCAAAGGGATGGGGGATCTAGGCCCTCTGCCCACATATCCTGGCCAGCTCTCTCTTTGTGCAGCTCTAGAGACCGAAGCAGGCCCAGTAGCTGGACGGCCATTGCTCCCCAGCCCCCAACTGAGGGGCAGGAAGGCAGAACAGGCAGCAGGAGCTATTCTTGTTTCAGGCTCTGGGGGTGTTGCTCCTCTCCCCATGCCTGGCTTAGTTTGCTTTAGATATCAAAGTGCTTTACAAAGATGGGAGGTGTTATCCCCCTTTTAAAGACTGGAAAACTGAGGCACAGAGAGGGGAAGGGGGATTTTGCATAAAGTTACAGAGTGAGTCAGTGGCAGAGCCAGGAATGGAGGAACCCAAAGGGCCTGGCTCACAGGCCTGTGCTCTAACCGCTGGCACACGCTGCCTCCAATTGCAATGGCCCCACTTCTGTACACTACAAACTGTATTCCCACATGCCCCCTCTTTCACAAGCTGCTGTACGTCCTTTGTCACTCTAAGAGTCCCGCTTCAACCCCCAGCAGTTCTGTGACCTGGCTAGGAGAGGAGAGGGGAGCCAGGAACTTTACCAAGCATGGCACAGAAGACTCAAGGAGAGGCTAATTAAGCTTAGAAAGGAAAATGTAACGCACGGCAACAGGGGCAGATACGGGTGTAAAACAAGCAAGCCAGAGACGTGAGCGAAGCTGCCCTCTGATGAAAGAAAGTGATAGGCGTGCACACAGGCCCCCCCCCACCCCCACCCCCCCCGCCCAGCACCCCGCTCTAGCAAGAAAACAAACTGCTCAGATACAGCCCGAGGAAGAGGTTGGCAGCTCCAAGCCAAACTGCCTTTCTCCAGGGAAATCACACCTGGGAGCAGGAAAGTGACAGCTCTCCTTGGTGGGCAGCACAGGAAGCTAAACCTACTGCAGTCCTAGTCTCTCCCAGCAGGAGGCGCTGCAGAGAATGGCATTGCAGCTAACCCAGCTATTCTCCTCCCAGCGGGAAAGGCTACATGAAACAGAGGCCAATGATCATGTACATCATGCTCTGACTCTGGTGTGGGGATTGCAGTGCTGAGAACCAACCAGGGAAGGGAGGGCAGGTGGATGGAGAATGCTAATGCTAGAGAGCTGAATGCCAGGCAGCTCTCTGCTGCCCCTGCTCTGGTCTCCATCACCTGCTACGGTTGGCACAGCCTGCCACCTGTCCAAATCCCAGAGCAGGACACAGCGTAGAGCCCTGCAACCTGACCCAAAGGCAACAGGACCCAGCTACAAGTGTCGGGTCTGCACCGGGTAGGACAACTGCCGGCTCTCATCCTCTTGTCCATGGGGTCAGTGTGGCAGTGCCCACTCAGGTTTGGGGAGGAAGGGTCAGGGTGAGATGGGTCAAAACAATACAAGTGAAGCATTTTGACTTTATCAAAATGTTTCTTGTCAATAAAGGTCCAAATGAAACATTTCTACCTTCTCGAAACAGCGTTTCAATCATTTCCCCTTGAAAAGTCGTCAAAAATGAGACATTCCCAGGAAACGTTTTGATTTAGTCAAATCAGCTTTTGCCAAACAGGGACAGACGGTCCCACAGAAGCTTTTCTAGTGGCTCTAGTTCTAGCGTTGGCTCTGTTCTCAGCTCCCTCTCTCCTGCCGCTGAACGTTTCCTCCGGTGCTGAGAGCACAGTTCAAAGCAGGCAGCCTCACTCCAAACCTTGCTGGCGTGCAGTCCGGCAGGACGCTGCTCCACACAGACGTGTCTCGTGTTGACAGCCTGCCCTGGCTTTAATGAAAGCACCAAGGGCAGTGGACAGGTTTCCCTTCTTGGCCCATGGCGTCTGTAGACATCAACATTAAATTTGGCTAGAGCCCGGGGTACCATCCGCTCTTGCTTATTCCCTCCAGCCACCCATTCTACCCCTGGGGAAGCAGTGCCCCATCACTAAAAGGCCCAGTCTTCTGAGAAATTAGCTTCTTCAGAGCAGCATGCTTGTGGCAGGTCGGACTCCAGCTTCAACGCCCTGCCAGAGCTAGCTGGGAATCCATCTTTGCTCTCCATAATGCCCTGTTACACTCAGTGCCATTGTGTTCTTGTATGCCCGTCCCTTCCAGGGCTTGAGACATGGCTTCGGGAGACTAGGGGCTCAGTCTGCAGGGGAAGGTTTTTAAACGGTCACTGAATCCCTTATTGCTGCCTAACAATCAACCACTGAGTGCGTGGGAAGGGGAGTCGGACTCCTGGGTTCTTACTCTTGACTCGGCGACTGATCGCCTGTGTGACTATAGGCCGGTCACGTCACTGCTCCAATCCTCGTTTCCTAGGGGGCTGGGGTCATGGGATCAGAGCCAGCAGAGGCCCAGACTCAGTGGGTCAACAGACTTCCTTGGGAGCCTCACAATGCCAGAAGTAACATGGAGGGTGACCTCAGAGAAGACCCAGGTTTGGAGAAGTGCCCCGGGCCAGACAGAGAGAGCAGAGAAGGGGAGGGGAAGGGAAAGAGAAGGTAGATGTCCCACTGGAGCCTCCTCCATGCTGTTTTTATAACTAGAGTGAAGCAGAGCTGACGGGGACAGCATGCATCACAGAGGTGGCTTCCAGCATGCTCCATTTCCTGGTTCCAGCACAATTGCCAGGGGTCAGGTGGGTGGCTTGAAAGAAAGGGCAGTGCTTTGGGCACCTGGCTGATCCTGCCTTCAACAAGGCCTCTGCTGAGGCCAGTCAGTGTATTCCACCCTCCTGGTTTTGATTCAAACGCAGAGATTGGGTTCTTTTCTGCCATAAAGTAGATACAGGAGACACTGTGGTGGTGCTGCCCCCTTGTGGTACAGTGTGCGACAGCCGCCCCCTTTGGGGGTACAAAGGGGAGGGAACAAATCAGTCCAGCTTTGAATACATTTGGAAAGGTCCAGAAAAAAAAAATCCTGTGCATCAGCTCATCCGAAACAGCTGTGGTGCAGGTATCCAACAAAGTGACTCAATGTCATCCTCAGGCTCCAGCATCAGCAAAAGTTGAGGCTGAAGAAAGATGAAGGCACAGGGGACAAGTGGGCCCAATGCTTGTAAAGCGCTTCAGGGCTGAAGCTGTTCTATAGCTACTAGAGAGGTAGCATGGGGCAGTGGATAATGCACTGGATTGGGACTCAGGAGAGCTGGGTTCTAATTCCAGCTCTGTCACTGACCTGCTGTGTGACCTTGTCCCCTTTGTCTGACTTGTCTATTTGGATTGTAGGTTCTTTGGGTCTCAGTGCCTAGCACAATGGGGCCCTGATCTTAGTTGCTGGGGTACAAAATAATAAGCAACGTAAGGAATTCTAGGTGATAATCTCACAGAGATGTAAATGATAGAATCAGGCCCAAATCCTAAAGTCCTCATTTCAGGCTTGTAAATTGCAATGCCTGAATAAGGTCTGCAGCATTCAGCCAAGACCCCAAGACCGCTGATGTATGGCCCCGAGTCACTCCTCCATTGATTTCAGCAGAGCGACACTGGCCTCGCGATGCAGTGAGGAAACTGGCCCTGCTTGTTTCTGTGATGTCTCCCAATTGCTTGTGACAGAAGCTAACTGCTTTTGGGCAGATGTTTGCTAGTCTCTCATTCATTCTCGAGCTGGCAAGTGGCCCACAGTGCGCCCTTCAGCGCTCACATGTTACATTTTCAAACAAGCCCCTCTGTGCTTTCTCCCAGGCTGCCCCTCACCTGCGGGAGGAGCTCCTTGTAAACATCAGCAAAGCCACCTCAGCCTCCTTCCAGCCTCTCCTCAAAACTCTCCTCTGCCACAAGGCCTACAAAAAACTGCTGGTGTGCAGAGGCCACTGCCCAGCATGGAGGCCAAGAGTATCTCAACGTTCCCTTGTGCTCACCAATCTGTCTGTATCCATCGGTTATCTCTTGTCTTGTACTTAGATTGGCAGCTCCTGTCTGTCTGTTCTGTGTCTGTACAGCATCTAGCACAATGCAGCCCTGGGCCATGACTAGGGCTCCTAGGTGATACAATAATTGTCTGGTTCTCTCTCTCTCTCCCCCAGGAGGAAGTGCTGTGAGGGCTATAGGTTTGTGATGGGCCAGTGTATCCCAGAAAGTAAGTATAAAAAGGAGCTCTCTCCCATTCTGCTCACTCTGTCCACACTTATTCTCAGGTGGCACTAAAGCCACGGATCATGTCACCTGTGAGTGGATCATCTAGTCAGATAAAAGCCAGGACGATACCATCCACCTGGAAAGACTCTGGGAGACTTTGCTGCATGATTTGGGCAGCCCTCTCCACTGCCTGCTCCAAGGGTGAAAGCTCTTGAGATGTTGGCTCATGACAGGGCTGCTTCTTGCACTACGTGATGGCAGTTCTCTGTTTTCACCAATTACACCATCAGCACCCAGCATATGGTGTTTCAGCAGACGAGGCTTTCTGCTTTCGGCTCTGTGTTGGATGGGAAAGGGGCCATCAGTTTCATTCTGGAGGTGGGTCCAGGTCACAAAGTTCTGATCCGGATCTTCCCCAGAGTTCGGGGATGTTTGGAACCGGGGTTTGCTCCAGGCTCATCTCTAGTCTCTGTTGAACGTGGGCCCCTCCAGCTTCTCAGCAGAGTCCAGCACATGGGGTGCTGCTAGACAGAGGGTGAGGTGTGTCCATTGCAGGATGGGGCAGCTCTGACGCAGTTAGCTTGGGAGGCTTGGGAGAGGAATTGGGTCACCTGCCAGTTAGAGCTGGGGGGACGGTTTGGCAGCTGGGGTAGGGAGGTAGGGAGGATGCCTGGGAGAAGGGAGAGATTGGGTTGAGGATGCTAGTTACTGGGGAGTGCCCAGCCGTGAATTACTTACACATGCAGAGGACACATGGGGCCGGATCCTCCACTGGTGTAAATCTGCATCTTTACAGGGAAGTCAAGAGCCGTGCGGAAGATTTGGCCCAGGGCAAGGCACTGTGATGTGGAGGGGGGGTGGTCACTTTTAGTTGCAAGGCTGCACTGGCTGCGGTCCAACCCACCGTGCTTGACACCCAAGGTGAGGCGCACAGGAGAGGTGGTCAGTACGGCAGCGCACGACTCCATCTGCCCCTCTTTGCAGGCGTGGACGTGTGCGCTGACTTCCCGTGCGAGCAGCAGTGCACGGACAACTTCGGTCGCGTCCTGTGCACGTGCTTCCCTGGCTATCGCTTCAACAGAGAGCGCCACAAGACTCACCTGCACCCGTACTGCCTGGGTGAGTGCCCCCAAGGGTACCCGCCCTTAGCCTGGGCTGGTGCCAATGGCCTGGCTCTGGAATAGCTCCTGTGTGATAAATGGACACACGCAACATCTTTCTCTGGCCTGGGCTCGGTTGGAGGACTCTGTTGCAGGAGAGGCTGCTCCAGGTAACAGCCATCCCTAGGCTCCAGCGTCCAATGTAGGAGTCTAGGGGAAGGTTCCCAGAGACCCATCTCAGGGTTCCCATCCTCAAGGGATGTGTGTCTCTCCTGGCCTGGCCTGTAGGATGATATGAATCTCCCTTTGCTGCATCCTTTCTCCTGGTGAGGCCTCCGTGGCCCCTGGCGCTCCCCTGGCTGAGCTGTGGTTGATGTTTCTCTGTGTTCAATCCCAGACATCGACGAGTGTGTGGAAAGCGGAGGTGCCATCTGCGACCAGCTGTGTACGAACACCCTGGGCAGCTACCGGTGCCATTGCCAGCATGGCTATTACATAGCATCTGACGGGACAACCTGTTTGAAATCCAGCAATGGTGAGTCTGTGGACCAGGAGAGGGATCGTGCCCTAGCACTGTCCAACCCTGGGGCCACGCTCAGACCTGGCTTGAGCAGATGTAGCTCCATTGACCCGTGGCTGCAGGTTCCACCCCCGCATTCCTGCTGCCGACTGACACAGGTGCGTCATTCTCTTCCAGGCACCACAGTGGTCAAGTTGGAGACCCTGATGGGCACCAGGTCCTGCTCCGTCACCTGCGAGGAGTTCACCAGCATGAAACAGACAGTCTCCCAGCTGAGACAGAAGGTGGGACAATGACCTCTGAGCCTCTCCTGGTCAGACACAGCGGGCAGCGCTCTGGCAGACAGCTGTCTGGGGCACACCTGCAGACGGAGCCCTCTACGGGCCCCTTGGGCTGCCACCCCGCCACCGAATCTCACCAAGTCAGCGCTGAAAAGAAATAGGTAGTCCAGGAAGTGGTCGCCCCGATCACACAGGCGTGCTCAGTCAGTCCTGTCAGAGCCAGGGCAGAAATGGATCCAAGGGCTACATTCAGACCTGTGCGAAGTGGGCACAAGACCATGGAAGTCAGCGCAGTTGCATCCACTTGTACCAGTGCTGAATATGGCCCATGTGGCTTTTTTTAAAGGATGTGCTGGGGTAGGTGCCTCTCTGGCCACTCCCATTAGGGGAGGGGCATGCAGGGGGTGGTGTCATTTCTCTAGCCACTCCCATTGGGGAGGGGCATGCCAGGGGTGGCGTCATTTCTCCAGCCACTCCCACTGGGGAGGGGCATGCAGGGGGTGGCGTCATTTCTCCAGCCTCTCCCATTAGGGGAGGGGTATGCAGGGGGCAGGACCTTCTCCCCAGAGGTCCTCCCTTTCTTGGCTAATCTGCATTCCCTTTGCAGCAGGTTCCCATCCCCTCCTAAGCCTACCTATGCCATGGAGCCAGGAGGACCACCCAGGCCACGGCCCGACCACTTTTTGGCTGGATGAAACCCGAGCAGCTCTGTGACCCAGTGTGCTAGGTTGCAATGCCACTCACTCAGATTTGGAAGGGGTGGGTGTAGGTGCTCATGGGCCAGGGGTCAGGCTGCTGGGGAGACTGTGAGAGGAAGAGGAAGGTCAGGTGTGGGAGGGATGAATCTATGCCCCCACTTTCAATGGTGCTCTCCAGCCGCTACCACTGGGAATCACTCTGTTGACACTCTAGCCCCTGGGGCATGAGGCTGCAGAAGTTGCTTGACCCTCCCTCCTTACAGGGCTTCTCTGCACTTCTTTTCCTTCTCCTCCCCAGCTGCTGCTCCCTGCCTTGGATAACGAGAGTGGGAAGTTCTGGATGAGGATTAACCGAAAACCATCAGACCCCTCGCACCGTCCTCCTATCCTAGGGCCCCCAGGCCTCCCGGGGCCTCCAGGTACATCTTGGGGTGCTGGAGATTGCTGGGGTGGGAGACCCTGGATGCCTGTGAGGATCTGACCCAGCCCTGGTTTTCATTAGACCAAGCGAGAATCCTGTTTGTCAGAGGGAAGCGATAGAGTCAGGCTAGTGCAATCAGCCCACTAGTGCAGGAGTAACACCTACAGTGGGTGAGCAATGGACATTCTACGTCCCATGGCACCTTTGCCAAGAGCTGGGCTGGGGTTACCCTCTTGGCCTGGCTAATTTCTCAAGCCTGGATCCCCACTACCCTGGAAGTACCAGGCTCTCTGGGCTTGGCATGGGATGATACACATCCCCTGTGGCTAAAGCCACGGCTTGCCCCTTTCCTGGGGAGACTAGCAGGGCCTAGGGCAGTGTGGCTGGTGCAGTGGAAGACACTGACCTTAATGCCCCAGGGATGATGACGGAGGCCCATACAGAGCTAATCCTAGGGGGATAATTCTGCCCCCCATCAGAGTGTTACATCCTGCTCCCCTAAATTCGCCCTGTGGGTGGGGATGTTCTTTACCCTCTTCCTAAAAACAGCAGCATCACTTGAGCAGGAGGACTGCTACATTCCACCCCAGAGGTGGCTGCATTTCAGCAGTAAATTATCCCCTCTCAATACTTTGGCACATTTCAGGATGGAAGGTAGCTTAGGCTGTGTCTACACTACAGGTGCTGCAGCGGTACTGCTGTACTGTAGATGCTTCCTACAGTGACAGGAGGGGTTTTCTCATTGGTGTAGGTCAGTGGTTCTCAACCAGGGGTACGTGTATCCCTGGGGGTATGTAGAGATCTTCCAGGGGGTACATCAATTCATCTAGATGTTTACCTCGTTTTATAACAGGCTACATAAAAAGCACTAGCGAAGTCAGTACAAACTAAAATTTCATACAGACAATGACTTGTTTATACTGCTCTAAATACAATACACTGAAATGTAAGTACAATATTTATATTCCAATGGATTTATTTTATAATTATATGGTAAAAATGAGAAAGGAAGCAATTTTTCAGTGACAGTGTGGCTTTGACACTTTTGTATTTTTAGGTCTGATTTTGTAAGCAAGTGGGTTTTTAAGTGAGGTGAAACTTGGGGGTACGCAAGACAAATCAGACTCCTGAAAGGGGTACAATAGTCTGGAAAGGTTGAGAGCCACTGGTGTAGGTGATCCACCTCTCTGAGAGGTGATAACTAGCTGCATCTACACTAGGGGTTAGGTCGGTTTAATTATGTTGCTCAGGGGGTGTGGATTTTTCACACCCCAAGTGACATTAGCTGGGTTGATCTACATTTTAAGTGTATACCAGGCGCAGCATTTTTAGGTGGCCTCTCTCTAGCCAGCAGGAGCACTTCTGAGTGCTGCCTGTTTGGCAGGTAATCTAGTGGTGGTTAGGGGCAGTGGGGGTTAGACCAGGCCTGCACAACTCGTAAAGCGGCGAGGGCCATATTACTCCAAAGAAAACAGCTGAGGGCCGAAACCCCCCCGGCCCCGCGGAAACACCCCTCCCAGCGCCACCCGCCCCGTGGAAACAACCCCTCCTTCCCCAGCGCTGAGGTGTGGAAGCCTGGCTCACCTGCCGCCCTGCCACTGCCCGCCCACTTGGCTTGTCATCCCCCACCCCGCCCGGCTCGCCTCCTCACCCCCCGCCGCCCGCTCGCCTCCTCAGCCCCCCTACCACTGCCGGCTCGCCAGCTCCCCCTGCCGCCAGCTCACCTACCTGCCCACTGCTGGCCTCTTACCTTCTGCCGCAGCCCCCCCCCCCCCTTTTTTTTTTTTTTTTTTTTTTGCTTTGGCAGCTCCGGATGTGGCTTTTTTTTTGTTTCCACTTGGGGTGGCAAAAAAGCTAGAACCGGCCCTGGCTCCCTGATCTGTGGGCAGTGGGCTCTGGAGTTTGGGCTAGGCCCTCTGTAAAGATTGGATCCAAACCCTCTGGCCGGGGTCCTGGGCCAGGGCCTTTTCTGGTATTAATGTTCTCAGTTGCTCTGCTTCTTTAAGACCTCGTTCAGAAATCAAACACCCTTTTCTATGTTAAGGTGACCCGGGTGCAACAGGGGAGAAAGGGAGTTCAGGGGCAGTCGGACCTCCAGGGCCTCCGGGAACCCCAGGGCCCCGTGGGGACATGGGGCCAATGGGACCGTATCCTGACTTTGCGCATATCAAAATCGGACGAAGGGGACCAATGGTGAGTAGCAAAAGCTCCATTCGCTGGGTCATGCATCCTGGCCCCATCCCCAGAGCGCTGGAGTCCAGCCCGCCATCCCCATGGGCCGATGACGCCTTCCCCTGCCCAGACCTGGCAAATGGGCCACTCCCACACACACAACCCAACCCCGCCCAGCCAGATTCAGTGGCTTCCCCCCACGGCCGGCCCCAGGCACCAGCCTACCAAGCACGTGCTTGGGGCGGCACCTTGCGGGGGGGGCGGGCAAAAATGTTAGAGCCGGCCCTGCTTCCCCCTCTCCTGCAGAGACCCACTGCCCCCAGTGCTTCCTGCCCCTCCCCTTCCCTCCAAGAGACCCACAGCCAGTAGCATTTCCCTGTCACTAAATCCACTTGCTGGACCTCCAGCCACCAGCATCCTTCCTCTGTCCAAGCCACCAGAGCTGGCTCCCCGCCCCACAGCTAGCAGGCACTCAGCCCCACCCAGTGCCGCACATGCTGTCCACCCTTCGGATGCACTTGCTGCAGACCCAAAATTGCAATGATCTTGTTCACTCCTGCGCTAAAGCTCTGTGTTTGTGCTTCTCCTAGGGCGCTCCTGGGGCACCGGGAAGGAATGGCCAGAAGGTACCATGGCTTCCATTATTATCTGTATTGCCTTCAAGGCCCCCAGTGGGGCTCCACGGTGCTAGGTGCTGTACACATACACACAGTGGTTCCTGCTGCAAAGAGGCTCTCCCGCAGCTCTGATTCCTAGTCCCATGTCTCAGTTCCCAGCGAAAGTAACATAATTCCTTTAGTGGCCTACAGCCAGGAGAAAATGAGTCTGATTCTCCAGTGCCTTGCCTCTCTGGCCATCATCTACACCAGTGCAAACCAATTCTAATCCATCTACACTAGGAAAATTAGGACCCAGAGTTCTCTGCTGGGGTCACTCACCCCAGTGGTAGCAAACATGCACTTTTCTGACTTGTCCATATTAGTCTCAAAACCAACTGCAGGGAGCATGACGCATTGGGAGCAAGTACATGCCCCCATTCTAGCTGCAGCCTCCTCTTGGGCAGCAAAACTTTCCGCACGAGCAGTGTTGTGGTCCAATTGCAACCTGAGTGGTTACATCTTGTCAACCTGCTGTTGCTTGTGCAGGACAGGTGAGGCACTCCATCCCAGAAGTGGCTGCATTTCAGTGGTAGGTGAGTGATCCCTGGGTCTGTACAGTTTGTTAAAACCCTTTGGGAGCGTGCAGGATGCCAGGTGCTATAGGAATAGGTGTTGAGAATGGGATTTGACTCACCTTTGCTCAGATGGCTTTGTGTGTTTGAGGAGTGATGGGACCCACCTCTGTGCTTCCCCCTTGTGGCCCAGTCAGACATTATTCACCCCTTCGCAGTGTCTCTGACAGTCAGTCACTGCCTCTTGCAGGGTCCAGTGCAATGGGCTTCCGCTCCCCAGCTCAGGCATGTTTGAGTCCCACCCCTTCTGGGTGTCGAAGTCCCAAACTACAAGCAAGCTATGAGCTCACAACCAGGTAATCTGAGGAGTCTTCATCAGGACCCCAGGCTTCTGCTCTGGGGCTGTCTTCAAACAGCCCTTCCTTTGGTCAGTTGCCTGGATCAGCCATCCCATCCACTGGGAGACTCAGCCAGGCTGCCAGCTGTCCCTGACTCCTGGCTGTAACCAAGAGAGCAGAACTCTGATCTTCTGCCTGCTCAGCCCTGCACTAAGCTGGGCCTTCTCCTTTGAACTCCCTTCTCCACACCTGACACTGGCTGCAGATGTAGCAGGGTGGGGCTCATTGGAGCCACAGACCCTCATTAAACCCCTCCCAGCCAGAGTGGGGCCTGTATGCCCCAGCACAGAGGTCATTTTATTCTCAGTGAGCAGGGCCAGCTCCGGCTTTTCGGCCGCCCCAAGCAAAAAAAAAACCTTCGAAGAAAAAAAACTATATGGCCGCCGCCAAAGTGCCGAAGCAAAAACAAAACAAAAAAACCCGCTGCCTCAGAAAAACGCCACCTCAGAATCTCAGAATCCCCTGACTGCCGCCCCCTGTAGTGTGCCGCCCCAGGCATGCGCTTGGCCGTCTGGTGCCTGGAGCCGGCCCTGTCAGTGAGTACAAAAATATCTTTGGTGCAAGTTGGTTTTGGGGGTGAACTCTAGCCAGCAACACAGTTTGTTCTGAGGACAAACAGTCCAGCCCCTCAGCTGGTGGCAATCAGCCTGGCACAGGTCAGGGCACAGACTCTAGCCACCCTGACAACAGTTACATACAAAAGCACAGAATCTCCCCCTGCAGCAGAATCCAGGAAAACATTGACTTCCCAGCCTGTCGCTGAGAAATCCCACAGCAGCTTTATCCCCACCTGAAAGACCCCGCCTTCAGCGCCCTTGTCAAACAGATGGGTTTTGACAGTGATTTACATCCCATCCCCTGCTCTGCAACAGAAATCATATTGCTGCTAGTCCCCGCTCTGACCTTTGCTTTCTGTTTTAGGGCGAACGAGGATACCCCGGTCCCCGAGGGCCACCGGTAAGAATGGAAAAACAATTAGCAGCACAGAGTGTCAGGCAAAGCAAGGGTCGGGAACCTCATCTGGGGCCCCAAGCCCCACTGCCTTGCTCCTTGGGCAAGTGAGTGTGAAATTCAATGGGTCTGATTCGTTAGCACTTGATCCCCACTGTGTTTGGGTGTAAATGGCCGCACAAGGTTCAAGGCAGTGGAGAATCAGGCCCCCAGGGTCTGAGAAAGTAACTAAGGTTAGCCTGATGCTGGGTGCGTCTCACAAGTGTGCACCCCCCTACACACACACACACCCCCCCCACAATTCATCTTATTTTAGTAGGTGTTAAGCCCAGACAACATGCTCTGCCCTGGACAAGACACAAAATAAAGACATTCCCTGCCCCAGTGGCTTACAATCCAATAGACACAATGGGAGAAGATGGGAAGCCTGTAGGAATTTGTGCACATATGGTCAGATCCCCCTCTGGTGTGAACTGACGCAGCACCATAGATGTCAATGGGCCCTCCCCAGCTGGTATAAATCAGCGTAGCTCCGTTGACTTTAATGGCTAACAAAGACCCCTCTGACCAGGGAACTTTCTGTTCACAACGAGCAAGGCCGGGCCCACGGAATCCGACTGACTTGAGCCCACCCGTGTGCATCGTAGTGATGGTGCAATACTACCCCACGAGAGTCCCGTTCTCAGCAAATCCATCCCTGAGGTGAGGAGGCACCTAGCAGCACCCAGCCAAGGACAGCCTTGCATTCCTGGCTCTGCTCCCTGGGCGCATGGAGAATGCCAGCCTCTCCTACATGCAACCAGCCCTTTCCTGCCACTCCCCCCCTTCCCCGAACACAACCTCCACAGGCTGGCATTGGTGAGTCAGAGTCTGGGGTTTTCTGAAATGAAACCCTGGACTTCTGTGTTTGGCCAGCATGGGAGCCTGGCCAGTCTGGTCTGAGCCACTGGGACAGAGCTCTGCGCTCATAGCAAGCCTCTCTTTTCTCTCCCCACAGGGCCCTCCGGGCTCCTTTGACTTCCTGCTCCTCATGATGGCCGACATCAGGAATGACATCATTGAACTACAGGAGAAAGTGTTTGGCCAGCGCCGGAGGATGGAGTTTGAGATGCCGTCTGCCAACAGCAGGGACTCTGAGGTGCACGAATGGGGATCCGGCCAGGAGGAGCTGCTGCGGGGGCCTAGACCCACGCACTCAGCCACATGACCAGGTGGCAGATACCTGCTCCCCTGCAGCTGGACTCAGGAGTCACCCACACTCCAGAGACGGCGCTTGGACACATGATGCTCCAGGGATGTTCTGAGTTGCTAGACACTGCAGCTGATTCGTCCCCTTGGGCCAGTCTGATCCCCCCATCACAGTCGCTGTCCAGAGCAGAGAGTCTATTTATTATGAATGTTAAATGTTATATTTTTACACTAGAAAGAATGGAAAAGGGGTATTTTTATAAAGGTGCTTTTCTGTCTCTTTGAATAAGATGGGACATTCTCCAGATGCAGGGAGGAAGCCCTGGATTTGCTTCTCCACAGCAGCTCAGCCTCTGCCAGCAGTTTATATCCAGGGGAAATGTAGAGCAAATGAGCTGGAAGGAAGGAGTAAAACACAGAGGGCCTGATTCTCTTCTCACTCCAGTTTTACACCAGGGTCACTGTGTTGATTTCACTGATTTTGCTCCTGGTTTACGATAGTGTGAGTGGAAAATCAGGTGCGGATAATCTCAGATCCCTGCTGATGCGTCCAAGGGAGAATTCTTTACGGACTTCAGATCTAACCCGTGGTGTAACCTTGCTCCAGAAAGCTCAGTGTAACACCTACTCGGTATGATGCTCTGTCCCTTGCTAGTGATGGCAGATTGATGAGGCTGCTACAGCTGGGTCTTTTAGCTCAGACAACAGAAGCTTATGGTTTCAGATCCCCGCTGCCAATAACCCACATGGTGGAAGGAGAGAGACAGAACACTTAAGGCAATTAGTAAAAGCTCACTGTGCATGCAGGGTCCTCCTTGCCTGGGGAGATGGTGTCACTCTTAGCCCTGGGCTTTCATCCAAAGGAACTGTGAGCACAGGTTACGTCCATAAATACTAAGGGCCAAATGCAGCTGTGAATCTAACCTGCTATCATTGTTGCACCTCTCCTCTTGTAAATTACATGAATCTGGTCTTGCCCTCTCCTCTGACTTTGGTCTCTGTAGCAGGAGAGAAGGCACTGGAAATAACTGCAAACAGAGGAAAGTTAACAGGTTCCTTCTCCAGCTCTCTGGACCTGGGGAGAATGTCATCAGAACACGAACAAGGGAATGAGCCCCTCATGCTCTCTAATAAAGGCCTGCTAATGAGCCTGAGTGGGGGGCAGCCGTGACGAGCCGCCCCCCTGTGGAGCCGGGGGCAGACGCGGCGAGCCGCCTTGCTGCCCCCCTCCCCCAGCGCCTGAGCGGGGAGCCGGGGGGCAGCCACGGCAAGCCACCCCCCGGCTTCCCGCTCAGCTCCCGCGGCCCGGGGGGCTCAGGCTGAGCTCCTGTAGGTGGGGAAGCTGGCTGGGGTGGCGGCATTGCGGGGGGGTAGGGGGGCGGTGCAGGGCTGGTGCAAGGAAGTTTCACCTAGGGCGCGAAACTTCCTTGCACTGGCCCTGGTTGCAGTCTAAGTGTTACTAAACCGACAACTGAATTGCATGCATGGAGAGCGAATTCTGGGGTTCCAGAGAACTCCATAGACAAAACTCTCCAGTAGGTGGCAGCTGGTGTTTTGAAATCCACCTTCAATTTTAGCACAGAGGCACTGGAGACATGAATGCCTGTAATTTCTGCATAAGCGAAACTCTTGTCAGGCTGCGCTGGCTCCCACAGAGCAAATGCGTGTGAAGGAAACTGTAGTGCACTCATGTGCAAACAGGAGTCTAGGCTCTTACACAAACCACACTGCCGCTCTAAGAGGGATAGCGGCTGCCTTAAGATGTGTTCTGTTATGCCTCTAAAGGGCAGGTCTTCACTACCTGCCGGATCAGCGGGTAGCAATCGATCTATCGGGGATCGATTTTTCACGTCTCGTTAAGATGCAATTAATCGATCCCCGATTGCGCTCCCCGTCGGCTCCGGCAATCCACCTCATCGAAAGGCGGAAGCGGAGTCGACGGGGGAGCGGCAGCGATTGACTCGCCGCCGTCCTCATGGCCAGGTAAGTCGATTACGATACGCCAACTTCAGCTACGCTATTCACGTAGCTGAAGTTGCGTATCGTAGATCGACCCCCTCCCCTAGTGTAGCCCTGGGCTAACAGAGTAGAGAAGCCAGGGGTGAGGCTTGGCCAGAGAGTGAGGAGTGCAGTGGAGTATGTGGCAAAAGCCCAACTCTCACACTACATCTACACTAGGGTGACCAGATGTCTTGATTTTATAGGGACGGTCCTAATTTTTGGATCTTTTTCTTATATAGGCTCCTATTACCCCCCACCCCGGTTCCGATTTTTCACACTTGCTGTCTGGTCACCCTAATCTACACTGTTATTCTCAATAGCACCAAAAGGGCCCAAATGAGCTCAGGGCTTCATCATGCTAAGTGCTGCATAATCACAGTGATACAGCCCATACTCTCGAGGGCTTCCCAACTGCATAGAAATGCGACTGGGAGGAGAACCATGGGGAGGGCGTGACTGTCCAACCATCACACAGCAGAGCTGGGACTGCAACCCAGTTCTCCTGATGCCTAACGTGGTCTCCTATCCACTAGACTACGCTGCCTCCCAGTGGGATTTCATCCACTAGCGCACTAGCTGCAAAACCCTCCCATAGACACCGTTTATACCAATGCAGTGTGGCTGCAGGAGGGGATTGCACTGAGCCTGCTACTTTGGTGTAATTACACAGGGGGCTAAAAATCCTACTGTAGGCCTGGTTTTAGGGTACAGATGGAATTTCCTGGAAAGTTACAAATAAATGCATTTAATAGTTTAGGAGTTTAAAATTGTGGGCCAGAGCCTCAGATGGTGTGAACGGAAGACAATGGAGCTCTGCTGATTTTCCACAGCTGAGCCTATGGCTCTGTCTATCCAAGGCTTAAATGATCCTTATCCATCTTAATTTCTTTCCCCTGTTTTTATCTATCGTAGATACTATTGTGGCCCCCATTACTTGGGCACGTCCCAATCGGTAATGTATTCATCCTCACAACACCCCATGAGGATGGGCCATGCTGTCATCCCTTTTGTACAGATGGGGAAATTGAAGCAGACAGGCTAAGGATGTGCTGTCACTGGAGTGTTAACTCAGGCTCTGACTCTGGCATTTAGGAAGAAAGAATCCCGTGCACTGCTACAGTCTGGGGACCGACTGGCTAAGCAGCAGTTCTGCAGAAAAGGACCTGGGGATTACAGTGGATGAGAAGCTGGATATGAGTTAGCAGTGTGCCCTTGTTGCCAAGAAGGCCAACGGCATATTGGGCTGCATTAGTAGGAGCATTGCCAGCAGATTGAGGGAAGTGATTATTCCCCTCTATTCGGCACTAGTGAGGCCACACCTGGAGTATTGTGTCCAGTTTTGGTCCCCGCACTAGAGAAGGGATGTGGACAAATTGGAGAGAGTCTAGGAGAGGGCAACAAAAATGATCAGGGGGCTGGGGCACATGACTTACAAGGAGAGGCTGAGGGAACTGGGGTTATTTAGTCTGCAGAAGAGAAGAGTGAGGGGGGATTTGATAGCAGCCTTCAACTACCTGAAGTGGGGTTCCAAAGAGGATGGAGTTAGGCTGTTCTCAGTGGTGGCAGATGACAGAACAAGGAGCAATGATCTCAAATTGCAGTGTGGGAGGTCTAGGTTGGATATTAGGAAACACTATTTCACTAGGAGGGTGGTGAAGCACTGGAATGGGTTACCTAGGGAGGTGGTGGAATGGTCATCCTTAGAGGTTTTTAAGGCCCAACTTGCCAAAGCCCTGACTGGGATGACTTAGTTGGTGTTGGTCCTGCTTTGAGCAGGGGTTTGGACTAGATGACCTCCTGAGGTCTCTTTCAACCCTAATATTGTATGATTTCCCCACCCCTCCTCGTGTCCACACACAAAACCCTCTCACCTGCATATGGTGGTGCTTTCAAGCCAGGCAAGCTGGCCCTGCTGTGAGTGCAGTCTGATGTCCTGGGGAGGGGCGCTGCTTTCACTGGGGCTGGTAACCCATCCACTTTGCAACAAGGATGCAGGCTAACTCACCTGGAAACAGACAGTGCTCCAGTGCCTTCCCACAATCCCCTGCACACATGCCCAGAAGGACCGGCAAATTCTCCCACAATTCACTGGGAAAGAATCATAGAGCCAATCAGTTCACTGCAGTGCTAAGAACCACGGGATGTGCCCCCAGAAGTTTTAGCAACCAGCAGGTTAGCAGTGTGGACACAATAATGCAGGCAGGCTAGGCTAACACAGGTAGTCAGACCTGGGTGCCAGTCACATGGACTTAATCTTCAATGAAAACCCTAAGTGACTTTCCCAAGGTCACAGAGGAAGCCTGTGGCGGGGCAGGGCATCAGAGTTAGGTCTTATCACTGGGCCATCTTCCTCCCCCTAGGCCTAGTAGGGGAAGGAAGATGGTGGTGTTAGAAAAAGGGGGTGGGGTTTTTTTGGGTCCTCTTTACAAATGGCTTGTCCAACCAGGAACTCAATGCTGATGTGAGGGAATGCTCATGTTTAGGCCAAAAATGATAAAGCACAAAGTTATGCATCTCGGCGGTCTCCATTAGCACCATGGCAGCGGGTGAATTAAATTGTATTTGTCAGATTCCAACATCTAGAACTGGATCGTTGAAGACTATTAGACTTGGGCCACTGATGTGAATGGGAGCAGGATTGGGCCCAAGGTGCCTGACCAGGGGTGAATGCTGAAGAGCCCACAAAAGAGAAGGTCCTGTACTGTGCGTCCCTTAAAGTGTGCAGGTGCCTTTCATCCGAGGCAATCTAAGCACTGTCCAGTCATTCTCTGAGCCCACAACACCTTGGGAATTAGGAGAGCGCTAGTGCCCCCATGTTACAGATGGGGAAATCGAGGCACTGACTGGCTAAGGGACTTGCCCAAGGTCACCCAGTAAGTCAGAAGCAGAGCAGAGAGAGCTCTTGCTTCCCGAGCCTCTGTTCGGTCCACTAGACCCTACCAGTTCTGCAAGGAGCCGGCGGAGATCTCTCAGCATGTGTCTTGTGAGCAGAGGGAGATGGGAATCCAAAGACAGAAGGCTAGTTCCCACCACCACTTCCTGTCCATAGATCACTGGACTCTAATGTGCCGTCTGCAAGAAATGGGAAGGGGATGTGTTATTGGCAGCTGAGCCGAGAAGGGGCTCCAGAACCCTCTAGCTGGCTCCAGTCCGCCAGCTGAGCCAGCTGCAAACACCAGTGTTGCCAACAATCTGAGCGAGTTCTTCATTCCCACCAGGAGCAGTTGGATTATGGCCTGTGCCCAGGATTTCTGGGTGCCTCCTCCCCGGCTGCTGGACCCTGGGAGCGGGGGGGGCGCGTCACCTGTGAAGGGTGTGCAGTGGTGCCTCCTGGGAGACAGAAGGCGGAGCCCACAACAAGAGGATTGTGGGCTGCGGCAGGAGCTGAAGCAGCTCTTGGGACCAGCTGGAGGAGTCTTGGGGGCCATCATGGAGGGGCCACAATCGCCCCCTTGGCTTTTCTCCTCCTCTCTCTCACCCCCACACCCTCCCACTTTCCCCAAGGCTGTCTTCTGTGACCTGAATGTCCTGTCATTGTCCCCCTCCCCTCTTGGGTGCGCTCCCTCCCGGAGGGATCCACCCAGCCCTGGGGCAAGGGGATTGTGCCATCAACTCCTCCAATGTAAATTACACCAGTGCAGGGGGACATGAAGGGACAGCTGTGCCGAGAGACTGAGAGGAAAGACAGGTTTGAGGCAGCTCCACCAAGCCTGCAGCTCTCCTCAGGCAGGCCTTTGCGTGCAGGAAGCTCTTATCTTTCTATCTGCCTTTCTTTCCTTCTTAACCTCAGGACAAACTCCATCCTCACGCTCTCTCTGATTAATATGGCACTTCATTGTACCTCTAATTACTTGGTGCATCCAATCAAAGCACCGCCTCCTCTCCAGAGGGCAAAGGAAGATAACACGGAATGGGGTGTTGGCTTTGGACCATGAAGAAATGTTAATTATTGCTAGACACACAACAAATAACCCAGTGACCAGATGCATGAGAGGAGCTCAGTGGAACAATGGAGTTGAAATCAGTGAATGGCACCTTTCGTGCCATCTACTATATCCCAGCTACACGGCTCAGCAGCTGCTAAACTCAACGAGAAGCATGTCTCAATTCAAGAAACTAGAGTCACAAAATGTGGATCTTCATCCAGATTTCAAATGCTTCAAAGCTCAGGGACACTTGGATGTGGGGTTTTGGTCTGTCACAAATACAAATAGGAGCCAATCATAACATTTGAATCTGGTTTCAGGTTTAGATTCCAGTTCCCCTCTATTCCCCCTCCTCCTCCACACAGTCACAATGAACCAGATCCTTGGGTGGTGTAAACTGGTGTAGCTCCATTGACTTCAGCCCTGATTGAAACCAGCTGAGGATCTGGCCCAGTACTGGAGTATTGAGAACCAGGTCTCTGATTCAATCCCATCTCACTCCAAGCAGTTAGAGAAAGACAGATATATCCAGCACCCTGGAAACACCAGAGCACCTCTGTATTAGAAAATGTAGATGGGTGAGTATCACATGGAAACATACTGGGGAATCTTCCTCCAACAGGAGGACAATGAGATCCATGGGGATATTCTCCATTTGTCAGCCACTCACATGGCCGCAGTAGCCAGGAATGCTCTTTCTGTGGATGTATCATCAGTGATCAATTCTAACAAAGAGATGTTGCTGGGGACTAGTCTGCTCCAGGTGGGTAGGCGGGCTGGGGGGATGACTAGCGCTAAATAGCTGAAATCAAGTGTGGGTTGTAATTTGTGGCAGAGGAACCTCAGTAGCTTTGGAAATCAGATATGGGTGAGCATCTGAAAGGTCAAATTTAACTGGCCCACGCTGGTCTTGACATCAGGCTGAAACCTGTCAGAAAAATTCCAACGAAAGACTTTTTTCATTGAAATTCATTGATTTGACAAAATTGAAATGTTTTGCGGAGAGGTTTGATTTTGATGATGTTCCTACTGACCCCCACCTGCCAGACAGGGCCTGGTTTCCTGCCAGCTCACCCACCAGGCAGGCTGACGGGGACCTGGAAGCCTGAAAGCCATCCTAGCTTCCAAGTTCCCAGATTTGGCTCCCTAGCAGCCTGGGCTCTCAGGTCTTCTGCAGCTCTGGGGAAGCTCAGCAGGTCAGCTGAGCCACAGCTGAGGCCCCATTCCCTTTCATGGAGAGTTTTAAAATGAAATGAAACCTTATTTGAAATAAACTCCTCCACAAAATGGAATGACCTTTCTCTGCCCAGCTCTACTAAAACCCTGTGAGATTGGGTTCTCTGCGCGGAGGAGAGATCCGATGTCATGTCCTCAGACAGGAAATATCATGAGCACAGACCCCTTCATGCTAGGTCAGCGCTTGCTGGTCCATTCCCAGCTGGAAGCCAAAAGTCAAGAGGCATGGAGGAAAAACGTGAAACGAGTTTACCAAACTTTTTACAGTCCTCAGGGTTGGGTCAAACATAGGGAGCGAAAGCTTGGGCTAGTTCTTTTCTGATCTGACCGGCTCAGCCCAAGATGTGCTTGGCTGAAGGGATACGAAACCACTAAACAGCTGTTATGTGTAATACACTCAAAGGCAGTGTCCTCAGCTCATTCAGTGCCAGCTAGACATTTCTCCCCTCAGCACACTGACCGCATTCATGGGGAAGGCCTGCTACTCACAGGTGTTTGCTGAAGAAGGATCCCCCACTTCTTTCCATGTGGAATCTTTATTAATATTAGGATAGCTATAAAGATAGTGGAAGGCAAAAGTCAGGCATGGTGAGCGCAGAGAAATAGCACAGATTGGCCGTAGCTCAGTCAGGAGTTCCCAATCTCTGGGCACATTGCCAGTCCTGATGATGGATGCTCTACGTGTCACATGAGGATCCTGCCAGCCCAGCCAGGAGAATCAACTTTGAAATGGGATCAGGCTATACAACTCAGACCCACAGTTCAAACACCCCCGAGCTGAGGGACATTCAGCCCATTGCAACCAGTTGGATCTGGTTTCAGATCTCAAACAGCCCCAACTTTGGTTTGAGCCCATCTCTAACTGGAATGAAAAGGTACTCCAGGAAAGACAAATCTGTGTGTGCTATTACCAGGCGTTTTATATGCCATGCATTGTGTGCCTGGGTTGCTCTGCTGTTCTCTGTGTGCCTGAAGGAAGTGGCATTCTCTGAAGTTGATTAGTACAGCAGTGATGGGCAGCCCCAGGGGACAGGCAAGCGGATGAGAGGAAGGAGTTAGTCTGTCAGCACCTCATCATTTCTTGTCAAGAGTTCTGATCTTGTATTAACATGTACTCGGGATGGGGAGGAGATTGGAAATACCACAACACAAGTCACCAAGGGCTCCCAGAGAAAGAGGAGCCAGAAGGATTAGCTCACACCTGTCCAGGAGGATCAGCTGCTTAGACAACATATCCCTTTGTGACGGGCAAACCTCAGAAGGGCTCGGAAGCCCACAAAGGTTTGGGCTGCACATCCAGGACTGTCCAGGAAACCGAGCCAGATTTCTGTTTATTTACTTAGCACTAATGTTCCTCTTCTGTATGTTTTATACGCCTACAGGAGGAAATGATACCTGACAATACACACATCCAGCAGAAAGAGACAGGACACAAATCCAAGGGTTGGAAGCTGAAGCTAGACCCCCACGGTCAGGGGCTCCCACTCTGTGTGAGGCAAGAGGTCAGACTGGAGGTTCTGAAAGGTCCATTCCAATCTTAAAAAAAGAAATTATGACTTAATTCCCATGACTGCCCTGAGCAGCAGCCAGTGTTGCAGTCCCAAGGGACAGGAAGACAGAGATGAAGGGCCTGGTTTTCAGAAATGTTGAGCATCCAGAGTAGCCACTGAATTGAGATGGAATTTTGGCTGCTCAATACCTGTGATGATCAGCCCGTAAGTGACTGGACTAAGGGCAGAGCGCATCCCAGGGAAAGAGGCAAGATGGATAGGTTCTAAGGCGAGAAGGGACCATTGTGATCACCTAGTCCCCGGGCTATTAAATTTCATTGCACCGCAACCCCCTTCTGACAACAAAAATTACTACACAGCCCCAGGAGGGGAGACCGAAGCTTGAGCCAAAGGGCTTCAGCCCCAGGCACTGGGCTTTGGCCTGGGCAGTGTGGCTCGGGCTTCAGCCCTGGGCCCCAGAAAGTCTAAGTCAGCCCTGGTGACCCTATTAAAATGGGGTCACAACCCACTTTGGGGTCCCAACCCAGTTTGAGAATCTCTGACCTCCAGATGAGAACCTAGGCGGTTCTGACTCCCAGTTCCCTGCTCAGTCAACCCTTTTCTCCCAGCTATCTTGGCCTATTTCCACTTCCCGTTCAGCCAGTGGCTGAATGTGTCGAGGAAGCAGGAAACACACACACACACACAGGGGATCATTGTGGGTGAAGTTGGGGCAAACGCTGGGGCTGGTTGTTATTCAGATTGGCCACCCCTCACTTCTCTGAGCAGTCACTGCAGATCCAGGGTTATTCAGAGGTCTCGCTGCCCTCTGAACTTCATACACTTCTGAACTCCCGCTCTAAGCCCCTTATGGAGCAAGACCTGAAGCTGCTCTTGGGTATTCCAATCTGTGCCTATAAAATCTCTGACATGCTGGAAGTGTGCATCCTTTCTGCCAGGGCACCCCCTCCTGCCCACATGCAGCATTGCAGGGGACTTTGCCTCTCTCACTCCCTCTGGTGGCCACTTTGGAAACAGTGACCACTCCCAGCAGGTGAATTCCCCTTCTCTGGGTCTTCTGTGGCTTGTACCTCCCACCAAGCCACGCAACAGTTCAGTCCTCTTCCAGGGGTTAGCTCTAAACAACAGATTCTTCGGCCTTCCTGGGCTTGACTTCAGTTCACTTACCCTTGTAGGCCCCTAGTTCAGGACTTTTCTCCATCAGCAAGACCTGTCTCCTCCACACTTGCCCCCTCCCAACTGAATTCCTTCAGTCTGCTTATATGGCTTAGCTCTGCCTCTTCTATCCAGGAGGCAACTAGTTACCTCCCACCCCCACCCCGCAGGAGCATAACATAACTAATTGTATCCTTTCCCTTGCCTTGCAGGTGAAGGAATTTAAGCCTCATCCCACATGCCCTTCCTCAGGGTAACTCTGCTACCTGAAGAATGTGATATTCAGTCTGGTAATAAGTTTTCAGCCAAGATTCAAAATCAGTATGAGCCTGGCAGAGGAAGTGGAGTTATTGGATAAACCTGTGGAACTCACTGCTGCAAGATATTTTCAAGGAAAATAGCTGACTAAAATGTAAAAGAACTAGACGTTTTGTTGGATAAGTTATAGGATCTGCAGTTATAGGATCCAAGGTTTCATTTGCAAGGGCTCTCTCCACCTTCTTGGAAATGTAGGGCTAGAAGAGACCTCGAGATGTCATCTAGTCCATCCCAACATGCTGAAGCAGGATCAAATATACCTAGACCAGCCCTGGCAGGTATTTGTCCAACCTGTGCTTAAAAACCTGCAGTGATGGGGATTCCAAAACCTCCTTTGGAAGCCTGTTCCAGAGCTTCACCGTCCTTAAAGTTAGAAAGTTTTTCCTAACATCTAACCTAACTCTCCCTTGCTGCAGATTAAGCAGATTACTTCCTGTCCTGCCTTCAGTGGACACGGAGAACAATTGATCACCGTCCTCTTTATAACAGCCCTAAACATATTTGAAGACTGTTAGCAGGTCTTCTCTCAGTCTTGACTCAGTTTACACTACAAAGATAGGTCAGTAACTACACCACTCAGGGCTGTAAAAAATTTCACCCCGTCTGATGTCGTTAAGTCGACACCTCTTCTGTCGACCTAGCTACCACCTCTCTACCACAGTGACAGAAGAACCCCTTCCATCCCTATAGCATCTGTGCTACAGTGGTGCAGCTGCAGCGCTACACTGTGCTGCTGTAGCATCTCTGGTATATCTAGTATATCTCTAGCATATCTAGTATATGTAACATATCTGTGCCTGTATCTGTAATTTTCACTCCATGCATCTGAAGAAGTGGGTTTTTTTCCCATGAAAGCTTATGCTCAAATAAATCTGTTAGTCTTTAAGGTTCCACTGGACTCCTCATTGTTTTTGTAGCATCTCTAGTGTAGACAAAGCCTAAATTTACCCTGTGTTTTAAATCTTCCTCACTGGTCAGGTTTTCAAAACCATTCATCCTTTTTGCTGCTTTTCTCTGGACTCCCTCCAATTTGGCCCCATCTTTCCTAACACATGGCACCCAGAATTGGACACAGCTGAGGGCTCCCCAGTGCTAAGCAGAGCAGGACAGTTACCTCCTGTGTCTGACATAGGACACTCCTGTTCCTACACCTATGACAGGGCGCTCCACTCACTGCAAGTGCAGTGCCTCCTCCTGGCCATTCTGGGGAATAGCTCCCAGGTCAATGCCCCTTCCTGCAGTTGCATGCCATCATTCCATCTCTCTCTCTGGTCTGCGGCCTCTGTCTCACTCCAGCAGTTGCTACGTCCTCTTTGTGACTTCGCCCTCCAGCCCCCGCTTCAAAGTCTCTGTCACACCACAGTGACCCAGTCAGTCTTCCCATTCACTGCCCCACCAGTGCCACTTCCCCAGTGGTAAATGGGGAGCCTGGGCCTGCCTGCTACTCTGGGTTCCAGCCCGGGGACCCTACAACATGCAGCCAAGGTCAGTTCAGTCCTCAACCTTGCTGCTTCCTCCCAGGACTATGTCCTACCCCAGCACTCCCCACTCTCTGGGGTCTGCTGCCCTTTCTACTTCCTCTTCCCATGAAGCAACCATGGGCGATTTCTCTCTATAGCCCCCAAACACACCTCCCTTTTCCCAGGGAGTGACTGCAGACTAGCCCCCTGCCACCTCACAGCTCCCTGGCTTTATAGAAGTCCCACCCCACCTGTTCCTGCACATGTGAGCTTCCCCTAATTAGGGCTTTCCTCTCAGCCTTCAGCCTAATAGGTTAATTGGCCCATCTGGCCTCCATTAATTCCTTCAGGGTGAGTGTGGGGTGGACACCCCATCACAACACCCAATGATATTAACCTTTTTTGCTACTGCATCATATTGTTGGCTCATATTCAGTTTGTGACCCACTGTAACCCCCAGATCCATTTCAAGTAGTACAGTCCCAATGCCTAGCCTTATAAGAAGCTCAGTCCTGAAAATGCATCTCAGCTCTGTCCAGCAGACATGCAGGCAGATTTTGCACGTGTAAAGGAGCATCATCCCCTCGAGGGCAAATCATAGGTACATGCCCAGCAGAATGGACCGTTGGTCCAGCTCCCAGACTGGCAGGGCTGGCTCTAGGACTTTTGCCGCCCCAAGCAAAAAAATGTTTCCCCCCTCCATTTTTTTCTTTCCCCCTCACCCCTCTCTCTGCCTCAACTCCACCCCTTCCTAACCCCTTCCCCAAATTCCCAGCCCCGCCTCCTCCCCCCGCACGTGCTGCATTTCCCCCACCCCATTGCTTCCTGTGGCCCCCCCGCAACCCCCCGCCCTAGCTCACCTCCGCTCCGGCTCCCTCCCAGGCTTGCCATGCGCGAAACAGCTGTTTGGCGCGCCGCCAATCGGTTTCTCTCCCTCCCTCCCAGGCTTGCCGCACGCGAAACGCAGCAAGCCTGGGAGGGAAGGGGAGAAGCCAAGCGGTAGCGGCAGAGTGGAGGTGAGCTGGGGTGGCGGGGGCACATTTCTAGGGGCGGCATGGCCGGCGCCAGAATGCCGCCCCTAGAAATGTGCCGCCCCAAGCACCTGCTTGTTTTGCTGGTGCCTAGAGCTGGCCCTGCGGACTGGGTGCTTGGCCCTGTGTCCGGATTGCTACCTCCCATGGGCTGGATTTTTCAGTTGAACACCCTTATATTGTTAGTAGTATCACACCTTTGGACCCTATTTTAGATCAGGGCTTCATTGTGCTAGGCGCTGTACAGACTTATAGTGACAGGAAGTCCCTGGCCCAAACACCTCACAACTGGCATAGACAAGACAGACAAAGGAAATACCGTCATGTCTGTTTAAGCTGAGGTACAGAGAGATGTAGTCTCTTGCCCAACTTCACACAGGAATGTGTGGCAGAGCCATGAATTTAACTGAGACCCAGTCCACTGCCGTAACCTGACTGTGGGTACGTGTGTATGAGAGTTTATTATTTATATTGCAGGATTCCATCCTGGACCCATTGTGCTAGGTGCTGGCCAAACCCAGGACCCTGCCCCAAAGAGTTTGTGTTGTCCGATTGTCAGGGACTAGGACGTGGGCCATCTGACCTAGCAGTTAGAGCTGGAGCCTGCCCTAGTGGTTATAACCAGGAATGGTGACTGGGAGTCAGAGCCAAAGATCAGCTCTAGAGTCAGGAACTAGGAAAGAGCCGGTGTCAGGAGCCAGGCATGGGCAAAGGGTCCCAGGAGACTGGAGTGGAGCAGGAACAAGCTGGAGCAGGGCAGGGAACAAGGCAGGGGCAGGAGAGATTGCAGCTGGGAGCATAAGCATTGAGCATCTGGTGACCTGCTGCTAAGCTTAAATGCAGACCTGTTGGCTCCTTGCAGCCAATGGGGTGAGTCTGCCTCAGCCCAGCTGGGCTCATTCACCAGCCCCAGGTTGAGCTGCGGGAGGGCTCCAGCCCATAGGACCTGACACTGCAGAGCTTCTATCCACCTCCCTCCTCCAGCAGGAGCATCTGGGAGGGAAATGGGGAGAAGCCGGCAAGGATAAGCGACGCCTGCTTCATTCCCACCCCTCCCAGCCAGGTGAGCAGCTCAGGCGAGGAGGGCTCCATCTCAGCATGTAGGGGAGCGTGAGAATGACATTGCGTGCCTGGGAGACAAAGGTGGCGTGCCCAGCATTCCCGCCCAGTCCCGCCGCACTTCCTCCCCAGGGGCTGGTTAGAAATCAAAGGAGGAAAAAAAAAAAGGGTGGGGAACGATTAAGAAAGCTGCTGCTCCGCTTGCAACGCCCTGGGAGCAGCGTTTGCCACACACAGCCCTCTGCGTGCAAGCGGTGAATAAACAGCCGGGCGATCAGACCGCGCAGGGGTGGAAAAGGCCTGGGCAAAGGATGACAGGAGAAGCTGCCCTTCAGGCTCTCCCACAGCCTCTGCCCTGCATGGACCCCGGCTGCAGCTGCCCCCACTGGGCCTGCCCTGTGGATGTATTGTTAAAGGCATTGACTGGGATTCTGAGGGTCTGTCTACACTGCACACTGAGCCCAGGTTCTGATTTAGGTTTGAGCCCAACCCCCCCACTTCTGTCCACACACAAATCAGCCTGATTCGGATCAGCAAACACTCACGTTCCGGGTCTTAGGTCTCTGCTGGTGGGGGGGTCAGAACCTGAGTCGGTGACTCAGGGCCAAGACCTGTCGCTCTGCAGCGTGGATGCAGCTCAAGCCACACACCTGGGTCAGAAGTTCTGCGCAGTATGGACGTGTTAGTACGGCTGTGAGACCCAGGTTTACATGCAATGTGGTTGCTCAAGGGCAGACTCGGAAAACTGAGTTCACTAGCCCGTGTCCCCCAACCCCGGGTTTATAATGCGGTGTCGACGTATCCAGAGGGGCTGGTTCTCTGCTGCCTTGTGCATTTGCACCTGTGCAATGTGGGTGTCGACGGTGATCGTGATTGTTTATTTGTATTACCGTAGTGTCTGGGAGCCCCAGTCATGGCCCAGGGCCCCATTGTGCCAAGCGCTGTACAAACACAGTCCCTGCCCAAAGAACTTACAGGTGTTACCAATCTGACTCACTTTACATTGCAGCAAATAACCACACACGGTGCAGGGCAATGGAAAATCCAGCCCAGGAAATATGGGGTCAGTTCTCAGCTCTTCAAGAGATTTCCTGTGTGACCTTGAGCCAGCCACTTAGTCCCTCTGGACCTCCATCCCCCCTCTGTAAAATGTGGATAAGCATGGTCCCTTTGTCTTGCCTACTTATTCTCTAAGCTTGTTGGGGCAGTGACTGTCTGGTACTATCAGGGGCAGCTCTAACAATTTTGCCGCCCCAAGCAGTCGCTGCCGCCACGGCAATTCGGCAGCAGGTCCGCCGCTCTTCCCACTGCGGGACTCGGACTGCCGCCCCATTCTCACCTGCCGCGGCAGCAATTCGGCGGCGGGCAAGCAGACCTGCTGCCAAATTGCCGCTGCAGCGGGCGAGAATGGGGCGGCAGTCTGAGTCCCATGGCGGCAATTCGGCAGCAGGAAGAATGGTGGACCTGCTGCCGAATTGCTGCCGCGGGACTCGAACTGCCGCCCCATTCTTGATGCTGCCCCAAGCAGCAGCTTGGAAAGCTGGTGCCTGCAGCTGGCCCTGGGTACTATGTATCTGTTCAGTGCCTAGTGCAATGGGGTCTGATTGCAGTTGGGGTCTCAACACACGAGGCCCAGCTCCTCAAAGGTATTTTGGCTCCTATTGATTTCAATGGAAGTAAGGAGTCTACACACCTTTGAGGAGCTGGCCCTAAAGTAATACAAATCATTGATAAGACCTGCAGACTTTGCTCTTCAGGGCTGTGAAGCCAGCATCCTGCACCGGCAGGACATTCACAGGAAGCATTTGTAAAGGGGTTTTTTACTTGCTGGGTGACCTTGGGCAAGCCGTGTCACCTCTGTGTGCATCAGTTCCCCCTCTGTGAGAACACAGCGACATAGGAATCGCCACAGCAAATCAGACCGGTGGGTGGTCCATCTAGTCCTGTATCCTGCCAGGGACAGACCAGGCCTTGTAGATCTTCATGTGGCTCCTCTTTGGCTCAGAAAGAGACTCAGGAGCTTCCATGGCATTGTCCTCCTCCTTGAGCCCCTCGTAGGGGATGATCTGGACTTAGCAGTGGCCAGCACCAGATGCTCCACAAAACTCCCTAATTGACAACTGTGGAATGACCTGCCCATAGGGGAAGTTTCTTCCTGACCCCCATCTCTCAATGGTTCCCTTATTCCCTGAAGCATGAGGGTTTATATCCCTTCTAATTAAAAAAAAATTGAATTACTTTTTAACCTATCTAGTTACACTTGAGACGTTCTCATTATCCATATAAACATTTAATCTTGTGGCTGGCAATGAGTTCCATGGGCTAATTACAGGTTGTGTCAAAAAGAAGGCATGCTGAATCCTGCCCTGCTCCATGGGGGAGGCGGGTTTAGTTTGTGGGTATGGGGGTGTTATGAGGGGTCTGAGACATTTACTTAGGGACCAGGGAGTGTTACCCTGTTAAGAGAACTTGGAGACATTTCTATTGAATTGAATGATGATGCTCTATCAGCCAATTCATTTTAAAGCTAGCAATAAAAGCAATCAGCCTTGGAGAGATAAGGGCTCCTCCTCCTTATCACAATGTCAGTTCCAGTAAAGAAATAATAGATCTGGCAATGTACACCGGGGATTATGGATTGAAAGGTTTAATGAGGAAGATCACTAGGAAAAGACAAAGCCAGAGGGAGGCATCTCTTATCTAGGAACAGTGACTGAGGCTTTCATGAGAACAATCAATAGATTTGTTTATCTCAAGTCCCTGACTGAGAAGGTGGCAAAGGGCTAAGATCCTGGAATAGAGCAACCAGAGAGCATCCTGGGAAATGGAAATCCACTTTCTAGCTTTGTCTTTCTAGCTTTCTAAGCCATCAGAAGCTGTTCTCTGCTGGGCTGGTGGAGAGAGCGTGGGCCTTTACTGGGCCAGTATTAATTACAGTAGTGTCTAGAAACCCATTCACAGATCAAGATCCAAGTGTGCTAGGAGCTGCACAGACAAGCAGCAAAGAAGACAGTCCCTGACCCCAAAGCGCCAACAGTCTACATGGTAGACAGGTTACAACAGGTGAACGAAGCAAATGAATGGGGTAGCCAGAGTAAGCTGGAAGGGGGACGGAGCACCAAAGCGAAGTCACAACCCTCCCATGCAGCATGAGTAAAGGGGCGTACATGAAAATGTCCCATGAAGCAGGAGGGAGTATGGAGTCAGACCAAAGTCTGTCCATTTGTCTTGGGACTGAGGATGGTGGCGGGTAAAACATCCTCACTCAGCCCTGCCTCCTTCATTCCCACCTAGGCTTTGCTCCCACCACCGGGAAGCGTCGATCCTTCCTGACCTCCAAACTTTCATTTCCCAGCCACGTTGTTTGAGAGGCAGCCAGGACTTGCGCTCTGGGAGGTGAAGGACTCCTGAGTCAGGCTTGCAAAGGAAGATTCATGCTGGAAGCGAATCGTAAAGAACTGGTGCAAAGCTCAGGTGGGTTCGTACCACGAACCGCTGCGATCTGGGGGAGAATTTGCTTACTTATTGGTAGCACCCGCAAGCAAAGCTGGGTGCTGCAAATACCACAGCTAGTTCTTTCCTTTATCATTTTATCATTTACCACCCAGGCAGAGGGCCAGATTCTCTAAAGGCATCTTTAGGCACCCACCCTCAGGGCAGATTTCCAGAGCAGCTCAATTCCAACTGAGACAGCAACGTAAGTATCCCTAGGCTGGCTTTGGATAATAATGCTCCTTATAAAGTGCTATAGATGTATATAGCAGGAAATGAAGCATCACTATTAACTAATAATACAAGACTCATCCTTATGCTATAGAACTAGTGGCATTATTGAATGCAGGGCACCTATGAGTCATCAAGCTATTTTATTCTGTTCTAGATCAGTACTTATGCCACGTTCATCACTGTAGTATCTAAGTCGTTTCCCATGGTGCAAGATTAAGTAGCTTCCCATAAGCAACATGACTAAGGGCATGGCTACACTTGCGAGTTAGAGCACATTAAAGCAGCCCAGTGCACTCTAACTCATGACACGTTCACACTGGCAAGGCACGTAGAGCGCTCTGACTCCGCGGCTAGAGCGCTCCTGGTAATCCACCTCGGCGAGTGGAATAACATTTGATGCGCCCTCTCTGGAGCGCTGCGGCACCAGTGTGGACTTCCTGGTCTGTTAATGCACTCTGATCGGCCTCCAGAAGTGTCCCACAATGCCTGTTCTAGCCACTCTGGTCATCAGTTTGAACTCTACTGTCCTGCCTCCAGGTGACCAACCATCAGACCTGAAGGCAGGTCTTTAAATTCCATGGGAATTTTGAAAATCCCCTTCCTGTTTGCTCAGCAAGGCGTGGAGTGCTCTCAGCGCATCTTTCCAGGTGACCATGCCTCCACACACCAGGCGATCTCCAGTATGGAGCAATGGCAAGGTGCTGGACCTCATCAGTGTTTGTGGGGAGGAAGCTGTCCAGTCCCAGCTGTGCTCCAGCCGTAGGAATTACGATACCTTTGGGCACATATCAAGGGACATGATGGAAAGGGGCCATGACCGGGATGCACTGCAGTGCAGGGTTAAAGTGAAGGAGCTGCGGAATGCCTCAGCGCGTTAGCCGCATTGTAGTAGAAGACCCTCCCTTGCTTCCCAGGTCACCCTCAGCTGCAAGATATCTTCCAGGATGAACTCCTGTGGAAAATGTGGGGACAGTGTTTAGTATAGGGACCCCCTGCAGCTGTTGGCTCTCCCCAAGACACAGAAACCCAGAGGAAAGGACGGCCATGAAACAATCAGTCCCCCTTGCCCAGGGCCGGTGCAAGGAAGTTTCACGCCCTAGGCGAAACTTCCTTGCACCGGCTCTGCACCACCGCCCCCCCCGCAACACCTCCCCCCCAGCCAGCCAGCTCCCCTGCCCCCAGGAGCTCAGCTCCCCCCCGCCCGTGGGAGCTCAGCCCCCCCCACCCCCCACCCCAAGCCCGTGGGCCCCGGGAGCTGAGCGTGGAGCCGTGAGGCAGTGGGGCGGCTCGCCACGGCTGTCTCCCGGCTCCACGCTCTGCGGCTGAGCATAGGGAAGGGGAGCAGCTCGCCGGCAGCCTCCCGGCTCCATGATCAGCCGCTGAGCATGGAGCCAGGAGGCAGCCACAGCGAGCCGCCCCTGGTCTCCCCGCTCAGCAGCTCAGCCGCTGACCCACCTAGGGTCGCCTAGTGCAAGCACCGGCCCTGCCCTTGCCCCTGTGCTTAATCACCATTTTGGGGCTCCCATGGGTTATGTGCGCTCGCTTTGGGGCAGGCAAATTATGCTATTGTGTAGACTGTGCTTGCCCTCCTTAAGTACAGGGGAATCATTGCTCTCTCTGGTGTGAACAATGCTGCCTCTGTTAAGTGTTGCATTTTGCCTTTACAGATGCAACCTTGAGATCTCAGCCGTCCATGTTATCACCGGCCAAGAGACTGCAAAGACTCAGGAAGAGGCCACGGGTAGAAGCAAAGAAGACATGCTGCATGAAGTAATGCAGCAGTCACTTAATGAGAATCTAAAAGTGCAGGAGTGGAGGGAGAGTGAAAGGAGGATCCGCCAGCAGAATGAGGAGCACCGGCACAAAAGCCCGGTGCTCCAGCAGCACAGCACGGATCGGCTGATAAGCATCATCGAGCGCCAAGTGGACTATATCCAGGCATTCATAACCATGCAGGTAGAGCACTACCGTGTTCCCCCCCCCCCCCCCCCCCGCAACGCAGCTCTTGTCCCAAAACTCTTTCCCTTGTGCTCCCATGTCACCTCCAACCCACTTTCCCCAACATCCGGGTTCTTACCGCCACCAGCTGCCTCCTGTAGCTTCACTACCCAGTGCACTCAACCCCCATCACCATGCATTTTAGCCCTCCCGAAGTGCAGCACTCATTGCACAGCACTCCAGACAAGAAGGCTGAGTATGAGAACAGGGCATACGCAAATCTGTGATTGTACCGTTCCCCACCCCACCCCCCTGCTCTTTCTGTTTCCCAAGCAGTTGTGTTTCTTTTCAAGAAATGGATTTTTTCACTTTGAAAACATTATTTATTATTGCATAAAGTAAAAGATACCTTAGCCCAGGAAAGCAACAGGCACAGCAAGTCAGATTAGCAAACACAGATTCCTAATAAAATTGGAACCACTGCACTTCACTCCCGTGCAGGGCAACAGACATTACTGGTGGCTTTCAGCCTCAAATTGCTCCCTCAAGGCATCCCTAATCCTTGCAGCCCCGCGCTGGGCCCCTCTAATAGCCCTGCTCTCTGGCTGTTCAAATTCAGCCTCCAGGTGTTGAACCTTTGAGTTCCATGCTGAGTGAATCTTTCACCCTTCCCTTCACAAATGTTATGGAGGGTACAACACGCGGATATAACCGTGGGGATGCTGTCATCGGCCAAGTCCAGCTTCCCATACAGAGAGTGCCAGCAGCCCTTTAAACGGCCAAAAGCACACTCCACAGTCATTCTGCACCGGCTCAGCCTGTAGTTGAACCGTTCCTTGCTGGTGTCAAGGCTCCCTGTGTAGGGTTTCATGAGCCACGGCATTAAAGGGTACGCGGGGTCTCCAAGGATCACAATGGGCATTTCGACTTCCCCTACAGTGATCTTCTGGTCTGGGAAAAAGGTTCCGGCTTGCAGCTTCCAGAACAGGGCAGTGTTCCGAAAGATGTGTGCGTCATGCACCTTTCCGGGCCAGCCTGCGTTAATGTCAATGAAATGCCCACGGTGATCCACAAGCGCCTGGAGAACCATAGAGAAATATCCCTTCCGATTAATGTACTCGGAGGCTAGGTGGGCTGGTGCCAGAATTGGAATATGCATCCCATCTATCGCCCCTTCGCAGTTAGGGAAACCCATTTGTGCAAAGCCAGACTCAATGTCCTGCACGTTACCCAGAGCCACGGCTCTTCTGAGCAAGATGCGTTTAATGGCCCTGCAAACTTGCAACAACACGATTCCTGCAGTTGACGTTCCCACGCCAAACTGAGTAGCAACCGATTGGTAGCTGTCTGGAGTTGCCAGCTTCCAGATTGCAATAGCCACCCACTTCTCCACCGTCAGGGCAGCTCTCAATCTCGTGTCCTTGCACCTCAGGAGTGGGGGCGAGCTCCTCACACAGTCCCATGAAAGTGGCTTTTCTCATCCGAAAGTTCTGCAGCCACTGCTCGTCATCCCAGACTTGCATGACAATGTGATCCCACCACTCAGTGCTTGTTTTCCGAGCCCCAAAGCGGCGTTCCACGGTGGTGAGCATGTCCGTGAATGCCACAAGCAATCTCGTATCATATGTGTTACTTGAGTCGATATCATCGTCGGAGTCCTCACTGTCAGTTTGGATCTTAAGGAGTAACTCGACTGACAAACGTGACGTGCTGGCGAGACTCATCAGCATTTTCCTCAGCAGTTCAGGCTCCATTCCCACAGACCGGAAGGGAAGACAGCATGCACAGTACAAAAAACGTTGAAAGATGGCACCAAATGTGGACGGAAGCACAGGGATTGCTGGGATGCGAACCGACACGTTACCCAGTTACCCACGTTACCCATCATGGGGCATTGGGACAGGACCCAGAATGCACCCGCACCCCTCATCCCCTTCCCACAAGCCACAGCACCAGAATGGGAAGAGGTGGTCTGTGGGATAGCTGCCCATAATGCACCGCTCCCAATGCTGCTGCAAGTGCTGCAAATGTGGCCACGCTAGTGTGCTTGCAGCAGTCAGGGTGGACTAGCTAGGGCACCTCACTTGGGAGGAAGACCAAGGGCTTAGGAGTGAGCAGAAGACAAAAGTCCATCCAAGGGGAAAGGAGAAGAGGGAAGGGCAGGGGGGCAGTGCGCTCAGCTAGAGGGAGGAGTCTTGGGCAGGGCAGGGCACAGGAGTGGGTCAGTGTTTTGGTGTCTCCAGACTCCATTTAGCCTTGATTACGGTGTTATTTGTGGTGGCCCAGAAGTACAAGCCACATGGAAATTCTGTCTAATTACTTCTCTGCACCTCATTACCATAGTATCTGAGCACCTAGACACCGGGTCTGCAATGCACGGGAGAGGCCCCAGGCCCACCATGTGCATGTGAATTGCCAGTTCCACACTGTAGTTAATGCAAACTCCATAGCACAGCTGGGCTCAGGTTCAGTCACCAACCAAAGCACCCGGCTCCTAATTTCAGAGCCTGTTTCTTGTCTGGGTGGTGGGCCCAGTGGAGTTCCTGCTTGGGACGGGGTGGTCCTCACAATGGGACAGAGCGGTAGAAGGCGGGGTCTAGCTCAGGGACTGACGGGAGTTAGGGGGTTACACTGACTCTCATGCAATTCGCGTAGTTGGAGACTGAGCTTGTCTCTGGGTCATTGGCTCATCTCCTTGTCCCAGTGAGGCTCATTGTTCACTCGCACACCAACCCCACCAGTGGGCAGAGAACAACCCGGGAACAAGTCTAACCAGGAGAGAGGAGTCATGGTTCAAGGCTCATGCAACACACGCCAGTCTAGAGACCAACGCCCCGTATTACATCTCCCCAGCCATATCCGCACGCCCTAGCAGTTAGAGCCAGCAAGGACTCCTTTCACGTCCTTCCTTCCATCACTCAACATGCATTGCACAGACAGCTTCCTCGAACAAAGAGAAATGAAGCAACAGGGTGCGGGGAGGAAGTGTGGAAGCCAATAGCCTAGGACCCTAAGGAGATTCCAGACACACAAGGAAGAATTTACACCCCCCCTGCCTGCTCTGCATCACGCAAACCTAACCTGACCCAAGAGAGGGAAATGCTTCATGTTTGGCAAAATCAAAGCCCTGGGGCAGCCTCTGTGGCCTCGTCTACACTACCTGGGGTAGATGATGATTGGGCAGTTAAATTAAATGCTCAGCTCCCACCATTGGTACCATCAGTGAAGCTACCCCAGTGCCGGGGCAGCGCTGGGGACGTTAATAAAGATGTCAACACAGACACGTTTGAAAGGGGGGAACCCTAAAAAGACCCAGAATTCTTCTTCAGCCCATGTCACCAATTGGTATTGCAACACAAATTCCTCCAGCACGCTGCAGCTGAACCTGCCCATGTGTGGGGTCAGCTCAGCCAGCCACATTGCTTCACTGAGCCCATTCAGAGACTGGTCTTAACCATTCAGTGATACAGCCTTAACCGTGCAGCATGAAAACCAAAGGACCCTCTGCAACTGAACGAAGTCTTTCATTTCCCCGGTTAGGTCTCTATCTGGCTGCAAGGTGCTGACTGCCCTCCCACCTCCCAGGGATCTGAGGTCACTCAACGCCTCTCAGGAGGCACTAAGGTACAGGCCCCATAAGAAACCGAATTTCCTCAGGCTGCAGTTCCCAGTGAAGCTGAGTGTGGATCACAATGCAGAAGCCTCCAACATGAGGGCAAAGAAGACAGAGGAGTGTTGGGAGAAAAGGCCTTGTTTGCTGGAGCTACTGTGTGACTTCACTTCATCTACCTGGCTTGGGTCAGATGCCTTCACTGAACCCAGTGATGGTTGCAGTTGCTGATAAGAGAGCTCAAGGCATTATCCCTCCCGCCTCTGGCCCGAGAGACACAAGCGCAGATAAGGAAGCAGCTGTGTTCTTTGGTGGAAATGAGCGTTTTATTGCTGCAGGCAAGATAAGCAGAGCAGGGCATGAATTCATGCTGCTGAAGTGAAACTACCCCTCATTGACAGAAGACCTCTCAGACGCAGGCTTATCGGACACTGCCACTAACCCCGCCATGAGATCACTGCTGTTGTCCTTCACACACAGGTGCACAGAACAGAGGCTATGAGGACAAGCTTCTCAGCAGAGGATGCGTTTGGGGTTAGTCACCAAGAGCTAATCTAGTGTGTTAGCCGACACACCAGGGACTGAACCAGGGACCTCCAAAGCTAAAAGTATGAGCTGCTACATCTTGGGCTAAAACTCCACGGCTGCCTCCCTGGGGGCTGTAACAGACTCACACTCTCTGCGGATCGTCATGGAGGGAAACCTGTAACATACACTCACCTCTGGGTTACACTAGCATCGAGAAAGAGAGAGAGAATGGACATGGCCTAGAGATGAAGGGGTTGCAAGCAGTTTTAAGATATTTTCCATCCACATTTTGCCCCGCAAAAGGTCCATATCTCCCTTGGGCCCCATAGCTAATGGCAGGGGGAAATGTACGGAGCTTAAAGGGTCAGAACCTCTGCTGGTGGGAATCACCATCACTCCTTTGCCTGCAAGGAAGTACCAGTGGGTCACAGCATGAGAGAGCTTGAGAACGCCTGGGCCATGCATTGTGATTCTGTCCCTAGCTAACACGCAGGAACAGCCACCGCAGACGCTCAGCGGCTGCATTCAATTGCACCTCCTGCAGGCAGGCGCCTTCAGAAATCTCCCTCTGGACAGAGCTATGGCCGTATAGCATAAATAACCAAACACCGATCAACAGGCTGGAGCTAATGCTAAGACCGCAGCATTGGAGCTGCTAGTCCTAGACACACTTTACTTTATGAAAACACAGTATAAACTGGTCTTGTACAATATTTGGAACCTTTCTGTGGTTCGGTGCAGAGCTCCTTCATCTATTGTAACATAATATGCCCCAAACTCTTCTAATAGCTGTTACTCTATAGCCAAAGGGCCAAATTCTGCTTTCATTTACACCCATGCAACCCCAATTAACTTAATGAAGAAGACAAGGAAGACTTGGGGCATGGATACAATTAATTTAGGCCCCAATTCAGCAGTACATTTAAGCATGTGCTTAAGTCGAATTGAAATCAGTGGGACTTAAACACAAGCTTAAATGTGTTGCTGAATTGGGCCTTAATGCAGCAGAACAGGGTTGGGAATACTCATTTTCTTCTTCTTTCTGTTTTGGTTGAACAAGTCAAACATAATTTACATTTGCATTCCCAGCATCTAAACCCTGCTAAGCCCTGGGAATGCACAGTGCAGTCTGAACTGTTTTATCTTTGCAAATTTCAATTATCCTCAATAAATCCTTATTATATTCATGTATCAGAGGGGTAGACGTGTTAGTCTGGATCTGTAGAAGCGACTTGCATCCACTGCTTGCATCCGACAAAGTGGGTATTCACCCACGAAAGCTTATGCTCCAATACCTCTGTTAGTCTATAAAGTGACACAGGACCCTTTGTCGCTTCTATTATATTCATGAGGCTGCAGTTGCTCCCTCTAGTGGTCAGATGACAATTCCCGTGTTTTGGTTTTTTAAAGCTGTGTGGTGGATAACGTTTTTGGCTTGTGACTGAAAATTCCAGGTTCAAATTAGGATCGGGGTTCATTTTCATGGAAACCATCCTGTGTTAATATTATTTTATCCTCCATGTGTTGTGGATAAATAAATACTTGCTGCTCAGTTATTTTTCTAAACAAAACAGACGCATCTGATCAAAAATATTTAATATGGATAGAAAGCCAAGCCTGGAAAAGGAAAGGCCAGCATACTTTGGAGTTCCTTTTGTAGTAGGACGAGAGGCTGAGACATACGCCTTTGTATCAGAGGCCTGGTATGAGGCAGGACTTGCTAACAGAATCTGGCAAGAATAGGGCTGGTATTGCAGAAATACATATTCCTAAGAAGTGCTAGTCACAAAATAGTCACGCAAACACATCCTGATATCAAATGATACCAGAACATCCTGATATCAAGGATGGTACAAAAACATTCCCCAAGGATAACAGGAACACACTGACCCCTCCTAAGAGATAAGGTCAGGATAATAGTACGTAATAGAGATGTTTTGATTTAACCAACATGTACAAGGTATAACTAGCCAGGGGGCAGTGGGGGCAGTGACTAACTATGTCAGAGGCAGTAAGTAACTTGTTTGTATCAGGGTATAAAGATGTATCTCAGAGGGAGTATCTTTGCCCAGCCGAGGGAGGAATGGAAGGTCCCGCCATTCACTGAGCTGGTCCATTGTCATGGGCATATATGTCTTAGTATCCTTGTAGAGTCTACCGGGTGCTATTACCGTGATTTGTCAACAATAAACCTGGCCTGGCACCTTCGTACCTTAATGGATCTTGTGGTCATTGGGTGATTCACTCAAGGTCTTCTGTGCTGGCTGTCTGCGCAGAGTTGGGGAAGCACACAGGGAGAACACACACATGCAGCCGAACATCTAACCACACCTTTCACTGCAATAGCTAACCTGGGTAAGTGGCCACTTAAGCTAATATCAGCTAGCCCGAAATAAAAAATACATCCTTAAGCAAAATGCTGGACCTTCATAATTGATCTGGAACTATAAAGCCAGGGAAATGGTGGTGGTATGGCCTAGAGCATAGGGCACCAGACTAGGAGTCAGAAGACCTGCATTTCATTCCTGGCTCTGCCACTGACATGCTGTGTGACCTTGAGCAAGTTACTTCCCCTCGCTGTGCCTGCATTTGTCATTTAGAGTACCAGTGCTTCAGGACAGGGACTGCGGGCCAGATTTGTAGAGGTGTGTAGGCACCTAAAGAAACAGATGGTTGCCTTGTAGGACTTTCAAAAGTGCATAGGTGACTAACTCCCACAGGCAGCTATGCACCTCAATGCTTTTGAAAATCCCATTCAGTGCCTATGTGCATCTGTTGGCACCAAGATGGCTTTAAAAATCTGGCCCTGTCTCTTATTATGTGTGTACAGCACCTGGCACAAAGGTGCCCCAGTCTAGGGTTTCTGAGTATAACTGGAACACAAACAATCATAGTAATCTCTTGCACTAAAGTGCGCCGGCAGAGCTGACTCTACCAGCAGGCAGAGTGAGAGCTGATCAGTGCCTGCAGACAGTTGAGGGGGGAGGGCAGAGTGAGGGCAGCCAGCTTCAGTAATGTTATTGAACATGATCAGTCCATGTGAGCATGCTCAGTTCAAGCCAAGCCACTAATCGGGGCGGCGGGGCCACAGGACCCCACATGACCCCCGTTATGTGTTGCCTCTGAGAGCTCAGGTATCCTACAGGTGTGCAGGATGGAGAAATAATGCAAGGCTGGGGACTGAAGGCCCAATCAGGCACTCACAGGGACATCTATAAATGCAACTGCAGAGGCATTAGAGGGACATCCTGCATTTGGTTGCTAGAAGGCCACATTGTAGCTTGAATGTTTTTCGTTGCATGTTATATATTTATGAAAAACACTTTTGTTATAACCCATGCATGCAAAGAGCCTGATCCCCTTCTCATGCCACCATTGACTGGAACTACTCTTGACTTGTACTGGTATAAGCAAGATCTAAATCAGGCCCTGCAGCTCAAGAATGAAGTCTTGGAGAAAAATGTGCCCACCTCGTGAAGATGATCCACCAGCTTTATTGCCAGAACAAAGAACTGAACACATATCGCATTTAACACGTCAGACAAATCTAACTGCTTTCCTAATGCCAGTCATCACCGAGAACAATTGCTGGGTGTTACATGATTGCATATGTGAAGAGAGTTCATCCTCACAATTCCAAAGGGGAGAGCAGGTGGTCGATGCAAAAGTGGTGGGGCTAAGGGAAATGTGTTGTTCAGTACTGTGATTAGGAGGGGAGGTGTTCAGGAGACTGTGTGCTATCAGCCCTGCTTTCTGGTTCATAGACTCAGAATCCATGTACTAGGCACATCACGAGACTGAATAGCTTCTACATGAGATGCCCGCATAAGATTCTGAAAATGAAGTGGGAAGACAAAATACCAAACAGAGGTGCTGAAGCACACAGGACTGACATACTTGGAAACCACTATCAAGAAGAGGAGGTTGCAATGGCTCGGTCATGTCAGGAGAATGGGAGGACAGAGACCATATCCTCAAGAATATTTTGTACAGAGAGATTCGGCACGGCTCTAGAAAGCGGGGTACCACGACATGCATAAATGATATTAATTCATTCAACATCAATGTAGACAGCTGGGAGAAGTGTGCAGAAGCCCGTCCAATCTGGAGGGAACATCTGGCACTGGGTGCAGCTCAAGATGAAGTGGCTTTGAGGCAGAGGATGAAAGCAGAGCGAGAAAGAAGAAAGCAGCGTGCTGTAATCTTGGACTCCAACTCAGACAACACCTGGAGCTGTGAATTTTGTACCAAGCTGTGTTGCTCTCGAATTGGGCTTGTCACCCATAAGCGGATTCGTCAGACACCTGATTAGACCTCTTACCAGTTTGGCAGGGATGGTTGCCAATGATGTTCAGGAGACAATCTCTCGAATAAGAGGGGGCCCATGCTAAGGAAAAGTTTGAAACTCCTAGTGACAATAAAGTTTGCTGGATTCCAGCAGCTGGGGAGATGCTTACCGGGATTCTGCTCTCAAATGCAACTTCCAGTTGGGCAGTGTTGCCTAATGGATAGAGCACTGGACTGGGCCTCAAGAGACCTGGGTTTGCCTCCCCGTTAGGTGATCTTGGGCCTTTCACTATCTGTCTCTCCATGCCTCAGTTTCCCCAGCTGTAAATTTATGCTGATCTCATTTGCAAAGTGCTTTGGGATCTATGGATGATCCGAGCTAGGGCTGACTATTATTTCCTTTCACTTGTTCAGAGATGCAATATCATTTCGTCCCCACTTTCTTCTCATGGCACCCATAGCATTTCAAAGGCTCTTTGGAACCTGCAGCGGGGTCACGTGACCTTTTTAGCATATGTGGGACATGGGTCTGAGCAATAATTACTTGCTAACATCAAAAGGTTAATCTACCATGTCATGTTTTCTCCCAGACTGAAGTATTAATCAGCCTAGTTAACATTCCCCACCCCAAGGGCACTTCTGCATTCCCTTACTTGTTAGTGTTCAAATCTTGCCAATTACCACAAATTCTAACCTCCTCTTGCTATTTGCTTACATCCAATATGATTTTTCTCTTGGATGGGAGCTCAAAACCTTGCCGTCGTGTATGTTCCTGTGTTCATGGGCTGTCTTACAACACAGAGTTCATTCATCGAGGCAGCCTCAGTTTCTGGGGCTCTTTGGAGGAAATCAAACAGGTCCAAGAAACCAGAAAGCTAATCCATGTAAACAAAGTCGTTGTATTACCTATATTCAGCTGGGAATGAGGTGCTGAACTCCCTTTTTACCCTCTTGACAAGCCTAGCCTTCTTCTACAATGTAATAGACAAGACTGAACACAAGGGTTAGTTGTCAGTTGTCAAGACAATTGTCCTAGCTCTAGTAAGGAGTTTATTTCAGCTGAGAATCTGCCTCCTAAGATGTCCATGGACCTTAATACTCTACCTGGATGAAGGTCATCATGACATTTGGGACAGGCTTAGGTTCCAGTTTAGCAAAGATCTTAAGCACATGTATAACTTTAAGCACGTCGGTGGTCCTGACGGCTTCAACTTTTGGCTGTCTGTTATAAGGAGGCATTAAGGGAATACACCTTAGTAGCATTCGAAGAGGAATTCAGTAGAGAGCCCCAGCTATCATGCATCACCCCCAAAAGTAGTTACACCTGTGTGAACAAGCCAAGCTACCCTGGCATGTCTGTCATGATTCTACCGGTGAGGGTGATGGAGCTAGTTAACAGACGGGCAAGACAAATCAATACAGATTAGTCAGATAGAAGCCATATTGGGTCCAATTTATCTTAGCATATGGCTCCGAAGGGTGAAAATTCAAATGGGATCTCCCCTTGCCTTCATCCAGTGTCCAGAGGTGACTCACTCTGAACTCTGGATTGGGAACCGCTGCTTAACCTGGAAGTGCTCACATCTCTTGTGCTTCATTGTCAGGCCATACAGAGGCGTCATGTCCACCTTCTCTCCATCAGAGATGCTGAACTCCAGCTGCTGCAGCAGGGTGGTCAGGAAGAGGAAGACCTCCCATCTGGCAATGGTCTCGCCAAGGCAATTCCTCTTCCCCAGACCAAAGATCAGCACCTTCTCACCATCCGCCTTGTTTACTTCAGTCCCTCCGGCAAGGAGGAAACGCTCTGGGTCGAACGTAGATGGTTCTTTCCAAAGCTTCCTAGAATAGCAAGAGCAAAGCTCCTGAAACTTCCGTTCTACTGCTGCCTGGAGAGGGGATGCTGGAGAGCAGGGAATTCAGCTTGGATGGGTGTCAGGAACAGCTTCAGAACTGGGCCTAGGACACATTGCCATCCACACACCTTTATCACTCAAGAATGCCTTTTCCATTTAAAATAACTATCAGAAGGCATTGGGCCAAGTTAACCTTTGTCGTAAGGCCTTGATGTTACTGGTTGGCTTTTGCACTGAAGCCTGAGGGGTTAGATCCCTTATAAACATGTTTTTAATCCTCTCTGAAGTTACGGTTAATGTTCTCATTATCCACTAATGTCTAATCCTTTTCTGAATCCTGCTAAGCCCTTGACCTCACTAGCATCTTGTGGCAATGCATTCCACAGGTCAGTTGTGTATTTCACAGATTATAAGGCCTGAACTGTTGTGGTCATCTAGTCTGATGTCCTTTATAACAAAGGCCCTAGAACTTCCCTGAATTCATTCCTGTTTGAACTACAGCAGATCTTACAGACAAACATCCCATCTTGATTTATAAATTGCCAGTGATGGAGAATCCACCACGACCCTTGGGGAAATTGTTCAAATTATTAATTACCCTGACCATTAAAATTTGCACCTGACTTCTAGTCTGAATGCATCTAGTTTCAGCTTCAAGCCATTGGATCTTGTGCTTTTGTCTGATAGATTGGAGAGCCCTCTATTATTAAATTTCTGCTCCTCAGGTAGGTACTTACAGCATAGGCTGTGATCCAGTCCTCTGATCAGTTTTAAATTTGCTGCTTTCTGATGCTACTGAATAGACCTTTCCTCCTTTATTATGAGAGGGTAAATAGAAGCACTCTGTATCAATCATTATTCTGTATGCTCTACCATGTCCCCTTCCTATTCAGCTGCCCTCTCAACTAAATAGTCCCAGTTTTTTCAGTCACTCTCCATATGCAAATCTTTCTAGCCCTCTAGCCTTTTCCATTAGCTGTTTCTGGACCCTTTCCATCCCTGCTCTGTCCTTTTGGAGATGGGGTGACCAGACCTGGATACAGTATTCCAGGGGAGAGGGTGTCATTGATGTACAGAAGAGCAGTATAATTATCCCAATGTTTTCTACATGGGGAAACTGACTGGAATAATTGTCATTAGTTATACCAAAGTAGCTATAGGCTAATAGTTATTCCATTATGTCGGTCAATTTCTACATGTAGACAAGCTCTCGGTGTTTTTCCCGACCCCATTCCCTATACACCCTGACATTCTGGTTGCCTTTTTCACCGCTGCTGCACACTGAGCAGAGGTTTCCATTGAGCTGTCTGCAGTGACTCCCAGGTCTTTTTCCTGTCTCACAAGAGATTTCTCCTTGATCCTTTCATCAGCAAGGGCTAGGGTGCAAATCAGATCAGCAAGGGCTAGGGTGCAAATCAGGCCTATAGACCAAGCAGATCCAGGGGAAAGCTTGATGGGGACCAGGGCCGTCTGTGGCCTCAGCAGCCCACCCAGGGCTCCTTGGAAGCCCAGTTCCAATGCCCCACACACTCACCCCTCCCCTGCCTGGCTATCTCTATGTCTTCCCACAGCAGAAATTCCCAGTCCTGTGGAGAATGGGGAAAGCACAGAAATACAGCCAGGGTCACCTCATTGGTTTTTTTGATACAATGGGGCAGTGAACATTCCTTCTTGTTTGCTTGGAAAGAAGCTAGTACATCATGGATGCCACCACACAAACACAGCATCATCCTGATCTGTTTGTCCAAGTGCCAACCAGTCGTACTGAAGGTCCATGGTAGTGCCATATTTTGTGTGACTAAATGGGGGCTGGTACATTGATCTGGATGGATTGCACATTATTACCCTATCAGGACTCTGCATATACTTACTCATCGTGATTGACTTGCCACTGGTTGACAAACACACAGAAGTCCTTTGGGATGTAGTAGCCATTCAGAACTGTATCTTTTGTTGTGCTGAAGGACAAGAATGAGATTCTTAAGTTTAAAAAGCTGCCTCTGTGTTCTCATATCAATCAATTCCTGGGCCTGTTTAAGTCAGGACTGGGCCCAGAGAAGATCATTTTCATAAGCATTATTGTACTTTCTAAGGGCTGGGTTTTGCCTCTCTCACACTGCGAGGACCATCAATGGAGCGACATGCTGAATAAAAGTACCACTCAATGTGTTACGCCCCTACATCTCCTCTGCATCCGTAGCACTTACCAGTGAGGAATGGTGAAGGGCAGGAAGGAGGAATGTCTGAACATCTCTAAGATAAAGGCTTCTGTGTAAGGCAGCATGGGCCGGTCTGAGAGTCTGGGTCTCCTCTCTCTGCCAATGATCTGATCTACAGGTTATAAAGAGGAGGAAAAGGACAGTTGGAATCCAGCCTTCTAGAGAGATGCATTTTAACGCTGTGACTGAAAGCATACATTTACCTAATTCTTCCTGCATCTTCTTCTGAATGTCTGGATAAGTCACAAGATACATGAGGCTCCAGGACAAAGCTGTTGTCACAGTGTCAAAACCTAGAGAGACAGAGAGGAAAGACAGATACTAGATGAAGACAAGTCAAGGGAAAAATACAAGCCCCGAGCTTTAGATTGTCATCAGATTTTCCTTGCTTGCACACCAGTTTTTCTCCAACTCAGAAAGCTGTGATAAGGAAGTCCCTAGTTAAGGGTTTTTACAATTGCTCCACTCTGCGCTTAGTGATGCTGATTTGTCACTGTGTTATTTCAGTTTTATACTGGTGTAACTTCAATGAAATCAATGGGGTTTCCCCAGTGTAATTTAGCGATGAGTCAGGACCAGTACTTAGGGTGACCAGACAGCAAATGTGAAAAATCGGGACAGGGGGTGGGGGGTAATAGGAGCCTATATAAGAAAAAGACCCCAAAATTGGGACTGTCCTTATAAAATCAGGACATTTGATCACCCTACCAGTACTGGTAGATAGGGATATAAAACTGGCTCTTGGGAGCTTCATTGTCCCAGAGTGCTGTCTTCCTACAAATTCTTCCTTAAATAGTAGGAAGCCTCTTGGGGTCGTTGCTGGTAGGCGTCAGGGTGAAAAAACTAATGTGATCTGTTTTCTGCTACTGAGAGCAGCTGGATGGAGTGTTCTTATGGAGGGAATAAAAAAAGGGCTAATATTTACCAGAGTTTACTGGAATGCAAAAATAGAAAATGGTTTCAGATTTGAAAGTCTGAATTGGAATGTTCTTACCAGCTCCAAAGAGATCATTGACCAGGTTGACAATTTTTTCCTTCGGGAGCTGAATGTTGTCATTGGCTTCCACTTTATTCTCCTGACTTTGCTCAATCAAGGAGTCAGTGATGTCTCGAATGTTGTCCTGAAAGAGGAAAGTCCAGAGGAAGATGGCATGAAATTCCAGACCACTAGGCAGGTAAACTGAGAGGTAACAAAGAGCAATCTACTACTGAAGGGACGCTGTGCTGGAAAGTCCAGTACCCCCATGTCACAGACATGTGAGTAAATTCCAGTCATGACAGGAATAGGAGGTCAGGCGAATATTTGCTTCCCCTACAGTCAGTAGGTAACATTTCACCGAGCCATAAAAATAAAGAGATGAGAATATACAGCTTGAAAGTGAAGGATGTCAGAATGATCCTCGTCTTGGAAAATACAAGACAACCGTGCTAAGCAAATTAACTCTCAATATGTGCCTAGGCAGAGAAACTTATTGGCATAGAAACTGGGTAATTTGGGTCCTAAGACGCTTCTATAATGGATAAGATGAAGATTCATTTGTAAAATTCCTACAGGTAATAAAATGCTATTTTGGCTAGACAGGCTGGCAAAAAAGCAGCATAACCTCCATTCACCCTGCACCTTTCCAGACTTTTATTTAGGTGGATGGTGGAACGAACAGGCTAGTGTGTCAGTGCACCATTGCCTTTTGTTGATTGACATCAGTACTGTCCAACAGTGTGTCATAGCTACTAGGCCCTGTGTTGCTAACAGCTAATGGATATTCTTCTTTAGCTCAGTTGGTAGGAACCTGTGCATTTGGACAAGGATATAAATTCTATCCCAGTCTTTCTATGAAGTTTTGAATGGCCATCATAGTAACACCAGTGAGTGCTTAGGGTCATCACAGATTTGCTACGAGACAGCCTGCTGCAAGAGGAAAAGTAACTCGCAGAAGCTGAAGGATACAGTACAGAAGCTCATCTCAGGTGTGAGTGAATTCCCCCCCTAGGCTCTTACCTTCTCAAAGCTCTCGTAGTGCTCTTTGACAATGTCCTGCAGGAGCCTGAGGAACCTCATGTTGAATTCCATAAATTTCTTCATGGTGCGGCTGGGGAGATACTGGAGCACTGGGATGAAATCCACTGGATTGCCGGAGGCAGCCACATCCCCAAATTCATCTGTCACATTCACTATGCTGAGCAGCTCCTGGTCACCATGGTCGTAACGCTTGCCAAAGCACATGGCACAGATGACATTGGCCACAGAAACCACCACATACCGATAGGGGTCAAACCTCTTCTTCTCCTCCATCAGTTGCAGGAACTTTCTTACTAGGTAGTCAGCTTCTTTGGAGACATGCTCCTCGAGGAGGCAGGTTGCCGAAGAGTTGGGGCTGGGTGAGACAGAGAAGGTCTTCAGGGCATTCTGGGCCAACTTCCTGCGAGCTCTCCACACCTCCCCTGAATCAGCGCTGAAGGCCAAGCTCTGGCCATCTCCAATGTGGCGGAAACTGTAGAGATCAGGGCGCCCCATGAAGTCCTCCCCTTGCTTCACCAGGGCTTGTTTGATGGTGTCCAAACCACTCAGCACCAGCACAGGTCTGGTGCCAATCCGTATCTGCATCACATCTCCATACTTCTGGCTCATCTGAGTCAAGGTCAGGTGTGGATTGCTCCTCAGTTCCAGCACGTTGCCTATCAGGGGATAACCACTTGGTCCTGGGAGCCTCTTCAGCCCCTTGGGGATCTGCTGCCGGAAGGATCTGATGACCATGAATGTCAGACAGAAGACAGCAGAGGCAATAAGGATCTCAGTGACTGAGATAATGCCTTGGCTTCCCAGCAGTGACATTGCAGCCTTCATCTTCAAGGGACTAAGAAGTCTGAGAAAATTAAACAAAAGGAGGGTATTGGGTGTCTAACTTCCTCAGGCTGCTAAGGAAATGCTAGTCTTATGCCTCAAGTGGACCAGACTCCACACAGGGCCATGACACACACAGGCCTCCTTGCATTAGAACTTTGGGGGATCCCTTCTTCATAAATCCTTCCCATAGGCTGGCCATTAGCAGGGATCCAGCCCTTTGACCCTAGAGCCTCTTACCTGCTGGGACATTCCTCCTACACTAGTTCTAGTTCCAAGAGCACAGGACAGGAGACAGGAGTTCTGGGTCCAAATCCTGGTTCTGCCACAAACTTCCTGGGGAACCTTGGGCAAGTCACTTCATCCCATTGTGCCTCTGCTTCCCATTGGCAAAATGGGAATAATCATACATTTTACCTCAGGAGTGCTGTGGAGCTAAATTTATGAACGAAATGTTTGTGATGCTCTTGGGGATCTACAGGTGGAAAGAGCTCAAGACTGCAGAGACTTGAGGTTCCAATTAACGTTTCACTTTCTTCTTTGTGGAGTTGATTGGTTTACTGCAGTCCTGCCATGGAATGAAGAGAAATTGACAGGGCAGTTTGAAATACATAGGACCCATCAGCATTATCTGAACCCTGGGAGAAGTGGGGGAGGAATCTACTTCTCCATCATGATCTTCTCTGGCCACTGATTATTAAGAATTGGGACATAGACAGTCTTGCCTAAGGGTCAGAGTCAGGAGCTGAGTCAATGATCAGAGCAGAGATTAACAGGCAATGATCAGGAGCAGGACACAGGGGCAGGAACCAGAGATGAGGCAAGGAACAGGAGCAAGGCAGGAATTGAGAGCGACGGCAGGAGCCAAGGACAAGACAGGAGCGGAGCAGGGTTGGATGCAGATTTCAGGAGAGAGGCAAGGAGCAGTGTCCAATGCAGATGCAACAAGGAGGCTGCATAGTTGCTCAGACAATCCAACCAGCCGTAGACGATTCGTGCCTCCTGATATTGGGGTGGGGGAGCACAATGTAAAGTGAGGAGTCACGTGAGGCACTGGTGTCACCTCCGGGAGGAACTTCCAGCCCCACCTCCCTGGGCCACAGTGACCATTCCCAGGGCTGGGACCACAGGAGTGGGGAGCATTTGCCTCTGGGCCTGGGCCTGGCTGCAGGGAGACTCACAGCACCAGTGTCTCCCTGGAGCTCACAGACTCCTCAGCAGGCAATGCTCCTACATCCAGCTGAGCAGAAGCCAGGGAACCTGCTCCCAGCACCTTCCCCAACCTTCTTCCACTGCACCTCCCACTAGCAAGCTTCGGGCTCACTCAGACACTCTCCCTGGCAGCCGGGCCTGGGTGGGGAGTGGAAGGGATGGGCCGCTGCCAAGACCTCAGCTGGGTTCTCACAGGAAGCCACCGCACTGGACAGAGCAGTGAGTGACCCAGAGCGGCTACCTTCAGCCAATGTGATAACTGACTCCATCCCACCCCTTCCACTCCCTGTCCGAGCCTGGCTGCCAGGAACAGGGGCCGAGTGTGCCAGGGAACAGGCACAGCGGGAGAAGGACAGAGAGTCCCTCTACCCTGGCAGGAAGAGCAGAAATCTGAAAGAGGAAGGGAACAACTTGACCTCACACACCCCACCACCACCCGCATGTGTCACCTATGCAGCCAGCTCGCTGCCTGGCTTAAGTAGTGGATGTGAGCCAATCAGGTGATCCAGGGTCTGTCTTGGGAGTCCCTCTAGGACTTCCTGTGGGGCCTGACTTTGCAGGAGCAGTAAGGGGCTACTTTGTCTGTCTGTCACCCGTGGTGATGATGCGGCAGTGTCTATAGCCCAGGCCTAGGTCCTAGACCTTCTACAGCAGAAAACTCAGATCCTTCCATTGATTGCCCTTAACAAGGTGGGGCCAGTTCCTCAGCTGGGATAAATCAGTTCAGCTTAATTGATTTAATGGAGCTGGCCCAGGACCTGGCCCTAACATTTACCCACAGTGCTACAGGAGATACAACAGCTATTCCTTAGAGCCAGGGTGCCACTGTGAGGCTACTGGCGGCTTTGACATTGCGCTGCACTCCTGAAACTGGAGCTCCTGGGCTGGAGTCTCACTGACTATTCTCTTTATCCTGCTCCCAGTTGGGAGGGGGACACCTGACAGCGGGGCTTCTGGCTGAGTGAAAACCCAGAGCCCAGCTACAGGCCCCAGGGTTTTATGCTGCCCCCTGTTACTGTAGTCTCTGAACGCCTTCCCAACAAAGTCAGTAGCAATAGCAAAGTCTCCAGTGGATTTAATGGCGTCTCTGGCGCTTCTCTCTTACCCGAAGCAGAGCTTTTACTCGGGAAAGATTTTTGTGCATGTTTTGGCAGGAGTTTGGAGGTAGAAGGGGATGTCAGTGTGCGGGTCACTCAGAGGCGGGAAAGGCATTTTCAAAGAGGAAGGTTTTGCAGCATTTCCTATAGGTAAGGGCAGGCTAGGGTCTTGTCAGGGCTGTTTTTAATAAAAGTCCTGGACAGGTCACTGCAATGAACAAAACCTCGGGGAAGCCCTGCCCTGCCCTGTCCCTCACTTTACTAAAAACATCCCTGGCAAAATGGGGAGGGTCCATCACACATCCCCTGCAGCGGCTGAGAGCTGCGGGGACCCCATTGCCCAGTGGCTGGGAGGGTCCCCCTTGCGGGGCTGGGAGCTGCGGGGAGCCCCCTGCCAGCGCTGAGCAGCTCCGGGGTCCCTCTGCCGCCGCAGTCCTGACTTCCAGTGACTTCCGAGCCTGGGCGGGCGGCAGGGGACCCTCCCGCAGCTGCCCAGCAGCGGCGGGTGGCGGGACCCCCACAACTGACTGGCCGCCGCTGTCCGGGGCGACCCCTAAGCTGTCCAGCCGCCATAGGTCGGAACTGCTTAGCGTAGGCAGGGGGAGCTCCCAGCCTCCCCCGCCAGAGGCAGAGGGACCCCGGAGCTGCTCAGAGTTGGCGGGGGCTCCCCGCAGCGCAGCAGGGGGACCCGTCCCAGCCATTGGGCAATGGGGTCCCCGCAGCTCCCTACCGCTGCAGGGGGGCAGGGTGCTGGACCCTCCCCCTCCCCATTTTGTCAGGGATGTTCTTAGTAAAGTCAGGGACAGGGCAGGGCTTCCCTGATTTTTGTTTATTGCAGTGACCTGTCCATGACTGTTACTAAAAACATCCCTGACAAAATCCTAGCCTTACCTATAGGTGATCAGACTCCAATTCGCCTGGGCTTCCCTGGAAGTTTTGTTTCAGAGCCAGATCCCCTCAACCTAATGAAGCTACCTCTGAACTCAAGGGATTGCAAGGACTTGGTGCCAGGATCCTGGTGAAATCCACTGAGGAGACCTTGTCAGAGAAGAGGAATCTGTACCTTGGTCTTACCTAGGAAGGAGGATCCAATAAAGAGGGAGAAGAGGAACCAAATCCACCAACTACCTGCCCTGATCTCCTGATATGGCCAACAAGAGACACAGCTGAGATGAAGTATTTACACTGACACTCATCGATATACACACTCTCTTTAGCTGGGAAAACACACCTCACTTGAAAACTAACAGTCCTCTAAGACATGGTTTTCAAACTTTTTTTCTGGCGACCCAGTTGAAGAAAATTGTTAATGCCCACAACCCAACGGAGCTGGGGCAGAGGGATTTGGGATGTGGGAGGGGCTCAGGGCTGGGGCAGAGGGTTGGGGTGAGGGCTGCAGAGTGGGGCTGGGAATGAGGGTTCAGGGTGTGGAAGGGGGCTCTGGGCTGGGGCAGGGGGTTGGGGTGTGGAAGGGAGTCAGGGCTCTGGGCTGGAGGTGCAGGCTCTGGAGTGGGGCTAGGGATGAGGAGTTTGGGGTGCAGGAAGGGGCTTCCGGGGCACAGTGCAGTGTCAAAACAGGTAGGGACTAGCCTGCCTTAGCCGGGCAGCAGCACCAATGGGACTTTTAATGGCCCGGTCGGCAGTGCTGACCAGAGCCACCGTGACCCAGTGTCTTCCATTCCCCGACCCAGTACTGGGTCAGGACCTGCAGTTTGAAAACCACTGCTCTAAGAAACCGAGAGCACTTCGGATACCATCACTCTACTGAAACCGTAACTTTAACCCACCCGCTTTTGCAGAGCCAATAGAACCAATATTGAAGGTGGCCACTATACTGTTGAGTTCAAAGGGATCTTAATCCAAGTGTTTTCTGTGCCTAAATTGGGCATGTATTTCACTATCGGAATTAATGCTAACGATTTGCATTGCTCTAGTACAGAAAGACCCAGCCCCTGCCTTAAGGAATTCACTAGTTTCAAACAAGATGTGAATGTAACCAGATGAGGGAATTGGGGCGGAAGCATTAGCGGAGCAATGAGAAGATCACACCATTGCATAGACCAGATAGTGCTTACCTGAGTCATAAACAAGGTGCATTGGTTGAAAAATGGAGGAGGGAGGGAAATTGCAAATCAAATCAAATCAAACAAATAAATCCAAGAAAATGTTCTCTGTTTTTGGTTAACATTTTGAAGCCGTTGAAATTTTTCAGCAAGCTGATTTGTTTGTTTTCTATAATCTCAGGGCTCCATGAATGTCAATGACCCCTAGCCATCTAAAATTGGCTAGTTTCTTGAAGATGGCCCAGGCTGAGAGGGTGAAGGAGGAAAGGATTGTGACTCAGTTCAGGGAGGGTGTTTTGTGCCTGGAAGGAATTGCAGAGATATTTGTGGGACAAGCGGAGAAACGCCTGGGTGACCGATGAGCCAATCCCATGAAAAATGACGTTTTGTTGAGCAGAGTAGTGCATTGAACTGTACTGACTGATCTAGGATTGATTTCCTGCTGTCTAACTCAGGACTAAAAGTAAAACCTATTTTACCTCCCTTATGGAAAGATCCTGTTGACTCTATTATCAAATAATCTCCTTCCCACTGGTTTTGGATCATCCTCTAGAATTTAATCCAAAATGAGATCTCTGCTAGAGAATTCTATGGGGGGCAGTCCCAAAAACCTACAGAAAAGCTCTCACTCTGTTAAATTCTGTTGATTTTTATAGGGATTTTTATTGAACTCTCTTAGATTGCTATAGAATCCTATTGGTTTCTTCCCTGTTAAATTCTATAGGGATTTGCATAAAGGCAGGTCTGCTGAGTTCTGAGTAAGTTTTCTGTCTTGAAAGAGCCCCAGTTATTTAGCCTATTTAATGCATAATTACAGCCTTCACCTATGTTCTTTGAGCTGAACGGTTAGTGTTATTTGGAGCCTTGTTATCTGAATACTGGCCAAGCTTTTCCAAAGTGATTAGTGGTTTCGGGTGGGCCCTGGTTTCGGGTGCCCTGGAGGGCTGGTTTTCAGCACTTTCTGAACATCAGACCCCCTTTTAAGAAGTCTCAAATTGGGCTCCTGTAAAAAGTCCCCAAAATGGCTTTGGAATACCTGGATCAGTGATGCACACATATAACACATCTGAGAGAGACCCGGTCTGGACAGCCACTTCCCACCGTCCCCCATGAGCATTTAAACTAACTCTTGTTTTTTAATATATTGCAAAGATAAGGAGCTGTGTGAAGCAGCCTACAGTACCTGTGTCCCAGAGGAGGGATGGTGCTTAGGTTGGAGTTCCCACCTGTGGCTAGAAGTTCTTTGGTGACAGCGTGAGGAGTCTCTCCCCAAGGTGTCTGGAACTCGCTCTTCTGGACAGTGAACTAGGTTCTCCTCCCAGGCAGCTTGAAGGATCACTTTTATACAGCTTTCTATGCACCTCCCCTGAAACCTGGTTGGTCAACCATCCTTCTGTCACACTGCAAAAGTATCCTCCAAGCCACCTATCTTGGAACTCCAGAATGACTAGCTACAAAATAATCAACAAAGTCTCCTCCTTGTGCTGGACCTGATCCAGAGCCCATCAAAGAAGTCAGCTGGGCATCTTTCCATTGACTTCAGTGGGCTGTGGGGCAGACCCTTAGTCTGCATGGGCAGGGGCCATGGCCAGCCTCCAGCTGACCAATGCATATTTCACCCTCAGCAGCAAAGGCTGGATGGCAGAGACTAGGGCACAAGTGGCACTGTGGTCGAGAGGACCAGAACATGCTTCTTTGCCCTGGCAGGATGTCCCCTGTCTCAGGCATATGGCCACCTGCCCATTGCCCAGCCAGGCAGTTCTTTTCAGTAAAGAACTTCATTAAAAGACCATCTTCCTGGATGTGGTTTTTTGAACTGATTCATGAAGAGTTTGTTCTCTCCCAACACAACTCTAGTGTCTGTGGTGCTGGACGGTAGAGTGAGCATGCGGGGGTGGGGGGGGGCAGCGAGGGGGAGGTGAGGTCAGGATTCCAGAGACAGAGGGCAGGATGGTGCAGAGGGGTTTGTGGTCTGTAATCAGGACAGGAGAGTGTAGCGTGTCAAGAGCCCATTCAGAGGCAGCCCTCCCCTGCCCCCAGCTCAGTATCAGGTTAAAGATTGCCCAGGTTCGCGTGAGAAGCCATTTGGCTGAATTTCACCACTGTTTCCCCTGCAGCCAAACAGGGTGAGTTTGGGAACAGAAGGTGGGGGAGAGTTCAAGGGGGCCTGGGAGGTGGGGGAGAGAGCAGAGGCATTCGTTCCTCTGCAAGCACCTTTGACACATGGCAGGATGTGATATTGCGTGAGAAGGCAGCGGGGGCAGATAAGCACGAGCTGCACTTTGGGAAAGTCCAGGGCAAGGTGCAACCAGCAGAAAGACCCTGACTGCTCCATGCCTCTCACACACTGAGTGAAAACCCACTGCAGACACAGAAGCAGAAGAAGCCTACCTGACATGTTCCTTATAGGAGAAGAAATTCCCCCAGAGCACAGGGGAGGTGTGTTGACCTTGCAGCCTCCCGCTCCTTCAAGGGGCAAGTTTTCAGCCCCAGTCTCTGGGCTGACTCACTCACCCACTTTGTCTGATATGGCTACACTGATACAGCCCCCATGTAAATGAGTAGATGTAATGTGGGGACGGAGGGGGGAGATTTCCCTTGCCTGTTAGATATAAGATACTTGAAAACCCTGTGGATAGGTCTACAAACACTAGCTTCCACTCCTGGGCTTCTAAAAATTGGTTGGGCCATGTGCTGTGTTTTGGGACCTGGAATCAGCTGGGGAAAGGCCAGTGGAGGGGAGAACAAATATTGATGTTATCTGATGAAGAACTTAGAGGAAACGCAGATGTGAAAACTGCAGCCCGTGAGTCAAATTTCTCGGGAGCGGCCTCTGGCTTTGAACGTCTCCATATTTTGGGTGCTCAGCTCAAGCCATCTTGCGATTGATGTTCAGAGGTGGAGAGTGTAAGGCAGTGGTCCCCAAACTATAGGGGAAACATTAAGGGAGGCACGGTGGCACCTGGGCCAGCCCCACGGGGGGTGGGGAAGGAGTGCCACCCAGCCCTGCTCTGCCCCCAGCTCCGCTCCTGGCCATGGCTCCTGGCTTTCGGTTCCCAGACGTGGCTCCCAGTTCCCAGTTCCCAGCTCCTGGTTCCTGGCCATAGGCCCCCTCCCAGTTCCTGGCTCCTGACTGGGGCTCTAGCCCTGGCCCCAACTCCCCACCATGGCTCTGGCCCCCACATCTGGCCCTGGCTCCCGACTTCAGTTCTGAGGGAGCAGGTAAGGGGGGGTGCATGAGCAAAAATGGTTGGGGACCACTGGTATAAGGGGTTTGGGGCAGGGATTGTCTGTGTTTGTACAGCGCCTAGCACAGGGCGGGTCAAAGTCCAGGACTGGGACTCCTAGGTGCTACTGCAATACAAATCATAACTAAATGCTGATCACGGGCAGCTCAAACGACTCCAATTCAGCTCTTTTGGGGGAAAATCTGACCCAAGATGTCTTACAAAATCAGACTGTTATTTAAGGTTTCTGCTTGGTTATATCTCACTGAGTGAGCTTTTCCAAGTGGTACAGATCAGGCCCCACTCAGGTGCCCCCCCCCCCCATAGCAGACAGGTGTCCTGCTGGCACCCTGCCACAGTCCTTCCCACCCTCACACTCCTGAGGGCCCTGCCAAACACTCCTCCCATACTCTTTCAGGCTGAGAGTCTCCCAGGTGAAAGTCCCCCATCGCAACTCAGAACACTGCCACCGTCCATCACTTTGGACTCCTCTCCAGCCCCCAATGTTCTTTCAAATGAAGGGCTCCTGTCTGTGCATACTCCTATATCCCCTATGAGAACTCAAAGGTAGCACTAATGCAAACCACATCCACCCACCATGAGCCTAATTCAAGTCTCATGTCCCTCCTGAGTTCATCTCCCGACTCCTGGGACAGTGGCCATGTCAGGGTTCCCTCCCCACTCTAAACTCTAGGGTAAAGACGTGGGGACCTGCATTAAGAGCCCCTAAGCTTATTTTTACCAGCTTAGGTTAAAACCCCCAAGGTACAAAATTCCCTGCACCCTGAGAAATCCTTCTTTCGCTGCCACCATCAAATGTCTAACAGGAATCCAGGAAAGGAATCACTTGAACTTCCCTCCCGCCCAAACTACCCCCTCAAGCCGTACACCCCCTTTCCTGGGAAGCTTGAAAACAATCTCCCAACCAATTGGTTACACAGTGATCTAAAAACCCACCCCCTGGGTTTTAACACCATAGAAAACAGTCAGCTTCTTAAAAGAAGGATTTTATTAAAAATAAAGAAGGTAAAATCATCTCTGTAAAATCAGGATGGTAACTATTTTACAGGGCACTTAATTTCCAAATTCAGAGAGATTTCCCCCTCTGGACAAAACCTTAAAGTTACAGAAAACCATGAATAACCTCCCCCCCCCCTTCTAACACAGGGAATACACCAAGCAAAATTAAACCAAAATCTATGCGCTATGCTATCTAAACTTACTTCAGAAAAGGGAGGTTTGATTTTCGGTAGGTTCCTTCTGTCTTCCAAGATCACTCTGACCCAGACAAAGCCACACACACAGCTTTCCCCCTCCCATTGGTCAGATGCCAGCCAGGTCAGGTGTCAGTCTGGCTACCTGCATTTCTTAACCCTTTACTGGTAAGAGGATTTTATAGCACTGCATCAGATCCTCTCCCCCTTCCCTTTATTTTTATGACACCCCCCCAAATCACCGATAGTGTGAAACACTGGCTGTGATTTCTTCCTGGAGCTCTAAAAGAAAACAAAGGTAATAAGACACATGCATCTCCAAATATACTAATAACTGGATAAAGACTAACAATATTTCCCACATTGCAAGGATGATTTTAACCAGTTGGTTTGGGGAAACTTTCACGGGAGAGTGCATCAGCCACTTTGTTAGAAGCTCCTGAAATGTGTTGTATTTCAAAATCAAAATCTTGGAGAGCCAAACTCCATCGAAGGAGTTTTTTGTTATTTCCCTTGGCGGTATTAAGCCACTGTAGTGCAGCATGGTCGGTTTGCAGGTGGAAACGCCATCCCCAAACATATGGACGTAGCTTTTCCAGAGCGTAGACAATGGCGTAACATTCCTTCTCACTGATTGACCGGTGGCTTTCCCTCTCAGACAGCTTCTTGCTGAGAAACACGACAGGATGGAATTCTTGATCTGGTCCTCCCTGCATTAAGACTGCTCCCACACCACGCTCGGACGCATCTGTGGTTACTAGGAACAGTTTATCAAAGTCCGGGGCCCTTAGCACCGGGTCAGACATGAGTGTTGCTTTAAGCTGGTTAAAGGCCTTCCGACACTCATCAGTCCACTGAACCGCATTTGGCTGGTTCTTTCTGGTTAGGTCAGTTAGAGGGGCGGCGATTTGGCTGTAGTGCGGTACAAATCGCCTGTAATATCCGGCCAAGCCTAAGAAAGATTGGACCTGTTTCTTTGACTTTGTGGCAGGCCACTTTTGGATAGCCTCCACCTTGGCCTGTAGGGGGTTAATAGTTCCTTGACCCACCTGGTGTCCAAGGTAAGTGTGACGAACTAGGACTGTTGTTAAGGTTTCCCTGAGTACTGTGTGGGTGCCTCGGTTTCCCCTATGCAGTGCTTGAGTATCTAGGTGGTGGGACAAGTGTGCATGAGTGTTACAGAGGGGCCTGGACACAGAGAAGGGCCGACACTCGGTCTCCTAGCAACAGATGGCCCCGGCCCCTCCCCTGCAAAGGTGAGAGCTGAAGGTGTTGGAACAAAGGGATCAGGTGACCTCCTGGCCCGGGAAGCAGACAAAGGGGGAGGAGGGGCTGGTGAGTTTCAGTTTGGAGCTGGCCGGAGAAGAGGGGAGAGAGGCAGACAGGGTCTGGCCTCCCTGCCCCGTTTGGAGCTGTGGGGTGAAATGCAGGGAGCCCCCGGGCTGGGGTCTAAGCTCCCTGCCCCCCGGAAGGACCCGACTGAGGGGTCCTGGATGTACTGACAAGCTCTGGTTGGACTGTGTTCCTGGCATCTCTAATAAACCTTCTGTTCTACTGGCTGGCTGAGACTCCCAGTGAATCCGGGGAAGAGGGGGCAGGGCCGGACTCCCCCACACTCCGTGACAACTGGTGGCAGCGGTGGGATGTACTGCACCCCGTGGAAGGCGCTTCCTGCAGTAAGTAACTGGGGAGCAGTAGAACGAAGGGGGGCTAACGAGGACCAGGCGTGCTGAAGGCTCACAGAGGAGCAGTTTCGGGGAGCGGAGGAGCTACGCTTAACCCCTGGGAGTGTGTGACCAGCGAGAAGGACTGTGCAATGATGGGGTCCCCCTGGGGGCTGCAGTGAGCAGTCCCGGGGCGGAGGAGCCTGCGGCTTGGCCCTGGGAGAGAGAAGGATTTTTGCAGTGACAGGGTTCCCCTGGGGGTGCCGTGAGTGGACCCAGGGGCGGAGGAGCTGCGGCTCGACCCTGGCAAAGAGGCGGTGACCTGGAGAAGGGCTGGCACACTTGGGGTTCTTCCTGGAAACCGTGGGGAGCTAAGAGCACACAGGCCTGCGAATCCACAGCAACTTGGGAGCAGTGAAGTGATGGCATATCGCTTTCTCCTTAAAAGAAGCATTGTAACCCTGTGCAAAAAGAGAGGGATACGCATTGGGAAGCTCACTAAAGCCCAGCTAATTGTGCAGCTGAAGGAGGATGACCATTCTAAGGAGCAGATTCCTGACCCCGATGGGGCTACAGCAGGATCTGGGAGCAGCTGGAGCGGTAGCCTGGCATCCCCAAGAGTCTGGTCCCCAACCAGACGGGGGTCTTCACGATCAGGTTCCCCAGCAGGGGATCGGAGACGGATGGGACTGGAGCTGAGTCCGAGAGAGCGAAAGGACTGTGAGAGACAGCGAGAGCCCAAGAAAGGGCTACCGGAGAAGCGGCAGCAGCATAAACTGGCGGTGGTGGAACGGAGAGGCATAGGGGACTGGCCAGGGGTAAGTGGGGATAGATCCCGGGGTGCCAGCTCCGCAGGGAACCTTGATCCTAAATTGCTGCCCCTGGTTAAGGAGGGTGGGGATGTGGAGGCCCACCTCACTGCCTTTGAGCAGGCTGGTGATTGGAACCAGGGAGACCCTGCGGAAAAGCCCCGGGATCTAACCCCCTTGCTGGGTCCCAAGGCCATAAACTCCGCCAGCCAGATGGGTGGGATGGTGGACGGATTTCCACTCCTGGCCCTGGACTCAAGCCCTATGGACCCCCAGTGGGAGCGGAAGGTGATGGTCAATGGAGAGACATTCTTGGGGTGGCGAGATCCCGGGACAGAGAGAACTGTGGTCAGGCCCCAGGTGGTGCACCTCCACCAGATGCTGAGGGGCTGTGTGACCTGGGTGAGGGTCCCAGGGACGGACCCAGTCGCCCTGCCTATGGCCCAGATCCCTGTGCAGACCCAGGAGGGGTCGGGCTGGCTGGTTGTTGGGGTTCTCCAGGATATCAGCGGTGAGGTGCTGTTGGGGGGTGACTGTGTATCTTTGGGACAGGATCCAGGCCCTGGCCCTGTAACGGCCGAGGATTTGAATTTGAACTCAGGGAACCAATTGGCTAAGAGGGAAATGGTCAGTGAAAATGCAAATGACCTGGCTGGCAGGGGGGAGGAGCTGCCAGGCCCCGGTTACCTGCCTGCCTGTAACCAGACCCCTAGGGCGGGGTGGGACAGAGAAATGCTCCCCACCCCCCTGCACAATGGAGAGGTGGCTCAGGCAATCTCTGATGCAGAGAGCAAAGCAGCGAGCTCGCTGCCTGGCCCCACAGGGACAGCCAGGGCAGCGCTGAGCACCGGGGGAGCAGAGACCCCAGCTGAGTGGGGGGACACACAGGCAGGGCAGGACGGCTGCCAACCAGGCTTGCCTGGTCCAGAGGTGCTGCCGGGAAGTGATTCCACCAGAGACAGGGCTCAGTGGGGCAGTGACCCCAGGCCTGGCCAGTGAGCTGCAGAGGGATCCCGCCTTGGAGAAGCTAGGGGAACTTGCTGGCCACAGCGCTGCAAACCCCCTTGGGGAAGACTGCAGAGACAGATCCCTGTGGGAGAAGGGATTCCTGTGCCGGGAATGGGCTCCCCAAGGGGAAGTAGAACTGTGGGGAATCATGAGGCAGCCGGTGGGGCCCCAGAAGTATCATCACCGGCTATTGTACCTGGCCCGGGGTAAGGGAGAAGATCCCTGGAGGTCCCTGCCCATCAGAGAGGAACCTTTCCAGAAGGTGGCTATGAATAGGGTGGGCCCCCTCAGCAGGGCAACCTGGTCAGGGAAGAAATGCATCCTGGGGGTGATGGATTTCGCCACCCGCTACCCAGAGGTGGTGGCTCTGTCCTCCACCGGGGCAGAGGCACTGCTGACCATCTTCAGCAGAATGGGGGTCCCCAGCGAGGTCTTTACAGACCAGGGATCTGAGGCCATCTCAGCCCGGCTCCGGGGCGTGTGGGAGAAAGGTGGGGTCTGGCCCACCTGGGCCTCTGCATATCACCCTCAGTCCAACGGGCTGGTGGAGAGAGTTCAAGGGACCGTGAGGCTGATGCTGAGGACTTGTATAAATCAGCATCCCCAGGACTGGGACAAGTACCTGCCCCACCGATGGCACAGGGAAGTGCCCTAGGAATCACCAGGGGGCTTCCCTTTCAAGCTGTGGTATGGGAGGAGAGTAAGGGGACCCCTAGAACCGGTAAGGGACGATTGGGAGGAGAAAGGGGAAGACCCCCTGATGGATCTCTCCCCTGAGATGGGAGCCCATCCTCCCATCAGGTGTCCCCCATTCAGAGTAACTGGGAAAAGAGCCCAGAACCTGGAGAGAGAGACCAAGGACAGGCTGGCTTTAGAGGTGAACCAGTCATTCAACAGCCCAGGGCTGGCCAAGGTGGAGGCGATCAGAGATTGGCCTGTTCCCCAGACCAAGGAACAGGTCCAGGCCTTTAGCGGGATGGCAGGGTACTACCAGAGGTTTGTACCCCCCTTTAGCTCCCTAGCTGCCCCCATCACAGAGCTAGGTAAGAAGGAGAAGCCAGACGAGACAGTCTGGACCGAGCAGGGCCAGAGGGCTCTCTGTGCGCTGAAGGAGGCTCTAATCCAGGGGCCGATAAATCGAGTAAACCCAGACCGGGCCAAGCCCTGTACAGTGTTCACCGAAGCCTCAGACACAGGGCTGGGCGTGGTGCTGATGCAGGCCTATGCAAAGCGGGGGAGACACCCCATCGGGTATCTGAGCAAGGAACTGCTGCCCTGGAGGCAGAACGGTCAGGCCATAAAAAGGAAATGCCTGGCCATGGTGCAGGCCCTTAAGAAGCAGCAGCCGGATCTATTTGGGTGGCGCTTTACGGTGTATAGTCACCACCTCGCCCCGATGTGGCTGCATCCAGGAAAAGGGGCCGATGCCGAGCGGCTGGTGACACAGACACGTGGTCAGAGAGGGGACCAGATCAAGAGGGAGGCTCTTAACCAAGAGAGCCCGAATTACAGCCCTCCAGACTGGAACGCTGGGAAAAGACCTGATCTCAGCTTGAACCCCAGGGGTTTTGGGATGGAAAAAGGGCACGGGCCGCATAAACCTTCCCACATGCGGCCTGCGGGTGCCATCAAGCCCAGCCGACCTAAGGGAGCACGTGGAACTGGAACGGCCTGGTGTGACCAGGTTCGAACTTCCCCAGGTCACTGGCTAAAGTGACCCCGCTCAGTTCGGTCTCGAAGGGGGGAGAGATGTGACGAACTAGGACTGTTGTTAAGGTTTCCCTGAGTACTGTGTGGGTGCCTCGGTTTCCCCTATGCAGTGCTTGAGTATCTAGGTGGTGGGACAAGTGTGCATGAGTGTTACAGAGGGGCCTGGACACAGAGAAGGGCCGACACTCGGTCTCCTAGCAACAGATGGCCCCGGCCCCTCCCCTGCAAAGGTGAGAGCTGAAGGTGTTGGAACAAAGGGATCAGGTGACCTCCTGGCCCGGGAAGCAGACAAAGGGGGAGGAGGGGCTGGTGAGTTTCAGTTTGGAGCTGGCCGGAGAAGAGGGGAGAGAGGCAGACAGGGTCTGGCCTCCCTGCCCCGTTTGGAGCTGTGGGGTGAAATGCAGGGAGCCCCCGGGCTGGGGTCTAAGCTCCCTGCCCCCCGGAAGGACCCGACTGAGGGGTCCTGGATGTACTGACAAGCTCTGGTTGGACTGTGTTCCTGGCATCTCTAATAAACCTTCTGTTCTACTGGCTGGCTGAGACTCCCAGTGAATCCGGGGAAGAGGGGTGCAGGGCCGGACTCCCCCACACTCCGTGACAGTAAGTCACTCTGTTGAGGCCTATTTGACACTTTTTAGCCTTAACAGTTAGTCCTGCCTCTCGTATGCACTCGAAGACCTTCTGGAGATGCTCCAGGTGTTCGGCCCATGAGTCAGAAAATATGGCCACATCGTCAAGATAGGCAACTGCCGATTCTCCCAATCCCGCTAGGAGACTATCTACCAGTTTCTGGAATGTGGCGGGTGCATTCCACAGCCCGAAAGGGAGCACATTAAATTCATACAGCCCGACATGGGTGATGAAGGCTGACTTTTCCTTGGCGGATTCATCTAGCGGTACCTGCCAGTACCCCTTGGTTAAGTCTAAGGTGGAGATGAACTGGGCACGTCCCAGTTTCTCCAATAGTTCATCTGTGCGAGGCATTGGATAGTTGTCTGGGCAAGTCACAGCATTTAGCGTACGGTAGTCCACGCAAAAGCGTATTTCCCCATCTGGTTTGGGGACTAGAACCACGGGAGAGGCCCATGCACTGCTAGAGGGACGGATTATACCCATCTGTAGCATGTCTTGAACCTCATGACAGGCCACATGACCATTCTCCTGGGCCTTCACCCCGGCACTCCTAGAGATTGGCAGGAAATGCCCCCACTACCACTGTGCCGGCCCTTAGCTGCCTTCAGCCTCTGTTCTCTCCCAGTTCTCTGCTCCTTATACTGGATAGTGGCACCCGCTGGGCCTTTCTCTGGCCTGAGTCTCTCCAACACCCAGGCCTCCCTGCTCCTGGCCTGACTCTCCTTCTCCCTGGCTCCCAAGCCTCCTTATATATCTCCTGACCACAGGCGCTGCCCTGCCCCCTAGTCAGGTCCAGCCAGTGCACCCCTGTGCAGTCAGGAACCAAAGTCGATTTTTTTACTTTTGCGCTTACCACCAGGGAGGAAATGAGTCTGAGTAACATGGAGGTCGAAGTTCCAACAGATGCTCTTCTACAGAGATCACAGGACTATAGTCAGTGAAGGAAACAGAGCCCAAGCGCAAAGAATGATTTGGTGCCTGGAGGGGTTGCTGCTCAAATGTGTGATGTTCATGCCAGGCCTCTGAGCAGGTAACAGGTAACCAGGTCTGCAATGGGAATTAGAGCAGAATTGCCTGAGCAGCCTGTGCGAGAGCAGCTTTCACATGGCCCCACCCTTGTCCATGTCAAGGGCAGAGATATGTGTGCGATGGGGTTTCCCGATCCCACCCAGCGACTGAGGGAGGGAAGAAGCAATGCTGGGCCCCTCAGGTGCTCCAAAGGGAAGAGCTGCTCCAAAGGGGGGCTCTGACAATCAAGCAGGGAAGGAGAGTGGAGAGGCTGGTCAAAGGGAGGAAGCTGGTTTGCAGCTTCTGGGGACAAAGCAATCCCCAGGAGAGGGTCTGGAGTCTGGACCATGGGTAAGACCCAACCAGGAGGTTAGGCGTCTGTCCCTTTTCCCCTCCCCACTCCCTGCTGAGGAAGGACGTCGGGACAAAGGATGAGAGCCGGGGAATGAATGCTCCTTTGACAGACTGAGGTGCTGGAAAGTCGAGCTGTGTGGATAGCAGGCTGTGACCACTCACCAGACTGAAGAGAGAACAGGGCTGTAGGAAACGGCCCAGCTGGTGGTCAGCTGCAGGGACCAAGGTACTCCAGGCCTCTCCTGCTTGGGCCCTGGGCTGAAACCCAGTGGAGAGAGAAGGGAGAGGGACCTCCCTCCCTTTCCATTCAGGAGAACTCCAGAGCACTGGGAATTGATGGGTCAGGGCTTGCCCCCCAGGCCAGCTGGCCTCTGAGTGAAACCTGCCACAGGGTGTCAAAGCTTCTCAGAGACCCCAGTTCACTTTCTGCCCAGCCCAGGCCCCAGCTCAGACTCAGGTTAACGATTGCCCAGGTTTGCGTGAGAAGCCATTTGGCAGTTTCCCCACCTGCTCCCTGGCAAAGGGGCAGAGGGTGGAGGGGAGGAGGAGCAGCAGGAGGTGAGCTGGAGAGATAGGGGAGATGAAAGGGGCAGCAGGGAGAGGGCAGAAGAGTTCATTCCTCCAACAACCCTGCCTGAAACGTGGTCGGGCTGGCCAGCGGGTGAGAAGGGAGCAGGGACAGATTAGCAGCAGCTACCCAGAGGGGACGCCCAGGACAATGTACAGCCTGCAGAAAGCCCTTGACCATCCCCCACCCTCGCTCTTGGTTGGCACTATTAATCTCTCTGTGTCTTCAATGGGCTCCCACCAGCGCTGGATTTCCCTTGCTCCAGCACAGTGAAATTCTGGAGGAAATTCTGGCCCCACCGAAGTCAACGGCAAAGCTCTAGGGCCTGGATTTCCCTCTCTATGCACAGAATAGCAGAAGAAGAACATTCTGTCATTTTCATTTCCCTTAGTGAAGGAATTACAGGAGGCAGGTGGGGCTTGGACTTTTCAGCTTCTAATCACATATTTTAAAAATCCCATTCATTCCAAATACCCTCTTGTTTCCATGCAGCTCTTTGTGCCTGGGATCCACTCCCATCCGTGGGGCCTGATCCTCCAGTCCCTGCCCCAGATATGAGTGGCTCGTGACAAGTCCCGTGAAATAAGTGAGAATTTGCCTGAGTGAGGGCTGAGTAAAAACTGTGCCAAAACCTGGCCAAATAATGATCATTAATACCAATGAATACATGAGTTGGCACTTGTGATTTCGTGAAGGCAAAGGAAGAATTGAAAGGAGAGAAAAGCCAGAGAGAAATTCAATGCATTATTTCAAAATAAATATTTTCACTTGCTCTAGCTGCAAAATGTGGCCCTGATCCTGCATTGGGATTTACTAGCACAGCCTGCTGGGATTCCACTCAGCAGATCCCCAGGCAGGGGGTGTATTTTTAAGCAAGGTAGATAGATGGCACTAGGCCCATAAGAAGAATGAAAGCAATAAAACAAGGAGAGAGGTGGGAGAATGACAGCCCAGGGACTGTTACTCCCCAAGAGAGAGAAAAAGTGAATAATTAGTTAACTAGAGAATCTGGAAGGGGCATGAGCAGGGAGCCTACCCCGGTGGAAAGAGGTGTGTATTCCAGTGCCTTTGCCTCTCATTGCCCTGGGGGGATTTGCAGGGCCAGCTGTCAGCTCCTTGGAGGTGAAAGGGCAGCTTCTTAGTGTAGCTACTTGGCATTGGGGGAGAGTGTGAGAAATGGCAAAGATGATTTAACTCTCTGGACAAACCTGCAATGTCCTGATTATTTATGCTGTTGGAGAGATCTTAAAGGGCCAATGGGCTCTTAAGGGCAAACCAAACTAACTGAAAAGCCAAAAATGATCCAAAAATCAGAGACAGAAACTTCAAAAGAGGAGGCAAGGGACAATGGGCCCAGGCCTGCAGCCTTTACTCACCTAAGAAGTCCCACGGAAGTCCATTGAACTATTCGTATGAGTAAGGACTTTGGGATCAAGGAGCGGGACAGACAGGTAACACTGTATTATGAACAGACTTTGGACAATTCTTGGATTAATTCTTTCTGCATTACACAATAGTGACCTGCTGATGGGAACAATTACAAGGCCTACACAATTAATTAACATATGAACAGCTGTCTAACCTCATGGCAAGTGTCCCTCTGTAATACCAGACTATGACTTCTTGTCTAGAATAGGAATTAAAGTTGAGTGCAGACAAGGCAGTGTACAGCTTAATACATGCTAAGATGGTTGAGTTAAACCTTAGGCTTTGACTTGGCCATTTTAGCACATGTTAAAAGCAGTGTCCCTTGTCTACATGAGACTTTTCAAGCATGTGTTAGCTAGCATATCCTAACAACACAGCTTCTATCCCCATCTAGACAAAAGACATAGGGCCATAGAATTATGCCACATTACACCTGCTGAATAGCTGGCACAGAGTCTTCAGTGCAAAAGCAAAACAACAACAACACAAACAAGACATAACCGTAACATTAAAGTTTCACAGTTAGAGCCCAATCCTGATTCCACTGAAGTCAATGCAAGTTTGTTCATTTACTTAACTGGGATCAGGATCTCGCCCTTAAAGCAGACAGAGCCAGCAAATACTTTGTTAAGTTTTAATGGTTAACTAAAGAACCTTGTGCCTATAAATTACAAATGTACTGTCTTTCATTTTAAAGGCACATGGGACTAGAGTTTGATCTCAGTTAAACCCAATATCAATCCAGAATAAGTCCATTGACTCAAACAGACCTACACCTGTGTAAGTGACAGAAACTGGGTCCACAATGTTTTGGAAATCATACTTTATCACAAGAGGTTTTTTCCTATAATCTTAGTCATACATAGATTGATTTACATAAAAAGGAAGAATTTATCTTATAGTGATATTGATCTGATTGTGACAAACTCTCTTTCACATTAGTGTGCTGTAGTGCAATGGCTCTCAACCTTTCCAAACTACTGTTCCCCTTTCAGGAGTCTGATTTGTCTTGCATACCCCCAAGTTACACTTCACTTAAAAATCTACTTGCTTACAAAAACAGACATGAAAACACAAAAGTGTCAAAGCACAAGATTACTGAAAAATTGCTTCCTTTCTCATTTTTACCATATAATTATAAAATAAACCAATTGGAATATAAATATTGTACTTACATTTTAGTGTACAGTATATAGAGCAGTATAAACAGGTCATTCGCTGTATGAAATTTTAGTTTGTACTGACTTCGCTAGTGCTTTTTATGTAGCCTGTATTGTAATGCACAGGACAAAGGGGACCAAGCCGAAGCTGCATTTCCACATTAACTGCATGTTGAGGAGTTTGTGTGAATAACTGTGCAGCCATTACTTAATATTAACATAGGTTTCTGGGCATGGAATTTCCTTGGTTGATTTGTTTATGCTAAAGTTTGAGAGAAAAGTAAAACTAAAGGAAACAAATGGTCCAGTGTGTGCACAGATACCAGGGCTGTGCAGGGCTAGGAATACAGCTGAGGCCTCTTAATCGTGTCCAAGTGAAGTCCAAAGGGAGAGAGAGGTCTGAAGTGGAGGGTGGGAGGGCTTCAGGTTGGTGCCAATAGGTATGTATGGAATTGTGTCTGTAGGCAGACTGTGTGAGACAGGATGTGGGGGGGTATAAACCTCTCTCTCCAGTAAATGTGGATGCATGATTGTAAAGGATCACCAGGCATATCCCCTGCTCTACCCGGCCCATCACAGTCACCCCAACAGCTGTACTCTTCGCTCCTTCATGCCAGCAGCAGCTTGGAGTCTCTGCCAAGCCCAGATAGGCCAGACTGCTAAGGTTTATGGGGGGAGAGGCCAAGAATCAGACCTGCCTGCCCTGAGCCTCGGTTGCCTGACTATCTCCTTCCCTTGAGGCAGACTTCAACTGGAGACACCGCCCCTTGAAGAGACACTTTTGTTGCGCAGCACGTTCCATCCTTCCCTGGGGCTCTCCTTTCTTCTGCAGGTCCCCCCTCCCAGGTTATATCACAAATCACCACTGGGATGGTCTGCTAAGGGTAGTGTGTATGTGGGGGGCTGATCCGTGTGTGTGTGTTACTCCTGGGGGAATTCTGCACCACTGCGCGTGCGTAGAATTTATGTCCCCCGCAGATTTCTTTGCTTCCCTGCAGAAAAATGACTTTCTGATGGGGAAGCAAAGGGAAGCCACAAGAGCGGTCATGCAACCCTCCCAGCAGTAGGTTTCGAGTGTCCAGGGTACCTGGCAGAGAGGTAGATCATTGTGGGGCAGGAGGCAGGACTGGGGAAGACTTGGCTGGTGGCTCCTACCCCACGCCAGCTCAGTTGCTGGTCCGGACTGAGCTGGGGAGGATGGGACTTCCTCTTCCCCTGCATGACATCCAGGGCTGGGTCAGACCCACTCCCATATTTCTCCCCTGGCTGCAGGAAGCTCTGCAAACTCCCCCCGTCCCTGCTTCCTGCACCCATCACTCCTCAGCTGTGTGGGGAGGGATACCTGTACAAGGAGGTGATCCCCCATTCACCCAACCCCCATGCATCCAGACCCCCTCATACCCAGACCCTCCCACTGAACCTCACCCCCCTGCACCCAACCCCCCCTCCCCGATGAGCCCCACTCCCCCTGCACCTGGACCACCCTGATGAGTCACCCACACCCAGCTCCCCACCCCACTGAGCCCCAATCAGTTGCACCTGGATCTCCACCCCACTGAGTCCCATTCCCTCAGCACCTGGACCCCCTACTGAGCTCCCCACACCCAGACCTCCCTGCTGAGCTCTATCCCCCCAACATCCAGACCCCCTCCCCCGGCTGAGCCCTAACCACCTTCTCCTGGACCCTCCTGCAGTCCCATTACCATTGCACACAAAAAAAACCCAAGAAACCACTGTGCATCCAGATACCCCACTGAGCTGCCTGCACCCAGATTGCCCCACACAGAACCCTCTCAGCCCACACCTGGTTCCCCCCACACTAAGCCCCTCCACACTTGGATCCTGCCTTGCTAAGCCTGCCTACCCACACGGAGGGGCAGGGCCCTGGGTATGGTCTTGCACTGTGTCAGGGTTGGGTGCAGCCTCACCGCTAAGTCCGTGTCTGGGGGTGGGGGAGCTGCACGGTGATCTCCCACCTCCATGCAGCCAGTGGCCTGTGCGTCCCAGTGTCATGCTGGAGCCTCCACATTTAGTTGACAAATAAAATTTGCAGAATTTTAAAATGTGCACAGAATTTTAATTGTTTTGGTGCAGAATGCCCTCAGGAGCAGTGTGTGTATGTGTGTAAGGGACTGATCACAGTGTGTGTGTGTGTGTGAGTGAGGGACCAATCTCAGTGTGTGTATATCACTGTGTGTGTGTCCGTGTGTGGGGGGGACCCATCGCTGTGTGTGTGTGTGTGTGTCTGCATGCGTGTGTGTCGGTGTGGGGGGGCGATCGCAGTGTGTGTGTGTGTGTGTGTGTGACTGCCACTGTGTGTGTGTTTCCTTCTTCGTCTAACGGCAGGTTTTATTTTAACGTCTCCTTCCCCTCCACTGCCCAGCCTGCCCCGTTTCTCTCCATTGATTATCCGACTCTTTGATTCAAACCCTCAACGAAACCCACTCCCCTCCCCAGCAGAAACGCGCGGGGAAGGGTTTACTCGCGGGAGACCCGTCCCACGAAACGAAATGGGAAAATGCTGCTAACAAACCCGCCACCAAACCTCCCAGATAGCGACGCCCGAGTTCCCTAGGGGACCCGGGACACCAGTGCGCGCTGCACCTGCCTCTGAAAGGGCGAGGGATTGCCGGGGTCTCGGGGAAGCCCCCGTCTGCTCTGGGCTCGCAGCACTTTCTCCTCGCGGTCAGTCGCCTCCGGGCGGACTCTGGGTGAAGCAACTGGCCTCGTGCTGGTGACTTTCCGAGCCAAGATTCGTCTCCAGCAGCGCCCCCGCGGTAACAGTCACCAAACCTGCCCGTTGTAGGCCGAAGCCCCTTGGGGGTCGGTGGTGGCTGTTAAGTCCGCTGAGACCCCGCGAACAGCTCCGCATGTCCGTGTCTGAGCCCGATCCTGCTGACGGTGCTGAGCCCCCGAGATGGATCATGGCAGGGGAAGTGGCGCTCAGCCCCGCACGGGATCGGGCCCTATCGGGCTCTTCCGGACCAGCTCCAAGGACTCTGCTCTCTCCTAGTCAAAGGGAGCCAGCCACCTTCTCTGGAGCAGGGGCTGGTTAGTAACAAGGGGGTTGGGGATATTTCCCAGCACTAGGAGGTTAATTCCAGAAGTGCAACCACAGGAAAAATAATGTACAACGACCAGGAGAACTGGTTTCTCCTAACAGATTTGAATTCTTCCCTCTAGACCCAGTAAGAACAGCCTTCCTAGGGACTGTTCCAAAGCCTAGTGAAATCAGCGGCAACTCCCCAGGAATGGATCAGGGCCCCTAGCCAGACTCCCTCACCCCATCCTGGCTGTTTGCTCAGATGCCTACTCCAGGCTGCTCCACCACGGAGACAGCTGCATTTCGGTTGGAGGCTACATGTACTTTGTCAAGCCGTTTGCAATGAAAGGCACCGTGTACAATAGAATATGAGCCCTGCTGTATGCAGGAGGGATCTCAGCCTCCTGTGATCCCCTAACACCCAGGGAGCTTAGAGACTCCAGAATAAAAAGCCACCTGAGCTCAAAAGGACAGTGAGAGAACAATTCCTCCTGGTGTACGTCTCCTCCGCACACAGCCCCCAGGAAGGGGTGCCAGCAGAAAAGCCACGGTGTCAACAGATGTTAAAATGATTAGTTCCCACTCTGTGCACGTGTACCATCAAAGCAAATTGAATGTACTCTCCTATTGTGTCAGTATAAACCATGATTTGAGGACTTCAATAGCTGAGACATAGGTGAGAGGATTATTCCAGGAGTGGGTGGGTGAGATTCTGTGGCCTGCATTGTGCAGGAGGTCAGACTAGATGACCATAATGGTCCCTTCTGACCGTAAAGTCTATGAGTCTATAGTACCCAACTCTGGATTTTTTCTGGACATTTCAGTATTAGGTAGATAGGTTTTTAAAAACATTCTAAATTCCCTACTGTGGTTGCCATGACATAGGTTTTGCGGCAGGTCTGTAACTACAAACTCCGCCCACACACCCCTTCTTTTTGCAAAGGATAAGACTGAGGGAGATGTCGAATGTTATGCTAGACCCGTCTGCCACGTTATTTGGAGAGGTCTGGTAACTGGTGAATTCCAAGAGAAAGAGGAAATGAGTAGAATTAGCTATAACCTGCCAAGAATGATTAAAGTCCTGACACACACAGCTCATGCAGCTGGGTTTTGAGCGGCAGCACCCCCTGCTCTTCCAGTGTCAAGCCACTGCTGAGCACAGACTGGAAACTGGTTAGTGTTAGTGGATATAGAAGTTTCCTTCCTTCAGCCAGATCTGCCAATGTAACCGCCCTGAACATGATTCCAATCTTGGTTACCTGAACAAAGGCGGAGGAAAGGCATTAGGAATCAGACTTAGTTCCACTGTCAGGTACCCTTAGGTGAATTACATACTCCAGAGCAGCAGCTGTTAAAGGCATATCACCAGGAGTCATTCTCCATCCTGGGACCTGGCCCAGATGACAGAACACCCGTTTTCCAAAGGCCCCTTTACTGATCTCACTGCCTACAATGAAGTGACTGCTATAAGAGACAATCAGCTGAAGTGATAGGTTTCAGTGTAGTAGCCGTGTTAGTCTGTGTCAGCAAAACGAAAATAAGAAAGAAAAACTTGTAGCACCTTAGAGACTAACAAAGTTATTTCAGCATAAGCTTTCGTGGGTTGTTACCCACTTCATCGGATGCATGGAATGAAACATACAGTAGACAGATATTTATACAGTCAGAGAAACATGATAAGGTCGAGGTGCATAGACCAACCTTAAGAGGCTAATTAGTTGAGAGGAACCATAACAGCAGGCAAAGTCGGGAACTGACGCCAGATCTCTTGAGTCCCAGTAGTTTGCTTTAACGTCTAGAGTTAACATGCTTCCTGCAAGAGGGGATATCTCAGAGGGGGACTCCTTTAAGAGACAGGCAGCCGGCCTTTCTCGCCTTAAAGAGATAGGCCCCAGCCAACTGCGGTCCCTACACGGGAGAGAATGGGTCTGTCAGCCAGTGCAGGGCAGGGAGACCTTTGCGTGACTGTTTGAAACAGCAGAAGATTACAGAGCATGCCAATCAGCTGCCTGAGCCTTATGAAATTGCTCCCACCCCTGCTATAAACAACCCGGCCTTTAATTTGTGGCTGTGGTGCAGGCAGCTCTACCCAAGAGGTGCCCACAGGTGTTTGGACTGGAGCAAGGGCTTGTAAATAGCCCTTCCCTTGGCCCAACATGTTGTAACTCGCCCTCTGCCTTTGTTAGCTCTGTCCTGGGCCGCTCCCTATAACCCAGGGCTCGATGGGCTGCGAGATCAGCAGCCCAGCCGCCGAAGTGTAGGTGCTGGCCTCCTTTGGGGGCTTCTGGGCCTTCTGGACATGCCTCGGAGGCCACTGCAAAGTGCGCTGTCCCTTTAAGACCGCTCAGCGCGTGACTGAGTGACCAGGGCGCGAGTTACAGGTTTGCCCGGGGAGTTCGGGCATCCCGGCCCCTTCTCACGCGATCCCTCGGAGCCGGCCCGGTGCCCCCTGCGGACTCCCCTGCTCGCCTCCCAGGTGTCCAGCGCTGCTAACTGGATACGTTTCAGTCACGCGTGGCCCCCTTCACGTTGGGAGAACACGGATCGCACGGCTGGGGAGTCAGCGCTCGCCCCCATGCCTGCCGAGCCCAGCTGAATCTCCCAGGGTGTGATCGGATCCCCGGGGAGTGTCAGGGCCTGGGGAGGGGGGTGTTCTACGTGGGGGGAGCCAGGGCTTCCCGCAGGTTGCACATTGGCATCGCCTTTCCCGCAGCGCAGCCTTCTGCCCCTGCCCATCTCCCTTCTCACGCGATCCCCAGTCCCGCCAACGTTTCGGAAAGTGCCTCTAAGTCTGGAGCAGTGGCCTCCCTTGTCCTCTGCCCCTCAGCTGACTTGTTCCCCCCCAATCTCCCCCCACACGCAGCGCCCCGGTCCTGTTTGTGTCTGCACGGGAAAAGCGGGGGAACGCAGCCAAGCGACTTCGCACGCGAGCCTGGGCAATCTTTAACCCGAGCGAGGACAGGGTCAGAAAGTGCTGCTACCTGATAAACTTTAACCCGCTGCTGCGGTCCGTGCGCATCCCTCCGCTTTCCCCTCCAACTCCATCCCTCTCCCCTTCATTGCTGTCCCTCTGGCCTTCTGGGCCTCCCCCGAAACCCGCAGCCTCTGGCATCGGAGTCACTAGGGGGTGAGAAAGGGACAAAACGAGAGAAAAACAAATCTCACCAGCCTGGGGAGGAAGGGCAGCCCCTGGGACTATGCCCGGGGGTCTCACTCACCATTTCGAATTGTTTCTTTTGGGTGCGGTTTCTCTGCGGACGTTATAGACAGAGGGTGTGAAACCCTGGCCCCACTGAAATTAATGGGGAGTTTCGACATTTCCTTCAATGGGGCCAGCGTTTCACAGGCGGAGGTTAGTGCTTTAGAGAGAGACTTTTGCTGCCCTGGTTATTTTTAGAAGCGACAAAGGGTCCTGTGGCACCTTACCCTTTGTCGCTTCTACAGATCCAGACTAACACGGCTACCCCTCTGATACTGGTTATTTTTGTTTCACAAACTGAGCAGAGGTGACAGTTATCCCATGCACTCTCCCTAGTATCTAGAAACTAGTGCATATTTAGCCACAGGACTCTCTGGTCAGTTTCACTCAGTCCTGCACGGAGGGGGACACCGAGTTTCTGCGATCTCGAGTTACATGTGACAGGGGAAATTCCCTTTTTTTGAGGCTCCTGCTCCCACCCCAAATCCAACAGGGTGAAATGCTGTAGTGTGGTACACGTGTGTGTGGTTTCTATGACGATGCTGCTGCGGATGTTGTCTGACACTGCCCCAGAATTCTGGATGGGTAACCCGATAAACTCCCCTCTTGCCGCAACCTGACAAAGTCCTTCAGACGGGAGACTGGATTCCACCTCTCCCTGTGATAATGTCATTCCCATACTGCTCTCCTGTTCTTTTACCCTCAGCTTAACTCTGGCTGTAATCTGGCTGTAAATTCGCCACCACAGCTGCAAATGTGATTTGGCCATTTCCAAGCAAGGGCACATTCTAACATTCCCTGCTAGCAGCAGTATCTCCCCTTGGCAGCAGAGAGACCTGTCCTGATAAAAACTTCGGGAAGGGATATTTGCAGGGTGGTGGGAGGCGGGGAGAGAGTAAACAGAGAAACTGTAGGGACCGGATTCATTCCCCATTGAAGGAGAATTTCTGCCTGAATCCACCCCTCACCCTCTGTCAGACGTCAGCCTGGGCCTCCACCACTTTAAAAAACAGAGTTGCTACAGCTCCCTTTGCTGCTGGAGAGGTCAGTGTCTTTGCATGGAATCCTGGAAGAGCTAATGGCTTAGTTCAGTGGTTCTCGAACTTTTTTTTTTTCACAGATCACTTGAAAGTTGCTGAGGGTCTGGGCAGACCACTTAATGGTCTTTCCAAATGTTGTTTGTGCCATTAGCTAAGTGTTGTAAACCCTTTGGATAAAAGTTCTATATAAAATAAATTAATAATAATTTAGGGATAATAATAATTAATAATTAATAAAATTAATAATAATTTAGGAGGGATAGCTCAGTGGTTTGAGCATTGGCCTGCTAAACCCAGGGTTGTGAGTTCAATCCTTGAGGGGGCCATTTGGGGATATGGGGCAAAAATTGGGGATTGGTCCTGCTTTGAGCAGGGGGTTGGACTAGATGACCTCCTAAGGTCCCTTCCAACCCTGAGATTCTATGATTCTATGATTCTATGAACTTTAATAGATAATAATTAACGTTAATAGATTTTAAGGCCAGAAGGGACAATTATGACCACCTAATCTGACCTCCTCCTTCATGATACAGACCATAGAACATCCTCTAGTGATTCCTGCTTCTAGGCCAGCAACTTGTGGTTGAAGTAGATCATACCAAATTGAGTTAGAACCATGTTAAGATGTGTTAAGACCATGTTAGGATCCAAATGTGTTTGTTTAAAATAGTTCCCTGGCCACAAGAGACAATTAAATCACCCCAGCTACAACCATGGTTGAAAACAGTTTATCTGGTTTAGCACTTTCAGCTAACAAAAACAAATAGATCAGTCTGTTTGGGAAAAATATGAGCCACTTCCGGATCCTCCTTGGATTAACGGACCCAAAAATGCATCCATTTGCTCAGCCAATGCTTACATGGTTTTTAAAGACAGATCTGGGCCTTAGCCCTCAAGTCAATCTTAAGCTTGAATTTTGCAGCTGTAACTTCTAAATGCTCAATTTTATATGCATCGTACACGTAACTAACTAATGGATTGTAGATTGCATTTTAGAACTCTCCTTTTTTTGGTTTTGTTTTGGTGCATTCATTGTCTTTTACTGTATACTGCCTCATGGGTTCAAGGCTACATGGCTGTGTTCTGCATGATCTATATGGAAGTATGTGTTTGAAACTCAAATTCTATTATGCACTTACTTCCTGGATTTAGTAGTAATATGTCTATATAATTACATAAATTGTTGTGTGTCAGTATTCTAAATGTAATGTTATTCAAATGTGGGATTCATAATGAATATATAAGATAGTTATTACACTCCATGGTAGTCAAAGTAACTGATGGCAGATGAAGTCACTTGTACAGGAACAAATATCTGTGCCTCTTGCTTAGCTAAAAAGATTTGACGGGGTTGCTGCATTGAGATCTTGTTTCCATACCTCTCCCTAACTCACCGAGCAAACTGTTGCTGCTGTACAAATAAATTGTGATGCATGCAGGTGTGAAATGGCTGAGATGAACTCACTGTCGCTGAACATAGATAGGCATCAGTGTGAGAGTTTGCAGGTGGTGATATCTGCGTGTGTAGCTTCGTGTAGTGTTTTTAATTACTCACAACGCCAGTCAGAACTACGCTTTGAATTGATGACGCTTGCTCTGCAGAACATAACCACTGCAGGAGGTAAAGTGTTGGGGAACAGGGATTCTCAACCTTTTTCTTTCTGAGGCCCTCCCCCCAACATCAAAACTCCACTGCCCCCCTGTGGCCAGGGCCGGTGCAAAGAAGTTTCATGCCCTAGGTGAAACTTCCTTGCACCAGCCCTACACCCCTCCCAAACTAATACGCCCCCCCAGCCAGTCCTCCCCGCAGCGCCCCCCCCAGCTCCGGCTCAGCCGCGAAGCTGAGAGGGCGGGCGGCAGCTGCGGCCAGGCACCCCCCGGGAGGCAGCCAGGGCCAGGAGCCCCCCCAGCTCCCGGCTCAGCCACAGAGCCGGGAGGGCAGGCTGCAGCCGCGGCCAAGCACCCCCTGGGAGGGCGGGCGGCAGCCGCGGCCAGACGCCTCCCCGGCTCCGGGCTCAGCCGTGGAGCTGGGAGGGCGGGCTGCAGCCACGGCCAGGCCCCCCACCCCCCAGGGCGGGTGGCAGCCGCGGCCAGGTGCCCCCCAGGAGGGCAGGAGGCAGCCACGGCCAGGTGCCCTCCTGGGAGGGTGGGAGGCAGCTGCAGCCAGCCGCCCCCCCATCTCAGCCGCAGAGCTGGGAGGGCAGGCTGCAGCCGCAGCCAGGCGCTCCCCCAGGAGGGCGGGAGGCAGCCATGGCCAGCCGCCCCCCAGCTCCCAGCACCCTAGGCGACCGCCTAGGGTCGCCTAGTGGGCGCGCCGGCCCTGCCTGTGCCACAACTGTTTTTCTGCATATAAAAGCCAGGGCTGGTGTTAGGGGGTAGCAAGCGGGGTAATTGCCCCGGGGTCCCACGTCACAGTGGGCCTTGTAAAGCTAAGTTGCTTAGGCCTCAGCTTCAGCCCAGGGTGGCGGTGGTGGGCCTTTCTGCCCTGGGCCCTAGCGAGTCTAACACCCGCCCTGTTGGTGGATGCCCTGAAACCTGCTTCCAGCCCCCTTCCCCAGGGGCCCCTGGTTGAGAACTGCTGCTGGAGGAGACACCGTTTCTGAGGGCCCCAGACTGATTAGCCAGGGCTGGTCAGCTCTCCAGCCTGGGAGAGCAATAGTTCATATGGGTCTTGGGGGGAATGATATAAACTGCCCCCACACCGCCCCAATTCCACTCCAAAGCTGCACCAGCAGCTCCCTCCTGCTAGCTGCAGCTCCCAGCTTCTGCCAAGCCCAGACAGGGCTGAGTGGCTCCTGGCTGCCGAGGTTAATGAGGACAAGTTCAAGGAATCAGCCTTGCGTGCCAGGCACCTTCAGCGGAGGCTCACGCACCTGAACACACCCTCACCCTGAGCCAGCCTTCAGCCTGGGACCCTGCGCCTGTCTCGTCAAGAGGCAAACGCTTCTGCGGGGCCTTTTTGCCTTATTGACTGTGCAGCCCTGGAGGGCTCCGATGGTCCCTCCCGCCCGAAGAGGGTGCCCGAGCTCGTTCTGCTGCAGCCTGTCTGTGTCTCAGCCCTTGCACAGCCAGCGAGCCCCGAGGGGGTGGCGGGGCGGCTATCGGCACTGGCATCAGGTCAGGTTCTATGTTCCTTGCATGCTAAGCGGCAGTTTGGGCGTTGGGCAATTGTTCCCCATCAAGGGTCGCGGCTGGAGTGTGGTTTGGCAGGTGCCTGCGTGCGGGAAATTAGCTCAAGGGGTGTTGACAGGATATTGATACACAGGGACTGTAAACACTCCCCCCCCCCGCCCCCTCCCGCGCTGTTTTCTTGTGAGTACCTGGATCTGCATGCGAACATGCTTTAGCTCTTTCCAACCCCACCTTCCCGCCCCCTCCAGCATCCTGCCCCAAAGCCATCCATTGACAAACAGCAGGGGAGAATAAAGAACACGCTGTAACAGGGCGCTGTCCCTTTAAGAGCCCTCCCATAGCGTGACTGAGTGACCAGGGCGTTACAGGTTTGTCCCGAGAGTTAAATCATTAGAGGCCCCTTCTCACGCGATGCCCCGAAGCCCAGTGGCTGCATCAGGGCTGCCCCCTTGTCCCCTCCCCAGCACAACCCGCGTGGCGGCGGGGGGGGGGTGTTAGGGAGCGAGGCAAGGCAGCTCATCCCTCCCTTCAGGCAGCCCGCACCCGTCACGGGGGCAGGACCCCAGCCCTGCTGCCCAGGGCCCCGATCCTGCTCCCACGGAAAGCCAAGGGAGTTTTGCAATCGACTGAAAAGGGAGCAGGACCAGGCTCTCAAGTGAGCCAGCCAGGCTACTGCAGAGCACCCCCACCCCCAACTCTCCAGCCTCTCCCCGTCTTTAACCGCGTTGGTGCCGAGACTTGGAGTGAATATTCCGTGGGCCCGATCCTGCCTCCCGCAGGGTGTTTTTACCCAGTGACTTCAGTGGGACGCGAGTCGGGCCCTGCATTAGCTGGCAATATTGCAAATGCGCCTACCGCAGGTTCTCTCTCGTTCATTGCCCACTCGATTTAACTGCAAATTAAAAGAGACCTGGCTAGTGTGGAAGCAGCACCTGGCTGTGCTGTCAGTCAAAGCCCACCATGCATCCCCCCCACGCGTGATCAGGGCTTCTGGGAGCTTTCCGTGGGGATCGGGGGTTTCCCGCAGGTTGCCTATTCGTGCGGTCCCCTGCTCCTGCTAATCTGCCCTGCCCTTGCTCCCTTCTCACGCGATGGCCCCTCCTGCCACGTTGCAAAAGGTGCCTTTGGAACAGTGATCTCCCCTCCCCCTGCTCCACCGCCGCATCCCCCTGCAGCTCTCCCTCCCCTTCTGCTCCCCAATCTCTCCCGACTTGTTTGCACGGGGAAAGTGGTGAAACGAAGCCAAAGCGCTTCTCACGCGAACCTCACCAATCTTTAACTTGGCCCGGCTCAGGGGCAGAAAGCTGCTGCCTGAACAACGTTAACCCCCTGCGTCGGGCGCACAGCCCGGCCCCCTTACTCCCCGGAACCCTCGCTCCTGACTACTAGGGCCAGGAAAACTTTGCTCCCCAGTGATCAGCGATGACCCCCCCTACTCCACAGCCCTGGGAGGAAGGAAATGGAGCAGTGCAGGGGCAAACGAAAGAGGAACAGAACAGCGGGTCCCCTCCGGGGTGAGATGTGGGTGTGGGTGTGTAAATGGAGCTTTCCTCCCATACCCCCGCTACGAAACTTTCCAAGTACGAACCCTACTTTCCAAGGTTACTGTCTGCGCCTGGGCATGTTACAGACGCTTATAGAAACACACGGGATGTGGATCTGACTCTGCTCTTAATCTGCCCAGTGGCTAATTAGTGGGTATGCCCCAGCCTCGGGCTCTTAGGAATCCCTGGGGCTGGCCATAAGACCCCCGGTTTTCTAATAATAAAAGGCATTTTCACGTCGGTTTTCTGCTCAACACCCTCCCAGCTCCCCAAAGGCAACCCGCGCCGATTCCGGCTGTCCCGTTCTTTACAGTTGCAATGGTACGAATATTCGGTCCCTGCCGAGAAAAATCAAAGGACAATGCTGTTTCTCCTATCCACGGGGGGCCGTGCCCTGTGGGGAGAATGTCCCGTGGAGCAGAGCAGCCGGTCAGTAACTTCAGGAGAGGAGGATACTGCTAGGGTCTCTGGCGAGGGAGGACGAGTAGCGAAGCGCTAAGCTGTCTGCGCTAAGGGGAAGGGTGTCTGCACAGAGATCGCCCGAAGAAGAGTTCTGTGTAGCTCCAAAGCTTGTCTCTTTCACCAACAAAAGTTGGCCCAATAAGAAGGTTACCACCACCACCGCCACCTCTTTCTCTCACAGATCACAGTGACAGCCGCTGGAATGGTACCCCCTCGCCATGGGGGGCTAGTGACACCCCCTCCCCCCAGGACTGCAACGGGCAATATAGAAGAGATGACAGGGCACAGCTGGCGCCAGCCTCTGCCCTGGACACTAATGTGTTGCTGTACAGGGTTGTTGGGGTGGAGGGTTAGGACTGGTTGGGTATTTTGCGCACCAAAGCCACCAGGCGCATTCAGCACTCTCGGAAACACTCTGAGCGGAGCTCCTGAAGCCCTCACGCCTCCGGGCACAGAGATACCCACCGGACCCGACCGCCTCCCGCTCTGCCAATAAGGACTCCCCAGAGCTAGTGAGCCGAGGCCGGGGGATCCGGGTTTCCAGAAGCAGGATGGAGGAGTCGGGCTTTTCCTCTTGCATGGACGGAGCCAACCTCCCTTTCTCCTGCGCTTCCTCCAGCAGGCGCAGCGGCCCCAGCGCTGGAGAGCCCCTGCTTCTTGCACTGACATCTCTCTGCGCTGCTGCTCGGAGCGAATCCCTGGCGCGCTCCGGGGACCCCGTCCATTGCAAACCATAGCGGTTGTTATGATGGAGAGGGAGCTGCTAGTCATTACTTTGGAGTTGGAAGCTTTGCGCACACTTTTGTCACGTGACGGGAGGATGCTCGGCCAATCAGGATGCAAGGAGGTGTATATAACGCTGGCAGAAAGTGGCACTCCAGTCAAGTTGCTGGGGAGGAGCACCTGGTACCCCACTTAACAAGCCGCAGACCCCGGGCATCTCCGAGCTGCACCCAGGAACACCCTACTCCTTAGACGAGGTCTCCAAGGAAAGCTGCGCCAAGCATCTGGGACGCACAGGTACCGCAAGCTGCTTTCCCCCGCTTTTCTGCAGATCCAGCCACAGTGTAAATGCTTGTGGGGAGGGGGCTGATAAATGTGGCTGTCTGGTGGCTTTGCACATATAATGCAGAAAAGTCTTCCCCCTCCCCCATTAGTGATAGCCCTTATTAGGCGCTCAAATTACCTAGAGTCCTGGGCTGTCGTGTGATGCATTATCAGGTCGACCTCAAAAGTGTTTGCAAAAAATCAGAGTGAAACCTACTAGCTGGAATGATGCCCTATTCCCCGGAGCATGTAGCTTGCAGATGAAATAACATGGGGACAGTTATAACTCTGTCTCCCACATTCACAAGCAAGAAGTCATGTAAACAGCCATATCCAACATCCTGCATGGATATATAGTTGGCAATAATTAAGGGCCAGGTCTTGCTCCTGTCAAAATTATTAGCAAAACTTCCGTTCAACAGCAAAAGGATGGAGCCCTAAATCTCCTGCCACTGACTTATTTGCCTGGATGGGAATCTCATCAGTTAAGAGAACTCTAGCCAAGCTGGGTTTGTATGTGTGGGTGTACCAGAGGAGCTCGCCAAAGGGTTCCCATATTAAGGCTCTGACCTCTCTTCCTTAAGATTTGGATGAGTAAGCAATATAGGATGCTTGTTGGGGGGGATGACTCAAAACCTAGAGATCTCCTATAGAAGGAACAAGAAATGGAGACAAAGGGAAGTAAATATGTCTCTCCAAACTGTTCTAAACCCCACACATTTGCTTCAGATCAATTCAGATGGTCTGATTTAAATGTCCCCAAAGATAAGACATTTAGAATGAGGACATCTTATGGGAGACCCTTGTTTTCAGATCCACCTCTTCCCATTGTGCCTTGGTTCTGCAGGGAAGATATGTCTTCCCTGGGAATTGCCTGGCTTGCTTGTAGGGGTGGAAATCCGCCATTCCTTTCACTAAACAATTAGCAAGACCATTCCTGATTTTGCATGAAACAAGCCTCTGTCCATTCATTGATGGGCACAAAAGTCTAGTCTGGGTTTCCTGGTGACTTAAAAAAAGCACCCTCCACCCAGGGAACTGACCCCTTTTAAAGAGTCTACCCATCATCTCCTTGTTCTCAGTGAATGAACAGACTCTCTTCCTTCAGTGTGAACTAGGAGACGGAAAAATCTGGACTGATTTCCTCACTCACTAGCTTAAATCTCTCCCTTTGTGGAAATGTGAGGCACTCCCTCCCCTATGTCAATCTTTAATGGGTGGATCAGTGACACTATAAACCATACAGTGCTCTTTGGAACTGATAAGATCTAGTGTGTCAGAAACAAACACACAAAAGTAACCCGTGTCTAATCTATGTGCGCTACTATGCACAGGTGCTGTAAGTAGAGAGACTGCTGCTCATTCAATAGACCCTTCTGGAGAGAGGCACACACTAGTTATAACTAGAGACTCTTGACTAAAGCTGAACTAGGCTTTGCCTTCAGATTACACTTTTTTTTTTCTGGCATAAAGAAATGTGGTGTGGTCATACTAAGAATCTTGGAGTTCTTGGTAGCCCCATCTCTCCCTTCTGCATGTGCATATTCCAGGTGATCTTAAACTGATCAAGTATCAGAGGGGTAGCCATGTTAGTCTGGATCTGTAAAAGCGACAAAGGGTCCTGTGGCACCTTATAGACTAACAGAGGTATTGAAGCATAAGCTTTCGTGGGTGAATACCCACTTCTTCGGATGCAAGAAACTGATCAAACACTAAAGTCCTGCATCCTGTGATATTCTCAGCAAGACTAGAGCCGTCGGACCCAGTGTTAGGGCCAAATTATAACTTGGGTAACTACCTTCTGTACCCCAGAATTTTGCCTTGGTAGCTCCAAGTCATTAAGGCACCTTCTCTTCATTCCCCTAGTAAATGCTGGTATAGTGCTGCCACAGCCTGCTAGGGAACCATTATGTTCTCTCCAGAAATGGCAACATTTCAGCAGTGAAGTTCTTGGCTATTCTAAGCAAAATCCTGCCTGCATTCTTTAGCTGAGCTGGGGTGGAATGCTACAGGGCTGATGACCCCTAGATAATCACTGGGACTCACTAACCATATGAATAAGATGAGGGGGATTTGGCCCTGTAAGCAGGTCCCCCTTCAGTTCCTGGAAACCCTTCCTGGGTGAATTAAACAGTATACATAATCCATCAGAGCATCTGTATTATTTCTCCCTTGTGTGCCACGTATAACACCAACTGAATATAGCAGCAGCTAAGAGTCCCGCTCCTGCTCCCTGGCTCAGTCTTGTATACTACTTGCCTTCTTCTTCCAGCTATCCAGCTGATGAGCTAGTTACCTCATTAACTCATGAGGTTCTCTACAGGTCCAAGCGATCTCGTCTAACCTTCCAAACCCGCTCAAACTACCTAACTCTCTCCTACTCTACACCCCATATGCTGGGTGCTCTATCTAAGGGTATTTCTACATAGGAACAAAAAAACCCACAGCTGGCCTGGCTCAGCTGACTCAGGTTCTCAGGGATCTGGTTCCAGAGCTAAAAAATTGCTGTGTAGATGTTTGGGTTCAGGCTGGAGTCTGAGCTCCGGGACCCTGCAAGGGTGGATGATCCCAAAGCTCAGGCTCTAGTCCGAGTCTGAATGTCTACACAGCATGTTTTAGCCCCACAAGCCCGAGTCCAAGTCAGCTGACCTGGGCCAGCTGCAGCTTTTATTCCTGTGTAGACATAACCTAAGTGACCAGGGTGCTAGCTTCCAAAAAGCTCTGTTTATAGCTGCTTAACGGCACACCGTCATAGGCATATAGTATGTAAAATGTTTTAGGATCCTTTTAAAGTCTTCTATATAAATGTAAGGTATTATAACTCTTGGGATGAAAAGAGCAAGATCTCTGGTTCTGGGGTCATTTAGGAGTAAAATCAATGTGGTAAGTTTTTTCACTCTGGTCATTTAAAGTAACGTGGTTCAAGTAGAAATAGTCTCTGGGAAATAGATGTTGCAATGAAATTTGCAACTGAATCTTGAAAAGGACACTGTAAATTAGAGTTAAGGCAATGAATATTGTCACTTAGTGCAGGGGTGCTGGAACTGGGGGGGCAGCAGCACCCCCTGGCTTGAAGTGATTTCCATCATATACAGGGCTTACCATTTTGTTCAGTGGCTTTCAGCACCCCCACTATAAAAATTGTTCCAATGCCACTGACTTGGCAAAACTACAAAAGCACTGTCTCAGGAAACCTGACTGTACAACAAGTAGCATATAATGTTTAGAAAGCAACACTTAAATGTTCTATCCTATCTCCTCTTTGGTAAAGATCAAGGGGGATTATTTTGCTGTACATATATTTATACATCTTGTGTGGGTGTTTAAAAGGCAGTGTTGTCCACAAACTCAGTGATTGAATAAACCACACGACTGCAAAGTGGGAAAATCAATGGGACAACTCACAGAAAAGTACTACTCAGTCTGAGTAAAGGGCATCATAATGTAACCCTAAGTAACTTGCGTAAGGTCATAAAGCAAGTGCCCCAACCAAGATTTGAATGCAGGTTTTCTGACAGCTAGCTTTCTGAAGTAACGATCAGATAACACTGCCTTATAACCTGAGGTGCCTCCTGGACTTTAACACTTACCTGTCTTTTGTTTAATCTTAGAGTTCTTAGTCCCTTGAAGATGAAGGCTGCAATGTTACTGGTGGAAAGCCAGGGCATTATCTCAGTTACTGAGATCCTTATTGCCTCTGCTGTCTTCTGTTTGACATTCATGGTCATCAGATCCTTCCGGCAGCAGATCCCCAAGGGGCTGAAGAGGCTCCCAGGACCAAGTGGTTATCCCCTGATAGGCAACGTGCTGGAACTGAGGAGCAATCCACACCTGACCTTGACTCAGATGAGCCAGAAGTATGGAGATGTGATGCAGATACGGATTGGCACCAGACCTGTGCTGGTGCTGAGTGGTTTGGACACCATCAAACAAGCCCTGGTGAAGCAAGGGGAGGACTTCATGGGGCGCCCTGATCTCTACAGCTTTCGCCACATTGGAGATGGCCAGAGCTTGGCCTTCAGCGCTGATTCAGGGGAGGTGTGGAGAGCTCGCAGGAAGTTGGCCAACAATGCCCTGAAAACCTTCTCTGTTTCGCCCAGCCCCAACTCTTCGGCAACCTGCCTCCTCGAGGAGCATGTCTCCAAAGAAGCTGACTACCTAGTAATGAAGTTCCTGCAACTGATGGAGAAAGAGAAGAGGTTTGACCCCTATCAGTATGTGGTGGTCTCTGTGGCCAATGTCATCTGTGCCATGTGCTTTGGCAAGCGTTACGACCATGGTGACGAGGAGCTGCTCAGTATGGTAAACCTGAACAATGAGTTTGGGGATGTGGCTGCCTCAGGCAACCCTGCAGATTTCATCCCAGTGCTCCAGTATCTCCCTAGCCACACCATGAAAATTTTCAAGGATCTCAATAAGAGGTTCGACTCCTTTGTGCAGAAGATTGTTAATGAGCACTACAGCAGCTTTGATAAGGTAACCGGCTTGAAGGCAATTCATTTGCATCCGTTTTCCTGCTCTGTCCTTCATTGTCTGCCCATTGTCTTTTCTCTTTTGCTTTCTGACTCACAAACAAATATCAGCTGAAGCAGAGGTTAGAGAAGAGGTAGTGGAGATCGTGCAACATCTTCTCTCTAGCCCAGGGGTTCTCAAACTGGGGGGTCGGGACCTCTCAAGGGGTCGTGAGGTTATTACATGGGGGGTCGCGAGATGTTAACCTCCATCCCAACCCCGCTCTGACTCCAGCATTTATAATGGTGTTAAATATATAAAAAGTGTTTTTTAATTTATAAGGGGGGTCGCACTCAGAGGCTTGCTATGTGAAAGGGGTCACCAGTAAAAAAGTTTGAGAACCACTGCTCTAGCCAAATAGCATTTCTCCCACTGAAACATTACAAATTAAAACCCAATTATTTCTTACAAACAGACTATTAGAGGCATTGATTTACTAGTTATAGCAAAATATAGCAATGTTTTCAATTGATTATAACTCTTTAATTAATCTAAGTTTCATAACTGCTGTAGGAAGCAATATAGTCCTCTCTATTATCATAACTTGGGACAAGTAGCATTATCTGTTGGCTAATGACTGCAGGGGAGAAAAGCTTATTTGCACGTCTGAACCTGCAGTGTAATCATGCTTTGGAGTTCACACACCTGTGGCAACAAGGCACTAGACTTTCTTCCATCCAGCAGTGGACTGTTTTTGTTTTGTTTTGTTCTTTGTTTTGGAATTTGGTACCTTTTCCAACCTATGGACTTTCCTATTTCAGGACAATATTCGAGACATCACCGACTCCCTGATTGAGCATTGTCAGGAGAAGAAAGTGGATGAATCTGCCAACATTCAGCTCTCTGATCAGAAGATCGTCAACATTGTCAATGACCTTTTTGGAGCTGGTAAAAATACTTGCATTCAAATCCAAAGCAATCCCAGATTTTTCTGTTCCAATTTATCTCCAGGCCTTTGATTCATGCAACTCTCATTCTCTGAGGCATAAAGGATACTTCAGTTGGCTACTGTTAGGAGCAGAGCAGTTAAATTTTTACAAACTGAAAGCTTGGAAGCTCTTGAATCAAGAGTCTTTGGCAATTCAGTACCCTTGAAGGACTTTGTAGGAACAGTAACTGTGAAACAAGTTCTCAAGAGACAGTTGTGTACTGCTGTTTAGTGTTGACAGTCCAGAGTTAGGATGATCAAACTACTAGAGATGGACCTGAACTAAAATTTTGGGTCCAAACAACTTTGAATTTAAGTTGTGACACATCCAGATTTTTGATTAACCTTACAGAGTTGATTAAAAAAATCGCACTGCTACTAACATTAACAACTTGTAAAATTGGCCAAGAAATGAGGAAAATCTAAAGTCATGGGGTTGTAATTTTCCTTTGACTTTTCTTCACATGATGACTAAATGCTTTTCCTTTGTGTCTATCCAGGTTTTGACACTGTGACAACTGCGTTGTCCTGGAGTCTCATGTATCTTGTGACATATCCAGAAATTCAGAAGAAGATTCATGAAGAATTAGGTAGGTCCATGCTTTCAGGTATATACAGTTTTAAGGTCTGTGTCTCAAAGTCTGGGTTCCAAACAACCTCTTCCTCCACTCTAACCTATAGATCAGACAATTGGCAGAGAGAGGAGACCCAGACTCTCAGACCGGCCCACGCTGCCTTATACAGAAGCTTTTATCTTAGAGATGTTCAGACATTCCTCCTTCCTGCCCTTCACCATTCCTCACTGGTAAGTCCTGTAACTGTCAAGGCTGGTTTGTGCCCCCTTTTTTTTTTTTGGTGCTCTCTGTGAGAATGGTCTTCTGACTCAGCCCCCTTCCTGTGCAGATGAACACAGAATTCTTTACCCTGTTATTACCTTAACCACCTCCCAATATGAAGCCAAGTAAACCATACTCCTCTGTGGGAATAGTGCAAAAGGCACCCTCCCTCCTCAAGTTGAATGGGGGTGGGGGTAATACTCAGCGGCACATTTTAATTAGTTATTCAAACCCTTCCTGTGGCCTTATTTATACATGGGATGAGCTCCAATTCAGCAAAGGGTTGCTTTAGTTGGCATTTGTACCTATGTAGCTGCACTGGTTGTTGATCGCAAGCTGCTGAATCCCAAGTACAGTTAGTTTCACTTCAGACCCTCCAGTTCACTGGATGCAAGGCCATTAAGAGCTATAGCATAGTGTCTTAATGTTTTCATCTCTTCCTTGGGAGAAACCATGTCACCTGATCACTTCAACAGGCATTTGTTTCCTGTGACAGGAACTTTCTTTGCTAGTAACATGAGTTTGAAAGTTCTCCTTCATTTCCCAGAAATGTTCACAATTAACACTGCAAGTACAAACAAGGATGGGCTATCACCTAACATAAGTCCAAGGAATGCAAATAAGATGTACAAAACAAGACACCTCTCTAGAACTGTCACCTCACTTTGATTCACCTGAAAGGGGCCTTGCAGTTTTTTTAAACTTAAGACAACCCCTGTTTCTTTCAGCACAACGAAAGACACAGTACTGAATGGCTACTTCATCCCGAAGGACCTCTGTGTGTTTGTCAACCAGTGGCAAGTCAATCACAATGAGTAAGTTCAGTCACACCAAATAAGATGGATTGGTGTTAAAATTGTTCCAATGCCTTTATATCAATAAGCCAAATCTAGATGAGTCCTAAATGACTATACTGGATTATTGGGAATATGCTGCAGAAATTATTTCAATAGAAACCCTGCAAACAGTTTCTGTTTTGGGGTGGTGGGGAGGAGCGATCTCACTGAGGATTTACTGTATGACAGGTAAACAATGGGTCTTATTTTCTTCACTTACACTAGTAGAATTCCATGGATTCGAATGGAGTTCTGACTTTCAACCTTGTGAGAGGCGAACTGGGACTAATGTGGCTTTCAGATACTAATGTTTGAGCCTTTCCCCACACCCATATGCCACAGTAACAAATGTTGTTCGTACTCGGCCCACTGGGATCCAGTCTCTTGCAGGTAGCTCCTAGACTAGGTTTAACCTAGTTTAAGGGAAGTCATGCCTCACCAGTCTTATCATTCTTTCAGGGAGTCAACAAACATTTGGATAAGGGTGATCCAGTTGATATTGTACCCTTGGATTTTCAGAGCTTTTGACAAGGTCTCTCACCAAAGGCACTTAAGGAAACTAAATAGCCATGGGATAGGAGGGAAGGTCCTCTCAAGGATCAAACTGGTGAAAGGGTAGGAATAATTGGTCAGTTTTCACAATGGAGAGGCGAACGGCGGCTCACCAAAGAATTTTTACTGGGATTTGTGCTATTCAACATATTAATCTGGAAAAGAGGGCGAAGTGGCAAAGTTTGCAGACAATACAAAATTATTCAAGAATGCAAAGAGAGGTATCTCACAAAACTGGATGAATAGGCAACAAAATGGCAAATGAAATCCAAGGCTGATAAGTGCACAGTAATGCATATGGGAAAATCCCGTCTCTCTCTCTAAATTAGATGTTATCACCAAAGATCTTGGAGCCACCATAGATAGTTCTCTGAAAACTTCTATTTAATGCACAGCAATGATCAAAAAGACTAATAGTATGTTAGGGACTATTCAGGAAGGGATAAAAAATAAGACAGAAAATATCATAATGCCGCTATATAAATCCATGGTGCACTCACTCCTTGAATACTGTGTCTATCTGTGGTTGCCCCATCTCAAAAAGGCTATAGTAGAACTGGAAAAGCTTCAGAGAGGGGCAACAAAGATGCCAAAAGGGTATGGAATGACTTCCATACCAGAAAAGACTAAAAAGATTAAGGCAGTTCTGCTTAGAAAAGAGATGGTTAATGGGGGAGGATATGACAGAGGTCTATAAAATCATGAATGGTGTGGAGAAACTGAATAGGGAAATGTTGTTGTTTATCCTTTTACACAACACAAAAACCAAAGGTCTCCCAAAGAAACGAATAGACAGCAGGTTTAACGCCAACAAGTGGAAGTACATTTTCACACACCAGACAACTAACCTGTGGAACTCATTGCCATTGAATGTTGTGATGGCCAAAAGTATAATTGAGTATTTTTAAAAAAAATGGATAGGTTTGTGGAGGATAGGTCCATCATGGATGGTCTAGGATGCAATTGGTTTTCCCAGGAAGATTTCAAATTATGAAACCTCAAATCATCTTTTTTTTTTAAATTGAGCCCATTAATGACTTGTTTTCCCCTCAGCTGAAACTATGTTGCCTTTGGTCACTAACATAATGGGTTAAATTCATCCCTGGTGTAACTGCATACACTTTCAAATAAGCAACATCAGAGCTGAATTTGGCTCAGAGGATTTTGTTGCTGCAGTGCTAAAGGTAAGAGAACGAATGAGTAGTAAAAGTAGTTGGATGTGAGGTTGAAAACTGTTGCCATGTTTCACAGGAGTCTGTTCTGATGCTATTCCTGTTGAAATGCCTGCTTTCCTAGTAATCCTTCAGATGATGGTACAGTTGCAGTCTTCTCCTTCCATTTCAGGAAGCTTTGGAAAGATTCATCTACCTTCAACCCAGAGCGTTTCCTCAATGCTGAAGGGACTGAAGTAAACAGGGCAGAGAGTGAGAAAGTGATGATGTTTGGCTTGGGAAAGAGGAAGTGCATTGGTGAGTCCATTGGCAGGTGGGAGGTCTTCCTCTTCATGACAACCCTGCTCCAGCGACTGGAGTTCAGCATATGTGATGGTGAGAAGGCAGATATAACACCTCAGTATGGACTGACCATGAAGCACAAGAAGTGTGAGCACTTCCAGATTAAACAGCGCTTTGAAGTGAGGAGCTCTGGGTGAGCTGCAGATTTTCATTGCTAGGACACAGAGGGTAAATGCCACATCACAGTATTTTGACTTTTGGAAACTATCACCAAGACCACTTTGAAGGCTGACATGCTCTGTCTAGAGCATAAGATAATACAAGCCATGTTAACTCTGCATCTGTACTGACATAGTGGAGGTTTGCTCCTATCTGACATGTAAATGTACTCTATATGCTGCTGTCTATTGGCATTCAAAGACTGTCAATTTTTGAGTCATTTGCAATACAAAGCCTGCCAAGTATACCCTGAGGCGCATGCCCTACAGTGACATCTGACACTTCAGTTAGCCAGCTCCATCATTCTTACCTGTAGAAACAACAGAATCAGGCAACATTTTGATCATGCAGCTACCACTGATCTTGTGAGGTTTTACACTGAGTATCTTGAGTTCTCTGCTGAACTTCCCTTAACATCCCAGAGGTGTAGTCCTTTTATGACAGGTACCCAGGTTTTTGTGTGTGCGTTAGTTTAGAATAAGCGACTTTGGCCTAAGATTATCTCTGAAATGTAACCAGCTGGCTATGGCTGTGAAATATATATTGAATATAGAATCAGATGTACAACCTGTAAACAGAACACATTTTGCAGCCATTATTTCTAATCACATTGGCTCATCTCAGTTGTCTAAAGGTTTTGAGGAGAAACATAACCAGCCTTCTCCTAAATGGCTGGGATGAATAATTTTCAGATTAGGAGTCGTTTGTGAAATTTCCAATGTATTTGTGCTGGGTGAAATGCACCCTTATGCAGAGAGCTAGCTCAATACCCATGCACTACTTAAGTTCACACAAGCCTTCAAAATAAGACTAAGTGTTGCAGAGAGGAATGTCACCTGCTGTGTGGCTGGTCAGCTAAATCACATGGTATCCTTCTCCCTGAAATATTTTAAAGAGGAGAATAGTGAAACATGCTTATCTTGTAAGAAAATTCATAAAACTGTAGGGATTTGTGAGCATTTCCTTTAATACTTGGCAATTGTCAGGATATTTGTAAACAACCCATAGCAAACAACTTCATACTATTGTACATGAAAATAATATTAAGTCAAAGGTCTTACTAGACCAGGTCTATTCACCTAACAAACTTTTTCAAAGTCATGAGTTAAAATGAGTGAAAACAAAGGACAGACAGTGAGAGGGGAAACCAAAGACATTATTTGCCTTCAAACTGTGTATTGCTGCTCTTTAAAACTAGTTTTTAGAGAGAATTAGTAATAGATTTATATGTTTAGTCTAGTAAAAGGGTTAAGGGGAGGAGGGACAGTAAGTGGGACTCTATCTTATACTGACAATCTCTGCTGCATTCCATGTATGCATCCAGAGTGGTTGTCTTCATTACAAATAAGCTTCCTTTATGTCCCTGCCCACAGCTTGCTTATTTTGTACCTGGCTGAAATGTGATCTGTATGGAATAGTTTCATTTAACTGATAAAATATCTAAGAATTACATGTAGAAAATCTCTGAAATAATAAACATTAACATGAGATGCTCTTGATTGTTGCCTGAAAGTCCGTGTGCCATAGGTAACTCCAACAAACTCAAGTCGCATGTTACTGATCTCTGCCTCATTTTCAGAGGCCCGATTTAGGCACTTTTGCATCCATCTTCTCTCTGTTCTGAAATCAACCAGCTGTTACCTCACTGTAGGAGCAGTCCTGCCAATAAAGTCAATGGGAATTTTGCAGTCCTCACTGAGGCTAGATCAGGCCTTTTCTCTGCATACAGAGAATGCAGCTATATTCAGGCCTAATCCAATACTTATTGAGGTTAGTGGGGAATTTTTGACAATATATACCATGAGCTATAAAGCCAGTTCAGCTCTTGCTTTCACTGAAAATCAGGCCTAACCCTACTGAGATCAATAGTGTTCCACTAGTATAAAATGGAACAAAGACCATAGTTTATGAATGATTGACTTTCACAGACTGCTTCATCCTCTTGTGTGTTCCCAGATACTTGTCTACACTGTCCCAGCTGGTGATGCGTAACAATCCAAGGGATGCATCTGCATAGTTCAGGGGATACAATCTGGTTTGCAACTACTGCTCTACACTTCCCTTTCTCTATGTATTACTTCCTACTCCCTGCCTAACTTCCTTCTCAAAACAGGCAACTCACAAGAGTGACTGAAACTTGGCCGTAAATATGGACTGCACCAGGCCCCAAGAAGTCATAGTATATGACAGATTTATCAGAAAACTGCACATACACAATTGCATCTAACTTGTGCATTGACATCCCACTAGAAATTTGTGTACACACACTTTTTGTGGCTGTAATTACATATGCAGCCTTACCAAAACCTAACCCCTGATGCTATGAAAATGTCCATACAGATTGGGCTTGTTCAGAGCCATGTGGGTTCTAGGACAACTCAAAGCCACTCAGTTGTTACATGAGACCCTGCTTTAATGAAGCTACTTGTTTAAGGAACATGTAATAAAACACCTTCAGTGTAAATAATGGAAGTTACTTGTATTATGCCAAGTGCTAAATTGGCCTCTCTTGCTGAAGAGGCAAGCCCTTGTTAGTCAGCAATATTCAAACGACCCCCAGCTAGTTCCAAAACTGTGTACAAATCCCCAAAATCCATGAATTTCAGCACAGTTGATTCCTCAAATGAAAATACATTCCAAAAGTGCATTATTCCAATAAGGTGAACTTTTCCTCTGGACAGATGGTCTGTTCAAAGTCTAGGTATCAGCTCAGGTCCCAAATAAGCCCTACTTTGAGAACTGAGGTGGTGCATAAGCCTTGTGCTGGTGACCTCTGTCCAGGGTGAATTGCACCGCTGTTGAAAATTTTTCCTTTGACTTCCATGGCTGTATGCAGTGTAGTTTTAGTTGTGTCAGTCCCAGGATATTAGAGAGGCAAGGTTGGGGAGGCGATATCTTTTATTAGTCCAACTTCTGTTGGTTCTAGGACAACTAGAACCAATAAAAGATATTGCATCATCCACCTTGTCTCTCCTTTGAATCAGGGAACTGATACACTGAGATCTAAGTGAACCAATCACACACAGCCAGCATTCACTGAAACAAACAGTTCCTAAACAATGCACGGCCTGCGTAATTTGGTGAATACTTACAATTAACATTTGAAGAAAATCAGGATCAGTCAGCAACTGATTTGCTGGCCAAAAAGGGAGGTAAATGTATAACAAATACTTAACTGTGAATAATTTGACCAGCTGTAATTAAAGACAATCACAAGGGGTTTTAAAATTAAGGGCTGATCCTGCAAACATTCACTATTAAGCTTAAGTGAGAATGTCATGTAGGCCTTGTGCTAGTTCTCTGCCCAGGAGAATTTCAATCTTAATGGCAATAAAATGCTTAAGATTTGAATAAACTATCATGACTGTTACAGTTCCACGCAACTTCACCTGTATTTCCCCGCAGTGGTCCAGCAAGGGGATCCACTCTTATGCCCCTGGTTCCTTAGCTATTACCTCTCTTGGGTGAAGACCTGTGTCTCTCTCCCTTCTGACCAGGGTATGTCAAGCTGAACAGTTCCCTGCCTTCACTGTATATTTCCCAGCAAAGACAGGCTGCCTAAAACAGGCCTGCTTACTTTTTCTTCAGAGACAGAAACAGTGCGACTGCTGCAGATACAAGTTGCCATCCAACTCTTTCTAAGCAAGCCTACTTTATTCTTAAAGTAAAAAGCATTACAGAGAGCACACTAAAAACAATAAAAGTACCTACATATGCACTAATAAGTAGGGCTCTAACAAATTCACGGCCTTGAAAAACATGTCATGGACTGTGAAATCTGGTCTCTTGTGTGCTTTTACCCTATACTATACAGATTTCACGGGGATCCAAAAGGGAGTTGCAGGGGGGTCACAAGGTTATTTTAGGGGTGGGGGGGTTTCAGTATTGCCACCCTTACTTCTGCGCTGCCTTCAGATCTAGATGGCTGGAAAGCAGCAGCTGGTGGCCGGGCACCCGGCTCTAAAGGCAGTGCCCTGCTAGTAGCAGTGCAGAAGTAAGGGTGCCAATATCCTACCAGGCCACCCTTACTTCTGCGCTGCTGCCGCCTTCAGAGCTGGGCGGCCGGAGAGCGGCGCTGCTAACTGAGAGCTCAGCTCTGTAGGCAGCAGCGCAGAAGTAAGGGTGGCAGTACAGTAACTCCTCACTTAAAGTCATCTCGGTTAACATTGTTTCATTGTTATGTTGCTGATCAATTAGGGAACATGCTCGTTTAAAGTTGTGCAATGCTCCCTTATAACATCGTTTGGCAGCCGCTTGCTTTGTCCATTGCTTGCAAGAAGAGCAGCCCATTGCAGCTAGCTGTTGGGGGCTTGGAACCAGGGTGGACTGGCAGTCCCCCTAGCAGCTCCCCATTCCCCTAAGTTCCCTGTGCAGCAGCCACCCAGCAGGCTATCAATTGCTAGCAGTTCAGCTGTCCCTCCCCACACTGCCATGTGCTGCTCCTGCCCTCTGCCTTGGAGCTGCTCCCTGGAGCCTCCTGCTTGCTGTGGTGGGGAGGAAAGAGGGGGACTAATGTCACCTACTCCTGCACCCCACTTACCCCATCTTCCATAGAGCAGTGGGGACACATGACACAGCTCAGGACGGTCTCAGCTTGCTGATCTACTTAACAAGGCAGTGTACTTAAGAGGGGGTCAGCATACTTAAAGGGGCAATGCACATCTCTCTCGCTCTCTCTCTCTCACACACACGGCATGTGTCTCTGTCTCTGTCTGCCATGCTGTCTCCCCTCCCTCCATTCATGCTGCCTTGTAAAGTGTGAGATTACATTAACAACGAGTTAACCCTTGAGGGCTCAGCCAATTGCTAGTTCATCATTTAGCAGTAAGGTATTCCCTGAGAAATATCCCACTCTCTGACTTCACCACCTCAACCAAGCTTCACAATCATCATTGCTGTGTACCAATATTAAATTGTTATATATATATATAGAGAGAGAGAGAGAGAGAGAGAAATTTCCCTGGAACCAAACCCCCTCTATGGGGAAATTGGATTCTCTTAACATCGTTTTGCTTAAAGTCGCATTTTTCAGGAACATAACTCCAGCTGCCCTGCTCTGAAGGCAGCGCCGCCACCAGCAGCAGTGCAGAAGTATGGGTAGCAGTATCACAACCCCCTCAAAATAACCTTTCAACATCCCCTACACACAGCTCCTTTATGGGTCAGGACCCCTAAAATTACAACACCATGAAATTTCAGATTTAAATACCTGGAATCATGAAATTTACAATTTTAAAAATCCTATGACTGAAATTGAGCAAAATGTACTGTGAATTTGGTAGGGCACTACTCATAAGATTCCCAGGATTAACTCCAGCCCTAACATGGATTCTGGCAGGATAAGTCCTTCAACCTCCCATTCAAGGGATTTCCTTGTGGTTACCACTTCATCACAGCTTCAGTTCAGAACAAGTACTCAGCCTTATGAGGCCTCAGTAGGCCAAGTCCTACCAACCCTACCTTAAGAAGTGGGGCCCTCCATGGACAAGATTTCATGCCCACATCCTAGATCAGGAAGAAGGCCCCGAGTCAGTTTTAACTCGTTATTTATTGCAGAGTCCTTTCTTGGTATGTTGGTCTCTGGAGAATCCAGTTTAGAACATAAGAACATAAGAGTGGCCATACTGGGTCAGACTGAAAGTCCATCTAGCCCAGTATCCTGTCTTCCGACAGTGGCCAATGCCAGGTGCCCCAGAGGGAATGAACAGAACAGGTAATCATCAAGTGATCCATCCCCTGTCACCCATTCCCAGCTTCAGGAAAACAGAGGCTAGGGACACCATCCCTGCCCATCATGGCTAATGGCCATTGATAGACCTATCCTCTATGAACTTATCTAGTTCTTTTTTGAACCCTGTTATAGTCTTGGCCTTCACAACATCCTCTGGCAAAGAATTCCACAGGTTGACTGTGTGTTGTGTGAAGAAATACTTCCTTTTGTTTGTCTTAAACTTGCTGCCTATTAATTTCATTTGGTGACCCCCTAGTTCTTGTGTTATGAAAAGAGGTAAATAACATTTCCTTATTTATTTTCTTGAATTAGTATGTGCATATCTCTCCGGTAGGTGGTGGGGTAGGGTGGCAGCTTCAAAGACTGATAACAGGGCAAGTTCATTACTTTCCCCCACTCCCTACTAGAGAAGGTACATGCAGTGCCACAACAACACATACACAATAGCCTTTTTGATACAATGTACACAAAGGTATTAACCCTAATTCAATAAGGTTTAACTTAATTCAGTAAAGTTTATCTTAATTTCATAAGGCTTGTTCAGGATCTACAAGATATCGTCAGTCTGTCAAAAAGCCAACATGACATAAAGGATATTTAATCCTGCTTCTTAACTCTGGAGGAACTTTGCTACAAACTGAAGCTCTAAACAAAGGACTGAATGACCCATCCAAGCTGTGGATGTACTCCAGAGACTTGACTTAAGCCAGCAGTTTATTCCATCACTGCTACAAGCCTGAACCAAGAACTTTGCCATTACTGTATGTAATTGATTCCATTTAACCTTTCTTTCTTTCTTTTCTTTCTTTCTTTTTATAAATAAACCTTTAGATTTTAAATACTAAAGGATTGGCGTCAGTGTGATTTTTGGGTAAGATCTAAGTTATATATTGACCTAGGTGTGTGGGATATCTAAGTTATATATTGACCTGGTCCTTTGGGATCAGAGGAACCTATTATTTGATTATACTGGTTGTAAAGAACCACTCATCCCTGAATCCAGTGTTTTTGGTGGTGATATAAGAACTGGAATGCCTGAGGAAACTGCCTTTATGTTTTCTTGTTAGCCAGTGTGGTGAAACAGGAGTTTACTTTTGTGGCTGGTTTGTTATATCTTATAAAAGGATAACCACCAGATTTGGGTTGTGTTTGCCCTATTTCTCAGCAGTTCGTCCTGAATTTGGCATCCTCAGTTGTGACCCACTAAGACACGGTTACACCAGCCAATCAGAGGAAGGCTTAGAAGCAGCCAATTGGGTCAGGCGGGGCCCTATAAGAAGGGCTGCAGGGCAGAGAGGAGCTGAGTCTCTCCCTGGAGCTTGAGGGAGAATGACTAGATTGCTGTAGAGAGAAGTACCGGGATAGAGCAGTGCTGGGCAGGGTCAGGGGAGCAAACGGAGCTCCAGCCTGGCTGGCTCCCAGAATGTGGCCTTGATCCAGGGTCAAAGTAGGTGCTAGGACTACGGAGAAGTGGCCCAGGGAAAGCAGGTAGCAGCAGAGGGGAAGGAAAGGCAGTGAGCGGCTGCCAGCTATAGGGTCCCTGGGTTGGGGCCTAGAATAGCAGGTGGGCCTCGGCCCCACTGGCCACCGAAGGAAGTGGCCAGCCAAAGGACTGCAGTTTTTCCCTGAGCGAGGGGCTGGACTAGGACCTGTGACATTCCCGTCTGGTGCTATCCGGACCAGCGATCTGCTAGGTCACTCCATGTCGCGGAGTGTGGGGGAGTCAGGTCCTGCACCCCTCTTCCCGGGATTCAATGTGACTCTCAGCCAGCCAGTATAACAGAAGGTTTATTAGGGTTGTCAGGAAAGAGTCCAAACAGAGCTTGTAAGTATGACCAGGACCCCTCAGCTGGGGCCTTCTGGGGGGCAGGGAGCTTAGACCCCGGCTCTGGGGCTCCCTGCGTTTCACCACCCAGCTCCAAACTGACCAAGAGCCAGCCAAACCTCCAGCAGGCTCTTCCCCTTCCCCCGGGGCCCCTCCCCTAGCCTTTTACCATTCTCCCAACCAAAGGTGTCACCTCCCAACCCCCGTCCTGGCTCATGTTACAGCCTCAGGTAAAGTCTCGCATTCCCGATGCAGCCTTTCCCAATGCAGCCAGCCTCTCAGGTCAGATCCATCTCGCTCTCTACTCCATCACATCTCTCCCCCCTTCGAGACTGAACTGAGCGGGGTCACTCTGACCAGTGGCCTGGGGAAGTTCAGGGCCCCCTCTCCGGGACAACGCATCCGCTATCAGGTTGGCACTTCCCTTCACATGGACCACGTCCATGTCGTAATCCTGCAGGAGCAGGCTCCACCTTAGGAGCTTGGCGTTGGCCCCTTTCATCTGGTGTAGCCAGGTCAGGGGCGAGTGGTCGGTGTACACGGTGAAGTGTCGCCCGAATAGATACGGCTCTAGTTTCTTGAGGGCCCACACCATGGCCAGACATTCCTTCTCGATGGCCGCATAATTCTGCTCTCGGGGTAGCAGCTTCTTGCTTAAATACACGATGGGGTGTCTCTGCCCCGTTTCATCCTCCTGCATTAACACCGCCCCCAGTCCCATGTCTGAGGCGTCGGTGAACACCAGAAAGGGCTTGTCAAAGTCTGGGTTTGCCAGAACCGGGTCCCTGATCAAAGCCTCCTTCAGTGCACAGAGAGCCCTCTGGCACTCCTCGGTCCAGACCACCTTGTCTGGCTTCCCCTTCTTACATAGCTCAGTGATGGGGTTGGCTATGGCGCTAAAGTGGGGCACAAATCTTCGATAGTACCCCGCCATCCCAATAAAGGCCTGGACCTGCTTTTTAGTTTGTGGAGTGGGCCAGTCCCGGATCACCTCCACCTTGGCTGGTTCTGGCTTTAGGCGGCCGCTCCCCACCCGGTGTCCCAGGTAGGACACTTCAGCCATCCCCACCTTGCACTTCTCCGCTTTTACGGTCAGCCCAGCCTCCCGGAGTCGGTCCAGCACTTGTTTAACCTGGGACACATGGTCCTCCCAGGTCTGGCTAAAGACACAGATATCATCGATATACGCCACAGCGAAACTCTCCATCCCCTTCAGTAGCTGATCCACCAGGCGCTGGAAGGTGGCTGGCGCTCCCTTGAGACCGAAAGGCAGGGTCAGGAACTTGTAGAGCCCCAGAGGGGTAATGAAGGCAGATTTCAGCCGGGCATCTGCATCCAGTGGCACTTGCCAGTAGCCCTTTGTAAGATCCATGGTGGTAAGGTACCGAGCCCCTCCCAGCTTGTCTAGGAGCTCGTCCGGCCGGGGCATGGGGTAGGCATCGGATACAGTGATGGCATTGAGCTTCCGATAGTCCACACAGAACCGGATCGACCCATCCCTTTTGGGGACCAGCACCACCGGCGAGGCCCAAGGGCTGGACGACGGCTGGATCACCCCCAAAGCCAGCATGTCCTTGACCTCTCTTTCCAGGTCCCGAGCTGTCTTCCCTGTGACTCGGAAGGGGGAGCATCTTATAGGTTGGTGCGATCCTGTCTGCACCCGGTGGACAGTCAGATTAGTGCGACCAGGCTGGTTGGAAAACAGCTGTCGGTACAGATGCAGCACCCCTCTGATCTCAGCTTGCTGGGCAGGGGTTAGCTGATCGGAGAGAGGGATTGTCTCTTGGGAGGAACCAGCTCCTGTCTCAGGGAATAGATCTACTAGAGGGTCACTTCCCTGCTCCTCCCAATGTCCACACACGGCCAGCACCACATTCCCCCTGTCGTAATATGGCTTCATCATATTGACATGGTACACCCGGCAGTGGTGTGCCCGGTTAGACAGCTCCACCACATAATTTACCTCATTTAGCTGCTTGACAACCTTGAAAGGGCCTTCCCAAGTGGCCTGCAGCTTGTTTTTCCTCACGGGGATGAGAACCATCACCTGATCCCCAGTGGCGTAGGCGCGGGCCCGCGCCGTGCGGTCATACCAGACCTTTTGCTTCCTCTGGGCTCTGGCCAGATTTCCCTTGGCCAGGCCCATGAGCTCAGTAAGTCTCTCTCGGAAGGTCAGGACATACTCCACCACTGACTCTCCCTCGGGGGCGGCCTCCCCCTCCCATTCGTCTCTCATCAGGTCCAGGGGCCCCCTTACCCTCCTGCCATATAACAGTTCGAAGGGCGAGAATCCAGTAGACTCCTGAGGCACTTCCCTGTACGCGAACAGCAGGTGCGGTAGGTACTTGTCCCAGTCCTGCGGGTGCTGGTTCATAAAGGTTTTCAGCATCATCTTTAGCGTCCCATTGAACCTCTCCACCAGCCCATTGGACTGGGAATGATATGCTGAGGCCCAGCTGTGCCGGACCCCACATTTCTCCCACAAGCACCGGAGCAGGGCCGACATGAAGTTGGACCCTTGGTCTGTCAGGACTTCCTTGGGGAACCCCACTCGGCTGAAAATGGTCAGCAGCGCATCCGCCACGGTGTCTGCTTCAATGGACGATAAGGGCACCGCCTCGGGGTAGCGGGTGGCGAAATCTACCACCACCAGAATGTATTTCTTCCCCGACCGGGTTGTCTTGCTGAGAGGCCCCACTATGTCCATGGCCACCTTCTGGAAGGGCTCCTCTATGATGGGCAAAGGCCTCAAAGCCGCTTTCCGCTTGTCCCGAGCCTTCCCCACCCGCTGACAGGGGTCACAGGACCGGCAGTACTGATGGACAGTGGTAAAGACCCCAGGCCAGTAAAAGTTCTGTAGCAGCCTCTGCCTGGTGCGCCGGATTCCCTGGTGCCCTGAGAGAGGGATGTCATGGGCCAGGTACAGTAGCTTGCGGCGATACTTCTGGGGGACCACCAGCTGCCTCCTGATCCCCCATGTCTCCATCTCACCGGGGGGAGCCCATTCTCGGTACAGGAACCCCTTCTCCCACAGGAACCTCTCCTGGCAACCTCTCCACATGGTCTGTACCTCCCTGCGGTCGGCCAGGTCCCTGAGCTTCCGCAAGGAGGGATCTCTCTGTAACTCGGCCTGGAACTCAGCTGCTGGTGAAGGAATGGGAGCCTGTTCCCTCATGCTGTCCGTGTCTGAGGCCGCAGCCTCTCTGCGCCTGGTCCTGGGGTACTCCCTCCCCACCGGGCCAGGGTCTTGCGCCCCGTGCAAGGCACCCTCTCCGAGGCCTGGGCGTAGCGCCCCTTGCCGGCTCTGGCTACGGGTCACGACCAGGGTATCCTGGGATTCACTGGGCCAGTCTTCTAGGTCCCCCCCCCATCAGTACCTCAGTGGGCAAATGCTGGTGCACCCCTATGTCCTTGGGGCCCTCCTTGGCCCCCCATTTCAGGTGTACCCTCGCCACAGGTACCTTGAACGGGGTCCCGCCCACCCCTGTTAGGGTCAGGTAGGTGTTGGGTACCACCCGATCTGGGGCCACCACCTCAGGCCGGGCCAGCGTCACCTCCGCGCCCGTATCCCAGTATCCAGTGACCTTCCTCCCATCTATCTCCAGGGGAACAAGGCACTCTCTCCGAAGGGACAGCCCCGCGCCCACCCTATAAACCGAGAACCCTGAGTCCGGAGCATCCAGCCCCCCCGAGGAGCTGGTCTGGGGCCTTCCTCCCTCTGGAGCCGTTGATAAGCTGCCAGCCCCCCTCTTCTGGGCTGTCGGCCCCTCATCTGGCTGGGTCCCTACCCAGTTAACCCGGTGTGGGTTTGGTCTGCTCAGTCTGTCTCTGATCTTGGGGCACTGGGACCGTACGTGGCCCCTCTGGCCGCAGTGATAGCAGCTCATGTCCCGTTGGTCCCCTCGAGCAGGTCGGTTGGTTCTGATGTCGGAGGTTCCCCTCGGGAGGGGGTTCTCCCTATTTCCCCTGTGGGAGGTCCCATGCTGCCTCTCTTGCTGCCTCAGGGTGGGCCTGCTCCTTTGGGATTCCTCCCTGCCACCTCTTGACCGACTGTTCATGAACTCGTCGGCCAGCCGCCCTGCGTGCTGCGGGCTCCCTGGATTTTTGTCCATCAACCATAGCTTCAGGTCTGATGGGCACAGTTCATACAGTTGTTCCAGTACGAATAGTTCGAGCAGGTCCTCCATAGTTTGGGCCCCAGCGGTCCACTTGCGGGCGTATCCATGTATCCGGTTGGCCAGTTGTAGGTACGTGATCTCAGGGGTTTTTCGCTGATCCCGGAACCTTTGACGGTACATCTCGGGAGTCAGCCCAAGCTCGCAGAGCAGGGCCTTTTTGAATAGTTCATAGTCCCCAGTCTCCGTCTCTTTCATTCGGCCGTACACGTCCAGGCCTGCAGGGTCTAGTAAGGGGGTGAGATACTGGATCTTGTCTGCAGGGTCAACCTTGTGCAACCTGCAGGCATTCTCAAAGGCCGCCAGGAAGCTGTCTATGTCTTCCCCTTCCTTACGCCGGGCCAGGAAGTTACGATCAAACTTCCCTGTAGTCTTGGGTCCCCCCTCACTCACCGCAGCCGGGGCCTCACTGCTCCTCAGCCTGGCCAACTCCAGCTCATGCTGGCGTTGTTTCTCCTTCTCCTGCACCTCATGCTGACGTTGTTTTTCCCGTTCTTCCCGCTCCTCCTTCAGTTCCTGCTGTCTCAACTCGAGCTCTTTCAGTTTTATCTCCCTCTCCCAATCCAGCCGCCTCCACTGCTGGGATGGGGAGCTCCTCCGGGAAGATCCCGTGCTGGCCGCTGGGGTCAAGGTGCCCTCGGTATTTGCTGGGCTTTCCCCAACCTCTCCCCTGGGCAGAGGCGAGAGGGGTCTTGGGATGTCCTCGGCAGCAGTCTGACCCCTCCCAGCCAGGTCGGGCCCTGGGGCCCATGCTGCGTCTGTCGGGCGGCTTCCCCCAGGGACAGGGATCGGGTCATCCAAGCGATCCTTCTCCTCCAGCTGCGCAATCAGCTGGTCTTTGGTGGACTTCCCAATGCGCAGCCCCCTCTGCCTGCACAGCTCCACCAGGTCGTTCTTACGGCGCTTAGCATACATCTTCCTGCTAGCCACTCTCAGGCCTGTGCGGTCTTGGCCCCCACGGCTTCCAGGAGGAACCCCTAGTGTGCCAGCCCTTCTCACTGGTCACACCCTCAGGGTTAAGCGTAACTCCGCCGCCCCCCGAAACCGCCTCTCTCTGCCTCTTCAGCAACCTGCTCCCCGTCAATCCCCGTTCGTTGTACTGCGCTCCAGTCACTTACTGCAGGAAGTGCCGTTCATGGGGTGCAGAAGATCCCACCGCTGCCACCAGTTGTCGCGGAGTGTGGGGGAGTCAGGTCCTGCACCCCTCTTCCCGGGATTCAATGTGACTCTCAGCCAGCCAGTATAACAGAAGGTTTATTAGGGTTGTCAGGAAAGAGTCCAAACAGAGCTTGTAAGTATGACCAGGACCCCTCAGCTGGGGCCTTCTGGGGGGCAGGGAGCTTAGACCCCGGCTCTGGGGCTCCCTGCGTTTCACCACCCAGCTCCAAACTGACCAAGAGCCAGCCAAACCTCCAGCAGGCTCTTCCCCTTCCCCCGGGGCCCCTCCCCTAGCCTTTTACCATTCTCCCAGCCAAAGGTATCACCTCCCAACCCCCGTCCTGGCTCATGTTACAGCCTCAGGTAAAGTCTCGCATTCCCGATGCAGCCTTTCCCAATGCAGCCAGCCTCTCAGGTCAGATCCATCTCACTCTCTACTCCGTCACACTCCAATCCTTGAGTCTGGGAGCCAGCCTTACCCTGCTCTGCTATGAGAATCCCCACTTCTAGGCTGTTCACGCACAACCTCTGGCATGTAAGCTGCTCCTTGGAATGTGCAACCAAATGACACTAGCCAATATCTCCAGTCTCAGACACAACCCTAGGAACCTCCATCTTGCAGTGTCCAGTTATGCCTGCTGGACGCTGCAAGCTTATATTAGTTCGTCAATTTAACAAAGAAATTGATATGTACCAGGCTTGTTATCCCAAGGGGAGTCTCTGACACGCTTCAAACCAAATGCACAGCTTCAGGTAGAATAAACAAACAAATGTATTAACTATTGTTACCGAAATATCGGGTCCACCTAGCTGAGAGCCAATAACAGCCAGACAGGGATAAGGAAAGAGGGTTACTTTATTCTGCAGAAAAAAGGAGAGCTTGCACCTTAGTACAGAACTCTAATTAACACAGAAATTACAGGTCTTTTATACACACTTAGACAAAGCCCTGGTCGTGTTAACAGCTGATTGGTGGTAGCCAGACCTCGGATGTTTGCTATCTGGTCAGTAAAAACTGGTCTGGGACAGTAATTTTTCTGCTGGGACAGCTCTTCTTGTGTAAGCGAAGGCCGACTGTAAAAATGCAAGGTCTTGCGTAGGCGAGGCATCTACTTCCCCCTAGTGGCCTCTGGTTGCCCTAGCTGCTGGTTGTTAAGGGGGTTCATTGTACCTTATGTCTTTCACACTATGAAAGATAGATTTTAAGTGATTATAAGTCAAAGTATAACAGGTCGGAATTGGTCAAATGAAATAAAAGCAAAACACATTCTAAGCTGATCTTAACACTTCCAGTGCCCTTATAAACATAGATGCTTCTCACCACAGGCTGGCTGGTTGCCCTTCAGCCAGGCTCTCCGCTCTGATCAGCGCTTCAGTCATTTGGTGGTGGTGTCTGTAGATGGAGGGGGAAGAGAGAGGAAGAGTATGGCAAACGTCTCTCCCTTTTATCATGTTCTTTCTTCCCCAGTAGCGTAGCCAGGGGGGGAGCAGGGGGAGCGGCCGCTCCCCCTTGAGCAGAAGCGGCGCCTTTTTTTAGCAACACTAAAAAAAGGCGCCGCTTCTTTTTAAGTGCCACTTCTTGCACTCACCCGGCGTTGCTCTGGGTCTTCGGCGGCATTTTGGCGCAGGGTACCACCAAAGACCCGGAGTGAGCCGCCAAAGTGCCGCCGAAGACCCGGAGTGCCACCGGGTGAGTACAGGGGGAGGCGCTTTTTATAGCGCCGCTCTCCCTGCGCTCCAGACCTGGCTGCGCTACTGTTCTTCCCTATTGGCTTTGCCCCCCCACCCTCTTCAGGGTCAGGTGAGCTTTACCTCATCACAGTCCCAAACTGACCAAAAGAAGGGGAGTGACTCACTTGAGAGTCCAACAGATCCTTCGTTGTTGCCTAGGCCAGTGTCCTTTGTTCCTGTGAGGCTGGGCTGGGTTTGTCCCATACATGCCCTGATGAGGTGTGAACTGCCCCTCTGCTCTTGGAGAGTTTTTGCCTGGGCTTGCTTTAAGCCATGAGAACACATTCTCAGCCTCATAACTATATACATGAAATTACAACCTATAACATTATTATAACATTACTATAACAATGATTACTATAACATTACCATAACAACAATGCTCAGTACATCATGAGCCTTCCGAAGACACCCAATATGACAAACTTTGCATTAGATACCACACAATCATATTATAAGGATGAACATAGGGTTGTAGGGTGTTCCCACGAGGTACAGAATGTCACAGGGCCGCAGTTTGCCACTGCAGTGAGAGGCCGGATGACAGACTGCTGGTTCCCCGAGAATGGGGAGACAAGGGAGGACTTTGTGGTCCGGGAGTGACACAGGTCCCCACAGACAGCAGAGATGGTGGAGAAGCAGCGACTGAGAGTGAGACACCACAAGAGGAGGGCGCTCTGCTGAGGGATAGAGTTAATTCCAGGAGCCACCAGCAGGAGCTGCCACGGTGATGAGTACAACCTTTTACACAGGGCCAGGGCTGGCCTTACCATGAGGTGAACTGAGGCGGCCACCTCAGGTGCCAGACTGTGGGGGGGAGCCACTAGGACCCAGAGTGTAGAAAATTGTGACTGCTGCTGGTGCATATGTATTCTTTCTGCTCTAGCTGCACAGAGATGGTGGAATGCTGTGCTGGTGGAAGGAGGACACAAGAGACATAACAGGTAGGCAGGAGAAAAGGTGAGGGAATAACAGAAAGCAGCAGGAACTGCAGGGAGAGAGAGGAGGAGGAGCCTCTTATGTACCTCTCTAGCACCCCCAGGAGCCTGGACTGATTAACACCAGCTTCTCAGGGAGCTTCCTGGTTCCTGCTGCTTCCCTGAACCCACTTGAGGAGAACAGGCAGTCAACTGAAGTAGTAGGAGCCAGTTAGGCCCTTAAGACGCTGATATCTTCCCTCACTCAGGCCCTGCTACTAGCCTGCTTATTTGTCCCCTTCAATTGAGTGTTGAGAGCCACTATAGCTGGCATAGAACAGCAGTCATGAGTGAAAGAAGAAAATACCCCTCTGGGGCAGCATTCAGAAAAAGAAAGAAAGCAAAGGAAGCTTTTCTATCTAAGCAGGAAAGAGCTCTCCTGAGATACATAGACACAAATGTTCACGGTGAGCCATCCGGCCCCAGTGAGGATGTGAGTGGTGAGGAGATGCCTAATCTTCCAGTTAGTCAGAGTGCAGGTGACCTGGCAGCTACTGCAGCATCCATATCTCCATCTCAAATGGATGTAACCATGCACATTCCTGAAGAAAAGTGTAGATCAGAGAAGAGTGAATCAGTGTAGATCAGGGAAGAGCATCTTTGGAAGCAGGCTGGCTAACCTAGTGAGGAGGGCTTTAAACTAGGTTCACCGGGGGAAGGAGACCAAAGCCCCGAGGTAAGTGGGGAAGTGGGATACCGGGAGGAAGCACAAGTAGGTGAGTGCAAGAGGGGAGGGCTCCTGCCCCACACTGGGACAGCAGGACGATCGGTGAGTTATCTTAAATGCCTATACACAAATGCAAGAAGCCTGGGGAACAAGCAGGGAGAACTGGAAGTCCTGGCACAGTCAAGGAATTATGATGTAATTGGAATAACAGAGACTTGGTGGGATAACTCACATGATTGGAGTACTGTCATGGATGGATATAAACTGTTCAGGAAGGATAGGCAGGGCAGAAAAGGTGGGGGAGTTGCGTTGTATGTAAGAGAGCAGTATGACTGCTCAGAGCTCCAGTATGAAACTGCAGAAAAACCTGAGAGTCTCTGGATTCAATTTAGAAGTGGGAGCAACATGGGTAATGTCGTGGTGGGAATCTGCTACAGACCACCAGACCAGGGGGATGAGGTGGATGAGGCTTTCTTCCAGCAACTAACAGAAGTTACTAGATCACAGGCCCTGGTTCTCATGGGTGACTTTAATCACCCCGATATCTGCTGGGAGAGCAATACAGCGGTCCACAGACAATCCAGGAAGTTTTTGGAAAGTGTAGGGGACAATTTCCTGGTGCAAGTGCTGGAGGAACCAACTAGGGGAAAAGCTCTTCTTGACCTGCTGCTCACAAACAGGGAGGAAATAGTAGAGGAAGCAATAGTGGATGGGAACCTGGGAGGCAGTGACCATGAGATGGTTGAGTTCAGGATCCTGACACAAGGAAGAAAGGAGAGCAGTAGAACAGAGACCCTGGACTTCAGAAAAGCAGACTTTGACTCCCTCAGGGAACTGATGGGCAAGGTCCCCTGGGAGAATAACATGACGGGGAAAGGAGTCGAGGAAAGCTGGCTGTATTTTAAAGACTCCTTATTGAGGTTGCAGGAACAAACCATCCCGAGGTGTAGAAAGAAAAGTAAATATGGCAGGCGACCAGCTTGGCTTAACAGTGAAATCCTTGCTTGTCTTAAACACAAAAAAGCAGCTTACAAGAAATGGAAGATTGGACAAATGACCAGGGAGGAGTATATAAATATTGTTCAGGCATGCAGGAGTGAAATTAGGAAGGCCAAATCACACTTGGAGTTGCAGCTAGCCGGAGATGTTAGGAGTAACAAGAAGGGGTTCTTCAGGTATGTGAGCAACAAGAAGAAAGTCAAGGAAAGTGTGGGCCCCTTGCTGAATGAGGGAGGGAACCTAGTGACAGAGGATGTGGAGAAAGCTAGTGTACTCAATGCTTTTTTTGCCTCTGTCTTCACAGACAAGGTCAGCTCCCAGGCGGCTGCACTCCGCAGCACGGTATGGGGAGGAGGTGACCAGCCCTCTGTGGAGAAAGAAGTAGTTAGGGACTATTTAGAAAAGCTGGACGAACACAAGTCCATGGGGCCGGATGCACTGCATCCGAGGGTGCTAAAGGAGTTGGCCGATGTGATTGCAGAGCCATTGGCCATTATCTTTGACAAATCATGGCAATCGGGGGAGGTCCCGGATGACTGGAAAAAAGCTAATGTAGTGCCCATCTTTAAAAAAGGGAAGAAGGAAGATCCGGGGAACTACAGGCCAGTCAGTCTCACCTCAGTCCCTGGAAAAATCATGGAACAGGTCCTCAAGGAATCAATTCTGAACCACTTAAAGGAGGGGAAAGTGATCAGGAACAGTCAGCATGGATTCACCAAGGGCAAGTCATGCCTGACTAACCTAATTGCCTTCTATGATGAGATAACTGGCTCTGTGGATGAGGGGAAAGCAGTGGATGTGCTATTTCTTGACTTTAGCAAAGCTTTTGATACAGTCTCCCACAGTGTTCTTGCCAGCAAGTTAAGGAAGTATGGGCTGGATGAATGCACGGTAAGGTGGATAGAAAACTGGCTGGATGGTCGTGCTCAACGGGTAGTGATCAATGGCTCCATGTCTAGTTGGCAGCCGGTATCAAGTGGAGTGCCCCAAGGGTCGGTGCTGGGGCCAGTTTTGTTCCATAGCTTCATCAACGATCTGGAGGATGGTGTGGACTGCACCCTTAGCAAGTTTGCAGATGACACTAAACTGGGAGGAGTGGTTGATACGCTGGAGGGTAGGGACAGGATACAGAGGGACCTAGACAAATTAGAGGATTGGGCCAAAAGAAATCTGATGAGGTTCAACAAGGACAAGTGCAGAGTCCTGCACTTAGGACGGAAGAATCCCATGCACTGCTACAGACTAGGGACCGAATGGCTGGGCAGCAGTTCTGCAGAAAAGGACCTAGGGGTTATGGTGGACGAAAAGCTGAATATGAGTCAACAGTGTGCCCTTGTTGCCAAGAAGGCTAACGGCATTTTGGGCTGTATAAGTAGGGGCATTTCCAGCAGATCGAGGGACGTGATTATTCCCCTCTATTCGGCACTGGTGAGGCCTCATTTGGAGTACTGTGTCCAGTTTTGGGCCCCACGCTACAAGAAGGATGTGGATAAATTGGAAAGAGTCCAACGGAGGGCAACAAAAATGATTAGGGGGCTCGAGCACATGACTTATGAGGAGAGGCTGAGGGAACTGGGATTGTTTAGCCTGCAGAAGAGAAGAATGAGGGGGGATTTGATAGCTGCTTTCAACTACCTGAAAGGGGGTTCCAAAGAGGATGGATCTAGACTGTTCTCAGTGGTAGAAGATGACAGAACAAGGAGTAATGGTCTCAAGTTGCAGAGGGGGAGGTTTAGGTTGGATATTAGGAAAAACTTTTTCACTAGTAGGGTGGTGAAGCACTGGAATGGGTTACCTAGGGAGGTGGTGGAATCTCCTTCCTTAGATGTTTTTAAGGTCAGGCTTGACAAAGCCCTGGCTGGGATGATCTAATTGGGTTTGGTCCTGCTTTGAGCAGGGGGTTGGACTAGATGACCTCCTGAGGTCCCTTCCAACCCTGAGATTCTATGATTCTATGATTCTATGAGTGTGGTGGAGGCGCAAGAAACAGCTGCTGCTGAGTTTAGTTCTAGATGATCCAGGACTGTGGACCCACTTGAGCAGTAGCCTGAGGGACTTCCTTGTACTGCATAGGCCACAGCAAGTGAAAAACTACATGTTCCCCAAAGACAATGAAAATGGAAGTTTCCAACCAACACATTACTGGCATGAAATCCCCAATGGGGACAAAGTGGAGAGGACATGGCTTATGTATTCAAAAACCCAGAATGCTGCATACTGTTTTTGTTGCAAACTCTTCCAGTTTAATGTTTCAGACATATTGGGTTCTACAGGAACAAAGGACTGGAAAAATCTGGCTAGACATCTGTCATGCCATGAGAAGGCAGCAAATCAACAGAGAGCATTCCATAGGTGGAAAGAGCTTGAGATGAGACTAAGGTTAAAGGCCACCATAGATGATCAGCATCAAGAGAAGATTGCATCAGAGTCTCTTTACTGGCAAAATGTTCTGAAAAGGCTCATTGTTATTTTGAGAATGATTGCTACCCAAAACCTGGCACTTCAGATCAGCTGTATATGCTAAACAATGGAAACTTCCTTAAAATTATGGAGCTGATGGCCGAGTCTGATGCTGTACTCCAGGAGCATCTAAGAAGAGTCACCATCTAAGAAATGTACACACTACTTTGGAAAAACAATTCTGTTATTCTGGACTGCACACCTGACATCAGCCATATGGAACAAATGACTTTAATGGTGCATTTTGTAACAACAGAACCTAGTGAAAATGTCCCTGCAACGGTGACTGTCAGAGAGCATTTTCTAGAATTTATTGACATTGATGATACTACAGGAGCTGGTATGACAAATGTGCTTCTTAAAAAGCTGGAGGATACGGGAATTGCGATAGCTGACATGAGAGGTCAGGGCTACGATAATGGTGCCAACATGAGAGAAAAGAACAGAGGAGTGCAGACACGGATCCGAGAGTTAAACCTTCGAGCTTTTTTTGTCCCATGCAGTTCTCATTCATTGAACTTGGTGGTCAGTGACGCAGCATCAGCTTCTAATGAGGCTGCTGATTTTTTAAATGTAATTCAAAGCATCTATGTATTTTTCTCCGCATCAACTCATCGATGGCAAATTTTGAAGCAACATTTGGGAACATCCCCTCTGACATGGAAACCACTGAGTGCCACATGATGGGAAAGTTGAGTGGAGGTGATAAAGCCTATCATACACCAAATTGGGAAGACAGATGATGCCATAGTTGCCATTATGGAGGATAATGCTATGACAGGAACTGTCATGGGAGAACAGTGGCAGAGGGAAATGAAATCACCAGAAACATACATAACTTCAAATTTCTGTGTGGCTTAGTGTTGTAGCATGACATACTGTTTGAAATAAATGTCATAAGCAGGAGACTCCAAGGTGTTGACCTTGATATATCTGGAGCAATGGAACAACTGGACAAAGCAAAGTCATACCTACAGTCTTATCGGTCAGATGAGGGATTTCAAAACATTCTGAAGAGTGCACAGAAGTTGGCAGAGGAACTTCACACTGAAGCTATTTTCCCACCCATTCAAGAATACAAGAGCCACCGAAGAAGAAAACATTTTGATTACAAGGCATGGGATAATCCTACAAGAGACTCCAAACAACAATTCAAAGTTGAATTCTTTAACCGAGTGCTAGATTGAGCAATACAGTCAGTTGAAGAATGTTTCATGCAGCTTAAGGAACACAGCAGTATATTTGGGATATTGTATGACATTCCAAAACTCCTCACTATACCTGAAGAAGACCTACACCAGCAATGCAGGGCACTGGAGACAGTGTTGACAAATGATGACATGCGCGATATTGATGCGAGTGATTTAGGTGATGAACTGAAAGCCCTTTCAAGATACATTTCAGCAGGATCAACTCCAAAGGCTGTTCTGGAATATATGTGCACAAATAAGATGACCACCCTGTGACGGTGTACCCCCTTTCCAAAAGCTTTTGTCGCTCTGCACATACTTCTAACTCAGGGGTCGGCAACCTGTAGCACGCGTGCCAAAGACAGCATGTGAGCTGATTTTTAATGGCACGCTGCTGCCTGCTGCCCGCCAGGGTCCCGGCCCCACTCAGTCCCCCCGCCCACCGCTCTTTCCTGAGGGGGCAGGAGGCAGAAGCTTGGTTCTGCTGGCTGCCAAGCTACCCCCTCCCCCACTTTTCCCCCCAGTGTGCTGCTTTCCTGCCCCTCCTCCTGTCCTTCTCTGCGCCAATCAGCAGATGGTCCTTGCAAAGGGGAGGGGGAGAAGTGGAGCTGCAGCGCACTCACTGCTCCGGGGAGGAGGCAGAGAAGAGGCAGGGACGGGGCCTCGGGGAAAGGGGTGGAATCGGGGCATATCCCCTCCATCCCCCTGCCATGAGCCGCTCATGGCAGGAGGCTGGGAGCACCCCCACAAGCCGAGCACCCCAGCCCTCTGCCCTGACCCCTGCATCCCCTCCACATACCAGCCCTCTGCCTGACCCCTGCATCCCTCACACACACCCAGCCTCTGCCTGACCCCTGCACCCCTCACACACACCCAGCCCTCTGCCTGACCCCTGCACCCCCAAACACACACAGAGCCCTCTGCTCTGACTCCTGCACCCCTCACACACACCCAGCCCTCTGCCCTGACCCCTGCACCCCCCACACACACCCAACCCTCTGCCCTGACCCCTGCATGCCCCCACACACCCAGCCCTCTGCCCTGACCCCTGCATCCCCTCCACATACCCAGCCCTCTGCCCTGACCCCTGCACCCCCCACACACATCCAGCCCTCTTCGCTGACCCCTGCACCTCCCCCCACAGCCCTCTGCCCTGACTCCTGCACCCCCATGACCCCAGCCCTGACTTCTTCACCCCCACACATACCCAGCCATCCCACACCCTGACTCCTGCACCCTCTCACACACCTCCAGCCCCCATCCTGACTCCTGAACCCCCCACACATACACAACCCCCCACACCCCATGCCCTGACTCTTGCACCCCCCCACATCCCCACCCTGAGCACCAAACGGGAGCTCCTGCTCCCACCCCCCACATTCCCACTTGCACCCCTCACACCAAATGGGAGCTTCCCCAGGTAAGCGCTCCACACCCAAATCTCCTGCCCCAACCCTGAGCCCCCTCCCTCATTCTAGCTCCTGGCCAGACCTTACACCCCAACCTGCTCCTTCACCCCCAACCCTGTGCTCAGTGCACTCCCACCTTCATCTCAGTACAGAGGGAGAGGAAGAGAATGGGCTCGAACCAGGGAGAAGTTAGGTACCCACTCTGTGTGGGCAGGGCCCACAAATACGGCCATTTTCCTGAGTCATCCTGGGCTTCTGGTGGAAAACACTGGCATTTTTATCTGTTTGAATAATCAAACAGCTGAGTGGCTCAGCCTGCTGCCGGTCTGGGGTCCCGGCTGCTGGCCCCTTGCCAGCTGGGGTCCCGGCCACAGGCCCTGCTCAGCCCGCTGCCGAACTAGGTGAAAGGGAACCTCAGGCTGGCAGCGGGCTGTGCAGGCCAGCGGCATAAGACTGGCATTTTAATTTAATTTTAAATGAACCTTCTTAAACATTTTGAAAACCTTGTTTACTTTACATACAACAATAGTTTAGTTATATAATATAGACTTATAGAGAGAGACCTTCTAAAAAACGTTAAAATGTATTACTGGCATGCGAAACCTTAAATTAAACTGAATAAGAGAAGACTCGGCACACCACTTCTGAAAGGTAGCCGACCTCTGTTCTAACACTTCCTGTAACAGTTGCCAGTGGAGAACACAGCTTCTCCAAGCTGAAGTTAATAAAAACACATCTATGCTCCATAATGACCAGGAGAGGCTGGTCGGTCTTGCAACCATCTCAATAGAGCATGAGCTGGCCCAGACTGTGGACCTTCAGGAAGCAGTTCAAATCTTTGCAACCAAGACGGCACGGAAAGCACCACTTTGATTATTCAAACAGATAAAAATGCCAGTGTTTACTATGCAGACAAGAAAAATTACATATGCTGTTTAAGCTTTTGAAAGTTAAGTGTTACTTACAATTTTTGAACAAGGCATTTTAAGTTGTTAGTTCTCCTTTATTGGGGTAGGTAGCAGAGCAGTACCATGAGAGGAGTAGAACAGGAAAAAGGCAGAACTGAGACCTTTCAAAGTTTTGGTCCAAGCTAGGGAGTATGGGGGTGTCATTTGAGCTCCTCGCCTCAGGTGCCAAAATGTTGTGGGCCGGCCCTGCACAGGGCCAGTATTAGGGGGTGGCAAACAAAGGCCCAGCAAAGCTAAGATGCATGCTGAAGCTGAAGCCTGAGCCCCACTGCCCTGGGCCAAAATCAGATTCATGAAAGGGGTACAGCAGTCTGGAAAAGTTGAGAGCCACTGTACTACATCATATGCATCATGTGGTCATTTCACCAGATCAGTTGGTGGCTCTGTGGTCACCTCCTTAAGGTGGTAACTGAAATGACTTGTCTCTTCGAAGAAGCTTTCCTTCCATAATGACATTTATTGTTCCCACTGTCACCTTCAGCTACTGTAATTATTTTGTTCTTTATATTGCCATACGCACAGACTGCAGTTTAAGTTGGCAAGATCAGCAAGTTCACAGATGAAACACAATCTGTTCCCACCACTGAGTTAGTAGCAAAACAAAATATGGCCATTTTCCTGAGTCATCCTGGGCTTCTGGTGGAAAACAGCTAGGTTCAATAGAGATGGAGGGAAAGTGGGAAACATCATGGTATCTTGAAAGTGAGAATCTGATATAAAGAAGAGATACAGATGTCCAGGCTAGATGTGGGCAAAAGCTAGAGTTGATTTTGCAAGTTCATCAGTTGGATTTTGGCTTTCCAAATAAAAATCCAGACATGATTAAAATCTGGATCCCATTTAGCCCGAACCCCCAAAATGTGAGATGGGGAAGGAAGTTAAATCCTTCTGATTTTGGCCCATCTTTAGTACTATTATGTGTGGAATGAGTCCTGTGACCCCAGGCATGGTTGCTGGGCACATTTTGGCATTCTAAGAAGTCATTTTCTGTTTCTTACTGTTGAATGAGAAATGATTGTAATGTACTTTCTGATTTTGCTCTTCTGTCAGTGACTCAGAAATAGCAGCCAGATGAACTGAAATAATTAGACCCAGCCCATGCGTGACAGCTGGCAGATCTGCCCTGTACCAAACTTACATGGAATTCTGCTACACCTACTTATTATATAAGGTGGGAGGTACCAGACATATGCTCTTATTCCCATATTGTTCATAAAGGAAACATTGGGTGGAAGAGAATCCCCTGTAAAGATGAACTAAGAAAAGTCATTGAGTGCATCTTTGACATTAACATCGATGACGCTACAGGGCTGGGCCAATATAGCAGGTCTTGTGCTCATTGGGGCAATAAATACAGCTGGAAAATCAGAATCTATAATCATAGGCAATGACATAAGCTGTTATAAAAGATGAATCTTTGGACCTATTTGGACCATATGAAAGTAAAGAAAATGTGTATTGACCACCTTTAATCGTGTTCAAGAAACTGAAATATGATAATAAACATGGATGTTCTTGACTCAAAAGCTCAGGGCCCCACATAGGCACACATCTTGTGCTTAAGGACATCCCAGTCCAGCCAAAGAGAATTCCGAAGGGGGTGAATATGTATTGTATTTCTAATGCAAGAGGCACTGAAATTCCCCTAACTGGTAATAGGCCATGTTACCAAGGAAGATAAATATGTCCTCTTGCTTCATCTAAGCTCCCTAGATCACACCAGTTTGAATGGCACTTGTGAAGCGATCCATGTCAAATGACAAGGACGTCACATCTACCAATGTGATATATGCCATCATGTGCCAGCAATGCCCCTCTGCCATGTACATTGGCCAAACCGGACAGTCTCTACGCAAAAGAATAAATGGACATAAATCTGATATCAGGAATCATAACATTCAAAAACCAGTAGGAGAACACTTCAACCTCCCTAATCACTCACTGACAGACTTGAGGGTAGCAGTGTTGCGACAGATTAACTCGAAAAGCAGACTTCAAAGAGAAACTGTTGAACTCGAATTGATATGCAAACTAGATTGCATTACCTCAGGATTAAATAAGGACCTCGAATGGCTCGGCCATTACGTTAATTGAATCTATTTCCCTTAAGTTAACGATCCTCATTCACACCTGTGTGACCATCTTGTTTATCACTTCAAAGGTTTTTCTTCCCCTGCTGTTATGGTTCCTCTCAATTAATTAGCCTCTTAAGGTTGGTCTATGCACCTCCACCTTATCATGTTTCTCTGACTGTATAAATATCTGTCTACTGTATGTTTCATTCCATGCATCCGATGAAGTGGGTACTAACCCACGAAAGCTTATGCTGAAATAAATTTGTTAGTCTCTAAGGTGCTACAAGTTTTTCTTTCTTATTTTCATTTTACTAGAGAATGATTCCCTTTAATTGCAAGATGTGGCAAGGATGGTAACCCAAAAAGGAATGGTGAGATTCATAAGCTCTAAGGAGCATAAGGAGGTAGAGGGCAGTCATTTCTTGAATGAATAATGGAATATCTGAATTATGTATAACTGAGCTCCCCACTTGAAACATGGTGGCACTCTAGCACTGCTAATAGTAGTGCGCTATGTAATCCCTAGGGCTTGCTCAGCCCTCCATCTTTCCAAGGTACAGAAGCACTGACCTCCATGCAATTTATCCTGTTGTGGCTCTTTTGATAAGACCAGAAAACGCAATGTCTTGACTGTTCTGAAGGGACATTGCCTCCCCGCCCCCAAGACATTTAAGTAAGAGAAGAGGCTTGCTTGGGTTCCTTTACCAGAAACTCTGACTGACCCTCAGCGGATGCTATGATGCCACTCCCTTTCCCCTCGGTGGATGGCCTGGAAGGCCCTCGTCCTCCCTCTGTGCATGTCAGACCTGTCTTTCCTCAGTGGAATTTGTATTAATGGGGCCTCCTCCTCTCCCCTCAATGGGTGTTGTGGGTAGGGATGAGGGGAGAGGAAGCCCCATTGATATGCACCCACCTCCCCATAGCAGGTGTTGTGAGTGGGGCTGTGTGACTCAGGGACCTCTTGGTGCCAACTGGCAGAGGGAACAGGAGTACATAAGGTTACATGGATCCCCTGGGTCTGGTATCTACATACTAGTTCATCAAAGGGTGTCCCGTAAGGTTTCTACAGAAAGCCTGTGTCACATTGATCGTCATAATCATTGCAAAATGTATGTACAGATAATATGTAAGGAGTTAGGTATATATGCTAAAGATTACGCTCTTAAGGTCTGCGAGCTGGGCCTGGTCACCAAACGATAATAAAATTTATTTCAGGCAGGAAACGCTTGTCTGCTTATATGTATATTGAGTATTGCATACTTCACAACGTATACCTATTTACAGACTGAGCAAAATGCTAATCAAAAGACCGCAAAGTCTCCAGGGAAAATTCTCTACAGCAGGAAAACAAGCAAGGGCTATCCTGTATACAAGTAAAGTCAATGGAATGTTGGAACTATATCCAGAGGTACAGAGGTAAACAGAGACATTCTTCACCTAGGGGACAAGCAGCCAACCTGGTTGTTGAATGCTCTCAGAGAAGCTTTGGATAAACTAAATGTCATTATGAAAATGTCATCTTAGTTAAGTTTAGGCTCTAGAAAGTGTGTTATTTATATATGTGTTATTTTTATGTTTCCATTCTTGTTTCTTCTCGACTCACCATTCTTTGTTAAATAAGCGCATGTCTGATTTCACCATCACCCCAAGTGCTGTGAGTGGAGCCTGAGGCTGGTGTGCGCTGTTTCCGCAGCAGGAGCTGGAGCTGTGAATTTGGTGCATTGCACGTGCAGCAACCCATCGCTGTTCTGCAGAAGGGACGGGGGTGCCCGTACGCCGGGAGGGGGTCAGGCAGTGCTTAATTTGCAATGACAGTAGTGCCAGGGCTCAAGCAATTAGGTGCTGAGGCTGAAGGAATTTTTTTACCTTTATAACTGATGCCCAATAGCAAGCCCAGAAGTGCCAGGGGCTATGAACTGCCAACCAGAGGTGCCGGGCTGAGCCCTGGCACAAATTAAGCACGGGGGGAGCGGTTGTGCTGCTCGCGGTCGGGGGGAGACAAGGAAGCTGGCTGGCTCCCTCCGGCTGCGGGCAGGTGGGAGCAGAGACAGCGTGGAGCAGGCGGCCCTGCCGAGCCCCATGGCACGCGGTGCCCGCGCGGAACCGCTCCAGGCTGCCCGGGGGCGGGGTCTGGAAGCTCCGAGCTTCGCTCTGGGACCCCACTGCCCCGCCCTGGAAAGGGGGCTCTGAGCGAGCACACAACGCCTGCCTGGCATCAGGCACAAGGAGCATGCGCACCAGCGGCACGCGTCGACAGGGTTTACACACGCGCAACCCCGGAGGGCGCTCTGCGCAGGCGCAGCCAGTTAGGCGGGCTTGGTTTGCGCAGCGCAGAGCCGCGGGAGGTCGACATGTCTATGCTCCTGGGGGTGGGTAGAGCGTCAGGCTGGCACTGGGGCAGAATAGCAGGCCTCTATGACCGGGAGGCGGGTGAAGCGTGTCCCTCCGCCCCGCAAGCCGAGGCGGAAGTGACGGCAGACGCACAGCGCCGTGGAGGTGGTGTTTCCGGTGTGCGTCGGGTTCGGTGTGCAGAGTAGCTCCAAGAGAGGCGGAGAGCGAGGCGCGGGACTCAGGTGGGGGCGGCTCCCCTGTCCCTTAGGGGTGGGCAGCGCGGGGCGGACACGGCCTCGACCTCTGGGGTACCAGCCGCGCCGCCATCCCGGCAAGGAGAGGGGAGGGCTCCGGGGGAGGGAGGAGCTGGGGCTCCAGCAGGGCTGTCCGTGGGAGGGGCCCCACTGAGATGCATGGGGGAGGGGGACCGATGTTCCCTCTAATTTCTGACAGGCCACGTGCGTAAAAAATGTCTTCTGTGCAAATTGTTGTGCACACGGTGTTTAGGATCTGTGTGTGCGTGCACACGCACACAGCTTAGAGGGAACAGTGAGGGGGACCCCCACTCCTGGGCAGTTCCCCTCCCTCACTTTGCCCCCGGGCACGGGGGTGATTCCCCTCTCCCATGTCCATGGGGACAGTCCCCTTCTTTAATCCGTTCTCCTCGCGGCTCTTCTCCCTGTCAAGGAGTCGGACAACTTGGTGCATTTCAGCCGGGCAGCTGTTCTGCCTCCCCCTCCCTTTAGCCTCAGCAGCCCCAGAGCTGATGCTCTGGGGGGGGGGATTTGAGTCCCCTTTCCTGTTTTTGATGGGCCCCCAAGGCTCCTTTATTTCCCTGTGGCCCTTTGAAACCTCCCAGCTTGAGTGATCGTAGATCCGGGCCTGGTGCTTTTTTTTTTTTTTTTTTGCTTTCAAGAGAGTGATACAAACCGGCCTATCTCCTCCTGGATGAAGATGTAAGTGAGCATCCACCCATGGGATCCTAGTCCCCCATACTCATAACACACACATAATGAGGTAACCTGAAAGCAAACCATCCCCATTAATGCGAAGCACTGTTCTTTAACCTTTATAAGCAAACTGGAGCGGAGTTCATGGCTTGCTATGGACTTGTAGAGTGGCTTGTGCAATGAAGTCCTGCTCCTGATTGGGCTCTCTTGGCATTACCACAATAAGAATAATAAATATAAACTTTGGTGTTTCATCTGTTAGGCTGTTCTCCTGGATGTTAGGAGTAACTCTGTGTTCCCTTGATGACCACAAGACTCTGTCTACATTGGCACAAGTTGCCTTTTGTACATCTTTGGGAAAAAGGCAGGACATTTGGATGTGAGATTTGGATGAGGCCAAGAGTGTAACAAGATTTAAAAGGGGATTGGATATTTATAGATATCAGGAATATCCAGAATTAAGCTAATTAATTACCATGAATTTTGGAAGGCATATTAAACTGCATGCTTCAGGGTTTATGCCAGTGCCGCCTTATTAGATCTCATCCTGATATTTATGTGGGGGACAGGTTATTTCCCATCTACCTACTGTGTGGTTCTTACACCTTCTGGAGGCATCTGGTACAGATCACTGTCAGAGACAGGATATTATACCAGATGGACTTTGAGCTTGATCCAGTATTGCAGTTCCTATAAGCTTAAACTTGCAAGTATTTTTGTTCTAAAATAAGGGGAAGGGAGTAGATCAGGGGTTTCAAACTGTGGGTCGTGACCCAGTACTAGGTTGTGGAATGGAAGACTTTGGGTCGCAGCGGCTCTGGTCAGCACTGCCGACTGGGCCGTTAAAAGTCCTGTCGGCAGTGCTGCCTGGCTAAGCGAGGCTAGTTTCTACTTGTTCTGACTGACTGCAGGCAGCAGCAGGTCCAGCTCCTAGGCAGGGGGGCCACGGGGCTCCATGCGCTGCCCCTGCCCCAAGCACCAGCTCCACACTCCCAATGGCCAGGAACCAGCCAATGGAAGCTGGGGGGGTGTTGGTGGCTGTGGGTGAGAGCTGCGCCGGGCTGCCAGTGCTCCTCTGCCTAGGAGCTGGACCTGCTGCTTGCGGGGCACAGCACGGTCCGTGGTGCCAGGACAGGCAGGAAACCTGCATTAGTACCCCTGCTGCGCCACTGACCGGGAGCTGCCTGAAGTAAGCCCGTGCCCCAGCCCTGAGCCCCCCAAACCCAGAGCCCCCTCCTGCACTCCAAACTCCTCATCCCCAGCCCCTGAGCCTGCACCCCCAGCCCAGAGCCCTGCCCTCCTCCCGCATCCCAATCCCCTGCCTCAGCCCAGAGCTCCCTCCCACACCCTGAACCACTCATTCCTGGCCCCACCCCACAGCCCTCACCCCCGCGCCCCAACCCTCTGACCCAGCCCTGTGCCTCTCCCAAACCTCTCATCCCCAGCTCCATTGGGTCGCGGGCATTAACAGTTTTCTTCAACTGGGTTGCCAGAAAAAAAGTTTGAAAACCATTGGAGTAGACACTTGAGCCCTTCTTATAATGGGAAAATGAGCTGTTGCTGAAAATAATTTTGTGATGAGTCCCCCTGAACTGGTGTTGGAAACTGCTTTAGTGCTAGTTTAGACCACAGAAAAACACTTCCAGATTTATTTTTGAAAGCTGATTGAGGCTTGGAATTTTATCCTATCATTTAAACCTTTTTCAGTCCCAGTTCAGAGGGTTCTTTGCCTAAAATCATTTGTAGCAACAATTCAACTTCCAAATATAGACAGGGCAGCGAGTGGCTTTGGTGTATCTACACTGCATCTGGGAGTGAGCCTCCCAGCGAGGGTCCACAGACTTGTGCTAGCAGTCTAAAACCAGCTGTGTAGACATTGCTTTGACATAGTGGCTTGTGCAATCAAGTGCATGCCCCAGGAGTCAGAGCCCAAGCTGCAGCCTGAGCTGCAATGTCTACACATCAATTTCTAGAGTGATACTATGAGCCCCACAAGTACTAGTTTATAGACCTGGGCTGTGAGTGTTGCTCCCAGATGTAGTGTAGTCATGCCCTTAGTGGCTCTTTTTCTTCTGAGGTGACTGTAGCTCAAAGTGCACTGCAAAGATTTTTTTTTTCCATGTGATAATTTAGCATTTAAAAATATTTATGTACAAATCTCCTAATGTTTTTTGCCAGCTCAAAGCGCTGTATAAACATTAAGTAAACTAATCCGCCAGACCAACCTGATCTCCTTCTTTGAGAAGATAACTGATTTTTTTCGACAAAGGAAATGCAGTAGATCTAATCTACCTGGATTTCAACAAGGCATTTGATCCAGTGCCACTTGGGAAATTATTAGTTAAATTTGGAAAAGGTGGGGATTAATATGTCAATTGAAAGATGGATAAGGAACTAGTTAAAGGGGAGACTGCAATGGGTCGTGCTGAAAGGTGAACTGTCATACTGGAGGGAGGTTACTAGTGGAGTTCCTCAAGGATTGGTCTTGGGGCCAATCTTATTTAATATTTTTGTTAGGGCTGTTGATTAATCGCAGTTAACTCATGCGATTAACTCAAAAAATTAATCACGATTAATCGCAATATTAATTGCACTGTTAAACAATAGAATACCCATTGAAATTTATTAAATATTTTTGGATGTTTTTCTACATTTTCAAATATATTGATTGCAATTACAACACAGAATAAAAAGTGTACATGCTCACTTTATATTATTATATTTGATTACAAATATTTGCACTGTAAAAATGATAAACAAAAGAAACAGTATTTTTCAATTCACCTCATACAAGTACTGTAGTGGAATCTCTTTATCATGAAAATGCAACTTACAAATGTAATTTTTTTTGTGTTACATAACTGCACTGAAAAACAAAACAATGCAAAACTTTAGAGCCTACAAGTCCACTCAGTCCTACTTCTCGTTCAGCCAATCGCTAAGACAAACAAGTTTGTTTACATTTATGGGAGATAGTGCTGCCCACTTTTTATTTACAGTGTCACCAGAAAGTGAGAACAGGCATTCGCATGGCACTCCTGTAGCCGGTGTTGCAAGGTATTTATGTGCCAGATATTCGAAACGTTCATATGCCCCTTCATGCTTTGGCCACCATTCCAGAGGACATGCTTCCATGCTGGTGACGCTTGTTAAAAAAATAATGTGTTAATTAAATGGGACTGAACTCCTTGGGAGAGAATTGTAGGTCTCCGGCTCTATTTTACCCACATTCTGCCATAAATTTCATGTTATAGTAGTCTCGGATGATGGCTCAGGACATGTTCATTTTAAGAACACATTGGCTGCAGATTTGACAAAACGCTAAGAAGGTACCAATGTGAGATTTCTAAAGATAGCTGCAGCACTCGACCCAAGGTTTAAGAATCTGAAGTGCCTTCCAAAATCTGAGAGGGATGAGGTGTGGAGCATGCTCTCAGAAGTCTTAAAAGAGCAACGCTCCGATGCGGAAACTACAGAACCCGAATCACCAAAAAAGAAAATCAACCTTCTGCTGGTGTCATCTGATTCAGATGATGAAAATGAACGTGCGTCAGTCTGCATTGCTTTGGATTGTTATTGAGCAGAACCATCATCAGCATGGACACACGTCCTCTGGAATGGTGGTTGAAGCATGAAGGGACATATGAATCTTTAGTGTATCTGGCATGTAAATATCTTGCAATGCCGGCTACAACAGTGCCATGCGAACACCTGTTCTCACTTTCAGGTGATATTGTGAACAAGAAGCAGGCAGCATTATCTCCTTCAAATGTAAACAAACTTATTTATCTGAGCGATTGGCTGAACAAGAAATAGGACTGAGTGGATTTGTAGGCTCTAAAGTTTCACATTGTTTTATTTTTGAATGCAGGTTTTTTTTACGTAATTCTACATTTGTAAGTTGCACTTTCATGATAAAGAGATTGCGCTACAGTACTTGTATTAGGTGAATCGAAAAATTCTATTTCTTTTTTTTACACTGAAAATATTTGTAATCATAATAAATATAAAGTGAGCAGTGTACACTGTATTCTATTATAATTTAAATCAATATATTTGAAAATGTGGAAAACATCAAAAATATTTAAATAAATGGTATTATTGTTTAACAGTGTGATTAATTATGAAGAATTTTTTTAATCACTTGACAGCTCTAATTTTTATTAATGATCTTGGAACAAAATGTGTGAGCGTTCTAATAAAATTTACGGGTGACACACAGTTGGGAGGTATTGCCAATACGGAGGAGGACCGAAATATCATACAAGAAGATCTGGACGACCTTGAAAACTGGAGTAATAGAAATGGGATGAAATTTAATAATCCAAAGTGCAAGGTCATGCACTTAGGGACTAACAACAAGAATTTTTGCTATCAGCTGGGGACTTATCAGTTGGAAGCGACAAAGGAGGAGAAAGACCTGAGTGTATCGGTTGATTGCAGGATGACTATGAGCGGCTAATGTGATGCGGGTGTGAAAAAGGCTAATGCAGTAATTCAGTAGAGACAGGGAAGCGTTAGTACCAGTATACAAAGCACTGGTGAGACCTCATGTGGAATACTGTGTGCAATTCTGGTCTCCCATGTTTAAGAAAAATGAATTGAAACTGGAACAGGTGCAGAGAAGGGCTATTAGGATGATCCGAGGAATGAAAAACCTACCTTATGAGAGGAGACTCAAAGACCTTGGCTTGTTTAACCAAACCAAGAGAAGGCTGAGGAGAGATATGATTGCTCTGTATAAATACATCAGAGGGATAAATATCAGGGGGGGAGAGGAATTATTTAAATTAAGCACCAACATGGACACAAGAACAAATGGATATAAATTGGCCATCAACAAGTTTAGGCTTGAAATTAGACAAAGGTTTCTAACGATCAGAGGAGTGAAGTTTTGGGACAGCCTTCCAATGGGAGCAGTGGGGGCAAAAAACCTAACTCGTTTCAAGACTCAGCTTGATAAGTTTATGGCAGGGGATGGTATGATGGAACTGCCTACAATGGCATGTAACTGATCTGCGACTGCTAGCAGCAAATATTTCCCGTGGCCAGTGATGGGATGCTAGATAGGGAGGGCTCTGAGTTATTTCTGAGAATTCTTTCTTTGCACAGATGCTCAGGGTCCAACAAATTACCATATTTGGGGTTGGGAAGGAATCTTCCCTCAGGTCAGATTGTCAGGGACCCTGAGGGGTTTTGCCTCTGCAGCATGGGGTTTGCAGTTTTAAATTAGTGTAAATGGCAGATTCTGTTACTTAAAGTCTTTAAATCATGATTTGAGGACTTCAGTAACTCATCCAGAGGTTAGGGGTCTCACATCTCCACACATGGAAAGGCATGCACAGTCACTTCAGTGTGTTGATTGAAAGTTGCACTTCCTTGAGACTCTAGAATTTGAATTGAGGGGAGACTCATGGATCAAGTATTTAAATAAACACACCATATGTATTTATGAGAATGTTTACCCTTTGAAATATACACAGTTACTGTCAACCAAAGTAACTTACTAGTCACTTTTGAACTTTGTTTTATGTTAAAACCTATCAGTTAGCTAATTGTGGGATTGATAATAGTATTTTATGGGTGAAATCCTGGCTTCAGTGAGGTCAGGATTTTACCCTACATAGCTATAGCTCCATCCTTTTGTTCCATTATCACTACTGAAGTGTTTAGAATGGGAAGTGAAGACAAACTTATGTGACTGAAGCTCCAGGGAGAATGTCGGGTGGCAGAGCTAGATACTTGAACTGGAATTTAACCAGAACACCCCTGGAAAAGTAGTTAGGGTTGGAATGCATTACAGAAAATTACTGGTGTTTTTTAGATTACAGCATTATATGGAATCTGGTTGTGTGAGACTAAGTTTTATCCAGTATTATTTATGTAGCAACAAAACTGCTAGGTACTTTACAAACAAGTCTATGGGCATGGTCTCTGTCAAAGGGTCTTACAATCTAATTAGGATCTTAAAATATAGATAGGTATTATCCTTGTCCCACTATGGAAAGACAGGCCACCAAAGTAAGGGCCTAGATGTGGTCTAGGACCGTGGCATGGGGGGAATATAGCTGATGTTAATTAGGTTTGTCAGTCTCCTGATTTTTTTTTCCCCAGACAATCCTGTCTTCATTTTACAGTGATCACGTGTCAGAAATATGGCTACAGACTGGCTTGGAAGCATTGTGTCCATTAACTGTGGAGACAGCCTGGGAGTCTATCAGGGACGAGTGTCGGCTGTTGATCAGATCAGCCAGACCATCTCCCTGACGCGGCCTTTCCATAATGGGGTCAAGTGCCTCGTGCCAGAGGTCACCTTCAGGTAAGCGTCTCCTCTGTCTGCTTCTTCCAGGCAAACTTTACATATGGCTGAAATTGGGGCATTTTGCTTCAAACCTCATTACTGCTTATCCTTGCCTGAAAAGTGCCTCTGTTGCTTTTACTAGGCCCTATACAGAAAGCAAGAGATGCTGTCTTTGGACTTTTTGTTGTCTGGTTACAATGTGAACACAGATGTAGATCACAATCGGAACACATTGGTAGGACCAAAGAAAATGGGTGTCTGCACAGGGTCACTGTGTTACCTGTCATCCAGCGTATAGTTAGATGAGACATTTGGCAGACTCTGTGGAATTTTTGCAATGGCAAGTTTAATGTTTGTCTTTGTTAAAGGACGATTGAAGTGAAAGTGGAACTGTAAAGAATTTAAATTAGATCCTTGCCCCAAATAAATCCGTTTTATGGCTCCAACTGCATATTTATCTTCAGATCTGTCTTATCTTCTGCCACTTTCTTTTCCTCCATCTAAATAGCTCTTGATATCCATCTGGCAAGAACTCTCTTCTCTTTGGCACATTAATCTTTTTCTATAATTCTGAAGCCAATTGGTGCAGATTGGCCTTGGAGACACATACCAACAGCATCCAAAACCAACAAGCCTATTGCTGTGTAGGAAGTATTGCTGTTCTTGTACTAAATTACCTGCCCTCTACCTCTTCCCCCAGCTCCACCATTATGTTACTGGGGAAGAGTAAAGATTACTCACCAAAGATTTTTTTTCTATTATCAGTGCAAATTGGCAAAGTTAATACACAGATTTAAATGATTTCCACAAATACACAGATTTAACTTTTATTACTAAATAAAGATTAAATAGCAACCTTAGGGAGTCTCTCTTCCTTAGAGAATTGAAACTCAAAAGGCGGGGTGGAGTGGGGGGGTGGAATAGAGAAGGAAGAATCCATGTAATGCTGGTAAGGATATTGAAGTCCATGACACATTCAGTCTTGATGATAACGTTACTTTTATATCCCAGTATAATAGGTTCATTCTGAAGTTTGATTATTCTTCATAAATCTAAAGTCAAAGACCGTCTGTATCTTATAACCACTCTTTCCAGAGTGACTAGTTAACAGCTTGCACCCACTCCTTTATTACATGAAAGTGTGGATTATTTCCAGTACTGCATTGTACTTTTCATGACCTTTAAAGAAGCTTTTAAGTGCCGTCTCTCTGAGTTTCACTATTTCAGGGACTGCTCTCAAGAGAAACAGATTATGGTAAAGGGAAGTCACCTGAAACATAAGATCAGTCGTAGCACCTATATTCTTCTAGAATCTATTAACTCATGCAGATTTCTACCCAACCATGTCCGTCCCCCTGCCCTCATACTTCTGACTAGGTACATAGCCAGTGGGATAAAGAGATATTAGAGGTTCACTTCTTTCCAGGACCAGAAGAGTCAGATGTATTGTCTGAGGAACTTTAAGTGTGTGTGTTCCTAACAGGCATTGTAATCCATGTTAGTGGTTTTTTTCCCCTTGGGTTCCAGTGAATTAAGAGAAAAAAGTCATTCTGATGCTGCTGCAGACTCTAGCATACTAGGGGCTTGATTTCTGTAGAGCTGGGCACCAGTGTTGAATCCCACTTTGTTTTGTTCTCTTTCCTGTGTTTAGGGCAGGTGATATTACTGAGCTAAAGATTCTGCAGATCCCAGGACCTGGGGACAGCAAACAGAGTGGGGACCTGCAGCATACTGAACTGGGCATCCCTGGCATTGGGTGTCAAGTGGGTACTAATCAAAACGGCACTGGCAAATTGCTAAAGAAGCCTACCTCTTCCAGCAGTGCCCCACAGGCTATCCCAAGGAGAATGGACATGAAAAATCAGGAAGTTGTCATCTCCCCACAGCAGCAGCAGTGCTCTAAGAGCTACATGGACCGACATTTGGAATCCTTGAATCAGTCCAAAGGTTTCCGTCGTAGACACAACTCCTGTGAGTATATTGCCCATTCAGCAGCTTTCCCGTCTCTTTAGCCTGATGTTCATGGGCTCTGTCAGTCTAGTCCACTGCTGCCTCGACTACTGTTCTCAAATGGGTATTTAATATAGCGATTAAAATGGTGCTGGAAAGACTTAAAAAAATAGTTACTGGTATTCTTGTTTCCACACCATTAATTTCTCCACCCTTAATATATTTGGGAAAGTGCTACAAGCTGACAAATATTTTTTTACCCCCAAAAGTTTGATAAATGTAGATCTTGAAACTGCCAGCCACTTGTCTTAAATCAAGTGTGATTTAGTGATGGCTTTTAGCTATAACAACAGCATGAGAAACTGATGACAGATTTTCCATCCGTAGTTTCTGTGAGTGGACAACTGCTGTTATGGCATCTCTAATTCACGGTCCATTTTGGTCAATTTCACACTCATCGGATTAAAAAAATTGTAAATTTCATGATTTCAGATATTTAAATCTGAAATTTCAGTGTTGTAATTGTAGGGATCCTGTCCCAAAAAGGAGTTGTTGGGGGTCACAAGGTTATTGTGGGGCGAGTTGCGGTACTGCTACCCTTAGTTCTGTGCTGCTGCTGGCAGAAGCGCTGCCTTCAGAGCTGGGCAGCTAGAGAGCGGCATCTTTTGGCTGGGAAACCAGCTCTGAAGGCAGAACCGCTGCCAGCAGCAGCGCAGAAGAAAGAATGGCATGGTATGGTATTGCCACCCTTACTTCTGTGCTGCTGCCTGCAGAGCTGGGCCTTCAGTCAGCAGCCGCCACTCTCTGGCCGCCCAGCTCTGAAGGCAGCAGCGTAGAAGTAAGGGTGGCATGGTATGGTACTGCCACCCTTACTTCTGTGCTGGCGGGGTGCTGCCTTCAGAGCTGAGCACCTGGCCAACATCTGCCACTTTCTGGCTGCCCATCTCTGAATGCAGGACAGAAGTAAGGGTGGCAATACTGTGGCCCCTCCTAAAATAACCTTGCGATTCCCCTGCAACCCCTTTTTGGGTCAGGACCCCCAATTTGAGAAATACTGGTCTCCCCCATGAAATCTGTGTAGTATAGGGTAAAAGCACACAAAAGACCAGATTTCACAGTCTGTGACACATTTTTCATGGCCGTGAATTTGGTAGGGCCCTACTGATGGGAGAGACCATGCACATCACACCCAGGACTTGGCTTCATTCTGAGTATTCTGCACTGGGGCATAAAACGCTCTTACACTGGCCCTTGGGTTGTTGGGTGGAAGGGACTGGATGACCTAATCTGTCATTTCCATTGCTAACTTTTTTTTTAAAGAAAGTAAGGTTTTATTGCACTTTCTGTGAACATCCGGGATACACTGGCAAAAAGCCAGGTGCGTAATGTATATTCTACACAAAATAACTTCACATTATAATAGCTTCCAACAGCATAGACAAAAAAGTCTGTTTCCGTCAAAGCAACGAAGGTATCTGGGAACTCTCTTAAATAAATTCCAGGTCCCTTCCATCTTTAACTTCTTTTCAGTGGGCATATTTCTTAGCTACAGTTTAGAATTCCTAACTGTGTCAGACTAGAGCCCTGCAGTGGGACTGGGGTCCTGCAGGTCTCTGAGAACCCGCTGCCATAATAGGGGGATAAAAATTCAACAAACAATGCAGGTGGGAGTGGGTGTTGTGGAATGGAACAGAAGCAGATTAAAACAATAGTCCTGCGCTGGGTTCTATGTCAGACTTTTAAGTTCTCCATGTTTGGATCTCTTAATTGCTTTTGCTGTGCTGATAATTGTGTGTAATGGCTATCTAATGTAGGTGACTGCGTGTATCTTGGATAGAGATTAGTAAGATCAGGCAGCACACTCCTGATTTCAGATTGCTAGATATGGCCTTTTTATGAGGTCATCTCTAACTAAGAAGTGCATTAACACACTCATATCCTGGTACAACATTTCTGATTACAGCATAGGGAAAAGTGTGTGTTGTTATATGCATAACTGCTTAATTGTGGGTGAATAAATATTTGCTCCAAATCCTCAAAAAAATCATCTCCAAGCTGAGGGAAAGCTTGGAAAATTTCAACCTGAAAAGAATTTGTTTTATTAAGTAACGAATAACAGAAATAATTGAATTAGAATGGATATCTTAAACCAGTGGTTCTCAACCAGGAGCGCATGTACCCTTGAGGGTATGCAGAGGTCTTGCGGAGGTACATCAACTCATCTAGGTATTTGACTAGTTTTACAACAGGCTACATAAAAAACACTAGTGAAGTCAGTACAAACTAAAATTTCATACAATGACTTGTTTACACTGCTCTTTATACTATACACTGAAATGTAAGTACAATATTTATATTCCAGTTGATTTATTTTATAATTATATGTTAAAAAGGAGAAAGTAAGCAATTTTTCAGTAATAGTGTTCTATGAAACTTTTGTATTTTTATGTCTGATTTTGTAAGCAAGTAATTTTTAAGTGAGGTGACATCTGGGGTATGCAAGACAAATCAGACTCTTGAAAGGGGTACAGTAGGCTGGAAAGGTTGAGAGCCACTGTCTCAAACTATAGTATGTGCTACTCTCACATGCTGCTATAAACCATTAGAGGGAACAATAGAATGCAGTCATTCTTAGAATAAAAATCTTGGGCCTGCTGCATTTAGCAGAGTTCTTAAGCACATGCTTAAAGTTAAGCATGTGTGTAACCCTATTGATTTCTGTGGGGCTGCTCACATACTTAAAGGTTAAGCAAGTGCGTTGTGAAATCTAGGTCTGAAAGGCTGCTTGTACGGCTATTAGTATTTACACAATGCAACCAACAGAGTTTAAGTTGGCAGGCATCCTTTGAGCTGGCTTTTATGATGTCATTGTTTGACCATAAAGGCTTATTAACACTTACAGAGGTTGTGGGCAGATATTTCTGTTTTCAAAGTGCAACTGCCCAGAGCAGCCTTCAGAATCTACAGTGGCATAGATGAGAAGAGGCTAAGTATGAAGTTTTATGAACTACATGCTACAGTGCAGGACAACTTCTAATGGAACGGTGGTAGCCTCCCTAGAGTTAAGGTTGAAACTAGCTTCTCACTAATTAATCTGACTTTAAATCTTTTCACCCAAAGAGCGCAAAAAGAAACCAGTGTCTCTAAAACTTTTAAATGCTGCATCTCGTCTCAAGCTTTTATTGTAATCTTAGTAGAATTCAGAAAAGTTAAAAATAATTTTCCTGTCATTCACTTGCAACCACCCAAAGTAGTTAGAGATTTTTTATTTCAAGATGGTTTGGGCTACATCAAATTCATTTTGATTTTTGTTCACATTGTTGACAAATGCTGATATCTTTTTTTTGGGGGGGGGGGTGTACTTTAGGGGGAGCATTTAATTGAAATAGTTATTTTTAAGTATATATAGAGCAATATTTTAAGAAGTTGACTGACCTCATCCTGACTTCAGGCTCTGCTGCTGTGGTCGCTGAGCCGAGCCAGAGGCGAGAGGTAGGATAGGGATGAGAATTTATGAGGTGGCATGGAGGTGTACCTGCAATGAGTATGGAGAGAAAGGGAGCAGCAAAGACATAGAATGGCAAGTTGAAAGCAGGGAAGAGTTATGTAGGGGTACTAAGACACAAGTGCTGTGTGTGCAAAGATCTGGAAGACGTGTGAGGGGGTTTGTGCAGGGGAATTCTGGGGAAGATAAAGAGGTATGGAAATGAGTGCAAGGTGTTGGAGGGTGTGGAAAGCAGGGTCCACATATGTGCAGGGGATTGGGTTAAAGTTATGCTGACTGAGTTATAATTCCCTGGGTCCTCTTTGTTCCCCTTTCTAAATATAGGTACTATATTTGCCCTTCTTCAGTACTCTGGATTTCACTTGTCCTCCAAGAGCTCTTGAAGATAGTAGCTAACGGTTCTGAGATTGCTTCAGTTGGTTCCTTAAGTACCCTAGGATGAATTTCATCAGGCCCTGCCAACTTGAATATATCTAACATATTCTTTCATCTGTTCTTTCCCTATTTTGGCTTGTGTGTTGCTTCCTCTTTTTTGATAATATTAATTGTGTATCTAGTCACCATTAACCTTTTTAGTGAAGACTGACGCAAAATAGGCATTAAGCACCTCAGCCTTCTAAGTAGAGGACCTTTGCTTTCCTTCATCTTTCCATTGCTACTAGTGTATTTAAAGAACCTCTTCTTATTGTCTTGTATGTCCCTTGCTAGGTGTAACTCATTTTTTGCCTTAGCCTTTCTGATTTTGTCCCTACATGCTTGCGCTATTCTTTTGTACTCCTCCTTAGCAATTTGTCTGTTCCCTTTTGATTTTAAGGTAATTAGAGAGCTCCTAATGGAGCCATTTTGGCTTCTTACTATTCTTCGTATCTTTCCTTCACTTTGGGATAGTTTGCCGTTGTCCCTTTAATATTGTCTCATAGTGAAACTGCCAGCTCTCCTGAACACCTTTATCCCTTAGATTTTCTTCCTATAGGACCTTACTGTGACGGGTTGGACCCCCTGGGCAGACTGTTCTGCCAGCCTGGACCCCCTTTTATCTGGTGTTGCTGGGCTAGGCTCCCCAGCCTTTTCCAGCCAAGCACACAGGCAGCACAGAGAGACAGAGATCCACTCTGAGAAGGCTCATCTTAAGGGGCTTGCCACAGCACCCAGATGTCTACTCCGCCTTGGAGTACAAACCCAAAATTATATGAAATTTGCCTCTTTCCTCAATGTGGAGGAGGGTATGCAGAACTTCTCGCCCCCGCCCCCCTCCTGTTAGAAATCACATAAACTAGGTTATGTTGTAAACTAGAAATAAATGTGTTAACTATATCAGGTGTATTTTAAGTAGTTAAGGAGGTAGCAGACAGAACAAGGCAGATTAGTAAGAAAATAAAACAGACCATGCAAACTAAGCTTAATACACTAAAGAAACTGGTTACATGTAACTTCTCACCCTACATGTGGTTCTAATAATCTTCTTTACAGGCCAGATGCACTTCCAGCCTGGGTCCAGTTCTTTTTCCCTAGTTCAGTCTTAGTTGTTTTCAGCAGTCATCTTGGGTGGGATAGCAGGGGAAAACTGATGACCTGGATTACCTCACTCCCCACCCTTAAATAGGATTTGCATAAGACGGGAGTCCTTTGTTTCCTAGTTTGACACCCTCCCCCAGCTTCATGTGGAAAAGTACAGAATTCAAGATGGGTTCCAGTATCAGGTGACATGGTCACATGCCTCTGTAGGGCCCCCGTAGCCAGGGCCAGCTTTCGGAAGTGCAGGGCCCAATTCGAACACCCACTTGTACTCACCCGGTGGTGCTGTGGGTCTTCAGCGGCAGTGCGGCAGTGGGTCCTTCACTCGCTCTGGGTCTTCGGCGGCTCTGAAGGACCTGCCGCTGAAACGCGGCCAAAGACCCGAAGCGAATGAAGGACCTGCCACCGAAGTGCTGCCGAAGACCTGGAGCGCCACTGGGTGAGTAAAAATTAAAAAGGCGCCGGTGCGGGGCCTGATTCCCCCAAATAGGGGGAATCAGCCTAAAGCTAGCTCTGCCTGTAGCCATTCTTCACAGGAAGACTAACCTCTTTTACAGTCCATTGTCTCTTGCTGATGAGCCATCAGCACTGTCGGTCTTTTTCATTGTTGTACCTGAAGTGTTAGCAGGGGGCTTCACCCAAAGTAACATAGTTGAAATATAGATACATAGTCAATATTACTAGCTTTAGATACAGAAATGATACAGGCATACAAATTGGATAATTGCATTCAGTAAATCTTAAGCTTTCCAATGATATCTCACATGAGCCATCTTGCATAAAGTATATCTGTTATTTCATATTCATATAATAAGCATATTTTCATAAATAATATGGAGTATAATGTCACACTTACCAGCTCTGAGTTTGTCTGCTTTTTTGAAGTCCATTGTCCTTATTCTGTTGTTTTTACTCCTTCCTTTCCTTAGAATAACGAAATCTATCATTTCATGATCACTTTAACCCAAATTGCCTTCCACCTTCAGATTCAGAACCAATTCCACCCCATTGCTCAGAATCAAGTCTCAAAAGGCTGTTCCCCTGGTTACTTGCTCCACTTTCTCAAACAAAAAGTTGTCCCCAATAATTTCCAGTAAGTTCTTGAAATGTGTGTTTTTCCCCCAATAGATGCCTGGGTAGGTAAAGTCCAAAATTACTACCATGTCTTATGTTTTGGGTATTTGTTATCTGTTCTAGAAATGCCTCTCCACGTTGTCTTCCTGACATCACTCTGTCTCTCCCCTCCCCCTTCCCCCCCCCTCTTTCTTTACCCAGAGACTTCCAACTGGTCTGTCTCTCGCCTTCTTTTGGACTTCAGCACAAGTGTATATTTTCTTGGTGTATAAGGCAACACCATCTTTCTTTTTTCCCTGCCTGTCCTTCCTGAACAAGCTCTACCCCCAGTCATGAGATTTATCCCTCTAAGACTCTGATGTCAGTTAAATCATAATTTAGCTTATGTACTAATACTTTCAGTCAGGGTTGGCAATTTCCCGGGAAAAACTAGTTTAGTTCAGGGTGTTTGTAAATACTGGTTTAAACCGGGAAAGTGGAAAGAATAAAATTATTATTAAAATAGACTAATGAAAATTAGTGACAAATATTTAGCAATTTGATATTAGTTTTGCAGTAATATGGTCCTTTTAATTTTAATTAAAGGAAATAAAACAAAAAATAGAAGTTGTATGCTGTTGCCTTGGCTACCTCAAACAGAAACTGAAATTTCTGCACTGGGGAATTCCCCTTCTTTGTTCAGCAATGAAAATTAAGTTTGTTTAGCAAACAATGAAGGGGAATTCCCAGATTCAGAAGTTTGTTTCTGTTTTAGGTAAACTGCCAAACAAACTGTCCAGTCCAATACTTGATCTGATTGGCTGGAGTTGCAACTGCTGCAACTGAACTCAGTGTCTCAAGTCAAAATATTTCAATATGAGCAAATGTGAAAGGCCCCTTGATCCAATTCATGGCTATTTTGAGAAAGTTCATGAAAATGGCAGAGAGAGTCTTAGATGCAGAAGTTGCAAAGAAAAAGTAAGTGGGAAGGCAGACTGTACGAGGAAACATTTTGCAAAATGCTGTGAAAAGAACAAAGAGACACCAGAACCAGTGACTTTGACTAGATGTATGTGAGCATTAGAATCATACTCTGAAGATGAAGATACTTGCCATTGCCAAGAACATGAAAAGAAAGCCACAGCCAGGTCAGCCAAAGACAACGAAGAGGAAATGTCAGATTTTCAACCACAAATGGATGTGTGTGTAACAAAAGCAACTCCAGAATTGAAACAAAATGCAGACTTAAAAATTACAGCATTTTTTTTTAATGGCTGTAAACTTTCCTTTTCTGTTATCGAGCATCCAGTTTTTCAAGCAATGATCATCTTCCTAAGGTCAGACTACAAAGCACCAGTTGAGAGCAGGCAGCAGGTGAACAGTTAGATGCAGTTACTAATGGTTTAAAGGTGGAAGCACTCAACAGATTACATGGAAAAACAGTTGCATTACTTCAGTCATCTGGTATTAATATGCACAATGATCCAGTGATAACTAACTGTGGTTTCTGTATGAGTGATTGATACTGGAAGCAGTAAGAAAACTGGGAAATACCATGCTACACTCGAAAGAGAAGCCACAGCATTAGCAAATGAACTGTCGTTGTGTTAAGAGCTACCTGACAGACAATGAGAAAAAGATGCAAAGTATGAGAAGTGATTTGGAACAAAATGGCAACACTTTGGTTATGTATGGATGTGCATCACATTTGTCAAGGTAAATTTAGCCAGACCTTTCATGAGGTGCTTTGATGAAACATGCTATAGATTTGCAAAATATTTTTGTAATACTGGTTAAAAGAATGCCACGTTCTGTTAAGACTCAAATCATGGTGACACACAATGGAAAAGTCAAATAACATGTCTAGAAACATAGAATTGTAGGACTGGAAGGGACCTCGAGAGGTCACTGCTCACCCCTCTAGTAGCCCTGATCTCTGGCAGTTCACACGCAGCCTCCAGGTGCTGAACCTCTGAGGTCAAGCCCTGAGTGAAGCTTCAGCCTTCCCTTCACAAATATTATGGAGCATACAGCACGCGGTTATAAGCATAGGAATGTCATCATCAGCCAGGTCCAGCTTCCCATATAGGCAGCGGCAGCGGGCCTTTAAACGGCCAAAAGCACATTCAACAGTCATTCTGCACTTGCTCAGCCTGTTGTTGAACCACTCCTTGCTGCTGTCAAGTTGACCTGTATGGCTTCATAAGCCACGGCATTAAGGGGTAGGCGGGGTCTCCCAGGATCACAGTGGGCATTTCGACTTCCCCTACGGTGATCTTCTGGTCTGGGAAGAAAGTCCCTGCTTGTAGCTTCCTGAACAGGCCAGTGTTCCCAAAGATGCATGCGTCATCGCACCTTTCCAGACCAGCCTGTGTTAATGTCTGTGAAACGCCCACGGTGATCCACAAGCGCCTGGAGAACCATTGAGAAATACCCCTTGCGATTATTGTACTCAGTGGCTATGTGGTCTGGTGCCAGAATTGGAATATGTGTGCCATCTATCGCCCCTCTGCAGTTAGGGAAGCGCATTTGTGCAAAGCCAGCCACAATGTCATGCATGTTGCCCAGAGCCAGGGTCTTTCAGAACAAGATGCGATTAATGGCCCTGCACACTTCCATCAACAGGAGTCCAACGGTAGACTTTCCCACTCCGAACTGATTAGCGACCGATGGGTAGCAGTCTGCAGTAGCCAGCTTCCACAGTGCAATCGCCACGCGCTTCTCCAACATCAGGGCAGCTCTCATTCTCATGTCCTTGCGCTGTAGGGCTGAGGCGAGCTCATCAAACAGTCCCATGAATGTGGCTTTCCTCATCTGAAAGTTCTGCAGCCACTGCTCACCATCCCAGGTGTGCATGACGATGTGATCCCACCACTCGGTGCTTGTTTCCCGAGCCCAAAAGCTGTGTTCCACTATGGTCAGCACCTTCGTGAATGCCACAAGCAATCTCATGTCGTAGCTACTGCACGTGGCGAGATCAATGTCACAGTCCTCTTGCCTTTGTAGTTCAAGGAATAACTCCACTGCCACACGTGACATGTTAGTCAGAGTGAGCAGAATACTGATCAACAGTTCGGGATCCGTTCCTGCAGCCTGAAGAGGCAGGGCGCACAGTACACAAACCGTTGAAAGATGGTGCCAAATGTGGACGGAAGCACAGGAATTGCTGAGATGCAAAACAATGCATCACGGGTCATTGGGACAGGACCCAGGATGCCCCGCGACCGCCTCTGCTTTCCCACAAGTCAGCGGCAGAAGAGAAAGAGATGCTCTGGGGGATAGCTGCCCAGAGTGCACCACTCTGAATACCACTGCAAGTGCTACAAGTGTGAACATTCTATTGCACAGGCAGCTGACAGTGTGAACACCTAACAGCAGTTTCCCTTCAATGCTGTCTGAGGGCTTGTCTTCACTACCCGCCGGATCGGCGGGTAGCACTCGATCTATCGGGGATCGATTTTTCACATCTCGTTAAGACGCGATTAATCGATCCCCGATCGCGCTCCCCGTCGGCTCCGGAAATCCACCTCATCGAAAGATGGAAGCGGAGTCGACGCGGGAGCGGCAGCGATCGACTCGCCGCCGTCTTCATGGCCAGGTAAGTCGATTACGATACGCCGACTTCAGCTACGCTATTCACGTAGCTAAAGTTGCGTATCGTAGATCGACCCCCTCCCCTAGTGTAGCCCTGGGCTGAGTGGCACTGTAACTGCCAGCGCTGTAACTTTTCCAGTGTAGACCTGCCCTTACTAAAGACAAGATAAACCACATCTATCGCTTCCCCCCATTCACAAGGTTTTTTTTGTTATCCTGTCAAAGAGAGATATTAGGTTGGTTTGACAGGATTTGTTCTTGACAAATCTGTGCTGACTGTTACTTATCACCTTATTATCTTCTAAGTATTTGCAAATTGCTTACTTATTTGCTCCATTATCTTTCTGAGTATTGAAGTTAAGCTGACTGGTCTAATTCCCCTGTTGTCCATATTTCCCGTTTTATAGATTGACACCATATTTGCCCTTTTCCAGTTCTCTGGAAACTCTCCTGTCTTCCATGACTTTTCAGAGATAATCACTAATGGCTCAGCTATCTTCTGAGTCAGCTCCATGAGTATTCTAGATGTATTTCATCAGGCCCTGGTGACTTGATGATATGTTTAATAATCAACCACATTATCTCAGGATTGTGAGTGATCATGAGGCAGAATTTGAAGATAGGGTGGTCAGTATAATTGATAATCAAAGGATTTACCAAGAGGGAAATAACTTGATCAGTCAATTGAAACCAGTTGCAGTGGCACTTGACGGACTCCAAAGGAACACATCAACAATTGCTGTAGCATACAAAGTATAGTTGGGTCTACTGATAAATGAAGATGTTGGACCTCGCAAAGTAAAAGTACAAAAGAGATTTCCTGAGGTAATTACTCCTGTACACACGGCCAACCTCCTTCATGCAAAATATGCAGGAAAGAAATTTGTCAGCTGAACAAGAAATTGCAAGACAGTGGTTGCTCAGCAAAAATCCTGACTTTCTGCCATATTTACTTGCATTTAAAGTAGAAGAATTGCTGTATCCAAAATCAATGTTTTCTTCCGCTATCAAGGAAAAAGCTTTCCCTTTAACATAGTGGGAACAATCTAAAGAATGCTGATATTCCATCTGACTTCATAGAACTGGTAGTACAATTGCATGTGTCTCAAGTTCAGCAAGCATAGAACAAATCTTTTAAACTTTGGATACATCCATTCAAAACTGAGGAATAGGCTCGGGCTATCTGCTTCATCAAATTTGGTCTTCTGCTACAGAATGTTGTGTGACCAAATGGACCTGGACTTGTGTGACGGAATGGGACTGTTCTTAATGTTGCTATGCCTCAGTTTCCCCAATGCATGTGTTAAGTCTCTAGGTGGTGGGATAAAGGGTGTAATCGCAGAGCCCTACGGCCAGTGTGATGACAGAGACTGGCCGACACTCTGTCTCCTGGCAACTGATAGCCTGGGCCCCTTCTCTGCAAAGGTGCGAGCTGAAGGTGTTCGAACAAAGGGATCCGGTGACCTGCTGGCCCGGGAAGGAGACAAAGGAGAGAGGAGGGGCTGGACAGTTTCAGTTTGGAGCGGGCTTGAGAAGAGGAGGAAAGGGCAGTCAGGGTCTGGTCTCTCTGCCCCCCGTTTGGAGCTGTGGGGAGGGGTCCTGCAGGAGGGGTCCTGGTTGTACTGACAAGCTCTGTTTGGATTGTGTTCCTGGCATCGCTAATAAACCTTCTGTTCTACTAGCTGGCTGAGACTCCCAGTGAATCCGGGGAAGAGGGGTGCAGGGCCTGACTCCCCCACACTCCGTGACAACTTGTAGTCTACAACTCTGCATGTTTCTGATTGCTTAATGCTTCAAACCTGCAGTTTTGGATTATTGTCATTTTCACATAATCAAATGTTTTTGACTTTTGTTTATATAATATTGAAAATATGAAGTGAGTCGTATGTGTCTTCCTTGGAAAAATATCCAACCAAAATGTATACAGACATTCTGACATTCAATATTGTAATAACCTATATTAGTATTACGCTCACTGCAGTTTTACTTTTTATTTGTACAGCCCTAAATTAATCTCTTGATCTATTGCCTTATGTAACCACAACTTGAATATGTAACTAAAACTAAGTATAATGTGTGTATGTATTAATGTAACAGTTTTTAAACTGGAAAATGCCTTAAACTGGGACTAGCTGGTTTTCCTAAGGTGATAAAAGGCATGATTTTACACGGTAAAAACCACCTCTGGAAAATACCATGCCATCCTTGCTTCCAGTTCTTCCTCTTTGTTCCCTGTACTCCTTGCATTTGGGTATAGACATTTGTCATCTTAATCCTGTCTAGTTTTTAAATGTTTCATTTGATGGTACTTCCATCATGTCCCTTCCATAGTCTCTTAAATCTCACTTAGTAAATTTCCTGAATTTTCCTTAATTACATCCAACCACTCCAAGTTATAGCCCCTTGGGCACCTCTCTGAAAGTCCCTCTTTGAACTTCCCAAATATAGATTTATCCAGCTGTAATCTGAGACCGGCTTTGCTTTGACCTCACTGACTGACGCTTGTGTGCCAGTTGCACCAGTTTACAGCACTTTGCTAGCCTTTTGGTAGCTCTGTAGTTAGCAGAGAGTGCTTTAAACCCCTCCAATTCTTTAAACACAAGAGTTAGAAAACAATTATTTTGTTTTTTTCAGAGTATGTCACATCTTCTCTTACTGATTTGACTTAAAACTGTGTGAAAATCTTTGGAAACCAATGAAACATAAGGCAGGCTTGAGTTTGAGACATCTACAAGTGTTAGTTCTACAACTTTATTCAGTCATCTTCTCAGTCCCCCACAGTTTTGGTGAAGAGGTCTTGGACCCTCTGTATTCAATGTTTGTGAGTCCAGTGCATGACAACTTGGATTGTAAACAGGTAACAACTCCTAACCTCTCTGAAATGTATAGGTTTGGGGGAGCAGATTAAATATGTGAATCTGTCAGAAGTGGGATGCAAGAGATGCTGGCTGGAGGAGGGGGGGATTAAGAAGTCCATGGAGGAATGCACTGAGACGCTATCTGGAGCTTTCTCTCAGAAGGTATAGTGGCTGGGGTTAAAACAGCTGCAACTGACCTTTCAATGACATTTAGCGTGCTAAGTCAGGGACATAGCTCTCCCTTTACAGTGCTTGTGTGATAGAAATCAATAAACAACAAATGGCAGTGTGGGTTATACAACAATGGGTTACGTGCAATGCTGGCACTGTGCTCATTCATGCTAGGGCTGGTAGTAAAAGCTCCCCGAGGGATCTTACCGGAAGGCAGCCAACCCACTGGAGACTTTATACTTGTTTGATTGTTTATAATTGAAAGGTAAAGAAGTTCGGGAAGTGTTGTTTACCTTTTCTGAAGGAAGTGCCTTTTTTGTGCTGTGGCAAACTGCCAAGTTGATGCCAAGCCATACATCTTTCACTTTAATAAGTGGAACACACAGACACAGGAGGCTGGCTAGCAATGACTTTTCTGGTGTATTGGGAGAATGAATGGGCTGGGAGGAGAGAAGTCGTGTGTGTGTGTGTGTGTGTGTGTGTGTGTGTGCGCGCGCATGCATGTGATAAGAGTGAGAGAATTGCATGCTCATGAATGAGCTGGATTGAAAGCCCTGGACACACTGTCTTCTGTTTATCCACAGAACAGGTATAGTGAAGGCAACAGCAATATATGAACAGCCATCAGTTAGGAATCTCAGGCACTTCTGATCTGCATTCTATTCAAGTCAGTGCCCTAGAGATGAACAGCTCTTCATCCTATTAGTCTTCTGAGTTAACCATTCCCTCACCTCATCTTTACTTTTTTTTCTTATACTCCTTGTTTTCTTTCTTTTTCCCTAGTGTGTGTAGTTTATTGCCCTTTGCCTTATTTAGGTCACAAACCATCCACAGAAAAGGCTCTGAACAACTCTGTGACTGGAGGTCCTGTAAGGACACAACTCTGATATGCTTTGGCAACCATGAATTATGCAAGTTTTGTGGTGGTGGTAACGGACTCATTACACAAGAGCTAACTCTGGTGGTCAGCAGTATTTCAGAGCTGGCGACCATCAGTGTGGATTAAAGGGCTGCCCTCCACAATTATGTGTGTTTAATTTTGACGGGGCATGGTCTTGGCTCCCATTCAGAATGTCTGCAGGGGAGCCTGGGGGAGCTTTCCCATCATTGTTCTCTCTATTTCTCTAATGTAGTTTTCTATTCTGTCAGCATTTACACTCTATTCACTTCAGTGCGCACTATCTCCTGGAACCACCACATGGGGATGCTTCTATGTCCATGTTTTGTTTTTCAGGGCAACTGAAGAGTAGAATGACATTGTTTTCAGAAGGGTCTGGCAGTGAGTCTAAAAACACTCATTTGGTAACAGGAGCAGACTGGATTGGAGTAATAGCTGACATTGATGTGAAAGGCAGACTTCTCTTGACACTGTTCAGCATAGGCTCTGTGGCTTATTGAGCTAGGCTCTTCAGGAGTTCTGCAGGGAATCATTTGCCTAGTTTTGGGTCTTTGAATGCTTTCCTGGAAGCTCTCTACAATATTTTTGTATTGATCTAAGCAGAGAGATTAGAAGTGAGGTGTAACTAAAACCTTTCCCTCCCTCACAAAACTATACAGATAAATGACTGCTAAGGGGGTTGGCATGCACATTCTGTATGTGGCGGTTCCAGGTGCTACAGTTCTTCTTGCTTGAATTCCTTATTTATTCCTGTTTCCTAATCTTTTGCATTTGCATGTCATCTGCCAATTTTTTTGATTCCTTTATCAGTGTGAAAAATATATCCATCCTCTCTGTGTGGCGGCTTTAATGTAGAAAAATCTCTTGGTTCATCTCATTTTCATCTTCTGATTGCAGTAAGATGACAGCTTTAAAGAACACTATCAACTTGAAAGTCACACTTGTGTCTGAAAATGAACTACCTACTCTAGTTACAGATAACCTTGGATAGCTATAGGTCTGGCCTTGGATTTTGAAGGAGCTGCCATATAAGTAATAGTATTATGTAATTAATCCTTTCCCTCTAGTGTGGCATAAAATTTTTTACTTGCCCAAGGTGAAGAGAACTTTTTTGACAAGTTAATAAATTTCCATTAATCTTCATCTGGACAGACAAGTAGATTTTGTGCTTTAGCTGGTAAACTTTCGTGGCAAGTTTCCACAGCTGTGTGGCAGTGTCCTGCTAGAAGAAGTCTTGTGGATGGGGCAAACGTGACTTAAGTGCTCTGATTTTATAGAAACCGTTTAACAATCATGCCGTTTCCACAATCACTTGTTCAGAATGGCTTTTATAATACAAAGAAATAATAAACTTCATTTAAAAACAAAACAGATCCTTCTCTGACAGTAAAATTCTCTTACATCATTGCCACCTTTGGATTTTTTAAAGGCAACTTATAATGGAAAAAATCAGTGCCCTTTTTCCTTGTTTGACTAATGAAGAAAATTCTAGGGTTTCTGCTTGTTTTTTTTAATTTTAGAAATACTAGGCCTTGACTTTCATGTGTTTGCTGAAGAAGTAGTGTGTTCATGGCATCATGGGATACTGGAACCTGAACAATTGTGGAGAAGAGCCTTTTAGTGAGAATGCTTAAAACTATTGTGTTTAACTCAAACATCTGACACACACTTAAGAGAAAAGTTTTGTGAAAGAGTCAACTTCCCTTTCAGTGGAGGGCTGGGAAAGCACTATCACTCAGTCATCTAGAGTCCTCCAGCAAAAACGAGGAACACACAGATTTCTAAAATAAAAAGTAAGCGAGCGCTTGTCTCAGGGTGTGTGCCTTTTTACAGAAACGGCAAAACCAAGTGACGCCTACCACCACTAGCACCCCCCAATAAGTCAAACTTGTTATTCAGTGAGTTCTGTTTGTTTTCCAGAGAAAACTGCTTAAGATTGCAAAGCCACAGACACAGCTGTCTGGCGTGTGTCTCAGTAGAACTTTCTCTATCCAGTGAGCCTATTGCCAGGGAGGGAAGGGATCGTTTGCTTTTTGGCCATCTGTCTTACTAGTAAGAAGTGGAGGCTGTTCTGGGGATAGCCACTGGAGCTTAAACTGTAAACGGGTTAAGGCACTTACACAGATCTCTCCATAGATGTTAACTTGGCCTACTGAGTTTGTGGATTCTGTTCATTGCTAGTTTGGCTAAAAATGGCTCAATGTTCTTAGCTGCTTCTGAGTAAATATAGCAGTTGACAGGTGTAGTGAATTAATGCACATGTAGAATCAACCTAAAATTTGATGTTCTTCCTATGCTAAACTAGGGTTACCATATTGGAACATTTAAAAAAGAGGACACTCCGTGCGGGGTATTTGCACCAGTATCTACCAACTCACGTTGTACTAATGTGTTGTTAGACTGTTATATATGCTGTGCGCTACATGTCTATATTGAGTGTGTATATAAGAAAAAGTGATATGGCCTCAAAAGTGAAGTTTAATTCTTTAAAGTTTACTGTACTTCTTTGTATGTAGTGAGTCCTTTCCTTTCACCAGTTCTTCAGTTTTCTTTCTCCTGATGTTCCCACACATACTTCTCTGTAGATCGCATTTTTCTCAGCAGTGGTTGATTGCTTTTTAAGAAGGCATGAAAGTCTGTACAAGAAGTTTGTCTGAAGTTGTACTGTACAAGTAGAATTCCTTTCAGCGACTCAACATTCAAATTGTTCCTTTCCTTTGTCCACTGGCTTTGCATCAGTGAAAAAATTTGCTCTACATTTGCATTGTGAGAAGGAATAGCGAAGAACTGTGCAATCTTTAACAGTTCTGAATGACACTCAGTGTTTTTGGATTTCTCAACATATTTGGTCCACTTCTGGTGTGCTAGCAAATTACTGAACTCTTCAACACTGTTGCAACTTTCCGTAAACTTCTTCGGGTTGCTGACCTGATCAAAACACTTCATGTCATCAATTTGCACCCCCCTGTCGATCAGGTACTTGGTACAAGGTTCCACATCACTCCAATTTGGTGTCTCACTCAAGGTAATCCACCTGAAACAAGAGAAGTCTTCCAGGGGTCCAAGCCACTTCTCCAAATATTCTAAGCATCTGCCGTATATATTATCTGCTTCAGCACAGAATTTGTCAGACTCTTCATCAATTCCTTCTATGTGCTTTTGTGCCAGTAGTCCCTTAACTTTCAGGGACATAAAGTTGTGAGTCCTGCGTTCAAGAAGGATAGTGTGAACCAAGTTCAAATTTTTCAGCACTTCCATGACAGAGTTTCTTTCCCTTTCGATTTCTTGGATGTAAGTTTGGAATACACTTATGAGTGAATGCATGTGCCAGAGGTAAATCTCACTTAATTCATACTCAAAAAATGTCTTAAGCACTGTGGGTGGTTTGTCCTGTGACAGAAAGAATGACTTCAAGGCTGGAAACATCTGTATCAGCCTTGTAATGCCTGGAAATAATGACAGCCATTGTGTCTTGCTATGAGAGAGCAGCTTTCTGTATTCAACATCAACAAACTCACAGTACTCCTTCAGCCGCTCAGTTCGGACAGTGTAGATATGAAAGTACTGCTAAATTTTAAAAATAATGTTCTCAATGTCAACGTTCATTCTTTCTGCTGCATGGTGAACACGGTTGTTCAAAATGTGTGCTGGGCAACCCACACCAATTAATGTTCTCTTCTGTAACAACTTCTTTAAGTTTGCTAACACATTCTTTCCATCTTCGTCATGCCGGAGTCCTCCAAACATTGTATTGCAGTTGTCACCTGTAAATGCAATACACTTCTCGAACAAACCATTTTTTTCAAGAGTTTCTTTTACGTAATGAGCAATCGTGTCAGCAGTCTCATTAGGTGTGTTCTGGACCTCAATCAATTTTGACTGCAAACGGCCATTCTTCCAGTTGAAATACTGAATAATTACTGGAAATATTTTCACTGAACCGTGATTGCTTCCATCTGTAGCAACTCCACAGTAAGCTATGTCATTTTCTTCAAACGTTTTCAGAACAACATCAACAGAATGCTGTGCAAGCACAGAGATAACAATTGCTTCTTCTTGGTTCTAGCACTTGAAAATTTCCGTGCCACTTCAGAATCAGGGAATGTCTTCTTCAACAAGACAGATGTGCAGTCCATTGACTTAAAGCTATTATGATGCTTACCGGTGTGAAATGCAAAAGCACCCTCTGCTGTAGTAACAGCATCCTCTGATTTGCTGCCTCGTTTTACAAAATAATCTGTCAATTTTGTTGATGAGCTGTCTCCTGGAACTGCTTTTTTGTGCTTGTCTGAGTCCACCTGAGATCATAAATTATTAGCACCTTTATTTTTCACAGAGACATAAATACCAGGTCTACACACCAAGCACTCAGCTTCCCATTCTTCTCTACCACTTTGAAAACAGGAATTTCGCCTTTAGTTCTGCAGTGAATTTACACTTTCGTTTTGGCATTGTGTTTGGGGGTAGCAAAATAAAATATCAGATAAAGAGCTCTTGAGGAAACACTACCATGAGGGTATGAACTCAGAAAAGACACTGAAATTGTCGACGTTGCACTATTGCCTCTATAGAAAAATGATCATACCTGTCTGGAACCATAGGCGCCAACTTTCCCCGGCGCCGGTGGGTGCTCGCGCCCTTCCCTGCCCCACCTCCTCCCCCGAGCGTGCCGCATTCTCCCTCCTCCCTCCCAGCCGCGCGAAACAGCTGTTTCGTGGCGCAAGCGCTGGGAGCTAGGGGGAAAAAGCGGGCACTCACTCAAGTGATCAACATTCACTTTCTTTCTTGATTGATCAACATTCACTCTCTTTCTTGAATGATCAACTCTTCTTTGGGGAAAAATAATAATGGCAAAATCCCGGACGTTTTTAGATATTTAAAAATTCCTCCTGAATGGTGATTTAAGAACCAAAAAGCCGGACCTGTCCAAGAAAATATGGATGTATGGTAACCCTAGCTAAACAGGTACCTGTACTTTTTAATGGAAGTGTTTAGTGCTATGGTAGAGGAGTGGGATTTCTGTGAAGGGAGTAGAGGATCCAACACACAGAGCACGCACAGAGACTTTAAGAAAGTTCAAACTTTCTGCAGATTGATCTTGTCAGCTGGAGCTTGACAAAATCTCTGATCCCAGATGACTAATTTGTCTGTCCAGACAGAAAGAACTTGCCTAGTCAAGTCTGGGAACAAGTAGCTTTGCAACAGCTCTCAAAAATTCTGCCGGTTTGTAAATCCTGTTACCTCTGTAACAGAATCATAGTTATTCGTAGCTTGTCATGTATTTACCACTAGTTGCAGGTGGGAATTGGGGTACAATAGGGCAAAAGCCAACTTTATAATAGGGTATTCAAGGGTTAATATACTGTATATTTTCATAGCACTTCTCGCCCCAAAGGTTACAACAACAGCTTACAAGATATGGTGATGTATGCACTGTGGCAAATTGCTGGCACTACTATGAGGGTCCCGCACTTTCTCTTCTTGTGGGGGGTTTTCAGGGTGCCATTTCTTGCCCCTGAACTGGGGTATCAGCTGTCCCACTAGTATCCAAGAGGAGGGGAATGGAGAGGGAGGGACCCGGGCCCGCCCTCTACTCCGGGTCCCAGCCCAGGGGCCCTAGGTTAGTGGGTAAAACCACTTGTACTAGTGATACTTTCCCCTGGGCTCCTTCCCTCTCCTGCTTGTGGGGCTTCCTGCCTTCCCTCTGCACAAGCCAGGTGTCCCTTTACCTAGGGTCTTGGTCTTCTTAGCCCGCCACAGCACTTCTCCAAACTCTCCTCTGCTTTCCTCCAAACTGCTCTCTGCTCCACCACCAAACCACTCTGCTCCAACTCCTTCCTCCTCCTCCCCTGTCTGCCTGAAGCAGTGGGGTTTATTAGGTTCCTGAGAGGGCCTTAATTGACTGCAGGTGCTCCAATTAACCTGTAGCCACCCTCCCTAGTCTCCAGGGAACCACGCCTTAATTAGCCTAGGGCTTATATATTTCCCCTCTCACACTCTACTACTGCTGCTCCCTGGCCCTCCTGTATCACAGCACATACAGCACCACTGAAATGTGGACACATTTGTTGTGGAAAACAACCACCACCTCAGCAACTAGTATGCTACACAGCAGTATGCAAGGGTGAAAATGGGTTGACTGAGGAAAGCAGGACAAAGCCCTCTTCTCTTAAAATGCCTTGGGATCCTTTGTGTCCACACAGACCAGGCTGGAATTCCTGTTTTGTTTTGGGTTTTTTTGTAAGTCTTATCTGAAAGCTCCCCTGCACTCCTGTTCTGTCAAATTTTTAATGTTGCGACTGGAGCCTGTTTGGACTAATCTGTAAATGAAGGAATTTTAAATTTATAAACAGTGGAACCATAAATTTCATGACATGGTGGAAGAAAATAATTGTGAGAATATGGCAGTTTGGACTGTGTTCTGTGGAGTCTGATTGGTACAACTGAACATTCTGAGGGCGGGACTTCACCCACAAAGACCAGCACATACAAGTTCTATCAACAGTAATTATGGCACTTTGGGGTGTGTGTTCCAATGGGTTGCAGTAGTTCTGTGAACTACCATGTCCAAGTGTCACATGAGGTGAATTTTTCTTCATACAAGAGCACATAGTCTCATTCAGTCTTGTCAGCTTGGATGTGGTTGCAGTACTACTTCCAAATGGGAAGAGATTCCCAATGCAGGTCAGACAGTCTAGAAGGGAACATTATACTGGAATGAGCTACCACTAGCTTACTCAAATGAACAAGTAACTCTCCTCTGAGCAAGCCAGGTATGATCTGAGTTTGCCCCTTCCTTGCAAAGAAAGGACTGCTTTACAGATTAGTTGACCTCTGTAACTCATCAGCACTGGTAATGTCAGCATGTCTCTCTGACAACTTGGGAATCCCTTGTCCCTATCAATTGATTGTTTTCTGACTCTGTAAGGACACAGAGAGTGGCTCAAAGGGGCAGTAGCTGTGGCTAATATCACGATTGTGTTGAGCACCAGTAGCATGTTCAGAATTGTCCAAACATAAGATGTTCCTGTCTCATAGAGTTTGCAATGAAGTAGTCTGTTCAATGAATAAGTGTCAGGCCATTGATGATAGGGGCTTAATGCAAATCTTTTTCCAGGTCTGGAACTCTATCTTCAAATCAGTCTGTTCACAATGCAGGGGTGCAGTTGGAACTTTTGAGCTGAGGGTCACTGTACTTTCTCTAGCCGAAAACAGTGATAAAAATGAATGGATGTCTGTTTGTGGGTGGAGCAGCAGGAGATAAAGGGGAAAATGAAATACCAATCTGAAGTACTGTTTGAAGCTTTAAAATGTAAATGCAGAGGATAACATTTTGTCTGCCGTTTTGAATATCTTACATACAACATATGGAAAGCCCTGCTTTAAATGCTCTCTTTTTGACTCTTGCTGCCCATCAGCAGCTCAGTAATACTTTTTGACCCTTCATTTTTTCACTCTGTCCAGGCCAACTTTCCAGTTGAGCCATGTGGAGCCAGAAGCCTTTGATCAGATCAGAGATGAACACCCAAATTCCTCGTGTTGGTGGCTGCATTGCTTTCAAGGAGGCATGTAGTCACCAGCACAAAGAATTCTGAGATACTTTTGTGATGGAAGTCTTGGTGTTGCTCTGTGGGAAAGAATGTCTACCCACAGACATAAGGGCTAATGGGAAGGCAACCCAGGTGAGACTTAAATGATTTTTAAGAGGCCGTATAATAAATATACTTACAGTACTGATGCATAGCTTGATTTTTCCTTAGAACTGTGTGAATGGGAGATTCTGCCTAGTCTCCAGTGGATTTTTGCCTACTGCACAACTTGCCATTGTTGGCAGTGTATTTGTAAGAGGGAATAGCAGGTCAGCAGGATTTGGAGGTGCACTAAAAGTGCTGTGTGGGAAAGCCGGCACAACGCCTGTCTACACCACCTAGCAGCATGCACTATTGCCCATCATTCAGTATCTTGAATGCCCAACTTAGATAATTGTACAAAAGGAGGCATCTGAATGAATGTTTGTGATACTTGTAACTGGGTTTCAGCCTGTTTAATTTTTTCTTTAGGGTCATCCAGTAGCCGCCACCCGAACCAGGTGACCCCAAAGAAGAGTGGCCTGAAGAACGGGCAGATGAAGAGTAAAGACGATGAGTGTTTTGGAGACGACATTGAGGAAATCCCAGACACAGATTTTGATTTTGAAGGGAACCTGGCACTTTTTGATAAGGCAGCAGTGTTTGAAGAGATTGACACTTACGAGAGGAGGAGTGGCACGCGCTCCAGGGGTACCCCCAACGAGAGGCCAGCTCGCTACCGGCATGACGAGAACATCCTGGAATCAGAGCCAGTTGTCTACAGACGGATCGTTGTACCCCAAAATACTAATAAGGAATTCTGCACTGGTATGCTGGTCCTTTTATTTCTGAGGATGCTTATTCCATGACTTCTCCAGGAGATAACTGGGAAGTGTTCCCACAGGGAGCATCTGTCACCTTAGGGCAACACAAGCATGGTTATTCATTTACAGGGGCTTGGATCCATGCACTTCACCACAGTATTTACAGTATAACCCTCTTTATGTGCCATATTTCAGACATCGAAAGCACTAGGGTAAAAGGGGATAAGCTTACAGCAGGGAACAAGGCCAGGATTTGGAGATAAGGAGTTGAGTTGTGTTGTGAACTATCAGACTAGGTTCATGTAACTTGTGGCAATTGGAACCAAGGCTTAGCTGTCAGTAGCATGGAGAGCCTGTGTGGATTGACCCCTGGCTCCCGAGAGGGTTTGTCTCAGGATTCAGTACATGTGACCATCTTGGCACTTTTGGTATCTTGCTTGTGATATGAGGCAGTACAGTTCATGAGCTTTTGATGTTCTGCCTGGATTTGAATAGCATATGCCAGTAAAGCTGCTAACATGCTTTATTGTTAAAAATTTGAAATCTAGTCAATTTAAAATGATGAGTTGAAAGTAGTTTCAGGTACTACATGTATTCCTGAATGTCCATGTCCCAATGTTGTAGTTTTACAGTTACTTTCTCTCTTTTTTTAACCATTCTCGCCTGTTGCTGTGTGAAAGGTCCAGACAAACAGGAAACTGCATGTAGTGCTGTTAGGTGCACAAAACACATTCTGATAACTAGGGAGATACATCCCTCCCCCTCAGACTCCCCCCCCCCCCTCCATTTAAAGTTATCTTAGCTGTTATAAGACTGTAAAACTTGATTTTTAAGTGGTGACTGTTCCTTTAACTTGAAGTTTTTATCATGTAAAATCCTGTTGATGAACATATTAATTCCGTAAGTGGCCCAAACAGTGCATCTCAATACTACCTGCAGCGCTCCTACACTTTCCAGTCCTGTGCAGAGGTTAATAGCACTGTTTGGTGCAAAGCATAGTATAAGCAGTCATTGTGCAAGTTTTCCCCAACTGTGTTAATGCACCCCTGCAATTCCAGTACCAATACCTTCCTAGCAGACAGCAAGCTGTCAGACTGAGGGGTTAGTGATGTATGGATCAGTGAGTTATATTTGATTGCAGTAGTCGTGGAATCTAAATATAGAAAATGTTTGTGTTAGGCCATCTAGTCCATCTCCCTGAGGCAAGTGTAGGATTGTTCCCTACTGCACAAAGTACTAGTAAGTGTTCAGTCTGGTTTTAAATACCGCAAGTGATGGTATTTCCAGCACTACCTCTGGGAACCAATTCCTCAGGCTAAGAGATTTCACTATGGGGAAGTTTTCCTGATAATCTACCCTTCTTTTTCGATAATTTCAACCCATTGCTACTCTTAATTATACCCCTTTTTACTTATATTAAATAGTTTTGTTCCCTTTTAGAGTGTACACACTTCAAAAATGTGCGGACAGAGTCTTCTATACCCTTAACTGATGCTTAGCTAAATGATACATAGTTATAAATGTCTTAATCTTATTTTCTCCAGCCTCCTAATGATTCTTATAGTTCTTCCTCTAGCACATTGGTGTTTTTCGGGTAATATGCTTACCAGAACTGAACACAATATTCAGAGCCACCTAGACTCTTACTTTCCTGTTGTTTGCCATGCCTTTGGATTTGTGGCCCAAAATTTCATTGGCCTATCTTTGCTACTGTGTTCCCCACCAGATAAACGCTTTCTCCCTGAGTCTGAGTATTTGTTTGTAGGGATATCAGGAGCAGGCCATCTTCTGCTTGCATGTAGGAAGTCAATTGTTGGGGATGGAGAGATTACATGCAATAGCAGTGTTAGTCACTTCTTGCTGCTGGGAATGAGTCTGCCAAACCTTATCTCTTTGTCTGCCTAATATAAACAAGTGGAGGATGGAGAGAATTTTCTCTTTGCCTGATCAAACTGCTGACACATCAACTAGCCCTCACCTCTAGCATGAAACCAGTTAATCACAGAACTCAGTTTCAATCAACAAACTTATGTTAAAAAAAGAAAAGAAAAGCCTGAATTGAATGTGCTGGACCTCAGCCAAGAAATTGGATCAGAGTTTATTTTGGAGCTGTAACCTAATGTGAAAGTTAAGCAGGGAGTGTGTATAAGAGACATATAATCTAAAGGCCTGAATTTGAAATTGACAAAGGTTGAATAAACAGTTATTCTAACATACAGAGCTCCTAGTACAGGAGGTCATTGTTTCTTGTTGTGCGCTTTATTTCCTTCCTTATTTCTACTAAGATGTGTACAAACAGGACTTGTATTTATATTTGTCCTGGTGACATCTTTTAATTCAACTAATGAGGTCAATTTCCTCATCTTCTCTAAGAATTGCATCTCCTAGAAGGCTATATCTTCATAACCTAATACTCTAGGGAGAAGCGGGGCGGGGGAGGGGAGGGGGGACGTAAAAAAGAGCAAAGCCAGAGTATGGAATGAAATCATCTTCTCAACTTGGCACTCTCCTACCTCAGAACTGTTTTTGGCTCGTCAAGCGCTCAGTATATTAAACTAAGTAATAACTGAAAAGGGATCAGAGCAGTAAATTAGCTGCTCTTTTTGTTGCAGTGTGGGGCAGGGGACAGGATAAGTGATTCCTGTCTGTATAGTTTCCATAACGTCTTAAAGTCTAGGATGAAAAGCACTATATAAATCTAAGGGATGGATCGTTCTGCAGGGTCTTCCTAGCCTAAATAGCTAACTTTCTGATGAGTCTTCCATATGGAATTCTACATCTGTTTGCAAAAAACCACAAAACCTGTCACTATACAGTAGGAAAGCAATCAGACATTGAGTTCGCTGTTTGTGCTTACTAGGGCACATCTACAGTCCCTTGGGTAATGATAGAAAAGTTCCATTTCTGTATGTACCAGGTCTTACCTTTTATGGAGAAAGATGGGAACTTCCTTTGTGTTAGGTGGGGAAGTTTCCTTCCATTAGAGAAATGCTAATAGCTGCCTGGTGAAAGCTCTTATAAACCCTTGTGTGTTGGCTGTTGCTAACTCTGGGGAGCATTGGCATAAACTTGATTCTGGAGTTAACGAGTCAACCTTCTTGATCGTGCTGCAAGAACGGTGGATTCAGTATCTTTGGCCTCTTCCCCTCTCTTTCGGCACAGATACAGAGTGCTCTGTGGGTAATAACTGATTATTTAAACGGTCGTGATTTCCTTCTGTTTAACTTGGTAATTTCCTTCTAACGATTAAAGGGTAGCAGCTGCTGGAGTAACAGGAAGGGAGGGAAGGTTCAGAGTGACAGGCCCCTCATTAGTGTCAGCGGTACTGAAATCTATTATTTCTGGTTATCTGTAACAAAGAGAACCCGAGTCGTCTCTCAGAAAAGCTCTATCTGAACTGATTAGTGAATCTCTAGTTGGGAAAGCAAACTTTCTAGTTATACAGGAAACAGCTACTTTTTAGTCATTTCTTTAATCTAGTCCTGATTGCCTTGTGAGAGCTCAGCATTGACTGACACAGTGATTGGTCTGTCTGATGAATGTAATAAGAACAGTCACAGTTGCTGTATTGATTGACAGGCAGTTAATGTCCAGCTCTTGCCATGCCTGAAGGGGGAAAGCTCAGCCATTTGGGTGTGAATCCCTGCATGCTCCTGCATCTTACTCTAACACATTGCCCAGGGAATAACTTGTAGTTTTTAAAGTGGTATCATCACTGCAAAGATCAGGGGACTGAACAGCTGTGTGATGGCACTAATTCTTCAAAAGAAACTGTAGGTCTGTCAGTGCATTTTATTGCCCATTAAATAAGTTCATCTATATAATGGGGGTGGTTAAGCACTGGAATAAATTGCCTAGGGAAGTTGTGGAATCTCCATCATTGGAGATCTTTAAGAACAGGTTAGACAAACACCTGTCAGGAGTGGTCTAGATAATACTTAGTCCTGCCATGAGTGCAGGGGACTGGACTAGATGACCTCTTGAGGTCCCTTCCAGTTCTATGATTCTGTAATGAACACAAGGCTGGACAAATCCATTGTAGCAAAGCAACCCAGTGGACTACTAGGCAGTAATGTTTGGTAGCCCAACCATTGTTATAGTCAACTGTATGTTTCAAATAAATAGTCTTAAGTAGACCCATGACTCCTAGATCTTTTATTGCCTTTGATTCAAAATCCAATACCCCGAAGGCTAGATGAAAGTGGCTGATGTTCCATTGTCAGTCCTGGTTTCTTTTCCACAGTTATGCTCACCTATCGTTTTTTAAAAGGTTAATTCTATTAACCTGTCTCACTAAAGGACAAGGGGATGCTCTGAATCTGGTAACCTTCACCCAGCAGAGAGGAGCTTTTGAGATTGTTAGGGCCCAGCTCTCCAAACGCTATTCTCTTAGGGCTGGTCCACACTAACCCCCCAGTTCGAACTAAGATACGCAACTTCAGCTACGTGAATAACGTAGCTGAAGTCAAAGTATCTTAGTTCGAACTACAAGGTACTTACCGCGGGTCCACACGCGGCAGGCAGGCTCACCCGTCGACTTGACGTACTCCTCTCGCGGAGCAGGAGTACCGGTGTCGACGGCGAGCACTTCCGGGATCGATTTATCGCGTCTAGACAAATCGATCCCAGAAGATCGATTGCTTACCGCCGAACCTGGAGGTAAGTATAGACGTACCCTTAGGGACTTGCAATATTTTATCCACTGGTTGTTCCCTGACCATTCATGTTCTGCTGCGTTTTTTCTTCATTTCTGCCCTCTTTGATTAGACAGCAGGTAAAATGAACAGATTGGATTTTCTCCTTTGTCTCATAAGTGACCATCTCTGTAGACGTCGGTTAAAGTGATTGTTTTGAAATGCAAAATACCCTGGCAGCTGTTTGCTTCTTGTATCTCATAAATTGTTGAAGTAAGACCTAAAGGCAGTCAGATTGGCATCTGAGGTCAGAGGAGAAGATGATGGACTTCCTGGGTTCTTCCACCTCCGCTCCCAAAACAAAGATGGTCAGTCTTGCAGAAAGAACACCAAGCATGGGCATGGGTGTCATTTTGTGATTGTTACGTGAAAATCTGATTCAGTTCAATTCAAGGGGACTTTTTTGGCATGACAAGCTATACAAATATTGCCAAAGTATAAGAAAAAGACTGACAGAGGTGGCTGTGCTGCATTTTATTATAACTTGTGCTTTTATAGGGGCAGTAGGATTTCTGTTGGGGGGACCAAGAATGATAGTGGTGAAGAGGTCGTACATTTTCTTGTAAGCTCTTCAGGAATGTAGCAGGAGCAGTAGAGTAGAGAAGGCAGACTGCAAAACTGGGATGTTTTCCAGAGAAAAACAATCACTGAAGCCAGTACAGTGCTTATCATGTCTTCGATCGTCACTTATTTGAATCCATCCCTGGGGCTCTGCCCGTGAATTACCCCCCAAATATATAATTAGCATTACCTCCTTCCGGCTGGCTTCCTCCTTTTGTTCCCCATTACACATTACTTAAAAAGAAAAGTTAAGTGTTGACAACAAAAAATATCTGACTACCAAGAAAGCCTAGATGTCCTATTTATGAGAACAACAGGGGAGCAATTTGCCTGCTTTCTACCGCTGCTGCCCATCTGGAGAACTGAAGTGCACCAAGAATTTGAAGACTGCTGTCATGTCCCCCCTTAATCTCCTCTTTTCCAAATTTAACGTACGTACCCAGTTCCTTCAGCCTTTGCTCATATAGCTTGAATTCTGTCCCTTTGATCATCTTTGTAACTCGCTTCTGGATCCTTTCCAGTTTCTCTATATCCTTTGTATACAGCAGTGGCCAAAAATTGGACACAGTACTCCAGCTGAGGCCTAACCAGCGCTGAATAGAATGGTACTATCACCTCTGTTAATGCAACCCAAAATTACATTTACTTTTTTTTGCAACAGCATCACATTAGCTATCCTCCAGTCACCTGATAAAGAGGCTGATTTGAGTGATAGGTTATATACAACAGTTAGCGCTGCAGTTTCATATCTGAGTTCCTTCAGAACTCTTGGGTGAATACCGTCTGGTCCTAGTGACTTATTACTGTTTAATTTATCAATTTGTTCCAAAACCTCCTCTATCAACACCTCAATCTGGCAAAGTTCCTCAGATTTGTCACCTAAAAAGAATAGCTCAGGTGTGGGAATCCCCCTCACATCCTCTGTGAGAATGAAGACGGATGCAAAGAATTCATTTAGCTTCTCCGCAATGGCCTGGTCTTCCTGAGTGCTCCTTTAGCAACCCAATTGTCTAGTGGTCCCACTGATATGTTTGTCAGGTGTCCTGCTTCTGATGTAGTTAAACATGTTTTGCTGTTAACTTTTATGTAGAATTTAAGCTTTAATTTGTAGAAGAATTAATGGTTTTTTTTAGCCCTTAAGGTTCTGAATCAAGTGTAAACCAATGTAGTACTGTCTTCCTGAGTCTACAGACAGATGTCTTAAGAGCCTCTGTCCCTGTTCATAGCTTTACCAGCAGCAGAATGAAATACAGACTCTGGTCAGTTTCACGTCTGCTACTCACAATCCTTGTATCCTACATGAAACTGACAAGAATTATACAGATTTCCTAAAGCTGCTCCTGCTTTGGAAAGCTGAGCAGCAGCAGAGGTGGAAACTGGAGCTATTCACGGCGGTGAAGAAGCTAAAAATAGAAGCTATGGAGAAGGCATAGAACAAGACAAAACACTCTCTCCATTGCAGTTGTCAGGAAGCTCTGGAAAGGGGCAGAGAATTAGAGAATTTCCCCGCGCACCCCTGGCTGCAGCCAAAAGGCTGTGGATTTCGGGGGTGGGGAAGAGACAGCTCCTCTTTTGCTTTCCAAGAGCTAGACTCAGAGGCTGTGTGTGAAACTTCATATGTCAGACCTCTACTAGCCAGAGGCCCATATAAAAGGTAGGGCCCACGAACAGCACTCTGGCAGCAATCCCATCACTCTCCGCCCTTCTCAGCAGTTGAGTAGTGGGGGCTGAGTAGTAGGACTTCTCATCTGGACATTGCTCCTGGACCTTGCTTTTTAAAGCCACCATCCTCATTTCTTGTATGTACTTCAGATTAGTGAGCTTAGCCCTTTGGGTAGTGGATGTCAGGTTTTTTCCAGCCCTGTGTATCCTCTGCATATGCTATGTGGTATAGTAATTGATTTGAATGGATAACTTGTTCATAGGTCTGTGCCCAGTATGGAGTGTACTTTAGAAATTATTTCTACATTCCTTGGGTTAATGAGGATTTAGTGTTGCTGTGCGTGTCATGGAATAGTTAATTATATCTGCCTTTTTTCATGGGCAGCTGTAAAATATATATTAATATTAAGGCCCTAAGCTGACCTATTTTATTACCTTGATCACCGAACAATAAAGATCCACCTTCCAGCCCAAACATAATTAAGCTTGGCTGGAGTTCAGTTCTGGTTGCAGTAGTGTTATTGTTTGTGGGTTTACACGCTACCTCCTTGATTGCTTTCCTTCAGAGTTTGTTTATCTCCGTCAGCTTGTTTTAGATAAACCAGTCTGACTGGTTGGACCTTGCGTGAGTGCTAAGAAGGGAAATTTTCTTGGTGCTTGCACGCTCCTGTGAAAGAGCAATTAGGACAAAGTGTAATACTGGTTCAGGCCTTGCTGTTTGCATGCTAAGATGCTGGGTAATCTTACCGTACCTTTCTGTCAGCTCCAAGTAATGTCCCTTGCCTTAACCCATTAAGGGTATGTCTACACAGCAATAAAAACCCCACAGCACCGAGTCTCAGAGCCCACTTCAGTTGACTCAGGCTCATGGAGCTCAGGCTGGAGAGCTAAAAATTGCAGTGTAGATGCCGGGCTGGAGCCCAGGCTCTGAGAACCATCCCCCTTGGAGGATCTCAGAGCCCGCATTCCAGCACAAGCCTTAATGTCTACGCTGTGATTTTTAACCCTGTGAGCCCAAGCCCCACTAGCCTGAGTCAGCTGACCTGGGCCAGCTGCAGCTGTGTCATAGGTCGTGTATGGCAGTGTAGGTGTACCCTAAGTGTTCACGGTTGCCAGAGCTATCAGACTGATGGAGTAGGCACACATTGTAACTTTCAGCATCTGGAGAGGGTGCTGCTGACTTGGCATCTCTTTGGTTGTAATATGCCAAACTAGGTTGGTGTGAAATGCGGACCTGGAGTCCCAGCCCTCTGGTTAGTGAGACTGTTGTGTAAAGTGTAAACAGGGAATCCCAGGACCCTGTCCTCCGGCTTAAAAAGATCTGCATTGTTTAAAAGCAATTTTGGAGACACAAGTCCCGGGTCAGAGAGGGGAGTGTATGTGAAACAAGAAGTTTAGAGAGACCCTGAACCTGGGTCACTCAGTCCTACCTCAGGCTAGAGAAACAAGATCTGATGAATGAGCAAAGATATGAATGGGAATGAGCTATGGCTGAACCTTGCGTGACTTTGGAGGGAAAGAAGGTGTGTGAACACTGACAGGTGCGTGACTAGTTTGACAGGTTTAGGATCGTTAGTGGCTTAGGACTCTGAACGTTCAGCTTTTTGAAGTTGCTGCTATCAACTGTTTTAAATAACTTCTGATAATACACATGCTTGCATATGTGCTGCATGTAATAAAAGCTTGATTACAGAAAAGTCTTTTAATCAGCTGTTAACATGCAAGGTCAAGTGTTCAAAACTGTTCCAGGTCTCTGTAGCAGTAATGTGTCTAGTTTGTTTCAACACATTCCTAGATGTTAAGGCCGGAAAGGACCATTAGATCATCTAGCCTGACAACACAGGCCATTGAATTTCACCAAGTTACTCCAGCATTGAGCCCAGTAATTTGTTTGACTAAAGCATATCTTCCTGAAAGGCATCTGGGCTTGAAGATCTCGAGAGATGGAGAATCCACCACTTCTGATGGTTTGTTCCAGTGGTCCATGACTAGGGTTCCTAGGTGCTACAGAAATACAACTGATCACCTGCACTGTTAAAAAATTGTGCCTTGTTTCTAATTTGAATTTGGCTTTAACGTTAAGCCATTGGTTCTTGTTTTGCCTCTCCACTAGAGTAGAGCCTTTTAGTAGCTGGTGTTTTCTGCCTTTGAGAAGGCACTTGTACACCGTGATCAAGTCACCCCTTGAGCTTCATTTTGAGCTCAATCTGTTTAGCTTAAGTCTCTTACTGTAAGGCATCTTCTCCAGCCCTCAAATAGTTTTTGTGGCTCTCTTTGCACCAACTTTTCAACATCCGGTTTATAATGTGTACGTCAGAACTGCACACAATATTCCAGTCCTATTTTCACCAATGCTTCCGTACTCCCCGTTTGTATATCCACGAATCGCATTTGTCAGTTTTGCCATAGCATCGCACTGGGAGTTCATGTTGAGTTGCTTGGCCACTGTGACTCCTAGATCCTTTTCAGAGTCACTGCTGTCTAGGAGAGAGTTCCCCATTCTGTAGGTATGGCCTGCATTCCTTGTTCCTTGCAGTTGTGGCTATATTAAAACCATTTTATTTGCACGAGCCCAGCCCACCCAGCAATCCAGATGACTCTGTATGATTGCCCTGTCATCATTATTTACCACTCCACCAGTCTTTGTGATCCGCAACTCCTTAAGGGTAAACAAGGGCAAGCAGGGGGTTTACATTGATTGAGCTAAGGGGAACCTGAGCTAGCTCTCTTGGTGCAAACTCTGGCTTGCCCTTGTTCATTCTTGGGAGTCTGCACCACTAGCTGAATTGACACTGTTCCTGAGTTCATATGTAGACTGCATCTGTAACTGATACATGTGTGAAAATGAATCAGGATTGATGTTTGTGACTGTTGCAGAAGTAGGACAACATTAATGAAAGTACCAGATTTTTTGGCACTTTAGTCAGGCCCTCTGCCTGACACTTCATGCCATACCTAAGCTGTGAAAGAGAGCGTCATCTTCTCATGAGCGATGTACATTTTTTTTATCTGTAATGTATCTCCCACATGCTTCCTGTGCCTCTCACCTGCCAGTCCCACAAAGTGACAACAGACAGAATGTTCGACAATAAATCCCAAAGCCTTCACTCACTCGGAGGCTGATGATTGTTCCTGAATGCCTCTGGGCACTGCTTATTCAGTTCAGAGCAGTGTATCTGAATTAGCCAAACAGAAGTGAGCCAAGAACTTGCCTGCTTGCAGTCATTCCCCCTCAAGCTGTGATTATCAAATATCATGAGCTAAGCAGAATTGAGCTGTGCTGGTATGTGGATGGGAGACCTCTAGGGAAATCCATGTACTGCAGGGTGGAATAATGAGGGAAGAGTATCATATATCCCTTGAGTTTGTACTGAACCATTATTCTAGCACAGCGCTAGAAGGTGCTGTATTATAATTTGAGAACTTTTGGTTGAGATGTTAAAGGTCTTGCTGTGTGGTCAAAGATCCAATGATATTTTGCAAGCACATTTTTCCAGTTCCTACCTGATTCCCCCTGCATTTCTAATTGGATACAGTATTCTAAACTTCCTATCCTAAACGGTTATGTATTGCTGTCATGTGCCGTTTTACAGCTGCTGTGTTCCAACTCAGAGGGGTTTGTCTTTCTGTGGCTGGGAAGTGGATTTTCCAAAATTAGTAAAGTCTGTAAAATTCGAGGGGTTCATTGCATGAAAGGTGTCCCATTAGGGCAAGATCATTCTTGCTTAGAGTTGGAGTGGGGTAGAGAATTGGGCAGTCATAGCTCCAAATACTTTAAATAAAGAATCTGGCTTGCTTTACCTGTTGACTTCTTGGGATCTCACTGTAGAAGTGAGAAAACATCTCAGCTCTGCCGTCCATCGCAGCAGGGTATGTTATTTTCAGCACTTCAGTCCTGCTGATCCAGTCTTTTTTTCCACTCAAGAGTTGGAGCAAGTCCTGGTGTGTTAGAGAGTGGTGTTGCCAAACAACACACAAGTGTCTGAGAAACACTGAGAAATATATAGTGACCTCTTCATTATTCTTGTGCCCATGTGATCTTGACCAAAGTTCTGTCCTGGGATTTTGCTGTGTGGAGAACCAGAGCAGATCCTGGAATGACACAGTTCTTGTTGGGACTTGGTGTTCTGTGACCAGATTTCTAGAGCCCTGTGCGGATACAAAATTCGTATCCGCATCCAATCCACAAAAATGGTTCCCAGATATCCTCATCCACAGATATCTGCAGATTTGCGGGGCTCTACAGATTTCCCCCAAAGGGCACAGCTGAGGTGATCGTGACAGCTATCCTCCATTAGTTCAAAGATACTTGTTTTACGTGACTTGTGTTAGGGATAGTGAACTTTAACAGATAGTGAGGCTGGATTGAGCAAAATGTGTAGAGGTTGGTGGTCTCATCCTTTGGAGCCTCAGGATCCTTTAATTTGGCTGGTCATTATTGTCAAGTGAAGATATAATACCTTCCCTCTCCGTGGGGTGCTTCTAGGTCACAGCTTCTGTTCCCTGGCTTCCAGTGTCACTAAAGTCTGTCACAGCCATGTGCACATCCCTTGTAATGAGTTTGGAGGTGGTTTCTCTGTGTTCAGTGTGTCATGGAAGCCCCGGGTAAAGAACCCAAGTAATTTAAAGAATAAGAGTGGAGTTTGCAGGCTACAAGATCTTTTCCCCCTAAAGGAGTTATCCCTGGCCAGAGAAACCTAAAGTCCGTATGATCCTTCCCACATTTATGATGATCCTCAAAGCCATGGGCTGCTCTTTGAAGGGGGAGGGATAGTTCAGTGGTTTGAGCATTGGCCTGCTAAACCCAGGGTTGTGAGTTTAATCCTTGAGGGGGCCATTTAGGGATCTGGGGCAAAAATTGGGGATTGGTCCTGCTTTGAGCAGGGGGTTGAACTAGATGACCTCCTAAGGTCCCTTCCAACCCTGATATTCTATGATTCTATGATTGATGTCTGCCATATTATTCTAAGCCCAGCTGCTCTGTGGGCTGTCATGGTGCTGTATAAGTACTTGAAGGATGGCTCTCATGGGCTTGCAGAAGATGAGAGCTGTTAATAAACAGAACTAAAATAACTGCAGAATGCAATTGAATCATTTTAATTTCTCAGCCATACTCTGCATACAGCTGGTTCTTAGATTGAGATGTGCCATGGTAAAACTGCCACAGTCACCAATCAGAAGCCTTTGAGCTGTTTGCTGTCTGCTAAAGTCTATGGCTGGATTATTCAAAGGAGCTGGCAGGAGGTAGGTCTCCAAATACCATTGCAAAAACTCTTGAGAATCCTACCCTATATAGTTACAGGGCTTTAGTTGCTATCTTTCTGAGTTTAGAGGTATGGATTCCTGGCCAGGAAACCAGCACCGCCTGCTGAGTCCAGATCACTTCAGCCAGAGAAGACATTTGGGGTCTTTTGGAGGTTGCATAAAGTCTGAGGTGGGGTGGCATAGTAGAGTGGGATTGTGGGGGACACCCTTTCATTTCTTCTGATGGTGATGTGACGCCGCTAAGATTTAGGGGATTATAGGTGGTGTGAGTAACATGGTGCCCTCACCAGCTATATGAATAAGTTAGGTTGATGGAGGAAGAAAGTTTTTTTGTTTTGAGACTTGTGAAGTAGGAAACTGGCTGGCTTTTATACATTGTTTGTCCTCACAAATCCATCTAGCCTTTTCAGTTTATCCATGTATTCCACTCGCTGCAGGGGGCGATTCCATCCTGGGATTCCAGGGCAGTCACCAGGCTCTGGGGCAGTTTATCCTAGAGAGTCTGGGGTTAGAAACAATGTAATGGCTGTCTCATTAAAGAGGGAAATGCTAGTGCTTGTGGTGGTGGTAGTCGGATAGCACTGGGTAGGACATGGAGTAAGCAGGAGTTTGGGGAAACCTCCTTCCAAAAGGCTCCTCAATCCAGAATTGCCATGCTCCTCTTGCTATCCTGTTCTTGAGTGGAGGTTGCTAGTTGGGAAGGACAGGGGTCTACTAAGACGAGGTCACTTCTGCTGTTGAGCTTCCAGGATTAAACCGTTTCTACTTCCAAAGAAACCGTTTTTTGGGTTTTTTTTTTTCAAGATCTGGGCATGCTTGCAGTAATAACTAAAGCCAGGAGGCCCCTTTCCCAATTAGTAATTGTGGTTTGGCCTCCAAATTTGTTCCTTAGGAGCCTAAAGGAGAATGCAGGCTGTAGCACAGCAGCTATTCTCACACCCCTTGAAGAAATAGCTCCTGTGGCAGCTTACCGATGTAGCTAGCTAGTTGAGATTCAAATGGCCGCCTCTTGAAGGGAGCTGGAGCCTGCTGGGAGTACAGCTGCTGATCCAGCCTTCAGAGATAAGGGGACCTCCTGTAGAGACAAGTAGCCTCTTTGTTATTTTACTTTAGGAGCGGTCTGTCATTTAATTCAGAACAGATCTTAACCCTCTGGATGTATCTGATTATGCTGTCCTTCCTTCCCCTTCTCTTTGAATTGCAGACTCTGGGCTAGTTGTCCCAAGCGTCTCTTATGAACTGCACAAAAAGGTGCTTTCAGTAGCTGAGAAACACGGGCTGACGCTGGAGCGCAGACTGGAGATGACTGGGGTGTGCGCCAGCCAGATGGCCTTGAGTCTGCTCGGAGGACCCAACAGGTAAACAACCCCTGCGGTGAATCTCCCCATTTGCCTTGTGAATGGAGTTTACAGAAACCAGCTTGTTCATCAAAGATGTGGCCAAATGAAGTTGTATAAAATAATCTCCAGTGAAAATCTTTGTAACTGTCACAGTTCAGGACACTGCACCTGTTCTCAGGCCTCTGGCTCCCAGCCCGTGTCTTTCTTGGGTAGAGGCCTGCATCTCTCCCTTCTGACCCAGGAGTATCTTCATTGTTCTCCCCAGCAGAGACAGGCTGCCCAAGCAGACAGTTAACAGGTGTAATTGTTAACAGCTATGAGTTGTTTCCTATGCAGGCCTACTTTATTCTTAAGGTAAAACTCATTGAGAAAACATTAAATGTAATAAAAGAACCTATACAAATGCTAATAAGTTTACCAGAGTTAACCCCAACCCCAACCCTAACATGGCGTAGTCCTTCAGCCTTCTTCCAGCAGCAGGTAATTAGTAGACAATGGGTTTTCCCCTCCAGGCATAATTTGAAAAGGGAGGATTTGAAGTGGGTCATTTGCATTCCCCAGGAACTTCCTAGGAAATCCACTTCACGCCTATTTTTCCCAAAAGTCCTTTGAAATCCCTAATACCTTTCAGAGATTGCATTGGTCTGTCTCCTAAAGAAGGTACATACATACGGCTTGTCTACACCGGCAACGTTAAAGTGCTCTAAAAAAACCACCTCCGGGAGGCGCGTAGCTCCCAGTGCTGGTGCACTGTCTATACTGGCACGTTACAGCGCTGAAACTTGCAGCACTCAGGGGTGTGTTTTTTCACACCCTTGAGTGAGAAAGTTGCAGTGCTGTAAAGTGCCATTGTAGACAAGCCCATACAGTTCCACAATAACACATACACAGTTGCATGTTTAATGTAATGGATCCCAATAATGTTAAACTTAATTCTATAAAGTTTCATTTAATTCAGAAAGTTCATTCAGGATATTGCAGGGTATTGTCAGTCTATCACAGTAACTACTGTGTAGTACATATAGGGCCCTGCTAATCCAGATGGCCAGATGTGGCTTTGTCTTGATGCTCGCCCTCCTTGTCTGGACACAGAAGCACTATTCTAGTCTGTTATGCAAACCCCACACTGTATTCATGCGTCAGTCCTCAAATGACCATGAAAATGAGAGAGTAATCCAAATTACCTAAATGCCAGCCGAAGTGAGAGCTTTGCCTATAGCCTCACTTCCTTATTATCCCTCCCCCTACATTGTATGTATATAGAGAACCAGGAAACCCCTCTTGGAGAGACTGTCCTTGCTCCAGTACTCTGGATGTATTGATTTACTCATGGCTTTGCCTGGGTTTCTGTATCCCAGAACCAGTAATGTCCCTTGGTCAAATACAAAATCGACAGAGGAGGGAATAAAGAATAACTCAATTCCTGGTGGAAACTTTTTCAGAGAACTCAGGGAAGATGGAACCCAAGAAAGATGAAAACACTTTATAATTTCGGATTAGCTGATCCTTTGCGTGAATAACTAAACCCTTCTTTTGGTATTTATTTAAACAACACTCAAGAACTAAGAGGAATGCACCATCTAGTCACAATATCACTTAGATATTTTTTTTACACTTAAATCCCGTTTGGGAGTCTTGATCTTTTCCTGCGGCCTGATTTGACAAGAGGTCAGATATGCAGTTGGTCCTGTCTGCATGTGTGTGCGCACACACCCCTTGTGTGAGCAAAAACCTGCCTTCAGTGTGCAGTCACTAACTAGTCAAGTAGACACACAGTTGCGATACACTTTTAAGCCTGACTTACGTGACCCTAATATTTTAAGGTATTTTCATCCCACTGGAGAGAGAGCATTAACTCCCTCTTCTGTTGTGTAGATAGTGCTGCAACTCAATCCAATGTCTCACAGAACATTGTCTACACAGCAGCAGTGCTTTCCCTAACAATTTCTTTTGATGCTTGCTTATGCCTTGAGATCATTCATGAGGCTGCCTTGCTGGATAGAAAGTAGACATATTCACTTAATCAGTTATTGCACCTGAAACTGGTGGTGCATGGAGGTAATGGGAATGCTTTAAAAATAAGGTAGTATGAATTGTTTTCTGCCTTTAAATGTATCTGATCGCATGTATCTGAGGTGAACCCTAAGTTCATGGTGGCATTACTATGCTGTAAAAAGCTCCTATTCATTCATTCCTTTCTTGGGTTCAAAACAAGCCCACTGGAGAGGGGCAAAATGGCTCTTTTATTCTTGCTGTGTTGCATTGTATGCTACTATGGAACAATGGTCTCACATCAAAGCCCCACAAAAAGAGAGCCAAAGGAAAAGGTGAAACCATAGAACTCAAACTTGAACTTCTTGCTTGAACTGCAACACTTTCTAAGCATCCAGTGGAAGTGCCCCTTGTTTTGAAACAGAGCCCTTGTGGACAGGGTATTGATGAGATTAATAGAATAATGCTGCAAGGTTCCAGAGTTTTGCTGTCTGTTTTACTTTCTGAGGAAACACCAAAGTGGATCAAGTAGGTCATCAGTAATTTCCCAGTGCGAAAGTGCTGGACAGGTTGAGATGCTGTCACAGCATAAATATGTGTCTTTCCAGAGCAGGAGAACTCTGAGTTCCTCATCTTCAGATCGTTAAACAGCTTAGGGAGATTTCTGGTACCTCCACGCTCTAGCTTCCATTGTCATCACTCTCCCATGGAAAGAATGCAGAAGACATTTGGGTTTTAATGGTTTCCCCATCTCTGTGTTTCAGGTTGAACCCTAAAAATGTTCACCAGCGACCTACAGTGGCTCTGCTGTGTGGTCCCCACGTGAAGGGGGCCCAGGGAATCAGTTGTGGACGGCATCTTTCCAACCATGACGTTCATGTCATTCTCTTCCTGCCCAACTTTGTCAAGATGCTGGAATCCATCACTAATGAGCTGAACCTCTTCAGCAAGACCCAAGGCCAGCAGGTGTCCAGTGTCAAAGGTAAGCAGTGTAAGACTTTGGTGAAAGCTGGGTCTGAGCTTGGACACTGAGCAACTTGCAGAAGCTCATGCTGAAACAGTCAGGTCCCACTTATGAGTGCAGCACTGAAGGCCTGCACCGTTGTAGCATCAACAGTTTTCCTTCGAGTGATTGTGCACAGAAATGTTCCACTGTAGGTGTGTGTGTGTGTACCCAATGCACTTGAGTCTCAGTGGAAAGTATATGTGCACAACACATCTCAAAGAACAATGGTTACTGTACAGGTAAGTAACCCATTTTTCTTGGAAGGGAACTTGTCTGTCTAATTGAACGTGTTTATTCTAACACTGTCATGTATTCTTAGTCCAGTAGCACCACTTAGTGGTCACCAGTGGCATTCCCTCCTTTTACATATGTATGGATTATTTGTATGGGTGTCGATTAATTGCCGTTACTCATGCGATTAACTCAAAAAAATGAACTGTGATTAAAAAAATTAATTGTGATTAATCGCACTGTTAAGCAATAGAATATCAATTAAAATTTATTACATATTTTTTGATGTTTTCCTACATTTTAAAATATATTGATTTCTATTACAACACACAATACAAAGTGTACACTGCTCACTTTATATTATTTTTTATTACAAATATTTGCACTGTAAAAATTATTTAAAAAATAGTATTTTTCAATTCACCTCATACAAGAACTGTACTGCAATCTCTATCGTGAATGTGTAACTTACAAATGTAGATTTTGTTTGTTTGTTACATAACTGCACTCAAAAACAAAACAATGTAAAACTTTAGCGCCTACAAGTCCACTCAGTCCTACTTCTTGTTCAGCCAATCGCTAAGGCTAACAAGTTTGTTTGCATTTACAAGAGATAATGCTTCTCGCTTCTTATTTACGTCACCTGAAAGTAAGAACAGGTGTTTGCATGGCACTTTCGTAGCCGGTGTTGCAAGCTGTTTACATGCCAGATATGCTAAACATTCGTATGCCCCTTCGTGCTTCAGCCACCATTCCAGAGGACATGCTTCCATGCTGATGATGTTCATTAAAAAAATGTTAATTATTATCTCCTTGGGGAAGAATTGTATGTCCCCTCCTCTGTTTTAACCCGCATTCTGCCATATATTTCCTGTTACAGCAGTCTCGGAGGATGACCCAGCACATGTTGTTTGATTTACGAACACTGTCACTGCAGATTTGACAAAACGCAAAGAAGATACCAACGTGAGATTTCTAAAAATAGCCACAGCACTTGACCCAAGGTTTAAGAATCTGAAGGGCCGTCCAAAATCTGAGAGGGACGAGGTGTGGAGCATGCTTTTAGAAGTCTTAAAAGAGCAATACTCTGATGCGGAAATTACAGAACCCAAACCACCCCAAAAAAAATAAAAAATCAACCTTCTGCTGGTGGCATCTGACTCAGATGATGAAAATGAATACGCATGGTAGAAAACATCTAAAAATATTTAAATAAATGGTATTCTATTATTGTTTGAGTGCAATTAATATTTTTGATTGTGTGATTCATTTTTTTGGTCGCTTGCCAGCCTAATTATTTGCCTGTGAGCCTGTCCTGTTGATATTTGGACTGATGCAGCTATGTCAACGTAACTATGCTGGTACAAATATCACCAGTATAGACAGGCCCTTACTGGAGAGACATTGTGAATCTGCATCAAATCTTTAGTTCACCTCAGATAATCAACATCATCTTTTTCTTATTCAGTACACCAAAGTTGCAAATAACTGAAAATAAAGTTAGCCTGAGTGTTGGTCCTAACAACTGGAAGTTGAATGGTCTCAATAAACTAACCTCTGATGTCAGCCAAGTGCAGGCCTTTTAGTTTCCTCTACTATTAACTAGGGCTGTCAAGCAATTAAAAAATTAATCGTGATTAATTGTGCGATTAAAAAAATTGTGATTAATCGCATTGTTAAACAATAGTAGAATACCATTTATTTAAATATTTTTTGGATTCTTTCTACATTTTCAAATATATTGATTTCAATTTCAACACAGAATACAAAGTGTTCAGTGCTTACTTTATATTTATTTTTGATTACAAGTACACCGGACCCTCGCTAGAATGCGGGATTTGGGATCCATGCCAAGTACCGCGTTAAAATGAAATTAGCATCAAAACTCGCCTGTCCCCCGGCCCCTGAGTTGCCGCAGCCGGGTGAAAGGCGCTTTTCCTTCCACCCCGGAGCTGTCGCTGCTGACTGAAAGGCATCTCTCCCGTCCCTGGGTTCCTGGGGGTTAGGGTTAAATTTGGGATCCATGGCTGCAACTGCGTTATAACCGAATTCGCGTTATATAGATGCACGTTCTAGCAAGGGTCCGGTGTATTTGCACTGTAAAACACCAAAAGAAATAGTATTTTTCAATTCACCTAATACAAGTATGGTTTGATGGGATAACATGACCTTGGCAATTAATTGACCTTTCACTATCAGTGGTAAATAGGCCCAATTGTGGGATGTTAGGAGTTATTACAGAGAACTTTTTCCTGGGTGTCTGGCTGGTGAGTCTTGTCCACATGCTCAGGGTTCAGCTGATTGCCATATTTGGGGTTGGGAAGGAATTTTCCTCCAGGGTAGATTGGCAGAGGCCCTGGAGGTTTTTTGCCTTCCTCTGCAGCATGGGGCATGGGTCACTTACTGGAGGATTCTCTGCATCTTGAAGTTTTTAAACCATGATTTGAGGACTTCAGTATCTAAGACATAGGTGAGAGGATTATTCCAGGAGTGGGTGGGTGAGATTCTGTAGCCTGCATTGTGCAGGACGTCAGACTAGATGATCATAATGGTTCCTTCTGACCTTAAAGTCTGTGAGTCAATAAGTACTGTAGTGCAATCACTTTATCATGAAAGTTGAACTTACAAAAACCTGCATTCAAAAATAAAACTGTGTAAAATTTTAGAGCCTGCAAGTCCACTCAGTCCTATTTCTTGTTCCGCCAACCCTCAGACAAACAAGTTTGGTTAAATTTGAAGGAGATAATGTTGCCCACTTCTTGTTTACAATCTCACCTGAAAGTGAGAACAGGCATTCGTATGGCACTGTTGTAGCCGTCGTGGCAAGATATTTAGGTGCCAGATGCACTGAAGATTCATATGTCCCTTCATGCTTCAACCACCGTTCCAGAGGACATGCGTCCATGCTGATGACAGATTCTGCTCGATAACAATCCAAAGCAGAGCAGACCGATGCATGTTCATTTTCATCATCTGAGTCAGATGCCACCAGCAAAAGGTTGATTTTTTGTGGGGGGAGGGTTGGTTTCGGAATCTGTAGTTTCCGCATCAGAGTGTTGCTCTTTTAAGACTTCTGAAAGCATGCTCCACACCTCATCCCTCTCAGATATTGGATGGCACTTCAGGTTCTTAAACCTTGGGTCCAGTGCTGTAGCTATTTTTAGAAATCTCACATTGGTACCTTCTTTGCGTTTTGTCAAATCTGCAGTGACAGTGTTCGTAAATCAAACAACATGTGCTGGGTCATCCTCCGAGACTGCTGTAACAGGAAATATATGGCAGAATGCGGGTTAAAACAGGAGGGACATACAATTCTCCCTCCAAGGAGTTCAGTCAGAAATATAATTAACATTTTTTTAATGAACATCATCAGCATGGAAGAATGGTGGCTGAAGCATGAAGGGGCATATGAATGTTTAGCACATCTGGCACGTAAATACCTTGCAACGCCGGCTACGAAAGTGCCATGCAAATGCCTGTTCTCATTTTCTGGTGACGTAAATAAGAAGCGGGCAGCATTATCTCCCGTAAATGTAAACAAACTTGTTTATCATAGCGATTGACTGAATAAGAAGTAGGACTGAGTGGACTTGTAGGCTCTAAAGTTTTACATTGTTTTGTTTTTGAGTGCAGTTAAGTAACCGGAAAAAAATCTACATTTGTAAGTTGCACTTTCAGGACAGAGACTGCACTACAGTACTTGTATGAGGTGAATTGAAAAATACTATTTATTTTGTTTATTTTTACAGTGCAAATATTTGTAATAAAAATAATATACACTTTGATTTCAATTACAGCACGGAATACAATATATGAGAGATTTTAGAAAAACATTCAAAATAGTTAATAAATTTCAATTGGTAGTCTGTTTAATAGTGCGATTAAACCTGCGATTAATCGCAGTTAATTGTTTTAATTGTGATTATTTTGAGTTAATCGCATGAGTTAACTACGATTAATCGACAGCCCTAATATTAACTGCTTCAACATATTGTTTCAGGGATCTGCTCGTATCTAGGGGGGAAATTGGATTTTCAGTGGTATTGGCTCTAGGGACACACGTTTTTAAAATTTATTGTGTGGTGGTTTTTTCCCCCTTCTGGAAGAAACACACCCCAGAACAAAAACCATCTGTGAAATTATTTATATTACCGTAGCACCTAGGGACCCCTGCCATGGATCAGGTCTCCACTGGGTGTGTGAAGCACCTAACACACACATGTAACAAAGAACTTGCAATCCAAGTTTAAGATGAGACAACAGGTGAATACAACAGACAGATGATGTTGGGGGAAGACGAGACAGTACTGATCAGCATGACAACAGCAATTGCAGCACACCAGCTGCCTAACCAATGGCAGATTCTCCAAAATGTCCTCCCCTTCCCAGTTTTCTTCTTCTCTGGCTAGTAAACCCCCCATCTCCCCCTCACGGTTTTTTAATGGCTCTCTTTGGATATCGTTAGTGACAATGGCATACCACTGATACCTGCAGAGCTGTGGTGGCTCAGCTGAGTAAATCATATTTTTGGGTAGGGTTTACAAAAGTGTTGGCTGTTTTATAAGATTTCCTCACAGTAGATTCAATTAGAATCCAGGGGACTTTCCCCACCAGAGTAAAGCGTGTTTAAAGCTTGACAAATGTTAGGCATAAAACTCATTGTGTAGGGCCCTAGTGGGCAGGAGGAGAGTAATAGTGGCACACCAGTCTCCAGGCCAGGCTTTACACAACAAGACACTCCGCATTAGAACCTGGTGTTACATTGCAGGCACTACCACATAACGAGACGTTTGCTGATAGAGCTGTTCTGGCAGGTGGTCTCTTCGGGGGGCCAGTTGGTTCGTTGAAGTGATGTCCCTCCGGAGGCCTGGGTTCAAAACTGATCAATCTCAACCACATCCATCCCAAAAGTGACACTTCAACATGATGAGCAGAAATTGCCAACGTGCAACTCAAGCCTTTGAGTTCCATTGGCAGACAGCTGTGGGAGAATCTATAACTGGCAAAGTCTGTTGTTACGTTGCTGCTTCTGAGTGCTAAAATGGGCCACCTCTAGGCCTCTTGCTCGGTAGGGAGGCTGGAAGAATTCTCCTGGAGATGCAGGGAGGGAGGTGGAAGTACAGTTCTTTGTAAGTGGCTGCAGTTTCTGTGGAGGGGAGGTTCTCTTCTACGCTGGTACTGGATGCATATTAAAACATGCATGTTTCTTTCAGATCTCCCAGATACCCCTGTTGACCTGGTGATAAACTGCCTGGATTGTCATGAAAATGCTTTTCTGAGAGATCAGCCTTGGTACAAAGCAGCTGTGGACTGGGCCAACCAGAACCGAGCCCCTGTCCTCAGCATAGACCCTCCTATGAGTGAAATGGAGCAGGGCATTGATGCCAAGTGGTCACTGGCCTTGGGCCTGCCCCTGCCGCTGGGTGAGAGGGCAGGGCGAGTATATCTGTGCGACATCGGCATTCCGCAGAAAGTCTTTCAGGAAGTGGGAATAAACTACCACTCACCCTTTGGCTGCAAATTCGTCATCCCATTGCATTCAACATAGAGCAGACCCTGCAGTGTATCAGCCCTGGAGGGGGAGATGGGGCGGAGTCCTACCTAGCAAGCTGTATAAAGGATCCTGACAAGTAAACTCTTGACGCCTTAAGGATGTGAAGTTCTGGAGTTTGTTTCTTCCAGAAGAAATATGCGTATTAAAAACATAAAAACTAAGGGAGCAAATGTTACTGCAAGATGCTTTCTCTCTCTCTCTCTCGTGCCATTGGATGAAGGAATGTGGAAGAAGCTGGTATCTAACACTGGGAAAGGCAGCACCTGCTGCACAGCACCTGGTCACCAGCCAGAGGATGGTTAAAGTGGGTGAGAGGGTTTGTTTACAGATGCAAGTGACCGTCAGACAGCTTGGAGGTTTACAAGATGATACTCTGGTTTTTTAGTACTTCTGGGGGGGGGAATTTGGCCCAGCTTTCAGGAGCAGTACCCCCCAATGATGATGTAGAAATATTTCTACAGTTTTACTGTTTTGATTTTGTTCTTTATTTTTGTTTATGTTCATGAGAGCAATTGTAGTTAAGTCTCTTCCTGGAGCTGCCAGGCCTTTGTGGATGGGGCTCCCTATTTAGAAAGCAGGTGTAAAGCTTTTGTTCCTTGACTGCTTGCTGAGTGAATGCTGCCCGGGTCTGGAAACTGTATGGGAGTGAGGTGTTTACCATGGTGTCCTTCCACCAGACAGTGCTTTGGGAAAAGCATTTTCCTAAGGTGGATTTTTATTTCTCCAGTGAGCTGAGTAACCTCAGTGATTCGGAGAAGATGCAAGGGGAACAGGCAGATGTTACCCTCTTTTCTTTAATACCTTGTGTTCAGCACAGGTAGTGTTTGGATATATTATTGTAGAGCCTCAGTGCCCACTGTGCGAGTAGTGCTACCAGTGGCCCCCCGCAGCATACCCTGCACCTGAATATATGTCTTGTGAAGCATGGCAATGTTCCATTCCCTTTGGGAGTAATAGCCACGGCCAGGGGAGGAGCCTCCCTCCTAAAAAGCAAATGTGCTTTGTTCTAATGCACTGTTCCACATGGATCTCAATGGAGTCAGTGGAGATCATAGGGCACTTGCCTCTCCTGGTTATGCAAACTGTAAAGATGAGTCAAATGCTGTTTGTCTTAATATGCAAAGAGCCTGTGAGACAGGAGCGCGTGTGCCGGCACAGTGCGTTAGGGGGGTGTTATGGAAGGCCTATGTTAACTCTTTAGTGGAGGAATCTTCCTCCAGGCCTGCTTGTCAGCTCAGTGTAGCACTACTAGCTGTATGGCCTCCTGGGCGCAGATGATGTTGGTAGTGCTACAGCGAATGCTATTGTGCTTGGCAAGCTGATTTGTTAGGCTGCCTTCAGAAGCATCTGCAGTATTGCTCCTGCATGCACTGAAATCTGGTCCCTTATGCCCCAGGCATCACCACTGGTAGTGACCACTTCTGAAAGCCACATGATAGAACACGCTTTGATGGTTCTAGCTACATCACACTTGAGGGGAAGATCAGAAAATTCTGACCTGAATTACTGTAGGTAGTCTCACCCTGTTTACTTTGCTAGCTGGTTTTGGGCTGCAGATTTTTTTTGAAAGCATTTGTCTTCATTGCACTGCCTAGAGTAAGAAGTGATTTGATGAACCTTTGGCTGGCTCTGTAAATCTATCATACTGGACCTTTTATTGTCTCTAAAAGTGCCAAACTATCACTGGCTAGTGATGAGAAATATTAAACTTGGACCAAACCAGTGCTCTGCCTGAGAGTTTCTGAGCTTTCCAAATTTCCTGGGGAGAGAGGCAGAGGAGACAGGTGAGGAGTCCTTGAGTCCTGTTCTAGCAAAACAGACCTAAGTTCCTCTGCTGCTCGTTTGAACTTTGCTGGGAGCAGAGGCTATGCTTAAAGTTCTGCCTTCAGCATGGGACTCTACTGGCCTGGTAGGTCTGTGCTGGCACTGACTGACTTCAAAGCTTCTGGTGGTGCCTTTCCCAGGGGAGCTAGATCTTCTGTCAGTAAAGTGTAGAGCAGCTGTGGTGTGTGAAACAATTGTGGCCACTGCTTAGGTATTCAGTAACTGAACTCATGAAGAAACTGCATGCAGAGCACCCTCTTCAACCAGCTGGGTTATGTAGGGATACAAGTCAGGCACTTGTATGTTTAAAAAAAAAAAAAAAAAAAAAGTCCTGTCACTCCTCATCATGGAAGAGCTGTTAGGAACAAAGGCTGAGTGCACCAAGCAAGGTAAAAAAGAGGGGGGCTGAGAAGAGACTTCCAGCGTCTAAAGGAAGTAAGATTGTTTACCTGAGCAGTGATCCAAGTTACTGTAGTACGGGAAAATACAGCACAACCTAATCTGTAGAGCACTATTGAATGTACCCTGGGGCAAGCTGGTATTTCATGCCCTGTGGTGTGGGAATGTTGGGCAGGGGCATTGGAGAATAGCCCTGCTCTTATTCCATGGTACATTTGGTATCCAGGCAGCACAGTCAGGACTCTGCTGCATAAGGACTTCCCTTGCCAAACAGCACAGAACTCATCTACCTCATGAGGATAAAGGGCCTGTGGTTCAGCACATTTCTCAATGCGAAGGGTTAGACTACTGAACTGTGTCCACTGGTTTATGCTTAATGGCCTTAGTGCTAACACAGATTATCAATGACTAAACTCTTCACTAACATAATTGGGTGTATCTGGCTGTAGCTGTGTGTGTTTGTCTCTGCAAGGCTTAGAGCACCTGTGCCTCAGGTAAAACACTAGTTTTAGCTTAATGCAATAGCATTTAATGATAAGGGATGGCACTTGACTAGCAAGCAGTGCTGGTTAGTGACAGCATGGTGAGGGATTATCCTTTTAAAATAAACACAACCCAAGGTTTTTCTCTGCCTTTTGCCTGTAGATCAGAGCTGCTGCCGCCAGCTTTAGTTTAAGGTACTGAGGATGTAGCAACTGCCTAAACAAAGTGAAAAACTGATTAATCCCTGTACCTGCCTTGTTTTCATCTTCCTTTGTAAAAGCAGAGCTAACTGTCACCTGTAAGAAGACAGCCTGCTGTTTGTCTCCTTTCCTATATTCCTTTATAAGCTTCTTAAACTCGTCCAGCTTAAAGGTTGGGTATTCAACTCTGTCCTTTGTGAGCAGGGTGTAAGTTTGGAAAGGGTAAGAAGCACTTTTTTCTTTAAAGTGTGCATCAGTGGCTGAGGTCCTACCAGCCATATTAGAAGGGGTAGCAAGAATTGCTCAAAGGGTTATTTTTTAAATAAAGAATTAAAGTAGTCATTATTGCTGCCACAGACACTTGATGCCTCTGGGCAAGTGATAGGATTTTAAGTGTGTGGGCACTGACAGATTCTAGATTGACTCATCTCAAGCACAACTAAGGAGCTTTGGGACAAGTTTTGTGTGTTACTATGCTAAACTTAATGCATTCTCCCTTCTAAGTAGCACAAGGGTAAGGGTGCTTGCTTTTCTTCTGACAAGCAGAGTTGTAGTGTTGCCAGAGGAATGAAATCATTGTCCTTGTCCTAGACCAGATGCATCTTGTTACACATCCATGTGATCAAGTCTTCGGGATTTTTGGCCCTTTTATTGTCACACAGCTACTGCAAACCCAGATGCAATGGACAACAGCAGGAAGGGATAGAGCCTGCCCCTGTCCCATTTGTCAGAGCTCTTTGTTAAGATGCAGGGGTAGGCAAACTTTTTTGCCTCTGGGCCAAATCAGGGTTCCAAAACTGTAGGAAGGCCAGGTAGGGAAGGCTGTGCCTCCCCAAACAGCCTGGACCCCACCCCCTTCCACTTCCCACCCCAACTGTCCCTCTCAGAATCCCTGACCCATCCAACCCCCTGCTCCTTGCCCCCTCCTGGGCCCACCCCACCCCTACCCACATCCCTGCACCCTAACAGGCCCCCTGGGACTCCCATGCCTATCCAGCAGCCCCCTTACCATGCCGCTCAGAGCACTGGTGGCACAGCGAGCTGAGGGGGAGGAAGAACAGCAGAGGAGGGGCCAGAGGCTAGCCTCCCCAACTGGGAGCTCAAGGGCTGGGCAGGACAGTCCCACAGGCTGTAGTTTGCCCACCTCTGCTTTAAGGGATACTAACTTTTAGTGTTTGTCACGATGTGAACATTTCCACCAGTGTGCAAGGACTTGGTGTAGTAAATACTCAGGAGCTGACTTCCTAGGGCCCAGGAAAAGCAGCTGCCTGTAAATAAGCACTGGAATGGACTTTGCTTTTCTGGAAAGCAGAAATGCAACTTTCACTGGTCAGCAGTAACCAGCAGTAGATTTAAGTTCTGCATCATTCCTCCACAGCTTGTCATAAAACATGCACCCTCTTCTCAGCAGCAGTGGAAAAAGCCCTGGTTTCAGGCACTTGGTTCAAAGACAACTGCACCACAACTCTGTGTAATCAAGTCAATGCTTCAGTCATATTGTCATTACAAACACTGTTGTTCCATAATTCATGCAGCGGCTGGAGTACCAGCCTTGAAATAAAGTGCAACTATTCACATGCATTCAGTGACTTATGTATATGGGAAAGGTTTGCCCCACCTGCAAGAAAGAGCCATTCTGCACAATTAAGCCAAACCCAACATACATTCCTGAGTAAAACAAGTAAGGTGCTTCAGGACTCTAGCCAAGCACAATAGAAGTGGTTACAAGTGTTTTGAAAAGAGATTTCTATTTACCGGGCAGTTACTGAAGGAGACTAGCAAACCACCAGAAAGTAACCCCAATCCTCCCCTCCAATACGACAGCCAGACTTGAGATTAACAGTGCAGTACCTCTCTCCTACAACCTGCTACACACTAGCTAATGGAGAAGACATAGCAAAGTTAGTCCAGTCCATGCTTGGAAATGAAGGACTACCTCAAGCCAGCAAAGCAGTAACGTCTCACATTCATAACGATGCCATATTGTGGAGAAATATAAAACCACTCTTTATTTAACAGAAAAAATCAGGCAGGGTGGGATCAAAAAAATAGCTGGACGCATTCATACAAGTAAATTATCAAACAATAAGAAACACTTTATTTTAACTTTACAACATATAAATATGAGACATCTGTGCTTTCCATGTAGCTTTCTCCTCCCCCCTCCCATGCCCAGGGTCCATATCACATTGCACCAGTACCTCTGAACTCTGTGCTACAGGAGGGCTGCTTGGAGCCTCTACAGCAGAGGTCAAACTGATCCAGGAGTATGTTCAAATCCAGCAAGCATCACCACCCACCCATCTGTCATCTGCTCAGGTCACGATTCGAGACTCGACTACACAGCATCCTTTCCTCTGGAGACAGGCCGCTAAAGAACGGATGCAGCAGAGCATCAGAGAATGTGATCCTCTTGGAAGGATCAAACTCTAACATCCTTCTCATCAAGTCAAACAGCTGCGCGTGGTCCGATGAATCATACAGCATGTAGCTCTGAAACAGAATAGTACAGATTCAGCTGTGGAAAAATGCAGGCAAACATCTGGTAAAAAGTAGACAACCCTGCACACTATATATCTTGAGAGTTGGGAACACTGCTACAGATATGCTACAGGGTGCTACACCATCATACCTTTATTCCTGAGAAAGCCAAGGGAAGTTAGAGATTTTGGGCATTCAAAGAAAGTTTCAAAGGTTGTCCTTTACTTCCTCCACAAGCAGACAAAGCTAGGATGATAGCTTTGTCTGTGGTAGTGGCGAGTGTCTCCTCTACTGGCTACAGCAGCAGCTCAAAGAGAATGTTAGGGGAGCAGTGACACTTCCCTCATCAACAGTTCCACATTTTTTTCCAGGGGGAAGGGAACAGACTCATGTGATTGTCTGCCAAACTGCAGGCCCTCAGTGCAACGTCTGTTGAGGTGAGAGCCAGCTCTGGCCTGATGTGGCCCATCTTGAAGCCCCTTCCATCTCCCCCACATTCCTGCTGCATCCTTGTCTATTAGATTATTTTTTATCCAGTAGAGCACTAGGCAAATCTCTGATGGTCTCCACTGGGTAAGAACATAAGAACGGCCATACTAGGCCAGACCAAAGGTCCATCAAGCCCAGCAGCCTGTCCTCTGACAGTGGCCAATGGCAGGTGTCGCAAAGGGAATGAACAGACAGGTTATCAAGTGATCCATGCCCTGTCACCCAATCCCAGCTTCTGGCAAACTGAGGCTAGGGACACAGAGAAGTCACAGGACGCCCACTCCCACCTACACACTACTTCCCCCTTGTAGGGTGAAATCCCTTGGGAGTGGAGGCGCTATGTAAGGGTACATATGATGGCTCCCATCAGCACAGTATCTGAGCATCTCACAATCTGTACTGTATTTATCATCACACCCCTTGGGAGGTAGGGCAGAGCTATCACCTTCATTGGGCAGAGGAGGAACTGGGGCACTGTGAGGCTAAGTGACTTGCCCAGTGTCACATAGGAAATCAGTAGCTGAGCAGGGAATGGAATCCAGGTCTCCCGAGTCCCAGTCTAGCTCCCTGACTACAGAACCAATCTTCCTCTCCAACATAGGGCTCCTCTGCCCTGTGATGGGGGCACAAGCTGGACCCCAACCTTCCAACAGACAAAGCCAAGGCTGCCATACCCAGATGCAGTCCTGCACGGATCCCCTCAGCCTTCCCTGCCTGGAACAGTTTGGAAGATCAGATTCCCTGTAAGCTGGGGGTTCTCCCCAAGTCATTTCAGTGAGCAGCAGCCACATGAGAGGGTTCCCTGTCCTGCCTCAGAAAGGATAAAACTAACCAGACATGTCCTCAGCTTCCTTTAAGAATAAAGGCCGAGTAAGAGTAACCAGCACATCTTTCTATGGCGATTTTCACCATCACAGTCCCTATTTCACAGCTGGGGAATTGGAGGCACCCGAAGAGACTTGCCCCAGGCCACAGCAATCCAGTCTCGGAACCCAGGGCCTGAGTTTCAGAAGCGCAGAGCATCCACAGCTCACACTGAAGTCAACTGAAGCTGGAGTGCTCAGCACTGTTAGAGATCAGGCTCCTACTCCTCATCCCATCTACGGGACTGTGCTCCCTAGAATTCCATGGCGGTGCTTGCCCATCTATAGAACAGAGTGTAGGGAGCAGTCCTGAACTGGCTGGAGGAGGAGCTACATGGCTTAACAATTCCATCCCTAATTTCTGATTCTTACCACACCGCACTGACACAAAGTGAAGACTTTACTAACTGCGACTACAGCTGATTTGGGAACAGGATCGGGAGTGGTTATAAAGCATTGGTTAATAGGCTCTGTAAAAGCTAATACAGCTTAAAACAATTCGATTGGAACAGACCAGTCACTCTAGTCTCAGCAAGGTTTTGATTTTGTGCCATGGTGCTCCCTGCGTAGATGGAATGAAGCTACTTATCTGTCTCCCATGTCATTTAGATACTGACAGCAGCACCCCCATTTCCATCCAGTGTCATCTCACTCCCAGAACGTGCCAGGTGACACTGTGGAAGCTAGGAATCTCAGTATCTATTGCAGAGCTACCTAAGCTTTCTATATAAATCAGAGCAGCGTCTCATACCCGCAGTGGTTTGCAGTTCTCTTGGACGTATCTTCCATCTGATGTGTTCTCATCCCATACCAGGCCCCCCTTGTGGAAGTACTTCTGTTTCCTGTACAATAAAAGGAATCATTCAAGAGTCCTATCTGCAAGAGAAATCTGGGGGCGCACACGTATAGGGTACGCGTAGCCTCACTGCAAGGCAAGACATCTACTAAGACTCAACTACATTACATATAAGCCAGCCAGTGCTATCAGACGACGCTGTACCCCTTTTCCAAAGCACTTCAGAAAACTATATGCTGGGTATTCTACCAGCCCAACCAGCAATCAAGGTGGTCTTTAAAAGCTGAGCCTTGTTAAAGCCAAGCTATATGATTTTTAGCAGCCAATACTTGGGGTTTTAATATAAATCTCGTATATAGCACTTTTCATCCATGGATTTCAAAGCACTTTACAAAGATATTGAAGTATTATTCCCATTTGACAGATGGGGAAAAACAGGCACAGAGAGGGGAAGTGACTTGCCCAAGGTCAAACATTAGGGTCAACGGCAGAACAGGGAACAGAACCCAGGTCACCTGACTCCCACTATAGCGCCTTAGCCACTGGACCATGCTGCCAGAAAACAATAAAAGTTTCAAATTTTGATGCTGTTTCCATGAAAGTTCACTGTCTTCTCAGACAGGAAAGGTGGCCCTGTCTCAGCAAAAGCATGGAAGAAATCCTAGGCAAGGCCCTCAGTGGTATAGAGCAACAGGGTTCCATTATTTATAGGCTGCTCAGCCATTTTTCCCAACACCTGTACTCAACATCACTTTTATTTCAAGTTAAAGTCTTTTCTTGACCCTTTGCTCTCCACCCAGAGCTACAACCCTAGTGTTAGGATTCTGATGTGTGGCCTCTCTGCATCAGAGATGGTGTCCCACCTACTCCACCATCACCAGAACAATGCAACAGCCAAGTCAGCTGCTCAGAGTTCAGAAGCTGGTTCTTACCGGGTTTTGTGGATCATCTGAGATGGGATCGGCCCAAGGATTTTTTCCATCATTACAAGATGCTCACGATTCTCATGAGTCTGCAGAGGAAGAGCGACTAGGTTATTTTCTTAGCCTTGAAACGGTCACATAATGAAGACAGGAAGGTCTAAACCACTCTTCCAAGGATGGACTAGTAGGATAGTCTCCTCTCATGGTACCCAGAAAAATGTAGGCCCAAATCTACAAAGGTATTTGGGCTCCTAACTTCCACTGAGTTCAGTGGAAATTAGGAGCATAAATACCATTGTCGATTTGGGCTTCACAGTTTAAAAGGGAAGGCTAAAGCTTACACAGTTCAGTCAAGGGCATAAAGGCCTTGCGAAAGTGTACCTGAAAGAGTGTGAAGCCACGGTAATACTCAAATAGAATGCAGCCAATACTCCAGACATCACATGGCTGTGCCCAGCCCAGCTCTGCAATGAAGAGGAGAAAAAATGACTGAGCTTCCAGTGACAAATGTGGAGCTTGAACAAATTCCTTGCTGGTGGCGTCTAGTTTCCTTTAAAACTGGAGAGACCTAAAACTCAGCTACACGCCCAGTGGATTGCTATGGTGAGATGACTTGCTTAGTCCTCTGGGAGTCAGGGTCCCAGAACAGAGAGATGCCCCCTTTTCAGTCTGTGCGCTGAAGTGGTTATTCTCAGACTAACTCAACTGCGAGACCTCACACAAGCATCTCAGATCTCTGCCATCCCACATCTCTGCGCCAAGCACTCACCCAAAGTTCTGGGCACATATTTACGGACAATATTTTGCATAAACAAAAGTGTCGTCTTTGTTCCAGGCTTTGGACGTGATGCAGACCAGGCGTGCTGCCTCAGCAGTCCCAATGCCCCATCTGCTGCACCACCCAAACCTTTGCTCCCAAGAGACCCATCGCAGCAGCAGGTTTAACTTTTTGTCTAAATATGCCAGTGTATATTGTTCCCTTTCTCCACTCCAGAATCAGACATTTTCCAGTCTTGCGAAGCCCAATTCTTACCCTAATGCACCCTGTGGCCCACTCCCCAGAAATCCATCAGTAAAGACAGAAGCGTAACTCCACTCACCCAGAATCACCTCTGGCGGGCGGTAATGCCGAGTAGCAACAATAGTAGTGTGATGCTCATGGTCAAATGTGGCACTTCCAAAGTCGGCCACACGGATGTTTGTGTTCCTAATAGATTTCTCCTCACAGCTCTGCAACACAAGAAATAGCTATAAGGAACCTGGAGAGGGGGTTTCAGAATAGAGAGGGGTTCCAACAGGATCCCTCTATCCCAACAAGAGTTCCTTGCCCACGTCATTAGCAGTAAAAAGGGCCACAAAATACAGAAACATCGCACTTGTATAGCGCCTTCTGTCACAGATCTCAAAGCTCTTTAACCCAGGTAGCCAAATACTCTTCGTTTTACAGAAAGGTCAGGAATAGAATGCAGGCCTCCTGACTTTGTCTCCCGTGTCCAAGTCACTGGAGATGATGGCCCTCATGCTCAATCAGAGAATGGGAAAAAGGGAAATCTTTTTCTTGCAGAAAGAGGCAAGGCGTTCCATCATTTCACTCTCTTGCTCAGAGACACAACCTACCTTGGTCTCATTGTACATGGTGTCGAAATCGGAATTCACAAAGAGGATGTTTTCAGGTTTGAGGTCAGTGTGAGTCAGCTGGTTGTCATGTAAAACTGCAGAGAAGGGTGGGGAGAGAAGAGAGAAAAGTTTAAAAATCAAGCGCTAGACCTTCCGTACAGCTATATCTGTTACATAGGCTCCCTTGCCCCAAGGGACAGTACTCTGAACCAGAGTGCAATGTGCTGCACCATGGCCCATGTCAACTGTGTATCGAACAGCTTCATTAAGCTACATAGAATTCTCTTATTTGAAGCCAGATTCCTCACTATGTCATCACATTTTAACGGTTAAATATACATTTCAGTCATCTCATCGCGTCCGCCACATACAGGCAGTAAGTCTCGTCTCTGAAGCTTCCAAGGTTTAGTTCCCCCCTCTTTCAGGAGGGAACTGAGGTGAATCTAGAAGCCATGTCCTCAATCCACCTCCCTTCACTGTTCTCCAAAAACATCGGAATCGCTCACCTGATTTTAAACTCTTCAGACTGTGAAAAGTGAGACTAGCCAAAATGTTCAGACACCATTAACATGCATGTAAAAACAAACTGACATTTCTCAAAGAAAACACTAGCTGGCGAGTAGAACTCACCTCATTGCTGCAGACAACCGTGGCAAAGGAATCTGGGTAACTTACATCTCAAGGCATGGCAGAGCTGGTATGCCATGTGCCGGATCTGGGGGAGGGGATATGGCTGAAAGTTATTCTCCTTCAGGAATTCAAAAGTGTTCTTGCCCAGCAGCTCAAAGGCGATGCACATGTGGCCATGGAAGTTGAACCAATCGGACATCAGGACACACAAACTGGACAGAATGGATAATAAGAATGTTATGGGCCACACAGCAATCTTCCAAGGAAGTAGCATTCCCATCCCTCCCTCTCCCCAAGTGACTAGCACACAAACACTCCGTTTGCAGACACAGCACAGCCATGCTTCTCCCTAAGCAACCTGGGATTCACCTGCTCAATCATCCTGAGATGCCAAGGCCATAGATATCCTAGTGCAAGCAGCAAAATTCTTACACTGAAAGGGGGAGGGAAGGGCAAATGTTTCACTATAAAGAACTGTGTTTAGTTAATAGGGAAGGCTAAATTAACCCAATTCCCAGATATTTAAATGGTCAATAATTACATATTCAGGGATTTAGGACTAAAAGTCACAATTCCTACTAAAAAAGCCTTTCTATATTCCCAATCCCAGAGGGTGGATGAGGGTAAAGACGACACCATTTCCTAGGTAGACGGAAAAGACAGGCATTAAGTTTCCATGCTCTTATCTCAGGCTCTCCCCCACGCTATCTTGCACCGACCACCCTCCTCTCCGAGTAGATACATTGACAGCACTAAGTAGCAGCAACTTCTTTGCAAGAGATCAAACTTACTATTTGTTGTCCTTGTCTCTCTCTCTAATTTTCTTTAGGACATTAATTTCCAGTCTGGCTGCTTCTCGGTACTTTCCCACATTTCTAATAATTTTCAGCGCCACCTGGGATTTACCTCTGCAAAGGGGAAGATGACATAGGAATGGGTCAGAGGTGGAGTGGCTCAGACCACCCCAACAAATAATTGTCCCTAGACGAAAAACCAATTCCCAGTTTCTGAGATTCCTACCTGTTATAAATATAAAGGGAGTGGGTTTAATGCAGTACTATAAAATCCTCTTTCCAGTAAAGGGTTAAAAAACGCAGGTAGCCAAACTGACACCTGACCTGGCTGGCATGTGACCAATAAGGGGACAAAATACTTTCAAATTTTGGGAGGGGGGAAGGCTGTGTGAAGCAGGTAGTTAACCCCTACAGGGAATACCCAAGCAAGTTTTTTTTTTCTTTTCTAACTCTATCGGTTAAAACAGATTAAAAACAACGGCTAAGATGACTGCCAGTAATGCAGCTATTAAACTTGAGCTAGCTCAATTGCAAGCCGATAAAAAAAATAAAAAACATGCAAAACTGCTACAAGTTAAACAAATAAAAATAAAAATTAAAAAAAAAAAAAAAAGCATGCTGAGGAGAGAGAGCATGCTGAGGAGGGAAAAAAAAAAGAAAAGAAAGTATGCTATTTAAACTTACTTAAAAAAGTGAGTATTGGTGAGGAGGCGGATTTTCTGTAGGTTCTTTTTGTCTTTTAAAATTACTCTGACCCAGACAAAGACACTCACACAGCCTTCCCCGCTCCCAAAATGTAAAAGTATTTTGTCCCCTTATTGGTCAAATGCCAGCCAGGTCAGGTGTCAGTTTGGCTACCTGCATTTTTTAACCCTTTACTGAAAAGAGGATTTTATAGTACTGCATTAGACCCACTCCCTTTATATTTATGACACTACCCAATTCCTTTTTGGACAGGGAATGAGAAAATGTCTCTACAATAAATCCTGGGGTGAGCTAGGAGACACTGGCCATCTTTCATCCCCTCCTCAAATCGGTTCTCAGGGCTATGCAGTGGGAGCAAACCACAGTCACCCATCACTGTATTAATAAATTATGCTCCGCAATTGACTGCAGCATGAACCTGGGAAATGCAGCTTGGGAAAAGCCAGGATCAAGGAGAATCCATCAGCCCCGCTTCATCTGCATATTCTTCCACCAGAGGCAACTAAAACCACTTTGTGGGAATGGTCCCCCAGTCACCCTCCCAAGGCTTGCTGGGGACTAATGCACTTATCCAAGTGACACCTTACTCCGCAAGTACTATAGGAGTGGGGAGCCCCCATATATTCACAGGATGGGAGAGGTGATCCCCTGATGTACTGCTGGCCACACCCCTTTGCTTTCCTCATCCTCCTCGCTGGCCTCTGAGGGATTATCTCTGGTGCACCTCCAAAGTAGGATTTCCCTACTCCATATTTTACAGTGCACAAGAGGGACTCCGCCCCCGCAGACCTCAGGAAGGGGAAGAATGCTTTCCTCCCAAAGTCCTGTGCTCTCTTCAGCCCCATTTATGACTAAGCTCTTTGGGGCAAGACCTGTCTTTTTTGTTGGGTTTGTATAGCCCCTAGCACAAGGGGGGCTGGACAAAGACAATACCAATTAAAAACATTTCCCCCAATCTCCCAAAAAATTAAGGTGCTGTTCAGGTCCCAGGCATGTAATGCCCTGAGTGGATACTACCCTTCAAGAACATTAGCGTTCAACATATATTAGAGACCCAGGAAAATGAGAGTTAAGTTTTGCAATAAGTCACAGTCTCACACAAATCTCACACCACTGTCTTAACTCTGCCCCAGTAGAGACAAAAGCCAAAGTTCATACTTTGGGGGAAGGGGGAAATCCAGCATTCCATTACACTAAATGGTCATCAGAAAGTATACAACAAGTGACTGTAATTCTGCAGTAGTTACTAGGCTGTAAAAAGTCTCCCCTGCAGGCACATAAACACATCTTGTTTTCATTGGTCAAGCCAAGCCCTACAACACATGTAGTTCAGAGATGATTCTAAGTAAACACATGGCAGTCATATTACTAGCAGAAACACTGACAGAAAGAGGATATCACTTTGGCAAACCTGGGATGGGCATATACTGGAATGGAAAGCAAGGCCAGCAAAATAACAGCTTGTGGGGAATTTGATCTGCCCATTGTTGTCTATTAGCAAGAGAAGATGTTGAGTGGAATCCCAGCTGAGGCAAACTCATGCTGAATAACTGCTTCTAACAGAACTGCAGAAAGCCACAGAATACAATGGCCTCAAGTTGTAATCAATAAGGTCACTCAAGCATCTCTCTTCTCTCCCCTCCCCCTTTGCTAGTGACTTTTTTTTTTTTTGAAGGGACAGGAAGAGCACAGTGGCACCTAGACTAAACAGGTCCACAGGCTCAGCAACAGATGCTGAGTGTGGAAGAACTGGGGATTGTGTATCAGCATCTAAGAGAAAAAGGAGAACAACATCTGAAGAGGACAGGACAAATCCACCCCACCTCGTCAATGTCTGAACTGATTGGTACATGATAGGTAAGTCACTTGGAGACCAAGGATAGCATACCTGGCATGGTCCACACACTCCACAACTTTGCCAAAAGTGCCTTCACCTAGGCTGCCGACAATCTCATCTAGGAGAGAAAACAAGAGCCGATGTGAGCTTCGAGAACCTGAAGGGCATGAGGTCCTGCAATTTCACAGCATTCACATCTCAAAAAGGTATCTCCCTGCTACACTCTTTAAAACAGAAGTGTCTATTGTCTGCTTCAGGCAATTACTGGTCAGCCCATTTATAAGCAATAAACACTAGAGACCCCTCCAGTACAATAAGAGAGATCTTGTCTAACATGGGGATAGAAAGTAGAGAGGTAAAGTTTTACGAAAGGTGGCTGTACATCGCTCTTGGAGCCAATCGCCGATTCTGCACACCAGGTGACCTTCCTTGTCATCTTCCACGCTCCTGCTGCGTTTACTGCTCTGTTGGCTTCTCTGCACACACCGCCCCCCGAAACGCCATCCGACCAATCGCACACAGCGGGCAGTTCCGATTGGCAGATTGAGTTGTCATTCAAAGGTGGAGATGACGATGCGTCGGTGGTTGGATTTTCCAGATCCCCGCATTTCATAAGGCACACAGCATATATAACGATAGGGATATTGCAAGGGACACGTCAAGACACAAACTAACTTCAAAACAGAAAAGTAAAAAACAGCTACAGGTATGTAAAGAACTGTCTCATTAGCTACAGTGTCTGATGAAGCTGTCTCTTAGCGGGAAGTGCCACCCTCTTCTCTGGAAGGGAGCAGCAGCTGGGATGCTCCAGTCACTGGGTTCGTACAAGCATTCCCCCCATGTTTTGCCACAGAGGAGCAGATTCCTCTATGTAAATAGAGGACGCTGCTAGTGACGCAAGAAGAGCGAGTGCTTTGCCAGTCATGTTACTTTCTCTAGTGGCAAGTGTGCCGATGGGTAGAGTACACAAGTCAAGTTGGTCAGGCTGTCCAGTAGAAGCCATATTAGCAGTTCCCCCTTTGTGGAGTCTGTCCTGCTTTCCTTTGTATGTTTATTAATAAACATCTCCAGCTATCTCAGGGATTTGTCCCACCCTTGACCCGATACTACTCAGCCCTTCCCATCCTGATGGAACCAACAACAGAATTGATCCTAGATCTGCAAGCCTGATTGGGCCCATATAGGGCCAGTGTCGTCGTCCTTCCTCTGAACAGATTTAAAGCTTGAAAGAATTCCAGGAGCAGGAGAGTTAAGTCTCTGGAGAGCCTTATAGCTCCTGGTCTGCTAAAGGTAAGAGCTCACAATCAAGCCCATTGCTACTAGCTTCTACTGGAAAACCGGCCAAACATTCCTGGAGGTTCCTTCCCACCAGCAGAAACACCCCCACCAAAGCCAACAACTCTTCTGTCCAGCGACTGAACTTTTCTATTTAGTCCCTCAAAAAAAAAAAAAAAAGTGTAAAATTAGTTACATTCTATCTAGTGAGAGATTCGGTAACAGGGCTCTACACTTTCATGTCTGAACTTCCTAGTATGTGCTCCGCCATACTCCTTCCCCCGACAAGTCAAGAAGAATGAACTACAGACAAAGTTTAAGAGATCGTCTTAAATGGATAAAGTTTCAGAGTACTTGAGATAGCTGCTGTGAGACTTCACAACACAAAGAGTAGAGATCACAACAACCGAAACCTGCACAGTACCACCACACACGCACAGTTGTTATTGGAGCATTTCAATTGTTTAACCTTGGCATTAAAACTCAAATACATTTGACTGGGGAAAAAAAGAAGGAAAGTGATGAGCCATTAAGTGTTCCAAACCATGCACGTATCCAGTATAACCACAGGGGTTAGGAATCAATCACTTTGTTTAAACTATATAAAAGCAACCAACTTGAGAACTGTGAATAGTAACGGGTCCTTTCTAAGGTATGACAGAGGCGGTAAAGTTAAAGACATTTGGATGAGTATCTCACAACATTTCCAAGTCACTCCATCGTCCTGGGATAACCCACCTCCCCTTTGCCACAAGTTGATAGTTGATCATCACTAATTAGGAGAGGGAGGTTGTAGTTCATTGCAGTCAGAGAGAGAACAGTGACATGCTCAAACAAAACTTCAGTCCAAGGAAACTAGTGACAACAGGGCACCTCTCCCGAGTATTGTGGGGAAGTGGTTGATAACCAGAGTGCTAACAGTTCTGAAGAATGGGTTTGACACAGCTGACTCGTCCTAAGGGGTACAAGATTCTGCCACAACAAACATGTCTACACTGGAGTGTCGTATGCTGTCACAACGTAGCAGTAACAACTCAGGCAGAAGTTTCAATATGCAGCAGAAGTGGAACCTTCAAGCAAATAAAAGAGGAGGACACACAACCACAGTGGATGCTGCAACAGTGCAGGCCTGCATCCAGGAGTTCCCCCTTGTAATTGTGCAGACAAGCATTCCATCTGGTTTCGCTGCACTCCCCCTGCCCACCCCGTGCCTTGGGAAGCTAGGCTTTATTTCCAGGTGCTAGGAATGGCCTGTCAAAATTAACAACTATTAATGCTTCCAGTTTAAAGACACAGTGAAGTGGAACATAATCAAGAACAAAACAGAAGAGGGATTAGAGGTACTCACCCAGTGTATTCAGAGCTACAGAAGGTAAAAAGTTAAAACCTGAACAATCCTGAACTCATCTGGATGCTACTCACCGATGAGGCACTGCTACAAGACCTGGTCTTGCGTTTCCGGCAGCGATGCTGGTGCTTCCTTGTTCGGTGGTGCTCTCTGTCCCGTGATCTCCGGCAGTGGTGTGAGCGGGTAGAATAATAATCCTCTCCAAAAGAAGGGCTTCGGTCTTCAAACCTGTAGTTATCGCTCTCCCGTCTGTCTCTATACCTCCTTTGGTAAGGCATCCTCTCGTGGCTGCATTACAAATAAGAACCCACTTATAAACCTGGGAAGGCAGAGCACACTGCACAAACAACAGGGCACTGCTGCATGCAAAGGCAGCCTGTCTATGTATGCTCTTGTGCCCTCTGCAGGGTAGTGAGGAACAACAATAGCAGACCTAGTATGAACTGAATCCTGATCTGGGAGTTTGCACCGTATCACAGGACTTTTGACAAGTATTTCAAACGGAAGGGATGTCAGAAACCATGTGGTATTCTCTCCTTTATGAGAAAGAAGGCTTAATGTGCAAATTTAGATCTGGGAAGGACTAGAGTCTATGTGCCTCATCACCACAGTATGTGAGTACTTTCCTCACAACCCCTCACTTCCCCTATGCAGCAGGGAAGTTTTTTTGTTTTGTTTTTTTAAAAAGATGGGGAATTAAGGCCCAGAGAGCCTAAGAGATTTGCCCAGGCAGACAGAGAATCCCAGGGTAGCACAATGGGAACTTAACCCCACCATTGCCGTAACAACCACACCATCCTTCCTCTCACTGACAGCTCTAAAGACTAGAGTCCTTCATTTAATTACAGAGCAGGTGCTGCATGCTCAACACAAGCATCCCCCATGTTAATGCACATCTTGCCCAGAGAGGATTACCTCTGTGGGCCAAAAGTGCCAGGAGCTCCGGCAGTGCTTTAAAAGGCTGTACGGCTGCAGGAGCTGCGGCTCTGGCAACGGGGCTCGGGCGGGGATTTAAAAGGCCCGCGGCTCTTGCAGCCATGGGCCTTTTAAATCCCCGCCCGAGCCCGGCTTCGTCAGCGGGGCAGCCGCAGGACGTTTAAAGCGCCGCCCGAGCCCCGCTGCCGGAGCCGGGCTCGGGCGGCGCTTTAAAAGGCCTGCGGCTCTTGCAGCCACGGGGAGCTGCCCACGGGCCTTTTAAAGCGCCGCCCAAGCCCGGCTCAGGCAGCAGGGCTCGGGTGGCGCTTTTTAAGGCGCCGCTTCTCCTCACAGTGGGAGCAGCCGCTCCCCCTGCTCCCCCCCAGCTACGCTACTGTTCCAAGTAGGTGCGTGTGCGCGCCGCATGCACAATCGTCGGAAGGTTTTTCCCCTAGCAGCACCCGTTGGGTTGGCTGTGGAGCCCCCTGGAGTGGCACTTTTATGGCCGTGTATATAGGTTCCTGCCGACCTAATGCCTCTTCAGTTCCTTCTTGCCAGATACACCCGGGTGAGTCTTGGAATGGACATGAGAACACATCTCGGAGAACAACAGTGACAAAAGGTAACCGTTTTTTTCTTCGAGTGATTCCTCATGTCAATTCCAAGTAGGTGACACCCAAGCAGTCCCCCAAAGGAGGGGTCGGAGTTCACTGAGTCGCAGACTGAAACACCGCTCTACCAAACGCGGCAGCATCTCTCGCCTGCTGAGCGATGGCATAGTGCAACAAAGTGTGAACCAATGACCACATCGCCGCCTTGCAGATGTCCTGAATGGGGACCTGAGCCAGAAACGCTGCAGAGGAAGCTTGCGCTCTTGTGGAGTGAGTCGTCAACGGTGGAGCCAGAATCTTTGCCAAGTGATAGAAATCCTGATACAGGCCTTGATCCAAGAAGAGATTCTTTGAGATGAGACAGGAAGACCTTTCGTTCTCTTGATAATGGCCATGAATAGCTGCATCGACCTTCTAAACAGCTTTGTTCGCTCAATGTAAAAAGCTAGCATGCATCTAACATCCAGGAAATGGAGTGTGAGTTCCCTGTTAGCATATGGCTTGTGGCAGAATACCGGCAGAAAGAAGTCCCGATTCACATGAAATTGCGAGACTACCTTTGGGAGGAAAGCCAGGTGTGTTCGTAACTGCACCGTGTCCTTATAAAACACGGTATAAGGGGGCACAGATGTCAGAGCTTTGAGCTCAGACACTCTTCTGACCGATGTTATAGCCACTAGGAACGCTACATTCCACGAAAGGTACAGGAGAGAGCAAATTGTCAGGGGCTCGAAGGGAAGGCCCATCAGCCTAGAGAGCACCAGAGCCCTTGTGGGGGATCGGTTGCCATACTTGAGAGTACAGTCTGTCTAGACCCTTGAGAAAACGGCCCATGCTAGGATTAGGAAACACCGAGTGGCCCACTGACTCAGGGTGGAAAGCCAAAATTGCAGCCAGGTGAACCTTTATTGACGATACTGCCAACCCCTGCTGTTTTAACTGGCGTAAATAGTCCAGGATGAAGGGAATCAAGGTCTGCCCTTCTGAAGCGACCAAATTGTAAACCTCTTCCACTTAGCCTTCCACTCACACCACTTATCTGGCTTTCTGCTGCCGAGGAGAACCTCCCTAACTGAGTCTGAGCACGCAAGCTCCAATGGATTTAGGCATAGAGTTTCCATGCCATGAGGTGGAGAGATTCCAGCTTGGGTTGCTGGAGGTGGCTATGGTCCTGGGTGATCAAGTCCGGAACCAGGGACAGAGTTAGAGGTGTGTCCACAGACAGGTCCCGCAGCGTGGTGAACCAATGTTGACGTGGCCACGCTGGAGCTATCAAGATGAATGCCGCTTTGTCCTGTCAGACCTTGAGAAGGACTTTGTGGATGAGAGGAAACGGTGAGAATGCATACAGCAGGCACCCTTTCCAGGAAAGGAGGAAGGCGTCTGCAAGCGAGCCCTGGCAGTGATTCACGAAGGAGCAGAACTGCTGACACTTCCTGTTGTGTCGTGTCGCAAACAGGTCTACCTGGGGAGAGCCCCACCTTTGGAAAATACTGATAGGGACATCCAGGCAAAGAGACCACTCGTGGCCGTGAAAGGACCTGCTGAGGTGGTTGACCAGGTCGTTCTGCGAATCTGGAAAGTATGAGGCCGCCAATTGTATTGAGTGGGCGATGCAAAATTCCCACAGCTTGAGGGCTTTCTGATATGGGAGAGGAGCAAGCACCACCTTGTTTGTTTATATAAAACATGGCTGTGGTGTTGTCTGTCGATACTGACACACATCTGCCCTGAAGATGGGTTCGAAATGTCTGGCAAGCAATGCGCAGTTGTTGTTGAGGTGCAGCAAAAGTTCTGCCTAGGACCACAGACCTTGAGTCCTGAGGTCACCTAAGTGCGCTCCCCATCCCATCGCCAACGCATCTGTGACTAGTGACCATGTCATTTGAGGTTTGGAGAAGGGTATTGCTGCACATACTGTTTGTGGGTCGAGTCACCACCAGAGGGAACTCGAGAACCTGAAGGGTAAGAGTGACCAGGTTGTTCAGGTGGTCTCAGTTTGGCCTGTAGACCAGGGCCAGCCAAGCCTGCAGGAGCCGAAGCCAGTCTGCATGCTGTACCACTTACGTGCAAGCAGTCATAGGTCCAAGTCATTTTAGGCAATTCCGCACTGTCGTGGTGGAGAATCTGCTGAGATTGTTTATGATGGCGCTCATGGCGAGGAAACGAACTTCCAGAAGAAAAGCCCTGGCCTGGGTGGAGTTTAGGGCTCCGATAAACACTATCCTTTGAGTGGGGGTTTAGTCGACTTTGCCACGTTCAGAATGAGGCCAAGCTTGAGGAACGTCATGTGCACCAGGGTCACATGGTTCTCCACTTGGGCCCGAGATTGTCCCTTGATTAGCCAGTTGTCCAGGCAGGGAAATACCTGCACCTGCTGCTTCCGTAGGAAGGCCGCTATGACCGCCATGCACTTGGTGAACACCTGAGGGGCCACTGAGAGGCTGAAGGGGAAGACTGTGAACTGATGGTGGATGTTGTTTACCACGAATTGAAATCTTCTTTGGGATGGAATTATGGAGACTTGAAGGATGTGCCCTTCAAGTTGAGGGCGGCATACCGGTCCCCCAGATCCAGAGAGGGGATGGTGGAAGCCAGGGAGACTATGCGGAACTTCAACTTCATGAATCTGTTGAGGTTTTGCAGGTCTAAAATAGGCCTGAGCCCACCCTCAGCCTTGGGAATTAGGAAATATCATGAGTAGACATTCTTGCCCCTGAACTCCAGAGGGACCTCCTCAACCGCCCCGAGAAGTAGGAGCATTTGCACCTCCTGCACTACAAGTTGCTCATGAAAAGGGTCCTTAAAGAGGGTGGGGAGGGAAGGTGGGAGGGAAAAGAATATCCCAATTTTATGGTGCTCAGGACCTACTGGTCTGAGGTTATTTGAGCCCAAGCACGGTAGAAATGGGATAGATTGTTCACAAAAGGTGGGGAAGGATCCAGGATGTGGACTGGTTCGCTGCCCTCCAGATGTGCCTTTTAAAAAGTTCTCTTAGAAACTGGCGACTGCCTCGTTGAGCCATGGCCCTGATTCAAGGACTACTGCGGAGGCCTTTGCCTATTACTCCTACCCCGTTTCCTCCTATAGTCCTGTCTCTGCTGAGAGGGGTAGAAGCGAGGTGCGGGCTGAGGCTTAAAATTCTTCCTCTGCGGGGCTAGTGTGTGGAGGCCCAGGGACTTTAGGCTTTATAGCCTAAAAGTCTCTAGGGAAACCTAAGAGTCCGTCTGTTCTGCGAACGGACCCAAGCCACCAAAGGGCAACTCTTTATTGATCTGCTGTACCTCTGGTGGGAGGCCCGAGACCTGCAGCCACCAGCTTCAGCGCATAACAATGGCAGTGGACATGGACGCAGCGGACATGGCCAGCTGCACAAACACAGCCTGCAAGGAAGTCCTTGCAATCGCCTTACCCTCCTCGATAACGGCTCCGAAGTTGGAACAGGAGTCTGTTGGAAGGAGCTCCTCAAACTTGGACAGAGGGAGTGGCTGAGCACGGCTTGCTAATTAGCAATTGGAAGCTGAAGCCCCCCATGGAATAGACCTTACGGCCGAAGAGGTCCAACTTCTTTGGATTTTGGCATAGGGCTTTGCTGCCCTTGCCTTTCCTTGGCATTGGCCGTGTCCATGACCAACATGCCCAGCTGAGGGCAAGTGAAGAGGTATTCGTACTGCTTGGAGGGTACAAAGTATTTCCTTTCCACCCCCTTTGCCATGGGAGGAATGGAGGCAGGAGCTTGCCAGAGGATCTTCGTGGTATTATGAATGGTCTTGATCAAGGGAAAGGCCACTCTTGACGGTCCTTCTGGCATCAGAATATCCACCATGGGATCTATGCCTTCTGACTCTTCTGCTGCCTGAAGACCTAGGTTTTGAGCTACTCTTCTAAGCAGCTCTTGATGGGCCCTATTGTCCATGGCTGGCAAAGAGGCAGACACTACTGCCTCGTCTGGGGAGGAATATGAAGAAGCCCCCATACGCACAGGTTCCTCCTGACCCTCCAATTCATGAGGTTCCTCCCCCAGTGATGCCGTCTGCGCAGTGGCTGGCATGGTGCCGGCTGTGGTGCCGGGCTCCGATCCTTTTGGAGGTTCCCTTACCATCAAGGCAGATGGGGGACTCCACCTGTCTGAGACAATGGACAGAGACCTGGAGCTCAGCCCCTGGGCTTGATGGTACGCCCAGGGGGTCCAGAATGGCCATTGCGTCGGAGCTTTCATCGAGGTGGTCAGGGCATCATAGGGACCTGGTGTCCCAGGCTCCCGCCGGGAACGATGAGGATGGTGCCGGCTCTGCCTGGAGATACATGACTCCAGCTATGAGGTTGAGTCTGACCTTGGGGACCACAAGGGTGCTGGAGAGCGGTGCCCCGGTGAGGGGGACTGCTGCCAAGCATGGCCGGTTTGCCCTCGGAGAGAACTGGACCCTTGTGCAGTGCTGGTTCCAGAAACTGCTGGGCCATCATCTCTATAAGGTCCCTTGTGGCTTCAAATGTGTCTGGGGTAGATGGCACGTCCAACTCCCCCATCTGGTTCCCCCACGCTGGGGAGTCCAACAGGACCAGACTCAACGGTTCCGCTTGTTTGGCCAAAGTCAATGGTGCCGGTTTCGCTTGAGCAGGAGCTGAGTGTCTGGCACAGGACACACTTTGCGAGCCCCATCGCGCTCCACTGCTCTAACTGTTGACAAACGCCCCCTCTCGGCTCTTCTTTGCCTCTCTTTGCCTCTTATGCGGCACCGGCAAGTGTGGCCAGTGCCGAGAGGCCGCTGAAGTTGTCTTCAATGCCGGAGAGTGTCGGTGCCGCGAGTCTCTGGGTGCCAGGTCCTTTGCCAGCACTGCAGCATCCCTTACTGAGGCCGGAGTGCTCTGCACCAAAGTGCTGGATTTTGGCATCGACACAGGCTATGCCAGCTGCGGGCGAAGGGCCGACTCCATACGAAGAAGTTTAAGTCTGAAGTCCCTCTACTTTTTTGTTCTTGGGTGGAAGCTCCTGCAGATTCTACACTCTGATGGGCTTCCCTCAAGCACTTTAGGCAGGAGTCTGAGGATCTCCCCTGGGCATAGGCTTTTGACAAGACCCACAGGGTCTGAAGCCTTGAGACCGAGGCATGCCCCAGTCCCCAAAGGTGAGAGCGGGGGGAGGGGGGTAGAGAGAGAAGGAGGGAGAGCCCTACAAAGACTTAACTACTAACTAAACTAAAAACTAACAATACTATACTAATAAAAGCTATTTACAAAACAAAGAAAGGAAATGCTAGGGAATCGCTTGCCCAAGGCGAGAGAGAAAGAGAAGCTTCAACGACCGTCACTGGCAGGAAGAAGGAACTGAAGAGGCAACGGGTTGGCAGGGACCTATATACACTGCCATAAAGGCGCTACTCCAGGGGGCTCCACAGCCGACCCGACGGGTACCACTAAGGGAAAAATCTTCTGATGACTATGGATGCGGCGCGCACACACCTACTTGGAATTGACATGGACAATCACTCGAAGAAGAAAAAGATATTAACATTTAAATGAACTGTAAATATAGTGATATCACTGTCTCGATTTCTCTTTGAAGTATGTACCAAATCACCTGCAAATGGTGGGAGATAGGCAATTGCCTTATATTAATCCATGTAGCTAATTACCAGTGAGAAAATAGAAACTTACTTCGAAAATCTATTGTTCACCCAAGGACTGGTGCTGTCAAGAGGCTGCAAAAAATCTCTATCAAACTCTTGGGACCTGATCGTTTCATCTCAGATCTACTTAAGCTTCATTCAAGGGAAGTTTGAGGTGTAACTACAACCTGACGAACTGATTCTGGAAAGGACTCTTTGCAACTCTGAAGCTCACCATCTCTACTATAAAACTGACCTAAAAACTATTTATACCTGTATTTATAATGATCTTTTAATCAATACACTCGGTTTTCTTTTTTAATACATTTTAGTTTAGTTGATAAGAATTGGCTGTAAGCATGTATTTGGGTAAGATCTGAAATATTCATTAACCTGGTAGGTAATGTGTCCGATCTGTTGGGTCTGGTAGAACTTTCTATATGATGAACACGATTTTCAGTAAGCCCCATCATATTTGACTTGGCTGTCTGGGTGGGAGCCAAAGGCCAGGTTGCTTTAAGTGAACTGTGTTTTTGGCGTCTGTGTAACCAGTACCGCATTATGGAAGCTGTTTTTTTGCTGGCTTGGTAAATCTAAGTATCAGAATAACCACCAGTTTGGGGGATTGTCTGCCCCATTCTTTACAGTTTGCCCTAATTGAGCAATCTCAGTGTGGCTCCCCTGGGACCCTGGTCACACCCACATTCCCTTAGCTTGCTGGGACTGGGCAGAGTTTAGGCACTGACCCAGGCTCTAGGCACATACTCCAGATGCAGACCTCATGTCTGATATCCCTCTTGGCAGGGGTGATGCCATGGTCCAAATGCCTGCTACCCCCCACTCCCACAACAAAAGCAAGCCCATCTCTTCTCCTTTCTGGCCCTTGTGTCTGAGTCCTGAGTTTAGGTCCTCTACCAACACTTGTTCTGCTGGTGTTGATTTTGCACCCGCCACATCAGCCCCCTGAAGAGAAATTTGGTCAAATCGGTTTTCCTGCTCAGGCAACCTCCTTAGCACACCCATTGTCAGGTTAGAGCACAATCGTGAAGGTTAACAACTCCATTTATTAGGTCTAGGAAAGACATGCTATAGTACTGTCAGCAAATGTTTGCTTCCATATCCACACAGAGGTATTCCATGATAACAATTTCATATCAACCAGAATTCATAAGTTGTACACACAGATTCCCCATATGGTCACAGTGGTGCATGATACTGAATGAGAAGTCAGTGTTTATGTAGGAAAGCTTGTAGTTCATAAAGACAAAGATCAGTTTATTGCCCTTTCACATTCAAAGTGAGCATCTTATATTTTAAGATTGTCTGAAGTTTACTTTATACATGTATTTTTGATGTGCAATTAACCACAACTTGACTCTATTCAATATTTACATAAGAGCAACCAATCGTATCTTTAATCACAATTTGGGGGGCTGCTAATGTTCTAGTTTGTCAAGCCTCAATTTTCTTCATTTTTCTCCCTCTTTGCCAACCAAGGGGCCAATTGTTGCCAAGTAGGATAGTGATTTCACTTGATTCATTAGATGCTGGACTAAGACCAACTAATTTAATACAGGCTGCCAAACAGATGGCAGTAACTTTAGGTCACTACTGACCTTTGTTGAAACTGAAATATAGATCTCAGATACCTAGACTTTAAGGCAAGAAGGGACCATCATGTTCATCTAGTCTGACCTCCTGCACATTGCAGGCCAGTAGACCCATTACCTCTGGCTGAATTACTGAAGTCTTCAAATCTTGATATAAAGACTTCAAGAATAACAAAAAATAAAAATCAACAATGGAAAGGCTAAAGAATTTAAGGGTCAGCTGGATACACTTTTCATTGCCTTTGCACTAGCAAATTGCAGTTGCAAGTTGAACCAGGCAGATTACACCTGTGCAAGCTGCTATGCTGACTAGCTATCCTGTTTCAGATGCACAGTGTACCACATCGGCAGGCAGCACTACTTGCAAACGTTACAGTTCCCAGCACAGTTCCCTGCAGCAGATGCTTAGTGCCTATGCAATATCTATTTGCACCTATGCATTATTTTTGGTTTGTTCCAATGGATGCTTTGAACAAGGCTGGAATTGAAGCAGGGCCAAATTAGGAAGGAACACATATAGCTGAACTAAAACAGCTCTATTTTTTTAAATTTTAGGGTAACACTTTCACTCTACCCCAACTAAATCTGGGCAGCAATTTCAGAAGACAACTTGGTTTGACAGAGATTTAATTCACTCCTTGGTATCATTACTGATAAACACTGACTCCAGGGCAGAGAGTTCTCTTTCATCAATACTTAAGGTAGTTCAGTATTTTAGAAAGGAGTCATAGTCCGATATGGAGTCAAAGATTTAACAAGAGGCTCAGAAGTAAATAAACCCATTTACTTCCATATCAATGACTTACAATTTTGAAACTATTAGCCATGATCAGGAAATGCATGTTGTCATCACCCAATTCTATCCCTGAAATCTGATTAGAATCTAAGACAAGTACATTAGAGTATGTCACCCAGCCATATATACCCGTCCATTCCAGAATAGGTGCTTAGAGGAGAATCCCAGCCTCGCATTAAACCAGCTCTCACCTTCTAGACCGTGATCTCCTTGGAAGATCCCTTTGAGGCTGGTATCGCAATCTTCCTTCATATTCTCTGCTATGAGACCTCCTCCTCTTCCATTTGTGACTCATGTAGGTCTCCTGCTCAGGGGATTGATATCTCTTGCAGTGATGCATCTAGGGACATAAGAAAGGCACTTCAAGTAAAAACTGTCATTTCCTCTATGGGCAAACATTTCTAGTTCCCTACACCCAGGTCCCCACCAGCTTCTACACAGAGTTCAGGAGCTCCAACATTCTCTGGAACTAACTGTTCACATTTTACCAACTTTTTGAAAGCCTCATACAGCTCACTGCATAGTAAGCAAAAAGCATGAAAACAGAAACCATGCCTGAAGAGTTGGAGGAAAGTCCCATAAAAGCCATCACCAGCAATATTCATAATCAGAAGTTATAATTTTAAAAAGGCTTCACAAGGCAAGCAATGCATGTAACCAAACCCAAAAAACATTACAGGGACACCATCAACATAAAAACCACATTTTTTCTAAAAAGTTTGATACCCTCTTTTGTTACAAACACCTAAAATTACTTTAACTGAAAGAGGCTAAGAAAAACTTTCCCCTGTATTTTTTTTCCAGTTTATTTGCTTTACAATAAACTGTAATCTGTTTCAGTTTCCTCTGTATAACAGGTAGTTTACCCTGTTTCACAAAAGCAATAGGGATGAGAACACACTGTTAAACAGGAAAAGTGATTGCAAAACTACAGAAATTGGCACAGAGACTCAGGAGCAGATGTAGGACTTGACACTATTTTAACTTTTTAAAAACTGACTAAATTAAATAAAATGTCCCTTTAATACAAAAGAGCACTGATGCTCTGTTAAAAAAGATAAATGACACCTAAATAATCAGAAACAAAAGGGATGTGGATGGCTCAGAGTATCTGTAAGTAGATACAGAGCCTTTCACTTCTTGATCATAGTTAGAATCCAGTCTATATTAATATGGCGTGAAAAAAAATCAGTTCTTCCTAACAGCTTTTCACTGACATGCAAAATGGTGTTCTTAGTCCACTTTCTAGCGGACTGGAGTCCTTATTTGAAGGAAAAACAGATTTCAATTGCATGTTAGGGAATCGTCCCCACACACGTGTTCGAAAGACAAGTGAGATTTAAGAATGCAGTGGAAAGAGTATAGATTGATTATCCAGTGTCCTCTCTCACTGCTTTGCCCTGCTCCAGTGCAAAGTAGCCATAAATCCTGATTTAAATGGCTTCGGAAGGATTCCTGTCAGAAGGAAAGCCTCTAGTGGCATAAACAGTCATAGCAGTTATTACACCCCTCAGAAAGAGGCCCGGACAACCTGCACGATGCCAAGCTACTCAAAAATCCTTGCTGGTACTTCATGTAAGACAGTAGCCTGAAGGCTACTTTAGTTTTGATCACCCTGGGTGCCAGCTCCACGATCAGGGAGCATCTGAGGGGACAGCTTGGCCAGTTTAGAGAACATAGGCCAGATCATATTTTAAGTTAACAATGACATTAACTATCACTGTTACACTGGGAGCTGGAACAAACTATAAGCCTCTTAAAAGGCTACCATCAGATCAATTTAGGGCCAAAGTGTAAGTTATAACATTTTAATGTTTTTAAAAAAGATCAACCATTTCCATGTTCTTCTTTGTTTTGTTTTTTTTTAAGAAAAAATTCCAGTGAAACAGCTTATTTGGATTTAAACCCTATGGGTAGACTGATTTAATCAAGGTGATTTAAATAATCCATTTTAATCTTGTTTTGCATTTGTATTTTTTAGTTATTTTCCTAAAGAAAGGTTCATTCACATCAATTGGTATAATCATGAAAATTAGCTGATTTGCAACCAAATATAAAATGTAGTGCAAAGGCAATACTACTTTTTGCTATCCAGGGAGATTGCCTAAATAAATGTGAATAGGTATAGCCTATTATACAGCTTAACATACATTTATTCAGATTCTTAATTTCTAAAACTTTCCTCCTGATTCTGTATATAATTAAAAAAAGAGCACTATTTAATGCACTAAAATTTGAGGAGGGCTCATTGATGCAGCATTTGGGGCTTATTTACATTATTTTAATAGATTATAAGAAGTTTAAGCACAACCATGGGTAATAATTTCTAATCTAATTTTAAATATATTTTTAAAAGAAAATGTATTTTAAATTAAATCTGATTAAAATAAAACCAATTTTTTTTAAATTAAAATAATTGATTTTATCCTCTCAGTATCCCTTGCAGTATTCAAGTATTCAACTCAAACACCACAGAATTGGACTAATTCATGAGAGCTAGAAAAGAAAATTAAGTCTATTTTCTTTGGTAGAGAAATGCAAAATATAGACTATAAATGTGGAAAGCCTGTCAGATTTTGAAAGCCCTCAAGTCTGGTTAAAAAAAAAAATCAAGTTGAAAAAAAATCCAAGCTTATCTTTAACTAATAATGCCCTAGAACAAAGCAGTCATTCCTGATTTCTCCCTTATCTTGTATGGATTTTCTAGATCTCTTCTGCTGCCTTATTTCTACTTTATCTCCATCTTCTGTTTGAGACACCCTAAGTCCCATTCTTTTGAGATGGAGAGCCTTGACCAGCGGTGTCAATGGCTCCTCCTACCATATTCTACCATCCCATCATGGTGACCTCCCATCTACCTGAAGAGATCTAGATAAAACTTCTATTGGACCCATCAGCTGTTTCTTCAGACAATGAAAACGGTGGCTAGGGAACAATGCAAAACACTACTTCCCTCAAGGTGAGTGTCAGCCTCGTGATTGAAGGACTAAAGTAGAGCCCATAAAGTGTTCAGCCTCTAAGACCACAGGTGAACATTTTCCCCTCCCTTCATCCGCTTGACTCCCCAATCTGTGTATCCACTTCTCATTCTGCCAATCCAGCTAGATACAGAAACAAAACATCTCCCAAGACACTCTGTGACAAAGGGGTTTCCAGTTTCTGCTTTAACAGAACCCAGTCGGAAGCACAGTGTTGTCCCTCAATGCAGTACATTACGAAGAGGTGCACTTGGTCATTATCTGAGAGCTGCAAAAAAGGACTTTGGTCTCTTTGCATCCTTCATGTGATCATAGTAATGAAGATTTTTAAATGGACATAGCTGACAATCCAAAATTAAAACCCTCCTATCCCGCCCAATACAATAATATTATTTCTACATCTTCATCAACAGACTTTCCAAAACCGGGGCTCAGCTGTGAAAACACTTGTAAATTTCAAACCCCACCCATCTCACAGAAACCAGCAGAGGAATTGGTTCCAGACACACTCTACAGCATAAACAAAGCAGGCCCAGAAGCGGGGACAGGGAAGGGGGGGCGCCCCCGGACCCTCGGGGGGCGGCGGGGATCAGCCCGAGAGGCGGGGGACAGGGAAGGGGGCGCCCCCGGACCCTCGGGGGGCGGCGGGGATCAGCCCGAGAGGCGGGGGACAGGGAAGGGGGGCGCCCCCGGACCCTCGGGGGGCGGCGGGGATCAGCCCGAGAGGCGGGGGACAGGGCAGGGGGCGCAACCCCAGAGGCGGGGAAGGCCCGCGGAGACAGACGCTCAGACCTGGCGCTGGAGAAGCGCGTCTCTGCCCTCGGGCCCGTCCCGTGCTCCATCCGGGTCTCTCCCCCTCCCCCACTCCGAGTTCCCGGATGTTGTGACCCCGCTCGCACACCCCGCCTCCGGGGGCTGTCGCGGCCGGGCGCCCGCACTCACCGTCCCCGCACCCCCTCAGAGCTGTGCTCGGCGGGTCCACTCAGGCCCTGGGCCGTCGTCGCTGCTTCCGCTTCCGGCTAGACCTGCGGCGCGAGCGAGCACCCCGCAGCCACCTCCTCCAACCACGACACTAGCTGCGCGCGCAGCGCCTTCCTGCTGACAACCCGTCACGAGCGGCTCCTCCGAGCCCTACCCACGCTCCTGGTTCCTCTAGCCACCCGCTCTATGCTCTTGGAGGACTCCTTTGCGAAAACCCCCTTCTTCCCGGAGCACGTGGCAGGCGGGCTTGGCGTACAACGGGGCACCTCTGTAGCGTGCCCGCGCAGAGCCCCGGGGTATTGCATTTGCGTTCCTTGGATAACAGCCATTAATGAATTGTATTTGTTGCCAGGGGATCGCATGGCACCAGCCCAGCCCCTACCATGTCCCCTACATTGGCACCCCGCCTTCTGCAGCGCTCCATTTGCCTTTAGCCACAACCTGCCACAGGTTTTAACTGCACCGCCCAGGCCGTGCCTAGCTGCAGGGCTGCGGAGTGGCACCTTTTAGGGAAAAGCCCTGTAGCACTTCGGCTCTTAAGGGTCTCACCTGCAGGGAGTAGCTTGCAGGAGCCAGATCATCTCTCTCTGGAATTTTTAAGAGACCCTCTAGAATTGTGTATCAGGGATAGAATTCTCTCTTAAAGCCATAGCATGGTTTAAAATTCCATGCCAAGGATCTCATCTATACTGTCTAAAGGGATTCTATTAACCTCCTGTCTAACCTATTGAAAAAAACAAAACAAGAAATGTCAGTTGCTACACTTGCCCTTGAGTACCCCTGCCAATTTTTGGCCTAGATCTTTTCCTCCCAAGGAATTCAAGGAGGATTTCCTCGCCTTGTCCTGTCAAGTTGGTCAGGGTCTCCGTCTCCCGATATACAGGCAAGGATGGTGGGTCCCCAGGATTCAAAGCATCTGCAGGCTACTGGGTGTCTTGACAACTTCTATGTCCTCCAACCTCTGTTTTTGCCAAGACCTTCTAGCAATTGTTCCCCTAAACTCTCCTGATCCGGGAGTGGGATCAGTAAAGAACTCTAAGTGTGTATATTACAGTATCTAATGCTTGAGACAGGAACTTCTTTTCTACAAATTGAGAAGAATGAAAGAATGTTATATGCTAGCCCAGGGTGGCAATGTTTGGGTCACAAACAATGCTGGAGAATGATTGCTGTGTTTGCTTTTCCAAGGGAATTGATAAGATCATGGAAATGTTGCTATTGACCTTTTGTTTTGTAAAATCTTGTGTTTACAAAGAACTAAATTTGGGGTAAATTGTGACCCGACAAGACCCCTCTATGGAAAAATAACTAAATTTGAGTTGGAATTGTCTGTTCCTGGCCTCTAGGTTGGTTATTGCTCAGTATTGAAAGAGGAGTTTTCCTTCTTTGCCTGCTGCAGGGCATTGGAAAGCATGGGAGGTCAGTATCCTAGGACTATAAGGGCAGAGAAGCTGACTCTGCAACAACGGAGAGAATCACGTAGGTCAGTGCAGGTGTGTTTGGTAGAGTGCTGCAATTAGTGAGGGCTGTGTGCATGTTGGAAGTCTGTAGAGAGGAATACAGCACCTGTAGCAGGTTTGGGGGTGTCCTCCTTTGGGGCTTTAACCACACAGTATTTAGTACCATCTGATTATGCAGTCCAAGAGCAGTATCCTTTTAGTCATGTGCAGTGCTATTTGCACACTTCTGCATATAGTCTTAACAATTCACTCATGTTAACCATTTAAAATGGCTTCAGAAGTATGTTTATGACTTCCAAATTCTGTTAATTTATCTAGATCCTATTCCTTAAAGGCTCTTCGGGAAAAACAGAGACAGAATTTGGCTGAGTGCAGAGCTAGAAGAGAGACAAGAACTCTTAAGTAAATTTGGATTCCAGTTCTGCCCCTAACTCACTGTGTGACCATGGGCAAGTTGCTTAACCTAAGTGTCCGAATCGGAAACATAGGGATCATTGGCCAAATTAATCCCTGGTGTAATTTTGTTTAAGTCAGTTAAATCAGTGGCTCTCAACCTTTCCAGACTACTGTACCTCTTTCAGGAGTCTGATTTGTCTTGTGTACCCCCAACTTTCACCTCACTTAAAAACTACTTGCTTACAAAATCAGACATAAAAATACAAAAGTATCGCAGCACACTGTTATTGAAAAATTGCTTACTTTCTCATTTTTGCCATATAATTATAAAATACATCAATTGGAATATAAATTTTGTACTCACATTTCAGTGTATAGTATCTAGAGCAGTATAAACAAGTCGTCTGTATGAAATTTTAGTTTGTACTGACTTTGCTAGTGCTTTTTATATAGCCTGTTGTAAAACTAGGCAAATATCTAGATGATTTGATGTACCCCCGGAAGACCTCAGCGTACCCCCAGGGATACTGCCAGTGTTAGCTGGGCGGTGTTATCTGTCCTAGCATGTCTGCAATGAAGAGCTGTTCAGTGAAGTCATGTTGTCACTCCCTGGGTGTTGTTCTGCTGAGTTGTCCAAAAACAGTCACAGTTTGCTTTTTCTGTGAAAGGAACACTTGATCGGGCTGTTATGGGGAGCGTGTATGTGTATGTGTGGTCATTGAGCTAGATTCATTCCCGGTCCAGGGGCAGAGAAGGGCCTAGTGTCTCCCTTATTCAGGACATGCTGAGGGCAGGTTTGGCTCCTGGTGCAGGCTAGAGTAGCTCTAAGCTGCTCTAACTTGCCAGGAGCACGGTTGCAAAATTGTTGGGGTGCAGCACTGCTCCCCCCACCTGCTATGAAATGCTCCAGCACACTCACCCCCCCCCCCCCCGTTCTAAAATGCTCCCTTCATTGGGGCCCACTGCAGTCCATGCAGGGGCGGCTCTACCAATTTTGCCACCCCAAGCAGCTGCCGCTGAATTGCCGCCGCAGCGGGAAAAGCGGCAAAGCTGCCGCCGAATTGCCGCTGCAGGACACTGACTGCCGCCCCATTCTGCATGCCGCCCCAAGCACCAGCTTGGAAGCTGGTGCCTGGAGCTGGCCCTGGGTCCATGTAGGTGAACCGCCCCCCTCACCTGCTCTGAAATGCCCCAGCCCCCACTGCCTTCAAAATACCTTATGCGCTGGGGCTTCCTGCAGCGTGGGGGAGAAGGGGCAGGAAAGCCAGTTCTGCAGCTCTATCAGAGGGCCTCCTGTGCCATGGGTATGCCTGGGCGGGGGCTTACAGCCTGTGTGCTCGCTTACCTCTGGTTACTCAGTGTTGCCATCCCTCGTGATCTGATCATGAGTCTCACAATATTTGGTGTTTTCTTTAAAGCCCCAGCTCCTGGAGTCATGTGAGTATGTGAGACGCTCAGCTTTCGTTTTTATATAAAGCTTCTCACCCTCATGGTTGCAGAGAAAAGCTTGAAAAGTCTCGAAGAAAAATAAAAAGAACCCAACATGTATTTTTTAAAAAAACCTCATATTTTCACGGCCTGACCCATGAGTTTGAACGTGGAGGGTTGGCAGCTTTTATCCCTGGATCTGGCAATCCCTGGCATGGCTGGTTTGCCAGCATTCAGAGAGGGGTTGGATTCCCAGTCCCTTTCCCACTTTGAGTGCAAACATGAGTGTCAATGAAAAGCTAATAAAGGGATCAGTGGTTGCTGCTATTAATAGCCAGTGAGTCATGTACGGTATGTAAAAGAGATGTGATGGACGTTTTGGGAGGTACTTGTTGTCAGAAGGCTTGTGCAGGCGGTGGGGAATGTGGAGTGCTAGGTAAATGGTGTCTGTAAAGGGATGTATAGAATGAGCGGCAGGTGGGAAGGCAGCGAACCTGTAGCTGCATATGAACTAAGAAAGGATTGAAAGAAAACTGCCACATAACAGATACGATTTGCTACTTGTTGCATTTCGTTATTGAGATGAGTAAATTACTCAACAGAGATTTAAAGCTACTTAAATAGAATCTTTAAAATAATTAAAAACCAAATAGGAAGTTGCCATCTTTCCCTGCTTTGTCACTGTCCTGTCATGTGGCCTTGGGCAAGTCACTTTATGTCTCTGTGCCTGTTTTCCCTCTAGTTAGATTGGAAGTTCTTTGGGGCAGTATCTTATTTTTTTTATGTCTGAGCACTTTGCCAGTCATAAGTTCAAGGCTAGATCAGATGTCTTTGTTTTAACAAGACAGTTACTGCGGGAAGGCTGAGCCAGAGAAATGAGGTTTGCTTTTTGTTCTGAAAGCAGAGAGTTTAGTTGTGGAGGAGGGTTTTGGCTGGGGGATCTGGTTAGTTACAAATTCACTGGCTGTGGTGACCCTCACCCCCCACTACCACCATGGATGGAGACCCTGAATAGCCCAGCTCCCTCACGTAGGATCGCAGCTGCGCCACCACAATTCCACTATCCCTGGGGCACAGGATGGAAGTGGGGGAGGCAGGATTGGGGCAGTTTTACTTTCATTTCCAGGGAAGTGCTGAGCATAGAGTGAGAAGGGCAGTGGCAGGAGAGGGGCCCAGGGTGTGTGGGGAAGCGTGGGCCTGCTGCGGCTGGTGAGTAACTCTGCCAGGCGCCCCTGCCGCTCCCCCAGCTGACAGCCGCCTACGCTTCACAATCGGAGCCAGTTTATCAGGAGAGGGGGAACAGGCACTTTGAAGCTTGTTGCCATCTCGGTTGCCGTGGCAGCAGCAGTCCTGTGTTTCCTGACATGAGGAGAGGTGGTGAGTACAGCAGCTGAGCTGAACGAAGAAACGCCCAGGAGATTCAATCGGTCGGGGTCCCCCAGGGCCTGTGGGGAGACTCGCGGATGGGTAAGTCACTTACCAGCATTCTGCTTGCACTCTCACCAGGGCCTGCCTTTCTCCTGGCCAGAGCTTGGAGCAGAGGGTGCAGCCACTTCGCGTTCACCAGGGCTTGGTCTTTTCCTATCACACACCCTGTGTTCGCAAATGCAGGGCGTTGTGAATAGAAATGGGATCCAGTTTGGAGCTATAGGGCCAGCTGGGGGCACAGGTTCCTCCTTCGGACTCTCCCCATGCTGGGAGCTGATGTTGCCAAGGAACCACCGAGCCTTATCTGCCCACTCATGTTCTACCTCCAAGTCCACGGTCAGAGCCTCCCGCCTCCCTCTGCAGCATTGTTGCCTGTGTCATGCACCTCCACAAGGATGTTTGCTGTGGGATTGACCAGGTGGGCTCTGTGACTGGTAGGGGAGAGTAGCCTTCAGCCTTGCAAGTGAGGTGGGATATGGGTGTTCCTGGTTTTGAGCTTGTTCGGAGTCACCTCCGCGAGAGGAGACACAGCCATATGTCTGTGGGTTTATGCTGTGCTCAGTGCTGTGACATCTGAGAGAAAATACTAAGGGTTCTCAATGGCCTTCACCTCCAGTGGGGCTACCAGCACAGTCCAGGGGAGAGGATGGGGTTGCAAGCCTCCTCCCGTTCCCTCTCTCCAGTGTCCTGACCATACAGATCTGCCCAGCTGATTGCAGCCAGAAGATCTGCCCCATAGCGCAGTGTGCCGATTCGCATGGCACCCTGGGAAATGGAACGGAGGATTCTTGGATGTGCTTGGAGGTGGCGCAGTAGTGAGTGACACTGCAGAGTGAGGTATCCCATACGAATTCCCTCCTTGGGTATCCACTGATTCTTCCTTTTGCTGCCTTTGGTGACAGGCCTCTGGTACTACATGCCACAGCTGGATTGCACCTCCTCCGTGTGCCATAGATCTGGATCTGTGAGATTCCCCTTGGAAGCTCCAGGGAAAGTGCAGTATGTGAAGCAAACGTCAGTACCTGAGACTCAGCTGCACTGATGACCCTTCAAGGGAGGGCGCCCCCCCTCCCTCATACTACCAGGCCATAAATGTCCCACCAGAAGCAGAGCAGCTTTCCTGGCCTGCCGTCCCGGTACAGCGGTGATGGATGCTTCCAGCATTGCACTGACACGGGGGCCTCAGGCTGGGCTGGCCAGGATCCTGAGAGCTATAAAAGAAGCCCACGGGCGTCTCGACCCTGTTCCGTGTCGGAGCTGGAGAGGAGCTACACAAACAGCTACCCCTCCTCAAGGGTCCCCTTCCAAGGAGAGGTAATGGGACCAGCCTGACCTTCGTGCTGGGGGACCAGGCACCTCTCTGGGCTTCACAGGATCCCTGCAAAGGGGTCATGTTCCACTCGTGGCCTTCTGCTTATCATACCATGTGGCTCCTAAGACAAAGCAGGCTGATGTCCTGACGGTGATGGGTCTGGGACTGGGTTCCTTGGCACACTCAAACTGCTCAGAGGGCAATACGCCAGCAATCCCCTGTGATCTCACCTCTGGCACAGAGGCCCGGGGCATTACCTCTGCCACACCCCAGATCCCCTCTCCCTCACAAGCTGAACTGCTTTGCCATGACAGTTCATGGGGTGGCCGGGGTTGTTAGTGACTGCTCCCATGATTCACTGCCTTTGTTCAGGCAACATTCCTGACATTGATGGGGAGTGATTCCAGTGGGGGATGGGTAGAGTGAAAAGGAGAGAGTGTGAGTGTGTGTATCAAGGGGGGATCAAGATGGAAATGGCACATCCCTGTCCTCTGCATCAGTCTTCTCTTCCTCACCTCATTCAGAACCCTCTGAACGGGACGCCAGGACCCAGGGAGCTCGGCCACTCAAACAGCGCATGGAGAGAGTCCAGCAGGGGCTTTCTTAGCCCCAAGCACATCGAAAGAGCCAGGTCCATGAGCCCCTTGCGAGGGATCCACTCCATAGATAGTGGGATGTAAGTTCAGTTTTAAAAGAGCTTGGGATGGGAGGGATCCTGTGGGAATCGAGTGGAATCGTCTGTGGTAGAGGGGTGTGGAAAACTTGCTTGTTGGGAAGATTTGCAAGGAATCTTTCTTATATAGGTATAGTTTAGATGGGTGGATGGAAGGACAGAAAGAAATACTTACAGAGCAGGTCAGAGCCTTTTCTTAAGCAATAAGTTGCAACTGGAACTCCCTGCTGCTGTGTGTTATTGGATCAACTTGCTTAATACATTTCAAAATGGATCAGACACTCACAGCCAGACAAATAGCATCTGCAGTCACACTAGGCAAGACAAAACAAGGGCTGTTCATCCTCATGCTTCAGGCCAGAAATTGATCACCACTTGCAGCTAGGAAGAAATTTCCCTACTGGGTATAGCCCTGCACAACTAAGTGCCTGAAGAGGTTTTCTTCTTCCTTGAAAGCATCCAGCATGCAGGGGATTGGATTAGATTAATCATTGGTGGGTTTCAGGCAGGCAATTGCTATGTTCTTACATCACACATCTGGGGTTGTGAATTACTGGGCAGAGCTAGTGTGCAGTAAGTTGTTTCAATCACACAAGTTTAAATTGCACCAGCTGTGGAATATTGCAGCATAATTCATACTTTGGAATGGCTGCTTTTGGTTAATTTCCTTTTAAAATAAGAAATGTGTCCTTCCCCTGAGAACTATAACAGGAAAAATGTTCCTAAAATTGATAGATTAATCAGTTGATCTGTTCATCCCCCTGCATATCCATCCATCCAGTCATCCAAACTGAGATGGTGGTTTCATTAGCATTCCTATAACTCTGATTTTACCAAATGAAGCCCCTGAGCAAAGAGCAGAGGGGAAGTAGAGTCCAGGCCTTTACATTTCCACTTGCCCTGCAGAAGCAGTGGGTTTTTTTCAGTAGGATCTCAGTGCAATTCAATGGAATTCACCTGCAGGACACCAGCAGGACTGGGGGAATTTTCAGGTGTCAGGTCTGCAGGTGGCTGCCTAGGGTACTGCCTCTCAGAAGGCACTGGAATAGCACAGGGACCATAATGATCACTCAGCAATACTTTTGTCCTCTGCTGCTCTTCCCAAGAGCCTGATCCTGACTTGGGCTAAGTATCAGCAATTCCCACTAACATCAGTGGAAGTTAAAGGTGCTTGGTAGCTCTCAGAATTAAGCTTTGGCTGTGAAGTTTATGCCTGCTCTAGTCCTGCTCCCACCAGAAAGGGAGGCCATGTTTCTGCTCAGCCATGTGTAGTGGCTGCATTTGGCTCTTAGATTCCACCTCTCCCTCCCACCATGCCTCCTTTGAAGCAATGCTGCACCTAGCACAGTGGTTTCTGGGAGGGGGGGATAGCTCAGTGGTTTGAGCATTGGCCTGCTAAACCCAGGGTTGTGAGTTCAATCCTTGAGGGGGCCATTTGGGGATCTGGGGCAAAAATTGGGGGTTGGACTAGATGACCTACTAAGGTCCCTTCCAACCCTGATATTCTATGATTCTATCACACATTTGGGAACAGACATCTGGTCTTCCCTGCATTTGCCTGAGGACTCCCTGGAGGTATCAGATGTTTACTGTTAGCTTTCTCAGCCACTCATTGAAGGGATTGGGATGGGTATTGAATCTTTAACAAAGAGAGGTTTTCTTCCAGCTGTTTATAGGGCATCTGAGTTAAATAGGAGTTATCCCTTCCCCTGTCAGTCAATCAGGTTTCATTTACCTGATACTTGGGATGACATCATCCTACTAGTGCTCCAGTTGTCCATAGAGTCTCCTAGGATATAAAGGTTGGACAAGACATTTTTCCTAAATATGCCCCAGAATCCATTGCACCAGATAACCTTTAATGGCAAGTGGTATGACTAATGAGTTGTGAACAATGGTTTAAGGATCATCTTTGTCACCATTGGGGTCTCCTGTTAGCTATCCTCATTGTTCTGCCTTCCCAGGCCTTTCAGTCAGTCATTAAAATAAAAAAGGATGGATCTCTTTCTTGGCAGAGTTTTAACCAATGACATGGAATGTGCCAGGAAGAATTTCAGCCCACCACTCAAAAGGAGGCATTCTTTATCTCGTCTCCCGGACTGGGGCACAGAAGAATATGGTCCTATGCGGCCATTGGCTCGAAGGGTGTGGAGTGGATTGGAGCTGGACCTGCGGGCATCTTTACCAGAGAATGTGCAGAGGACAACAGGACTGGGGCCCTCTCTGCGGGACACTCCTGGGGTGCTAGAGGGACAGGCAAAAGAGCTGCAGAAGCTGGAACTCAACAGGGTGAAGTTTGAGCTACTTTCCATTAAGCAGAAGGTAAACTAGAGTCTCTCCAAAGCCTGGGGGAGTTTGTGAGGACCTTTCTGATTGGGACACAGGAGCAGCTGCTGGTTCTAGTCCTTCTAGACACTCACCTGACTTTGGGGCTGACCCTGAGACATGCTAAGCACCTGCACCCTCCATTGGTTTCAATAGGAGCTACATGTGCTCAGGACCCCTCAGGGTCAGGCCTGATGAGTCTAACCAATTCCAAGCTTCTCAGATGCAGCACATCACATCTCAGTGGTCTGGGCAGGCTGCTCACTTGTTTCCATTGGGATGACTCGAGCCAGTGTGTGCCCATCCTTCGAAGAGTGAATGCAGTACAGTGGAGCGGGATGGTGCTGTTCACACTCTCTGTGCCTGAGTGCTCAGTGCTTGTTGAAATCAATGGAAAAGTCCCACTGACTTCAGTGGGCTGTGCACTAGCTAGGCTGTGTCCCGTAGCATGTGCTCTCATTTGAGGAACTAGAAGCTTGTGATCCTGGAGGTCAGAGATGCCTATCTGGGAGGCTGGAGCAGCTTCTGGCTTATCTCTGTTGGGAACAGTCTGGCCTCTGTCACGAAGAACAGAGTGGTACTCCTCCTCTGGCATTGTCCTCTTCAAGGTTTAATATAAAATTAAGCTGCTTGCCTTTGAATTCTCTCTTGACCTTGCCTTTCCCACAGCAGATGGAGAGCTCCCTCGCCCAACTAGAGAAGGAAAAGAGCTGGTTGGACCTGTCCCGCTATGAAGACCAGAAACAGAGAGGGGACCTGCAAGAGAAGTACGTGGATTGGGGGCGGGTGGTAGGAAGGCTTTGGGTTGAGAAGTCTTGGCAAGGAGTACGTAGAATGCAGGCAGCTGGGACAGGGTCAGAGGTACTGTACCAAGAGAGACTAGGGCACAGAATGGGTGGGTGAAGACAGCAGCTTAAGGAGCTTCTTGTTCAGTATGTGAAATCATTGCGCTAGAGTGGAGGTTTTAGGCATACCTAAGGGAGTTAGGCACCCAGAGTCAATGGGAGTTGGACACCTACCTGCCTTAGGTGCCCTTGGAAATCCTAGTTTAAATCTTTCAGTCAGCAGCATATTACTCTCCCTCAGCAGCCTGCGTTCTCAGTGGGGCACTTCCCCGACCCAGGAGACTGGGTGGCTCAGGACTGGAGGTGGAGAGCGCCCCTAGGCATCCATGTCCACTCCAGCCCAGGCCAGTGGGGAGTGAGTGAAAGTTCTTCTCACTTGAGAGCTGTTTAGTGGCTTGTGTGTGCTGAGTTGCTCTGTAGAAGGTCTCAGTCCAGTCCTAGTGGACCAGTGTCCACACCAGAAATGCAGCCCCCAGATTTGGCAGTAGCTGTCTCCCTGGCTGGCATGCTCAGCAGAGAGGCCAGGGTTTGAATGAACTTCCCTCAGGTCAGGTTTGATGTGTGCCCTGCTTTGTCCCTTGTACCTGTTCTGTGGATAAGCAAAGGACTTCAGTCTATAAGTCAGCCTGGCACCTTTCGCCAGCAGTGAACTCACCAGCGTGACCTACTCTTCTTCCTTAGGGAAAGGGGTTGTGGTAGGGAGAGGGGACAATGGTTGGCCCAGAGGTTGGGAGCGAGCATGGGGGTTGGGGCAACCTGGCAGTTTGGGTCTGGGGCATCTCTAGAGGGGGCACAGGGAGCAGCTGTTGGACAAGGGGTCCATTTGGAGCATGGGGGTGGGGACAACTGTCAGGTAGTGCTCAGCCAGTGGACATGGTGGTTGGAAAGAGGGCAGGGGGAGGAGCAGGTGGGAAAGTGACATAGAGATTGGGATGTGATGAATGGAAGCAGGGTGGAGCTGCTGTGTGTCTGTCTGTCTTTTAGGATCCTTAATTTGGAGATGGAGGTGGTGAAGGCCAAATCCTGCTTGAGCAGAATGAGCTGCCGCTCGGTCTCCCCAAGTCCCAGCCAGAGGTTGTCTGTGGTAAGGAAGGGCTTGCAAACCCCAGTGGCTATTACCTGAGGCCAGGCCCAAACATTTCAGAGAAGGCATTGCACATAGTAGGGGATGGAGCCCTGGCATCGGGCAGTGGCACAGTCAACTGCCCACAATAACGATTGCAGCACTGGAACGGGGCCGGGGCGCTCACGATTGCATGCACGAGGATGCAGCACTGGTACAAGACTGCAGCCCTTGGAATTGCACAGCAGAGGTTGCATGATTTTGGGGCAGTGGGAAGACCAAAGGGTTAATATTATGTGTCCTGATTCCTAAAGTCCCTGCAGGCTTTTTCAGGCCTGCTCTGAAGCCTCATTCCCCTGCACATCTCCAGGGTAAATCTTGGGGGACGAGTGCAGGAGTTGCCATCCCGTGTGCTCCGTGTTGGACTCTGCTGTGTGACTCTCCCTGTTTGCTCCTGGACTCAGGACACTTGGAAACATGCAGCTCCCAGCCAGCAAACCCACAACAAGGACAGATCTAATTAGAGGATGCTCAGGAGCTAAATATAGCACAGGGCTGGGGGAGGAGGAGAGCGGTGACCTTCAGGCTCCCTGCTGTCAGTGGCCTGCGAAGTCCTTGCTCCCATGGAGCAGTGGGACTGGCACTGTGATCAGAGCGCAGAGGCTAAGGGCAGGCTGACCCTGGGTCTTCCATGGGAAGGCAAAAAGATCTGCTTGCCCTTTTCTTCCCCGCCAGACCCGCTCTGAACACGGGCTAGGTACAATCCTAATCTCTGAGCTCAGGGAAGAGCAGGGACTACTCCCTCTGTGTGCGTGCAGGGAGCAATCTTCTTGAAAGCCAGCAGAGAGGGGACGGTGCTACAGCTCTGCCCCGGTCCACACTGGCTGGCTGGCTACAGAAAGGGGAGCACTTTGCAGAGCTGGTGAATCAGGTGAACCTCTCCCCTCCTCCTTGTAGTTCAGGGATTGTGCCCCTTTTCCCAGTAATCTTACCCTGTGGAGTGCAGCTCCACACCATCCCCAAGGCCAGGCAGGGAGTAATTGGCACAGTCTGTCCCTTAAAGTGACAGGCACAACAGTAATACTTTCAGCAGACAGACATGCTCGTTCTTTCTCACTTGGGTACAGGCTAGAGCTGGTCGTATTAGCCATTACAGGCAGCACTTGTTAGGGACTGAGCCCCGTTTTGGTTAGCAGATTGCAGTATGGCCAACCCCATGTGTTCCAAAATCATGAGGCTGACTTAATATCCATGGCTTTTTTTAAAGAAAACCCAACAGTACCTGGGTTCTTTCCCTTTACCTCCTGACTACAGAGCCTTTGAGTAACAACATCTGGGTCAAGTATACCAGCTTTTCTCTGCAACTATGAGTGCCAAAAATGTACTTTTTTTAACAAAGGAAAGGTGGAATTCTCCTATAATAACATGAATCCAGCAGCTGGGGCTTTATGAAAAGCACCAGATATTGCGAGACTGGAGTTCAGATTGTGAGTTGGTTGTACTAGGATTGTTCATAAGCCATACCCGAATCCTGCAAACAAGTATTATCCAATCTCTTCCAGCCTGGGAGAGGGCAGGGGGAACAGTTCGCAATCTGTTTGCACTGAGTAGGCAGTGCTAGCTGTTTGTGAGGCGTGACTGGTCACCATACTTGCATGGTATTTCTGCTGCCTGATTGGTTGACTGATCCTTTTTCAAATAGCAGAATGATGACCAGGGAATGTTTGTGACACTCGTGCTAATGTTTGTGAAACAGTCAGGATTTGTGAATATTTTCACCAATGGCTGGCAGTCCTGAGGATACTTGTGAAACAGTCAGTCATGTTCAACCAGAAGGGATGGGTTGGAGGCAGGATTCACTGGGTGAGATTCTCTGGCCTGTGCTGTACAGGAAGTCAGAAAAGATGATCATTATGGTCCCCGCTGGCCTTAAAAATTTCTCTCTCTATGTGATTGCAGCAAACCAAACTGGGTGGCTTTTATTCCCATAAATGTCTGCAGATCAAGCTGTTCCCTATTCACCCAGCTCTTTGCATGCTAAGGGGTGGTTCGTGACTGCCTCATTATAGCTGGCTGATGTATCCATTGTGTTGATTTGTAGGAGAAGGAGGAGCTGAACCGAGAAATGACAGCTCTTCAAGAAACCCTGAGTGGTTACAAGGAGCACATGAAGGCTTTGGAAGCAGAACGGGATGAAATGGCCCAGCAGCTGAACTCAGCCAAAGAGGTTTGTTCCTTGGTCCAATGCGCACAATCCCCCTGTCACTGTCTAGGGATATGTGTACACTGCAGTAAAAAACCTGTGGCACTGGGTCTCTGAGTCTGGCTCAACTGACTCACGAGGCTTGAGCTGTGGGGCTAAAAATTGTGGTATAGACATTCGGGCTCATGTTGGAGCCTGGGCTTTGAGACCCTCCCCAGGCTCCATCCCAAGCCCGAATGTCATCACTGCAATTTTTAGCCCCGCAGCCCAAGCCCCACGAGCCTGAATCAGCTGACCCGGGCCAGCCGTGGCCATGCCGCAGGTCTTCCATTGCAGAGTAGGTGTACCCCAGGGGGCTGGAAAAGGATTCACTGCACTATTTAGGCACCAATTTTTAATGAGTCCATGAGCTCCAGAAAATAGACACAATTAGAAACATCACATGTTGGAGCTGAGACTGGACCCCTCACTCCTTCCATTCCAAAAACAAACTCGCCACTGCCTGGACTCAAAGTGATCACGTTTAAATTGTGTCTTGTCAACAGGCCTGCAGTGTGCCAATTCACTCCAACACTCCAAGCCTGTACGTTACAATCAATACTCTCACATGCTTCCTGTCCTGTCCACTCGCATCTGTATCCTCACTGCACCCCACGCTCCTTAGGGACGGGGGAACCTCAAACCATAAGCACTCCAAAATTTGGATGCTCGTTCTCAGTCTACAAATGAGGCTGCTCAAGCAGCTGCCCCACCCAATCACTGCAGAGTTCCTGGAAGCTGTACAAATAGTTGCTCCCACCCCTACCTGGATGTCCAGCCATTTGCTCCTCCCTTCTTTCAGCTTAGATGGGGCTTAGCTACCCCAGAAGTTCAGGCATTTAAGTTCAGGCCACATCCCTACTTCAGAGGTTCCCTTGTTCCTTTTGCTTCCCAGGGGCAACAGCTGGCTTTCAGCCAGAACAATGAGGCCAGCCAGAGAGTGACGGACTCGCTCCAAGCGACAAAAGCACTGCACAAGGAAATTGGCAGACTCCAAGCGGCTAACAACAGCACCAGCAGGGTATGGGGATGGAGGAAATATGTGGGTCTGAGTAATGAACAGCCTGTGATTGAGCTCCCATTGGTAGCATGTAGAACAAGGTCTCCCCTGGTAGTACTGGCTGATGCACCATGAGTACAAGAAGGACAAGCTGTTCTCTACGTGTGCGCCTGTACTGGTGCACACTTGAGTTTGTGATAGGGCGAGTCCCGCTTTTTGGGTCTTTTTCTTATATAGGCTCCTATTACCCCCCACCCCTGTCCCGATTTTTCATATTTGCTGTCTGGTCACCCTAGTTTGTGAGTACAGGTGTGATGCGTATCTGTGCCTGATGGGAGTGTTGTGCAATGAAGTGACTAGTGTACACATGCACTAGGAGGCTCCTTACTGGCTGGAAAGTCAGACATGTTTAAGCATTCGTGGGCTCTCTCTCCCTCTTGTGGCTAACCCAAGAAGAGGCTAAACTGTTGAGTGCTCCAGGAGTGCACTTGTGGAGCAGAAGGCCTGGATTTCGGTTCCCTGCGCTGCAGTGCTGTGGTCTGGCGGGCAATCAGGATGGCTGCGTTTTCTATTCTGCTCTGTTCTGTGTAGGCTTTTATTCTGTGCTCATCACTGTAGTATCTGAGCGCCTTGCAGTAATGCAATGACACTACACATCTGCCATGTGCTGGTTATTCGCTCATCCTCTCCCCAGAGGGAGAAGCGTATGGATTGGAGGGTCTTGTTTTGGTAGGGTTTTTATTTATTTATTTGTTTGTTTTGGGGGTCTTTTGTTAAACAGACCTGTGCTCTGTGTTTATACTAGAGAAGGCAGGTCAAAGAAATGTGCCCCGCACTTGGAGCAGGAAGCGGTGAGGTTTGGGATGGTCATTAGTTCCTGGGGGAATTCATTCGCCCATCGTGGATCACCCTGGGAGAAGGTTCTGTCTCCTGCACAGCTGAGCTTGACCCATGTTGCTGAAAGTTCCGCTGTGCCAGAGGATCAAATGCAGGCTTCAGCCGGGAGCTATAAAAGGTCTTTTTGATACCCTGGGTGCAGGCCACGAAACACTTTGAAGATAAGGACTGAGACCTTCAACTTGCTTTGAAATGCTACAGATTGCCAGGGAAGGGAGCATGTGCCAGGTGTGATGTGCTTATGGTAGCCTGTGTTGCTGAGGTGACACGCTGAAGCATTCTGTACTAGTTGGAGTTTCCTAAGTACTGAAGGTTTCACGTCCAGGGATATTGCTCTGCTGTAGGCCAGCTGAGAGGTGATGAAGGCATAAGTAACTGAGGCCAGGATGGGACAGAGTCTCCTAGCCAACCGGAGATGGTAGAATGCATTACTCACGGCAGTTTCAATGTGTGAGCTCAGTGTCAGCAAGGACGCCAAGAGTTCTCCTAGAATATGCACTGAATTGAGCAACTGTGGGCATGAATCTTCAATCAAAGGAGACTGCTCCATGACTGCAAACTCCTCAAAATACTCTCTTCTGCCCATCAACATCACCTTTGTTTTGCTTGGGTCAGCATCAGCCAGCGGTTCTTCATCCATGAGATGATCTCATCCAAGCACTGGGCCATCTTGGTGGTGGTTGTGTGGTCATATATGGTGAAGGGTGTGTAGAACTGTGTGTCATCTGCATGTTGCTGGCACTTGAGTCCATGTCATTGGGCCCATTCACCTACTGGCTGCATGCAGATATTTACCAGGACCAGAGAGAACAGATCCTTGTGGAGGCTCACAAGGGTCTAGTGGTGGAGATGCAGTTTGCCATCACTACTCTTTGAGTGCATCCCTCCAGGAAGAGCTCAAACCATTTTAGTGCATTACCCTGGATCCCTGCCAACTCTGTCAGGCTAGACAGCAGCATAGACTCATAGACTTTAAGGTCAGAAGGAACCATTATGATCATCTAGTCTGTCCTCCTGCACAATGCAGGCCACAAAATCTCACCCACCCACTCCTGGAATAATCCTCTCACCTATGTCTCAGCTATTTGAAGTCCTCAAATCATGGTTTAAAGACTTCAAGATGCAGAGAACCCTCCAGCAAATGACCCGTGCCCCATGCTGCAGAGGAAGGCGAAAAACCTCCAGGGCCTCTGCCGATCTACCCTGGAGGAAAATTCCTTCCCGACCCCAAATATGGTGATCAGCTGAACCCTAAGCATGTGGGCAAGACTCACCAGCCACACACCCAGGAAAAAGTTCTCTGTAGTAACTTCTAATATCCCATCATTGAACATTGGTCCTATTTACCACTGATGGCAATTAATTGACCTTTGACTAAGATCATGTTATCCCATCAAACCATCCCCTCCATAAACTTATCTAGTTTAATCTTGAAGCCAGATAGGTCTTTTGCCCCCACTGCTTCCCTTGGAAGGCTGTTCCAGAACTTCACTCCTCTGATGGTTAGAAACCTTTGTCTAATTTCAAGTCTAAACTTCTTGATGGCCAGTTTATATCCATTTGTTCTTGTGTCCACATTGGTACTGAGCTTAAATAATTCCTCTCCCTCCCTGGTATTTATCCCTCTGATATATTTAAAGAGAGCAATCATATCTCCCCTCAGCCTTCTTTTGGTTAAGGTAAACAAACCAAGCTCCTTGAGTCTCCTTTCATACGACAGGTTTTCCATTCCTTGGATCATCCTAGTGGCCCTTCTTTGTACCTGTTCCAGTTTGAATTCATCCTTCTTAAACATGGGAGACCAGAACTGCACGCAGTATTCCAAATGAGGTCTCATCAATGCCTTGTATAACGGTACTAACACCTCCTTATCTCTACTAGAAATACCTCGCCTAATGCATCCCAAGACCGCATTAGCTTTTTTCACAGCCACATCACATTGGTGACTCATAGTCATCCTATGATCAACCAGGACTCCGAGGTCTTTCTCCTCTTCCGTTACTTCCAACTGGTGTGTCCCCAGCTTATAACTAAAATTCTTGTTATTAATCCCTAAATGCATAACCTTACACTTCTCACTATTAAATTTCATCCTATTACTATTACTCCAGTTTACAAGGTCATCCAGATCTTCCTGTATGATATCCCGATCCTTTTCTGAATTGGCAATACCTCCCAACTTTGTGTCATCCGCAAACTTTATTAGCACACTCCCACTTTTGGTGCCGAGGTCAGTAATAAATAGATTAAATAAAATTGGTCCCAGAACTGAACCTTGAGCAACTCCACTAGTAACCTCCCTCCAACCTGACAGTTCACCTTTCAGTATGACCCACTGTAGTCTGCCCTTTAACCAGTTCCTTATCCACCTCCCAATTTTCATATTGATCCCCATCTTTTCCAATTTAACCAATAATTCCTCATGTGGTACTGTATCAAATGTCTTACTGAAATCAAGGTAGATTAGATCCACTGCGTTTCCTTTATCTAAAAAATCTGTTACTTTCTCAAAGAAGGAGATCAGGTTGGTTTGGCATGATCTATCTTTTGTAAAACCATGTTGTAATTTGTCCCAATTGCCATTGACCTCAATGTCCTTAACTACTTTCTCCTTCAAAATTTTTTCCAAGACCTTGCATACTACAGATGTCAAACTAACAGGCCTGTAGTTACCCGGGTAACTTTTTTTCCCTTTCTTATGTAACCCTTCTGCCAGTCAGAGTTGGCAGCAACAAGGGCCGGGTTCCGTATCTAGGGGTTCCATTCCAATAACACAATGCAAAACCGGCTCGAGCCCCCACCCAGTGACCTGGGACAAATATATATCACCCCCCCCGGGCGCCTCTAAGAGGCAGTACTTCCCCTCTTGCAAGCACAGAGTCTGAGTGTAGAAAAACCTTTTAATGACAGAGAGAAACAATGCGGCATTTTGTTGGGGAAACACCACATCTAGGATTTGTAAACCAAACTGTGAGCAACAACCCACCCCAGCAAATTGGCCATGTCCTTTCCCTTTGGTTCTTGAGTCCAGCAACCCACCAAAAAATCACCCAAAGTCCCAAAAGTCCAACAACCCAAAAGTCCAGACCCAGAGTTCAAAAGTTCATCTGCAGAGTGTTAAACCCCCCCAGTCTGGGTAGACATGGGGAGGGGAGAGGTAAGGGGCATCTTACGTGGCTTGAAGCTGACTGCCCCGTCCCTTCATGGGGCTTTGCTCGGCTCCGCTCCGCTCCGCCAGCCATCCCACGAGTCACTCCGCTCAGCCGTCCTACAAGCCGCACCGGCTGTCCCACCAACTGCTCTGCTAGCAGCTCCGCTCCGTCAGCTGGCCTGCAAGCCACGCCGGCTGTCCCGCCAACTGCTCCGCTCCATCAGCCGCTCATCTTCCGGCTCCCCCACTACTTAACACAGTGCTCAGTGATTTCAGCTCATAACAATTTCAGCTTTTTAGTGATTTCAGCTTGTAGTTAGGGGAGCCTTTGTGCTCATTTGCACACTTAGCCCAGAGTGATTCCAACTCAGCAGCCTGTGGCTAGACTCCTAAGGAACTCAAAATTAGCTCTGATATTTCACAGTGGAGAGAGAGGAGATGTAATTGACATTTAGGGCCCTCAGAAGAGGCCCATGCCACCAGACAGAAATACCTGTCCCCAGCCTCTCTCAATTCACTGGGTTTTGGAATCCATGTACCTCGCCTAGCAAGTGCTGTTTAGCTAAGGGCGAGTCCCTTCATCATAACAAAAGCCCACTGTCCTTGATTCACATAATCAGGGTAACAACACTTTATTCTTCCTGCCCCAATAACAGAGAAACTGGGGCTCCCACAGCAGTCAAAGTGACCATTTGGGCAAGCGGTCCATCATGCTTTGCAGGGTGGGTGTGTCCATGCAAACAAGATTAGCTCCTGACATCCCTTTCCACAACTCACCACCAGATGTCAGGGTAGAGCTCATCCTGACTCTGCTTACACTTAAAAATAGGAACTATATTAGCTATCCTCCAGTCAAATGGTACAACCCCTGAGTTTAGAGATTCATTAAAAATTTGTGCTATTGGGCTTGCAATTTCATGTGCCAGTTCCTTTAATATTCTTGGATGAAGATTATCTGGGCCGCCTGATTTACTCCCATTAAGCTGTTTGAGTTTGGCTTCTACCTCAGATATCGTAATATCTACCCCCACATCCTTATTCCCATTTGTCATGCTGCCACTATCCCTAAGCTCCACATTAGCCACATTAAAGACTGAGGCAAAGTATTTGTTTAGATATTGGGCCATGCCTAGATTATCCTTAACCTCCACCCCATCCTCAGTGTTTAGCGGTCCCACTTCTTCTTTCTTTGTTTTCTTCCTATTTATATGGCTATAAAACCTTTTACTATTGGTTTTAATTCCCTTTGCAAGGTCCAATTCTACATGACTTTTAGCCTGTCTCACTTTATCCCTACATGCTCTGACCTCAAGAAGGTAGGTTTCTTTGCTGATCCCTCCCATCTTCCACTCCTTGTATGCTTTCTGTTTTTCCTTAATCACCTCTCTGAGATGCTTGCTCATCCAGCTTGGTCTAAAACTCCTGCCTATGAATTGTTTTCCCTTTTTTGGGATACAGGCTTCTGATAGCTTCTGCAACTTTAACTTGAAATAATCTCAGGCCTCCTCCGCCTTTAGATCCATAAATTCTTTAGTCCAATCCACTTCCCTAACTAATTTCCTTAATTTATTAAAGTTAGCCCTTTTGAAATCAAAAACCCTAGTCTCAGATTTATTTTTGTTTATCCTTCCATTTAGTTTGAACTGAATTAGCTCATGATCACTCGAGCCAAGGTTGTCCCCTACAACCATTTCTTCAATGAGGGGATCTGGGGCAAAAATTGGGGATTGGTCCTGCTTTGAGCAGGGGGTTGGACTAGATGACCTCCTAAGGTCCCTTCCAACCCTGATATTCTATGATTCTATGAGGTCCTCACTATTCACCAAAACCAAATCTAAAATGGCATCCCCCCTTGTTGGTTCAGCAACTACTTGAGGAAGGAATTCATCAGCTATCACATCTAGGAAAATCTGAGTCCTATTATTATTACTAGCACTTGTTCTCCAGTCTATATCTGGGAAGTTGAAGTCTCCCATGATCACACAGTTCCCATTAGTATTTACTTCCTTAAAAACATTAAAGAGGTCTCTATCCATATCCAAATTAGATCCCGGTGGTCTATAGCACACCCCAAGCACTATCCCAGGGGAGGTTCTAGTAGTTTTCTTCCCGAATGTGATTTTTGCCCAGACAGACTCTGTCTTATCCATTCCATTACTTTTTATTTCTTTACAGTCTACCTCATCATTGATATACAATGCTACTCCCCCACCTTTACCTTTATTTCTGTCTTTCCTAAACAGTACATACCCTTCAATACCTGTATTCCAGTCATGACTATTATTCCACCATGTTTCGGCTATTCTTATAATATCTGGTTTCACTTCCTGGACCAGTAGCTCTAATTCCTCCATTTTGTTACCTAAGCTCCTTGCATTGGTGTACAAACATCTTAATTTTTGCTGTTTGGCCTCACTCACATTCTTTACCCAATTTGGTATGGACATTGTACTGCCAGGAAGACCTATTAGACTAGTATCCACTCTGCCCTTCCTCCTTATGTCCATTCTCCTACCCCCGGGTATATCCTTTCTTACTTCGTTTTCTTCCCTCTCAATGTTAAAATCCGGCGTGGAGATTACCTGGATATCTCCCAACCGTCTCCCCCAAATTCCTAGTTTAAAGCTCTCTTGATCAGTTGTGCCAGCCTCCATCCTAGAAGTCTATTTCCTTCCCTACTCAGGTGAAGTCCATCCCAAGAGAACAGTCCCCTGTCCATGAATGCCTCCCAGTGGCCATACATCCCAAAGCCCTTCTTATGGCACCACTGCCTGAGCCATCTGTTGATCATCATAATCCTGTCACACCTTTGTTGCCCTTCTCTAGGAACAGGCAGAATCTCACTGAAGATCACCTGAGCCTCGATTTCCTTAAGCGTCTTCCCCAGCCTGGCATAGTCCCTCTTGATTCGTTCCAGTGAGAATCTAGCTGTGTCATTTGTTCCTACATGAAGGATGATCAATGGATTCTTTCCCGCTCCCTTTAGGATCCTCTTCAACCTCAGGTCCACATCCTGTATCTTAGCACCCGGTAGACAGCACACCCTTCTGTTCTCTGTATTAGCTCTGGTTACAGGCCTGTCTATTCGTCTCAGTAAGGAGTCCCCAATCACGTAGACCTGCCTTTTCCTGGTGACAGTGCGATTCTCCAGTCTCTCCCCTGTTCCCTCTGGCTGCAAGTCCTTTCCATTCCTATGTTCCCTTGTAATCCTTTTCAACCCATCCTGTATCCTCCTGGGACTCATGTTTGGTGTTGTCCCCATCGACTCTTCCCCTTTTTCTGTGGGACTAGCCGCTCTTCTCTTCTCCCTTGCCCTTCCACTTTCAGTGACCACCTGCTGTACCCCTTCTTCATTCTCCAACTCTGCAAACCTGTCATCTCATGGTCAGCAGTGTCAAACACTGCAGAGAGGTCCAGGAGAATGAGAATGGATGTCTGGCTTCCATCCGTTGACAGGAGGAGATCATCCGTCCATGCCACTAAAGCAGTTTCGGTTCTGTGTCCTGGCCTGAATTCGGATTGTGCTGTGTCCAGAACATTAGCTTCAGTTAGATGTGCTCGTAGCTGGCCTTTAGCTAGCTTCTCTATAAGCTTCCTTGGGAATGGGGGGTTTGACATTTAGGCAGTAGTTGGCTAGAACTGAACTATCCAGTTGGCTGAACTGTTGAGTGTTAGAAGGAGGACAAAAGATTCCTTCCTGAATGAGGCCTTGTCTATTTGACTCAGGGTATTTGCCCCAGTTGTTCCTGGCTTTCTGTCACATGCCAGGAAGGGTTCACAGATCAGTTAGAGTTTCTATAAATATGATTTGTTTTTTCTCATCCTGATGTGTAATGTTCCTGGGCAGGAGAAGGAGCTGCTGTCTTCCAAGGTGGCCAGGTTGGAGGAGAGAGTATCTGAGCTCACCATGAAGCTGAAACCTGCCCTGTCCGACAGGGAGAGGTTCCTAAAGGTATTGAATGGGCACAGGCAAATGAGAGAGAGAGAGAGAGGACGGGGAGTGGTGGGGAAGAGAAGCAATGACACAAGAGGAGGGATGGAGTAGGAGAAAGGAGAGGAGGGAACTTAGATACCCTGGTGACAAGTTCAGCCTGGGTGGACAGAGAAGAGAGGAGGAATGGCGAGTGGTCCCTCTGTCTGTATAGGCAGTGACTTTCACCAGTTTCATCTGTGCTGGGGAATCCAGATCAGCCTCGGGTGCAGATGGGCCATTGGGAAAGGTGACTGTGCTGCTTGGCTTTCAGGAGAAAGTGGAGCTGCATCAGCAGGTGCAAGATCTCACCCTGCAGCTGGAACATGCGCAGCAGAGCCGAGAGGGATTCAACGGCCAAGTGTCAGACCTTCACCTGGAGCTGGTGAATGCCAAGGCCCAGGCCAACCGCCAGGAACAGGAGAAGGTCCTGATGAAGGAGGAGCTGGTGACCCTCAGACAGGTAACACCTTGAGTGACTTTCTGAGCTGGGCGGGGGAGCTGCAAGTGGACTCTGCGGGCATCACCCACCAACCCCGCTCTGTGAGCACTGCTTCCAAACCCCACCTTTCTCAGTGAAATGAGGGTCCTGGGGCCCCAGCCCCTTAAGAGCCAGTAATAAGCTGCTTTACAAAAGTGGGTTTCCAAGATGCTCTCTCCATTCCCATATTCCCAACCACTTGCCCTCCCCCACCACCCACCCTAGTCTCAGGTACAGTGTTGGCTTGTGTGTGTGCCCACCACCACCCTCTGCTGGAGGACTGTAGACCGTCTCCTCTCCAACAGTCCCCTCTACTAGCTGAACTAGCAATGAGGTGCTTGGAGCCAGATGCCCTCAGCTCCTGACTCCTTGTCTCCTCATGACATTCTTATCCACTGCAGCTTGGTGCCCTGGCTAGACTTTCCAGGAACTGGGGTGAAGCCCTGAGGCTCTATTTTGAGCTCATGGAAAAGATCTAGAATTTGTAGGGCTGTCAAGTGATAAAAAAAATTAATCATGATTAATTGTGCAATTAAAAAAAATTAATCGTGAATTTAAAAAAATGAATCACGATTAATGGTGCAATTAAAAAAATTAATTGCAATTAATTGCACTATTAAACAATAATAGAATACCATTTATTTAAATATTTTTGGATGTTTTCTACATGTTCAAATATATTGATTTCAGTTATAACACAGAATACAAAGTGTACACTGCTCATTTTATATTATTATTTTTTATGATAATATAAATGATGAGATATGATGAGATAACTGGCTCTGTGGATGAGGGGAAAGCAGTGGATGTGCTATTTCTTGACTTTAGCAAAGCTTTTGATACAGTCTCCCACAGTGTTCTTGCCAGCAAGTTAAGGAAGTATGGGCTGGATGAATGGACGGTAAGGTGGATAGAAAACTGGCTGGATGGTCGTGCTCAACGGGTAGTGATCAATGGCTCCATGTCTAGTTGGCAGCCGGTATCAAGTGGAGTGCCCCAAGGGTCGGTGCTGGGGCCGGTTTTGTTCAATATCTTCATCAACGATCTGGAGGATGGTGTGGACTGCACCCTTAGCAAGTTTGCAGATGACACTAAACTGGGAGGAGTGGTTGATACGCTGGAGGGTAGGGACAGGATACAGAGGGACCTAGACAAATTAGAGGATTGGGCCAAAAGAAATCTGATGAGGTTCAACAAGGACAAGTGCAGAGTCCTGCACTTAGGACGGAAGAATCCCATGCACTGCTACAGACTAGGGACCGAATGGCTGGGCAGCAGTTCTGCAGAAAAGGACCTAGGGGTTACGGTGGACGAAAAGCTGAATATGAGTCAACAGTGTGCCCTTGTTGCCAAGAAGGCTAACGGCATTTTGGGCTGTATAAGTAGGGGCATTTCCAGCAGATCGAGGGACGTGATTATTCCCCTCTATTCGGCACTGGTGAGGCCTCATTTGGAGTACTGTGTCCAGTTTTGGGCCCCACACTACAAGAAGGATGTGGATAAATTGGAAAGAGTCCAACGGAGGGCAACAAAAATGATTAGGGGGCTGGAGCACATGACTTATGAGGAGAGGCTGAGGGAACTGGGATTGTTTAGCCTGCAGAAGAGAAGAATGAGGGGGGATTTGATAGCTGCTTTCAACTACCTAAAAGGGGGTTCCAAAGAGGATGGATCTAGACTGTTCTCAGTGGTAGAAGATGACAGAACAAGGAGTAATGGTCTCAAGTTGCAGAGGGGGAGGTTTAGGTTGGATATTAGGAAAAACTTTTTCACTAGTAGGGTGGTGAAGCACTGGAATGGGTTACCTAGGGAGGTGGTGGAATCTCCTTCCTTAGAGGTTTTTCAGGTCAGGCTTGACAAAGCCCTGGCTGGGATGATCTAATTGGGTTTGGTCCTGCTTTGAGCAGGGGGTTGGACTAGATGACCTCCTGAGGTCCCTTCCAACCCTGAGGTTCTATGATTCTATGATTTTTTATTCCAAATATTTGAACTGTAAACGTGATAAACAAAAGAAATAGTATTTTTCAGTTCACCTCATACAAGTACTGTAATGCAATCTCTTTACTGTGAAAGTGATATGAGCTGAGTTGGTCGGTCTACTTCTGTAGATCATTGGTATCAGTTGGATCTCATGGACCAGCATCCAAGACCCTTGCCATCTCATCATACACAGCTTCTAGATTTCACTTGCTGCTGTCCTGTGCACGGACATCACTGCCGTGAATTAGGCCAAGTCTCAGCTATGCACATTGGTTCCTACTGCAGGTAAATGAGAAACTCTCCTCTGAACTGGGTCAGAGCCGCCAGAGACTGGAGACCTCCCTGGGTCAGCTCCACCACCTGGAGGCTGAGAAGAAGATCCTGACCAATAGGATCCAGGCCCTGGAGACTGAGCGCACGCAGCTGCTGGGTGAACAGGAGGTGCTGAAGTCAGAGATGCAGAGGGATGCTGGAGGCCAGGGCAATGATGTGGCAGCTCTTCAAACGACCTGCGAAGGGTTCAGGTACCCGAATATTGGGAGCGGGAAAGGTAGGAGACAGGGATAAAGAGGGAAGAGAATGCATCCCCTATCTGAGCTCTTCATGCTGCTTCTCTGCTCCTGTGCCTGGCGTGGGAGCTTTAAGGGTCAGGGGCCAAGATGGGAAGGCATCCTTCAGTCCAGCTGCTGCACAGCTCATCCTAGCTGTTAAATAATCTGTAATCCGATGAACTGGCTTCTCTTTGCTGCAGTCCAGCCCAAAGCCGCTGGGTGCTGTCTAGCACCTTTCACGCAGCCTGTATCCCATAGGCTGCCCAGAGCAAAATGATTCCAGGTGGCAACACGTGGTACAGATGGCAGAAAGGACGCTGGAGCAGGAGTTCCATTGCCCCCTTGGGTCATTGGGGAGGGGGCAGTGGAGAGGTGAGGGAGGTTTCCCACTGGGATTTGGTGATGGAGGTGGGGAGAGGGAGGCTGTTCCAGGCAGCTGCAGAGGGGAAGGCTCTCTCACCAGCTGTGCTGAGCTGATACAGAGGGCCAAGGAGATTGCAGAGGTGGGAGCAGGTCTGTGTGGAAGACTGGGCAGGAGAAGCCCATGCAGCATCACTGGGTGCATTAGCCAGGCCCAGCGCTTTGCACACTCGTGCTGTTTTGTAGGGCATCGCAGTCCCTGTTGCAGGAGGAGAAGGAAGCCCTGCAGGCTCGCTGCATGGAGCTGGAGGCTGCCCTGCGGCATAAGCAGGAGGAGTTGTGTGGCCAGCTCGCAGAGCAGCAGCAGGTCTCCCAGCACTGGAAGGATAGATGGAACCAGGTGGCCGTGGCCCTAAAAACCAAAGAGGAGGAACTGGAGCAAGCATACGTGGCACGTCAGAGCTTGTCTGCCAAGGTGGGACATGGCCAGTGAGCCCCATGCCAGTTGCTGCTTCTCTGTCCCACCTGTCAGCCTTGGGATTGCACCATCTTTCCACCCCTGCCCCAGCTCCGCACTCCGCCACTCCACATGCCACTCGAGTCTCCTTTCTCGTTCTCTCCTCCATGCCCCAGCTAGTGGATCACTGAGCTCAGGAGCCGCAAGCTCTTTGGTTCTAATCCCACAACTGCCACCAAGTCAGCATGTGACTTTGGGCAAGTCACCTCCCTTCCATCTGTAGAACAGAGAGAAGGACACCTCCCTCATGGGGTGGTGGGAGGGTTATATATAGATCCACATACTCTTTGCACTAGTTTAACTACTGTGATTTTAATTTGATCTAGCTAAACCAGTGCAAGTTTTCTAGTCTAGACAAGACCTTGGAAGCGAGATGCTCAGAACCCCATGGTCAATATCCCCAACCCAGCCCACCACCAAAATCCATTGATTATATGTCAGCTTTGTACTGAGCTTCATCCTGATGTGCCCTGGAATGTAGCTAGCAAGGTGGCCAGCTCCTGGATCCAAAGGCGAGGAGCCCTTTTGACATACCTAGAATCGGCTGGAAAAGGAAATTTTCTGAAAATTGTGAAAAAGTTTCTGAAATTTCTGAATTTTTTTCAACCAGCTCTAGAAATACCTGGGATTGACAGGGAGGTGGGGGACAGGGTGGTTCCTTTGTCTGTCTTCTGAAGGCTGGTTATGTGCTAACATTGTATCTGTGGCAGTGGATTTCAAGGCTTGCTCCTTCACTGGGGATTCCTGGCATGTCCCTGGGCTCTCCTGTACCCATTCCTCCTGCGGCATCCCCAGGCACGGGCAGGGGGCCCTGGCACTGCTTAGTCAGGCCTAACCATCCTTCCTGTGTGCCTTTCAGCACACTGAGCTCCTGGAGGACTGCGAGCTGCTCCAGGTGGATGTGGAGGAGCTGGCCGAGCTGAGAGGCGCCATGCGCAGGTAGGGGGTGAATGGTCTCGCTCCCCAGCTGTTATTTTCATAGGTCCTTTTGTCTCGCTGCTCTGATCCCTGCATTTATCCCCTTTCCTTTCCAGCTAGGGCCTGTGGTGTGGTTTCCTCTCTTATCAGAAGGTTGTTTTTCCATTGTCCCCCTCTAGTGTTTTTCAGACTCACCATCCTGGGTGCCTTGGCACGGGGCAGCCACCTTAAAAATGAACTGGAGCCTTCCTTGCATGCTTCCCTCCCCACTCACCTGCAGGCTGCAGCTTCCTCTGGGCTCCAAGGACATACAGAGAGGCAGGCAGATGATGGCAGGCAGAACTCCATAGGAAACTCTTTTTCTCTGGATCCATTGCAGAGGAATCCTGGACTCCTTGGGGCAAATGCAGGCTCAGTGTAAGCAGGCACAGCTCGCTGGCGTAAATGGAGTTGTGCCCGCTTACATGACACTGCAGCTGCTTTTGGCCAGTGGAGTTTTCTCCCTGACGTGGCACCAGCACAGACTCGGCACTTGATTCTGCTCCCATGGACTTCAATGCTGGGGTAGCCATAGCCGAGTGAACCTCTCCCGGCCAAGGCTCTAGTGCAGACTGTGCCGCTCCCGGGTGAACGGCAAAGTCTCCTGCCCGCATGACATAGCCTAGCAAAGGCTTCACCCTGTGTCCCTGGTTCTGCATTAGCAGAGTCACAGCTGCATCGGCCCAGGGACACAGCCGCTGGTGCCAGGAAGCCTCCAGTGAGGCTGGCACGCTGTGTCCCCACATACACACCCAGAGTCGTTTCAAATTCAGACTTGGGTGCCCAGGTCTGGGATTGGGAGCTCAGATTGGCACCCAGGTGCTGAAAATGGACATGGGTGTATGTGCCAGCCTGAGGCCCCAGATACCCAAACTTGGGGGCGTGGAAGATGGAAAGGTAGTGCAAAGCTCGCTGGGTCCCAGCCCAGCTGCCCCACTCTACACAGGGCTGCCTGTGCTTCCGGCCCATAATGCTTTCATGTTCCATTCATTCGAGGACAATGGGGTCCCTACCCCTGGGGCTGATCCACCGCTGCCTGGCACTGCAGTGTGGGTGTGCTGCACCATTCTGATCGGGCAGCGTTTGACCCTTTGTTTGCCCTGACTTTGCACAGGTGTGACTGACTCCCCAAGGCTCAGGACAATGGAGATTTGGGCCCCTGCAAGCCACTGAACCCAGCTGAGTCCGGGCTCCGAGAGGAGAGCCATGGTGCTCTTGGTGGGACTTTCCAAAGACCCTACGTGACTTAGGAGCGCACATCCCGGACAAAGTCAATGAGATTTGTTCTTCTGAGTCCCGTCAGGCATTTTGAAAGTCTCACCCCAGTGTAAATTTACACCCCTTTTTATCCCCTAGCCTGAAGGAAGAAAACGGAGACTTAATGAGACAGCTGAGGGAGCAGCAACAGGCCACCCAGCTGCTGCAGCTACAGCAAGAGCTGGCTACAAACACAGTAAGCAACAGAGAGATGTATGCGCCCTTTCCCTCCTCCGGGGAGAACTCCTTGATGCATTGGTTTGTAGGCCAGAAGGGATCATTCTGATCATCGAATCTGACTCCCTGCATAGCCCAGCCTGGAGACCCTCACCTAATAGCCAGTTGTTCTGCTCCTCTCTCTCCCTCTCATCTTCCCCGTCCTGAACACAGTGTCCAATGGTACATCTGGGTGCCCACAGTACTGCAGAGACACCAACCAGTCCCTGCCTCCCTTTTATTTTCATCTCCCTGATGTACGCTGCATACAGTGTCATATCTCACCGCTTGATCCAGGGACGGAAGTCACAGCCGTTATCAGAGCAGGCTGGAATGAGGGAGCAGAGTTCTGGCTGAAGCCCTGGCACGTCCTGTTCATACTCCCTCTTTAACATCTGACTCAGTCATAGCAAAACAGGTCAATGGCTGTTCGGGGCAGCTCCACAAGCCAGGGTTCAGCCTCAGTACCATTGTAGGGGATGAAAGAGGTCTTTGGTTAAATACAAGCTGCTGTTCTGGTTAGTTCCAAGCCTGGGGGCAGGTGGGTTCTGGGGAGGTGAATGATTGGTTGATAAAAAAGATGGAGCCAAGCAACCGACATTATGGACTCACTGTGATAGATCCTAGTTCTCCGTGTGCCACACACACACACACCCAAACACACACACAAGGGAGGCAGTTGCTGTGGAGTAGGTGGGTTTGTTAAGGTGGGGAAGGTGCCAGATGGGGGATGAGGGAAGCCAACGCCTCAGGTTACTTGAAAAACCTCATATATTTGTTCCTTCCAGTCTGTACCGGGATCCGACTCAGAGAGGACTTCAGAACAAGAGGCCCTTTACAAAGAGATCCAGGAAACCCAGTGAGTTCTTGCTTCTCCTGTCATGCTACAGAACTACTAGATTGACTGGCTGGGAAGTCACTGGCAGGTGACGGGAGGGAGATTTCTTGCTTGGAAGACAGTAGGGAACGGCTGTTCTTGTTAATTGAATGGCTCATCCGCCATCCTGTTGGAGGCAGTTACAAGCCAGGACTTCCCTGTTGTATAAAACCATAGGAAGACTCTAACAATGAGAGATCCCGGGTCCCTCAATACTACCCACCGGGCCAGAAGAAGTGTAGGGTGATGGTCTGTCTAGTCAATGCAGGCATCTGCCTCTTCTCCAGGCTCCTGCAGACCTAATTCATTCCCTGTGTAACTCTGCTGATCATGGAGTTGCTGACTTTGGATCCTGATGCTCACCGAGTTGACCAGACTTTCTTTTAAGGATCCTGGGCCATGGTTTAGGACAGCCTCTTATTAACTGGCACACAAGTAGCAATCTGCCCCCAGCTCTAATATGTGAAATGCTGGCTCTCCTGAACCACTGAATTCAGCAGCAAAATTCCATTGGGTTGCCATTGCCCAATGAAAAAGACTGGGGCTAAAATCCTGTTTATGCCACTGGGAATGTATTGGTTTACTTCTTGGCTTCATCCATCCCTTTCTCAGATTGGCTTCCAGGGAGCCAAGCCCCATTGTGGAAATCTCTGGTTTCTCTGGAAAATAACTGGGTTCCCTGCATTTGTTTCTTGTTAGCGACAGGATAAAGAGGCTGGAGAATGAAAAAGCTGAGATGAAGTCTGAGATCAGGAAGCTGAAGGTAGGAATGGCTTTGTTTCTATCTCCATGTGCCCGATTCGCGCCAGGGATGCATGATGGTTTCAGTTACAGTCTTGGGAGCCTGGCTGAAATCTTTTCTGCTCCCTAGAAACTCAGGGAAATAGCTCCTGCTTGGATCTTGCTCCACTACAGGGATACATTACAATTAGGCCATGCATTCACATGTTATTTCTACCCTCAGTCCACCCGGAGCACCCTCTCTTAGTGCTGGCTCTCATGATACCCTGGCATGATGGATGGACTTTCAGGTGACCCTTTAGTGGACTAGGTCCTCCCCTCCAGGAATGGCATCCTTGTGGATACTCAGGCTCCTGTACTCTCCACAACACCTGCCCTTTAGGGGTGCCACTGTCACATCTTAAGAGCAGATGGAGGTGGTGGTTTTGCTATGGCGTGGAACCCCGTTGGCCTCCATCTTAGCTCACCTCCCCCACCTTGACTTTCCTTTTCCAAAGGAATTTTGAGTGAGATTCTGCCTTGAGCTGGATTTCTCTACTGTCTGCCAGTTGGTGCTGGAACCTCACTAACCTACAGCAAAGTGTTTCCATTTATTATTAAATTGGGGTGCCGAGGAGCCCCAGCCATGGCCCCGAACCCCATTGGGGTAGGCACTGTACAAACACAGAACCAAGAGATGGTCCTGCCCCCAAAGAGCTTATGACCTAATAATCAGTGATTGAATTGTATGTATAAACATCTGTATCTTAATTCTGCTCCCCAGCCCTCAGAGCACATTGGCAGTGGGGAATGCGGTGGACACAAAAGGGTTAGTTCCTTCCTTGGCTCTTGTCCCCCATCTGTTCTTTTCCAGCCTTGAGATCTACCTGGTGTGTTGTAACAATTGCCAGTTATCCAGGGGCCAGCCATGCTGCTGTGATCCGCGTCCACTGTTGTCCCACCAAGCATGGCTTTCAGGGAGGGCAGGCATCGGGAAGGTTCATACACATCATGCTTTCTTCCCCCTCTGGCAGCTGGATGGCGCTTCCGTCCTGCGGATTGAACTGGATGCTTGTAAGCAGGAGCTGGAGCTGGAAAAGAGCCGCAGTCAGGCTCTGAATGGCAAAGTGCAGCTGCTGCAGTCCAGACGCTGGGGCAATGCTACTCCACCACATGAGGTTGGTACCATTCTAGGTGTCTCCAGAGCAGGGCTGGGTGTTATACCCACATCTGTGCCATGATCCCCATTGAGCTATTTTCTATTGCTTGGTGCTGCAACCTCCCTAATTCTCAAGCAACAGCCCGGTGACTCCATACTAATTTCATCGTACTGTGATACAGCATGGCCAGAAGGCAGCAGGAGAGTGATCTAGGATGAGGAGAAGCCTTATTCCCTGTAGATTAATTAAAAGCACCTGAAACCAATTAGAGCACCTGAAACCAGTCACCTGATAAAATTCCCCTGCTTCAATCAGCCAGAGGAGGAGCTGGAGCAGAGTGAGGAGGTGCTGGAGCAGAGTGGTTTGGTGGTGGAGCAGAGAGCAGTTTGGAGGAGTGAAGCAGAGTGGATTGGTGGTGGAACAAAGAGCAGTTCGAAGGAAAGTGGAGGAGAGTTTTGAGAAGTGCTGCAGCAGGCTAAGAAGACCAAGATCCTAGGTAAAGGGACACCTGGCTTGTGCAGAGGGAAGGCAGGAAGCCCCACAAGCTGAAGGTCAGGAGAGGGAAGTAGCCCAGGGGAAAGAATCACTGGTACAAGTGGTTCACCTGCTATCATAGGGCCCCTGGGCTGGGACCCGGAGTAGAGGGCGGGCCTGGGTCCCTCCCTCTCCACTCCCCTTCCCTGGGATACTAGTAGGATAGCTGTTAGCCCAGTTCAGGGGCAAGAAATGGCACCCTGAAACCGCCCCCCACAAGAAGAGAAAGTGCGGGACCCATCATAGTAGTGCCGGCAATTTGCCACACGTGGTGTCAGGGGTGGGATCTCTGCGCTGGGGACTTAAACCAGGGTTAGCCAAAACAATCCAGTCCTCAAGATGGACGATGTAATCAAGGCCCTAATACAAGCCACCGCGGCCCAGCAGGAGGCTACTCGGGTCCAAGCAACCGCCCAACAGGAGGCGACTAGGGTACAGCAAGAGACTAATCGTCTGTTGATGAGTCAGGCTGCCCAGGACCGAGCCCTGCTGCAGGAGCTGGTGAACCAGATGAAGGCCCTTATGGAGCGAAGCCAGAACGGCGATGGGACCCGGACTATACGGGCCAGCCACTGCCTACAGAAAATGACACGGGAGAATGATGTGGAGGCATACCTCCTGGCTTTTGAGAGAGCAGCCCTGCGGGAGGCCTGGCCCCGAGACCAGTGGTCCGGTATCCTTGCCCCGTTCCTGTGTGGGGAGGCCCAGAAGGTATACTACGATATGGCCGCAGAGACTGCAGCAGATTACCCTCAGCTGAAGGCAGAGATCCTGGCCAGATCCGGAGTAACTACGGCATTGCGAGCCCAGAGGTTCCATGAGTGGCAGTATACAGAGGACAAGACACCCAGATCGCAATTGTTTAACCTGATCCACCTGACCCGGAAATGGCTGCGCCCTGAGGCCCTCACCTCTGAGAAGATGATGGAGCTCCTGGTACTGGACTGGTATATGAGGGGGCTACCACCAGGCCTCCGGGCTTGGGTTGGCCAGAATGACCCCTCCACCCATGATGAGTTGGTCTCCCTCGTGGAAAGACAGCTAGCAGCCCGTGAGCTGTTCCAGACTGCAGGGGGTGAAACACGGCAATCCAGAAAGCCAGCCCCAAACCCAAGGTCCCGGACCACCGAGAACTACAGGAGAACTATAACTGGGAGGAAAGACATTGAGGAATGGCCAGAGTCCAAGAAGGGACTTGGGGGTTTGGGAAGAGAGGGCTGGGGGGGCCGACCAAATAGCCCCAGGCAGAGGGCGGCAACCGGGATAAGGGGTCGGTGTTACGAGTGTGGGGAATTGGGGCATATAACAGCCCAATGCCCCAACAGGGAAGAGCCTATGCAGTGCAATCTGGGGGATCCTGGGGAACAATGTGGCCTAATTGGCCTGGTAGGGGTCGCAATGACCCCACATGGGTATACAAGGTCAGTAAAAATGGTATTGTGACCACAGCATTAGTAGATTCCGGGAGTGCTGTCACGCTGGTCTCGGGGAAGTTGGTGGGGCAAGACCAACTAACCCGGGCCAAAACCACAGGGGTAACATGCGTTCATGGCACCGTAAATTTCTACCCCACAATCCCAGTATGGATTGAGATCCAGGGGAACACTACCAGGGTAACTGCAGCGGTGGTCCCTAGGCTCCCCTACCCGGTCTTAATTGGTAGGGACTTCCCTGGGTTTGAGAACTTACTCCCCCCAGTAGAGCCAAGGGAGGGTAGCAACCCCCGGGCTGAAATGGAGGCACCTACAGATAGCTTCACCCCAATTTTTGCTGAATTTGCCCCAGAGCTATTCTCATCCCCCGGGAAACCCTGAAAGTCTAGGCGGGAAAGGAGGGCAGATAAAAGGCTAGGGACCAGGATTCTAGCAGAGAACCAGAAAGCCTCCCTTGTTGGTAAGCGAACCTGTTCAGGAGGCCAGGAGACAATTCAGGCCAGTGAGGACTCAGAGGCAGTTCCTAGCCCAAGTAGGGGCAACCCAGGGGGCGGAGTAGAAATAGGCCCCCTGGAATTAGGTCAGATCGGTACCGCCCGTGAGAATTTCAGGCAGGACCAAGCCAATGACCCGCTATATGCGAATGTGAGGGAGGAGGTAGTGGAAGTAAATGGCGTACCGGTGGAAGGAAAGACCAAAGGCCCGGGGCCGTATTATGTGATCAAACGTGATCTGTTGTACCGAATAGTGCAGATCCGAGGGGAAGAAGTAGAGCAGCTCTTAGTCCCACGGAAACACACAAGGGCAGTACTAGAGCTAGCTCACAGTCATTTATTTGGGGGACATCTAGGAATAGACAAGACACTGGATAGAGTCCTAAGAAGGTTTTATTGGCCAGGAATACGTGCGGAGGTCCAACGCTATTGTGCCTCCTGCCCAGAATGCCAGTTGCATAGCCCTCGACCTCACTTGCGGGCCCCATTAGTACCTTTGCCTATTATTGAAGTCCCGTTCGAAAGGATAGCCATGGACCTTGTGGGCCCGCTGGAAAGATCAGCACGGGGTCACCGAAACGTAGTCATCCTTGACTATGCCACACGGTATCCAGAAGCCATTCCTTTAAGAAACCCCACATCCAAGGCAATAGCAAAAGAACTACTCCAGGTTTTTGCCAGAGTGGGCATCCCTAAGGAGATCCTGACTGACCAAGGAACCCCTTTCATGTCGAAATTAATGAAGGACTTATGTACCCTGCTCCGCATCCATGCCATAAGGACCTCAGTCTGCCATCCTCAAACAGACGGCCTGGTCGAGCGGTTTAACCGCACCCTTAAAGGTATGATCCGGAAGGTGGTAGCACAGGATGGAAAAGACTGGGATACCCTTCTACCATACCTAATGTTTGCAATACGGGAAGTCCCCCCGGCATCCACCGGTTTCTCTCCCTTTGAGCTACTATACGGACGCCACCCACGTGGAATATTAGACATCGCCAAGGAGGATTGGGAAGAACAACCCAACCCAGGAAAGAATGTAATTGAGCACGTGACACAGATGAGAGCGAATAGCTTGAGTAACCGCTATAGTACGGGAACATTTGGAAAAAGCACAAGAGACCCAGCGGACATATTACAACCGCCAGGCGAAAGTACGGAAATTTCAGCCAGGAGAACGGGTGATGGTGCTAGTGCCGACAGCAGAAAGCAAACTCCTAGCCAGCTGGCATGGGCCGTATGAGATAGTGGAAGCCATTGGGGAAGTGGACTATAAGGTCAGACAACCAGACCGCTGAAGACCAGAGCAGATCTACCATGTAAACTTGCTGAAGCCCTGGCGTGACCGAGAGACGTGCCTGGTCATTCGGAGAGCTCCATCCCAGACGGACGACCGACAGGGGCAGGTGAGGATATCCCCTGAGTTAGCCCCAGAACAACGAACAGAGGTCATTGATATGATCCAACAGAACCAAGATGTGTTCTGTACACAGCCGGGCCGTACGACACTGGTCCAACATCATATCACCACCAGGCCCGGAATAAGGGTGACGATAAGACGATACCGGAAGCTAAAAGAGAGGAAATTAGGACAGAAGTGAAGAAGATGTTGGAACTTGGGGTTATTGAAGAATCCCACAGCCAGTGGTCCAGTCCTATCGTCTTAGTACCCAAGCCTGACGGCACCTGGAGGTTTTGTAATGACTTCCGGAAGTTGAATGAAGTATCCCAATTCGATGCCTATCCAATACCACGTGTCGACGAGCTAGTTGATCAGTTAGGCAAGGCCCAATACCTAACCACTCTGGACCTGACTAAAGGATATTGGCAAATTCCCCTGGCCAAGAACGCCAAGGAGAAGACCGCTTTCTCTACACCTGATGGCCTGTTCCAATACACGGTCTTCCCTTTCGGACTCCATGGGGCCCCAGCAACATTCCAACGACTTATGGATAAATTGTTGCAACCCCATGCCAGGTATGCCGCCGCCTATTTAGACGATATAGTCATCCATAGCCCTGACTGGGAAACGCACCTAGTAAACGTAGAAGCGGTACTAGACACCCTGAGGAAGGCTGGCCTCACTGCCAAGCCTCTCAAGTGTGTGATAGGACTAGCTGAAGCCAGATACCTTGGGTATGTAGTAGGGAGAGGTTTGGTAAAACCCCAGTGGAACAAAGTGGAGGCAATACAAGATTGGCCTCGGCCAATCCGTAAAAAGCAGGTCAGAGCATTTCTCGGGTTAGTAGGGTACTATCGGAGATTCATCCCTCATTTTGCCACAAGAGCAGGGCCATTGACTGACCTGATAAAGGCTCGGGGCCCCGAGATAGTAAAGTGGTCTGATGCAGCAGAAGGGGCATTCGCAGATTTAAGGACAGCCCTTTGCTGCCATCCTGTACTCATAGCCCCAGACTTCAAGAAAGAATTCGTTCTACAAACAGATGCCTCAGAGGTAGGGCTAGGAGCCGTCCTTTTGCAGATGGTAGGGGAGGAGGAACACCCGATCCTGTACCTCAGCCGGAAGCTCCTCCCCGGGGAACAAAAGTATGCCGTCGTTGAAAAGGAATGTCTGGAGATAAAATGGGCCATGGAAACTCTCCGTTACTACCTTCTGGGGCGGCGATTTAGTGGATGCACAGAAACAAGGAGAAGAATGCAAGAGTGACTATATGGTTCCTATCTCTGCAACCTTTTCATTTCCGAGTACAGCATAGTGCCGGAAGCCAATACGGCAACGCAGATGGCTTGTCACGAAAGCATTGCCTCTCGTCCCAAGTTGCCCAACCCCATGGTGTTGAGCAGGGGGGGAGGATATGTGATACAGCATGGCCAGAAGGCAGCAGGAGAGTGATCTAGGATGAGGAGAAGCCTTATTCCCTGTAGATTAATTAAAAGCACCTGAAACCAATTAGAGCACCTGAAACCAGTCACCTGATAAAATCCCCCTGCTTCAATCAGCCAGAGGAGGAGCTGGAGCAGAGTGAGGAGGAGCTGGAGCAGAGTGGTTTGGTGGTGGAGCAGAGAGCAGTTTGGAGGAGTGAAGCAGAGTGGATTGGTGGTGGAACAAAGAGCAGTTCGAAGGAAAGTGGAGGAGAGTTTTGAGAAGTGCTGCAGCGGGCTAAGAAGACCAAGATCCTAGGTAAAGGGACACCTGGCTTGTGCAGAGGGAAGGCAGGAAGCCCCACAAGCTGAAGGTCAGGAGAGGGAAGTAGCCCAGGGGAAAGAATCACTGGTACAAGTGGTTCACCTGCTATCATAGGGCCCCTGGGCTGGGACCCGGAGTAGAGGACGGGCCTGGGTCCCTCCCTCTCCACTCCCCTTCCCTGGGATACTAGTAGGATAGCTGTTGCCCCAGTTCAGGGGCAAGAAATGGCACCCTGAACCCCCCCCCCCCCCAAGAAGAGACAGTGCGGGACCCATCATAGTAGTGCCGGCAATTTGCCACAGTACGTTTAAATACCCTGCATTTTAATTGTGATCCTCAGCCCTTAGAGCATCCAGCCCACATGGGGCTGATCTGGCTGTCTCTCTGAACTGGCCTGGAACCTTAGTACCTTGTGACCACTGTTGCTTTTCCACCTGTTCTGTTCAGTGTTTGTATTGGAGCAGTGCAGAGTGTGTGCACATCTGTGCTTTGAATTTTGGCTGCACCCTGGTAGAAATCTCTGCTTAGCTACCAGTCAGGTGACGGTAACAGGATTCAAACTCAGCCCTTACCGCTCTGACTACAGAAGCCTCTGTCTGCTGAGCTAAAGAGATAATACTGCTCATTCAGTTGGTAGAAAGGACTGTTACAGACGTGCCAACCCATCCTTCCCCGGTAGAGGGCAATGGTACATGTGCTAGTATATCAGACCTTGTCTGACTTAGGCCACGATCCTGCAATAGACTCCATAGTCACAGATCTTCATGCCCCTGATGATTGCACAGGCCTGTGGTAGCAGATCCTGATGTGAGATCAGGCCTTTAACCACTTGCTGGGAGTGATCATCTGGCTTAGAAATGCCATGGAAATTGGGCCCTGCAGTGTCCCTGTCCGGTTTGGCTCTAGCTGTGAGCTGCAGATACCCTCAGAGCGCAGCTAAACAATTAACAGATACTTAACAATAGTAGCCAAGAAGCCAGGGCTTGTGGCTAAAGCACAACCCCAACAGTCAGGAGACCTGGGTTCTGTTCCTGGCTCATTCGCTGACTTGTTCTGTGACCGTGGGCAAGTCGCGGCGCCGCTTTGTGCCTCAGTTTCCTTTTTGGTAAGCTGGGGTTAATGCTACTGACCAACCCCACTGGGGAGCAGTGAGGCTTTGACTTCACTGGCTGGGAGGTGATGTTGATATGCTTCTGCTGCAGTGGGAGTCCAGATTCAGCCACCCCTTTGCAGAGGACAAGGTGTGAGCTGTGTGCCAGGGAGCAACAGGTCTGAGCTGCTGTTGCCTAGGTGACATCTCTGTGTGTATTTTCCAGCAGATCAAGTTCACAGCAACCTCCAATACCACAGCAACATCTGGCTTAGAGATGGGCTGTCCTGTGTCCTCTCCAGGAAGGTGAGTGCCACAGCATGGTTTATGAGTCTGTCTCCTGAAAGTCCATTAGTCCCATCCTGCATGCTGCCTTGACATACCCATACTCACTATGCCACATATCCAGCAGTATGTCTGACAGTCTTGGTGCTACTCCTCCTTTGTGCTTACCCACCAGTAGCGTAGCCAGGTCTTGAGCACAGAGGGAGCGGCGCTATAAAAAGGTGCCTCCCCGCTCCCACTGTACTCACCCTGCAGCGCTTTAAAGGGCCTGGGGCTCCAGCCACTGCGGAGCCCCAGGCCCTTTAAAGCGCCGCCGCGGCTGAGCGGGGAGACAAGGGGCGGCTTGCTGCGGCTGCCCGCTGCCTCCCCGCTGAACTGGGACACTAGGGGCGGCTCGCCAGGGCTGCCCCTTGTCTCTCCACTGAGCTGCTGAGTGGAGAGACATGGGGCGGCTCGCCGGGGCTGCCCCTTGTCTCTCCGCTGAGCTGCTGAGCGGGGAGACAAGGGGCGGCTAGCTGCAGCTGGAGCCGCGGGCCTTTTAAAGTGCGCCCCCCAGCCCGGCTCCGGCAGCGGGGGTGGGGGGGCGCTTTAAAAGGTCCGTGGCTCCCCGCAGCGGCAGGAGCCGCAGGCCTTTTAAAGCGCCGCCCTAGCGAGGCTCTGGCGGCGCCTTAGCGCCATTTTTCCTCATAGGGGGAGCGGCTGCTCCCCCTGCTCCCCCCATGGCTACGCTACTGTTACCCACCCCATTCTCCAGGCTGTATGTTACCCATGGCCAGCCTTGCGGGATGGCCATCCTGCAACTTGAAAAGGAGAACGGGAAAAGTGAGACCTGGGAGGAAAGTGAACATGGATCAGACTTTTATCTGCATGTGGGCTCTTAAAGTGATGATCACAGCCCCTGGGGGAGTTGGAGGACACCCTAGACAATGCTGTAGAGCAGAGTGAAGGTCCTTCCAGGGACTCTGCTGAAATGAGGATCATGTCCACTGATGGTGAACGGCGTCCGCTTTGTATCTCAGTTCTCAGATTTCCAGTCCTCAAGGAGAGCTGCTGGCCATGGAGAGACCCCAGGGCTTGATGGCCTCAGGGGGCCTGTCTGAGGTGGAGAGCCTGAAGCAGAAGCTCCAGAGGGAGACTGCATCCCGGCAGGAAAAGGAGGAGCTGATCTGGACTCTGAGAGAGGTGCAGGCTGGATGTGTACTTCACAGCTGTTGTGTGTAGACACATAGGAGGTGATGGAGTGGGAGGGTAGAATCCCAGAGTGCTCTGCAGAGGACAGGATGGGTATCATGGAGTGTGATGCCTTCTCTTTGGTCCCTTCCTGCTGATGAGTGCCTCCTAGGGAAGAGTCTGTGGGCCAGATTCTACGGTTACACCAGGGTGAATCCACAGACAGTGGAGTTGCTCTGGGCCCATACTGGCTAATGGAGAACACACTCTGTTCCCATGAAGCTAAGGAACTTCTCCTAACTATGGGGTTCAGGGGGGTCTGCAGAGCCCAGCAATAGGAAACTAGGAGTGATACACTGGACAGACGATAGTTACACACAGGAAACACAGCGATCCCCCCACTTTGGGGATGTGCCAGGAGGGGGCCAGCCTCAGGGCATGGTGGGGATGAATATGTGCATCCCTGCAGAGGATGCCAAGAGAGGAGGACACATGAAAACCAACCACCCACCTTCCAGGAGAAGAAAGTCCCCACAGGCAGGCCTGGGAACAGCATGAGGAGGGTGCTTAGGAAGAGAATGGGCAGAGTGGCTAAATCTCCTTTCTTTTACTGCTAGGAATTAGAAGAACTGAAACTAAAGCAGCCAGGAGACATCAAGGTGAGAGGATACACCCTGACATCTTAACACTGTTAGAGTGACTTGGTACAAGGTACAACTGCAGCCGTGCCAGTGGCGTTCAGTAACCCACCTTGGCAGGGGTGGCCTGCAGGCCCTCAGAGCAGCCAGTTCCAGGGGCCTGATGCCCTAGCTGAACGAAGCACTTACACACATGCTTGATTTAAAGCCAGCGGAGTCACGTAGATTTACACCAGCTGAGGATCTGGCCCTGGAGCACTTTGTCCTTGGTCTATTGTTTTCCTTAGTCTGAAATAAACAAGCCCCTGTTTTGCTCTGTGAGTCTGGCAGAAAAGTGGTGCTTGGCTTGAGGTTCTTATCTGCTCCTCAGTACTGTGGTCTCTGAGCACCTCATCATCTTCAACGTATTGCTCTTCCCAGCCCCGTGTGGTAGGGCAGTGCTGTTACCCCGTCGTACAGCTGGGGCGCAGAGAGGCTGAGTGATGTGCCCAGGGTCACACCAGAAGCTCTATGCTAGAATAAAGGAATTGAACTCAGCTCTTTCAAGACCTGGGCTAGTGCCCTAACCACTGGGCGACCCTTCCTCTCCAATGGGGAAGAATGACAGGGACCTGGGGAATGGAAGGTGCTGAAATAAATGGAAAATAATATTAGATGAATATAGTTGCATGGTGACACTGGCCATAATCATCACACCCAGTGTAGAGGCTCCCTGTGTTTCCCAAACAAGCCAGGAAACGTGCAGAAAGCCTTGATAGCAGGGCTTGATCCTGGAACAAGCTGTGTCCACTTCTCGCTGCATTTCAAGGGTCTGAGTGTTATTCCATGTGGCACACAGCTTCCTTCCCACAAGAGTCCAGCGTTTAGGCCATGATTTGGTTGAGTATTTTGGACTCTGACCTTCCAAGAGGGCGACATGCAGGCCCAGGAGATCTCATTGTACGATCAAGTCCTTGGAGCGATGCAGTACATTTGGGCAGGTCTCAGACTGAGCCCTGGGACCTTTTGGGAGAGTTCTAAGAGGGTCAAAGGTTTTGCTTGGACATGAATTCCATGGCTGGTCCATGCCTGACACTGTGTCAGGACCCATGGACAGGGAGTGGGCGAGATACCCACCCTCACCTTCCACTGGCATCACTTCTCCTGGGTGTTGGCATGTAATGAGTATTGTTGAGAACTGAGGTTACCCATTCAAACTGGCACTTGGCCATGGATTAACCCCAGCTCATGTAGGATCTGCTGATCTGGTGTGCGGCAATACCTGCTGCGTGACCTTGGCTAGAACAGCCTGTATCTTGAGATCAGGGAATGCAGCTGGTTTTATAGTATATCCATTTCTAAAGCACCCATCACTGTTGTTTCTGGAAGCTCTTTCATAAATGTGCTTGGAAATGGAATACCCCCTAATGGCGTCTGATTCTCTGCTCCTCCTGCACAGCTTATTGGCAGGGGGGACTCATGTCAATTTTTCTCTCTCATGCTTCAGGCCTCTCTGGAGGAAGTAGACACAGAGTTAGTGCTGGTCCGAGAAGAGCTGCAGAAGGTTTGGGACATGCTGAAAACACGTGATACGACGCTGGAACAACAACACCTGGAGTTAGAATCGGCCAGGAGCCAGGTACCAAACTTGTCTGAACATCCTGTGGAGACATGCCGGGTTATTATACTATTATTTGTATTCCAGGAGCACTTAGGGGCCCCAGCTGAGATCAAGGCCCTGTTGTGCTAGGCACTGTACAAACACAGAGGATACGTCTATACTGCAACCAGGAGGTGTGATTGCAGCCTACCAGAGCTAGCTTGGATGGAGCCACTCACTAAAAATAGCAGTGTAGCCATGGCAGCATGGGTGATGGCACAGGCTGCCCTAGTCCTTAACTGATCAGGATTGTACACAGGCTGCAATTACACCTCCCAATTGCAATGTAGACACAGCCAGAGTGAGAGACTTCCCCTGATCTAAAGAGCATCCTGTCAAAATAGATAAGCCAGACAAAAGCTGGGATGGGAGGAGAAGTAACTTGCACATGGTCACTCCGTTGACCAGCCGGGTCTCTCGAGTCCCAGGCCAATTCCCTGTCCGTGGAACCAGGCTGCCTTTCCCCTCAGACGGACTCATCTCAAAGTGGTGTGTGTTTCTGTGCCAGTACGTGTCTGTTGGTTCGATCAGCTCCCTTACTGGTTCCCCAGAGTTCACTGCACATGCCTGGCAGGTGGCTGGATTAGTCCCTGGCTGTTTGTGAAGATCTACGTCAACCCCAGTCTGAGCTGCCTACCCCCTTCTCTTGGACATCAGCAAATTAGATTTACTAGCAAAGGGCCTTACTCTGGTGTCAGGCAGGGGGTGACTCCCTGGGATAAGACTACAGCCCAGAACCAGCCATCGTACTGTCTGTGAATAAGGAAAACCAGCGACGATACCATAGGGCTTCTCTGGGCTAGATCCTCATCTGGGGTAACTCAAACAGCCCTTGCGTAAGTAGCTAGCAGAGAGCAAGTTCAGCTGATGATGAAGTAGCTGACTTCACTGAGTAATGCTAACCTGCATCCTCTATTGCCAGTACACTGAATGCAGCTCAGAGAAGCTGAGACTGGAACAACTCGTCACATCTCTGGAGCACCAGCTGACGGAGAGGTATGGCGCTAGCAGGGATTCAGTCCTAGGGCAGTACAGAGTGGTCTGTATGCTGCCCCTGCCAGGGAAACCCCAGGGGAGGCTGCGCTGTCTCCACTGCATGGCACAACTCCCCCACCGTGTAACTTTAAAAGGTATGGGCCAGAATCATCCCTGGTGTAACTCCAGAGACTCCAGTGGAGTTGCACCAGGAATGAGCCTGGCCCTTGTCTGTGCATAGAACAGCCATGGCAAGCTCGCACTGAGACCTGCAGCGTGCAAGGTGGCAAGTGCAAATCCAGCAGACCCGTCCCCTCTAACCTGTCTCCAGGTAGACCAAAGCTCTGCTCTGCTCCACTAGCCTTTGGGACGTCCCGAGGGGACACAACGCCCCCATGTGAAAAGCGGAGATGCACGTGGGAAAGAAACAGTTAATTGCTTTTCAGGTGGGCATCTCTGTGCCTCTGCCTGGCTGCTGCAGTAGTCACCTCATTTATAGCAGCAGCAGCTGAGGGGGCCCAGTGCCAGGGACGGTGACGTACAGAGAGATCCAGGTCCAGCATTCCGGAAGAGGGGGACAGTTTGGGTCAAGAGTTTTAGTTCAGACCCATCTCTAGCAAACTGTTGTCTCTGCTGCGTTGAACCCTGTTCCAGCCACCAGAGAGAGGGATTGCGCTTGCGCTAGTTATTAAAGGGAAACATTTCTCTTGGGCATTGTGACAGGGTTGGACTCACCCCTGCGGCGCCTCCTGCTGGTTGTTCCGGGGAATTAGCTCACCAGCCTCTGGAGCGCCCTCTGCAGGCCTGTGATCCACCTGACCGCTCTGGCCCGTGTCCCTCCCAGGACCCGGTGCCCCTTTAACTGGGGTGCTGCCCCCTAGCAATACCCCTAGATCTGGGTTTCCCCTCCCCAGGGGAACCCCCAACCCACTATCCCCACCTCGCCTCAGTCGTAGACTACTGCCAGTCACCAGCTAGCCCCCGTGCCCTGGGGCAGACTGCAGTATAAGCCACTCATCACAGGCAAAAGGGGTTTGGACCTGCTGCCTCGGCCTACCCATGGGTTGCCCCCGCAACCCCAGTACCTAGATGGGCCTAACCCTAGGCCACAGCCTGGGGTTTTCTCAGGCCGGAGCTCCCCAGCTCCTCTGGCCTTCCCCAGCCCTGCTCCACCCTAGGTACCTGCAGCCAAGCCGTTCTTCCTCTACAAGCAAAGGGAGACTCTGTTTGCTCTAGGCCCACTGCCCTCTTATAAGGACCAGCTGGGCCCTGATTAACTGGCCACACCTGTGGCTTCCTTGCCAATCAGCCCAGCTCCTATTGGGATCCCCAGGAGGTGGGCGGGCGCAAGCCCGCCCACTGCTAAAAGCCCCTCCCTCAGCCTAGCGGGAGGGACCACTAGACCCAGGGGCCAAATAAATCCAGGGGACAACTAATGAAAAAACAGGGATCAAGTGAGGGTCAAAGGTTCAAAACAAGAAGACCGGATGGGGAGACCGAGCAGAGAACCCCGGACAGCGCCCACTGCTCCTCAAAGCTGTCGAGGGAGCCAGCGGACCAATCAGCCCAGCTCCTATTGGGATCCCCAGGAGGTGGGCGGGCACAAGCCCGCCCACTGCTAAAAGCCCCTCCCCCAGCCTAGCGGGAGGGACCACTAGACCCAGGGGCCAAGTAAATCCGGGGGACAACTAATGAAAAAACAGGGATCGAGTGAGGGTCAAAGGTTCAAAACAAGGAGACCGGAGGGGGAGACCGAGCAGAGAACCCCGGACAGCGCCCACTGCTCCTCAAAGCTGTCGAGGGAGCCAGCGGACCAATCAGCCCAGCTTCTGAGCCTCAGCCCTCTCCCAGAGCTGTTTCCAGCCCCTCAGGGCAGGAGCGGGATGCCACCCTGCTGCAGGCACGTGCCAGAAACTACCTAGATGCTGCAATGTGTGGCAGCCAGCATTGAGGCCAGGACAGCCTGCCCCACAGTCAGCCCTGGGAACGCCAAGCACCAGGAGCATGAGAGGCACTCTTGGCTCAGGAAGCAAATTCTCTCTAGACCCATGAGCCAAAAGCTCCAGCTGGCCCATATCCCTAAGGCGTTCACCAGCTGGGGTCAGCACAGACAGATCCTGAGCCATCTCTAGTACAGTGATAACATAGGTAGCTACTAACGAGTCATCTATCCGGGCCCAGGTGCCCATTCTGTGTCAGGAGGGTGGTTTGTTAAAAAACCTGGTTATAAAGCAAGCCCTTCCACTGTGGCATGAAGGCTGCCACAGGTGGGTTCTGGAAAGCTCCCCACACAGAAGCCCTGTGCTGGGAGAGCAACTGAGAGCCAGTGCATCCTTGTAGAGCTTAACAGCTGTGCTGGGGTGGAGCTGGGCCCCAGGTCTTCCAGAGCAGAAGAGATGGGAACTGGTGGGAGCCCTTGGAACTAGATTGATAGGGCCCCTTTCAGCCAGAAGAGCCAGGCTGAGGGCTGGATGGTGGCATGAAGCTACAGCCCCATGCTGGGAGTAGGATGGGCCAGGGAGAGGGGGAGGAGCAAACTAGGCTCTGCCATTTTGGGAGAGGATAGCGCCAGCCATGGCACTAGGTCCTTGCACTGGCCTGGGTCATGCCGTGCAGTGGGGAAAGCCATGGGAGAGGGGCAGGGATGAGCTTTTCCTTCAAGGTGCCCCTCACAAAGTGTCATCCTGACTTTTCCATCAGGCTTCTCTCTGCACCCTTAGTGTAGGGGAGCTCCCTAGGGATCTGCTAAAGGCCCCTGTGTCTCTCCACTGGCTCCAGGACACTTCAGCTTTTTCTGCTCCTGGGAGAGCTGCACTGCCAGCACTTCCCTTTTCTGGAGACCCCCTCTAGCCTGGGGGGCCTCAGGCTGGACTAACTCTCCTGCATCACCCCTGTAGGTTTCCAAGGGGAGCACCAGCTCACCCCTGTCAACCCATCCCTCCCCACACACCCTGCCTGGGTTGAGGGACAGGGCAGGGATGGTGCTGCAAGAGTGGCTGATGTTCTCCCATTGTTCATAGGACCGGTGTATGGAGAGTCCGTCTGTGCACTGACCCCCGAGCACAGAGTCTCGTGGTGTGCAGCCTCTTCCTCCCTTGCTACCTACACCGTAGTCTGGCCCTGCATGTGCAGGGGCTCATGTCACCCACCTCTGTTTAACAGGGAGCAGGTTGGTTACCAGTGGGAGGAGCCCACCCCTTATAGGATCTTGAGCTCCCTGTTTGGGGCTTTGCTCAATGCTCTTGAGCCATGAAGCCATATGGGACTGTGTGGAGCTGCGACAAGAGCAGTGTGAGTTACATGTGGCTGGAGCCTCTCGAGACAGGACAGACCCCCAGGCCCATGGTTACAGACTCTGCAGCATAAAAGATGGTGCAAAGTGGGTGGAGGCTCTTCCAGATAACAGGCAGTTTCACTAAAGCAGGGACTTGTGTCCACAGAGAACAGGCCTTGAGGCACATTCGACAAGCAAGTGAGATGGAAAAAACCAAGCTGGAGATTCAAGCCTCTTCATTAGAGCTGAAGGTAACACCTGAGAAAGCTGTGCCTGTGTGTGTCCATGTCCCCCGTCGATGCAAGGGCACTCCAAGAAAAGGCTCATATGATTTTGTGAGGGTGTCACTGAATTCGCACTGTGATCGTAACACAGATAGGGCCAGATCTTCCTTTCCAGCTCCATCTTACCCCATCCGGACAACAGCGTCACACTATGGCCAGGACTTTCCAGAGAACTCTGCGGCAGGTCGGATTTTTGAGTTTCTGGCCCTCACACGTGGGGCCAGATTTCCAAAAGAATCCAGCAGCCAGTGTGCACCCAAGAACACGTGGCCCTGATTTTGAACAGCGCACTCGAGAAATCTGTTCATAACCTCAGTCCTCTGGAACATTGTGGCCATTGCGTGAAGCTCTTGGGATAATCATAGAGGATGGGGCTGGAGAGAACCTCTTGTGCTAGAGACTATCATTTGTGCAGCAGCACAGGTGTGTCCTAGGCCTATGTCTCCTCTAGTCTGCCCCTATCTCCATGACATCCCTGGGCAAGTTAATCCAAATTGTCTAGCTGCCCTAACTTACATTTTCCCTTCACACCCTCCGGCTGCTACTACTTGTTACATGGAGGGGGGGGGAGGATACTGGGTTGGGTTAGGGAGGGGAGAAGATACCAGGGTGGGCTGGGGAAGGGGTGGAAGGGAGGATACCGGGGCAGGCTGGGGAGTGGTTGATAGTGTGAAGCAAGAGAGCTAATTAGCACTGATGGTGGTGTGAAGCCATGGAAATACTCTCTGCACTCACCATCCTCTCTCAACATCTAGCAGGCTGGAGTGAATCGCTGCCGATGAAGAGCGAGGATGATGTGGGATGTTATCGCACAGGGGCTGGATGGCTCAGGAGACTGAGGCTGAGCTGTGAAGCCTCCATTTCAAATCCAGCCCCTCTCCTTGGGCTCTTAAAGCTGGTGGCGGGTTGGCAGCCCCCATGAAAGGAGATTGGGGTTTTGGCCTGGCTCCTAGGGGTGGAGGAGTCTGCATTTAAAACCCCACCCCCACAGCCAGAATTAGTGCAATCCCTGCTGGCAGTCGTAGCACAGAGGACAAGGATCGAATGGGCCACGGAGACTCAACTCCCCAGTCCTCCTTGTGGGGCTCCCACTAGGTCAAGACAGAGGCACATTTGCAGGGTGATGGAGGAAAGCTGGTGCGGCTGCTGCCTGTGCTATACCTATGGACTGAGGGCATCGCTCTCCCGTCCCAATAGGCTTCGCTATCCCTTTTGCCAGAGACTCTGTCCCACTGGAAATCCTGGGCAGTCTGGCTGTCTCAGTGATTGGCCCATGCGCAGGTCACACATTTAATTGCTCCTGTCTGAACTCCCGTTTGCATCCTGACTAGCTGGCAGAAGTGGAGGTCCTGAGAGACGACATCCACCGACGCAACCAGGCATCCGGCCCCCCAGAGGTACAGAACCGGGGCCCCAGGCAGAGCCGTGACAGCTGCTCCCAGGGGAAGTGCTCCCAGTGCGATGCCTTTCTGGCCCAGCTGAACAAGATGATTCAAAGTAAGGGCTTCTCCCTGTAAGCGAAAGCTGCTCTGACTCCCAGGGGTTAGGAGGCTCAGTTCGTCAGCGTTTGCAGAGGGCTTGGAGATCCCTGATGGCAGGTGCTGGAGACTCACTAACCGGACTCTGAGTTCCTTCTAACACAAATGTGGTGACGGTCACCTGCTGGTCCATTCTTTTTCCCTTCCCTACACGGTTACCCCAAGTCTAATGTCCTCTGCTGGGTTGACTTGCTCACCTGCTCTCTGCAGGGGCAGTGGTGGCACCTTGGTCCCTCCTGTTCTCTCCCTTTGGCACAACAGTTCAGTTTCCAGAGGACTGAAATACTTTGACTGAAGTTTGGGCTTAATTTAGGGGGAGCTGGGTAAAATTCTCTGGCCTGGCACATGCAGGAGGTCAGACCAGATGATCTGATGGCCCCTCCTGGCTGTTAATTCTAACCGCACCTGGACCTGAGCGTGATGGTTAACAGCAAGGCTCTTTTTGGGGGGTGGACGAGGCACTTGCTGGCTGGGGAGTGCTGGACTCAATGTTTGCAGCTGCTGCTATAACATTTTCCTCACCCGTCTCTCCTTCGCTGTCTGCTTCGGCTCCAGGCTGTACAGAGAAAGGGGCTGTGCTGCAGGAGGACCAGGCCTTGACCTACCTGTTTGAGCTGCAGGGGCTCCTCAAGGTGAGTGACAGCAGAGGCCTCCTGTGGGACAGCACAGCTCATGCAGGGGTTTTAACATCCCCTGAAGGAACCCCAGTCCATTTCTGGGTCCGTTTCTGTCCCAGTTCTGCTGCCAAAGGGCTCCCACAGGGAATGCAGCATTGCCGGACGATGCTGCAGGGATGTGGAGAGCTGCTCTGTGTGCCGTCCCAGTTGTGACCCTCAAATCTGCACCATGTCTCTCACTGTAACAAGGTAGGGGGGTGAGGGGACTGTTCAACAACCCCAGTGCCCATCAGTAGCACCCTCTGGGCAGGGAGACCTCAGACATAGCCTTGCCTATGACTTTGTATCCAGGCACCTAGCTGCTCCTTTAGTATTTTTAGTATGGTCGTGAGGTCCCATTGTGCTAGGCACTGTACAAACAGAGACTAGAAAACAGTCCCTGCCCTGAAGAGCTCACAAGCTAATAGCTCACTTCACTTTGCTTCTTCACTTCTTTTCCCGTTTACAGAGGGGTGGAGGGCCCACAGTTCTCCTTCAGGTCCATGGCACTGGGGCATAGGTTTGGGAGTTCCAGCCCTTTTCTTTCCATCGTACCGTCAGTCTCCCACGCCCTTTCTTGCCATCCTCTTCCTCCCTGGCTTTCTTTGCTGTTCTTCTCCCGTTCCTATCACATGTCCAGCCCACCACAACCATGCACTCTCCAGCCTATCTATTACTCACAGTCCCAAGTTCATCTTTCCCCTAATTTCTTCCATGTGCACGCTGTCTACCCACCACCTGCCTGCCATTCTCCTCAGTATATTATTTTCTACTGCCTGTATCGTCTTTTCTCCCATCTCCATAAGAGCCACCGTTTCAAAACCAGAGAGCAGGCAGGGACAAACACACTCAGAGAACACTTCTCATTTCAGTTTGTGCCTTAATTGCTGGTCCCCCAGTACTGCCACCCATACACATTGCTATTTTAATTCTCCAGCTCGCTCCTCAGTGGCACTAATGTAAGCGGGGGAATGGTCCTGCTATTGTGGGGAACTTTCCTGGCTTATACGCTACCCCAGTGAAATGGGCTAGCGAAAGGATCTGAGTCCTCGCTCCCAGTCCCTTTACCCAGGGCCCTGCCTGACTTAAGAGGGCTCCCCTTCCACTCTCCTGTGTGACAGAGTCCTTGTAACCCCAACAAGGCTGGGTCCAGGATTCCTGGCAGGCTTCACCCCCAGTCTTGTCATGGTCACTTAGGGCAGAGGCTAGGGTGTCCCCACTCCAGGATGCTCACTCCGCACTGGACACTTCCCTGACCCACTGATCACTGCCTAGAGTTCAAAGCAAATACAATGTATTAAACAGCAATCAGCTTTAAAAAATAAGGAAGGAATGGGCAAGGTGAAAGGAAAACCCATCACCCGGCTCTGTGGCATGGGGATGTCACAACCAGCCCTGGCCGGAATGTCAGGGCAGTTCATAGTCTGTTCCTCACAAGTCCCAGGCCTCCTACCCAGGCCCTGGCTGTGCTGCAGGGATGCTGCGGGTCGGACACTTGCTCTGGCAGGGGCCACATGCTCTTAGGCTGTAGGTGGCAGGACCCTTCTTCCCAGCATCACCCCCACCCCTTTAGGGTTACGATCCCCCTCCAAGTCTGTCCTGCAAAGCCTCATGGCTGGGAGCATCTCCCTGCGCTGGGCCCGCTGCCCAGTGTCCCCCTTGCACTCCCCAGCTGCTCACCGGACCCGGCTCCGGACTGCTCCAGCTCCAGCCTCAGCTCCACTCTGCCTCCGACCGCACTGCTGCTGCTTTGCCTCCAGCTCAGCTCCCTGGGCTGTTCCTCTGGCCCCTCAGACTCCTGCTCTCTCCTTAGCTCAGCCCCTCTGGCCAGGCAGCTCCAGCTCACACGGCAGACTGGACCCCACGCTCCTGACTCCCTTATTGGCCTGACTACCTTGTCAATTGACCTGGAGGATTGGTCTCTCCCCCTTGGCCATGGGGACTGTCAGTCTCAGAGTCTTGATTTCTCAACAGCCCTTCCCCTTTCTGAAAAGGCCCACTAAGTTCCAGTGAGGGGCCAGCAGTCCCCTTATACTCAGTGTACTTCGCAAGTACACAAATTCTTTCTTCCAATTCAGCTTCTCTCCTAAAACATCAACCAACAGCTCTTCTTCCACTGTCCCTGCTTGCATAACTCCAGTTCCCTTTGTGTTTCCCCTTAAGACCATGGGCTTCAAACACAGATGGCTGCTCTGCTACAGTATTTACCAAGCTAAAAGACAAGGCAGACAAAGAGAAATAGACCCATTGTTGCCCTGTCTCCCATGAGGGACTAGAGACCTATCTCCCCCTGGCTGGAGCAAATGCTGCAAATTAGCCTCCACACCCCCTTGAGTTGGTCTTAAACAAACCAACATTTTACTGGCTATGGTCCAGAAACAGAGAGAAAAGCAGAGAATGAAGCAGAGAGACTGGGTAGTGGTTAGAGCACCAGCCTGGGGTTGGGGGAGATGGGTACAGTTCTGCCCTCTGCCTCAGTCTCCCTGTGGGACTGTGGACAAGTCAGTTAGGGCCAGATTTCCAGAAGTATCTAGGTGTCTGATGCCTGGTGGGATTTTCAAAAGCCTATTGGCGTTGTTAGGTGCCTAAATACCTTTGAAAACCTGCCCTTAATTTCTCTAGTCCAGCTCTCCAAAGGGAGTTAGGCGCCTAAATACCTTTGAGGATCTGCGCCTTTGAGCCTTGCCTACCGATCTGTATAATGGGGTGGGTAGCTCTGTGCTGCCCCCCAGGGGAGTGTGAGGATAATACATGAAGGCTCGGGAGGCACTCAGCTCCTGTGGTGCGGGGAGCCAGGTTGGTGCTAGACAGCCTAAGGCTACGTCTACACTACCCGCGGGTAGCTATCGATGTTCTGGGATCGATTTATCGCGTCTTGTCTAGACGCGATAAATTGATCCCAGAGCCGCTCCCCGTGGACACCGGAACTCCAGCTCCGCGAGCGGAGGAAGTGCTGTCGACGGGGGAGCCTGCCTGCTGCGGTGTGGACCAGGGTAAGTACCTTTTGAAATCGATCTAAGATATTCAACTTCAGCTACGTTATTCACGTAGCTGAAGTTGCGTATCTTAGATCGACACCCCCCCGCCCCCCAGTGTGGACCAGCCCTAAGAGAGCCAGGTAGAACAGTGAGACATGGAAACACCATGGACTGCATCACTCGACTGGCCCTAAACATGGTAACAAAGCACGGCAGGGCGCATCCCCTTATCAGAATGTCATCCGTTCAGAATCCCTGCATTGTAGATAGATGGTTCCACTTCCCCGAACAGTCTCCAAGGTGTCTTTTTGACCCCCTCCGCCCACTGGGGCGAGGAGATGGAACCGAAATAGAACAGAGCGAGAGATCCAAGTCCATTCATCGCTCCGCCCTGCCCACGTGGGTCTGTTTCTCCGCAGGGGCTGAGTCAGTGCGCGGCTGGCCAAGTCACAAGGAGCCTCCAGAAAAAGAGCCAAACCCTGGAACAGCAGCATAGGCTGGTGACGGAGCAGGTAACAAGCCATGCATTCAACTTTGTCTTGGGCTCTCTGACTCATCATAGTCTTTATGCTTCTCTGAAGTGGGCAGGTGGTCTCCTGGGCCAGGGAGCCATCACAGGCAGGATTCTGCTGTCAGAGCAGCTGTGTGAGCATGGGCTCTGGCATGTGGCTGCGTGAACATGTGGGTATGGAGGGGAGGTAGCCAAAAGCCCTGACTGAAGTTACATGGGGCATTTGAGATGACAGGGATGGATGGAGTGTCCCTGCTAGATGGAGCAAGGCACAGGAAGGCAGGGGTGGCTACAAGCAGCTTGGGAAAGTGCAGGGGTATCCTAAGGACCCAGAATGGATGGAAAGTAGAGCAGACTTCCTAGTTACTGTCCAGAGCCTCTTGCACCTGGGGATTTTGGCCGATACCAGTGAGGGCTGGTAGAGCCCCTGAAATTCACTCTCTGCTGCTCCAACAGCTCAAGGGCTTGTTCAGACAGAGGCAGCAGCTGCAGTCAGGGCACAGGAAGCTGTCAAGAGACCAGAAGGACGAGTGCTCATTGGAGCAATGGGTGAAGAAATCTCAAGTGGTAAGAACTGCCTGCTCCTGTCCCCCCCGCCCCACATTAGTCCAGCTCCGTGCAGCCCAGGAGGCGACTGCAGTAAGGCTGGTGCTGGTTTGTGGGTGTTGGGACACAGGCAACAATTGTGAATGTGGGAGTCAGTTGACTATGAAAGGGCTGTCAGGTACGAGTCACGAACCCAACAGGTACTCCTGGTATCTGCCATGAACCCACTATCATTTTTGGTCTCATGTGGTTTCTGCAGAACGCAAGAGGAGCCATCAAGCCACACGGGAAACCTCCACAGGAGCTAAAAGAAAAGCAGCAGCCTGTGCCAGGAGATCTGGGCTTCTCCACCAGCACCGAAGAAGCGCAGAGCCTCAGGCTGCAACTGCAAGAGAAAACGGAAATGGTATGGCCCTGCCCTGCCCCAGGAAACGCACCACAGCTTGAGGGCAAGCCTGCTACTGAGTGGGGCACTGTAGATCCGGCTCTCCTGAGGCAGGATCAAGCTGGCCAGAGGCTGGGAATCAGTTTGAGCATCAGTGCAAACTCCTCCTCTGCCAGCCACTATTAGGGAAAGATCCCGAGGCCCATGTGCTGCAAGAGCCCATCATGCTCTGTGCATCCTACTCCGCACCCTTATCCCTCTGCATCAAATTCTCTGTCTGCCTCTTAAGGAATCTGCCATTTTCATAGCCTCCCACTAAAATATGTACATGTGCAAGGGGCCACCCAGACAGCATACCTGTCGCCAGGTTTCTAACTGAGCCACTGTGTTGTTTCCAGATTTCTGCCATGGCCTCTGAGATCCAGGGACTGCAGCAAAAGAACGAACACCTGATGAAAGGTAGGGTGGCGGCATTGCCGTGGCACAGGCTGTTCTTAATGGCTCCAGGCTGCTGCTTGCAGCTGTACTGCAGGGCTGCGGGAATGGGGTGCTGGGCCAGCAAAGACCAAGGTAGGCTGCTCATTTAAAAACGAACAGTAAAAAGTGAAAGCTCAAGGCTTTTCTGCAGACTAGGGCCTGATCCTGGGAGATGCCGAGCGCTCTCAATCCCACCTGGTTTTAGTGGGAATTGAGGTCGCTCAGGACCAGATCCTCAAAGATGTTTAAGGGCCTAACTCCCATTGAAATCCATGAGAATTAGGAGCCTAAATATCTTTGAGGAGCTGGGCCCAAAGCTTCCATGAAGAGAGACAGTCTCTCTCGAGATTGAGGCCTATGTTAGGAATCACCATGTCCCTGAACAATCCAACGATCCTCCATGTACAGGATCCTGCATCTAGTTTCTGGATGCGTCAGAGGAAGACAGGACAGCCTCCAGGGCGCACAGCGCAAGCACAATATCATGCCGTGACAGGAACGCATGTTTGAGCTGGGACGTTAATAGCCTTTGATATTTTTACCTTAACGTACGTGACCTCAGCTGCTGCTATTTTATAGACTAGATTTCGGCATTTACCCAGCCCTTTGCCTTAGTAACGTCCTGCGGCAGAGAGTTCTGCAGCTTAACGCGTACTCTGCAATTTCAACCGTACCTTTGGCAGCTGTAACTGGTTTGCTTTATAATTCCATTGAGTTCCCCGTTCCCTTTCCTGCTCTTTGATTAGAAAAGGTGACTGGGGGTCTTTACTTGACCATTCATGGTGTTCCATTGGGAGAGCACAGCCCGTCCTTGCGAGAACCCATGACTGCAGCGGAATTGCAGCAGGAGTTAGTCCCAGTGGTCTAGCACTCCTTGCTGAGGCTGTTAAAAGGAACTGCCACCTAGAGCTTTGCAGTGGAATTGATCATGTGATGCCCGGTGACAATCTCCGTCCTCTTCTCCTAACAGCGAAACTGCGGTTTCAGCAGCAAATCCAGGACATCCGCAGCCTCCAGCAGCAGCGACAGGAAAGGAGCGACTCAGACCTGCTGGTTCCTAGGCTCTCCAGCCGGCAGGAGCTGGAGTTGGGGCTGAGCCAGCAGAGCGATGGCTCTGCACCTCCGACTAGCGGTGATCCCCATGCTTCCTCCCTCTGCCCCCTGCACGGCAGAGCGGCTCTGTACCTAGGCAAGCAGGTGGTGCTGCCCGAGGCAGGAGACGAGCTGCGTTGCTTCAGTTCTGAAAGCAGCGGCAGCCAGTCCCGCAGGTCCCAGACAGGGTCAGACCTGCCAGCGCCGCCGCTGAGCAAGCTCCCTGCTGATCCTGTGACCGGGAAGCTGCCTCCCCCTTCCACGCTGCCCCTCCCAGCCTCCACCCCGGCATCTGGCAAATCCTCCCCGGAGGCCCGCTCCTCCCCCGTGAGCCCCCGGAGCCAGCCTGGCAGCCAGGAGTCCTCGTACACTCCCAAGGGGGCAGTGCTGCTCTCGCCGAGACCCTTTCGGGCACAACGACTGGGCTCGCCCTTTAAATTCAGAGTGAGCCCAGAGCCCCCAGGGGAGAGCTGTGGCAGCTGAAGCACCCTGTTCGTTGAGGTCAGGCTAGATGATCACAACGGCCCCCTTCTGGCCTTGGAATCTATGAATCCTGCATGGCTGGGTACACGTGGCTTTGAATGATCTGCTCTGTGCCCTCTCCTTATCCTCTGAGCTGTTCGCTGTAGAGCCTGGCTGGTAAATGAATGAACATAGCATGTTCTCCTGGAACTGGCTGTTTCCCCCGGGCAGTGAGGAAAGGTGGTCTCCTGACCTCTTGGGTTGGAATTCAGATTGGGGGCATTATAGGGGAGGGGCTTTTCTTGCACTAGCTGGGCAACCAAGCCCAACAGTCCTCAGTGCCCCACGCACCTGGGCCTCCTGGAGCGGGGAGCCACCAGTGTGGTCTGTGAGCAGCAAATGGTTCGATGTACGCTACAGGTTCTTCCCCTGCCCACCTTGCCCAAGCATCTGAGCACCTGCCGCTCATGCGTTAAGGGATTTGACTCACTTTTGCCACGCATAGTTCATGCTTTCGCTCGTCTTCTCCCCAGGGGGAGAACTGTGTGCAGTGGAGTGTTGGCAAACATACCGCCTGCTCTGTGTTTATATGGGGAAGGGCCGATCAGAGGGGTGTGCCTGGCACCTAGACCATGAGATGGGGAGGGTTGTGACGGTCCTTGGGTTCATCCCACAGTCTGAGGCTGGCCCCTAAGACAGCTCCGCCTCCTGCACAGCCGAGCTTTACCCTGACGTTAGGAAGTGCCTTGGTGCCAGAGGAGCAGAGCCCAACCAGGCCCCAGCCCAGAGCTTTAGGTGATCTTCTACATAGGCTGGACCTCTTCTGTTCCCCCTGAGATGGGGAGCTTGCTTCGCCTTCCCTGGACAGCTCAACCTCCGAGGGAGAGGAGGCCGAAGATAGAGTACCCCAAGCTACGCCAGCTGCACTGCTCAGCTGCTGCATTGCGGAACAGGCAGCAGAGCGGGCCCCCATAGCTCACTGCCTCCAGTTCCCTTGTCCCTAGCAGCCCCGCCTTCAGAGTCATCAGGCAATGACCACTGGGTGGGCCCACCTTTTGCACTGTAAGCAAAATCTCCCTTACTGCTCACTGCTGTGCCGCCACAGCCCTTCCACAGAGCCGGAAGAGTTGGTGGAGGGGGCAGGTGCCCCGTTGGCAGTGTTTGGGTTTCCCAGGGAGGTGGGTTTCAGTGGTGGGCAGCTAAGGATTGTCAGCATAGTCACAGATGGATTTGATTTTTGTGAAGGCCTGATGCCCTCTGGAGCAGGCCTTGATCCTCTCCCCCAGCCCTCCGCGCTGCCCTGTGCTTGCTGTGAAATCCCCTTGGCATCGGGCACCAATCGCTGTCCCTGCAGCTGATTTCTGGGGTGGGAGTGAATCCCCGCTCTCACTATTCTGCTTCCTGTGTGGATAATGTGTCTGTCTTCCATAAAGGACTGGAACGTGCTCTGCTGCCTCAAAGTGTTCTTCTGCTGCGCCCCCAGGGACGGGAGGCTGGGCATCAAGGCTGGCTGGAAGATGCCCGAGAGGCTAATAGCAAGGAAGCCTTTTTACTTGAGTCGGGCTGGAGTTCTAGATCTAGGGGGATCAGAGCCAGGTTCTAGTTCAGCCCATTGCTGTGCTAAGGGTGCAGGAAGGCTCCCCAGTGTTTGGCATATGAGGAGAGGGGGGTTGGCTTCCTTTTCCAGGTGGGGACACGCCACCGATGAACATCTCACAGTTAGCGCCCTGTGATTCGCTCGCTGTTAGGGGTTTATCCTGCCACCTGTCACTGCCGCATCTCAGCCCCTTAGGTGTAAAATCAACAGCAAGTGGAAGGAGATGAAACACGTTGTGCCTCCTCAGCTTCAATATCTCCGCATTCTGCCCTTCTCACGAGGTCGCCAACGTGGGTCTGTCTTAGGCAGGCCAGATGTGGCACAGGAAAACCATCTCCACCGGCCCATGAACCATGGCCGTTCAAACCTGCACAGTGACGGCAGGGCTTGAACTCCCATGCCACAGTACAGGCCACGGGAGTTAAAGGTGACTCATAATAATAAAGGGCCTATGACACAGGTAAGTAGTTCTAAATCCAGTAAGGAGAGAGCAGTGCTGCAGCTACACAACGGCCATTCCTCCATGTGTACATACACACCTATAGTCCATGTACATATACCTCCCCCCATAAACAACCAACAATCCAGATTACTTAACAGCACCATTCGCCAGGGAGACTTGGGAGTTTAATAACAAAAGCCGAAGGAAATCCCGTTAATATTGTTCTGACATCAATACAGTCACATGGCAGGAAATGACATCATGGAGGCTGCAATACACTTTCAGAACAAATTCCTTTTATTTGTTTAAAGGGGACAAATGGATGGAAAACACAGAGATCTGAGCCAGCAACCAGATGTGGGGCTGCAGGCCTGGGCCCTACACTATAGTGATGGCTCCCCGGAGCCTTCCCAATGATGTCACTTTCTGTCTGGCATCTTGGGAGCCTACCTAGCCTCTATGGAAAGCTGCTGTTTTAAAAATAAGTTTCCAGGCTAGTACCTTATCATGTCCCGGGCGGGGGGGCGGGGTATTTTTCATTGACTGAGGACTGTGTTAAGTATCTGGCTGCTATGGTTGCAGCTTGGTTTGATAAGAAGATAGGAATGAAGAGATGTCGGGGTGATGGGTTGGCCATTGGAATAGGCATAAAATTACAACTGCATTTGGCAGTAACAGCACAGCAAGCTTCAGCTGCTCTATGCCAAGCTGGCACTGCCAGCATTACCTCAGTGTTGTGCCAGAAGGGGGACCACAGCTTAACAAGGGATTCCCTCTGAAGATTCAGTGACATCAGCAGAATCGCAGGAAGCTGGGCTCTCTTGGATCCACCTGCTGGAGCTCATCCCTGCAACCTTCCTTGTTTCACGTTGTAGCCCGGCTCCTCCAGCAGCAGCTCTGAACTCCAGAACTCCAGAACTGTAGGTCCAAGTAAAGCGGGGAGGATTATGTACCAGAGGGATGCATCCAAGGGCAGATCCAAGGTGAGATGTGCAACAGTTCGACACTCCATTATAAAACAATGAGGTGGGAGAACGGGATGGAATCTGGTATTTTATGCAGGAAGTTGGGGATAGGGAAAATGGCCTTCCAGCCCTTCTGTGACCTCTTCCCTGCCCATGCTCAAGGCACATGGGTTCCTCCTTCACAGTGACCCCACAGATCAATGCTCTGGTTTCTTCAGGTATGTGAGCAACAAGAAGAAAGTCAAGGAAAGTGTGGGCCCCTTGCTGAATGAGGGAGGGAACCTAGTGACAGAGGATGTGGAGAAAGCTAGTGTACTCAATGCTTTTTTTGCCTCTGTCTTCACAGACAAGGTCAGCTCCCAGGCGGCTGCACTCCGCAGCACGGTATGGGGAGGAGGTGACCAGCCCTCTGTGGAGAAAGAAGTAGTTAGGGACTATTTAGAAAAGCTGGACGAACACAAGTCCATGGGGCCGGATGCACTGCATCCGAGGGTGCTAAAGGAGTTGGCCGATGTGATTGCAGAGCCATTGGCCATTATCTTTGACAAATCATGGCAATCGGGGGAGGTCCCGGATGGCTGGAAAAAAGCTAATGTAGTGCCCATCTTTAAAAAAGGGAAGAAGGAAGATCCGGGGAACTACAGGCCAGTCAGTCTCACCTCAGTCCCTGGAAAAATCATGGAACAGATCCTCAAGGAATCAATTCTGAACCACTTAAAGGAGGGGAAAGTGATCAGGAATAGTCAGCATGGATTCACCAAGGGCAAGTCATGCCTGACTAACCTAATTGCCTTCTATGATGAGATAACTGGCTCTGTGGATGAGGGGAAAGCAGTGGATGTGCTATTTCTTGACTTTAGCAAAGCTTTTGATACAGTCTCCCACAGTATTCTTGCCAGCAAGTTAAAGAAGTATGGGCTGGATGAATGGACGGTAAGGTGGATAGAAAACTGGCTGGATGGTCGTGCTCAATGGGTAGTGATCAATGGCTCCATGTCTAGTTGGCAGCCAGTATCAAGTGGAGTGCCCCAAGGGTTGGTGCTGGGGCCGGTTTTGTTCAATATCTTCATCAACGATCTGGAGGATGGTGTGGACTGCACCCTTAGCAAGTTTGCAGATGACACTAAATTGGGAGGAGTGGTTGATACACTGGAGGGTAGGGATAGGATACAGAGGGACCTAGACAAATTAGAGGATTGGGCCAAAAGAAATCTGATGAGGTTCAACAAGAACAAGTGCAGAGTCCTGCACTTAGGACGGAAGAATCCCATGCACTGCTACAGACTAGGAACCGAATGGCTGGGCAGCAGTTCTGCAGAAAAGGACCTAGGGGTTACGGTGGACGAAAAGCTGAATATGAGTCAACAGTGTGCCCTTGTTGCCAAGAAGGCTAACGGCATTTTGGGCTGTATAAGTAGGGGCATTTCCAGCAGATCGAGGGACGTGATTATTCCCCTCTATTCGGCACTGGTGAGGCCTCATTTGGAGTACTGTGTCCAGTTTTGGGCCCCACACTACAAGAAGGATGTGGATAAATTGGAAAGAGTCCAACGGAGGGCAACAAAAATGATTAGGGGGCTGGAGCACATGACTTATGAGGAGAGGCTGAGGGAACTGGGATTGTTTAGCCTGCAGAAGAGAAGAGTGAGGGGGGATTTGATAGCTGCTTTCAACTACCTAAAAGGGGGTTCCAAAGAGGATGGATCTAGACTGTTCTCAGTGGTAGAAGATGACAGAACAAGGAGTAATGGTCTCAAGTTGCAGAGGGGGAGGTTTAGGTTGGATATTAGGAAAAACTTTTTCACTAGTAGGGTGGTGAAGCACTGGAATGGGTTACCTAGGGAGGTGGTGGAATCTCCTTCCTTAGAGGTTTTTCAGGTCAGGCTTGACAAAGCCCTGGCTGGGATGATCTAGTTGGGGTTGGTCCTGCTTTGAGCAGGGGGTTGGACTAGATGACCTCCTGAGGTCCCTTCCAACCCTGAGATTCTATGATTCTATGATTCTACACAGTACAGCTAGCTTGGGCTTTCTTACATAGAGATCTAGAAATCAAGGCTGACATTTCATCCATGTGTGCTCTGGCCGTTCCCAACTAGTGGACTGGAACAGACTGGAGGTTGTTCTGACTGCAGCACTGATCGTACCTGTTACGCTGAGCAGAATTCACATAAATGCAGCAGGGGCCACACCCAGCCCAAAGCAGGTGTAATTCTACTGACATAAGAGCATCAAGCATGGGGTAAGTGACCATAACTACAGTGAAGTCATTAGAGTTGTGCCTGGTTATCCTCAGGCTGGATGTGGGTCAGGGCCTCCAAGGCTGTCTCAAATCTGATCACTGGTTACTGTCTTGGTTTGGGGAGTGGGGACAACTAGCTTTGTTGGCTTGCCAGCCTGGAATCTTGAGCAAGCCTGGAGCACGTGAAGCTTGCTCCTTCCATCTGTCCATGCTCTTTCCTCTCCTCTCCATGCTCCCACTTCCCTCTGCTCCTTTCCACGGCTCATATCCCTGTACCCATCTCCTGCCCTCCTTTCGCTGCTGCTGCTGCCAGTGCTCCCTTCTCCTGGGTCAATGTCCCATCAGCAGCCAGGAGCTGACAGTGAGGCTCTTTCCCTTTAATTTCAGATATATGCTCTCTATCGAAGATACTTAACAAGAAAAGTCTCTGGCTTTGCTTCGAGTTCCTTGCTGCTCCCCCTCTTGGTGGCCTCTGGGCCATCCAGGGCAGCACGAAGAAGATTCACACCACGTAGGAGACGAGACTTCTGACATGATTGCAGTTCTTCAACCCAGCAGCGCAGCCAGCAGGAATCACCCGCTCAGGCATCAGCACTGACTTCCAGGTCCTGCTCTGACTGACGAGCTCCAATGAGTCATCTGCCAACTGGCCGTAGGGAGCATCAAGGGGAGAGACTGAAAGCATTCGGCTGAATCACATGCCACCGCGCGGATTCCACATGCCCTCGGCGGCACATCTCCTTCCAGTGAAGCAGCCCTGCCTCTGGGGCATGGGGCCCAATCAGCACTTGGCCCAGGGTGCAGCTGCGTGTATACAGACGAGCCTTTGGGGAGGAACAGGAAAGGCAGCATGAGGCAGGGAGGAATCAATGGGAGAAGCAGTCATTAGGGTTAGCAAACAGCCCCTCCCCTGGAAATGCCATCCCATTCTGACAGCCCCTTGCAGACAGCAACCAGTCCCAGGATCTCCTCTGCCAATCCCACCTGTGCCAACACACCCCCATAGTCCCTTCCAAATGCCACCATGTGCCAACCCCCTACGAGTGGCAGCTGCCTTGACAAACCCCTTAAAATTCCACTGAGGAGCCAACCTTCCCACAACAAAACACTTCCCTGGGGCACTGAGTGCCTACTGGTACCAATCCCCCTGAAAATGCCCCCAAGCATGAACCCGCCCTAACAAACCACCTGGCTCCAACAAATCTCCCTGCATATGTCACCACCCACTTGCCAACCTGCCCCTGCAAATGCCTCACTGTCACCTGCCTCAGCCTGCTCTGGAATCGGTGCCTGCACTGATAAATCCCGCCCCGCCCCCCCACTTATGCCCTGTAGCATGCTAATGCACCATCTGACGCACACAGGTCCATACTCCTGCTCCTGTCCCTCCGACCTGCATGATGGTGAACTCCAGGCACAACTGCTGCTCCTGGATGTCCCCTGCAGGGATGTTGAAGAGGAAGGGTGTGTTCCACACGGGGTTGTAGCCGGCTATGGACTTGGTCTCCTTTGTGTCCATGACTCGCCCGTTGTGGTAAAGGTGAATGACAACGTAGTGGTCTGGGAATGGAATTGGAGAATAAGGAGACTGCCGACAGCATGCCGGATCTGCTGTGAACAGACACAGGTTTGCTTGGACGCAGCGACGCTCATGAGGAGGTAATTTAGGGGCGGCTGAATAGGTGTGTCCTGTCTCCCAGAAGCTCTGTGTCAGGCCCTGTGGAGCTACCAGGATAGAATGGAGAGAGCTTTGAAGCACTGGACACTCTCATCAGTGCCGGTCAGAGGGCCCTGGGCCTCGGAAGGTCATTTAAACAACAGAAGGCCTCTGAGCCAGCTACTCTCTTCGCTAGCAGCCTGCAGCATTGGCCAGACTAGAGGATTCACAGCACTTCTATCCCTGCTCCCAGGAAGCCGACAGGATCTGCCTTGGGAAAGTGGGATGCAAATAGGGTGACCAGATGTCCCGATTTTATAGAGACAATCCCGATATTTGGGGCTTTTTTTTATACAGGCTCCTATTACCCACCACCCTCAGTCCCGATTTTTCACACTTGCTGTCTGGTCACCCTAGATGCAAAGAAGGGTTAGAAGAAAGGGGCAGAGAGGACTCGTGCCTGCCAACAAGGGTGGGGGGGAAGGGAGGGCAGCCGGCTTCCACAGTGTTACTGAGCATGCTCAGTACAAGCCAAGGAGCAAATGGGGGAGGCACATGTCCCCTCATCCCTCCCCCACAAGTGTCACCTCTATGAGGGAAATTGGAAATCCCACAATGTGATCCCCACATTCTGGATCCCTCACTTTAGCCCACATCTCCCCTGTACTGAAAATATTTTCATTCTAACCATGGTCCCAGGGGTGTCGTCAGTGGGGGCTGAGGGATAGCTCAGTGGTTTGAGCATTGGCCTGCTAAACCCAGGGTTGTGAGTTCATTCCTTGAGGGGGCCACTTAGGGGTCTGGGGCAAAAATCTGTCAGGGGGACAGTACTTGGTCCTGCTAGTGAAGGCAGGGGACTGGACTCAATACCTTTCAAGGTCTTTCCAGTTCTAGGAGATTGTCATATCTCCATTTATTTTTAGGGGGGGAGGGATAGCTCAGTGGTTTGAGCATTGGCCTGCTAAACCCAGGGTTGTGAGTTCAATCCTTGAGGGGGCCATTTAGGGATCGGGGCAAAAATTGGGGATTAGTCCTGCTTTGAGCAGGGGGTTGGACTAGATGACCTCCTAAGGTCCCTTCCAGCCCTGATATTCTATGAGTCTATGAGTCTATGGGCATGCTCCTCATAGGGTTAAGTGTGTGCTGTACAGGACATTGGGTGGGGCGCTGATAGGGCCTATAGCAGAGATGCCCAGACTCCATGCCAAGGGGTCTGTAACTGAGAGGGGCACGTGCCATAGCAGATCCTGGGGACTTTTAAATGACACAACTGTATGTTCTACAACAGGAATACTATTACCGGTCCCTCCAAAGTCCTTCCTGCTGCTGAGGCCTATTGAACCTGGTCTGCCCCTCAGCCTTGTTGGAGGAGTTCCCTCTGCACCTCCCTACCTGGTGCCCCTGGCATGCGGGTGAGCCGGCCCAGATTCTCTGCCTTGCGGACCAGCACCTTGATACGATTGGCCAGAGCCTGGTACTGGAGGAGAATGAAGAGCTGGCCCAGGGACGTGGATTGGAAGCACGCAGCGCCGTAGCTCATGTCCTGGGTGCTGAGACACTGAAACAACATGGACAACAGGACACAATGAAACATCCACCAACCTCACCTCCTCCTCCCCCCAGCCTCCAGGACACCTAGCAGCCACTGAGACAGAAACAAAGGTCAGGCCCATCCAGGAGCTTCAGGATGGAAAGTCCTTCACATTCTTACCACAGCCAAAGGATTCCCACCCACTTACCCCCATCACATATTCCACTGAATGACACAGAGGTTCTGTAATGAAAAAGCCCTCCCCTTGCATCCGTACAGGTGGACCTTTAAGTCTCTGGGGCCCTGGAGACCTCAGCCAGCACTATCCCCACTGGGTGCTATTAGTTCAGTGACCCAGTCCTGACCTTTTTGAGTTTGGTTTTGGTAGTTGACAGCTCCCGGGTGTAGCTGGAGGCAGCCTCAGGGTGCCAAGTAACCTGGGCACACGGGAACATCACTTCCCCGATGAAGGAGTCCCTGAAGCTGCGAAACTCCTTCACGTAGACAGCGAAGCGCAGGGTGAAGCCCCTCAGTTCCTCCAGGTGATAGCGGCCGAACTGGAACTGTTCTCGGAACTCAGGGTTGAGGCTCTTCCTGCGCACGGCCGTGCGCTGGGGCTCGATGAACTTGGGGAGCAGGTACACCTTGACGTAGGAGTCCCGGCTGCTTCGAAAGCCCTTGGGCAGGTGGGACACGCCGATCACCGTCACGGTGAGCGTGGCCTCAGGCTGGGAGTAGAACAGGATGAAGTGGAGCTGGGGCCGCTGCTTGGGGCTGGCGCTGGAGAGGCTCCTCGGCATGGTGGACGACTGGCGGACGCTGGCTCCCAGAACAGGACGAGTCAGCAGTCTGCTCTTGTCAGTCTCCCCAGAGATGGTGGACCGGCGCTCCCAGCCCGGCTCTGTCTTGGAGAACAGGCCAAGCTTCTGGGAGAAAGGGATGCTGGGTAAAGAAGCCCTCCCATGCAACATGCTCTGTGGCGGACTGCCAGCCCCGGGAGAACCCAGTGAGTCATACCCTGCACATTCCAGCACCTCTCCTTCTAGCTCCACGTACTGTTGCTGGATGGGCACAGTGGTGGTCTGGGAAGGCAAAGCAGGTCCCAGCTCCACCAAGGTGTGCATTGGTGCCTGCTCTTTCCCGTCGCTCTGGTTGCACCTCTCGTTTCGACGCCAGCACACGGCACAGCCCAGGAGAAGGCAGAAGCACAGAAGAGCCAGCCCCACTCCGAGGAGCACCTGCAAAGGCACTGAATGGAGCAGAGAGGAATTACAGCATGAGTATATATATGAAGGGGGCTGCAGGTAGCAGAGTTCACGCGTGAGCAGTAGGCATTTGGCAGAAAGTGCCTGGCCAGTGGATGGGAAATGTGATTAAGATGTAGCAGTTTGCACCTGTGTTCTACAGCAATGGGCCTGTTACAAATGCCACAGCTAGATTGATTGGGCAGGTACCTCCTTCAGTTCATCAGAAATCAGCAGTTCACATCATTACTCCAAGGACAAACTGATCAGAATCGTCCCTTATAATAATAATACTCAGCTCTTTCCAAAGGAGATCATTATCAGGATCCCCATTCTACAGATTGGTAAACCGAGGCACAGGGTGGTGAAGAGCCCAAGGTCACCCAGCAAGCCAGTGTTAGAACCAGGTATAATGATCTTAAGATAACACACACACACCGGAACAGTCAGCGCCTGTGGTCCAAGTCTGTGCCGTTACTAAACCAAACTTGTCGGCCCCTCTCCCATCACCGCACAGGACATGCTTGTAAAGATTACTGCGTAACAGCGAGCGATAGAGGAAGGAGCAGGGTCAGAGAGCTTATTTATTTTTAACTTAAGTCAGAAACTTATTTTTAAAACACAGCAGCTTTCCATAGAGGCTAGGTAGGCTCCCAAGATGCCGGACAGGAAGTGACATCATTGGGAAGGCTCCGGGGAGCCATCACTATAGTGCAGGGCCCAGGCCTGCAGCCCCACATCTGGTTGCTGTCTCAGACCTCTGTGTTTTCCATCCACTTGTCCCCTTTAAAAAAATAAAAGGAATTTCTTCTGAAAGTGTATTGCTGCTGGGGGCGTCAGTATCTACAGTGCTCCATTCTCTCCGAGCACCATTCCCGAGTGGAGCTGGAATTATTACATCAGATCAACACATCTGTCGCAAGGCTAAAATAAACCCAGCCTCACCCTAAACGAGATAATGGCCATGGAAAAAAAAACTCTTATCAGCCCCACAGCCGAGTTGACGCATTGTTTATGTAACACACATGATTGACGCCAGTCAAACACCCAGGGGAAAAAACACAGAATCCTCTCTTCAGCCTCCTTTCCAAGTCAGTGGGTCTGGGGCTTCGTTGGCAGCCGTGGGGTGACCCCACGTGCTAGAAGAACTGCAAACAGCCTGGAAGTGGAGGTGGCCTGACTCAGACAGCAGCTGGTTCTGCGTGGCAGTGGCACGCGGCACTGCTAACACAGCATGCATGGTAGGATCATAATGGTAAACTCAGCCTTGACATTCTCCCCTGACTCACAGAGGACTCTCAAGGTTCCCTCAGTGCCCCAGTGATTTCCCATCCTGCACTCACCCCATCATGTTGTCCATGCCAGCCTAGGAGAGCTAGATGTGGCTCCCCTCACTACCCATCCACACCTGTCTTATTGTAAGTCAGCTGGTGGAACTGCCACATGAGACACCTCCTCCCACCCCCAGTAATTGAGCACGATGGCCCTAACCTTCTCCCTATGGCTGTGGAGCCAAGAGTGAATGAACATGCTGACATCTCAACCTCAAAGCCTGGCGTAGGAAGCAGGTTGTGAAACCACTTGAGCGCCAGAGCTGATCCACCTTGGATGCCATGGTAGCTCTGGATCAGTAGGTTCAATGGGTCAACCCAGGTGTCAAAAGTCACCACGCTTCCAATTCCCTATGTGGCGTAACCAGGACAGGGGACAATCTGCCCTAAATATTTAAGGCAGTTCCCATGCTCTTGATCTTTGGATGGAAACTTTGATCTTTAGTCCTTTAGTTCTAGCACATTATTTGTTTCTTTAACAGCACTAAACGAGACTGAAATTTTGAATCAGAGAACAAACCGGATGCGAGGATTGATTTTGTAGTTGGATGATCTCTTGGGCGTAGGGATGGAGTAATGTAGGGTTAAGGCAAGGCAAAAGATGCCTGCACTAAGACTAAGGAGACTGCTGCCCTCCCGGTCTGAGAAGACTGGGCATCCATTCAGGCCTTGGGGAGGAGACCAAACGTAGTCCATCCAGGCCATCCTCCTATGCCCCTTCCCAACAATGGACTCAGGCTGAGGGCTATCTAAGGGGTTTGTGTAGCATCCCAGGGTGCCTAGAGTAAGGCCTATAGTTTCAAACTTGAGTGGCTAAAAGTTGATTCAGATAAAAGGCCTGATCTGAAGAAGTGCCACATACCCAGAACCCTTGTAAACTTCAGTGGGAACTGCAGGTGCGCTATGCCGCTGAAAAATCAGCCCAGACTTGTATCTAAGAGCCTATGTATGGATTTAGGAGCCCTACCTTCAGGCTCCCAAGTTGGAAAATTTTTGGCCTGAGTCCATCAGAGATTCTATTCAGCTCAGTCGACAATGTTCCCTGGGCAAAGTGCCAACAAGCCCCGGTCTAAGTGACAGCGGAGGTGTCAGTCAATGGCGTTCCATCTGCAGCATGACTCAGAGCAGCTGCATTATGGCTGGTTTGCATCTCAACAGCCTGCAGGAGCAGGGACGAGGGGGAAGAACTTGGGCATCACAGTGCCATGGGGCAGGATGGGGAGCAGAAAACCAAGATTGTGAAGGTGCGCACGCAGTTCCTTCCTAGCGCTCAGCAGTGCTGCACGACGGAGTTCCCATCTCACCTTGGGGAGTTCAGAGTCCCCACTTTATAAACCAGCCATAATGCACAGAGCTTGGAAAGCCCCCAGAGTGGGGGTAACTGACAGTGCCAGGGAAATTCCAGCCCATCTGAATCAGCCACGGTAGAGCTCGATGGACCCTTGTGCTAGGAGTTTGGGTTGTGCCATGATGATGTCATGCAGATACAACCACTTTGCCATTTGGCCAGGTTCCCAAGCTCCTCTCCAATACCCAATCACTGGGCCATCTCCCTGCTCCTGGCAGGTCTCCTTTTAGACTGCAAGCTCTCTGGGGCAGGGACCACCTGCCATCCCTGTCTCGAGCACATGCTGGGCCTCTGTAGAGCTTGACATGGGCATTCTATAAATAAATGATAAAGTCACCAGCCCAGAGGAGCCCCTTCCGCAGGGCCTGTCCCCAGAGTATGCCCAGGAGTGCGATTTCATGTTTTAAAATGCTTTTGCGATTAATGCCCAGCTGCAAACGTCTCCTGGTTCATTAGCTCATGTGGGAGTGACCGGTGACTTTCCTCTCACCACTGGGAGGGTGGCAGCGGATAAGGGAGTGAGAAGGAAGGGGAAAAAACGGGATTGTCCAAACACCTCTGTCCAGCTCTAGGTCACAACGAACAAAGGTCCACTCCCCCATACAAACAGCTCTAACAGGCTGGAGAGCGATGTGGCAAGAGACAAGATACAAAATCCATGTACACAGGGACGGGAGGGGTGGGGAGAAGGAAAGAGACGAACCATGCTGATGTTTGTTGAGCAGGACTTGGATGAAGAGCCAGAGGAAGAGGACAGCCACCACCCCTTCTATCATTCCTTTGCAGAAGAAGAAGATGGACTGGCAAAGGGGGAGAGCTGGATGTTCAGGAGCCTCGTACCCCATCCTGCTGTCTGCAGAGAGAGCAGGAGCGGAGCAGGGGCTCTAGCTGGTTGTCGGAGCTGCAGTACCAGCCAGCAGCAGAGCCATCAGGCAGAGAGTAGATCTCAAAGGCTAAGGGAGAATCTCTATAGTCTGGGTTCCCATTCAGCGGAATTGCTTTCCTCCTGCTGAAGATTTCTGCCCTGGTAAAGCGTCCTCATGGCCTTGACTGGGAGGAGGACACAGTCCAGCCTGCCTGTGTGCTAAGCAAGAGCCAGAGCAGCATTGTTCACCAGCAGAGCCTATGCTTTGCCAGCTCCTGGTGGGACCCAGCAGGCAGACAGTGTGAAAGCCCAGCCCCAATCAGCCAGAAGGCTGCCAGCTATCCAGCAGCCCCAGAGACCACCTGCCAGTGCAGATGTCAGTGGCCCTCTTTAAATAGTTCCAGGGACAGATGCAGAAGGCAGGGAGTCATCTCAGTTGCCATTAATAATCAGTGTGGCTTCTTCTCCAGTCAGTCCAATCCAGAGCCCTCCTCCCTGCCAAGGCCCTGCCACTTCACATCAGCAGCAACAGGCTAGCGAAGCAGAACACAGCTGCCTTTCAGCTTGAATTACTGGTACAACACGAGCAGCCAGAGGATCGGTACCCCGTCGTGCTAGGTGCTGCACATACACAGACAGAGCAGAGTGCAGTCCCTGCCCCGGAGCCCTTCTGAGCCAATTTAAGACACTTGACGGGGGAGCGGGGAAGGACGGAGCATACACTGCATGGAACAGGAAGCACAGTGAGGGCAAGAGACATTGGAGTGATATGAGGTCACAGATAATTACATTCATGTTTGTACTACATGTAACTTGTTACATACATGTAACTAGTCTATGACTTACTGCTGCTATCTTCGAGTCCCCCATTCCCTCCACTCCCCCACACTTGTCACATCTGTACTAGTTACAGTCATGCACCTTTGTTTATTAATGGTATCAGTATTCTGGTTGGCCTGGCCGTTCCCTGTTGGTAATTTACCAGACTTCACCACCTGGACTCCATCCTCTCTGCTGCTCACTTCAGGAGCCCTGCGGGGTGACAGCCCCTTCCTTTCTTGCTCTAATATTTCTGAGATACTTGCCTGAAAACCCTACCTACTTCTGAGACTTACTGACCCAGCTTTTCCTCTCTGTGTCATCACATGCTCCACAACCATCCTGGACCTTTTATAGATCCCAGATGGGTCCATTGTGATCCTCTAGTTTGACCTCCTGCATAACACACTTTACAGGACCTTCCGGGATTAATTCCTGTTTGAACCAGAGTAGATCTTTTAGAAAAACATCCAGTCTTGATTGAAAAATTGCCAGAGATGGAGAATCCACCACAGCCCTTAGTACGTTGTTCCAACGGATAGTTAGTTACCCTCGATGTTAAAAATTTGCATCTTATTTCTAGTCTGAATTTGTCTAGCTTCAACTTCCAGCCATTAGATTTGTTATTCTTTTGTCTGCTAGATTGAAGAGCTCTTTATTAAAGTTTTGTTCCCCAGGTAGGTACTTATAAACTGTGATCAAGCCACCTTCTCTTGGTTATAGACTGAGCAAATTGACTGTATCACTATAAGGCACATTTTCCAATCCTTTAATCATTCTCGTGGCTCTTCTCTGAAGCCTCCCCAATTTATTAACTCCCTTCTTGAATTGTGGACACAAGAACTGGACAAAGTATTCCAATAGTGGATCTTTCCTAGGGGTCTGCATCCCTCTCCCTCCACCCAATATCCCAGTCTTAACCCTATCTCTTTCTTAACCATGCGCACACTGTTCCCAGATCCCCACTACACTATCCATATCCTTGACCTCAAACAGATCAATCCAGACCTCCGCTGGTTCTCCTTTTTACTCTCCCTCCCTACACACATGCCAAAAATCCCTCTGTCTTCACCCTTGAACCCACATTATTTTTGAGCTGAGAGCAGATGGATTCCATCCTATCAAATATCTTACTGGAACAGTTACACACCTAATCATACCAAAGTTCAGAAGTGTCCAAGACAAGGTTGCATGTGGAATCTTAACTCTGCCCCCTTGGGCATATGTATTCTTGCAGTAGCATTAAACCATGTGATCGTGCAGTTCTCAAACAACACAATACAGTACAACAGTTTTCACAACACATGCTGCGTCTTGCAAAGTTTTAATTCCTTTCATTATCATAATGGCCCAGCATACTTTTATTGTTTAATTCTTTTTTACATATATTTTTATGGTCTCTATTTTAACAACTTTGTCAGCACCCATCTGCTGTACATTTTATTTTCAACAATTAATTATGAAGCTAACTTAGCTGTGAATTTAATTACCCTATCTATATTCCAGCAAGATGGCAGTATTATGCTAGCTAGGTACTTACACAGACCCATCACTGATGTATCTCAGAATATCTGTGCTATGATGTTTAATCTATGGTATTCTGGGTATGTATGATTGTCTGTGTATTCTTCATATATGTGAATTTCATGGACTCCAAGTGGCACACACAGAATACTACACAGCACTACAACATGCTACACTTGTGGATCTAACATATCAGGAAAAATTAGGTATAACACATGATCATGTAATTGAAAGGTGGTATCATAGAAGCATAGGCACAAAGGGGCAGAGTTAAGGTTACACATCTTTCCTGACTTTTAAAATCCTTACCTGTGCAACCTTAATATGTTCTATTAACAAGTTTGTTTGTTTTTTTTAATAGAGTTTCCTAGGTGTTTTTTCTTGAAATGAAAATGCACAGGATGATCTTCAGACTCCAGGACTTCAGAGCTGCATTGCAATGCATTTCAAATAGCACAGGTAAATTCCATAACCAAGAACTCTGGCTACATGCCCCCTCTGATACATCTCCCACTGCAACTCCCATTGACTTCACTGATGCAGAATGAGGAGGTTACTCAACCTGTGCAGTAACTGACGTTCTTCGAGATGAGTGTCCCTGTGGGTGCTCCACTCCAGATGTTGGTGCGTCCCTGCACCTTTGCTCTGAGATTTTTACAGCAGTACTCGTACCGTTCACGCACGCGCAGAGCTTGCCCACACCCCCGCCCCCGCTCTGAGAGTATCTTAATAGCGCGCATGCGCGACCGGTCTCCTCAGTTCCTTCTCTACAACGGAGGCTACCCCAACTCCGAAGTAGAGGGGAGGAGGGTGGGTAGTGGAGCACCCACAGGGACACTCATCTTGAAGAACATCATTTACTGCACAGGGTGAGTAAGCTCTTCTGCTTCTTCGAGAGCTGTCCCTGTGGGTGCTCCACTCCAGGTGACTTAAAAGCAGTATATCTCAAGGAGGTAGGGACTTCGGATTGGGTAGAAATGCAGTAGATAAAACAGCTCTACCTAATCGTGTGTCCAAGAGGGGGCCCTGCGTAAGGGCATAGTGCTTAACAAAAGTATGTTCAGAAGACCAAGTGGCTGCTTTACAAATGTCCGTCAGAGGAACTTTGCGTAGAAAGGCCACGGAGGTAGCCATGGATCTAGTGGAGTGAGTTCTGACGTCTGATGGAGGTGTAACTTTTTGTATCTGATAACAGAGTCGGATACAGTCAGAAATCCAGTTGGAAAGTCTCTGGGTCGAAATAGGTGTCCCTCTGGATCGCTCCGCTATGGATACAAAGAGTCTAGGAGAACTCCTAAAGGGCATAGTTCTAGCCAAATAAAAGGACAAAGCCCTGCGTATGTCTAGGGTGTGCATTGTGGATTCAAAAGAGTTTGCATGTGGTTTAGGAAAGAAGGTTGGTAGGTGTATCGGTTCATTGATATGGAATGATGAATGCACCTTTGGAAGAAATTTAGGGTGTAATCAAAGTGTAACTTTGTCCTTAAAAAATAGGGTATACGGTGGATCTGCCATGAGAGCTGCTATTTCTCCTGTTCTGGCAGAAGTGATTGCCACTAAGAATGCTGTTTTCATAGGAAGGTGTAAGAGGGAGCAATGGTTGTTGGGTTAGGCAAGATAATACTAAGTGAAGGTCCCACGGAGGAGTAGGAGGTCTCACATCTGGGTATAGGGATTGAAGTCCTTTGAGAAAACATTTAGTGATCGGATGAGCAAACACAGAGGTATCGTCAATTTTATCATGGAAAGTTGTAATAGCAGCAAGGTAGACCTTGATGGAGCTAAAAGAAAGGCCAGATTGTTTGAGGTCCAAAAGATAGTCGAGTATCAGAGGGAGCGGTGCAGACTTAGGAGGCAGTTGTTTAGTTGAGCACCATTGCGTGAATCGCTTTCCACTTTTGGAGATAGGTGGTGCGAGTGGATTGTGTTCTGCTATGTTGGAGTACTCTTTGAACTGCCTCAGAGCATGCTAGTTCATTTTGGGAGAACCATGTAGGAACCACGCTTTGAGGTGAAGCATGCACAGGTTGGGGTGGAAAGTTCGGCCGTGTTGCTGCAACAGGAGGTTCGGAATGAGGGGCAACAAAATTGGTGACCGAATTGACAGTCTGGTGAGAAATGGGAACCACGGTTGTCTGGGCCATGCTGGAGCAATCAGGATCACTTTGGCATGATCTGTTCGTATTTTTGTCAGAATTCTGTGGAGAGTGGGGATCGGGGGAAAAGCATAGAGTAAGCTCCTGTGCCATGGAATCATAAATGCATCTCCTAGGGAGTGTTTGCCCAGTCCCGCTCTGGAGCAAAATTCGGGGCATTTTGTGTTTTCCGCAGTTGCAAAGAGGTCTATGGATGGGTAGCCCCAAACGCGGAATATGTTGGTGATGATCGTGTCGTTTATCTCCCACTCATGGTCCTGGGGAAAGCATCTGCTTAATTTGTCCACTGTGGTATTCATAATCCCAGGAAGATAGGTGGCTGATACGCGGATATTGTTTGCGAGGCACCAGTTCCAGAGTTTCATGGCTTCTGTGCAAAGCGAATGAGAGTGAGCTCCTCCCTGTCTGTACATAAAACATGCAGGCGATATTGTCTGTCATTATGCGTACATGCTGGTTCCGGATTAAAGGGAGAAAGTGATGGCATGCATTGTTTATAGCTCGAAGTTCGAGAATGTTTATATGTAGGGAGGTTTCCTGTAGAGACCATAGTCCCTGGGTTGTGTGGTGTAACATGTGAGCACCCCACCCTGTGAGGGATGCATCGGTAGTCATTATGATAGATGGGGCCTCCTGGAGAAAGGGGACTCCAGAACAGAGGTTGGAGGGAGCTGTCCACCATAGGAGAGAGTCCTTGACTCAGAAAGGTATGGATAGAAGTTTGGTCAGGGGATGCACATTGGGTCTGTAAACCGTGGCCAACCAAGCTTGGAAGCACCTCATACAGAGTCGTGCATTTTGGACCACAAAAGTGCATGAGGCCATGTGACCCAGTAGTTGTAAACAGTCTCGAGCAGTGACTTGCGGACTGTTGCGAAGTTTTATTGCCAACTGCTTTATGGTGTTGAAGCGATCGGACAGGAGAGATGCTATTCCTGTCCGGGAATCGAGGTGCGCTGATGAACTCCAGGTGCTGGGTAGGAATTAATGTGGATTTGTCTTTGTTTATTTGTAGGCCGAGGGAGAGGAAACAGTCAACGGTGAGTTGTGTGAATTGAAACCCTTTGTCGAGCGTTGAGGCTTTGAGGAGACAGTCGTCCAGGTAAAGAAATATTATGACTCCTTGCTTTCTTAGGTGGGCAATAACTACTGCCAGGAGCTTGGAAAAAACACAGGGGGCAGTGGATAGGAGGAAGGGTAGAACCCTGTATTGAAAATGTGTCGAGCCGAGGGTGAAACGAAGGAAGCGCCTGTGGGCTGGATGTATTGTGACATGAAAATAGACATCTTGTAGGTCGAGGGGTGAAAACCGATCACCCTGTTCCAGCGCTGGAATTATGGTGGTGAGGGTAACCATTTTGAACTTTTGTTTCTTGATAAATTTGTTGAGCTGCCTGAGGTCGCGGATTGGTTGCCATCCACCGGTTTTCTTTTCTATTAAGAAATAATGGGAGTAGAACCCCGTCCCCTTGTGTCTTTCGGGCACGAGCTCTACTGCCCCCAACAGAAGGAGATGCTGAACTTCTTGGAGGAGAAGTTGCTCGTGAGAAGGGTCCCTGAAGAGGGACGGGGAGGGTGGGTGGGTCGGAGGGATGGATAGGAAGGGAATGGAATAACCAAGTGTGATGACCTCTAAAACCCACTTGTTGTTGGTAATGTTGTGCCATTGATGGAAGAATGGTTGTAGGCGGTGTCCAAAAGGGTGGACAGGTGGTAAAAGCTCTGAAGTGGGAGCATTGTTTTCGAAACCCTCAACCAAGGCTTCAAATCTGCTTATTAGGTGGAGGGGGTTGAGATGTTGCTGCGGAATTGGGGCGGGAACGCTGGAATCTGGGTCTCTGACGGTGGTGGTGGTGGTGGTGGTCGTGTGACCTCTGGAAGTGCTGGGTGTACGTGAGCTAGTGCAGACGTTGGTAAGGTTGGTATCTATATTGTCACCTTCTGTTCATAGGGGTTTGTATTCCTAAGGACTGAAGAGTTGCCCTTGAATCCTTCATTGAGTGAAGGACATCATTCATTGTGGAGGCAAAGAGCTTGTCGCCATTGAATGGAAGCTCTTCAATAGTAGTCTGGACCTCTCGAGGAAATAAAGAAGAAGAGAGCCAGGAACCTCGGTGCATCACTACTGCTGTGGTGGTGGATCTTGCTGCAGTATTGGCCGCATCGAGGGATGCTTGAAGAGCAGTATGTGATATGATTTATCCCTCAGAGACTAAAGCAGTGAATTGTTGTTTCTTTGCCTCTGGAATATCTTCAGTAAAATCCATGAATTTGTGATAATTTTTATGGTCATATTTTGCCAGAACGGCAGTATAATTAGCAATTCAAAATTGTAGGGTAGACGATGCATATACTTTCCATCCAAGAAGGTCCAGGTGCTTGCTATCTTTGTCAGCTGGGGTAAAGCGGGAAGACTGGTGCTTATTCTTTTGGTTGACAACAACCAAGGAATTAGGCGCTGGATGAGTAAACAGGAATTCAGAGCCCTTGGGAGGAATAAAGTACTTGTGGTCTACTTGTTCGCAGGTAGGTAGGCTTGCAGCAGGAGTCTGCCATATGGCTTTGGGAGGTTCCAAAAGGGCTGGATTAATTGGCAGTGCAATCCTGGAAGAAGAGGGAGGCTGCAGGATATCTGTTAGTTCATGCTGTTGTTCAGGAACCTCCTCCAGATTAATTCTTAACTCACTTGCTGCTCTTTTGAAAAGGTCTTGAAATTTTGCAAAATCATCTGAAGGTGGTGGGGGAGGAGGAAGCAGTGCTTTGTCAGGAGTAGCAACCGGGTCCACCTGGTTAGGGACAGGTCGTGCTTGATCCTGCACTGGCGATGGTGCTGCCTGGTGGCTGGGATCAGTGGCAGGTCCGTGAGCATGTGGTGTCGGGCCAGTGCCTGACCTGGTTGAAGTAGCATAGCGAGCGTGGGCTTGAGAATAAGGGGGCCATGGCACCCAATATTGCCACTGGTGGGAAAGGCATAGGTGGTACCTGTCACAGAGTGTGGGGGAGTCCGGCCCTGCACCCCTCTTCCCCGGATTCACTGGGAGTCTCAGCCAGCCAGTAGAACAGAAGGTTTATTAGAGATGCCAGGAACACAGTCCAACCAGAGCTTGTCAGTACATCCAGGACCCCTCAGTCGGGTCCTTCTGGGGGGCAGGGAGCTTAGACCCCAGCCTGGGGGCTCCCTGCATTTCACCCCACAGCTCCAAACGGGGGCAGGGAGGCCAGACCCTGTCTGCCTCTCTCCCCTCTTCTCCGGCCAGCTCCAAACTGAAACTGTCCAGCCCCTCCTCCCCCTTTGTCTGCTTCCTGGGCCAGGAGGTCACCTGAACCCTTTGTTCCAACACCTTCAGCTCTCACCTTTGCAGGGGAGGGGCCGGGCCATCTGTTGCTAGGAGACCGAGTGTCGGCCCTTCTCTGTGTCCAGGCCCCTCTGTAACACTCATGCACACTTGTCCCACCACCTAGCTACTCAAGCACTGCATAGGGGAAACCGAGGCACCCACACAGTACTCAGGGAAACCTTAACAACAGTCCTAGTTCGTCACATCTCTCCCCCCTTCGAGACCGAACTGAGCGGGGTCACTTTAGCCAGTGACCTGGGGAAGTTCGAACCTGGTCACACCAGGCCGTTCCAGTTCCACGTGCTCCCTTAGGTTGGCTGGGCTTGATGGCACCCGCAGGCCGCATGTGGGAAGGTTTATGCGGCCCGTGCCCTTTTTCCATCCCAAAACCCCTGGGGTTCAAGCTGAGATCAGGTCTTTTCCCAGTGCTCCAGTCTGGAGGGCTGTAATTCGGGCTCTCTTGGTTAAGAGCCTCCCTCTTGATCTGGTCCCCTCTCTGACCACGTGTCTGTGTCACCAGCCGCTCGGCATCGGCCCCTTTTCCTGGATGCAGCCACATCGGGGCGAGGTGGTGACTATACACCGTAAAGCGCCACCCAAACTCTCTCTCCAGGTTCTGGGCTCTTTTCCCAGTTACTCTGAATGGGGGACACCTGATGGGAGGATGGGCTCCCATCTCAGGGGAGAGATCCATCAGGGGGTCTTCCCCCTTCTCCTCCCAATCGTCCCTTACCGGTTCTAGGGGTCCCCTTACTCTCCTCCCATACCACAGCTTGAAAGGGAAGCCCCCTGGTGATTCCTGGGGCACTTCCCTGTGCCATCGGTGGGGCAGGTACTTGTCCCAGTCCTGTGGATGCTGATTTATACAAGTCCTCAGCATCAGCCTCACGGTCCCTTGAACTCTCTCCACCAGCCCGTTGGACTGAGGGTGATATGCAGAGGCCCAGGTGGGCCAGACCCCACCTTTCTCCCACACGCCCCGGAGCCGGGCTGAGATGGCCTCGGATCCCTGGTCTGTAAAGACCTCGCTGGGGACCCCCATTCTGCTGAAGATGGTCAGCAGCGCGTCTGCCCCGGTGGAGGACAGAGCCACCACCTCTGGGTAGCGGGTGGCGAAATCCATCACCACCAGGATGCATTTCTTCCCTGACCAGGTTGCCCTGCTGAGGGGGCCCACCCTATTCATAGCCACCTTCTGGAAAGGTTCCTCTCTGATGGGCAGGGACCTCCAGGGATCTTCTCCCTTACCCCGGGCCAGGTACAATAGCCGGTGATGATACTTCTGGGGCCCCACCGGCTGCCTCATGATTCCCCACAGTTCTACTTCCCTTTGGGGAGCCCATTCCCGGCACAGGGATTCCTTCTCCCACAGGGATCGGTCTCTGCAGTCTTCCCCAAGGGGGTTTGCAGCGCTGTGGCCAGCAAGTTCCCTTAGCTTCTCCAAGGCGGGATCCCTCTGCAGCTCACTGGTCAGGCCTGGGGTCACCGCCCCACTGAGCCCTGTCCCTGGTGGCTCCCTCCCTGCCGTGGAATCACTTCCCGGCCGCACCTCTGGACCAGGCAAACCTGGTTGGCAGCCGTCCTGCCCTGCCTGTGTGTCCCCCGACTCAACTGGGGTCTCCGCTCCCCCCGTGCTCAGCGCTGCCCTGGCTGTCCCTGTGGGGCCAGGCAGCGAGCTCGCTGTTTGCTCTCTGCATCAGAGATTGCCTGAGCCACCTCTCCATTGTGCAGGGGGGTGGGGAGCATCTCTCTGTCCCACCCCGCCCTAGGGGTCTGGTTACAGGCAGGCAGGTAACCGGGGCCTGGCAGCTCCTCCCCCCTGCCAGCCAGGTCATTTGCATTTTCACTGACCATTTCCCTCTTAGCCAATTGGTTCCCTGAGTTCAAATTCAAATCCTCGGCCGTTACAGGGCCTGGGCCTGGATCCTGTCCCAAAGATACACAGTCACCCCCCAACAGCACCTCACCGCTGATATCCTGGAGAACCCCAACAACCAGCCAGCCCGACCCCTCCTGGGTCTGCACAGGGATCTGGGCCATAGGCAGGGCGAATGGGTCCGTCCCTGGGACCCTCACCCAGGTCACACAGCCCCTCAGCATCTGGTGGGGGTGCACCACCCGGGGCCTGACCACAGTTCTCTCTGTCCCGGGATCTCGCCACCCCAAGAATGTCTCTCCATTGACCATCACCTTCCGCTCCCACTGGGGGTGCATAGGGCTTGAGTCCAGGGCCAGGAGTGGAAATCCGTCCACCATCCCACCCATCTGGCTGGCGGAGTTTATGGCCTTGGGACCCAGCAAGGGGGTTAGATCCCGGGGCTTTTCCGCAGGGTCTCCCTGGTTCCAATCACCAGCCTGCTCAAAGGCAGTGAGGTGGGCCTCTACATCCCCACCCTCCTTAACCAGGGGCAGCAATTCAGGATCGAGGTTTCCTGCGGAGCTGGCACCCCGGGATCTATCCCCACTTACCCCTGGCCAGTCCCCTATGCCTCTCCGTTCCACCACCGCCAGTTTATGCTGCTGCTTCTCCTGTAGCCCTATCTCGGGCTCTCGCTGTCTCTCGCAGTCCTCTTGCTCTCTCGGACTCAGCTCCAGTCCCATTCGTCTCCGATCCCCTGCTGGGGAACCCGATCGTGAAGACCCCCATCTGGTTGGGGACCAGACTCTTGGGGATGCCAGGCTACCGCTCCAGCTGCTCCCAGATCCTGCTGTAGCCCCATCGGGGTCAGGACTCTGCTCCTTAGAATGGTCATCCTCCTCCAGCTGCACAATTAGCTGGGCTTTAGTGAGCTTCCCAATGCGTATCCCTCTCTTTTTGCACAGGGTTACAATGCTTCTTTTAAGGAGAAAGCGATATGCCATCACTTCACTGCTCCCAAGTTGCTGTGGATTCACAGGCCTGTGTGCTCTTAGCTCCCCACGGTTTCCAGGAAGAACCCCAAGTGTGCCAGCCCTTCTCCAGGTCACCGCCTCTTTGCCAGGGTTGAGCTGCAGCTCCTCCGCCCCTGGGTCCACTCACGGCACCCCCAGGGGAACCCTGTCACTGCAAAAATCCTTCTCTCTCCCAGGGCCAAGCCGCAGGCTCCTCCGCCCCTGGGACTGCTCACTGCAGCCCCCAGGGGGACCCCATCATTGCACAGTCCTTCTCGCTGGTCACACACTCCCAGGGGTTAAGCGTAGCTCCTCCGCTCCCCGAAACCGCTCCTCTGTGAGCCTTCAGCACGCCTGGTCCTCGTTAGCCCCCCTTCGTTCTACTGCTCCCCAGTTACTTACTGCAGGAAGCGCCTTCCACGGGGTGCAGAACATCCCACCACTGCCACCAGTTGTCACGGAGTGTGGGGGAGTCCGGCCCTGCACCCCTCTTCCCCGGATTCACTGGGAGTCTCAGCCAGCCAGTAGAACAGAAGGTTTATTAGAGATGCCAGGAACACAGTCCAACCAGAGCTTGTCAGTACATCCAGGACCCCTCAGTCGGGTCCTTCCGGGGGGCAGGGAGCTTAGACCCCAGCCCGGGGGCTCCCTGCATTTCACCCCACAGCTCCTAACGGGGGCAGGGAGGCCAGACCCTGTCTGCCTCTCTCCCCTCTTCTCCGGCCAGCTCCAAACTGAAACTGTCCAGCCCCTCCTCCCCCTTTGTCTGCTTCCTGGGCCAGGAGGTCACCTGAACCCTTTGTTCCAACACCTTCAGCTCTCACCTTTGCAGGGGAGGGGCCGGGCCATCTGTTGCTAGGAGACTGAGTGTCGGCCCTTCTCTGTGTCCAGGCCCCTCTGTAACACTCATGCACACTTGTCCCACCACCTAGCTACTCAAGCACTGCATAGGGGAAACCGAGGCACCCACACAGTACTCAGGGAAACCTTAACAACAGTCCTAGTTCGTCACAGTACCATCCAGGGGTTTACACACCAGGGGGCAGGATCCTGAGTGTAGGATGAGGTGATGTTTCTCTGCCCTCTATTAACTGGAGTGTGAGAATGAGAGATTTCATATGGTGAAAAATCCTCCTGGAGTCCAGCTTCCTCCTCACGGGAAGAAGGCTGTTCAGACCCTGGCTGAGCATTCGGTGAGAAATATGCCTTCAGTAAGGGTGACTGCAGAATGGGTGACACAAGCAGGGCATCTCACTGAGTGAACTGAAGTGCTGAAGCTCCTCTATGTGGAGAGGGCTGTGCGAGAGGAATGTGCTGAGAGGAAAAGATTCTCTGCACCGGGTGTCTTTGAAGTTGTTTGGCTGCCGGCTAGCTCAGCGGGTGTCGGTGCCGAAGCCTGGAAAGCGCTAATAGCCTGTGGGGGGTCAGGCGCATCCGCATGTGTTGGCACCGCTTGCATTGCGGTGCTGAAAGATGCCATCTGGGAGGCAGGCAACTGAAAGTCTGAAGTCTTGGCACCGGAGCTGTGCGCTATTGCCACAGCCACAGGCAGGTTTCGCGCGGTGCCTGAGGAGCCCGGCGCGTCAAAGCTGCTCAGCCGGGGAAGTGCTGGGAGGGAGGCGGCAGACCTGCCCAGAGAAGCCTTATCCCGCGAAGGTCGCCTTGGTGGTGACAGAAGGTGGTGTTTTTTTGAGGTTTTCTTCACCTTCTTGGAGGCGGGGGGGAGCGGGGGAGGCTGTGGCGTGAAGCCGAGCCTGAGTCAGCACCTGGGTCTGAAGCGGACCCTAAGGATTTTTGCAGGAGGAGCAGCTTGAGTCTCAACTCTCTGTCCTTTCGTGCCCTAAAACTAAGTTTTCTGCAGTGGGCACATTTCTGGGGAATGTGAGACTCCCCCAAACATTTTATACATTTTGAGTGGCCATCTGAGAGAGGGATGGCATCCTTACAATTAGAGCAGTGCTTAAAGCCTGGGGAACCAGGCATGTCGGCCGCCGCTGCGCTGACAGGATTTTTTTTTTAAGAGAAAAACTAACACACACTACTTGTAACAATATAACTAACTAAAAGTAACAAATAACTATCTAAATAGGGAGTAATAACAAGGAAGAAAAAGTTTTCTAACGAGTCTGCTGAGCTCTGTCTCAGGCCGGGGACGGTAGAGAAGGAACTGAGGAGACCGGTCGCGCATGCGCACTATTAAGATACTCTCAGAGCGGGGGGGCAAGCTCTGCGTGTGTGTGACCGGTACACGTACTGCTGTAAAAATCTCTGAGCAAAGGCGCAGGGATGCACCAACACTTGGAGTGGAGCACCCACAGGGACAGCTCTCGAAGAAGAACAGGTCATTCAGTGCTCTGAACTTGGGTAAGACTCCAGCTCAATGGATTTCTCAAGCGCCATCAAAGCAGAGGCCTCTCTGATTCAAAAGTAGGGTTGGCAGGTGTCCAGTTTTCCACCGGAACCCTTGGTCGAAAAGGGACCCTGGTGGCTCTGGTCAGCACTGCTGATCGGGCCGTTAAAAGTCTGGTCAGCGGCGCAGCAGGACTGCCCTGGCTCTGCACAGCTCCCCAGAAGCAGCAGGTATGCCTGGCCTCTAGGCACAGGGGGCAGCTTGGGAAGCTCCGTGCGCTACCCCCACCCCAAGCGCTGGCTCCACAGCTCCTATTGGCTGGGAACCATGGCCAATGGGAGCTGTGGGGGCGGTGCCTGCAGGCATGGGCAGCACGCACCATACAGTGCCGCCTGGCCATGCCTCCGTCTAGGGGCCGGACATGCATCTGCTTCAGGGAGCAGCACGGAGCCAGGGCAGGCAGAGAGCCTGCCTTAGCCCCACTGCGCCGCTGACCGGGAGCTGCCTGAGGTAAGTGCCGCCTGGCCAGAGCCTGCACCCTGAACCTCTTGCCCCAGGGCAGAACACCCTCTTGCACACTAATTTCCTCCCATACCCTGCACTCCAACCCCCTGCCCCAGGTCAGAACCCCCTCCCGCACTCCAAACCTCTCTGACCCAGCCCAGAGCCCCCTGCTGCACCCCAAATCCCTCATCCCTGGCCCCACCCCAGAGCCTACACCCCCAGCTGGAGTCTGCACCCCCTCCCGCACCCCAACTCCCTCCCACAGCCTGGAGCCCCCTCCCACACTATGAACCCCTCATTTCTGGCCCCACTCTGGAGCCCTCGCCCCCTCCCACACCCCCATCCCCTGCCCCAGCCCAGTGAAAGTGAGTGAGGGTAAGGGAGAGCAAGTGACCGAGGGAGTGAGTGTGGAATGAGTGGGGGGCAGGGCCTCAGAGAAGGGACAGGGCCGGGGTGTTCGGTTTTGTGCAATTAGAAAGTTGGCAACCCTAATTCAGAGCCCTTCTTCAGCAACTATGAACCTTATGAGTCTGGCTAGAACCCTCCATCAGACCCACTTCTCCGTACCAATTTGCAGCAGATTAGCCATTTCACAGCAAAGCTACCTGTCAGTTAGCTGCACATGGACAGCAAACTGAAGTTTTACCAATGGGACACTGATGCAGAGCGATTAGGTGACTCAGCCAAAGTCACACAGCGAGTCAGGGACAAGAGCCAGGACTAGGGCTCAGGAGCGCCTGGTTCCCAGGCTCCAACTATAACCTCAAGATCAAGGGCAGATCACATACAGAGCTGAAAGCACGTGGAGTGCTGTGTACCTGCTATCTGAAGCAGTGCTAACGCAGTTAAGCAGAGCTGGCGATACCCCATAGACCTGCACTGGTTTATTTTTGTTTCACTGAGAATTGACGATAATGCCCTGGATACTGATTAACATGCTTTGTTCATTATTAATTCTTGTCCCACCTGCCCTGATAGGGGGAACTGGGACTGCTCCAGTAAATGGGCTGGGAGGTTTGCCTCATTTCCCTGTGGTCTCTCCAGCTGGCGCCCTAGCCGTGTCCTCAGCTAAATCACTGTTTTCAAAGCACTGAAGAATCACAGCAGATATCCCTACATCACCTCCATCAGAGCAAGATGGGCAGAAGCAGCAATCCACTCATGACACGACAGCCTGTCATCTCAGGACACCACTAACCTCTGTGAGACAGATACCAATGCACTTAAAGCACAAACAAAAGAATTATGCCTCTGACTTTATCTTGCCCTGGAGGTTGGAACGAATGGCTCCAGAAATCGCAGTCTGGAAACAAACGCACAATGGGTGCTAACAGATTCCAAGTACTCTGGGCCAGATCCCTAGCTGGTGTAAACTGGAAGAGGCTCCTGCTGATTTACACTAGCTGAGGATCTGGCCCTCTCTTTCTACAATCCTAGGTCACAGAGCCAAACCTTTCGCAATCAGCCTTGAACCTTGCTCTTCACAGTGCCGCTTTCCCATTTTACTCCCTCACAGATTGCTAGATGGCAGAGAGAGAAAATATTGGGACCAACATTTATTTGGGCTACAGAGTTGTAGCTATAATAAACATTTGACATTCTTCATCTGACACTGCCAATATAACTTCCACGTCTCGTTGCTCAAAGTCACCTTGGAGGCCCTCAAGTGCACTGTCCTGTTCAGATTTAACACAGCAGGAAGCACTGTCTGGTTGTTAAAGCCATGCAGTGAGTGTCAGGACAAAGGGGTTCTATTCCCAGGTTTGCCCTGAATCACTCTGAGAGTCACTTTGTTTCTCTATGCCTCAGTTTCCTCCCCCTGGGGATACTGTCTGCCTACCTCATGGGGGTGTGAAGGGGCTTAATTTTTAGTGACGTGATTGAGACCCTCAGATGGAAGGCCACACATGGCCAGTATGAAACAGGATCTTTAATAAGGTAGCAACCACGTTCGCCAAATCACACTGTAGATAACTAGCCAAGGCAGGGGATGGGCCCTTCTACGCTCTAACTGTGATTCAAGCAGTCATCTTCCAACCCAGACACAACATGGCTCCACAGGGTAGTAGCTGCGATCCTGAATTATATTAAAACCTTGACCATTCCATTCCTTAGCATACTTTGAGGGTGCAGGTAAAGTCCTTTCTGTAGCTCAAAATGGAGCCACATTCAAGAAATGGCCAAACCTAGTGCCTAGATAGCACTTCTGGTCTGTAGATCTCAAAGCATTAGCCCTATTTTACAGATAGGGAAGCCGAGGCATTAAATAGAACCCAGGTGTCCTGACTCCCTGCCCCTTGCTCTGTGCCCTTGACTATGATGGGCACAGCCCTCCAGCAAAGCTGTTCTAATGAGACCCAAAGGCTGGCCTTATACCACACATCACAAGTGAGAAAAAATATCCCTGTCTGCATGTCTGGGAATTATGTCTGGTTCCTGCCCTTCTAGAAGCAATAGCAATAATTTATCCTTCTGTGTAAGGATCTCAAAGCACACATGAATGAACTGAGCCTCCCTGAGGTAGGAATTACCCAGAAAAACTGCGCTAGCCAGACACCTTCTTTAAACATGGCTGCTGGCAGGACAAGTCTGTACCTCTGCCTGATCCCGCCCCACAATCCCAGCTCTGGGGCATGAGGCTCCAAGCCCTTAGGAATGGGTACTGGTTGTGTCTTTCTGGGGCACCAGATCTTCCCAAACTCTGCTGGGAACTCTGGCCTAGATCCTCAGAAGTAGTCAGGCTCCTAATTCCCATTGATTTCAGTGGGAAATACCTTTGAGGATCTGGGCCTCTCTTCACTCTAATGCAAAGTGCTAAAAAGCAAAGCATTCCCCTCCCCCACTACTCCTGCCACCCCCTAGAGCTCGCTCTGCTCTATGGCAATGAGATAAAACAAAGCTGAAAGAGGCTGAGAGCTGAGAGAGTAGCAAGCAGGATTAGAGGAGGTGGCAGAAAGCCGGCTCATTTAGGAAGGACTTTGCTTGCTGGCATCAGCCCCCTCCCAGACATGATCTCTGAGCCCACAGAATGGACGTGATCAGCAAAAGCAGCATTTCTTGAGAGGTGTCAAATTAGATCACAGAGATTGTTCATGCTCTTTATTTGCAATGGAGCTATCAGTATTGGTCTGTCACTCATCTTGGATTTGAAACACTACTGAGGATTTTGGGGGAGGCTTTAACTGTGAATACTATTGCAAACTAAGCATGTCACAATGTGTTCTGTAGGAACGAACACAAAGCTGAGAGTCAGGGACTCCTTCAATCTAGCCATGGCTCTGCCCCAGGCTTGTGACACCTTGGACAATCATGCGAGTTTTGTGCCTCCGTTTCTCCCTCTGTAGAATCAGGATAGCACTTACTGTATAGAAGCACTGCTGAATGATGAAAGGAAAATCAGAAGGAAGGAAACTGCACCACTCATTGCTTAAAAGCACCCCCACTTCCATCTGTACCTGGTCAGGAGATCGCATCCCATCCCATCAGACATACACCTGGCCACCATTATCCATACATTGGTGACACTCACTTCTGGAAATGTGGCCATGCACCCTTGAAAATACACCTAGTGGCCCATCCATCTAGCGACAGGTCAACTTTGGGGTTCCTCTTTCTGCGCACACTCCCTTTTGTTGGACACAGAGCCCTTTGTCTTGACAGTCCAAGCCCTCCCTGGGATCAGCTCTTGGAAACTGCCTCTCCATTCGTGGCCACAGACCTCCCACAAAGCAACATTCCAGCAGAGCAACCAACCCAAAAAGGGTAGGCTTGTGCGTGCACAAGACAGATCTGCCCCAGGAGCTGGACCTAGACTATGAAACTCACTCCTGCAAGAGGGAAGAGTGACCATGGACTCAATGTCTGTTTACACACACGCCCCCAGCCTGAGTCTCACTTAATGTGCCCTGAACGTGAGGACAGACCTGGCAGGACGCAGTGGGAAAGTGTCTGATTATTACAGATCTTATTGGCCAATTCAAGAGAAGCTGCAGAGGAGAAAGGATGGCAATGAACTAGTTAATTCAAGATGGGACTGGCACTCAGCTGAATCCATCTGGCATAAGCTTTCCACCTATTTGTTTTTGTCATGCAGGGCATAATAATGACATCATCATGATGCTGAATCCCATTGTTTGCTTCTTCACTCAATCCTGGATTAATAGCCCTGGAAACTGAAGTTCTCTAGGTTTATACCAGGCATCAGCTGTGCAAGATTCCCCCACAATGACCTGTCAACATGCCTCAACCCTGAGAAAGGACATCTACCACCAGGATCCAGTGAATCTCACTGATTCTGGGCTGAGATGGCTAACAAGGGAGACAGTGCTAACTGTGGTGCATTTCGAGAAGTGGACACTCCACTGGGCTGATCATCAGATGATGACAGTAAACAGAGCTCTGTATATAATGTGATCACTTGGTCATGCAAATTCCATGCATGCATGGCTGCCCGCCTTTCTGAAGCTGCTACAGAATTTTCCTCCAAAATCCAAGTCTCATTTAAAGAAGAGAGTAACACTATGGGTAAAGTATCAGGGGGGTAGCCGTGTTAGTCTGGATCTGGAGAAGCGACAAAGAGTTCTGTGGCACCTTATAGACTAACAGACGTATTGGAGCATAAGCTTTCGTGGGTGAAGAAGTGGGTATTCTTCACCCATCTTCTTGCATCTGAAGAAGTGGGTATTCACCCACGAAAGCTTATGCTCCAATACGTCTGTTAGTTTATAAGGTGCCACAGAACTCTGTCACTATGGGTAAAATTTTGACCTAAGTGATTTAGGAGGCCAAATTCCATTGAAAGCCAATGAGAGGTAGGCTCCTAAGTGTTCACATCACCTTTGAAAATGAAACTTCAGCTCCTAACTCACCTAGGAGTTTTAGAACATTTTATATGAAAAATCCCTCAGAACATAAACTAATGCAGCAATATGTGGCTGAGTTTGCAGACAGCCTGAAACAAAAGCTCTGAAAAAGGTGAGAACTGCACCATTCAACTCAGTAGCTTGATCATCAGTTTTGTAAGGTGCCCGAGTCCCCATTTAGTAAACTTAGTTGGGCTGCCTGGGGAAGGTCAGCTGCAGTGGAGCCGTCAACAGAAAGGCCAGAGAACGTCCAAACTACAGGAGAAATGGTGGATACATTAAGTGCACTAAACCCCTTGATCCAAAACCCCACTGAAGTCAATGGAAAGACTCTCACTGACTTTTATAAACGTTGAGTTAGGCCCTAAGTGAGGAGCTATGCGGAGTCTGATTTTGGACAGAGCACTGTTAGAGGCTGAGATTGGTCTAAGAGTGACACAGGGGATCTTAATGTTAGGAGAGAGGGGGAAAAAAGCAGCATCTTATACTGTGGGACCGTGCTGAGTCGGGGTTTTAACATGCAGGTCTTTTCATCTGCACTGAGCTATCTTTAGCTCCTTTGTTATTTGTGAGGAGACCAAGCAGCTTTTGAAGACTGGGTTCCTGCTTAGCTGAACAGTGAATGGCCTGTATTAAGAAGGCGAAGGGGGTGGAGGTGGGATCAGTGATGTGCAAGGTATTATATTGCAGTGGAGACCACAGAAGTTAATACCCAGGGCTTTCAAGCTCTGGGAATGCAAGTCAGGAGAGGCAGAATATGCCAGGTGTTGATTCCCTTGCTGTTTGTGCTGTATATCGGTGATGATCACCGGAGATAATGGGAAAGGTGCATCAGTGGCATAGGGGCAAAGGTGCATAGGGGTTAGAATCTCCTCCCATTCTAATAGCTTTCCAGCTATACTAAGTAACCACCAAAGCCACCTCTCCTGCCCAATCACAGTGTGCTGTGCGGCTAGTGGAGAGAATTTTTATAGGTTGAGGGCTAAATTTAGCCCTTGCATAAATAAGTACAATTCTTTCCAGGGCTGATTTTGGTCCCCCGAGGATACTAGAGTAAAGGGTCAGCTACATGCAGGGCTGGCTCTAGGATTTTTGCCGCCCCAAGCAAAAAAATGTTCCCCCCCCCCCCGTTTTTTTCTTGCCCCGCCCCCGGCCCCGCTTCAACTCCGCCCCTTCCCCAAATCCCCAGCCCCGCCTCCTCCCTCGCAGGTGCTACATTTCCCCCACCCCATTGCTTCCTGTGCCCCCCTCCCCCTGCAACCCCCCCGCCCTAGCTCACCTCCGCTCTGCTGCTGCCACTCGGGTTCTCCCCCTCCCACCCAGGCTTGCCACGTGCGGGTTTCGCGCACCGCAGCTCGGGTTCTCCCCCCCAGGCTTTCAAGCTGAGCGTCCCCCTCCCTCCCAGGCTTGTGGCATGCGACTGCGCCGCGGCTGCTCGGGTTCTCCCCCTCCCTCCCAGGCTTGGGAGGGAGGGGGAGAAGCTGAGTGGCAGTGGCGTGGGAAAGCCGAGTGGCGGCAGCACAGAGCGGAGGTGAGCTGGGGTGGCCGGGGCACATTTCTAGGGGCGGTATGGATGGCGCCACAATGCCGCCCCTAGAAATTTGCCGCCCCAAGCACCAGCTTGTTTTGCTGGTGCCTAGAGCCAGCCCTGGCTACATGGGGAAATTGACCGGAATAGCTATTGCCAAGTAAAGACAAGCCCTCCGAGCAGTATATGACCTGTCTGCCCAAAGCTAACAAGATCGAGCGGAAGAAGAACCGAATACACCAAGCGGGTCAGGTACAGGATTGTGTACACCACATGTGTAACATTTCACATTGCAACACCCCATGTGCATCAACAGGGCAGAAAGTGGCATCCTGCACTCAGTGCAGTAGAGTGGAGTGTCTGGGAGATGCTTATGTGCATTAAAACTTTATGCAACACTTAATCAAAGAGTTGAGCACAGTGTGTAAAACAAGCCAAGGAAATGGCCAGTTGAACTGCAGAGGGATGTGCCAGATAGCCCAGATTCCACTGAGTTGTTGCTAAAAGATGCAGATGGATGAGTGCAGCGGGATAAGGAAAAAATAAAATGCCTTTTTGCACCTCTTCACACTAGGGGATCAGCGGGGAGATTAAAAACCACACAGAGTACAGTGCGACCCTGAGAAAGGACTATAAAAATAGTCCCTTTCTACTCAGCAAATCTGCTCTCTTTGATTAATCAGAAAATAAGCTCCTGCTCCTTTTTCCTCCCATTAGCCCTGCAGAGCCTGGAAGCCTATAAAGAAGGGAGCTGGATTCTATCCCAGCTCCTGTATCATCATAGATTTGTTAAGCAAGGTCCAGTTGCAGAACTGATGTTGCTAGCAATGCATGAGCCAGAAAACAACCCAACTTAGATGCAGAGCTCTTATGGCCAGGAGGGACCATTCTGATCATCTAGTCTGACCTCTGGCATAGCACAGGCCAGGGACCCTCACCCAATCGTTAACGCATCAAGCCCACTACTCAATGTTTAGACCCCCGTTTGTGAGAAAAACTGTCCGTTTACTGGTAAACAAAGCACCGTTGATCTGAAATTAACAAGAAACACTAAACACAGAAGCCCATGATGCCATTAGAGGTTTTTTTTCCTAACAGAACCACCCCAAACAAACAAACATTTAAAAGCAGCAGTCAAAGAACTGGTAGGACATTCCAGATCCCTGTGACAGGCCAGGTGGCACAAGGATGAAGTTAGTGATAGACCAAGCTGCCATTGTTGAAGTTCTCAGTGGTTTCTTTAGCTCAGTCTGATCCTGCACCGCCCTTACCATGGATTCCAAGGTGGGGTTTTATCTGACTGAGGAGGCCCAGGCCTCAAAGGAGCAGGTTATAGCTTGTGTCCACAGACAGTAGGGTTAAAAAACGTTACACTTCGGTCATCCAGTCTGACTTCCTACATCATCCCCACCTCCCCCTTATCTCCCGTCTTTGACGCTTGGCTATGCTGCTGCTTTAACCCTTTGTCCCACTGCTTGCAGGGTCTAAATAGGAGGGCGCCAGACCCGTGTTCTGTTCCCAGCTCTGACACTGACTCACCTTGTACCCTCAGATGAGTCCCTTAGGCTGGGATTTTCAAAGGCACCTAAGGGAGTTGGGCACCTAATTCTCCTTAAATCCTTTGAAAATCCCAGCTTTAACCTCTCTGTGCTTCAATATTCCCATCTGTAAAACAGGGAGAGCGAAGTCCAGCCCAGCTTTGCAACATGCATCGAGTTCTACAGCAGAAAAGCAGCTAAAAACTATTACTAATGGTTCTGTTAAACAACACTGACTTTTGTTCCACCTCCAGCTCCCCACCCTAGCCCTGGCATCTTGAGTTACTGTAACACCCCTTCCTTTCTACTATAACCTTGAAAGTATTGATTCGGATTAAAAACATGCCAGACACTAATTGGCACATTGTCAATCTCACAGATGGTAAGATTGCAATCCTGTTCCCTCCGCCACTTTGTCTCCTCTGAAGAGCTAAACCAAGCTGTCCTGTGCCTGTATCCCGTCACCTGTATAGCACTTGTACTGCCCTTTTTTAATACTCTCTTCTTACACAGTAGGTCCCAGACCACAAAACATCCATAGGCCTGTGTAAAGCAGCACTATCGCGCTGTACACATTACACACAAGCAACAAACTACCTCAGAAAAACATGACCAAGACTGCAGAGTCAAACCCTCAAAAATTAGTAAATGCAGAATTAAAGTTGCCTGTGCAACTTTAATTTCCCCCCTCCCCCTGTGCATTATAATAATCTATAATATATATGATCACATGCTATTTTTTCCAGCCTCTTTCAGTACCCAGAATGGATGGTGCTAATTGAATGAGCAACTTTCCAATATTTTGTTTTATCCTTACTGCACCTGTGTGGCACCAGGCCTTATTTACTGTCCACTATTTATTGCCTGCTGCTCTGAAGGCAGAATTATGAATTTCCTCATGGGCTTTTCTATGGCACTTATTGCTATAGTACCTGAGTGCTTCACAAACATCAATTTATTTAGCCTTACAACAGCTCTGTGAGGTGAGGGGCAGTTGTTATGGGGAATGGAGGCCCAGAGAGATTAAAGTCAGAAGTTTCCACTAATTTTGGGTGCCCGATTTGAGACACCTAGGCCCTGATTTTCAGAGTCCTTAGGTTTCCATAACACTTCACATGTTTACCACACAGCTCTCATTGACTTAAGCTGTGGCCAAGAGTGCCCAGCACGTCTGCAAATCAGACCACAGGGTAGCAAGTCAAGTACCCAGAAAATGAGGAATACACAATGAGTGACCACCACCTGTGAAGTATGGTTTAAATGACTTGCCCAAGAATCACACAGGAACTCTGCGGCAGAGGCAGGGACAGAATCCAGCTCTCCAAGGCAGCATTCAACTACCTTAACCATAAGACCAACTTTTCTCTCCCTGCAGCCCCCTGCCTCATTCACTATGCCCCTGCCGACTTCTGCAACAGACGAGACAGGTTCTTGTAGTCAACAGCCTCCTTTGCTACATAACCCTGATGTATCCCTGAAGCAGGTACCCATCCTATGCACTGAATGAGGCAGGGGGCCTGTGGAAAAAACAGTATGTGGTTATGCAAGTAAAGACTGCATGATAATGCACATGCACAAGGGGCCTGGATTAAGATTGCACAGACAACCTTAATTTTGGCATTTCCTAATTTGTCAGTGCTTTACTTTGCAGCCTTAATAGTATTCTTTTAACATAGGAAATTACACCCACGCAAAACTCTGCTTTTATTAAAAAAACAAAGCAAAACACCTTTTTTTCTCCTAGCCTCATCCTTGGAAATCGTGGACCCATTTTCGCTGAAATTTCCCACAGAAAATCAGCCAGACACCCAGCATGAAAAATTTCAGCCCAAATGGTGAACCTTTAGCAAAATAATAAGCAACTCAAAACAGGGTTTTATAATGGAAAATGTCAGGTATCCTTAATAATATGCAGCAGCCCCATCTATAATCTCTGACGACAACATGGCAGCTTCACATTACAATATCCTAGTTCTTTAATCCTGTCCCTTCAGGGATGCCTCTGATTCTGCTTTCTAGATGGCTATCCACACCCCAGCTACAGTTGCCAACAATAAGCACCTCTTCTAAGATACTAGGACTCTTCTACGTTGGTTAGCTAGGGTTCCAATGGGCTCCTCTCCGATCCCTGCTGCCGCACCAGCGCGCTGGCTCCTACTTTGGATTCAAGCACAGGCAATCATCCCTGCTCATACACGGAGGCTGCTGCCAGCCAGACACCAGCCCTTTGAACAGGAGGGTTGTTGTTCACTCTTGCTTCCCGAGTCCGCCTTACCTGCTTCATCGCTCTGGCTTCTGAGGTGAGCAGTGAGAACTGATGAGTCCTGAGGTGACCCCAGTAGGGCTGACATGGGGAAGTCTGTATGCAGTGTTGTCACCGCGTCGGTCCCAGGATATTGGAGAGACAAGTGTGTGTGTGTGTGTGTGTGGAGGGGGAGGGATAATCTCTTTTATTGGACCAGTTTCTGTTGGTGAGCGAGACAAAGCTTTTGAAGTTTGAAAGGAATGAAATGAAGCCACCGACGGACACTCCTGTGCAGGACGAGGGGGGCGGGGCGGCGGAGGAGGGGAAGGACTCTGCTTTCAGTTGCTCATTGCCTGGAGAGGCTGGGATGGCAGAAAGCAGGTGAGCCTGGCAGCGGCGGAGAGATCTGGCAATCTGTGCTTGTCTGATATACAGAGGCCAGGAACTGCTCCAGGCTGGCAGAGCTGAGCAAACAGACGGAAAATTCCACCTGTTTACTCCCCTGATCCCAGGGGCGAACAGGCTGCTCCATCCTAAGGGCAGCAGGGGAGATGCAGGGATAGCCTCCAGCACAGGGGAGAGGAAAACTGGCCTGAAGCACTTTGCTGAGGGGTGTTTCAGAGACCATCTGAACTCTGCCAGGATTCTTGGCGGGAGGGGACAGGAGGGAGAAGCTTGTTGGAATGAAGACAGGAGAGCCATTCTGGGCTGGGGTAAGGCAGAGCATCCACTGACACCTTGGGCTTCTGCTGAAATGGGTACTGGTGGAACCAGGAGTCCATCTCCCCAACAATCCTCTTGCCTTTACTAGTTACCAAGCTGCAAATGCTTCCCCAGCCTCATCCACGGGCAGGTTGAGCCCGTCAGCCATCAGGTGGGTTTACCACAACTGGACTGGAACTCAGGAGAGATCCAGGTTCAAGTCTAGGCTCTGACACAGATTTCCTGTGTGATCTCAGGCAAGTCACTTACTATCTCTGTGCCGCAGTTCCCCAGCTGTAAAATGGGGTGAACGCTTCTTTTCTCCCACAGTTTGGTGATACTACAGACCTTGACAGAGACACTTGGGTTTGACAGTCACTATGATGGGCCCTGTATCAGAACCTACATAGATAATTTTAGTTCAAGGATGTGGAGTTTGAGCTCAATGTGCACCTGCCCTAACGCTGGTGGGGGAGGAGCGACCTTTACACAGCATCTTCCATTCACAGATCCCAAAGCGCTTGACAACCTTCTATTGACAGTCACTTTCGCCCACCACTAACAGCAACGCTATGCAACAGCTCAGGTCAGAAAGCGAATGCCACTGCCAAATACTCACAGAGCCTCCTTTCTCTTGAAATATGTCCATCCTGCCTTAATTAAGAGGGGAGGAAAAGGAGCAGGTCAGTCACCTGACACTGCACCTCTCAACTTCTCCAACCATCTGAACCAGGAGATTTAGCTTGGGTGCAGCAAGTTGCTGCCCTGGAATGAGACTGTCCTGAAAGACTTGAGAGAGGAGTATTATACGTATGCTTGGAGGGGTGTCTGGTGTGCGCAGAGCACTGCTTCAAGTGGTCAGCAGACTGCCTTGTCTCACATACACACTTCACTATTACCAACAATGAAGCAAGATTTTTTGAGAATTCTTCTGGGCTAAAGAGATAGAGATAGAGAGAGAGAGGTGGATTGGTTACATTGACATCAGTCAGGGCAAGAAAGAAGGGTCTTCCTCTTCCATTAGCATTAAGATGGTCCTATCCAACTGCCAGAGGGACCCCACATAGTGTAACTCACCTCAGGCCTGACACACTCATTGACCCAACACGCTGTTGGCATAACATGTATTTCAAAGGTGTCGGGTAAGGGATCATAGGTAAACCGGTGACATGCTGGTCCTGAAAATCATTGTGTGATGTGTGTACAGTTACAGATGTGTGCTGAAAATACATTCTTAAAATGTGTTTGGGAGGCAGTGCGTAAAGTAAGTCCCCCCTAGACAAGGGAATGTGGATTTATTTACCTGTCTGACTGGTTTCATTGCAGGCAGAGGACAATGAAAGTACATTTACATCTAAGGTAAACAAAGCCATCAAGCTAAACAATTGGGGAAGAAAACCCTTCAACAACCACATCAGCAGATAAAATCTGCACCCCAGGACGCCTTCCTGGCTCTTGAGGAAGAGACAACAGACTTGAATAATATAAAGGGAGCAAAACGACATTTTAGTTCCCCATGAATGTGGGACAGAGGGAAAAACCCTCTTCGAGCCTGTGAAAGTTGGATCCCTAGTCTGAAGGGCCAGGGATGTTGGTAACTTCATGTAAGAAAACTGCTTAGGCAAAGATTGTAACTTGCTAAAATAAAGTGTTAGTTACTAGAAAGTGTGTTTTGTTTTGTCTGTAACCAGACCTGCCTCTTTTATTCTTGCTTAGTATTACTTAAATCTCTGTTTTTTGTTAATAAAATTTTTTTAAAAAGTTTTTCTACAAACCGTCTGTTGTTATACTGAAGTGAAGTGCGCATTTCCAGCTGGTGTGTGAACTGTCTTTTCGGAGGCAGTGAACTTCATAATTTCTGTGAGTGTCCAGCGAATGGAACTGGATACTGCAGGGAAATATCTCTCGGGAACTGGGGTTTACAGATTGTTACCTGCAAGGCAAGGTTCAGACTGGCAGAGTCTTGACAAGCTGGCAGGTCAGAGAACTGACACACAGCTCAGCAGCAGCAAAGCTCTCACTCTTGGCTAAGGCAGAGGGGTACCACAGTGGCTCACAGTTCTGGGTGTCCTAAGCAGGATGTTACACCACCCTTCTCCTTATTTCCCATATTCAGTAACACTTGTCCAACCAGGAAGCACAGCAGTGCCCATATTTCAACTGCAGGTCGCTGACATTGCATCCATCTAGTGGTAACACATGAGAACTGAAAGCAATTGGAACTTCTGGTAGGTCCAGATGCTCAGAGTCTGGAGGAAGATCCAGGAAAGAGCTACCCACCTCTTCCTACTAAGTGCTGCAACGTGGTTCACATGGCAGGAAGTGTCTTGGAGCATGCCTGCTCCAAGATGGATTCTGTATCTAAAGTTCTCAAGGAGGGGGAGGGAGCCTGCAGAGTGGTCTAAGAGGGTTGTAACTAGGAGTAATGAGATGAAACTGAGCAAGGGGGAATTTGAGCTGGATGGCGGGAAAATATTTCCCAACTCTAATCTCTATTTGCCTGTACAATTGTGTCCCGAAGGGAAATGGAAACCTAGTGCTAGATGTTTAAAAGTGGACTAGAAAAAGCATTCCAGATAGGGCTTCCTCCTGCAGTGTTCTGAGTGCCCTCAACTTCCATTGGCTTAAATACAAGGAGCTCATTGCTTTGCAGGACTGGGCTTCTCGTGAAAGAAACAGTGCCACACTGAACCAGAAGAGGGTGGGTAGGGAGATCAGATGGCACCCAAGAGGTATTTTCCTTCTCTGGTTTCTATTATGGAAGTTATGTATTTGTGCCAAGTGCCAGACTGAGCCAACTTCCAGAGCAAGGCCATCACTAGTGACAGGTAAACTCTGATGTGAAGGAATCGGAACCAGTTTCCATCCAACTGCCAAACTGGTTCAACAACTGGAAAAATAACTCTGTGGTCTCCTGAGTAACCAGAAAATAGGTGAAGTATTAAAAGTTCTTATAACCACTGAATAGTACAGTCAGTGGGATTTGGAAACCAGTTCCTGCCACCCACAGCTAGTTCGCACACTATGTGTCACAAATTGACACTTTTCTGACTCACTGCCCCCCAGGAGACTCCAGGGCCGATCTAAGAATACCTTGCAGATCATCCAAGGATCTCCAAGCACTTGACAAATCTAAGCCTCCTAACTCTGCCATAGAAGTAGAGGAGGATACCCAGAAATTACAGAATTCTGCAGCACACTAAAGCCCAGTTCTGAAACAGGCCACATCAAGTTGTGGCCCAGCAACATGCCACTTAAATCATCTCATAAAATTCCACTCAGAAGTATGAGCGAAAGACATTTAAAGTTACTCCAATAAATTAAAAATTAACAAAACAAATTTTTGTTCATTAATTTATTGGGATAATTTTGTGTTAATTTTAAATTTACTGGGGTAGTTTAAAAATATTGCTCAATTCATCCTCAAGTGTCCTACTATCATGACACTGGCTAGGCTGCATCCTTTCTCAGTCCACATACTCCACTGTCAACAGCAGAGACCAAAACCATACCCATCATTCCTGATAGGTGAGTCTGAGACATGAGGACCATCACAAAGAGGATCTCCCAAAGGATTGGATGGAAACATGTATGCATGACAAGCTCTAACCCTGAACTGTGAACGAGAACCCTTCACAAAGCCTAGCAACTATCACACAAAGAAAATAAAAAAGAACTTGGCAGATTGGTTCAGGGATCAGCCTTAACACTTACAGATCCATATATGCCGTTGTTATTGCTTGTGGTTTACTTCCATTTTAGTCTTGGGGGTTACTTCCCCCACAATAACAGGTGCAGAGGGATATGATTTTTGTCAGTGTACTTCTAGGACATGGAATCCACCCAGGATTAAATTCCTAGCACTTTATGTTTAAAAAAAATACCAAAGTTGTTTTAGCTCTCTAATATTCCTAAAACTGGATAGAAAAAGGGCTAAGAACCCCGATACACAGCTTTGGCATATACTGCTGGAGGTAGTTAGGGGTGGGTGGGTTGTGTGCATGTGTCCTTCCTTCTTTCTCTCTCTCTCTCTCTCTCTCTCTCTCAGAAGGGGCCATCTCACACTGGGATGGAGTGTGTCTACTGGTTAGAGCTGGGAATCGAGTGGCAGGATTCAAGTTCTATTCCTGGCTTTACACTGATGTATGTGTGGCTTATGGCATGTCACCTTGTCTGTGCATATTCGTTTAGCCATCTGTAAAATGCAGATAATACTCATTTGGCTCAAGGCCCTAACGCTTAATGTCTGCCAAGTGCTTGGAGATCCTCTGATGAAAGGCGTTATAGAAGTACAAACTGTTACTGGTATCTGGCCCCCTACCATGCACAGATCTGTAATGGGAGGCTGTTAGCTGTAAGGTCATAGGCATGGTGGCTCATAAAACTACTGCACCTTCCATTTGTGTTTAAAAAGTCAGCTTGAGTCCAGAAACCTGGAGTGGTAAGTTTGATTCCCAGCCCAGACAATGGAACAAAACACATTTGCAGGGTCATCATATGAAGAGGTAGAAGTTTATTGGAATATAAACATTCAGATAACATGTAAGATAGAAAAACCCAACAACATATACAGACACTTGTTGGAAGCAGACGTCTGAGGTATTTATCCACTGCCTAGACTATCACATTTTTTTTTTTAAATAGGTAACAAAACTAGTAGCAAGGCTGCTGCTGTTCAGTTAAAATGTCTTCTGGTTTAAATCCATTTGGAGATTATACGCAGCAACCAAAGGACTGTGTGACACATTCACATTTGCTCCAGGAGCTGATTGCTAACTGCTCCCCCTGTGCAGTTTGAGGCTTGTTTCTGAGCTGGACTCCGTCCTTTCGATCTTCATGCACTACCAGAACACGCTGGCATCGAATATAAGAGGACAGGAGGTGGCTCTCTGTGCGGACCTGGTTTGGAAACCAGATAGCACGTCTGCACCCACTTCATTCTGAAAACGGAGCACTTAGCTGTTGCTGGCCTGCTGCGTCTTTGCCTCCAGATGGGCCCTTTTGGCCACTTGTTGTGAAACCCTAATTGCTCTGGAGTTTCAAGGTGATTAGACACACTGCAAAACGGAACACTTCACACCAGGAACAGTCTTTCCTGCAATATCAAAACCCCTGAGTGCCATACAATCTTCAACATTCTGAGTTAAATGGATTAGGGCTGAGGAGACACATCCCCACTCCCAGCCCTCCACCCTGTATCTGCTGCTGGTTCCCATATCCCTGTCCCTAAAACCTGGAAGCTCAGCAGGAATATCTGGATCTAAGCAAAATGTGCATCAAGCCAAGTGCTAGTATCAAGCTCAGGCTAGGGAAAGGGTTAGTATTCACAGTCTGAATGGCTGATCCTTGTAGCCAGCCAATGAAAGAGAATAGTTTATTGTTGCAGCTTATTTTACTGAGGTATCTGTTACACGTCCCGACTTTATTCTTTCCCTGAATTTGATAAAAACCAATCTGTTAGTCCCTGCCTATTTCCAGACTAGCTGTGTAAAGCTTATAAACATTAATACTCTAGTAGTGTCAAGCAGTTTATCGGTTCAGTGATTCGAGTAGCTTTCTGTGCAAGAAAACACAACGGTAGCACATGATACGCAAGCAAAACACCCAATATTAATCTCTGCTCCCCAGGACAAGAGAAGAAAGCATAAGGAAAAGCAGGTATTCCCTAGCCCTATCCTTTGGAAATAACCGCAACCCCACCCCCAAAAAAGAAACAGGACAATTATAAAGATCCCCCGACTCTGGAAAAAATCTCAGAGTTTGAGACAATGAAATGCCCTGGAGGTCTGCAAAATTCACAAATGCATCAGGGCCAAAGTCTGGTCCCCACAAATGCACGGGCGCACACAGCTTCCACTGAAGGCAATAGGAGAGAGGATGCTCCAAGGCAGAACCTGCCTCAGGACAGGTGCATTATAAATAATTTGACTGCCTGTTAAAAAGAAGTCACAGTGTCTGCTAACGAGACCAGCTAAGCTGTATAATATAAACTAATACACGCAGGCAGGGGAGCATCCTACAGCAGGAGGGTCCAAACTGTGGGGGCCTCCTGAGGCCTAAAACACCACCACTCTCACTGGAGCATCAAGCTGAGGAAAAAGCTTGTCCATTTCAGGGTTCTACTGTTGATGAACTCAACCAGCAAGTGATTCCTGTTTACCATCAAGTCTGACTGACTGTGAGGGATGGGTGTACTTAGTTTTAAATTGAAATTATTCAAAGCACATTCATTAAATTTGTATATGCAAATCAGACCCGGCCCTTGGGCTTCTAAGTCTCCAGCCTGGCCTTTACTGTTCAGTGTCTGGTCACCTGTTCTATGGTACATGCTTTTTCTATGAGTGGTAATAGATTATATCACAAAGAAGCAGAGCATACTGGGACCAAGGGGATGTGCCGGTGCCCACAAAGGCACTGATGCTGCTGCTTCTGGGGGACAGGGCTCCCTTTCTGAAGCTGTAATATGTTACACAGTAGATATAACAGTTCTCTTGGAATATTTCACCAGGAGAGAAATTACCATTTCACCAGCCAGTTAGGACACCCTCCCTCTAGGAGCCGCCCACAGTGATGGTTACACTGGGGTTATTTATTTGTTAGCCACCTATCATCGGGAAAATACTCTTTTAAACAATTTGTTATAAAGTTACCTCCAGTTTTTTATAATGGGCCTGATCCAAAGTCTACTGAAGTCAGTGGAAAAACTCACTATTCGTTTCAGTGGGCTTTGGCTCAGGTCCAGTGTGCATCCCCCACTCTGAGGTTAAATGCTGTTGACGTTAGAAGGTGCTTTGTTCTCAGTTTGGAGCTTGCTCCTGCAGCCTGACCCCAGACTGGCTCCCAAAGTGGTACCTTACAGTTTCAGTACAGAGAACCTCGGATCAGTTTATAAGCTCTTACTTAAAAGTACTTTAGGACTAAGGGGAAGCATCCGTGACACCTATGGGCCAGAGAGGGGAAAATGTGCAATGGCTTAATGTCCAGCTGTGCAGGAAAGCTGACTTGAGGTAAGTTATCCTAATATTATAGTCCATCAAACCTCTTAATGCACAGTTTGGTCTTGCCTCGAGGTGTTGTGTGTTCTAACGTCACTAAGCTCTTCAGTTGCTCCTGGGCTAGATTCTCATCTCAAACTAGTTTTACACTGGCTTCAATTGAGTTAACTCCTAATTTACACCTGCATAGGTAGGAGGAGAATCAGGCCCCTTGCCTTCAGAGGGCTGTAATACCAATCTGATAAGATGGTTCTGTCCTATCTACACAGGCAAGAGCCAACTGAGGGATAACATGGCTGGGTGACTGTTAGGCCATCCCTCAACACTGACTGCTTGCCTGTGTAGAGCAGAAAAGCCCTTAGATTCTGTAGACACCAAGAGCAGAACTGCGCTAGTTATGACCATGTGATGCGTGGCTGTTGCTAACAGGGACTGTTGTCTTAGAACTATGATTGAAAACTGTCCATTAGATTGCTGAGGGGGATCAGTCTGCAGCAGGACTCTGAAAAACCACTGTTCAAAAAACTGTGCTAGAACCCTGCGAGCAATAACCTTTCACACACACGGTGGGAGCTAGCTTGTCTCTGCTCCAAGTACAGACAGATCTGAAAGGGCACTACACGCTGAATGTTTCAGTGGGTAACATGACAGCCCAACAGACCATGCTATAAGAAACTAATTTCAAGCCAGCTGATCATCTTGCCTGTGAAGAGAGTTACAGTGTGGGTTAGACTTATGTTAAATATGGGGATGGTTGCAGAGTTTGGTAACATAAGCCTTTACAACATAAATGAAAGCAGAACCTAGAACACGTTCCAGTATTTAGGTCCTGTCTGCTCCATGAAAAGCTACCACAATGCACCATTTGGGTACAATATGGTAGCACACAACATGGTTTGGTCTCATTGCATAAACAGGACTCAGGTGTATTTTTAACTGTGTGACCAAATCCTACTGGTGAAATTCAAAGCTGCAGGACAATTTGGGTGTTTGGTCCTGCCCACACTGGAAGAGTGAACTGTACTTTAACATGTCAGGAACTGCCGTGCTGTAAGAGGTCTAGCAAAATCTGTAGTGTAGACAGGATTGTTATCTTCAAAGCTGTTTTAATAAAACTCGCTAAAGATAAACCCAGTACTAGATCACAGAGTTCTGTAACACACATTGGGACCACTTGTCCCCCTCTGGGGACACTCCACTGTTCACACTGAGGGGAAATCCTGAAACTCAAGCCAGCCTGAGAAATAAATCTGCCCTCTTACTCCTTCTCTACCTGCATCTGTCCTCCTCTATCGCCCTGTCCGCATGCCCAGCTCCTGGGTCAATGCTGCTGGAACTGTCTCCAGGCTATGCTAAGGACAGGGAAGCCACCTGCTCCTTCACTCAGCTTTGTTGTCTTTGGTGCTACAATAAAAAATAAAAATTAAAAACAAAGTCAGCAAAACACATATAAAAACAAGCTTTAAGATATGTCAATACTTCCTGAAGAGGTAACACAATAACAAGTCCATATCTGAGGTATTTCATCTGCTCAAAAGAACCTGACTCAGGCCTGCATGATGGAAGAGACTTCACCAGGGCGGGAGCGGGAGGGCTCAGATCCACAGACTGAGAGAACATCGCCAGGGCAGGGAGGGACCAGTCCTATGTGCTGCGCGAGGGGAGAGGACAGCATGGGTGCCTGTGTGCAGGGAGCGCAACAGCAAGGAGCTGGGTCTATGGAAGTGAGCCAAGGAACTAACTTGGCTGACAAAGGAAGAATGATGGCCTAAAGCACCCCTAGCTCCCCCCATCGGGAATCTACTGGGAATGGGGGGAGATTTTCTTCCCTCTCTCTGCAACCAGAGGCCCGTGTCCTCATTCAACTGGGATGCACCCATGTGGAGCTGTCCCAGGTCCGGCTCTTCTGTCCCTTTTGCCCAGGTGTGCCTCATGAACGATGGCTGTGATTCGGACTATGCTGCAAGATACCTGGTAAGAACCCAACTGAGAAAAGTGTGTATTACATGAATAGACACATACACACAGCTCAGCAGATTGCCAGCATCACCTCGTATCTCCTTTGGGTGACAGTGGCCCGTAGCCAACATGTCTGTGAGGGGACAGGATGGAGAGGCTAATGAAACACACCGGAGAGGAAGCGCTGCAGGAAATCACCATTTGGTGCAAACCCAGTTCTATTGAGGGCCAAAGGGCTAGAACTAGGAGCAAAGGGATGACATCAAGCAAAAGAAAAGACAGGATGACTATCAGGATAAAGGCTGCAGTGGTGAGTTTATTTAGCCTGTCCAACGCTCCCCCAAGGGAAGCAGTGCAAGGGCCATTGCTTGGGGCATTTCAAACTAGGCTGGACAAAGGCCTGGAAAAAAACAGTAGGGACCAGCCTTGCACTGGCCATGGGAGACGACTAGCTGGACTAAAAGACCTTCTCCATCTCTGTGTATCAGATACAGAGGTAGGAGAGTCCTTCGTGTGCTGCCAAGGCCCTAGAGAGGTAGTTGCCAAAGGAGGAAGAAGTCATGCAAGTCTCCTGTGAATCCAGCATTAGTGACCATTTGCCCTTCAGTCTAGTCTAACACACAGGAGACAGCATCAGGAGGCTGAACACAGTGGAGACAGAATGGGCGACTGGATGAGACTTGCTCGCTATCAACCTGCACGACTGCTCTGCAAGCAACCGCAAGTGGGAACAAATACAAGGGGAAAAGAGACCAAAGTCCCTCTGGGTGTAGGATTGTCAATACAGTGTGTTATATTAGGGAAGTCCACGCAGCTGTTGATTAGAGAACAGGAACCCTTCCCTCACCCCAATTACTACCTCCTTGCTCCTTCCGCCTGCCATGATGATGTCTCAGCCATCTGCAAACCCACAGCCCCTAGAGACAATCCCTGATTGAAAAATGCCACATGTCCCCTTCCCTTCGCCCCAACCCCCCAGCAGGAACACAGTCAAACCTGAAAAAATAATAAAAAAGGCTGGACAAACAGGCAATGCAAACTCGCCAGCACAGAAGGTTTCATCATCTGGCCATTGACCAACCACAAAGCAGGTTCCTTGAGATGAGGTAATCTGTGCGACTCCTTCCTGGCTCGCTCTCTGCCTTGAACGGAGAGGGCAGAGCTGCCTGAGGCTAATGAGAGAGCCCGCTCCCTCATCCATCAGAGAGACCAGCTGGTTGAGGGCTCTGCGCTGGGGGTGCCCCTGGACGAGGTCGGGCTAGGAGAGCAGTGGGAGCTGCTGCTGCTACTGCAGGTGCTTTGGGTGCTGGATCCTGCAATTAGATGGACGACGGGCTTCTGGGCAAACAGAACTCCTGCAGGACAGAGACGGGTTTGGAACCGGGTTACTGGGACACCAGAACAACATAGTGCTTAAGGAGAAGCAACTGGCTAGCCCAGACCTATGTACGCGGATGAAGAGGAGAAGAGTCTACCAACCCCAGAGATTTTAGAACAGCGCTCAGGGAATTCTACCAGTGAGAGTTAGCCCAACCCAATCAAGCAGGTTCAGGAAGCTGCAGCAACAGTGCAACTGGAAGGAATACAGCAGAACTTGCTTAGAACAAAGGCTGATAGAGTGACGCTTCACTTGAAAATCCCCAACAGCTTCGGTGCCATTTTCAATGCACTTTCACTCCGCTAAAACTGAGTTCCACTGAGCTACTCCATTGGGAATGCAGCACTCTGCACTCACCTAGGGAAGTGTTAAATGCTGCCTTCAGAGGGGATCACCACCCAACTGAGCAGGACTGAGGGATGTAAAGAGAAACTGACACTCCTCAGAAGGGAGTGAAGAGAAGCTAGTCTTCTTAAAGCTGCTTCTCAGCATGAGGAGAGAGAGATTCCAAAAGTTCCCCTTCACTCAGGGCTGGCGGTATCTCCTATAGCAACAAGGAATGAAAAGCGGCCCTGGTACCACACTCAGGGTGAAGGTAGGGAGGGATGTCTTGCCAGATAGTTCTTTCTCCCGTTACAGTGAAATGCTGCTTGTACAGAAGCTCTGCAATCAAAACTACTTCACTATACGGGTGTGTCTACACTGCAGTCGGGAGATGCGATTGCAGCATATGTAGACAGACCTGAACTAGCTTTGGTCTAGCTAGCTCGAACAACAGTATAGTGAAAGCATGGCTGCATGGGCTAACCCCACCCATCCAGAACCCTGCGTATGACTTGAGCAGCCATGGCCTCGGCTGCCATGGCTTCACGGCTAATGTTATTGACCTTGCTAGACCCAGTCTAGCTCAGGTATGTCTACATGTGCTCCAATCACATCTCCTGACTGAAGTGCAGACATACCCTCAGACAGAGTTCCACTGTACACAGAGATCACATCCAAAAATTGGGCAAAGTGATTAGAATATCTCTTTAGACAGCACACACAAAGATAGAATTGCCAAGCAATAGCATTTAGAAGGATCTTGAATATATAAAAAAAAATATCAATGACATATGAAGGGGCCATCTTGACAGAGTGGTGCAGAGGACTGTGGAAAAGCAGCTCCTGTGTCAACTCAAGGGTCTCTCAAAGTAACGAAAGTTTTGGTTTTTATGTTTGGCAAATTTATATCCGTTAAAAGTATCCTGCATTCAAACAAGAGCTGCTTTCCCCTCCTGCACCACTGCTCTGGGCAGCTGTTGCTTTCTCACCAGCATAGATTGTGCCGTTAATCTCCACAGACATGTTAATACTCCCAATGCCGCTGGGTGACAAATGCAATGCTGCTGCTGCTGCCGTGGCATCTGGTTTATCTTCTGTTGGGGAAAGGACAGTTGAGAGTTAGGTTGTGCTGGATCTCCACTGCATTACCCATGGACAATCTAGTGCTTAGAGAGTCCTTCTTTCACCTCCCCTTTGCAGTGAAAACTGAACCAAGCCCTCCCTGCCCCCCAGTCCCACTACTCCGACTCATGAACTGGTGGCCTGCTTTGTGGGGGGAAGGACTCTGAAGTGTGGAAGTACATTGCTCCCCACCTGCCGACCGTGAAGTACACTGGACAGTGTATAATCAGCTTCTGTTAAATGACGGGATTTAGGATTTAAAGAAAAGCAGAATGCAGGCAAGTGTTATGTAAGATTCCCCCGTAAAGCTCTGTCAGTACACCCCCTCATGCCCAGAGTAGCGAGTCAGAGGGTGCTGAATGGAGAAAAAGGCTTTTGTAAATGTGCAGAACTGTTTGACATTTGACAATACTGAACTTGTTTCGCTTGTGACCACTGCCAGGTTCAAACCCTGGCCCTTCCGAGGTATTTGGTTAGAAACCTACTGAATATTTGATACATAGGTAGCATGCAGCTTTATTTATCTTCATTCTGAAACCTCCACTGCTCTCTTGGCTCTAGTCTGAGCCTGAACATCTACACTGCAGTTGTATAGCCCCTCAGCTCAAGCCTGAGTCAGCTGCCACAGGCCAGCTGCGGGCGTATGCTCGTGTTTTATTGCAGTGTAGACATACCCTCATTAGCAAAGGCTAGGCTGCAGTACTGCTGCCTGCCAGTTGAGGGAGCAAAAACTTCTGAAATACCAGACTCATGAGAGGAATAAGAAACAGAAATAGACATTGGTCATCTTTACGAATACGTGAAACCTCCTCATCCCTTGATGAACATATCTGGGGAACCCTTTTTAAGCTGCTGCACTGGGAACTAGATACACTATAATTTTGCGATATCTGTGGAAAAAGGTATGGGATTGTTCCCCCATTAGGGTGACCAGACAGCAAGTGTGAAAAATCAGGACAGGGGGTGGGGGGTAACAGGAGCCTATATAAGAAAAAGACCCAAAAATTGGGACTGTCTCTATAAAATCAGGACATCTGGTCACCCTATCCCCCATCACCCTGCTTTGTGGGACATTCCCTGGTCCTAAAATCCTGCTCAAAATTTGTGAAGCAACAGCATCACATTGCTTCTCACAACGAGGTGCTGGCTTTGTGTCAGTGTGCAAATGCCAAGTAAGGACACACGAGGTTTTCTTGTGGAAATGTACAAGGGTGACAACTCAGACTGGTATTGGGGGGTAGTCGTGTTAGTCTGTATCCACAAAAACAACAAGGAGTCAGGTGACACCTTAAAGACTAACAGATTTATTTGAGCATAAGTTTTCGTGGGTAAAACCCACTTCTGAAATCTTCTATGTAAATCTTACACATTTTTCCAATTCCCATCTGATGTTCCATTCCTTCTGGGATATCATGGCTATTGTCCCAGCAAGGAATGCTATTGGCATAACTAGCATTTAACCCAAGAGTGGTTATTAAGGTAATAGTAACAATCCCTAGCTCTTCTATGTTTTTCATCAGTAGATTTCAAATCACTTTACAAAGGAGGTCAGTATAATTATTTCCATTTTACAGATGGGGAAACTGAGGCAAAGAAAAGGAAAGGGAATTTGCCCAAGGTCATCCAGTGGCAGAGCCAGGAATAGAACCCATGTCCCTTGAGTCCTGTCCAGTGGTCTATCTACTAGGCTGCATTGCCTCCATCAGTGTGTTTTTAGGTTTAGAGGCTACAACTGCATCTTAATGCCAGAAGCAGTGGGAAGAGACATAAGGGAAGGACATTAGCAAAGTAGAGGGGATTTAAGGCATACCACAAAGTTTGCCTTTCCTCTCACACACTATTCCTTTTTAAGGAAGTTTAAGTGTGAAATTTAAGTAGGTCCATAGTCTTAGGGAAGCAAAGTCTTGGTCCAACTGAAGCTAGTGACAACGCTTCCATCAAGATCTGACCCTATGCCACATATATTTCTCTCAACCAGAGCTTCACACTGCAGCACTGCTCCTGTTGAACAAAGTGCAATGGCCAGCAGAACAACTCTTTCCCTTCCCCCACTCAGCGTCAAACCTTTGCGGCCTAGTGTCTGCCTCAGAAGGTGCAATTAGATGGAGTTTGAGCTCTTTAATTTAAATGGATTAAAACGTTTGAAGAAGAGAAAACAGCTGTTGGACTGAAATCTTCTGAGACACTGCTGTCTTCACTCTCCATCTAACTGCAGCCCCCAGGGCAGATAGGTGGAAGTGCTGTGCTGTTTAATCAGCTTTGGAAGTCACATTAAAATTACATTGATTCTGACAAGTGACCTTTAAGGATGGAATCTTCACTTACCCAGTATTTTCAGTGGCAGTTTCCCCTGGCCATGAGTGCTGCTTACACTCAAACCTCTAACTCAGCCTGCAGGGGCCTGGAGGCTATGATTTGGGGCAGTCACCTCCCACCAGAATGCCAGGGGCTTTTCACTGGAGGCTGGGAGCAGGGCAGTGGCACATTAATCTATACTAAGGAGAAGCAGGGTCCTTTCTCCTTGGAAGCAGTTACTGGCAATACCATCGCTAGCCCCAACCTTATTTGAGATGTCACGTGACCCTTTAAAAAACCCCAGACTCAGCTCTGGATAATAAGAAGGGCCCTCAAGCAAACAAATGCAGATCTCCATCCAGCTTACTCCCCACCTATGACGTGGGCTTCCTACGCACTATACACCCATGACATCCTAGCTGCCTTCTGCAATCTGTATATGAAAAGCTGCTGCCTCTAGTGACAGGGAAGCTAGGAGGTGGTGCCATACCTTAGTCTCCAAGCCAGGAGCAGCAAAGGGAAGTCAGGGAATTCAGCCCTGCTGCAGCACATTGGCACTAGAATCAGAACAGACCAGGGCGAGGCACTCTGGCCGATGGGCTGGGTGGGAGCACCCAAAAGAGTGGGACAGGTTGCATAAGTGCAAGGGTGCCACTGCCTAAAGTCCTGCACTGGGGTGAAGCCCACATACCCAGGGTTTAAAGAAAGACTTCCCCTCTTTGAGGTGCTCACTCCAGTATACAACCCCCCCTCATTTAGCATGGGAGCCTCCTCACCCCTGCCATTGATTTTGATCTTCATGGGGATCTGCCGCGCCATGCTGAACAGGTTGCGCTGAAGTGCCTGCTGGACAAGCCGCTGCTCCTCCTCTGTCATCCGTGAGAGTTTCTTCTCCGGCGGCTCTCCAGCCTCCAGCCTCTCCCTCAGCTGTTCCAGAGTGGCTGTTCTTGCTGCTACAGTTGCTTGCTGGCTAGCCAAGGTCACTGGCATGGCAATGCGATTTGGCATGGACATAGTCAGGGGGATGCCATCGCCTAGAAAAGCAGTCAGTCACTCAAGCGCTGCACAGTTTCCCAGTGTAAGCAGTCAGCTTTTAAAGGCCAGTGTGGAAGGGGGACAATGGGACAATAACGCTGCTCTGAGGAACCAAACACTACTAGTCCATTTCATGGCAGACTGTGGCCTGTTCCCACTGTGTGGGGCCGTTTCTACCAACATCAGCTCACACTTCCAGGGCACTGAAATCCCCCCACCATTCCCAAATGGAACTGCTACTCCTCAAACAGAATCGCCTTCCTTGCTCTCTTTGCTGGAGCAATCTCAACTCCATTTTGGTGTAGTCTGCCTGGCCTAGATCCTCAAGGGTATTTAGGCTCCTAATAGCCACTGAAACCAATGAATATCAGGAGCCTGAATCCTTTGAGGATCTGAGCTTCTGAAACTCCTTCGGAGACTGGCACTAAAGAGAGCAGATGAGACACCCCCTCCCCTTTCTTTTTTCCTCTGAAATTTACCAGGATATTTCTGATGCGCCCCCAAGCTGGGGTGGCTGCTTATTTTCACAACCTCTTATAGCATCACTCTCACTTCCTAACAGGACTTAGCACTTCTATCACAGTTTTGACCTTCACACAACTAACAAAGATTAGCTAATTAATCCCCACCACACTGCAGGGAATTACCCACCATTTTATAGATGGGGAACTAGGGATGCAGACAGGTTAAGTGACTTGCTTAAGGCAGCAGAGGAAGTCTGAGCTAGAGCTGGGTATAGAGCCCCAGTAACTCCTGGTTGATCCCAGTCCTGTCCTCATTCCTCTATCCTTCCCTCTCTCATCCTGCTCTGCAGTCCTGGGTGATTAGTCAGTATCAATGACAATATTGCCACTACTGATCCAGCGCATAGGTAAACTGGTTAACCTGGAGCTTGACGGCTCTGTATCCCTGAGCCATTCAAGTCCTCTCACTGTCCCCAAACTTACTTTGACCCAAGTTTGGCCAGACATTGAAACTGAATTTCACCCACTGCCTACTCCCACCACAGACATTCTCTGTCCTGCACAGAGGTAAATAGCAGACCTTTCCTGAGAGCTGCCGCTGGAGAGAGACGGGAGTTGTTGGTTCCACTGCCTGGGGCCAGGCCGATGATCGGGAAGCGGATCTTTGGAGGAGACAGGAGGGAAGGAGGCCCTGTGGCGGTAGGTGAATAACTGAACAAGGAGGAGCTGTAGCTGGGCCGTCTGCCTTCCCGCCTGTTGCCATCAATTGCAGCCTGCAGCTCGGCAGGAGAGCTTAGGGACTTCTTCTCACATTCGTAGGCATATAAGTACTTCATATACCTGGGAGAAACACATGGAGAGGGGAGATCAAAGCAAGTGTACTCAGCAGCACCTGAAAAAAGTAGATAATGGGAATTCTCATGGTACTAAGCATTGCTCAGGAGTGCTTGCAGGACTGGGCCCTTTGAAGACCTAACTCTGCCAACCAATATTCATTTTTGCTTTGTGGTCTTATGCTTAGTCTGTGTAGTTCGGGTGTCAGGTGTCGTTTTCATACAGATGACTTTCATGGACTCATAGTCCAGCCTTTGCAGAGGACAGCACCATACTACATGATGCTACATGTGTAACTCTAAGGAAGTAGAAAAAAAGTAGAAAGACATAACATTGTCTTTAAGAAATTACGTGTGGCCATACAGTTAAAGACCATAATTTGAATGCTTATGCACAAGGGGAAGAGTTAAGGGATCAACTCTAACTTTCAAATTGCTTGACTCAAGTGATAAGCTGTACAACCATAATGTTCTCTTGGTTTTGCCCCCCTCTCTTGGAATTTCTTAGGTGGGTTTTTGGGGCTTGTTCTAAGTAAATTAACTAGAAAAGAAAAATAAAACAGAGCAGGCGTCTCACTCTCTGAGACAGCAAGGCTCTTCTGATTGCAAGAAAATTGACATAAGCAATGTGAATTCCCTTATCTGAACTTATGTGACTAGATCACTGGTGCCCCCTTGTCCCAAGCAACTGAGGAGGGAGATGCTTTCCTGAATGCCTTAGGGAGGTTCACAGGAGAAATTCTTTCTCTGAGCCCAAAGAACTGCCAAGCTCCTAAGGTGCATCAGAGTAGGGTTCCCACCTAGGCATCTGATCTATTGCACATTAGGGGTCCCTAGCCCTTTTGTGCCTTCAAGGTTCAGAAGGATAGGGGCCAAAGCTCCCATGCAGCCCTTGCCAGAAGCCAGTTTATTATGGTATCACCCTGGGACTCTAGTCACAGACCTAGTTATAGATTTAAGGGATGACTTGATTAGTCTCTAAATACCTACATGGGGAACAAATATTTAATAGCAGGCTCTTCAGTCTAGCAGAACACAATCTAATGGCTGGGAGATGAAGCTGCACAAATTCAGGATAGAAGAAATAAGATGTACTTTTTTAGCAGTGAGAGTCATTAACCATTGGAACAACTTACCAAAGGCTGTGGTGGATTCTCCATCACTGACAATTTTAAAATCATGACCTAAAAGCTCAGCTCTAGGAATTATTTGGGGCAGTTCTCTGGCCTGTGTTATACAGAGGGTCAGACCAGATGATTACAGTGATCCCTTCTGGGCTTGGAATCTATGAATCAGGACCCTGCTGTGAAAAACACTGGACAAATGCACCTCCAGTATATTTTTCACTATGCTCCTAAATTAGTTGCACAGGGTCCAGCAGCACCTTCTTTCTCTGTGTGCTTTACGAACGTGGTGAAAAATCCCATATTAACTGTACTAGGCATGTGATTTTTAAACCTGGACACAACTAAATTTGACTGAACACTCGCAAGTACTTATCCTCACTGAGAGCTGTTTTCACGTCACATTTCAACTTTCTATCCCCAGCAGTTTTGTCTGTTTGAAAAAACGTAATAAACCCCCCAAACTCTCCTTGTATTCAAAAGAGGCTGAACACTTTTTGTCCAAGCTTTAAAAAAAAAATCATTTTGGGAAGAGGCTACACCTTGAAAAGTGTAGTGAAAAGGCATATTCCAAGAACTCCCAAGATATGGAGAAGCAGTTTAGAATGAAAAGAGTTTCATAATCTCCTGCTCCAGTGATAAGACCACCACACAGCTCTTATAGAGCACTTTTCATGAGTAGATCTCAAAGCACTCTCCAAAGAAGGTCAGTATCATTATTTTCATTTTACAGATGGGGAATTCTTTTTTACCCTTCTAGAGCCTTTTCCAAGGCTCTCAAAGCACTTTAGGAACATCAGTGAAATATGTGAGTATCTCCATTTTACAGAATGAGAAACTGACGGACGGATAGGTCACTCCAAGGTCACATAATGAGTAGGGACAGAGCTGGGAATCCCCGGAGTCCTGATTCCCAGTGCCCTGCTCTAGTCACTGGACCACACTGCCTCTTAACCTGAACAAAAATGTTAGGAGGCACCTCTGCCTGCTTCCATTTTGCCAGTTCTATTCCTCTCTCCCTAGGTTTATTGCTATCCTATCTAATCTATATTAAGCATTTATGGGGCAGGGAGCAATTACCACAGTATCTAGGTGCTAAAACACAAGTTGAAAACTCAGACGACTATTTGATTATTATTATTATTATTTATAATGTTTATTACAGTAGTATCTTAGGCCAACCATGAATAGGCCCTCATCGTGCTAGGCACTGCACAAACACAAAGCAGTAGATGCTCCGTGCCCCACAGCTTACAATCTACACAGACCAGACATAGGGTAGGGGAAGGGGTAACCATATGATTGCAACAAATGGCATGGTAGTTCCATGATTATTACTTTTGGAGGGGTGGGGGTTAATTTAGTTTGGAGGGGATCAGCTAAAGAGAAAGACAAGTGAAGAGAGAGGGATCACCGAAGAGAAAGGGGGTGAGGGGGCAGAGCAGGGGGAAAGAAGGTAAGAGGGGTGGGTGTGGAGCAAAGCTGAGGAGAAGAGACTGTGGGGAACGAGGAGGAAGGTCAAAACAAACAGCCAATCAGGTCCGTTCTTGCCATAGTAGGGGACAGTTGGCTTATTTCTTTCCCCTCATCCCCCATCTTCCTTTCTCCTCTCTACTCTTCGCCCCTCCCCACTTCCTCCTGTTGTGTGCTCCCAGTAGGAGAGCTCTATACTTACTGGGTCCGAAGTGTAAACGCTGCACTGGTGATGGAGGTGGGCAGGTTAAGGCCTTTGGTGATCTCCCGCCATATCTTCTTGTTTATGATTTCCACCAGCCCCCCCTTCTCAGTCACCAGTTTGTAGAGCATATAGAGATCCAGGATCTGCTTCGCCATAATGGGGATTCGATTGATGGGAGTTCCTGCAATATCACAACAGGCCGGCAGGGAGGGGATCATGGAGACAGAAAATGAGGACAAGAAAACAGTCAGGCAGGTTGGAGCTATTGATCTTCCTGCTAATGAGAAATGAAGGCAATCTTGCTTGTAACCTGACCAGAGAGCGCTCTGTAGGCAAGAAAATGAGAGCGACTTAGCTACACACCAAGTTCTGTTCATGGAAAATCATTTCCTGCAGGCAAAAGCAATTACCAGACAAATAAAAACATGCGGCTAGGCAACAACTTGTGGAATAGTCAAACACAGGGGAGGGGAAGAAGTAGGGGGCTTTTAAATTCAGGACCGGAGACATGAAAGACAGCAGAGGAGCAGCACAGAGGTTTAATCTATGTGAGCTTCCCAGTGCACTACTAAACACAATTTGTTTCATTCATGCTCACGAGGGAGCTGAAGAACCCATGAAACAGCTCCTGGCAAAGAACAAGACCTGCTTATGCATCAGGATTCTCTGAGTGGTTGTCAAAATGTTCTCTTTCACTTTTATATTTTCTGTACTTAATATGTGAGAGCAGAGATTGAGGGGAACGATGATATTTTGGCTAAGACCTACTCTCTCCCTATCCAAACATCCCTTTTGCAGTTACTTCTGCTCATGCTCTTAGTACAGTACTTTTGGTCTTACTCCCGTTTCCCCTCCCTTGAGTGATCCTAACCCCCTTCTCCCATTTTAAGCTCTTCTCTCTTATTCCTTATTTGGTGCTGACACTCTCCCTGGCAGAGGGAAGCCGGATAACAGCTGCCTCCAGAGTCCATCAGAACTGTTCCTGCATAAGCCAGAGAGGGTCAGTGGATGATCCCTCCCTCTAAGGGGTAGGATGCTGTTGCCACATTGATTCCAGCCCCCTCACCCCACACCACTACAAGCATGGTGAAGCTGAATTCTGATACTCTGTGTTACTATGGCACTGCTGCCCCCTCTCTTTTTAGGGGGGAGAGGGGTGGTTAGGGAGTGAGAGGAGTTTGGACGCTTACTCCAGCACTCTTTGTCTCCTTCACCTCCAATCACAAATTTGGCTCTTTTATGTATTATGAGCACATTTGCAAATGTCAAGTCCCTGCCATTCCCTCACACAGCTTGTGTTTAAAGGGACATTGTTGCCCAGTTGATTTAGAATCAACATCTAGGCTTTCTAAAATTAGGTTTAACAGAAATAGAAGATCAACTGAAATCTGATTATTTTTTTTAAATTCCATTTAAGTGGTTTTCTGGGTGACGCTGCAGACCTTCCCTTGCTGCATTTGCAACCCAAATACAGTAGCAAGAAACTAGTGCATGAGAGCCAGAAAGTGAAACTAACTAATCCATTTTCATTGTCCAAACTGAGTAAAGAATCAGCATACAGAGTGAAATGTACAGTAGATTTCAGACACTGGCTATGTCTTTCCTGCAGTCTGATACGGAGTTAGGAAATCATGAGTTAATCTTACTTTAACCTTATGTGATAGACCACGACCACACTGCAGATCGGCAGCTGAACTCCATATGCCACACACCTGCACAAGGGCAGTGTATCCAGTCATGAGAGGCACATAGATATGGGGTGCATATCCCATAGATCACCGTCCCACAACTCAATGCACCACTCTAGGCTTCCTTTCACAGAGTGCTGTGGGACAAACTTCTGTTCAGTTTTAGTACATTCACAGGTATGAAAATCTGATTTTTAACCTGCCAGTGCCTCTTTCCCAGAACTTAAAAGTAAAAGCTGGGATTTCAAAGTTGAAACTAATGAAATCTAGCCAACAAGAAAGAAAAATGTAGGCATGGCAAATATTTCATTACATAGAAAATGCCATGCTGGATCAAAGCAATGATCCATCTAATTTCACTGACCTGTCTAGGACAGAGGTCAGTACCAAAATCTTTACAGGAAAGCATAAGAAACCCAGTAATGGACAATTGTGAAATAATTAGCCCATAGGGGAGATTTCTTCCAACACCCAACAGTGGCATATGGTACATGCCATAGAGCAGAAGACTTTATAGCCCTTATAAATGGTTTTTATTCTGCTTTGCATAACAGAGTCCATCTAAACTCTACTGACATTCCCAATGCCCGTTATAATTTTTCCCCTCAATACTTGCTAGCACTGAATTTCACCAGTTAATTATATGCTATATAAAATACATCCTTTTGTTAGTTTTAAATTTGCTACCTTTCAGTTATACTGAGTTGTCTCCTTGTTCTTGTATTATGGGAGAAGGTAAATTGGAACCCTGCACTGACCATTCACTATTCTGTATTCATCTATCATATCCCCATTTATTTGTCTTCTCTCCTCTGTGGCAAGAGCCACTCTTGCCACAGGGAAGGCACCTGTAAAGCAGTAATGCCAGACCTGTTATCTAACAGCAGTATCTCATCTGCCGCTTTCATTTTGTATCCTATAGTTCCCTCCAGGACCAAGACTAGAATCATTCCCAAACAGTGTACATGAGTTTGGTCCCCATTCATCCTAACTAGCCAGTCAGAGTTTAAACCAAGGGCTGGTCCACACTTGAAAGTTGTGACAGTATAAATGCGTTGGTTAGGGTGTGATTTTTTTTTTTTTTTTTTTACTATTATAGTTCCACCAGTACAACTCCCAGGGTAGATGCAAATATACCAGCATAAATATGCCCTATATCAAGGTAACTTATTCTCCTTCCCATACGGCAAGCACCTTTATACTGCTAGAACTGTGTCCACACAGAGGGGTTATACCACTTTAACTATAACAGGATGAGTAAAGCGGTACAATTTTTTAGTGTAGACAAGGCCTAAGTCAGCTTGAACAGTGTTAAGATTTGTAAAGTTCACTTAGCATGGTTAAAGGTTCCGCGCAGACAGAGACAGCATTTCCGTATAGAAAACTCTGTAGGAGTAGTCTGGCAAGAGCATGTGCTCCACCTTCTCACCACAGCCCTCGTTTAAGAGAGCTGGTGGCTTATATCGATGACTTGTTCGCTTATTTTCCTTGGAGGACTTGCAGACACTGAACTGGGAACTTTCAACTTCTCTGCAGGGCAGAGTGTGTGAATAAAAATCTTATTTATCCCTCTTTCATCCCACCCCACAAACGGGAAGAGAGTTTGTTTTTAACCCCTTTACTGCTGGATACATATTTCTGACCAGGTGGCCACTTTCAATGGAATGCCAGAGTGTTCCAACAAAGTAGATAATTACAAAAGTTGCACTGATGATGCTATGGTCCATATCAGAGCCCAGTTCTTTGGTCAGCAATGACAGGGGAGGGCAGAACTGGAGCACTCCTCCCTCTTCTCTCCTCCTCCCCCAAGACCATCTTGTGCTGCTCAAAACCACCCACTCTTCCCCAATCCAATTTAGAGAATAGTATTAGCTAGCTCATAAGGGACTTTCATCCAGCTATGCTTGGACAGGGGCCAGATGGGACAGCTAGAACATGAAAGAAAGGGCCATTAATAAGGTTCCTCAGGAAAACAAGGGGCTGGCAAGGGGAAATACTGAGATATTACAGATTTTTTTTTTTAAACTGAGCTTTAGCCAAAACCACAATTTTCACCCTCTCTAGCTCCTCTCAACCAATGATCTCAAAGCACTTTACATACATTAATGAATTAACTCACCTACCTCACAGAGGGACTGTGAAAATATTATCCCCATTTTACAGATGGGGAAACTGAGGCACAGAGTCAGAATGCTGGTGGAGGAACAGAACCCGTACCCAGCTGTAACCACCAGGAAATACCCCTTTCCTCTGGATAACTTTTAAAAACAGAACCCTTATAAAAAAAACGAGGAGTCCGGTGGCACCTTAAAGACTAACAGATTTATTTAGACATAAGCTTTCGTGGGTAAAAAACCTACTTCTTCAGACACACGGAGTGAAAATTACAGATACCGGCATAAATACAATATATATTGGCACATGAAGAGAAGGGAGTTAGGATAGAGTTAGAGAAGGTAACTCCCTTCTCTTCATGTGCCAATATATATTTATGCCTATATCTGTAATTTTCACTCCATGCATCTGAAGAAGTGTTTTTTTAACCAAGAAAGCTTATGACCAAATAAATCTGTTAGTCTTTAAGGTGCCATCGAACTCCTAGTTTGTTTTTGTGGATACAGACTAACACGGCTGCCCCCCTGATACTTAGGACCCTTACAGGAAAATCCCACAGAACTTTAGAAGAGTCTATAAAAAATGACTCCAAAGACCCACAGAATGAGATTTTAAATGGATTCTCTTTAACCATCCTGCAGAGTTTTACAAGAGAGGCACACTTTCTGTTACGTTCTGCAGGAAAGCTAAAACCACAGCATAGAGGGAAGTGGTCATTTTCTATGAAATGCTACAGGACTTTCCATAAAAGGAGACCGTTGAGTAACAGTCTCTTAACTTGCATGAGCTAGGGAATGCAGCAGGGGTTGTGTTTTGGGTTCCTGTAAACTCTGGGTGCTCTCCAATGGTTTAGTCAGCCAGAGCTCAGCACATTTCACAGGAGCTGATTACGAAACGCAGACAGTAAGTGAGGAAAGGCTGCTCTTTGAGCCCCCCTCCCCCAGTCCTTTCAGAGGAAGGGAAAGGTGATAAAGTCTTTATTGGAAACCTCCAGCTCTGAACAGGAAAGGCTGAAAAACGAGCAGCATCATGGGACAGGAGGAGGCTGAAGCAGAGCGGATCCTTTCACAGTCGGCTGCAAGCCTTGTCAGGGCCCATGATGGATTACTATCATCTGGCAGCATCAGGATTAATGATCCAGAGGTCAGAGGGGAGAATTCCAGAGGGAAAGGTCACCGACCTGGGGCACAGCATAAGACTTGTTGCTGTTTGATGGCAAACTCATTTTACTGTACTTTCCAGCCTGTCTCCCTCTATTCTACCAGCTCACAGAAACGCCTTCTGCAGCCACTACACTGGCTGTGGAGTCTCCTTCAAATCAGAGAAGGGGTGGCGGGGCTCCTCTCCACACCGTTGTTGCGGGCATGACTACCTTTTCCTCCCTTGAAGTGAACCCACTACGCAACCCCAGGCCACCTCACCTCTGATACCGAGTAATCAGAATCAGACTGGGGCCTAGGCACTATAATAAACAATAGGGTGGGGCATTTGCATCCCATGGAAAAGGGTTGCTGCTCAACTGACACGATGGGATTCGGAGGAACAGAAATGTCTACATACTGCAGTCGTGGCCACAGGCCCCAATGAAAATGGGGGCTCTGCTATACTAAATGCTGTACAAGCAACCAGGCAGATTGTCACATTAGAGGACAGAGACAAAGGATCAAGGGCAGGACAGATTTTAAAATGGCACAATATTTTGTATATATTGTATTTTAAACGCAAGGTTAGATTGGTTTTCCCTGACTACCCCACAACCTAGCCATTACTTGTAGGGATCACTGCAGAGGTGGGCCTTGAGAAATGATTTACAGGATAAGATGGCTCTTCTGAATCAATCCAGCAAGAGCGCTCCCGGAGCAAGCTCGTAGAAAGCATGAAAACGTGGGTGGGAGAAGTAAGCAAGCTAGGGGCTGAGTCTGGCATCTCTGGAGATGGATGCACAAACAGGGAGGGGCAAAGTTGTCCTCACTTTCAAAATCCTCCGCAAGACACCTGAACTTGATGAGATGAAAAAAGGTGAAGCCACCGCACAGCCCGTAGGCAGGTGGATTTTGTGAAGGGGAGGAAAGTTGTAACTACAGTCGGGGTTTCTTGAGAAAATCATGACTGTAGTTATGACTGAGCCACCCTTGCAGCCCCTTCTTCCCAATCATACCATTTCCATCTCTGAAAGCCTTCTCTTACCTTCCAGAAAATGTAACTGAATAAATACACAGAAGCTTAAAGGTTTTATTCTGATGGGTTTGAATGTCTCCCTTGTTTGAGAAGCATATGGGGCTGAGTTATTGGCTTGCTCTTTCCGAATTTTGGGGAGGGGGGGGTGAGGAAGAAGAGAACCTTGGAAGTATTCTTTTAACACGTATTCTTACAACTGGTGGCCAGGAGTCCACAAGGTCCAATGGAAAGAGCACTGGTGAGGGAGTCAGGAGACCTGGGTTCTTTGCTCTCCTGCCTTTTTCCTGTATGACTTTGGCCAATCACTTTACTAATTTGTGCCTCAATCTTCCCATCTGTAAATTGGGGACAATGTAATTTATCCACGTTTCAGGACATATATTTTGGAGCAAAGTATTCCCTCCCCCCGCCCCCCATTACACATGCCTCAAGATGGCTGGTCTTTATGGGATTTTAGCCTGGGACTCTACCAGAGCAGCCTCTTTACCCTGTGCCAACACTTCTTTGAGAGATTGTTTCTCAGTCAGGTTTGGGAGTTCTAACCTGGTTTGATTCAAGAGAGGTCATTACTCTTCCTTTGTCACAGCGATTCCCTGGGCAATTTCTTCACACCCTTCCTAGTGATGTACTCTTTAAATCTCTCCCTCATACCTCTTTAAAGTCTCCCTTTCTAGAGAGACACACAATAGATAAGGATGCCACCATGCAATATTATTTTTCAGAATGTCTTTCATAAACTGCAACAAAATGCTTCATAGAGTTAGAAAGAGAAATGAATAGGTAAAGAGAAGACAGTTTTCAACAACTTGCATACAGATAGAAGATGAGGGAAGAGATGCTATTCTAGACTTCAGAATCTGCGAGGGCGCAGACCAACAGTGCATGAAGGGGTAGAACAGAAGCACCAGATCAGACGGAATGGAGAAGGATGACGGTGAGGCCTGTGAGACAGACTGGAGCAAGCCTGTGGAGATTTAAAAAAAAAAATGAGGAAAGCAGGAACTGAATCTTGAAATGAAAACTAAATTAGTTGAGGAGGGAGGGGGAGCGTGGTTGTACTTTCTACATGTGTACTATCCCTCTGTTATTCCTCTTCTCTCTAAATGGAGTCCATTGATTAAATTAGTCATCAATATTCAATTAACATTAGAAGTCCCCATTCCAGGCTCCTGCTTTACTTGGAATCATCTCCAAGCACAAAATCCAGGGTTTTAAGCAAGGCTGGTTGCGTTGAACCAGGGACACTGCATGCAGCAGTCGTTCAAACTGTTCCCAGTTCCTCCACATGAAAGGTTCCGCTGTCACCTCTGTTGTGTAAGCTGCCCTAGGTCTCACTCGACGTTAAAATGAGAAAAGCAGCTATGGGGAAATGAGAATAAAGGACCTCTCTCTGCCAGCGTCATCACTGATATAATCTCTCCCCAGATTTGCTGCATTTCCACAGCGGGCATTCTCACCTCCCAATGGGAATGTCACCACCTGATCTGCAAGCCTGCGGATCATCAGAAACTCCTATCAAAGCAGGAGCTGGGACTGAGGGTAATTAATCATGTTCTATTTGACAGGGGGCCCAGTTCTTATCTGGACCCCTAGAAATGCCATCGGTCTCTGCTTCCCTCCTTAGTAAGTGAGACTGACAGTTAGCGGCCCCTTATCAGATTTCAGCTGCTGAGCCGGAGGCAGCCTAACTGGCATGTGCACACACTTTCCCAGTGACCACAATCCTATTATATTGACCAAGCCTCCAACCATTTTAACTTTCAGGGGAAGGGGGCTACTACATCCCAGTGCCAAGTGCACTCCCATCCCAGTCGAGGTCCCATGGAAATTTGCTGCTCCTCACATTAAGATCAAATAAAGTCCCACTGTTCAACTGCTACTGACACAGCTGGGTCTAATATATTTGCTATTCCCCATTTCTCTGCCAGATGTTGAACAGCTTTGCAACTGGTGGGGTTTCCACCCCTACGACCTTTGGACTAACAAGCAGAGGTGGGAGATGAACTCCTCTTCCCCAGTCAAAGTAGACACATGAATATGTTTGGAAGAAATGCAAAGGAATGAAGGGAGCGGAGCAGATATACAGCCACAACTAGGCTTAGCTGGGCAACATAAGGCCAGCTGCTTACGTGTTGTGGCAGAGGATCTGGAATGCATGCCAAACAATTCCGCCTTTTTGTATTTGCCTATGTACCTGTAAAGACCTCATCACCACAGTATCCAAATGGCTAGGTTTTGAGCACAGCAGAGTCATTAATCACTTGATTAGAAACAGGCTGCCAAGTCAGCTAGGAAGCCAGAGAGCGCAGAGCATCCGCAATGACTAGGAAGTACCAATATAAAGAAGATCTTGGGAGGAGAGGATTTGGAACACTAATATCCAGGTTATGGGACAACAGATTAACTCTTCACAAGCCAAAATCTAAATCCTCATGGCTAGGCAGGAGTGAACTTTACATCTTCAATTCTGCATTCCAGGGAGAAGCTTAATAGGGAGTCTTTAAATTGGTTATTTTAAGAGGAGACTGATGTCAGATTGGCATATTATATGGAGGGATACAAAGCAAACTATGCAGAAACACATTCATACCAATTAAGAGGAGTTATTCCCCCCAACTTTAATCAGTAAATATTTAAAGTTCTTAACTCTTAGTTACCTTAACTCTAGCTAAGTTTAAAACAAAGTCTTCTGGAGTCCAGAATCAAACAAACTTCCACTCTGAGTAGAACTAGTAGCACTACTATGCTAATGCTCAAAGCTTCCCATTGTAAGACCCCATTTTCACTTGCTTGTAACTTAGCCACTTTTTAACCATTTGGGCTGAAGTTATCCATGGTGGGTGTTTGCCTCAAGTGAATTTGTTTTTTGTTTTTTAAAGCTTCAGGCTGTTACAAGATTAGGGAAAAATACATTTTGCCAGTATTAAAAGCTAACGCCCCCTGCTTTGGAGCAAGAACTTAAAATTTGGCAGGAGGTCTCTCGTGTCACAGCTGTGCCTTTTATCAGTCGCAGGAAAATTTGCCCCAATTTGGCCACGTTATAAGCCTCTGAAAAATCTCTGTTCAGGAGAGACTTGTCCGAGTTTGGCAGCTAAATTTGCCAATGAGCAGGACTTTCCCAGCAAGTGCTCCTCCCAGTTACCAGGGTCCACTGTGATGCCGAGCACAGATGTATTATGAACATCTATGCACAAGGGGGCTGAAATAAGGTTGAATGGGTGATTTTCATTCTGGAATTTCCTAACTTGAGTCACTAACTCTGCAACCTTAATGAGAGGAATGATGCTGCAGTGGCTAGGATGTTAGCTTGGGAAAAGAGAGATCCAAGTTCAATTTCCTGCTTTGCTACAAACTCCTTGTGTGATTTGGAGGTTAAACTAGATGACCCTTGCAGTCCCCCTTCTAGCCCTATGATTCTATTAATATACAGCATGACCCTTTTCTCCTCAAGTGCTCAAGACCCCTACAAAAGAACGCAATATAAATAAAAGCATATACAACTCCTAACACACAAACAAGTAATCAATAATGGGGAGAATAGTGATTAAATGATGTGCCCTGTTTCACACCTATCCATCATTTCACACAGGAACCCAGTTACCACAGTTCTCAGCTCCTTAAATCAGATCAATTGGCCAAAATAAGAAGCCGATTCAGTGAATGAAATAAATCCCGAAGCGCGCTTTATACAGTTCAGGGTCTGGGTAGCATAGAACAGAGGTTTGTTAATTTAATTCACAACATCCAAGTGTTTTATTCTTTATTTGCTCACGAATCATCTCTCCTGAGAGCAATGACTGGGAACTCTTCTTTCTGGCGTAGCATGCTGAGGGAGATTTCTCCACTGTGGAACTTCTGCTTTGGTGCTAGGAGACACATCTGCTCTAAAATCACTTACTCTGTCTGCTTAACCTTGATGAACAGGAGTAGAGAGTTTACAACCAATTTAGAGAATTACAGTGTTGCCTATAGATAAAAGAATCCATCAGTAAATGCTTTTGTCAATACCACATATTTGCCATGAGTATTTCCATATCTAAAATGTGCAGATAAAGCACATGACAGAAGGAAAAAATTAAAACCACATGCTCAGGCTTACAAAGTCCCTCCTATGTATATGCACATCAAAAACAGAATGGCCAAGCCACCTGGGAAAACCAAGGTCACACGTTTCAGAGTGGTAGCCGTGTTAGTCTGTACCTGCAAAAAGAACAAGGAGTACTTGTGGCATCTTAGAGACTACAATTTATTTGGGCATAAACTTTCATGGGCTAGAACCCACTTCATCAGCTGCATAGAGTGGAACATACAGTAGGAAGATATATATTACACACACACACACACACGCTAAGAGACTGATCAATTAAAGGTGAGCTATGAGCAGGAGGGGGGGAAAAAACAAAACAACTTTTGTGGTAATAATCAGGATGGTTCATTTCAAACAGTTGGCAAGAAGGTTTGAGTAACAGTGGGGGGGAAACTTAAATGGGGAAGTAGATTTCAGTTTGTGTAATGACCCAGCCACTCCCAGTCTTTATTTAAGCCTAATTTGATGGTATCCAGTTTGCAAATTAATTCCAGTTCAGCAGTTTCTCGCTGGAGTCTTCACCAGAATTAGCAGAGCTGTACAATCAGAGAAGGTTTATGAGATCTTCACAAAGGCAGTACTTTAAATGAACAAAACAGCCTTCCTTCAAAAGGAGCCTTTTCCGATGTGCTAATACATGCAATCTCTTAGGCTGTCTCAGAGTGTTACACCACAATATTCGGTTAGTTCTCTTCCACGCACAGTCACTTCTCCAGAGTAACTTCTTGCAAAATACTAGTGATAATCCCAATAGGCTATTTCTATTATACTAGAACACCTCCAAGAAGATTTGATGGCAACATGTTGAAAACAGGGAGGTGGGGGGAGGGAGAGGAGTGTCATGAGGAAGGCCATCACTGTGTACCTAATGCAAAGTCTGTGACTGCATCAGTATGACCAACTGGGGTGGGTTCCATAGCACTTACCTACACTAAACGTGGACACACCCAGTGTAAGACATGCACTAGGAGGGTTCTGAAAAAAGTAAAATATTACTTCAGAGTAATATCAAAGTATATTTCATTGATCAGTTAAACAAAAGTCTAACAGATCCAAGAGGAAAGCATAATGAGATAAGTCATGCAGTGAAAGCGGACCCTGAAGATGCTAAAAGATTTCATACAAGAGCAGATGCAGGAAGTGCAGAGCAAAGGCCCACGGAAATAACTTTATTTCTTTTATTGGACCAACTTCTGTTCATGGGAGAGAAGCTCCTGAGCCACACAGAGCTTTTCTTCAAGAGCTCTGTGTGGCTCAAAGCGTGCTTCTCTCACCAACAGAAGTTGGTCCAATAAAAGATGTTACCTCACCAACCTTGTCTCTCTCGTATTCTGGGACTGACTCAGCTATAACTACACTACATACACATATTTCTTTTGCCAGCCTTTTCTAGGACTCCATCTCCTCCCCTCTTAAGTAAAAGAGGAGGAGTTGTAGGTGGTGCAGTGTTGTAGGTGTTTACAGTTCTCTGGAGAACTGTTTTTCCGATTCATTTTAAGTTGCAAGTGTGTTTCAGAGGGGTTAGGTCTAAAACCTACTGCTTTGTGGATGTTTATTCATGCCACAATACTGCTACACAATTTACTAGGATTATCACTCCCTGCTAAGGACTGAGGTAGGTCAGGACTGAGATGCACTAGCAAAACTACGTGAGGAGACTTGCTTACTGCCTGTCAGCGCCATGCTAAGTTGTATGTGAACATTCACATCCCTAAAATTCTCTCCTTTTGCAGCTGAGCTGGAAGTCATGCCCTTCCCAACCTCTCACCCTCCCACGGTGAAGGGAGGTGGAAGATGCAGTCTAGAAGGGGAGGGTGCGAAGGCAGTGCAGCAACTTAAAACAAGGTAAAGATAAGGGCTGCTCTGCACGGGACATTCGTGCACGGCAGGTCAGTGTCTGACTTTACAGTGCACGCTTGCTGCACAGTAATGTCCCACATGGACACTTTGAAACACAAATGTATCCAAGAGCACTATGGAACTTTTAGTGTGCTGTAGCAGTGTCCATACAGGATGTTACTGTGCAGTAAGATAGTGCACTGTAGATTTACACCCAGCCTTGCCTGCACTAACATCTCAGGTGGACAAGTCCGAAGTCAGCAGACTGGCTAGACTCACACTGTTGCGCCAGTTCAAAGTTTGTTCTGCACAACAGTCACCCTGACTGTCTGGACCCCACTCGCACCCCATGGGTCACAGCTATGGAGAGTACAATTCACCTAAATACATACCAAAAAAAAATCTCCCAACAAAGGAAGAGTTACAGCTTTCCCCTCATTTCCCTCTTCCATCATTACTGCCACTGAAGGGCCATTTTATCACTTGCAGCTGGAGCATTCTGTGACAACCTGCTGTGCTCTGAGGCTGATGAGACCTGCACATTTGATCTGCATTAAGCCCATTTCATGGCTTCACATTCTAGGTACATTCCAAACGGCGGCACTAAGGGCCAAGTCTTTTCATGCTCAGAGCTCTTCAGTAGCTCCTGTGAAATCTGCTATTTGTTTTTCACATCAGGCCTCCAGTATCAACCTTAGTTACCAGTCTGCTGTCATCCACCCTCCTCCCCCAACACCAAACAAGGGCCAGCATTATCCAGTGTCTCTGTAATAAGGAAAGAAAGTCCCCATCATTATACCAATGATACTGACAAAAAGAGCTGCATTCACTCCCACTTGGATTTGAGGTATAAATTAACTGGACATGGACACACATACGGACGGACGGGGATGGATAGGGAGAGAAACATAGCACTTTGTTCTCAGCTCCCAGATACATTAAAGCCTCAGTTTGTCAGTCTCTTTCGAGTGGACTCTTTCTGAACAAGGTGTTTATATTTAATGAGAAAGGAGTCTGATTTGTGTTAGGTGGGAGCACAGAGGGGAAAGAGACAAGTATTAATAATCTGTGTGTTCACTCTGCTGTGAGTGACTAAATGTTGGGAGCATGCCATTTGTACACACACTGATGGACTCTACGTGCATGTTTGCCTGATATGCACCAACAGGTGACTGCTCCTACTGCTGCTATTAGCAGTACTGAAGGCATCACAGGAAAATACTAGGGTGACAACTCACTGTCAGCAGGATACCAGTCTGAGAAACTGACCTCCACAGAGTCTCTCAACTGACTTTTTGGGGGGCTGCCACAGGAGCAATGGCTCCCAGGCAAATACCACTCCAGCCATATGACTTGCAATCTAGCTTGTTCTGCGTAGCAGCAGTAAACGGATGTCAGCATAGGAGTTATCAGAAAGATTGGAAACAGCACTCTAGAATTTAACTCCCACTATGGGTAGTGCTCTTAACATGTCCTCTTAAATATCGTTCTGGAAAACAAGAGCTGCAAGAAAAGAAAAAACTGGCAACGTACAGATGATTCAAAGCTATACTCCTACAACAGCCAGCTGGTGACTGGCTCAGCCTCTGCACTGGGAACATGTTGCTGGTTAATAATTAAACAGTAATTGGAAGGAGGCACTGAGGTAATGAGCAGATTTCTCTCAAGGTAACAAGAGGTTTTCATTGCTGCCAATCACACTCTTCTAGGACTATATTCTTGTTTCTTCATTTAGACTGAAACATGCAGCTCAAGATAACAGTTGTAAATACAAACTAATTAGGACTTCTTAAACCTTTGCCCACGGAGGACCCAGAATCAGTGAAACGGGGCTCAAGCTTTTAAAATGCCACAAGAGCAAATCTCCACACTGGTGGATGTGGAAGCCCTAGCAGCGTCAGAAAGGGTGTGGCGTGTTACAGCCAAGCTGTGGAAGACAAATGAGGTACAAACCATGCAGCAGATGTGCCAGAAATTAGCCAGAAATATGACAGCAATGGAGGCCACCCTGTCCCCCATCCTCATCATGTTGCTGCAAGCCTTTGAGATTTTCAAGAAAGGAACATGCCCCAGAAATACCATGGTGAAACGTCAGACCAAGTGGAGGTGAGGCCCAAACTCCAGTGCAAGGCAGTTAAAGTGCAATTGGCTGCTCTTGAGCTTCAAAAGACTGAGATGTTTCCCACAATTCCTTACCAGATTTCCTGAGAAATAACCTGGGAAGTGACCATTGCTATAAGAGCCCTAAGGAAAGTGAGATGGTTTCCTGGGTCTAGTGCACAGTCAGTTATAGAACATTATACTATGCCAGGAGTAAGAAAAGGGCAAAGTATTTCCCTCTTACATGTTACATGCTCACTACGCCTGTTCCTAGAACCCAGCAGATTGAGACAGTGAAAGGACCAGAATGTGGTGTAGCACTTTTCATCTACAGAACTTCTTCACTGCCAGCCCATAGTCCTTTCAGCATGTCTAAAGAGGCCATTATCTTCCTGTTCCAATGACAGAATTGCCTAAAACATAACAGACAAATTGACCAAGTATGGCACATTACAGTTGTCTAGCAAAGGAATGTTACATCAACTTCCTTTGTGCTGCAAGAGAGATATTAAAAGAAGGCCAGACTGCCAATTTTTTACCAACCCCTGTGGGGGAAAAAAACATTTGAAAGGAAAATTCATTTCAACCTCAGATTTGTGATGGTTTGCCACATATGACTGGGCAACAAAATGGCAGATGATGTTAAGTGCAAAGAAATGCACATTGGAAAACATAATCCCAACAATACATACAAAATAATTGGGTCTAAATTAGCTGTTACCACTGTAAAAAGAATCTTGGAGTCATCATGGATAATTCTCTGAAAACATCTGCTCAATGTGCAGCAGCATTCAAAAAAGCTAACAGAATGCTGAGAACCATTAGGAAAATGATAGATAAGAGAAAATATTATAATGCCTCTATATAAATGTATGGTAGACCCAGACCTTGAATACCATGTGCAATTCTGGTTGCCCCATCTCAAAAAACGATATTTGAATTGTAAAAAGGTACAAAGACGGGCAACTAAACTGACTGGGGTATGGAAGAACTTCCATATGAGGAGATATTAAAAAGACAGACTGTTCCGCTTGAAGAGACTACTAAGGGGAGATATGATAGAGGTCTATACAATCAAAAATGGTGTGGAGGTGAATAGGGAAGTTTTATTTACCCCTTCACATCACTGAGACCCCTGGTTTGTGTATTAAGTTGATAGGCAGCAGGTTTAGGACAAACAGAAGGAAGTATTTCTTCACATAACGCACAGTTAACCTGTGAAACTCATTTCCAGCAGATGGAGGGACGTGATTATTCCCCTCTATTCGGCACTGGTGAGGCCTCATTTGGAGTACTGTGTCCAGTTTTGGGCCCCACGCTACAAGAAGGATGTGGATAAATTGGAAAGAGTCCAACGGAGGGCAACAAAAATGATTAGGGGGCTGGAGCACATGACTTATGAGGAGAGGCTGAGGGAACTGGGATTGTTTAGCCTGCAGAAGAGAAGAATGAGGGGGGATTTGATAGCTGCTTTCAACTACCTGAAAGGGGGTTCCAAAGAGGATAGATCTAGACTGTTCTCAGTGGTAGAAGATGACAGAACAAGGAGTAATGGTCTCAAGTTGCAGAGGGGGAGGTTTAGGTTGGATATTAGGAAAAATTTTCTCACTAGTAGGGTGGTGAAGCACTGGAATGGGTTACCTAGGGAGGTGGTGGAATCTCCTTCCTTAGAGGTTTTTAAGGTCAGGCTTGACAAAGCCCTGGCTGGGATGATCTAATTGGGTTTGGTCCTGCTTTGAGCAGGGGGTTGGACTAGATGACCTCCTGAGGTCCCTTCCAACCCTGAGATTCTATGATTCTATGATTGCCAGAGGATGCTGTGGAGACCAAAAGTATAACTGGTTTCAAAAAAGAATTTGATAAGTTTATGGAAGATAGGTCCATCAAAGGCTATTAGCCAAGATGGTCAGGGTCACAACCCCATGCTCTGGGTGTCTCTAAATCTCTGACTAGCAGAAGCTGAGACTGCATGACACAGGGTAGATCACTCAATAATGCCCTGTTCTGTAATTCCCACTGGAACATCTGGCACCAGTCACTATCTGAAGACAGGATACTGGGATAGATGGACCCAGTGTCTGACCCAGGATGGCCATTCTTATGTTCTTGTATCTGTAGGTATTTATTAATCATTCCTCTTCAGCTGGTAGAACTATACTTAGAAAGATACCTATAAAATATTCTAGCTGAGCAACTCCACCCCCCACTACTTCTGTCATGAGAAAAACCTCAAGATAAAGTGGTTGATAGCAAAAAGAGCGTGACAGTTTCCTTTAAACTGTGTTCCTGGGCTCAGCTGAGCAGAATGATATGAAATAGAAATCCAGGTCTAAGGAATGCAGTGTGGTAACAGGAAAAGAGTGCCCTGTATCTCTTTTCCAAGCCCCCATATTGCGGATTCTAGGCATTAGCATGAGCACCTACTTTATATGCAGAGCTTGTCTAACAGAGTGGGTGTTCACACACATCTTCCATGATATATAGCATGAAAATAAGACACCAGGGGCTTCTTGTGGGTGAACAGTGTCAACACAGCAGCTTATTCTGAGACAGGGTGTAGATTTGTGTGAATGTTTCAAAAATCGGTTTGTTGCAGGATAAGAAGCAGAAATCAATTGTTCCAAAATGGATCCTAGAGTCTGCTTTTTTTAGGTAAGTGAAAGTGGGGTAGGGAAACTGGTCATGTCCTTATAATTCAGGATTCAAAGACAGGACAGTTCTTTGCACAGCCCCTTTACTCTCAAAGCAAGTATCTCAGGTCATACTACTGTTCTCCCACCTGATCATCAAGCTCAAGTGGCAGCTTCATTCTTTTGAGCCAGCTCCCAGGGCACTGTCCCATTTTATATTATCCAAATAAAGCAAATGGCTCACTCACCCCTCTTTTGCATAAAGATGAAGAGGTCATCCAGGAACTCCTTCCGTTCAGGGTCACTATCCAGTTCGTACAGCTGGGGAATCAAGAAAAATAATGGTATAACCCATGCTAGGGCAGACAGAGAGGGTAAGACCACCATATATTGTGATGGTGGGACAACATACTGCCACACAGGTAGAGGCAAATAAGCGGTAGAGTTCTGGTCTCCTCCACTGACCAGGCTGAAGTGTAGCAAGCTGAGCCCCTTTGGCGGAAGTGGGAATACTCTGTACTGATCTCCCGTGGATTGTTCAGGCATGGTGCACTGTGATTTGGGAGGGAGCAGGGTTGAACTCTGCCAGAGGAGTGCTTCTATAATGCAGGGGTATTGAGAGGAAGGGATAGAAAAGAAGGGATTCCAAGGATCCAACCTGGGGCAAAGGGGAGAGAGAAACTACTGCAACAAATAGAAAACCAGAAAGGAAAGATGGGAAAGCCAAAAGAAATGCAACACCCAGGATATGTCTACACTAGAAATGCTAGAGAGGCAAAGCTGTAGCACTGCAGCTGCGCCACTGAAGCATAGACACTTACTACAGCAATGGGAGGGGTTCTTCCATTGCTGTAGTAAATCCACTTCTCCAAGAGGCAGTAGGTCAATGGAAGACACCTAGCAGTGTCTACACCAGGGCTTAGGTCAGCTTAATTACATGGCACAGGGCATGAAGTTATAGGTCATCTTAACTATATCGCTCAGAGCTATCTCTATAGTGTAGACCAGCACTCAGAGCACACTAGCTCCTCCATTTCACAGCTTAAAGGCACAACAGAGGTTGTTATTTCCTTCTGACCTTGTTATTCCCTCCTTTGAGTTTTCCACTTATGTGACAATCCCTGAAATGCCTTGAAGGGAGAGGTGAAAGAAAAGATATAAATCTTTCAAATCATGCTAACAAGTAACGCCTGGTGGGAGATGCTCCTCTGAAATAAGATGGAAAGTACTCTCACTCACTTCGGCAATCAGCCTAAAACCAATGTTCTGAAGACATATTTTGGCAAAATGCCTTCAAGATCCAGTGTTTCTGATTAAATATTTCTCAAAAGTTTCATATAAGGTTTATTCGGAAAACAAATTCTACTTCTTAGCATCACCCTCTGATATTTCAGAAAAGGCGAAGGCAGGAGAATCATGCAACTGTTCCATAGCGAATCCAATTTTCACCTATGGTGGACACGGGGGATATACCGTGACTGGTTGAAAGACATACAGTACCAGTACTGCTAGCAGAAAAAGTCACAAGGAACAAAAACTCCTGTATGTGCAGGAGAAATGAAGTCCATGTAGTATGGAAATCATTTCTTCTACTGGCCATTGCTGCTCTCTTAGGGAAGAATATCAATGGAAAAGCAAAGCCTCAATGGGATAAACATGTCTGTCTTTCTCTCAAGACATGGAGTTAGCTGCTCAAAGTCTGTATTCCACAAGAAAATGGGTTTATTGGGTCATTTCCTCTGTTGCCTACCTCTTCTCACACACTAAGCTATTGGGAAGGAAATGCATCACTGGATTTGCACAGCAATTAGTTACACTCCTTCAAAAAGGGCTAGTTTAAATTAAATACATTGTTTATTTGTCTGACAGGACACACACTGCTGCCATAGTTTAAAAATTGCTAATCAGTTTCGAGAAGCTGAATCCTATACTGCCAGCTGAAGGGGGTTACTGATCAAAAGTGTTAAATATCATAACTGACAGCTAGGAGGCTTTACTGAAAGCTGCCTTTTAGTAAAGGCAGTAACATGGCCTAACTCTACTGGTCCCCAGGCACAGAGGTTGCTAAGTGAATTTCAGTGTACACAGTCCCTCCTTCGCATTCCCACAAACTGCAGCAGAACAGTCTGGGATTAGCAATCCCTCGACAAAACAGAGGGGAGGAACATGCTGAAAGTTATCCCCCCAACCCCAGCTTCACACACAATGAAATCCAATGATCAGACAGACTTACCTTGGCAAAATCTCGAGAGATCTCTCTTCCTCGGCCTCCGTCAGCTTCTTCGCTCCAAGTCAGACTTCCATTCTAAGGGAACAGAAACAAGAGGATGATGGACTATGGGGAGAGGGCCCTTGCTCTATGGGTGGCAATTCCAGATAGTGAGTACACGTACCCCGGGGGGGGGGGGGGGGGGGGGAGAGAAACAACGACACTTCTCTCCATCCCTGTGCTCCCTACACCAGAAGTATTTAAGCAGAGAATTGTGTCGTATTTTAATTAAGCTTCCCAGTAAATGTGGCCACAGAAGCTGGCTGGAAAATATAAATCCTTTCCCACAAAAATGTTCATGTTTTTTAAAATAAAATTTATTCTTAACTGAATGAAAAGTCAAAAATGCAAATTTTTTTTGCTGGACAGAACTTCCAGAGAAATCCCATTTACGGAGCCCCAAGGCAGAATTTTTAAGCTTGCTAGCTATCTGCCTGGACAGCTCTTGTCAATTTTACTTTCTGACTGCATGCCAGAAGCTGGGTACCCCAGTCCCCTCCAGCCCAGCTGCTGGAAAATTCCTGACCAGCTCTAATGGGCACATTATTCCACCTGTTAAACATCAGTGATCTAACATTTGAAGTGGGGGATCTCTTCATTCACTGTAGCCAGGTTCACTTCAGTGTTCAAAGCTGAGCAAATTCAAGAATGAAGCTTTTTACTGTATGACCATCCTTACATAGGTGCATTTTACTTATGCATCAGGTGCCAAGCGCCCATTCTTGTCAACCTGATCATGTTGAGCCTCATCCTTTCTGTTAGCCATCTGACTGGCACTACTATACTTCAGGATGGGAAAACACGCAGCCTGGCCTCCTCCAACGTTCCGACACAAGCAGCTCTAAGGATAAGTCAAGGGGATAGGAAAAGGGATAACAAGGTTGGGACCCTACTCAGACCTCTCTGTACCAATCGTGGTATGCGCAAGCCTAGGGAACTGTTGTACTCGGATATCCTACACGGAGATAGAAAGCTCATCTCTGTTGGATTAAGGCTTGCACTTCTCCTTAGGCATTATAAGGACACCACTTGGGTCTATCTTGCTCGGCAAATCATTACAGAGAAATAGTTAGCAGAACTGAAAAATAGCAAATGCAGCATCTGGCTATTTCTCAGTTGTGCGAACAGAAGGGTGATACAACATATTGTGTATCCATCTTTAAACCACACACACCATAAAACAACAGGAGCCACTGGTAAAGACAGACACCCAATCAAGTGCTCTGGTAAATTATAAGTGGCACCTGCCATTCTGGTTACAAATGCACTGCACCTTATCAGATAGAAAGACACTGAATATGTGAAGAGATTTCAGAACAAAAATATATTTTAATTAGAGTTGCTTTAATGTCTGAAATCTTGGAGTCATCTGGTAGTGACAACACATTGAATTACAAAGATGAATAGCACTTGTCAAAGACAGGCAAAGCTACATTTTCCCTTTAAAAACAGCAGTGGGCTGCTCTAATGCCCACTGATTTAGTTTGAGCCAGTAATTCCTGCTGGAAAGTCAATTATCCAGTGAGCCCCATCAGCTGAAAGATATTTAATTGGGGATTATTGCCACTTCTGTTATGTCAGCTGTTTATTCCAGTAGGTCAATTCCCATCCCTCTCTAGGAAGAGGTCTGAAGACAGGTTTTCTTCACAGGAGGATTCATTTGGGTGTCCTTGGCTAACAGAGATTAAAAACACATATTTTTGCTAATTATGATAACATCCAGCTGCTCCTAACATCCTGCTGATGAGAAGCCAGAAAACTAAGAGCAACTAAAAACCTGGATGTATAGCAAGAATAAAACATACATGCCAAGATCTTCAAAAGTGACTAGTGATTTTGAGTGCCCAAGCTGACATAATTTAAGGGAATATGTTTTTCAGACAGACAGTGTTAAGCATCCACCTTTGGAAAATAAACCCCCATATAAAGTTGGGTATATAAGAGTCAAAGCACCCAAATTCACTATAGGCACATTTTAAATACTTGGCCTTACCTGCTGTACTCATTTTTCTTTTTTAAATACAGGAGGGGAGAGGGCCAGAGAACATCTATAAATTCCCCCAGGTAGAGAGGAAGTGTGAAAAGCAGATTAAACCACAAATATATTTTATATGTAGCACACATTAGCCAACAACTCTCCACTGACAACAGTTTACAACCAGGAAGGAAGGGGAAAACAAACAACAAAAAACCCCTACAGTGGGAAAACTAAACGGAGCATTAAAAACAGTCTTTATTTTAAAGAAAAATCTACTTCTCATTAGTTTTAGAATTATGAAGTTTAAATTCTTTCATCAGAGACATCACCAAGGATATAAAAACACAACCCCTTAATCGCTAGATCTCAAAGCACTTCAAAGGTGAGAAAGCATCACTACTTCTATGTCTTTTAGTGAAAAGGAGATAAAGGCTGAACTCTATCATTGCAATGCTTAACCACGTGACTGAGTGGCTTGATGAAATGGGCATCATTTGGCATAGCAAGCAGCAGTGAGACAAAAGTACTGAAGCTCCCAGATAATGAGACCTGGGGAAATAAAAGTATATGGGACTCACAGCACAAGGCATGCTTCTTTTATGATGAGCTAGACCAAATTCTTACAATCAGGGCTGCTTCAGGGTAGCAACAGAGTATAATCCAGTGCAGAGGCGAGGGACAAGGAGACTGGAGTTAGTGAATTTCAGGCTAGTATAGAGTACCAGATAGACTTTATTCTCCACTTGACTGTGATCTGAAGGGACTACCTTCATGACCAATCATTCTGTGGCCTCTCTGCCAAGACTACCAATGATACCAAGTAGTGACAATTGCAATGCCATTTTTGTGAGGTCAGAAACCAGGTAACTGGGAAACAGACCATCATCCATCAATTGATTCACATAAGCCACCAACAACCACCAGAATTTCACAGCATTCCACCGCTAGTGACTTGAGCTCAAATGAAACATGCAAGACATCATAGAAGGAAGAAAACAAATGGCTACCCAATTACAGATGAGAATGCTGCACAATTACTGACATAAATAAATGATCCTATATATTACACCTTGCACAGAAGATCTAGCTCTGCATAAGCTTCAGTATCTCAAACTTTCACTCCTTCTCAGAAAACATAATTACTCTATGCTGGGAGACCCTTCTCTCCATTAACAGCAAGAGCTCGAGAAATCAATATCCCTTCCACCAGGCATCAAAAGGGGGCTTTATAGGTCAGGAGATGATGCTTTCTACTGCTTTCCAGTACTATTTAAAATTAATATCCAGGAATATGCTATTGTTTTCTCCCTCATTTTGTAGCAAGGGAATTTACTTCATGTTTGAGAAACAATCATTTCCATAGTTACCAATTGGGATATCACAAACAAGAATTCACCTGAAATTTCTGACATCTGAAAAAAACTAAGAACCCCACTATGGCTTGCCTCAGCTCTCTGACATCATGCATCAGTAGAAGAAAGTCAGAGAATTCTCTAAATAGTTCCTCACTGAGAAAGAACTTTCAGCCTGCAGGCTGTCCCCAGAAGCTGCCTGCCCCATTCCCCTTGCCCCCATCCCCAAACACACCTCTGAAGCTCATCGGCTATCAAAATGTCCTGCTCCTCCCCAGAGAGGATAGGCCTGACTTTAGAAGCAATTAGAGCATGGGCTATTTTAGGATTACTTCCTAACCACCTGGAATATCTTATTAAAGCAGAGCTCCGATGTCAAAAGCAGTTTCAGTTACCACCTTCAAAAGCCAGAGTTAACCCTTTCCTCAAAAATAAGTTACTGGAATAGGTCACTGATCATTACAAACAACTTGTTTTCCATTCCAGCCTCTTCAAGCCCCAAACCTCCACATTATTCACCTAAAAACTCCTACGATTGAGCTGTTTAGAACTCAAGAGTACTAATATTCCAACACTCTGTATAGTGGTCAGAGTCTAATTTCCCCAAGAACCAAAATCCTGTGTCCAACTCAAAGGGTCCAGGACCGAAAGGTTCACCACTAAAAGTCAAAACATCTGCACCTCAGGCATGAGACTCACCTCATGGAAAAACTCTTAAAGTTTTAATATACCTTTTTATTTAAATATTTTAATGAGACTCAGCTGAGGTCTGATAAGGTTTATGAGACTATGAAATTGGACTTAAATCCCATTGTGTATTTATTCTGGGTGAACCTGTTGAAGTTTAGTATTCACAAAAAGTGAGGAGGCATTAGCACACTGGCTTGGAGCCTCACCTAGCTTTGCCAATGTACCTCAAACTTGATCTGCTTCCTCCATCACTACTATTTCAGTCCTAGTGTTTTTAGACAGACTTCAAACATTATGGTGGTTTCCCAGTGACAAATATCTATCTAGCCACTAAGCTAAATGTTGCTGTGAAAAACCCTTTTCTACCCTATCCCACTAGCTTAACAGCAAACACAGAGTTAATGGGAAATGTACAAAGGGGGTGATTTCAGGATTATCAGAGAATCAGCAGAAATTCCTTTTGTGGGTGGGGCTGAGCCCTAGGAAGTGAAACAGATGCCAGTATAAAGAAAACTGTTGTACTACAAAACACCGATAAGATCAGGATTACTGCCCTGAGCTGCAAACTCTCAGGCACTGTAAGAATCAAGTTATAATTATCACATACACACCTTCCGTTGTCTGGTAAAAATTTTTAGGAGTTGAAAAATCCTGCCCACTCTTACTAGCAAGACAGCACAATTCAACATCTATGGCTTTGAAAGTACTTCTTATTCTAGTGATCTCAAGATTAAGTGGAGGAAATAAGAAAAAGGACTGAAATGCATGAATTCGGAATTAGTCGTTTACACCTTTTAATAAAGATTCCTTTACAACTTTCTCCCAGCTGGGCAGCTGCTGCAATTACCTGATTCCTAGTGGCACAGGAAGCCAATGGAAGGCAAGAACTTCACAGTATTTGGGTACTGCTGAATCGTGCCCTTGAAAAAAGTAAACCAAAGTCTGGGCGATGCAATTTCACAATTCTGATTGTATTTAATTTTCAGATAAATCTGTGCTTTGTTGTGTGGCTGGGGAGAAGAGATTTCCACTGGCATACACCAAAGTCATTCCCCATGTTCACCTTGACAGGACCTAAGCCTTTCCCAGCCATGATCACCTAGGCTATGTCTATACTACCGTGGGGTCTACACCGCAGGGAGGGGGTTTGAGGAGAGAAACTCTCCTGTCCTTACTCGGCTATTGGTGGGCAGGGGGAGAAAAGAGTACAGGGATCGACTGGAGAGCGATCTGCTGTTGATTTTGTGGGTCTTCACTAGACCCACTACATCGACTGCCGGTGGATCAATCTCAGAGCCTCGATCCCAGCTGTAGTGTAGATGTAGCCCTAGTCTAACTAGTAAACCTGTAAAGTAGCACTGGAACAACAAGCTACAGGCATTTTGAAAGGCAAACACTTGAGCCAAATTTGGAATTTATAATCCCATGCAGATGGAGTTGCATGGGATATAAACCAGCACCAAATCTGCTCCCTGGAAATTGGATCAGAGCATTCCAATTAAAAAATTAAACTCTCTTGCCTTACACCTCAAAGATAACAGGGCCAATAGAACAGTGAAGACCAACGATCTGGAGGTGACCAGCCCTCTGTAGAGAAAGAAGTAGTTCGGGACTATTTAGAAAAGCTGGACGAACACAAGTCCATGGGGCCGGATGCACTGCATCCGAGGGTGCTAAAGGAGTTGGCCGATGTGATTGCAGAGCCATTGGCCATTATCTTTGACAAATCATGGCAATCGGGGGAGGTCCCGGATGACTGGAAAAAAGCTAATGTAGTGCCCATCTTTAAAAAAGGGAAGAAGGAAGATCCGGGGAACTACAGGCCAGTCAGTCTCACCTCAGTCCCTGGAAAAATCATGGAACAGGTCCTCAAGGAATCAATTCTGAACCACTTAAAGGAGGGGAAAGTGATCAGGAACAGTCAGCATGGATTCACCAAGGGCAAGTCATGCCTGACTAACCTAATTGCCTTCTATGATGAGATAACTGGCTCTGTGGATGAGGGGAAAGCAGTGGATGTGCTATTTCTTGACTTTAGCAAAGCTTTTGATACAGTCTCCCACAGTGTTCTTGCCAGCAAGTTAAGGAAGTATGGGCTGGATGAATGGACGGTAAGGTGGATAGAAAACTGGCTGGATGGTCGTGCTCAACGGGTAGTGATCAATGGCTCCATGTCTAGTTGGCAGCCGGTATCAAGTGGAGTGCCCCAAGGGTCGGTGCTGGGGCCGGTTTTGTTCAATATCTTCATCAACGATCTGGAGGATGGTGTGGACTGCACCCTTAGCAAGTTTGCAGATGACACTAAACTGGGAGGAGTGGTTGATACGCTGGAGGGTAGGGACAGGATACAGAGGGACCTAGACAAATTAGAGGATTAGGCCAAAAGAAATCTGATGAGGTTCAACAAGGACAAGTGCAGAGTCCTGCACTTAGGACGGAAGAATCCCATGCACTGCTACAGACTAGGGACCGAATGGCTGGGCAGCAGTTCTGCAGAAAAGGACCTAGGGGTTACGGTGGACGAAAAGCTGAATATGAGTCAACAGTGTGCCCTTGTTGCCAAGAAGGCTAACGGCATTTTGGGCTGTATAAGTAGGGGCATTTCCAGCAGATCGAGGGACGTGATTATTCCCCTCTATTCGGCACTGGTGAGGCCTCATTTGGAGTACTGTGTCCAGTTTTGGGCCCCACGCTACAAGAAGGATGTGGATAAATTGGAAAGAGTCCAACGGAGGGCAACAAAAATGATTAGGGGGCTGGAGCACATGACTTATGAGGAGAGGCTGAGGGAACTGGGATTGTTTAGCCTGCAGAAGAGAAGAATGAGGGGGGATTTGATAGCTGCTTTCAACTACCTGAAAGGGGGTTCCAAAGAGGATAGATCTAGACTGTTCTCAGTGGTAGAAGATGACAGAACAAGGAGTAATGGTCTCAAGTTGCAGAGGGGGAGGTTTAGGTTGGATATTAGGAAAAACTTTTTCACTAGTAGGGTGGTGAAGCACTGGAATGGGCTACCTAGGGAGGTGGTGGAATCTCCTTCCTTAGAGGTTTTTAAGGTCAGGCTTGACAAAGCCCTGGCTGGGATGATCTAATTGGGTTTGGTCCTGCTTTGAGCAGGGGGTTGGACTAGATGACCTCCTGAGGTCCCTTCCAACCCTGAGAGTCTATGATTCTATGACACACTGATTTCTCCTAGATCATTTAAAAAGGATATCCTGGGTCAGAAATTCAAGATCAGGTGAGCACAACTGTACACATTTAATTTATGCATGCAATTATGCTTGTATACTGGGTATTTCATTTTGTCATCAAACAGGCCACGAACATGCACAAATACCTGATTTTGTGCATGAACATCAGGTACTAGTGCACAGAGACTTATCCAAATACGTGCATGCAATTGTACACACCCAATCTTGAAAACCTGGCCACAGAGTAAATTCCAAATATTTTTCTGTATTTCTCTACTCTATAATTTGGGACATTTAACAAAAACAGCATCTTTGTTTCTGAGACGTTTATCTGCTCTGGCTGCTTATTTCCCATTTTAAGTTACAACTTCAATGGTGAGCTCAGCCATGGTGCAATATCAGTCATCAGCTAAGAGCAGATAAGGAATTCAGATGGGGAATAAATGAATTCAAAGAAGGAAAAGCAGGTAAATTCTTAAGAATCAAATAATTTGTTTTCATGCAAGAGTTCGTTTATTTCCTCTTTACTGCAAAGAACATGTGATACACATGCAGATGCTAGTAGAGAAAATTGTTTTCCATTATATGACAGCTTTTTAAAGGTGACCCCCAAGTGGAATTAGAAATCTATATTAAGAAGTGTGCACTGAGTGCTCCAAATAAGGGGCAGGGCATTTAGCACATAAAATAATTAATTTGTTCCCATAATTTCCAAACCCTTTGGATTACCAGGTATCCCCTCTGAATAGTACCCCAGCATCAATTATATTTAAAGCATCACAGCAGCCATGAAACTTCTACCACCCTTTCCCAGAGCCAATTTATAGTGATCACTCTAAGTGGACTTCTCTTTGCAAACACATATCTTTCTAAAAGTTTAGGTCAAGATTTTGAAAAGTTACTAGCGGTTTTGGGTACCCAACCTGAGACACCTGATTTTTAAGAAGTACTGAGCACCAACCCTCTGAAAATCAGGACCTTTTGAAGTGTTTTAAAATGTTATGAGGCACCCAAGATCATGAGGCACTTGAAAATCTTGGCCTTATTATTTATAGCCCGTGAAGGGATACAAGTACTAATGTATACGCTTTGATAGCTACAATCAAAGCTTTGCAGTGGTATAGCGTGGTGCTGAGCATACCAGCCTGAGTCTGAAAGAGATTCTCTGGGACCTGAACTGGAAAGGCAGCAGCAGAACTGAACTGGCTGCAATCTGCTCAGCAGTGAGGCTCTCCCCAGTAACCAAAGAGACTGCCAAGCTATGCTTAAAACTAGACAAACTCTCACCCAACCGTCTGCTAAAAGCAACATTTTCACCAGTAGAATTAAAATCTCATTTCTCTTCAGATGAAGATGGGTAGCCCACATCTCCCTTTCTACAGGCGCCGTGGGAAACCTCGGCTGTCGGAGAGCTGATGGATTTACACAGGATTTGAGCAGTGCTAGAAGAGACTGAGCCTACCGCCCTTCTTTCGGAACTGCAACGCCTTGACAAGCAGCTAACACTCCCTCGTTGTTTTGTGCTGACAGGATTCCCACCGCCCGTGTCAGAAGCTGAGCCAGCTCTTTTGTCTGCTGGCTTGTTCTACAATTATTTACTTGGCTGTCCAAAGCTGAATAGGTCTCTAAAAGTAGTCAGACATCAATGCTGGTATTCATCTTTCTACCGCTCTAGTATTAGATCCCTTCCAGAGGATCTCAGTCTTATGCTATGAAGTCAAAAAATTTCCAGAAGACACCATTTTAAAAAGAAGATTACTATCAAGATAAGAAATACAAATGACTTTCCATTCCATAATTAATGTAAAAAAACCCTACTAAATATAACCTACAAATATCATGAGACGGTCACAAAGTTTCCCCTAAAATCTGATCTAGCCTAAAATGATCATATCCTGCTGGTGAATGTCCCTCCAGGCTCAACATCTGTACAGTATTAAAATAGAAGATAGTATTTTCAAAATGCACCTAGGTGGCTTTTGTGCCTAAGTCCAATTGACAGTCAGCGGGAGTTAGGCACTTCTGAAAATTGTACCCATTATCTGCTACTTTGTTGTTCAATTAAAAATACCACTACTAAAATTTGTACACTTTAAAAACATTTGGGCTTCACAACCTAAAAAAATTGTATCCCTGCTTGCTGCAGTCACAGCATCATTTAATCAGCCCCTCTTCCCAATGTTGTGCCAGCATCACTAATGATGCTGGTGCATAAACAAGCAAGCAAAACAAATCTGAGCTTAAATTTACATCTTAAAAAAAATGAGGGGGAGGGGAACATTTGTAAATGGTATAGGATGAAATGACGACATTTAATATTCTGAAGCTTCTAAAAAGGGCACCACAAATCATTTTAAAAGCTACATATTTGTTAAATAAAAAGACACAGATACGTGTGTTTTTAAAGGTATTTTACCTCACCAGGAAAAAACAACAACCTCAAAACATTTAAATAGCAGAAGAAAAATGTCTGCCTGCTCTTTCTTGCCTTTAGAAATCACCACAAGCTACTTGCTACTGACTTGATCCTATTTCATTTGAAGTCAGTGGTAAAACTACCAGTACCTTAAGTGTGACTAGCATCAGACAGAACCTATCATCTTGCGGTTAAATTTTCACTCTCCTGCATGGAGACTCCAACTGAGGGCACAAACAAATAAACCTTTGATACTTACCCTACTCAAAGCAAGCATGATTCACCAGAAATATTTTATACAACCATTGTGATTTTCATCTGTGCGTGTCAAAGTGCTTTACAAATAGTGGGCCACATTCATGCATGCAGCAGAGATCCATGCAATGCTACAGTCAGGAAGGCCATGGAGGTGGGTAGTAAAGTTAGTTGTAAACCCCCTTTTACACTTCCTGGATTCTAGAACAAAGTTGGCAGGTCCAAAACTACATGAGGTTGCAACAGACCCCAAAGGGTCACATGGCAGCTGAAGAACAGCAGCAATGAGAGCTTGCAAGCATGTAAGCCATGGCGGAGCTGTACCAATATTTCTATTCCACCTGGGGAATCTTATGCCAGAGGTATTACCTGAGCACCAGGGCTGGCAAGTTGATAGCCCTTATGGTTTGTCAGAGTGGCATAAAGGGGCTGCTATGGGGCTGTGAATCAAGCCTATTAACTTACAAAACTCCATAATTCCTTGCAAGATACAAAAGTATTATACTGAAGCATAAAGAAAGTCACGAGGCACTGGCCAAGCCAGAAACAAAAACAGTCTTCTGAGTCAACGTGGAAATACAAGCCTCTACCTCAACATGATCAGTAGCTACTACAAAGGAGCCTACAATTCCAGGTTTTCATTTTTTAAGGCCGCTACAATGTGCCACCAAGCCTTGCTGTGCTGTCAGCTCCCTGACTGCTATGTCACATGAAGAGACTGGAAAAAGGGAACTAGTCATCCCTTCAGCCACTATCCTCCAGTTTAGAAAGCCCAGCAAGTTCTGAAGCAATTTCTCCAAAGACCTAGTCACCTGAATGACACACCCACCTAGTTTCCTGAGAACAATCTAAATAACTCTTCACTTAAACTAGCCACTCTTGAGCAACAAGAACTTCGGAGTATCAGCTGGCAGGCTGCCAAATCCCAGTTGCTCAGTTAGTGTGCTCACCAGCATGGAGTCAGGAATCCCATTTACCACTGACATGGCAACTTCCACAGAATCCTGCCAAGTGCATCAACATGGAAGCTAGCGAATCAGGATATGAGCTTGATGCAGGAATTACTGGATGATATTCCATGAGCTGTGTCATGTTATGCCAATCAAATAAGAATCTTTCCCCACTGAAAAAACCCATGATGGTGTAAAGCAAAGCCCTCTTGTCTCTGACCCACAGCATCTAGGGGACAGGCTTTGAACGGTCAGTGCTCATAACAAACATTCAGAAGTCTATGATTCATCATAGGCCATCACTAATGAGCTTCAATCTTTCCACTTATTCACAGGATTTCCCAGGGAGAAACTCGCTCTATAGCCAAAGATACTTCCACAGCAGAGTTAATTCAACCCACACCTTAACAGCACCTAATGGAACCCTTACCCAAGCTCACCCACACTATAGCTCAGGGGTCAGCAACCTTTCAAAAGTGGTGTGCCGAGTCTTCATTTATTCACTCTACTTTAAGGTTTCGCATGCCAGTAATACATGTTAAAGTTTTTAGAAGGTCTCTTTCAAAAGTCTTTAATATAACTAAACTATTATTGTATGTAAAGTAAATAAGATTTTTTAAATGTTTAAGAATTCACTTAAAATTAAATTAAAATGGAAAGCCCCCCCCCCCGACCAGTGGCCAGGACCCAGGTAGTGTGAGTGCCACTGAAAATCAGCTCGAGTGCCGCCTTTGGTACCCATGCCATAGGTTGCCTACCCCTGCTATAGCTTGTAGTAAAGAGCAGCTAATCCCAACCCCCCACACCTAAACCGTAGGACCAATCTCAACCCACCTATGGGCTGTTCCTATATCTAACAGAGCTAATCTTAACTCTATAAAGCACCCTAGCACTATACTAAAGAAATGCCCATTTATGATGAAGCACACAGTAAAGTGAAGAGCTCTTAGCTGTACTGGCATATAGCTTCAAGCACTGGTAATTATAGATTCAAACCCAATATTAACATCCTGCTGTAACCATTCAATAAGCAAGTCAGTCACTTTCCATCCACTCATGAAATACAAAATGGCTGTGCTGCTCAGATGATCAGGAATGGGATATGGACTCTCTCCCCACTAGGACACAGGTTCAAATTCTGTCCAAGTTCATAGCAACTGAAAATCTTTACTACCTGAGGGCTCACGGATAGTCTATGTGAAATAAATTAAGTCAGTTATTAGCAGACAGGTGCCTATAATCAAAATTCATCACAACTGGTACTAACTGGCCCCATGCTGAGAGTCTCAGCAGAAAGGTGAAGGAATGAATGAGCCACAAAGACCAAGCTTTTTCACCTCTAGCAGTGACCCTTGTTGATCAGGATTGGCACATGTAGATAAGGGGCTTTAATTTACCTCTTCTATGTACAGTTAGAGAGCTGCACCCCCAGAGCTGTCAAATATAGCCCCTTTCACAAGTATTAAATTCACTGTTGAAAGAAAGAGATGTCAGCACTAACCTGCTTGAGCTGCTCATCCATTCTCCAGGTCTGCCGCCCAGATGGGGAACCAGAATATGATTCTTTAGTAGTGTCTTTACCCTGTTCCTCCTTTCCCTGCTGTCCCCGCTGAAGTCCTGGGGCTGGAAGAGGATTCGAGGTAGAAGCCACTCTTTGGTTGTGATGGGAAACTTTTTGAGAATGAAAATACTTCAAAGTAGAACAGGCATCTTTCCCAGTCATTTCAGTGTCCTCCTCAAGATCTCCATCTTCCAAACCCTCTTCCTCTTCATCCTCATCCTCCAGCTCTGAAGTCACACTGCTCTGATCAAAAGCTCGGGTGGCCCCAACTACAGGTGGGACTTTGGCCAAAGGACCAAGTGCTGGGCTGCCTGAAGCCCTGCCAGATGTGGCTGCTAGAACAGCCTGCTGTGCTGCCAGCTGCTGAGTATAAAGCAGCTGGGCTTCTCTCATCTGCCTCTGCTGTCTCTCTCTGGAATCCATCTGCAGAGGACCTTGCTGCTGTTGCTGCTGCTGCTTCTGCAGCTGCTCAACAACAGCCTCTAGCTTCATCCCGCAGTTAGCATGGCTGTGAAAAGACAGCTTTTCTGTCCAGCAGGGCTCAAGCCCCGACCTTCAGAGATCAATAGAACCTAAAAGATAGATAAATATTTGTATGAATATAACACACTTTCACCTTCTTCCCTGTCGGAGGATAAGCAAGCTGCAAAGCCAGTCCTCTTTCCAGTCCAGGAGACCATGAAATAGTAAACCTAGAGTTCCAGAGCCTCAGGTTCAAACTTGCACTCGATTTTCAGTGTGTTTAATTGTATTTTAAAACTGAACACTCGACAGCATAACCTCAGTTTTGCAAACTGCTTACCTGAAGTGTTTGTCCGCTGTCCTAAGAGCATATTCTTCACTGACCCCTCTCCCGCAAGTGTTACTAATTACCTTTAAAGCATTAGATTTTAAATTTAGATTTTAATCTTACTCCATATACTATCTGAAGGAATTGCACATCATAATAATTGCACTAAGTGCATGCTCTTTAAGTAAATATATTTATAATCCTGTACTAAATACTATTGTTTTGCAGGTTATTTCACAACCTCATGATTTTACGGAAGTTCCACATGCTCCCTGAGATCTTAGTAAAAACAGGGCTCTTTTAGCAGTTGTTACTCTTCTGAGTAATTTGAATACCATGAAAGTAAAGATCATCCTATCCCCAAATAGCTAGTCACTGGGAAACCTTTACCCCCGCTTCTCCACAGACAGCTCTGCCAATGCACCTAACATCCCAAGCTGGGACACTCTCTGTTATTCTAATTGGAGGATGCACAGGGCTTTGTTAGCACTCCATTTTGATCTACAACATCCCTTGCTCTTCCAGCATTTGGCACCTCTTGAACAGAGACTAACAGGCCTGACTAGAGCCAGGTATACAGTTGAGACATACTAGGCAAATCCTGGGAGGACAATTGTGCTCCTAATTTCCAAAGGCTAAAGGAGAATATGCATTTTCAAGCATTATGACAGAAATCAGAAATGTAAGTAGATCTAACTTGCTAAGTAGCTGCCCTTCAAGACTTACCAGTAAATCAGAACACAGTCAATAATGTACGAGAAACAAAGGAAAGGCAGCCAGCAAACAAACTAAGGAAATCCTCCTTCCACCCACACAACCAGTGCTGTGGTATGCAATCTAACCAACACTAGGTCCTTAAAAAGGAGGACAGTTTGCTAATGCTCTATGGTCAATGCAAGAAAACACATTTCTGTAGGTAAGTCAAATACACCAATTGACCTAATTTCCACACAGTTCCAAAATAAGAGAAAAGACCTCAAATGTCCCTAGATTCTCCTTAAAGAGATTCAACAATATCTTCTGCAAACATAATACAATGAATGGAATTGATTTTAAATTGTGCAAGTTACAATACCAGAGACATTTTTCTCGGCAAATCATTTCCTGTATTAAGCAACTATTGTCATAAATAAAATCATTCCAATGACAGGTCTGTCAGCATTCTTAACTATCATACTCTGATATATCCTTTAACTTAAAAGTGAAGCAACACACAGTTCGAATGTCAGTAATAATCATACATAATCTGGCATGTGATTAGGGCATCAGACACTCCTCAGACACAATATACAGCCTGGCATTGGTGTTATAATACATACACATCTCCCTTGTACAATAATAATGAACTGGAATGTGGATTCTAAAATTAAGCACAAACCAGATTGTGTATTACTGTGCCTAAGGCATGTGTATACAACTCCCACAACACATCTTATTGTGTAGTGCTGCACCTGAGGCATGTTAGAATGTCATCTATCATACCTCAGATGTAGCAATACACAACAGGGTGTGCAGTTAATACATGTCTCATGTACAATACAATAATAAGCGACTGGTATGTGATTAATGTCAGGTAAACACACCTCAGATACAGGAACACAAGCCCTGGTATGCGGTTCCAGTGTGTCTCACACAGCTCGGATACAATAATGCATGAAAGGTTATACCAAGATTTATACATTTCTCCTGGGTGCTGTGATTAGACATGAATGTGAAACCCAAGGGCTCCAGGGGAGTTGGACTAGATGACCTCCTGAGGTCTCTTCCAGTCCTAATCGTCTATGACTCCAGAACCAAAGATATGGTAACCACACCCTGATTAGGTATCAATGTGATTGTAAAAAGATATTCTACATTTGAGTGTTTTAAGTAAATAAAGATATTTACAACAAAGAGTACAAGATCAGGATACAATTTTTTTAAAAATTCTCCATCTGGGTTGCTATTACTACTTTACATAATTAAAAATAGTTTTAACATCTGATTTTCTTTTCAGCATTAGTATTTGCTTAAGGGCTAGACTAAACTGGCAACGCTAAAGTAGCACTCTAAAAACCCACCTCCGCTCCACGAGGGGCGTAGCTCCCAGCGCTGGGGCACTGTCTATACTGGCCCTTTACAGCGCTGAAACTTGCTGCGCTCAGGGGGGTGTTTTTTCACACCCCTGAGCAAGAAAGTTGCAGCGATGTAAATTGCCAGTGTAGAAAAGCCCTAACTTTTTGAATTACAACCAACCCTGGTCAGTGAAACTACTCAGTTTAACTTTCACGTTCTCATGCAGTAACCCAACCTCATGCAGATTTCCAACCTGGAAGAGCAGTTAAAAAAAAAGCCTTTCCATCTGAATTTTTAAATCTTCCTTCTTTGTTTTAGTAAAGCCTAATTATTGCAATTAAATCACACTGGTAATGTTCTTCTGTCAGTTTTGGGTTGGGCTATAAAAAGGACATTTTGAAACAGAAAAAATGCTGAAAAGGAAAGTATACAATTCAAGCTCCTCTGAAAAGAAATGAGAGGCTTTAGAAAGGAGTAATAAGCAAAACTGTGAATGCTCCCTGTATTCTCAGACAGGCTCCACTATGGAATGTTCCTACTCCCTCAAGCTTTTATTATCCCCTCTACATCTAGTTCTCACACCAGGCCACTGTAACCTACTTCCCTAAACCAGCCCCCTAACTAACCGCTTTCACCCATAACCTGTCACCTAACCAATTCCTCCCACAATAGTTGCACTAACCAATTATATAGCCTGTCCCTCAAACAAACCAAATCCCCCTCCCTAGTAAGCAGCTCCAAACAAATCCCACTAACCCAGAGCCAGTCATTCCAACCAATCCTACAACCTGCCACCAACCAACCCACTCCTCCTCAACACTCATAACCTCCTCCTCACAGAGGCCCCCTCCACTAGATCCCCCAGCCTCCCTATAGCCAATCACATATCCTGCCCCACAAAACCAACTCTGCCAATTAGCCCCCCATAACCACCCCTTCCCCTCCCAACCAGCCTCTTCAAACCACCTATAACTACCCCCCCATAACCAACCCGCTTCTTCTCCCAACCAGCTTCTCCAAAACCTTCATAAGCAGCCCTTCAACAACCCCCGCACGGCCTGCCCTCACCCCCAGCCCCCACGGCCTGCCCTCACCCCCAGCCCCCACGGCCTGCCCTCACCCCCAGCCCCCACGGCCTGCCCTCACACCCATCTCTACCCTTACTCTAACTCTCACCCCCGCCCCTGCCCTCACCCCCAGCCCCCACGGCCTGCCCTCACACTCATCTCCACTCTTACTCTCACCGCCCCCACCCCCTGCTCTCATCTCCAGCCCCCACCGCCTACCCTCACACCCACTACCTGCCCTCAGCCTCCGCTCCCAACCCTCCCACCGGCGGGAGCAGAGGGGCCATTACCTCCTCCGGAGCGAGGGGAACGGATCGCTGCAGGCCGTGTGCAGCCACTCGACTCTGGCCGTCACCCCTCCCCCGCCCCCCTTAGCAAGACCGGAAACGGGGCCGGGAGGAGGCGGGGCACATAGCGGAAGCTACGCCACTAGCCTCCCCTCCCCCCCGCAGAAAGAACGGTGACCGGAAGTAGCTGTCAGGAGGCGGAGTCAGCTAGCGGAAAGTGTTCGGGAAAGGAGCGGAACAAGGGCGAGGAGACGGGCCGTTATCACCAGCAGCCAATGGGCGCGCGGGGCCGGGGCTGGGTTTCCGGTTCCGGTTGTGGTAAAGCGGTGCTGGGCGCGGGCATTAGTGACTGCCGCGGGGAGAAACGAAGCAGTGCCGGAGTGTGTGGGCTGCCGCTGCAGGTACCGGGGAAGGGGGAGTAGGGGATCTCCGCTGCTGTGGTGGTAGATGGCTGGCCGTGTCCACCCTTCTGTGGGCTGGGTGTGGCAAGCAGGGCCCACCGCCCCCGTAGGCACCCCTCCCCACCCGACACGAAGCTGCAATCAGCCCAGCTAAATGGGCGCAAATCCGTCATGTGAACACGCTTAAACCACATTGGTTATGGCGTAACCTGGTGCCGGGAGGGGGGAGGCTGGGAATGAGCCTCGGGATCCCCAGACTCCCCCGGCACAGCTGTTATCTGGAGTGCAAAACTGCGACAGTTTAACTAGCTCAGACCTAAACTTCCCTGTATGGGCTGCTGGCAGTGCCTAGTGTACAATCACTTAACCGGGCTGAGCGCGTGTCTCTGCCTGGCCGGGAGTAGGACCAGGTCATGTGAGCGGCGGGGATCTCCCTCAGGCGAGACATCCTTATGCACCTTCCCTACACAGGCCTGCAGCCTTGCTCCCAGGCTCTCATGTTAGTTTCTAACCATGGACCTTGTCCTCTTGCCTGAGTGGTAATCTAAGTAGGGTTTTAGGGCAGGGTAGCCAGATATTGACAAACCCTCGCTCTGTCACCCTCACAGTTTATCTCGGATTAAATCAAAATGGCCGATGAAGAAATCGCCGCCCTTGTTGTTGACAATGGCTCCGGGATGTGCAAAGCTGGCTTTGCTGGGGATGATGCTCCTCGAGCCGTGTTCCCCTCCATCGTGGGACGCCCCAGGCACCAGGGGGTCATGGTAGGCATGGGGCAGAAGGACAGCTATGTGGGTGATGAAGCCCAGAGCAAGAGAGGCATCCTCACCTTGAAGTATCCCATTGAGCATGGCATTGTCACCAACTGGGATGACATGGAGAAGATCTGGCACCACACCTTCTACAATGAGCTGCGGGTTGCCCCAGAGGAGCACCCTGTCTTGCTCACTGAAGCCCCCCTGAATCCTAAGGCCAACCGAGAGAAGATGACGCAGATCATGTTTGAGACCTTCAACACCCCAGCTATGTATGTGGCCATCCAGGCAGTGCTGTCCCTGTATGCCTCTGGGCGTACCACCGGTATCGTCATGGACTCTGGGGATGGGGTCACCCACACAGTGCCAATCTACGAGGGCTACGCCCTGCCCCATGCCATCCTACGTCTGGACTTGGCTGGCCGTGACTTGACCGACTACCTCATGAAGATCCTGACGGAGAGAGGCTACAGCTTCACCACCACGGCCGAAAGGGAAATTGTGCGTGACATCAAGGAGAAGCTCTGCTACGTCGCCTTGGACTTCGAGCAGGAGATGGCCACGGCTGCTTCATCCTCCTCCCTGGAGAAGAGCTATGAGCTGCCTGATGGCCAGGTGATCACTATTGGGAATGAAAGGTTCCGATGCCCAGAGGCCATATTCCAGCCCTCTTTCCTGGGGATGGAGTCCTGTGGCATTCACGAGACCACTTTCAATTCCATCATGAAGTGTGATGTAGATATCCGAAAGGATCTCTATGCTAACACAGTGCTCTCTGGCGGAACCACCATGTATCCTGGCATCGCTGACAGAATGCAGAAGGAGATCACGGCCCTGGCACCCAGCACAATGAAAATCAAGATCATTGCCCCACCGGAGCGTAAATATTCCGTCTGGATTGGGGGCTCCATCCTGGCGTCTCTCTCCACCTTCCAGCAGATGTGGATCAGCAAGCAGGAATATGATGAGTCTGGCCCATCCATTGTCCATCGTAAATGCTTCTAAAGAGTGCCAGCAGGTGTGCTCAGCCTCTGCTGATGGGGGTTACTTGCAGTATAATTGTCAGGGCAATTGTATTTACCAAATTGAGTAGTTACTTGTAAACTTTGCCCTTGAAAAGCCTTTCATGTTGGACCAATATTGTTTGATTTACTCCCCCCTCCCCCCCTTATGTTTAACTTGACTATTCCTTTGATGTACTGTGTAGTAACTATACCCTGTGCATCTTAAGCTCTATTACAGGTTGCACATTTGATGAAGATTACAGTTAACTGTATTAGTGGGGAGAGAGAGCGCTACCTGTTAGGCTTTAGTTTTCCTGTGGCTGACTAGTGACCCTTTACTTCTCCACCCTTTAGCTATAAATTCCCAGGGGCTGGAGACTAGACTAAGGGTGGCTGACTTCACTATGTAACTTTGATGTAATGGCATCTCAGAAATAGATTTGTAACTAACCCTAAAGGTGATAACTAATGTCACTGACGGCTCCTTGTATAAGGCAAACTAATAAACTTCTGTGGCTTAAAAAGTTGTCATAATTATATGCCTGGAATCTCACATGGTCTGCCCGCCGGATGAATGAGCTTGTCACCTCAGTTTTCAATAAAACCATCATATATTGGCTAAATCATAATTCTAACTCTTGCATGCCAAATTGGTGATGTGCAGAAGTTTGATGCCTCAGTAGGAACAGTTGTACATGTGTCCAACACTCTGCCACTCCAAAGTGGAGAGAATAAATTCTTTAAATATTAAATTTGTGGTCGTGGTATCGGAGGAATGAACTTCATACTCAGTTTGTAGATGGTTCCTTTTATGCATCATTCTCTGAAGTTGAAAGGCATAAAGTAAGGCCGGGGGGGTGGGGGGGGGGAACGTGTTCTGATATCTTGATGCAAAGGAAGCTAATGCTATTTTGAATGGTGTTGCAAGTAGGGTGATATCTAGAAGCAAAAGCAGTGTAATATAATGCAGTTAACTCATACACTTCCTGATCTTGTAGGTGTATAACTTCGGTGTTGTACAAAGAATACTTTCCTCTTAAGGTTCCCTGTAGCTGAATGGCATTGGGGTGGAGTGTTTTACTGCCTCCATTGTTGTCTAGCTGAAGATGGCTTTCTACAAGGCTAACACACCAGCACAACCATGCAAAGTTGCAGTAGCTGTCCTGGGAAGAGTAACTTGTAATGAAGGTACAGAATTTTCCTACATATAATAAAATGAGACCTTAACCATGGTTCTAAAAATGGCCACTTTGACTTCTTTGTGGAGTTGGCTTGGGGTTGGGGAAATGAAAATACTAGAGCATACTTGCGGTTTCCTTCAAATTCTCTCAATAGCCTACTATAGCAAAGTGTGAATTTCTAAACAGTTTAGCAGCTGCCCCTATACAGGAGATCACGACTGACTCCTCAATCTCCCCCAGTCCTCAATCATGTAGTTTTGTCTTTTAAAATGGTTTTGTTCTGTGGGTGAGCAGGTAGGGGGAAAATATTGTCCTCAAACATCAAAACCTGAGATCAAACCAACTGATTGTTACCTCCCAGCTTCAGGCTGCCCCAAAATGACCTCACCTCTTCTGTTACCACAACACAGTGCAAGCTAATACCCAATTTACTTGCTACTTTAACCCCCACGTTCCTTCTAGCAGTACAGATACACAAAAGGGAGAAAGCTGGGAATGTGTGCACCTCTTGGGTTGGCTTTCCCTATAGCTATGTTCAGTTCTGCCTGTATTTCTAGCCCCCTTGGTTCCTCAGTTACTTCTATTAGCTAGATCTTCCTCAGGGACTAGAGCTTTGGATGGGACCCTACTTCAGCTAGGGCCAGCCTCCTAGAATGCAGATACCCAACCTCAAGTGCCACAGTGGTCTGGCTCAAGTGACGTCCTATACAGCAGAGCCCTATAGCTGAGGCAGGTTCAAGGCAATGTACTAAGCAGGTTCTCTGGTTTGTTATAGACTTCCACAACTATCAAGATGTGGTGTATAGTGCACTCATGATATCAAAATTCACTGCATGCCCCAAGGATGGGGAGAGCTATGCTTTCTTACATCACTATCTCCTCTTGCTGAGTTGCAAGCTTAGAATATTTCCCCAGCTGCATCCTCTCTCTCTCCTGAGGATTGAGGGGGAGGGATGGGGACCATACAGAGTAATCCCAATATGGAGTAATTGCTCTCCATCCCCTAGGACTAGCTTCTACTAGCTTTGAAGACCTAGGATTACAGGTAGCACCTTACTCTTGCATGACCTTAATATTGGAAATACCCATCACATTTGTGTAAAACAAATTGATACATTTATAAGTTTTGGAGTTTTGCAGAGTTGATATCTGAAACCACACTTACCAACAGTTTCTCATTAACACATCTTAAAAGAGATGGGGGAGTAGATGAAATTCTTCCTTTCCAGTGTGGGACTCAACTGCTACCTGTTTTAATTACAGTACATAATACTCATTACTTCTAAACCGTGGGGGAGGGGGGGGGTGAACTTGTTACACAAGCAAATATGCATTTAAGGAAGTGACATTTTAATTGCAGTGTTTTTAGAGACTTGACTTATTGTGGGTCTTTTCTATTCTAAAGAGATCACTGAAAGATGATTACGAAAGCACACGCTGGACAGAAATATTGTATTGCAATATTAGCTTAGACTGGGATCCTATGTGCTAGATGCTATACAGATGATGGTCCCTGGCCTCAAACAGCTTGCAGTCTAATCCAAATATAACACTAACTCTACTATATCTTGATATTTAATAAGCCTTTGGACATAGTCCTGCATGACATTCTCATAAGCAAACTAGGGAATTGTGGTCTAAATGAAGTTACTCTAAGGGGGTGGTGCATAACTGGTTGAAAGACTGTAGTCAAAGAGTAGTTAGCAAGGGTTTGCTGTCAAACTGGGAGGGTGTATCTAGTGGGATCCTGTGGGGGTCAGTCCTGGGTGTGGTACTGTTCAATACTTCATTAATGACTTGGATAAGGGAATGGAGTGTGCTTATACTATCTGCAGATGACATCCAGCTGGGAGGGGTTCTAAGCAGTTTGAAGGACAGGATTGGAATTAAAAATGACCTTGACAAATTGGAGAATTGGTCTGAAATCAACAAGATGAAATTCAATAAAGATAAGTGCAAAATACTTCACTTAGGAAGGAAAAATCAAATGCACAACTACAGAATGGGGAATAACTAGCTAGGCGGTAGTACCGCTGAAAAGGATCTGAAGATTATAGTGCATCAAAAATGAATATGAGTCAACAATATAATACAGCTATGAAAAAGGCTAATGTCATTCTGGGGTCTATGAACAGAATTGTCATACATAAGAGACAGGAGGGAATTGTCCCACTCTACTCCGTACTGGTGAGGCCTCAGCTCGAGTATTATGTCCAATTCCAGGCACTACACTCTAGGAAAGATGTGGACAAATGGGAGAGAGTCCTGAGGAGAGCAACAAAAATGATAAAAGATTTAGAAAACGTGACATGAGGAAGAGTTGAAAAACTGGGCATGTTTAGTCTTGAGAATAGAAGACTGAGGGAGGACCTGAGAACAGTCTTCAAATATGTTAAGGGCTGTTACAAAGGACTAGGATCAATTTTTCTCTGTGTCCACTGAAGGTAGGACAAGAAGTAAAGAGCTTAATCTGCAGCAAAGGGGATTTAGGTTAGATATTAGGAAAAACTTTCTGACTATAGGAGTATTACAGCTTTAGAACAGACTTCCAAGGGAGGTTGTGGAATTCCCATTGCTGGAGGTTTTTAAAAACAGGTTGGACGAACACCTGTCCGGACTGGTCTAGGTTTACTTGGTCCTACTTCAGCACTGGGGGATGGACTTGATTTCTCAGCTCCCTTCCAGCCTGACATTTCTATTATTCTAATTTGATACAACATTCCTGATGTCATGACTCAGCTGTCTCCAAAGGTCACCGTCCTTCCTGGTCCCCAAGATGCCCTGCCTGCCTGACCCACTCCTCACTACCTGCCGCCCTCGGACTCTGACCACTCAGCAGATTCATCACATTGTGCTGCCTTGCGGGAGATGGGTCAGAACCCAACCCCAGCCTCCCTCTTCCCAGGCTGGCAGGGGTTGTGTACCATTGGGCTAGAAGCCGAATTAAGTACTGTAAAGCCAGTGGCACAGCGGCAAAGCAGCCCTGCTTCCTGGCCTGTGCTGGATGTCAGCAAAACATGAGGAAACAAATGAGGTTAGGAAAGACTCTGTTCTGTTCTCATTCACAATGCTGGAAGCAGAGCATTGCAGCCGTCCTAACCTGTCCTCCACTGCTTCCCTGCCCCATGGCAGGTACCTTCCCTAGTCCCCTCCCTTGCTCCATGGCAGGCACCATCCTCACACTACAGCTGGAGCTTGTGTCAGCTCCAGCCTACGACAGGAACCTTCCCCCCCCCCCACAAACCGCCTTGTGCAGGTAGCCACCCACAATCCCTGCTCCACCCCCAAACACCCTCATCTAGCAACAGCATTATAAGGAAGACAAAGGGCTCTGCCTTCCCTGTTCCTCTTGGTGGGTCTGTGCCTCTTCATGACACCCACAGCTCTGTTTTTAAAACAAAAGCTACCCTGCTTATAAGTTTGGTCCACATCTTCAGTGGTATTTACACTCTAATTTCCATTGATTTCAGTGGGAGTTAGGAGCCTAAATACCTTTGTGGACCTGGGTCTTTGCTGCAGGCTGGCCCAAAGGATGTTATTAACATGGTCAGTTTCACACTGCAGCCAGGTCTCTGGTTTCCCACTAGTGATGGGAGGCTAGGGGCAGATTTATGCCTTATGCAGTTAATAAGGGCTTATCTATACCAGGGGTCTCAAACTCAAATGACCATGAGGGCCACATGAGGACTAGTGCATACCCAAGGGCCGCATCACTGACACCCCCCACCCCTTCCATGAGGTCCCACCCCTTCTCTGCCCCCATTCCAACCCCTTCCCTGAAGTCCCCACCCCAACTCCACCCTCTCCCTGCCCCTGGGGTGCAGCAGGGGGCTCAGGGCAGGGAGTTGAGGTGCAGCAGGAGGCTCAGGGCAGGGGGTTGGGCTGCAGGAGGGGTGTGGGGTGCAGCAGGGGGCTTAGGGCAGGGGGTTGGGGTGCAGGAGGAGTGTGGGGTGTGGCAGGAGGCTCAGGGCATGGGGTTGGGGTGCAGGAGGGGTGCAGCAGGAGGCTCAGGGCAGGGAGTTGGGTTGCAGGAGGGGTTTGGGGTGCAGGCTCCGGGGTGGCAGCAGCTCACACCGTGGCCAGAGCAGGCTCCCTTCCTGCCCTGCCCCCGCGTCGCTGCACTCCAGGAAGCAGCTGAAACCACGTCCCTGCGGCCCCTGGGGGAGGGGGGGTACAAGGTTCCGTGCGCTGCACTTGGCCCCTCCTCCAGGTTCCCTGTTCCCGGCCAATGGGAGCTGCGGAGGGCGGTGCCTGGAAGCGAAGGCAACGCACAGAGCCCTCTGCCCCCGCCCCGCCGCTTCAGGGTGTGGCGCAGGGCTCGCAGCGGCGCAGGGGGAATTCCGCAGGCTGGATCCAGCCCGGGGGCTGTAGTTTGCCTACCCCTGGCCGGGGGGGCGGGGAGGGCCGCGCACAAGGCACAGAAGAAACCTGCGGGCCGTATGTTTGAGACCCTTGATCTATACCATCATCCCCACCCCCTTGGAGGCTCAGTTACCTCATGGCTATCAGCCGCCAGAGGTAAAACATGGTTCCATCTTACAATGTAGGTGGGATTAACCCACCTTCCCGAGATGGCAACATGATTTGAAAAGATGGTTGAAACACAGCATTGGCACTTCTATGCTTCAAGGCTGATCAAGCTCCTAAAGCAACTGTATGGAGGGCTCCAGAAGGTATCCTTCTAGACTGCAGCACCGCAAGCTCTTGTGTTTGCACAGTCTGACATTTGGGCTTAATCCTTGCAAGGGGTCCCAACACATGCCCAAAGCCCCTTGGCTCTAGTGGAGGTAGGGTGCAAGGCTCCAAGCTAGTGGATTCAGTTCTGGGATCAGGGCCTGGGCTGGCAGGTAAGCTATCACTTTGTACAGCTTGGCAAGCAAGTTGGCCTCATGCAGGGCCGGTGCAAGGAAGTTTCACGCCCTAGGCGAAACTTCTTTGCACCAGCCCTGCGCCCCTCCACACAGCAACCAGCCCCCTGCAGCAGCTCAGCCCTCTGCCCGCAGTGCCCCCCCAGCTCCCGCTCAGCTGCAGAGCCAGGATGGCGGCAGGCAGCTGCAGCCAGCCACCCCTGCCCGCTCCCGGCACCCTAGGCAACTGCCTAGGGTTGCCTAGTGGGCACGCTGGCCCTGGCCTCATGCTGTCTCCCTTTGAACATTTTATTTGCAGAAGGGCAGGAAGATGATTTACAGGCTGCCATCTTTTATAACCCTGCAGCAAAGCAAGTCTCTAATTCCCCAGAAGATGCTGCATTCAGGGCCTGATCCAAAGCCTGATGTAGTCAATGGAGAAACCCAGATGGACTGCATTAGGCTCAGCTTCCAAATACCCACCTCACCACTTGATTTATAGTTTAATGCTCTCAGGCATTTTCTTAGGTGTCTGAACAATTGTAAGCAGCCTCTTGGTTGCCTGCCAATTGTATGGCATTTAAGAGTGTTCTTCCCGTAGCAAGTGCCTAGAAACTACTCCTGTGCAAAAGCCACAACCCCCTCCTTTTCTCCTCCCCCACCAAAAAAAAAAAAAAAAAAAAAAAAAAAGCTATTTGCCTTGAAAAAATATTTCCTTTTTCTATTCCCATGAAAGAACCAGACACGCTGCAGTCCTCACACCTGATAGCAGAATGCAAGACATGTTAGTGTGGAGCAGGAGTTTGGCAAGGGGGCAAGACTGGTTATGGAGAACCAGGAGGGAGGTATGGGTGTAGTCATATTAGGAGGGGAAGTAACAGGAGCACAAGCCACACCATGGCAGTAGCTATGGGAGTAAGGACAGGTGAGAGACAGCGGGCAGTGCCAGGTGCCTAAGAATTCAGATAGCATTAAGTGTTGCTTCTCACAACATCTTAGCCTACACCTCCTATATTTTGTGCCTTTATTGCCTGTGTGTAGGAGCTAGGCCCTATTGTACTGCACACCCACAATGATGAAGCCCCCACTTCTCAGCTCATATTATTCCAACCTATTTTGTCATAAGCCCCCAGAGTTCCTCATTATACACAATACCAGCTGTGTGCACAGGGAATATGGGCTGCAACCTGGATTTTGGCTGGCTAGAGGTGGGTAAATATAATCTGCCCTAGATCACAGGCAAGCCCATAGTTGCCACAGCAAAGTAAATCTGCCATATCAGTATTTGAAAGCGATAGGGACAAAAATATTTTATTGTACAACTTGGACTTTATACTAAAGTTTGATAAACGAGGCACCACAAGTCCAGCACTCTCTGGTGTTCAATACCAGGTGTGACCCTGTTCCCAAGCTAGTTGGCCTTTGCTTATGCTAGCTCAACATTCCCATCCAGAATGCATGTAGGCAATGAAATGAAATGTGGAGGAGGCTGCCAGTAGCTGTGTACAAGGAATGTGATCCAAACCAGAGCACATACAGAAAGAGCAAACAAATCAAGGCTATAACATCATAAAATTACTATTTTATGAGATCATAAAATGTGGTGGTTTTTCCCCTGTGGAGTGATTTTGTTTGGAAAAGAGAGAGGTAGGCAAGTTTCACCACCAACCATTAGGACCAGATCAAGGTATCCTATTTAAAGGATACCACCTCTTCATCTTTAATTCATCCATAAGACAGTTTAGCTTCACACTTGTATTTTCAAAAAGAACTGAAACAGAAGCCTGCCAAAATCTGAATTAAGGGCCACTTCTGCAAAAAGGCTGTCCAGGTGAATACAAACCTGCTCCTACAAAACTCTAGGGTGGAGTCAGGTGTTTATTCTTTTGGAGGCTGAGTACTGAAGGCAGGACAGGGCAGTTCTGTTGAAGATAGTTATAGTGTTTGGTTTGATCTCTGACTTCTCTTAGAAGTGTATGACAGTTTACTAGAATTGATCATATGCTTTGAGTTCTTAAGGTCAAAGCAGTCCAGAAGATATTTTTAAACATCAGGAATAATATGTCTGGTCTTCCAGGCAGGACATGTTGGATACCTGAGTGGATGTTATTGTGGGTTCTTGAATCTTAGTTGAAGCAGCAGAATGGACCTTTAAGCCAAAGAGTAGATTTCCAAAAAGCTAAAAAATTCTTACAGTATTAAAAAGAGGGGTTTAAGCAGCCTAAACCCACCCCAACTTCACTCATTAGGTGAATTTCCACTATTTCTCCAGTCAATTCTCAGGGGCAGAAATTATGTCCTCTTTTACAGCAGAAAGTTCATTTAACACTCAGCCCTTTATACATCATACAACGTATCTCCTCCCCCTCTGGAGTCCATTTCTCTTGCCCATCTTTAACAGATGTTTTACATGCCATTTTCCCCATCACTGAACAAAGTTAGTGGTATCCAGCAACAGCTACAGGTAGCCATGCTTTTCTAGTAGAGTGGAGGGCTCTTCAGGACCCAGCTGTAAATGCAGGTCAAAATTGCTTACTTAGTGAACACCAAGCTAATCTCTGCACACCAAAATAGAAGTGAGACATGTTAGGCAGGTTTTAGAAGCCCTCCCCCCCAAAATTGCATTTTCTGGGCACTCACTGTGCTAGGGTGATGAGATTAATCTGGTAGGCTGCAGTATAACCTTGCAATTTAATTATGCAAACTACTATGGAACATGCATTTCTATTAGTACACTTCAAAGAATAATCAGCTTTTCCATACTGATCAACCCAGCTACCCTGAAGTAATTGCACAACACATTTTAAATTTTAAACCACAGAAGTTTATTAGTTTGCCTTATACAAGGAGCGGTCAGTGACATTAGTTATCACCTTTAGGGTTAGTTACAAATCTATTTCTGAGATGCCATTACATCTAAGTTACATAGTGAAGTCAACCACCCTTAGTCTAGTCTCCAGCCCCTGGGAATTTATAGCTAAAGGGTGGGGAAGTAAAGGGTCACTAGTCAGCCACAGGAAAACTAAAGCCTAACAGGTAGCTCTCTCTCCACTAATACAGTTAACTGTAATCTTCATCACACGTGCAAGCTGTAACAGAGCTTAAGATGCACAGGGTATAGTTACTACACAGTACATCAAAGGAATAGTCAAGTTAAACATAAGGGGGGGAGGGGGGAGTAAATCAAACAATATTGGTCCAACATGAAAGGCTTTTCAAGGGCAAAGTTTACAAGTAACTACTCAATTTGGTAAATACAATTGCCCTGACAATTATACTGCAAGTAACCCCCATCAGCAGAGGCTGAGCACACCTGCTAGCACTCTTTAGAAGCATTTACGATGGACAATGGATGGGCCAGACTCATCATATTCCTGCTTGCTGATCCACATCTGCTGGAAGGTGGAGAGAGACGCCAGGATGGAGCCCCCAATCCAGACGGAATATTTACGCTCCGGTGGGGCAATGATCTTGATTTTCATTGTGCTGGGTGCCAGGGCCGTGATCTCCTTCTGCATTCTGTCAGCGATGCCAGGATACATGGTGCTTCCACCAGAGAGCACTGTGTTAGCATAGAGGTCCTTTCGGATATCCACGTCACACTTCATGATGGAATTGAAAGTGGTCTCGTGAATGCCACAGGACTCCATCCCCAGGAAAGAGGGCTGTAAGATGGCCTCTGGGCATCGGAACCTTTCATTCCCAATAGTGATCACCTGGCCATCAGGCAGCTCATAGCTCTTCTCCAGGGAGGAGGATGAAGCAGCCGTGGCCATCTCCTGCTCGAAGTCCAGGGCGACGTAGCAGAGCTTCTCCTTGATGTCACGCACAATTTCCCTTTCGGCCGTGGTGGTGAAGCTGTAGCCTCTCTCCGTCAGGATCTTCATGAGGTAGTCGGTCAAGTCACGGCCAGCCAAGTCCAGACGTAGGATGGCATGGGGCAGGGCGTAGCCCTCGTAGATTGGCACTGTGTGGGTGACCCCATCCCCAGAGTCCATGACAATACCGGTGGTACGCCCAGAGGCATACAGGGACAGCACTGCCTGGATGGCCACATACATAGCTGGGGTGTTGAAGGTCTCAAACATGATCTGCGTCATCTTCTCTCGGTTGGCCTTTGGATTCAGGGGGGCTTCAGTGAGCAGGACAGGGTGCTCCTCTGGGGCAACCCGCAGCTCATTGTAGAAGGTGTGGTGCCAGATCTTCTCCATGTCATCCCAGTTGGTGACAATGCCATGCTCAATGGGATACTTCAGGGTGAGGATGCCTCTCTTGCTCTGGGCTTCATCACCCACATAGCTGTCCTTCTGCCCCATGCCTACCATGACCCCCTGGTGCCTGGGGCGTCCCACGATGGAGGGGAACACGGCTCGAGGAGCATCATCCCCAGCAAAGCCAGCTTTGCACATCCCGGAGCCATTGTCAACAACAAGGGCGGCGATTTCTTCATCGGCCATTTTGATTTAATCTGAGAGAGACAGTGAGGAGCACAGACCCCGTTAGATGCATGGACGCTTTTAAGGAAACGCTATCGGCTACCTCCCCCATGCGCCCTACGGCAGGGGGACGCTGCTGTTGTCTGGACCGGGATGTGGGTGCAGCAGGGCTCAGCCTAGGGAGCTCCCCCCGCCATAGGCCAGGCCCGGCCGCCCCGCCCTCTCACCAGGCCCGCGGACTGAGCAGCTACAACTGCAGACCAGGGCGGGCGAGCGTGAGCCCAGCCCGCAGCGGCCCGCGAAGCGACTAGCCCCCTCCCAGGGTAATCCCAGGGCCGCCGACCCCGCCCTGTCCTCAGGGCACAGAGCCCTTCCCCCACCACCGAGTACCTCCAGCAGCTCAGTCACGTCCGGAAACCACTGCAGCCTCTGTCTCCTTCCGCAGGCACCACGCGCGCAGCTTTATCCCCACCGGAATCGGAAACCCGCCTCCGGCCCCGCACGCCCATTGGCTACTGCGATGATAACCCGCCCCTTACCACCGTCCTCTCTACCTATCGGAACGTCGCTGGCCGAGCCAGTCTTGTTCCCAGCAGAGTTTGCGGCAGGGAGGCCGAGCCGCACGCTGGGAGCTGTAGGCGCTCGGTGAGCTAAGCCCCGTCTGGTCTTTGTCTCGTAAACTACAATTCCCAGTATGCAGCGCGTAGAGCCCGCCGGCACTTCCTGTTTCCGATGATGGTGCTCAGGTGAGTGTAAACAACATCAGGTGGGGATTGTGGAGCTGTTCGCCGCGGCCGCTGGAGGGGGGCTGGCCTGGCCTGGCCTGGCCTCGACTCGACTCCAGTCTCGGGGCAGGATTGGATCAGTATCGATCCCTTCCCTCAATGACTGTGGCCTACCCTAGGTCCCTCTCCCCACTGGACTGGGCACTAGGGTTCGGCCTGGCTCCGTCTCCCGGCACTGCTAGGATTGTGGGCTGGGTTTGGGGTCTGATAGCGACTCCGGCACTCGGATTTGGACACCAGGGCCAGGCTTACCATAGACCCCAGCCCTAACCCGGGCTGGGGGCTAGAAAAGGCCTCGCCGAGCTGGGCTCTGTGGTAAGGCCTGGCAGGGGAGCCTCTCCCCGCTCTATCAGGGATTGGGACCAGGGCATAAGCCCCCCTTCAGTGTTGGAGACTAGGGCGGGGACTTAATGTAGATATCCCCAACCAGAGCTGGGGACAGGGTATAGTCTAATGTAGATCCATTCCAGTTATGTGGCCAGCTGAATCAAAGTGGTGTTTGTCTTGCTGAGAGTGTGTCATGTTGGTTTGTTTTGTTCCCTTCACAGCCTCTCCTGGAGCTCAGAACTGGGTTTCTGAGGCTCAGTTCCTCTCGGTGATATAGTTACAATGTCTTTGTCAGAGTGGCATATTGCGGTGAAGCTGGCAGATCAGCCGTTGGCCCCCAAATCCATCCTGCGGCTACCAGAGACTGAGCTGGGAGAGTGCCCTTTGGGTGGGTGCAGCATCTCCTACCTGAAGCAGCTTATCACTGGAAAGCTGCAGGAGTCAGTCCCAGCCCCAGAACTTATTGGTGAGTTGCTGCTTTTACTACAAGGTTGGGCCTAGTCAGGCCTGGGATCATGGCAAAATTTCAACTGGGTAATTACATACCGCAGTTTCAATTGGATAGAACTTCTTTGCTTCCAGTGTTGCTGTGTAAAATGTTAGTTATTATGGAGACTTTAGCCATCCCTATTTTCCAGGTTTGCTTTTAACAAATCTTTCTAACAAGGCAGGCTAGTAGACATCTATCTCTGCTATGAGATATACTTTGTGTCTGACACCAGTAGAACTCTGTGGGGTTGGGGCAGTTCTTTTAAACCATGTAATTCTGTGAGAGGATGCACAGCCAGGCTTGTGTCCTAGGCTTCAAGGTCCCCTTGAATTTAAATGTGGAAGTGTTTATGCCACTGAATATTTAGGAGTTGCCACTTCAATAGCCGCCACATGTGGCAGGCTGATAGCATGCCTGGAAATGTACTTATCCCATAATGGCCAAGCAATAGGGCTTCCCACAGGAACACCCTGTGTTACAGAGCTGTGCTTTCCCTCTCTCTCAGATCTGATCTACTGTGGCCGCAAGTTGAAGGATGACCAAACGCTTGACTTTTATGGCATCCAGTCAGGCTCAACTGTTCATGTCCTGCGGAAGTCATGGCCCGAGCCAGATCAGAAACCAGGTGAGAGAGAGGATGCCTGGGTTAACGCTCTGGAACTCTTAAGCGTGTGTATCTGTGGTGCTGATCTCTTGTGGTTGAGATGAGGACACATACTCCTGTTTGCCTGTAATTTTCAGGGACAGAGGTATAGTGGAAGGAAGTGAATTCCTTGGGATTGATCTGGTGTTTTCTGTGAAACCTCCAATCTCAAAGGAAGGGGAGCTCTCTGTGTCTGTTTCACACTGACATGGGAACTGTGGAAGGAGCCCTATGATACATGGAGAAAGAACCCCTTAGCTGAATTCCAGTCAATTACACTCGTTCTGTTAAGGACCAAAATCAGATCCACTCATTTTGATCCATCTTTATTCTGCTTTTGAAGTGTTCTGTGGTCAGCATCGGACCAGGTAAATTAAAGCAGTGGCACTGGGATTGCAGAGTTGGGAGTACTAGCGCAAAGGTCTTTAGATTCTTCCCACACACACACTGCTCTGTCAGACTTGGTTTGACTTTCTTGGCTGTGAGGAAACGGATGACATAAAGGGCAGGCAGAATGAAACTGACCAATAAAAGCTCTTGATTCTTCTTCCCATCCCTTTCTGAATGTCTCCCCCAGAGTCTGTGGATAAAGTGGCTGCAGTGCGAGAGTTCCGGGTCCTGCACACCGCCCTGCATAGCAGTCCCGCATACAGAGATGCAGTGAGTGTGGCTTATTCTTCACCCCTAAATGTGCGTCATCCACCATGTGTGACTGAACAAAGGAGAGGATGGAGAGCCCCAATAGCAGTTTAATTGGGCTACCCCAGTTTTAGACTGGCCTCATCATGTGGCATTGCTGATCTGTTTTGATTTCTTTGGTAGGTCTTCAAGATGCTGGGGAACAAGGAATCATTGGATCAGATCATTGTAGCTACCCCTGGCCTCAGCAGCGACCCTGTTGCTCTGGGTGAGTTCAGATGTGGCCAGACAGTGTGAAGGAAATAGTAAATAGGGATGGTCCATGGAACCTATTAATTCCTCACGTGGGGGAGGCTCCAGGAAGAACTCGAAAAGGCAGTTTCTGCAGAGACTCTCCACCTTAAGACAGAGAGGTCTGAATCTGTCTGGGAGTCAGATTTTACCATTGTGCTATCTGTTGTTGGTAGCCACACTCAATGGGGCAGGAGCTGATCGAAGGACACTCACTTCAGCTGGAGCAGGACTGGGCCAGAGGGAGGGAGGTGTGTAATGAATGCATCGACTTTGCACCTGCCCCTCCCAAGTGCCACAAAGGATTAATTAACTCTAATCCTGGTCTAGTGAGCTAGCAGCATCTCTGTATGGCCATGTGCAGATTCTAGTAGGACTTTGAGTTATTGCTTTTCATGGCCCTGACCCCAGAAGAGCAGATAGCTCTGAAGAGCGGATGTATTGTGTGATGCTCAGCAGCAACCATTGATGACTCGAAACATGGTCCTTGTGCTTGGGAGCTGATGGTCATGATGCAGAGCCTTGTAGGGAAGAGGTGGAAGCCTTACAAGAGAGTAATACTGGTGAGATACCATCTGGAGTACACATTGCTCCACTGCCCAGGAAATAAAGCTGTTCCAGGAACTGTGACTTTTGCTTGTGTTTTGGGTCACATTTGACAGATGCCCCTTTTGTTTCCTGTCCCTGATTCAATAAGTGTCGTGGTCTCTTACAGGTGTCTTGCAGGACAAAGATCTTTTCTCTGTCTTCGCTGACCCAAACATGCTGGACACGTAAGTTTTGAATGGCCGCTGCTGGATCCAAACCACCACGTAGCTACACAATGCCTGTTTGTACAATTGCACAGTCTATTTTTCTTTAGGTGGGAGGAGAGGTTTACTCCAGTTCTCAACTACCAGTGCAGACATGCCATTCCATTGGCGTAGGCTGGGTCGAAGGCTTTCCCTTCCCTTCTTCCTGCTTCCAACCCCTCTCTCTTAGTAATAGTAGTCTGAGAAAAGACTGAGGTTGGGTGTCTGTTACTGAGCTGCCCCGGCTGCATTTTAGGGGTCGGGATGGCTCGAGATTTGTACTTCAATGCAGAATCTTTCACCTCTGCTTCCTGAGTTCAAATCCAGTCTTTGTTGGTTGTGGCTGAAAATTGCTACCATCCGATTGTTGCTCAGTCCCCTGTGCGAGCTGAGGTGGGGAATCTCGTTTTTGGTCCCAGTGGGCAACCTGCATCAGAAATAGGGTTGCCAACTTTCTAATCACACAAAACTGAACACCCTTTCCTGGCCCCTTCCCTGAGACCATGCCCCTTCCCCATCCCTTCTCCAAGGCCCTGCCCCTGCTTGCTCCATCCTCCCTCCCTCCGTCACTCGGTCTCCCCCACCCTCACTCACTTTTTCTGGGCTGGGGCAGGGGGTTGGGGTGCAGGAGGGGGTGAGGGCTCCGGCTGGGGGTGCAGGCTCTGAGGTGGGGCCGGGGTTGAGGGGTTTAGAGTGCAGGAGGGAGCTATGGGCTTGGGCAGGAGGTTGGTACGGGAGGGGGTGTGGGCTTTGGGAGGGAGTTTGGGTGCGGGAGCGGGCTGGGGCAGGGGGTTGGGGTGTGGGAGGGGGTGAGGGATGCTGGTTCTGGCTGGACGGCGCTTGCCTCGGGCGCTTCCTGGAAGCGACTGGCATGTCCCTTCTGCTCCTAGGCTCAGGGGCAGCCAGATGGCTCCCTGCGCTGCCCCTGCCTGCAGGCACCACCCCCGCAGCTCCCATTGGCTGTGGTTCCCAGCCAATGGGAGCTGTGGCGTTGGAGCTCGGGGCGGGGCCAGCGTGCAGAGACCCTCTGGCTGCCGCTGCACCTAGGAGCCAGACATGCCGCCTGCTTCCGGGAACCACACGAAGCCAGGGCAAGTAGGAAGCCTGCCTTTGCCCTGCTGCAATGTCGATCGGACTTTTAGCAGCCTATTAAAATCTTCTGGATTGCTTTCAATAGTCACTAGGAGATTGATGCCAATTCCAGTAGACTCCTGGCCAGTCTGGAAGGGTTGGCAACCCTAATCAGAAAGCCATTGCCAAAATGGGATCTAACTGGCCCCTCTTGTTGGCCAACTCAGCAAATTGTGTAGGATTGAGTAGGCCAAGGGGAGGGAGCTTCCTTCACCTAGAGATCGTCCTTCTGTATCATGAGATACATCAGCCAGGGGAGCTGTCACTGCTGTAGCCTATGCTGTACCTGTTCAGTGGATAAAGAGAGGACTCCCGCCTTTGGAGATGTCAAACCTGCCATCTTTCACTAGCACCAAATCCACTTAAAAAAAAAAACCCAACAGAATTTGGAGCATGACTCCTGGGCTGGTGGCAGGATTATTACTAGACCAGGTAGGCTGGAGGGGTTACATCATCTGGCTGCCAGAGCCGAGATCAGAGATGGTGGTGAAGCATAGTCCACTGGGAAGCCTGAAATTGCTGCTCCGGGCGCTGTGGCGGCCTCCCTTCCCTTCCTCTGGTGCCACCTCCGGGTTTCTTGTTTTGTCTCTGCCCAGGCTAATCCCAGCTCACCCTGCTCTGGTGAACGCCATCATCCTGGTTTTGCACTCGGTGGCGGGCAGCACACCTCTCCCAACTCCGGAGACCTCCTCACGCAGCATGCCCTCCAGCTCCTACAGGGACATGCCTGGTCAGTTTGCCTGTGTGAAGCATCCAGCTGTGTGTGCACATGGGGTAGATGAACTGCAGGATCTACAGACTTATCCAGGCAGTAACTGACCCTGAGCCTTCCAGGGGCAGGTGGAGCAATAAACTTGGAGGCCTGGTTTATTGAGTTAGTAACATGCATCTGTTCTGGGATGTAATCTTTAGGGCAGAGACAGGGAGGGATTTTCCTTCTCCTCTGACATATGCAGCACTAAGTAGAACTCACTGAATCTTCCAATTAGAGTGCAATAAATAAGTTGCTGGGTGTGTTAGGCCTGCAACCATGAACCCTTCAGCTGCTGTAGGTCTTGTCAGATCCTAAGTGGGATGGAGCCTCTTCACCACTTGGGTGGGAAACATCCAAGGAAAACCTAGGATGCTGGTGATTCATGGGTGGCACTCTTTCCTCTGAATCCAAACTAAACCAGTGTCCCACATAGTGATCCTGGCCCTGTGCTGCTGAAGGCTGTGCCTTTTCCAATGAGACGTAAAACACTTGTGAATATTAAAGATCCCATAGTTTGTTTGCATGAGAAGAGGTGTTAGCTCCGTTGTCCTGGCTGTATTCTAATTTGGGTAACTACGCTGCCTCCCTAAATTCCCTCTGTACTTTCACTAGGAGAAGTTATTTTTCATTCCCCAATCTAGTGCTTTAGGCACATTAATGTCATCTCTGGGGTGGAATGCAGCAGACTGCATTTTAATGGTGAGTGGGCAATCCTTATAAAACGCAGTCCATGAAGTGTCTTTCCCTGGGAGGCTGAGTGTTGTCTATCAGCTGATTTGACCTCTCTGAAGGCATAGGAGATCTAAAAGCCTCTGCTGGGAGGGTAAATGGGGGCTGAGATTTTGTGTTGTCTGTGGTTTGAAAGCTTTTCTCCACTTGAATGTGTTCTCTTCTCTGGGGCAGGTGGCTTTTTGTTTGACGGTCTCTCTGACGATGAAGATGATTTTCATCAGGTAATGTTAGTGGGGCAGGTGAGCGGTCTGGGTTTGGGGGATGGTTGCATTTAGAGGCACAGTAAAATCAGAGAACCTGGAGCTGCACCCTGGGCAGGGTTGTCTTGCAGTCAAAGCACTGGATTAGGGTTTGAGAGACCCAGGTTCAGTCCTTGGCTCTGCCACAGCCTCCTGTGTGACCTTGAGCAAGTCGCTTCGTCTCCCAGTGCCTCAGTTTCCCCATCTGTATTATCTAGGGATAAACATTCTGTCTAACTCCCCGGACTATTGTGAAGCTCAAGGTATTAATGATTGTGAGGTGCTCAGATACTACAGCAAGAGGAGCCACAAAAGTACTTAGTTAGGCTCACGTAGTAAGAAATCAGTAGGTCTAGCTCAGGGAATGGTGCTTCCCTGAATGCCAGCACCAAATACCATAGGAGCTGTGCAGCACCTTGCCTGGATGTGAAGAGTGGGTGATGCAAGTACTTCTGCTTCAGGGCAGTGCTTCAGGTTTCTTTGCAGAGGGACAAGGTCTTGGTGGGGATGATTGATTATTCAGCAATGGGAGGGGAGGGACCCCCTGCCTTACAGGGATCATTAGGCTGAGGTGATGTCCCAACCCATGGCCCATTGACAGAACCACTGGGGAACCTGATAATGGCTAGTCAATCGTTCCCTCCATACAATACATCCAGTAACTGCCAGTATCCGATCAAAGCCAACTCCCCTGACCCCCAACCCTATGTTTTCTCTTTGTCTCCCTTCAATTTGCCAGCACTGAGCCATGATGGCCAGGACTGCCGGTGGCCCCAGCCACCTCTGAACTCTGGGTCTCTGTCACATTGTTTGTTTGAAGTTACACTTCTGCAGTATGATCTTCCATCGCTGCATCTCTACAGGGCTTCCAGTGTCTCCGTAACAGCTGTGGTTAATACTGGGGGTTCTTAGCCTGGTGACTCGGAAGGTTAACATTGAAAGATGGGAGTTGGCAGGCCGAGCTGTGCAGTGCTAGTTCTAGAGGTGGCTCAGATGGTGACTTCCTTGGAATCCTGAGCACGCCTTGAGTTTCCTTGTGACATAGACGCTAACTCATGGGTTTTCTCCCATCCCGGCAGAGCACAAGGTCCACGCCTTCCAGCAGCACTTCTGGGTCCCGCCCAGCATCGCTCGGCTACACTGGGGCCGCCGGACCCCGGCCAATCACACAGAGTGAACTGGCAACTGCGCTGGCCCTGGCCAGCACGCCTGAGAGCAGCTCTCACACTCCTACCCCTGGCACACAGGTAGGGTAACAGCATAACCTCAGGGAACCCTTCTCTCAGGTCACAAACTGCAGCGAGATACTGACTGCTGAGAGCCAGTCCCAGCTAACGCCCCTGGGACCTGGAACTGGGCTAGCCCATTATGGCAGGAGTCTCCTCTGTACAGACTCCAGGAGGGAGAATGTTTGGGGTTGGGGAGACCCTTGTGGAGGAGGCATTGCCCTGAAGGTCACTGTGGTGGCCAGTTAACATTACAGCTGTGTGTGGATCCCACTAGCACGATCTCCTGTCTTCTAGGGTCACTCATCAGGCACCTCTCCAATGTCCTCCAGTGTCCAATCAGGAACTCCCATCACCAATGACCTCTTCAGCCAGGCCCTGCAGCATGCCCTGCAGGCATCTGGGCAGCCCGCCATGCAGGTCAGTAACTCAGTCTTGTCATTTCAGGGCTCTGTGACCCACCTCTCTCCACCCTGATTCCAGCAGCTGTCACAGGACAGGAAAGTCTTTCACTTGAAGCCCCGCGTTGCAGGCCACTCAGTATCCAAAGGTGGTTCAGTGGCTGGCCAGGGTTCCCAGCAGGAGGTGCTGTAGGGAATGATGCAGAAGCACTGGAGGTGGAGGGTATGGGGCAGGACCGTGGGGTTGCTCCCAGCAGGCGGTGCTTAGATCCCAAGGTGACAGAGGCATAGAAATGCAGTAGGGGGAAATGCTGCATCATTGGAGGCCGTGGAGGAGGGTGGGGAATAACCGTCATTTCTCGGGTACTGACAGATCCCCTTAGCTGTCTCCCCTCCCTCTACAGAGCCAGTGGCAGCCGCAGCTGCAGCAGCTGCGGGACATGGGCATACATGACGACGACCTGAGCCTCCGAGCCCTCCAGGCCACCGGAGGGGACATTCAGGCTGCCCTGGAGCTGATATTTGCAGGCGGAGCGCCCTAACCCCCATGAGCGAGGGCAAGGTGGCATGTTTCAGAGATGCTGCTAGGTTAGGACGATTGTGAAGTTACTGTCTCCGATCCCCACCTCAGCCCTGAAACCCTTGGACAGAACTGAGTGTCTCTCTTGCCCTGGGCAGTGTTGGGGTCTCTCCCCTGACTTGTCGGGACGCAGTTGATGGCAGAGGAGATGATGCACTACACTGGGATGAGAACTCTGACTCAGAGAGGTTCTTCCTACTGCAGTTCCCTGGGCTATAACCACCATAGGCAAGACCACTGGATTTCTGCACAGCCACAGGGAAAGAGCAACAGCCCACTGAACCAGGGGACGCTGCAAAGCCACAGCTGCTACCACGAAGCATCTGCCAGCTCCCTCTCCTGCTTGCACTTCTGTTCCTGCCACCCTAGAAAGTCTTGGTCTGTTTTAGTTCGTCAGTGTTTGAGTCTAATAAAGCTGAACCTCTCCACGTGTCTGTCATTGGAGTTGTGATCTGGTAGATTTCAGAGCTAGCCTGAGTGGTTGTTGGGGGGGAGGCCTCCAAGAATAGCCTAGGCTGCTGGAGGAAGTACTGATGATAATTCAGCTGGGGGTGCTCTTCCCCTGGAGTCTGCTGAACCAATGTCCCTGGGTGATGTCAGCGGTGCTGTCTCTTGACTGAAATGTTCCAAGATGATCATTTGTGTGTATTAAAAGAGGGGGAGGGGGTTCCTCATCATAATATGTAGCATTTACATCCCACTTCTCATCTGCAACGCCCTTTGCAGCCACTGATTGATCCTCACATAATTCCCGGGAAGTAGGTGAGAGCAGGGAAGGACAGGAACTGGCTAAAATCCAGGAGGCATAGTTCCATTCTGCCCACCGAATGTTCTCTCCTTGCTTTCCAGGGATATGCTCTTCTTCCTCGTTTTCTGCTCTTAACTTGGTGCTCGTGTCATTGTGGCTGCCATATTCCACCCCACCATGCCATGCAAGGGACATGCAAGCGGGTGCAAGTGCAGAGAGAAAGATGCCACCGCTGCTGAGCACTCTGCATTACAAGTCATTTCTGGAACCCTGGGCCTTTGTCTTACGTGAATATGAGCTTTAGGCCTCGTCAGCAGGAGTGGTTGTACAGGCATCTGTAGTAAGGAGAGCCGCAGTACCCTACGGCATGAGATTCCCTCTTCAGCTGAGACCTGCCCCCACCACCTGTGGGGAGCCAGTTTGGAATTTGATAGGTTTCAGTGTAGTAGCCATGTTAGTCTGTGTCAGCAAAACGAAAATAAGAAAGAAAAACTTGTAGCACCTTAGAGACTAACAAATTTATTTCAGCATAAGCTTTCGTGAGTTAGTACCCACTTCATCGGATGCATGGAATTTCATTCCATGCATCCGATGAAGTGGGTACTAACTCAGGTACTAACTCACGAAAGCTTATGCTGAAATAAATTTGTTAGTCTCTAAGGTGCTACAAGTTTTTCTTATTTTCGTTTCGGAATTTGAGAAATTCACAGTAGCACAAAGCCACCACAGGGTGGCAGTAAAGGCATGTCACATCGGAGGTGCACTTCAGACAAGGCAGTGATCAGAGGACCTCAAAGCCTTTGACAATGCTCCTGGAGGAAGGAAAATATCCCTGTTCTCATAGGAGGGAGTCTGGGTACAGAAAAGCCCAGGCCAGTGTTTTCAGGAGTGGCCCCTGGTTTTGGTTGCCCAACTGGAGGACAGTTTGGAGCTGACTTTCATAGTCAATTCACTGAATTTCACAGTAAGTGAAGTCAATGGCCATTGTGGATGCTTTGGCCCAGATCCCAAAAGGTCTTTAGGCTCCTAATGTGCACTGATTTCAAAGGAAGTTAGCAGCCTAAATAACTGTGGATTTGCCCTTAGGACCCCTGAAAATCAGGCCCTAGGTATCTTAAGGTGGGCCCCCAAAATAAGTAGACACTTGAACATATGGGCTTCACTGATGTGTACCCATGGGGAGTCCCTGGTAGAGCTCAAGTCTCCTGCCTCCTAGGCCCCTGCTGAGACTTTACTGCATGCCTACTTCACTTTTAAAAAGTGCTCTGCAAATATTAACATGGTTTTGTCCATCACACGAAAGTGAATGCTGGATTACTTGGCACAGTGCAGTCTGTTGCCCACTGTTTCTAATCCATTCTAGTTTTAGATGGCTCAGGAGGTAGGGGTCGCATCACTTCCCTTGAAATGCAACCTAGGAAATTTCGGCATTGGCCATTGGATGGGGATGTACAAATACTTGATTTATCCTGTCTGGTTACTGCCCTAACTGGGTGAAATTCTTCTGGCCTCTGTTAGACAGGAAGTCAGAGTGGATGATCATAATCATCCTTTCTAGCCTTAAAATCTATTAATCTAATTCCTCTCTGTGGCTTTCGACCCCACATATAGGTGTAGATAGCATCCTATTTCCTTTAGTCACCATGGAGGTAATCTCAATTTTGTTTTGAAAGGTTAGAATATAAGGACGGCCATACTAGGTCAGACCAAAGTATCCTGTCTTCCATTTAACCCAGTATCCTGTTTTCCAACAGTGGCCAATGCCAGGTGCTTCAGAGGAAATGAACAGAACAGGCAATCAAGTGATCAATGTTCCCAAGTCAGTTTCTCATCATTGGTTTGTGTTGCTTTTCTCTGAACTCCCTCTGGTTGTTGACATCATCTTGGTCCTGAGAACTGCATATGATTGTTGTAGATATGGTATCGCCAGTGACACCAAGAGGGACTCGGCACCACCTTTTTTTCTCTACAACAGGGGTTCTCAAACGGGGTCGGGACCCCTCAGGTCATGAGGTTATTACTGTGGGGGCTGCGAGCTGTCAGCCTCCACCCCAAACCCCGCTTTGCCTCCAGCATTTATAATGGTGTTACATTAAAAACACTTTTTTATATACTTATAAATAAGTCGCACTCAGAGGCTTGTTGTGTGAAAGGGGTCACCAGTACAAAAGTCTGAGAACCACTGCTCTACAATGTTGTGGCTGCACATGAGCCACACAGAATCCCAGTGGCTGCAAAAATCACAAGCATGTCTCTAATTTGCTGTCTACTGACCCTCCTCAGTCATTGACCGTAGCTACTTTCCAGCTAGCTCTCCCTGTTCATACTAGTTTTGGTTGAAATTTTTTTGCTCTTATTAAAGGTGCATGCACCCAAGTCTGATCTTCCCATTGTACTAATCTCGAAGATCCTATCATTTCTTGCTCTTCCTGGATGATGCAGTCACCTGCTTTACTTCCTGTTACATACATTTGTGTTAAAGGGTGCTGAATAGTACATTTTTAAATATGTTGCTTGCTCCCCACATTTCCTCCTACGTTGAGGTTTGGCACATGATCTCCAATGGGCTGAGTTACTTGCTAGTCAAATGTTCATAGACTTACCTACCCCAGTATGGGCTGGCTTGCGCATAGGATTTTTGAAATGTTTTCATTTGATCATACAATTTCAGTTGGTGCTAGCAGCTCTTCAGTTAATTCTGTGGTATGGGGCTACCTCAGGGTCTCTGGCTATAAGCATGTTTCACCAGGGACTTCCCATTTTTTGCATCAGAGTGAATCTGACTGGTTAAGTTTCTGACTGCCCTCCCGCAGCATTCTGCGGATGGGGGCAGGGAGTGGGAAGTGGCCCTGGGGTGTGTTATCAGTTGGTAGCAGCTGTTTCCATTCTGCTCTCCAAAGCTGCCCTCATTATCTCTGGCTATTCTGTCTTTCACCACTGCGTACTGGGGCCGCCCATCAATGACCTTGTCTTTCTTGGAAGGGCAGGGCTGAGTGCCTAGCTGGTTTCCCTGCAATGTTGTCTGGCTATTATCCACGCCCCCCCCGCCGCATTTCACCTTGTTGGTTAGGAACATCCCACGGCATGGCTGGCCTCCCCGGCTGAGGACATGTCACTCGGTGACAAGAAGGGGATTTGAAGAGGGTGATGTTGCAAACAGAGCAGAATGGAGAAGTGAACATCCTTGCTTCACTGTCACGGTAGCTTCCTTCCACCACTTGCTCCCATCAATTTACACCTCCACCTGTCCCCGGCCTCATCCACCTTCTGCATGACGCTGGGACCTCGCCAGAGGCGGTGCAGGAGCAACCGGCCTCATCTTGATGCCCACAGCATGAATGCTGCCTGCAGTTCTGGCCGCCCCATCTCAAAAAAGAGAGATTGGAATTAGAAAAAGTACAGAGAAGGGCATCAAAAATGATTTGGGGGATGGAACAGCTTCCAGAGGAGAAGAGATTAAAAAGACAGGGACTGTGCAGCTCAGAAAAGAGACAACTAAGGGGGATGTGATAGAGCTCTATGGACTCATGATTGGTGTGAAGAAAGTGAACAAGGAAGTGTTATTTACCCCTTCACATAACACAGGAATCAGGGATCATCCTATGAAATTAATAGGTGTCAGCTTTAAAACAAACAGCAGGAAGTACTTCACACAACGCACAGTCAACCTGCGGAACTCATTGCCAGGGGATGTTTTGAAGGCCAAAATTATAACGGGGCTCAAAAAAAGAATTAGATCAGTTCCTGGAGAATAGGTCCATCGATGGCTCTTAGCCAAGATGGGCAGGGATGCAACCCCATGTGATGGGGCATACTCTCCCCACTAACCTCGAGAGAGCTGATTTAGGCCATGTGGGCCCAATCAGCCAATTAGGCTGCAAATGGGGGGAGATTGAAGCTGGAGAAAGCTAATTATCTGAAGGATCGCCTGTGAGGGGACAGGTGGGGCTTCTGCAAAGCCAGGAGGCTGGCAAGCAGCAGGGAGGAAGCCTGCAGTCCTCCTCCTGGGCTAAGGGAGAAGAAGCGTGGTAGGAAGGTGTCTGGGCTGGGGTGAGAGCAGTAAGGTGATGGAGATGCAGACCCTAACTGTTCACTAGAGGGCCCTGGAGTGGAACTCAGAGTACAAGGCAGGTCTGGGTTCCAACTCCAACCACTGCAGAGTGGCACTGTTTGGGGGCCGTGAACAGGAAGACTGTCTGGGCCCTGTTGGAGTGCCAGGGTCCTGGGCCATGAGGATTGCCTGATGCCACATGAACAGAAGAGACTTTGAAAGCCTACCCCGGAAGGGGAACCACTGAGTGACTTGGCTGGAGGGTTACTTCACAGAGGGGCTGCAGTGGCTCCTGGAGCGAAACAGGGGCTGCAAACAGAGAGAGAGGCAAAGGGACAGGATGCAACTGCAGGAAGAGGCATCGACCTTGCAAGCTATTACCCAAAGCAGCCAAGTGGAGATGCCATCCCAGTAATGAGTAGGGCACTCCCCATACTTCACACCCCATGCTCTGGGGGTCCCTAAACCTTTTATTGCTAGAAACAGGGACTGGATAATGGGATGAATCACTCGATAAATTGCCTGGTCTGTTCAATCCCTCTGAAGCACTTGGCACCGGGCCACTGTCAGAAGACCAGATACTGGGCTAGATGGACAATCAGTCTGATGCAGTGTGGCCACTCCTGTGTTCTCCTGATCGGTCACAAGAAAAAGTCATGTTTCCGGCAGCATGCAGAAACCACGTTGCTTCTGCTTTTTGTAGCTTATTGGAGTGAATCTGAAATCCAACGTTTCAGTCCCCTGAGACCTGATTTCTGATGTAAAACAGGAAGGCTCCCTATTAGCAAGAGGCTGAAACATTTCCCCCCCACTGTCTCCTGAGAGAGCCCTGGTTCCTCCCCTTCTACTCAGTAGTGTAGCTGAGGGGGAGCAGGGGGAGCGTCTGCTCCCCCTGTGAGCGGCTGCTCCCCCTGTGAGCAGAAGCGGCGAAAGCGGCGCCTTTTTTTAGCAGCACTAAAAAAAGGAGCCGCTTCTTTTTAAGCACCGTTTCTTGCACTCACCTGGCGGCGCTCCGGGTCTTCGGCGGCATTTCGGGGGCGGGTGCCACTGAAGACCTGGAGTGAGTGAGGACCCACCGCCAAAGTGCCGCCGAAGACCCGGAGCGCCACCGGGTGAGTACAGGGGGAGGTGCCTTTTTATAGCGCCGCTCCCCCTGCGCTCCGGACCTGGCTGCGCTACTGCTTCTACTACAGGCTGCCATAGAAAGGGTTTGGCTTCACTGCTGAGACACTGGAGCCATTTGAAGTCCCCCCCCGGCTCCACATTTCCCTACTGGCATCAGGACCTGAGTGCAAACATGTGGATCACTTTATCATGACATGCCTTGAGCACTAGTCAGGACTCATGCTCCTTTCTGCCTGAAGTGGAATTGGATGGGTCAGCTGGCAAAGGCAGATGTAGGCCAGCAGCAGTGGTCTCTCACAGAGAGTTCTCCATGCAGGCGTTCTGCCAGGAGTCGGGGGAAGCAAAGGGATTTAGCTGAGCCTCTGTCTATGCCACATAGACTGCGATGGAGATTCCCAGCCCTAGTTTCTTGATCTTGGCCAGGTCCTACAGCCGGGGTAGTCAATTTTTTTTGTCAAGGTCCAAATTTCTTGGTCAAGGTCTAGTCAAGGTCCATACTTCAGAGAACATAATAAAACAACAACAACAATGATAATAAGCAAATAAAGATTTTGGGGTCCATTCAAAAGCGTCCGGTGGTCGATTTGGCCCACGGACTGCCTGTTGACTACCCCTGTCGTACAGTGATCGAGGCTCTATCTGAGCCGGACAGGCTGCAGTGCTGCTGAGAGCTGCTTACGTGGAGGTTAAGTAATGTCCCCACTGGTGCATATGTACCTGCAAAGGCACTTTGTTGTGTTCTCTGGAGGCTAGCTAGGAACAGAGCCCCTGCAAGGCTGCCCCCACAAGGTGGCTCTGCTCACAGGAGAAGCAGGAGCTATTCCTGCAGCGGAAGGAATCCGGGCACAGACCAGTCACCAAGGCTATTATGGCAGTTTGTCAATCTTGTGACATTCTGGGCCTGACTTGGCAGTTTTGGACACTTGAGGTTGGTGATGCTGGGAGGGAACAACAGGGCATCAGGATCAGGCCCTGGCGGCTTCCCAAGGGGAACAGCAGGATCCTCTTCCTACACCCACACACTCCCAACACGCTATTGGTGAGAGGCTGGGCGTGGGGCCCTTCTCCAGCTGGGAAATCCAGGGCTGTGTTGTGGTTACAGCACTCCAGCAGAACTGGCCTTGAGGGTCTACAAAGCTGCCCTGAGCAGCTCCAGGAGGCCACGGCAGGGGGGTTGTTGCTGGATCCCCTTCTGTCTGGGGAAATGAGCGCTTTAATCAATGCTGGTCTCTGGCATCAAATACCCTATAAATATCACATGTAACAGGGCCCAGGGACTTCCCGGTCCCTCCAGCCAGGTCCTAGGTCACGATGTCTCTTGTCCCCTTGTAATCTCTGATGGCACCTGGCTGTCCCATCCCAGAATCCTCTCCACTGCCATGGGCTGGAATTGCATCGTTTGGGCCAGCCGTTCTGGTCGGCAGCAGGAGCAGCAGTGGGGTGGAGTCCCTCCAGGACCTCCTCTCCAGATCTGCAGCAGGGACCATTTCTGAAGGTCAGCACCCACCAGCAGGGATGGGGAGGGGAATGGGGAGAAATACTTTTGGGACCCGAGGCAGGAGATTTCCCTCTTTGGGGTGGCCATTGTCCCCAAATCTAATAAGAATGTGGGCGAGGGTTGGGGCGATCCCCAAGGAGAGACGCTGGATGGGGGTGGGTAGCACCCACCAGGAGGGGCTGTGGTGGGAGCACCCCTCACAAACCCAACCTGGGTATGGGTGGGGTAATCACCCCCTAGGAGTTACCCAGGTGGTGGGGGGCAGCAGCCCTTGTGGATTCAGGCTGTGGGCAAAGCAGGCTTGTCAGTTGCCAAATCATCCCAGGGGTCTCCCATCATCTCCTGTAGATACCCTGGAAGGGGGAGACTCCAGCCCCAGACACTCAGGCCAGCATCAGAGGTAGGAGCCACCTGGCTGGGTGGGGGACACTGGATCTAACACTGGGATGGGAATTTTTCATTTGGGGTCTATGCAGCGCATGGATGGAATTAGTCCCCTCAACAAACAGCCTGGGGGAAAGAGGAACATATAGCATGTCTCTTGCCCCAAATCAGGACATATGGTCACCATCTGGGCCACCTCCCCTAGGGTTCCCTGGCTCCTTCCTGCTGTGCTACCCTGCTGCCTGCCCCACCCTGATCTGGGCATCACAGGTTAGCTCTCCACTCGCGGACGGCAGGATCTTCCAGGGGATTATCAGGCTGGCCCTGTGGATGAATGGATGTTGGCAGGTGTTACGTTCGTGGGAGGCTGCGGGCCTACCCAGGGTGCTCTGCAAGAATGAGGCCCACACACTCTGTGAGTTATTGGCTTTATTGAAGGCAAAGTGACACATCCGCAACGGGGACTCCTGGCGTTGCTGTCACGGAGACGGGGAACCCAGCATAACCTGGGCCTGGTACGGAGTGCCAAAAACGGGGCGGACTCATACAGCTATATACAGACATCTCATACAGAAGCAAGCAGGGGCCGCCTCCTGGCTCAAGGCCATGCAAAGCAATTCTAACTAATTCATAACAAACTACAGCTGGCCGGCCTTGAGCTGCAATAACCGCTGAAACAATGTGAGAAAGCGAACACCTTTGCTATGCCGTAACACAATCTTCCGTGGTACCCTACAGCAGGGGTTCCCAGGAAGGGAGGGGGATGGAAGGTTTGGGGTCTTTCTCTCTTCATGCAAAGCATCTACCCCTCACTTTGTGCCCCCAGCCCAAGCCCTGCCTGAAGGAGTCAGCAGCGGGACCAGATCATCCCCTAGTGGGCCAAGTAGGAGCCGCTTCCTGCTTTAGCTCTCTGGTGTCTCTAAGGCGATGGGGAGTTTTGAGTGGGGGGGAAACAAATATTCCAGTTGGTGTCAGGGGGGATTTTGGGTCCTTTTCTCACCCCGTGGGGCTTCCTCGCTCACCCCTGCCTGGTGTGGGAGGTGGGGGCTGAGACTGCTTTTGTTCATCAACGGAACAGGCTGGATCCTTCCCTTCTCTCCCTCTGCACACTGGGGTGGTGGCTACTTCTATTATGGAGGGGGGGTCAGGTCCCCCATTTCCAACCCCCACCTCCCGTTGGCTCCCTGCAGCTGGGCTAGCTCCTCCAAGGTGCTTCTCCCCCGCTGGCTGGAGGCCACGCTAGCTGGGACCCTGCTCAGCGGCAGTGAGAAGGCAGGGGCCACAGGGAGCTCTCAGCAGCCCTGGGTTTGCTGGTTCTAGCCCAGGAGGCACCTACCGCACATTCCCAGCAGCCATGAAGGGGGTGAGGGCACCGGGTGTCCCAGACCCCAGAGTCCTGTACTGGGGGTATTTGGGGGGCAGGGAGAAAATCCTGAATAATGAGGCGAATTAGGGGAAATCCCCTGACAAACCATCTGCTGCATTGAGAGGGGATTTTCCCATTGAAAGTACCTGAACTGACTGCTGAGATAGGACGGGGCCAAGCAAGAGTTGTGAGGAAGCGGCCCCAGGGGCTGATGCTGCGTCCGACATGTGTGTGTGGGGGGGTGCGCGAGGGAGGGGGTGTGCACACGGGATAGGCCTGGGTGGTGGGGATAACCGGGCTCATGAACTGTGGGAGGGAGGCTGAATGCTCTTCCCACAAAGAGGGACACTGGCTGCACATGGGGATTGCAGTGCCCTACCCCCATGGGGTTCCAGGGTGTTGGAGGGTGGGGTTCAGTCAGTCCCCAAATTATATCAGTGGCTCAGCCTATTTCTCCGCTGCCCCCCTGCTTCTCCTGGGTGACCCGTCTCTCAGGCCAGCGACAGGTAGGAGCTGTCACTTGCTGCTTTTCCATCAGGCTGGGTGGTCTGGGCCAGGGGAGGGAATTGGGGAGGTTCTGTGGGGCACACTGGCCAAGTGTCCTGGTTGGGTGAGGGGTGCACTGGGATGGGAACGGATTTCACATGCCGCCAGTTCATAAAAACAGTGGGCCTGGTTCTGATCTCACTTCCCCGGATGTTACCCCCTTGTGGCCCCATTGGGCCTGGTTCTGATCTCACTGGGTTTGTGTGTTCCTGCAGAAAGGCCTGTCTGTGGGGATGGGAGGGGCTTCCCCTCTCCCCTGTCATTTGGACCCCGAAGCTCCATGTTGGAGGTGGGAGCCGCTTCAAGCTTGTTCTGTGTGGTGGAGGGGAGACCGGTGGTTTATTTTTGGGCTTCCTGTGGAGGGTGGGGTTGGGATGGGGTGTGACACCCCAGGGGGCAGAGGGGTTGCGGGAGGCTGGCAGTGGGTTAGCTCTCACTCAGTGGGGAGGTGGGTGACCCTGCCTGGGGGTGAGTTGGGTCTGGGATGGGGGGGGTGAGTGCGGGGTCTGCCCCCTTCTAGCCGTGTGGCTTGGCCCATCCCTGGTGTTGTCCCCAGACGAAGGTGCCCGCCTTGCCCACCAGAAGGAGCAGAGGGGTCCAGTGATTTGGCGCCTCAGGGGCCCAGGTAGGAGCCGGTTCTGGCTTTAGCCCTTGATTGTGACGTTTGGGCTGGAGCTTCGGGAACTGGGCACAGCGAATTGGGGAGGGGTGAGAATGGGGCAGTCTCTGTAGCAGGGACCAGGGATGAGGCAGGTGGGGGCTGGGAACTGGGTGAACCCATCAGCAGGGAGTGGGGGGGCCCATGATGTGTGTCTCAGTGGGACTGGGGGGCCCTGGCTGAGGTTCCAGGGCTGAGCTCTGGGTTTTCCCTCCTGGTGTCTGTGCCCAGTCCCCAATAGCACACGCCATGGGGAGCCCTCAGCAGAACTGGTGTGGGGGCCCATCCCCCAGGAGTCAGGGCTGGGTCTGGGCTCCCGAGCTGGGGGCCATGTCACTCCAGGGGACAAGAGGGGGTTACCCATCCTGCCACATGCTGGAAGCCGCCCTGCTGGGCCCTGCTGCTGCTAAGGGACCATGATCTCAGGGCTTGGCTGTGTTGGGCTCCCCGAGGGGCAGGACAAGACACTTCAGGGGAGGAGGCAGGGTCCTGGGGGGCTGGGGCTGGATGGCAAAGCAGTGAGCTGAGCTAATGCAGCCTCCCCAGCTGGGCTCTGCCTGGTGCCCTTGTCCCTCCTGGCTCAGTCTGAGACCCCCTGGCAGTGGGACCTAGGGCCTGTTTGCAGCTCCCTGAGGCAGGATGGGGTCTGTACCCCAGGGCTGGGCTGGTGCTTTTGTAAGCTAAAGTTCGATTGATGGAATTGTTTTACTATAAATCTGTAATACTAAACTGTTCTTTGGATTTGTTTTTTTAGAATGTTGTGGAAGCTAGATTAGTAATAGTAGGATTATTTTATTTAGCTTTATTTTCCTATAGTAGAGGCCTGCTTTTAATATTGTTTTGCTGTTCTGTGTGAACATACTGTTCCTTGTGTGAATGAAATCTGTGTGGTATGTAAGCAAATAAGAGAAAAGACGCCAGCAACAGATGGGCCTAATTGCCAGATGGGCCTAATTACAAAAAAGGGAGTAAAGAGAAGTCGCCAGTATCACCTTGTCCTGATGGCTGAAGAAGTGCAGATTAACAAACCTAAAGTACAAAGGCATCTGCCCTAAATCAAGAACAAAGCACAAGATGAGATGGAGAGTGAACTGAAAACAACCAGTTTTGATGATAAATGATTATAGCATGACACAGCAGAATCCATAGACTAATATAAGAATCAACTCCTATAAAAGAGGGTGAGAGCCAGGAGGCTTCGGGTTCGTTCTGCAAAAACAACGGCGCATCGGTATGCGCGTCTGACAGAGGCCCAGCTCCCACTCGTGTTCCGTCTAGCTGGCCACTAGACTGACTCGAGCAACGATAAGGACTGGTAACTATAGACTCATAGACTTTAAGGTCAGAAGGGACCATTATGATCATCTAGTCTGACTTCCTGCTCAATGCAGGCCACAGAATCTCACCCACCCACTCCTGGAATAATCCTCTCACCTATGTAATATACTATAACACCAGCTGAAGAACCTTTTGGTGTGTGTGTGTGTGTGTAAGAATGTGAGCATATGCTGATTTTAATATCTATTGACATTTTAAATAAACGCAGCATATTGCTTTGTCCCCTGAAAAAGTTTCCGTAAGTTTCTATAAGCATAACACTTTCTAAGAGCCCAGCACAGGCCATTAGCACGGGGCTTCTGGGGTGCCCTAGTCACAAGGGCAGGTTGAGAGGGGGCTGGTCCTGGTTCCACTGTTGCACAATGGGATGGGGGCAGGGAATCCATGCCCAAGGGTGCTGAGGGTTTGGGGTGGCTGGCCTGCCGCACTGAACCCCACTAGAAAATCAGGATGGGGGATGGGACCAGTCCATGGGGATCATGGGGACGATTGGCTGCCTCCAAAGAGCCAGCTGTGACCCTGTGATGTCCAGATCAGTGGTAGGGCAGGCAGTCCGGTAGCAAGCCAAAGAGCCAGGATGGGAAGAGGCCATTTAAGGTGTCTCCTTCTTAAAATGTCAGGAGAGGAGGAATAAAGCAAGGGGCCTCCTTTCCTCACTGCAGAGCCGTCGGGAGGGGAGCGGGGAAGGGGAACCAGCCCATGTCTGCATCTCCCAGCTCCTCTGGGCTGAGTGGGGCTGTGTATCAGGGGACCATGAGGAGAGCAATGGGTTTGGCTGGAAACCACTCAGGGTGGAGACAGTGGGCGGAGACAAGTGCTGCTCTGGGCATTGGTTTCCAGCCTGGGGTAGGGGCACAGGATCAGCCATCGCCAGCTGGATCAAGGGCCCCTTGGGCTGGATCCTGCCCCCAGGTGAGCCCCCTACGCTGGGGTGAGGGGAGCTCATGATGCAGCTGGAGATCCCTGTGGGAGTTGACTGATGCCTGATCCCCTTGGCCACAGTGCAACTACAGAGGGGCCCGTTACTGCGGGAAGAGGTTCTCCTGCCCCTTTAAACCCAGTGTGTCAGTGTCTGAGCCCCTGAAGCCGCAGCAATGGGGGAGACGGCGGCCCCAGAGTGGCTGAGTGAGGATCTGCCTTTTTCCCTCCCTCGCCCTGCCAGAGATTGGGCTGCAGGTAGGAGCCTCCTGCAGCCAGCACCAGGCACAGAGTCAGCTCCCTGCAGTATTGGTACAGGGGTCCGAGTGGCTGCCTGGCTTTAGTGCTATACGTCATGGGCAGCTCCAGCTTTTTGGCTGCCCCAAGCAAAAAAAAATACCGCCGCCGAGTTGCCAAAGCAAAAAAAAAAAAAAGCCCAGCCGAACTGCCGAAGGAAAAAAAAAAACTGCCCCAGAATCCCCGGACTGCCGCCCCTTACAAGGCGCCACCCCAGGCACGTGCTTTGTCGTCTGGTGCCTGGAGCCGGCCCTACTATATGTTGTTGGTTGTTAACTATTGTTGGCTGAGTGACGTTGCACTCCATATGCTTTATGAAAATATGCTTATGAATATGAATATGATGTATTTTTATATTGGAACATCTCTGAGGGTGAGATTTTACCTGTAATCAGTTTCTTAATGTGTTAGGCTTAGACTTGCGTGTTTTTACTTTATTTTGCTGGTGGATTACTTTGTTCTGTCTGTTATTACTTGAAACCGCTTAAATCAGGGGTTCTCAAACTGGGGGTCAGGACCCCTCAGCGGGTTGCGAGGTTATTACATGGGGGTGTGAGCTGTCAGTCTCCACCCCAAACCCTGTTTTTCCTCCAGGATTTATAATGGTGTTAAAAATATAAAAATGTGTTTTTAATTTATATGGGGGGTCTCACTCAGAGGCTTGCTATGTGAAAGGGGTCACCAGTACAAATGTTTGAGAACCACTGACTTAAATCCTACTTTTTATACTTAATAAAATAACTTCTTTTTATTAATAAACCCAGAGTAAGTGATTAATACCTGGGGGAGCAAACAGCTGTGAATATCTCTCCATCAGTGTTATAGAGGGCGGACAATTTATGAGTTTACCCTGTATAAGCTTTATACAGAGTAAAACAGATTTATTTGGGGGTTGGATCCTATTGGGAACTGGGTGTCTGGGTGCTGGAGAGGTAACCTGCTGAGCTTTTTTTGGTTAAAGTCTGCAGTTTTGGGGGCATGGCCCAGACCCCAAGTCTGTGTTGCAGCAGGTTAGCGTGTCTGGCTCAACAAGGCAGGGTTCTGGAGTCCCCAGCTGGCAGGGAAGACTACTTATTATTATTAACTTATTATTGTTATGGCCAGTTATTAACTGTTTATTATATTTGGCTGGTTTCTATTGACTATTATTAGCAATTTATTTGTTACAATTAGCTATTAAGTCTATTATTAGCACTTACTATTTATTAGTGATCTAACAGGCCAGGAATGGGGAGGGCTTGAATTAGTGTGGTGATGGTTTTAATGCTCTGTTTGCTGCCTGGCCTCATTGCAAAGTCCCTGGGTGTCTTGACCAGCATGGAAGAACAGCCTCCCGGAGGGGCTGACACTAAGGAGTACCTGTCTCTCTGCATCTCTGCCAGTATGAGAGGGGAGCAAGCGTGCAGGGCTGGCTGCACAAAGAGTGTCCAGCAATGACACAGTGACCGGTGGTGTGGGATTGCTGCTTACAGATGGGTCTCTGGTATGTGCTAATTTACTGTGGGTTTGGGTGTGTGCGTACAGAACCTTTCATTATTATCATCAGCACCTTAATGGTCCTTGCCGAAGAAATGGGTGTGTTATCAGCCGTGCCAAGCGTTATGGCCTGGACAACTCTGTTGTACCTGTTCACATAGCTGAGAGCATGAGAGCATTCCAGTAGCAATGTGTGGGTCTTGCGGACAGAGCTACCAGCTAGGAGCACATGACTTCTAATCCCAGCTTTTCTACTCACAGGTGTGAATATTTCTGGGCTCTCCACCACCTTTTTTATTAACCACAAAGCAATCCTGCAACTTTGGGCGCAGGGAGCTGTCATTCGCCCATCTGACAGCTGATCTAACGGAGAGGCTGCTCACGGTCACTTCCAGCAGAAGAATTCGGATCTCTAAATTGGCAGACCAGACCCACGGCTCAGCCGCTTTGCCACTCTGCCTTGCTGAATGAATATGCCAAATGATGTACTTGCTATGCTGTCACTAACCCCTAGACCATACTTTGCTCCCAGAACCAGCAATAGAACCCACGTGTCCTGATTCTCAATATGCCACTGCTGTCTCACCAAGAGTTGTGTGACCCACTGGCAAAGGATGTGTTGTGGGCCAAGTTACAGACTCGACCACACTAAGGGTATGTCTACTCTACGACAATAGTCCGATTTTACCAAAACCGATTTTTGAGAACCGATATTATAAAGTCGAACGTGTGTGTCCATACTAAGTACAGTAAATCGGCGATGTGAGTCCACAGTACTGGGGCAAGCGTCGACATTCCAAGCGGTGCACTGTGGATAGGTATCCCACAGTTCCCGCAGTCCCCGCTGCCCATTTGAATTCTGGGTTGAGCTCCCAATGCCTGATGGGTCAAGAAATTTGTTGCAGGTGGTTATGGGTAAATGTCGTCATTCAACCCTCACTCCCCCCCTCCCTCCGGGAAAGCAACGGCAGAAAATCATTTCGCGCCCTTTTCCCTGGATTGCAAGCGCAGATGCCATAGCGTGGCGAGCATGGAGCATCGCAGCAGTTATGGCTGTTGTCAACACCTCTCGCATTATCGTGTACTTTATGTATAACCTGAACTTGAGAAAGCAGGCGAGGAGGCTACGGCAGTGCGGTGACGACAGTGACAAGGACATGGACACAGACCTCTCTCAAAGAACAGGACCCCGCAAATTGGACATCCTGGTGCAATGGGGCAGGCTCATGCTGTGGAACATCAATTCTGGGCCTGGGAAACAAGCACAGACTGGTGGGACCGCATAGTGTTGCAGGTCTGGGATGAATCCCAGTGGCTGTGAAACTTTCACATGCGTAAGGGCACTTTCCTGGAACTTTGTGACTTGCGGTCCCCTGCCCTGAAGCGCCAGAACACTAGGATGAGAGCAGCCCTGACAGTTGAGAAGCGAGTGGCGATAGCCCTGTGGAAGCTTGCAACGCCTGACAGCTACTGGTCAGTCGCGAATCAATTTGGAGTGGGCAAATCTACTGTGGGGGTTGCTGTGATGCAAGTAGCCAACGCAATCGTTGAGCTGCTGCTGTCAAAGGTAGTGACCCTGGGAAATGTGCAGGTGATAGTAGATGGCTTTGCTGCGATGGGATTCCCTAACTGATGTGGGGCTATAGACTGAACGCATATCCCTATCCTGGGACCGGAGCACCACGGCAGCCACTACATTAATCGCAAGGGGTACTTTTCAATGGTGCTGCAAGCACTGGTGGATCACAAGGGACGTTTCATCAACATCAACGTTGGATGGCCGGGAAAGGTTCATGACGCTCACGTCTTCAGGAACTCTGGTCTGTTTAGACGGCTACAGGAAGGTATTTACTTCCCAGACCAGAAAATAACTGTTGGGGATGTTGAAATGCCTATAGTGATCCTTGAGGACCCACTAATGCCCTGGCTCATGAAGCCGTACACAGGTGTCCTGGACAGTACTAAGGAGCTGTTCAACTACAGGCTGAGCAAGTGCAGAATGGTGGTGGAGTGTGCATTTGGACATTTGAAAGGGCGCTGGCGCAGTTTACTGACTCGTTCAGACCTCAGCGAAACCAATATACCCATTGTTATTGCTGCTTGCTGTGTGCTCCACAATCTCTGTGAGAGTAAGGGGGAGACGTTTATGGCGGGATGGGAGGTTGAGGCAAATCGCCTGGCCGCAGCTTACGCACAGCCAGACACCAGGGCAATTAGAAGAGCACAGCAGGACGTGCTGCGCATCAGGGAGGCTTTGAAAACTAGCTTCCTGACTGGCCAGGGTACTGAGTGACTCTTATGTTTGTTTCTCCTTGATGAGAACCTGCCCCCTTTGTTTACCCTGTTTATATTGCCTATCCTCTCTAATTAACAACCGCCCTTCCCCCCCTTCGAGCACACCTTGCTTTGAAAGGAAATAAAGGCACCATTGTTTAACAAACAAGTATTCTTTATTCAAGATTTATTAACAAAGGGAGAGAACTGGGATGGTGGCCAGGGTGGGGTGCAGGCGGAGGGGTGGAGGGAGGAGGGAAGGAAAGGCCACTTCAAAACTTGGTGAATGCCAGCCTTCTGCTGCTTGGGCAATCCGCCGGGGTGGAGTGGTTGGTCGCTCGGAGCCTCCCCCCCCTCCGCGTTTTTGGGACTCTGGGTGAGGAGGCTATGGGACTTGGGGAGGGGTGAGGGCAGTTACAGATGGGCTGCAGCGGCGGTCTGTCATCCTGCTTCTGTTCCTGCAGAACATCCACCAGACGCCGGAGCGTGTCGGTTTGCTCATGCAGTAGCCCAAGCATCGCCTCAGTCACCCTCTGGTCTTCCTGGGGCCACCTCTCATCTCGAGCGTCCCTCCTGTCCTCACGCTCATCCCTTCTGTCCTCACGGTCACTGCCCACTTTCCTGTATTGGGAAATTGTGTCTCTCCACACATTCTGCTGAGCTACTTCAGTGCGGGAGCACTGCATGAGCTCAGAGAACATCTCATCTCGCGTGCGTTTTTTTCGCCGCCTTATCTGGGATAGCCTTTGGGAGGGAGATGCTGGAGGAAGCCTAGAAACAGTTGCAGCTGCGGGATGAAAAAAAGGGAGTGAATTTTTAAAAAAGATACATTTTACAGAACAATGCATATACTCTTTTGCGGTGAACAACACCATTCACAGTACCTAGCACATGTGCTTTCAGTACAAGGTCGCATTTTGCATCTTTATATTGAGTGCCTGCGGCTTTGGTGTACAGATCACACAAGCAGGGCCGGGCAATGGAATTCGGCTAGCAGGCGGCCATGGTAAGCCATAGACTTTCGGCTTCTGAACCTTAATTAACAGCAGCGTCCTCCTTTCCCATTCAAAGCAAAGCTCCTTGAGTTGGCCAGTTAGTGCTGCGCTTTGCGGGTTAACGTGCAGTGGCAGAAACCAAAGTAACCCCAGCCATCCCATTCTCTGGGATGATTGCTTTAGCCTTTACCCCACCACGTGGCTGGTGTCAGGGAAGATCCCTGCTAGCTGAACACCAATCGCTCAGCGTGAAGGGTCCCCCTCCCCGCCCCCACCACGTGGCTGGTATCAGGGAAGATCCCTGCTAGCCGACTGCCAACTGCTCAGCATGAAGGTCCCCCTCCCTGCCCCCACCGCGTGGCTGGTATCAGGGAAGATCACTGCTAGCTGACCGCAAACTGCTCAGCATTAAGCACCCCCCATCAAACAGCCCAGTAGAAAAGGCCACCTCTGAATGTCCCCGTAATTAAATTCCCGTATTTCAAACAGGTAACCATGAATGATATCACTCTGATGAGGATAACACAGACAGAGAAAGAACAGATGTTGCTTGAATGCCAGCAAACACCGGGGCCATATGCTGCCAGTCTTTGTCATGCAATGATACCAGAGTACTTGCTACTGGCCTGGCGTGGTAAAGTGTCCTACCATGGAGGACGGAATAAGGCTGCTCTCCCCAGAAACCTTCTGCAAAGGCTTTTAGAGTACCTCCAGGAGAGCTTCATGGAGATGTCCCTGGAGGATTTCCGCTCCATCCCCAGACATGTTAACAGACTTTTCCAGTAGCTGTACTGGCCACGAATGCATCCCAAGTCCTCAGGGCAAAGTAATCATTTAAATCACTTGCTTTTAAACCATGTTTTTTCAATTCAAAAGATACACTCACCTGATGTGCCTTCTCCTGCTTCACGGTCCGGGATACCGCCTTGGGAGGGTTGGGAGGGGATCTCTGTCAGGGTGAGGAAGAGTTCCTGGCTTTCGGGGAAATCGGCGTGCAGAGTGCTGTCGACTACCTCGTCCTCATCATCTCCTTCATCATCTTCCCCGTCTGCAAAAACATCAGAGGAAGCGACTGATGAGAATATCCCATCGTCGGAGTCCACGGACAGGGGTGGGGTAGTGGTGGCGGCCGCCCCTAGGATGGCATGCAGCACAGGGTAGAAGCAGCATGTCTGGGGCTGTGACCCGGAGCATCCGTTTGACTATTTGGTCTTATGGTACGCTTGTCTCAGCTCCTTAATTTTCATGCGGCACTGCGTTGCATCCCTGCTGTATCCTCTGTCCGTCATGACCTTGGAGATTTTCTCGTAGATTTTGGCATTCCGTTTTTTTGATCGTAGTTCTGATAGCACGGATTCATCTCCCCATACAGCTATCAGATCTAACACCTCCCGTTCTGTCCATGCTGGAGCCCTCTTTCTATTCTGGGATTGCATGGTCACCTCTGCTGAAGAGCTCTGCATCATTACCAGTGCTGCTGAGCTCGCCACGATGGCCAAAAAGGAAATGAAATTCAAACTGGCCAAACAGGAAATGAAATTCAAATGTTCCCGGGTCTTTTCCTGTGTACCTGGCCACAGCATCCGAGCTTGGACTTCTGTCCAGAGAGGTCACAGTGGTGCACTGTGGGATAGCTCCCGGAGACCAATACCGTCGAATTCCGTCCACACTAACCCTAATTCGACACGGCCATATTGATTTTAGCGCTAATCCCCTCGTTGGGGAGGAGTACAGAAATCGATTTTAAGAGCCCTTTATGTCGAAATAAATGGCGTTGTTGTGTGGACGGGTGCAGGGTTAGTTCAATTTAACGCTGCTAAATTCAACATAAACTCTTAGCCCTGGTCTACACTACGAGTTTTGGTCGAATTTATTAGCATTATATTGATTGATCCGTGCACCCGTCCACACGACGAAGCCATTAACATCGACTTCTAGGGCTCTTAAAATCGATCTCGCCACTCCACCCCCAACGAGGGGATTAGCGCTTAAAGTGATATTGCTGAATCGAACTAGGCTTAGTGTGGACGCAAGTCGACGGTATTGGCCTCCTGGATCTATCCCACAGTGCAACATTTGACCGCTCTGGACAGCAGTCTGAGCTTGAATGCTCTGCCCAGGTACACAGGAAAAGCCCCGCGAACTTTTGAATTTCATTTCCTGTTTGGCCAGCGTGGTGAGCTGCAGGTGAGTGCAGATCTCATCAGCAGAGGTGACCATGATGGAGTCCCAGAACCGAAGACGAGCTCCAGCGTGGACCGAGCGTGAGGTACGCGATCTGATCGCTGTATGGGGAGACGAAACCGTGCTAGCAGAACTACGGTCCAAAAGGCAAAATGCCAATACGTATGCCAAAGTCTCCAAGGGCATGCAGGACAGAGGCTACAACAGGGACGCGCAACAGTGCCGCGTTAAAATTAAGGAGCTCAGGCAAGCCTACCAAAAAACCAGAGATGCAAACAGCCGCTCTGGGTCAGAGCCCCAGACATGCCGCTTCTATGATGAGCTGCATTCCATTCTAGGGGGTGCAGCCAGCACTGACCAACCCATGTGGTATGACTCCGTATGTGGATCATCAGAAACCACCGAGGAGCATTTTCGGGAAGAGGAAGATGATGATAATCATGCTCAAAATAGCGCACAGACACAGCAAGGAAGCGGAGAAGCCCTTTCCCCCGACAGCCAGGAACTTTTTGTCACTCTGGAGCCAGTACCCTACGAACCCACCCAAGGCGTGCTTGATGCCGGAGAAGGGACCTCTGGTGAGTGTACCTCTGTGAAAGTAATACATGTTTTATAAACAAGAGTGTTTAATGATTAATTCACAGCCAGTACAGCTACAGCTACTGGAAAAGTCTGTTAACATGTTCGGGGATGGAGCGGAAATCCTCCGGGGACATCTCCAGAAAGCTCTCCTGGATGTACTCCCAAAGCCTGGACAAAAGGTTTCTGGGGAGGGCAGCCTTATCCTGTGCTCCGTGGTAACACACTCTACCATGCCAGGCCAGTAGCACGTAGTCTGGAATCATGGCATTGCAAAGCATGGCGGCGTATGGTCCCGGTGTTTGCTGGCATTCAAGCAACATCTGTTCTTTATCTGTCTGTGTTATCCTCAGAAGAGTGATATCATTCATGGTCACCTGTTTGAAATAGGGGGATTTTATTAAGGGGGTATTCAGAGGGGTACGTCCCTGCTGGGCTGTTTGCCTGTAGCTGAACTGAAATCTTCCCCGCTGTGACCCACGTGGTGGGGGGAGGGGGAACAGCGAACATCTTGGATGTGTGTGTGTGTGTGTGTGGGGTGTCGATTAGGTTCGCGCTGCACGTTAACCCGAAAACCGCCGCCCCTCCCTTTTCAATTGCCAACCCTTTTTAAATTGCCAGCCCAAAGGCTGTTTGTTATGGGAAATGAGAGGGTTGCTGTTTGAAACCATTCCCACATGTTATGAAGGTTAAAGAAGCCTATAGACTGTGGCTTACCGTGGCTGCCTGCAAGCCGAATTCTGTTGCCCGCCGGACCTGCTTGTGTGATCTCTCATACCAAACCGGCAGACCCTCAATATAACAGGCAAAGTGCAGCCTTGGACCAAATGCACATGTGCTATGTAATGTTTGGAGCATTGTTCTCTAATATGTGTCTTTTAAACTACTCCTCTCCGTTTGTTTCCTCCCGCAGCTGCAAATGTTTCAATGCCACCCCTTTCATCACCGTCCCAGAGGCTAGTGAAGATTAGAAGTAAAAAAAAAAGGAATTGAGACGATGTGTTCTCAGAGCTCATGCAATCCTCCCACACTGAAACTGCCCAGCAGAATGCGTGGAGGCAGACACTGTTGGAGTCCAGGAAGGCAGAATTTGATCGCGTGGACAGGTGGTGTGCTGAAGACAACGACTGGCGGCATGAAGAGAGACAGCGACGGGATGAAGAGAGTAGGTGGCGTCAGCGTGCAGAGAGAAGGCAGGATGCAATTCTGAGGCTACTGGAGGATCAAACGGAAATCCTCCGGCTTATGGCTGAGGAAAGGCATATGGTTCAGGAAAGGCCGCCTGAGCCCAGACTGCCGCTACAGCCCCTGTGTAACCAACAGCCCTCCTCCCCGAGTCCCATAACCTCATCCCCGAGACGCCCAAGAACGCGTTTGGGTGGCCTCCATGCACCCAACCACTCAAGCCAAGAGAACTGTCCAAGCAACAAAAGGCTGGCATTCAATAAGTTTTAAAGTGCTGTGTGTCCTTGTCCTTCCCTCATCCCCTCCTCCACCACCCATCCTGGTGCTTCCCTTCTTCCACCACCCATCCTGGTGCTTCCCTTCCTCCACCACCCATCCCGGGCGACCGTGGCAGTTACCCCCATAGTTCCCCCTCTTTGTTTTACGAATTAATAAAGAATGCATGATTTTTAAGCAACAATGACTTTATTGCCTCTGCAAGCGGTGACCGAGTGGGGGAGGGCAGGGCGGTTTGGTTAAAGGGAAGTAGAGTGAATCAATGGGCGGGGCTTTTCATTAATGGGGAAAAACAGAACTTTCACACAGCATCCTGGCCATTCATGAAACTGGTTTTCAAAGCTTCCCTGATGCGCAACGCACCCTGCTGTACTCTTGTAATAGCCCTGGTGTCTGGCTGCGCATAACCAGCGGCCAGGTGATTTGCCTCAACCTCCCACCCCGCCATAAACGTCTCCCCCTTACTCTCACAGATATTGTGGAGCGCACAGCAAGCAGTAATAATAATGGGAATATTGGTTTCGCTGAGATCTAACCTAGTCAATAAACTTCGCCAGCGAGCCTTTAAATGCCCAAATGCACATTCCACCACCATTCTGCACTTGCTCAGCCTATAGTTGAAAAGGTCCTGACTACTGTCCAGGCTTCCTGTGTATGGCTTCATGAGCCATGGCATTAAGGGGTAGGCTGGGTCCCCAAGGATAACTATAGGCATCTCAACATCCCCAACGGTTATTTTCTGGTCTGGGAAGAAAGTCCCTTGCTGCAGCAGCTGAAACAGACCAGAGTTCCTGAAGATGCGAGCGTCATGTACCTTTCCCGGCCATCCCACGTTGATGTTGGTGAAACGGCCCTTGTGATCCACCAGTGCTTGCAGCACTATTGAAAAGTAACCCTTTCGGTTTATATACTCGCTGGCTTGGTGGTCCGGTGCCAAGATACGGATATGGGGTCCGTCTATCGCCCCACCACAGTTCGGGAACCCCATTGCTGCAAAGCCGTCCAGTATGAGCTGCACATTTCCCAGACTCACAACCCTTGGTACCAGCAGCTCGGTGATCGCCTTGGCTACTTGCATCACAACAGCCCCCACTGTAGATTTTCCCACTCCGAATTGATTCGCGACTGACCGGTAGCTGTCTGGCGTTGCAAGCTTCCACAGGGCTATCGCTATTCACTTCTCTACTGTGAGGGCTGCTGTCATCTTGGTGTTCTGGCGCTTCAGGGCAGGGGAAAGCAACTCACAAAGTTCCATGAAAGTACCCTTACGCATGCGAAAGTTTCGCAGCCATTGCTGATTGTCCCACACCTGCAACACTATGTGGTCCCACCAGTCTGTGCTTGTTTCCCGGGCCCAGAATCAGCGTTCCACTGTATCAACAAGCCCCATTACCACCATGATGTCCACCTTGCGGGGGGGGGCCTTTTTTGAGAGAGGTCTGTGTCCATGTCCTCATCACTGTCCTCAGGGCGCTGCTGTCGCCTCCACGCCTGCTGTAGCTGTAGCAGCTCCTGGTTCTTGTTCTCCATATACTCCAGGACAATGCGTGTGGTGTTCATAATGGCGATAACAGCCGCGGTGATCTGATCGGGTTCCATGCTTTCCCTGGTATGGTGTCTGCAGGACAGCAGAGTGGGAGCAGAGCAGAAGCGGTGGGTGGATAACAATGGTGTCAGCAATATGGTGCCCGCATGAAAAAAGGCGCAAAAGGATTTTGGGCTCCCTCCTCCACTGTTTTCTCAGAGGGAGAGGGGAGCAAGGGTTAGGCTCCTTTCCTTCTAGCTGCAGATGGTTCAATAGGCTTTATATCCATCATCATCTCCTGGCCCCCTCAAGGATTGAACTCATAAGCCGGGGTTTAGCAAGCCAACGCTCAGACCGCTGAGCTATCCCTCTGCCCATATTATAGCATGACTGAATCCCCACTAGACCTATTGTCCAGGCGTACGCTGGAGATGTATGGTAATTGTGAGCTGAGCAGGCTCCATGCTTGCCGTAGCAAACCCAGAAACCCCAGACTGCTGAGCTATCCCTCTGCCCATGTTCCAGGCAGTACTGAATCTCCCTTAAACAAAACGTGAAACAGAGAATGACCAGAGTCACTCTGGTCACTCCCATTTATGTCCAAGCACCCCCGGCCAGCCACACCATAGGCCAGCCAGGAGCACACAGGGGATGATGAATTTAAAGCCTATTGCACAATCTGCAGCTAGAAGGCAAGGACCTTCTGCTGTGTAGCCCCACGACTACAATCATTTATGGCATATTGCACCATATGTTGCTAGAAGGAAAGGAGCTGCTGCGTAGTCCCATGACTACAATCATTTATAGCATATTGCACCAATCTGCTGTTAGAAGGCAAGGAGCTTATGCTGTCTAGTCCCGTGACTACCAGCCTCAGGCGGAATGGTCCCCTCAAGGATTGAACTCGCAACCCCGGGTTTAGCAGGCCAACGCTCAGACCACTGAGCTATCCCTCTGCCCATATTACAGCACAACTGAATCCCCACTAGACCTAATGTCCAGGCGTACGCTGGAGAAATACGGTAATTATGAGCTGAGCAGGCTCCATGCTTGCCGTAGCAAACCCGGAAACCCTGGAAAACCCGGAAAAAAGGTGCGAAAAAGATTGCTTTCATGGAGGGAGGGAGGGACGGGGGATGGCTTGATGACATGTACCCAGAACCACTAGCGACAATGTTTTCTGCCCCATCAGGCTTTGGGATCGCAACCCAGAATTCCAATGGGCGGCGGAGACTGCGGGAACTGTGGGATAGCTACCCGCTATGCAACGCTCCGAAAGTCGACGCTAGCCCCGATACTGTGGACACAGTCCGTCGACCTCATGGTCTTAATGCTCTTTAGTGGGGACACACACAATCGATTCCATAAATTCGGGTTTTAAAATATCGACTTCTATATTTTCGAACTAATTTTGTAGTGTATACGTACCCTTAGTGTAGACCAGGCCTAATTCGACACAGCCATATCGATTTTAGCGCTAATCCCCTCGTCGGGGAGGAGTACAGAAATCGATTTTAAGAGCCCTTTATGTCGAAATAAATGGCGTCGTTGTGTGGACGGGTGCAGGGTTAATTCGATTTTACGCTGCTAAATTCGACATAAACTCTTAGTGTAGACCAGGCCTGAGACAAACAGCTCTAATACTAGTTCCTCTTCAAACCACTGTCATTTGAGTTCTTCCAGTGTATCTGAAGATCATGGGTTCATATCCTGTTGATGACCCTGTCGGGGGGAAGAAAGTACATTAAAGACTGTATCCTAGGAAAGTAGGAATCACCAGGCCACACTGGATGACACCTCTGCTCCATTCTAATCCAGGATTCTGTCTCTGAATGGTTAAGAATCCTCCAGTCGGCTGGTGTGGATAATCTACCTCCCACACAGGTGTCATCTTGGTCTTTTAGGCCCAGATCCTCAAAGGTATTTAGGCTCCCAACTCCCCTTGATTTCAATGGGAGTTAGACCTCTCATTATCTGAGAGGATCTGGGACTTTATGCATACGGACAAAGGGGCTGAATTTAGGACAGATGGGTAACCTTAGTTCCGGTGTTCCTGCATGTACTGAATCTACCCAAGTTTTTAAAAGCGGAAGTTCATGAGTATATGCAAAATAGACCACTACGTAATTTGCATAAAACATCACTCATCAAGCTGTGTGGAACTTGGTAGATATGGGCTTGTCAACACAGGGAACTAATCAGCACAGCTAGTATGGAATAGCTTCCCATGTGAACGCTCAAGCACTTTGATTCCAGAATAATTACTCCACTTTGGAACAGTATGAATTATTCCAGAATAAAGTCATTTTTATTCTGGAATATAGTGGCCACATGGGGGCTATTCTGGATTAGTTATTGTGAAATAGCTTATTCCACAAAAGCTATTCAGGTCAATTTCCCCGTGAGCCCTATGGAGTGTTAGTCAGATCTCAGTAGCAGAACCTCCAGACACTAGTCAGGATTGTGTTCCAGGGATGTGCTGGGTGCTGCTCAAACACATAATATGACAGTGCCTGATGCAGTGAAGAAGAGGCAGCAGGGAGCTGGCTGTGTGTGTCTTACACCTGGGAAAGCTAGGGAGGCTGAGCCTGAGAGTAGGTCTACGCTTATGGGGGTGTGTACAGTACAGACACTGGATGTCCAGCTAGCAGTGGTAGAAATAGCAGTGTAGATGGTGAGGCATGGCTTACGTGCCCTACATGCCTGAACCCTAGGGTATATACCCTACATGGCTCTCTACACGCTGTTGTATTAATTTAGATGGAATATAGGGGCTAAAGGTGTTCACACAACCCAGTCACTGAGCAACATTAAACAAGGTCTGTGGTTTGGTATTCAGAGACCATGCCTGCTTAGTGCCATGGCAAGTACACCATTAAACATCTTTTAACTGCTTACTAAAGATACAGTAAAGATGGGAAAACAGTTACAGCCCTTGCAATGTAAAGTATTAAATAAGGCTTTCATTTCAACATCATCCCTTGTACCCTTTCCCATTAGCTGGAGGGGGGTTTAAAAGAAAAAACCCTTGTGTGACAGTCTCTTAGATGGTATCAAAGATGGTAATAACTGTCCTCTTTGGGGAAAAGACAAGAAGTTAGGTGAGATGAACTGCCGCTGTTGTTAAGGTCCAATCCCATTTCATCCCAGGTGGTTGGGATTCAGGTGGAAATGGTAGGGGTGATGATGTCATCTGGCTTCTTCTCTCTGGCCCGTTCTGATCAGGACATCTCTCAGGATCAGGATGATGAAGGCCTGGGGTCAGGAGTGGCAGAAGGTCCCTAAAAGTGTGTGTGTGGGGGGGCACACTGCCACTCGCCCCCCACTCACTCCTCTCTGTCCCCTTCTCCCCCTGTTGCTCGCCCTTATGGCTGGTAAAAAGGTGGGGCATGTGGCCCTCTGGCCCCCCCCCCATTACAGCGCCCCTGCCTGGGGTCCCCGGAGATGGTGAGGGTGGCATCCATGGTGGTGGAGCTTGCTCCAGTAGCCTTTGTCTGTTCTTCCCCTCTCTTTGTCTTGTTCTTTCGTAGGCGCCCCACACAATCTTTCTTTTAAGGATCTCAAAAAGGGAGCAATGGGTGGAAGAGCCCATCCCCTCATTGTTTTGTCCACCAATTAGGCCTAATATCTGACACACCAATTTTAGTTAATTCTAGCTCCACATCATCAGTTTTTAACAAGCATAACTTGAACAGTCCTTGGATTATATCAGCATGGCCTCTTTGTCTTAGACTAATCCAGTTTCTCTGTCTGGTTTTCTTGCACCTGTTTCCATCCACATTTGTTAGTGTAGATTATTGCGACCTTTTATGAATTTACACTCACTTTTTACAGTTAAACTCACAATTAGGGTCACTGTGTACACCCAATTGGCCCAGCAATGACCAAGTCCTGCCTCTGGTGTCTACACTGCTATTTGTAGAAGTGTAGTGTGCCCCTGCCTTCCCCATGTCAGAGCCTTTCCCCGACACAGTGAAAGACTCCATCAGGGAAAGGTTCTGGTAGTGGGGAATTGCCAGAGCCTTTCCCTTCTGCTTCCCCCATGCCGGAGCCTTTCACTGCCACATGTAGCTACATGCCACTGTGAGTGTGGACAAAGCCTGCCTTTCACTGGGGCATATAGCTACGTGTACCTTGCTGCTGCAAGTGTAGGCAAGGTCTGAGTCTGTCCAGTGTGTTCTGAGAAGTGACCAGTAGCATTGGGCTAATAGTGGTCAATTTTATATGCTGCTTGGTGATTTACAGCTGGAAAAGCGTCAAACACAGTGTATTAGTGCAAGCCTCCTTGCCCAGGTGTGTGAATAAGGCAGTGAGAGCGGCAGGGCCTGGGCAAAGAGGCTGTAGAATCAGGAGCCCTGACTACCACGTTGGTATCTGACTCACTTTCCTTTGAAAGCACTCAGTGGCCTCATGGTTGATGCTGATGCTGAATTGTGGGCTCAGCTTTGTCCCGGTAGTGAAGCAATTCTGGGCCACAGGGATTTCTTTAGAAGAGGGTTTGGCTGAATGAGGCCAAAGAGGCTCACTCAGGAGCGAAGGGAGTTTTTCGTAGGGTAGTTTAAAGATCAGAGTGTGATCCTACAGCAAGGTCAGTTATATGGCATTGCTGCCAAGGTGCTCTAGGGCAGGCCTTATAAATAGGACCCTCTAAGTGTTGGACTCCGCCCCTTCCCCTGAGCTGGGGAAATTTCTTCCATTGGGGTTGGAGAGTATTATTGCACTTCTGTGACCAAGTCATGCACAAACAGAAGCTATTTTAAGTTGACAGCATGGGGCTTGCCTGGTCTGGGTGTGTGGAATGATAGGATTTCAAGGCATGGAGGAAACTCAGTAATAAAAACAATGTGGGTTTATAGAAAATAGACCTTGTCAAACCAATCTGATTTCATTCTTTGAGATTCCAACTTCGGTTGATAAAGATGTGACAGATAATGGAACTGCCCTCTAACAATTGATGAATACTGTGTGTTGACCTGGTTTGGGGAATGGTTAGTATATGGCTATGTTAGTTTAGCTTAACAAGGCAGTTGTAAGGCAAAACAAGCACAAAGAGTAGAAGGGATCAAGCTGGGCCACCCAGGGCCGGTGCTTTCACTAGGCGACCCTAGGCGGTCGCCTAGGGCGCCAGGATTTGGGGGGCGGCATTTCGCCGCCCTTGGTGGTGGGCTGCTGCCTCCCCGCTCAAGCCAGGAGGCTGTTGCCCGCTTCCTTGCGAAGCCCTGCTGTGTCGAGCATAGGCACTGACTCCGTGGGTGCTCTGGGGCTGGAGCACCCATGGGGAAAAATTCGTGGGTGCTCAGCACCCACCGGCAGCTCCCCGCCAGCCCCGTGCCCGTTACTGGAGCACTTACCTTTGCCCCGGACGCCGGGCGACGTTGTGGGGCCCCGCCCCCGACACCGGCCGACGTTGCAGGGCCCCGCCCCCGACGCACCCGGTGGAGCCAACGAAAGTCGGCTCCTATGGTGTCGAGGGCTGTTGCCCTGCCTCTGGGGCTCAGCAGGGCTTCGCGGGCAGCTCGCCGCGGCTCCCTCCCGGCTCCGCGCTTGGCTCAGCGGCTGAGCGTGGAGCTGGGAGGCAGGGGGTGGCTCGCCACGGGAGGGGGGGAGGCTGCTGCGGCCCGCGGGCCGGGGGGATGAGCTGCTGGTGAGCGAGGGGGTTAGACGCCGTGTGGTGTGTGGAGCCGGCTGCCACGGGGGGTGAGGAGCCGGCTGCCGCGGCCGGCAGACTGAGCTGCAGCGGGTGGGGGGGGGAACCGTCGCGGGGGGGGAGCTGCCTGCCATGGGCAGGGGAGCTGACTGCCGCGGGGGGCGGGCGGCGTTAGCTGTGGGGGTGGGTGGGCGCAGGGCTGGTGCAAGGAAGTTTCACCTAGGGCATGAAACTTCCTTGCACCGGCCCTGGGGCCACCCCTGGGTAAACAGACAAGAGACTGCTCTCAGAGAGGCCAGGAAGGGGGACAGAAATTCCTGCAGCTGTGACATACAGGACCTGCATAGATGTAATATACTTTTGTAAGGCTTTATACTTTAGCACTGCCTTACAGTTATTAAAAAACTAGCTCTGTACATCTTCCAGCCACTGGATGGTGTTATACCTTTCTCTACTAGACTGAAGAGCCTATTATTTGTTCCCCATGTAGGTACTTATAGACTGTGATCAAGTCACCCCTTAACCTTCTCTTTGTTAAACTAAGTAGATTGAGCTCTTTGAGTCTATCATTATCAGGCAGGCTTTCCAATCTTTTAATCATTCTCGTGGCTCTTCTTTGAACCCTCCCCATTTTATCAACATCCTTCTTGAATTGTAGACAGCAGAACTGGACTCAGGATTCCAGAAGGGGTGACTTGAATACAGTCTAGAAGTACCTACATGGGAAACAAACATTTAATAATGGGCTTTTCAGTCTAGCACAGAAAGGTCTCATACAATCCAGTAGCCAGAAGTTGAATCTAGACAAATTCAGACTGGAAATAAAGTGTAATTTGTAAACAGTGAGAGTCATTAACCATTGGAAAATTTGGTCAAGGTTGTGGTGGATTCTCCATCACTGACAATTTTTAATATCAAGATTGTTTATAAAAATACCTACTCTGCTCTAGGGATTATTTTGGGGCAGTTCTCTGGCATGTGTTATACAGGAGGTCAGACTAGATGATCACAGTGGTCCCTTCTGGCCTTGAAATCTCTGAACATCAATAAAGTACACATTAAATGGACTAAGAGCTGGCTAACTGGTGGATCTCAAAGGGAAATCAACCTCGAATAGGGGTGTTGTGCAGGGATTGGTTTTAGGCTTGTGTAGCGGGGTGGTCACCCGCTCCAGCCCTGACAGTGTCGGAGTCAGCCCTGGGGGAAGGACTGGAGGGTGGGAAGGTAAGCTAGTTTGAGAGGGGAAGTAGCCTTAGCTGGGGGTCACGCCCCAAACAGACAAACCTGGCCCTATAAAGGTCAGGACAGCCAGGAGCTCCAGCAGTCTACCTCTGCCTGTAGAGGGAGAAGGGCCTGGCTGCAGGGATGAAGTAGAGTATGTAGATTGGAGCAGGGCTGGGGAAGGGCCTGAGGAGCTGGGGAGCTCTGGCCAGGAAAGCCCCAGGCTGCGGCCTAGTGTTAGGCCCAATAGGCATTGGGGTTGCAGGGGGCAGCCCATGGTTAGACAGAGGTAGCAGGTCCAAACCCAACCTTGCCTGTGATGGGTGGCTTCCACTGCAGTCTGCCCCAGGGCACGGGGGCTAGCTAGTGACTGGCAGTAGCCTATGACTGAGGTGAGGTAGGGATAGTGGGTTGGGGGTTCCCCAGGGAGGGGAGACCCACTGGGATTATTGGGGTTTACTGCCAGGGTGCAGCACCCCAGTGGATAGAGGCACCAGGGTCCTGGGAGGGACACGGGGCCAGTGATCAGATGGATCACCGGCCTGAAGAGGGCGCTCTGGAGCTGTACGAGCTAATTCCCTGGATTAACCTGCAGGAGGCGCCGCTGGGTGAGTCCGCATGATTACAGCTCGACACTAGCCAATATTTTTATCAGTGATCTGGAAGTAAATATAAAATCACTGCTGGTAAAATGTGTGGATGACCCAAAGATGGACGAATGGTAAATAGTGATGAGGACAGGGCAGTTACTGGATCTCTTGGTAAACTGGGCGCATTCAAATAAGATGCATTTTAATACAGCCAAAGGCAAGCTTGTATGTCTAGGAACAAATAACATAAGTCATACGTACAGTAGAGAGGACTGTATCCTGGAAAGCAGTCACTTTGAGAAGGATTGAGGGGTCAGAGTGGACAAATAGCCTCCAGTGAGATGCTGTGGTACAAAAGGCTAAGGTGATCCTGGGCTGTATACATGAGAGTAGAGAGGTGATTTTACCTCTGTCTATGGCATTGGTGAGACTGACACTGGGTGGTGTCTGGTGTCCACATTTTTAAAAGGATGTTAAAATATAGGCCAGGGTGCAGCAGAAAGCCACAGACATGATATGAGGGCTAGAGAAAATGTCTTACAAGAAGAGACTTATGGAGCTCAGTCTGTTTAGCTTTTCAAAATGAAGATCAAGAGGTGACTTGATCATGATGTACAAGGACCTTTTCAGCAGGAGAAAATACCAGGTCTTAAAGGGCTCTTTAATATATGGAGAAAGGCAAAACAGAACCCAGGGCTTGACGTTAAAGCCAGACACATTCAAATTATTAGTAAGACATACATATTTAATAGTGGTGGTGGTGATTTTTGTTGGTTGTATTCCTGGAGCACCTAGGAGACCTAGTCATGGACCATTGGAACAAACTACCAAAGAACGATGGATTCTCCATCTCTTAAGGTCTTTGGATCAAGACTGGAAGCCTTTCTAGAAGAGAGGCTTTAGTCAAAACATACACAAATGATAGGTGGGGAGGGTCACTGCAGGCGTAGCTGGGGGAAGGTCTCTGGTCTGTGTTATACAGGCACGCAGACAAAATGATCTAATGGCCCCTTCTGGCCTTAAACATCGATTATTCTATTAAACCTGGCTAACAATCATCTCAGCAAGGGTGCTGCAAGGTTTCATCAATGGGTCACCTGCCCTGTCTCCCATCACTGCCACTGAAATTCTAGGGTCTTATGCTCAGCTGTGCCTGCCACTGTGTCTGGGCATGGTCCAGCTCATTGTCCCAGAGCATAATTAACGATACTTTACTTGCCCAGCTGAGCAGCGCTGAGCACTTTATAAATATTAAGCTTCACGCAGTATCTGTTAGGTAGATAGAAGAATGGTCTGGTGGCTAGAATGCTGAGATTAGGACTCAGGAATCCTGGGTTCAATTCCTAGTTCAGACCCTTTAATCTCTGTGGGCCTCCCCATTCATAAAATGTGGATTATGCTTCCTTATTTTATGGGGGTGTTGGGAGGATAAAATCCATTAACAATTACGAGGTGCTCAGATGTTACAATAGTAAGGGCCAAATAAGAGCCTAAAGACAGAAGCAAGTTATGTTATCTGCTGCTTACTCCTTTGAAGCATCTGGCATTGGCCACTGTTGGAAAACAGGATCCTGGACTAGATGAACCGTTGGTCTGACCCAGTATGCCCGTTCTTATGTATAGTTTAGGAAACGGAGGCAGAGGGAGGTTAAGGTCCGTTGAGCCCATGGCAGGGGCAGGAGTGGCTCTCACAATTTTGCTGCCCCAAGCAGGGGCAGCGGCCCTGCCCCCAACGCAGGCAGACATTGCGGGGCCCCGCTATGTCTGCCTGCATTGGGGGTGGGGCCCTGCTACGTCTGCCTGCATCAGGGGCGGGGTCCCGCCCCCGACGCAGGCAGTCCGAGTCCGTGGCGGCAAGGGAAGAGCAGCGGACCTGCCGCCCCATTGCCGCCGTGGCAGGCGAGAATGGGGCAGCAGTCCGAGTCCCGCGGCGGCAAGGGAAGGGCAGCAGTCCGAGTCCCGCGGTGGCAAGGGAAGGGCGGCAGTCCGAGTCCCGCGGCGGCAAGGGAAGGGCGGCAGTCTGAGTCCCACGGCGGCAATTCGGCGGCGGGAAGAGTGGACCTGCCGCCAAATTGCCACCGCGGGACTTGGACTGCCGCCCCATTCTCGATGCCGCCCTTGGAAAGCTGGTGCCTGGAGCCAGCCTTGGGCAGGGGTCAGAGTAGGAGACAGAGCTGACATCTTCACAGTCCCGTGCTCTAGTCGCTAGGCTGCAATTCCTCCGTCAGAAGACAAGGCCGTTTCCACCTCTGGCATGCCCTTGGCATTAGTCAGAGGAAGATTGCCCAGCACGATGCCAGACTACGCCCAAGCTGTTTGTTTGTTTGCTCCCATTTTAATTGTGTTGTGTCTAATTAGGGTGTGAATCAAGGAGGGAGGTGTGTGTTTGTGATTGTGGCTTCCTTGAGATTTACTCCAGGATATTGTCTTTTTGTGTGCTGTTCTGGCTACATGTTTTTTAATGATATAGGCTCCTCAATAGCTAATAGGTGTATTAACGCCTTGGAGTCTAGCACAGGGGTTCTCAGGACAAAATTTTTGGTGGCTTCAGAATGCGGCCACCAACTCTTGCTGGTGGCTGTTCTCACACTTTTTCCTAAAATACTTAATTAGCTTTAGGAAAACCAAATAAATATGCACATAGACACGTCCCCATCAGTGTAGTGTATTTATTGCTAGCTAGTGAGTCTGTTGTGAAAAGTGATATTAACAAATATACAAGTATCCCTTTTCACAGCAGACTTACTCATCCCTGGCTGGCAAGCCTGGGGATAAATTAAGCCCTGGATGGAGGGTCGGGGGAGACAGTGAGGGACAGGGGAGACAGGGGTTAGGGGCTGGAGAAGGTAGCGGGGGGCTGGATCCTGAAGCCTTGTGGCTGGAGGATGGGGTCCAGGGATGGAGCCTGAAGCTGTGTGGCCGGAGCCTGGGGCCTGCCATCGTGCAGCCGGAGCCTGAAGGCCCATGTCCAGAGCCTGCTGCCCTGCCACCCCTGGGCTGAAGCCCAAATCCTGAGCCCCACCACCCCTGAGAAGGTGGGGAACTCATTGGCTGCCTGCTCCTACATGTAAGGGGACTGTTGTCTCCTTACTAACACTCAATTGGGTGTTTTGGTTGGCTAGCTCCCAGTACCAAAAGAAAGGGGAAAGGGTCAATGGGAAATCAGGGCCCTGAGACTGACAGTCCCCAGGAACAATGGGGAGAGGTCAATGCTCCAGGTCAGCCAGACTGACAGGGCGGGCAGGCTAATCAGGGAGTCAAGAGGCCAGGGGGTCCCGTCCTCGGTGTGAGCTGGAATTGCCTGTGTCAGACAGAGTGGGGCTGAGCTAAGGAGAAAGCAGGGGCCCAAGCTGAGCTGGGGGGCAGAGCTGTGCCAGATCCAGAGGGGCCAGAGAAGCAGCCCAGGGGGTGGAGGCAGAACAGCAGCAGTGCGGAGGCAGAGTGGAACTGGAGCTGGGGGTGGAGCTGGAGCAGTCCAGAGCTGGGTGCGGTGAGCAGCTGGGGAGTGCAAGGGGGACACTGGGCAGCGGGCCCAGCAAAGGGAGACCCCCCCCAGCCATGAGGCTTTGCAGACCAGACTTGGAGGGGGATCGTAACCCTAAAGGGGTGTGGGTGATGCTGGGAAGAAGGGTCCTGCCACCTAGAGCCTAAGAGCATGTGGCCCCTGCCAGAGCAAGTGTCCGACCCACAGCATCCCTGCAGCACAGCCAGGGCCTGGGTAGGAGGCCTGGGACTTGTGAGGAACAGACTGTGAACTGCCCTGACATTCCAGCCAGGGCTGGTTGTGACATCCCCATGCCACAGAGCGGGGTGATGGGTTTTCCTTTCACCTTTCCCATTCCTTCCTTATTTTTTTAAAATTGATTGCTGTTTAATACATTGTATTTGCTTTGAATTCTAGGCAGTGATCAGTGGGTCAGGAAAGTGTCCAGTGCAGAGAGAGCACCCCAGAGTAGAGACACCCTAGCCCCTGTCCTAAGTGACCATGACAAGGTTGGGGGTCGAGCCCCACAGGAATCCTGAGCCAAGCCTTGTTGGGGTTACAAGGACTCTGCCACACAGGAGAGTGGAAGGGGAGCCCTTGAGGTCAGGCAGGCCTCTGGGTAAAGGGAGTGGGAGCGAGGACTCAGATCCTCTCGTTAGCCCATTTCACCGGGGTAGTGTGTAAGCCAGGAAAGTTCCCCACAATAGTGGGACCATTCCCCCGCTTATATACAGCATTGTGCCCCAGGTGACTCCAGAGCGGGTCAGGGCCCAGTCCCTGCTGCTGGCCCCAGCAACCAACACCAAGGCAGTGCATCCAGGAGCAACAGTGAGGGGGACGGGGCTTTATTTTGCCCTCCCATCACAGCCCAGGAGGCTGTGGCTGCAAGAAAAGCCCCTGGTAGCCTCATGAGGCCCCGGTGGCTGCCTTTGAGAAACGCTGGTCTAGCATGTGAGTCTTAATTTGCCACTCCTCATTCATCCGTCTGTCTCCTGTTTATCATATCTGTCATCACATGTCTATCAAACCTTTATTTGTCTGTCATTAATCCATCCATCTGCAGTACATCATCTCTCTGTTGTCATCCATCTGTCTGTCCTTGGTCTGGTTTTCTGGTGTCATCCGTCCATCAATCAGTCTGAGCTAGAGTACTTTTGATCATTCATGCGGATGGCAGGCTGTGTCTGAAGGGTCAATACCAGCTACATGAATAATACTAAGACATTCGAAAAATCACTCTCCGCCCATGGAGTCAAAGGGACAGTAAACAATCATTGACATGACAGTGCATGAGAGGAAGAGAAAGATGTGAAAAGAGAAGCAGCATCCGCAATTATCCACGAACACCCTTTATTAACTTCTCGATCCACAAACAAAAGGAGTGCTTCTAATAAGATCCTAGACAAAATGTAAAACAGTTTGACTAGAAAAACCAGCTTGCTCCTGGCCTAACAAAAGGAACAAAATCCAGGTTGCTTTAACCAGATTGCTTACACATTCTCCCCCCCGCCATCCCCACCCCCAGGTTGTTTGTGAGTTTTGTTTATTTTAGGGAGGAATTTATGTTAATAACCCTGCAGAACACGTTGGTTCTGCCATCTTGGCTAAACACCAGTGTGTGTGATTAGATTTTGCCTACCTAAAATTCCTGCTGTTTTAGTTGGCTACAGTACTGTTCATGGCCTGGCCTAAACTTTTGTGCTACTAGTCAGCTGCCATATCTCACTCCAGAGGTGCCTGCATTTCAATAGTGGGCAAAGTGATTCCTCAACATTAGCACTCATCTGGTATGTATACAGAGGCTGCTCTAAGTTGTGCGAGGGGCTGAACTGGTCCCAGAATTACAGGCAATGATGGAAAGGTGGCCAACAAATACTTGTGCTCCTTGCCCCCCCCCCCCCCCCCCCACCAGAAGTCAGGTCCTGCACCAAGCACAGATCATCTGCATCTCGAGACTGAGTATAATATAAGTTCCATGGCTCAGATCCTCAAAGGTACTAAGGCACCTAACTCCTGTGTGAATAAATGGGTGTTAGGTACCTAAATATCTTTGGCATATCCGGGCCCATCTGGTAATATAAAAATTGAGAATTAGCAGCCAGATTCTGGTCTCCCCTCCACTGTTGTAAATCTGGATTAAAGTCCCAGTTTAAATACAGCCTTATTTGTCCAAACAGCTAGGGCCAGCTTCTGATCTCGGTTACGCAGGTGTAAATCCACAGTAACTCGTATTGATTTCACTAGTGTAAATGACAGCAGAATCTGTCCGTAGCTGGCTAGATAAGGAGGCTGGATGGAGGCTGGAATAACTAAGGTGGCCATTTGACAGTGCTCGCTCACCTCCTTTTGTCAGTGCTGGCTGCGTTGCTGCTATGTTTTGTTCTAGCGCCTCCTGCAGGCCAACTGCCTCTGGCCCCAGGTCTTCTGTGGCTCAGCCCTCCAGCCAAGTCACCGAATTTCAGACCCCTTCCCGGGTATCATGAAGAAGTGCAAATAAAACTGCATAATTCTTCTGCCCCCTTGGGCTACTGAAGTCTTCTCTGCTTACAAACCCTATCTCTGGGCTCTCTCCCACAGGAGCCTGCTCTGCTCACTGGGAGTCTACCACTTTGTTTTCAGTTTCTCCCTAGATCTTTCCCCCTCTTTTCCAGGGCCCACCATGGGGACCAGTCCTGACCCTGTAGCCTTCTTTAGTCTGCCTGCCCCAGGCCCAAGCGAGGCCAGGAACTCCTTACCTCTCTAAGGTCTTCTCTTCATCCCTGAGTTCCCTCAGTCTACTTACAAGGCCAGGAGGCAATTAGTTAATCAGCCACCCCTCCAGGTGCGGCATGTGACTAATTGGGATTTTATCCCTTACCTTGCAGGTGTTGAGAACTAAGCCCCATCCCAGGCCCCTTGGTGCTGAACGTTCCCCTTGTGTCGGTATCTGTGTCACTTACAGGAATGGCCAGTAGACATTCCTTCCTTCCTGTCTCAACACACACTAGCTGACCTTCCATAAGGGGAGCATTTGCTGTGAGGAGGGATTGCTGGGCTGGACTCTTCTGAACTCTCGGGTATAAACTCTGTGATCCTGACCCGAGACATAAATCCCTGGGACCACAGAGGCTGTTACTTCCTCTATGGGGGAGACATGGAAGTGACTTGTTCCACTAGGAGCCTGCACATCATTTCCCACAGGGGAGCCAGGTCATGGCTCAGGATCTCATTGCTCATTGAAACCCTGGCTTATTTCCCAGTGGTTTGGCAAAATTCTCAGATAAGGTCTCAGACTTTGGAGCTAGATCCAGCCTCCATGAGGGCAGGCCTTTCGCACCTCCTATTTCACAGCTCCAGTTATAAAGAAGACATGCTGCATGGGTGACCAGCCATTTATATATCCCAGATACACCTCTGGTCATCTTTCGCCTGATGTGGAGAACTGGAACCTTGCCAGCTGCCTGGACGGACAGTATTGTGCTCTCATTTTATAAGGGCAAGGGACCGCGCAGTGAATGTAAGAGCTACAGGCCAATCACCTTCTTGTCCGTGGCAGGGAAGGTGTTTGTGCATGTTCTGCTGGTGTGTTTGGAGCCCCTGCTACATTGGAAATGTCACCCCCATCAGTCAGATTTTATGAGGAACACGACCACATTAGATGCCATTTTGGCCCTCTGCTTGTTGTTGGAGATACACTGCGAGTTCAAGAAGCCCCAGCACATGGCGTAAGTTGATCTTAAGGCTGTGTTTGATTCAGTTGACTGAGTTGCTTTATGGAAGGCCTTAAAGGGTGTACATGTCCCAGTCACTCTTCTGGACTTGATTAGGGAGCTGCACAGAACCACTGCCCATGGACATCTTGGGAATGGGAGATTGGCACCTTTTAAAATCAGTATCTGGGGTCAGGCAGGGCTGTGTCTTGACCCCTGTGCTCTTTTGTCAGGCAGTGGATTTCGTAATGCAACATTGTCAGGTCAATAGGCATTCAGATCAGTGATCTCTCGCTCTCAGACCTAGTCTATGCTGATGACAGTGTTCTCCTAGTACAGAGCCCAGACAGGTTTTGCGAGGCATTCCAGCAAATGGAGGACTCGGCCAAGGTCGGTCATGGTAACAGACAAAGCTTCAAAACCTAGGATCAGATCCACCCATGACTTCAATCTTTGAATAATGAAACTGTCAAAGCAGTTTCCAGCTTTTGCTATTTGGGTTCTATACTCACCAGTTCCTCAAACTCTCCCCCAGAGGTTCTTCACTGGATTGGCATCACAGTGTCTGCCATGGGTTGTTTACAACAAATATAGAACTGGCATCATCTCAGTACAACAGCCGTGTTCAGGATCTATTTGAGCTATATCCTCCCTGTACTGCTGCATGGCTGTGAAACATGGACACTATGTCGCTCAGACCGGGCAAAGCCGGAGACTTTCCACACAGAAAGCCGACATTGTATATTGGGCATTAAGTGGAACAACTTCATTTGTAACGCAGATGTTTACAGTCGCTCCGGTCTACAGACTACTGGGGCCATTGTCTACAGATGGCGTCTTACGCTTTTCAAACATGTCGCCAGAATGCCGCAAAGCATTCCAGCAAACACCATTCTCCGAGTGGCTTGCAACATCTGGGATAAAATTCCACCAACTGAGGGATGGAGGCAGCCCAGAAGCAGATCCCCTATTATGTGGGTGGATCAAGTCTGTTCCGACATTGGACTGTTGGCCCATCAAGCCCTTGCAGCTGCACAGGAACGGACCGAATGGCTAACGATTGTTATGGCTGACTGTTCGGCTAAGTGTTGAAGACACACACACACGTAATTAGAAACATGCATGATCAACCATTTATATATCCCAGATATGCACGCACACACATGTAATCAAAAACACTGGTGATAAATCACTTGTATATCCCAGGTACACATGCACACTACACCATCAGAAACAGGGGTGATCATTTATATATCCCAGATATACCCCTCCTACCCCCCTACACACACATGGACAGAAACACTGGAAAAAGGAAACATTGGTTAGACTGTAAGGCCCAGCTGCTCAATGTATTTCACTTCAGTGGAAGATAGGTGCCTAAATACCTTTCAGGCAGGGCCGGTTCCAGGCACCAGCTTTCCAAGCTGGTGCTTGGGGTGGCAGTCTGAGTCCCGCGGCGGCAATTCGGCAGCAGGTCTGCTCTTCTCGCCGCTGAATTGCCGCTGCGGGACTTGGACTGCCTGCGTCGGGGGCGGTGCCGCAGCGACTACTTGGGGAGGCAAAATTGTGAGAGCCGCTCCTGCTTTCAGGATCTGGGCCTAAGCACTTTGGGGCCACCTTTTCATGATGTGTGTACAGCACTTAGCATGGTGGGGTCCTGATTCCTCTTTGGGGCCCTAGCTGCTAGCACAATGCAAATAATAAACAGCTATAATACTTGAGCATCCCATAGGGCTTTCTGAGATGCTGGCGTCTGTTACTTTTGCCAGCAGTCTGGCTCTGCTGAGGACTAGAGTATTTGATTGAAAAGGGGAGTGTTGGAAAGACGGGGTTGTCTGATGGCTTGGGTATGTCCCTGCAATTTGGGTGACATGGGGTCAAGTCCCTCCTGTACCCCAGACTGACTGTGGGCAATTCACTTAGGGTGTATCTACACTGGAGCTGGGAGGTGCAATTTCCAGGTTGGCTCTGATCAAGCTAGCGCACTTAAAAAGAGCAACCTGGGCTGTAGTACATGCAACTTTCCCACGTACAATCCTGCCTAAGATCCTACGTGTGTATTTGAGTGACGAGCAGTATAGCCATGGCACAGGCTATTTTTTGTGTGCTACCTTAATCAAGATTCATGCTTATACATCTGCCTGATCTGGAAATTACACCTCCAGCTGCTGTATGGATGTACCCTTAGGCCCTGATCTCAAAGGTATTTAGGCACCTAACTCCCCTTGAAATCAGAGTTAGGCACCTAAGTACCTTTAAAGATCTGGGTTTTAGTTTGTGAGGTGCTCAGCTACTGTAGTGATGGGGCCAGAGCAGTGGTTGATGAAATCATTCCAGGGATGCATTCTCACGGGGCACCGAGCAGGATCTCCTGTTCTCAGGGAGTCACAGCACCTTTCATTTTTACTGATCATTAATTTGTCTCCCCTTTGCCATGGCGGGGGCAAAGTCTATGAAGCTCCGTTTCCTTCTGATCGCTGTGGCCTCCTAGGAGTTCAAATGTCTTTCTGCCAGCCCCGGAACAAACAATATCCCTCCTCAGCTGTGATAAGGGTTTAATTCTCTTCCATTCTCCTTTCACTTTATTTCATATCGCTGCCCGTTCATGTACAATAGCAAAGCCCAGGCAGAAGGAAAGCTGTCTGATAACCATGGCAGTCTTTCTGCTGGGAGAGGTCCTTTCTCCTCTGCTACCATGTGTTGCTCCTTACCAAAGGGATCACATGGGCAAGCAGAAATATCAAGAGGACAAAACCCTAGGACTTCCTGGTATATATCCCGGTCTCCTGTAATAGGACTTTACTGTACAAACCCGTGGTTCTCCAGGACTTCATGGTTGTCACTTATGCTCATGTCATGGCCTCTTTGGACGTCTGTGTCAGCACGGATAGAATTCAGATCCTCCTGCTTCCAAAGCACAGGCTCCTAAAACCTGTTTATCTAAAGGAGCATCTCTACAGGTGAAAGTAAGCCGGTATGCCCCAGTACAGCGTACGGGCAAGAGCCGGTGCGCTGTATCAGGGTGGCTGGCTTCCCCAGGCAGCAATTTAAAGGGCCTGAGGCTCCCAGCAGTGGCTGGAGCCCCAGGCCCTTTAAATTGCCGCCAGAGCCCTGCTGCTGGAGCCCTGGGGTAGCAGCAGCAGCAGGACTCTGGGGGCTATTTAAAGGGCCAGGGGCTCCAGCTGCCTCTACCACCCCGGTACTTTACATAGCTGCCGGAGCCCTGCTGCCGCTACCCCAGGGCTCCAACAGCTATTTAAAGGACCAAGGCAGTAGAAGCAGGGGAGCCCCCAGGCCCTTTAAATAGCCCCCAGAGCCCTGGGGTAGCGGCAGTGGGACTCTGGGTGCTATTTAAAGGTCCGGAGGCTCCCGCTGCCTCTACCGCCCCGGGCCTTTTAAATAGCCCCCGGAGCCCCATCGCCGCTACCCCACGGCTCCGGGGGCTATTTAAAGGGCCCAGGGCTCCCGCTGCCTCTACCGCCCCGTCCTTTAAATAGCCGCCGGAGCCCGGAGGGGGAGGGGGGATCACTTACCGGTAGAGGGCAGGCTGGGGCTGGCTCTGACCCCCCAGCCCCACCCCGTCCCTTCTGCCTGAGGCCCCGCCCCTTCCAGGGGCCAGAGTCGGCCCCAGCCCCCGTACCGGTAAGTCAGCAAATCTACTTTTACCCCTGAGCACCTCCATTAGTGGTTAGCGGTACTGAGCTTTGACACACAGTTGAGCAGTGCTGACTATGTAATAGAGACCAGTGAAACAAATGCTCGTGTGTGCACACCCTCTGCTTCATTACAATCCAACTAGCACATGAGAAGGACAAAGAGCAGGGCCGGCTTTAAGCCGATTCCGCCGATTCCCCGGCGGGTTTTTTTTTTTGGCTCGACAAAGCTATTCACGTGGGGCCCCGCACCTGCTAAAGCTGGCCCTGACAAAGAGCCACCAGTGTCTGCCACCTGCCAACAAAAGACATCGATCTTGTGGGACATGCCAACCTCCTCCTCACAGATGTCCTCTGCTCAGTGCATCAGAAGAAGGCAACATCTACCCTCCTCCCTCCAAGTACCATGGGGAAAATTCCTCCCTGGCATTCCTCTCAAGCAGCCATGGCCCAAAGGTAGGGCACCATTCGAGACTCGCCTCACTTGGCAGACTTGAGGGCGGGATAGGGTGGCTGGGTGATGCTCCCCTTGTGTGTTTTGTGGGAACTCATGAATAAGGCTAAATTGCACGGATCTGCAGCGTTTCTGTCCGTGATGGTGAAGATTTGTCCATGTTTTAATCACACACAATTAGTTAGTTTCATTTGAAGCTTCATCCCTAGCCTTAGTTTAGCAGCATTGGCTGAAAAAGGACAGCTCTGAGGACTTCATCACTTCAGATACAGATTCTGGAGTAGCAAGATGCAGCAAGTGGTCTGTTAGATCTGTTTTTTGCGGTCAATTCAGCAACTAAAGGATTAATTTGCTCTATCTCTTGAACAAGGGTCAATTAAAACATCAGGTGCATTCAGGGCCGGATGCAGGTGCCAGCCTACCAAGCACATGCTTGGGGTGGCACCTTTTGGGGGGCGGTGCTCAAGTATGTGTGGTGTTTTTTTTTTTTTTTTCTTAAACATACTGCGGTGGGGTGCGGGTGGTGCTTCGGCTGGCTGGGAGATCGGGGCCGTGGCTGGGCTTGCCGCCCTCCTCCCGGCACTCCGGCCGGGAGAGGTGCTGGAGGGTGGGGGTTGTTGCGGTGGTGGTTCCATGGGTGCTGGAGTTAGGGTGCTTGGTTTTTTGTTTTTTTGTTGCTTGGGGCAGCAAAACGTTAAAGCCAGCCCTGGGTGCATGGCCTACTCCGTTTCTGTTGGATAGACTTTCTGGGGACAAATGATAAATCATCATTGCAACTAATGTTCTAGCTTACACCACTTTTTCTTTGATTAGTCTGGAAAAAGGCCAGATGGAGACTGTTAATGAGAAGAGCGCTGGTTTTCTAATGGTGAGGCGACTGATTTTTGATCATTGCTCGTTCCTTGGAATCATCCTGCGATTAAATAAAAGTAAATTTTTATTAAGGAAAATCCATGCCTTGTGATTCTTTAATGTACGCCAGGGAGGTCCTGATCCAGATCTGATTTTGCATTTTAATGTTGCAATTCAGGCCAAACTGCATAGAATCCGCCACTGAGGTGTCTGGTATTTGCCTGAAATTGACTTGCAAAGCTGCAGGAGTTTTTAAGGGAAGGGCTGGCACCTGACCCATGAATAACAATTTGAAATCTTCCTAATTTCTAGTTTACCTCAGCCCTTGCTCACTAAAGTGGGAAACCAGGCATCTGGCTCAGCTAGTTATGGTTCAGGCGTCTGATGAGAAATTAAAACACTTCAGAAAGATTGCATTGCTCTGCTTCCTGCATTTAATTAATTGATTTTGTATTTTCATAACAACAGAGTTCTGACATTCAGATCAGGATCCAGATTCCGTTCAAAGTTCTCTGATCTGACCTAGCTGTGCTGGGCACAGAACTGGAGGGAGTCTGAGTAAAGGGAATTTAAACCATCTTTAAATTCCCTGGTCTGGGCTAACTCTGTAAGTTGGTCTGGTCCATGGTGTCCAAAAATGCCCAAAACTATACCTGGCTGCCTATGGCTCCAGTGGCCATTCTGCCAGTCGGGGATTGCTGGAGCCCAGGGTTCATAATTCAGGATCCCTTCTCCAACTCACTTCAATTTTGGTAGAAAATTTTCATCTTGTCCCCAGATCTAACCTGCCAGTTCTGAGGCTAACAACATTTTAAAGAAAACTCTAGAGGTGGAAGCAAACTTTGACTTCGCCTGGAAACTGGCTTTACAGTTTTGTAAAGCGCTTTAGGATTTCTGAATGAAAGGAACCACGTATAAATATTAGCCCTTAGAAACTCATCATGCAGGACGTTCTGCAGGGAAATTATGCATGGCACCTGTAGTGACACTAGGAGGCGCTCTAGCACAGCAGCGAGGCAGTGAGACTGTAAGTGTGTCCCAAAGACTATTGGTGGTAGCTAAACTTTAAAGGCAATTCCTGGATAACTGGATCTTAGTTAGCTCTTTGGGGCAGAGCACAAGTCCATTTGTACTGTTCTAGCCCGGGCGCTGTAAGAATAACAATGTCATTCTTTCCCTGGTTATACGGTAGGATCCGAGCACCAACATTTCTTTAGTCTTCAAAGACCAGTGCTGCAAATGGCATGTTGTGTTTTAAAATGCCTCCTCAGTAGGGGAAGCTATCAGCATTAAACCCAAAACAGAATTCAACTCCCAGCTCCATGGCTGGCAGCTCACTGGCAGTGAGACCCCATAAGGCTGAATTTGTGATCCTCAGCACTCAACAAAACATCCTGGCTGGCGCCTGTATTCTGTCCTTGTGAGCTGCTGGAGGAGTAAAACAACCCAGAATCCCATTGTTCCCTCCTTATGCTGCTCAGCCTTTCTCTCCTTCCTGTTTCAGCTGCTACTCACATCCTTCTCATTTCGGGCCTGATCCAAAACTCACTGACATCATTGGAAAGACTCCCATTAACATCAAGGGGTTTGGGATCAGCCGCTCTCCCATCTTGAGCGCTGTTTCTGGCCCTGATTCAACAAAGCACTTAAGCACATGCTTAACTCTGAGCTTGCATTGAAAGTCCCACTGAAGCACGTGCTTATGAGCTTTGCTGAACAGGGGCCTTGCTACTCTGCCTTGTACACCATAGATGTGAGCGTGGAAGGAACTCCCTGCTTGCTGTATCTGGGCCTCTGACCCCATCCCTTTAATAACTCTCACATGCTTGCTGAGCCGTAAGACAGAGGGCTGCGCTAACCCAGGCTGTGGTCACAAATAATCAATTAAAGACCCGATCATCCAAAGCTCCTGTTAACCTAATGGGGATTTTGCCTGAGTGAGGAGTATAGGATAACACCCTAACTCTCTGCTTAGACTATATGCATGCAGTCTGGGAACAGAATCACTCAGTGGGGCCCTCCACCCCTACAGCCAGAGCTTAAACTGCTCACAGGAGTGAGGAATATAAAACAAAGGTAAGGCACCTCTACTATGTACAGAGATACAGATTACTGATCAGGGATTTATTACCCAGAATAGGCATCATCTCCTCTCAGAAATCATAGTGCAAGTCAGATTTTCAGAGGCACAGAGGGGAACAAGTTCATTTGTGTCTATGAAAATCTCTCCCCGCCCCGGCATGTTTTATTGCCGTAAGTTAAAGGGAACCCTAGCACAACCAAATCGCCCTGCCTCGCTGCTCAAATGAATCCTAAAATCTGAATAATGGAGCTTGGATTTTACCCCCAGATATAAAATGTAATTATAAAACATGTGAAGATCTTTTTTTTTTTTCCCCCGAGGGCTGGTCTGTTTCCCTTCTGCTCTGCATGTTTACAAGTTATTTTCTTTTGGCTGTGTGAATTATGTTTTCTTTGCCGTCCTTTGATTGCCAGCTCTGCAACAGACTGACCTTTGGGAGTGGGGGTAACCAGATGCCTTGATATTATCAGGATCTGCCCAATATTAGGGGCTTTGTCTTATATACACAACTTTTACCCAAATCTCACCCCCACAAAAAACCTGTCCTGACATTCACACTTGCTATCTGGTCTCCCTAGGGGAGAACCTTCCTTATTAGATGGGAAAGGTAACTAGTAATAAGTGTAGGCCCTAGTTTGTGATTTTTGATTGTTTTGTATAGTAACCATTTGTTTCCACCACTTTCTCTTGTTTCTAGTAGAATCTCTATTTCCTACTTAAATCAGCCATCTTTCGTTTATTACAATTTCTGTGTGTTATACAGGAGCAGTGATTTAAGGTAAAACTTTTGGGGGCAGAGGATCTGGGATTTCTGTGAGTAGTCCATGTCAGGGGCTGGATATCAGCTGAGAATGATTCAGAGGTCCTGGGGGGCTGGGGTGCACCTCTTGTTACATGTAAGGCAAAGACAGGGCTGGTGGAGAGTGCTTGAATGGCTGAAAGGCTGCTAATATTAGGGAGCTAACACCCACCTACCGCATTCAAAACCCAAGAACCATCAAACAGCCACTTAGAAATAAGAGGAACTGTCTGGAGGAAGAATTTTGACAGTGACTGGCTGAAGGGCTGGGCTGAAGTTCAAGCTATTTATAAAACGATTGTGTCTCTTCCGTATGCTCCAGAATAAACTCAGAGATTAAAATGGATTTAATGAAGAGTGTTTTTTCCTGTTGTACTAAGTGCAACTGACTTGATAGGCCCTGAAACAAGACCCTTGGGAGAATTTGGAGCTAAATTCTGTGGTCCAGAGCCACGTTCTTAATGCCAGGATAAAAACACTTGGAAATCAAATGCATGAATGCAGCTAATGCCAAGGATAGATTGTGTTTATTTTTATTACAAACAGAGAGAGAGAATCAAATATCCGAGGGGTAGCCGTATTAGTCTGGAACTGTAGAAGTGAGAGAGAGTCCTGTGGCCAAGACCGGCTCTATGATTTTTGCCGCCCCAAGCAAAAAAAATGTTGGCCGCCCCCCTGTTTTTTTCTTTCTGCCCCTTCCCCAAATCTCCAGCCCCACCTCCTTCCCCGCAGGTGCTGCATTTCCCCCACCCCATTGCTTCCTGTGGCCCCCCCCCCCGCAACCCTCCACCCTAGCTCACCTCCGCTCTGCCGCCGTCGCTCGGGTTCTCCCCCTCCCTCCCAGGCTTTCAAGTCTGGGAGGGAGGGGGAGAAGCTGAGCGGCAGCAGCACGCGAAAGCCAAGCGGTGGCGGCGCAGAGCGGAGGTGAGCTGGGGCAGCCGGGGCACATTTCTAGGGGTGGCATGGCCGGCACCAGAATGCCGCCCCTTGAAATGTGCCGCCCCAAGCACCAGTTTGTTTTGCTGGTGCCTAGAGCCGGGCCCTGCCTGTGGCACCTTATAGACTAACAGACGTATTGGAGGAAACAATAATGCATATAGCTTTCAAGGGTATAATGTATCTTTTGTGTGTACAGCCCAAATTTTAGGTGCAAAAATTTTTTTAGTCTCATATTATCATCAACAGCTGCTGTGGCTAGAAAGGGAGTGACATTTATATATACTATGCTGATGATTTATAAATGATGGACCTGACTTTCATGTACAGTACTTTCACACAGCCTTGATAACTTAAAGGGGCCTTAAAGTGGGCATGAATTACATTTACACTCACTTTAAGGCTCATACTGCCAGAGTGGTAAATTGAAATTGGGCCTAATATGCAGAGGGATTAATGAACCCAGTACAAAAATGCCACCACTTCTGGGGTGGAACATAACAGCTATTTATAAGTGAACAGCAACATGGCACAACATTATAGGATTGGAGGGGAAGAAAGGCGTATCAAATTGGAAGTACAGGAGGGATTTAATGTCATCATCTCTTTTTCCAATGTCAAGGTTAAGTAGGGCTATATTTCATTGGTTTCTTGGATTAGGTAAGTACCTAGACTGCCAGTTGGCTCAAGTGTAGGTCTGTTTTACAGACAAGGAAACTGAGCCACAGAGAGGCAAAGTGACTTGCCCAAGGTCACCCAGCAGGCCAGTGGCAGAGCCAGGAATACACGCCCGTTCTGAGTCCTAGACTAGTGCTCTACCCCCTAGGCTATGCTGCCTCTCGTCTGGCAGACCATTGCCAACTTTTGTGATTCTTACCGTGAGCCTGGCGATAGTTGGAGTTAAAAGCTGTACACACCAGAGTTAGGGGAATACACCAGAATCTCAGCTTTCATTTTTCTTTTTTTTTAAAGTAAGTTTCTGTCCCTTATGGTGGCAGAAGAAAACTTGTAAAGGTGGCCCTCAAAGGCAAGAAAGCCAAGAAAAAAAATCACCCCCAACATATTCTATTTAGAAGCTCATGATTTTTAGGCAATCCCATGATTTGGGGGGCCTGTACTCATGATTCTTGAATGCTTGGGGTTATAATGCTACAGAAGCAAGCAGGGGGCTGCAGTATCTCTGTAAGCCTGAAGATTTGCCCCATCCGTCTCCACAGGCACAAAGTGACCCCTCCCTGGCACCTCTAGCTTGCAGAGCACCACATTCCCCAAGAACAGCTGTATGGAGCTGGAGGAGATTGGCCATTGGATCTGCTGTGGGGTAATTGCTGCTCCCTGTTTCATCTACAAGGAGCAGGTGTTCTGGATTCAGGCAGTGATGATGTCATACTCCCCCAGCCTCCCTTCATAAAGGGTTTGGATGGTGAGTTGGGGCTTATCTTCCCTTGGAAATGAAGTGACATAGCTAGTGTGGAATTCTTATTCTACAATAACTTCAGGCCAGAAATCCTACCGTAACGCCTTGTATGGACTCTTATTCCAGAGTAGCTGATTTGGTAAATTTCTGAGCTTTGATAAATCCTTATCCCTAGCTGGGGTAACTGTTCCCCCCCCCCCCCCCCCCACATATGGTTCCTTCTTGCACTCTGATTGGCTAGAGTGAGTAGACACACACCCACTTTCAAAGGTTTGCATGTTAAGTATTATGCTCTACTCTTCTTGCAGTCACAGGCTGCTGAGCTCTTTGGAGAGCTGTGGAAATGGGTCTGAACTCATATGCTGCCTATTTCTTTGCCCTATGGACCAGCCACCTGTTTCTCCTGACAGTTGGGCACTCGAGGGTGAATCCTAGAATTATTACAGCTCCAAAAGGTAAGTCCCGGAGAGCAACTGCCTGACAGATCCTTGCACTCCTTGACAGCCAGATCTGGCAACCTTGAAATGTATAAATATGTGCTATTTACAAGAGACATGTGGCTAATAGCCCTGTTGGTATAACAATCTATGTTTTCTCTCTGTATAAAGTCACTTCGGTGGGATTAGTCTTGATTCATTTTTGCTTCTTCAAGGAAAATTGATGCTGTTGTACATGAAAATATATTAACTGGCAACTTTCTCATGTGTTAAGATCTTTCTCCTCCTTGATCAGTTTCTTAATTTTTACAGCTGATCCCTCTCTTTCCTGAGGAGACCTTTACATTTTTTTAATTTCATCCCCTTTCCAAACTGAACAAATATAATTAAGGCTGCTGATGTGCCCAGTTCCTGGTGAGACACTGTAACAGCTCTCCCTGGAATTACACAGATACTGAGAAGCTAAAATGCCAAACGCTTGTCTTGTAAAACGGTTATCGTCCTATTTATTAGAGTTACTTAACCAGCTGTCTCTGTGCCAGTTTGGCTCTATGCTAAATATTTAGTACTGCATTCTTCTTGAGCAGAAACTGAGGGGCACAGCTATTAGAAGTGAGGTGAGGTTGCAGATGGGGAAGCGTATAGAGTGTGTTTGTAGAGCACACGTAAATGTATAGAACAAAATAGCTTTTACTGATGGTTTCTCCCCCTCTCCCCCTGCAAACTCCTTGATTAACGCCATGTACGACGGCATTAACAGAAGGCACTGCAGTGTCCCTGGTTTATACGCTATTTGTCTGAACCGAGCAGACAGCTCTGCTGGAAATTTCTTGTCAGTCTGTGACCCAGCAGCTTCCCTGTATAGTCTCCTGGAGCCTTTTTGTTGAGGGCATGTTTGCACCCAGCTTGGCCTAGCCTATTATGAACCCTCTGTAATTCTTCAGCCATGTGCAGTTTGTGATTAGTGCGGCTCAGAAGCAGCTGTTCATGGGCATTTGGAGAGTGTGGGGAATATTAAGGCCTTTGAATGATATTCACAGCATGTGGTGGAGGGAGTCAGACAACGGCGATCCAGAGGAAAGGTGCCGCTATTCTCTCTTTGTCTGGTAAATAATGCAGACAAATGGTACAAGGAGGAGATGGGGACATAGAATCCCTGGCTGGGAAATGAGTGAGCTTTGGCGTGGAGGATAATTTCCATTGAATCTTCCCATTAGGAAAAAGAGTCGGATCACCAGCCTCTTGTCTAAACATGAGGGGGAAACACCCCTTTCCAAGGGAGCGTGTCCCAGTGGAAAGAGCAGGCTGAAGCGATCAGGTTTCTATGGCACCTGTTTCTCTTTGGCCGTGTTCCCCTGCTGCTTGTTACGCAGTTATTTATCCTCTTTATCCATTAGCCTTTGTAATGTACGTGTGCCCCCAGCTGGGCTTCCCGGCACACGATGCAGGGAGATGCTGTCGCCAAGGAGCACATTTGATAATTAGTGCTAGGACACTTGATGGCAAATGTATGCTTTGGGATGACTTCTGATGCAGGGCTTAGACAGGGCGCATCCCTATTGCATTATTGCAGGGGTGGGCAAACTATGGCCCGCTGGCCGTTTTAAGCTGGCCTGTGAGCCGCACCATGTGGATCGGCCCCGCTCCGGCTGGGGCGCTGGGTTGAGGGCCGAACCACCCGGCTTGGCCCAGCTCTGGCACTCCAGCCAGGGCGAAGGGTCGGGGCCGCACCAGGCAGTGGCTTGAGGAAGTAGCCGCATGGCCCTGCTCCGGCGCTAGCAGGGTCAGGGGCTGCTCCATGCATGGGACCGGAGAAGGGACATTCCGCTGCTTCTGGGAGCTGCTCGGAGCCTGCACCCCTGCACTTTTCCTCATGCCCCAACCCCCTGCCCCAGCCCTGATCCTCCCCCCCCCCCCCTCTCTCCAAACCCCTTGATCCCAGCCAGGAGCACCCTCCTGCACCCTAAACCTTATCCCCAGCCCAGAGTCTGCACCCCCAGCTGGAACCTGCACTGCTTCCTGCACCCCAGCCTTGGTCCCCCTCCTGCCCTTGGTCCCAGCCCAGAGCACCAGCCTGCACCCCATCCCACCCCCAACCCCAATTTTGTGAGCATTCATGGAGTTTAGCCACCACTGCTTTATTGGATCCTGACCAGGATTTCTCTGAACAGCTGGAAATCCAGTGACAATGTCTAATTTAAGAAATCTGCTGTCAGTTATGCAAGTCTGGCTCCCTGTCACCCACATCTTTCTTACCCAAGTAGTGCTAGGGAGCAGATTGGATAGCAGAGAGGATTGGCTAGGGAGTCTGGTGCCTTTGGTGATGAATTCAGATCCAGCCCAGGTGGGTAGTGACCCAAAGATGTTACTTCTCTTGGCTGTCTGGCCTGTGGGAAAGGAGTCTGGGAAATTATTTTTGTGTTGATCCCTCCCCACACACCGCTTGCATTCCAGACACTTCAATGATGAGCTGTTTGGGGCAGGACCTGTCTTATCTTGTGTCTGGGAAGTGCCTGGCCCACTTCAGAGCAACTCGGATCAGCATTCCCAAACCCACAGCCACAACTGGGACTCCACAAAAATGACCAAGGATTTTATGGGTGTGTCTACACTGCAGGTGTAGTGAGCTGAGTAGACTTGTGCTAGCCACTCAAGCCCACCCGACCCCCAAGGCTTGAGCTCAGGTGGCTAATGCATGTCTCTGCAGGAGCTGCAGTGTCTGCACACCTAGATTTGCTCCTGACACCTGGAGGGGCCGGAGAGCAAGGAACACATTCACTGCTGCTGTAACTGGCTGCACTGATCAGCTGCACTGATTTCAATGGAGCTGTGCCTGTTAACGCCAACAGAGAACTGGGATCCTGACTGCATTCACTCGGAGAGCTTGGTCTCTCTGGGTTGGGATGGAGGCACGTGGCCGGGAGGCCAGCACTTCCATTGCAGCTGCCCTTGCTTTATGGAGAAAGGACTGTGAAGTGCTCCGGGGTCCTGCGATTCTCTGTGTATCACATCATTGGTGGCTCTAACCTCCTCCAGCGGGGGCTGGCATGGCAATGGGGGCAGCTCTTGGATGAGAGAAATGCTTCAGCTGCTACAAATCAGTCACTCTATGGACTCCACCGGCTGAGGCTCTAAAGTGACGCTGCTGGCTACCAGGGCTGGTGACACACCCTCTGGAGGGATCATTTAGGAAGTCCCTAATATCATGTAGCTGATTCCTCACCTTGTTAAGGGGAGTCTGTCAGTCTTAATATGGACCCCAGCCCCCAAATCTGACTCCTTGGCTCCCTCAAACCCATTAAAAATAATTCCCGGGTAGTATGATGAAGCCCCTTCCAGTCCTCTAACCAGGGCTTGTGTGACAGCCCTACGATCCTAGCTGTTCATGCTGGCAGACCTTCCGCAGAGCTGCCAGGTTCTGTGATAGCAGCACTACTCAGGTGCAAAGGGCTATTGATCCAATGCAAAGTGCCTGGGATCTCTGCACTTGCCACGTGCCTGCTCCTGGGAGGGTGGGAGGAGCAGTGCACAGGAGCTGTATGTGCTCAGCTCACATTCACCCCCAGAGCACAGGCTGGGGAAACCCCTGAGCTTATGCCCTGAGTAAGGAAGGAATTGGAGCTCTTGTGCAGAGAATATGATGCTGTTTGACGGGGGGTCCCAGAGGCTTTGGGAGTCTGGCCATTGTGACAGCTTCTCTTTGAGACATCCGCAAGACGCCATTATGAAATGGTGCTGGGGTGTCCCCCACATGCTCTCTGCTGAGGTCAGAGTTGAGGCTGGTGAGGCGTCCTGGGTCTCTTCCACTCTGTGCTGGCTTCAGTCTGACAGCGTCTCAGCAAGGCAGGGAGAACTGAGATCAGAGTGGTTTCCTGGCTGGGGGCAGATCTATCACTGACCCCTTACGTTTTGCTGTGATGCTGGGAGTGTCTTTCCCAGACCAGAAGCACCTTAGAGACTAACACATTTATTTCAGCATAAGCTTTCGTGGGTTGCAGTCCACTTCATCGAAAACTTATGTTGAAATAAATTTGTTAGTCTCTAAGGTGCCACAAGTACTCCTGTTTTTGCTGACACAGACTAACACGGCTGCTGCTCTGAAACCTTGTGGGTTTGGCTGTCTCTAGTGCAGATTAGCCACCAGATCCTGACATAGGAGCAGTGTATATGTAGCTAGGTCATGTGCCTGTTTGTAAACATGGGTACTGGGACCCAATTGGGTGTTTCCTCATTCTCAGTTGTGGTCTCAAGGGGGACTGAGTCCAGAACCTGTTCCAAATGTCAAAGCTTGGACTCCTTTCTAATTGCAAGGATTTTATACCTTCCTCCAAAGCATCTGGCATTAGCCATTGTTGGAGCAGAAGCTAGACAGGGTGGCCCGTGGGTCTATTCTGGTGCATTGCACTTCCTCTAGTGCAGATGAAGGAAGAAAGGAAGCTGTGGAGTTCCGTAGCTTTGCAAAATAGCCCCTCAATGCTCAAAGAGTTGCAGAGAACTCGGGCACTCCTCCCTTTGCCAATGCAGAAGGAAATGTGTTCGGGCTGGTAACTTGTGTTCTCTTTCTTTGCTTGCGCAGTTAGAACTAAGCGCTGGCCGTTGGGCTATGCTTTGGAAAAGGTACATTTGGATCATCCCACTGTGAGCCCTGGTTGTCAGATCAGACACGGCTTTACAGCACGGTGGGGCTGCAAAGTAAGAGACCAAGGGGAAAAACAGAGCAGGCCCAATATGCTACATTACTGCAGTAGTAGTTTGGCTTTTCCATGCTGTTGTAATGGAAGGCCAAACCGTGTGATACTGTTCTGCCACTAGGTGGCACTATGTGTAAAATACCCCTTACTAAAGCTAACCTCAGCCATACCTGGCAGGGCAATGCAGGATGGGATGAGCCCATCTGGTGTGTATCTCGCTCAGAAGGAAGCTCCATGAGCTGTCCATCGCTAGTACAGGAGCACGACAGCTGGCACTGCACTGGGACCCTACCCCCATCTAGCCAGGACCCCCACTCCAAGTTAGCAATCAGGGCAGGGTGGGTGTGGCTGCTGACGCCTGTTTATGACTCCTATGGTTCCCCCCCCCTTTTTTAACAAGGGCAGAGTTTGGGGGCATTGCCCCCCCCAAACCGCAAGCCTTGGGCCAGCATGGAGCGGTGCTGAGATCAGCTCCCCCACTGCGAAGCGCACCCCCTTCCGGCGCTGCTCCGTGCCTGCCCGAGGCTTGCAGTTTGGTGGGGGAGGGGCAATGCTGCCTCCTTCCCCCAAACTCTGCCCATGTTAAAAAGTGGGGGGGGGGCATGGCCCCCTGGCCCCCCCTGGTTCTGGTGCCATTGGATTCCATCCCAGGTGATGTTTAATTTCCGCTTGGCTTCTCAATGGCGTAGGTGAAAGGCTGTCGTGTGTCTTGGTCAGGTTGGCGCGAAGCTGGTTCTAATTGTAATAAGCGGAGAGGTTGCTCTGGGCACGTGCGAGTCTGTTCTTGACAGCGGCGAAGTCCTTCTCCTAAGACGTGCTGCATAGATCAGCATATGTGAAGCTCCTCGTATTGATCTGCATGGGCTAGTCATTGGCATATAGGTTGAAGAGGAGTGGTGCTAGCCCACTGCCCTGTGGGAGGCCGTTCCCTTGTCTCCAGTGGCTCTTTCTTGCACAGTTCTACGTGAAATCGTCTCTTCTCTAGGAGAGATCGGATGAGCCACCCCGCGGCTGCGTGGTAGTCGGGCGTCACTTCGTAGACTCTGGCAAGCAGGCTTTGGTGGCTGACTATCGTATGCTGTTTCTAAGTCTATGAACACAGCGCCTGTTACCATCCCTCCCTCCAGTCCATCTTCTATATGCTGAGTGCTGTTTAGCCAGTGTGGGACTCTCCCGGTCTCAGTCCAGCTTGTTATGCTATGAGATGCTGCTTGATGTGAGGCAGATGAGAATAAGGCATTTGTGACGTTTATAAAGGTGGCATATGCATGGGGGTGGGTGACCGCCAGGTTGAGAATCCGTCCATTGGGGTCCCTGCTGAAGATGGAATCTGACAGCCCTCCCTCTCATTAACCAGCCTGCTCATCCGCTGCTGGTGCATTCCACCCCCAGTCCTCAGATCCTTTGCAAGGGCTGCAGAAGGGCCTGATGGGAGGGGTGTCCCTGAGACCTGAAAGCTGTGCATGACCCACCAGACATAAGCACTCTGGGAGGTGAGGTGGGTTGGGCTGGAGTGGAAGCAGGGGACCCCTAGAGGAGTGGGTCAGCACTGGTGTGTCAGGAGTAGGTGTCCACAGCAATGTCTGTACTGTGCCAGCATCTGCTTCTGTAGGGAGTTACCTTCTTGGCCCATGGCTGCTGTATCCACCCTTCCTTGTCCGAAGGGAGCTGGATCAGCCACATGGAGAGGACGAGGAGCAGGGAGCCTGGTACCAAACACTCCCCCTGCAGCTGATGGGCTGTGCCAATTCAGCTGCCGCTAGCGTGACCAGATGTCCCGATTTTATAGGGACAGTCCTGATTTTGGGGTCTTTTTCTTATATAGGCTCCTATTACCCCCCGCCCCCCCCGCCCCTGTCCTGATTTTTCACATTTGCTGTCTGGTCACCCTAGCTGCCGCCACTTGGCATGTGGTCCCTGTGGGTATAATGTGTGATCAGTGCCACTTCATCCTGATCTTCTCTTCTTGCCCAGAAATCCCTTAGCCTGGCCCCCCAGACCGTGGGTGCCATGGGTTTGTGGGGAACCTTTCCATTCTCACTGGGGCTGATTCACGGAAAAGAATGTGAGACAGCAGAGGAAGATCAAAGCAAGGAAGTCACATGGTGTTTCCGCTGCTGAAGGCAGCTTAGTTTTCCCATGACTGAAGCCCTGTTTCCCCCAGGAGAAAGGGCACCTGGGATGGAGTTACCAGCATCAGCGTTTCCAGTAGAAAGCCCCTTTCCCAGTGGTGCAGATTTGCTCTGTGGTCGTCTTCTCTGGGGGTGATGTTGGTGTAATTAGGTCTCGGTGCAAAACATTTTTAAGCCAAACAGAGCAAGTGGTTTTCATCCCCTCCTGTTATACAAATGTGAAGAAAACAAATAGGTTTGGAATAAACAATGTAAAGTTCAGGCTGCTTTACTTGGCATACAGGACTTCTGAATCAGCATCCGTTTAAAAATGCATCCTGTACATTCAACTAGCCCTGGCTCCATACACTGCCTAGCCCAAGGTTACTCCTGTTAGTAGCTTGACCTCTGTGACTGGCCCCTGCTCAGTATTATGGCCTTGGCACTTCATGGCTCAGCAGGACTAGAACACAGATCCTCCTGCTCCAAAAGCACCACCTCGCCTGAGCGACAGAAGAATCTCCAATAGCAGTAGGAATATAGAGATTTCCTGACTGGATCAGACCCATAGTCCATGACCCCAGTCTCCCACTGCTGATAGTGGCAGCACCAGACACTTCAGAGGAAGGTGCAAGAGTCGCATAGTAGCAGATGTGGATAATCTGCCCCCACATTAGGGCTCATTTTGATCTCTAATGCTTGGGGAATGACTGAAGCCCTGAAGTTTAATACGCCTTCCAAAATGATTGTTGTCCATAATTACAATGGCTCTGGGTTTTCTTGCTATCCATATAAATCACTCCAGTCCCTTTTGGAATGTTAGGTTCTTGGCTTCACCGACTTCCTGTGGCATTGAGTTCCACAGTCTAATTATGCATGGTGGGAATAAAAATGATGATAATCCCTAGCTCTCATCTAGCACTTTTCATCTGTGGATTTCAAAGCACTTTACAGAAGACATCTGTATCATTATCCCCAGTAAGTATTTCCTTAGCCTAAGGGAGTACTGAATGACTCAGTGTGAGAATAGGAAGTCATGAAGGTTTGACAGCTTGTACAATAATAATTTAATTTTGGTGATGCATCCCTGGTTTAAGTTTCAGCTAATACTTTATCCAGCAGTGTTTGCACTATGACTTGGCACGGGTGGGGAAGGAAAGAATGTAAATAGATAATCAGTGACTACCTGTGCCTCAGCAGTGAGGGTGGGTCATTGATGGAGGAATTTGGATGAAAGGCTGAAGTCCCTGGAGTCGGAATTGCCTTCCCTAGGCCTAGAGAAGGGATGGGGGCCCACCAAGCAGTCGGGTCCAGATCCCCAAGGGTAGTTGTCTATCTCCCATTGATATCAATGGGAGTTAGGTACTGAAATAACTCATTGTTGCAGTGATGGGGAGCCAGGGAAGTACAAAGAATGGTGTGCAGGGAGCCCCTAAAGATGTGGGTGGTGCCTGTTGCTAATCAAGCAAAGAGTCCCTCTACATGACGTATGAACTTCTCCAAACTGTTCCTTGTCACCTCTAGGCTTTTTGGAGAACAGAAAGTCTCCTCCCCTAACTGAGCTTCTTCCTCATGCCAAATTTCCCTGTTGCTTTTTCCTTGTAAAGTGCAAGAGGCTGGGTGAAAAGCAGTGGGGGTGGGGGGCGCAAAGGGCTCTCTTTATCTCCAGATCAGGTGCATGGGAGAAGTTAGCTCACATTTATCTCTCTCTGCTCCACCCATGTGCCTGGGTGCTGACCAAGAGTGAGAGGGGAGCACAGGATCTCGGGCCCCTTCAGACCCAGGTCCACAATGAGGACAAGTGGTGGGGGAGGGATGGTTCTGTGATGTTGACCCCTGTCCCACCAGGGGCGGAGACTGAGACTCAGACACTCCCTGATCTAAGCGCAGTCAGTTGGCAACATCCTTCAGACCTGGGTGGGAGCGAAGCCTCCACTTTGGAGATGGGAGGCTCCATGGCCTTTGAGTTCTTCAGAAAAGAAGGGCTGAGCTCTTGAAATGTACGTATTCTGCCTTAGTGTAGTTCGTGCAGCCAGTACCCTCGATGGTCTGTCTTGTCCAAGGCTGTCCAAGTGCTTGATAGGCATTTATTTGTGCTCAGCCCTTCAGAGGACTCTAGGCTTTTCATCTTCACCTTGATGCAGATGGGGAAACTGAGGTGAAGTGACTTGCCCAAGGTCACACTCTGAGTCAGGGTCTGAGCTGGAAATGGACCCAGGGGAAGCGTTCTTCTTGTGACCACACCTGGACACATGAAGCAGCTGGGGCAGACACTGAATTAATACAGCCTGCTTTAAGCAACCTTTCCTCTGCCCCATCTGGTGGGTTAGGCTATCTGTGCTGCACCCCCTGGAGGCACATTGCAGAATTGCACCCCAGGAGCCTGGGCTGTTAAAAGCTCATTTGCCCTCTGGTTGTCAAGCCAGATTCCATCCTCCTCACTGTACAACTGCATTAAAAATGCACACAGAAAGGGATCAAGGCTTACCCTGCTGCCACTAGGTCTCTGGGGCTGACACTAGAATTCAGGCTGGGGTGATGCTATGGTGTCCAATAGCACAGGGCACCGTGGGGATAGAGGTGGGAATAACAATGTGCTGCTCTTGTCTCCTCACCCTCTACCTCTAGCAAAGAGGCAGTGACATTGAGTAGGACCAGCTGCATCACCTCTGGCATTTGTTCCATGTGTAAGAGCAGCTGTTAGGCAAAGAGGCTCACTTGGAGCTTTCAGGGGACGTTGGCAGTGTGTGGGCGGGTAGATGAGACTGTAAAATGCTGCACGCTAACGAGGAACACCTTTTACCTCTGTCACCTCCCTGGTGTCTGGCTCGTCTGTTTAGATTGTAAGCCAGTGTCCTAGAGATTAAACCATAGATGACCAGTGCCTGTGGACCTCCCTCTCCGGGAAGGCAGCAGCACCTCTGAGCAGCTCCCAACTGTTCCTCCCCTCCTGCCTCTCCCTGCCCCGCACAGCTCGCTTAGCAGGAAAGGGGCCCAGCCTCACCCGTGACTGAGCAATCTGGGGCAGGGGGCATGTGACTCCACATTCCTTCTTTCTAACTCGAAGGGTGAGTAAGCTCTGGAACAGGCTTCCAAGGGAGGTTGTGGAATCCCTGTCATTGGAGGTTTTTAAGAACAGGTCGGACAATCACCTGTCAGGGCTGGCCTAGGTTTACTTGGCCCTGCCTCAGTGCAGGGGCTGGACTTGGTGACCTCTCCCAGCCCTACCTTTCAATCATGCTAGGATTTACATAGTGCTTTTATCCACAAAGCACTTCATGGACTATGGCTGAAAGGTTCAAAGGTGCCCAAATCCAATGGGGTTTCAGTGAGATTTGGGGACCTAACTCAGAATCCTTTGGCAAGCCCAGCCTGCATACACAATCACTCGGAAACGCAACCACTTCTGGGACAGAGGGCAGCAGCCAGAGACCGACAGTGAGAAAACCATTGGTTTACACAGACACGCCAGGCACAAGGGAGATAAAAGGGGCTTCTCATGAGTATGCAGCGTTTTACTGTCTGATCTACCCAATGATCCTTGCTCCTCCAAAAAGGGGTGGGGCGGGGGGAATTGTACCCATGCAGACCAGAGAGGACCACGCCAGACTCCAGTAAACTCCAAACTCTTCCTGGAGTGGAAGAGCCGAGGGGACCTTTGCCTCACCCGGATTTGAAGAGTTGGTGCTAAGGAGACTTATTTTTAGCTTTGACCACTGATTTCTGAACCTCTCTGCAATGTGGGCAGGGGAGCCAAATTCAACCAGAGATTGTGGGGGGAAGAGGGCAGCCTGCCAGGCACATTGCAGAGTAATAGCTCCCTGCACTGAGGCAGGGCCAACAGAGGGAAAATTAGTTTATGTAGTGCTTCAAAAAGTAACTTTCCCTCTGATATTCACCCCTTCTTGTCAACTGTTAGGGTGGGTGTGACCCATTCCCAATTGAATTGGCCTCGTTATCAGTAACCCCCCCCGGTAAGGCAACTCCCATCTTTTCATGTGCTGTATAGTTATACCTGCTTACTGTATTTTCCACTCCATGAGTCTGATGAAGTGGGTTATATCCCACCAAAGTTTATGCCCAAATAAATTTGTTAGTCTCTAAGGTGCCACAAGGACTCCTTGTTGTTTTTATTTGAAGATTATCAGGTCTCCCCTCAGTCTCTCTTCCTAAGACTAAACATGCTCTGTCTGCTCTTTAAACTTTTCCTTCCTAGGTCAAGTTTTCTAAATCTTTGATCCTTTCTGTGGCTCTCCTCTGCACTCTCTCTCCAGTGTGTCCACATCTTTTCGAAATTCAAATGACTGATTTGCCATGGCAAGGTCACCGATTCCACAGAGTCCCTGAGTTAAAATGCCATCACCAGGCTGAAGGAGGGGCTGAGCTGGATCCCCCTCAACTCTGCTGGGGGCCCTCCCTCTCTAGGTATCACTAACCAACCCCGCTAAAGAGGGCTCCTCTGTGGAGGTCAGAGATGTACCCTCATCCCTGCCGCACCCCCCCCCCCCCCGGGACGCTTCTGAGAAATGCTCCTAGGGGAGCCTCCAGTTACAATATTGGCAGCACATTGTCTAATCTGTGTCTGAGACATAACGATGCTGTTCATATGCCACAAGCTTCACTAACTCCCTTGGGCAAAGGAGCAGCAGTCTGGTCTGATCCTCTCCTCTCCTGCTCCACACCCATCTGGGAGGGCGGGGGGCTGACACAGCTCTTTAAAAACTGCAGACAGAAGTTGGCAGAAATAAACGTCTCCACATCCAGTCACCAGCCCCTCTTATATTTAGACTCCCAGACAGGGAGGACAAATGCAGATGCCACTGTTATGATTTCTGGGAAGGGCCTCGTGATAACCAATGGGAAGCGTCAAAGACTCTGAGCAGTGAAGAGCAGGAAGGATAAATCTGAGCCCCCTAGAATGTCTCTGGCCCGGTTGGGATCGTGCCATGGCTGGGAGCAGGAAACTGCTTGAGCTGCAGCTCTGGAACAGGGAGAGTTGTGTCTCTGACTCAGACAGAGAGAGATGTCCCCTCCCTCCTACCTTATTGACCCCGGCCCTTTTTCTTATTCAACGAGCAACTACTAGACACGTGCTGAGTCTCAGAGGTGCAGAACTCCTGCTCGACAATCTACTAACCCCCTTCAGCAATAAACGAGACGCGGGGTGACAGCCATGCCCAGCATTTGATACATGTTCATTTTGTGTTTGGTGCTTTACTGATCTATAGTCCCCGCATGCTTGGCCACAGCAGAGAGTCAGTATGACCTGGTGCTCGGAGCACATAGGTGGGGTTCAGGCCAGCTGTGGTCTAGTCTCAGCTCTGGCACTGAATCAGTGATGGACCTGGACAAGTCGCCTTCATCATCCTGTGCCTCTGTTTCCCCATCTGGAAAAGAAGGGTTAAGAATTCTTACTCATTGCTGGAAGGTGCTTTGAGATCTTCTGGAGGCAGGTGTCCTCTGGGGGTATTTAGGCTATACTGATGTAAGCTCTGGGAGTTCGGCGTTCCAGTCCCATTGCCATTTGCTGGGGGGCTGGGCTCCTTTGCAAATCCCAGTGTTAATTTGCTCCAATTCAGTTAGAGAGAAATAAGAACAGCAGAGAGGTGCCAAGGAGAGGGAGGCTTGCTCAGTGGTTAGAGCACTTGCCTGTGTTCAACTCCCTGCTCTGCCACAGCCACCCTGTGTGACCTTCAGCGAGTCACTGAGCTGCCCTGTGACTGTTTCCCCATCTGTACCGTGGGGATAATAGCCATGCCCAGCCTCCCAGTCCCAGGGGTGTTTGTGACAATACATTACAGATTAGGAAGTACTCAGGTAACTCTGGAAGCCAAGAGCAAAAGCAACGATGAACTGAATTTCCAAATGAGATGGCTGTGGCGGGGAAGACCCCCACCCACCTTCACTGGCAAGATTGGGGTGTCCCGGGACTTCACACCTTGGCTTCATGCTTCTGGATAAGAATCCCAGGGAAAGTACTGTCCTGCAGCTCTAAAGCCCTCCTAAACTGGAGCGGATGGAGGACAAACCTATGGTGGGCTTCTGAGCTCTGACAACTCATCTAGAGTTGGGGAATTTTTTTAAATTCCCCTAGGAATTATTTCCTCAAAAAAAAAAATTTTATTTTTTTTTAAAAATGAGACAGATTGCGACTGAGCGGGGATTTGGGAATTCTGTGAGGTCCCCACTGTGGCAGGAACCCTTGTAAATTTCCAGTGAGTGGGGCGTGCATCTGAAAATTGTAACTGTCTCTCAGATTTACTTTATAGGAGAAAATAGGGAAACAGCAGCAGGAAAGAACCTGCTCTGCACATCATCAACAGGCACCAGCTGAGCCGCTGTGTTTCCTTATTTGAGGTTTTGAGGATGTCTAAAACGGGCTCATACTTAATTTCCTGTTAAAGTTCAAGGGACAGGTCAGCAGCTGGGCTGTGCTGGCAAAGCCCTGAGTTGGTGCTGGCCAGAATCCCGAGGCTGCTTTCCCCTGCCCATACCTCAGCTATACTGAGCCCTTCCAGTCGAAGTGGGACAGCCCTCTCTGCAGCTCCACTCTGTTTATAGATCAGCTATAGTCTTACTAAAAAGGCTGGCTCAAACCCTGGATTACAGAATGTACTTGGTACCTCTGGCCTCATTCCTGGTGCAAGGGCTTAGCAGTATGGTGCCAGGGAAGGGATGTAAGGCTCTGATCCGTCTGTCTTGTTGGAAATTTATGAGGGCTCCTGCCACAGTGGGGACTCCCACAGAATTCCCAAGTCCCTGCTCAGTCACGATCTGTCTCTCTTTTCCTTTGGATTATTTTTATTATTATTATTTTTTTAAATATAGTTCCTAGGTTTTTTTAATTTTAAAAATTCCCCAGCACTCGAGTTGTCAGAGCTTAGAAGCCCGCCATCGGTTCGTCCTCCATCCCCTCCGGTTTATGTGGGCTTTAGAGCCCTAGGACAGCACTTTCCCCGGGATTCTTATCCAGAAGCGTGAAGCCAAGATGTGAAGTGCCTCCGATTTTGTCCCGAAGTGTTTCCTTCCTTCCTGCCCATGTCTCTTTCATTGAGTGCAGGAAAGAATAAAACCAGGAGTTACAGGATGCAGTAAATGTGCTTGTAAGGGAGCAGAGCAGAAAGGGATTGAGGCTCAGGTGGGAGCGCCCTCCCTGCAGGGTCTGACGTCCCGCAGTAGGACTTAAAGTGGCACCCAGTGCACCCACCTCATGACGCTAGGTGGGTCACACCATGGTAAAGCTGCCATGCATTGTGGTGAGGTTTCATCTCCCTGCCTCTGGCGATGGCTTCCATCTAGACAGCCAAAGGTCCTGGTGCCTTTTCTATAAGAGCTGGGGCTATATTACTTAAACTGGCCTCCCAGGCCACTGTTCTCCTCTTCCATTGAAACTGATTCGTGAGGATCCAGGGCTGTAAGTGAATTCTACTATCCAGTCTCCAGTATAACAGGACCCTGATCTTGATTGGGGCGGGGTGGGCTCTGGGAACTACTGGAATAGAAATATGAACTAATTAAAAACAAGCAGAGTGCATGTGGCCTGATTATCAAAGGGGACGAGTGCTCGCAACCCCCACTCAGGTTTGCTTGGCAGCTTTGAAAATCAGGCCAGTAATGGCTGACGCCTTTGCAATACACTCACTGCACCCCATGGAGATGCATTGCTGTGCGTCCCTTGAGCATGGAAGATCGAGTATTACCAGGGTTATTGATGCTCATGCTTCTAAGCTGATTTCCCAGCTGGAGTCAGGAAGGCTAGTATAGTATGGCACAATTAGGGGCATCATTAGGGCACTGGATCATTGTTGCATATTCTGAAATATCCAGTATTAGCCCCTATCCGACAGGGTACCAGAGTTCAGGGCCCATTGGCTTGTCCTGGTGAGTCACTTCCTGTGTTCTTATAAATGATGCTGCTCAGTATATGGCTTAATTCTAAACCTAATTCTTTCCAATCAGAACAATTCTATAGAGCTGGTCGCTGAAATCTCACTGAAACTTTTTTTTGTTCTGATTCGGCAAATTCGATCCATTCCACAGAGATGGTCTGATTTCGATGCAGTTCTGACGGAACCCCAGCATGCTCACCGCCTGCCAGGCAGGTTTCCATCAGTTCCCAGGCTCCCCAGGCTGCCAGGGCCCGTTGCTTGAGGGCAGCCCATCTGGCAGGTTGCCTTGGGGTCGAGGACTTGCAGGGTGCACAGCTCCTTCCCTTTTGTGGAGGGTTTCGAAATGTTTGGTTGTAATATAGAGTCGAAATAAACCAGATTTCAAAATACTGAAATCCTCCTCAAAATGAAATTGCCTCTCTGCTCAGCTCTATGGTTACACAGGAGTGGTATGAGATTTGCCATGACTGATTGTCCATCTAGCCCACTAGCCCGTTTCAGAGGATGGTATCTCAGTCCCCGCTAGGGAGAATTTGCAACAACATGTCTTTGATGGAAGAGTCCTCCCAGCCCCAGGCAGTCACTCCTTAGCTAGCATCCTGAAGCATGAAGGCTGATTGCTTTTTATACATGAATGATCAGGGGTGTGGAACAGCTTCCATATGGGGAGAGATTAGAAAGACAGGGACTTTTCAGCTTGAAAAAGAGACTATTAAGTGAGGATATGATAGAGGTCTATAAAATGTTGACTGGTGTGGAGAAAGTAACATTTCCTTATTCATGTATTTCTTCACATAACACAAGAACTAGGGATCACCAAATGAGTTTAATAGGCAGCAAGTTTAAAACAAACCAAAGGAAGTATTTCTTCATACAACGCACAGTCAGCCTATGGAACTCATTGCTAGGGGATGCTGGGAAGGCCAAAACTATAACAGGGTCCCCAAAAGAAGTTTGTGGAGAATAGGTTCAGCAATGGCTATTAGCCAGGATGGACAGGGATGCCACCCCATGCTCTGAGTGTCCCTAAACGTCTGACTGCCAGAAGCTGGAAGTGGATGACAGGATGGATCGCTTGAGGTTATCTGTTCTGTTCATTCCTTCTGAAGCACCTGGCATTGGCCACTGTCAGAAGACCAGATACTGGGCTAGATGGACCATTGGTCTGACCCGGTATGGCCGTTCTTATGTTATCCTGGCTTGTCTAACTGCATGTGATTTTTCTTTTTTCCTCATTGTTCTCCTCTGTGCCTGGTTCGTGCCTGAACCCTGCCAAGCTGTTTGCTCCCTTATGTCCTAGGGCGATAAAGATGCAGCCCATGAAGCGAAGTGTTCAAAACCAATGGGTTTTGTGGCTGCACAGCCTCGCTGATATAGGGCTGGATGTGTAAGAGCTCACCTGATCGTTAGCAGCACGCACAAGAAATCAGCTCTTCCACATGGCTAGGTTGAGGGGCCGTTGGGTCAGGCAGATAAAGAACACTTGCGAAAAGTCAGGATTTATGTTGTCATAAGACAACCCCATTCCCAAATGTCAGTACTTGACTGTCTTCCTCTCCCTACGTATCCTGTTTGTCTTAGATAAGCTTTGGAGGACAGGTACCGTGTCTCCCTCTAGGGCCCTGCTCCTGCAATCACATCCATGCAGAACTGGTTGATTTCAGTGGGGTTTCCCACAGACCCTGGGGTCTGCCTCAATAGCAGGATCAAGGCCTGCAGCACCTCGCACCTCTGGGCACTGCTGAATAATAATAATTGGGATTTTTGCGCAGCCCCCTGTGGACATGTCAGAGAGCAGCTATTTCTCCTCTCCAGCTGAGCTCTTTCCAGTCTCAGGCAGAGCAGGATCTTGCTGTGTGAAATGTCTGTTGGCCATTAGAGTCTCTTATCTTCTCTGCACATCCTGCCCAGCACACACTGTCTTTCTGGGTGTTACAGTTTATCATTCAGCGGTGAGCATAGCCTTGAAGTGATACAAGCGCTGTCACGGTGCTGCCCTGAGCTGGAATAATGACACACAGTGCAGGACAAAGGGGTCCTGATAAACAATGGCCTTGAAGTGCCAACCTCACCACCCGGGCAACAGTGGGTGACATGGGAGACCATTACAATCCCTCCTTGTTCAGTGGGAAGGGAGAGCAAATGACCCCCTTAGTTCAGTGCCCACAGCCTCTGCGCATGGGGTGTTGACAAATCCCACCTCTTTTGTAGCCTGGGCAGAGACGCGACACTGTGAGCAAAGAGACACCAGGCTCCCTGTATGGAAAGGCAGAGACAGTGCAGTCTAGTGTATGGAGCACTGGGATGTGATGGATGGGGAAGCTGAGGAACAGAGGAGAGAAGCAACTTGCCCAAGGAATAGAGCCCTCTGTTCCTCGGGCAAGTCACTTCTCTCCTCTGTTCCTCAGCTTTCCTGTATGTAAAATGGGGATAATTATGATGTCCATTAGCAGAGAACTAGAGGGTGCTCTCTTCCTTGCTTAGGTTCCCCCTGCAACATATCCTGATCCACTCAGGGACCAGAGGACCAAGAACTCCACACATTCCCCTCAGCCTCACCTCGTTCACTGCACTTTATCACAAGGTTAAAGGCAAGGAACTCCCAGACCCTAGGGCAAACAAACCCATAGCTGCAGTGGTCCCAGTGCCTTTGCCCTGCCTCTGCTTGGCTGTGTGGCTGTGTAGCACCCCTGGGTGAAGGGTTACTGGCACTCTCACCAGGCGTATGAAGAGGTGCTGGCAGGGAGGTACAGCCACAGGCTGGAGTGAGACAGGTCTCCTGTGTCCAGCCCACTGAGGGTTTGGCTCTTCAGCTCAAGAGGACCCCAGGTCAATCCCTGACCAGAGAGCTGGAACCCAACTGAAATCCCTCTGGGACTCTTTGGACCCCAAACCAGCTCCATGGCATGTTTCTGCCAGGGGTTGGGGGAGTGTGGGAAGGTCCAAGAGGTAGAGAGGCTGAGAAGAGAATCAAGAGGAAGACAGGACCCAGTGGCCTCCCCGCAGAGAAGTGACGGGACTGGGGAGGAGCCACGAGACACAGACAAGCCTTGGGTGCTTTCTGAAGTGAAGAAGCCAACGACCACACAAACTAGTTTGCTCAATCCGGCCTGGGTGCTAAGTCATTGTGACAGTCTAGTCTCATGGGAGTCTAACTGATCGCAATATGTGGGGTCAGGAAGGAATTTCCCCCCAGATCAGATTGGCAGAGTTTTTCATCTTCCTCTGCAGCAGGGGGCACGGGCCACTTGCAGGTTTAAACTCGTGTCAATGATGGATTCTCTAACTTGAAGTCTTTAAATCATGATTTGAGGTCTTCAGCCCCTCAGCCAGAGGTTAGGGGTCTAATACAGGAGCGGGGCAGTGAAAGTCTGTGGCTGCGACAGTCAGGAGCTCAGACTAGACAATCATGATGGTCCCTTTAAAGTCTGTGAGGGAGACTGACATTAACCCTTCCTGCTGCCCTGGGTACAAGGAAATGTGGGAGGGCTGATGGTGTGCTGCATCACTGCACACACAGACCCAGCCCAGCAGGGTGGGACCATGGTGGCTTTAAGCCATCCTGCCCCCGCCCTCTCCTGGTCTGTTCCAAGGGCCAAAATTACAGCAGCCCATCCCCAGGTGCCATTGGGCTGTGACACCAGCCTGTCCCCTCCCCTTCCGTTTCCCCCTGCCATATCCCCTCTGTTTGGGCTTTGGGACCAAGTGCCTGTGTTGGGAGACTTCCCTCCCCACCCCCCAACAACCAGATCATGGCCTGTTCTGGTCCCTGGGGAGGGGTGAATCCATTCTGTTGTCACCAGGCCGGCTCCACAGAAAGGTCAGGTTTATGCCAACCAGTGACTCTGTAAGAACAGCATTGGAGAGGAAGCGGGGGCTTGTCCCTGTTGCCTCTCAGTGACCCCTGATCACATCAGACCAGGTCACAAGTAAAGAGGAGACTTTTTTTTATCTGCCAGCTCTACAGACTCCTGGAATCTGAGAGCCAAGCTGGGCAATATGGGGTCCGCAGGCCTGATCATCCGTGCCACCTGTGTAGGCCCATTGCCTTTGGATCACGTCCTCAGGGCTCCTTGTGCTGTCAGTTGGGTCTGATTGGAACTTAGCGCACAATTGGATGGATACAGCAGCAGGACCAGGTCCAGCTGAGCAGGTATCTCTGGCCCCCCGGCCAGTGTGACTGACTGAGCTGCTTTGAGCAGAGAGCCATGTCCGATCAATCCTTGGGACAGCCTCCCATTCATCGGGAAACCTGTGATTGAGCACATGAAAACATCATGTGTCTCCCTTCTCCTTTGATCACTGGCTGCTGCTCCTTGCTTGCCGCCCTAGCTCACCCTGCCTGCAGGTAACTACACCACTGATGGCAGCAGTGAGTTGACATCTCCCTGGGTAATCTGTCTGCAGTGTAATGCAAGCAGAACACTGCCTCTTGCCAGAGAAAATACCCTGCTGTTGTTGTCCATAGACCCATGTGGATGCTGGGGAGGAAGGATGATCCGCGGTTAGTGCAACACCCTTGCTGTATGACCCTGGGCCCATCCTTGAGTCTCACTCTGCCTCAATTCTCCATCAATGCAATGAGGATAATAGCACAACCTGTGTTGTGATGTATCCGATACTACTGCGATGGGAGCCGGATAAGTATCATAAAGAGAGCTGCTGACCTCTTTTAGTTTTCAGGGGGTTGTGTGGTTTTATGTGGAAATGACAAGGGATTCCCCCTACTGAGGTCTGTTTCCCTGAATGGGCCCCTCTGCACGCCTCTCCTTTGCAGGGGTTTCCAGGATGTTGATGGTTCTTTTTATTTTTAAAAAGAGAAGAACAGAAATAGAGTACTGGGGAGTCCTGCTAACCGACCATATCCAAGCCATAATAAGAACTTCCAACCGAGGCTCTTAAAGCACTAATGTATTAACGACTCACTAATACTTGTACTAATGTCCGGTGATATTTGTAGCCAGGCACTAATACTAAAGCCTTTGCATTTAGGAGCATTGACACCCTCTACACACATTAGCCACTTCATCCTCCTGAAATCTGGGGGGCAGGCAGCTAATATCCATCTTTTACAGACCCTGATGTACAGAAGCGAGGAGTAATTTGCTCAAACCACTGTAGAACTTGGTTACTCTGAACACCTACGCTCATGAGACCAGCAGATCTAATCCACTAGACCACACTGGCTCTGGCTTCAGAGCATAAACTGGTTACGTTTGGGGAGGCAGGGGGTGGAGAGGCGGGAAAGAAATCTCCCTCCCCATCCCCAAATCTGGCTGGAGCATTGTACAATTGGGCGGGTGCAGTATGGGGGCATAGTGCGAAAGGGGTTCATCTTCCTGTGAAGGAGCAGGTTCTGGTCAGTGCTGGAGGCAGGATACCAGACTGGATGGACCAGTGAGCTGGTCTAGTTAGGAACGTAGGACTGGCCTGTGTGCCAGATGCTGCAGTGCCTGGAAGGAGCAGATCAAGGCAACTCCCCACTGAGCCTGGGCCATTTGTACCAGGAGGCCATTCACCTCCTCGCATCCCCATAAGTAAAAGAACAAACGTGCTTATTCGTACTAAGTCATGTGCAAGGACAGCTGACTGAGACTGAAGATCAGCTGTGGTGCCCTTCAGCTTAGCTAAATAACATGAACAGCCCCAGGTGGATGGAAGCTAGTCTGTTTCTTGGTTCCCTTGCTGTGCAATTGACCATGTTTGCCAGTTCCCTTAGCAGTTGGGAGAAGTAGCATTTGCTCTTCTGTGGGATGGGTTGCTTCTTGTTAGTTAATTACAGGAGACATTTTCCTATGAGAGCACCTTCTTTTTCCTTATCTACTTCTGCATTACCCCCACCTGCCCGACTTTCCTGTGGGACATATTGTTATCTCTCTCTGCCCCGTATTCTTCTGTTGTGCTCAGGTCCTGGTATCTGGCTGCTTTCTCTGCAAAGCACAAAGCTCTCCTTTCTTGTATGCATTCTCCCACTCGGGTTAGCATCTGAAATGACAATTGCTCCATTGATTCTTCAGCTGGCTGGGGCTTTTGTGTGAACCAGATAAAATGTCATGGAGAAGCTCAGAGTGAGTTGATGGGAATTTGGAGGGTGGGTGGGGAGCCTCCTTCATCATGGCATTGTCTCCTTTGAGGGGTCAGTTTTCTCCTGGGAACTGTGATTCCCCCCCCCCCCCCCCCATTGAAATGAGATCAAGAATGCACATGGGGTGATTCTCCTATCAGACACTAAAATGCCAGTCTGGGGCTGTGCATGGAAAAGCAGAGCATGGCTTGGGGAGGGTTTGGGTCTCTTTAATCGAAGAGCAACCTAGTACCTTTCACCGAGAAGGATCCCAGGGCGTTTAGAGACTGCATGAGTGGGGATCAACTCGCCTACCTCTGACATGCAGCCACCTCTGGGAGTGGATCATGGTAGCCGTAGCATGCCAGTAAATTCTCACAGCTAGAGTTAAAATGAAACCCCAACAGGAATACAGAATGCAGCTTATCAAGTTGGGAATTGGGCCAGGATATTGGGAGTAACACCCCTTTTTGCCCCAAAGTGCCATGAGATCTTTAAATCCCCACCAGTGGGCAAGCCTTGGTCTTTAAATCTAGTCTATTCACATGCCACAGTAATGGGGGCCAGATAATCACCTCACAGTCTTTAATATATTTATCCTCACAATATTCCTGTGAAGCAGGCTAGAACTACTAGCCCCATTGTGCAGAGGGGGAAACTGAGGCACACCAAATCCTTAAATGTATTGAGGCTCCTGACTTCCATTGAAATCAATGCCCAAGGTCACACGGGGAATCCGTCAAAGGGCAGCACTTCCAGCACCGCACTCCTGGGTGCACGGGGGGTAGTGCCAATTCAGAGAGAAGAGTACTGGGACCTGGGATCTTTTTGGAGTTCCCCCATCCAAGCACCAGACAGGTTCAACACTGGTTAGCAGATGAGTCCAAACAAAGCTGCAAGTCAAGCACTTATGGCTTTTGGCAAGCCCGTGTATTTTGGGTTCCACCGTCCAACCCTCCCTTTTGAAGCATCTGGCAGGAAGAAAAACAACTACTGTTCTGGCGCCAGCAAAATGATTGTTTTCATTGTAGCCGCTCAAAGGGAAACAAGTCATTAGCTTCTGTGTAAGCTTGGGTCAGAGCAAAGCTCTGGAGCATGGCTGAGCTCAACTAAACCCAGTCTCCTGAAACACCCACACTGCAAAAAGCCAAACTGAAGTCAGCAGGAATGAAGTAAGCAGCCTTGTGCTGCATAAGAGAAATGGAAGTCTGAAGGCAGCATGTATTTCCCTAGGTCCAGCTGTTGAACATAGGGACGAAGACGAATGTTACTTGGGGGTCCAGTGACCTTCTTCCTCTTGTGTAAGAGCTAGAGTATGCTGGTAGCATAAGATCAGTGGGTTTCTCTTTATTTATCCAGGCACATAGGCTATGTCTTCCCTGCAAAAAGGGGTGTGGATTTTACATGGCCGTAGCTATTGTGATGTAAAACCCTAGGGAAGCCAAGGCACACGTAGTTATTACCTTGATATAGCCAGTTGAGGTCGCTGTCATGGGCACCACACTTTAAGAAAGACACGGACACGCTTTTGTGCAGTATTTGCCCAGCACTGGCCAGGAGTCAGGACTTCTGGGTTCTAATCCAGGCTCTGCCACTGAGTCACTGGGTGACCTTGGGCTAGTCACTTCACCTCCCTGTGCGTCAATGTCTCCATCTGTCTTCAATCTGGTGAAGATTCAGCAGTGAACATGGACCCAACACTTTGAACAAGCCCAAGTTGTTGGATCTGCAAGAAAGGGATCAACCAAGGAACAACTTGGCCTGCAAGCCACCCAGGGCACGAGACGGATGGTGCTCTGGCAAGGAGCATTGTGGGATTGCAGAGGGCAGATCCTGGAGGAGACGCAACTGGGTTGTGTCAGGAAGCAGGCTGCATTTGTAAGAGCATTGTGTGCAGACAACCCCATGTAACTGTTCTCTCTCAAGCCATGAAGGGGTGGTACTTTCTAGCACTATACCAGGGCTTCTCTGACCTCTTCCCCCAAACCTTTTTGTGATGGCAACTGACTTGCACAACACCGCATGCTCAAGGTTTGCTGCAGTTTCCATCTGGGCAGTGAGCTTCCTGGAAGTGACTTGCAGTTGACCAAACTGGCTGACAGTAAATGGTGATAAGCGCAGCCACAGAGAGTTGCGCTAGAGGCTGATGGGGCGGTACAAATGGCTGAGCGGAAGGAATTTAACCCCTCCAGTGAAGATGCAGAATCAGGGGGCTGGGACATGGCAATACAGGCTGCTGTGGATATATACAAGGATCATGCCCCCATTCTCATGCTTCTCTCCTGCCTCCTGCAAGCTTAGCCTGCAGGGTGAGGTGAGCCCTCTGTTTGCAGGGAGGAGGAGTAACCTGGCCATGTCATGTCACAGCATTGTGGCACAGTGCGTAGTGACCTGAAGGTACAACGCTGCCTCAGTAGGTGATGAATAGGGCCCAGTACGGGGTTTACAATGGGGCCGGGCCCACAGTCAAATGCGCAGTGATGTGGTGAAGCTCGCACTGCTGGGGTCTGGCACTGACAAGCCACTGCTGGAGTCTTGGCCGACACTAACACATGGTCATACCAGGGAGGTGCTAAGTTCACTCTGCTCGATTCCTGAGTGGCATTGACTGGGCACTGCTAGGAGGAAGTTCACAAGTGGACACTGTTGGGAGGAAGCTCCCATGCTGGAATCCCAGGTGCTGCTGCTTGTGAGGAGGAAGCACAGAGAAGACAATGCAGCCACCAGAACAATCAAGGCACCCTCTGTTTTGCTGAGTACTGCAGCTGTGCCGGACAGGCAGGCAGCCTGTGCAGTGGCTGAAGGCGCCTGGCAGGAAGCTCAGTCGTGTGCAGCCTGCTCTTTGCCCACACTGCGCATTGACTCTGTCAATCAAGAGGCACAAGCCCCTGATTATTTCCTTGCTCGGGGGCTTTTTTCCCCTTGGCTCATGTGGGATGCAGACTCTCCCCCCGCCCCCTCCTCTTGTACTCGAGACTCAATCCACACCGATGATGGATTCTTCTCAGCAGGAACGAATGGGCTCGCTTGGGCTAAAAGCGAACATCCCACTGGCGTAGGAGACCCAACAGCCAGTCTGTCTCCGCAGTGACGTCTGGGCCTGGGCTAGCCTCCCGAGCTAATGTGGGTAATGCTAGCAGTGAAGACAGCGCAGTGTGGGCTAGTGATCCGAGTATGTACCCAGGGTCTCCGCCAGACTGGTGTCACCCTCTCTCAGCTGTCTTCACGGAGTGAGGCCGGCTAGCCCTGCACAGCTTGTGTGGTGTTGGCAACCCATCTATTGGGCAAAGCACAGGCAGCACCAGTGCAGACTTCACACGCTGCCGCACGCATCGGGCTTTGTCTAGGCTGGGATTCTAGTCCCCAACCTAGCTAAAGAGATGCAGGCCCACTTGTAGACCAGGGCAGCGAGATGGCCAGGGTAAGAGACAGTCCGTACAATGACAGATCTTTGAATAGTTTGGAACCAGCAACTTAAGTGTGCCTGGCTCTTAATAAAGAAGATGGTGATATGGCCCCTGCCCCCAGTCTAGGAAAAACTAGGATCCTCATGCCTGCTGCTAGTGGCAGGGCACTGCTGGGAGGAAGCTCACAGCAGAAAGGAGCAGCTACCCTGCAATAGAGGAAGGGGAAGAGCAGGGAGATTTCTCACTAGCAAGCAGGACAGTGTACCAGGCCAGCCAAGGAAGGCTCTGGTCTGTAGCAACCGGCTGCAACTGGAGGGGGCCCCACAAGTAGTGCATTGCACTCGGTGTTAACCCTTTGTGTGCCGGTGAGGAATACCGCTTCTGAGGGTGGCCAGGGGCTTTACATTTTTCATCAAGGCTGCAGTTTAGTTCCCCGCTAAGTCTTGCGGCTAGCCTGCAGCTAGCGATCCAAGTGAGTGTGCAGTGATGTGGCTACGGTGGAGGGATCTGACTAGCACATTCCCCGGTTTTAGACTATATTATAGGCACCCCCTAGGGGGCACAGCTGGAGCTGCACTGCCCAGGGACATCACCCCCACTTGGAGGCTGAGTTCGCAGGCCTCTCTGCTCCAGTTGTGCTCCAGGCATGGAGGGTCAGGCACCAAAGGGAGATGTGGGAGGAGAACTTTGCTAGAGAACCCAGCTGTGACAGCACAAAGCCAGCTGTGACATGAGAATCAACAGGAGAGGGCCCTTGCCCCGGGGAGAGGAAGAATCCCAGAGCTTCCCGCCAAGCCCAGCCCAGCTGGAGCAGAACCTAACGAATCCCAGGGTGGGTGATCATCACAGGTCGACATGGCAATGAGGATTCCCCGTCCTGTAACCAAGGCAGTCGCACCACGGCCTCTCCAGGGAAGGGATCTTCGCCACAGCTCAGCCGTTGCGCTAATGACCCTCAGTGCACTGCTGCGTCAGAGAAGAATAAATAGCAGTCATCCTCACCCCTGGGACTGGGCTTGATAAATTCACTGCACTTGGTAAACACCATTCCCCAGACCACCTCCCCTCTAGTGAGTTTTATTACCCTCATGAGGCACAGGGAGCAGGAGGACTCCCCTCAGGGCATGGAACAACAGTGATTTTTCAGAGGTGGTGTTGGCTCAGCAATAGAACTCCACAGTGTCAGGGGCCTGACCCAGCCCATGCTGCCTCTGACCTACTAACTAGATCTTGGGTGGGGAAGAGCCGTGGGAGCGCAGCAAAATGGAACAGTGTGGGCTAGTGGTTAGAGCATGGAGCCTGTAAGTCAGGAGAGCGGGGGCTGTTCCTACCTCTTCCACTGACTTGCTGCGGTGAAGGTCGCATTGCTGCTTGGTCTGCCTGAGTTTCTCTATCTGCAAAGTGGGTGACCTAGTTCCCAGGTTTGTGAGGCTTGGTTAATTTGTTTACCTGGCACTCTCAGGTCCTCAGCTATGAGCTGCTGTAGGGGGAGCAGTGTATGATTAAGAGCCAAGAACCAACTCTGGCCTTGTGGGAGGATGGATGGGGAGGAGGCTAATCTGCAATGCTGGCAGGCAGATTCAAGGCTGGATGCTGGCTGTCTGGCCATGTTGTTCCTGTCTGCCTGGGAGGGCTACAGCCTTGTAATCTCATCTGTTCCTCCCCCAGTTTCTCAGCAGCTGTGTAATCCTCTTCCTTGCTCTGCACACAGAAGGGTCAGATGCACAGTGTACTTAGCAATTAGTGCCTGGGAAGAAGAGCAATAACCTGGCTGCTTTGGAGTCAGTGACAAGCCACTCTGATCTGCTGCCCTCCTGCATTAAATATTCCCAACCCCTCCCTCCCATCAGGCCCTTTAAGGGCATCAGGATCCGCCCTGCCCTTCCTGTGTCTGTCTCTGCCTTGCTTCTCTAGCTCTCTTCTTGTTTATGGCTGAGCCAGAAGTGGGAGGCATCATCTGGCAGACACCAGTGTGTGGGTGGGAGTGAGGGTGGCTGTTGGTGTGGTAGGTAGAGAGAGACTTGAGCCCCTGCATTTGGATCTGGATAGTGCCCCGCCCCCATCTGGGGGCAGTAGCGTAGCCAGGTCTTGAGCACAGGGGGAGCGGCGCTATAAAAAGGCGCCTCCCCGCTCCCCCTGTACTCACCCTGCAGTGCTTTAAAGGGCCCGGGGCTCCAGCCGCTGCGGAGCCCCGGGCCCTTTAAAGCGCTGCCGCGGCTGAGTGGGGAGACAAGGGGCGGCTTGCTGCGGCTGCCCACTGCCTCCCTGCTGAGCTGGGAGACATGGGGCGGCTCGCCGGGGCTGCCCCTTGTCTCGCTGCTGAGCGGGGAGACATGGGGCGGCTTGCTGCAGCTGCCCCTTGTCTCCCCGCTGAGCTACTGAACGGGGAGACAAGGGGCGGCTTGCTGCGGCTGGAGCCGCGGGCCTTTTAAAGCGCCCATCCCCCACCGCCGCCCGGCTCCAGCAGCGGGGCTGGGGGTGGAGGGCGGGGTGGGGCGCTTTAAAAGGTCCGTGGCTCCCCGCAGCAGCAGGAGCCGCAGGCCTTTTAAAGCGCCGCCCTAGCGAGGCTCTGGCGGCGCCTTAGCACTGCTTTTCCTCATAGCGGCCACTCCCCCTGCTCCCCCCCGGCTATGCTACTGTCTGGGGGTGGCTAGATCTGGGGATTTGGCCTGTGCTAGACGCCAGGTGCAAAACGTTGTGGATCTGGAGGGGGGCTGGATTCTGAGTGCCCTCGACAGTCGGGGCGGCCGACTGCAGGGGTCTGGTTCGGATCCCTCTGTGCTGGAGGCTGAGCCACGCCAGTGTGATTGGTGCCAGGAGACGGGCACAGCCCACCCTCGCTAGGCAAAAGTGGAGACGTGGCTGGTTCTCCTCAGGCCTCTAGCTCCCAGCGGGCACAGCCAAGTTAAGCCCCCAGCAGCTCAGATGCTTTTATCTGAGCCGAATTAACCCCTGTCCCACCCCTAACATGAATTGCTCCACGGTAGTGTCTGTACATGCTGCATACCACACACAGGGCCCCTGCTCATGGCTGCATTAGCTCCCCTCTAGCAGAGACTCTGTTTCAATATGCTTTGGGGCTTTGGTAAAATGGGGGAGGGCACAGAAAGGCAGGACTAGAAGCCAGGAGCCCCGATTTCCAGACCCCTGCTCTGCCCCCACCTGGCCTGGCTCTCCTTGACTTGGGGAAAGCCATTTATTTTTCTTACGGGCCAGATGCTTGTCTCATCGTGCCACATGAGTAGGTGTTTTTAGGCTGGGGCTGGTGAATGCTCAGGACAGTTGTGAGAGGCTGCTCTAATCAGTGGCACACGCTCCCTCCAGCGTGCACAGTGTCTGCAGTTTCACTTACTACGAGGAAGCTGACAAGAGCTCTCCAGCCTTGTGCTGGTGGACAAGTGAGGGCAAGAAGTGATTCCACCGCACAGTGCAGCATGACATTTGGGCCTCCTTCTGAAAGGCACCGAGTACCAGACTAGATGGCCCATCTGCCAGGTGTGGTGTTACTGATTACTGCACCTGGTGCCTGTCTCTCTGATCTGGGGTGTGTCTCTGCAGCTGGGTTTACCACGTGGCAAGAGAGTAACTAGCTGAGAGGCACAGATCAGTGTGTGTACTCCCTGTTCCTCAGTGGGGCAGGGTGGCTGGTAATCTGACAATGACCCTGCTGGATTCATGGACACTGAGTCTCTTCTTTGCTGTGTTTCCTAGGGGAGAGACGCTTTCTGCTGGAAAAGCATGAGACTCTCACAACTCTCTACCATGAGGAGGGGAATTCCTCTCTCTTGGTGGGAGCGGAGGGAAAGCTCTACTACTTTGACTTTGAGCGCTTCAGTAACCACACGGTAAGGAGGCTTTACAGATGTGCATGGCTTAGCCTCCCAAGCTCACTGTGAAGTCATGTAGCCGCATTCTCCCCATTGCACAGCTAGGGAAACAGAGCCACAGGGCAGGTTAGTGACTTGCCCAACCTCCTCCAGCAAGTCAGGGGCAAAGCTGGGAAGAGAAGGCCAGTGTCTCAACACCCAGCCCTGTGCTTTAATCCTTCTGGATAACCACCCTGCACAATGTATCCAGGAAGCTGACCAGACAGTGTTTGACCTCAGCATTAGTGATTCTGATGTCACATAGACTAGCCAGTGACATCACTGATGATGGACGCCAATGGGGTTTGGGCTCTGAATTATACCATGGACTGGGCAGTGGGAGATGGGCAATGTCTTCTCCGGTTGTCTCCATGAACTTTCACTCCCCGCAGGCAAGTTAACCCCTGAGGGGTCAGGCACAGACACCATCCCTCTTTCTGTCATACAGATGGACAGTCTGGTTAACCCTCTGAAAACCCCGTCCCACTTACCTCTCCCTCCTCCACCACCAACTGATGCCTACTCACTTCCCCCAGCAAGAGACCTGATCCCTTCCTGACAGCCCTCTGGCAGCGTCCTGACCTGAGCCCACTACTAGTTCCCCCAGCAGTGCCCTCTGCCCACCTGCGGCCCCGCTTCCACCTCCATTTAGCCCAAACTCCCAGACACGGCCCTGAACCGGCCCAGCCTCCTACGTGCTCCTAACCCGCAGCTTCCACATGGGAGCCATCTGGAAAGTGCCAACTATCGGTGTTGACCCAGCCATGCAGCCACCCCCGTCTTCCTGGCCAGCTCAGCCCGTGGGTGGTGCGTGGGTTCTTACCGAACTTTGCCAGCATTCGTCATTCACTTCCAGACAGTTGTTTAGCAAGGGCAGGAACTAACCCACGCTTATTCCTTTTCTCTAGGAGGACTTCCCTGAACAGGATTCAGAAGCCTGCCAAAAACCAGTAAGTCTGGAGATCTCACCAGGTGGATTGAGCTCTCTGAGAAATATCAGGAGTTTTCCAGATAGCTCAGAGGAGCCCTTGTAACTCTCACCTCTGCTCTGTTGGCTCACCTTTTCCATTCAGCAGTAGGACTCCTAAGCCACCCAGCCTAAAAGGAACCTTGATGGGCACTTAGATGGGTGGAGGATGTAAGCTTAAGTCAGGGGGAACATGGGTCAGAAGAATTGAGGGTTGGGGTGGGAAGTTCTGGCGGGATGGGGGTGAACAGAAGACATTGAGTCACCAAATTCCATTAATATGGGGAATGTATAATTAGGAGATTGAGTCAGTTCTGTGCTACCGGGTGGGTGTGGCTGAGAGTCCCACCCTGGATCTCTAGAGGGTGTTCTGATCCTGCTGTCCTTTCCCTGAGTAAAATTATCTGGCCTGTGCTGTGCCAGGAGGACAGCCTAGATGATCACAACGGGAAACCGTCCCTCCTGGCTTTAATACCCAGAAAAATCCTGGTATCTCCTCCAGCTTAGTGGTGCTACCAGGGCTCCTAAGGTTGGGCCTGGAGCAACAGAGATTCACTAAACCGTCTACCATGGCACATGCACCCCTTTTTCTGTTCTAGGAGGAGAAGAAGAACTACCTGACTTTCATTGGCAAGTACCACAACACGCTGTTGATATGTGGGACAAATGCCTGCAAGCCCACCTGCTGGAACTTGGTAAGCCAGGGAGTTTGTCACTCAGCCTGCAGGTGAGCAGGTCTAGAACCTGGATCACCTGATGCTTAGTCCAGTGTCTTCTCCATCGGACCTGTGGTTCTGTCCCCTCTCATTTGCACTATGACCAGAGTAAATTGCTCTGCCTGTCTGTACCTCAGTTTCCCCATCTGTCAAATGTAGATGATTATGATCACATTCCCCTTTCTTTGTAAAGTGCTTTCAAGCTTATGTGGGGAAAGCTTCTGTGGAAGCTGAGTTTAATAGTCCCATGACAGAACCCACTCTGCTCCCGCCTGGGAAATCTGGTCCGTGGCAGAGGATAGGACGGATCACGTATCTCTAGTGAGTAACAGCAAAGGCGAATGCAGGAAAACACCAGCCAAGTCAATGCACTTGTCTGTAAATGTTCCTCCAAGTTAGCTTTGATGCCAGAGTTCTTCTTGGAGCACTTGGCCTGCGGCCCCCCCCTCCAGCCTTAACTGACAGGAAACACCTTTCCTGAGCTTCCTGGTGCACCAACCCCGTCTAGCTGTGTATGGGGCACCCTGCAGCCAGAGCACATGCCAGGTCCAGATGCTGGGGGGCAGGTAATCTCCTCTTGCCCCAGAGGGGACATGGAGCAGATGTTCATTGCTTTACCCTGCTGGGAGAATACAACAAGGTGACAGAACCCCTCCTACCAACAATGACTCTTAATTGTTCCCTCTGCCCTCCCCAGGATGATCGGAATAAAGCTGGAGAGGCCGCGCAGGGCTTGGCCCCTTTTGTGCCTAACCAGAACTCCCTGGTCCTTGTTGATGGTAAGTCCGAATGCTTGTGTCTGTTCTTTGGCCCGTAGCACCGCTGGGCCGGGTCCCCAGCTGGTGTAACGCTGAAGTCATAGAGCCACGCTGATTTCCACCAGTTGGGCGGCTGGCCCAGACTCTTTGGTTTTGGCTTGTTTACGTGATCATGCTCGCTGGGGAGGGACTTTGGGGGAATGGTGCTGTCTCCATGCTGCGCCATTGCTGGTCTGTAAATCGGCCTGGTGCTGGTCAGAGGACAGGCCTTAATTTCCATGCTGGAGAGAAGCTCAAGGTGGAATGAGCATGAAGTGGGCACTGGGCACTGCCCTCCGACCGGGAACAGGGTGATGTCCTGGGCCCCCAGTGCAGGGTCAGTCCCATTAATTCTAGCGTCAGAGCAGCTGAGGAAGCCCAGCAGCGAGGGAGATGGGATCTCCTCAGGAGAGGGTGAGCCACCTCCGGGCTGGGCTAGAGCCTATCTCTGGAGCAGTGTGAGGAGGGAGCCTGGGACTGTCCTGACAGGGCTGGCCAGAGTCCATGGTGATGGGCAGGAACCCTGCAAACCCTCCCCTGTCACTTCTGCCCAGTGCCCAAGCTGCTGGGCAGTCTGGCATTGCCAATGCCTCATCCACTTGCCCAAAGAAGGGAGGCCGGTGAGTTCTCTTGCCCTCTCGCAGGGGACTTGGCCCCAGCCTCCTCACCCAGGCAGGAATACAGAGGCTCAGCCCTTGTGATCGGCTTCTAGGCACCAGATTTCGTTCCACCTCCTCTTGGGGCCCTTGGTTTTCTCCCATCCCCACATCTACCTCTCAGCACTGAGCCCTATGCCCAGGGGAGAAGGCAGTGGAGTGGGGAGCTCATCCCCTATGCCCCGTCCAAGGCTGCACTCTTCCCTGAAACCCTCCCCTCCTCTTCTGCCCCCTGGGAAACCAGAGCTGCTTCCATGGCTCTGTTGAATTGTTTCTTTCCTTAATTACGGGCTAACGCTGCTGATTCTGGCCCCCAGGGGACAAGTGTCTGTATCCAGAGCCAGCCCCCCACCTCCTCCCCACTGGCAGGGCTTGGCCCAGCGCAGAAGCCATGGCGTGAGTGGGCATTGGAGAATGAGCTCTTTGCTAGACCCAGGGCTGATGCAGGCTGAGCTGACACTACCATGACCCAGGCCAGGCCTGCTCAGCAGATCTGAGGGGACTCCGCCCTCCAGGGTCATCAACCCGGCTCCTTTCACCCGTGCTAGATCCCTTGAGGGAAAAATACTCCCCAGGTGTAAAAACCAGGCGGCTGCAAACGATCCTTCCCATCTTGCAGGCGAAGCCATCTATTCCACCATCAGCTTGCACCAGCACAATGGGAAGATACCCCGCTTCCGCCAGGTCCGAGGGACTGGGGAGCTCTACACCAGCGACACAGTGATGCAGAGTGAGTATGGCAGAGAGCCCCTGGGCCTGGGACTGCCTGCCAGGCTAATCCCAGCAGGATGATGATCTGGGGATGTAAGGGTGTCTCCCCTTGTTCTCGTTCCACAAGCCGTCCTGCATCCTCTGCCCCCTGCTGTAGTCCTATCTGCTGCTCCGGGGTTGCACAGGGTCAGTAAGTGGCTTGGAGACAAGTCATAGAATCATAGAATCTCAGGGTTGGAAGGGACCTCAGGAGGTCATCTAGTCCAACCCCCTGCTCAAAGCAGGACCAACCCCAACAGCACTCCAGCGCAGCAGCAGCATGCTGGGGGTGGGACTGTGGCAGGCAAGGCAGACTCCTTAGGTAGCCATGGGGAGGCTGCTGTACGCTGGAGCAGAGGAAATCAAAGCATTTCCTGGCCTGCTCTTTGCAGCACTGAACAATAAGACATTCCTGGAGTGAAAACAACTTCCACCTGTTATTTGGCCCCAGCCATTGCTAGCAAACAGGGAAACAGCAACTCCTAGGACCTCTGCTTTAGCTGCACTGGGGAAGTCATCCCTGTAATGATGGGGACTAAATGCCAGTGCTGTGCAAAATGCTTTGGGTAGTGGCTGCAGAGGAACTGTTCCTCCAGCGTGAGGTTGGTGGGGGCGTTGGGAGAAACAGAAGTAGCTGTGTGAAAAGAACTGAAAAAACGGATGCAACATCCAGTGTTTGAAGCTGGAAGGAAATGCAGCTGTTTAATTTGCCTGCCAGCTGCAATCACTGCCTGTCCGTGGCAACAGAGCAGAGAGCTTCAGTCACCCATCTGGCCATAAATGGGCATCCAGTGGAGCCCAAAGGCTGCTCCTCCTATAGCTCCAGCCAGGGGCCTGGTAATGAATCCAAATCTGGAAAGCACCCTTCTCCCCTCTCTTTCCCCCCCCCCCCTCCCCCAGCTGGTGGATTGGCAGAGGGAAGAGTCAGGGGTTTCCACCTGGCGAGGGGATTTTATCCCCCTCACAGAGGAGGGCCAAAAATGGCTGCAAGTCAAGTGCAAACACAGAACCAGCTGAAGCAAACAAAGCAGGTGCTCCCAGGGCATCACGTAATCCGGCTGTTCCGTGCCGGGGGACACGAAGTAATGAGCCTCAGTGCTCCCCTCCAGCTGACTTCATGGAGCCAGGGAGGTGTATTAATAGGGCTCTCACATCATTACCAGCCTTCCGGACTTCCCGAGTTAAACACAAACAACTACAAAGCCCACTGGGCCTCCTTTCCATGCCATGGCATTTCCCCTACGCACTCAGTTGTCTCCATGGAACGGGTTTCCTTCCATGCTAACCAGCCTAGGAACTTGACTGAGCTGGACTCCAAAGCCTTGACATTTCAAGGAAGCTGCAAAAGGCACGATCCAGAGCCTTAAACTAGGGTGTTGGAATAGGAACAGGGGTAAGCCACTGATGAGTGTGTTGGGGTGGTCTCTCTTTGTGTCTATCTATAGAGGATCTGAGTCGGTTTCAGTTCCTGGTTTTGTAGCATGGCTCTTTGGCTCCAGCTGCAGAAGTTCACTTGTTTAAGTCCTAGTCACCTGTTAAGCCTGGTTCGATCCCTGGCGATGGTCGTCGTCACAGGTGCCCTTGTATTAGGAGAGATTCTTAGGACATGTCTGCTTGTCTGTCCCATTCTCATGGCTCTTCCTCCTCTATTCCAGACCCGAAGTTTGTGAAAGCCACCGTCATCAAGCAAGATGAGCTCTATGATGACAAGATCTACTATTTCTTTCGAGAAGACAATCCGGACAAGAGTCCCGAGGCCCCGTTAAATGTCTCCAGAGTGGCCCAGCTGTGCAAGGTACAGCAGGCAGGGTGGGACAGGCAGGGCAGGTTAGAGAGAGCGTGGGAGCCAATGGCATTGCCTCCATGAGTTTCCCTGCTCCTGGGAGCTGGTGCGGCCACGTGGCGAGGAGGTTGCTCTGGGCATTGCAAAGCATTGCTGGAGGTGAAAAGAGAACCCGGCTGCCGTAGGTCATTTTTTGCTTGTAACCACCCCCTGATTTCTGACCTGCCTAGAAGCGAAGTGCTGAAAGGATGGTTTAGTGGCCCAAGGTGCAAACCAGGGATCAGGACATGGCTCTGCCACAGACTTCCTGCGTGACCTTGGGCAAGTCCCTCAAGTCTCTCAGTGCCTTCGTTTTCCCCCCTCTGCACAATGGGGATGCCAGCTCTGTCCTACCCCACGGGGGTATTGTGCGGATAAACACGTTAAAGATAGTTAAGTGTTCACATGCTGTGGTGATGGGGGGCCATGTAAGTATGATAGATAGATAATGGAGAGCCATTCAAGGGGCTGGGAGTGTGCCAGAGATTCCCTCCTGTATCCCCCTCCTCTGGGATGGGCTCTGAGGCTCTGCTGTGTTCCCCAGGGAGACAAAGGGGGAACCAGCTCCCTCTCTGCTTCCAAGTGGACCACCTTCCTGAAGGCCACGCTGATCTGCGTCGACCCGGCCACCAAGGGCAACTTCGACTTGCTGCAGGATGTCTTTATTGTCCAGTCAGAGAAGAACTGGAGGGAAACCAGAGTGTATGGACTCTTCTCCAACTCCTGGTGAGTATCTTGGCCCACACAGGCCACCGCCTCAGAGCCAAGGGGAGGGGTGTTCAAAGGCACCTCAGGAGCGGGCCACTGGATAGCTGGTCCACTCACCCCAGCTCCCTCACAGCTGAGAGGGAAAGGCATGAGACAGAAAGCAAGCGCTCCTCTGCTACTATTTGCCACCCGTGGCTCTGTTCCTCACGCCATGAGAAGACAGCTTGTAGGCTCAACCTTGGGAGGTGCTGAGCACCTTCATCCCCATCAAGGCTCCAATCCCTTGCAGGATTGGGGCCCTGTGATTGGGGTATACCAGGCATTCACTGCCCCCCTATTGGTGACCCCAGCACCGCCTTCAGAAGGTGCCCTGCTGGGAGGGAAGAGCAGCAAGTTCGGACAGCTAGGGGCTGCCTAGAGAGGCCTCCATGATCAGCCGCAGGCAGAACCAGTAAGAGTTGGTCCACTGGTGCCTAGAAGGGGTGGGAGCAACTTGCAAGCAAAGGCCAATCAGGGCCCAGCAAGCCAGATAAAATGGGCTGGCTGTCCCTACTAGGGCCAGTTCTGGGTGAAGCCAGGACAGTCTCCACGTCTTAACCTAACCCAAGTAACTTGGCCCGCTCCGGGTCCTAACCTTGACAGTCGTTCCCTTCGCTCCCTGTAGTATTTATGTACGGGCTATTTTGTTTTTCTGTAATCCTGGGGTGAGCCCTCTCAGCGGGATGCCTAGCCTTTGGCTGTCTGCTGCTCCCTTCCATCCTGTCTGTTTCCCACCAATCTTTGCTGTCTGTTTCTCTTGCTTTCTCCCAGTGTGAGTCAAGACTTTCAGGGGCACATCTTCCCAGGGGTGCAGAGATGGGGAGGCCAAGTGTCAGCTCTGTGACAAACTATTAACTCCAGGGACAGCACGCTCCTGTACGGTGCTTCCTCCAGCAATCCCTGCTCAGGGAATCTTGCTTTGCACTCTCCCCTTGCTGTTTCTCATTAGGGTGCTTAATGCTGCTGATTTGAGACACCACGAGAAATGCCCAGGACATTGAAATGAGAGAGAGAGAAAGAGATTGATTGAAGTAGTATGTGGGTGGCTAAAGGCTCTTCTCAGAGATCAGGGTCCCATTGGGCTAGGTGCTGAGCTTCTCTCTGAGATCCCGGAAAGAGACCCTGGTGATGCTCGAGTTGCATTTGCATGTCCTGAAATTGGCAGCACTCCCAATTTTTATGAGCACGCAGTGCAATTAAAGCATTTATTTTCCCTGCCTGCTGGTCCGTCAGGAGATGCTGTTATATTGACAGCAGTGTCACTGGATGCTGAGGTAGCGGCATGCTGAGAAGATGCCAGTGGTGTGGCATTTGCTGCCACATCACAATGTGATCCTATTGTGTAACAGGGCTGGCTGCCACCCAAGTGCCCCTTCAGGGCTAGGGGCCCTCTGCTGTGCCCTGCCCCTGTTGTCCCCCTTCACCAGGGCTCCTTCAACAAACTCCACAGTCTCTTTCAGTCACAGCCCTTCCGAGGGTCTGGGTTTTAATAAATTAACAGAGTTCTCAAACACAGTCGTCCACCCAGGCTTAAGCTGGGCTCAGCCCCTCCTTCCTGGGGACGTGTCCTGTCTTGGGGGACCATTGCAGGAGACTACCTTTCCCTGCAGCTTCACTCTGCAGTTCTCCCCCGACCTTCCTCCTCCTCCTCCTCCTTGACACAGACTTGCTTGCTTTGCCGCTGACTTCCCATGTGATCTTGGGCAAGTTACTTAGTTTCTCCGTGCCTCAGTTTCCCATCTGTACAATGGGGATAACAGCACTCCCCTGCCTCCCAGGGGGATTGTGAGGATAAATCCATTAAAGACTGTGAGGCTCCAGGAATAGGGCCATAGAAGTACCTAAGATAGACAATCTTCCCTTGGGGAAGAGAGAGACTTCAGCATCTCTATACTAAGCACAGCCCTGGCTCCCTTGCTGTTAATTTCAGTGGGAGTTTTGCCTGAGTCACAGTTTCAGGTTTAGGATGCTGGTATCCATTTCAAAATGACTCTGGTGTCCTGGCTAATATATCCTGACCCATATGGCTACTATTCCACTGTCACATGGCTTGGACCTGCTGCTTCATCCCTCCATTCTCAAAGGCTGAGATATGTCTGGGATATAGTTAGAATTGTCCCTATCCATGGTTATGTAATAAACCTTCCCCAGCACCCCCACAGCTTGGGAGAAACAATGGCTAAGAATTTGAGCAGTAGCAGAATGGCGGCCAGGCCTTGATCCTCCGTTTGTTCCGTTGCTTGTAGGGGGTACTCTGCTGTTTGCGTCTACACCATCGGTGACATTGACACTGTGTTCCGGACATCGAAACTCAAAAGCTACACTAAGGACATGCCCCACATCCGTCCAGGACAGGTGAGTGACCGCTGGCCTTCTGGGTGGGTGGTCTGATGCTTAAAGCACCGGGAGGCAGAAGATCTGACTTGTATTCCCAGCTCTTCCTCTAACTCCCTGAGTGACCTTGGGCAAGTCCCCTCATTTCTCTGTGCTGCTTCTGCCTCTCCCCCTGTAAAATGGGGGATACTGATTAGTTCTAGTCACATGGTGCCTGGGGGGCCAGTGTGGGCCCAGGAGCCCAAGATGCTAGGTGCCGGAACAGGGAGGGTCAGGGGGCCATGCCCCCCCACTTTTAAAAGTAGGAGGGCTATGTCCTCCCACTTCTGACATAAGGGCGAGCAACAGGAGGAGGGGGTAGAGAGGAATGAGCGGGAGGTGGGACCTTGAGGGGTGGGGGGGATGGGCAGTGCAGGGGCAGGGCCTCAGGGGGGTGCTTGGGTACCTGTGGGAGCCCCCCACACTTTTAGGATGCTTCCGCTGAGATGGTCCCTGCCCCAACAAGCTTACAATCTAAGTTCCTGGCCAGGTGACAGTGGCACATTTCAGTCCTTAATGTATATAATGGGGCTCTGAGCTCCTCAGATGGGATGAGCTAGAGAAGGGGGAACTTATGGGGGGGCTGATCCCTTGATGTCAATGCTGTTAGGCAGTGGGGACCTTGAAGACACAGGGTGAGTGACTGATGAGAGGGAGAATGAGGATCTGGGCCATAGAAACCTGAGGCATTTAAGCACCCAACTCCCATTTACCTTTGAGGATCTGGGCCAATAGCTTTAAACCTGTTTTCTGAGGGCAAAGCATCACTCTGCCTTAGTGACTCAGATGAATTACCAACGTGGGGCCAAGGGTACAGGCTGGGTGATAACGGGGCGATCGGCTGAGAAGCACCGGTCTGCTGCCCGGTGCACAGGGAAGCTGCAGCTGTCACTGCTGCAGAGGTTCCTTGCGCCTTGGAGCCAGATATAAAACAGGGCTGGATAAGACTATGACCACAGCATGAGAAGATAGGAGTGATTGGCTCTCTTGTGCTTCAGGCTGTTAGCGTGTTCCCACGGGAGTCATGGGGGACACTGAGTATGTGTGACTGACATCTCTGGCGCATTTGGGATTGCAGCCGCTGCAGAAACCATGTTCCCTCTCCCCAATTAGCTAATGCCTCTCTGGTGGGAACCAGGGACGGCCTCTGAAATATGGGCTGCTTGTGCCTCTTGGAGACCAACCTTCCAGCCCAGGGGGTAGCTTAGTGGTTTAAGCCCCTTCTGCGCCCTCCTGTGTCTGGGCTGTGCCAGGGGTCGAAATGGCACAATTTAGGCAGCCCACCCTGAGTGGGCTGCGGTGCTGCCTAGAATTGCTGTAGCGCTTTGTGCTATGGCCCCACTTCCTTCAGAGCCTGCCCCCCAGGCATGCCCCCAGCACCAGGCATCGAGGATGGCCTGTGGCTGCTTTATGCCACTGCTATGCTGGGGGAATTCTCCCCAGGGGCTTTTCTGCTGACACAGCAGAGCACAGGTGCCTGAGCACACCCCTGGTAGCCAGCTTCCATGGCTCACCCATGTCTTTGTCTCCCTGTGGATCTGCATGGCCCTGATAATGTGGTGGTGGTTTTTTCTCTTGGCTCAGTGCCTTTGGGGCAGAAATCATACCCCTCTCGAGACTTTCAAAATAGCTGACCTCCACCCGGAGGTGGAAGAAAGGGTGAAGCCCGTTGCTCCAAGGAATAGCCCCCTATTCCACAACAAGAATCGCTACCAGAAAATTGGGGTGCACAGCATCCAGGCAAGAGACGGACACACCTACAACGTCCTCTATTTGGTGACAGGTACTGACTGTTTTTCTCTGCCTTTTACTCTCAGGACCCAGGCAGGGCAACCCCTTCTGGAGCACTGGACTGGAACTGATCCATGGCCACCTAGGGACTCTGCATTTGTCCCTGTATTACACCCCCATGGTCACTGGGAAATTTCCAGTGACTGCAGGATAGAACGCTTAGCAGTCTGCTCCTAATGCATTAAAGGAGAATCTCTATGAGCTGTTAGCAGTATAGGGCATATGACACACAGGTAAACAGTTCCAATTCCATCCTGTAGATGGAATCGGTATGGGTGTACACGCATACACATCCCTACCTCTAGCCAGTTCATTACAGCACACCCCGATATAGAAGGGCTTGTGCTGGAAGCATCTGTATTTTATAGTCTGTTGTGACTAAGTGTAGTGCCTTGAGTTTTACTTGCTGAAACGGGGCCCTTTACTAAATAGCAATCACATGCCACATGCTCAGCTGGTGTAAATGGATGTAGCTCTGTTTGACTCCTTCCATCATCGGCGTCAGTGGAACTAGACTCACTTTATACCAGCTGAGGATCTGGCCCCAGTGGAGGCTCTCTTCATGCTTAGTGCAGGTTGGAAAAGTGGCGGGGGGGGGGGGTGAGAGTGAGTGAGTGGCATTTGAGAGCTGGGCCATATATTTAATACCCACTGCACTGGGGCTCTGTGGTAGCCGTGACATTGCTTTGTGGTAGGTGCTGACTTGTCAAAGGGCAGCCAGGGCTGAGCCCTGGTACCTCTAGACTTGGCAGTTCATAGCCCGGGTACCTCTGGGCTTGCCACGTCAGCTATGAAAGTAAAAAAATTGCTTGAGCCCCATGTTCGGTTCTGGGAAAGCTGGTATTGGCTGGCAGGCATATACCCTTCCTGCTGCTCATTGTTTGGGGCTTTCAGTACAGAGCTAGGGTTGGGCAGTCTGGCTTAGGGTGACATAAGAACCTTTTCCCCAAGCAAAGGCCCAGATCCAAACACCCTCCCATCCCCCGCTTTGAACACTGGGACTGTGCAAAACCAAGCTCAGCACATGCCTTGAGCCTTTTCAATGGGTTTGGAAGCAGCGGGGCCAAAATCCTTTGCTGGAGGCTCGTACTCCTGTGCAGAAAGGACTGGAGACCTCCCAAGAGGTCGGCTGCAAATCCACCAGGTTCAGCCAATGATGCAAACTTCTGGGTGCAGAGCTGAATGCAGCCTCTGGAGGTTTACTTGACAGTGATCTCATTTCCTGTGGTTTTGTAGCCCTTAGCAGAGGATGACTCCCCCATCGGGGTCTATGCTGAGGTGCAGCAGCTCAGAATACCCATCTTGTGTGTGTGTGTGTCCATCCTCGTCCTCCAAACAAGTGCTGGCCTGCCTTCCCCCCACTGAGCCACTTCTGGGCTCCTGCCCTCTAGCTGCTGTCACAGTCTGGTCTGCTTCCTCCCTGGGGGCAAGGCATGGCAGAGGGGAGAGGTGGGCACTTCTCAGAGGCCAGCACAGGCTGCGGGGAGGAGCGGAGGTTCCCAGAATGGAGCCGGGAAGATGGGGTAGGCTAGGCTGTCTCCCAGTCCTGCCCACCTGCACAGCATCCACCCCTAAAGCTGATTGGGAACTTTTTTTGGTCAAAAAACGCCAATGCTTCCAAAGTGAAACTGTTTGCGAAACAGGGTCGGATTCGATGAATCTCCCAACTTGACTAATCGTTGGGGGAAGAAAAAACTTTCACAAGTGTTGAGATGTTTCATTTTGACATTTGTGATACCAAAAAAAACCCCACTCACCCTCCTCCGGTTGTCCTGTTTTGATTTAAAAGTTTAAGCTGAGTGGAACAAAAAAAGGTTTAAGGCCAAGGTTGAAACTGAAACGAAACCTTTTGTTTGACATGGGGTGAATTTTGGTTTTGGTTTGCGGATGTTTTTGAGATTTCAACTTTTTGTCCCTCTCTGAGATCGGAAATATGTTCAAAGCCGTGAAAATACTGGAGTGATGAGAAAACGGTTTCCCACACAGCTCAGTTAACTAGTGGCTTCCAACCACTTTCCAGTCGGGAGAATGTAAGACACTTCCAGACTCATCAGAATCCCATGGGTCAAGAAAAGTCTCAGGACTGAGAACATGAGCTTTGGCTCCCTAACCCTGATATGGCCATTTCTATGAGCACTCCTATCCCCGTATTTTCCTCTCTTGCTTTCCATTCCCCCAGGATTTCCATAGAAACCACCAGCCAGCACTTGCTCCCTCTCCCCAATTTCCGTGTGCTGCTGTTCTATCATTTGAGCAGCATGGGAACTTTCCAAGGGGTTTGGGGGGTGGTTTTTTGGTGTTTTTTTTTTAGTGGCTGGAAAGTTATTGGTTGGTGATTTTGTTTCACCGTGTAAGTGCCCTGATCAGATTCACCTTGGCAGACGTGGCTGGATCTTTGCCCGCCACAGACCCTACGTTCTGATCTGGCCAATGCCCTGAGCCAAATGCAGAGAACTATGTCCGACTCTAGAGTCCTCCCAATTCCCTATTAGAGGGGTTTGCTGCAAACTGTCGTACTCGATAGATCAGCACCCAGCAGGGTAGGAAGGATAGTGTCTAGCTACTTTTGAAATCTGGGCCTTAGTCTCTCTCTGCCTCTATTCCCCATCCGTACAATGGGGATAATAGCAGAGCCCTGCCTCATGGGGTGCTGTGAGGATAAATACATAAAGGATTGTGAGGCACTCAGATACTTGTGCGGCCCCCATTATCACAGTACCTAAGCTAGGTGAATAGATAGAATGTCCGTGTGATTCCGCATCATAGACGCATAGACTCATAGACTTTAAGGTCAGAAGGGACCATTATGATCATCTAGTCTGACCTCCTGCACAATGCAGGCCACAGAATCTCACCCACCTGACCCCAAATATGGCGATCAGCTGAACCCTGAGCATGTGGGCAAGACTCGACAGCCAGACACCTAGGAAAAAGTTCTCTCATGCGCTCAGGACTGAGCGGTCCCCTCCCCATGCTTCCAGCATCATGGCCTCTCCTGAGCCCTCTCTGCAGCATCGCCTGCTCTTGCTAGTCTCAATGCTTGGGGTTTTTTTTTAAGTCCCAGCTCCTGGAGTCAGGTGATCATTGTTTTAAAAAGAAAAGCTGAAATTTGCATGTAAAGTTTCTAGCCCTCCTGGTTGCAGAGAAGAGCTCAAAAGTGGGACCCAGCAGCAGAAGGCCCATTGAAGAACCCACAGTTTTGTCCGTTTGTTTTCGGGGCTCCCCTGACTCCTGATTTTTTTATATGGCACTGTTGGCAATGCCCTTGTGCTCTCCTCTCCACCCCCAACCCCTCTGTCGCTGACTAGGAGCAACAATGGGCTTGGGCATGAGGACAAGAGACAGAACCAGGGCCGGAAGATCATTCGCTTTGGAGGTGACGCTTCCTTCCCAGCACCCCTCCCCAGTGGCACAGTGACCCCATAGAGCCTGGGATTCCTCCCTCTGGCAACAGTGCCCTCCCAGGCGGGCTGGTTGCTGGCAGCGTTTGGGAGTGCCGCCCGGCCCCACTGTGCCCTGGGATGGCCCAATGCAGCATTGTCAGTTTCAGTGGGCTGTACTCTCCAGGGTCATGCAGGTGCTGTAGGGGCAGGATCCGAGGGCATGCAACCCTCCAGCCACCTGTGACGTAGGACAAGGAGGTCTGCAGCCAAACAGAAAAGGACAGGAGGGTGTACTCCTCCTTTCCCCCCAACCTGATGTGATTCATGAGCAGGAGGAAGAGAGGCCAGACTTGTGGTCTAGTCAAATTCCCCGAGATGGGGAAAGATCTGAGTTGGGTTTATTTTCCCTTCCGTGGTGTTAAAGGGAAAGTCACACCTTCCTGCTCTTAGCAGCAGGGCCTCCTCTCCCAGTCTGTGAGAGGTGGCAACAGGGAACCAGCTCCTGGGGGCTGCAGGGTATGGAGCTGAGCACACTTGGTGACAGAACCAGCCTTTGTTGGCCATGTTTCCCATGGTGCTTTTGCCCTGCCGAGCCCTTTCCAAAAAGGCCCCCATTGTTTTGCTATCCGTAGCAGCAGCGGTCAGGGCCCTGGAATTAGCCCCTTGCCAGAAGCTTCAATGGGCTGCTGGTTCCTGTGACTAATTCATGCCAAGCTTCGCAAAGGGGGCATTGTCTTCCCATGCAGCCTGAGACGCTGCAGAAAAGGCACGTTCTGCTTTTAGACCAAGGGCCATTGATCTTGATCCTGCTTTTTCTCTGCCCGGTTCTCTGCATAGCCCTGGCACCATCCTCCTACGCTTCCAAGTCTCCCTGCTTTGTGGGCTGACCTGTGCTCTCCTGTCTCTTGCAGACAAAGGATATATCCACAAAATGGTGGAGATGCCGCACGGCATCCTGAACATCCTGGAGATCCAGCCCTTTCAACAGCAGGCTCCCATCCTGGCCATGACCCTGGATCATAGAAGGGTGAGTTCCTTCCTCGGTCGCTCTGCATGGTCTCATCCCGGCCCCCCGCAGCGGAGAGGAGATGTCTGGAAGGCTGCAGCCACTTGCAGTGATACAAGCAGCAGAATCTAGGCACCAGACTTAGCAACAGCCAGCTTTTCCTATCAGGGCTCAGGATGTCTGTATCTTGGAGCTGCCTCCAGCTTCCTATAGGATTGAAGGACATTTCTCTAAGTCTGGGATTCTCAAACTTTTTTTGCTGGGACCCCCTCTGATGACTTCCTCCTCCTCCCCCCCCCCCCCCAAAAAAAAACACGTGACGACGCACTCCCATAGCATGCCACCATTCCTTCTGCGATGCTGCTGGTGGCGGCGCTGCCTTCAGAGCTGGGTGCCTGGCCAGCAGCCACCGCTCTCTGGCCACCCAGCTCCGAAGGCAGCGCAGAAGTAAGAGTGGCACTACCATGATCCCCCCCACACCCCCCATAGGCTTGTGACCCCCTTTTGGGTCGAGACCCCCGTTTGAGAAATGCTGCCCTAAGTCCTACCTAGAGTCCTGATGCCACCTGCTAATTATGGGCAAATCACTCACACTACCAAGGGTCAGATGCTACCCGTAAAGGAAGGGGGAGAGAGACTTTTAAAATACCTAATCTCCAGATGTAATGTTCCCTGGAATTGCTCCTTGTTGGGCAAAGACTGCCTCCCAGACATCAAATCAAGCCCCTGAGCACTGGAGATTCCTAGCCGCTTTCTGGAAGAACAGGGATGTTAATCCCAGGGCCCAGTTTCCAAATCCCAATTTGGGTAGCTGCAATTTCAGCTTCCTCTTGCAGTTCTGGTGGGATGCTACATTCTTCTTCACTTCCCTACTTGTTGTGTAGCATCGTCGTGCTGTCTGCTGTTACACAGCTGTGGCGTTCCACCCCAGAGATGGCTGCATTGCAATGATAGTGACCCTTGGTTATGTACGTATTAGCCCACCGAGAGCTTTGGGAGCCCTTGGAATGAAGAGTGCTCTGCGAATAGAAGGGGTTCAGGAAGGCACCTGGTGTGAGGAACTGCTGCCGGAGTGATAGCTCTGCCTTGTTTTCCCCATGCAGGCAAAGCTCTATGTGAGCTCGCGGAGCGAGGTGGTCCAGTTGCCCATGGACATGTGCGAGGTATATCACGGGAGCTGCGAGAGCTGCATCATGGCAAAGGATCCCTACTGCGGCTGGGCAGATGGGAAATGCGTCTCTGTTAAATCTAACCTGTACGTCTCCCTTTGATGCTTACTGTTTTATTGCTTGTTTCTGGTGTCAGTGCTGGTGACAGTAAACACACCCCGACCCTTAACACCCCCTTGCTTTCCCCATCACAGGCGTAAAGCCTATCCAGATGGCAATCCCCTGGCGGGATTGCTGCTCAAGCTGCCGACCTCGCGTTACAATCCAGCTAGCTTGGGTCCCAGAACAGCGAAGCTGCAGCAGTGCAAGCTTGAGCGCTGGCTTGCCCCACGAGGAGCTCCCCAGGGTACTGGGTGGGTTTGGACAGTCTACGAGGAAGCTCGCCCTGCTGCAGCTTCACTGCTCCAGGATTAATGCTAGCTTGACCTGCAATCGCACCCTGTGACTGCAGCATGGAAGCTGACCTAGCCATGCTAACTTTCCTCTGGAAAGCACTGTATCCATTGGCCACGATCCTGGCTAATCTTGAGCCTAGATGAAGCTTTCACTCCCTGCTTTAAATGCACCCACTTCTGGGGTGGAACGCAGCAGTGCCCAGCCATGAGAAGGGGATGATACCTACCCACCTCTGCGTCAGCCTGTGAGACCCTTATTCACATGTGGCCAGGCCCTCCACTGGCATAAAACAATATAGCAATATCAAAGTTAATGGAGCTGCACCAACTGACCCCAGCTCATGCTCTGGCCCATTGCTCCACAAGCAGTTGAAATCCTTGTGTACATGGAGAACACTTACCTGCCCAGGTGTTACTGGATATTGTTTCTCCCATAGAAGAGTGCAAGGGGAGGGGAGGGGAGAAGTAGCCGAGCCTGAGCTGTTGAGATCTACCGATGCAAACAGCACTAAGTATTACTAATGGCTTTACCCAGGCTGGCACCTGGCTCTCCAACATGGTTATAACCAGCTTTACCTGTCCTCACAGACAAGACGGTGATTTGGTCACAGTCCTGGGTACACAGAGTGGTCAGCGTGGCCTAGCAGCCACAGCACTGGATTGGGACTCCAGAAACAAGGGTTCTAGTCTTGGGTCTGCCTCTGGCCTGCAGGGTGAACTGGAGCAAGTCACTTCCCCTCTCTACCTCAGTTTCCCCATCTGCAAAATGGGATAATGGTCCTGATCTCCTTTGATAAAGCATTTTGAGATCTACTGATAAAATGTGCTAGATAAGAGCCAGGGATTAGTGTTGTTTTTGTAATGCAGACAGGCCCTAAAAGACTGGTGCAGAGTGAATACGTGTGGAGGAGATTACTGGGCATGGTACAAAGTCTCTCTCTCCCTTCACCCAGTCACTTGGTGGCTCAGGAAAGAGGAGGGCCAACTCTGATCCCCAGGAGATAAATCTTCAAAGGCCAGGAAAGAAATCCAATATAAACAACGCGGTGACTTTTATTTCTCTGTTAATGGTTGTTTCCACTTCCCTTCTATTCAGGACAATGCTACAGAACTTGACCCTGGAGTCCTCACCGGAAATATGTCCCCATTTGGGCTTCAAACAGCAAAAAGGTATTTATAATCAGCGCTGTTCTATGATTTCTAGAGCCGCTTACTCTTGGGAAAAGTTGGGCGGTTGGGACATGGGTAAGGTAGGTAATTAATGTCTTAGGAAGAGGTTTCTAATACACCCTTTTACCTTCCTTGGGGGGATTGTACCTTGTAGGATCTGCCTTTGCTGCAGAGTTGACTCAGGCTCTTTCCTGGGTGTTGCCCCAACCCCCCTCCCATCCACATACAAAACCCTCTCTCCGGGTTTAGTGGTGCTTTGCACCCAGGCTAGCGCTTGGGTGCTGCTTTTGCTGGTGCTGGTAAACTGCCCACTTTGCAGTGAGGATGCACCTGCGAGTTGGTAGCCCTTCGTTGCCTTCCCCAAATCCACCTTGTGCCCAGCAGGACAGACTCCCAGACCTCCCTGGGAAGAATCATAGAGAGGCTTAGCTCACTGCAATGCTAGGAATCATGGAATGGGCCCCCAGAAGTCCTAGCAACCCATGGGGGAGCTCAGCACCAGTGAGGACACATTAACATGGGCAAGGCTTTGCAGTGGCTGCTCGCACCTGGCATTAGGTTAACCCAGGAGTACTGATCCCCCCCCACGGCTAACACTGGAGTGAAGACAGACCCTTAGTGGCCAAGAGTAAGCGCTGTTATGCATAAACTGCTCTCTCCTCTGTGGGAAGGGGGACTGAAGCTACTAAGCAGCTAGTATCTGCAGTCAGGTGAGAAGGACTGAATCTCTCACTCCTGTTATGTGCAGGGTTATGTTGATACCCGTTTGTAGTTAAATAAAGTGATGGATTCACAGCCCCTAGCATTTCATGGCACGTAGCACAGTGCCAACTGCGGCCACTCAACTTCCTCAGGACTAGAGCTCCGCTCCTTCTGTTCTGAAAGCACAGGCCCCTGCCACTTGAACTAGAGAATTGCTATTAGCAGTATAGGGTCTATGACACGCAGTGGCACAGTTCTGATCCACTCCTGCCCAGGAAAATGGGACACAGCCAAATTAACCACTGTAAAGACCTGAAGTCAAAGGACGCAGGAGTCAGACCACCCTGTGTACAGCCCCCACAATCCATAGTAACCAGTCACCCTGCTGTTCTCCGCAATGGTTCCTCAAGCTGCTGTAAACCCAGGTTCCACATTCCCTTCCTGCATGCATGTCTCTTGCTCCACTGATAGCAATGGGAACTCTGCAGGCACCCAGCTGGCCCTGACTTATTTCAGGGGGTTGCTGGGGTCAAACAGAGGGGGGCATTTTTCTCCTTTAAAATCTCCCTGAGTGTGGTCTGGGGCCCTTTAAAGAGGCAGGAGGGAGCCTCCAAACACTGGCCTTGCAAAGTCCATTAAAGTCAATGGAAATGTTCCCCGCAGATCAGGCTTGTGTATTCAGGTTGGGTGGACATGCAGAATAGGTGGTTGGAGATCTTCTCCTCCCTACCCCCCATGAGTAAGGGGGAAGCATGTCAGTTTCATGATGTTTTGGGGACAACCGTCTTGCTTCCCCTCTCTTGCCAGTGGACAGCCCAGAGAGCTACCGGAATGTCACTGTGGCGCTCTTCTCCCGCTACTTCCTGTGCTGCCCCACCGAATCCCACGCCGCCACCTACGTGTGGCACCACAATGGCAGCTGCATCCAGAACTGCAGCTCCACCCACGGGCCCTGCTTCCACTTCATCGAGAACATGACCCACGACCGCTACGGGCGCTACACCTGCATCTCGGAGGAGAACGGCTTCTCCCAAACCCTGGTGAGGGAATGGCTGCTGAAGCAACCTAAGCCCTCCCAGACTTTGATGCAGAGGAGCCAGGCTGTGGCCACCTCCTCCTCCTTCTGGCTGGGCTTCCTGCAGATGATGGCTCTTGCCCTGCTGTTCCAGTGAAAGGGTGGGGTGGTGTCCACACGAATGGGCCAGGACTCACCATTTTGGCTACTGTTGATCCTCTTCAGCTTCTTACCAGCACCTGAGCAAGGAAGAGAGAGCCCCATCCCTGTGGCTGCTCTCTGGACATTCATCTTTGTGCATCTCGCCCCCCTCTTAGCTTCGTAAGTGGCATCCCTTCCACTCGGAGCAGATGGAGGCTATCCCCCCACATGTCTGTGCCCATCGATTCCATTTTGGCAGCTTCATGCTGGAAGGTGTTTTAGGGACACTGAATGGAGGGGATGAAACCAGCCCAGATCCCTCTCCTGTTTCCATGCAGCACAGGAGCTGAGGCCACCAAAGAGAGGGGGCAGGACGGGACTGAAGCTAATGCCACCAAAGAGAGTAACACAGGGGGCTGATCTGACTGTGTCTAGCCGCGAGGGAGGGATGTGCACACAAGGGAAACTAGGCTCAGGGGAGAGGAAGGGGGCAAAACAAAGGAGAGTGGAGTCATGGTTTGGGACAGGAGGTGACGTAGCCAGGGCGGCAGGGAATGGAAGGGGGCTGTCAGGGAGGAGGGGTGGAAGAGATGGAAAGATCATTTTAATAAGTGTTCTGCACTAGAAGAGGAGGAGTCTGCAGATCGGTCACCAGGGGGTCGGGATGGGGAAGGATCCTGCCTTGGTGTTTCTCAGCTAAAAGAGAAAGGCAGAGCAATTGATGTAGACAGCAGCAGCCTGAGGCAGGGAGAGCCCAGCTAAGCAGGGACAAGATTGTCTGGCTGCGCCGGGGGGAATGAGACAGGAGAGGCACACGGATACCGAGGATGAGCTTTATTTATTCATGCACTTGTCCTAGGTGCCTGCAGACTCTGGGCATGTGGTGAGGATCAAGGCTTGGGGGATCCACCAGAACCGCACATCTTGACGGCTTGTTGGTCTTGTCTAATGTTCTTGTTGCTACGTTTTTGGAAGCCATTATCTATTCCACTCCCAACCTGCCCAGTCAGAGCCCAGGCAAGTCTCCTGACTTGTCTCCAACAGATTCCTCTCTAAGGGTATGGCTACACTGCCATTAGACACCTGCCGATGGCCTGTGCCAGCTGACTCCGGCTTGCGGAGCTTGGGCTAAGGGGGCTGTTTAATTGTGGTGTAGACCTTGAGATCTTGGACCGTCCCCCTTCATAGGATCCTAGAGCCCAGGCTCCAGCCCGAGCCCCTACACCACAATTACCCTAAAGCCCTGTGCACCTCCAGGGCCCTGGAGTATTGCTCACCAGAAAAGGAGATGCTTCTCTGACCCCTCCCAAGAGCCTGGAAGAAATGCATTTCCGTTTTGTGTGTGTGTGTAAATATCTCTGAGTGTGAGAGCAGATCATTTGTGTGTGTGTAAATCCATTAGCTGAGCACCTCTGTGTGGGTGTGTTAGTGGATCATCGGGGTATATAAGTAGCTGGTCACCTGGATGTTAGTCATTTGTGATGGATCTGAGTGTGAACAGGCGCACCTGCAATAGAACTAGAGCTAGGCCTGAGTCTATTAAGTTCTGGATCTGCACTTCGCTCAAGGTCGGGGGGCAAATAGCTCTGGTGTCTTGTTGAGCCCAGCACAGTGACAGGAGCTATTCACCAAGTTGAAAGCTGTCTCTGAACAGCCCCAGAGTAGGAAATAGCCTCAGATCTGGGGGTTGTTTTACACCCATCTCTATTCAGAGGTTTGGTTCCAAAAATAATGCTCAGTTTTTTTTATACCTTAAATTGACTTCTACTTGCTTAACCCTTTTATATTGAGTTTATAAACTAGAAAAAGGGATCAGGAACCAGCACTAGTGACCCTGCCTGTGGACAGATTAGACAGCAATACCCACACGTAGCACTCATGAGCATGAGTTGGCTTTAAGCAGGGTCTGTGTGCAAAGGAGAAAGATGTGCAAGAGGTACTTGGATACCAAAATGTAGACCTTGATACCCCAGTCTGAGTCTCATCAAAATTGTTCAAAAGACTTGCCTTCTCAGTGATGCTAGAAGGAAAACAAGGGCCGGATCCTCAGCTGGTATAACTCCACTGACTTCTGATTTACCCCAGCAGAGGATCTGCTCTATGGCTTCCTCTCTCCATGATGTGTGCATGATAGATGGAGCCCAGTCTCCTAACGGAGGGAGAAGACTGGAGTGTGTGTCTTTCCCCCCCCCCCCCCCCCCCCCCGCCCCAAGTTGCTTTTCTGATAATTTCAGCTCAACTAGTGAGATAAGGATAAACTGTGAAATAAGCAGAATTCTCCTTAGGTTGTGGGCATCACATACTTGGTCAGTTTCCTGTGTGTTGGCCACCCAGCCATGGAGCATATTTTGCTGTACTACATTTTCTGATATTCACAAACCCTTTCTTGTGTCTTCTACACTGGTTCTGTTACATCCTTTCTCAAAGCACTTTAGTATCATAATGATGTGACTATTAAAAGGCCTATTTATTATCTGTTTCCATGTTAATTTTTGCATCACATTTTTGTAGAGGGGGATTTTTTTTAACCTCCCCTCCCCCTGAAAAACCGCTCAATAAAGCTATGACTTTTCATTAACTAAAGTGTGAGTGTGGTCATGGTTACAGCCCCATCTCTTAGCTGAAGGGGTCCTGCCATGTGGAAAGAGAGCAGCTGTGCATGAAATTGAGACCCCGATTCAGCAGTTAGCCACATGCCTAGATGATTTGCTGACTACGGGTATTCAGGTGTCCTTGGGTTGTAATTTCACTTGTGGGAAGTCTTAATCAACCATCATCAGACTGAGCAGAAACGGATGGGGAGGGGCATGGGGGAATGGGGTGGAGATGATGGGTATTCTGGGTACGTCTAATTCTCAGCAATACAACATTTCTTCCTGTCTGTTGGTTAGTGTGGCTAAGATGACTTTGCTGGGAAGCCATAAAGCCACGGAAATGAAACACCAGCCTCTTTTGCCGTTCAGAGCTGCCTTGACTGAGTCGAAGCAGAGCCACGAAGTCACAGGAACGCTAAGGAACTGGCCGCATTGCACCACGTTGCAGATCTGCTGCTGGATCCCCTGCTGGAATTTGGGGCAGTGATGGAAAAGGGGAAGCGTCCGTTCAAAAGTGAATTCCTAGCTGGGGCATGGTGCCAGCCCCCCAGAGAGAAGCACACAGAGCATGTTTTCACCCATGGACACTCCCTCCACCAGCTCGCTCCAGCTGTGCCCTTGGAGAGGTTGAGAGCTCCTCTGATCTCACCCCATTGCTGGGACTGCCAACAAAGGGCAAGTTAGGACACCATTAATTCAGGTTGCAAGATGGAGACCTGTCCACTAGGGGCAGTGCTGAGAACAGCCCTTTGTCAGGTGGGCCACCAAACAGCCATCAGCAGGGAATAGCCTTTGGTCCACTGACCTGGATCTGAAGAGGTGATGCAGAGGTGAAAGGCTCTGTAGCCCAGAGCCTATCCTGAGCCAGCCAGGACCTCACTGCCTAATTTAATGTTGCTCATTTAGACCCCAAGCCAGCAATGCTCCTAGGCACAACTTTACGCACTTGGGCAATCCCAAATCAATGCCCGTGCTGAAAGATACATGCACGGTACCTGTTGTGCTGGAGATGGGGCAGGCAGAGGGCTCAGCGTGTTGCAGGAATGAGCCCCTAGGCAGCAGCTGGAGCATGCAATGCCATCTATCCATACACCTCTGGCACATCTAATTATAGCTGCCTATTCCCCACCCTGCCTTACACGTCCACCAGAACCATAATTACAAATGTGTTCAACAGAGCCTGTGTGTGGGACCTATCCACACTAGGATACAAGTCACATTTGAAAACCTATTAGCTAACCTGTTTTAACTCCCGCATGTAGACAGGGCGAGTTGTACGTGAGCACATGGTAACTCGTGGAGGTGAACACTAGGTTCTACATGCTCCTAGGAAGTGCTGCAGTGGATCTGAAGACAAAAATCTAGCCTTGTAAATAATGAGGAGACCAGGTCACTGCTACAGAGTGAGCTGGCTCGCTTCGTAAGCTGAACACAGGCAAACCATGTGTGTTTCTAATACAGCTCAATGTAAATGGATGCATCTCAGAACAAAGAATGTCGGCTATACGTACAGGCTGTGGGGGAAAGGGCTCTCTCCTGGGAAGCAGGGCTTCTGAAAAAGATTTGGTGGCTGTGGCGGATAATCAACAACTAATGTGATCCTGGGATACCTGAAGAGGAGTTGGAGTAGAGAGATTAGTTTCACCTCTGTAGCTGGCATTGCTGTGACTGCACCTGGAATCCTGGGTCCAGGTCTGGTGCCTACAATTTGGGAAGGATGTTAATAAATGGGAGAGGGGTCAGAGAAGAGCCAGGAGAATGATTACAGGATTAGGAAACCTGCCTTCTAGTGACAGACTCAAGAAGCTTGGTCCATTTAGCTTAACAAAGAGAAGGTTAAAGGGTGATTTGATACAGTCTACAAGTACCTATTTGAGGAACAAATATTTTGTAATTGGCTCTTCCATCTAGCTAGGGTGACCAGACAGTAAGTGTGAAAAATCAGGATGGGGATGGGGGTTAATAGGAGCCTATATAAGAAAAAGACCCAAAAATCGGGACTGTCCCTATAAAATCGGGACATCTGGTCACCCTACATCTAGCAGATAGGGTGACCATGTTTCCCTGTGCTGAATACAGGACACCTGGTAAAATTACTCATATTCAAGCACATTCAACAGCAATCAATCCGAACTATGCAGTACGAACATTCAAATTAAGATCATGTTCACTGAGCCCTTGTTAAAATGAAATACTGCGTAGTTGGATTATTTTTATTTACCATCTTATTTTTAAGGTTTTAGGATTCACAGGGGGAGAAGTGACACCCCACCCCCACCGGGCAGAGGTCACACACACACTCTCTCTCTCTCTCTTCCCCCTGTACACCTCTCTCAGATAGCGGGGTGGGGTGTGTGTGTGGGGGGGGGGGGGTGACCGACCATCCCTGCCTGGCACTCTCCATCCTCCATGCCTGGGATGGACCCACCTCTCCTGATACCTGGTGCCATGTCTTCCCAAGGCATCGTGTGTGTGTGGGGGGGGCGGGGGGTGCAGGGTCACAGACCCCCCCGCCCCTTTCCAGATTTCTGCCAGGGTTCATACCAGAATGTGGCTAGCAGCAGCCTTTTTGCACTGTGGGGGAGGGGAGGGAAGGGAGCTACTTCCAGCTGCATCAGGGGAGGGGAATGACCTAGCCCCTGGGTTTGCAGAGCTCATCTCTTTTCTCCCCCCCACCCCCTCCCCAATGACTGGAAGCAGCTTGTCCCTTCCTTCCTGCACAGTGTTGAAAGGCAGCTAACACCTCCAGGCTGCTGCTGGCCACCGACATAACCCAGCTGCCTCCTATCCTCTAGCTCCAGCATGGGCAGGAAGGGGTTAATCCCTAAGGCTGCATTGTGCACCAGGGGCTTCAGCGAACCGGGCCAGAGAGGTGGCTCAGCAGGGGAGGGTGCCTAGAGGGCGGAGAAGCCCTGTGCCCTAGGGGGCAGGTGAAGAGGGTGCTAAGCCCCTGCCTGGGGGTTGCTGTGGAGCCTGCAGGTTCGAGGTGCAAAGAGGCTGGAAATTGCTTTCCCCCACCACTTCAGACTTTAGCTGAGGGGCGGAGAGGCTTCCCCGTGCCAGTGCTGTGCGGGGCTTTGGCACATGCAGGGCTCGGCTCCTCGTGGCCAGCACCCCGGGCTGGAGGATCTTGGGCTTTCCTGGGGTGCTGACACAGCCAGAGGCAGTGGGGGAAGGAAGGAGCCTGCAGGCCAGGCTGTTGGTGAGCTGAGTGCTCCTATTGGGGGCTGCTTCTCTGAACAGTGCCGGGAGCGGGACATGCCCCACGGGGGGGGGGGGGGGGGTATGGAGGAGATATGAAGACATGCAGGGGGTGAAGGGGCAAAGCAGGGAGAGGACAGTGAGGGGAGGAGCATATAAAGGGCCGATGGGTGGCCAGCAGAGGTGACACGTAACTGGCCGCCGCCTGGCGCCTGCCCGCATGCACCAGCCATCGCATCTCGCAGCTGGTGCCGGCTGGAAACAGGACACGGGGTCAGAGCCCTGCTGGCCGAGAGCTGGCGTGCAGCGGGGGCTGTACTAACAGACCAGCAGGGGCAATCGCCAGCTCCGTGTGCTGCAGCTGCACCTTGCCACTAGCCTTGCACCCCCACCCCCATCGTCGGCCAGTGGACCCCCCACTCACCAGTGGTGGGCGGGTGGCTGGTGAGCAGGGATCCGGCCAGCAGCAGGACCTGTCAGTACTGATAGCGGGGGGAGGCAGAAAATATGGGACAATTTGCCCATTTTTAAGAAGTCTGGACACCTGCAGGAGGTTTTAAATATGGGACTGTCCCTTTAAAAATGGGACGTCTGGTAACCCTATCTAGCTGAGAAAGGTCTAAGATGATCTAATGGCTGGAAGTTGAAGCTAGACAAATACAGGTCAGAAATAAGGTGTACATTTTTAACCATTGGAACAGCGTAATAAGAGTCATGGTGGATTCTCCATCACTGCAATTTTTAAAATCAAGATTGGATATTTTCCTAAAAGATACATTCTAGGCAGGGATTATTGTAGGGAAGTTCTCTGGCCTGTGTTGTGCAGGAGGTCAGACTAGATCAGGGGTTCTCAAACTGGGGGTTGGGACCTTCAGGGGGTCACGAGCTTATTACATGGCGGGTGGCGAGCTGTCAACCTCCACCACAAACCCTGCTTTGCCTCCAGCATTTATAATGGTGTTAAATATACTAATTTATTAGGAGGGTTGCACTCAGAGGCTTGCTATGTGAAAGGAGTCACCAGTAAAAAAGTTTGAGAACCACTGGACTAGATTATCACAATGGTTCTTCTGGCCTTAGACTCTATGAAAACCTATGTGAAGCTCTAGGAGTTCAGAGTGGGAGTATGGGGTGTGGGGCCTTGCCTGGGTGGCGGGTATCAAAGGCCAGGGGAGGCTGAGTCGCCCCTAACTGAGGTCAGGGCCCTGCCCATGCTCTGCCTCAAGGCCCCGCCCTCACTCACCCTCTCCCCTGAAGCCAGCTTGGGGCTCAGGTTGGTGGTCAGAGGCTTGTGGGGCCGGGGGTGGCTAGTGCTGGTGCCCGGGCTGGCATGTCTGGGGCGGGCCAGCTAGGGTTCCTCCGGTGGCAGGAAGCAGGCCTTCAGGGCTCCGGTGGGCAGGGGGCAGGACCTCAGGTGGAAGGGGTGGGGCTGGGGGCTAACCTCCTCGAAGGCGGGGTTCACCAGCCACCCATGGGGTCTTGCATGGATTCGATTACAGGCTGGGGGCTTCTGTGTATTGGCTGGAGCAGTAATCACTCTGATACTCCATGTGTATTTATTTCAGTAAAGAACTGTAGTTTGTAAGCAAAACTAAACTCCTATATCTCGGCTGACCTGCTGTAATTGGGACGACGTCTCGTTAAATGAAACAAAAAACCTGTGCTAAATGAAAAATGGGAAAAAGAAGTAGTTAGTCAAATGAAAACCAGAAGGGCATGGGGGTGAAATGTGAGTCAAGCTTCTGCGGGAGTCAGACAATGGACCCAAAACCAAAACTAGGCAAACCACAGCCTGAAATCTTGACCCTGTCTCTTTAAACAAAGGCAGGAATTGGAGCACAGCTGGCAAAACAAGTTTGTTGGTGGTCAGCATTCTGCTCTTGGGCATGATCTCAGTGATCAACTCGCACCGAGCCCTCCACCGCTGTCAATGGATGCACCTAGCTGAGGGTAGAATCTGGCCCGTCAGTGCGTTTACAGGTGGTTTGCTATCTAGCATCGTCTGAGACGTGTTCCCCAGGTTCCTTGATGTGCAGGAGAGGTTCTGAAACCAAACGCAACACAAGGCTTAGTTATTATGGTAACATGGAGAGGCCCCCAACTGAAATCAGGGCTCCTCTGCACTAGGTGCTGAACAGACAGTGAAAGACATTGTGTAAGCCCCGAAGAGCTTACAATCTGGACAGACAAGACAGACAAAGGGTTAGAGGGGAAACTGAGGCACAGAGCAGTGACATGACTCACCCAAGAGCCAGTCCAGTGCACTATCCACTAAAACACTCTGCCTCTCCCAAGAGACCTCCCACAGCCTGGGATATGGTTCTTCCTCTTCTAGGCAGGTTGTATGATCTCTCCCGTGGTGCTGAGCCATAGGTTCCAGTTCTGGGCAATCCACTTCACCTCTAGGTGCCTCGGTTTCCCCGACAATGAAAAGTGCCCATCTTTCCAAAGCACTGGGAGTGCGGTGGCAGAAAAGTGCTCCCTCTGTGCTAAGTGCCAGCATACTTTCACCCTGCACTGTGTGCGCCTTTTCCCAGGGCACACTCTGGGAAAAGCCTGGGTGAGTGTTTGATTTGTGACTTATGTAGGAGATCGATGCCAGGATTTAGCCCTGAGCCTTTTTCCCTCTGGCAAGAGGCTGAAACAGCCATGGTCCAGGATTCTGAGGTGGACTAGGAGATGGGGTGGGGGTGGGGGTCCACATCATTGTTACCACACAGCCCCTGTGTGCCAGGCTGGGGTCCCAGGGCAGCAATAAAGCACGGTATCCACAGCAACTTTGGGTGCAGGGGGTGGGGGGCCAGAGCTGGTGGAGGACGGACCCTGCCCTGTGTGACTGGCCCTTGCAGCTGGAGGCGTGAATCCCCGTTCAAGGAGCCATGCCTGTGCTAGCTTTGAGAGAGTGCTGAGCGCGCTCTGAATAGCAGCATTGCTGTAGCGGTGCATGCAGTGGGCGGGGCTAGCTACCCACAGATGCACCTGGTATCTCAGAGGGGTACTCACGCTGAAACCCCTGGGCTGACTTTTGAGTGGGACGGATACTGTGTGTGCAGGAAAATGTGACCCCGCAGGAACCTGCGCTGAGGGTGATGCTGCAGAGAGTCACTCACAACGTACCAGGTGTGCCCAGCTGGCATGTCCTTCCTGTGGGCCTCCTTCCGGCATACCAGCATGAGTCACCTCCGGCTGCTCTCCTCTAACCCCACGCAGAATCTAGAGTGAATAGAGACAAGTGCAGAGCTGCACCCCCCAGCCGAGGGGGCGTCCTCCCTGCTTCAGCAAAGGTGTGAGCTCCCTCTCCTCTAACAGCAGTCAGCCCTCCATGAGGTGCAATCTCCAGCCTCCACTGACCTACCGGCAAGGTGTGAATCCTTCCCCACACCACGCAGTGCAACTCCGGGAGGTGTGAACCGCAGAGCGTAGTTAGAACTAGCCGCATGCAAACGTTTCTAAGAATGGACAGTCTGAAGGCCCCCTTGGCTCTAGCCAAATAAGGGCACTTCCTTGCCACACAGTGTAAAGCCAGGGTGTAGATGGGACCGAACTGTGTTCTTGTGACCATTAAAACACTGGCTAGTACAAAGATTTAGCCCATTACAGGAGCCTGTTTAGATCCCGTCCAGCTGAAAGGCCCCATGGAACTGTAAGTGAAGCTCATTGTTATGAATATTTCAGACCAGACACCTAGCTGTGCTCTCAGCTCCCTGCAGAGCTGTGCCATTTTACCCCGGCTCAGGAGCCAGCCCAATGCCTTCCAACAGTTCTTACGAACAGGCGTATTAAGCTGTTCAGCCGCTACAGCATCACGGCCATTGCTGTAGTGCAGACCCTTCCTACATTGCAGGAATCGGGATGGGTCTTTTCCGGCACCATAGTTAATCCATCTCTCCGCGAGGTGGTAGCTAGGTTGACAGAAGAATTCGCCCATCGACCTAGCAGTGTCTACACTGGGGTTTAGACTGACCTACCTAAGGTGACATGGCCTGACATTTTTCACCACCCTGAATGACGTAGCTAGGTGGGTCTAATTTTTAAGTGTGGACCAGGCCTTAGAGCCAATTATTTGGTGTTCACCACCTCCAGCCAGTAAGACATAGACACCTAGCACACTCCTGGGCCTGACTACACAGGGGTTCCTGGATCTCAGCACACAGTCCAAGTACACAGGGATCTCTACGGGGGTGTTGACATGGCTGGGTCGATGGGCGAATTCTTCTGTCAACCTAGCTACCACCTCGCGGAGAGATGGATTAACTATGGTGGCGGAAAAGACCCATCCCGATTCCTGCAATGTAGAAAGGGTCTGCACTACAGCAATGGCCGTGATGCTGTAGCGGCTGAACAGCTTAATACGCCAGTTCGTAAGAACTGTTGGAAGGCATTGGGCTGGCTCCTGAGCCGGGGTAAAATGGCACAGCTCTGCAGGGAGCTGAGAGCACAGCTAGGTGTCTGGTCTGAAATATTCATAACAATGAGCTTTACTTACAGTTCCATGGGGCCTTTCAGCTGGACAGGATCTAAACAGGCTCCTGTAATGGGCTAAATCTTTGTACTAGCCAGTGTTTTAACGGTCACAAGAACACAGTTCGGTCCCATCTACACCCTGGCTTTACACTGTGTGGCAAGAAAGTGCCCTTATTTGGCTAGAGCCAAGGGGCCCTTGAGACTGTCCATTCTTAGAAACGTTTGCATGCGGCTAGTTCTAACTGCGCCCTGTGGTTCACACCTCTCGGAGCTGCACTGCGTGGTGTGGGGAAGGATTCACACCTTGCCGGTAGGTCAGTGGAGGCTGGAGATTGCACCTCATGGAGGGCTGAATGCTGTTAGAGGAGAGGGAGCTCACACCTTTGCTGAAGCAGGAAGGAAGCCCCCTCGGCTGGGGGTGCAGCTCTGCACATGTCTCCATACACAATAGATTCTGCATTCGTAGCAGCAGGTGTTGGCTCCTACCATGCAGTGCAAACCGGTGAGGTGCTGACAGCCCTCAACATGCAATGAAGTGCTGTCGATCTCCGGCTCAAACCTGCATGCCATGCAGTGAGCTTAACCCCAGGCAACACTCTGGTGCAGCAGTGTGGAAATTCTGCATCATTGTCATTTACATTACAAACGGGAGGCTTTTTAATTAAGTAAAAGTGAATGTAAATAATTCAGTCAATGCAGCAACCCCAGCGTTATCCCCTTTGCTATTAAAGTCAATGTATTTTACACTGCATCCACATATTTTGTTCAACTATGCCAATGACTTTTAGAGGCTCTCAAGGGGAAGCAGGAGGTTTGGGCACCTGGTTAGGAGCTATTTGGAGGTTTGGTCACCTGGGGAGGTGGGGGAAGCAGTTTAGGATTGTGGGGTGAGCACACTATCTAAATGTGAGCACATTCTGCTAAAAATTATTAGCCATGAAATCACTACAATTATTATTTTAATGATGCATACTTTAGGGGAAAGCAAGGTTGATAGGTGTCAGAGTTAACAATGCATTGCTATGAGCTGACAGGCTGTTTTTTCAGACTGCCTGCAGAGATAACGTTGCACCGGTTTACACTAGCTTCATCTGTTCAGGGTAAGAAGCCCAGTCCATTTCTACAGTATGGGGTGGGGTTCTGCTGCGGATTACGTGTGGGGGGCCCACATATCGTCCCAGGCGCCAGACTGGCTGGCTCCTATGCTCCCCTTTTTCTTTTAGCTAGAGATAATTTTCTGTAAGGCTGGGCTAATGGGACAGCAACCCATTGATTCACAGGCTGAGCGCTATCTTTGCAATGGAGATGAACAGACAATAGAGCCAGCTTCTGCGTGGGCCAAAACAGCCCTTGATGGAAGTTAGAGCAGTCCTGGGACCACTCTAGGAAGCTTCCCTAGGGTTACCTAAGGGCCATGCAGCAGCCCAGAATCCACTGCACCAGTGAGCATTACAGCTATTCCCCTTTTTCCCCCAACATGCTCCCGCCTGCCCTGGCACATCCCCTCAGCTAGGAGCTCAGCGTGGGGCTGCCCCCCGGCAGCCCAACGCTGCCGGGGGGGCATTTAAGGCCCCATCTGCTGCCAGAATAGGAAGCAGTGCCGTCCTCTCCATTTAATAAGAGAAAGAAACCCTAGCTCGGGGGTTCGCAAGTATGGCCACCAGAGTCCTCATGTGAGAAATTTTGTTACAACAAACCTTTTAAAAAAATGGATATAATTAGTAATAACTGTGTAACGTTTGTGGTATTATTAATAGTACATATTATTCTTGACCTGGAAAAGCTTATTTTATTTACTTCCAAATAAGTAAGTGTAAGTGTTGTTAGTATGTGGTTTTAACTGCAGGCACTGTGAATTTGTTTGAGACTCGCTGCCCTTCATGATGTGAAATAGAGGGTCTATGACTCAAGCTACCACTTGGTTCTTAGCAGTTTTTTCCACGGCACCACATGTATTTCCTATGCAGACAATACACCAAAGAGCAGTGGGATTGTTAAAAAAAAGAACAAAGCCCCTTCTCTGGGGTATGGCAGGGGTATTTTTGTCTTTGGAAGCGAAGAAAAATGCAGATCACGGAAGAGGAAAAACCTGTACATCACCCCTTCACGCAGACAATGACTGGATTGTTCCACGGCAGCTATTTGAGGCTATTTTTAAGTGACAAATTTGTTCACAGCTCAAGGCCAGGTACCGTCAGTTCCTGTGTGAATGTCAACACTCCTGCCTTGTGGTCTCTGGCTTCCTCTTCCTTGTGGGGAGACAGTGGGGTCTTGGTCAGGTCAGGAAAGAGGAGGTTTGTGCAGGGCTACTCCCCACCACCCACCCAGGAGCTTTCTTTGTCACCTTGTTACGTTGGAAACTGTGAGAGAGGAGAGGAACCCTCTAATTAACCCTTGCGTGATAAGGCAGGTGGGCTTGTGGTTTAGCCTAGGATTGGAATCAGGAGTTTTAGGGTCTATTTACTGCTCTGCCACTGACCTGCTCTGTGACCTCCGTCATGTCACTTCCTCTCTCTGTGCCCCAGATCCCCGCTGGTCAAATGGGCATGAACATGCTGTTCGAGCTCAGCCTGGGTGTGGTGAGGAGCTGTTCGGCAATATTTGCCAAGTGCTTGCCTGGAGGGCACAGGAAATGTGTGGTGTAACTACAGCCACAGAGGTTTGGTGAGGGCTAATGACCTGGCTACCTGTAGGGCTCAGCACAGCACTGAGATCTCGGGCTTAGCCTGCCTGCAAAGTCCTGCTGCCCCGGCCCTGACCTGAGGCAGGGTCTCACCTTTCCTTTCCCCTCCTGCAGGGCCACAGCCAGACCAAGGGTCCCGTGTCGCTCCCTTCACCTCCTGCCAAAGTTGCGATCAGCCCTCACAGGACCCAGGGAAACTCCTCAGCCCTGGGTGCCTCACTCCTGATGAGAGTGGAAGTTACACCAGCTCCTGGCTGGTGCAAGGGGCTGCAAGTTCTTGTGGTGCCCAGTTCCTCATAGGCAGGGAAGCTCCTAACGTCCACTGAAATCAGTAGAAGTTGGGATCCTCACTACCCTTGAGGCTCTGGGTCTAGGACTCCAGAGACCTAGGTTCAGTTCTCCTAAAAACTCCTTGTGTGGCTGGGGACAAGTCAAATTGCCTCATCATGCTTCAGTTTCCCCATCTGTAAAGGGGGCTCATCCTTCCCCACCTCGCAGGCTGTTGTAAAGATAAATTCAATAATGAAGATGAGGTGCTCAGGCATAGGCACTGAGCTTTTCTTTTCCCTGGGGGGTGCTCCACACCTGCTCTGCCCCAAGGCCCCGCTCCCACTCCACCCCTCCCCTGAGGTCCCGCCCTTTATCAGCCTCACCCCACCCTTGCTCCACCCCCTTCCCCAAGGCCATGCCCTCACTCCGCCCTCCTCCCCAGATCCCACCCTCTCTCCAGTTCCTCCCACCCCACTCCACCCCCTGCCCGAGGTTCCTGCCGGCTCCCTGCTCTCTCCACTCTCCCTCAAGCTCCTCCCCTAGCCGCCAAACAGCTGTTTGGTGGTGCCTCTGATCAGCTAATTGGGGGTGCTGCCAAACTGCTGTGGCTGGTGGGTTCTGAGCACCCACTATTTTTTTACCATGGGTGCTCCAGACCCAGAGCCCCCAGGGAGTCGGTGCCTTTGTGCTCAGGTGATGGGGACCAGATAAGAACCTCTGCAGAGCCCTGGCAAACAGCCCTGCTTCAAACTCAGCTGTTGCTATGGATACTACAAACCATGTAAGAAGGGATAAGCTCCTGCCCCTGGGGACAGAGCGGCACATGGCATAGGAGGCAGGAGCTGGGAAATGATCTTATAACTTGCGCAATGTTTCCTGTGACCTCCCTTTCCAGGTTCAGCATTGCTGACATCAGTGAAGGGAGCAGGGAGGCTGACAACACAGGTGATCCTGGGATACAGCTAAATATGGGGCTGACCAGAGCTATGAGCCAGCATGACTCCATCCCCATCCTGCTCTTAGTAAGGCTCCCTGGCTGGAGTACCGCATCTGTGACTGGACTCTTTCCTGGTGACTGAGGGTATCGAGTATGCAGGCTACTCTGATATGGTCTCTGTGGCTGATACTGCCTGTGACACAGCCAGGAATGCTGGATGTCACAATCTGAGTCAAAGCCTCTCTCTGGGAATCAAGGCAAGGCGGGAAAGCAAAGGCTTCACTGCTTCCTGGATGTCACAGGGTGAACGAAGGCTTGAGGGTGTGGGGAACAGCAAACAGACTTCGCACATCCGGCTTGATTCCTGTTTCATAGAGACAGGTGTGGTCGATGAGTCGAGTCCAGGTGTCTAACTGCAGCTCTGGCACAAACTTCTTCTGTGGCCCTTGGGCAATTCAATTCACTTCGTTGTGCCTCAGTTTCCCCATTTGTAAGTGGGAAAAATCATGCTTCCTTGTGACAAAGAGCCATTGTAAACTTCAATTTGGTCACCTGGATCACCTGGATCGATCGGACTTCAGCTGTTGTTAAGACTGCGCCAATCACAACACGTCTGCCATTCTTCTCGCACTCTTGCCTTTCTTCTCCACGTTCGTCCGAAACGTTTAACGATGTCATCTTCCCATCTTCTTGGAGGCCGACCGGGGGGGTCTTTTCTGTTCTCGCGGGTACCACTCAGCAATGATTGCGGTCCACCTGTTATCCGTGAGCCGTATTGTCTGTAAAGGGCTTTGAACATGAGAAGTGTGTCATTAGGCTCGTCCATGAGGGGAAGTTATTCTGGAATGAGGTGGGGTGAGGATTTAAAGCACAATAGCTATTGTGGAATAGCTCCTTGGGTGTACGCACTTATTCTGCAGCAGCTATTCTGACCAATTTCCCCATGTAGACAAGCCCTCAGTGTTAGGATCATTGTCTTCAGCTGGGAGGGGATCTGAGTAAGTTGCTTTGGAGATAGTCTCATGCTTAGCATACACTAGGGAAGTTTTGCCGGGATCGCTGTACAATCCAAGCCCCCCTAGGGCAGATGCAGTTATACCAGTATGGAAGTGCTATTGGCAGTTGTAAAAGGGCTGTCTGCCCCTTTAGGAGCCATTGGGGCTGGGGAGCAGCCGGCCCTGTTCTGGTGAAGAGCCCGCAGACAGGTGTTGGGAATTGTGTGACCCAGCTGGCCTGCATCAAGTGAGTGGTGCTGATGTGATGAGTCCCAGCTAGGGAATACAAATGAGGGCCCTTGACAGTAGACTAGGAGAGGGAAGAGATTGGCTTTGCCTGGGGCTGAAGCAGCTGCTGCTGCCTGAAAGGCCAAGTAAGGGTAGTAGCCCTGTCTGGGACCAGAACTAGTGTTTTTTGGTGGTGCATGTTTCTTTCTCTGTGATACGCTGTGCTGGGGTTGTGGCTCAAGACTGGGCCTGCTGGCTTACAGTCAGGGCTGGTGCAAGAAAGTTTCACGCTCTAGGCAAAACTTCCTTGCACCATCCCTGCGCCGCCCCTCCCCAGCTAACGCCATCTGTCCCCCCGCAGCAGCCAGCTCCCCACCTACCTGCCTGTGGCAGCTCCCCACCCACCTGCGGCAGTCCCCCACCCGCGGCGGCTAATCTCCCCACTTGTGGCAGCTCAGCACCCTGCCTGCGGGCCGTGGCAGCCTCCCCCGTGCCCGTGGTGGCTGGCTCCCCCTCCGCCCGCAGCAGCTAACCCCCCCGCCCACGGGCCATGGCAGCCTCCCTCCCGCCCGCGGCGGCTCAGCCCCCCGGCCGCAGCAGCCTCTCCCCCCGCCCCCCCGTGGCCGGCTCCTCACCCCCCCCCGTGGCAATTAACCCCCCCACCCCCCCGCAGCGGCTCCCCCCCACCTGCGGCAGCCCCCCACCCACGGCGGCTCCCCACCCCGCCGCGTCAGCCAGCCCTTTGCCCGCGTCAGTTCCCCATCCCCCCGCGACAGCAGCTCACCTCCGCCGAATCGCCGCTGGGAGTCTCTGCCACTGAAATGCCGCCCCCCAAATCCTGGCGCCCTAGGCAACCGCCTAGGGTCGCCTAGTGGAAGCGTCAGCCCTGCTTACAGTGATATAGCATATGCCGCTTTGGGGAGTGATGTAATAAGCCATAGTGGTGATTTTCAAGAAGAGGTTTGTGGGCTACTAATAATTATTATTATTGTGCTAGTTGGTGTACAAACATCACCAGAAAGATGGTGCCAACCTCCCCCTCTTCCCCCCCCCCCCCCCCGGCCCGCTACCACCTAATGACTTGCAGGGGGGCATGAAGGAGGTGTAAATGACAATAGCTTAGATTCCCTTTGATACACCTCTGCCCTTGGCTCATGGTGGCCAGAATGCCCCACCCAGTACAAAGTGCTTATTCCCACGTCCCCTTCTGAGTGTAGGAGTCAGAGGCCTGCTGGGTCGCAGAGTAGACAGACGCTTGTTCCTGGGAATGGGAGTCACTTACTATAAAGGAGATGAGCTCTGAGTTGGCTGGGAAGTCTCTTCCTACATAGCACGTATAAATATTTTCTTTTAAGAAATCAACTTCCTTCTTTCCCTTTGCTATTGTTCTCTTGTCCCTGTTGGTGTGTCCCCTCTTTTCCCTTCTAGTTCTCCCTTTTTACTATCAAGGTTAGTCGGGCTGTTCGGAGTGCCATAACCTACTTTCCCCCTTTACTCCATTCACGTTTTAACCATATAAGCCTTGAAGGCAGGTGTGATGAAATATGGTCCTAGCTCTTTTTATTAATTGCATATGTTGATCTGCATCCCAAAATGTGATGTGTGTGCTCAGCTCCTAAGAGGATCAGACACTATCAACCGGCTGTGGGGAGAGACAGCAGGCAGAGACTGAATGGGTGTCTCAGAGGGGCATTCTCCTGGGTAGGCCCTCATGGCTGCTCCTGCTGGACAGGGACGGGCGGGGAGGTTGAATAGGGTGGGTCTAGGAGAACCAGACTGAGCCCCCCAGACAAGCAATGGGGGAAGAGTAGCAGGGCACGCTGGGAGGGGTGACTTGGGGAGGGGTCATGGGAGGCTCAGGCTTGCTAGGACATGAGATTTGTGAGCTGGTTCTGGTCCTGTAATGTAAGGGCAAAGCCTGTCTCACTAGCTGTGAAGCATAAGATTAGATCAGGCTAAATGTGCAAGCAGGCTGTTTATTTTTAAAATCCCTTTCCTCTGCTGCTTTGTTCCAACTGCTAAATAAGAGACTTTCTTCCCCCCCCCCCCCCCCCCCAAGTCCGTTCACTATGGCTCAGCTTCTCAGAGGTATTTAGGTTCTTAATGTCCCCTGAAATCAACCCAAGTTGGGAGCCTGAATATCTTTGGGGATCATGGGCTAGATCACTGGTCACAGGAAGGAAACGATCCTGCCTGAAACCCAGTCAAGCCTGCAGAGTGAAAAGAGGCTGGTATTTTTATTTTTTTTGGGTGTGGGCAGGGGAGAGTACCTGGGCCCACTCTGATCTAAGAGGGGAAGAATTGCCGGACAGGTAAGGGCCAGAGGCTGGGTGCTCTGAGATCAGAGGAGCAGGTAGTCCAGTAACTGACAGTGGGACTTCAGAAGAGCGTGCGTGTGTGCAGTTGGATGTGTGAAAATGTTTACAAGTCTAACCACATGCCTGATGCTGCACCAGTGCAGTTAATAGTTTGCATGGCAAATCTCCTATCGCCACAACTGCTGTCACTCTCCCAGCTGGCCTGGACTGTGGCCATGCAATCGTGCATGCAGGTACCCAGGTTGTATGTGCAGCCTTGATAATTACACGGACGAATTAGAGACACATTGCACATGTTTGATGGAAATCATAGCGAAACCAACTGGGGCAGGGCGGAGGGACACTGATGTGATGGGAAATGATTCCTCTAGGGCAGATGTGGTTTGGAGCTGTCCTAAGGATCCCACGTTCTGCTGTGTTTTTTGCTAATTCCATGGTTAAAACATTTCTCTACAGAGCAACTTCTCACTGAGTGTAGGAGCTCAAGTCACTCTGTGAATCATCCTTCCTTATTCACAGTATGGGAATGGCTCAGGCTGCAACACTACGGCGGTGGGGGGGGGGGGAGATGGGCGTGGCCTATCTCTGTTTACAATACACCTGAGGAGGTGTGGGTTTTGGGAGAGATGAGGAAAGGGATTGGCTAATGCAGAAGGCATTCACACCCTGTATGTGCTGTGACAAAGTTCCTCCTCTACCTTGGTGAGTCCTGCGCTTATTGGCGGATTTTGATCGCCTCAGAGATCTTCCCCTCTGGTAGAACCCACAGTCAAATTCCTCCTGTGTCTGATCAGGAGTTGGGAGGTTTGGGGGGAACCCGGGCCCGCCCTCTACTCCGGGTTCCAGCCCAGGGCCCTGTGGATTGCAGTGGTCTATAGGGTTTCCTGTAACAGCTGCATGACAGCTACAACTCCCTGGGCTACTTCCCCACGGCCTCCTCCCAACACCTTCTTTACGCTTACTGCAGGACCTTCCTCCTGATGGTCTGCTGATGCTTGTACTCCTCAGTCCTTCAACTCTTCTCCCTCTCAACTCCTTGTGTGCCTCTTGCTCCCAGCTCCTCACACGTGTAAGGGGACTGTTATCCCCTTACTAACATTCAGTGGGGGTGTTTTGATTGCTAGCTCCCAGTACCAAAAGGGGAAGGGTCGATGGGACTGACAGTCCCCAGGGGCAATGGGGAGAGGCCAATGCTCCAGGTCAGCTCTGATTGACAGGGTGGGCAGGCGAATCAGGGAGTCAGGAGGTCAGGGTGGATCCCGTCCTCCATCCTCCGTGTGAGCTGGAGTTGCCTGAGTCAGACAGAGTGGGGCCGAGCTGAGGAGAGGGCAGAGGCCAGAGCTGAGCTGGGCCAGATCTGGAGGGGCCAGAAAAGCAGCCCAGAGACAGACCTGCCCTGGGGGGAGAAGCTGCAGCAGCCCGAGCCAGAGGGGCCAGGGCAGCAGCCCAGGCAGCTGGAGGCAGAGCAGCAGCAGCAGCCGTGCTGAGGCAGAGGAGCTGGAGCTGAGGCAGAGGGCGGAGCTGGGGCTGGAGCAGTCCGGAGCCGGGTGCGGTGAGCAGCTGGGGAGAGCGAGGGGGACCCTGGGCAGTGGGCCCAGCACAGGGAGACGCCTCATCCAAGAGGCCCTGCAGGCCAGACTTGCAGGGGGATCTAAACCCCGACAGGGCGGGGGCGACGCTGGGAAGAAGGGTCCTGCCACCCAGAGCCTGCGAGCGTGTGGCCACCGCCAGAGCAAGTATCCAACCCGCAGCGTCCCTGCAGCACAGCCAGGGCCTGAGAAGGAGCCTGGGACTTACACAGGAACAGACTGAGCTGCCCTGACATTGCAGAGACACTGTTGGGATGTTCCCTGCCACAGAGCGGGGTGATGTGTTTTCATTAGCCTTTCCCATTTCTCCTTATTCCTGTTAAAAAAATTAATTGTTGATTAAATAATTTGCATTTGCTTTCAATTGTATGCAGTGATCAGTGGGTCAGGGAAGCATCCTGTTTAGAGAGAGTACCCCGGAGTGGGGACACCCTAGCCCCTGACCTAGGTGACCACAGCAAGGTTGGGGGTCGAGCCCCCCAGGAATCCTGGGCCCAGCCTTGTTGGGGGTTACGAGGACTCTGCCAGACAGGAGAGTGCAAGGGGAGTCCTCGAGGGCAGGGAGGCCTCTGGGTAAAGGAGGTGGGAGCGAGGACTCAGATCCTTCCGCTAGCCCATTTCACCAGGGTAGTGCAGAGACGAGGAAAGTTCCCCACAATAGCGGGACTATTCCCCCACTTACACATGCAACACCACAAACTAAAGTGAGCTCCTTTTTAAACCCAGGTGCCCTGATTAGCCTGCCTGTCTTAATTGATTCTAGCAGGTTCTTCTTAATTGGCTCCAGGTGTCCTAATTAGCCTGCCTGCCTTAAATTGGTTCCAGAAAGTTCCTGCTTGTTCTAGTGCAGCCCCTGCTCTGGTCACTCAGGGAACAGAAAACTATTCATCCAATGGCCAGTATATTTGCCTTCTATGAGATTTCTGTATCCCACTTGTCTGGGTCTGTCACAGTACTAAGTGAACCCACTCTGCCCATCAGTCAGACACTGTGCCTGATCCAAGGTGGTAAAATGGTGACTGTCAGGATGAAGGAAGTTTCCTAAAATCCTGGTGGAGATTTTAAAGGTACATCTACACTGCGATGATAAACCCACGGTAGCCAGTCTCAGAGCCCAGATCAGCTGACCTGGGCTCACAGGGTTTGGGCTGAGGGGCTACAAATTGCATTGCAGATGCTCAGGCTGAAGCAGGGGCTCTGAGACCAACCCCCCTCATGGGGTTTCAGAGACAAGGCTGAATGCCCTGCAGCCTGAGTCAGCTGAGCTGGGCCAGCCACAGCGGGGCCGTGGATCTTTTGTCGCAGTGTAGACGTACCCTAAATGTCTCACTGAAGCATAGTTGCAAAAATCCTTCTCTGCAATGGGGAGAGTCTTAATTATCCTTCAGTTATAGGAGGGAGTCTCCTTAGGTGTGTGAGAACTTTGGCAGGTGTGCACAGCTGGCCAGCGTGTGAGCCCTATTTCACATCTGCTCATGATGTCAGAGTAAATTTCGCTTCGTTCTCTCAGCGACCGTGAAGCTCAGCTTTCCCGAGCTGGTGTGTAACGGGAGGCTAACTTGCCAGCTCGTCAGAGAACAAAGCTGGCTGGCTTCTCAGTCCCTTCTGTAGTCAAATCATGTTGGCTGGTCTCAAAGCACTCCATCCTGTCCCACAAACAGTTCGTCTACAGTACAAGTGCTACAGTGACCCAGCTGCGCTGCTGCAGCCCTGTCATGTAGACACTCGCTACAGCAATGGCAGAGGTTTTTCCAACGCTGTAGTAACCCCACCCCTCGAGGGTTGGTAGGTAGGGTTGTGATGGGTTGCTATCACAGAAACCCCCTTGGGGCTGCCACCAGATGTGCCAAGACTACTTCTGCCCCTGCTTCCCTGCCTTTTCCAGCTTGGTACTCCAGAATCCTGTCTGGTTTGAGCCAGACCCGCTAGCCTGCTCCAAACCCAGACCCAGGTCTGAACCACGTCCCCTAACAGCTGTAGGCTTGCCTGGAAGCAGCTTAGGAAGTGTTCCTGCTTTTGACACTCAGATGCCCAACTCCCAGTGGCATAGGCGCCGACTCCATGGGTGCTCCGGGGCTGGAGCACCCACGGGGAAAAATTGGTGGGTGTTCAGCACCCACCGGCAGCTCCCCGCCAACCCCGGGGCCCGCGCCCAGCTCCCCGCCAGCCCCGGGACCCACGGCAAGCTCACCTCAGCACCGGGAGACGTTGCGGGGCCCCGCCCCCGACGCTGTCGACGTTGCGTCGGCGTCGGGGGCAGGGCCCCGCAACGTCACCCGGCGTTGGGGGCGGGGCCCCGCAATATCACCCGGCGTCCGGGGTGGGGCCCGGCATCGGGGGTGGGGCCCCGCAACGTCACCCGGCGTCGGGGGCGGGGCCCGGCGTCAGCCCCCACCGGCACCACCGGAAGTTGGCACCTGTGCCCAGTGGGGTTCAAACCCTGAATAAATCTGTTTTACCCAGTATAAAGCTTATACAGGGTAAACTCATAGATTGTTCGCCCTTTATATCACTGATAGAGAGAGATGCCCAGCTGTCCCCTCCCCGCCCCAAGTACTAACACGTACTGCAGATTAATTAATAAGTAAAAAGTGATTTTAATAAGTACAGAAAATAGGATTTAAGTGATTTCAGGTAGTAACAGATGGAACAAAGTGAATTACCAAGTACAATAAAATAAAATACGCAGATCTATCTCTAAGAAACCGACTACAGATAAAAACCTCACCCAGTTAGCTTCCTTTTATAGACTAGACTCCTTCCAGCCTGGGTCCTGCAATCACTCACACCCCTGTAGGTACTGTCTCTTGTTCCAGTTTCTTTCAAGTATTCCTGGGGGTGGAGAGGCTATTCCTTGAGCCAGCTGAAGACAAAATGGAGAGGTCTCCCATGGGTTTTTATAGACTTTCTTCTCTGGGTGGACACCACTCCCTCTCCCTGTGTAAAATCCAGTTACAAAATGGAGTTTTGGAGTCACATGGGCAAGTCCCATGTCCCTGCAAGACTGAGCTCCTTACCAGCCAAGCCACATTCCTGGGAAAGCTCAGATGTGTCTCCAAAGTCTATTGTCTGTTAAATGCTTCTTGACTGAGTAATTAACTTGAACATTCCTTTCTCCAGAAGTTGATCAAATGCTCTTACTAAGGCTATGTAGAAGTCAAACAAATATAAAACCAATATTCATAACTTCATACATGCATACAAACAGGAGGAATAGATTCAGTAGATTATAACCTTTACAGAGATATGTTACATGGCACATGTAGCATAAAACATATTCCAGTTATATCATACCTACATTTATAAGCATCTCCCCCGCCCTATGGGGTACACCATCACAAAATGACAGAAGAATTCTTCTGTTGGCCTGCGGGTGTGCATGCTGGGGCTTAGGTCGGCTGGACTCTCTCAGGGGTGTGGATTTTTCACACCCTTGAGTGACGTACTAGGTTGACCTAAGTTTTCGGTGTAGACAAAGCCTAAGACCCGCCCTGTCGGGAAGATGGGTGATGTGCACAGGTCCATATTCCGCTTTAGGGCTCATCACTGGTAATGTGCGTTTGACTCTGTTGATCGCGCAGTCCATACCCACAGCCGCTCCTCCTTGGTGCCTCCGATGGCTCCTGCTTGTGATGAGCAGGGAGAATTTGGAAGGATCAGATGGACGTAACTTCTTGGAGTCTTGCCGATGTAGGAAATCCTGATTTCTGCTGAGGTGTTGATACAGGTGGGGCCAGGCCCCTGTGCACCTGCTCCAAAGGGGGAGAGGGTCTGTCCTGCTGGGGATAGGGCTGTATTCAGGCAGTGCAAGGACTCTGCAGGACCAATGCTTCTGTCATCATTAGCCATCCCAAAGGGGTTGGAAAGGTGGAGAAGGACAGATCCATGATCCCTCTGCCAAGTCTCTGCCAGCCAGTGGCGCTGGGCAGCCATAGAGGAAATTACATGCTGCACACCTTCTTAAAGGGTCCACTACCCACCCCCTGCCAGCTGCACACTACCCCCACAATGCGGCTTCTTGAGAGAAGATGGGTTAGAACTGATTACAGCCTGTCTGACCTGCCTTGGCATAAACACAACCTACGGGCCAGACCCCCAAAGTAAAATTTCCATCCCATTTCCTCAGAGTTGAGGGGTGCTAAGAGCTGGGGGAGCGGGGGGACAGGAAGGGTTGGTTTCTACTTAAAAAGTCGGGTGGCATTTGCAAGATTACAATTTTGTTCCTGTTCCCCTCCCAATCCAGGCTGGAGCCTGCTGTGATGTACAGGATCCAGCGATTGCTCAGGCAGATCCAAATGGAGATGGTCTGAAGAATTTTTTATAATATGATTCCACTGCATTGAGGAAGGATACGCAGGCAGGTGTATGTATGTACATGCCACATACAACAATCCTGCAGCTCTTAATCACGTGAGTAGTCCCACTGGAGCCAATGGGGCTGCTTCCATAAGTAAGAACAGGACGTTGGCAAGCCGTTACTCTGTCATTTTTATTGTTCTGTGTGTACAGCTCCTAGCTCAATAGGGTCGGGGACCATGACTAGGGCTCGTGGCACTATGGTAATGTTGTTGGTTATTCTTTCAAAATCTAGAGCTAGTTGAGTCCCCCCCCCTGCTTTTTATTTTTTAATTTTTTTTTCAAAATATAAAGTTTCCATTTCAGTTTTGGAAATGGAAATATCTTTTGTTTTTTACCAATTTTTGTTTTGTTTTGTGGCTTCTGAAAACTTTCCAAGCTGCAAAGAAACCCCTCCCCACTGCCCCCAGGCACGAGACCTAGCATCAGTATAATCTTCTCAAGTATTTTATGTGTGTGCCCATGCAAAAACGGAGTGTGGAAAACCCCACGCGATGACATGGCAAACCAAAAATGAGAAGAATTTAGAAAAGCCCAACAAGTTTTAGAAAAAAATAAAGCCACCCCAAAACCCCCCAAATTCAACAAAACTTATCATGCCACCAAAACATCTTGTTGGAACTGAAAAGTTTTTGCCAAAGTTTTCAAATTTGAACATATGCTGCTTTTTGATTGGGGGGCGGCAAATCAAACAGTTCTCTCTCCTTTTCCTCAGCCCTTTGTCCAGTTTGTCAGTTTCCAGTGTAAGCTCTTTGGGGCATGGACTGCGTGCTACTTGGTGTTTATACAGCACGTAGCATAATTGGGCCCTCTTGGTTGGCTCACTAATAAATAAGAAAGGATTGTAGTACTGCAACAATCCAACCAGTAACTTTATGGGGCGGGAAAACATAAGGCAAGAGGGAGCTGGCTGGAGGAATGTGCTTTATATTTATTATTACCAGGTTCTCTTTCAGGATAATTTTATTTTTATTCCTGCTCCCACTAGACGAGGATTTCTCCTGAAAAACCCATTCAAGAAATGAATCTGTAAGCAACAGCTGCTGCCCTGATCTCAGTGTGAACCCTGCATGATCTTTCCTCCCTAAAAGGGTTATTAGCTGTCGAAACCGCAGAATCATTGTCTGAACTCACTGGCTGCGGGCTCTATTATTCAACATGGTGTGTGTTGATGGTTCTTTCCACCCCCACGGTTCAACGTGACTCCTACATTCCTTTGGGCACTGGTGAATACAGGCCAATTCCAGTTTCTGGAGCTGGGGGTGCGATGGGATGGGGAGAGTGCTGGGAAGAAGGAGCTGCTGTATCCAGAGGCGTGGGAAGTATGGGTTTGGGGGGTGCTGCAGCACCCCCAGGTTTGCACCCGGGGTCCCATCTGCCAGCCCTGCACCCCTGCCAACCCTGGGGTTCCACTCGGCTGCCAGCCCTGGGGGCTTTGCTGCCAGCTCCAGGTCCTGCCCAGCCGTCGGCCCTGCACCTGGGGGCTCTGCTGATGGCCCCTGGGTCCTGGCCGCCAGCACCACATGCAGGGTCCCAGCTGTCCGCCCCACACCTGGGCTCCGCCCCCGCCCCTAGCTGTGGCTCCAGCCTCCACTGTCTTACCCCTGTCCACGCCCCCCCCCCCCCCCCCCGGAGCCATGACCCTGCTCCCGGCCCCAGCTCAAGGGGGTGGTGAAGGGCACGGACAGGGATAAGAAGGGTGCCTCTCAGCACCCACACTCCAAAAACTGTTCCAGAGTCACTGGCTGTATCAGGAGGAAGACATGGCTTTTTTCTAATGCCTCTCCCCCGATGCCAAGGGTGGACGGGGTCACTATAGAGAACCTGGTTTCAAGGGAATGTGCCAGCTACGTCCACAGCACTTTCCAGTCTGTATTTTGTTCTCAGTAGTGGTGTCTGATTCTAATCTCAAAGCACTTCCTGGGTTCCGTAGGTCCTTCTCATTGACCAAGTGTGGCCATCTTGGACCATGTGTTTCTGACGGAGCATGTGGTGCCGTGTAGCAGGGGGGACCAAACAAGTGTGACTCTGATCTCAGTTCCATCCAAATCACCAAAGTTAAAGGGCAAGGGGCAGTATGTCAGTGGTGTAATGCGGCCCAGGGTTTGGCCTGTCTCTAGTATATAGAGATCTACTCCTCCTCTTCCCCCCATGATCGCTTAGGTAGCTGCCTGTTCCTACACTCGTGCACTTTCCTCCCCAGCTATAGATTGCTATCAGAATGGAGGCTTCCCCACTTTCAGGCATGGAGTCAACTGAGATGCTCCTTAAGCTTCACCAGTAGGTCTTTCACCTAGAAGTGAAGTTCCGCTAGAACTTCTGTCATCAGCTCAGCACTGGTTGAGTTTCACATTCCTCTGCCCTGGGGGCAGGTCTAAAAGGGCTGAGGGAGCTAGAGGGTAGCTGTTGCTCAGCTGGGGAAGACGTGCCTCCAGGAATAACCTGATCCATACAGGTGGAGAAGCTGCTCCCAAGGATCAGGCTGTGACTGATCTGGGCAGGGACAGACAGGATGGTCTGGGCATGTGGTTTCTGTTCTGGTTACCTTATTGAGTCAGAATGACACGGGCACTGAGTCAGCCGGAGCAGAAAGTGTGGTGTTTTGCTTGGGAGGTGAAGTGTGAAGGTGTGAATCCCTGAGTGCATTTGGGGAAGAAGTGAAACCACCATATCCACCCTCGGAGACCAGAATAGCTCAGGAAATACCCCCCGGCCCCCTTCTGAGGTGCCCACTTGGCTTGGAGCTAGGACTGGGGGCTGCACCAGTTCAGCTTGAATGGAGAAGTTGAGGGGGCGTTTCTGCACCACTGGAATACACATGATTCAAAGTGGGAAAGAGGGGCTGAACTGCCACCCCAGAACCATGACCGTTGTGGGGCAACGCCCCCCTGTTTCACAGCCGGCTCCTGGCAGGGCTGTCTCCAGCAGATAATCTTTCCCATAAAACCCTTGTGCTGGTTGTCCCGTAGTAGCTGTGTGGGGCCCATTAACCCTTTCAGTGCCTTACACATTTGGGGCCTGTCTGCTCTTTGCCTTGCAGTGGATGCAAGGTGGAGAAGCAGGCACAAGGAGTTGTCCTCTACCCCCTATGCCCCTGCATGTGGGTTGGGTATAATAGCATGGAATAGCTTGTCAGCAGTACCAGAGGTCTGCTTGACACAGCAGAGGAGGCATAGGTGGATTTAAACTACTTTTATGCTCTCCCAATTTCCAGGGCAGCTAGAGGCTGATTCTACCCTGGGCATAGCTTAGAGCAGCCTGAGGGCTGCTCTAAGGTCTGCTGGGTTAGAATGGCAGGGTACGGTATTGCAGAGCTGGCCCTCTGCCAGCTGCAGATTGCCCGCCATGCTGAGGGAACTGGCCAGTGGGTTGATTAGGGCAGAATTATGACCTTGCTGAGCTGAGAGTGACACTAAGAGGCCTTGGCATAGGCCAGAACCTGAGCCCTTGCATTTAGGCCCAAGATAGAAACATGAAATGACTTCTATAGTTGTCTCTGCTGTGCCTGGAAATAAATAGGCCAGGTTCATGGCATGGCTCCCTTGCGTTGACTCTTCTGTGATGCAAAATAGCTGCAAAAGCCATTTAAGTGGCCGGTTAAGATGGCTTTCCAGCTGCTTTCTGTCACTCAAGGCTTAACTTCTGCCGGAGCAGTCTGGAGCAGAGCTCCGGTAAATATTTTCAAACCTGTGGGAGCCCTGGTGCTCTCCCCTCCCCCCGCAGGGCTGAAGCCCCAGGGCTCTGGGAAATACTCGAGAGAATTTAAGACCTGGTGTCACTGGAGTGGTGCAAAAGCTGGAGCATGCTGGTGAATCTGGCCCAGTAGTTCCTTGGTTTGATCTGATCAGACTGTTCTATTTGGGGAAGCCGTGACCTTCATTCTCCCCTGCCTGGCTCGCTGCAGAGCGATGCTGATACAGCTGCAGATTTGTGGGGGCTTGCAGATGCAATTGATTGCTAACCACACAACTGCTTCTGCAACTTGCTCTGCTTGGATTGAGCTGCCAGGACCCGAGGGGCCCGGTTTCATTTAGCCTGAGTTCCTGTCACATGGGGATCCCGGGGCTGCTCCTGGTACGGGTGGCAATGAGGTCAAGCCCCAGAGCTTGCAGCTAAACACAAGCTGCTTGTTAAATTCCTGGTGTAAATTTCAAGACAATGCTCTGCAATGAGTTGGGAACTCTTTCACTCTGGGATTCCCTCAGTGTTCTGCCAATGTATCTCTGCTCCTCCAGCCTGGAAAGATCCCTCTTCCCTGCTGAGCAGAGAGGAATTCATTCCCCATGTTTGTTTGGTTTTCAATGCTGCTCCACCAGTTGGCTACCAACTACAGTCACCCACATCACAATGGCTTTACAAGCACTCCCGTGCTCATTCTCCTCCCACGTTCCATGCAGCTTGGAGTTGCTTCCAGCTGAGATGAGTTTGGCTCGAGAAGGAGGAGGCCTCGTTTTGGTTCACCCAGCAGAGCCCTGATTCCAGTCTCAGCTGCCGTAGGTCACGCACATGGGTTAGGACTTGGACGAGGGGTTGTCTGCCCCAGTGTCTAGCTACAAGCTATCGAGAAGCAATTTCCCATCTTGCCTGGAGCTTGTCACCAAGTGTCAATGTGGAAATAGCATCAAGGCTTTGCCTAAAAATGGGACTGAATGTTTTCGCTCATGCCGGCAGCAGTGCAGGTGCAGCTCCTACAGACGTCAGCCAGGTTACGCCAGTGTAAGCAGTGTCAAGGGCTTTCCCTTCGCCCTTCCCCTGGTTCTTGTCACGCAGCCAGAAAGCAGAAGACCAGATGTCCGAAGTGCAAGCAATGCGATGTTTATTGGGATTAATCCAAGCAAGCATATCCACAGTTCTGTATGCTGCAGAGCCTTTTTCCCTTTCCTCCAAGGGGGGAGGGATAGCTCAGTGGTTTGAGCATTGGCCTGCTAAACCCAGGGTTGTGAATTCAATCCTTGAGGGGGCCATTTAGGAATGTGGAGCAAAAATTGGGGATTGGTCCTGCTTTGAGCAGGGGGTTGGACTAGATGACCTCCTAAGGTCCCTTCCAACCTTGATATTCTATGATTCCTCCTTAGCAGGCCCAAATATACCTGCAGCGCACACCCCTAATCCCACCCCTTACCATTTATGGTCATATTCTGTTTTGGAGGGTCTTGAGTCTGGGGCCTTCGGTACCATCTCTTTTGTATCCCACGGGAGGTGTAGGGAGTGAGGGTATGTACAGGGCAGGGATACCTTTTCTCTGGCTTGTTATTGTTTCTTATGCCTTCCTCCTCACCCCCGCATCCTCCTTGTCCCTCCTGACTGGTTGCTTGACCTTGTCTTGAGATAGGAGTCGAGGTAGTCTTCAAGTGTATGCTCGTATATTACACTTAGGGTGACCAGATGAGCAATAGAAAAAATCGGGACCGCCGCAGGGGGAGAGCCTTTTCAATTGTTACACTCACCTGGCACGTCCCGGTCTTCGGCGGCACTTCTGCAGCAGGTCCTTCAGTCACTGACGGTCATTGTCAGCACGTCGTCGACAGGTAATAAGTTGTGCCGCCGAAGAAAGATGTACCCACCGCTGAAGTGCCGCCAAAGACTGTCAGCGACTGAAGGACGTGCCGCCGAAGACCAGGACGTGCTGGGTGAGTGTAACAATTGAAAAGGCGCTCCCCATATCTGTCACTGCCGGAAAAAAAGCGGGGATAAAAGGGGGGCCCGAAACAAAATATCGGGACAAATGGCATCCCAACTGTACTTCGGTCGGGACGCGGGACAAACTGCTAAATAGCGGGACAGTCCTGATTTTATCGGGACATCTGGTCGCCCTAATTACACTCTCACCATACCCAGTAACACAAAAGCTCTATCCCTTTTCACCCCATCTGCTTGTGGGCAGATGTAACACACAATGCCTTTGTTCACACATATTAGTAAGAATATACAAATATCAAAAGTCAAATGCGCAAACAAAACCCAAAATTCTATCTCAGGCAAATCTACAGGCCCGACTGCTACGTTATCATCACTAGCACTCCAAAGAAGCGGGAGCTGAATTTGGCTCATTGGCTGCAGGTTAATATATGATGTTAGCACAGCTGAGAATCAGGGCAAACCTGGGCTAAGCGCTAGTTGTGTCTGTGGAAGACACTTGTTTCTTCACATCTTGTGCAGTCATTTATACCTATGGAATGGGGTGCTGAAATGCTGCTGTTCTGATCTGGGTAGCAGGGGCCTCAGGTGGTTACTGGATGTAGGTTGGGGCATCTGGATCAGACAGATGGATAGCAAAGCATGAGCACAACCTTGACTGCAGGGAACTGGACTACCTGACCTCTCAAGGTCCCTTCCAGTCATCCGCTTCTATGATTGAGAAGAGATGTGTCTGGGGCAGTAATCTGAGATCTGAATGTCAAGCCACTGAAAAGTTTGGTGGTGTTTGGGTCAGGCCTACTCACTTCTCAAACCACCCCAGAGCACAGGGTGGCAAGACCATGAACCAGACAGAGCTAAAACAGCAGCATGAAAGATGAAGTGGTTAGGAAAGCAGAAGGGTTTTGTTTTGTACAGCCAGGCAAAGCTGCTAAGCTACAGGCTTTGCAGCGGCCGTGCCAGCTGCTACTCTGAGCTATGTCGGCACAGATCTGGAGCGACTCTGCTGACATCATTGGCGCCTACTTCATGGGGGTAGTGGGAGGAACTGTCCGGGAATAAGTGCTTTGAATACGTAGGGCCAAACCCTTGGCCAGTGTAAATGAGCATTGATCCATTTTTTTTTAAATAAATAAAGATATGCCAATCTTCTAGAACTGGAAGGATCTTGAAAGGTCATCGAGTCCAGTTCCCTGCCTTCACTAGCAGGACCAAGTACTGTCCCCTGACAGATTTTTGCCCCAGATCCCTAAGGCTCCATTTAAGGTACTGGAGCTATGCCACTGTACGCCAGCGCAGGATCTGGCCCATTAAGTGCTATCTGTGTGTAGATGAGTACTATTATGACACCAGTGTAACTGAGCAGGATTTGGCCACTGAAGGCCTTTTCTCACCCGTGCTGCCCGAGGTTCACCACCACCAGTGGTAGCAATTGCACGATCTCTGGTGCAGACTGCGGCACTAGGCACTGCATCGTGCAGACCTGCTCTGAGCCGAGTGAGACACCAGGGTGGCAAAAATGCCAGAGCCATGTCTATATTAGTGTTTCCATCAGAGTTACTACCACCAGGGCCAGCTCTAGGCACCAGCAAAACAAGCTGGTGCTTGGGGCGGCACATTTCTAGGGGCGGCATTCCGGCACCGGCCACGCCGCCCCTAGAAATGTGCCCCGGCCGCCCTGACAGCTTTGGCGCGCCACCCCCGCTCGGCTTCTCCCTGAGCAGCGGCGGCGCGTGAAACAGCTGTTTCGCGCTCCGCTTGTCCCCCTCCCTCCCAGGCTTAAGAGCCTGGGAGGGAGGGGGAGAAGAGAACCCGAGTGGCCGGGGGCGTGTGCGCGCCGCTTCTCCCCCTCCCCCCCAGGCATGCCCCGCTTGCTCCCCGCCGGCGCTTCGCCCAGGGAGAGCGGGGCTGCGGGCATGCCGCCCTCCCCGCTGGAGCTCTGAGTGGGAGAGGCGGTTGGGGGGGGAGTGTTTTTTTGTTTAGGGGGGCGGCGTTTGGGGTTTTTTTGCTTGGGGCGGCAAAAATGTTAGAGCCGGCCCTGACTACGACAGCTAGTCAGATGGAGCAAACAGATCTAATACATGCAAGTCCAACAGACAGGTGTGGGTGGGTGACTCTGCAAGGAGACAAAACCCACACCACTAAACTCACTTCAGCAAGGGACCCCGACACAAGTTCCTGTGAACAGTGCATCCGAGCGTAGTGCGCAGTCTGTGTAACCACCAGCTTCCCCTCTGAGCTCCTTGCAGGGGCAATATTAGCAGAACAGAAAGCAAGGGCAGCTCAATTTTCTTTTTGTATTTCACCCCCTCAGTCTGGATTGGAGCCATCATCTGATTAGGGGTGTATGGGGCCCTAGAACCAGAGAGATTTAGGGACCCCCCAGTGAGGAGCAGTGCATACACTGTCAGTGTGCAAAGACATTGTGACGGTCAAGGGACCATTGGTGGAGCAGTGGGAGGAAGCCAAAGTGGCAACAAATATGGAGACGGTGGATTTGAGTCTCTATTGATTTGCAGCTTGGGCCAGATCCTCAGGACCAGCCACCTGGCATTAGTGCAGCTTGCAAAGGGGGTGGAAGGGCCCTAAGATGGCTGAGTCTCAGGCCTGGTTGAAATAGCCTCTATGAGACCACTTTCGGAGCCAGATGGCTGAAGCACAAGGATACACTGGCCACAATCTCCTTTGCTGTGCCCCCTCTGCGGCGGGCTGGGAGGGAGTGATACAGAGCTGGCCATGCCTACTGGAGGATGCCACTCAAGTCTGTACTAAAACACAGCAATGTTGCGCAGCAGTTTAGGACAGGAAGGGGAGAAAATGATTGTGTCCAGCTGCCACTGCAGAGGGAAATTAGGGAGGCAGAGCCTAGCTACCCAAGTTGGAGGTGGTTAGTTCTTTGGGGGTGGGAGCATCTTTGTTCTGTGTTTGTACAGCGCCTAGCACAATGGGGTCCTTTCAGAGCTAGGGCTCCCAGGCCCACCAGCAATACAACCAATTACATGAGACTGACAGCCTGGCGCTTGCCGATTGGGGGGATTGCTGATGGGCACTAGCAGACAGGACCTCATTTTTTCATTTAATCTGAAATACAGCGATTCCAGCAGCACAATGACTGCTAACTCAGCAGTGGGGAATTGGCTCGGAGGAAAAAGCACTCTCCGCTGTCTCCCAGGCAGCAACTAACAAGGTCTTCCCCTGTTTTGCCCATTGGCTTTGCCATGACGACAGCACAGGGTGGCAGGTCTGGACTCTGCTGACATGCATGTCGAGGCTGACGCTGAGTAGGACGTTTTCTGACAAGGCCCTGCAAGAGAACGATCATTAGATGGATGCTACAGAAAGGAATGTTACCCACAGATTGTATCTCTTCCCCTCTGGCCCCGCCTTTTTCAGCGATCGCTCTGTCTGATGGTCTTGCAAACGAAACTCTTCCAGCTTCATAATGAAACAATACAGAAAGCAATAACATGGATCATGAGCCTTTCTCCTCTCTGAGCAAAATGCTTCCACCGGCCCTGAATCGCTATGGAGGCGCGTTGAAAGGATGATGCTGTTAGCATCACCCTAACGTTGCCTCTAGAGGCAGGATGTGTCCTCAGTTATCAGCCCCATTCCTTGTGGTGGGAAACTGGGAATGACGGCGCTCCCAGGGTGAGAGAGGAACAAGGGAGGGGTTTTTCCAGCCTGCGGCCTTCCTTCCCATGGTGCGCACCCCCGTGCACTCCTCATCTAGAATGTCCATCTGCCAGATGTTTTTGCCAGGAGGAGTGCAAGTTGCTAAAAGGAGCTTCCTTTTCTGCTCTCGTTGGAATGTTTTTCACTGCGCATCCTCCCCCAGTTCAGAAGCTGAGGCTGGGCAGAGGTGCCAGGCCGTGAATCAGCAGCTGATGGGGGTGGATGAGGGGGCACTGCAGCTGTGCATTCACCAGCTGGCTCCCCCTCCTCCTCCTCCCACACATGTTGCTACCTGGGTTTTCTTCTCCCCAAGGAGAGGGAATAATGGAGGGCTAGGCGTGGCATAGGCATGGGCTGAGTGAACTTGCCCGGTGCTAATGCACTTTAATACTGAGCTGGAGTGCTTCCTGGTAATTCAGGCCTGCAAACCTTCTGGCTAATGCCCATCAGTCCTGGCCTGCAGCCTCCCACTCCCCCCCGCACCCACCCCCACCCCGCTATCCCAGCTCTGCCCAGGCACCTTGGTCCTGATCTGGCTTAGGAGTGGGGGGATGCAGGTGGGGAGCTCTGGGTTTTTCCTCCTGGAATCTGGGCACCGTGTGGCATCAGAGCCCTCAGCACAGGGGGGACTGTTGATAGTTCCTGGGGCCTCAGGGCAGGGTCTGTGCTCAGTCTCACCCAGGCAGGGGCTACATCGGATAATCTGTCCAGCATAGGAGGGAGCAACTGGATCAGGTTGTCTCCTGGGGCCGAGCCCTCACTGACCCGGAGAGGAGTCTGGCTTTAGCTCACTGGGGGGGCAAGGCAAGGGGTGTTTCTCTTTTCGGTCTGGATGGCGGTGTTCTCGCTTCCCTTTGGGATGTTGTTGTTCTGGTGCCAATTTTCCATCTGCAGCTGTCGCTCTCCCTTCCGCCCATTGTTCCTGGCCAGGCAGGTGGGCCGGGGAAGTGAGGTGAAGTATCTCAAAGCTGCTCTGCGCTGCTTCAGTCACAGGAGCAGCTCTTGAAAGGGTCACGTCAGCAACGAAGCATTGCCAAGGGAGCTCTCTCCACAACTGGCCGTGTGGGGGAGGGAAGCACAGTACTGCAGGCACCTAGGGCAGAATGGTGCCCTCACTGCCCCAGCAACAGGTGGGGTGATCGGGGGAGCGGCGGGGTTCTGCTGCACAAAGGGAGGGAAGGCCGAGTTCTGCAGGAGGACTGAGCACCCTGGCACTGCGCAGAGCTCAGTTGTGGATCGGCTCCGGGTGTGCCGGGCCCCGGCACAAGGTGGGTGAGGATGGGGTAGGAGGCGAGATGGGGTGGAGTTGGAGGACCCATTTCTTGCTGCGTGGCACCCTCTGTTCTTCCCCCGCCTACCTGGCAACAGAGATGTCTGGGCAGCTCTGCAGCCACCCCATGGGGGATGGAGAGGGGATTTGTCCCCCTTGCCTGGCTTCCCACTGCCTGGGCCAGCTACTCAGGCTGGGCCCTGGGTCGAGGATTTGTCCATTAATGCACCATATTGACCAAGAACCTCTATGGAGGGCCCTGTTGCTACTGAAGAACAGTGCTGGGCTAAGCAAGGATCGCTGAGGAGGGCCTTAGCATGACTACACCACAAGGGTGGCCAGGTGTCTGGTACTTTACATGCCATGAACTTGACCACCTTCATGCCTGTGCATCCCTATAGCCCCACACAATCAGCTGGGATGGGGGGTGAGTGGGGTCTGAGATGGGGGGAGGGGTGAGTGCGGGGTCTTCCCCCTTCTAGCCGTGTGGCTTGGCCCATCCCTGGTGTTGTCCCCAGCCAGAGGTGCCCACCTTGCCCACCAGAAGGAGCAGAGGGATCCGGTGATTTGGTGCCTCAGGGGCCCAGGTAGGAGCCATTTCTGGCTTTAGCCCTTGATTGCGACATTTGGGCTGGAGCTTCGGGAGCTGGGCACGGCGGGGTGGGGAGGGGTGAGAATGGGGCAGTCTCTGTAGCAGGGATGGGGGATGAGGCAGGTGGGGGCTGGGAACTGGGTGAACCCAAAAGCAGGGAATGGGGGCCCCATGATGTGTGTCTCAGTGGGTGTGGGGGCCCCTGGCTGGGACATGCCAGAGCTGACCTCTGGGTTTTCCCTTCTGGTGTCTCTGTCCAGGCCCCACTAGCACATGCCATGGGGAGCTCTCAGCAGACATTGGTCTGGGGGCCCATCCCCCAGGCTTCAGGGCTGGGTCTTTTCTCTCCAGACAGGGGCCAGGTCTGAGAACTCTTCAGCCAACATTGGATGCTACTTCCACGGCCCAAATGACTCAGGTAGGAGCCTGGCTTGACCGCCGCTGTCTCTGGGGCTGCGTGGGCAATGGGCGGGGTGGGGGGGGAGTTGGCTCATTGGGTGCAGACTTGGAAGGGGGGTGTTTCCCATTGAGTGTCTTGGAAGCCCAGAAAATATTCTGGTTCAGGGTTGAGTCCTGAGGAAAGTTTGGGCAGGTTCCTAGGGGAGGGACAAATATTCCAGCTGCTCTTCGGGGGATGGGGGATGCGGTGTGTCCCTTCCTTCACCCATCCCTTTGGGGCCTCCTCTCTCCCCTGCCCAGAGGGAGGCGCCTGGTGCTTCAGTTCAACATGAGCAGGCTGGATCTGATGCCCCCCAAAAGGCTGTAGATGGGGGAGCATCTCCCCTCTCCTTGGAACCAGAGTGTGGGTGAGGCTGGGTGCTCCCTCACCTGCAATCCCGCCCCACCTCTCAGGCTGTCTGGTGGAGGGGGGTTTTCACCACAATGGCTTGGCCTAGCCCAGCTGCCCCCAGGCGACCCTGAACTCTTGTTCCCTGCAGAAGCCCCAGGGGAGCGGCCAAACCTCCAGCTCTCAGTGCCAGCAGCAGAGGTAGGAGCCGCTCACTCCTCAGCTATCATGCTCTGCTTTTCCAGCGGCTGGGAGTGGGAATGGGGGGGGTCCCATAGCGTTGTGGGGGTGTCACACTGGCCAAGTGCGGTGGCGGGGTGGGGTGGCTCTGACCCTGGGAAAGCACAAATGAAAGGATTTGGGGTTGGGGGTTTGCAGATTCCACAGCCGGCTGCTTCATACAACCAAGAGGCCTCATCCCAGTCAAACCCAGTATCTCCCCGTGGTCACTCTATTTGGGCTGGTTCTGAGCTCCGCTCCCCTAGAGTCACTCACTGACTTCAGTGGGGTCTCTCCTCATTGACATTGGGGGCAGAATCTGACCCAACTGATAGTGAATGCTGGGCGGTCTCTCCGCATCCACCTCTCCCCAAACAAGAAGGAATCCTGCCCCAGCAGGGGATGGGAGGCTGTTGGAGTGGTGTCACCACGGGGAGAGGCAGAACTTTCCAAGGGGCCACACTTCAGATGCTTGGGGCCTGATGCCCAGATGGGCTAAGCTCCTACTGCTCCCACAACTTCACTGGGCAAGGGGGGTGCTCAGACCCTCTCAAAATGGAGATGGATCTTTCCTGCCCCGCTCCTCTGCTGCCTCGCGCTGGGTTTGTGTCCTGTTGTGTGTTGCCTGTAGCTAGGGACAGGGAAGGAGCTAACTAACCCCCAACCCCTTGGCTCATTTGTTATGTATTATTTACAAGGTTAAAGCAGGTAAACACACACAAATGAGTTACGGTCAGGTTGAAAAAGGTAGTGGCAACTTCTATAATAAGCAGAGTCTGTATATCCTTTAGGGTAACCCAGGCAAAACACCTGGGAACTCCTTGCTTATGCTTACAAATCCTTGCCCCTCAGAGATCAAGCAGCAAAGGAATAAGTTCTCCTTAACAGGCATTTTTATTCACTTTGTGACAGGTTGGGTCACAGAAACCCCCTTGGGACTGCCACCTGATGTGCTGGGACTACCTCTGAGCCCGTTTTCCCTGGCAGCATGGGACTTCAGTACCTTGCCTGGTTGTGCCAGACATGCTAGCCTGCTACAAACACAGACCCAAGGCTGGACCACATCCCCCAAAAGCTGCAGGCTTAACTGAAAATAGCTTAAGAAGTGCTCCTGTCTCCAACACCCAGATACCCAATTCCCAATGGGATCCAAAACCCAAATAAATCTGTTTTACTCTGTATAAAGCTTATACAGGGTAAACTCATAAATTGTCCGCCCTCTATAACACTGATAGAGAGATATGCACAGCTGTTTGCTCCCCCAGGAATTAATTGCTTGCTCTGGATTAATTAATAAGTAAAAAGTGATTTTATTAAATATAAAAAGTAGGATTTAAGTGGTTCCAAGTAATGACAGACAGAACAAAGTAAATTACCAAGCAAAATAAAACAAAACACGCAAGTCTAAGCCTAATACAGTGAGAAACTAAATGCAGATAAATCTCATCCTCAGAGATGTTCCAATAAGCTTCTTTTACAGACTAGACTGCCTCCTACTCTGGGTCCAGCAGTCACTCACACCCTTGTAGTTACAGTCCTTTGTTCCCATTTCTTTCAGGCATCTCTTTGGGGTGGAGAGGCCATCTCTTGAGCCAGCTGAAGACAAAATGGAGCGATTTCCAGGAGCTTATATAGTCTCTCTCTTGTGGGTGGAAACCCTTCTCTCCCCCTGTGTTGAATCACAGCTACAAGGTGGATTTTTGGAGTCACCTGGGCAAGTCACATGTCCATGCATGACTCAGTTCTCTACAGGCAGAGCCATTGCCCATGTTAGCCTGAACATTCCCAGGAAAGCTCAGATGTGGATTGGAGTCTATCAAGATCAATTGTTAGCCAAGTACTTCCATTTACTTGACTAACCCCTTCACACTATGTTGACCAAATCTGCCTTAGGTGCTTTCCTTGAAGCAAACACTTTAAATACAAGCATAGAGCCAATGCTCATAACTTCAGATATAAAAATGATACATGCATACGAATAGGATGAATACAAGCAATAGAACATCATCTTTGCAAAGATATGTTACATGGCATATCTAGCATAAAACATATTCCAGTTATGTCATAGTTACACTCATAAGCATATTTCTATAAAGCATTATGGGGTGCAACATCACACCCTTCACCCAGCATTCAAGCTGTGATGGGATGAAGGCTTGTGCGCTGTACCCTCTTCAGGGCTGGTGGGGAAGCAAGTCCTTATTTTGCTGGGGAGGAGGTAATGCCTCTTGTGGTGAACAAGTATTTCCCATGCGGTAATGCTTCTTCCCTGGCTGTGGGGGATTTACAATCTTAGCAAACATTTTTATAGTTACAGCGTAAGCATTGAACATTACGTTATAACATGGGGTACAGATATTATAGGTAAGATTAATACAGGCAGCATCCTACAAGCATTTAATACAATCTAAACACATTCTTATAACTCTAATATCTATTTTAACTATTGTAACCCACAGGTGAGCCAGATTGGTTTCCAGCTCTGCATTTGTCAGTGTGCAATGAGGCCTGAGCCTTGGCATGAATTGGCACCTGGTCTGCCAGGGTCACACTGGAATTGTGAATGGGGCCTGATCTGGTAAGCAGCCTCTAAGCACATATTGGGCCCCACATGCAACTTAGGCAGTGGAACACCTAACTTCCCCCTGTTCATGATTCACTCTGGGGCTTAGGGGGGAGATGGTGCCTTCCTCTAGATGTCTGTGCACGTGCCCAGAGGCTGAAACACGGGCACTTAGGGAGCTTTATACTGTAATAACTTACGTGCTGCTGAGTGAATATAGGCGCCTACAGAGTTCGCTGTGTGGTTTGTGGATCACAGTGGAGCCAAACCCAGGATTTACAGGCCTAAATCTAGGATTGGGGAGCTTGGGTCCCTTTGTGGTGGAGCCCACCCTTAGCCTTCCTCTGAATGAAACAGGGCAGGAATTTCCCAAAGTGCAGCTGATAACCTGACCAACAGGTGGGACTGATTCCCATTGGTCCTCCTATTTCCCTGTTCCAGGGATGGAGTGCCATTTCAGATTTGGGTGGGTGGGGGCAACTTTAACCGTGATTCCAGGAGCTACTTAGGCACCTGAAAACTCGAGGTTTTGGGATTTGGTTTTTTTGCAGATAATAACTTAGAAATTAGCTGGCAGGAGCACTGTATCTAATTCTTATATAAAGAAAGAAACAATATATACAAACAGCAAGTAAAGCTATATTTAAGTTTATATGTAAATTTACAACAATCAGGAGCTAATACAGCAAGATATTCCCAATCCCAAGCCTTGAGGTATCAGTTTGGGAGCCTTATATCAGAAACACAAGTTTGATACTTTGTGCACTATATTTAGTAGAGATGAATAAAATCTGCGTACCCCTGCAATTGTTGTTGGTTTTTAAAATGTCTTAAGTTCCAAATGAGGCAGTTAATTTGTTCCAGGAATGTTTAAAGGGAAACAAATTATTTAAACAACCAACCAACCACTCCAGGTATGAGCTAAAACAATGGATAATGCCATGGTCTCATCTTGGCAAAATTGTCAATGACCTTGTTGATATCCAGGTGTTTTGAAGCTTCACGTTCACAGGCTAAAACTATCAAGTCACCTAAGCACCAGTCTCCCATTGTGGCTCTTACGCAGTCCTTCACTGTACAGAGAAGTGCCTCTCATTTGATGCTGTAGGAACTGGAAGGCTCAACACAATATCTACAATAGACAGCAAAGACTGGGAACCCCTTGGTAAGTCATGGAGAACATTGCAGAATTCAGAAATTTAAGTCAATTTTTGGGTGGAATGTGCTTCTTGGCAACTTCGACTTCTGCATCCAGATGGCCAAAATCAGTGCCTGTTTGACCCATAGTGATCTGCAATTATTTTCAGTTTCTCATCATCAAGAAAATGTTCCCTCTTTGGGTCACAAGCAGTTAGTGCTGTAAGCAAACTGGAATTGGCGGTGTGAATCATTCATCAAGCTCAGCAAGAATTCTGTCCAAAATAGGATTGTAGAAATCAGATTTTATAGATTGAGTGCTCTTGGGAACATCACGTGTAGATGACTGACCCAGTGTACTAGAACCAAAAAACAAGGCTGGCTTGGAGACATTTTGTGAGGTGTTCTTGCCATTTTTGTAGTGCCTTGCTCAGCAGTTGTGACTGCCTGACTCAGAATAGCAATTTCAAGTCCCCTGGCAATGATTTCAGTGTCATTGCATAGCTCCTTCCATTTGCTTTTGTTAGGTGAAAATCAGCTTGTCCTACTCACCCCTCACTGCCCGGGTAGGGCGGAGTTGGTTTGGAACTCCAAAGCTGTCAGAGACCAAGAAAAGCAATGCACCAGCACCAGTAACTTTGATCAAAGGGCACACAGCTTCGGAGGCATGTGGCAACTTTATTAGTGACAAGCATCAGTATTTATAGTTAGTTGTAAGACAGACAGAAGGAGGGGTACTGGGCACGTGTTTACCTCTGCATCATCTCAGGCCGACCTTGTTCAGGTTTCTATAGTTACTCAATTTAGGCAGAGCAGGAGAGGGAACACCGCAAGAATATTTGTACAAGATAAAGGGATTTTGAACAAGGTCAGGAGGAGTTTATTGTGGGAAGCCAGGAGAAATTTACTGCAGCCCCTTTTATCTTACCTAACACTTTCAGAGGTTCTCATTTCTGGAAGAGCAGCAACATTGCTTGCTACTAATTCCATGGCACTTGCTCAGTTCAGTTTTTCATTTTGCAGCTCTTCTGAAGCACTGTTCAAAATCTGGAATATTCTTTCCAAACCCAAGAGCCGCAACAGAAAGGAATAGCTCTTTAGCCTTGCCACCAAGACCGTTGCAGAGCTAGCTGATGGGCCATCAGCTCTGTGAACTGAAATGGCTTCCAGTTTTTCCACTACAGTGCCATATCTTGCATGCAGTTTTCGGAGGGAGTCATACCAGGACGACCAGCAAGTTTCACATAATCTACCTAGCTCAAGTACCTTCTGGCCTAGCTCCTGCTGTGCCTTAAACACTTCATGGTGTTGTAACTACTGTTAAAGAAGATGTACAGTTCCTGAGCAAATGCAAAGACTTCCTGACACTGGATGATGCTGGAACATGTGTCTGCAATAACAAGATTAAGCCTGGCAGTGCACATCAGTGGCGTAGCCAGGTTTAGAGCACGGGGGAGCGGAGCTAAAAAAAGGCGCCGGGAGCAAAAAGTGTCGGGAGCAAAAAAAAAGGCTCTGGGAGCCAAAAAAAAAATATGCTCTGCTCTGGCTGCAGCGTAGGAGCAAAAAGCGTCGGGAGCAAAAAAAAAAAAAAGCTCTGCTCTGGCTGCAGTGTAGGCGCAAAAGGTGTCGGGAGCAAAAAAAAAAGGCGCCGCTTCTGCTCAGTGGGGGAGCGGCCACTCCCCCTGCTCCCCCCCTGGCTACGCTACTGGTGCACATAAATGGCATGTGTTATCCGTTCCTGAATTTGAACTTGTACTCCTGTTAAATGCCCATCGGCACAGAAGCTCCATTATAGCCCTGGGCAACAATGTAATTAACAACAAGCTTCAAATGCCATAGTTCTTCAATAATCAGTTTTGAAACAGATTCAACATTTAGATTTGTCCATGTGGAAGCAGCTCGGAGCTCTTTCCTGAATGATTCCTTTTGGATAGTAGCATAAAAGAAGACACAGCTGTTCTTTTTTTTGATGAATCTTTAGTTTCATCAGCAAGGACAGAAAATACTTGGCTTGCCTGACTTCTTCAACAATGCTTTCTCTCAGGGCTTCTGCTGCAGAATGTATTAAATTATTCTGGTGCTGGTGAGAGGTATAGTATCCATATCTGCTTCTTAGTCAATTCAAAAGGCTGGGTTGAGTGAAAGCAACCAACTCAAGAATTTCAATAAAATGGCCTTGATTGCTAAAGTCATGCATTTCATCATGCTCCTGAAAAGCAATACCCTGTCTTGCACACAGCATGGAGACCTTTAAGAGTCTTTCAATATACTCGTGTTTTTCAGCTATGACAGCCTGATGACTGGAAACAAGTTGATCTACGACACTTTTCGAACTGCTGACCCTAATTTTCAAGTAGTCTTGCCCTGAAATGAAAGCTGACTTATGCCAGCCAGCAACTGAGTTTTAACACATGATGAAAACTTTCCATTTCTTTAAGCCATGCTCAGTGAATGTTCTGTTGTTGAATTGTTCTTCTGTTCCGATTGTGCTTTGACTAGCAAAGTGATGGCGTGGAAAGCTAAAAACAGAATCCTCTACAAGTGAGCTTTCAGCGAAGGGGTACAAAGAAATCCAAACACACTTGAAATGCCAACCATTTGCAGAAGGATATGAATCCATCTTAGGCTGTACTGTTTGTTCCTCTTTGTGCAGTGAAATATCTATGGCTGTGGAAATGTTATTTTTCCTGTCATGAATAGGTAAAACTCTGTTTAACACAACCTTCTGCCCTCGCTGGTGAGGTCAGAGCACACAGGACATTCTTAGAGATGTAGTTGGGGCCACTGATGTACTGGCACAAGGATCATTATCATGAGTGGCGCACGAACCCCCATTCAGGGAAGCTAGCTCCCTGTTCCGCCTCTTCTGCCCGAGGCTCTGTCCCCCAGCTCTTGCCTGGTGGGACTGGAGGAGCCCCAAGCCCCCCAGTGTGGCCAGAAGAGCCCCGGCCTGCCTCGAGCCCCAGCCGCCTGGAGGAGCTCTGAGTCCTGCCTCCCCAAGCCTCCATTACGCGCCGCCCATGATCATTATCCAGTCTGTTTTGTTGTGTTGACTGCAGGACAATGTTACTTGAGGAAGCATTTACACAGTTCATTTTCAAGGATGGTTCTTCATTGTCACAATTTTCATTGTCAGGGGCCTTTCTTTTTAAAAAATATTCCTCTGCTGCAGTGGTACAGGTGCCATTGTACACTGGAAAAAATAAAAAACCTTTTAAGCATAAAATCAAAACAATAGTGTAGATTTGATTTGATTACTATATTTGTATTAAATAGTTTTCAAAGGCAGCACTGAAATGCCTTTCAATGATGCAGAGAATGCTTGTGCAATTAATGAAACAAAAAAATATGAAACACTATGAAGCAAAAATGTGGTTTTTTTAAACTTTCCCCCCTTTTTATGTAGTTCAAATAAACAAAGTATTACATTATAAAATGAAGCAGAATCTGCCTGAAGCCCGTCTGTGAGCTTCAGCCAATATTGAAGCGATGGAATAAAGAACCAACGGAATATGACATAAGCAACTTAAATGGGCGATTTTTTAAAATCAAAGTAAAATAAAAGGCCAAATAAAGACACACATACAGTTTTAAAAAAATACTTACCAGAGAGGATGGAAAACCACATCTGAAAAGCGGAATTCTTCCAACCTCTAGCAGGGTGTGTGTACATACATTTCTGGGGGAAGTCCAGGACTGGGAGTGTGTTAGAACCAGGCTGGTGAGAGCCAAGGTGTGACTGACAGGCTGCAGTTACACAAAAACATCTGGTGGTGACCTGCATGCTAGTGGCTGGTTACAGAGCAAGGGGTGACACAGCTTCACACTGCTCTGGATTGCACCACGGTATGTTATAAGCAGTCAACAGGTTATACTTGTGTGTGTGTGCGGGGGCGGGGGAGGTTTGGTGGTGGTTACTGTCTGATATTCCTTCACAATCTGCACAGAGGAAACTAGTGAGTTGTGTAAAATGGCACTACTGTGGCTCTAGTATTCCTATGGCTGCTCTGGCAGACTGAGCTCTGAAATCCCCTGCTTCTAGTGTCCAGTCCTTCCAAAGGCAGTTCCCAGTTAACTGGGCACTAGTTGGAAAACTTTAAGTTTAGATCTTGTTTCTATCTGGCTGAGGCTTATTCTCAGGCTCATCTCAATGGCTTTTCGAATGCCCCATATGCTAGTGTTAACCCTTCCACCATGTCTGGTTCTTCCCAGATGACCCCAGACTCCCTGGATTACAGCACAAGCCTGAACTATAACCCCACCCCTGCCAGCAACCCAGTGATCCTGAGAACCAATCCAGCTGTGATTCCTATTGAGTGTCACTACCCCAGGTGAGTGTCTGAGATGCTCAGGTCCCCTCCCTCCCATTCAGTCACTGTTGTGGGATCTGGCTCAATAACTGAGGTTTGCTCCTCTCCCAGGAAGGACAATGTGAGCAGTAAAGCCATCAAGCCCACATGGGTTCCCTTCAGCTCTACCCTGTCTGCAGAGAAGAGGCTGGGTTTCTCCCTGCGCCTGATGAATGGTAGGTGGGAGGTGCCTTCAGGGGAGCCCAGCCCTACCTGTCTGTCCTGCTCACTGTGAACTTGCCTTGCAGATGACTGGAGCACTGAGAGACCCTCCAATGGATTTCAACTAGGGGAGGTCATGCATATCTAAGCTGATGTCAGCACTGGGAACCATGTGGCTCTGAGGCTCTTTGTGGACAGCTGTGTGGCCACCCGAAGCCCAGACAGGGACTCCTCTCCTTGCTATGCTGTCATTGACTTCAATGGGCAAGAGCTGGGAGCCCTTTCTAGTCTAAAACAAGACTGATCAGGGACTCTTACTGACCCATGGTTCTTGTGTGTAGGTGCCTGGTGGGTGGGAGATCAGATGACACCACCTCAGCCTTCATATCCCCCAGGCCCAAGCAGGACACGCTGCAGTTCATGGTGGACATGTTCAGGTTTGCAGGAGATGCCAGGAACTTGGTGAGCTCCCAGATCTCTGCTCCAGTCAGGTCTCCAGGCTAAGCAGGGCATTAGTGTCCCCTGGGATGGTCCTAACCTCTCTTCCCACTTCCCCTCCAGATCTACATCACCTGCCATCTGAAAGTCACGGCAGCTGAGCAAGCCCCAGATCCCTTGAACAAGGCTTGTTCCTTCAACAAAGCAGGTTGTTATACCAATAAAATAAAAATCAGCAGGATCTTATTAAAGGGGATAAGACAAAATGTCACATTTATTGTGAATACAAAAAGAATTATAGTAAGCAGTCAGTTATAGCTATAACATTTCATTCAGTTTCACATTCATTCATACACACACACAGGTTCTGCATAGATGTTATAGTTACCAGCCTAGAAGTTGCTCATGCCAAGTTACCGGCCAGGTAACTTGGGCATGAGGGTGGAGCCGAGTCCTTGTCAGGTGCGCACCTGATGCTCGTGGAGGGTGGTAGCAGAACCAAACTCAAAGTTCTCAGTCTTTAGAGTCCATACTTATAGGAATTTATTCCTATGTTAGTCTATGGGAATTGTTTCATCCTGCTGTTGCTGACTCAATCAGCAGATGGCACATTCCTGATGGCTCCATGCTGTCAGATGTTTGTTTTTCTCATCCTTCCAGGTGGTGGGATGGATCCCAGTTTACCCTCCGGGGGTTGTCTGGTCATTCCTTGACACCTTCTTTGGCCGATGGATACTGCATTCCTAGGCTGCACCTCCCTAACCATTCATGTACACCAAGCATTCATCAACATACATTCTTTATCACAATTGTTAAAGTATTGCTTTGAGAAAAGGCTCTTTGTCTTAGGATGTACTAACACAATCAACAGCTTGCAAGTTTCACATAGCAATAAAGTATCTTTCTGAGAACAAATACAATCAATGGCTTACAGGTTTTACATAGACAATAGCTTGCAAGTTTATCAAGAGACACAAGAGGTCTTTTATTTGGTAATGCTATGGGATTTAATATTGTGGGGGACCAATTATGGGGAATCACTTTCACTTCTAATATAGACCTTCTTTAATATCCCTACAAGGTGACGTGAGTAGCTGGAGCAGGACCCCATGGAGGTGATGGTTTGTGGGCAAGTGGGGTTGGTGGGATGGGCAGCCCAAAGAGGACAAGTCTTACTGTAAGTGACTCTGTCCCTTCTCCTGGGCTCCAATGGAAGGCACCAGAGATATCTACAGCTGCGGTGAGACTGGGAAGTGTGGGTTGCTTGGCGCAGTGGGTCTCAGCCAGAGGTTTGGAGCCCCCTGAGGGGTTGCAAGCAGGTTTCGGAGGTCCACCAAGCAGGGCTGGCATTAGACATGCTGGGGCCCAGGGCAGAAAGCCAAAGCCCCACCACATGGGGCTGAAGCCCGGGGCCCTGAGCCCTGCCACCTGTAGCTGAAGCACGAGCAACTTAGCTTTGTGGGGTCTCCTGTGGTGTGGGGTCCCAGGCAATTGCCCTGCTTGCAACCACCTAATGCTGACCCTGGTTTTTATATGCAGAAAACAGTTGTTGTGGCACAGGTGGGCCATGGAGTTTTTATAGCATGGGGCGGGGGAGGGGGACTCAGAAAGAAAATGTTGAGAACCCCTGGCTTAGAGGACAGTCCAGGAGAGGCAGCCCTCTGGACAGAGGGCCAGGGAGATGCTTCCAAAGAGATGTGGTCCCCAGGCATCGTAGGTTCTGTGATCCCCACCCAACTTATGTAGGGGGGCAGGGTATACACCTTTGATCTGAAGAACAGAGGCTGGCTTGGTCAAACTGACCCCCCATTTTAAGGGAGAGGGGGAGGGTGTGTCTAATGAAATATTAATGGGCTCTTGGTAACACTCCTGTATCCCAACACAGGTGATTCCTCAGTGAGGGTAGCAGAGGCTGGTGTTGTGGTAGGACCCCTATTCATCCTTGATGCCTAGCAAGGGTCCAAGGATCTCCTAGAAGACCAACAGGAACCAATGCAGGCAGCATCACAAGGTATCTAGTGACTGAGCTGCATGCACCTTGGAGAGCTTTCTGCGTTGTGTTATGAATCTACTTCTCTGTTGGTGGAGGACTGGGAGCTTCCACCCACCTGAAGTCTCATCCTGGGGCAGGGTGCGGGGAATTATTCATAACAGTGAGGGTTGAAGAGGGAAGTGGCAAAACCAGAGTCAATGGGGGGTGGGTTCTCCACTGAATACCTGCTCCAGTTCATCACAGCTAGGCTGTGAAGAGCCTTAGTTGTTAGGCTGATGCACCAAGCCGTGGTCTATGCTCAACAGTTCTGTAGGCAGAATTATAAAGCAATTGCTGCCCATCGTACTAGGCAGCACCACCCCAAGGCCCTCCATGCTGTACAAACACAACTGCCACTGCTCCAGTTGCAACATCTGCCAATGCATGAAGCAGAGTGACCTCCCTATTGTGGGATGTGTAAGTGACAGGGATGCGGCGGAAGTTCTCAGTTCCAGTTCTAACTCTGGCTTTCCTCTTCCAGCAGCCGTAGAGCCTGTGGTGCTGGTGGGGTTAAGCGCAGCAGCTGCTACCCCAGCTTTGGCCTGTTTTACTCTGGGACCTTCTCTTGCAGGCACAAACTGCAGCCAGTTCCTGCCCGAGCTGCCAAGTGACTCTGCCATCGTTGCAGAGTAAATGAAGAGCACTGAGCAGACTGAGGCGACTGCTGCCTTCCTGAGGGGGATGTTCCCGCTAGTGAATGGGGGAGGAAGGAGGTGACCCCTTTAGCTGTATCTCAGCTCCCACAAGAAGCTCCTCCCTGGGGCTGGATGGAGCAGGGGTGACCCCTGTATTGCCTGGAATGCTGCTGTTAATGAGCAAGGGGGGTGGGAGGTCAGACCCCTGGGCTCTTTGGAAAACACCTTTATTCCCCTTCAGGAGCCTCCCTGGGAGAGGCAGGGTGCGCAGCAGGGAGCTGCATTTCAGAGTGGGGCTTTGTTTCCCAGGAGCCCCATGTTGCTACTGTTGGGGGTGTATGTGTGGAAATCCTTGTGTGGTGCTGCCAGGGAGCTAGCTGCCTCTGGATAACGGTGAGCTCAGCAGCACCCCATGTGTTCCGGTTCCGCCCTGGAGCTGCGGCTAGCTGCTGTGCCTTCGCCCTCTGCCTCAGCCCTGCTGCTGTCTGTTCCTTGTCGCTGCGGGAAGGTAGGAGTCCCCCAAACCCATTGGCCTTCATGGATTTGCGATCTGAAGGTGTCACTGTGACGGTGTACACCATAAGACTTTATGGGGAGATGCTTATAAATGTATATATGTAACTGGAATATGTTTTATGCTACAAGTGCCATGTAACATATCTCTGTGAAAGTTGTGACCTACTGAATTTATTCCTCCTGTTTGTATGCAGGTATCATTGTTGTAGTTGAAGTTATGAATACTGGTTTTATACTTGCTGGTTTTATACATAGCCTTTGTAGAGCATGGGATCAGGTCTGGAGATAAGAATGTGCAAGTTGAGTGAAAGCACTTAACAGACAAAAGAAGGTGCAGACCCCAATCCACATTTGGGCCTGGTCAGGAATGCAACTGGTTGGGCTGGTTAGGGTACATGGACAGGTGACTTGCCCATGTGATCCCAAAACTCCAGGGCAACATGATGCTACACAGGGGGTGGGGGAAAGGCTATAAAAGCCCCTGGAAGACGCCTCCATTTGGTCTTCAGCTGGCTAAAGAAAGAGGCTCTCCACCCCCCAAGGACATACCTGAGAGAGACTGGACAAAGTCAATAGGGGGTGTGAGCGACTGCTGGACCCAGGCTAGAAGTTTGACAGCCTGTGAAAGGAAGAAAACTGGAGCTGGTGAGGTTTATATCTGTGTTAAGTTTGATTAGACATAGACATGCGTGTTTTATTTCATTTTACTTAGTAATTCACTTTGTTCTCTCTGTAACTACCTGGAATCACTTAAATCCTACTTTCTGTACTTATTAAAACACTTTTTACTTATTAAGTTTCCTGGAGTACGAGGTGGTACCGGGGGGGGGGGGCGGGGGCGGGCAAACAGCTGTGCATATCTTTCTATCTTTGAAATAGAAGGCGAACTATTTATGAGTTTGCCCTGTATAAGCTTTATACAGGGTAAAACGGATTTATTAAGGGTTTGGACCTCCTTGGGAGTTGGGCACCTGGGTGTCAAAGGCAAGAGCGCTTCCAGGAGCTTTACAGTTGTTAGTGGACTTGGTTCAGACCTGAGTCTGTGTTTGCAGCAGATCAGTGGAATCTGGCTCAAAACAGACAGGATTCGGGAGTCCCAAGCTGGAAAAGGCCTGGAAGCAGGGGCAGAAGTAGCCTTGGCACACCAGGTGGCAGCACCAAGCAGGTCTCTGTGATCCTGTCAAGACCTGACACATTCTTTTCTCCAGACCTGATCCCATGCTCTACAAAGGCTATGTATAAAACCAGCAAGTATAAAACCAATATTCATAACTTCAACTACAACAATGATACATGCATACAAACAGGAGGAATAAATTCAGTAGGTCATAACTTTCACAGAGATATGTTACATGGCACTTGTAGCATAAAACATATTCCAGTTACATATATACATTTATAAGCATCTCCCCATAAAGTCTTATGGGGTACACCGTCACAGTCACCTTAAATCCACCTCTAGCTCGCCATTGAAATTACCCTGAGAGCCTCCTGCTAGGAGACACTCCAGCAGCGCCTCTCCTCATGTAGTGTGCTCACGAATACCATGGAGACCACAGTCCCCACTCAGCTGGGATAACTGTCCGGCTCTGTTCCAGCCCCATGGCCCATCAGAGCCCCACCACTCAGGGTGTGGGAGGCTCAGAGGGTGAGAGCAGGGTCTCCACAAGCCTCGGGCTCAGTCCCCTCCCCAAACCCCTTGTCCTGGCTGAGTGGATTTGGAAGAGGAGTTAGTGGGGGAGGGTCCCTCCTTTCCCACCCTGATTCTGGTAAGCGACATTCCCTGCTAAGCCATTCCCAGGAGCCAGGCACGTGTTAATGCTCTCGGGCTAGCATGGCAAGGTCCTGTGCGTGGCTCTGCTGCTTGGGGGGCCTGGGCATGGCATGGCTGAGCCCACCTGCTCGGAACAGCTGGTGTCCAGCTGGTGTCAGCTGTGGTCAAAAGGGCAACTCCAGCCTCCCCCGCCCCGGTGCGAGTTTGGGCTGGATTTTGGTGCAGCTGGGTGTCCTTTGTCCTACAAAAGGAAACCCGGGTGGTCCTGGACCCCCAGGGCTTGTTCCTCTAGCACAGGGTGCAGGGAGAGAAGAACAGGCCCCTCCCTTCAACCACCCTTCCGGTGCTGCTCTGTGCCCAGTGGCCTTTGGCTAATTACAATAGTGAACAGGTGCGGCCAAACTTTCAAGAGTTCAGAACCCAGGGGGTGCCAGGGCTATAAGAATGGCCCCAGCAGCAGGGCACTGGGTGGAGACTCGGGCGCCAGGGTTGTAAGAATGGCCCCAGCGGCAGGGCACTGGGTGGGGACTCGGGCGCCAGGGCTATAAGAATGGCCCCAGCGGCAGGGCACTGGGTGGGGACTTAGGAGGCTGGGCTCAATTCCTCTCTTGGCCTCAGGGGACCAATTCCCCTTTTGGCCCCTGTGGGACCTTGGGCAAATCATTTCCCTGATCCTGGGTCTCCATTCCTCATCCCCAACGATGGGGATAGCACGTCCGTGCCTGGAGGGGCGTGAGGAGGGGAGTATCCATTAGTGACTGTGAGGCATTGGGTTGCTATGGTGACAAAGGTCAGATAAGCAGGGCCGGACTTTCAGTACAGCTCAGCATCCACCTGCTCTGCTCCTAACCCAGTGAACTGAGCTCTTCTCAGCCGCGCCTGGAGTGGGGCTGGGGAGTTCTCTGGGGAAAGGTGGCCCATGGAATGGTTTTTCTGCTGCCTCTTGTTCCCTGCCCAGCTGGCTACCTCAGGACAGCCCTGGCAGACACTGGTTACAGAGCAGAGGTGCCCTTCCTCCAAAAGGCTCTGCTGTCGGGAGTGGGGGGTCCTGTCCTGTCTCTGCCCTGCGCAAGTCACGTAGACCCAGATCCTCAAAGATATTTAGACTCCCAACCAGGGCCGGTGCAAGGAAGTTTCGCGCCCTAGGCAAAACTTCCTTGCACCAGCCCTGCGCCCCCCCCCCCCCACAAGCTAACACTGCCCCCCCCCCAGAAGCCAGTCCCCCCCCCCCCCCCTGCGGCGGCGGCGGCAGCTCCCCCTCGCCCCATACACAGGCAGCTCAGTCCCCCGCCCATGGTGCCCGCCCCCGCCCGCCCCCCCTCAGCTGAGCCGTGGAGCCAGGAGGGCAGCAGGCAACCACGGCCAGCCGCTCCCCCGCACCCCGGCTCCCTGCCGCCCCCAGCTCCTGGCTCAGCCGCGGAGCCGGGAGGGCGGAAGGCAGCCGTGGCGACCCGCAGCGAGCTGTTCCCCCCCGCCCAGCTCTCAGTGCCCTAGGCGACCGGCTAGGGTCGCCTAGTGGGCATGCCGGCCCTGCTCCCAACTTCCATTGAATCAAGGGAAGGCAGGAGTCTAAGTAGCTTTCAGGATCTGGGCCTTAGTCTCTCAGCCTCAGTTCCTCTTCTGTGCTATGTACTTCCTTCCCTGTGAGCAGTTTGTATAGTGCTGAGAGTCAGTGAACCAACTGTAAACTTTGTATATGATGGGAACCACTTCAAGCCAGCGCCTGCCTGTGTGTGGCCGCACCCCCAGCATCAGCATCTATGGCTCTCAGGAATGTCCTGTGCAGCAGGGGGCCGCAGCTGTAGCTAGCAGGGTTAACACGCCAGTTGACATCCAGTTGCTCAGTCAGTCAGTCTCCCTTCAGAGTAGCCCTGGGGGCAAAGGCAACCTACGGTGTTTGCTTCCCAGCTGGGAATAGAACTCCAGAGAACCAGATCTAAAGGCCTCGCCCGCCCACTTCCCGGATCCGAATAGGACCAGATTTGAAGGCCTCTGCTGCCCCCTGCTGGAAGCAGAGAAGAGCTGCCAGCGGCTGAGGCTCAGTCTGTGCAATAAGTCAGCAGGCTCATGGCTGGAGTGTCGCTAAATCTGCGGTCAGCTGACTCGGCTCAGCTAGCAGCTGACAGGCTGCCGCGTAGGGAAGTGTGTGGTCAGCTGACTGCGCTCCGAGATCAGCTGATGGGTCCAGCCGTGGGTGAGGGGTCCCTTGTCCGGCGTTGCAGAGACAGCAGGAAACCATGGTGAGCGCCGCGCTGTGCATGGCTGGGGGATGTTAATGCTTAGCTGGGATTTGGGAGCCTGGGGCAGCAGGGACTCTGGGTAACACAACTGGAGCCGTGCCTGAGGACTCCCAGTGCTTGGGATTAGCCAGGCCAGTGTCACTAGCTTCCTAACACATGCACTGAGGAAGGGGGGCAGGGGTTAAACATTGTGAAGGGTCTGGCTTAAAAACTGCTCCCTCCTTCCCTCCAGTGACCTGAGATCAGTGGGGCCCCGGGAAGGAGATGGAGCAAATAGAAAGAGCTGCCCCTTTGCACAGTGGGTAATTGGCCTGGGGAACCCACAGTGACAGTTAATGAACAACACCCCAATACCTCTCCTACTTAAGTGTGCTCAGGATAAATGAATCTCATGCTTCAGGGTGCAGGCCAGTAGCCTGCAGGGGTCAGGAAGGAAACGTTGCCTTCCCTGCCTCACTCCCACCGCCCAAAGTGCTGCACTGCAGGATGGGGCAAGTGAAAACTCCTTGTAATGCATCTTTCCTCAGAAGCAGCCACCACTGGCCAGGGCTGGGAGCAAGATGCTGGGCGTGATGCTGTTGCTATAGCAGCACCTGTGTTTCTAAAGCAGGGAGTAATAAAGACTTCAGCACTGGATGTGCAGGGGAATGAGTGGGGGGGGGGGGAAAGGATCATTTCAGAGCCACGTTAATGTTAAATCCCCGGGGGGGAGATCAGCTGTCCTGCTCCCCTCGACCCAGACGTCTGCCCCCTGCTCTGAGAGGCTTGTGCCTGATTCTGCAGCCTGTGGACCTGTATACGTGAGCCGCCAGGGCCTTGTCCCCTTGCTCTCCCTGTCTAGCTGCAGCGGGTATAAAGCAGCTGCTCCAAGATGCGGGATCATGGCCTGTACCAGCGTTTGCTGGGTTAAACTGCTGAAGCTGCAGCTAACTGGTAGCTCTTAGGAACGCAAGAGGTTTAGGAACAGGAAGGGGCCATCTGCCCTGTCCCACCTTCACCCCTTCATCAGACTGATCCCTCTGGGCAAACCCCAGCCCCCTCCATCTCTTTCCTTCTCCGGGGATGAGTCTGTCTCCTTCAGACTCTGGGCCCAGTTCAACCCTGGGGGAAGCCCATTGAAGTCAAGGCAGTTGCATCCCTTCATGCCAGGGCTGAGCTTGGCCAGCTGTGTCCAGTTGTTCTCCCCAGGAGCTTGCTCCAAAGGCTGACGGCTTCCGTGCACGGAGCTGCTGCACCTGCGTTCACAGGTACATTATACAGTGGGGACCTGGGGCCTGAGGAGGAGAGTTATTTGTACAGCTCCGGATTGACCCAGCTGCCGTCCGACTCTGCAGCAGGCTCAGCCAGAGCAGAGACCGGAGATGAGGGCAGCCAAGTACCCAGAGAGGAGAGAGATCTAGGGGCGGCTCTTCTGGTGCAGTGGGGACAGGGCAGCAATAACGGTGGGAAATGACGGTTCCCTTGCTCTGGCAAGAAGAGCTGGGCTGCCCTGCAAAGGACACTCTGCCGCTTACGTTCCCTGGCCCAAAGGCTGCCTGAGTCCTAACGGCTCCCGATCTTCTCCTTCCAGAGGTTCCGGTTCTGCGGAGACTTGGACTGTCCCGACTGGGTCCTGGCCGAAATCAGCACCTTGGCCAAAATAGTTAAGTGGAAGCTTTCTCTTTCTCTGTTTTATTCTGGTTCTTACCCAGTGCCCGGCACCCTGGGGTCTGAGCACTTTTTGTTCTTAAACCCAGTAGCGTAGCCGGGGGGAAGCAGGGGGAGCGGCCGCTCCCCTTTCAGCAGAAGCGGCGGAAGCGGTGCCTTTTTTTTAGCAGCACTAAAAAAAGGCGCCGCTTCTTTTTAAGCGCCGCTTCTTACACTCACCCGGCGGCACTCCGGGTCTTCGGCGGCATTTCGGCGGCGGGTACCACCAAAGACCCGGAGTGAGCCGCCGAAGACCCGGAGTGCTGCTGGGTGAGTACAGGGGGAGGCGCCTTTTTATAGCGCCGCTCCCACTGCGCTCCGGACATGGCTGCGCTACTGCTTAAACCCCCCCAGAGATAGTATCGGGTGCTGTGAAACCAGACAGTGAGCACAAAGCCTTGGCCACTGAGAGGGGTATCTACGGCCTGGGGGAGCAATGGGAATATCTGAGTGATGCATCCCGATGTGAGCTCGGGGTATCTGGTGAAGGGGGAGAGCTCAGGTCCCTGAGTCACCAGTGTGAACTCTGCGCCTGTCTCTGGCTGATCGGGCTTCCCTAAGAGAGTGGGGAGAGGCTCAGGAAGTACGCAGAACAGGCTTTGATTGAGGGCTTGAGCAATGCGCTCAGTGCAGCATAAGAGCTGGCTGGGGCTTTAGCCTGACAGTTGCATCTAAAACTCAGGGAGTCTCTGTGGAATCCAAATGTGCCCCAAAGTGGCGAGAAGCGAGTGGTTTAAAAACAACCCAAACCAGTGGCTGTTTGGCTGGGGCAGGGCAAGGTTGAAATGAGTCCCCCTGATGTGGTGGAGAGTGTGTGTTTTGAGGGGAGCTCAGACTCCTGCCAGGCAGTGCCCACTGGGCCCAGCACTGTGGTGGGGTTTTATTTTCTTGCTCTCTCCCTTCCAGTCCTCAGTGAAGCTGAAGCTCATCTGTGGCCAGGTGCTCAAGGATCTGCAGGGCGAGGGGATTGATGTAAGTGAAGGGCGTTCTTCTCCCACGTTCAGCCCAGCTGAGCAGGGATCCAGCGATCGCAGAGACTCAAGTCTCCCCTCCCCCTGGCTGAGTGGCGTGGGCCATGTCGAGCTGGCTGGCCCCAGGGCAGGCCATGCGGTGGAGTGGGTGGGGTATCAGAGTGGGAGTCAGGACACCTGGGTTCTATTCCCAGCTCTGCCACTGATCTTGGGCAGGGTGCCTAAAGCCTGTGTCCCTATCTGTAAAAGGCGGCCAGTGGGGAGATCTGCTGGTGGAAAGGGCCATACGGCTGCTAAGTACTTACTAATAAGTATTAGTGTCTGTTGCTCTAAGGGTCCTGTGTGGTCTGCTTCACCTCATCCACCCATTGGCCCTGCCATCGCTAGGGGAATGGCCGGTGGTTGACAAGACGGATTCCCTTGAGGTCTCCCAGGAAAGGAGTTTGGCCGCTCGGGGACATGGGGCTGAGCCATTTGTAATGCCCATCGCAGACAGCAGCTGACCTGCTGTTTGGATCATGGAGGTTCCCTGTAGGACATGCCTGGAGCACTAGCAGCCAGTGGGAATGGCCTCTCCTGCACCCACATTGTGAAGGCAGCTTGGTCTAGTGGGAGCCAGGAACCCAGGAGTCCTAGTCCCCGATCAGCCACATACCATGTAGCCTTGGGCAAGTTACTTAGGCTAAATCCAGCAGCTTCTGGTAATTTGGGTCTCTCCTTGAGACACCTCGGCCCCGTTACTCAGAAGTGCTGAGCCCCCACCGCTCCTATTGACTCCAAGTGCACCCGAAACCAGAGGCCCCTTGTGGAAGTGTTGGCCTTAGCCTGGCCCTGCTTGCCCTGTGGGGGACCTGCTCGGTGATCATTCTGCACCGTGCCGTGTGCGCCGGGAGCAGGGTCCCCTGGGGCTGATGGACCTGGGTGTTGCTCTTCTCTTGCAGTATGAAAAGATCCTGAAGCTAACGTCGGATGCCAAGTTTGGTGAGTGCCGTTCCTTTCCAGAGCCCTTGGGTGCCCGTAGCCTGGGCTCCTCTAGTGTTGTCCGTGAGGCCGTCACGGTGGATTTGGCTCTTTGCCTCACCCGCCTCCCAGGGAGCTTTGCTGGCTTCATTTCTAGAACTGACATTCCTCTGTCTGTGCTTATGGCAGGGAGGCTGCGGCAAGCCGGTGGCTTTGGGATGCTAGGCCAGGCATTGGCTGACTCTTACCTCCTCCCCCACCCCCCCGGCCCATTCCACACCCCTGGGCCTGGGAACATTTTACCTGCAGCGTTTAGAGGTGCCGGGCTCGGCTGTGTTAGTCTGCAAAGTGTCTCTGGCTGGGGCCACGAGTGGAGAGGCACGTCCTGAAGCAGTGAACAGTTAATGCCCAGCCATTGGAAACTAACCGCACGCTCTGCTTGTGAACAAGCACAGGAGCCCTGCTCATCTCTCAGGGTCCTTGCCCCTGTTCTGTTTGGGGGAGACGCTGCTAATCGGCAGCCTGACGAGTTTCCCCTTCTCACTCCAAACACTGCCCTGCCTTTATATTTTGGGGTGGTTCTGGGCCCTTGTGTCGGGGGGTAACACCATTTCCCGAGTGTGTGGGAGTGCCCCGGGCCTGGTGGTTGTGGTGATCAGTGGCAATGAAAACTTCCCAGGCGCTGCCCAAATAGCTGAATAGCCCCCTGCAGAACTTGCTGTCTTAGTGTGGCAATGCAGAGGGGAGGGGTGGGGTCCCAGGAACTCAGCCTGGTCGGCGTAACACAGAGAAGGTTAAGGGGTGACTCGATGGCAGCCTGACACCTGTAAGTACCTACACGGGGAACAAATAGCTGATAATGGGCTCTTCAGTCTAGCAGACAAACGTCTAACGTGAGCCAATGGCTGGAAGTTGAAGCTAGACAGATTCAGACAGGAAATAAGGTGTTTTTAACAGGGTCATTAACCGTTAATGGAACAACTGCCCAAGTTCTCTCCATCACTGGCGATTTCTAAATCCAGATCTGCTCTGGTTCAAACAGGCATTAATTCAGGGACGCCCAATGGGCTGTGTTACACAGGTCAGACTGGACGATCAAGGCCAGATGGGACCATGATGTAAGCTGTGAAATGTCTGGTTTGGTTTTTATGGCTGAGCTGACCCCGGCTGAGTTGCCATGCTGTGGCGTGGCCCTGTCTTACCACAACTGGCCTGATTATGGTGCAGTGTTAACCTTAGGCTTTGGCTGTACGAATGGTTAGTTTCGGCAAGCCAGGGTGTAAATCGGCCGCGTGCTAGGTGACCGGGTGGACCCACACCCCGAGTTCCACAGTGCGCCTGGGATCTGCCCTGCTTGGAAACAGGAGTAGGTGAAAGTGCCCTAGGGAGCTGTTAGTCTGCAGCAGCAGGGTCCTCATGGACAGTGCGCAGCTGACTAGGGCAGGGTAGGTTTACATCCCAACTTGCCACGAGCTAAGTGTTCACTTAGACAGGCCCTTACTCCTCTGGCCCTTGGCCATTAATAGTATTTGGATCCCTAGCATCAATTGATTCTAGTTAGACTTAACCTCTGCCTGTCCCAGGCTTGTTTAAATCCTAACCTGTTTTGAGCCCTGCTGGTTGCATCGACTCTCCCCTCCCCCTCATCGTGGCTTCTCACCCAGGTCGGTGACAATGAGCCCAGCTCTTTCTGCCTGTTTCCCTGCTGCCCCTCGTGGCCCAGTGCGAGGTGGCGTCTGTCTGTGCACCCTCTCGTCTGTTGCCGACGATGAAGGGCTGTTGGATCCTACGTCAATTGCATGGGTCTATCAAAGCTGCCTCCCTGCGGGGAAGAGCCCTGCTGCCATGCAGAGTCCCAAAGGTTTCTCCTCCTCTCTCCAGAGTCCGGGGACGTGAAGGCCACTATTGCCGTGCTCAGCTTCATCCTGTCCAGCGCGGCCAAACACAGCGTAGACAGCGACTCTCTGTCCAGTGAGCTGCAGCAGCTGGGGCTGCCCAAAGGTAGGGGAAGTGCCAGGGGATGGGTCCCTCGGAGTGGGCTGCAGTGCACTGGGGAGTCCTGGGGTCAGTAGCAGCAGCTTGACTGTCTTGTGTGACGTCAGCCAGAGGAGGGCACTGGGGAGTGGAGCAGAGTCTGTCCACCCCATGCATCAGGCTGTAACCCTGGATAATTGTGTCCTTCCACCCTTGCTCCAGCACTGTGTGGAATTCAGTACATTGGCTCTCTGGGGGAGGAGGCGATCGCTGCTGGGTTGTGTGTCGTCCGTCCCCCGTCTGTCCGTCCCCCCCCCCCCCCCCCCCCCCCCCCCCCCCCCCCCCAATACTCTCCCATCAGCGAGAAGTTAGAACTCACTGTGTCAACCAGCAGGAAGGACTTTGGAGCAGTAGCTGGGCCATCTTCTGATGGAAATGTCCTATGGTACCATCGTCCCCCCGTTATCCCACATGCACCCCAGTGTCAGCATCCTGCTAGAGTCCCCCCGCTAAACAGGCCAGCTCAGCTGTCTGCAGCCAGGGTCCATTCTGAGCCCGTTGGAACCAGAGTCGTGTTGTGCGGGGACCGATCTGATGCTTTGGTGGGTGATTTCTTGGTCTCCTTGTTTTGTAGAACATGCCACAGGATTGTGCCGCTCCTACGAGGAGAAACAGAGCCCCCTGCAGGACAGCCTGAGGGCTCGCAGCCTGAGAGGTAAGTGTTCCCCCTCTGGCCGTGCAAACCTGACACTGCTCCAGGCCGCGGATGGGAGATGGTCCTTCAGCAGGGTACAGGCTGGCACCCACCGCCCCCACCCCTGCAGCTGTTCCCCTGTGTCCATGGATGGCAGTGCAATAGGACTTTCCCCAGCCATTCTCCTCTGGGACTTCCTGGGGAGAACTTGCTCCTGAGGGCTGTGGGACAGGGTCAGAGTTTGCTGAGGGCAGCTGGGTTTTCAGCAGAGACCGAGGGGATGACCAGGAGCTGGGACCAGAACCCTGTTCTCTGACCCCCTTGGGCTGTGACCTTGTCAGCCCGACAGGTTAGGATCTGGCCAGGTTAATTCAACTCTGGGACAATCCAAGTGCAGCCGGGAGTGCTGCAGGTGATGCACTAGGCGGTGCTCTGCCCTCTGCGTTATCTTTCTCTGCCATAAAGAGAGACAGAGCTGAGGTGGTGCTAACCGCTTGGACCCATGGGAATCTTTGTAACGAGGGGTGTTAGCTGTTATCCCAGCCACACTCCATCTCAGAGGGCTCCACTCCACTGACCTAAACTCCCTTGTTATTTCAACTGGAGACATTTCCTTCCTGTAATGTCTTACACTGTCACTGGGGGCCGGTAAGACAGTTGCTGTGTTGCACACACCAGAGGTGGCTGCATTTCAGGGGTGGGTGAAGCCGCTTAATGCATTTGAAAAATGCTTCCCAAATCCTTATCGCCGGCTCATGCATAGAGAGTGTTTTACACTGACAGTGCAAACCTGAGACTGGCTCTGCCTCTGTCCTCAGTGAACCGTCTGGACTCTGTGTCCTGGAGGGTGGATCACACGCTCAGCTCCAGCGAGCTCCAGCAGGTCAACGAGCCCCTTGTGCACCTGAAGTTCACCGTGCGAGACGGGGACCGAGGTGTGACGGAGCCCTTTGCCATGACCGTGTCGGCAGAGAAGTTCCGGGTCTTATTGGCAGGTGAGTAGACAGGAGACGGGCAGCTTGGAATCGCTCGCCTCGTCCCCCGCCCTGCCGGCTGGTGCTTCCTCTCCTGTGTCCCCTCTGCCCTCCCTACTGGCTGGGGCAGAGATCGGCTGTCTCCATGTCGTGTCATTTCTCTGTTCCTGCTCACAGTGGAGAGGGTTATTCTCTGCCCTGCTGTGACCGGTGAATTGGGAACTGGCTGCAGCGCCCCCTGCTGAGATCCAGGTCACTCTGCCCCCATTGGCTGTTTGCATCTCCTCTTCCACTTTCAGAGCTGAGACAGGCCCACGCCATGATGAAAACTCTCAGCTGAGGAGCCAGGAGGACGGGAGCAAGCGTGGAAGGAGCCGGCTGATTGTGCTGCGGCCTGTCGGAAAGTCTGGTGGGTGCAGTTCCTCCGCTGGGGAAGCTCCTCGCTGCACACAGCCGCAGACACCACCTGGGCAGAGGTTGGACTGGGTTCCCTCCTCCCTTCTCAGACACCTGCATCTGAAACTGATGACTGCTCTTCCCACTCTTCCTGGTTACTGTCCCCCCCACCCCCAGTTCAGCTCTCTTGCTGTGGAGCCTCCTGCCCGCCCCTCCTGCATCCTGCCCACAAGCCCTTGTGCTTCCAGGAGCCCCACCACAGGATCCATCCCCAGAGCAATGGTGGATGGAGGCTTGGTGGCTTCTACATCTGCTAACGAGATCTCCACCTCGAGACCAGCTTCAGCTCGGAGTTCCCATAGCAAAGGCGTCCAAACCCATGGGCCGTGCCACCGTGTAACACACACGCCTCCGGAGAATACCCAGGCCTGCTGGCTGGAGGCTAGTTTAACAGTGAAAGACACTGAAATCCCCTGCCCAGCCCTTTGGTGGTGGCTCTGTTCCTGAACAGCTGCAGGAGCTGATCTGCCCTTTTGCTTCTGCCTGAATTGTCTCCTGTGACTACTCCAGTGCAGGTGCACAGGCTCCCATGTCTCCTCTGGGGACATAGCGTGCTGCAGCCCACCAAATGCTGCGGCTAGGCCAGCTCCACATCACCTGTTGACTGAACTCCTGCAGCAATCCAGGATGCCTGTGGCTGGGGTGACTCTGCCAGTCGTACATAAGAGGTTGGAAAATTTCACCAGCCGAAGCAGATGGAGCGTTCTCTAGTCCCTTCTTGCTCCCCTCATCCCTCCCCTAAAAAGCACTTTGCCTCTGTTCTTTCCACTTCCTTTGAAGAGCCCCTTGCCTGGGGGGATAAATGCACCTACCACCTTTTCCAGGGCAGCTCAGTGCATGGAATAAAGGATGAGCAGGAACATGCATCTGTGAATCTCTCTATGCATTTCCAGTGGGCCTTGGCACATGAAGCCAGTTATTTGTAATGTTTCCTGTTTTGCCAGCGGGATCCAATAAAGCCACGTGGTTAACAAAGGCGGCACCCCGCAGGAGCATTTTTAATTTGTATTTCTGCCTCCCTTGTTACCCCTGTGCCCTCATTTCTGAAACCCTCATCAGATGGGGAACAGAGATGTCTTTAAATAACTGAAGTAAGGGAGGGACTGATGCCACAGGCAAAATTCATCAAGCTCTGTTAATGTCTCTCCATCCCACATACACCCCTGACCCCTGCAGAAACCAGAGCCAGGGTAGGTAAATTATTCGCTCACCCCAGCCTTGTCTTGTAACAACCCTGGCTTGTCCAGCCCTTGCCCCAGGCACAGCCCTGGTAACACAGCCATCCAGGGACTAGTTGGGTTTTGCTAACTTCATTTACATTGTGCTCAGTTTAGATTGGCCCCTGCCACTGGTGCCCTGTTGTGTTAACCCCCTTTACTGGCTATAGCTCAGGGCTCTGATTTACAGGAACTTCACAGCTTGGGGATGATGCAGTTGCTCCTTTAGAGCAAAGCCAGCGTAGCCCGAAGGCGGTGAAGTGGGTAACCATTTTAACTGCAGACTTTGAACTACATTTGGTAAATTGCTGCTGAACGGCAACAGACTAGGGCAGCCCTGTATTGTTAAGAACAAGGCTGCGTTCCATTAATTGAAAGGCAATACAATTAAAATGGTACAAGAAATAGTTTCGTTTCTACGGCCAAATGTGGAATCCGTTTGTAACATTTTCTTCTTGGAGGGAGGGGAGAAAGGCATTTTGTTATTTTTAATCCCCATTTTCTTGTCTTGACTTACACTTCTGCCTCTTCCGTCATCTCTTGGGGGTTGGTTTGTCCATCACAGGCAGCATGGTCTGGGGAGGTAAACCAGAGTGGCAGGAGTTTTGGATTCTATTCCTGGCTCTGCCACTCATTCTGTATTCCCAGGCAAATAGCTCTGCCTCTCTGTGTATCAGTTTCCCCATCTGCAGTTGTGGGAGACCAGCACTGCCAACCCCAAGTGTTCACATATCATGAATCAGTCCCCCAAAACCATGAGATTGGCTCAAAAATAATCCACCTTAGGGTTTTAGTTTTAGGGTTTTTTTTCAGCTTTCTGAGCCTTTTTTGAGCCACTATTAGGGCCCTGGGCTGGGACCCAATGGAGTCATATGGGCCCAGGTCCCCCTACCCACTGCCACCCCAGCCCTGGGGTGTCAGCCTCCCCACTGTAGGCCAGGTGGCCAGTGTTAGTTTACCATCCGCCAAAGCTAGGACACTAAACAATTCACTGCTCTGCCCTGCCTTAGGGCTGGAGTCTTGGACTGTTTGGTGACCCGCCCTGTTTCAGGGCCTGGGCCCTTAAACCTTTGTTGCTCTTCCCGGGCCTAAGGGCTGGAACCTATAGACTCCTTGTTTGCTCTGCCCCGGCCTGAGGGCTGGTGCCTATAGACTCCCTGTTTGCTCTGCCCCGGCCTGAGGGCTGGTGCCTATAGACTGGTTGGGGTTTTGCCCATTAAGGCAGCTGGGACACTAACGCCTGCGCTGCTAATTCCCCTGAGACTAGGCAGTGATCCCAATGATGTAGTGAGGCGGGGTGACCTGCCTCCGACCCAGAAGGGGAGGGATGACTGCAACCCCACTGCAGGGACTAATGCTTGTGCTTTGAGCGGTTTGGCTGAAAGGTGCTACAGAAATACAATATAAACTAACCCATCTCGGCCTCCCTGTTTGTCTCGGTGGGATTAGCCTAGTGTGTCGAACAGCAGCCTGTGTCCCCGTTTTAGCAAAGGAGAAGGGTTGCTGTCAGACAATCTCGGTGGTGGGAGATAGTTTAAAACCAGCCCTGCTTCTGAATGTCCAACATCCGCATTATTTTACACCAAGTACAAGGGGGAGGGCGTGGGTGTGGCAAGGTCTCTTCTGTTTTGGGTGTATGGGGGACTCTCACTAGGGTACGGCCTCCTTGGCTTCACTGCTTCCTAGGACTGACCTTGGAACCTTCAGCACCCGTTTCACAACATGAGCTCCCTGCAGCGAGTCCACCTGAATACGACACCTGGGGAAGCCGTACACACACCCCGAAGGAGAGCCAGGTACCCCCGACTTCCTCAGTCAGCAGGGAGTCTCAGCCAGCGTTGTAAAACAGAAGAGTTTATTAGGTGTCTAGAACACAGTGTAGAAAAGTTCTTTGTTAGCACAGGAAGTTACAGCCAAGTCTATCTGGATGAATCTGGACCCCGAAGGCCCTCTCCCCTCCGACTTACCCTGACCTAGTCCTGAAAATGTGTGTCCAGCAGCCCACGGCCCACACGTCCGCTCCCCCTCAGCCCCTCCTCAGGCTTTTGTTCCCACTTTGTCATACTCATTACATGATCCAAACATGTAAAAATGTGGTCATCTGGTTGTCTATTAGTTGCAACGACTGGCTGTGGTTGGTTTGGAAGCCTTGAGTCATCTTCGTGTTCTGCATCTGCCAGCTGTAGAGTTTGCTGTGTTGATTGTTTTTGTTTTGAAGAACAAACAATAGATGCCACATCTATCCTTTGTTTTTCAAAAAGAAAACAATCAACACAGCCGACTGTACTGCTGGCAGATGCAGAACACGAAGATGACTCAAGGCTTCCAAACCAACCACAGCCAGTCGTTGCAATGAGTGTGACAAAGTGGGATTTTCTTCTTTACAACAGCTGGAGTTGTCCATCCTATTCCAGCACAAACACGGTCACCGGGTTCTATATTCGGCAGTTCTCTAAGCGATGTCTGTTGTAAAAGTGCAAGTTCTTTTAGCCTTTTTATCTGATTTGGTTACTTTCTCCATGTCTGGCCACTTTGGAGACTGGCAAATAACCTAAGTCAGCTCATTAGTTCTGAGTTGTCTTCCCATCAGAAATTGTGCTGGACTAGACCTATTAGGTGTTATCGGTGTTGATCAGTAGCTCAGAAGAGCAAGGAATGGATCTTCCTGCTGTAGGATTTTCTCGGCTTTTCTGTACAGCTCTCTCAGCCTCTCCATTCGCTTGTGGGTAATGTGGGCTGCTAGTAACATGGTTAAAATCATATTTCATTTGGAATTACTTAAATTCTGCTGCAGGGAATTGTGGTCTGTTGTCTGTCATTAGTAGTTCTGGAAGTGCGCAAAAGTGCATTTCAGTTTCTCGATTACACTGCAACATGGTATGTCCTTCATGGGTGAGGTTTAGGATTTCTCCTCTTATTTCATTTGGAATTACAATACAATCGCCTTGAGTCATGTGTCCATTTGACTTGCTTGATTGTCCATGTACTGCAAAGCAGTCTCTTCTCACTTCCATAGTGTTCTTTAGATACTTTGGGCCAGCTGGCCCTCATGTAACTTAGAACTTCTTGAAGTTGCGTGTCTGTCAGGGTTGCCTGTTGTAGCTGGTGTTCTCTCTTTTCTGACACTGGTCTGTAGGCTCTTGGTTGGGTGAGTTTGCGCTGGAATCGGAATTTTTTTCTCTCAAATACACCAGACGCCCTTTGGGTTTCCCCGGGAAGAGCCACAGGGTGTGGCTAGACAGAAGCAAAGGTAGGCTCCTGTGGGTGCCGGTATAGGGGAGGCTGGTAAGTCTCGGATGGTCCGAGACCTAGGACTCGCCCTGGTAGTGTAAATGCGTGGGAGGTGTAAGGATCCGTAGGGATCCAAATCCTTGCCACACCTGTATAAGTGCGGGCAGCGAAAAATGCCCAAAGTGCCTCGTGAGGTTTTTGGACCCGTGACCGAGGTGATTCTAACGCAAGCTCCATGTGCCCCAACTAGTCGGCCGATAGAAGGCCGGGCGAAGGTAACGCAACTCTACACGGCAGTGTGCCGGTGAGGAGCTAACCCAAGCCTAGGTGTGTGTGTCCCTACCCTTCTGTGTCTTCGGACAATTTCCTCAACCTCTTTCTCTACCCTTCCACTAACCTGAACCACTAACTGGTCTAAGCACCTCACCTAAAGCAACAAAGTAAGCGGCAGCCAGCCGACGCTCTTTGCCAAAGGGTACACATACCCCTAAGGGTGCACAGAGGTCTTCCGGGGGTACATCAACTCATCTAGCTAGTTGCCTAGTTTTACAACAGGCTTCAGAAAAAGCACCAGTGAAGTCAGTACAAACTAAAATTCATACAGACAGTGACTTGTTTTATATTGCTTTATCTATTGTACACTGAAATGTAAGTACAATATTTATATTCTAATTGATTTATTTTAGAATTGTATGGTAAAAAATGAGAAAGGAACAATTTGTCAGTGATAGTGTGCTGTGACACTTTTGTATTTTTATGTCTGATTTTGTAAGCAAGTGGTTTTTAAGTGAGGTGAAACTTGGGGGTACGCAAGACAAATCAGACTCCTGAGAGGGGAACAATAGTCTGGAGAGGTTAAGAGCCACTGATCTACAGTATCCATGTACATCTTTACGTCATCTTTGAGCTCATGTGTAGCTGCGTGTGATTGCGCTCTATGGCAGAGTGCCTGCTACCACCAGATTTTTCCCCCACAAACATATTTAGCAGTGCGGTTAAATTGCATTAACTTTTTCAATAGACCAGGGGCTTCACTTTGAGGGGGAGGGGGGCCTTGCAGGGGCTATAGTCACCCCAAAATTTACCTTAGGCACCCCCCATAGTCACCTCTCCCAGCTGCTGGCGGTGGCACTGCCTTCGGAGCTGAGCACTCAGCTAGCAGCCGCTGCTCTCCAGCTGCCCAGCTCTGAAGGGTTAATGGGAGCTATTTGGGGAGCAGTGATGCTTCCTGGGGTTACTATACCTCCAGAAGGTGGGGCGTTCGGCTCTTTCCTCTCTGTTCTCAGGAGGCGGATTCTGTGCTCCCTCAGGGAGTCCCTCTCCTTCCTGTAAAACATCCTGTTACTCAGTGTTCTCAGAGCAGGTCCAAAGGCCAGAGCAGAAGAGAAGGGAAGATTTACCGTGGACTCAAAAGCCGTGTTCTCCAAGCCCTTCTCCAGGTCACCGAGTGAAATTCTGACATCCTCCATATCTAGATGTGCTCCCGCTACAACACAAACTCAGGAATTAGCTGGATGGCCCCGCAACAGTGCATCTTGTGAAGGAATGATGCCATGAGCACCATCTGGTTTCTGAGCTGGGAGGCAATAGCCATTTGCTTCCCGAGAGTGGGGAAACCCTGAGCTGCTTCCTTGTTTTGGACCCAAGGGAGAGATGCCCAGAGCTCATAGATTTAAGGCCAGAAGAGACCATTTTGATCATCTAGTCTGACCTCCTGTACAGCACAGGCCCAGAAAACTTCCTGAAATAATTCCTAGATCAATCTTTCAGAAAAACATCCCATCTTGAGTTAAAAATTGTCAGTGATGGAGAATCCATCATGATCCTTGGTAAGTTGTTCCAATGGTTAATGACTCTCACTGTTAAAAATGTATGCCTTATTTTAGTCTGAATTTGTCTAGCTTCAACTTCCAGCCATTGGCTCATGTTAGACCTTTGTCTGCTGGAGTGAAGAGCTGATTAATTAACTGATTAATATCAATTTACCAAGGGTCATGGTGGATTCTCCATCACTGGCAATTTATAAATCAAGACTGGACTTCTAAAAGCTCTGCTCTAGGAATTATTTTGAGGAAGTTCTCTGGCTTGTGTTACACAGGAGATCAGACTAGATCAGTGGTCCCCAAACTGTGTGCGTGCCCCGCTAGGGTGTCATGGAGGAATGTTTTGGGGGGGGGTGCACAGTGGGGCCAAGGCAAGCCCTTATGGGGGGCGGGGAGGGAGCGCCACACTTCCAACCTTGTTCCGCGCCCAGACCAGCTCCACCCCTCAACCCTGTTCAGCCACCAGTCCTGTTCTGCTTTCAGGCCAGATCTGCCTCCAGCTCCACTCTTCCCTCTACTCCACCCCCAGCCCAGCTCTGCCCTCATTCCCTCTCTGCCCTCAACCCAGCTCCGCCTCTAGCCCCAGCTCCTCCCCAACCCCAGTTCCGCCCCCAGCTCCGCCACTGAGGAAGCCTTGGCTGCGCAGTATTGGAGGAGGAGCGCAGACAGATTCTGTTACTGGTAGGGGGTGGCATGACTGGAAAAGTTTGCACACCCCTGGACCAGATGATTACAATGGTCCCTTGTGGCCTTGGAACCTATGAAATGGCAAAAGCTAGCAACCCTGCTGACTAATGCACATGTGCACTCACTTACACTTTGCCTGTGGATTCGTGAATGGCTGGTGACTCTGTCCACTGGGCTGCCCAGAGCCTTGCCAGACACAATGTGTGCAGCCCCTGACAGGCTGCTAGGTGCCTTTATCCCCACTGCATAGAACAGCATGACAAAGGGACTGTCCCAGGGTCATACAGGGGGGAAAGCCAGGAATAGAGCCTGATCTCTGAACCCAGTTCTTTGCCTTCTCCTGTAGGCTGTCCCAATGCCACCATGCACAGAAGAAGCAGCCTCGTCTATCTCACTGCGCAATGACACCACCTGAATTTGAGTAAATGAGCTTCCAAAGCAGTGGCGTCAATATGGAATGAGATGCCAGATAATTCAGAAAATTATCCCGAAGTTTATCAGTGCTGTTAATCTTGAAAAAGCTCAAGTTCATCCAAAATTCCTTTCAAATGTAGGCGAACCCAGAGAATGGCACATTCTGTACTGTCAACCTAACCCATAAGAATCCACTAAATTCAAACCAAGCCCTGTCTTCACAACACCACCAACCCAGAGCCTCCACATCCTCTGTCTCCTGCCCTGGTGCTGATCTTTCCTACTGCCCCTTCAGCCTGGCCATCTGCTCTAATCCTCCCCCTTCTGTAAAAGCAAAATTAAGTAGGCTTAAGTTTTAGTCAAGCTAGCCGAACTTTGACCAGTCTAACTGTGTATGTGACAAGGGGGGGGGGGGGGAGAAGGGGCTCTGAGTAATGCAATTGCAACATATAGCTTCAACAGCTAGCCGTATTGCAACTACTAACCGCAAAAGAGCAAACTGTTAAGAACAGGGAAGGCTTGTGTTTGTCATATAAGGAAAATACTATCTTTGCTGTATTGCTAAGTAGGAAAAATACTAATGGGGAAGTATGCTTGCTTTGAGCGTGAACATGAGCCTTTATAAGCTGTGAAATTTTCCTGCATCAAGCAGAGCAGCTCCTGGCTAGCTGTCTCTCCCTGTATGCTTGTATTACAATGAAGGAGTCTCAGGCTGTTCTGATCCAAACACAACGCATGGTTAATTTTCCACCACACTTCCCATTCCCTTCTCTCTCCCATTTTCCTCCCCGTCCCTCTTGCAGAGTTAATGTTAATGTTTGAAATCAAATGTACACAAGTCAAGAAGGAAGGTACTGTACATCTGGGGTTATGGGGGATCGCAAGTATCAGTTACAAGGTTCCCGAGGTACATGTAGATCACATAACCAGCATCGATCCAGAGTGGAGTGCCAAATGGCAAGGGCCCTACGAGGTCATAAGACTAATAGGGGATGTGGACTATGAGATCTGTTGCCCATTTAAGAGGAGGGAAAAACAAATTTTCCATGTAAACTTGCTCAAAGCATGGAAGGCACAGGAGCACCTATTTATAGACCCCTGTGACCTGCCAGATGACTTGGGACCAGAGGTGCAATCCGTAGCAGGCACTGCAGATGTACCCATAGCAGAATGCCTCCCTCCACGCCTGCAATGGCAGGCCAGGAACCTTCTGGGATACTTTAGTGATCTCTTCTCCTCTCAGCCAGGTTGGACTCATCTAGTGACCTATCAAATCCAGACGAATCTGACTGGCAAGCCCAACCACAAGACCTACCGAGTTCCCGAAAAACTCCGTGAGGCTCTAGAATAAGAGGTTTGGGCAATGCTGGAACTGGGGGTTATTGAGGAATCCCAAAGCCCAGTAGTCCTGGTGCCCAAACCAGATGCCATCACCTGGTCCTGTGTGGATTTCAGGGTCCTAAACGCAGCCTCTCAGTTTGATGCTTATCCCAAGAGTTGACAAACTCTTCGATCGGCTTGGAAAGGCAAGATACATAACAACATTGGACTTAACCAAGGGGTATTGGCCAGATACCCCTTACAAAAGACTCCCAGGAAAAAACTTCATTTGCCACCCCCCTAGGGCTGTTCCATTTTATAACTATGCCCTTTGGATTCCATGGGGTGCCAGCCACCTTCCAACACCTCATGGATCAGGTACTGCGTCACCATGGTCAATTTGCAGCTGCCTGTTTAGATGAAGTAGTGATCTTCAGTGAAGATTGGCGGTCACATGTAGAACACGTAGCATCCATTCTGCAGTCACTGAGAGAGGCTGGGCTTACAGCGAACCCAAAGAAATGTATGTTTGGTATGCAAGAGACCAAGTACCTTTGGTATCTGGTAGGGAATTGGAAGATACAGCCCCTACAAGATAAAACCGAAGGTCTAGAAAAAAAAATCAGTTCCAAAAACAAAAACAGGCTTGGGCCTTTTTAGGCCTGGCCAGTTATTACCATGGATTTGTCCCCCATTTTGCGACACTAGTGGCACCACTGACAGACCTGACCAAGATGTCGGCACCGAATATGGTACTGTAAGCAGAGTCAGAACAGGCTCTACCCTGACATCTGGTGGTGAGCTGTGGAAAAGGACTTCAGGGGCTGATCTCGTTTCCACGGGCACACCCACCCTGCCTAGCATGAAGGGACTGCTTGCTCAAATGGTCCTTTGGCTGCTGTGGGATCCCCAGTCTCTTTGTTATTGGGGCAGGATGAATAAAGTGTTGTTATCCTGGTTATGTGACTCAAGGACAGTAGAACTGTACTTGGCATTTTATGCTGGAGGGACTCGCTCTCAACTAAGTAGCACTCACTAGGCAAGGGACATGGGTTCCAAAACCCAGTGAATTGAAAGATGCCAGGGATAGGTATTTGTACCCAGTAGTGTGGGCCCCTGTAAATACCACTTTGACCTCTTCTCTCTCCACTGTGTAATAGCAGAGCTAATTTTGACTCCATTAAGAGTCTTGTTATATGCTGCAGAGCTGAAATCACTGATACCTAGGTCTAAGCATTAGACCTACTTTGGGCTTGTGGTGCACCAGCACTGAGGCCCCTCTGCTACCAGCTAAAATCACTGAGAGCTGTGTTAAGGGGGACGACCTGAAGATATATTGGTGAGCGGCTAGCGGTGAAAACTGAAGCAGAATCCAACGGAGAGACAGGGCAATTGGCCGTCGACACGCGCAGCGGAGCATGTAAGGTGCCCCCATACCTTTCCCCCCCCCTTTCTACCCAGGTAGGGAGGTAAACTCTGCAGATGAACTTCTGAACTCTGAGGGGGGGGGGGGGCGCTGCACTGACCAAGGACAGAAGCTGTGGGAGGGGTGACTTTGGGTTGCTGGACTCAAGAACCACTCTGGGGCTGCACTGACCAGGGACAGAAGCTGTGGGAGGGGTGACTTTGGGTTGCTGGACTCAAGAACCACTCTGGGGCTGCACTGACCAGGGACAGAAGCTGTGGGAGGGGTGACTTTGGGTTGCTGGACTCAAGAACCACTCTGGGGCTGCAATGACCAGGGACAGAAGCTGTGGGAGGGTTGACTGGGTCGCTGGACTCAAGAACCAAAGGGAAAAGACACAGCCCAATCTGCTTGGGGATGGGACTTCTGGTTCATCGTTTGTGTTTATGAACCCTAGTTGTGGTGTTTCCCCGATTTAATGCTGAGTTGTTCACCTCATGATTTTTGCTACACCAAGTCTCTGTGCTTGCAAGAGGGGAAGTATTGCCTCTTTGAGGCATCCAGGGGTGTGTGTGTGTGTAATTTTCTCAGGTCACTGGGTGGGGGCTCGAGCCGATTTTGCATTGTATTGTTGAGAGGGAACTCTTATGTATTGAACCTGGCCCTTGCTGCTATCAACTCGGCCTGGCAGAAGGGTTACAGTACTATAGACACAGGAACGCCAGGTGGCGTTTCAAAGCATAAAAGACATTTTGAGGCAGCAGCCAGTGCTCTGATGCCCCGACTTTGCCTTACCATTTATCCTGCACACAGACATGTCTGCTGTAGGCTTGGGGGCTGTACTGTCCCAGAACATCCAAGGTACAGAACACCCAATACTCTATCTGAGCAAAAAACTTCAGCTGTGGGAGACTAGGTACTCCACCATAGAACGAGAGTGCTTGGCTATCCCCTGGGCAGTGATGGCGCTGCATTACTACCTCCTGGGAACCCCGTTCGAATTCTTCACAGACCACACTCCTTTGAAGTGGATGCAAGCCATGAAAGACACAAACTTCCAGATTACACAATGGTATCTGGCGTTGCAACCTTATGCCTTCATAATAGGACATTGCCCTGGGTCCCAACATGGGAATGCAGATTTCTTCTCCCATACAGGGGTCGACACTGTTTTCGGGGGGATGCCCTGACCCCAATCCTTTCTGCAGGGGGAGGTATGTGACAGGGCATACCAGAACCTCTGAGGCCCCCTGCTGGAGGCCTTGCGGCCCTGCCACTCCCCGCCCCAAAAACGGGCAGTGGAGAGGGTCCTCCAAGCTGCCTAGAGTGGCTGTGTGGGGGACAGCAAATCAAGGCCCAGCAGCCTAGTATAAGAAGGGCTGCCAGGCCAGAGGGAGTTCAGTTCCTTGCTGGAGCTGAAGGAGTGTGGATGAGGTGTGACTGGCTGATTGAGCTACAGAGCCCTGGACAGGGTGGCACCCCCCCAAAAGCCGGTGAGAGCAAGAAGGAGCCATGAGCTGGTTGCTGGGACTCCATAAGGACAAGGCCCTGAGGTAAGGGTGAAGATGGCGTAGGAAAGTGCCTCAGGGAATGAAAGAAGCCATGTGACATAGTTAAAGGAACACAGCAGAGGCCTGCTACCTACAGGGTCCCTGGGCTGGGACCTGGAGTAGTGGGGGGGGGGGGTCTGGGTCCCCCCAACTCCCATTAGCCACTGGGGGGAAGTGGCCTGGACACTGAGGCACCCCAGAGGGGGAACTGAACTATAGTGGCCCAGGTGGAGGGCTGTAGCTAGAAAGCCCAAGAGGGTGAAGACATTGTCTCTAGGGAGGGAGCTCTGGGGCACTGCTCTATCCCAGAGTGGGGACAATGTGAAAGAGTGTACAGGCACATGCACTTGGCCAAGGGGATGCTCATGAAGGTGAGTGTACCCTGTTACAAGGAGATTAAGGGGGGACATGATAGTGGTCTTCAAATACTTGAAAGGCTGCCATAAAAAAGAGGGAGAAAAGTTTGCTCTCTCTTGCAACAGAGGGCAGGTCAAGAGGCAATGGGTTCAAACTACAGCATAGCACCTTAGATTAAATCTCAGGAAAAATTCCTAACTGTAAGAAGAGTAGGACAATGGAACAGACTGACTAGGGAGGGTGTGGAATCTCCTTCACTGAAGAGTTTCAAAAAGAAGCTGGATAGCCATGTATCTTGGATGGTTTTGACACAACAAGTCCTGCATCTTGGCAGGGGGTTAGACTGGATGACCCTTGCGGTCCCTTTCTAACTCTGTGGTTCTATGATTCTATCCTTTATTAAACGAGTCCCATGTCAGTCACACCATTGTCCTGCCTATGATCGATGTCAGGCTGATAGGCTTGTAATTACCCGGGTTGTCCTGTTTACCCTTTTTAAATACTGGCACAACATTAACTTTCTTCCAGTCTTCTGAAACTTCCGTAGGGTGCCAAGGCTATTGAAAATTAACATTAATGGTCCAATGAGCTCCTCATCCAGCTCTTTTCAAACTCTTGTGTCATCTGCAAAGTTTATCAGTGATGATTTTATGTTTTCTTCCAGGTCATTGATTAAAAATGTTAAATGGTGTAGGACCAAGAACTGATCCCTGTGGCACCCCATAGGAAACACCTGCTCAATGACAATTCCCCGTTGACAGTTACATTTTGAGACCTATCAGTTAGCCAGTTTTAATCCATTTAATGTGTGCTGTGTTAATTCCATATTCTAGTTTTTTAAATCAAAATGTCATGCTGTACTAAGTCAAACGCCTTCCAGAAGTCTAAGTATATTACGTCAACACTATTATTTTTAATCTCATAAAAATATATCCAATTAGTCTGATAGAGGATCTATTTTCCATAAGCTCATGTTGATTTGTATTACAGATTCAGGGGAGCAGGCTGAGGCATGGGGGTGGGTATAGAACAAAGTTATTAACATATATAAGTGAACTATCTGAGAGTTTTGAGCAAACATGGCCTGATGCGTGGAGGGAAGGATACAAGTCTTGCCTGCGTCACTCTTTCATCACCCCGGTAGGCTGCCTAATGTACAACCATTCTTTTTTAAAAGGCTAGTTATACCTCACCAAGTATTCATGTTTGGCCTGTGCTCTAACTCCCTCTCTTGGGGTGGCTTCCAGATAATGCTGCACATGGCTCAGGGGGCCAGCTGACAGCCCAGGACTGACATACAAGATGAAGTACGTTCCCAGCAGAACTAATCCAATTATGGAACAAACTTCCTGCCTTTATTATTCAGGCTTGCAACATGTCTCTTTCCCTGACACCACTCATTCATTATGAGGAGCTTAGCTGGGGAATAGAAAGTATATAATGACTGAGCCACGTTCCACTCCGTGCTCCTACAACTACATTGAGGAGGGCCAAATAAGAACAGAGGCATCATTTAACAAAAAAATCAGGTTAAAGGAAGATGCACAAACCCAGAGGCGGGTTTACCATGAAATAAACAGTGCAGTGGCACAGGGCCCCCAATGACAGGGGCCCCCCATAATGCAGGACAAATCTCATCTGACAACCTGCCCCTGAGTCCTGGCTGGTGGCGCAGCAGGGCACAGCCAGGCAGGCTGCCTGCATTCTGTGGCCGGTGGCCCCACGCCACTCCCAGAAGCGGCCGTCTGCTGGCACATCTCTGCATGCCCCTGGCGGGGGGAGGTGGCTGTGCACACTGTCCCCACCCCAGGCAGTGCAAGGAGGCCCGCTGCCTCCCTCCCCCCAAGGAGCACGCAGAGACGTGCCTGCAGCAGGACTAAGGCGGCTCCCTACCTGTGCTGCCTGCCTCCCTCCGTGCTGCTCCCAGAGTGGCCAGCATGTCCCTGCGGCCCCAGGGGTGGGGGTGTCTTCGCACATTGCCCCCACCCCAAGTGCTGACTCCGCAGCTCCCATTGGCCAGGAACTCCACCAGAGGGGAGTTCTCCTAGGAGCTGTCACCAGAGGGGTGTGCTGGTCGCTTTGGGAGCCACGCTGCCCAAGCTAAGCACCGACCCCTTCCAGCACCCTGACCCCCTCCAGCACCCCAACCCCCTGCCCCAGCGCAGAGCCTGCACCCAAACTTCCTCCCAGAGCCTGTATCCCTCATCCCTCACCCCCTCCCACACCCCAACCCTCTGCCCCAGCCCAGAGCCCGCACCCTGTATCCAAACTTCCTCCCGCAGCCTGAGCCCCGCATCCCCTCCTGCACCCCAACCCCCTGCCCCAATCAAGATACCTCACTTTGTTTTCATTTACTTCCTATTACTTATAACAGAGGAGGCGGAGGAAGAAAAAAAGAATGAAAAGTGGTGGTGGGGGGGATAAGATAGAATGTTCTTTTTCTTGGCTGAGTCCCGAGGGGGGCCACCCGAAAATGAAGCTATGCACAGGGTCCCCACTAACTCTAAATCTGCCACTGCACAAACCCCAACCCTTCAGAACCCATGTTGATGAGTTCTGATTACTCCCCCTCCCTGTCCCGTCCCCCCCCAGTTCATTCCCTCCTTTACAGAAATCTATTGGTTGTGGTGGTCTCGGCTGGGCTGACTGATCATACCTGAAGAAGACCTGAGCTGAAGAAGAGCTCTGGGTAAGCTCAAAAGCTTGTTTCTCTCTCTCTCTCTCTCTCACCAATAGAAGTTAGTCCAACAAAAGATTTTTACCTCACCCACCTTGTCCCTCGGGTGATCTCTGTCAGTTTCAGAGCTAACCAGGCCAGATGAGGGGTGATGCATTCTGGTCATGTTTGTGCCTGTGTGTGGCCTGTGAAATTTGAATAGGGCAGCCCCTAGGAGAGAGGGCCAGCCCTGTGCATCCCATCCCAGTTAGCATCCATCGAAGAAGCTGGTTTGAAGAGTGGGAGCTGAGGCTCAGAGAAGGGACAAGCTGTGTCTGGTTGGCTTGGGAAGGAAGGAGGGAGATGTGGAGAGGACCTCAAGCCTAGGAAAGGAATGTGAAGTGTGTGGCGTAGCCAAGCCACGCCAGGCCCCAAACTGTTATTGACTGCAGTGGGTTTTATTAAAGCAGACAGCTGCTGTCTGGACCACAAATGGAGCGTTGCAGCAGGGACGGGGGCTGGCCCAGCACATTAAACCCCTGAAGCAAAAAACAACAACAAAAAAACACCCTAAGAAAAGCCCCATTCTCTGTGCTTGTTTCCAGCAAGCCCCACTGTGCACATATCCAGGGAGCATCTGTCTCTAATGCCCCAGTCCCTCCGTCTTCAACCAGGAGAACCATATGTTTCAGGAACAGAAGAGAAATGGAGCTGAGCGAGGCTCAGCAGCTTGTGCAGGTTGCACCGAATTAGAGTCGCAGTCCTTGAAAGGGTAGCAGGGAACTTCAGGAAGTTCCCATACGCTCATGTGATGCCTGGATTCTGCAGAGCAGTGTGTAGAGGAAGAGGAAATAGAGAGAGGGGCTGATTTTTTTTTCTACCCTCTTTTCTGTGTGTAACTCTACATGTGCACAACGGCAGCTGCATCATGCCCTACGAGCCTGCAACCAGGCCTTTGTGCGCACGCACACATCACCTGATGGAATCATTTCTCACCGCTAGTGCAAACGCGTCCCTGACCTGCAGTCTGTTCCGCAGGCCTGTGCCCAGATGTACCTGTCCCTGAGACGAGGTCTTTGCCACTGATCCATGCCAGCATCACTCTATCATAGCAGTACATCCCGTAGCAATGAACGGAATCTGGCTAATAGCTAGATCTCTGTGTGCAGCTGTTAACATGGGATCATCCATTAGTGGGGGGTTGCTAGTGGGGTCACACAGAGCTCCCATCTCACTTTAATATCACAGCACTGTGCCGACTTTAGGGGAAGACTACAATGAAGTGTATTAACCAAGAGCAGAGACTGAAGTGACACTGAGCCGAGATAATAGGTTCCAAGTGAAACAAAAAGGAAAACCTGCTTTCTAATGTCTAAAACTTGAGAGGAGGATGTTCTTTTTCTTGGCTGGGGCCCAAGGGGGCCCCCCAAAAATGAAGCTGCGCACAGGGCCCCACTAATTCTAAATCCACCACTGCTCATCCCTCTGTTAGCGTGATCCAGGCAGGCAGGTAAGTCCACATTCCTTTGACTAAGGCAGCCTTGTTTATCAGCTGCCCCCACAAGCTATTTTAGGAATGTGTTTCCAGCACACATACCCACCCCTTTATGCACCATCCATCCATAGTGCACACAATGCTATTCATGGCCGGCGTGTCACCAGTTTTCATGTTACCTTACCAGACCCACTCTGGCTAAATAATCTGACAGTGTGGTGGGAGTAGTGGGTTTGTCAGCCATGCTGAGATTTACTGGTACCTAGCAGTACACTCTTTGCCAACTGGCATAAAGGGGCTCTTACCAGGCAGGCACCCGGTGGGTGCAGAAAGGTTTTAAAGGCTGCTCCTGGAGCAGCGCAAGAGACATGTTTGTGTCACGCGACTGTCTGGAGTGATCGCAATGGGGCATTCAGGGCTGGCTAAAACCAACCCATATTAATGGAGCATTTGGAAAGACAATGGGGGGGCCCCAATGACTGAACAACTGCCAGTGGGAAGCTCCTGAAATGGGGACACATGAACTCAGCAGAGCTCTGCAGCAGGAAACGGCCCAACAGATGACAGGAGCTAGGATAAGAACTAGCCTCGCACGGGACATCTACAGTGCAAAAAGCCACACCACAGCGGTGAGCGTCAGAGCCCGGGGGAAGCCATTGACCGAGAGCAAACCCCACTCTCATCCCCCATTTTCCTGTCCCCCAGGAAGGGGCGGCTGTTTCTGAACTTTGGAGGAACACTGCTGGGGGAGGAGGGCAGGGGACTAACAGTTCAGCCCCTGGCAGAACGCTGGCAGACTGCAGGACATGAGGTCTCCTGTTGTTCGCCAGCAGTCTGTGACAATAACCCCCCCACCTGGCAGAGGGAATACAGCAAATCAAAACTAGTGGGGCCCCAGCACTAGAAGGAGCGCAGGACTGGGCCTGAGCGAGTTGTCCCAGGTGTGAAGCAGTCACCAAAGTGCTCTTAGGAAAGTGCGGTGTTCCTGCCCTGCCCTGCTTTGTTCAGAGTTCAGGCCTGTGACCGGGGTCCTAGTTGGGAACCAGCTGTAGTCACTCAATTAGGGTGCAAAGAATGGGGCAGACAATCCCCCCAAAGCTGGTGGAAATTCCAATACTTTGGGCTGGTCTACACTAACCCCCCCATCGAACTAAGATACGCAACTTCAGCTATGTTAATAACGTAGCTGAAGTCGAAGTATCTCAGTTCGATTTTACCGAGGTTCCACACGTGGCGTGCAGGCTCCCCCGTCGACAGCGCTTACTCCTCACGGTGAGCAGGATTACAAGCGTCGACGGGGGAGCACTTCCTGGTTCGATTTATCGCGTCTAGACAAGACGCGATAAATCAAACCCAGAAGATAGATCCGACGCTGCAGGTAAGTGTAGACTAGCCCTTAGATTCACCAAACCAGCACAAACAGCTTCTTTATTACCTCACTGGTCGCTCAGAAGTCCCAACAACACAGTTCCCTTAAAGTGATCCAGCCTCAAGCCTCCATCCAGGTACCCATATCAAATATGATGAAAATTTCTGTAAATCTTATTTCATCGTATAAAAGAACAGGTTCTACCAATCCCAAAGGATTGGACATGTTACCTCCCAGGTTAATGAATGTTTCAGATCTTACCCAAATACACGCTACAGCCAATTCTTATTAACTAAAATTTATCAAAAAACAAAAGCGAGAGAGTATGGTTAAAAGATCAATATACAGACAGACCTGAGTTCAATCCATTGAGGTTCAGATTCATAGCAGAGATGATGAGCTTTGTAGTTGCAAAGAATTCCTTTAGAATTTAGGTCATAGTCCAATGTCCAAATCTCATATTCAGGGCATACCAGCATAACTGGGACCTCAGACTTGTGACTCAAACTTCCCCTGATGAAGTCTAAGCTGAGATGACAGAATCAGGACCCAAGGATCTTTTATACAATTTCATGTCCTCTTTGACAAGTTGGGATTTCCTCAGGGAACAAAAGGTAATTAAGATGACTTTAAAGGAGATCCATCACTGGTACTTAGCTATACGAATTAACATAAGGCCATTTGCTTGTTCCTCCACCATTCATGATACATTTCAAGGAGAGATGAATACTGAGATATCCCGTGTTTACAATTCATTTAAATGATATCAGAATACAGCAGGGGTGGGCAAACTTTTTGGCCCGAGGGCCACATCGGGGTTGCAAAACTGTTTGAAGGGTAGGGAAGGCTGTGCCTCCCCAAAGAGCCTGGCCCCCACCCCTATCCTCCCCCTCCCACTTTCCGCCCCCTAACTGACTCCCTCAGAATCCCCAACCCATCCAACCCCCCTGCTGCTCTTTGTCCCCTGACCGCCCCCTCCCGAGACCCTCCCGGCCCTTATCACCCCCCAGGACCTGATGAAGTCTAAGCTGAGATGACAGAATCAACCCCTCTGCTCCCTGTCCCCTGACTGCCCTGACCCCTATCCACACCCCCACCCTCTGAAAGGCCCCCTGGGACTCCCACACTTATCCAACCCCCCCCCCCCATTCCCTGTCCCCTGACTGCCCCCTGGGACTCTCTGCCCCTTATCTAACCTCCCGGCCCTGGCCCCCTTACCACGCCACTCAGAGCAGCATGTCTGGCACCCGCGCAGCCCGATCAGAGCGTGCGGCCCCGCCCCCCAGAGCACGGCATAGCTCCGGGTGACGGGGGACAGCAGGGGAGGGGCCGGGGGCTAGCCTCCCCAGCCTGGAGCTCAGGGGCCGGGCAAGATGGGCCCACGAGCCAGATGTGGCCCCCGGGCTATAGTTTGCCCACCCCTGGAATACAGCATAGACAGGGACTGTTGATTACATTGTGGACCCTACTCATACATATGTAAATACACAAAAACACAAACATTATCTCCCTACATGTCTTTTGAGGCTTATTCATTTGGAGGATGTTTAACCCTTTCTAACCATGCGTCACAAGGGACTTTGTGTAAAATAGTATTATTTAGTTTTCCTTAATCTATGGGCCAGATTGTCAGCAGCATAAATCAGCGCAGCTCGATTGGCACCTAATTCTAAAGCAGCGAATACATATTGGCAAATGTAAACTTTCCCCCCAAACAAACACTGAACAATTCTAACTCAGAAGCTGTCGCCTAAAATAATCCTTAAATGTTCTGAGAAATCCCGGAGGAGTGCTGAGATGAAATGATGCGCATGACAGAGGGAAATGCAAATTAATTCCTACTTTCCATTTGGCTTGTTACACCACTGAATCCTGTAGCCTCAGCCCTTCATTATACATGGCATGTAGTAGATGAACCAGCTGGAAGAAACCCAGAAAGAATAAACAAAACAGAGCTGGGAAAACTTTGGCCTTTTGCATTCAGATGAATCAGTGTTTGGGGTATGCATGGCAAGTGCTAATAGGACCAGTCAGTTATGTCAAACATAACTGTATCAACTTCCTGTAACCGAAAAGTATGCATCGGACTGTCCCTTCTTCTATGTCATTACAGCCCTCTGGCCTGCATGCACTTGCTCTCAGAATAAATGCTGGACAATGGACCATTTGTGGGGGCCCATGCTTCGTATAACTGCTATGAGTGTAGAAGAGATCCCGCTCCTTCTCCCAAAAAACAAACCTTCCATCCCTGTCCCATGTAACAAGGCAAAAGACACATGGACTGGTTATTGTTCTAACAGGAAGCAGACCAATTACCTGCAATTGCTGGAGCCGTGTGAATGGCAGCTGTCGGGATAGGCAGTGCTGTCCCAAGATGTTACCCAGAGCTGCTGCCTTTTGTTATCAGACAGGACCGGTACTCTGGGTGAGCACTGCATGCAGGGCACTCAGTACTTGCAGGCCCCAACTCAGCAAGGGACTGGAGCGGGTGCTTCATTTTAAGCATATACTTACACTTTGCTGAGCAGGGCCAGTTGTAAGCACATGGCTAGTGCTCAGTGCATGCACCAGTGCTTTGCTGAATCAGAGCCTTAATGCTGGCCCATCACTGCCATGCACAAAGCAGGAGTGAAATGTGCAGCACTCTGCCTCATCAGTATCCTGCCGTGTTCTCTATGTGGCTGCTGCTAAGCTGCCGGTACAGCACAGGCACTGATTTTTATTTTTCCTGGTGGGTGCTCCATCCCTGCTCTCCCGTAGCCCCATCCCCACTCCGCCCCCCTCCCCTGAGGCCCCACCCTCGCTCCACCTCTTCCCGCCCCTGCTCAGCCCCCTCCCCTGAGGCCCCCCGCCCACCCACACTTGCTGCTCTCCATCCTCCCTCCAGTGCCTCCCACCAGCTGCAGAACGGCTGATCAGCCCTGCTGAATGACTGATCGGCAGCCCCACCGTACAGCTGTGGCCAGTGGGTGTTGAGTACTCCCTATTTTTTTCCATGGGTATTTGAGCCATGAAGCACCCACAGAGTCGGCACTTATCCTGTACAGCATCTTCCCATCCATCTGCACTCCTGCTGCTAGAGCCAACAGTTCTTGAAATGAATTTAGTTCTCTGTGACAGCTTCCGCTCCACTCTGCACCTTTTCTTTAACTGGCCTTGGCCACCTGATTTATTTCAGGCCAGCTGTTATTTGCATGTCTATGTTACCCATTGTTGGGATACATATATCTATCTATCTCCATACATAATCCATACATCCATGTAATATGTTATAGGCCTAGTGTGGCTGAAATGTGCTTGACGTGAGTTGCATGTTGACAACCAAAGCAAGGATTTGAGGTTTTAAGTGGTCAAGAGCTGTTTGTGAAAAATAACTTTGTTATGAGACAGATGGAGAAATACCAGATAAGAAAATAACACTGGGGGCATTGCCATGACAATGTACCTGTTGCAGTGTCTCTGCTGCAGTTATAAACAAGAACTGGGGAAAGAGGAACATCTTGGGCCTGGGACTGTTTCTAAACATCTTGGGTTTTGGCAATTTTCCCAGAACTGTCTCTTTGAAATTGCCGGGACAACTGATGAGGTGAGGGAGTGGATTATAAAAGATATTCCACACACTCGCAATTTGGAGTCCTTCGTGGATCCAGAGCCCTGTTTGGATTAAGATGTGGTGATGCTGGATCCCCGCATCTTGTGATCGGACTGAACGTCAACTGGCCATCCGGACTTCAATTCTGATCTTCAGACTCTGGTGTAGAATGCTTGGGTTCTGAATGTGGAGTGAGTGGTTTATTTTGTAAGCAATAAAGAGTATTTGCGGATTATATACCAACACTGTGCCCAGTATCTGCCTGCTCCCCTATCTCGTAGGGAGACTCCTGCTGAGGGTCTAACACCATGATGGTTATTTGCAATCATGGCCTCATTTTTCTGTGCTGTGTTGATAAGATACAAAGATATTTGCTGCTTCAGGCTAATTTGAGGAGAGCGAATCAGGGCGCCACTTTGCTCAGCTGCCATTAACTCAGGAGTAAACTCAAATCTCCTGGAGAGATCGCACTGAAGGTGACACCATGCCCTGTGTAACTCCCCTCCCGCTTCCAGGACTGGGAGTGTGCATTTGCCCCTGAAAATGGAGCTGGACTTTCTTAAATGCTGTTGGACTAATGAACTGATGCTCCAGTCACCAGCTATTGAGTGCCAGCCGCGGCCTCCTACGCAGCTTGGACACAACCTGCTAGACAGGAATGGTGCAAAGGCCAAGGCAGGCTGGTGGATAAGCTGGCAACACAAAGGGCTATGCCAACATGACTGGCAGCACAGCACATTTTGTGATGCAGAGCGGTGGATGCATGCTCTCATGGTTTAGACACAGGAGGAATCGTGAAATTGGGCTTCTGGTTCTGATTTGGATCTAGTTCAAAATGTGTCCTTTGGACTTAGAACCCAAAGAAGCTTGTGCCAGCTGCTCAGATAATGTTTTCCTGGGTTGACCATTGGATGGGGCTACTGGATAAGCAGCCTGGAGAATGTGACCCAATCCACACCTCTGTGCCATAGATCTGCTGTGTCTCAAGAACTGCTGAGCGAGGACTGAGCCAACAACCACTATGTTAGGCTTTCCATAGAAAGGGTTTAATTCATGCTGGATGGGCTGCCGTGACTCTCCTGGGTTTCTGAGGCTGATCACCCCGCCAGTGAGTGACTGGCCAGTCCAGCCTCTGACCACACTGTGTCCCACACTGAACCTTGTTAGCTAAAAGCACCGAGCCAACAGAATGTCTTTGACTGGCTTCTTTGCTGCAAGAGCTACTCCAGGGGAACTTCTGCCCACTGTGCTTGGGCAGAATTCATGCCCCCTCCAGATTTTTTTTCTCAGTAGAAAATGCATTCTGACATAGAGGTGCTGCAGTTGCACCTTTCACCCACCAGGGGCTGCTGTGGCACCAGAACAGAGGGCAGCTGGGGCCAGAGCAGCCGACCACAGAGAGGGGCAGGAGAAAGAGGAGAGGCTGCATTCCTCATAGCGCCCTGCCCATGGGGCCAGGTGAGGAGGAATGGGATATGGGGCGGATGGACAGAGTGGGGCACATGGTGCTGCTGGGGGATCCCATAGACGGGGTTCAGAAGGGCGAGTGCGGGAAGACAGACTGGGCAGGGGGTCACAGGAGCTAGTGGGAGTGACAGCATTGAGCCGGGGCAAAATGGGAGTGGGGGTGCAGGGCCCATTGGGAGGGAGGGGGTGCTGGGACACATGGGGCTGGGGGGGAGAGGTGTCTGAGGGGGCACAGGCTGAGTGGTGGCTGAGTGAATTGCAGGGACACATGGGGGATGCAGGGACACATGGGGACAGGGGCAGATGTGCCTGACTCAGGGCCAGCTCCAGGCACCAGCCGACCAAGCACGTGCTTGGGGCAGCACCTTCTAAGGGGCGGCCAATCTTGGGGCGGTGGGGTGTTGCTCAGGGTTTTTTGGTTTTGTTTTTAATTTGGCAGGGCGGTGCTCGGGGGAGGCGCTGTTTTTTTGTTTTTGTTTCGCCAGGGTGGCGCTCAGGGGAGGGAGGGGATTGTTTTGGCGGGGCGGGGAAGTGCTGGCGGGGGGGTTATTTTGGTGGGGCGGCGCTTGGGGGGCGGGGTTGTTTCGGCGGGGCGGCCCTCAGGGGTGTTCTTTTTTTTTGTTTCGGCAGGGCGGCGCTCGGTTTTGGGGTTTTTTTGCTTGGGGTAGGGGGTGGCGCTCTTTTTTTTTTTTTTCCTGCTTGGGGAGGCAAAAAAGTTAGAGCCAGCCCTGGCCTGACTGAATGGGAGAGGCGAGGGGTCAGCAGGGTCTGCATGGGGGAAGCTCCCCAACTCCCTAACAATCCCCCCCCCCAAAAAAAACCCCTGTTCCATACTTCTCCCACCCACACTCAGCAACCCTCCAGGTTCACGCTCAGGCTCCTTCCCAGCAATTACTTCCCTCTCCCTCAGCTCCTCTGTTACCCCTGACTCCCCCAAGCCTTTGCTCTGCTTCTGAGCAGTGCGGAAAATCCTGTTCTGTATTGTAGTTTAAATGAATTATTAGTCAAAGCTCTGTATTAATATGCCTAGTACAGAATCCATTTGTCAAAAAACATTTCCTAAATCTGTTTTGTCATCTGTATTGTTACAGACATACTTGCTGACAGGTATTTTGAAATAAATTACCAAAATAATTGAAACTGGCGTGTTATTTGGACAAATAAAATATGCAGAAGTTTAAAATATTGAGCATAGAATTTTTTAATTTTTTGGCACAGAATTCCCCCAGGAACAAAGAGCAGAAGGGGGTCACAACCCCCCTCCCCCCTCCGCACTCCCACCGCTCTTCTCTTTCCCCAACTACACACTCAGCCTGATAGATGCCAGGCATGGAATACGTCAGCCCAACCATTAAAAGTTTGGCAAAGTTACAAACAACTGAAACCAGGGTCTTATATGGGATGCAGCGGGCAACCGTCCCTCCAGGCATGCTGCCAGCCTGACCTAAGGCCAATGAAAACCCACAAGAACAAAGAATGCGAACTGCTATCACAGTGCCAGTCCTTTGCATTGAAATGACACTAGGGGGCGCCCCTTGGCTAGGGTTTAGGGGATAAGCACAGAGCAAATGACTAATCGTACTAATGACACATGGGCATTAATAATCATTAGCCTGAATCTGCTCTGATGTGGAGGGTTCAGACCCTGCTGACTGGAGCCTGGGGCTGATGATGCAGCTCAAGATGTGTCCCTGGTGCCTGGTCAATAAAACTTCTTTCAAATCACGTGAAGTGCTGGAAGCTGCGTCAAAAGGACCCTGGCACCAGGGATCCTGATGCAGGGACAGGATTTATTTCTGGCCTGCTGCTCTGCAGGCTGCTCCGGGCAGTGTCTGAGGAGCCAGCGCATTGGCAATCAGATTTGTGTGGGATCGATGTTGCTCCATTCCGTTACCTACCAATCAGTTACCCCTCCAGAAACTCCCTTCCACCATCTCCAACCCACCCCTTACCCACCTGCCCCCAGACCCTCGCCCCATGTCCAACACATCCCTTACCCCTCTGCCCCCAAGACCTCCAACTTCATCTCCAACCCATCCCTTACGCCTCTGCCCCACAGACCACCCCTCCACCACATCCAATCCACCCCTTACCCTTCTGAACCCCAGACCCCTGCCCCCATGTCCAACCCATCCTTTACCCCTCTGCCCCCCAGACCACCACCCCCACATCCAACACATCCCTTACCCCTCTGTCCCCCAGACCCACATCCAACCCATCCCTTATGCCTCTGCCCCACAGACCCATACCCCCACCACCAACGCCTTACCTCTCAGCCTCCCCAGACCACCCCCCCACATCCAATCCACCCCCTTTTTTTTAATCAGGGTTGGAAGGGACCTTAGTAGGTCATCTAGTCCAACCCCCTGTTCAAAGCAGGACCAATCCCCAATTTTTGCCCCAGATCCCCAAATGGCCCCCTCAAGGATTGAACTCACAACCCTGGGTTTAGCAGGCCAATGCTCAAACCACTGAGCTATCCCTCCCCCTTCTGAACCCCAGACCCCTGCCCCCATGTCCAACGCATCCCTTATCCCTCTGTCCCAGGCCCAGCCCACACGTGCAACCCTTCTCTTACCCGTTTGCACCTCAGACCCCCGCCCCCATATCCAACCCATCCCTCATCCCTCTGCCCCCAGACTTTCGACCCACGTCCAACCCATCCCTTACCCCTCTGCCCCCGAGGCCTTCACCCCCATGTCCAACACATCCCTCACCCCTCTGCCCCCAGAACCTTACCCACATCCAATCCATCCCTCACGCCTCTGTCCCCAGACCTCGCCCCCACATCCAACCCATCCCTCATCCCTCTGCCCCGAGACCCCGCCCATACGTGCAACTCATGTCTTACCCCTGTGCTCTCAGACCCCTGTCCCCACATCCAACCCATCCCTTACCCTTCTGTCCCTCCAGACTCCCGTGCCCATGTCCATCCCAACCCTTACCCCTCTTCCCCCCCCAAGCCCTCACCCCGCATTTCCAACCCATCAGAGTGGGGAGGCTGGGAAAAATTATCTTAACAAACATACAAGTATCACTTTTCACAGCAGACTTGCTAGCGCAGCGTTCACGGCAGCCAGCAGCAGCGCAGAAGGAAGGGTTGCAATGGGGTGCTAAGTCTCCTGTGAAAAGTGATACTGACAAAGTTTCTTCATGCCATTCCAGTATTAAACACTAACTGTTTTAAACAATAACTTTTCTGCTTATAACAATCATTTGATAAAAATGTGTTTGTCTTAATTTAAAATTGGTGAGAAATGGTCACGTCATTTTAAACCATCGGGTTATACCTTTAGTATTTAAAATAGTGCTAAATATAAAAAATGTGGTTTTGATTTATAATGGGGTTCGCACTCAGAGGCTTGCTGTGTGAAGGGGGTCACCAATAAAATACGTTTGAGCACCACTGCTCTAAGCGAATGATACACAGCTTGCCACCTGAAGTGGGGGTGACCCAGACAATTTAACTTAACACTGGATTGGATTAAATAATAAAAGAAGTTTATTCATAAAAGAAAGGATTTTAAATGAGTACAAGCACAGCCTAAAAGTCAGAAATGGTAACAAGAAAAATAAAGATACAACACTTCTCAGTGCCTAACTTAACAAACTATATTTGAGTGAAAGTGAAGTCCTTACCACTTCTTTCCAACATCACTATGGGCCACACTTTTTAGGCCAGGGCCCCTCCCCCAAAGTCCAACAGCTGTTTCTTTTGTCTGCCGTGCAAAGAGGGAGGTGGACAGGGAGAGTGAGCCCTTGGCGTGTTTGCCCCTCACTTTTATAGTTCAGTCCCCATATACAGTTCTAGCCAGCTGAGCAGGAGCCGTGGCATCTATTGAGGAAAGATGCCTCCCGCTGTTTTCTTTCACCTGTTTGTGTGCCGCGGTACAGATTTTCCTTGTCTCCTTTCTTTTCTCTCTCACTGTCTCAGGACACTGTTTACAATTTATATGCCAGCTGAGAGAACCACACATCCCTTTGAGACCTGCTTGACCAGTTGTGCCTAATCAGTGCTACATGAGTTCAAACATGTCCCTTTAACATTATACAGGGGGGATTTCATAACTTTACACACAATGTTGCTATACACTTTCATCATATTATTGACCAGTGAGTTGTTAGTTTTCAGATGATAATGTACAAAGCATATTTGGCACGATTATCACAATAATGTGTAGGGTGTGAATACAGAAGTGCATTTGGTCACTGTGGTGTAGTAGCACCATGGTCTCTCCAGTCCATTGGTGGGGATGGGAATTTTGCGAGAGAGCTGGTCTCTGGGACCAGTGTCCCCTGGAACTAGCTCAGATTTGATTTAGTTTATTCATCTAGAAATTACCTGAGATCTAGATGGCCGGCTGCCTGGCCAGATCCTCTTCCAGCCTACACAGCCCTTCCTGCCTCTCCCCAGTCACATCTCCTCCTCTGCTCGACCATGACCATTCCTGCAGCCCCATCTTCCTTGGCCCCCTACCCTGACACCTGTCTAAGAGGGACAGTGCGGAAGGATCCCAGCAACACAATCTGGGTTCAGCCCACCATATCTGTTATCACAGAGTCTAGTCTATGCCCCAGTCTGTCACCAGTCTCCTGGGAGTGACCCCTCTAGCTCTGTAGACCCACATGGTTCCACCAGGGCAGGCTGGTGTCCTCCAAAAATGGGCCTTCAGCACCAGCGTTCCCTGCTCTCCATGGCTCCCTGCAGCGAATCCAGCCAAGCCAGACTCCTGCGGGAGGTGTGTACAATCCCCCTTCAGAAGGTGATATATTCTCAGGGAGTATTTACAGCGACACAGGAAGATTTTGCAAAACATGGGACCCATTTATCAGTCACCTGGCTACAGAATCTGATGGCCCTTGGGTTAGCACAGAGAGGCAGAAGTTAAGCCACAGTCCAGCCTGGTCAAATCAGTGCCATGATGGGCCATCCAAGCTGTGATGGACTCCAGGTCTGTCTCGCTCTCTTTGTTTGCCCCTTTGTCTTCCAACTCCAGGACACCCTTCTTGGGGGCTGAAATCCCTGGGGCATGGCCATGCGAGCCCCACCGAGCACTGCTCCCTGCCACCCTGGGATATTTAACTGATGGGAAATGCCACTCTGGTGCCTGAAGAGCCAGGCCTGGCACCCCATCCTGTTCATAACACGTCTGGAACAGGAACAGACAAGAAACGTCAACTGTTCCATAATGGCCCTGAGCTGGCATGAGGCAGATATGTTGTGTCCAAGGAGGGTGTATGTCTCAAGTCTCCACTGCCATAAAACTCTAGACACAGCAATGCAGTGGCTAAGGAATTCAAGGAGACGGAGAAGCAATTTCTATCTCATTTGTCACTCCTGCTGAGCCCAACCCAGTGCACTGCAGAAATCTCCCCATACCCTGACACCCTGTTTGTATCATGGTAATAGTGTGGGGAATAACACAAATGGAGACACACTTTTTGGATGCGAGCCCCCAGCTGATTGGCCCAGTTTTGCATGCACAGCACTTTGTGACCCTGCACACTCTGTCCTGGCCTTGCTTGCACAGGTAGGAGCTCCTTGGACCCAGGGTGCTGGATGGCTGGCTCCCAGTCTGCAGTGTTCTTTGCATGTGAAAATGTAAGGATTGTGCATACACAAAACTCTGCATGCTCAGACACGCAGGCACAGGCTTAGAGGTGGGGCTGGGAATCTGGGCCAAAGTGTGGCCCGCTAGTTACACAGTGAATGAGTAGGTCATGCAAGCAGGAGCTGTTACTGGTAAGCACCGAGGAGTTTAAAGATACTCAGTGGAAATTGACTAATGCCCTTGTCTCCACAGCAGCCCCACAGGCCACTCTCATGATCACCTGCCAAGAGAAGGGCCGCTGCGTTCCTTCCTCTTCACTTCCCCGTCCCTCTCCAGGGAGCCAGAGCCGCTATGTACGAGAGAGGGATTTAATTGCCAAAGTACAGGAAGTTCAGAATTAAAGTTGCCATACATGGGCGGTGTGTGGCTCTGGCATTTGGGGAGGCTGGCCCCAGTGCTGGAAGCTCCCCTGGTGCCCACACTGTGGCCCCACCCCTGCTCCACCTGAGGCCCCGCCCCAACTCAGCCTCTTCCCCCCTGCCCATACTCCACCCCCACTTCGACCCAGGCCACACACACTCGGCCCCTCTCCCTCTTGCCACATCCCTCCTCTCCTCCAACCCCTCTCCCAAAGGCCCCCTCGCACACTGAATCGCTCCACCCCCTCCCCCAAGACCTCAACCGCCCGCTCACCACATCCCTCCTCTCCTCCCCGCTTCTCCCCCCAGTTTACCCGCCCGCTGCTTGCTGAATTGCTCCAACCCCCCACCCCCTAGACTCCTCCCCCTGCTGCTAACCGCATCCCTCCTCCCCATCTCCCCCTGAGTGGAGGAGAGGAGGGACTCAGCAAGCGGCGGGGGCCTCAGCAGAGGTGTGGAGCAGGGATGGGAATAGGTGGAGCTTGGGGGGTGGGCAATGGGGGAAAGTATGAGGGGTCTTGGGGTGGAGCACAGGCAGGGCCATCACAGCCCAGGCGTCCACGCTCTCAAAAGCAGCAGGGCAGCAGCTGTGCCACAGGGGAGGCTTAGCCTCCCCAGGCCTATTATACCTGCTATGTTGCCATAGCAATATGAACCGTGTCCCTTGCATGGCCCTGCTCCAGCAGGGGCTCCTTACCCAACACTGGGCTCCATCACCTACTCCTAGGTGATGACGCTGTTTGCTAAAGGGGGGTTAACTCTCCAGGCCCACAGAGCCATGGCACACGGCAGCAGCTGTCCAGGGAGTGTGGGAAGGCTGTCGGCACTCAGCGCACAGAGAGGGAATGCTGGCTATATGTGTCGCTTAGTCACGAAAGCAGCCAACGCCCTTCCTCAGCAGGAAGGACCCATCATCACCCCCAGGAACAATCCAGGGACTCGCTTGGACTGCAGGGGAAAAACGGGCCAGGCCAAGTGCAGCCCCCCCCCCCCCCCCCACCCCAATCACCGCACTTCACCAGGGACCAAGAATGCTTTGAATCGGCCCTGTGGCCCAAACTCAGCACTGGGAGCGTGAAAAAGACCTGTGCCAACCCCAGCTGTTGGGGAGGGGGCAGAGCTGTCCAGTCCAAGCAGCGCATCCCTGTGTGCCCACATGCTGCGCCCCAGGCTGGGTATCTTCATGGCCACAGTGCCACCTATCTGTGAAACTTTGTAGTGAAGTTGATGGGACAGCCCAGCCTGTGGGAGTTTGGCTGGGCTCCAGCTCAGCTCTCTTTGACCTCAGAGCCATAAGGTCCTGTCAGACCCTTTGGGCTGGATGAAAGCAGCTCGCCTCACACTGGTGACCATGACCAACTGCAGCATGATTCTGGGGGAACATGCAGAAAGGCCAAGAGTGTTCTTGGCAGGGCTGGCCATTGAGGAGCTCGAACCTTGACTCAGAGGGCTCCCCATGTGTTAGAAGAATCCCCATGAGGAAGCACGTGCCATTGGTAGCCCAGTAGGGAAGAAGCAGGCAGGCTGGGGCTCGTCGGCTGTCGGGGGGGGAGGGTTGCTACTCAGCTGAAGGGCCATGGCAGATGCAGGGCCTTTCTTTTCAGATTGATGCACTAACCAATGTGGACCCCAGTGCCCCCCAACCCTGTCCCCAGCAGAAGCTGTGGGGCGGGGAAAGCCCCAGCGCCCCCGACCCTGTCCCCGGAAGAAGCCGCAGGGCTGCAGGGGAAGCCCCCGCGCCCGACCCTGCTCTCCAGCAGAAGCACTGGGGTTGGTGGGGGAAGCCCCAGCACCCAGACCCCCACTGTGGCCCCAGGACTGGAGGATCTTTCACCACCTGCCGCAGCCTCAGGGCTGGGGGAGATCTCAATCTGTGCTGCAGCCTGGGTCTGTGGTGGGGGGCACAGAGCTTCTACGGTCTTGGGGCCACAGTCGGGGGGGAAGAAGGGGGGGCACTGGGTGGAACCGGGGCTGGCCCAGGGAAGGGGCAGAAAGGGGTGAGGCTGCAGGCAGAAAGGGTGGAATGTGGGCCGGACCATAGGCAGAAGGGGTGGGGAAGGTCGTCCCCCCTGCAACTTGCTCTGGCCCAGGACCACAGAAAACTGTAATCCGCCTCTGCACGTGGCTGAGGCTGGGAGCTGCAGAAGGGCCCTGGTGTCACCCGAGGGCTGCTCTGAGAGTTGTTACACACTGGGGTGTCTGCTGGTCCCATGACAGGCCCTAGCACAAACCCTGCTTCACCTGACCTCTCCCTGTGCAGCCTCTGAAATGCTATGGCAGCTCCTGTGGCTCAGACTGCGCCTGGCTGGGTGGGCAGAAGCCATTTCCCTGGAACCCCAAGGGATTTTTGCCCCAAAGTGTCTGTCTGTCCGTGCTCCCTCTAGGAAATGGGGGCTGTTACAGCAGCCTGCAGGCACCCAGGGTGGAGCCTTTGCACTGCAAGGACCCATCACCAGCACCAGGATCCTGCTCCCCTGATGAATTAATTAACAGTTTCCCACAGAACCCCCGGGAATCCTTCTTCCCTGCCCCTTGCTCAGTGTCTGCAGCTCTGGCCAGTTTAGTGTCCCCCCTACAAAGCTCTATCCAGCACCCAGAGCCCTTACACACATGTGCCATGCCAAGCCCATGGCCCCTTCACGTCCATGCACAGCAACTAGGGTGCGCAGAGTGATTCATCCACATGCTGGTTTTGTGTTGGGCTCCTCGGCTCACTGCCATCAGGGCAGCTTCTGTTCCTGGGAGGGTGTGGGGCCTGAGGTGGGGAGGTTGACTCATCCCAGAGGCAGTGAGGTCAGCCTCTCTTCCCTGCAATCGCAGCAAACCCACCCGCTAGCTGCTGCCTTGATTGTGGAGATCATGGAGCGGTCCCCTTATGTCACTCCCGAAGCCAGATCCCAGCCCATGCATGCACCAGTACCCAGTACCACACTCAGGGCTGAGCCCACACGGGACACCCAGAAATTCATGGATGGCTCATGGCCCCATTCCTCCTTGTGCCTCCCTGCCTACCCAAATCCAAGACCCTGCCCCCTGGATCAGCAGTACGAGCTCTGGCCGCAAGCCACCAAGTCATTCTCTCACTCAGGGGTCAGTGTGTTCAGCTAGGAGGTGGGAGGTAGGAGACCCAGGTTCACATCTGCTAGTTTACACCAGGCAGCGGGGGGAATTACACCTGTGGCTCCACAGGTGAGGCAAGTGCTCTAATCATGGGGCTAAAGGCTCCCAAGGAGGCCACTACCTGGCAGACCATGTTCTTGAGACCCAAACTATGCAGCAAATTTGCCAACAGTTTGAGGTCAGCCACAGCTGCATTTTTCAGTGACTAATTATTTTTCTGAAAAAGTGTTGCCCAGCTGTAGCGGGGCCCCTGCTGGCATGTTCCCTGAGCCTCTCCCTGCAGTTTGGGTGCATTCACCAACCCATGCCCCTCCAATGCCACAGCCATGGCAGGGACAGTGCACCCTGGCAGCGATGACTCATACAACAGCTGGAATCCACTGCCCTTTAAGAGCCAACTGATTTTTCACTCTTTATTTCGCACATGGTTTGTTATTATAAGGCTGCTGTTGATCTCTAAGCTGCACATACAGGTTTGTTATTGTAGGGTTGCTGAGGAGCGCTGAGGATTTGCCCTGATTTCATTTAACAAGAAGACTAGAAGCGTGTGCTGAGGGCAAGTGCTACGTTAAAGAAGGACAATGCAGGAGAATGGGCAGACTGCCCTTTGAGCTGGCAGCATCTCCAGCTGGGCATTTTGTGAGCACAGTGCCCAGCCTCCAGAGACCAGCACCTGCCACTCAGCTCCAGTGACTGGCTTGGCCAAAACACTGCGCTCTGGGGCTGGCTGTGATGGCTCAGCCTCTCTTGAATGGCCTGGCTGGTGACCCTTATGCTGCCGGGACATCTGGCACTGGCTAGCCCCCCAGGTAGCACAGCCCACCCAGTATCAGTTGGTAAATCCAGGTATTGGTGTCAGGAGCGATATTTGCATATTGGACCAGGTTATAGCTTGTGGTCCCAACAGCGCCATCTGTTGGGGTCCCCTGCAGCAACACTCCCAGACTCCTGCCAGAGAGCAAAGGGAACCACCAGTCTCTACAGCTGGGGAGTTCTGTGGCCTGGCCCATGGCCCTGCACATCCAGGGTACGTCTACACTGCAGTTCAAAACTCGTGGCTGACCCGTGCCAGCTGACTCAGGCTCGCGGGGCTCAGGCTAAGGGGCTGGTTCACTGCAGTGTAGACGTTCAGGCCTGGGCTCTAGGATCCTGCAAGGTGGGAGGGTTCCAGTGTTCGGCCTGCAGCCCAAGTGGGAACATCTACATGGCAATTAAACTGCTTCTTAGCCTGGGCCAGCCACGGGTGTCTAACCCCAGGCAGCTCAGCAAGATTTGCTGGGGGGTGCGGGGGAGGAGGTCTGCAGCTGCCTGGCCCAGCTGTGTGCGTGTGTGGCAGGAGTGGGGTGGAGGTCAGCAAGTCAGTGACTGACTTGCCCAGATGCTGAAGGGAGTGTTAGTAACTGACTGGCCCTGGTTGGGGGGAGAATCGGGGACTGACTAGCCTAAGTTGGCGGTGGGAGGGAGGGAATCAGGGACTAACTGGCCCAGGTTGGGGGTGGGGGTCTGACTGGCCTAGGAGTTTGCATTTCTGTCCTGGTGCCCTGCCCCCACCCCATGTGCTGGACACCCGGACTGGGGCTGTGCAAGGGTCAGTGGGGGCTGCGCAAGGGTCAGTGGGGGCTGCGACTGCCGCTGGGGGCGGGATAGCTCAGTGGTTTGAGCATTGGCCTGCTAAACCCAGGGTTGTGAGTTCAATCCTTGAGGGGGCCATTTAGAGATCTGGGGCAACAATTGGGGATTGGTCCTGCTTTGAGCAGGGGGTTGGACTAGATGACCTCCTAAGGTCCCTTCCAACCCTGATATTCTATGATTCTATGGTATTTCTGCCTGTCTTCCCCCATGGCACCCTCACTGGAGCAGGACTCGGTGCAAGGGATGTGGAGCAGAACTCCGTCACGCAGGGAGCCCGGCACAGACACTTGCCCTGCTCACACACTACAGCCCGTTCCCAAGCAGAACACCTGCAGCTGCCCTGCCCCGTGTCCCTAACGGATGTCTGAGCACGGATGAGGTTGGCTGCTTCCTCACGTGGCTGTTGCTATGCTGCCATGAGTATTCACTAATGCCCGCACAGCCTCACAACACATGGTCATGGGTGGGGGCTCGCAAACATTGCCTGGGATTCTCTGCCATTTTTTTTCCTAGATACCAAGGCCAGAAAGCCCAGTGTGACCATCTAGGCTGTGCCCAGCACAAGCCAGAGACTCTCCCCAGGGATTCCTACATCCCCCTCAAGTGCTAAAAAGAGGCCCAGTTGTCACTGAGTGACTCCACGTGATGGAGACTCCCAGTGTCCCTAGAGGAGCTGCTCCAGTGCTTAATTCCCCTCCCTGTTCAACATTTGGGCCTTGTTTCCTGTTCAAGTCCATCCAGCTTCACCTTCCAGCCACTGGCCCTCACTCTGCCTCTGGCCATGAGATTAAAGAGCCCTCAGCTGCTAGAAAGCTTCCCCCTGACCCCATGTGGGTACATATTAGGGTGACCAGACAGCAAATGTGAAAAATCGGGACGGGGTGGGGGGTAATAGGAACCTATATAAGAAAAAGACTCAAAAACAGGACTGTCCCTATAAAATCAGGACATCTGGTCACCCTAGTACATCTCCGCTGAGCTAACCAGCTGGTGCTCCATTAGTCTCTTCTATCCAATCTGGTTTCCCACCACCTCTCAGTCCCATGACTCCCTCAGCAATTTGTCCCTGTGCTTGTTGAAGTGCCGCATGGAGCTGCATGGAGGTCGGCATCAAAATGTTCTTGTTGGGAAACGGTGATTTGGCAAAACCAACTTTCCATTTCAACTAAACTTTCTCAGGACCGGGATGGAATTTGTGGGCAAAACCGGAGAGATGCTCCCCAGACAAACCAACAGCTCTGCCTGATTCAGAGTAAGGCCTTCAACCTGGGGCTCTCATATCTCAGGCAAGTACTGGGCTGCAGAATCATTTGCTGCCTTTTGCTTGTGGCCAATGACTATAGAGTGATTTACACAGGGAACAGCTTCAACAAGAAAGATTTGACTCTATAGCCTGGTGGTGCATCCACTCACATGGGATATGGAAGATGCAGGTTTAAATCCCTACACTGCCTGATTCAGGGGCATTCACGGGGCTATTGGACATGCTGGGGTAGTTTGCTGTGACAAATTCTGAAAGGGCTGCTTCATTCTGATACAGAACAAAACCTCACTGTTTTTTGTGAAGCAGCAGTCTTATTTTCCAAGCAGCCCTCCCCAGTACTGGTCTCCCTAACCCCTTGGTCAGAGGCCACACCAGCTCCCTGATCTTGTTCAGCATTCCCTTGTTAGAGCAGCCAGCTCTCCCCCGAGTGGCGGGAGTTCATGTCCAGCTGTTTGCAACAATGGCTCTTTTCCATTGTCCCCGGTGTCTGGGCTACAGGCCCCCATTCTGCAGGGATGGCTGGCGTTCCTAGATGGATGACCTTGCATTTTGCCCTATTGAGACACATTTGTGTCCAGCTTGCTGGGCTCAGTAGAACTGGCCAGTTCTTGCTGTTATTTATCACCTAACTAACCTCAGCATCAGCTGCACCCTTTGCCAGCAATGAGTTGAACAGCACTGGGCTGAGAACACATCCCTAGGGGGCCCCACCAGAAACATCCGGGCTGATGATTCCCCATTGACCACATTTGGGGATCTCTCAGCTGGCTTTTATTCCAGGTAACATGGACTACAATGTTTGGAGCCAGCTGCTTCAGCAGGCAGTGGTGCATGCTCCGTCTCACAAACTTCAATTGCTCCTGGACAGTAAGTGCAGAAGGACACAGGCCCTGTGGGAGGCCAGGTGATGAGGGACCAGCTGTCCCTGTGGGCTCATGGTGATGGAGGTGGGTGTGCCCCTGGACACAGGGTCTCTCCCTAGTCCTTGCACAGTAGCTAGATGGATGCTTGTGTTCAGAAACAGTCATCGGCTTTGCTGCTTGCTGTACCAGCGATGAACAAGCTGCCCATCTTGACTGTGTATCTATGGGAGCACGGCCCACCAACCAGACAGCTTCATTGCCATTCACCAGCTTCCTACACAGGGAGCCACTAGCTGAGGGGGGTGGGGAGGAAGAGCCTGGAGAGCACCGTGGGGGCTAACTCATTGCCCTGTGGGGGTGGCTGCAGGATGGGGGTGGGGTGGACAGAGAACCCCCTGCCCCAGCACAGGGCTCTGGCAGGGCAGGGGTCAGTACCAGACAACCCCTCCTGGACCCCTGCACTGCCTGTAACTTTGCATGCAGAGTCGAGCTTGCAGTGGTGAGGAGACTGGCATAGGTGCAACAGCCAGGAGACCCCTGATGTGCCCAGCACTGGGATCTGCCAGCCCCGGACTGCCCTGCCCATGAAACAGGCCAGAAACCCCCTTGCATCTCCCAGACCCAGAGGCTGCAGTGCAGTGGGTTTCCTCCGGAGTTCACCCCCAACTGTCCCTAGCCTCCCAGTGCACCCCCATCCACTGTTCTCTCTAAGCTGTGTGCATGTGCGCGCGCGCGCAGATCCTAAACCCTGCGCACACGTCGAAACACCGTGCACACAACAATTTGCACAGAAGAATTTTTTTGCGCACACAGCCTGTCAAAAATTTGCACAGAAATTTTTTGGCGCACATGGACGGTCAAAAATTAGAGGGAACATTGCCCCCATCTGTGCCATCTTGACCTTGGCTGGATGTGGGGTGGGAAGCCCATCTTGAGGGGGATATGGGGGGTGCAGTGCTGCAAGGGATGGGGAGTGGGAACCTTGGGCCAGCAGATGCAAGGAGGTGTCAGTCGCTGCAAAGGTTGGGCTCAGCCCCCCAACCTCCAGTCCCGAGAACCTGCTGGGGGCTGTGTCTGCAGAGGTCAGGCTGATGCGGACATAGCAGCCAGCAGCTTGGGCCCTGTCTCCCCAGGCCAGGCTGGGCACACACCAGAGCAAATCCTGCACCAGATGCACATACCTGTGGGTCTGCCCCATGCCTGGGGGTTGCTCCTCAGCATGGACCTGGCTGGAGCCTGGCTCGGCGCAAGGTTGGAGTTCGCTCCTGCTCAACCCCACAGACAGGCTGCAAGGTGTCCAGGCTGTCTCCTGTTCAGAGTTGGGTCTCCTGTCCAACAGCCCGTCGGCTCCTCTACATCCTCAAAATGGAAACAACTGGAGGAGCATGGCCCTCGGTCCTGGGAAGGAGGACCCTCAACGCTACGGGGCCGAGTGTGCACTGATGGTGAGACAGGCCTGAGCACTGGCTCTGTGATCCAGGCCTTGCCACCCTCCAAAGGGAAGGGCTGGGAGCCTCCCACTTGGCCAGGTGACGCTGCAGGAATAAATCCCCCCCCCCCCCCCCCAAACTGGGGGAAGACTGCCACGCAATGTCAGGGGGGAGGGGCGGGGATGTGTCCCCGGGGGAGGGGCAGTAACCTTCTCACAGGTGTCCCCTCCCAGCCTAGCTCCCTGGGAAGCCCCATCATTTGAGACCCCCATGAGCTGTAGCTGCATGGGTGGATGCGAGCACCGCGTCTCACAGGGAGGGTGGCTGACAACTTTGCATGACTTTATTGGGTGCTGGTACGGCACACTCAGTGTGTACATTTGGCCAAGGAGGGTGGTGGATTGTCCTGGGCCCACTGACCCAGGTCTGCAGTGAGCTGCGCCAACCGGCTGCCTGGCCTGTCCCACTGAGCCGTCCTCCAACAACAACCTCTTCCATGGTGAAACAGTCTTACAGTGGCAGCCCAGCGGGCTCGATCCAGCTCTCACCGCCCCCTCTAATGCAATGGGGGGTGGGTCAGGAGCAGGCCCAGCACCCCCTGCCCCTGGTCTTATTCCTGCTGTGGAAAAAAGTGTTAGGAATTCTCTGTGTAATCGGGGGGGGGGGGGGGTGGGGTGTTGGGGTGGTACCAAGGCATAAACAACAGGCACATCCCCTCAGCTCCTTCACACTGCCCGTGGGCAGGCCAGCACTGCCAAGGGCCTCGGCACTTCCGGAAAGGGGCCACTAGCAATAAATTATCTCCCAATTCCCCCCTTGGTCCCTGGGACTTCACCAGGCCCCTGTTCTTTTCCCAGCCCTGGCGACGGGAACCATGGGAGCCAGCTGGGCCAGGCCTGCCAGCAGGAGGAGACCGGCAAGGGGGCGGTGGACACAGCGGTAGTCGGACCTGGCCCTTTCCATGGGGTATGCACACAAGCTGATCCCAGAGAAGGGGCGCATCCCCTAGAGTTTGGGAAGCGCCCTACTGTGTTGGCAAGAAGCCAGAGTGCAGCTAGTGGTCCAGCCACTCCCAGCGCCGGGCCCAGAGCCAGCTGTACCAGTGAGTTTGTACTTTGGTCAGCTGTCCGGAGCCCTTCCCTGGCTCTGCCCCAGCCAGGACTGATGGTGGGCCTCCCTGGGAGAGCTGCGCACATGCCAGGCCCAAGCTGGGTGCTCCCTGGGCACCACCCTGCTGCGCAGCAGGCTATAGGGTTCGGATAGCCACTGGGTAGAGCAGGGACATGTGCTCAGCCCCCTTGATGGGCAACTTGTGGCTGGTGTAGTGGTGGATGATCTTGGGCACGCTGTCAAACAGGGGGCTGTTCTGGCCCAGCACGTATTTGTTCTCTTGGGTGCGGGAGAGTTTCATGTGCATGAAACCCTGGCTGCTCCTGTTGGGAGAAAGAGACAAAGCCAGGATTAGAGCAGTGCAGTGCCACCCCCCTGCCCTGCCCAGCGCCAGCACAGCATGCCCTCCACCCAGCTCACTAGTGCCAGCTGGCCCTTCCCTCCAGCACGGGCCCATAGTGCAAGGGGGTGCCGGGGCACTCAGCGTCATTGGGCTGCTGAGCTCCACACACCAGGCTACATCAGCCCCAGCCGGCTGATACACCTGCAACCCCCCATGCAGCACTAAACTAATGCAGAAAACAAACATCCCAGTTATCAGGAGCTCCTGCCTGCTGGCCCCCTGCAGCAGGGTCCTGAGTCCAAGTAAGGGCCACGCCTCATTCGTGCCAGGCCTGCCGAACAGCCGTCTGAGCGGAGGTGCCTTAGTGCACCAATGGCATCAAACGCCAAATGGCACTTTTGGGTTCAGGCACAAGCTGCACAGCCTGGCGGCCAGGCAGCCCCAGCAGGTGCCGGGGAGCAGGGCTTTGCCAGGAACACGGGGCTAGCAGCACTTTGGAAAGCGGCCAATCCCCTTGTCTGGACCCCCCCGGGGGAGGGGGGGAAGGGGGATCTAAGCCCTCCTGGCACCTTCCCACAACCCACTGCTCCCTCCTTGATTGGATTACAGTAGCTCCCAGAGGCCCTACTGAGGACCAGGCCTCCCTGTTGTGAGAAGGGCTCTGCAGGCCCACGGGCAGTTGTATGGCCCAGCAGCAGAATCACTGGGTCTTGACTTGCTGTGGGACAGCACACTGACGGGCACACACACTCTTAGCATCCAGGGAGCTCTCTGCGAGCTCCGTCACCTGCTGCACTGCTGTCCATGACCCCCCTGGTAGGAGTGGGGACCGTGCAGTCTGTCACTGCCAGCCTGAGACCCGCATGCCAGGAACACCTTGCCTGTTCCCGGGCAGGGGCTTGCTCTCTTTGGGCCTCAGCCTGACCCAGAAAGCAGGTCCCGTCATGTCTCTGCTTCCTGCCTAGGCCTGCGCAAAATCCCATTAGCCTCCCTCAGGAGCAGCGAGGGCCCAGCGCCAGCTGAGCCGTGTGGGAAGATAATGCCACAGCCGCTGATTCCAAGTGACGGGCTAATGGCCCTGTTGCTATTAATTTGTGTCTCCGAGGAGCGCCACGGCCTGTCTGCAGCGACTGGAATGCACATTACCGCAAAATATTGATAGCTTACGAGCAGCCTCGGCGGCTAGGCTGAGCCATCTCGCTGCGGCCAGTCCCCTCCCCCATGCCGCCGATGCGCAGCAGCTGCGACTCAACAGGAGATCTGTGCCCGCGATGGATTGATGGCAGCATTAGTGGAATGGGTTTCAAATCCATTTGCGAGCTCAGGAGCTGAGCCATTCTGGGGGGGAGAGGGGGGCTGTGCTGCTGCAGTGACTGAGCCGAGGCCAGCGGCTCCCAGGGAGGGGAGGCAGGAGGGGCCTGAGGTGAAGCCCAGCTCTGTTCCATGCGCTGCGCCAGCTGGGGCTGCACCAGTCCTGCAGGAAGCACTAATGCCCAGCCCCCACTCTGCCCGCCTGTGGATCTTTGCAGTGCTCCAGGCACTGATTGCCTGTCCACATTCGCAGTGCCTCCAGCTGATGCTGGCTGCTCTCTGCCCAGCCCGTCACCCTGGGGGCTGCGATGAGCTGTGCCAGCTAGGTATGGCCCCTAGGGACTGTGTGCCAGCTGGGGACTGCCGCAGTCCTTTGTGGGCAGGGGTTGTGAGGAGGGAGGTGGGGAAGCAGAGCCTGCCACCTGGGGACTCACCCATGCTGCTGTGGGGCAGAGCAGAGCCACTCTCCCTAGCCAGGCTCTTAGACCATGCAAAGCACTATGGGAGCTGTCTGGGCATCACTGGGAAACCCAACCCCATGCACCTGGAAGGCCACTCTCCTGCAAACTGTTGGTGCTGCGGCAGGGCAGTGGGAGTGCAGCAGGAGCCCCGTGTGAACACACTGAGCATATCCAGCAGTGCAGTGGAAGGTGCTAACTAAGTCCGAGCCCCTGCCTGCCAGCTCCGCTCGAGGACTGTGCAGGGGATGCTTGGTTTGCAAAGGGGTTTTTTGCCTCTCCTGCAACTCAGAACAGCTGCAGCGTCCAACCAATGCTGCTCGGAGCTGAGCCTGGACAACATCAGCCTGAAAGGGGAGTATGGGAACTTTACCCACGACGGAGCCCAAAGCACAGCCGTAACTGCAGAATCGCTGGTGCTCCCTATAGGAGCCGGCAGCAGCAATCCCTGCCCTAATAGCTCCTCGCAGCCAGGATCCACCCCTGACCGGGAAACTGACCCCAGAGCGGCAGAGTGACTTGTGCCAGGTCACAGGGTGCCAAAGGGCAGGCTCTCAGCCGCCCACCCTCCCTCCAGAGCTGAACTTCCTCTTCCCTGGGAGGCTCCCAGAGGCAGACAACAAAACCCACTTGTAGAGATGAAACGATTCCCATCTCAGCAGCCCAGCTCCAGCCCGGGTGTATGGGAGACACTCCTACTGGAGCCGATTCAGCGATTCCTAGATGTTAAGGCCAGAATCGACCATTGTGACCAACCAGAGACTGTCCCCAGTGAGCCCTGCATCCAGCCCAGAATGCCTGGCTCAGCAAAGACATAACCCCAACCACCCTCCGCCCATGCCTGGATCCCTGCTGGCAAACGCGGCACAGAGGGTCCCCAGGACATGGGCAGGCAGTGTCAACGCCTACCTCTGGCACAGGGTACCTGTGTGTGTGTGAACATGGGCTCCGGCTAACCACAAACCACACGAGTTATTTCAAATGGCTCATACAAACTGCCTGCTTAATTCCGATGGAGGAGACTGGGGAACGGAAGGCAATGAATTAGCCCTGCAGGCAGCCAACCCACACAATGACTACCAGACACTACGTGGGGAGTGACAAAGGGAGCAAAGAGCAGGGCTCAGGCACAGGGGGAGCATTCCTGGCGATCCCCTGCTTGGGGGCACATGGAGGAATGCCCCAGGGGTCAGGGCTAGAGTCCATGGCATTTAATTGGTCACAAGAGCAACTTCTCCTGCTTCCAGAAGACACTCACCAGCCCCACTGCCCCTCGCCAGGCTCTGCAGAGACTCACTGCCCAGGTAGGGGCCCGCTCAGCCAGCCGGCCACTGACCCCAAAGCCAGAGGGGACAAGGAAATCCAAGCACCAAATGCCCCAGGCTCCAGGCAAGAGCAATGCCAGAGCAGAGGAGTGGTGCAGCCTGGAAAGCAGGTGGCCAGAGTCCATGGCCTCGATCCTGCCAGGGCTGAGCACCGGGGTCTCTATACAGCCGTAGGCACTCCAGGCAGGAGGAAAGGGCTTTCACTGGCCAGGCAGGGAGCCACAGCCAGATGCTGAAGGGTAACACATCAAGGGCACACGCCGGGGACCACTTCTGATGTTCAGGGCACTGAGCTAGAGGAAGAGGCACCCAGCCCCACAGCGATGTGGCTGTGTTGACTGGACCACATGGGCATTCAGGCAGAGATCCCACTGCAGAGATCCCAAACGAGGCCTGCTGGGAGGAGCTAGATGGAGCCTGCCCAGCGATAGGGCACCTGGGTGCCCCAGGCAGCTCAGATTCAGCAATTCCAATGCCAGCAAGCACCATTGTGACTATCTTATCCGAGCCCTGCCCAGTTCAGGCCACAGGGCCTGTCCTGAATCCATTCTTGGAGCAGATCTGGGCCCCTCTCTAGGGTAATGTCCCACACTTGGTCACCGTCCAGCCCCCGCAGCACCCAGCCCCAAGCTGTCCAGACAGGCCCCGTGCGAGGAGGAGCTAAAGTCGCAGTGATGTTCCAGGGAAGCCCAAGGGATCGGAGGCACGTTACCAGGCCGTTTTCCCACCCCACCAGTGAGAAAAGCCCTGGGCTCAGCGCTGCTGGGCTCACGACAGGAGCCGCTCGCAGCACGTACAGGGCAGTGAGATGGCTGGAGCCCTGCTCCCCCTCCAATGAACAGCTCTGGGACAAGTGTTAGCAACACAGAGCTGCTCGCTGCCAGCTGGCACGCCACGGCCCTGCTGCTGCCAGTCACGCTGACTCACCAGTGCAAGCAGATCAGAAAGACACCAGAGTCCCCCTGGCATGTGGGCCCACTGTGGACAGCTCTGATGCTCCAAGCAGCTGAGCAGTGAGGGAGTGACCTGGAGTTCAACCCCTCTGGGGGGCTCCTTCCCCTGCCTGGCCCCGCCCCAGCCAGAACAGAACAACGCAGCTTGGCAGGGTGGCTTTATTCTGCACCCCAGCCTGCATGATGTCACCATCCCCCAGGAGCTGGATGGGGCTGGGAAGGGCTGCAGCCTTCCTCACGCTAACCAGCTCCGCTCCCACCCCAATTCACTCGCTGCTCGCAGGACCACGCAGGGCCTGGAGGAGCAGCGGGGTCAGTGCCCGGGGAGCTGCGCTGCCCCATGAAAACACCAGAAGTAGCCCCCCCCCCACACACCCTTTGATTGGCTTCAGGCTCAGGAGGCCACAACTGGCGGGTCTTTCGTGGCTGCCTGTGCCATTCGCTCACACTCGGGGCCCCGAATCTAGGGCCGTCCTTACTCATACGCAAACTATGCAGCTGCGTAGGGCACCAAATTGCCAGAAATTTCCTGGTGCCCTATGCAGCTGCATGCTGCTCCCTCCAGCGGCCAGCCCAATCGCCCGGCTGGCTGAGCCAGCCAGGAAAACTGCCCCTGCTCTACGCCTCCGCCTCTTCCCACCCCTGCCCCGCCCCAGCCCCACCCCTTCTCCAGAGCTACGTCCCAGGGGACTGCAGCAGGGGTCGGGCGTGCCCTGCACCTAAAGTCTGTGGGGGGCAGGAGCAGGCTTGGGGGGGCTGGGGGGAACCGCCCCCCACCACTCACCAGCAGCGTGGCTGGGAGCCGGCGGAGTGGAGCGGGTTGGGGCCGGGTCCCGGTCCCAGCCCGCTCCGCTCTGCCGGCTCCCAGCCACGCTGCCAGTGAGTGGTGGGGGGCGGTTCCCCCCGGCCCCACAAGTCCCAGGGGAGAAGAGCGGAGCGGGCTGGGGCCAGGTCACTCCACTTCCCGCTGCCCGTGAGTGCGGGATTGGGCTCGCCCTGCAATCACTGGGCGGCAGGAAGTGGAGCAACTTGGCCCCAACCCACTCCGCTCCGCCAGTTCGTGCTGGAGGACGGTTTCCCCCCTGCCCCCCTAAGCCTGCTCCTGCCCCCCACAGACCTTGGGTGCAGCCTCCCTCCCCCCCGCGGAGGCCTGGGGCCAGCACCCCCCATGTGTGTGTGTGTGGGGGGGCTACGTAGGGCACCACAATGTCTAGGGACGGCCCCGCCCGTATCCCTCGTTCAGCAGGAGCTGGGAGTTTCCCCTGACTCGGGGCACTGAGGCTGTATGAGAAGCAGGCAATCTCGCAGGCGCTGGCAGGACTAGCCCTGCAGCGTATTGCAATGGCACAGTGCATGGGGCCCGATGGACATTGCATGCGGAGCCCCACGCCTCACACACGAGCCCCCTAGCTCTGTCATGCTCCCATTGCCACACTGGCCCCACCTGCCCTGCGGGGCTCATACAGTCATAGATTCTAAGGCCAAAAGGAACCATTGTGATCATCTAGTCTGACCTCCTGTACAACACAGGCCGGAGACCAGCCCCAAAATAATTCCTAGAGCAGAGCTTTGAGAACAGCCAGTCTTGATTGAAAAATTGTCAGTGATGGAAAATCCACCACTACTCTCAGTAAGTTGTTCCAGCGGTTAATGACTTTCACTGTTAAAAATGTACACCTTATTTCCAGTCTGTATTTGTCTTACCAACTTCCAGCCCTTTGATGGTTTTAGACCTCTCTCTGCTAGCTCGAACTACCCATTATTAAATATTTGTTCCCCATTTAGGTAATTCTAGACTGTAATCAAGTCACCCCTTAACCTTCTCTTTGTTAAGATAAACAGATTAAGATCCTTGCGTCTATCACTAGAAGGCAGGTTTTCTAATCCTTTAATTATTCTCATGTTTCTTCTCTGAACCCCTCTCCAATTTATCAACATCCTTCTTGAATTGTGGGCATCAGAATGCATGCAGGATGCCAGCAGTGGTCACACCAGTGCCAAATACAGAGGTAAAATAGCTTTTCAACTCTTACTCAAGATTCCCAGGTTTGCACATCCCAGGATCGCATGGGATCTTTTGGCCACAGCATCGCACTGTGAGCTCATGTCCTGCTGATTATCCACCACACCCCCCAGATCTTTTTCAGTCTCTGCTTCCCAGAATAGAATCCTCCACCCTGTAAGTATGGCTTGCATTCTTTGTTCCTAGATGTATCCATTTACATTTAGCTGTATTAAAACACATCATTTATTGATGCCCGGTTTAACAAGCAATGTAGATCACTGTGGATCCTCTTCATTATTTACCACTCCCCCAATTTTTGTCCCATCTGCAAACTTTATCAGTGAGGATTTTGTGTGTTCTTCCAGGTCATTGATAACTATGTTAAACAGCATAGGGCCAAGAACTGATCCCTGTGGGACCCCACTGGAAACACATCTGCTCGTTGATAATTCCCCGTTTACAGTTACATTTTGAGATCTATCAGTTAGCCAGTTTTTAATCCATTTAATGTGTGTCCTCTTAATTTTATATCATTCTAGTTTTTAAATCAAAATGTTATGCGTCAACAAGTCATACGTCTCACAGAAGTCTAAATACATTATGTCATTAATATCTTTATCAACCAAACTTGTAATTTCATCAAAAAAAGACCTCAAGTTAATTTGACAGGATCTATTTTCCATAAACCCATATTGATTTGCATTAATTACATTACCCTTCTTTAGTTCATTATTAATCGAGGCTCGTATCAGTCGCATCATTATCTTGTCCAGGATCAATTCAGACTCACAGACCCGTAATTACCTGGGTCATCCTGTTTACCCTTTAATAATCAGTCCCGCTGCTTTCCTGCCATGAGGCACAGCAGCCATGGGTCAGGGGAGGCAGGTCGTGGAGCCAGAGCTACCTTGCATGGTGCCATGGGGTTGCGAAAGCACCTGCTGTAGAGATGGGGAGCGAGGCTGGACAGGGAGCCCTTCCCAAGGGAGCCAGCACTGGGTGCTTCAGATCGCTCTGCCCAGACTCCATCACGGCTGATGGCACCAGAGACCCCCATCCAAGCAGCAAAGCCAGCCCACAGGCAGGGATGCTGGGGTGGAAATAGGGAGCCCAAACTCTGACGGCAGAGAGTCACTTCTGGAAGCACCCCCTTCAGTCCCCCGTGAGGCCAAGGGGTGCAACAGACCATGTGCTGGCCACTCTGCCCTGGGCTGCATGCAAGGGAGGGAACTGAGCACTTCCGAGACTCACTGTTAAAATACCACAGCAAGCTGTCATAAGAGCGGCCATACTGGGTCAGACCAATGGTCCATCCAGTCCAGTGCCCTGTCTTCTCACAGTGGTCAATGCCAGGTGCCCCAGAGGGAATGAACAGAACAAGTAATCATCACGTGATCCATCCCCTGTTGCCCACTCCCAGCATCTGGCAGTCACCCAGCGCATTGTTTTGCATCCCTGAACAATTTGGCTAATAGCCATTGATGAACCTAGCCTCTATGAACTTACTGAGTTCTTTTTTGAATCCAGTAATAGTTTTGGCTTTCACAACATCCCCTAGCAATGAGTTCCACAGGGTGACTGTGCATTGTGTGAAGAAATACTTCCTTTTTTTTGTTTTAACCCTGCTGCCTATTAATTTCACTGGGTGACCCCTGGTTTGTGTGTTATGTGAAGGGGTAAATAACACTTCCTCATGCACTTTCTCCACCCCATTCATGGAGTGCGTGCTGCATGTGACAGGCCGTCACAAGGGAACTCAGCAAGCCCCCTAAGACAGTGGCTGTGCAGGCAGATCCAGGGTGCTGTTTTGGCCCTGGGCTGTCTTGTAGGAGGCGCTGCCCAGATCCCAATGTTGTTAGAGTGGAAATAAGGGGTAAATTTTTAACAGTGAGATTAATTAACCATTGGAACAACTTACCAAAGGGTGTGGTGGATTCTCCATCACTGACAACTTTTCAGTCAAGACTGGATGTTTTTCTAAAAGCCATCTGGCATGGCTCCCTCTCCACCCAGCACAGGGCTGAGCTCACTGCCCCCACAGGACGGCTAAAGGGGTGGGCTGTTATACCTGAAAGGCCTGAGGAAGGCCGGGGAGGGATGCCACAGATGGTTAAAAAAGCTGTGTGTGTGTGTGCACATCCATGTGTCTATGCATGTGTGTGCATGCGTGTCAGTGCGTGTCTCCATGTGGACGCTCATTCATTCGCGCCTCCTGCTTTACTGAGCGTGTCGTTCTCTGCTCCCTCCCTACTCTTTACACCCATACCTCCATCTGTTCTGGGGCTTCCTTCACTCCCCAGAGCAGCTGCGCTCCCCACCTAGGATGCAGTGTCCTGGGGTGTATGCATGTGTGTAACGAAGTGGGAATGTTCTTAATGTCTTCTCTGAACACTGGGTGCGTGCCTCAGTTTCCCTTATGTGTTACTCAGGTGTTTAGGTGGTGGGATGAGAGTGTGTGATCATTGCAGCGACCCCTAGAGGGCAGGTGTGACCGATGGCTGGCCAGGGGCGCTAGGTGCTGCTGGCGGTATCTGTGCAGAAAGGCCCATCCTGCAGGCATGAAGCAGCAACTCTCCTGGGAGCTCACTGAGCCATGTGCTGACAGGATTGCTCTCACGTGCCTCCACACACCCAGCCGCTCTGAGACAGCGCCACCCTGGGGACAGCCGCCAGTAAAGGGCAAGGACAGCATCACGGGAAAGGCTTCGCCTCCCCTCCGGCAGCCCTGAGCCTGCTGCCTCCCCGCACAGGGGATGGACACAGCCGGGTACACACAGCAGCAACCTGGCCAGCCACTGGTCCTGCAGCCCCTCCCCCCCTCCCCTGCCCCAGCACTTCCAGTGGGGAAGGCCCTGCCCGATGGCCTGGCCAAGCACACTCACTTGAGGGAGAGAGAGAAGTCGTTTTTGTTGGTCTCGCTGTTGCGTACCAGGTAGCTGGCCTCCTTACACAGCCTCAGCAGGGTCTCAGCATCCGTCCGGCTGATCGCCCCATGGTACCAGCTGTCAGGGGAGAGAGAGGCTGGCTCAGGGGCACTGCCCAGGCACAGAGCACCAAGCGGTGATGTCTATCCAGGGCGGAGCGAGCAGGAGGCATCAGCCAGCGGTGATGGCAGGCAAGCCAAAGCCACAGCAAGCAGTAGGAACAATTTGCCGCAGAACACTGTGGTTCTCTGCGTGGATCTTGCAGCAGCAATGTCAGTGAGTGCCCTGGCGGGTTCTTAAGCGTGCTGATGTCCAGGCCCCGTGTAGTGAGCTGCTCAAGGGAGAGGAGAGCTGGGGGGCAGCGGACTGGGAAAGGCTAGGGAGAGTGCAGCAGAGCTCCAGGAAGGATGGATGGGTGGCTGGCAGCGCGACTCTCTAGTCTCACAACAGGCTGAGGGAGGCAGAAGGGAAGGATGCATGGAAGGGGACAGGCTGTGAAGAGGAGTGCTGGGGTTCCCAGGAATAGAGAAGAACATGGAGTGAGGCTGGGCATGAAAGGAAGTGAAGGGGCTATGGAAAGACGTGGGGGGGAAGTGTGGCAGGGTAGTGGGACATGGGGGGAAGCAGGGCAGGGCGGCGGGATGCGGGGGAAAGCAGGGCAGGGCAGTGGGAAGAGGGTCAGGGCAGCGGGAGGTGGGAGAAGCAGGGCAGAGCGGCGGGACGTGGAGGGGGAAGCAAAGCAGACCGGTGGGAAGCGGGGCAGGGTGGCGGGAGATGGGGGGAGCAGGGCAGGGCAGCGGGAAGCGGGGCAGGGCAGGACTGTGGGGAGGAAGCAGGGCAGGACAGTGGGAGAGAGCAGGGCAGAGCGGCGTGACATGGGGGGAAGGCAGGGCAGAGCGGCAGGATGGGGGAGCGGGAAAGGCAGGGCAGAGCGACGGGACGGGGCGGGGAAGGCAGGGCAGAGCGATGGGACGTGGGGGGGGAAGGCAGGGGGGGAAAGCAGGGCAGAGCGACGGGATGCCGGGGGGGGGAGGGGAAGGCAGGGCAGAGCGACGGGACGTGGGGGTGGGGAAAGCAGGGCAGAGCGACGGGACGCGGGGGGGGAAAGCAGGGCAGAGCGACGGGACGCACTGGGGGGGGAAGGCAGGGCAGAGCGACGGGACGTGTGGGGGAAAACAGGGCAGAGCGACGGGACACAGGGGGGAAAGCAGGGCAGAGCGACGGGACGCCGGGGGGTGTGGGGAGGCAGGGCAGAGCGACGGGACGCGGGGGTGGGGGGGGGGAGGCAGGGCAGAGCGACGGGACGCGGGGGTGGGGGGGGGAAGGCAGGGCAGAGCGACGGGACGTGGCGGGGAAGGCAGGGCAGAGCGACGGGACGTGTGGGGGGAAAGCAGGGCAGAGCGACGGGACGCGGGGGGGGGTGGGGAAGGCAGGGCGACGGGACGGGGCGGGGAAAGCAGGGCAGAGCGATGGGACGCGGGGGGGGAAAGCAGGGCAGAGCGATGGGACGCGGGGGGGGGAAGGCAGGGGGGGAAAGCAGGGCAGAGCGACGGGATGCCGGGGGGGGGGGGGGGAGGCAGGGCAGAGCGACGGGACGTGAGGGGGGGAAAGCAGGGCAGAGTGACGGGACGGGGCGGGGAAGGCAGGGCAGAGCGACGGGACGCAGGGGGGGGGGAAGGCAGGGCAGAGCGACGGGACGTGTGGGGGAAAACAGGGCAGAGCGACGGGACGCAGGGGGGAAAGCAGGGCAGAGTGACGGGACGCCGGGGGGGGGGGGGGCAGGGCAGAGCGACGGGACGCGGGGGTGGGGGGGGGGAAGGCAGGGCAGAGCGACGGGACGTGGGGGGGAAGGCAGGGCACAACGACGGGACGTGTGGGAGGAAAGCAGGGCAGAGCGACGGGACGCGGGGGGTGGGTGGGGAAGGCAGGGCAGAGCGACGGGACGGGGAAAGCAGGGCAGAGCGATGGGACGCGGGGGGGGAAAGCAGGGCAGAGCGACGGGACGCCGGGGGGGGGGGGGCAGGGCAGAGCGGCAGGACACGGGGGGGAAGGCAGGGCAGGGCAGCGAGATGCAGGAGCAGGGCAGGCCGGCGGGAGGCGGAAGGGAAGTGGGTCAGGGTGATGGGATGTGTGGGTGAGCAGGGCAGGGTGGTGGGATGTGTGGGTGAGCAGGGCAGGGTGGTGGGATATGGCAGGGGAGCAGGGCAGGGTGGCAGGACACAGAGGGGGGAGCAGGGCAGGACTGCGGGCTGCAGGGGGGAAACAGGGCAGGGTGCTGGGATGTGGGGGGGAAGCAAGGCAGGGCAACAGAACGTGTGGGGGAGGAAAGCAGGGCAGGGCTGCAAGTGGGGGCAAGCAGGGCAGGGTGCCGGGCTGCGGGGGGGAGGGGGGCAAGCAGGGCAGGGCGGCGCGGTAGGAGGAGGGCAGGGCGGGGGGAGCGGGGCAGGAAGGAAGCAGGGCAGGACAGCGGGAGGTGGGGAGGAAGCAGGGCAGGACGGCGGGGAGGGTGGGGAGAGCATGGCAGGGCGGCGGAGGGGTGTGGGGCAGGGCGGTGGGACCCGGGGGTGGCAGGGAAGGTTAGGGAGCATGGTGGGAAGGCCACTGTTAGGGTTCCCTTGTGCTCAATCATGGTCCCGTGGCCTGGGGAGCTAGGGGCCAGCATGATGGATTAATGGCCTAGCCAGTGCCCAGAGGCCAAGCCCGCAGGAGCAGCAGGGCCGGTTTGGGGGCTGGTGGCGTCCCTGCCCGGTACAGGACTCACCACTGGCTCTCCAGAGGCAGGGTGGGGTTGATCCTCTCCCCGAGGGCCGGGCTGGGCTCTGTCTTGGGGTTCCCACTCACGTGTCTGTTCGCAGTTCGGCCCTTCTCCTCCCTGCTGGGTGACGAGTGGCCGTGCCCTGGCCCCTCACAATGACCTGGGAGAGACAGACGCAGTGTCAAGGGGCAGCTGGCACACCCTGGGTGCTGCTCCCCTCCCGCGTCCTGCTGCCCTGGCCAGCTTCCCCCCCAACCCCCCGCATCCCGCCGCCCTGCCCTGCTTCCCCACAGTGCCATTCTGGGGCACTGAGCCAGCCTGCCAGTCCTGGCTCACAGGCCCCAGTGAGGATAGCATTGCAGCACCGGGCCTGGGGGCACAAAGCCCACACAGGCCCTGGGGTGCATGCATGCCAGGCCACATGGAGATGTGCTGCAGAGGGCTCTGTCTGGGGAGGAGGCACATGCTGCCATTATCAGCCTCCCTGCAGGCACAGGGGAGACACGGGCCCTGCACAGTGCACCGCCGAGGGGGTGCAGTGCAGTTGTCCCCTGTACCAGGCCAGGCTTGCCCTTGTTCTGGTTTCACACTGCTGCACCCACACCGCAGTTTGCACTGGAGTGAGGGAGTGAGCACACGCAGCTTGAGTGGCACCATGTGGGCAGCATGGCACAGTGCGGCACGCCAAGGAATATCGCTGCTGAGAGGCTCCTGTCTGAGGGGCATCACTTCCCCGCAGCCTGGCTCCAGCAGGGAGAGGACTGGCGCAGCATGGGCTGCAGGGGACACAGACTGTTGAGCAGGGAGATCAGCGCTGGCACTGCCTGGGCTGAGTGGTGAGCTCAGACCAGGGCTCAGAAGGGGGAAAGAGTGTGGCTGGCTCAGGAGAGGGGGCATGGGAGGGAGTGTGGCAGATGGATTTGGGGCACAGAGGCAATATTTCCCAGGGTCCCACGAGGCCTCACTGAGGTGCCTGGTGGAGGAACACAGGTAATAGTCCCAATGCAATCATTAAAACTCTCCAGTGCTCTGCAGGGAGGTTTCCTGCCCACTGCAAGGCCCACCCAAGTGGCAACAGGGCAACCTGAGCAGTGTGCAACTCACCCCCCTCAGAGCGCAGGCTCCATGGCCCTGGGCACGGACAGCAGGAACCAGGATCTGGGCCAGCGTCCCAGTGCGGGAATCTCCCTGCCCAGTGCTGCCCACAGCCCCAGAGAGCTATCTTGATGCTTAATCCTTGTCATTGTTTTTTTAAAATCTAGCAAAAAGCCTAAGTTCCAAATGTATTCTTTTCTTTTTTGTTTTTAATAACATTTACCTAAGAGGTTTGTGCATATGTTGTTTAATTAGCTGGTGGTAACAGTTGATTTCCTTTGTTTTCTTTCTCTGATCTTCCCCAGAGCGGGGGTGAAAGGGGTTGAGGGTACCCCACAGGAAGGAATTCCCAAGTGCGCCTTCCTGGGTTTTCAAAGGGGTTTTTGCACTTGGGTGGTGGCAGCATCTACCCATTCAAGGTCAGAGAAAAGCTGTAAACTTGGGAGTTTAATATAAGCATGGAGTGGCTAGTATTAATTTTTAGAATTCTTGCGTGCCTCCACCTTCTGCACTCGAAGTGCCAGAGTGGGGAATAAGCCTTGACAGCTCCCCCAACACAGTTCAATTCCACAGCCCCTCTAGCTGCACTCACCCCCACGGCTCATCCCCCCCACAGCTTCCTCCAGCCATGCTCACGGCTCATCTCCCCCACAGCCCCTTCCGGCTACACTCACCCCACACAGCCTCCTCGAGCTGCGCTCGCCCCCCTGTGACGTTATTGACATGAACTGTGACTGTACAGATCATTGTTGCCACCAGTGTTATATATTTGCAGCAAATATTGTACAAAGGTTGCCGTGTGAGGTGTCTATAAAAAGGTTATGATTTGCTGGTTATGATTATGCGATCTGTGTATCATTTTTGTAGTTGAAGTTATGAATATTGGCTATGTACTCGTATCTCAATGTGTTTGATTCTAAGTAGCATCAGTGAAGCATTTGGTCAGCTTCTTGAGAATGGGCATTTATTCTGCAAATTCCCATCAAGAAACACTTAACTGACAATGGACCTTGGGAGACTCCAATCCACATATGAGAAGTCTTCCTGGGACATTCAAGGTAGCATGTGAGCAATGGCTGCAAACTGAGTCATGCATGAACTTGTGACTTGCCCAGGTGGCTACAAACTTCATCTTGTTGCTGTGATTTTGCACAGGAGAACAAAGGGATTTCCACCCACAAAAGAAAGAATATAAAAGGCCCTGGAAACCCCTCCATTTTGTCTTCAATCCTGTTCTTACCTCTAGAGGAACCTTGCTACAAACTGAAGCTCTGAACAAAGGACTGAATGACCCATCCCAGCTGTGGATGTACTCCAGAGACTTGATTTGAACCTGCAGTTTATTCCATCACTGCTACAAGCCTGAACCAAGAACTTTGCCATTGCTGTATGTAATTGATTCCATTTAACCAATTTCAGCTCATCTATATTTCTTTCTTTTTATGAATAAACCTTTGGATTTTAGATTCTAAAGTATTAGCAACAGCATGATTTGTGGGTAAGATCTGACTGGGATCGGGAAAACCAATACCCCCGTAAAAGAAAAAAGGTTTTCATAACCGTTCCTCCCCATAACGAGTGGCACTGGTGGTGATACTGGGAAACTGGAGCGTCTAAGGGAATTGCTTGTGTGACTTATGGTTAGCCAGTGGGGTAAAACCAAAGTCCTCTCAGATTGGCCGGTTTGGCGTGTCTTAATAGTAAAGGAAACCCAGCTTTGGGCTCTACCTGCCCTGCTCTAAGCAATTTGTCCTGAATTGATACTCTCAGTAGTGTTCTGCCAGAGGCAAAATCATTACAGCCCCCTGCAGCCAAGCTCAACGCATAGGCACCAACTTTTCCCGGCCCCGGTGGGTGCTCGTGCCCCCCACCCCCTTCCCCACCCCCATTCCAACCCCTTCCCCAAATCCACACCCTGGCCCCGCCTCCTCCCTTGAGCGTGGAGCGTTTCCCCTCCTCCCCCTCCCAGGCTTGCCGCGCCAAACAGCTGTTTGGCACGGCAAGCCTGGGAAGGGGGGAAGAAGTGGAGCGGCGGCCCGCTCAGGGGAGGATGCAGAGCGGAGGTGAGCGGGAGAGGGGTGGGGAGCTGCCGGTGGGTGCTCTGCACCCACCAATTTTTCCCCGTGGATGTTCCAGCCCCGGAGCATCCACGGAGTTGATGCCTATGGCTCAACACCACAGCTCACACACCCCCAAGACCACCTCCAGCCTCATTCACACACCCCCACGGGCTCCCTCCAGCCTCGCTCACACCCCCCACGGCCCCTTCCGGCCTCACTCACCCACCCCACCCCAGCCCCCTCCAGCAACGCTCACTGGGCCTGTGTTTTTGCAGCAATGAAGCTGGAAGTGAAAATCACCACCATCAACCGAAGATGCATTTTCTCTCTTTGCTGTTCTTTTCTCTCCCCCTTTGTGTGTGTTTCTCTTGTTCTGTCTTCTACGAAGCAGGATCGGACTTCAACCACAGCAGCAATGACAGCTCCAGCCCAGCTCAACTAACTTCTTCTCCGTCCCCAAAAGGACAGTCATTATCAGCTTTGATACCATCTAAGAGACTGCCGGACATGGAGGTTTCTCACGAAAAACTCTCTCCAGTGAAAGGGAACAAGGGATGCTAAAATAAAAGCTTGATTTAATATTTAGAGCGAGAAGGTGGGGGAGGTAATACCTTTTACTGGATCAACTTCTGCTGGTGAAAGAGACAAGCTTCCGAGGTACACAGAGCTCTTCTTCAGAAGTTGGTCCAATCAAAGATATTATTTAATCCAGCAGCGTAGCCACGGGGGGAGCAGGGGGAGCGGCCGCTCCCCCTGTGAGGAGAAGCGGCGCTAAGGCGCCTCCCGAGCCCTGCTGCAGGAGCCGGGCTCGGGGGCGCTTTAAAAGGCCCGTGACTCCTGCCACTGCGGGGAGCTGCGGGCCCTTCAAAGCGCCCCCCCTCCAGCCCCGCTGCTGGACCCGGGCTGGGGGGGGGGGGGGCGCGCTTTAAAAGGCCCACGGCTCCTGCCGCTGCGGGGAGCTTCGAGCCCTTAAAAGCACACCCCCCCCCACCCCCCCAGCCCCACTGCCGGAGCTGAGCTCGGGCGGGGATTTAAAAGGCCCGGGGGCTCCGCAGCGGCTGGAGCCCTGGGCCCTTTAAAGCGCCACCGGGGTGAGTACAGGGGGAGCGGGAGGCGCCTTTTTATAGCGCCGCTCCCCCTGTGCTCTAAACCTGGCTACGCCACTGATTTAATCCTTTACATTTCAAAGGCTTTAACTGTTTTTCCTTCTTTTTTGTCTCTTTAATAAAAGGATAAAGAGGATTTTTAATGGTGCATTTGCCGTGGTACAAAGTAGACTGGGGTCTCTTTACCCCCACAGCCTGAACCTTGTTTGATGCTGTTTAATGCTGGACAGTGACTGGGTTAACACCTTTGCCCCATATATTCCAGCTAAGTCAGTGGTTCTTAACCCGTGGGCTGCTTGCGGCCCAATCAGCACACATCTGCGGCCTATGTGACATTCTCAGGGCCATACAGGTAGTATATATATATTTTTTGTGTGGATGCGGTTCACATAACACACAGAGAGCTGCGTATGCGGTCCACAATGGTAAATAGGTTGAGAACCACTGATTTAAATCAATACAACAGGTCCCCCTGGAGACCCACCAAAACTCATGGGGTTTGTGTCCTATGCCCACCTGGGAGCCTGTGCCCCACGACTCTCTGGGGAGCTCCCATTGCTCCCTCTGCTGTGTGCTGCAAGCCAGAGGATGAGGAGGGTGGAGGGAAGGGAGGGCAGGGCAGTGCAGAGCCATGTGCGATGGGGTGGGTATGTCCAAGGGGGTGGGACACGCTCTGAGCTCCCCTCTGCACTGCAATGGCAGTGAGGGGTGGAGGTGCTGCTACACTGTGGGATTGGAAGGGGTGCATTAGGGTTATCCCTACCCTGCCAGCTGGCTGCCTGGAGCCAGGATCTCAGCTCCAGCCACTCCCAGGAGCCCCTGCTGCCTGCTCCTCACTGGCAGCCAGAGCCTGCTGGGAGCGTCTCAGTGGCTTATGGGCCTTGGGTTATGATATGCTTGGGAGGAGGGAGGACCTGTCCTATTACCTGCTCCCAGCAAAATCATTTTTTCCTCCAGCCTTGCCACATGCAACTTTGCCCCTCCCATAGCCGTTCCAAATGCCCCCACAAAGATAATTTCCCAGCCCATCGCTTTGACCGTGTCACCCCCGTCTTTGCATCCCTCCACGGGCTGCCCCTTCTCTATCGCATGAAAAATAAGCTACTGGTCTTCACTTTCAAGGCCCTGCACCACCTAACCCACCCACGTGTAGCTCTCATTCTCTAGCAAGATGTCAGCTCCTGCTTCCAACTGGCCCATGATGCCAGTCTCCATCGCACCACTTGTTACATTGTCACACAAGCCACTTGGTGCCCCTTTTTCTTTAGAGTTTGTGATGGAATTACACCCCCGTGTTCACACCAATATAATTATCTTTGCACATGGCAGCATTTGAAAACTCATGTCCTGGTCAGTATCACCCCGATAAAATGTGTGTGGCAACATTGTATGTAACGTTCTAAGAGTCCCCTGTGTGATGTTCAAAACTCATGCAGCACCAAACTGGTCACGCTGGCCTGTTTGTGTGTTTGCCTTAATTTGCCTTTAAACAGAGTCACCAAGCAGGAAGGGAAAACAAAGGAAGCTCAAAACAGGTGAAAAAGAAACAGCAGGGAACATCCTTCCAACTCTTTGTCTCCTAGTGCCCAGCTGGAAATGTTTTCAAGAAAGGGACTGAATCTATAAAAAGATGGGGCAAACACCCCAAGAGACCCCTCCTGCTTCCTGCCCATTGCATTCTCTGCACCTGAGAAGACAAAAGGAAACAGCCATTGGACTTGGAGGCGGGTGGTTTCTGACTTGAAGAGTTTGGTCAGTAACCTTGATGGAAGCATGTGGTGAGAAATTTTTCTTGAATTTAATATAGTTTATTAAGTTAGGCCCTAGGAAGCATTTTATCTTTATTTTTCTTGTAACCATTTCTGATTGTTATGCCTCATGACTTGTCCTCACTCTTTGTAGTTAACAAACTTGTTTTACTGTTTTATCTAATCCAGTGTGTTTAAACTGAAGTATCTGGGTAACTATTTAAAATAATAAACTGGTATATTATTCCCTTAAAGGAATAACAGACTTGAAATATGTGTACTGTCCAGCAGAGGGCTGGGCAATACAGGACATACATTTCTGGGGGGAAATCTGGGACTGGGAGTGTGTTGTGCTGCAGTTACACACAGACACTCGGGGTGTGGCTAGCACGCTGAAAGGCTGTTTGTGAGCGGCCCAGGTGGAAGCCACTTCAGCAAGGCATTGCAAGGCACCCCAGTTTGCAGGGCAGGGGTGACGACACAGCCTCCCACTAGTCTGGCTGTCACAGAGTAGCTCCCTATAAACATCCCCAAAGCTCCCTCATTATCCACCTTCAAATCCCTCCTGAAAACTCTCCTTTGTCATGATGACTACAGAAAACTGGACAACAGCCAGGCCATGGTGTGCTGAGTTCACTGCCCATCATGCTGACCAACACAATCTCACTATTTCCTTGTGCTCCCTCATTGGTCTGTTGGTATCCAAAGTAAGATTTAAGTGGGGAAAATGGGAAAACGGACAGCAATCCCTATCAATTAGAATTCAGAAACGGCTGAAAATTAGTAATTGAAGCTAAGGGCATTAGGGAAAAATCTATGGCTGGCAGGGGAAAGGACAATAAGTTTTTTAACTGTACTAGCAACAGTGAAATCCTAGCACTGGTATGGGCCCATTGTTAGCTGGAGATGGGAACATTCTTTATAATGAGGCAGAAAAGGCAGAAGCGTTCAACAAATATTGCTGCTCTCTCTATTTGGAAAGAAGCAGAATGATCAAATACTTTCGTGCCCATTAGTAACCAAGGAGGATGTTAGATAATATCTTCGTAGTCCTGCCTTGAGTGCTGGGGACTGGACTAGAAGACCTCTTGAGGTCCCTTCCAGTTCTATGATTCGACTAGGGATAAACATTATTAAATTAGCAGGTCTGGATCACTTGAACCCCAGAGTTCCAAAAGAGCTGGCTGGGGGGAATCTCTGGCCAGCTGATGTTACTTTTTAATAAATTTTGGAATACTGGGGAAATTCCAGAAAACTAGAAGAGTGCTAATGTTGTGCCAATATTCAAAAATGGCAAGCAGGCTGAGCCAGGTAACTATGGGATGATTAATACTGCCAAATGAAAGTTATATATCAAAGAACAATGAATGCCATGCCTACAGAATAGGGGACTATATCCTAGAAAGCATTGATTCTGGAAAGGATTTAGGCGTTATAGGGGACAATAACTCAACATGAGCTCCCAGTGTGATGCTGTGGCAAAAAGAGCTAATGAGATCCTGGGATGTATAAACAGGGGAGCAGTGAGCAGGAGTAGGGCAGTGATTTTTACCTCCGTACGCAGCTTTAGTGGGACAGACCCTGGAATACAGCATCCAGTTCTGGTGCCCACATTTGAAAAGGGATTTTGAAAAATTGGAGAGGGTACAGAAAAGAGCCACAAAAGCGATGAAGGATGGAGAAAATGCTGTTCAAGGAGAGATTTAAAGATCCCAATCTTCTTATCAAAAAGAAGATTGAGAGGTGACTTGATTACGGTGCATAAGTACCTTCCTGGGGAGAAAAGACTGGATACTAAAGAGCCCTAGAATCTAGCAGACAAAGGCAGAACAAGAACCAATGGCTGGAAGCTACCAGACCAATTCAAATCAGAAATCAGGCACAGATTGCTAACAGGGAGGGTGATTAGCCACTGGAACAAACCAGTACAGGAATGTTGGCGTCTCTCTCTCTCTTGAGGTCTCCAGATCCAGACTGGGGCCTCTGGGAGATGCTTTAGCCCAAGTTATGGGGCACAAAGTTATGGGGTTCAATACAGGGGGAAATGTAATGGCTGGTGTTACACAGCAGGTCAGTCTAGCTATCGAATGGTCCTTCTGGCCTTAAATGCTATGAATCCACAAATCTGTCATCTCCTGCCTTAGTCTGTAACTGTGCAGGGTAGGGATCATCTTTTCCTACTTTCACAGCATCTCAGGCTAGTGGGGACCATTAGATCGTCAAGTCTGACCTGCTGTATAACACACAGCAAGTTACCCCTGCACTGAGCCCAAGAACTATAGTTAGATCAAACATTTCAGTCCTCAGGAGACTAAACAGTTGTGAGCCACAGGCAGAGAACAGGAGTGCTGAGGCGAAACAGTGCCTGAGGCCCCTGCAATGTGGGGAAAATATTCCTCCCTGACCCCTGGCAGTGACTGGCTGAAGCCCTGAAGCATGAGACTGGGTTACAGCACATAGCACAACAGGGTCTTGGCCCGTGTCTGGCACTCACAGGCACTAGGGCAACACAAATCAGAATGATAACTTTTCCCTGTCAGCACACTTGTGCGTGGCACAGCAGCTGTTCTGCACCCACTGCCCCATGCAGCCCAGAGCCAGCTTTTTGCCTACATTTCTGACAGCCCCACTGGGCATCTGAGAGAGGCAGGAATGAGTTTAGAGCTACCCCAGAGTAGGGTGACCAGACAGCAAGTGTGAAAAATCGGGACGGGGGTGGGGGGGGGGGGGTAATAGGAGCCTATATAAGAAAAAGACCCAAAAATCGGGACATCTGGTCACCCTACCCCAGAGATCAGCCCTTTAGTGGATATTATTTCCTCACAGGATGATTCTTGCTTCCCTCTCCTCCTGAGGGTTCATTATCATTACCCAGCAGCACAGCCGCCCTACCGATCGCCTAGCCACAGCAAGATTCCCCTTTGTACTGTCCTGACACACTGGTCCTGGCAGCCCCACCAGTGGCGCAGAGCCATGGGGAGCGGGGCTGCTCACGGGATTAGCCTCCTCCACCACCACTCGGAGCACAGCACGGCAGGTTCCCCACACCCCCCTGCAAGAACTAACTCCCACTTCCTGCCTTTCTGCTGGGGCACTGGACAAACACTGCCCCTTTCCACACTGCCCAGCACGACTGGGTTCACTCTGCACCAGCCCGGCTCATTCATGGTAGGGCCCTACAGCCATGCTCAAGCTGCCCTAATCCATCTCTGCTGCCAGGCCCTCTGGGTACCTACCCCATAGTTCCCAGCACAGCTACCAGAATAGTGCATTCTGGGGGATTCGGGCAGGGCCCCAGCAGTCCAAGGAAGTCGCTTGGTTTGAGCAGTGTCATTGTGGGCTGCCCTGCTGAGAACAGGCCTGGGCCCAGGGCACTGGACATGTCCAGGGTTGTTTGGGGCATGCCTGGCTGCTGCAGCAGGCGCTCCTAGCATGCTGGGTTATGAGCACTACAGACGGTGTTGGACGCTGCCCGGCTTGCAGAGTCCCAGGGAGTGGGACTGTGAGGCTCAGCCCCAGCCCTGATCCTCCCATTGCAGCAGCTGGGGGCATCAAAGTTACCCAGTCATTAGGACAGCCAGGCCTGTGCTCCCCGAACACAGGCCACAGCCCCAGGGGCCCTCCCCAGCATGGACACACCCAGCTGTCACAATGACCCTGCCCCTCCCCTGGGCGCTGCATCCCCCTAGCTGTGCCCCTGCCCCTCCCCTGGGCGCTGCGTCCCCCTGGCTGTGCCCCTGCCCCTCCCCTGGGCGCTGCGTCCCCCTGGCTGTGCCCCTGCCCCTCCCCTGGGCGCTGAGCCTCCCCGCCCACGCCATCTCATTTCTGGGTCTCATGCTCACCCTCATGCCACTCAGGTCTGGCTCGGGGTCTGGGACTGCACTGGTCATGGACACCGTGCATCTGGCTTCCTGGGGGCTGTGGTCTGTGCCAGGCAGCATGGGGCCACTCTCTGTGCCACAGTGTGTGCCCCTGTTGGGCACTGCCCCAGCCTCCATACCTGCTTCTTGCTGGCACCATTAAGGACGTCCTGCAAGCCCCTATGCCAGGCAGCTGCTGCCGCTCAGCGCCTGAGAATGGGTGGGTGGGGGGGGGGGAGGAAGCCATGCAGCTGCCCATATGCTGCACTGGCTGGAGCGTCCCAGCAGCCCCCCCCCCCCCCACACACACACACACACCCCCCTCGGGTTGTGGGAGTATGAAGCCCTGGGCACAGTTGAGGGCGACCCACCGTCGGTGTCTTCGTGGTTATGCTGGGGCTGGCCGGGGTGCGCAGAGGCGTGGGCCTCGCCGTCGGGGGAGCTTGCACCGCTGTCGAGCTGTCCCACGGGGGGAGGCCACGGCAAGTCTTTGATCACTTTGATCTCAACTGGACAGAGGCAGCAGAGAGAGAGAGAGAGAGAGAGTGTGAGAGCTGGCTGGGGCGGTCCCGGCACCCAGGGTCCAGAGGAGGTGGGCAGGAAGCAGTGTGAGGAGAGCAGAGGGTGGGGGGAAGACAGCCACGTGGCCATGCTGAGGCCCCACGTGCCCAGCCCCACACTTGGCTTCCAGCTCCTCTCTGCAGGTGGGCGCTCCCAGGCTGGTCAAGGCTGCAAACCAGGGCCTGCCCTAGACGCCAGTGTGCAGGGCAGTGCCCAGATGGGGCAGGGTGGAGACACAAGGCGAGTCACGGGAGATACCTGGCTCTTCCTGCTGCACTGTGGGGCCGGGGCCCGTGCAGTCGCTAGGGCAGCGCTACACACACCTGAGAGGAGCTCTGCTGGGGGCACGCCCCTCAGCAAACAGCCCTGCTGCACCCACAGCCTGGCAGCAGCTGCCCCGCTACAGACCAGGGTGGGGGGCTGCCTGGGACAGATCATCGGCATCCAAGCACCCCACACATCTGGCTCTCGCAGCACTGTGGCCCCTGGGCGGGAGCGTCTGGCCACCCAAACTCAGTGCCCCCAGCTGAGCCCCCCATCCACCTGGGCTCTTCCCAGAGAGCAGGGGACACCCAGACCCTAAATCCCATTCTGGACAGCCCCAGTGCCCCCTGCACTGCACCCACCCTTCTCAATCACCCCATCCTCGCTGGCAGGCGCTCTCCAGCTCCCAATGGCAGCCTTGTGGCCTCTCCTGGAGCTCTGCACAGACTCCCACAAGCCCACCCCTCCTCCCACCTGGCTGGCACCGATTCACATTCTACCATGCTCCCCCTCCTGGTGCCCTGCCGCTCCACAGCTAAGCAGCTCCCAACACTGCCAGCCCCTGGAGCACTCCTGTCTGCCCCTCCCGCCTGCAGCCCAGGCTGGCCACTGGCCCCTAGCTTCGTGCTGGGTGGGCACCTGACTCCCTGGGCTCCCTCCCCTTGGCCTGTCCTGCCCAATTCCATCTCAGCACCTCTCGAATCCTACCTCAGAGCATGGCCATGTCCCCCTCTCCTCAATCTCCCGGCTAGCCTCCCCTCTTCCCAGGCTCTTCCTACCCCAGCGCTCCCAGATGGGCAAGGGGGATTGTGCTGTGGTGCTCACGGCTGGTACATGGCTGGTGCAGGCTAGCAGAGTGGGCAGCAGGACTGGCTGCACCCCAGCCCCGAATGGTGCCCCCCCTCCAGGGACAGCGCAGTGGCCCAGGAAATGGGGCCATGCCCGTGGGATGGCTCGGGGTTAGTGCCGAGCCCTCAGCTACTCGGGTGTGCAGAGCCTGGTGCTAAGGGAGTGAGCACGGAGCAAGCATTATCACACACACCAAGGCCTGGACAAAGTGTGGGTGTCCGCCAGGGAGACGGGCTGTGTGGACCCAGAGAGAAGGGGATGGGGTTCTCAGGCAAACCCAGGGAAGCTGGGGAGTCTCCAGTGAAGCCGAGTGCAGGAATCAGTGCGGCTGGTGCCGAGCCCCAACCCTGGCTCATGCCAGATGCCACTGGCACCCTAGGGCAGAGAGGGGTGCCCAGGCCCAGGCAGCCTTGGTCCCCATCACTCACTCACACACACCCTGGCACAGCTGAGCTATTGCAATTAAACTGCAGCTAAGATAAGAGCCGGGCAATTAGCGAGAGCTGCTGGGGGAGCCGGGTGCTAATGCGCTGCATGGATTTCCCCATTAGCCAGCCCAAACGTGATCAATCCCCAGCAGGGAGATAAATGGATGGGGATGGAGATGGGACTCCAAACCCAAGGCCCACAGACAGCCAAGGGCAGCAGCTCCAGGGCAGGGAAGCCCAGGAGGGGGAGCTGTGGAGGTCCTGTCCTTGGGGCAGGAGCACTATGCAGGGAAGAAGGGAACAATAACATGGCAGCCAGCAGGGTCCTAGGGATCTGCCCCCTCTCCCCCCCAGCACCAGTGCCTGAAACTCTGGGGTCCACGATCAGCCAGGCAGAGCAGGCAGGAGTTGGTTCCCAGGGAGGCCCAGAGCAGACGAGCAGCTTCACCGTGGAGACTGACAAAAAGTTTCCTTGTCAGGGCCCAAGTCCAGGATTCCCATGCGAGCGGCATGGGTGCCCATGCCCCACCGCTGGAGGGCTCAGAGCCTCACCAGGAAGCCTGGACACGGAGTCAGGCAGCAGAAGGCAATGAGTGCCCGTGTGAGCCCAGGGGCAGAGCAGGGCAGGGAAGGATGGAACTGCCCCATGCCACACAGATGGGGGGGCCATGGAGAGCCCCTAGGGATGGGGTTCCTGGAGCATGAGACCCAGGGGGGTACTGGCAGGGCGAGGCCTTTCCAGCCTGACCCAGCAAGGATGCCCCTGCCCCACCCAGGGCAGCTGAGCCTAATGCCAGGGCCCTGCCCCTGTCACCCTCACCTGCAAAGGCCTTGGAGATGCGCTCCTTCTTCCACTCCCAGGGCTGGTCGTACTCCTCGGGTGGGCGCTCATCGTCCTGGGGCAGCCGCGACTCCCGGGGCTGGGCACAGGACGGGCGCTCGCTGTCTGGGGGTAGCCCGTTAGGCACCGGCTCATAGGGTGTGTCATACAGGGGCAGCGGCTGGGCAGGGGCCTCGAGGGAGCCCTTTAGGCGGATCTCTGGCAGGAGGGAGAAGGGAGAACACCATGAGCATGGCACAGGGCTCCACCACCAGCTGCAGTCACAGCTTGCCAAGCCCCTTCCATGCTGGGCCAGGGCTACCACCTGCAGTGCCAGGGCTGGGACTGGAGACAGAGACCCAGACGGCATGAGAGGCACTCTGGGGTGTTGGAGACGTTTCGCTAAACAAGACGGAGTCTCTGAACCTGCCAGCACAGAAGAGTTACCTGTGACGTGTCGGGTTGGGCCCCACGTAGCGGGATGCCTGGAATGTCCCTGTGCCCCGCACCCCAGCCCCTGATCCCAGGGTTCCCATGCTCCAACCCCGCTTCCCATAATCCCCAGTTTGCAAGGCAAAGAACCCTGCGCACACCTTCCAGAGAAGCCAGGAACCATAGAGAGGAACGACTGGCCCTGGAAGAAGATTCAGGTTTTTTCCCCCCATAGATTCTAAGGCCAGAAGGGACCATTGTGATCATCTAGTCTGACCTCCTGTTTAGCACAGGCCAGAGACCTGCCCCATCATAGTTCCTAGGCAGTGGCGTAGCCAGGTTTAGAGCACAGGGGGAGCAGAGCTAAAAAAAGGCGTCGGGAGCAAAAAAAGGCTCCGGGAGCAAAAAAAAAAAAGCTCCGCTCTGGCTGCAGCATAGGAGCAAAAGATCACAAAAAAGGCGCTGCTTCTGCTCAGTGGGGGAGTGGCCGCTCCCCCTGCTCCCCCACTGGCTACGCTACTGTTCCTAGGGCAGATCTGGTAGAAGAACATCCAGTCTTGACTGAAAAATTGACAATGATGGAGAATCTACCATGACCCTTGGTAAGTTGTTCCAATGGTTAATGACTCTCACTGATAAAAATTTACACCTTATTTTCAATCTGAATTTGTCTAGCTTCAACTTCCAGTCATTGGATGGTGTTAGACCTTTCTCTGCTAGCTCGAACTACCCATTATTAAATATTTGTTCCCCATGTAGGTACTTATAGACTGATCAAGTCACCCCTTAGCCTTCTCTTGGCTAAGCTAAGCAGATTGAGCTCCTTCCATCTATCACTACAAGGCAGGTTTCTAATCCTGTAATCATTCTCCCAGCTCTTCTCTAACTCCTCTCCAATTTATCAACATCCTCCTTGAGTTGTGGGCACAAGAACTGGACACAGGATTCCAACAGTGGTCACACTAGTGCCAAACAGAGGCAAAATAACCTTTCTGCTCCTACCTGAGATTTCCATTTCTGCATCCAAGGATGACATTAGTCCTTTTGGCCACAGCATCATGCTGGGAGCTCATGTTCAGCTGATTATCCACCACACCCTCCAAATCTTTTTCAGTCACTGCTTCCCAGTATAGAGGCCCCATCACATAAATGTAACCCACATTCTTTGCTCCCAGATGTATCCATTTACATTTAGCCATATTAAAAGCATATTGTTTGCTAGCACCCAATTTACCAAGCAACGCAGATTGCTCTGTATCAGTGACCTGTCCTCTGTTATTTACCACTCCCCCAACGTGTGTGTCATCTGCAAACTTGATCCATGATGATTTTATGTTTTCTTCCAGGTTATTGATAACAATGATAAATAGTGTAGGGCCAAGGACCAATCCCTGTGGGACCCTACTAGAAACACACCCAACTGATGACAATTCCCCGTTTACAGTTCCATTTTCAGACCTATCAGTTGGCCAGCTTTTAATTCATTCAATGTGTGCCATGTTATTTTTTATAGCTTTATAATCCAAAGGTCGTGTGGTGTCAAGTCAAACACCTTGCAACAGTCTAAGCATGTTAACGTCAACACTGGCACCTTCATCAACCAAACTTAGGATCTTATAAAAAAGAGATATCAAGTTAGTGTGACAGGGATCTATTTCCCATAAACCCATGTTATATTACCCAGCGAGCAATCCCCTGGGGATGCCCAGCCCTCACCAGTGTCAGTGAATCAGCACCTGGCTCCCCAGGTGGAAGCGTGGGACAGCCCTGGTGTCACTCTGTGCAGAATGACACACTCGTATCAGAGTGTGCCGCCTGTCTGTGGCGCTGGGAACAGCATCCAGGGCAAACACTGGCTTACCAGGGGTTTGAAATACACTTGTGGCCCTTGGCCCTAGTGCTCTCCCTGAGGTCAGAGGTGGCACGTGCACCCACGGCTGCGGAGCGGGCAGGCATAGCCGTGCTGAGCAAAGTGCACCTCTGCCTCCCCTACCCCGTGCCAGGCCCAGGAGCGGCTGCAGGTTCAAACAGGGAGGAAATTCTGGACCTGGCAACAATGTTGCAAGGCCCCAGACTGCAGAGCAAAGGTCCCTCTGCAGAGGCTGCCCCCGCCCCCAGGGCATCTGGGGCACAGTGACCCAGGGGCAAACAATGCCAAGCAGGCCCCCAGCCCAGGCTGCTCAGCACAGCACCAAGGGGCAGAGCTCTGCCAGGGAGGAGAAGAGGGGCCTATGTCCCCAGCACGCTTGCAGTTGTCAGAGTGAGTTCACCCCAGTGGAACCAGGAGTGCGAGAAAAGGCCTGTGCATACAGGTGAGAGGGACCAAATGAACACAGAGCAGCTGTCTCCATCTCCAGACAGCCAGCACCCCGAATGCAGCTCCGTCCCTCCATTCCCCACACGGGCACTGCAGGCAAAGGCAACGGTCGAGTTTGCCCCACATATCACCAGGCAGCGCTGACTGACCATGTTAGCCAAAGCATCCCCAATAAAAATCGCTGACAAAGTTGCCCCGATTTATTAAATTAAATAAATAAAATGATAAATTAAAGTAGTAAATGAGATGGATTTGTTTCAGGCCTGCCTGTTAGAAAATTATTCAACAGTCTCTGTGCTGTTTCCTCTAATTGCTTTGTAGACGGAAGTATCGTTGTTCTTTGTATGAGTGAGGTATGCAAGGATGTCAGTAAATAAGAGAGGCCAACTGACAAGATGAGCCTAATCATAAGACGAAGGGAGTGAGAAAATAAGACGCCAGTCGCAGTGTATTGCCTTATCCCCTTTTTAAAATAGATTCTATGTGCTTCTTATAAGCATAACAACCAGGGCTGCCCATGGAACGGGGGTTCCCTCATTGTAGCACCATCCTGGTACATCAAAGTGCAGAGTATAAGCCCACGGGGCCCTGTGATGAAGTGGGAATGTTAATGTTTTCTCTGAATACCGTGTGCCTCAGTTTCCCCTATGTATTACTCAAGCATCTGTGGTGGGATAAGGGTGTGTGGTCACTGCAGAGACCCCGAGAGGGCAGGTGTGACTGCTGACTGGCTGCCTGGGCACAGAGAATGGGCCAACACTCTGTATCCTGGCAACTGATGGCCGGGCCCCCTCCTCTGCAAGGAGCCAGCGGAAGGTGTTGGAGAACAAAAAGTCCAGGTGACCTGGTTGCCCTGAAAAGAGACAAGGGATGGAGGCAGGGCAGCTGGGCATGACTGACGCTGGGCTGGTGAAAACTGGTCAGTCTCCTGGTTTGGGACTTGGGGGAAGGGAGCCCAGGGCTCTGGGGCCCCCCAAGATGGACTTTACTGAATGTTTCTGATTTCTGTGCTAACAAGTTCTGTTCTATGCTGTGTTCCCGTCGACTAATAAACCTTCTGTTTTACAACAGTGGCTGAGCGTCACTGCTGACTGTGACATTGGGGTGCAGGTAGGGTGACCAGGTGTCTGTTTTTTGACCGGAACACCCGGTCAAAAAGGGATCCTGGCAGCTCCAGTCAGCACCTCCGACTGGGCTGTTAAAAGTCCGGTTGGCGGTGCTGTGGCACTAAGGCAGGCTAGTCCCTACCTCTGGCTTCGGCTCCACACTGCACCCTGGAAGCGGCCAGCAGGTCCGGCTCCTAGGTAGGGAAGCCACAAGGCTGTCCCTGCCCCGAGCACTGGCTCCGCACTCCCACTGGCCGGTTCCCGGAGCAGGGAAGGTAGCGAAGCAGTGAACAATCCCAGCAGATGGCAAAAAGGGCAGAAGACCAGAGGAAAGGGATCATGGGACCAGAGAGGCACTAGCAACAGATGGACGGGGGACCAAGGTGGAGGGCCAGGCAGAGGTGAACAGGGACGTGCCAGAAAGGACACTTGACGTGACCCAGACAGACCCATTTGCTGGAGGACAATGGGCTCTCTGATCTGGCCCCAGACCCCAAAACAAGCCAGGTGCTACACAGCACAGTGGGTACCAGACGCCCCTGGTCACTCCCACATCCACACGGGGCAGACAGTGCCCCCCATCCAACACCACAAGGACAATTACAACCCAAACACTCCCATGTTGTGGTATGTTTCTGCTCTGAAGGCTGCACACTCCCAGCCATTGGCTGAACAGAGCTGGCTGGGAGGGCAGGAGAGGGCAAATTCTCTTCTTCCTTTTCGCCAGAGCATCGGTCATGCCAACGGCACAGATGGCATCACGGGAGCACCAGGAGAACGCTGGTTCTCTGCACAGCACTGGGCCTTGTTTGGCTCTGACCCAGTGAAATAGTCGACTACGCTGCTCTTCCAGCCTGTGTCCACATGGATCCCACTCGAGAGGCGCCCGCTCCACCTGAACCTCGAGGGCGATCTGCGCAAACAAGACCGCTCAAAGAACCCTACTCATTGCCTGTGTTGGCACGCGGTCCCATTTACTGAAAAACTACGCCTGATGATTTGGAAACAGAGAACGTGAACAGACGGCGCTTCCCTGGAGAAACATATGCTGGGGCGCTTGCCAGGAAGAGAATTCCCACCCCCCCAGATCCCATCCTGCTGCATCTCACCAGAGCTAGCACAAAACAACTTCCCCTCCCAGGAGCAGTTCAAATGTTCCCAATCCGTGGGGGGCCAGGAAGCCATCTGACTGCAGTGCAGCAAGGAGGGCTGGAATACACACTGGCACACAGGCCCAGCACGCTTTGAGCACTGTTCATAAGGGGTCACACACTCACTGGCCTCTCCTGAACCCTGCTTTCAAACTATGAGCCTCCCTGACCTTTGTTCCTGGGGGTCTGACGGTCCCTCTTCTGGCTGTTCAGAAGGAGCAGGAGGGTCCATCCACCTCCAGCCCCCGCCAGCAGTGGCCCGTGCCTGTGGGACTCAGGGTCAAACTGCCATCATTCCTCCTGCTGCACCTTGTCCTTCAGTCTCTGCTGAGCACCCGTCCCTCACCAGTCCAAAGGGGATGCTGCCATTGCCAGCGGGGCAGCATTGGGTGGGACACACCCAGTGCCAGTCACACAAGGCAGATCTCTTGGAGGTCTCCACGAGACACCTCCACCTTTGTTTCAGGCTTCCCGACACCTCTCCCTCGCCAGCAATTCTGCAGCTCTGCAGGTCCCTTCACGGCGCCTTCTCCTGGCCACATGAGGGGCCCTAAGCCGGGGAAGCGACCACAGCTGGAACCACGACATCATTAATGTCCATTGCCCTTTTTCATGGCATGAAGTGGGTGAGTTTCTGAGATCCTGGCATCAGGGGCCAAATGCATATCAATGACCCTGCCCAGGCAACCAGCCACGCCTGGTAGGACATGGAGCAACACCCCTTTCTGTACATGAACTCCAAAGCCCAGAGGGGGAGAAAATAACATGCATCTGGGTCCCAGCAATGGCCCCGTGTGACACTTGTCAGGGTTACTTCAGATCTGAGGTGAACTGCTACCATCTGCTCACAGCAGGAGGGAGCCCATCTGTGCCCCCCACAAGGAAACTCTCCCCAGTCATTGGCTGTGGGCAACACAGGCACTTCACTCCAGGCTCCTTGAGCCCCCCTCTTTCTCTCTGCAGGATAGCAATGCACACTCTGTTACACTCGCGTGGCCAGTCCCCCTTCTTCTGGGCACCTGCAAGGTACACTGACCCGCTGCCTCCGCAGACGTAGCGCACCGCATTTCACCAGCTTCAGCTCAGTTCAACATCTCCTCAGCACGAGGCACTCAGACATCTCTCTAGTGATGTTTGCTTAAGAGAGCTCCAAGTGCAGATTCAAAATAAAGGCGAGGAAAAGATTTGGACAAATCAGGTTCCAAGTAAAAGAAAAACATAAGACGTAAACTAGCGCCTCCTCTTATTAACAAGTTCCTTTCCTGTCTACTCTGGGATTTCTCACCCCAACCGGTTCTAAACAGCCCTTGTCCGGTGAGGAGGCTGGGAGCCACCGCTCCTGAGATGGCCCTCGCTGGCAGAGTCAACTCAATGGATACCACCTTGTGCTCTTTGTCTCCTTTTACACAGTGACGGACCATTGTCCTTCGACCTGGGGTTGACTGGGGAGATATTCTGTTATGTAGCTCTAAAATTGTTGTAGCTTTTGGCAGAGACCTCATCCAGCCCCTTCAGTGACACACTGAAAACATGGCTAGATCCAGGGGTAATATACCCACCTGGGCAGGTCTGTGTCACTCCCCTACACATGTTGGGAACCCCAAGAGCTCACAGCTGCCACCCTCCTGTGCATTGCTTGGGCAGCAGCCCACACTCCCCACCAGCAGCCCCGATACCTGTTTTACCAACATCAAAGCACTTGGCTACTGACCGGGAGCAACTTGGAGCTGGGGCTTCATCACAGTAACAGTCATGCGCATCCCCTCACAGAGGAGGACCCTTGTGTTGATGCCTGGAGCTGCAGCTCCAAGGTGGGGTGGGGCGGGGTGGGAGGTACAGCACAGCTGTGCAGGGCAGTGGCCTTCTGCAACCCCCGCTGCTCATCCCAGCTGTGCCCCATGAACACCCGCACCCACCCCCGCTGCTCATCCCAGCTCTGCCCCATGAGCCTGCCAAACCTGCCCCTGCTTGTAGCCCAGGCCAAGAAATTGCTCCACCAACTGCAGCTGGTCTAGGAATACATCAAGGAGCATCTGCCTGGGTGCATGTCTCCCCCCTGGGGGTAGCTGCCTGGGGTGGCACTGTCATGGTGATTGACAATCTCACCCAACGCCACCCAGCTGCAGGATTGGCAGGGGCCAGCATCCCAGTGCCCAGCAGAGACTCCTGTGTGCTGCTTGCAGCTGTTTGAACATGGCCTGGGCTGCTGGGAACCAGATGACTGATGGGATGCAGCAGGAGGAACAATCGGAGTTTGTCTCAGAGTCTCACACAGTGCCGGCAGGCACCCCCGAACGTGTGAAAACCACCCAGAATGCACAGAGCCTGGAAGCAGCACTTTGCCTCCTGCCCCCCCCACTCCGAGTGCTCTGTGCCCGTACCAAACCAGCACCACACTGCATGGACACAGCAGTCCCCGTGCGGAGTGGCTGAGCAGGGCATGCCTGGCAGCACAGGCTCTGCCCATCGGGCTAGCGATAGCCATGGTAGGAAAACCGTGCGCCAGACCAGGGCAGCTCCCCCTGCATGGCCAGGGCTACATCCCTGCAGCGAGGGCCAAAGTCTGATGCAATGCCAAGGAACCTTCTCCCCTGAAGCTCAGCACAGGCCCTTGTCCCAGGCTGTGTGAAGAGAGGTCGGCGGGGACAGCCTGGAGCCAGTGAAGTCAGCAGCACTGCTCCCGTGGTACAAAACACTGCCCTTACCGGCCATCATCTTCTGGGCCTCATAGGGCTCCATGTACCCATCGTTTTCTGTCACCTTCTCCTGCCCTGGCTGGCCACTGGCTGCTTGCTTGGCATCGAAGGGATCCGCATAGTCCTCGAGGACAATCACCTGCCAGCAGGGAGAAGACAGGAAGGGTTAGAGACCAGGACTCCGCAACAACCTGCCCCACTCTGCCTAGCATGGACACTCCCCAAGGAGAGGCCAGGTGGGGTTTACCCTCAGGCTGGGTAAACTCTCTACGCCTGCACGGGTCACAGAGAGAGCGGCGGGCCCCAATAAATACGCTCATGGGCCATTGGCCAGCGAGCTGCTGAAATGTCCGAGTCAGTTCCTGGCAGCTGGGCAGCTGCCCTCTCCTGCTCCATTCCAGCTGCCTGGCATTTCTCTGTTGAAGATCACAACCAGCCCTTGCCTCTCAAGCCCACAGGGTCTCCCGCCCTCCATGGGAACCAAGCAGGCTAGGGAGGTGCGTGCAGTGTAGGATGAGAGATGCTGGCAGCGGTGGTTCATACCAGCCCTGCTGACGGTACATGGGATCAGGCAGCTAGTCACCGGGGAGAGTCCCTGGGAAGGGGGAGGGACAGGGGCTGGTCTCTAAATGGTCAGTATCCAGCAGAGCGACCCCCCTCCCTGCAGTATCTCAGTGTCCACGTGGGGGATGGGGGCAGCAGAAAAGCCTTGGAACATCCTGTCTCCTGCACATTAATGTGCTTGTCTCTCTCCATCTCTGCAAATCCAGGGAGCTTCTACCCAAGGGCTTGGGTCACTCCCACTGGCTCCGCTGCCCCAGTGCTAGTGATGTGGGGAGCCCTGCTGGAGAGAGGCCCTGGCTCACACCACTAGCCACAATCCTGGTCCCAGAGAAGTCACTGGCCAAATGCCCAGAGTGTCCCTAAGCCCTGCTTGGAGTAGACTGAACCTCTGCCCAGCATGGAGTGAGCTGGTGAATGAAAGGCGGTAGGGGGCCTGGGCAGGGCTGCATGGCCTGGAGAACGGCAGCAAGCGCTCAGCGCACCAGGGAGCTAACGGGTCACAGATCAGGAACTGCAGAGAGCACAGGCACATTTGTGGGCAGAATACGCCTATCACCCACTGATCTAGGCAAATGGGGTGCTCCCACCTGTCTCTGGCTCTGGGCCAGGAGCCAGGCTGGCTCCATGAACCAAGCGGCAGGGCAGATCAGGACACCTTTCAGCCAGACTGCATTCCCAGATGTCAGCCAGAAGCCCCAGCCGTGGGAACCATCCAGCCTTTGTCCCCCAGCAATCGGGCTTGGGGTCTAAACAGATTAAGGCGCTTTTATTAATCGGATGCTCACTAATGATACAACAGCACCAGCACTGGGCTTTCCCGAGCACACTCGCTACAGCGCTTACCTGCTTGGGGGTGCGCAAGGCTGGGTTACTGACTGACCTACCGGGGGGGCTGCAGCACCAGGAGCTGGCAAGTTGCTTCCCAGGGACTGCCCAGAGTTATCATGTGCAAGTCTGGAAAGATACGTGTACACGCACACCTTGCCGCTGCCCCACAACTGATACAACGCACACTCCCCCTGCACACACTGGGGGACAGACAGCTCCCACACCAAGAGTACCGCAAACACCAGTTAGGAGAGGTGGCAGGTCAACAATGCTCTCACTGGGTATTTTCTAGGGCTCCCTCCAGACCAACTTTGAATATCCATTTTGCACCACTTTGGGACAAGTACGTATGAATAGGCCTCATGACAAAGGCAGCAGAGCCTGTGAATGTGTTTTTATTTGCGTCCCTCGGCAGCAAGAAGGTGGGAGATGTGGGAGCTCCCAGACCCGGAGTTCTGGATAACACAGACCACAAGGGGAGGGCATTCACAAAAACAGTCCGAGAATTTTATCAGCAACAGAAGAGATGGCGAGACACCCAGGAGTCAAATTACAGGGACAGAGCCAAAGAACCAGACAGACAGACTCTGGCCAAAGGGCACTCCGAGTCCTAGCAGCACCTGAAGGGCAATGACAGCCAAGAGATAGGGTAATTACAAGGGGGTTAACTGGGACTAATGGGATGGACTTGAAGCTGGGAACCTTTGGGCTAATTAGCAAGGGGCGCTCTGTGCCAGGAGGCTGCAGACAAACTGCTCTAGGCAAGTAATGGAAGCCCCACGGCTTGGGATCCTTAAACTCAGATAAGCCAGTGTGCTGTGGGGCCGGATTCTGCCCTGAGCTCTGGCCAGCTCAGGCATCGCCTGCTACTCGGAGCAGGCCCCACTGCACTAGCCCCTCAGGCAGCTGTGGAAAAAGGGCAGCTGCCGCTTGTCACCTGCACAACAGCTGCCAAGTCCAGGCAGAGCTGATGGCGTGGGGGCCACAAGCCTCGCTCCTAGATGCGGAGACGGGGGAGACGCTATCTTAGTGTGAGGGAGGGGACAGGAGCCTGAGCCCCAGCATTATTCCTGGCAGGGGCTGAAAGCCCTGGCTGTCCCCGCCACTCTCCTAAGGGCGAGGCTCTTGCAGAGCTCCGCTGAACACTGCGCCTGAAGGAAGGGACGCTGCACAGCACAGACCGAGGAATCCGTGCCTCGGCACATGCAGCCTGCATTGGGGCAGGGGAATCCCGAGGTGAATGAGAGGCTGCAGACATGCCATTCTGCTCCATACACTGCAGGCTGCAGACCCCCATCTCCCTCTCCCCACAGGCTGGCAGAACCCGCCGCCCAGTGCACACAAAACAGGATCCCCCCTGCCACGGTCTGTCTGCAAACTGCCGCATGGAGCAACAGGCCCACTGGGACCTCCCCCGCTACAGAGGCCTTTGCCAAGAGACAGAACTGGGGGGGGGCCTACAGGGTGGAGGGCAGGGCCCAGGCCCTGTGCCCTAAGGACCACAGGGGCAGGCACAGCTAAGAAGCGAGTTGGAGCAGCCCTGGATGGGAAGGTGCATTCATCTGCTTAGCCCCTGCACCAGGCTCAGCACCTGCACATGAGGTCTAAGCAGCAGCCAGACCTTCATGGGCTATAGCCTCAGCGGGCGTGGCTGAGCCCAGAGCAGAATCCGATATCTGTGGTGCATCCAGACTGGCACTGATAATGGTGTTAGGCAACTCAGCTACACCCCTCTGCCGAACTCTAGCCTAGCCAGGCCGAAGCCAAGCCCTGACAATGAATTGGGCTGGGCTGTGGAATCACCACCTGCCGCCCAGGAAAGTGTGGAAGCCCCCACCCATGCCCCCAACACAGGAGACCTGCAGTGACACACTGTAAGGACCAGGCCTGCCCAGGACCCAGGGAAGGTGCGTGAGGTGGGAGCTGATGGGTCTATTCCAATTCTGGTTCTTCAGCCCGCATCCACCCTGGGCTGAAGGTGCCAGCCAGTGCCCCCAGACATGGCGCGCAATCCCCCCTCCTCCGACACCTGACACTGGGATCTCCCATTGTCCCAGGCAGAAGCTGGCTACAGGCGTCACACCAGTCCACGCACGATGCTGCACTGGCTCGCTCCAGGACTGAGCCCAGGCCAGGGCTCTGTGCTCGGAGTCCTGTTTCCTGCAGAGCCTTCCTTCAGTCAGAGGCCCACGCTCAGCACTGTCAGGACCATGGTCCCTTTTGTCCCATGACCGGATGCCTCTGAAGAGCCCAACAAAAAGTGACCAGCCCAAGGGCCAAAGGGCCACACACTCCTGAGCCCAGATGGCCCCAACATCAGTCTGAAACCCCACCCTGTCCCAAACCTGCCTCATCTTCCCACACGATGAATACGACTCGTCCTCCCTCTCAAGATGATCAAACCCCATTGCCTGCCACCTCAGGGACTGTGCCCCCATCCTCCCAGGTTCCCCAACTCCTCCATTGTCCCCTGCGAGCTGTGCAGGGCAACATCTGACCTGCCTTGCCACCTCCACTGGTCCCCCGAGCATGATGCGCTTCATTTCCACTTCTAATCTTCATCTCCAGGTGCAGCACGCACTGGATCTCCTACGGCATCACCACTGCACAGTCACCCCAGCCCCACAGCACTCACTGGATCTCCTGCGGTATCACCACTGCACAGTCACCCCAGCCCCACAGCACTCACTGAATCTCCTGCGGTATCACCACTGCACAGTTACGCCAGCCCCACAGCACTCACTGGATCTCCTGCGGTATCGGCTCTGCGCTGTAATCCCAGACCCGCAGTGCTCACTGGATCTCCTGCAGTATCAGCACTGCGCAGTCACCCCTGGCCTCTGTGTGCAGTGTCATATTTGTTCCAGCATTTCCACTTCCGACAGTTCTCTCCCTAGGGACCAATGCTGCATTCAGAGGATGCATGTGGATGAGGCCCCTGGGTGTTGCAGCGCCATCCCATGGTCACTTGCTGCATGACACAGAGTCACGTGCATTCATTATAATCTGTTTAAAACAAACCCTTTTCCTCCTTCCTGTCCTGTGAACCGAGCAACAATAGCCAGAGCCTAGGAACGCAGCAGGAAAGTGAGCAGGGCCCCGCAGATGGGAATACCTCCCATGCTGTCCATTCTGAGCCATGCAGCTGCTACCCTACCCACAAAGGGCCCCCAGCTCACCACGGGATTCACCCGCCCCAGAGAACACGGGTGTGACGGTGTCTCCATAAGACTTTATGGGGAGATGCTTATAAATGTATATATGATGTAGCTTGAATAAGTTTTATGCTATATGTGCCATGTAACATATCTCTGTAAAAGTTATGATCTACTGAATCTATTCCTCCTGTTTGTATGCATGTATCATTGTTGTAGTTGAAGTTATGAATATTGGTTGTATATTTGCTGGTTTTATACATAGCCTTTGTAAGAGCATGGGATCATGTCTTGGAAAAAGAATGTGCAGGTAAAGTGCAAGCACTTAACAGACAAAAGGAGTCCCAGACCCCAATCCACATCTGAGCTTGGCCAGGAATGCGACTGGCTGGGCTGGTTGCTGAATTGTGCATGGACATGTGACTTTCCCATGTGATCCCAAAACTCCAGGGTAACATGATGCTACAGAGGGAGTGGGGAGGAGCATCCATCCAGGGGAAAAATCTATTTAAACCCTTGGAAGACCCCTCCATTTTGTCTTCAGCTGGCTAAAGAGAGAGGCTCTCCACCCCCAAAGGACATACCTGAAAGAGTCTGAACAAAGGACAAAGACAATAGGGGGTGTGAGTGATTGCTTGACCCAGGCTAGGAAGACCATAGCCTGTGAAAGAAAGAGACTGGAACTGGTGAGGTTTTTATCTGTGTTGAGTTTGATTAGACATAGACGTGCGTGTTTTATTTTATTTTACTTAGTAATTCACTTTGTTCTGTCTGTAACTAATTGGAATCACTTAAATCCTACTTTCTGTACTTATTAAAATCACTTCTTACTTATTAAGTTACCTGGAGTACGTGTTAGTACCTGGAGGGGGCAAACAGCTGTGCATATCTTTCTATCTTTGAAATAGAAGGCAAACTATTTATGAGTTTACCCTGTATAAGCTTTATACGGGGTAAAACCGATTTATTCAGGGTTGAACCTCATTGGGAGTTGGGCACCTGGGTGTCAAAGGCAAGGGCACTTCCTGAGCTGCTTCCAGGCAGGCCTACAGCTGTTAGGGGACGTGGTTCAGACCTGGGTCTGTGTTTGCAGCAGATCAGCGGATCTGGCTCAAAACAGACAGGATTCTGGAGTCCCAAGCTGGAAAAGGCAGGAAAGCAGGGGCAGAAGTAGCCTTGGCATACCAGGTAGCAGCTCCAAGGTGGTTTCTGTGATACCAACCCGTCACAACGGGGACATTCGCATTAGTGCAGGAAATGCGTTTTCTGTCAGTGCAGGAATGTGTACATGCAAACATGCTCCATCAGTGATGTGGCAAAACACAACAAAAAGGAGACTGACAAACTATTATTATTATTATTATAAATAATATCTTACATTTCTCTAGTGTTTTCCCCGCCAGACGATCCTAAAGCCCTTTACAGAGAAAAGTCAGGAATCATTTTACTCACAGCTATCATTGCTGCAATGCAGCCATGCCTGGGGAGGAGCACAGCCGCTCTTTAGCGGCACACAACACTTCTGAATAATCGGCCACACGTACATCAGAATGGAAGCTTGCAGCTCAGCCGCATGGCCACAAGTTGTCGGTTGGAGCTGCAGCAGCGACAGGCTCTGGATCTAGAGCATCCGTGACTCACTCTGTCTTTATCCAGAGAAGCAAACATTGGCAGGAAGAGCCCCCATTGTTTGTTGGTGGACTGAGGTGGCGATTTCACTTCAGAACTCTTAGGTGAATACCATCTGGTCCTGGTGATTTATCACTGTTTAATTTACCAATTTGTTCCAAAACCTCCTCTAATGACACTTCAATCTGGGACAGTTCCTCAGATTTGTCACCTAAGAATGGCAGCTCAGGTGTGGGAATCTCCCTCACATCCTCTGCAGTGAAGACCAATACGAAGAATCCATTTAGCTTCCCTGCAATGACCTTGTCTTTCTTTAGCATCTCGATCGTCCAGTGCCCCAATGATTGTCTGGCAGACTTTCTGCTTCTGATGTACTTTAAAAATGTTGCTGTTAGTTTTTGTCTTTTGCTAGTTGCTCTTCAAATTCTTTTTTGGCCTGCCTATTATACTTGCCAGTTTATGTTCCTTTCTATTTTCCTCAATAGGATTTGACTTCCATGTGACAGGTTATGCCCCTTAGGAAGCCACCTGATGTGCTGAGATACCACTGAGTCTACCTGTTCTACCAGCATGGGTCCCCTTTAACCTGTCTTGCTGAGCCAGGCTATTAAAGCCTCCTCTAACACACACACAGGCAGGGCTACCCTCCCAGCTGCAAATCGGCTCTGGGAAGACTCAGCTTAAGGGACTTACTTCAGCATTCAGGTGTCCACCTCCCTTGGAGTACAGACCCAAAGGTATATTATGAAATCCGCCTCCTCCCTCAATGTGAAGCAAGGTATACACAACTTTTTGCCCCCCCCCAGTTACAAATGACAGAAACTGCGTTATATTATAAACAAACAAATGTTATTAACTACAAAAGGCAGACTTTAAGTGGTAAAAGGGGTAGAAAACAACAAAGCAGATTCCTAAGCAAATGAAACCAAACACACAAACTAAGCTAGTTTCACTAAAGAAATTGGTTACAAATAGTATTTCTCACCCTAGATATTGTTGCAGGCAGATTATAGAAAGTCCTGAATGGCTACTGCACTGGTCTCCCTCTTGAGACCTCAGATATTATTACTCACAAGCTAGATGCCCTTCCAGCTTGGGTTCAACCCTTCACCCCTCAGTTCAGTTTTTGCTTCCACGTCTTTTTCAGTGTCTCTTTGGGTGGGGAGGCAGAGAACCACCACGATGATGTCACTCTCCTGCCTTATATAGCTCTTGTGTAAGATGGGAATCCCTTATCTTCTAGTGGAAAACCACTGGCATTCCAAAAGGGGAGGAGGGGTGTCCAGCACCAGGTGACTCGGACCCTGGTCTCTGCATGGCTGTGGCAGCCATTGCTCGTAGACTGTCTCCAGCGTCCACAGAAAGACTAAGCTCTTTCACAGTCCAGTGTCTCTGCTAATGGCCCATTAGCCCTGTCTGGCTTTACCATTGTTGTACCTGAAGGGCTGGTTGGGGTTGACACCCAAAGGAACACATTTGAAATACTGATATATAGTCAATATTCCTAACTTCAGATACAGAAATTATACAGGCTGGATAATTGGATAATCACATTCAGTAAAATATAACCTTTCCAATGATACCTTACATGAGCCATCTTGCATAAAGTATATCTCAGTTATGTCATTCATATCATAAGCATATTTTCATAAGGAATGTCACATTCCAATTTGTAAAGCACGGCTTTTTGCCTCTAACAATCTCTTTCACGCTGTTATTAGCCGTGGTGGCATGTTTTTGGTCCTCCTACTGTTTTTTCTTTTATTTGAGGTAAACATTTAATTTGAGCCTCTATTATGGTGTTTTTAAAAACGTTTCCATACAGCTTGCAGGCATTTCACTCTTGTGACCGTTCCTTTTAATTTCCATTTAACTAGCCATTTAAATGCTACCGTGGTGGGATTCTTTGGTATTTCCCCCCACCCCCTCCCCAAGGATGTTAAATTTAATTACATTATGGTCACTATTACCTAGTGGTTCGGTTATATTTACTTCTCTGCCATGACAACTTGGAACGAGATCCAGTTTGTCTCAAGCCTTTTGCCATGAAAATCCTCTGCGTACCACCTCCAAACAGATGGAGGGACAGAGAGAAAGAAATCAGCACTAGAGCAATACCTAAGGTGCTTTATCAACTGCCATCAAGATAACTGGTTCTTCCTCTTGCTTTGTGCTGAGTTCGCATTCAACAATGCCGACAAGGCCTCCAAGGGGCAGAACAGTCGTCATCTTCTTTTTATTTTATTTTGCAAATGACGGATTCCATCATGGCTTCCACCTGGCCTTGCCAGAAGCCTCCCCGAACCTAGCAGCCACCAACTGGATCCAATGAATTAATCATATTTAGGCGCTTAAGGACCACCTTGAAGATGCGAAAAAGGACTACAAGCAGTAGGTGAACCATCAATGCCGGGAAGGCTCTGACAATGGGCTGTTTGCAGCCAAACACCGGCCTACAAACAGGCCGTCATGCAAACTAGACCACCTGTTCCTCACACCATTCTGGATCTGTCAGCAAATCAACACGGTCACCTTCAGACTGTAGCTCCTTCGGTTCCTTAAGATACATCCTGCTTTCCATGTATCCCTTCTGAAGCCTTACATGGAGGATTCCTTTCCCAGCTGGTTCCAACAGCCACCCCCGCCATATTATGTCCAAGGGCATGAGGAACATAGTCCATGCTATGCTAGACCCTAAACTGCAGAGAGGGAGACTATTACCTCATCCCTTGGGAGGGATGAAGAGCAAAGAGTGCTTCTGGGAACCTCCTGCCCATGACCATGCCCCGGACCTGGTTAAAAGGTTTTATCAAAACCATCTGGCCAAACCAGGGGCCAACCCGGAGGAAAGGCACCCCTGAAGGGGGTGAGTAAAGCAAGGATCTGTGGGACTAGAACCCGGGTCTCCGGAACCTGGCATAGCTGATGTTCCCACATCACCACCAGGAAGCCCTGAAGAGACACATCCAGGAATGCTGTGATATTAGGCACTGCAGGAAGTACTGCCCAAAGAATCCAGAGCGACAGCACCCTGCGGTGTTCCGATTGGCCCATGCTCACTATTTAACACTGGGGGTGGGGGGCAGGAAGTTGTCTGGGCATCCATGCAGACTTCTAGTCTGCAGCAACGCCAGACCTCACCTCGCTTTCAGATCTTCTGCTCCGACCCTGGCCTGACTCTGACCCTGACTCTTCTCTACTGATCCTGGCTCTAGCAATTACCTGCTTGCTGACTGCCACCTCGTGACGGCCTTTGACTTGTGGACACCAGCCCAGCCATGCCTACTAGGCCAGAGTGCCTACACCCCAGTCCTTTACACGAGCAAAGCCAGGGAGTGGGGAGTGAGCAGGCATCCAGTGGAGCGATGCTTCGCATCAGCATCAGGGCCACAGCACTTGGGAGCAACAGCAGGGACAGCATGAGAGTAAAGGGGGTTGCAGGCGCTCGGCAGGGCAAGTGCCTGTAGCCTTCAATGCTAGCAGAGGGGCAAGCCAAAGGCAGGGCAATCCTCACACCCGCCACTGCAAGGCGCCTCCTGCCTAGGCCCATGGGGTTACATTTGCCCTGGGCAGTGTCTGTACAAGCCAGGCTGTGAACCCCAGATGCAGCAAGGATCTCTGGGGCGGGGGCACCACAGCAGAAGCTAGGCTGAGCAGGCAGGGCCAGGCCAGGAGGGAGGGGGCAGGTTGAGTGCCTGAGGACCTGAGGCTGATCTCAAAGCTGCCCCCCTGCCTCAAGGCAAACACCCTGCCTGGCACAGACCACCCGGGTGCCAGGAGGTGGAAGTGACTGACCCCCAGGCCCTGCAGCACTCCAAGAGCCTGACTGGAAACAAAGCAGTAGGGGTGGAACTTATCACGGAGCCTGACACAGCCTCTCCCCCAAGGAGGGAGCTGGACTGACCATAGGGTGACCAGCCAGCAAATGTGAAAAATCGGGACAGGGGGTGTGTGTGGGGGGGGGGTAATAGGAGCCTATATAAGAAAAAGACCCAAAAATCAGGACTGTCCCTATAAAATCGGGACATCTGGTCACCCTAACTGACCAGGAGAAGCCACCCAGCAGTCCTCAGAGCAAGTCTGCCACAAGCCCGAGGAGAAGGGGCTCCAACTGCCCAAGGAGCCACCCCATGTTCAGACACCAGCACTTCCCAGACCCCTTTGTGCCTGGCCCGTTACCCACTCCCCCAGTGACAGAGACAAGCAGACACAGCTACCAAGGCCAGTCAGTTAGTTCTGGGGCTGAGAGCAACTTTGCTGGGAAGAGAGGGGAAGGATAAATTTCCAACTGCCTGCACCTCCTGGCCCTGAGCACACAGGGCCCCTGCAGGGGAAATAAAAATCAATGATTTTAAAAAAAAATTTAAATCAGATTTTTTTATTTTGTCATTTAAATGCTAATAATTTTTTCTTTTTAAAAATAAACCTGTTAAAAATGAAATCAGAATTTAATACAAAATATGGTTCGGCTTGAACTTCTTATAACCTCTTAAAACATGTAATTAAAAAAAACAACGAATCCATGAGCCTTTACGAAAACACCGAGTTGAAAGCTGCTTTTCTATATAAAGAAAGAATCGGGGGAAAACACCTCACTTTTGAGGTCAAGCTTCATAAATAGGGCCCATAGGTCAGCCTACATAACTTTGCAGCCTGCCTCATTTTCAAGAGACTTTGGTGAGACTAGGAATTTAAGCTCCAGTCACTTTCACTCTGGCATATTTGAACGTTTTCCCAGGCTGACCTCAATTAATCAGTTTAATTCACTGATTACAGTTAACCCCTCTATTTCATAAATCATTTAGTTGTAAATGTGAAACATGTTTTGATAAGAGAAGTCAATGTATCCAAAACACTGAAGGTTGTTTTACTTAAAAATACGTTTGATATGCTGTGTTGTGTGTTTAATTAAATTCCAGTTACCATGCTAACACAGCCAGATGCGATATAATGAGCAAAAAGTTCATTATCTAGTAAATAAGCAATATACCATTTCCTAACATACTAAAAATTAACTAAAAAAGTTAATAAGAATGAAAATATGAAGCTATATAATTGCTTAAATAAATGTATATAGTTATAGTGTACTCTCCTAGGTAGTAAAAAACTGTACCAAATCTAGCGTAAAGGCTCTATTTCGCTGTAAGTGAACATGTTTGGATAGTTATAGCAACCAGTGAGCATGCACTGTTCTTTAGAAAATAACTTTATACAAGTAACTGACGCACAAATGGAAAGGATGATTTAAATCAATCCAGCCTGGCCCTCTGCCAGCGAGCCAAGCTAGCTCTCCAAGAACAGTCAGCCTCTGGCTTGCATCAGGAGGCAGGAAATTTGCTATCATTGTTCTCTGGCAGCTCAAAGCCATCCTAGGAACAAGCAGCGTATGGCGCTTCCTAGCACAGCGCCTGCCCAGCCACGCTCTATTTACAGCCATTTCCTAAATGCTGGGCTCCCAGCTGGCTAACCAGCACAGAGCTGAGCACTGCCCACAGAGCTGAGCAGCACGCAGCTCAAAGCAACACAGGGAGGAAACCCATGGCTCAGCTTGCCACTAAGAAGAGACCGGGTTTACCACAGCTGCTGGGCCCTGGGACCATAGCCACAGACTCACCACGATGAGAGCTGGAGTAGGGCCCACTGTCAGCTTATGGGGGCAGGGCAGGAATGGGCCGTAGGGCACATTCCCCAGCCAAGCTAGAAATTGCTAGAGTCAAGCAGCTTCCAGCCACTGCACAGCAGTGCCTAGAACCCAGGGCTGTGGGAACTGTGTCCAGACAGAGGTGCCTGCGTGTCCCTGCCTCTGCTCCATGGACAAGGGGTGGCCTGAGATGGTGCTGGTTCTTGCGCAGTCAGCAGGACAAAGCCCAGTGCTCGTCAGACCTTGACCCCTGGAGGCCAAAGCTCAAGTCACTAGCACAGTGAGGTGGGGAGACCCGCCAGCCACACGGAACACAAAGAACACGCAGGGGCTGATCCACCCTCTCACCATTAGGGGTCAGTGAGACAAGCATGGGGGCAGGTTACCCCACATCTAGTGCACTCCCTCTGCAGCTGCAGGCCACTGAACTAGATGGACTTCAGGTCGGATCCAGTCTGGCAATTCCTGCAGCCCTAGAGACAGGGCTGAGCATCAGGGGTGGGGAGTTATATCTTATAAACATGCATCCCGTTCACATCAGATGTGCAAATACACAGAGACCCAGATATAATTCCCCTCCCTCTGTTACACACACACACACACAAGATGTCTAACCGTGCTGTAATCACAGCCCCGACTGCAGTGTGCACATACTCACGAACACGCTCTAACAGGCAGGCATACACATGGACATGAACAAACATACAGACATGCGCACGCCACACAGGTGGGCATGGACAAACACAGACACGCCCAGAAGCAAGCGTTTACACACATCCCTCACTCTGCCTGTGCTCCTAGAAAGTGAATCTTCCCTGATCAGCCTTTGGGGTTTTGCTGCTGGGGTTTCCCAGTGCCCTGGGGGCTCTGAGAGCAGAAACATTGCATTTGCTTTGTGGGAGATGCTCAGGCTGTCTGGCTCACCCAGGCCACAGCGGCATCTCAGAGCTCTTTATGGTGGCAGTAAAGTTACAGCCAATAAGACAGCTTCCTATCAGCAAGAGGAGCCACATCTGTTTTCTTGAAAGTTCAAAGCCTTTCCTTTCATGTTAGCAATAAATTGTCACCACGAGCTGGGCTGCGTGAAAGCCAGGAAGGCAGGTCAGGGGCTTAGCTGTGAGCAGGGTGGGGGAGGGGATGCAGTGTCTAGGCAGGCAGGCTCCAGGCCCACCTAAAAGCAGTAAGGTTCAGAACCCCCATCCCCTCAGGGATGTCCTAGACAGCTGCTCTGAACAGGCCCGCCAGCCTCAAACCCATCATGAGCATCGAGTGTCACTGGCAAATGTGAACCACAGCAAAGACTCGGAGGTACACAGATTCAAAGGCCAGAATTACACTCCCTGTTAAAAATGTACACCTGATTTCCAGTTAGGGTGACTAGATGTCCTGATTTTATAGGGACAGTCCCGATTTTGGGGTCTTTTTTCTTATATAGGCTCCTATTACCCCCCACCCCCATCCCGATTTTTCACATTTGCTGTCTGGTCACCCTATTTCCAGTCCAAATTAGTCTATTTTCAACTTCCAGCCATTGGATGGTGTTAGACCTTTCCCTGCTAAACTGAAGGGCTCACTAGTAAATATTTGTTCCCTGTGGAGGTACTTATAGACTGTGATCAAGTCACCCCTTAACCGTCTCTTTGTTAAGCTAAATAGATTGAGCTCCTAGAGTCTATCATTAGAAGGCAGGTTTTCTAATCCACTAATCATAGTCATGGCTCTTCTCTGAACCCCTCTCCAATTTATCAACAGCCTTCTTGAATTGTGGGCACCAAAACCGGACTCTGCATTTCAGCAGCAGTCCCACCAGTGCAAAATACAGAGGTAAAATAACTGCACTACACCACCTCAAAATTCCCGTTTATACATCCCAGGACGCATTAGCTCTTTTGGCCGCAAGGTCACACTGGGAGCTCATGTTCAGCTGATTCTCCACCACGATGCCCATGTCTGTTTCAGAGTCACTGAAACAGGACAGAGCCTCCATCCTGTAAGTATGACCAACATTCTTTGTTGCTAGATGTATCCATTTACATTTAACTGTATTAAAACACACATTGGTTGCTTGTGCCCAGTTTACCAAGCAATCCAGATCGCTCTGAATCAGAGACCTGTCCTCTTCATTATTTACCACTCCCCCAATTAATGTGTCATCTGCAAACTTTACCAAATTTTCTTCCAGGTCATTGATAAAAATGTTAAATAGCACAGGACCAAGAATCAATCCCTGTGGGATCCCACCAGAAACACACAGGCTTGATGACAATTCCCCATTTCCAGTTACATTTTGAAACCTGTTAGCTAGTTTTTAATCCATGTAATGTGTGCCGTGTTAATTTTATATCGTTCTAGCTTTTTTAATTAGAATGTCATGTGGGACCAAGTCAAACGCCTCACAGAAGTCTAAATCTATTACGTCAACACTGTTATCTTTATCAACCAAATCTCATTAAAAAAGAAAGATATTGAGTTAGTTTGACAGGATTTATTTTCCATAAACCCATGTTGATTTGCATTAATTACAAAACCCTCCTTTAGTTCATCATTAATCAAGTCCCTACAGCATCATTATCTTGCCCAGGATCAGCATCAGGTTGATAGGCCAGCAGTTACGTGGGTCATCCTGTTTACCCCTTTAAAACCCTGGCACAACATCAGCTTTCTTCCAGGACACCATCTTGTGCATTATCTGTCAGGGCATTGATCCATACACATTCAAGATCGTTTTCTTTCAAGTTATCACTGACTTGGAAATGGTGATGCCATTTTTGACACAGAGTGCCACTCCCCCTCCCCTTTTGCCCGCTTGATCCTTCATAAATAGGTTATAACCATTGATTTTACCATTCCAATTGCGCGAATCACCCTGCCAGGTTTCAGCAATACCAGCTCGATTGAATTTATGCTCATTTCCAATTTCTCTTGTTTGTTACCCAAGCTCCTGGCATTAGTGTACACACAATTCAAGAATTTCTTCTCTTCGTGTCCTTTGGTTCCTTAATTAATTTTGTTCTCAACATCTTGATTTTGTGCTGAGAGCACATTTCTTCCCTCTCTTACCCTCCCCTTTTGCTATTAGTTTAACCCACACCTGACTACTCTAGCCAGCCTGTCCCCGAGGAGACTGGTCCCCTTTCTACTGAGGTGGAGGCCATTCAGCCTATACAGCCCCCTTCCCCTAGAAGATGGATTGATTCCCACAGAACCAAAGTCCTCCACCCTGCACCACTCACCCGGCCAGTGGTTCACTTCCAGAATCTTCAGACACGGCAACCGGGGCATGATAAGCCCCATCCCCCCAGAACCTCAACAGCAGGGAGACACAAATATAAGGGGAAAGACCGTGGCTCTCTCACCCGCTTTGAGGGCACACTCCAGCCCTTCCACTTCATCCCCAACTGATACCCAAAGGCAATCCGGATCCCATCTTCTGCACACTGTCACTCCAATGTACAGCTGTAGCAGCGCCCTCAGCAGCAGGAGAAAGAATTATGTCCTCACCGCACTGACTGTGGGGCAATCGGTTGATATCACTGACAGAACAGCACACGAGGTCACTGCTGAAGTTAAGTGTGACCAGGGGAGTGGCCGTCTAACACTTTCACTGTAAACACTCCTCAGGCAGTATTTTTGAAGACCTCTGATGCCTCCATGGCTTGCACCAGGGCTGTGAAATTCAGCAGAGGGATAGCCCTGGGGTCAGGGAGGTGCCACTTGCTGAGCCCACCTAACTCTAAGCAGATTGTGCTGAGTTACCAGCTGCGGAAAATAACCATTGCTCATCTACACTGTGCTCACTATAGCTTGGACTTGGCTTGCTGCCAAAACCCCTGGACTCTAGTAACCCTGCGCGCACGCACGCACACACACACACACACAGTCAGTCACTGAGCTGCACAGAGCACCTCCAGAGCGCTTCACAACCCTTATAACTGAGCAAAGAGTTCATACCCCACTGAGCAGTTACCAAGCTGGAAACAGAGTCCAGGAGTCTAACACGGCAGCCCCACTCTCTGCGGCTTAGCCACCATGCATCTCAGACAGCATCTGCCAAATCTAAGTGCGGGGCTATGCTGCTTGTAAAAGAGGACTAGTTGTGCAGATGTAACCCAGTCAACGTGTTGTGCATCTTCCCTGAGTGGCTGATCCACAGAGGAGAACAGTCTACTCCTGCAGCCAGCTACTGGAGTCAGTGCTGTATCTCCAGTGATAAGAAGTCTATGCTGAAGGTCCAGAAGGACCAGCCTTACTGATAGGAGCAGGGATTACAGCTGCAACAGAAACTGGTTTGGTTTTGGGGGGATTTTTTTTAAACTAGGAAATTACACACAATATCTATGTTAAAAGGTCATTTAAATTGCAAAGCTGAGCAGTCTCAGTTAGGAAATGCCAGAATGTAGGTTGCCCATTGAACTTTAATTCAAAAGCCTTGCTTGCATGCATTAGGACAGCCTGTAATTACATGATCACAGACTATTCTTTGCAGAGGCCCCCTGCCTCACTCACTACGCAGGCTGGAGCTGCTGTGGGGATGAATCAGGGCTGTGTCCTGTAGGACCCCTGCCATGTCTGTTGCAGAAGTTGGAAAGCGTGTAGTGAACGAAGTGCGGGATTGAAGAAGAGAAAGGATGGCCTCACAGCTGTGGCAGATGAATGCTAATGAGAACTGGATCCCATCCCTGCCTCGGCCACAGAGCTCCTGTGTGACGCTGGGCAAGTCACTTGCACCAAACTTTTCACAGATGATCACTAGTTGTGTGCAGGAATGGCAGAAGGCCCTTAAAAGTTGGGCGGCCCACTGGCATCTGAACTGTGGCCCCAGCCCCCACACCACCCCTTCCCCTGAGGCCCCGCCCTTTCACTGCCCCAAGACCCCGCCCATGTGCTGCCCCTTCTCCCTAAGTCCCCACCCTAGCATCACTCCTTCCCCCGAGACCCTGCACCCATGCCACCTCTTCCCTCCAAAACCCCCACTCACTCCTCTCTGCCCCCTCCCCTGCGTTGCTCGCTTTTATGGCCGGTAAAAGTGCGGCAGGTCATGACCCCCTGCTCCCCCCCGTTCTGGCGCCCCTGGTTGTGTGTGTGTCTCATTTATGGGCATCCAACTCAAGACACCTGGGGGGGGGTCTGCAGGAATGAGCACAGAACTTGGAGTCAGAAGGCACCAAGTTCGAATCCTGTCTCTCACTGGCCTGTTCCGTGGCCTCATGTGCTTGACTTTGCCTATCTGTTCGCATCCCCTCTGTCGAATGAAGATGGCCCTGCATCACCTGCCTCTGGGGATGTGAGGGTTAATTAGTCTCTGTCTGTATAGGGCGTGGAACTGCTCACTGCTCTGACACTCCAGGCTCTCAATGTCACCTGTTGGGCACTCAGTCACTGAGGGCCCCAAATATAGTGAAAACATGAACCTGAATCTCCCCCTGCCAGTGTCCAGTCTGGAGGAACCCAAACCCACGCCCCCTCCATGCACACACCCAGGGGTGTTGAGATGTTACATCCATTAACACCTGAGCTGCTCTGATCCTTCACAGATGAGCAGCAACCCAGAGAAGCCCAGGAGACAAGGAATGACAATCCCCCATTCTATGCAGGGTTCGCAGGAGGTGCAGTACACAAAGCAGGGGCCTCATGTCACATGTCAAGGATCCAAAGAAATCCTGAGTTTCAGCCCCATTCCCTGAGCCCCGCCCATCCTGTGTGCTGGATGAGGCAGGGGTCCCGACAGTTACAGACCATATCACAACTCTGACACACAGGGGGGGCAAAGGAAGGTTGCCTGGACAACTGCAAAACTGGCATTTTCCCTAGGGCTTCGTGCCCTGCAGGGTGTTCTTTCCTGCATGCAGCGCTGCTGGCGTGTAAGACATCATGCAGACACGAAGAACCAGAGCAGGGCTGTCACTCCACTGACGAGCCTCGCAAGAGGGCAGAGATCCAGAAAGCTCCGTTCCCAAGTGACTGCCGCACTCGACTGCCTCCTGTTACTGGTACATGGTGACATGAGGCTCAGCTCCTGATGCTGTCTCGGCCCAAGAAGCTCCCATGATTTGGAGCGTGCTGAGGAGGCTCTGCGGGAGCTCGCAAAAGCCCAACCATTCCCCAACACAACACATGGTTAGACCAGTCCCACACTCCTCTCCGAGCCCAGCCCTGCCACTATTTGGGGAGCGTGCTCAGAGCTGGCCCAGCCACGGCGCTCCTGGGCTAAGGGACAGAGCTGGCCCCAGGACAGCTCTGTCTGCTGCCGTGCCAGGACAGTCATCCAGTGGTGGGGACGTGGGAGCTGCTCAAAGCCGCACAAGGGGGACGTGATTCCCTCACACCTAATCTGGCTCCCAGGCAAGCAGGGAGAGCACCGGGCTCTGGGCGGCGCACAGGATTTGCCCCTCCCTGATGTAGACAGGACCAAGAAGGTGATGTCCGCTCTCCACAGAGCCCCCTTGGGTCTCAGGCTTGTCGACACTGGAACGTTCATTGGGATTAAGGCCAGGGGTGTGCTTGAAGCACACTGGCTCTTCCAGGACAGCCCCATATGCAGACAAGCCCGCAGGGTCCCACAGGATCTATAGCTGGGCTCTTATGTCATTCGGGCGCTTTTGAAACAACACACACAGTCTGTGTTATGGTGTATAAACATGCGCGCGCTCAGCTCCGTTACCACAATGGGCAGCCTCATCTTGCTTGGGTACTTATGTTCACTGTGTGCAAGAACAAACCAAACCAGACTGAGAGAACGAGACCGAACATTAAATGTGTATCTCGCACACACACACGCACCGACACAAATTCACAGGCTCACACTACCACACACACACTGGATTTGTGCTCGTGACAATGCACACATCCTGTCACCCAACACACAAAAACAGGCTGGTTTGTGCACACGTGACGGGCACTATTTTCATCAATACCTGGGAATTGAACTAGGAACCTCCAGAGCTGCTATAACTTGAGCTGGAGAACCAGTCTCCTTAGCTGGGTCTTTAATAACTCACATCCTGTGCGGATTGGCACTGAGCAAGACATGGACCACGCGTTCACCAGGGGGTTACAGGCACAATCCAACACAAACACATGTATACTGTAGCACCCTAATGTGTGGACACACAGACACACACACCACATTCAACACACACCATACTTGTATGTACACCACAGTGCACTTGCCCCAACACACACACCCCAGGGATGTGCACACACCCCAACATACAAATTTATGCAAACACTCAAATAAAAGAATCTCATTAATTGTGAACAAGTGGCCTGTGTGAAAGTCTGGCCTGCAGAGGGGATACGGAGGGATGGGCTGAAGAGCGCCAGTGTGCAGTGGCTGCAGATCGTGGAGGGGCACACAAGGCTGCAGCTGTCTTGAGTAGGGGGCTTTGTGTCCTAGCAGCATAGGTCAGAGGTAAGGTTGCTTGTAGAATCTGAACTACAAACATCCTAACTGCTGGCTCCCTGCGGAACTACTGCTACCTCCAAAGATCCGTGCCAGTTCCCTGATAGACAGTCACCCACTTGGCGCCCAGTCCAGGCAGCCCTGTTTATAGCCACCCTTCGCATGGAAAGCAGGATTTTGTTTTAAGGATGCTGGCCAGGAGAGTGGGCAGTCAGATTTGTAATGTCAGAGGATTAGCACACAGCACTAACCACCAAGCAACTCCCAGAACTTTAGACCCCTGGGGAACGGGCAAGAGCGCCCTCGGCTCTTCAGAAGCGTCTCTGACACTTCGCTTTTGGGGCTGACATTTGTCACTGCCAGCCTTGGCCCAAAGGGGAACTGCAGGGGCAAGTTGGAAGAGAAGCCACTGAGCTTTTCAGAGCTGGGGAAACGCAAGCCCAAGCTGCTGTCTGCTCCGAAGGCCATGTCTCTAGCAGCGGTCCCCCTGGAGCAGTTAGTGTTCATGCGTGTGCTGTGCGAGCACGTAGTGAACACACGCTCAGGGCAGGGGAGCCATAGGAACTGCAGTTTTTCACTTTGGGGGCAGGTAAAGCTCAGCTGTGAAGGAGGTTGGAGGCCGGCTTTTCCACGCAACACAGCTTCTAGAGCAGAAGAGTGCAGGCGAGCATTGCCCCGGTACCATTACCACAAGCCAACAGAGCGTGGGTCACGGGTGGGGCTCAGCTATTGGCCGATGAAGTCACATGAGCCTATCGGTTAAAATGAAGCTGCCCACAGAAGCAGGTACAGGTGCAATGGGAGTGATGGCCTGGCAGGTCCCTATGACTGGGCCTGGGTCTTCCCTGAGCAGGTCCTACACAGCACACTGTTGTCATCCCTGCATACCCAGCCACAAGGATCCATGCACAGCTGGGCCTCACTCCACCTGTTCACCGGTGGCACCCAGGGCCCAGAGCAACACAAGAGAGACAGGCCGGATAGCCAGAGGCCCTTGTCCCCTTCCCTCTCTGCCTGGCTCCAGGACCAATCCTGGCCCCTCTGCTGGGGCTGAGCTCAGCGAGGTGACCAGGGAAAATCCAACCAGCCAAGCTCTGGATGAGAAAGGGAGCAGCACTGTAGTGAGCTCAGCTCGAAGCCAAGAATAGAGGGGAACGTGTGCCCAGCCCCACAGCACCAGAGCCCTAGTGCCGACAGGGCTCCAGCAGCCACCAGAGCGCTCTCTAAGCCTGCTCAGCACCGCACACAGTGCGAGAGATGCTAGCCCATTGTCTACAAGAGCATTCCCACCTTTGCTACCTCCAGGGAGCTGCCCCCATGGGAGACCCCACAGAAATAGGTCTAGTGGAGACAAGCCTGGGAGGGCCCCGCTCCCCTATGGCAGGCGTCCCCAGTGCTCGGGGGGGCATCGAGACGTAGATTCTCCAACAGAGCCACCAGACCACAGACCATCAAGGGAAAGAGAATAGCCCAATGCTAGGAGAAGGAGTCAGGACTCCTGGGTGCTATCCCCACTTGTGCCAGCGACTCACTGTGTGACCCTGGGTGCAGCACTTCACTCCTCCGTTCCTCGGTTTCCTCATCTGTACAAAGGGGCCCATGACACAGCATGATGAGATTGAAGGAACACTTGCAATGTGCTTTGAGATCCTCAGAGGGGCGGGGCTAGAGACAAGCAGGATAAAGCTGCCCCTGCAGACAGCAACCTGCCGCACCACTCCCAGAACCCTTCTCTGGTGTGCCACCCCCACTGGCAACATCACGCCATGGGGCCAGAGGACACCCAGGACCCTCCTGACATGCCCGGCACACCACAGACATCTCCTTGTGAAGAGTGCCCTCACCCAGCACCAGGCAGAGTCATTCCCTGTGAGCAGCACCAAGGAGCCAAGCTGCTATTCACAGCCAGGGCAGCTGCTGTCAGCAGCCCAGCAAGCACCCAAGGAAGCCAGCATCCCAAAGGCCGTGAGCGAAGGTGTTTCTGACAGAAATCTCCACCTGTTACTGGAGCTGGGCCGAGCCAGGCCCCCTGCTCCCCTTCCCCACTGCATGGAAGGTGTCTCTGGCAGGCCATGCAGAGCTGAGGGAGGGTGAGGGCCTGCTTCGAGCTGCAGAGCAGGAAGCAGCCTGTAAAGCCCGCCCTGCAGCTCGGAGGACAGGCTGCGTCCCACACAAGCACAGAGTCCTACCGGTAATTCTGCATTATGCAGGGAGGCGAGGCGGCTCGCCTGGGGACAGGAAACTGCACCCTGCTCCCAGCTCACCAGGCAGAGTGGGAGAGCTACCGCATTCCCCGGAAAAGCACATGCTGGGCACAGAGAGGCAGCTGGGCTGGTGCCCTCTCCCCATCAACCTCCACAGGGAAGCAGATACCTGAAGGCCCAAATAGCCTCTCCATAACCACTGCCAACTACACATCTTCCAGCCAAATGTCTGCCACCTCCAGCACTGGGGGTGCCAGCCCTACCCTGCACAGTCAACCCCCTGGCCCTACGCACATCCCGAGGTAACTTTTCCAGTTCCCTCTCTTCCCTTCACCCTATAGCTCCTGGGCAGCCCCCGACCCCAGTGCTTAATTTGTGCCAGGGCTGAGCCTCGGCACCTCTGGGCTTGGCAGTTCGGCGCCTCGGCACCTCTGGGCTTGCTGCATCAGTTATCAATGTAAAAAAACTGCTTGAGCCCCGGCACCTCTTTCATTACAAATTAAGCACTGCCTGACCCCAAGGGCTGAAGGACATAGCTGTTGCTGATGCACACGCATGCCATCACTAGTGACACTGAGAGTGACTCACTAGCTAGGGACACACGGCGCTCCTGAGATGTTCTGTCCCTCCCCCCCCCCACCCCGCCCCCAGCATTTCCTGCTCACGGCCCGTAGGGTGGCACAGTGCGCCCTATGCAGTCACTGCAGAGCCAGTGCTGCCAAAGTGCTCTCACCAACCTGCCCAAGGTGCAGCTCCCAGACCGCCTGGGCCTCTTCCTGCAGCCCCAGCACTGCATGCGGCTGCATTGGCCATGCTCAGCCAGGCCTCTCAGCTCCACTCCCGCCTGCTGCTTGTGATTATCGCTCCCCACACGCAGCCCAACTTCCTTCTCAGGTTCCTTCCCGTCCTCCCTGCTCAGCAGGCCTGTGAATTTCGTTACTGAGCAGCTCACTCTGTCGGATCCTTAACGAAGATGTTAAACAAGCCCCAAGCGAGCTCCAAGCGACCTCTGCAGCAGCTCGCCAAGCAAATGCCATGCATTGCCTTTAGCACCGTGCTGGCTTCACCCCACCTCTGCTGATCGGACTCCATCTGCCAGAGCAGCTCTTCTCAGCCTGCTCCTGCTCCCGCGCCTCTGAGCCAAAGTCCTGGAGCAGGACATAGCACTGACCGTCCAGGACACCAAGAAACACTTCCATCAGCAGACAAGGAGGATGGCCCAGTGATTAGTGCACTGCCCTGGGACACAGGAGCCCTGGGTTCAGTTCGCAGCACTGCCACAGACATCCTGCATGATCTTGGGCAAGTCACTTAGTCTCTCTGGGGCTCAGTTCTCATCTGTGAAATGGGAACTCCAGCCTTGGGAGGAAGGGCAGGGCTATACACCGGTAAACGCATAAAGACTGTGAGCAGCTCAGACACTTTGAGAATGGGGGCCAGATAAATACCTTCCAGAAACAGAAAGCCCAGAGCCTTCATTGCATCAGTTCCAAGACAGACCCTGCCCCTGCCTCCATCCCCACCCAGGATTACAGTCACACTGATCTGAGCCTGCCTGCTGACCAGAGGGCAAAGCCCTATCAAGTCCAAGGAGAAGCTGAGATCATAGAATCATAGAATATCAGGGTTGGAAGGGACCTTAGAAGGTCATCTAGTCCAACCCTCTGCTCAAAGCAGGACCAATCCCCAATTTTTGCCCCAGATCCCTAAATGGCCCCCTCAAGGACTGAACTCACAACCCAGGGTTTAGCAGGCCAATGCTCAAACCACTGAGCTATCCCTTCCCTTCCGCCCCACCAGGCCCCATCCCTGCTGGTTTCCCATTTCCCTTACTCCTGCTGGTCTGCCTGGTGTCTCACCTGACTTTACAGCCTCTCCCTGAAGAGGAGAGTGTTGGGGTCAGAGCCCTGGGCAGTGGGCTCAGCTGTGCAGGGGATTGACCCACACCAAAGCATGTTCCGTGGTCTTGCCTTGGTGAGAAGTTGCCATGCTAGACAAGTACCCAAATGACCAAGCCCAGTGAGGGGGTTTGGAGTGACCCTCCGGGGGATTCCTGTGACTGGCAACACTGTGCTCCAGAGAGTAGGATTCAGGCAGGACCCCTCCTCTCAAAGACAAGAAGGAATCTCCCATTTCGCCTCAGCCCTAAGTACAGGCCCTAACCCTAAGTACAGGTCCTAACTCCCAGACCTCATCTGCAGACAGGGTCCAGCAGTGAAAGAGCCGGTGGGGGTGCTGTGATCTATCAGAGTGGACGGGGCAGCGTTGATGCTGTGGGGGCGCATCACCTTAACTCTGCAGCTTCCTAGTCTCTGAAATCCGGGTACTGTTTTCCTGCATTCCTAACCCCTTCTGGCTCCCGTGACCGACTCTGGCCCAGGAGTCACACCGAGAACACATCTCAAACAGGACTTCTACTTAGAAATTCTCATCTGGGGCTTCTGACACGATATGCAATGACCCAAGAGAGTCCTGTAGTGCCAGCACTAGCCGTGCGTTTCAATGCCAAGAGTTGCACACAGAGAGGGACGGGAGGCTCTGGTTAATAAGAGCCTGTGATTGTACAGAAGAGGGGAAGAGGAGACTTGACCTGATGTTCTCCAGGTTCCCAGGCTGGAGCACCTTCCCGGGTGTTTGGTAGAGGAAGACTGGTCTCGCTGGCACTCTCAGAGCTCTGTGTGGCTACAAACCCAGCTGGCCCTGCAGAGTCAACAGCTTTTCACTGTTTGGGTCTTGGAGCTGGTTCTTGGTGTCTGGCACTGGATCTCAGCAAAGGCAGCACCTTCCATGGGCACTGCCTTCTGCTGCCCTACATGGCCCCAAGAAAGCAGCACAGGCAGCTGTAATTTAGAAAACAGATCGGGGGGGAGGAAAGGGGGCTATGCTGCATTTCAGGACCCCTTTGACCAAACAACCCCAATTCACACGGCTCTCTGTCCCAGCCCTCGGACTGACACACCAACTTGCTAACTGAAGCTGACATGCAACGTCAGATTGGAGTGGGGAGAAAATTGGGCTTTCCTGCGGTGTCACCACTGCTCCTGCTTAATAAACGAACCAGCCTGGGAAGGACGGGATTTCATTTTCATTCATGCATGCAGGGCACTTTTCCACTCCAATCTTCCAGCTGGTTTCTGGGTTTATCTACCCAGGAAACGTAGACAAATAGACCTTGTCCTAGCGTATCACCAGGGACTCCCCTCTCACCCCCACAAGCAGGGGAGCCCTACATTCTGCAGCAAGACTCTGCAGCACTCTGGGACACCAGGCCAGCCTGTGGCAGGTTCATTTAAATCAAAATGTCAGGTTTTAATTAAATAGGAAGGTGAATAATGCAATCGGCAGAGCACCCCCTCATGTTATTTGGATATTAAATTGAATGCTTCTTACCTTGCGTCTCGCCATACTCCAAACACAAACACACACACACAGCACAGCCTAACTACACTGCAGCAACTGTTATAGGGTAACCAGGGAGGAAGTTTAGCTGAATGTCTCTGCTACAATGACCAGCACTGAAATAGTTAACAATGTTGACAATTAATTTGTCATCTTTAGGATAGAGACTTAAACATCAAGAGGCCTGAGGCGGCTCCCTCGTCTCAGAGCAATTGTGTCAGGCTCTCTGCAAAGTCAGGCAGATGTTACTGAACACGTAGCACTCAGGGCACCTTGTCAAGGTTATCTTCACAACCAGGACTAAAAAGGGTTAGTTTATTAAAAAGAAAGCTCAGATTCAGGAGCACAACCTGTGATACCGTAGTCCGGGCAACACTGCAGCCATGCCATCATGTGATACAGTCCTACACGTGCTGGCCTCCAGGCAACACTGCAGCCATGCCATCATGTGATACAGTCCTGCATGCAGGGCTGGTGTAACCACTAGGCGAACTAGGCAGCCACCTAGGGCACCAAGATTTGGGGGCGCCAAAAAGCGGTGCCCAAAATATTTTTTTTACACTATTGCTGGAAAACGAATGAATAAAGAAAAGAGAAACGTCATTGAACTTGCATTTGAACTTGTTCTCTCGTACATTACAGCTATAGCCTACGCCAGCTCTGCGTTGCGGGCACAAGTGTACTGCTTCACCCTACGGTACAAAGTGGCAATGACATCATTTTTCTCATCGCGCGCAGCCGGGGGGAGGGGAGAGACAGGGGGGGCGCAAGGTGGAAGTTTCGCCTAGGGCGCAAAATATCCTTGCACCGGCCCTGCCTGCCTGCGCTGGCCTTCGAGCACAGCGGCAGTCTGAAACACCTCTGATCATTCACTCTGACTTCCTGCATCGAGAGGCCAGACAACCTCACCCAGTGAACCCTGTATCAAGCTCAACAGCTGGTGAGTGAGCGACAGTGGATCTTTTAGCAAGAGACACCCAAACCTGCTGTAAAGACTCCAAGTGATCAAGAATCCACCACAACCCTGCTCCCATGGTTAATTACACTCACCACTAAAAATATGCACTGTGTTTTCAGTTTGACATGGTCTAGCTTCATCTCCCAGCCTTGCTCCGCCTCTGGCTTCTAGATTAAAGGGGCCTCTGCTAGCGAAAGTCTCCTCCCCTCACAGGTGCTTATAGACCATGAGTTAATAGTCTCTTATCCTTCTCTTTGAAAAGACAGACTGTGCTTTAGTCTCATATTATAAGGCAGATATTATTTGCTGAACGCTCTCCAATTTTTCAACTTTCTTTGTGAAGTGTAGCCCCAAGAACCAGAACCAGGATCCAGTAATGGTCTCACTAGTGCCATATACAGAGGCGATCTCTTCTCAATATTCTGTTAAAAAATCCACACCTCTCCCCACAGATTCACATGGGGAGAACTCATGTTCACTTGTTTATCTACAATGCCCCCTAAGTCCATTCCAGAGTCCCTGCTTTCCAGGATACAGTCCCTATTCTGTTGATATATGGCCTGCACCTCTTTGTATGTCTGCAAACTTCCCCATGTAACGATGCTGGTTCTGGCGGGACCCAATTGAGAGTGCCAGTTCAGGACAAATTGCTTCAAGCAGGGCAATTACAGCCCAAGGCTGGGGTTTTTCCACCTCTAAGGCAAACCAAACAAGCCAGACAGAGGAGACCTGTTGGTTAGCCAGTGGGGTAAAACCAAAGTCATCCCAAGCAATCCCCTAAGACACTCCAGTTTCCCAGTCTCACCACCAGTGCCACTCGCTATGGGGACAAATGGTCATGAAAACCAATGCCCTAGTAAGAGAAAAAGGTCCTCCCGACCCCAATGGACCAAGCCCCCAGATCCAGGTCAATATACAAATCAGATCTTACCCACAAATGACGCTGTTGCCAATCCTTTAGAATCTAAAATCTAAAGGTTTATTCATAAAAGGAAAAAGGTATAGGTGAGAGCTAGAATTGGTTAAAAGGAATCAATTACATACAGTAATGGCAAAGTTCTTGGTTCAGGCTTGCAGTAGAGATGAAATACTGCAGGTTCAAATCAAGTCTCTGGATTACATCCACAGCTGGGATGGGTCCTTCAGTCCTTTGTTCAAAGCTTCCATTTGTAGCAACATCCCTCCAGAGGTAAGAAGCAGGAAAGAAGACAAAATGGAGATAAGGCAGCTGCCTCATCTCCTAGTTTCTTCCAGGTGTAAAGACACCTCTTTGTCCTTACTGTGGAAAATCACAGCAAAATGGAGTCTGGAGTCACATGGGCAAGTCCCTGCATACCTTACTGAATCATAAGGTGTGTCTGTCTCCTCTCAATGGGCCAATTGTATAGTCGATGGTCCTTAAGGGGCCATCAGCAGGCCTGGCAGAGCTGATAGCTTGTCTGGGGTCCCAGAAGCACAGCCCCAGTTTGAAATACAGACAGTATAAAGCCAATATTCATAACTTCAACTACAAAACTGATACATACATATAAATGGCATAATCATAACCAGCCAAGCATAACCCGGTCTTAGACACCTCATTTGACCCCCTTTATATAAGATTTGGTGCCGCTATAGGACCTTTGTTGCAACAATGATCTATACGGTCCCAGTTATTGTCAATAACATCACACCCCAGCAATGATAAAAAAATTGAACAGCCCTGGGCCAAGAACAGACCCCTGCAGGGCCCCACAAGAAACAACTCACTTACTGCTGATTGTTCATTAACAACCAATTAGAGAGATCTATCAATTAGCCAGTTTTAGTCCATTTAAAATACACCCTCTGGATTTTGTAGAGTGCTTGTTTAATCCAAATGGCATGCGGTGCTAAACCCAAGCATGTTATTACATCAGCACAGTTACTTCTATCAACCATACTTGTCATCCTGTCAAAGGGAGATATCAAGTTCATTTGACAAAAGCTGTCTCCCGTGAAGCTATGCTGATTGGCTTTAGTTCCGTTTACTGGGGGAGATCCCGTGTCAGCGGTTCCCGCAGGCTGTCCCAGCTTCCTGTCCCATTTACCCTTCTTAAATACTGGCATGGCTGTGGCCAGTCTCCGCAAGTTTCCTCCCGCACCCTTTCTTCCCCAGCCTGGGATTATTTCTCCCCCACCCAGCCTCTCTGCTCCCTCCCATGTTACCCCAAGAGTTATTCCATTGCTCCTGCTGTGGCACCAGATGGCTCTGCACTAAGCTCCTGCTGAGCCCCATGGTGCAGAGCAGGGTGAAAATGATGGAAACCTCGTCTCCCTGTGCCCAGGCAGTCCCTGCAAGATCAGAGATAGATGCGGCTGCCCTCTGGGCAGTGGCAACACACTGCTGGGGAGCGTACGTAGAAGAAGGCAGAGTGAAGAGGGCGGGATAGTGGTGATGTCCTGCCTAATTCTCCCTGAGGAACCGGCACAAATGCCATGAAGTACAACACAGGACAAACTCCCCAACAATGCAGCGAATGAGGCTGTCCATCGCTTTGCGCCCCTGACACCCTGCCTGGACAGAGCACTAACGCACCTTCCCGGTCAGGATCAAACATGGCCCCACCGCACCGGCAGGTGGGGCATGACACAGACAAAAGTGGGGAGCTCTTGTGCTAATGAGCTCAGATTAAAGGAAAACCAAAGTGTGACAGGCCGCTTGGCTCGCTGCATGGGATAATGCTAACAGAGCTAACTGTGCGGTGCTGAGCCTGATGTAGGGTGTAAACCAGCACTCGGGGAGGGAGGGACAGTGCCTGTCTCTGCACTGAGCACACTGCTGGAAACAAACTAGAATACAGTGGGGATGGAAAAGGGGACCAACACATGCAAAATCAGAGCTTCACCTGCCACTGCGCTAAGCCCAGGCCACAGGCCCAAGGCACTAGCATTTCATCCAGCACACTTGCCCTTCCGGGGAATCTACCTGTTTAAGGCGAGGTGGTGGTGGCTGCCAGAGCCACCTCTGCCTCACACAGGGAGCTGCTGTTGACATTTGAGTGGCATGTTCTTGCTGTCAGGACAATGGATGGAAGGCGTGACACTTACAGCCTTAGCTCACACATAATGCTGTGAGCTATTTCGGCACAAGTGCAGCTCTTAATGAGATCTCAAACAATGGGAGGCAGCGTCCCTCTGCGGAAAGGCAGCTCTCAGCTTGCCAAAGGAACCCCACTTGGCCAGGAGAAGCCTCTCTGCCAGGGCAACAGCCCTCAGCTCAGCAGCTGAAAGAGACAAAGCCATGCCCCCTCCGCCACCTTCCTGTACTCCAGGCTGTGCTCAGCAGCATACAGCAGGCACAGGGGGCTCTGGCAGCTAGAAGTTGCTCTCACAGTGGGCCCATGCGAAAAAAGGGCTGGCCCCAAAGAAAATGAAGAGGTGTGACTGGTCAGTGACTCTGGAGGTAAGCTGATAAGCAGGGGCTATTGCAATCCCTTCTCGGACCCACCTCCACGGGCAGACCCCTGCATCACTTCCAACCACCAAGCCCACATGTCATCAAGCAATGACTCACTCTGAGCCCCTATCTGGCAAAGCCCCTCAGTGCAAGATCAGCTCCAGGCTGCGGTATCAAGTAGCTATTAATGGCTTACCCATGTATGGCACCTATCCCCACTCTCTGCCCCTGCCAGACCAGACCTGTGTCCCTGGCTCCAAGGCGGACACATAGGTGCTGGAACTGGGGGTGCAGCCACACAGCCTGGCTTGAAGTGATTTCCAGCATATACAGGGTTTACAGTTTGGTTCAATGGCTCTCAGAACCCCCACTAGACAAACTGCTCCAGCGCCCCTGGGCGGGCATGCTGGGAGCACCTGGCAGGTTGGTGGAGCTCCTGGGTCTTTGCTTCAGAGCGGCTCTGCCTGGCGAGCAAAGGGTTAAGCAATCCTGCCGCTGTTGCAGGCTCTGACGGAGGCGGCCAAGTTAGTGGAGGGACCCCGCCGCCCGGCCGTGGCGGAGCAGGAGCGGAGTAAACAAACGCGCAGAGCAACATGTGGCCTAGCCCGTGCCCCCGGCTCGGCCTCCTACCCGCAGCTCCCCCCCGGCCGCGCGCTGCAGCGGGGTCACCCAGGGGCGCTCGCTCGGGCTGGGTCCCGGCCGCAGGGACTCTCCGCCCCGGGGCAGGGCGCCGCGAGGGGCTCGCTCCCCGGGCACCGCAGGCTGGCTGCGGGAAACCACGGGCGCCGCGTCCCCACGAGCCGGGCGCCTGGCCGGGGGCTCCGAGCCAGCGAGCCCCGCTCCCGCACTCAGCGGCGAGCCAGCCGGGGATGGGGCGATCCTGGGCAGGGCGCGGGGCTCTCACCTGCTCCGGGGCGGGCTCCTCGGGCGCCTTCTCCGCCGCGTCCACCTTGATGAGCCGGTGCTTGGGCGAGCCGTAGCGGGCGTCGGGCGCGAGCCCCCCCGGGCCAGCCCCCGTGTAGGGGTCCTCGAAGTCCCGGTCCCGCTGCAGCTTGTAGGCGGCCAGGATGTCGGGCTGGGCCGCGGCCGGGCAGAGCGGGGCGGCGGGGGCGCCCCCCGGCGGCTGGGGTAGGCCCGCACGGTAGTCGGGCTTGGGCGGCGCGGGCGGCGCGGGCTTGGCGCTGCGGAAGCCCAGGTGCTCCCGGAGCCAGCGGGCCATGCTGCCCACGCACTGCGGGGCCCCCCCGGGCCCGGCGCGCTCCGAGCCGGCCGCGGCTCCGCTCAGCAGCATCGGGACGGGCGGACTGAGAGCGCCGAGGCGGCGGCAGAGCCCGGAGCCCGGCGCCGGCCGGGGAGGGGGGAAGAGCGGGGGAGGCGGCCAAGGGGAGGCGGCCAGTGCCACCTGCCGGAGCCGTGGCGCCTGCTTCACCGACCTTCGCTGCGCCCCGGTATCCCGCACAGCCCTTCCTACGTCCCCGGGCACCTGCGCCCCCCCAGTGCCTCCTGCACGCTCCTCTGCTGCACCCTTAACAAACCCCCTCCCCCCCACCGTGCTCCCACACCCCGGTACTTCCCTGCACGTCCATATTGTACCTCCAGGCTCACCTGTGCCCCCCCTGGTCCCCCCATGCCATACACCCCAGTGCACTCTCCTGCCCCCTTTCCCACATCACACCCTAGCTCCCAAGTGTCTGGGTGTGTCCTGTCCTCCCCATCTCTCACACTACCACCGACCTCTGACCTATAACCCTCCCCTCCCCATGTACCCTGCTGTGCCCCATCCTTCAACACCCGGCTTCTTGTGCCCCCCTACATGCTCTGTACCCAAATACTGCTTTGAGTGCCTCATGCCTGGGCACTGGGCACTCTGGCGCCCCCTCCACGTCTCCCCTCAACACAAAGCACCCCCATCTAAACAATGATTGGTCCAGCCCTGGCACAAGGGCCACCAGCTACCCAGGGCCACACAGGGCCAAGGACAGTGCTAGGGGGTGGGGTGCAATCACCCACAGTGTTAGAAATGCTCCCTCCGCCGCAACACCCCTCCCACTGTGTGCCCCATGCAGGGCAGCTGGCACCGGAGTTGCCATCTAAGGGTCCTGGTTCTGCCTGGGCCACTCCTCTGTCCCCTGCCCCCGAGGTGGTCACTGTTACTCCAAGTGCTTTTGCCTTGGGGAGCTGGCAGGGCTGGTGACTCAGACAAGGCATGACACTGTTCCCTAATCCTTGGGAAAACACCTGACTTGCCCAACATGCTGGTGAGTGAGGGACCAAGAATGTAGGTCTCTGAATCACATGTTCAGTTTGCTCTTGGAAGGGCTTCTGTAACTGCTCCAGTGATGCCTACCTGAGTCTGCCAACAGCCTAGCAAGCGCTGCCCTAGTCACCGTGATGGGCGTTCATTCTGAAACCTAACGATGGAGACATCAACAGAGTTAACTAGCAGTTCGCTGCTGAACACTACAGCAGAACACGCTTCTTCCACAACCCCAAACAGCCTCCCAGGGCGGCCCCCTGTACCACGCTGTACCTCAATGCACAAATCTGCAACACATTGAAAATGTGGGAGCAGCATCAAAATAATTGGCCTGAATATCAAATTACACCAGGGAAGTCTCACTGACTGCATCAGTCACCTGCATATTTAGTTCAACCACAACTTGCAGCTGTGGACTTGCCCAAATCTGCATGCCGTTTGCCGCACAGGACCACCACAGAATACAGACTCCAGGGGTCCCACTGCAGAAGTCATATTGGCCACAGAGTACGGGGGCCCGGTCTCTCCTTCAGTTCTAGAATGCAGGAATCATGGAGCATGCATGCACACACACAATAGCTAACTGCTTTGAAATGGGTTCTGTGGCCACATGCCAAGGCACACAGTCTTGCGGTGGGGCTCTGCAGAGGCACTGGCTTGCAGCAGAACTCCCTTGGGTGTGCCTCTCTGGAGACCTGCCTCAAAGTGCTTCTCGAGACGCAATTGAAAATCAGTTTGATGGCATCCTTCTGCTCGGTGTCTGTGCACAGCACAAGAATATCATTGTTTGCCACCAATGGCACATGGCGTCTTCCCACGAGGGAGACCCAGAACTGAAACAGCAGATGTTGCAGAAGAGTAGAAGTATGGGGCATCAGCAGCGTTTTAGGGTAGCAGGGGGGTTGTGGAGGAGGTTTGAGGGGCATTGGCAGAGCTGATGGGGAGCCCAGGTCTGGAATAACAGAGTGGGTGTAAGTCTGGCTTGAGGAGGAGGGATAACTCAGTGGTTTGAGCATTGGCCTACTAAACCCAAGGTTGAGAGTTCAATCCTTGAGGGGGTCATTTAGGGATCGGGGGCAAAAATCTGTTAGGGGACAATACTTGGTCCTGCTAGTGAAGGCAGGGGACTGGACTCGATGACCTTTCAAGGTCCTTCCTGTTCTATGAGATAGGCATATCTCCACATAGGAGCACTGGCAGAGCTGGGTGGATGGGAGCCCAGGGCTGGAGTAGCAGGGCAGGCAATGCATACAGGGCAGAGATTAAGACAATTGGCTCAGAAGTGAGGAGCTGCTATTACAGACCCACCAGGGAAACTGGAACTCCTTTGAGTTTAATAAGTCCCCTTCCCTGGTCACTGTCCCAGTGTGGGAACTGGAGTGAGTAGAGCTATTCCTGAGTAGTTTGCACAGCCAGACCCCCCTGATTCTCAGGAGATGGGCTCACAGCTCAAGTCAGGATCATACTGGGGGTGGCTAGCCCCTCCCACCAGCTGCTACACTTCTATTTTTAGTGTGCCCCCTCAATCAAAATCAGGGCTGGATTAACTTTTTGTGGGCCTGGCACCAAACATATTTGTGGGCTCCCAGGGGGAAAGGTGCAGGGGGGCGGGATGGTCAGTCTCCAGAGTGAAGGGTGGGCTGGGGGCAATGAGGCACAGCGCGACGGGAGCAGCCCCCCTCCGTGCAACCCAGCAGGAGGGCACTGTTTACAAACCTGCAGCTGCCAGACACACACTGGCCTGCTAGCATGCCCCTTCCCCTTTAGGGCGGGCCCGCACCACACCCACCCACCCCCCTGCCCAGTGCCCCACCCTTATGCCCAGCGCCCTCTCACCCAGAGACCTCCACCACAGATCTCTATGCCCAGCCCCCACCCCTCCCAGAGACCTCCCCTGCTGGCCTCCCACCACAACTGCACAGCACCCTGCACACCACACCACTCAGCCAGCACCCCCTGCCCATAGACCTCCCCACTGCCCACCACCTTCCTCACAGTCCCACCATCACAGCTGCACAGCACCCCATATTCCTGAGGGGATTCTGCACCCAAAAATTAAAAATTCTGTACACAATATTTTTAAATTCTGCAAATTTTATTTGTCAATAAATAAATGTGGAGGGTCCAACATGGCAGTGGGGAGCACAGGCCAGTGGTTGCATGGAGGTAGGAAATTATCCTGCAGCCTCCCCCCACCCCACCTCGGGACAGGGACTCGGCAGTGAGGCTGCACCTGACCCTGACACAGTGCAAGGGCCAGGCCTGCACCAGAAACACCCTGGGGCCCTGCCCCCCTGTGCCAGGCACACCAGGTGTGGGTGAGCAGTCTCAGCCTGGCAGCAGGATCCAAGTGCAGAGGGACTTAGTGTGGGGGATCCAGGTGGGGGTAAGAGAGTTCTCTGTGGGGCAATCTGGGTGCGGGCAGCTCAGTGGGAGATCTGGATGCACAGAAGCTCATTGGGGGGTTCCAGGTGCAGGGGCAATGGGACTCTGCAGGGGATCCAGGTGAAGGTGTTTGGGGTTCAGCAGGGGGGGTCTAGGTGCAGGGGAGGTGGGGTTCATTTGGGTGGGGGTGCAGGTGGTTGAGGCTCAGTGGGGAGGGTGTCTGGGTGGGGCTCTTCGGGGTGGTACAGATGCAAGGGAGGTGGAGCTTGTCAGGGTGAGGGTTCGACGGGCCTATTTAACGGGGGAGCCCCAGCTTCTGCCAAGGGGATGCCACATGCTGGGCTCCAGCTTCCCCCTGCCCCCGCTTCTTGCATCCCCTTCTCTTCCCCATCCCATGTCCCTTCCCCACCACTCCATCTCCTCCCCATCCCACCCCCTTCCTTCCCCACTGCCGCTTTCCCCCTAGACCGAGCCTGCCCCTGCCCTTCCCCACCATAGGCACTCACTGTTGTACAGAAAACAAGATGGCTCCCAGCACACAGAAGGGGAGCTGAACCAGGACTAGGACCCAGAAAGTGGCATCTTCTGAGCAGCACCCTCTTTTTTCAGCTGTGCAGCTCTGTGCGTGCAGAAAGGGGGGGAGGCAGTGGCTGTGGCTGTGACTCCGTGTGCCCCCACGCCTCGCCTCTGTTTGGGGGCACTGCCCCCCAAACTAAGCTCATGGGTGTTCTCAGCTGCCACCCCCTCCCTTTGCTTCTTGGTCACTTTTGAAAGGGAAGCAAAGAAATCTGCAGGGGATCTGTTTTCATTCCCCCAGGAGTACCCCACATAGACCCCCCAGTGCCACCGCACAGACCCTCCAGAGACCCACTCCCCATGCCCTTCCTGCCCCACAGCCGCACTCACCGGCCTGCTGGAAGGCCGGCTCCAGGCACCAGCGTTCCAAGGAGGTTCTTGGGGCGGCAATCTGCAAGGCGCAGCAGTCCATGTGCCGTTAGGGTGTCACGCACGTTTCCGCAGCGGCGGTAATGTGGCGGCAGCTTGTGTCTTTTTTTTTTTTTTTTTTTGCTTTGGCGGCAGCGCTCCAGCTGCTTTTTTTTTTTTTTTTGCCTGGAGCGGCAAAAAAGCCAGAGCCAGCCCTGACTATGTCCATGCATGGGCTGAGCCTGCAGCACTGCTGGGGCAGGTCAGGGATCCCTCTGGCCCCTCGGAAGCGGCTCAACTAGCCAGGACAGAGCAGGAGCCCGGCCTGCCTGGGCCAGGCTCCCTCAGGACTCACATGCCTGGAGGGGCCCAGGCCCAACCCACCACTCACACTCCAGGGGTGAGGGCGGTAAAGAGGAGTGGGTGAGGCCTTGTCTGGGCAGAACCCAGGCAGAGTGGGTTGGAGAGGTGGGGCCACAGTCTGGACACCGGGGCCCCTTCTGAGTGTGGGCCCGGCACCATGGAGCCACGGTAAACACCGATCAAAGCTAGCGGGTATATCTACTTGAGCTGGAAATTACACCTCCACCTCGAAGCGTAACCATACTGGCCTGGTCTGCACTAGAAAATTAAATGGGCTTAACTATGTCACTGGGGTGTGAAAAATCCACACCCCTGAGTTAATTAAATGACCTAATCACTAGTGTAGACAGTGCTAGTCAACGGAAGAGTTCTTCCATCCACCTAGCTACGGCCTCTCAGTGAAGTGCCTTACCTATGCCAGTGGGAGAACCCCTCCTGTCAGCCTAGATACTGTCTACACTGAAGCACTGCAGCATTTCAAGAGTAACTAGCCCACCCTGAGACAGACCCAAGAGGTGCAAGGAAACCCCTGTATCTGGTGAGTGCCAGCCTCAGTTCTGCCCATCACTGGGGCAAGGTCTCTGCATGACAGCTCTGGGTAGTGACCTGGTGCCAGTCACTGCTTTGGATTTGTCCTGCGTGACTCCTGCGTGGATGGCTGAGGTGCCAGCCTACCCTCGCAAGCGCCTTTTGGTGTTGCTTGCTAGCTTTCTGGTTGGGGGCTGTGGGACACAGGAAGCGATCAGCGATCATACAGGGATGGGTGGTGTTTCCAGCTGGACTCAGTTTCTGATCCCCTGGGGGGACTTTACGGTGGAGGGGATGCGTGCAGCTCTGGCTGAGGCGGTCCCAGGAGAGTTGATATGGCACAACCCCTACTCCCAAATTCCCTCTCTGCTTTGCTTTTCCCTCCCTCTTTCCCAGCTGGGTATCTGAGTCCCCTCTCCCCCTCATGGGGGCAGCTGGGTATCTGAGCCCACAGGAAGGGTGGGGGCAGCTGGGTATCTGAGCCTATGGGGTGGGGTGACTGGGTATCTAAGCCCCTGGGGGGAGGCCGAGGGGCCCTACGATGGCCACTTTTTTCTGGGGAGGGTGACTGTTGGCACCAAGCAGTAGGCATTGCTGCTCAGTGAGACTGGGGGAACTGGGGTCAGTGTGGGGTTGATAACAGGATAGCCTGGATTCCGATGTCCTCCCCACCTGGCTAGGATACCTAGGGGCACGATTCCCAATGCCAGGGCAGTACAATTTCACCAGAAGGGGGAGGTGCTGCAGGCAGTGGTTCATTCCCCTGAAGTGGGCTCAGCTCTCACAAGCATCTGGGATACGCTGCAGTAGCTCCCACTAACAGACTTGGCTGGAGGGAGACAGTCTCCACACCAGGCTCAGAGCAGAAGGAAGACAGGCAGGGCCTGTGGGGCGAGGTGGGCCGGGTAATCAGGGGCTAGGAGGAGGCTGCCTGTGCTCCCTGCCTGACTGAGGAGCACTAATGCCCCAGTCAGACAGAGGGGCCAGGCTGCACTTACTGCAGAACCTACTTCCATCCTCTGCCAGGTCCAGGCATCCTTATCTGCACCGGCCCAGGCAGAGGGCAGCTCGGTGCAGAGACTTTCCCCTGGGACCTGCCACTCACCACCCAGCCCTACATGGGTATGGTCAGGGACTGTGCTTATGCATCGACGAAGCTAGCACCTCACAGCCTGAGCAGAGAGAGGCCCTGGCCCGCCATGGGCGCAGCCTGCTCCGGCACGGGACCTGGTGTGTGGCCATGAGCCAGGAGAAGGCAGTAAGGGGGGCAGAACTGATGACCTCTCAAGGTCCCTTCCAGCCCTCCGTTTCTATGAATCTATGAATTTAGATGCTGAGAGGACACGCCCATTCCAATGCCAGCAGTGAGGATGCAAAGAGAGAGAAAACCATGCTCCAGGTAGCTGGAGAGCCCTGTTCCCACAGGCTCAGCACCCCAGGAGAGGTAAGACTATGAACGTCTCTGGAGCTTGGCTGGGAGGAAGGAGGGAGCAAGAATTTGCAGGGCCCCAGGAGGCATGTATGTGGGCAAGGGAGCACTCCTACCCTCCTGTTATGGCACCTCCCCCTCATCTTCCCATGCTCACACCATCCCCACCCCTTGAGAGAGGCGCATTGTTCAGCACATGGCCAAGGACACAGCCCGGCTCACATGGGGCAAACCCGCTTCAGTGTGCTAGCTGGGCCTCCCCAGAGCAATTGCAGCAAAAGATAGGGGCACACTTGACATTTTGATTTAAAAAACTAGAATATAAAATTAACAGCACACATTGAATGGATTAAAAACTGGCTAACTGATGATCTCAAAATGTAACAGGGAATTGTCATCTAATGGGTCTGTTTCTAGTGGCCCTATGCTACTTAACATTTTTATCAATGACTTGGAAGAAAACAAAATCACTGATAAAGTTCGTAGATGACACAAAATTTGGGGCAGTTGTAACTAGAGAAGTGGACAGGATCTGGATCACTTGGTAAACTGGGCACAAGCAAACAATATGCATTTTAACACAGCCAAATGTAAACGTATACATCTGGGAACAACGTAGGCCATACTTACAGGATGGGGGACTCTATCCTGGGAAGCAGTGACTCTGAAAAAGATTAAGGGAGCATGGTGGATAATCAGCTGAACATGAGCTCCCACTGTGATGCTGTTATCAGAAGAGCTAATGTGATCCTGGGATGCATAAACAGAGGAATCTTGAGTAGGAGTAAAGAGGTTATTTTACTTCCATATTTTTTCTCTGGTGTGACAGCTGCTGGAATAGTGTGTCCAGGTCTGATGCCCACAATTCAAGAAGTATGTTAATAAATTAGAGAGGGTTCAGAGAAGGGCCATGGGAATGATTAAAGGATTTGAAAACCTGCCTTGTAGTGATACATTCAAGGAGCTCAGTCTGTTTTGCTCAACAGAGAGAAGGTTAAGGGGTGTCTTGATCACAGTCTAAGTACTCACATGGGGAACAAATATTTAATAATGGGCTCTTCAATCTAGCAGACAATGGTCTAACACCATCCAATGGGTGGAAGTTGAAGCTAGACAAATTCAGACTAGAAATAAGGTGTAAATTTTTTAACAATGAGAGTCAACCACTGGAGCAACTTACTGAGAGTAGTGGTGGAGTCTCCATCACTGGCAATTTTTCAGTCAAGATTGAATGTTTTTCTCAGATCTGCTCAAGGAATTATTTGGGGGCAGGTCTCTGGCCTGTGTTATACAGGAGGTTAGACTAGATGATCACAATGGTCCCTCCCAGCCTTAGAATCTGTGACTCTATGCCCATGGCTGAGGAATTCTGCATGGGCACACTGTCCCCCCCAGGCCATACGGGCTTTCCCTGGGCTCTGCCACTTCTTCTCCCATTCAGAATTCTGCTGCTTGCTTCCCCTCCCACCCACTGAGACAGACCCACTGCACACACACTGTCCCTCTGTAACACCATGACACACACCTGCCACAAGCATCCCTTCTCATTACATGTATCTGCAGTCTTTAAACCAGTCCCAGCCCTGGTCTCAGGCCATACCCCCAGGGCTTCATCCCAGGAGGCATTGGTTTCACCCTCTTAGTCCATTCTGGCCCCAGCTCTCCAGCTGGGCCTCCTGACAGTTCAGTTCAGTTCCTTTCTGGGGGGCAGGGGTGTTACTACTGTCCAGTTGTAGGCGCTTCCCCAATGGCCTATGGGGGGAGGGAGGGAGGAAATCCAGGCCTGCCCACTCCTCTGGGTCCCAGCCTAGGGACCCTAATAATAGCAGCTGTGCACCACTGTGTCCCCTTAGCAAAACTGCCTTCACTTCCCTGGGCAGCTTCCCCATAGGCCCAGCCTTCACTGATGCCTTACCCTTAACTCAAGGCTCTTCTAAGTTCAGGCCCAGCAGCCAGCCAGGTACTCCCTCTTCACTCCCCTGGTCCCTACTAGTGGGGAGAGGCACCCAGGTGGCAGCTTGAGCAGGTGCCATCTAACCATCTCCTTTGGAAGGGGATGGATTCCCTCTGGCCGCAGAGGGACATGGGAGTGTTGGACCAAACTGCCACAGTGGGCCAGGCCAGGGGTACCAGCCCAACCTTTTGACTCGGACAGCACCCCCTCATAGGGCCAAGTGTGCCATAGCCTGCTGTGGGGACAGAAAAAGGGGAAGGAGCACTCTTGCCAGCTCCACAGCTGCCACCACTCTCCTTAGGGTGTGGGCCTGCGCCATGGCTTGGCCACTCTCAACACTGCTGTGTTAGTCAGGTGGGAGGGTCCCCCCTTTTGGCCTTTGAAAACATTGGGGTGCTCTTGCCTCATTGCTCTCTTCTACCTCTGCCCCACGGTCAGGCTTGGCTGCCTCTTGCCTACTCTGCTCCTCCCTCGCCTGAGAGCCAGAATCAGGGTAGGGTGCTTCTGGTGGGATCCCTCCAGGGTAATCCACCCCACTAGTGGGAGCCCAGTGACTCCTGGCCCTGCCTCCTGGTGACTGTGACTACGATCTCCTTCCCCAACCCTGTTCTCTGGCTTGGGGTCAAAGTGGCACAGCCTGAGCATGTGGACCACCGTCTCCGGCTTAGCTGCAGCCGCTGCTCGGATCCTGCATACCGGCCATTCGAGGTGAGGATCCCACAGACTGTGTGCAGTTTGGGTCCCCAGACTGCACACAGTTTGGAGTGCTTCTGCTGCTTGAATAGGATCCGATCCCGCAGTGTCTATGGCCTGGCTCCAGCGTGTCTGTCATAGCTCTGTTTCTGTCTGTCTCGGGCTTGGCCCACATTACTGGCTAAGAACTGGCCTGACTCACAAAGACATTGGTGATGCTCATGGACCCATTCTGGGGCCCCTGGACTCTGGTTCCCTGCAGTCCCCAGTTAGATGCCCAGGGTGATGTCTATCAGCAGCCAGCCTTGCTTGCTGACTCTCAGGAAGTAGCAGCTGTATTTAGTGGCAGTGTGCACTATACATGTAGGTCAGCTCCAGCAGGTAGGAAGGTCTGTATCTCTGCTGCATCTCTGACAGGGTTGTCGGCCCCACTAACAGTGTCTGGTTGGCTCGCTAGTTGCCTATGGGTGGTAGCCTGTTGTCCATAGCTTGGGGCTGCCATGCAGACAGCACAATTCTTTGAACATCTGTGACTCGAAGGGCGTGCCTTGGTCTGTGGGGCAGCTGTAGGACTGGACAGAGTAATGCCAGAAGTCTTCTGTGGTTGCTCGGGCTGTGATCTCCCTGAGGGGTGCGGTGACCTGCTTGTCCTGACCTGAAATTTTTCCTGTTTTCCTTCTTTCCTCTTTCTCACTTCCCAGTCCCCTACTTTTATTCTCCTCTTCTTTTATTTTACCACCTCACCTCTTACCCAGGCTCCTGTTCCCCTGCTAGCTCAGCATCTCGATTCTTCTCCTTCTCTAACAGCTTTTTCCAGCTGCCCCTTCAAGTGAATTCCAAGTGCCCCCAGCTCGAGCTGCCCTCTCCTTGGCCATCTCTCTCCCCAGGACAGCATTCTGTGCTGCTGCATCACAACTGCAGCAGGTGCTAGTGCCAGGGTCAGGGTTGCTACAGCTGACTGCCCCATCCTGGATCTCTAAGCCTGGCCTTTCCCATTCAATGACTGCCCCATCCCAACTTTTGAATCTCCAGGCCCAGCTTTTTGGTCACTGACTGTCCCATCCTGGGAGCTCCAGGCCTGGCCTTTCCCTGTCACAGATTGCCCAGTTTGGGGGCTTCAGGCCCAGTCTCAGGCACCTGTAGGCACTGTTCCCTCTAAGCTGTGCGCGTGTGCGCGTGCACACAGATCCTAAACCCTACGTACATGGCAAAACACTGCGCGCACAAAAATTTGCACAGAAGCACAACAATTTGCATAGAGGAAATTTTTTGCGCACACGGCCTGTCAAAAATTAGAGGGAACATTGCCTGTAGGGTTTCCAGGTGTCCGGTTTTCAATTGGAACATCTGGCGGAAAAGAGACCCTGGCGGTTCCGGTCAGCAGTGCTGACAGGGCCATTAAAAGTCTGGTCGGTGGCAAAGCATGGCTAAAGCAGCCTCCCTGCCTGCCATGGCTCCGCGTGGCTTCCAGAAACAGTGACATGTCCCCCCTTTGACTCCTACACATAGGGGCAGCCAGGGGGCTCTGCATGCTACCCCCACCCCTAGCACCAGCTCCGCAGCTCCCTTTGGCCAGGAACCACAGCCAATGGGAGCTGTGGGGGTGGCACCTGCAGATGGAGCAGTGCAGAGAGCCGCCTGGCCGCACCTCCGTGTAGGAGCCGGAAGGGGGACATGCCACTGCTTCCGGGAGCTGCTTGAGGTAAGCGCCACCCAGAGCCTGCACCCATTCCCACGCCCCAACTGCTTGCCCCAGCCCTGATCCCCCTCCCGCCCTACCAACCCCTCAGTCCCAGCCCAGAGCACCCTCTTACACCCCAAACCCCTCATCCCCAGTCCCACCCCAGAGTCTGCACCCCCAGCTGGAGCCCTCACACACCTCAGAACCCCTGACCCAGCCCAGAGCCCCCTCCTGCACCCCAAATCCCTCATCCCTGGCCCCACACCAGAGCCTGCACCCGCATCCGGAGCCCTCACCCCCCCGCACCTCAACCCCCCAGCCCATAGCCCCCTCCTGCACCCTGAATCCGCAACCCCAGCCCAGAGGCCATATCCCCTCCCACACCTCAACCCCCTGCTTCAGCCAAGAGCCCCCTCCCATATTCGAACCCCTTGGCTTCACCTCCCAGCCCGGAGCTCCCTCCTGCATCCCAAACCCCTCATTCCTGGCCCCACCCTAGAGCCCGCACCCCCATCCAGAACCTTCACCCCCTCCCACACCCCAAATCCCTGAGCCAGACCAGTGAAAATGAGCAAGTGAGTGAGGGTGGGGAGAACGAGCGACAGTGGGAGGGGGATGTGGTGAGCAGGGGGAAGGGCCTCAGAGAAGGGACGGGGCAGGGGCAGGGCAAGGGTGTTCAATTTTGTGTAAGTAGAAAGTTGGCAACCCTAGGCACCTGTTATCTGAAAGATGGGGAAGGACTGGCTCTGTGCCATCCTCAGCCCTGTGCCATCCCCAGCCCTGCAGACATAAGAACATAAGATACTGGGTCAGACCAAAGGTCCATCCAGCCCAGTATCTTGTCCACCGACTGTGGCCAATGCCAGGTGCCCTGGAGTGAGTGCACCTAACAGGTAATGATCAAGTGATCTCTCTCCTGCCATCCATCACCCCTCTCTGACAAACAGAGGCTAAGGACACCATTCCTTACCCATCCTGGTTAATAGCCATTAATGGACTTCATCCCCATGAATTTATCCAGTTCTCTTTTAAACCCTGTTATAGTTCTAGCCTTCACAGCCTCCTCAGGCAAGGAGTTTCACAGGTTGACTGTGTGCTGTGTGAAGAAGAACTTCCTTTTATTTGTTTTAAACCTGCTGCCCACTAATTTCATTGGGTGGCCCCTAGATCTTCTATTATGGGAACAAGTAAATAACTTTTCCTTATTCATTTCCTCCACACCACTTATGATTTTATATACCTCTATCATATCCCCCATTAGTCTCCTCTTTTCCAAGCTAAAACGTCCTAGCCTCTTTAATCTCTCCTCATATGGGACCCGTTCCAAACCCCTAATCATTTTAGTTACCCTTCTCTGAACCTTTCTAATGCCAGTATATCTTTTTTGAGATGAGGAGACCACATTTGTACGCAGTATTCAAGATGTGGGCGCATCATGGATTTGTATAAGGGCAATAAGATATTCTCCATCTTATTCTCTACCCCTTTTTTAATGATTCCTAACATCCTGTTTGCTTTTTTGACTGCCGCTGCACACTGCATGGACGTCTTCAGAGAACTATCCATGATGACTCCAAGATCTTTTTCCTGATTAGTTGTAGCTAAATTAGCCCCCATCATATTGTATGTATAGCTGGGGTTATTTTTTCCAATGTGCATTACTTTACATTTATCCACATTAAATTTTGTTTGCCATTTTGTTGCCCAATCATTTAGTTTTGTGAGCTCTTTTTGAAGTTCTTCGCAGTATGCTTTGGTCTTAACTATCTTGAGCAGTTTAGTATCATCTGCAAACTTTGCCACCTCACTGTTTACCCCTTCTTCTAAATCATCTATGAATAAGTTGAATAGGATTGGTCCTAGGACTGACCCTTGGGGAGGAACACCACTAGTTACCCCTCTCCATTCTGAAAATTTACCATTTATTCCTACCCTTTGTTCCCTGTCTTTTAACCAGTTCTCAATCCATGAAAGGATCTTCCCTCTTATCCCATGGCAACTTAATTTACATAAGAGCCTTTGGTGAGGGACCTTGTCAAAGGCTTTCTGGAAATCTAAGTACACTATGTCCACTGGATCCCCCTTGTCCACATGTTTGTTGACCCCTTCAAAGAACTCTAATAGATTAGTAAGACATGATTTCCCTTTACAGAAACCATGTTGACTTGCCCAACAATTTATGTTCTTCTATGTGCCTGTAGTGAGGCGGTGTGGCTCCCTGCCGCACCGGAGCGGGTTGAGCCCCTCCGGACACCAGAGTGGGCAGAGCCAGGAAGCTCTGAGCCTGCCCCTCAGCGGGCCAGGCGGCGACCCGGAAGTAGTAGGGCACGACCCGGAAGTATAAAGGCGGGCCCTCAGCAATCACTAGAGTGCCAGCTGCCAGAGAGGCCGGAGACAGCCAGCCTGGCCCGCGACTGGGAGAACCCTGCAGCTGCTGGTGCACCCCAGGACTGGCTGGACCTGCCTTGCGCCCGCTACCCGGAGGAGTTGCCGGACCTGCCCTGCGCCAGCTACCCGAAGCAGTTGCCGGGCCTGCCGCTTGCCCACTACCCCGAGGAACCCATGGTGTTGGACCCCCCAGAGGACACCACAGTGAATCAGGTACCAGAAGGGGGGGAGTTAGGAAGTGGCCTGGGGCCTAGTCTGGCTGTAACGGGGCCAGAACCCATGTCAGTGTGTTGCGGCCACGATCCCCACTGACACAGCAGCGGGTCGTCTGCTACTGCTAGGGCCCCGGGCCGGGACGCAGTGGAGTGGGTGGGCCTGCGTCCCCCCTGCCACCCAATTCGTGGGTGGCAGTCTCCCCCTCTTCTAGGCTCCTGGAGGCCTGGGCCTAGTTCCAGATACTGTTTGCTCAGCCCCTGCCTGAGGGCCTGAGCCACTGACTCGGTATGTTGCACCGCCCTGACCCAGGGCCTGGGCCTGCTAACTATAAACTATTCCGCTCAGTCCCTGAGCTCCTGCCTTGGTTGCCCTGCCCTGACCCAGGGCCTGGGCCTGCTAACTATAAACTGTTCCGCTCAGTCCCTCCCTGGGGGGCCTGAGCTACTGACTCTGTTGCCCGCCCTGACCCAGGGCCTGGGCCTGCTAAAGTGTGTTTCAGTTACCGCAAAGGCCGCCGAGAGGGAGAGACCCGGCGGCCAGACTAATTCCCCTGAATATCCACTGTGGGTAGTGAACCGGTGTGGCTCCCCGCCGGAGCGGGTTGAGCCCCAGCTAACCCCTTTACAGTGCCTGACAGTTTTATTCTTTACTATTGTTTCAACTAATTTGCCCAGTACGGATGTTAGACTTACCGATTTATAATTGCTGGGATCACCTCTAGAGCCCTTTTTAAATATTGGCGTTGTATTAGCTATCTTCCAGTCAACTTACAACACAAGTTACTGGTATTTGCAATTTATGCCTCTGCTATGTGTGTTCTATCTGCAGTTCTGAAAGCATGACATCCCTGGGGCAGAGGGCAGCATGAGGCCTGTGTACAGGACAGATATATTCCTAAGCGGAGCATGGGTTCTGGTCCAAGAGGTGCATATAGCTGAACCACTCAGTAATTTCAACCATAATGTAATTACATTTATATCCTTGTAGGTGGAAAAGACCAAAGAAGCCCATCACAGTAGCATTTAACTTCAAAAAGGGGAAGCTTAGTTAAATGGAAATTTAAAGGAACAGTCACAAAGGTGGAATGCCTGCAGGTGGCCTGGAGACTATGTAAAAAAACCATAATAGAGGCTCAAACTAAATGTATAACCCAAATGAAGAAAAAAATCAGTAAGAGGACCAAAGAAATGCCACCATGGCTAAAGAGCAGAGTAAAAGAGGAGGCTAGAGGCAAAAAGGTGTCTTTTAAAAATTGGAAATCAAATCCTACTGAGGAAAATAGAAAGGAACATAAACTCTGGCAAGTCAAGTGTCAGGGTGTAATAAGGCAGGCCAAGAAAGAATGTGAAGAGCTATTAGGCAAAGGCACAAACTAACAGGAAAAAAATAAATACAAAAAATTAAGTACATCAGAAGCGGAAAGCCTGCCAAAGAGCCGGTGGGGCTATTGGACAATGGAGGTGATCAAAGAGCACTCAGAGAAGAGTCAATAGAAGGGGGACACCAGGATGCGCAACAGAGACTACATAGTGCTCTTTCTATAATCATTACTTTCATTAGTCAACCACACACTGCAAGCTGGCAAAGGAGAGTGAGACCAATACAGAATGCACAGTATTTGCATTAATCACACCATGCCTTGCAGAAAAATCTGAAGTCTTCATTCTCACCACCACTGGTTGTCACCCTGGCATCATCCCTCCCAAGGCATGCAGGCTGAGATACAGATTTGGTAATGTATTATGCTGATACCTTTTCCTTATTTGAACTTCCACACCCCACTGCTTTTGGTGTGCTCTGTTTTTCATAGGCTAAGGGCTGGTCTACACTACCCCCCAAGTTCTAAGTAAGATACGCAACTTCAGCTACGTGAATAACGTAGCTGAAGTCGAAGTATCTTATTTCAAACTTAAAAGTACTTACCGCTGGTCCACACCACGGCGCGCAGGCTCCCCCGTCGACTCCGCCTGCTCCATTCGCAGAGCAGGATTACCGGCGTCGACAGGGAGCACTTCCGGGTTTGATTTATCGCGTCCAGACAAGACGCGATAAATCGATCCCAGAAGATCGATTGGTCACCTCTGACGCAGCTGGTAAGTGTAGACCTACCCTAAGTTATTAATTCCCCTTTGTCAGGGTTCCCTCCCCACTTTAAACTTTAGGGTAAAGACGTGGGGACCCGCATGAAGAGCTCCTAAGCTTATTTTTACCAGCTTAGGTTAAAACCCCCAAGGTACAAAATTCCCTGCACCCTGAGAAATGCTTTTTTTACTGCCACCATTAAGTGTTTTAAACAGGAATTTAGGAAAGGAGACCACTTGAAGTTCCCTTCCCCCCCCCCCCAAATACCCTCTTAAGCCCATTACCCGCCTTTCCTGGGAAGCTTGAGAATAATTTCCTAACCAATTGGTTACACAGTGATTTTAAAAAAACCCACCCCCGGGGTTTTAAAAACCATAGAAAACAGTCAGCTTCGTAAAAGAAGGATTTTATTAAAACAAAGAAGGTAAAATCAGCTCTGTAAAATCAGGATGGTAACTATTTTACAGGATACTCAATTTTTAAACTTAGAGGGATTCCCCCTCTGGACAAACCCTCACACAATTGCTCAAGTCTTCCCCCAGCAACATGGGAATGGGATAATTATTATAGACTGCAAAAGTTCAATTTTTTGACCAGCCCTTGTACTGGACAGGCAACACGGCTGTAGGTAAATCAAAAGAGTTGGACTTGAAGGGTTGAATTGTTACTTGTGACTTTGGGTTGATTAAGCTGGGGTCCACTAAGGATTGGTGGATAGCCAACACTTGTGCTTCAGTGTCCCTCCACGCTGTAACCTTCTTTCCGCCCACACTCACCGTTTCCCTTCGCTCCAAGGGTATCTGGGAGGCATCTGGGCCTGAGGACCTTTGGTGTGACCCCGGTGCAATGAACTGTACTCTGTTGGGGTTCTTGGGGCAGTTGGCCTTTACATGCCCCAATTCGTTACATTTAAAACATCGCCCAGCTGACTGGTCAGTGGGGTGAGGTGGGTTGCTGGAGAATGGTGTGGTGGGGCAATAAGGGGTCTGGGGTTTTTCTTGTGGGGCCTTGGGCTGCCCCTGGTGTTGTGGTGTGGTCTTGGGTTTTCCTTTTTCGTATCTTCCCAAACTATGACCAGGGTTGTTTCTTTCTGCTTCCTGCACCCCTTGTGTGCCAAATGTCCTTGTTCCTCTGCTGATCTGGGACTGTTTGTATTGATCAGCATAAACAGCAAGACTGTCTGCTGAGTCCATTTTTTTTATTCCATAAACACTGGTTTATATTATTATTGGACATATTCAGGAATTGTTTCTGAGCCATCACATTACACACTTCTTTAAAGCTAGTAACACCCCTTCCCTTGACCCATTTATTTAACAGCTTCTTTATTCGGTTTACATAAGCTACATTACTTAGTCCAGGCCCTCGGATAAGGGTTCGAAATTTTACTTTGTAAGTTTCAGGTGTAACTTGAAATTGTTTTAAAACCAAATCCTTGAATTTTTTATAGTTAGAAGCCTTAACAATAGGCATGTTATTGAATATGTCCAGAGCACTTCCAGTTAACTTTGCTACCAATGTGGTTATTTTGTGATCATCAGGAATGTTATGGAGATTGCATAGTCTTTTAAAGGTGAGAAAATATTCAGCAATATTACGGGATTTATCATACGGTGGACATAGTCTATTCCACTTGTGGATTGTTGGGGAAGGATTGTTAGTGTTATTCGGTAGATTTCGCTCCGCCCTGGTCTTCTTCATTTCCAGGGCATGCTTCCTCTCTCTCTCCTTCTCCTCCTCATCATGCTTCCTCTCCTCCTCAGCATGCTTCCTCTCTCTTTTCTTCTTCTTTATAGCATACTTCCTCTCCTCCTCAGCATGCTTTCTTTTTTTTCCATATCAATCTCCATCTGTTTAAGTTGTAGCAGTCTTGCATGTTTCCTCTCCTCCTCAGCATGTTCTTTATTTTTTTCAGTGGCTTGCAGTCTAGCTAGCTTAAGTTTAATAGCTGCTTTACTGGCAGTTATTTTAGCCTTTTTGTGTTTAATTTGTTTTAACCCGATAGAGTTAGAAAGAAAAAAAAACTTGCTTGGGTTTTCCCTGTAGGGGGTTAACTACCTGCTTTTATATGTAGATACTCTAGCTCCTAGCAGCTTAACCCCTCCCCCCTCCCTGCTTTCAAGCAGCTACAGGGAAGAGCCAGAGAGAAGAAAAAAAATTCTAAACTCCCTGTGTCTGGTTTAAAAAAAAATCTTTGGTTTAATATATCCCACCTCTGCCACCATTTCAGGGTTCCCTCCCCACTTTAAACTTTAGGGTAAAGACGTGGGGACCCGCATGAAGAGCTCCTGAGCTTATTTTTACCAGTTTAGGTTAAATCCCCCAAGGTACAAAATTCCCTGCACCCTGAGAAATGCTTTTTTTACTGCCACCATTAAGTGTTTTAAACAGGAATTTAGGAAAGGAGACCACTTGAAGTTCCCTTCCCCCCCCCCCCCCCAAATACCCTCTTAAGCCCATTACCCGCCTTTCCTGGGAAGCTTGAGAATAATTTCCTAACCAATTGGTTACACAGTGATTTAAAAAAACCCACCCCCGGGGTTTTAAAAACCATAGAAAACAGTCAGCTTCGTAAAAGAAGGATTTTATTAAAACAAAGAAGGTAAAATCAGCTCTGTAAAATCAGGATGGTAACTATTTTACAGGATACTCAATTTTCAAACTTAGAGGGATTCCCCCTCTGGACAAACCCTTAAAGTTACAGGGGAAAAAAAAGGAATAACCCCTCCCTCTCACACAGGGAACGTACCAAGCAAAAATAAACAGAAATTTACTTGCTATGCTATTTAAACTTACTTTAGAAAAGTGAGGATTTGATGAAAAGATGACAGGTTCCTTCTGACTCCAAGATCACTCTGAGTCAGACAAAGACCCACACACAAAGCTTTCCCACTCCCAAGATTTGAAAGTATCTTGTCCCCTTATTGGTCAGATGCCGGCCAGGTCAGGTGTCGGTTTGGTTACCTGCATTTTTTAACCCTTTACTGGTAAGAGGATTTTATCTGCATTAGACCCTCTCCCCCTTCCCTTTATATTTATGACACCCTTATACTTATACTTAGTAACATTTACCTCCCCTTATCATCATAGTAATAGGCAGTTACCTCAAGGAAGTCTCCAATTTTTCACCCCATCTGCAAAGGTCATCTTATGGTGTCTACTGATCTCTAGTAGATATTATTAGCCAAACTCAGCAGCTTTTTTCAAACTATCAACCTGTCACAAACAGTCATGCTTAGCAGATATTAACTTAATTTATATTTATAATATAGCTAATATAGCCTAAAGCCTAATTTGGCTAAACTAAGTATCTTACAGGACTAAGACCTCTAGGCCCTGTGTTACAACATGAATTAATACTTACATTTCACCTCTATATCCTAAATATACCTGATCTCTTTTATCCTTGGCTACAAGTTGTGCCCTTTGATGGGCTGATTAGCTATAAAAAACCCATCACACATGACTATATTAAGGGCTGATTGTTTCGTGAGGGACAAATAGAAGCATAGGGATATACCTGATAAATGTGTGTGTATATAAAAATTACTTTGGGTTGTTTTTAGTGCTGTCGATTAATCACAGTTAACTCATGCGATTAACTCAAAAAAATTAATCGTGATTTAAAAAATTAATCACAATTAATTGCACTGTTAAACAATAGAATACCAACTGAAATTTATTAAATATTTTGGATATTTTTCTACATTTTCAAATATGTTGATTTCAGTTACAACACAGAATACAAAGTGTACAGTGCACACTTTATATTTTTATTACAAATATTTGCACCGTAAAAATGATAAACAAAAGAAATAGTATTTTTTCAGTTCACCTCATACAAGTACCGTAGTGCAATCTCTTTATCATGAAAGTACAATTTACAAATATAGATTTTTTTTGTTACATAACTGCACTCCAAAATAAAACAATGTAAAACTTCAGAGCCTACCAGTCCACTCAGTCCTACTTCTTGTTCAGCAAATCACAAAGACAAATAAGTTTGTTTACATTTACAGGAGATAATGCTACTGTCATAAATATAAAGGGAAGGGTAACAACCTTTATGTATGCAGTAGCATAAAATCCCTCCTGGCCAGATATACTGAGGGGGTTAAGAAGCCCAAATAACTTGGTTGGCACCTGACCAAAAGGACCAATAAGGAAAGAAGATACTTTCAAATCTGGGCGGGGGAGGTTTTGAGGTTTTGTTTGTGATCTCTTTGTTTGCTCACTCTCTGGACAGAGAGAGACCAGGCAGGTAAAACATCTCCTGAAAACATACCTGAAATGATACATCTAAAACTACAGAAATTGTAAGTAAGGGAAAGGAAATGTGTTAGATTATCTTTTGTTTTAGCTTGTGAATTTTCCCTATGCTAAGAGGGAGTTTTATTCCTGTTTTTTGTAACTTTGAAGCTGAGCCTAGAGGGGAATCCTCTGTGTTTAAATCTTTTTATTGCCCTGTAAAGTTACCTTCCATCCTGATTTTGCTGGTGTGGTTCTTTTACTTTTTCTTTAAATAAGGTTCTTCCTTTAAGAGCCTGTTTGATTTTCAGTGTCCTGGAGACAAAAGCTCTGGTTAGTACTCACATTATTCTCAAGCCTCCCCAGGAAAGGGAGTGAAGGGGCTTGGGGGAATATTTTGGGGGAACAGGGACTCCAAGTGACCCTTTTCCTGAATTTTTGTGTAAATCACTTGGTGGTGGCAGCAATACCATCCAAGGACAAGGAAAGGAATTGTAGCTTGGGGAAGTTTTAACCTAAGCTGGTGGAATATAAACTTGGGGGGGGGTCTTTCATGTGGGTCCCCACATCTGTACCCCAGCGTTCAGAGTGGGGAGGGAACCCTGACAGCTACCCACTACTTACTTACAATGTCACCTGAAAGTGAGAACAGGCTTTCGCGTAACAATTTTGTAGTCGGCATTGCAAGGTATTTACATGCCAGATATGCTAAACATTCGTATGCCCCTTCATGCTTCGGCCACTATTCCAGAGAACATGCTTCCATGCTGATGACACTCATTAAAAAAAAATGCATTAATTAAATTTGTGACTGAACTCCTTGGGGGAGAATTGTATGTCTCCTGCTCCATTTTACCTGCATTCTGCATAATATTTCATGTTATAGCAGTCTCGGATGATGACCCAGCACATGTAGTTCATTTTAAGATCACCTTCACTGCAGATTTCACAAAACGCAAAGAAGGTACCAATATCAGATTTCTAAAGATAGCTACAGCACTGTACCCAAGGTTTAAGAATCTGAAGTGCCTTCCAAAATATGAGCGGGATGAGGTGTGGAGCATGCTTTCAGAAGTCTTAAAAGAGTAACACTCCAATGTGGAAACTACAGAATCCGAACCACCAAAAAAGAAAATCAACCTTCTGCTGGTGGCATCTGACTCTGATGATGAAAATGAACATGCGTCAGTCCACACTGCTTTGGATCGTTATCGAGCAAAACCCGTCATCAACATGGACATCTTTCAAGACATCTAGGCTTCTGCAGAGGAGGAACAATGTCACGAGGCACTTTTTGCTGTGACCCAATTCCGACTTTGGCCTCTTCAGAGTACCTTGGATTATTGTTAGAGACCCGTGAAGACCTGTCTTTTTCCTGGGAAGCTGAAAGGCAGGACAGAAAAGACAATCAAGCGTTTGCTAGGGATGCAACTGAGCGGATGATAAAAGTAATGGAAGAGCAAACAGAAATGCTCAAATCTTTAATAATGCTGCAGAGTGAGCAGCTATGGACTTAACCTCCACTGCAGCACATGGACAATTCTTTACCAGCCCCCGCCCACATATTCCTTTCCACTTTCTGGGACTCCTCAGTTTCCCCTTTACTCCTCCCCCTCATACAACTTTCACAATGATAGCTGGACCTACACACAGTTGTGAGGGTCTGCCTTTTCCCAGTCCCTCCTTTCCCAGCAAGCATCTGTGTTTTGGTGAATGTCCTGTGCTTTTTTTTTTTTATCAATAAAGGCGAAGTTTTATAATGGTAAATCATCTTTATTTTATTTTTCTACAAATTCACATTGCAATCACTATGAGTACATGTACAGGCATTTAAATCATATTCTTACTGGGATATTTGGCCCCAAATGTCAACATAGCCTCCTAGGAAAAAAAACATGGAATACACCATGGAAGCTACTCTAAGAAAGATATACTTTACTGCTGCTCATTGTCAAAGTGCTTCCTTAAAGCCTCCCTGATTTCAATTGCTGCCCTCTGGGCTCCTCTGACAGCTCTGGTATCTGGCTGCTCAAACTCAGCAGCCAAGTGCTCTTCCTCAGCACTCCACTCCTGAGCAAATATTTCATCCTTTGATTCACAGACATTATGCAAAGTGCAGCATGTGGCTATGACCATGGGAATATTCTCCTCATTAAGGTCTAACATGCCATAAAGGCAACGCCAGCGTGCCTTTAATCTGCCAAAGGCACATTAAACTATCATCCGGCACCTATTCAGCCTGTTGTTGAAACGCTCCTTACTGCTGTCCAGGTGTCCCGTGTAAAGTTTCATGAGCCAGGGCTGTAAAGGGTAAGCTGGGTCTCCCAGGATCACTATGGGCATTTCAATATCTCCCCCCCCCCCCCCCACTGTAATCTTGTGGTCTGGAAAGAAAGTCCCCACTTGCAGCTTTCTGTACAGACTGGTGTTCCTGAAGATGCATGCACCATGCACCTTTCTAGACTACCTCACACTGATGTCTGTGAAACGCCCACGGTGATCCACAAGCATCTACAACACCATGGAGAAATACCCCTAGCTATTGATGTACTCTATTACAAGGTGGTCTGGTGCTAAAATTGGAATATGTGTGTGAGAGACGCATGGCTAGAAAGGGTTAAACATCCTGCAAAATAAATAACCCTCAAAAGACATGTGGGGAGATAATGTTTGTTTTTGTGTATTTACATATGTATGACTAGGGTTGACAATGTAATCAACAGTCCCTATCTATGCTGTATTCCGATAATTCAGAGTTCAAAAGAACATCCTATCATTTAAATTAATTGTAAACATGGGATATCTTGGTATTCATCTCTTTTTGAAATGTACTGTGAATGGTGGAGGAACAAGCAAATGGCCTTATATTAATTCGTATAGCTAAGTACCAGTGATGGACCTCCTTCAAAGTCATCCTAATTACCTTTTGTTCCCCAAGGAAATCCCAACTTGTCAAAGAGGACATGAAATTGTATAAAAGATCCTTGGGTCCTGATTCGGTCATCTCAGATCTGCTTAGACTTCATCAGGGGAAGTTTGAGTTGCAGGACTGAGGTCCCAGTTATGCTGGTACGCCCTGAATATGAGATTTGGACATTGGACTATGAACTGAATTGTAAGGAACTCTTTGCAATTCCAAAGCTCATCATCTCCGCTGTGAATCTGAACCTCAATGGATTGAACTCAAGTCTGTCTGTATATTGATCTTTTAACCATACTCTCTTGCTTTTGTTTTTTAATAAATTTTAGTTTAGTTAATAAGAATTGGCTGTAGCGTGTATTTGGGTAAGATCGGAAACATTCATTAGCCTGGGAGGTAATGTGTCCGATCCTTTGGGATTGGTAAAACCTTTTCTTTTATATGATGAAATAAGATTTACAGAAATTTTCATCATGTTTGACGTGGGTACCTGTATGGAGGCCTGAGGCTGAATCACTTTAAGGGAATTGTGTTGTTTGGACTTCTGAGTAAACAGTAAGGTAATAAAGAAGCTGTTTTATACTGGCTTGGTGAATCTAAGTATTGGAATATGAACCAGCTTTATGGGGATTGTCTGCCCCATTCTTTGTAGTTCACCCTAATTGAGTGATCACAGCTGGCTCCCCACTAGGACCCCGGTCACAGTGTGCCATCTATTGTCCCTCTACAGTTAGGGAAACCCATCTCTGCAAAGCCATCCACTACTTCACGCACATTTCCCAGAGTCATGGTCCTTCATAGCAGGATGCGATTTATTGCCCTGCACACTTTCATTAATGCAGCCCTAATGGTCAACTTCCCCACTCCAAATTGATTTGCAACCGACAGTAGCAGTCTGGGGTTGCCAGCTTCCAGACAGCGATTCCCACACGCTTCTCTCATTCTGGTGTCCTTGCGCCACAGGTTGGGGGCCAGCTCAATACACAGTCCTAGGAAGGTGGCTTTACACATCCAAAAGTTCTGCAGCCACTGCTCTTCATCCCACACCTGCATGATGATGCGATCCCACCATTCAGTGCTGGTTTCCCTAGCCCAAAAGCGATGGTCTACCCTATGCAGCATAGGCACTGACTCCATGGGTGCTCCGGGGCTGGAGCACCCACGGGAAAAATTGGTGGGTGCTCTGCACCCACCGGCAGCCAAGCTCCCCTCCCCTCCCCACCCCCCGCCCCACCTCACCTCCGCCTCTGCCTCCTCCCCTGAGCGTGCTGCATCCCCGCTTCTCTGCCTACCTCCCAGTGCTTGCTGCTGCAAAACAGCTGTTTCGTGGTGTAACAAGCTCCGGGAGGGAGGGGGGAGGAGTGGGAACGCAGCGCGCTCAGGGGAGGAGGTGGGGAAGAGGCGGGGCTGGGATTTGTGGAAGGGGTTGGAATGGGGGCAGAGTTGGGGTGGGGGCTTTGGGGAAGGGGTTGGAATGGGGGCGGGGTGGGGCAGGGGTGGAGTTGGGGCTGGGCCAGGGGCAGAGGGGGGGTCGACCACCCTCCAGCGCCAGCAGACATCGGTGCCTATGTATGCAGCTACTCTGTGAATGCCAAAAGCAATGTAAAGTTGCTGCTATCCATATCATGCAGAATTTCGGGCGCCTGCAAGTCTTCCTCTGTCAGTAATTTCACGATTAATTGCACTGCCATGTGCGATGTCCTCATGACACTGACTTAACAGAGCATAGGAGAGAAGTGCAGGATCCATCCTTTCCCATTACAGATGCCAGGGTGCACAGCAAAGAATGGCCATTGAAAAAATGGCGTGAAAGAAAGTCGGAAGCCAATGGAGGGCTGGGACACAAAGCAATGCATGATGGGACATTTCACACGGTCCCAAGATGTGCTGCAATCCACTCTGCCTTCCCACAACACCTAGCAACAGAAGGTGTCACCCTGCACTGTGGGATACATACCCACAGTGCATTGCTCGCACTGTCGATGATGGTGCCCCCAATGTGGATGTGATCTGTTGCCAGAGGGGGCTAGTGTGAACAAGCTTTTCCGATTTTTATTAAGTCGACTTTTGGGTGTCGATATAAGAGTAGTCAAAAAAACTTAATAGTGTAGACAAAGTCTAAGAGGCATGGTTGTGTCACCTGCCTCCCTGTCTGGGTGGAATGAATAGAGTAATTAAAGAACTGGCTGAAACCAACCAAGATCAACAAGTGGTCCAGAGAGACAATGCAACCTCCAATGACTCATGAATCAACACTCAACAGCAGGATGCTCTGGCCAAGGAGGGTTGTGAACTCAGCATGGCCCTGCCTGGAGAGCAAAGGACAGATGTGTCCAGCAGTGAAAACATGAGTTCTGGAAGAAATAGGTTGCTCTCTTTTGGACTGACTAAGGAAGTCAGAGAGAGACACAAAACTTGAAAATGGAGTTCACTACAGCTGCTGGTGAATTGCTCTGGTTTGACCAGAACGGCCTATGCTTTAACCTTCATTTCTCTATCTTAACCTAAGGACTTCCAGTGCCATGTTCCAGTGGACTAATAAATCCTACTCTCTTTTGAAAACGGTGTTTGAGTGTCACCAAAAATACTGGCTGAGTGTGTTAGTCCCAGTGCTTAATTTGTAATGAAAGAGGTGCCGGGGCTCAAGAAAGTTTTTTTATTTTCATAACTGATGTGGCAAGCCCAGAGGTCCCAGGGCTAGGAACTGCCAAGCCTAGAGGTGCCAGGGCTAGCAACTGCCAAATTAAGCCCTGATTAGTCCCTGTAGAGTGTACAAGACTGTCTCAGCTGGACTTGCTGAACAGAGCTCATGGCATGAAGCAGGGATGCTGGAGCCCTATAGCAAAGTCTAGGAGGCAGGTGTGGCCTCCCCTGAAGGAAGTGTGAGACTCCTTGGCATACTAAAGGGGTTCCTCCCAGAGACTGTTTAAAAACTGGGGGATAGCACAGATCCCATGGATCCATGACATTGGGTTCAACAAAAAAATTAGAGCAGTTCATTGAGGATAGGTCCATCAATGGCTAATAGGCAAGGCAATGAGGGCCACAACCCCATGCTCCAGGTGTTCCTAAAACTTCCCACTACCAGAAGTTGGGGCTGGACAACATGGATGGATTTCTCAAAATTGCCCTGTTCTGTTAATTCCCTCTGAAGTGTCAGGCACTGGCCACTGTCAGAAGACAGGATTCTGGGCTAGATGGATCATTCTTATGTCTGGGCTGTTCCAGGGGACAGAACAAAACCCTCAAAACCATTCAGGGTCCCCCGTGCCACCCCAGAAACAATACAAGTATCCTCCTGAGGCAGAGCAAGCTGTGGGTGAGATATTGGATGCCCTGATAGACCAGGGAGTGGTTCGTTTAACGACTTCTCCTTTCAACTCCCCCATCTGGCCGGTCCGCAAGGCAGATGGGAAGACCTGGCGACTAACTATAGTGTGATAGACCCAGGCCAGTTCGGAACAACAGAATAGTAGAAGGCAGATATACTGGCCATTGGGTTAGCAGTTTTCTGTTCCCTAACTGACCAGAGCAGGGACTGCTCCAGGCTAATGAGAACACCTGACTCTAATTAACCTGCAAAGAGTCAGGTGAGGCCATTAAGGTGAAGTGAACACCTGACCCTAATTAAGGCTCTTCTGAGCATATAAAAGGGCTCACTCCAGTCAGGCTGAGGAAGAGCCAGGGAGCCAGAGGAGAGGAAGTGCTGCTGCTACTGAAGGGCTGAGTAAATAAGGCAACTCTCAAGCCATTGGTAAGGGAGCCCTAAGGTAAGGGTGAAGAAGGGAGAAGCGGGAGAGCTGTGGGGAAGTGGTCCAGGGAATTGTAGCAACTCTGGCAGTGAGAGGTCGGCTGCCAACAGCTGCTACCATTAGGGTCCCTGGGCTGGAACCCGGAGTAGAGGGCGGGCCCGGGTTCCCCCCACCAACCTGCCACTACAAGGAGAAGACAGGCCTCTGGCAGGACAGGAGGCTAAACTGTTCTGCAATAAGCCCAGAGGGACAACAGGAACTGTGGGAGTTCTCTCACCATCCTCTAAGGCTAGCATAAACCGCCTAGAAGCACGGGACCCACAGGGACAAGATTGGAGCTCTGCCACAATAGATTACCACCAGATCAATGCTTGCACCCCACAGTGGGCTCCAGTGGTGGCAGATATGACCGCATTGTTGGAAAGTATTCCGCCCGAGGCAAAGTGGTTTTCAGTGATTGATTTAGTAGACTGCTTCTTCACCCTGCACCTGGCTCCAGAGAGCCAAGAATGATTTGTCTTTACCTTTCACAATACCCAGTATACGTTCACCCAGGTTCCCCAGGGATTTCACAGTTCCCCCACACTAGCCCACCAAGCTGTGACTAGCACCCTAGATACCCTGACCCTCTCTGACTGGCCATGGGACTCCGGAGGGAAAATGGGTACACTGCGGACGACTCAAACAAGCAGTGTCTGCCGCAGTGGGAGCCTTGTGCTAATTTGTTTCTAAGCTTCTATCTTTCAGCCTCTGAACCAGAACATCAGGAGAGCCACATTGCAGTAGAAGACCCTCCCTTGCTTCCCCGGTCACCCTCAGCAGCGAGATATCTTCCAGGACGAACTCCTGTGGAAAATGTGGGGATAGTGTTCAGTGTAGGTTCCCCCTGCCGCTGTTGGCTCTCCCCAAGGCACAGAAACCCGCCGGACAGTACATCTGTGAAACAATCAGTCCCCCTTGACCCTGTGCTTACTCACCATTTTGGGGCTCCCGTGGGTTCTGTGCGCTCTGTTTGGGATGGGAAAATTGTGCTGTTTTGGAGACTGTGTGCCCCCTCCTTAAGTGTGGGGGAATCATTGCTCTGTCTGGCATAAAACAATGATGCCTCTGTTAAATGTTGCATTTTGCCTTCAAGATGCAACCTTGAGATCTCCGCCGTCCTTCTTATCACCGGCTGAGAGACTCCAAAGGCTCAGGAAGAGGCCCAGAAGAAGAAAAGAAGACATGCTGCAGGAAGTTATGAACCAATCTCTTAAAGAGAATCAAAAGGCTCGGGAGTGGAGGGAGAGCGAAAGCAGGCTCCGCCAGGAAAACGCTTTGCACCGGCGGCAAAGTATGCAGCTCCGGCAGGAAAGCACAAAGGAACTAACTAGTTATCATGGCGCGCCAAGCAGACTCTATCCAGGCGCTCGTCGCCATGCAGGCAGAGCAGTACCGTGGCCGCCCTCCCCCTGCAGCCGGTGTCCCAGAACTCTTTGCCTTGTGCCCCCATGTCACCACCTGCCCACTTCACCCAACATCCATGTTCTTATCACCCACACCAACTGCCCCCAACACCTGTAGCTTCACCAGCCAGCCCTGGAAACTATGACCCTTACCCACTGCACTCAACTCCCATCCCGAATTATAGACATCCTGAAGTCCAGCAGTCACTGCACAGCACTCCAGACAGGAAGCCCGAGTATGAAAGCAAGACATACCATAAGCTGTGATTGAACCGTTCCCCACACCACCCACCACCTCCTTGCCCTTTCTCTCTCACAAGCAGTTGTGTTGTGTTTCTTTTTAATACATGTATTTTCTCTTTAATAAATGGATTCTTTGGATGTGAAAACAGTCTTTATTACTGCATAAGGTAAAAGATACCTTAGCCCAGGAAAGAAACAGGCAACGCAAGTCAGCTGAGCAAACACAAATCAGCTTAGCAAAGACAGATTCCTAATAACATTGGAACCACTTCACTTCAGGGCCGTGCAGGGCAGCAGACATTACTGGTGGTTTTCAGCCTCAAATTGCTCCCTCAAGGCATCCCTAATCCTTGCAGCCCCACGCTGGGCCCCTCTAATAGCCCTGCTCTCTGGCTGTGCAAATTCAGCCTCCAGGTGTTGAACCTCGGAGGTCCACGCCTGAGTGAACATTTCACCCTTCCCTTCACAAATATTATGGAGGGTACAGCACGCGGATATAACCGCGGGGATGCTGTGTTCGGCCAAGTCCAGCTTCCCATATAGAGATCACCAGCGGCCCTTCAAATGGCCAAAAGCACACTCCACAGTCATTCGGCACCGGCTCAGCCTGTAGTTGAACCATTCCTTGCTGGTGTCAAGGCTCCCTGTGTAGGGTTTCATGAGCCACAGCATTAAAGGGTACGCGGGGTCTCCAAGGATCACAGTGGGCATTTCAATTTCCCCTACCGTGATCTTCCATTCTGGGAAAAAAGTCCCGGACTGCATCTTCCGGAACAGGGCAGTGTTCCAAAAGATGCATGCGTCATGCACCTTTCCGGGCCAGCCCGCGTTGATGTCAATGAAACGCCCACGGTGATCCACAAGCGCCTGGAGAACCATGGAGAAATACCCCTTCCGATTAATGTACTCGGATGCTAGGTGGTGTGGTGCCAGAATAGGAATATGCGTCCCATCTATCGCCCCTCCGCAGTTAGGGAAACCCATTTGTTCAAAACCAGCCACGATGTCCTGCACGTTACCCGGAGTCACGGTTCTTCTGAGCAGGATGCGATTAATGGCCTTGCAAACTTGCATCAGCACGATTCCAACGGTCGACTTTCCCACTCCAAACTGGTTCGCTACCGATCGATAGCAGTCCAGAGTTGCAAGCTTCCAGATTGCAATAGTCACCCGCTTCTCCACCATCAGGGCAGCTCTCAATCTTGTGTCTTTGTGCTGCAGGGCGGGGGCGAGCTCCTCACACAGTCCCATGAAAGTAGCTTTTCTCATCCAAAAGTTCTGCACCCACTGCTCGTCATCCCAGACTTGCATGACAATGTGATCCCACCACTCTGTGCTGGTTTCCCGAGCCCAAAAGCGACGTTCCACGGTGCATAGCATGTCCGTGAATGCCACAAGCAAGTTCGTGTCGTACGCGTTATGCGAGTCGATTTCATCATCATCATCGGACTCCTCGCTCTCACTGTGGATCTTAAGGAAGAGCTCGACTGCCAAACATAACGTGCTGGCGAGACTCGTCAGTATTTTTCTCAACAGGTTGGGGTCCATTTCCCGCTGACCGAAACGGCGCACAGATCACGCTACAAAGAAACCGTTGAAAGATGGCGCCAAATGTGGCCGGAAACACAGGGATTGCTGGGATGCGAAGCGATGCATCACGGGGTGTTGGGACAGGACCCAGAATGCACCATACCCCACGCCCCCTTCCCACAATCCACGGCGCCAGAATGGTAAGAGGTGTTCTGTGGGATACCTGCCCATAATGCACCGCTCCCAAAGCCGCTGCAAGTGCCGCCAATGTAGCCATGTTAGTGCGCTGGCAGCTGCCAGTGTGGACAGGCTGCAGCGCTTTCCCTACTCAGCTGTACGAAGACGGGTTTAACTCACAGCGCTGTACATCTGCAAGTGTAGCCAAGGCCTCAATGTTAGTTTAAGTATCAGCAATTTCACCAAGTTCTCTGTTCCTATGTATCTTCCAAATCAGTTTAACCTTGCATGACAACTGTGGTACTCCTATAAATCTTCTTTGTTGTGTGTACTTAAAGGTTAATGTTGACGTTTTTAGTTTGATGGCTATTGCAGCATTAAACTTAGGCCTCATTTTGTTTGTCAATGTACCCAATTATTGTAATGGTGATGGTTTTATTGTATTATGATTATGATTTTTTGCATTTGTGTTTATGTTATATCTGGTGTTTAGTCAATTGTAATGGTTTTAGTTATATTCACCTGGTTATGACTGTTTGGTTTGTTTGCAACAGATCACCTGTGCCCTACAACGACAACAACTACTGTAATGATCATAGATCAAAGGGCGGAGTGTTGTAGGAGCAGCAGTGGTCTGTATGCTATGTATAACTTGTTACTCCAAAGGTCTGTTCACTCCACACACCCTCGTTTTGTCACCTCTTACTCTTTGAATACCTGTGAAGTGGCTTTCCCCACTCCCCTCTCTCCTGGAATGCTTGTGGGATGAATGGGCTGTTAGACAGCTGGAAGATCAGAAGAGCTCCCAGGTAAACAGGGTGTCTGGGACTCTAATCAGGCAGCGATCACACACCCAATTCATGGACACTGCATGGACACTGCCTGAGGTGGAGTATGACCAACCAGATGTGGCCAAGTCATCTCTAGTCACAGGCCATGAGGAGCTTCCTTAAAAGGGGACAGGGCCATGTGCTCAGGAATCACAAGCTTGTACCTCCCATGAAGGCCCTTCGCCTGGACCGCCTGGCCAGTGGTCCACTGTGTTGCATTCCATCGTGCCTCAGGAACACTTACCTTCATCACACCATCCATTGCTGCACTGTGGGACACTTACCTATTTTTCCAGGTATATAGAAATAATATACTTGAAACACATAACACATCACAGTGTTATAGAGAAACTGACGTGCACTTCTGCTCACTTCAGCATTCCTGAACAACTAGTGACGGACAATGGACCACAATTCCCTGCAGTGGAATTTAAATCATTCCAAATGAAACATGATTTTGACCATATTACTAGCAGCCCACATTACCCACAAGCAAATGGAGAGGCTGAGAGAGGAGTACAGACAACCAAGAAAATCCTACAACAGGAAGATCCATTCCTTGCTCTTCTGAGCTACAGATCAACACCAATAACAGCTACTGAGTATAGTCCAGAACAATTCCTGATGGGAAGATAACTCAGAACTACTGTTCCGATTTGGGGCAAGAACCTATCTCCAAACTGGCCAGACATGAAGAGTGTAGCCAAATTGGATAAAAAGGCAAAAAGAACTTATGAACACTTTTACAACAAACATCACTTAGAGCGCTGTCGGGTCTAGAACCTGGTGACTGTGTTCACGTCAAATTGGACGGAGAAATGGAGGCAGAACACCAGCTGTTGTCACAAAGAAAAAGAATTCATCACCCAGATTGTATGTGATTGAGACCAAGAGTGGAGAATTCAACAGAAACTGTCCACATCTACAGTTTGTTCCTCAGAAAGAACCATCAGAGCAAACTTTACAGATGATGGATGCAGAAGAAGAAGAAGACTCAAAGATTCCAAAATGACCACAGCCCGACATTGCACCTAATGGTCAACCAGATGACAAAGTTGTTACATTCTGGTTGTGTAATTAGAAAACCAGTATGATTCAGAGACACTTAATAGACTGATACATACTGAACTTCAAATATAGCATGAGTGTACATTTTGAAAAATTTTGTAAATCGTAGGAATCATGGGCAGCAGGTGGGACATGGCAAGCAGCGGGGCCTCATGGGGGAAGGAGATGGAGTAGAGTAGGGACATGGTGAGCAGCAGGGCTTTGCAGGGGAGGGGGAATGGAGGAGAGGAGGGATGTAGCAAGTAGCGGGGACCTCCAAAGGTGGTGGGTAGGGTGGAGTGGAGGAGAGCCAGGCAGTGGCGGGTCCTTGGGGAAGGGGCGGAGCAGGGATGGGAAGAGGTAGAGTGCAGGCAGAGCCAACATGGCCCACGCAGCTGGTGGAGGGTCGGCAGCAGGTGCACCAGGGGAGGCTTAGCCTCTCCTGGCCTATTATACCTACCGCCTTTGGTAGGAATGTAAAACCTAAAGGGGAGGATGTAATGGAACACTAAACTGTATAATACCATTCACCACTAGGTGGTGCCCTGTGTAGCATTCCTTATCTGAGCTGCTCATAGCTAGAGCCCGCAGTGTATTAAAGAGATCTTGAAGAGAACACACTTTCATGAATCTTTCTCTGGGGTGGAAGCTCTGTTACCAGCCCACATGACAACCTGCATTCGGCTTCACTCTTTGTTAATGAAATATGGTGGCAGCATCTCAGCAGTGAGTTCTTAGCAGTGTAGCAACAGACAACATGAGCCAGGGAACTCGGTGTAAAGCCCCCTGGACCGAAGCCCTGGATTTTGCAGACACAAACTTAGCCCAGCGATGGTGGAACCAGGGGAAGGAGGAGTTTGAGCTGTGCACACCCATGGCCAGGCAGGAGGAAAACCACATGGTGGGAATGTGGCTGACACAGCACCATTAGCCAGATTTCCTCTGGGAACAAAGCATGCAGGCTTTGCTATAATTGCTGCTAAACCTGGCTCATGCATGCAGGGATAATTGCTCTCTGCAAACCAATGAAGAAAGCTTAATGCCATTCCTTGAGGTGCAAGATGATGGTTATAATTTGGATTAATTGGTAATAAACAGAGAGCTTCGTTAATCACACTAGATCCACGGAGAGGTGACACATTGATCCCCTAAACTGCGGGCATTGATTGGAGGTGTTCAGCTCTCTGCTTCCCATTAAGTTCTCTCTCAGTGCACCTGAAAACAAATCTGCCTGCAGCTAATCTCTCTCTTCTGTGGAGATCTGTGGGATCTGGACGGGTCTCTTTACTCCTGTGTTCTGACAGTTACAAAGCCCTCACTCTGAGCCGTTCAGCAGAGTAGTTAGGAAATTGTGAGCTTTACAATATTCTGAGCTCTAGAATCATTGCCACTGAGATTCACTGGCTCACATCAGGCTGGAAGGAAGCAGTTCTTATCCAGGCATTACATATTTTGATGTAATGTGCCGAGACTTACCGGCTAATTGCTGTGGAGTGCTTTGGGGATCCATGATAAAGGCTCCTTCACAGGCAGAAAGCTGGAGCTGCATCTCCTTTCTCTGCTGTCCTTGTTGGTATGGGTTGAACATGCCAGGAATACTCTAGGATGAGCAACATGGAGGCCATTCACAGTGTTGGTGTCACTGGGCATGACCCTAGGTAACTCAGCAAGATGGAAGGCCACGAGTGCCGATGAAGTCTTCTCGCACTAGGCCCAGATGAACCAAACTTCCTCCATGTTGAATTACGTTTGAATTCTACTCGATCTAGTAGACTGGCAACTAGAATGGAATGTGCAGATGGCCTGTTATCTAGCTCTCACATCTTAAGCCCGTGTGAAGTAAAGGGGAGGTAGGAACAAAGCAGGGGAGTGAGAAAAGATAGCAGTTCACAGACAGTTACTAATGAACCAGGGTCATAAACTGCTTTTTGTTTAACACTATGACTTCATTGTTTGAATATATTTGCTACTTGCTTAATGTAAGCTTTGTAACTGTCGTGGGAAGGGGGAGAGCAGGCAGGGAATTCAGCTTCAGTAAAGCTATAAAGGAAGAAACTTTTGCTTATGCTGTGTGCATGATTGAGACTTTTTCTCCTTGCACCGCTTTGAGATCTCAAATAAACTTTGTTTGCTTCTCCACCCTGGTGTATTCATTGGAGCAAAGCACACCGGGCACGAACACCAACTGTCGCTTGCCTCGGGCTCTCCGGTGCCGGTAACAGTTTTGGCGTCCCTGGGTGGGCGAGAGGCTGAAATTTAGCCTTGCCCAGACCCCTCCCGGAGGTCGACTGATTGCGGCAACGACCGACGCCCAGCGCGCACTGGTGACTTCACCAGGGGCCTCGGCAGAGACGCAGTTTGGTTGACCCCGGAGGGCACAACAGTGCAACGCACTCGAGTAGTGAAGAAGCAGCTGCGGGCGACGGTGGAGAACCGGTCTCGTGGATAAGGTAGGAACAGTCCAGTGGTGTGGACTTTCCCCCTGTTTGACCTGGGGATGCCCAGTGTCTCCCTATAATGGGGCAGGGACAGAGTACTCCAGGCAGGGCATGGTGTACGCCCTTGGAATGCATTATGGTGAACTGGGAAGTGTTTGTATCAGATCCATTCACTACAAATAAACTGGAAAGGTTTTGTACAATAGACTGGTCTCAGTACCAACTAGGAGACCAGGAAAAGGTGGCCACCGGAAGAATCACTTTATTATAATATGATCCTTCAATTGCTTTTGTTTTGTCAGCGTACGGGTAAATGGAATGAATGTATGATGCACAGCTGTTTATGTTGTTAAGAGATAGGTCAGATCTTTTGCAGAGATGTAATTTAACTCTGACTGGTTCGGCAGTGGTTAATGTTAGTTCTCCCCCCCTTCCCGTTTGTGATGGTAGAGTCAGTGTCTCCTTCAGCTACAGTACCACCCCTCCCCCGGATAAACGAAGGGTTAAAAAGCAGCTTTGCTGCTGTGGGTTTAACCCCTTGCCTCCAAGCCACTGTGAGCCTCCTAAACTTTATTGAACTCCGAGGATATCGGGTAGCACGGAGTAAAGCTCAGATTGCCCTCCCATAAGTACAGTACTTAGGATTTCACATCAGGCAAGGGAGAGCGTCAGCTTTCCAATAAAAGAAAAAGAAGCATGGAAAGAGACGGTTCAGCGAGAAAAGCAGGATCGGGCCCAAGCAGGCAAGCAACAAACAGAGAGATTGGAAAAACAGGTTGGAAACTTTGAGGGCATTGTAAATTACAGGCATGGGAAATTTAAATCCCTAGAACAATAATTGAAATGGTAAAATCTAAGTTGATTGAGTGTCGGTTTGGGAAATAAGCAAGTGATGTAAGGAAAGAGAGTGAAAAGTTAACTCTGGTTGCTGGAGGAAATTTAACAGTTGAACTTTGTAAAAACGCTAAAAGGCAGTCAAAATTCTGGTAAAGGTTAATTGTGTCCCTTTTAAGTAAAAATCTTTAAGCTAAGGATAGCTTTGGATCCAGAAGCAAGCTAAAGAGCTAAAACTGCAAATTACCTAACTGGTAAAGGTAAAAGTTACTGAAACCTGGTCTGCCTATGAAAACAACACAGGACCAATGGGGTAATTCCTCTGTTTTGCCTGCAATCCACAAGTGTATTTATAGAAAAAGAAATATTTTAAGCAATGACTGATGGCCCCAGAAGGGGTGGACATATGTACTTTTTGTCTTTTAAAAAATCAGAGAAAGCTGATGCCAGCTGAAAAGCAATCAATACCATGTATTTACTGGCACAATAGAAATTATGTTTTGTGTTATATGTCCGATCTTGTCTTGTGGTCAAAATAGTTGTGTTTAATATTTTCATAGGATAGTCTAGTTCAAAATCAAATAGAAGGGTTAAATCAAATTGCAGATACTTTTTATTCATTTGGAACACAAAATATTTTGGATAATATCAGGAACTGTGGTATACTAAAGTCTAATATACTTGCTAAAGTAAGAAGAAGAAATTCATTGGCCAGATCTTTTAATTAAAAAAAATTGTTGTTAAAATTGCATACCAATAGACTTTGGAAGCAATGACATGAAAGGTTAACCCACTCCCCATATTGCACATAGGATCCTTCTGGCTACCTCAGATTTCTAGCCAGAGGGCTGGGGAGGGAGGAAAGCTATTGGACACTAGAGGTTGTACCGAGTGGACTCCTCAAAAGTGGGTGAGCTTGTCCTGACTTGTTGCTTCACAGATCTATAATACAGTCATTTTATTGGAAGGGTGTATGTGGTATATATATTGAATAATAAGACTTAAGTGCTGTATAATGGGTGATGTATATGTGTTTATTTTTGGACAAAAGGTGTGAACAAAGGAAGGGGATTTCCTTTGTAGGTTAAAAGAAGCTGAGAAGGGGAAAAAAGAAAGAACAGAACGGGTTAATTGTAACCAGAAAGCTCAGCCCCCCCCCCCCCCCCCCCCCCAGCTAGCACCTGGCTGGCAGCCAAAAAGAAGGGAGGGCTTAAATGTGCCCATACAGCATTTCAGCTCACTGCCAGGCATTAATAAGATGTGTTAGGTTTCCTTTCTCACAGGTAAAAGAAGCGTTACCCAAAGACCCTAGCAGCCCTGCCATGCAGCATTTACAGATTGATTTTACTGATTTACCTCCCTCTGACGAAAAACGGTATTTATTAGTTATAATAGACCAACTTACTAGATGGGTGGAAGCCTATCCCACTGCTCGAGCTACTGCAACTATGGTATGCAAGGTATTACTTAATGAAGTTATACCAGGATTTGGCCCCCTGAAATAATTGACTTTGACCGAGGTACTCATTTCACAGCAAAGATTTGTAACGAACTGACCAAAGCAGTGGGAACAAAATGGGCCTTTCATGCTCCTTGGCACCCGCAGAGTTCAGGCCAGGTGGAGAGTATGAATGGGACTTTGAAAGGTCTATTGACAAAACTGTGCCAAGAACTCAGCTTGAGGTGGACTACTGTCCTTCCTCTCGCCCTCTATATTATCCGAACAACTCCAACTGCTCGGACTGGCTTGTCACCTTTATGAAATCCTGTTTGGACACGTGCCTCCGACCTTTTCCATCTAGTGACATTACAGCAGTATTCTGCACACTTGTGGAAAGCTGTTCATTTTTTTATCAGGTGTGAGTGAAAGCATATAAGAAGACTCCACCCACAGTGGCTGGGACCCTTTGAGACTCTTCTGGTAAGCCCTACTGCCATTCGCGTAAGGGAGCTGCCCACCTGGATCCATTATACAAGGGTCAAGAGGAGCACCGCTAGGGAATCCGACCAGGTAAAGGATTCCCCAGAAGCAGACGGCGTCGAACTTTGAGGAAGCCACGCACGTTCACCCCACCGTGAACCGGGTAAACCAGACGCAGACGACATCTGTGCTCGAGACAAATGGACTGCAACCCCTTTGGGTGACCTGAAGCTTGGACTGCAGCTGACAAGGCCTTAACATGGTGTTGTCCTTTTCCAGAAGGATGGCCTCGTTTGCTGGCCTGGGTTATTCTGTTTTTAATCTGTTTGCTATTTGTTATTGTTATTTTGGTCGGTATTTGGGGAATTTTCATTGTTAGACCCTGGGGTCACCAGCCCGAAATGAAATCAGGTCCAGGGTCTGCCACTGTGTTACTCTTTGCCATAGGGGCACTCCTCTCAGTGACTCCCGTTTCCCCCCAGGCACATGCAGGATGGGAAGGAGTCCCTATCAACTTGGACACAAATATGTCTGAGGCCCTGAACATTTCCTTTGCCCAAAAGTTTACCCTCTCTAACTGCTGGGTTTGTGCCCAAACCCCACATCACACCACTGGGTTGCCCTGAAGAGTTGTTCCCAAAAATTGGTCAGATTTATGTCAAAGGTGAATGGTAACCAGCAACAGCACCTCTGACAATAACAGTTTACGATCTAATTGTGCCACAAAGACCGCTTATGGCCTGCACAATGGCTCCTGAACTCCCCACTATAATAGCACTCTTAAGCCCAGGCCTATTTGTTTACACTCTCCACCCACTGGCCTCATATGCTTCCAGCAAGCCAGTACAAGTAACCATACCTGGTTTGCAGGTAATAGTACCTCTAAATTTTACATTGGTCCTGGTATGACTCTCACTGTCTCTGTACTCGATGCCACCGGTTGGCAGACCGGCACTGCCTCTTTTACTCTTCCCACAGGCTGTCCTACGGGCCAGAAGGGGTGACAATGGACTGGTTAGTTATGGTAAATCATTCTGGGTTTGTGGTAATAGTGCCTACAAATGGCTTCCTCATGGCTGGCATGGGAGCTGTTATTCAGGCTACCTTGCTCCTCTCCTCCACGTCCTAGCCCGAGCCCCCCCAGGTCGCCCCAGATACCACCGGTCCTTGTATGCCAACCCAAAGCCCATTACAGAAGGAGACAGATTTGGTATGATCTTCCTCCCATCTTATGGGGTGGGACGGCTGGCCCAATTGTATCGTAGGCTCTCTGTGTTTCTCACCAAGTTTGCCAATGAGACCTTGGCCATAAAGAAAAGCCTTAACTCAGAGCTTTACCAGCTCAAGTTGCTGTCTCTGCAAAACAGACAGGCCTTAAATTATGTTTCAGCCTCCCAGGGCGGGGTGTGTGCCCTTATTGGAAGTAAATGTTGTACTTATGTCCCAGAACACTCACAGGACATTAACAAGCACATCCTGTTGGCCGAACAGGCCTTTGAGCAGTAGAAGGCCCAGGAAAGGGAAACCCATGGGTTTTAATTCCCTTTGAAGTTGGTTGCCCAACCTGGAAGAACTGGGGGGTGGCCTTGTGCGTCTCCTCCTCACAGGTGTGGTCCTGTGTCTGGTCACCCTCCTTGTGCTTGCTTGTTTTAAAATGCTCCTCCGTAAGCTTTGCTCCCCCCCGTTCCCCTGCACTCCCCATATGCCCTCTCATTGATAACCCCAGCTCCATGGCGCTTAATCATATCTTGTCCGTAAAATATGAGAAAACTCAGCCAAAGGTTTGTTGAGTATTCTCAAAGGAGGGAGTTGTTGGTGTCACTAGGCATGACCCTAGGTAACTCAGCAAGATGGAAGGCCACGAGTGCCGATGAAGTCTTCTCGCACTAGGCCCAGATGAACCAAACTTCCTCCATGTTGAATTACGTTTGAATTCTACTCGATCTAGTAGACTGGCAACTAGAATGGAATGTGCAGATGGCCTGTTATCTAGCTCTCACATCTTAAGCCTGTGTGAAGTAAAGGGGAGGTAGGAACAAAGCAGGGGAGTGAGAAAAGATAGCAGTTCACAGACAGTTACTAATGAACCAGGGTCATAAACTGCTTTTTGTTTAACACTATGACTTCATTGTTTGAATATATTTGCTACTTGCTTAATGTAAGCTTTGTAACTGTCGTGGGAAGGGGGAGAGCAGGCAGGGAATTCAGCTTCAGTAAAGCTATAAAGGAAGAAACTTTTGCTTACGCTGTGTGCATGATTTGAGACTTTTTCTCCTTGCACCGCTTTGAGATCTCAAATAAACTTTGTTTGCTTCTCCACCCTGGTGTATTCATTGGAGCAAAGCACACCGGGCACAAACACCAACTGTCGCTTGCCTCGGGCACTCCGGTGCCGGTAACAACAGTGAGCTCCTGGACAGCAGATTAGGGTGAGCTGTTGAGCTATGGTGCTAAACTGAGCATGGGGGGAGGGGTGCATTAGGGAAGAGCACATGGGCAGAAGGACTGTAATCAGGTGAGCATGTGAGGAACTGTCCAGGGGGAGCCCCAGGGGACCAGTCCTGGGAGAGCATACGGGGAAAAGTTTAGAGTGAGCACTGGCCAAGGGGGGTTAGGAGGTGGGGGGAGGGCCTGGAGAGAATGCAAGGGGCATGGTTTACAGCAATGTCTATGCCCTTTGGGGTGAGATCCAGGAGCAGATCAGCATGAACGACGGGGGCCCTCTGTGGATGGTGAGCCCTGGGAGTACAGTGAAGGGTGAGGAGCTATTCAGCGTGTGTGTGTGTGTGTGTGTGTGTAGGGGTGGAATATAACAGGGCCGGTCCTCATAGACTTTGAGCATCTAATCTGAGCTCCTGCATATTGCAGGCCACAGACCCTCACCCACCCACTCCTGTAATAGACCCCTAACCTCTGGCGAGTTACTGAAGGCCTCAAATCATGTGTAATGGGGTGCACTCACGTCTCACAAACGCCCCCTTTCTCAGTACGTGTGCCTGCACTCTCTCACTCTGTTTGTGGTGGGTCTTCGCTGACTCAGCCCCAGGGGTGAAAGTAAGGTGGTACAGGCCGGTACGGCGTACCGGTAAAAAGTGGCCACCTGTACTGGCCCCTACTGCCGTACTTTAAAGCACTGCCGCGGCAAAAGGAGCTTGCTTAAAGTGCTGCCACGGCAGCGCTTTAACATCCCTGTCCCTTTTGGTCCCCCCAGCTGCCGCCAGGGCTGGGTAGCTTCTCCTTTTGCTCCCCCAACCACATCAGCAGCCCGGGGGGCCAAAAGGGACAGGGACGTTAAAGCACTGCAGCGGCAGCACTTTAAGCAAGCTCCTTTTGCTGCGGCAGCGCTTTAAAGGACCCTGCTTAAAGTGCTGCCCCTTTTGAGCCCCCCGGCCGCTGATGGGGGTGTGTGCAAAAGGAGCAGCTACCCAGCCCTGAGCAGCGGGGGGCGGGGGGGGGGCGGCAGGAGGAGGCTGATCCCCCAGCCCCGCCCCTTTCGCCCAAGGCCCCGCCTCTTCCAGGGGGGGAGGCAAAGCTGCCTCCCCCCCGTACCGGTAAGAGACAAATTTTACTTTCATCCATGCTCAGCCCTCCCCAGCCAAGGCATACACAGTGTCTGTGAGGTAAAAGCAAAGCAAACCCCTTCCAAGGTACAAGTTCAACAGGGGCCTCTCTCAGTTTGTCATTTGCTGTATATCTGTGTACAAGTAGCTTTGCGTGTGATGCGGCTCTTAAAATATTTTGGTCAAAGACAAAAACAAAAAAAATGGCTCTTCTTTGAAAGGTTGCCAACCCCTGCCTTAGGGCCTTGTCCTGGTTCAATCCCAGCAGCCAGCCCGAAACTCCTTCCCATTCCCCTGGGCCTCGACCAGCACTGCTCTGTCCAAGGTCCTGTAGCTCCCTCAGCCAGCCAAGCAACTATCCACTCTCCTCCAGGTCCAGCAAGGAACTGATCTCACGGGCTCTGCAGCTCTTCTCATACTAGCCAGGTGGGCCCCGATTGGCTGCTCCCTTCTGGGGCGGAGTGTGGCAGGGCCGTGAGGCCTCTAACAGGGGCCTCTGGACCTAGTTGGCCTGGTGACATCATGGTTTAAAGGCTTCAAGTCACAGAGACTCCACCATTTACACTAATGAAAACCTGCAAGTGACCCTTGTCCCACACTGCAGAGGAAGGCAAAAACCCCGATGGTCCCTGCCAATCTGCCCCAGGGGGAAATTCCTTCCTGTCCCCAAATATGGCGCTCAGTTAGACCCTGAGCATGTGGGCAAGACCCAGCAGCCAGACACCTAGGAGAGATTTCTATGTAGTAACTCAGAGCCCTCCCCATCAAGTGTCCCATCACTGGCCATTGGGGATATTTGCTACCGTCAGTTGCAGATGGGCCACATGTCATTGTAGGCCTGTCCCATCCTACCTCCAATCCTTCGTCTTCTGTGCATGCATAGACCACCCAGAGACTCTCTACTGTGGTTTACTTACAGTTCCCTGACGCCTTTGCAGCTGTGTGCAGCACTTTATCTATGATAGCACATAGTTCCTGTCCCCTTAGACCAAGGAGAGGAGTGGAAGGAGTGCTCTTCTGGGACTAGCTCTGAGATTCTGCCTCTCTCCCACCGCACCTTTTCTACTTTCTGGCCGAATGGCTTAATGAGCCTCGCAGCTCTCTCCAGCCCATCCCCACCCTGTCAATTCAGCACAACTGTCATCCTCAGGTTTACTCCCAGGCAGGGGTGGCAGAAGCTTCCTAAAAGTGGGGTGGCCACTGGCACATGAACTGAGGCCCCAGCCCCCATGCCGCCCTTTCCCCCAAGGCCCCACCCTTGCTTCATCTCTTCCCCCAAGACCCTGCCCCCGCTCTCTCCTCTCCGTTCCCTTCCCCCATTGATCGCCCTTATGGCTGGTAAAAAGTGAGAGGGCCATGCCCCCCCCTATTCTGGTGCCCCTGCTCCCAAGCACTCATTGGAGCTGTGGTGAGCAGAGTGCTGGTTCAGTTGCGGTTACCCAGCCCTCTGCCACAGTGGGGCTTTTATAGTGAGCACTAGACAAAGCCCAAAAGTCACTTGTGTAGGGCAAGGATTAGGGTGAGCCCCAGTGTCACATGGGGGCCAGTGCTGTGGGGAGCTGTTTCAGGGAGCGTGGGGAAGGTCCATGGGTGAGCATGCGGGATGGGGTTTGGGGTGCGTTATGGCACAGCTCAGAATGTGTACAGGCAGTGGTTTATCCTCAGCATGTAAATAGCAGGTTGGGTGGGTACGAGGTGTGAGGAGCGGCTGAGGCTGCACCGTTGGGATGTGGTGCTGAGGGGGCTGTGGGGGAGCAGAGCTGGTCAGAACAGGGAGTGTTCTTGGGAGCAGCAGAGGATGTCTGTGGGGTGAGGTGTCTAGGGGAGTGTGGGGCAGTGTTAGGAGCATGGGGAGCAGCTGATGAAGAGCACTGGGACAGTAGTGTCAGGTGTGTGTGTGGGGAGTAGGGCGGTGAGCACCTGGAAAGCTGTGGTAATGGGACGATGCATGGAGCATGTGGGGTGAGAATTGGGGAGCTCTTAGCCCCTCTCCTGGGGCTACAGATCAGCCCTTTCCCACGGCCCCCAGATTTACCCCTCCCTTGAGATTGTGACATACAGCATCACTTCTCAAATATGATCTAATCCCCTATGGAACCCCCACTTCTCTGGCCTGGGAGGACTTCACAGCTCACAGAACAGGCATGGGTCAGAGGAAATCAACAAAGCAAGAATTCTCCACAAACTTATGGGCAAATAACTTTGAATAATGAGTCAATCTGAGAAAGTCGTAAGGTGTCCTGGGCTATTCCTGAGCAGAAAGAGGTGAAATCCATCAGCGGCACCTAGACTGATCCAGCCTGACCTGGCTGTGTGAGCAGGGGAAATGATATTACCTTCATATGCAGCACTGGGGAGACCATTGCTGAAATACTGTATCCTGTTCTGGTGTGTCCACACCACAAAAAGGAGGCTGGGAAAATTGGAAAGGCTGCAACAAACAGCCACAAGACTGAGTAGAAGTCTGGAAAAACAACCTGCCAGGGAAAGACCAAAGAAGCTCAGTCTATTTAACTTACCCAAGAGAGGGTTAGGAGGTGACTTGATCCCCATCTGTAAGTAACTACACAAGGATAGGAATCCTGACAGTAGTCGGCTCTTTTAACTTAACAGATTAAGGCATAACAAGACCCAAAGGCTGGAAGCTAAAGTGAGACAAATTGAGCTTGGAAATTAGGTGCACATCTTTAACAATGAGAGTAATTAACCATTGGAAGGATTTACCTAGGAGTGTGGGGGAGTCTCTGTCTTTAGCTCAAGACTGGACGAAAAAAGAGCATACTCTCATTCAACCAGGAGTTATGGGTTCGATGCAGGACTTACTGGGTGAGATTCTCAGGCCCATGTGATGCAGAAGGTCTGGCTGGATGACCAGTATGGTCCCTTCTGGCCTTGACATCTGACTCTGCTTGACAAACAGTTGGTGACCTGTCTGAAGGAAGCTGTATAAAAGCAAAGTGCTTCATCACAATCCGTAGCCATGTGCCAGCCCAGCCAATTGCCAGATCCTGGCTAGCCCAATTCAAGACAACAGCCCCCTTAAACTCAGTGTTGATGAGAGCTAGGGGAATGATGCACAGTCAGTGACTTGTTATTGCTTGAATTCAGCCTGTTTCTCTGCACACACAATTGCCACAAACTGATCACAACACTTTACCAGTTAGTTAGTTACTGATTCTTTTAACTGTGGGATAATTGTGGTGAGTTCTGTGGCTATTCAAAATTCAAACTTTGAGCGATATGGATTACCTGTAATGGATTCTCTATGATATGCTAAATGGTGTGTCCTTCTCCTCTGACTGGGGCCTGATCTACATGTAAAAATTAGATTGACCTAGCTACATTGCTCAGGGCTGTGAAAAATTTTGCACGCTGAGCACTGTAGTTTTGTCGACCTAACCCCCGGTGTAGAGGTGGCACATCTGCAGTGCTGTGGCACAGCTGATGCAGTGGCTGTAGTGTAGACCTGGCCGAGCAAGCAAGCACTTCCACGTGAATATGAGCAAGTGTTTCACCGCCCATTCCAAGAACACTTGCATACGCAGCTTGGAAATGTGCTTTCCACAAGTATTTGGGCCAGGCCGATTCCACTGTTCCCAGGAAAGGGAAACCCAAATAAGAGGCAGTCATACCTGAAACACATTTATATAAAAATTCAAGCAAATTCTTGTGAACATTTTTTACAGTCTTCCTCCCTTCCTGTCAACAGAGCTCATCACCTGTTTAAGCAAAACAATGCTAATCGCCAGCAGTAGCGTAGCCAGTGGGGGAGCAGGGGGAGCGGCCGCTCCCCTGTGAGGAGAAGCGGTGCTAAGGCGCCGCCTGAGCCCAGCTGCGGGAGCCGGGCTCGGGGGGTGCTTTAAAGGGCCAGCGGCTCCCCACAGCAGCAGGAGCCGCCGGCCTTTTAAAGCGCCCCTACCCCCAGCCCAGCTCCGGCAGCGGGGCTGGGGGGGGCGCTTTCAAAGGCCGGTGGCTCCTGCCACTGCAGGGAGCCGCTGGCCCTTTAAAGCGCCCCCCCAGCCCCGCTGCCGGAGCTGGGCTCGGGCGGGGATTTAAAAGGCCTGGGGGCTCTGCAGCAGCTGGAGCCCCGGGCCCTTTAAAGCGCCGCCGGGTGAGTATAGGGGGAGCGGGGAGGCGCCTTTTTATAGTGCCGCTCCCCCTGTGCTCTAAACCTGGCTACGCCACTGATCACCGGACTGTAGACATGACAAATCACCAAAAGACATCAGCTTGTTCCGAGCCAGATACACAGCTCCTCATCCCATGCTCTTGGAACAACACTTTCCACCTTGTTCTCCTCTCAGCACTACAGAATCAGCCACTGTGGCCATGACCCTGAGCTTCAGAGTGACTGCAGGGTCTGATCCATCATTTCATTAGCACTTGATGAGGTGTGTAGAACTGTAGAGAACTTCATTTCCAGCCTAGCAATGCTGTGCTGGAAAATGGCTGGTCTGCATGCCCACAAAGCAGGGATGACAGCTATGTAGGCATGACAGAATATGATGTTTATGTTTTTATAAATGTGACGTGTAATATCGATGGTTACTTTTAAGCATGTTTTCTATTTTTATCTATTTAAATTTTCACCATTATTGGGAATTATGGGGGATAAAAACAATATTTATGTAAAGACAGTAGATGTTGCAATTTGAAAAGTTCAAGCTTTCTAACCTTTAAAACACAAATTGCTGACATCACACGTCCAAACATACACTGTAAATATTCTTAAATCAAACTCTATTAAGTTCTCAAGCAGCATTTTTCTTCCTTTGCCTAGCTATGAATTTCAATGAATATCGATGGAAATATTTTGTCATCGGTTTGTGTGTGTTTGGTGAAATCGGTGTTTACTGACATTGCCTGATAAAAACTGAATCCTTCTAGGTCTCCTGATACGACTAGGAATGTGAGCAGGGCTGACACAAATAACAGGAAAAGGCCTGTTTTTCCATCACACCAGCGATGTCAGTTTTGCCAGAGGGACATTTAGCTTATGAGTCCTGGAAGAATTTCAGAGGATTTGAGTCTGCACTGTTGGAAGGGGAAGAAGGTCTGCAGGAGTGTAATGCGTATTCACTGCCCAAACATGTATGAAGCAGAGATATCACAATCCGAGCTCCACGACATTTCTCCACTGTGCCTCCTGGGACTGGACTCTTGTGCAAAAGAGCCTGGGGCAGACTGTGGTTGAATGTAGCCAGCTTGTCGCCCTGCTGACAATCTGATAGACTTTGCAGCCTGATTCAGGTTCACGTTTCACTGCCCTGTCCCCATGCTGAGGGCCATTCTGATCAGGTTTTGGATCGCTACTGTTGCGCTGGAACTATGCAGTCTCAGCATTGCTGCAATGGAGGTTAGGCCTTTAATAAGTAGATGCATCAGCATCAGGTTCCTCCCTTCCCTTGGGCCAGGGAACGTCTTCCTGGTAATATCATGGTTGCAAGAACACAAAGCTGACAAGTAGGCAGCATGCCACTTTCTACTGAGTGCTGGAAACTGCCTTTCAGCTCAGGTCAGCAGTGCCAGGAATGAGACGGGCCCAGCACACATAGCCACCAGCACTGCACTGGCACAGGGACAGGTGGGGTGGCAGGGCCTGGCCCCAGCTTGGGCCAGGGAGACACATAAACTGCACAAACAGTGAAACCAGGTGCAGAGGGCATGGAGCCCTGCCACCATCTCACTCCTCTGATGGGCGTGAGCACACTTACTGATGCAGGTCCCCTGCTGCACCTTGGCTCACAGCACCTCTGCTGGCCATGTCTCCTGGCTGTTGCTATCTGAGGCCTGGGACACCTACCTTCTCTCCTGGGACGGCTGGTTGCAGCTGTAAAGGGATGTCTGATCTCACTAGTGCTGCCTCTGATGGGCATCAGAGCAAGGAGCCGGCAGGGTAGCTAAAGAAAGGCTGTGAGAGGGACCTTGCCGAGAAGGTACCACAGGCTGGCTGCTTGCGCAAGGGCAAGGTCTGCACCGAGGCACGACACACAATAGTGGAGAGGGGGCAGAAAGGAGCCACAAAAGTGATTCAAGGGCTGGATAAAATGCCGTACAGTGAGAGACTTAAAGCCCTCAATCTGTTTAGCTTATCAATGAGACTGAGAGGTGACTTGATGACAGTGTACCGTTACAGGAAGAAATAATGGGTACTAAAGGGCTATTTAATCTAGTGGAGAAAGGCAGAACAAAGACAAGTGACTGGAAACTGGGGCCAGACAAATTCCAACTGGAAATAAGGTGCAGATTTATACCAGTGAGGACGGTGCTGGAACAAATTCCCAAGGGCAGTGATGGATTCTTCAGCTTTTGAGGTCTCCAGATCCAGACTGGATGCCTTTTTCGGAGACGCTTTAGTCAAACCCAAGTGACTGGGCTCAATAAACGGTGACAGGGTGAGGTTCTCTGGCCTGTGATGTACGGGAGATGAGATTAGAAAATCTAATGGTCCCTTCTGGCCTTAAACTCTCTGAAACTATGAATGATTGCTGGGTGTTAACCTAAGTCTCCCTTTCTGTACAAACCACAAGAGACACCAAAAGGGAACCGAACCGCCCCTGTCCAAGTGGGAAGGGAGCTGTTAGCAGCATGCCAGGCTGCTCCAACACACACTCGTTTTTAGAAATGTGCCAGGTTCCTGACTCCCTGTTGACTTTGTTTCTTGAGCGTCTCACTTGAAACCAACTTGAGTTCCTTCCCTGGAGGTCCCAGCACAGTCTGTCAGGTACATCTACTCTTCGAGCTGGAGGTATCAATTCCAGCTCCCAAGCAGACATACCCGTGCTAGCTCCTATTGAGCTAGCAGGCTAAAAACAGAGTGTACCCACAATGGTGCAAGCAGTGAGCCGGACCAGTCACCTTGAGTCTGTACCTGTCTGAGATGGTCGGTGGCTACTCGGCCGCTAGCCCTTTCCACCGCCTGTGTCGCCATGGCTACACGCTCCAAAAACAGACTTCAACGAGAAGCTGTTGAACTTGAATTGATATGCAAACTAGATACCATCAACTCAGGATTAAATAGAGACTTGGAATGGCTTGGCCATTACGTTAATTGAATCTATTTCCCTTAAGTTAACGATCCTCATTCACACCTGTGTGTCAGCTGTCCACATTGGCCATCTTGTTTATCACTTCAAAGGTTTTTCTTCCCCTGCTGTTATGGTTCCTCTCAATTAATTAGCCTCTTAAGGTTGGTTTACGCACTTCCACCTTATCATGCTTCTCTGACTGTATAAATATCTGTCTACTGTATGTTTCATTCCATGCATCCGATGAAGTGGGTTCTAACCCACGAAAGCTTATGCTGAAATAAATTTGTTAGTCTCTAAGGTGCCACAAGTATTTCTTTCTTTCTTATTTTCTTTTTGATGACACAGACTAACACGGCTACTACACTGTAACGCTCTTTTTTGTGCACTAGGTCCATGAGAGCTGCAATGGGTATGTCTTTTTCAGCTGGGAATGACACCCCCAGCTCCAAGGACAGACGTACCCTCTGGCTCTCAGCTCTGAGGCAGAAGGAGGAGGCCACAGGGGTGGAGGGCACATGGAGCTGCTGTTCAAGTCAGCAGTGGATTTCTAGGACTTTTAAGACATGGAGGGGTGAGGGACGACCCCTCAGCTGTGAGTGGGGAAACCATGTTCTGGGGCGAACGGGCCTGAGCTCTGGCCATCCCTGCTGCTCTCCCTTCTGAGCTGATGGAACCGGCTGTGGAGGCGTATGTGTTCTCTCTAGACCTAGCAGAGGCATCAGTCATTGCTGTCACCCTAATAGAGACCTTTGGCTCTGTCTGCTTCCCTGAGGGGAGAGAAATGAATGGCTGCCCAAGCTGCGAGATCAGGTGCAGAAGCAGGAGAGCAGCGGTGGGAGTCATGCTGTGGTTAATGGGGCTCGTCGCCGCGCCAACCCAAAGATTGATGTTCCCGTGGCAGAGTGGCCGCGTTTCAGGGACACCACACGCTCTGCCGTTGTTCCCTCATTAGGACGCCTTTTAAATCTTGCCACATGCAAACTGCAAAACTTCCAGGTCTTGGAGTAAAGTGACAAAACAAGGGGAAAAGAGCAGGGGGCTGCCCATTGCTGGATGGCTGCAAGCTGCTCTGCACAGGGCTCTGTGTTAGAGACTGTGAGTGAGGCAGAGCTAGATACATTCATTACCTTCAACGGGCACCATGCAGAGGTCTGAACATTGCATCCCACTTCCCTTCAGAAACCTGCCTTAGCTGTCAGCGTACAAGCCCCCTGCCCGGGGTGGGGGCGGCAATGGAGGGGGTGGATGTTGGGCTCAAGAGAGCAAAGGTGGTGCCTGACTTTGCAGCCAGGCTCAGGTGCCAGGGGCACAGCTGGTTAGACAGGGAGTGCAGGAATTGTTGCATTTGCCTGCAATGTGCCTTGCCTGTGGGCATGGAGCTCAGTGCCGGCTGTAGCTCTTGGGGATTCCCCAGGCTGAGAGAGGGATTCGCTAGCTGTCTCAGAACTGCCTGGGGTCAGACATTGCTTCAGTTTTTTTTCACTGCCATCCCCTGTTGTATTAATTTAGATGTAATATATGGGCCCAAAGAGGCAAAGATGCTACACAAGCCTGTGACTGTCTAGCATTAAACAGTGTTACTCAAGGTTCGGAGTTTATACAGAGACCCCAGCCTGCTTAGTCCAATGGCAAGCACACTGTGAAACATTAGTGGGGAGAGATTTTAAAGAAGCCCCCATCTGACAGTCTTTTCGATGGCCTAAAAGATGGAAATAACTGTCCCATTTGGGGAAAAGAGAAGTTAGTTGAGATGGGGTGGGGCTGTCATTGTTGTTGCTGCTTTTAAAATCTGCTCCCGCCTCCTAAAAGACAGAACAAGACAAATGCACACAAAAGGGGAAAGAAGAGAACAGCAAAGATAGAAAATGCAGCTTCTGGCTCTGGTGTTGACTTTGACTTGCAACCACAATTGCTGGAGAAACACGGACCCAACACACGGTCTGATCGGCCACTCTGAGACCTGCCACACACTTGTACCAGCATCGGGCTGTTTAGGGCATTGCCTCTTTCTAGCCCCAGGCTTACAGCAGTTGCAAATGTTGACCCGCTAGGCCAGCCCCATATTAGACACAAGGCAAAAGGAGAAGGCTAGGAAAGAAAAGAAGTAAGGTGGGAAAGGAAAGGGATACACAGAGTGTGGGTGGGGGTGACAGTCTCACATCCCAAGTGGTGTTCGGGATTTAGCCTGAGCCGGAGCAGGTGGCGACATCATCTGGGTCCTGCTCTCTGGCCCAGTTTGATGAGGACATCTCCCACGTTCTGCATGATGAAGGCCCAATTGTGTTACTGTGGATCCTGTGGGGTGGGGCTGGCACCCAGGATGGTGAAGCTCATTCCTTCCCCTTCTTTCATCTTTTTAACCAGCCAGCATTCACTTGTCACCTCCATCCATAGTTCCCCCCCAAATATCTCTTTAAAAAAAAAGACCCCCCCAAAGGGTGTGATGGTTGGAACAGCCCATCCCCTCATTATTTTGTCCACCAGTTAGGCCTAGTTTCCGACACACCAATTCTTGTCCATTGATTTCAGTCTCACCCGCCTCTTGTTTATCAGCTGTGATCTTAATACAGTCCTTGAGTTAAAGTGGCCTTTTTGTTTCGACTAAAGTCGGCCTATCATACCTTTCCCATCAGCCTTTGCTGTTCTAGGTCACGGTGAGTGTATGAACTCACACTCACTTTTCACAGTTCAGCTCACAATGAGGCTAACTGGGCAGGCCCAATGATCACAACCGCCTCTACTGTTGCTGACACCTCATTCCGGTTCAGTGAGCACAAACCATGAAAAGCACGAAAATGCCCTCTTAGGGCCATCCTTCCCTGGGCTGCAACCCCCAAAGCACATGCACCCCCAAATCCTCTAGCACTTTCCCAGGGGGCAGAAACCTCCCCAGCCAAGTTTCCCCCACTGCAGAGCCACGCCAATGCTGGGCTCGGGAATGGGAGTGTAGCATGGGTACGTGCTAAGGGCAGCATGCGCCTGGGTGAGACAGTATGAGAGAGAGTGAATGGTGTGGGGCGAGGTTGGGGAGGCAGCTGGCGCCCAGGAGGGGTTGGAATGCACCATGGCCTCTGGGCCATGCAAGCTATTGGCTGTTAGTGCCGTTCCAAGAGCTCACTGCAGGTTAACTCTTTGGTGTATACAGATCCAGAGAGAGTGTGTCCTGCCAGCCTGTCACGCCTTGCCATGAGATTCAATAGGAACCTTCGCAATTAATTTCCCCACCACCTGGCTCTGCTCCTGACACATCTCAGCCCATCTGCTACTAAACCCTGCCGTATCCCAGCCCTGGAGCTTTTATAACGTGACAGCATCACAGTGGCCATGTGATTTCTCCAGCTGCCTGGGTCTCATGTCCAAGTAGCAGCACGTCTCTCTCAGTGGCGTGGCCAGCACTTATCTCCATGTCTGCCTTCCACCTGCTCTTTCATTTCCACTGTTTCCCTAATTTCTCCTTATCGCTGCAGTGTGTATCTCACTGGCCCGTTACAGTAACTAAGATCTTTCTTCGGCTTCCAGAAGATGTTCCAGAGAGAGCTCTGCCCACCTGGCAGGCCTGCAGGGACAGAGCTACCGGGGCCCAGTAATGCCTTTTAACCATTCTGGGCCCTGTGTGAGGTTTGTGGGCCCTGTGTGAGGTTTGTATACCCACCACAGCCACTGCAGGACCCCGCTCCCCTGAGCCTGCTGCAGGCCCCACCATTCCTGAGCCTGCTGCCACCACAGTGCCCCCCGCCCCGAGCCTGCCGCCACCGGGCCACCTGAACCAGCCCCGCTGCAGGGCATTGTAACGAGTGGTACAGAGCTCTCCCCCACTCCATGTATTTTCTGATTGGTCAGGGGAAGGGGAAGGCTCCACCCCCTGGTATTCCCGCCAGAACATTCATTCTATTATGGGGACCAGAGAGCTGCAAGCAATTGGCTACCCAAGGCCCGACTTCCATTGGAGGGCTGGTGTTTGTGCAGGGACTGGGACCTAGCTCCCCTTCCCAGCCCTGAGAGCCTCCACCTGACTGTATGGTGTAGGCAGATGTGCTCTGTGTTCACCATGGGCAACCTGGGTCACCAAGGCCCTGTGATCTGACAGGCACCCACCTACCTGCAGTGGCCTTTAAATCCCAGTGGGCTGCACAAGAGATCTAACAGCTTGTGTGTGGGTCTTACTGGTGGGGCCAGAGGGGACTGAGCTGTGTCCCCAGGCCAGCCCGTCTGCTCCTCTCCTGCATGTGTGTTGCAGGTCAGTGCTATGGGGGCAGCCAAGCTCCACTTTGCACAGGGGGAGATCTGCATGTGGAGGAACCCAACCCCCCCCCCCCCCCCCCCGTGTGCTGGTCAGGGGTGGGGAAACAATTGGCCACTGAAGATAAGGCCCGGCACATAACACAGGAGGTGGTTCCAGTCTCAGCTGCAGCAGGAGATAGGGCAGCAAGGCGGTTCCTCAGCCCGGCTGGCAGATCAGGGGGCAGTGGGTGCAGAGAGCACTGCCAAGGGAGGGGGAGCCTGGCTCTGAACACAGTCAACAGCAAACGGGCTCAGGATTAGTTTGCTCAATACCCAGCCCCAGGAGCTCCTAGCTTCCCCAGGCCCCAGGGTGTGTATCTGAGAGGCATCCATTGGCCACCTGTGATCACTCTGCCAGGCCTCCTGGCATGGGGTGTGATGGACAGATGGAATCAGGGAAATGACACAGCCATGGAACAGCCCAGCAGGGCAAGGAGAGTGACTGCAGCCATTGGTCATGCCCCGCAGGTATAGCCAGTGCCTCCTGGTGTCACATGCTAGCTTCCACTCTCATGGCAACGCTGGGGTACTGGTCCCCTGTCCCCTACACAGCTCTGCTGTTGCCAGGGCTGGGAAGCAGCAGGCTGGATCCCCCATTAACCACCCTGAGCCCTCTGCCCTGGCTTCCAGTTGCCATCAGCAAAGCTGCGTCCAACATATTCAGTGGCCTTGAGGTGAGAGCTTCTGCTTGCTGAGATGATTATTGTGGCAGACCCTGGCAGTGAGTTTGCCACTGGGCAGTGGCACCTGTGAAATCACAGGTCATTAGCTAATGTCACCAATTACTGGGAAGCCAATGCTAGTCCCGGCGCCCCAAACGAATCATTAAAATGGTATCTGAGGGGCTCTGGCACCCCAAAAGCCAGCACAAATCCATTCGGAGGAAATGTCAGCTCTGCCTGGGCTAAACCCTTTAGCTTGGGCACAGGGCAGTGCCCAGACAGGTGGGATGGAGAGGCCATCATCCCTGCTCCTGATGGTGCTGCCTAGCCCTGCTGTGCCCATGACTGGGGAAGACTGAGGAACTCCAGAGGGACCAGCCCAAGCGAGATGAAGGAGCAGCACGGTGGGAGGTGAATGACAGTGCTGGTAGGGGTGGAGCAATGCCCACTGGAAGGAACAATCTGAGCCACACCTTAGGGCTCTCAGTGAACAGTGTCAGCTCAGGGGGTGGGATACAGGATATGTCAGTGTGCGGGTGTGATGTCTGCACGGTGCATGTGCATACCTTGCTAGGGGAGCTTGGGGGTGTTGTGCTGGGAATTCAGCCTGGAATAATGCTGGCAGTGAGCAGTTGCGCAGCCAGGTCCGGAGCACAGGGGGAGCGGCGCTATAAAAGGTGCCTCCCCCTGTACTCACCGGGCGGCGCTCCGGGTCTTTGGCAGCACTTTGGCGGCTCACTCCGGGTCTTCAGTGGTACCCGCCGCCGAAATGCCGCCGAAGACCCGGAGCGCCGCCAGGTGAGTGCAAGAAGCGGCGCTTAAAAAGAAGCGGCGCCTTTTTTTAGTGCTGCTAAAAAAAGGCGTCGCTTCCGCTGCTTCTGCTCAAGGGGGAGCGGCCGCTCCCCCTGCTTCCCCCCCAGCTACGTTACTGGCAGTGAGATGGTCACACACCTGCGGGGCAGGCACAATTCGTGCATGTGTTCTGGTTACGAAAGTGTTAAATCATAGAATCATAGAATATCAGGGTTGGAAGGGACCTTAGGAGGTCACAAGCATGAGTAGAAAATGGGCTGAGGCTCAAACTGAGGCAGCTGCTGGGACGTGACTGGTCTGTGCGCTCTGGCTCTGAAAGGGTGACAGCTGCTGGGGAGGGCCTGGGAGCAGGGATGCTGTTGCCTGTACTCCAGGGGGCAGGATGAATCCAGGAAGGTCTGTGTCACAGAATCATAGAATCTCAGGGTTGGAAGGGACCTCAGGAGGTCATCTAGTCCAACCCCCTGCTCAAAGCAGGACCAACCCCAACTAGATCATCCCAGCCAAGGCTTTGTCAAGCCTGACCTTAAAAACCTCTAAGGAAGGAGATTCCACCACCTCCCTAGGTAACCCATTCCAGTGCTTCACCACCCTACTAGTGAAAAAGTTTTTCCTAATATCCAACCTAAACCTCCCCCTCTGCAACTGGAGACCATCACTCCTTGTTCTGTCATCTTCTACCACTGAGAACAGTCTAGATCCATCCTCTTTGGAACCCCCTTTTAGGTAGTTGAAAGCAGCTATCAAATCCCCCCTCATTCTTCTCTTCGGCAAGCTAAACAATCCCAGTTCCCTCAGCCTCTCCTCATAAGTCATGTGCTCCAGCCCCCTAATCATTTTTGTTGCCCTCCGTTGGACTCTTTCCAATTTATCCACATCCTTCTTGTAGTGTGGGGCCCTAAACTGGACACAGTACTCCAAATGAGGCCTCACCAGTGCCGAATAGAGGGGAATAATCACGTCCCTCAATCTGCTGGAAATGCCCCTACTTATACAGCCCAAAATGCCGTTAGCCTTCTTGGCAACAAGGGCACACTGTTGACTCATATTCAGCTTTTCGTCCACTGTAACCCCTAGGTCCTTTTCTGCAGAACTGCTGCCCAGCCATTCGGTCCCTAGTCTGTAGCAGTGCATGGGATTCTTGCGTCCTAAGTGCAGGACTCTGCACTTGTCCTTATTGAACCTCATCAGATTTCTTTTGGCCCAATCCTCTATTTTGTCTAGGTCCCTCTGTATCCTGTCCCTACCCTCCAGCGTATCAACCACTCCTCCCAGTTTAGTGTCATCTGCAAACTTGCTAAGGGTGCAGTCCACACCATCATCACTGGGATGGGGGCTCTGGGGTGGACATTTGAAGTCAGAAGGGGCTGGCGATGGGAGCAGGGATACAGACCAACCCCTCCTCTGCTCTGCTCCTCTTTCCTGGCCCAGAGCAGGCGAGTTCGCTGCAGACGCCCGCCACCTGCCTGGGTATCCTCCAAGTACCCCATAACAGGGCTGGGTACCCAGCCCCACATAAGCTGGCACTGCCTGGGCTGCAGCCCCCCCCAGTAAAAAGCTCATAGCACCCACATGCCGTGATATCGTTGTTCAAGCGATGCCGTGACTCGGATTCGAACCGAGGTTGCTGCGGCCACAACGCAGAGTACTAACCACTATACGATCACGGCGAGCTACTGGGGCGCTATGACAAACGCCTGGCGCCCGCCCTCTTCAGAGCGGTGCTGATGATGTCACCACGGAGAGGTTGAGCCAATAGCTTAGTCCCCAGCCCGTTCGAAGAACCATCTCTGGAGTAGCTATTGCGCTTGCTTCCAAGGGGGCGGGGTCGTGCTCTATCCTGCACGAAGTTCCCTGAAGTGACTGCGCATGTGTGAAATAGGGTGGGCGGAGCCGCAGAGACGAAACCCCTTAGCTCTCCTTCGGCGCGCGCTTGTGGCACTGGGGCGGTTTTGCTGCTGTGAGTTGTAGGCATGTGGTTCCAGCGCTGCCTGCAGCCTACACAGGATCCGCACCGCTGCTGGCGGAACAGCCGCACACAGCACAGTCAGACACCGCTCCCCGCAGACACACACAGTCACAGTGACATCTGCACCCCCCCCCACACACACATTGCACGCTCACTCCCGGGCATACTCGCACACAAACACACTCACATATGTGCACTCACATTCGCAATCACACACACAGTGCAGTCACTCACGTCCCCACACACACACCATGCACTCACATCTATGCACACATTCATATCCACACACACAGAGGTGCACTCACAGAGCCCCCTACACTCTACACTCACACGTGGGCTCACTCATATCCCCCCACAGCATCACACATGGGCTCACTCACATCCACACACACCATGCACTTTCATGCCATGCACTCACATGGGCACACTCACATTCATACATACAGTGCTTACACACATGCACCCCCCACACACATGGGCACAATGACATCCACACACACTCATACGTCACATACATGTGCACACACACACATCTACACACACATGCACTCACCCCCAACCCTTCCCTGCTGTTCTCTATCACCAGGAAGAACAAAAAGCCCATTTCTGTCTCTCTGCAGAGTCCCTTCATCTTTGTGCTCTTTAAGCCCTTACCTTTAGGGAAGGCCTCCTCCACCTAAGCTCTAAGGGGAGATGGATCATCCCCTGACCCCATCCCCACCGCAGATGAGCTAACTGAGGATCAAACAGGTTGCATGAGATCACTTCTGGCAGAGCTGAAAATTGAAACCAAGTCTTGTCTGTTTAGCCACACTGCCTTTTTGAATGACTATATGCCATGTCCACGTGCTTGGCTAGCCTGTCTATGAAACTGGACTATTCCTGCCCACCTCCCTACCTGCATAGAGCACTACAAGCCCACAAGGGAAAGCGCCCTGTGTAAATGCACAGCGTACCACCCAAGAGCGTAAGTTCCATGTACCAACCTCTCCTGAGGCCATTCCCTTCCTAGAGCCAGGAACTGAGTCCAGGAGCCCAGATTCCAAGCATTCTACTACTGCCTGACAAATAGTTGCAGCACATGATAGAATTTCACTGTTTATTTGTTTTTCTTAAAAACAAAACCTAGGAAATTCTGTGTAAAAACTATATTAGAAGAACACTATTAAATACCAGAATTAAGGGAACTGCTGCATCCTGAATTTAAACAGTATATATAGACCTTGCTGGAGCCCTAGCCGTAACTAAGAGAATGAACCAGAGTCAAGCTTGGCAGAACAGTAACACACCAGGTTAAACCAGTAAGCTCATTTCTGACTGGAGAGGATGGTACAAGAACACCCAGCATTCTCAAGTAGCTACATAAACAAATTCCCAAAAGATTGTACAGGAACACATCGACCCCTCATAAGAGAAGGATGGGATGACAGGATAATGGATGAGGATGTTTTGTTCAAAGCAGGTACAAGATATAAAGGTGATAACTAAGGATAAGATTTAGTCACAGGCCCCAAGGCAGCTCCAGCAGCCACCTAAGCGGCTGACCCCTGGGCCATCCCAGCAGTGGCTGGTGCATCTGGCACCAGGGCTGCCCTGGGCCAGCTGCTTGGGTGGCCCTGGGGTCAGCTGCAGAGGCAGCTGTGGAGGTCCCAGAAAGTCACAGAATCTGTGACTTCTGTGACCTCCGTGACAGATTTGCAGCTTTAATGATAACTAACAATATGTGCAGTGTAATATGTAACTTGTTTGTATCAGTGTACAAAAGGAGAAGTATTGGGACATTTTTGTATTGGCCAAGGGGACAGCATCCTGTTATGCTGACCGAGTCTTTACCTTGTCACTGGCATACATGTGTCAGTGTCCCTGTGACCCTTTGGACAGGGCACTAGTAGCGAGCATTGCTGACAATAAACCTGGTCAAGTGCCTTTGCCATCAAACTGAGCTCATGGTCTTTGTTTATGAATAACATCGAGGCCTTCTGAACCAACATGATTCATTCTCTGCTAGTGCAGCTAACACTGGAGCCCCAAGAATAGCAGCACTAGCAGCATTAACAACTCGGCTGCATCAGCAACACTCCGCAGCACTAACAACATGATGCAATCTGTAATTATGTGATGATATATAATTTTTTCCACAGGACCTCTATCTCATTCAGTGCACAGGTTGTATGGGGCTCTGTGCAGAGCCCTCTGCTCCCCCGACCAGGGGCCGCAGGGACGTGGTGCCGGCTGCTTCCGGAAGCGACGCAGGGCCTGTGGTGCCACACAGGTGGCAATCCTGCGGTCTGGATCCAAAGCCCTCACAGGCCGGATCTGGACCGCGGGCCATGGTTTGCCCACCCCTGAGCTAAGGTCTGCAGCTACACCAACCTTACTGCTCTTGCCCCTCTGGACTACTTCCTACAGTGCTTCCCCATGCTTTTATTCTCCATCCTTCCTAGTCAGACCCTTCTCTTAAGCCTACTAGGTAAACCCTTTCTCAGGGGTTCCTATCCCCCTTCCTTCTCCCTTACCTCAGGGAGATAAACTACAAGCCTCTGAACTAGCAACCTCTACATCAGGGGTTCTCAACCTTTTTCTTTCTGAGGCCCCCCAACATGCTATAAAAACTCCACAGCCCACTTGTGCCACAACAGCTTTTCTTCTGCATATAAAAGCCAGGGCTGGCACTAGAAGATAGCAAGCAGGACAGTTGCCCAGGGCCCCATGCCACAGGGGGCCTCACGAAGCTAAGTTGCTCAGGCTTCGGCTTCAGCCTCAGGTGGCGGGGTCCTGGGCTTCAGCCCCATTCACTGGAGTTTCATCTTTCTGCGCAGGGCCCTACCAAGACTAATGCCAGCCCTGCTTGGTGCCCCCCAAAACCTACTTGCAGCCCCCCAGCGGGCCCCGGACTCCTGGTTGGGAACTACTGCTCTACACAACCTAAGTGTCCCGTTTGCAGCTTAATTGGCTGACTGGGCCCAGCTGGCCAAATTCAAATCTCTCAGGGCTGGTGTGGCACCTCTTCACACCACCATCCTAGAATTGAAGTCTAAAAAAGGAAGCTCTAACTGGCTCTGAAGTTGTGGTTTAGACATTAGATAATTTGGTTTCAGTATTAAACTATTTGACCAGCACCACACTGAAGATCTGCCTGACTTTGGTAAGATTCTTCAGTTGGGATTTATAGCCAAATGGATAGCCACCTTGGTTTCTTTCATAGAATTGACAAGGATCAATTATTTGTAATATTAATTTGATGATTTAGCTAACATGATGATAGTGAGACTAACTGGTTAATGTGACTTTGATTTGATATGTATATTCTTAGTTTGAATTAATAGTAGCAGAGCTTTGGTGATATGTGCAACACTTCCTTGGGTACCCCATTATGGGGCTCCTCGCTACCACCTGGCTTTAGCATGAGGCAGCCTTGCCAGTGCCTGCCAGGGGGTCAGCCCCCACCCTCCTCTGGCCATGGGCAACATTCCCTTCTAGGCCTCGCTCTTTCTCTCTAGAAGTTAGCGATAGGCACATCCCAATCCTCAAGCCCCCCCAAGCATCTCCCTGGAGTGTCCATCCTTTGGTCCACTGAACACTCGCAGTATTCACAGAGTCACTGCTCCCAAAGAAGCAGTGAGCCCCAGCTTACCAGTTCCACCTCAGCTCACTGCCCTGCTCCATACAGTACTTGGATAGGTTTATAGTGAAAGTAAGAAAAAGTTTATTTAACAAAGATTCAAGTAATAGCAAGTAGAAGTATTGGAAAGAAATGGCTACATATAAAATAGAATCATAACATGCATTCATGTTATGCATTCATCATAACATCCAGAAGAACCTCAACTTAATTAACAAGCTATGCTCATGTCTTGCAGAGCAATGCTCACCCACAGTCCTTGCAGCATTTGACTGCCAGGCTGGCTGGGACCTTCCTTTCATAAGACAAACATGCTATTAGCTTATCTCCTTAGTGCAGGATCCCATGTGTTTCATCCTTTGTCTTTATTCATAAACAGGACATCCTCCCTGCTGATTTTTTCCTGTAGATTTTCTCTCTTGTAGGTTTCTCAGTCTTTTGACTGGTATCTGACTCAGTATGCAAACAGGTTTCCATTGGGAGGCAGACAATATACACATGGCTAGCCAGAGAGATAAGCGTCTGTTACCTCCTGCCTGACAGGGACACATCTGAGGTACATCACCTGCCTGGTGACCTGCCTTAACTCCCAGACCTTAAGAACACCATTTCCAGTATAGACACATATGTAGCCAATAATTTTAGCTTAGTATCCATTTATCGTGTGATGTTATGATTAATCAATATGTTATATTACATATATTCTCTGTATGTTAATTAGCGCTGATTTGTAGGATTATAAAAGTATAAGATTGATCAATATTTATTTAGAGGAACTAGGTAGTAGACATGAGCAAGACAAGCTGAAACGCAAAAGCCTGTTGGTCAAGGCTTGCAAGACTCTAGCTAAGCTATTTTAGGCTTTGGAGACAAGAAATGATGGCGCAAGTCAATGACCGAGAGATAACCCGAAAGATGATGGGAAAGAGATACCAATAGGTAATATTGCAAAAGTATAGCTGGGAAGATTAAAATTAAATCATAAAATGTTGTAACAACAAATATTGTCTCTAACACGTGCCTTAACTGCAGACAAAGGTGGTATGTCAATGTTGACAAAACCTACCCAGCCTATAGAATTCGGGACCCCTTGTGTTTCCAGTGGACACAAACCAACAGGAAAGAGAGGGTTGACACTTTCATGTACAGGTGCAGAATTTAGGTATAGATAGGGTTACCAGATAGCAACGGTGAAAAAACGGGACAGGGGGTGGAGGGTAATAGGCTATTACCTATATAAGAAAAAGTCCCCAAAACCAGGACTGTCCCTTTAAAAACAGGACAGCTGGTCACCCTAGGTATAGACAGACACACAGTATAAAAAGGAGTCTAGTGGCACCTTAAAGGCTAAAAGATTCATTTGGGAATAAGCTTTCATGGGTACTAAAAAATAGATGCTCTTGTAATTGTATGTGTTATTTGCCTATGCTCTCATGTGTTCCTATGAACTCTAAATACACTGGCACCAGTATATTTATGCTTGTATCTGTAATTTTCACTCCATGCATCTGAAGAAGTGTTTTTTTACCCACGAAAGCTTATGCGCAAATAAATCTGTTAGTCTTTAAGGTGCTACTGGACTTCTCATTGCTTTTGTGGATACAGACTAACACTAACCCCTCTTATACTTGAGTATAAAAAGGGGTGCCCAGAGCAGGAAAATTGGGCTTCCTATGGGAAGCTCCAGCAGGAACCACTCCCATATTCAATCCATGAGAGGGCCAACAGACTCTAACACCATCTGGGAGGATGTAAGTAGGTGTGTAGGTATAACCAGTTGATTATACGTATCTTTAGGAATTGTATATGCTATGAGATTTATAGCTTTGTTGGTAACTTTAATAAAATTACTAAAAAATAGATGCTCTTGTAATTGTATGTGTTATTTGCCTATGCTCTCATGTGTTCCTATGAACTCTAAATCTAGTTGAACTTGAGATTGTAGCCAACAGAACCGAACCCACTGATATATGATTAACATTAAATAGAATAAAAGGTTACACATAACTCCTTAAATATTATCGGCACAGACACTTTGCAGTGAGTATGACGACCAGTGGGTGCCTGGCTCTTGGTAGTGACCTCACATTCCCCCCTTCTGTGAACTGTTATGCAGCTATCCGATCCAGGGGATCACGGTTAATCCCTGTGCACCCCCTGTGCCCTCTGCCAGTTGGCACCCAGGGGTGTCTGGGGGGGTCACAAAATGTTTTCTTGGTTTTGTTTTTAAGTGTTTTAATAAAAGTTGTGTTACATTTCTTTTGATAAGCAATGTGGGTTCGAAGCCTTTAAGGAGGTGGCTGGATACCAGCCAGTCACCTAAAAGTGTGACCAGCTCCTACTAATTAGAGTTTGATTCTCACACTCCGCAGCCACCACATCTAAAAAGCTGAACCCTGAGGAAAAAGGCTGGCCCTGCCTAGGTTCCCCCTCCCCCAGAAAAAGTCTGGCCGTGCCTTAAGCCCCCCACCCCTAAGGTGCTGGCTGTGCCCAGGTGTCCTCTAACCCCGTAACAGGCTGGCCATGCCTGAGTTCACCCTTCCCCAGTAACAGGCTTGTTGTGCCAAGGTGCCCCTAACCCTGTAACACGCTGGCCGTGCCCCTCATAAGAAGCTGGTGCTGCCTGGGCTAAAGCCCCCCAGTAAAAAGCTTGTAGTGCCCACGTGCCGTGATACCGCTATTCGAGCGATGCCGTGACTCGGATTCGAACCGAGGTTGCTGCGGCCACAACGCAGAGTACTAACCACTATACGATCACGGCGAGCTACTCAGGCCCTATGACAGCGACCTGGCGCCCGCCCTGTTCAAAGCGGCTCTGATGACATCACCACGGAGCGGCCAATCCAATAGTTCTGTCTCCATACCTTTCTAAGAACTGTCTCTAGAACAGCTGCTGCGCATGCGGCCCCCCAATGGGAAGGGGGCGAGCTCTACGTGGCGCACAGCTCCACGCGGGGCGCTAAGCCAACGGATCGGGGACAGGGAGGCGGGGCGAGCCGGAAGTGTCGTTAGGCGCGAGCTGTTGGCGCGTGTTCGCTCTAGTCAGGCGCCTGCCCGCACGCGCGCAGCCACCTGTCAATGGGAAGGGCGGGGCTATGGTGGGCGGTGTGGCCGGCAGCTCTTCCTGCGCCTGCGCTGGGGTCGTGCCCATGAGGGACCGGTTTTCTCAGCTGTGGCTTTCGCTGTCCCTCCTGGTACCGCTTCCCTTGCGCGCGGGGACCGGGGAGCCCCTCGGCCCGCAGGCCGGCCTAGGCCGCTCAGAGGCTCCAAGTCGTGGGGCGGGGCCGAAGGTCTTGAGTGAGAGGCAGGCTGCGCCCCACCCGCCCCAGCGTGCGGGCGGCCTGCGGGCCCTGCCTGTCAGTCAGCGCCGGGGGGGGCCGGGCCGAGAGCCAGGGGCGCATTGCGCGAGGGCCCAGCCGCCGCGCCGAGAGCAGCGCCCAAGGCCGAGTGGGGCGCGGGGAGAGATTCCCCCCCGGGCTGGCCTTGGTCTGCCCTGCGTGCTGCCAGCCTCCTGCAGACACAGCCGGGGGCCTACGCTGCCTGCCCCGCGGGCGCGGCGCTCCTCTGAGCCAGGAGACACCTGAACAGGCCCCTGTAAACGGTGTGCCCAGCTGCTCTTCCCAGCACGCGGCTTCCGCGGGACAGACCGTCCCTGCAACAGTCACTCCAGTAGCAGCCCCAGAGGGACCCGGACGCTTTCCTGTGCAGGGTCAGCAGCCAGCTGTGGGCTACAGCAGGCAGCGCCCGCGCAATGCTTGCCCCGGGGAGCAGCCCTGGTGGGTTCACAACCTTGGGCTTGCAATTTCATGTGCCAATTCCTTTAATATTCTTGGATGAAGATTATCTTGGGTCCCCGATTTAGTCCCATTAAGCTGTTAGAGTTTGGCTTCTACCCCGGATGTGGTAATATCTACCTCCATGTCCTCATTCCCATTTTTCATCCTGCCATTATCCCTAAGCGCCTCATTAAAGACTGAGGCAAATTGGGCCATGCCTAGATTATCCTTAACCTCCACTCCATTCTGTGTGTTTAGTGGTCCCACTTCTTTCTTTGTTTTCTTATTTATATGGCTATAGAACCTTTTATTATTGGTTTTAATTCCCTTTGCAAGGTCCAACTGTACATGGCTTTTAGCCTTTCTCACTTTATCCCTACATGTTCTGACCTCAATAAGGTAGCTTTCCTTGCTGATCCCTCCCATCTTCCACTCCTTGTAGGCTTTCTGCTTTTTCTTAATCACCTCTCTGAGATGCTTGCTCATCCAGCTTGGTCTACAACTTCTGCCTATGAAGTTTTTCCCCTTTCTTGGGATGCAGGCTTCTGATAGTTTCTGCAACTTTGACTTGGAGTAATTCCAGGCCTCCTTTGCCTTTACAGCCACAAGTTCTCCAATCCACTTCCCTAACTAATTTCCTTAATTTTTTAAAGTTAGCCCTTTTGAAATCAAAAACCCTAGTCACAGATCTATTTTTGTTTATCCTTCCATTCAGTTTGAACTGAATTAGCTCATGATCGCTTGAACCCAGGTTATCCCCTACAACCATTTCTTCTGTTAGGTCCTCACTACTCACCAAAACCAAATCTAAAATGGCATTCCCACTTGTTGATTTAGCAACTACTTGGTGAAGGAATCCATCAGCTATCGCATCTAGGAAAATCTGAGCCTATTATTATTATTAGCACTTGTCCGCCAGTCTATATCTGGGAAGTTAAAGTCTCCCAGGATCACACAATTCCCATTAGTATTTACTTCCTTAAAAACATTAAAGAGGTCTCTATCCATATCCAGATCAGATCCCGGTGGTCTATAGCACACCCCAAGCACGATCCCAGGGAAGGCTCTAGTAGCTTTCTTCCCCAATGTGATTTTTGTCCAGACAGAGCCCAGGTCTACACTAGTGGGGGGATCGACCTAAGATACGCAACTTCAGCTACGGGAATAGCATAGCTGAAGTCGATGTATCTTAGGTCAACTTACCTCGGCGTCCTCATGGCGGCAAGTCAACTGCTGCTGCTCCCCCGTCGACTCCGCTTCCGCCTCTCACGGTGGTGGAGTTTTGGAGTTGACGGGGAGAGCGTCAATACCCTTCAATACCTGTACTCCAGTCATGACTACTATTCCACCATGTTTCTGTTACCGCTATAATATCTGGTTTCACTTCCTGCATCAGTAGCTCTAGTTCCTCCATTTTGTTACCTAGGCTCCTCGCATTGGTGTACAAACATCTTAATTTTTGCTGTTTGGCCTCGCTCACATTCTTTACCCGATTAGACACGGACATTCTACAGCCAGTCTCACCTCCTTATGTCCATTCTCTTACCCACAGCTATATCCTTTCTTACTTCCTTTTCTTCCCTCTCAATGTTACAGTCTGGCGTGGAGATTACCTGGACATCTCCCAACCATCTCCCCCAAATTCCTAGTTTAAAGCTCTCTTAATCAGTTGTGCCAGCCTCCATCCTAGAAGTCTATTTCCCTCCCTACTCAGGTGAAGTCCATCCCGAGAGAACAGTCCTCTGTTCATGAATGCCTCCCATTGGCCGTACATCCCAAAGCCCTCCTTGTAGCACCACTGTCTGAGCCATCTATTGAGCATCATAATCTTGTCACACCTTTGTTGCCCTTCTGTAGGAACAGGCAGAATCCCACTGAAGATCTCCTGAGCCTCAATTTCCTTAAGCGTCTTCCCCAGCCTGGCATAGTCTCCCTTGATACGTTCCAGCGAGAATCTAGCCATATCATTTGTTCACACATGAAGTGGATTCTTTCCACTCCCGTTAGGATCCTCTTAAGCCTCAGGTCCACATCCCGTATCTTAGCACCCAGCAGACAGCACACCCTTCTGTTCTCTGGATCAGCTCTGGTTACAGGCCTGTATATTCTTCTCAGTAAGGAGTCCCCAATCACGTAGACCTGCCTTTTTCTGGTGATGGTGCGATTCTCTGGTCTATCCCCTGTTCCCTCTGGCTGCAAGTCCTCTCGATTCCTATTCTCCCTTGCAATCCTCTGCAACCCATCCTGTATCCTCCTGGGGCTCATATTTGGTGTTATCTCCATTGACTCTTCCCCTTTTCCTATAGGACTAGCTGCTCTTCTCTTCTTCCTTGCCCTCCCACCTTCAGTGACCACCTGCTGTACCCCTTCTTCATTTTCTAACTCCGCAAACCTGTTCCTGGGCTCTATTTCTCCTTCTCTAGCCCGTCTTTTCCTCTGCCTGGTTAGTCACATGCTTCCACTGTCCATTTTCGTCACCCAGCAGTCTCCCCTCAGAGTTCTTTGGTCCTGCTTCCATCTGCAAGTCTGAGCTTTTCCCTTCAGCCTCCTCATGTCTTGGCTCCATCATCTGCTCGAACCCCCTTCTAAACTCAAGCAGAGTTTCCACCTGCATCTCCAATCTTTGGATCTTTTCTTCCATCAGCTCTATCAGGCGGCACTTCATGCAGACAAAACTCTTTTCAGGTACCCCCTCCAGGGTCATGTACATACCGCAGCTTCCACATCCAGTCATCTTCATTGGGTCCTCCGCTGCTTGGGTCACTACCACTACTGCCTCTGTATCTGTCATAGCCTTCCCACAGCAAAACAAACCCCCAACGAGCACTACAACACTTCCAGAACACCACACACTCCGTTCACTAGCCTGTCTGTTCCTCTGCCTGGTTCTCCTAGTCTTCCCCGCAAACTCCTCCAACAGAACTCCCACTCAAACTCCCCTGTTTACAGCTCTCTTTGCTAGCTCCTGTGCTGCTGCAGCTGTCTGAGGTTTGGGGTGCAGGAGGGTGCTCCAGGCTAGGATCAAGGGGTTTGGAGGGCGGGAGGGGGATCAGGGCAGGGGGTTGGGGCGTGGGGAGATGCTGAGGGGTGCAGGCTCAGGGTGGCGCTTACCTCAAGCGGCTCCCAGAAGCAGTGGCATGTCCCTTCTCCAGCTTCTACACAGAGGCACAGCCAGGTGGCTCTGTGCGCTGCCCCATCCATAGGCACCACCGCTGTAGCTCCCATTGGGTCCCAGAGGACCCTGGCTGCCCCTACGGGGAATGCCGGAGTGGGACAAGCCACAGACCTCACTCCCCAGCGGGAGCTCGAGGGCCGGATTAAAACGGCTGGTGGGTGAGATCCAGCCTGTGGGCCGTAGTTTGCTCACCCCAGTCTAGTGGTTAGAGACAATCGGGCCAAGTTGAGGGGGGGTTAAACTGCTTCAGGCAAAGGGGTAGCATAATCCAATTCCCCCAGCTAAGGGCAGAGGCTGCTGGGATGGATCAGTTGGGAAAGTGTATTTCTTCGCATGAAAAATTCAGATTCCCTTGTGGTCTCTCCAGGGCAGGTGACTTGATCTGGACCTGGCTCTCCCAGTTCTAATACTATCAGGACAAATGCTGAGAACAAGGCTAGGACAGACAGCAGGACATCCAGGAGAGAACAGAAAGGTTTAATGGACAGTACCATGTTCTGAGTGCTGAGGCATCTGCGTCTCTCTGAATTGCTCCCAGGAGGTACTGGTCTGCAGTCTAAGGGATGGTTGATGCACTCTGGACCCAAGCAGGGAGTGTAGCCAAGGAAACTCAATGTGGGCTTTGTGGAGCTCTGCCACTTTCCATGCTGAGCTCGCTCCTGAGACTTGCCTGCCCCAACAAAACTGGTCTCTTTGAGGATTAGGGAGTAGCTGCCCTTTCACAATGCCAGCAGTACAGCTCATATCTACAATCCTCATCTCCTTGCAGAGAAGACCCTTACAGCTGGGGTCATAGCAGCCTCTGCCCTTAGCTGGGGGAATTGGATTATGCTACCCCTTTGCCTGAAGCAGTTTAACCCCCCCTCAACTTGTGCATCTCATGGGGTGGGTGTGGGTGTATCCACTTGCCCCCTTCCTGCCCACTTGGCCTCACGCTGCCTCCATGACTGAGAGCACAGGCTTCTGCTGCCCATCTGCAAAGGGCTGTGACAATGTGAACCAAACTGGATGTTGCAGAGCAGGCACAGAATCGCCCCAGTACACTGAACTGGGCAGTACTGTGCCATGGAGAGGGGGCATTTCTTCTGGGCACCAACTGGGGATGAGCCTAGGAAAGGTGTCTTGATGGCCCTGGGATAGTCTTACCAGCTGGGATCGCTGGATAATGGGGAGGGATAGAAACACACAGAGAAAAGTGAAGGAATGGCAGAGAGAAAGAGAGAGAGAAGGAATTGGTGTTTTACCATTAGAGGGCTCGATCCTGCTAGTCCACCCCTATGGAAATCACAGAGTTCACTGTGCAGTGTGTATGTGCGCATGTGGGCCATAGGCAGGCCCATCATGAGAAATGTTAAGGTCCGGTACATCATGTTAGCTGAGGCCCTACCTCCTTGCATTTCACTTTATTTACACAGATGTTTTGGGGGCCCCTTGAGCTCAGGGCCACAGTACAATTGTCCCGCCTTTCCCTCCCTCTCATCAGCCCCCAGCTTCACTCATTTAGGCAGTGAAGTGGTATTGTATCTGTAAAACAGACGAGAAAGAGAGTGGATTGTGAGTGGCTGTATTTGTGAGAAAATGTGGCATTTGGTGCATATTTCCTCATGTGTGAGTGCACGTGTGTACATGCCTTCCAGTTCCTTTTCAGCATTAGAATCCAGAGTAGGTTCTAGGCATAAACATCAATCAAGATATTATATGACTATTGCATTTCCACTCTAAACCAGGCCTGGATAAAGTTCTTAGTGGAGAGAGATGAGGCTATCCTGTCTATGGCTGACTGAGTCAGTTAAGGCAATATCTGTTCTTTCTATCATCTGTCCTTGAAGTGTTTAAGAAACACTACAGCAGAAAGTTCATTTATTTGGGTAAATAGACACATTTTTGGCAGTAGTATGGCTGCTCATCTAAGTATGTAACTCCTTGGCTTTCAGTCTTAAAAGAGCTCCCAACCCAATACATATGAATTAGGAAAACACTATGCTCAGCTGTATGTTGCAAAATACTTTTTGGTATTTACTGTTTGGATCGCAGTAGTAGCTAGGCACTCAGTTAAGATTGGAAACCCATTATATTACGCATTGTACACAACACAGATGGTCCCTGCATTGAAAAGCCAATAAAGGCACAAACCCCCAGGGTCCTTTCTGTTTGTAACCTGTTCCTTTATCAAGGAGTCCTACCAAAGTCATTATGTGAAAAATCTTTAAATTGGGATAGAGATGAGTCATTCAGGATAAAGAAAGCAATCTCTGAAGCATCAGTGATTATCTTTGAGAACTTGTGGAGAACAGGTGAGGTCCCAAAGGACTTGAGAAGGGCAAACATAACACCTGTCTTTAAAATGGGGGATTAAGGGTATGTCTACTCTGCAATTAAAAACCTCCAGCTGATTTGGGCTTGTGGGGCTTAGGATAAGGGGCTGTTTAATTACAGTGTAGATATTCGGGCTCCAGGTGGAGCCCAGGCACTAGGACTCTGCAAGCTGGGAGAGTCCCAGAACTTGTGCTGCAGCCCAAACCCGAACACCTATACCATAGTTAAACGCAGGGCCGGCTCCAGGCACCAGCCCACCAAGCACGTGCTTGGGGCGGCACTCAGGGGTTTGGGGTTTTTTTGTTAAAAAAAACCCCTCTTCCGCTCCAGGCAGTGGGGCGGGGCGGTGGGCATGCCACCCTCCCCGCTGGGGCCCGCTCCCCGCTGGCCGCTGGGGGTGCGGAGTGGCTGGCGTGGGGCCGCGGGCGCCCCGCCCTCCCCGCCAGCGCCCCGGACGGGGCCGCAGGTACCCCGCCCTCCCCGCTGACGCCCCGGACGGGGCAGCGGGCACATCGCGCTCCCCGCCGGCGCCCCGGACGGGGTAGCAGGGCCGCGGGCACACCGCCCTCCTCGCTGGTGCTCCAGGTAGGAGAGGCGGGGGTGTGTGTGTGTGTTTTGGCAGGCATTGAGGGGGTGGTTTTTTTTGTTTTGGGGGGGCGGCGTTTGGGGTTTTTTGTTTTGCTTGGGGCAGCAAAAACGTTAGAGCCGCCCCTGGTTAAACAGCCCCTTAGCCTGAGCCCGAGTCAGTTGGCAAGGGCCAGCTGTGGGGTGTGTAGTTGCAGTGTAGACATATAAAAAAAGATTTGGGAAATTGTAAATCGGTCAGCTTAACTTCAACACCTGGAAAGATACTAGAACAAATTATTAATCAGTTTATAAATACCTAGAGGATAATAGGGTTATAAGGAATAGCCAGCATGGATTTATCAAGAAACCATGCCAAACCAACCCAATTTCATTCTTTGACAGTGTGATTGGCCTAGAGGATAATAGGAAAGCTGTAGACATGATATATCTTGATTTTAGTAAGGCTTTTGACATGGTTCCACATGACAGTCTCAAAAGGAAACTTGGGAAATGCAGTCTAGATGAAATTACTATAAGGTGAGTGCACAACTGGCTGAAAGATCATACTCAGAGTAATTCTCAATGATTCACTGTCCAACAGGGAGAGGGTATCTCGTGGGATCCCCCGGGGTCAGTCCTGGGTCTGGTACTATTCAATATTTTCATGAATGACTTGGGTAATGGAGTGGAGAGTATACTTACAAAATTTGCAAATGACACTGAGGTGGGAGAGGTTGCAAGCAGTTTGGAGGACAGGATTAGAATTCAAAACAATCTTGACAGAGCCCCTTCCTTCCCCCGCCAAGCAGGCCAACCTACGGGACACTTGACCCTCCCCATGCCCTCCCTACATGTTGCTTCTGCCAGCCATGCTGACTGTGCTTTCTCATTCATCAGTCTCTGCTGCCACCCTGTGGCTTTTTTGTGTCATTGAGTTGTAAAAATAGAAATGCATGTAGAAGATTGCATCCTGCTTATGCATCCACTGGACACTACACTCTGCCTGTGCAGAACGTTCCCCCCATGAGTATTAGCTATGATGTGACTACCTTCAGTGTTTCCTACCAGAGTTAAGGTTAGATCAGGATTTTTATTTTAATGCTAAATTTTCAATTGCTCACAGCTTTCTGAAAATTACTCCTTTTAACTATAATAGGAGATCATTCAAGATCTTTCTCTCTATTTGTTATTCTCCTTTTTCCCCCTCATCCCTCTGCAGATTTTTTATACTTTGGTTAGTGTTCCTGAATTTCTTTGCCATTTTTTTGTCAGAAGAAGGTGTAACGATGCTTGTTCTGGCGGGACCCAACTGAGAGCGTCAATTCAGGACAAATTGCTTCAAGCAGGGCAGTTACAGCCCAAGGCTGGGGTTTTTCCACCTGTAAGGCAAACCAAACCAGACAGACAGAGGAGACTTTGGTTTTACCCCACTGGCTAACCACAAGTCACCCTAGCAATTCCCTTAGACACTCCAGTTTCCCAGTATCACTACCAGTGCCACTCGTTATGCGGACAAATGGTTATGAAAACCAATTCCCTAGTAAACAAAAAAAAGGTCCTCCCAATCCCAACGGACCAAGCCCCCAGATCCAGGTCAATATACAAATCAGATCTTACCCACAAATCATGCTGTTGCCAGTCCTTTAGAATCTAAAGGTTTATTCATAAAAGGAAAAAGGTATAGGTTAGAGCTAGAATTGGTTAAATGGAATCAATTACATACAGCAATGGCAAAGTTCTTGGTTCAGTGATGGAATCAGCTGCAGGTTTAAATCAAGTCTTTGGAGTACATCCCCAGCTGGGATGGGTCATTCAGTCCTTTGTTCAGAGCTTCAGTTTGTAGCAAAGTCCCTCCAGAGGTATGAAGCAGGAATGAAGACAAGATGGAGATGAGGCAGCTGCCTTTTATAGTCTCTTCCAGGTGTAAGGACACCCAAAATAGAGTCTGGAGTCACATGGGCAAGTCCCTGCATACCTTGCTGAGTCACAAGGCATGTCTGCCTTCTCTCAATGGGTCAATTATATAGCTGATGGTCCTTAATGGGCCATCCAGCAGGCTAGACCGAGCTAACACCAACCTGTCTGGGGTCTTCCCCAGAAGCACAGCACAAGTTTGAAATACAGACAGTATAGAGTCAATATTCATAACTTTAACTACAAAACTGATACATACATATAAATGGCATAATCATAACCAGCAAACCATAACCTGGTCTGAGACACCTCATTTGACCCCCTTTATATAAGATTTGATGCCACTGCAGGACCTTGGTTGCAACAATGATCTATACGGTCCCAGTTATTGTCAATAATGTCACAGAAGGTCTGTGAGGAAGGAGCTGGACAGGTTATTTTCACATTTTACTCCAATGACCTCTCATTTGTTACTTTCTCACACACAACAAGCGAATGTGACTCTGGTGGAAATGTTCAGTGGGGCTGAAGCCTCAAACTTTTGAAGATAAGTTTGGCCACCCCTGTTATATGTAGTAAAGGCTAGATGGAAATAGGGACATCCAGGAGAGGCGCCTGTCTTTGGTTACACACATTCACTATCTTGGCTGCTTCTTGACTCTTCTCCAGTTCCGGACTTGGCTTGCCTAGGATGCAACCTTTCCTTGGACCTCACCCGGCCATCCACACCTCTGCCGCCTCTATGCTCCATTCCGCAATGCGCTCATCCTTCTGGGATTCTCTCCTCCCCCACGGCAGTCTGTATAAGGAGGGTGTGGCCTGCACAGGCCTTTCCAAACCTGGGTCAGGAATCGAAGATAAGGACACATGGCATCCAGGATGACTTCTTGGGTGATGACACTCTGCTCTCTGATCTGCAGAGAGAATTTCACACTTCCTCGCAGGCCCCCAGCCAGGACAATCTCCAGAGGCTTCAGAAGGGTTGTGATTGGCTTCCTAAAACAGATGTCAAGCATAAGGGTTAAGATTCAGGGGGTGACAGCTCTGCATTCAAAGGGTTAATGTAAGGCTCCTATACTTGGAAGACAAGCAGGGAGCAGGGATACTCCTCACTCACCTGAGGCTGCATTTTTCTCACCAGAGGAATTCTTAGAACCCCTCAGGTGCTGTGTAATCTTACAGTATTCTACGCTACTCCCCTGGACACAAAGGGCTGGAAAGAACAAGCACATAGTTTTCCACTGCAGACGTTTTGTCCTCTCTCTGGGAAGCTGGTTCTTTGCTACAGTCCCAAGAGGCAGAGAGCTTTGCAGTGTCCTAAAGAAGTACCAGTACCCTCAATGCACTGCTCACCTACCTGGTTTCCAGGTGATAATCCATTACCTCCCAAGCATCTCAGTACAAGGGAACATCATCAAATATCACAAACTGGTTAGCGCAGTGACCATCCTGGATTGACTCTCTGAAACAAAGCAGGAAGGCAGAGGATCAGCAATGGAACAAGAATCTGTGGTGGATGACACAAGAATTCCATGACATGAAACAACATTCCAGCAGCCTGGAAACAGACACCAGCCACGAGGTTCTCTGGGAGGAGACTAGGTGGGAGAAATGAACCAGTCTTTCATTTGGCAGGCTGAGGTTCAAGGCCCACAGGCGGCCTTAGTTATGATGAAACTGAGAAGAGGCCTCAAATTAGTCCCTACTGGGTTTCACATCCCGGTCTGTCCAGCCAACATGGAATCACTGGAGATGGTTTCAGTGAGAGCAGATCCATATTCTATGAATGTTAAGTAAAAACAATGTAGACCGTCAGCTCTTTGGGGCAGGATCCATTTGCTCCCGTGTTTGCCCAGTGCCTGGCACAACGAGGCCCCAATCTGGATTGGTCCTCAGACATGGCTGCAATAAACATGATGAATAATCATCATACCTCCCCGAGTGCACTAAGCGAAGTGACATCATGCGCCCCATGGAGTCCAGGTGAGCCGCGATAACCCCGTTCTCCATGGTCACAGAGCCATCCGCCTGGTGAGAAAGAAGAAAGAATCAGGAGAGAGCCAAAGAGTGAGTGTGTGTAATGCTACAAGTTACTGAAAACAGGGTTGCTAATCCAGCTTGGGAGCTTTGCCCATGGAGCTTTCTGATGTGCAAGCAAGGAACCCAACAGAGCGGCTCACCTGTTTTGTCACCATCACAGGATGAGGGGGTGTTAATGAATCCTCCACAGCAGAGTAGCCCATGCTAGGCACTTTCACCAGGGCTGAAAGGAAGAGAGGCAAAGCGGTTCACTCAAATGCTTTTCCCTTTAGGAGACATCATCTCTCTCGCTCCGTGCCATTGGGCCCCCTCTTCGCTAGGAAATACCTCCCCCCTGCTCTGATGTCCAGGAGCTTCCCACATGAAAATAATTTTCCATGTGGTGCTGAGGGAGATGGAGCCTATTTCTAGAGATCATAGATAACCCTGGTGTAGAGTGTGACAGACCCAGACAAGTGGGATACAGAAATCTTATAGAAGGCAAATATACTGGCTATTGGATTAATAGTTTTCTGTTCCCTGAGTGACCAGAGCAGGGGCTGCACTAGAACAAGCAGGAACTTTCTGGAACCAATTTAAGGCAGGCAGGCTAATTAGGACACCTGGAGCCAATTAAGAAGAACCTGCTAGAATCAATTAAGACAGGCAGGCTAATCAGGGCACCTGGGTTTAAAAAGGAGCTCACTTTAGTTTGTGGTGTGGCGGGCGAGGAGCTGGGAGCAAGAGGCACACAAGGAGTTGAGAGGGAGAAGAGTTGAAGGACTGAGGAGTACAAGCATCAGCAGACCATCAGGAGGAAGGTCCTGCAGTAAGCATAAAGAAGGTGTTGGGAGGAGGCTGTGGGGAAGTAGCCCAGGGAGTTGTAGCTGTCATGCAGCTGTTACAGGAAACCCTATAGACAACTGCAATCCACAGGGCCTTGGGCTGGAACCCGGAGTAGAGGGCGGGTCCGGGTTCCCCCCAAACCTCTCAACTCCTGATCAGACACAGGAGGAATTTGACTGTGGGTTCTACCAGAGGGGAAGATCTCTGAGGCGATCAAAATCTGCCAATAAGCGCAGGACTCACCAAGGTAGAGGAGGAACTTTGTCACAAGAGATAATGGATAAGCCAATGTCTTTCTCAGCTGTGCGAGAGGCAATGGCTCTGTATCCTCCATGTGACTGGAATCAGCCAGCCATCACTTTATTGGTCTATTTTTCCTGGTCCGCCTGCTCCTCTGCTCCTGTCTCTCCCACCAGAAGATTTAGGGTACATCTGTGCTTTGCGGGGGACAATCTGGAAGTCTTTAGATAGGCAGAACAATGGCACCTAAGGTCTTTGCTCCAGTCCTGGAGACGACTTCAGTCCGTTCCCAGGGCAAAGTGTTCAGAACAAGGAGGCTTTCTGTTGCCTTGGGACCAGTCGGCAAAAGTTCTCCAAACAAGGACTGAACAGCATCTTTAATGAGGAGACCACCCATCCTAGGGATTTCTGCACAAAGAAAAGGCATTTCAGTTCAGAGCAGACTATTATTAATTATAGAGCACCCAAAAGTTGGCTAGGCCCTTTAGAGACATACAAAAAGACCATGGAGTGAGAGTAAGGAAGTCGTACACACTGGGCTCAGAATTGCTGGTCCATTTGCCCCATTCATGCCTAATCTTACTAAGCAAGTTCTCTTTATTCCTAACCATAATTCCCCCAACTCCCTTCCATTCATCTGCTGTGTTTAACTCTGGACTGGATTTTTTCCAGTTAAACTTTGCATTCCCTCCTTGCACCATCCTATCATTCCTCCATCTTCCATGCAAATTCAGACTGGCCATAAAACATACATTGGAACAACCTACAAGGGTTGTGGTGAATTCTCCATCACTGGCAATTTTTAAATCAAGGCTGGATTATTTTTCTAAAATATCTGCTCTAGGAATTATTCTGGGGAAGTTCTCTGGCCTGTGTCATATGAGGTCAGCAATTCTTTCCCAGGTGTATGGCTGATGGGTCTTGGCCACATGCTCAGGGTCTAACTGATCTCCACATCTGGGGTCAGGAAGGAATTTTCCTCCCAGGTAAGATTGGCAGAGACTCTGGGGGATTTTTGCCTTCTCTGCAGCATGGGGCATAGATCACTTGCTGAACTAGTGTCAGTTGTGGATTCTCTGTAACCTGAAGTCTTTAAATCATGATTTGAGGACTTTAGTAACCCAGCAAGAGGTTAGGGGCCTACTACAGGAGGGGGTGGGTGAGGCTCTGTGGCCTGCAATGTGCAGGAGGTCAAATTAGATGATCATGATGATCCCTTCTGGTCTTAAAGTCTACAAGTCAGTGAGATGATCACTATGGTTCCGTCTAGCCTTGGAATTGATGCATCTCTGCAGCCATTCCTAGCACCCTCCCAGCAATCCTCCCCATCCCCACTGCTCAAACCAGCCCTTCACATGCACGGTCTCTTCCAGTATCACAGGGCTCCTGGGGCCATGGAGTCTCCACCCGCAGGGAGGGTAGGGGGTGTCATTTCTTGCCAGACTCTGACTGTGTAACCAGACACAGCTGGGACTTGTTTTCTATGGGTATTGACAAATGCAGTGGGGCCATGGCCCAGGGTACTACAGGTATCCTTCCTCCTACCAGTCTCAGTGGAAGCAGGATGCACAGGGCAGGAAAACAGGTCGGGTCTTGCTAGTTATTACCGACACCGAAAGCACCACCTATTCATGTAGAGTCCCCGATGCCTCTTGGGCTTGTAACAAAACCAAACCACAACCAAACATTCACCAAACCTGGCGAGGAGTCAGATCAGAAAGCAGGAACAACACCTTTCAAAGCCCACCTGACAGAGGGTGTTACAATGAACCCAAACCACTTGGCAGGAAAAGCCTTTTAGCACAAATAGTATCTCACCTGCATAGTATCTCATGGGATCCTCCACAACTAGCTGGATACAGCTGCCTGGCGATACATCATGGAACTGATTCAGGAGCAGCAGCCTGAGCACAGGGGACTGAGGCAAGAACCAGAAGAGAGCTATGGATTAGTATTGCTATGAATGAACTATGCCACCCTCATTCTAGAGGACAAAGCCCATTGTATCTTGCAGTTGGCTGATGGGGACTGCAATAGTCAGGCAGGTCTCACATGCACATGGTAACTGTGGCCTTCTGGCTTCAGGTCACCACTTTCATTCCATCCATCAAACACGTGAGTTCTGCTGGACCCTGCTCGGCTGCTACTGGAGACAAGAGAGAGAGCAACCAGCTCGCAGACCCTGAGCTCTCTTAGCAGTCACCTGAGCCAGGCATTTCTAGCCTTCTCCTGGGAGGATTCCCTGGGCACAGGTTTGGGAATTCACAGAAACAAATGGACTTGTTCCTTCAATTCCCAGCCTTGGCAGCAACCTTGGGCGTTGGTGGCATCTCAGTCTCTCGTGGTCTCTGCCTGTGGCACACAATAGTTCAGCCTCCTGAGGACCAGAGGGGTATTTCTAATAGCCTGTCATATACAGGAAACCATGACATACTTGTCCATAAAATGAATTCTTCTAACTCAGTCTGTTGTGAGACTGTCTGGGGTTTGGTCTACTAAGCTATAAATGATTGAGGCTATTTTTTGGTTTGCTACTTAATATATTATTATCTCATCTAATGAAAACACTTTCTGCTTGTTTTTTATATACCTGAGTGTGCTTATCGCTAGAGCCCAGCAAATCTGCGGTTATCCACTTTATATCTGCAGATATCTGCATCCGCAGATGCAGTTTTATAGTTTACCATCTTTGCAGATCGCGGATTGGATGTGGATCCAAATTTTTGTATGTGCGCTGAGCTCTACCAGTGAGGTAGGATGCGGATACATATATGTAAACAGAGTCAGGATGAGATCCACCCTGACATTTGGTGGTGAGTTGTGGCAAGTTGTGCAAAAGAACGTCAAGGGCTGACCTCATTTACATAGGCACACCCACCCTGCCTAGCATGAGCCCATAGCAGCCCAAATGGTCACTTTGGGCTTCTGTAGGATCCCCAGTTTTTCTGTTATTGGGGCAGGAAGAATAAACTGTTATTATACTGATTATGTGAATCAAGGACAGTGGAACTGTACTTGGCCTTTTATTATGATGGAGGGACTCACCATGAACAAAGCAGCACTCGCTAGGTAAGGGACATGGGTTCCAAAACCCAGTGAATTGAGAGAGGCTGGGGATAGGTATTTGTGCCTGGTGGGACCTACCATTTCCTTCCTCTTCTGAGGGTCCTAAATACCAATTGCACTGTCTCTCTCCACTGTGGAATATCAGTGCTAATTTTGAGTTCTTTAGGAGTCTAGTTACAGGCTGCTGAGCTGAAATCACTTTGGGCTAATGGTGCATGAACGCTAAGGCTCCCCTTACTACAAGCTGAAATCACTAAAGAGCTAACATTATTAAGAGCTGAAATCACTGAGCACTGTGTTAAGTAGTGGGGGAGCCTGAAGATATATTGGTGAGTGGCTGGCGGAATGGAGCGGCTGGGGGAGCGGAGCAGTTTGAGGGACAGCTGGAGCAGCTTGCTGGAGACTGGTGGAGCAGAGTGGCTTGTGGGATGGCTGGCAGAGCAGAGCGAAGCCCCATGGAGGGGCAGGGCAGTCAGCTTTGAGCCACGTAAGGTGTACCTTACCTCTCCCCTCCCCATTTCCACCCAGAATGGGTGGGAGGGTGGGGGGGGTAACCCTCTGCAGATGAACTTTTGAACTCTGGGGCTGGACTTTTGGATTGTTGGACTTTTGGGACTTTGGGTGACACTTGGGGTCACTGGACTCAAGAACCAAAGGGGAGAGGACACAGCCCAATCTGCTTGGGGGATGGGTCTTCTCGTGCATGGTTTGTTTTATGAATCCCGTTTGTGGTGTTTCCCCAACATAATGCCGCATTGTTTTTCTCTGTCATTAAAAGGCTTTTGCTACACTCAGCCCTGGTCTACACTACAAGTTTAGGTCGAATTTATTAGCGTTATTTCGATTGATCCGTGCACCCGTCCACACGACGAAGCCCTTAACATCGACTTCTAGGGCTCTTAAAATCGATCTCGCCACTCCACCCCCAACGAGGGGATTAGCGCTTAAAGCGATATTGCCGAATCGATGTAGGCTTAGTGAGGACGCAATTCGACGGTATTGGCCTCCTGGATCTATCCCACAGTGCAACATTTGACCGCTCTGGACAGCAGTCTGAGCTCCAATGCTCCGCCCAGATAGACAGGAAAAGCCCCGCGAACTTTTGAATTTCATTTCCTGTTTGGCCAGCGTGGTGAGCTGCAGGTGAGCGCAGATCTCATCAGCAGAGGTGACCATGATGGAGTCCCAGAACCGAAGACGAGCTCCAGCATGGACCGAGTGTGAAGTACGCGATCTGATCGCTGTATGGGGAGACGAAACCGTGCTAGCAGAGCTACGGTCCAAAAGAAGAAACGCCAATACATATGCCAAAGTCTCCAAGGGCATGCAGGACAGAGGCTACAACAGGGACGCGCAACAGTGCCGCGTGAAAATTAAGGAGCTCAGGCAAGCCTACCAAAAAACCAGAGATGCAAACAAATGCTCTGGGTCAGAGCCCCAGACATGCCGCTTCTATGATGAGCTGCATGCCATTCTAGGAGGTGCAGCCAGCACTGACCCACCCATGTGGTATGACTCCGTATGTGGATCATCAGAAACCACAGAGGAGCATGATGATGATAATGATGCTGAAAATAGCGCCCAGACACAGCAAGGAAGTGGAGAAGCCCTTTTCCCCAACAGCCAGGAACTCTTTGTCACCCTGGAGCCAGTACCCTACGAACCCACCCAAGGCGTGCTCGATGCAGGAGAAGGGACCTCTGGTGCCTCTGGTGAGTGTACCTCTGTTAATTAATACATGTTTTATAAGCAAGCGTGTTTAATGATCAATTCGCGGCCAGTACAGCTACAGCTACTGGAAAACTCTGTTAACATGTTTGGGGATGGAGCAGAAATCCTCCGGGGACATCTCCAGAAAGATCTCCTGGATGTACTCCCAAAGCCTGTGCAAAAGGTTTCTGGGGAGGGCAGCCTTATCCTGTGCTCCGTGGTAACACACTCTACCACGCCAGGCCAGTAGCACGTAGTCTGGAATCATTGCTTTGCAAAGCATGGCGGCGTATGGTCCCGGTGTTTGCTGGCATTCAAGCAACATCCGTTCTTTATCTGTCTGTGTTATCCTCAGAAGAGTGATATCATTCATGGTCACCTGGTTGAAATAGGGGAATTTTATTAAGGGGGTATTCAGAGGGGCTCCGTCCCTGCTGGGCTGTTTGCCTGTGGCTGAACGGAAATCTTCCCCGCTGTGACCCACGCGGTGGGGGGAGGGGGAACAGCGAACATCTTGGATGTGTGTCTGTGTGTGTGTGTGTGTGTGTGGGGGTGTCGATTAGGTTCGCGCTGCACGTTAACCCGAAAACCGCCGCCCCTCCCTTTTCAATTGCCAACCAGTTTTAAATTGCCAGCCCAAAGGCTGTTTGTTATGGAAAATGAGGGGGTTGCTGTTTGAAAACATTCCCACATGTTATGAAGGTTAAAGAAGCCTATAGACTGTGGCTTACCATGGCTGCCTGCAAGCCGAATTCTGTTGCCCGCCGGACCTGCTTGTGTGATCTCTCACACCAAACCGGCAGACCCTCAATATAACAGGCAAAGTGCAACCTTGGACCAAATGCACATGTGATATGTAATGTTTGGAGCATTGTTCTCTAATATGTGTCTTTTAAACTACTCCTCTCCCGTTTGTTTCCTCCCGCAGCTGCAAATGTTTCAACGCCACCCCTTTCATCACCGTCCCAGAGGCTAGCGAAGATTAGAAGTAAAAAAAAAAGGAATCGAGACGATATGTTCTCAGAACTCATGGAATCCTCCCACACTGAAGCTGCCCAGCAGAATGCGTGGAGGCAGACACTGTCGGAGTCCAGGAAGGCAGAATTTGATCGTGCGGACAGGTGGCGTGCTGAAGAGAATGACTGGCGGGATGAAGAGAGTAGGTGGCGTCAGCGTGCAGAGAGAAGGCAGGATGCAATTCTGAGGCTACTGGAGGATCAAACGGAAATCCTCCGGCTTATGGCTGAGGAAAGGCGTAGGGTTCAGGAAAGGCCGCCTGAGCCCAGACCGCCGCTACAGCCCCTGTGCAACCAACAGCCCTCCTTCCCGAGTCCCATAACCTCATCCCCGAGACGCCCAAGAACGCGTTTGGGCGGCCTCCGTGCACCCAACCACTCAAGTCAAGAGAACAGTCCAAGGAAGAAAGGGCTGGCATTCAATAAGTTTTAAAGTGCTGTGTGTCCTTGTCCTTCCCTCATCCCCTCCTCCACCACCCATCCTGGTGCTTCCCTTCCTCCACCAGCTATCCCGGGAGACTGTGGCAGTTAGCCCCATAGTTCCCCCTCTGTGTTTTACGAATTAATAAAGAATGCATGATTTTTAAGCAACAATGACTTTATTTCCTCTGCGAGCGGTGATCGAGGTGGGGAGGGCAGGGCGGTTTGGGTAAAGGGAAGTAGAGTGAATGAAGGGGCGGGGCTTTTCATTACAGGGGGAAAACAGAACTTTCACACAGCATCCTGGCCATTCATGAAACTGGTTTTCAAAGCTTCCCTGATGCGCAACGCACCCTGCTGTACTCTTGTAATAGCCCTGGTGTCTGGCTGCGCATAACCAGCGGCCAGGCGATTTGCCTCAACCTCCCGCCCCGCCATAAACGTCTCCCCCTTACTCTTACAGATATTGTGGAGCGCACAGCAAGCAGTAATAATAAAGGGAATATTGTTTTCGCTGAGATCTAACCTAGTCAATAAACTTCGCCAGCGAGCTTTTAAACGACCAAATGCACATTCCACCACCATTCTGCACTTGCTCAGCCTATAGTTGAAAAGGTCCTGACTACTGTCCAGGCTACCTGTGTATGGCTTCATGAGCCATGGCATTAAGGGGTAGGCTGGGTCCCCAAGGATAACTATAGGCATCTCAACATCCCCAACGGTTATTTTCTGGTCTGGGAAGAAAGTCCCTTGCTGCAGCAGCCGAAACAGACCAGAGTTCCTGAAGATGCGAGCGTCATGTACCTTTCCCGGCCATCCCACGTTGATGTTGGTGAAACGTCCCTTGTGATCCACCAGTGCTTGCAGCACTATTGAAAAGTAACCCTTTCAGTTTATGTACTCGCTGGCTTGGTGGTCCGGTGCCAAGATAGGGATATGGGTTCCGTCTATCGCCCCACCACAGTTCGGGAACCCCATTGCTGCAAAGCCATCCAGTATGAGCTGTACATTTCCCAGACTCACAACCCTTGGTACCAGCAGCTTGGTGATCGCCCTGGCTACTTCCATCACAACAGCCCCCACTGTAGATTTTCCCACTCCGAATTGATTCGCGACTGACCGGTAGCTGTCTGGCGTTGCAAGCTTCCACAGGGCTATCGCCAGTCGCTTCTGTACTGTGAGGGCTGCTCTCATCTTGGTGTTCTGGCGCTTCAGGGCAGGGAAAAGCAACTCACAAAGTTCCATGAAAGTGCCCTTACGCATGCGAAAGTTTCGCAGCCACTGGGATTCATCCCAGACCTGCAGCACTATGTGGTCCCACCAGTCTGTGCTTGTTTCCCGGGCCCAGAATCAGCGTTCTACTGTATCAACAAGCCCCATTAACACCATGATGTCCACCTTGCGGGGGGGCCTTTTTTGAGAGAGGTCTGTGTCCATGTCCTCATCACTGTCCTCAGGGCGCTGCTGTCGCCTCCTCGCCTGCTGTAGCTGTAGCAGCTCCTGGTTCTCGTTCTGCATATACTCCTGGACAATGCGCGTGGTGTTCATAACGGCGAGAACAGCCGCGGTGATCTGATCGTGCTCCATGCTTTCCCTGGTATGCTGTTTGCAGGACAGCAGAGTGGCAGCAGAAGCAGCGGGTGGATAACAATGGAGTCAGCAATATGGCGCCCATATGAAAAAAGGCGCGAAAAGATTTTTTGCTCCCCCCTCAGTTGCTTTCACGGAGGGAGGGGGGAGCAAGGGTTAGGCTCATTTCCTTCTAGCTGCAGATGGTACAATATGCGGTGAGCAAGGGTTAGGCGCCTTCCCTTCTAGCAGCAGATGGTACAATATGCTTGATATCCATCAGCAGCTCCTGGCCCCCTCAAGGATTGAACTCGCAACCCCGGGTTTAGCGGGCCAACGCTCAGACTGCTGAGCTATCCCTCCGCCCGTGTTCCAGGCAGTACTGAATCTCCCTTAAACAAAACGTAAAAAAGAGAATGACCAGAGTCACTCTGGTCACTCCCATTTATGTCCAAGCACCCCCGGCCAGCCACACCATAGGCCGCCGGCCAGGAGCACACAAATTCCAATCATATTGTACAATCTGCTGCTAGAAGGCAAGGAGCTTCTGCTGTATGGTCCCGCGACCACGACCATTTATGGCATATTGCACCATCTGTAGCTAGAAGGCAAGGAGCTTCTGCTGTGTAGTCCCGCGACTACCAGCCTCAGGCGGAATGGCCCCCTGAAGGATTGAACTCGCAACCCCGGGTTTAGCGGGCCAACGCTCAGAACGCTGAGGTATCCCTCTGACCGTATTATAGTGTGACTGAATCCCCACTAGACCTAATGTCCAGGCGTACGCTGGAGATGTACGGTAATTGTGAGCTGAGCAGGCTTCCGTAGCAAACACGGAAACCCCCAGCGACAATGTTTTCTGCCCCATCAGGCTTTGGGATCGCAACCCAGAATTCGAATGGGCGGCGGAGACTGCAGGAACTGTGGGATAGCTACCCGCAATGCAATGCTCCGAAAGTCGATGCTAGCCCCGCTACTGTGGACACAGTCAATCGACCTCATGGTCTTAACGCTCTTTTAGTGGGGACACACACAATCGATTCCATAAATTCGGGTTTTAAAATATCGACTTCTATAAATTCGACCTAATTTTGTAGTATAGACGTACCCTCAGACTCTGTGCTTGCGAGAGGGGAAGTATTGCCTCTTAGAGGTGCTCGGGGTGTCGGGGCGGTGGTATATATTTGTCCCAGGTCACTGGGTGGGGGCTCGAGCCGGTTTTGCATTGCGTTATTGGAACGGAACCCCTAGATACTGAACCCAGTCCTTGTTGCTGCCAACTCTGACGGGCAGAAGGGTTACATATAAAAAGGGGAGTGCGGATTGCGGGTCAGATACAAGTTAATGATCACTGATGCAGATCCAAATTTCTGTATCACTGCAGGGCTCCAAGAATCACTGCAGCTTTTTCCAATCAGTGGTGGCCCTCAGACGAACTACTTTACCTCCAGAGATGCTGCAGTTTGATGGACGGATACTGGAAAGTATTTTTCTGGGTCAGAGCAAAATTATTCAGTACTTCAGCATCATGGAGTATCTGCACGCACTCCCGATTCCCTTTCTTTATCTGATCCCAAAATAGGAGAAAACAGGTTTTAGGGAGAGCTATATCAGGGGAGATTTTTGCCATCTGTAGCAAAACATTAGATCAGGCATTGGGATGGATTATCTATTATGTATTCACAAACAGCCATCAGATTCTCTTTTTCCTGAGGGTACCTTCTCAAGAGCCCCTCCCACTTGAATAGCAGAGATTACAGTAGCTCAGAAATTAGCTAGCTGCTCTGAAAGATAGTACTTCCCACAATGCTCTGTTAATCAACAGCAGCACCCAATGCTGCTGTGTCAGTTTTGGAAACAAGGGGGTTTGGGTGGCAGCCTCTCTGTACCATGTTATAGAGGTCAGGCAGAGACACACTCAACTGAGGGCCGAATGCCCCTTTCTACTACAGGGAAAACCCCCAGTGGCTCAGCAATCAACCGGAGATCCAATGAGCAACTTCAGCTCATCTCTGGCTCAAACAAGAGCATCCCTCTTGTTTTCAAATGCAGTTCACAGAGACCCTGGCAAATAAGTCTCAGCTTTAAACTAAGGCCTGTAAAGAAGAAAACCTGAATTAACCAAAAGCAGTGCTAAAAACTCCAACCCACCAATGCTGTGCCAGTGCATGAGACCTAGAAAGCGGAACTGTCTAGAAACAGGGTGTGACTACACTGGAACAAGGCTAATAGAAATGGCATTCAAAATGGACCACCTGCAGGAGTCTTGTGTACACTAGGGCTCAAGCCAATGGGAGTTTTCTGTTAATTTTCCTGGTGCAGCCAGAGCACCAATTACTGTAGCACGTAGGTGTGACGTTATTGACATGAACTGGGACCGTATAGATCATTGTTGCAACCGAGGTCCTGTAGTGGCACCAAATCTTATATAAAGGGGGTCAAATGAGGTGTCTAAGACAAGATTATGGTTTGCTGGTTATGATTATGCTGTCTGTATGCATGTATCATTTTTGTATTTAAAGTTATGAATATTGTCTCTATACTGTCTGTATCTCAAACTTATGCTATGCTTCTCGGTGACATCCCAGACAAGTTGGTGTTAGCTCTGCCTAGCCTGCTTGATGGCCCATTGAGGACTATCAGCTACACAATTGACCCATTGAGAGAAGGCAGACACGCCTCGTGACTCAGCAAGGTATGCAGGGACCTGCCTATGAACAGAACTCTAAGGTTTTTCTATGCCATGTGCTGGATAGCTTGTCCTTGGGACAAAGAAAGCAGAGACCACATGGCAAGAGACTATGAAAGGCTGATGCCTCATCTCCATCTTGTCTTCAATCCTGCTTCTTACCTCTGGAGGGACTTTGCTACAAACGGAAGCTCTACACAAAGGACTGATGATCCATCCCAGCTGTGGATGTACTCCAGAAATTTGATTTGAACCTGCAGTTTATTCTATCACTGATGCAAGCCTGAACCAAGAACTTTGCCATTACTGTATGTAATTGATTCCATTTAACCAATTCTAGCTCGGGCCTATATCTTGTTCCTTTTATGAATAAACCTTTAGATTTTAGATTCTAAAGGATTGGCAACAGCATGATTTGTGGGTAAGATCTGATTTGTATATTGACCTGGGTCTGGGGCTTGGTCCTTTGGGATCGGGAGAACCTTTCTTCTTTTACTGGGCCATTGGTTTTCATACCCATTCGTCCCCACTACGAGTGGCACTGGTGGTGATACTGGAAACTGGAGTGTCTAAGGGAATTGTTTGTATGACTTGTGGTTAGCCAGTGGGGTAAAACCAAAGTCTTCTCTGTCTGGCTGGTTTGGTTTGCCTTAGAGGTGGAAAACCCCCAGGTTTGGGCTGTAACTGCCCTGCTTGAAGCAATTTGTCCTGAATTGGCACTCTCAGTTGGGTCCCGCCAGAACCAGCCTCGTTACAGTAGGGTTCTGTCCTGATAACTTATATTGGACTAAATGGGATAATTACATGGGCTCACAGCTTTAGAGAATCACAAGGTCTTTATCAGGTCTGACTATGGCGCTAAATTGCACCTGCACCAAGGAGGTGGATTCAGAGTGGAAGTGTTCCCTACTGGTCAGAGTTAACATTGTTCTAGATAGTTTCCATCCACTGCCTTATCTCCCCTCCCATCCCAGGCAAGTGGTAACCTGGGCCTGGGTGGTATAAGTGCCGTCGTGCAGCTCCAGGAACAGTTCTCCTATCCAGGTAAACAGCTGTGTCTTCTCCTTCTCCAGCATAGAGAAAAACTGGTCAGGTGTGGACATCTGAACCCTGTGGGGGAGAAATGCAGATGGTGACAAGACAGGTTAGCAGCTGCTGCCCACTGCAGAGGGAACAAGAAGCCCTGTGATTCCTTCCCGAGAATGAGTCAATAGATTGCAAGTGGGTAAGCAACAGCGTGAGCCGTGAATCATCAGTTCCCTCCAGCCCCACTCTCCAGAATACTAGGACAAAGGGGTTAGCAGAAAGCTCTCAAGAGTCAGCAGTCAGCACTGAGCTCGAAGGACACATGAGGAGAGAGGGCAGACCCTCCCCGGACCTGGGTAGCCCATGTGTGTCTCTCATTCTCTTCAGCCTGTCCAGCATCTTCTGGGTCAAGCCACCTCCTCCATCTCCAAACCCAAAAAGAGAGCGGCGCTGTGGTTCACACGGCCTTTGTCTCTGTTGTTGTTCATGGTTTTCAGCATCTAGAGGAGATTACGTATACACATAACACGTAGTGTCAGGCCCTCACATAGTCAAAATAAGGAGAGCCCTGTGGGCATAAATCAGACACTAGCTTGTTGTCTTCTCACTATAAGAACGGCCATACTGGGTAAGACCAAAGATCTATCCAGCCCAGTATCCTGTCTACCGACAGTAGCCAATGCCAGGTGCCCCAGAGGGAGTGAACCTAACAGTTAATGATCAAGTGATCTCTCTCCTGCCATCCATCACCCCCCTCTGACAAACAGAGGCTAAGGACACCATTTCTTACCCATCCTGGCTAATAGCCATTAATGGACTTCATCTCCATGAATTTATCCAGTTCTCTTTTAAACCCTGTTATAGTCCTAGCCTTCACAGCCTCCTCAGGCAAGGAATTCCACAGGTTGACTGTGCGCTGTGTGAAGAAGAACTCCTTTTATTTGTTTTAAACCTGCTGCCCATTAATTTCATTTGGTGGCCCCTAGTTCTTGTATTATGGGAACAAGTAAATAACTTTTCCTTATTTACTTTCTCCACACTACTCATGATTTTATATACCCCTTCATATCCCCCTTTAGTCTCCTCTTTTCCAAGCTGAAAAGTCCTAGCCTCTTTAATCTCGCCTCATATGGGGCCCGTTCCAAACCCCTAATCATTTTAGTTACCCTTCTCTGAACCTTTTCTAATGCCAGTATATCTTTTTTGAGATGAGGAGACCACATCTGTATGCAGTATTCAAGATGTGGGCGAACCATGGATTTATATAAGGGCAATAAGATATTCTCCGTCTTATTCTCTGTCCCTTTTTTAATGAATCCTAACATCCTGTTTGCTTTTTTGACTGCCGCTGCACACTGCGTGGACATCTTCAGAGAACTATCCACCATGATTCCAAGATCTTTTTCCTGATTAGTTGTAGCTAATTAGCCCCCATCATATTGTATGTATAGTTGGGGTTATTTTTTCCAGTGTGTATTACTTTACATTTATCCACATTAAATATCATTTGCCATTTTTTTGCCCAATGACTTAGTTATTTTGAGATCTTTTTGAAGTTCTTCACAGTCTGCTTTGGTCTTAACTATCTCGAGCAGTTTAGTATCATCTGCAAACTTTGCCATCTCACTGTTTACCCCTTTCTCCAGATCATTTATGAATAAGTTGAATAGGATTGGTCCTAGGACTGACCCTTGGGGAGGAACACCACTAGTTACCCCTCTCCATTCTGAAAATTTACCATTTATTCCTACCCTTTTGTTCCCTGTCTTTTAACCAGTTCTCAGTCCATTAAAGGATCTTCCCTGCTATCCCATGACAATTTAATTTACGCAAGAGCCTTTGAGGTACCTTGTCAAAGGCTTTCTGGAAATCTAAGTACACTATGCCCACTAAATCCCCCTTGTCCACATGTTTGTTGACCCCTTCAAAGAACTCTAATAGATTAGTAAGACATAATTTCCCTTTACAGAAACCATGGTGACTTTTGCCCAACAATTTATGTTCTTCTATGTGTCTGACAATTTTATTCTTCACTATTCTTTCAACTAATTTGCCTGGTACGGATGTTAGACTTACCGGTCTGTAATTGCCGGGATCACCTCTAGAGCCCTTTTTAAATATTGGCATTACATAAGCTATCTTCCAGTCATTGGGTACAGAAGCTGATTTAAAGGACAGGTTACAAGCCATAGTTAATAGTTCTGCAATTTCACATTTGAGTTCTTTCAGAACTCTTGGGTGAATGCCATCTGGTCCTGGTGATTTGTTACTGTTAAGTTTATCAATTAATTCCAAAACCTCCTCTAATGACACTTCAATCTGTGTCAATTCCTCAGATTTGTCACCTACAAAAGACGGCTCAGGTTTGGGAATCTCCCTAACATCCTCAGCCATGAAGACTGAAGCAAAGAATTCATTTAGTTTCTCCGCAATGACTGTATCGTCTTTAAGTGCTCCTTTTGTATCTCGATCGTCCAGGGCCCCACTGGTTGTTTAGCAGGCTTCCTGTTTCTGAGGTTGTCAGGGTTCCCTCCCCACTCTAAACTCTAGGGTAAAGACGTGGGGGCCCGCATGAAGAGCTCCTAAGCTTATTTTTACCAGCTTAGGTTAAAACCCCCAAGGTACAAAATTCCCTGCACCCTGAGAAATGCTTCTTTCGCTGCCACCATCAAGTGTCTAACAGGAATCCAGGAAAGGAATCACTTGAACTTCCCTCCCCCACAAAATACCCCCTCAAGCCGTACACCCCCTTTCCTGGGAAGCTTGAGAACAATCTTCCAACCAATTGGTTACACAGTGATCTAAAAACCCACCCCCTGGGTTTTAACACCATAGAAAACAGTCACCTTCTTAAAAGAAGGATTTTATTAAAACAAAGAAGGTAAAATCATCTCTGTAAAATCAGGATGGTAACTAATTACAGGGTACTCAATTTCCAAACTCAGAGGGATTCCCCACCCTGGCAAAACTTAAAGCTACAGAAAAACAGGAATAACCACCCCCCCCCAACACAGGGAACACACCAAGCAAAATAAACAGAAATCTACTCGCTATGCTATCTAAACTTACTTTAGAAAAGTGAGTACTGGTGAGGAGACTGATTTTCTGTAGGTTCTTTCTGTCTTCCAAGATCACTCTGTGTCTGACAAAGACACACACACAAAGCTTTCCCCCTCCCAAGATTTGAAAGTATCTTGTCCCCCCACTGGTCAGATGCCAGCCAGGTCAGGTGTCAGTCTGGCTACCTGCATTTCTTAACCCTTTACTGGTAAGAGGATTGTATAGCACTGCATCAGATCCTCTCCCCCTTCCCTTTATATTTATGACAGAGGTACTTTAACATTTTGTTATTACTTTCTGAGTTTTTGGCTAGCAGTTCTTCAAACTCCTTTTTGGCTTTTCTTATTACATTTTTACACTTAATTTGGCAGTGTTTATGCTCTTTCTATTTACCTCACTAGGATTTGACTTCCACTTTTTAAAAGATGCCTTTTTATCTCTCACTGCTTCTTTTACATGGTTGTTAAGCCACGGTGGCTCTTTTTTAGTTCTTTTACTGTGTTTTTTAATTTGGGGTATACATTTAAGTTGAGCCTCTATTATGGTGTCTTTGAAAAGTGTCCATCCAGCTTGCAGGGATTTCATTCCAGTCATTGTACCTTTTAATTTCTGTTCAACTAATCTCCTCATTTCGGCATTGTTCCCCTTTCTGAAATTAAATGCCACAGTGTTGGGCTGTTGAGGTGTTCTTCTCACCACAGGAATGTGTAATGTTATTATATTATGGTCACTATTTCCAAGCAGTACTGTTGGACCAGATCCTGCGCTCCACTCAGGACTAAATTGAGAATTGCCTCTCCCCTTGTGGGTCCTTTACCAGCTGCTCCAAGAAGCAGTCATTTAAAGTATCAAGAAATTTTGTCTCTGCATTTTGTCCTGAGGTGACGTATCCTATCAATATGGGGATAATTGAAATCACCCACTATTGTTGAGTTCTTTATTTTGATAGCCTCTCTTATCTCCCTTAGCATTTCATCATCACTATCACTGTCCTGGTCAGGTGGTCGATAATAGATCCCTACTGTTATATTCCATAGAATGGAATTACTATCCATAGAGATTCTACGGAACATGTGGATTCATTTAAGATTTTTACTTCATTTGATTCTGTATTTTCTTTCACATATAGTGCTACTCCCTCCCTCCCCCACCCTGTTCTGTCCTTCTGATATATTTTGTACCCCAGAATGTTTGGGTCCTATTGATTGTCCTCACTCCACCAGTTTTCTGTGATGCCTATTATGTCAATATCCTCCTTTAACATGAGGCACTCTAGTTCACTCATCTTATTATTTAGACTTCTAGCATTTGTGTATAAGCACTTTAAAAACTGGTCACTGTTTATTTGTCTGCCCTTTTCTGATGTGTCAGATTCTTTTTTATGTGAATGTTTCTCGTCTGATCTGGCCCATACTTTATCCTCTTCCATCCTCTCCCCCTCACTAAAACCAAGAGAATCTCTATCAATAAACTCTCCTCTAAGAGAAGTCTGTCCGATCCACGTGCTCCTCTGCAGCAATCAGCTTTCCCCCATCTCTTAGCATTAAAAAGGTTGCAGAGCAGTTTTTAAACTAAGTGCCAGCAGTCTGGATCCACTTTGGATTAGGTGGAGCCCATCCTGCCTGTATAGGCTCCCCCATCCCAAAAGTTTCCCCAGTTCCAAATAAATCTAACCCCCTCCTCCCTACACCATTGTCTCATCCACGCGTTGAGACTCTGAAGCTCTGCCTGACTACCTGGCCCTGTGCATGGAACTGGAAGCATTTCTGAGAATGCCACCATAGAGGGCCTGGATTTCAGTCTCTTTCCAAGCAGCCTAAATTTGGCCTCGAGGATGTCTCTCTTACCCTTCACTCTGTCATTGGCACCTACATGTACCATGACCACCGGCTCCTCCCCAGCATTACACATAAGTCTATCTAGATGCCTCGAGAGATCCGCAACCTTCGTACCAGGCAGGCAAGTCACCATACAGTTCTCCTGGTCATCACAAACCCAGCTATCTATGTTTCCAATGATCGAATCTCCCATTACTAACACCTGACTTTTCCTAATGACTGGAGTTCCCTCCCCCGGAGAGGTAACCTCAGTGTGAGAGGATACCCCAACATCATTTGGAAGGAGAGTCCCAACTATGGGAAGGGTTCCCTCTGCTCCCATTGACTGCTCTCCTTCCCTGGGCCTATCATCCTCCTTAACAGCGCAGGGGCTGCCTGACCGGAGGTGGGACAAATCTACAGCATCCCGAAAAGCCTCATCAACATACCTTTCTGCCTCCCTTAGATCCTCCAGTTCCGCCACCCTGGCCTCCAAAGCTCGTACGTGGTCTCTGAGGGCCAGGAGCTCCTTGCTGGTGTATGTGTGTATCGAATGCACACATACACCACCTGCCCGTAGGGCAGGTAATCATACATGCTACATTGAGTGCAATAAACAGGATAGCCCCAACTCTGCTGCTGGGCTGCTGCCTGCATTCTCTCCTACAGCTACCTATGTTATGATAGGGTTTTTGTTTAAATCAAGAAGTTTTGATTATAGTTTAGTTTAAAGGTTTTAAAGAATGGCAAGTGAACCTTGCCCCCTTCCCACTCCCCTTCCAAACTCCTTCTCAAAACTCCCTGTTAACAGCCCCTGGTCACTTGCTCACTACTTTATAAAGCCCCGGCCTTCTTGATAGCCCCGCCCCCTGACTAAGGGTCAGTCTCTTCATTCTCTTTTCAGGTCTGCCTCCTGGGACACATCCACCAGGGCCCAGGGAGACAGGAGAAGCTGGAGAAGTTGAGAGCCCTCCTGCAGTGACTCATCAGCTCCCCACTCCCCTGTGGATTTATCTTTAAAATGCAGTTAACTATAAAAACTCAAGGCTCTGACACATTGCACAGACAGACAAATCCGGGCTTTACACCAAACATCTAAAGCCCCCACCTGATCGTCCCATTACCTTTTCCCACCTCCTCTCCACGTGGCACTCCCCTCCAACAGCATTTGCTTATGGCCCAGATGACGGTGACATTCCCTTGCAAGCTGGATACACTGGAACAAAGACAGATACAAACTCATCTGCCTACAATGTCAAATCGCTCACCTCCTCCACTCAACCTTTTAGGTCATAGGAATTGCCAGGCGGGAAATGGGTCAGAACTCGGGAGCCGTCGATGCCTTCCCAGAAAAAGGTGCTGTGCTGAACGACAGCAAAAGGTCACCAAGGGAGAGTCTATTACAGCCTCACAGGGGGACACCTCAGGGACAGCCAGAGTGGGGCGCATTAGTCCAGGGAGCTACTGAAAGGAAACTTCTGGTTGCCCACCATTAACTTTTCAAAGCTGTTGGCTTCATACTTCAGCACCTTGCCATGATGTGATCAGTAGCCAAATCTTCTCTCGTCATGGGCTATGAACTACCTGATCCAGCCACTCACGTAAAGCTCTGGTGAGCTCTTGGAACGAGGGCCTATGCCCAGAGAGCTGAAGGAACAGTTCAGCTATTAGGAAGATTGGTCCCACGCCAGCCCACTGGGCAGACTCCTATACACACGCGCTCGCCCCTCGCAGCAGAAAAGCCGAGCTCACCAGGAAGGTGTTCACCAGGCTCCAGCTGAGTTTCTGAGTGAGGAACCATCGTATCCCACAGCCACGCATCAACTGGGGCAGCTGGGCCAAGTATCCAAAGGTGTCTGGCAACTAGAACTGGGAGCAAAGAAGAGAGTGTGCGAGAGAGAGAAACACAACCCCGTCACCTGCTCAGGTGTCTCTCAGACAATGTATCCGGGTGCACCTATCTCCCTACACATCTCTAGGACAGAGATGGGAACAGGCCCAAATTCTGGATACCCCGCATAGTCAGCCACGTATCACTGCGGCCCTAATGCCCCGCACAGGGGCCCCCCAGCCTGGAGGAAATACTGCTAGGTAGTGGGTGCTTTATGAACTGGCCAAGGCCTATGTACTGGGGAGTAGGAAGAAGTACGCTGCACTAATATATCCAAGGCCCTAGCAGCCTCCGGCTGGAATTTCTTGTGGATGGTCCAGCGGTTCTGGCACTAGTTTAGGACTTGGGAGACCTGGAATAAAGTCCCTGCGTTGCCACAGAATTCCTGTGTGACCTTGGGTGAGTCACTGGGCCTGTCTGTGACTCAGTTTCCCCATCTGTACAATGAGAATAGCAGCCCTGTCCTACCCCACAGGGGCGCATGAGGCTAGATACAAAAGAGATTGAAAGAACTCAAATACCATGGTGATGGGCCACAAACATACCTTAGAAAGATCGCTTCTAAGTGAGCATGTCCCACCAAGAATGAAGCAGAGACACTGGGAATATCAGCTCTGGAAGGGACCACACGGATCACCTCCCCCACACACAGAAAGGGAACGCATAGAGGATCAACCGAGGAGGAGCACGTACCTCCGAGCAGAGCCTCCCAAACTGCTGCTGGAAAAACCGTTGTCCCTGCAGGAACTGATGCACCATCGATTCACCACTGGGAAGATTCCCATCTTGGGAGACAATGGCAGCCCTGAGGAATTCTGTGCACCCCTTGTCAGCAGAGAAAGGAGAGTGGCCACCCCAGTAGCATGCACCCCATGGCAGGCCCAATCCATACAGCTCCCAGCTGAGACACTGCAGTCATGTATGGACTTGACACACCCTCCAGAGGGGGCAGGAGGGCGACAGGGCCTGGGGAAAGGGAAGAGCTGTGTTGACAATACAGCTGAGGGTGCTACCGGGTTACGGTTCCAGGGTACAAGGCTGCCTAAGCTAGAGTTAGGGGTACAGAGGGTAGGACTCCCTGGCATAGGGTTAGGATTCCAATTGGTAGGACTCCCCAAGCTAGTGTTATGGTTCCAGAGGGTCAGGCTCCCAATTCTAGGGCTAGGGTTCACATGGATAGAACTCCCGCTGCTAAGGTTGGGTTCCAGAGGGCAGGCCTCCCCAAGCTAGGGTTAGATTTCCAATGGATAGGACGCCCCGGCTAGGTTTAGGTTTCCAGAGGGTAGAGTAACCCAAACTAGGGTTAGTGTTTCAGAATGTAGGACTGCCAGGGTTAGGGTTCTAGAGGTAGGGCTCCCCAAACATCAGGTAGGGCCAGCCCAAGCTAGGGGTAGGGTCCCAGAGGGTCAGGTGCCACAAGTTAGGGGTAGGGTTCCACAAGGTTGGACACCCAGGATTAGGGTTATGGTTCAGGAGGGTAGGACTCCGCAAGCTTAGGTTAGGGTTCCAATGGGTAGGGCTCCTCAAGTTTGGGATCTAGAGGATAGGCCTCCCCTGGTTAGGGTTCCAACAGGTAAGGCTCACCGAGTTAGGGTTCCTGAGGATAAGGTTCCCTAGGCTAGGGTTAGAGTTTCAATGGACAAGACTCCCCAAGCAAGGGTTAGGGTTCTAGAGGGTCCATCTCCCCAAGCGAGGGTTAGAGTTCCCAGGGAGAGGACTCCCCAAGCGAGGGTTAGGGTTCCCAGGGTAGGGCTGTTGTGAGAGAACTGGATTTGATACAACTCGCAGCCATCTTGTGCACTTAGCCCCGCCCCATAAACTGGAAGCAAGGACACCACATAGGAATAATCTGGCCTTACTTAGGCAGACAGAACAAAACTGGCTGCAAGCTGAAGTTTTACTGGCTGGGATAGATAAAGTGAAAGGACAGATTCATGGGAAGGTGTGTGTGGGAGGGAAACATGGAAAACTGACCCTGATTCTGGTTGTCTGTGTTTGTCAGGTTTTTTTTGCTGAAGCTGCTTTGCTTATAAGGAGAATAATGAATTGTTATTGGCTGTTGCTAGGGAAATTCTTAGCCTATTAGAGGCTATTATGAGTTATGTGCTTTGTCTGGAGAAAATCGATAAGAGTTTAGTTAGAAAGCATGCTTTGGAGCAGTCAGAAGAAGCTTTTCTTCAGGTAAGGAGCTGACACCTAAACTCCCCATCAGCTGGACAGAAGGACCCCTGGAAGGCTGGCTGGCTATCACTCGAAACCATTTCAGACTTTGGGTAAATATAAATGTTTGGAATGCTCTAGCCCAGGGGTTGGCAACCTTTCAGAAGTGGTGTTCCGAGTCTTCATTTATTCACTATAATTTAAGGCTTTGCATGCCAGTAGTACATTTTAACCTCTGGGGTTCCGGTCGCCGGCTCCTGCCAGCCAGGGTCTCAGCCCACTGCCAGCCTGGGGTTCCTTTCACCCAGGCCAGCAGCAGGTGCTGAGTGGGGCCAGTAGCTGGAATCCCAGAGCTGCGGTGGGCTGAGCGGCTTAGCCCTCCCCCGCTCTGGGGTTCCGGCCACCGGCTCCTGCCAGGCAGGGTCTCAGCCTGCTGACAGCCTGGGTTCTTTCACCCAGGCCAGCAGCGGGCGCTGGGTGGGGCCAGTGGCGGGACCCCGGCTGGCAATGGGCCAGCAGCCAGAACCCCAGGGCTGAGGCGGGCTGAGCGGCTCAGCCCACCACGTGCCATCAAAAATCGGCTCGCATGCCACCTTTGGCACGCGTGCCGTAGGTTGCCGACCCATGCTCGAGCCCTACTGCTGAAGCATTTATATGTGTGTGCGCTTCAGACCTAATAAAAAGTAATTTTAGGTAAAAGCACTTGTTTGTGCCAATCATTTATCAGACGGAAGAGCTGTGTCCCCATTGATTTATTCCTGACATAGCCTGGAGAGAAACAGTTAAGTTACCACTGCGCGCTGTGGGTTCTGAAAACCCAGGGTAACAGGGCTGCCCAAGCAAGCATTAGGATTCAAGATGGTACGACGCCCCAAGCTACAGTTGGGGTTCCACAGGGTAGGGATCCCCAAGGTAGCATTAGGGTTCCAACAGAGAGGACTCCCCACACTAGATTTAGGTTTCCAATGCATAAGACTCCCCTGGTGAAGGTTAGGGTTTCAGAGCATAGGGCTCTCCAGGATACATTTAGATTTCCAAAGGGTAGGGGTCACTGTGCTAGGCCCCAATGGCTAGGATTAATGTCCCAAAGGGTAGGAGTCTCTGAGCTAGGATAAGGGTTCTAAAGGGTAGTGGCCTTCAGGTACCATTTGTGTTCCAAATGGTAGGGTTAGGGTTACGTTTCCAGAGGGGAGGGCTCCCCAGGCCAGGGTCTAAACCCCTCTCATGGTTCCCCTTGAGGATCTGAGCAGAAGAATATGTTAAGAGAAGGCATCTGAGACTCAGTAACTGATCTGTTATAGAGAAGACTCAGAGGGCGGTGCAGAAGCGCTGCTGTGATCTTACCATTTCTACCCAGGCACCCCCAACAGGTATATGCCTCTTTGGCATAGTCCTGAATCTGAACGTACAGCCCAGGATACCAGTTCCTCACCCACTCAAACTGCTGGGCCTGCAAAGAAGACGGAGCCATAAAGCACACGGAGATTATTCTAGAAATTATCCAATATGTCTAAAACTTCTGGAGCGCAGCAGCTGCAAACCTGAATTTTCAGCAGGCATTGGAGCTCAGTGCAAATAGGACTGGTCCCAGACCCAGCAGGACAGCTCTCTGCTGCCAGCCAGGAGGTTTGGGCTGAAATCTGCACCTGGCATCTGGGGCTGGGAGCATGAAGCAACTTGGAGACCAGGGATCGAGAAGTTCCTTGCATAGCAGCCCCCCTCCCAGTCACTTACCATGCTCCTTAGAATATGCACTGACCTTCCTCTTGTCTTTGCTGCAGGAGTTTCGCTGCCCACCTGGGAGCGGAAGACGACAACTGACCTGTGAGCAGACAAACGTGAACTCCGGGTTCTTCTCCTTCAGGCATACGATGGTCACCCAGCTGCGAGCATGCTTGCGGATAGACTCCTCGTATGGCCACAGCCAGGCTGCAGGGACAGAAGCAGGCTCAGCTCACTGTGGCCACATGGCCTTTCCATTTTACATGGCCATTATTTTATATACACACACAGCCTGCTGCCTGCCAGTGCCCATTCTGTGCTGCCTTCCCCTGGCTGGAAAGACACAACTGAGCCTCATCTGTAGGGCCCTACCAAATTCACAGCCGTGAAAAATGCATCACAGACCATGAAATCTGATCTTTTGTGTACTTTTACCCTATACTATACTCTTTTATATTATAGGGTAAAAGTATATACAAGTACATAGCGTTTCTTAGACTGGGGGGTCCCAACCCAAAAGGGGGTCTCAAGCCTATTGTATAGGGGTTGCAGTATTGCTACCCTTACTTCTATGCTGCCTTCAGAGTTGGGTGGCCAGAGAGCAGCGGCTGCTGGCCAGGCACCTAGGTCTGATTGCAGTGCTGCTGCCAGCAGCAGCACAGAAATAAGGATGGCATAGTATGGTATTGCCACCCTTACTTCTGCACTGCTGCTGCTGGTGGCACTGCCTTCAGAGCTGGGTGGCCAGAGAGCAGCAGCTGCTGGCCAGGAATCCAGTTTTGAAGGCTGTGCTGCTCCTGGCGGCGGCGCTGCCTTCAGAGCTCAGCACCCATCCAGCAGCCGCCACACTCCAGCTACCCAGCTCTGAAGGCAGTGCAAAAGTAAGGGTGGCAATACCACAACCACCCCTACAATAGCTTTGCAATCCCCTTTTGGGTTGGGACCCCCAGTTTGAGAAACGCTGACTTAAGGGCATTACATGTTTGTATTTTGCCATTTTTCAATACATATTCATGCTTTGTTACAACTCTGGAAAATGTAAGATTTAAATATCTGAAATCGTGACAGTCAAGATTTTAAAAATGCTATGACTGTGAAATTCACGAAAATGGACTGTGAATTCGGTAGGGCCCTACTCGTCTGGGATCCAAGCTGTGCTGCCTTTACAAGAATCAACCACTGCGGGGTGTGAAGACATGGGAAAAAACACACTATTAAAATGTCAATGGATTGAAGCATGGCTGTAAGTCCTGAGGAGTCCCCAGCTCACGGGGCTGCTGCCTGTCCTGGATACCTCACCTCCTTTCCCCACAAACAGCATGACTAGGGAAAACCCCACTGGGAATCTGAAATTTAGGGGCCAGGCAAAGGAAGTAAGGAATGGTCATGGAAGGCTTTGACATGCCCCTTTGTGAAGGATGCCTTTCAGCCCTGTGATAAGTCACCATCTCCAGCCAGGCTGACACAGCTACGTACATTTCGTAGCTGATAGCTGGGATGTCCCTGTCCCTTCCCCTAGAGGCTCAGAGCATCACTTGTACAGAACACTTAGTGCCTGCTCGCCTGAGAACTGCTCCCCTCTGGCAGCACCCAACGGCACTGGCCAGCCCTACTAACCACAGGCCTTTCAGTAAGCACGCATCCCCTGGACCTGTTCTTACCAGAATCGATGTGGCAGTGGCCCATGGCATGGATCATGTGCTGGCTCTCTCCATTCTTCTGGCTGAAGATGGAAGAGGCGAGCTGACGCACTGCAGGGAAGGTAGAGGAGTCCGTGAAATCAAGCAGGTTAACCATCTGATTGGCCACGTACAGTGTCTGGAAGCTCCGCTGGTTTTCCTCCCCGAGGAGCTGAGGGAGGGCAAGAGTGAGAAGAGAGAGAAGCTGAGCTCAGCAACCCTTATATTGAACAGGCTGAGAGTCTATACGAGGTGACGTACAGCACGCTGAACTGCTGCACATGGGGACAGCCCATTAGCTGTGTCCTACCAACTTCCCACCTCTCTACCAATGGCATGTGTAGCCTGATGCAATACAGACCCAAAGGTGGTGTTTCCTTCACCTAGCGTATGCACCTCGCCTTTTTGGAACTCAGAGGCTGCAGATGTTAGCTGGCATGATGAGACAAAGGAGACACTTCCAGTTGTACACAAGCTACCATGGCAAATACATACTCCTTCAGGTTTTTTTGGTAGAGGCTGAAGCGCTGGGGGAAGGAGGCCAAACCAAGGGAAAGTCATGAAAAAAGGAGGAGGAAGGGAGGTAGAGGAGCTGGAGAATAAAAGAGACAGAGGACTAAAGTATTTACCTTGGCCATGTCCACTAGTATCTCAAAATCTATCAGCAGCTCATGGACATCCCTGCTGAAGACCACAAGCTCTGCTTTGTTTAGGGTGAACTTCTTGTCAGGGTCAGGAGGTGCAATCAGGCTGCCTTTTCCAGCCCCAAACAGACCATTGCAGGCAACTTCCACATAGACAGTCAGACTGTAGAAATGAGAAAAATAGAAACAGAAGTCACCAGAGATCAATGAGCAACTCACTGTGTTCTCTGCGTGGAGACTAGGAAACAAGATCTGCCAAAAGCACAGGAACTGTAGGACCAGGCCAGACCAATGGCCCGTCTAGCCTGGTATCCTGTCTCTTATGGTGGCCAGTGCTTCAGAGACAGACATACTACACCTCCCTAACTGTGCAACAGTATCCCACAGGGGACAAATTTCTTCCTGATCCTAGCTAGTGAGCAACTCACACCCTGAAGCACAGCAATCAATAAACCTTGTCATTGTAATCCAGCCTGATGTTACCTCATGAGCTGAGCAGCCAATGGGTGACAATGCTACATCACTGGTTCTCACACAGCTCTGAACAGAGAGGCCCGGGCACTTTTCCTGTGTGGTGTGGCCAGGGCCAGCTCTAGGCACCAGCAAAACAAGCTGGTGCTTGGGGCGGCACATTTTTAGGGATGGCATTCTGGCGCCGGCCATGCCGCCCCTAGAAATGTGCCCCGGATGCCCCAGCTCACCTCCGCTCTGCGCCGCCGCCGCTCAGTTTCTCCCTCTCCCTCCCAGGCTTGCCGCTCGGGTTCTCCACCTCCCTCCCATGCTTGAAAGCGTGGGAGGGAGGGGGAGAAGCCGAGCGTCCCCCTCCCTCCCAGGCTTGCCACGCGCGAAGCAAACCTGGGAGTCAGACTACAGAGACAGACTGCAGCCAGCCAGCTGTATTCTGCAGTGAACACCCTCTGGAGTGGGAGCAATAGAGCAGGTAGAGTTTAGATGAGAATGTATAAATATATGTTAGCTTCACATACAAAATAACTAATGCAGCTGCAATTGGGGGCTAGCAGTAGCTGTTTCAGCGTAGTCCCCAAGCAGGATAACACTGCCTTTAATACAAGCATTATTGAGTCTTACCTGTGTGCTGAACACACACAGACTGAAGGCTGAAGATGAGCATGCCTCTACTTCCTCAGTTACATGGTGTGATAAATAAAGTGGGGGGGATAGCTCCCTTTGATGGACACTGAGCCAGTCAGTTAGCTGTAAAATCCCTCTTGGTAGCATGAAAGCCTGGGAGGGAGGGGGAGAACCCGAGCGGCGGCGGCAGAGCAGAGGTGAGCTAGGGCGGGAGGTTGCGGGGGAGGGGGGAGCAGGAAATGCAGCACCTGCAGGGGAGGAGGCGGGGCTGGGGATTTGGGGAAGGGGCGGAGTTGAGACGGGGCCAGGGGTGGGGGGGCAAGAAAAAAACGGTGGGGAGAGAATTTTTTTTGCTTGGGGTGGCAAAAATCCTAGAGCCGGCCCTGGGTGTGGCTGTGCCAAGAATGCCTCATGGCCTTTCCAACCAGTGCAGGGTGGGGGGGTTCCCTGAATTTCAGCAAGCATCAATGCTCACCTGTGAGGCTCTGCCTCCTTGAGGCCATCTATCAGGATATAGCTGGTCTTCTCCCCTTCTTTAGTCAAACCCTGTGTGTCACAACAGGGAGGAGGGACATTAAAACAGCTCCAGGACAACACTCACATCAGAGATGTTAACACAGGTTCAATGGGAACAGCTGCCATTCTGCACCAGTACAGAATCACTAACCTATGGCTTCTTGATACATATCAGCAGAGGGGCCCTTTCTAACACATGGCAGATTACCATGGAGTTCTGTGTACTGAGACTGTGCTCATTGTTTGCCTATGGAAAGAGCATTTGCAGCACCCTGCAGAATGAAGATTTTGCTCAAACTGCCTAGGACACATCTCCATGCCCCATCAAACACATACTAAAAACGTCGTGGAAAGGATCAGCTTCTCCTGGAGACCTGCTGCAACCCCAGCGTTAATATCAAACCAAAGGGTATTCCATGCCTTAGACCAATGGTCAGGAATATTGCATTAAAAACCTCACAAAACACAGGGAAGTGCAATATAATTAGAGGAAATTAAAATCCAGTCTGATTCAAACCATGTAACAAATCGCAGGGAATTCCTACAGACCCATTATAACGGGCTGAGACAGAGGACATGTCATGGAAACAGCATTGATTGCAGCACTGCCCATGACGTAATTACAATGAAGATCTAACATTGGCACACACACTTCCCCTTACCTGAACCAGCTGCGCATCCCTCCACACCATCCCTTCCCCATCACTTTCCCACAGGAGATGCACTTCCTTTCCCTCCCATTCTCTGGAGGTGCTAAGCTCCACTTTAAACCAGCAGGTCCACCACCTGAAAAAGACAGGAACATACACTCCTGAACTGATGTTGAGCCCAGGGCCAGCTCTAGGCACCAGCCTAGGAAGCACATGCTTGGGGCGGCACATCGTAAGGGACTAATCTCAGGCTAATCTCAGGGCAGCAAACGGCTTTCTTTTTTTTTTTGCTTCGGCGGCGCTCTGTCTGCTTTTTTTTTTGCCTGGGGTGGCAAAAAAGCCAGAGCCGGCCCTGGTTGAGCCATTAATGATTAAGCATTTCCCTATGATAGGTTAACATGCACAAGACACTACAGCCTCAGTAGAATCTCTAAGGAGGTCTGAGGGGAAACCACATAGTATGTACCGACACCCATGACAAACAGACACAGGAGACAATCCAAAGAGTGAAAGATGCTCAATTGACAGCCCCGTAGACAGAGGTCTGCTCTGTATAGATCAGGTACGATAGGGCATCAGCAGCAGTACAAGCACCCCATGCTCTGCCTCCACCCATACACATCAAGCCAGACCCGCCAGGAACATCCACGGGCACTTTGTTCTCTGTGGCTCATTCAGTCAAAAGGTCATCAAGGAGGGAAAGTTTAGAGGGGCTTTTACGGTATAGACATCCGTCGCCTAGGGACTGGATTGGGACACCCACATATTCCACCCAGGTCCCCAAAGAGCCAGGGCATCTCAGACAGCTGTGGGGTGGATTAGCCAGCTGCCTAGCAGTAGTTTGACCTGCTCTCTCAGAGAAATCACAACGCTGAGATCAGCTCCCTTTTCCATGGAATTCCCCAACGCAGCAGGGCTTGGCAGTGTTGTAGATGGCAGTTCCATGAGGACAAAGGAGCTGCTGTGCTGGAAGCAGAAGAGGCACACAAAGGGGGTCTCACATTACCAGCATGGGGTGAGACCAGAGACGATTGTTGTTGTATCCAGCAGGTTTAGGAAGAAATCATGTGAGACACAGAGCTGTGAGCCATGAATGCAGCCATTTATTTTCACACACACTGAACTAACCAAACCAGCCAAAACTGGCTGGGCTATCCCCTAATAATCACTCAGTTGCCATAGCAACAACAAGGTGCTATTACCACGACAACCAAATACACAACATATTCCTCCCCCCTTAATAAGAACATCCCCTAAATAAAACAAACACTAAACTAGAAAAGGAGGGTAGACTGCCTCCATTCCCGGCTAAACCCTGGGGGTTATTTTGCCCCATAACCATGGGTTCGCCCTAGCTAAAGATCCAGCCATTGAGGTGGTCTTCTGTGTCTAGGTGGATTGCGGCGAACTTCTGGTGTTGTTGCACCTGAAAGTACCTTGAGCGCAGGCCTGACAATGGGCTCAGGGTTCGTAGTGCGAACGGGTGAGGAGGTGGTAACAGCTTGTTCCGGGCAAGGGGGTATCTCAGCCGCTGGCTGTAATGGAGGAGAACAGTCAGGAACAGGTGATTCTTGATTCGGTGTCTCGCCAGAAGAGGTGAAGTCAGACATCTCAACTGAAGATGTGTCCTGAGGACTGGCACGACCTGGCAACAGCTGATCTACATGACGCCACCAGGTGAGATTCTCTGCAGTCCAGACTGTGTAGGAAACAGGTCATCTTTGAGCGATGATCATGGCAGGGACCCATTTAGCTACAGAAGTATAATTCCGAGCTAAAACTGGCTGTCCCGAGCTAAAGGTTCTGTCTTTTGCTCTGGGTACACGTCTGATAACTTGATATTGCTGCTGACGTTGCACAATTTGTCTGGGCTCAGAAGGTTTCAGCAGATCAAAGCAAGTGCGCAGCTGTCGTCCCATCATTAGAAAGGCAGGGGATGCCTTGGTCGTAGCATGAGGTGTGTTTCTGTAGGACAGTAAGAAGGTGTCCAGACGCTTTTGAATGGAGTGTTGTCCCCTTGCTGATTTCAAAGCTTGTTTCATTGTCTGCACAAATCTTTCAGCTAATCCGTTGGTGGATGGATGATATAGTGCTGAAGTGATGTGGTGTATCCCATTTGCCTTCATAAAATTTTGAAACTCCTGAGAGATGAACTGTGGTCCATTGTCACTCACAAGTTGTTCTGGCAGACCGAAACGACTAAAGAGTCCCCGTAGTTTTTGGATCGTATGCTCTGCAGTAGTGGACTGCATTATAGAGGCTTCTGGCCATTTAGACTGGGCATCTACCACCACCAAGAACATGCTTCCTTCAAGGGGGCCAGCGAAGTCAACATGAATACGTTGCCACGGGTTTTCAGGCCAGTCCCATGGATGCCTGTGCCCACTGGGGTGCATTCCTGACACCCTGACATGACATACAAGCTCTTGCCTTCTCTTCAATAGCACTGTCCAATCCAGGCCACCAAAAATAGCTTCATGCAATTTCCTTCATGTGCACTATTCCACAGTGACCAGAATGTAGCTGTTCTAACATCTGTGATCTCAGTGGTGGTGGAATAATGACATGTCTCCCCCACAACAAACAACCAGATTGGATCGATAACTCCGTCCTCCTGGACATGTAGGTAACAAAGTCAGATGAGACCGGAGAGGTTCGTCGAGATTTCCCATGCATCACCAGGTCCATAACTTGGGACAATACTGGGTCAACACGAGTTGCCTTATTAATCTGAGTAGCAGTGATGGGTGTATTCTCTACGTGTTCAAAGTAGATTTCCTTTTGGGCAATATCTTGATGTTTGACTGGCAAAGGCAACCTTGAGAGATCATCTGCATTGCCGTGCAGAGTGGATTTCCGATATTTGATTTCATATGTGTGCGCTGAAAGTAACAATGGCCAACGTTGCACACGACTAGCAGCTAATGGGGGAATGCCTGTGTAGGGTCCAAAAACTGACGTCAGAGCTTGATGGTCTGTAAGAAGAGTAAACTTCTGCCTAAACAGGTACTGATGAAACTTCCAAATTCCAAAAATGATCCCCAATGCCTCACGTTCGATTTGGGCATAGTTTGTTTCTGCTTTGCTTAGAGTGCATGAAGCAAAAGCAATAGGTCTCTCTTCTCCCGAAGGCATAATGTGTGACACGACTGCTCCCACTCCATAAGAGGAGGCATCGCAGGCCAATTGTAGGGGTAAGGATGGATCAAAGTGCGTTAGAACTTCAGAATTTAGCAATGCATCCTTAGCCTTGTTATGCAACATTACAGGTTTCAGTCCACTTCCAGGTCTTGTTCTGCCCAAGGAGTTCATGAAGTGGCTTTAGTAGTGTGGCTAACTGTGAGATGAACTTTCCATAAAATAGTTCAATAGTCCTAGAAACGAGCGCAGCTGGCTAACATTTCGAGGAGGGGGAGCCTCCACAATAGCCTTAACTTTTGCAGGGGCCTGATGAAGACCCACAGCATCAATGATGTGTCCCAAATATTCAACAAAGGGCTGGAAGAATTCACACTTGTCTTTGCGGACTCGTAGGCCATACTCTTCCAGTCTTTGTAGGGTAGCCTCTAAATTCTTTAGGTGATCCTCATCATTCCTTCCAGTGACCAGGATGTCGTTCAGATAGCACTGAACTCCTGGCAAGCCACACAAGATCTGGTCCATAGCCCTCTGGAACAGGGCGGGAGCAGATGTTATTCCGAAGGATAGGCGACAGTATCAATAAAGTCCCTTATGAGTCACAATAGTCAACAGCTCTTGGGACTTTTCATCGATGTGCATCTGTAAATACGCTTGACGCAGATCAATCTTACTGAACTTTTGTCCCCCAGCCAGGCCCGTGAAGAGGTCATCGATGCGGGGAAGCGGGTATTGCTCTGCACACAAGACCGGGTTGACAGTGACTTTAAAATCACCACAAATCCGGAGGGAGCTATCTTTCTTCACTATTGGAATGATAGGAGTGGCCCATGGGCTATGGGTAAGTGGTATTAGGACTCCATTGGTGACCAGGCGCTCCAGGTCCGCTTCAACTTTCGGCCTGATGGCATATGGCACAGTTCGGGCTTTCAGATATTTTGGTTGACTGTCAGGTTTAATGTTCAATGTCACAGTGATTCCCTTCATACGTCCCAGATCCTCTCCAAAAACAGCAGCATGTTTCCTTAGTATAGTGGCCAGACCGGTTTCTTCTTTAGTCATTCAGTGCACTTCTGCCCAATTCAGCTGAATCTTCCCAAGCCAAGACCTACCCATTAAGGCTGGGTAATTACCTCTCACCACAAACAGTGGCAATTTAGCAGCCTGTCCATTGAGCTCCACCTTAACATCAATAGTGCCCAACATGGGCACAGCTTCTCCCATATACGTCTTCAGAACAGTTTTTGTTGCCTTAAGTGGAAGATGCTGTAGCTTTTCTTTATACACAGTCTCGGAGATCAGCGAGACAGTTGCACCGGTGTCCAGTTCCATGCATATAGGTTTGCCATCCAACAACGGGGTTACCCAGTATCCATGTGAGCCCACTGCCAAAGACAAAACATGCAGTGGCACTTCTTGCGATGAGGTGTCACCTTGGTCATCCTGGGTCTGCTCTAGAGTATGCAGGTTTCCCTTTTTGGTCGGCCAGACCACAGGCCTCTGTTTTTTTTGTTTACAGGCGCACTCAATGTGTCCCTTTTTGCCACAGTTTCGACACACCAGGTCCTTACACCAGCATTCTGATGCCTGGTGACCCAGCTTACCACAGCAGTAACATGCCTGACTGCACAGTTTTGTGGGTAGGTTCTTATGACACCTTATGCACCCTAGGGGATGCACCGATGTATTGCGCCTCCTTTGTAGCCAGTTCCATGGAGACTGCAATATCAACAACCTTCTGTAAGGTAAGCTGAGCCTCTGTCAATAGGCGCTTCCATATAGCTTCACTGTATAGGCCACACACTAACCTGTCACGCAGGGCATTGTTTAACATCTCCCTAAATTCACAGTGTTCTGCTAGCCTTTTTAAAATTGCTACAAATTGTACAACTGTTTCATCTTCTTTTTGGTCTCTTTTGTGGAACCTATATCTTCAGCAATTACCAGTGGTTTTGGGGAAAAATGGGACCCCAGGATTTCCACAATGTCACTGTAAGATTTAGTCTCAGGCTTAACAGGGTGTAGTAAGCTGCGTAGCAGGGAGTAGGTCTTAGCCCCTACAACACTTAAGAATATTGGCACCTTCTTCTCTTCTGTAATGTCATTTGCAATAACAAAAAGCTCAAAACGCTCAGTATACATGTACCATTGCACTATATTCTTCTCAAAAGGTTCCAGTGGCCCTGTAAGTGTAGCCGTGGTTTTAGTTTCAGGTTTCACCGTCAGTGCAAACAAGCCAGCACAGTCAGTGCAAACAAGCCAGTTCTCACCCCCTTCCAACAGCTAAAGATTTTGGTAGGTTTTTGTTTTGTTTTGTTTTGTTTTGTTACCTTGCCTTCTACTTCCTTCTGTTGCTGGGGCAGCACAGGGATCCCATCCTCGTCGCCACTTCGTTGTATCCTTGGGGCAGCAGTTTTAGGAAGAAATCATGTGAGACACAGAGCTGTGAACCATGAACGCAGCCATTTATTTTCACACACACTGAACTAACCAAACCAGCCAAAACTGGCTGGGCTATCCCCTAATAATCACTCAGTTGCCATAGCAACAACAAGGTGCTATTACCACGACAACCAAATACACAATAATTGTGACCGCAGGGATAGAGCAGCTACCCACCAGGCAGGAAAAGGCCTCAGAAGGGGAGAAAAGGGATGAAATCAACGCTATTTCATGAAGGCCCAAGTCTCAAAGATCCACTCCCCGCACCTCTGTAGCCTAACATGGAGTATTCCACAGGGACTGCTGTCGTGGGAGTCAAGTTGAAGGACAGGGGCTCAGGATGGACAGAGACAGGTAATTAGCTTCCAGAGATCATGGGTCAAGTTTTAGTCTGGAGTTTATTTTTCTAACCAAATTGCAAACACCCAGGAAAAAGACGGTTACTCACCTTTGTAACTGTTGTTCTTCGAGATGTGTTGCTCATATCTATTCCAATTAGGTGTGCGCGGGCCGCGTGCACGATTGTCGTAAGATTTTTACCCTGCAACACTCGGTGGGTCGGCTGGGTGCCCCCTGGAGTGGCACCGTTGCAGTGCCTAATATATACCCCAGCCGGCCCAGCGCCCTCTCAGTTCCTTCTTGCCGGCTACTCCAACAGTGGGGAAGGAGGGCGGGTTTGGAATGGATATGAGCAACACATCTCGAAGAACAACAGTTACAAAGGTGAGTAACCGTCTTTTCTTCTTCGAGTGCTTTCTCATATCAATTCCAATTAGGTGACTCCCAAGCCTTACCTAGGCGGTGGGGTCGGAGTGAGATGTCGCAGCGTGCAGAAATGCAGAACCAAATGCTGCGTCCTCTCTGGAATGCTGGACTATGGCATAGTGAGTAGCAAAGGTGTGTACCGATGACCAAGTTGCTGCCCTACATATCTCCTATATCGGCACGTGTGCCAGGAAAGCGGAGGACGAGGCTTGAGCTCGGGTGGAGTGGGCAGTAAGGTGTGTGGTAGGGACACCAGCTAAGTAGTAGCATGCACGGATGCGCAAAGTGATCCAGGACGAGATGCACTGGGAGGAGACCAGGAGGCCGTTCATCCGGTCTGCGACAGCAACAAACAGCTGAGTTGTTTTCCTAAAGGGCTTCGTTCGCTCAATGTAGAAGGGGAGGGCTCTGCGAATGTCTAGGGAGTGGAGTTGTTGTTCCCTTGGAGAGGCGTGCGGCTTCGGATAGAAGACCAGCAGAAAGATGTCCTGGTTAACATGGAAGGCAGATACCACTTTAGGAAGGAAGGCTGGGTGCGGTCGCAGCTGTACCTTATCCTTATGTAACACCATATATGGTGGCTCCGATGTGAGCGCTCTGAGTTCAGATACATGCCTCGCCAAGGTGATGGCTACGAGGAAGGCAGTCTTCCAGGAGAGGTACAGGAGCGAGCAGGTGGCCATCGGCTCAAATGGGGCCCCCATGAGCCTAGTTATCACCAGGTTGAGATCCCATGTAGGGACCGGATGCCGGACTAGCGGGTACAGTCTTTCCAACCCCTTGAGGAACCTGCTGACAATGGGGTTGGAAAAGATCAAGCGCCCGTTTTTGCCAGGATGAAAAGCTGAGATCGCTGCCAGGTGTACTTTCAATGATGAAACTGCCAGGCCCTGTTGTTTTAGGGACAAGAGGTAGTCCAAGATTGTGGGTACTGACGCCTGCAGGGGGGCAGTACCACGTGGGGCACACCAGCAGGAAAAACGTTTCCACTTGGCCAAGTAGGTGGATCTGGTAGATGGTTTTCTGCTACCAGAAGGACCTGTTGAACCGAGGTGGAGCAACGTAGCTCAGACTGGTTCAGCCACGCAGCAGCCACACCATGAGGTGGAGAGATTGCAGGTTGGGGTGGCAAAGTCTGCTGTGATCCTGAGTAATCAGGTCCGGCCACAACGGAAGTGTAATTGGGGTGGCCACAGAGAGCTCTACGAGAGTGGTGTACCAGTGCTGCCTGGGCCACGCCGGGGCGATCAGGATGAAGCGGGCCCCGTCCCTGCGAAACCTTGAGCAGGACCCTGTGGACTAGCAGAAATGGGGGAAAGGCATAGAACAGATGGTCTGTGCATGGCATGAGAAAAGTGTCCGTCAGGGAGCCCGGGGAGCGTCCCTGGAGCGGGCATAACACGTGGCACTTCCGATTCTCGCGAGTCGTGAAGAGGTCTACGTGGGGAACTCCCCAGTTCCAGAAAACAGAGTGGATAACGTCCGGGTGAATGGACCACTTGTGTGCCTGGAAGGATCTGCTGAGGCGGTCCGCCTAGGTGTGCTGAACTCCTGGGAGAAAAGAGGCCACCAGGTGGATGGAGTGGGCTATGCAGAACTCCCACAACCGCATGGCCTCCTGACAAAGGGGGAAAGAGTGTGCTCCCCTTTGTTTGTTGATATAGAACATGGCCGTTGTGTTGTCCGTGAGGACTGCAACGCAATGGCCCTGAAGGTGCTTGTAAAAGGCTTGGCAGGCAAGGCGCACTGCCCGCAGCTCCCTCACGTTGATGTGGAGGGATAACTCCTGTACCGACCAAAGGCCCTGTGTCTGAAGGTCTGCAAGGTGGGCTCCCCATCCCAGAGATGACACGTCTGTGGTCAAGGCCAGGGAGGGCTGCGGCGTATGGAATGGTACCCCCTCGAGCACAGTCTTGGGGTTCAGCCATCAGTCTAGGGAGGCTAGGACTTCCGCTGGTACCGTGACCACTGTGTCCATGCTGTCCCTGCCTGGGTGATACGCAGTTGAGAGCCAGGCCTGGAATGGACGGAGGCGTAATCTGGCGTGTCTGGTCACGAATGTGCAGGTCACAGTAAACTTAGGCAGTTCCGTGCCATCGAGGTTGGGAAGCTTTGCAGGCCGCATATGATAGTCGCTAGTCTGGCAGGAGCGCTCAGGCGAGCTTTGAGTCTAGGACTGCTCCGATGAAGTCTATCCTTTGGGTTGGTTCCAAAGTGGACTTTTCTACGTTGAGGAGCAAGCCCAGCTGACTGAACATGTTCATGGCAATCTGAACATGCGACTGCACTTGGCTGCTGGAGCTGCCGCAGATGAGCCAGTTGTCGAGGTACAGGAACATTTGGATCCGCCGTCGACGAAGAGAGGCCACTACGATGGCCATGCACTTTGTGAAAACCCTTGGCGCCGTGGATAGGCCGAAGGGAAGGACGATAAACTGAAAGTGCCGTTGATTGACCACAAAGTGGAGGAAACGCCTGTCAGGCGGGTAAATTGCGATGTGGAAGTACGCGTCCTTCATGTCAAGGGCAGCGTACCAGTCTCCAGGATCCAGTGAGGGGATAATAGTCCCCAGGGAAGCCATTCGGAACTTCAACTTTACCATGCATTTGTTGAGTCCGCGAAGGTCTAGGACAGGGCGTAGCCCCCCTTTCGACTTGGGGATTAGGAAATAAAGGGAGTAAAACCCCTTGCCCCTGAGTTCCCTTGGAACCTCCTCTATTGCCCCTATAGAGGAGCGTTTGCACCTCCTGAATTAGAAGTTGCTCATGAGAAGGGTCCCTGAAGAGGGACGGGGAGGGAGGGTGGGAGGAGGGGGGGAAAGCAAATTGTAGGTGATATCCGCTTTCCACTGTGCGTAAGACCCAGCGATCTGAGGTTATGCTGGACCATGCACAAAGGAAATGGGAAAGGCGGTCTCTGAAAGGTGGTGAAGGATCCTGTAAGGAGACTGGTGCTCTGCCCCTGGGCACAGCTTTAAAATTTTTGCTTGGGCCCCGTCGGTGGCTTGGGGGGCGGGCCTGGTTCTGGCTAGGTTGATGGCCAGGTTGTCTCCTGCTATCACCCTGGCCGCGTCTTCTGGCAAAGTCCTGCCTAGCCCTGGTGATAGGGTAGGGGTGCTGCGGTAGGAGCCTGAAGGGCCTACATTGTGTCACCGGGGTATGCATACCCAGAGACCTTATTATGGTCCGGCCATCTTTTAGGCTCTGGAGTCTAGAGTCTGTTTTCTCTTAAAAGAGGCCTTGCCCATCAAAGGGCAAGTCCTGTGTGGTCTGTTGTACCACCGCTGGGAGGTTGGAGGCCTGAATCCATGAGATGTGGCGCATAGCCACACCCGATGCGAGCGTTCTGGCCGCAGAGTCACATGAACTACGTATAGCGATACCATGGTATAGTTATCTACTTGTACAGATTTTAAAGACACCAGCTGAGCAGTAATAGTCACATTATGACTTAAAGCATCAAGAGGAAATTTATAGTCCAGACAGAAATTCTACTCCTGAAGCAACAGAATGACGTAGTCTTAGACCCAACATGTCATTCGTTCAGCTGAGTTATGAAGAAGGGGGTTACAATGCAATTATTGGTTTGTTCTTTTCCAGGACAACAGGATTGAAGGATTTTTTAAAATGTAATACAAGTGGGGGGGTTTCAGACATCCTCCCAGGTTAGTGGCTGCACTATACTGCTAACAGAGTAGTGCATGGGTGCAGGGAGCTAGCTGTAAGAACAGCAGTATTGCTCTGAGGCTGGTTGGTTCCCACTTTTTCCCAACCAACCCAGCCTACCTGACTCTTTTGCGCCCCATGGCAGGATTGGAGGGAGACACATGTGGCAATACTGTTGATCTCACATCTAGCTTCCTGTGCATGCATAGATTCAAGCCCCAATCCTGCAATTTATTTTAAATGGACGGGCTATATGTCTATGCAGAAGCCCCATTAACTTCAAGGAGGCTCAGCCTCAACGCTGGGGTCCTCCTGAGCAGAGCCAGTTGCAGGAGCAAGGATTTAAATGGCATGGTAGGGTCTATGAAAATTGTCTTTTTGTTTAAATATTTGAGAGCTAACAGGAAGATTGCAGTGCTGGTAAGAAAGATGGGTCTGTGAGAGGATCTCTGTTATGAGCTGCTCCACCGGGTAAAAAGGAGAACCTCCATCCTACAGTGTGAGAAACCCCAAAGGATTGTCAGAATCCGAGAGAAAAAAGCAGCAAAACTGAAACTGACCAGCCTAACTGCAGAGTGAAACAGCGAAGGGGAAAGAAAAAGCAGCCGAGTGCCTTTGATTTTTAAAGCCTTTAATTTTAAACGCACAATGAAAGATCTTACAAGTGTCCCTTGACCTCTCCCCGCAACCTGCTCCCCACTTTCAGAGCAGTGACACTCATGCTGGAGCTCATGGGCACACCCCATGCGGTCTCCCACTGCCCCAGGGCATGGCTGGACTCACTGCGACTCTCAGGCAGACCCACAGCCTGAGCAGCAGGACTGGGGAGAAGCCACGTTGCTTTCCAAACCCAGACCTGTCTGATCCCAGCCTGTGCCCACAGCCGGGACAGCAGGAAACCGGGTCCCCTGCCCGCCAGTGTCCCAAGCCAGCCCCGCGCCCACCTCGGCCCTGGCAGCCGGGCCAGGCCACTCCAGGCACGGGGGGAGGGGTGCTGAGTGGGGGAGGGGGCAGGTGAGCAAGCCCCTCTGCAGGGACTGGGGGCGGCCGGACCCTGCCCTGAGCGGGAGCACAGGGCTGGCCCGGGGGAAACCCGGGGGACGCTGGTTCCCGGCTGGAGAGGGCGGGTCTAGCACCGGACCGGTCTGGCTCTCACCTGCCCTGAGGTTGCAGTCAGGGAAGCAGTGCTCGGAGAGGAAATTCTTGGCCCGCTCCAGCATGGTGCGCCGGTGCCTCAGCACCTGGGGCCTGGCCATGGCCCCACGGAGCAGCGCAGACATGGGCCGAGCCACAGCTCCGGAGTCTGGCAGCTGGCGAGCAGGGCCGGTGCAAGGAAGTTTCGCGCCCCAGACGAAACTTCCTTGCACCAGCCCTGTGCCCTGCCCAGCTAACACCGCCCCCCCAGGCCCTCCCCCCCCGCTCCTGGCTGAGCTGCGGACCTGGGAGGCGGGCGGCAGCCACGACCAGCCGCCCCCCCTGCTCCCGGCTGAGCCGTGGAGGCGGGCGGCAGCCGCAGCCAGCCGCTCCCTCGCTCCCTGCTGAGCCGCGGAGCTGGGTGGCGGGCGGCAGCTGCCCCCTGCTCCCGGCTGAGCTGTGGAGGCGGGCCACAGCTGCGGCCAGCCGCCTCCTGGGCTCCCAGCTGAGCCGCAGAGCTGGGTGGGTGGGCGGCAGCCGCGGCTAGCCACTCCCCAGCTCCTGGCGCCCTAGGCGAGCCTGTGCCTCTGGACTACTGCGCATGTGCGGTGCCAGAGTGCAGCCTCCCGGCCCGCTCAGTGGGGAGTGAGCTCCCCGGGGGTGGGGCCTGGCTCCCGCCTCTCTCTGTCACCTAGCAACGGGCAATCTGGGCTCTGCCTCCGTTCCCCTGTCCCAGATTCCTGGCTCGGGCCCCCTATGGCCCCCATGCAGCTGCTGTGGGGAAAGAGCGGGGCGCACACCCCGTCGGGGTCCCTCGCCCTGCTCTGGGGAAGGGCCCGGCTGTGAACAGCCATGGGGTCAGCCCCGGGATTGCCGTGGGAACCAGGCCCTGCTGTGCCACAGGCTCCCAGGGCCACGGTGGGCCAGTCACACTTGGGCCCATATCCTCACTGGCTTAGTCACCTAAATCCCATTGAAGTCCTACCTTCTCTGTGCCTCAGTTCCCCACCCCTGCAATGGGGGTTACAGCCCTGCCCGGCCTCCCACTGGGGGTATGAGGATAAAGACCTTAAACATTGGGAGGTGCTCAGCTCCTACAGTAATGGGGCCACAGGAGTACCTAAGACAGACTACAAACAGGCAGAGATATGAAAACACACACACTCCCAAACAGAACCATGCAGTGTAAGAAAATGTTACTCACCTTTGTAACTGTTGTTCTTCGAGATGTGTTGCTCATATCTATTCCAGTTAGGTGTGCGCGCGTGCGCGTGCACGGAAGTCGGAAACTTTTTCCCTAGCAGCTACCCGTCGGGCCGGCTGGGGAGCCCCCTGGAGTGGCGCCGATATGGCGCTCTATATAGTACCCTGCCGGCCCGACCCCCATCCAGTTCCTTCTTGCCGGTTACTCCGAGAGAGGGGAAGGTGGGGGGGAATGGAATAGATATGAGCAACACATCTCGAAGAACAACAGTTACAAAGGTGAGTAACCTTTTCTTCTTCTTCGAGTGGTTGCTCATATTTATTCCAGTTAGGTGACTCCCAAGCCTTACCTTGGAGGTGGGGTCGGAGTTAAGGAAGTGCGGATTGGAGAATAACCCTGCCGAAGGTCGCGTCATCACGGGAGTGATGGATGATGGCATAGTGTGATGTGAAGGTATGCACCGATGCCCAAGTGGCGGCCCTGCAGATTTCCTGGAGGGGAACACTGGCAAGGAAAGCCGCCGAGGAAGCCTGCGCTCTTGTAGAGTGGGCTGTGACTACTGGCGGGGGAACCTTTGCCAGGTCGTAGCAGGCATGGATGCAGGCCGTAATCCATGAGGATATGCGTTGTGAAGAGACCGGAGCGCCCTTCATACGTTCTACAACAGCGACGAACAGCTGGGGCGTCTTACGAAACGGCCTCGTGCACTCTATATAGAAGGCGAGCACTCTTCTCACGTCTAAGGAATGTAGCCGCTGTTCCCTGGAGTTGGCATGCGGCTTGGGGAAGAAAACAGGCAGGAAAATGTCCTGTGACATCTGGAAACGAGAGACCACCTTAGGGAGGAAGGACGGGTGAGGTCGTAGCTGAACCTTGTCCTTATGAAAGATGGTATACGGAGGGTCACACAGAAGAGCCTTTAATTCGGATACCCGTCTAGCTGAGGTAATGGCCACGAGAAAGGCGACCTTCAACGATAGGTAGAGAAGGGAGCAGGAGGCCATCGGTTTCAAAGGGAGGACCTGTGAGACGAGAAAGGACGAGATTGAGGTCCCATGCCGGAACGGGTGACTTCGTTGGAGGGTGGACTTTCTCCAATCCTTTGATGAAGCGACGCACCATGGGGTGTGCGAATATTGAGCGGCCATCCGCTCCTGGGTGGAAGGCCGAGATGGCCGCAAGGTAAACCTTTAAGGATCCAAGGGCAAGATGGTTGTCCTTGAGGTGTAATATGTAATCCAGGATAGACGGTACGGGGGCAAGAAGCAGAGATATCTGCTTCTGGGTGCACGAGACAGAGAACCTCTTCCACTTAGCCTCATACGTGAGCCTTGTAGAGGGCTTGCGGCTCTCAAGGAGAACTTGTCTAACTGGGGCCGAGCAGGCCAGCTCCGTTCGGTTCAACCACGAATCCTCCACGCTGTGAGATGTAACGAGTGGAGGTCCAGATGGAGAAGACGACCGTGATCTTGTGAGATAAGGTGGTGACTGATTGGGAGAGGAATGGGGGGCTGTATTGACAGATCCATCAGGGTCGGGTACCAACACTGCCGTGCCCAGGCAGGGTCCACTAGGATGACGTTCGCCTTGTCCCTGCGAATCTTGAGAAGGACCTTGTGGATCAATGGAAAGGGCGGAAATGCGTAAAGCAGGTGGCGTGACCACGGGATCGTGAAAGCATCCGCCAGAGAGCCCGAGCTGTGTCCTCTGAAGGAGCAGAAGGTCGGGCACTTCCTGTTGATTCGTGAGGCAAATAGGTCGAGTTGGGGAAACCCCCAGGTACGGAAAATCGAATGGATCACGTCTGGGCGTATGGACCATTCGTGGACGAGGAAGCTTCTGCTCAGCTTGTCTGCCAGGACGTTCTGGACTCCAGGGAGGTAGGATGCCTGGAGAGAGATGGAATGAGCTAAGCAGAGCTCCCAAAGGAGAAGGGCTTCGCGGCAAAGTGGTGATGACCGGGCTCCGCCCTGCTTGTTCAGGTAAAACACGGCTGTGGTATTGTCTGTGAGGACTTCCACACAGCGGTCCCGTAGGTAAGGCAGGAATGCTTGGCACGCCAGACGAATTGCCCTGAGCTCCTTGATGTTGATGTGCAGATCGAGCTCGTGATGTTGCCACATGCCTTGCGTTGTTAAATCCCCGAGGTGTGTGCCCCATCCCAATGCTGATGCGTCCGTCACCAGAGTTAAGGAGGGGTGAGAGGACTGAAAGGGTACTCCTGTGCCCACCATCAGCGGGTCTAACCACCATTGCAGGGAGTCTAACGTGCGAGCTGGAACTGTGAGGACCATGTCCAGATTGTCGCGACCTGGTCGGTATACGGATGCCAGCCACGCCTGCAGAGGTCGAAGCCGCAACCGGGCGTGTTGTACTATGTAAGTGCAGGACGCCATGTGACCCAGTAACTTGAGGCATTGTCTCACAGTCGTGGTGGGGAACAGACGGAGATTGGTGATTATGTCCACGAGAGCCAGACAGCGGGCCTCCAGGAGGAACGCTCGTGCCTTGGTTGCATCGAGAATCGCCCTGATGAACTCGATGGATTGGGTTGGCACTAACACTGACTTGCTGGTATTTATTATGATACCGAGATGAAAGAAGGTGTCCGTAATCATTTGCACGTGTGCCTGGACCTGTTGACAAGACCGGCCTTGAATCAACCAGTCGTCGAGGTACGGGAAGACGTGGACGTGATGGCGACGGAGGAATGCAGCCACTACCGCCATGCATTTTGTAAAGACACGGGGGGCCGTGCACAATCCGAAAGGGAGTGCTGTGAATTGGTAGTGTGTCTTGTGAACGACAAAACGAAGGAAACGTCTGTGAGCCGGGGCGATGGAGATGTGAAAATATGCATCTTTCATATCGAGGGCGGCATACCAGTCCCCTGGGTCCAGAGAGGGAATAATGGTGGCTAAGGAGACCATACGGAACTTCAGGTTGACGATGTACTTGTTGAGGTTCCTTAGGTCCAGAATGGGCCGTAGGCTTCCCTTGGCCTTCGGGACTAGGAAGTAGCGGGAATAGAACCCCTTGCCCCTGAATTCCTGAGGCACCTCTTCCACTGCCCCTAGGGTAAGGAGCGCTTGCACCTCTTGGTAGAGGAGCTGCTCGTGAGAAGGGTCCCTGAAGAGAGGTGGGGGGGTTGGCGGGAAGGGGGGATAGAATGGAAATGAATAGCATATCCCGCCTCTACCGTCCAAAGGACCCACCGGTCTGATGTAATAAGGGACCAGGCATGGTGGAATCGGGATAGACGATTCAAAAATGGGGAGGTAACTGGACTCTGAAGCGGTAGTCCGTCCTCGATTGCTCCATCAAAACGGGCGTTTAGGGCCCGGCGGGGGCTTAGTCTGGCCATGGTTTTGACCCTGGGGAGGGCGTGAAGGTTTACGCCGCGTGAACCTGCTCCTCCTACGGTAGAAATCCTGCCTTGCCCTAGGTGGGAACAAGCGCTGTTGGGGAGGCTGAGGCTTAAACGGCTTTCGTACCGTTGCCGAGGTGTGCATGCCCAAGGACTTGATGGTATTTCTCGTGTCCTTGAGGTTATGCAGCCGGGAGTCAATCTGTTCCGCGAATAAACCCCGGCCATCGAAGGGCAGGTCCTGGATGGTATTCTGAACCTCAGGTGGGAGGCCAGCCGATTGAAGCCAGGCGCTCCGAAGCATAGAGATACCGGAAGCCAGCGTACGGGCTGCTGCGTCTGCTGAGTCCAGGGCGCCTTAGAATCATAGAATCATAGAATCTCAGGGTTGGAAGGGACCTCAGGAGGTCATCTAGTCCAATCCCCTGCTCAAAGCAGGACCAACCCCAATTAGATCATCCCAGACACGGCTTTGTCAAGCCTGACCTTAAAAACCTCTAAGGAAGGAGATTCCACCACCTCCCTAGGTAACCCATTCCAGTGCTTCACCACCCTACTAGTGAAAAAGTTTTTCCTAATATCCAACCTAAACCTCCCCCTCTGCAACTTGAGACCATTACTCCTTGTTCTGTCATCTTCTACCAATGAGAACAGTCTAGATCCATCCTCTTTGGAACGCCCTTTTAGGTAGTTGAAAGCAGCTATCAAATCCCCCCTCATTCTTCTCTTCTGCAGGCTAAACTATCCCAGTTCCCTCAGCCTCTCCTCATAAGTCATGTACTCCAGCCCCCTAATCATTTTTGTTGCCCTCCGTTGGACTCTTTCCAATTTATCCACATCCTTCTTGTAGTGTGGGGCCCAAAACTGGACACAGTACTCCAAATGAGGCCTCACCAGTGCCGAATAGAGGGGAATAATCACGTCCCTCGATCTGCTGGAAATGCCCCTACTTATACAGCCCAAAATGCCGTTAGCCTTCTTGGCAACAAGGGCACACTGTTGACTCATATTCAGCTTTTCGTCCACTGTAACCCCTAGGTCCTTTTCTGCAGAACTGCTGCCCAGCCATTCAGTCCCTAGTCTGTAGCAGTGCATGGGATTCTTCCGTCCTAAGTGCAGGACTCTGCACTTGTCCTTGTTGAACCTCATCAGATTTCTTTTGGCCCAATCCTCTATTTTGTCTAGGTCCCTCTGTATCCTGTCCCTACCCTCCAGAGTATCAACCACTCCTCCCAGTTTAGTGTCATCTGCAAACTTGCTAAGGGTGCAGTCCACACTGTCCTCCAGATCGTTGATGAAGATATTGAACAAAACCGGCCCCAGCACCGACCCTTGGGGCACTCCACTTGATACCGGCTGCTAACTAGACATGGAGCCATTGATCACTACCCGTTGAGCACGACCATCCAGCCAGTTTTCTATCCACCTTACCGTCCATTCATCCAGCCCATACTTCTTTAACTTGCTGGCAAGAACACTGTGGGAGACTGTATCAAAAGCTTTGCTAACGTCAAGAAATAGCACATCCACTGCTTTCCCCTCATCCACAGAGCCAGTTATCTCATCATAGAAGGCAATTAGGTTAGTCAGGCATGACTTGCCCTTGGTGAATCCATGCTGACTGTTTCTGATCACTTTCCCCTCCTTTAAGTGGTTCAGAATTGATTCCTTGAGGACCTGTTCCATGATTTTTCCAGGGACTGAGGTGAGACTTACTGGCCTGTAGTTCCCCGGATCTTCCTTCTTCCCTTTTTTAAAGATGGGCACTACATTAGCTTTTTTCCAGTCATCCGGGACCTCCCCTGATTGCCATGATTTGTCAAAGATAATGGCCAATGGCTCTGCAATCACATCGGCCAACTCCTTTAGCACCCTCGGATGCAGTGCATCTGGCCCCATGGACTTGTGCTCATCCAGCTTTTCTAAATAGTCCCGAACTACTTCTTTCTCCACAGAGGGCTGGTCACCTCCTCCCCATACCATGCTGCGGAGTGCAGCCGCCTGGGAGCTGACCCTGTCTGTGAAGACAGAGGCAAAAAAAGCATTGAGTACACTAGCTTTCTCCACATCCTCTGTCACTAGGTTCCCTCCCTCATTCAGCAAGGGGCCCACACTTTCCTTGACTTTCTTCTTGTTGCTCACATACCTGAAGAAACCCTTCTTGTTACTCCTAACATCTCCGGCTAGCTGCAACTCCAAGTGTGATTTGGCCTTCCTAATTTCACTCCTGCATGCCTGAACAATATTTTTATACTCCTCCCTGGTCATTTGTCCAATCTTCCACTTCTTGTAAGCTGCTTTTTTGTGTTTAAGACGAGCAAGGATTTCACTGTTAAGCCAAGCTGGTCGCCTGTCATATTTACTTTTCTTTCTACACATCGGGATGGTTTGTTCCTGCAACCTCAATAAGGATTCTTTAAAATACAGCCAGCTTTCCTCGACTCCTTTCCCCCTCATGTTATTCTCCCAGGGGACCTTGCCCATCAGTTCCCTGAGGGAGTCAAAGTCTGCTTTTCTGAAGTCCAGGGTCTCTGTTCTACTGCTCTCCTTTCTTCCTTGTGTCAGGATCCTGAACTCGACCATCTCATGGTCACTGCCTCCCAGGTTCCCATCCACTATTGCTTCCTCTACTATTTCTTCCCTGTTTGTGAGCAGCAGGTCAAGAAGAGCTTTCCCCCTAGTTGGTTCCTCCAGCACTTGCCCCAGGAAATTGTCCCCTACACTTTCCCAAAACTTCCTGGATTGTCTGTGGACCGCTGTATTGCTCTCCCAGCAGATATCAGGGTGATTAAAGTCACCCATGAGAACCAGGGCCTGTGATCTAGTAACTTCTGTTAGTTGCTGGAAGAAAGCCTCGTCCACCTCATCCCCCTGGTCTGGTGGTCTGTAGCAGACTCCCACCACGACATTACCCTTGTTGCTCCCACTTCTAAATTTAATCCAGAGACTCTCAGGTTTTTCTGCAGTTTCATACTGGAGCTCTGAGCAGTCATACTGCTCTCTTACATACAACGCAACTCCCCCACCTTTTCTGCCCTGCCTATCCTTCCTGAACAGTTTATATCCATCCATGACAGTTCTCCAATCATGTGAGTTATCCCACCAAGTCTCTGTTATTCCAATTACATCATAATTCCTTGACTGTGCCAGGACTTCAGTTCTCCCTGCTTGTTCCCCAGGCTTCTTGCATTTGTGTATAGGCATTTAAGATAACTCACCGACTGTCCTGCTGTCCCAGTATGGGTCAGGAGCCCTCCCCTCTTGCACTCACCTACTTGTGCTTCCTCCCGGTATCCCACTTCCCCACTTACCTCGGGGCTTTGGTCTCCTTCCCCCGGTGAACCTAGTTTAAAGCCCTCCTCACTAGGTTAGCCAGCCTGCTTCCAAAGATGCTCTTCCCTCTCTTCGTCAGGTGGAGCCCATCTCTGCCTAGCACTCCTTCTTCTTGGAACACCATCCCATGGTCAAAGAATCCGAACCCTTCTCTCCGACACCATCTGCGTAGCCATTCGTTGACTTCCACGATTCGACGGTCTCTACCCCGGCCTTTTCCTGCCACCAGGAGAATGGACGAGAACACCACTTGCACCTCAAACTCCTTTATCCTTCTTCCCAGAGCCACGTAGTCTGCAGTAATACACTCAAGGTCATTCTTGGCAGTATCATTGGTGCCCACGTGGAGAAGCAGGAAGGGGTAGTGATCTGAGGGCTTGATGAGTCTCGGCAGTCTCTCCGTCACATCACGAATCCTAGCCCCTGGCAAGCAGCACACCTCTCGGTTTTCCCAGTCAGGGCGGCAGATAGATGACTCAGTCCCCCTGAGGAGAGAGTCCCCGACCACCACCACCCTCCTCCTCCTCTTGGGAGTGGTGGTCGTGGAACCCCCATCCCTAGGACTGTGCATCTCATGCCTTCCAGTCAGTGGAGTCTCCTTCTGCTCTGTTCCCTCAGATGTATCATTCACTCCACTCTCTGCACTAGTACCTGTGGAGAGAACATGAAAACGGTTGCTCATCTGAATATGCGTTTCTGGTACATGGACTTGTCTCATACTCTTTCCTCTTCTGGAGGTCACATGCCACCAATTATCCTCACTGGCCTTCTGTCCCCGCTGCGTAGCCTGCTCTGAATCCTCAGAACACTGTGCCCGCTGAAGCCTATCCTGACGTCTATCCAGGAACTCCTCATTTTCTTTTATGGAACGCAGGGTTGATACTCGTTTCTCCAGACCTTGAATCTTCTCCTCCAATATGGAGATCAGCTTGCACTTTGTACAGACAAAGTCGCTTCTATCCTGTGGAAGAAAGACAAACATGGCACATCCTGTGCAGGTCACGACAGCGGATCGCTCAGCATCCATAGTCCCTTCCTTTGAAGAGTTTCCTCACTTGTGGCAGAAGCTACTCAGGGAAACCTGCAAGGGGGATGCCGCAGTAGGCTCTCTCCAGGCGAACTCCCAGGCTAACTCCACCTGTTTGCTTCTCTGCTATTCGCTGCTCAGCTGGTTCGCAGCTGACTGACTGTCTTTTTAGAAGAGCCTGGAACAAAGCACTCCCAATTCACACTATTCAAACAGGCAATCAAACAATCAAGCACACGGTCAAACTGTCCCCACAACAGATACTCACTCCCCCGTCTGCAGCCCCCTGGTTGCTCTGCCTCTAGTTTGGGTTAAAGGAGTTAGGAATGGCAAGGATAGCTTGCCCCCTTCGCACTCCCCTTCCAAACTCACTCTCAAACTCCCCTGTTTGCAGCTCCTGTTCGCAAAGCTCCCTGGTCGCTTGCTCACTGCTTTATAAAGCCCTGGCCTGCCTGATTGATTAGCCCCGCCCCCTGGTGTAGAAGCTCACAGCTTCCAACTGCCAGCCACAGCACACGGTCCTTCAAACAAACAAATGAATGAACAGACAGACAGACACAAGTACCCCCAAACACACACTACAGACAGCCACTTACCCCAAGGGTCCTGTATTTGCCTTGGAGGGAAGTGCGAGATACCAGCCTGCCCTCATTTGCCATCGCCATAAGCTCAGTACGGGACTCCGGTGAAAGCTGATCCTGGAACTTAAGGACCGCCGACCAGGAGTTGTGAGTGTATCTGCTAAGAATCGCGAGTTGGTTTGCGATTCTTAGTGAGAGTCCAGCAGTGGAATAAACTTTCCTCCCAAAAAGATCCAGGCGCTTGGAGTCCTTTGATTTTGGGGCAGGGCCCTGTTGGCCGTGTCTTTCCCTCGCATTGACTGCGTTCACCACTAGAGAACAAGGCATGGGGTGGGTAAATAAGTACTCAAATCCTTTATTGGGGACGAAGTACTTCCTTTCAGCCCCTTTAGCAGTTGGCGGGGTGGAAGAAGGGGTTTGCCAATGCGCCACGGCATTACCGCGAATGGTTTTGTTTATTGGGAGGGCTACTCTAGAGGGCCCCTCGGGTTTCAGGATTTCGTCCACCATGGGGTCCTCATCTTCCTCAACAACCTCCTCTATCTGAAGGTTCATGCTTAGGGCAACCCTTCGGAGTAGCTCCTGTAAGACCTTAAAGTCCATTGGAGGAGGAGCAGACGACGACATGCCTGCCACTGCCTCGTCAGGCGAGGACGAGGATGTTGTTAGAGGAAGGGGAGGATCAGGCAAATCCACCTGCTCCGTCACAGAGTGGTCCTCTTGGGCACCTGGAGGCGCTTCCCTCTCCATAGGGGTGAGATCCGCAGGCTGTGCCTGTTCCGCAGGTGGGCGGCTGATTGTTGCCTCGGGAGGGTGGCTGCGAACCAGTGGGTAGGCAGGTAACGGTGCGCCTTGGGCCTGGTGATATGCCCAAGGTGTCCAGAAAGGCCATTGGGGTTGCCAATTCAGAACAGTCGGGTCCTGCACAGGTGCAGGTTGGGTGGCCTCAGGTGTCCTTGATGGTCTACCTGAACTGTCAGAGGACTGTTGGTGTGATGGCCAGGGTGGAGCGGTGTGTGAGACTGGGTGTGTCGTCAGGACCTGTGATGGACGGTCAAACGACGATTGGTACCGGGTGGAAGATCGGTCGCGCGAATAGGAACGAGACCGTGACCGGTACCGCACGCTGCTGTCTCGATGTTGCGGAGAGTCCCAGCGCCGCGAAGCGTCCCGGCGTCATGGAGAGTCCTGGCGCTGCGGGGAGTCACGATGCCGGGGAGAGCCTTCGCGTCGTGGCGAGTCTCAGCGTCGCGGCGAGTCTGGGCGCTGCGGCGAGTCTCAGCGCCGCGGAGAGTCTCGGCGCCACGGAGAGTCCGGGTGCCGCGGTGAGTCTCGGTGCTGCGGAGAGTCTGGGTGTCGCGGGGAGTCTCGGCGCCACGGGGAGTCCGGGTGCCGTGGTGAGTCTCGGTGCCACGGTGGGTCTCGGCGCCGAGGGGAGCTCCGGCGTGGGGAGACCCGGGTCGGTGCTCCGTCCGCTGGGCAGTGTGACCTATCTGTACGGTCGGACGCTGGGGATTGGAGCCGAAGTGGTGATCGATGGCCCGGTACCGGGTGATGTCGGTCCGCTCGATGCCGGGTGGACATCAGGCTCATCCTGGATGTCGAACGGGACCAAGATCCGGCAGCTGAAGATGACCTCGAGCGTGAACGGCTCCGAGGGTCCTGGCTGCGAGACCAGCGCCGTGAGTCAGACCGGCGTCGTGAGTGAGACCGATGCACCGTGCGGTGCCGGGACTCTGAATGGCGTCGGGACTCCGAGCGGCGTGCCGGAGGCTGTTCTTGTGCAGACGAACCGAAGAACGTCGGCTTGCCTCTGGAGATCACCAGTGCCCGTACCGGGATCGGCACCGGCATGGGAGATGCCGGTGCCGTCATTTCAATGAGCCCTCTCGCTGCCTCAAAGATATCCGGAGTAGAGGGCAGGGCCACATCGTCAAGGCAAGGCGGTGCCTGTAGACGTGGGCTAACATGGGCCGTTTGGGGCCTCGCTGACTTGGTCGGGCTGGGGCAGGTCGGTGCCGCAACAATGTTCTGGGCCGTAGCCTGCCCCTTGCAGCCAGATGGTGATAGTGAGCGGTGCCGTGAGCGGCCCCGGGTTCCGGAAGATCCCCGGCCCCGTGGAGGGCGGGAGTCCTTTCACGGTGCCGCAGCCAGCGCTGATGGAGGCACGCTGCGCACCGAATCGCTGGAGGCCGCATCTTGAGAGGGACGTAATGCCGCTTCCATCAGTAATTGTCTTAGGCGGATTTCCCTCTCTTTCCTGGTGCGAGGCTTGAAAGACTTGCAAAGTTTGCACCTGTCCGCCGTGTGGGACTCACCCAGACACCGGAGACAGGAGCTGTGGGGGTCACCTGTGGGCATGGGCTTGCTGCAAGATCTGCAGGGTTTGAAGCCTTGTGACGGCATGCCCTAAAGCCCGAAAGGGCTCAAGGAAGAGCCCCTCAACTGTTTAACTACACTAATCAACTACTTATTGAACAAAGAAAACTATTAACACTAATTACAAAGAGAACTATTAACACTGATAGCTAGGGAGTAGTGGAGCACTTGCTAGCAAGAGACCACTGTTCCAACAACCGTCACGGGCGGTAAGAAGGAACTGGAGGGGGGTCGGGCCGGCAGGGTACTATATAGAGCGCCATATCGGCGCCACTCCAGGGGGCTCCCCAGCCGGCCCGACGGGTAGCTGCTAGGGAAAAAGTTTCCGACTTCCGTGCACGCGCGCGCACGCACACCTAACTGGAATAGATATGAGCAACCACTCGAAGAAGAATGTATGTTATAAAAAACACCCACAAACCAACCACACACAACTAGCCCATGGACTAGGCTGAACTTGTTACTGTCACTCTCATTCCACATGCCCTTTCCTCCTAGCATTTGTCACGCTCACTTGTTGCACCTTGTTTTAGATCAGGCCCCATCCTTGCAAACTCTGGCCAGGATTCCACAAGCTGCCCTGTGCACTCGAGTCCTTACACCTGCCAGGAGCTCCATGGAAGCCAAGGAGGGTCTGCCACATGCATGCAGGGATCCACCAAGGTGGACCCGCTTGCGGGATTGTGTCACTTCTGCATGAGTTTGCTCATGTGAATAGTCTAATTGACTTCACTGGGGCTCTGCACATGCACAAAAGTCCTTCCATGTGGATCAGTTAGAGGATCAGTGGCTTTGGCCCCCAAACTTGTCACAGGGGTCCACCCACATTCATCTCATTGTAAAACTCGGACCTTTGAAAGAATATGGCTTTTTCATCACAGCATTTACAAACATCTCCTTTTAATGTGCTACTTTATAGTCATCATTGCATGCAAGAGAGATGATTAATCAATTTTAATTAGTGATAGCACTGGGACTTCTACTGAGTTTGATCCCATTGCATGGCAATTTTACACCTTCAAATATTTTTACACACAACAATATGTTGTCACTGTTACATCAGCTGCATTGTAAATGAATCATAGCTAGAAAGGGGATCCCTTTTCAAACGCTCTCAGGCTCAAACCCTGCTAGCAGCTCCGTGTAGATGGAGGCCTGCAGAGTCTTCGGTGAACTTCATCCTAGGTGCAGTGAGCCACCCACAATGATCAGCTTGTAAGATCGGGGCCTTCATTGTCACAACTTCTCTGGTGATCAGAACGGTTGCTGAAAACATTCCCAGAAGTGTGAGCAGCCAGAGAAGCTTGAACTCAATCATTTATTAAAATATACACCCTCTGTCTCCACTTCAAGGAATCACTTCTGCAAATGTGCTCAATAGGCATTCACAATGTTCTCCAAGAGTTTAATAAGCATGGGCTATTATGGGGCTAGAAATCAGACAAGGGCAGTCATTTAAAGACACATCTCTGTAAGAGAAGAATTTGGGCCCTGTGAATTTCCCATGTTGCAGAATTTGGCTGCCAGAAAGTAGCAGAGTACAGAAAGTTCCACACCGCTGTTGCTTGTTCTCTCCATTCGCTCATACTGCACCGTGATCAATAAGAGTTTTGATCTGACCTGAATTGTTTACAGGATGCAGTTTCTTGGGATTCTGTGGCTAACATCATCCCACCCCCATGGTCAAACCCATGGTAGAAGGCTCTGGGGGAGGAAATCTCCATGAGGAGACTGTAGCTGAGATACCGCCACATCATGCTGGTAGACGGTGGAGAAGGAACAAGACCACAAGGCCCACCCTCAAGCCCTGCACATCCCCAGAGCACTGCAGAAGGCCAGGACTCTCCATGCAGAGACCTTTTACCTCCACACCAGCTCTAGCCCCAAATTCAGTTGAAGGAAATGGGAGCACTGGCTCCACGGCCCCACTGAAAATCAGCCCCCAGGTGTCCCCAGTTGGGCACAAGAAATGAAGGCACCCAAAAATAAGTAGCCCCTTTTGAGAACGTTGACCGCCCCCCTCCATGCCTCAGTTTCCCCGTCTTTAAAATGGAGATAATACTCCTCACCTACCTTGCTAAAACACTTTGAATGACGAACGCTTGGTAATGCTTGTTGGAGAGACTGTAGAGAGAGGCGATTTCCTCACCCATGGATCGAAGAGACCTAGTGGCAGACATATTGCTTCCCATCCCTTTGACTGAGTCCCTGGAACACCCAGTGAAAACATGCGTCCACTGCACAATTCTAGACTGCCTTTGCATCTCTAATGGCTACTAAACTGCTCCTCAGTGGCACACTGGAAGAACAGATGCCCCTGACAATTCTGCCTCGGGTTGGGGGGATAAGATACTCTTGTTACAAAGGAACATCAAGATGATCAGAAAGCAGGAGTCAGGGACCGTCCTATAGTTTGGCAGCTTTCCCTTAAGAGAGTCAAGAGCTTTGATTCATTCTAAATTAGACTCTTCCTCCGTCACTCTTTGTGTGCGTGTGGATACAGAGAGAGAAAGTACATGGGTGTGTACCTATATGGTTAGGAAAAAGCAGGGACAGGAGGCAGGCACTAGGGAAAGACACCCATGGGAAATGGGGAGCAAGTGAGTTCAGGGAGGAAGAGCCAAAAATGGACAGAAGGAAAGAAAGAGGCGGGGGGAGAAGAGAAAGAAACCAGGGAGCCCTGGAGGGGAGAAGAGCTGGGGAAACTCAGGGGAAGAACCCACAGGCCCCAGGGAAAGGGGTTGGAGGAGGTGAAGAGAATAGAAAAGAATGAGAGAGAGAGAGGGAGAGGGAGAGAGAGAGATGAAGGGGGAATGAAAATCTTAGAGAGAAGAAGGGCTCAAGGGGACGAGGGAGCAAGACAAGCCACCACATAACGATCCAGCCAGGCTAGTGGAGCCTGTTGTAATAATTTGGGCCTCGTACGTCTACCCCAATTGTAAGCTTAACTTTGGGTAAGTGGATTAAGTGTTCCAATCATAGAATATCAGGGTTGGAAGGGACCTTAGGAGGTCATCTAGTCCAACCCCCTGCTCAAAGAAGGACCAATCCCCAATTTTTGCCCCAGAGCCCTAAATGGCCCCCTCAAGGAGTGAACTCACAACCCTGGGTTTAGCAGGCCAATGCTCAAACCACTGAGCTATCCCTCCCCCCAATAACTCATAACAGGGAATGTTGATGAAAGGGAGACAGACTGAATGAGCCCAAACAGAAAGGCCTACTAGTAACTCAAGGACAGTGTTAAGATCATGTCTGGCTAACAAGAGAACTGTGGGGCTGGAAATCAAGAGACCAAAACTGGTGTGTCGGAAATTAGGTCTAGTTGGTGGACAAAATAATAAGGGGAAGGACTATTCCACCCATCGCTCCCTTTGGGGTCTGTTAGAAAAAAGACCTTGTGCGGGGTGGGGGTGGGAGGGAAGAATGAAGTGCTCTGACTAGCTGGGAGACAGGTGGACAGGAAGAAGTGAGCTTCACCACATGGCTGCTACATCCACCATCTCCTAGGGACCTCAGGATCCACCGTAATGCTGTTGGGCCTTCATGATCCTGATCCTGAGAAATGTCCTGTCCAGACCAGGCCTGAGAGAGAGGGACCCAGATGACACTGCCACCTCCACTGGCTCCGGCCATAGGCGCCGACTCCGTGGGTGCTCCGGGGCTGGAGCACCCACGGGGAAAAATTGGTGGGTGCTCAGCACCCACCGGCAGCTCCCTGCCAGCCCCGCACCCGTTACCGGAGCACTTACCTTCGCCCCGGACACCGGGTGACGTTGCGGGGCTCCGCCCCCGATGCCGGGCGACGTTGCGGGGCCCCGCCCCCGACGCCAGGCGACGTTGCAGGGCCCCGCTCCCGACGCCGGGCAAAGTTGTGGGGCCCCGCCCCGACGCACCCAGTGGAGCCGACGGAAGTCGGCTCCTATGGCTCCGGCCAAATCCCAAACACCACCTGGGTGTAAGACCTTGGTTCCTGCTGTCACCACTGCCCCCACCTTTGTGTGTCATTTTCCTTCCCTCCTATTTCTCCTCTTTCCTCTCCCTCTCCTTTTGCCTTCTGTTTAGTAAGAGTCTGGCTGAGCTGGCCAAGACTGCATATTTTGCACACTGCTGTGATCCTGTGACTAAAGAGGCAGCGAAAAGAAAAGTTCTAAGCAGCCCAATGCTGGTACAAGTTTGCCAGGTCTCAGAGTGGTGGCTGATCGGACCATATGCTGCTGTTCCTTTAGTTCACCAGCAGTAAGGCTGCAAGTGAAAGTCAACACCAGAAACTGAAGCTGCTTTTTCAATCTTGCCCTTTTTGTGTGTTTTTGGCTTATTCTGTTTTTTCGGAAACAGCATCCGTCTGCAACAACAGATCCAGCCCATCTCAACTAACTCCTTCTCTTTACCAAAAACAAAAAACCAAAAGCAAACAAAAAAACCAAAATAACAAAGGGAAAAACAAAGGATGGTTATTACCATCTTTAATACCATCAAAGAGACCTTCAGACAGGGCTTTTCCCTTCTAAAAACTCTCTATAGCAAAAGACCATTGTTAAAACAAAAGCCTCACTCAGTACGCTACATTTCAAATGCCTGAACTGTTTCCTTCTTGTTCTGTGTCTTTAATAAAAGGTTACAAAGATTTTTAACAGGGTGTTTGCTGTGGCACTGAGCAGACCAATGTCTGTGTGTTCCAAAATCCCAAGCCTTGTTTCACTGTTTAATGCTTTACAGTGGCAGGGGTCGTGTTAACATCTTTCAATCTCTAGGCCAATTTATACCATTAAAACGAATACAAAAACCTCCCAGCCAGGCTATGGCTGCCTCTCTCCCCCCTAACTCAGACTAGCCCTTGGGAGAGCCCCACACCCTCCCCTCCTAGTGCCAGCCCCACAGCCACACTCATCTCCATCAACCCCACGGTCTCAACCTTGGAGTCAGCTACAACTCTGCCCCTCCTTTCCCCACCCCACATCCAGGCTGCTGCCCAATCTTGCCAGACCTTCCTTTACCATGTCTCTATAAACCCCCTTGTCCTCTCCAGCCCACCTGCTCCAGGCCTTGATCACCCATCCCATTAACTCTTCCCTCCCCCTGCATCTCCTCTCATTCCCCTTCAGAGCCCGCTGTAAAATCATCTTCTCACATAGAATCATAGAATCTCAGGGTTGGAAGGGACCTCAGGAGGTCATCTAGTCCAACCCCCTGCTCAAAGCAGGACCAACCCCAACTAAATCATCCCAGCCAAGGCTTTGTCAAGCCTGACCTTAAAAACCTCTAAGGAAGGAGATTCCACCACCTCCCTAGGTAACCCATTCCAGTGCTTCACCATCCTACTAGTGAAAAAGTTTTTCCTAATATCCAACCTAAACCTCCCCCTCTGCAACTTGAGACCATTACTCCTTGTTCTGTCATCTGTTACCACTGAGAACAGTCTAGATCCATCCTCTTTGGAACCCCCTTTCAGGTAGTTGAAAGCAGCTGTCAAATCCCCCCTCATTCTTCTCTTCTGCAGGCTAAACAATCCCAGTTCCCTCAGCCTCTCCTCATAAGTCATGTGCTCCAGCCCCCTAATCATTGTTGTTGCCCTCCGCTGGACTCTTTCCAATTTATCCACATCCTTCTTGTAGTGTGGGGCCCAAAACTGGACACAGTACTCCAAATGAGGCCTCACCAGTGCCGAATAGAGGGGAATGATCACGTCCCTTGATCTGCTGGAAATGCCACTGCTTATACAACCCAAAATCCCGTTAGCCTTCTTGGCAACAAGGGCACACTGTTGATTCATATTCAGCTTTTCGTCCACTGTAACCCCTAGGTCCTTTTCTGCAGAACTGCTGCCCAGCCATTCGGTCCCTAGTCTGTAGCAGTGCATGGGATTCTTCCGTCCTAAGTGCAGGACTCTGCACTTGTCCTTTTTGAACCTCATCATATTTCTTTTGGCCCAATCCTCTAATTTGTCTAGGTCCCTCTGTATCCTATCCCTACCCTCCAGAGTATCAACCACTCCTCCCAGTTTAGTGTCATCTGCAAACTTGCTACGGGTGCAGTCCACACCATCCTCCAGATCGTTAATGAAGATATTGAACAAAACCGGCCCCAGCACCGACCCTTGGGGCACTCCACTTGATACCGGCTGCCAACTAGACATGGAGCCATTGATCACTACTCGTTGAGCCTGACCATCTAGCCAGTTTTCTATCCACCTCACAGACCATTCATCCAGCCCATACTTCTTTAACTTGCTGGCAAGAATACTGTGGGAGACTGTATCAAAAGCTTTGCTAAAGTCAAGGAATAGCACATCCACTGTTTTCCCCTCATCCACAGAGCCAGTTATCTCATCATAGAAGGCAATTAGGTTAGTCAGGCATGACTTGCCCTTGGTGAATCCATGCTGACTGTTCCTGATCACTTTCCTCTCCTTTAAGTGGTTCAGAATTGATTCCTTGAGGACCTGTTTCATGATTTTTCCAGGGACTGAGGTGAGACTGACTGGCCTGTAGTTCCCCAGATCTTCCTTCTTCCCTTTTTTAAAGATGGGCACTACATTAGCTTTTTTCCAGTCATCCGGGACCTCCCCTGATTGCCATGATTTTTCAAAGATAATGGCCAATGGCTCTGCAATCACATCAGCCAACTCCTTTAGCACCCTCGGATGCAGTGCATCTGGCCCCTTGGACTTGTGCTGGTCCAGCTTTTCTAAATAGTCCCAAACTACTTCTTTCTCCACAGAGGGCTGGTCACCTCCTCACCATACCGTGCTGCGGAGTGCAGCCATCTGGGAGCTGACCTTGTCTGTAAAGACAGAGGCAAAAAAAGCATTGAGTACACTAGCTTTCTCCACATCCTCTGTCACTAGGTTCCCTCCCTCATTCAGCAAGGGGCCCACGCTTTCCTTGACTTTCTTCTTGTTGCTAACATACCTGAAGAAACCCTTCTTGTTACTCCTAACATCTCCGGCTAGCTGCAACTCCAAGTGTGCTTTGGCCTTCCTAATTTCACTCCTGCATGCCTGAGCAATATTTTTATACTCCTCCCTGGTCATTTGTCCAATCTTCCACTTCTTGTAAGCTGCTTTTTTGTATTTAAGATGAGCAACTATTTCACTGTTAAGCCAAGCTGGTCGCCTGCCATATTTACTTTTCTTTCTACACATCGGGATGGTTTGTTCCTGCAACCTCAATAAGGATTCTTTAAAATACAGCCAGCTTTCCTTGACTCCTTTCTCCCTCATGTTATCCTCCCAGGGGACCTTGCCCATCAGTTCCCTGAGGGAGTCAAAGTCTGCTTTTCTGAAGTCCAGGGTCTCTGTTCTGCTGCTCTCCTTTCTTCCTTGTGTCAGGATCCTGAACTCGACCATCTCATGGTCACTGCCTCCCAGGTTCCCATCCACTATTGCTTCCTCTACTATTTCTTCCCTGTTTGTAAGCAGCAGGTCAAGAAGAGCTTTCCCCCTAGTTGGTTCCTCCAGCACTTGCACCAGGAAATTGTCCCCTACACTTTCCAAAACTTCCTGGATTGTCTGTGCACCGCTGTATTGCTCTCCCAGCAGATATCGGGGTGATTAAAGTCACCCATGAGAACCAGGGCCTGTGATCTAGTAACTTTTGTTACTAGATCACCCGTCAGATTAGCCCATTCCAATTCCTCCCCTGGCTGTCTCGCAGGTCCTATGCTAGAGCTAGCAACTTCCCCAAAACCGCATCTCTCAGGGCCACCCAAACCACGTGCAAATTCGGCAAATCCTTTCAGCCACCCACAACAAGGGAATGTTTTGTTTTAAAAGTCAAACCAGTCTGTTTGGACCATTCCACAGCAAAACGTCACTTTTCATTTTGAAATTGAGGCAACTTTAAAAAAAGTGGAGGTTGAAAAACACCCACAAACAACCTGCAACGAAAAACCAAAATAATTTTGTTTCAGGCCAAACTGAACCAATATTTATGTATGTATGTATGTATGTATGTATTTCTCCGACTGGCCCTGTAGCGAGGCGGGGTGGTGCCCCACCACCCCGCAGAGGGAAGAACCTCCCCAGATGCCAGAGTGGGCAGAGCCAGGAAGCTCTGAGACCACCCCTCAGAGGGACAGGCCGCAACCTGGAAATAGAAAGGCGCGACCCGGAAGTATAAAGGCGGGACCTCAGCACTCACTTGGAGACCAGACGCCGGAGAGGCCAGACGCCGCCAGCCTAGCCCGCGACGGGGAAACCCTGCTGCTCCGGGTACACGCCAAGACTGGCCGGACCTGCCCTGTGGCTGCTATCCGGGGGAGCTGCCGAGCCTGCCCTGCGGCCACAACCCAGAGGAGCTGCCGAGCCTGCCCCTCGCCCGTTACCCAGAGGAGGAGCCCATGGTGCTGGGACCCGCCAAAGACACCACCCCGACTCAGGTACCTGTAGACGAGGAGTCTGGAAGTAGCCCGGGGGCAGCCGACCCTAATCTGGCTGCAGCACTGCCAGAGCCAAGGTCAGTGTGGTGCGGCCAGGATCCCCACTGACTCAGCAGCAGGTTCTTCTGCCGCTGCTAGGGCCCCGGGCTGGGACGCAGTGGAGTGGGTGGGCCTGCGTCCCCCCTGCCACCCCATGTGCGGGTGGCAGTCTCCCCCTCTTCCTGGTCGCTCAGAGCCAGGAGCCTGGTGCTTTCTATTGGGCTATTTGCTTAGTCCCTGCCGGAAGGCCTGAGACCCTGACTGTTTGCTTACTGCCCCTCTCTGACCCAGGGCCTGGGCGCGTCTTGTACCACTTGCAGGGCCCTACCTGAAGTTAGGGCCACAAACTGAGGATTCCCCAATCCAGCTGAGCGTGCGTAGCGAGGGGGGGTGCTGCCCCACCACCCCACAGAGAGCCAAAACCCCCAACAGGCCCCCAAACTGAAAAGTCAGTGATTCGCTCTGCTCCATTCAGCATCCGAGTGCAGCTCCTTGTTGAGTCTTTGCAAACTTCGTCTCCAGCTAGCTCTCTGGGCTCCTTCCCCCGCCACTCTCCCAGCCGTTCACTTACCAACCCCCTGCCATGCTGCTCCTCAGGGCATTATTCTCCCTTTCTCCTGCCCCAAACTGCCCTCTCTTCCTTCAAGTGCCTCCTTAAACAAGATCCTTCTCTGGAGAATGGGAAAGCAAATAAAACAAGTGTAACCCTTCTCCCCGTCAGGGCCAGGTTCAGTATCTAGGGGTTAATTCCAATAACACAATGCAAAACTGCTCGAACCCCACCCAGTGACCTGGGACAAATGTATACCACCCCCCTGGACACCTCTAAGAGGCAATACTTTCCCTCTCACAAGCACAGAGTCCGAGTGTAGCAAAAGCCTTTTAATAAGAGAGAGAAACAATGCGGCATTATGTTAGGGAAACACCACAAACAAGATTCATAACACAAACCATGAGCAAAAACCCACCCCAAGCAAATTGGGCTGTGTCCTTTCTCTTTGGTTCTTGAGTCCAGCAACCCAAAAGTCACCCAAAGTCCCAAAAGTCCAACAACCCCAAAGTCCAGCACCCAAAAGTCTCTGTCCCTGGTCAGTGCAGCCCTAGAGTTCAAAAGTTCATCTGCAGAGTTTTACCCTGCAGCCTGGGTGGAAATGGGGGGCGGGGGAGGTGAAGGGGGTACCTTACGTGCGTGGACGGCCAACTGCCCTGCCTCTCCATGGGGTTCTGCTGCAGCCTTCACCACAAGCCGCTTCACTCTGCCAGCCGCCCTGTAAGCTACTCCTCAATATAGCTTCAGGCCCCTCTACTACTTAACACAGTACTCAGTGATTTCAGCTAGTAGTAGGGGAGCCTCAGTGTTGGTGCACCATTGGGCTATTACACGGTGGAGAAAGGACAGGGTGCAATTGGCTTTTAGGGCAGTCAGAAAGAACCCACACCACCAGCTACAAAGATCTATCTCTCAATTCACTGGGTTTTGGAACCCATGTCCCTTGTCTAGCGAGTGCTACTTAGTTTAGGGCAAGTCCCTCCATCATAAAATGCCAGGTACAGCTCTACTATCCCTGATTCACATAACCAGGATAGCAACACTTTATTTGACTTGCCCCAATAACAATGAGACTGGGGATCCCACAGCAGTCAAAGTGACCATTTGGGCAATCTAGGCAGGATGGGTGTGCCCACACAAACGAGGTGTGCCCATGAAGTCCTTTTCCACAACTCATCACCAGATGTCAGGGTAGAGCTCATCCTGACTCTGCTTACCCTCCCCTGTGTTGTATAGCCCCCAGCATGCTGTTGGGACTCAATAAATACCCACGGGTCCTGCCTTTTATTGCAGCCTTTAAGAATGGGATTTAGTGTCTGTGTGCATCCATCTTCTCAGCTCTTTTATTCTCTCAGCCCGAGGCACCGACATAGCTGTGGCTAGAATAACAATTGGAGCGCCTTGTGCTGAGAGAGACGGCCAGTCCAATCTCATGCTTCAGGGATTCCATGGTCGCTGAGGGGTGAGGAAGGAATTTTTTGCCCATAAGTCTGAGAACTGCAAAGGTGGCCAGGTGCACTGTGGGGATTTTACCTTCCCCTTCGCTACTGCAAGAGGCAAGATACTGGAGTGGACTGACCAAATGATCTGGGACTCCAGAGTGTCTGACGCAGAATGATTTTGCACCTTGTGGTCAAATCTCCTTTTCTCATGACACATTATATGGACAGGGTTTGTGGGGAGGCCCTGGGGCTCCCTTGGATTAAAATCCCCAACAAAAGCCAAGAGCAATCCTCCCTTAATCCAATCTGGGGGATGCAAACCCCAAGGGCCCTGGCCAGGCAGCCCCAGGGCAGCTTGCCATTGTGATGTCAGCAGTGGCCCTAGGTCACAAAGCGGGTAGGCAGCCTGTAGCTCAGTGTGCTCTGGGAGTTGGAGGAGGGAGCACACAGCTGTCTGGGCTCTGCTTTTCAGACAGTTGGGAGCATTTTTTGGAGTGTATAGCACCTGTTTACACAGAACTCGCGGAGGAATCCACATCCTCAGTCATCTGCAATTATACGTGAGACATCGAAATTCTTCTGTGGCTCGACCATCCCAGCACAGGGGTGAGGGACCTTTCCAGATACTCCACAGAGAAGGGGGGATCTTCCAGTTTTCCCACAGAACGATCTGGGGGAAACATTCCAGTGAGGGGCTGGGTTATGGTAAAGGAATCTGAGTTCTCCTCTTCTTCCCTTCCTTCTTCCATCTCCCTGCCCCCTCGTTCTTCTCCCTCAGTGCCCCTTTCTCTCTCTCCTCATTCCTCCATGAATGAGGGTGGATAAAAAAATCAATTAAAAATCAAAAATATCAGATATTTTTATTGTAATCAGATTTTTTCTTCAAATTAAGTACATTTTACAGATAAATCTATTTAAAATTTTAATCTGAAAGTATGACAACCTATGTTCAGGTTAAACCAGTCCATACTGCCGTGAACTCGTTATGGTGTGGAAAGGGGTAATTTTAAATTGTGTTGAATGTCAAGTAATTTTATCCCAAAACTTAGTAAAAATATTTAGCTTAGAGAAACAACAAATGCTAGGCTACCTCTTACTGTCTCTTTTTCCTGACAATTCAGGGTGTGACTCCACTAATTTAATCATGGGTTCTTTTACGTACCTTGGGGGACACCATGGTTAAAGCCAAACAAAATAATCACTGTTTTTAACCATGGCTGTTTTATTATTAAAGAAAAGAAAACACTAAACAAAACAACAAAAGACACAACACAAATGATAAAAGGCTGATTTCTATTCAATCTCTTCTGTATGCTTCTCTCTGGAGAGCTTTTAACAGATCACACCTTTGTGAGCAGACCTGCCTTTGATGGGGCACTTTTCTCTTGGTAAGTTGAAACCAAGGTCTTATTTCCCAAAATTATTGTGAGTCATAGATACTAAGACTGTTTATGGATGGGCAAAATAATTTTAAGAGCAGGCGGATCCTATTAATAATGAGAGAGTTTATATAGATAGGCAAAGTAAGCAATTTAAACTAAATCCTCTGAAATCGAAGAAAGTAGTTAAATTACTTAGTTAGAAGAAACCATTTAAGGAGCCGTCTTGAAACTGGCCAATTATTTAGAATCTTAAATTCAGTTAAATCCCACTCTTTCTCCATTTCCCAATGTTTAGCCCTTGTCTCTCCCCCAAATGCATGGTCTAACCATTTAGTGGTTAACAGGAGAAACTGTTAACATCTTAAATTACAACAGCATATCCATATCACAACAAAACTGTTACAAGAGTTTATAACTCTAATCCCTCAGCAGGGTATTAGTTAACTTCTCTTACCAACACATGCTGAAGTTTTGGGGAGGTTTCCTTGGGTTGGTTTCTTTGCGAGTCTTTTCTCTTCTGTCTGTGTCAGCTTGCTTGTAGAGAGGGAGAGGATGAGCTGAGTTTGAGCAGGGTAGCAGAGCATGTGCAGGGTGCTCACTTAGAGTTTTTATACTCGCCTCTTCCCTATTTCCGTGCAATATTAGAAAAACACACCTCTCTCGGGCTTGTTTCAATTCAAAGTTGGCTGCAGTCGCCCTTTCATTGGCTTCATACATTCATGGAGCCTCTTCATCTTATGGATAGGTAGTTTGTTAATGCGTATATGTGTTAGGGTTTTAAGTCTTTCTCGACAGTTATATTTCCTTTGTTTTTGTGGGAGAGATTCTCAGGACATCTTCAAATTTAGTCTTTTCTTCAGTTTCATTAGGGGTCAACAGGAAATGAAATTCTGTTTTAAAAAGTCCAAACATGCTTGTTCTTTATGTAAAGGTTTTTAGTTCTTGAAGCAGTCTTTTAAAATTAAATCATTCTTAGTGAGTCTTTAGCTTAAATAGCGACTGAAGAAGTTGTTGATTCTTTAGAACAATTGTTGAAGAGATGATTCTTCCTATCTTTCTGCACTGCGGGGAAGGAGTTTCTAGAGCTCTGCCAGTAGCTAATTAATTCCTCATTCATCTAATAAAGAGTCTAGACTTAAATGTCGTCTTATATTAATAATCAGCTAAGCAAGGTCATTAGATTTCATGTTAGTACATAATGCATTTTACTACACATAGCAATGATATTAGAAAACCACATTAGATGCTTTGCATTCAGTTAAAATACTTTGCAAATATGCCCTCCAAAACAGTTTGCCATTTCAATATTTTAGAAATCAACTAAGGTTTTCTACAAAACTTTTTCTCAACAGCACACATTTTTCTCAAAAGTTTTAAGGACTCAAGCAGAGGGTTTTCTTGCAAAGAGGGGCTGGTAGAGCCCACTTTACAGCCTAGATGTATTCTTCTAACACATCCCTAAATTCATCCAACACAAATAACATCACGTTCTCCTACAGGGCCAGATCTTTCCTAAAACATTTTTCTTTATAACATTTGTTTTATTGAGATAGATCTAATCCTCTATAATAAACTGGCAGCTTAGAGAAGAGGGAGGTGTTCTGGTGTAGATAAAATACTCTTTTGGTTGGTTTAACTCTTGACCCAAGTTCCTTAGAGTTATGAGCGGTTTGTTATAGCAATTAAACTTCTATTACATATTTTGTACAGAGCACAAATGCCAGTAATCAACACATATTTTAAACATAACACAAAAAGAAAATAGTATAAAAGTTAAAGCAGATTAAAATGAGGATAGCTGCCTTTTAAAGTTTGTACAGACACTCTTGGGGGATATCAACAGTTTTACAGTCAAGGAGATGTTATTTTCCGGACATTTGCTTGTTTCTGGATGACAGAAAGCTGAAGCCTTCTGCAATTTCTTTGATTAGCATGAACATTTTATAACCTTGCTAACTAAAACTGGGGTACTGTTATATTTTCAAGCATCCTGGTGATAATATACTTATAGGTATATTTGAATGTTCAGGAAAGGCACAAACATGTTTGTAATGACCTAATATTATAAAAATAAGTGATAATAATGCTATTAATAAAATTTTTACATCAATATTGAGGTCTCGCCGCCTCATAGCGGCCTTGTCTCTCCAGGCAGGCAGCAAAAACACTAGGTCTGGGTCTCCTTGGCCCCTTTAGAACCATGTGTGAGTATGGTGGGGTCTGTGTCATGGGAAGGAAGCCCCGGGGACTCATTCATGTTGGTTCTTGCCTTAGGAGCCAATATGGATCTTTACAGCTACCTTGGCCGACTGCGGGTCTGGTCTGGAGTTGAGTAGGAATTCTCCCCAGATATGGACCCTCCTCTCCCCTCATTTCAGTCCTCTCCAGAGTCACCTGCAGGGGACTACTGGGAATCTGCATGGAATCTCCATGTGCTTGGGGAGTCAGGGTCTCCTGATCAAGGAAGTTTGTTTTCTCCAAGGTTCCTTGGAGCATTTTAGCTTTATTTAAGCCCACAGACATTTCTAGCCCTTTTGGACTAGCAGGGAATTTCCTGATGGGACCCCAATGCAGCACTGCCATCCCGGCCTTATCTGCACTCTCCTTGTCTCCTGAGGGAGATCTGTTATTAACTAGAGAAGCGGGGACAAGCAGAGCTGGGGCAGTCCTGGCCTCTTGGGCTAAAATCTCTAATGGAACCCTGCTGGTTTGGGAAGAATTTGGGGCAGATTCTCCCCAAATTTTCCCCTGGCCCCTATTATCCCTGCCCATGTTATATCAGCTCCCTACTTGTGGGGTGAGGTGTTTGTCAAATGCCTTGGAGATGGGTGTGCAATATAAATGCTCTGGGCTGTGACTGGTGGCAGTCCCTCCCCAGAGATGCCATGCAGGGTGATTAGTTCCCCACACAGCTGTATTGTCTACCTCACCCCTCTGGGGTTTCTGTCAGTGACTAGGAAAGGAGGAAATGACCCCCTCGCCTTTGCACTTATCTACAGCCACAGACCAGGGGAAGGAGGATACAGCAGCCCCTGGGCGTTGCAGCCCTTCCCTGTCTAGGCCTGCTGCTTCAGGTAGGTAAGAAACAGGGGTACAGACTCCTCAGATTCACCCCTTTCCCTGCGTAACCTTCTGTAACCTTGATGTTGAAATGTTTCCAATTCATAGTATTTGTTACAGATAAGGTTGCAACAAAACCCAGGTTCAAGCATCTAGGTCGGTTAAAGAAAATATATTTAGGCGACAGTATGAATGATAAAATCAAACTTCATTCAAAAAGAAAATGATTAGTTAAGCAAACAGGTGCGTAATTACCCACTTACACTGTCAACACTGAGTGTGCATATAACTGTTGTATTGTGGATCAATGGGGGATCAGTCCACTGACAACAGAGTGAAGTACAGCCTTAGATCCCTGGGACATAACGATACCCTTGGGGTGTTAATAGGAGCACTCACCGAATTAACAAAACAACTCCTAGTAGAAGCCATTCTCATACTATTGAACGTGCAACTGCCCCTTACACTAATTATATTTCCATCATCTCCTTATTGACTCTTTACATTACACGTGGTTTACACTAACATCTGCACCAATATCCTTCCCATACTAGCAGTACAGATAGCATTTTAATAAAACAGTCACAATTCTCAAAAACGCTCATTAAAAACCCTGCTTAAGCCAGTTGTGACGGGTTGGGGTCACAGAGACCTGCTTGGTGCTGCCACCCGGTGTGCCAAGGCTACTTCTGCCCCTGCTTCCAGGCCTTTTCCAGCTTGGGACTCCTGAATCCTGTCTGTTTTGAGCCAGATTCCACTGATCTGCTGCAAACACAGACTCAGGTCCGAGCCAAGTCCACTAACCACGGTGAGGCTCCTGGAAGCGCTCTTGCCTTTGACACCCAGTTGCCCAGCTCCCTAAGAGGTCCAAACCCTTAATAAATCCGTTTTACCCTGTATAAAGCTTATACAGGGCAAACTCATAAATAGTTCGCCTTCTATTTCAAAGATAGAAAGATATGCACAGCCATTTGCCACCCTAGGTACCAGGGTGGCAAACTTAATACCTAGGGTGGCAAACGGCTGGCAGGCAACTTAATAAGTAAAAAGTGATTTTAATGAGTACAGAAAGTAGGACTTAAGTGATTCCAAGTAGTGACAGACAGAACAAATTGAATTACTAAGTAAAATAAAATAAAACACGCAGGTCTATGTCTAATCAAACTTCACACCGATATCAAAACCTCACCGGCTCCAGCTTTCTTTCTTTCACAGGCTCTAAAGCTTCTAGCCTGGGTCCAGCGGTCGCTCACACCCCCTCTTGTCTCTGTCCTTTGTTCAGTCTCTTTCAGGTATGTCATTGGGGGGTGGAGAGCTTCTTTCTTTAGCCAGCTGAAGACCAAATGGAAGGGTCTCCCCTCGGCTTTTATAGTCTTTTTTCCCCTCCCTGTGTAACATCCTGTTACCATGGAGTTTTGGGATCACATGGGCAAGTCACATGTCCATGCACCCTTCGGCAACCAGCCGAACCAGTTGCATTCCAGACCAGGCCCCGATGTGGATTGGGGTCTGCAACTTCTTTTGTCTGTTAAGTGCTGGTACTTAACTTGCACATTCTTTCCTCTGGACCTGGTCCCATGCTCTTACAAAGGCTATGCATAAAACCAGCAAATATAAAACCAATATTCATAACTTCAACTACAACAATGATACATGCATACAAACAGGAGGAATAGATTCAGTAGGTCATAACTTTCACAGAGATATGTTACATGGCACATGTAGCATAAAACCTATTCTAGTTACCCATATACATTTATAAGCATCTCCCCATAAAGTTTTATGGGGTACACCGTCACACCAGTTATAACCAAAACCTAACAGTAGCATAACCCCGGGCCATGTCCTTGCTAACTCTTACTTTGCAATAACAGGATCTCCAACTTATCCTTAACCCCCTGCTGGGGAACAGTTTCTACAGTTTACCATTACAATTAACTCCCACCCTTATCTCTGAGAGGCGGGAGAGGCTTAATTGCAATCATGCCGGGCTTATCAGGATTTAAAAAGTGTGACTCCTGCCGTGAACCACCGATGTCAGTCTCTGACGATCACACATCCTGCATTCGAGGCCTGGGAGAAACTCATATCTCCCAGAAATGCACACACTGCAGCAACATAACTACAAGGGCAAGACATGATAGGGATCTCCGTTTGAAAGCGCTTCTGCTGGAGAAATCCCTCCAACCTCCACAAGAGACGTCCTCAGGGGAGTCTCATAAACCGAGATCCCTGAGCTCTGATAAGGCTCCAACTTCCAAAACTGTCAGGAAGCGAGCCTTGACCTCTCCAGCAAGGGTCTCTCAGAAAAAGAGTTTCCCCAGCGAGGTCTTTACCCTCAGTGCTCCACTCATCTAGAGTGAGCACTTACAAGGCACAGGGCTCCTCTGGCACCGTCCCTCAGCGGAGCCCCAACACGCAGCACCGGAGTTGAGACATCAAGTCTCCTCAACTGCACCGACTACTCCGGTGCAGAGTGCGGCACAGGCAGCGGCACTGCGTTCAATGATGCTGCCGGCGGCACCGACCCACGACTTACTGCCGCCTAACAAGCTGAATCCTGCACCGGTCAGTGCTCCAATGGTTGACCGTAACCCTAAGGCGGGACCATCACAACTACTGCGTCCTGCTGATATAGCAGTTTCTTCGGCACCGCACTCACCACTGCTCGGCACCAAACACTCCCCAAGCTACATAGCACAGTACCAGCATTCATTTCCTTCACCACTCTCCATCCATAGTGGTGAGGAAGGAGACGTGCAGGACAACTGCTTCTCTTCTCAACATTCGTCCCCAGCACACATGAGACCTAGCTGGAATGTTGTGAAGCCTAAGCCTCATCCCTCCCAGCATTCACAGCCCTGGTATGCACAGCACTGGCCGTACCCTTTACCACCTTACCCCATGCAATGGCCACAATGGGGTTCTTGGCCCACATACCAGAACCCCTATTCTGGTCCCCCTTCCCCAGCAACAAGAGGTTCCAGATTACACCCATCATTACCACATAGAGAAACCTCTGACCTCCCTGAGACAGAGATGGAAGAGGAAGAGATACTATCGTAGGCAGACCTGGATGATTCGTCACCTGCCCCACACGCATCTTCTGCACCAGACGAAGCGGTGACGCCATCTGCCCCTACAACACCAGATGGCCTGAAACAGTTCCAAGAACTCTTCAAAAGAGTAGCAAACAGCCAATAAATTGCCTTATATGAGGTGCAGGAGAAACAACATAAGTTGTTAAAAATCTTACAACCGGCATCATCGACCAAGATTGCCCTCCCTATGAATGAGGCTATAATAGAGCCTGCGGAGGTAATATGGCAAACACCGGCATCAGCACCACCCACCAACAAAAGGACTGACAGAAAATACTTCGTTCCAGCCAAAGGCATGGAATTTTTGTTTTCACACCCTCAAGCCTGTTCTTTCGTAGTAGAGGCTGCTAATCAGTGCAGTAAACAGCCTCATTTCCGCTCCTCACTGCAAGATGAAGAACACAAGAGACTGGACCTCTTTGGGCGGAAAGTTTACTCGTCAGCCACCCTTCTGCTGAGAGTTGCCAACTATTCTGCTCTACTAGCAAATTACAACTACTCTAACTACAGTTGTCATAAATATGAAGGGAAGGGGGAGAGGGTCTGATGCAGTGCTATAAAAGCCTCTTTCCAGTAAAGGGTTAAGAAATGCAGGTAGCCAGACTGACACCTGACCTGGCTGGCATCTGACCAATAAGGGGACAAGATACTTTCAAACTTTGGGAGGGGGGAAGGTTTTTGTGTGTGTCTGTGTCTGAGTCAGAGTGATCTTGGAAGACAGAAGGAACCTACAGAAAATCAAACCTCCCTTTTCTGAAGTAAGTTTAGATAGCATAGTGTATAGATTTCTGTTTAATTTTGCTTGGCGTATTCCCTGTGTTAGAAGGGGCAGGGGCAGGGGCGGGGGGGGGGGGGGGGGGGTTATTCATGGTTTTCTGTAACTTTAAGGTTTTGTCCAGAGGGGGAAATCTCTCTGAGTTTGGAAATTAAGTGTCCGGTAAAATAGTTACCATCCTGATTTTACAGAGATGATTTTACCTTCTTTATTTTTAATAAAATCCTTCTTTTAAGAAGCTGACTGTTTTCTATGATGTTAAAACCCAGGGGGTGGGTTTTTAGATCACTGTGTAACCAATTGGTTGGGAGATTGTTCTCAAGCTTCCCCAGGAAAGGGGGTGTACGGCTTGAGGGGGTATTTTGGGGGGGAGGGAAGTTCAAGTGATTCCTTTCCTGGATTCCTGTTAGATACTTGATGGTGGCAGCGAGAAGCATTTCTCAGGGTGCAGGGAATTTTGTACCTTGGGGGATTTAACCTAAGCTGGTAAAAATAAGCTTAGGGGCTCTGAATGCGAGTCCCCACGTCTTTACCCTAGAGTTTAGCGTGGGGAGGGAACCCTGACAACAGTAAAATACAAGAGCTCGTGGATGACCTCCCCGAGCATAAACGTCCTCAACTCAATGCCATTATTAATGAGGGTCAGTTAATAGCCCGCACAGCGCTGCAAGCCTGAATGGATGTAGCAGACACAGCTGCCCGAACAACCGCAACAGCTGTGGTTATGAGAAGAACATCATGGTTGCAGGCTTTGGGAATCCCAAAAGAACTACAGCTAAACGTGGAGGACTTCCCGTTTGATAGGGATAAACTATTCTCATCTCAAACAGACGTCGTGCTCCATACAATGAAGGACTCCCGAGTGACACTGCATACGCTGCATACACCCACCGCCTGACAAACGCCCACGCTTTACATCATACCAGAGGTTACAAAACACCTCATTTAACCATCAACAACTATGATATTTCACTCAGAACAGACCCAAACAACAGGCTCAGAGACGTCAAGTTCTGCAGAACTCTACCTCGTCCACCTGTCCATCTACATCTAAGCCACAATTTTGAAGTCTTGGTCGAAGGTATGCACGACCTCCCCACACCTCTAGTGCCAACAGATACTCCATCCCACAAATTTGGTCACCGCCTATGCCCATTTTACCATGCCTGGGCTGCGATAACCACAGATCAATGGGTATTGGAGATCATACAATCGGGATACACCATTCCTTTCACAGCCATCCCCCCTACCCTCCCCCCTTCCCCGTCCCTCTTCAGAAACCCCTCTCATGAGCACCTTCTGCAACAGGAAGTAGACCACCTCCTACTGCTGGGTGCTGTAGAATCAGTACCACATCAATACCAAGGAAGGGGTTTTTATTCCAAATATTTCCTGACAGAGAACAAAGGAGGGGGATGAAGACCAATCTTAGATCTCCGAAAACTCAACAGGTTCATACGCAACCACAGGTTCAAAATGGTCACTCTGGCCACAATCATCCCAGTGCTAGACAGCAGGAACTGGTTTTCAGACCTCGACCTCCAAGATGCATACTTCCACTGCGCTTCCCCCGCGCCCGCCCCCTTGCCGAACAGCTGAGAGGCAGGCGGCTGCTGGGCTAAAAAAAGCTCCTTCGGCGGGAGGCGCCTCTGACGGCACCGGGAACCCGGAACCCAGAAGGTGAGTTGTGGGTGCGCGGCGGGGCGGGGGGGCTGGTGGGCAGCTGCCGGTGGGGGCTCCAGCCCCAGAGCACCCACGGAGTCGGCGCCTATGCATTGGGACTTGTCTGGCTGACATGTCATCCCCATGTCCTGCGTTTCTTCTCTTGCACAGAGCCTTGCTTGCGTGAGGGACATGGACGAAGCTAAGTTGAGGAAGGACATTGGCACCCTCTTCCCAGCACTCCACTCCATGGTAAGAGATGCTGGATCACTCTGGCAAAATGCCGGGGCCTGTTGGCTTAAACTGGGTAGGCTGTGGGAAGAGCTGTCCCTGCCGCATCCTCTTCCCATTGGGTGATGGATCCTGGAGAACTGTCCTTTGGTTTCTTTTCCTCCCACCCATCCCAACCCCTTTGACGGGGAACATCAGCATCCCGCACCTTGTTCCAACACTCCACATCTTCAGTTCCTGACCCGTGTAACGATGCTGGTTCTGGCGGGACCCAACTGAGAGTGCCAATTCAGGACAAATTGCTTCAAGCAGGGCAGTTACAGCCCAAGGCTTGAGTTTTTCACCCTGTAAGGCAAACCAAACCAGACAGACAGAGGAGACTTTGGTTTTACCCCACTGGCTAACCACAAGTCACACACAAGCAATTCCCTTAGACACTCCAGTTTCCCAGTATCCCCACCAGTGCCACTTTTTATGGGGACAAATGGTCATGAAAACCAATGCCCCAGTAAAAGAAAAAAGGTCCTCCCGATCCCAAAGGACCAAGCCCCCAGATCCAGGTCAATATACAAATCAGATCTTACCCAGAAATCACACTGTTGCCAATCCTTTAGAATCTAAATCTAAAGGTTTATTCATAAAAGGAAAAAGGTATAGGTGAGAGCTAGAATTGGTTAAATGGAATCAATTACATACAGCAATGGCAAAGTTCTTGGTTCAGTGATGGAAAATCAGCTACAGGTTCAAATCAAGTCTCTGGAGTACATCCCCAGCTGGGATGGGTCATTCAGTCCTTTGTTCAGCTCTTCAGTTTGTATCAAAGTCCCTCCAGATGTATGAAGCAGGATTGAAGACAAGATGGAGGAGTTGCAGCAGTCTTTTTATAGTCTTTCATCATGTGGCCTCTCTTTCTTTTTTCCAAAGACAAGCATTGGGGCACATGGCAAGGAAAACCTTAGAGTTCGGTCCATAGGCATGTCCCTGCATACCTTGCTGAGTCACAAGGTGTGTCTGCCTCCTCTCAATGGGTCAGTTGTAAAGTTGATGGCCTGTAATGGGCCATCAAGCAGGTTACCAGAGCTTGAGACCAACTTGTCTGTGGTTTCACCCAGAAGCACAGCACAAGTTTGAAATACAGACAGTATAGAGCCAATATTCATAACTTCAACTACAAAACTGATACATACATATAAATGGCATAATCATAACCAGCAAACCATAACCTGGTCTTAGACACCTCATTTGACCCCCTTTATATAAGATTTGGTGCCACTACAGGACCTTGGTTGCAACAATGATCTATACGATCCCAGTTATTGTCAATAATGTCACAACCCAACAAGCTCTGCTTCTACATGAGCCACGGCCCCCGAAGATTCGGCGTCGCTCATAGATTGATCCAGCTGGCCGGCCTGTTCTTTAGATGGGAATTAAAATCTACCCCTCCACCCTCACTCCTTCACTCTGCCATCTGAGGGCTTGGCCTGAGAGATGCTTGATCTAGTTTGCCTTTGCTGGTGTTGCTTTCTTCCCTTAGGTGTGTCATCTCCCCAGAGAGCACGTGGAGGAGTGGAGAGAGGCCCTGGATTCTCTGGTCCATCTAGGTAAGAAACCCATTCACCTTTCCCAGAGAAGGAGATCACAGCCTGAGGAATTCCAGAGCCCAGGCATAGAACTATATTCCCTTCCCCTTTATGATTCACCCCATTATGTTTCACTCCTCTTCCTGCAGCTCACTTGTTCCTGGTGGAGCTGCTTGTGTTCCTGTTCAGGAGGCTGAATAAGGACGAGGAAGAGGAGACCTGTGCCAGTCTCTTAATTCTGGACCGGATAGTCTGATCCAACAGTAAGTGACTCCACAGCGAGGCCTCGTCTTTTGATGTGTTATGGCCTCTTGTGCAATTAGCAGTGCTTAGCACTGGGCCTCACTGTGGTCATTTGTACCTGTCTGCAGTAGATAATCCAAGTCCTGCAGCCCCTCAGCCGATGCTGCAGCAATGAGAGAGGACAATCATTGCTGGAACTGCAAGCGTGGGCAGATCCAGCTGGTTACCCATGGGGGTAACCTGCTGCTAGGGTCATGTAGGGACATTGAGGCTGCTCTAAGGTTCCTGAGATCTCAGGTCCCTGCACGTCCTGGTTTAACACCAGCCCTGCTGAGCCGTGTGTCTGTGTCGCTTACAGTTTCGGAAATGACACACCATACAGAGAAGCTGTTCATAGCCCTGGGGCCAATCCTGCAGAGCACAAGCATACGGGTGAGTCTGGAAGCATGGCCAACGCAGCCAAAGCTAGTGAATATCTGCCTGCCAGTGCAGAGCCTGCTGGGACCCTGTGCATCGAAACACACGACCCATCAGTGCCCCATAGTGTAGGGTAGGGCAGAAAGTGGGAGAAAGAATCCTAGCAGGGCTCCGGCTGCACTCCCATCGCTGGGCTGCCTAGCAGCATTTCACCAAACACCCTGATGAGAAAGGATCCCAACCTGGTCTGGGAGGGGACAAGGTCCCTCCACACTGTGTGCAAATCATGTCTGTTTCTGTCTGGGTCTGGCAGGTCAGAGAAGCCCTTGCTTATTTTATACGGACAATGGGGGCACATGAGCTGTTGGAGAAATCTGCATCAAGACCCTTAATTGATTTCTTGGTACATCAGTGCGCCCTGACCCTTGACAGCATGGTAAGAATCCGCAGACACCTTAGTGATGGGAGTGCAAGAACAGGGCAGAACATAAGGTCAAGGGATAGGGAAGGAGTGGCAGCTGCAGATTGGGGAGGGGCAGGCGATGGGCAGCAAATAGGGCTTGGGAAGCAGACAGAACTGGGGATGGCACCCTCCATCTACTCATGGAAGATGATGACAAATAGAAGACAGTGTTTTTTCCTCACAGCCCATTCTCTCTGATCCCTCCCCCAGCTGCCATCCGGGCTCTGTCCCTCGCGCTGGGAGGGCAGGACCCCTGGCTTCCTTCTTCTCTCACCCCACTGTGATCATTCACCCTACAGAAGACTAAGCCACACCCTTCCATGATGGATCTGGTCTTCACCAGGCAGAGGGGTAGAGCCTAGAGCTGGCTCCACACAGACCCTGGGCTGGTTGTGGCACAGTCACAGCCAGGGTTGCGCCTTTTCCCTTCAAGCCCCATTTTCACCCCCTGCCGTGCCCACTCTAGTTACCGTGCCATGGAGGTCTCCACTGAATGTAAATCTCCCCGGTGTCACCCTTATTTCTCACCATCAGGAGGAAGCAGACGGGAGGCGCACCATGGAGCTCAAGGTCTGCCAGCTCTGCTCCAGCACCCTGCAGTCACTGGGTGACTCCCCCAGAATGACCAATGTAAGTGACCCTGCCCCTCTCCATTGAATGCAGGCCTCTCTGGGTCTGAGCTTTTCGATGGGACAGGCTCCAACCAGACTTATTTATCTGAGCCTCCCCGCTCCAGAACATCATGGGGCTGGGTAAAATGGACCCCGGATCTGAGCCAGACCTGGTTCTTTGTAACAGGGAACACTCACCGGCTGAGTGCCCCTGTGTGCCTGGGTTCAGTGTTGCAGGGGTTCTTCCGCTCTAGCATCCCCTGTGGTCAGTCATGCTCGTTCTGCAGCTTCCATAGCGCAGTTTCTCTTCATTGGTCCCTCTGTTAACTTTTTCCTGGCTGTTACAGGGTGGGGTCTATACAGCCCATCACATTCTTGTTTTGCAAAAGCCAACCCTAGCCCAGGATTTCCTGCCTCTCACCCACAATATCTTGGTGCCTAAGGGAGAGTCCACTGAGCTGGGAGACACTACGCCCAAATCTCATCTCTGCTGACTACAGCTTATGTTTCCACACACTGCCCGGACCTGATTACTGACCCAGGCCTCAGAGCACAACCCTAAGCATTCAAGTATTAGCCAGCCCCCTCCCCACACTGATCAAATCAACAGTGACATTGCACAAGGTCACTTCAGGCAGAGCTGAGACGAGAAGCCACATTTCTAATAAGGCAGACCCAAGTATTGTGCACTCAGCTACCCTGGCTTTCAGATTGAGCATGCCAAATACACGTGCTTTAGTTACGACAGGTGCCACCATCCTCAGAAGCAAGGACTGGGCCGGGCTGCAGAGCCCCGATCAGTAGCATGCCCTGCTGGCCATCTCATACTTAGGGTACGTCCATGGGGCCTGACTCACCTGCGGAGCCCAGCAGCCGGGGAGGGGCAGGTGGAGGGAGAGGAGGTGGGGGAGGAACAAGCTGCAATAAGAACCGGAGGATGCTCCTCCCCAGTGGCTCACTAACAGGCCATATCCTCCTCAGCCTCCGGGTCACTTTATCCAGCCCCATCTCTGCCTACGGCCTGGTAAGAGGGAGCCCCTCCCATCAGCATGAAGTGCTGTGAACAGGTGCAGGCGCAGAGCAGGGCCCAGGATCATCCCTGGAGAGCAGCTTCCCCAGCAGAGCCCCTGCCGGGCGGGCCCCGGGGGTGTAGGTGTCTCCAGACAGGACCAATCCCTAGGCGGTGGCTCTGCTGGAGATGCCCCCTGGAGCTCTGCTGCTTAGGGAGGGAGCTGTCCCTTGTGCCATCAAACCCAGCCTGACTCCTGTCAGGACCTGATTACTGATTCTAATGGCCCCGTCTGCTCCATTCCTTCCAATCAGGAAATTCCAGCCTCACCGGTCTAAGGAACAGGAGGCTGAGACCATCAGCATTTGTATCACCAGCACCATGATTCAGAGCCCAGCCCCGGCGAAGCTGAGAGGGACTGAGGTGGCAGAAAGCTCCACTATCCGGGTAGAGATTAGTGAGACATGGACAAAGCTGCAGTTCCCACCTGCCTCCTTGGCTAGGAAACTCAGCCACCCCCTGCTGAATAGCTGGACCCTGGCCTGATGCAGAGAGCTGCTTGTCCAGCCAAATCCAGCAACTCGGTTTATTTTCCAAAGGGCTGGTGGCAAGTTGCTACGCAGTTAACTCTGCAGTTGGGTTGGCAGGGAGGACAGCTGTAGAGGTGAGTGTCTGTGAGACTGTACAAAATTACCCTGGATTCTTGACACAGGGAGCTGGAACCTACACCCAGTTTACACCAGCTGAAGAGCTGGCCTAGAGCTGTTAAATAGCATTTGCTGCAGAGGGAGCAAAGCATGGATTCAGGACAGCCACACGGCCAGGCACCTCGCCCTGCCACAGAACCAAAGACTGGCTGGAGCGGGGATGAACAGCTCAGCCCTTGGTGAGCCAGCAGTGTTGGGGGGCAGCTGGGGCCCCTCCAGAGGGGGAGGGAGGAGGCCTTCCCTCCAGAGCCCAGCTCACTACGTGTGTTGGGGAGCCCAGGTGGGAGGAAGGATTCTTTGGGGAAGGGCAGCCCATGGTCCAGGTGAGCCCCATGTCTATGTGCAGGGGAGTCAGAATCACCTGGGTAAAGGGACTCCGAATACCAACAGCACCTGGCTGCAGACAGGGGGATCCACTCGTCCCCCTGCCTCATGCACCCCACCTCCCTTGCTATTTACTCCCCTGCTTCTCTCTGCTCCAGTCTCTCCAAGAACTGCTCTGGATGGCCCTGGATCTCGTGCTGCAGACATTCCTGGAGCTGCACCTGACCCCCACCATGCTGCTGCGTCTGTTTCTGGTATGATAGGGAACGGGAGGGGCCATTCGCACCATCTCAGGGTTCCCTCCCCACTCTAAACTCTAGGGTAAAGACGTGGGGACCCGCATTCAGAGCCCCTAAACTTATTTTTACCAGCTTAGGTTAAACCCCCCAAGGTACAAAATTCCCTGCACCCCAAGAAACGCTTCTCGCTGCCACCATCAAATGTCTAACAGGAATCCAGGAAAGGAATCACTTGAACTTCCCTCCCCCCCAAATTACCCCCTCAAGCCGTACACCCCCTTTCCTGGGGAAGCTTGAGAACAATCTCCCAACCAATTGGTTACACAGTGATCTAAAAACCCACCCCCTGGGTTTTAACACCATAGAAAACAGTCAGCTTCTTAAAAGAAGGATTTTATTAAAAATAAAGAAGGTAAAATCATCTCTGTAAAATCAGGATGGTAACTATTTTACAGGGCACTATTTCCAAACTCAGAGAGATTTCCCCCTCTGGACAAAACCTTAAAGTTCCAGAAAACCATGAATAACCCCCCACCACACCTTTGCCCTTTCTAACACAGGGGATACTCCAAGCAAAAATAAACAGAAATCTATACACTATGCTATCTAAACTTACTTCAGAAAAGGGAGGTTTGATTTTCTGTAAGTTCCTTCTGTCTTCCAAGATCACCCTCTCTCAGACAAAGACACACACTAAAACCTTCCCCCCTCCCAAAGTTTGAAAGTATCTTGTCCCCTTATTGGTCAGATGCCAGCCAGGTCAGGTGTCAGTCTGGCTACCTGCATTTCTTAACCCTTTACTGGAAAGAGGATTTTATAGCACTGCATCAGACCCTCTCCCCCTTCCCTTCATATTTATGACACGCCCCCCAAATCACCGATAGAGTGAAATACTGGCTGTGATTTCTTCCTGGCGCTCTAAAAGAAAACAAAGTAATAAGACACATGAATCTCCAAATATACTAATAACTGGATAAAGACTAAACAATATTGTCCACATTGCAAGGACGATTTTAACCAGTTGGTTCGGGGAAACTTTCACGGGAGAGTGCATCAGCCACTTTGTTAGAAGCTCCTGAAATGTGTTGTATTTCAAAATCAAAATCTTGGAGAGCCAAACTCCATCGAAGGAGTTTTTTGTTATTTCCCTTGACGGTATTCAGCCACTGTAGTGCAGCATGGTCGGTTTGCAGGTGGAAACGCCGTCCCCAAATGTATGGGCGTAGCTTTTCCAGAGTGTAGACAATGGCGTAACATTCCTTCTCACTGATTGACCAGTGGTTTTCCCTCTCAGACAGCTTCTTGCTGAGAAACACGACAGGATGGAATTCTTGATCTGGTCCTTCCTGCATTAAGACTGCTCCCACACCACGCTCGGACGCATCTGTGGTTACTAGGAACGGTTTATCAAAGTCCGGGGCCCTTAGCACAGGGTCAGACATGAGTGTTGCTTTAAGCTGGTTAAAGGCCTTCCGACACTCATCAGTCCACTGAACCGCATTTGGCTGGTTCTTTCTGGTTAGGTCAGTTAGAGGGGCGGCGATTTGGCTGTAGTGCGGTACAAATCGCCTGTAATATCCGGCCAAGCCTAAGAAAGATTGGACCTGTTTCTTTGACTTTGAGACAGGCCACTTTTGGATAGCCTCCACCTTGGCCTGTAGGGGGTTAATAGTTCCTTGACCCACCTGGTGTCCAAGGTAAGTCACTCTGTTGAGGCCTATTTGACACTTTTTAGCCTTAACAGTTAGTCCTGCCTCTCGTATGCGCTCGAAGACCTTCTGGAGATGCTCCAGGTGTTCGGCCCATGAGTCAGAAAATATGGCCACATCGTCAAGATAGGCAACTGCCGATTCTCCCAATCCCGCTAGGAGACTATCTACCAGTTTCTGGAATGTGGCAGGTGCATTCCGCAGCCCGAAAGGGAGCACATTAAATTCATACAGCCCGACATGTGTGATGAAGGCTGACTTTTCCTTGGCGGATTCATCTAGCGGCACCTGCCAGTACCCCTTGGTTAAGTCTAAGGTGGAGATGAACTGGGCACGTCCCAGTTTCTCCAATAGTTCATCTGTGCGAGGCATTGGATAGTTGTCTGGGCAAGTCACAGCATTTAGCGTACGGTAGTCCATGCAAAAGCGTATTTCCCCATCTGGTTTGGGGACTAGAACCACGGGAGAGGCCCATGCACTGCTAGAGGGACGGATTATACCCATCTGTAGCATGTCTTGAACCTCCCGTTCTATAGCAGTTTTGGCGTGAGGAGCCACTCGGTAAGGTCGGGCTCTAATTGGGTGGGCATTACCTGTGTCAATGGAGTGGTATGCCCGTTCGGTCAGTCCTGGGGTGGCTGAGAACATCGGTGCAAATTTAGTGCACAGCTCCTGGATTTGCTGGCGCTGCATACGTCCGAGGGTCATTGAGAGGTTCACCTCTTCCACGCCACCGTCATTTTTCCCTTCATAGTAGACACCTTCAGGCCACTCAGCGTCTTCTGCTCCCTGGGCAGTAAACTGACAAACCTTCAATTCTCGGGGGAAAAAAGGCTTTAGAGAATTAACATGGTACACTTTAGGCTTGAGAGTTGTGGTGGGGAATGCTATGAGATAGTTCACAGCTCCCAGGCGTTCTTGGACCGTAAATGGCCCTTCCCATGACGCTTCCATTTTATGGGCCCGGAGCGCCTTCAAGACCATGACTTGGTCCCCTACTTTAAAGGAACGCTCTCTGGCATGTTTATCATACCAGGCCTTTTGCTCTTCCTGAGCCCCTTTTAGGTTTTCTCTAGCAAGGGCTAAAGAGTCTCGGAGGGTGTTTTGTAGGTTGCTTACAAAGTCCAGAATGTTAGTTCCCGAAGAAGGCGTAAACCCCTCCCATTGCTGTTTCACCAGCTGTAATGGCCCTTTAACCTCGCGGCCATACACAAGTTCAAATGGTGAAAACCCTAAACTGGGATGTGGTACAGCCCTGTAGGCAAAGAGCAACTGCTGTAACACTAGGTCCCAATCGTTGGAGTGCTGGTTTACGAATTTACGTATCATGGCTCCCAAAGTTCCATTAAACTTCTCCACCAGACCATTTGTTTGATGGTGGTAAGGGGTGGCAACCAAGTGGTTCACCCCATGAGCTTCCCACAGGCTTTTCATGCTCCCTGCCAGGAAATTAGTTCCTGAATCAGTAAGGATGTCGGCGGGCCAACCTACCCTGGCAAAAATCTCTGTTAATGCCTGGCATACACTTTTAGCCCGGGTGTTGCTCAGAGCTACTGCTTCTGGCCATCGGGTGGCAAAATCCATGAAAGTCAGTATGTACTGCTTTCCTCTGGGTGTCTTTTTCGGAAAAGGACCCAGAATATCCACAGCTACCCGCTGAAATGGAACTTCAATTATGGGGAGTGGCTGGAGAGGGGCTTTGACCTGGTCTTGGGGTTTTCCCACTCTTTGGCACACCTCACAAGACCGGACATAGGTAGAAACATCCTTGCCCATTCCCTCCCAGTGGAATGACCTCCCCAAACGGTCTTTGGTTCTGTTCACCCCAGCATGACCACTAGGATGATCATGGGCTAAGCTCAAGAGCTTTAGCCGGTACTTAGTCGGAACCACCAACTGTCTCTGAGGACGCCAGTCTTCCTGGTGTCCACCAGAAAGAGTCTCCTTATATAGAAGTCCTTTTTCTATAACAAACCGGGATCGATTAGAAGAGCTGAGAGGCAGTGGGGTGCTCCGTCCCACTGTCCAAGCTCTCTGTAGGCTTTCATCTGCTTCCTGCTCGGCTTGGAACTGTTCCCTAGATGCTGGAGACATCAGTTCCTCACTGGGTTGTGGACCTGGGCTGGGTCCCTCTGGAAGCGATGCAGGTGATGGGTTTGTTTCCATCGACTGTGAACCACTCTCCGCTGGTGCACAATGTGGTAATTCAGGCTCTGGCTGAGCCTCTTGTATGGAGTTATCGGCTGCTGCTGCCATTGCAGGCTCGGTGGTGCCCTCGGGTGTTGGCACTGTAGATGGGGTTGCAAGCGCTGGACTCAGTGCTGGCAATGGTTCTGGTGCTGGTTGCTTTGCCAGTTCCGGTTCCGAGACTGGCTTGGGTCGGGTTTCTGCGACTGGATCTATGACGGCTGTTGCAGTCGTTGGCAGGGTATCCGGTTCCACCACCCCTATCCGGGTCTCTGGTAGTACAGATGGGGTTCTGGTGGAAGTCTCAGGAACAGAGCTAGGTGTGACAGCTTGCTTAGCCTGGCTGCGGGTGACCATTCACACCCTCTTGGCTAGCTTCACACAATTGGTCAAGTCTTCCCCCAGCAACATGGGAATGGGATAATCATCATAGACTGCAAAAGTCCAATTTCCTGACCAGCCCTTGTACTGGACAGGCAACACGGCTGTAGGTAAATCAAAAGAGTTGGACTTGAAGGGTTGAATTGTCACTTGCACCTCTGGGTTGATTAAGCTGGGGTCCACTAAGGATTTGTGGATAGCCGACACTTGTGCTCCGGTGTCCCTCCACGCTGTAACCTTTTTTCCGCCCACACTCACCGTTTCCCTTCGTTCCAAGGGTATCTGGGAGGCATCTGGGCCTGAGGACCTTTGGTGTGACCCCGGTGCAATGAACTGTATTCTATTGGGGTTCTTGGGGCAGTTGGCCTTCACATGCCCCAATTCGTTACATTTGAAACATCGCCCAGCTGACTGGTCAGTGGGGCGAGGTGGGTTGCTGGAGAATGGGGTGGTGGGGCAATAAGGGGTCTGGGTTTTTCCTTGTGGGGCCTTGGGCTGCTCCTGGTGAGGGGGTGTGGTCTCGGGTTTTCCTTTCTGATATCTCCCCAAACTATGACCAGGGTTGTTCCTCTCTGCTTCCTGCACCCCTTGTGTGCCAAATTTCCTTGCCCCTCTGCTGATCTGGGACTGTTCGTATTGATCAGCGTAAGCAGCAAGGCTGTCTGCTGAGTCCATTTTCTTATCCCATAAACACTGTCTTATATCATCCTTGGACATATTCAGGAATTGTTCCTGAGCCATCAAATCACACACTCCTTCAAAGCTAGTAACATTCCTTCCCTTGACCCATTTTTTTAACAGCTCCTTTATCCGGTTTACATAAGCTACATTACTTAGTCCAGGCCCTTGGATAAGGGTTCGAAATTTTACTCTGTAAGTTTCAGGTGTAACTTGAAATTGTTTTAAAACCAAATCCTTGAATTTCTCATAGTCAGAAGCCTCATCGATAGGCATGTCATTGAATATGTCCAGAGCACTTCCAGTCAACTTGGCTACCAAAAGGGTCATTTTGTGATCATCAGGAATGTGATGGAGATTGCATAGTCTCTCAAAGGTGAGAAAATATTCCGCAATATCACGGGATTCATCATACGGTGGACATAGTCGCTCCCATTTGTGGGTTGTTGGGGAAGGATTATTAGTGTTATCCGGTAGATTCCGCTCCACCCTGGTCTTCTCCATCTCTAGGGCATGCTTCCTCTCTCTCTCCTTCTCCTCCTCAGCATGCTTCCTCTCTCTCTCCTTCTCCTCCATAGCATACTTCCTCTCTTCCTCAGCATGCTTCCTCTCTCTTTCTCTCTCTTCCATCTCCATCTGTTTAAGTTGTAGCAGTCTTGCATGTTTCTTCTCCTCCTCATCAGCTTGTAGCCGGGCTATCTCAAGTTTAATAGCTGCTTCACTGGCAGTCATCTTAGCCTTTCTGTTTTTAATCTGTCTTAACCCGATAGAGTTAGAAAAGAAAAAAAAACTTGCTTGGGTATTCCCTGTAGGGGTTAACTACCTGCTTTCATATGTAGATACTCTAGCTCCTAGCAGCTTAACCCCTCCCCCCTCCCTGCTTCCAGCAGCACAGGGAAGAGTCAGAGAGAAGAAAAAAAAATTCTAAACTCCCTGTGTCTGGTTCAAAAATAATCTCTGGTTCAATATATCCCACCGCTCTGCCACCATGTCAGGGTTCCCTCCCCACTCTAAACTCTAGGGTAAAGACGTGGGGACCCGCATTCAGAGCCCCTAAACTTATTTTTACCAGCTTAGGTTAAACCCCCCAAGGTACAAAATTCCCTGCACCCCAAGAAACGCTTCTCGCTGCCACCATCAAATGTCTAACAGGAATCCAGGAAAGGAATCACTTGAACTTCCCTCCCCCCCAAATTACCCCCTCAAGCCGTACACCCCCTTTCCTGGGGAAGCTTGAGAACAATCTCCCAACCAATTGGTTACACAGTGATCTAAAAACCCACCCCCTGGGTTTTAACACCATAGAAAACAGTCAGCTTCTTAAAAGAAGGATTTTATTAAAAATAAAGAAGGTAAAATCATCTCTGTAAAATCAGGATGGTAACTATTTTACAGGACACTATTTCCAAACTCAGAGAGATTTCCCCCTCTGGACAAAACCTTAAAGTTCCAGAAAACCATGAATAACCCCCCCCACCCCTTTGCCCTTTCTAACACAGGGGATACTCCAAGCAAAAATAAACAGAAATCTATACGCTATGCTATCTAAACTTACTTCAGAAAAGGGAGGTTTGATTTTCTGTAGGTTCCTTCTGTCTTCCAAGATCACCCTCTCTCAGACAAAGACACACACTAAAACCTTCCCCCCTCCCAAAGTTTGAAAGTATCTTGTCCCCTTATTGGTCAGATGCCAGCCAGGTCAGGTGTCAGTCTGGCTACCTGCATTTCTTAACCCTTTACTGGAAAGAGGATTTTATAGCACTGCATCAGACCCTCTCCCCCTTCCCTTCATATTTATGACACACTGGCCATCTGGAGATGGGCCGGCTCTTCAGGTTCTACCCGAACCACAAGAGGGAAGGCTCCAGTTGATGCTGAAGGGGCTGAGCAGGCCTCCCAGCTACTGTGAACTAGCCAGTCCCCACGGGGCATACACTCGACCCTGGGATCCAGCAAGACAATCCTAGTCCTGCTACAGGGAGTGTCACTTCGACCTCCTAAATGTGGGCTGGTGCCCCTGTGCCCCTGAAGGAAACAGCCCCGAGACCCCACAGGATCAATGGGGAGAGTCCTCAAAGCACTGAATCCAAGACCCTCGGACCTGTCCCAATGCCCCCGAGACAGGAGGGGAGCGCTGAGTTCCAGTGTCCGGAAGAGGAGAAGAAGGGGTTAAATGTGCCATCTCCTCTCCCTGCTGGGGCGGGAAGCATGCAGGGAGGTCACCCCAGCATTGCTGCCGCTCACATGGCTTTCTCCCTGCTCCCCAGCACTTGCAGCCATGGATCTGCTCTCCCCGTGCCCAGGAGCGGAGCCGAGCTGTGAGAGTCAGCGCCCGGCTCCTCGTGTTCTATCACTTCAAAGCCATCACCGAGGTGAGCAGCACGGACCCTGCTGCCCCCCGCAGCATGCACAGAGAGACGGGGGGGTGATACCGACAGAGCTGGGCACAGCCCCAGTCCATGCCCTGATTTTCTGTTCAGTGGCCCATTAGGACCTGAGACCCATGGCAGAGAAGGGCTACGTGGCCGGGCTGCTGACAAGCCATGCCTTCGATGCTCAGGAGGCCACCAGATACTGGGCATCTCAGGCTCTCTACTGGCTCTTCACGCCTTGCAAAGGTAAGATGGAGCGGAAGGAAACAGTCGCCTCCTCCCAGCCGTCACAGCCCCGGCCATTACCTAGCGAGCAAGGCTGCAGAGAGAACATGGTGCCTTCATCCCAGCCCTGACCAGACGGACACAGAGTAGAAGTGGGCTGTTACCTACCAGGCTGGCCTGGCATCTGCCCTTCACCAGGTGCCTCGGACCCTCTGGGACCTCCCCTGATCCCACACCACCCCCAACACACCTTCTGCATCAGGGTGAAGGGTGGGCAGTTGGCGTTTCCAGCTGTGACTGGATTCTGGCTCTTTGGCACCTCTGACCTGGCTCGACGGGGAGGGGGAAGAATCTGGCCACGAGAGCGCTGCCTGAGTGCAGCTCGTTTCTTGTGCAGCCATCATGTACACCCAGACAGAACGGTGGTGAGCGTGCTGAGCAGGGCACAGGAGGATGCCAGCTGCAGAGAGAGCCCTGCCCATGTTGCTATGGTGAGTAAAAGAGACAGACACACACACATAGGGGATGGGGGGTTATTGTCTCCTTCCCTCCATGCAGAATTTTTGCCCTCAACTTGGCCCCCCCAACTCAGTCACTAAAGTATAAAAGCAGACGGAAATTCCTGGTGTGGGGGTACGGGCTCCAATGCCCACTCACATAGCCCTGGGCGCAGGCTCTGTCCCCATTCCCTGAAGAGCAAACCCACCTCCCCGGGCCAGGACTCGCTGCTCACACTCGGCCTGTGCCTTTCCCTGCAGCTCATAGCGAAGCACCTGCCACTGTGTGACCTCATGCCCTTCAGCTTCAGCCTGCTGGTGGGCCTGCTGGAGAAGGAGGAGTGTGCTGACCAGCTGGCGGGCGTCATGGAGGCGGTGCTGAAAGAGACAAAATCGGTGCTAGAGAACCAAGTAATGGCTGGGCATTGGAGGCACCATGCTGACATCTCGGGCAGCTCCATCCTGCCCCGTGCCCAGAATTCCTGGGGCACGAGGGAGGATATGGAGGGGAGATGTCTCCTCTCACCGTCATTGATCAATGGGACCCATCCATCCCCTGTCTGCAGGGTGACCGCTGGGCAAGGTCTTGTAATCGTTTGCAGGCATTGGTCCCAGGAGTCTGGCTTGCCCAGCTCACTCCCTGGGAAAAGTGCCCTGTCTCCAGACTCATCCCCCAGCTGGGGGAACAGACCCCACAGTGGGGTCTCCCGTGTCCACTGACTCTTTGCCCAGTGGAGACGGATTGACGTAGAGGATGGAAATGTCTCCCGGATGCTTAGATCCCACTCAGCCCAGGCGTGCTGTCACAAGGGGAGGTACAGGGGAAGGTACACAAGGGGAGGTACAGCCGGGATATCTGGGCCATGGGGTGTCACAGGGCAGCAGGATTGGGACCCTTAGTGCTACAGAGCTGGATCGGGGTGGGGATTTCAAGATACCGAAACCAGAATCCCCCTCCGCTCAGTCACTCGCTAGGAGAGTTTCTCCATGGCCTCTGCCGGGTCATGTGACAGCTGACTTGTTTCTGAGCCTGCCCTGCTCCTCCTGGCCCTTTCCTGCCAGACACCCACAGCGGGGGTAGGGTCTCAGTCCCTGCTTTGCCTCCACAGGTGCAGGATCTCCACGCGGCTTTCCTACACACTGTCCCCACCCCGGGGTGGGTGGCTGAGAGATGAGACGAGAAACATCCTACACCTACTGGCCAGACAGCACACCAAGACCGTGGTCAGCAACCTCCTGCAGCTGCCCTGGACTTATGAGCTGTGAGCGCCGGCCCCAGGGAAAGGGTAGAACATCCCCCTCCAGCCTCCAAGCCCCCCCCCTTAATGGGGTGACTCCACAGCACCAGGGTTACACGCAGCACAGACCCTCCCCTTGCACATAGGCCCCCAGGGAACAGCCCTGCCCCGGCATGCTGTCACCATTAGCCTCCCTGTCCCTTGGAGGGCTCCGTGTGCTCTGGGACCCCCGGCTCCCCCAGCTGAGCTATTCCTAACGCAGCTGTCATCCTCCCCCACTTCATTCTGTGCTAACCAGTCCGCCCCCTCCCCGTTCGACTGTGCAACAGCTTGGCTGGCTGGAGGCCAGAACAGTCCTCCGGGCCCCCCCCATCACAACCCAGGCCAGGAGAGACCCCATGTGAGTAGGGTCACCCCCTCTGTCAGCATGGCCCCCGCTCCTGGCAGGGCGTCCCTCCAGGCTGAGGCAGGAGAGGGAGCCAGCCTAATGACATGGCCTGCACAGACACCCCCTACACTGAGCACATCCCCGCAGGGGCAACCCCCCCCCCCCGATGGGAAATGCCCTCTCTCCCCCGGAATCCCAGCGTAGTATCTTCCCCATCGCTGCACGTTTTAAACACCTCATCCCACCCCTAGAGGCTGGTCTTCTCCGATTCATCAGCCTGCCAGGTTTCCCCGGGCCAGCAGCGCCTTCCCTGCATCCTGCCCAGAGCCGATAAGCACAGCACCCATTTTACAGCCTTCTCCAAACCCCCCACCCCAGAGCCATGGCGTGGCCAGAACTGGAGCCTTGTTCCTCCTGAATCCTCCAACCCGTGCTGCATGGGGAAGGAGCTCCTGGTCTCCTTGCCTGCAGCCCCCACTCTGTGCCCCACCCCCAGCTCAGGAGATTCAGCCCAGCACCTAGACCTAGACCTAGCCCCCACCCCCGCACCGCAAGGGTGGGCACCTCCTCACACCAGCCCCCACCTCTCTGAGCCCGGAGTCACTGCTTTCCCCCCTGGGGGCTCTAACCCCAGCCCCTCTGGTTCCCATCAGGAGAAGGCAGCAAGGGAGGGAGAGGTCCCCCACAGCTGGGAGAAGGGAGTCTGGCCACCTCCACCCATCCCTCACTGTGACACAGAACCCCCTTGAAGTGCCCAGGCAGGAAGGTATGAACCCTTAGGACTGGCCAGTGCCTGAAGGGCCTTGAGGTCAACCACCAGCAGGCTCAACCTGATGCTTCTGGCCCGTCACCCTCGGAGGGCATCACCCCCAGGTCTGTACCAACTGGGCCCATCCTGTGTGTTAATTCCTTACCCGCCATCTCTGTATCAGTCACAGCCAGGCCAAGGCCATCTGGAGATTCCTGGGTGCAGACCCCATGCTGGCCAGGGAGGTACTGCACATCCTGCTGTACGACAGCCCGGAGAGGGGCCGGGCTAACGTTAGAGAGACCCAGGACGGGAGCTGCCTCCAGCCAGACCGGCTGCCCCCGGCGGTAAGTTCCCAGCGCTGGCATTCAGCCCTCTTTCCCAGCCGCATTGTGCACATGGCCACGGTCTTCTGACTGTATCTTGTTCCCTTCCAGACCACACGCGGCCTGTAGGAGCTAGTCGGGGCCCTGGGGTGAGCGGACATACTGGAGGGACGTGAGGATGACCTGTTCATCTCTTGCTTCCTCGCCATTGCCTGCCCCCCGGCACAGCACCTCTCGGGAGCCCAGGAGAACCTACCCAGTGACGCCAGTCCCCGTAGGTAACATGTGGGGCTGATGGATCTCAGCACCCACGCAGTGTCTGGGCCAGACCCTAGGAGGGGGAAGCTTCCTGCTTGGACTCTCATTATCCAGGGACACCCCCACCCGATGCCTTCGGGGGACCGAGGGTTCGGATCAGCCAGGCTTCTCATGCTTAGGAGCGGGCAGAGCTGCCCCCTGGATACTCAGAGAGACAGAGAGCTCCTCAGAGTGGGCAGCTCAGCAGGGTGATGAGGGAGCCGAGTGGGACGGGGGGAAGCAGAGCTGGGGAGCAGGGCAGAGCTAGCTGCTGTCTCTATTTACTGTCTGCTTTGAAGGATTTGGGACAGGTCCGGTCTGGCACAGAGCCACTTCCCCCCCTTGACTGCAGTGGGCACAGGGGGGCAGGGCTGAGGGTAGCAGGGCCTTCAGGGGGGCGCTGCATGTACTTTTCTCCCCAGGGTCAGTTTACTGGAATGGTCAGGGGCAATTTTCACATCTTTGGAGGAGGCGAAGGTCACATTTGCAGACAACCCCTCCCCCTGGCCCCCACAATTGGAGTGCAGGGAACCAAAGGCAGAAATGGGGCAGCTTCTGTTCTCACCCTGATCCCTTCAGTGCTGCAGCAAGGGAGTCCTGTCCCCCGGCCCCGCCCAGAGAGCAGGCGTCCCCGCATCACCATCTCCTGCCTCTTTCTCTTCCCAGCATAGCGGTGTAGGCCCTGGCGTGGGTGCTGCACCTCAGTGGCAGTCAGCCAGCTGTGGAGCTGATGGACCAGGAGCGAGGCTGGCAGCTGCTGTAGGAGGCCCAGCCCGAGGGGTTCACTCTCCTTAGCAGGTGAGGACAGACACTGAAGAAGTTACGTTCTCGCTCTGGAGCCCAGTGGGGCAGAGATGGGAGGGGGTGTCCGGGACCGGGCTGGATTCCGGCATGTGCAGGGTTGTCATGCACATGTCAACATGAGCTCTTGATCTCTCCCAGGGCCATGGTGACCCACCCAAACCAGGCCCTGAAGAACATCCCATGATTCCTCCTGCCCAGCCTCCAGGCCTTCCAGGAGAGCGAACGCATGGCCTGCACCACCCTGTTTGTAGAGGTGAGCCTGGAGGACCAGGGCGAGGGGGTGAGATTAACCACACCCAGAAGCTGATGGAACAGGGGGCCAATAGCTGGTCAGCCAATGAGAGATGGTGCTGGTGGTGTATTGATTGTAAATTAATCCCTCTGCTGGGGGCTCTATGGTGGGGTTTGGGGGCACCCCACTGGAACCAGAGGTAGCACTCATGTCACTTCTATTAAGCTCAGCTGAAGCCAGCCCCTCGTGAACATCAGTCAGTAAGGATCTAAGGCACCTCCTGGTCCCTGATCATACTCGCTCCCCTTGCTCCGGCCAGGCTAGGACCCATTGGCCTCGCTCAGCCCTCTCTGATGGTTCCGTTCGGTCCCTTTAGTTCCTTGGCAGCCCCCTGCTGATGGAGAACGAGCCCAAGGGGTTGCGAAAGCAGGTCGTGAAGGTCATGCTGCAGCGGACAGAGGACAGCAGCATCCCCATCCGACGCAGAGCGCTGCACGGCCTCAGGAATGCAGTGACCGAGTTCCCGGACAAGGTGGGTCTGGAATGGCAGGATACTAGGCAGAGAGGGCTGGGTAGGAAGCTTCTGGTTCCCCTTCTCCCCAGCCCATGGCTCCTGTGGAGCAGACTGGGCTGTAGGCAGACTTGCCGGACTGCGGTTACACCCAGGCTGACAGAGCATTGCTCACCGAGCGGCGTCCAACCCCTTCTCTGCAGGTCAGGAAGCAGCGAGACCAGATCCTGGGGAGCTTTGTCCGTACTGTGTGCGAATTCTGGATGCCATGGAAGGGCTCTGCTGGCTGCTGCGGAACCCCAAGGCACCTCTGAAGGTGTGCGTCGCCATCCCGCTGGCCCTGCAGGCGAGAACGTGCTTTGAGGATGTAAGTAGGAAGCAGGGCAGGCCCCACGGTGCTATAGGGCACCCCACAGGGGGAGATGCTTAGGATCCGCTCCACGCGGAGGGGCTCAGTGTCTGATGCAGGCATGTTCCTGGACTTGTGGGGCAGCTCAGCTCCTCCGCCAGGGGAGGCCGGTATAGAGTCATTCTTGGGCCCTGAGCCCACAATTGTTTAGCAGCCCTGGGGCCCAGCAGGAAGGAGGCGAGTTTTCAGAGAATGGTCATGTCGTCTGAACTAGCTGAAACCCCTCTGGGCTCTGCAGCTGCCAGGCTAATTCCCAAAGCGCGTGAGGGCCTGAGCCTGTCCCCCCTAACCACCCTGCGCCCCCTGTCTGCAGGAGAACAGCGGCCTGAGGCGGGCCTCCATGGAGCTCTTTGGCTACCTCAGCAAATTTGTTTCCAAGAAGTCGTCCCTCTTTGGGGCTGGGGTGGAGAAGAGCATGGAGACGTTGCTCATCCACCTGCAGGATGAGGACCTCCTGGTGGCCCAGGTGAGCACAGCTGAGGACTCATGGGGGCAGGGGTGGCTGGGGGCATTATAACAACATGGCAAGGGTGGTGCAAACTCCCCCCCTCCAATCCCCAGATCTCCTTCTCAGTGCTGATCTGTGGCACCCAGGACAGGGACACACCCCCCCCCCCCCCGCACTAGTCCAGGCCTCCCCCACCCCACACAGAGCTCTGCCAGCCCTCAGAGTGTAGCTGTGGGGCAGATCTGTGGGGTTTCCTTCTCTTCTCCATTCCCCACAGGCACCTCCAGCCTCCCTGCCCAGCAAGACTTTCCGTGGCTTTGGCTCCATTTTACAGCCTGCCCTGTTTAGTGGCCAGGCCCAGGTCAACCTCTGGCCCCTAGCCAGTGACCCGACCCAAGCAGGGCCTCAGGGAAGGGCAGGTCTCTGAGGCCGACTGGCTCCCCGTTGCTGCTGCCCTGCCCTCACTTGTGTACTAGCTCCTGTCTGGGAATGACCAGCCTCCTGCAGCAAGCACCCTCCGTCCCGCCCACCCCCACAGTAGCAGCCCCCAGTAGTGCCTGGGATTGAGAGGAGGCCACGTATGTTGGCCACCGGGCAGTGCTGTTAACGGCCCAATAGGGACCCACAGGGAGTGTCCCTCCCCGGCCCTAGAACTCGGGCCTGGCTCCCCTCAACCCAGCTGCAGGAGCAGAGCTAGTGGGGGAGCAGGGGGAGCGGCTGCTCCCCCACTGAGCAGAAGTGGCGCTTTTTTTGTGCTCCGACGCCTTTTGCTCCTGCTCTGCAGCCAGAGCGAAGCTTTTTTTTTTTGCTCCTGGCGCCTTTTTTTGCTCCCGACGCTTTTTGCTCCCAGCGCCTTTTTTTAGCTCCACTCCCCCTGTGCTTTAAACCTGGCTACGCCACTGCCCAGCTGAGCTGGAGATGGGGGTTGCGGGGGTCTGGGGAACAACCATCAGGCCAGAGGAGGTTCTGCAAACAGGTGGCTCCTTGCTACTCCGACACAGCGGCGTCTCCCCAAGCCACGTGGAGCCTGTGAGTTCACAGCCCGTTGCACTCACCCAGCTCTCTTCTCGCCCTCTCCGGCAGGTGTGCAGGGTGGTGTTGCTGCGCTGCGCACCCTTCCTCAGCTGCCAGCCCCTGTGCACGCTCGTGCGGAGCCAGCTGGCCGAGGGAGCTCAGCCCCCACCCCCCCATCCCCGTCTTCCTGAGCAAAGCCTGCAAGACCCTGGTGAGTGAGCTCTGGGGGTGTGTGAGGACCTAGGCACAGAGGGGTTTCTCTGCTCCAGGGAGCCCCCTCACTGACTCAGCCCCATCCCCCACCCTTGAGGATGGCTCCCCTACAAGTCAGCTCTGTCCCATGCGAGGAGTCAATGGGGAGAGGGCTCTGACAGCCAGGGGTTCCTCACCTCCATAGCAGGCAGGGGCCAAGTCAGCTCCCCTCAGCCTGGGGAGGATGTGTGGCTTGGGACTAACTGGGTTCTTGGCTTCCCAGCTCCAGAGCTGCCCAGGGAGGCTGAGCAAGAAGGCTGCCCTGAGAGCCGCAGCTGCCCAGCTGCTGATAGGTAAGAAAAGGGCTGGAGCTCTACTTCCTATTATCCCTTCCTGCCCCACACGGCTGGGGCCCAGTGCCACATGCACACTGCCAGCAGGGGGGAGGGGCTGGCCTCCTCTGCCCACACACAAACACACCCAACTTCCCCCCCACCTTCCTGGGACAAAGGGGTAGCAAAGGCTCCTTGCAGCCAGATGAAGGAGGGCTCTGCGGCCAAAGGGTCCCCCCTGTCCTGGCCCTGGGTGAGCCCAGCACCTGCAGGAGCAGGTCTGAGGGAGAGATCCTGCCTCCCAAAGGTCTCACCCTGTTTCCCCCCCAACACACCCAGGGACTGGCCCCAGTCAGGTCCCCCTGCAGCCTGTACAGGGAGGGCAGAGATTCACGGGAAGCCCCAGCCCTGCCCACCCCAGCTACTACCTGCCATACAGGCAAGAGCCAGGGCAGCAGCTCTGCCACACTGTGCTTCACACCAACTCCCAGTGGGGGCACAACACTTCTCCTGGCCTTTGTGGGGCACAAGGCCAAAGGCAAAATGATCCCAGTAATCTTGGGGACTGACGCTCCTCCCAGCTCCTTCCTCTCCTCTGTTCGGATGGATTGGGGGCAGGGGAGCACCTTGAAGGACAGAAATACAAGCGGTGGGTGGTGCCCTGAATGCTGTTAAATAATCAGGCCTGCCTGCCTCCCCTAGGATACATGGCGGAAAATTGAAGCCAGAGAAGAGTAAGAGGCTTGGAATGGCCACCCTGCTGTAAGTCACGGCTGGGGTGGGGCGGGGGTGGGGAGGGTGGAGAATCGGGGGGGGGGGGGAGTTCTAGGGGCAGGGGGCAGCAGCCACATCACACGGTGGTTGGGAGCCAGAACCCAGTTGGAGTGACCTGCAGAGTGTAGGAGCAGGGAGAAAGCCCTCGGGGCTGGTTCTGGGGTATCCTCTCCCTGGCCATAGTTTGAAACTCCCTGCTCCATGGGGTGTTCCCATCCTGGCCCATGCAGGAGCCATAGCTGGGCAGCAGGGCCTGGGAGTCAGAGGTGAGTCGTTCCTGGCAGGCAGGGGGCAGTGGCAAGCAGAGAAGGGGTGGACTCCACAAGGGGGAGGGAAACACCCTCCCATAGGAAGACCCGGCTGCTGGAGGTGACACCAATCCCTACTCCCTCACCAGCTGTGGTGTCCCCGGCAGGGACTCTGAGCAGCCCCAGCCAAGGGCGAGGTAGGAGGCTGCTCTGAGCCTCATTTGGTGCTAACTCTGCAGAACCCAGCCTGACATACACCAGGAAGTTGTGTTGCAGACCCAGCACTAACCATCTCTCCCAAGGATTGCTGCCAACCCCCTGCACGCACGGAGCAGCTGACCACCACCCCAAACCCCACACAGCCCCAGCTCTGCTTATGAGGATACCAGATTCTAGCTCTGAGCCTCCCTGCCTTTAACCAGTGGCAGATTAATGATTTTGCTGCCCCTAGGCCCTGAAATAATTGCTGCCCCCGGCCCCATATGAACTTGTTTTAGTTTTTTTACAAATTCGTTTGAACTAAAATGAATCTAAATATCATTAAAATAATTGAATATTTACAAATTTTATTATAAATAAAATTACAAGTATAGCGTACCCTCGCTTGAACTCATGTCTCTATAGTGCGATTTTGCTTATAGCGTGGGACCACGCATGGATCCAAAACCCCGCGTTCAAGCGGGGGTCCGGTGTATATCAAATATTTATTTTTTATTTTATGTAGATACAATAAAAAATAAAAGTATGTGAGTAGTAAGTAGTTACATTTGTTTACGCCTACACCTTTGAGTGGCAAATTTATTAATTAATTCTATATAATCCAGAGAAGTTGTTAGATCCTTTTCAATTGTCAGGAGAGAAAGGGAGTTTAATTTTTCTTCACTGAGATTAGCCGTCAAATAGTTTTTCACCCTTTTTAATGCCAAAAATGATCGTTCCACTGAACAGTTTGTAGCAGGTGTGCAAACGAACATTCGGAAGGCAATATCAATATTTGGATATACTGAATGAATGTTTTGATTTCGAAGAAGGCTGCGATATCTTAAAATTGACTTCTTTTCATTTTCAGGAATTTCAACACCTTCCAAATACGATCGAAAATGTAGACACTCATCACGAATGATTCTTCTAAATCTCCTTGGTAGCATAGCAGTAGTATAAGGGCCCTACCATCAATCAAACGTTAATCCAACCACTTGACCCCGTATCATCCATAAAAGAGACAATGTTTAGTAGACCTGACTTACACTGGTACCAGTCTGTGTTTTGTGGGTGGGCTCTTAGCCGTCATGTCCGACCGTAAACCTACGGACTCGGAATTGTTGGCGGAGGCGAGAAAGTTGCATGAGAAACTGGGGTGGTCAGATTAAAAAAAGGTTATGCTCAGTGATGTAGCAACGTTTGAACAGCATTTAGGAGTCAACATACAGGTGGTGCTGTATGCGGCGAAAGGTGGATGGGGCTTTTTTAAAACGGGGGGCCCAGTGTACCCCAAGACTTGTTTCATCCTGTTGCACGATGAGCATTACTATGGTGTTCTGGATGTGAAATAGTTGTTCGGAGCGAAAAATTATTGTGAGTTTTGCCACATGGTGTACAGTCACGACCACTCTTGCAGGTATCATTGCCGCCTTTGCTTGAGCATAACATGCTCAGACAGCATGGGCGTGCAGCTGAGGTGTCCTAGCTGTAGACTATATTGTCAATCCAAAGAGTGTTTAGACAGACACATCGACTGTGCATCGAAAAAACAAGTTGAATGCCTGTCTAAAACTTTGTGTGATAAATGTCAGTCTTACATGGACAAGCGGCACAGGTGTAAAGGGAGGCGCTGTAAGCAGTGTCAGGGTTTGATTGCTGGTGATGTAGACAGTCACCTCTGTTTTATGGACAGCCTTAGAAAGCCCGAATCCTCTAAAAAGTTGTTTTTGTTTTTTTTATGATTTCAACTGCACGCAGGAGACTGGGTTGCACATTCCCAATTACATTCTTGCTATATCCCTAAAGCCGGAAAAATCCTGGGAATTTAAGGGCGAGGTGTATCCTTCTATGTTTGTTAAGACCTTTATTAGCAAAGAGTTATGGGACCACACGTTCCTAGTGCGCAATTCCAAAGGTTACAATGCGTACTTCATCGTTAGACGGTTACTGAAGGAAAAGGTAGTAAACTAATATGTGTGTAAGTTAAGGCCCTGGGCATTCATTTTATAGACTCTTTAAACTTCTTGCCCATGAAGCTTAGCAAGCTCCCGCAGGCGATTGGGGTTTGAAGGGTGCAAAGAGTATTTTCCAAATTTTTTTAACACTTTAGAAAATCTAAATTACGTGGGGCCTATGCCCGGTGTGGAGCACTATGGTGTAAAAAGCATGCAGCCCAGGGAGAAAGCAGAGTTTCTCTACTGGTATCGGGACCACAGATATGAGACGTTTGACTTGCAGAAAGAGCTTGCATATTACTGTTAGCAGGATGTCAAAATTTTGAGACAGGCTTGTATCCTATACAGAAAAGAGATTATGAAAATGAAGGAGAGGGGAGATATAGTAGAGAGAGAACCTGGTAAATTCACCAAGATAAAACTGTGTATAGATCCATTCCAGTATATAACACTGGCATCTGTCTGCATGGCTATGTACAGGTTTATGTTTTTGGAGCCTAACACGGTAGCTCTTCTCCCTCCAGACAACTATCACAGGCAGAAAAAGAGATATTCGACCCCATCTATTCGGTGGCTGTTGTATACCTCTCACAAAGAAAATATACAAATACAGCATGCTTTACAGGCTGGGGAACTACAGGTAGGCCCCTACTTTTCAGATGGTTATGCCATTGTTGATGGGGTACACACAGCCTTTGAGTTTAACGGGTGTTTTTTCCCCACAATTGTGTCACCTGTCATTGTGAAAAAGTAGAAAACCCTATGATGGGGACAACTTTGGGGTTTCTTTATTACAAGACGCAGCTCAAGACCGACTATCTGAAAAGACTTGGTTTTGTAGTGAGGACTCTTTGAGAGCACTAGTGGGAAGTGATGAAAGAAACAGACAGGGAGCTTGCAGGTTTTTTAAACCAAGCCCAGTTGCCCCAGTCTCTCGTGCCTAGGGATGCTCTTTTTGTGGGGAGGACAAACGTTATCTGCCTATATTACAAACCTAACCCCGGGGAAGAAAGCCACTATTATGATTTTACCAGCCTGTACTCTTTCGTAAACAAAACCAAAGAATACCCTATCAGACACCCCAATGTAGCTTATGACAAATTTGGACACCTTGCAAAATATTTTGGAATTGCAAAAGTTAAAGTGTACCCCCCACGAGGCCTCTTTTTCCCATTGTTACCTGTCAGAGTGGGTGGCAAGCTTATGTTCCCGCTATGCCAAACCTGTGCAGAAACGGAGCAGCAGGAGAGTGCATCCATACTGACGAGGAGAGGGCCATCCTGGGGACTTGGTGCATGGTGGAATTGAACGCGGCCATAGCGAAGGGGTACGCGGTGGCTAAAATCTATTAAATCTGGCATTTTAATGAAAAATATGATGAACTCTTTTCAGAGTACATAAAATTACACCTCTGCCAGAAACAAGAGACTTCAGGGTATCCCAGCTGGTGCACAGACGAAGAAAAACAAAATAAGTATGTTAATGATTTCTACCAGAAAGAAGGCGTGCATTTATGCCAACATGAGATCAGGTTAAACCCCGCTAAACACCAAATCGCTAAACTGTTTTTAAATTCTCTGTGGGGTAAATTTGGCCAAAGAACAAACCTACCCAATACCAGCATCGTGAGAGACCCTGACGAACTCTTTCAGTACCTGTTTTCCCCAAGCTACGAGGTTTCATCCTGCGAGTTTATCGACGATGAAACAGCATGCGTTTCTTGGAAGCACACAAAAGACTGGTACTCTGTCTCTGGCAATACCAATGTTTTCATAGCCTGTTTCACCATTGCTTATGCCCGTTTAGAACTATACAACCTCCTAGACAGGTTGCAAGAACAGTGCCTATACCACGACACTGACTCAGTGATATTTGTGAAAAGGGAGGGTGACTGGAATCTCCCTCTGGGGGATTATTTAGGGGACCTCATGAGCGAAATCCCGCCAGATCAACACATCACCGAGTTTGTGTCGGCAGGCCTGAAAACATACAGTATAAGCTGTCAGGAGGAAAGGCCTGTATGAAAGTCAAAGGTATTACCCTGAATGTAGCAAACTGTGAAAAGATCAACTTTGACAGTTTGAAAGATCTAGTCCTGGATTATTGCACGGGCCTGCAAGAAAACACCCCAAAAAAGATAGAGGTGCAGCAGCCCTCTGTCATAAGGAACAAAAATCAGTGGCAAATAGAGACAAAAACCCTTAAGAAAACACAGAAAGTCGTTTACAACAAGAGGGTCCTAGGAGAAGGGTTTAAAACCGTGCCCTACAGCTTTTAAAATGGATATGAAGTGGAAACACCCCTTTTCTGCAATTCTCGCGGGGCCTAGCAACTGTGGGAAAAGTTACTTTATAAAAAATGTGTTGGCTAATGCCAAACAAACATTGTCTGTTATGCCTGAGAATATTGTGTGGTGTTACAGTTGTTGGTAACCTCTGTATAAAGAACTGCTTTGTAAATATCCCTTTTATCAATTTTGTGGAGGGACTGCCTGATGCTTTTGACCATGACCATTTGTTTCCTACCAATAAAGTAAATATGATTATCATAGACGATCTGATGAACTCTGCTTGTGAAAGCGATGAAATCAAGAAAGCCTTTACCAAATACATGCATCACAGGAACCTGAGCATTATGTACATAGTTCATAACATAATTTGTCACAAAAAAGAGTTGCACGATTAACCTAAACGCGAAGTACATGGTTCTGTTCAAAAACCCCAGGGATAAATTACAAATCGCTACACTCGCTCGGCAAATGTACCCCAGCAAAGCTCAATTCTTTCTAGAAGCTTTTGAGGATGCTACCAAAAGACCTTATAGCTACCTGGTGGTCGATTTAAATGCTTCCACAACAGAAGCTTATAGACTAAGAACTGGTCTTTTTCCTCCAGACTAGCCGGCAGTTTATACTTTGAAAAGAACAGCAGCCGGGTATAAAAAGAGGTGAATTATTGGCTGAATTTTAACAGCCGGAGCTGCTGACTGAAAACATGTCTAGCTGCGTGAAGAGAAACCTGGTCCTTTTAAAATTACTTAGCAAATCGTCCCCGCAGCAAAGGAAGGCTATACTGTGTTCAGCCTCTGACGATCTAGTAGCGGCCATCTCAGAAATAGCGCTCAATACCTTAAAAGGAAACGTACCTTTGACACAAAATCAAGTGCGTGTGTTGAAATAAGAGATGCACGCTTATAAAAACTTTGTGTAATAAAAGGGTTTCACTTAAAAGAAAGAAGCATCTGGTGAAGCAGTCTGGGGGGTTTATCGGACCTCTGTTAAGCTTTGCTATCCCTTTGATAATGGGGCTTTTAACTAATCAATAATGGAGTATGCAGAAAAAATGTACCTGGTGCCTAGCCGCCAGTTGGAGCAATTAAGGGCTCCCACTCTGGCAGAGGAAAATATCAGAATGACCGCAACTCGCTTACTGGATGCTGAAATGAAGTCTGTTCTTCAAAGAACTGACTTAGCTGAAAACGAAAAGGCTAAACTTTACAGCTCTGTGCTTCAAAGGTACCTAAGTACGTGAAGCAGAGTGATGTGGATAAAAGAAAAATAAGTCTGTTTCTACTGGAACAGGAACAGAGTGTGACTGACAAACCTCCAGAAACACCAAAGACCTCAGACTCTGTTGCTCAGGAGATGCTGGATAACATGAATAAGCGTTATAAGAAAAATGCATTAGTATTGCTAAATAAGATGAGCCAGGATAAAAATCTCTCTTCATGGAATGATAAAGGGGCTTTTGTGTACAAAGGCTCTGTGGTTAATGGTTCTAACATGCTTGATTTAGTCAGCGCCGTCACCCAGATGCGCTCTGTTCCTAGCAGACATGTACCTAAAGGATGGGATGTGTTTATGAATGCCATGGCGGAACTGAACGTACCATCTTCCGTCATGGGCAACGCGACCAACAGAGAACTTTTGGAATGCATGAAGGCCTCAACCGCTGACACGGGGTGGATCGAGAAACTGTGACCCCTTTCTGCTACCTAAAAAACGAAAATTGGCTAAAAGATCCGAATGGCTAAGGGTGTGATATTTTTCACATTCTAATTTTTTTAAAAATAGTAATGTTTTGCTTTAAATAAAACATTTCTATACTTTTTCTGAATTGGTCATTGTGGTTTTTTTTAAAAAACAAAACAAAACAAAAAACCCACCAAACATCAATTGTTTATTTTAAACCCCTTACCTGGGGTGCTTTATTGGATAACATGGCTATAAAAATCGTTGCAAGATATGCATGTCTGGGCTTGTTGAAACATGTTTTGAGCAAGGATATGCATGCCCAGGAATTTAAATTTATTTTTTACAAAATTCACCATCCGGTCATTTTGCACTAAGTCGTTAGAATACAATTTTAAAATCCTGTCAAAAGATAAACCCTTGCTACGATGATGTAAAAAAACGCAGTGATAGCCGCAGGCAACAGAGAGGGGGTCTTGTGATTGTCTATTGTGAAACACAATGTCTGTGGCATTTTTGTTTTAAAATTTCATAATGCTTTTAGGAAACAACACTCTGTTCGGGGGGTGCCCATATGAGTCTCCACGGTTGTGCGCCACCAGATACAAGGCGAGCCAGTGTTCTCCAGGTTGGTTGTGTGGATGCGTGTTGACCACCAAACCAAGGGGTCTCCTGAGACAGCTTGCCACCAGGGAGCCAATCGCAAGGGAACACATCTAAGAAATTATTTTTTGTGTAAGGGTCCGTTGATAAGACACGTGAGAGCTGCACGGTGTCCATGTTCACATATAGTCAAACAGAATGTGTCTCCTCTGATTTATCTCTATGATGATGTTAAAAACCCCATACATGATCATATTGATGGTGACGGTTAAAGCCTTCCCAAAACGTATTTCTGTTCTCAGGTTCCCGGTTTTAATCAGGGAATAGTGATCGGTACATTCCTGGTCGGGAGACAGGTCAAAGGCAAAGAAGGTGTAACCCTGTGCAAACTCCTCACGGTCGATTAACAGAGAACGATCTTTCATGTGTTTACCAGCTGTCTGTACCAGATTCATGTATTCTCTCGCAGCGTCCTGCCTCGAAGTCTGGTTGCAGAGGCTTGGCTGGTATCTGTTCACTATCCACATACAAGGCCACAAAATTAATATCATAATGTTTAAAATGAAAGGGATGTTTAGTGTAACTTCCGCTAAAGGCATCATTATCCACAAACCCTAGGACAAGCATTTTGGGTAACTGTCCCCAAAACAGGTTGTCCTGGTTACTGACCCTCCTGCCCACGGGGATGCTAAACACTTTCATTCCCACACGATCCACAGGGTAGTTAGCATTAGCGGTAAGCAGGGCCTCCGCGTACCCCAGACGAACGCTCGGGGCCACCCGTACTTTCTTCACAAAAAGGGATGCTGATACAATGTGCAATTTAAAGCCTTCGGCTGCACTGCACATTAAACAGAAGGCGTCTTCACTGCGTGTCAGTTTAATTTTCACATCCACTCCATTCAACAAAGTTTTTCTTGAAGAAACAGGTCACTGTGTAGATGACCCAGCGGCTCTACCGTCCTGCTCTGGGCCGTCAGCTTTGCACTCCTCACAAACCCTAGATTCCCGCCATCCAACTCTGTTTCTTCGTGTTGTCCGGTAGTGTCTTTGTAAAGCAGGCTGGTGGAAAATTGCGTGGTGAGAGTGTCGTTGCTGTAATTGAGTATTGATTCTATAAAGGCCCTGTAAGGGTAACAGTTGTTGCTTTGGCTTACAAGGCGGTCTCCCAGCGTGACATCCAACTGACTGAAAATAGAGGCCACGGGGTAATTCACCAGGCCCACCTTGGCGTCTGCTGCAAGTTCAGTTCCATTTCCTTTTACAATCTTGCAACACAGGTACAGCAGCGTGTTGTTTGAATCCATATAATCTATGTCATTCCCAGCTATAAAAAAGTCAATGGGGGCAGACTTTGTAACGGCCGATAGAGGCGGCACCTCGCTGTAGATGCTTTCCTCAATGCTTGTCTGAGCAGGGGCTATTTGAAACAAGTCTAGTTCGGATTTGGTGCACTCTTCAGACCCGTAGTGAACAAAAGCCATGTTGATTAAAATATCTCTCTTTTACCAGGCGGAGAGCATCTTCTCTTTCACCCAGGCTTCCTCTTGGACTTTCACTTATGGCCGGCCCTGTGCGTCAAAGCCCTTCTTTTAAAGGATTTCGGGGGACCTGTGCATGGCGGGTATGACGCATTTCTCTTTCTCTTCCTCCTTTTAATGTACATCAGCCCCGATCCTTCCTGTTGAAGCTGTATTCCCCACCTTCTCCAGAACAGTGCGGGAGACATGGCCTACCACGTCTTTAGCTATGTTTTGAGCAGCAGTTTTTAGGTGGGGTTTAATAATCTCTAGCCCCTTCCTCAAAAGCGGTATGGCTTTTTGAAAGAGGCTACAGAATATTCCACCCATGCCGGCCCCGTACATCACCTCGTCGTAGGATAAAACTCCGCTCCATATCTCCAAAGCTGATTTCAAAAGGGGTGTCTTCGTTGATAGTGTTCCAACTGTGCGGGTATTGTATTTCCACTAACCCCACCTCCCAGGCACCGGCATCCAAGGGCTTAATTAGCCGTATTGTAAAGTTTGAGCTTGTGTTTTGGGGAAAAACTGCAGAGCTGGCATTGCTGGACAAAGTAATGTAAAACCTGCCGTTGCTCAATTTTCTCTCTCTCTCTGTCTTTGCAGGAGGAATTTTTGTTTTTTTTGTTTGTGTCTAAATGTCACAGAGTTGAGAAGCTTCCACCCAGCTGTTAAACTTATCAGGCCACCCCCACCATTTCACCAGTAGCTGCTTTTTTCTCCCTTTTCCTTTCTCTGCTAGAACTTTTTCAATCCTGTAAATCCTGTCTTATTTTTTGTCATTCTTCAGGGTAAAAAGATCCAGTAACTGTCTCACCCTTGTAATCTTTTAATTGGTATACAGGTCTCTGGCCCCTGGTTAAGGCTTCATCCACTATAAATATCTCATCGGTAAACGTCTGTTCATAACCTTTTTCAAAAGCTCCTTTGGTTTTAGATAGTCTCACATGGTTACCTTTTCTGAAAGGGGCAACAACCAGTTTTATTTTAAAACCATCTCCGTAAACCGTTTTCCATACCTTCAGAGAATTTGAAGGGTTAACATCAGCAGGTCTGGTACGTATAGTTCTGTGAAAGCTCTGGTTGTAACTCTTTATAAAGTCAGGTAACACATCAATGTAGCGAAAGGTGTTATGGGCTGTAAAATATCTCCACATCCGAGTTTTTAAAATTCTATTAAATCGCTCCACAACCCCTGCTTTGACTTCAGTATTAATAACAAAATGATGAACGCCAGGCCACTTTAACAATCTGCTTAAAGGTTTGTTTAAAACTTCCCCCGATCGGTTTGTAATTTTTGAGGCACGCGACCTTCACTAAAAATAGCTTTAAAGGCCTTGGATACCTCACCATTTGTCTTTTTTAGGCCTAAGGCCCAGGCATATTTGGATAGAATGTCTATCACTGTTAAGATGTACTTAAAACTGCTGTTGTGTTTGGAGAACAGGTGCATATCCACCAAATCTGCCTGCCATTGCGCGTCCACATCTGAAACAATGGTCTTGTTTCTTTTAAATCGTATTAGAGCTGGTTTGTGTAAAGTGTAAGCATCCTCGTCTGAAAGCCAAGCTATTACCTGTCTTCTATTTAAAGTTTTACTATGCTTTTTGGCCACTTGAAAAAGAGGATTCACCCCACCAAAGCTCCCAACTTCCCTGGGGGGTGTAATATATTTTCTTTAACAGAGCCGTCTGTGGAGACATGACTGTTCCTGGTACCGTCTTTTACTAACACAAGTATGGAGGGGGACATATTCAAATTGACACATTTAAATAAGTTTTATTAATCGCCTGGTTTAACACAACTTTTTACAGCCACCTGTAAAAATGGACGTCATGACCCCCACTATGAGGGAGTCTGAGCTGGTTCATTCTTCCATTTTGTGCTTTTCCGGATTTTCCTCTTGAGATCTATGTCTCAGACATGAGAAAAAACAGCTGATTCACGATATATTTACTCCCACGGGGATACCAATGTGTAAGTTCTCAAAGGCCTCTAGAAAGGCATCATCGAGCTGTTGAGAGATTTTCAGAAAAAAAACAAGTGTAAGCACCCCGCTGCTTGATTTTAAATTTACGCAATCCCAGGTCGGTTCCTAACCCCATTACACCCCCATCATCGGCCGTTGCTTCTTAATCATTCATTTTACCTGAGCGATATCTTTTCTATTCACCTTGTCCGCCGGTGACTCCCCCAAGCCATGATTGCCTTCCAGCTTTAGGGGGGTAGACAATGAGAGGCCGTCACACTCATCGGGGTGCCTCACCAGGGTTTGGGTTTCGGGGTCGGGGTCCAACATATCCATCAACGGTTGAGTCAAAGGGCCCTCCTCAGAACTGTCACTGCTGTAGTGCTTTCACCACACAAGTCCAAAGGTCCTCAGGGCTAAAACAAAGTCTGAAGTTCTCACGGGGGTAGTAAAGGAGTCCATGTTTCCACTCAGCCTTTCCACAATTTCTAAAACACGTGTTCTTGGTAAGAGATGGCCTCCTCTGCCCAGCGCTGGGCCTTACGGGGTGATGGTGCTGCACTCTGATTGGCAGAGGGAATTGGGAGGAGTTCTTAGAGGGGTCACATGACCCTTTTCTGGGCAGTTCACCCAGCCCCATAACTCCCCCTGATTGATCAAATCTCCTCTCAGGGCGGTCCTATTGGGGCAAAACCCATCCTGATTGCTAGAGGACAGTGGAAGGAGTTCTTAGAGGGTCACATGACACACCTTGCTTCCGGTCATGTGTCCACCTTCACCCCGGAAGTAATACCCCCATGGGGTGGGACTTCCGGTGACCGGTGGGCAGGGTTTAAGGGGGTCAAGGGGTGGGGTTAACATTTGATTGATGGTAGGACCCTTAATGGTAGGACTACTCATAGGTGTAATTGTTTAGTGTGAACTGTTATATCTGTTGTTGAAGTATTGGTAATGTTAGAGAGAAACGGAAATCTGCCATAAATGTATTGATACGTATTACTTCTGCGTTTTAATTCGGAGCATACAAGGGATAATATTGTTAAAAAGGTAGCTACTTTAAATTCATCTCTACCACACATTTCCACTTCACCTTCGCGTCTCATCAGATTGAAGTTTACGCTTTCTTTTTCGCCTTGTGTCAAATTCATAGTCTTCAATTTCAGATTTTTCTTTGGCTTTCTCTTCGTACATATCAAACAAGTCCCATGTAGAGTTAATGTATCCTATTAGTGAGTTGTAGAGGTCTACAACTGTCTGTATATCAATATTAACATTTTGCAGTTTTTGGCTAGTTATATGAAATCGATCCAAGGGTGAGCTCCAAAATACAGCCATAAAAGCTGCCTCAAGTTGATCGAGTTTTCGCTACAGGCCTGCAGCTTCATTACGTGTAACAGGTTTCTCAGTAGCATCTTCCTTTATTGTATTTAAGGCTTTAATTATAGCATTCCAATTTTCACTCAAATTATGACAAGCTTCTACTCGAGATGACCATCGAGTCTCAGAAAGTCTTTTATTACTTTACTGCCTGGCTTCAAATTAGACAGAAAAATCTCTCACTGGTGAGTAGAGGCAGAAAAAAATTAATAAAGATGTTGGAGATTTGAGAAAAATTAACATGCTTCTTGACAACTTTCTCCTGCACATACTCCAACCAGATTTAAAGAATGCGCAAAGCAAGGCACATACACAGCATACGGATTTATATTCTTTATTCTTGCTTGCAACCCGCTATATACACCAGACATGTTAGTGGCATTGTTGTACGACTGGACACGGCAGTTTGCGATATCTAATACATAACAATTCAAAGTTGAAAGTACAGCATCAGCTAACTGTTCTGATTTGTGGCCAGTATTTGGTAAAAAACAAAGAAACCTCTCTACTGGTATGCCATCATCGTTTACATATCTCAGTATAAAAGCCAATTGATAGGGAGTTGAGTCAAAGCTTATCGAGAAATATTTGGCTTCTTTTGCTTCTTTAATAATATTTGAGATCACATTTGAAGCCATCAGTTTTATAAATGTATTACATATATAGGATGAAAGATAAGATACGTTACCTCGACCTTCATTTCCGTAACGTGCAATGTGATTTGCTAAAAAAGGATCAAATTTTGCGACAAGCTTAAGTGCCATCATGTAATTGCCGTTATAAGGTGATCCAAATTTTTCCACCTTACCTCTAAATGCAAGTCCTCTGCTTGAAAGTTTCTTTACCACTGCTACAATCCTCTTCAACACATTTCTCCAATAAATAATTTCTTCTTCCATTTGAAATTTTAAATTCATATAAATTCTTCCGGATATCTTGCCTCTCTTCACCATTGTCAGTAGACACGTTTTATAGTCAGTCGAATTTTCATGTTCACGTAGATGAGCTGAAATGTTTTTCCTGTCATGGTCTCCACTCTTCGCCAGACTAGAGATTCCTCCAAATAATCGACACGGGGCACAAAACACGGCTCCTTTGCTCTCCAAATATACAAGATATTGCCGTGGCTTTACTTCACCGTTTAAAAGATGTCAATCAAACACATTTTTTGTTAGAACATGCATTTTATCAGTATATCATCTTTTTGACTTAGTAAAATCACTATCGATATTTTGTTTAATACCATGCATTGATAAATACTCAATTGTAGCATCATTCAATATCCATTGGGCCAGATTGTCACTTATGGTAGATATTTCAATGTCAGATTGAATTTCTGATTGACGTGATTCGCAAATCTCTGCAGTATTGTCAAAGATATCCAGATCAACATGATTCCTGGTAGTCTCTGATATGCTAGTATTTGGAGCATTTTCTTCAATACTATCTGCAGCTGGAATTTCTTCATTAGTTTCAATATGTACTTTAATCACATCAATATTTTCAATATCAACACCAATATTTTCACTTTTTACTTCACTACTACTTTCAACTATTTTTTCTGTCCCACTGTCGGCACTAACTGATACAACAAAGGAATCTATTTTGCGCTTTTTTGCTATCATTTCATTTTCCCTTTCTTTCTTTTGTATAGCATTTTTTTAAACTGAGAACCACTTAATTTCTTCCTTCCAGTCATATTATTAACATTTAGGATTCTCGTGAGTATGTTTACTAAATGGCATTACGCCGTCATTGGTAGTTCCAATACGTGCTATGATTGGTAGAATTGCAGCGTCACTGATGCCGTGATTACAAAAATGCTGCTATTATAAATTTGCCGCCCCTGCAAATTTGCCACCCTAGGCCTAGGCCTTGCCGCTTCCTTTAACAGATGATTATGTCCCAAAGGGCTGCACCAGAACTGAGGAAAAAGAGCCAGGTGCTGAGGAAACACATCCCAGGGCTGGAGTGTGCAGTCCAAGTCCAACCCCCTCCACCCCCCAATCACGGGCATTAGTTCTGTCAGAGGCTGACCCTGCCAGCTGCTCACTAGGCAGAATCCTAGTGCTGAGCAGACTGGCCTAGGCCTGGTGCTTAAATACCTATAGAGGCTGCAGTCAGACCAAGAAAGGTGGGCAGGGGTTGGCTTAGAGTCATAGACTGAACTGCAGGCCACGAGCAGAGCCAGTGTCACATCTCACAGCCCCAATCCACAGAGCAAGAGAGGAATCAGGCTGCTGCAGCCAGAATTTCCTTCACTCAGGCTGCAGGTCCTAGGCTTTCCCAGCATGTGGCCCTGGCTGTCAGAAAACTCCCCAGCCCCCTTTAACAAGCGACGTTTCCCACCCCATTCCCTGCAGTCACTGTGGAGGACAAACGGTGGGGGGCCAGCTCTTGCTTAGGGAGGGGGAGTTTGAGCTCTTTACATTGGCTTTGTAATGAAGTGAGCTCCTACCCAGCAAGGCCCCTAATATCAGCAAGAGCCAAGAGGCAAAACAAATTCTTTAAAAGAGTTTGGGGGGTGGGGGGGGGAGTAAACAGCAGTCTAAATTACAGCAGGTAGCATGTAAGCAGGGAAGTGGAAATACTAAGAGGGCTTGTGAAGAGCAAATACCTGAAGGTATATAGACAAACACTTTAAGGAGATCAGAATCCTGTGAAAGAACAGGTGGATTCAAGAGGGCAATTAAAGACAAGGACATTGCTGAGAAGCTAATTTTTGTATGTGTGCATCTTCTGCCTTTACCATAGAGGCTGTTGGAGAGAGATCTGTCCCAGACTGGTTTTCTTCTAGTAATAGAGGTGCCATCGGGGCTTGAGATAGCAGCAGAGGCGGTCCTGGACCAACCTGATAATTTACAAAGTAACCCCCCCTTCCCCCCGCCACAGTTCTTCAAGCTGGACTTCATCCTGCTCTTGTATCTAGAACCTTCCATTTTTTCTTTCTAAAATTCAAAAGTCCTACTTTGGACAAGTCCCCATCTGCGTATGAATTAAAGCATGAGAGTATCAAACCCTGAACACAAGTTTGTAATATTGTTTGCAGTAACTAGCATCCCCAGCGTCCAGGCTGCCACGATCAGCAGCTGCAGGATGGTGTTGGGTTCTCAGGGCCTCGCTGCAGGGTCTATCCTCACAGCAATTGCTGCTCCATACTCCAGCCTAGTGAAGGAGAAGGAAACATCATACAGAAGCAGGCTTATATATTCTGTTGTGCTATCATTACAGGTCAGCTTTATAAAGCAACACACAAGAACACAAAGGCATAACTGCCTTTCATAAGTGAGGGTATCTGCTAAGTCTGAGGGTAGCTGCATGCTAATGACTGCATACCCAAGATCTCAGGTTCACTCCCCAGATAGACTTGTGTAAGCTGAGTCAGGATGAGCTCTATCCTGACATCTGGTAGTGAGTTGTGGCGAGTTGTGGAAAAGAACTTCAGGGGCACACCCACCCCCGCAGCATGAGGGGACAGCTTGCCCAAATGGTCACTTTGGCTGCTGTGGGATCCCCAGTTTCTCTGTTATTGGGGCAGGAAGAATAAAGTGTTGTTATCCTGGTTATGTGAATCAAGGACAGTGGAACTGTACTTGGCCTTTTGTCATGATGGAGGGACGCGCCATCAACTAAGCAGCACTCGCTAGGCAAGGGACATGGGTTCCAAAACCCAGTGAATTGAGAGAGATGTTTGTACCTGGTAGTGTGGGTGCCTTCTGAGGGCCCTTAACACCACTTTCGCCTTCTCTCTCTCCCTCTCCCTCCCCCTCCCCACTGTGTAAAAACAGAGCTAATTGCATTAGACCTACTTTGGGCTAGTGGTGCACCGGCACTAAAGCTCCTCTACTACTAGCTGAAATCACAAAAGAGCTAAAGTTACTAAGAGCTGAAATCACTGAGTGCTATGTTAAGTAGTAGGGGGCCTGCTACATTCAGACTCTGTGCTTGCGAGAGGGGAAGTATTGCCTCTCAGAGGCGCCCGGGGGGGTGGTATGTAGTTATTTTGCATTGTGTTATTAGAATGGAACCCCTAGGTACTGAACCCGGCCCTTGTTGCTGCCAACCCTGACGGGCAGAAGGGTTACACTTGCAAAGATCCACACCCACAGTAGAGGCCTCTCACCACAAAACTCAGTTTGTTACATTTCCTGACACCCACCCTATTTACAATCAATGCAATTGGCTGCTTTTTAAAGACAAGTGCATGTTGCAAACTCACGTTTTGTTAACCATTTCTTTCTTTGCAAACAAAGATTCAGGCGGAGAGAAATTCAGGCACAGCTTTTCCTGCAGATCTAGCTACTTGGATGCTCTGCTCACACAGGCAGGCTGATCATATGGGCTGGACCACGCTGCTGTATGGATGAGGGAAGACTATGGAAGGTGGGCTGTAAAACAGCAGCTGAAGTAGCCTAGATGGGCGCATACTCACTGAAGATGCTCAGACCAAATTTGGGTCAGTATGCAATGCAGCAGAGGGAGCCACCCCAGGAGTAATGGGCAGGCTGCCAGTAGATGTCCCCATGTAGTCAAGAGAGAACTTGCAGAGACCTGTTAGAAAGCAGGAGGATGCGCAGGTTACTGCCTTGCAGAGTTCCAATGGGGAGGTCTCTCTTTCTCACCAAGATCTACCTGATTTCTAGGGCAGGAGCCTTGTATTTGGCTCTGCAGGCCTCACTCATACACCTGTCAACCAAGCAAGGCCTTTGAGCTCCATTTGCACCATACAGAACAAACAGCTGGTCAGACTCACTCATCTCTAGGGTGTCCTTTTTGTATGTCTAGGACTTTTCCATCTTCTCCTCCTCCACAGAGGGGAAGAGGATGGAAGCTCCAGCTCCTGAATTGGGCTACTGGGGACACACACTGATCACCAGTGACTTATTGGGGGAGTAAACAGGGAACCCTGGAGACAAGGGTATTTCCCCGACCTGCCTATGGTGGAGAAACATTAAGATTCAGGTCCCCAGGAATCCATATTCAGGTCCCAGGAGATTCAGGTCTCTTGAGTTTGGCTGCTGCAATCCATTAGCTCCGGGTGGAGCCTAACAGAAAAACAAGAGATTAGTGGCCAAGGGCACAGAGGGCTGCCATGTACCCAAGGCTCGGGAGAAAAGGCTAGTGGCCTGCCAAGCAGCAGCAGTCAAGCTTGGCCTTCTCTGGCCCTTCAACAAATCTTCCCCAGAACTTCTGAGCTATATACATGCAGGCTGCATGGAGGGTATCACTCTGTGACAGTTCACCTCTGGCAGGGAGCCCTATCAAGAAGGAGGGTGGGTGAGGGTGATCAGAATTACATGAGCCCAGGATGAGTTTCCTCTCTTGGACAGTAGAGCTGGGCAATATACAGCAGAGGCTAACACCACAACTCCAAGACAACATCATCATCATGTTCGGCCTCACCACGAGCAGGTGCCTAGTGTGTAATCAAGTCTCTATTTTGTCCTCATCCAAAACTAAAAATCAAACTCTTACCTTCTCAACATTAAAGACTACGATAGATGCCCGTGTTGTGTAAACAGGCAGTAAGGTTATGCAACTTGGGCAGAAACAGGCACTCAAATATGGCACTGATGTGGGCCTTATAAGGATGTAGAGTAGACAGGTGATCAGTAGCATCTTTATATAGGAGGATCCTTGAACAATGCATCAAGCTATTGGACTCAAAGCAAGAACAAGCTTCTCTGGTTCACCTTTCAGTAGGAGAGCTCAGGGAAGAGAAGAGTGAAGTCACAGCTCATATCAAATCTGCTCTTCAGCAGACTTAGGGTGACCAGATAACAAGCGTGAAAAGTCAGGACAAGGTGCAAGGATGTAATAGGAGCCTATATAAGACAAATCCCTGAATATTGGGACTGTCCCTATAAAATTGGGACATCTGGTCACCCTAAGCAGACTACATGGAGCACATCAGACATACAGCAGCAGCATTGATGAATTAATCTAGAATGAGAATACGGTATCAGCACCATCCGGGTCCAAAATGGGGGTAAATGCACACAAGGCAGACTTTTAATATGCTTGGACAATACAAAGCCAACTTCCTCCTCCATGCAAGTTCTACTGGTTGGATGTGAAGATACTAAGGTGGGGTTGCAGTCGTGGAGGTGATGTTTTATAAACATGCTCCTGGAAGACCAATGAACTGCTTCTACTACACAGCCACTTCCTAGGGGAATCCAAAGAGACTAGGTTTCATTTGGGACACCTTCCAGAAAGCAGCTAAGGAGAGAGGTGCTAAAGCTGCCTTGTGAACATGTACTTCCAACAGATTCTCTACCACCCAACTGGGAAAAGTCTCCATGTGTGTCAAAGACGGGACTGCTTACAGGCCCGAAACGTCAAATTCCTGGAAGCTGAGGGTGAGAAATTTTAAAGCACTCCTTGGTGAAACTACTCATTACCAGACAATGCCAGGATTAACTGCCTCAGGTACCATGTCACTAATCCAGCATTCTAGGGACATCACAGAATGCAAAGGCAAATGTGGTGGTTTACTAGCAACTGTTTTGCTTGACCTAGATACAGAACTCTGGTTTTGCCTGTGAGAGGAAGGAACAACAGATTCTTTAGAACCTTTGAAAGCGTTGCAGCTTTAGGCACCAGAGATGCAAATGCTTCCTCAGATTTTCAGCCTTCAGTAAAATGTGTCAGCCCTTACAGAGACAAGCAAGAAACTGAATGGCTACCGTGAAGTCACAAACCTTTGCTGGCCTGTCACCAACTGCTGGCGAAGGAAGCGGCACACACTGCTGTGCTCCTGGTCTGGCCGCACAAACACACTTGGCAGCATCACTGCGTCAAGACAGTACTCACCAGATTTTCTGGCGCCCTTGAAAGTGCTCCAACAGCCCAACTTTACAGACATGCATGTGGGGCAGTGTCCCGGGAGAGGCAAATCTGAGGATTAAAAAAATTTTTTTTTTTTGGTGCAACAGCCTCCAAACTCAAAGAATGGGAGATGGATGAATGACTCTGCTGGACTGAAGCCTGTGGGTTGCACTTCCACACGGGCATCTTTTGGGGATTTTTTTTTAAAGGTGCAGTTCCAAATGAATGTTTTGGGGGAAGTTCTGGGTTATACAGGAGGTCAGACAAGATTCTAAGGCCAGACGGGATCATTGTAATCTATGACCCTTGCTTGCTCCCTAAGTTCAGAGTCCAAAAGGAATGACTTCAAAGGCAGGCTCAAAGCACTGTTGAAAATGAATCAGACAGGCTATCCAGTAAATTAGAGCACCTTCAGACATTGCCACTATTTGCATCTCTTGGATCCCCCTATTCATTATTAATGGGCTTATAGTCTGTATTCAATGTTCCTTAGCATATGGCTTTGGATACCCAATGACAGCTGGTTGAGCTTTTCTGCTAGTTGTACCTGTGTATTTATACAACACAATTACCTCATGGGGCTTCCTCACCCAACAGGAAGAGACAGAGAGCAGGGAGGAAACACTATTAAACTGTTCCAGAAAATACTGAGCCACACAAAGTGTAATGTTACCCGTAGGCTAAAAAACATTCAATGTTCACGTCAGGGTGGCTGGGTGTTTAGTGGCCCTAAACTCCATGACTGTGTATGTGATAAGACCTCAATCTCGAAGCACTGGATGTAGGCAAAGGGAGTGCTAAAGACAGTTCTAAATAAAAAATGAATCAGGCTAAAGAGAACTGTCAATTTGTTAAGAAACCAAAAAGGGTTGATTTGTTATTTAACAGCCCTGCTGCTAACACAACGGAGGGAGAGATTTTTTTGACATTTCCACTGGCTGGTAAATTGTATTACCCCATTTCCCAGACTGACTCAAGAGATGGGGGAGGGGGATGTCAACCCCTTCCCCCAGCAGCTTTAGTGGAACTGAAATTTACATGACTGATAGCTTCCTTATTTGTTCTGCTCTATAGCAGCTGGAATGACCTCCCAACTCCAGGGGAAGAGGTGGTTAATTATTTGCTCTTGACCACCACAAAATGTTGGAGCTCAGAAGTCAGACATCGGAAGGGATGAAAGCCATAGGTGAAAACCCTGCTGCAGGAGAAGATCTCCTTGTGTTTTATTGTTTTTTTCCCTGGGTACCTTGAACAGCAGGAATCCCGCCACGTTAACCCCATTCCACTTAAATAATATGCAGGCACAGACTCTTGGACAAAACACCCACAAAGCAGCAGATGCTGCTGTTACTTCCAAGCTGGTAAAGTCTAAATCATCCAGACTTCCACTTCCAGATCAGCTTTAACATACATTGAAAAGAAACACCTGAGGGTGGGGTGAGGCGCAGGGGAGTGTGTGTAAAACCTTTGAAATGGAAGAGGACACAATAAAACCCCCTTCCTGTCTGAACACAGCAAAAGGAGGAGAAATGGGACAGGTAACTTATTGGTGACAAATTCTGAAAACTCCCCAGTGGGCTCTTTACTCTCTTTTCCTCTCTCCATAGGAGTCTCCCATTCATCACCATGGCTGGAACTACTCTCTGTACATTGGCTGCCAATGACTAGTGACCCTTATAGGCCATACACTTTCACCACTCTGCTCTCCCAGGCCGCACAAAGGCTGGAGCGATTGCCCTCCCTGGGACCCTCTCTCCCCAACTTCTCCATCTCTCTGCCAGGGAAGGTAAGAGAACTCAGTTCTGAGGGGACAACCAGCTGTCTTGAAATCTCTGGGACAGATTTAAGAAGTGGACTTTGAAAAGCAGCAAAACTGCATTCACAGCTCTCCAGCTGTTCGGGCACAACTGGCAGCATCGTTTTGTGCAAGGAATGGATGCCTCCTTTGAGGACGGGAGACAGTGCAGTTGGGTCTGTCCTGGCTTACGAAGTCCAGGCCAACTTGTCTGAAAACCAAAATCTTCCAATGCTTAAATATCTGCCAGCACTAAACTTCTATACTTAAAAAAACCCAACCCATTTGTGGATATCACTAGTGAAATGCGTCATACAGCCTACCCGCCTTGCCTCTCTCTCTCTATCTCTCTTACACACACACACACACACACAGAGAGCTCTAATCAAATACTGGTTTGGTACTTAGGATGTTTTCTCCAATACTGAGAGGGAAATTACACAATCAACGCCAGCTAGGTAGCTCAGCAACACTTCCCAAAAGCGAAGTTTCTCTGAGCTGGAAGACCAGGTGGATAAAAATTACCCACCAAAAAAAATAATTAAAAATTATATAATATATATTTATATATCATAACAGGCTGCTTAGAACATGGTCATGTTCACCACAAAACACACACATTGCTTCTGCCTTCTCCCCTCAGATTGTGAAGCCAATAATAAAATGACAAAATGTTCCTTCTCCCCACTGCAAACTGCATGCTGCCTCTCAGACCTGGAACAGGTCCGTGGGTGAGCGAGTGTCTTCCTATTGTGCTGTATTTGACATGGTACTTGTTAATGCTCACAAAGTGCAGGGTCTCTGTATCACAGGTAGTGGTACAGGGCACCAAACCCTCCAACCCTTCTCCCATTAGCCACTTGTTTGTCTCAGCTGCCATTTCATGGGTCACATGTTCCTTGGTCTATTTGTCCACCCAGGCTTGGAACCGCTGGTGCAGCCGCTTGCTCACTCTTTCATGGGACTACAGAAACAGGAGAGAGAAAAAAAATAAAAAGCTACAGCCACCAACATTCAAGATCCGAAACACTTAATAAATAAATAAAGATATACCAATCTCCTAGAACTGGAAGGACCTTGAAAGGTCATCAAGTCCAGTCCCCTGCCTTCACTAGCAGGACCAAGTACTGTCCCCTGACAGATTTTTGCCCTAGGTCCCTAAGTAGCCCCCTCAAGGATTGAACTCACAACCCTGGGTTTAGCAGGCCAATGCTCAAACCACTGAGCTATCCCTCCCCCCTAAAAAGAGAAAAATCTTAAAAAGAGAAAAATACACTTCCCTAGGCCAACTGATTTAGGAAGTTTAGCTCTGCTGGGGAACAGGCAATACAAACACTGACCCTTGCCGACTGATCAAGGGAAAGCGTCAGTAAATTGGAGGCAGTGTATGAACAAGCAGGCACAGACATCCTTATTCCCCAACTGGAAATCCCCAAAAGCCAAGTGTAAATGAAAATTAAGTCTGTGAAATCAAGTGCTCAGAAGTCATAAAATTCAAAAAGCATCAAATGTTTGTTGAACTCTGAACTATAATGTTAATTCTACCATCGTGTAGATCCTGTATATTTTATGGAATGGATTCAACACTGTGTTCATGATCAAAACAGGGACACAAAAAATACACATGCACCGGAGCAGAATTAAACACTCAATAGAAGTAACTTTCAGAAGTTCCTGACTTGGCTGCTTGATTATAACCCTAACGCTGCAATAATGCTAAGCTTCTCATATCATTTCTCCGATTAATGGCAGTGTCAGGTGATGCAAGACTGTGCTCAGCATTCAATGAAGGTGTTTATAAAAAACAAAACAGAAACATTTTCACGCGCGTACAAGAATTCCAGCTGGAATAGAAGAGGGGGGGCGGTGCTGAGACGGATATATTTGTTCCCAACCGCTCTCAGCACATGTGCGCATGCACATGGCACCTCCACTAAAATAAGTTATTTTTGGACTGAAACAGAACCTAAGAAATTCAAACCAAAAAGGAATCTGAGTAAAGTTATGAGTAATTTAATAAAGGGTTAGTTGAAGTTTAATACTGACTTAATTACAGTGGTCAGTCCCAGTAACTACTATACATATTCCCATAGCTGTGCTATTCTGTTAGAACCGAAACTTCTGAGTCCTGGGAAAATATGTATTGTGACATTTTCAGGGTGGACTGATTAAAATCAACATTTCCATTTGTATTTCAGCTATTTTCTAAAGAAAGATGCACTCATTGGTTGATATAACCATTAAAACACCTTGACTTACAACTAAATAGATACTTTACAGTAGATCTGGTACATCTGTTTGCTACCTAGAAGTGTGCGCCATAACTATATAAATTTAAGCAATTATATAGCTTAATATTTTCAGATTCTTATTAACTAAACACTTTTAGTATGTTAGAAAATGGTGAATAATATATTGGTTATTTCCATATAATTAACTTTTTGCTAACGTTATGTGTCAATATGCATTAGAATGGTAACTGGAATTTAAACAAACAAAACAGTATATACAATTTATTTGTATTGGACAAGACAACCTTAAATGTTTTAGGCACAAACTTCTCTTATCAAAAGATGTTTCACATTGACAATTAAATAATTTATTAAACAGAGGGATTAACTGTAGTCAGTGAATTAAACTGATTATTTCAGGTTGGTCTGGGAAAATTTTCAAATATGCCTAAGTGAAAGTAACTGGGGCTTAAATTTCTAGTCTTGCCTATGTCTCTTGAAAAGAGGACAATCTCCTAAATTACCTAGGCTAACCAACTGTGCCATATTTTTGAAGCTTGACCTCAAAAGTTAGATGCTTTCCCTGACTCTTTCTTTATACCGAAAAGAAGCCTTTAATTCAAAGGGTCTTTTTTATTGATGGATGCAGCATATTTATTTGTTATTTTAAAAAAATAAAAATTAAATGTCTTATAATCTTCTAAGTTTAGGCCTCAACATATTTTGTATTAAATTCTGATTTCATTTTAAACTGGCTCATTTTTTAAAATAAAAACTTAGAAGTAACTATTTTTAAAAAAGAATTTTATTTAATTTTTTAAAAAAAGTCTTCCAATTTTTATCCAACCTGGATCTTCGTAATTATGACATCGCTGCAGCTATCCTTGTCACAAACCCAGCACTTTTAAGCAGCTGGTATATTCATTTGCAGTGCTCTGCTGCCCGGGAGCAACCCTAGACTCCCACGCTCAGTGACTGCAGGAACAAGGCACAGCTCCTTGATGAGATGAGCTTGGAGGGCTAGGTCAGAACATATGTCAGTTTTTTAGCATTTCAGTTCTTTGCTACCCCGCTTTTTAGGTCCACCCTAACAAGGGGGATGACAGGATTAAGTATTATATAGATAATGGGGATTCGATTATTAGAAATATCGATAGGTTTTGTGATGACTGGGAGAACCACATGGTGAATTGCCTGCTGGTTTTAAAGGATGTGGACCTCTCAAGACGTCTAGATTGACTTATGTGCAGAGCTGGGGAGGAGCTATTGGCTGTGGTATGTGTCAGTACCAATGCCATAGGGAAAAGTAGGAGAGAGATCCTGAAGGCCACATTTAGGCTGCTAAGTAACAAATTGAAGTCCAGAAACTCCATAGTCACATTCCCTGAAATGTTTCCAGTTCCACGCACAGGGCCAGTTAGATAGGAAGAACTGCAGGGTCTCAATGCATGGATGAGATGCTGGTGTTGGGATTTAGGTTTATTGGAAACTGGGGAACCTTTGGGGAAAGGAGGAGCCTATACAGGAAGAATGGGCTCCAGCTAAACCAAAATGGAACCAGATTGCTGGCATGTAAAATTAAAATAGGTCATAAAGTTTTTAAACTAAGGGCCAATAGCTGCAGAAGAGCACAGGGTTTGGACAGAGACATCCCTTAGGGGAGGATTAATTTAAAGGGAATACTCTATATCCTAGTAAAAAGGAGAGGATAGAAGCTGATAAAGTGCAGGTAGGAACTGAAGAGTCAAACAAAAGGGTCCCATTCAGTTACATCACATGAAGGCAGACCAGGATTGGTGACAGTGACTGTGAAATGCTGAGGGAAATTAGAAAGGCTATAAAACCAAAAACCCAGTAATAATTGGGGGATTTCAATTATCCCCATATTGACTGGATCCATCTCACTTCAGGAAGAGATGCAGAAAGAAAATTTCTAGACATCATTAAATGACTGCTTCTTGGAGCAGCTAGCCTTGGAACAGTTATCCCAAAATCTCTGTATAGAATAACAAGAAGGTGACATATACCACAGGTTTGATTCCTACCAGCATCTATCAACGGGGAGAGTTAGAAATCTGTGCGCCTCCCACCCGTGTTGCATTGAAGGACAGAGAGAATATAACCTTAAACAGAAAGAAGATTTATTAAGGGATAGATACAACCGGGGAAGACTCACTATGGGAAACACTATAAATACCCACAAATAGATTCCAGCAAGGGGCATAAAGCCCAGACCCTTAAACTGTCCCTTGGTTAAACTACTAAGTGCTCGAAAAATAATTATTGTCTCTCTTCTAACTGCAGATGGAGGACACCGGCAACGGATGGTCCATCTCAGGATCTCTGGAACAGCGGAGGATCTGTCTCTCTACTGTCAAAGCAGGAGACCAACGGATCTGGCTGATAGCGAAGCCTTTGCTGGATCCTTTGGTGGACTACAGGAATCAGGTAACTATCAGAGTCCTTGACAGATGTTAGTAGCCAAAGTCTTGATCCGATGCCGTGCAAAGAACCTGGACGTGGCTGCCTTGCTGGTGGACAGCAGCTGTGTCACCACTGACAGTCCCTTGTATGCTCTCTGTGGCGCACATTCCTGAGGTACACTCTGACAGGCACTGCTCCCAACCGGTTCCAGCCAGTTCTCAGTCCCTCACAGTCTGGCAGGAAACAGAGTTTTGGTGGGAAAATGCCATGAAGAAAGGGTACCAAGATGGAGTCCAAACCCTTCCTATCATATGCACCATTTTGAATTTCTAAACTCCATTTTGAATTGTGGCAACATTCATTATAATACATAACAGAATAAAACCATGTACTAAAAACATCTTACAGAACCCACAAGGGGAGAGGCAATTCTTGATTTCATCCTAAGTGGTGCACAGGATCTGGTCCAAGAGGTGAATATAACTGAACTACTCGGTAATAGTGACCATAATGTAATTAAATTTAACAGCCCAATAGGGGGCAAATACCACAGAAACCCACCAAGGTAGCACTTAGTTTCAAAAAGGGGAAAGACACACACAAAAAAGAGAAGGCTAGTTAAATGGAAATTAAAAGGAACCACAAGAGTGAAATACCTGCAAGCTCCATGGAAACCATTTAAAAACACCATAATAGAGGCTCAAATGAAATGTACTGTATACCCCAAATAAAAAAAAAAGTAAGAGGACCAAAGAAATGCCACCGTGGCTAAACAATAGCATAAAAGAGGCAGTTAGAGGCAAAAAGCCATCCTTTAAAAACTGGAAGTCAAATCCTACTGAAGAAAATAAAAAGGAGCATAAACTCTGGCAAGTCAAGTGGAAAAGTTAGGTCCAGAAAGAATTTGAAGAGCAACTAGCAAAAGTAACTGGCTAAAAGATTGAAAACTGACTATTTATTCCTACTGTTTGTTTTCTAAGTGGAGAGAGGTAAAGAGTGGGGTTCCCCAAGGACTTGTACTGGGACCAGTGATGTTCCACGTATTCCTAAATGGTCTGGAAAAGGGGGTAAACAGTGAGGTGGCAAAGTTTGCAGATAATACACAATTACTCAAGGTAGTGAAGTCCAAAGCTGACTGCAAAGCATTACAAATGGATCTCACTAAACTGGGTGACTGGGTAACAAAATGGCAGATGAAATTCAATGTTGATAAATGTGAAGTAATGCACATTAGAAAGCATAATCCCAACTCTTTCACCCAAAATGATGGAATCTAAATTAGCTAGTACCACACAAGAAAGATCTTGGAGTCATTGTGGCAATGTGCAGTAGCAATCAAACAAAATGTGAGGAACCACTAGGAAGAGGATAGATAAGACAGAAAATAGAATCATACCACTTTTTAAATCTATGGTACCCACACACCTTGAATACTGCATGCAGTTCTGAACTCCTCATCTAAAAAAATGTAGAGTAGAATTGGGAAAAGTATAGAGAAGGGCAAGAAAAATGATTAGGGGGATGGAAGAGCTTCCATAGGATGAGGGATTTAAAAAAACCTGGACCTATTCTGCTTAAAAAAGAGGTGACGGGGGTGGGGGTGGGGGTGGGGGGGTGATAGAGGTCTAGGAAATCATGAATTGTATGAAGGAAGTCTTATTTACTCCTTCACATAACACAAGAACCAGGGGGTCACCCTCTGAAATTAATAGGCAGCAGGTTGAAAACAAACAGAAGGAAGTGCTTCTTCACACAACACACAGTTAACCTGTGGAACTCATTGCCAGTGGATGTTGTGAAGGCCAAAAGTATAACTGGGTTCAAAAAAGAATTAGATCAATCCATGGAGGATAGGTCCTTAAATGGCTATTAACCAAGATACTCAGGGATGCAACCCCATGCTCTAGGTGTTCTTAAACCTCTGATTGCCAGATGCTGGGACTGTATTGTTTAATAATTACCCTGTTCTCTTCATTCCCTGTGAAGCACCTGGCACTGTTCACTATCGGAAGACAGGATACTGGGCTAGATGGACCATGGGTCTGACCCATGGGTGTTTGTATGTTCAAATCAAACACTCGGAGTAAGCAGAGTGATAATGTGGAGCTTGGACTCAGATACCACATGTGTGGGCCCAAGATATTGCTCTATTCTTTGGGTGGTACTACCAGGGAATTTGTTTACCCAATTTGTCGTTATTATGTAACAATTTTTTTTACCATTTTTTTTCTTGCCTTCTTGTTTGCTGTCATTTGTTTGATTTTTACCTGTGTGTTGGTTAAACGGTTTAGCAAGGTTACGCACACTGTAAATGTTGTACAGCAATAATATAACAATACAACAATACAGAAATAGAGCAATAATACAATTACAGTAGCCAAATTCAATTAAATGACAGTGTAACTTGGTTCAGCTAGTGGTTTCTAGCTGATTGCCAACTTAATCGTCCATGTATGGTAAAGTGAGGTGTAGTTGACCAGTCTCATTTATAAAGCACTTTACATTTTCATTTTTGTGTGTGTGTGCTTGGGGGGTCCTTCACTGTATACTGATACCTTCTGGTGTCTTTGGTCGGTGGGATGCAACTTTAAACAGCTAGTTAGTTAACACAATAAAGTTTTTTGTTTGTTTTACATTTCCTCTAATTTTTAATAACCCAAATTTAATACATAGATTAACTTATAGTTTGTTTACAATGTAATGGGGACCAAGTCTTTTATAACACAAGCTATATTTTTGCAATTGTATAGATATTCATTTTTATTTGAGGTGCATTACTAATATTTGATACTAAATGTAATGCTCAATTGCTGGAATAGATGCTCACAATCTTCTATGAGAAGGTGTATTGCTTTCCCTTGCTGAGCACTCTGTTTTAGCAAAAGAGTTAGTAACATAATTTTTACTACGCTTTTTAGAGTTAATTTGCGTGTGATACCAATTCCACTTTTAACTATTTAGAAGCACAAACTTTAACAACCACTACTTCCCTGTAATATAACGTAAAATAAAAGTGTATAACAATTAAACCAAAATAAATTTAAATGTAAGTTCATGCAAATACTTTGGGGGTATTACATTTTTATGACATTTTGTTGTGTTTGGGAACCAAAGGAGAAACCTGCTGAAAAGGTGGAAACCTGTTGAAATTGTTTGGTTAGCTTCATGCATAAATTGTTATTTTAAAACATTGTTGCTATGACATTTTTATAACGATATTTAAAAGTGCAAACAAGTTAATAAAAACCCAAACAAGAAATCCTGGCTTTGAAAGTGGGGGTTGTTACCTGCTCTCGCAAAACCTCAATTTGTTCCCCCCCCCCCGCATGTCTGTTGCTTTTGTCTTCATGTCAAATGGAGTGCTGTAGTGCTCCTGTATTCTTCAGTTAACTGTTTTTGGGCAACTCCATCTGTTGATGCATCTTTTAATTTTCTACCTTTCCACCTTTTTCCATTTCTGTTCCCATTCTTCAGGCACAGGTTAGCTACCTGAAGCCTGTTGACCACAAATATTTATAATGGGACAGCACATCTCTTTTTTGTAGATTTTTTACAGCTGTTTTATTCTGTTCCCATGCTTGCAGTCTCTGGACTGCTTACTGACCTGTTAAGAGAGCGGGGGCATTCCAGTTCTCTGTGGCTTCTCCTGCTTCTTTTAACTCGTTCTTTGTTTCTGTTATTTGCCCTGCCAATTTTGTGTTGTCTTAACCATTTAACAGCCATGGTTATAGTTTGCAATAGTCTACATTTTAAGGCTACGGTCTCTGCCCTAGCCTTACAGATTCTATTCCATGTTCCTTCTGTGGAAGTCGGTAGAGGGAATTTGGATGCAAGCCTCTATATGAGCAAGAGTCAGGCTAACTCTAGCTGTAATAAAGCGAGATTTGTAGAAGCAGGGCTCACGTCAGAAGTGGGTGAAAAGACAGCAGAGTAGAGACAGCGTGACCCAACCTTGAGATAGCTATGTTTTGAGAACAGAAGTGAGAAAATACAGGAATGGGCAAGACATAATATAAACAAACTGTTGATCATTACTGTATGTAACAAAAAGTATAAATGCTTGCCTTAATTGTTTATCTTTTGAGAGACCTGCCTAGGAGTGGGAAACCCTGTGTCCTAGTGCACTCTCTCCCTCTGTGCAATTGCTTGAGTTAATAAAATTTATCTGCCTTGCTGCACCCAAAGAAAGAGTGAGAACTCTGTTTTTCTCCGACACTTCCCCACGTGTGTCTCCGGCAAAGCAGAAAACATCAAAATATGTTTTATAATTAAGGGGTAAGGGGTCTTATCTGCATAATTTCAGAAAAATAGCAGACAAAAAACCTTTTCTCAAATTAGTACATGCTCCAAATAATGACAAATATTTTGATGGAATACATGGTACAAACAAACTCATAATGTTGTGTGACTACAGACTTTTGTTTTAACCAAAGGCAAAACAAGACAGGAATATGTGTAAAATATATCACTGGGGGGCTAAATATTTCCCAATCTTTCCAAACCAGTGTTTTACGTAGTTCCATTACCAATTGTATTTCGATGCTTTCTGACAATTTTGGTCAAAATTAAACCACCTTTCTATGAGCTATGGCTCTTTTTGTGATTTTATTATTTTTTCAGATTGGATGCCCGATAACATTTAAACATTGCAGGATATAAAAAAACTGCATCACTTCCAGCATCTCCATCCACCCTGGTGATGAGCACCAGACAGGTGCCTAATGTGGTAGCAATAACATTTTTCTAGCTGATGGGTTACGCCTTAGCGCTCAACATAGGTCCCAGCTAGTAGACTACTTGGGCAAGCCACATCACTGCTCTGTGCCTCAGTTTCCCAGCTGTCAAGTGGGGATAATGATTCTGAAAGCCCTACGGCCTGAATCCACAAAAGGGTCTGAGGCATCACAATGCCTAATTTTTAGACACCTAGAAAATCACAGGAACAACCTTGTGGTAGGGGCCTTCAGAGAGAGGTGCCTTTGACAACAATGCACAAAGCCAGCAAGGTAGGTGGGGAGTCAACGGAAGAGGCCAGCAAGAGGGGTGTGCTAAGCCTTGCCCTTCTCTCTGAGTTCAGCCCCCTAAGTCTGGGCTGGTGGAAGGCACCTATCTTTGGTAGCAATCCACAAACTGGGGTTCGGCTGCCTAAATCGCAAGCGGGGCCCAATCCAGTAAGTGTACTCAGAAGCTGCCTAACTCCACAAAAGAGCAGGGACAAAGGGGGTTTAGGTCCCTCTTCTGCCAGATGAGAAGGGATTTGAACAGGCCTCTACCACCTCTCAGGTGAGTGCCCCAAGCAGAGTCATTCTAACGTTCTCTGGCCCTGTTAATTATTTAATTAAAGTGAAACAACGTCAATAGAAGAGATTGAGGGAGACAACATGAGAATATCCCATGCTCAGGGCCCTGACCTGAGAAGTAGCAGATCCCTGCTCAGATCCCTTCTGCTTAGCCGGCAGAGGGAAGACTTGAACCAGGGGTCTCCTCCCAGCACTCTAACCACAGGGCTACAGCTGACAAGGGACACCCCTCACCTCTCCCAGCTGTCCTGTGGAGCTAGGCAGCCTCTGGGCAGGGCCGGCGCTCCCACTAGGCGACCCTAGGCCCCCGGCTGGCCGCAGCTGGCTGCCGCCCTCCTGGCTCCGCATCAGGGAGCCAGGAGCCGGGGCGGTGACAGGGAGCCGGGAGCCGGGGGCCAGCTGGCCACGGCTGGCTGCCGCCCTCCCGCCTCCGCAGCTGAGCCGGGAGTCAGGGGGAAAACTGTCCGTGGCTGCCTGCCACCCTCCCGGCTCCGCGGCTGAGCTGGGCGCTGGGAGGGTGCCGCGGGAGCGGGGAGGCTGCCGCGGGCGGAAGGACTGGCTGCCGCTGGTGGGGCAGTGTTAGCTGAGGGGGGAGCACAGGGCTGATGCAAGGAAGTTTCGCCTAGGGCACGAACCTTCTTTGCACCGGCCCTGCCTCTGAGCATGCCCACCCATGACTGGGATGCCGGGAGCCGGGGCGGTGGCTAGTCGTGGCTGCCTCCCGCCCTCCCAGCTCAGCCGCGGAGCTGGGAGCAGGGGCGGCTGGCCGAGGCTGCCTGCCGCCCTCCCGGCTCCGTGACAGGCAGCCGGGAGCTGGGGGGCGCAGGGAGCTGGGAGCCGGGGGGGGGGGGGGGCGGATGGCCGCGGCAGGCTGCCGCCCTCCCGGTTCCACGGCTGAGGGGTGGGAGGCTGAGATTAGATGCTCTAATGGTCCCTTCTGGCCCGAAAGTCTACTAATTGATGAAAAACTGAGTATAGCGTGGGGAGCAGCCTCTGATGTTTTAATGTGTAGCCTGATGGATCCCTAGAATCAACAGTCATTGAGTGGGATGATCCACAGGGAGCCACTCAAACATCCAAAGGGGCTGGCCAGGGGAGGGTGGGTGTGGCAGTGACATCACAAGGGCCTTTGGCAGGCCCTCAGCCTATTGGTCAAAGGTGGTGGGGAAAGTGGTAACCTCACAGAGAGATGCTGACATCAGCCAGGCAGGACGGGGCGCAGGGCCGGGACCACTTCGGAGACCCCTGTGGCTTTGCTGCAGCTAGTCTCCTTCTCGAGGTCTCTCCTTGAGGACTGAGAGAGAATTCTGGTTCACGTACGTGAGCACAAGGAGGAACCTCTTTCGAGTTTTCTCCTTTCCTTTTACTGATTTTAGTAGAAAACAGAAGTCCCTGTTTAGAAGGCAAGAGCCTCCGAGAGGTTTGGAACCTGTTCAGTCTGATCCACCTGGTGCTCGCTGAATTCTAGGCACAGAGAACACTAGTTTAAGGTGGCAGAATTTTATTCCCCACCTAGGACTTTGTCCCTTAGAATCACTGGGGACATTGGGGTTTCTCCTTTTTGGTTTCCCTTTTCCTCCATCCCTCCCTCCTTTTTCTTCTTTTCTTGCTTCTTTTGTCCTTTTCCCAGCTCCCGTCCCACCACCAGGAGCTGGGGGCCTGGGGGAGTGCACTGCAGTTCTCATCCTGGGCTGGAATATTTACATCTACAGTGAACTCACCTGATGGTGACCTGAGCAATCCTTTGGGCTCTTTGGTGAGAACATTCAGCCTCCCGCCCCTCACTCTCTACCCTGATTGGCTGAGCAGGGGGCTATTGACGGGGGGAGACTCAGGTCCTTGTTGTTCTCTTTTAAGACCAAGCAAATAAGTAATAACCAAATGATATGTTTGACTAATTTTGCTGCTTCTCTGCATGAATTGTCTCTGAGCAGTTCATGATTCTCTCTAAAATTCCAATTTTTCTAAAATACTTGCTGCATAATAACTATGAACAATTGTTGGTCTATAGCTCATCTGAGAGTGCTTTATTCTGATCATTCAATGTATGAAATTCAAGATGTGATGGTTAGTTTGAAAGTCGGGACTCTTGGCTCCTATTCCCGACTCTGCCACTGACTGGCTGTGTGACCTAAGACAAGTCACATCTCCTTTATCCCCAGCCTTAGTTTCTCCTTCTTTCAAGTAGGGATAACAATCTTCTTCTACCTACCTTGTGGTGGGTGGAGGATGGGGATCCACTGGAGAGTGTCACTAGTAGCGGTACAGGATATGAGGTGTTCCATCATGTTGAATTGTATCAGATAATATGATAGCTGAAAGATTTTATTTTATTTTTATTTTATTCTTTTGGAATTGTTAAGAGCAGCAACTACTTAGCTCAGACTGAAGCATCTCATCTAATTTTCTAGATCATAGTGTCCCCTCTTCTTTGTGTGCAGCAAGACAATTTAACACACTGTGACAAACAGGAGATGCCTTTGTTTTGCAAACAAATATTTTTGCAAAGAATTTTCATCCCACCCGTTATGATTTCAAGAAACAAACTGGTTTAGTCTGAATGGGATTTTCTGACAGAAAACGGTTTCCATTACAATTTTCCCAAACTGTCTGGATTTCCAGGCTCTATCCCTGCCTCTGGGGGAGTTGTTGTCTGTTAGTTAGAACAGGAGTCAGGACTGTTGGCTTCTTTTTCTGGCTCTGCCACCGCCTTGCTGTGTTGGACCTTGGGTAGGTCACTTCCCTTCTCTGTACCTCAGGATTCCCATCTGTCAAATGGGAACAGGGACAATTCTCTACCTCCAGGCAGTGGTGCGCCTGGGTGAGAAGGGGCGTCAAAGCCCTCTGCGAAGGAGAAAAGGGTGTTTCAAGGTGTTGAGCGCCAAGGAATTCTAAACTTTGCTAAAATGGCTGGTCTTTGGAAAGAAGAAATGATCGGGGCCAAATTTGAACCATTGTCTTTTTGAAAGCCCATTCAGGGATGTGAGTTGCAGTATTTTAGTCAACCTGAGGCTCTTTGTCAGGAGGAGAGAAGAGGTTCCTGCCTCAATTTTTGTGGCCTTAATAAACCAGGTGCCATGCACCAGTTTTCGTTTGAGATCCCAGAAATTTAATATCTTCCCATCCATTAACAAGACAGGACCTATCTTTAAAAGGGGAACAAAGGACCCCGGGACTTACAGACTAGCCAGCCTCACTTCCATACCTGGAAAGATACTGGAACAAATTATTAAACAATCAGTTTGTCAGCACCTATGGGATAATTGGGTTATCAGGACTAGTGAGCATGGATTTGTCAAGAACAAATTGTTTTAAACCAATCCTATTTCCTTCTTTGACAGGGTTACTGGCCTAGTGGAGGTGGGTAAACAGTAGACGTGATATATCTTGGTGTTAATAAGGCTTTTGACACTGTCTCATAGGACATGCTCAAAAGCAAACTAGGGAAATGTGGTCTGGATGCAATTAGTATAATGTGGATGCACAACTGGTTGAAAACCTATACTCAAAGAGCCCTTCTCCATGTTTGGCTGTCCAACTGAGAGGGTGTACCTAGTGGGTCTGGCAGGGATCTGTCCGGGGTCCAGTACTTATTCAGTATTTTCATTAATGATTTGGAAAATGGAGTGGAGAGTATGCTTATAAAGTTTGCAGATGACACCAAGCACTTTGGAGCACAGGATTAGAATTCAAAACACCCTTAACAAATTGGAGAATTGATCTCCTTGAGCCAAACTCCAGGCTGGGCCCCTCTCTATAGATTGGGCTGAACTAAAACCTGAGAACCAAACACTCCTCCTCCTGGTCAGTGTGCTCTGACCTTTCATGGTCAGACGCTGCTTAGCACTGACAGAGCAGCTTTTCCTGGGGGGACTCTCCCAGAACTTTACAATAATGGGAAAGTATTAAATCCCCTTTTGACTGCTGGGGTCAGAGCCATAGAGAGGGGGAGCAATTTGCCCAAAGTACCACAGGTCAATAGGAAAACCAGAAATGGAACCCAGGAGTCCTGCCTCCCAATCCCCTGGTCCAGTCACTACAGCAGAGCACACTCCCTCTCAAAGGCAGGGAGACCGGACATGAGGGCCTGGTTGTAATTGCCAGCTGTGGGAGGGAGTGTGCAGCAGTGGTTAGTGAAGGGGCCGGGAAATAAGGACTGCTGAGTCCCATCCATGGCTCTGACACTTGGTGTGACCCTGAGCCAGTAGCTTCCCCTCCCCAGGCCCTTTACCCATCCATAGGGTTGGGGTCCCGTCCCTACAGCCCAGGGGGGCTGGGAAGCTCCATGAAGATGTGTAAAGTACCGGGATGTCAGGAGCTAGGAGGTGCTGTCACCCTGGCACTAGGGTAGTGTTCTGCACCCCCTGCTGCTGGCTGAGTTTCTCCATCCCTTGGCAATAAGACAGACTCTTGTTTTCACAGCCAGTCAATCGCCCAGTGTCATCACCCTGCCTGCTGGCTGGGCAGGGTATTTCCTCAGCCTGCCTTGGACTTAGAGAGTGAGGAGGAGGGCAAGGGAAAGCTGGCGACCCTGAACATCCGCCATCCATCACTCCATCACCTAGAGCAAGTGAGTGGCATTAGGGTTCCTCTGTGGCTTCCCCGGCTGTCTGGAGAGAGGCAGAAAGAGGGGGAGAGACTCTCTCCCAAAGGAGATTGGATTTGCAAACAGCCCCCAGGATCCCCTCGCTCTCAGACTGGGCAGGGGCTTCTCCACAGCCGTCTCCAGAGTCTTTGGAACAGGGCCAGCTCTACAGTTTTTGCCGCCCCAAGCAGTGAAAAAAACTGCCGCCGCGGATGGCAAAAGGGAGAAGCTGCCGCCGAATTGCCACCGCCGTGGAAACACTTTCTAACTGCCGCCCCATGCACCTGCTTGGAACGCTGGTGCCTGGAGGCCCTGCTTTGGAAACATCCCAGCAATGGAGCATGCCCCATTCCCTTGTGAGAGACTGTTCTCCAGGCTAAGAGTCTCAGAGCTGGGCCAGACCCTGTGAGCTGCTGAGCATGGAAATCAAAGGGAAAAGAGGGGGGCCTTGACTTCCTATGCCTAGGGACTTTGTGAATTTGAAGTGGGGAATGGTTTCCCGGGAGAAGTCTGGACTCCTGGGTTCTGTTCCTTCTCTAGCCTGGGTGGGAGTGTGGCCTGGGATGGGAGGAGGGGGCTGCTTGTCTAAAGTGACTGATGGTCTTTGTGACTGACCCCACTGCTCTAAAAGGATGAGACTATCCGGGTATTGCAGCACCAGGGATGATGAGGGGGAACATTAGGCGCACCCCTGTGTGGGGAGGAGGAGCTGCTCTGGCTGGGGCAGGGATAGGGAGGGAGCAAAAAGGCCCATTAGTGAGAGGCTGCCTTGACCCCAGACTTATGCCTGCTCCTCACTCGGTTCCAGGATGGCCAGGCTCCTGAGGATGTTCAGGAAGAAGGCTCTGCAGGTGGCCCCAGAGCCTGAGGGAAGCAGCTGCCATCTTCCCCTGGAGCAGAGCAACCCCTCCATCCCCGCTGGCGGAGAAGGAGCTCCCGGCCAGGCCAGGAGGTGGAAGTGCCCAGCCTTCTGACGGAGGAAACCCATTCCAGGTGCAGGCACCCAGATGGGCGAGGCACCAGCCAGGCCCAAATGGAGCTGGCCCAGGATGCGGCTGGGCAGGCGGGACCCAGCCCAGGAGGGGAGCCAGGCAGGGTGGCTCTGAGGCTTCTTGTGTGGGAAGTACTGGCCCCAGGAGCCCAGCCCTGATTCCCAGCAGGAGGCATCACCCTGCCCAGTGACTGGGGACGGTCCAGGAATTTGGCTGGTTTTTAAACCCAGGAATGTGGCAGGGCTGGTTACTGAGTTGTGCATGGACATGTGACTTGCCCATGTGACCCCAAAACTCCATTTTGTAACTGGATGCTGCACAGGGAGAGGGAAGGGTATCCACCCAGGGGAGAAAGTCTATTTAAACCCCTGGGAGACCCCTCCATGTTGTCTTCAGATGGCTAAAGAGAGAGCTTCTCCACCCCCCAACGACACACCTGAAAGGGACTGGAACAAAGGACAAGGACAATAGGGGGTGTGAGCGATTGCTGGACCCAGGCTAGGAGGACCATAGCCTGTAAAAGGAAGTTTGCTGGAACTGGTGAGGTTTTTATCTGAATTTAGTGTGATTAGACATAGACGTGCGTGTTTTATTTTATTTTACTTAGTAATTCACTTTGTTCTGTCTGTTACTACTTGGAATCACTTAAATCCTACTTTCTGTACTTATTAAAATCACTTTTTACTTATTAAGTGACCTGGAGTACGTGTTAGTACCTGGAGGGGGGCAAACAGCTGTGCATCTCTCTCCCTCTCTGACATAGAGGGCGAACTATTTATGAGTTTACCCTGTATAAGCTTTATACAGGGTAAAACGGATTTATTCAGGGTTTGAACCCCATTGGGAGTTGGGCACCTGGGTGTCAAAGGCAAGAGCACTTCCTGAGCTGCTTCCAGGCAAACCTTCAGCTGTTAGGGGATGTGGTTCAGACCTGGGTCTGGGTTTGCAGCAGGCTAGCAGGTCTGGCTCAAACCAGACAGGATTCTGGAGTCCCAAGCTGGAAAAGGCAGGAAAGCAGGGGCAGGAGTAGTCTTGGCACACCAGGTGGCAGCTCCAAGGGGGTTTCTGTGATACCAACCTGTCACAGGTGCCTGTGGGGGGAGGAGACCCGACTGGTGTGTGACAAACACTCCACGTTGGGGAGTCCCAGATCATGGAGGAGAAAGGTCCCCATTAGGAGTGGTGGATCATCAGCTGGTGTGGGTGGGGCAGGGAGGTCCCTGGCTAACAGACTCTCTCTCCCCTAACCCCACTCCTGGTGGGTGCAGAATGAGGCACAGCAGCTCGTGTTCCTGCATGCCATCCACCCCGCGTGTCTTGCTGCACACCAGAGAGGGCACAACACTCTGGAGCCACACTGCTGCAAAGCGGCTGTGGTGGAGAGGATTGTGGTGAGTGAGACATGGCACCTGGCAGCTGGCAGGAGGAGAGAGACATGGGACAGGCAGAGATCTCCCCAGACCAATGGATGGGGGCTGGCTGGTGTTGGAGGGGGCAGCAGAGGGCAGGGATTGCTGGGGCTGAAGTTTGCAGAGAAGAGACAGGAGAAATTCTGGGATTGGTCACTAGTAGGCAGTGGGGGAATCATGGGGCTGGAGGGGCAGCTGAGGCTGGGGGACAAGAAATCAGATGGTCCCAGCTCGATAGTCGAGATGGTGTTGGATGGGGGCAGTTTTGACATGGAGGAAGGAGGGAAGAAGGGGAAGGAGACCAATCTGGGCAGGAATCCTGGGAGGGGGCCAAGTTTGACGGGCAGGAAGGAATTGGAGGAGCGGGTGGCAGGTGGGGGGATCCTGCTGGCTGTGGTGGGCAGTGGCTGTGTAATCTCCTCACTGGGAAGTGTCAGTGAGGCCTGAATCTCACACGCTCCTTTGTCTCCTTTGGGTCTCACAGGAGCTCATTGAGGAGCTGCCTGATAACTCTCCACCCGGTGCCATAATTGACAACTCCCTGATTGCTGTGGGCAACCTCAGGTACTGAGACCCCCCTGCCCGGCTCCCCTAACCCCGGTGCTGCTCAGTCTAATACCGGCTCCTCTCTCTTGCCAGCATAATGAAACCTGCCCTGAAGCCAGAGCTGGAGACCCACCTCCTGCGAGCTGCCCTGCATGCCGTCTTCACCCTGGGCACGGAGAAGGACACCACCCAAGTCCAAGTAGATCGTCCTCCTACTGCTCCATGCCAGGAGCAGGAGTGGCCTCTGGTGCCTGCTCCCTTCATTCGCTGGAGCTCCAGAGATAGGGGTGGGGTGGGCAGAGATGGAACAAGCTGCAGAGTTAGATCCTTCCCTCCAGGGGGGGATGGCATTACTCCCCCATGGAGAATTCCTTCCTTGCACATGCTGTGTTTTGCCCAGCACCCCAGCTTCCATCCATAGCAGCTTGGCTGTTCCATACTCTGCTGCCTATCAGGCCCTCCACAGAGACCTGCTACAGTCATGGATCGAAGAGCCAGCTGTCATCCTGCCATGAATCCTTGCTAATTGCCTGCAGTGGGATGTGAATGAGAGAGGCCAAGATATGTGTTTGGGGGTCTTACCAGTGCTTCCCAGAGACCCCTCTTCCCATCCTGTGGCAGGTGTAGCCCCAGTTTCCCTTAACTTTGACCCATGGCTCTCCCTTACTTTGCAGGCTCTGCACAAAGTCATGCCAGAGCTAATGGATGCCATGCTGGGGAACCTGCTGGCAGAGTCTCCAGACACAGACAGGCTCCACTACATCTTGGAGGTGAGTCCCTTGAGGAGGGGTGGAGGGCAATTTTACCGTAACTCTTAGGAGGACTGCTAAGGAGAGACTGGAAGATCCATTTTTCAGTCTGTCCTCCTAGCTGAGACCAGTAGTGTAGCCATGGGGGGAGCGAAGGTAGCGGCCGCTCCCCCTCTGAGCAGAAGCAGCACTTAAAAAGAAGCAGAGCCTTTTTTTAAAGGGGGAGCGGAGCTAAAAAAGGCACCGCTTCTTTTTAAGGCGCCGCTTCTTGCACTCACCCGGCGGCGCTCCAGCTGTTCAGTGGCACTTCTGCGGCGGGTCCTTCACTCGCTCCGGGTCTTCGGCGGCACTTCGGTGGCGGGTACCACCGAAGACCTAGAGTGAGTGAAGGGATGGGACCCACCGCCGAAGTGCCGCACTGAACAGCTGGAGCGCCGCCGGGTGAGTACAAGGGGAGGCGCCTTTTTTTTAGCTCCGCTCCACCCGTACTCTGGACGCCACTGGCTGGGCCCCCAATGGGCTTTCCTTGGTCAGGACAGTGGGTGCAATGCTGTGTCAGGCCCTTCCTCCTTGAAGGACAGAGGAAGGAGCTGGGACTTCAAGCCAGAGCTCTGCCTAGTTCTCTTGAGCACTAACCACAGGACCCCTGGCTGGCTTGGGGAGTGAGAGTCTGAAATCCCCCTGTGAGATCCAGGAGATGGTCCTCAGAGAAGAGACACAGGCTCCTTCCTAGAGAAACAGGAGGACCCCAGGGAATCAGCCCTTCTCTCTGACGGGCCCTGAGATTCCTGGGAGCATTGTGCTCACAGTCACTCCCTTCATCCTACCAAGGACTTGAGAGCCAAGAAGCGGTGAGGGATCTGTCTCCTTCCCAGTGAGCTGTTCAGGAATCAGGAGTTCAGGGAGGATGGGGCCAGCCCTGACACCGAACATTGTCCCAATCTAGAAAGACACTGACAATTTGTGACCTGCAGGATACAAGCATTGTTCTGGGTGCAACAATCCCCTTCTAAAGCTCTGCGATCAATTAATCAAATATTCCACCCTGCACACAATGTCTCAGCCCCCTGGGGATGGGGAGGAGCTCATTTGCACAGCACGTGCACCTGCCCATTGATCCTGACCTGCCTCCTTCTCCCACAGCACATCAACTTCTGGATTGTGTCCAGGGTGTCCCAGGAGAGAGCGAGGGCCATTAGGAGCACCATGGCCCTGCTCAGATTCACCATCACCCTCCCTGAGTTTGAGGTAAATGACCTCTGACCCCAGCTTCCTGACTCCAGGTGGAGGTGGACTGGCTATGACGGACTGTAGGATCTGCTGCTGCAGGGGCTGTGGGTTCAGAGTATTCCCCTTGGGGAGGCAGAGTCAGAGCAGGGAATGAGGTAGGCTTGAGTCAAGTTCTTCTTTTCCTGGGTAAGTGGTGACCATGCTCCACTCCAACCAGGTTTGTGCCTGGCCTTGAGTCCCTTTTTGGCATCCTGAAGCAGCTCCAGGCTCCCTTGGTGGAAGAGAAAATGAAGGGTCTAGCTCTAGCTCCTCTCCCTCAGCATCTTCTGCAGAGGTGCTGAGGGGAAGGAGACTCCTGGCCCAGGGGGGACGGGGAGCTGACAGGAAAATGCTGATGGAGCCCCCTCTCCTCTCCCTTCCATTAGAACTCAGCACAGTTCTCTAAGATAGGTCATCATGTGGCACAGCTGGCTCTGTTCATCAGTGACCCAGGCAAGGACACCAGCTGGCAGGCCAGGGAGGGTATTTACCAGGTCTACCAGTTGCTGCTGCACCAGAGGGGTAAGGAACCCAGCTGGGAAATGGGACCCAATAGGGGACTGGGAGTGACCACAGCTGGGTAATGGGACCCCAGCCAATTTCTCTCAGACTGACCTCAGCTGGAGGATGAGTCTCTCTCTATCTCTTTCTCTCTTCTTCCCCAACTGCTGCAATTCTATTGGACCAGGGATGCAGCGAGGACTCTGCCCACTGTGCAGCCACTAATGGGATTGGAAGGACACAGACATTGCAACCAGAATGACAAATGTGTGCGTCTCTCTCTCCCAGGGCTGACCATCCATGAGGTGGAAGATCTGTGGTGCAGGGACTGGCACCAGGACAGCAGGCTCCTGGGCTACAGGAACACAGCCCCCCACCTCCAGTTTTGTGAGCTAGTTACATGCCAATTCAGTGCATTCGTTTCGGTGATGTTGGCCAACCTAATAATTTCAAATAATGATTTGTAAGCAAAGTCTAAATGAGCTCTCCCCGACAGCTAGTGATGAGCTGGGGCTGGGGGGAAAGGCTTCAGGACCAGATTGTATTTACATTCACACCTGATCTACCTAGGTATCCAGCAAACAGAGCTGTGTTGCCCAAGTGATAGATTTTGGCTGGGGTTGGGTTACAAATCAAGTCTAACTGAGCTCTCCCCGACAGCTTTGATTTGTAACCCAACCCAAGCCAAAATGCACTGAATTGGCATGTAACTAGCTCACAAAACTGGAGGTGGGGGGTTGGGGGAAATTCGGGGGTGTGTAGGGAAATCACTGCCCTCGGGTATCAGCCAGGGGGACAAGGAGCGGAGAGACACCCAGAGCCACAATCCTACATTAATTCACCCACCCAGGGATTCTTCTTAGGCCATGTAGCAATGGATTCATGTCAGACACAAATCATGGCATCTAGCGAGGCTCCAATGTGGGACATTTAGTACTACCCTCTCCCACGTAGAGAATGCTGAGATGGAAATAAGGAGTGGGCTCTTGTTCTGTCTCCAGGAGGCAGCCACTGCAGGGCACGCAGCCAGCCCCACTCCCTGAGCTGTGTCATGCCCTGGCAAAGTGTCCTTACCTCCCCCACTCTGGCTGTGTTCCTGTAGCCCAGGAGCCTGCTAGATGATTTGTGTCTGACATGAATCCATTGCTACATGGCCTAAGAAGAATCCCTGGGTGGGTGAATTAATGTAGGATTGTGGCTCTGGGTGTCTCTCCGCTCCTTGTCCCCCTGGCTGATACCCGAGGGCAGTGATTTCCCTACACACCCCCGAATTTCCCCCAACCCCCCACCTCCAGTTTTGTGAGCTAGTTACATGCCAATTCAGTGCATTTTGGCTTGGGTTGGGTTACAAATCAAAGCTGTCGGGGAGAGCTCAGTTAGACTTGATTTGTAACCCAACCCCAGCCAAAATCTATCACTTGGGCAACACAGCTCTGTTTGCTGGATACCTAGGTAGATCAGGTGTGAATGTAAATACAATCTGGTCCTGAAGCCTTTCCCCCCAGCCCCAGCTCATCACTAGCTGTCGGGGAGAGCTCATTTAGACTTTGCTTACAAATCATTATTTGAAATTATTAGGTTGGCCAACATCACCGAAACGAATGCACTGAATTGGCATGTAACTAGCTCACAAAACTGGAGGTGGGGGGCTGTGTTCCTGTAGCCCAGGAGCCTGCTGTCCTGGTGCCAGTCCCTGCACCACAGATCTTCCACCTCATGGATGGTCAGCCCTGGGAGAGAGAGACGCACACATTTGTCATTCTGGTTGCAATGTCTGTGTCCTTCCAATCCCATTAGTGGCTGCACAGTGGGCAGAGTCCTCGCTGCATCCCTGGTCCAATAGAATTGCAGCAGTTGGGGAAGAAGAGAGAAAGAGATAGAGAGAGACTCATCCTCCAGCTGAGGTCAGTCTGAGAGAAATTGGCTGGGGTCCCATTACCCAGCTGTGGTCACTCCCAGTCCCCTATTGGGTCCCATTTCCCAGCTGGGTTCCTTACCCCTCTGGTGCAGCAGCAACTGGTAGACCTGGTAAATACCCTCCCTGGCCTGCCAGCTGGTGTCCTTGCCTGGGTCACTGATGAACAGAGCCAGCTGTGCCACATGATGACCTATCTTAGAGAACTGTGCTGAGTTCTAATGGAAGGGAGAGGAGAGGGGGCTCCATCAGCATTTTCCTGTCAGCTCCCCGTCCCCCCTGGGCCAGGAGTCTCCTGTCCCTCAGCACCTCTGCAGAGATGCTGAGGGAGAGGAGCTAGAGCTAGGACCCTTCATTTTCTCTTCCACCAAGGAGCCTGGAGCTGCTTCAGGATGCCAAAAAGGGATCAAGGCCAGGCACAAACCTGGTTGGAGTGGAGCATGGTCACCACTTACCCAGGAAAAGAAGAACTTGACTCAAGCCTACCTCATTCCCTGCTCTGACTCTGCCTCCCCAAGGGGAATACTCTGAACCCACAGCCCCTGCAGCAGCAGATCCTACAGTCCGTCATAGCCAGTCCACCTCCACCTGGAGTCAGGAAGCTGGGGTCAGAGGTCATTTACCTCAAACTCAGGGAGGGTGATGGTGAATCTGAGCAGGGCCATGGTGCTCCTAATGGCCCTGCTCTCTCGCTGGACACACTGGACCACAATCCAGAGTTGATGTGCTCGTGGGAGAAGGAGGCAGGTCAGGATCAATGGGCGAGTGCACGTGCTGTGCAAATGAGCTCCTCCCCATCCCCAGGGGGCTGAGACATTGTGTGCAGGGTGGAATATTA